>CM042347.1:8277500-18277500 GCA_023558445.1 Drosophila pallidifrons
TTACGGTTGAATGCGGGGGCCTATAGGAAATGTGTGCATCTCCCTCTGTCTGGATCAAGTCAATCAATTAAATGTTTATTTTCAAACATTTTAAGCAATATTTCAAACTTTTGGGATGGTTTTTAAATTTTTGTCGGCGTTGCTTTTTTCTTTTTATTTGTAATGATTGAGCGATTGGAAGACCAATACTTGCTTCAAAGAAGAACATTTTGATATTTGTATTTATTACAATTTCTTTAAGTGAATTAAAATGTATAATCATTAGAAATCAAATCATCAAAATTCCCATCAGAATTTTTATGATTACTATCGAAAACTTTTGCTGTGTCATTACATTATTTTAAGCATCATAGTGCAATATATAATATCGTATATTACAAATTCACAATTTTATACTTATATTAAACTTTAGATGCGATGAACCAGGGGATAAATGAAATTAACTTCAGGATTAGTTATTTTTAGGGACAAATTACCCTCGCTTATTTCTATCTCATCCAAACTTATTAATTTGTTTTTTATCGGAACGTGTATAATTCCAGACTTTTTCGCTGCATTTATTATTTTCAAAGCAGTAATCTTAAATGCCGCACATCGTTGCTCTACGAGTTTCACAAAATCGTCTCGCAACTTGGCATAGTCCCCACTTGAATATTGATTTAACAATTTCAAAGAATATATAGGCAGGTTTCTTACTTCTACTAGAGAATAATCTCTAGAGACGGTAACATTCCAAGATCTTAACTTCTCGGAATATGTTTGCCAATATTCAATATCCTCTTTAGGCGCAATATGATGTGCAGATATTGTTTCAGCTATAGCAATCAACGTTTTTATCTCATCCTTATTAACGAGTACTTGAGTGTCTTCAGCAACTTGTTTCAAATCGTCTATGAGACTGCTGGTTAGAGCAGCACCTATGCAGCTCTGCAAATAATTAAGTTAATTCAGCCACTCTTAGCTGATTAGCTTTATTAATACAGACCAGAAGGACGATAATCAATATAAACGCAATATGCATCTTCAACAAATTTCCAAAACAAACTAACGATTCAAATGACCGTCTATCAGCTTATATAGGTACCGACGGAACGACTGATCATAAAAATTAACGGAGAAATGTCGAAGTTAAATCTTAGTACGTCATTACTTTTATTGTTAATATCTATGTTAATTTCTTTCAGACAATGAAATGCGCATTAAATTTACAAACAAACAAGTGTATTTGTGACGAAAGCAAAGACAAAGTACTTATAAGAAATATTTCAGGGGGGAATAAATTCGTATATATAAAACATTAAAATTTATTAATGTCATTTTCCTCATTCTTCATAATGTATTTAATAATTGGCCTAGCAACGATAGTTGCCAAGCACAGCACTAAAAATTCAAGTTAGACTCATTAGAGCGCTCCTTTCCACGGAAATCTTTAGTAAAAGGCGAAAGATTTATTCGACAGCTGAAAAGAAGCCAGAGTAATCAAGCAATGTTAACGGCAGAGACTTTACCTAAGATGCATCATAACTGATTGTGAATTCTAAGGGTTTGCGTGCACATTACATCCACAAGTTCCGTAGGTTCCACAAGTTCCCTGCAAAAAAAAATAACAATTGTAAGCGTATCGATACTCCGATACTGTGGATGTCATACCAGCAGATCCAAGTGTGAAATAATATACAACCTATTATTCCGCACTCATTTCGGGAAGAGAAGTGGATAATTAAAAAAAAAAAAAAATAAAAAAGCGTTTGAGGCATTTTCTCGTCAAGAGAAATTGTAGTTTGGAGTCTCAAGATTAGAAAATTTTAAATCAAAAAAATATTTCAACCAAGTTGCAATTATACAATGTATGTGTTTGGGATATTGTCGCCATAAAAATAGGCAATGAATATGATTTCATTTGTTTTTATGTTATACCCGCTACCCATTTGAATCGGGTAATCACTTTTGTCCATCGTAGAGTTCTATCTGCAGCAATCTTATCATCATCATTGATTTCTTTTCTTCAAATAATTATAGGTCTTGTCGGTACCCTCATGATTTATTACTTCAATGGTTTTAGATCTGAAATTAATTTAACAACATATTGCATAAACAAAAATATCAGAAAAAAATGCATCTCGGAGCGAAAACGCTGTTCACATTTTTTTCTAATCTATGTCACTTATAGCAATAGTATTCAATTGCAATTGTTATTCATTTAATACACTATAAAAGTGTTTTGAATTTATAGTACAGGGGTGTTGGTGTACGAGTAAAAGATATGGGATTGATTTAAACAAATTTTTGAGATCTTGAGTATTAACATTAGTTTATGTAGAACTACGAAGGCAATAAAGAATTACTAAAAATTATTCGTTTTTGTGAATCAACTTTATACTAATGTTGATTGAAACCCATTTTATTGTGCAAAATCTTATCATGCAATAATAAGACAATTTTTATATTGAACAAGAAGACACAAGAGAACAATTATTTAATTCTTCATTGCGTATCTAAAAGTTCCGGTTCTTAACCAATATATCGTAAAATATATCTTTGGCTTTAAATGCTTGATTCTTATCTGGATTGTTGGCTTCTTCGATTGAACTTCGGTAGAACACTTTTGTGTTGTCGCTAAGTTTTTCTATCGACTTATCCATCATATCCTCAAATTCTTTTTTGAGAGTGTTAACCTTATTATTAAGTGCTTTGAAGATGATCTCGAATTCACCGTTTGTCCAAGTGTTAAACTTAGTTCTCTTTCGCGACTTATTTTCTGACATATAAACATTGTAAAAATGTTTTAGTAAAGTTTCAGGATTCTCATCAAGATTACTTAAAGTATTCTCAGAAATTTGTTTAAGATCGGGATCCCAGTCATCGGTAATCGCTGATGCCCAGGCAAGTGTTTTATTGTCAGCAATTTTATGGTCCACAATTGATTTAGCCATTTTGTATAAGGTCACATTTTTTTCCTGCAAGAATCCGTAGCTCTTGGCGGTGCCCCATAGTTTCAATATTCCAATGGTATCTTTATCTTCTTCCGTTAGTGGCGGTAATGAGGCAGGACTTGCATTTGAAAATAAATTTCGAAAATCAAGTGTATAAAAAACGATAACAAAACTGCTGACAAGCAAAAGACGCATCTTGTATAAAAGTTTTGAAACAACTAAAATAATCAAAGAATCGTTTTCATTTTATACGTTTTAGAACCTCATCTAATCACGTAAATGACGTAGGTCTGACGCAATAATATGTCCATATACTAATTAATTTATAGTACAGTATTTTATAGCAAAAGTCTTATCTTGGTTTAAACAGTACAAAAGTACAAAGTACAAAATGTTTATTTTTTTATAAATGTTTAACATATTTCCTAATCTTGTTCATCCGCTCAATTTAAATGACAAAACCAGAGCCGTTTGATAAATCCCTAGTATGATATATTTACTATGGTAAGGTAAAGAAAATTCAGCAAAATTAACTTAAACAAGCAATAGCAATAGTTCAATTAAATTAGTGCTTTTAAATTATTCATAGTGTTTAAAAATAAAATGTTGTATTCCGTTAAAATTTAGGAGGCAAGCTATTTACTAATATAATAAGCAACTTGCATTTTGGCTAGAAGTGCCTGTTTCAAATCTGAATTATTTGTTTTTTCGATTAAAATTTTGGAAGAAATCTTTGTATTGTCATTTAGTTCAAAATATTCTTAAATTGCTTATGAATAAGCTTAATAACTATTTCTGCCCATTCAAGTGTCTTTTTGTTAGCAATTTTGAGCTTCATAATTGATTTCGTTAAAATTAATAACACAACCGGCGACAAGCAGAGGACTTATTTTGCGTAAAATTGTATAATCAACTGAAGAAATTATTGAAATAATCGTTCCCTAGTATGGATTGGTTGTCTCTTGCTCAACTCTTACTCACTTTCACCTTAATGACGTATGTAGCTCTGAAATAAGATTATTAATCTTGTATGGGGTGGATCGTGTGAAACAGGTTTAACCAGTCGGATTGTAGCCGCTAAGATATTCTGAGTTAATTCGAAATAATGTTTATTATTATCAATCAGCTGACCTTAAAGTCGTATTAAAAAGTCAATTAAATAAAATAAAATACTTAGATTAATAAAGCTATTTATTAAGTTTATTTTTTTATCCATCTATCAATGCATACATTCAGTTAGCACCAAAGTATATGTTAAAAAATAAAAGTAAGTAGACGCCCTCGTGGGGTAATCGCAAAGCGATTTTCTCTTGTGGCAACATGCAAATGTTAGTATCCACAAGAAAAACAAGGACATGGCAACTGCTGACATTGCAACTGTGTCCTATTTCTTTACGCTCTTCATGCTATCAAATGGTTTTGTTCTCCAATGGCGTGTTCTTGCCAAGTCGTATCCAAAATTGAAATGATTAATTGTTTGGTCTATCTCCTGATTGTTGCCTTCCTCAACAGTGCAAGAAATCAAGTAGTCTTCTTCAATTGATTGCCTACAGTTCAAAGTTAGAGAATTGAAACACTTTTTATTGACAGCTTCGTATTTGTTTCGTTCTTCTTTGTGTTAGTGTGAGTGTGAATGTTGCCAATTTGTAAAGCGCGACAGTTATTTATCAGCATTTGCATATCAAAGGATGACAATGGGGAAATCATTTCATTATACATTTTGTATTTTATTTTATTGATTAACAAATTTTGTTTAATTTTTAAACATTTATCGAATTTACTAAAATTTGTGAATTTAAAAATTTTTTATTTTTTGCTTATGCTTCCAAAATATAAAGTTCAATACTTGATTTTAACCAAAAAAATATTATATATTTATCTTATTTTGTGAACTAGGTCTTAAAAGTAAATATCATGACTCAAATCATTAACGAAATTCTTTTTTCGATTAGTTTTTTACTTACAATATTATTGTTAATATTATTATTATATTAGCTAGGTTTTTACTATAGAATAATCTCTAGAGACGGAAAATTTATTTGAAATAAGAATTTATTTTTGCCCATAGTGAGGGTGTGAGGGTGCGGTTATTCACGATTATTTAATCGAAATTACCATTAATAAAAGAAGGTGTTGTTAAAATTTTCGACTTGATGAAAAAAGAAAGTACCTAATTTGCCGTTTTTAAAATTTATTTGTATTTCTTGTCTCGATTATAATATATGTATATATTTACTACCTATTTTTGGAAATGTGTTAAATGTTATTTTTGGGTTAATAAAAGAAAAATAGTTTATTCAGGAATCTCGTATTGCGAGTCATACAGAAAATGTTTAAAATTATTATGATATACATATTTATATACATATATATTGGTATTAATGAAAAATTGAACTTGGTTATTGCTTAAATACTTAATTAAAACTACAAGTTCTTTACTAATATATGATATATGTCTTCTAAAGCTTTGAACGCCAATTTCTTATTTGGATTTTTAGTTTTTTCAATCGAAGTTCGGTAGAAATCTTTTGTATTGTCGCTAAGTTTTTCCAACGACTTATTCACCACATCGTCCCACTCTTGCTTAAGAGCCTCAATCTTATCGTCATATGTCTTAAAGATAACCTCGAATTCACCAATTGTCCAATTATTATACAGATGTCTATTTACTGTGTTTTTTTCTGACAAATAAGCTTTTTAAAATTTATCTAATGGGTAAATGAAAACTATCTCGTAAAAAGGGTGTTGGGGAAGATAACCATTCCAACCATCGGTAATCAGTTCTGCCCATTCCAATGTCCCATTGTCAGCAATTTTATGATCCACAATTGATTTGCCCATTGCATACAAAGTTCTGTTTTGCTCCTGATAGAGACCGTTGACGGAGGCGGTACCCCAACTTTTCAATGTTCTAATTGTCTCGATGTCTCCTTCCGTTAAAGGAGGTGATCCGACGGGATTTTTGAAACATCTGAAAAAAACTAAGAATCGTTCTCAATTTATACGTTTTGCAATCCTGTCGTATCTATGTACATATGTATGTACATCCGCATTACAATAACAATTCATTGTTGGCATTGATGAAGTTCAAGTTTAGGTCAATCATGATTGTTTAATGAAAAACGCATGAACTAATGTCAATTTTTTAAATATGCGTACTACTTCAGAAGTGTTTAAAGAAATTATCACAAATTTGGCATACATTAAATTTTTTTTTTTTTATTTATTCTCCATATCAGATGTTTTTGTAGCTATATAAAAAAATATAGAGGAATCAGGTTTATATTTAAGTGTCATATTGTCAAAAATTTGACGAATTACAATTGACTTGGTCATTGTGTATAAAGTCTTGTTTTGCATCTGATAGAAATCGTTGGTGGTGCCGCACTATAGGAAATTTGACCACTTTCTCTGGCCAAAATTAATATCTCAAGAACGGAGAAAGATAATTCAAATCGGTTTTTTGCATTAGGTTAAGACAACCATTATCTATTGAAATAAAAAAAAATGGGTGTGGCACCGCCCCCAATTTTTTTTTTAATTTAAGCAATTTTGCGAAAATGTTTAAAATACTATTTTAATATACAAGAAATGTTTATATAATAATTATTTTATATATTTTGTAACATTAGTGGGCGTGGCACGCCGTAATTTAATAAAAATTACAAAAAAAAAAAAAATGTCATGCAATTTATTGATTGATATTGAAAAATCACAAGAGTTTTTGCAATTATAAATCCGCTTTATTGCGAACACAAAGACTGGACCTAATTGTTGTTGTTACAAACGACGAAAACGAAAACGGAGTAAATGATGACGCGCTGATAAGTTCTCAATTTCAACTGTGTTTACAATTCAATGCTAAGCTACATTAAGCCTAACTTAACTAGAGCGGCGAAGCGAGGCGAATTCGCTCAGAGAGCAACAAACGAAAGCTTTATTGCGCTCTCGCTTCGCCCTAATTCTAACAACTTCATGATACTTCATTTACTACTTCTTGCTCTTAATTATTATTATCAAATGCGCCAACACCGGCCCCGATGAACGGCTGTGCCTTCATACGATTGGCAGAGGCGCCAATTTGTGTACTGGCCGTTTGTACAGCCCTCCTGCGCTAGTTCGCACGTCTGCGACGCGCACCGCCCCGTCCGCTCCTGGATACACCGCCTCGACTCGACCCACTATCCACTGCATCGGCGGCTGGTTGTCCTCTGCGACGACGACGAGCTCTCCGATTCGCAGATTTGGCTGCAACCGGTCCCACTTGGCCCGTGCCTGCAGGCCCAGCACATACTCCCGGGACCATCGCTGCCAGAACGCTCGCTTGAGCGACGAGACAGCTCGCCATCGCCTTAAGCAACTCAGACCCTCCTGGTCCGGGGTCCGCGATGCTGCCGGTGCCACCAGTGGACCGCCCACCAGTAGATGCCCTGGGGTTAGTGCCTCGCCGTCGTTGGGGTCGTTGCTTACGGCTCCTAGCGGGCGGGAGTTGAGCACCGCCTCGACCGCCACGACCACTGTCTGCAGCTCCTCGACCGTGAGCAGGGCGTTGCCCACCGTCCGTAGGAGTAGCTGCTTTGCAGACTTCACACCTGCCTCCCATAGTCCTCCGAAGTGAGGAGCCCTCGGCGGTATGAACGCAAATTCGCATCCGCTTCTTGATGCGAAGTCGCGAACTGCGTTCTCCTCGGCCTCGACTCGCCTCCTCAGCTCCTCCAGATGGCGACTTGCTCCGACGAAGTTCGTCGCGTTGTCGCAATGGACTCGGCTCGGGCATCCTCTTCGACCAACAAACCTTTGGAAAGCCATTAGAAATGCGTTAGTTGTCAAATCGGATACAATTTCTAAGTGAACCGCTTTTGACGCAAAACAGACGAACAAAGCTATGTACGACTTGTACGGCGGCTTTCCGCGAATCCTATAGGTTGTCTCAACCGGGCCACAAAAATCTACGCCACAAATTGAAAATGGGCGGAGCGCTCGGAGTCGATCAGCAGGCAAATTTCCCATTATTTGCGTAAGCAACCGAGGTTTGCATTTAAAGCAACGGATGCATGATCGTACTGTCTGACGACAAAGCTCTTGAGCATTAACTAACCAAAGTCGTTCTCTGAGAATGCTCACGAGCGCTCTTGGGCCAGCGTGACAGTTGGTCAAGTGAAGGTACCTCACATAGCTACGAGCAAATTGTGAGCGCTTCGACAAGAGGAGTGGAAACTTAGCATCATACGAAATAGGAGCATTTACCAGTCGCCCCCCGACTCGTAACAACGAAAACGAACACCAAGATCCTTCATACTCATGTATGAAAGGATTGAGTCGTTGTAGACTCGAGCTCACACGTGTACTCTTACGAACCCTTTCTATATCGTCTCTGAATTCGAAATCCTGCATTACTTCTATTATTTTGCTGAATGCTTCTTTTAGTTCTGATGCCGTTGGAACCAGTTCAAATTGGACTGTTTTGTCTTTGCATCTTCGAATGAAGCGGAACACATAAGCGAACACTCTCAACAGACTTGTGTGCGACGAAAAACTTTCGATCGAGTCCACTAGATCTGACTTTACCACTATAGCTGTCAGTCCAACAGCTGTTTTGCGCACTTCCAAATTGCGCGTCTCTTCAGAGACGAAATGGTGGTTAACTGGCCATGCGTCGTGTGGTTCCATCAAGAATGACGGACCACTAAACCACATTGACGCGCACAGTTCAGTCACATCGCAACCTCTCGATACAATGTCTGCGGGGTTCTGCTTAGTTGGAACATGACGCCATTCCACGCTCTCTGACCACTCTTGAATCTCGGCCACTCGATTCGAGACGAATGTCGCGAGAGTGGAAGGATGTGACCGGATCCAATGAAGAGTGACTTCCGAATCTGACCAAAGAACCGTCCGTTCAATTGGTGATCGGATCAATCTTCGTATGCGGTGGCAGAGTTCTGCAAGAAGGTGAGCTGCACACAACTCAAGTCTAGGAAGAGTCTTAGTCTTGAGGGGCGCTACTTTTGATTTTGAGGTTAGTAATGATACTTTACAACCTTCTGCAGTTTGCGTACGAACGTAAATACACGCCCCATACGCTCTTATTGAGGCGTCGGCGAAGCCATGTATCTCTATCGGTGACGTAGGCTCTGTGAACAAATATCGTGGCACTTTTATATTTTGCAATTGTGTCAAATTTGACTTCAATTGCTGCCACGATGTATCCAAACTCAATGGTATGGATTCGTCCCACTCCAACTTTTGAAGCCAGAGCTCTTGAAGCAGTATCTTTGCTTTTATAATTAAGGGACTCAATAGGCCAAGCGGATCGAATAACCGCGATGTCACCGAGAGAATGTTCCGTTTTGTCGCTTTAAGACCCATGAATGAATCGTCGATCCGGAATTGGAACACGTCTTCATTTGGCAACCAAATCACACCTAGAGTCTTGGTTGCGTCAGTCTCGGAGATCGTTATCGGCTTTGGTGTACTGTCTGATGCGGAGAACCCAGGAGCATTCGAGAACCACTTCGCAAGTTCAAAACCTGCTCCTAGCAGTATCTGCGACACTTCAGACTTAATTGTCTTCAGGTCCTCGACGCATGCGGCACCAGTCAACATATCGTCAACGTAGAAGTCTTGCCTGATAACTTCAGCTGCCATGGGGTGCGAGGATTTCGCAATCTCGCTCAGCTGGATCAAACACCGTATGGCCAAGAATGGCGCTGGCGCAGTGCCATATGTTACAGTATTTAATCTGAATAATCTCAACGAGTCTGATGGATCTTTTCTCCACACTATGAGCTGATAGTTTCGATCTGCCTCGTGCACCATAACTTGGCGGTACATCTTTTTGATGTCGGCTGTTAATGCATATTTATGCAATCGAAAACGAAGCAGAGTCGAAAACAGCTCTTCTTGAATGGTCGGCCCGACCATAAGAATGTCATTCAACGCCTTATGTGTCGAAGTGCGACACGAAGCATCAAATACGACCCTCAGCTTTGTCGAAGTGCTTTGGGGCCGTAATACACATTGGTGCGGAATAACATAGTGTGGTGTACTTGGAAGGATGTGACTCACTTCGGACATGTGGCCCATCTCTACATATTCTTCCATAAATTCCAAGTACATTCGCTTTAACTCGGGATCTCGAGTTAAGCGTTTTTCAAGCGACAAAAACCGCCGTTTAGCAACTTCAAATGAGCACCCAAGCTGGTGCGAATCTGATTTGAACGGCAGTCTTACTTCGAAACGACCAGACGGCAATCTTCTCACATTATTTGTGAAATGATCTTCACAACTTTGTTGTTCAGCGGAAAGGACTTTGGAGGGAGAGCGCACATCTTCGACAGTCCAAAACTTCAGCAAGGTCTTGTCAATCGAGCTCAAACTTTCTTCCTGATAGCTCAGATTGACAGTCATCTTCTGGTGAGATTTTTCACCAGGAGTGTACCGCCCCGAGACAATCCACCCAAGGCTTGTCTTTTGGAGGATTGGACACTCTGGACCTTGCTTGATTTGGCCAACGGACAATAGGTCAAAGAATGTTTCAGCGCCGATAAGAAGATCAATTTTCTGCGGTTTGAAGAAATAGGGATCCGCTAGCTGAATATTGTCAGGTATCTTCCAGCCACTGACGTTTACAGTGTGATCTGGCTGATAACCTGAGATCGATTTGAGGATCCATAAATCGATCGCGTATTCATTGCAGCCAACTCGCGACTTCGCCACAGTGTGTATCTTTTTCTTAACTTGAGAATTGGATTCACCAATGCCAAGCAAGCTGATGCACGAGTCTTCTCTACGCAAATGCAGCCGCTGAGCTAGTTCCTCAGTCACAAAATTAATTTGTGACCCAGAGTCCAGCAAAGCTCGGGCTAAGACGAAATCGCCTGAATTCGTCTTTATTTTGATGACTGCTGTGGCCAGGATCACTTTATCCGACACGGTCGCATGCATCGCATGTGAAGTGGATGCACGATCAGGCTCAACAGCGGAGGGACTCGGGGGTGGTAACGCTCTACTATTTGTAGTCGCAGAATATATGTGCAGCAACGTATGATGTGAACGGCTGCACACACGACACTTTTTGCCTTACATTTGGCGACAGTGTGACCCTTCCGAAGACAATTTATGCATAATGCAGTTGTTTTCGCGTAGTCGAATCTCTGTTTAACTGACAAGGCAGCAAACATCGAGCAACTCACGATGGAATGATCTTCGGAATTGCAATATTCGCATATTTGGGTCTTTTGATCAATCTTATCTTTGAGCGTCGTACACGAAAACGAGCTTTTATTAAGCTGTTTAGTGGAAACGGCTTGACTATCGGACTTTGTCGAATTCTCAGCTGACAAGTGCTGATATCGACGATTAAGCACAGTTTCACACTCACTCCATAATGGAATTTTCGTGTAATCTAGCTGCTCATCCCACTTCTTCTTTGTCATTGCATCAACTTTGTGCATGACCAGGTGAATAAGGATTGCATTTGCAATCTTCTTATCATCACCTATCGACAACAAAGATCCGTATATCGCAGAGACAGTGTCAATCAAGTTTCGCAACGCTGAAGCGGAGGGCTGCGAAATCTTTGGCAAATTGAAAAGAGCAGTGATATTTTCATTAAATATCAGACAATCATTGTCATATACTCTTTTCAAACTTGCCATTGCTTTCTCATAGTTGTCCTCGGTGACTTGAAACGCTCTCACCGTTCCAAGAGCCTCACCAGAGAGACAAGAAATGAGATGATTGAATTTCTCAATGCGCGGAATTGCATGGTCATTGTCAACAAGAGTCTCAAACAAGCTAATGAAATTTTTAAATTCGGAATACTTTCCGCTGAACTTTGGCAATGAGAGTTTAGGTAGACGGGTACGAGGAGCGGCAATCGGCTGAATCGATATATTGGCGGATGAAGTATCGGTCAACGATTTCACCATCGCCTTCAGCCTTGCCTTTGCAGTAATGCAAATCTCTTCTAACTCGCACCGGTAATCGTCATATTCATCAAATGTCTCAATTCTGCTTTGATATTTGAGAGCATTTTCAATATGCGACGACAACATCTCAAGCCTGCACTCTAGCTCTGTCAAATCTCGACCGATCGTGTCATCGAGAATTTGATTATTAACTCTGCAAATGCTCTTCACGCAAATAGCAAGTTTCTTTTTAGAGCCTTCAAGAGTTTCTTTCGAATTCATTTTTTATGTAGGAGACGACAAAAAAATATAAAAATAAAATACAAAATAAATCTTGTTGCTTCCAAAAACAACAACGAAAACGAAAATTAAAAACAAAAAAAAAAAAAAATTTATTATTATTTTTTTTTTTTTTGGGAATTATTATTTTGAACTATTTTTTTTTTATTTTTTATTTTTACTTAATTTTAAATTGTCCTAAGCTAACCACAAAGCTTTCTCGGACAATAATAGGGGAGTACACAATTCGAGGGAGCAAACGAGATATCGCACTGATATGCTCAACCAACGAATGTAGGGGAGCGAGTTCTAAGCGCTGCAAAGCGCGCGACAACGAAAAGTGCAAGCAACAACACAGACTACAGAGCGCAATGCACTGTGCAGATGCTGGCTTGCTAACGTACGTATGTGTGTATGTGCGCTGTTTTTAAGCGCGCGAAACGAAAACGAAAATGCAAGCAACAACAACACGGAGCCGAAATGCACCGGTGCAGTGTTGGCTTGCGAGTATATATGTATGTATATACGTATGTGCGCTTAGCAACAGCACACAACTTACAGCGGCTACGAATCTGGTGACAAAGGGGGCGACGAAAGCGAAAATTGCAACGAACTAAGAGAAGAAGTTCGATGCAATGGAAATAAGAATTTCCCTAGTCACTTTCACTTAGAAAACAAAAACAATATTCTGCCTAAGCGGTTCACTTTTTAAATTAAAAGATAAAATTTAAAACAAATGCTCTACTATTACGTATGTGCCAAGAATTGAAAGCGTCACTAGAATTTTGCAACTTGGCAACCAATTCAGTTTTTCGCTTCCAATTTTTCGCACAGTACCTGGAATTGGCGATCTTTAATGATCCCAGCCACTTTCCTCTGTGTGTTTCTGCAGGTGCAGGGTATCCTCCAGCGATGATGCAAAGAATCCAGCGATGACACCAACACAAGAGAAATCACAGCACTGGCACAGTCAATAGTTTGTTTATATTTTTAGAAACGACCGGCGCGAATTTGTTTTGGTTTGTTTTCTGTTTTATATTTTAAATCAAGCACTCGCTTTCAACAACAATTAGAGTCCACCCGGGGGCGCCATGAAAAAATCACAAGAGTTTTTGCAATTATAAATCCGCTTTATTGCGAACACAAAGACTGGACCTAATTGTTGTTGTTACAAACGACGAAAACGAAAACGGAGTAAATGATGACGCGCTGATAAGTTCTCAATTTCAACTGTGTTTACAATTCAATGCTAAGCTACATTAAGCCTAACTTAACTAGAGCGGCGAAGCGAGGCGAATTCGCTCAGAGAGCAACAAACGAAAGCTTTATTGCGCTCTCGCTTCGCCCTAATTCTAACAACTTCATGATACTTCATTTACTACTTCTTGCTCTTAATTATTATTATCAAATGCGCCAACAGATATTTTTCATTGTTTTTTGTGGTAAAATTGCTTTTTCCTACTTATATCACATACTACATATAAGAGTTAACAAAAAAAAAAATCAATTTTGTGTTTTTTTTCTCGACATTAATTTTCATTTAACCTAAAACTCTAAATTTTTGCAGTTAGATTACCTTCTTAAAATTAAAATTTAAGGGGTTTGTGGTTATTTGTGATCTTTTTAATTAGTCTCATTTGAACAAGAATGAAATACTCTACAACATAGAAAACATTTCATCAAGTCCCTCTGGTGCCCTCACTTTACACAGCTTTCGAAAAATGAGACTCCATCAAAAATATACATTTTTTTAGGTTGCTAACAATTTTAATCTATTCAGGGGACAACACGAATTTTTTACACATTTGATAAGCACACACACATAATACAAACCACTGTGGATAGAACTCATTTCAAAAATTTTAGCAATGTGCTTTAATTTTTCGCTATTAACAATTGGAAAATTTCAAGAAAAATGCAATATGCAAAAACACGTGAACTGCTATTCACACAGCTGTTTTTATCAGCTGATATTTCTTGAGTGGCGCCATCTATCGAAAATTCTGGTATGCAACATTGATGAATGATCTATTGTGAACACATTGCACCTAAAATTAGTTCAATCTGCCAACTTTCAAAAAATGACTTTTGGCCAGAGAAAGTGGTCAAATTTCCTATAGTGTGCCGGTTCCACAAAGATTCATATTTCACTCTTAATAGAGCACCGAAAAGTAGGCACTGTTCTTTTTTTTTTAGGTCAAATTTTTCTTAAAATTCACAAGATGTTATAACACTCATTTTATGGAGTGATGTGTATTGACGATGTTAAAGTTATCGCTTCTCGGCCTTATGGCTAAGATCAAAGTGTAGTATCTGTTCTTATCAGCTTAACATCTGATAGTTTCTCCATTGGAGAACAACAAATGTTAAACTGATTTTTGGAATCAGACGGAGTGCTAGGAGCTTGCTCCACCTCTGTCACGGGTTGGCCCGGTATTGCAGTACCGCCGGGATTCGGCCCAATTAATTAATATATGTAGTTATGCAGTCTTTATGGCTGCTGTCTTTAGTTAGGGCTGAACGGGTTTATAGATTTGGATCTTTAGGAAATGTGTTCATCTCCCTCTGTCTGTTGTATATTAAGATATAACCCAACAGCTGAGAAGAGCCCCTGTCTGTCGATGATCCGTATGAAACATTGGATCAGAGACTACAAGAGGTATAACTATTGTTTTTAATGACATTCCTTGAAATTTTTGCACTAAGATCAAGTCAATCAATTAAATGTTTATTTTCAAACATTTTAAGCAATATTTCAAACTTTTGGGATTGTTTTTAAATTTTTGTTGGTGTTGCTTTTTCTTTTTTTTTCGTAATGATTGAGAAATAAGAAGACTAATACTTGATTCAAAGAAGAACACTTTAATATTTGTATTTATTACAATTTCTTTAAGTGAATTAAAATGTATAATCATTAGAAATCAAATCATCAAAATTCCCATCACAATTTTTATGATTACTATCGAAAACTTTTGCTGTGTCATTACATTATTTTAAGCATCTTAGTGCAATATATAATTTCGTATATTACAAATTCACAATTTTATACTTAATATTAAACTTTAGATGCGATGAACCAGGGGATAAATGAAATTAACTTCAGGATTAGTTATTTTTAGGGACAAATTTTCCTCGCTTATTTCTATCTCATCCAAACGTATTAATTTGTTTTTTATCGGAACGTGTATAATTCCAGACTTTTTCGCTGCATTTATTATTTTCAAAGCAGTAATCTTAAATGCCGCACATCGTTGCTCTACGAGTTTCACAAAATCGTCTCGCAACTTGGCATAGTCCCCACTTGAATATTGATTTAACAATTTCAAAGAATATATAGGCAGGTTTCTTACTTCTACTAGAGAATAATATCTAGAGACGGTAACATTCCAAGATCTTAACTTCTCGGAATATGTTTGCCAATATTCAATATTCAGCTATAGCAATCAACGTTTTTATCTCATCCTTATTAACGAGAACTTGAGTGTCTTCAGCAACTTGTTTCAAATCGTCTATGAGACTGCTGGTTAGAGCAGCACCTATGCAGCTCTGCAAATAATTAAGTTAATTCAGCCACTCTTAGCTGATTAGCTTTATTAATACAGACCAGAAGGTCGATAATCAATATAAACGCAATATGCATTTTCAACAAAAATCCAAAACAAACTAACGTTTCAAATGACCGTCAATCAGCTTATATAGGCACCGACTGATCACTCTAATATTAACGGAGAAATGTCGAAGTTAAATCTTAGTACGTCATTACTTTTATTGTTAATATCTATGTTAATTTCTTTTCGACAATAAAATGCGAATTAAATTTACAAACAAACAAGTGTATTTCAGGCGGGAATAAATTCAAGTTATTTAAATGTCTTATGATTTTGATAAGAACCTTAGGATTTTAGCGTCTTAACTAATCTATATATGAATTCATTTAAGTGTCGTAGGAATGAACAAAATAATAAACTTACTGTTGCGTTTCATTCATACGTGTCCTAAGTAAGGATGGGAAAGTTAACATGAGGTTATTTTTGATTATTCAATCAAAATTACATTTAATATAATTAAGGGAACCGGTTTCTACAATTTTAAGTAATGAATTAATATATCAAGTGGTTATAAGATTTATGTTATGGTGTAATTACATGGCATAACTTATCAAGTTGTTGACTCCATTTTGATGCATTTAACATATTATACATTTTAAAAGATATATCAAAATTTGTGCATAGAAAAATTAATATGAGTGAAGAACATTTTATTCAACCAAATGTTTATAATTATAAGTGATGATACACAATTTACTATTGAAATTGATGAAACATTAAATTTGTCTTTATTTTTAAAAGCTTAAATAAAACTACAAGTTCTTCACCAATATATTGTATATGTCATATAAAGCATCGAACTGTAACTCTTTATTTGGTGTTTTAGCTCTTTCGATCGAGGTTCGGTAGAAATCTTTTGTATTGTCGCTAAGTTTTTCAAATGACTTATTCACCTTATCGTCCCACTCTTGTATGAGAGCATTAACCTCATTGTCATAAGCCTTAAATATAGCCTCGAAATCACCGTTTGTCCAAGTATTAAATTGATTTCTTGTTTCTGTAGTACCTTCTGACAAATAGGTTTTGTAAAAATCTGCTAATGGATAATTATGAGCTATCTCGTAAAGATGGTCTTCGGTAATATAACGATTCCATTTATCGATAATCCCTTCTGCCCATTCCAGTGTCTCATTGTCAGCAATTTTGTAATCCACAATTGATTTGGCCATTGTGTATAAAGCCATGTTTTTCATGTGATAGATACCTTTGATAGATGCGGTACCCCAACTTTTCAATACTTCAATTGTCTCGATATCTTCTTCCGTTAATGGCGGTGATCGGACGGGACTTGCATTCGAAAGAGTATTTCGAAAAACCAGGGCGTAAAGGAAAATAGAAAAAATAGCGACAAGCAAACGATGCATCTTGCGTGTATGTAAAGTACACAACTCAAAAGACCTAAGAATCGTTCTCTATTTATACGTTTTTAGAATCTCGACTAATCTATGTACATTGTACATCCGCTTTCATTAAAATGACGTAGGTCTAAAATAATCAGAAAATTTTGATTGAAATAACAATTTAATGTTCTCCATAAAGGTCAACTTTTTCGCTAAATCATGATTATTTAATCAAATAGTTTTAAGTGTGTGACTTATGTATATACTATCCATAGCAGATGTTTTCACAACAAATATTGAGTTAACAAGTTTATGTTGAAGGTATCAACAAACAAAAAATCACATTAATGACTCAAATATACATATATGTATGTATATATATGTATGTATATATACGAGGAATTATTAAAATAAAAATACATATAAAGTTTAAATTAATCATCGTAAACCTTGAATGATGTGCTTATGTAAGTATCCAACGATATTTGGCAAAACAAATTAGATTTTAATTATTTAATTATTCACTGTCTTTCTAAAGTGGTTGCAGTTTTCAGAGCGATGATATGCGAACATTTCATACTTTAAATATATGTACGTATATTTAATATATTAAAATTTATTAACGTCCCGTGAATAAGAATTTAAAATTTGACGTCAGAATCTTTAATAATGTGACATAATTCTAGCAGAGATCTGTGAGATCACGTCATTTTTCCCACATTCTTCATATTGTATTTATTAATTGGCCTAGCAACGATAGTCGCCAAGCACAGCACTAAAAATTCAAGTTAGACTCATTAGAGCGCTCCTTTCCACGGAAATCTTTAGTAAAAGGCGAAAGATTTATTCGACAAATGAAAAGAAGCCAGAGTAATCACACACTGTTAACGGCAGAGACTCTACCTAAGATGCATCATAACTGATTGTGAATTATAAGGGTTTGCATGCATACTACGGTCACAAGTTCCACAGTTCCCAAAAAAAAAAAGGAGACATTGCAGTAAGGACATACCAAAGGACTTAGAGTATCGAAAATCGGAATGAAATATACTAAGGGCTCATTTATGGAAATAATATTTTCTATGTGTCCCCATTTCAATTTGAGCATGAAAGGGTTAAGCGTATCGATACTCCGATACCGTGGATGTAAAACCAGCAGATCCAATTTTTAAAATTGTTTTAGTTTATGTCTTTTTTTGTTACTGTAAAAATGGTTGCACGCGACATTTACCAGAGAATTACTCATAGTTTCAATATTCCAATGGTATCTTTATCTTCTTCAGGTAGTGGCGGTGATGCGGCAGGACTTGCATTTTAAAATAAATTTTAAAAATCAAGTGTATAAAAAAATGATAACGAATATGCTGAAAAGCAAAAGACGCATCTTATATAAAAGTTTTTGAAACAACCAAAAAAATCACAGAATCGTTCTCTTATTATATGTTTTTAGAATCTTTCAAATCGGAATTATTTGTTTTTTCGATTAAAATTTTGGAAGAAATCTTTGTATTGTCATTTAGTTTTTCTACCGACGTGTTCAAAATTTCCTTAAATTGCTTATGAATAAGCTAAATAACTATTTCTGCCCATTTAAGTGACTTTTTGTTAGCAATTTTGTGCTTCATAATTGATTCGGCCATATTGAATAAACTTCCATTTCGTTAGGATTATTAACACAGCCGGCGACAAGCAGACGACTCATTTTGCGTCAAATTGTATAAACAATTGAAGAAATTATTGATAGAATCATTCCCTAGTATGGATTTGTTGTCTCTTGCTCAACTCTTACTCACTTCCACCTTAATGACGTATGTAGGTCTGAAATAAGATTATTTAACTTATATGGGGAGGATCGTGTGAAACAGGTTTAGCCAGTTAGATTGTAACCGCTAAGATATTCTGCAAAAAACAAGTTAATTTGAAATAATAACATACATATAAACTATTATTTGCACAATCAGCTGGCTTTAAAGTCGTATTAGAAAGTCAATTTAATGAAATAAAATACCCAGTTTAATAAAGCTATTTATTAAGTTTTTATTTTTATCCATCTACCAATGCATACATTCAGTTAGCACCAAAGTATATGTTAAAAAATAAATGTAAGGAGACGCCCTCGTGGGGTAATCGCAATGCGATTTTCTCCTGTTGCAACATGCAAAACAAGGACATGGTAACTGCTGACATTGCAACTGTGTCCTGATGCCTAGATGACTATTTCTTTTACGTTCTTCAGGCTACCAAATTGTTTTGTCCTCCAATCGCGTGCTCTTGCCAAGTCGTTTGGAAAATTGAAATGATTAATTGTTTGGTCTATCTCTTGATTGTTGTCTTCCTCAACAGTGCAAGAAATCAAGTAGTCTTCTTGAATTGATTGCCTACAGTTCAAAGTTAGAGAATTGAAACACTTTTTATTGACAGCTTCGTATTTGTTTCGTTCTTCTTTGTGTTAGTGTGAGTGTGAATGTTGCCAATTTGTGAAGCGCGACAGTTATTTATCAGCATTTGCATATCAAAGGATGACAGTGGGGAAACCACTTCGTTTATACATTTTTTATTTTATTTTTTTTAATAAAACGTTTTTTTTTTTTAATTTTTTAAACTTTCATCGATTTTACTAAAAATTGTGATTTTACAAATTTTTTATTTATCGATTATGCTTCAAAAATGTAAAGTCTATACTTGATTTTAACCAGAATAATATTATATACTTATCTTTTTTTGTGAACTAGGTCTTAAAAGTAAATATCATGAGTCAGATCATAAACGGAACTCTTTTTTCGATTACAATATTTATTTCCGTCTTTTTTTTGTTGCATCTATTATTATCAATGCATTAATCTTAAATTTTGCAGTTCGTTAAGCTATGCGATCCAAAAAATTATATTGCATTTTGACAATGGCTAGGTTTTGAGGTTGTACTATAGAATAATCTCTAGAGATGGAAAATTTATTTGATATAAGAATTCATTATTGCCCATTGTGTTCACAATTATTTAATCAAAATTACCTTTAATAAAAGAAGTGATGGGTATCAGGTGTTGTTAAAATTTGATTTTTGACTTGATGAAAAAAGAAAGTACCTAATTTGCGGTTTTTAAAATTTATTTGTATTTCTTGTCTCGATTATAATATATGTATATATTTACTACCTATTTTTGGAAAATGTATAAAATTCTATTTTTGGGTTAATAAAAGAAAAATAGTATATTCAGGAAAGTCGTATAGTGAGTCATACAGAAAATGTTTAAAATTTTAATATGAGTTGCTTATTGTTTAAATGCTTTATTAAAACTACAAGTTCTTCACTAATATATGATATATGTCTTCTAAAGCTTTGAGTGCCAATTTCTTATTTGGATTTTTAGTTTTTTCAATCGAAGTTCGATAGAAATCAACGACTTATTCACCACATCGTCCCACTCTTGCTTAAGAGCCTCAATCTTATCGTCATATGTCTTAAAAATAACCTCGAATTCACCGTTTGTCCAAGTATGATACAGATTTCTTTTTACGGTTTTTTTTTTCTGACAAACAAGCTTTGTAAAATTTATCTAATGGGTAAATGAAAACTATCTCGTAAAAAGGGGAAGATAACCATTCCAACCATCGGTAATCAATTCTACCCATTCCAATGCCCCATTGTCAGCAATTTTATGATCCACAATTGATTTGGCCATTGCATACAAAGTTCTGTTTTGCTCCTGATAGAGACCGTTGACGGAGGCGGTACCCCAACTTTTCAATGTTCTAATTGTCTCGATGTCTCCTTCCGTTAAAGGAGGTGATCCGACGGGATTTGCATTCGAAAGGGAATTTCGAAAAACTATTGAATAAAGAGTAATAACAAAGCTGGCGGCAAGCAAACCACGCAAAATCTGAGAATCGTTCTCAATTTATACGTTATACAGTATCGTCTAATCTATGTATGCATTATCTCAAATGACGTAAGTGTAAAACAATAATCTGAATAATTTGATTGAAATAACAATTCATTGTTGGCAATGATGAAGTTCAAGTTTAGGTCAATCATGATTGTTTAATGAAAAATGCATGAACTAATGTCAAATTTTTAAATATGCGTACTGCTTCAGAAGTGTTTAAAGAAATGATAACAAATTTGGCATACCTTACATTTTTTTTATTTACTCTCCATAACAGATATTTTCGAAACTATATAAAAATATAGCGGACCTTGAACTCATCGTCATATTCAAGACTAAGGTTATCGCTTCTCGGCCTTATGGCTAAGATCAAAGTGTAGTATCTGTTCTTATCAGCTTAACATCTGATAGTTTCTCCATTGGAGAACAACAAATGTTAAACTGATTTTTGGAATCAGACGGAGTGCTAGGAGCTTGCTCCACCTCTGTCACGGGTTGGCCCGGTATTGCAGTACCGCCGTGATTCGGCCCAACTAATTAATAAATACGCGTCCTGAATGTTTTTAATTCAAAACAACAGCTAATATCCATCTAATGTGTATTAAATTTGAACTCGTGCTTTCGCATCTACATGAAAACGAATAGTGGAGGTGTCAAGTATATATTGTATCAACAAAAAATTGCTTTGTCTTGAATTTGATATACTAAATACATACAGTTTATGATATGCAAAATGATTACAATTATAAAGAGCACATCATATCTTACACATATTTTTCAATTGGTATTGTTTATTTTTAAATGTTTGTTGAAAATTACAAGTCCGTCACTAACTTATCAAATAGGATATATATACCCAAAGCCGCTAATCCGCTATTTGAATTCGATAATTCGATAGTATATCGGCAGAATTCTTTTGGTTTCTCGCTAAGTTTTTCGTAGGTCTTCTTCACCTCGTCTTCCATCTCTTGCAGAAAAGCGTTACGCTTATCGTCAAATGCCTTAAAGATAATTTCGAATTCACCGTTTGTCCAAGTATTGTACAGATTTTTCTTTTCTATCCTTTCCTTTGACGAATACGTTTCATAACATTCCTCTAATAGTGACTTATAGGTATAATTGTAAGGCAGTTCTCGGGGAAGATGACGCTCCCATTCATTGGTAATCTCTTCTTCTCTTCCATTCAAGTGTCACATTATCAGCAATTTTATGATCCACAAGTGACTTGGCCAATGCGTATAAAGTCCTGTTTTGCGTCTGTAACATATCTAGCCTGGCGGCGATAGTCCAATTTTTCAATAATTTAACTGTCTCAATATCTTCATCCGTTAATTGCGGTGATTCGTCGTCACTTGCTTTTGAGAAGGAATTCCGAAAATCAAGTGTATAAAGAACACTAATGAAACAGGCGGCAAGCAATAGACGCATCTTGTATCACACTTGTAAACAACTGAAATAAACAAACAATCGCTCATTATTTATACGTTTTTAACCTCTTGCCTAATCTACATATCGGCGGCGATCACATCAATGACGTAGATCTGATGCAGTATATGATAAAGATTTATGATGATCCCCGGTGATGATGTCACTTAAAATTAGATCACTCTTAACTCAAGGCCGCAAAGTGGGCACTGTAATTTTTTCGGTTACAGTACTGTCGTGATCTGGTCAACAATTTAAATAATACACATTTAATGATTTTATTTACAATTTTATATGTATTTATAAATTTGTTCTGAGTAACTTATAATTAAAAAGTAAATTATAATAATAAATTGTTTCCATTATTAAAACTAGATAGATATTGATTGCATTGATTATTGATAACATATTTGTTCTACTGATTGTTTAGTAATTTATCTGTAACTGCATATACCTGAAATGTTGTGTTCCACAATTTATTTTGTCTCTCGTGGCAAAAAATTCAATCCTTTACAGTGTATAAAGAATATGACACATCTTGCGTTAAATTTACGAGAAACTAAAGCCATAAATGAAAAATCGGTCATTTTTATACGCATCGCACTTCTTATCGAGCACAGTGATGAATGAATTATTCATCATTTGTTTGACACAGTTCTTTAAACTTGCAGGCAGAAATTATGAAACTAGTTTGACGAGTCAGTCTGTGACCGATATTTGGCAAAATAAAAACGAGTTAATTTTAATCATGCTAATAAGAACGCAATGAAAATAATTAAGACAGCCACAGTCGAGCATACTCGACTGTGAGATACTCGCTACTCCTTTTAAATATAGGCAAAACAGAGCAGCATAATTCTAAAAATATATCAAATAATATACCGCAAAATACTAGAATATACCAACGATCATTTGGTATCTTAATGAAGTTGTACATTCAAAATATATCATAGAAGTCAAAATATACCAGATTGTCAAAAAAGCAGCGGCGATCCCATTGCCATACAAAAGTGTTTCTTAAATAAATGAACTTAATAACAGTATTTTAATAAGATCACATCCATATTCTCAGGAATCATAAATACTATATAAATTTGAATCAAACTTGATCTGCATGCAAACGTAACAAATGATGTCAAAAATTATAGTGTTTTGTCTTAGTATTCATACGAACAGACCCATCGTCTCGGCTGTTATCACGCCATCTATTGAGTATTTTTTACAAAGTGCGTCATCTGTTGTTTGAAGTAACATTCATGTTTGTGGTGTATGTTTTAGCTAAGCTTTGCTTCTTTTAGAAAAAAGGCGGGATATTGTGTTTTAGTTAAGCCACTAACCATACAATACATAGATGCGTCACTTCATACAACCAAAAGGCATCATTAAAAACAGTATTATTGCCGCCCCAGTCGGGCCGTGCGCTGCGATTCGAACACCGAGCCTCTTCGGCTCATTCGAAAATTCGAAGTTCTAACGCAGCGCGCAGCGTTGAGTTCAGTCGCAGATCAAATGCGGAGCGATGAGCACGGGCGCATTTCGTTGCGCTCTACTTTCGTTTCTATGTATGCGTGTATGTATCTACATGCTCGCCTATATTAGTATGCGTACGCATATGAAGTTTTGCAACGTGCAGTTGCCTCACTGACAAGCAGCTAGCGCACGCCAATTTTGATTTGCCGCGACGAAAGTCTCGCAGAAGAGGACAACAACAATTGCTCGCGTTCTATATGTTTGCAGTTAAATGGCACTTGCACAAGGACCGCGTTGGCTGTGCTGGTGGTTTGCAAGCTCAACATGTTGTGGGTCTGGGTTCAACTCCCGGTCGAGAACATATGCATATTTTGTTTTTTTTTTTTTAATGCGATTTAACTTTTTTCATTCCCTTTCAAGTTTACTGACAGAAGTAAAATCTAATAGCGCATTGATTGTTGATGATTTACAAATTTTTACATTTAAATATTAAAATAAAGTCGTAATTCCTTTTGCAATAATACTGTTTTTAATGATGCCTTTTGGTTGTATGAAGTGACGCATCTATGTATTGTATGGTTAGTGGTTAAGCCTTGCTCCTTTCAGGCAAAAGGTGGGATTTGATTGTTAGGACTTTATTTCCGAAAATAATAATGGGTATTTTAAGATCTAAAATATCCTAGTGCCATGTCCTTCGATGGCAACCAGTATGATGTGGGAATATATGGTTGCAAAACTCGCAAAATACTTTTATTTGGATATATCCTTTAAGGGTACTTTTAAAATGCTGCAAACACGGTTGCCATTCCAAAAAAAAAAATGTTGGACCAAAATTTTGAAAAAAAAGTGCCAATTTTAGCAAAAATGTACCACAAATTTCAAACTGATACAAAATTTGTGTCTGGTGGAACAGAGCCATTTGTTAAAATAATATGTGTGAACATAAAATTTTATGAAAAATTTAAATTCTAGACCAGGCATATTGAAAATGTACCAAAATGAAAAAAAGTGATCCAATGTACCAACGCATAAAAAATGTACCTGTTTTGGTACATTTGTACCAAAAGTGGCAACCGTCGTTGCAAACCAAAATATGAAGGGAATTCATTAAGAACTTCTGACCTTACAAACAATTTTTATCTGTAACAGCTAAATTCCCGACGATACATTTTAAATTCAGTTTTGAATGTTGGTGCTTTCCTAAAAAAAATGGCTTAGAGACAAGGAATTTTAGTTGAGATGGTTTAATAAGAAGGTGTCTTTAATATCTAATGAATGTGTCCAAAACACTTTTATTAAGATAACCGACTGATTGATGAAGTAAAGAGTTAGATAATTTATATCACAACATTGCTTTCCTTTATACATGGTAAGCAATCATTTTTTGATTTAAAGAATAACCCTAACAAAAAGTTTATTAACAAAAGTTTTGTGTAATATCAGGCGTACATCAAGTAAAAAGTTATATAAAAGATTTTATAAACAATATTATCAGTAAAAGTGTCTCAACTGTCTGTTTGGTTATTTGGCTTACTCTTTACTCCCTTTAACCGGCCCCTTTTCGTGTTTTATTTCCGCATCTGCCTTCGCTACAAGTATCTTTGTATAGTATTGTTGTTTCTATCTTTGTTTTGCATAAATTTTCACTTTGTTTTTATCAAGCTTTTTAAGGGTGTAGGCGTGTGTGTGAGTGTGTTTTGAGAGAATAGGTGTGTATATATTTTGCCTTAATTTCTGTTTTTTGTCCTTGTTCGCCTGAGATTGTTCTATTGAGATAACATTTTGTGTCGCCGTTTTTTAATCCTTTACCCAATGACTGCGACAACGATGGCGACCCTTGCCACCACCTGCCCCCGCCGCTGTCCTCTCATTTCTCTACCCCTTTGGTCCTGACCCTGGTTGACTGCATACATGCGACACGACGCGACGCGAAGCGAAGGCTGCGTTGCGTTTGTGTTCGCGTTGGACATTTTATAGTTATTGCCGAAAATTCCCTCGATGGTTTTAGCAATTTCTGTGCCATTTACATTTTATTTTGTGCATGTGTCGCATCGCATGGAAATTGCGGCTCTATTGTTTTATAGTCGCAACGGGGAGTTTCTCGACTCTGTTATCAATGGACAAACATGATGTATAGCAAAGACTTGCTTTATGCAAACCAAATGAAAAAAAGAAAACGAAATCAACTAAGAATACTCAAGTGGAAAGAGTATTCCACGAGGAGTGCAACAATGTAGGCAGACTTGAGTCTCACTCACCTTTTTATTCAGCAAAAATATTCGTATCAGTCAAAGTGTTTATAATTGACGAAGTGAATCATAACATGGTCGAGTTGTCAATTGAAAATGTATTTATTTTAGATTTACTGTTTATTATACTTTATCAAAATATATTAAATTAGGCTGTTGAAAGTTACAAATTGAGTACTCAGTTAATTAGGCATTTTATTAAAACAAAATAACTTTCATTGTTATTCCACTTTCTTGTACATATGTACATATATATATCTGCTAATATTTTTGATCACCCATTTTAAAATAAAATAAAGCAAATGCTCTTCTTTATAGTTCGAATGTCTCTAGAAATTCAGTTATGCATGGTATGCAAGCTGAAAAGATTCATTTGGGAAATTTTTGCTGACAGGGGAAAGTCTGTTTTTGCCCATGATTTCTCCTATTAAATTGTGACGTCATACGCCAACCTGTTAGAACTATGGCATTTCAAGGCCTTGCTGTCCCTGGAAACTACCCCTGAGGAAAATACCTTACGCTAAGGGGAAATTGTGAAGAGGGCAACCCTCCGGCTAGTGCATTGAACCAAACCGGCAAAACGAAGGCTAAGGTCAATTGCAGTTGGTCGCTTCCAGTGAGCGAGAAATTTCCCAAAACTGTCAAAGAAGGAAATTTCCCAAAATGCCGCTGTTGAATGTTACTGCCGTGTGTCCTGGCAGTCAGTGCTTGCTGGGCAACGATTGCGCGCGGTTCGTCCTTGCGGAGTAACGTTTAGAAAATTCGTAAGAAATTCCAACGCTTTTTAGTCGCGTAATTTATCGTAATAGAACGAGTTACGTGTTGCAAGCTGGCCGCCGACACAGAGACATTCTTTAACAACTGTGGATTAACTTAAAGAATGTGTCTCTTGTTGGACCAAAGTGTACAAAAAAACAAGAAACAGGCTAAAAAGTGAAATAGTGCAAGTGAAGTGCTTAGATATTTTAACAACTAATTTGTAATGCATAACGACAAAAGGAAATCCCAACACTTTATGCATAAAGAATTAGCTGGCGGGCAAGTCGCCTAAAAGTATGCAAACACGTAACGCAAACAATGTGCGAAGGAGCGAAAATATGAAAATACATAAAAAAAATACATAACCGAAACACAAATAATAAATGATAAAACACACACACATGCTCCTTGACTGCCTAACACCATTGCATGTGTGTGTGTGTGAGGGAGTATGTGTGGAGTGTATCGTGGCACCGAGGCGAAATAATCATAACCACCATACGACATTAACATACAATGTCTGCCGCTTTCGACTGTGGCACCGACTTCCGTTTCCTGTTTTAATGTTTACGTTTTGCGGCTGGCGGCTTCCGACGTTATGTCGCCACCAAATACTAGTCCTGACCTCTCTCTCTTGCCAGTATAGCTGTGTGTTTTTCTGTGGGGGAGATTTTTGAGCTAATGTAGTGGCATTTTAGGCGCAACGAAATAATAGATAATAAAATGTAATGTTGTCCTTTTGGCTTAGCCATACGCATACATACGCTTATGGGCCTTAAGATCCTTATGAAAGTCGTCTCGTTCGAGTCGTTTTTCCTGGTGCGTGCCGAACCTCGATTATTGCGCTTTTCGTTCCGTTTTCCTTGTTGTCGGTAATAAAAATCAGTCGGAAATCTTACCGAGCCTAAATGTAGGCAACAACAAGCCATCCTCTGCCTTAAATTAGATTAGATGATGTGCCATAATGAAGCTGTGCGGCGATATAAAGACGAGAACGAGCCAAAGCTCGGGTGAGAGTGTGAGTGCGATTGCGATTGCGAGTGGGAGGATTCAGTTGGTTGTAGGAGTTGCTAAGGAGCAAAGGTTACGTTCTTGGAAAGTTGCGGATACTGAATGTTAAAGCTGTGGGCGCATTATTGACTGGCTATGATAAGCTTTGATTTATAAACATTTAATTGGGTGCAGTTAAATATAATGGATTTATTCATAGTAATATTGCTAGTGCGGTATTTTTGGGAAATCGATGATGGAAGTCGAACACAAGGAATGTAGACGGACCAAAAGGAATGATAGTGTTTATACATATATTGTTTATTCATGCATTTCACTAAATTAATTATAATACAGATTTTTAAAGTGTTATTGTAATAAATTAATATATTTCAACATTTATGAATGCTCGATACACAATATATAGTGAAAGAAGAGATAATTTTTCAAGACTGAAAAAAATAAACAAAGCAATTTTGAATAGTCGATATTTTTGTACTTATGTACATATTTCCTAACTTGTAAGGGGAGCTCTTAAGAGTTAATTTTGAATTTTTCTAATTTGAAGCAAATAAACACAACAATCACGAATCATTAGTAAATAATTATAGATATGTGTGTATTAATTTATTCAAGACTAAAAGTATTTCTGTATTTACCGATTCTATACATCCTTGAACGAAGAAAAAGCTAGGAAGAAGTCTGAGATAAATTTATCGTGTTTTCCCTGAAGTAGCTTTAAAAGTTCATAGAAGTATTCCGGTTGCATGTCCCTCGGTATGTTTGCCATACTTATTATGCGGCAACTGTTGCCAGCGAGGTGCACAAGCTCAAACTGAAACTCAAACACAAACACAAAACGTGCTGCCTAATTTTAGGCGAACACACGAAAAAGGGTGAGGGGTACAAAAACTTCTTCGGCTTTGCGACTCTTTGCTTCTTATTTATTTTTTTTTTTGGTACTACGTGTGAAAATTGCAAAAGCTGCTTAAAGTGAAGTGAAGAAATGCGCCAAATATGTTCCGCAAATTTGTTTTCAAGCATATAAATCAATTGCTAGAGAAACTCGCATTCATGAGTGCGTATTGACGGCAATTTTAGCAATTCAATTTTGCAGTTGTAACAATTAAAGCCCCTACGCTTGTCATGCTGCATGCGTGTTTCGTTCAGTGTCTTCACTTCCGGCACAACCGGAAGTACTCAAGCAAAAAGGACGAGCAAAAAAATAATACACGTAACGAAATGCTGTAAGGGAATAAGACAAACAAATCCAAAATAAACAAACGTTGTCTGCTCCTCTCTCACTCTTTTCCCACCCAAAAAAAAAGAAAGCTGTATGTGATCCAAAAAGAAAGAGAAAAAAAGAAGAAATGCTTACGAAGCGGAAATTAAGACCCACTCCAGCGAGTGAGTCCCAAACAAAGCTGCCAACTTGGTAAACAAACACATGTCTGACTCACCCCAAAGTCGTGGAGTGTGTGTGTGTATGTGTATGTGTGTAAACAAGCCCAAACATATCACATTTTAATCCGATGTAGTGGAAAATTGCACAAGAAAATGTTACACAATAAGAGAATTGTATTGTTTCCCCGAAAAGTTGACACCGTGAATTGATTGTGCGCCATTTCTCTCGCCTTCGCTTGGCTCCTCCTAAATGGATTAGAATCCATTGTAATAAGTTTAAATAGCAGCTGCTTAATTAAAAAGTTTGGGTACATCGTTTTGCCTGTAACTGTATCACCCTCTCTCTCTCTCTCTGTCTTTTTCGCTCTTTACCTGACGCATTCACATCCCAAAAAACAAATGTCTTTCGCGTTAATTTTAATAGTCCGTGAGATTGTGCTGAATTATGAGTTCAACACGTGACCATATGGCAGCTCCTATTCCCTCCCTCTCTCTCTTCCGTCTCCTCTCTATCGCAGTGTCACGGTGAATTATGAAGCTACAAATACGAGCAGCTTGACAATGACTTCCTTAAGCTACTGTCCCCGAATGACTGGGCATGGAGTCGACTTCAACTTTAAATTAGTGTAAATGGAATGCATAGCGCCTATAAATATGCAAAGCTTTTTTGTACCCTGTTGTGTTTCGTGAATAAATGTCCATTTCATTAATGAAAAACAAGTGTAGCGCGTGTTTTGTCGACTTGCTAATGAACTACAAAGTTAAGTTAATTTTGACAAAGTTTAACAAAAAAAGAATCTCAAGTAATTTTATGAAATAATTGTAATTTATTCAAATATTTATTTTATATTATTATTATCTTTTATTCTTATTAGTTTGAATATTAAATTAGAGTGTATTAAACCGAGTCTAACATTCTTGACACCGGAGAAGCAATGTTTTAAGAGCAAATATACAAAGAGAGCAAATATACATTAAATTGTTATAGTATTAAAAACAGTTTTACTTGAAGTTAATCCAGTAATATACAAAAGGGGAATATTTTGTATTTTATTAATCGAAAGTTTCTTTTTAGGATCAGGACAATTCTGTTAAACATTTATTGCCATTTATTGAGATTGGACTCAAGCGTCTTAAAAATTGTATATTTATTTTCATTCTCTGCCAACTTTTTGTAATAACTGCCGCAAAGTGCGCAGATTTTGTTTTCCTAGGACGTCCTAGGATCCAAGACAAGGCGGAGGCAACTAATTTCCATATTTTCCCTGGGCAACTGCCCCTTATGTTTCGAGTCCTGCCTCTGCCCATAAATTGTCTATTGCTGTCATACTTTTAGGCGTTTAATAAATTTTATGACTCTGAACGTGTAAGCAAAGCTGCAGCCTCTGCCTGTTACCTCTTGTTTTCATACTTCTTCTTCTACGTTTTGCTTTCATTTTCTTTTTTTTTTAATAACATTCGTTCGTTTATGTCCTCAACGTCGACGTCTTCGCCGCTGTCCGCCTGGGGCAATACCAGCGTTTTTTTTTCCTGTTCTGCGAATTGCAAATGTGAGTATTTATGCGCTAGCTGGCTACAAGTTTGTCCTGATCCCCCTCTCTCTTTCTCTCTCTCTCTCTCCCTCTCTTTCTGCCTTTGCAACTCATTTCGCTGCTCCCCTCGAAGTGTGCAACAATCTTTTATATGAGTTTATTATGTATGCTTTTGCATTTGCTTAAAACATACAATTTCCTCAAGCGATTTCCGTTTGCACTGATGAGTCTTATTAAATTCGAGGTACTCTTAAGGGCTGGTAATAAATGTTCGGGGCGCTTTCTTTCTGTCTTCTCCCTTGATGCCCGCCGCTAGTTCCAGAAAATTTGGTAGCCCGGATTGGGTCGTTAACTAACTAAAATATGACGCCTGCTTGCAAATTGCGCTTTAATTGAATTGCACATAGATTTTCTTTTGGATTGCAGACAAATTTTTGGTTTGCATACAAAAAATAAAAAGAACACAACGTCAGAGTTTCCAAAGTTTCGTTGCATGCAACATTTTGACGCCTGCCTCTTCAACAAACCAAACAAAAATGAAACTAAAAAAAAGACCGCGGCATATTTGAAAAGACTTTGTTGAAAGTGTTTGAAACTGTCATACGCACGTAGTTTTTTCTTGCACTTTATGCCGCCATCTCTTTTCTTCGCACTCGATTTCTACGACTACGACAACAGACTTTACCACTTTATTATACACTAACTTAACGCTATTGATATTGACTTTATTATGCATTTTAACAAAAAAATTTCATGGGTTTTTTAGAATTATTTTGAATTTATAAAAACTTTTGTGAAAATTGTTGTCTGTTTCTTTTCGAACCTAAAAAATTACTTAAGAAATTTTTGAATTGTGTTTTTATATATTTTAAAAAGTGATATTTAATGTCTCTTTCTTAAACAATTTAGTATTATTTAACCATTATAAATTTTAATTTAGAGTTGCACGAAGTCACTGTGTGAACCGTTTTAAGCTGTTTCGATTTCTTGGTAATTACTATTGATTTATTTTTGTATTTTACGTTAAGCTTGTTAGGTAGTGTAAGGAAACATTCGTCTAAAGCTTTCTGTACAGTGTCTTTTTTGTTTGAGTGTCGTTTTTGGCGGGAGACACTGAAGTTGGAATCTTTAGGGGATGAGGGGGACGATGCGAGCGTTGAGTGCCAAAAGAATAAAAGTAAAGAACTAACGCGTTGGCCAACATCGAATCAAAAGCATTTCTAACCAACTTTTGTGGCGAAGTTTGCGCAGGCGGCGCAAGGACTGAGATTGAGTGCAAATAAAATGATGTCATGAAGTGGCAGTGGCAAACAGAGTTGTAGCTTAAGTCGTTGTTAGCGCTGGAAGGAGCAAAAGGAGGTGGAGGTCGCAAATGCATGCTCCACTTTATTTCAGCTATCAACTCGTAAAGTTTGCGGCTTGATGGCCGGCAGCCAAGCGGGGCAGTTACTTAACGAAGGCAAGCTGATGTGCTCCTGACGGTAAGATGAGGGGAGTGTGATTTTTCTACTCGAACTCACAGGCAACCGCAGCAAGCAGCATGCGGCTTTCAAAAGTTGAAGCACTGCAATTACAATAACAAGAACAGCACGCAAAAGCATTTCACAAATCTTGACAAGTATTTTTTCTCGTTCATTCTTTTGTCAACATTGCCATCGACTATTGCAGCAGCTATGTCTCGCTCTCTCTTTATCGACTTTCGACTGCTGCTTGTGGCCATAGAAACCGAGAGTTGGCCCAAATGTATTTGGCCCCAATACGTAGTTAACCATCGACTTGCAGCAGCTGCAAGCACTGTAATTAGCTTGATTTTCAGATTTCGTTGGCCAAGCTGCTGCTGCTGCTGCTATCTTCTTTGCAATTCAATTAAAAATTAACATTTTAATTGCAAATTACTTTTATACTTTACGGCACCGAAGAGAAAACCTCGCATAAAAAAAAAAGAAACCGAGCAAAGAAAAACCCCAGAAAACTTACCTGACGGCAGCACATAATGAGGCAAGCAGCGCGTTGTGGCACTTCCATTTCCCATTTGCCATTTTCATTTTCAGGCCATTTAATTTGATCATGCGCCAACAATTATGCAACTTGTTGGGTTCACTGCCTCTCCAGCTGTGCGAGAACTTTCAGTTAGTTGTCGTAGCTCGCTTGTCCGATTCGCTTTTCAATTTGTTTTGCCCAATAAAACTTTTTCCATTTGCCGTGCTTCAAAATACCCGATTTGTTGTTGCATACTTTACGAACTGTTGCATAGAGAATGATTATTACGGCATAATTATTTTGTTTGAATACTTTGTTCATCCATTGAAGAATAAAATGGAAATGTTGCTCAATTTTGGACAAATAAAATATCTCAAATATCTAAAGATTTTATTTTATTTGACACTCGAACTACGTTTAATTTATTTTATGTATGCTCACCACAAAATTTGAAAATAAAATTTCATAAAAATATTTTCAATATACTTGTATTTTCATTTCATGGAGACTATCGATTTTATGTGCAGAAGAAATTGTTGCATTCTTTTAGGTGAAATCAAATATGCCATGTTCGACACGTCTTTGAATAGTTGAATTCCTCATTGAACTCACACACCAGCAACATGCTTTCATATACTGAAATTCCAACACGATTTTTTGCAGTTTTATTGCATTTTCTTGTCCATACTTCAGTGTTGTGATTGTTTAAAATAAATTTTAATAAATATTCTGCTCGTATTCCATACAATGAAAGCAAATTCTTAACAATTTTTCTCTTTAACAATTTATGTTTTTAAATCAGTTTTTAATTTCAATGTAGTTGGCATATACTCGTAATTTAAGAAGTTTTAGTTCAGGGCGACGATGTGCTTGCTCACTTCCTTCTGCAGCACTTCCTTTTGGGCTGTTAATTGCTTTTGTAGACAAATTATAAAGCGGTCGAGTGGCCGTGGCTGGTGCCGTTTGTGCATCACTCAAAAACAGACAAAACCACACCCTGGTCATGACCATGACTTTGCTCAAGGGCTGCCCCAGCCAACTCAAACTCGAAAACAACAACAGAACAACAAATAAAAGTGAAAAACAAAAACAAAAACAGGAACAGAGAAAAAACAAATGGAAATAGAAAACTCTGGTCCGGTTGCCCAGTCGTCAGTTTTAATTTAACTTTGACATGCATCAGCTCAAAAATCCAATTACAAAACAAATGTACAAAGCGTGAGCCCTTTTTTTATGCTTACCTCTTACGCTGAACTGGACCCAAAGCTAAACCCCATTAACGCCTGTGTAGATATTTTTGTGTAGCGCAACGCAAAAAAATATATAAACTGACCATTGAGCTGAAGATTTATGAAACCATTAATTTTGTGGAACGCCTAAAAAAAAAACGGAACGTAAAGAAAATATTAAATTAAATTAAAAAGTGCAAAGGAATAACAAACAAAAAACAAAAACAAGTGCAAAAAGTGCAGCATGTCAGCTTAGGGCAATGAGCTGGCATTATGAGTGGGAAAAAACGCGCAGGATAAGCAGGACTCGTAGCCAAATAACATGTCCAGCAGCCGTGGCAAATTGCCGCTGCGTCCCGATCGCAATGCCAACGACGAGGAGCAGCAACAAACCCAACAACAGCAGCTGGGCGCCAAGCCCAAGACCTCCCACAAAATGTCCCAGCCCCGCACTGATAACCAGCTGCCAGGACCAAGTCCACTGCCTGCCGGACATGGCAACTACATGGAGCTGGAGTTTAGCCAAGTCGAGGCCGCCGTGGGCGGCAGCTTCAGCGAGTTGCCCGTCAGCTATGCCACAAGTATTGTGGTGCCCATTTCCTATCGCGAGCCTGCCCCGCCCACTCCACCGCCCCTCTCGCAGATTCCCTCGCGGGAGTCGCGACTGCTGCACTCGGCGCCCAACACGCCAAGTAGAGGTAAAGTGGTGCTGAGCAAGAAGGAACGCAAGGAGCTGAGCAAACAACTGGGCCTCGAGGAGTTGGGCGTTAGCAGCTCAGCGCAGTCGAGTCCCTACAAGGGGCGGGTCACCGAGCTGAAGAACTGCATAGCACGTGGGCTCTTTGCTACGTTGCATCGCGGCTCACAAAAGTCGCTGCAACAGCAGCAGCAACAAAGCACAGAAAACCCCGCAGAGATGCAGCTGAGTCAGGAATTATCCCCTCCACCGCCGGCACCAGAGTTGGCCAACAACAATGAGGACGACGCAGCGGACTACAGTGAAAAGCTGAAGAATTTGCCGGTGCGTCAGCGTAAGGCAGCCACCTCGCATATGGATAATTATTGCCTCTTTGATCCGGTGGACTTCATCAACGAGAAGGCAATGCGATATCCCAGCAATGCGAAGCACGGACTGCGTGATCCGTTGTTTAGCTCTAGGCAGCATTTGGTTTGCGAGGACGATGAGGAACTGGTGCCCGAGGTCATCTACGATGTCGAGGAGCTGGAAGAGACCATCATCATTGAAACTTCCGGCGATGCGGAGGCCGAAACGGAAGCCAGCGCCTGTGCTTTGGCCAGTTTCGATCATCACAATTACTTTGTCATCGAGCCGGGTGATTTCGAAATGGAACCCAACATTCTGGACATTGGCATTCCAAATCCCTATAGCAATGAGCAGCTGGTGCAAGCCAAGCTCGAGCAGCAGAGTCTGGACAAGCAGCTAAACGAGCTGGACACGTTGACCAGCATGTCCAACAGTCAGGAGTCAAAGGACACAGAGACAACCTCCACAGCTCTAGTGGAGTCCTCGACTTCAACAAATTCAGCCAGCTCTAGTGGAAGCTCCAGCACACAGCAACAGTCGATGAAAAAGAAACTCACGTTTCTCAATCTCTCGCCCTTTAGGCCGGGCAGCAAAAAGTCCCAGCAGAAATCCCATACGGAGCAGCGAGCCATCTCGGAACTTGTTACCACCGATCATATGTTGCATCTGCAGCAGTTGCTGCAGCAACAGCGCAAGGATCAACGCGCCCACACCGTACCCATCGAATCCAACTATGTGTTATTCAATCCAGGCCCCGTGCCTAGTCGACATGTTCAGTACAAGATTAGGAAACCGCGACCGCTTTCCACTCACAGCGATGCAGACAGCGGTTTTTTATCGCCCTGCTCCCCCGAAGAACTGAAGGCGAATCCCAGCATTCTTGTGCTGCAACAGTGCGACAGCGTTCAGGGTTATATTGAGGTGAGTCTGAGCTTAAATTGTGGATGGAGTTTGATGCTGAAACTATTTTCGATGACAATTGTATTTGATTTAAAGTCTGCCTAAAATATTCAATATTTTCATATGAAACAAGAATTAATTTGCAGCGTAAAGTTATTAATTCTTGTAAACTAATTTCACTGAAACAAACTAATGTAAGAGTTTTATCTTCAAAAGTTATGTCAGTAAGCCAATCAAATGTGCAATTGCAACTATTTTAGATAGATAGTGAATTTTGCTAAAATTTCCTACTTTAATTGCACACCAAGCTTCTGGGTTTAATGTTTAACAGTTGTATACTTTATGTTGCTGATTTTTTAGTTGTATATTATTCAAAATATAAATAAATTATTATTATTATATAAATTTATTATAATCAAGCATTAATTAATGTCATTTGTTAATAAATTCTCCATTCGTAAAGAACTACTTCCACCATTTATCCCCCAAACAAAAGTTATGAACTACAAAATTTATCTGCTACTTAATTCTTAATTCTTAAGCATTATTCATATTTTCAAAGCAACATCTTAGGCACACAAAGAGTCTCCCTTATTTCTTAATCTTCTTGGAATAACAGTTGCTTTTTATCTTTACCCAATGGAGTACAATTGCCATTTATTTTGATTAGATATTCAAAGTATTTCCTATCAAAAGTCGTTATAAATGTTGGCCGATTTGAAACCTCCCCGAAAAACACAGGGTCGGAACGCCATCTGCACCCCATATTCCCCGTATATTCGCAATCGTATCTTAAGCTGGTAATCATTGTGGCATGTTCAGTTCGCACTTGTCGCCATTTGCCGGCTCACTTATCTTAACGAGCGGGCAACTTAACAAGTCTTCTTATGCAACTGGAACCACCCCCGGGGGAGTTACCCTGCTCTCTGCTTTCTGTCTACTCTCTGCACAATGTCAACCCCGTGAGTAGAAATTATCAAACATTCAGGAAAATGCAGTTTGGGCTTAGCAAATGCAGGCAACCTCTCGGGGAGGCAGCTGAGGAAGTATCTAGAGAGTTTGGAGGGTGTGGGAGGTTGCTTGGCTTTTGGCTCTGGTGATTGCAACAATTTTACTGTTTTCTCAGCTTCAAGTGGCTGCTGTTGCTGTTGCTACTGCTGCTGCCATGGGCGCCTCCGGGGAGCAATCAATCCTCGCGTTTCCACTGTGCGCTTCATTAGTTTTCTGCGAGCTACCAAACATTAGTTCGATTGTGCCAGCGAAAGAGAAGAAATCAAAAGGAGAGATGGCAGCACTTTTCTCGCAGCTGTGCAACATCTTTCGACTTTTAATGGAATTGAATTAAAACAGTTACCATGGCTGCTGCTGTTGCTACTGTTTGCTGTTGATTTGCCACATGCTCTTTAACAAAAAAACCCCAGCTGCAACAGAGCTTGCCACAGGCATTTTGACTCATTTGTAAATTGAAATGCGTTCCGCAAAGAATTTCCACCAAAGAAAAGAACCAAAAACGACGCCAATCTCGTTTGCCTCCTCGTCCATTTTACCCTCCGGCGTCGAGTGCGTAGTGCGTAGTCCGTAGTCTGCTTTTGGGCATCCAATGAAGTGTTCCGAAAAGTGTCAAGTGCAGTGCTTTTCATATTTGTAATGGAGGCGGCAGTAAACACCAGTGTGGAAGGGTCGCTCGAGTGTTCCCAAGTAAATGGAATGTAAATCGATGTCGTCCAAACGGGGGGGTAACTACCAGCTCAAGGTTAATGGTGTTTGAAGTGGACGACATCAAGGAACAGTTGTGTTGAGTTGAGTTGAGGTGGTTGCTGGCCATTGTGGAAAACACAGAGAGCTGTGAAGCCACGTGAAAGCAAACAAATTATTCCAATGTCAAAAAGGTAAAGAGTAACGCGGTTTCTTAAATTTAATAGTGCAGCTATCTTAATTGTGGATTCTCGTTAAAATTAAAAGGGAAGCCGTAGAGATTCTTGATAACCTTTCTGAAAATCACAATGAAATCTAATGATTTTGATTTAAGTACAAATAGAAGTTTTCTTCAATTGCATAGAACAGCTATTCTAAATGTTATGTATCCTTAATATTAAACGGTATATTATAGGATTCGTTCTTACTTTTTTTGACAACCTCAATGGCATCAACAGATTTCAGGAAATATCACCTAATACATAGAAAACACTTATTTTTGTGAAAACTAAGTTATTGTATTCTTCATATTTTGGTATCTAATTGCCTCTTAATTATGATTCACTATCTTCTTAAATGAATTATTCTTAATATTAGGTAAAAGAATTAGGTGTTCTACATTCTCATAAAAATCATTGAAATACCAAAATATTAATTTGAGCCACTTTTAATTGTAGACTAAGCTATGGAAAAAGTATTGATTTTAAACAAAAGCGATTTTATTCTTGATCTTCTGGCGGTATAGTTTAACTTTAATTGCCAATTAATTTTTCCTCAATTTCTTTTTAAGTGCAATCAATTCGTTTTCATTTGCCCAAAATTTAGAACAATCAAGCAATCTTTAGAAATAGACAATTTGGTTGAGTGCAAAATTAAACTCTTTCACTGTTGCTTTCGACAATCTCTTGAATATTGCTTTGGCAGTTTTGTCGATTGGATTGCAGTATGCCACACCGCCTGCCACGCCCACATTCATTAAGTCAAAGCAAACAAAACGTAAGCAATTTATGCAAAGCGACACATGGCTCGCTTCCACTTGGCGCTTCAAAAAACCATAAATTACCGACTTCCTCGCACTGTTTTTTTGGGGGAGCGCCTCTAACCCGATGTGTGTTAGCTTTGGGCAGCGCATATACGCCATAAAGTACTATCTCAATGTGTGTGTGTGAAAGAGAGAAAGAGACGGAGTTATAGAATGAGAGAGATAGAGAGAGCGTTGGCTCTTGCAGCCTTCTAGCGAAAAGTCTCAATTGCAAATTGCAATGGCACTGAGGCATGCAATTTCCGAACAACAAAACAGCCCGCCGGACATTATCCGGCGACGACTGCAGACTACGTTGACATGCTGTTGCCTCACCCAAGCAACACACACTCCACACCCTCCCCTCCCCCTTCCAATTGTACCACAAAAAAGCTATGCACGAGGCGCTAAGCCGTCAAATGTCCTGGTTTCCAATGGGCAATGGGGTTGTACTACGGCGTACACAACGCGGTTTGCCATGTGCCCGAAATATTTCCTCAGCCCGAGAATGACAGGCGGGGGAATTGTCACAGGGTAAGTCGCGTGTCGTGGGCTACTTTATGTGCCCCCTCGCACCCTCTGCATGCTGCACTCTCTCTCTTTTTGGCCTCTGTGATTAGTCCAATAAGTTGTAAAAAGTGTCGCTCGAACGAGGAACGAGAGCGGGGGCGATTATCTGCTCTGTCCTTTATTTCGATAACTTTTTGATTTATGGCTGGCAATAAATGTTCAATGTGCACTTTATAATTATGTGGCGCCGGATGCTGTTCAGCAGCCCACGTCAAAGCCAATGTTAAAGGCAAAGCCAAATGCCATATGTGCATAATTATGCTACAGCATTTTTTTTGTTTGCGAAAATAAATAGGAATAAAACCTATTTGTGCCATGTATTGAACTGAAAAATACTCTGCAATTAGTGCTAATGAATGTAAGTTATGTGAAATGTTTAACTGTAAAATCAAAGGAAATAGCTGAAATGTGAATATTGCAAACTAAAATATGAGAATTTGCAAAATTGTGAATTTATTTACAACAGCACAAAGACTACTGGCAGCTCTTTATAATATAATAAAGTTGGTTTTTAATCTTTTTTAATAAGATTTATATAAATATTATGAAATTTATTGTTTTTATTTTATATATTCATTATTTGCTTTAAAGTGCCTGTTATAAATAATAAGTTCTGAGTAGTATTATATGAAAACATAAAAAATTTGAATAAATAAACATTGAGAATTTAAAAAATTTAATATTTTGTATGGAATAGTTAATATTCCCCTTTTTTTTTTGGTTACATATACAATTGTGTTTTCATTATAAATTGTAATTGCATTGAAAAATATGCAACAGTTATTCCTTTTGTTCTTTTATTTCATGGCTTTCGCGAAACTATTTAAAATGAATTGTCATGTAGCATAAAAAACCTTCTCGCATTGCAATTATGCATCTGAGCCGATAAACAACTGCAACTGCAATTGCAATTGCGGAACTGCAGCTGTCAATATGCTGGATATGCCCATTGGGGCATTAAAGTTGGAGTCGCATTAAGTTCCAATTTATTTTATCAACTGTATTTTTCATGGTGGTTGTATTTTTTTTTTGTTAATGCGCTTTCGAAGAGTAATAGCATTTATTAATGCAATTTGTAGGGCTTTAAAGATAATAACTATAATTTTTAACAATAATGTAAGTCAAACAAAATACGAATGCGAAGTTTTTGTCAAAAACTGTTTGTTGTTTAATTTGACAATGTCTTTTTGACATCTGGAAGGTTATAAAAGTATATGTATAAAAAGCTGACCAAAATAGTGTAGTTTATTTTGTGAGTTTTATGACTAAAAGTTAAATTAAAAAAATCTAATTAAAAATCAATTTGAAATTTGGTAATTTTTGGGCTTCATTGATCAAGACGTTAACATTGAAATTGAATCGATGATAAAGTGATAAATTATTGAAATTTAAATCAAATAATTATTTGTCAAATTCAGTTAGTAAATATATAAAATAACTATAACCAAATGAATATTAAATTTGGTGAATGCACATAAAATTGCAGTTAAAACGTTTTGCCAGTGTAGGCAAAAGGCTGCAGATAGATGAACTTTCTTTGTTTTTCCCATATTTTTGCCAGTCGGTTGGTTTTAATAATAATTTCATTGCAACAAAATAATGCATGAAAGTATGTGCACACACATGCGTACTCGTGTATGTGAGTATTAATTTTGTGCGTTAATTTTATGGGCAGCTGGTCCGCATTACGAACGTCTGTTGCCGTTGCCCGGAAGCGCGTGGAGCAGGAGAATGCGCACAGGAACTGAGCCGTTTAATGGACGATGGCGTTATTAATGCACATGCAACGACGACGATGGCGACGATGGCAAACGTGGATGACGTCGAGAACATTGTCCTCCAACAGAGACCTGCTAGCATTTCATATTTTGCTCCACTTAAAGTTTTCAATTTGCTGCACTATCAGCAAGGCTGGTGCGCCTCGTTTGGTCCACTTTATTTAGATGGCCGGGAGAAGAGAGCAGAGTGTTGGGGCATCACTGGGCCACTGAGTTCTGTAGGGGCTTTAAAGGCAGTCAGCCAAGACCAAGACCCAAACGCAGTCCCAACGCAGCACTGACAGCTAAATGCGTTGCACTTATGCTTAAAACATGTCAGACGCCGTAGACAGCACTCAAACAGACAGACGGACAGCGGCAGACATACAGACATAACGACGGATTCCAGGCAGCAATAGACCCCTAACTGAGGAAAGAGGAGGATAGAGAAGGAGAGAGACACTCAGAAGAACGACAGTTATACTCGTATGGAGTTGAGCGCATGCATTTGAAAAACTGCTGCTTACTTTTTGGCGTATGCCACACGTTGTTTAATGGTCGCAATGAATGATTCTCTTTTCCACAACAAAGATTAGATGCACTGAGTTAGAGGCAGCGACGATATTGGTTTGTGGCATACAGAGAATACGAAATTAGCCGACGAGTCGAAAGAAGCTTAAGTGTTCATTTTATCAATGATGAAGGGAGCTGCTTCAAAGTGGAAGATTTTTGAATGAGAATATAATTGTTTTTGTCTTTAGAGCATCTATTAAAAAATTATTTTAAAAATTAATTGTATTTACTACACATATATAAATAAATATGGCAAAATAAATTAAATTTGACCATAATATTAAAATTCCCCTAACTCAAAGATTGTCATGCACTTTCTTAATTATACATACTTAGACACACTCTGATAATTTAATGTTAGAAATATCACCTCACTGAAACTATGAATCTTGACTACAAGTATCATTGCACTTTTCTCATATGTTTTTGTTTTATTATGCCTACTGAAAAGTATCCATAATTTATCCTCTCCCATCTGCCAGATTTTCAGTAGTTTTTATGCCATTTTATAATAAAGTAAGCAGAGTTAAGCAACAGCATTATGAAGTTCTATGCATTATTTTTCAATGATCGCTAAGATTTACAATGTGCTCTAAACTAAAGGCAAAAGTTTTTGCTTAGCTGTTACCATACGATTTACACTCCCTCTTCACCTCTTCCTCCTCCTCCGCCTTCGCCCATCTCACTTGACTTTCTCATCTCTTTGCTTCCGTTTTCTCATTGTGCCGTGCTGTCGCTCTGTGTGAAAAATTATAGCCATAATTTTTGGCCACTAACAAGGCAGTTCGGGCCTGAAAATCTCTAGTGCTCTTGCCAGAGTTTCTAGGGCAGAGTGCCTAGTGTATGTTGCCAGCTTGTTGCAAGTTTGTTGCTGTTGGTGTTGCATACTTTTTGGTGCTTAATGCATATTTTAAACTGTTTTGCCTGCTTTGGCAGCTGCGCAATTTTTGGCTTATTGGCAAATTTATTTATTAAATTTTGTTGCTGGCCGAAGGCATTCGGTTGGTTGGTTGCACTCGCTGCAGTTGCTACTGCTGCTGTTGCTGTTTGTGTAACTAACTAATTAAAAAGTTTTGGTCGTGCATGGCGTATTTATGAGCTGCTGGTCGCCTCAAAGTATGCAATTAATTTCGAAAGTCAAGCTCAAGTCAACGCATAAAACTATGCACAAACACAATATAATTGCATTGTTGCATTTCGCATTTCACAATTCTTAGAAAACGATTTATATTACCTTCCTCTCCAAGCTAGCCAAACTATTTACATTTTTCTTCAAGTTTTTTTTTTTGGCCATAACGATTTGCCCCCAGGTGGTGGGTCTTTGTGCAGCTGAAAGGTAAGAAAACAAAACAAATAAATCAGAGCAGCTTGCAGCAAGACAAAGATGCCATTGAGCATTGCCTAGAGAGATGCCAAGAAAGCAGATAGAGATGAAAGAAAACAAAGCCAAGATGCAGCAAAATGGCTTTGGAAAGCTTATAAATGTGAACAAGCTCACAAAAAAATAGTGTTGAGTGTAGATCAAAGTATTCAGCGAATACTCTTACAACTTTAGAAAAATATTAGAATTAATTGTATATCAGAAATGTTTCTTCTTAATAATAACGTTTGTCTAAAGTGCTTTATAATCAAGTTTAAAAATGCAAGCTTATTATAATTATGCAATAACTACTTAACATGAGCTGCGAAAACATAGTTAGAGAATTCTGAAAACTTCTAAATTAACATAGTTATTTTATGCCCGAGGCAAAATGCATTTGAATTTTAACATGCTTCGCTTTTTGGCTGGTGAGCAAAATATTGTTTGCATAACTTTGGGCGTAGCTTACAGCATAAAAACTGTGCAAAAACGAAGATGGAGCTGCAAAATAAAAGTGGCTAGATAAAGCGAATGAGAGAGACAGAGAGCAAAAACTTTTGCATTTTGCAATAATGCTGACTGCTTTCGATTAAGTTTTCCAGTTTGCTTTTTGTCGGCACATAGTTATGAATGGCATTAAATATTTTCTGCTTTGTAAGCTGTCATAAGCAACAAGAACAAACGAGAAGTCAGTGTACTAATTAGAAGAGACAACATAACAGTAATAATAACAAGGAAAAATCATAACAATTGGCTAGATAAATAGACATTTGTCTGGACAAGTGATAAAAGTTGATAACAACAAAACAAACATGAAAATTTATGATGTGCATAACACCCGTTGTCCTCCCTATCCAAACCCTAGGGAAAGCTATCAATAACCTGAGGGAAACATAAAACTAATGCCACAGTCTGAAGTCTGAAATGTCATGGGTTTAGCTGAGAGAGCGAGAGTCCTGTGAAATTAATAACCTGGTTTACTTTTTCTGCTTTTCCTCGGGCCCTTTCTCCTCTTTGTTTGTGTGTGTATGTGTGTGTGTGTGGGTTGTGCACATGCTCGGGGATTTATTTGCCGGAAATAAATATTAGCCGCAGTCAAACACACTTAAGCCTACGACGGCGACATCGGTGCCCATTTATAGTTTTTAGTGAAGGAAGGGAGGAGATTGCTGCTATCAGAAATGAGGGGTTGGTGCGGGGGGTCGTCGTTTACAGTGGGTTTTACACAGGCTTAGATCGTGCTTTACACACAGACACACAATGATATATGTGTATGTACGCAACATTTGTTGTTGCTCTCGTATATTTCACAAGGCGCGTCGATTCCCATAATTGATTTTGTATTGGCTTACCCGGAAAAACAAGGCAATAAGGGATGCTCTTTAGACCCAAGTAACAACAACAACAGCAGCCGCAGCAGCAGCAGAAGTAAATATAATATGGGGGCTGACTGTATATTAAATTTCAAAGAGTTTTCCATTACGCCAAAAATCACTCAGCACTCACTGTCTAAATGAATTTTCCAACCAAGATTATCAGGCATATAACAACTGTCAAGTGCAGCATTTCATCCGAGACAAAACCCGAAGCGAACTTCACTCATAATCGAATTGGAGCTCAAATCAAATTTTAAATTTTACAAAAAGACAAGCAACAACAAAAATAAAAAACGAGAAGAAAATTGCCAGAAATGCTGTGAGCATTAGACAAACTAACCTTAGGGTGAGTGCTTGTATACCTGTAATAGACCTGCCGTAGACAAAACCTAAACATTTGGCAAAGGGTGCTCTCTCTGATAGTAAAATCAAATAGAGGGTGGTACGAAAAGAATTCACAGAATTTGTAGAAATATAAATTACCATAATTAACAGCATTTGTATTACTTATACAAATAATAAATATTCAAGGGCAAAATGTTGTCAAGAATTTTTAAAAGATCAGATAAACAGAAAATAACTACTTATAAAATGTTATCCTATAAATTAATTAACAAAAGTTTTATCTGCAGCTTTTTTAATAAACTCGCTATAAGACCTTAGATATGAACAATAATCCTAGATACTATCTGAATATAAGGCTGCAATTTATGATTTCAATTTAATTATATTAATTTGTCTCAATGGATATGATAATATGAATATTTAAATTTGTTGCTCATTTATTGCAATAGCGATCAATCATCATATGTGTTTACATAAAGAACGAACTCTGTTTTCTCACGATACCATTGAGTTAAGTTTTAGATAAGAACGGAAAAGGATTGTGCCACAGTTAATCAATCAAATACAACTGCATAAATGATATTTATAGCTCCAGTCTTTTGATCGATATAGACACAAAGCAAATATTTTATAGAATTGAAATCGCAATCGATCAACTTGTAAGGCAACCCTCGCTGATGATAGAAGATGGAGTTGCAGCAGAAGTGGCAGAAGCAGCTTGCAACCACCAAACAAAAGGCTAAACAACAAAGAGCAAATCGAGTTGTTGTTGCACAGGCAACAGACAACAGAAGCCTTTGGCTCGAAGCATCAGAGGTAAATGTTGCACAGGTTGCCATTGCCAACGCTGCTGCTGTCTGTTGCAGCCACCGCCTCATGCCTCTGCCATACCCTGGAGTGTGTAATAATTTGTTTTTATGCCTTATCCGATGCCCCACTCCTACTGTGTAAACTATGCAGCAGGGTTGCTTAACCACCAGGGAGCTGCTTCATCAGCTTCATTCAGAGACCGGCTGATCTGTTGCGAGTTGCGAGAAAGTATAACAAATATTTATGCTTTGAGCTGTGTTATTAGATTTTAATTTCTTGCACCCATGGAAATGAAAGGTACACCCTTAAGGTATATATAGTCCCCTTCTCCGCCCTCATCTTTCACCCTCCCACCCTTCTATTGCTGAACTCATCCCTTGCCTGAGAAAGCGTGCGAATGTTGCTATGAGTATTTGCATTTTGAGAGGGTGGTAAAACGTGTCCCCCCAAGTGTTTTGTATGTGTAGCTGCCCCGCATTGTTGCAAGGTGTCATGGCCAGTAATTGAGTATGGTTTACGCTTGTGTCATCATTTTGGCATTTGCTGCAACTTGCAAATATTTGAGTAAATGCCTTCGTTAGAGTGTTTCTTTCACTTTATTTTTCCCAACTATTTGTTGCCACAATGCAAATTTCCATTTGGCACGTGATGAAAGTCAGCAACAGCAGCTGCTTCAACCACTTTCTGCCTTTCACTTTTTTTTTGGGTTGAGTTTTGGGTTTATTTGGGGGGTTGCTACAAAATGACGTTTACGAAATTACATTATTAGAAATTGATGGTTTTGTTCGAGGGTTCGAGTTGCGCTTTTAACTGTAAAGCGTTTGAAATTTGTTAGACGTGGGTGGTGGCATTCAGCATTTGCCATGTGGCAAGTGGCAACTGACATTCCATTAAAAATAAAATGCCAGATATATGTCAGCAGCGCTCTAATGAGCAACAGCAGTGTGAGCACAGAGGGAGGGTGTTAACAGAAGTTAAGGTGCACCTACCATTAGCTAAGGGAATTTTTAATAATCCCAACCGCATTTCAACTGGTTTCGCTCCGTTGCCCATTTGCTAAGTAAAGACCACATTTCAACTGCGACATAGAAACCGAAGCGAGGCGAGGTGAGGCGAATGCCAACCTCAATGCAACTTGTCGGTGTCACGCATGTTGCTACACTTGCCATCCACCCAACTACCAACTGCCACATAACATCACCCATTTTTCCCATTTCCATTCACATTCCCATTTCACTTTGCATTTCGCTTTGCAAAATTCAACATAGTTTAAATATGCGTTCTTCTTGCCACGTAGTTCGCTAGCTTGCTTCGCTCTTTGTGGCATTTGCGTCCATTTTTAAATATTGAATGAAAAAACCATGGTGCAAAAACAACATGGACGGTGTAAATGATGCCCCAAAAAGCTTTTAAGCTCCTAAGCTATGGAACTTCAAGTGCTCTAGGATGTGGGCTGCTTGGCAGGTTATATAGTAGTGGCAACTAAGTCTTCAAAAATATTACTTGTATTGACATAGTTTATTGCCCAACGCATAAACAAGTATATTACATATCTATCATATCATATATATTCATTAAGTAGCATTGAAACTAATGTCTAAAAATATATTATCTTTAACATAATTTTGAGTTTTCAGATTTTTATATATTTATTATTAACAAAGTAAACAAGAAAAATTGAAAGAAAACCTTAATTTGACACTAATAAAATGAACGTTATACTGAAAATATTACTAGCTTACTATAATTGGAAATACTATTAGTATGTTATTTACGAAGATATTTCTCATAGTAATTTCTATATCAGGTAGCATTTGCAAAATAGTTGCCAGCTAAAACATCTGTACATCACTTAAAATAAACAAATTTCTGCTTCGTCGGTTTTTTTCTTCGTGAGAAAGTATCATAACATTTTGAAACTAATAACGATACCAACTAAACAGATGTCATGGAACTTCCCTCTCGAAATGTGCTCTATGGTATTTTTTGTGAGCTAGTGGCGAAAGAAATATGTTAGGAACCCACTTCGCCCACCCTGTGGCGAGTAAATACTAGTCAAAAGGTATTACAGTTTTTTGTGTGTGGCGGTTTGCATTGCATAAATGTTGCTGTGTTTGGCATAGATTTGCATGGTAAATGGAGAAAGGAATAAAAAAGTATCCATAGCAGCTATCGACTGGCAACATATTGCACTTGCATTGGACAACGTCAGCGTCAGGCTGGCACCCAAAACTTCCGTTTCGGTCAGTGGCAATAAAAATGAAAAGTACGAAAAAAAAGAATACATAAAAAATGACATTCTGAATGGCCTGACAGGAAATAGACTATTTGCATGAGTTAAGACCCGGAAACTCTGGGTTCTCTAGCCGTCTATTGATAAAACTAATACTGAAGGTACAGGTGACGCTTTTGTTAGCTTTAATTGTTTGTTTTTCATTTTCATTTATCTAGCGAAGGGCAGGCTTCGCTGTGACGTGAAGATTTGAGAGCAGTCGCACACTATTAATCAACTTGATTGGGTTTATTTAGTAAGGCCAAGCCGTGGCCCATGGGGGAAAAGCGTCGACTGTCCTGTTTATAATTAATGTGCAACACACTGTGGGGCACAAGTTTGAGTATATGTCTGTATAACTCTGTGTGTGTGTCTGCCATGTAAATCCCCAGACGCGACTTGTGTCTCGCCGTCTCATGCCTGTTGCCTGCTAATGAAACGTCGTCAAGTTTTGACACCCAAAATTGCAGAGACTCGTTGAAAGGCAATCTAACTTGCAGCTAAACTTAATAAACACCCAGACCAAATTGCAACTGCAACGCAGCCGAAAAGTTTTCATTAATCTTTGAACCCCGACTGACGTCTTCTTGACGCTTGAAACTCCTAAACTTTGAGCTTATCAAAATGGTTTCTGGTCAACAAACTTGGTGGCTGACTCCATTACATGAGCGTCATTTACACGCTGGCCACAATTAAATTGAATTAAGTTGGCAACGCCAAGAATAAAAAATAATAAAATACAAAAATAACAAAAGCCAAGGAATTACGCAGCACCTGATCAGCATCAGGACAAAGGACTTGCCTGAATCTGTTGAGCAAACTTTTGCGTTTCTTCGTTTGCCGCTTGTCAAATTGATATTTGATTCATGACCAGCGCATTTGTCAAGTCATTCATCTTTCTCAGTTCGTGCCACAACCCACTCGCCACTTGCCGCTTGCCACTTGCCACTGCCTGGTGTGCTATGTAGTGTGCGCAAGTGCTTGGGTGGAGCTAACTTGGGTGCTTAGTTTTATTTCGTGATGAATGGGCCATTGCTGAATGGCAGCCCTTTTGCTGTGATTTCTTGCTACGCCGCATTATTTTAGATTAAGCTGAAGAGCACTTTCAAATGGGCATATTAGCTATATAACTAACTTCCAACTGCGTAATTTAATGGGAGGTATTTTATAGAACAACATTTTAAGATCTGTTAAATTTTTAACTGTGGGATAAATACTTATTTTCTTCAGCTCAATCTTACTGGCAGTATCAATGCGACCTAATTATTAAAATACTCTATTAATATACCAACAATATGCGAACAATTTAATATATTGGATATACAAATGTACTAGTACATTAAAGCAAAGTAAAAATAATATACCATGGAATTCATAAAAAATCTAGATACGGTATACGCCCTGATTATTCCTTGAATGTTTTCTAATAATTTATCCACGACTATATATACATATGTAGATTTCCTTAAAGTTAAAAAATAGTTATTTGTATTTACCAAATTCCAAAAAATACCAACATGAGTAATCCCTAGTTTGGTTTTCTTATTTGTTATTCAAATGAATTTTGATTTCGTGTTAATCGAGTTTTAGGTTCATTGGCATTTCATTTCAATTTATTATTAAAATTCAAAAATTCGATTGGGACTTCGTTAAAATATCTAACATTTATCTTTTTAAAATGATTATAAACCGAATTTCTAGCAGACTATTATCACGTAAAATATTCAAGGTCAACAAATGTTTCAGGAATAAATCGGAAAATAACTGTAAAAGTAATCAGCTCTTGAATAGATTTCGTGCTTGCATCTTCAAGAATCTTAATAAGCAAGATGTGTGTGAAGGCAAAAAAGTATCTGTGGTTGGCACAGGAGCTGTGGGCATGGGATGTGCCATAGTCTTGATGTCCAAAGGCATTACAAATAACTTATCGCTTTTTGATATCAATGAGAAATTATGCCATTCAGAGCGATTAGATCTGATGCATGGCTCTCAGTTTCTTCACAACTGTCATATCAATTCGAGTTGCAATATTGAATCGACAAGAGAATCAAGAGTTGTTGTGGTAACAGCAGGTGCTCGAGTAAAGCCTAATGAGACGCGATTGCAAGTTGCTCAACACACAGCGGACATTATTAAAAGTGTAATGCCTAAGCTTGTCGAACTAAGTCCAAAGGCTGTGTTTATAATTGTATGCAATCCAGCTGATGTTATGACCTGGGTTGCTCGTAAAGTAACAAATCTTCCATATGAACGATGCTTCAGTTCTGGGTGTCACTTGGATACGGCTCGATTTCGAATGTTTATTGGGAAAATATTAAGGGTTTCGACTGATTCGGTGTATGGATACGTGCTTGGCGAGCACGGAGACTCTTCTGTACCTATTTGGTCTTCGGTATCCGTGGGAGGTGTTCGACTCCAGACTATACATCCGACTATTGGCACTGAAGCCGATCCTATGCAATGGTCTCAAGTGCACAAGGATGTCGTTGAAGCGGCTGCGAGAGTCAAAGCCGCTAAAGGCTACACGAATTGGTCTGTTAGCCTAACAGTCGCGGACATTGTTTCAGCCATATTTGAAGACAGTAATCGGCTCATGGTGTTGTCAACCAATGCAAAGGGTATTTGTGGCATAGGAGAAGAGGTATTTCTCTCACTCCCATGTATAGTTAACAGAGGAGGTTTGAGTAGTATTATCCGCCCATATTTATCAGATTCGGAAAAATGCGCCTTGCAAAAGTCAGCTGAAATTTTACTCAATGCTCAGTGCAGTCTTAAATTGTAGCTGCATATCATTTGCAAATTTTGTAGATATTTCAATGTAGACAATTTCAGAGTTTTATACGAATGAAAATAAAAATTATTATTTGGTTTTTTTTTTCAAACAATATTTTTCACACATTTTGTACATGATCGTATTTCAAGAACTAGTATTGAATTTTGGATATGTGATTTATGTTTTATAGTTCTATGGATCTTATGTAGTTATGGAGAAATAGAAATATTAATATTTATATTATCCAAAGAGCGCAGTCATGAGAACCTTCAAGGGAGCACCGCGGTATTTTCAAAACGAATACTCATACATAAAGTTCTCTAATATTACATGTGATGTATATAAATTATACATGTGAAATATATATGCAATTTACAGAAAGTATCATTCGGTTTATCTTTCAGGTGATTCATTTTTCAAAATTTAATAGGTTAAATTCAAAAACTCATTTTCGACCATACTCTTTTTTGAAATGTTGGTAAATCGCATATCCAGCAGATTAATATCACGCTTCAAGCTCAACCAATGTATAAGAAATAAATCAGAAAATAGTTGCAAAAGTGCTCAGCTCCTCAATGCATTTCGCGCTTGCATCTACAAGGATCTTAATAAACAGGATGTACATGAAGGCAATAAAGTATCTGTGGTTGGCACTGGAGCTGTGGGCATGGGATGTGCCATAGTCTTGTTGTCACAAGGCATTACAAATAACTTAGCTCTATTCGATATAAATGAGGAGTTATGCCATTCAGAGCGATTGGATCTGATGCATGGATCGCAGTTTGTTCACAACTGTCATATTAATCCGAGTTGTAATGTTGAATCGACGAAAGATTCAAATGTTGTTGTGGTAACAGCGGGTGCTCGAGTAAAGCCTAATGAGACGCGACTGCAAGTTGCTCAGCACACAGCGGACATTATTAAAAGTGTAATGCCTAAGCTTGTCGAACTAAGTCCCAAAGCTGTATTCTTAATTGTGGGTAATCCTGCAGACGTTATGGCCTGGGTAGCTCGAAAAGTCGGCAATCTGCCTTATGAACGATGTTTCAGTCCTGGCTGTCACTTGGATTCGGCTCGATTTCGAATGTTTATTGGGCAGATCTTAAAGGTTTCAACCAGTTCGGTATACGGTTTCGTTCTTGGTGAGCATGGAAATACATCTGTTCCAATTTGGTCTTCGGTATCCGTTGGAGGTGTTCGACTCCAGACTTTACATCCAGCTATTGGCACTGAAAATGATTCTATGCAATGGTCGAGAGTGCATAAGGATGTGGTTGAAGCAGCCTTCAAAGTAATTGCCGCTAAAGGTTATACAAATTGGGCTATTGGTCTTACAGTCGCTGACGTTGTCTCAGCCATATTTGAAGACAGTAATCGAATTATGGTGTTATCAACAAATGCAAAGGGTATTTGTGGCATAGAAGACGAAGTATTTCTTTCGCTGCCATGCATTGTCAATAGAGGAGGTTTGAGTGGTATTATTCGGCCATATTTATCAGATTTGGAAAAATGCGCATTGCAAAAGTCGGCAGAAACTTTACTTGATGCTCAGTGCAGTATCAAATTGTAACTGCGATTAAAATTAATGTAATGACAACATTGTGTAAATTTTTCAATTTAGAATATTTTATAGCATGGTAATAAAAGGTAAAAAAGGTAATTTAGTTTACATTTGGAACAAATGTCAACAACAATTCAAGCGAAAGTTCTTTGTAAAAAAAACTTAAAAATTAACCCAAATGAGCAGATCAATGAGATTTAGATTAATTTGATTTATATTAAATATAATTTAATTTTCCTTAGATATTGTATTATATTTGGGTTCTCTAATTTTTTATGAGTGGTACGGCTCTACGATATTTATTTGTTGTTTTTCAAATAAATAGCTTCAATTGCAACTCCTGCAAGGGATGATAAAAAAAATCATTGATTGCAAAATTAGATTTGGTTCCGTTTGAAGCGAATCAAATTTTGAAGACACGTGTATTGGCCACCCCTTGAAATTGGAATTTATGTATGTGTGACAGATCCTGGGGTTATTACAAAATTTGTGCCAAAAAGGAACTCAAAATAATATGATTGTTATCGAAAATATAGAAATACAATATAAATGTAAAAATACAAAAGTGAAGTAACTATATTTCTGAATTAATTTTAAATCATAGAGATGGCCAAATAATATAAATTTGTGGGAAGAACTAAATATTAAATAATAAGAATAAAAATGATCACAATATACAAATATAAAGAAAGTACCTAATAAAAGTGCATATTTTCAATAGTTTTTCCGTCTTTAAAATTCAGTGTTTTTCATAATCGCATATGGCCAGATTTCTACGTTGCCTTTATACAGCTAAATTTTCGTTGATTTCACTTAAGTGTAAGCCGCAAGCCCTAAACATATTAGGCGTGCACCTTGTCCCGCTGGGAGCATCGACTGGTGGCCGCTTTTGCCGCATCATCATCAGCCAGTTAGAGTTACAGTTTGTCCTAAAGTTCGTGCCACATAGAGTTTCAGTTTTGCAGTTGGAGAGGACCTTTTGCTTGTTGGTAGCATGCTCACGTAATGTCGGCTGGACCGAGGGGGCCAATGAAACTTTTTGTATAGGCTTACATTTCATTTTTGCACGATTTGTCAAGTCAGCGGAAATCGTAGCATGCCTATCAGCGTGGCATAAAATTGAAAAATTACTTTGCGTGCCAACTGAAATAGTCAAAACTTATGAAAAAGTCATAAAAAATGCGACTCGACTTGGTTATTTGAGTTTTTGTTTTTCTCGCTTTGATTTGTGGCGATGTTAAACGCAAACTTGCGTTTCCCTTTGAAGTAACACAAGCAACAACTAGTCGAAGGTGGCTGCCAAATAGTGGCAAGAGTTACTTCACTTCAAATATCAACTACCAACCAAGAGAAGAAACTACCAACTGTAAACTACTTCTAGTTAGCGCTGCCAAATTGTAGTGTAAATATTTTTGTTGGCCACTTAAAACTGTTGGCTGGGTTAATTAACGGCATTCTATTTCGTTTGGCCACCGCAAATAGTCAACAATTTTCGGAATTTTCCTACTTCCCTCTCCTCACACAGTCCCTATTAAAACCACCGAAAAGTGGGCGATGCAATTCACCAAATAAACATTAACGCTACGCCTGGAAATGTTAAAGTTTCGCTTGTTTTAATAAGAAACAAGGAAGTAAATGGGGAATAGGAATAGATAAGGGAGTGTAGCTTGAGAATGAATTAAGTAAAGTAAAAGAGAAATTGAACAAAATGTAAATATGCAAATAATACATTTTATTAGGTTAGAGTAAGAGAGCTCGAATTGTATATTAGTATAACTGAAAATACTAACAAATCTATTATTAGATTTTCAATATATATTAACTTGCTTAAAATAAAAATGAAAATCATTTCTTAACTGCATAAAAGAATAATTTAATATTATTTTTTAACTTTTTCAAATGTCTTGATAAAATCTAGAGTGATAATAGTTAATATAATCTATAGTCTTCAAATCTCGTGTCTATGTTCTCTCAAACCATAAAAAGAAAGAATAGCCAAAGTTTGTTTCACAAAGTCTATGAAATAAAGTTTAGCATAAATAAACATAAAATAAACTACCGCCAAAATCAGCAGTTACATGCTTTTTTATTTAACTAGTCATTAAATTCAATTGGTAATGCTAAAAGTTTTCTGTGATTGCATTGAGCGATGAAAAAAATCTTTCTCCTTGAGATCTCTCGCATCTGTGTGTTGTCCCCATGGAACATCTACATTTTGCCTATTTGTCGCATTGTGTTTGGTGCGTGTTAAAAAATAATTTCCCCAGATAATTTGACAGCACGCATGTGGCATGGGGCATGAAGCATGAACGAAGCTCCAGCTAATAGGCTGGCAAAAGTTTGAGTTTGAGTTGCAAAACTTTTAGGCCAAAGTTTATTTTCTCTCTTTTTTTTGGTGTTGTTTTTGTCGGGTTCTCTTAGCAGTAGGCCGAAAAGTTTTTTGTTGTTGTTGATGTTGTGCTGGCTTATTGTTTATTTATTTTAATGCAAAGGGCCGTGTGTTGATTTAATTGAGCCAAATATGTTATTGGGCCATCAACATAATTGGCCGTCTGGCCAAGTTGTGCGACTTAATTATTTGCTTAGCACGTGTGTCGTGTTCACATCGACCCCTAAAAGTATGCCATGAAATGTTATTCTCTCTCTCCCGCCAGCCAATTGACTACGTGAGTAAACAATTGTGGGGAAAGTGCGGAGGCTTTCCATATTAATTTTACATTTTTGCGGCGGCGGCATAAAAATAATAATAAATAAAAGTATCGCTTAAATTGTTTATACAACCTCACAATGCGCTGTGAATATGTATGTATTGTGTTTTCGGGGTCCATTTGCGCCCACATTCTCATTTCGTGTTTCTACCGTTAGGCTTAAGCCCCGGAACGTGACCCGGACCCGGTCCCGAACTCGGAACTGGAGCTTGAACCCGAAACATTGTTTGTTTAACTGTTGTTATTATTCCCATCCAATATTTGTGTGGGCGGATGGCCAAAATGAAGCTCGCTCAAACTTATCATTGTTCGAGGTCTGCTCTTTTGTATGTTATGTACCGACTGACCCCTTACGCTGCTGTCTTTCGCCCTCCGTTGTAATATGTGTTGCATGTTTTCGGTTTACTTTTTGCTGCTGTGGCAAAAAAAAATTGAAAATTTCGTTAAGCTCAGCGGCAGGTTTTTTTCACCCCTCTACTCTGCGCCTATTTGTGTAAACAAGTGAAAGTGATTTATGCATAAAAACTCCAGCCTATAGAACGACCTGTCACAGAGACAGTCCTGCCTCTATTCTGAACCCTGAGCCCTGACTTGCCCTGATCCTCCGCCTTCTGTGCCAGCCCCATGTAGCTGTTGACTCAGGCGTATGATTGTTTTGGAGTGCCTGGATTTATGCCTCTTGCCGGGCAACCATATTGAAATGTATTTCTATATAAGACGTGCTAGAAGTGCAAGTCTGTGTGGGTGGTATTTTTGTTGTGGTGTTGGGGATTGTATGTTTGAGTGTTCTGTGGTACTTTATTCGGAATTTAATACGCATTAAATTTGTAGAGATGATGATAGTTTGCATATATAATTTAAACTATTTATTTTCATAAAAATAAGTAAATTAATGTGGCAACAAAACTATGTGTTTAAGTTAGAGATTTATTGACACTTCTAGATTAAATTGATTTACGATTATTCATCTTTGAATAGTCGCATTTCATTATTTAAATACATGACTGTAATTTATATAAAGTAGAAAATTAAAGGTGATATGTTGCAGCATAATACTAGTATAGTATATTTATTTATAGTATTCGTACTTATGTAAACATAGTTTATGTCTTCATTAAGAAGATTTAAATTTTAGACAATGGTTTATGGTTTGATTATATAATTTAATGTGTTTATTCCTTTAATTTGCTTACAAAATTCTATGTTTTTAAGGTAAAATCATACAGGATTTGCTAGCAATAAGAGGAGCCTTTGACTAAATATATTTAAGCTTAATCTTTACATAGAGCTGATTCATTATTTATTATAATGTATATATCTAATGTATGCAAGCTACAAAGTCATAGGTAACCGTATATTAAGTTTGCTGAAGGTATAGTTATGTTTCTATGTCTGTAATTAGCATAAGCTTCATAAATCTATGAATATATCCTAGGCAACTTTGACTATGATAAAAATATAATTAATCAGACTCAGGAAAGAACTTAAGTGCCTAATCTCTGGCCGTTTAATGTCGAGCACCCTTCTTGAGTACTTTTAGGTAATCAAGTATGTAAAGCGTTCCTTTTATGCCAGATCGAGGTACTCGTAATATCCGTAACCATTCAACATAATCAAGTATCCACCCACATGCAATACACATACATACGAAGCTGGTCAAACAAAAATGGCGCCAGCCATGTCCCCAAATTAATTTAACGCCTAAAGGGGGTAACAGCCAAAAGAAACGGTTGGGAAGGGCTCTGAAGGGTCCATTTTTGAGCTACCAAAATCCACTTCAGCTGCACTCATATGACGAGAAAGTCGCCCATTTGCCAGCAGCGCGCTGAACATTATAATAAAATTAATCTCCATTTGTTGAAGGGGGGACGACCCCAAATACAGAGTTGGCTCGCCTGCGCCGCAGTCGCTTGCAGTCGCAGTTGCTTTATTAGCGTCGAAAAGCTACTGGAGCCAAAAAGTGGCAATTATTCATTTTATGAGCTTGGTCTAAAGGGCAGCATGTGAACCATAAAAATTAAAAATTAGCCCTCAGACAGCCCTGAAATGGGGATTATATAACACGCATTTGATGTAGTCGACAAAGGCAATGAAGGAACGAGTTACCATCCCTTTTTTAGCAGTAAAGTCAAGAAAATGAATATTTATGCGACAACTCACGTCTGAGTTTTACCCCCGCACCCCTCCCCACAATGAATAGAGCTCCCACAGTCCCTAAGTCCCAGGTCGGGTTGAAGCTGTTGTCGGCTGTTGCCTGTTGGCATTGTTATAACAAGCACATGTCAAAATTTTCACAAGGCTCAGATCAAAAGCATCGCTGCCAAACAAGGCCAAAACCTGTGGCTGTGTTGTTGGGTCACTAGACGTCGGCTTAGTTGGGTCTTCCTCTGTCGCTTAGGTGTGACTATCAGCTCTCGCTCGAATGGACATATGAGCAGCAAACTGCAACGTACTAAATGGGCCCGGACCCGAGGCAGAATGGGTTTGTACATGGGCTACTCAAAAATTAAATCCAATTATCAGTTTAAGGCCACTCGCAACTCCGCTGGGGGCCAGACAGACACAACACACAGACACATGTGTAGTGAGTGTGTGTGTGTGTAGATTGTGGCTAACATTCAAACAACAACAACAACAACAATTGCAACACAATTACAAAAACAAAAACGGCCAAAGAAGTTTTGTAATGCAACAAAGTTTCATTATAATGAGAAACTTTTGTTCATACAATCCTGTTGAAGCACTGTTAAGCTCATCCTGGGTTGCCCACACCACATAATTGCGCACGAAAAACATTGTTTTTTAGTTAATCCAACTTTGGGTTGCTCAGACTTGAAGATGTTTCCATAGAAGCACTACTTTATGCATTAAAATATACAACACAAAATGTTATCCACGTTTTTAAAACAAGTTCATATATTTATGCTTAAAATAACAAAAATTAAAGTACAGTCGAGTGTGTTTGAGTGTGTGATACCCGCTACCTATTTTGAAACCCCACTTCAATAACAGTGCGGTATTAACTTTAAAATATACCAAACAAATATACCTAAAAATTCTAAAAATATACCAAATGGTATTCTAGCTTCAGAATAACGCTTACTATTGCTGGCGTGCCAAGAATATTAAACAAACTTGATCGAAGTGTAAAAATAGCAAGAGCTATCGAAAAAAAATTATAACTATAAAGTCACTGAGATCTAGGTGTTCATGCGGACAGACGAACATGGATATATCGGCTCGGGTGTTGACGCCGATCAAGTATATATGTACTTTATAGCGTCAGAGATACCTTTGCCTGTTTCATACATTTCCTTCAAGCACAAATAATAATACTACTTTATGGGCAGCGACTATAAATAGTAATTTTTGGGATTTATTTTGTTAGTAAAATTTAAGCTTATGTCGATTAAGTTTATGATTTCTTTTAAAAATCAATTTAATCAACCATTGTTGAATATTATATATTGTCCATAAATATCAAACAAATTAAATAAGCAAAGTTATATTCTTAATCTTTAATTTGAAACGTCGTTTAAATATTACTTTAAATAAAATCACTAAAATATTGAAAAGGCTTACATCACTTTTTGGGCTTAGAAAAACACTCTGTTTACACTTTTGATATTTGATAGACACGGATTTGCATATGATTATGCTCTCGAGTCATGTTCTTAACTACTAAGGGTTTTAGCAATTTGTTATCGGACGACTTAAAGTGTCTTAGACTTAAGAGATAGAAAATCGTTAGTCCGTCGAAAAGAAGACTGAAGCTCTCACAAGGACTCAAGGACTCAAATGACAGCTTAAAATGTTGGGAATGTATTTGGATTTACAGGTAGCTACACACAAAAAAAGAGGCATGTATATAAAGGACCTTACGATTTGATGCTAGCTTACAACGCAGAAATGTAGGCAATGGTTTTCCAGCAATTTGTTGCCTTACAGCAAAGATTTAAGCAAGCAAATATCTTCTTTCTTTCCTTTATTATTACTATTTTTTTATTTGGTCTGACCTGAGGCGCACACATGCCCCAAAAAATATTAGCATAAAAGTGGGCAACCCAAAGTTCTAGGTTCTCAGGTTCGGCAAAAAAAATGCTAGAAATGTAAATAAAATCAACAGCGGAAGGCAGCACAAGAAAAGGACAACAGGCAGGACAATAACCTCATACCAGAACACATACGAGTACAGCGAAAAGCAGAAGGTGCTGCACAAACAACAACGACAGAGCGGAAAAATATCATTCTAAAACGCTTGACAGCCACTTACACATGTCAAACGCAAAAGGATAACGAGCAAAACGGATATTAGAGTATTAGACAGGATGCTGTGTGACATGGCTTGCCCTAAACTCATGTCCTTCATGCGTCCCATCCTGCCACTGAAATTGCCCGCCAGCTGGGCATAGCTCAACCTTTTTCCCTTCCTTCTTTCTGGAGGCTAGGAATTTTAGGTTCCTTAACGCAATAGTCGTTTAGTTGGCTAACCAGATTTATATACCCTGTACTTGATAGAAAAGAGTTACTTTATGTAGAAAAAAATTTCAGAGATAGCTAAAGAAATATTTGTAGTAAATTAAAGACAACGACAGTTTTCCACATTTTAAATATAATGGATTCTCGTTTATATCGTCCACATTTTTATCTTAAATATAATAAAGTCAAGTTTATATTGTTCTTTTAGGTGACAAACATTAATTCAAATATCTAAACGATTCAATGATTTAGTTATTAAAGTGTTAAAGGGTAATTGCCTGTTGTACTTTTATCCATATTGCTTGCTGGCTAAAATGCTAAGGAATTTTTGAATCGAAATCTACTTAGTCAATTAGTGGGCCAACATCATCAAGTTTTGGCTAATTGCTGTTTATATTTGCCCCAAGCATCTTTAGCCAGTTTGGTAACTTAAGCCTCTTTTGACTCACAACTCTCCAGGCCACTAATTAGCTTGTTCCCTTCGCCTGTTGTTGTTTTGTTTGAGGTTATTGCTATTACGTATTTAAATGAACTCCAATTAGCGTACCGCATTCACTTGAGCATTGAACACAATTCGCATACATAAATTATATAATAATATTAACGTGTTTTATCTTTCGCTTCATTATTCTCATTGCAGGTAAGCTGATTTTCAGACGTTTCTCCTTGAACCATTTGAGCTGTGCTATTGGTAAGAATGAAGTCGTAAGTAGCTTAACTGTGAGCGTATAGAGCATAATACAGCTTAAGTAATTGCTCCAATTGGCAGGCAAATTAATAGTCAGTCCGCATTTGGAATTATTATTAAATTCGGAAAAAATAGATTTATATTTAGTAGCATTTGCTTTGTACTTTATTTTCTTTCAGATCTTCAATATGTTTTCTTAGAATATATCTAAATTTAATTTGTGAATAACATGCTGAATTTGCGCCAACGTAGAAGAGCCCACAAAAGGCGAACACTGCTGATAGCTGCTGCTGTTTTCATCATGGTTTGGCCATTGATTTTATTGTGAGATGCACAGAATAGCGGATGAAAACTTGTCGAGTAGCACAAGAATTTAAATATGAAGTGGATTTAATATAAACTGTATGGTATAGTTAGGAAATCAGTACAGCAGATACGATAAATAAAGCGGATTAAGTAACTGAAATTCTCAGCTATTTTGTTCGGCGATGTGGTAACTACAATCCTCTACTTAACGCCTTAAGCTATGCTATGCATTTTGAGTTTCAGTCGAGCGTGATGTTCACCTGTTCTGTGATCCATGCTTCACACATAACCGTCTCATTAAGCTTGACTGTAGCACTCATTAAATTTATACATATTTAATTGACTTTATGGCCCGACAAACACAGACACACGCACACATTCTGTACATACAAGGCGCCATCAGGCAGCATTCTACCCTACTTAGCGCATCGTTAAAAACAACAACTATTCAACGAATATGCTTGCAACATATTTCTTGTGTATGCTCTCGTATAAAGGCTTTAATAATGATGCAGATGCTGGGGCATCATGATGCTCATAATTATGTGACATGCAACCGCGTTGCATGGCGGCGAATGGAATGCATAAAAGTTGAAAAAATACACTGCTAGTGGTATAAAAAAACCAACATAAAATAACAACACGACATGCTCAAACTTCTCAATACCCTGTAGTTTCACAAAATTTACATTACTGGGAATATACTCGTCAACTTTTAAAATATTTAATTGTTATGTATTTTTATTTAAAATGCATTCGATTGTATTTAATAAACAATCAACTATTGCAATTAAAAATAATAGGTAAATTAAAAAGCCACCTTATTAAAATTCGTATTTTAGTTTGTTAACATATAATATATTTATATATGTTTAACTTAACTTTAGAAATTAATACGAAATATGTTTGTCTTCTTATACATACTCTATGTTATATGTATAATTTAACTTTAAAAATGAATGCAAAATATGTTTGCTTTCTTATACGGCAAGCAATTCAAGTACATAAATAAATTAAAATTTATGTATTACCGTACTAAAATCAATAAGTTTGCCATATCCATTCTCCATAGTCTCACGTGTGCAGGGTATAACAAGAGCTGTTCAAGCAAGTAAATCAGCAACGAGTTAAACCCCAGCGACAAACTGTCAACACGCTTGGTTCGTCGATACCGCAAGTCCCGTTCGCAACAATGTTGCTAACGACATGATACAAATTTGCAGTCTGAACGCAATTTGGATCCTTGTCAGCGTCGTCGCTTGTTTTATTGATGTTCTGGGAACGGTTTAATAAGCATGTGATTTGTTGGTTAGCACACAATTTATGAGCAAGACTTCTCAAAAGGGGATAGAAGAAAACTTCTCGGAACCACCAATTAACACTTGGATATTCATTTTTAATTCGGGATTTACTCGCTAGGAAAAATCAGAAACCATTTTTCATAAAAAATAATGCATTTATAATAAGTCCTAACAAGAGACTGTAAATTATCTATCCCTCCCCATATTTTCCTACAAAGCTGCCATATGGGATGCGAGTTTTTCCGGCTTCCTTCCGCATGTGATCAGTCAAAAGTTTTCCAGTTTTCCGCTTTGTACGTTTTTTATTTTTTCTCTCGCAGTTGCTACAGTTTTTTGCAATTAATTATGAGGCACGTTGACATCGTGCCTGATGCGTTGCTGCCACAGCCACAGCCGCCGACGCCGACGCCACGATACTTGTCGCTATTTTATAATTTATTTTTAGTGCCGCTGCCGGTTGCATGTTCCCTATTTTGTCTTCGACATTTGGCGGCGTTGAACTTGACGCAATTTATTTTGTCAAAGATGCGGAGGCAGGCAACCAGAAGACACGCCTAGTTGCGTGCCATCGCACATGTGCCTTCAACAATTTTGTTTATAAATATAAAAATAGCTGAGTGAACAGTCATGTCTTTAAAAGGACGCTGGGGAATACCCAAAAGGTATCAAAGTTCAAGGTTTTAATTACAAAAAAAGCAAGATGAAATCGAAATTAAATAAAATTTATTTGTGCTCTGAAATAAATGATGAAAAAGGTATTAAAATAAATAATTGTTAGAAATTGTCTGAGCATTATAAAAATATAATATAAATGGAACTATCCTCTAATAAGTTTTGTTTATTTTTATGTAATTTGTTTTTTATAGACTCGTGTTTATCGATCTGTATTATAAAATAGTTTGGGAAATCTTTTGAAAGAACCCTCTTCTTTAATTAGTCCTTATATCATACGACTGCGCGGCGAGCTCAACAGAATTTATTGGATCGGCTCTTTGGCAAAGCGAAGAAGTTTGTTGACTTCTAATTCCGGCGATGTGTGTTTATTTAAAATTCAATTTTTCAAGTGCCTCTCTCTGTCGGAGTCCTATAAATAGACTAATGCCCCTTTTCGATTTTGGGTGTGTGTGAAAAAATATTTGTTGGTCTTTTGTGTTAATTAACACGAGTGGTTTACTTAATTAAGCGCTAACTCTGGGCTAGCGGGCAAGCAGAGATTTTGTTTATGTCTGAGCTAACGAATTAAGTGTCAATTGGTTTGGTTTTAGGGTGTATTACAGCGTAAAGCGGAGCGAGGAATTGTTTAGCAATAATATTCTTGAAGTGAGCCAAGTTCTTGTGCAATAGATGGCGCTGCTTTCACGCCACATTAACTGCAATTAGTCTTCATCAGGTCAAACTGACAACATCAGCAAGTGCAACAGCAATTTGCAATTTTCAGTGGCAACAGCCGCAATACTAAAGAAAACAACAACTACAACTAACAAGCCAACCCAGACCCAGACCCAGAACTAAAACCAGACCCCTTAGCTACTCCAAAAGTGTAGCACAGTCACAGTCACATCCACATCTACATTGACATCCAGGCCACTTAGTTTGCCATGTCGTCCGTGCTCGTTTGGTGTTTTTTTGCCTCCTCCCGTGGTTCAATGTCGTCTCTGTAGCGGGGGTGGGCGGTGAATTGTGTTGCGTTAAGGTGAGAGGGGAGGTAATGGGGTCTGCTTGCCGTCGCTTGTCAACTGGCAAAATTGTTTATAAAAATAGCGTGTGGCAATAGCATAAAACAGCAACAACTGCACAACTCCACGTATACCCTAGTTGTAGTTGTAGTCATTGTTGTTGTTGGCATAGCAAGCGTTTCGATGTTGTGAAACATGCTGCATATATTTAGATATGGATGCGTTGCCTGGGTTGCAAACAGTGGCACATCCCAAGAGGGGTTTCTTTGCCCAAATAGATGGACATTTCTTGTCCATGTGACTTTCGAACTGACAGCATAGCAAATAATCCAAACCACCACTTCTCAACTTTATATGAAGTATATTTGAGTTTGCTAAAAGAATGCCAGCAATCGAGGGTTGTGTCTTAATAAATAAACTGATTATTTAAGACAGCAATAGTAAAAAAAGTTTTCTATAAAGAAACTTCCGATGAAGTACCAAAAGATTATATTTTATTTGCTTAAAATATTCGTGGTCTAATTTGACTTCAATAATGATTATTTCATGGATGAATAGTACAGACAATAATAAAATTCTAGAAAATGTCTAGAATATTCCGTACAGTTAAAAATTGTATAGTTATACCCTTTTAGTGTTTCCGCCCATGCACAATGACATTGCAGTATGCTCAAGCGCTATGCGCAATATTTTTGCCACCATTGTCGGGCTCGTTCTCTATGACTTTGCATGTTGCCTGCAAATTGTTGCACGTGGTTGTTGCACAGCTAACTTTGTTTCTATGGCTGTGTGTATGTGTGAGTGTATACATATATTTACTTCTAATGGTTACAACGCTAATTTTACACTGGCTTGACAGTTGACTTCACACAGCGTAAGTAATGGGGTTGGAGGGAGGTCAGAGAAAAGGACTTCAGGGTCCAGTTGGCTTAAAGCAGTTTAAAGTGTTGGACAAAGTGAGAAAAGTTTGTATGTTAAGTGCGAACGTTTTAAAATATTTTTATCTTACGCGTAAATAAAGATTTTAGTAGTAGGTTTCAAGAGCAAAATTAATAAACATTCAATAGTCTACATTTATGATTAAGTTCGTATTTATTTTGTTTTGTTACTGTTTCTTGAGTTTTTTTTAATTTTATTATTATTATTTGAGTATTACTTAGATTTTAATTTTTGTCAATGCCGATACCTTTTTTTATTATATATTTTTAATATATATTTTATATGGCATTGTACATATTTATTTATCAGCTTTTTATTATTTACTGCACAGATATCCAAATGCATCCACCCCCTGTCAAATACATTCATCTAGTGCAGTCTCTCCTTTTGTGTTTGAAAAGAAGAAAATCATTTTGGGCTACGTATTTGCATTACGTTCGAGTGAAACTGAAAACTTTTTGCATCTTTTGCTGTGATATTGTATTTCATTTACATTTAGTTGTTCGCTGTCCATTGTGTATTCCAACAGACGCACATCCATCTCACCCACATTCACTCCCTTCTGCTGCGCCCCCTGCCAACCATATGAAGAACATTTTCTTTCTACAACTATGCATTGTTCTTCATACACTTGTTGTTGTTGTGATGTTAATGCTTTCTTCATGACTTTCCTTTTATTGTTTTTTTCGGGGGTACTTTGCTGGCGTTGGCATCTGGCAGACGTCGTTCTGAGCTCCCCTTTCATTAAATCTAATTGTTTATTTTGTAATTTAAATATTTTTTGTATACCACGGGTAGCCAGATTTCCTATACATGGGAGTTTGGGTAATTGAAAATCTAGCATTGCTTTTGTGCTCTGGCTGACTGGATGAGTGGGTGAAGACTTGACTCAAATAATTTTAAGTTAATTTTCGTCTGACTTAATCCAATTTAATCTATTTCCGTTTTCAAACGAGAATTTTGAGTTATTGAAAATGTCTTGCAGGTTTTCGAAAATGTTGCTGAACTTTTTCGTAAAATGTTGCCAAGCATTTCACCCAAAAATAGATTCTTCTTCTCTCACTGGAAGAGAGATGCGCAGCGAAGAAAAAGTTCGGTGCTCAGTCTGTAGCCGATCGTGATACGGAAACTACGTGGTACGCGCACGTTCGAGTGGAAAATGGATAAATAGAAAAGCGTGCCCTGCATTGCCAGCCAAACTTCCCCCTTCCAATTGCAATCGTCGACGTTTTGGCAGCATCGCGTGTACGCGTTTCGGTTCATTGAAATACGCGTGGTCGTTGCCATTGCTTTTTAATGAATTAATTGCCCGGTTTTTCTCTCCATCTGTGTGTGTATTTGTGTGCTTGCATGTATTTGTGCGCGTATGTTTTCCTTCTTATCTAACGGAAAAATGTAGTGCAGCAAATGGTTTAATCAAGTGGAATTTATGTGCTTCAAATAGTGCAGTTAATTAAGTGTAAATAACAAAACATAAAAATTAAAAAATGCTCCCATCCGCATTTGAGTTTGTGGGTGTTCATTTACCCCCACCCCTCTCATCAGCCCACCATTCTCCTTTTGGCTGTCGACACATTAAATGCATAAATAGCATACAAAATTATGAAATGAGATTTATGCTCTGATAAATGGCTTTGCGACCATTAATAAATCACTTTAAACAGCTCGAATTACTATTTAAATAAATGCAACGTTCATTAAATTGAATTTTAATCATGTGGTTAAAAGAAAAAAGATAAAAACCACATATGGGTAAAAAACGAGTGGAGTGGCTAATAGAGTTGACCAAACGTCTGTTGATAATGTTAAATAATGCAAACTATTACGAAAAAGCAAATTGTTAATAACTACGGATAAATGAAAGTCAATAAATACAGATTGTATATTCATAATACAACGTAAATAAAGTAAATTAAAATCAATTCCAATCACAAACAAAAATTGATTTAAAGTGAAAAATAAATTAAAGGTGCTAATAAAAATAATAGAAAATTCTTACATGTACTGAAAGTACAAAATCGAGATATTTCAACATGATTCAATCACAAACCCTCAAACTTCTGGTCAATTCCTAAAATCCTTTTTCCGTTGTTGCCCCAAGGTCATCATTGATTTTTGTCGGTTTTATAAATGCGTTTACAACAAATCTCACTTAGGCGCAAAGCTCTAATTATTTATGATTTTTTCACATTACCCGCATAATGCGGCAATTTACGAGCAACAGCCACAGCAGCATCAACAGCTTCCTTCTCCTTCTCCACCTCTAGCTCCAGCTCCAGCTCAACACCCCAGAGCTTTTTTGACACCCCTTTTCTTACCCCATTTGCCCATAGCGTTTCTTTTCTTGCTCCCCAGTTTTTGCTTCGTGCTGCCATTAAAGCTTTTATTACATGGTTGGTGCTTTGATTTTTCTAAGGCTGCTTGATATTTTCAGGTGGAGGCTAACAAAAACAAGCTGTTTAAAAGGGAGAGTGCTTTGGGAATTTACCTTTCAATACCCTGGAATCAATAAAAATATATAAAGATGTTACAAAATAGATCAAACAAGATTGTAACGTGCTTTTTTTTATAACTTATTTTAAGATTTTCAAAAAAGTCTTTTAAATTAAAATATAGTTTAATATTTAGCTATAATATTTGAAGTACATTTGAAGTAGAGTATATCTAAGTCGGGCTCTAACTTGTAGGCCTTATATTTTTGTTGCTTTTGGCCTGCGGCAAACTTTGATTGTTTCCGCCCAACTCAAGCAGCTGCTTTTGCTTTCGTTTGCAAACAAGAAGGCGGCACACGTTGCGTATGCGTAATGCCTGGCCAAAAAAGGGTTGCATTTGGCAATTGTTACGTTGTTTCTTTTCCCTCACAATTCGCGTCAATTGCAGGTGACTCATGGCCGTAAACTTGGCCCAGGCACGCAATGGCGTTAACAGCTGTTAACTGCTTGCCATTCGTGTGGCATAATAATAAGCCGAGCACATAAAAAAAAAGCTAACGCCGCCTGTTTTTCCCGCTGATTTGTTGGCGCCTTTTAGCGGTAATTAAATAAAAACTTTCTTTGCCAAAAATGTGTTGCCGCATAATTAATTGGAAACATAATTAAAAATAGGCGAAACGGGGAAAACAACAAGAAATTCTCCTTTTTCGCCTTTGATGCGTACCTTTTTCTTTGCCATTTTGTTGTTTTTTTTTTTTTTTGGGGTCAACAAAGTATATTGGAAATTTAATGCTTGGCTGCCTTGGTATCCGCATTTTAGTGTCAATTTTCTCATTTTCTTTCGACACACGAGTCGCTCAAATTGAATTTAGATTGAAGAGAGAGTTTGAGTCGTTTTTGCGGCTATTTTTGGGGGCTGGATTATCGATTTAGCGCCCCAGAAGCGTGTCTTTTATGCCTGGTAATTGTTCAATATTATTCCACTCGGACATAGGCAGCTGAGTGCTATAAACACACACACACACATACATATATAGTTACATCACAGAGCCAGCAACAGATGTGTTCAATTGCCCGTGTGTCCATTGACTTGACCGCACATATCCTGTGTCTGTGGCTGTGTGTGTGTGTGTTCTGCGTGTGATGTGGTCAGCCTCGATAGGCGGCAGTTGGCACTTTGCTTTGGCCAACCGGTCAACTGGTCAATTGGTCAACGGCTTTTTTCTCGGCAGATTTTATGCAAAATTAGTCAGGCAATTGATGTGCTCGGCAATTAGTTTAATGCAGCAACAAACGCAAATGGATAACTCGGTCAAATGACTTCATTCAAGCGGCAATAAAGTGGACTATTAAGGATATCAGTGCAAGGAAATCACGGTCATAAAGCTTAATGAAAGCGCGCGGCAATAGAATACAAATAAACGGCGTTGATCAGATTAATAGGCAAATATAAATAAAATGGTCTCAAACGTAGAATTTTAAGGAATTGTTATAAACACATTTTATGGGGAATGCATATTTAAATTTATAATATGAGTAAAATAGCGTACAACGTAAATTAAAGACTTGACATTTAAGAATTTATATGTTGATTTTTATTTTAATAATGTAAACAAAATACTTGAACTTAAAAAGTTCATTTGGAAAAACATTGATTAAAATATATTGTTTGCATTTATAAAATATTAATTACAAAGTTCTCGAATGTAACATTGTAAAGAATTGCAAACATAAAATGTTTTTTATTTATAATATCTGAGCAATGTAAACAAAATACTTGAACTTAAAAAGGTTGCATAGACAACATTGAAAAGTAAATATTTTGTTTGCGGAAAATAAATGACTATAAATAATGTAATTCTTTTGGGTGGTGAGATATAATGAAAAATATAGGTATTCATTTAAAGTGTACTTTTTAGGAAGCATACATACATACAAATTCCCAACTCTTGACTTTAGAATGTTTTTCCAGTTTGACACAAACATATGAAGCTAGTTTCCTATGGCGATTTAACTTGCTGCTTTCAATTACCGACAGTTTTGTCGCCTATCTCCCCCGCAACTAATTCGACCACTTAGCCTCAGCTGGGGCCTGAGTTTCGGTCTTTGCATCCGCATCGAAGAGGACTCTCTAACCAATTGCCATAAAACGCCACCGGCACTTGCACACAGAAACAGATAGAAGAGCCCCCAACGAAAAAGTTTCTCTAACTTTTGTACGGTTTGGGATCATATCACTGCTGTTGTTTTTGTTGCTGTTGGGTTCGTTTTTCGTATCTTTTTTTTTTGGTTTTTGTTTTATTTTTGTTGATGTTTTTGTATTTTGGCATCTTCTGGCTGATGAGCTAGGGGCACCGCAAGTGGGTCATATACATTTTTGATGAGTTGTCATTATTAAATGCGACAAACCCCCACTTCCCCCAACCATCACCTTCATCGCCAGCCCCTGCTGTCATGGCAATTGTAAGGGCGGGGCGACAGGAAACGATGCCTGCCAAACTTTTTTTGCCTACTAAAAATATATATATAAATATAATTTATTTATGTGACAGTTGACAAGCAGCGACGCGTTTTGTTTCAGCATTCTTTCATTTCTCTCTTTTTTTTTGTTGTATCAGCAAAAAGTTCTATATAGTTACTATGTAGGTACTGCAATCATGTCATCAATATTTGTTATTTATTTCGATTTTTTTTCGCTCGCATTCGCTTATTTATTTGTTTTGCGGGAGTTGCCTCCAATTTTGTGGCACTATAATAGAAATGAGGCGAATCGCGAGTTGCCGCCATTAATTGTGACAAAAATTGTTATCAATTAATGAAATAGACACAGACAGCGTAGACAACAAAAGAAAACATCGCATGTGGTCGATTCTATGCCATTTCAACACTTTGCTGTAGGCCTAAATTGCCACAATAAATTTGTCTATTTTGTTCACTTGACACACCTACGTAAGGCCAATGGAAGAAGATCTTGTATATTTGTTGAAATGTACGGTTATTAGGCTGTGAATTGGTTCCTAGTTTATTGGGCTTTATCTTGATGTGGGTTTGGGTTGGAGCAAAGGCATATTTAATATTAAATTCGTAGTATATGTGATTAAATTAGGACTGATGGCAGACAGTTTCTTAAAGTTTTATATATATATTAAAATATTTACAATTTAATCATCAATTGCAAGTAGAATTTTCCAAGCAAATTGCAAAACTTTTAGAATAGGAAATAACTCGTGTTTAATCAATTGTTTTTACGACAGGCATACAAGAAAATTGCTGCACAAATAAAATACGCAATAAATCTGAAAGGGGCGAGTCGTAAAAGTTCTGTAAAGTTATTATCCAGAGATTTATCTAATAGCTGGCTAAGTCTCTAAATAGTTTTTAGTGTCTATGAAAAGTGTGTGGGAGGACTGTTTACATACAATTTGAGCAACAAACATTTTATAGTGTTTTTTTATAGCAAAGATTAAGCGCAAATTATGTCACTGTTGTCAACCCCAGTTGGATGCGTTGCTACTAAAGAACTTATAGAGAACACATGACAACTCAGTTGATTGTTCCCCATGAACACGTTGCCAATCAGCCAATCAGGCAATGGCTTGCCAAGTCGTGTAATGAAATCAAAGTCACTGTACAAAAAGGTGCCATAGATTGTTTTGACATTTGCTTTCAAATGTCAATCATCTGAGATTTTTCTTTGAGCTTCTTTTGCTACTTCTTCTGTCCTAACTCTCGTTGACTTTGGTAAATCGAATTGAGAGATATTTCCCCTCGCTCCCAGAGTGCGCCTTGCACGTTTGGTCAAATGCGATAAAAGTCGATAATATAATCAAATTTAATGAGCTTGGAGTGGGGCAAAATGAGCCTAGCAAATAACTTATGTGGGGTGGCTCAGCACTTTGTATTACTTATCAAAGCAATTTTCGGGCTTATGCCCAACAGGTTGTCAATGGTTTCCACTAAGCTCATCGATTACACTATTCAGCAAAATTCACCAAACCAATTTTTTTTTCGTACAAAATTTGTGGATTTATCAGCGCATTAGCGATTAGATACATATATGAAAATATTATTGCATATTATTGCTGATTTAGCAAAAGCATAAAAACATGAAAATTGTATTTTATTTGTAATCATTTAAAGTATATTTATACTACTACAACATTCAAGTAATAACAACGGCAGAAACCAATTTTTATGGTATTAATTTGAAGACAAAACACATCGCTTGATGTCACGTCTAAAAATATATACTAAATATTTCAAATGTATCTCAAACATTCCCACTTTTAATGAGGAGTTCTTCGTATTGTCCCACTTCAATATGCCAATTTTATTGACATTTTTGTTTTGTTACTTTGTGTTATTAAACACACCTGAATGCGCCTTAAAAGCTTTAGAAATGTGAGCAGCAAAGCTGCTTTAAGCAACTGGAAACCGAGCGATAAAACACACATCGACATATCGACCTTTTATAACTGATGTCTGACGACGCGTCGCGACGTGGCTGTCGTTCGATTTAACATAAATTTTTGCTGTTGTTGCCACCTGAATGTGTGTGCGTGTGTGTGTGACAGCCACTGTTCCTGTTACTGTTACTGCATGCAAATTCCAATAAACTAAAGTACCCAAGACGCGACATTTGATAAAGAGCAGAACAGCAGCGGCAGCAGCAGAGAGAAGATGAGAAACAACCCCCCAGCGGCGTTTTTCCTTAGCATTTCTGACAAGCTATAAAATTTTTATCAGCATTACTTTTATTTTGACATTTTACTGACATTTCACAAAAGTACTCGCAGCCAAACGCCTCCAGAGTGAAACTTTTCCGCCCCTCCCCAGTCGCCAATCGCCAGTCCCCACTTTGAAGTCTGCCCACGCATACAAAGACTCATACGAGTATTGGATAGATAAGAGCAAAATGGTGGGCGTATTGCTTTCTGAGCTGGGCGTGGCATTGTTGTATGAAGGTTGAAAATTTTGTGTGTGCCAAGCGCTTTTTCATTTGCCAAATGGCAGTTGACCTTTTCCGTGCGACCAAATTGATTTCCAGCACGATTTGTCAACCCCTTTTTGGGACAACAACACCGACAACAAACTAGAATTTATCAAGCTAACAAAACTGTTTACCTACAAAATCTGTAGCGAACACTTGCTGACAAGGGTGTCAGCTCCAATTATGCATGAGACTTAGCATGGGACCATAGCCAACCTGTTGTAGAGCACTTCCATTTTCAATTAGTTTGGCCCCCTCAAGAAAAAGGGGCGTGTGACTTTCAACGCCTCGAATACAACACGAAATGGGCCGAGTTGAGAGCACTTTGAGTGCCAAACTGGGCCCGAAAGGTTGTCTGCTGTTGAAAAGGGTAAAAGTAACGGCGCTTAATGTTTATTATTATTATTGCATACTTTGGGGCGGACGCTGCCGCCTGGCCCAGTTGATAAGCCTTAATGTGTTGCGGTGTTTCAATAAAACTTTATCATAATTGACATTTTAATGGTGTTGGCAAAAAAAGTGCACATAAAGCGAGCGAGCCAAGGAAACCTTGCATACTTGCAGGCGCTTCAAGCGGTAATTTTATATTTATGCTGCTGTAGATGCGGGCTTAAAAAGTGCCGAGGGTCTCATAAATTTGACAAAAAACGAAACGAAAGGTATATGCCATAATGTGTGATAAGTGTGCGGAAACCCCAGCGGCAGGGGTGACAATTGGCAGTCAAAAAGGGGCTAAATGTATTCCAAAAACGCTGTTCTATTTACTCTCGATGATAAGGAAAAGGGCTTTTGATATTGACGCCAATAAAATTAATAACACTTGAGTGATCTAGTTCACAAATAATCAGGAAATATGCAGAATGTTGAAATATCTCAATATAAGTAATAAGTTCAAATTATTTTAATAAAATAAATATTGTTTAAGTATATTGATAAAAATAAAAAAAATATAAATAAATAATGAATATAAATAAATGATAAATATAATATATGATTTAAAACTTAAAACTTCAAAATAATAAATTAATAATGAAATATCAAAATAAATAAATTCTGTTTAGTACATTTTTTGTTGCACTTACATATGAAATATGGAAGTTTATTAACCTTTTTCTTTTGTATTTTTAAAAAGTGGGCAACAAGCTGATATATAAACTAAAAAAAAGTTCAAATTAAATACAAAAATAATTGCATTAAAGAAAGAAGAAATTTTAAAAGTGCTGATAAACAAGTGAAAAGCGTATACACGTAAATGTTTTCTATTAAACATGGCTGATTGAATTTGAAAAGGAAGTTGCGAGACACGCTGTTGCAAGGATGTTGGCCCGTTGCGTCAGTTACCAGGGCTCCAGCGATAACATCAATGGCATACTGACGCGCGACTATGCAAAGGTTTGTACTCTCCACATGCTGCAATAACTATCACAAAGGCAAAGGAGATTGATAGACAGCAGGAACTGAATCAATAGCCTTTGCTTCTCCTCGTTGTAAATTGATTAGTCAATGGAAATTGTTTAACTCTATTACATTTTACTAGAGAGTCTTAAATGAATTTTAGTTACATTTCGTTGCTCTTGAAGTGCAACTCTTGTTGTGACGCCCGCACTTCATGTGGCAGTCCATTGCGTGTGCGTTGAGCTTCTGGTCATGGCCTCGCATATTTGCCACACACACAAGCTGCCAAACAGCTGCTCGCCCCTCTCTCTCTCTCTCTATCTCTGTCTCTATGTTTGAAGTAAGACATGCTCCCAGTTTATTGTTGTTTCGCTACAGTTGCCCATCCGAGGCTGGCAAAACAAAAAGTCGATTCCTTTTGCTCTCCGTATGTGTGTGTGTGTTTGCTGTGGGTGCCACATTCGGTTTAGATACCCCGGGGCAGCATATTTGCGGCATGGACTTAGCCAGTTTTACAGTTTTGCCAATGCCAATGCCACTGTTCACTGTTACAGCCACTGCTAGTGACAGTTTAGAGTTGCAGTTCTCTGTTGTTGTTGTTGTTGTTGCGTTTTCCAGAGGCAAGTTTTCACTTTATTGTCCAAGTCAAAGCCAAAGCCAGCGCCAAAGCCAAAGTCCAAGCCTGAGCCTAAAGCCCATGCAAAAGGCAGACAGGCAACAATGCAGCATTGGCAACAAAAAATTGCATAAGCAAGCTCAAAGTCTAGGCCATTCTATTGTTGAATCCTCTCTCTATCTCTGTGTGAGTGTGTGCGACCCCATTCAGTTGTAAAGCTCAGTCGTAACTCGGCGACAAATGGAAAACTGACTAACTGAACTGAACGAGAGAGATAGATAGAGAGGATGGGGATGAGGATGAGGAATTTGAGTTAAGCAAACAGACGGGACAGATAGCAAAAGGACAATGCCAGCTATTTTTATTGCCAACCAAGGCGTACATAAAATGTGTCGCATGCATATGGAAGACAGTTTGGATATGGGAATTAGCAGGATGAGCTATAATAAAAACTACGCAAGGATGTGGCTAACGATGTGTACAAAAGACAAAGCTCTCACAGCCGCAGCAACAGCGGGAGAATACGAATACAAGGAAGCGGCGAAACTACAATATGATATAGCATCAAGTTTCTAGACGTAATAATATTTAAGGATAATTTCACAAAAGTTTAGTGTACAATATTGAAAGTTAAATAATGTCAGTACTCCAAGTTTTACAAATATAAGATTATTAAGGATTTAATAATATTTATTTTTAAAACACTGAAGAAACAAATATGAAATATTAATACTCTCAGTATTCATAATTATTTAAATAAGTTCATCTCTAAAAATCTTCTTAGTTTCCAAACTGCAGCAAAAATAATTAAATGTTTATGGCAAATGTTATTTCATTCTGTATATTCTCCTTCCTTATTCATATCCATTTTGTGATTTAATTTTCATTCCGTCTCAGCTCATACCAAAAGGATTACTTTATTTTATTTGGCAGCCACTGAAATCTTCTCGTAATAATCATACTCGTATGATAAAAGCTTCGCTCAGATCTTTAGCCATTTAAACCACCAGCCTCTAACCAACGCACAGATTTTCTTAACGACTTTTTGGGATTTTGGCTGTCCGGCAGTTTAATTTGTTTGTCGAGAAAAGTGCAGGCTGTCAAATAGGAGTATTTTGTACATATGTTGTCTGGCTTCTGCAAGAGAGAGATTTGAGCTACTAATGATTTCCTGATAACCAGCCAAAGCACTTCCACAAATGCCATAGAGACAACAACTTCCTGTGCAACTTGTGCAGCATGAGCAGCTGTCGGAAAGTGTCCGTTGCTGTCGAAAAACCTTAATTACTGCATCTAATGGCAATTTAACTGTCGTTTTTCCAGTTCCAAAATGCAAAACATGCACTTTTATGCAGATTCTAAACTTTTTTTGTGCATCGTGTTGCTCTATTTACAGATTTACACGGACTGGGCCAACTATTATCTGGAACGTGCCAAATCGAAGCGAAAGGTCACCGATTTATCGGCAGACTGCCGCGATGGCCTCCTCCTGGCTGAGGTCATCGAGGCAGTCACTAGCTTTAAAGTGCCCGATCTAGTCAAGAAGCCAAAGAGCCAACAACAAATGGTGAGTTCAGAAAATTTGCATATTTCATTGAAAATATTATTAAAGTTGAATTTGTACAAATAATCTTAGGGAAGCCTTAAAAAGATTCTCATTTTTAGAGTATTATTAAGATTACAATTAAATATATCAATTTTATTATTATCAATTTATTTGAGTATGAAAATATTATATGAAATTTTAAAATTGTTGAGTGTAAATACTTAGTTAATACAAATAAAATGTTTTTTATTAAAAGTAAGTCAGTATCAAAAGGATAGCGTCAGTTAGATAATCATTAGTATTATATATTAATAATTTGCTATGCTAATTCAAATTTGAATTTGATACATAAATTGATAATTATTTGGTAATTATAATGTATCCACTATCAATTTATAATGTGCGGATTAATTATGATGTAATTGTAAGCCAACGTGACTTTGCTGACGAACACGAACTAAATTTGTGCTCTATTTCCATTCGCATTGGCAGCACTTTCCATTAAATAATTACCTCAACCTTAACCTTATGCTTCACATTAACCCTCAACTTTACACCCAAACCACAAACATATGTATACTTATACATACACACACACACACACAAACGCTCTCGTGAATCCTGCTTTTTGCGGATTTGCACAGCAAAGAACGAGAAGCATTCGCGCACGTGGGAAAATCTAGTGCTTGAATTTTTCAGCTATCATCGCATGAGTCACTCCTTTCTTTCGTGCTGAAAATGCGTTAATTGTTTTTTACAAACACACATACACACACATTGAGATATATGTAGTTACACAGGCAAATCCAACTACATTGAAATAAAGGTGCATGTGAATGCGCCCCAAAGTCACAGTCGTGAAAGTATTTCCACATTTTAATGTGTGCGACTTTGACTGTGAAAAGCAGTATACCCATTAAATTAATGACTAAGGCTATGACAGACGTAGCTAGAAAGGGAGTTTCTTTAAATAAAAGCTACATTAACAATTGTTTAATTTGTCAAATACTATTCTCTAATAGGATGAAATCCATAAATAATAAATAAATTTGAAAATATTTTGAATGATTTAATTTCTCGAAAAATAGATTTTATTGCTTTACCAACTTTCATTAAAGAGCACCAGCCTAAACCACCAAGTGAACATTAAATTAATTTTGAAATTAAGGTATAAAGACAGGGTATTATCTATTCGAGCTTTCCTATTATTTCTCTTATATGCGCCTTGTCATTACGTGTTTTTTCGGGCATTTAAATAGTACGTCAAATCGTCAACGTGCTGACTAACTGACTTCTCTGACGATCCCAGGTCGGGGATAAACACACGCCCATTTTACCCATGCTATTTTTGTAATGCCTTTTGCCTGGGCGTGTACCACGGGGCGTATGGGAAACTTTCTGCACAACGTCGGACCAAAATTCAGTTAAGCATTCGGGTAAATGATTTCCGCCGCTCTAAGCATTTGCCACCTGGGCTCTGAGCTCTGTGATTTGATTTGCCTTCTGCTGCGTTGCTTCATTGCATTTCTGCAATTCGACTTTAAATTCCAAATTAAAAAGAGAAATTGAACATTTGCAGTTGTTCCTCGCATTGCTTTTTAAATGAATGCTAAGAACAAATTTTTGTTTCTGCTGCTTGTGTCTGCAATTGCTTTTTCGGTATTTTTTTTTCGTCTACTACGTGAGCGGCGTTTTAAGCGACGACATAAACGACGCATAGTCAAGGACCAAGGCGCCTTTTTTCTCTATCCCCAAAACGTATGCCTTAAGCCTAGTTAGGAGCAGCAAACAAAGGCGTTCATTCTGCGGCTGCTGCCGTGGCATATTTGTACCCAGCACCCAATAAAAGTGGGTAACGAGAAGAGTATGTTTTTAAATCAGTATTAATACTATATGAGTTAATCAAGTGGAGACCTTCAGCTTATTATTTATGAAGTTATGACTTTGTCTCTCGAGATCTGCTCTAAACATTGTCATAAAATTTATGAAGTTATTAAAGAAACTATGTTGTATACTGCTCCCGACGTAATTGTTAAATGTTGCCATGGTGCTTCTAACTAGCGCTAACAACGCTGCGTATACGTGTTGGGGAAAATTCAAGAGACCTCTAGAGGGTAACTGCTGTTCGTGCAGTCTCTGCAGAGGAGCTCTCTTTTTGCTTTTTCTAGATAGATTTTTTATTTGTGCTGCGGCAAGTTCATTGCCGATATAATATGAGTGTGTGTGTATAGGAGTGCAAACAGAGTCCATGAAATAAAAATTTATTTCAACTTTGTCAGTTTTTTGGTAACTGACGTTTTGCATATTAAATAGCCGACAAAACAGCTAGCGAAAGAGAGCGAGAGCGAGAGCGAAAGCAATAGCGAGAGAATCTTTTGAGAAAATGATAAGCTCAGCTAAACGTGCGATGTGGCACGTGCTGCAGCAAAACCTGACAAATTGGCAGTGCGCCTTTAAGTGGGCGTGTCTCTTTCGCGTTGACGTATGTGACATGGGCGCCAAATTGAGTTAGTTGCACTGCACAGTGCATTTTAGCCGAGATGTGGTGGGTGAGGGGGAGCAGGGATTCACGAGAGGGGATCTCTAACTGCCACTCGGGGTGCAAACTCAATTTGGCAATGGCTGCGGAAAAATTTTGCCAGCCAAAATTAGTCAGTAGCATGCGAGATGTTTTTGTTCAAATTTTTGCCACTAGCATGCGTGTGTGTGTGTGTTGAAGAGTGTATTGGTGTTAGTGCTTGGTAGTTTGTAGAACAAACATAGCTCCTGCGGCTCTTTGAATATTTACAAATAACTTTGGGGAGTTTTTCTTTTTGTTATATTTTTCGTGACATGACCAGCTGAAAACGCAGTGTGAAAATTAAAATTAGAATGTGATGCGAATGCTCTACGAATTTAAAATTAGAGATTCTACAATATTTTCAAATTAAATTAGATGGCTTAATCTATGACATATGTAATACAGAATTTGGCTAACTTTGTCAAGCAAACTATTATCAAATTTAAATAGACAAAGCTTTAAAAAAAATATATATTTAGTAAAATTGTTAAACTGCAGATCTTAGAATTTTGATGACATTTTGTTCTTAAATTTGAGTATAGTTCGTATTTAATTAAACAAAATCTTGTTTTATAAAGTTGACTAAAAATTCAAACAAGAAAGAACTTGAAGTTGCGTGGTATTAAGAAAAGTGCAATGCCATGTCAATAGTCGTATTATTTTTCCTTCCTGCTGCGTCTATTCTTTTGCATTGAAGCTTAGTCTAAACTCAACATTCAGGCTATATGCATTTCTGATTTCCAGCATAGCAGGCTTCATATAAAAATTAGTATGCTCTCGTCTAGTTCCTCGCCGGGAGTTATAACAATGCCAAATGCTATCCCAACGATGCTGATGATGCTGCTGCTGCTGTTGGCCGCGTTTTTCATTTCAGCGCAAACAAACAAAAGCATTTGGAAAATTTTCCCCATTTTCATGACTGCAGCTGGGCCATTGTTGCGTTTCATTCGCAGTTTGTTTTTCATATTTGCACGGTGAAATGAAAAATCAACGCTCTGACTAAGGCAATACGCTTCTCTGTGGAGCCTGCAGAAGCCCAGCCTTTCTTTTGCATCACGTTCTCCTAAGGGGCACACACACACACAGACAAAAAGAAGCGAGAACTCGGTCCAAGACACATTCAAATAAATTCAATAAAAACAAATAACACGCAGAGCGTCGAGTTGAGTGTAGACTAAAGTAAATTTTATCAACTTTTAAATCAAATATTAAACTTTTAGTTTTCGTTTTCATTCTCGTTTTCTTTCTTTTTCATTGCTCTTGCCGCGTGCTTCACTCCAAAGTTTGTAATAAACTTTTTCTCTCTTAGTTTCTTTTTTTCCTTTTCAAACTTTACATGCACTTTTTTCTCTAGATTTCTCTCTCTCTTTCTGTCCCTGCCAACTTGCAACACGTACTGCAATTTTTTACCACTTTGGTTTTGCTGGCAACGTTTTTCTAATGAGTGACGACGACAGCAGGTCTTGTAGTCAAATGTGGGCAAAATCACACACACACACACACACATCCAGATATACATGCAGGACTTAGGACTCGGGACTTGGGCAAGTCGTTTGCAATGGGAAACAGATCCAGAGAGGGAGAAAATGCAACTCTCGAAAAATCAGCGAAACGTAAAAGTGTTCAAAGTCAACTTTGACGGCGGCACTTGGCAAATGCATTTAAAGGAAAAAGTCCGGCTGCAGTTTTTGCAGCAAGCTTTAAAGCTAAGCCAAAATTTGGTTTTGTAATTTGTAAATGCATTCAAATATGTATTTAGAAGGTACACTTTGCCTAACGTAATTAGAATTATGAAGTTTGCATTTGTAATCGGTTTAAAAGTATGAAATTTCCTTAAAATAGAACTTTTACTCAACAAGTTTAGATGTTCAAATCTCTATGAAAATCAATATTTTCTTATTTGGTTTTAAGCTGTTTTATTTTTGACACCTGTCAAATATAGTTTCTCTTTTAAAGAGTTTATATTTATATTTAAATAATTTTCTTTTAATCGTTGCGTTTCCCTACAATTTGCTTTCCTCGTGACAAAAGGAAATCTGAGCAAAATTTCCAACGAACTTTACTACGTTACTAATTTGATTTTGCTTGGGCTTTGGCCTTTTGTCTGTTGCCTTGCTTTCCTTCATCCCTCTTTGAGAGCCAAAAACCCAAAAGGTATATGGTAAGCAACAGAGAAAAGCCAAGCTATCACACTCACACACTCGCACACACACGAAAGTTTTTCCAATCAAATATGTAAATAACATAAGAGTAAACGTAAAGTCTTAAAAGAGAAATTAAATCAAAATAAGCCCGGCTGCGTCTTATATAATTGGCCATCTCAACTCTGTCTTGAGCTCCATTTGCCTGGACTACATTGCTGGTCCAGCGCGTATAGTAATGGCTAGAGCGGAAAGCGTGTCGTGACACGACTTGTGAAGTGAAAAAGTTGTTAAATCAATTAGTAGAGAGGTATTGAATTTTGTAATAACATTTTTGGAATAACATTTTGGAATGTTAACAGATTTATTTATTATTTTGTAAATTTAAAGTTTTATAGGCATAATATAGCAACACTGTAGTGTGTAGAACGCTAAGAAAAATATATTAAATTTTTTTTTAAAAGTTTTTTTGCAATAATAACTATAAAAAATGAAGTGAATATTGTAACTATGGGAGGGTATTATAGACTAGGAATTCGGCCCATTGAGTAATAACTAAAGTAAGCTATGAAGAAGTTAGGTGAGCTTCACATTTGGATTTAACACAGAAAAGTTCATCACGCGCTCATCTCTAAGTGATTCTGTCAGTTGCAGGCAACGCCTTTTGTTGCCAAATTGCTATTGTAATAGGTTCTTGTTATCTTTGTTATCATTGTTGTTGTTCTTCAGCTTGTTGCTGTTGCGTTAGCTGTTATGTGTTTGTCTGTTGTTGCACTGATTGCCTTTATGATGATGTTGTTGCTGTTGTTGTTGTTCGTGCTGCTACTGCTGCTGTTGCTGTTATTATTATTGCTTGTCTTGGACATTGAGCTGCTTTGGAGCTGCCTTTTCCATAAGCTGTTTGCAGTTATTAGCACTGCAGCAACACACAAAAGTCAATTATTATGTAATTAAAGTAAAACAATAGCTCGATTAAATGCGCTCAACTGCTTTTTGCTTAGAACACGAATGAATGAGCACTTTTATTGAACCTGACAGCTTTAAGCGGTTGTTTCAGAGTTTCTTTGCTTTCTTAAAGTTGTTTGTACAGATGATTGATTTCCATTTAAATTGCAATTTAGACTCGTTTTTAAGTGAATAAATAATGTTAAATTTGTGTGAAAAATCCCTATCTGGTAAATAAACAGCTTAAATTCTCTGGCTAGCACTCAAGGTAATATGTTCTTGTTGTTTAAACTATTCGTTAGCTTTCAATTTGTTGGCATTATCATTAATGCATCTGCTCTGCTGTTGTTAGCTATTCAAATGAGGAGGAGCTTCACTTGATTTCAATTGGTACGAGGCTTTGGGGCGTAAGTCTCTCGAATGCATAAAATACGAGTTCTTCCCCTCGTCCTGCATATACAGGACCTTATTCTATCAGCCATTTGCAACGTTCGATGTGCGATACAGAAGCTGACGTTGGCTTTATCTAAAATGAAATCTGCTTAGGTAGCAAATGTCGAGGAGTCGCAGAGAAGTTGCCACCAAGAGGCACTGAGCATATGCAATGTTATAGATTCAACATTGAAGTTCATGTAGAGGCAACAGTTTTTCCTTGGTTCTCATTCTTTTTTTCAAGAAACAATTTTAATGTTATTTTTTTTATTATCTTCTGTTGTTCTTAATTGTGCAAACAATGCAACGATTTTATGGCCACATTAAAGTTAACAATCTCGGAAAAGGGGCAAGTAGAACAAAGCTTTCAATTTGGCTAAATTTAGTCGACTTGCACAAGCTGCCTCATACACAAACAGCAGGAAAAATCTGTGTTGCAATTGCGAGGAAAAGAAAGAAAAGCAAAGTTTTGTAACCACAAATCAGGCGGTAAAAACTTCTGGTCGGCCTTTTGCACGTGCTGCGCCCATAAATTCCGTACACAAATTAAGCTGCTGTAGGGGACATGGAAGTTGGGTGGCAGCCAATCAATGGCTGTGCCACAAGTTGCATAAATTAACCGTTGCACGTGAACAGCAGCAGCAGCCGCATCAGCAGGCAGTAAAGAATGAGAAAAACTCACACAAAACTTTCAAGTACAGTTGGCATATTAAAGTTGAGTTTCCTTCTTCATTTCCTTCCCCATTTCCGCTTCCAGTTTTAAATTCAATTTTCCAATTTTCTTCATTTTGCCGCATTTAAGCTCAGCAAAGCGGCTACGTCAAAAAGTTGATTATCGAAAAGTTTGTTAATCATACGCCACGTATGCCCTTAAAAAGAACTGAAACAAGCTTCAAACAAAACATAAAATGAAACAAATAAAGCAAAACACGGAATATAATTTTCGTTTACATTTTTGTAATGTGGTTTTTAATGTTGTTTGGTGCTCTACAATTAGAGAAACATATGCTTTGCATAAGGTGTTTGTGTGTAACTTATTCTTCTCTCCTAGGTATTCAAAATTCTATAAATATTAAATATTTTGAATGCTGTGTAAACAGTTATTACGCAATAAAATAAAGAGAATCTAGGTCGAATAATTACCTTCACAAGTTGTTACACATTTTATAATGTGTGCTACATAAATTTATATTTATGTTATTTTAATTCAACTTCTCATATTCATATATAAAATTTTAGAATTGAAATAAAAAAAGTTTGATATTATTGGTTGAGATTGAGAACTTTTTTTTTTTAATTTTTTTGTATATTCTTAAGTATACTAGAGTTTTTAAAATGTGATATTAAATAACGTATTAATTTTTAAAAAAGATTAATAACAGCACATTAGAATTTATATATTACCGTTTAATAATATGTATTTTATTTTCATTGATCATTGAAGAAGTACTTAAAAATATAACATTAGTAAGCAAACTATCTATCATCCTATCATCCAGTCCTCATCAATTATCGCATATTTTGCTAAGAATATTTGAAAATTTAATATTAATATATATTTTTAAACATACCATAGATGCCCAAAAAAGCTAAGTGTAGCAGTGAAACTCTTTAAAATTTTCCTACTATTCTTTATAACCTCAACCTCCAATCTTCATCTATTAATCGCGTAAGCTGTGCGATAGTATTGCTGTTATGTAAATGTTTATCGATATACTGTACATCTGCTGTTTGTTTAGAAACAAGCAACAACAACAAAAACATGTGGTAGAACTCATTCCGACAGTTGTAGTTGTTGCTCTAGTTGTTGTTTTACATAGTTGTTGTTGTTGTTAATGTTTTCGTTTTTGGCTGAGCATTCGTCAAAGTTTCGCAAAGCTCTGCTAATTACAAATGTAAATCCCCACATGAGCTGAGTGTATGAGTGTGTGTGTGTGCCTGCTGGGACACTGCTGTAGCTTTTGGATGTCGACTGATGCTTAACTGTGGCCAGAGTCTGCAATAATTGCTAATGGGAGCAAGGAGAGAGGATCTAAAGAAGGGTATTAGACAAGAGATAACTAGCCAGGACATGTTTGAACTTGTCGTCCACTGTGTTGCTTCGGATTTTTATACCCACTCCTAAATCGAGTTGTTGTTTGTGTGTGGCGGAAGTGCAATAGACTTCAAGTGGCAGCCACAGACGAAAATTGTGTTGAAACGAAAATTGTTCTATTTTCGGTTGCAAAACTCTTGCCAAGATTCACGCACTTAATTAGACACACGGCGCAGATCGGATTGAAAAGATCTTCGTCTCTCTCTCTCTCTTTCTTCACCTCTAATTGCAGCTGCCTGACAGGCAGTCAGTCGGATCTGGCCAAGACATCAAACGCTCCACGCTTCATACCACACGGACGACCTCATTTTGCCATTGGCTTGCCGCAAGATGCGTTGCTAAATTTAGACAGATCCCAAGTATTTTACTACTTACAGAGGTGTACATACATATAAACAAATATATATGGACATACATGTTCATATATTTACATATTTTCAGACACATTTCATGGGGGAATATGTTCAAGCATTCACTTGCCACGCGAGCACAGGTTTTTCGTCTTCAAATTTATGGGCATCATTTTGGGTCAACATTTTCGGCTGTTGTTTCTTTCCTTTTGTATTTACTTTTTTATAGCATCGACTGAAGGCCAAACGCAAAAGTTCACTGTAATTTATCACTTAGCCGGATTATGTAGTCGCCCCTGTCAACTCCCAATGAACCCAATCCGAAAGGGGTTAACAGCTCAACAGCTCCGCTGAAATTTTAGTTCATTCTTAAATTGTGTAATCCTTTCTGCATTTTATATGGGGCATTTTTCTCTTGAAGCTTTCGAATCTTGAAGTGCATTTCTATGTATAAGCATTTTAAGTATCAACAATTCAAGGCATAAATTCATGTATATTGATATATTTTACCTTTAAGCCTACGATTTAAAATGTATCCGAAATAATAAATTACCCAACATATATTTGAGATGGAAATAATTTGTAAATCTATTCGATTAATATTATTTATAGCAATCCGTTATCACTTATCCAAAAGCGCAAACCATAATAATAATCTAAATAATCGTTTGGTAAGGTTCATAATAATTATCATCGCTTATTTATGCATGCAAATGCGTTCAATTGTCTCGCTGACTGTTTTGTTATGTTGGGCACACGGCTGCCCGCCATAAATCATATTTTATAAGAACTTCAACAACTTGGCCTACTTTCAACCAGCTGTGTGGCAAAGAGCTCGATTCGTTGAAGTGACTTTAATACCATATCTTCCTCTTCTTGCTCTTCTTATGCTTCGAGTGTACTTCGGAGTTGTCTCGCTTTGTAATTGCTGCACGTTTTTGCAATTAAAATTTATGAAACTATTGAACTCGCCAATTTTTTAATGAATGAATATTTATGCTCATTCATTTGGGGCTTATTGATTGCCAGCCAGTTGTCAAGTCGTCATGTCGTCATTTACTTTACGATTGCAAAAAAAAGAGTAAACAGAATCTATCAAGCAGTTGTTGCGGAGGCTGTGAATGGTTCAGTTGGCTGCCGAAGTCGCTGTCGGCGTCACTGCTGCTGTCTGATGACTTATTGAAAATTCCATTTAAAAATTGTTTACTCATTGCGCTCAGAACGACGCAGCAGACACACGCACACACACACACACACACGCACATTCACACCCACGACACAGTGCGATCGACTGTCAAGAAAATAAAAATCAAAATCGAAGAGTCGAAAATGTGTTTATGTCTGGGAAGCAGCAAAGCAAAACAAAAAACCAAAACAAGATACAGCAACAAATACTATGCGAAAGACGTGTGTAAGATGAGAGCAACAGATCAGTCAGCTACACACGCAAAAGCAATTTACACTCTCTGGAAACATGTTCATACAAAATGTTGCACAGCAACATGTGCGTTAGCAACATTTCATTGCTGCGCAGTATAAGATGTAAATACGTTAGCAATAAAATAGCTAAAGTATAAGCTACATTATAAATGAAGAACAATTAGTAATTGTCAATTGCTCATTCTCATTTAATTACATTTTAACTAAATTTTTAATTTTTATTAATTATAATTCACAATCCATAAAAAATTAAGGTAACAATCCAATAGAAAAAAGCATTAAAATTTAATTTATGTAATAATTTTAAATTGCTGAAAAATGTTTAATTTGAATATTCAACAATAATCGACATTGAATATAGTTTAAGCTTAATTGTATGTCAAGGACAACTTTGCAATGCATGGCACTAAAGACAGCTCTTTTCCCGCTAAATGCTTAGCAACATAAAAAAAGTTGACTTGGCAGCTCAACAATAAACCGGCTTTTCGCCAATAGTCGCAACACCCCCGTCAACAGCTGGTCGAACAGAGACAACATCGACAGCAACAGCAACAGAAAACAGTTGTAGCATCTGGACTAGCACGATCGAACATGATCGTAACCGAATGCAAGACAATCGAGACGAAACGATCATCAAGCACTTCGGTGACTTACGTTACGATCATTCACGAACTCTTTCTGCAGTCGGCAACCAACTGTTGCTGTCGTCGGTTGTTGATCGAGTCGTACGACGTTTGAATTTCGCGAGTTTTCTCTGATTCTTGTTAAGAAAAAAACGTGTCGAAGTTTTTGTTTGTCTTTTGCGAATCAGCTGAAAACATTTCGGCCATAAATTGATGGCTAATTAAAAGCAGCTGATGGCAAATTTATGTTACATTTGTGCGTGTGAAAATAAAATGCCGGCAAATAAAATGATTAGTGTGCAAATTAAATGGTTCAATTAAAGGCAGACAACAACTGCGAGTATTTATAGAAATTGTCTTATGCTGATTTCATGCTAATTTATTGAAAGAAAAAAATAACAGATAAAAAGAAATTGACTTAATTGTGCGCGTTTGTTGATTGCTTGAAATGCTCTTGCAACAATTATGAATTGTTTGAAAAGTGCGCGGGTTTCATTAGCGTTTTGAAATCGCCTGTTCCAATTGTTTAATTTCACTCTCTGCTGCCACTTTTTCATTTGAGCCACTCGAGTGGCCCCCGCGTTGCATGCGGGTCAAGTAGCTGGAGCTGAAACTTGAAGTCTTGGCCAACAAGTAAAAGAGAGAGAGAGAGGTAAATTTTTGTTGGAAGATCTTTATCAATTTTCCGTAAAATAAAACGCCAGAAATTAACATCAAATCAACATAAACAATGACGAGTCATAAAAAATAGAAGAATACAAAAAAAAAAGAAGTCAACACACACAACAGACAACAACACGCATGCCACAGAAATTAGACCCTCAACGCAGCTAAAACCCTTGGGCTAATTATCATGACACCAACTGTCAAATGATAGGCGTGCGAGTGTGCCACGCCCTCTATTTAGATATAATGCCTACTTTGTTACCTACGCACAATTTGCGCCGCGTGTTTATGTCCTTTTCCTTTGCCTAGTTGCATGCAACATTCATACATTTATGACTTTCACTGTTCCGTTTTGGATTCGCTTTTGTCCCATTTTTGGGATACGAGCATGAACCTTTTGCCTCTCTGCCTTTGCCTCGCCTTTTGTTGTACGCAATGACAGCGGCGGCAACATTTCACCTACATTCATATACAACTTGGCCTTTTGTGGCAAGGCGTGTGCGTCCAAAATAAAGTACGTGCCCATATTCCAGCTAACAGAGACCCACAGCTGTAGCTTAGTCCAGAGGCCTAGTTCAAAGGGGAATGATTCATTTAACACAATAGCTTGAATAGAATGAATGACAATTGCAATGCGTGAAATATTCTGTTCTGTTGCAGCTTTGCAAATATTTATAAATCATCTTATTGGCTAAGGATTTTTTGAAGATGATGAAGTAGATGAAATAAAATATATTCCTTAGTCTATTCTAACAATTTCTTAGTATTTTTGTTATTATAGTTGTTCATAGTATGTGCGAATTTCTGCTAATACTATTGACTTTTAATATTTAATTATTTTATCAAATGAATACGAAGCCGATATATTTCTTTTCTAATTTTCAAATTCAAACAAATTTAAAAATTTACTTAAGCCGAAAACAGTTGAATAAATATATTGAATTTAACTGTCAATCATTAATGTTACGCCTCTGCTTGTTAAATGCGCAGCTTTTAAGCGCAAACTGGTATCGCAACCATGTCTATTGCTTAGCTTGTTAACATTTTTGTGAAATTCTTACTTTAAACCCTACTCGCCATCTCTCTAATTTCCCTCACTTCCCTTATTCGCTTATTCATCCATTTCCTACACATTTTCTAACAGTTTTATACATCATCTGTACATTTGGAATCCCCAATCAATTTCTACCTACACCTCTTTCATAGTTGTTTCTAATGTTGAATGCTTGTTGTACATATTTCTAATGATTTGAAATTAAACCCCCTCGAAATTTCTTCTACGCCCCTGTGTTTGATGCGCTCCTCATCATGTTACCTTTCTTCGCAATTCAATGAATCTTTTACCTAGTTTATTATTGTCGTTAAATTGAATTCTCTTTCAAAATGGACCAAGCTGAGATGCTGGCCATTAAATAAGCCATTCAAAATACAAATTACATAATTATAATTATTATTATGACGATTGTTGTTAATGATGACCTTATTATAGGGTTCCCTGTTGTGGCATTGTTATCAGCGCCTTGTCAAAATTTTTTAATAACATAAACCAGCACCACTTGTGTGGTTTCCTCGACACTCTTGGCTTCACTCAGAGCAAACTGGTAGTAGTCGCTGCTTTTTTTTTTCAGTTCATGGGGTCGCCACCCCGCTGAGCGTTGAACCCAAAGTCAATGTCGGCTATCAGTCAGTGAGTTTAGTCAGTTAGTCAGTTATTTAGTTAGCGTCGAGCTTAGACCAGCTGCAAAAGACGGCTAATGAGGTTTTATTTATCAATGACAGAGATTCAGATACAGCGTGATGGCAATTTTTGTTTTTGGCTTTTTTTCGGGCGATTCATCACGAAACGGAAAGCCAGGCTAAGCTCAGTGATGCTCTCACTCTCACTCTCTCTCTCTCTCTGTCTATCTCTTTCCCCTTTCGTTGCTGTCAAAGAGCTTAGCTGTTTATTAATTTAACAAGATTTGGGACACATTAAATTTAATTTCTGGGTAATTCGTACAAACAGGCAAAACAGCAGCAGCATCAGGCACACGATTCGACTTTTGATGGTGTGACAATGGTGCTGTTGTTGTTGTTGTTGTTGGGCTTTTATTACTTCTAACCATCTGACCATATGTAGCACTCGTTGCCACGACTGAGACTGAGAGGTCTAGAGCTGCAGCTGTCAGCTGTTGGCTAGACAGAATTAGGCTTTTTGTCTAGCCAGGGTAAAGCGAACGACAAACGGCTGTTGTTGCAACGGTTTGGACTTTGGCCTCGAGCTGCGTTTCGCTGCATATCGAGCTGCCTGCCACTGCCACATGATGAGTCACGATTTCGAGTGCGTCGAGTGTAGTGTATTGTACATAAGTTGAAGTGTGTGTTTGCGCGCCTTCAACATGTGGCACGAAAAAGCTGTGCAAGGTTATTGCTTCAATTGAAAAAATATATGAAATAAATACAGATGTCTAGAAAATCTTCAGCTTCAACAAAAATATCATATATAAAAATAAAAGAAAATAAGTCCCTAGAGTAGTAAAAAATAGAGTTAATTTAGTTTTTTGATTACCATTTATTTAGAATCTTAGTCTTAGAATCTTTAATAGTTTAAGCAAGACCTATTAATGTTTAAAAAATATATTACAAGCTACTGAAGAAGTATTGAGCTTAAGCTATTGAACGAAATAAATTAAATAGATTTAATGATTAGATCAGATTTCAGAAATCTAAAGAAAAGTATTAATTGTACCTATTATTAAAGTTTATTATTCTATGCCACACAAAATCATATTTGTGACACTTTTTAAATAATACTGACATTAAAATAACGTAAATGATACAAACAAATGTAAAATCCGATCTTTATAGATATTATCTTTTTTTATAGACTGCTTATTTTTCCCATGTAATAACTTAAGTCTTTAAAGCAAACTTATCTCTCATCTGGCATCTATGTAAAGCTTGGCGTCAAAGCAGCTTGGAAATTTAAGGCGCAAGCTAATTTGTCATGCTTTACACAAAAGCACACTTAAATACTGCATTTTCAACTTTATTTCTGAGCCACGCTAAATAACTCATTAAGAGCGTTCCACACTTTGGTTTCGCCTGAAATTTGTCAAAATTGGAATTAGCTGCCTTTTCTTCTACTGAAAGGTTTCAGATATGAACTATGATGGCTTTTTAGCTAATATCTTAGCATTCCCAATCAATTTCAAGCTAAGTCATGTGATCTTACTTATGGTTTTGTAAGCAACTGTTCAGAGAAATGAAGATCAGTATTTGGACCACACTTTAGTAAGCTTTCAGACGACGTTCCACAGTTGCCTGCTAATTGAGTCTAAGAGCAGCCCAACTAATTGGTAAGACAATTTATGGCTTTGCAAATACTTTCCACACCTTTTGCCGCACATGCCAAAAATAATTGGGCACAATTGAGCATTGGAAATGTGTTTTGCAAATTGGACAAATGTGTTGCGGAAGTTGTTACCAGACACAGTTACACCAGACACGGATAGACTAACCGAGGGGGAGGAGGGGTACTAAGGGACTAGAGACCAGAGAGACAAAAGACATAGAGACAAATACCGTTTGCCATTTGTCGTGCACAAATCGATTAGAAACGTTGCGAATCGAAAGGCATGCTGAAAGTTTTGACCGAGTTTTGCCTATGGCATTAATGTGCAGACTAACCTTACAATATGTCTGCCTGGCTGACTGCCTAGCTGCCTAGCTGCCTGATTAGCAGGCCTTGGCTAGTGGCTTGCTGTCGACCAGGCCAAGTGCAGATTTGGTCTATTTGCAGCTTTATTTCATGCTCAGCAGTCACAATGGACAAAGAGTAGTTTGGTCAACTAAGAAAAAATTCTCTTTTTCAATTATTTTGGGCAATAGACACTTTGTACTGTTTTATATTATATTGACTAAAAGGTTAATATTTAATTACATATACCGTGTTAAACAATTCTTAATACAATTGACTTTTATAAATAGTAAACATTATATTAGTATTTATTATTATATTCGTAATTATTATGTTATTTATCATTGATATTTGCTAACTGAATTTTGATATTCAGAATTAGTTATCGTTAGTTAAATAATTCATTCTCTTTAAAGTAAAGAGCTTCCGTAGAATTTATTTAATATTATTTTTTTATGATTATATTATTATAAACTTTATGGTATGATTGACAAAGTTTTATTATTATTTTTTGTCTATTAAATATTAGTATCCGTAGAAGTATTAAGTACATATTTGTATATCTTAGTCGTGATATAGTATGAATATTCTTTTAATTGATAAACTGACTGACAGGCAATGATACTTATGCGACATAAAGATCTTTAATTAAATCAAATCGTTTTCACACCTCAGTTTCTTTAGCAGTAGAAACCTTCAGAAATATCCTTCTCAGTAAATTGTACAAGGACACGCCCGAGATCTGAGTTAAATTCAATGGCAGCTACCGCATCAATTAAAGTTTTTGATAGTTTATGATTAAAAGCATTTTGATTGCCGGTTAGCAGTGCTGCCAATACTATAAAAGCGATCAATTGTTGCCGCCATATAATTAAAAAAAAGAAGCAATTCGCCCACAAAACGAGCGAAAAAAAAATAAACGTAAAACTTTTGGTTGAAGTTTTGCCGCCAAACTGTGTTTGTTGCTGTTGTTGGCCCTTAACAAGCCCAAACCGCAGGCAACAGAAAACAAATGAAATCAAATAATTTGTTTACTTTTGTAAGAAATGTTCGGGCCCTGACCACACAGACGGCTATTCGGACAGACGGACAGACAGAGACAGAGATAGAGAGAGAGACAGAGAGAGATATAAACCGTTGCGTCGCGCTAATTTGTAGCGCCCATTTCCGTTCTTAATGCGGTTTTCTGGGTTGGTGTGTGGCATGGTGTGAGGTCCAGAGACGCCACAATTAGCACCACAAAATGTTGCGTTGGTCGCTGTTGAGCCGTAAACAAAGCTTAAATCGTAGCTTTTGCTTTTGCCAAACAAACTGAAAACCGCAAATAAACTGCGCCCGCATTGACCTTGACTGCAGTCTGGATGAGAGCTCTATGGACAGACCGAGACGGAGGGCGCAGATGACCAAGTGCAACAACGTCAGTCAGAGAGCCTGGTTAACTGACTCATTCAGCTGGTCAACCGGTTTAATTCGACGGCGAGTTCAAAAACCTTCAGCTGAATTATTTGATGAATTTATTCGAATTTAATACGATTCACAACAACGACAACAACAACAGCAACAGTGAGAACAAGAAGTTGGGTGACGCGTGCCATTGGCTGTTACAAATTTGAAATTTATGGTACAACAGTAACAGCAACACTGTTGAATTGCCTGAACCCTTTAGGACTGAAGACAAAGAGCCGCCACAAAGCCACTTAAAGACACTTAATTATAAGATAAATATATATTTTGTGAACAGTTTTCCCAAGAAATCAGATGGGGGCAACAGAAATACCGCACAACGATTGGCGCTGGGACAAAAGCATAGCTTAATTACCTAAGCTTAGAATGAAGGCAGTACTTAAGAGCAAAAGATTGTCATCATTTGGCATTTGAATTGGAATGCAATGTGAAGAAGTTATTACTAATCAATTAGGATTAATCTGAAGATTTGTGACTCGGTTTCTTTTTATTAAAATAATGAAAAAAGACTCTACACAAAGTTGAAAGATTTCTTTGACTATTCCTTTTCTGTCTTAAATTAATTGCAATTTGTCAGCACTCGGTGGGATCTCCGGAACTTTTCCTGTTGAACCATCATTAATGATATTAAGGATGTGGCTTCAATATTTCTCGACTTAAGTTCGTCTGCCTTTGTGCAAGTATTTTGCTGTGTTCTTGTTCTAAGCGATTGCAAACAACACTCGAGCAACTTTCGACAATTGCGCTCAGCACAGTTGAAACTCCACTCAATCAGCTGAAGTGTTCGCTGTTCCTCTCTCTTTCTCTCTCTCTCTCTCTCTCTCTCTCTCTAGTCGCTGCTCTCTTTCTCGCTTTCTCTGTCTTAGTTACTCGTTTGGCCCTCTGACGTGCACTTGAGCGTTAAATGTTAATGCTGTTGCTTTGCTGATTGCTCAATGGTCACTTGGAGCACTGCTCATTCATTAAATACCATTGACAGACTGAAGAGAGACGAGGAAGGAGTTGTGGCAGTGGCAGTGGCAGTTGCAGTCACAGTCGCAGCTGCAATCTGTGGCAACGTGTCTTATCTTTTTATCGCTTTGGCTTGCTTTTTTATTGTCTGCCACTTTGATTCGCATTGTCCGCTAGCAGTTTCTTTTGCGCTTTTATTTGTTGTGCACTTTTTTTGGTACGTGATGAACATTTTTTCGCGCTTGTCTTTTGATTGAAGAGGCGCAGCGCAGCGCGCAATGCGCAACGGAAATGTCAACCGGCAGCATAAACACAAACATAAATCTTAATGCTGATGATGATCATCATGTTTATGATAATGATGATGACGCAGTTGCAGATGCAGATTCAGTCGGAGACGCAGTCAAACCACCCACATGCAACCCGACAGCCAAATCCGACAGCTTGCAACGTGCAACTTGCAGCTGCGCGTCTCACTTTTCGCTTATGTTGCACAAAATATTCTCGTTGCTTTTGACAAAATGCAACGCCCACGAACGCTTGACGAAAATGTAGATTTTTTTTGTTATTCAGATCTATTTCTATGTAGGTTTTCCTAGTCAACCATTTGCAATTCCCTGAATATGAAATCTCTGACTAATTAGCAAAATTACTGACGTTTTGTTTGGCTTCATGCCCAGAAATCAAAAATAATAAAAAAAAGTGAATAGCAAAAAAGTGATTCAATTTATGAGTAACTGCAAAAATTGAAATTAGGTATACAAAATAGAGTTTCTGTATAAGAATCTAATAATAAATGTAAAAATACCTAATTTAATTTATTCAGAAAAGCAGGTTCAATACATTAAAAATATGTGAGTTTTTTATGTAAAACCTATTAAATTACTACATATACATACGTGATGATTAAGATAGATTAAAATATATATATTACATATGATCTTTACTCAATCACATTACAATAAATAACTCTTTTAATCTATCCTAATTATGAAAATAAATTTAATTTAGAAATACATTTATTTTTGCATCTGAATTTATTTAAAACATGTCTCCTTAACACCCTATCTAAGTTTATATTAAATTAAAATGCAATGTCAAGAAAAATCTAGTATATCTAGAATTTTAATATACCATTCGTCAATTATTATTCTTCAGTTCCCCTACTCAACAATACTATTGCTATGCCACTTGTGTAAATTGTAACGCGTTCGCATATTTATTATGTGAAAAAGCGAATTGTAAAATCTCCATCTTCAGTTCGTAGAAGTAACCCTCTTAGACTCGCTGATTAATATAGCTCATTTGGTGTGGCAACACGTATGATCGTATTAAAATGAATAGCGCGTAATCAAAATGTTGATTGAACATATATATTTAACATGGGAATTGCAACTTTGTATGGGAATGGTTCTGCATTCACAATTCGCATGAAATTAACAAGGAAGAAAGTCGTTGGCCACATGCGTGTCCCAACCATTCACAACAACCCGACCCGAAGCCAAGTGGCCAATACCCGATGATGGCCCCACTCCTTGATATATACGGAATCCAATCCTCCAAGCTGAAGCCCTCTCCGTGGGCAGTCACGCATTTTGCGATCATAAATCTTTGGCCAAGGCGTTGAAAAATTGTATGAAAAATGTTGCAACTGTTGCGGCTGCGCCTCAGTTTGTGGCACCGACTGCTGACTGCAATACTTGTTCTGTTCTGTTGTGGTGTGTTGTGTTGTGGGTTGGGCCTCTCTCGGCTTAAAGGCAAAAAGAGGCGCCCTGGTTTTTCGCTATTGTTATAGTATATAACATGGTATAGAACCAAGAGTCTACATCTTTCTTTGCTGGCATTTGAGGTCCCACTTATGACTTCATTAGCAGTCAACAAGTTATGGACCTCTTGTCGAGTGTTTGCAATTATCCACGCTTCAATGCCGACAAATCAGTTGCCATTGCCATGGTTATTACTTGCTTCGAGCTGCTACTCATAAGACCTTATAAACATGCCCATATCCATAAGTATTTCTGCTGCAGTTAGAGACATTCATTAAAATTGACAGGAAATCATAAAATATAATTTGAGGCCTTGTACTCGCACTCTGATTGGCTTCGGGATCGCAAGCTAATTGAGACGTGTTTTCTCAGTATTTGGGCATAGAATTTCGGACAAAGCACAAAAAAATACGTTATTGTTACAGTAATTCTGAAACTTGAGACGCAACATGCGTTGTTTAGGAAAATTTGTTGAAACTTAAGATCTTGACAATTGTTTTAGCTTGCTTTAACTTCATTTACAGAGTAATTTGTGTTATTGATTACTTCCAAAAAGTAATTTTAGATCACAAGTAATTGTAGATTTAATATATTTTTTAATGAATTTTAAAAGCGTGCCAAGCGGCTGGAAAGTGCTTAACACAGAATTAAATAAAATAGTGTTCTCTGTAATATTTTTTTTCTATATCTACAAATAGTATATCAACGCATCAGAATAATTTTATTTATTATTTAGATTACTCAGTTATAAATAATATTTTGCAAATCAATTTCTTACTTCTAAGCACTTTATTTTTATAGAGAAAACTTTAGGTTTAGACAACCGTGTTTTCTCTTAAAATCCCTAAAATTGTAGTACTAAATAATTTTTTTTACAGATATTGTAAAGCATTCAATTCAAAGAAATCTGATGTAAAAGTTTTTATCTATTTTTTTAATAAGTCACTTTTTATAGATGAATGTATATTTAGATATAGATCAAAATATCAGTTCTTTTTATTATATATTAATATATAATTAAAGTTATTAAATATGCACAGAAAGTACTCTAAGCCATAACAAGTAAGTTTCGGAAGAATAGCTATTCTGTATAATTAATTAGCTATACAATTAAATTATTACCGATAGATTTAAAGATTTCAGTAATTCGTAAATTTTATATAGAATTTCAACTTGATTCCTTTCTAATGCAATTTTCAATTGTTGTCATGCATAATTCAGACAAGATCCGTTAACTGGAACCACAATCTCACACAAGTCCAGCATATATGCAGTATTATTTTGCACACATGTTGCAAGTACTCCAGCATATGCATTTATTTTAATGGAAATTAGTTGACTGCATTAGCCCAAACTGAGAACTCTTCAATAAATTCTAATTAAATTTACATGGCAATTGCAATGCTGTCTTACCTCTCGCTCTACCTCTCTCCATCGCTCTTTCTGTCTCTTTCCACCTATCAGAATTTTCACTCTTGCAGTTTCCACTCTTATGTTTAGCAAATATTTGTCAGTTGGCAAGTTGACAGCACCAAAAACCGCAAAACAAGCAGTTAGAGACTGAAGGGGAGAATAGTGAGAGCGTCGACAGGAGCAGAAGGGGAAGGGAAACTAAACCAAACTAAAGCGAAGGCACTGTAAAATATGCCAGTCTGGTTTTGGTTCCTGGTTCCTGGTGCAACTACGAACTGTAGTAGTATGGATAGTATTTCTGTCTATCTGACTCTCTCAGTTTGTCCGTTTGGCTGCCTGTCGATGTGTCCTGCACTGCATTGTCGATGTCTGCTGAAGACTCCTCTGACTACACGTTGTTAATATTGACATGACAAATAAATTGGCCTACTCATTGGGGGGTAGGGTGGGGGGTAGACGATTTGGGTTTGGCAGCTACTGCGGTCGGGTCGCCTGGCAGGCAAACAAACCTCAAAATAGTTTGGCAAAATTATGCATTAATGGCAGCACAGTCAGCCCAAGGGGGCTGGAAGAGAGAGAACGGAGCTTTGGCTACGTGCAAATAATGCAGTTACAATTGTTGTTGCTCTGACCAGTAACAGCAACAACAACAGCAACAACTGCAACAGCAGCAACTATGTACAGCAGCAACATCAGCAGCTAATTTTGCAGAGAGCCGACAAACTATGCAAACGACGACGATTACGACGACGACAGGTGCCAAAGGGCATCATCCATTTCGAGAGCACATCTAACGGTGTATTGCATGCACACACACGAACATTCATTTAACTATCTATGTGTTGGTGTGTGAACAGTCGACAATTGCCGGGAACAATTGTTAATTGCATTTGGTAGTTGTCAACATGACCAGGGATACGTGTTCAACATTTTTTATGACCCACTGGACATTGAGGTAGCAAAAAAAGTGGAGAGAGCGACTGAGAGAGAGAGAGAGAGAGAGAGAGACAGACAGACATCGAGGCACCGGACAGTGTAAATATGCATTAAAAGGATTGCAGATGCTACTGCACACATTCATTCAAAATCTGATCAGTTGAAATATGCAGAAATCTGAGCAAATACTCTATCGATTTAACAACACTTAATTTGCAACTATTTTCTGTGCATTTCGTAAGCTTGGCATTGGTAAAAGAGTCAGTATAGTACAAACGTAAGGGTTCTATAATGAATCGATTTTAAATAAAAACAAAACTTAACTTAAAACTGGCTAATTGGTGACAAAAAGTGCAACACTTAGCGAACTGATTATAAAATTAATTTGCGAGTACATATTAATAGTTTTAACTATTGGAAGCTAATTATTTAAAATGTTATATTGTCGTTTTTTATGTCAAGTTTAAATTTGAAAGTGAATTGGTAACAACATCTAAATAAATATATTTTCCTTAAGGCTTTAGTCGCTCTGGCACTTTTCATTGCTGTTTTTTAATAAAATAATAATAATAGCATTTTTTTTCTTTATTTTGTATATTATTTTTAATTTTAAAACTAAATTTTATAAATTATTTTATTAGCAAATTTGAAGAATTTAAAAGGAGTACCAGCCATCTTAACTATATTGTAATGGAAGTAATAATTGGACTAAAAAGTTTGTTGTTTGCCAAAGTTACGTTAACTTCACTTAACTGTTGTTTAATATTGAATACTTTAAATGAATTTCAACTAATTTAAAAGCATTTTAGGGGAATAAAACAAAACTACAAATTATAATTTTAATTGTTGATAATTGCCAAACATAGATTTAACTGGAGTTATCCAGTTTCAGATCGGACTGAACTGATCGTCAAAGTTGGATTTGCACTTATTGCATTACTTAAATGCGACGCCTACGCGGATGTAACTATGAATAAGAAGGAAAAATATATGGCACATATGCAAAAGTACTCTTTTTATTCATATGCAAATGTCAATTTACAAGTGTGAATGTGGCACATTGTTGTTGTCTTGCTGCTGCAGTTGTTGCATGCTTGACACTGACAATTGCACGTTGCACGTTGAACGTTGCACGCTGCTTCTGGTGCTGCTGCTGCGCTTTGCGTGTTCAAGAGGCTAGTCCAACTCATTGTCCAGACGGACTCACAGACGAGCAAACTGGACACTTGGACATGTTAACAGCAGCAACAACAAAACAGCAACGAACAACGAGCAATGACAACGACAACAGCAAAAACAACAACAACGACAATTGCAACAAAGACTGCCAAGTGTCAAAGTCAATATGCAAAAAGGTAGAAAGACAAAGTTAAATGTTGACAGTTGAGAAATGTAAGCTTCAAGGATGTGAACAGTGCGTGCGGCCATGACACATGGCTTTGGGAATTTTCTGCTCTGTGGAGAGACACCCAGAGCATCGTGTTGCGTGCGAACGAATGGATCGAGGAAAATGCTGATGAGTGTGATGAGCTGTGGCAGCCAAGCAGCTAGTCATTCAGTCAGTGAGGTGGGAAGAGGAGTACTACAATTTATAAGTAATTAGTCAATCGATACCAGTTACAAGTTATCTGAGTTTTGTTCAGCTTAAATTGAAAATGAACGTGGAATGATTGATCTTTAATGAGGCATCGATTGATCCTCAGCTATTTTGACTGCACCATTAATCCAGAAAGCGAATAGCGCGAATTTAATTTGTGAAATGAAAATATATATTTTTATAATATTAACTTGTACTATGACAAAATATTGTGAGATATCCGCTAACCTTTGTGAACGAAAGCAAAACCGTGCGGTATTCATTTTAAACTATACCGCAAAATACTAAAAATACTCAAGTGTCTACATTTGGTATATTTATATAGTTCTACACTAAAAATATACCATAAATTGCAAAATATTCCAGATATTCACCTAAAGCAAAAATGTCATACTCGTTGCAGTTCTCTGATCTGAATTGTCACTTCTCTTACTATTTAAAGCTATTTCAACTAGCTAAATAAGAACAATATAAACATCAATAAATAAATATATTTGAATTCAACATTTTTTTCAAAGTTTTTACTCTCAGTAATTAATCTTCATTTAACAAAATTTAAAATGGAATTACTATTTAAACATGCCGCGTATTCTGTAATATAATAAATCAACACAATCAATATAAGCTTGAAGTAGCTATCGACAGTCACTTAATAAATCTATTCATATTTCACCTACAACAAAGCACTTCTGTGGTTTGAGCTCGAAACACTGAAAACATTATGTGAGAGGAGAGTATTTAGTTGTTACACATTCGACAACATATTTTTTGCACACTTGCCAACACAGAGTCTGACTTAATCAAATCCATCCACTGGCGTAATTACAGCATTAAATAAATATCATTTCACCTTAATGGTTATTCTGGCAGCACGCACATATTTTTCGTAAAAATTTTATATTATGCAAATTGCATTTATGGCAATTTATTTATATATTTTATATTTCATCACGTATTTGTTTTTGTTGTGTGTGTTTTTTGTACTTTGCATTTATTTTAAAATTCTATCAAGCAAATGAAATTTGTGTGCGTGATGCGTGGTAAATTTTATTAATTTTGCATGCGTAAGTTCATTATGCATAACAATAATAAAAACAACAACAGCAAAATCACTGTTTAATGTAGCTTATAATTAAATGTTGGCGTTGATGTGTTTTTTGTGGGGTGTTAGCTTTGTGGTTTTGAAAGTATCCGCCTATCGCATTTTGACAGCGCAATTATTAAAACGCCGACGAAGTATTCAAATGTCACAAATGTATCATATCTGTTGCGATATCTGTTGGCAAAATACAAGTACAACAAACAATAGCTATCGGGGGCGACACACCTATAAAGCGAGTACCAAGAGTTTCTTGCTCTTGCAACTGCCACGTTGGCGTGCCAAAATTAAAGCAAACGCTGACGGCGCTTCGAAATGCAAATTTAACGCCTTTTTGCTTACTTTATTTTCCTTCTCTAAGCAATTTCAATTGCTCAATGACTGATGACTGTCTCTGCAGTCGATGGAAACCTTTGATTAGGCAATAAATGCTGACCCAGTTTCTATTGAGATTTGGAATCTGAAAGCTTAAAGCGAACAGTTCACTAACCCTTGATATTACAATGACTTTTGAATTGATGGGCAAATTATCGATGTAAACATATTGGCACATTTATAGACGGATATTTGCAATTAAAGTGAAAGATTTTCTTTTGATTAGTCTATTTTTTATATTATTCGAACAGATTTACGTAATACAATTTTTGCTTGGTAATAAGTAGCTTCACCAAATAGATCATTTAATGACCTCTGATATTACAATGACTTTTGAATTGATGGGCAAATTATCGACGAAAACATATTGGCATATTTATAGGCGGATATTTGTAATTAAAGCTAAAGATTTACTTTCCAATGGTATATGTTTTGTATTGTCGAAACTCCTATGTGGAATACAATTTTGCATGGTAATAAGTCAACTTTTGAGTTGACTTCATCGACCATTTTTGCTTGGTAATAATCTTAATTTGGGTTAAAGTGAAGATGAAATGAAAAACTTTTCAAACTTTTTCTCCTAGATTCTTTTTTAAAAATCTATTGAAGCTAAGTATAAATTTCATATTGTTATACGAATGTTCAAGTTATTAAAATTACTTAATAGAAAATCAGAAATATATTTTATTCAATGTCTTTAGTTTTGAAGACTAACATAATCAAATAGATTGCATTATCGATTTCACTTGACACAATTTCCCCCTTGTCTATTTTTTAATCAAATTAAGTTGTCGGTAGTTCGACAAACAAATCTCTTGTCTGTAATTAGCTTGTATACGGACTAGCTAATTAGCTGCCTTAACTATTCAATTAGACTTCTAAGCAGGTAGTAATCTGAGTTGCCCATCTACTTATCAAATTTGCTTCCTCAATTCGACGCTTTCATTTCTTTAACCATATACGACTATGTTGACTTCCGTTTGTGACCGTCTCAGTCCATTAGCAGCTCATTAACTTGGCTCAAATGCATGGCACAGAGACACAAGCGCAGCTGATCAAAGAAACACATTTCTATGTACAAGTGGAACACTGACAAATTTGGACAACTCGTCAGGGGAGATCCAAGGAGAGGGAAATACGTCAAGTGTCAAGTTCATGCTGAAAACCGCTGAAAGCAATTGAAATGCGCAACTATTTCAATTGTTGATTGATTTCGAATTCTAATTGATGGCTGGCTTGCCGCAGCTGCGTCCGAATGGAAAAGGAAAAGCCAAAAACAAACACAAATATAGCAACAGGAACAGCAACAACAAAAACAGCACTGAATGGAAAAACACGTAAATGAAATGCAAATAAAATGTGGACGGAACATTTTTTGAGTTTTGTCACCTGAAACCAGAAAACCTTAACTGAACTGAACTGAGTTCGCTGATGGTTGACACCTGTTTCCAGCTTGTTTAGTTTCAATATTTCATTTGCTTGCACAGTCCATTTGTTTATTTACCTTTTTGCAGTTATTTGTTTAAGCAAAACCATCGAATGCCGATTGAGTGTCTGTCATCTGTCGTCTGTCGTCTGGCGAATAACGAAATTCACAATCCACAATCGACAATCCACAATTCTCAATTCACGATTCACGCGCCGTTGCATTTTGGGCACAGGACCTTGAATGACTCTCTGGGAACGGATGTGTTGGATGTGGATGTAGATGTGGATGTGCATTCGCCAGACCAAATCTAAATTAATAGAAATATCAAATTCTCGAATATGTATATTCAGCTTGTCAAATATGAATCTCTCCTCTTTTTTCTGTTTTTTTTTTTCTACCTGTCTCTACGTGAGCTGATCCCCTGCAGCAATGTTAGATTCAAATTTTATGCCTCACACGTTTCATATTCAACTCAACCGCAGAGAGGCATTTTTTCGTTCTTTATTGTTGTTGTGTGGTTTCTGTTTGCTGTTTTATTTATGAGCATCATAAATATATTTCTTTTTTAGTATATTTTAAGTACATGCACACACAGAACCTCTGTTAGCTTCTTATGATTATCTTCTGACAGAGCCCATCAAACACGAAATGAGCTGACTGACAAATGGCACGTGTTCTCGTTCTCCTTTGACTTCTCATTACAAACCGCGAACCCCAAAATTTTTTGGGTACATCAACCTATTATACTATATACCTTATCTTCGCCATTTCCAAATATTATTATTATACGCTTTCAGTTGGTAATCGCATAATATCGCATCATTAATCATAAATAGAGATACTCATATTCACATGAATATGAATGAGAATGTAGAGATTTAGTTTTACATTTTTTAATTGCTTCTTGCAAAATCTTACATACCTGGCTGAAGAGTGAAAATAACGCTTTATAATTGCCTAAACAGGTTGTCATTAAACTCCAAGATCTTTCAAAGATATAAAGCCGAGTACTAAGGTCAAGTGATGAGATTGTTAAAACTCGCACGCAGAATACTTATAGAGTTCTTCAGAAGACATTAGTAATTCTAACACTTTAAAGTGTTATGAGGAAAATGCTGCTAAGCAGCTTTGAAGTGAAGTTCTCGAATATAAAAAACAACAATGGAAATACTTAAAGTCTTTACAAAAATTTATTTCAGTTGTAGGCAATACTATTACTGAATATGCAATAAAGTTAAAGCACAACTTTTTACTATGACTTGTTGTTTTAGTAATATTAAAGCAATAACTATGTTAAGCCCATCTGCAAAAACTCAACGTACGTAGAGTGGGAAAAGAAATCAAATTTCGCTCGTTTTCAGTTAAATGAAAATTGAATATTCAAATATTGCATTGTATCTTCACATGCAAACCAATTTGAATACATGAAATTTAACATGCAACTGCAAACTAACTAAATAATAGTTAGCTAGCCATTCGCTTCGTTTTTGTTGCCATGCCTCCCAGCACCAAATGTAGATTGTAACCCAAAAAAATACAATGCTATGATTATAGTTTTTTTTTTAGATAGCCAAAATAGAGCAACACAACATACGTATAGAGAGATGCTACTAACATATAATAAACACTGACAATGGCATTTATGAGTAGTTGGAGGCAAATCAAAGCTGCCGCATCTAAATGCATTCGAACAATGCACTCGATGTGAACATGGATTTAGTTTTCTTTGTGTGTGTGTTTGTGTGTGTAATTGTTAATGTATTAGTGCGGCTTAAACAATGCCCAATGCATAAATAACAGCAGAACTGGCGAATCTCAAACAGCATGAGATACAAACAACAAACACAAAAAAAGCTGCTGCTATGTACAAAAGCGTATCTAACAGATACACGCGCCATAAACTATGAAAAGCGTATGCTTATTGCAATCATCTCTCCCCTTTCCCCACCCACCCAGTCTCCTCTCTCTCCTGACTTCTCTGTGCTGTGCTGCAGATGAGCACAGCCATAAAATATCAATTTCGTGTTACAACAAACGCCAAAAACGAACGTAAACTTATGAGTCTGCTCTCTGTAGCCGGAGGTGCGATGCGAAAAGGGAGAACAAGATAAAAAAATATACACATTCTATATACATTCATACTATATATATCTCTATCGAAATAAATTGTACAATATACAAAAAGTGAAATAAAAATAATTGAAAAATGTATTGCAGTAAAAATGAAGCAAATTGTATTGCAGTCGTATGTGTATACGGAATAGATTGATAGCAGATATATTTTACACAATTTGTATGAAAAATGTGACACATTTAAATTTTCAGACAGTTGGGGCTAGTTCGATATAAATTACAGATTATATTAGACAAAAGTAACTGAATTGAAGTTTAAATATTGAGCTAAAGCACGTTCAATAAAATATATGTAGCATAATTGTCAGAGAAATAGAAATTAAATTAAAGAAAGCTCAAGAGATTTAAGATTCGAATGATAGATAGAAATATAAATTTTATCTTTGTATTCATACATATTTTGCAATAAAAAGTCATCAAAATTCATTGAGCTTTCAATAGTTTTATCATATTTGAAATACATCTGTTACTAAATGCATATCCTTGACTGTAAGTCATGCATTGTCACGATTCTCATCATTTTGAGCATTGCACTCGTTACCATATTTCATTTCATTGTCATTTGCTCGCATATATTTATTTGTTCATTTTATTTTTTAAATTCTCATTCGATTGCAATTAAATGGCATTAAAGCTCACATTTTTATTATGACACGCAAAATTTATCAATAAAATATTACCAGCAATTTTCTCATTCCATCTTTTTGTTCTCTCTTATTGCAGGTGAGTTGAATGAAATATTACGGCTTGTAAATGGGTATGGTAAAAGAAGGTAATCGATGCTTTACAAATATTATTTATTTTATTTTTTTTGTAGTGAAAATTATGTAAATATTTTGGTGAAAATTTAAAAGCAAACAAAGCATAAAGCGATACTAATTTAATTTGGTTATCGAAAATATATGAAAACAGGTGAAAAGCAAATGATGCACCTATTTTACATACTTATTTATAAAATTTCGCATGTATTTATGCGCATATTTCCAGGGCAGCGATTACAATAGGCAATTAGTGAGCTAAAATGTTTTACGACCTGGCCAAATATTATCATTGGCCTGGCCAACTGGCTGTACTCGCTTTAGCTCCGTTTATAATTAATTTTTGTTTGCTCATATGCAATTCAATACGCTGTATTTGGCTAATTGCTAATGAAGTTTGGCAACGACGCTTCAATAATTTCATGCACTTGATTTGCTATCTCGCTTTCTGTATATATTTCTGTCTCTCTCTCTCTCTCTCTCTCTTTGTCGACGTTTACAGACTTTGATATAAGCATGGCAAATATTTTGATGCAACATGCAATTTTTTTTCCTAATCTAAACACAAGCAACACGGGGTTAGTTTAAAGTGTGGGGGTTCAAGTGGGCGCTACTTGGGCTGCATAACTTGAGGCGACAACAACGACGACCCAGAAAACCCAATTGTATGCCAATGGCAGTTCAGAGCCTTTATTACACTGCAAAAATAAGTTATGTGCATGCTTAAGCTAATTGCATAATGGTCACGAAATCGTTTGACTGGATTAAAGTGACTTAATGAAGTGAAGCACTTTGGGAAAAAGTCAGTATATCAGTATATATAGTCAGTATTAAGGACTTGTTAGCAGCTATTATAAGGTCTAAGAGCAGCTCTATTAAAAAGTCTATGATACAATATTGGGTTTCAAATATATTCCTTAAACTGTTTTCCGTAGAATTTAATATTCTATTTATATTTTTTAAATGTAATTATGAACAAAATTCAATTTTATTATTGAATCATTTTAATAATGACACTTTTTCTGCAGATTATAGTATTTTATTTATATTTTCTTAGTTCAAAATCAATAATAAAATTTATATTTATTATATTATAAGTTCAAATAAATTCTAATTGAAATATTATGCTTTGAATTGTGGATTTTCTATATTAATTTTTTAATAAGCTTTTGAGATTTTATTCTACTTCTTGAATTTGTAACTAAAAGTAAATATACATATGAATTTATTGAGAGTCTGCTCACTTTTAAAACATAGCTTAGCAATTTCTTCAGGTGCATTTGTGTGGCACGTTTGCTTGCATGTTTTTCGCATTGCCCTGGCACTTTCCTCAGACGCCATGCCACGCCTATGCAGTAGGAGCAACAGCCACCGAAGGGGCAGCAACGACAACGACAGCAACAGCAAGAGCGACAGCAACGACAACAGCGGCACCTTGGCATATCAGCCAAGCTAATCTAACTAAGGTGCTCGCTGGTTGTCGAGAAGAGTGGGAGAAGGAGGAGGCGGAAGGCAGACTTACAGCATGCTTAGCGCTGCGTGCAATTTGCTTGCTTACGTTTTCATTCCCCTCCCCTCCCCTCAGCAGTGTCTAACTCCCTCTTTATCCTAGCTCAAGTTGGAAGCCAGCTTCTTGTATGCACGTACTATATATTTGGTATTTTCTCGATTTTTTGTTGTTGTTGTAGTCGCTTTTGCCAGTAAATAATAATAATACCTACATATTTAAATTGCCCCACTGTGAGTGTATGTGAGTGTGTGTGTGTGTGTGTTGCCAGCTATTCGCTTTCATTTCCTTGACTTGGCTGCATTTCCTGTGCCATTGATAGCCATCTCCTGTTGCTGGCGTTGCCGTTGCCGTTGCCTGCATTTTTATGAGAACTCTCCACAGTCAGCTTCCCACTTTTCCAAAGGGGGAAAGGGAAACCTTCTTTCTCTTCTGCAGCGTCAACTGTCTCCCTAGAGTCTTATCAATATTTCACTGTATAGCTTTTCATTTGGTTGTACTCGTATTTATATTTATAAGTCCTTCCGTTGCTACAGTTTCCCTAAATAGTAACCAGATCGGGGGAGCAGGAGGAGACTTCTCTCAACTAAGACTTCATATTGTGCATTAGCTACGAGCCTGTTCAATAAAATTTTATAGCAATCAATTTAATGCGCCGCAGCACACGCACTTTGCCACTCGCTGCCTGTTGTCCGTTGCTTTGGCAACACGCAACAAGAGCAGGTGGCTCAGCATGGGGCGGGGAACGGGGATGGGATCGAGATGGGGGCACAGTGGGAAGCCTTAGCAATGTTCAAAGCGTGTGTGTTGCACAAAAGTTGCCACAATTACGAGCTCGCTGAAATCTTACTAAATATTTCAACACGCCGTTTTATATAAGGCAAAAATCAGAAGAGCAAAGTTGAAGGGAAAAAGGCAGACAGAGAAGCTGTAAAAACGCCAGACAATTTTTATATTGATATGTTTTGCCTTTCACAGAGCATTTGCATACACATAACTTAAATGATTTGTGGACAATCTGATATTAAAACTTAGGCTCTATATTTGAATTTATATTTGAAGTCCCACACACCTAAAATAAAGTTATCGAATTATTTTCGCTAATGTATAGAAAATTATTCAATTTTTATTGAAATACATATTATAAACTCTTTACTATAAATTATTATATTATTTAAGAATTATTTAAGACATTTAAATACTTTATTAAATGATGCTGTATAATTATTTCAACACAACTTACTAATTGTGTTTAAATAATTTAACTTTCAGAGTCGGTTTTAATTTATTATTACGAGCTGAAATTATAAATTTGTAAATTATTTTTGTTCCTTAGAATAGGGATTAATAATGCAAAATTGTTAAATTATGTTACATGAGAACAGCTTATCTCAACGGTAAGAATTTATAATTATGTTCTGATGAAAAGCATATATTAATATGCTATGCAAACTTATTTACTTAAATAAGATTTAAATGTACACACCAAGTTTTATGGTGCAAATTTTTTTTTGTTTTGCATATTTTTGTTAAACAAGTTGAAATTGAATCTTTAAATGATTCTTTTAAATTATTAAGGTACCTTCAAGTTGAGTTCCCCCATTTTATTGACTCTGCAATCATTCATTATTTATAAGCACTTTTAAAGTCCTTTCAACACTAAAACTGACTCCACTTTTAATTCATTTTGCAGTTGAACTGCAGTTCCCACGTGCCACACGCTGTTAACACATGCAACACAGACACACGTAAAAACAAATACATAGACGTATACACATATGTCTAGTAAATTTCAATTACATTTCCTCAGTTCAATCAAATCGTCATCGGAAATCGTCTTGGCCCAGCAGAAACTTTATTCTCGCTTTGCCAAAATTGACGTGCATCGCGCGTGTTGCACTTGCAACCATTCGTAAATTGAATTTACTGACCAACTGTGCAGCACTCACCATTCCATTTGCCACATCGTGTGGCACAACTAATGATTGCCTTCGAGCTGCAAACGGACTTTGGCCATCGCATTTTCAATTTCTTATCGTCGTGACTCGACGACAATTGTCTAGCGTTTGACTGAGTTGCTGCTGCTCCTGCTGCTCCTGTTTGCCACGAAGGACACTTGAAATTATTGAAATTGTTTTGCCATTTCGCAGTAGCCCCGAACCATCTCCTCCTCTTTTCTTCGCTCTCCCCTCGCAACACTGTCTGCAAAGTCCTTTGTGACCCGTTTGCTGCACTCGTCTGTGATTATCGCACTGGAATTTTCTCATTTTGAGTGATTCGAAGTATTTGTGGATTTTGGTTATTGATTTTCAAATGGCACGTCAAGTGCCAATAGCGTTGCCTCTCCTTCCCCTACCTCACCCCCTTCCTACTGCATTCATTCCCGAGTTACTTCAAATCGAATACAGCAGACTGCAAGTCGACGTTCCTCTTTGTGCGTATGAATGTGTGGTTTTTGAGCTTTTAATTAGTTGCTAATTTGATGGAGAATGCAACACTAGAGTGACTTTAATTGCAAGCACTTTGACAGCTGCCGCAGAGTGCGAAATAAAGTTAAGGTTACCCATGGTTACTCTGAAGTAGATCGAGAAAAGAACATTAAGACGTATGTAAATGGTAAATTAATCCAAATAAAATGTGGTTAGTTGCTGTGGAAAACATAGGATAGCGGTTAAAGGATGTGTAAGTAAGATAAAATTGTTGAGAAAAATCATAATATAGATTTGACATAAAGGTTACCATAGGTAACTAACTGGCCAAGAGTTAGGGAGGAAAGTAATCAATGCTGAGTCATCTGAAATGAAGGGTTAACAAGATTCATCTAGATTATGCAATTCAACTTCAACTTGATATATCAAGATCTTTTTCCAAATGAGTGGAGTACTAAGAGATATGTTATGTATCACCGGCTGCTGTTCTTAAATCTTTTTTAACAAGAAGGAATTGTAACGATATAGCAAACAAATAAATGCAATAATTTATGTTTTAGTCCATTGAGAAACCAGATCGAATAATAATAAGTAATAAAATATGCAAATTACGTTGACGTGTGAGGTAAAAATTTATTGTCTTGTTATCTAAATTCTGTCAGCTTAAAATTGTTGCAAACATTAAATTTGTTGAACCTTTTCACATGCATAAAATGACTTAATTTGTTGACAACACACCTGAGAGAACGAGAGACAGGCAGAATATGGAATTTGTCACTGATTAAAGGAGTAAACTTTTATGTCGCAAAAAATATATTTAATTCCCATAATTAAAAAGAGGCTTGGCCCAGACAGACAGAGCGAAACAGGAGAGACAGCGACGCCTACGTTGATTTATGGGATGCGCTTTAAAGTGCATATAAATCAAATGAAATGAAATATATATATAAGGTATATATGGTATGCTTATGTACTTACACACTCATAAGTATTTATATAAATAAGCTGTCATGTGTGTGTGTGTGCGAGTGAGTGTTGAGATCGGGTCCCGGTCAACTCTTTAGCACCATTAACAAAAGGCTTTGCCCCGTGCCTGATGTTGTCCTTGGCTGCCTTCTTTGTTTGACCGCACTTAATCCTCCGGCAAGGAGGAAAATGCACAAAAGCCGAAGAGTCCAGCGAAGCAGCTGAATGTGGCATGATGGTGGCAAGGGAAGTTGCAAGTGGCAAGCGAAGCGCATTGCATTTTGCGATAAATTCGCAGCGCATTAAATGGAATCGGAAAGCATGAATGGGGCATTGGGGAGGCGGAAATAAGCGTTCGAGGGGCGTGGCACGGCACCATGACTGACCAACAACAATGCGCTCAGCATTCGGAAATTCAGTGCGCACACACACACACACACATATAATGATAGAAAATCGAATCGAATCTTTTGCTCGCTCCAAGAATGTCAATAAAAGGAAGCGACGCGAACAGCGCTGCTCGCTGCCAGCGTCGACGTCGGCGTCGGCGTTGCGCTGCTCAACAGCTTGGTGATTCGCTGTAATGATGTTGTGTGTCCTGACTATAAACGCCACTTGCTGTTTGTTGTCTTCATTTCGCCCAAGAACAGTGTGGGAATGACCATAACCTAACTGTCCAGTTACAGTGGTTCAAAAACGATTTTATATACTTCAGTATATTGAAAAGTAGAAGAAATCTAAAGCCCTATTTATAAAGTTGCTGGAAAAATTCAAGGAAAACTGTCTGTAACAATTATTTCATCTCAAGAATAATATTATATATTAATATACATTTTCATTCATTTTCAAAATTGAACTTGAAAATCTATATTCTTAGAGATTATAAAAATAATTAAAATAAGATTAAATTCATTTTACAAGAATGAGGCACATTACATTATGAGTATAATTATTGAAGCAGCAAAAACAAATCAAACAACAAAATAATTCAAAGAAATTTAATTTCAAATTTCATTTCATGACAAAATATTAAAATATGATTTGTAACAAGGAATTCCAACTATTCTAATTAACAATTTTAAACATAAATTGTAAATTCTTTAAAACAAAAGTTATTTTCTAAAATTTAATAATTGTTAATTTACGAATTTTCCATAACGTTTATTTCCAATTTTCGACTACTTTGGACAATATGTGTTTATTATTGCTTTGTATGCGAATTCTGCTAAGATTTTATTGCATTCGTGCCACTGTGCAAACTAGTTTCATATTGATAAGAAACTAGTTTCGATGACAATTGACAACTTTAATGTGAACGACATTATTTGCATTTATTTGCAGTATATATTTATTTGTCGCACTGTGTGGGGTAAAGAGCGAAGGCAAGTGGGGGAAGAACGATGGTGATGTGGCAAGTGGGGCAAGACAACACTTGTGCTTGCATCAGAAGAATATTTAACAGATACTTTTGCATCTTTTCGACTGTGTGGTATCGTTTTACCATTTTACGATTTGTGGTTGACTCTTCGCTTTTGAGTCTTGAGGCTTGCAACTTGCAGCTTGGGGGCAAGCAACAGCAGCTGCTGCAATTGGAGGAGTTGCCACAAGTGCTGGGCAAATGCATGTGGCGAGTATCTTTGGCATATGTGGCAACTTGCGAGACATCAGCCACCAATTGTTGCCTGCTCCATGACTCTTTTCTTGTTGTGCATTACGTAAGCGAGCGCAGCAAGGCCTTGCCTGCATGCCACTTGCTCCACGTTTGAATGGACTGCAACTGTGCCACACACGATTGTGCGCCTGCTCATTGAATGATTGCAGCGTCTGCTACTGTTGCAGAGTGTGTGTGTATGTGTGTGTGGGGAAACAAAGTGCAGCGCTCTGTTTGACACTTGCAGCTGTCAACGCGGCACTGATTGATCGATTGCATATGTGTGGCACTCGCTATATGAGAGTGTGAAAGTGTGGTTTTTGGGTGTAGAAGGGGAGAAGCAATGATAAACTGGGCCATAACAATGTGGTGCAAGCTGCATAGTTCATTTAAGGGGAACACTATCATCATTAATCAGGTGTTCGACAAGGCAAAAGCGTAATCAACTAGAAATCATGTGAATCAACAGAAACATGTCAATATACGATTAAGAAATGAAATTGTTACATCATTAAAGTATGTTAAAATATGAAGAGAACATGCGTAACATGTTGTAACACCTGATATATAAATACATACTATGCATATCTCTTCATCTTTAAGAAATTTGTATTTTAAATTGGAAATATACCTCAGTAAAATTGATATTTGTGCATCATATTTTGTTGGTTTATTTTTTTAACTTTTACTTGGCGCATTTTTTATCAATAGTTGATACATTAATCAAGGTAGTATATGAAAATTATTTTGCAAATATTAAAAAATAAATGAGAGAACCAAACTTATAAAATCAAACCATTAATTATTTTCACGAAATTGTAGTATATTTTTTTATTTTTGAAATACAAACATTCTTAAAATTTCTAATGACATTTACTTTATTAATTTCCACTTCATCAATCGCTTATATATATTTTGTTGTATTTTTAACTTTTATTTATTCATATTTTAAAAAAAGGAACACTCTTACAATCGTTATCAGTATTAATTTTATATTTTGTTTTCTTTGCTACCAATTCAAGATTATTTATTATATGGCAAAAACTTTTTCAAGTTTCTTTAAACTTCTTCATTTAAAGATAAAGCTTTTATTAATTTTATTCTTGTAAATACTAGTAAATACTAGTAATTTTTATCAGTTTTGCTCCTTTTACCATGTTACCAAATTCAATGAGTATTCTTTCTAATTTTTCATCAATATTAATTGACATTTTGTAGCTTAACTTTTACTCTGATTGATGAGTGACTTAATAGTAGTTGCTTTTTTTAAGCAGATAGAAAGGCTTGTGGCATTTGGATTTATCAGAGCGGCAGAGAGTAATCCTACTATTGAATGCCATCAGTGCAACTTGTTGCAGCCACAAAATGTTAAATTGTTAACTCAGGCAGGCAGCACAATCGCTATTTACTTGCAATCCGTTTTTGACCTCATTCGCAGCATTGTAGAAACTTCGCTGCTGATGCTGCTGCTGCCACACAAAATTAATTTAAATTTATTGCCTCAATTTATAATGGCAAATGCCAAAAATAAATGTTGACAGCAGACGGCAAGCTGGCAAACGACGTAGTTCAATGTATCTTTGAGATACTTTTCAAAGCACATCTTACTCTTTCGCTCTTTCCAAACCCCATTCCATTGAACTTGAACTTGTCGATTTTTTGGTCAATTGTTTGCCAAAGTCATTGAGCACAAAAGTTTCTTTTGTAATGGCAAACAGAATTCCTGGGCCAACTTATATTGGAGTTTGTCTTTCCTCTTTTTTTTTCAATTTCTATTTCATATAAGTTTACCGTTAGTTTTAAAGTTGCGCCCCAACTTGTTAGAGATTCGGATTCGGACTCTCGACTCGGAATCGGACTCGGACCCGGCAAATTGAGTGCACACAACTCAGACAGACGTTTGTCATTTGTCTGCTGTCATGTCAGTTGTCAGTTTGATTTTTTGACTTCTCTTTATTTTTATGTGTGTGTGTGTGTGTGTTTTGTATTTTTTAAATTGTAACAACTGCTATGACGACGTCCACAATGTCGAGAAAAATATCTATATATATATATAGTTGTGCATGTGTATATATAATAAAATGCCATGCGACAAACAAAAGACAAATTGTGCGCTGCCGAAGAGCGTGTTGACAATTTTTTATAGATTTATATTTGCCCTCGGATGGCAATGTAAGGCATATGGACTTTGGGATCAGCAAGGAAACTTAAAATATAATGATAAATATATTAAAATTAATGTTTATTATTATTATAATTTTATTGAAATAACGTATACAATTTGTTATTGCAATTAGATGATCCAGAGCGACTAAGGTTAATACAACATAATGGTTTTTTTTCTATAAGTGTTTGCTTTGTTTTTTGTAATGTTAAATTATATTATATTTGTAAATGATTAGTAGAGTTAAGAGAAGAATATAATAATATATAAACTATATATAAGATGTTTGGAATATACGAGTATTCCAAATAATGTACTAAACATTGTTGCACCATTTTATATATTTTAAATTTTAAAAAGGTGTATCTTGAGTATTTATGAAACTTCTATAAAGTTTATAAGTAACATAATGTTTATTACGAAAATAATATAGTAAGCTTAAGTTGCAATATATAATAATATAATTTTAACATTTAGAATGTTTCACATATTACAATATTTTGAAAGGTTTATTTTAATGATATTCTATTCGTCATTCATGCTTCAAAATTTGTTAAATAACCGTTAGTTTAAAAGGCAGCCCATATATCATTAGCTTATTTGTTGATTCCCTTATCAAAACTCTTTGCCTGCTCTAAAGAGCATTTAAAGTGTAATATTTTGCCGTTTCTCAACATTTTTTGTTTGACTCACGAGCTGTGCTACATTTTTACAGCAGTTTGACGTCTGAGCACTTTATCTTAATGTCAATTTTTTTGTGTTGATTCGGTATTTGGGTTCTGGGCATTTTGATGCTGGGCTCAGGGTTCTTTTCATTTTTTCCTCGGGGTAAATGGTTGGTTGGGAGGTCGGTCCGTTTGTTGCGTGTGCGTGAAGCAGTTAAAAACGTTCAAGCAAATTAACTATAAAAAAGCCATTTGTTAGCCAAGTTTCGGCTCATTTGGAATTGTCACAATCACGACTAGCTCTCGTTAATGGCGCTCCCAAAAGGTGAAGCCGTGAGATAAACTGGCGCTAGGATTTACATTTATATTACGACAGCTTAGGCGTTGACTCATCATCCAGATCATGAATGATGATGGCATGGAATGAGAGATTCATCTTTAAATGCCGCAAGCTTATTCCAATTTCGACTCATTTGTGTTTTTTCATTCGTTGCAGTACGACAACGTGAACTCGTGCCTACACGTCCTGAGAAGCCAATCAGTTGGTGGCCTCGACAATATTACCACCAATGACATCTGCGCGGGTCGCCTGAAGGCCGTCCTTGCCCTCTTCTTTGCCTTGAGCCGCTACAAGCAGCAGGCGAAGCAAACCAAGTCCATTGGCGTTGGTTGCGGTGGCGGAGGCGGTGGTGTTGTTGTCAGCGGTGCTGCGCTTCCTGCTGCCCTCGCAACTGGCGGTGGTTCTGTGCTGGGCATTGGTCTTGGCGGCAGCTTGAGAGCGTCGACAGCAAACAATCTGATCGACAAGCATCAGCAGGATCCACAACAGCAACAGCAACAACAACAGCAGCAGCAGCAACAACAGACGCCACAACAATTGGCCCAGTCACTGGAGAACGGCAATGAGATGGTGAACCGGTGAGTACATTTAAATATATCTATTAAATTATAATTGACTAAATTCCATTATAAAATTTAATCTAATTTGAAAACTACATTTACGCGGCAACGACATGCATAGCAATCAGCTTTCGTGCAGTTGCTTTGGTGTGTGTCCGAGCTAACAGTTTTGACGAACAGCTAGCATTCGACTGCTAGGTCTGTGTCTCAGCTAAGCTCCTCCACTGTTAAGCTAACAGCGCTGTTAGGTCGTGCAGCGCTTGCTATGCATGCTTTCTCTTTGGCTACTAGCAGATGTTAAGCATAACATGTGTATATTGCTGAATTTGTGGCGCCATCTATAGCAAGTGAAGCGCAACCGTATTGTTCTCCAAACAGTGCTATAAATTACTTCTGTGGTAGTGTTGCAAAGAGTATGTTTTTAAATACATATGAAGTTATGATACTATTCCTATTCTATTCCTTGATGATAGTTCGAATACAAAAATTCTTTTGAATATTTAAATATATAAATAATTTGAACGTTTTTAATTAATATTTCAATTTTAAAAAGACCGAATTAGTTTGGAATCCTTTTTAAATTATTGAAGTAATAGTATTATAAGACTCTTGGCATTTAAAGTCCATGCATTTTCTGTCGTTACCTTTGTACACCCCTCCAACCCTGCTGTGCATTATTCCCCACGCACGTCTTAATATTCCGAAGACCATATCATTGACAATGTCTCAGATTTCCTATGCATTCCGTTTAGACAGCCATGCGACTTCCGTTACGCAGTTTATATTCCGTTTTTTTCTAGTTTTTTATTCATCTTTCGACAAAATTCCGAGCAAGTTTAATATGATTTATTGGTTTGTTTGCCGGAAATTACAGTCGTTTCGCTCCCGGGGGAGATTCCAAGCAGCTCAGACCCCCCAAAACATCTGTTTGGCAAACACAAAAAAAATGAAATGGAAGAAAATTCGCCCCCCAAAAACGGGGCACTAAGCAAACAAAATTGGCATACTACAAGGCGGCAGGGAGACTCCAGATTCTACTTGCATCTTGGATATGCGGCACTTGAAAAGCAGCTGAAAAATTCAAAACATGAAGATGGAAAATTAGAAAACTTTATTTGGTCGAGCAAGTCAAAAGCAGTTGCCGTCTCTTGACTCTCGACAAAGGGAGTGTTGGGGAGCTGCTTTCTTGTGTTTGTGCTCTTTGCAACCCTCGGGGAAATCCCAGCAGTAGACAGGAAGCGGAAGCTTTTGTGTTGCGTTTCCCTCTGCCCACGTCCAACCATAAGGGAAGAGCCCCCAATTCCGACATGGGGACAACAGGCGGCATTTAACTCTCATTGGGATCTGGCTAACAGCAGTACGCCGGCTTTTTCCTACTCCCCGCTCAGTCTCCAATCATCCCATGGCGGCAATGTGTTGATGACTTTCACTGACTATGAAATTTAAATGCGTAACGGAAATGTTTGAATTTTTCGCAAAATACCATGTATGGAAAGTACAAAGGGAGTTTTTATAAACTAACTGAGAGATTCCTACAGGGTATCGCAAGGTCCACCGCGGAACTGCGCTCTTTTGCATTTGCCGGTCAGTCTGCGACACGGAGTAGCAGACAAATAAATTACAATGGATTTTTATGGCCGTCCTTGCGCCTAGTTTGTGGTAGGCAACAACAGGACGAGAGGACGACAGCGGCAGAAAACCCGACGACAACAAATGCGGCAAGTTCATTTAAAGTTGCAACGCCATAAAACTTTCACTGCTCCATCCCCCAACTACGTATATATTTTATACATGTTCGTGTGTATGCTTCGGGTTGTTTATAATGTCTGCGGTCTGGCGACCTAGACACTGGAAATCGAGAGTAGTCCCTGAAAAGCCTGAACAAGGACTTGCCAAAGTCACCCCCGAAAAATTGCGCGTACCATTAGCGACATTCGTTTGAAAGGAACAGAAGGGGATTGGTTGGAGGCATGTTGGGTAGATATATAACATGCAATATTCAAAAGTATTTTAGCAACAACACAGCAGCAGCTGGTGCACAGCTAGGACTTGTTGAAGGAAGAGAAACAATTGACAAGTTTTCAGTACCTGACACTGATTTTAAAGTGGAAGGCAAGAAGGAGCCACAGCTGCAGTGGCAGTTCGCACTTGCTGCTACAACATGTTGCATCTAATTAAATGAGGAAATAACTAAAAAAGGAATACAAATCCTTAACTGCGAGATTCCAAGACCACGTCGAGCAACAGCTGATGACAATTTAACCCTGAAGCGTTGTGCTGCCATTTATAACTGCAAATTGTGTGTGCTCCAGACATTGCAACAATATGTTGCCCCAAAATGTATTTATGGCATTTGTAACGGAGCTTTCCTGAAAGGGGGCGGCATGAGGGGTTAATGTAATGGCTGTCCCCCATAATTGACAGCAGTTGGCGAAGGGCGGAAATTCCAATGGTTGGGCTTAACAGAGAGAGAGAGTTGGAGATGGAGATGGAGTTGAACTTTTGGGGGTTGTCTTGTCTTGGTAAGGGAGGCAGAGGTGAATGCTGCACGTGTGTGTACTCTCTAATTCGCATGCATTTATGCGTGACCACGCACAGGACAAACGCCCCATTGCAGTTGTCCTGGCAACCAAAAAACTCTCCACAAATTGTGGCTACTCGAGAGTGAAGAGACAGGACAACCTCACAGAAAAGGGACTCCACACAATGGTGACAAGTTGTCAGACGCTTTTGGCCAACCTTGCGTTCTGGGCTTGTTGTCTGGTTTAACTTTTGTTGTCCTGCGGGCATTCGGTTTACTCCGTCTGTCTGTCTGTGTGTTTGGAATTTATAATTCCATTTGTGGTTTTAATATCGTAAATGTGAAATTAATTTTATTCAATTTGTTCACTCAAAGGGTGACATCAACGATGTTAGGTTTTAATGCAACATTGATTCTCAATTGTTGTCCGACAAAATTGGCTTTGTCTCAAATGCTGGAGTCTCGTTGACGATACTCGGCGCCACGGCCTTCCCTGGACTGGTCTAGTAAATACTCCACTACCATATCCTCTCGAGAGTTCAATGTGGATATATAAATATCACGCGTAGCCCGAAAGTGTCCACAGTTATAAAGATGCTCATTCTCCAAGCGCAGAAAATTCCAGATGAACCGACGCACAATTTCAGACACGCTGATTATGCTCAGGCAATTAAATTTTGTCATTAAGTTGAAGTACATTAGGTTCAGTTCGATCACCCAAATAAAACGAATGACAATATCGGCCACAATGGCAAAATAATAGAACCACTAGGAAATTGAGGTTAAAAATTATTGTACACAATGATTGCAAACTTACCTTGGGATAGAGAAGATGTTCGCGTAGAAAGATGTGTTCGCCACTCCAGATTCGAAAGAGTCCAAAGTCCATACGCAAATCCCACGAAGCGCATGCGATGCTACATATAATGCAACTGATAACATAACCCCAGATCAAAGGATTCATAATTGCAACATCGTCTGGACCTATCATTAGATGAAGAAAATTAATAAATATACATATATTGAAGACTCCTTGTTTAACTTACTACTGATTTTCGCATAAATAAAGGGAATAATGACAGTGACTATCGTCGAGGCATAAGTAAAAGCATTTGCAATATACGCAGTTGGCGGATCGCCGTCCCAATATCTCTTCATGCACTGTGCCAACCGCCACCACGGAGGCAGACAACGCAATACAGTAACCACAAGGCTCGAAGTTGGTTCCAGGGAACTTACTCCATCCTTGTAATATCGAAAATAGAACCGCGTGAGGAGATAATATTCGACCAGGCAAAGAATCATTGAATTCATTTGATCACATAGCCAGAAGTCCATAAAAGTGACTGGGAAAAGAGGCGCGGCAACAATGCGACCAAAAGAACGTAGAATCCACATACGGGCGGGATGATTAAAAATTGGCATGGGATTCAATAGATAGACCAAGGGCAAACACAGTCCGATGATGGGAATGAATAAAGGATCCTCGATTCCAAATTCCTTGTGATGTAAAAAGATTATCATGGACATGGTACAAATATAGGCAAATAAACTGGCTAGCGCCAGCATTTTGATGGGTTGGATTTGATTACGTGGATTCAACTCGAATATTAGCACATGATTAATGCCCACGCTTTGCCAGACATATACATTGATGACTACGCTGAACCAATAGAACATCAGTAAAAAAAGAACAGCGGAACATTTGTTTAAACGATAAGAGGAACTCCGATCTGTCAAGCATGAACAAATCTAAGGGAATGTTGTTGTTTAGTGCAATATATTAGATGTGCTTCCGTCAAACTTCACTTAGCGGTCAAAAAATATGGATGTTAAATGAAACCAACTATATTTGCCTGTCCTCAATAATTTACTTAAAAAATAAATTCAATAATTAATAGTTTATTATTTTATTTTGTGGTTGTAGTAGTTCTGAAGTTTATTATTTAATTATGTGGTCGTTAAATTGGAATTAGGATATTAGTTCGTTGTTATGTGAAAAAAAAACGTAAATGATTATAAGACGATTGTTATTATGGCCGTTAAGCGAGGTTCTTTAACAATTTACTTGATTTTGGGACTGCATTCAGTGTTAAATAATGGCCATTAAGAGATGTAAATTTGCAGTTAAGAGAATTTCAATAGTCGATCGACTTATTTTTGTTGCCACCAAGTGCGGTAAATGTGCCGTTAAGTTAACTTTGGTATTAAATAAAGAGTTACTTATAAAGAAATCAACTTACATGACACAATGCAAATGAAAACGGAGACTATAAACAGACCAAGCACTACACCTGTGGAGAATATATGGATCGGAGAAGTGGGTTGACCAAGGGGCGGAACTCGTAGCTTAGCCATGGCCTTGGTGCGATTTCCATTTGTTATAAAATGCGTGAAGAGATTCTCGACGTCAGCGAGCATGGTATGTAGCTCTCTCTCCTGACTAATTGTCGCCGGTTCCACGTAAGTCGTAAGCCATAAACGTCCGCTTGTTGAATTAATGTATTTGTCATACTTTTTGCATATCTTGTGAAATCCGTTGACATTCAAATGTTGATAGTTGTTCAGTAACACAAGACTAAAGTAAAATTCACTGTAGGCCCGCTCCAAATGGCGAGCGGTCTTTGGCTGATCCTCCAAGGGAGGCAAGGTGGGTATATCACTTACCGTGCCACCGGATTCTCTTACTAAATACATTAGTTTCACCTTGAATGTGGCATGTTTACGGCGAGCTTCGGCCAGTTTGTACTCAAAGAAATCATTCACCCGTCTCAGTTCCTCTTTCAAGACGGCAAAAATTCGAGAGAGAATTTTTGATAATACTCCAGAGCTAGAGTCTTCTGACGAGGTGCATTCTCCATAGCCTCGTGTATCATTGCTTTAAGTTCCTGCATCTTAGAGTATTACAAAATTTTGTGAATGTTGTTATCCAAATACTTTACCGAGTAGTGTATATATTGTTCACGCCATTCGGGGGTTAAATGACTCTCAAAAGTCTTGCCGAATTTCATTATATTTGTTTCACACTTAAATAAATTCTACAATTATTTGTGATAGTTTAAAAATATAACATAAAATTCATGTCAAATGATTTTTATTCGTTATTCTAGCGACATTCTGAGCAAAGTTTTAAAATGCTTAGCTTGATTTTTTGACGTCGTCATCCAAATTTGTCATGGAAACTGTGTGAAGATAAATGTCGCGAGTAGCGCGGAATTCTCCAACATTATTTAGATGCTCGTTCTCCAAGCGTATGAAATTCCAGAAAAAGCGACGTAGTATTTCAAGAAAACTGCTAATTGTCTTGGCATTGAAGGCTGATACGTAATCGAAGTAAATTAGGTACATCTCCAGAGACCAGCCGAAGCGTATCAGCACATTCAAAACCATGACATAGTAATAGAACCACTAAGAAATACAATAACATATTAAATGAAATTCTCTGGTATTTAATAATGCAAACTTACCTTCGAGTAGACGAGGTGATTGCGTAGAAAGATGTTTTCGCCCTTCCAGACCTTAAACAATCCAAAGTCACTTAGAAAATCCCAAGCAGTGCTATAAATTGTGGATATCACGGACATAGATATATAGAACCAGATCCAAGGATTATCAAACATGCTATCGTAGTTATCTAAAGTCAAAAATAGCGCATTGAAAACACAATTTCCAATGTAAAGATTCAAAAACTTACGATTCGTTTCCATAACAATAGTCGAGGCAATAATCACAATAATGTTTATGAAATATTTGATGGTATTTAATACAAATTTGCGTTGCTTGTAATCATTATCGTAGTATCGTCTCAGACACTGAGCTAAGCGGAACCAAGCGGGCAAACATCGAATTAGAGTGATCCAAGTGTCTGGCTCAAACTCAAAGACATTTGCTTTGCCTCGGCAGTAGCGAAAATAAAATCGTATCAATTGATAATAGTCAACCATGCAAACGGTTAATGAAGTCAACTGATCGGCCATCCAGAAGTCGGGGAATATTACCTTATAGAAGGGTGCTCCAAGAATGCGCCCAATCATGCGTAAAATCCACATCCTAGCCCTTCGATTCATAATGGGTGTGGGATTGACAAGCATTAAAAATGGCAATATTATGCACAAGACTGGAAAGTAGTATGGACTATCTACTTCAAACTCTTTATAGTGAATAAAGAACACCATGGACATGGTGACAATATAGCCCACTATGCTGGCGACCTCCAGAAATGCGGCTGCACTTAAATGATTCCTCAGATCGATATTAAAAATCAGCACATGATTCACACCTTTGTTTTGCCACACATAAACATTCAGGGCAAATAGAAAGGTAGCCAGACTTGAAGCAATAGGGCCTCGGTATAATTGAGCAATGATTGTGATCACATCCAGTTGGTTGTGGATATAGTAAACTGAAAGAGAATCATTATTTTAAAAAGAAGACAATATAAATGTATAAATGTGAATAGCAATTTGAACTGAATTTTCAAAACTTTTGGATCGCTATCTTTAGTACTGCCTGGAATCTGGGTGCTGAACCAAACGGACAGACAGAAAAACAAACGAGTGATAAGTGATAAGTGACTCACGTGAAATAATCATAATGGCGGTGCTCACAATGCACAATCCCAACACCACACCAGCCATAAAGATCTTACTCGGTGGAACACATTGACCCAAGGGAGGTACTCTCAACTTGTCCATAGCTTTGGCCCGATCGCCCTTGGTGAAATGCACAGTATAGAGTTCTTCGACTTGGCTAATCATGGATTGCAACTCTTTGTCCTGGGCAAAGGGAGCAATTGTCACATATTCCTCAAACCAGAAACCGCCCATATCTGACTTTAGGTTTTTATCATATTTCTTGCAAATCTTGCGAAATGCTGTATAATTCAGACTTTGAAAGTTCTGCAACATTATCAGGCTTAAGTAGAACTCAGTGCAGGCCAGTGGCAAATTTCGAGTGCTCGGTTTATGTTTGCTGGTTGTACTTGTCCTGGCTTTCAGTTGTTGTACGATAATGTAAAGCTTTCGACGTGCCTCGGCTATTTTCTGGGCATAGAAGTTCTGAACGCGAAGCAATTCCTCATGCAAGCGTGTAAAGAAAATGCGCTCAAAGTTTTGAAAATACTGTACAACCAAAGCGTTCGATGCGTTTCTTGTGCTCGGACATTCTTGTACTGCCTTATAAATCATTGCCTTTAGATCCTGAAATTTAAATTATAATTTATTATAATTGAATATAAGTAATTTAACTCTAATTACTGAGTAATTCATGTACTGCTGTCGCCATTCTGTGGTCAAATAGCTCTCAAAGGTTTTTCCAAATTTCATGTTGCTTAATTTATTTGACAGATTTAGTTTTCTGCTTACTAGTGAAAGGCTGTTCTCGGGTTGCTTCGAGAGAAATATTTAAATTAAAGGGTTGACATTTTATTTCAGGTATTCCATTTTAAACTTGCTGAAACTTTTCAAATTTATTCATATGCTCCCCATCGATTATTTACAAACAACAAATCAATTGTGAGTGCAAAAGTCTCTGATGAGACCATTCATCTCTGCAAACTGATTCTCTCAACTTTTCGATTCGAGTATCTCTCCATAACTTTCCCTAGAGGCAACTCGATCTATTCAGCTGCCTCGTCGTCATTGTCCAACAAACATCCCCATGTTTGCAAATTTTTTGACATGTCCCACTCCATTTCCCCCTTTTTGTTTTTTTGCGGACAGTTGCCCACTCTCGTTATCGAAGGCTTTTTGTCTTTCATCAGCAGCAGCGACAGCCTTGAAATGGGCTTTAATATTTTTTACATTTTGTTGCACGTTGTCGTGTGAAGTGGCCGCTGTTTTGCTGTGAAGTGTCTGCGTTTTGCTTTCTATTATTCAAATTGCATAAAGGGGGAATCCCTCTTTTTGGGGTTGTTTAACTCTTAAAGTCGAGGCCTGTAAGAAGTGAACAAGCTGCTCAATCAAAACGCAATTCACAGCTACAAAATTCGATTTCAGTTGCCAGTAGTTGTCGTTAGTCATATTTCTTATGACAAACAAAGAAAATGGCGTTTTAGTTTGGCGGGGGGCGCCTCAAAATATGTCGTCTACAGGCATGCCACAGGGTAGCTTGCCTCTGAAGCTCTACTCTCCACTCTCCACATTACCAAACTCCACACCTCAGCATCATCAAAGCGACCATTCATCTTCAGTAACGTGAAAAATGTGAAACAATTGCAACGATGATTACTTTTTCCTAGAGTTTGTTGTTGTGGTTGTTGGAAAATGCTCGTAAAGCAAAATTGAATTGCCAGTGGGTGGTAGCTAGAAGTTTTTCCTTGCCCAGGGGAGTATTTTCTGTATTAGGCCAGAGCCAAGACCATGTCAAGATGTGGAAATACAGGTAAAGAGACTGAGACTGTGAAAGAGAAAGAGAGAGAGCAGCTAGGTCCAATAATTATATGCTAAATACTCGAGTAATTAACTCCCTTGGGGGAGATGGGAGACCGTAAGAAGTTGATTATCCTGACGACTGGGCTTATAAAATTTAAGCCATTTGCTCATTAAAGAGGGTGGCAACTAAACTTTCAGTGACAAAAATTGGCAACATGTGCAAAATACACAGCAATCTTCCTCTGCCCTTTGTTGGCGGACGAAACGAGCTGCTGTCAGCAGTGCTATAGCTTCATTCAAATACCCTGTAGCAATGATAGTGACAAAGTGGGGTATGATGAGACAAATTGCTAAATTAATTCGCTTCTAAGAAGAGTATTTGTTTGTCTTGACAATACTGTTTCTTGAATTTCATTGGTTTATAGGGTATCTGCTGAACCAGCTTTCATACTCTCTACGGTTTCTACTTGTTTTTACTACCATAACAGCAGCAGAGGCAAATAAAAATATTTGCATAGACAAACCATTGGACAATTGGATAGACTAACAGCAAAGTGAGCAGCCTGGGCGTGGATTTGGCGTTTTATTCAGTTTGGGTTGACGATGAGGTGGGGGAGGGGGAGGGGGAGGGGCATACAAAATGAAAAGTAAACATTGCAAACGTCCGCTGCCATTGAAATGATAAAGTGCGACGGTTCCCAGTACGACAAAAGGCAATAAAATGCATGCTTAGTGTGTCCAGCAAGGGGCGGCGAGGGGATGGTCGGATGTCAGGAGGGGGCTTAATGGCATTAGTAGTTGGTCTGTAGTAGGTGAAACGATGTGGTCCACAGAGTTGAGCAGTCACTTGCCACCAAGCTTGCAGCTTGGTTACACATGTTGTATGTCTGACGCTGCTTTTTACTATTTTTTTGCTGCGCCGTCTGTAAATTGTTGGAGCTCGAAAGGCTTTCATGGTTTTTAGATTTGTATAAACAAAGATTTATTGGGTCTAGTTTTTGGGGGTGCACAGCCAAAAACTGCGTTAAAGCTTTCAAAAATGCTCATAGTTTGAGTTTGAATATTGTAGAGTATTGTTCGAAAGGGGAGAAACAGAAAAGCAAGTGTTTTTCTTGACATAAATCTTCAGTTTTCTTGGCAACTGTCAAAGAAGTTCAAATGTTTTCTTTCGTTTTACTAAATGCAATTTGTTGATTTACGAGCAACTAATTGGTATTTGAGTCCAGACTGTCGCTTTCCTTGGGCAACAGGAGTAACTACTCGGTGAGGAACTGCTAGAAAATAGTGCTTAAATTCAATAAGAATCATTTTAAAAAGATCGTCCAGCTTTTTCTTTGTCTTGATGATGGCAAATACGCAATTATAAAACACTTGAGAAAGCGCACCACTTTTAATTGGTTGCAACTTGCAACTTTCATTGCCACCCATTGAGCAATTCAATTAAAACACACACCTCGCAGTTTGAAGCTTACACTATTCAACGAGTTTTGTGGTCTATCCCAATTGCCGAATCACGTAAATTGCAGTCATATTTCGAAACGAGGCAATAAACTTCAAAATAGACAGCTCCATAAACTTGAAAATCGAGCAAGTGCCAAAGCCAAAGCGGCTTACAGAGTTGAACAGGTTTTTTTTTTCTTTTTGCTTTGCTTTAGCCAATTGATTTGAAGTTGTCTCATTGAAATTATGCTCAATGATTAAACAATTTTCTGCTCGTTTTACTCGTAGTTTGTGACTGATATTGTTGTTGTGACTGTCTTGCAACAATCTCTTATACTTTATGTGACACGAAATAAAAGCCATTTGCGATAATTGTTTAGTTTGCTAAATTAGTGCGATTTGTTCGCTGGCTTCAACTCGTAATAACTTCGTTAAGTTGACCAACCTAATTGCTTTTGTTGCTGTTGACCCATCACCCTGTGCATTGAACTTCAAAGCTTAGGTGTGGGGCGCGGGGCAACTCAATTGTCGAGTGCAAGTGCAACTATTTTTAGCGCGACGAAATTGTCTTGCAACCACCACCCGCAATACACCATGTAACGACCAGCTGAGCTTCGCATCGAACATGCTCGAACAGCGCTCGATGGCAACTCACAGTACAACAAGTTGCAACTCCGTTCTATGCTGTTGCTGTTCGCTCAGTTTGCAACCGCAACGCGTCGACAACGGAACGTTTAACGGTCGCGCGTGACTCGCCGGCAAAAATTTTGAGTTGATTTTGTTTATGTTTTTATGGAGCATGAAAGCTCGCGAAAAAGGCGGCAAATCCGTGAATGTGAATTAAATAAATAGCGAATTCAAATGATTCACTAAACAAAAGTGCCAAATAATTCAAATGTGTAAAGTGAATAATAAATATATTTCTCATTAGCATGAAAGTTCAGTCTGAAAACCGATTGTTGCTTTCATGTTATGGAAGTGCATAAAAATAAATTTATTAGGTTTTCTATAATCACACCAAGAAACATCAATTTTTCAGTGTCAATGAAATAATATATCACACAATTTGATGTCTTTACGTATTCCTAAAATAGAATTCATCTATTAAAATGAATATTTTCAAAGCTCCATTATCTTTACTGTTGCATATTTTATGGCATTTTACCAGATTATTGGATTAAATGTGCTTGTATATTCATAAGATTTTATGGTTCTTCCTCTTCTTTCTCGCTATTGCATATTTTATGGCGTTTTTTGCACTCTCAGGCCAGCATTAAAAGTTCTTGGATTGGCCGCATAATTAACGCCTTATCGCATTGCACACAAATTAAAAAGGCTTAGAGAGACAGACAAAAAGCGTAGACAACTCTTCCGAATCAGCAGCAGACGTTCTCCATGGACCCAACAGCAGACAAATTCCATTTTAGATAAGCTCATTCCTGTATTCCTGTGTTATTTATAACCGCAACAATGAAAAAATCCAATTCCAACAGAATTGCAACTGCGGTGTTGTGGGATTTTCAACTTTAAACTGAAAACACGCGGAATTAAAATGTTTATCAAAATAAGACAAAACACAAAATACACTAAGTGAAGTGGTAAACTTTTCACTGTTGTTTTAAAATTATTTATATGAGTCGAGACAGTTATTATTAATATTTAATTTAATATGCAATAAACTTATTATTATAAATTAAATATCACTTCAAATTCGAAAGCCATGAAAGATTAGAATAATATATCTGTAATTTGGTGCTAAACTGAAACTTTTGTTTATAACGTCTTAGCCAATATTGAAGTTGTTAATTGGTTAAACTTATTGAGACTTGAGACTACAAATTTTGTATCTTAATTTATTGAGATGCAAGCTATAGAAATTTATATTTTAAATATTATATATTGTAATACTAATTACCTGTTTGATGTTGCATACTCGTATTTTTATCATATGCTCACAAAATTTTAAAGTTTTGAGCTTGTTTCGCTTTTGATTTGGCTGCTTGCCAAATTTTCCATTTGTTAATTGTCGCAAACAGTTCACAACTTAATTAAACAGAGTCATGAACACATTTTAGAACGCCCCAACTCAAACTAATTTTATTCTAGACGCTAATCTTCAGTGTCATCAGCTCATCGACTCATCTGTTGAGAGACAGCTCTCAGAGGAGGGAACCGAGAACTGGGAACTGGGAGCTGGTAACCGGTTTCTTTACACTTAGAACGGCGCGTGTCTTCAATTAATCAACCGAGTCTGCGGTGGCAGTTTGTCAAAATTTGCTGTTTGGATTTTGTAATTTAATTTTCCATAAGTAGCAGTGCAGCAGCTGTGACCCCGAAAGGATTGTCTTGGATCCTTGAATGTCAAAACTTGAAGTACTCGACTTGGCTAATTACGAGACTGCCAAGTGTTAAGAGTTGAGTGAGAGAGAGCTGAACTCTAGAGTTTTCAATTTCGGTAGTCTGCCATTGACAAGCTGACAAGGCGGCTGTCAAATCTGTATCGTCTTCTGAGGGTGCATTGAACTTGTCAGCAACCCCTGCTCGCTATTGTAACCGGGCAGCTAAATCAAAGCCATTGCCAAAGACCGACAGAAATTTGAGATATCAAACGAGGAAAAAACGAGCTGTCAAAATACCAAACAAGCGACAGCCCAAATGAAAAATCAATTGTGGCTACATTTCACAGTAGGAGAGAGAAATGAGGGATTATAATCGAGTCGAGTCGAGTCGAGTTGAGTACTCGTACTTAGATGGAGTAAAAGGTAACAACCAAATCGAACTTAGACTAATGATAGGGGCCTCTATTGATGTAGTTGTAGTTGTCTCTGCAGTGTGAATTAGGGAGCGCATATTATGCTTATGGAAGCGACACCCTAATGATTTAATTATGATAATGATAATGGCCATAGGGTTCAGCTTCATATCTGAAGTAGGCTTAATGATGGTCCCTTGCTGACTGTTAGTTTTGGTTGTAGTTGTGGTTATGGCTTTTTCATGTAAATGTGCAGCCCGAAAAATGCATTTGAATGAAATTATAAAATTGAATTTGTTTGCGGAAGCAGCTCTGAAGTTAGTAGAGCTTTTCATAAAGCAATTTATCATCTAAAAATATTCACACTTTTACTTCTGATAAATTAAATAACTAGACTTAAGTGTAATTCTTTTATTTTATTATTATTAATATTATTTATTACAAAAGTCTATTTTCTTTTTAAAGGGAAGCCTTCGCTTTATAATATGAGCACTGTTATTATCTACAATTTAAAAGAAATGTTCACAATTTAAATATACTTAAATATTATTTATAGATTCATATATTTCGTGTTATAAACATACAATTTTCTTTAAAGTCATTAAATGCATTAAAAAGCATTAAGAACAGCTGACTTTTTCGACTTTAAGATAATCCCAGAGTAGTGCTTGCTTTTATCTCGACGACAAAAATGTTTATCGTCTCACATAATTTCCACTTACATATGCCGTTCAGCCCTCGATATTGATGCCTCTCAGCCCCATAACTAATCGTTCAATTCGTTGAACATCACGTACGTGGCTTGAGCGAAAACTTTTTGACACAATTAACTGCCGCTGGCCCTTTTTGCACACAGTTCATAATAATTTCAATAGAGTTCAAGTCGAACGAAGAAAGAGCTGCCTTCTTATCAGAACATTGCACTTTTTGCCAGTGCAAAAAAGAAAGAATATAAACTTTGGCCAAAGTCTTCTTATCTGTGGCACAGCACAAGCCCACAAGGCACTTTGAGAAATTATTGAAATCGTTTTTAAGAATGCATTTTACATGGAAAGCACACAAAAGAGGGATTGGAGAATGAGAGCTGGAAATTGACGTTTAGTCACGTACGATGGCCAAAAGGAAAATTATTTAATATGCAACCGTTGTGGGCCGCTGTGAAGTGGCAAAAAGTTGTAGAATGTGCTGATAATGGACACAAGAGTCAGAAGGAAGTAGCCAACAAGGAAGTGGAGAGAGAGAGAGAAAATGCATATAACGACAATAACCGCAAGTAGTGTATGTGTGTGTGTGGTTATCCAGACACGGCTCAGACTCTTTTTAAGGATGTCGAAATGCAATTTTTGACAGGAAGTTCACAGCAAAATTAATGGGCCTGGCAACTGGGCAGCTTGTAACTCATTTCCATTGTCTTCGGACCCCAGTCGCAGGCTCGATACATAAATCTAACAATGCAGCCGTTCAATCACAATCCAACCAGCCCGCCAGCCCACTTGCAACGCCCCAAAAGAAACGCAGACACACAGACAACACTCCATTCTCTGTCTCTCTCTATTGGCGCCTCGACACATGCAATGCATATCAAATGGTTAGCAAAAAACAAAACAAAAACAACTTTAACTTCGACTTGAAGTTTAACAAATAAATTGTGTTGAGATTTATGGGCCAAGTCTGTTTCAGTCAGTGTCTAACGTCTAGCGACACTCCTTCCCAACTCTTCAGCCATCCAGCTGAACGTATCCGTATCTCAGCCGGTTTTCAAGTTGGCTTTTAATGCACCATAAAACTGACATAAAGAAAATACTTCCATCTAAATATAAACAAACGAGACGAGCATAAACCTGAGACCCAGTAAAACAAATAACGTCTAAACGTGCAAATGCACGTGCTGCTCCAAATTTTCAGATTTCCAACAATCCACCCTGAGGTGGATTCTCTTTCCCATTTACTCTCGGGTGCCTCTCTGTCATATTCTCTCATTCTTTCTCTGTCTCTACCTCTCTCTCTCACGTTCCCTGCGCGCTCCAGTGAACACAGCAGCGGGCACAATACAAAAATAGACAAGTTTATGGAGCAGAAATCAACTTGAAAGACTCTTTTAGCTTCCGCTTAAAAATGTGAAAAACAAAAAGAAATATTTCACTCGAAAGAACACAGACCACTGAATTCTCTGTCCTCTGAAAGTTAAATGACATTAATAGTCTGCAAAGTATGTTCCAAAACTTTGTAATAATAATATAAAGATAGCAAAAATAAATTTTTTAAATTGCAATTTTGCACTATTCAAAAAAAAATATATATTTTTTTTTTAAATTCCATTTTCATTATAATGAAAGATTATAGCATAAAAATGTAATAAACAATTCTTTAGGTATTTTCGATATTAAATAACCATTCACTCAAGTTTCTATAGAATCCAATCAATTCTTATTTATACCCTTTCAATCACTACTACATGCTTCCTAACAGTTTCAAATAACCCACTGCATGGGGTATTCAACTGAAAATAAGTGGATAACGCAGCGGCAAAACTATACAAGAGAAAAGTCTTTTATTTATATGTCAAAGCAAATCAGTAATTTGTCACGCCATTTTAGCACAGGAAAAACATACAATATCTCAAGCTAAACGCTGACATTTGTTGTGCCCTTTCAAGTTTTATAGTTTGTCGGAGGCGGCCAATTAAAAAGGGCCCCACAATCGAAATGCTGCGATAGGTGCAGTCGAGTCACGCATCTATCATAAATATTTCATAATCGTTTGACAGCTTTTGAAGTAGCGCCTATCTCTTTCAATTTTTGTTTCAATTCAAGTGATATACACATCGCGATCTTTAATAAATATTTATTAATAACACACCAAAAACGCACGATCATGTTTTTGCTGTTTCACTTGTGTGGTCTATAGATATATTTGACGTTTCCCTATATGGGTTATTGCCATACTTAATTTTGAACGCTCCCACTCAACTCGAACAATTTGCTGCAATTTTGTACGACAATTTACATACGATTTGAATGCATTTTTGAAAGGCAATGCAATAAAGGCAATTTGCAATATTGTCACATGACTGGGAACCTATTAAATTGAAGTTCATATTGATCTTTGGATTTACATAAAGTGCTGGTAAAAGATAATTTTATTATTTGTGTGAACTTCTTTTGAAAATAGGTTTTTGAATATTCAATTAAAGTTATTTGATATATTTTTTAAGTTAACAAGTTCAAACTAAATAGAAAATTCAAAATATTTATTTAGAATTTCAATGTACAATTTCTTTGCAATTTATTTTAAATTGCCAGTTAGTCACACTTCGTTTTCTGCTTCTGTGAGCTGCACAACCTGTCAAGCCTTTCAACTTAAGTTTCAGACGATTTGCTAGGCCTTAGGTCTCATTTGTTATGCAGAGCTCCAGTTGTAGAGGCCACATGCTTACAAAACGAGAAGTGACAAACGACAACAAGAATTTGCAACAATTTATGAAAATTATGCAGTCAGTCGAGACGGAATCGAGTGGAGTTTGAAGCAGAGTCAAATCGAGAGCTGCGTGTTTGCTGCTGTGTTGCTGCTGCTGTGCTCTGTTGATTGTAGTAATTGCTGCTGTGACAGTTTGATTACGCAACTGATGCGCCATGTGGACGAGGCTTTTCAATAAATCAGACAAACTCTCAACGAAAAAAAAAGAACTTTGACAAGCAACTCGTTGCCCTCTTTTTCTGCGTGGGCCACCCGTAGCGTAACACGTGTCGAATTTTGAATCCTTGCCCCAATTGCAACATTTATCGTAATAGCTGCAGTAGCAGCAACTTTTGAACAACATCCCTGCTAACACCCATCGAAATACAAGGCATTAATTTTTACGACAAATTGATTAAGCATAAATTTCGCACCCCTTAAAGCCAAAGATACGACCACTTTGAGAGCATTTAGCAGGCACTTCAAAACACACTACAACCACTCACTATATAGAAGCTCTGCCATTTTTGGCTGCAGCCTCTCGTGTTATTTTCGATCCCAGTCCCAATCACGTGTCACGCACACGTGCGTATTATTTACACGCAATATTTTTTTGTTTCTTGGCAGAAATGTTTCCTGGTTTCTTTTATTTTTTTCTGTCGTAAGGCTTTGCATCATTGTAATTGCAGCTATTGATTTTGTAAATGTGAATGTGAGTGTGGATACCCTTTTTGGCCTGCGTTACCCTGTTTCAATGTAGATTAGCCGCATCAGCAGACATACATCAAAAATGTCTGGTTTCTGTTTTTGTGTTTGCTGGTTTCTTGCTCTAACGGAACTTCCAAATATGTTCATTTAATTGCATTAAGTTTTCTGTATCAAACAACCCCATAGCAACATTCATTCATCTCCTTTTGGCGCAGATCAAAGTGCTGTGCACACATTTTTGGTCAACCCCCAACATCGTAGATAGTCTGTCCCCCCTTTTAGATGTCCAAAGGGGACCAGACATTTGTTTGATTACCAGCAATTTTTACTTGTGTCACGGCAATGTCCAGTTGCCCGTAAGCTTAATTACAATGTAATTACATAGAGCAAACAGAGGCGTGTCTCTTAGTCTACACGTATGCATTGGTGTCGTTAATGGAAGTGTGAAAATATCGGGCTTATGTAATTAAATCAGAGTATAGGGTACAGTAATAATGCCACTGATTTAGTGTAAGTAAATTATAATTAGCAAAACCTAGATAAAATGTCAAAAAATATGCAACAGTCCCTTCAAAATAAATATTATATTTATTTTTAAAATAATAAATAATTAAAAGTCAAGAGAAGCTGAAATAAATTTGGTGGTATTACTTTTCCAAATCGCTTCAAATTAATAATAATAATAAAAGAATACAAAGAATAAATTTAATAATAAATAAAATTAAAAATAAAAAAACATCAAATTGATTAAAATGATTTAACAAATATTGCTTATATAGTGTAGTACTAAAATGTTCAAATCTTTAGGCGCCAAAAAATGTTTAATTGCTCAAAAATCAAAGCAATGTGAAATGTGCTGAAACCTCGAGAAATGGAAACTTAATCACGCGAATATAACAGCTAAAAAGTGCCAAAGCCGCATATAAATGCCAAAATAAATATAGTTACACATTATCATCATCAATCCCATCATCATCATCGTCATCATCATTACAGTTTAATCGCGTGTTGGCTACAAAATGGGCAACGCTTCATCTTCGTCGCACGGCAATGGCGGCGGTGGGAAAAGCTCACGAAAATGTCGTAGTCTACCCAACTCACCGGATGTCAGAAGGTAAACTATAGCTAATGCGCATTGAAATGCTATTAGAGTTTTTCGGTGGAAAATCTGAAAGTCTTTTGTGGCCACTAATGAGAGACATTAGGCATATTTTATACAAGGATAACGCTCGCTTAAAGCCAAGTGTCAGCATAATAAATCAGAGCATGGAAATGTGTTTTTCTTTTGACTAAATTTGCTCAAAATTTACGATATATTTTCCCAAGAACTCAAAATGCTATTTATAAAGCGAGAGAAGCGGGAAATCTTCTATTCTATTTTTACGTACGGAATACAAACCAAAACAAGTAGCAGCTAATGGAAATGACATTTTGTGGTGTGAAGTGGCAGTGGAGGTTTTTTCTTTGATTCCCAAGATGTATGCCAGCAAGTGCAAATTTTCAAGTTGTTTTTTCCAAAACTAAATTAACTGTGGCTAGCGATTCATAATTAATGTGCCTTCCCTCCTCCGCATTTACTTGGCTGGCGGCGTTGCAAGGTGCCGAAAACGACACATTTAGAAGACACGCAACTGTCGAGCACGGTTGAGACTCTTCCGTGGTGAAGTGATCTGTGGATCAGTTGTTGGCTGACAGCCAGTCTAGGGCCAAGTCCAATTTACTGGAGACAGCAAACATACAGCTGGAAGTTTGTTGCCCCCATCAGCAGGCATTGCATAATCGAGTCGAGTCGGGTGACATTTCCATTTCCATTTCAATATTTTCATATTCTCATATGGCACTACAAAGTGCATTTTTGATATGATTTTTGTGGGAACATCCCGAACAACCCCCAGTGGAAAATTCAACCACCGTAACTGAAAACCTTTCACATTTATGCGATACGAGAGTATATGATGGAAAGACGTATAAAGTCAATAAACAAAGCATTTGCCCAGTTGCATAATTGAAAAACCATTCGCTGGGAATCTTCAGCCTGCTGCTACTTATCGGACAACCCTCGCCCTGTTTGCTCAATGGAGGGCTTCCGATATGCAGTCTGTATTATTTACGAGTATTTGTCCAACCCCCGCAGGAGCCACAAATACAAACAAAATGTTGTCAGCTGCATTTGCTCTGGGTGTGAATAAAAACAAGAGAAGAACTCTGATCTAAGCTCAGCTCTCATATCTAGGTTAGACTAGAGATGGCAGCATGTGAAAAGGTTATTCGATTATTTTTACTGATGAGCAAAGATTACAGCAAAATAATCTGTTAATTATTATTAGAGCATTGATACATATCCAAGATTATTATTATAATTATACTTTTGAAACAGTCAGGGAATTATGAATATTATATGTTCAACTCTCTGTAAAGATCCTAATCCTTTTATGCGTAATTTCGAATTTCATATTTTTATAAGAATTCAAATTATTATATTAAATCGAATGTTTTAATAAGTTTACATTCATAATTGAATATTAATTAATAAATAAATCATGTTCTCAGTGAATTTAAAATATAATAATAATTGAATTTAATTGAATGTTCTAATGAGTTCAATGTCAATATTTCCAATACGATAATCGAACACTATCTTGTGTTATAATATAATATATATTATATAGTACTAATGGGTTTAATGAATTTATTTTCCATATTTTAATGTCAAAGTTTTCGATTTCAAAGTATCATAGTAATTAGATATTATCGAATGGTAGCTCACATCTCTGATAAGCCGTATCATACTACTTTTTCGCTTTGCTAATAGTTTTTTTCGCACTCAACTCACAACATTGTATAGAAGAAGTCTTGGCTGAGTGGAAACGTGGAAAATGGGGATGTCTCTACTCGAGTTGCCAGCGCCAGAGCTGCCCACTTGATGTTGCCTCTACTGTACGATGTTGTTGTTGATGTTTTTGTTTTGGTTGCTTTTGTTTTTGTTTTTGTTTGGCTACTCTCCATTTGTGGCTGCGGCTTGTTTACAACCTTAGCCCAGCCATAGAGCGTGCAACGTGCAACCTGCTGCATATTTAAAGATGTCGTCGACATGTTGCCTCAGTCAACAAAGGTGGCAGCAGCCCGTCGAAAGGCGACGGTGACGACGAGCGATGACGGGCGACCATTAGCAGGGAATAGCAAAGAATATCTTTGGAGTTTGCCGTCTGTTTGACGCACGTGTGTGCGGAGTGTGTGTATAGAGTGTTTGCATGTATGTGTTTTAGCAGACGCTATTAATTGTTTCTTACTGCAGCTGAGAAAATGTGTCCCTAAAGTCAGACAAACAACTGTTTTTCAAACCAAGAAAGAAGCTGAGGCAAAAGTTTCGCCGTCTAATAACTGAAAATCGTGACTTTATGTCGCACTTGAAAGCCAAGCCACAACTGCAAAGCTGCAGCCAGGCATCTCATATATACTATATATGAAACACTAAGAATAAGAAATAGGAATACAATACCCATCCAGAGAGATGGCTATAAGTAAAGTATCTCAACTCTCAACTCATATTGTGTATCTTTCAACTGACTGCTTCTCGACTTGCGCCATGACTTTTACTGTCTACTAACGCTGATAGCAGGGGTAAATGCTTGGTGCGGGGGCGGTCACAGGGCGGGGGCACACGACTTTTAAGATGAACACGTTTTCCAACGTGTCGCATTACAATTTCTAATATGAGCCCATTTAACATGGCTGGCAGTTATAAACAAAGCTGTCAAAGCTATGTTAAAAGACACATTTCTATTTCGAATCATGCTCAACTATCGCTTTGTGCAAGATTGCTTTTGAAATTTTTACTCAAAGAACTTTGTTGAAATCTATGCAGTCTGAGTACTTTTTGCAAAGTATATTTATACATTACCCAACATTTATTTATTTTACTAAAAACATTTCCATTTAATAAGTTAAGAAAGAAATACGAATTCTTGAGTTACTGTAATTGCAATTAAGAATTTTCTTTGCATAAATATATTAAAGTGAAAATGCTATGAATAGACTTGGAATGAATAATGTTCCCTACATAATTATTTATACATAAATTCTATAATATTATAATTATGAATTTAATTACTTTGGTATAGCTATAATATAAATATGAGTAAGAGAGCTAGTTTTCTATATTTCTATAATATGAGCAATATCTAAAATCAAAATAACAAAAATGTAGAGATAATTTGCTTTAGAGCACGTTATTTGAGAGGTTGTTAATGAATATGCATTATAAATTATAAATATCTTGTAGCTGGAAATGAGTATAATCTGCTATTAAAATAAGTGATCAGAAACTCATCAACTTAACCTGAATGAAAGGATGTTAAACCGGGCAATTAGACTATCAAGTGCGAATGCGTGAGACAGTAAACTACACTTTGGCTAAAAGCTAATTAAGCTTCCGTTTAATCTGTACATGATTTCTCTTTTTATTGTGCCAAGCACTTCTAACAGGTTTCGCTGCCCAGCTTCCTGTCAGTGTTACACCAAAGAGTAACAATCTCATAGTTTTCTCAGCTCTTTGCATTTCAAGTGATCTTCAGTCTTGTCGTGGTGTCTATTCTGTCTCTCTCTAGCAGTTGGCCACTCCTGCGAGGCATATCAATGGCACATAATTACGTTTATTATCAACCATTCAACACCTACTCAAAATGCTTATAGCCAACACGAACCTCATGGACTCGACCCTCAAATCTAAGAGGCAAAGCTTTTTAAGAGCGACCAGCCAAGTTTTGTTTTGCTTTTTTTTCAAGTGGACGTTGCGATGGCTTCTTTTTGCCAGACAAACTCACATAAATTTTAGAGGCGACTGAGTGACTTGCCTGCTTGCCGCGTCTTGTGGCAAGTTTCTTGTTGTTGTCGTTGTTGGTTTTGTTGTTGATTCAAGTTGACGACGAGGCGACTGACTGTGGCAGGCTGGCGGGCCAAACGAGTCGCGGTAGCCTGCCAAATTGCTGTGGCAAATTTATGAAAATTTTCTGCGCTTAACGGCATAAACTGCACCTCAACAACTACATAGCAACAACCACATCAATGCTGCCAGGTTCAAAAGGTTTTTGGGTTGAGATAAAGTGGAAATTGCTTTGGCCGGTAGCTTGAGGTGCTAGTTGAGTATCTAATGCACTGGCAGACAACTTATCGCCTCTGCAGGCGGATGAATTATCTATTGAGTGAAAGTAATGTACTCGACTCTTGATAATTCCAACTTTCCAAAAATAATCTGTATTCCAATTCTCTACAAGAGACTTTATAATATTTTCACATCAATTTATTATCGATTTTCTTTCTAGTTTAAAGTGAAGCACTTCCAACAAAAACGGGAAAATTGTATTCCAAGTTCGAAAATTATTTTCAAATTTATTTTATTCTTACATATTTGATGAAAAATATTTTAATCTAATATACATTTCTTTCTTGGAATATAAATATTAAAGTCTTGATAGCCTTTATAAAATCGATCGCGTTTGTATATATTCATATAAAATATATTTAGTAAACTTTATCGCATCAGTAAATTTCGATTTTTATGGTGGCATATTTTCAAAAATAATTTAAAGATATTTCATCACATCAAATGAGTTGTCTCAGTAATTCTTTTGAAGCTGATGTTGAAATTAATTTGCTTGGGCACAACTTCTCAGTCCCTATCAGATGTCAATCTTGAAAAACAGAACTCAAAGCTGAACTCAGGAATAAGCAAGGGCCAGCAGAAAGAGTAAGATTGTATCTAACCATAAACGGTTATGGCAACAAATCGAGGAGCATAATAAAAGCGAAAGAGTTGCAACGCCAAAGATCTTATAAGGCAACTGGCAATAACCCAAAATGGTCAGGAAAGCCAACTTGCAGGCAGCTGTGTAAGTTTTGCTGGCTGTGCCTCAGATGCGCTGCCAGGCAACCATGCCACGGCATGCCACGCAGAAAAGAGTCAGGCTTTTAGAAGCTGGAAACACAGCATGACAAATGCAACTCAAGTGACACATTGTGCCGCAACAAAAGCAACAAACATGCAACGCAAATGCAACTAATGGGCAGCTCAGTGCTGGGATCCCGAATGAGGGGTGATGGGGAAAATGAGAGGGAATCGTTTCATATTTATACAAGCAAATGCTGTTGACGACGCGTTGCATAGTTGGCTTTCCCTCTCCCCTCTTCGCCACTTTGCAACACAGAGCTGCGGAAATGCTCAGTGACTGGTCTGGACTTGCAACTGCGTGGGCTGTGTGCACAGGTGAATGCCACCAACAGGAACAGGCAGCCAAGCAGCCTGGCAGCCAGTCAGCTATTATGAGACTCAGTAAAGGTCAAAGACATCTGGCAACTGTGCTGCTCGCACACACACACACACAAATATACACAACAAATCTGCGCAGCTACAAATCAAAAATGCGTAATAAAGACACAAATTCAATTTGCAAGCAAAAAACGCACAAAAGGAAACACACAAGTTGCACATTGCCCGTTGCAAGTTGCAAGTTGGCGCCCAACGCATCACTTTTGACGTGTGACACCTGAAAGATGCAAAGCTGCAGATACGAATACATATCAGACATAACAAGCTGCCGCGACAGAAGCTGTGACATATAGCGAGGGTTGCTCTAAGAATGTGTATGTTGATTGTGAGAATATTTATATTTGAATTGAAGAGTAAACATAGACTGGATCTTAGGTATTGGAATGCTACATCAACATAAATATTTGGAACTTGTAATATATATTTTATATTTTTAGGTATTTTTGTGAAATTTGTTGAACTTATATATTTTAGACTCATTTAGAAATACGTTGTTTAAAATGATATTTTAATAAGTTGTTTGGTTAAACTTTGTAATTGAGAAAAAAATAATGAATAATTTTTTAAATCAATGGTACAAGTCTTGAGTAAAACATTTAATTGATAGACATTTAAGGGAAATCTATTTCGACGTTGAGCTACTATTTTATTGTAAAATTATGTGTTATGTAATTTATTTATAATATTTTCTTTCTCATATTTAAATTGGTAAATCATTATAAACTTGTTATATTTAATTCTTTGGCATTTAAAATAATATTAGAAATTTTTGAAAGCTATCAAGAAAACAATATGCCACACCTCGCAAGCATATGTACGAGTATTACTCGCCATAGATACATGTGGCAACTTGCTTCATTTTAACATATTCAGACAATCGACATCCCTGCCGAAGCATGTAAAAGTCGGCAGACAGCTTTGGCTTTTAATTTGACTTGACTTGGCAAACAGAGCACCGGGAAATGTAGCCAAAAAGATGTTGTCGGAGAAACAACTCGCAACTCGCACAATAAAATGCAAATAAAATTATATGAAAAGTAATTTGAAAATTTTTCAGCAAGGATTCCCGTTGTTATTTTTATGTTGTTGTTGCTGCGCGTTGGAAAAGAAAAATGGCTTGACAGACACTTGATGAAAATAACAGCCAACGGTGGGGAGAATCTGCGATTTGAGTTTGACTTTGGGGTTTGGGGCGCATTTAATTTGCAGTGGCTCCAAAAGGAGCAAAGTCAACTAAGAACGACGCCAACGCCAACACAGCTGGCAACTTTATTTGTCTGCTGATGCGTCGTCTGTTTTTTCTTCATTTTAATACAATTGTTAAGTATTTTTTGTTGCCTGCCTTATTAATGGCCAACAACAATGCTGCAAAAGCCAAGGCAAGTTAAGGCAGCCGTAAGATACAAATGTATCTCTCTCTCTATCTCTTGGCTTTCTTTGTCTGTTTCGATGGTGGCATGCCCCCTGCCAAGGTTTATGAGCGCGACTTATTAAAAGTTAGTGCGCATCTCCTTTATTACTTTATTTGCGTTTTTAATCAGCGTTTTGAGTAATTGCAATGAAAAACGAAATAGCGAAGAGATAATAAAATTATATTCGAAAAGCAAATGGAAAAGCAATTCGTTTGCTGAATTTTGTAAGCAGCTTAAATAGATTTAAAATCGAATTAATGAATGCGAAATTACATAATCATTTCCTAATATTCATTTCAAACAGCTGTAGCTAATCTCATCACAGTTTTGACTTTAAATTAAAAAGTTAGGAATTAGTGAATTAAAAGCAGCAAATGATGTAAAAGTTTATTTTAATTTTATAATTAAACTTAATGACTATAGAAAATGTTGTCATAGCTAATAATTAGAAAATTGCATAATGTTGTACAAAATAAAATGTTATTTAACTGCATTTTTCTAGTCAATTAACTTTTGACATCTCCAACTTTTTATTATGGCTATTTAATGAAATAATAAATACAGAATTAACTGTATGAACATTATTCTAAATTTAATACTTATTTTTATTTCAATTGAAATTTAAATATAGTAGATTATTAATAACTTTATGACTACTTTTGTGAACTTTTGACATTCTAAACAATTAAATTCACAGTAAAACGCATTACAAGATTTTAAAAAACCCATTTGAGGGTCAATTCAAATTTAATTGATTCAATAAAAATGAGAATTTGATTTAATTGGCCAGCTAATCAAGTGATGCTACTTAGCTACGCTGTTTATAGCTTATGGCGACAGTCAGATACAAAAGTATCTGTTTTATTTTCTTTCTTTGCAATCATATGCAAATTTATGAGCACGCTTGTCTTTCATTTCATTTCGCGCAATCGCATCGTAAAAATGTTGTTAAATTATTTACTGCAATTGTGAAGCTTACAATAAATTGTTTCGTTTTTATTTTCTTATGACTGGGGGAGAAACAAAAAAGGGGCTTGGCGGCGAACTTCATTAATTTATCAACGTCCAGGACAGTGTAAAATTATTTTCATGTCGCCGTTTGTATAAATTGTCAAGATAAGTGCATTGCAAGCGAGCATAATAAAAGTATGAATGTATCTGACAGATACTGTTACCGCAACCCAAGCAAATCACGCCTCAGACAAGCTGTAAACGCAAATTCCGCGTGGGCGGCTGCCATAAAAAATAATCGTTAAAATAAAGGAGTTTATTCACGACTATGCATTTTTAATGTTGTTTCATATTTTTTAATATTCTTGCCAATATTCTTAAGCTGAGAAACTAAATGAGTAACTAAAATGATCTTCTCTCTTCTCTCATTACAGACAAATTGCTCCCGCCTACGCAAAGGTCAATGGAGGCACTGCCATTCCTCTGCCCGCCACAGTCATGGTCCAACGTCGCTGCCCCCCGGACAAGGTGCGACCCCTGCCCCCCACGCCCAATCACACGCCATGTAAGTGAATATATATTTATACCCGCTACCCATAGGGTAGAAGGGTATTATAACTTTGTGCCGGCAGGAAATGTATGTAACAGGTAGAAGGAGGCATCTCCGACCCTATAAAGTATATATATTCTTGATCAGCATCAATAGCCGAGACGATCTAGCCATGTCCGTCTGTCCGTCTGTGTGTCTGTCCGTCTGTCCGTCTGTCCGTCTGTCCGTATGAACACCTAGATCTCAGAGACTATAAGAGATAGAGCTATAATTTTTTTTCGACAGCATTTGTTATGTTTGCACGCAGATCAAGTTTGTTTCAAATTTTTGCCACGCCCACTTCCGCCCCTGCAAATCAAAAAAATCGAATAACAAGCGTAATTTGAAAGCTAGAGTTACGAATTTTGGTATATACAGTAATAACTATAGTATTTATGATCCCTGAAAATTTGGTTGCGATCAAATAGAAATTGTCGAAGTTATTAAAGAAATACTTTTGTATGGGCAAAAACGCCTACTTACTAGGGGTCTGAGTTGCTTTGGCTGACAATCTGGTATATTGTGCCGTCTATGGTATATTTTGAATGCGGTACTATATCGATATACCACATATACTATTTTGTATATTTTTAGTATTTTTGCAGTATATTTGGTATATTTTGAGAATAATACCGCAAAATATATTGCTTTTATTCAAAATGGGTAGCGGGTATCTCACAGTCGAGTTCACTCGACTGTAGCTTTCTTACTTGTTTTAAAGTTGGGTTGGGAAATTTATTAAAAATGTTTCTAAAGCCACCCCCAAGTTTGGCCCTTGTTTACTGCGTATAAACAAATTTTTGAGCTTTGAGCCACCGTCCAACAAACAACCCCCAGCGGGGGATGCCAATGCACTTAGTGCTCGAGATTCATCCGCAACCGAAAACACACACAAAAGGGGTACATGCCTCGTGTGGCATCATCAAAGCACGCCTGGGAATTCCGTTTTTGTGGAGGCTAGATTTTGGTATTCCAAAAAAACCACCTCATTGCAGTTGATTTACCAGCAAATCTGTAATTAATGCGCGTGACGACCATTTGAGCTCTCAAATGGGCTCCCAGTTGGAGAGTTTAGGTCTGAGTCTATAATTTCAATTAATTTGAAGCATAAATTATGATTTTATCAGTGTAAAATATTGTAGAAAATATAGAATAATTTCATGGATGTTAAACCCATTTTATGTTAGAAGGATCGTTCTCAACGTTTTGATATGATAGTTTCAAGTACAGTTAAAGTTTTTTTTTTATAGAGCTAGGCACAGTTTTGGGTGTATGCCTAAAATGTCAAATAATTTAAAGGAATTATCAGTAATTTCATAGTTTACAAGCTTAGACTTTTATTTAAATTAAACATTATTTTATGAGAAGAGATTGCTAGAAATTGAGTCGGATTATATTCTCGTCTTGAATTTAATAAAATATAGAGTTCACATTATCTCCATAACAACAACCAAATTTTTTGTTGAGGATTTTAGCTTAGTTTTTTGAAAACTACAGCATTCTTTTATAGTTTAAACACATTTTTTAAAATAAAACTTTTATGTTATCAGCGTAATTTTACAAATAGTTATTAAAACTATTTTGCTTCATGATATTCCTATAAACTTAATAATGCTTTAGCATAAGCTTCGAAATAATAAATTTAAAACGGATTATGGATTTAACTTGACATGCGTATTTATGAGAGCAAATTCACGAAACGAAAAACTATAAACTAAATAATTACTATAATTCTTTATTGAGCTACTATTAATTTACTTACTCATTGTAAGGAAGGAATTCATTTAAGTTATGGTTTAATCAGCGTATCTGAAAATACGAATAAATTTCATAGTTATTAAAGCTATTTTATATGCAGCGTACTTGCCGTTTACATGACTTAAAGTAAAATATTGACTTAATATTGGCCCCTTACAGTATTATTTTTTTTTTTTTTGAAGATTTATGTTTGAGGGCCGCGCTCATATATATAAATCTGTCTGTCGCGCTGCATTTCCCCTCAGCGAGTTTGATCTTTTTCGGCTGTTTCCGATTTTACACGCAGTAATTAATTAAGTTTAATGTCCGCATGGCCTTTAGCATTGATTTATTGGCTCGGCTGACAGCACGTCGACATCTTCAAGTGGGCGCCTCATGCGAAGCAAAAGAAGCAACATTAATGAACTGACACCGAGATTCTCTCCCTCTTTCCTCTTCCTTCTCTCTTTTAGCCATACCGGGTCTGGGCAAGAGCGGCAGTGACTTTAACACGAGCCGTCCAAACAGTCCGCCCACCAGCAATCACACTATTCAGAGCCTGAAGAGCGGCAATAACAACAGGTAACATGACTGACAGCAGTTCCAGCTTGCTTTATTCAATTAACTAACTATCTGTATTCTGCATTTGCAGCCTGCGTCCGCCGAGTGTGAAGAGCAGCCATCAGAGTGGCATCCCATCGCCGAGTAGCTTGAATGTGGCACCCAGTGCACCGCAGAAGCACTCGATGCTGGACAAGCTTAAGCTGTTCAACAAGGAGAAGCAACAGAATGCAGTTAATGCCGCAGCGGCTGCCAACAAAACTCAGCTTCAATCGAAACGGACCTCGTCCTCCTCGGGCTTTAGTTCGGCACGTTCGGAGCGCTCTGACTCCAGTTTGAGCCTCAACGATGGCCACAATTCGCAGCTGAAGCCGCCAAACGTTAGTGTCAATGCACAGAAGAGTCAACAGAAGCACAATACAAAGCAATCCAAGCTGCTGGCAGCGCAGCAGAAGAAGGATCAAACCAAGACGAGCAAACTGGACAAGAAGGAGAAGAGTCCGGCTCGCTCGCTGCACAAGGAGGAGCAACAGCAGCAGCAGCAGTCTGGCAATGAATCTCGAAGCTCCACCATGGGCAGAGCTGGAAAAAACTCTTTGGCTCGCGGCAGTGTCGAGAAGAATACTGTGAAGACGTCTTCCAAGTCATCGCTGCACTCTAAATCGGACTCAAAGTGTTCGCTGAAGAGTCAGAGCCAGCAACTGTTGCACAGTCCCAGTGGCACAGGATTGCCCAAGCCCATTGCTGCCATCAAGGGCACCAGCAAGCTGCCGCAGCCAGGTGTACCCAATGGAGGCAGTAGTGATGTCTTTAAGCGCGAAACCAGCGACATATCCGCCAGTCAAGCCAACATATCCCAGGAGCAGCCACATCAACAGCAACAGCAACCAGCTGCTCTCAACCAAGCCACACATATCCTTAAGGCATTGCCTGCCACGCCTCCGCCTCCTTACTACGCCAATGCGCCACCGGTGCCACTGCAGTCCACACACATATCATCAGCAGCGGCAGTTGGAGGCGCTGCTGGTTACTCTGGCTACCTCAGCGAGCCCAGCACGCCACAACATGCCCACAGCATCTATGGCAGCAGCGGCAGTCGATTGCCACCTCCGAAGTCTGCGCTGAGTGCGCCACGCAAGCTGGAGTACAACGCGGGTCCACATATTCTGGCCTCGCCTCCTGGACGCTTGCCACTGCAGCGACCCACACACAATTCAGCGCCCAACACGCCCACCGCCTCGCCCAGCAAGTTCCACACGATCCCCTCGAAGATTGTAGGCACCATCTACGAGTCGAAAGAGGAACAACAAGCTCAGGCTCAGGCTCAGGCTCAAGCTCAAGCGCAATCCGCTGCAGCTGCGGCGGCAAATGCTTCGTCGGTGTTGCCCATGCGTCCGCTGCTGCGTGGCTACAACTCTCACGTGACGCTGCCAACGCGCGGAGCACGCGGTGGCCATCATCCGCATCAATCGTATTTGGACTTCTGCGAATCGGATTTGGGGCAAGGCTACTGCAGCGATGGCGACGCGTTGCGCGTAGGCAGCTCATCGTCCGCAGCGAGTCGCTATCATGACATTGACAATGGCTATTTGTCCGAGGGTAGCAGCGGATTGGGCTCTGGATCAACGGGTGTTGGCGGCGCACATGGCAAACACTTTCTCAGCATGATGCGAGCACGCACGCAGTTGCCCACGACCATCGAAGAACGGTGAGTGGAGTAATATGTCTTTGGGTTTTGAATTTCTTTTCTGCTTTTCCTGCTATAAATATCTCTTGCCTTGTTGTTGACATTCGTGCGACGCTCCAATGACCGCTTTTGTTTCCAGTTATGCGGTGACTCATTCCGTGTGTGCAGCTCCAGCTGCAGATCCAGCTCCAACTGACACCAATGAGTCAACGCGTCGTTTGCAATTTTTTGTATCGTTTCGCTGCGCTTCCGAGAACTTTTGTCGCCCGTCGCGAGTCGCCTTCCAAATTGTGGCATGTGGCGCACAGCATAAAACGGCACTTATATGCTGGCCTTAACTTTGTCTTTCATTCTTCTTTCCTTTGGCTTTGGCTTTGAGTGCACCACGCACCATTTGGCCATGGCCAATGCCAGCCAGTTAGCACTCTCATCATTTGAAGCAGTTAATTGCGATGGCAGCCACTTGACAACCTTAACAACTTCCGGCCCAAACACACACAACACAGAGAGAATAGAGAACAGCTCTTCAAAGCCAAAGCCATCGCTCAAATTGCCAATTTGCATAAAATCCACTTGATGTTGATGTTCAGTCTCCTCTCGGGTTCAGGATCAGGCTTCGGCTAAGGCTCGTCAAATGTCATTTGCAAATTGTCAACAGCAGAAGCAGACGACTTCACAATTGACAATTGACAATACTCACCTGTCACCTGCGCTCTGTGTGTTTGAGCTCTGCTCTTCCCCAACTTCCCCAGCACACAATGGGGCAACACGATAGATGACAGTCCATAGATATTGAGATACATTGACGCAGTGGCATGGCAACAACCACTGTGAACCACTTGCCATTTGGCACTTCAGTTAACAAAGGTATCTATGCTAGCTCGATGTTAACAAGCGAATTTTGAATTCTGATGCGACCACAGTAGCGCCAAACAGGAGTTTCAAGCGCCCAAAATGGGGCGATTGACAGCAACAAGTTTAAGTTGAAGAGAAAAGGGATAATGTTGTTTGGGGAATAGTAGAACCTCAGTAGAATGAATTACTTATAATTATACTATTAGATACTTCTATCCTTCACTTCAAATTATGAATAATAAAATAGATAAAAAATGAAATTGGTCCGATTTCAAATAGATCCACTTAAATTATCAATCTAAATTGCTGACAAAAATAATAGTACTTTTGTTTGGGACTTAAAATCTACACTAGGTTAATATTATATTCAAATATTAATAGCAAGATATATAATTAATTTGACAAGTATTAATTTCATTTAGTACTAAACAGATTCCTTCAAATTTGTTTCCTTAAACTGCCAATCAAAATTGTTCATAAAAATGCGATTTTCATTTGCTTGTGTTGATATTTTATGTTAGTCTTATGTTTTAATATTTAAATCTTTAAGTCAACTAAGCTAACTAAAAATATATTTCTTTTTTATACTAAAAGTTTGAATAAATTTATATATTCATCCTTATTTTCCAAAATCCATTTTAGGCATATCATTTGCCGCTCTATTTGTTAGCTATTTGTTTTGCCTGCTAGCATCGAAAAAAATTTCTGTAAGCTGCCACATTAGATTGTGCGCTATCATAATTTTGTTATTTTATTAAACACTTGTCAACAGAGGCCCTCGTTTCCCCCTCCACACTTGTGCTACGCCCACATTTCTCCATGAGTTTCATTAAAAAGCGCTTATAGACTTATCAAGGGGAGCAAAAAGAAGGCATTCTACATTTTCATTAGCTTCGGTCCATCAACGCGTTTGATCTGTGAAATTAATGCAATGCCATGAGGCGATGAAATGGGAGCTCACTCTCCCAGCCTATATATCTTCCTTCTCTTTCACTTGCTGTATCTCTATCTCTCTCTCGTATGAAGTGCGATATAAATAGCAACAGCTGTTGACGCGACTGGAGTTGCATGGGGTCTGGGAAGGGGAGGGGGAGACCTTCGACAAGTTCATGCTCCTGGCCTATGTGGTTGCTGTTTACATGATGATGCAAACTGACCCTCAAATGACTTTTGAACCATCGTCACGTTTATTACAGCTGGAAAATATGTTCAATAATTGAATTTTAATGCAGCAAGGACCGCCCGTGTTGTCGCATTAGTGTCAAGCTGAAGCTAATCAGCTGCGGCGTCGACACCTGCAGGACACATAGCAGTAAAGGAATCCCAGCAAGTGCAGCGAGTCCTGGCAAAGTCCTGTCTTGGAGTGTGAGGTCGACTAGGGGCAGCCAGTTGTCTAGCCATAAAAGTAAATCAAAATGCACCAGGGCGCATATTTCAACAAGCGGCAAGCGGCAAGTGGAAAGTGGCAAGTGGCACGAACCAAGCAGACAGTCCAGCCAAGTTGTTGTTGTGGCTGTTGCTGTTACTGTTGGGGCAAACTTGTGGAGATTGCCACACATGGCCATGTCTGCCTGCATTCTGTATCCTGATTGCTCCTTTTGCTCCCCTTTTATTTAATAACGCATTTTTCAATTCATTTGATTTATGGCCCATCCGTGAGGTTCAGCCATTCAGTGCATGCAGTCGTTCCAGCCAGATGCCCAACTGCAAACAAGTGAGTGCAAGCATTTTTTAAGGTCCTCACTTAAAGCTAACACACTAAAGCCCTGGCAGCATTATCCAATCCTCATGCCACGGAATTTTAGCTCGGAAATTTTCTACATTTCGCCAATTTTGGTTGCTGACCGCAGCGCGCCGACCAAATTGAAAATAAATTTCGCACCCAATTGCCCCAAGCCTGTCGCTACATAATAAATACAAATTGTTTTTATTAATTTCATCAAATTCACTGAATCCATAGGCCCAAAATATTCCCTGTCCACCTGCTACTGTGTTGCCCTGTCTGCTACCTTTGGGCCAAAAAGGGACTGCCCACTCGAGTGTTCAATGACGTGACCCTAGGGGCCAAACAATCAGCTGCCCGTTCGGTTCTTTGGCTGGTTTTCATTTCGATATTCCTCGCTTTGACCTTCTGCTAGTGAAGTGTCAGCCAGCTGATGCTAAATGAAGTGGAAATCTTTCTTCCTTTTTGGAAAAATTGATTCATTGATTTTGTTGCGTTTGTCGCATTAAAAACATATTCTTTTCGCTACTAACTCGGTTGCCTTTCACTCACATTTTCGAGGATTAAGTGGCATAAACTCTCTGTGAATTGGATGAAGCACTTAACAATACGAAAAAGGGGACAGCTTTGCCAATGTCAATTGATCGGGACGAGCATTGAGTTAGGTATTGAATGCGTTCACACAAAAGGGAAACTGAAGGAATAGGTCTGAAATCAATTTTTGTGTGCTATGAATGATTTACCTGTAAGGGTTCTTTTTATTACATTAAACATCTTTATAAATCGCAATACTTTATGGTAGCTTTTTCTGTATTATATACATATTTTTAAATTTACTTTTTGTTTTTTTAAGGTTTTTTTTAACTTGATCTACGTAGTTTCTGAGGTATTTAAAGCCACTAATCTATAAAATTGTTCAACAATTTGAATTATACCGCAGAATAGATAATTTAAGTTTATTTTATGGCACACTGGATATTTGATAGCGACTGAATATAAAGTCATACAGAATTATAGTACGCCACATAATTGCCATAAACTGAAAAAGTTCTTTAAATGCATTGCACTGTGGTGTGAAACTTGACTATACAAATGCTGCTTACTTTATAGTAAAGCAAGGACACATGTAGCAAAGACACGCACCACTTCTAAATTCAAGCTTTTGGGCTTTATAGCAAAATTTCCTTCGAAATAAATTTTGAATGGAGTGGAGTATTTCTATTTGCAATGTTTATTTATTTCGTATTCAATGTTACTCGAGGTCAGTTGCATATACTGCAGTATTTAAACGATTATTTAATGAACCCTAAAAACAAAATTCATCTCTCAAGTGACTTTCATGGAAAAGGCATTAAATAAATTCCACAAAATTGCAACAGTTGCACACAAAAACCAGTTGCAGTTGGCCGTATCTCAATGGGACATGGCAATTGATAAATGCAACACCTCCCCCGTCAGTTTGTCTGTTGTTTAACGTTCCGATTGAATGTGTCTCAATGTTGAGCTATGTGGAATGCGGCGTGTGGCAGGCATACGTAAGCCTTTAAGCCAAAACTGACCTTTTCACATAGCATACGGAATACAAACTGACATTTTCTATACGCCCACAATTAACGCACACACACACTGTACACTTGTGGTGTAGACGTGAGCATGACAAAGTCTTTGGCTGGACTCTATTTAATTGTTTTCCAATAACTTTGCCACAGCCGCCAGATATGTTTTGTAATTATTATTAACGGGCGCGAGAGCTTAGGATTATTATAACATACACTATAATGAAATGGGGTATGCTTACTTATTATATTATTTAAAGTCTAAAGTATATTTAGACGTAAAATAAAAATTTGTTAAAGATGTATTTTTTTTGTTATTTGCGTATTTTAACTTACTTCAGATAACTTTCTTTCATTATTTTATTATTTTAACTATATTCACATTCAATACTCAAATATTTAAAAATTACAAGGTTATTAAAAAAAAGAATTTTTTGATTTTTTTTTTTTGAAGTTTTATTGATGGCACAATTCCTTCAGCATTTGTCTGATTTTGAATTTGGCATTATTGACTAGTGCAATTTGATCTCTCGCTGATTGAGTGCCGCCATTTTAAAGATTAATGAGCACTTGTACTTGTCGGGAGGTCAAATTCTTCGGGCTTCCAAGAGGCTCCAATTAGTTGCGTTGAAATACAATAAAAAAAGCTACAAAAGTTTTGCAAAAACGGCACAAGCAATCAACAACAACAAGAACAACTTGTTATCGGCTAGTTTCGCTTTTCATTGAATGCTCGTTGGATTTTCTTGCGTGCAGTTTTTTGGAAAATTGCACCACAGACAAGAACGAGCCCGCCCTTGGCTCAATTGAAAACCGGGCAGCTGTCGAACATGAAACAAGTTTGGAGCATTGACTGCATGACCAACTGACATTAACGAAGAGAAGAAGTTGCGTTGTTTTCGAAAACACTCTCTTTCTCTCTTAACTCACTTCGAATCGCACAGCTGGCGGTCCTCTCTTGATGCCATTTGTTGCTTTTTGACAACGACACAAACCACCACAGTGCTCAATCCACACAGCAAACTTAGAGACAATACGAAACAAGGCAAAATACTTGCACTATATGATGCTCTGTGGGTGGAGCTGCTTGTCTGACATTTTAAGGCTTAGTATTACCTGTCTGCGTGAACGGAAGTAGGTAGATTTCGTGAAATAGGACTAGCAGAAATGTTACTTAGACTTACATTGAATATTGGGCATGAAAAGACTTCAATTTAGCTTAGACTATTTCAAAGTATTTAAAAATGTTGCTATTTACAATGTGAATACAAAACTTAAGCAAAACAAATTGAGCAAGGGAAAAACTGTGGTATCAAAAGTATTTCTAAGTATTTCGTATTGTTGAAACCTTGTCTGGCAAGTAATTAAATTGTATGCTTTGATGTTAAATAAGCTGCTTAAATAAAAGCTGCACTTCATAATGTGGTAACTTGCAAAATACGCGCCTTTGAATGTTGGAAATTTAAATATAATATAATAACAGCAGAATTCCTTTAATTTAAAGTGAGTAGAAAACTTTAATTCGCTTAGCAAGTTGAATTACAACTCATTATAATTCATTGAAAATTAAATTGATGGGTATTTAGACTAGCCTATTCATTTATTTCCATTCTTATGAAGTCATCATCCCTCGAATTTTCCCCTCTGTGACAGACTGTCCTAAGTGCAGTTTGCTGTTTCCAGTCTCATATCGTTTCGTCATGCTCAAGGCATCTGTTTGCATATGAGAACTGCTTAAACAAATTGCGTGGAAGCCAAAAACGCCCAAAGGCTGGCAAAAATATCGAAAAAAAAAAACAGCCTAACAACTAGTTTCAATTCTGCATTCATTCATTTATTCATTCAGACAGTCAGCGCTAGTTTAACAAAGCACACACAGGTGGGCAAGTGGGCAGGTGTGACAGTCGCTGTTTCACTCCTATGGCGATTCCCTATCGACAGGCGGCCTTTTACTTTCAGCCATAAACTTTGCCATGTGCTTTGTACACACTCTCTCATTCCTTTTCAGTGTACTTTTCGCTCTCTTTGCACTTTGCACTCTTTCGAACTTGTTTGATGCGCTCTTAAACATTTTCGAACTGAAACTTTTCCATGGTACGTTTTGTGGCAACAGAGGAACTGAGCAACCCCAGAAACGCATTTCGACGCTCGGGCGTTACGGTTGCCACATCAAAATGTCGCTCGCTCGCTGCAGACTCGTAAAAATAAATATTTAAAATATTTATACAAATATAAATAAATGAAATGGTGCAATAAATTACTTAAAGTAATTAAAAAAAAATAAAAAAATACAATTACAGAAATATAAATGTATTTTATTTTATTCAAGTGAAGTGACTTCATTGAAATTTCTGTTGTGAATTCAATTTATTCAAGTGATAAAATTGCTTTTTAATGTTTCGTGTTGCACAGTTTGCGGCAAACTGCCTCCGACTCCCGCTCTCAGTTTCAAGTGCGGTTTGATGGATTTGCGCAACAAAATGCTTTGAGCATTCCAAAAGGTAAAGCTGTAACAATATTCAAATGCGAATGCAAATGTGTGCTTAAGCGAGGAATGATTGAATAAAGTTCTACTGTTGCAAATCGAACTCAATCAAATTGTTGCGGCATGCTTCAATGCAGCTGGTTGAACAATAATTGAGACCTTGTGTCTAAGTTCATATGGCCAGCTTATGCCCACAGTCATAGTCACTGCCTGCCTGCCACACAGCAAATGGAGCAGTGTCAATGACTGCTGCAGGCCATTAAACTCCCAGAGGCCGGCTTTTGTTTACTCCTGCAACTGTTTGGTGTTTGTCCTGCCGGGTTGAGTTCTATTTACGTAGGCTCAGCTCAGCGCCAAAGGGTTGAGTGCAAACACACACACACAAGGATGAGCACAGGACATGACTGGAGAGGACCGGACAGGACAGTCAAAGTTATACGACATATGCAAAAATGGTCGATAAGTCGAATAAGCATCGAATATTCAATCAATTTGCCAGTCACTCGTCTGTCGTTTGTCTCTCAATTTCGGCAATTACTTCAAACATTTCATTCAACTCTCTGCATACGCTGGCCATAAATCTTCCGGCCAGGTGACGGTACCACAGCATGTCAAGTCCTGTGGCCACAAAACCGACAAAAAAAAAAAAAAAACGAAAAGAAAACAGAATGTAAAAAAATGCCAAAGAAAAGGGCAACATTCGTCCATAAAACAGCAACAGGCATTGGCGTTGGGGCAACATTGAATTTGTGTATGTGTGTGTATGTGCATATTTTAGAGCAGTTTATAGACTGGGAGAGCTGACTCATAGAAACGCTGAGGCATCCGGGAACCCTCGTTCCCCGAATACACCCGCCCGCCTTCCGTCTCTTCCGTACAACTTTGTGGGGTTTAGCTAAATTGTTTCTATGCTCAGCTTTAGTAGAATTCGCAATGAGCTAAGCGGCTTTAAACGCACACGCCTAGCTGACAAAGAGTGAAGAGTGGAGAGCAACGAGCGAAGAGATAGGAGTGTAGGAAAGGGAGGAAAAGGAGGAACAACAGGAGGGCAGCAGGGTTATGCCACATTGTAACCAACGGCAAAGCGGGTTAAGCCTCTGTGGCGCCACTGGCAACATGTGGTGCAGCTAACCTGTAGAGAGTTAAAGCTTTTCAGATTGAATGTAAGCCATGTAATTACTGCTTAGTTCATCATTATTCCGCATTTAAGTACGCCGGAAATTTCGCAACATTTTCCAAACTTTATTAAATATGTACTAAACAATTAAAAATTTGTAGTATCGACATTACCAAAGCAGATCTTGCTTTAAGCAAATGCATTTACTTGTTCTGATTCTAAGAAATGCATTTTCTAATAACTATATTAGCTCTAGAGGATACAACTATTCCCTTACACTTAAAAAGAAGCAGAAGAAAGCAGCGAAATGGAAAAAAATAAATACTTTGCATATTTTATTCCTTAGCACTCAGACTATTTCTTAACGTTAAAAGCTTTCTAGGCAAGCATAGTTAAAATAGTTTCTACATCGATAAAGTGACAACGATATTGTCATTTGAAAGAGTTAGGTTTCAATAAAACTATTTGCTTTTCAATTATTTTCATTATCACGAATCTTAAAGGTAAATTATCTTATTATTTTTTTTCTAATGTTGGTTATAAAAATGTTATTAACAAACGAACTATGGTGAACGGCTTATTTTGAGCTCTGTTCTGTTTATTTTATTTCTTATTTAACAAAATTATTATTTTTTTTTCTATTTCTATGTAATTTCTTAAACAGATTACTTATAAAAAGATTAAAATAAAAAAAGTTCAAAAAAATTTAATAGGTAATCTTTGTTTATCCTGCATCAGAGTGATGAGTTATATAATGTTTTGATGTTACCTGCTTAGCTGAGCTTAGTATTTGCCTTTTCGCCTTCAGCCTTCAGCCTTTTAATTGAATTAATGAACACGTTAAAGACAAGCTTGTTTAATATACACCTAATGTGATTCAATCTGCTCAACTTGGGCCAAACATTGATTGTATCTTTTAATAATAAACGTGTCTTGAGCTCCTGAACTCAAACGAACTATCACAATAAGGAAAATCAGAAGCGCCGCCCACTTTCCCATTAATTTTGGCAGTTTCCTCAAAGTGAACTCAACTCATGTGCAACGGGAAAAGTGTTTACGCTGCTCATTAATAAACTCATTTGTTAAGTCGTTTTGCTTGTTGTTTGCGAGTGTGCGAGCGGGTGGCACGCAACAGTCTGTGTGTTGTATGCAACACATTTTTTTTGCCAGCTAATCACATTTAACCATCGATTTTCCCATGTCTTCTTTAAGTTTGTATGTGGCGCACCTCTTTCTCTCTTTTTGATTGTGGATTCCCGACAGGCAAACTCATGCATAATGGACTTTATAAATATGTGAGTCACCCAGAAGTTGTATTCTTCAGGCCGATATAAGTATGCTCGGTTTATATATTGCAATTCTCGTATGGCCCTAAATCATACAAAGTGTTTACGTTGCGGTCTTCCTGCCACATTTTCCAACTGCGGCAAACTTTAACGTTTTTAGGCCAACTCGGTTAACCCATTTTCTCTATCGCAGCAGAAGCTTTTGTTTTTGTCGTTCCTGTTATTCCTGTGTGCTAGAGTATTGTCCTGTCCCCTGTTGTGATAGTGTGGAATCCTTGACTGCCATTCGATGGCAAAACTTTTTATGTGCGACCATTTTTATAAGCTTCAGACTGTCTTACATAAATTTAACATTAAATTAAGTGCCATTTACCTTTAGTTGGCATGACGCGTTGTCAGGGGTTGCACACCGAACATCGACCATCGACTACCGACTGCCAACTGTCGATTGACCCCAAAAACTATGCTATGGTCAACCCCCTAATGCCCCTTTCCCCTCCTTAATGCTACACCACAACACTCATTTATTTCTCTCTTCGCACGTAGCCAGTTCATTGCACTTTAATGAACTCTAAATAAGATATACAATATGCAATCTCTTTGCGATTTATGTGGCGTCCAATAAACAAAATCACCTCGCATAAGAAACGGACAGAACCTTGATTTTAGGTTGATTTACAGTGAGAGCCTTGAGAAATATAAATTCTTATCCCCCAACTCAATTGGTGAGCAAGAGATTCAAGTCTTGATATTCTTATTTTAATTCAAAATTCATACATTTACTTGTTTGGTTTTTATTAGTATCAGTGAAATTAATTTTATAATTTGCAATTTTCTGATAATTTCAAACTATATTCAACAAACGTAATGTTCTTGAAGTAGAAAGTTCAATTATTATCGAACGAAAACTTTCACATTACCCCTGTTAGAGTTAATTTTAAAATGTGAAATTTGCTATCGCATTTGCTGCAGCTGAAAGTACTTGAAGTAAAGTAGAGCTACTTCAGTTTCAAGTGCGCTTATTGAGTATAGGAATTTCGACAAATTGGAGTTAGAACTAAGTTTTCAAGTTGTAAGCTGTAATTTGTAGCTGGTTTAATTAAATGTGTAAAAAGAAACACAAGACATTTGAAGGGAAATTCAAAAAATAGGGGTTGACTGGGAGAATTCTTAGGGGTTTGGCTTTGCGAAAAGGGTTTGAGTTTTGTGCTAAAGTTTTGTTTAGCATATTAGCAAAGTTTCGTGTTTAATTTAATTTGCATTTGTTTTTCGCTCCACGCCACGTTGCGCGACGAATCCACGGCACATTCCACCTCAAAGTGTTTGGAATTTTCACTTTGGGAAACTTGCAGAAAAAGTTGGGCAAGGGCGAATGTGAATTTTCTAAGGAGTTGCTTAGTTAGCTTGAGGGCTTTAAGTCATGTTTAAGCTGAAGCATAAGCTGAAGTTGCAAGTCGGGTGACGTTGAGTGGCAGCCAAAACTAAAGCAGCTTCCCTCTGTCTGTCTGTCTGTAATGTGCTGAGACCATTTCATGGCCCTCTGCTTTATGGCCACTTTGTGATGCGGATTCTTTCATTCTACCCGAAAATAAAGTGAAGAAAGAAGAAATTTCGCTTTCATTGTTATGCCCCAAACCATAATTTATGGTGACTGTCAATGGAACGGAAGTCGTAAAAGGCAAACAATTGCGACAAGGAAGCAGCAGCAGCAGCAGCAGCAACAGCAATAAGAATAGCAACAACTGGGTCCCAGGCAGTTGTATAATTGATGTGCGCCTACAAGTATGCAATGCTTTGCTGGCCTCATCTCTGCTTGCTTGTTGTTTTTTCGTTTTCGATGAGGATGTTGTCTACCCTTCGACATCCTTGACACAGTCAGCAGGCAAATGAATGATGTTGTTGTTGCTCGCTGCTGTCGTTTGCTGCTGAGTGTTGCATGCTCTTAGGCGCTGTTGCAAGGCCAAAGCCAACACAAACACACACACACAAGAACTAACGAACGAACGAATACAGCTGAAGGTTGCGTGCGTGCTTTGAGCTACACCTACACTTTGTAACCGCACCCCGCTTGTCACCACCGCACTCCCCTCCTTCTGCCCTTCGCTTAACGCCTCACATGTTCGACACTTTTATTAATGTGCTTGTAACGCCCGTAGAGCTGTCGGAATTCCATTCATAAAATTTTATCAGCCGTACAAAACATGCACAGCCAGAGTCTGTTTTGTAGGCAAAAAAGCGAAAGCTGCGTAGAGAACAGCAGAAGCTGAGAATGTTGTGTGTGTGTGCGTGTTTCCTGTGCTATTTTGCCGGCATTGATAACTCAACCTACTTTAATGCCTGTTGACAGTTTTAATAAATGAAAAGAGGCGACAATTCCACAACAATGGTCACCCTACAATACGCAAAAGTGAGGCTGGAATTTAAATGTATGGGTTCTTAGTTGATTTATTGGACCATGGAGCTCCTAATTGAGCTAGCTGTGGGAAGAAGATTAAACAACAAATTCGCACTTAATGTAAAGTTGATGCGGATGAAAAGATAATGAACCTGCGGAACTTAAGCGAAGCAAATTTTAAAATTTATTAAAGAAGTCGGTTGAAGATACAGATTTTTGGTAAATGATAAGAATTTCTTACAAAAATAGAAGATTACTTACTTTATTTCCAATGGTCAACCTCATTACGCTGCTATTAAAATTGAATTATTTGATAACTATTTCGAACTTGAAATTAAGTTAAGTCAAAGTTATAAAATGGTGTAAACTTGAGGAATTTAAGTGAAGTTAGCTATTACAAACAGGAATTTTTTATTTCAAAAACTTTAAAATTCAAAAATTTACTTTTTATTTTTATATATGAATTACCTCATTATAATGCAATGACAGCAAAAATTTCCTTTTAGTTGAAAGACAAAACTTCGATGCAGTCCTCTTTAGCTAAAAGATTAATTAAACCGTTTTTAGGCTAATCATTTGAATACCCAAAAGTCACATTATCACATTCAATGCCTGTATCAATATGCTGAGCACATCTCAATTGAGTTTTGTAATTAGCCAACTAGTTGCACTAATACATTAATAGACCAAACAAGCCATCGTTTTTTTCCCATCATCATCAACAGCAGCAGCAGCAGCAGTAGTTGGTTGAGCTCTCGCTTAATGGAACCATGAATTAGGGTCAGCAATTTTCAAAGGACTCTCAACTATACGCCTAATTGTCTAGCTAAAAGCTGACCTCCCTCTTTGCAAGCCTCTTTGCCATAGCCAGCTGTCAATTAAAAGCGGCAATTACACGAATATGTTGGCCATGTCTGACTAAATGACCTGAACCGTGCCGGCTGAAAGTTGTTGTGCTTGCCAACACGTGCCGCGTGGCGTTGCATAAATTAGCGAGTAAATTAAAAATTACTCGACAACAGTAATAGCAACAGCGAACAAGAACAACAACCAACATTTTAAATAGCTAAGCCGAAAAACACTAAAGCGCACTTCGAGCCCATTCAGATTGTTTATTGCCTTTTGTTTTGGCCACCCCAATGCAAATTACATTTTATGCACCAAATTAGTTTCCATTGGTCCTGCGAAACGAAACGAAATTGCGAAGACAAAAAAGCGGCAAAGCCAGTACGAAGCGGACATCCATGGAATTTGTTTTCCACGCCCAACTAAATGTACAATATCCAAATGCATTGCAGACTATCATTTGCGCCGCATGTGTGTATTTCTGTTGGGACTCCCAAACTGAAATATATACGTATATATTTTAGACATTGTTGTAACCGAAGAGGGGTCAAAATGGGCAGGGCTCCAGGTACATATATCTATGCTTTAGGCTAACACCGTTTGTGGGTGCCACAAACCCCAAATTGTTGGACTTTTCAGTTGTGTGTGAACTCCGTTTGATTTACTTTTAGTTCGCATTCAAGGACTGGTTTATAAATGTAATGAATGGGTAAAGGTGAACACATATAAATTATATTTATAAATAGAAGAGGAAGAGGGAATAAAATTCATTTGTGATTTTACTTTGCAGAGAATGCTTTAATTCATTTTTCTTGCCTTTAGCTAAACTATTTGCAAATTCATATCAACTATATTTTACTAAGCAAACAAAGCTGATAAAATAACAAGTAAATTTCGATGAAGTCTCTGATTTATCTAGTATTCTTTAACAATTTAAATTTTACAATCACAACCATTATAGAATGCAAAATAGAATTCAATACAACAGACTTTAATGGTATTTTTATTGGAATTGTTAAGAGTATGTAATGAATATGCATAACATTTTTGAAGACTTAAAAGAATTAAATTTGAAATGCATTGCATAAAATCAAATTAAATTCAGACAAGTCAAGAAGAGCTCTTCCTCCTCCCCACAGCCAAAAAAAAAATTTTTTTTATTTTTGTAAGCAAGTACAATATTTGGCAATACTCAGAAGTAATGAGTTCGTTATGTAATTCCACCTAATGACGCACTTTTCGTTGGGTCCTTGTTGAATGGCTTCGCTGCAGCTCAATTTATTTTTCTGTATTTCTTCTTGAATTTCTTTCATTTTTTAAGGGCTATTAATAGGCAATCCCTTTTTGCTAGCTACGCTTCTGTTTCTGTTGCTGACGTCTGCCGCTGTTTCCATTTCGGTTCTCCATTCTTTTTTTTCGGTTTTTCGACATCTTGTTCAAATTTATGCGCCAATTCTTTTTTGTGCACACGTTGCACACGCAACCCCCAAAAACTCCCCCCTGAGGGCAACCGAATTGTGTTTGCCGTGCGGGTCAGTCGCTGGTTTGCTGCTGCAGCGCAAATAAATTGCAATTGAAGAGTTAAAGCATACAATAAAGCGCATGCAATATACATATATATAAAATGTGTGTTGTTGCATATATATTGCTTTATCTGATGCATATTCAAATGGATTTCAGCTTGTGTGTTGGTGTGTTGGTTGGTTGTTGGCCTGTCATCGATTTCCAGCACGTCCACTACTGACGTGGCAATCGTTATTGATTTTACCAGCTTACCCCGCAACCTCTCTCTCAATTTTTCTCTCGCCCCTTGTCCTCGTTTCTTTGCCATGCATATTGAGTGTGCGGCAATTTATGAGTTTTATGTGTCACTTCTGACGCTCACTTTCACTCTAAGTGACACATACACCACCGCATTTAAGCACACACAACAACAGTCACGCATAGTCCGAAGGGCTGCTCATCCCTCCTCACCCACGCTCACCTTACCTAGTGGACGTCTCAGTTACAGTTATTCTATGACGTTGCCTATAACAGCTCCCTCCTATAGTCTGGGCATATCTAAACGGTAATTGCTTGCCAGGGCGTAGTTGAGTTTTATGACCCAGACAGCTGTTTTCTTCTTCTCCTTCTTTTACTATTGCTTCTGTTCTTCTTACCCTCCACCCTCATTTTGCTAGGCGCTTAAATCATAGCATACTTTTCAGCGTGTTCTACGGAAATTGCCTCGACTTAAGGCAGCTGAAAATGAAAACACAGCAGAAGCCACAATTAGTTAATTCATGTTGCCTCTTGTGCAATTGAATCAAAAGGCGCATAGATCTAATCTAAAGCGCAGCCAGCTTAAATTGCTGTTATTAAATTTTATGGCCGCAACAAAAAAATCTACAAAGGCAAATGCGATTTTCTTGCTTTTTGCGTGTTTGCCAAAATGGAATTTTATCTTGCAATTGAGAATAAGAAAGCAATTTCTCTCAGCGCTGGAAAATGATGAGAAAATACTGAAATAAGTGAGGTAAAATATAATAGACTAGCTAGCTTTAAAAGAAAATGAGATCAAAAATTAATCTTATTTACCTCTCAACACAAACATCGTTAGCAGAAGAATGGACGGCGATAAAACACTTTTTATTTGATAAAAATATCATAAACAATATGCGAAATCAGCCCATCACACTCCCCGATAAGATCATCAATTTAAACGAATCAATAGATATGGCATGTGACTGAAGAGTTTTCGGCACTCGCTGCGCCCTTTTTGCTATTCAAATTTTCCCTTTATGAGCTTTACGTTTATAATTTATTAACCATTTCACGAAATTATGCAGACAATTCGATGTTGGGTATTCAAATAAATAGCATTATTTATTATAGCAGCGAGGCGACACGCCCAATTAGCCATGATATATGGCCAAGTTTGGTGTAAGCGGCTTAGACATGAAATTTGATTGCTGACTTTTTGGGGCGAACAATCCTTTTGGCCAACTTGAGTCGGTTTTCCGTTACCCGTTTCTTTCTCCCCGCTATCTCTCTTTTGTCCACACTCTATTCATTGCTGTGCGATTCTTTTGTCATTTTAATTGAAAATTGCAGCCCACCTTCTGCGCCGCATCCTACACAAGCACTTGGACACAGTCTGTCAATGCGCTTTGTCGTCGCCTTTGTGCTGCGAGCTGCAATTGTAATCGCACTTTGCAGCGTTATTTGCGCATCGTCTAAAGTCTATCAGTTGGGGGCTCTTCCATTGTTAGGGACCTGTCAGGTTTGTGCAGTTTGTCGAATCTTCTTTTCCTCTCTCTTCTCAATTGCATTGCTGATTGTCAATTGTTAAAGTTGAGCCTCGAGTCTAACGCTTCGATTTACACTTGGCTGCCTTTGAGTGTGAACCAGCTGCCAAATAAATTATATAACATTTGCTGCCATTTGCCTGCACTACATTAACGTCCAGAATAATAGCAGTAACAACGTTGGACTTGCATAAATTATCCATGCAATTAACGCAAAATAAAAATTAAGCACAGTCGCACGTGGCGTATGCGCAATATGCCAATAACGCAGCAAACTCCAGTTGCTATTACTGTTATTATCATCGCTGTTGTTGTTGCTGTTGTTGTGCTCGTAATTAGCTTCCCACTGACCAAGCCGAACGTCTGAAAGCAATGCATCATCATTGTTTTGCTGTTTACATTCTTTTCGCCGTTCTTTTCGTATTCCATTGGCCCATAAACAATTTGTCTTAAAAGTTGTTGAACTTTTTACGCAAAAGAAAAATATGATTTACATAATGCCGACGCGGTTTTTCGCAGTGTGTGCAAATTGAGTGCCAAAGGCAATATTTTCTCAAGCGAAAAACAAACTTTTTGTTAAGCGAAATTTATTTAAATTGTGTGCAAATAAAGAGATACGAGTCAAATTTTTCCATTTGATTTATTTTATTCATATGCAATACAGTTCATTTGGGCAATAAATTTTATAATACAAATATCAGAGTTAAATATTATTGAAGTACAAAATGGACAATGAAAGTTGAAAACAATATAATAAATATAAATATATGCTGTTATATTTGAAATTTTATAAAATTTAGTTGGATATACTGAAAGATAAAGCCAATACAATAAATATTTTTGATATCATCTATTGCTGAAATTTATTTTATGTTCACATTATTTTATAAAAATTAAATTGCCTTATTTTAAAAATTTTGGCTTAAGCAACATATTATTCATAAATAACAATAATTTTTGCTTGAAATCAAATTTGTTGATTAGTATATTTATGTGTATACCTAATGTTTGTTCTTCTTTCTTTCGTTTGCAGCATTCGCAGCAGTCGCGGATCACTTGATAGCATTGGAACCGCTGCTAACGGCAGCTCGGCTGCGAGTCAGGCCAGTTCCAGTGGCAGCGGCAGCGGCTGCTCAACAAGCAACAACATCAACAACAACAACAACAATAATAACAACAACAACAACCACAAAATGGATGGCAGCCCACATCATAGGCCTGGCTCACGAAATGGTCGCGATAATTGGAGCAAAATGCCGGAACCCCTTAATGGCCACAAGGTGGATAAATCAGAGAAATCATCACCATCGCGTCGCAGCATGGGAGGTGGCAACTCTGGCGGTGGCGGTGGCAGCAACGGAGGCAGTGGCAACTCCTCGAAACAAGGCTCGCCATCGGCCTCGTCACGCACCAAAGGAGTTCCACCCAGTTTCGGTTATGTGAAACGTGCCAATGGCAGCATTGCGTCCACGGCGGAACAACAGAACATCGCCATGCTGATGGCCGCCGGTGCTCATGGTGCTCATGGTGCAGGTGCAGTTAATGGCTTGCCCTGTGGACGCACCGCTCACGTTTCGGCAGTGCCGCGCACCGCCAGCGGTCGTAAGGTCACCGGCGGCACTCAAACGTTGCCTAACGACATGAACAGTAAGTTGACTTTAGTGATATAACAAACAAGGCTATAAGGATGGAACTTTTGATAGAATTTTACATTCACAAGTTAGGAAATTCCTTAAAAAAATAACTACTTACTATAAAACTTAAATTATTCAATTTAAAAATAAATATTTTGAAATAAACTTTTAAGTATATTGTGTTATTTTCATTACAGAAAAATATATTTTTAAACAAAATATATTTTAAGTAAAGGCAATATTTACTAGTAAATGCCAAATATTCAACAAGTTTTAAAAAATTCCGACGAAATGACGAACGAAAAAGAAAATAACATTCACACTTAAATATAATATTAATACTACATGGTGGAATTCTTTTCATTTATGAAACAACACATAAAATGTAGCTTAGCAAACACATTAAAAAATGCTCTAAATTACGTAGAAAAATATTGAAAATATTGCCTTTCATTTTCTTAAAGACCAACATTTTTTGTTGCAATACTGATTTCATTGCATCCATTAACAAATTATAAAAAGTTTGCTGTGCATACATATGTCACAATAACAATTCAAATAAAGTTAAAAATTTCCACTTGGAATTTGGAATTAAATAAATAAATGTTATAAAACAATCTATAGGCATAATATTAATTAAACTATTTTGAATATTGTGTTATTTGTAAATCAATTAAACTCCTGTTCTGTTTTTCTCACAGAAATGCCACCGAACACGCAGCATCGCAGCTTCTCGCTGACAGGCCCAACAGCGACTCAGCTCAGTCAGTCCATCAGGGAGAGATTGGCAACTGGCTCACACAGTTTGCCCAAGCCTGGCAGCGACATGCATGTGTTTCAGCACAGGTGAGGCAGTTAAATTGCAGACAAAGCCCATTGAGATAGAAAACTGTTTTCATTAATACCCTAGAATAACGACTCGAGGGGGTGTGACACGTCACGATGGTTCGCTATCGGACACACAGACTTACGCAGAGGTCAAGCCAGAATATAGCTCATACGCCATGTGGCTCAAGCACAGCAATACAGCTGGCAGTCGACTATCCGATGGCGATGCCATAGATCAGATGCAGATTGGTTCACCGGCGATGACTCGCCACGGTCACAAGATGCTGCACAATCGCTCAACTGGCGGCACGGGTCAAATGCCTGTGCAGGGCAATGAATCTCCGTATGTGCAAAGTCCTCGCATGAATCGCAGCAACAGCATCAGGTGAGTCTCGATTGCTACGCTCAAGGAATATGAAGCGCATGCATAAGCCCTCTCTCTCTCTCTCTCTCTGTTTCTCTGTTTCTATCCTAACTTTCACAACTCTCTCGTCTTGCGTTTATCCTTAAAAGCTACTTGAAAGAACGGACATATCCAAGGTGACTTTGCCTCACACATTGCTATGTTTTGTCGTACACACACGCTTTTTCAGTTACGCGTTTAAGTTGCATGCCACGCCCATTATTAACGTAACGTAGCACTCGTAAACAATCAGCGCCTCACTTGCCACTTTGGCGCTTTGCGCTTGTCGCTCACACAAAGTGTTTGCCTCTTGCAATTTACATTTACGTGTTGCATACTGTTTTTGCAGCGTCGCCAAAATACTTCACCGTCATCTTCATGTGTGTCGCCGTAAGGGCTTGACTGTGTGTGTATCCTTCTGTAATCATGTGTGTAGCAGACGTCTGTCTGGCTTTCAGATACTATTCTCCTTAGTATGCATTTATTTTTAAAATAAGGGACTTTAGAAGTCTTAACACAATCTTTGTATTTATTTCTTGACTTATTTACGAAACTATGATTAATTAAAGTTACATGTAGTATATTTCCTGCAGGCCCAAAGTTATAATATCCTATGGGAAGCGAATATTTTTAAAATCCGGGAATAAAAATATGCCAATATTTGTACTATTTTTGTCATTTAAATTCCTCTCATAATAAAATTTATGTTTCTCAATCATTTCTGTTCTAAATATGTCAAGAAGTGTGCCCATAATTCTGTTATTTTTGTATTCAACTTAAAATCAGATAGCACCACAACTAATATCGCTGTTAAGGGTAGAAAACAACCATTCTTTGCATAGCTGAACAGATTCCATTTGGCCTTTTTGCATAGAAACGTGTTGCCGCCAAATACAAACATATTTATGTATGTATGTATGCACATGTGTAATGAGCTTGTTTTTCACTTGCGCGACTAAAAGTATGCAAACAATTTGTAATAGTTTAGTTTTTATGGTCTTGGAGGTCGCCATATGCTTGCCAGTTTTATCCAATACCCGTGCATATTTTAAAGTTTCAGTAAAAGCCACAGAAAAAATACGAAAATAAGCTTTAGTTTTCCTGCGACACGCCCAAATTGTTAAAGGGGAACTTTTCCGATGTGAGGCGTGGGCCCCAAAACAGACAATGTGAAAGTTGTGTAAAAAAGCAAAGTGTGCAAAAAAAAAAAAAACAAAACGAAAAACACAAGGAATGAACACGAAATGGAAAACGAAAAACAGAAGGGAGAATCGCATAAGTGTAAATAACGGCTCAGGGGCCTCAGAAATGTCAGTGCGGGAGCGGAAAGAGCCACTGAGGGGGCGGCCAGATTATTATTTGACATGTCAATAGGTTTGTGAACCTTTGACTCGACGATGGGGCTCAGCTGAGACGAAAAGTTTTACTTGTGTTGTTTGTACATTGCATTCCAGGCACGTCAGCAGTTGGCAACCATGTAGACTCTCAAGTGCTTCATTAAAAAATTTTACCAGCAAAAAATGGTGATAAAAACAAAAAACTGAAAGAAGCAAAGACAACAAAAAATACACAAATAAAGTTTAGACAGAACAGAAAGTTCGACAAAACTGTAAACGGATTTTTTTTTGTGAGGGAGTTTTATAGATGGCGCAATAAATTATGAAAGTCAAATGGAGACTGGCCAAAAAAAATATACAGAAGAGCAAAAACTCCATTTTTACAGAAATGTTAACAAAATAAGCTCCACAAAAAGTGCAGAATATAAATATTTAATTCTTAAATCAATAAAAAAAAAGAGCTTGATTTTGCGAAAAGTCGAATTGAATACTTAGAAAATCTTTTAATTAAAGTGCAATGTACACAAACGAATTCGAGATCTCTAGAGAATAGTTTTCATATGAAATTTATCGAGTTACATGAAGCAACATTCACAGAACTTAATGGCTGGTCATTTGTTTGAAACAGGGCTAAAAGCACATTTAATGTTGAATTAATGCTCTGCATAAAGTAATTGTACACTGCTGTACATAGTATGATAATTCATCTCATTTCAAAGACAGCTTACACTGATAGGTAAGAATTTATGCGCTCTCCTCTTTCCTCTCATAAGGCGTGAACCGCTCCTGTTTGCTGGCCAAACTAATATGCTCTGGCTGTCTTGGGTCGCACTCTTGCTTTCCATGCATCAATTATGCAAAAGAAAGTAGCGTGTGGCATGCGGCAGCACCAGAGTAACCAGTTTCGGTGGCTTGTTATCAAATTTTACACCAGAACAGCAGAGCACACACACGCAGTACACAGCGAGTTGTTGTGCCAAATGCCTCAGAGCGTAAAGTAAACGCCCTGAAGCGTACCAAAAACCGTAACTAACACACACACTAAGACAGACAAACAGACAGGCAGGCAGGCGGACCACAAATGCAAACATGGAAAACTTGTGTAGACGAAAAGGCGTTGTACACACACATGACGTATACGTAATATTAGATTTGCATGCGAAATGCCATTAATGTCAGTTATCACGCAACAGAGTGAGCAGCAAACTAGAACTGAGCACAGATTTGTCCAGCCACCAGGCATACTATCCTTTATCCCCTCTTCCCTCTCTCACTCTCTCTCTCTCTCTCTCTGTCAATCTGCTTCGTTGTCTCTGTGGTCATTTGATAAGCTTTTGAAGGCATCACATTTTATGACAATTTGTCGAGGGATTTGGCATGAGAATGCACATCTTCCCCACACCAATTTGTTATCAGCACTACCCACACACACACAGGGCTAGACATAGAGAGGGAAGGGAAACTCTTGTCAAATTGGCAACGCAGTCGCTGACAAAATTAAACGGAAATTTGAAGCGACGCCCGAAAGTATGCAACACATACGACATTCGCATGCAGATTGGCCTAATAAACTGCACAACCACAACGGAAATTTGCAAGTGTCTGGCAAATGGCTCACACCACATCGCATGACACCAGCCGAACACCAAACCACACACCAACTACCTCACCACACACAACAACAATTGCAATTAAGCCATGTGGCAAATTGTAATCCTTAGTTGCACAGTGGACACAAAGCATATTGAGGCGCTGAATTGTGACAACAATTGGGGCAACTTGCGGTCACTCGGAATGCATTGCAATTATTCACGAGTTGCATAATTAATACGCAAATGCCAATCAATTAATTTATTGCTGCTTTACGCGGATAAAAGCATATTTTCATTAAGGGCATTTCATGTGCATTAACCACTTTTAAATGCGTTTTTAATCATTACATTTACAATTTCTTTACATTCATTTCATTGTTAAGAAGGAGTTAGCTTGTGAAATATGTTTTTCAGTTGCGTTATCTGAATTTAATAAATAAATTACTGGATTCAATTATTAAATTATGTATATATATGTAATAAAAAGGGGAATATTCATACTCAGCACTTATTCATTTAAATCACCTTTTAAATACGTAATTTAAGTTCAATAAAGTTTTCTTATTTACGCACAATCATAATGGCGAATTGCGACACATAAACCTGATCACATTTGCTGACACTTTTCGTTTCGCTTCAATCACTCACAGATCCACCAAATCAGAGAAAATGTATCCCTCGATGCTGAGCCGTGGCGGCGATGTGGAAATCGAGCCATATTACTGTCTGCCCGTGGGCACAAATGGTGTGCTCAGCGCCCAAATGGCAGCCGCTGTTGCTCAGGCTCAAGCTCAAGCTGCCCAGGCTCAGGCTCAGGGTAATGTGGCTGGCAATGTGTCTGCCGTGGCCTGGAGTCAGCCCACATCGCCCACGCCTCTCAATCGCGGACCTTTCGGAGCAGCTGCTGCCTCGGCATTATCGCCCACACACGGCACAGTGGCTGCGGCTGCCGCATTGGCAGCAGCTCATGGAGGCGCTGGCGGAGGTGGCAACAACAGCATTACCGCCTCGCATCGTCTAACATATCCCAAGAAGAATGACGAAGGTGAGTCATAGATAGCTGTATTAAATGCGTTGTCTTCTCTAACATAATTTCCACTTTTCAGTACATGGAAGTGCTGCATCGCTCCTGTCGGGGGTAGCTCGTTGTACGGTTCGGCGGAGGAGCGACAGGCGCATGAGATACGCCGACTGAAGCGAGAACTGCAGGATGCCCGTGAACAGGTGCTCAGCCTGAGCAGCCAGCTGTCAACAAATGTAAGTACTCATCCGCATAACTCACAATTGCTGTCAAATTTCCGAGCACTGCATGCCATTTGAGTGCATTCAGTCGGGCAACTCTGTTGTAATCTATTGATAAGTCTGGCGCATTGTAGATGCAAGAGTTACTCACTATGTTTGCTATTTTGCTTGTGAAGATAAGGTTGAACAATGGAATCTTAAGAAGATGTATTGACAGCTAAATAATAGAAAAGTTTTTACAGCTACTCAGCTTTGCTTAGAGATATTAAAATTATCAAAAGAAAAAAGTATAGTTCCATTTAGTTAACAACATAAAAATTCAATATTTTTAAATGCAGTATTCTGTTCTTCGTTATGCTATATAAATGAAACTAAACAAAAACTGATATTAACAATACGTTTAAATATCACAAATTGATCCTTTGATATGTTAACACAACTTAAATAATATTCTAATTTTGCAACGCTAAACTTTCTTGATTTTTTAAAATGTCTTCTACATGACATGATGATAGGATTTCTAAACTGTACAATTTGCGTAGCTAGAAAGAATATATCGAAATCATTTCCAATTACTATGTAAAATTTAATTCAAAATATCCAAATCCTTGTGGTCAGATCTTTTGAATAAGATATTGCTAAATCATTTGCATAGCTTAAAGATTTGTTTCTTTACTGCATATCTCAAGAATCTACTTTACATACATCAATTTTATTTTTCAACCTTTATATAACCTGATGATTAAATCTGATTTATGGTTCCTCTTAATGAAATGCATAATTCAGATGCATAACTAAAAGATATACCTGCTTTATGCCGCGTAATTTGCGTAACTTAAACGAACTTATCTCTCAACAAGGTGTATAACACATTTGAACATCAGTGCAAGAAAGTTTGGCCAACTGCCAGGGGAATCATTTAGTTGCTGCCGCAAAAAAGGCTGCAACACTCTGGGGCAGCTGCCGCAGCATTTTGCGCAATTCCATTGACTACTTTTGGGGCACGCTGCTCAAGAATGCAATTGCCAACGTAAAAATACAAGGAAATAGCCCGGTAACAATGTTGCGGCTGCTGTAAAGCTTTAAATTGCTGCAGCATAACTCCAAGTCCGACATTCCCTCGCTTCCCCCTTCGATAACCACTGAGTTATTTACCTTATCGGATGCTGTAACTGTCGTCGTCACCGTCGTCGTGTTCTGGAATTCGTTGAGTTCTCGCTTATCGGGCTCCCAGTCATGTCGCATTTTTGTCAAAGCTGTGAGCAACTTTTACGCTAAGTTGCCTTCAGTCATAAGTATTTCCTCGCCGCTCCTCTCAACTATTCTTTGGAGCTCAAGTTGTCAACAAAAGTCACGCAAAAGTCTGATAAACTTCCGTGGCAGTCGAGACAGATGTACTCCAAACGGGAGTCAAAAGTTTTGCCTACTTTCAGGCGGAGCTTGAAAAGCTTGTTCCATGCAGAAAATTGTCTGCATGTGAGCGCCAGTTGATTTTATTGTTGCCTCTGTGCATATCTATCAAATAACTCGTCAACAATGTTCATCATATGGAGACGCACGAGTGTATAAAATAAACTTTAAATTGCATTTTTAAGTCTGGGCAGCCAGACAGCAGCCATTTCTTATTTCTTCGGATTTCTTCTTTCTTTCTCTTTTTTTATTTAACGTCTTGTAATGCTATAAAATATTTTATGGCTTCCCCACCTCCCACACACACACACAACACCTTTCTCGAAATTTATCGAGGACAGGCAGACAGACATACAAAAACATATATATATATATATATATGTATATATACTAAACGTTTACTATTAAACATTTCGCCAGACAACCATAAATCTGTCGCAACTCAAGGTCAAGGCGTACGTGTAAATTGCCATTTGATGGATTCGATGAGTTAACCCTCGTCTCCATCTTAGCCATCATCAAATGGTTTTAAGTGAGCTTTAAACAGCTCGAAAGTTTGTAACAACTTTTACCAATTTCCGCAGCGAGTCAAGCGTGAAAAATGTCATTTCAACCAGACGAACAATAATAATAAACTTTTCTGTGGCAACTCCACTGACCCTCTCTTTCTCTACCTCCCTCTCTCTCTAGCACTTACTCTGTCACTCGCTAAGCAGCTGCCATAAAAGTGCAATGCAATGCGTCTTGTCTTAGACAAAAGTCTGAAATACGAGAACAAGAATAATTGCAATGAAGTTATGTCTGGCAGCATTCGCATTTGCTGCCATTATTATTATTATTATGGCATTGAGTGAGTTCCCGTTTTGGTTCCTCAAGGAAACTGGGAGGGGGAGTACGTATGTGTGTGTGTGAAGTGGGCGGGGTCATTACTGCCACTGCAGAAAGATGTCTTTGCTTGGAATTCATGTAGGTAGCTACAAATGGGTCGTCTCTGGTGGCCTCAAACTGCAGTTACATGTTCTACAATTACACTGAAGTCTTAGAAAGTTTATGAATTGCGATCATTAGTCGAGCCAGTCGAGCAGGTGACCCTAAGTGAAGTCTGCTTTAGGAAAATCATTAAAGAAATTAATAAAGATAAAAATTGAATGGATTCTTAGACTAGTATTTATTCTTTACAAATACAGATTAAAATAATGAATGTCATTAGATGAACCAGTCAAGCAGATGATCTAAAAATAAGTTTTAAAAATGAGAATTACGAGTACAAAAAAAAATATTAGAGAAAAATATTCATTTGCACTTCAAAGCAAGCATCCAATAAAATAAAAAATAAATATTTCGGTAATTTTCTATTTGCCTTAACAATAAAGAAATCAAAATAATATATATTATATTTAGAAATAATTCGACCAATATTTAATTACATCTTATTATAAAAGTATAAATAAAGAAATTTGAAAATTTAAAATGTTTTACATAATTATAGAGAAGGTAGATTGAGTCTTTTAATGTAATAAACATTAAAATTGTTCAGAATACTAACATTAATTTTGTACATTTTGCTTTCAAACCACTTTATTGTCTCTCTGCGAGTTCTCAAATTATCATCACAAATAAAAAAGTTTGCGTTTAATTTTCACAACAATAAAAATGATAACAGCAACTATGTTTTGTGCTATTTAATTAAGCCATCACTTTGATAGCTGGGCGTGGCAAACGAACGTCGTAAACTTGGCCAATTGCAGCCGTTAACTCTCCAGCAACTTTAAATGTTGCACAATTTCAACTTTTGCAAACAAAACGATTCTTGAAGAGAGACAATGCCGGAGAAAAATGATTGTTTTCAGTGGCAGAGCCGAGCCGCGCCCACTTTATGTTTGTATTTGAAAAGTTTTTTAATTGCCCATTCGACGCTTTCCCTCACCATTTGCCATTTTCCATTTTTGCCGCCAATTTGGCCTTCCGGCCCAAGCTGAGCCTGAGAGAGTGGATTGAGTCTGGCGCTTAATTAATTTCAGCTATGAGTAATAACATCATAAATGCCAATCCGTGGCATCTATCTCTATGCATCTCTTGCTTTCCCCCCGCTTGCCCCATCTCGTCGCTTTGTCAGCAGTTTTGCGGCATATTATTTGCTATTGGCTTTTTTATTGACAGACGTCGAGCAATTTCACTTTGCGGTCGCACAAAAGCAGCAAAAGTGAGGCACAGTCCTCAAACCCTATACGAGTATTTTCCCCCATTTCTTCCATTGCCAATCCCCAATCCCCTCGCTGCCATTTATGTTAGTTGAGTTGAGTTCGTTTTATCAGTTTTTCAAATTGTGTCCCCTGACTGTCAGATGCAGTTCTTAAACTTTTCGAATTGTTTGCAATGTGTGTTGAGGGAAATGCAGCAACAATTAAAAATGCAGAAACGAGTTGAACACAACTTTTCAGCTAAAGACGAATGACAACAAGATAACACATCCATTGAAATTTTCCCATTTAAATTGTGCACATATATTTTGGTAAATAAATTGTAACACTATTTATTATGACTATTGACGAATTGAGGAAAAAGCTATTTTAAACAAGTTTCAATAGTTTTAATAGAGACAATGCCATATTAGCTACAACAGATATATTTATAAAACATCTCTCTTAAATTGGCTTTTATTTTGAAAGACACTTAAGTGGAGACTATTTATATTGCAATACTAAAATAAATAAAAACTTTGTTAAATATATCCGTAAAACAACTCTCTTCTTAAACAGCTCTTATGCTTTAATTCTTTCTTATTACATTCTCATTTTAATTAAAGTAAACGCACAACTTCTTTCAAAGCCTGTTGTTTTCTTCCCTTTTAATCCTTATAAACTACCTCGAAACAAAGCTTTTGAAGCTCTGAACTTTAAGATAGTTTTCTTAGTCATCTTATCCCAACTTCACATTTTGCTTAACTTTCAAGTTATGCCAAAACTCTTGGCAACAACAACATTTCACTCTCTCTCTCTCTCCCTCCACTTCTCTCTCTCTCTCTCTTTATGTGTCCATATTTCCAGCCACCTATCAGGCTAAGCTTTATGGCAGCCGCTAATGCACTCTCTTGCTAAAACGAAGAGGGCAAAAGAAAATAAAAATCAGAAACATAAAGAAGCTTATGAAACTTCCAACCTACATCAACTTTAAACAGCTTTTGCCTCTCTAGCAACAACAGAAAATACAGAGACCTCAATTGGGCAATCTTATCACTGACCATAAATATTAAAGCACAGCAATAATAACAACAGCGGCAACACCACAACAACAACAACAACAACAGAGCACGAGGCACCACTAGACAACCCCAGAGGCGACGCCCAACCACAATTCAAGGCACAGCACAAACACTGTGGCAAGTCTCGAGCCACGCAACGCGCCCATTTATCACGCACTCCAAATTGACCCAGCTGACCGATGGTCACACACACAAACAAAAACAGACACACATAAGAGCATTAGAAGCGTGATAGAGATACCACCTTATCCCCCCTCCAAGCATAATAATCATAACTATTTATAAGAAGATCGCCACAAGCGTCAAATCCACTGAGCAAAAGCAGATGATTCGCAAACATTACCTAGAAGAGGCAAAGGGGAAAATGGGGCACGGAGTAGAGTGGGTGACAAAGGGGCAGCGGGTTACAGAAGCGAGATAACAAAAAACGTTTTAAGTTCTTCGCTTTAATTGATTTGGGATTAAAGACAATTCGCTTGTCAATATTTGTGCCACTTGAAGCTTGTTGAGGAAGAGTAGAGGGAGGGAAAGATTCAAACATAGAAGAATGCGAATGTGTTCTGTAGACTCGTCGTTAAATTCTTTGCTGTACAAATAGTTTAAATGGACTTTAAATGTGCAAACTGCTGAAATTGCCAGAACACTCAAGTGACAGTTGAACAATTGTTGCTATGCTTTAAATGGGGCGGATAAACCATAAATTTGTTAAGCCTTTTTGTTGCGCTTCAACTGTGCTATTGTCTTTATTAATATTATTAATATTAACTATTTGCTTGTTTCTTTTCTACTTCTAGGTAAGTGCTTTTTTGTGCTCTCTCTATTGCATTTATTTAAAATTTGGTATGTACAATAATTTTGTAAGATTACCAGAGGAAACAACAAATCTTGTTGAATATTTGTTGTTATCAATTACTTAATCGTTTGATTATTTTTTGGAAAGTATAACAGAGTTTCCAAGACGAATTAAGTCTCGATACTTCAAACTTAAAGCTATTTTGTTTGCTACAGAAATCAATTGCTTTTTATGATTTTAAATATAAAAGAACGTGCTAATAAAAAAGTTTTCTCAAAATTTTTGACAAATCTCAAATCATGTGAGCTCAGACTTGAATTTCTAAATCTTAATTCTCATGTCATAATCCTCCATCGATTTGTGGCAACAGAAATCAATTGCTTCCCTTGCTAATAACCCATATAGAATCATCGTGAATATCCATGCCAATAAGTCCACTAAAACGCTCGACTTATGCCAGTCAATGACTTTCAGAGCTCCACTCTCAGTGTCCCCAATCTCAAACGCTCCCCACGCATTTCACATGAGTTGGCAAAAATGGCAAAGCCATAAGTCGGAGTCGAGTAAATGCAAAAAATACTCGTACATATGCTCATAAATTTTTTTGGCTGCCAACTGCTTTGCTTGCCTTGGCAAATGTCGAGGCCAAGTTGAGGTCCCCGTGTTCCCCTACTCCTGCCCCTTCGATTTCCATAAAGCCATTGGCCAATGGCGTCTCAATTTGACATAATCAATCATTTTTGAACTCCCTCTTCCATTCGCTATGCCAGCAATCAGACTCGTTAAACAAACCCCGAAAGTTTTTACAACTTTATTATGCCGCACTTTCCCCACACCCCTCGTCCCCCTTGAGTACATGCAATGTCTAGTGGCGAGTCTCCCCTTTTCTTTTGCCCCTTAATCGCGATTTTTCGGTTTGGACTTTGTTGTCGCTGGCGTTGGCGCCGCAGCGTCTCGCGCTAAAAATAAATGACGCCAGCACATAAAGTGTGTGACTGCAGCGCCCAATACCCGCTATACTCTATCCTGGGGTGCTTCGACTAACTACAAAACACAAATTTGCACAATTTTTTCACTTCTTCGCCCCCTCCGCTAGCTCTTTACTGCGCAACTTCATTTTCGTCCTTTACACACACAGGAAGCTGCGTCTGTAATTTTTTCTCTACGCTGAATAGTTTTGCCAACATCTAAATAAAAAGCAAGTCGATGGGGCAGACGACGCTGGCAGCGGCAACGGTGATGACGCCGGCAACGACGACGGCGACGGCGACAGCGACGTCGACAGAGCCGCCGCTTTGGCGCCAGCTGCTCGCTCCAGTCTGATGTCTGCGGCGTGGCTCCTGTGGCAACACTGTCCTCGCAGACTGAGCTAGACAACCCTTGTGATGCCCTGTAGGGCATTGGGTTATGCGATTCCAATGAGATAAACTATATTATGAAGAAGACTCTACTTCTGTTTTGAAGGTTATATTTTCGAATATTTGAAAGTTGAAAGCATTTAAAATAATCTGTATGAATATAAACAATTATTAAATTATTTTATATTTAAAGAAATTTGATATTTGATCTTATTATTTTTATTATTTTGTTATTCATCTATTATCTTATTCAACTGTTTCAATTAAGTTTTATTTTTTATTTAGAAAAAGAACATTAAAACAATAGAAATTTTGATATTTTTATTTTCCAAAATAAATAAAGTGTAACTGCGAAATATTACCTATTCTAAGAAACTTTCTGAATGTATATTTTCGATAGAGTACACAATTTTATGTGATAGAGTATTACAATCGTTTCTGTATTCATACATATGAATTAATTTCATAGGGATAAATCCCATTGCCTTTGTATTACATCATATTTGCTGTATAATTTAAATAATTTGCACAATTATAGCGTATCCTTGCTGTCACATGAGTCTGCGCAATTTTGTTTCAATTTTTATTCCCCCCTCTCCGCACCACCCTCCTCGATTACTGTTTTTGCCGTTTTGATGCTGTTATTTGTTTTGTCGCCGCCGCCGAGCCGCCGCTGCTGACGCTGACGGCGACGCCGACCGCAAAGGCTGCTGCGGCGCAGCAGGACGCTTGATGTGTTTGGCTGCCAAAGGATTTGGGAGTCGAGTGTGTCATATTCAGTTCCGCATTCGATGCGGCAGACATCGCAACGTACGCACAGCGTTTGGTAACATTTGGCAATCGGCTAGGCAGTCAACATTTTTCGTGGACATCAACATGTTGATAAAGTACTACACATGTTGCTGATCGCCAGCAACTCGCAGTCTCGCTCGCTCGCTCTCACTGTACGCAACTAAAGTCGCGCTCAGCGCTCTCTCGGCGAGGCGATTTTGTGCTCTCGCGCTCTCAACTGATCTTTGACAACATGTTGTTAGTATAACGCGAACTGCTTAGGAAAGCGGACGTGCTGCGTGTCGTCGCTTTTGTGTTTAGTATCTGTTTCTTGAGTGCGCCGAGTATCTTGCAGTACGTTAAACGTGAGAAGCGCACAGTCTACGTGATCGTGTTTGTTGTTTATTTGTTTAACTGATTACTGGAGTGTGTGTGTAAAGCGAAGTGTTGCGTGAATTGTGATTTAAAGAAAGGTTCATTGAGCATATTTTTGTTGTGTGCTGAAAAGCTTTAAAATCTATAAATAAATACAAATATAAGCCTAGGGCCTATAAACGTGCGATAAGCGAAACACAAAAAAGAAAAGGAATACAAAAAATAGCAACAAAATTAAAGCAAAATAAATACATATTAAATGGCAAACCGGTCGCTGAGTTCTACGAGTTCTCCAAGCAGAGTAAAGTTCAGCTGGTCAGTTAACAAACTAGCAAAGCAGCGCAAAGTGAAACAAATTTAAATACAAAAACCAAACAAATTATCTGTTTGATGTTGAGTTTGTGTGACACAAAAAGATAACAAATGAAATTGCATACAACTGTTTAAATTAGCCGCAAGATAAAATGATAAACAAATTTAAGCAAATAAATAAACACAATGTTGCAGCAACATTTGTGATGCGGAAGCTGAAAACAAACAAAAACAAAGTGTGCCAGCCAAAGAGTGATCCAATCATAACGATAAAAACCCTACATTGTCCCGCCCAAAAAAACCCCAAAGCGTGCTCATTGCCAACAGTTAGCAGTTAAAAACCCTATCTACAATATCGTCCAATATCAGGAGTGTCTCTCGGCAGTGACTCGACTAAAGTTGCACAATCAGCAGACAACAATACGAAAACAAAATGTATATAGAGGAAAATCTGCAACATCAGCGACCATATGAGTCGAGTTGAGGGAAACCGAAACTGAAACCGAAACGAGACTTGCTTATTGTCATACTGAAACGCAGTTATTGTTTCTCATCAAACAGCAACAAATTAAGCAGACAATCAGAGAGGGAGTCTGGTAACAACAATGCCAAATTGTTTAATGGTGCATGTCGAAATGAGCTACGTGAATTGTTCAGAATTCATTGCATCAATATATAAAATCGAGCCAGTGGCTGAGGCTTAAAACGGGGATCTAAGAACTTAGTACTTCACTAGAAATAGAATTAACTTCAGTCGAGTAATAAAGATAATATCTTTGCTCTACCTTCTGTTATAATTATGTTCGCTGTCATCCTCTATCTTGTATTGTATCTTTATTACATTTCTGTCTCCTGCATTATACTTGCAACAATGTAAAGTTGTATATATGTAGTTTCCTCTCGCATGTCCAAAACGAAAAGTTCTACTTTGTGTGTGGAGTTTGTTTAGTTGCTTGATGGATACCTGAACTCAAAGATCCCATTTGTGTTCGGCTGCATTTGCCATTTTGTTGTGCTTTGTATCTTTGCGTTATTTTTTCGCTAATGGAGGCGCAAAGCCCGTGACAGGCCAATATATCACAAGCAAACAGAAACAAATCCCGAAAAAAAATACAGAAGAAAAAATAATCAAATTAGGTCTCGACTGTACACATGGCAATGTTGGCAGCATTCACAGCATTCAATCCAAAACAAAATTCCCCGGCACCCTCGCTGTCACCCTCATCCGGACACTCACATGTGGCAGCTGTGTGTGTGTGAGAGAGTTCCTCTTGTGTCTAACGGAGGTGGCATTAGTAGTGTCACCCTCCCCGGAACCGCTTCACTTCGATTCATCTCGCGACTTTGCGTGTGTTGCGTGCGATCAATTAAATGAAATTTTGGAAGTTCTCAGCGTCACCCTCGCATCCTGTGGCTCAACTTCTGTCTTTTCTTCCTTTTTGTAATAAATTCTTATTAGAGTTTGGCGCCTCGGGAATTCCAGCAGCCAAGAGGGGACACTCTTCCGCGCTCTCCCTCCGCTCAAAAAAAAAAAGAAAATTTATGAGCATTTTTTGCGCCGTTGTCTTCGGCTTATAATAATGTGTTTGAACTGCAAAGTTCAACGTGAGCAACGGCGTTTTAACTCAAGTATTTTAATTGAAAAAATATTGCAATTAATTACGCCGCAGTCGCGATAATGTATGTGTGTGCAAGTGTGTGTGTGTGTGGCGCAAGACCTGATGAAGATTGATTTTCGCTTTTCGCAGCATGGAAAATATGCAGGCGCAGCTAATGAAAATTGTCATTTGACAGCGCAAAATGAATATGTATTTTTAATATATGCAGGCGTTAACTTTGAAGTTTTTCCAAAGATTTTCTTATGATATGTATTTCGTTTGAACTGCCGACGTAATCCATTTTCTCCATTTATAAGGCGTGTTAAAACGCTGCGTTTCGACTCGATTTCCTTATAGACCTTTACATTTACATCCATATCCCAAAATCTCGGCACTTTATAGTTGGTTGTAAACAAACTGACATTTAAATCAATTGCACTTCAGATTTTTGCTTCCTTTAAAGCGAGCCGCAGGTTTTTTCTCATTTTAATTTTGCTTGAATTTTTTCCAAAACAATTTCCATTGATTGACTTTCTCGACTGTGTCATTGCTCCGACTCTGTCAGCTTGTGTTTGCTGGCATTTTGTTTGCCATTGGTACAGGCTACAGAGATAAAGTAAATAGACCAGCGGATAGCAAAGCTGACTAAGATATACCCTGTAAGTCCAAGTGCTGCTTCCGATAGTATTAAAAGGGAAATTAAGGTGAAATGAACACATAGCAAATGTGAGTATCACATTTAGAAACGTTTTACAATATCGTTAAAGTATTGAATTCTTGCGTTTATTTAATTTAGTTCAACAAGAGATATACTTAATCAAATAATTCTTTGTAATATTAAAATCTGACTTCTTACTTTAGATTTCCAAATCAAAATGAAACGTATCTTTTGTTATTTGGAGTTTTCGTAAATTTAACACAAAGTTTATAGTCAGCAGCCCACAATTGGATTGGTTACAGGGTATAAACATGCATGTCAACTGCATGGAGTCGAGTCGATTGATGTAGTTCACCATCGTCTCCCTTTCCCTGTTTGATCCGTCAAACGAAACGGAGCCAAACTGTCTGCTCCGGCAGCTGCAGAGTGTTTTGCATTTCCAGTGTTTGTCCGCCATGTAAATGCCATGTAAATATTTGTGCAGTCCCAACAACGGTGCCAACATGAGAGCAGCGTCTACCCAACACCTTCAACACACATCTTTTCGACAAAAAAATAGCTGAAAATAAAGAGCACTAAATACTACACGAAGCGACACGGCGCTTGCTTAATTAATAGGCACAATTTTATGACTCTTCATTGTTTTCCCAAATAAAAAGAGCGACCCATTTGATATTCGATCCCAGACCCGAGCTCTCAGCTACTGTTCTACCCAAGGCTAATGACCCGTAAAAATTGACAATACTAAGGCGCATGGCTGGCGTGCTTAGGGTTGTCGTCTACCTGTTATGCAAAAGGGTTGTCGTCGCGCAGCTTGGGAAACTGTCTGAGTGTTGTCTTGGATTGTGTGTTTAATTGACGGAAAGGCGGCGACAGCCAGGCGAATAACTTATATCTTTTTTTTGGGTACACAAATGTTAATTAGCAGCAGGAAATTGGTTAAGAGAAAGAAAAGAAAATCATAAAAGAGAACCAATTGATGTGGGAAAAACGGCGCTAAGCATGGGTAAAGTTGTGGAAGAAGAAAGAAAGAAATATGGAAATAATTATGACTTTAATTAAGTAATAATTGATATCATTTTGAAAAGAACAAACGAATGTGTAATAAGACAGTTCATTGACTTTCTTTGCTAACAGAAAGTGAATTAATGAATTTACCGATTGCATTAAATAATATTTAAAAGGACGGACAGGCTATGATTGTGGTTTAGAATGAAATAAGAAATATGCAAATAAATATGAGTTTAATTAAATAATAATTGATATAATTTTAAAAGAAAGAAACGCTCATTCGCACATGGCAATTTATTGACCAGCAGAAAGTGAATAAATTCATTTACAGACTACTTTAAATAATATCTTAAGTACCGGCCTAGTTAATAATACGACCCTGGAGACGTCTTCTCAAGAAAAAGAGACTGATAAAATAATTGCATTAAAGTTGCAACCCGTTTGAGTTGCTCCCTTGTTGCATTGCATTACATTAATTAGCCGTATGGGCAACTCAAGGTTATCATTTGTGTCTAGCTTGCACCTTTTAAGGTTGACTAATTGGTCTCTGTGCGCAGCGAGCATGCAACATGTTGCCATCTGCCACAGCTCTCTCAGCTGTCACAGCGGTAGCATGTTGCAGCCGTCGCTGCACTTTGGCACTCAATAAACAGTCATTATCTGCGGCTTTGTCATCTTTATCGTGGCCTAAGAATGCGATCGAGTCGCACCTTTTAAAAAAAAGGGCTCGGCCTGTGTCGAGACTTGAGTTGACGGAGCTGATTGCAGATGCCTCAAAAGGTTGCGCCCAGCAATGGGAATCATTAATCAGCTGCAACTAATATTTGTGATAGTGTTGCAAGTTCTTGTTGGACTCTGATTACAGCTCTGCTCTCTTTCACTCGTTATTCTAATCACTATTCATGCAGTTTGACAGAACACAGAGACCAAGAGTAGTTGCCACTTAAATGGAACCTCATTTCATCGTGAGCTGAGCCGCAGTTCTAGGAATCGTTGGTTCGGAGTCGCAGCCGCAGAGCCCTTTTTGCTCTCTTATCTACGTGTCTTCCATTTAGTGGTTCAGTTTCTCTGGAAGACTCCACAAAAATTTAATTATTATTATACCACATTATCTGCTCGAGCCTCTTTATCTGCTTCTTCTGATGCTCGAGTTTGTCGTTGATTAATTCACGACATTATGTCTGAGGCGTGCACTTGGGAAATTGATCAACAATCTTCTAATTTAAATTCATTCGCCTTGGCGTTAGCAAATTATTGATGATTACTTTCGTGAGAAAAAAAGTATCTTATGTTGATTTTAGTGATATATTTTATATCCTATGTAAAGCACATATTTTTCTTTGGGAAATTCACATTTCCTTTGCATATACTCCACTATTTCATATCATATTTATAGTACCAAATGAGTTGATTGAAATTAATATTTATTTTAAGTATACTCATCGGTTGCTTATATCAGTTAAAGGATATAATAATTTTGAAGTTTAAATCTAAAATTGTTGTCAAATAGTTTTTGTATATTCATTTTGGTTTATGAAGTTGAACATTGTTATTTATATACATATTACTAATTAACGTAAATCCTTTTGTTGTACAGCTATTTAAATTATCATTATTATGTCACTTTTATAATTGAGGTCATCCCTTGAAATTCTTTTCTTCTGTCTGAAAATTCGCTATAAACGCGTTCAATGCTGTTTGCAATGCCGTCTCTTGTTGTCACCTTAATCCTGGCACCAGCTGCCGGCTGCCTTTGCCTGTCTGTTGTTTTGTTGATGTCGTCGCTGTTATTGTTATTGTTATTGTCTTGCTATTAGTGCCACCGTCCAATGCAACGCGCGCATGTTAAAGAAACATAAACAGAGTCCGACCCCTTAACCCCATGGCCAGGCTAAGCACTTACCCGAAATGCATACCCGAAAAAAATGAGAAAAACATAAAAAAAAGAGGAAAACATTGAAGGAGAAAAGGAGAAAAAAAGTTTTTCATTATTATTATTGCCCACGTTGCAAGATGGGGCTGCTGATAATACTACGAGTGGAATGACAGACAGACAGACGAAGAGCGACCCAAAAACTCATCAGCATAATCAACAGAAGCGTGGCGAGAGCGAGAGAGAGGAGCGGTGGCAGGGCAATGTTGCATGCAACATGCACAAGATACGAGTGATTGTTGCCTGACAGCCCGTTGAGAGTTTGTCAGACGCTCGGTCAATGGGCAATGGGGCTGTTGTCAGGCCAACAACGAATCATCATCATCTGTGTATGTGTGTCTGTGCAACTAGCATGCAATATATTTGGATACATATAATAATTTTGAATTTCGTTGTTTGTGTTCTCCATCAAGTGGACGCACAATTGACGATGGGGGAAGGGGAGATGCGGGTGTCTGGCTGGGGAGTTGTAATTACCGCAACTCGAGTGGAACCCGCAAGCAAACTACGTTCTTTTATCATATGTGACTTCACTGTGACTGACTCGACTTATCAGCCATGCAAGCACATCACTGTCGAGTTGCATTCATTATCTTACAATAAGTATTCAAGCTACGCAACTGTCTGTTGTCTGCCCCCGGGTTGCACCTTCACACTGAGACTGAGACTGAAACTTAAACTCAATCGCAGACTCGTTGATAAATTGTTTGTTGACGTGATTTGTGTACAGACTGCGATTCAATACGATTTGATTTGATTCCGTTTTGGATTCGTGTCGATTTGATTAGATTTCTTGCATTGGCTTTTGTCTTACTCAAAAGTTTGACCAGTAGCAACTCGACATGCGATATGCAAATTTATGTTTATGCCCCAAACGAAAGCGAAGTTTACTTCTTTTTCTTGTTTCTTTTGGCACTCGATAGATGCTTTCTACACGATTAACAGTGTCTGACAGATTGATGTATGTGCTGATAACTTGCACCTCGTCTGATTTGCTTCCTCTGAACTCCATTTCTCATGTATTTTAGTATCTCGCAACAGTTAATCAAGCATCTATCTTGACGCCTAAAGACTTGATCTTGAAAGCGGCTCGATGGCTATTAATATGTCTACTGATTTTCAGATTGCATTAGGTCAAAAAACCTGTGTTAAAATATGGTTTACCAATATCATTTGCATAGAGTCAAATATTTTTGAAAATTGCATTAATTCCCACACGTCTCTAGACACATCTCATTTTTCATCTGATGTTTCGTTTTATTTTGCTGCGTTACACAACAACATTTCTTCTCCAGACGATCGCTTAAATTAGAAGCTCTTTAAGCTATTTGTAGCTGTCGAGACCTCGTGCAGCTAATATTTCAGTATAACATATTTTATTACCCCCATTTGCAATCCTTAAGATACATTTACAGCAGACGCAATTGAATTGCATGCAAGCATCTTGCACAATGGGTTGGCCTTTAATTAAATGCATTAAAGTGAGCTATATACATACAATAAATATAGTATAAACTTGTCAGCCATATACGTAATGGACAATCCCCGCTTCCAACGATGCTGACGTACTAGGAAAACTACACTTAAAAGTAGTTTGCGAGTTTAAAATTACGTCCTCCCCCAAGTCACATATTCACAATCTCTTTGGCTCAAGTTACATGAGCTAATGTTGTTATTACAGCAAGCTCTAAACTTAAATTAGACTCAATTGTTTATAATTCTCCGACCGCATATGTCAAGTGCGTTGTTCCTCGTTGTTCTTCGTCTTGGGCACTTGAGGAAGTGCCCAGCCTTCAATCTTAAGCTCGATCCGCTTCTCAAAACTGGTTGAGTTCAACTGTTGTTCGACGTCCACCCGCTAAATTCACAGAAAAACGAGAAGAAAACAAAAACTGAAAAGACTCGACTTCTCACACAGCAGGTTTCGTGCCCAATTAATGCAGTTCGAATAGCGATAAAAAATCTTTTATATATAAATATTGTTTTTGTTTTTCTTTGGGTCGCTAAAATGCTTGGCGCGCCCTTTTGGTTTACATTTTCGTATTGCCTTTTTGCATATATTAATAAATATACATGCATTAAATTATACATTCTACGAGCGATTAACGTTCTCTGATAAGCCCAAATAGTTGTGCGGAACTCACCGAAAATCAAATTTGTTTTCTTTAAAGCCCAAAAATTGTATACAACTATAAATAAACGATAAAAACACTTCTGACGACATGCACGAAATGTTTATTGTTACTACGAGTATAATATATTTTTTTGGCTCTGATGTCATATTCGCTATAGACACGAATAAATAAGTATATAGAGAAGTATATCTGAACACACCTCAATAATTATATGAACATTAGCTTCAAGTGAGCGACTGAGGAAGCACTTCTCCAAAACAGTCTCCAGCAACAGCAGCCACCACAAACGGGGGCAAAAATTGTCCGCATCCAAATTGAAACAACAACTCGACCCAATTAAAAGCCTACAACTACAACAGCGACGCCTCTAATGACTAAAAACCAGACACACTCACAACACACACACTCTCAACTTGCGTGTTGTTGTGGCATTTACAAGTGTTGTTTTTTTTTTTTTTGTAGCTGTCAAATGCTTTGGGTACCAATGACTTCATAAGAGTTAAGTGTGATTACAACGTTCAAAACGAAACTTTGAAGAACCATTGGGAAACCTTGTTGATTCTCTAATATTATTGTCGAATGAAATAGCCTGAAATTAAGTCGAGAACTGCAATCTCATGTTGACCAACTTTATATATTTTATCAATCTAACAATCAACTTCAGCTGACCTTGACGCTACTCGAAGCTGCTGCTTGACCGCATAAGAATTAATTAACACCAATATGTTATAACTCGAATTTCAGCATTTGTAACCATAAACAAAATGTATCAAATATTGTTCGGTGTAGAACTTTAGATAATTTTAAAACCCTTTTGCATTCTTAAAATATTTTCAACACACTTTGTCTTAATTATTATTTAACACTTGCGACGATAACTCAACACAAAAGTTCGACAATAATTCTTATCTATTTTTATACTACTTAATTTGCTATTATTATTAAAGATTGTATTTCTCGCCATGGCACAAAGCTTGCGCATTTGTGTTAAAATAATTAAGCCTTTGTACCTAGGATTAAAACTCACATCAGAAATGTTTCTGTTATTATTTTAAGAATGAAAATTCCAAAAGAACATTTCGTAAGCCCCGCAAAAGTTAACAGTTAAGCAGGCCTTGAGGGTGTGTGCCAGCTCACCGCCCCCTCAAGCCCCGTCAACCCCTTGGCAACCCCACGAACGGCGCCTTTGACTTGAATGAGTGACACGAAGCTACTTAGCAATGCAGTTGACAGCTTCACTTTGATTAGTTTGCGTATTTTTTTTGTTTTGTCTGCCTTATTTTTCAACCAGTTTTGACATTGAATATTTAGAATTCCATTTTTTTTTAGCTGTATTTATATTTTATTTTGATGGCTTTTGTTTATACATATTTATTTTATTTTTTTCACTGAAAGCTGACACAGTTGCGAACAATAAATTTGTTTTTTGCTTGTTTATTGCGCATTTTGTCAACAGTTTCACAGTTTGGGATTACGAGTAAAAAGTGGAAGCTACTTACTTACAGTGTGTGAATTTGATCAACACATGAGACAAGCGAATATTCGTAACACTCAGCTCTAGTAGTTTCCCCATTTTGAGTAGTGAACACATGTTGTCTCCGCTGATGCTGATGCTGATGACTTTGACTTGATGCTCTCTGTGGGTCTTAAGTATTTCGCGCTTTAATCGTTCGAATCCATAATTCATTTCATTTCCTTAAAGCATTAATCAAATGTGCGTCTCTTGCTCTCTTTGTTTGTCATCTTGTGCGTTGGCTGACTTTTAGTTATTTTATTTTTTCTACTATGTATTTTATTTTATTTTAGTTTTTGTTCGCTGCTTTTTTTCGTTGAAAATTATGGCAATTTCCTTGTGAGATTTGACTCGATTGATAAGCAGCCACGTCGTCTAGACTGGAGCGACCCTCTGCAGCAGCAGCAGCAGCCCACAGGAAAAAGCAGCTGAAGAAAAAAAAAACCTAGACAGACGTCACAGCGATAAGCCTGTGGGCCAGCCTCTATTACCCCGTTCCAAAAACTACACAGCAATGACTGTCAAACTGTGCGAGTCGTTAGTGAAAGCTGCTGGGAACAGCGCCTGGCAAGCAGTTAGAAACACCTTGGCGCGTTCAATTGTTAAATTGTGTGCACATTTGACATTTGCCACCATTTCGAGAGCACAATAGACATTCCAATGCAATAAAATGCAAAACAATTAGACGCCTACTGCGGCACATAAAATGCAAAAATTCAACTTCAAAATGTCGAAGTCGAAGTCGCAGTCGCAGTCTGTCGGACCTTGGGTTCGATTTTGTTGTCGAATTGTTGGCAGCCTGAAATTAATTTGATTTATGTGCGATTTATTCAATTCAACTTTAGGTTGTGCCGCTTCCACTGATGTTGCGCAGCTCCACGTAACTCACAATGCGGCAAAGGAATATTGCACTTCTATTTCTATTTATCCGAAACTTTGCATAAGCAATAAATTTGATAATCTCAACTGCCGCATGGCCATAGCTCAAATTTTGAGTGTAACACTGAAAGCAACTGCAGCACTCTTAAAACTGCTTCACAATTATAAATTGATTGACTGAAAGTGGTAAATTGCAATTTAAAGACTGAAATTAGATCTTGATGAAGCTGTGAAATTTGAAAGTTTAAAACTGGTTCATTGTCAAGGAAACTATTCTGATTTATGATTATAAAAAGTTGCATGTGATGAAAACAGTTTTCAATAATTTCCCTAAAGAAAAATTTATAAAAGCGGGAATGTCATAAAATTGGCTATAAAACCGAAACTTTCTCGCCTGGAAATTGTGACGAAAAAATATTAACGCAAAATATGATTGTAGGCTCAAACGGGAAATATTAAGAGTACGTGGTACTAATTCCATTTTATTAGCATTATTATTATTAAAGTTGAAACTCGTTTCTACAGATTTCTCCACACTGCAATATTTTCCTTTTGTTTTTACTAACTTCAAGGCCGCTCTATAAAGCTGTCGCTGCAAATTGGCACTTCTTTAAGTTGGGATTAATCCCAACTTGAAACACAACTATTTCCGTGTTCTGACAGAGAAGGGGGCGTGGCACATCATCCCGTCCCCTGCTCTGCAGTGTCTCTCAAGTGGCTGCCAACTTTATGAGTTTTAGTTTTATCAAGTCTTTGACACTTTGTGACTTGCAGAACGGGCACTTAAAACATAGTATCTATAAGTCTACGGACTATGTTGATGCCATGTGGCGAGGTTCTCGGACTGCAACAGTTCATGCCACATGCCAGGCACTTCTACTCGTTGTTACTGTTGTTGTATCTGTCAATTGGTTTGTTAGTTGGTTCTGCAGTCGTTGACACTTGAAAGCGGACTTCAGTTCGGTTCTGGTTCTCTTTCAGTTGCTGTTGTTGTCGTTGTTGTTTGTTTCTGGTTGTGGTTCTTATTCCAAGCCATTGCGAAACTTGCTGACTTTGCTAAATGACAGCTTGACTCAACAATAACAACAACAACAACTTGCGAATGCAATAAATAACAATTTTCTAATGTCATCAACATACGCTCAAGCCTTTGTATCTCCTCTGCTCTTCCTTCTCTCTTCCCCTCATTGCTCTCTCTCTCTCTCTCTCTCTCTCTCTCTCTCTCTCTCTCTCTCTCTCTCTCTCTCTCTCTCCCCATTGTTCTCTGCTCTGGAGCTGCCTTAAGGCATCGAGACGACTCTCGGCTTTTGGTATTTCCCTCTGCTTGTTGTGTTGTTGTTTTATAGCGCTGCGTGAATTGGCTGTAATTGTTTTGATTGCAGTTCATGGCTTGGACTTCACACTCTTGCCTCTCTTTCACTCTTTGCATCATCATTTGCTCTCACTCTCACATCTGTCTGTGTTTGAGTTCTAATAAACAACAATTTTAATTGTGGCGACTGTAAGAATTGCAGCTTTGTAATGTTGAAATCGATGTATAGAGTTATTAAAGATATGCTGGAAAAAAATCATAATCATTGTATTTACAGTGGTGCAAAAACAATTGTCCCACATGCGAACAATAATTGCACTCCTATAATCACATAATGACAATTTAATGATTATAATTTATCTACTTTAGTGCCAAAGAAAACAAGACACTTCTTCACATAGACTAACATAGACTTGCTAATCAACTTAAAAGAAGAGATGAATATTCTTTACAACTATTAAAAGTTCTTTATGTAGCAACTTAATGTTGTAAATCTCCGACAAAGTCTGCTTAAAGATCTCTTACGTATTCCACTATTTTTATTAGCTTCCCTTCGAATAACCTTGAAATAAGCTATTTTTGGCCAACTCAGCCCTTTAAGCGTGTCTTTACATGCTTTTAACTGTGGCATTCAAAATCTGACAAGTCGTCAAATCCATTAAAGCTGCTTGCCATTGTTATAATGCTCCATTCAACTGGCGTCTCGCTGCTTTTCGCGCCTTTTTTGGGGGTCGTCAATCAAAAGCTAGACAAACAGTCAGAAAGTCAGTCAGTTAGTCAGTCAATCAGTCAGTCAGACATATGAAATGGATGCTAATTAGGCGTTAATGAGATGCTACGCTTTACGGCTATTAAATAAATAGATTTCTGGCTGTGCAACGCCCACTGTAAGCTGGAGCGAGGGAGTGGCAAGTGCCTGTGGCAAGTTCAATGTATGCAGCACTTACAACTTCAGTTCCAATATGAAATGTTGCTCCTCAATTAAGCATGATTGATGCAGCTTTAGTTTAAAGAGCTCGGGCAATGAGCACGCGGCGGGGCAAAGCAAAAAAAAGAGACCCCCAGGCTTGAATAAAAAATGATAAACCTCAATTTCAATGCAGCAGCAATTAATCAAATGAGGCAACCACAACAAGAACAGAGCAAAACAGCATTATGAAAACCTTATGAAAAGTTAAGAAAACCCCAAAAGAAGAGAAAAGAATATCAAAAATCAACGAGAAACGATGTCCGCAGCTAGCGCAAGTAATCGACCGCCGACGTCGCCGCTCTACGATGGCTATGCCACAATCCGGGCTCGCGGCTTGACGCGCTCCCGCTCCATACGTGCGGCTGAAGTCACGGAGGCAGCCGCCGCCGCCTTGCCACACGAGCTGCAGCAACCACTGGGCCAGCTGCCAATGCAACATGCGCAACGCAAGCGAACTGTCTCGCTGAGGAGCAACTACAGTCAGAGCTCATCGCTGGGCCATGGCGAGGAGATCTATGCCAGAGCCAAGCCAGTGCGCACGCCCACGATTGGCAACGAGCTGGAGCCCATCTATGCGAGTGCCACGACCACAGCAACGGCAACAGCAGCCGCTAATGCGGGCGGCTTTCGGCCGCTGTCGGATGCCTCGAGTTCCTCTGGAGGCGGTTCGATGCCCTGCGACTATCAGAGCGTGAAGAAGAATTCGCGCTTCTCGCTGGACTCGCTGCAGAGCAGCGCCACACCCAAGACACCGGATTACAATACAGCTGGCGAGGAGGAGCACATATTTCTCTACACGGCGCCCGAGAGTCCCAAGCGGCGACTGGACAGCGGTTTGCGCAGCTCCTACGATAGCTCAGAGCGTGTTTGTTACTCGCCACTGCCGAAGCTCAGCTTTGATATGCAGGAACGCGACTCTCGACGCGCCACATTGCGGCACAATTCGGTCAGCAGCTCCACGAGCAGTCGTCGACCCATGACTTTGTCTCTGACTGAGTCGTTGCCACTGTCGCCCACTGGACTGCCGCCACCGGCTCCCGTGAGACGCGAGAGTCTGTATGCCAAGCCAAAAATCTATGCCACGCCCACGCGACCACCGACCACTAAGCGCCTTAATCTGTATGAGCTGCCTATTGTGACGCAGCGCAGCAACAGCACCGAGCTGCTGGAACGCTCCTACACCAGCCAGAGTCTGGCCACCATAGATCAGGACGAGCTGCTCGTGGTACCCAGTGCCATGCCCATGTTGCCCAGCGCCGTCGATCGGCGCTATCACACGCTGGGCCACATGCGGGTGAAGAGCATGGGTGCGGGTCTGCATCGCAGTCTGGATGTGCCTGTGGGCTCCATGCTGGACATGAGTGCCCATTGGGCCCATCAGGGCAGCCACAAGTCTGCTGGGAATATCTATGCCTCTGCCGATGCGGCTGTCAGCGATCTGAATCGCATGGCCCCCGAGTACATGGATCCGCTTGACTTTAAGATCGGTTGTCAGACGACGCTGAGGAGTAAACCTTTAATCCCCTGGTATGAGTTGGCCATCAGGCGCGACTTTAAGCGCCAGTCCTGCCCGCCCATCAGTGGAGCCCTGACCTTGCCAGCGTCACCTCAGTTGGATGATCAGGTAAAGAAATTGTTCATGAAAGTGAAGTTGTGAATTGGTCTGTTTGTAGGGATATTAATCATGGTACGATTATGGTAAAGATGTAAAGTGCAAATACTTTAAATTTTTCATGTGTGTTTTCATTTATAATTCATATTCAATATTTATATATATTATATATTTGATGTAATATATGAATTTATTAATAAGAATCTGTTGAATAATAACACAAGTCTATTTTGAACAATTCTCTCTTATGTCGATTGTAATTCTACAATATTTTACTTAAAGGCCTAACAAAAAATATATTCCGTTAGTTTTTTTGATATATAATAATTATATGTTTTATCAAATTATCAGTATAAAAATGAAATAAACACATTATTTACAATAATTAAGTCTTCCTAATGTTACACTGCTGGACATGCTACTAGCAGTTTTATGATTGATAAATGCGACAATTGAATCTGAACTTGCTAAGTTAAAATCAATACAAATTTAAATAATGAATGCCTTAAATGGACTATCATCTAAACCAGTCTGTTAATTATTTTAAAGCTATTTTTATAACTGAATGTCTATTGAACAGTTTGTTTAGTAATTTACTTAATGAAAATATTACTCGAAGTATTGATTAAACTACTATAACAATTATTTTCTTCAATATTCAATTTATTTTCCATGTTTTGCTTAAAACAAAAACCCACACAATAAGAAGTTGAAATAATGAATGCCTAAAAGTACAATTAATAGCTATTAACTTCTTTTTAATTATGGCAAACTTGTACTTAGCGCTGGATATCTATTGAATTTTAATATATTTTAGCCTTGAGCAACAAAATTTTTCAACGGAAATATTTCTTAAATTATTGATTGAATTATAAGTCACATTCAATCTATATTTCGATATTTTGCTTAAACTTGAACAATACTATTTGATAATGGAAAAATACTTATTAAAGTGCGAGTAATACAACTATTCCCCCTTATAATATTCAATCTATATATCAATGTTCAAACTCAGTCTGAAATTTGTGCGCTCGTTGATCTTCTCACTCGACAATTAGCCTTTGATTTGTTGCGTGTTTATCAGTAGCTGCAAACTGCAAACTGCAACTGCCACAAGAGAAATGCAGTAGCTTGGCCTACAGTTGGAAGTTGCAAGTTGGAAGTATGTAGTGTGTGGCATGTTCCTTGTTCCTTGTGAGTGCAGCAAGCACTTGCTGCAAGTTGTTGCCATGTAGCATGTGGCAGTTAGCCCGACATGCCTCATCCGGCTTTGGCATTACAAATGCAAGACAGCGGGCGCATAAGGTAAAGCTATGCGAGGCAGTTGGCTGTCAGTCGCCGTTAGACGCGTTGCCCACTGATTGATTTAATAAAACTTGCATGAGCTGCGATACGTTTATAGCCTTTGGGCCACCAGAGTCCACGGTGAGGCCGAGCTGAGTCGAGCCACAGTCCAGCATATTAAATAAATGAGGCAACGTCTTGGACATTATTTAGCCAGGCTCACGTATTGCAGATTACAGTTTGAGCAGCGCTGGGCGCTGTTGATTTTAATCCTGCATCCGTTTTGTAGCGCTCTTCGCTTGAGTGTATCTATGGCTGTGTGTGTGCGTCTGTGTGAGCAACACAACATCTGTTGACCATGTCCAAAACTGATGACCTGATTCGCAGAACATGTAATTGATATGTTGTCCACGAAGAAATCAGCTTTGATTTGGCCTGGCAACTGCTGCAGCTGGCGAATGCCCTACAAAATCAGGTATGCTTGTGCAGTCATGCAGCATGCACTTGGATTTATCAATAAAGTGATGTTGTATCACATTTTATGCTTCTATTTTTATGGCATTTACTACTGTAGAAACTCACTCGACTAATAATATTTTTGTCATCGATAACTTCACCATATTCGCAATACCCTGTAGACAAAAGTCTCTCGCCAATTGTGGGTCCAATCAATGTCAACTTTCAAAACAAATAAAGTTGCCATTAATGCCGTTTGCCATCAGCCGTTTGCCCCTTGTCGACTTTTTTGACTTTACTCACTTGGATTTGGCGCGATTTTTTAAAGCTGTTTTTTAGGCTTCGCAAACGCCGTCAACTTTTAAAGCGTTTTTTCATGTTTATTTATGAGCAGCTGAGGAGGAACTGCGATCTATGCGCTGCAGGGGAGCAGGCCGGGGAGGGGAGAGGGTCAACTGGGGAGCTGAACAGCTATCAAGTCTATGGGTAACATGAGACGATGAAAAGTGAAATTGTCAGTACTGAGGTTCGCTTTTTTTTGGCAAAGCCAATTGACGGGCGTGTGAAATGATCATAATTACAGTTTGAGGAGCACTGCGCTCCACTTCGGTGACTTCAACAGTTCAAATGGTTCAACAAAAAGTTGAATGTCAAATGCTGATTGCCTTTAATTGATTTCATTTTATATAAAAATTTACATATTTGACAATTATCAACGCATGCCATCACCATCACCATCACCATCAGCATCATAATCAAGTATAACGTCATCATCGTCATCGTTATTAAAAAAAAGTCTTACAACTGATTGATGTGATTTTGATTGCTCAATGGGTTTCGCTGGGCGTGACAATAATTTTACATAGGTAATAAATTTACCGAATGATTCAATTAAGTGTCGAATCCAAGCCAATTTACCTGAGTAGCAAAAATAGATAAGTAAAATATTAATATTTTTATATGGTTAATTTAACTTGCAGACTATTAAAACTATCAATTATAATTATTATTTCCATGGGTATAAAAAAGTGGTTATATACTTTGACAAAATTACTATAACAAAATTTAAAAGAACATGCAATTAATAAATTGTGCAACATGGTCAATTAATTTTTTTAAGTTGTTTTATTATTTTCTCAAGAAAATGGCGCTATCATTATAAACATTGGTTTAATTAATTTATCATATTTAAGTATTTGGTATATATGTATATATTTCAAATATTTAAAGTTTTCTTAATTTACTAATTTTCAAGAATTGACACAAATATTTTTTATTATAGCATAATAATCATTATTGAAATTTTAATTAGTTCCCTGACTATATTTAGCATTGTTAATATTACCAAAATGACAGTTTTAATTATCTATCACCAACATCTCTACATTATTGTTGACATCAGGCTATTTACATTAATTTAACGATCTTTTCAATCTCAGTTATAAACACATTACTCAACTTTGGTTGCACTTCCAAGGACAATAGCTCGGCTATTGCTCTAGTTTTGCAGCTCTTAGTTGTTTATCTGTTGTATATCGCTCATATCTTAAGTTAAGTAGCGCCATGCATAATTAATAAAAACTGTTGCCAACGTCAGAGAGCTGACAAAACGCCAACAAATTGGCAAAGTCGTCGGGCAGAGGGGAAGCGGGGGGAGTTGCAGTGGGGCATGTGTGTCGGGAAACCGTTGCAGTTGCAGCGTTACTCGACTGGCCTTAAGTAACTCGTTAGTTTTTATCTTTTGGCATCGCTTATTAAAACAATTTCTGTTTGATAAACGAGATGTGGTGATTGTGGACAGCTCGCTGATTGCTCGCCTGACTGACTGACTGACTGACTGAATGACTGACTGACTGGCTGCGCATGAAAAATATATGAATTTGTAACGCAAGCACTGAAAGAAAATAATGAGAATAACAAATTAAAATATATAGAATTTTAAAGTGTTTGAAATTTTAAATTAATTTTACAATATTCAATGTGTGTTTTAAAACAATTATGCGTATTTTTAAAACATAAAAATAATGAGTAATTTTGTATTTAGATTGCGATTGAAAGGCTATGCCAGATATGCGTAAATTTGTATCGCAGTCACTGAGAGAAATTAATGATGATAATATATTAAAATTGTAACTATTTTATTTTAAATAAATACAAAAAACTAAATGTATTTTTTTGGAGAATTATACATATTTTAACGGAATTTCAAACATTATATATTATTTATTTTAAGTGACTGATTGGTTGCACATAAAATTTATAAATTTGTATGACATTTTCAAATATTTAAAAGCATTGCCTAAATTTATTTTTAGTGCAATTAACGCATTTATTGCTTTTCCTCTTCGAATGTAGCTCATTTTAATTGCTAGGCCAGCGGCTGCCATAAAGCAACCCACTGAGCACTCAATGAATTGATTGACTGACTGACTGACTGAATGACTTACTGCTTGACTCTCGCTGACTCTGCCCCTTCTTCCCCCTCTCTCTCACTCTCTATCTCTTCCTTTGGCGGCTTGTGTTTTTGTCAAAAGCAACATGACAGCAACACCTGATCTATGCGCAGTTATCTGGTATTTAGTATGTTTTTCTAACATGCTTTTTGAATTCCTTTTTTTCGTGTTGCTTCTTGCCTCTTGCAACGTGCTCAACTGCAGCTGCCGCCATCACCATGGGGCGCACAATTTTTAATTTATGACAAATGCAATTTGTATCTACTTAATTCATAAATATTTATTCGACTATGCAACAAGGTGCAAGCAATCGGGGGCACGTGAGCGTTCAGTTCATAGAGTCACAGGTGTCTTAGTCAAAAACAAATCACAAAAAAAAAGAGAGCTCAAACGAAACCAGTTTCAAGTGCAGTGTTCTTTTCAGTTCCCTTTGACTGGGCCCAAACTCGTTTCGGAGTTTGGCTTTAATAGAGAGACAAAGACTTAGCTGTATTGAGCGATGATGAAGCTGTTCCAGGCGGGCACAGAGACGAGTGCAGACAGGACGAATGACAGACAGAGTTCGCTCCCCAAGGAAATCACAATCAGAATCAGTGCTGAGCGAAAGCAAACTCAACCAAAAAGTAAACCAGAATCAAAACAAAAACAAACAAACAAATAAACTCACAGCAAACTGACTGTCGAGGTTTTGCCCAGTCTCTCTCTCTCTTTTCTTTTATATAAAAGACAAACAACAAACGAACGAGAATGAACAAGAGATTTGAATTTTAAAGTAAAAATCATGATGTTTAAAACTGGTTATTAGACTGTTTTTTTACAATGGTCTGAGTTCTGAGGTCTGCATCTTCTTTATTTTCTTTTATTTTTAAATCCAAGCAGACACACACAGCCATTACGTTTTGTTGATATCCTGAACTTGTGTGTCGTCTTGTGGCTTCCGGTCTTGAAATTCAATAATCAATACAAAATAAAACCCAAACAGAACACAAACACTTCAATGGACATTGATCGTGACGAGACAAGTCATTACATGAAATCAATGAGTTCGAAGGGGAAAACAGAGTTCTGTAAGTGGAAAGTTGATTGTATTGCTTTTTTTTTTGGGGAAAACTCAAATGTGATCTTGAAAGCGTCATTTGATGAGGGGGATTTGTTAAGAGCGCTCCACTTGGGAATTAATGAATAATGATATTTCAAAAAGGGAAAATTAAGATGAGTGTAATTTTTAAATAAGAAACACTAATTGAGTAACTTTAGATTCGAAAAGTGGTTTCTTTCAAACAGGCTATGATATTTGATTTTCTTCAAGTTTTTATGATGTCAAAATGATGTTAATTTTGAATGATTTATTTAAATTGAATATATTCTATAATACATTTTCTCAATATTCAATTTATTTTAAATGGGTTTCAAAATTATTATTTATGTCCAAGCAATTGCTACTCAACTTATCTTGAGCAATCCACAAACCTCTTTTATTGCTATTATCGATCAAAGTTCATAGTTATTCTGGTAATTTTGGCACTTTCTTTGGCAATTACTCTGTTGTTATCCCAAAGCTTATCTAATTAGCTGCCAATTACCCAAGCTCACATATCTTATCGAATTTAATGTACAAAGCCAATTCTTAAATTGCCCATTTGCAATTTGCACTTTACGAGTTTGTCCACATAATATAAATTGCAGTTGAAATTTACAATCTCTTTTTTTCCTTTTTTCTCTTTCCAGGTAAGTTCCTCGTGCTCACATCAATTTAATCCACACTTGGGGGTATCGTAAGTCACAGTTGTTGTTGTTGCTGTTGCTGTTGCTGTTTGTTGTTAGAGTGGCCATTAGCCAAGCCACAAAATTTGTAGGATGCCAAATTCAAGACACAAATCTGCAGTGCTGTGAAAATTACATCGAAAGAGATGAGAAATGCAAAAAGCTCAAGAAATGAATAAATAGTAAGGCAAAGAATTGCTGAGAATTGTAGAATTGCTGTGCAAATAACGAAAGCAGTCTTTGTCTTTCGGCAGCCACTGTTCCTACTATGTTGCATGCACTGTCGAGCTCTTTCAAGGCGGCGCAAGATCAAAGCCAGTGTGCCACAGAGTCTGTGGCTTGTTGGATCCGTGTGGGTTCAGTGTGTCTGTGGTGCCGTTTCTCTCACTTCAGGCATACTCAATACACCAACAGGCTGTCCTCCTTCTTTCGCTTCTCCTGCGCAACTCAAGATCTTAATGATGATTTGCTATTTTTGCGCACAGCTCGCAGGCAACTCCTCGATTCAAGTCTGATCCCCAGAGCCGAAATCAGCCAAGTGGCAATGATGCGCATGTCGCATCTTTTGCCACACAATCACACACACACAGACACACACACTGACACACTCAGTCGTAAACAATCGCAATGGATTAGTTTGTTAATCAGTTTATTATGTGGCGGCAGATCTGTTATGATCAACACAGGTTAACAGACTGCGGCAACACACAATCCTCAGGGGCGTTAACTCTGAACTGAACTAAATGAATGAAGCAACAAAGTCATAACCATGAAATTGGCAAAATTAAATTCAGACATTTTTGATTGAAAACAAATTAAAAAGTCCGCTTTGATTTCTCATATAATTCATCAATCGATTTTTTGCTGAGATTAAAGCGAATTTCAAATGAAATTTATGAAAAGAAACAGAATATATTTTATGTAGAAGTTTGCAAACTCAATGAAGCTAATTTTGATTAGATAAAGATCAGCTCAGTTGCGCAGCTACTAGAAAGTAAAGAATATGATATGTTATCTTATCTAATGTCTAGCGTCAATGACGTTATTTTTTATAGATTAGCCACTGCAGTTATCTACTCTAGTTTATGGGATGTTCAGATGTGGCAGAAACTCGTTAGAACTCTTACGAAACTGCAAATTTCTAGCCAGTTTCACTTAATTTTCCTCTTCTTTGTACAATCGATTATTTAATAGAAAATATTTATATTTAGTTAGCTTTATTTTCTACCATTATTTTCGTTCCGCAATCAAGCTGTCGTTGAGGTCATCAGAAATCAATCTAAGCATGAGAAATAAATCCTCACTTGGCCTCGCTTAAAGGTCAAAGTCATCAGACCTCTGCTACCAAATCACAAAAAAAATCTGCAGCAAATTAATATTTTGCAATTTTCAGCTAGCAAAGTTGCAACTTGATCCCGTGACCTTCATTAATCATTAATTATGTATATACAACCGCCCTCTTGATGCCTGCCAGTGGCTGTCAAACTTTCACTGGCCTTGGCCAGATGTTGAAGAAATTTCAAATTGCAGTTTGCATTTCTCTTCACCCCGCACCCTCTTGACGTTCTCGCATAATATATCAAATGACAGAGAGAGAATTGTTACAGTTATTCAGAGATGCTGCCGTTATGCCAAGTGTTATTGCTGCTGTTGCTGTTGTTATTGCAGTTGTTGTCGTTGTCGTTGCAATTGCTGCATAAATCATTTGAAAAGGTCAGAGTGCACACGCCTACGATGCCCGGGCGTATGTTTCAATGTTGCCACAGACAGTGGCAACACATGGCAGCCTGATGTCTGGAACAATTGTCAAGTGGTTGCCGTTGTCATCGCTGTCGCTGTTGCTGTTGCCACATGATTTATGCCCGCCAACAACATTGGCAGCAAGTGGTGGCGACCTACTTAAGAACCAACTAACTATTAAGCTAATCGAAGGCCGCTGTCGTCTTATCAATAGTTAACTGCTATCTAAAGCAGATACGAACGCTATCAGCGGCAACAACAACTTTATTTATTACGAATAGTTTGTTGCTGTCCAGCGAAAGCAAAGTTGTTAAGTTTTCAACTCTGCTGTTGCTCTGATTGTTGTCATTTTGCTGCCATTGAACTTGAACTTTGTTTTGTGGTATCTGACAAATTGCAAAGCAATAAATCCAGTTGCAGCAACAGCAACTACAGCAGCAACTCCCCCGTCTGCAACATTGACAGTCAAATTAAAGTTGGCAACTCTTGTTGTTGCTGCTGATGCTGAAGTTATTTAGCATATACAACACTGCAGAACCAACTGAAATTCTCTATCCCTCTCTCACTGCCACTAATGTTCTCTGTGCTTGTCTCGCTTGCTCTCCCTTTTTGCGTTAACATTTTGCTCATCGAGCCATAGCGAGTCTCTATACGCTTCGTTGCCGTCGTTGTGCTAATGAAGTGCAACAACAACAGCAACAGAAACAGCAACAGCAACAACTGCAAAAGCAGCAACTATAACATTTGCAACAGCAAACATATTGCACTAAGCGAAGCCAAACGAAGTTTGAGAGTCACTATTCGTAGCAGTTTTAGTACCATTCTAAAGTTTGAGAGTCCGTCAATTTAGTGTATGTTATGTAAATTTACAGCAGCAGCAGCAGCAGCAGTAAACACAGCTGCCACAGCAGGGGTGTAAATTTGTGCAATATGTGGCAAATATGTTTGTTTCAGTCGCTGTCTGCTATTGTTGCACATTATGAACCGACTGCACTTCCGTTTGTTTTGTAGTTTTTATGCGTTTCTTCTGTTGCCGTTTCCTTTGCCACATCACTTGCATACCCTACAACGCTTTGCTGTGAACGGGGTATTATCTGCGAGTCGTCACCTTCCGCAACGCCTTGGCTCATTAGCATTATCTTCAAATTAGGCGACATGCCAAACCATTTGGACTTAACCCTTTGCAAAGACTAATTAAATTATATTTAACGCTTGCCAAAACGTGCCGCAAACAAGCATTCCATTCAACTTGAAAATTATCCTTCAACAACTTCAAATTAAAAGCCACGTGTAGAGAAAGAGAGTTTCTAGAATTCGTTGGCATCCTTGTATTTGTATTTTAGGGGTAACTTTTCATATTATTCGTATTTGTTAGAGATAAAAGTGCGCAGCATTTATGCAGGCGACGCACGTAGCACGTGGCAAGAGGCAAACATAGAAATTGATTACGCTGCGTATGAGTAATGTGACACAACGACAAAGCAACCGTAGACACAATAAATTCGAGCCAGTGTTGAAAAACATTTTAAAACTTTTGCAAAAGTTTGAGACACAGCAATTAAACTTAATTATCAAGCAATTTAATGGGTAGACAAAGAATTGAAAATATGATAAAAGTACAATTTTGTGGAAGTATTTTCAGTGTTGGTTAATACTGCGCAGTTTTAAACTTGGTGCTGCAATTAAACGGAATTTCCAAGCAATTTAATAGAAAGACACCAATTGAGGAGAGGTTATAAACTGTGTGGAGGAAATCGATGCAATCGAAATCACCCAATTAGCTGAAATCAAGAGGCGACGCATGAGCTCAGCTCAGCTCAGCTCAGCATCATTTGGCGAGCAAATTTAATTGGCGTCCTTGAACTCTGCAAACATTTCAGTTCTATGTTAAAGCTGGTCAACAAATTTGTTGTTGTTTCGTTTTACGCTTTTAGCTCTTGTTGACTTATTTTTCATTTGCTTGAAACGCTCATTCATTGTTGTTATTGTTTTCGTTACTATTGAGCGTGTCAACTTGACTTAATTTGCATAAGCGGCACGCAAATTAAAATGTGAAACGTGTTAGATGCTTATCAATAAACGAAACATGGGCACGTAAGACACCCGAAGCCGATGCCGATTCCGATGTCGGGGAGGAAATATTGCTATGATTAAAGAGAAGCTTCCAAAGTAACTGCTATAGTAGATTGCAACTTAGCAATTAAACGTTTAGATAAATGAAAAGTCTTCCTATTTGCTTTGTGCTTAGAGCGCAGTTCAGTTCAACTATCAATGGCGATGATATCATTTATTCATATTTCTAACCGATTGAATTAATCATTGAATTTCCAATGAAACAACCGCATGCCTATGCTAATGCTTTTAAAAAGTTTACCTAGCGAAGCTAATTAAATGACAAGTCTTTAAAAGCAAAAAGGAAAAATATGAAATATAGGAAATTTATTCAATAAATTCTGAACTTAATTAAACGAGTGTCTATTATAGTAAATATAGAAATCTTTAAAAAATATGTCAGACACTTAAGATATTCATATTAATATAAAGAAGTACTCAGATTTATAATGAAAATCATTTGAAAATGTTTTCTCTTTTATTGGTCTTTCAAAACTTTCAAATTGCCAAAACTTTTTCTGCAATTAATCAGCATTGCGAAACTTAACTTATTCCTCCACGACAAAATGCTTTATTAGTACAGTGAATATATTTTAAGAAGAACTTTTTCAAAGTTAAATACATTTCAACTAAAATTATTTTACTGAAAGTTGTCCGATATATAGGAAAAATTAATTGATGAACTAGATTTCCTTTCATAATTCAAATGTCCAATGACTATAGTACTTATTAATTATACTGTCGAGTGTCTACTGTACTTGCATCCGACGAGTCCATTATCCAAGTTCAAACAACAATTGGATGATGGCAAATGAAGGCATTCAACTTGTTTCCTAAGTCAATTACTTGTCAAGCTGCAGCTTCAATTGCAGAATCAGTTGGGTTCATTATGCACTTCTTAGCCCTTCCCCCCCTGCTCCATTCCCCCCCTCTCTCTGTTTTTGAGCAACAAATTGCAATTACAACTTCCGTGCTGAGTCACTTTATTTTCGACTCTAATAGCGCTCATTAGCTTGATGTATTTAAGTCCGCTTGCGAGTCAGTTTAAGTTCTCTCTCTCTCTAAGTAGAGACCCTTCTCTCTCTCTCTCTCTCTCTCTTGCTTTTTGTCTTTTCCTCTTTGTGATGACCTCTCTAAGAACCACAGCGTCGCTCGTTGGTCACGTCCCATCATAAAAATATTCCACGATGTCTTTTTCATGAACTTGTGCCTGACCAGGCGAGAAGTTGAGGAGCTGCCCTGAAGCTAGTGGCTCTGCAACTTACTGCAGCTGGTTGAAGCGGGCAGACAACGGCCTTCTAATGCTTGTTTATGGCACAGGTGTCTGGAGGAACGGGCAGGTAGTGAGACCGCCAGACTGCCAGATTGAGGGAGTTACTATAAAGCAAGTTTTGTAAAAAGTTTGTAAAGCGATGCTTAAATAGGCTCTGCTATAAGCCATGAATCATCTGTGACAGTTGAGGCTAGAGATGAAGTGTTAAGCAAGATATCAGCAGCTTTTGGTTAAATAAATTTTGTATTTCATTGGATTTATTGTTGTTTTTTATTGGATATTAAATTCAAAAAATTTATAATATGTTTTCTTAGGTATAACTTGTCAAGCTGTCGAAAAGGTGGCAGAACACAAGTTAAATAATAAACTATACAAATTAAAAATAAAACAAAAAAATATATATATACATATATTTTCATAACAAAATATATAAAATAAATTTCTTATTTGAGGCGTAATCGCCGTATCTTATTGTTCAACACAATCCTAATAAATTAACATTCCCCCTGTTTTTTTTAGCTATATATTATTAGTAATATATTTCAAAGGAAATTTGATACCCCAGACTGTATTCTATATCATATAATATATTAATCTTTAAAGTATTAAAAAGAGCAGTAGTTATTAATATAACATCGAGCTCTTGTAAAATCATTTTTTTAATTTAAAAGTAGTCATTTTAGTGACCAACAAAAAATAGTGGCTGCATATAATCAACTAAAAGTTACTTTTAGCTCTACTTTAAATGATAATTGGTATTTTTGTGCCCAATACAATATAACTTCACTTAGTTATATAATGTATACCTCTTCAATACTTCTTCTACTTCTTATAAATATTATATAATATAAAGTCTGAATTTTATTGCAATAACTTGCATAACATAAGCTTCAATATTGTAGTTTATTGTTGATATTTTTATTTTTCGAAAAACGTTCCTTTCTACCAAAATATTAATACAAAAAAAAGACCGCCAACTGGCAACCGCTTCGTTGGCTTCGTCTTCTTCTAGCCTGTTGTTTGGCAGTCTTTGCCTGCATACAAAACAGGGCTTAAAATGCAACGCACGATTGCGACGTGCAACAGACTGCAAAGGCAAAAGGCAAAAGGGGGAAGAAATTTGTATGATAAATTATCAAGTCTATGCAGTTCTTTTGCACAATGAAACTCACCTGTTAGTCTCTCTCACTTATTTGTATTCTCCCATCTTATATTCTCCTGTTTTTTTTTTTTTGCAGGCGCATGTGGTGTCCGCCTTTGAGCAGTCGCTATCCAATATGACGAATCGCCTGCAGCAGCTGACAGCGACAGCGGAGCGCAAGGACGGCGAACTCACAGACATGCGTCAGACAATTGAGCTGTTGCGCAAACAATCGATCCAGGCGGGCCTAACGACTGCCCACATGCAGAGCATGGGCGTCCAGACACAGGGTCAGACCCAGAATGAGTTGATGCTGATGCAACAGCAGAAGCCGCCTCCAATGCCGTCTGCAGCAGGCAACGCACGTCCAGCCAGTCAGGCCAATGGAGGTGTCAATCCACCTCAAGGGAATGGCAATGGCTTGGGCATGGGCATTGGCATGCAGCGTCAGCACAGCACCGATTCCATGTGCTCGCTGAACTCCATCAGCTCCGGTTGCTCGGCGGCGCAGGACAAGAACAAGGCGAACAAGAAGAAGGGTTGGCTGCGCAGCAGCTTTACCAAGGCTTTCTCACGCAACGCCAAGATCTCGAAGACCAGTCGCCATGTGGGGCAGCATCATCATCAACAGCAGGAGCATAGCTCGAGCAAGACGCCGCTGCACAATGGCCATGGACATGGTGAAGGTCCTTTGGGTCTGGCAGCCCTGGCCACGCAGCCTGCGCCGCCGTTGCCCGTGGCCAATGCGTCCAGCAAGCAGAGCAGCCCGGCCAAGACGGTGACGCTCATCGACAATGCCAAGCCCATCGATGCCATTGATCCCGAGGATCAGCACATGGTCGAGGACCTCAAGAAACAGCTACGCGAGAAGGATCTGGTGCTCACCGACATACGCCTGGAGGCGCTCAGCTCTGCTTCGCAGCTGGAGAGCCTTAAGGACATGATGAACAAAATGCGCGCCGAGATGATGTCGCTCAAGCAGAACAATGAGCGTCTGCAGAAACTGGTCACCAGTCGCTCACTGGCCGGTTCCGAGGCTAGCTTGGGACAGGCCATCAGTCCCAATGGCTCACTGGGAGGAGGAGGTGGAGGTGGCAGCAGCTCGGATGCCTCGCGACGCTATTCGCTGGCTGATGGCAATTCACGGCCACCCATGGAGCTGCCGCCACGCCTGAGCGAAGAGCTGGAGGAGGAGTGCATGCCACCGGCACCTGCCCCTGAGCCTCCACCACCGCCAGCGCCCAGTGCGGGAGCAACTGCTGCACCGCTCAGTCCCAACACACACATCGATCTGACGCCACCGCCACCAGCGCTAGAGGCGGCTCAGCTCAGCAGTCCCGTGCACATGCCCAGCGCAGTGGAGGATCTGCCGGATGTGTGTGATGGCAAGAAGATTGCCATTGCCTGTTACTTGGGACAGCCCGAGTCGTTTGCCAAGTACTGCGAGGAGCTGCTCGAGCTGGACGACTTCTATGCCAATGGCGCCATCATTGCCAGCCACGAGGCAGAGAATCATCAGGCACAGGCGCAGCAGAGCAACGCCGCCTTCACCGCGGCCAGTTGCAATGAGTTTGTCATCGCCTGCACCTACATCTCGGGCAAGACAACCTGGCAGAATCTGGACTATATTGTGCGCAAGACCTTCAAAGATTACGTGGCACGCATCGATCCCGGCACAAATCTGGGCCTCAACACCGACTCGATAACTTCGTATCACCTGGGCGAGGCGAAACGTGGCCCCGAAATGGGTTTCCCTGAACTGCTTCCCTGCGGCTACATTGTGGGCAACGTGAAGACGCTCTACATCTGTCTGCAGGGCGTGGGCAGTCTGGCCTTCGACAGCCTCATTCCACGCAGTATTGTGCATCGCTACATCAGTCTGCTCACCGAGCATCGCAGACTCATTCTGTGCGGTCCCAGTGGCACAGGCAAATCCTACTTGGCGCGTCGCCTCGCCGAGTTCCTCGTAGCTCGCGCCGGTCGCGGCAATCCCTCCGAGGCCATCGCCACCTTCAAGTAAGTCCCATCATTTTTTTCTTTTTACATTTTTTTATATTATTTATTAAAGTAGAGAATCCCTTCACTTTATTCCTTAGTGCTTTTATTTAATGGCGCCCATTAATATACCTATTCTTCCATTATTATATTTAGTATTTATGTTATAAATTATAGGTTAATTATGGAACTTCTATTTGTTTTACTTATTTCACTTCATTTTCTCTAGCTTTTGTTTTTGTCATTTATTAAAGTTATATTTAATATTACCTATTTTACTTTTCATGCAATTTTATTTGTTGCCAGAGTTTCATATTATTTTATTTGTATATTAAGCATATTTAAGCTATTTACTTTATTTATTTGCTTTTTATTTAATTTTCCTGAGACATTTATAATATTTTATTTATTTTATTGAATGTCAACTAAAATTTCTTTTGATTAATTTTAGTAGTATAAATTTAGCTAGTTTACTTATAATAGCATTCTGTTTATGTATTGTAATTTCTTTTCGATGCTTAACATTATAAATCTAATCGATTCTCAACTTTTACACTTACAGCGTGGACCACAAGACCTCAAAAGATCTGCGCCAATATCTGGGCCACATTGCCGAGCAGGCGGCCATTGCTAATGGCGTCTCGGAGCTGCCATCTGTGATCATACTGGACAATTTGCATCATGCTTCCGCGCTGGGCGATGTCTTCTCCTGCCTGCTTAGCGCTGGTCCGGCCACCAAGTTGCCCTGTATTATTGGCACTATGTCGCAGGCCACCTGCAACACAACCAATCTGCAGCTGCATCACAACTTCCGCTGGGTAAATACAAGCTTTTCTCTAATCAGTTTCCTTACTAATAAAATTGTGTCGTTCTGCCAGGTATTGACTGCAAACCACATGGAGCCTGTTAAAGGCTTTCTGGGACGCTTTTTGCGTCGTCGTCTCTTCCAGCTGGAGCTGCAGACGCAGCACTCGCAACCTGAGCTGGCTGCTGTGCTGGCTTGGCTACCTTCGGTATGGCAGCACATCAATCGCTTCCTCGAGGTGCACAGCTCCAGTGATGTGACCATTGGACCACGTCTGTTCCTCTCCTGTCCGCTGGACCTCAAGGACTCGCAAGTGTGGTTCACAGACATCTGGAACTATCATCTGTCGCCCTATTTAATTGAAGCGGTGCGCGAGGGTGTCCAACTCTACGGACGACGAGGTGGTGCCTGGAATGATCCCTCTGCCTTCATACGCAACTCGTATCCCTGGCCCTATGGTCCAGACTCGGTGCCCCCGCTGCGGCAGATCAATGCTGAGGATGTGGGTCTCGAAGGCGTGGCCCTGAGCAATGGCGAGCAACAGGATCCATTGGTAGGTGTAAAAACTTGAATATCTGAGTACTTCATTTACTTACTTTACTCATTTCTATTACAGCTAAACATGCTGATGCGTTTGCAGGAGGCCGCCAACTACTCGGAGAATCAGGATCCCGAATCCGACTGCGCCAGCTTGGACTCCAATGTGACTCCCGATAGTTCAGCGGGAGCTGAATAAACTGTTGTCTGAAGACACATGCAACAACTTCTTACATGCCAAATTAATGCGTTGCAACTGAACGCTTATGGAAACTGCCCCTAACACACACACACACACACACACACTAACACACACATATATAAAAACTCCCTGTAACACATACCACTTGATGTTCAAGCACCCAAATGTAATTTCTTGCACTACTTTCGCGTACCAAGTTCAAAAGCAGTCACAAGAAATTCACATTTGCACCAATCTATCAATCTATCGATCTATTAATCTATCAATCCATCAATCTATCATCCTCTTACACTCACCCACATCAGACATATTTAGATTGCACTTTTTAGCGCACTTGTTAAAAATGCAAATTGCCCAAAACACCAAAAACCAATAAAACCACACAAAAATGGAAAACTCATTGAACCATTCATTCTATTCACTGTACTCATACCCACAAATAACCTGGTGACCATTTGCGTGAGTTCAACACGACCCAAAAGAAATTTATATAGATTTAAATGATACTGAGAAAGTGAAAGAGAGTCGAACATTAAATGTTAAACAATTTTGCTAAATGAAAAACACTCTTTTTTGTATATAAAAACCAAAAAGTCCCCCTAATTATATTTAAGTAACAAATTGTACGACGGTATCACATTTTTATACCATAACCCAAGGGAAACCTACAAAATATCTAAAAATTAAAAACAAAATAAAAAATGAAATGAAGAAAAGAAAAGAAAAATAAAATTTATTGTAAAGGTAGCATTAAGATTTTGCTACTACCAATTTACAAGATGTACATTTAAAGGAAAAAGCTTTCACTTTAGTTTAATTATTTGCATAATTATCATTAAATATTGTTACAAACATATTGCATATTTATAAAACAAAACAAAAAAAACTATTTAAACAAAAATTATTATTATGCCATACAGCGCTTACCACAGCAATAGCAACAGCAGCATACATACAATAAGTACTATATGCGAAAAAAATATACGTAAATCCCAAATCCCAAATATTAAAAGATCCATAACAAAAATACATAGTTAAATTAAATTAACACAAGCACAAGAATTCCTAACCATAAAGCGAATGAACAACAACTAACTGCTAAAATATATATTATTATACAATATATAAAATTACATATATGTCCTGTCTCTGTCTAATTTAAATGTGTACATTTATGAGATATGAATTCAAATCAAAATAAAATAATATATATAATATATAACGATGTCTTTTAATATAATATTTTATAAATAGATAAGCAAATTGTTGGACCACTTTGAGCTGATGAAAGCCATCTGGCGGAAACCTTGAAAACTACTTTAATTGAATTGAAATTCATTGCATACTTTTAAGAGCAAACAAAATATATATTACTGGACTTCTGAATGTTTTTGACAAAATTACTCAAACTGGCTTGTAAATGTGCCAAAATTTAATTTTAGTGTCAAATGCCTTTTCTGTACAATTCATTCATTCAATTAGAACTGGGAAGTTGACCCAAGTCATTGTATTTCTTAACACATTCATGAGTTTATGTTCTCAATACGCTTTCTACTTCATTCTTATCTTGGTTCATCGTACTAATAATCTTAATGAAAAAGCTCAGAAGATTATTGAGTTATTAAAAACGCAATGTAATTATAGTATTTATTTACTACATTATTACTATGCTTTGTTTACTGTTTGAAACATATAAAAGTTCAGATCCCTTCCTTTGATTCATCAGTTCGTTTCAACATGCGTTGCTCACTATTTCTTAGTTTTGCATTCTTGGTAGGTGTAACACATAATACTTGGTAGAAGAAGGTCAACCATAATAATGTAAACATTTTGTCAGGTATTTGTGAGTGCACAAACACTGCCAACCAAAGATGAAGTTGCTTTGAAGGAATTGAAGGCGCTTGGTGAAAATCTTCGACGAACAACATTGGACTCCGAATTGAGCAATAGGCTTGTAGTGGCTCAATTGATAATAGATTCTCAGGTTGCACCTCCATCGGTTATCGACAGCATGAGAGCATTCATTGCCGAATGGCGTCCGGTGTTATCACGTGTCACTTTCGAAGACTTCGCCAAGTTCAGTGTGGATTTCCCAAAAATGCTGGACTTAAAGGATGGCAACACATACAAGGATGATAATGGTGGACTTAATTACTACACTAAGGGTGGTTTTAGTAGCATCAAATCAAAGATTGAGCGTGAGGATCGCGATCGGCTAAGCAGCTACAAGGATATTGCAATTCTGAAGATGACCGAACTCAGCCAGGAAACCAAACAAGGCAACACTCCGTTGATGAATGCCTTCAATAATTTTGTTAATCAAAAGAAGTTACGAGTTCGTAATTTCTTTACATTTCTTAAAGAGCTTCGGCAGTACTAGCAACATTTTTGTCCAAAATAATATAAATTAACTGAATATACAATACATATTTCATAATAAGCACGATTATTAAAATAATAAAATAAAACACGGTTCTACCCAACTACACCAAACAATTATGTACACATAATTCAATTAAGATTACTACACAGCTCCAAGAATCTTTTTTTAATTGTACAGTAATTGTCAGTACATTGAACTGTATTTTTGTTCCCGCCACATTTATTGTAAGACACAAAAATTAAATATAGATATTTTATCTCTGACACATCCTGTCATAATTTTAGCGCTCATCTATTACTAGGATCGTCCGAAATGTTCATTAAATATTTGCATAAGTCAGAAGTTCTGACTCAAAACACCAGATGCTTAAATCAAACGTCTATAATTTTTAAATTGCAACTAGATTATCGATTAGTTGCTTTATTTGAATATAATCGATGAATCGCTTAACTTCGCGTTACGGGTGAAGCGATGAATACCATCGATAATTTAAATGCACGCCTGGGAATAATGGAATATTTTTTTCTATTATTAATACAAATAAAATGAAATATAATTGAGGTAGAATTTATAATTATTATATACAACAAAAACATGAATTATCTTTCATTTTACTAATGAACCACAAAAACATATGGTTGTCAAATGAACTAAATGAACGACTACTGGCTCGTACAGCTAAGTGATCCGATCAATCGAACTTGTTCCCAACGATTCGATACAACTCTAGCAGAACAATCCGTGGCCGACATCAGAATTGGTAATTTGTGTTATAGTGCTTAAATTAAAGGTTAATGCTGCATTTTCGCTAAAATATTGCATAAACTCGCTACAAAGTTAATAATTCTTGCAAACTGGCTTCAAAAACAGCCGCCCTGTGAGCGTGAAGAGCGACTGAAAAGTCAATAGAAAATTGTCGATTACACAACCAACACTCGCGGCACAAATCGCACGAAAGCTATGAAAAATAGCAAAATTATGCGCTGGGGGCGGACAGATTAAATCAATAATAACTAACTAAATATATGCAATGCCAGAATGTAGTCGCATGATTATTAACTGGCGACTTTGTCGTGCACGTAGGCTAATCAGGTGTTACATAACCTTATATGCGTCACTTGTGCCCCTTGCGCCTCTTTCACTATCCCTAACAGCGATGTCCCCATAGTTATCGCAACTTTACATTTTACCATTTATCGTTGCAGCTCTGGAACTATGGCACTCAGACTAATCAACAACGCACTGCGTCGCCAGTTGGCTGCTATGCCACACAACGCTCAGGTCGGCAGCGTTGCCTCCATCCACACTTTGGACAAGATTGGCAAACGTGAAGTTGTCGGCTTTGGCTGGAACGGTACAGCTTGCTATGCTGATCGTGCTGATTACCCCATGCCCGCTGTCCGCTTCCGTGAGCCCAACAACGAGATCAACGCTCTGCGTACCAAGGAGCAGGGTGACTGGAAGAAGCTGAGCCCACAGGAGATCAAGGCTCTGTACCGCGCCAGCTTCTGCCAGACCATTGCCGAGCTGCAAGCCGGCACTGGCGAGTGGAAATTGCACTTGGGCGTTGGCCTGCTCTTCACCGCCGCTGCCATCTGGATTGCCGTCCTGATGAACCTGTTCGGTAAGCATCGTTATAAATGTTACAATTGCAACACATCCTAATTACTTGTACATTGCAGTCTACGACGAGCTGCCAATTACCTTCGATGAGGAGCACCAGAAGGCACAGCTGAAGCGTATCATTGACCTGGAAATCAATCCAGTTACCGGTTTGACCTCCAAGTGGGATTACGAGAACAACAAGTGGAAGAACTAAACGACTCCAATTCCAAAGTCGGCGTTCTCGCCATGTGTGTGAACAGTAATTAAGTAAAAAGTTAGTAGACGTCTATGTTTAAGTGGCGATACCCAAGCAACAATTCTAGTTGAAATTAAAGTTATGGCCGCTGCCAAACTAAACGTTCTAGCTGTTGTTTGTGTTATTTTGTTTTGGTATCTGGAACTTGGAGCATCATAAGGTATAACTAGCAATGTTAAATATAATTATATTCATTAATTAACATTACAAAAATATTTACGTATTCGTAGATAGAGGCAATTTTAGTTAACTATATTGCGTTTAAAAGTAACATTGAAATACTTCCCAAGAAAACTTGATTTTAGCTTGATATAACTAATAATTTTCATTCAGCATTAACTAAAAAAAATGTGTAGTGTTTAACATACATATGTACATACTTACCTTATAGCAGTAGCACGAACCCTTTTAAAATCAGTGTAACTTGAAATTGATGTTGGGTAAGTTTTAAATTCATAAGCTTTCCGGCATTATTTTCGCTCATTTCTATACGTCAGCATCAGCTTCTAAATTAGTCTCGGTATGCATATTCATTTATATTGACTAATTCGAACCGCAGCTAACATACAAGTCAACGTAAGTGGTACAATTTTAAACTAAATAAGAGTGAAGTAAATGCAACTATTAGAATTTGTATAGTGCTAGTTGAATGCTAGTCTTTTATGCCTAGCAGACTTTAGGACAACATTTAACAAACTTTCGTATATTTTTTATTAAATTTTATTTGATTATCTGCGAATTCTTTTACATGTTCTCAGTCGGATATCCTTCGTAGGGTTTCCTGTGTAAATTATGGGGTCGCATATGTCTGGGGCGATCGTTAGGTTCGTGGTGTTGATTTGGATTTTTCCTAGCAAGAATAGGACTGCTTAGCCCACAGATCAGAAAGGCAAACATCCAATAAATCGACATCATATTTAAGACTAATATGGATCATAGTAAAGTTTTTTTTTGAGATTGTTTTCATATTATTGTAAAGATGTTTTCTTAATCCATTTGAAACAGTTGATTTGATTATACGCTGCGTGATATGGGTAATGAAAAAGTTTAGTACAAATTATAAAGTGAATACCTTCTTTTAATTGCACATCCAAGATAATTAGATATTGTTGCCAGTTAATTGCAACTCCTTAGTATAAAAGATGGGAAATACTCGGATCTATATTAAACTGAGCTTAGAAAAGTATTTCACAACTCTGACCTAGAGTACATATTAGTATGTATATGCTCTTCAAGAATATGGAGATATTGTTCAACAAATGAATTAATTAATTTGCAAAGTTTGTATTTAAAATGCACAACCAGATTGCTGGGAAGGTTTTGTTTTCCATTAACATCCATTGTATTTGAATTGCTTGGCGCATATTGGAGCATGAAGATCGCATGCGATGCGCTTGGAACCTTGTCAATTGTTTATTATTGTCTGCGATATTAGATTATGATGCTTGGCATGCTGTTCCTGTCTAGCCTTCCAATGCCTATACTTTGGCTCGTGGTGAATGTTATGGAATCCATCGTGGGCAATAATAACATGATGTTTATGCTTTGGCTTTAGATGACGGTTGCCCAGGCAAACACACAGCTGTCCCAGCAACAACAGCAGAAGCAACTGCAATTATAAGAGGAAAGCAGACTCATCAGCATTATTTCCATTTGGCGCTTTCCGTTTCAACACCTGCGCTCACCCAACATGTGCAATCAAATAACATCTTCACATCGACAGCATCATGCGAGAACTATGAGTATAATCATCTGATGGCCCCCAAGCACACTGGGGCACTAATTGCATTTGTTTTGGCCCCACAGCGTCCAATCAACAAGTGCACGCTCTTGCCACTCATTTACAGGGTGTCTTTATTGCATGGTACTATTATCGGGTTCTATGCCAACGGTTGTGGTGAACGCATCGTTCCAATGTGCCCACAATTTCTCCCGCTTTATATCATGGAAGCCATCGTGAGCGTGGACATGTCCTATGCTATGTTGGTGGTGTTCGTGGTGAGTGTCTTCAATTGGAGTTGTTGTGGAGTTTTCCAGCTGCTCAATGGTTGTTGCGATTCCTTCCTCTGCTGAGTCCTCTGCATCCACATCTATATCGGCATCGGGATTCGAATCCGTATCTGGCTTTTTATCTGCATCTGGTGTTCCATCTGCATCGGGTTTCGCATCCGAATCTGGCTTTATATCTGCATCTGGTGTTCCATTTACATCTTGATTATTACCTTTATTTGGGGTTGCGTCTGCATCTTGTTTTGGTTCTTCATCCTCTGCTGCAACTGTTGTAATTGCCGTATCTGCTGGCTCCGATGATGATGCAGTTGAGATCTCTGTTGTTTCTTCATTTGGAGCATATGTTTGCGGGCCTGGGAGTGATGGGTCTTGTGGATCACTCACAACGGCATTTGTAAATGCAAACAGCAGCAATGTCATAAGCTGTAATTGGCAATATAGAGTATAGAGAAAAGTTTCTTGGTCGGACCATCATAAACTTGAATTAACAAAAAGAGTGTCCGTGAAGAGGAATATCCGGTTAATGAAGGTGCCCTCTAATGATCACTTACCAATTGGACCTTTGGCATCTCAACTGTTTCTAAAGTTTTGCAATTTCAACAAAGCAATTGCTCGCCCTTTTATAGCAATAGTTGCGTTTGAATTCTAACTAAAATTAATTGATTTTTTTTATGAGCAAAGCCAATACTCATTAAATGATCTCTCAATTTGATACAGTTTTCTTCCGAGTGCAATTCCCAGAAATTCAAAAAAATTTGCGACGCACAAACTGACACATTGCACTTGAACGGGTTTTACGTCGAACATCGATTAAATATTGAAAATACTATATTAATTGTGGGTTTACATCATAATCACCCTTGTGGGCAGCGCAGTCAGAAGCCAGTCTAGTCAGTCTATAAAAGCAAACCGGCTGCTCAAAGTTGGCCCACAGTTCGCTTTAGGTTATTGCAGCAGTTAGTCTGAGATCGAGTCGAAATGAATACCAAATTATTGCTACTCGGCCAGGTAAGTTAAGAATTCTATTAAGCCTAACATGCCACTCATCTCTGTTTCTCTTCACATAGTTGCTGGCAATCAGCTGCTTTATGCAACCAACTTATGCGCATACAGAGATACCATTGGACGAGACGACAACAGCAGCTCCAACAGAGGCTACAATTCAACCAGAGGCTCAGGCTACCGCTATGCCCGATTCAGGGCTGCAGCAGCTCGATGAGGGTCAAATTGCTGTTGCTCAACCAGAGTCGACAATTCCTCCAACGGAATTCACTACAGTGCCAACAACAGCAGCAACAAAGCAGCCAAACCCACATGAGCATCCCCCCCATCCATATGTTCAGCCTTATCCAGATACCTTTGGCTGGCAACAATATCCAAGACATCCCTATAACGGGGCACGATTGCCGTACATTATTAACTCACCATTCGGTTCACCAGTCCCCCAGCAACCACAGTTTCCTGGCTTCGGTGGACCACTTTACCCCACTCCTGATACAGCTGCCAGTTCTGATGAAAAAGCGCTGAAAAGACCTCTGATAAGAGTACTGAGAAGAGCTCTGAGAACGCAAACTCAGATGAGCAACTGAACTTTGATGGGGCATTTAACTGGCAACAGTATCCAAGACTTCCGTTTAATGTGGCACGACCTCCCTACTATATTAACTCACCATACGGTTCACCAGTTTTCCCTCCGCAGCCTGGATTTCGTGGAACACTATCCCCCACTCCCGATGCTGCTGATGGAAAGGGCGTTGAGAAGAGCACTGAGAAGATCGGTGATAAGAGCACTGAGAAGAGCGCTGAGACGGCCAAGTCGGATGAGCAGATGAACTCTGATGAGAAGCAACAGCAACCAGCTGGTCTCCCTAGCTTTGGTTACCCGTCATACGACCCTCGCCTCTTTCATCCAGCGATCTACTCACCACACTTGCCTCGATTGGGGCCAGTCTATGGAGGCAATTATGGAGGGCAGTTTGAAGGACAGAATGAGACTCCAACGCTGCCACCGCGTCATACTCCAAGTCACAGATATCCCTACCCCAGTCCATCTCGTGATTACACCGTGTTCTATGGGTAAAGACACCGACTACTCTCATAATACTCTCTGTGTATTACAATTGAGTCATGTAAATAAATAAGTACTTTATATTATGTATTCGAATGAAATGTTTACACTTTATTGATTTGCAAATCGTGCTTTCTACGGCATTTCCCGCTAACTATTGGCGAATGATAACCCCGAGCATCGATTCTCTCACCTTGCGCAAATTTTCCAGTCAAACGTGTTAGACTCTCTACATCGCCAGCGTCGTCGTCATTGTCGTCTTAATAGATTCAGCATGCCACTTTGGCTCGTCATAGTGCTGGAAGCTATCAACTAATCGACACGTCGAGTCGCAATGTCGCCTCAAGTTACCGCCCTACTGTGCTGCCTGATTATTGGAATTGGGGTGAGTGGATTGATCCGGTGTCTCATTTAATGGCATCCCAGTTACACCTAGTGACGTATATTCTTCACTTAAAAAAGAATTAAACTAAAAAAAAACATACTTAATGCAGTTGATTTATTGAACCTTTTTTGCGCTGTCAGTTTAAGCCTCTAACGTTTTTTTTATTTGATATGTATATAGTATATGTTATATGTATGATATAGACAACCTCTGCTAATTCCCAATTTCTTTTCTTTAAGACCGTTCGCAGTGCTGCAGTCAATAAGGTAAACTACACTAATACTTTAAAGCCTTCAATCAGATTGTAATCTATTTTATTTTTACCACAGACACGGTTTAAACGTGCGGATACTCGTGACATACCATCGAATATGTTCAAGCCGCTTAACCAGGTTTCCCAGGGAAATCAGAATGCTTCGTTATCGGATGATTACCAAGATCTTAGTCTTTCCGAAGTAAGCACATCTAAATGTTAGTCGGCATTCAATGTTAATTAATTCCCTGGCTTAGCACACAACAGGAGAGGCGCATGTAGTGACAATTCCTCCGGTTCAAAATCGTAGAGTAGAGAACTCAGAAGAAGACGATTATGATCAATTCGAGGCAAACAGACGCAGATTTTATAATTCCATAGCAAATGCAAATCGCCCGAGGCCTCCCATGGTATTTGACTAGTCCCTAAAATATCTGATATATACATGTAACTAACATTTTCATTATTTCCAGTCTTCTTTTGGCACGAACATCGACAGAAGTTCACCGCGCTTTGGAAATCCTCGATTCAATCGGCCACAGTTTCACACTTCAGGTTCGCAGTTTGGCTCTTCAGGTTCGCAGTTTGGCTCTTCAGGCTCGCAGTTTGGCTCTTCTGGATTTGAATATGGCCCTTCAGGATCAAATTTGGGGCAAACGGTAAAATAATTTCACATCATTCGCTTAAAAGCCTTTAACTAATTATGTTTCTTCTCTGTTTCTTAGATTCCCCTAATAGGATCGGGCTACATAAGTCCAGATCCTTTCGGGCCAAGTTCATCCAGTAATTTCTATCGCTCCGAGTCTTATAGCTATTCCTCAAATGGCAATGGTCCGCCCCAAGTGGAGCGTAACGTTTACGACTCTCGCCTTGGTCACGGCTTTTCAAGTCGCAACTTTTAGCATCGACAACTATTGAAAATAGTCATTGTCCGATTATGCAATAAATAATACTTGTAGATAGTTGAATACTCGTTCGTCGCATTTGTTATTGCACTGCTGATAAGTCCCTCTATTGTGACCTTATACGAAACGTATTCCGCATTAATTGACCTTTCATGATCAATAAATCGACATGGAATGCAATAAAACTATTTTTATTATAAATAAACAACACTGAACAAATATTTAATTACGTTGTTAACCAGCTAACAATCCAAATTAACCCAGATCTCCACAATGATCTGAGCCCTCGCTTCGATATCTTTTTCATTCATAAATCTACTCAGCAAAATATCCAAAGGACTCGTAGATAGATTCTGCTCATTTCTAATGAAATAGAGCTCAATGTGATTTTCCAGCTGCATCACAAAAATCTGAAATATATCATCCAGCTGTTGTTCCAAGGCATCGATTCCATGTTTATCCAATAGTTCATCAATAAGACCACCCGATTCATCCGACTCGTCCTCCATCTCAAAAATCATTTCGATTTCTTCCATTATTTCCAGCACACGCAAGTTTTCCATTCTGTTTTCAATGGCTATGAATTTAACCATCTTCTCCAACTGATTTCGCTCAGTCTCATTAACTTCCATTTGGGCAGCATCATCGACAACCAGCTGCAGAAGCTTGACAAACTTGGAAAGAACTTCTTTTGCCACATCATCTGTTAGTTGCAGTATGTCAAGTCTCAATTGCTCACAGTGCGAAATTGGGGCTGCAAACTAAATCTACAAGTTTAGCAAATTGTATACCATAATGTTGTTTTTTTGTTTACCGCGGATTGCAGCGCTAGAAGAACGAATAGATAACGCCACATTTTCCAACCGTTTTCCCGATAGTTAGGACACTGTTTGAAGCATCCGCTGATGCGATTCTCATTTTATAAGCTCGAGGCGAGCAACTTTGTTTTTGTCTGAGACTAGTAATCATGGTTCTAAGTACTGCTAATCGTGGGATCTGTTGCTGTTAAGCTCAGACTCTATAATCAGTAATGAAATTCCGCTTGTCGTGCCAAGAACGTTTAACTCTCAAGATGTGTATCCGAAAATTTGTCATATTTGTTTTGCTTCTGGGCGTATGTCGCACGAACCTCAGTTTGTTAATAACATTTTATAATATTGCAAATTTACTCAACTTTAGCTGGTGAATGCCACGCCTCGAACAGACAGTTTATGGGAGTTGCGCAAGCTAATGAGACAACAGGATGAAGAGCACCAGCAACATGAGCAGAGATTCAATGAAGACATCAACAGCTGGACACACGACTTGGACCAGATGGGCATTAATTTTGTGGCATTCATCGAGCAATGTCGCCCATTGGGCAGCCATTGTAGTCAGCGGCATGTGCAACGCCATTTGCGCTCCTTGCGGCGCAGTTGCAATGAGCTAAGAGGTCGACTAGATACCCTGGAGATTAGATACTTGGGCAAGATCAGTGAAGAGCAGCTGTTGATGCCAACACTGAGAGCAGTGCGTTTAGTTCTGCAGCAATACGATGCCGAGTTAAAAGTGATTAATGCTGAAGCTTATAAATTAGTGGAGCAGTAAAATTAATAATATTTGTGTTATTTTGAGTAGCAGATTTTTTAATTGTTATTTAGCCAAGAAAATGTTACAAACTACAAATATTTAGGAAGGGTATCTGTTCAGCGAATTACGAATTTATTTCAATAATGAATAGAAAATTTGATCAAATTTCAATAATAAAAGGTTTTTACTTATAGCGGAACTTTCGAATTAACTCGAACTTGTAAGCAAATTTGTTAAAATCGATAAATAATCAATTTAAATGACTTCCTATGCAATTTTACTCAGTAATTATATATTATAGTTTACTCAAGCATTATTAGATTACTTATTTCGTTTAATAACAATTGCAAATAGATTTTCCAAGCGTAATATTAATTCGTAGATAACCGTAGTTGATGGGCCAGTCCCTCAACAATACTCTTGCCCTGCTTTGTGTAATCCATAAGACTTAATTCAGGAACTTGGCTTTTTAGAGTTTCAGGGAATTCCAGAAAAGAGATAACAATACTATCTGCAGATTCGTTCTGCCAGCGAGTAACATTTTGCATTAGTTCTAAGTGATTTTTCTGAGTCGCTGCAAAATAGTTAAGCAAATCTATCCTGATCTTTGTGAAGAAATCGCGAATAGAAACTTTCTCAGCTGGAAGTATAGCAACCAATAGTTTGTCCTCTGTTGGCTGATTAAACAAAGAGCTGTGAATCAGAGCAAATATAAAGTAGGCGGTGCTATAGTAATCTTCTTGGCCCACAAGCTTGTCGAGTTCAGTAAAGAATTGATTATCGATAGCATTGCTATCATTTAGATGAGGCAAAACAGCTCGAGAATTGTTTATGCTGGACTTCAACACCTCATTGTAGAGTCCCTCAATTTTCTGCACAGTTGTGGGTGCATTTAGACTAACATCGCTTAGGCTCTGAAAATTGAAATGTATTTAAAATAGTGCATTAAATTGAACTTGAATCGGATTACCACAGAGATAAGCCCACAGCTGATTACCAGAGTAAAATAGACAGACGACTGAGAGAATAACATGCTGCCGTTTCGTTTGACAGTCAGAGAGAAACTGTTTCAAATTGAGATTCAATTTATAGGAGAATCGACAACGCAAAATTTGAACTGATAAGGAATGACAACAAATCCGCTTAGTGTTTAAGTTAAGTTTAGCTTTTATTAAGCACTTCAGCAAAGCCAGAAATGAAATATATGTATATATATTTTTTACATTACGATAAATTTTAGAAATGAGCAAAATTTCAAGTATTTCAAATTGATAATAAACAGTTCATAAGTTGATTAAGCTAACTAGAAAACGATTGCCCTATATTACACACAGTACATACATTTAAGTAGATGATAATAAATATTATTATATATATACATTAAATTTATATATTTATAAGAATTAATAGTACTTATCGATACAATAATTACCGATCGGTAATTTTAATTACTATACGCTACTATTAAGTTATTACAGTTAGCACAGAAGTGGAGAATTGTTCGAACCAATAGTTTTTTTTATATACAATCGCATTTTCCAATGGAAAGGTTATAATATTTGTTTTAATTTTATATGAAACACAAGATTGAAATGCAGGATTAGACTTGAGAATACACATTTCTTTCTTTGGCATTGGATAAGTTTAAATTGTTTAGCTTATGCAATTCTTAATTCTAGCTTTATTTAACATACTAATTTTATATTCAGAATAACACGCTTTACATTTGAGTATCCCAAATACATTCAAAATGTTGATTTGTACTCGTTTCGACAAAATTCATTTGAATTCGAGTGCAAGAATTGACAAGGGAATTGAAATGATTGCCTTAATCGATTTATAACTGACATCAATATTACGTATTTACGATTTTCCATATACTGTACCATACATATATTTTCATATGATTACTGGAATATTTATTAGATTTCGGAAAGTGAAACTGTTTTGCTGTGGGTTGATCATATGTTATGTAGGTACATAGTAGGTTAAAAGTCCTTATTTAATAACATTGTTTAGGTACTTTTATGAAACTTTGATAACACGATATTGATATATCTGTAGCATATTTGTAACTGTTCTTTATAGAAATAGTTTTATATTGACGCTGCTAGAGCATTGTACTTTGAGTTCAATTAGTTGAGAATTGATGTAGCTTGTATACATATGTTATATAGATATTTAAGGCTGTTACACATACACTTACAATTAACACTTAACACATACGCATTTACATATAGCTCAACTATATATTTGTAATCGTTTCAAGGTACACATGACGTTTCAACTTTTTGGAACACAAGGCTCCCAAGTTTATAACAGTTTCAAAAATAACTCTCAAAATTTCAACGAAAATATACTCTCAACTTACATAAACTTAACTCTAGTTCATTATTTGCTACTATTAATTGTAATTTATAGATACGTTTTATTTTATAATAGCTTGTAAAAAATAGTTAGCTCAAGTTAGGTATGAAAATATATCATTTATTTTACTAAGTTGCTTGTATAGCTCTCTTGCACTTAAATTCTGTTATCTAGAAGACAGTCCATGGAGTAGAGCTTATAGCTAGCTTGCTTAAATCTTAACAAATACAAAATCATAGATTGGATAAGTGCATAATTTAATACGAAAATGGGATTAGAAAATAGTTCTGATGTGATCAATTTATGAATTTACTGTTCTTTGTATAAAATATAAATCAGAAAACAAAATATTATTGAACCTTATATAAGGTTATCGTAAGATCTAATACTCCTTGGAAAAATCGTAATATAAACTATACATAATAATTTGGAGAACTACCTAAATATTCAATATGCTTTTAAACTAAGATTAACACTTTGTTTAGCAAAATAAAAATACTTTGTAAAAGCTTATTTTATAGTAACGCGTTAAAGCATTAAATTTTGAAAAGTTTAGAAAATGTAATAAATTGTTATTTGGATTTTGTCATAATTAAAAAAAAAATGAAATTCTTAAATACTAATTCTAATACTCAAAGTTGTTTATTACACAAATATATTATCAGTTATAATTCTTACAAAGAAGCAAAGGTTTTGTATATTTACTAGCCTAATAATAATTTCACCCAGACACCTTTCATGCAAATACCTTAATAGATATATTTTATATTATATGTGTATGCACTCAAATTTATAAATTTATTTTATATGTATTTCTAATCACCCACCTTCAATCGATACTTATTGGTATATTGTCCTCAAATCGCAAATGTGTCACAGGCCCTTTCGATTTGTAGTTGCTATTGGACTTATTCCGAATTACTATTTGAATAACTTCAAAGCATACTTTTAGGATGATCTCACTTGATGTTTGTTTCAGCCTAAAAGTATGCTTTATTTTATTTGTAAAATTAATTCGATTAGGAAACTGGGAACAGTTTTCAAATCTTTAAATTTGTTTAGTTTTGCGAAATTTTTCATACGCTTTTTGTAAGGAAATCAAAATAATTGAATACACGAGAAAAGAAAATTGTTTTGTGTGTTTGTATAATGAGTACTCATGAGCACTTTTCATATTTATTAGTGAAATCATATTAATTGTTAAAGTCAAAATGCAGTTTCGTTTATTGACACAAACTAAATTAAACTTAACTAAAATTAAATTAAATTAAATTAAATTAAATGCCGAGCACAGGAAACAAATGTTACAAAAGAGACTACGAAAACAGCGAGAGTGAGAATAAGAGCACATTAGAGTTAGAGATAGGGATAGAGAACATGTTTTATTTTTTATCACAATTGCGTATGAAAAATTTCTTTAATTGCTAGAAACCACCACGCCCACTGCTGCTGCCGCTGCCAGCTGCGCCGTTCGCCGACTGCGGCACAAGGATCCGTGGCAAGGTGAGCGATCGCTTGGGAAAACTATGCCGCTGCGGTGTCGTCTGATCCGGCGTATGTCCGGCGGATAGCGTCGCCTTCGACTGCGATGTCGATGCTGCTGCAGCTGGCAGTGGCGGCGATGCATCTGCCAGCTGCTGCACTGCCTCCGATTGTCACGCATACGATTGCGCCGTCTGGGGCATCATGCCCGCAGTGTAGCCAGCATCGAGACCGGGGCGCTCCACGAGGTTCTTGAGGCGACCACGCAGTTCCTCGAGACTCTTGGACTTGGCCTTGTTTATACGCTTATACTTGACATCCTTGGGCTTGGTCACCGATCGATGGTTGGACATTACACGATTGTAGGTGATCACCTGCGACTTTCCATTGAGCTGCTGCTGCTCAGCGCCTGCAGTTGGCGACGGCTGCAACTGCGGCACCTTGACGCTCAGTGTGGTGCAGGGTGAATCGTGGCTGGGCGAGCGCTTCAATCCACCCAGCTGGCGACGTGGCACCGGCATTGCGGCGCCTATAGACGCTTCTTTGGCTTTCTCCGGCGTTGTGGACGCACCCGAACCTGGAGTTGCTGCATCAATTTGTCCCTCAGTGGAGCTGGAGCTGAGCGCCTTGTCAGAGCGATTTTTGAACTTGTCCCGCTTCTCGGCCACATCAGAGGTGGGCTCCGGATCCTCTTCCACCGAGTAGACAGTCTCCAGTATGTCCGGGCGTCGCAAGAAGCAATTGTTTCGCCGGGCAGCGCCGTATTTATTCAGGTTCGTCTCAATGGCATCCGATATCGAACGCACTATGGTGATACCATCGCTGCCCAGCACACCTCCCAATCCGCCGCTGCTCTTGCGTCGCGTACCCAGCGTCATGTTGCTGTCCGAGTCGATGTCCTCCAGCACCACCGCCGAATCCGAGTCGTTCAGCGAGTCCAGTTCGTTGGCATAGCTCGCCTCAATGCTCTCGAGGCCATGATCCACCAGGCGGGTGGAGAGCGTGTCAATGATCTTCTGCTGACGCTGTATAGTGACTTCTCGGTGGCTCAGCAGACTGGCGATTTGCTTTTGTTTCCTTTTCAAGCGCGACTCCAGTAAAAGCAACTGTGAGGTTAGTGAGTTCATCTGGTCTGACTTTTCCTTCTGATAGCGATAGTGTTGTTGTACCTGAGAAGGGGGGAAATAGAGAAATATTTTATTAAAGTAACTCTTTATATATTGTTAGAATAAAATTTAAGCTAACTTATAAATTATAAGAATTTCTGCAAATTTTTCACTGAATGCTTTCTTCTGTTCTTTTATAATTCTGTTATCTCTCTCTCTCTCTCTCTCTCTCTCTCTCTCTCTCTCTCTCTCTCTTTGGAATTACATCTTTTCTTCTTCTTTTATATTTTTATTAACTATGTTATATGTACTATTGCCTGTCAAATTATTTTATCACTTTATTTCGAAATAACTTATCTAACATATTTATTTTTGTAGCTTCATGAAAGTTTATACATTATTCTTTATTTATTTAAAGAGATCACACAGTCAGGTAAGACTAATAATATCATACAATATTTTTTAATCGTTATGAAAATTTTTATTGAATTATAACTTTGATATGCCTAATGGTGCAGCAAAAAATTCTTAATTACTTTTCATTTAATATGAATTCTGGATTATTAATCCATATTCTCTTTTCTATAAGCTTATTTTTCAAAAAAGAAAAGAAAAACAATAATACATATATAATATTTCAGCAGTTATTTATATATTCCTTATAAATTCTTATCTATATATACATGGAGTGCTGAATTATTTACAAAACGAATTAAACAATTTTAAAAATTCAAAATTCTTTCTCTATTTACCTGCATTGCGTAAGCCTTTCGCCACTTCATGATGTGCTCCGTTTGGAAGCGAACCTTGGAGCGCAGCTCTTCGATGATGGCCCGCGCCGTATGCAGATCCTTGGGATCCTGGTTCATCATATTCAAGCGCAAGTTGCTGGTGTGACTGGACACGGGCAACGGCGGTGGCCATTGGAATTCCAGGGGAGGTTGATGCACATCTGTGGGCAACGAGCCACGTGGTTGGGCTGCCTTCGATGCCTTGGGTGTGGAGGGCACAGTGCCAGCTCCACTGGAGCCACCAATGCCACTAACGCTGGATGCCGTGATGGCCATTGATGATGCTGCAGCTGCTGCTGTGGCTGCTGTTGTTGGCGCTGGCTGCGAGGGCTGCTTCTGTATGCTGCATGCCATGCTGCTGATAGTCTTGGCGAATTGCGTGGCACGACCGGCATACATTTGGCTGGAATCGGGTGTGGGATGTGTGTAATGCTTGGTTGGTTGGTTGGGGGCGAAACACTCCAGCTGTTGCTGCTGCTGCTGCTGCTCCTGCAATCAGCTAGACGGCCAACATTCGCGTCCGCTGCAGCGACTTGATTGATGTCCAACTTTGGTGAAGCTGCTGTTGCTGCTGCTGAAATGCACAAAAAAATGTGGCAAATGTTTTATTAATGGCAAATATTTATTCGTCCACACGACAGGGACATTCAATTATAGCTGACACTGTAGCGCATCACATCCAGCCTAATGTCCTTCAGTGCTGCCTCGCTACAGAGTGATATAGTGATTAGTGTGTGAGTAGTGCAAAGCTAGTTTGATTGACACAACTGATTGATGTGCCGTCGAAGCTGTTGAAGCAGTTTGTGTGCACTGCAGCTTACTTTCTTATCTTCTTTTAACTCATATGCATAACATATGACCATGCTGGCAATGACAACACATTTAATATGCAACTTTATTGCTAAGTAACTGTATAAATAAGCAACATTATTAGGAACACTTGCGTAAGAGACGATAAATATTTAGAATTATTATTGTATATAGAATATGCGCCAGTCGAAAATTGAAAAATATAAAATATAAAATTCTTTGCGTAAACATCAAGTAGCAAGATCAAAGAATTTATATAAAGAATATATTGGAGAGTGCATATCGAAACCATCCAGCGAAAGGGATATATATATATATTCAGAGATAAAGGGATATATTCATATTTCAGTATATATTCATAATTATATTGAGAATTACTAAAACACATCTACACTAAAAGTTACAAACATTGGAGATGAACTATGTCAAATCTTTTCGAGTAAATCTGATCTCCGTGATAATGATTTTTTTGTTGTTCTATATTATAACTATTCTTTTAATATTTTTCCATTGGAGAATACTTCTTTGATATAGTTTATAACATTTAATTGTTTTTTTTGTTTTCTATCGGCGAAAACCTTATATAATTTCTCTTATTACACATTATTTATTTTATAAAGTTATAAAAAAGCAGAAGTATTTAATTACTTCGAGACTTAACGTAATCACATTTGCTTATCGCCTCGAGTAGCAGTTACAGAAATCACAGCCAGCAGACTCGCATCTCTGAGCCCGCTCCTTTTGGAACGTCCGCATGTGTGCACACATGCTACGAGTTGGGGCATGAGCCTGCACATTTGTCAAGGCTGCCACAGCGAATGGTCAGCGTGGGTTGACACGCCCACAGGGCAGACACACCTTGAGTCAGCAGCAAAGGACGAGTACTCCTTTTTTTTCGCTTTGTTTTTGGGGCATGTTTTGGGTAATTATTCGCATAGCTTGGTTTCTGTGGAGCGTGTTTAAATTGAAGAAGAGCCACAAATTACGCATACGCCAGCTGTGACATGCAAATTACATTTGCCAGCAGAGAATAATAAGTATTATGTAAAATGGAGTTGTAGTTGCAAATGGAAATTATGTTTGCGCGTTACATTAAATTCGCGTTAAAATGCGATTCAGCGAATTGAATGGACATATTATTCATAGCATTGCCTTTCACAATGCGGCGCATTAAACAATTATAATTATTTCATTTAAATGCATTTTGATTTAATTAATTATGTCTGTTGTCGTTGCGGGGCACCGCAAATTTAATTTATTTATGTTACAACTTTACAACTTGGCCAGCTCCATGATGACTGCATAGTTTCGCTTTTAGGCCCGATAAGAATCCTCCTAATTATGATTTTATGAGTCTTCACTTTTTGCTGCCCCTCAAACACATTTATGAGTTTATTACTTTTGTGTCCGACTGATAAGGAGATTACCTAGGCCAACTGACTGACTGACTGACTGACTGTCTATCTGCCACACGATGATGATGTAATTCAGTGAATGTTTGTATTGAGTTAATAATAGCCATGATTTAATTGCGGCCGAGCATAATTTAGTTAAGTGCAAGGGGAAAAACGCACTCAAACTATTTATAACAATCCGAAAACTCAACTAGTAATAAATCAAATTTGTAAGCATAATTATTCTCTTCAGTTTGCATAAAGTTGTGGGAGTTCTCATATTTATTTAAATTAGATAATCTACTACAGGCTGCATGTATGTATGAAGTTTTCATTTTAAAATGTATAACATTTTAATTTTTCCTTAATACTTTGGACTTCTTTTTAAGGCAATTTAAAGTTGAGCAGCTTTAAATAAAAACGTTAACATAAGCAACATTATTCTCTTCAGCTTGAATAAAGTTGTTCTTATTTAACGGGATTATCTACTACATATTGGATATATGAAGTTCTTATTCCAAAATAACAAACATTTTATTAATTCTTTAGACTTTGTACATATTTTTAATGCAATTTAAATTTGTACAGCATTCAAGAATGAATTTAAAAATAATTCAATTTCGTGCAGCATTTGAATCAATTTAAAATGCATTAAATATTGAAATAAAATCACAACCTGTGGTGTCGGGAGAGATTTGATATCGACTTGATTAAGGGGCGTGACGTGTGTCTGGCAACTTAATTAGGGCCAGGCATGAAATGTTATTAGCCAGGTAATTGAGCGTAGTTGAAGAGACTAGAAGGTTGGCAGGTTGGTTGGCTATAAATCGATGCTCCTTAAACGGCGGCGGTTGCCATCAAATCGACTGACTGGCTTTGGCCCTAAAAGCCCAGCCCAGCCAGGGGCAGGGACTGTGAGCAATGCCATTAACAGTTAATAGGCACGTGAGTAGCATTATTTTCCCAAGCTTTTCCATTCAACAGGCTTGCCACATTTCCCAGACGAAATAGGGATTCTAGGAGCCGGGCAATTGTCATAATTAAAAATGATGAATGAGTTGCGAATTGTCCAAACATTGATGTTGGATGATCATCGTGCTTCGTACTTCGTACTTCAAGCGCAATCAGACTGAAAGACAGATGGACAGGTGGACGTGGTCAGATATGTTAGGAATTGCAAGAACAATCCCAGGTAACCGCAGTCAGCAGCAGCAGAGTCGTGCGTGTTTCTGGCCTTGGCTGGCATATTTGTTAATTGTTTTCAATTGCATGTTCCCCACTTTAGCTGCATTCCATCGGCCAGTTCCTCGCATTTTTCTGCGTTCTTTTTGCCGTCATTATTGTTGGTCGTTTGCCAGCGAAAACGGAAGTTTCTTAAGACTTTTCTTCCTCTCCGTCTGTTTTTATCGTTCGTTCTGCTTTCTTTCGCTGATGAATTGCACAAATTAAAGCTAAAAGTTATTTTAAATGAAAATGTTAAAAATGTTCCATGCTCTTATTCTTACTCGCATTCTTCTTTATATTTTTTTCTGTCTTGTCATTACATTTCTTTTCCTTTCGTTTCGTTTTGTTTCCACCTTTTTTTTGTCTTGCTTCAGCTGCTTTGGCATTCTGTCTATCCATAACTGAAATTTTTCACATTTTCTCAGCCAGACAAAAGACAAGTTGCACATAATTGTTTTTAACTGGGGCTCGAGTGTCAACAAGTAGTGTGGTCACAACTAATCACTTTGTTCTAAGTAGTTCTTAAAAATTGTTTTTATTTTTCTGGTCATTGAATTACAGCAGCTTATATTTCATTTACTTAATTTAGTCGATTTTTTCAACGAAATTGGTTATCGATTTGAATTGATTTTTAACGTTAAATGTTTTCTGTAATAATTTTCCTCACGTTCTTTATTGCAGTTTTTTTATTTATATAGAAAAGAAAAATAAAAATTTGCGGTTAACTTGATGCTTATAGCAATAAGTCCTATATTTTTTTGCTTTATAACCTTTAACATATTCATTAATTTCATTATTATTATTTATTCATTTTAATTTAATTAATTTTTAATGTCAATATATGTTATTTGCTCCAAATGGTTTTACTGCTATTAATATTATTCTTTAGATATTTTTTTGCCAATACGTGCAAGTAATTTTTTGTTTTTCTTTTTCTATTTTGCATCTTAAGCAGAGTTCCTCTCGCTTTGTTTTTAATTATAATCCTCGCTGACTCGTTGCTTTCTAATCGTTGTGTGCTTCTCGTTGATTCGCCGCTTGCCACAGCATCCTAAGCTTAAAGCTTTTGTGGCTACCACTTAATTAGCCAGTTGCAGATTATAAGCTTGGGATTAGGTGGGTCGAGGATATAGCGGCCAGTTGGCTTTTAGTGTGTTTACTTCGACGTAATTACACGGCTCTCAAACTGTAATTACAATACTGTAAACTGTAAGTCGAGCTGCGCTTGGCTCAGTCTCAGCCAAAGCTGCTGCTGGCGTAATCACATTTAATGCTTGACATTAATTAAATAGTTCCTCAGCTCAAGCTGCCACACGTTGCAAGCTCATGTTGCATGACTGTGTGTCTGTCTGTGTGGCCATTGTTATTGTGTGCATTTAATGAATCGCAAGGATGATAAAGTTAAATCGGTCGCGATGTCAAATGCCTTTGAATGTAATTTACGAATGCGAACGAGTGAGTGTGAGTGTATTCAAGCTGTTTGCTGAGTGGCTGGGCAATCAATTTGGCGTTAACAATTGGGGACAGCAAGCTGTTGCTTTTAATAGTATTTTAATTAAATTTTAATAACAATGCCAAGACAAACCTCAAACATAAGCGAGCCATTGGCCACTTTAATGAAATTATGCACAGCGCGCCTAATGATATAATTTAACACCTTGCTGGATGCCGTTGCATAAGCTGTTCCCCTCCCCTAGTGCCCCACTGGCCCCGAAAATAACAATAGCGATAACAAATGGCAACGAGCGCCATGCCACGTACCCCGCTTCACACATCTTTCACGCTCAATGAGCATAAAATGAGCAGCTCCTGTGCGTTGTTGTTGTTGTTGTTGCTGCTCCTATTTCCTTACCCACTCTTTGTCTCCTGCGACTTGTTGTCACCTTTTGTGGCATGCTCACTTTTGCAGTTCATCAAATAATCAGTGGAATTATTCTCACTGAATATTGCATCACTGCATATTGACTGCAATTGCCATGTGAATAAATCACATTCATCTGTGCCACAGAAATCCATTACGATATTCAATAAATGCAAATGCAGATTGGACAATGATTTTCGGATGTGATGTCAGAAAACACATTAATTTATCTTCTGTGTGAGCGGAGTTATAAATATGTTATTTATACAAAATTATGTTAAGATTGAATTTGCTTTTAAGATCTTCTCATGGTTCAACTATTTTACTCACAAATAAAGCAACAAGAACATGAAATCCTGTATTCCCCTTATCTCAGCACATTTTTGACATGCTTCAGGTTCGACGTGAAGGTAAAACTTTTATTGTCATTTTTGAGTGAGCATTCCTTACTTATAGAGTATTGTTCAGAAACAAATTGAGAGTGTCAGACTACAAGATATTTTATATTGAATGAGTATTAACGCATTTTAAAAACATTATGAAAACAGTGCAAATAAAATATAATATTAAAGCAAATAGGTTAGGGTTATGAGTCCTAAATTTGTAATCATGTGCAACTTTCTATAATTCTATAGCACGTTCATTAAATTTGTTGATCTCATATGAAAAGATTTCTTAGAATTTAATTAATTTATATCTCAAGTTCTATTAGTTGTATTATTTCCACATCATTTCATATCAGTTCTTAACCCTTTTCAGCCTTATTATTTAACAGTTCTTCTTTTGGTTTGTTTGACAAACTTCTTAGCAGCAAATATGCAAAACTAATTGGGGAATACAATAGACCACTTTTGGGTCCCAATGCGAGGTAGTTATTATCATTCCATGTAGCATGCTGAGAGGTACGCCTTTACATTAGTCTCGGCACATTGTGAGTGGGATTTGGTTGTCTTATTGCTGAAAACTTAAGTGGGTTGGCTCAAAACTTTAAGAGTCCTAAATCTCAGAGCTGACTGACAAATTTACAGCCAGGCGAAATATGGCTGCTGATGCCACAGGAGAAGTTTCTTTAGGAGGGATGCGAAGGCGAAAAAACCAAATCAAATTCAGCTACTTACGCATAATTTTGGCAAGCAGGCAAGCAAACAAACAAACCAAAGAACAACAATATCAAAACACAACCAGACACACCCTCACACATACACCTATGAGGAGGAGCATCTACTATATATATGTATATATTATGTTGGTGTGTGCCAAGACACAAATGAGATGAAAAGTGTTTGCCGGAGATCTAATAAATTATTCACAAATTCCAGTTGCTGCAAGAAACTCGCCCCATAAAGAGCCGCAAAAATGATAACAGGCTTCAGTTTGATTCAAAAGAATCTGTTGCTACGCACTGAGCAAAATATCTTAAAGTAAACAAAAGCAAAGTTGAGGTCCCAACCTGGTGCAGGTAATTGAAACTCAACTCCATTTCCCTCAGAACTTGGTTTCACTTGGATCACTTGGTTTCACAGCAAAAAATATGTGTTATTGATTGAGTAAATATTTAATGCACTTTTGTATTGCCGCTCGCACATATATTCTGCGTGTGAAGCGGCTTATTACGGTCACGTTCCGCCAATAAAAGTTAACAGCATTCCGCGCTTTGCATAAAGCAACCTCATCTACCACAACCTCGCACATGCCAGCCATCCAATCCCTTCCTATTTCCCTGGGGTCAAATAAAGTGGAACTGTAACACCTGTTCCTAGGTAAAAAAATAACATTCACTTAAAAATTCCCGCTGAAATTTCGGAGTATAATTGCTTGCAAATTAATGTGAACATCGCTTCAGTAACAGAAGACAGCACACGAGCGGACTGTAATAGGATATTTCAAAGAAAAACTTTGCAGTCTACGAAAAAGTATCCTTAAGAGGCTTTCGTGAATTTACTTGAAATAATTATGAATGACTCAAGATTATTTAAATTTAGGTTTTAATTTAAATGGTTAACTTCAGATATTATCTACTTTTTGTTGTTGGAAATTTTAGTAGAACCAAATTTACTAACTAGATACATAAATCATCGATTTGTATAGAATACTAAATTTAGAACGAAAAGAAAAAATTAATATAAAGAAACATAACCAACTAATCTAACTAATAGTAATAAATAATAAAATTATTCATTTGACTGGAGGAAATTTTTGATTTCATTTGAGTAGGTAAATTTATTACCTCGCAACTTGAAATAAGGTCCACTTTCATCACAACACTTAAATATAAATAAAATAAATATATTAACATTTAAATAATATTTGTTTACTCAATAAAGTAAATCCTAAAATAAAGCCAATTTGAAATACTACATCCAAATATAAATAAAATATGTACATCAACATTTAAATAATATTTACTTAAGCAATAAAGTTTGGCCTAAATTAAAGCCATTTTGAAATACGAAAACTAAATATAAATAAAATACATTTTTCAGCATTTAAATCATATTTATGTTTTTAACAAATACATTGGAATTTAATTGCTTAAAATTGCTCACCCTTTGTTTAAATTATTCATAACGAAGAGTGCTAACATAAAGCAGGCGAGTCCTGAATCGTATCACTAAATTCCCAGAGTTGTTAAACTAATCAAATTCGCTTTTGTATATTCACATGTTTCACTTCTATCCCGAGTTGTAAGACTGCCACATTTTTGTCTATTCACTCATTGTTATTCATATTCATGTCAGTGAAGAAACTACTAAAAAAAGGGAAGTTGAACAATTGTAGGGTATCTCATGCTGCATTCATGAAGTGTGTACTAATATTTTGGCCATGACGTATGACAGGCCACAAACCAAAAGGACGAAAAAAAAGAGAAATGGAAAATACAAAAATAAGAGGAACAACTGACGTTGAACAACATTTAAACGTGTCCTTTCATGCTTTTGGTGGTCAAGGTAAACAAACGGACAGCAGCAAATGGCTGAAACCATGTCCCTGGGGCAGTTGCATGCACGTGTTTTATCCACTGGGAAAGCGAGACAGACGCTAACAGTGTGGCATGAGGGGGGGTGGAGAGAGGGAGAGGGGGAGGGGGAAAGTGGAAAGTGGAAAGTGGTAGTTGTGCCTGGGTTATGTCTGCCTTTTGACGTTGCTTAACGAGCAGAGAACAAACTGTGTAAAAATCACGTTTTACGCATAAATCCCAATGCGCAACTCTGCAGCGGAGACGCGCCTAAAAGCATTCTACAGACTTTGCAGACACAACACACACACATACACACACACACAAACGTACATCATTAATAAGGCTTAAAACCCAACTGTTTCTGCTTCAGAAAATATTACTGAAAATAACGCAAGGCCAAAGCTGAATTCTGACCGCAGGTCACACTTTTCCACTGTCTGGCACTCGTAATGCCCCCAAAAATATTATATCTGATTAAAGTACTAAAGTGCTCCTCACTTCCTAAATAATGAAATGGTTTAATATACAAAAAACATGTAGTTGAAGCTTTTAAACTTGTGATGATACGTATGAGTAATACTTAATATAAAAGAAAACTTTCTGCTAATTACAATAATATAATAAGTTAGATAACTTCAGGGAAATTATGTGAAATATGACTGAATTGCATTAAAAAAGGTGAATTACAATAACAAAGAGATTTCTTCTTTTAGGAGTTCATATAACATAATTTTAAACTTTCTTAGATATATTACTAAACTGATACAGCCTTAGATATTCGATCTGTAGTTTCGTTTAATGTATTGATATATAATATAAATAGATAAGTAAATAAATATATAAATTAATTAAGTTTTGAAGCAGAAATTAAGATTTTTATCAAATAGTCAAACACCTTGCATATTGTTTTTCTTAAATGTATCAATCAATAATATAAACAAGTAAACAGATAAATTAAGATTTAGTCGGATGTCGAAGACTCAATCTGCTCTCACACATTTCACTGAAAATCCATTTAAAACAATCGATGTAAATTGAAGTTTTTGTTTTACTTGTGTCATCAATTTGTTGAGAAGCCATATCGTTGTCAACTGCAGCAACAGCTGTTTGCATTGTCAAACGTGCAGTATTCTTCGGCTAAGTACTACTGTTTTTATTATAACATATCACAGTACAAATCGAGCAGTCTGGATGTTGCTTCTCCACTTCATTTGAACTGCTTGCGGCGCTTCCCAAAAACACACAAACACCTTTTCATTTGCAGCTCAACGTGCTTATCGACATAACAGCAACAAAAATAGGGACAACAATAGCTGCGGTGATGACAACAACAAGGAAAGACGGCGGAGTAAAGCAAAGCCTTATCCTTGCCGCAGTTGGTTGCACGTGCAACAACAAACAAACGACAAGTACAGCAAATGATTTCCCCTTGCAAAGATGTCGCGTCGTTACACCTGCTGCCACCTGAATGGATCATTACGTGACGAGCAGCTCAATCTGAGAACTCAGCCTCAACCTCGACACGACTCTCAACTCAACTCAACACAACTAGATTCTGGCCAAATTGGCTTGGGTGCCCCAAAGTGGGCTATAGAAAATTAAAGGCGGCATGCAAACGCAGATGCCACAAGTGTCAACTTGGCATGGAAATGTACTACAACTCTTCCTGCCTGCTTCACAGACAACTCGGTCAGGGGCAGAGAGGACAGCATCTCCTGCAACCTTCTGTCTCTTGTCTCCTGTTTCCAGCCTGTGTCTGTGCCACAATTCAATTGCATAAACTGTCGGCATGCGGCTTTAAGTAAAACTGTACTGTGGACTCGTAACCATTTATGATGCAACTAAAGGCCAGTTAATGAAATCAGTTGATTGTTGTCATAACAATGCACTTAACGTTCGACTGAAAGCTCCTTCCAATTAGCCTTGAACGTGGCATTCGTAATAGACTATCCAATAAGCTGTCCAGTCTGTCTAGTCCTTGGGCAGGACAGACAGGGGATTATTGAAAGGCATAACATGGAAATTACTGACAATAAGCCAACTGCTTAGTACACTGAACAACATCTTCCTTAACTTAACAAATAACAAAGGGATATATTAATATGAAATATTAGAAATATTTTTAAAATTAACAAATATTACTGAAAAGTATTTCAAAAAAGTTTAATCTTTCTTGTTAAACATGTCAAGGGTTGAATGATTTTTCTATTTCATTTATATTTCAATTTCATACAAAAATAATGTCTTTCCCAAACCACTTTACAACTCAGCCGCATTTTAAACTTGTAATAAAATATTTAGCTCAGTCAATTTGATATGCGACATTATCTTAATCCATATAAATGAACGATAAAATGTGCACTTAATAAATAATTGCGATGCCTCTACCTAAAACTTTTCCCAAAACTTTGCTTTGTGTTGTTGCTGTGTTTTTAGGGCCAGTGGCCCTAATTGACAATGAATATTTGATGGCTGCGCCCATAACAATACAATTACAAAAGTGATCAAAGTATTTACGTGAGCGTCCTACAAATGGGCTGCAACACTGGGCGTATGAGTAACATATGACACAGAGACAGAGACAGCTAGCTACACATGCTAGTAGCTGTCCTCCATCAGAAGTCAATCGATGTAATATCAATTTGAAGCTAGCCAAAGGGAATGGCAAAGTGTAATAAGATTTTGTAAGGAAAGAGCACAGCTTGACAGTCGTTATATACTATATACAATACTATACTATATATTACTTGACATATGGTGCAGTGGTTCACCTGGTTTTGGCCAGGCCAGGCCACTCCTTGAACAGGTTGAACACGCCCACGCTTAATTTTAAAACGGCTGCAATTCCAGCTAAATGGCAACAAATTTAAGCGTCTAAAAGCCACGCTGGGTGATATATGGCTAGCAACGGCTTTGCTCGCCGCATCGGAGCCAACAACTTCCAACTAACTGCATTTCCATTGTTCTGCACAAATACAGCACAAAAACGAAGCAAATCACAAAAATACAAAAAAAAAAAAAATTGAAAATGAAAATGAAAAGCACACAACAATCGGATGGAAAAAAAGTAAACGTAAATATTTGAGAGTGCAAAAAAAAATGTTTGTTGCAAAGTTGTGGAAATATTTTTCTGGCTGTGGAAGCTGTAAATTTGAATTTAGTTTGTGGTTTCCAGCTGCTGATGAAGTCCGCAAATAAATGGAAAAGCATGGAACGAATAAAGCGAAGCTCTCAAGGTGAATGAGTTTCAATTAACTGAAAAGTTTACCAACTTCTGCATTAGCACTTTACTCTGTTTGCGCCAGCTCAACAAAACCGTCCAAGTTACTTTTCCTTATCGCAGTCAAATCCAAATTGGTTTTAGTCTCTCAACATTGCCACAAAGTTATTTTCCTCTTGTAGCTGATTATTTCACATTTAAATCACTGGTTATCCTTTATCAAAAGAATGTTTTTAAATTAGTTCTGCGCATCATTTGCTATTCAATTTTAATTTAGTCTGAATAATATTCTTTTCTTGGGTTCGTCAGCTCATCATTTTTAAAAGGATTGCCACTAGATTTGCAGTCTAATCTATGACAAAGGCTTCTCTGATTGGCCCATTTCTCCCTAAGGAAATTTAATACATCTGCAAATGCCTTGGAAATTGCCACGCATATTTCAGTGGGTTCGCATTTCCGGCTGATGTTGAACAGCCAAGCGATTTAGCATGGCAAATGATTTGTGCCAGTCATACCGTGCGTATACGTGATGCAGCCACTTGGCTACGCTTTCAGCTGATTAAGTACACAGCCAAGGTGCCATAGAGTGTACCATAAGTCTTTTAAGTGGAGCAAAACATCTTGCTATAATTTGGCGCATTGTTGCGGTCAAGTAATTTTAGAATTTTTGACCAAAAGCAGAAAATACAAAAATAAACAAGCCCAAGAAAGAAAGTAAGCAAACTAAGAATGAGACGAAAGAAACAGCGAAAAGAAGCAAAGAAAAGAAAACAAATGCAATGGCATGAAAGAAAAAGCGTCGTGTTGTTGTCGACATGAAAGCGAATTCTTTGGCGCGTTTTAAGCCGATTTATTGGCGGGCAGAGAGAACCACAAAATGCTATAGTACAACAATTTTCAAGTTAATTTCGCCATTCGCTGTGGTCGCCGCCAAGAATGTGAAGCAAGGAAATCGAATAGAGCAAGAGAGCGAAAGGGAATGGGAAAGGAAGTTTAAATGGGAATGGGAAGAGAAAATAAATACAGCCACAAGCGCTGTAAATGGCATTTTGATTAACTAACATGACGAAGGCGATAATGATGACGCTAATGATGATTATGCCTTTGGTAATGAAGATGATGCTGCTACAATTGCCATTTTCCTTTGGCTTTTGCCTTCTGCCTCTGCCTGTTGCTGCCTGTTGCAATGCAATTTAATCTGTGGTTAGCTGTCAACTTAAAGTTGCCACCGATCAGTGCAAGCGCAATACGCCTTTAGCTGGCTTAAAGTCGAGTCAACTTAATGCCAATGTGCCTACATCAAAGCAATATACAAAATGGTAAAGTTAAAGGAGAATTATAATTTTAATGAAAGAAAAATATTGTTCTATTTGAATGGTATTAAATAATTTAATATAGCTTCAAAATGAATGCATTGGTGTTGCTTCGATTATAAATAAGATTAACCTAATAATTTCAATATTGGTTTTGTAAATCTATTTATATTTGCTAATATTAACACTTTACAATTTATTTTCGGCCGAAGGAAAAATAAGACGTTCATTAAGTGAATGGAAATTTTCTAATTATACATAAGTGCAGGATTAAAATTTAATTTGAATATGTATTATGTATTACAATTATGTTAAATACTTGAGAAAACAATCTTGTTTCATCGATATTATTTTACTTGATGAAAACTGTCAAGTTATTTATATTTAAGTGTTGAGGTTTTACCTCATTACTTTACAATTTATTTCCGGCCAAAGGAAAAACGAGATGTTTATAAAATAAATGGAAATATGCCAATTTTGAGTGCCGAATTAAAATAATTAATTTATTATTTGGAATCCAACTATGATATGTTTTTGTTCATCAATTTAAAATAAAATGAACACCTTACTTCTTTAGTTTTCTATCTTTTGGTGTTTGCTAGATTAGTACAAAAACACTTTGACCTTAAGTTCATAAATATATATTATATTATTATTTATCACTTCTTTTATGTTAGGACATTGTATAATTAAGAATCAGTAATTGAAATGTATATTTGATATATATTTATAAATATTGTCTAATTTCTATCAAATCGTCTTGAAATATTTTAGCATGCAATTTTTAAATAGCATTAACAAGTAACAACCATGGTAATTTTAATTCATAGTTAAATAATAATAAATAATAAATTCATAACATAAACTAGTGAAAACAATAAATTAATAACTTTAACTAATAAATTCACATTTCCTAAGATTAACACCTTAACAGTTAGGTATTAATTACGCATAAAGAGAAAATATGAAATTCATAAATCTTTTGTTATTTTATTGAATCATAAATAAATAATTATAAATTGAGAATTTAAATTTAATTTAAATCAAAATGTTGTTCTACATAAATTGTGTTAAGCACCCAACAACAAAAACTCTCATTTTATCAAAGTGAAATATTAAATTCGCAAATTATTGATACTTACTAAGATTAACACCTAAGCATTTTAGTCATGTTTTTTACCCTTAGGCGAGAAAACATGAAATTCATAAATCTATTGCAATTTGCCACTTATTTTGTTTAAGCACTTTGTATAAACAATCTGTGCATTAGATTAAACTGTGTTTGCTTAGATTAATTTAGTGGGTCAGTCAAGCACTTGCTACGTGTGTGTGGTTTATTAGCTTTTTGGTTTGCTGCCTGAATAAATCAATCGGTTTCTTAAACGTTCTTACATTGACTGAACCAAACTGACTGTCTGACTGTCTGATGGATTGATGGATTGATTGCTTGATTGATTGATTGGCTGATCAGCACGGCTGCGTTCCATACGCTCTAATTAGACGAGCCAGCGTTTTACTCGCTGTGGTTGGTCACAGTCGGGGAACCAACTTTGCTCCTCCCCCCGTCCCGCACGTTTTCCCATCAACTGTGTACCACTTCTCACGCCTCTGTGCGTTGTTGGTGCCCAGTTTGTTTGTTTGGATTGTATTTTGGCTTACGGTATTTGATTTTTAATGAGGCATCGCTTAAATTGTTTGTGCCAGTTTCCGGCGCCGGGCGGAGGGTGGAGGGAAGGCAGAGGGCGCTTAGTGCGGGTGGAAGTTGATTTATCTAATACAGCTGTTTGTGTGTTTGTGTGTTATGTCTGTCTGTGTTTTAGAGCGACATTGAAATATAAAATTGTGTGACTCTTGACACTTTTACATATTCATTTATTTTGTTTTATCGACCTTGTACAGCGGGTTAACAAGCGTTTCAAGCACGGTTGAACTGATGTCATCACTGCTTAAACTTTTAGCAAGCTTGTAACTTATAGAATATCTCGTTTTAAATCACTCTAAATTGTCATTTGTCATCTAGTTTATTTCTTTTGTTTAAGTCGCAATTGTATAGGAAATTGTTTGCGGATGTTAATCAGGAAATTAGTTCACATTTAAGAACGTCATGGCAAAAACGAGCTGCAACTTTTACCATCTCTTATTAATGTGCATATTCACTGAATTCACGAGGTTATTTAAAATAGCAGTTGAGCATGTGCCAACATTTTTTGAGGAAACTGTTGCCAAAAATCACTTTTAAATTTTTGGCCAGTTTCCCAAAGCTTCAAGCTAGCAAAGTTTAATGAACACAAATTATTTTAATAAATTGATAAAGGCTTAGGCAACGGCGTGAATAACTTTTGAAACGTTTTAAATACAATTTAAATAATGACTGAATATAAACTTATTTTTATATTAAAATAAATGTATAAAGGAATAAAATTGGTTCTCAAAACAAGAATAAAATTATTGAATTGGGAATTTTTTTAACTTTATTGGAGATAAAAAAACTCTCTTTCAATATTGGAAAATCTATAACTTTGATGTTGATGTAAGAATTTATACTCTGGGTAAAATATTTGAAATGGTTCAAATATTATTTAAATTGTAATTCATTAATTTAAAAGTGTTAGTGTTAGATTATTAATACTTCAAGCAAGATCACATAACAATTGGGGAAAAGCTGCGAAATATATTCAGCAGAGAGATTGGTATCTTTAATCTAAAGTGTCCTTGACTGAACCATTTGGCAGTGTTGAATTTATAATGTGCTGCAAATCGAAGACAAATATAGAAAGAATGTCGTTAAGTGCTTGATAATTGAATGCCTGCCGACTGTCGCTTGTCTGGTTCGAATACATGAACATGAATTTACAATGGCCATATACCTCGACCTTCGACCCCAGTTAGCCCGGTCAATGCCAAGCTGTCAAAGGGTACTAACTCTCTGTCTCTCTCACACCCACACTCTATCTCTCTAGCTATATGTTACCTCAAAATGTTCAATATTAAATAGTAAACAGCTGTGAAAGTCACTAGGATGCATTTCGTCGCAGAGGCATCTAAATACCAAAGTATACATATATGTCCTATTACCAAAGCGACCTTCACAGTGAAATGTAAAAGTTTATCATCAGCATGAGGGTTAGACATGCGTGGGAGGAAGGTGGAATGCTACTGTTTGCAAACAAAGAGCATGCAAAATCATCAGGCAGATAAAAAGCCATAAAAATAGTAGAACATGTAACAACAAACACGGAAACAAATAAAAATCAACAGAATTAAATATGCAAGCGTGCCTGGCTCCAGCAATACATCTCTCTCTCGCTCTTTCTCTCACTCTCCTTCTCTCTACACACAGCTTACTTACTCACGCTCTTTCTATTGCCCTCTCTCTCTCTCACACACACGCACACACGTTGGTCTCTTAGCGAGCTTTGCCCGGGGCTCGTTTAACAGCCTTGCCCAGCTCTAGCTCGGCTCCGGCTCCAGCTTCTGCTCCTGCTCCTGCTCCGACCCCAGCTAAGGCTTTGGCTTTGGCTCCGTTTTTGTTGCTGTTTCTGCTTCTTCTGTTTCTGTTTCTGCCTCTGGTCGGTCGCCTTGGCGTTGGCCAATCTGTAACATTTTGTCATGGATTTTTATGCAGCGTTCTCGACGCCGCATTGCGTCTGTTCCTGCACCTGCCACCGCCCCTGCCCCTGCCCCTGCCTCAGTCGCCGCAGTCTTCAACCCTGGCCGTGTCCTTCGCATGTTTTACCTTCAACGCTGCTCATGCAAAATCAACAAGTAACATTTATATGGGCCGAAATGACAGACTACAAAATGCCCTATATGCCTAATTAAAAAATTAAATTTTTCCTACAATTGAAATAAACAAAACTAAGTTAGGTTATTAATTTTTGAGCTAAGCATAAAGAGAATTATTTTAAATAAGTGTAATCAGATATATATATTTACACTACAAAAATTTCTTAGAATTTATTAAGTATTTTATATGATACTATCATATATAATATTATAATGAACTGAAATATTCAACATCTTCATCTTTCAAATTCGATATGATATTGCATGAAGTAAGAGAAAATACTTGTAAGCAAATGTATTGCTTTATTGTAAATATTAAAAGACACCCTTAAATAATAATTTATCCAAGCTAGTTTCACAATAAAATAAAAAAAATATAACACACAGAGACAGCAATGTGTATATGCACTTTTATTTTTAATGTTAAGTTGCATCCTGAATAAAAATAACAATAAGAGACGATACTAGCATCCATATAGAATCTTCAATATTTTTGATTTTTTTTTATAAATAATATAAATTCTCTTCAGCCCTCTTTGTAACACATTTAGAAAATTATGTTAAATAAAATTGTATAAAAGCAAATCCTCTTCAATGTAGTTATTGAGAATAATAAATAATATGAAACTTTATAAGTATGTATGTCAAATCTGTGTTTAATAATCTGCATTTATCACATGTTTCAGAGCAAGCTTTTAATCATAAAATGCACAGCCAAGATAAAAATTTTATAAATACGCCTCAATGTCCTTCACAGATATGCCACCACGTCGCGTGTATCTTTAAGTTAGGGGGTATAAAACGTATTCGGAGAGCTCAGTTCCATGTGGTGGCCTCCCTTTGCATTTAAAATTTATTTCTCACGTTTCGCTCGGCTTGGCAAAAAGACATTTGCGGAAATGGGCCACGTTTTGCCCGGTCGGGCGTCAAATGAGTTGGCACGGCCGCCATTTTATCAGCCATAGTGGCCAGAAGCCCTCGCATATATATGTATATAGTCAGAAAGAGAAATGTGCTGAGGGCGGATAGTAATAAGGGGATGCCAAGCCGTTCTATTAAATATTTAAGCCTCCGGCTAGCGGCGTTCACAATTAGAGAGCGCGGAATTCACGCAGCTGCAACGTGGGGCAGCCAACATGTGGTGCATAAATCGAACATCGCGTCGTTGTGTTGCCTGCGTCTTTGCTTTGACAAAAATGAAAACGTTTCCTCTGCATAAATTCAATTTTAGTCACATGCAACGTTTCCGACACGCAGGCAACTTGCATAATTCATTCACTTGCCAATCGAATCCGTCCCCCTCTTCACTTCACATTCAGAATATCCTCCGCACTTGTCACGTGTTTGCCGCTAAATGTTAGCCCTCCTCTCAGACAAACAAGCAGCAATGCATCGCACATAACTGAATTAAAAGTTTGCATGCGCACTACAGGGCGTATGCGTGATATGCATTGCTTTTACCCCCAACTTGACTAGCAAAACGAGTTGTTCGCGTATTTGCCATCTCATTTGCCGCGGGTATTTAATTAAGTCATTGTCTGACAGCGGCATCTAATAGACTGCAAAGCAGCGGATGTGTTATTCAATTATCTGATTAGCGTCTTTTACGATCACATGCAAAAAAGCAAACAAGAACACCAACACTCTGCAGTTTAAGTTGATTAGCATTTTTCAATAAATTTGAAGTTGCAAATACAGATAAGCTAAATGCATAAAACGCATTTTCTTACTAACAATTTAAATCTATTTAAATTCATGTCAAATTTTAACTATTTTTAGTGCTAATTTGGAATGATATTTTTAGTTAAATTCTTAAAAAATTTCACTTTCAAAAGTTGACATTTAAAAACGACAAAAGCAAAATATTTACAAATACATTCCAGCTCTATGTCAAAGTGAAATATGAACTAAATTAAGCGGATTCATTTTCCTTTTAGCACTTGCCAATTTTCGCAAATATAATCCGCTTTTAGTTTAGTCTAAAATCGAGATGAAGATAAGCTGTGTTATTTCAGAATTTCAATTTAATATTCCGTTTCAATCCAATTGGGCTAAATTGTTGCTGCAGGACAGTTCATCATCTTACCACAATTCCTTTGTGCTTTCCCCATTTTCGGCTATGCCAAAAATAGTGTCCTAGTGAGATTTGGAAATATTGGTATTGTGGGTGGTTCAATTGTTTGGCATTTTAATTGTGAACTGAAATAAAGGCAAGATGCAGCCGACTGCCCCATTGCCTGAATGCCTGGATGTCCTGCTGATGTGTTCAGCACAGTACAATAGACAATAGCCCGAGTACATAAATTAATTAAATTCCTGATTACAAATGTGTGTGGGTGTAGGATATTTCAAAGTTCACCTTGAAATGCAACATTAGAGATGTAGAGGAGACGAAGTGTTTGAAGAGCTATTTTACACCAGAGTAAGCATTAATATCGTGTTATGGCACAAGTTCAACACAAGCAAACGTGTGATTACAGTTCACATATCAATCATACGCACTGTCGGCCCAATGAATAAACATTTTCAAGTCTTTTGACAGCGTCTGACATTGCTGACAACACAATTTACTGTGGATTTATCAAAATACTTTACTTACATTTTGAGTATGCGTGATTTAGTACGCTATTGAATAGTTGTGCTGGCTTCGTGAATTTCTGCAATTAAAGAGAATTGTTTGAATTAGAATAAACAATATTTATGTATATATAAAATTATGATATGTATGTATGCACAGAATACTTAAAAATATTAAATTATTATTTATTATAGAGTTTATCAGCATTGTAATAAAAAAGCTTAACAATAAATAACATGCAATATTTAGTAGCACTTGCAAATACTCGTTCATTTTATTTTTAGGAATTCGTATTGATAAGAAAACAATAAAGTACAAATACATTGTTGTTACATATTTTATGAACCCTCTTAAGGCAATTTACCACATTTTCACACAGATTAAATACGCTTTAACGCACTGCCATGCTAAAAGACTAAACAAACTTTATGGCAGTGGTATTTTTTATTCTCCTCTTTCTCTTTCCCGCAGCCATCTCAATTTTTCATGCGAAAGGAAAAAAAGGAAAAAGAAATATATGTATGTATATATACACAAATAAATAAAATAATAAAGAAGCGTTGAGAGGCGTACAATAAAAGGAATATATGCCAGGCCATTGCATTCGGACAAAAGGCTCAACATAATTTGCATGACAGGATTTGCGGAGGACGTTGGCCAGAAGCAACAGCAACAGCAACAAGATGAAGGGCCTGGCAGTAGAAGAAACAACTGTCACAACAATGCCAGTTGGCATAAAATAAGGCAACACAAATAATGCTCGAGATGGGGACGCTTAACTAAAAGATACTCAGCGATTAAATTGAGAAGAAGAGATAAAAAACATGCAACTTTCAATTTGATTCATTTCTTTTGGGAAAGAATAACTTTGTTATTCAATATATTTTAATAAATGGATAAAGAGGATTTAGATATTGATGTCAAAGTTAAAGTCAAGTTGTTTACAGGGTATAAGATGAGGTAAACGGCAATAGTAGCAGCAATAACTAAAGCAACAACAATAATTCGAGTCTGCGACAATTTTGTGATTTATTGCATGCTGTTCTTTGTTGCTGCTACTGTAGCTGCTGCTTGTGGCACTCGCAGTCTGGCATCCGCCGGTTTGCAACTTGGCTAAAAGGTGTATTTCCTGGCAAGAGAGAACTGCGAATTGAAAGCAAAACAGCAACAGTCACCGCCTCTGCCCAAAAGTTATTTATGAGCTGAGTCCGCTGACAATGCAGCCAACCGCCAACAAGCTTCTCCGACTTGTCCCCTCCCCTCCCCGTTCTCACTCCTTATTCCGGCCAGGATAATGCAAAGCGAATTTAAGAGACTCGCTTTGTGGTTACACAAGCGCGTTATTTAGTGTCCATATGGCCACAAGTCGAAAGCGAATGGATGCGTATCACTTGGATTCGTGGTTGTCTTTGCGCGGTTTCGATTTTGATGCTGCATATCCTGCACGAAAGGATTTCCATTAAGCTGATCAATTGATTGCATATCGCCTGACTGATGTTGGTGCTTCAATTCGATTAGATATTCCCTTAGTAAATCACGAGTTGAATTTACATATCCTTGGGAGTATTCAATTGTTACAGTTGCCTTTTACATTTCCCTCATTCGTTCCCCATTTCGTGAGAAAATAGGATAGTAATTATTTATGTTTATATATATATATATATATATTAAATTTTGCATTTTTATAAAAACATTTTTATACCCGCTACCCATAGGGTAGAAGGGTATTATAACTATGTGCCAGCAGGAAATGTATGTAACAGGTAGAAGGAGGCATCTCCTTATTGAATACAAGTATACCAAAATTCGTAATTCTAGCTTTGAAATTACGCTTGTTATAGTGGGCGTGGCAAAAATTTGAAACAAACTTGATCTGCGTGCAAACATAACAAATGCTGTCGAACAAAAAATTATAGCTCTATCTCTTATAGTCTCTGAGATCCAGTGTTTCATACGGACAGACGGACAGACACACAGACGGACATGGCTATATCGTCTCGGCTGTTGACGCTGATCAAGAATATATATACTTTATAGGGTCGGAGATGCCTCCTTCTACCTGTTACATACATTTCCTGCCGGCACAAAGTTATAATACCCTTCTACCCTATGGGTAGCGGGTATAAAAAATGTATATTCTTTGTTCTGTATTTTCATTCTTTTGCTTTCATTTAGCATGTCATTAAGCCAGTCAGCAAAAGCAGTTGTACAAAAATATTTCAAAAAAATTTATGGTTTTTATCCGCTCACATTGAAGTCTAGAAGCAATAATATATTTCAATTCTCTGGACACGTGCAGATTCATTAGCTATCCAATAAGTCACTGGGAATAAGTCAACTTTGGGATAAGTGTCCTTTCAGCATGCCTATCTTAATCCGTACTTCCTACTCAGTTTGCTACATTCTTTTGAGTCTATATAGAACAGTCGATTAATGGTCTGTTTTTGCGTGTGTCGTTTTACTAAAATGTTGTTCATATCTCATGCTCTGGTTATTGCAGCTTCACAAGTACTCTCCATTTGTGTAGTTTCACCTGTTATCCTTGATGTCCTTACACAAGAAGCAACTGTTGCCTTCGTAAACTAATCCTCGTGATGTTAATCATGTTTTTGTTTTACGCTGCACACACACACACACACATTCCACACATGAAATATGAGCAGATTTTGCCCATCCTTATCCTTATTTTCCCTACTCCCTAAGCCCGTTAACGTTGACCCAGCACGTCGTCGTCGGTTATGCGAAGAACTTTGCACTTGTTATTCAATACTTGACCAGCTTTATGGCTAACAAATTGCACAACATTTGTGCGCTTTTAGCGCTTGGCTGTTGGCCATTGTCATGAGCGAGGTGTGGGTCAAAAGCAATTTCGTTTGGCAACTTGTCTACTTCGAGCGTTTTGTCACTTGGCAAAAGTTTTATGAGTTCTTTTCTCTTTTTTATTGTTTTTTCCCCCTTTTTTTAGCTTTTTCCTCTTGCATGCTGTTATTGTTATTGGTATTTGTTACTACTGCAGCTGGAAAAGTTATTGTGTATTCCCGATGCAGGGACAAGTGCACTAGCAATGCCAACGCCAAAGCCAAAGCCAAAGGCAATCAGCATGCAAATGCATTTGGGGACAAGCGATACACACTCAACAGATAGAATGACACAGAGATGGAGGGACAAAAATATTGAGCACAATAAGTCACTGCAAAGCGAAAGGAGAACCGAGAAGATGGGTGTTAAAAAGTTCGAGGCAAGCGAGTGGCGCATTCAATTACGTTTTGCCACTTTTGAGATTTCGAGCTGCAACTTGGCTGAGACAAAGGACAAGCGCAAGGACAATGCCAAAGCCAGCTTGCCTGCCTGTCAAACAACATTTCAGGGTTGCCAAACGAGATGAGTTGTCGCGTGGCAAGGTCAACGCTGGTCGAGCACACAAAAGTCATTTCAAACTAAAGGCAAAAGTTATTGAAATACTTGCCAGAGTTTATAATAAAAATAATAATAATAATAACCATAATAATAGTCATAATAATGATGGCACGCACGAAAATATGCCAACGAAACGCAGAAAACAAAAAAAAAAACACAAAGCACGCACTGTGTGTTCTGTGCAATGCGGCGTATACGCAACGAGGCGAAATGTTTTCTAATTTGGATACAAATTGAAAGCAAACAAGACGACCCAAAACGCATATAGAGGAGGTCCCCTGACACCACCTCCTCAGCCTCAGCTTCAGCTTCACCTCAGTTTCTGCTACCTGGTAGCTGATAATTTTAGTCAGAAAAACTTTATCATAACTTGGCTTCTTTCCTCCGCCATGTGGCCCCCAGCCAATTATCGATGTGGATGCGTGTGTGTGTTTGTATATTTTTGTGAGTATTCTTTTGACTGCTAAGCAAACAGCAGTGAATAGAGAACTCTTTAGTATTGTTTGCCAGCCGTGTGAATGTTGACCAAATACACAGCACACATTCATGAATTATTCGCGCAATTCACATGGCATACTTAACTGGGACCCAACACAATTCAACAATCTTTAAACGTGAGTGTGGGAAACGCTTCGGGGTCTGCACAATTCATTTTAATACGCTACTTGAAGCAACGAGTTCACTTTTCATGCCCATTTAAGGTGCTATAAGTTAATGGTCTATGTGAGGTTGATACTGATTAAACCCATTTAAAATCATCTAAGAATTTGACACAGGCATCCGAATTTGCAAAGTGAGGACCCATTAGTCACAAGAGCAAATAAATACACTGGGAATTTAAAAGAACTAGAGTTTTAAAATTTAGATGTTTTTAAACTAACTATTCAAAGGAATATTTAAATTTGCTTTATCTTTTATTCAAAAGAACTATTAAATATTGAGGAAATATATAATATTAAGAGGATTTGGAATTTGAAACTTAAATTATTTTAATTTACAAAGTGAAGAACTTATGTATTTATTTCTTAAATTTCAATAAGTATGAAAAGGATTGATTTATTGAAAATATTAATTGTTATTTTGATTTTCTGTTTCATTGCTGATTTTGTTATATTAAAGTTAAGATCTCTTAGCACTTGACATTTGCCTTATCTGAACATCTGCAATTGGATATGGCCTTTGGAAGCAGCGAGCTTGTTATCTGACACTTCCTGTCATTTCTACCAATTAGGGATGGTAACCTGCCCCATCGTCATCGTCATCGTTATTGCCATTGCCATCATCGTTACCATTGTCATCTTCATTATGAGCATGGTCATCATAATCATATTATCATCATAACGAACATCGTTTGCACAACGAGTCGGACACTTCACGCTTTGCAGGCTTCATTAATGGGCGAGCTAACAAGTTTAGTCCGAAAACTGGCCACTAGAAAGGTTCAGGCACCTTAGGTTTAGGGACGAGTAAGTGAAAGGGGAGGGGGAGGGGTGACAGGAATTCCTGTGTAGCAATCAGCTTGTGACTGTGACAGTTTTCTATGTTTTTGGTTTGGTTTTCATTTCCTTATTTATTCAACAAGTTCCGTTTGCGACAGGCCGGCCCAACAAGGACTTTGAGACACGCACAAAACGAGGACTTGGCATGCCAAGGACAGACATCCTTGCCACATTCCGCCATTCGGAAGGAGGAGGTGGAGGCGTTTCGTTTCACTGCTTGTTTTATGCGCTTATAATCACATTTTTTCGGCTATTTCATGGCAGTCGACAAGCGGGGTGGCATCGATTTGTTTTGGCATTTGTTGCATGCCGCAAGGACACGAACGGTCCTCAACGGTCTGTCCCCTCTCCCTCTCTCTGTCGGATACATGCGGCATGCTGCCTCTTTCTTTGGCTTTGACTTTTGGGGCCCTTTACTTTAGTGGCATTTATTTTGTCACATGTTATTTATGTCGGAATGTGTAGTCGTCTAGTAGTATATGGGAGGCTTGAAAGGGGGCGTGTCAGGAGTCAGAAGGCTGTAGGACGTTAAAGACTTGTAAGCCCGTAAGTGCGTGTTTATTTGCTTCGTCGGTCGGTCGCTTGTGAGTGGTTTTTGGGCTTGGCTTAGAGGTATTTTCTTTGCGGCACCTTATCGAAACCATCCAGCAGCCATTCACAGGACCTTGGCATCCTGTAATTGGAACAAGGGTTTTTGGGTTTTCTCTCTGCATACATGTGTGCATACTTATGTGTATATGGTTGTGTATGTGACAAACTCATTTAGTATTTATTAAATTTGTACGCTCACGGGTTTTATTTTCATTTGGCACGTTCCAAAACAAACATTTAGTGTTGTTTTTGTTCCATTTTTAGGTTATGCGAATGCTCTTCCATTCGTTGAGTGTCATTAGTTTATCATTTGCTTCGAGTGTTTAACAAACAAGTGTCCCCCTTAAGTTATCAAGAGCAAAATCTCCGATTAAGATTTCCGCTTACACTTCAAATTGCTGGGATTTCACTTTTTGCGTTCTAGGCAAAATGTCTTCTTTGACAAGGCATAAAATTCATGTAATCGAGCTGACTTGGGTAGCATAGCAAAAGAACAAAATATTATTTTGTAAATAAATTCTTAAGCTATCTAATGAAACAGTTTAGTTCTTTGAATAGCAAGTCTTTCATCTCATTTAATATTGATTATTTTACATAAAGACTTAATTTACAATTAATTCAGCATATATGACAAAAATGTGTATAACAAAATAATCTTTAAATCAAAATTATGATATAAAATCTATAACAAAAAGAATTTTTAGTCTGAATGTTAGCAAATGGCAAGTTTATTTATGACTTCGCTCAATTAACACAATTTCCCTTTCGCTTTTTCGTTTTGTTTTATGCTAGTTGTTTGCCAACACATATGAATTCTGATATGGTTCCGACCACGCCCACCTCCCACCGCCCTAGTGCCACCGGCAAACTGTGCTATGTAATTAAAAAGTTTTACCAGAAGCCTCGGATTGAAAAATAGTTTTTTTCTCCGTCAGTTTTTTCTCATGAATTCTCTATTTTCATATTTCGGCTGTAAACAAAAAATAATAATTAAAAGCAAACCCTCGTCAACAACAAGCACACACCACGCACACTTGAGTTATTAAGCAAATTGTTGCTAGTGTTTCATAGTAAAAATTTATTAAGCCAAATTTTAGAGGGAAGCATAAAAAAAGGTTAAAAATCGAGGCATGACGCCGTGAACTTGTTTACAACAATTCGATAAAAAAAAAAACGCCGGCATCAAAAACAGAAACCAGAAAAAAAAGTGTAAGAAGAACAACATAAAGTTTAAGAGGAGAATAAGTTGCTGAACATTCATGAATGAATATGAATGAATATAAATGAGTGTGGCGTGTGTGCAAATGGAAATGCTGCGAGGGTTCCCAGCCAGATCGGATCGCACATTTTATATACGCTTCTTTCGGAGTAATTCGCAGTTTATTTATTATTTTCTTCTCTTTAGTCTTTTTGGGTTTCGACTGCTGTGAACTTTACTTTAGTTGTGGTCTTTTATTTTGTTGGTGTTGTTACAGCAACAGTTCATTCAACTCGCACAATTGTTGCTGGACAGGCTTTTGATGATGATGAAACTGATACCCGGCCAAAAGAACTGATGTAATAACACGTCAAAGGGTAAGACGTGAAAGGGAAGGGAAAGTGGAAATCCTCCAGTACATTAAAAAGAACTTCAACTAAACGAGCTTATGTTGAAACGCGATTCTCACTCGTTAAATAAAACATTATATGCTCATAATTATCATTTATTATTTCTCATGAAATTAGGTAATTTTTGCAGATTTTTAAAGTATCAACAAACCTAAAATTAAACTAACATTAGTTTTTATATATTCATAGGTATGTGTATATTAAAAAAAACATTATCGTCGATAAAAATAAATTTAGAAAAGGAAATTGAGCAAAACTAACTCGTTAAAAATGATCATATCTTTAGTGAAAAGTTTGTATTTAATTAGTGACTTACTTTAATTGGTTTCAATATAAAAATGTTTATAAAATGCGGTTGAAGGTCAAATAGAATTCTCTGAAACTTGATATATCCAGGAAGGAAAGTGAAGATCATTTTAGTAGTAAATGGATTTTACTAAAAAGAAATAACCACCAAATGCAAAAAGAAAATTTTAATAATTGTGCGAAACAAAAGTATAAGTATTTCTTTGTGTTAAAGATCTCTTTAATACTTGTATTAGGTGCGAATGGTTAAGGAGATCAAATACATATTATATAAGAGGTAAAGAGCAAAACCGAATACAATGATTAGGTATTTGCTTTCTGTTTCAGATTCCAGTTTGATATTATTATAAAATAAATTCTATTTTCAAATAAAGGCATAACAATGTGCAAAATTAAGAAATGTTTTTGTCATACATATTTATTATGCACATTTGAATATGTTCGTATGTGTGTGTGTAATATTAGTATTTCTGTTTAAAAAGAAATTTGCATTTGAATAAACAATGAACAATGTCTGTGAAGCAGTTAAGCTGAACGAGAACCAGAAAGAGACGGAGAACGAAGCACAAACGCAATCAAAGCGAGTCCAAAGCACAAACGCAAATTCAAACTCAAACCAAAAGCCGAAGCTAAATTCAAACTCAAATTCAAATTCAAACCCAACCTATTCAGCAGTGTGTTGTGTACACTAGCGAACCAGAACGAGAACGAGAACGAGAACAAGTGCAACAGGCAGCCGGCTTTAAAAACAGGTCAACAACAGCAGAACATTAACAGCAACAACAACAGCAACAGCAGCAACAACGATGTCAGTAGCAACAAAAACAATCAGCAACAGCTGCTGTCTGACAACAGCAAAGCGACAACCCGAAAAAAAGTCTGAAGAGAAATAACAACAAAAATAAACTCGTTGCAGTCGACCAACTGCCACAGTCTCAGTCTCAGTCCGCATCCAGCTTTAGCTTTATAGTAGCTTCAACTTCAACTTCAGCTTCGGCTTCAGTTGCTGCGTCTTCGTGTCCTCTGATTGCGTCTCGTTTTGTGGCTGTTGCGCAACAAGTTCGCTTGCCGCTTTTTAAGGCCAAGACCAAAAAGTCAAACAACATGCGAGCAACGGTTTCAGCTGCTTCTACTACGACTTCTTCTTCTTCGTCTTTGGCTTCTTCGTTTCTGTCTTGCTGCTGTTTATTCACTTGACTTCTAATGCACTCAAAGGAAATGGGGCTACCAGTGGCAACGACAACCGGCATTGGCAACGGGCAACTGGCAAAAGGCAAACGATAACAGCGCCAACAAAGTAACAGACAATATAACAACAACAACAACAGAAGCAACAACAACGGAAGCAAGCTGATTCTGGATATGGAGCAGCAGACGAAGACAAGTCAAAAGTGCAATGGGATTATTTCAGTACACGGCAGCGGGAGGGGGAAGCTCACCTTTTAGTGTGTCTGTCTTGTTATGTCTGCAGCGGATGTGCGTGCGTGTCGTTCTCCATCTCTCTTTCTCTCCTCCTCGTTGTGTGTCAAGTTAAGCTGCTTTGACGTGCGCAAAAAGGTTTCATAAGTGAAACGAGACGGAACAGTTACAGTATTATTTGGTATAGAACTTAAGTATATTAAAATATTTAACTGTGATTTCTAAATTGCCTAACCGGAATTACGCGGCACTCAATGCTTAAAAGAACTAGTCTAATGTTATGTAAAAGCGATTGTTCTATAATAGATAAATTTTACCATTCTTGACAAGTCTCACTGAGATATATAATTTTGAATTTATTCTTAATAAAATTCACAATTTTGATAAAATAGCGACAAAAGGCTACAGTATAAAGTTCATTGTTAAAGTTTGCCTTTAAATTTGAACAGAATGCTGAATTGCAATTAACATTACACTGCTAGGATCCTCCAACATGATAAGCCTTTAATGAGAGCCCTACTTATTTCAGCTTATGCCATTGCCTCTTACCTATCTAAAAACATACGCACACTCTTACTCACACTTAAAATTACCCGCTCTCAGCGTCTACCTTTCTCTGTCTGTTACAGGGCGCTAAAAGGGTCAAGCGTACAAGAGCCAAACTCAAAGGCGCCTCCTCCAAGCGCCTTTGCCTCTCCTCTCTCATGCAGTAGACAGCAACAAAGCACATGGGGCTAACCAAAAAGCAAGCTGTGTTTATAAAGCAGCAACAACAAGAACAAAACAAAAGTAACAGCAACAGTTAAGTAGGCGCAGCTGAAACGTAAAGCAAAGGCAAAACTCAAAATACAAAAGCAAAAGCAAATCAGCTTAGTTTCTGCTTCGTTTGTGTTTCTCACTCTGTCTATGATTTGTGTGCGTGCGAGTGAGTGTGAGTGTTTGTTTTGGTGCTTGCGTTGTTGTTGCTGCTTTTTTTGGGCTAGTTTTCTAGTCCGATGTCAACGAATTTGTTTGCCGATTGACCAGATTGTGCATTGTGTGTGTGTGCGCGTTTTTCTCAATAGTGCATTGAGCGACGTCGTCGTGTGCGGGTGTTTGCCAATTACATTGCAAAAACAAACCAAATCGCATTCGTTTTCATCTGTGTATGTGTGTGTATGTGTGATTGTCGTTTCTTTTATTTTTTTTTTTTTTTTTGAGTGGCGACACGACGCATTGCATAATCGAGACTTGGCGACAACAACAGCAACAACAATATGTCCATTAATACACCCACAAAAGCAGCGACTATCCCAACCGGTTTGTGGTTTCTACTGCTTTAGGCTGCAAACAGAGTGCGCGCTGAGACGAAGACGAAGATGAAGACGAAGACGAAGACGAAAAACAGTGCAGAGCAATTCATATGAATTCGCTCGCCCGCAAACAGAGTGCGCGCAAAGCCGAAGACGAAGATGAAGACGAAACGCAAGCAATTCGCTTCAAACTGTGCAGTACTGTTTTTGAAGACGAATCGCTTGCTATTTTGCCTTTGTTGATATTTTTTTGTTCTACCCATGCTTTGGCGCAATGCATGTTACAATTTACATGTGATTTGAGATTTGCCTGACGGACAAGTTTTGTGAAAATGTGAATTATTTTCGAATTAAGAAAAATTAAATAAACATGTAACTAAATGAAAAGTTAAAATGATTGAAATGAATGAACTAAATATATTTTGAATAATTTTCTACCTTAACGTTACAATTTGCCTCTCTGCAGGTATAATTGGGGTTTTAGATGTTTTTTTTTTTTTCTTCAGCTTTGTTGCTTCAGAGTGGGTATAATATTTGTTTTTTTTATTCACTTTTTAAATAAAAAATAGTCTATTGTGTCTCAAAATTTATCCAATTTTTAATAATTAGTGGTTCAATTTTTAACAGAATGTAATCAAATGTGCTAATTTTTATTCGGGTATACTCCAAAATTATTTTTTCATCTTGACGCAGCTCATCAAACAAATGATGAAATTCGCCGAATGTTTTTCTTCCCAAATTAATTGGGTGAATTCCGCCATGCACTTTTTTAATTCTTTTTAATTTTAAAAATAAACTCCTCTAACAGCAGCTCATCATCTGACGAGAAATCCATTGCGATTAACATCATAAAATCGCAACAAATTCGTCTTGCACTATGCGACCTATTAGCTTACTCGCAACGCAAGCAATTCGTCTTTGTCTTCGTCTTCATCTTCGTCTTCGTCTCAGCGCGCACTCTGTTTGCAGCCTTAGTTGTTTTTGCTGTTTGTTTGAGTGTCTGCCTTCAAATAAAAATAATCAAAGTTATAACTGAACCAAAAACTCGCAAACTCTGCAAACTTCAATTGTAATGCATGGTGTTGAGGAAGAGGGGAGGGGGAACTGACGGCACGCACGTTAACCCACTGCCCTCAGTTTGTTGTTGGACGCCGTAATTATGCTATTTTCATAATGAAATCTTAAGGCATATCGATTCATTCGTTCATTATGATGATTGCAAGTGACAAAAAAATGTGAGTTTCTTTCGTTGACATTCTGTTGGAGTAAATAATTATGTTAAGCAAACAAGTAGTCATGTTAGATTGCAAGTAACAGCATGCATTTATGTTATGTATGGGGAACTTAACAGTTTCGATTACAGGATTACCAACTCATTGTTAAGAACCACTCAACTAGTTACGAATGAGCGAACTTGTGATAGCAAGCAATTGTAACTTTACAATCGATTTCCTCGAGCTAATATATTTATATAATATTTTGAAATATTTTCAGTGAGTGTTAGATTGTGTTTCATGAATAGCCTAGCTCTCTTATTTATTTCATTTTGTATTGATTTTTGAAAATGATTTCATTTATGACACTTCTTTAACATGAAAGAGTATTTTAAGTACGTTGATACACATTTCGCATGCTCTTTCTTTATAACTCTGCTCCTTGCTCTGCCTTGGGTTAATCGCGTTACATTTAACTTTGCCTAAAAGTAAGATACAACAAGCAAATAACAAAACACAAAAAACAAAAAACTCGTTTGGCGCTGCAACTTTTTGCGTGCTTGCCACAGCGTGTGGCGAGTGCGTGCGTCCGCAATCAGCAACAACGGAATCAGGCGGTCTCAAGTTGAATCTGAATCGTGGAAAACCCTCAGGCCATGTTCTGACTGCTGTTTGCGGTTTTTTATCTTTTAATTTGTGCACAACGCTGCAGTGAAGCTGAAATGGAATGGGAAGCATTTTCTAGGGTTGTCACGATGCTGCTGCTCTGTGGTATCAACTTTTTCAACTTTCACAATTTGTGTTAAGTGCGTTTTGTGATTTATTTGACGCTGTACGAGAGGAATCGCAACAACTGCTGTTAAAAAGTTGCTAATGTAAATGCAACTCTCTGCGGTTGATGTACATAAGTACTTGCTAAACAATGAAGGGTCTCCAATTAGTAGAAAAAAAGGACTAAAGCTCTTTTCAAAAAATAATCATCAATGAAGACAAGCAACTGAAATCAAAATCATATTATTTTCATAATATTATTTAGCATGATAACCGTATCTTAGGAAAAACTCATTATGAAAGGTTGAAAATGTTAAATTTTGAAACTCATTTTATTTAGTGTCAGCTTTATTGGAACTCAAGTCATAAATGGCCAACGAAAAGGAATGAGTAAGAATGGAATCCCTTTTCATGACAATAAATAGAAAAATTGCTTTTCTTCTCAATGAAAATTGAAAGCGCAAAAGTGCAAGCTGAAATTTCTATAGAATTTTTTTCTATACAATAGTGAATCAATATAAATTTGCATTTATGTGAATTGATTCCTCTTCTTTTGGGCAACAACTTTCGCTCTTAAAATTTACCCAAAATCCATTGAGAGATGGGTTTGTGCGTAAAGTAGATCTGTTGATGATATGACCAGTCACAGTGGGCAATCAACTGCTCCTAATTGCCTCATTAGCGAGTACAATGCAAGAAAAATAGAAGAAGAAACGAAAGCAGAGGAGTAAAGAAAACTCATCTTGGTCAGGTAATTAGAACAAAAAACTCATTTCATGCTAGCAGAGCAATATAGTAGTAATATAGTAACTTCAACAATGCTCTCAATTATGGAGTGGGTCATAATATCTCATACTCAGAGCAACAATTATAACTGTCCAAGGAACTTGGCCCACATAATGAAACTCCCATTAAGTATACGCAATGTGGTGCCAGCTAAATTAAAAGAAAACAAAAATAACTTGTTTATTACCATTGACAATGTGGGGGAAAAGGTCTCGCTTGCCAAACTTTTTAGTCGTTCTTTTTTAGTAGTTGTAGATGGTATTAATTGTGACTGCATTATCAAAGCCACGGCAAAGTCACGTGTCATGTGCTTCTGCAATGTTTCCGCTTATTAAACAACCAACAATAAGTTAACAAATCACAACAAACCAAACAAAACAAACAAAAATGCACAGGGACAGGCACTTTCAACACTTTCTTGAGCACGCAAACAGAAATTTCAGCGACTCATTTAAACACGCAACAAATCAAAACAGTAAGCAATGAAGAAATGCTGATGGACTAAGAGATGCCCTAGATACGACATTGCCAATCAGCCTATATACCTGCGAATATTAAATCCGATTAAATGTAATATTTATATCACTCATATTTTCATAAAATTAATTTTTTTATAAAAATGTTCCTTCATAAAATTCTGTAGAAGTAAACAGAATTAGAGCATAACATACAATGCACAAATTTATATTCGCTTCGATGTGTCGTGAAATTCTTCTGAAATTCATTCATATTCCCAAATATATATTCTCTTTTTTTTTATACATTTATTTCACGAAATATTTTTCTTTGTATCACCTGTTGTTCAGAGGGTATTAAGAAATGAAAAACTTTTGTGCGTTTTGTCTGCATTTTATGATTGCTTCGTTGTCACACAACTGCGGCCATAAATATATTATAAACAATTACACTCACACAATTTTGATTCGTTGCTTTAGTGGGTGGCCCTTTGTCAATGGGGTTTTTATGTTTGCTATTATTATTATTATTATTTTTTGGTTTATAAGCCGCTTACCTGCAATTAGGTAAGAGACTGCTATCAAAGATGGGCAACAGCAATATTTGGTGTGCCATCGTCTGCGCCCTGCGCAATTGCAATTAGCAAATAATTGATAATAGTTTCAATGGGGAATTTCGCCAATGCCAACAGCGTAATGCATTTTACGTAAGCGGTAAAGCCCAGATTTGCACTTCGTTTATATCGCCCGCTCCCTTTTTGCCCCCAACTGTGCTTAGATGTGGCGTGGGCGCTGCTCGAGTGCCTGCCACGCTCATTTGCAACGCTTTGTTGCCTGCCTCAGAGACGCGTAGTTCCGTTTGGCGGCATCATCATCGTCATCATCATCACCGTCATCATCCACAGCCAAACATCAACAACAACTGTCTCTGTCTCTGTCCCCATCTTGTCACTTGGCATATGCTTCATAAAACAGATCCATGTGCACTCGATAAAGCAGCTTGTTTATTATATGGCTTAGCCCGATCTTAGCTTGTTTGCTTAGCCAACTCTCGTATTTGCCTGAGAACGCTCCACAGCGCACAGCTTGAAAATTGTCTCTGCTGCTTAACAGATCGTGGGAAGCTAATGGCACTGCCTCAACACAATCTCTATTCAAAGCGATTTCCCTTAACTATGAGTGCTCTGTAGTTGCAGATGGTTTCAACATTTTTTGAAGGTTTGTAGCATAGTTTCTTGAGAAGAAAATAATTACATTTTTCTTACAACATCTTTATTGAATTTAAATAAAATATCTCCTGATAAACTAGATTTAATTATGTAGGGCACATTTATTTGAAGAAAACATTTTTTGTATAAATAAATGTGAATTTAATTGTTAATTTAAATTTCAATTTAGTGTGTTAAATGCTTTAAAATTTGTTTCGGAACATACGAATAAAATTTTCAATTTGAGCGGCATCTTTACCATGTGATCAAATTTAAATCCATTCAATTTCGTGGTATAGGTAAATTATAATAAGCAAAAATATTCGAAAATTAAAGTGTTCTTAATACGACAATAATTGAAATTTTTTTGTGAATACAATATACAGTAAGAAACTATGTTAAATTAAATATAGTATAGTAGATATTCTCACAAATATATTATGGTACGATTAAATGCGTACCTAATTGTTTTAATTTTTTTTTAGTAGCTTACAATTAAAATTATAGCTTAGAATTAAATTTTGCATTACTTAGATTTTAAATTTATTTAATCAAATACTTAGTAAATGTTTGAAAAAATGGTTTAAAAATTTCTTATTTTAAGCTAACTTGTTGTTGATATTTCCAGAGCAATTTCAATTCGAAATAAACATTTATTGCCAAGTAATTGGATGCGAATTTCAGTTTCTACTTTGACTTTTCACAAGTTGTGTGATTATTAACTACAACTTTGACGTACGAAGCATATGGATGGATGTCACGTGCCTTTGCCACTGACAGTGAAAATCGATGCTAAAAAATGAGATACAGAATAGAAGAGCAATTGAATGTCAGTTGCAAGCTATCAACGAAGCGAACTTGCTGCCAACTGCCAAAAGTAGCCGAGCTGCAAACAGTTGACAGAGTGTAGAAAAGTTGGTAGCAAGTTTTCTTTTTCGTTGACACTTTGGTTGAGCGACATGGCCATAAATTCTAATTACATATCAAAGTAGTTGTCATCTGCAGCCAGGGGACACTGGACATTGGATGGAGGTCAAAGATGTCAGCTTTGCTGTGGCCTTCGCGACGGAAAAGTGAAATTAATTATGTAAATACCCGCGTACTTCTTAAGGAGGCGCAAGGTTTTCGTTGGTGTTTCGAAATTATTTCGAATTATTTTTCATAATGCCCGAAAAAGGTCCGGCGATTTATGAGACGGGTGTGCGTCAAGTTTTGTGCTCAGTCGAGCAGCTAATTAAATAAATCTCGCCAACTGCAACAGCAACAAAAAGAAACTTCTTGTCCGGTAAGTTTACCTTTTACGGGGAACGCGATTTACATAATTTTTCTATATTATTTCAAATGATGATTATTAAGTATTATGATTATTATTATTTGCGCCTTATTTAGAGCTGTGCTGCTCACATTTTAACGTCGCTTTGACGTCGTTTTGACCTCGTCATCAGCTTCGCAAAACGAAAAAAAAACCGGCTACAACAATTACGTCTATGGCTCTTGGCCATGCGCCAGAAACGCTGTCGAAAAAAAGTAAAGCTAAAACTGGCTCAAAGATGACGCGCCCCATTGCTGCTGTTGCGTTTTGTTATCTTTATTCTGTTTCTGTTTCTTTTTATTTCTAATTCTAATCTAATAATGACCAAATCTACAAGATACTTTACTCGTTTGCGCTCTGCGATGTTATTGCCAGAAGTAGAATAAAGTGTTGGCCAACTTTATGGCGTGGCAACAACTTAATTATGTCTAATAAAAGAACACGATAATTATAAATGACGGTTGCGATTTTCTAATGTGTGGGAACGATTTAATAGCTTAAAATAGCAAATAACATAAAATGTATATGCACAGCGAATGTAAGTAAAGAAATATCCTTTGCTTTAAGATTCTTCTCATTTTTATTAATTATAGTCGCTAAGGAAATGATAATAATTTTCTTATTTATGTGGCTCACATTTTGGAGCAGCGTCATTTTGCTTTTATATTTTTGCTGCTGCGGACGTGTCAATGAAAATAATTTAAATTTATTATGCCAGTCAAATAATGTGGCAAGGATGGCAAGCAACAAGAGCACAATACGTATACGCGACGTTGAACAACAGTCAGGCTTGTAGTTGATGCCTGGATGCTGCCAACAACTGCAGTGCCTCGTATTTTGTGTGCTAATTTGCAGTTGAATGGAGCCTTAATGCAGCAGCAACAGCAACACTAAGAGCGATGACATCCACATCAGCAGATGGGAAACTGCATTGCCATGAGGTGCCCCCTGCTTGGCTTCGCCCCCTGCAGGCCACAACTGTGGTGGATAGCTCTAAAACCCCACAATATGATGATGGAACGTGACGTGACAGTAATTAACATAATAATCCATTTTGTGGCTACATTGAAAGAAGCATCGCATCGCATCGCTTCGCCTGTTGCTCGCTTGCCGTGGCTTTAACTGAAAATGTTTCCCCGCTAAAGCAGAAGTTCTCGTCCCGCATTTGGGTTAACTATATGGGCGTCAGCGCGGGCTTAGCCGCTACATCACGACTCCAGCCTCAGCTCATTGGCTTGCACGTTCAATTTAATCGCTTATTAGATGAACTTGCGTCAGAGCCTGCGCCAAACCAATCCAATCAATTCCCATCTATAATAAATTCTAACCAAACTTTATTCAGTTCTGGATATTAAAGCATAACATTCGGGTTTTTTTTTCAATATATCCGCATTTTTAAATTGCTTTAAATTTTAATCTTTGGATTATTTCCCTAAACCATGTATGTGTACTGCCGATGTTTAATTTATATCTTTTTGGCTCGAACATAATTTAAAAGCATTTTCCCTGGGGCAGCCAAAACAGCTAATACAAGAAATAACTTAATTTAATCAATAATTTAATTGGCATGCACAATTTTTCGCACATAATTTTCGCACAGCGCCATTAAATTGATTATACCAATGAAAAAGTCGTTTTTAATAGCAGCATGGACACTTTTTTTTATACCGAAGTTTTGATACACTTATATGTTATTTAATATAATATATCAATATTTAAAGTCAGAAAACATTTCGTAGTAGCAAGTTTCAAGTTGCTTCTTAAATTTTTGAAATGGATTCGATGAGAATTATTTCTTTCTTTCAAACGTTGTGAAAATATATGTTACATCTATTTGATTAGAAAGAAGTTTTTAATAAATTCATTTCAGATGGATTTTCTTTGCTTCATCTACAATTTAAAATGTAAAATATATATTTAAAATAAAATTTGAAACAACAAAGTTTTTCGACTTCTTTAATTTAAAGTTTAAGTAATAAAGATAGAATTTATGTTGAAAGCAGGTCTCAGTTAAAGCATTTAAAATGTTGGTTGAATTTGCAAACTAAATTCTTCAATACTGCCGAAATTTAAAGACGTTTAAAAATGCAAATACCTTGTGTAAGCGTATAGGCCAGTTTTTGTTAATGGCCAATTTGCATTTTCGCATGCGGCAAAAACAAAGATAACCAAAAAAAGCGAAAAATATAAGAGCTAACCGCTGACCATAAAAAAGAGACGACAGCAACAACTGGCGCACTCTTTGAGGCTTGGTGGCTTCGTGGCCTCTGATGGCTTCCTGTCTTGGTTTTTGGCTTTGGTCGTAAACAATTTCACAGCCAAACTGGCGACACAGTCACCCGATGTCGAAGACTGAGCTGCAAACTAAGTTGCCCAGATGAAGATGGAGTCACTGACATCAACTGTGGGAAAACAGTCGCCGTTGCGTCTGCTCTTAAGTCTGCGTCTGAGTTTGAGTTTGGGTTTGCGTTTAAGTCTGAGCTTGTGTTGGATTCTGCGGTTGCTGTGGGTGCGTGTCTGGTGGCTGTGGGAAAGGCCTCTTCAGCTATCGACTGCGTGCAGTCTCTATGTATGAGTGTGTTTTTGAATTTAATTAATTTCTGCCATGCCATTTGCCGTTTGCCATTGTTGCCATTACACTTCCGCCACCCAAATTGGCCAAATTAATAAGAGAACATGGCCAAGGGCGGCAAGCCAAACACAATCAGCGAAGAGTACAAAACATGCTGTCAAAAAATGGCGTTAATAGCCGGAACCCGCCCAGAGACTCAACATCCCAGCATCCTTCTTCCTTTTCGTTCACTTTCCGGTGTAAAGAAAAAAACGAAAACACTTGACAAAGTTTGCTCAGCAAGCGCGTAATTAAAAATGAATAAAATTAAAAAAAAAAAATATTCTTTTAAAGGTAAACTTGGCAACTTTATGGGCATTTCGCCACATCTCCAAATATTCCTAAGTTTTCTTAGAAAATAGAAAGGTCTAAAATTTGATTAGCAAAATTAATTTTGTGTTAGAACAAAATGTAATTTCAGTAAGTCCGTCTAAACCTTTAAGTAAATATAAAAAGAAATGTTTATTTCGTTTTCAAATTACAATGTTATCTTTAACTAATTGCATTTGAATTTTTGTTGCAATTTATGCCATGCTGTGCTCTCACTTTGTCTGTGCCACAAGACATAAAGTCCTTTGTTTAATGAATATATTTCGTTGTCACAGTTTGCTCTGTCGCCGCATTTATAAGCTAAAGTTGGTAAAACAATTGAAAGAGAAGGCAGAAAGCCACAAACTTGCTGAGCAGAGACATCGTCAAGGGCCGCAATGCAAAAAGAACTTTCTGCAGCTGAAAGGCTTAACTCGAGCCTCGAGCAGCTGTCGATCTGCATAATGAAATTGCAGCATATCAAGTACAGTTACTTTGGCTACAAAATTGCAGCAACAGCAACAGCAGCCACAGCCAAGAGAATTGGGCTAGAAAGCGAAGCAGTTGAGTTGATGCCACAGGGCAAAAGGCCAGCGAAATAAGTAGAACCTGAGAATAAACTATAATAATAGCATGGTTCTATGCTTCTTCTTGCATTGTTGTTGCCACGATAGTTGATGCTGCAGTTGTTGTTGTTGCTGTTGCTATTGCTGTTGTTATTCTTGCTATTTTCTTTGATCTCTTCGACACAGTGACGAGACAAACTTCCGCTGATTGACTTGCTGACTTACTCATAGAACGAAATGCAATCTCGTCGCTCGCTCTGTTGTTGCCTCACCTGGCTGACTACCTGCCACACTGCCACAGTGCCTCGCTGACTGACTGACTGACTGACTGACTGACTGGCTAACAACAAAAGCGGTGGGGGGGGGGAGAGTTGGGGCATAATTGATTCGAATGTACCTCACTTTCAGCTCGTGTATGCAAATCTCTGGGCCCGTGGCAGTCTCTCTACCAATTTGCTGGCAATTTTCGCACATTTGGCTGCTTTCACATTTGCAACACGGCAACTAACTGAATTTAGACTACCCATGTATGTACACACTCCTCCCTCTCTACGCTCTCCCCTCTCTCCTATGTACAATTACGTCAGTTTAGTCAGAGCGCCTAATTAACTGGGCGATTGCTGAGCTCGTTGCCCGCTTTAAAATGTTAACCACTCTAATTAATTTTAATTAAGACTGAAGCAACCCAAATACATATGTTACAAGTGTGTGAGCATGTGAGAGCCCCACTCAGTTATTTTATAATCATTTATAATCATCGCATTCAAAGTAGATAGAACCGAAATGAACAACAAAATTCCAAAGGGATGAGCACTTTTGTACCTTTTGCGGACTAATTAATCCGCTATAATTTGCTTAAAGAATATTAATTGTTGTGGGAGTGTTAAACTAGTCAGAATGTTAATCATATTTTAATGATGCACAATCTTTGAACTCTTCACTGTGACTAATTAATGAAAGTCTATATAAAGCTTGGATTTAATTGTTATTTTAGTTAGATTATAGGCTTACAAATATTTTGTTTGTGCGTTTCTAAAACATAATCTATTTGATAAGAGAACAAATAATACCAAAAATACTAAACTGAAATACCATTAATATTTAAAATGGTCTGATATGCCTCTTTCTTCCTGTTACATTTGTACATTTCCTGCCTGTAATTGTAATAATTCCCTAATACACTATAAGTAAGGGGTATAAAAATAAAGAACAATGCATTTTAAAAGTTAACTAGAAAATAAGTAGAGATTAATGCTTAAGCAGATTCATTTAGGGATTATTAATTACAAGATTATTAAGAAAAATGTATTTTATTTTCTTGCTTTATAAATAGTTAATGGCACAAATGAAGTATCGTCGGAGTTGACTAAACTTTTGTTATTGAAATTGTTTTTATGTGTAATCACAACTCTAGTCATAACTTGATAAGCTGATAAATGAATGGAATGAATGCCCTATCAGGGGCGTACATCAAGAAAGTAAGCCTTTTATTACACTCTGCTGCTGTGGACCGCTTTTAAAAAGTACCAACCTTGCACACACACGTAAGAAACACCTTTTTTTTATTGCATTTTTATGGCTGCCTAGATTTATTTTTAGTGTGCCCGTGGCTTTTGTTTCATTCCCTTCGAAAATACCCACAGCAACAAAAGCGTAGAGCCCAGCAATGACTCACGGAGTTCCTCTTGTTGGTTGTGGTTTTTTGTTTTTTTGTTATTTTCGGTGTTCCATGTCATGCAATTAATCAAAAAATTGTTTGCACCTTGCTGAAAAACCAACAAGAACAATAAAAAATAAACTCGCAGAGCTGAGAAGGGGGACATAGCTTTCGGCTTTCAGCTTTTGGCTTCAGCTTCAGCTTCTGCTTCGGCTTCAGCTTCAGCTTGGTCACGTATGGTATTACGCACTTCCGTTTCCGCTCCGCTTCGTCTGGCTGAAGCCAAAGCTGTCACACACAGCAATCCGACCACGCCCCCTTCGTACCATCAGTTCGTCTGTTTTTTTTTGTAATTTCCTCAGCTCAAATAAAAAGATCCAAAATCAAAAACTTTTTATTGCGCTTTGCTTTCGGCTTGACTTGCTTTTTTTGCTGGTTTGTTTTTTTTTTCACCTCTCTCACTCTTTCTTTTGTGCTTTTTATTAATTTTGCACGCGCAAAAATTTTTGTGATTTATGAGGCGCAAAACCAACAGCAACAGAAACATCAACAACGAAAGCAATAACAACAGCAATAACAAACAGGGCGACAAACTCGCAATTTCGCAGACATCGCGGCGAGACGAGTTGGCAACACACACAGAACACAAGCAAACAATACACACACGCAGAGAGAATACGAGGTGGAGGAAAGAGGGAATTGTTGTAAAATATGTGAACCGAGCTAAGAGCTTGTTGTGACTAGGTACTTGGAGGAAACTTTTTTTATAAGCAACTCTTTGTTTACAACAGTGATAATGTCTTTTATTCAATTGCCTGAAAGAAAAACTTTGCTGGTAAAACTTGATTAGGACTTCTGCGAAACTATACTAATGCGTTTTAAAATTTTAGTAGTTATTTACTTTTTATATTATAACATACTGTTTACTTCATACTGTAATTCAAGTTCTTTAATTTGAGTTTTATATAGTTTTACAATGTTAATGATATTAACTTAATAACTGCAGCCATTTTTTGAGCTCTTTACTTGACAAATTGATTTCATCTAAATTTTGTATTTTTTTTTTTTAATTTATAAACTGCGTGCTGTGCTGTCAATACCTTTCTCAATATCAATAAGTGTCAAGTCTGGCGTATTTAAACATGCCTAATGGACAGACATTTCTCATGACACAAACAGAAATCGCCCTTCTCTCTCTCTCTCTCTCTCTCTCTCTACTCACAATCTCTACTCTGGATCACCACGGGGGACTGGCCACTTTTATTGGCCACCAACTTTAACCACTGCTGACAATTGTTAACTCGTTGGTCAGCCACTTAATTAATAAAGAGATTCGGTTGTATTTACTGCACGTGTTTTAATCGTGTTTAGTATCTAAAGATTTAAAATAAATATGGAAAAAGTTTTAAGTCTCTAAAGGATTCTCTACACTGTATTTAATCCAGGGTATTTTCTAGTCAATCACTGGGTTCAAAGTGTGACTTAACTTCCCATTTTTAATATTTTGTTCTCGTTTCTGCATAATTTAAGATACGCTGTCAACTGCAGTCCTTGTCCGCATACACTTGCTACCTCTCGTGTTGACAGCTTTAAAAGTGACCTGTGGCGAGATTTTGCAGCTTGCTGATAATTTGTCATGCGTTGTATTGATTTTTTTGTTTGCAATAATGTTGATATGACATTAATTGTCTTTTTATTGTTGGTTTTGCTTCAACATTAATTTGACACTTGATTTGCTCTTCTGGATTTTTGTTTTTTTTAGCGATAATAACTGTAATTAATGTGGGAGTGGCGTATTGAACATATGGCCACGCCCACTAGTCTGTCATTATGCTAATGTCACTACTCCGATTAGTTCAGGTGTTGAGCTGTCAACACATGACATAAAAAAAACAGCAAACAAACATCAACTCAACGCACAAAAGCGATATAAATGTGCGTTTGTTTCACTGTTTGTTTGTTTGTCTGTTTACTTTTTTATTTTGTTAGCTTAGTCATCAAGTGACATGCAATTATTTATACATTATTTTGGTAGCGTAAATATTGTCAAGAGACTTTGCGTTACCAAGACTCGAAAGCCGTCAAAAGCCTAAGCAAACAAAGCAATTCATTGCGCACGCATTACGTATACGCAACGAGTGTCCAAATAATGGAGAGCTTGCTACGCATAGTACTCGTAATGGGGCATGAAACATTTAAGCCTATTTATGTATACTTTTCGAGTGTGCAATCTGCACTCAAGATCATTAAAGAGGAATTCTCTGCAGGAAAATGCTGATAGATGAATTTTCTACAACAGGTGATAGACATTAATATGCCACAAACTTTTATTGTTATCAATAAAAATCTCGCTTGATGTGCAATCTGTCTAAATCATTATCTTGGTTGCGAAATTCCTGCGTATCTGCGAGTCATTCAACATAACATTATAATTTATCAAAAGCAACGCAATCAGCGTTTGCTTCACTGCACAGCGCCTTTAAGTATGCAATGCTTCAATTTCAATTGCTTTTTGGCAGCATCAATTTCTCTGATACACAGCCCTTGGGAGCGACCGACAATGTCAGTCAATCAAGCAGTCTGTCAAGCATTCAATCAGACGAGTACGCTTGTCAGTAGGCAGTCCAAGCAACTCAACAGTCAACAATCAGCCCCTGGTGATAGGCTGCCAGTACTCCTGGTGTCGTTGATAAGCCGCAGACAGCAAGCCAAAATGATGCCCATGCAATACCCTTTAGTGTAATACTCGGTAGGGTATAACCAATGAGTTGGCAAGACAACTCCTAATAATAATTTGTAGTGTAGTTCTTTCAATTCCTTATAACCTATTTCTGAAAGAAGTGCAGAGTATTTCATTGTTTGGTTATTGTATAGGCAACTCGTCCGATTCGATTTTCCTGTGTTTTCAGCAATCGCGGCAATCGCTTCCATCTACTTGTTGCTGATAAGCGCATTTCAACACGCACACACACCGACACATAAAACACACAAACTCACAGGTGGGGGCAGCTTTTAAAGCATACCAGCAGAATTTTGGGGGTGAAACGTTACTCCAAATTTATGGCTAACCCCCTCGAGGTCGCACACATTTTTACGTTTGGCAGATTTGAAAACCATTTAAATGGCGCCATAAAATCACTTAAGTGTATTTTGCTGTACACGTTTCCATTCGAATCGTTCGGTTCTTCTTTTTTACTCGTAGCATATTTACAGGCGTTTACGCAACGTCGGTCACGCAGCATTTTGACACGGGCAAAAAGCAACAAAAAAGAGGAAGGAAAGCCGAGCACAGTCGTGTGAATATGTGCAGCAAAAAGCAGAGAGGATTGCTAAGCTTTAACCAAAAACCAGCCACGCCCACAAACACACGAGAATTGCACATTTGCATATGGATCTGGAGACATCCAAATATACTACATACTATAACATACTCGTATACTTGTAGGCGTTGTACGATGCCATAATCCTAGGAGGATTCGTCCTCAATTCGGTTTGCGAGTTCGCATCCCGTTGCAAACAACCATATTAAATTTGTTATAAATTAAGATTGATACGATGCGCCCAAGGGAAAACCCAAGTAAATAGCACTCGTTATACTTATGTCGGAGTATGTGCTATCTATGAAGAGCAGACAGCAGAGAAAAGATGGAGGAAGTGGGACAAAAAGCTTACCTCTCTTTGCGGCAAATTTTTAAGGGCGACAGCTGCAAAAGAGCAAAACGAAGAATAAGCGTCATTAGTAATTTGCAGTAAAAATTGATTGTACAAGTATTTACGACTATGGCATTTGCAGTAAAAATTAGTAACGACGCGGATTACGAGAATTAATTATTACATAATGTGTTAGTAAAAGAGCGTGAAGTTTCATAATGTAATGGCAGATATAGATGTATGTATTTATAGATATAGATATAGATATAGATATAGATATAGATATAGATATAGATATAGATATAGATATAGATATAGATATAGATATAGATATAGATATAGATATAGATATAGATATAGATATAGATATAGATATAGATATAGATATAGATATAGATATAGATATAGATATAGATATAGATATAGATATAGATATAGATATAGATATAGATATAGATATAGATATAGATATAGATATAGATATAGATATAGATATAGATATAGATATAGATATAGATATAGATATAGATATAGATATAGATATAGATATAGATATAGATATAGATATAGATATAGATATAGATATAGATATAGATATAGATATAGATATAGATATAGATATAGATATAGCATTTCATGTGTGATTTAATGGAAATAATTCGTTGTCAATTGTTTCAACGAACTTGAAACTTGCAATTGGAGCTGTGGACCAACAACAATAAGCAACAAGAGCAGCGTAAACGTTAACGGGGCCAGTGTTTAATCAAGTGTGAAATCTTTAATCAAGTCAATCGTCCCGTTGTTACGGCTCTTCCGCTGATCCCTGGAGCCTCCCTTCTCCCTTCTTCCCTTGCAACCTATTAAAGCTACGCTCACGACTGACTGAATGCCAGAGCAGCTGCTGCTGCTGATGATGCTGCCACTGGAGCCAACTCCACAATTCCATTTTGAGCCAATGCAACGCAGCTGTCTCAAAGGCCTTTCAATGATGCTGCTGCTGCTGCTTCCCTTGTTTTTTACCTGGTCTGACCTTTTTTGTTCCCATCGCCCATGGAATGGGGGAGCCCTCCCACGCTTCAACTGAGGCCTCTCTGCCTCTGAGATCGCAACCTGGCCCGTTGCCTGTCAATTAAAAAGCCGTCGCTTCGAGTGGCCCAGGCCCAGAGTGCCACGATTTGTTGCCAGTTGGTTGCTTGGAAATAAGAAGGGGGAACAAAACGAGTGAGAGAGAGAGAGAAAAAATAAAACGGTTTTTCCTTTGGGCCACTTTCAAGTGCGAATTAACTGAATTAGCTGTAAATACGATTGCAATTAACGGTAAAAACGCTTTGAGAAGCTGCCAAAGTAAAACAAGAGAACTGACATATGGCCCAAAGCTAAATGACGTTCAACTATTGACCAGAAATTGATAAAAACAAAAGAAAGAAAAGTAAGGGTAACGAGATCTCTGAACTTGTACTTTCACAAAAACAACGACAAAGTTAAAAGTTGAAATTGAAGGAAATCTAACTCAGTTTCATACTTTTAAAGATTTTTTACTTCATCATAAAATATATATATATTTATTATATTAATAATTTAAGTAAATAATTATAATGAATTCATGATAAATACTTTGATTTCTTAGTTGAATTTCAAGCAGCATTTAAAAAAACATTACTTTCTGTTTTTTTGCGCTCTTGTCAGCATTTTAATTGGGGATACACAAAAACCTCATTCGTCGTGGATCGTTTTCATATCTGACACCCTACATTCATCTCCCTTTCCGCACAACAATAGAAAGTATTCGTATTAATAACCATGGCAGACAGACAATAGCAAAACAGTTGAGTGAATGAATGACTTTAAATATTTTTTATTGACAAACCTAACTACTATGTATTTAAATCAACTAACCCGCTGGCTGTTTATCTGGCCGTTTTCAAGCTAAACAAAAGCCAAATGGAAAAATGTGAAAAGATTTCTCGTGACAGCTGAGCAAAAAGCAAACCCAAAGACAATTAAAAAAGACGCAAACTGAACAAACAAAATAAAAACACCCAAGAGCTTTGGGTAAAGTAATCGCAAACAAAGACAACGAAACCACAAAATACCCTGTAATAAATTGCGTAAATGTTGTATAAATCAATAGTAAATTTACATGTTAACTAAAGAAAAATAATAATAATTCTAAATATAAAATGCAAAATCTCTCTTGTGGCTACCTCATCAAATTGGATTTGTACTATTCCGCAGGGTATTGAAATTGTAGAATAAGCAGCGCAACGTTTGAAATCGTGATATGGACAGCAGCTATAAGTGGGTCAAATCTGTGCATGATGCCAGGGAATGGAATGAAGGTGGCGAATGGAATTGAAAGCACACAAAATGTAACTAAAAGATATTACGAGCATTGTAGTGGACAGCATCAGAAGCTGCTGAAGCAGCAGCAGCATTGGAAAATGGTGAAATGGAAATGCAAATGAATAAGTAATGGTAGTGGAGTGGAGGGGAAAAGTTTCGGTTGCTGCGGCTAACTTTTAGAATGTGTAACCCGACAACGCATGCAAATGCAGCAGCTAAGAGCAAAGTTTTTAATCATATGCCCGGAAAAAACTTCATTAATTTGCCGGCAACTTTCAGTACTCGACTTACAACTTTGCCACAGCGCAAATAAATGCCAGCAAAAGGGTTCAGACCGTGGGCACAAAGCGTCAAGAAAAAACAACGGCCACAGCAAGCTGAACCATGAAAACCAAACGAGGCGAGCGCATAAATAACAAGTAAGAATAATCAACGAAACGGGTATGCACGACTGCAGCTTGTGCTGTAGGTTAGACGACAAAAAAATACCTTCACACAATAAAGTATTAGATACTGAGCTAAGCTTTCGATTAAAAAAGGAGAAGGGTACATATGTATGTACTATATGTATGTAATAATCAAGAGTAATCAATAATACTAGAGTATTTATATGTAAGTCAGTTTTCAGGAAAGATTCTCTGGCATTTTTAATAGTAAAGGGTATAAAAAGCTTAACAGACGTCGTCGTAGTCGCAGCCGTTGCACATTTTATGCAAATGCTGAGCAAAGCTGAAAGACAGAGACCGAGCTAGCGGTCGCGGGAAAGAAAGAGAGACAAAGAGATGGAGGGATGTCGAGCACAGCACAGTAGGAAACTCGGTGCTCTAAGCGTTAATAGAGACATGTAAAAGGGGGGCGTGGACGACCCGAGTGAAACCATTTGCCCCCCGCTGTCCCCCACTCCCCGCTCGTTGCCCTGTTACACGCGCTGTTCCCATTGCCAGCTGCCGATTACTTGCTTGGGTCCATGTAAATGCATATGGCGAGCGCGCCCACCGACACAATAAACTGTTATATGGTCAGGGTTGCATTGCAATTGCATCTGCAAGTGCCCTCAGTACCTGAATATGTGTGTGTGTGTGTGTGCGATTGTATGTGATTGCAATGATGCTGCGGTTAGATGTTGTAGGGAATCTGAAATTGATTTTTCATATTTAATGCTCGCTGCATAAAAAGCACGAGTTTTTTGCTGGGGAAGTAAGTGAACCAGAAATTGAATAAAATGCTTTAGATGCAGCTCTGCGGCTGCGAGGTAAACTCAGCGAGTTCAGCTATCGGAATAACTTTTAAGCTCTAATGCGAAGAAAGTTTTCTTACAAATTGCCAGCGGCTCAGAGTGCTGCTGCTTGTGACAGTCTTTTTGACTTTGATAGTGCAAACGTTGCAAGAGTAAAGTTAGAAAGTTTAAAGTATATAACGATTATCGCAGTCTCATCTATATATTATGTTATTTAAATATAGATTGGATTTATTATCGATTAAGTCTAGCATTATAAATATTGAAATTCATTATTTACAATTTAAACTATTTGAATTATTAAGCAATAAATATAATTGATAAATGAAAGTAAAAATTTTCTTTTATATATTAAGTTACATAATTTAAATGAAAGTGATATTTTGATATTGACTATGTCTGATATTTTTTAATTCTGATATTTTTAATACTTGTTATAAAATGATGACAAACTTTTTATATAAATTAAATAGTTTTTTTATATAAAATAAAATTTTCAACTACCATTACAATCATAAAATAATAATTTTAAAATATAATAATATAATAACAGATTAATACAACTAGACTCGTTTACGATTTCGAAAATTACTGACAAAGTCACACAAGAATATCAAGTGAAAATTTATGACAATTATTGAAAATGAATTTTCATAAATTGCTTTGCCATTGTGATTTCACATGTAAGAAGAAACCGAATCAAAGGGAAACAAAATAAATAGCAGTAATTAATTTCTTGCAAACGCTTACATCGTAGCAAATTATCGTATTTGTGTGCATCGTGTTGGATTGCTCTGTCTTTGGCATGGCATTGTGTTTAACAATAAATTCGAAAACACGCCTATCTTCAGTAAGAGTAATAGTGAAAAACAGCCTCGAGTTGTGGAAACAAACTCAAAGTACAATGACACAAAGAGATACGAATAGATATGTGTGTGCAATGTTGGGTTATGTTTGTAATGTTTGCATGAAGTGTACACTGAAAACAGTCAAATGTTAGGCTACTGTGCAAGCTCATGCATGAATACAAAGGTATAAGGTATCTGGTTGATACATATGTACATATTGAGATGCTGATGCAGATACTGATATAGACATGTTGCTGCTGCGGTTACTGTCACAACAACTGTTGCACGTTCGTTCATTCGTTCGTTGGTTGGTTCGTTTCTGCTTATGCAAATCGCACGCAAATAAACGTCGAACTCAACTCCTTTTGTTTTATGCATTTATGCAGAGACCTAGCCTTGTGACAGCTGATAGAATCCCTAGTACACTATTACTATACCATATACTGTGTGCGCATTGTAGGTGAAGGGTAAATATCCATAGCCATGCCACAACAGCAGTTAGTCGAGCAGTCAATCAAATATGGCCAAGCATTAAGCACACACACGTGAGCAGGAACATCATCATCGACATCGACATCGACATCAACATCCACATCAATATCAACAACATTTCCACTGCGCTGAGGTTGCACACGCTTTTGATGCTGTGGCTAGACGAGGGGGCACTTCAAAGGGGGGAGGCAAGTGTCATTTCATACGCCTCGACAAACCGCAGAGCCAAGAATCGACGGTCAAGAATAACAGCAAACCCAAAAACCGTAACGGAAACCTCGAAAACCAATTCAATTGTTTGATTGACGCGCTCCGGGCATTGATGTCTATATATGTTATGTTATGTGAGTGCATTAAAGTTTCCTGCGAGGGAACTTTGTATAGTTTAGAGAAATGTAAAAATTACTTTTTAAATCACATTATCTGAAATTGGTACTAATTTAAGTTTTCTGTTTTAAGATTCCTGCTAAAAATAGTTTACATTTATATGCATTGTTCAGAGATCATATTTGCAGAGATTGATTGATAAGCCGTTGAGAATGAAACTGCAACAAATGTTCAATACTCCAAATTAAAAGAAAATCAAATTAGACTAACTTTTTTTCTAATATTCTTGAAACTGAAATTCAATGTAGATGTAATTATATGTTTCGTCATTGGTGTAACGATCATAAATTTGTTCATTTAAATTCACATTATTTTATAATTGGACTTCCTCGAACTCGTAAATTTACTTTAAAATCCACGCAATTGATTAGACGACTCTCGTGATTTAGCCTCGGGCCTTGCTCACTAACTGTTTGTGTGACGATAAGCGAGGACAACGACAACGTCGATGACAACGTCAAGTTATAACAGTACCGCAGCTCATATCACAGTGTGTTCTCTTCTCATTGTACGACTCGTAAAAAGCTCATTAAACAAAATGTTGTTGCCAACCGACTGCTGACTGAATGTCAGTCTGAGGAGTGAAGGTGGGTGAATTGTGAATGTTGAATAACAGGTGGGAGGATGGGGGGAGTTTGCCTTAGGATCGACACATCATTATGCAAAAATATCAACGCAAATCTGATGAAAGTAACTGTAAGTGCCCATATACGAATGTGTGTTTGGTTATGTATGTGTGTGTGTCTGTATGTGCTTGTGTGTCGCTCTTGTTGATTTATGAAAACTGAAACAACAGAAAATTCGCTGTCAAAATAATTACAAAGCTGGCATTGCGGTGACATGTAATTAACATAAAATGCATATCTGGAAGATACATAAAACAGATACAGATACAGATTCAGATATAAATACGGTTACAGAAACAGTTTCAGCTGCAGATACAAATACTTTTCGGCGGAGCCAAATGAACATTGCGTTCATAATGAGCATTTCGCGCGACACATGTGAAATGTATCCATAAGATACCAAGATACAACGCGCGCACACACACACACACACACACAGGTGCCTCCTAATGGTCGGCTTCGCTGCGTTTAGACTGTCATTGCCACAACTCGTTGCCTCTTTCCATCAACATGGACATGACATGAGTTTTATGACGCTGACGACCAAACGACGAACAACGAACACCGCACAACGACAACGACCACGGCGACTAAATTTGATTAACCCAAATTCTCATAAGCCTGCCCCGGGTTTTCAGCTGATGCCATCCACGTTTCTCGCTCACATTATGGCATTTTCATTCATCATTTTATGACTGTGTCGCAGTCGCATTCACAGCCTGCGTCTGTGTCTGTCTTTTTGTATTTTTCTCTCCCCCGCACTTATTTAATTGAACGCCCAAGTTATTGGCTTTTCCAGTTGAGCCATCAAATGCCGCGATAAGGTTTTTATAATGTTAGCTTTAGAGCTCTTCAGTTTTGTGTGTCGACTGAATGCCATCATATTATACAAGTATAGCGCCATATACTCATGTATTTATGCATCTTTACTTTTCGCTTTGTAGTAGCCAAAAAATAAAAGAGCTTGGCATAATAGAGCTATTGATTTTATGTGCTGGCCACACTTCTTGTGTGTGTTAGCTGAGAGACCTTGAACTTGTGTGTCCGCTGCGATGGTGTTGTAAAAGATAAACTACCATATTTTTGTATAGTGCGGGCTTTTTCGGCTGTAATTAATAAATCAACATCTGGATTACCGTCGTAATAAGCTCTGATTAGGCCTTAGACGGCTGCTTAATTGCTCAAGGTTTGGCCTTGCCCACAATAATAGATTTAATCTTAGTCTTTTGTGCGTTTTAATACAGTTATTACCTGAGCATTATTATTATTATTGCTCACTTTTTTATGGCCGAACACTATACGAACATTTGTGTTTAATGGAAATTTCCACTTTTTTGCTTCGTGTAAATTATTTTATTCTGTTTCTTGTCCTCTTGCTATAAGGTAAGAACAAAAACATCATATTTAATTTAGAAAACAACTCACAGGAAATTGCTTAACAGCAACAGTTACCACAAAAAATGTTGTATTTCTTATTTCTGATTTATATCCATTGGCATTTTGCCACCTCTTTTAATCAAGTATTTCAAGCACTTTTCATAACCAACTTGCACTTTTAACTTCGTCCAGAATGCTTAGCTCGAACTTTTGCTCATCTTTGGGAAACTTTTACACAAGTTGCAACCTTATTATATAGCTATTTATTTGTGGGTTATAACCTTAGTCTCTGCTTAATGAAGCGTTGATTATGTGGCATTAGTTTCTGCAACTTTTCAAAGCTCAACACCAACATCATTATCCTCATCATCATCGTCATGAAAGCAGCAGCCGCAGCAAAGAGTAAAAGCATCAAACTGGCTTCACAAAACTTGTGCATAACTTTTGAAAAGCACTTAGTTAGCTAAATAAAATATCAAATGTTCTACCACAATTTAATCTAGTCAATTACTTGGCTGCCATATTGAGAATTCCCCATTGTCGGTCGCAAAATGAAATTTATTAAAAATTTAACATATCAAATGTGTTTTATGTATCGACAAAACATGCACTATGGAACAATGCACTAAATGTGGCATGAAAATAATTAAAAACAATTCTTAGGGGTTGCCTGAAGCTAAAAAGAGAGAGAGAGAGGTGGCAGGTTGACAGGTTATTTCGGGGGGTTGATTGCAGCTCCAGCGAAGCGCAAACAAAACATAATTAGAGCCAGTGCCATATAGGCAGTCAACGCTGCACAGTTGTAGATACTTTTGTATCTATCTATGCATGTGCGCGATGTCGTTTGCAGTGGCAGCAGCAAACAAAAAAACAAAAATGCTGAAATAAAAAAAAAAAAACAATTGTAACCGAACATGTGTAGACCATGTTGTAGCCACGACAACCAACAGCCAACAACACGGCATAATGCGACACAAAGTTCCGCTAGAGTGCCCAGATCCATGCCCATGCCCATACCCAGCAGAGGAACAGTCAGCGTCACAGTCCCAGTTGCAGTCGCAGTCGCAGTCGCTGTCTGAATACCCAGTGTCAGTTCCATTGCCAGATACGAAGCAATAGTCCCAAACCCAAACTCAGTCCCAGGGCTCAAACGAGACGTGTGAGCGGCAATGGGCACGACTGCACTTTTATCTGCGGCCCATGATGGGCGGCGGGAGAAAGGTTCTTGGCCAAACAGAAAAGCAAAACACAACAGAAACAGAACTAAACAGAACTGAACAGAACACAAAAAAAATACCCAACAACAATACAGAGAAGAATGTTTTTCAGTTTCTGTTTGAGTTTATGCTGCTGCTGCTGCTGTTGTTATTGTTGTTGGTGTTGTAGCTGCTGGGTAATTGTTTGGACGTTGCCAACAAGCAGCAACAGCAGCAACATCAGCAATCGCAAGTTTTGGCCAAATGAACTGCAAGTGCAAGCACTCAACTTTGTTAACGTTGGCTCACGAGTTTTCAATGTACTCTATAAATAACAATTGCCTGCCAATTGAGCAGATTGCCTACCATAAGCAATTTGTCACTCAACAAAATGCTGCCAACAAATCTACAAATTTATCTTTACTTATTTTCTAAATAATGTTAAATAAACAATACATTAATTAAAGGTTTTATGAAGCTTTGCTTTCTTAAGTTGTAAAATTATATTTGTAAATTTGAATTTACTTTAATTTTAAGCAATATTAAGTGAGTTATACTTCAAATTGCTGTTCTTAAAATATATTTGTATACTTAAATTTTAATTATTTTCTTAACAATAATAATATTAATATGCCAAGTAAAAACTTATAATAACCTGCTTGTATTTTGTAATTTAATTTTTATTAATTAAGATGAAAATACTATTCAATGTTAAAACTTTGAACTCATTGAGTTTTAGTGCAATCATTTAATCCACAGATTTTTCTTAGCAGAATTTTCCGTGGTTGAACATATTATATTAATTTCTATTAAAGTATTCTAAAATAGTAAACGAATATATTTTGTGAACAGAACTATCCATATGTGAATTGAAAATAAATATGTTCATAATATAACTTATAATTAAATTGTGTTTGACTTTTAAAAACTATTCAATAAATTCAATTTAGAGTATTGCAAAGTCTGTTAGTTGAATTACAATATTTAATAGCAGCTTTGGTATGCATCTGTCAGGTGGCAGGGCACAGTTTCAAAATTGATAGATCGTCTGAGCCTGAACATCTTGAATATATGTGTGCTCTGAGCCAATCACAAATAGCCAGACTGTCAGTCAGGCCGTCCGTCAGGCAATCAAAGCGTGACTGTTGCTTACTCTGAGAACTTTGTTTTGACCTCACGGCCCATGGGCCAATAAAAGCGCCATATTCATTTGGGCCGACACAAAAAAAAAAAAAAAAAACGTTGCAAGATATACATGGGGCAAAAAGAAAAAGCAGAACCAGTTAACAGCGACACGTACATAAATATCCTTTTCACCAGCGAACATTTGATAAATTTTTAAAGAGCATAGTGCAAAGTTAAAAGTGTTTGTTTTTAGAATACGACGACGCGTCGTTTAACCTGACACATTTCATTCATTTTACAACTGCAATAAGTTGAGGCCAACTGACAGGTAGAATATGAGCCCAACAGTTTGCCCAACAGTAATTTGTTATTAAAAGGGCTGCAACAAACTGTGCGTAACTGCTCATAAATAACTAAATACGGCTGAGCATTTTTAATTAGTTGCAGTCTTTTTTGGGCACATGTTAATAACTATTTTGCAAACGCACGTTAGACTTCTCAGAGATTGGCACATACAGTTGATCTGACAGGGCTTTTAATTAAATATGAGCATTAATTGCTATACAGATTCGCAAATAGAAAAGCTAAGAGATTATGTTTAATTTATTTATTTTATTTTATTTTGGTGGAAAAGAAATTGAGGCAGAGTCTGTTAAGAGAGCATTTCTATATGAAAGTTCTTTATTAAGAACTTGTATTCGTAAACCCGATGCCCATAGGGTAGAAAGGTATTATAACTTTGGGGCTGCAGGAAATGTGTGTAACTGGCAGAAGAATGCTGACTCCAACCCCATACAAAATATATAAATTCTTTGTTTCAAATTTTTTCCACGCCCACTTCCACCACCGCAAATCGATAATTATATTTAAAACCAAGCGTCATTTTAAAAATGGAGCCTCGATACAAACTTTTATAACTATAGTATTTATGATTTCTAAAAATTTGGTTGTTGTATACTTTTGTAGAAATTTTTTCAGAAATTTGTTTGTATAGATGCTTTAGTATACTTTGCACTCTATTATAAATTTTGAATGTATGTTAGTACTAAATCAATATATCAAATATAGCCGTTAGGTATATTTTTTATTTTTGTGGTATATTGTTGGTATATTTGTAGAATAGAGTTTTATTAAAAATGGGTAACGGATATCTCAAAGTTGAGCACACTCGACTGTAACTTTCTTACTTGTTTGGATTTCTATTTCAAATTTACATAATCAACTGAAATAAATGCAGCTATTTCTTGCATAACAAAGTGGAAAATATCTTAAATCAATTTTCAATTTTTTCGCAAACTCCCATTTATTCAACATTATTTTTCAATTGCAAAACTAAATTAATATAATATTGAAAGTATTTCCAGCTGAGCTCGGCTCCATCAATTTAGCCATTTAAATATTTTCTAGGATTTACAAAACTCCTGGTGAATCTCTGCGCTGGCCCAAAAATATTCGACTGGCATTAAATGCAAACAGAGGGCAGAAAATTCTTGAACTATGGCCGAAATTGAAATGTGCAAACTTTGGATTAGCATAAGCGTGTCGTGTCGTTGGATCCGATCCAAAACTTCTTTTGTTTGCCCAAAAAAGAAAACCAAGTGGAAACCAAATTAAATTAATGAAGCATAACAAGGAATTATACAAGCGTACAACTTTCGGCAGCTTTTCTTTGAGTTACGATTGAGCTGGGACCAGCAACAGATACAGATACAGCTACTGCTACAGACACAGACACAGATACAGACACAGATACGTCTTTGGATAAAATGGGCTGGGAAAAGGGCAGAAGCAGTGTCCGACACAAAACCGCAGTCCAGCGAGAGCCCTTTTATGTGGCTTCGAGTCGGACGGGCAACTGTTGCTTCAGACGTAACGAAAATTTATGGCTTATCAATTTGTGGGACACGTGCAAAAAAGGGCAGCGACCGCCAGTAACAGATGGGCCTGAATCCCCATGACGTGATACTCTGCCACATGCCTCATGCTTTATCCCCCATGCCACGTGCCCTTGCCACATGGTGACGGCCCCTTGGGGGCATAAGGCGTAACAGATTCAATTAGCAGCTACTTGGAGTCTGCAATATTTAGGCAAATGAACGTCAGGCCTCATTTTAATTGCTGTCGATAGCAAAAATTGCGCATACGCAGCGTATACACAAGCAGAGGCTCAGGCATCACTTTAATATTTTTCTTTGTTTATCGCATCGGCTATTAAGCGTTTTTTGATCCCAGCTCTGTTGCCTGCAGGCCAGCTAGAAACGTTATTAATTTTAATTAAATTCCATGCCTGGCGTTTATTTTAATAATTTCGTTACATTTTGCCTCCTCGCTCTTTCCCTCTTTTGCTGTCAACCCCAGCAACAGTTTTTGTCACGTTCTTGTTCTACTCTCTTCTCAGTCTCCAATGTCCAGCTGTGCAGCAGCAGCAAGAGGTGGGCACAATGGCTATTATGGCAGACTGAGGGGAAAGGCAAGCAGGTAGGTTAACTGTTTGTCTTGCTAATTAAAGTTGCGTTAAAAGCAGAGCTTTTGTATTTGTTTCTCTCAGATACTTTGTGCAAATCAAAGTGCGCAGCAGGTATATACATATATATGTATATACTTGTATTTCTGGGTGGCACCAGACAAAACTTTACCAAAGCAAATACATATAGATTATATCGTCAGGCTGGGAGGCATGGGAGTGAATAGCAGGACAATTTGTTGTGCTTTAATAATGTTAATTGCTTGTTTAGTCGGCAACTTTCTGGTTTTGCTTTTGTTTCAGCCACTAATTGGGGCAACTAATTGATGTTGCAATTCTTCGCAGGCTAATTTGCCAATGCAAAGAAAATACTTATGCAAAATTAAGTAAGTTTATAAATCTCGTTCTGCATTGATAAGTGTATCAAATATATTATCTGGAGTAATGAAGTTATCATAAAATTGTACCAGAATGAATTTATTCTTTTATATATTTCAAAGTATTTTGTTAGATATGGTACAAATATGTTCGTTATAAAAATCATTCGTAAAAAGCAAAAGAAGTAAATACAAATTCTTAAAATGTGAATGTGAAATTCTAATTTATTATATCGCTTTATTAAAAAAAAAAATTTTTTTTAAAACAAAATATACATAAAATGTAAAATGCTTACTTTGAAAAAATATAATGATAAATAAAAAAAAATTTACAATAACTTTGCTTGATATTATAGGGACATTTTTATAACTATAAAAAACGTTCGCATAAAAACCAATTAGCCAAAAATTATTTCAAATAACTTTGCAAGTTAATCAAACTTATTTTTGTGATATTCAAAATATTATTACGTGTTATTTTTTAAATACTCTTTGCACTATTATAAGACTAGCGAGCTTTATATAACTTACATTAACATGCTTTAAAAGAGCTATGGGGTGATGTTTAATTCAAAATAATAGAGTAAAACTTCGGAAAACGCAAAATATTGTTTTTTATAATCTTCTTTATAATTCACAAAATTTAGAATGCTAAAATAAGACCCAACAATAGAGCTGCATAAATATGAGCCAAAAGTTCGACAACTAGTATTAACTTATTTAATCGAGTCTGCATTGAGGTGGCCTTCATGAATAGCATAAATTTGAGCTCATGTCTTTTGTCACACATGCACACATATACACAATACGCATACACTAACACATACAAAATCAAACAACCATACAAATTTTTTATAAAATTTAATTCTCGAATCAACTGCAACTGCAATGGATGATGACATCAATTTAGATTGCCTGGCGCCGCCAAGCACAAACACCTTTGCCATACCGAATGAGCCAGATCTCTTGGTGGAATATGAGCTATATAAGGCATCGATAAACACCAGGCTGCTCAATAGCGAGTGCAATCGCGAAACCTTCTCCGAGGCATTTATTGAGCACGAACGCTTGGGCACCTTGGCTGATCTGTGTGTTCGTGCACTGGCCAAGCTGGGCACTCGTCATATTGCACCTCCTGTGAGGCAGGAACCACTCAAGCTGCGCATCCACTACGACTCTCTGGATGTGAATCTGCCACTAAAGGACTGTTACTTTGTGGATGACTTGAGGTTTTGGCGTCGCGTTGTCTTGGCCAAGAGTGCAGATAAAACGCTAGTGTTCAAGAAGTTGGACGACTACGATTGGCGTGGCATGGGCATCAGCTTGAAGTATGTGGAACTGGTCGAGGCCTGTCCAGCTGAGTATTGGCCAGAGAAGCAAATGGCTGATTTGGCTGCCTTGGTGCGTCAACATGTCCGTAGTCTGCACATTAGACACCTGCAGTCGATGACGGAGAACTCGTTCTCACACTATGTGGAAAGTGACCCGGAACTGGATGTGACCTCTGATGAATCGGATGCGCTGCCCATATCCAGTGATGAATGGTAATGTTAAAGTATCATAAAACCTTAGGTAATGTAATCGTGTCACCGCTTAGGGACTCGATTGACGAGGAGGCCGAACAGGAAGACGACAGCGAGAGATCGTCTATTGATGTCCTGCCATTGAAAAGGGCTTCGTCAGTGCGCATTTCAATAAAGAAGACGGTGATTGAAATCGATAGAGGTGAGAGTGTGACAACTTTGTTGGAAGCCGATAAAGCCCAACTACGGAGACGCGAGGCAAGAGCAGCACGGAATACAGCACGGCAACAGTTGCGGAATTTGCAGCAAGAGAAGCAAAGAGAACACGAGAGGCGCAAACAAAATCGCGCGTTGTTGAGAAAACTACCGGAACCTGCTCCAGCATCTAAAAAGAAACGGAGGCAGAAGCTCAAGGGTGTATTTGACATGATTGTGGCGCCGGAGCCGGATGAAGGTGACGACGACATCGCCGACAAGCGTAACAAACACAAGCTATTGGATCGCATCCATCGCTATGATTATCCGTCCAAACATTGTCATCACATCGATCTGCGTTTTGTGCGATTCTTTGATATGCTCGACTCGCTGACACTCGAGTTCCTGGGCCCCGAAATGGAGCGTGACTATCACAAGCGACACATGAACTTCTCCACCGACGACATGGTGCATCTGGCAATGGGATTGGTCACTTTGCAACAGTTAAAAACATTTCGTTTGCGCAACAGCCGCATGGATGCCATGAAGCTTTTGATTGTGACACGAGCTCTAAGGCAAATAAATTCTCTGGAAGTTGTAGACTTTGGCTACGATCAGCTTGAGGATGATTCCAGTGTGGGCCTGGAAATGCTGCTGGATCGTCGAGTGATGATCAAACAACTGGAGTTGGAGTACAATAAACTGGGCAAGAAATCGGTGGACGCAATTAGCTTCGCACTTAAATGCCATACCGAAAATAACCCAAATGGAACACCGTTGCAGTACTTAGGATTAGCACACAATCTCCTGGGAGATACCTTCATTAGCCATCTAATCTACAACTTGGCGGACACAAATCACATACAGGAACTGAACATTAATGGTGCAGGGGGATCACCTCACGCAATTCTGCGAGATGTCTGCCATTTGCTGAGGGGGCATGCACCACTGCGTCGCCTGTGGATGGCAGGCATTGACTTGCAGTACCATGACACCAATGAACTCATATGCAGCCTGTTTACCAACGAAAATGTGGTTGAGTTTGATTGTCGAGGTTGCGGCCTCGATGAGGATGAGGAATACGAGGCGGATGTCATTGTGCGCCGAAATAAATATCAAGGAGAACACGCGTCTCTCCCGACTGCACTTGCAACGGATAAAGGCTTTGAGAATTATCTGACTAATCTGCGACATCCAATAGTGAAAAGAATTGAGAATGGAATGGCTCAACGGGCAGAGTGCGTTCGATTGCGACCCTCGAGATCAAGCAGCGTGTCCAGTGTTAAGGAGGAGGAGCAAGAAGAGCATCAGGAGCAGGAATACGATATTTGGAAAGTGTTGGGTGTTAACACAACCACCAACTACCAAGAAGTCGACCAGGATTCCATCTCCTTTGTAGGCAGTGACCAGTCATTTGTCTATAATCCCAGTTTGTTCGATTTGGATCAAGTTCGTGAGCATATGCACCTGCCAGGACCCGGAGATCGTTACTATTATTTCCAAAAGCAAACTCGTCTTCATCATTGAGAAGATGGTTTATTTTGTGTGGTTCAAAGCAAAAAATATAAAAATAAAGCATTCATCATCCGAGCAAAATAACAACAAAATTTTTTTTACTTATATCTTGGATATAGCTTTGAAGCTAGTAATGCTTTCTATTTATTCTATAGTCATCAACCGAAATGCTTTTAGTTATTTTTTATAATATTTTAATATTTGAGTAATATTATTAATGAATAATATATTATTAATAATATTAATTAATTACAAAGAATATAACAATTAAAAAGTATAAAAATTACTTTTATAAAACGTAAATGAATTAAATTACACTAATTTATAAACTGAATAAAATTTGTGGACTTTATTATGAGATACTAAGTCAATAAATTAAATTTATAATCATCACAATTCAATAGAAATTTACATACATCACTGTATAGAAATCAGATATTCTCCAGAATCTAAAATTAATTATGTTTCCAAAAGGCAATTGAATTAAATTACACTAGTTGCGTAAACTGAATGAAATTTGTGGACTTTATTCGTGCACATTGAAAAGTTGCAAAGAGGCTAAGGGGCAAATCGGAGCTGAGCTGAGCTCTCAAAAGCATATCTGCAGTCACTTATGTAATTGAAATTGTCGCCAGCTATGAAAGTCATAAAATGTAAAACAAATGAAAAGACATTTCGTTAACCTGCAACAGCAACAGCAGTTGCTATTGGCGGTGATGGTGGTGATGGTGCTTCTGCTGTCGTCGTACTAGTTGAAAGATATTAAAATTGAATGAGGCAAACTGAAACTGAAGACAACAATTGAGCGACAGTTGAGCAGCAGTAGCAGCGAGTTGAAGCGACGCGGAAGCAAAAGCAAAAGTAAAATCAAACCAAACCGAATTCAATTTGAATCGAATCGTATATCGAAGCCAACATTGTGGCACTATGATATCAACAACACAAGCTGCGTATACGTAATTTTTGTGTTGACAATTGTTTGACATTTGTTTCCTGGCCCGTGCCACACTGTCTGCCTTTAGTGTGTAGTATTTATAGCCTGCCGTTGAGTCTGACTCTTACTGTCTGATATTTTCATTGTTTTTTGTTTATTTTGTTTTTTATTGTCACTCAACAATTTGCTGACATTATTTAAGAGCTACTCTCTGTGTGTCTCTGTGTGCGTGTGTGGGCGCAAACACAGACACTACGCTCTGCAGTGTTCTATTCTCAACCCACTGGGCCTTAAAGGGTTAACTTGAACTCGACTGTCATGCAAATTGCAGCAGCCTTTAAGTCAGACACAGCCACCAGACTCCTTCTTATCTGCCGCACCCATCGGTGCCTGCCAAGCTGCCAAGCTGTCGACTGTCGGCTGTCCACTGTGGTTGTAGTCTGGAGTCTCTGGCGAGGCTTTGGCTTGAAGACTAGAGACTGGGGAACTTAGTCTGGCCCCCTTTATTGGAGACTGGGAATGGGACTGGGGCTGGGCTCAGTGCGTGTCTGCAAGTTTGGCTTGGCCAAGTGATAAACTTGTCGCTTGTCGTCATCCTCGTCTATGTCTGAGAGTTTGAGACCGAGACTGAGACCGGGACTGCGACTGCGAGTGCGTGTTGTGGGTTTAAGTCCTTGTCCATTTTAATTTTTAGAGCCAAGAGGGGCGTAAGTGAGAGAAACGCCTCTGCAGACATAGCTAGAAGCAATTTTTGTACACTTGCGGCAACATTGCTGCATCATGTGGCAAATAGTTAAGTACAAATTGCATGGCTAATTTGAGCTGTTGCACAGTTGACAACCGTTGACCGCTCTCCGCGTTGGAGAGGTGTGAAAAACACACTTTACTCTCCACTTGGCTCCCTTCGCTCCACTTGGCTCCCTAACGATGCTCCATAAAGTGGAGGATTTTATGACCCCTCTGAGGGCAATAACTTTAAATGACTAATGTGTAGAGAGTGAGAACAGCTGCAATTGCATTGGGCAAAAGTTCACTACAAACAAATTTCTAATTATAAACAAACAGAAAAATAAAATTACTTTACACAATTACCTCGAAGTAAAGCAATATTTTTGTGTATTTCAAGGCTAACCAAAGTCAAGAGGAAATTTTTAAGCGACTTATTTACGAAAAAGAATTCTCTCAAAATACACAAAGCAAATATCAGATATCAAGACACAGTAGAGATGTTTAGAAGTCTTTTGAGCATACAAAATAGAATAGAGAAGAAGTCCAAAAGAAAAGTTGGAAATTGAAAGCGCTTAAAGTTTCTAACACAACACAACACGCGTAGTTATTATTGAAGTCTACTGCAGATACTTTTTATTCCATTTCCAGAGACCATTGAACATTACAAAAATACGAAAAAAAATGTAAACTAAACTATAATGCACTGCTCTTAAAACAAAGTTGTAACTTCAAGTACTTTGAAAAAAAAACATAAAATTATAATATAATTTCAAATAAATACCACAAATATATAAATTAATTAAATTAATCTTTCATGTTTTGTGAAGTGCTTTACAACACTTGTTCAAAAACGCTTAAGTGCCCAAGCTCTTATTATCAAGTGACTACTGTAATCACAGCGCGGTCATAAACAGTTGCACGCTGCATCTTTAAAAATTCAAAATGTAAACAAAAGTCGTAAACTTTTTAGTGTTTACTCTGAGTGTTGTATAGGTGAGAGAAGTATTGCTCAAATATTGTATATAATTAAGAGTACAAATTTAACAAGTTTCGAGCACACCGAAAATAGGTAAAATAAATAGACGTAAATAGTGGAAAATGCATTTTCCTCCTCTGCATTCGACCTAGTTTACAGGGAACAGAAATAGTCTGGTTTAATTACCAGCTGTTTGCTTAACTTATTCAAACTTCGATATGATACTACTTAATCAAAGTTGCGGTGAATAAATCGTTTTGATTAAGTCTTTAATGAAACATGCTTACTACGTAGGTAAGTATTAATTGGCACATACTTTATAAGAACTTGTAGAACTTCATTAGCATGCGATGGAGGAGCTGTAACTTCATGATGACGTTAACGATGACGATGATGATAATGCACAATGCCAATTAATTGTAACTGTTAACAGCGTTTCGCACGTTCTATAAACGATTTAGAGCGCTAAGCTAAGCGCACCGCACTGCACCACCGCACCACACTTTGGCTTCACACTTCATTTATTTAAGAAAAATCATCGTCGCACAGCACTGCACAGCACAGCACAGCAAACAACAAATTAAATTCTCTTTATGAATCGCACCACAATCGTATTCAAATGAGTATCGTTAATTAATTTCTCATTTTCCCATTTCAATTTTGCATTATTTTCTTTACGTAATTTACAATTGTTTAATGGACTGCACAAATTTCGAACCGATTGCAATTAGCTAACCGAAAAAATTGCTGTTAGCTGTTGGCTGTTGCCTGTTAGCTTACAACTCAGTTAAGGCCAAGTTGAGGCGCTGCGTTACTTTTCCGTTGCGTTGCGAAGCGAAGCGATGCGATGCGTGAACCGCACGCGACGAGACTCGTTTGTTGACTGACTGCGATGCGGACTTGCTCGAAGTCAGCTGGCCACACAAAAACGGTTCGGCAAACGAGTTAACAAAAAAACCCCAGCTGCTGCTGCTGCGGTTGCTTGGCCAAAAGGGGCGTAGAGCGGTGGCTGTTTTGTCGTACAGCTTTCGTACAGGCGTTGAAAGTAATTTCAAATGTTGCAGAACACTTGAGATCTTATTGCAATATTTGCTCAGAGCTTAGTTTATTTTAAGTTTACCTGAACACATTTTTAATCAAGTTCGGGAAATTGCCGGCACTTCTCCAAAAATAGTAATAGTGCTGAGTAAACAATCGAAATGTTTGCTAGGGATTTCTATAGATTTCAAATAAATATAAGAGTAAAAGTAAGAACAAAACTAAAAAGCAAAAGAAAGAAAAGACATGTATATTAATTATGTTGATTATTATATATTGCAAACTCAAAAAAATAAATTTTCTTTTGAAATATGACTTAAATATTATAATGTAAAACACAATGATAATATTGACATAATAGAAGGCAGGCGGTTGTATGGTTCAGCGCAAGCTGTTAACTTAACAGTGGTTGGCACTGTTGACAGCAACAGGCGATGTAGTTGCACTGTTAAGCCGTCAAACATGTTGCATTGGTGAATTGTTGAATAACTTGAACAGCAAAACATTTGGCAGCTGACACCAAATTAATTTGTCAATTGTTTAATAAAATTTTAAATACTTTATTATTATTATTTACATTAAAAAATAAAGAAAACAACAAGTGTAGTATTTAATAAAGACGAAAGATAAACAGCTGTGGGCAAGCGGAATATGAAAATTGTACAAAAGTGCCAACGAATTTATGAGCGCCGTGTGGGTGGCAAGTTGTTGTGCTGCGGCTGTTGCATGTGCCTCATATTAATTGCAATGCTTACGAGCGGCATCACCCACGCAGCAACGGCAGCAGCAAATAAAACAAACAGCAAAAGTTGCATCAGTTGGCGACCCAATTGCCAGTTGGACTCCAAGTGCGACTTTTGCGATTCGAAGTTGGAGTCGAAGTTGGAGTTGGAGTCAGAGAACGCCTACCTAGAAAACCTACCACACGACCACAGTGTGTGTGTCTCCAGTTAGACAAGCATACGCCTTGTTAGAGCCCTGAACCTGGACTTACCAACCACTTCAGTTGCCGCCATCCCTCCCCCTCCGACCACCTTCCGAACCACCTTTCGGTTGCAAGCTTCATCCGCAACTTGGGCACTGCGAATTTGCATTTATTTACATTTCTGCTGTGGAGCTTAAAAGGCGCATGATTAAGCAATAAATTCACACGATCTTGCAGCATGTGTGGGTGTTTGTTGTTGTTACTGTTGCTGCTGCTGCTGCCTCTGCTGCAACCGTTAACTGAGCAACGGTGCAACACCGTGTTTGTAGCATACCGTTTCACTATTATTATCACTCCTTTTATTATTGTTATTATTATTATTATTACTATTATTATGAATTTGATTTAGTATGCCCATTTCGCTTGAATATTTGCCTTCGTTTATTGTGTTTCCCCTAAAAAGTCCATCGAAAGCGGAAGCCGTTGCAAAATGGTGCGACAAACAAGTGCGATTTCGTGTTAATTGAATATGCCCGACTCTGTGATGCGCTACAATTGATGCAACTTATTCGATTTGCAATCAACAGACATTTACTGTCAACATTTTTTCACATATTTGTTAGATTTGCACACTTATGATAAATAAAGACTCCCTACAAATATTATCCTACCCCCCTAATGTAACTGTACTAATAGTAATACAATAATAATGTTTTTATTGGTAATTACTAATTTTTATATTTTAATCAAAAAGTGATTTTTATCTTATCATATTACAATAATACAAAATTTAATTACAATGTATAAAGATATGGCTGCTGACGTAAAAGTCATATTTTATATATAGATTATATTATAAAACACACTTTACATAAAGATATTAAAAAAAGTTCAATAAAATAAAAAGTCGAAAACAAATTCATTTTTAGATTTTTTTTAATATATTTTAGATTAGAAGTGTTAATAGTTTTTATGTTTTGTAATATGTGAAGGTCATTGAAGGTTAGCATAGCGTATGCATCACATAAATAGTACAGCGCATACAAATAATATTTTTGATTTTCTTGGGTCATTGCACTGTGCAGTGGCGACTGTGACAAACAGGTGCACATGGAAAGTGCTTCGTCATGGAGCTGCTCGGCACAAGTGCTTGACTCAAGTTTTAATTGATGGGGGTTTGCAACTCCTTGAAGGTATTACATAAATATCCGCAACATTAAAGATAATGTACCTAATTATAAATGCTAAGAGATTAAAGGGATTTCAATTATACAAAAGACTAAAACAACAAACACTTATTTTATACCATAAACTTTGTTGCTCTTCCCGTCGCAATTATGATTCCAGCTGACTCTGAAAGTAGTAGTGGCGATTTCCGTATCCCGGCATACGCAAATGGGCGCGGAATTCGTCCAGATTGAAAGAGTTTGGCTTATAGACAAACGTCGACTGCGAACTTCCAGCGGAAGATAAACTGTTGTCAGTTCTGAAATCTTTGGTAATCTCTGGCTGCTGCATATCAAATGTTTGCCAAATGTCCAGCACATGTTCCTGCTGAACCTCCGGCAGTTGCTCCTCAACGACACTCTGCTCACTGGGCGTCGACTGCTGTCGTCGATTCCTGATGCACTCCGCACGTCGTGTATTCTCCTGCTCAATTTTGGCAACAATGGGATGCTTAAGACCCCCCAGATAGCGGCACACATCGAACTGTGTGTCCGTAGCATCGCCCAGATATGGATACTTGGCAATATAGTTGTTGCGACGCACTATTACATCGGCCTCGAATTCTTCATCCACGCTAAAATCACAGCCGCGACAATCGAAATGGAGAATGTTCCGATTAAACTCCAGAGCCGGTAAGATGATCTTACCCTGTGTTGGACTTAGTTTAATGGACGCCATATCCAAGTGAAGCAATGGCTTGTGCCTGCGCAACAGCAAACTCAGACTATATGCCAAGGCAAATGGATCCGTAAAGATGCCATTGATGTTCAGCCTAACCACATGATCGGTCCCAAGTATATCATGGACTAAAGGCCCAATGCTAGAGTGACCCAAGGGATTGTGAGCGAGGCCCAGATACTCCAAGGATGGCGCATCGGAGTCATGCTTGTTAGTGTAACATTTGAGTGCATATCCTATTGCCTTGAGCGCTTTTTCCTCCAGCTTATTATAGCCCAACTCGAGTTCCTTTAGCATCGTCTTGCGGTCCAGCAGCATTTCCAGCGCCACATCACAGTCATCCTCCAGCTGATCGTAGCCGAAATCCACAATCTCCAGCGAATTGAGCTTTTTCAAAGCCTCCGCAATGATCAGCAGTTTCATGTGATCCATGAGACTGTTGCGCAACCGAAAGACCTTCAGCTGCTGCAGAGTGCGAACTCCCTTAGCCAGGTGAACAATGTCCCGGTAGGAGAAGTTCAGGTGCCGCTTGTGATAGCCTCGCTCCATTTGGGGGCCTAGGAACTCAATGGTCAGTGAGTTGAGTTGGTCGAAGTAGCGCACAAAACTGAGGTCGATGTGATGACAGTGTTTCGAGGGATAATCGTAGCGTTTGATGCGACTGATCACCTTGGCTATGTTGCGATTATCCACGATCTTGTCTTCGCCATCATCGGGCTCTGGTTCGACTTCGATGTCGAAAGCGCTAGTGATAAGTTTCTTGACCTCTGTTGCCTTCTTTTTCTTCTTCTTTGGCTTGGGCTCTGGTGGAGGCTTAGCCCTAAGCATAGCACGCTTCTTATGGCGACGTTCGAGCTCTTCCTTTTTCTCGCGATTCATGTCCCGCAGCTGCTGCCGTGCCGCATTGCGAGCGTGTCGCGCTGCTCGTTGTTTTTTGTCTCCCATATCTGAGGAGCGTTGCACTGGCAAATTCTCATCCGATCGACTGACTGACCCTTCGAATTCCTTCACTACGATTTGCTCCGTAAAATGGCTTGATTCAACTGCTTTCAATTTGTCCTTTCCTAGGGGTATCACTATTTCCGGTTCCTGCTCCTCCTCAACTGCCTCTTCTTCCACAGGCGTATCACTGCAAGTAAATGTAGTAAATAATTGCTTTTCTCTCACCAAAACTACACTTACATCTCATCGCTGGACACTTCGGGATCCGCCGACTCCTCCGAAGAGACGTCTAGTTCCGGTTCGCTTAATACATAGTGTCGAAAGAAGTGTTCGGGCAGCGACTGCAAGTGTTTAATGTGCAGACTACGAACATGTTGACGCACCAAGGCAGCCAAATCAGCCATTTGCTTCTCTGGCCAATACTCAGCTGGACAAGCCTCGACGAGTTCCACATATTTCAAGCTGATGCCCATGCCACGCCAATCGTAGTCGTCGATCTTCTTGAACACCAGCGATTTATCCGCACTCTTGGCCAAGACGACGCGACGCCAAAACCTCAAGTCATCCACAAAGTAACAGTCCTTCAGCGGCAGATTCACATCCAAAGAGTCGTAGTGGATACGTAACTTCATCGGATCCTGACGCACAATTGGCGCAATATGACGAGTGCCCAACTCAGCCAATGCCCGTATGCTGAGGTCTGACAAGGTGCCCAGGCGCTTGTTATCGATGAGTGCCTCGGCAAAGACTTCACGATTGCGCTCGCTGTGCAGGCGATAGGTGGCCGTCGAGGTCTTATAGAGATCATACTCCACCAACAGCTCGGGCTCATTGGGTATGGAGATGATGTTGAGGCTTGGCGGTGGCAGAAAGGCTTCATCGTCATCATCCATCATCGTGCGAGAATGTGTATAAAAGTAGGAAAGTGTTGAAAAATAGTTGTGTATAAAATTTAGTTTTATTCTGCTCAATATCTAGAGGATATTTGATTTGATTCAATTCGTTTCGAGTACTGGAAGTAGGACTGTTTGGCAGCTGGGAAAATGTTTGCTGAATATTTACAAAACGAAATGACTTCATTGAGTGATAATATCTATATTGGATTCGATATGAAATGAGCTTGCCCCCAAGGCGATTGGCTGGCGTCAGACACCGTTGAACCCGTGGAACCCGTTGAACGTTGAATCAATACCCAACTCCGAAAATTGTATGAATCCGAGACCTGAGCCTGACCTCGAGACAGCTTTTTGGGCACGACAACAACAACAGCAATAGCAACAACAAACGCGAAGTCGAAGACGAAGACGACAACGACGCATTGTTTCAAGCATTGCTGGCTCGTGGCCAAGTCTCTCCTCTCTACCACAAGTTGTTGCTTGCTGTCTCTGTCTTAGCTGCAGCTGATGATGATGACTTAATCGTTGATCTGAGTTCGTATAGGTGGGCGTTATTGTGATTTATTATGCCAGTCGGACACGCACTATAAAAACGGACTGGCTAAACCATAAAACGAGAATACAACAAAGCGATCTGCCCATCAGCCAGAGAAAACTCATCACAACGACAGCGCAATACTCTTTATGCCAAATTTAGTGTCAATTTCATTGCGCAAATAATGTATACAAATTTATCTAGCTGTGCTCTCTCTTTAGTGTTTGCTAGTTAATGCATATTAAATGCTGCGAGTTCAACGGGATTGCATGTAAAATCAGTTAACTGCCTGTGCCTTTTGCTACACAGTATTTCAAGTGCACTTTAGTTAACATTACTTTACGTTTATTTAACATGACTTTACTTTGCCCTACTGCATTAATTTCTCGCTCGCTCAGCTCGCTCTCAGTTTGTGGCCTTTTGATTGCTACTGGGTGGGCGTCAAGGCGACACCGACGAATGCCTCATTTTATGCTTCCCTGAAACACTTGCTATTCTCCATCTCCCTTTTTACTGCTCACCTCCTCTCTCCCTCCATCACGGCGCTTCTTTGCTGCTTGTATCTTCGTACTCGTCAAGTTTCGATACACTCAGAAAAAAGGTTTCGGAATTCTAGTAAAGAATTATTCAAATTCTGAGTATATTTTGCACTGTAAAAAATGTATACATTTTTTATAAAAAATATTTTGAAGTAATAAGAATTCTTATTAACAGTGTACAATTTTGTTAAAGAAATATTCTTGTAAATAAAATTTAAATAATAAAAGTACTTAATGTTTGTAAAGAAATATGTTAAATGAACATTTTAGTAAAAACAAATATTCTTTTAATTGGTTTTAACATATAAGACACCAAACACACAAAATATAATTAAAATGTTTTATTATTTTGAATTAGAATTACAAACAGAAGAAAAATTAATTCCAATTAAGCAAAATTTTTTTATTTTGAGCTGAGGAAAACGTTCTAATTTAAAATGGTATATCGAATTTTCATTCTTTTTCTGTGGCAAAATACCGAAATTACTTTAGTATTAATGCAATTCTATATTCTATAGATAATTGTTTTCTGGAAATCTTCGATAATCGTTAGATTAATGCCTCAAATAGTATGTGTGAAATGTATTTATTTAATGGCTTAAATTTAAAACTCAAATTTACATAAAAATTTCTTGTAAAAATTAAAAATTGATTCTTTATCGAGGTTTAATTGGCCATAAACTTATTTCTTCATTTCTCTGAGTGCCACTGAAAGCTTTGGCAGTGTTCCTCCCCCGCCCAGACGATGGCTGAACCCTCGAATGATATATCACAGATGGTGGGCGCAGCTGTGCGCCAGTTTTCAGCCGCTTAACGCTGCAATGATATAATCATCATCATCTTTCTCATAAGAGCGAAGAGTGCGCCAAGCTGCCAACCTGCTGCCTGCCAGCCAAGCAGCCAGCCAGGCCAACCATTTATTTATGCACTTGACTTGCGAGGCAGGGCCGTAGGCCAATTGGATGGGGTAGATGACACCATTCGGGGGAGGGGGAGGGAGAGGGAGAGAGACGAGAGAGGGGAAAGGGCAACGACAATAAAGGGGAGCTGAACCTTAATGAGCATATCATATTTCACACACGTCTGCGACGCTGCTTAAGCTGTCAACACCTTTGCCACGACCCCCGACCTCGTCTCGTCCTCGCTCCCTCATTGTCGCCTGTGAGTTTTGAGTGCAATTTGAAATTGTTTTCGAGTGCACACTCAGAGATAGTGGAGAGTGCAAGCAGGAAATACTAGACTGTAAATGGTCCGTCCGCCTGCAACACAATCGCACAAAGAGTTTACTAAAGTTTCACTAGCATTCAACAACAAAAATCCCAAACATATAAATTCTAAACAAAAACTTTTCTTTGGTAACTTCTCAACTTCGCTTAAGTTCCGCGTTAACAATTTTTTGTTCATGACTCCTAATATTTACGAGGTAACTTTCACAACAAACTTAAACAATTTTGTAACTTGTTAAATTTTATATTGTTGATGCTTCTTGTTAGATATTAGATTGTGGATGAAAGCTTAACTTATGTTAAATCAATGCTAAGAAAAATATGAAGACAAGCCTAATTTTTACTCTTTAAATTTTCGTATTTCGTATATTCGTAACTAATTCACATAACATTTGAACTTATTTTTCTTATTATTTTATTTAATATTTGCAAGCATATATACAATTTTCTCAAGGTATCCGTAGTATACAAAATATATGGTTAGAAAATTTATACTTATATTTAAGCTTGTCCTGAACAAAATGACTTGAGATAACGCCTCCGAAGTCAATGCTAATGCAACTATTAAAAAGACTAACTAAATCGTATAAAAGCCATTTAGAACTAGATGAATAGCAATAAAGCTTAAGTAGCACATCAAAAAGTTTCCCAAGAGCAGCTCAAGTACTCAAATGCATGTCACATTAGACGCGAATATGGAAAATGTTGAGCAGCAGCGCAACAGTTAATAACAAGTACGTAAGCTATAGTCGAGTGTGCTTGACTGTGAGATACCTGTTCTCCATAATACTCTTTTCACATACACCAAAGGCTAATTTAGGTATGTATATTTATACAGTACTAACATACATACAAAATATACCATAGAGTGCAAAATATACCAGATTGTCAGCCGAAATAAGTATAGTAAGAAGTGCTATCGAAAAATATTTTATATATATATATATTTATCTGATATTGTCTCCGAGATCGTTGTGTTCATATAAACAGACAGACATGGGTATAAATTCTCGGCTGTTGACCCTGATCAAGAATATATGTACATATACTTTACAGGGACGAAGATGTCTCCTTCTACATTTATCATACTCTTCTATCCAATGGGTAGCGAGTGCAACTATGAAGAAGGCCTTGAAATACGTTGGATGTCATCAGCAACAAAGCTAATGTAGTGCAGAAACGTAATTCAACATATTCATATTTGTAATTATACCCGCTACCCATAGGGTAGAAGGGTATTATAACTTTGTGCCGGCAGGAAATGTATGTAACAGGTAGAAGGAGGCATCTCCGATCTTGATCAGCGTCAACAGCCGAGACGATATAGCCATGTCCGTCTGTCCGTCCGTCCGTCTGTCCGTCTGTCCGTATGAACACCTAGATCTCAGAGACTGTAGGAGATAGAGCTATATCTTTTTTTTCGACAGCATTTCTTATGTTTACACGCAGATCAAGTTTGTTTCAAATTTTTGCCACGCCCACTTCCGCCCCTGAAAATCAAAAAAATCGAATAACAAGCGTAATTTAAAAGCTAGAGTTACGAATTTTGGTATATACAGTAATAAATATAGTAGTTATGATCCCTGAAAATTTGCGATCAGAAAACAATTGTGGAAGTTATTAAAGAAATACTTTTGTATGGGCAAAAACGCCTACTTACTAGGGGTCTTAGTTGCTTTGGCTGACAATCTGGTATATTGTGCCGTCTATTTTGAATGCGGTACTATATCGATATACCACATATACCATTTGGTATATTTTTAGTATTTTTGCAGTATATTTGGTATATTTGATAATAATACCGCAAAATATATTGCTTTTATTCAAAATTGGTAGCGAGTATCTCACAGTCGAGTACACTCGAATGTAGCTTTCTTACTTGTTTTTTGTTGTAACATATATTTAGAGATTATCCTATCGTGAATTGAGGGCTGAAGCTAAACGTGAATTTAAAGTTGTATGGCTCGGTCAACAGGTCAAGCTAATCATGTACCACGTGGCTGGATAATTGTCGAATGTCGTGTGGTGTTTCGCCTTAACGTTGCCAGTAGGCAGTGCAAATTGAAATGCTGAAAAGCGAAAACCAAAACGAAAGCCCACGCGCAACATGTTGATAGCCAGGACTGAGAATAGGCCTGGTCGAGAGCAGGCTAAGCATCAAAGAGCTCTTCTTGGTTTACAAGACATGCACATTAATTATGTTAATTGAACTGTAGCACATTCTCAGGCGCAGCAGACAGAGACAGAGAGAGAAAGAGAGAGAACGATAGAAAGAGAGTGAAAGAGATCGAGAGTCGCATAACTCATAATGCCATTTCCTCATGTACAAAGTCTGCCAGACATAACTCAGCTCTGGTCGAGAGCTGCCATAGAGAGAACTTTAGGCAAGACTTCATTAAAACTTGTGCAGCATTTTGTCTTGGCCCAAGGAAACAGGACAAAGCCAGCTCCCAACTGTCCAGCGTAGGCTCCCAATTCCCTATGCCAAAAGCAACAACAACAACAACAACGAGAACAACAACTGCGAAAACTGAGGGAAAACAGACAAACTGCAGCCGTGCCTAATGACCACAAAAATAGCCAAATGCAGTTTAATTTATGACCCAACGCCAACTGAGAATGTGTGGACCAGGCAACGTTCAATGTTCCCATAATGCAGCGAGGGTTGCTCGAGCAGTTAGTGGGAATTCAAGAAGAACTATCAACTAACTAAAAATGATGTAAGGTAAGGAGTTGATGTTGACAACACATCAAAACATTTTACTCTAAAATTATAAAAGAGTTTTACACAAGAGAGTTAATATTTCGAAATACGAAATATTCGTATAAAAGAAAAACTATAAAACATTTGTAAGCTTGTTCTTTGAATAATTTTTATTTTTGGATGAATTGAAATCTGTTTGTTTTTTGTGCTGTTTGTTTATCCGCAACGTTTTTTAATGCATTTTTCTGCATTCGATAGCAATCAAAAGGCTTGCATTACCTGGTTAACAAGCAGAATATTGAAATTTCCATTTTCTTGCTTGCTTTTCCTCTCCATTTTCCTGTTGCCTTAATAAGGATAATATTTCAATAAACTGCTGCAGCAACTCTGTTGGACTTTTATCCATATTGCTCGCTTGTCTCTTTTTCTCTCTCGCTCTCTTTCTCACTTTGTAATTACAAATGAAGCACTGGACCAAAGAGACCAGACACAGCCAACAGTTGTTAGCCTATCCCTAGGCAATGGGAGCTGACTGATTTATGTATGCAGCTGTCAACGCTCGCTTAGCTCTACTAAAGTTGGTTATTGAGTTAGCTAATATGAGAATCACTCGGTATAAAGTGTCATCATCCTCGCTGTGATTTCTTGAACTAAATTGGGATTATAAATGACTAACTAAAAGCTCAATCTATAAACTACAATATAGGATTTTGCTGTAGTTTTCTCTTGTGTAAAATATTATTTTGTAATTGTGCTGCTACACTTGTTGCCAATTTATTATATTGCAAAGCAAAATATCCATCTAAAAATGAAAACGTTTTGCACAATGCAGTCTAGTATTTATAAATAAATAATGTGGGATGCAGGGAGGGGCAGCGAGAGCGCAGTTCAAGGCCAACTGTAATCAACCAATCAATCAAAAAGCGCACTACAAACCAGACAAGGATTGGCTTCAACCCATCCACGATGACGACGTCTCGTCCAGCTGCGTTTTGAGAGCTATTCGTCTCGCGAGAACAATGCATAATTACTGATAATGATTTGTGCATTGTTAACGTCGGAATAGGCCATCTATTGTTCTGAAATGGCTTAGGACGAGGCAGCAGAGGATGAGTATTGAGGCTGAGTGACGGACTGGTTGGTTGGGGGCATCCTTCTATAAGTTGGCAATGATTGCCTCGTCAGTGTTTTTAGTTATGAGTTAGACGCAAAGATCCAATGGATCGAATGGAATTTTGAAGGGACTCTCGTAACTATTTTAAGCGGGGCTTTCATCGTCTGGCGTTGACTATAAAATACTAAAAATTGATTTGCGCGTCAGGTTTTTGGCGTTGGCGATAAAATTTTACAACAGAACGCGTCGTGTGAAATTATTATTATCTACAAGCTCAGCGGGCGCATCATTTCCCCAACCCTCCCCTCAATGTCATGAACAAAACTTTTCGCCCAACATCAGCAGAAGCAGCATCAACACCAGCAGGAGCCAAGCAAATCTTCGACTCGGTTGAACAGATTACAAATCAGAGTTAACGACTCCTTCGACTGGACGTTGTTGTCGAGATGCCAAATCACAGATGAGACATGTGAGTTGCAAAGTTGCAAGCGGCATGCAACATGCATCAGCAGCGCGCTTAAAGATGAAGCCAATGGGGCAGCAACACATTTCAATTAAACTCTTTGATGTAATTTTTCACACCTTGGCATGATTGAGCATGTTCCTCTCTTGTTCCTGTTCATCTCGCTGTCGGACAACTAATTGAGCAGTCAAATTACGACAGTATTTGTAGCACGCAAGGCAATCCAATTATAAAGATAATCACAGTCTCTTTCAAGATGAAACAAATTGAATTGCAAATGAAAATGAAATGATTTCAACGTATGTTTGGCTTCTGCTGAAAAATAAAGGTAGATTTACATCAATCATTTTTTTAAGCAAAATTCTTTTTAATTAACTTATTAAAAAACAATTTCTAAAATGTTACAAAATCTAAAAATTCGAAAAATTATAAATCTTAATTATGGCTCTTAATTTGATGTTCATTGATTTTAGATTTTAGGATACATTATTTAATTACAAAATTGGAAATTGTAAGATATATAAAATAAATTTCAAAAAAAATGTTCAGAGAAATTAAATCAAATTTATTTTCTACAAAGAAAATAGCACTTAGGAAATTCGAATAACAATTTAGTTGTATAACTTAAAAATTTGAAATCCGCGCTCAAGTTTCGTGAAGTGGGCGCAGACGGGAGAGTGCTACCAATCTGTGAAATTATTTTATAGGTACCACTTGTGCATAGCAGCCAGCTTTTTGCGGCATATAATCAGTCAGACTAATACTGAATGCTACAATCATTTTAACATTTGCTCTTTTGTGGTTTATAATTGAATATCCAGTTTTTCAGTAGCTCATACATTATTTCTATATAATAATTTGATATGAAATTATTTTTCAAAATGTTTGTCTCGCGTCCATAACTCGATGGGAATGATTATGCTAGCTATTATTGAGAGGTTAATTTAATGGCATGTCGCTAATTTTTGCACAGCAATGACTGCATTAATCTTTTAATAAAATTAGCTAGTAACGCATTTTCAAATTAATTTTTTTTGTGGTTTGCTGCGCCCAACCCAAATATTTAACAAATTCAGTTCCTCAGATGCTTTTTAAATTGGGCGCTCAAGATTCGACATATTGAAATTTTAAGGGCTGCCAACATATTTGATAAATGTTACATATCAGGCAGCTTTATGTGACACGTAAGCTAGCAGACCGAAGCTGTGTGCTATAGATAATTTTAACAACGGTTTCTGACAATACAAATGGAAAGTGTAAGCAAACTAATATTTTCTCGATTATCATTCCATTTTATATATCTAATACTCTATAAAAAATAATAGCCAGATTTTGTTTTATTTTAATACAGTGCGTTGTCGTTGTTGTTTTATTTGTTTTTATATATTTAATATACATAGTTTAATATATGCAGCTATAATAGTTATTTAAAATTTGAATACTACATTGTTGTTTTTTTATTTTTAATTTTCTTTGATATTTAAACTATATAAACTTTTAAACTACTTCATTGTTTTGTTGTGTTTGCTCTGCTTTTCATTTCTCTCTTTCTCCTTCGTTTTTTATCTTTCATTTTTGATTTATCCGCAAGTTTCTCGTTTGAAGGATGATTTCTCGGCCAGTTATTTGTTTTATTGTTAACTATGCTAGGGTGCTAGATACGTATAGGTATTTTTAATTAGGTATAGGGTATTAATTGTTCATTTACAATACATTAATTATAGATATAGTTAAACAAGTTCTAATAGTTTGCTGCTGGCGAGAAATTATTATATGCTCGTTTAAGAAATATCATATGATTATAAACTATATAATACAATAAAAGTCTTGGCATTAAAGAATAAATTGTTTACGAACAAAATAATTAAATTATTTTGCGCTGGTTTACAGTTTTTCTCACACACACACTCACTCATTCACACACACACGCACTCATGCATAAATAAATTATAATTGTATATATATTTTTTTCATTTCCGTTAGTATTTTTTTTTTTTTTTTTTTTTTTTTTGCTGTTTTCTTGCTTTTGTACTCAAAACTGTACGAAAAACGCGCCCAAAACGCTAGCGTTTTTAAACGCCATAAGCCTTTCATAAGAAACCCATGTCGAGGGCAGTGTAAAGGGCACGAATATCGCTGTGGGCGGAGATGCGCCAGAAGGGGAAGTTCATGGCCTTGGCAGCTGACTCTTCCTCGGCGCCATCGCCAATGACAACGTAGGTGCTCTTCCTTCCAAAACGGGTCACAATGCGTTCATAGCAGGTTTCCTGACCTGAAGGAAAAATACACAAAAGAATTAGCAAATTGAATATCAGCGAATAGACGATGTTAACTTACCAATCTTGTGGGCGCTGTAGATATTCTCGATGTTAAAAATGCTGCCCAAGCCAAAGAGCAGAACTTTGGCCAATGCTGGCGCCAGTTGCGTCGAGGTGACCAGCACATTGATGCAGTTCTCGCGCTGCGCAATCATGCTCAGACACTTGAGCGCCAAGGTGGCCCAATTATCGGTGGCCACCTCGATCTCTGAGCGTATCTGCAGCCAAGCATCCCGCTTCCCAGGTCCTAGCAGAGTGCCCACACTTCAAAAAAACGAGATAGAAAGTAAGTTAGTAAAAGTTTGTCGAGCGTGTTTTGTACCACACTGCGTATACTTACTTGCCCCTATACGTGTTATAGATGTCCTTAATCTTGCGATAGCGAAACGCCAGCTTGCGCATCCAATCAACACCACCACGTACTCCCGTGGGCAGACAAAGATTGGGCGGTGCACCTGGCGGTGTGCCAGTGTGAAAGCCATCGGTGGCAAAGTTATAGGTGCTCAGATCCTGACCATTATCATCAGAGCTGACATCGTCGATGTGCACCTGATCGCACTCCTCGATCTCGTTGAAAAAGAAGTGCGTGTCGGCCATGTTGAAGACCATCTCCTCCATGCGAAACGCAATGGTCATCAGTGTGCTGTGATCTTTGGTATAGCGATTGGCATAGCTGCCCGACAACAGCGTATGGAAGATGATCAGCGTCTCGTCCAGGTCCCAGATGAACACACGCTCCGGCGGCTTCACTGCCTCGCTGTTGCCCGTATCCGAGGCAGTGCTGCGCGTCGGACTCGGCTGCTGATGACGCCGCCCACGCGCACGTCCCGTCTTGCCGGTGGGCGTGGTCTTGGTGGCCGTAGCCGAGCCAGCGGTGCCCACGCTGCTGCCACCGCTCGAGTTGAGCGTGGCCGAGGCGGTGGCCGCTGCATTGTTGCTAACGACACCGCCCACCGAGGTGGCATTGGGGGACATTGAGATCGGCAGCGGGGAGTGCGGTGAATGCGTTGCCGCATGCACCGGAGTCGTGGAGTGTGTGTCCGTTGGACTCTCGGAGAGATTCGACGAGGCGGTGGCCACATGGAAACCATGGCTGGCACTCGAGCTGGGCGAACTCACGGCATACGGCGAATAGTTGGCCGGATTGTAATAGTTGCCATACTGCTCGTTGTAATAGCCGCCGTAATCCTGTTGAGCAAAATTGTTGTAGCCCGCATAGGGATTGCTGTACAACTGCGAGTTGTTGTTGCCCCCACTGGCATAGCTGGGCGTCAAATAGGCCGCAGCAGCCGCTGCTGCACCCGGCTCCATTTTAGCGCTACGTGCTGCTGCCGCTGCCGAGCTGGCTGCCGCATACGGAGTGCCGTAGCCGGAGTAGAACGGCGGCGGCGTATACTGTTGCATGCTGTTGTAGTAGTAATAGTCGTGCTTGCTGTCGTACACAGCTGCCGCAGCGGCTGCCACCGCCGAGCTGGCTGCCACACTGCTGCTGCTCTCCGTGCAACCGTACAGTTGAGCGCTGCCCACGGCAGCAGCCGATGTTGCTACGCCATTGTCCAGCGCTGTGGCATGCACCTGGCCGCCAGGACTGCGCGACTCGGACTTCACGGCGGCCGCAATGCTGCTGCCGCTGTCGTGTGTCCAGTGCGACATTGTGGCCGGATGCACGCCGACTCCCACGCCCATGCCACCGACTACGCCCACCTCGTCGCTGGTCTGCTGATATGTGGAGAAGCTGCTGCCCGATGACTGGGCGAAGCTGCTGCCAGCTGCCAGGCTGCAGCTACTAGGATTTCCATTGTTGTTGTTGTTGTTGTTGCCGCTGGTATTTGTGTTGTTGTTGTTGTTGTTGGTGTTGCCACTGCTGCTGCTGTTGCTGGCATAGTGGCCACTCAGCGAGCCAATTGTCGGCTGCAACGGCTGTATCTGCGGCGGCAATCCCAGCGGACTGCACTGCCCAACCCCGCCCACTCCAACACCGACGCCCATGCCCACGCCAACGCCAACGCTGGCGCCGGCACTGCTGGGCCCATTGCTGGTGGCCAACACGGCGCTTGAATGTGTCTGCTGCTGCTGCTGTTGTTGCTGTTGGTGTTGCTGCTGTTGGTGTTGCTGCTGTTGTTGTTGTTGCTGTTGGCTTTGGCAGAGACTGCAAGAGAAAAGAGAGGAAGAATGACAGGTGAGTGAGTGTTGCTTTTGATAGTTAAACTTCTAACAACTTAAGAAAGATAATAAAAGTCAAGTCAAGTCTAATATAATGTTCTAGTCGACTATAATATACTTTATCAGTATTAAATTATACTATTTTGTAACTACTTTTATCTTTTCTGTTAATATTATTCGCATCATCGAAGATGCAGAACATTAAGAAAATATAAATAAAATAAGAAAATAAGAGCCAAGTCAAGTCTAACATAATGTTCTAATATTAAATTTTACTACATACTTTGTAATTATTTTTATATTCCATGTTAATATTATTCTTATTATAGAATATGTAGAAATGATAAATAATATAATATTCTCAATTTTAAATCTTTTAAATTCAACTAAACTTCTACATTTGATAATGATTTTTGATTTATAATTACAATTTGTATCATAGTTTTCAAATGGTTATATATCTCTATCATCTTAGGTTCAAAAATACATACTTAACTAAAAGTATTATTAAATAACGCATTTTAGTTTAAATTCCTGTCTTATATTAGTAGTTTAAATATAATTTATTTTGCCTATAGTGTTACGGGCTGACTTTCAATAATTGCAATTTATTCATTTTACTTTCAATGTATCCATGTTCAATAAACACTATACTATATTATAAATATAATAATATAATATAAATAAACTATTTTTTCACATTTCCTAACTCTAATTAATACATTAATCTATTTGATTATTATTTATTACAACAGAGGAAAATATAAATATACATTTATAAATTAAATGTAGCTAACCGCATAGCAATAATAGAAGATTGGAATCTTCTAATTGTGTAAGTATTCTCAATAAGTCCTATAACCTATTGGTACTCCAATTATAAGAAAAAATTCTGCACAGCGTTTTAATATTATATTTCTTGAGTATAGACTTTGAAGCAATAGACCGAATCTCGCTTGTTAATAAGCAGAATAGTACAACAAGTGTTCTAGCACAAAGGCGGTAAACAAAGGAAACAAAAGACAGAGCGAAAAGAACAGGAGATGATCAGGAAAATGTGGTGGGAGCAAGGCAAGTGGAGAGGGGAAACATAAACGTTTTGCTCGTTAAGCAGCCTCATAAAATAATTTCCAATAATCTTTAAACAGCCATAAAATTAACGGCACGTCGCCATCGTCGTTGTCGTCTTCGACGTCTTTTGGAACCAAATGTCAAGTGTGTCGCAGTCGCTCTCTAAAAATCTTGTCAAGTGTTATAAATATTTTTCTACGCTCTTTGGGCTCGCATAAATAAAAATGGAAAAAAGGAAAAGTAAAACGTTTGAAATTCCTTTTTACAAAAACCACTTGAGGGGCTCGTTCTTGTCCCGTTCCCAATTCCCTTAAATGTTCATTCTTCCATTCAAAATCACAAAGTCTCCGAGCTGCCTGGACATGTGTGCAGCAAATGTTGCCTTTTATTTCTTAAGAGGCGACAAGATTTGTTGTTATTGTTGTTGTTGTTGTTGCTATTCACTTGGAACTAGCAACAATTGCCAAACAAATTAAGTAGACTAATTTCGTAGAGCCCAATAAAAATCAAACTTGAATAAGAAATCAAATAAATCACCAAACGAAAAATCAAAACAATTAAATTAAGAAAATCGTCGACTCAAGCTCGTTGGTAATTCAATCCTTTGGCTCGGCAATTAAATGGAGTTGTTTTAAAATATATGTATATATATACACCAAATATATGTATGTCAGTGAGAGGCAGAGAGAAAGAGGGCGTAAAATTGAGTGAGACGTAATAAGAGAGGCAAGAGAAAGAGAGCGAGAGAAAGAGAGAAGCTCTATCCGCATTTATGTGTCAGTAATTTATCAAAAAATATGCTCTACTTTAAAACGGCATACTTTAGTTTTAAGAATAAGCTTGTCTACATAAAATTATACTTCGACTCAAGAAATTATAAATTGGAATTAATCAGAACCCTTAGTTATAAGATTTTATAGATTAATCAAATAGGGTTACCAACCTATTATCTAAATAAGGATAAAGAATAGTGTATTCATCATATTAAACTTTAAAATAGAGTCTTTAAAGTTCTCTTCAAATTATCTGAAAGTATCCTATTTACTCTCTAGTGTAATATCTTGAAAACCCATTTAAAGCTTGCTACTATTTACCGACTTAGTTCCCAACTTCGTCCCTCTCACTGTGGGAAAGAGTTTCTTCCATCTTTTGTCGTACTTTTCCATTTTTATGACTCCCAACCAAATTTGTAGTAATTTTCCATAATTTATATTCTTCATTTTGACATCGGAATCGAAATAAAACGGGAAAGGTAAATGAAGTGCCCAATTTCCTAAGGAATTTGACACCCACAGTCTGGAGACATTTTTCATGTCACTCCAGAGCAGAAAGGGGAAACAGTCTTGGACACAAAATATGAGGAAGAAGGGAGATTGAGTGAAAAACGACGCGTGCACTGCAGACAAATAATATTTTATTATCTCACTGCATTATTTGAGATGCTTTGTTGTGGAATGATGTCACTAAAATGGTAAGATTAATTCAAAATTGTACATTTAAGGATTAAAGAGAAAACGTTGGAAAACGATGAGATTGGGAATAAAAAATCAAATGTATTTATTTAATAAGGAGCTCTCCGTTCCTCCATTTCCTCCTCTCTTTTTGAGACCTGCCTGTTAAGCCGTACTAAGCCCCTCTAAGTAGTTTGGGCATGGCACTCGCCCACCATTGAGGCATGCAACGTTCTGTGGCAAGTGTTAAGTGCTCTCACACACTTTACGCTTTACGTTCAGAATGAATTCCATGAATTCCGTTCCTTTTTTCAATTCTCAACAGAGGCATGTGTTGCGACTCAACAACACATGCAAAATTAAATATGGAAAAAAAAAGACTAGAAATTCAGAAAAATTTGTCAAGAACTCAGGGACACTTGTTGCAAGTGGCAAGTGTGAAAAATTCAAGTGATTTGGTCGAACAATCTTTGATCTATACGCTAGCTATATGATGATATAGGGGCTGGCTGCTTACCGATTGCGTTCATGTGTATCCGAATGCTCTGTTTTGGGACGTTTAACCTGCAAGAATAAGAGAAGAGAAATCATATTAAAATAAATGCTTTAATGTTTGATATATTCTTAAATCCAAGGACTCAAAATACACTTGTGGATTATATAAATGAGTGAATTTGTTTATAAACAAAGCAAGCACATCGGCGTCGTCCCAAACACCTCAGCGTATTTCGTCTTAATGCCCGAGTTCCGCTGAGGTTGGCGATTTTACTGCCCCTTCTTTTTCTTTTTGTGCTCCACTCGGCACCGCGTGTCCGACATTCTATTTGGGGTTTTATGCGACGACGCAATGCAACAGCAATGATATAAAACAGAATAATAATAAATAAAAATGAAAACAGCGCATTTTACATAATTTGCATTTGGCAAAAGCTGTGACAGCAATTTCAACGTGCGTGGGAAAATTTTTGACTGGGTTGATGGGTTGACTGGTTGACGGTCTAGATACCGGCGCCATATAACCCAAAAAACAGCGGGACGGAATTGGGGGGAAGGTCCGACAAATTGACGCTGCCTCAGCGCCTCAGAGGGTGCACACAGCAGGTGGCCCCAAGACGCGGTGGAGTCGAAGAGAGGGAGAAGAAACAAAGAACTTAACGATAGAATCAGAAGTGAAGCGAAGGTGAAGTCAAGCTAAGCTGTTGATAGAAGTTTCAAGCTAATTGAGACGGGGTAAAGATGAATTGATCTATTGGAAATCATTGATAGCAAGATGTTAATCTCAAGTGACAAGGCTTAAGTTTAGGGAGAAGTTATATTGCAGTTAAAGTTCAAAAAGGGGTAAAAATAATTCCGAAAAGATTTGAAAACTTATTTTGAAATCTGAAAAATCACTTGATTGATATTTGAAATGAAAATCAGAAATCTTTTTGTCAATTGCAAAATTGCCAAATTCTATTTTATGTGTGAGATGTTACCTCAGTTGTCTAGGTTGTCATTAAAAAAAATTGCTATTGCCGATGTTCTCAATATTGTTCAATATTTATACATTTTTATATATTTAGTGCTGTCAACTGATTCTTTAAAAATTATATTTTTTAGCAAAGCTCTTCAACATTTTCTAAATAAATAGTTCATTTGGCTACTGTATTTCATAATATTTTAGAACAAATAATGTTATAAAGAAAATTATCCTTTAATCTAATTAGATCGAATTAATTATGGATTTGTTTAAAGGATTTTGTAATTACAAAATCACTTTAATAAATGCGTTAGCAGTGAAGACTCAGGAAGTGCTATGAGGAATGCAACGGAAGCCAAAGAGCAAGATAGTGGAAGCTGGCCAAGATCGCGATGTGATTGGTAACCTACAGCAGGCAAAAGGCTGCTGGAATTTATAATATACCTGACTTTGACATGACATTCGTGAGCCGCATTTTGAGGGAGCAGCTTCGAGCTCCGAGATACGAAGCTGCAAGCTCCAGTTGCTGTGGCCACACAACACGCACATGAACACGCACAGTGTCCATCATAATTTTGGTTGGTATTTATTTAGCAAATTTGTGTGCTCATTTCTTTTGTATTTTTTGGCAAATTTGTTTTCAGCGCGACTTTCAACGGTAGCGTTTAATGACGCGCTGCAGCTGCCAGCTTGACGATGGGAGCCATGGGGCAAGCAGGCAGAGGAGAAGCTGCGCTTTGCGTGTTGCACGGAGCTGGCTGACTGGATGGCTTGCTTGGGGTTGCAACTGAATCTGATACACGAATGCAAAACGCAATGCAACGCAACCTTTTACTAAACTAATTTATGGCACAAGTTGACAACGTAAACATTAACACACAGACAAGCAGGAGGAGCTGCAGCTGATGATCGAAAGGAGGGGGGAGGGGAGGGACGCAAGAATGGGGAGATGCTGTAGATGCTGGGCCTCCTCATCATGTGAGAGAGATACAATATATACAATATAAAGACCTGTTTTGAGCATCTTTAACGAAATTCCTGTGATCGTAATCTTTTGTCTCTCTTGGCTGCTTTAGAAGAAGATTAAAACAGACACACACACAAACACACAAACACAAGCAACAAAAGACAAGTCGAAGACGGCGACAAATTTTTTATTAACTTGCCCGCCTGGTATGGACCTCTCTGAAATCTCTAAAGACTGAAGCTGAAGTCTCTGTAGCTGGACCCTAAGCCCCTTGCCGATAAGCATCGAAATAAACAACAAAAATTTGTAGCTCCCTCTCGTTGTTGTCATTTGTTTGTTGTCTTTTGTTCCTTTTCGTTTTTTTTTTTTTCTCTGTCTCTGTATTTTGGGTGGGGTTGCCGATGAGGGAGAGCGAGACGGAGGGAGTTAGGAGCCACAACCTATGCGCCTTAACACTTTGGCACGTTAATTACGTGGGACAATCGACAATCGCCAAGTGTCAATCGCTGCAGCCATAATCAATATTTTGACTGCTTGCTCAGTGGCTCAGTGCAACAGTTGGACCGGAGGGGCATGCAACTGTGATAGGGACACAGAAGCGGAGGCGGAGACGGGGACGCAGTCTTTCTTTCCTTCATTTCTCTTCTTTTCTTTTAGCCAAGTGGCACATAAATTACATGCAGCGCATTGTCGCAGTTGAATTATGGCGTGTTAATTTTTACGATTACGGCTTAAACTTAATTAAAATGTGATTAATGCCGACTTGAGTCCCCGAGTCTTGAGCCAGGGCAGCGAGCTCCTTAAATTGTCATAAAATTGACCCCAGAGCCACAGAGTGCAAAAGGGTTTTCCGACCACTAAGAGTCCCTCAACTTCCCATTCGCCTGTAATTTATGCTCTATTAATATTTCGCCTTAAAACCAATTGCCTCCATCACATACAACGCGAAGAGGCAACGAGTTCGTGACGTGACGTGACGTGACGGCTTAACAAAATTCTCTCGACTTTGTTTTAAGCCAAGTGCAGAGAGATCCATAAAAAAAAATGTCGCTATTTCATTTGTTGCCTGGGGCACCATTAAATGCCACAAGCTGCACATTTAACTGCGATTTGCAGTCTCGCCCCATGTTACCCTATAAAACTGTTGATATGTTGTGCGAGCAAACGCTATCTTTTATACAAATTGGAGCATGACTAAGATTAAGATCAGCATACAATAAATATTGCAAGTTGCTTTAATATATCTACAAGTGATTGTCAAAAACGCAAATTAATGGAAAGCAAATTAAACGATTTTCAACATTACTTTAAATTCAGTTTTTAAAATGTAATCAATGAATATATATACATTTTTATTTTACACATTTTTTTTATTTTCAAGCAAACTTTGCGGTTGACATTCAAAGTGAGTTTTGAAATCAAATTAATTTGTCCGGCCTGGTCAAATGGAATATGACTTGTTTATGACAATATTATGATTAATTTGGGATTTTAATTTTGTTGTTAATAATTTACGTTGTTTCTTTTATTTGACAATAGTCTACAAATTTGACTAATTTCTGATTTGCATACTTTATTTATTATGCCAACCATTTGCGCAATTTATTTAAATTTAAAATAAATGCGTCTATAGTTTATGCTAATAATATTATATCGATAGATCGAGATCATGGCAATAATTCTTGGGATTAGTTGGGTGTTAAATCAAATCGAAATTTATAGGCTGATAGGTTGCTTGGTCTTCCTTTCGCCGCATTTTCCTTAACCAATGAGCAACTTCTCCGCAGATGCGATGAAGCCACACAAAAAACAAACCACAAAATTCGCCAGCAACAATAACAACAACGCTAACCGACGGCAAAAAGCCACAAGCGAAGTGATGTTGAAGATTCGTAGAGTCTTCTGAGAAACTAAACAATAAACCGCGTCACTTTTAAAGCTTCGCTTAAAATAAAATGTGTGTGTTGCAATGTTTACATTTTTTTTATTACTCGTACCTTTGGTTCGATCATTTTATCAATTAATCCGCAACGGGGCGCAGCATAGTTATATGGCATTAGGGTGACCATTTTTGCAAACAGGATTTATAAACTACGTAATATCACTTGATTTCTGCTCAGTCCCAAGAGATGTTTTGATATTTAATGCGTTGTCATTTGATAAACGTTGTAAGCACACACACTCTCACATGCACACGCGTATTATTTCTTGTAAGAAAGTCACAAGAAACAGTTTTCTTAAAATTGCAACGAGCTCCGTTAGTTGTAGCGACCGCTTTGAGTAGCTCGAGTGGACTGAAACATCTATCTCGGGTAGCAGTCGAGTACACAGAATACGTTGTGTTCGTGCTCTGAGTGAAAATCTCGGCATTGGATGAGCGCAAAGCGACGACGCAACAACGCAACGACGTCGCGACGCTGCTCGAAACGAGTTTTTGAGTGTGCCGCTGGCGTTAGTGTGTGCCTGTGTGCGTGTGAGCAGTGCAGCATTTGTCAACAGCTGTCGGTCGTTTCACTCACTCGAATCCACTCACAATGGTGTGTTTTTGGCTCCGCCCCCAAGGCGAGTCAGGGTGGGTTTTTCTCTCAACTTTTCGTGTATGCGGGCGCAAAATAAAACAAAGACGATTGTCAATCAAAAGTGTGTGCTTTAATATGCGTGAATCAATTGGGTATAAAATTAAATTGGAAAAACTTTAATCTGTTGAATTTTAATTAGTTCAATTATCAAAATCAATAATCAAACTGCCGTGCGGTGCCGAAATTCAAAACGCCGCAATTTAAATGTGAACACCCGGATCTCTATAGATCTTATCTGTCAGTTTCTGTCTAGCATTTAATCATTATCTCTACGCATATTTCACTTTCCCCACTACAGCATAAACAAGATGTTAAACAAAGAGCATCAAAGCAAAAAATATCAGTTGAACAGTTGTATAACTAGATCTACTATCTAATTTATAGATCACAAATGCATCTAAATGGCCCGTTTACTCTCAATAAATTAATTCGAAAATTTGTTATGCGGGTGCTTAGCTATTCTATCCAACAAAAAATTACGTGTTACAAATCGATTATTTTTGCTAATTTTCGAAGCAATCAGACACGTGATTCAAATATCTTTTTATAGCCATTCAATATGAATCGAATTAATTAACCAATTTTAATTGAATTGTATAAAATTAATGTAGGCGTCGTAAAACTTTGAAACTTTCCAGATATGTTGAAGTGTGAAATGTATATAATCATATATATTATACATTATATATCAGATATTTTACAGAATGCCGACTTTAAACAAGTAAGAAAGCTACAGTCGAGTGTGCTCGACTGTGAGATACCCGCTACCCATTTTTAATAAAGGCAAAATATTGCGGTATCATTTTCAAAATATACCAAATATACTGCAAAAATACTAAAAATATACCGAATGGTATATGTGGTATATCGATAAAGTACCGCTAACTTCCACATTTTTTATCTGATCGTAACCAAATTTTCAGGAATCGCAACTCTATCTATAAAATTAGGCTTGTTATTCGATTTTTTTGGTTTGTGGGGGCGGAAGTGGGCGTGGCAAAAATTTGAAACAAACTTGATCTGCGTGCAAACATAACAAATGCTGTCAAAAAAAATTATAGCTCTATCTCTTATAGTCTCTGAGATCCAGTGTTTCATACGGACAGACGGACAGACACACAGACGGACATGGCTATATCGTCTCGGCTGTTGACGCTGATCAAGAATATATATACTTTATAGGGTCGGAGATGCCTCCTTCTACCTGTTACATACATTTCCTGCCGGCACAAAGTTATAATACACTTCTACTCTTTGGGGAGCGGGTATAATAAAAATGACGAACGCATTTCATTTCATATTTCCTCTCACTATTCGATTTCATTAAAATGAATAAATATTTATCAATCTGATGTTTCAAAGTAAAGCTTAATTGAAACTAAATATTAATTTCAGCGAAATACTTTACAAGAATTTATTCTACATTACATACGCTTACTTTCCCTATATAAAACTGTAAACTCAAAATTCCCTAATAATAACAATGAAGATATAAAGTACAATGTGCAATACGCACATCAAGTTTTAGATAAAAAGTGTCTGACTAATCAACAATTAAAAAAGCTAACAAAATGTTTAAATGAACTTTGAAATATATAGTGTTTTCTGCAATTAATTTGCTTTTATTTACAACCAACCACATGTGAGCGGGTTTAAAATGCCAACCAGGTGTTGTAATATTGTACGAGCTTTTCCCATAAATTAAATAAATTCCCTTGGCTATTTATTACATACAAATACACAAGTATAAACTTTACAAATGTACAACTACATATCATGTGTAGGCAGTTACAGTCATAAACATTTTGTAAAGCAATTTATTTATTTACGGCTTAATTTTGTGAAAACGTCTAAATAAACGTTCAATTCTTAGCTTTGTATTATCGTCCATATACAATTTCAAATAAACAAAGCAGGCTCGTAATGCAACAACACTAGTAACAACAGGAACAGTACGAGATATATCAATATGTATGTAGACAATAAATAAAACAACGATTCATATGCACTGGAATTCTTACTAATATTCCTAATAACTGCTGCACTTTCAGACGCCAGTCGCCACCTGTCAAAACAAAAGGCGACGCAATCGAATTGTGGCTTTTAAGGGGGGAGGTAAAGAGAGGGTTCTCTTCTGCTTCTATTGAAATTTAATCAGCACACACTACACACAATGTGTTGCAATATGCTGCATCGAAATATTTATACTAGTTTCAATTTAGATTTTAATTGACCTTTTAGTTTTACTTAGTTTTTTCAAGGACAAGTTAAAATTTGCAAACCGATATTAAATCTAATAATTCAAATATATTTAAACCATCACAATGTGTGGGAAGGTTGGGTTAACCTAACCTAATATGTGGGAAACATTTAAATTCTAATGTGTTTTTAAGAGAGTGTATTCCTAAGGCAGAAAATTATTTGCTGTCAAATTAACAAATAAACTAATTTTAATTACATTATTTATGAAATTTGTATTAGAAAAATATCTAAGGGTTTTAACAAAATCGTATTTAATTTTCTTATTTTTTAATTATTTTTTTCTTCTTTTATTATTTCTAAAATAATTAATAATTCAACTACATGATTATTTAGTGTAATGACACCTCTTATTTTAACAATAATTTGGCAAATAAAATAAAATAACTTTTGCATTCAAATAATCTATTGAATCATATAACAATAAACCAATTAGAATTCTGTAAATTTCCCAAAATATCAATTGTGTAAATTTCATAGACCAAATTCATAGCAAAAATAAGCATATAAAATCTTGACAAACTTAAATTTTTGTGAGTAAATTGATTGAACCCCAACTAATACATAAATTAGTTCCCAGAACAACTAGTTCTAGTAAATTTATTTTTCAATCATCGAATTTTTTAATTGGAATTGAAAATCAATTCAGAAATTGTTAAGAAATATGAAAATCCGATTGTACTGTTGAATTAAATATTTATAGAACACGTTGAATTTGAAAATAATTTGAATTGTGTATTTTGCGAAAATCAATTTGAGCGAATTTGCAAGTAACATACACAATTACACAATTGCTGTGGCCAGTTGCAATTAACAAATGCGATTTACATGTGAAATTGTGCAAGCAATTCCGTAATTTGCTTAGCGGAAGTGCATGACACACTTTCGGCACACAGCAAAGAGCGAGAGACAGTATGAAAGAGAGAGATAGAAGTCCAATGTTAACCCATTAATGACCCATGGGGGTCAATATGCTGATGCAGCTGAAAATGCATGGGGGGCATTAAATATGCCTTTAATCGCTTTAGCACGATCGTGAGACAACATGTCGTCAATTATATCTACGCGCGATCAGCAGCCCGTCCAAAAGCGCGATCTTTCTACTGTCTGCCCATCATCTGCCCGATCTCCTCTCTCTCTCTCTTTCTCTCTGTGTCTCTACAGCAATTCCTTGGCGAACTGTCGTTCTGTTCTGTTCAGTTTTTTTGTTTTTTGTGCCATTCCAAGTGCTCGACTGTCTGTAAACAAATCTGCACACAATTTGCTGCATTTGCAGATATTTTTGTTGAAGCTGGACCCGGTTGCTTGTTGCCCCGTTTGTTGCCTGCATGTTGCATGTTGCTGAGTCTCGCGCATTTATTTGGACTTGGAGTTGGAGTTGGAGTCAGGGGAGACCGGTCGTCGGTCGTCCTCTTGGCGAACGAACGTGCTGATCGTGAGCTCGAACTGAGGAGGGAGCAAAAAGGCAAATGCACAAAGTGTTTAAGATTTACGTTCAGTTTTGATCGGACCGGACCTCCCGAGTGCAGTGTATTAATTTAATGCTGTGCACGAGGTGCAGAAAAACTGGCAAATAGTTTTGTCCATGCTCTGGGCGCCATTTTAAGCTGCCCCCTGAGTTCAACACCTGAGCTCAGCCTCTCCCTCTCCCACACTCGCATGCCGTCTCACTTGCTCCCTCTCGCATTGTGGTCATGCGTGTTCAACGATAATCGCGCGCATTTTTACAACTTGATCTGAAGTTGGCTCGCAGCACCAGCATCTAGATAAAGCTCTAAAGCTCTCCTCCAGACAACAGCAAAACCAATTGATGTTGTTGTCCTTGTTGTGTTGTTGTCATTTGTTGCCGCTTGTTGGTTGTTGGTTGTTGCTTGTCTTGTAAGCGCAACACTCGCAAAGTTGCCAAAAAACAAAACGAACAAAGACTGCAAAAACAAGTAAGAAAGCTACAGTCGAGTGTACTCGACTGTGAGATACCCGCTACCCATTTTGAATAAAAGAAATATATTTTGCGATATTTTCTCAAAATATACCAAATATACTGCAAAAATACTAAAAATATACCGAATGGTATATTTGGTATATCGACATAGTACCGTATTCAAAATATACCATATACGGCTCAATATACCAGATTGTCAGCCAAAGCAACTGAGATCCCTAGTAAGTAGGCGTTTTTGCCCATACAAAAGTATTTCTTTAATAACTTCGACAATTTTTATCTGATCGCAACCAAATTTTCAGAAATCATAAATAATATAGTTATTATTGTATATACCAAAATTTGGAACTCTAGCTTTAAAATTACGCTTGTTTTTCGATTTTTTTGATTTGCGGGGGCGGAAGTAGGCGTGGCAAAAATTTGAAACAAACTTGATCTGCGTGCAAACATAACAAATGCTGTCGAAAAAAAATTATAGCTCTATCTCTTATAGTCTCTGAGATCCAGTGTTTCATACGGACGGACGGACAGACACACAGACCCACAGACACACAGACGGACAGACGGACATGGCTATATCGTCTCGGCTGTTGACGCTGATCAAGAATATATATACTTTATAGGGTCGGAGATGCCTCCTTTTACCTGTTACATACATTTCCTGCCGGCACAAAGTTATAATACCCTTCTACCCTATGGGTAGCGGGTATAAAAAGAAGGCAAGGAACAACAACCTTAGGATGCGTCATGCAACACACAGCTTGGCCTACAATTGGGTCAAGTCTTATTTAGCTGATACTCGCATTCGCATTCGGATGGCTCTACTATAATACTATATAAATGCCGATGTCAGCGCATGCCAAAGGTCTGATTCGTTGTGTGAAAGGCATTTCAAACTGATACTTATCGCCACATGAGCAACAAAACACTTGAAGCACTCACACAACCAATTCATTCGCATTTCAACTGACTCGAAGTCGAATAGAATATTATGCTATGCTAATTTCTAGAACTGCATAGAAACCGCTGAGACATGCGCTTCGCAAATACAAATTGCACTGACCACAACATTTATTTTACAAAATATGTAGCAGCAAGACAAGACCAAGAACCAAGGAAGGAGAGGAACTTAAGATGCCTGCACAAAGTACAATCTTGAAACTTAGAGGCATTTCAATGCTGAGTGCTGAATAATTAAAATACAAGCATTCCATACAGAGAATTTGCAAGTTTTTGTATTGGACTTATAACGTATAATTGAAATTTCTTTAAGAAGATTAACAGAAAGGTCTTCAGATATGTTATTTTTTTAATTTATGAAATACTTTTAGAAAATTGCAATTTTTAATATTTTTCATATATTTATTTAAAAACATTTTAGTTGGGAAATGTTTTAGCAATAAACTTCGCAGTTTCTTTAAATAGCAAAATATTATAATAATAATAATAATATTCATACAAACAAGAAAGAAAGTAACATTTATCTTCATCTTCAATTGAATAAAAATAATCAATTAGAAAAATATATATATAATATTGAAAAATACTAAAATATACTATATTTGGTATAACGATATAAGTACTACTACATTTAAAATATACCAGACCGTAAAAAATATACCAATTTCAATATCAAAGCAACTACGACTCGACTGCAGCAAGATTTTATGTCATTTTATTTTTACAACAACTTCTAGTCCTTGCTGCATTTAAACAAATCGTGTAGAAAATAAAATAATTTATACCATTTTTTGTAAATTGAATCATTCAAAATAGAATTAAAATTTAATACCAGAATATGTAATTTAAGAATGAACTCTTGACTGATCCCAATAAATATTTCATCTCCAACTGCGTCTTAGTAATACCGAAATTAATAGAAACGACTTTTTTCTTTTATGATTACAAAGCATTAAAAATCGGATAACCTAATATGCCATAAAAATAAAATGCTGAACCCACTACTGTGTGACTCCGACTCTTGAATTGGACATCATTAAATAAAGTTTTTATGAATCAAAAATGCTAAAAGAAGAAAACAAAGAATTCGACTTGTGTGTTGTAGACGAAACCGAAAATAAACCAAGCCAGAAATTATATTTGCGCTCTATCAACGGGACTTCTCCACACTTGTCGGGGAATCAGGGCGATTTGCTGAGTCTTGGAACGGAGTCTCTCGGTTTCAACTGTTGTCGCTGGCTGACCACCCGGGGTAGCCACGGAACGCCTCGTTTATGCTTTCATTCCGCTGAAAATTATGCGGAACCCGTGTTTGTGCTCGAGGCACGCGCCGATGGCAACTCGCAACTGGCAACTGCATTTGCCGCGAGCGGGTGAGGAGTGGATTGAGAGTCTTCTTTTTTTTTTTTTTTTGCTTTGCTTTGCTGCTGCTGCATTGCCATGGTGACCTCAGAAAAACAAACATTGGCCAGGAATTTTCATTAAAAAGCCGGCTATTAAGATCCCTGTACAAAAGGCACATGGGGCACGGACATGCCACGCCACCCGCAAGTTAAAGTTGAAGCCCGGACAACCGGGACAACCTGCCACCCACGTTGAGCCTGAGTCGGCAGCGAAGTGTGTCAGCTGTCACTTGGTGTAAGCATCAAAACCCGATGAGCACAATTGCTGATAATGCGAAAGGTGGATGGAGTAGAAAGACAGCCTAAGCAGGTTGAAATACCGTGTGCGAAGAGAGGGCCAATGGGGTATAACAAGCAGGGAAGGAAATTTGAAGATAGTTGAAGAAAAAACTGCAGATCACAATTAACTTTGTAATAATTTCTGTAATAAGTTTTCACTTATTGAACAACTTTATTAATACTTCAAGTTTAAACATATCATAGTTAAATGATTAATAAATATTACATATTTTTAGACTACCTATCCCCTTAAATATTTTGAATTTATTTACTTATGAACAAAGATCCATACATCTAGTTTGTTATAAAATATTAAATATGTAAAGTACTAAGGACGTTAGTGATGGTGTCTTCGGCAAATACTATATTCAAAAGCCTAGAACAAAAACCTTGAGTTACGTCTTTTAAATAATCTGGATCGATATATCGTAGTGCAGTCAGTTCTTAAATGCACTATTTATTATATTTATTAATCATATTTGTTTTAACCCAGCTCTGTTTGATTTCAGATTAATAAGCACTGGCAATAAAGAAATTTTTACACATTTTAAAACGCTTCTACAGGGTATTTAATTGGCAAGTCATAGACATATTTATAGCATTATCGCTGTGCGACTTGTTTTACCTGTGGGAACGACTCGCTAATTAATTTAATTATGCGCTCTCGACTTGCGCGTGTCAAGCGTGCAACAACGACAACGGCATTAACATGAAGAGCAACAACAAATTAAATACTCACGCCTCGTCGAGCTCTAATCAAATGCAGCCCCCCGTCGCGTTGCGTCGCGTTGATACGCCCGCAAGTATGCAGCATATGTTTTCATTGTTATTTGGCGTTGCCAGGCCTATGAAATTTAATTTGAGCATAAAAAAGAAAAACACACACCGAATAGACGACAGGAGAAGAGGCTGGAAAAAGAACAACCCCTCAACTGGGGGTTGGGCTTGTTGCCCAGGCATCGCTGACAAATTGAATTTGTAAAGTTACAACAACAAATCATTGAACGTCCCCCCCTTCCCAACGCCATCCCAAGGGGGAAGAGTGTGGGAGGAATGATGCTGTTGCGGATGCGTATACGGATGCTGTGTGGTAATATTAAACCCTAACCATGTTACGCTCGTCTGGTCGGCCTTTCCAACAACCCACAACCAACTCCAACCAGTCAAACAGCCAACTTGGCCCTCAACTGACTTTCGCGAAAGTGAAGTGAAATTGTAGCCCAACATAGGAACGCTTGGATGGCTAAGCGAATGGGCGGTTGGGCGTGACGGCTCGAAAACAGGCTCAAACACACACACACACACACAACGCACAATTATTAACACTTATAAATGTTGAGGTTTTTATAGATGGCACCCCTGGGCTTAAATTAAAGTCCAAGTGCCAACAGCTGCCTCAAGTGGAACTTCCCCCTGGGGTCGGGCGGGGGTAACACCGCCACACCACCGCATCATCATCATCGCACCACTCGTGTCGCTTTAAGTAGTCATTAAGATTGAGTGAGATATGATTTTTTAGCAGCTACATCTCACAGCTGGCGCTAGATTGAAATCTTCCCTAGGAGGCAGAGTCGCAGGATTCAACCTCCCCTTAGTCACATTGCCTCGCATCGCCTCGCGTCGCGTCATTTGCAATTAGCAGCGAACCTTTGACTCCTTGGTGCGCTGATTAGACGCAGCACTCGACAAGCTATTGACAGCTATTGTCCTCTAATTAAACAACAATGTTGACCTATTCTCAAGATGTCCCGGTCAAGGTTCACTTATTTCCACAATCGACTTCGTTTTTGGACCAAAAAAATAAGATGTCAAAAATTATTGCAAGAAATCGGATTCTTTGTTTGCTAATTAAAAATGCTAGTTAGGGTCAAAAACAACCCTTTTATTATAATAGACTGCTAACCCTTTCGATGTAACACCCTTGAGCTAATCAACTGCGCAGAGTTACGAATAAAGATTTTCAATTTAAGACATTTATGGGAAAAATGCGAGAAAAATTGCAAAATAGTTTGAACGTGCGTAATAAATTATTATTAAAACTGAAGATAATATTATATTTTCGCATTTCTTCGCAAATTCGATTGCTTGCTCATAATTTGAAGTAGTTCATGAAATCACTTCAACGATATAATACATATATAATATCAATTGATATGTAATGTTAGGCCTTAAAGTATCAGATAAAAATTTTGTTTAATTCTTTCGCTCTTCTTAAATAAATAAATAAAATGGTAGCAAAAATAACTTTTGATTGCTCTTCAATCTTTAAAGCATTTAGAATTTCTTTAACAATTTTGTAAATTAAATCTTTAGATAAATTTAAATTTAAATTTAATCACTGTTATATACTTTTGATTGAGAAATACATGAATTTTATATTGAGATTTAAAATTTGTGGATTAATTACCTAGACATTTATCAAAATTAAATTGATAATTTCAAATACATAAAAATAAAATGATTATGCACAAAAAAACGATCTTTGGTCAATTGGTTTAAATTTTAACATTATTTCTTTATTAGAACTTAAAGTAAAGCAGCACAAACTGTGCCAACTTGATTCACGGTGAGGCAGAGGGGGCAACTCAATACCACAACGGTTGCTATCAATTACTCGAGGCAGCCCTAACGCTCTACGGATCGGTTTCAGCACAGACCTTGGCCACATTAACATTAACTCTGGCTGTGTGTGCTACTCTTTCAATGATTGCCACAACAACTTCTACAACATATGGATGCATGTGCAAGTCTATAACAACATAGAAAACGAAATAAATATTGTAAAAATAGAAGCAGAAATAGTTGATTATTTCCGTTAGACTTAATTACTAAAATCCGCAAGGCCGTTTGTCGAGGTTCATTTCAGAGGATATCTCATTACAAATGCGAGTGTCCCAAAAAAGGAAAACATAGGAAAAAACCCAAAACCAACTGTTGATGGAGCCAGTTCGATATTGGAATGGAACAGGTGAGCTCTTCAGCTCTATGTAGAGAGCGAACTCCGATCTCTGAGGGTAGGACAACTATCGAATTTCGTATTGCCGCATCGCCAATCAATGAGCGAAAATTCTGAATGATTTGTTGTTGGCATTTTGGCTGCCAATTGTGCGGCACTCGATGCAGTTTTTCCCAAGCGCAAAACTGAAAAGCCTAAAGAAAATGTGCAGCACGAAATTTGATATTTTATGTGCGATGCGATGCGACGCAAGGGACGCAGACATCGGCGGCCATTTCGTGGTAAAAATTATGAAAAAACAACTCTCAAAGAAAATGGAAAACCTACCAAAAAAAAAAATAAAACATTTAAGAAAAACTGTCACGACTGCTAACGAGCAACGGAATCCGTGGCAAGTCAAAGGTCACACGCTGATTGCCGACAAATTTGTCTTGAAAAGTTGCGAGCCGCTTAATTGGAAGGCCGAGGGAGAATCCAAGGAAGGGGTTGGAGGTAGGGGGAAGAAACGGGTTGGAACAGCAGCTGCTGTCTTTGACTGACAACAGCCACACCTAAGTAAACCCAGAGGCGGGAGCAGGAGTCGCAGTTGCCCCACTTGATTGAACCGGAAATGAGGCACAACCCCGAAGATCGTTTTGTTTTCACAGGCTGCGCGCCCCACTTGACCCCCGTCAACCCGCGCAACGACACTGCGAAATCAAAGTGCCGATGGGGAACTCCATTCATGGGGCATGCAACAAAATGTTTTACATCAATTTCGGGGCCAAAGTGCCGCGCGTTGCTTCCAAGAATGCCACAGGATTCATCCTCATCATCGTCATCGCCACAATCATCATCGTCACACTTATCCCAACTGTCAAATAATTATGACAAGTTCATTTCGTCGTACTTTCGCTCATTTGTTTAGTTACCACTTTCGTTTGCTTTTTTTTCTCGTTCGTCTCTCAGTTTTTTGTATTTTTATTCTGCTTTCCGCTTTAACGAGAATTACTGTAAACGGAGGCGTCCCCCAGTTCCCAGCACCAATTATCGGGGCGTTGTAAATGTGCGCGCTTTTGATGTGACAGTTGCCTGAGGTTGCATATCGTTGCGTGTCGTGTCGTGTAAATCCTATAGATGCGCTTCATGGATATCTATAGTTGAGCATGCTATATGTGTATACTCTATAGAATACCCTAAGCAGAAAGCAGGAATGAAAATAAGTGATCGACAGCTTCTTGCCTCAGGGAATGTTACGTAGCCAATGGATCTGATTACATTACCCAAAGCTGTAGACCGTCATATCCTACTAAAGGTCCTGCTTAAATATAAAGTAATTCAGCCTGACCAGTAAATAAAGACTACTCTATCTAGTTAGAATCAAAAGATATTGTTCTTCTTCTACTGTAAGTATCAGAAAAAATATATTTAAAAATGTATTATTCCCTTATTGAAAATTGAACAGTTCTTAATAAAATCATCATGTGTATAAGTTAATTATTAAACGTTATAATTGTGTGGCTAAGTTTGATTCTTATGTTTGTTTTGATTCTTCATCTAAAAACTAGAGAAAAGAGCATTGAATAAGAACTCTCATCTTAACTAACAAATTACTTTGTCAATTATTTCATATTATGAAATAAATATGCGATTAATATCATATGATATGCCATATGCATTCATTTAATCGATTGTTCTTTAAATTTACAATTTTATGTTTCACTTAAATTTTACTGCTCATACTCATAAGTTTACTTAAATAGTGCTTGTACTCTATTTAAACTATTTCAACATTTTTAAAGCTATCATTAGATCTTTAATACTTTTAATTGATCTTCTAACGAATAGTTCCTATATCTATTCAATTCAATATTTAAATAATGTGGCTTTAGCATACAATTATTTAATGAACTTCAGTGTCTTCTAAAGTTGCACTTCGATAAATTATACTATTCACATATTTCAGAACTGATTAATTATTTTAGCCTTTATTTATTGCACTTCGATTAATTTTCTAGCCAAGAGACACTTTAGTAGTATACATCAATGCTATAACCATTAGTGCTATGTCCAGTTTTACGTCAGCTAACATATTTCGATTTTTTGTTAATAATTTTTCAGTTTACCCAACCATCAAGCATCAGTTAGTGGCGTATATAAATAGCTGCCTCTAATATAAATATAGCCATGGACATGGCTCAAAATATGCTGTCGAATGTGACAATTGATTGCGTGCAGACCTGAGACCTGTCTAATGCTTCTCTGCTTCTGCATCTATTTCTGGCAGTGCTTTTAAATTTAGACAATCGCCGATGACTCAGTGTCGAGCAGTCGTAGACAATGCAAATCCTCCGAAATGGACACAAGCACTGAACAAATATTTGTAGTCATTAGTGGGCATTAGGCGTAAAATCCAACGAAAACATTCCCCGGATCCCGGCTAGGATATCCACAAGTCGACTGTGAGGCAGTCAGGCAGCCAGCCAGCGAGCAGGTTGCTCTAATTTATCCCTCAGCCTGACAGGATAAAAGGGCTAGACACAGTCGACAGTTGAGCGGATTATGAGCTAAAGCAACAGGAGCCGAACAAAGCAAATGCCTTGAGCTATATTTTTCCTCCGTTGCGTTGCGTTGCTTTGTGTTGCACTATGTAATCCTAGTAACTTGTATGCAAATTTTTAGCATACATTTTGTGGTTTTCACTTCAGCATGACGTCAGCTAATGTCATGATAAGCATGAAGCAAACAATAAGTTACAAATCACGCCAAACTTGTGTCATACTTTAAGGCTGGTAATTGGTTGAAGCTTCAATTTTGTAATATAACATATCGAGAAGAAAGATAAATTGAAATAATTTACATTTAAGCGAAAATTCATTTTTCAGTAAGAGAAAAGTATATGAAGATTGATTAAAACTATTCAATGACAGCTTTAAAAATGTTGAAGTAGTATAAATAGAGTACAAGTATTATCTAAGTAAACTTATGAGTAACATACACATTTGATAATATTAAACTACTAAAAATAATGGAGCAGTAAAATTTAAGTGAAACTCTAGTTATTAGATGAAGAATCAATACAATCATACCGATTAATATATTTGGTACATCAAAATGTACTCTAACTATATTTATTTCTAAATCAATTGCATCTTAAGTAATTATGATTAAAGTATTTTAAAAAAATTATTTTTTTTTAATTTTGTTTACTTTATATATCGATATCAATTGTTTCGCGATGATATCTATTACACATTTCAGGTCGTTTATTAAGTTATGCAACTCTAATCAAGACTGCCGTCCATCGAATGACATTGAAGATGAATCTGGTCATCAGACAATTCCTGAGCCAGCCCGTGCCTACTTGATGTGCCATCAACATAATACCATATCTTCCATGTTTGCAACTCCCAGTTAACAATTGTTTATTGAAATTACTTGCCACTGAGCAGAATTTATGTTATTGCTACTGTGCAAGCACAACAAAGGCGACAACCATATGAAACGAAAAATAAACTTTAAGCTTAGTAAATAAACAAACAAGTTTATTTAGAAATTCCCCCTGATTGTTTCCTCTTGTTCTCTCTTTCTTCGCCAGGTCTTCTAGTATTGCTATCTTTCTTGATTTTGCACTTTTGTTTTATGCGATTTTTTTTTAGGTAGGAACAGGTAGTTCCCATTGCAGATGTCATCTTCAGCTTCTGGCTGCACTTCCTGTGCCACGCCCAACAAATACAAAAAGTAGAATAAAAGGAAAACCATTTGGCATTTAAGCCGATGACGACGAAGCCTGCGTCGCGTTGACCCTTGTTGACACAAAGGAGGGAAAGGAAGAGGATTAAGAGCGCAAAGATTGCAGATTATGTTGTAAAAATGTCGCAGGACATTAAGTCTGAGTACTGCTGATATAATTCCAGTCTCACTCCCCAACATTGCGTTTTTGGACCCCTAAATAAAAAAGTGGGCGTGGCGTGTAATGGAGAGTACGATGAAAATGAAATGAGCAAAACGACCGCAGTTAAATTATAATAAAAACCCGCAGCGTTAAAGTTCTGCGGGGGCAACAAACACAGCGTTTTCACAGCTCTTGATACTGCCATAGCCACAGTCGTTGCCACAGCCATTGCTGGCCCCTGCTCCTGCCTTTGCCTCAAATGCTGCTGCTGCTGCTGCTGTCTGCATTGTTTGTTGTTATAATGGCGCGCCCGTAGCGCACAACAACGAAAAGCGCAAGGCATCTGCACGGCGTCCTTTTTGTACATTTTGCCTCGTTGCTGCTCCTTTTTGACGACTCAAATTTCAATGAAATTATCCTGACGGTATTTGTCTGTGTATGTGTGCGAGTGTATAGGTGTGTGTATCTATGCATGTATGTGTGTGTGTGTGTGTGTGTGTGTCAGAGCACAACAATGCTGAATAAAAATTTCGCTGAAATTATTTGCTAATGGCTTCAACATCAGCCCATCACAAACCCGCAGCTCAGCTCCGAGCTCCGAGCTCGTCCCGTTGCTGTGGCATTTGCATTTATGAGATTGACAAATAGAAAAAAACAAAATGGCGTCGTCACAAGCGAACAGCGTTGCCAACACAGCCCCCCAAAAAGCAAAAGCAAAAGCAACGGCAAAAACAACATCATTGGGCGCCATTTTGAAGCGGCGCCTGCGAGCAAAATATGCTTTCGCCTGGCAACGACAACAAACAGCGCCAAATTGCTTTGCCTCTCACACAAAGCTCCACTCATGTTACGGCAATGGCGGGGAGGAAGGCAAGAAAAGTAATGAGACTGGCTGCCCGGGCAACGAGCAATGAACAGCAAACAGCTAACAGCGAAACTGAGACAGAGATGGAGAAATAACGAAAAGGATAGCGGGAGTGTAGAGAGTACATCATCATCATAACTGTCAATCAAAGCGAGATTTCTACACAGATCCATAAAACGATAGTTAACTGACCTACTGCCTTCACTCTATTCACCATATTCATCCTTTTGTGGTTTTATTTCTGGTCAAATGATTCAGTCGATCGACAGGATCAGTTCCTCGCCCTTTTTTTCTTCGCATTTTGTTAAGCTGAAAATTCCCTTTGACTACTATCTACTACTGTCTTTCTGCATTGTTTTGGACCCTCACAGCATTTAAAGGCTCATCGCATTGCGTTCTTCTTTTCGATTTTTGTTTGGTATTCCTTTTGGGTTCTTGGGATTTCAAGAAATGCGCAGTAGCCAAAACGTTTTGCATTCTTACTCTTTTGATTTCTTACAGTTCAAGAGATCTTTCATAGCATGGCTTAGACAGCGCATTAAAGGCTTGTAATTACGATCAGTTGATGTGGAAAATGTAAAACGGAAAATGTTTTTGGGACTTGAAGTCAAGATTTTAGATTTCGACTTTTCAGAAGTTAAGTTCTTAGGCGCTGAAGAGCTGCAGTTCTGACTTTTGCTTAGTTTTTAACAATAGCCACGTTGTGCAATATGTGTGTGGTCAGATGAAACTCAAAACTACCAAAGATCAAAATGATAAACCAATGGTGACTTTGAGAGAAATTAATATTTTCTTATTTATTGTATATTCCTTAGCAAATTCTGAAGTTTCCAAAATTATTATCCACATTGATCTATTCGTTCGAAATATATTACTAAAGTGTCTTACTTTTATTAAAAAAAAAATAATATTAAGAATTATATATCTGTTTTTTTAGCTGCAAAATAATTATTATAGCCTAGAGCCTTTAGCTTTACCATGAAATATCTATAATATTGTAGCATTGCATTTATAATTTCTCGTCTATATTGCCTTACAAAAAATTAGTTCAAATCACAGAATTTAAACTTAGATTTCGTTCGAACTTGGCTTAGCTCGCGATGCTACGCGGATTTTTTTTTTTTTTGCCTTTTTGGGACAAGTTCAATTTCTAAGCATGCAAGATTATGTGGTCTGAACCCTTAACGATAGTCATATTTATACTTGGTTCGTGTAATATATAAAATTTGACTCAGTTATCCCCCAACAATTCGCCAATTGGCAATCAACATTGATGGAGAACTTTCAAAATTCTTATAAAACAAAATTTAATATTTGCGATATATTAAAACTGATAATTCATATTTGAATTTCAATTCCGTTTTTATTTTATTCATAAAAGTAAAGTTTTTTCATATTAAAAAATTATCCTTTATTTGTATTCTTAAAAAAATTTAATAAGTTAATTTTCACTGTATAATAACGTATTTTTGCGTAACCACAAATACAAAAAAAATGTATTCGAAAGATGAGATGATCTAACATAATTTGAAATTGATGAGTATTATACTACTAGTATCACAAAAGTAATAAGCCAAAAGGTGAAAAGAGGAAGCGTAGGTATTTTTAGCAGTAATTAAAACAAACCTTACTACAAATCAAAGAAAACTCTATAAATAAGTTGAGATGAGGTCGTATAATTTGAAATTGACAAATATGTATGTATTGGATTACCATAAACAAGGTAATAATCGAAACGGTAAAGAAGCAGAACAATATATCATTCACAAAGAGATTAGCTGTTAAAACTATCGCATACGATATATCGTTCGCAAAGAGATTAGGTATTGAAACTAACGCTTACCTTGTAGTAATCCAGTGTTGAAAAGTTTTGATAGCACGGTACATTATACAACATATTCCAGGCGTTGTTGTTGTTGCTGCTGTTGTCGCTGCTAATCAAACGAGCTGCCACTGAGTGTGCATTGCGATTGTTAATTAACACTTTAGGTAAATACTATTATTTTTACAATTATTGTTGCTGTTATTTCACACACCAATCAGAGCAAACAGAGAAGCGAACGAAAATTTTGTAAATTATTTTGATGGTTTATTTATTGCACGCGCGTCGCTTGTGAATTGTGTTAATTGAGCAGTTCCGTTACGCAAATTAATTTGTGTCAAATTAATTGTATGGTTGTTTTGTATTTATTCTTGTTGTTGTTTTCTTGTCATTGGTTTCATTAAGCCGACGGAACACAGCAAAGCTTTTTACCGTTTAGGTCTTGCTTTTGCTCTTGCCTTTGCTGTTCACTTTTGCCTTTAACTTAAACTTTGATCGTTGTCGTCGTCTTTGCTTTTGCTTTTGCTGCTGCTGCTTTTATTGTTCTTGCTTGTTTTCTGCTTGTGGTCCGCTCTCGCGACGAATGTCACATAAAGCTGAGTGTCAACTGAATTTCGCCCATTTGCTGCCCATCGAAAGCGTCGGCGTCGCATGGAACGAACGAACGATGAAACGAACACAACGCAGAACACCAAAAACAGCAACAACAGCGACAGCGCAACAACAACTTCGCATACATGATGAAGCTTCATTCTACTCAACTTGATTGTGTCGTCTCGCTTGCTTGCCCTTGCCCTGATGCTCACACTCTCTCTCGCTCTCTCTCGCTCTAGCGCACTCGTCGTATTCGCTCTCCAACCGATGCGATGAGCGCGCGCTTTGAGTGTATTGCGGCTGTGTACAAAATTGAGTGAAATTTGATGTGAGTGAATTTCTGTTAGGTTTTAGGGCGGCGCCAGGATAAATATCTGCTAGAAGCATTAACGGCATTTGCAATTGAGCAGCAAGTGGGCAGCACTCAAGACTTCCTGGAAGCGCTTTCGTTTCCACGAACGGGGCTTGCAGTTCTGTTCTCGCTTTATGCTTTTTCTTTTGTATTTGGGATCCCTTGTATTTGGTTTTTTTGTTTTCTCTCCTTCTTTTTGGCAGTACTCGCTTAACCCAATTTGAAAACACTTGATTGGGCGCCAGGCAAGCTGTCCATACGCATTAGGCAGCGATGACTGTGCCCGAGACATAGGGATAGCTTCAAGCCGCTGGTCTTTAGCCCCAGAATAAAAACTAGAGATCCACAATTTTTAATACCAATACCACATAATCAGTATCTGCATTTGTGTGTTGAGTCTGTGGCCAAATCGGAACCAGGGCAACAGACTGTGCAATATCTTTTGGCTGGCGTCTGGCGTCTGGCGACGGTTCAAACTGGCGACGATCCCAATAGCAAGTTATCCCTGCACGCTTCATCGCATCGCGACAGTTGTTAACGTGTTTAATTAGCCCTGCAAATTCAATGAATTGCGACAGTAACAGTTAGGCTTAACAACAACAACAACAACAGAAACTCGAACGATAACGAGGACAAGAACAAGAGCAAGAACAAGAGGAACAGCGCCAAGTCCCCAGACGATAATCAAATATTTGCGCAGCCATTTTGAAATGCGGCTCCTGCAACCCTCGCAACCAACACGACGCATGCGTGGAGCACCCCAACACCATAAAACAAGAAGAGGAAGAGCAGCACGGTAAAAATAGAAATGCGCTCAATGGAGTAAGAGTTGTGGGGGCGTGCCCTTCTCCTCGCGTACAAAGCGACAATTGACTCGATTTCAATATTAAAAGCACCTTAAATTGCTTTTACAACGCTTACCCACCAACTACTTAAAACTCCTGTAATCTTTAAAGCACTTTAATTAATTAATTTCTTGTTGTTCATAGAACACGCAATTATAAGTCATCTAAAAAACATAAATTTTATAAATAAATAAATAAAATAATTCGCAGAATCTTTTTGGTAGAACAAATTTACAATGTAGTTCTATTGAATTGTCGTTGAAAACAATTTCGATATGATAATGATATAGTTCTCTACACAATACTCATGTGTATCATCGTAATTATTCCACATTTTCTGCCTGTGGTTCTTCGTTACGCCTACCATTAACTAATTATTAAATTTCAATGCAAAAAGTTTATTATGCTCACACTTATCAATAAGAAATGGAATCCCTGTATATTTCAATAAATTTGAATTTTCAAAATTATAGTTAAAGAGTTCCAAACGAAATTTGTGATTTTAAACGTGAGAGCTACAAGGAACTATTTACTCAAGTTATAAAGATGCATAACGAAAACTACATAGATTAAATCTTGAAATTAAATAAACTTAATTAATGTGAATAAATGTGTATAAATTGAGGAATCTAAATTGAAAGAGCGTTTATATTTCTTACTTGACTTTAGAATAGCTAGAAGTAATATAAAAAATTCTTATTGTAATTAAGAGCAATTTTTGATATATTAATTTATATCTACCTCCGGATGTAACACAATACTTGCAGTTTAGTGTGCTGGATGTAGTCTAGTTTTCATTCATAAATTATCATTTAAATTAGTTGCTTATTTTTTTTTTTTTGCTTGCACTGTAAATTCATTCATAAAACCAACGACAACAGACAGCAAAGCAAAAACAACAAGAACAAGAGGCAACGACAATCGGCAATCGACAACTGCTCTCGAGGTAATAGGATTATGAGACACACGTGCTCAATGTCAGACAACGGAGCCGCACTTCTCAATGCAGAACCAATGCAACTGTAGCCTGGAGGGGAAGCAGAAAGACAGAGAGAGAGAGAGAGAGAGAGAGAGAGATCCAAGCAAGAGCAAGAGAACTGAGTGGACTTGACTTGACTTAAAACGTCGAACTGAGCTCAACTGAATGCTGAACGTTGAATGCTGACGTCTCAAATGCTCGCTGCCTTTTATAGCCTTGGCTTTTATTATTAGTGACGGATTTCCGAGTCATTAGACAAAGTTATGCCCTGGACCACCGCGTCTGTTTAAGCTACTTAAACGCGCCGCCTGCCTACGCCCACGCCTCATGCCCCATGCCTCATGCCTCAAGCTGCCCCCCCAAAAACCTGATCTGCAGTCAAGCAAAGTGTGGGGAGGTCAGAACAATCCCAATGTGTATGTGTTTGTGTGTGTGTGTGTGTGTGTGTGTGTGTGTGTGTGATTTAGGAGATACGTGACTTGCTCATGTCGCAATTGACAGGCGTCAGCTTAAGGCCTTAAACAGCTCAGCATTTAATAAAACAAATAAACAGATAAATGCAAGCAGATTGCCACAAAATTATTTTTGTGGCACATTAATTTGTTTGTTTCACCTTTTCTCTTGATCGTCTATAGTTAAAAGGGACCCACAGCATTGTCTGCTGACTTCGTGGCGTTTCACCCACGCCACTTAAACACAAATCAATAACTTTATTATCCAAAACAATAACCAAAAAAAAGAGAAAAAGAAAAAGAGAACTCGGACCCAAAACTCAAACCCCTTAGCCATGTTTTACGAGCTGAAAAGCGTCTTGTTTAACTGCCTCGGACAATGAGCACCCGCTGGGCGTGTTAAAAATCGCTTCAGTTGGACGCGAGACGAGGATGAAGTTGATGGCAAGAGGTGAGGAACTTACTGTTGCAGCTGGACCTCGAGATGGGGGCAAACAAAGGCGCAGGCTGCGTTCTCCAGCTTCAACTCCATCTGTGACTTCGATTTTGACTCCTCTGTTTACTCTGTTTACATTAGTCGAGCGCCGTGCGTTTAAAATTTATGCCAACGGTTTTCTGTAGCGCCAGTTGACAGAGAGAAAGAGAGTGGGAGACGAGGGAAACCCAGCTGGCGGTGGGTCACACACAGTAAATACAGCAATGACTCAGTGGCGACAGTGGTCAAGCAAAGGGTTTTTCTAAGTTCGAGGGAATGGGAAGCCAGGAGAAAAATTGAACGCGAGAGAAAGAAAGAAATTAATTATTTTTCTTTTTCTTTTTATACGCTACTTCCCTAATTTATTGCAGTAATTATTTCAACACTGATTTATGATTTAAAATCAACTGTCGTACTACACTAATTATGACAACAAAGTTTTGGAACACTTGAAAATTGTTAACCAATATAATTATGATTAAAATATTTATTTTTATACATATTTTCAGACGGAATCTTTCATAGAAATATAGCATATGAATAATATTTTTTCTTTAATATTTTTTTATATTTTAACTCTAGGTTTTAAAGTTGCCTGTCTTGATTTATGTAATTAAATAAATTTTGATATTCCTATAACTATTAACAAGGGAAATCCTGTATAAGCAAAAATATTGTTGCAGGAAAAACAAATGTTATATAATTTAAAATTTAAACTGACAAATCAGTTTATCGTAGCGTTAGTATACCTTCTATTTTGATGTTGGCTTGAATTACTTTTACAACTAAATTGGGAACATTTAAAACGGTAGTAATTAATATATAACTTCATTGTATAATTAAGGATAAAAGAGATTTATGGATTTAATTGAACTATATTATTCCTTATTTATTTGAATTTAATAATTATAAAAACTGCGTTTTTTTTAAGTGTCTAGATCATTTAAAAACTGTTTGGTAGGGAATCTCTTACAGATAGTATAGCAAGTATGTAATTTTGTTTTAAAAATTCTGCAACACGCATTTCGATATCGTTTGATTATCACAACTATTAATATCACGTTGTTTATCATTCCCACAACTTTGATGCATTTGGAAAATTAGCCTAAACTCTTTGACAGTTTTGCCCTAAGGAAACCCCGTATTAATTCCCTAACTTTATACCGCCCGCTGTCAACTTATCACATTCAAGTTTATTGACTTTTGAACACAAGTATTTGGCTGATGTTTCTTTTTTTCTTGTTCTTTATTATTTTTGCTGTTTTGTTGTTGTTGTTGTTATTGTTATTGTTGTTTAACTGCTGGCAGTGTAAACGGCGCCAGATTTCGAGACAGTCACCAATTCTGAGCCTGTCCAGTCATGTACACAAGTCATTATTATTTGATAGGGTCAAGTGTCGGGCAGTAGAAAAGCAAATCCAACAGCAACAACAAGAACAACAACAAAAATAGCAAATTACACACATGAATATAAATAAATGTCTGAGACGTCGAAAGAACAAAAACAAAGAAAACAATGACAAATCGTTGGGTCAAGGCATTTGTTGAATAGCGTAGAACCTTCTAATTGATGGCATCTGTCCAATATTAGTTAGCTATCAAAATGCTAAGAGATGCAGAGAATATTATACAGAGCTGATTATTAGATTAGCTGGAAAAAAGTTAAAAAAAAAAGATATTGGGTTGAGCTACATTAAGTTGTTTTCTCGAATGCTATTTCAATCTTACAAGAGATAGCCTTAATGTAAAGTTTATATGTTTAACTTTAGTGGGAAATTTTATTTTAACTTTTATCATTTTCATAAAATTACATTAAAGGATTGAGAACTGTTTAGTATTTAATTTTAGAGTATTAAGAAACTTTGCAAAAACAAAAGTTTTTACTTTTGAAAAATTAAAAATCATTTATTATGTAAATCTATAATACAAATAAATATTATTATTATATTATATATATGACTTGAATAAAAATGAGCTTTTCACCTTCGAACCTTTTCGAAATTTATTATTTTTGTAATTACAATAAGTTTATTTTTTAACAAAAAAATACATAGGTAAAGCAACTGAAGCTTATAACCCCCTATAAAAGAAAGAATAGATTAGTTTATTTAAATTAATTTTTATATAATTTTTTACTTCACTACATATTCGAATGTAATTCCTCTAAAAACTTCTAATTCCTTGATTTATTTGAAAAATGCCCCAGAAGTAGTGGAGAAAGTACCCACATATCGTGTAAAATTCCTCAAATTTTTGTAGATAAAACTTTCGAATACCGTTAGCAGCTTGGACAGCAAATGCCACTGTTATTACCGATTTCAGTGTCGAATCCAATTCGTGGTTCCATACCAAGTCATCGTTTAGATTTAGCGATTACACTTGTTTAATGAGCTGCCCTTGCTCCCCTTGCCACCAAAAATGGGGACAGACGTCCAACAGCTCATCACCACGATGGAGACTCATCATCATCAGTGTCCAAAGGGTCGTGGCACGTGTAAACGACACCCAAATTAGAGACAGATTATTTTATTATACCCGATGTGGCATAGGCAAAAGTGTTTCTATCTCAGATGGCTGGCTGCCTTCCAAGAAATGAGTTAAGCTCTAGAGTTTTTTGTAATTTTTTTTTTTTTTGGAGTATGGAGTGTCAGCTACCTTCTCGGTTGGCTGGTCATTTGATAAGCAGACGCGCCCTTATCACAAACCAAATCGCAATCTCGAGAGAACGATTGAGATAGAGGGAGTCAGAGTGTGGAGAGCATGAAAGGGGGGTGAGATGGGGTCGAGAGACATTGTCATGTAAATGTCGCGCTGCTAGCCAAAATCAATTTGAAACTTGGCGCCAGTTTAATGAGGCACAAGCCAAAAGCGCAGCATGCGCCACAGTCTCCGACTCCGTCTCCGATCTCAGTTGGGCCCCAGAGAGCTCAGTTAATTAAGTTATAAAAATTATATTTTATGCATACGATTTGCATTTTTATTAGCGTCAAATGTAACATGCGGTGCATTGATTTATTGGCCCCCCTCCCTCCCTCTCTCTTCCTCTCTGATATCATTCTGTGGGCGATACTGAAAAACTATGAAAAACTGACAAATGATCAGGTGTGACTTATGACATTTTCAAACACGTCGATCTATGTGTGATATGGGATTCCATTATTTATTTTAATTTGCTCTTTTTTTTGGAGACTGCAACTAGCAAATCATCTCACACATCTACAATTTCAATAAAAAAAAGCATTCTTATTCTCATTCATTTTGTCACTTTTCCGTTGAGATTCACGATTCCTTTCTTGAGGTGCTGCAAAACCATAAAAACGGCAAGATCAGCAACGTATCAACCTGGCAACAACAACAACAGAAATACATTTTTTATGTAGAAAATATCACAAAATTCGCAGACTCAGAGACTTAAGATGATACTCTGCAGTTTCAGTTAATTGTGACACAAATAAAAAATAATTCTAAAATGTAAGAAACTCTATTAAATTTTATTACAATTATGCATATAAAGAAAATAAATTATATCCACATTTTATATTAAATTGGGTTTTAAATATTGTCAAATTTGCTTTTTAAGAATTTTGATTAAAAATATATAATTCTTGCAATTTTTAAAAATTTAAACAATATAATGTAATTGAATCCCAATTTTATTATATTGTATGGCATAATTATATTTTTAAATTCGTAATATAAATATGCCTAACTTTGGATAATTATTTAATTATTTCATTAGCTGTAGTACCACATTCTCTAGAGGTTTAAAAGATATTAAATATATAAACATAATTTTGTACTAGAATATTATTAAAACACTACAATCGACAAAAGAAACTTCACTTTTAAAAAGCCTTTTTAACACTACAAAACACGCTTCATTTAAACGCTATCGTTATTACTTAATAATTCGATTTAAATTAGGTTATATTCATTAACACAGCATTTAAAGATTTAAAAGATAAAACAATTAAAAATGTTGGACAAAGTTATATCAAAGTTACATTCCAAAAATACTTAAAAGATAGATGTACTTTAAAGAAGCTGCTTCAATGCTTAACAAAATACGTCATTTAAACGCAGATGCAATACGTCTTTAATCTCAATCTAATCTTAATTGCTAACATCTTGGTGTAGTGGCAATTTTGTATATTGTATTACAATAATTTTTTTTAAACAAGTTTTATGTGTTTATCATAATTATTTATTCATTACAACATTTAAAGATTTAAAAGATATATAATAATCAATCATTTTGGGGAAATTTATTTAAAAGTTACATTTCAAAAATATTTAAAAGGTAAGTTTACTTTAAAGTAGATTCTTTAATGCTTAACAAAATACGCTTCATTTAAATGCAGTTTGCAAGAAATCTTGAATCCCAATCTAATCTTAATTCCTAACACCAGTTGCAAACATCTTGGCTTAGTGTTAGTGCCCCAATCTGTGGCAGGGCCACAGGTATAGCAACAACTGTCGTCGACTGCTCGACTGGTTTGAACGCTCGCAAAGCGTCACAAAAGTGTTTTTCTTTTCATTTTTTTTTTTATATCATTTTAATATATCTTCTTCTTTGTTGCTGTTGTAGTTGTTGTTGTTGTTGTTGCTCTCGCTAGATTTCTTTATAATTCTTCTTTATTTGTTGCATGTTTTGACATTTTTATAGCTTCAGCAACGAGCGTTGACGACATTGCGCATTTCTGCTTTAATGCTTTGCTGCACAGCGCGAAAATGCGAAACATCACAAGCGTTGTAAGTGCGAAAGAGATGGCGCACACAGCTTTCAAAATGGCGACGTGCTGTTGCTAAAAAACAACAACAATAACAACAATAACAACTTTTGACATGCATATGTCAAAATTGATGGCACGAAACGAGATGACTTGGCCATCGCCTGCTCGTGCCTTGCGTGCTTATCGGGCCAACACGTTTTGTATTTAAACGTTTCGCAGCTTCCCATTTTAGGGGATCCTGATGCTGCTGCTGCTGCTGATGCTGATGCTGCTGCTGTTGGCCGGGCTGGAACACCCATTTAACAAGTCAGTTGCGACGGACAAAACCATAAATATTGCCAATTTAACAGAGTCAACAGTATGGCACTCGACGCCAACAGTCGAGCAGCAAAGCAGCAACAGAGACTTCGACTTCGACTTGGACTTGGACTGCGAACCGGGTCCATAATACACCTTGTCGTACACGATGCTTATCTCTTGGAATTTCTTGTGCGTGTCGCCGTGCCAAAAAACAAAAGCAACACCAAAGTCTTTGCCTAAAAACTTATCGAGCGAAATAATACTCTAAGCGGAAATTTGTATATTTCGTAATTCGTTTTAATAGCTTTAGCTTATGATCACATATTAGCTTAGCAAATATTTCGTATATTTTTAAAAAATTTAATATTTTTAAAAAAACTTAAAATAATTTTCATCTCATTTCATTTAAATATGTTAGCCCTTTGCATAAGGAAACTAATTTCTCTTATTAAATATATTTTAAATATATTAGTATTTGCTTGTCCTAATATTTTACAACACATATGTATATAATATTTAATTAAAATAATAATAATTATCTTAAACTAGTAATTTCATTATCACTGAGAAATATGTTAAAAATATATCTATACAGTGAAAAATTATTATCTACATAATTTCTTTGGAATTATTAAATTTATATTTGAACAAGAACATTCTTCGCACAATTCCAAAGATGCTTAGAAATATTATTTTAGAAAACTACCAGACTCGAGGAACAACTTAAAAGTTGTTAGCATGGCAGTCAAAATTATGTTTATAGAATAAACGGACAACTATAATTTATAACTCACAAAATGAGCTACTCAAATTTAGCTAAGCCGTTTATCGAAATAAATAAATTTTCCCTATACCTTTTAAAAAAATGTTGATATTTACATGTTGAATTTAATTGTTGTTACGACAGAGTAACATATTAATTTAAAAATTTCATTTTTAGTAGAGCGTATCCATTGAATTTACTGAAGTTAAAAACCATATTTTTTATTTGATGTGTCAAGTTATCCGCGCCATTTAATACACCCTTTCAGCCAAGATTGTTGTGCAGGGTATTTAAATGCTGAAGCGCTGGCCAGGAGCTGTCGCTCGCTGTCCGTTCCTTGGCGACGTGGAAGGGTAACGGGCTTGGAACGTGCGTGAAAAATTAGCCGTGGAAATGCATGTTGTGCTCGTTGTAGAATGTTGTTGTTGTTGGTGTTGTGGCCTGTCGCCATTTCTCGTGCTGCAGCTAATAAGCGCAACATGCTCATAAAATTTCGAAAGCTGCCACAGTCTGATTTTATTTCATTTTAAATTGTACACGCGCTTTAAATATTTCCATTTTTTTGTTGTTGTTGAGGGGAGTTTAACAGTAACATCAACTTCAACATTGAGTTGCAGAGTCAACGCTTGTTGCATGCTTTGCATTTACATGCATCATTAGAGCGTGTTGTACGACGCAACCTTATGACAAATTATCAACAATGACAAAAGCATAAAAGACAAGCTTTCTATTTCAATAATGGTGGAATCTTCCAAATCTTCCCATAACCATGAAATAACAACAATAACAATAAAAGACGACAACGAAGCGTGCCAGACAGAGAGCGAGAAAATGAGACGCAAAGAGACAATCACGGGTCAACAGTTTAAGCTTAACCCTCAGGTGAGCGTTCCTCCTAAACGTTTTTCAGCGATAAACTAAACTAAAAGACAACTTAAACATAGTTTGAGTTTAGTTCAATAACAAAACAATTAAATCTCTTGTACTTTAAATGAATTTCAGCTTAAAATTGTTCACAGTTATTAATAATTAATATATAGTATTATAATAATAATTTTATTATTTCTCAAAGTTTTTATTCCATTTTCAAAGTACTCAGTTTGAGGCTCTCAATAGCTGTGATCCTACTTTTAGCATATAATTTAATTTTTAGTTACAAATAACTTAAGGTAAATTAATTCTCACACACTTTAATGACAAGCTAAATATTTAATACTTTTGAAATCAAGAATAATAAACTTATAGTTATTTGAAGACACTTTAACGGTAATAATATTTAATACTTTAGAAATATCGAATTAACAACTTATGGTTATTTGAAGAAGAAGTTAATAAATATAAATACTCTTTATTTAAAATAAAAGTTAGTATAAACTTTAGATATTAATATTTATTCTAGTAAAACATTCGGCTTCGTTTAAGGAAGAAAAATTATAAATAAAAGAACCTAAATAAAAGAGTAAAGAATAAAAGTTCTTATTTAAAGAGCAATTTGCATTCAGGTTTTTATATTAACTATATGAGAGTTTAAAATTAATTCTACTATATTTTAAATAACTACTAAATATCTATAAAATTTATTGATTATTTCACGTTAAATAGTTTGACATTAAAAAAACTTTTCCCATATTTCTGCCCATAAAACACACAAGGGTTATACTTATAAAATCTCTTAGCTCTAATACTCCAACTCTAAACCTTTTACCTGTTAATTGATTGTTACATTCTTCTCCCCCACTCCACTAGCTAAGTCTACTAGTGTGTGTGTGTGTGTGTGTTACACTATCTCTTTCGCTCCTGTGTTGTGATTAAAGTGTGTGATGCAGACGTGTTGTTTTTTATGCTGTCCATTTTTTTGACAATGAAAATTATTGTGATGTCGCACGTTTTGGTCGTGTAATTTAATTAAAACGATGTCGCCAGAGACCCGCATCAACAACTAGCGACCATCGACCATCGACCACCGAGCAACTCAGCTCAACTCAACTCAACTCGACGGCACGCTTTCCATGAGGGTTTTCCCGGAATTTTCAGGGCAGGTGACAAATGCACAATGTTTGGTATAAATTATGATGTGGTTAATAAAACGAGTGGGTGGCAGAAGGGGGTTGGATGACAAAGGATGACGAAGTGAGAGGTGAGGGGCGGGGAGCGGGAAGTGAAGTGAACAATCACAGCTGCTAAAAGGATGCCACTAAAAGTCAAACAAACCTCTTGACTTTGATGATATTTGCACGGCGACACAAAGAGGACAACGCGACGGAGAGGAAGGAGAGGACGAGGACGAGGACGAGACAGGACTGCGCAGGGCGGAAGTGCAGCAGCAACAAAAACAACAACAAACACAGCTGTTGTTGGTTTTGCTTAGTAAAGAAAACTGGGAAATGAAGTTCGGCTTTTTTTCTCTCTCTATTTTGTTTGATGAGCAAGAAACGGCAAATAGCGAGGTGATGGAGAACGAGGAGGAGGTGAAGTTGCTGAAGAAGAAATGGAGAGGGGGTAAAGAAAACTTGTGCGGCTTCTGTTGAGCCTGTGAACCTGTTTGGCTTACTGAAACCATGAATGAACCGACGAAGTCGTGGACGCGGACGTCGAAGTCGATGTCGATTTCGATGTGGATGTGGACAGCATTGTCACTGTCAATATAGAAATGCACTCAAGGTAACTTCCTACTTGCCACAGATCGAATTTCAACATAACCTCTTTTACTTTTTACTTGCAGATTATTGCCCCCCACACACTACACACACACACTCATACACTCACACACAGCTACGCTCCCATCCCTAGCGACATTTAGCGGTCAACAGCGCACACAAAATGGCGACAGCTGTCCAAGTCAGAAGCAACTGTTGTGGGAATTTTCAATATTGATTGATTGACCAGAGTCAATGAGATAGTAGAGAGGGAGAGAAATATGGAGAGTGCATGCAGTGTGAGAGACAAAGATAGAGTGCTTTGAACTATCCATTACATATTATAGTAATTGGAAAGTTTTCTAAGCTGTTTCTAACTTAAATCATATATCTTTTGCGCACTTAAATTATACTTAAAAATACCCTCATTAATAAGTCTTTATTTAGGAAATCATTTACACGAAACAAATTATTTTTCAAGGAAGCAAATACATCAATCCTAACATTTCTTTAAAAATTATTTTCTAAAGATAAAAGATAATAAAATATTACATTTTATACTTGATGTCTATTTATAAAATATAATCTTAATCTTACTTCAATAAACTATGCATATATTTTTTATTATTAAATATTAATGATTGAATTATATGTTTAAAGTACGAAACTATAACTTTCTAATATACAACTTAATTAAACACTATTCGAAGACCTATAAATCCATTACTATCTATAATTAAAAATAAAAAAAAAATTTTTAATGTAATACTAAATTGTACATTTTGTGCAATTTGCAGATGTGGGGACTTAAATTTATAACTATTCTACCGATTGGCAAATAAACATTTCAATGAATTAAAAATTTCTACATTGAAGTCAAGATCAGCAACGAACTGACTAAATGAGCTCGGCTGCAGCTGCTTTTAAGCTCCAGAGAATTCAGGTTAAACAGTTGTTTCCTTAAATGTTTCTCCTCTCTTTTGTACACTTCTCTACCTAAAGTGAGCGATAAAATTAAGAAGAAATTTACTGGCGTCAGTTGTTGAATGGTTTTTTTACAGGATACTCGACGCAGGCTGTTCTTGTTTTTTTTAATTTGTATTTCTTTTTTAATGTTACAACTCCCTGGGGTATCGAGCCGCGATTGATGACAGCATTTGTTGTGACAAGCATTAACTAGCGGTTTCACACTCCAGCTCCACTCAGCTCCCCTCGACCCCAAAATACATACCCTAAAAGATGCTACACAATTAGTCGCCCCTAGAAATGAGAAACAAATCGACAACATCCAAACCGAAGCATCCCCTAGAGAGATGATATGTTTGTTGCCCCTCCTTGGGAGTAGGGAGAAATATTAATAAAATTAAATAATTGTGTGAAACGCATTTAAAAGTCAACAATTTTTTGGCCATAAATGTTCGTGTGCATATAGCTTTACTTCCCACAGGTTTTATGTTACCAACCAAATTTTATGCACCTTCTGTGTAATTGAAGTAAAGTTTTTTAACAAATTCTAGTGCTTGGACGTAGGGAGTCAAGCGTCGAGAGAATGCCGGCCATGTTTGAATACGAGTCGGCAACATGTTTACATAAAACGGACTTGGTTTACAATTAGCTCAAAAACCGTAGAAATTTGCTGATTTCGCCAAAGACAAAAAAAAAAAAAAAAAATGTAAGAAGGAATAATTATTTTGTATATGCCAAAGATTTGATACTCTTAAACTTTATACCCTAAAATTATTGTTTCAATTTTCATAATTTGTTATATATTTCAAAGTGAAACCTGAACAGAAATTTGAACTTAAAATAAGAAAATTCATACCTTTATACAATTTTTAAAATTTTGTATAATTTTTTATCATTTTTTTTATAGTAATCAAATTCAAATTTACTTTTAAAGATTGAAATCTTTTTTTATAGTATATTACTAGAATACTGTAATTATTATCATGATAAGTTCATAGATCTTCATAGAACTTTTCATCGCATAATATAAATTGTTTTTATTTTTATTTATTTTTTTGAATTTCTTCATTTTTAACTGTCATTTAAAAATAAGAAATTTATACATAGTTTCTAGTTTTAAGTAGTTTTCCTTTTAACGAGATATATTATTAAGATACAAAGTATCCATATATCAAGATTACGATAGACAGATTGAATCCAGACGCATATTAACCTCCAGTATATAGAAGTAAAATGACAAATCAAACATTCGTAGCAGAAGAATTGAGTTCATTATCCATTAGAGGCACTACAAACTGCTCTACAAATGGAATATACCTAGTGTGAAGGCTTGCAGAAATAGTGAATTGAAAACTTGGAATGCGCCGCGCTGGCTGGTAATTGGATCAGCTGTTGTCTAGTCCTCGGCATAGGGCTTGTAGCTGGTTATCTGTCGCGCCACGATATTGAGTATTTCGCGAGCTGGCAGATCTTGCTGATCCCTGACAATTGCCGTAATGCGCGCACACTCCTTCACATAATTCTCGAGCTCGCGGAGATTCAAGCCACGTCTCGCCGGCTCCTTGGACTGCATCGCCTGCAGACATTGACCCGTCAAATGCGCCAGCTGCGAGCGAGCCGGACTGAAGGTCTCGTCCAGATCGTAGAGCTCCAGCGGTGGAGCGGGTGGCTCACTGAAAATGGGTGGAAAGGTAGCCAACTGCAGCGGTGGCAATGGGATCTCGAATTGTGGTTTGATAATCTTCAGTGGTTCGTAATTCACATGCAACTGCTCGTAGGTATCGATGACATCCTTGAGCAAACGATTGCTGAGCGAACACAGAGACATGTCGAACATTTGCTTGAAATCCGCCGGCATCTCGGTGCCAATTGAGTCCACCAAGCAAGCCTTGGGCATGTCAGCGAGAAAAGCCAGATCCGTGAAATGCTTATTATCATTTAGCTGACGAGTTCAAATAGTTAGTAACATCTCAAGAGTCTATCGGAAAAGCATCTTACCTCCACATCATTGAAGTCCAGATGGGTGTAGCTAATTTCACTTGAGCCCAGCAGCTGCAGCACATACTCGAGCATGGCATCATTAGTCTTGTCCTGCAGGTACTTGTCATGCCAAATGTAGCCCGATCCCAAGGCCAATATCTTGCCACCCTTCACATTGCTATAGTAACCAGCCAGCGGTCTATTAAAGGGATAGACAACCGGCCCCGTTGTCAACAGCACATTGGCCGGCTCAGAGACATTTAAGGTGGCGCCGTATGGATACTGAAAGTGAATCTTGTACTTCTCATCGCTGAAATCATAATCCACCTTCTCAATGTCCAGTTTGAGCAGATGTCGCCACATCGCTTCGCAGACAACGCCGCCACCCACAATGCATTCTTTGGGATGGAAATTCTTGTAGTAATGCGGTCGCACCACATTGTCGTTGTTTATATAGATGCCATATTGTTCCAGGAAAAAGTTAACATTAGTGTTAAACTCCTGTTCGCCGCCCTCACCCAACAACACTAACAAACTGCCTCCCCATTGATCCACGTACTCCTTGAGCACCTCGAACTCATCCTCGGTGAAACGATCTTGGGGACCAGCTAACACATAGATTTTGGTGCGCATTAAGCGCTCCTGATTCAGCTCAACATCGCTTCTGCAATATTAATAAGAGTATTAAATAGTTTTTCTTGTATATTTTCCGGCTAAACTTACTGTTCCACTGTCCAGTGTGCCTTGAGTTTGCGATGCAGCATCTTGTAGTTATCCGTAATTTGAAATCGCTCATTTTTAGATATATCAAAGCAAATTATTGGTTTATTGCTCATTTTGAAATTGTGTTATTTATTTTACTTTTTATTTTTTTTTTTAAGTTATTTTACTTTTCTTTAATTTTTGTAGCACTAACTCGTTTTGGTTGCCAGGGAAACCTATAACCAAAACAAAGCGAGCGAGATCTTAAATATTGTTGCCGATTATCATTCATTTATAAACACTTAATTATTTTCAAAATATTGAGACTGTTAAAATTATTAAAACAAATTAATTTAAAATAATGTTTAGTGTAAAATTTTTTGAATAAAGCGCCGATACTTTTGTATTGAATATTCTATATTGAAGCATCGCTAATACCATTTTCTGTCATCGATACTACATAGTAGTGTGACCACAAATCGTAGATAATATACCATATAATTGAACTTGTTGAGCATTTAGAAATTCAGCTGTTGTTCAATTGCAGAACCGTTTCTCGGATTTTTCTAAATAAGAGATCAACATAATAATTTAGGTAATAGTAAATAAATGATTAATTTTGCTATTTGACTTGAAAAAAAACTGCCGTTCGCAGTTAAAAATCGATGTTTAGTCAATCGCTAAAATATCGATGCTACATCGATAGATAGTCTCAACGATGTGTGGCCACCTCTAAAACTCTCACACAGATTCATCTACATTTACATAGTATGTTTATTATTTTTATTGCAAAACGATTAAAAAACAAGTAGCCAGTAACGGCACAACAACTGCGAGCGCGAATTCATGTTCACATTAACAATTAGCTTATACACTGCACAATGATAACTTCTTGTTATCACTAACGATTCAGTTTTGTTATTTAAATTTCCGATTTCTATTGACTGTGAGAGTGATTTTTATGAATATTGAACTTCGACTTTGAAGCGAACTTTGTCTAGCTGAAGTATATGTATGTATATATGTTAAATAGTGAGTGTGAATCAATAGCAAAGAGCACTGCCAATAAACAAATAAAAAGTTACAGCGTCATTTCGTGTGTCTGCAATTGCACAAGATAATTAGGTAATTTGTAATCTGCTTGCGACAGCATCAACAAATGACGTTCACCATGATTATCATTAATAGAGCGGAGGGAGGGGGCGGAGTCACGATGGATTAAAGAGCTCTATACATTGATAATTTTTGGACTTTAACTACCGCGTATCTAATCGACAGTAATTTATGTTGATTGCTTATTCTAATGTTAATTCCAGTTCGATGGCCGGCATTGAGGAACGTTTCCAGGCGGCCGTCAACGTGATCAAAGGACTGCCCAAGAATGGTCCTTATCAGCCCAGCACGAGCATGATGCTCAAGTTCTACGGCCTCTTCAAGCAGGCCTCCGAGGGCAGTTGCAGCCAAAAGAAGCCCGCCTTCTGGGATGTCGTCGGACGTGCCAAATGGGATGCCTGGAACAATAATAGTCAGCTAAGCAAGGAGCAGGCCATGCAACGTTATGTTGAGAGTCTGCAGGAGATCATCGAGACTATGTCGTTTACAGAGAATGTGCAGAACTTTGTGGGCAGCCTCGATGGGCTGGGCAACATCAATCTGGATGAACTGGAGCTGGTGTCGCCGGGCATGCGGGAGCTCGCTGAATCGCATCCCAATTCACCGTTTCATTCGCGCACCAATAGTCCACAGCATGGCTCGAGTTCCAATGAGGATATCACGGCAACGGAGACGCCAGTGGCGTCCACAAATGGACATGCCACGCCCCTTAGCAATGGCTATGCTTCGAAGTTGAGCAATGGCTATGGGGAGCCAACGACGACGACGACGACGAGTCACAATTATACGCACAATAGCAGCGTAGCCATTGTGGATCCATCGGACGATGAGTACGATGATCCATATGATACAATGCTGCCACAGGAACTAACTCAAGCAATCACACACAACACGGATATGTTGCGACAAATTCAGAGCACAATTGCGAGCATGAATAATGATATGGCTGCAGTGCAGCAACGTGTGCGCGGCATGGAGCAAACGCTGCTCGAGTTGCGCAAGGCGACATCGGCGACGTCAAGTAGACGACAACAGCAACCGGCGTGGTGGCCATTTAAGGATATATCGCCGCTGTGGTTTGCGGTGTTGGTGCTGTGGCCATTCTTGGTGCGACGTGTGGCACGTTTGGTGGAGAGCAAACGCCGCTGACGACGACGACGCCGAGTGCATTTTGAGCTTTAGCTTTAGCTTAATTGGTATGGTAGTTAAATTGTAAGTAAAACTAATATTTCTAATCTTTAAACCATCTTATTATTTAACTTGTATTCAACTGACTTTCAGATACACTTTTGGTTATGGTCATTGGGTCAATGAGCTTCGTCTGGCTTCGCTTCACTACGCGTCATTCAACTATTTTTTCTACATGTACAGAGTTGGCCTTATTCTTTACGATTATCCAGTTGCAATATATACTAAATATCTACATCCTATCTAAATGTATATGTATATTTATGTTGTATGTTTTTGTAGTCACCACACATAACACATTCCTCCCCTGCTATCCCCACAAAATGCATACATGCAATACAAATTTTGTTTAGTTGGTAAGAAACGAAAGTTTTGTCTTGGCCCTGGGAACGCTTTTGCATTGGTCCAAAGCGTCACCCACTTTTGCAAGTGCTGCAAACGGTTGTAAAACAATTCATTTGTTGTTAATTATAATTTTTTGTAATAAAACTTGTGTAAAATGAATACAAATCACGTGTGTCTGTATGGAATCATTTGTGCTTTTCTTTAGTCTTTTGGCTGTGCAGTTATGCGTAAATAGCTCTTGCCTGATGGCACCTCGATGGTCTGAACTCCCAGCGGAAATAGTTTGGGCACATCCTCGGTCTTCACCGTGGGCAACACCATGCACTGGCCACCCTGCTTCCAGTCGGCCGGAGTGGCCACGCTCTTCGTTTGAGTTAGCTGCAGCGAGTCGATAACACGCAGAATTTCACTGCAAGCACAACAGAAAAGAAATTAATGTGTGAGTAATATTACACTTCAATTCAGAACTGAAAGTATAACTGCAGTTTAGTTTAATTCAATTCAGCTAAATTTTGAATATAGGGGTACCATTTCCTGACTGTTTTATAACGTACTTTAAAAGCAATTATTAGTAGTTTAAATCATATTTACCAAAAGCAGTTTAGCTCAAATTATTTAAAACAAAACATTCCCATAAATTTTAATCTGCTGGAAAATGTTTGAGAATTACAGAAATTAAACTCTTTATCGCTTCGTTTAAAGACCGTTAACGTGTGTTATGCTACATTAAATTATAATGTGTTAAATTTTATGGTGGAAAAACAATTGCTATAAGCTTAATTGCATTACATTTTTACTTTCTTTTTAATTATATGCTGTAGTCAATTATCTAATATGATAAAGGTTGTGGAAGCTGATGAAGATTGTGAGAGGAACTTAGTTTATTTATAATAATCCTTGAAATAAAAAAGTTGCGTAGATTTGAATTAAATTACTGACTATATTCCTCATACAAATAAATTCTATTCAATTCCTTAAATTTATAATTTAAAATCAGGTTACGAGTAGATATTGATTATTTCCTTTGAAAATATTGAATATCACAAAATTAGAAACAATCCCTTTAAACCATAAACTAATCCAATATTAACGAATCTTCCCATTGTAGCTTATTAGTTTTAATATAGCGTTTAGTTTGATATAGAAGCAATAAATTTGAATAACAAATCGCTTAGATACTTCGTAGGATAGAAAATTTGACCATTTTCAACATTTCATATGGCTTTACTCTGTAAAGGAACTTTAGCTATAATGTTAAAATAATAAGTATAAATATTGAGATTTCGACTATAAAATACCTGTTATCCATTATAAGAAAAACATCACTCAATTGAGCGAATTGTGCTCCTATAATTTCGTGTTAACACAACAACAGTCTTTTGATGACTGGACCACAGTCCGTGAATTGATCGGCTAACATAGTTAAATTCTACATCAATGAAACTTACTCGAAATTGCGACCAGTTGTTGCTGGATACAAGATGGAGAGACGCAGCTTCTTTTTGTCGTCCACAACAAAGACGGCACGACAGGTTAAAGGAATTCCCTCAGCACTCAGTTCGTCCTTATCCAACATATTCAACTTCAAAGCCAATTCACGCTTGTTATCCGCAATGATCGGATAATCGAAGCTTGGCAGCTCTGCAAGACGAACAGAAATGTTAAGCGCCACAGATAAACCAGTTATAAAATTAAGTAACTCACTGGCATAACTCTTGATATCCTCGATCCAACCCTTGTGAGATTCCACGGTGTCGCAAGACAAGGCGATCGGCTTGACGCCACGCTTATTAAACTCCGGTATCAATTGTGCAACATGAGATAGCTCCGTGGTGCAAACTGGAGTGAAATCTGCCGGGTGCGAAAAAGTATGGCCCATTTGTCAGTCATCCATTCGTAAAAGTCAATATTTCCCTCATTGGTCTGAGCCTGGAAATTTGGAAATTGATCACCAATGTTTAAAGCTTTGCCCGACATGATGAAATATTTGGAAAGTGAATGTGACTTGAAATACAAATATCAAAAACAGGCGACAGCCAGAGCAATGTGATCGAATTGATAAATTTCGATACCAGTCAGTACATCACTTCGATACCAATATAGTTGGTATACTTGGTATATTTCAATATTCAGCCTACGGTCACATAAAGTCAATAGCAAAACAAAATAAAATTGGGGCAAGTTTTTTATAAAGTAGTGAATAAAAAGCTAGCCGAGCAATGTCCGAGCTTAGCATCAGTGGCAGTCAAGTGCAACTGCAACAGCCGCCGCAAATGCAGCAAACAGCATCACCGGTTGTCGAACCCTTTAGAATTACAACAAATGCACCACAGATGAGTGATGTCAACTTGACTCCAGGACGTCGAAAGCTTCAAAAGTGGTTAGGACGCGTCCTTCGCATTGTGATAACCGATGGCCGAGTTTTGGTCGGTTTCTTCAACTGCACGGATCGGGATGCCAATATTGTACTCTCCATGTGCGCCGAGTATCTGGTTGAGGGTCAAGAACCCCGTTTACTGGGTAACGTGATGGTGGCCAAGAAGCACATTGTGTCATTAAATATTGACGAGCCGACGCCCTCATCGAGTCTGCTTGCTCAGTAAATAAGGATTTGCTAAATGTATTTTAATTAATACTTGTAAACAAAAACCATCTTCGGAACAGTGAGCGAGAAATGTTTGCATACACATGAGATATTTATCATAGTCATTGTAAGAATAAAAGTTTTAGAAAGTGTTCGAAATGCGTAATCTTCTCTTACAAAATTGTTTATTTCAGTCAACAAACTAAACATTACTATTTTTATTTGGAATCTTAACCCAGTCCAATCGCATTGCCAACTACTTTCAAACAAGTAACTGCCTTTTTGGAAAGTAAAAAATTACATATGTATTTAAAAATTATAAATATTGTTAAAATTATTGTTTATATAGACAGCTATAAAAAATTTGGTCGGTCAATAAATAACTAATGTTCGATAGTCAACTATTCATAATTCCAAATACGCCCAGATATTTGAAGTATAACCAAATCGCGTTGCCAACTATTTTTGAAAATAATGTAACTGACGCTCACGGAAAAGAAAACAATGGACTTAAATAATAAATGTGCTCATTAGTCAAATAGCAACTAAATATGATTAATACAATATTAAATATTTTTATTTATTTAATGGAATTAAAGCTAGAGTAAGTACTTTTATAAAACAGCTGCTCGCTTTTGGTATTTTTAGGGCTCAAGATTATTTAGTGGTTTTTTACGCCGCAACACGGGAATTAATAATAATGTCAACTCAGCAGCAGCAACAGCAATAGTTAAACCACAATCAATTAATTGCTAAGAATCGTCAAAAACAACACTCGTTCTCAATTGAACACAATCAACGCAATGGATTTCACGACCTTCGTGAAGCCTTCAAATGGCGGTGCCTCAAACAACGAAAATGAATCGGAAACAGCAAAGAAATTGCAATTCTGGAAACATGTCGAGTACATTGAGAATCATGGTAAACAGGAGGATGACTTCGAGTATTGTATGACCGAGTTTCTGCGCATGTCCGGCATCTATTGGGGCGTCACAGCACTGGATATTATGGGCCAGCTGGATCGCTTGGATCGCCAGTCTATAATTGAGTTCGTCAAGCGTTGTCAGTGTCCCACAAGCGGTGGCTTCTCACCCTGCGAAGGACATGATCCTCACATGCTTTATACGTTGTCTGCGGTGCAAATCCTTTGCACCTATGATGCCCTCAACGAGATCGATTGTGACGCTGTGGTGCGTTATGTGGTGGGACTGCAGCAGCCCGATGGCAGCTTCTTTGGCGACAAGTGGGGCGAAGTCGATACAAGATTCAGTTTTTGTGCTGTGGCCACAATGACACTGCTGCAGCGACTGGAGCAGAGCGTGGATGTCGAGAAGGCAGTTAAGTTTGTGATGTCGTGTTGCAATCAAACTGACGGAGGCTTCGGCTCCAAACCTGGTGCTGAGTCACATGCCGGTGAGTCACATTTTTATGCTTATTTTTTGAATGCTTAAAAATTATCCTGACTGCCTGACTAACTAAACTAAAAACGGACAGTCCTGGTGAGACCTAAGATCTAATTTCGGTAAGGTGTTTATTAACATATGTGGCTCATGTTATTTGCATTTTTAAACATTCGAATTGTAACTACTTAAAAATCTTTGATTACATTTTGTCAAAATATGAAATAGGTATTCCTCTGATAGCTTAAAATACAGTCCATATCATGTATTTTCATCAGTGCTTATCGAACCACTTGCACCATTACAGATTGATAATTGAATTTTCTCATCTTGTTTGCAGGCCTTACCTATTGTTGCGTGGGTTTATTGTCGTTGACACATCGTTTGCATCTTCTGGACGTAGACAAATTAGGCTGGTGGCTCTGCGAGCGTCAGTTGCCTTCGGGTGGCCTTAATGGACGACCCGAGAAGCTGCCCGATGTCTGCTACTCCTGGTGGGTGCTTTCATCATTGACCATTATGGGTCGATTGCATTGGATCAGCTCGGAGAAACTGCAGCAATTCATATTGTCATGCCAGGATTTGGAAACGGGAGGTTTCTCTGATCGCACTGGCAACATGCCTGATATATTCCATACGCTGTTTGGCATTGGCGGTCTCTCGTTGCTGGGCCATCCAGATCTGAAACTCATCAATCCCACGCTATGCATGCCACAGTATATTATCGATAGATTGGGCATCAAGCCGCAACGTCTGACGCTGGCGTAGACACAATACGATATTAGGACGAAAGCTAAAGCCAATGTTAAATATGATTAATATATTTTAAAGAGCAGGCGCCTTTCCCAAAAACATCCTTAGTAATCTTCTCTTCTACATATTGCACATATTTTGTTTGTTATGCATTTATAAAACTCGTATTAGCAATATGATAAATTCATATATTTATACATAACATATTAATAGAGCCTCTCTAAGTAAAGCGTGTACAATATTTCTTGTATTATGTAGAGAAAAAAAATGAAATAAAGACACTATTTTATTATTGCATGCGGATCAAAAGAATAAATATTCTACTGAGTTTCAATGGTTTATTTATTATTATATTAGTTTTATTTTGAGTCGACAACATATTTGAATATTGCAAAAATAATTTAAGTAAATGTTTTAACAATTCCAGAGTTACATACAAAATTTAAAAGAAATTTAAACAAAAACAAAGAGTTTGTCTTCGACAAGCCGAAGTTGAAATACCTGACAGAATAGTTTAATAAATTTATATTCCTTAATAACTTATAAACAAAATTGAATTCGATTAATTAATTATGTTTGAATTGGAAAAATATTCACTATTCTGATATTCAAATTAGATATGCTTGTATATATAGTATATATATATATATCTACTTGCACATTTTTATATACATTAGGAAAGTATGGAGCATAAGACTAAGGATACAATATCGTGAATGAATTACATACAATAAACGAATCACACAAAAATTACATTGGAATTACGAACTAGAAACATCAGTGTTTAGAGTAAATTGTGTCTTTGTGTTTGGTGTAGTCACAGTGCGTCCTCGGTTCAACAGACTAAATGAATTCGTATCAATTAATGGCAATTGAAATGAATTTATAGCGCATAAAAATCTATCAATTCTACGATCAAAGTGTGTGTATGCGACTGTGAGTGAGTGTGTGTGTGTAGTATACTTCGATGCACGTCTAAGGCACTCTAGAAACAATTTCAGCTATGATTTTCGTCTACAGTCTATTTAAACGAAGCACTAGGAATTATTGAATTTCTCATCGCTGGTCAGCACGTTGTAGGCACAGCCCAAGGCCCACGAGATTTCATGACCATCGATCTTCTTGTAAAGCTGCAATTTTAAAGAAGAGAAAACATCATTAGCATTCGTATTGACCGAATAAAGTTTTACATAGATTGCTCATTATTTTACTAAGAATTAAGATACTTATAAACTGCTTTGTTCTAAGCAAAACTTCAAAATATTAATTTTTTTCTAAGTTTTATATGATATCATTTATCATTTTCTTATTGAGTGAAGCGAGTGACAAATAACAACCCACATAAATTTCGACCACCATCTTCATGAAATCTGTACAACTTTCCAGTGGAAAATTCAGCTGCCACGTCATAATTCGGCTTATTTAAAGAGACTTACCTTAATTTTCTTGTTGTCATTAAGGCCAAATCCTTCGCGCAACAGCACCGAGATGAACGTCAAGTCGAAGCACATGAATGGCTGCTCATCATTGGGTATGGCACAGATCTCCTGAGCCTTCTTGCGATACGCCTCCACGGTGGTCTCGCCACCAGCTGTCGGATCCACCAAACCCGATTCGATGGCACGTTCAAAGTAATAACTAAATGCGGCGACAGCATGTTGCTTAAGCGTAAATGGTTTCGGTTTCACTAGGGGCATAACTTTGCTCTTCACCAATTCCAGGCAGGAATCAAAATCGACAACAGGCTGTTCAGCCGATGATTTGGCATTCTCTTTGCCACTGACTTGATACTTCACATTGCCATAAGTCCACGTACGATTGGCAATAATGGGATTCACACAGACGCTCTCTACCACAGTGTCCTCCGCACTGTAGCCCTTGGTAAAGACGGCGTGACGAGCTGCCATCAGGCCAAGACCCAAATAGCTGTGTGTGAACACATTGATCTTTCTGCTGGAGGTGGCCACCTCGTGCATATACTTGTCATACACGGGCACCTGTTCAGGATCTGTGGGCGAGAAGGTGACCTGCGTGCTGCCACCACCCAAATCCAAGGCAGCAGCCTGATTCGTTTTGGACAGACGACCCAAGAGGAAGTTGACGGTGAACCAACTGAAGATGCCCTCGTCGGTGCCATCCATAATCTCCACAGCATCGATGTCCACACTGAACTCCGACTTGGCAAACAAATCACGCACAGCATTCAGCAGATTTTCAGCCTTGCTCTGGGGCAGCAACCGCAATCCAGCTGTGGCTTTCAACACCAGCGGCGTCGATGACCAATGCTCTTTTGGTATAAAGGCACGTGCCTCATCCAACAGCAGCTTAATCGAATGAGCTCCATCAGCGGGTTTGTCGGCAAACGAACTGAGACCAGGTTTGCGTTCACGGAACAATTCCTCGTATAGCACCAGTTTGTTGTCAATGAAGCTGCGATTGAACTTGTAGGCCAAGACACGACTACCCGTGGAGCCGGCATCAATGATGGCCGCATATTGCACCTTGCTGTAGCCCAGTTTGGAGGCAAGACGTGCTAGATAAGGACTCGCATTGTCCGAGACGAAGCCTGCATCAGATTGTTGTTGTGGTTGTGGCGGTTTCATTGTGTTGCGTGGGGCAGCAGTATGCGTATGATGGGGCGGTGCATGAAATGAAACAGTAACAGTGGCAAAATCAGTTAATTTTGTGGATTTAGTCACGCTTGGGGGAGAGACTTCTTCAACATAATACATGTGATACACACCAAAGACAAAGAGCAGCAGCACCACAGATATGATCAAACATAAAAATGATAATTTTAAGCCGCTGGTCACACCGCCACGTCCATTTCCATTGCCGTTGGGGCGTCGATTGCCGCCTCCCTGCGACGGTTTGTCATCGCTGGCCAGCTGCACAAAAAGGATAATGATGAGTATTATAAATAATGTTATTGGCAATTAGTTTTTATGGGTGGTTGGGTTGTACACGACACTCTACCAGCTTGTACTCGTATCTCATTTTCGTCTATAAATAACCAGCATATTCTTTAAAACACATGTTGGCACTTGCGTCGATTGTTTGCTCTCTCTTTTCTCCACACTCTTCTTCTGCTTCCCCACTAAATTCTAACAACGTAAGCGCAAAATGTTGACTTTGTTATCTACATATATTTTCTGCTTTTAGAAGTCAATTGTATTGTAGGTTGCGTGACCGCAAAGCTAGAGGTGCAGAAACTTCGATAACTTTGAGCGATGTATCGATTTTTCCTCTGTTTGGCTTTAGTAAACATCGATGTTTTGCTAGCAGCCAACAGTACAGTAAAGCTTACTAATAAGAATTCTAAAATATTCATAACGTCACAAAATAAAGATGTACCCATCGTTTGTAAAAATTACAATTTGCTGAAAATTACCATTCGTTATTTTGTCATATTCTTACATATCTCACATATTTTCCTAACTTCGACTGTTCATATGATTAATTAAAAGCTATTAGTAAATTTTGAAAATGTAACAAAAAGTAAACGTCGGACTATATAAAAGTAAATTGAGGGTGTATTTGCAAGTATATCGTAATTTAATTGAGTTATCTCGCTTGACGTGATTAATTCACACATAATAAACAAAAGACGCCCTTACAATAAGCTAATTATAGAAAAGAACACTCATGTGCGAATTTTACACATGAAATGCGTACATAATACATCTAGTACATGATGTAATGAATTATAATAGGCGATAATGTCTGGGTAGCAATTTAAATGCTGGTGGAACGCTATCAATAGTGACGAGTCATGCTAAGTAACACTTTTTTTGCGCTTCGTAATGAGGATCGACACAAAATTATTCTGAAGGTTATCGCAACGTTAGACCCTATTGTTATGATAAGATACAACATTTAGACCATTTTGCCGGTCTGCATTTTTTATTTTTGCTTTTAAGTGAACAGGTCTTTTAGCTTGATTAAATATTGTCGTTGAAACTGCAAACACAATTGACGAAATTCCCATTATTTAAACAAATGTTTCATCTGCACAAATAAACTAAACGTTAAACTATTTGCGACGAACTTTTGGCAGCGGTAATTGTTCATATACATTGCATAGCTTACAGACAGTATTAATTAGCATGTCAACCCCATTGTAAACGCATTCAAGAAAAATCTGTTCATACTTTACGCTCGTGAGAATTTCAACAGCTGTTCTCAGTTGTTGGGCGGGCGCCTCATTTATCGATCGAACATTAATTCATTTGATAATTGAGACGTGCGTCCTTCCGAAAATAAATACGTTGATAAGCTCGCTGAGTAACAGACACAATGGGGTTTCGCTTGGTGTTGGTTATCACTATACTTAACGAAATAAAATAGCTACTGGCTGAGAATTTCATCAGATTTACACAAACGCGTGCTTATCGTTATCGGTATGCAAATATCAGACACCATTGAGGGTTAAGAAAACACGTTCCGACCTACGTTTAACCTGTTTTGCCCACACCGCATGTTACAATGACTCTGAAGAGAAATGAATTTCTTGTATCTATGTATCTAGTTAAACTCGTCGGCCAGACAATTGTCTAACACAAAATAAAAAACAACTCGATTGCCAGAAATTTAATGACCTTGTTGTTCAGCAACAGAAAAAAACAGGGGCAACTGTTGCATTTGATGAAGATCTCAATGACGGATACACATCTAAAAATTAAACCGGCCGGTCACACAATTGAATAATGTACAACAAGAATTTTCAACGAACTCTACACTCTATGAACAAAATTGGTTTTCCGACTCTCTCTTAACTTGCTCCTACGTATACTTAATTTGCTTTTGTCAATTAAACTAAATCGAAGGCTGATCCTTCCGCTGTAATCGATAATTTGTATCGTCCTGTTCCTGTTCATCTCTAGCTGATGAGTGCAAAAGTCAAACGCGGGAAAACAATAACAACGCTTTCTGTTCTGTAGAATGCATTGAATCAATCAAGGCATGTAATTGAGCATTTAAATAAACTTGGCACATTAATTAATAGCATTGCAATTAATTTCCGCATTAAAGCAACCATTGTGTAGACGCCCATGTGCCAAAATTAGCATTACAAAAGGTATTTGGTTTTGTCATTAGCCTTTAACCTTTTTAATTTTTTTCTTACCTTTCTCTTTCGCACATCATTGGTGGACATTGTTTATACTTTTTTCTATGAATTACGCGTATACTCTACGAACTTTGAACTGTATGCATTAACACATTCGTATATGCATGTGTGTGTGTTTGGCAATCACTGAATGCTCATTTAAACGAAATAGTTAGTTTATATGCTTTAAAACTAGACGCAACTGACCACGTCGCGCACGAAATGGCGTACTGAATTCAACTACCGATTGGCGAACAGCTGTTGCTGTTTTGAACTGACACCAGAGTTGTCTACGCACAATTAATAACATATGGTCACCCTATCAGTTGTGGTAGTTGTTGTCTAAATTATTTTTTGCCTGCTCCCTAAAGTTTAATAATATAATTATACTATTGAAATTGGCACACATATTTAATTTAATTCAATTATTTATTATTTATGAAGATATACAAATTAAAATTTGTAAGTGCTGGTGAATGCAGTATTTTGAATTAGACCTGGTCTCTTTACATATTTTTCTTGTTTTCTTTTCACATATTCTTCGATAGAACGAGAGGTTTTTTTTCAGCTTACCTATCACGGTCACACTGCAGTTAGTACCAAAACAAATGCCGATCGGAGAAGTCGCGCGCGTGTCTTTGTAGCGCCGCGAGCGTAGTAGAAAAAAATAAATACTTGTAATTTTTCGTTTTATTGCGCAAAACCTGCTAAATAATCAAACAAACAACTACAGAGTTATTCACTTCAATTTATATATTAAATATAACATATAGTTTCCTTTTTCAATATATTAACAAGACGACGTGCCCAACAACAACAAAATATACGTGTATGTTTTTGCTACCAAAAAACGGCTGTCGCTCGAATGAGTGTGTGTTTGTGTAAGAGTGTAAGTGTAAAACGTAGTGGAAATTCAACAGAATAAATGCCAGCAATTGCATTTAAAATAAGCGTAAATGCATAAATTAAGTTCAAGCTGCACAAGAACTGAACCAAAGGCAAATGTTAATTCACGCAGCGTAAAAACAACAAAAGTTGTAAAGCCAACAACGAATGTGGGGCCGTATGTGTTAAGTGTACGTGTGTTATGTGAGTGTGTAACGACGGCGACGAGAGCGCAATAAGATAAAATTGAAGGTTATTCTCTACAAAAAAAAAAAAACAAGTGTTCGTGTGTGTGTGAGCACCAGAGTGTATGTGAATGAGAGCGAGTGAGAGAAAGAGAGAGAGCACAATAGGGAGAGCGCACGCTCACTCAAAGAAAGCAGCGCACAAAAGCAAATGCTGAAAATGTCAATAAACTCTGCAAAGGTGAGGAAAAACGCAACGCAAGAGTAACTGAGCAGAGCCAAAAGCAGTGGCAGCGACGTAGGCAGCGCTGCTTCTTTACTTCTGCTCTGCTGCCGTGTAAAATGAAACCCAGAGCAGCAAAAGCAACAGCGGCGGCAAAGAAAGCAGCCAACACAAGCAAGTGCAAAAAAGAACAACTCACACACACATACATGCAATTGCATACATAAAGAAAGCGCACGTACATGTGATTCTTATTGGATGTTGGAAATATATATATTTCTGGTTTTTTGCTTGCAGCTTCCGCGTTTGGCTGCGCGTTGCAACTTCTCTCAACAGTTGCCGTTTTGCAGGCATTTTGTTTATTTACTTTTTGTCAATTTGCTGCTTCGTCGCTCGTTAACCCACACACACACACACACACACATGATAACATACACGCACACAAATTCGCGCAGACAACGACACTGAATGATTAATTTACCGTTAATAATTCACAGGTGGAAAAAATTCAAAAGTTGCGGCATTCACATTGTGCAATAATAATATTATCGTAATCGTTATCGTTATGTGCAAATATTTTATACAAAAAAATAATTTACAACAACAAAAAGTCACCAAAACAAAATTAACAAAATATATGAAAATCAATTCACAATTTTTTCAACATAATAATTAAGTTAATAAACAATTTAAAAATCATATGCCAATAATTTTATAATCCATTAAACACATTAAAACAAAAACGTAAACACATCGCCACTGAGAATTTTGGACTTAGGGAATATCAAACGAAATCTTATTAGACTGAAAACAAGGACAATTGGAATATTAATTTTAAGATTTTGAATGGTAAGTTAATGTTTCATAAATATGTATTATAGAAAGAATTTGAAAGCATCAACATTATTTTTATTGATACTTCAGAGTGTCTAAATAATAATGTTAATGAAATGAAAAATACTAAATATTATATTACTCTCTACCAGGATCAAAAAGCTTGAGCTTATTCGGTAGATCGAAAATAATAGAAAATACATAAATAAATAAATGTAAACGCTAATTTTGTAAAAGGTTTATTTATAGAAGGTAAAATTGCGGTTATTGTGTGTATAAGGATATATAACCTATACAAAATTAAACAATCTTATTATTATACGATCTATTATTTCCGCGCAAAGTTATTTTAACTTTATAGATATGCCACCTATTAAAAATAAGAACCTATTCTGTAATTGTAGAAGTAAGAAATAAGTCTGATCCATACATATTGTACTTCAAAGAAGAAGGTAATAAAGTTGAAGATATCTATAGAATTGATGTAGTATATAAATTGATAAAAGGATTCGTCTTTTTTATCTATAGACATATATAAAAGTTCAGATAGTTCAGACAAATGTAAATCTCATTGCCTCGATCTTGAACTTTACTGTGGCCCTTAACCAAGTTTCCGCCCACTTAGCGCACTCGGCGATAGCTCTTTGGCTACACCCACTTGAGTATTAACCACAAAAGCCTCTCCAGCAACCAAATCAAAACAATTTAATTAACGCCCAATTGCGAGGGAAATAATGTGCGCTAAAGAAGGAGGAGAAAAACAAGAAAAATAAAATAAAATCAGAGCTAACTCAGGGCTACATCAGAGCATTATAGTGGAGCCACTTCACTTGAAGCAGTGAAATGTAACGGCGCCATTGGTCACTTGAACTACTTTCATATGGCGTTGGTTCTTTTTTTTTTTTTTGTTTTTGTTTGCGGCTGACTCATGACCATGGACTCTGGAGCTGGGATTGGGATTGGGACCGAAACGGAGACGGAGATGGAGATGGAGACTGGGAATGGGTAACTGCAATTGTGCAGCGGTTGTTGGGCCCGGAGGCCACCGGAAATTGTTTCCACAAAAGGGGGAGATGAAGTGCAGCAGTTAAGAGAAGCTTTTAACGATGCGGCCGGGGCACGTTTTGAACTCTACCACACATTTCTTCTTCTGGCTGGTAGTTGTTGCTTGTTGGTTTGTCGCACGGCTTTCGTTCCCGTCTTTCGCGTGTAGGTTGACCCAGAAAAGCAAAATCGAAGAGCGAAAGACCAAAAAGACGACGCAGCCCGATGTCTTTGGGTCTGGGTCTGGGTCTGGGCCGTGGGCCGTAGGTGTATTGTAATGATAATGTTAATGACGATCGCCATAATGATCATAATGCTGATAATGATGATGATGATGATGATGATGACGCTGCCATCTCATAAACCATTTTAAATGTTGGCTCATTATTATTTTGACTACGTCGGCGTGCGGTTTTTGTGTTTATTGGCTGCCTGTTGCACTTTTGCCGTTCGCTTATTATACCCTTCAGCATTTTAAGATGTTTAATGGGGTATAATAAAGCGGAGAAAGAGATCAACTTATTGTAAAGGAAATTTGTTTTAAGCAATTGAAATTAGATTTGTTAAAAGCTACTTGAAAATTTGTTGTTAATGAAAAACAAAAATTTCCGTCTATAGAAAAATATAATTGTTCTCAATTAAGTTTCGTTATAAAAATATTTTCTAGCTAATTAAGATAGACATTTATATATGTATGGTTTGTACTTAGTTATATTCTTGATTAGTTCAATAAGTTCGACAAGTTAACAAGAAGTTTTGAACTATTTTATAGACACTGAAGCATTGAAAGTCAAGAAGATATCAAATTGCTTTTTAGTGCAATTTACATATATCCGAAAATTTTGAAATTGCTGAAATATATCGCCAAATATACCCAATTATTTAAGTTTACTTTTGCTGACATCAAGCACAAGTTAATGCAACTTATATATATTCGAAAACTGTGAAACTAAAGTGAAATATTCCCAATTATTTAAGTTTTCTTTTTCTGAGAATAATCTTCTAAATAACGCAGGGTATCCGCCTAGTCGTTCAGTGCTTTTTGCTTGTGCATTTTTACTTGTTCGTAACTGGGTTTATGTGCGGTCTTTGCTTTTATCAGTCAGCAGCAGCTTCCTCCCTCAACCGCTGCTCACCGAAGGTTGTCGGCGAGTTTTGTAAGTTGATTGGCTCTGGTAAATGGTTGTTGTTATTTTATTTTTCTTTTTGGTTTACCCCATTGGACACGTCCATTGCTTTGTTTATGTTCTTGAACTCTTTTTAAATGTGTGGCTAAATGCGGCCTCAAATGTTAATTTACAGCTTTTGTTGTCATAACTTAAGCAGAAGCCAAAAGGGCAGCAGGTAATCGACGATGATTGCAGTTGAGATTATAACTTTTTGGTGGACTGCAGACTGCAGGGTGTAAAGTGGAAGGTTAACGATTTAGCTATCGATTTATTGCCACAAACATGGACAACAACATTAAAGTTATCGATAGTACAATTAAAAACAATCGATAGTCATTTAAGCTACAAACCTGCTTTAACAATGTTTAACCATAAATTAAGTTTAGCTCGTAAGTTTTCTATCGCTATCGATATATTGCTACAAGAATGGGGAGCAACATTAAAGATGTCGATAGTAAAATTACGAAACAATCGATAGTAATTTAAACTACAAACCTGCTTTAACAATGTTTAACCATAAATTTTAAGCGAGCAACATTAAAGCTATCGATAGTAAAATTACAAAACAATCGATTGTAATTTAAACTGCAAACCTGCTTTAACAATGTTTAACCATAAATTAAGTTTAGCATGTGTTTCTCTCATCGTTATCGATGCATTCTAAACACCAAGTGAAACTAATGTTAATTAAAATTTGTCTATGGATGCCATGTCAAATCACTAAATCGCCTGCTGCAGCAACAAAAACAAGCAACAGTTGCTGGCGTTGCTAGCAGCAACATCTCTGGTAGAGTTTTTTTGTTGTTGCTTTGCTCGCCCATCTGTTGTTAACCGGTTCTCGATATGTCCGCGAGCCACATATCGATTGTTACATGCTCTTTGGGCGCTCTGTGACTGCTAATTAGCAGTTAACAATTGCAACATTGACCTCCTCCCATAATTCTTGCCGCTGCTGTTGTTGGTTTTGTTGCTGTTGTTGTTGTTGTCGTTGTTGTCTTACGAGCAACAGCAACAACTTTTCGCTTTGTTCTATTGTCTGAGGCGAGAGATCAAAGCACAGATACAATAACATGGCAGCAGGTTTACCTTGTTGTAACCTCACCGACCAGAAGACGATCAAGACGAAGACGAAGACGAGGCAGAAGATGAAGATGAAGAAGCAGAAACTTGACTGAGTTGTTGTTGCTGCTGCTGCTGGCTCAACATTCGCTTCAGTGTTGGCAACATTGTTGTTGAGCTGTTGTTGCTGCTGCTGCTGCTGCTGCCATTTGGCTGCAGCAACAGTTGTGTTGCTGCTGTTGACTTTTGGCCAACATTGAATGGCTTTTTATCGTTTGTTGCCTGCCTTTTTGTTTGTGGCTTTTTGTTTGATTTTTGCAACTGCAACTGCAACTTTGGCAATTGCCATAACTGTTGCCGTTGTTGCTATTGCTGCTGCTGCTCAACGGCGCCGTGTCTATGGCCTATGTGTCTATATAAACATGATCGTTTTGGCCAATTTTTGTGCTACAACAACTGCTGCTGCCGTTCAGTTCTCCAGTTGCCCGTTAACAACTGCCAGTTGCTGTTGCAGTTGGCCAAATGCAATACTAGCAACCTAAGAAAATGTTGTTGCTGTTGCTTCAGTTGCTGCTGCCGTGTTGTGTAACAATTGCGAGCAACTACAAAACTGCAACTGCAACTGCAGCTGAACTTAGCTCTGCTGTTAGCTGCCTCGATCGAGGAAGTATAAAACATAATTATTCATAAACTAGAGCAAATTTCCTGAATCGTCTTCTCTTATGATAGCACTCAATTGTTGAACGAATTACTTAGTATAGGATTAAATGCTTGCTTATAATGGTAATAGTTTTCTTCGTTTTCTTCGTAAATAGTATAATAAATTATTTGGTCATAAAACTATTTTTGACATAAAGATAAACTTCATTTAATTTGCAATTTATATCTGAAAAGATTTCTGCTCAAGTTACATTTTCTTCATAATAACTTGTGTAAAAAATGTGTCAGGTTAGATTTAACATTATTATTTAGACTTTATAATAACATTCACATAATTAAATTTACATTTTATATCACACAAGAATTCTGCCCAATTGTGTATTATTTTAAGTTCATTGTTCAGGCAAATAAAGAGCTCTTAACTTTTTATAAAATATCATATTTGACCTTTGAATTCAGTTCATAGCAAATCCTATTTTATATACATATTGTTTGCCAATATTTACAATAGTTTTACAAGCACGTTTTCAAACTGTTGACAACATTTCGAAAACTTTGAACAATTAATCGAAAATTGAATTTCGCAACTAACAATTTATCGTTTGATCTTTTGTTGAAGATCACAGCTAACAATATTTAGTAAGCTATGAACATTTTATTGTTTGTTCGCAGAACAAAAATGAGGCTCATTCTTTGTTCATTTTGATCTGTGGGTTTTGTTGTAAGTTCATTTATTTTGAGCGCTGAAGGTCAGCTAATAAATCGCAGCAAATTTAAAGAAGGAGCCACAGCAACAACAAGAACAAAATTTATGGCCATTAGCCATTTAATTTATGCAAAAAAGATATATATAAATATAAAGGAAAGGAAAGAGAAAAAAGATGGCAAGCGCAAAAGCATCGTTGCGGCGGTAGAACAACAAGAAATCGATAAAAATCTCATCAAATTAAGGCAAAACGATAAAAATTGATTGGCCCACGGTGCTGCTGTTGCTGTTGCTGCTCATGTTGCTGCAGACAAAAGACAACAACAACAGCAACAACAACAAGAACTTACAGAAACTAGTTGAAAGTCGTTGCTCGCTAAAATACAACAACAAAAAAGAAGAAAAAAAAACGAGTCAATAAAAGCTTTTTTATTAGAAACTATTCTAATGCCCCAACAAAAGTTTTTGGAGTTACGAGTTAAAAGTTGTAAATTTCTGCCTGAAGTTTAGGGAAACTCTCGAACGCTTCGCAGACAGTGACACTCCCTCTCCCTCTCTCTGACTCTCTCTCTCTCTCAATCTGTGTCTCTCTCTCTCTCTCTCTCTCTCTGTGGGTTCGCTCTAGTCTGTTGCTTCGTCTGATGACTAATCACTTGAAAATTGCCGCCAGGCCAACGAGTTGAGAGAGTTGGGTCTACAGAGTTTGTTTGGCTTTTGTGATTTGGATTTTGCTTTTTTGCTTTTGCTTTGGTCCTCTTTTGCTTGCTGCTTTGCTTGATTGGTTCCACTCCCGCCCCAGCAACACACACACACACACACACACACACACACTTGTAGCGAGCGAGCTGGCAAGAAGAAACGTGTTTCTTCCTGGTTCCCTTTCAGGTTTCTTTTGGGCTCTCAGTTTGAGTGACGCTTCACATGACGCATGGCTCCATCATGTTTGGCGCTTAGCTTTAACTATCGCTCAAGCCCAAACTGAAGTCGAAGCCCAAGCTTAATGTAGAAGAGAGCCGTTGCAATAGACCCATGACCAGCAGAAATGTATTTCGTACTTTAAGTTAACAAAGCAAACACTTTCCACTCACTGATTTATGGCTCGTGCACTTCACTGAATTGCAGTTTGCAGTAGCTGCAATCTAAAGCAATAAACATAAATAATTTGAAATAACAGACTGACATTTTTCGTTGCCGATATCTGTAGCAATGTTAGCTGTGACAGCAGCAACCGTTATATGTTAATCAACAGTAGTTTGATCTACATTTAATTAACAGATTTTGTATAGAAAAACTGTTTCATCTAATTCAAATCTTTTTAGTAATGTTTTAATATAAAAATATAAAAACATGAATTCTATTTGAACTTTTTTGTATGTACTTAAAATAAGTTTCATTTGCACTTCAACTGATCATATTGATTCAGAATATAATTTTTGTAAATATTACGATTTGTAATTTTAATACATATGTGATCTTAATATTAAAATAATAATAAAAATCACATGACTCGCAAGTCAAATAAAATCCTTTTCAGTAATTTTAAAGTTTAAATTAATGATATTTTATTATTTAATTTCATTAATACTGTATGCTTCATTAGAACATAACATTTTAATTAAAAAAGTTTAAAAAAAAAAAAAAGTTTTAATAGAAATATTCTTATTTCGCTCTTAAGATGAGCTTTGTACTTCTATAACTATTGGATATAGAAGGTATACATATATATATATGTATATATAAAATTAATGATATTTTATTATCAATTTCATTAACACTCTATGCTTTATCAGCATATAACATTTTAATTATATATAAGAGCATCGTCAAATTTCAAAAGAAATAGAAAAAATATTTCGCTTTTCTTCGTTCTTCTTTAACTCTTGGTTTAAAAACCTTTCGCTCAGTGTATATTTATGCAAACACACCTTTGAGGTATCGCTAAATGAATCTATGGTTCACAAAGCATCTCTTACAATATTTACAATGTTCATTTGCTTGTCTAGCGCATTGGTTTTTGTCCAATTGTGAAGAGTCACTTGCTATTTATCTTATATAAGCTAAGCCCACACAACAGGTGTTTATCAAATGCTGCTGCTGCTGCTATTGCTGTTGCTGCTGTTGACTTATTTGCCAAATATTTGGCCGATTAATTTTGTTTTGTGGCATATTCGCTGGCAGCCTTTTTCACAGCCAATTAGCGGGTACCAATGTTGGCTCTGTATCGCTCATCGGTCCCCATCACGCGACCGTTTCGCTACAGTCCGTACGTACATAAAGATAAATCGACCAGAATTATACCTATACATTATAATATATATTATATTATATAGAAAACTATACAGAATGCTGCTGTCATGATTCATTTGGCCAAAACGTGGCGAAATTTTTCATCAACTCAATCTGTATAAGTTATGCATCTACAGTTGATCATCAGGAAGGAATACAATTGTGGTATTTAAAGAATGTCATTGCAATTACCGACAATAAATCAAACGAATACTATCGATATTATTATCGATTGCATGTGAGAAGTGCCCATAAATTATACCATGATTGCACTTTGAGCTGACTATATCGAGGCTCTACCGTATTTGTCTGAGCATACAGTGCCTACTGTCTGTCTATATGTATAATTACGTGTGTATACTTCAAATATCGCCTCAAGGTCGTTGCTTGGCTTTCTATAGAACCGCACACTCACACACACAGATAAACACACTGATAGAACGTTCTTCTGTGCTTGATTATTTCATGTATGTGTATTTCCTGTTTGAAATGTGCTAATTTATTTTATGTACATTATTATTATTATTATTATTATTATTTTGTTCGTTCGTTTCTTCTCCTTTTCAAAAGCGATATTCTATATACAATATAGATAGAGACAACATTGGAGTGGCCTGGTCAGATATGCATGCTAAAATACTCGTATATAGTATATAATAGATAGAGACCGGCATTGTCAACCTGTCGCTTGATTTGAATTGACAAATTGCCTTTCATATGGATGGATTTAACCAGAGTTGAAGTAGGTCAATTGCCCGTCTCTGGCACTCATTATGTTCTTATCTATAGAGGGCACAATATGATGAAGCTGATCTCAGTTTGTTGCAGATGTGGGTAGGGCTATTCAAGGTCAACGAAGGTTGCTCCGAAGTTCAAAGAGAAACGAGTACAAAGCTCTTTTATGTTTTATTCATAATTTGCTTTGTATAATCAGTCAAAAAACAAACCAAAAAAAAGTAGAATACAGTCCACACGTGCCATTAAATTTCAGTTTGTTTTCTAGTTTTCTCTGTTGTCTGATTGTGACTCATAATAAACTTATAATAAATGTATTCTGCTGATTATCAGCTAAACAATGTGAATGCTCTGAGGAAACGCATTAAAATTTTCGAATGAATATTGCGTGTGATTCGAACTGAATGTTAGAAATCATAAAAAATGGGGGAGGAGAGCTTTGAGATGAGTCGATGATTATCAATAGTATGAATGTGCCGAATTATCGGAAAATTATGAATTTTGAATTTCTGTTGAAAACAAGTTCATTGTCCATCTTTAGGGCTATCCTTTAATTAAGTTATTAATATTCACAAAAACTACTTACTAAGCGCTTATAAAGGTTTTGAAAGAATCGTATATTTTTAATAAACAAGAAATTCGATTTATACTCGATAATTTATTTAAATTTTAAATATTGTAAGCAGTTTGTATAATCTGTGATTAATGTTATAATATTGTGAATCCCTTCCAACAATATCATAGTATATATAAATTTAATTAAATGTTAAATCCTTTAAGTTTATATAATCAGTGATTTATCGAAAAGTTTTAATTTTAATTTGTATTCTTTTCGATAATGTCGAAATGTATTTACGTTTACAATTTATTCACTATTATTAATCTGAACTCATTACATTTAATGCTATTTCATCAGCGACCTTCAAAGATATTTCCTTCAGTCAGTAAAGCTTTATTTATTGAGAACCCTTGGCAAGTGTGCGAATAATGAAATCGATTCTAGTTGAAGATCTTGAAAAAGGAATAAAAAACAAAGATGCGCAGTCATAATAAGCAACGCCTGGAAATATATGTTTTCTCAGGTCCTAAATTAAACGAATGTCCTTCAAAACGGGGGCACTACATCACATTGGAAGCGACAAAAGACACAACAATAAAGAGAAGAAGGTGAACAACAAAAAAAAAGCACAACAAAACGCATTTTGGGGCTGCTTTAATCAAAACAAATCAAGTTTGCGGGGTGAGGAAAGCGGGGTTGCAGAACGAAACGTGGTCATAAAAGGGGCAACGAAAATATTTGTACAAAAGTGTGGCAACACACGACGAAGACGCAACTTAAGCAGCGCTTCGAACATAATTTCAAGGATTTATGTCTTATTCAGCGGCTTTAAAGGAGGCAAATCCCAACGAATGGGACAAGTCGAACTTAAAGCGGATTGTTTTGATGTTTTCGTATATATATGCGTATATATATCCCAGGTATCTGATTTCTACTTTGAGACGAGAACGTATATTAAGCACTTTAATGAGCTCTGTTAAAGTTAATGGGAGCTAAGAAACTGCTAAAAACTGAATGAAGAAGAGCGATATTTAGTTGTATAAGATTTTATTGGGAAACAAAAAAAATGGTAATGATGAAATAAGATATCTTCATTGCTTAAAAGTCTGTGCAATTAAAAGAAAGTTTAGTTTTAACGACTAACTGTCGTATTTTTATAGACTGAAATTCAATAGTCAATATATTTATCTCACTTTTTATTACTATTGTTTTTACAAGAAAATAACTTCGAGTTTAATCCAATATGAAACATTTAATTTAAGTTTTTTTTTATAGTTTTCTAAACACATTTCTATTTAAAAAAAAAAAATATCGTGCATTTATAGATTAGAGAGAAATAATTAATAAATATCTAAAATATTATTCTTTGTTTCTAGTTGATATGTATTATTCCGAATAATAATTACAGAGAGCTTTACATTTTTTTGCTTATGCATATGTATTTTTTTTTATTTATTCTTTATTATCTTAAAAAAAAAATGATAAAATGTTGGTACTCTTACCAAACAAATATTATTTTGTATCTGGTTGAAAATTCGATTATTGATCATCAATAAAATGAATATCCATAAATGAACCTGAAAAGTTGAGAGAGTTGTCAAAGGCTGCAAAGTGCCACTGGCGGCAACAATGACAACATCACTGACAGACAACAATTTATAGAGACACCATCATCATCGACAGTGGCACTCGAGGCACTTTTCGCCCGCAAAAGGGCTGAAAGAACTTGCAGCAACAAAACAAATGGCAGTAAAATAAGTATAAAAAATAAAAAGATCATTGGACACATTTGCAAGAAGACAGACAATGGCAGACAAAGTAACTAACAACGAACTGAAAACCGAAACAGAAACAGAAGAAGACACCACAAAAAGCTAAACATAAAACAGAAATACGGCCAGACAAAAGAAAGGCCAAATACGTTCAAACATTGTCAGCACAAGTCGAAGTCGAAGCCAAAGCAGCGACGTCGATAGCGACAGCGACAGCGACGTTAACTGAGACAGCAAACAGCAACGACTTGTTGCCAAGACATAAAAATACAAACAAAGCGACAGCGACAGCGACTGCGAAGAAGAGGAAACACAAGCAAAACTATGAAAAAAGAAATGCGAGGAGGAGAGCACACAGAACAACAAGAATAAAAGTAACACGTCATCATGAATGCCCCTCCAACGGCCGCCTCAGTCGCAGTCGACGTCGACGTCGCAGCAATGCCAAGAACAAGTTGTAAATGAGGCGGCTGGCAGAAGCAGGCAGGCACCAAGAACAAGCAAAGCAGAAGAAGAGGCACCAGCAAAAGCAACAGAAGACTGGCCAGAAGAAGAGGAAGAGGTCATTGGCGGCCATTGACTTTGTCTCGTTGATGACCTTGCCCCGAAAAATGGCGTAGCAAAGCAACCGACAACAACAGCAACAACAACAACAAGAAAAAAGAGAAAAAACCAAATGAAGAAGAAGCTGAAAAAAACTAAAGAACGAAGCAGCTGAAAGTTGAGCACTGTGTGGAAATGCACTCGCAAAGACACAAAAACTCATGCAGACAACGAGAGAGTTAGAGTTATAGCTGCAGAGAGTGCGAAAGGGAGCACCAGAGAGCTGATGGGGCGAGAGACAAAGATGAAACTTGACTGGTGAGGGAAGAAGAGGAGAGAGAGGCCCGATTTGGAGGTGCGCGCGTGCAGCTGGTGACACTGCTAACTGCAGTTGTGCCCTTTTACGATGGATAAACTAAAACGGAACAAAGGACGTACACCAGCGAGCACAGCAGACGGACAGAGGAAGACAGACAGACAGACAGACTGACTGAAAGTGGACTGTGAGTGTGTATGAGTTCGTTGGGCACAGGGCCAAGGCAAATGGAGCAATGACATTGGATGGGCAGCTCACTACATGTGTCTGCACGGTAAATGTAAATGCTCATGTATGCATGTGTGCGTGTACATGTAAATGCACGCATTTCTGTTCTTGTTGTACACACGATGAATCAAGAAAGTGTTTTGCTATCATTTGAAATGTGTTCAACTCTTATCTTTTATTCTTACTAATTTTCAGTCTATAACACATTTAAAAAATTTTATTAAATTTATTATCGAAAAATAATAAATACTAGTAATAAAAATGATTATAATAGAGTAATAACAGATTTTATTTATAAAATTCGGTTTAAATAAAAAAAAAACTTTTGTTAGGATAAAAATGAATAAAAATCTAAGGTAATTTTTTAATTTGGTACTTTGGCAATTAGAAATAAAAAGAATTGTTAAATTAAGGAGTTATTTTTTTATAGTCTCCAATTATTATTTTTTATATGCCACCTTCTTTTTATTTTAAATTGCGAACATTAAGTCAACACAATCTATTAATGCAATAAAAGACAAGGAGCAGAAATTCTTTAAGCTTTCTACTCTTTTTCGGCCATAGCAATTTTTCTTGCTCACGCTTAATAGCATTTAACAAAAATAAATATAGCAAAAAAACTCGATTTCCGCCATTGTTGCGAGATATCTTTTGTGGCGCGAACAACAATTACGAAGCCAATTCATGTAATAAAAATGATAATAAAATAAAAATAAAAGCATTTTAAGTACTCGCATTGTCATAAAAATGAGGGCTTAAACCGCAAAAACGAGCCAAATAGCAAAAGGGTTAAAGCATTCACTGGCTTTGGCTTTCCCATGACGAGTTGCACTAACTTGGCCAACTGATTGACTGACTGACGGCTGAACAAATGGACGAGCGTGTTGTTGCACTCACCACGCATAAAGGAGGCAGCTTAAACAAAGTCATTAAGCGATAGACTGCCAAACAACTGCGACTGCAAGTGCCCAACGACGCATGCAAAGCTACGACAGCACACAGTGGGTGCAAAAAGTTATATTGCATGTAAAAAAGTAGCAGATTTATATACATATATATATATAATAAGAATAAGATTTTTTGATAATAAAAGGAATCAATTTTTAAAAGTTTGAAAAACTACTTAAAACCTATGTATGGTGAATATACATTATAAAATATATAGAAAAAGAATTAAAATCTTGTTTACTAAAACACTATTTAAATACATTTTTTTATTTTATTATTTTATTTTTATTTAATTTAAAATTCAAATAGCTAAACTACTTAAAAAAGTTTACTGTTGCAAATTTTATTTTAAATCCTAAATTTATGCGCTAGAAGTTTACAAAAATATATTTAAGGTTATAGCGAATATAAATTAGAAAATCTATCAAAATTACTTTATCGATAAGATGTCATCAATTTTCTTTTTAATATTGTGTGAATGCAGAAGTTGTAAAAGTGTTAAAAGCAATTTTGAATAACAATTATAAAACATTTAAAAAAAAAAGTAGAAATATGATAATATGAATAACTAAATTTCTTTAAAATCTACTCGTGAAATAGTATGTGGACGACTAAAAGAAAATAATATTTATCTGAAATTTGTATAAATTCGTAGAAGTGTACAAATAATTATATAGACGCTGTGTATCGAAAGCATAATCAAAGCCTTATACTTTCAGTGGCTTTAATTATTTTAATTACAATATTTGCTGAAATGAAAAGAACCAACCAAACGATCGCAGTTCTCATGCCACTTTTCAAGCTAATCTTCGGCCATTTGGCTGTGGTTTTGATTAGTGTGCTTTGTCTGAAATTAATTTCAGTTTTTAGCTGGGAGGCAGGCAGTAACTCGATTGTTAAGTGGACGGTTTCCCAGTTGAGGCCGCCCACCATCGACGCACTGCAGCCGCTGACTTCTTTTTTCTAAGCCAATGCGAAACGCTTTGGTTTTTTCTTGTTCTCTTGGAACTTGTTTCCTCAATGCTGGGTGGGCAGCAGCTTGCTGCTTGCAACTTGCAGTTGCAGTTGCAGTTGCTGCTTTGGCTTCGACTTCGACTTCGGCTTCGGCTCTCTGTGTGGACTGTGTTGAGGCAGTTGCAGTTGCCGCTGGCTGTTTGGAGCTTTTGCGTGCGTTTAATTAATATCAAGTCAAGTTGGTATAGACACAACTATACACACACACAGTTGAACATGTATTTATTTATGTACACAAGTTATAAAAAGGAAAAACGAATTACTCGCAAGTTGTTTTGGGACAAGGTTGTTGGCGTATCGCGTTCTGCTCTGAGTTTCTTGTTGTCGATGTCTTTGCCGCGCTTGTTGTTGCTTGCTGCATTTGGCTTAAGTGCAACTTTTAATGCAGCGTAGCGAGTGCGTGCTGGCATTCTTGATACCTCGTACCACTTGCGACTCCAACTGCAACTGTTAAGCAGCGAGTTAGTGAAACTGTTTGGCAGGTTGCACACTAAATTGTGTAATCGATAAACTGGAACGTTGTGTCATTGAAGCAGCCACACACACATCAAATTCGCGGTGCAAGCAAAAAGGCCCCCATATCATAGACATTTTAATTGATATTCACAAGAGCTCTTCGAAATTAAACTTGGAAGGAATGTTGTTACAACACAAAACATAATATTAGCGAATAATATTGAGAATTTCTGAAATTTAAATAAATAATATAATCTCCAATAATTACAAATAAAAGAAATTCGCCCTATAATAATAAATCGCAATGTGAAAACAAAAGAAATTTAATAATTGGTTAATTTAAAATTAAGAACAAATAAGTTATTACTATGGTTATTGATATTAAAACTACTGTATCATTTAGAAATTATTAAAAATAAATAAACAAATTTGATTGCTGTGTGTTTTAAAATATCAAAACTAACTGAAAGGAAAACAATTAAATTTAATTAAATTGTTAATACCAAAAAGCCATGATGTGCTTAATATTTCTAAAAATTACTGCGCAGTAGTTATTAAAAATAAATTAAAAGAATACGCTTTAAAATAACCAATCAAATCGGAAAACCAAAAAGATAAATTATAATAAAACGCTGTCTCTTATAAATGAAAATAAATAATAGGTGCGTAAGCTTCATATTAAAATTACTGCACAGAATTTATTTAAAAATAAGTTAAACAAGTTCCATAAAATTAAATAAAATAGCTGAAAAAGCCCGAACTTTTAATAGAAATGATGAGATATTGACATAAAGAAAGTCCGCAATTATCGATAGTGAAATAAAAAGGGGGAATTTCACTGCAAAAGTGATAATGAATGAATGACAAGATAATAAATGACGCAGAACATATAATAATGTATAATTAGAAATGTTTTTATTTTTAGAATAATTAAGTGATAACTACAAAATTATCGAAAACAACCTTAAGACTTACAATCGAAGTTTGAATAAACTAAATATAACGCAATAAATATTTTTATGTTGAAAACTTTTTATAAAACGTCTTCAGTCTAAAATCGAATGATCTAGCAAGATAATTAAATTAAGATTTTTAGTCTTTTGGTTTAATTATATATATCATCGCTGAGGAGAAACGCCAATTGATTGATGTTTTTGTTGACCGTTAGAAGTTTAATCTTTTATCTTTGAATATTTATACGAATTTGGCGTATTTTCTCTTTTGGTTTATTGCATTTAACACGAATTAGCTTTGCTTTAAAATTCAATATATACAATAAAAAAATAAACCTGTATCTTAGCTCATTTAAATAAAACGTAAATATTTGATAAAGAATTTTGGAAATTTTAAGGAAATCAAATGAGTTGGAAGTCGAATTCGAATTCGAAGGCTTAGTAATCCAAATATTGAATGCAATAATTTATACATTTATTGTGTGTGTATGTTTTTCTTTAAACGTTATAATTAATTTAATGAAATTTGAAACAAGTTTATTTTGAACAACAACAGAACAAAACTTTAAACTGACTGTCGGGGGGAAAATGGAAGAGGAGTCGGGGAGTCGGGGAGAAACGGCAACCGGGTCTTGTGTTGTGTGTTTTTGTTGTTATATAAAGCGCGAACGCACGATGTCGTTTTATTTATTTATAAAGAACATTCGGACGACCTTGAGCCGAAGACTTGTCAACAACAACAGCGACTGTCGCAGTCGCAGTCGCAGTCGCAGTGAAAGCGTCGAGTTAAAGTTGAAATAAATTATAAATAATATCGCCGCAGAGCTCTGAACTGTGGTCGACGGTGTGGAATGGAGTATTCAACAACTGATAGCGAGCTTCAGTCTGCGACTCTCGACACGACTCGGTTATCTTTTGTTGATATTGATAGCGTCGTTTTGCTCTAAGAGAGAAGGGTGAAGGAAATGCCGGGAGCGGGGGCAAAAGTTGATAAAGAAAGCCAATGCCATTAACAATTTAGTCGAGAAAGCTATCTAGCTATCTTCACTGATTCCACAGGTTCTACTGTTTTGAGGCACTTTTTTGAGGGAGTGCCAAGTGTCGAGTGCAACTCTTCATCAACTCATAAAAAATGCAAAACGGCGCAAGAGCGTAACATTTCCTGTTTTTCTGTCTTACGGTAAATTGTAATTGTTATGCAGACGCGGCTGGCAGAACTCTCTGCCCCTCTGCAACACTGCAACAACATTGCAACGCCCCGAAAAAAAATGCGGGTTCTTAAAGACCCCCAACTATCCCCACTTTTCTTAGGCCTCGCAGCAATTGTGACGCGCCTCTGCTGAGGCTTTAATTTGCACCACGATTCGCAACGTTGACAACGTTTTGCCGCATGAACTTTGTGGCAATAGTTGTTCAAGTCTGCGGCACAAACTGCGAGAAATTCTATCGTAATTTCTACTTATAAATAACTATTGATCATGATGAACAGTTTTCCACTCGAAAGCATTTTAATACGGAGTAAAGAAAAATGATGTGTACCAAAAACGGGAAATTCTAATTTATGGCAAACACTTTACAATTTAAAGATAAGCAAATTTTATAAAACTAGGTAAAACGTTTAAAGTCTTTTGCAAGCATTCTTATTTAGTAAAAATGGAAGATAAATTCAGAAAGATGGTGACACCAACAAAATCAGGAGTTAAACTATGATTGTTCAAAAGTATTAAATTCCAGTCTTAACAAAATTTAAGAAGGGAAATTTCTAAAACTAAATAAAATATATGGAATATATGGAATATATTTTATTATCAATTAATGTTTAAAACTTTTCCCTAATCATTTTATTAATCATTATCCTAAGAGCAAGACTCTTCAAAAAATAAGAAAGCCATATTTTATATATTTGAGTGTTATATTAATATTTATATATTTCCAATTTTAAGACTTTTCTGAATATTTTTACCTCAATTGAATAATATACTAACATGGTATTTTGTTTAATATGTTTTTTGTTTTAAGCACGCTCATAAAGTTATTTTTTATATTGTTATAATAAAAACATTTTTTTATCTTTATTCTTTTCATCTTCTTTAACTTACAGAAAAAAATAAAATATTCAAATGTATCAACTTAGTATTTTTTCTCAGTGCAGTTCTTACATTCTTACCGGTTTTTCTTGAGCTATTGCAAATCGTGGCCATACACACTATCCATGTCGATAGTGTCGACTAGACGACGACGCACCTGTTGAAAATCAAGTTCTGCAGACGTCGCGTCGATTCGCATAGAAGTGCCTGGCTAACACACACACACACACACGCACACAGACATAGTTGAATTTCTATAGCAAATGGTTTTGCAAATGGCAATAGGAAATTCTATGGACGACCACGCAGTATTCAATCGGACAAAACTGAACTCTTGTCTCAAGTCAAAGCGAGTCGAGTCTTGAGTCTTGAGTATGGGGATATTATATGGCCATGTTGCGCTTTGGCTTGTCTAACCTGTTGGCTTTAACTTACGTACATATATTTTGTGTGAGTGTGTGTGCTGTTTGTCTTTTGCCTTTTTGCAATTTGTTTGCCATTTTCCATAGACAACTTCTGTTGCACATTATGCTAATGACGTGCTAGCCTGCAATGCTTGCGATTCGTAAAGCAAGCCGATCCGTAAAAACTGAAACAGAAACAGAAACACTTCATGGCATAGCACAGCTGCATGCTCCGATGATTAATCAAAAGCCAACACACACACTCACACACACACACACACAGTGAAAAATGTGGCCCGTTGCCAGGCAATGTAATTGCAATTTGCAATTGTTGCATGGCTCTTGGGTCTGCTCCGGACCCGAGTCTTGTTCGGGTTCGGGCTTTTGGCCTAAGCCTGTGCCTTTTGTTTGCCATTGGCGAAAGGTGTTGGAGGTATGCAACCGTATGTGTGTGTGTGTGTGTGTGTGTGTGTATCCATGGGGGGGGGTCTGCAATGTGTTAAAATACTAGACAACCACATTGCAATGCCACTCGCAGTTGCACTTTTTGGCCAAAAGTTATGTAAGCTTCTGCCTCTGACATGGATTATGATGCCACCTGACAGCCGGCAATTGCCTGGCTATCACATTGTATAATAATCCTTTTGATGTTTGAGCCTCCTTCTAATTGACATGTCAACGCAGATTGATGCCAGGCATTTGCAATTCCACTCTCAAAAGGTTGTCCGGCAAAGAGATTAACATAGAGCTCAAGTTGCACAAACAAAATCATCTTTTGATTTCTTTACACACATAGAGGGTGTCATAATTTTTATTAGAGTGCTTTTAGTCTGATTTTAGTTTAATATTTAATCAAATCTTTAAAACTGTTTTTATGATAGTTGCTTGTGAGCTGTTTCTTTGTCCAAGCACTAATAGAAATAATATTGCAAACAATTTATGGTAGGATCTTTTGTTTATTTTATTTTTCTATAATCTATAAAACTCTTCAATCTGTTTAAGAATAAAAGTGAAAAAAAAGAACATATTCAAATCATCTTTGGTATCGAATAAAGTTATTTAAAAAAATTATAAGAAAGGATTACTCTGGTTTCTATAGTTCTATTCTTTATTTGTAGAATCAGTCTGTGACAAGTGAAAAAGCTAAATAGCCAATGAATTAGTTCATTAGTTAATGTAAAGAATTCAGAAAAGAGCCAGTAGTAGAATAAAAATCATAGTTTACTATAGATCATATCCTAAGCTAAAACCATGTTTACATTTTGTTTCCTATTACGTTGTCGAATAAATTCCCCTCAGCTCTTCCTCATCCATTAGATGATAACATTATCAACTTCCCTCGCCACCCATTATGTGTCATACCAGCACAAACAGCAATCTCTTCCTATATTCTACGCGTTTGCTCGCCCATTGTTTCAACCCTAAACAATTGCGCTATTTACTTTTGGGGAGCAGTATGAAAAAGGGTCGCTTTCCCCCAATTAGAACACCCTCCTACACCCTGGTCACGAATCAGGAACCCCCTAAAGTCGCTTTACGCTTTCATGTTACGCATAATTGAAACCAACTTCCCATTCAGTGGGCACAGCTCCAGTGTAGAACCCAGGCCCAAGAATCCTCCAATAAACCTGAAAACAACAAAAAAAAGGAATACAAGTTGAATGAGCAACCACCACCAACAAAGTTTGCAGCTCCAACCCTCTAAGAACAGGGCGAAAAGCTGTGGGCTTTTTGGCCCACAAAGCATGTCAATGTCATGAATATTATTGACATGGATTTACCACAAAAAGAAAGGAAGAACGAACGACTAAAAAAAAAAAAAAAAAAAAACGCAACGAAGAAGGCAAACGACACGACAACGTCGCCATTTTGTTAGGCTACGACATTTCCGGAGGGGGCAAAGCTCCGAACGCTGAAATGTGAAGGTCAACCCCTTTTTTTTTTTTTTGTGTTGCTGTCTGGGTGTCAGGAGTTGTTGTTGTTGCACAGTTGGAAGTTGAACGCTGCCAATTGCAAGTTGCGCTGTTTCTCTTGGCCTGTCAAAGTCAAAAGCATTTTGTGATGATAAAAATCGATAAACGGCAGACAAGACAAGGCACCCGCAGCCTGTAGCTCAGGGGCAAACGTCAATCGTGGAGCGTAGACCAACCCGATTCTCGGTCAAAAGCAGCAGCTCCACTTCAATTCCCCCCTCTCCCCATCCATAATACATATCTACACATTCAAGCTGACTTTGGTATGCCATTTTGGCTTACAGTTTCATTCCAGGGGCTTGTCAAATTATAAAAAGCAAAAAAAAAAAAAAAAAATGATTAAAAGTGATCAAGAACTCTTGGTATGCAGTTTTATGGTCGGTCTGAGAACTACTATCAGCTTTGTTGCTGTCTAATTGGTATGCATTTTCAGTGTTGGATAATGACACGTTTTTAATAAGCGTCATTAGATCATAGACTGAAAATATTCGACTGCAGCAGTTTGAAAGGTAGACAGAGACTGCCCCTTGGGGGCGTTTAAGTGTACGAGGTGTGGAGCATAAAATTTGACCTCTATGCACATGTAATTGAATTGCTGGAATTTGGATTTAAAGATTACGGTAGAATGTGCTCAAAATGATGTAGAAATACTCGATTTTAAACAAAATACAAAATATGCATTATTTTCAGTACAAATTAAAGATATAGAAATCATTTTTGTTGAAAAAAAAATTTACAATTAATACTCAAAGTTTGAAAACTTAAAAGTGAAACAGAAAAATTTCAATTGAATTCGACTTTCTATGGGTTTTTTGAGCATTATTAATGTTGCTCATAATATAATATAATATATAATACTGCGCTAAAAATAATGAGAGGTAAAAATTAAATTTTTTTGTCCCTTACATTTTTCATTCTAATTGAAAGTTTATAAATAAGAGAGGACGAGAATTCTATTTCTATTCTATTCTGTCCCCCCCCCCATCAGATGTTTACCATTGATGTCTTTGTTCATAAGCATAGAAATAAATCATGTCTAACAATATATACCTGATATGATTAATATATTATTAAATTCACCTCGTTGTGAATTCATATTCAGTCACAAAGATCAACAAACCGTTAAGCAAAACACTTCCGCCTAATCGATGGCCTCTTCCCATAACAAGGTACAGTTCTATCAGAGAGCATGGACATACATACATATATTCATACATGGAGACGTATAAACAACAACAAACCATCATCACATCGCTTGGCTGCATTTGTCGGCTCCACAGTATATTCATTCCTATACAAAATACTTACACACGAGCGTGTCATACATACATACATATGCATAGTACGAGTATTTTTCCCTAAAAACTACATAAGAACATACGGACTATTGCTGTTGACCAGTTCGAGCAATGCTCCCTTCGCTCTCTCTCTCTCTCTCTCTCACTATCTGGTTGTGAGAAGCTCTCTCTGCTTGGTCAGCCCGCTCTCTGTGACCTCTCGTCACCCACACAACTTTACACAATGGAAATTATTCTTGATTGCCTGCGCTGCTGCTCCCGCTGTCGCGCAACTCACGAAGCAAATGCGATGCGACGCTTCGCTCTTGATATCAAACTTTTTGTTTATTTTCTTTTGTACTGCTTACGGACGCACATACACACATATGTGCACATGTATGTGTGAGCGGACAACACACCCCCGTCTGCTTTTGCTGCCTATGAATTATGTATACGTATTTTTTTTTGTTCTTTCTTTCGTCGTTTTTGCTTTTCGCTCTCACTGCTCGCGCATGTGTTGCGTCTTTTGTGTGAGTGCTGAGAGTGTGTGCGAGTGCGAGCAGTACGGCTGCCCTGCTTCGTTTTTGCTGCTTTCGTCGCCGACGACGTCGTTGCTGCGTCTTCTTCGTGGCTGCTTCGTTGTCTCGCGTTGTTGTTGTATGCAAGGTCGTTTGCGTACAAATTTCAACATTATTTGAAGGTCGTCCTTTGCCCATTCTGCGTTCGCGCTCGCTCTCTCGCTCTTGCTTGTGCGCTCGCGCTCTCTTTTAATTTAGTTGCCGGTTGACGTCTTAGCCGCTGCTGTGCTGCTACTACTGATGCGCCCGGGTTGTTGTACCGGCTAAACTGAAGATGATTAGAGAGAGTGCGAGAGAGAGGAAGCGACAATTTATTGCAATTGCACTTCTCAAGCAGCTTGCCAAAAAGTGAAACGCATTTTGTAATTCATTTTCTCCCTCCCGTCTGCCCCCAACAACTAACTATAATCAGCCACTGCCAATGCCCTTTGTGACGCTTGACGCGCCCTTCTCCAATAACGCAAAGCATTTTCAGCATGCGTTTTGGGTTAATGTACCTTAAATTTTATTATAATATTCCACATTGGCTTTTGCGCTTCTTTCGTTCTTTCTCATGCGCTCGGGTCGTTGACATTTTTCGTTGCTCGCGCTATTGTTGTATTGTTGTTTTAAGCTATTGTTCGTCGTGTGCTTCGCTTGCTGATAACAAGAAGTATTTGACGTCGACGTTTCTCTCACTGGACAGTGTAATGGCTGCCAATGTGTGTGTGCATGTGTGTGTGTGTAGGACACATGTTGGCACTCAATTAGCATAACTCGCCTCGTCTTTGTCGTGCTGAGGCCAAGGTCGTTGGCTTTGGTGAATATTGTAGGGGGCGACTGTGGGGAGGGGCAGCTGGGTAATATCTTATTAAATTATTGTTGCCAGGGGTAGCATTTTAACGGTTAAGTGTTTGCTTTATAAATTCGCACGCTGCGCGAATTGTTCTTTTATTAATTTGTTTATTATGTACAAATAAGAATAATGGGAACATACTATATTAATTAAGTTTAAAAGAGTTTTACATGTGCAGCTTTTTTTGTACAAAGACACAATAATACAACCTGTCAAAAAAAAAGTATTAGAGTCTATTATATTAGTATATACAGACATATGCATATATACTTAGTAGAAGATTTTAGCGTCCCAATAAAATATTTTCCATCATATTTTGAAGGTCATAGTGACTTAATATGCTTAATGTGGAAAAGTCTGTCTTTAACGTATAAATAAATTTGTAATTTCTCAAAAAAAAGTTAAAAGTTTTAGAGTTATTGCTTATCATGGTGAAAAGTGCATTAAGTGGGTATAAAGATGGAAGTACTTATTCAAGAAATTATTTTATTAGTATAAACAATAAACACTAGATTTTAATCGCGCTTATTACAAGGGTCTAATACAGTCTATGTTAACTATTTATTTTTCCTTTTTAAGGAAAATATCATTAATATGCGAAAATATAGTTATTTCGAAGATTAAAGAAAAATATAATTCAGATTTAAGTATAAATCGAAATCTATTAATAACTGGATAAGATTGTAGCAGTAGAATTATTATAATATTACGAAATATATACCTAAATATTTAAAATTAAAATTAATGTTTTTAAACGCATATAAAAAAATGATACATAAAATATTGTATCTTCATTAAATATAGGAAATTAAATTTAAGTTTGGGCATAATAAATTTGCTATAAGCACATTTTAAAATTAAAAAATAATACGCAGTAATTAATGTTAATAACAAACAATACTGATCAAAATGTATCTTATCTTGTTCACTTGCAGATTTACAACACAAAATGGAACTGCATCAACGACATCTCTCCAACTTTTACAAATTGCACAAATAAATGTTAGACGAAATTGCAATAACTTGAGAACACATTGCATTGTGATTGCAATCGATTAATCCGATAGCGCGAGCGAGATTAATCATAAAGAAAGACACAAAAGCAAGATGCCCAACATGTCAAGCATCAAGACGGAGCAAAGTGTGTCGCCAGGTGCCAGCGGAGGCAGCTATCAGCTGCCCGTAAACATGTCCTCCACGTCGTCCTCTTCCACCCGCCACAATGTCTCGGTGACGAACATCAAGTGCGAACTGGATGAGCTGCCGACACCGAATGGCAATCTGGTGCCCGTTATAGCCAACTACAATAATCACAACAATCACAGCATCAACAATCACAATCATGGCGGCAGTCTGCGCATTCCGCTCGGCCTGCAGTCGACCAAGGAGGATGAATCCGACTCCGAGCCGGAGCTGGCGAACATTGAGAATCTGCAAAAGGTGCGTCGTCGGGCAGCCGACAAAAATGGTCCGCGACCCATGTCCTGGGAGGGAGAGCTCAGTGAGCCGGAGACGGGTGTCGACGAGGAGCTGATGGAAACGGAAACGGTCATCAAAAGCGAATCGAGTGGCGGCCAAGTTGCAGCGATGATGCAGCCGATCAAAACGGAGCTGGAGCACATAGCTGGCGAGCTGCAGCTGCAGCAGCAGCAGCAACATCATTTGCAGCAGGAGCAACATCATCTGCATCATCACCAGCAACATCATCTGCTGCAGCATCAACAGCAGCAACATCATCAACAGCATCTGCAGCCCATCAAGCAAAACTTTGGCCAACAGCAGCCCAACAAATTGAAGCTGGCGCCCACGCAAAGCGATCCCATCAATCTGAAGTACGAGCCAACGACATCATCCTCAACATCGTCGCTCTGCGATCGCAGCAAGTCCAGCAGCGGCGGCCATTTGCCGCTGCTGCCCGCCAATCCCAGTCCAGACTCTGCCATACATTCCGTCTACACGCACAGCAGCCCATCGCAGTCGCCGCTGACGTCGCGCCACGCCCCCTACACGCCCTCGCTGAGTCGCAACAACAGCGATGCGTCGCACAGCAGCTGCTACAGCTACAGCTCCGAGTTCAGTCCCACCCATTCACCCATCCAGGCGCGTCATGCGCCACCCGGAGGCGCCTCGCTGCTGCCCGCCGCTGCCGCCAGCAGTTATGCCAATGGAGGAGGCGGAGGCGGAGGTGCTGCACTGCATCATCATAGCGTGCTGTACCGTCCGCTCAATGTGGAGCCAACGAACGCAGGCAACTCAGCGGAAGCGCAAAATCTCAGCATGGATGCCACACTGGACGCCACATCTGCGTTGCCTGCCTCGCCGGCGGGCATCTCACGGCAGCAGCTGATCAATTCGCCGTGTCCGATATGCGGCGATAAGATCAGCGGCTTCCACTACGGCATCTTCTCCTGCGAGTCATGCAAGGGCTTCTTCAAGCGCACCGTTCAGAATCGCAAGAACTACGTGTGTGTGCGTGGCGGTCCCTGCCAGGTGAGCATCTCGACGCGAAAAAAGTGTCCCGCCTGCCGGTTCGAGAAGTGCCTGCAGAAGGGCATGAAGCTGGAGGCCATACGCGAGGATCGCACCCGTGGCGGTCGCTCCACCTATCAATGCTCCTACACGTTGCCCAACTCGATGCTCAGTCCGCTGCTCAGTCCAGATCAGGCAGCTGCCGCTGCAGCAGCGGCCGCCGTTGTCAACCAGCAACAGCAGCAGCAACATCAACAGCAGCAGCAACACCAGCAGCAACATCACCAGCGTTTGCATCAGCAACAGCAGCAGCAGCAGACGGCTCAGCAGCAACACGGACCACTCAACGGGTTTGGCGGTGGGGCAGGAGGCGGTGGCTGCAGCGGTGGCAGCAGCGTTGGCTCCAACTCTCTTCCCGCCAGCCCCAGCCTGGGCACTTCCATCAAGACGGAGCAAACGGAGCCGCTGAATCATCATGCGACGCGAGCCTCAAGCATTCCATCCCTCTTGCAGGTAAGATACCAAAACAACGAAGAAGATTAGAGAAAATAGAAGGTAGAGATTTGGTTTTAGAATAAAAGGCGTTGGATTGCCGAAACTGATCTTAAATACTAAATCAAAATTATATTTTTATCAAGAAAAAATTTTGCTTTTTAAATTGAATCAAATGATGTTCATACTATCTAATGGATTGTATGAATGTTGGACAATTTTGATTTTTATACCCGCTACCCATAGGGTAGAAGGGTATTATAACTTTGTGCCGGCAGGAAATGTATGTAACAGGTAGAAGGAGGCATCTCCGACCCTATAAAGTATATATATTCTTGATCAGCGTCAACAGCCGAGACGATATAGCCATGTCCGTCTGTCCGTCTGTGTGTCTGTCCGTCTGTCCGTATGAACACCTAGATCTCAGAGACTATAAAAGATAGAGCTATAATTTTTTTTCGACAGCATTTGTTATGTTTGCACGCAGATCAAGTTTGTTTCAAATTTTTGCCACGCCCACTTCCGCCCCTGCAAATCAAAAAAATCGAATAACAAGCGTAATTTTAAAGCTAGGGTTACGAATTTTGGTATATACGGTAATAACTATAGTAGTTATGATCCCTGAAAATTTGGTTGCGATCAGATAAAAATTGTCGAAGTTATTAAAGAAATACTTTTGTATGGGCAAAAACGCCTACTTACTAGGGGTCTGAGTTGCTTTGGCTGACAATCTGGTATATTGTGCCGTCTATGGTATATTTTGAATGCGGCACTATATCGATATACCACATATACCATTTGGAATATTTTTAGTATTTTTGCAGTATATTTGGTATATTTTGAGAATAATACCGCAAAATATATTGCTTTTATTCAAAATGGGTAGCGGGTATCTCACAGTCGAGTACACTCGACTGTAGCTTTCTTACTTGTTTTTGTTCTAAATTAAGTACAATCATTTAAGAAATATATTTGCTTTAGCTTGGCATTCCTTGAAGTTTTTTCTCTTATTGTCTAAGCAACTTTCATTGAAGATTAGAATTTTGTATTCTTCAAAGTTAAGAATTTCTTAATGACAGCATCATCCAATATTAAAATCATCGGCCTTCATTGAAGATCAATTTTTTTTTTTAAAGAATTGAAGAATTTATAAATGTAAATGCTGATTTATATTTATTCAATGCCTCACATCTCTTTTTAACTTAAAACAAATATTTTTTTTTATATTTTTTATATTTGTATTATTAGAGATAAAAAGTTCAAGAAAACTCTTAGATATTTCATATTTTATTAAAAATAATTGAGTAATAGAAGTGACTATAACATTTTCACATTACTTATCATAACTTTTTGTTAATTGTACTTTTTAGGAAATCATGGATGTTGAACATCTCTGGCAATACACCGATGCTGAATTGGCACGCATCAATCAGCCGCTGTCTTCGTTCGCATCTGGCGGATCTTCGTCGAGCTCTGGCGGCGGATCGGGCACAGGCGGACATCACACTGCCAATGCACAACAGATGACCAATCCACTGCTGGCCAGTGCTGGTCTCTCATCCAATGGCGAGAACGCCAATCCCGATCTGATCGCCCATCTCTGCAATGTCGCCGATCATCGCCTCTACAAGATTGTCAAATGGTGCAAGAGTCTTCCGCTCTTCAAGAACATCTCGGTGCGTAATCAATCAATCAATCAATTATTGAGTTCATCTTAATTAATTGACATCTCTTTTGTGTAGATTGACGATCAGATCTGCCTGCTAATCAATTCGTGGTGCGAGCTTCTGCTCTTCTCCTGCTGCTTTCGATCCATTGATACGCCCGGCGAGATCAAGATGTCCCAGGGCAGAAAGATTACGCTGGCTCAGGCAAAAACCAATGGCTTACAGGTGAGTCGACGAACAATGTAGATAAAACTGTGTTAATAACGAATTGGATTAATAACTCGGCAAAATACGCTTTTAGTTTATTTAGCAATGATACCTGTAAAATATATTTTTTGGTTTGGTTTAGTTAATTTGCTCAAAGTTCATATATTCATATATTATTTTTATTAATACCGTAAAACACAAAATCTTCGTCACAAAATCTGTTTAATTGATTTATCAATAACCTTATAAAATGTATAGATAAATTGTTCTGCACATCATTACTTTTTAACTGGAACATTTTTGTTTATTTAATCCATCTGATTTTATATTTATTTATTTTTAATTCTTGTATTATATTTGTGTTTCAGGCTTGCATTGAGCGCATGTTGAATCTGACAGATCATTTGCGACGTCTACGCGTTGATCGCTATGAATATGTTGCCATGAAGGTAATCGTGCTGCTGCAGTCCGGTAAGTATAGAAATTACTTAACTCTTCTCATTTAAAACATATCTAATTAATGTTATAAATATTTCACAGATACCACGGAACTGCATGAGGCGGTCAAGGTGCGCGAGTGCCAGGAGAAGGCGCTTCAAGGACTTCAAGCATATACGCTGGCCCATTATCCCGATACGCCGTCCAAATTTGGGGAGCTATTGCTGCGCATTCCCGATCTACAGCGCACATGTCAGGTGAGTGTAGGGTCTAAAGTATCTTAGAAATACACAAACGAAGATAGTTTCAATGCGAATGACAATACAGAGCTAAATAATAAAAGTAAATTGTTAGTTAAAATAAATTAATAAATTATATAGTTGTTTTGATGTTTACTGGTTAAATTTCGTTTAAAATAATAAAAAGAGAAATTAAATTTACTAATTAAATTTACTTTTAAAGTAATATTCATTAGTCTTAGTAAAAATGCACTTAAGAGACTACATTACGAATAACTTACATAAATTAAACTTATATGAATCATTATTTGCATTTAAAGTTATCAATTCAAAAAAATGTTTGAAGTCTTTTGATGTTTTTTTAGTTGAATTCATTTTTACTTATTAAACTCCCAAGAAATAATAAATTATTAATTTTTCAAATACGTTCTGAATATAAGACATTTAATTTTACAGTATGTTATATGAGAGTAAAGTATTATCAATAATAGTAATAAACCTTTCGGTTAAGTAAATATTGTAATTGCCTTCAATATTGTATGTTAATTGGCTTCCTCTTTGTGTTATTTTTGTCTTGTTACAATTAGAGCCAGAGGAACATCTTCTGTCTTCAAAACTTTGTTTTAAACCTAATCAGATTTACTAATATGTGTATTTTCCCTTTCATAGTTGGGCAAGGAGATGCTGACGATCAAGACCCGCGATGGTGCCGATTTCAACTTGTTGATGGAACTGCTGCGGGGAGAACATTGACAAATGGAAGGCAATCGTCGCCGTGCCAGGGGCTAAGGCGTACAAGTTTTATATGCTTAGTATTAGTATATCTATGCTTAGGGTTAAGTACTCGATGTGTAAGCTCTGAAAACATGTGCCTAAAAAATGAACCCACGTCCGCAGAAGCAGCAGCAACAACTTCAACAAAAAAACAAGAACAATTGCCAACAGCAGCAGCAACGAAACTCGAGAACAAAACTGATAGCACTTAAAAAACGAAGATGGAGAATTTTTTTTGAAAGAGCAAAATTTGCCAAATTTATACAAAAACCTAAAACGTAATAAATACATCAATTGAAATGTATGTTCAATATGCTGTGTGAGCATTTTGTAGTTTTTGCTGTTGTTATGCGGCTCGAGGAGTTTGTTTAAATTATATAAAGTTTTTGCTATGTATACATATACAGTATATACATTTATAGGGTATACATATATGTATATGTATATAGTAACTAAAGCACACATGGAAAATGAAAAGACTAAGAAATTTATTTAACTTTAATAATATTATAAATTACAAATTACAAATTGCAAAATCAAATTCTTATTTTTAGTTCAAACAAAAACATAAAGAAAAGGAGGAAGTGAAAATGAGCAGATTATGTTTTTTATATGAATATATACACATATAGGATATATGAATAATATCAAATAAAAACAAAACATTTAAGAATATATTTTAATGAAATGCCAAAACCGAAATTGGTTTAAATGAGAGCTGCTAGAATTTTCAAACTAATCATATAGTATATATATGTATGTATATGATATGAGAAATCCATTTTTAAATGTTGTAGCATTTAGTTTTAGTGCAATTTCACATATGTCTACTTATCCGATAGATATAGTACTGCGTGTGTATATATCTGCAAATTATACAAGTAAAACAAGAAACAAGAAAAGACCACTCGATTTAATTTGTGCCGCCTCTTAGTGGCGTGGGCGTGGCAACAACCTATTCCAGTGATGCTATTTGTTGCATATAAAACCATTAACAAATACAAACTACATAAATCAAATTTATTCTTTTGTCATTACACATTAAACAAAAAATAAAATAAACAATAAAATCATCAATCAATCAAACAACAACAAGAACAGATCGATCAGACCGCAAATGTAACTGTATTCGTATTCGTATTTGAATTGTATTTTTTAATTAATGTTATGCATATATATATATTTATGTATATATATACATATATATATGGTAATTAAATAATAGATATATATTTTGTTTTATTGTAATTTTACTTAATAGCTGAAGCAAATCCTGTAACAGGATTTAAAACATTTAAATTACATACATTTATATTTTTTGTCAACGCATAAATCAACCTAGATCTACATACTATATATATACATATATGTCTATATATATCCGTGTGTGTTAACTGTAAAACTTCCAGCCCCACCAGCAACACAAACGAAACAAACAAAAAACAATATGTAATTCCAATAATTTAAAAGAAACAAAATACACAATAACAAAATACTTACTCCGCAAGTTGGCCAGCAAAAGAATAGAAAAGATTGACAGACAATTGATCTGGGCCGACGAGAAGTGCGATAAAAATAGTTGAATGTTAATTTAATAAATGCTCTAACTAAATATCAATATATGTATCACAATTACCATAGTTAAATGCAATTGTAAAATGAAAATCAAAATTAATTTATAGTTTCTCCATAACAAAAATGATGGAAGTAGTAACTAAATTCGCAATTGCAGCAAGCAAATCAACAATTTGTTTTCACACATTTTTAACTGTTTAACTTATTAGAACATATATTTGCAAATGCTGCGGATATTTTTCTACTTAAGTAATTAGCTTAAATAGTTTAAAGTTGCGCAACAAAATTGTATTCTTTCAAAATTTCCAAATTGGTGCAATCCAAGTGCTTGCTGCGATTTGATTAGTGCTACTTTGTTATCATCTACTCATCCATAGAAAATATATAATTTCATTTTTTATGATAATTGTAATAACTGAAATTCAAATGAAACAATTAAACAATTAATTGTCAATGCAATATTTTGTAATAAACATTTTTCAAAAAAAAAAAAAACATTACATATATAATAATTTGTTCATTTTATTTTATTTATTGGGGAATTATTTCAGCCACAACGTTTTATTATTTTTTTTCATCATATTTAAAATGGTATTATTTTAAGCCATCACTATAAAAGTTCACATGACTCCTTCTTAGAGAAAGTCCTTCTGAATATATTTTTCACATTTTTATCCCCAATCTAAATTTTCTGTCAGCTGGCTCCAAAGAAAGCATTCTCATTCAGGCACAATTTATGTTCGTGGGCAATAAAATGACAGCATAAAGTAGCCAAATCAAAGTTGAACGCGCCAAATAATTCAATAAAATCAGCATAAATTTACCCAAGAGATGCCCAAGATGCTTTTCCTTTTTTTATTGTTCTCAGCTGCATGAATTGAAAGACCCGGAAATGAGCAAGGATTCCATGTATGTTCATCTGCATCTGTCAGCGTCAATGAATTCCATTTGTCACGACTTGATTTATGGTTTTGCTCCACTAAAAAAATACATTTGGCGAAGTAAGTTCTCTAGTAAAATATTCTATTGATAATAATTTTGATATTGATTTTATTTGAGCTACGAAAAATATTTATTTTCCTCTTAGCTCTGTCTAAGCAAACATTGTGTTGCCAAGAGTTAGTTTTCTAATAAAATTTTGTATTAAATTCAAAAAATTTTATTAACTAATGTGGATTTTTCTAGTGATTTTACTTATAAATTCTTTAACCCGATTTATGAAATTGTATGCTTTTTATAAGTGAGCAGTATAATAGTCTCAAATATAATAATTTTTAGATTGCTATTATTCAAAATATGAAATATTTATATCGTTTTTATGTAACTAGCTGAGAAATAAACTTTTAGTTCGAGTTTTCTTGTAAAACATTTACTAATTACAATTATGAGATTGCTTCATCATATTCAAGTAATTGAATATTAATATTTTTGTATTTATTACTGTTTCAAATAGATAGGCTATATTTCTAATAAATTATTCTATTTTTTTTTTAAATTTATGAATTATAATTTTTATACCCGCTACCCATAGGGTAGAAGGGTATTATAACTTTGTGCCGACAGGAAATGTATGTAACAGGTAGAAGAAGGCATCTCTGACCCTATAAAGTATATATATTCTTGATCAGCGTCAACAGCCGAGACGATCTAGCCATTTCCGTCTGTGTGTCTGTCCGTCTGTCCGTATGAAACACTGGATCTCAGAGACTATAAGAGATAGAGCTATAATTTTTTTTCGACAGCATTTGTTATGTTTGCACGCAGATCAAGTTTGTTTCAAATTTTTGCCACGCCCACTTCCGCCCCCGCAAATCAAAAAAATTGAATAACAAGCGTAATTTTAAAGCAAGAGAATTTTGGTATATGCAATATTTACTATAGTAGTTATGATTCCTGAAAATTTGGTTGCGATCAGATAAAAATTGTGGAAGTTATTATTACTTTTGCATGGGCAAAGACGCCTACTTACTAGGGGTCTGAGTTGCTTTGGTCGACAATCTGGTACATTGTGCCGTCTATGGTATATTTTGAATGGTGTGCTGTATCGATATACCAAACATACCATTTGGTATATTTTTAGTATTTTTTAGTATTTTCGGTATATGTTGAAAATAATACCGCAATATTTTGCGCTTATTAAAAATGGGTAGCGGGTATCTCACAGTCGAGCACACTCGACTGTAACTTTCCTACTTGTTTATATATATAAATATAAGTTTAGTATGTCATGAGTGAGTGATTAAATATTAAGAATTTGTGGATTCATTGATTCGAATGATAAAATATAATATTTATATTTATGATATATTTATAATATTGATCAGTGGGTTTTCTGAAAATGTTTTATTTCTGTTCAATTTGCTACACTCATCAAAGTTAGAAAATAACTATATGTTTTTGTTTTATTTTTTCTACGAAACTGATGTTTTTAGGGATTTATAGCTATGACACAGCTGCAAAGAGAATTTCTATGATATAAGTGGAAACTTTAAAGGCAGAGTTTACTGTACTTACAGCCACACTGGGTTAGATTGCAGCTGGTTGCCTGTGATGTGCGTCCACAGCAGGAATCTGAAGCTGGCATCTCGCAAGGCATGGGACAACTGGAGACGCAGGCGTCCGATTGGCTGCCAGGACATGGCGCCGAGCAGGGCGGTGCACAAGGCGGTGGACAGTCGGAGAGATAGGGCACGGAGCAGGGAGCAAGGCAGGGATGGCAGCAAGTGGCTGGATAAGGCGCTGGGCATGGACATGGCATCGTGTACGTGGGTTGACAGCAACCACTTATTGGCATCTCACAGGGACAACAGCCTGCCTGCGGTTGAATATTGAAACCTCCTGCTGGCGGTCTGCAAGGTGGAGGACAGCTGAGCAGTTGATTGAATTAAAAGAACATCAAAAGCGGTTGCAAATGTGGAACTCACCAGCCGCAGGAATTGGGAAAGTGATTGAAGCAGTTGCCAGGTCCACAGAATGGTCGATAATCCGCAGTGTAAACGGTGTGTGCTTGGATTCTATCATCGGGACAGCAATTTGCTATCGAGGCATAGTTCTGATGTTGCTGCTGTTGTCGCATCTTCTGCAGGAAGCACTCAATATCAAGTCCGTTGCCGGAGCAAGCGCAGCACTCGGGCGTCGGCGAGCAGCAGGCAGATTGTGGACACGGCAGTGGACCGCAGGGCATGGGGCAGCAGCCCGGCGGAGCTGAGCAGGGAGCTGGGCAGCAGCCCGGTGGAGCTGGACAGCAGCTTGGTGGACTGGGACAAGGAGCTGGGCAGCAGCTAGGCGGGGCTAAGCATGGAGCTGGGCAGCAGGTAGGCGGGGCTAAGCATGAAGACGGACAGCAAGGTGGCGGTGGCAAGGGCGTACAACAGGGCATGACACTGCCGCATGGTGTCAATGGGCAATTCGGCGGTGGCATGCTGCAGCACTTTTTGCGGCAGGGATTGATGTCTAAGAAGTTGAATCTGCTTGCTGCTGGGCCGCCTTGGCAACGTCCAACGCGGCACTGCGGAGAATTTCCCATACAGTCGGGCATATTGAAGCTGCCTCCCGTATCATAGCACTGTGGTGGAATTTCGTCAATCTCCGGACAAGGTCTTGATGGCATGGAACAGCAATTGTCGGCGCAAGCATCGGAGGGGTAATGTGGTGATGGTCTTTCACAACACTCCATGGAGTGCTTCGACTTTGCTTTGCTGGGAATGCAACAAACGCTTTCGCTGCTTCGCTCTGGCTCTTCGCAACTGGTGGATTCATCGCTGCTGCAAGGGTTGCCACAATCACATGGCCTTCTTGTAATACCGCCGCCTTCCATGTTCGGGTATAGACTGTATTGAGTAGTTTGTATTCCCGGCGATTGCATTGAGACGTTTCCCTGCATGCCTTGCATTTCCTGCATACCCAGCATTCCCTGCATACCCATCATTCCCTGAATACCCTCCATTCCCTGCATACCCGGCATTCCCTGATACTGTCCGAAACTATGCACGTTCTGCAGATGCTGTTGCAACTGCGCATAGTTGTAGTAATCCTCGGGCGATAGATAAAGACCCGGAATTCCTGGCTGAAACTGCGGCTGACCGCAACCTCCATAGCTCGCCATTGGATTCGACATCTGCATGGCCATTTGCTGGGCATAGTAATCGCTGGCGTTCATCTCTTGCTGACCATTTTCGGGTTGCATAAACTGCTTACCATCGGTCGTTTCATTAGGAGGCATGTTGCAAGTACCTAAGAAGAGATGAAACAACAGATTCATGAGGAAGCATGAAAACTAAAACGAATTCATTAAAGGTAATGAATTTCCCTTAAACAGCATTAGATGGGATCATAATTACTCCTCTGACTTTCTAAAACTGGAGTTTCTGAACTTTTCTTAAGGAGCTGAACTTCTTTGAAAGAGGAATGTACAAAAAGTAAAAGTGTAGAAGAGTTTTTGTTTTCTTAGACTTACATTCCGCCTCCATAGAATTATTAGGTTGATCCTCCTCAACGTTCTGCGGCGTTTCTTCTACCTCACCGGAAGCAATGCGCATTTGAGTGCTGTAAAGAGTTCAGTTCAGTTCAGTTCAGTTAGTGAAATCGCAACGATTAACAAAACTCACACTTCCTCTTTATAAGGATCTGTGAAATGATTTTCATTCAACATTTCAATTTTTGCCTTAGGGTGCGATGGACGATCAGGGCGAGGAGGAGGACGCGGAGGTGGACGTGGAGGAATAGCTTTGGGTTTTAACTGCACATCATCAGGAGTTTCAACTTCTGATAGATTTGTTTTAGCAAGAGATTCTTGGAGATCATTGCATTCGACACTTTCTCCATTAGATGCAGCTGCTTTTAGCGTTGTCGAACTGGACGATTCAAACCAGCTGATTTTTGGCGAGGTTGGTTTATAGGTCTTATAAACATCATCGAGGCTTTCGATGGACTCCAAATTTCGTTCATTTTCTTCACGCTCTTCCGCAGTGAGCGAATAAATATCATCGCTCGATGAGATGTTCAAAAACGCCATCGTGATGAGTTGAATTTGTGGCTTGAGAAATCAACCGAACCCGTTGATCTTTAGCTTACCCATAACATAACCTGAAATTTTGATGGCTTTGGTTGTGAAAGTAACATTGACGTTTTTTTTTCAATTATTTCATGTTAGTTTTGAAATTCACTAAAATTTCAAAAGCTTGCTAAGTACTTATACAATTTAATACATTTTACACAAATTCATCAACTTCTTTTAGCATTTACTTAAAATTCGTTGGTAAGGTAAAGAACGCAGTGTTGCGTAACGACATACGGAAATTCCATTTTTACGCACATTACCAAGGCCGGTAAATCTTCTGAAGTGACCAAAAGAGCAGAATGAAATTTAATTTCCGTTTCGACATAATACAATATGTCGCCTGTTCGTGTGGGGTTGAATGTGAATGTGAATTGTCCGTGTGTCACTTCCTTACGATTTCTTTCAACTGTAAAACTGTTGCCTACTTTTAGGTGCTGCATCTAAATATAAACTCCTGCCTTCGAATTCTCTTGCACAAGCTTAACGTTCAGAAGAGAAGACCAAGAAATAACCAAGAAAGAGAGTTTGCATATTTAGCAGTCTGATTTTGAAGATACTCTTCATAAGCAACTTTATTTAATTTGAATTCAAATTTTTAAAATGTATATTATGAAAACTTATTACTTAAGAAACTGAATATAAAATTTTTACAAATTATATACATATTTAAAATTCTTTATTTAAATTAATTATTTGCTATAGGTTAGGAATATGTAAAAATGAATTCAATTTAAAACAAATTTGCTTTAGACTCTTAACTTGCTGAAGAAAAATCTTTTTAATTGAAAATTCAGAAAATTAATTGAAATTTACTGAAATAATGCACAGCTTTATTTTGCAGCTCAATTTGTAATTTGTCAGTGAAGTAGGTCTTCGGCATGCCCTAAGCCAATTTTCCATCTTTGTTTTGTTTTTTTTTTCGTGTTGTTCCTCTGCTGGGCTTATTAATTGCCAGCAGGTGTCTGGAAATGCCAGGCAGAAAATGCCTTTAATTGAATTTCCGGTGCGTTTTTTGGTACTTGGAACCTTCTGGCGCTTAACACCAGGTAATTGTTGTGTGCAATTGAAAACCATTGTTTTGTCATCAAGTCGAATTCATATAAATTACCTAAGTTATCTTATTAGGCAACTGAACTCTTGCATTATGTTCGGCCTGAAAGATGCTGACTAAATGGGACAAAAATATCGTAAAGTAGAAGCCTCTTGTCCAGCTGCAGATGCTATTAAATATGCATATCCACTTCCATCACCATATCAATTTCGTTTTATGTGTTTCGATGTCTCGCTTTTCTGGCACTTTGCTAAACAGAACCAGTCATCATTATCGTCACCAGCTCTCAGATCTTGGCATGAAATTTGCATGCCAGCAGCAGAAGCAACATTGGCATGCGATTGAAATGTTAAGTCTGAAAAAAGTTTGTTGAGCGATTGATTGATTGATTGATGGCTGGCTTGCAGGACGGACTGACCACAAAGGCGGTCGACTAATGATGCAAACATCAACATGAACTTGTAATCGAAATAAGAGTTGCAGTCTGCTGGTTAACTTGGCAACTTGGCCGTTTTGCCGCTGTTATTATGTTCAATTAGACTGTGTGGAATTTAAGGCCATTTGATTGATGTTATAATTGTTGGGTTAAGCATGGTATTTTCTTCCTATTTTGCTGAATGAGGAAAACAAGTTGCTAAACTGTGAAACATCTTTGGCAACCAGCTGTGGCAGTTAAGTCATCAAACATGTGTATTTCATTATATGATTTGCATGCGGATTAATTTAAAAAAATTAAAAAAAAATTCAAATAACACATTGTGTGAATGGCAATTAGAAACAAAAAGGTGGCAGCACTGCTGTTGATTGCTCTTTACTGCACCCGGCATTTAAATTGGAATTTAAGCATGCATATTTGTCGAAATTATATACATCTTAAATGAAAGCTATAGTATTTTCTTTATCACTATAGAACTTAATAATAATATCTGTTGTTTATAACAAGTTTGTGCGATGCTTGGACAGTCAGCTGTTAAGCTTGCTGGCTGTACGTTAACTAACAGCGGCACTAAAAAATACCAAAATACTGCACTGTTATTGGCATCAGCAGCTCTGTTAAAGCAAAATGCGCTTGCTAACAGTTTGCTGTTAGCAGTCTATGAAGAAATTTCCAACCGTGCGGGTGGCTTGCGCGCGTGCCAATTAGACAAGTTCCAACTAGAAATTAGAAACCAACAATGAAATATTCGCAAAATAACACATAAAAACATAATAAACCATAAGAAAGTGTGCCAAGCAGTGTCCAGTGCAAGGTGTGTGTAAACCTTTTAATTCCAAGAGGAAATTTGTAATTGTGCTGCCCACACAGAGTCAAACAAAAAATGCATAAGGCAAATCGCAATCACAGTAATAAAAACAAGTGTAACATTCGAGGCGTGCGGCCAGCCTATTGAACGTGTGTGTGTGTGAGTGTGCTTGTTGGTGTTTGCATGTGTGTTGCGTGCTTTTCGTTTGTATGTGTGCGCGTCACCTAAATAAAACAACAATTCTAAGTTGCGAGGCAGAAAGCAAGAAGCATTTTTTCGTACTGGCTGCCAAAAATCAGCTGTCTCTGCCCTGCATTTGTGTTTAGCGCATATGTGTGAGCGTAAACATGCTTGCATGTGTGTGTGTGTTTTTGAGTGTAGCATTTGTTGTTGTTTTCCTATAGGCCCGTTTTAGCATTTTAGTGTTAAAATTGTAAAGCCTAAAACTTCGTTTCTTTTTCATTCGCCTACATTCTGCGCTTATCTATTTTTTTTTCAAAGCCAAAGCCACAAAACTCGTTTCGTTACGAAGTTGTTGTTGCTGTTGTCATTGTTGTTGTTGTTGTTTTTGTTGCTGTACAACGCATCACGCCTTTTGTGTTTTTAATCGCGCAATTCATTCATGAGGCCCGCAGCAGCCTACAATAAAAACAACAACAGTAACAACAACAACAACAGTAACAATAACAGTAGCGACAACGATCGTCTGCTCAATTTGGGCCGCGCGTTTTCTACACCGAATTTCTTTTATTTTCACCCAAAAAAAAAAACGAAAATAAGAAAAAAAGAAGAGACACACACAAAATAAAAAGAAGGAAGCAAAATATCAAACAAAAGCAACATCAAAAGAAATCAAATTTCAAGCTGCTGCAATAGCAACAACAACAACACGAAATATACTGTTACAGCAGCCGCTGCCAAATTGCATTCGCTGTTGTTGTTGCCTTCGATTGCCACTGTTGTTGTCGCTGCTGCTGTTATTTTTGTAGTGAATGTGAATTGTGAATTGTCAATTGTGAATGTGATGTAAGTTTTATATATTTTGAAAAAGTATTTTAAACGTACTTTTTCATCGCATTAACGCGGCCATTTGTTAAGCTTGGCGTTGTTGTTGTTGTTTGTGTTCGTAATTTGCGTCTTTCTTTTGATATTAATTTCCTTTTCATTTTTTTGCCCGTTGGCCGGCTTTTTATCGATATCCATTGCTGTGCGTGTGTGTGAGTGTGTGCTTGTATAAGTACTTACAACAATAATAAGAGCAGCAGCAATTTAATTTACGGTTTTTGCCCACGCTATTGGTATTGGATTTAATTTTGAAATACCCTTCACATTAAAAGTGGGCATAGAGCGGGTATATTGATTCGAATACATTGGAATTGATTTGAATATTTTCAGTTTTATAATAATTACTATAAATACTACCGAATAATAGAAGAAAACCAATGAAATAAAAATAAAAATACCCTGTATAAATATGTGTGTTCGAAGTGGGTATATTGATCAAAAGTTTTGAATCGCAAATTCTAAAAATAATGTTATCTGTAGGTAGATTCTTCTTAATAAAATGAGATTTGTGAATTGCACAAATATGATATTTTGGGCTTATTGACCCTTTATAATGTTTAGATTCCAAACGTTGGAACAACTTTAAATAGCTAGAAAAAATGTTATTTAAAGAAAACTTGCAAAACAAATCCATGCTGAGGCCGTCTAATTAAAAATTACATTTTCACATGTAATACCTAAATTGATAAATTAATTAGAAGAATTCAAACAAGATTCCTTTTGTTGCATAACTATCTTTACTTGAAAAAGATTAATTAATTCTGAATATTGAATTTTTCCTTTTTTTGGGTTTCAATAGTTCGAATCGATAAGGAAAGTAACAAACTTATTTAAACGAAATTTAACAGAAATTAATTTGATTCGAAATAGATTCATGTTAATAAAATGAGATCAATGAATTAAAAATTGCCAACGTTATTGACATTGACTTTGATCTTATCATATTTGAATGTTTGAATTGATTAGAATAGCCACAAAGTTATTTAAATAAACACTTTAAAGAATGGAGTGTTTTTAAAGAGATTCATTTTTATAAAATGAGATTAAGAGATCGAAGATTTTTAAAATGAAAGCGACGTTCGATTTGTATTGTTTGCAAATATATAATTGATTCCTATCGATCACATGCGACTGATAGTCTTTTATTCAAGAGCATTCACCCAGAAAAAGTCGGTAAAATGACCTTGCATATATTTTTTGATTTCATTTTATTGCGTTAATCTAATCTCAATCATGATAAAAATTTGTTTATGCTAGAGCCGAATAAAAAGTTTGAACAAAGCATATTTATGATGCATTGAAAAATATGACGTGGTGTGAAATAAGCAGCTGCATAACATACATAAATAAATTATCACTACGCTGAATAAATCTCTGATTGCAATATCGTTGCTTTTCTCAACTGCATACAATACAATTAGAATTTTCCTGTTTTCTGCAATCGATAGCACGCTGTGCTATGAAACGTGGTCGTTATTATTAAGTTGTTTACGATAAACAACGCTGATTGAGAATATATGTAATAGCATCATAGACAAATTTTACTGCAGCGTTAACAAGTTCTTTACAATGGATTTTCTATGCTCGTAATCCAACTCCTGCTGGGTGGAAAACTCGTTGCGTTGATTAACATGGAAACGCAGCGCTTGCAAAAATTAAGCCGGCAACTTTGTAGCTTAACAATGATTATAAATTTCACAGTTTTTGTGCATAATATATTTTCTAAGGCGCTAAAGCTTTTAATATCTATGCTGGCGAATTTATTCAAATTTACTTAAAATTAGATTGAGTTTGTATTGTCAACAGAATATTAGAATATACATTTTGAATATACTAATTTATCTGTTTTTAATTATTCTGAATTATTGCTATTTTAATTCACTAATAGCACCCCCGAAATTGAATATTTTCCAATTCATATTTAATAGGCACTTATTTGTCGTTTTCGCCCATTTGTTAACAGATTGATTAGAATTTAATAAGTTGATTAATACCCATAAAGAAAACAACATAAAATTCGTATGTCAAACATTTAAAATTGTCAAAAAGAATATTCGTTCGCTGAGCTATAATTTAATTTTATGCGTGGGCACTTAAAAATAGAAACTGATGCTTGACGAAAGAAACAGAAAAATTTGAAATACAAATTTGTGTATAAAAAAAACCATGTGTCAGCATTTCAGCGTCGAAAAGATTGTTTATTTCTTGATGTTCGATTGTTTTTAGCAATTTGTTTAGCAGTAGTGTTAAAGGTATTTTTAAACTTTTAATTATCGCAATAGAAAGGCTATTAACTATGCTTATCATGTCTTGAAACCGTTAGCAAACCTGTTAATCACTTTGTATTCACCAAGGTATTAGCAAAAAGAATTATGCAGTTCTTTGTCTATCTCGAGGAACAGACGCAATAATTAAAATTACTTAATGCATACGAATTATACATTTAGTATGTTTGCTGAGTACGTAATAGATGCCGCCAATTGTATAATTATTTTATCAAGTATCTGCAACGACATGAAAATATTTGCGTTGCATGTGAAGCCCAACGAGATGCACCTCCACAGAGAAAAAGGCTCAACTGATAAGCTCAATCTCTGAATGGACAGTGGAGAAGGGATCGAGCGGAAGTTGGGGAAGGGCCGACTGCAGTGCGGTCGATAAGCCTGACATAATTCCACAGTTTGTTTGCTGATAAAAATCCAGCGAGTGGCCAACGGAAGCCAGCATTTAATAAAACCATGACGACGACGAGCATATGACTAAATATATATGTATTTAGTTGCAGTTATGAATACAATTTTTGTGGTAAAAGTTTTGTGAAGCGTGCCACTTTGTTTCCGAAAAAACTTTTAAATTCTTTGAGCTGTACAAAAGTTGAATACACATGCAAATTAGTCAGATCTAAAAAAAAGATGAAGTCTAAAAATAATATGGAAAAAAGCTTTCGTTATGATATATTTAATGTGAGTAGTTTACAAGTATTGCAAAATAATTGTATAGGACAGTTTTAAATTATGATCGACAATTCTAAGAAAGAAATAAAATAGGTTTGTAGAGTTGCAAAAATTTATGAAACTCCTTATAATTAATTTATTTTGTTATTTTGTTTTCTTATTTACCAAAATTTAACGATATGTTGAAGTAGTAATTTCTTTGTTTCGTTATTTATTCTGCTTAAGTTTTGTTTGTTCTGTTATTTGCTGTATAACAATGAATATTGCGTATTTAAATATTTGTTGAATACTTGTTTAGTTTATTTGCTCGATTTTAATAGCACTAATTGTGAAGCAATTGTCTTTTTGTCGTCGTAACTGACTTGTTGTTTATCAGCGTCAAGTTAGAGGTGCAAATGAGATGGTAAATAAAAATGATTGTATTTAATATTCGAGAGGCAAGCATTCTCTGAGTGAATCAACGCTTTGCATAGTTTATTTAAATTAATTTGTTCAACTGCAAATGGCAGACGCGTTAGCGCTGCAATTAATTAAACAGACAGACGATCCATAGAGAGAAAACAAAAACAATTCTCAATTCTCCTGCCTGACCCAAAGACCAAAAGTTGCCTGGTTACTTTTGAAGGCAGATAGACAAATAGACAAACATTATTGTACATACCGAATATATGTATATATGTTTGTATGTGCAACATATATATATATAATTTGTTTGTGAAAAGGCGTCATGGCAACAACAAAAACAACATCTACTACTTTGCCGGCAAGTATCCAAAGGGGGACGCGTGCCATGTCAGGGTTCAGCAGGTCAAATGCTGAGTAACTTTTTTTTTTTTTTACTCTTTTTCCCCTCCAGCTGTCTGAAAATTTTAACTGCCGCATTAATTTCAATTTTTTTATTTCAAAGTTTTGCGTTGTCTGATGTTTTTTTCCTTCATTCTTTTTTTTACGAACGCTTTTGCAATGTCTGGAATTTGAAGCGGCTTATACAAAAAAAAAGGTTCGTTTAAAAGAGTTTAAGCAATTAAAGAACTTTTGAAATTTACATTTGCATTATGCTGTGACTTCAAGTGCGTAAGAGTTCAAAGGTATTACTTGGAAAGCCAAAGGAACTAAACATATGTCTTCTGATGAGTTTTGATATCTCAGCTATTATTTACAGGGTATATTGGCATGTCATCTCATTAATTATGCTAAACGCCTCGTGAGCTAATTGGGCGACAACTTTTCATTTCTTTAAAAAATTCTCACTAGCTGCAAAACTTTTGATGGAGCCCTTATGCCCTTTGATAATGAACTTCACTTTCAAACCAATCCAAACCAAACCAAACTTGGGCCATAAACTTAAACTCAAAATCAAAATCAAACGACATATAAAGCCTGCAATGTAATTAACGAGCCCAGGCACGTTCATCGATCAAAGTCGTGGCAAAATCCGAACCCACATAGCCAAGCCCAAAACTCAAAAACTGAAACCATCAATGGGAACTAAACCTTGGCACAATTAATTACCAGTTAAAAATTCGGGAATTTAAAACAAAAAACGATACTACCATGCAATTTACACTTGAATTAATCAGTTTGTGACGTTGACCTCAAATGTAAACCAAGTCAGCTTCAAGAAGTTTTAAATCAGCTGTCAGCAAGGGTTGACAAACCCTCCCTCCCCCGATCCACCTTCTGCTATATCCATAACATATATAGTATACCGCAAGTGCCTTCCTGCTGTTGGCCTTATGACAACAAGCTTCTGGCTTGGTCTGGTATTAGTTTACAGTTTTGTGGTTAACCGCAAATAAGCATTTTGTGCATTTTGTTTTTCTTTTCGTTACGTTACGTTTCGTCTCGATTCGTTTGGTTTCATTTCCTTTTCTTACACTTTCCTAACTCAAACTCGGCCATTTGTAAAAGTTAAACTCGGACAGCACTTTCCTTCTACGCTGTGTGTGTGTGTGTGTGTTTTGTATAAATTGGGGTTGGAGTTGGGGGTTGTGGCTTATGGAAATAGCTGCTTAGCTGCTTCGATGGTCCTGCTTGGTCAGTCATCAATACAATTTATGTTGCCTTTTTCGCTTTTTTCTATATATAAAAAATATAAAATTATGTATACATACAGATATATATTTTTACACTTGCTGGCTTCTTAAGGCATTTCAAATGGATTTTATTTACTTACGTTTCAATGCGCAGAAATTGCGTTCAGATTTTTCTCAAGTTTAAGCTAAATGTATTTACTTTTTGACACCGACTTTAATATAAATAAAAATACGGGCGGTTTATTTAAATTCACACAAAATATTACGTGACAAATATCACAAAATCGTCATAAATTTGTCATGCACTTAAAAGTTTTTATTAAAACAAATTTTTGTATAGACTTTATACAATGTGTAGGATATGTTGAAAACTTTGTTTAACAAACCTTGTTATCTTTATAGGTAATTTCCACAAATATTTAGAATTAAAACCGGAAAATACATATATTTTATTATTAGATGCAGATTTCTCTATGACGATGATTTAATCATGCTTACAAGTTTTAATAATTGATTGTGCAAACACATAAGTAAAACGAATTTTTAATTAAAATAATTCACATTTGTTCAGCATTAATTAAATCCTTGTGTACGCAATTTGATACTTGAGTAATATATTAATATTTCTTCAAGAAATCTAAGTAAAATCTCTAAAACTAATTCAGGATTATAAGAAGTCTTTAGAAGTTTAAAAGTGCGCATCGCAATTTCAAATGTATCACTACAAGTCAGCTGTTCTCTGGCTTTGCAAGATTTATCAACTTGTATTTAATTTGCTTAACATTATTTATTTTACCCAAAGGACTTTTAAGTCACACAAGCTTGGTTTGCGTTTGCCGTCTGTGGAACACCATCGTTGCCTTATGAGCGAGTTCTCTGGCCGCGTCTCGAAGTCGGCAACTGTCATGGTAACCACAAGGCAGGCAAAAATGTTTTCTTGTTGTCTAACAATTAGGCACGCAACCGTCCGTGGGTCGGGTCGTCACAGGTGGGTCGCAAGCTGGCAACGCTGGCAACGCGTGCGATGTGCTGACACCTTGCGGAGGGGGCGTGGTTATGAGGTGGCAAGTCCATGTTGTCCGCATGACAAGCACCAAGCACCTGAGGCGAGGGCTCCTGTTTATGGTTGATTGAATTGAAATGGGAAGCTTGTGAGAGCACCAAGCTAAAGCCAGACTTAGAGAGGGTGTTTGCTTGTGTTCTAGGGTGATTCATATGGAGCGTTATGTGTGCATTTCAACGTTTCAACGGCGCATTAAAGCGACAACATTTTCATCTATGTCTGACCTAATAATTATGCGGAACTCACCTCTTAAAGTTTGTTTTTCCCCTCTGGTTTTATTTCGTGACTGTTTGTATTCTATCAAATTCGGGAACGTTCTCTACAAAACTGAATAAATTTATTTCCACTTCAGGAAGAAATTCTGTAATTAATGAATATTTAAATACCATTCGTTTTGAATAGGCTTAAAGCATAATATGAATATTTATCATGAGGAAACATCGATTTTTCAACTTTTCGCCACTGTTTTAAACTCAAAGATTTATCTCATTTTTGGTGATTTCGAATGTCTTCTTAAATTTGACTAGACACGTTCTTCTGATAAACAAATCCTTCATTTGTCAGCTCTTCGTAAGCTTTCTATAAATAACGGCTTAGCTGCCGTAACTTCATCTGAATCTTGTCTTAAACTTCTGTCCATCGATTTTATGCCTCAAAATTAGCATAAATGAGTTGAATAAGTTATGTAGCTTGTACCTTTTGAATTCACGATCTTCAAACCTCACATCAAATGCCAATTCTTCTTAACTGTTCGTATTCCCCGCGCTCTGTGCGTTTGTGTGGTTCAATAACCCAAGCGTATCGTTAATTAATGAAATCATGTTAAATATTCCCCACGCCGACTAATTTTTCTGAAATTTAAAAGCCACTTCCATTGTTCGAACCGCTTAACGATTTTTATCTGCCCTCTGGGGCATCGAGTTATTATTTTATACCCTGCGTTCTTTTTATATTTTTCGTTCGTTTTTCGTTCCATTTTATTGTTATTACCCCGTCGGCTACTGTAAAAGCGCAACAGCAACAAATGCGTATTGTGAATATAATAATACGCTATAGATAAATCTGCTTTCATTTGCTCATTAGAACAATCGCCGGGGTATCGTTTGGTTCCGCTCAGCGCTTTCTGCATTTAAATTCATAAATTCGTAAATTATAATGTCGCCTTCTATCGTGCTGTTAAGTTGCTGTTCAACAATGTTGTTTGTAATATTGTTAACTAAATTGCGGTATATTGTTAGTTGTGTAACTAGATTTTGCATCTAATTTAATTATACCCGCTACACATCGAGTAGAAGGGTATTATAGCTTTGTGGCTGCAGAAAATGTATGTAAAAGACAGAAGGAGCCCATAAAGTATATATATTCTTGATCAGCGTCAACAGTCGAGGCGATATAGATATGCCCTTCTATCTGTATTAACATCTAGATCTCAGGGACTATAAGAGGAAAATATATATTTTTTTCGAAAGCACTTAAAATGTTTGAACGCAGATTGAGTTTGTTTCAAATTTTTGCCACGCCCACTTCAGTCCCCGCAAATCGCAAAAAAAAAAAAGAATTTGTAAATTAATAAATTTTGTACTCTATGGTATATTAAGAACATACTATATCGATATACCCAAAACCGCCTTCGTATATTTTAGTACTCTTCGGTATATTTTAGTATTTTTCAATATATTAATTTGGTTTATTTTAAGAATAAATCGCACTGATTTGCTTTTAGTCTATTATTATTTATTATTATTGAAGTGGGTACCAAGTATCTCACAGTCGAGCATACTCGACTGTAGCTTTCTCACTTATTTATATTATGCAATTGTTGTGGTACACTTATTTTAGGTATATGTATGTACATTATTTCATTAGAAGCAACTGTTATCGTTTTATTGTTAATAAGTTTATGAGCGAAATAATTTTCAAATTTGGAGATAGTTTACGTAATTACCCTTTGTGGGGTGACAGCTTAATTCATTGACCACATGGGAGAAAATTGTCATGCTAATTAGAAATTATACAAAGGCTGACTGATATAAATGGAATATTTGAAGAAACTAAAATAACATATGATATATTTCTACAAACTTATTTCTTACTACAGTTGGCTAGTCTAAACACTTAAATTATCTTATTGCGTAGCTACTTTAATTCTAAGATAATTATTTTTTTTTCAAAGCTTAAGCCAAAAAGTTCTCAGAGCCGTGAAAAATAATTGAAGTGTCTAAAATTTTTATTTTAACACTTTAGAGCAACGCGTCATACACCTTTTTTAGTTATCTGTCTCCATCTCTCTATTCTCTCTTGTTTTTTCTCTTCACTGTTTGCCAACCCATAACATCCTTCAAAGCTCATTCTAAATTGCAATATTCACACAAAAATCAACGAACCATACAAATTGACTTCCGTTGTCTTGCCTAGAGTTGGTTTTGGCTTTGGCCAGTTTACCAGTTTTGCCGGATTGCACTTGTTCTGCATCAGTTACTTGGCTCCACACAGTTTCACAGTTTCCCTCAGTTTAGTTTGAGTTCCTCCCACATCGACAGACCTTGCTAATTATGTTTATGGAGAATTCGTCGATAAAGTTTTCTATGTCACGTAGTTTGTTCAAAAGTCATTACGCTAATGGCAACAGAATATGCGGGTTCTCTTCTTCCTTCCTTCTTTTATATTATTTTTTTGGGCGGAGGACTTAGCAACTTGGCTAATAGGCTATGCTTTCGTTTGTCGTACAAGTTGCGGTATTATGTTAATTACTATAGTTTCGCTCATCTCAAATTGAAAGTGAAATATAAAAATGTCTACAAATTGTTTTTTGGGTAGTAGATTGAATTAGTTAAGTCTCTTGGATTTTGAGAACCAAAAAATGTAGAAGTGATAATTTGAAAAAATTTAATTTTGTCTAATAAAATGCAGCTTACTGGCTTGTCATCTTAACTTTTATAGTATTGTCTGCGCTGTGGTAAAGTCTATAGCAGACAGTTTCTCTTGAAATGATAACTAGTCATATATTCGCTTAAGTTATCACAAGGTTTTTTCCTCAATTGAAAATGCTTCAGACTCTGGTTTGAGTAAAGTTGATTGTACATTTGAAGCCCTTGAATTCGATTGAATTAAGCAATTTGCCCAAGCGACGTTTATGTCAATAGACATTTGCGAGCAATTTGTATTTTCTTTTATCATTCATTGTCTAAAATAATTCTTCTTTTTTATATATTGCAGACAAGGCTATAAAAGCAGACTAGCGAGGCCCATTGCATTACATTTTGGATAAGGTAAGCAAACTATTTGTTATACGAATTTATTATTATTATTTTATTTGTTATCAAAAACAATTGTTGTTTATGGCGTAGCTTTGATAAATAGCGTAATTCTTTTGAATATTTATTATATATAAATAGATAAAAGTGTCTAAAGCTCTGAAGTGATAAAAATATTTTACAGTCGAAATGGTTTCAGCGTAATGTTAGTCACTATTTAAAAATGTTTACATATATTGCTAGGTGGTTTTAGGGATTTTCTGATAAATGCAAAATGCAAAAAGTTAATTTAGCTTAACAACCAGAAAATGAGACAATTGTTTCTAATTTTCCCACGAAGTAAATATACAGCCAAAAAATATCGTTTTAATACATTGTATTGTATTATTGAGATAAAAACGTTATTATTTTTAATAATTCAATCGCAAAACTGTAAATTAATAGTCAAACAACCTGAAAACCTTTTGATAACTAATTAAATCAATGAATGCATTTTTATACAATACTTTGTTGAACAATGTAAAATAGTTGATATAGAAAACGGATGCAAGTTAATTGATAGAATTTTCAAGTATTTAAATGGGTTGCTGGTTAGCACTCGTTTAATTGAACGAAGCATGTTATGGGCCCGCTAATTGAACAATTTATCTTAGCCGCTATCAATCGACGTGTCAATCTATCTAGCCATCAATCTACGCCTACCTTGAGGACTGCCAAGCAAGTCTTAAACTGTGAATTAGCAGTTAGTTAATTGAGCAACATATTTTTCATGTGATGCATGCTCATCTGCCTATAGATTAAATCATTTATCTTACTTGTTATCTATCCATCTATCTAACTGTCCATGTAGCCTATTATCTAAGTATCTATCAATCTATGTAATAATTTGCAGCTACTCATTGGCATATTGATTAGCCACAAGCTGTCATTGATTACCGCATAGCCCGATTATAACAAAGCCAAAGCCAATTCGATGGCAGTCAACAAGCTGCTAGGCGAAACACTTAGCGAATGTCTTACACACACACACACACACACACACAAAGAACAGAAAAAGCGTAGTCTACTTTTAGGATTCGCGGGCCACAATTAATCTTGATGGCACTCACTCGGCTGGCTATAACAACAACAAGGCGAGCGAAAACAGCAAGAACAACAATGGCGTGCTTTGTTGTAATTAATATGTAAATGAACAAGTCGGAGACGGGACTTGAATGGTTAACTCACACAAAGCGCAGTGCCGACGTCAAAAGCATTTGCACAAATCATCGGTTAAAGTGTCTAAGAGAGTTAGGGAGCTCAGTCTCAGTCTCAGGTTCAGACTCAGACTCAAGTGGCTAATTGTTATGCAAACGGGCAGACTCAGAATTTCCAGACGGTCATTTGTACACTTGTTGTTGTTGTTGCTGCTGCTATTGTAATTGCATTTCAACTTTGAAGACGGTCTAAAGTCCAGGCTCGTACTTATATAGGCCGAGTTGAGCTGAGCAAATTTAATTATAAATCGTTAGCTGCATTGGCCCAAAGCACGTGATACTTGCCACTTGCCACGCTCACTACTGTTTTTGGCATCTATCCAACATCAATGCAGTCTCAGTCTCTCAGAGTATCTGGCCAAGAGGCACAGATGAGCAGCAGCAGCAGCAGCAGCACTAACAGACGCTCAAACTTGACATCGGCTCAGGCCGCTCAAACTATGGATGAGAAGAATGAGAGAGAGTGAGGAGGGACGAGGCAGGGCGGGGCAGGGCGAGGACAGGCTGGGCAGCCTCGACTGAGTGCTTCGTATGCTGAGGCGCAAGGCCAAGAAGCAAAACCACAAGCAGCACTAGAGTAGCACACACTTGTTCTGTTACTCTGACAGGCTCTCTGTCACACACACACACACACTCACATACACTCTTAAACACATACATATAACAGATGATTGCCTTGGCCAAGTTTGAGGCTAAGGCTGAGCATCCTTTTAAATGAATTAGTGCAAAATACATTATAATTTTCAGCTGCATGCGCGTTTTTCAGTTTGTTGATTACTTAAAAGCTTTTTACTTACACACACACAAACAACCATACACACACACACACACACACACAATAGAGCACTCTCTAGATATTTATCGATAGTAACTGTGTGAGGTTTTTGTGGCTATTCAAATCGATAGTTCAGCCTGTGGTTTTGAACCGGATTGTGGCTTTTATTGATGAGTCTCTAAATTGCAATGCAATTTCTTAAGACTTGCTTGAAATATCCCCAGCTGTGGCCCATGAAATACTTGAGTTTACTAATTTGATAAACACTATGTGGCAGCATATTATTTATGCATAATTTAGACTAAATCGAATTGCAGTCAAAATGAAATTCTTTGCATGTCGATTTCGTCGTGCAATAAGACTTATTTTGTCAAAATGCCAAATACAAATGCGCAAAATTCAAAATAAAGTGCATATAAAAAGTAAGAATGTTAGAGTCGTATGTGCTTTAAGATACCCACTACACATTCTTAATATAAGAAAATAAATGCTTATGGTAAAATATAAAAAATTGTAACAAATATATCAAAATATACATTTGGTATAATGCCAAAAAAAGAAAAAACAAAATTATAACTATATGTTATCTCTAAGATATAATTATTAATCTGAGATATTATTTATTGATTATGAATAATATGAGAATAATTCAACTGAATTTTTAAAGTAAAATTCACTTGAATTGTATTGCAATTGCTTTGCTTTAGATAAAGTTCATAGATATTTGATATTCTACAGAAGAAATTGAAACGGTTTTTACGAAAAGTGCCTCGGAATTGGATTGCAGTCGTGATTTAATGAATTTTTTGTCGGAATTAAGCATTTGTTTTCGAGTTGCAACTTCTTTACAGCGTTCCCATTCGCAAGGCTTTTTGTCGTATACATTTTGGTCAAGGACTCTCAGCCTGCTGCATGCTAATCCTTTTAAGCAGCTTTAGCAGCACCTACAATGCATATATGAAACAGTTTGTAGGTCTGTCGCTGTCGCCGTCGCCGTCGCCGTCGCTTGGCATCCTCTCTCATGGGCATAAATTAAAACAAGAACAACGAGGCGCGGTAACAACAACAACAGACTGCAGAATAAGTTTTTGCGCGCAGCTGAAAAGTTTTTCATTTTTTTTGTGTTTTGTTTATGGAGATGTTTTTGTTGTTTTCGCTGGGCACTGCAGTTTTCTTAACGATTCTCGTCGCGCAGGAAACAAAAGTTAGAACCAACTCATAACTTACACATGCACATTTATTTTCATTTCCGCATTGTCGACGAGTTTTCGAGCGTCTTTCACTTTCCGCTTTTCACTTTTGCCGTCCACTTCTTTTCATTTCGTTGAGTTTTGTTTTTGGTTTTTGTACCGCATTTTTAATTTGCTGTCATATTGTGTCTATCCAAATCGTAGCAACTGCAGCATATGCTGAGGCGTACCAAAAATATGGATATACAGAATATCCATCGTTGCTTTGGGAACATTCTGGCTGACTTCGACTGCCCGCACACATGTGTCGACATCATTTGGGAGAGCAGAGAAGCTTTGTTCAACTTTTAATGAGTTTGCCAAAAGTGGCCAACGCATAATGAAAAGCGGTAGCTATGAGAACGATAACTACCAGAGATACGTCCACACTTTTTCACTACTTAGTGCGCTTCAACTAACTTAAAAATGCTGGCACATTTTATTCTCAAAAATAAAGAAAAGAAAAACCATTGAGACCAATTCTAAAGCACGCACTTCCATCGACTTATCTACTTAAATTCTGTTCTTTTTTTTTAGTTTAAAAATAAACTTTTCGTTGGCTTCTTTGCCATTTAACTTTGTTCTATTTTATGCAGAGCAGCAGAACATGAGCAACTGCTCTTTGGCTTAAATTAGATTGTGAAATATATTTTCATAAAATGCTGAAATACCAACAGACATTTTTTCAATGAAAATAGCTAAAATAAGTGTGGAAATAAATTTCAAAGGAAGAAAAAAATTTAAAGATCACATGCATGTTTAAATAGCCGAAGGAATTTAACAAACTCTTAGCAACTACTTTGAGAAAAAAAACTTGAAGCTCTTTCTCGAATGCTGCTTAATTGAAATGTCCTTTAGTTTGACAATTCTATGAGGATTTGCACAAGCTTTTCTTTATCCCAACTTAGCTTCCACATTATCCTGCAACTCGCATTGTCTTGCTGCTGTTATTGTGGCTGCCTCCTAATCATTTCGTCCTTTTTGCGTGTTTGACTTCCCAGTTGTTCGGTTGTGTTGTATTTGTTTCTGGTCAAGTCATTTGGTCGAGACTTTCATGAGCATGTTTCTTGTTTTGGTCCAAGCGTATTGTATTCTTTGGTTGTCCATTGTTATGCTTGTAGTTTTGTTGGGATGGGTTTTTCTTGATTTGATCCAGCTTTTCAGTTGCTTTCAACATTTTAGTAATCGAGCGATTTTCTCTTGCTGTTGCTTCCCGTCGTTATTTTTCCCTTTTTCATTTTTGAGGTTTTTCTTCTGCTTTTCAATAGTAATGATTGGAAATTGGTTGAAAGCAAATGCGGATTATTGTGTTTTGAAATGACCTGTGCATGAATTTATTGTTGCCAAAAAATGAAATAGAAATGGGAATAAAAACAGATACATGTATAAATTGATAAAAAGAGAGAAAAATTGCGAACAAATCCAATTATTTGTTCACTTAAATTAATGTTTAAAATAGACAAACATTTGTACAAAAAGTGCAAATATAAATAAATATTATATAAATATTGCCGAATTATTAAATACATTGTTCCTTGTTATGAATACACTAATAAAATATGTATATAGTTATTTTCAGAACAATTTTAATAATTTATCGGCTTTGTTTTGAATTTCATTGTGTAAATTTCATTGTTTGCTTAAAATTTAAATATTATAAGTACAGCTGCTAATATAATATATTCCAAAGTTGTGCGAGCATCTTAGATTTATGGTCGTAGTTATTTATAACATCTTTGGAACATGCTTCATTATCAGATGTGTAAACACACACACACACACACACACACACACACACATGCCTCCAATTCAGCTAGAAACATATGCGCATATATTTGTTGGTGTATTTATACCTGGTGTCAGCTACTGCAAAATATTTACGAGCTCAAGCCCAACCGTAAATCAGTGCCCAGTCTGCAGCTGCTTAACACCATCCTCGTCTCTTTATCACGCAAAAGAAGAGAATCAAGTGGTGGGAGGACCGAGGCAGAGAGTGCAAAAGCTGCACATAATATCATTAAAAACAAATTGAGCACATTAATAAATATGAATTATGATTGTTAATAAAAAATGATGGCCATGGCATCGTAGGGCGTGACCGAAAACGATACCAACAAATTCCGACTCGGAAATGAGAGAGAAATTTCAGGTTCAGGAAGTTGACACATCCACTTGCCGCGTTGCATTTCACGCTGCTCGCCTTTGGGATGGGCCACGCCCACTGTGGGTTGCTTGGTTGGTTGAAAATATGACAACATTTGCGGCCACTTGCCACACAATTTTGCAGCAGGCGACGGCAAAACATTTTCCCTTCGTTTTGTTGCATAACTTTTGGCGCTTAAAAATGCGGCAGACATCATAAATCAATTTATTGCTTTGGCACTCAGACAGCAGAGCCAGATAGAGAATGAGATTGCGAAACAGAGACAGAACGAGAACAAAATCAAAGCAAGATGGGGAATAGACAAAACGTTTTAATGTGCTCCTATCTCATCTCTACACTGGATTATGGCCAGACAATTTGAGTGGTTTCTGTTGTTCGTTGGGGTGCCGTTGACAACAGTTACAGATACAGAAACAGAAATATAACTTCAACTATGTGGTTGCTACCATTTATTTTAAGGCCAGACAATGCAAAATTCATGCAGGTGCACAAAGGTGAGAAGTGATCCAAAGAGCATTTCCATTACACGCCTTTCCTCTTACAGCCAAACGACCCTTTTATCTTGGCTGCATGTAAAGTTTTTGGGTTGGGACTTGAAGTTTTCCATTTCATTGGGCAGGGCTTTTTGAATACTTTTCAAAGTTTGGCATAAACTTTGAGAGATTTTTATTAAAGAACTTCGAACTAATTAACTCAGCTCAATTGCGTAACATGAGATATTAGCAAAGAATATTGGTTAAGAGATTTTGTCTAAAATTTTAAATTTTTCTTAAGATAACGAAGGCACTAAAATTAGCATTTTTTTACTACAACAGATTAAGAGCAGTAATTTCTGGCATAATTTTAAATAAATAAATATAAAGATACCTAATTCAAAAAGACTTAATAAAACTGTCTTGAGGCCTGTCTGGTTTGTCAGTTTTATTAACAAGCAAGAACATTGCTTCAACAATGCCCGTAAGAAGCCATCAGTTTTAACGCTAATCTGACATCGCGAAGCCATTTTGTTATTGTTTTTATATTAATTTTGCTATTTACCAACATTGTGTCGGAAATGTGACGACAATAATAAAAAAAACTGCTGTCTGTTGGCTTCGAAGGTTGCAGATAAAAAACAAGTAAGAAAGCTACAGTCGAGTGAACTCGACTGTGAGATACCCGCTACCCATTTTGAATAAAAGCAATATATTTTGCGGTATTATTCTCAAAATATACCAAATATACTGCAAAAATACTAAAAATATACAAAATAGTATATGTGGTATATCGATATAGTACCGCATTCAAAATATACCATAGACGGCACAATATACCAGATTGTCAGCCAAAGCAACTAAGGTCCCTAGTAAGTAGGCGTTTTTGCCCATACAAAAGTATTTCTTTAATAACTTCGACAATTTCTATTTGATCGCAACCAAATTTTCAGGGATCATAAATACTATAGTTATTACTGTATATACCAAAATTCGTAACTCTAGCTTTAAAATTACGCTTGTTATTCGATTTTTTTGATTTGCAGGGGCGGAAGTGGGCGTGGCAAAAATTTGAAACAAACTTGATCTGCGTGCAAACATAACAAATGCTGTCGAAAAAAAATTATAGCTCTATCTCTTATAGTCTCTGAGATCTAGGTGTTCATACGGACGGACGGACAGACGGACATGGCTATATCGCCTCGGCTGTTGACGCTGATCAAGAATATATATACTTTATAGGGTCGGAGATGCCTCCTTCTACCTGTTACATACATTTCCTGCCGGCACAAAGTTATAATACCCTTCTACCCTATGGGTAGCGGGTATAAAAATTAGCGAAGAAACTCACACGAAGGCGGAGCCACCCACTCAAATGTTATGTATACGACCCATATATAAAATAAAAATATATTTTCTCTTTTTTTTGACTCATTTGCACTCGATTGCGCGCAGTGATAGCGTCAGCTTGTAATATTTCATACATTTTTTTATAGGGGATACCCAATGTGAGTGAGACAAATTTGAGCCAAGCTGACTTACATTTTGATATATTTCACTCTATGTGAAATGATTGAATTTCAGATATTTCCATTTAGTAACATTCTATTATAAAATGGGTATTGATGATGGGAATCTAGTGAAGTTATTTGGAGGGTAACTCCACGTCGATTGCTCTGCATTGAATTGATATTCGCCCCTGTGCTTTACGAAGAAAAGTTGTTTTTCTCGGCGATTCCAAAGCGTATCCGAAGTCATCAATAAGCATTTTTTACGAAAGTGGGGGCACAATTGGAGGCTGCATCTGAGCGGAGCGAATCAACTCATCTCCATCTTCAATCCCAGGCCATTCCTTAAAGATTGTTCACATTTCTGCGTAGTCATTTTTTGACAGTTTGTAATTCGAGTTTCAAGTTGTGTGCGTGTGTGTGTGTGTGCCACCTTTGTATCATGGTTTTCTTTAGATGCTTCCTCATCATCAGTTTGTCATTATCATCATCATTGTCTATCGTTTTCCTTTTCATTGCGTTTGACATAACTCACAAGTGTCTTTGGCATTTCTTTGCCAACGTTTTTACTCTACTTTCATTGACTTTTTGTATTTTCTTTATTCTCTTCAATGGATCAATGTTTATGTGTGTGCGTTTACATGGGCGATAGGTTTCAATCTTTTGATAAGACTTAATGTGCTTAACGTGACGTAAAATGTAGTTAATTAAGTGCTAAACAAACTCAGGTAGCTTCACCGATATAAGATGTGGCGTGTCTAAGAAAGTCGATAGACTTTGCAGCTTCACAGACGAAGCCGCAAGCAACATCTGTGGATGTTGTGAGGGGGAAATGAGCCTGAAAGTAGATGTGAAAATGCAACTACCGATTGATGCATGATACTCTAATTAAACAGATGCTGCTGTAATTCGTGATGCCGACAGCTTTAATATATTCGAAATTTAACTTTCACTGAAAGCACTTTCAATATATACTAATTTAGCTTGACTGTGTATTAATTCTTGTCTGGCTGACTAAATTCTCACTGAATATTAATGTCGCAGTCGCTAGAAAATTCTCCAATTAAAAAAGATTGCCATTTTCCAGCATTCTTAGGTATCTAATTTTACTCGTTGCTTTGGCTATCTTTAGTGATTTGCCCATTTAGTGCCTTGCCTTTAATTAAAAATTCAGCCAAGTAATTTATGCAAAAATCTGAAAAACGTTTTTGCCAGATACTTGGCTTATTTTTGGTCTTTGGCGAAATTATATGCTAATGAAATTGATAAAATTAGCTTTTTTTTGTATGTACGATATTTGAGAGACGTATGCAAATGATGATGCTACCCTCTTTGCTCATAGGTGAATAAATTTATGCATATCTTCGTAGATACTTGAGCGCCTACTTAAGGCGGTGTTTCCTTTGTATTCGTACTCAATTTGTCAAACAAAATGCTGGGCTGTACCGTGCTATACATCAGTCTGTCTGTCTGACTGACTGATTGTAAGTCTTTCCGTCTGTCTGTCATATTTATGGCCGTGTACTCGTTCGCTTGTTCGTTGAGGTTGTGTCTGTCGGCTTGTTGATCTTTGCCTCAGTAACTGTAAATGCTGTCGCCTTTGACTGATTGACGCCTCGGGCGCGTGCGTGAGTGCAATTTGTTTTGTCATTTAGTCAAATTTGCATACTTATACTTACGAGCCATATTTATTTTTTATACCCTGTGATAAAAAATAGATAATTAGGATATGTAAGATGATCTGTAAATTGTACAGCATATATTAAGTAGAATTATTTTATTTTATTATCAATTAATCAATCTAAACATATATTAGATAGAACTGACTTATAATATTGCTAAAATTAATATAATTGATAATATTAATATAATTCAGACCCATATTGCAGTTGTGAATTTAAAAATGGCGTCAGTTTTATATTCTTACTTGTTTTATTGATTATAAAACTAATAATTTTTTTCACTTATTTATTTTTGTTATATTTTTCAATTAGTTATTTCTCTATGAGGTACAATGAGATGTTATATTAGGCTAATTTTTAATGAAATATTCTTATGACAAGAATCTTCAAATTTGCTTAAATTTTTAATTTTTCTTTTGTATAACAATTTTTTGTAATTATATTTATATTTGAGCTTGAACACTGTGTTCTTAATGTAATGCTTTTCTTTATTTTTTTCAAAATTGTATTAAAATACAGGGTATAGTTGCTTGTCGTATACTGCTCTCAAAATACAATCTTAGTTCACTTTTATTTACTTTCTTGTTGTTGCCATTATTTGCCAGTCATTCGATGCCTTTGCATGAATTACTCAGTGTGAGTTCTAACAATTCACTGAATCTCCGCTGAGAGCTGCACTTGAATACTCAAGTATTCATTTGACATATGTATCTTAACCTTTTTTGAGTACGTATGCTGTCGTTGTTTAACAACTTTATGCAGCATTCACATCGTGAATTTGTGCAAACAAAAAACTCTTTGCAATCATTTCACGCCAAATACTTGTCAATACAGTAGACACCAAATTAACTGCCAGCTAGAGAGAAGATCAAATTTGCAGTAAATCTGGTGTTTATAAACTATTATTAGTTTTCGTTTATTCATTACTGCGAATGACTATAAATATTTGAAAATCATGCATTGGATTTTAAGAGTATTTAAACGAGCTTCCACTGTAATTTATTTTATGCAGCTGCTGTTGCTTTTGGCTCTTGTTTGGAGTGCGCTCGTGCACTCCATAATTATAGCCAAGGTTATGAAGCTCAAACACAAACACAGAGCAACTACCTAACTCACTTAATAAATATGCAATTACACAAATGCATGAAACTGTTGCCAAAAATAGAGCATTAAATATAAATAAGCGCCATGTGAAATTATCGCTACCACAATAAATAGCTATTAATAATTGCATACATATTTATAAATGAATATTTATTCATGCTTATCGAATTTTATAAAACAAATTTAATGTCGAGCAAATTTATTATCACTGTCTGGCTTCTATTTATCAGTAGTGTAGCATAATCAAATATTGTTCTTCCGTTGACCCAGAAATTCGCGGGGTTTTCTATGGGAGCATTACCACATCGAGTGTCGTCTGTCTAATACTCTACTATATTATGGCATTGTTCGAGCAGTTGCTAGACTCATTGTGAGCCGGATTATTGTTATTATTTATAGCCATTACTCTTATTTTTATTTCATTGCAATTTTGTGTGCTTCGTTACGTTTTGCTCAACAAGGTGTCGCGATATTTTGTATTATTCGTGACTTTTGTGCAAACGTTTGTCTCTCTTTTCTTCGCTTGGATTTTAATTAAATATTTGTATGACAAGCGCGTTTGTTTTCATTATTATTTACATTGGGAATCCATCTGCCGATACTTAGTCTGCAATGCTCAATGCTGGAAGTTGATTTCAATTTAAAAATAAACAGTCAATGTTGATAAATGTCATTATCAAATGAATGACCTCAAAAGGGAACTGTGAATCACAATAACGACTATCGTCATTATCTTAAGCCCATAAAATATTATATATCTATATAAAGGGGCCACGTGAATGTTAATTGAAACTGTTGTGCACCGGGTTTTCTCATTGCGTTTGTTTTTGTTTGCTTTTTTTTTTATGACAGACATTGAGAACGCATTGTAGGAGCTATAAATCAAATGGCAGCTGAGATACAAATGCGTTTTCACTGGCAAGGCGCATCTGTGAGATACATTGCGACACTGGCAATATTGGCTGAAATGCTGCTCGACTTCATCTAGAAAATTGCCATGCTATGATTAATGCGAGCAATCATTTGATATGAATCACCTTTTTGAGAACGTTTATCTCACATAGCAAGAGAGAATTATAGCATGTTGTGGAAATCTACTCTAGTAATTAACTCTAGTAATTAAGTTCTTAACTTGAGTAGTACTTCTTATCTGTGCAATATTTGCTTGTCTATGTTTCTGAAGACACAAAGAAGTCGTAAAGTTTATCTCACATTGTGAAACAACAAGGGATTCTTAGAACACGCTACAAGAGATCTAAATAACATTGTAACTGTTTAAGTGCAGTCAACTTAAGAACTTCACGCCATTCACAATCCCCACACAATTCCACGAACCTTCTATTGTAATTATAGCAATTTTCTGCAACGTTTTATCGACAGCACGCTGATACACGATTGTGCGGTCATTATCAGACAGCAGACATGATTATTACGCGAAAATTCCCTGCATTGCTATTATTTGCTACTTGTCACTTGAGAAGTTTCACTTTTCATTGAGCTGATTGTGCTTATAAGCTACTCAGATACTTACTTAATACTTAATCTATTACTCGATTCGATATCAATGCTCGACAAACCTGTCAATTGAATGTCTACTGATTCATTTCTACGTATTGATAACGAGCACTCGAATAGCTGGCTTGAAACAATTGTTCAAAATTTGTTAACAACTTGTAGATGACAATCCGCTTCACTCTTAATTGGTGCATGGGGGAAATGTCAAAATGTCAGCATTTTAATTTAAAAACTGTAAGATACTTTCATTCATACTATCATTCACGAATTTTGGGGTGTATGAACGCGTGAGCTCTTTTTGTCTAAAAACAATGATGAGTTGATGATTCGGAGCAGTGTTTGAAGTTGAGTTTTTGCACCGATATGCCATGTGCACATGGCTCTAGTATTTCACTTTAAAGTCCAATTGTCAATCATCACGATAAAGCCGCTCCAATTCGAAAACGCAACAGTCGATGGGCAAGGCTACGGCATATGAACTTTGGGATGCACATGGGATGATTTCCCCTGACTAAGAAAGGTTTAAGGACTTATACATAACGCCATTGGACCATTTTAAAAACGAAATCACCGAAAAGGACGAATTTGAACAAACAGAAAATGATGCCATCGTATTCTTTAGAATACTATTCCCTGTTCTCAGAATACATGTTGAAAGGAGATTTTAGTTGACTTATAACTTATTTAAACTTTAATTTTTTATTTTTAACTTATTTCAAGTTTACATTTATTTAATTTCTTGAAAAACAATTACATACTGCTCATTGGATTTTCCGTCACACTGTCTGGGTTTTCTTTGAAAAAGTGATTAATACAAAATGAGTGTCCGAAAAATTCCACTCAATTGTTGTTTTGTTTGGCTAATGGTCTGCTTAATTTGTGAATTTCATTGTGCAAGGTTAGTTTGATATGAGGCGGAAATTTACGATTAGCGATTGATTGATAAGATTATTCAGTTCACTTTCGATTCTGATAAGGCCGTACAAATTGTATTCGTATCGTTTTTATGTAAGGGAATTCGTTTGAATTCTCTCCTCGTTTACATTTAAACCTTTCACATAATGTGACCACTTGGATACCAGCAGCGACAACTGCAATTAAAAATGCCACGCCCTGTGCCAAGGCCTCAACAAGCCACTTAATGAGTCGCTCAAATTGTCCTCAATTTCTTGCCAAGCTCCACCCAGCAGGAGCTTTTATTCCCTCCACTTCCATAGCTTCCCCCAAACGTACCAATATACGAACTCTTTTTCTCTTTTATGTGCACTTGGATTGCAGTGAAAAGTGAAACTTTTAATACTCTTAAAAAACAGTCATAAAGCACATTGACATGCCAAGAGTGGCCTTAAATTCGTCGCATATTAAACGGTTAAATGATTTCACAACTCTGATTTTATATATGCATTTTTTAAAACAATTTGAAATGAACACTCAAGGAATGATGACAGCGATCTTATTTAAAGTGGATATAAATATAAACAAGAGCTAATTAAATGATTTCTATCTTTTTGTTTTATCCTTATGAATATACATAATTATATTTTATTATATTTGGTTGTATGTATTTATTTATATACTTCTAATATACTTATCACGGATTCACACAGTATTTGTGTCATCTAGAAGCGGAAACGCTAATGATTACATTTAAATTGTAAAGGATAATTCAATTGAACCGATGAATTTGAAGTTGAAGAATGCTTTTTATTTAATCTTCAAACAGAATTAATTTAACTATTTATACCTAAATTTATTTCGAGTTTAAATCATCGTTGATGTTTTCAAGCACAGAGCATTTACTGTGGTTCCTTTTAATATTTGTAGGGTATTCAGCTGACTAATGATTTTTTTCTCCTTAGCTTTTATTCACACATTTAATGTGTATCATGAACATGTTGATTGCATTGTGTGAAATCGCACGAAGCTTTAGCACCCTGGAAGGAGTTTCAGAGTGTGATTGCTTCCTGCTGCGCTGCATTTTCTTCACAGTGTGAGGCTGTTTTTCCTATACCCTCCCTCTCTCTCTCTCTCTCCCTCACACACACACACACGCACACCCCAGAGAGGATCTTATTAATATTGCAGCTGGCGTTGTCGTTGTGAGTCGCCCGGAGCCCGCTGGTTGAAAATTCAATTAATTTCAAATGCAATTTTAAGTGCACTTTTGTAAAGCGTTTCACTTAGTAGGCACTTCCGCTTTGGTGGCTTTCGGCTTCCGTTCAGCTCTGTTTTGATTCTCGTTTCTCAACTTTTTTTGTTTTTTTTTTTTTTTTTTTTTTGCCAACTCCCTCCCGAAAAAGTTGATTAATTATGCAAATTTTAATTAGCCCGGCCTGTGGCAAGTGGCGAGGGGCAAGCGGCAAGCGGTTGACCAGACAGTCAACCTCATTTGACAATTCAATTTCCTTTGGCGTTTTGCGTAAATGGAAGTATATTTGCCCAAGTTATTTGTCCAATCGAGGCGTGGCATTATCTATGAGAGTCTCTGAGTGTGAGTTTCATTCAATTAGTTGAGCATACGCAGTGTTGCCCAGCCCGAGGGAACACTTTTGCTCGGTTTTGTGTGCTGTTACCCAGATGGCGATTTATTGACGTATTTAATTAAAATGATGGTGTTATTTGCATTTGATCGAAGGCCACACACAAAAGCAGGCATTCATTAGACATGTACAAACATTGAAAAAAAAAGGATACCTTTTCATGTTTAAGCTATAAAAAGAATATTTTCGACATAGTTTATGCAATTTTTAAGCTGTAGACATTGTAATAAAATCACCATGATTGTCATTTTACTGCGAATTTCAAACTAAATATTTATCTACTCTCTTTTTTATTGCAGGTAAGCTGCTTGCCATTGAGCACCTGCAAATAAGTTTGTGCGTTCAACATCCTGTGAGTAATAAGCAAACACATCTGCCATGTGATGAGAATAGTTTGCCTAATCGATAGAGTACACAGTTTTGAAAGTTTGGGATCTGAAAAGTCTTTTTAATTAAGGTCGCAAACAATGTGGCATGAATTAGTTGAAATTGTGGCAAGGCTTTTACGCTCCACAGTAGCTGGCCACAGATCGTTTTGGGTTTATTGCCAACTGCTACTGCTGCTGTTGTAGTTGCAGTTGCAGTTGCAGTTGCCAAAACATAAGAGAAACCAACAAAAAAAAAGAGAAAAGAGCTTGGAATGGCCGCGAGGTAAACAGTTGCATTGCGGTCGGTCTGGCATTTAAAGATACGAGAACGAGAATTGGACTCTTCGCTATCTGGCCACACAATGCTCTGCTCAATATATGCATGCTCAAATCTAGGCTGCCGTTTCTTTTTTTATTGGGCTCAAGTCGTGCCACAATGCAACAAAAAAGTAGGCAACAGAATTGCGATTTGCCTGCAGTTGTTGGCTTTGTTGCTGTTGTTGTTGTTGCTGTTGTTATTGCTGTATGTTGCTCTCGCCCTTTTGCCAAAAACTAATAAATTTTGCATTGTGCACGGCGCTCGCTTGAGCGCCACATTTACTATTTTACCTGTATTGCCTTTGGGGCATGCCACGTGCCCGAGCTGCAACGGCAACGACAAGAGCGAGTGTCTGGGTTGCTATTCTCTACATGCACGTTATTTTATGCCAAATATTTTATGTGTTATTGGCAGCTACTGTCGATGTTGTCCACATAGCGTTGCGCTAGTTTAAGGTCCATGCTAAAATCCTTAAACTTGGCACTAAACATAACATCAGCTATTTAACTTAAATACCAAAGTTCACTCAAAGGTTTTACTAAAGGAAATACTTTTAATTTGAGTTGGGTTTACTATTTTGTTATGTTTTATACCTTCCGTGTTTGCTGCTTAAAATCGAATTAAGGACAAATCCCTTATTTTCACACTGGGTTCATATTTTCTAATCAAAACCTTTTATGAACAGTCGCACCTTCTTGTTGTGCTGCTGCTGTTGCTGCTGCTTCTTCTTCGACTTCCGCATCGTCTTACCGGATATTCGTATATTTATTCTCATGTACTTTACGTGTTTTTCATAAAGAGAAGCCGTGGGACAAAAGGAAATTGCGGAGAAGAAACTTTAAGGATTTACACATGATTACACCTGAATTTATTTAGACATCGGGTTGATTTAGATGTTGTTCGTTCAGTTCCCTTTGTTGGAGGTGTTATTGGCCGTGCTGTCTGAACAACTGTCGCACATAGTTCCTTTTTATGACACGACAACAAACTTTGTTAGTTCGACTTGTTTAGGGATGCAAAAAAATAAATAGTTACGACAGCAACAGCAACAACTATGCACAATAACAATAACGAAAGATGCTGAAAGTTTTGCTAACCAAAGGAGAAACAACAATTACCATAAAACTAACAACAACATAAGCAGCTGTCATAAACATCTTAAAGCTGATGGAAAACAAAATGAAAGGGAGAGATTTGAATGGAAAAACTTAAAAAGCATGATGACAAGGGATAGATAGATTGATGAGAAACAGAGAGTGAGAAAAAAAGAAATGACTTTCCATTCTAGCTACAAGCAACATTTAATAATTCAACACATTTTCTAAGCTTTTCACATCCTTTTGTCAATTGCATTTGACATTCTTTTTCACATTTTGTTTTTCCCAATTTTTATGCATGTCAAAATAAATTGTTTATTTTTAATATTTTGTGTATGCTCTCTCGATATGAATTGCTGAATGCTGAAAGCAAGCCAGAGTTTCAATTTTTATGGTAATTGACACAGCTGTCGGTAGAAACTATCTTTTTAGTTGCTTTTCATTTTCATTCAACCAACTAAAAATGAAACAGATTAAAATGTGCAAAGTGAAAGTATGAAGTATAAAAATCTGTCAAAAGACTAAAAGTAAATTGAGTATCTGTGCTTATTTGCTTTAGGCATCATAAATTTAACTATGGAAGGTTTAAATGATAAAATATAATGCCATTAAAATTAATGTAGCGAGCGAGACACATATCATAGAAAGATGGGTAGAATGAAATATTATAGAAACGTGAATATATTCTTTTAAAGGCGTAATCGATATTTAAAATGCGTTTAGTTTGAGGCGACCGACGTTTTTGCAATTTCTTCTATGACAGTTTCAATAAATTTTGTGCACAATTCAAGTGGGAAACTGCAGGACAAGCAACTGGATATGCATAGAAACGAAATGTGATATAGTCGATGAACCTCATTGGGTTTATATAAGAATGCATTCGAGTTTAAAAAGAATTTCATTGATAAATTCTATTTTACTTTGAGCCTTCCTTAGTAACACAACAAAATGAAGTTTTTAATGTATAAGTTATTGCATTTCATGCTCTACAATAAATCATATTATTTGTTAGTGAAAAGTCAAACGTTCTTGCAACATTTCAAACTTCACTTAAACATTTAAAGACTCGTTACAAGGGGAAACGATATTACGGCTTGTTTTGGTTTGTAATTTATATTCCTGATTTATTATTGGACTGCCCCTTTTCAAACATTTATACATATTTACCTAGAAATTTATGTCTTTGGCTCTGCTCGACACAAAACAAAACTCACCCATTTCAAAAATGCAACCCATGGGAACGACTTGAAATATTCATGTAATTTCATGTTAAATATTTGTACAATGAAAACGAATAAACGTGAAACTAAATGAAAAGCAGGCCGAAGTGACAAAAGCAACAGAAACTGAAACTGAAGCTGAAGCTGAACTGACAGAGCATTCCATTCCATTACATATGTCCTGTCAGTTGCTGTGAATGTCCTTCAATTTGTCTTGTGTGTGTCACATTTCCTTCCCCTCTCTCATCTTGTTGACTTCGTTTTGGTCGCTATATACAAGACCGTTGATTGTTTGGCCTTTGGATTTATGCTTGTTTGCCCCGCTTGTAATTACATATTATTTTTAGTTTAATTGCCATGCATAAATTATAACTTGCAGCTTTCACAGTTGAGAGCTCTGCATGTTCTCCTCATAAATTTTAAATGTCAACGTATTGGATAATTAAATCGGCATATCTGAAATTTAATGAGTTCAGTGTGCGAGCAAATTTAATTGATTTTTATTCTAGTTTTGAGTAGTTAAATTTGGTCAAAACCAAAAATTTAAATATATTTACAGGAATTTGCATTATTTTGTAACAGAATTTTAGAAATTTTTATAAATTATTGCCTTGTTAATTGTAAATATTTGTAATAAAATATATCGAGCAGGTACTAAGGGGAAAATAAATTTTGTAAATCAATATAGTACGACATTCAAAATATACCACAGAGTTAAAAATATACCATATTGTCGTTTTTTGACATATAAAATTCTTTCTTAAACAACTTTTACAATATTTAACTGATTGCAACCAAATTTAAAATTATATAATGACTTTAGCTATTATTGTAGATTGCTATTCGAAACACAAAATTATAATACCTTTTTACATATGGATAGCGGGTATAAAAATTCTTTGTTATTACGAAGCATTTTGTTAAATGCCAGCGGCGACTGTTTTTTTACTTTATTTTTTGAAAAATGTTTTTAAATAATTAGTTATACATATATGCTTTGCAGGCATTTTAAATGTAATTATATCAGTGGAGCCACTGAAAACACTTCCAGTAGAATTTCAATTGCACTTTCGGGCGTCACAGACCCCGTTTTTTTTAATGATTTGGAAGCATTTTTGCTCAATTTGTGATTATACTGGTAAAATTAACATATTTGTAAAAACAGTTGCTTGGTAGAATTTTTAAGCTGATTTGATTCCCTATTTTTAGTATGATTTTAAAATGCAAGTTTCTCAACAAAAAAAAAAAAACCAAAAACGTAATATGTACTGAATGTTCGAAAATATGATTTTGTGTATCTATTTTGTCCTGTTTTGTTTGGATTTTGTGGCAGTCTAAGAGTGGAAAAATAAAATGGAAACATGCAACCGGGAGAACTCGAGCATCACAAAAGATTATGTTGACGCCATAATTGTACATAGTACACGAAAATAATTCAAATTTATGACCGTAGAATTAAATAAAACCATAATTTGCTCGAAACTTCAAAGTGTGATGTATATTTTAATGCTTAACATGTTTAACTTTGTCACGCGAGAATTATAATATTTGTTTGTTTAGAAAGGACAAATTTGTTGCTCAATAATTATTATTGAATAATTATAATTTTTTTTTGCTGGAGATGGTTCCAACTCAGCTGTTTTATACAAATATTATTGCTTTCCTGCTGTGCAATTTATGCGCTTTCAATTAGAATACATTTACTAATTAATTGGAAAGCCAAATAAAAACGCCATTAGCTTGAGTATCAATTTTTGAATCAATAATACTAATTGAATGGGCTATGCAGGTCAATGAAATGAAATGGAAGCGATATTTGATATTTCAATTGTAATGCTGAAAATTCTTTAAGCATATTTAAGGCTTAACATTGTCGTTGTTGTTGTGCTGTCTTCAATTACGACATAAGGTTTACTTTGCAGCTGCTCGCAATTTCATTAGGTTCGGTAAGACGCAAATTCTGATAAAATTTAAGCACCGCAGGATGCGGAACCGGAAATGCTGCAAATGACTTTGTAAGCGCCCTCATGTTGGGCTCACACGTCGTATGAATAACATTTAATATCATTTACTTCAAACATTTGCCTCGTTTTACGCAGCAGCAAGAGCAACATCATGAACAGCTTGTGGCATTTCGAAACGTTGCTTGTATGCAGAACAAACAGAACAGAACAGCACAGAAACAGTCAACGTAATATGACACCACCCACACTCTCCCCCTCCTCCTCCTCCTCCCTATTCATTTAATATGTAAGCCCTACCCAGACTTCCCTTTCCACTTGGCATTCACATTCGCCAATGCCAATGGCAACGTCGTCGTGATGATGGCAATGCCAATCTACATTCCACAACCATTTAGATGTACTTTTAATTACGTTTTATTGACAGCATTTAAATGACAATCAACTTTATTAATAATTTCATAATTATACGCTCGTTTAGTTGCTAATATCCATGTCAAATTTAACAATCACTTTGGCACGCTCTCAATTCAATTTGCCCAACGCTTATTGCATATTAAATTAATCTCAAGACTTAATGATTTATCGAGAATCGTTCGACATTCTGTCACTGTAAATTCTAATCTACTGGGATTTGCATGTTCCTCAAAATGCATTTTCTCCCAAATGCATTTTCCTTGTTTCACAGATAATCACAAGTGTTTTAGCATAAGCATATTTCACTCTCTGGTGGATTGAATTGACATTCACAGCACACTTGCATATTTCACTTGGAAAATTGAGTCGGCATGGAGAATGCTGTGCACACATTTCATTTGACACCGAGTTGAGTTTGCTGTGAACCTGTGAACTACACAGACAGCAACGAACATCCCACAAAACTCGTTCGCTCACCTCCCCATTTTGTTTGTAAAGTGTAGCACACATTTTGGGGGGACGACAAATGACAAATTTTGCCACCCACAGCTTGTTTGTTGCATGACATAACCGGCAAACGCAAAATACTTTCAATGAGCACTTCCTGCAGCCAAACTCGATTCATGTTGCACACTTCCTTGGCAAGTTCTTGCTGTACTTGCTGCTGTGTTGCTAATAGACGTCGAGGGCTTTGCCAAATTTTTAACAACATGTCGCGCAGCACACACATATTCATCGCTCTCAGTGTCTCCCTCTCTCTCTCTCTGTGACCGCAAAGGAAGAGGAAGCACAAACCCCTTTCAAGTTTTGTTGCCGAAAACAAATACCGTGGCCATTAATTTAGTTTAGTCCTAATTAAATTGCATACGTTACCATAAACACTTCCCCATCCACTCTCGCACACACACACTCACTGAACACTGAGAGAGACACTGGCTCATTTATAAGCAGCTGACAGCCGAGCCACGCCCATTTGGGGGCGAGCGGCAGTCCTTGAGGCCTTTTTTGTTGCTTAAAATTCCATGGCATGCACACAAAACTTCCTTTCTGGCCAAATGCAAACTTTTCTTTTTCGTTTTTGTTTTTTTTTTTTTTTTTTAGCTTTTCACTTTTTTCCTGTTTTTGCTTTTCGCTTTTCCACACTCTCTTTGAATGTATGTGTTGGTTTATTTTTTGTTTTCTTTTTTTTTTGGGAGGAGGAAGGCTACGTGTTTTGTGAGCCGCTTGTTTTTGGCGGTACAAGAGTTTTAAATATTTAATGAGCTCGCCCATCAGCATGAATTTCTGGTGTGTGTGTGTTGAAGGTTGTTGCAGTTGTTTTTGTTCTTATTGCAAAACATTTGTTTTTGTGTTATTTGTGTTTGTCTGTCGCATTTGGCATTCGTCTTCGGTCTCTGAGACTCTTGTCCTTTGGGTGAACTAAAGCCGGAAAGTTGAGTAATGTGCACACAGCATTTTAAAATTGCACCTATGGAAAAGTTTGTGGATATCATGTGGATTACGTTGAGTGCAGTTTACAAACAAAACTTGTATGACCAATGACACTTTTACCAAACAACTTTCCATCAAATATTGTTTTTTGTTTTGCATATTTGCAAAAGTTATGGATGACATTGGGAATTTTCTTTAAATATGCACTATTTTCTAACACAAGTAAGACTGATATTTAAATCCAAGACAACATTTTACTTCATTTGCAATAAATTCTTAATAAATTATATAATTTCGAGTGCTTACTCATAAGTTATGAGGCCATAAGCGCCTTGTGAAATTTGCTTTTGCGTTAGGTGCAAAAACTACAAGTTGGCAGCAGATTTTTATAGTGATTTTCCCACTGCATTTGTTGTGCTTAAGCACACAATGCTGTCACGCCCACTCTCACACACAAACGAACATATACACACACACACACATACACTACTTTGGTTGCTGTCACTCCAGCAGAATCTTATTATTCAACGTTATTGCTCTTGACCCTATAGAGCGCTCCTTGCTCCACACCCAGCCAAGTCCTGCCATATCCAAAACAAATGACTTTGTTTGCTTTTGCCAGGCACACACCTCGTGCCCCTCTTGCTTCCTGCCCCGTGCTGTGGCACTTGAAAAGTCAAGTGGTAGCCAGGCCAGAGCAACTGCTGCCAAACTGTGCCGCCATCGTCGACGAATCGAGGGAGCTTTCCCTCCGGCTTCGGCTAAGGACTTCAGCCTGAGTGTGTGTGCGCACAGTTTTTCAGTTGTTGTAGAGAAGAAAATGCTCATGAATGAATGAAATTGCTGCACAATTTAAAAACTTCCGCATCAAGCGGCAACAACAATAACCACAGCTAAAACAGCAACAACAACCAAATATAATAATGCGCCTCCCATCTGACATCGTGGGGTTTTCTCGATGCGCAGGTTGCCATTCCATTTAGTATATATAGTTTGTACACACATAAAGTTATTTTTGTTTTCTGCTCTTTTCTTGCTTGCGCAGTTTTTCCTTAATTCTTTTCCTCGTTTTCCTTCACATGCATTTGGCGTAGTTTTTCGGGTTGCGGATGTGTTTAGTACGCGCTTTATTTATATTGACAGCCACGGACATTTTGGAGTTTTGCGCTGCCGCACATAAAACGAAAAGTAAATTGATTGTAAGAAACAAAGATTTATACCAAATGCTACAGTTCATCTGTAAGTAATCTTTGCAGCTGCAATGCTTGATGAATGATTATGTTTCATGCGCAAGGATGTCATAAAAACAGATAATAACTGGCAGCTCACAAAATCTTATTGTGTATGCTTCCAACTTTAGTTGTTGTCAATGAGAGGAAACTGTGTATTTTGTTATTTGATATCTACATTAATATTGAAGTGATATACAAACAATCGTATCGCATTTTTAGAGAATGTGCTTTTTCATTTAGTTGAATTTATACACGCACAAAAGCCGAATGCGTATTTATTATTTGCTCAAGTTTAAATGCTTTGGAAATTTAAATATTCTCTGAAAATGTGCATTTGACTAAAATAATTTAAATTGCTTAATGCTGAGCAGTGCAATTGGTTGGAAATTTTGAATGCATTCTCTGTAATTCTAGATGAAAAATTCGGCATAACTGTGTAAAGGATAAACATATAACATATTTTGCCATGCTTTTTAGCTTTTAGGAATTCCAGCTCGGACTTTCTTTTGTACTCGGCTCATTTGCTCGCCTTTGGCAAACTAGTATATACGAGTATAGCCTACATTTTGCGAATGCAGCACAAAATTCTCTCTTTTTGCTATGCGTGTAGACGAGGAGGAGATGCGGGTAGAAGAGTGCAAGAGTAAGTAACACTAGGGGCATGTCCTGTGGGCATTATTTATGCAGGCACTCATCTCATCGCGCATTTTTTTTCTACTCTACTTTGCTTAGCTCTTCACGGGCTTTACGTTTCTTTTAGCGCATTAATTTTTGAATAGTGCAAATGCTGCTAAAAGAACGTTCACTTTGAAGTTGGGCTTTAGCGCACTTTCTACAATGTGCAATATGCGTGGATTGTGGCAGTCGTTGCTTATAGAATTTTATGGCATGTTTCGCATTCGCAATGTCTGAGTTGCAACAGTGGCAACAGCTGCTGCAAGCACTGGATAAGAAATGCTAAAGAGATTGCCATGATTTTAGCTTGATTCTTTATTAAAAAAGGATTTTTAAAAAGATATTTTAAATAAATATACAAGATACAAATGCTGAGAAAGTTTAAGATAAACCATTCGTATTTCTAGTTTGAAATTGAAATATCTCAATTGGAATTTTTAATAAATTTCCATAAGTTTCTTTTAATAAAAAAACTTTTTCTCTCATCTCTTGCAGCAATTTGCTAATCAAATCAGGTAAGCTAATGACGACTCTATTTGGAATTCTGTAAAGCTAAGCGAAAATATTCATCCTTCCTTTGAATGGCAAATATCTAATTGTCTTCAGCGATGCCTGACTCCTTCTGCTTTTGAATGTGCTCTAATTAGGCGTTGCAGCATTATTTAATTTTTGCCGGAAACTTCAAAGACAGACTTCTTCTTCTCTTTGACTCGCTTAGTTTGCACAACTTTCCCCCAATTGGCGCAGAAGGTAAATGACTCATTTAGTGCTGACAATGCGAGGCGCTTTGATTTATGAGAAGAGACAGACAGTGGCAAATGGAAGGAGTTGGGAGTTGGGAGCTGAGAGCTGGGAGCGAAAAGAGAGGGGGCTGCTGTGCGTGTAAAACTTCAGGCGCCGACAGTTTGACAGGCAACATGTGGTAAAGTCAACTGTCAGCGTCAACTCCTCATGCACCATCCCCGTTCTCCTCCCGCTGCTTCCTCAACTATGCAAATAAAACAACGCCGCAAAAGGCAACTTAAGCTAAGCTACTAACACAAGCACTAACATGTAAACATGTATTTGGTTATACAATTAGTTGATATGTTTAGCTAGTTAGTTGTTTGGCCAAATCCCGTCAGTTGCCGTTTTCGGTTTGGTTTTGTTTTGTTGTGGCTATAGCAATATGTGTGCTGTGTGGGGCTCTGCTTGATGTCCTCGTTAATCTCTGTCTCGCGGGCATCGCATCGCTTGCACTTTATGACAATTCATTTTGTTGTTGTCATTTTGATTAACCTTAATTATCGTGCCGTTGACATTCGTTTCGTTTGCGCAAATGAATGAAAATGCCCCATGCAGCTGACCGACAGTCGCGACTCTCCATTGTTGCCCCCAAGACTGCTTCACTGCTTTTCACCATTGCAGTTTGCTGTTTGCCATTCTCCACTTGCCACTCGCCTCAATGCTGTTTAAATGAGAGTGACATTATAAGGCACACGTTTTCCAGCGGCTCTATCAGCGTATTGGACTGTAAACCTGACTATGTTGCTTATGGCCAACACCGTCAATAGCACCCGCCTCCCACAATCACCCTCCGGGCAAACTGCACATTGCCAAACTTGCCAACATGCATCCCTTCAGCTTGTTGGTGTCAATTGCAAATGAGTTTTTGCTGCACCAACCAAGTTCAAGATATAACCGTTCGTCATAGTCGAATTTAAAATACTGTTCTCTATAAAAATATTACATAGCATTTAATATTGTTTAAATTTAGTAATATACATAGCTAGAACTGTTTGTCCTGATCGACTTACCCACTGTGCAAACGGTGATAGCTCGAAGGCTGTACACAAAATAGTTTACCAAATTTTGATAGTGCAATAAGGCTTGATTAAAAAAGTTCTAAGGGTAAGAGCTCAGAGGATAAAATTTGGATTGAATATTAATCATTTAATCGTGATCCGTTGTTTTTTGTGTCTCTTTATATTTTCAATCAAACTATTTCGTTTAACAAATATCGTACATTTTGTTGCACCCCAAAATAATAAAATTCAGTGCCAGAGAATTCTCAGAACTAGCTGGTAACGAAATCAAAAAGATTGCCTGTTAATTCCACAAATATTTAATGTGTAAAGAAGATAATTTTAAAAGATAACGTGTCAACCGACATTATGTATATTTATTGCGTCACCTTCTATAGTCGCATATGTCCAACCGTAGGGCATGTGTGTGCTGAGCAAAGAGAAAGAGATGCAGAGAGAGAGAGAGAGAGAGAGAGAGAGAGATACCAGAGCACAAACACTTTGACATGCAAAAACCAATTGCAGTTTTAGTTTGAAGCATTGCCAGCGTCTTCTCACACATTGCCTCTTTTTTGCTGTCCTCCACTTTTCTTCCCTCTCCCTCTGTCTATCTCTGTCTTTCGTTTGCTCTCTTTGTGCAGTGCGTTTGCCTGTGGTAAGTGTACATTAATTATGCTCAATGTAAGCTGAACGTCAGCTTTATGAGTCTACAATTTATTTGTTGCTGTTTGCTTTGCTCTATTTACTTGCCAATGACAGTGACTGCGAAAAGTGTGTCGACCTCTCGGCTCTCTGCCCACACGAGCAAAAGCAAAACTAGTTCGCATTACTGAGCTAGGCGATTCACTTGACTTTGATCTCAATAAGTGCTAATTACTTGGTTTCGATTTTGCAACCGAACGTTGCACGTTACATGGCGTTCACAGTCAGTCAGACAGACAGACAGACAGTCGAAGAGTAAAGTCAGTGTTGGGTGAGATCGAATGTCCACTTCGTCTGGGCAGTTGTGCAAAACTTTCACGTAGCTCATTTGTCAATGCAAAAATATTTTTCGTTTTTTTTTTTTTTTTTTTTTTTTTTTTTGTCATCATGGATTGGTTGTTGTTGTTGTTTTTGTTGGGACTAGCCTAGCTTGCTGCCTGTCACGTTTTCAGTTTGTTTTGTTTTATTTGCTTTCCTCGGCTTCCTACATGGGCTCGGGTTTGACTGCGATATTGGGCTTTGGTTTTGCTTGGCTTGGGTTCCCTTCAACTTCAAGTTCTACTGCTGTTGCTGCTACTGCTGTTCTCTTGTTTTATTGTGTAAACTTTTTGCCAGCATTACGTTTTGTTTGCCAGTCAGCTTGAGGCTTGTCAATAAAGTTCTTGACACCTTTACTTCATTTGCCCAGATTTCTCTCGACATGACTTTAACTTTGCTTTCTGTCCGGGGCTTTTCCTTCTTTTGATTTTTATGTTTTTATTTTTTTGTATTACTTCTCTCTTAGCACATGCTATGCAAATTTCTTTTCTTTCCTTTTATGTTTATTTTTTTTGTTTATTGAATGACTCTTTTTTTATGCTCTTGCGCTGATGGGTATCTGAATTTGAATAGCACATTTGGCAGAGTGCTAAATACTGATGTCGTTAATTGATTGCGAATTGTAGATCAATTGTATTTTAATTGTATAAATGCTAAGTAAGGGAAGTAAATTTGGTTGCTTTTAAATGAAATTGCATTTAAAGTGTATTTCAGCTTCGTTGTATGCGGTTTAACCAACTTGTCTTTTGTTTTTCCTGTGCAGCTTTTTTTATCAAGTATACGTCATGCCAAAATTAAGAGCTGCCTGTGGGCGTGAACGTGGTAAACGCCCACATTTTTGCATAATGTCCATTCATTTCAAGTAGCAGCCGCAATCTTCAAGAACGCGCCAAAAAAAAGTAATGAAATATAAAGAAACCATGATTGCCACCAACATGTGTGGTAATTAAAGTCGTGATGTTGCTCTTTTTTTACACAGTTACTTATATGAGTAGTGAGCTTTTTTTTTTGGAAATTATTGTTGAAGATGTTATTAAAAAGATAATGGCCTAAAAGCTGCCAAGGTGCTGTCATAACCTTGAAAGATCAAAAGTTCAACCCAGCCATGACAAGGAAGCGGCGAAAAAAAAGTAACAAAAAACCAACAATTCAACAAGCCAAGCCAACGAGCCGACCGACCAGGTAACTGGCAAAACACGGCTAAAAGCAATTAACCGTATAACTACTATAACCAAAGAATCCAACGAGTTGTATAAATGGGCAGCTTGGCAGCTCGAAAGCCAGAGATGGCACTGGCCGACTTTTGTTTGCACAATTAAATTTCTGTATATTGCAGGGGAAATAGACACAAGACTGAAGAAGAAAATGCAAGAGATACAAAAAATAACGAAACTGAAATAAAAATAAGAAAATTAAAAAAGATTTTCGTTGTAAAGGTCGTTGCTGCTGCTGCTGCTTCTGCTTCTGCTTCTGATGTTGCCTTTTGTTTGCCTAGGCATTTGCAATTAGTTGCAACAAATTGACGGCAATGATTTTACCATTGTTATTTGTATTGTGCCTTTTTCTTTTGTGCGTCTGCAACTTATGTAACAATTACGAATATTAAATAATTTCAGTGGCCTTTGTTTTGATTGTCATTGAAATTGGAAGGAGAAATGCGGAAAAAAAGAGTTTCTGCGACAAATTAAGAAATTCAAGTTAATGGAGTGGAAATGAGTTTCAATGAATTGCGGATTCAAATGAAGCAGGTTTTTATTAACTTTCAAGTCCAATGGGATAGAATTCTTAAGTAACATATTAAACAAGTAAGACAGATATATTCGAGTGTGCTCGACTGTGAGGTACCCGTGAATAACAGCAAAACAGGGCGACATTAATTTAAAAAAAAAAACAACAAATACTACATTCAATATATGAATATAGAATGCCATTTTTACCAGATTGCTAAAGCAACTAAAACCCGTAGTAAGTAGAAGATGACTCCTTTTTTCGTTTTCCTACACAAAGTTATAATACCTTCCAATATTTGTGGACCAACATTTAGTTCATTATTGATTTGTACAGATTTGTTTTATGATATTAATCACAAGAGTGTTGGCAAAATAAATTGAATATAAATATTGAATGTAGCTTTAAATTACACATTTAGAATTTAGAATACAAGAAATATATTTTACAATCGAGTCTTTTAATTGTGCGTCTGTAAGAACACTTAATTGAATACAGATGAAACTTTTACTTGTATGCATATTGAACGAAACTGATTCAATTTCAGTAGACCGAAATTCAATTTGCCGCCGGTTTCATCTCAGTTGTTTGCCGCATGCTTGCATATCAACGATGTCGTGTCTTTCTCTCACAGTCTGTCTGTCTGTCTGTTTGCCCGTTGTATCTGAAAAGCTATATACGACTGTAGTAAATATATTTCTTGTTCTTTACGCTTCGCTCTGCTGAATGCTTCTATTGTCCCCAGTGACGTGTAGTTATTTGCTGTTAAATCTCGTCTACCACAACGTGATCTTACACTTTTCAAACAAAAACTAAGCCAAAAATATGTCTAAAAATAGCTCGCAATATCAAAATTGAAATGGAATTTCCTTTGCATTTGCTATGCTATATGTATTTATATTTATTTATTTGATACAAAACGCTTCGAAACGAATCGAGTAAAAGATCTCACAATCGCACACAAAGAAAAAAACACAAGAATGAAAGGCAAATAAAATGCTTTAAAGTGAATGAAATATTTGACAAGACATTTCGCAAATTACTTGATATAAATATAAACAATAAAGAAACGATATCACGGCATGAGTAAGAAATCATCAGACACGCCCGTTGTGTGTAGTTTCTTTTCTTTTGCTTCTCGATGTTAATTGCAGTGAATTATTTTTTCTTTGGCTCTCTAGCAGTTTAAAAATTGTGTGCTACTGGCTACTTGCGAAGCTCGTTTGCGGGACTCTATGGACGTCAAGAAAGGAGTAGAAGAAGCCACCAAAAAAAAAACTCGTTTGGTTTAGATGTACATACATATATTTAAACCTCTTTTGTGGGCCACCAAGCGGCGCCATTAATGACAGCCTTGCCGAGTGACCCCCTTGGTCCACCCGTCCAATGGATTTTCATTGTACTCATACCTGGCTATTTATAAGTATTTGTGGCCATGCCAGAGAGCGAGCACAGGGACGAAAAGCAGGCCTGATCAAGCCACAGCTGGACAGCCTAATGAGTGTCCATTTAGGGTGTGCATTTTAAAAATACTTTTGCAGTCGTCTGCTATCTGTTTGGTAATCGATAGCATTGCAACGCCTGTCACGCGCGACAATTTCATCAGATAATATGCCGCATTGCTGGCCAGCTATCCAGCCAGCCATCCAGCTAGCTCTGGCTGTGTTTAATCTATCATACTTTCCGTACCATCTAAATGTCGAATATCATCGCAAGAGATGCTACATTTTTGGCCTAAGTGGCCTTTTGCGTGTCGAAGCGAAGTGCCTATCTAAACGATCTTTAATATCGCAAGCTCCATCCTTGCCAACATCTGCGACTATCTTGCAACTCTTTCGCTCCTCACCTTGCACATGTGACCCAAGCCGCCTCTTTGCTGTTTAGCACACTTGACTGTCAGGCTCCGCCTGTTTGCCTTCTGCTCTTCTTCTGTATTATATACCCCGTGGCATGTGCTGGGACAGTAGTTCAGTTATAGTGATTACTTGCTACACAAAAGTGTTTAAATTGCTTTATAATAAAAGATAATTACTAAATTATCATGTGGGTAAATATCACAAAATTGTCAAAGTACAAAGGGTATCTCAGCTTCGATCACGCGAATTTTTGTCCACTTTTAATGCTCGTAAAAAGAGACGCGACTAAAGATGTATATTCGCTGAAATGTGACAATTTCTGTGTTCGTTGCTTTCTCATTAAAGTTTATTCTCGCTGTCGCTTTATAAGCCCATTTTGGTGCGCTTATCTATCGCCGTAATGTACTTGCATGTTGCCTGTTGCCTAGACGTTGTGTTGCACCTTCTCCTCCCGTCTGTTTGAACACATTCTTAAGTTTTAGTGCGCCATATGTTGAACATGATTTGAACGCGTCTCGTGTCTATTTGACTGGCTGACTGACTGGCTGCCTGCCTGCTGGCAAGGTCTTTGCATTTGCGCCTCAATAAATCAAATTGCTGATATGAGAAATAATGTTTGGTGGCGCTCATCTATACTTAAGTACTTCTGGGAAATGCTTTTGGCATTAAAAACAAAGTTTTGAGGTCTGTTCTGCAGGTGTTCCCGGCTGCCGCGATGTGCTTTTATGGCCATCAAATTGAGCACTGATTCATCTCTTCAACTTGATTGCGACTAATCGGGGGAAAAAGCACAGCTACACAGAATACGAAATTATATTAAATGTACATTTAATGGTTGCACTTCGTGATTCATTTTTATGGACTTTAATGAAATTAAAAGTTCTCTTTTAATTTATCGGAGAGCAAAGCACACTTAATAAAAAATATCATAATGATGTTTTTAATACTATTTATATGTTCCCTTGTAACTTATTCTGTACCTTAATATTTATTGTGCTATTTTATAATTAGGTCTTTATAGTTTCCTTTAATTAACATTACGACAGTTTTTAGCGTACTTCTCGGTTTTCTTGTGTACTTTTTTGATTAGCCCCACCTCAAAAGAATTTTACAACGCGCAATTAAATCTCAGGTGGCTCCACGTTCTCTGCGCACTTCAACTTGAACCCAACTATTTATGGCGCTAACATAACTCGCCTCGTACTCGTTGCTGTTTCAAGAGACAACAAAAACGAAAAAAAAAAGAAAAACAACAAATAGCAATAACAACATCTACACAACATTACATTACACCAACCTTGGCTCTGGCTCTCTTTTGACATTGCGTGCTGCGCATGCGCATTGCGTTTAAGCTTTTTTCTTTTTTTTTCTGTCTTTTTCGATATTTTTGTTCAGTGTCGACGTCTGCGCCGCCGGCTGCTAATGTTGCCCACTTCAATTTGCCATATTTATTTTACCTTTTGCGTGTACGCTTTTTGAAAATACTGTCGGAATGAATGACTGCCTACCTGACTCACTGACTGCCTGACTGACTGACCACTTGTTGCCCCCCTTTGACCAGCCAGCTAAGCAACTGTGCTTTGTTTGGCTTTCTTAATTGAAGTTTGGATCTCTTCACTTTACCATTAGTTTTGATACTTTGTACAGTATTTAATTTATTATATTGAATTTATTTTTTCTTTTTTTTTTTGTGGTTAGCATTTGAATATTTTCTTAATTATATTTTAAGTAATTTTTTGATCTATTCAAATAAATAAATTTTATAGTCTCCAAGTTAGGGTATTTAAAATTTGTTTAACATGCATTTGTGTAAAGATTTTCTTAGTTTTTTTTTTATAATTTATGACTTGTGCGATTACTTATTTTAGGCAAATGGTTAATTTAGTTAGTGAGCCTTGAAGGTCTTTTTGGGGTCTTCGGTTAATGACAGCTTTGGAAGAGGAAGCCACCTCACTGTGACCTTCGGTTGATAAACTGTTGAACGGTTCGTTAATTGTTAATGCTCATTGAGAACTTTGGCTGCTCATTTGTTCAGTGTTTGTCATTATGCAAATCAGCTTCAACTTCCATTTAGCTGCATGATGCAATTGGAAAATCATTTGGCCGATGTAATTTATGATAAATAAAATAAATAAAATATTGCCAGCGCCAGCAGTGTGTTAATCGTTTAATAGTATGGCAAACAATTGTTGGGCTCCATGCTTAATTGCAATGAAGTGTCATCTTCTTCTTCTTCTTTTCTGACGCTTTGTTCTCAACCAGTTTTATGCTCCCCTCCCTCCTATTACTTCTCTGTCTTCTCTTTTGCATGTGGCCCTCTACGTTAATTTATGCTCGTCGCTGTAGCATAAAACTAATTAAAAAGCCTTGCCGTTTCAATATTAAGAAAAAAGTATAAAAGAGTTAATCATTAAAATTTGATAAATTGTTTTCGGTTTTTTTGCGCGTGCGTCATAAATTCAGCAGTTGTTCTATAATCCAAAAGCGGCATAAGTATTGTTAATTAACTTAAAATTTATTGCCCATAAAGCTTACAGTTTTATCTTAAAGCGTTTCTTAACAGCTTGAATGACTGCGCGTACTTTAATAAATTTTCTATTCTCAGTTTAAAATCCAATTGCAATTCTATCGTTCACTCTGACGGCATTTAAATAAAGTTCGCTATTCAGCTGCAGCATACTATATGAGACTGGCGAAGACTATTTCATTAGCACAATTGACCAGTTGGCGGCATACGAGCTTGTACAACAAAGGCAACTGAGTTGAAGTGGTGCCACAATTTGAGGTCTTATCACAGTTGCAACTCGCAGCTACTCGTACATTTCACTTGGGGGAAATAGGCAAACACAATGCCAACTGATAAATGCTGGGAGGCAGCGGAGCTGATGCACTCGGCTGTGAAATGAAAGTTGCTGCTAGCTACAAAAGGCAGAGAGTCTGACTAACTGACTGACTGACGAACTGAATTCCGGCAGCCTGAGTGAGAGACAGATAGACAGAAAACAATGCCATGAAGGCTGCGAGTCGAAAGTCAAGAAGTCTGCGGTTTATCATTGAATTCCATGTTGCAGAGTTAGACGGAGAGAAAGAGAATAGAACAGCAGAGAAAAGAGTAGAGTAGTAGAGTGACGCGAAATGTTTTCAACAAATTTCAATTAAGAGAATTTCACTATCACATTTCCTGTTACACAGCCGCCTCTTTTGTCTAGAAATTTATTGCAACAAGTTAATTGTTTATTGTACTTACTTATGTAATTGCAAAAATGGCCAAAGAAACAGCCGCCGCGTCGTCGGTTGTGTTTTTGCCTCAGGTTTCAAGGCGAAAGGCATCAGAACAAAAGGCTGGAGAAGGTGGAGTCGTCTACGTTAATGTCCGTGTTGGTTTTGTTTTTGTTTTTGTTTTCGGTGCTGGTGTCGGAGTCAAAGTCGGAAAGAGCCTACTAGACTAGCCACTCTCCTTGACTACAGTCTGATGCACACGCGGATTAGATGACAGATTAGTTAAATGCGCATGAAATGAGCAGACGTCTCGCCGTTGCTTCCTACTTGCTTTTATGGCCATATATAGGAGCACAGTGTTACACAGTTACACAGCTAAAGCAGGAGGTAGAGCTGGAGTTGGAGCTGAAGCTGGAGCTATTCTCTCAAGGCGTTGCCATAATGTCTTCATTTAATAATCAGGCGTAGCAATTACTCTGCCCCAAGTGAGATGATGGCTTAAATACTTTTTAAACACGCGCAAATTGCTTCTATTAATAGGCGTTGTAATTGTCAGTTGCATGCAGCTGATTAGCTGCTGTCTATCTTCATGAGGTCAACTCTTAAACGGAGGTCATATCTGCATTTCCAGATAATGACTCCACATCAAATAATTACCTATGCCCATAAAACGAGCACTTTAATAATAACATTTCGCAGAAAAATGAAAATGTTAATTATTCTCGTTAATCTAATTAGATATTCCACAGAAAAACCGACTATTTACTGTCAGCATTTCGAGCACTATTTACTACACTATATAACATATATGCTTACATATTTATTCATAGCCAACTTGGTATGAACTCGTTAAGAACTCTTTCCCATCTTTATTGTGCCACTCTTCTTAATGAGTTAATTTAGTCAACTCACTTTATGGCCATTACTTTAGGCACTTGCTTAAAGCACATTCTGTACATGTTGCAGTTCTTTAAGAGAAACCAACCACACTAAAATTTAATCATCTGGGATTTTGTCTATTCAAGTCAAATGCATTCTACCGATAACTATTTTTAGAGCTTGAGACTTAGATCTTCGAATTTTCTTTACGAAAAAATGTTAAATGCTAGCTGCAGTTTTATTGACAATATTTATATTCTATAGTATATTTTTAATATCGATCGGAACATTGTTTGTATAGCAGATATCTTTTGACTTGTATACTTTATGAATATTTCTTCGAAAATTTCAAACAATAAAAACTTGTTTATTTTTTTCAAAATACATGGGCTAAGCAACGGGAATAATGGAAATTCATTCACTATTCTCATAGTGAACTTGGTACGCACTCGTTAAAGCTTTTTCCCATCTTTATTATGCCACTCTTAATGAGTTAATTTAGTCCAATCTTTATGGCTATCGATTTGGGCAGTTGCTTAAACACATATTGGACATGTTTCAACCATCTGAGATTTTTATCTAATCAATTCAAATTACTTTTACTGGTATCACATTGATTTGAGAAGTCTTTTATAGTTGCATAACGTATTTAATAAAGAGTTATCAGCACTTCTTTCAGCACTTTTATTTAAGGTGTGGATAGCGTTATCAGAAAAATTGCACTACTTAAAACAATTTGACAAATCATTTGTAATACGTTGACAATCTTTTCTGAGGCACCACGGAATCGATTAAAGCTTTTTTATAAATTTGAAATACCTTGAGAGTGCTTATTATAATGACACAACTATTATTGGTCAACTCGTTTTCACACTGCACCCACACTTTGAAGCAAGGCTGGAGTGTTTCTAGTAGACTTCTTCCGCATGAGGAAACTGTAAAGAACGCAGCTATGGGAAACCAGTGAAAGACTAAAATTATGGGGAAGAATGCTCCAACTACCGCAATGTTTGTGAAACTGATCGAAGTGGCAATTTTGCTTTGCACGTTCCTCTTGCTGTTTACCAACTCGTACTTGGCCGAAGATGTTGCAAATGGAAGTGGCAACGAGATGCCATTATTTGCCACACAATCTCTGAATTCCCCGATGCATCTGATGAGGCTCACGCATGGTCAGCGCCTTGGTATGATGATTGCGATGCTTGTAAATGAGATCTGTCTGATGATATTGGAGATCTGCTGCCTGTCATCATTATTGGCCTTAGTTATGAGCTACCCTATTACTGTAAATAGCAATTGCTGCGTGTGGTGTGGTGTGGAAGTTGAACCTGTGGCAGTTTTGTTGCCCCACTTCAATTATTTATGTGCCTCTGTCGGATTCACAACTTGCCGTTACACTTCTTTTCAATTGCCATTCGATAGGTTCATGTAATTCTCATCGTCGTGAGTTGGCAATTAAGGTCTCGATTATAGTAATATAACTGAAGTTGATAGAGAGCTTGCATACGTATTAATGTGGAATGTAATTTATAAAATAATAAATCTGTGATGTGCCCAAAAATAGCTACGAAATAATTTATAATGAATGAGTGTTAATCCAAAAATGAATCTATTAGTCGTCTCTTTTGGCATTCAGTGAATCATCATCATCAGCGGCATAATACTGGAAATTATGAATGCCAATTGGCAGTATTTGGCAGTGAACATTCACATGACAGGCAGCATCTTGTGTAATGCGATTCGTTAACATTTCATTGGACTTAAGTGAATACAATAGAGCAGGAATGCGCATTCAAACAAATATTTATAGACATATTTGTATAACTCTTAGGTTGGTCTTGGCACTCTCTTCCACTTCATTGGGTATTGCTACTATTTGTACCAATTTTATCTTTTCGCACAGTCAGATACGAACGCAATCCTTGCTGATAGGATTAACAACCCACACAAAATACACAAATACACACACACACACATAGAATCATTTGAACACAATGGCATCACAAACCAAAACAAGATATGTCAAAAAAAAAAGAGAAATGAGAAACAAAAACAGAAACAAACCAATGCCAAAATACATAAAACTTGCCGCATTTGCTTTTTGCATGTTCCTTGTTATTCTGACTCTGTGTGTTTGTGGGTAGCACTCGAATTCACCGAACCGTTTCGTTCAAAAACCCTACACAACATAAGGATAAACAATGTGCACAAAATGTTGTACAAATATTGTACAACAATGCTCTTACACGAGAATGTGTTTTACTTACGACTGAATTTAGTTTTGTTCTCGCATTGATAAATACAAAAATTGTGTTGTACATATTTTTGGCTATGCTTTGCTATAGTTTTTGATGGGCAGCAGGATTATATGCGGTGTTTGAGCAGCTGAAAAGTAAACCTGGTTGAAATGCTTATATTTAATCATTCTATTTCAAATATGTGAAGCGATTAACTACAGGTAAAATTATGCTACAAATTAGATCTGTCTTGATGATTACTGCGCACTTTAGTTGAAATAATTCTCATCTAGCAGACGAAAAGAAAAATAAATTTCCTTCATCTTTCGCAACCCAAATGCAATATAACATATTTGTGTAATTCTCCAACAAAGCTTTGCTCTTTCCTTTGAATAATGAAATTCTTGTCTGCACATATAATAATTCTTAAACATTGTTTTTACTTTGCTGTTGTCGTTCTCCTTTTTATTATTTATTTATTAGCCTTTTGAGGCAGCCAACTGCTGTTAGGCAAAAGTTAACAGCTTGTAACGTGCATTTTCAATTGAGAAGTAGTCGAAAGTAATCGAATATTCATAAGCTATTCATTTGTACAGCATATTTTAAAGTAATTTTCCCTGTTTTTCATTACATTGAGCGTGTGGTGAAAAAGCGCGTTTTCCTTCTGACCAACAAGTGATATTGAATGCGCTCGTTAAATGAAACGGTCCAAATTTTAGCTGGTTGTTTGAACTGCCGTTTTATGCTCTGACGGTTAAAGCCAACTGCAGTCAGACTGACAGGATATATATGTAGATATACAAACATATATAAAGAGCAGCAGCAAGGAAACTGTGAAGGAAGTTTGGCAAACGGAGAAATTTTGCGCGCATTTTGCACGTGTTGTTGCCATTTGCCTTTTGCATAAATAAATAAGTATAACTGCGTTGTCTGTAGTTATGTATATGTGTGTGTGTTAAGGTGCGTGAGCTTGCATGTCTGTGTGTTGTATAGCATGTTGAGTGCTCGACGCTGTTAACTTTTAGCGCGTTTCCTTGTGTTTTGTTGCCTACCTGAAGGCGTTCTGCCATTCTCTTTTACTTCGTTCGCCTCGTCATCCCGGTGCAAACGCACTCAATTTATCTCTCATATTATATTCACATTGCGTGTGCGTACCTCAAATTGTTTTCAGCACTTTAAGAAAGTATTTTGGGGTAAACGAGCTCTAAGTCTTATTTAATGTGGATTGTTGAAGATATTGAAAGAAAAAACACAGTTTGTGATTGCCTTTGTGAGTTCCTTTCCAACGCTGTAGGTTTGGGGAATCAACTGGTAGCGTCGAGTTTTTAATAGACTTTAATGTAAAAATGATTTTATTTATAAAGTTTACCGAGGAATGGTAAAGTTTATTTTGAAGACTACACATAAAGTTATTCGTTTTTACTTTGCGTGTGATTTATAAATATTTGATGTGGCGTATAGTTTCATAAGTTCAATCAAAGGAATTAATAAGTACATAACCAAACTTTATTTTTGGATTGTAGTAGCTCACATTGCCTTGGTGCATCTGGATATTTATCATAACATTCTCAATCATAAAGTTTTATAAAAAATTTAAAGCAGATGGTGGATCATAATTAGTATCAACTTTATTCTACGAAGTTGTACAACTTTAAATGATCAAAATAATTATATGACTGACGTCACAATTTGTAATTGTATTATTATTATTATTGCTATTATTATTACCAATGAAGCATACTAACTGTTTTACTTCTCTTTCGCTCTCTTTCCTGTATTGCAGGTATGTAGACCGAGACCTTGACCAACGGCTTTGTAATTGACTACCTACCAGTAACTTGTAACATATGTAAGTCAACACACGCGCGACAAATTTTCATTAGGCCGAAGTGTAACTTAAGTGCACGGGAAATGTTTATATTATGTATTGACATTCAGCGTTTATTGTCTGTTGTGCATTTGCATTCGCGTATCGATTGCGTCATTTGTAACGCTCCTCCCAAAGAGCTAACCAATCAATTAATGGCCAAATCACATAATGCATGTAAACGATAATGAAAATGACATTTGCGAGAGCAACACGCAAAACAACAACGTTGTCAACATTACGCTGTCGTCGTTTGCCACAGATGCAGATACATTCTGCTCTTGGGTTGGAAAGCGAAAAAAACTTAATTAATGAAATTAAGCCCGCAAATTGCGAGTCAGCGTGGGTATGTGAGTTTTAAATGTGTCTCTCTGTAGGGTATACATATATATATATGTATATATATATCTGTGTGTAGGGTATCTGTGTATTTGGAACGCATTTTCAGGTATCTGGGTTCTCTTCAGTTTCTGTTTCTGTCTGGTTGCGGTTGGTGTGCATGCTTATGGCACAAGATAATCGATTATAATCGCACCTGCCATCCCCCTAGACGCCTTTCATTTGGCGCAGTGGGCGTGTCGCCTATGTACTATTCTATCATGTTGGCCGCGTCGGTCGACGACTGCCGCTCATTATGCGCATTAATGTCGCAGTTTTGCCTTTAACGTGGCCCAGCTATCGCAAAGGGCTGGTTTTGTCCCCCCACACGTCCCACGTTGGGCGCCACAGTATCCATATCATGCAATGCTCAGCCGTGAATTAGTCGTTAAATAACGTATACAAGTTGTACAAGCACAAAAAACGCCATTTGTTACTTTGTCTTCAGTTTATTTTAATCGTTATCGATATGTACTACTATTAGTAGCCCCACGTTGGGCGCATTTAGCTAGTATTTGGGTTACTTTTGGTGGAGTCAGCGCTCCTGTGCTGATTTACCCCAAAAATTCATTCCAACTTTTGCTATATTGTAGTACTATCTGTGGGCTTTAATCATTTTGCTTTCCCTTTTTTTTCCATGGGTGCTGTGCAAAATTTATTGGTTTTCGCGGGCATTACTTCATTTTGTTATTCGCTGCTACTGGGCTTAGTTCGCGTGTTACATTCGCCTGTAAATAGGCAGCAAATGCGAAAAAAAAAGAAAAAGAACAAGACGAGAGAATAAAATTAAAGCTGTCTGCCTGCTTTTGGCTCTGGGACTGGGAATAAACTAGACACCTACGACGACATCGACAACGACATGGCGTGTTTGTTTGCTTTTCGCTTTTGCCTTCTGGCGTGTTGTTTCGTTTCAGTTTCTCTCGCGTTTTCTCGTGTTTTTCTTTTCTTTTTTTTTTTATTTTGTGCTTCATTAGTGGCAATGCACCCGGCGGAGAATCAAGAATTGAGAAGTGAGAATTGAGAATCGCGAATACACAATACTATAGAGAATTGTTGGCCGACAGTCGCCTAATGCCCCAGCGCTCTAAATGTGTGCTATGCCCCTATGAGGTCAAAAACAATCGATTTTCATTTCATTTTCTTTTGTGACTTTTTCTTTTCTTTGGCCCGCTTCGCTTCGCTTTTTGGCTCACGTGCTGCAACTAAGAACGAGTACGGGTAAAAAGTTACAAGCATTTATGAAACCATTGCGAGCATTTTAAAAATATGCTTGTCACACGCTGCGTATGCTTGACGGTCTCTTTCTTTTGGGATTTTCCAATCAGACGCCATTCTAATTAGTTTTCTGTTTTGATGCCCCATCCATGGCGACTGTGTTTTGACAACATAATTTTGAAGATACCGAAAGTATATACAACGAATTGTGTAGACTCTTCACTAATTTTCAAATTATACTTTATTATGTTGAAGTATATTTAATTTCGGTCTCAACAACTTCAAGTTTCAAGTCAAATAACAAAATTTTTACGAAAACTTTACAACTTTTATTTGATTGCCAACCGTTGCGTTGTTTAGCTTACCTCCCCATCAACAAGATGAAAACTTTGAATATTACATTTTTGTTGTTGGTTTCTCTGGAGCTTGTTTTAATTTATGCAAAGGCAATTTTTAAACATTTCGCACACGTGCGTGTCACAAACTAAACATTAGAATATTTAAATAATAACCAAGTTTTGTCAGTGTTTCAAGCTCAAAGTGTAGAGAAGATTCTTGTAGACTCTCTTTAAACAAAAAATCTATATTATACATAAAGCATAGACACGGACAACTTAATTCGATAATTCCGTGACGAATGTAATTATTTTTGTGGTCACAATAATTGCGATACTGTTTGGACCCTGCTTTTAATATGAGCAAGTACGAGCTTTGTATGTATTTTTGTGTCTGTGTGACATGTAAATATGCATATACTCGTATCTATGGCAAATAATTATAATTATAATAAAAATAAAAGTTAATTTGGTCAACTTCCTGGACTTCTGTCGCTAGCAGATAAATTATGAAAAGTTCTCATGGGATTAGACAAAAATCTGCTGTAGTCTTAAAACGAATATGTTTTTGATATTAAAATAGCATTAGTTATTTATGTATACATTAGTAACAGCTTTAATTCCAACTGTGTTTAACTTAAATGTGTCTTGCTTTTTGAGTGTCCTTTAATGTTGCGTGTTGGGTCAACTTGCCCCAATTTCACGTTCTTGCCTTAAAATTAGTTTCCTCTGCATTATACATGTACATCATTGAACAATTCAATTGTGCGCGTTCTTTTTTTATATTCTGTGCTGCCCCAGTGAGTCATATTTACTGGTCACGTATTTACTTTAGCCCTCAATTACCCCAGTGAGTTACTTCTTTCCTAATCAGTCAGACAATTCTTTCATTTAAATATAAGCATGTCTGTTTAGTCCACTTTACCAACTTGTCTTGCTGTATTTACCTTCGTTTGCGAGACATACGTTGATATTTAGGTATTATATTTTTGTGTAGCTTTCGGTCTTTAATTAAGCAAATGTAGTGCATACGACATTTTTCGGCTTTTCTGGCTCAATCGAAAGTATGTTTAATAATTTTCCAAGTCTTTCCGTTAAGTCAATATGAAATGTGTACTTTTGCTCCTCTATGAATACAATCTTATATTATAGCTGACTAGGGAAAATGAAATATGTATTTGCTTATAGGCTTTTTTGAAGAATTTTCTTATATCACTAATCTAATCACCAAATTGCCTGACGCCTACCTCATTAATTTTGTAATTTGATATTACGCAGTTATTATGTTAGAAAAACAGTTAGCAGTAAAATGTGTAGAGAGGTTATAAAATTTATAGATATATCATCCCCAGCTATATAAATATATTTATTTATTTAACAGTTTAGGAGCATTATAAAATGCGCATCATGAGTATATCCCACTGATTTTCTGCACAGAATATCAATAAACTATTTTGTGGTAGTTTTACTACAGTTTTATTGCTACTTAAAAGTTAAAAGTTTACAAATCATGTTGAAGATACATATAAAGCAAAAACTTTTTCGCTACGGGTCTTTCTATACATACTTTAGATACTTTTATTGGTATGTGAATTCGTGTTTGTTATACAGAGTGCTAAAGTATATTAGAGTATATAGGTTTTTATAGGTATTAGAATATGTTCTTAATAAAGATCACCAAAATTGTTATTATTAAAGGGCAATCAAGTTTTTTATGCCAATAAGAATTGAAGCAACAAAGTGCACCACAGATACGCTTACAAAGTATCTTGTAGTCGAGATTGAAAGATTATAAGTATCTAAACTTTGTATTCAGTTTGAAAATCAAGAACACTTTAACCACAATTTTGCGGTAGATTTGGCTTTGGGCTTTTGGAGTTGAAGACTGTTGCGGCCAGGTGAAGGAGACAGACAGCGCAGACAGCGGTTTAGTAAATAGGTGAGTGCCGTTAACTGGCATAAATGGCAAAGAAAGGTGAACCCAGTTCTGGCCAGGATGGTATCGAATAAATAAAACTTTTATGATGCGGCATAAATCTTCCGGGCAGACATGTCAGGCCACCTCTGAAGCGACGAACTGTGACCACACCCATTCCCATTCTCATTCCCATTCCCTGTTGCAGCCCATTAAACAGTTGTAACTCATGTTGCTGCCATTTCCGCTGTCTAACCAAATGAACCAATATAAATTCAATATTTTATGAGTATGTTTTTCCGTTCAGGTTCAGGTTGTTCTACTTACTATTCGTTTGTTTTTTTCCTTTAGCACACAACGCACACAATAGGCAAACAATGGACATTCATCAATTACTCTGTTGCCTTTTTGCTTTGAGCCATTAGTTGTTAGAAATGTGTCGCTAATGTGTCTATAAGGTGTCCAGTAACAGCGCCAACTCTAACACTCTCTCTCTCTCTCTCTCTCTTTCTCTTTCACCCCGTCTCCTGCCCGTCATCTCGCAGTCGGCCTATTTATAGAGGCCATTAGATGGCCAACGTGCCTAAGTATCATCATTAAAGGCACATAACGTGTCTCTGGTATCTTTCGTTGCCGCACGATTTGCGGTCATGTTGATATTTATTAATGTTCAATTATCGATAATTATCTGTTTATCTATTTAATATTGTCTGCCTGCAACGCAGCTTCGATCAAATAGTGTAATGTCGGGTCTTGTTTGCCACTCGTGGACTCTTGTATACAGCGTAGTTTACGTTTGTCAGAATATAAAAGGAAGCACTCCAAATCGCTTTATTTCTAAAATTTCAATTTATAACACAATAATTATGTCCAAGGACATGAACGTGTCGGAACAGGTTTGCAGTAACAGTTTTCTAAGTAATTATTCGACTCCAGATAGGATTTAATGTCAGACAAGAAGTCTGGCATATACGTCTCCGAATATCTATTTTGCAATGATTTGCCTAAACATGTACTTTGAAGAGCTTTCCAGTTTTTTTATCTTAACCATCATTTCACGGCAGAACATGCTCTGGTTATCGGGAAAACTATGTTCGGTCTTTAAAAATCTTTTCTTAACTATAGATGGCATAGTTAGAAGACAAATTCAGTAAAATAAAAAACAAAAAAAATGTTATCTCTCACCTTTCTCAATTGACTTTCGTTTGGTCTTATGAATCTTGTTGTTAGCTTCCAGAATACCTTTCATCAAACCAATTTTCTTAGAGTCCTGTGTAGAGGGTCCCATGTCAATGTAATGCATCGACGGCTCACAGCTAATACCCATATAGGGCACCAAAGTATATAGCTGCGATTTTTTTCCACATCTCCAAATCTTCCTTAAGACGAAGATTTGTTCTCAACTGGCGTTTAGCTACAACTTCATTGTACATTCTATATGACATTGTCGAAAGCAAATTCTGCACTTTATCCATGCATCTAGTAATTATAATAGATTATTAATAAAATAAATAAATATTTAATAGTATAAAATAAAGACAGTGCATAATGATCAGAAAATTTATAAAAAAAAATTAGTAAGAAAATTAAATGTAGAAAAAGAAAGCAGCTGAAACTCACTCCTGATTATAAAATGTCGATATTCCTGGCAGCACGTTAGATCTTTTCATTGTGTGAAGGCTGCCTATCATATCATATAAAATATCCTGGACAGCATTCAACTGAAGAGTATTCAGATAGCTTGTATTATTCACATGCTTGCGTGTCCACCAACCACGAAATGAGGCTTGAATCTTGACAGAACTCGAGTAGAACAAAATCTCCATCGATTGCTGTACCTTTTCTTCTGCTATGATCTGGAGATTACGCCCCACAAGATAACGTCGCCACACTCTCTGAATAATTTCAGCTGCATTGTTTTGCTTTACCATGTGATTACGAACTCGCCAGCCCCGAAAAGTCTTTTGGATAATTCGAGCCGCTTTAAATTGCTTGTAATCGAGTAGAAGCATATGGATGCTAAGCCGAAGATTGTGATTGTGATATTTTCGTTTTTAAGTAACGGTGACAACTTACCGCAGTGCATTGTTCAGATATGTCGAGGGTAATTCCCTGGTCTCAGTAGTTTCGCCTTCATACTCGTCAGTACTTTTGGAATTATTTGTAATACTGGCCAACGTGGTGCGATATGTGAAAGTCCAATAGTTATTGCACCACATGATCAACAGAAATCTATTTTGTGTAATGCTCTTTTGAATATTAGAATGTTTATGTATTTCTCAATTTGATGTGATTGTTTAGATTAATATATTGTTATTATATATATCAGAGGTAACCAGATGTGAGAACACTTCAACTTTTGAATCAAAGTATTTTTCATTAAGTATATAAAACTTGTGAATGTGAATGTAATTTTCAATAGTAAATTCAAAACAACTATATTTTGTTTATTATTTAAATGTTTCTTGCCCCTCAGGGATTAGTTTTATTAGATAAACATAACAACCAATCATTTGGCGTCTAAACAAATAAATTTTTACACAATGGCATAAAAGGCTTGTAGTTGATACTATCGACAGGGTTTAATTAAGTTGAATTGTTTATGGCGAAACTACTAATAATTTGCTTTTATACTCGAGTTTAGCATCTTAACATTTTAATTAAGTCAAAACAAGGCTTTGTTATCCAATCTGAACAATTGAATAGATTGCTTTGCTACTAAATGAATTAATAGCAGCTACTGCTCGTATTTGCTATTGTGGTTTATTTATTTCTATTTATAGCCAAAGTTACATTTTCATTTAGAATGCAATATTTTTGTCTGTCCGCCTATAGATTTATCTATACATAAATACATGTGTGTGTGGACGACGTCTTGCTAGAAGCTGAGTTGCATTGGTCAAGCAGTTGGCTTGCTCCTTTTGCTGAGCTCAAAGTCATTTAGTATTGTGCAAACAATTTGCTCCGTTTCATGTTACGACTTTTCCAACCTAACAACTAGTACAAGCCAGAAAAAGCAGAAAGCAGATGATGATGGCCACGACGAGAGATGACGTTGTGGCCGCAACTGCAACAGCGACTTCGACTTCGACTAAGGCTGTCCAAGAAAAATTCATCGAAGAAATGCCAAACTGCAATTGACTTGCATGACCATAAAAATTAAGTTATATACACCAAAGCAGCCATAGAGCTATAGGGCGGCGACGGCAGAGGATGCCAAAGGCAGGCAGGAGACGGGAGGCAGCAGTGGGAGCGAGTTGAAGTCGAAGGTACAGCTAAAGCGCAAAAATAAAGTCGAGTGAAATTGCTGCTGTAATATATTTTAATAGCGTAGAGCTAGCTCTAACTGAGGCCGGAAAAGCTCTGTGATCGAGGTTGCCTTTTGTTGTTGACTGTTGACTGTTCGCTGGTCGCTGGTCAGTGCTACATAGAGCCAACAAGCGAACTGTGCAAACTCAGTTGGTAACAGCGAAGAGCAAACAGCTAACCGGCCAACAAGCCATACAGCCAAACAACCAAGTAACAAAACAGCAAACGGCAAACAAATAGTTGACCAAACCAGACCTTTCGGCCAGCGAAATTTTCGACTCAACTCGCGCAGTCTTGGCTTGGCTGCCTGCTCTTTGCCTTATTATGTCTAATTAGATTGCGCTGTAGTTGTTGCTCGTTTTACGGAATGCTTTATTGTTACTTTGTCGATTTGATGTTTCGTTTCTGGATTGAGTTGGCCAGCAAAAATCGATGCTCAGCGTAGGGGTTAATTGATGTTGGCTCTGCGAAATAATCCCCTACCTACCTAGATTTGGGGTTTGCTCTGCCTAATTTTACGACACAATTCAATTATGAAACTTAAGATACCATTTAAAAGTTTCCTTCATATGAACTCGTGGATGTTTTCACCATTTGCCCTGAAGACACAGTTAACCTGTTTTCATAAGCAGCCTCATTATAGATTCATGTTTCAATTGGACAAAAAAAACACATTCTAAACCCATTCCTCATCAGTCATTCTCTCTGTTGCCAGCCACATTTTTGACACACAACAAAATTGCGACACACTCGAGACAGAGAAAGAGAGGGAGAAGCCAAAAAAAAAAAAAAAAATTAAAAAGAAATCATGGCAAACGTGTGTGTCGCACTTCAGGGGCAACTTTGGTCTGGGGCAATTGGCAAATTGAAATCTCATAAAAATTCTCACGTTTTGCTCCAAATTTTGTGGAGCGCGCTTTTGTGTTTTGCATAATCACCTGAGCCAAGTTGCGTAGGCTGAGCGTTGAGTGAGAGAGAGAAAGAGGGAAGGGGAAGGCAGGCATAAATGTGACGCCAGCTCTTAGAACCCGCCAAGCAACCCACTGAACGGACACTAGAAGTGCCCAGCCATTGAACTCTGCACACGATTATTATGATGGCAAATGTGACCATAAAAGAGACGAACTCAAACTTATACTGAAACCTCCAACTCCAATTCTAACTTCGACTTTAACTTCCAACTCGCAAATCCATCCCGAACTCGAAGTTGAAGTCGAAACAAACGAGTCGACTTGTTGCGCAAAAGATTTTTATCAAATTGGCCGTCGGGTTATACGAAGCTTGACGAGATTCTCATTCTCATTTCGATGTGGATTCCGATTGGATGGCGAGGAGAGTGCTATAGAGAGTCGCGAGCTTGAATCACAGATGCTGATTTCTTCTTCTTGTTGGTTTCCTGTGCGTGTGGCACTGTGTAGATTACTTGGGGCGATCTATTGACTTCAATTGCCCGCTGGCTATGCAAATTTATCAACACACTCCCAATCCCAGTTTCAGTCTTAGTCTCAGTCCATACAGAGAGCTCCGTGTCCCAGAAACACACAAAAACCGGTGGCACTTTTTTTCTGTTTTCGTTGTTGTTAAGTTGCCAAGAAGTTGTGCGATAAAAATCGCCTATACCCCTTGCCCTCCCACCACACTCTCTACAGACCACGGAGCGCCATTAGTCAAGCTGCTGGTGCATTGAACTTGAAACATCTCGCAGTTTTCACTTCAATCCATCAAACGACTCGACGGTGTTGGCGTTGGCGTCGGCGTCAACGTCGGAGGCGACCGCGAAGTCTCTGTCGACGTCGACGGAAACGGGAGAGATTCCAATGACGCGTGTAAAATGATTGTACGCGTGTGCCCCCCAGGGGAGCTCCTAATGAATGGAGCAGCTCTTAAACTGAAAAGCAACTGTAGAATTTGTATTCCCCATTCTTGCTTGCGTGGTTTGTGTTTTTGATGCTGATTCCAATTCTGATTCTGATTTGTATCTGCCCTCTAATGAGTACATAATAATAAATAAATAATGATTCATTTTAGCTCAGTCATGTGTATATATCAACTATATATGTAGTTGATTCTTAATGTAGTCTCATTAAATGTGCTCTCAGTACGTTTTCGAAAGTGGCAAGACTGTTTTGCAAATTTATGTGGTGTTATTTTTTCGAATGATTTATATTTCTGACACAGTTTCGTGTCGGATGAAGCTGTTGAAAGTTTGACAACAACTAAAGTGTCATGAGGAATTTTTAAGATAAGAATTGATGATATTTCCAGCTATGCTTCAGAGCTAGTAAAACGTATTCATAAAAATACTTTTTATCTTAAACACTTGTTTCTGCTGCTAAAGGTTATATCTTATTTAAAACTGACAACTTATGGCTTACTTCTATTGTTTACCTTACAATTCTTATTTTATTTGCCAACACATTAAAATCCATGGTCATTTTATTTGCACAATTGTTGTCATGCAACCCAAACAAATTTGCCAGCTAATTAGATTCGAGCATTCTACTCACGTTCGCATGGTCAGCAGCCCAGCATTGTTTGCACTTCCCCAAACCTAATATAGTTGCTTACGGATATTGATGAATTCATTACCATTAAACGCGATATTATTTATCATTTGTGCATTATTATTCATTATGATTTTAATAACCTGATAAAAGAGACCACATTGTTGTGATAATATTGTAATAAGAACAAAAGTTGTTACACTAATTGCAAAACTTTGTCATTAGCAACATTGTAAAAAATTAAACACAAACATGTAATTAAATGTTGTCCTCCATTAAGTTTTTAAAAAACAGCCGACGCCTTAAGGGGCCAAGAGTCCACAAGGGCGTTGCGTAATTTATGTGGGAAACCTAAATAATTGTGGCTGTTGATAATTAAATTTTCGCCGTCACTCTAAGCAAAAAAAAAAAAAACACAAATAAGAATTTAAAACAAAAAATAATAGAAAGAGCAATAACAGGTAACTGCTAATTTCGCGCTTCCTGTTCTCTTAAATTCTTTTCGTCTTTCACACTGTGACTAATGTTAATGACATCTCATATCGTCAGTTCATTTCGACCTCAAAAGTCGTTGCACTCTCCATTTTGGGGGCATAAACAAAACAAAACAATACCAAAATGCAAAACTCGTTTCGTACTTGACATGAAGCTCACTTTTTTTGGACTGTTCCAAATTGCGAAATCGTGCGAATTATTACGAGTTTAAGATTAACTAGAAATCAATATCTAATCTTCGACAAATCGCTTATCCGCTTGGCTGTTAAGAACATAATAACAAAATTCATGGGCAGTTGTTTTAAATACGTAGAAACTAATTGAACTGTCGGAAGTTGATAAGCTATGCTAACACAAGGAGCCATTTTAATTGCCGGAGACAGCAACAAGTAGCGCAGTTCTCATGACGCACGATAAGGGAAAACAAGCGTCAGTTGAAAATACCGCAGCGTAGCCGACGCCAAAACATAAAGCAGCGGTTGCTTTCCAGATAAAAAACAGTCTGAGAACGCCCATGCGAAGCATCGGTTGCCGCCTGAAGCAAGGTCTAACGATGGAAACGTCAAAGGGGCAAGTTTATGTGATAAAATAAATACAAATCCAGAAAACTAACGCATCGCATCGCAATTATTAATCATATCTGCAAAAAAAAAACTATTGTGCTTATCATGACTAAAAGCTGAGAGAAGTTTATTCTAAATTATGCGAACAAATTTATTTGCTCTGGCTTAAAAATTGTTCACTTTTATGTTTATTTAAATTAAAATCATCTTGTGTTGTGTTAAAAATATTAAAAAATAATATGAAAATGATTCAGCCTCGTAATAACAAAGAAAATTCAAATTCACAACGTATTTATATAAAATCAATGCAATGATTGAAATTCTATGAACATTTCATTAATATCAACTTGTGAATTATTAAATTAACATAAACTAAGGCAAGTTTTTAATAAATAATGAAAGTAAATTTTCCCCTATAATATATGAAATCAATGCTCTGAGGATTGCTGTTAGTATCTGAGTTCCAATAAATTGTAAGACCTTCGCGCTTATCTTTTAAAAACAAGTCTGCAGGGTGGTTTAATTTTTATTGTAAAGAAATTATGAATTCTCCATGTTTACTCTCAGTCTGGAAAAGTATTTTTATTAACAACTTGTGTTGCGACAAAGAATTATTAAAACTATAAAAAACATGGAGGCAAGCTCGCAGTGTATTAAATTAAAACAAATCAGGATTTCTGTTACTCTCTATAAAGATTCCAATATGTATAGTGCCAAGGATTTATTACAATGATATGAGAAAGGAAACAATTTAATGATAAATAATAAAATTCGAATGAATCCACTACTCATTGATATTAAACGTATGCTATGAGCTTACTGCTACTATCTTACTTTCGCAGTTCCTTGAAATTATAAAGATTGCGTTCTTATTTAAAAACAAGTTTGAAAGTCATTGTTTTCCGCCTGGTTTACTACATTAACAATACTAGAAATATTCCCATGATTATCAAGTTGAGTGCAGCGCCAAAGAATTAATAAAACAATATGCAATTGGGGACAAAGAAAATGAAGTGTAATCGAGCAACAATAATTTGAATAATTATAAAAAGTATTTGCAATTTCCAAATTTGGCTTATTCTAAGCGAGAAAATAATAGTAATACTAATACAAAGCCACAAATCCGACTCGATCACTTTTTGGTAAAGAAGCTACTGATGTTGGATTGCTTTGTTTTAGGCGTCTCCTTTGCCATTTTACCAGCTTTACTCGCTGCTGCTGGCGGCGATTTTTTCTTTGTAGTTGGCGCAGACGCAGCTGCAGCAGCTGTCGGCGAAGTCTTTTTCTTGGCCACTGTCGCCGCCTGCGCTTGTTTCTTGGGCCTTACAGTTATAACAAAGCCATCATCATCTAGAAATGTTTCGTTTGTGGCCGCAGCAGCATCCACATCCATCGCTTCCTCCACCTCCGCCTCCTTCTTTGACTGTGACTCTGTTGACTTCTTTTGCGGCTGCTCTTCGTCCTCAGAGTCCGAAATGCGACGACGTTTGCTAGTTTTTGGCTTGCTGCCCGCGTCGTCGTCATCTGACTCATCGCCCGAGCCAACTACTTTGCGTCGCAGCTTATCCAATTTCTCCTCCTCGTCGGAGGAAGCTTCTTCTTCGTCATCAAACAGCTGCACGGAGGTGTTGGTTGCCGTTAATTCTTTTTTCACGCTTTCCGTGGGCGATTTCTTTGATTCGCTGGACGTGGACGTGGGTTGCTTCTTAAAGAAGTTGTCCATGCTGCCGCTGGCAGCTTTGCTGCCTGCCGCTGATTTAGTTTCCTTGGGCGGCTGCGCGGCTTTCGCCGCAGGAGCTGCACTAAAGAAGCTGTTAATGCTGCCCTTTTTCGTTGGAGCTGCTGCTGCTTTGCCTTTGCCAGTTTTCTGTGCGCTTGGTGGCGATTTCTTCTGTTCCTCTTTGCTTGCTGCTGCCTCCACCTTGCTGCCAGTTGCCTTTGTCGGCTCCACTTTGCTGCTTGTTGTCTTTGTTGGCTCCACCTTGACACTAGCGGGCTTAGCGGTCACTCCATTACCGTTCAAGGGCTTGTGGTCAGTACCGTTGGTCACTGGCTTACTTGTAGATGCTCCTGCACGCTCCACTAACTTGGCTAGTTTTACTTCGACATGCTGCATAGGCTTGAAAATGGGGGCAGCACTCTTGGAGCCGCCAGCAATCTCCACGGAATACAGCTGCGATTGTGAGTTTTGCAATTTGCCCAGCCATTCCTTTAACTTGTCTTCACCTTGCACAATCGTATACAGCTCGCCGTCGCCATTCGCTTTCATGCCATGTACGAGAAAGCGTTTCTCGAACTTGTTGTTGGCGCGTTCCTGTTGTTTAATGTGCGCCTCCAGCGTTTCGTGAGCTTCTTTATACGTTAATTTGTACTTTTCCAGCAAATCAGTGACCAGCACTCGTCTATCAAAGTCAATTAGACAATCATCGAGTGCTTCTTGCAGCGACATCTTGTGCACACACGTAAAAACAAGAGTTTTTCGTAAAATATAATTTGATAATAACACGACAACACAACGCGAAAACACGCAATGCGCAACAAAAAGGCGCTGAAATACCGGCGCAAAACAGCTGGGCAATTATAGAGATGGGCGATAAGTATGCATTCGCATTAACATTATCGTTTTGACTGTTATCGACTTAGCAGAGAGTTAACATGCTGCTGTAAAGTAGCAACGCTTCAAATGTGAATGGCAAAACAACTTATTGCGCAATTAAAAGCATAGATGGCGCTTTAAAGCAACAGTGCTGTTATTCCCGCGCTGTTAAGATTTTGAAATGTATCGAATTTTTACTAACAATCTTGTATTTTGATTGCAGCTACAATATGCGCTTTGAGCCGCTGGGTCAGAAAATGTTCACACGCCGCAACTGGCTGCTGCGCTGCAGCATACTCATCAACGTGGCTGTGCTGCTCTATATTGGCAGCCATGTGATGATTGGTGGCGGCAACAATTTCACTAGCGGCGGCGGATTCCTGCTGCAGGAGCAACAACAACAGCCGGCGGCATCCGCCTTACAGGCTTCCTCCCTTTTGCCACAACAACAACAACCCACGCCCAAAAATGTTAATGTAAGATTTCATTAATATTAATTATACTTTGAATACGAATAACCCTTTCATTTTTATTTTTTGGCAGTCGGAGGCGTCTTTTGCGGAAGAGAAACTGGTGGTGGCAGGAACTGGGAATGCGAATTTGGAGCCAGCAGCAGCTGCGGCGCCACCATCGGCAGCCATCGGCGACAGCGGAGGAGGCAATCTGCCTGAAGCTGGCCAAGTGGTGGGCAACATTGGCGTTGTCGGCAGCAGCAGTTCAGCCACAGAGCTGAACAATACACAGTCCGATGGCTACATAGTCACTGGTGATGAAAAGGAACTGGATGAACGAGTGCGCAGCCTACTTAATTGCTACGAACGCGATTATGACCAACAGACGCTACAGCGTGGCGACTTTTGGGTGCTGCAGAACTATGTGAGAGCGGAGCATGGCGAGCTCAAATGTCACGAATCCATCACATACACTACGCATGCGGATTACACATTTTTGGACAATCTAGTGCCGCTACTGGAACGGTAAGCGAGAGTATCAATCCTTTGAAGTTATACTAATTATTTAAATCCATCAGCTGGAATGCACCCATTAGCATAGCAATGCATGCGCCAGGCACGGATTTCCAGCCCACACTGGACTCCATCAAGTATCTGCGAGACTGTGTACCGGGTAACCAGCTGGTGCGCGCCTTTGCCACCTTCCACATCTACTTTGGCACCAAGCACATACCCAAGTCAGTCCCCAAGGCACAGGATGCCCTCAAGACGGGATACAATTGTTCGCTGCCAGCGCCGTATTTCAATGTCAGCTCCGGACATTTGTATAAAGCGCAAAAGAAGCTGTTGTATCCAGTGAATGTGGGTCGCAACATCGCACGCGATTCGGCGCTCACTCACTTTATACTCGCCTCGGACATTGAACTGTATCCCAATCCGGGATTGGTTAAGAAATTTCTCGAGATGATAGCGCGCAACGAACAGTATCTGCGGCGGAAGGCGCCAAGGTGAGTCATCTAAAAAGACCAAATTGCAAATTTCACGTATTTTCGTAGGGAATAAAGCGACTTATAATTAGGATAAAAATAAAAGCTGTCGTTATCAAGTTTTACAGTATAAAATAACATAATTTAAAAATAATAAATAATGCCGTAAATTATATTGAATATATTTGTAGATAGTTATTTCTAGAAGATTGTTACTTTTATTCAAACATCTTGTCATTTCAAGCAATTTTTTTTTTTAGATTTAATACTATAGTATATAGGGGAAACATGTTTAAGTAATAATAATTTTAAATATATTATTTAATAGTAAGAAAGTAAGAAGTTCAAACCTCTTTTGGAATATTTGAGACTGTTTTTTAAATCATGCCAACAGTAGTTATTGCATCATAGACAAGCTGAGCAAGAAAATAGGATTTCTTTAAGATATGTTGGGATATTACATTGTATATATTTATGAGATGTCGAATAAAAAGAAAAGCTCCGCACAGTTAAACAATGTTAAATGCTAGCAATCTAATACATATTTATCTATTTCGCAGGGTTTTCCCACTCAGTATTTTTGAGGTGGACGAGAATTCGCCAGTGCCGCACGATAAAACCGAGCTGCAAGAATTTCTGCGGAATGGCAAAGCCATACCCTTCCATAAACGGGTGTGTGCAAGTTGTCATGGTGTGCCCAAGTCCAAGGAGTGGATGGCGGCCAATGAAACAGACGAGCTGAGTGTGTTTCACATAGGCAAACGCACTGGCTACTATGTGCACTGGGAGCCCATCTATATTGGCACCCATGCGGATCCCCACTACGATGAGCGGCTCAGCTGGGAAGGCAAGAGCGACAAGATGACGCAGGTAAGTAAATGCATATAACATATAAATTACCTCAACTGAAATGTGTTTTCAATATTGAAGGGTTACTCACTGTGTGTGCTGGACTACGAGTTCCACATACTGGACAATGCGTTTCTGGTACACAAGCCGGGCATCAAAGTGCTGAAAAAGGACAATCGGCGAGCGATGCTGGCGGGCAAAACGAACCAGCTGATACGTAAGATCATCTATCCGGAATTGAAGATCATGTACGGCATGCGCAAGGGCTGCGCAATATAGTAACTAATTCTGCAGCGCAGCAGTTGAGCATCGACTTTGAGCGAGGCGTTTGTGAAAAGACTACGACAACAACCAGCCACACTAATACTATTTGCAATGCTATAGAATCCGTATGCATCGGATGCCTAAACGCCCTGCCCCAAAATACCAATTAACAATTAATAGTAACCAATTATCAATTACGAACTACCAACTACCAATAACCAATACTATGCTAGAACCTTCCTTATGGCATTCGCTGCGCACTGGAAGTGTGTGGTGTTTTATGGTTATTTAGCATTAGTTTAGTTAGTTAGTTAGCCTAGGATTAGGAGCATTACTTAGGGTATACATAGAACGGACGGACGTTCAGAGCGGGTGTTTTTTCTACTCTACGCATAAGCAAAGCCTTAGGAGCACGGCTTAAGTACGTTAAACGTAGTTAGTTGTTGGTTTCCTCTTCGTTTTTCTGTGTCTATTATAATGCTGAATTATACATAGATTGTTAGCCAGGAGCTGCCATAAAAATAGATCAGAACAGACCAGATGATATAAATCCAGATTCACTTTTGTAAGGCAGCACAACAGCTATGAAATATCCATTGAGTCCTATTTGGAATTGACGATTAGTTGCATTGTTTTTGTGTATTCATAGGCAAGTCATTAATCAATTATGATTTAGTTAGAGTCATGAACATCAATTTTTAATTTAAGCCATTTAATTTATGTCATTAAGTTAGCACCACATTCACGAAAGTACTTCATGTGGAATACTCAAAACTCCAAACATTTTGCCCTAAAACATACCAACTTTTGTATACCAAGAGCCATTGAAAATGGCTGATTGATTGATAGAGAGATTCCTAGAGAGACAGAAACAGATACAGACACACAGCAGTCTTACCATTTTGAGTCTGCACTTGCCTAGTTTGTAGATTGAGAGTGGGCAACAAATAGGTTAAAACTAATTGAAACTAATGATAATATTATTATTAGACAGCAACAATTCAAAACTTAAACTATAACTATACAGCTAAAGCCGCTATAAAGTAAAACGTTTAAATGTTAGACTTGGGAAATTACATAATTAGAATGCTGAACACAATTGACAAGATGCATAAATACATACATATAAACTTTAGATAAACAAAAAATCGAGGAAAATAATTAAATAGCAATTACAATTATACACACCTTGAGGATGAAGTTCAAGTTAATGCCTAAAATTAAACAATTAAAACAATTAATTGAAAATTACGTTTTTAATCGTAATGCGTAAATGCAAACCGTGATATTTGTACTAGTAAAGGCGAAGTTTGAAGCTGAGTTTGAGCATTAATTGTAATTGTAAAACTTAAGCACTAAGTGAAATGAGAGGATACAAATTAAAGATATGAGAATGATTAACAGAAACAAAACTCTAAAATCAAATCATATGCATTAAACTAGTTTTGTATATGCTTTTTTTTAGTGTTGAACTTAAAGTCAAACTTGTGCACATATAAATGTTTAAAACATAACGAAAAGAATTCTAAAGGGACAAACACGTGCTATCAAAGAGCCGTGTTCAGCCTTTAGTTGTAGTGAGAAGAGAAGAGAAAAGAATTGAAATTGAAATTTATATGGCGCTTTTTTCGAGCTAGAATTTGTTGGAATTGTTGTAAAATGTAGCTAGAGGACGATTGAACATTGATTGAATTGTCTAGCTTAGGACGAGTATGTTGTTATATCTAGGGTTTAAATGCAATTTCTAATTAGAGAGTGTCTTGGGAACAACATGCAACAATTGGTGTTTTGTATTTATTGTACTTGTCTATCTATAAGTCTACAACTCAAACTTTTCAATTCGCTAAAAAAGATAACAAACAAATTTAATTTCAAATCCAATTTCAATTAGCCAGACTAAAGATACACTCGGTAATTAAACAATATCATTAAAAACTAATAAACTGTTGAGGACTAAACAAAGCTAAAAATAGATCCAAAAAAAAAAGAGTTATAAAGATATATATATTTAAACATAAAAGAAAGTAAAACACTTATTAATAATGTATTGAAGTGCCTTAGAAAATTATATAAAAAAAAAATGAACAAAATATGAAAAATACCACAAATGGAATAAGAAATTTTTGTGTTTCAGTTTTTACATTTATAAACAATTCTCAGACACCTTTTGTTGTGTTGGCTTAGCGGCATTTTGTTTAGGCCAAATTGAATAAGAGAAATCATTATTTTTGTATGTAAATAATAAATAATATGCATACGATATGTGTATTGTGTAAAACAAATGTATTAAACTATTTGTATATGTATATATGAACGAGTATTTAAACAAATTATTTACTGATTTACTTAAACTAAACGTTTTTATATAGTTTTCACAACTGCAGTTAGTCGAAGTCATATCCTATTGAATGAGTCTTCTTATAGCTAGCCTGCCAATTTTATGTTTACATACTATTATTCTTATTATTATTAATATTACACCATAGTTACAATTACAATGTATTAATGTTTACCTTGTTTAGGCCATAAATATCATAAAACAAACTCTACTCTAAGCTAAGGCCTCTTTAAGTTCATTTGAGCGCAGCATTTGATCTTTCCTTTATACTCCATAATTTACTGCGCAATAATTGCTGAGCAAGGACTATTAGCTGAAACAAATGGATGAGAAATATATCTATGCATAAGAATTGTAAAAATAAAGACAACAATTTCAAATGGAATAAAAATATAATGTGTACTCTTTTACCATTTCATTAGAGAATTTACATTTCGTAGAGAAAGAATCAAAATTCACTTAAAATTTATTTTATACATCATGGTAAGTATTCTCAATATGCCAAAAAATATTGAAACTGTTCTTGTGAGTCTCGAGACATCCCACAAATTCAAATTTATTTTCATCTAAACAGTGAATCAAAAAATTACAAGTGTTGGATTCTTAGATAACACTCTAACTTTTTTGAAGCAGATCGATAGAGTTCGCTTTTACTATCCTGTCTCTATAAGTTCTTTAAATGAGTAGCTAGATCCCTAAAGATAAAAAGGATATATTTCTTTTGAAGCGTATAGTAGAAGCATAATAGCATTAACTTCTTAGGCTTAATCTGTTTTTTTTGATATTCAACCTTTTGTTGATGACTCATTTTTTATCACAAATAATATTTTTTATCTTGAAGTAAAATATTTAAATTCCTTTCTTATACAAAATAATTTTTATAATTTACAATGAATTAAGGAACGTATACAAAAAAAAACTTTCCATTACTTTTAAAAACAACTGAATACAAATTTTCCTTACAAAGTTATTTGAGTTTCATTCAAATTTTGTGTTACTAATGGTTCAAGCGAAATCTTTAACATAATTGAACCTATGACGACATAGTTCTAATAAAAATACGATAAAAAATTCGATTAATAGTCGTGCTCAACTTGTCTTTTATCTGATTGGGTAACATGATATTAATTTTGTGTGGTTTTTCTGTGAATTATTATATGTCGAAGACAAAAATGCCTGTATGTTTGTATAAGCAGACGAGTTGTCTGAAATCGATGAAAAATCCCCAAATGCTGCTGACGCTGAGAGCTGATCGGCTTCAAGACCAGATCAGCCAAAAAGACGTGAGCAAGAGAAGACCGGAGCTGGTCGGAGACAATGGTGTAGCCCCCGCACTTGGCACAGCCTTAGGCCTGTGCATGGGCGCAGCTTGTCCCCGTCCTTGACTTTAAGTTAACTGAAGTTGCCTTAGCTGCTTTTCTGGTTTTTTGGAACGAAAATAAAAGTGCCAAAAATGATAATTCAATGGATGGCATTTTAGCATTTGTTTAACATAAATTAAGAAAAAACACATATAGATTTTTGATTAATACTAAGACAGTTGCTAGCCCAACAAACCAACAAAAATAACTTGTTGTGCTCCAAAAAATTGACTCATCTTATCTCGTCTTAACCCTGCTGCCAATGCTGCCTCAATCACTTACTAGAAGCTGCCAGTTCCCTCACTCACTCGTTTACCTGCTGCTATCATTTGTTGGTGTTGTTATGCGATTTGGTTATTTATTAACATGTTTGCTTTTTATTGCAACAGCGCAAGTCGCGTCGCGTCGAGTCGAAAAAAAGCTGTAGCTGTCTCACACACATTTATATGTATGTACGTAACAAAAGTAGAAGAAGATCAGAGTGTAGTTGCGTCGCAGCGTCAGAGTCAGCTCCAGCAAACAGCTTCAGCTTCAGCCTCGGCTCAATGCTCATCAGTTGCTGTTGACGTCGTCGCTTGCCATTTTACCAGTTAAGATCTGCGTTTCGTTTCTATCGCAAAACAGTCAAAATTGTCAGCTCGTTGCATGCACATCGCGTTCGCTGCTCGCATCTGAACGCCATTCATACAGTGCCTAAAGGACTTATTGTGAAGGATTACTATCCTCCGACACTCTCACACACACACACACACACAACCATACGAAATGGCAAAAATAATAATCAGTGCTTTGTTGTGCCTAGCCATGTTTGGCTCATTGGGTTAGTAAATACAAAATATTTCATACATCTATAAAAACAAATGCAAATTTCATACAACAAAAACGAAAGACTTAGGCAACGAACTTGTGCATATTTGAAAATATTTAAATTGGTTGTGGGTACAGTTTAAGCGCATTCCGTACTCGTTCTGCTCATCACACAACAAACGCGTTGTACTTGTTTCTTATTTCCGAACCAGTGCAATTAAAATAAAATAGAAATAAGTGTCAACATTTTGCTTGTTAAAAAAACCAAAACTAATAAAAAGCAAAAATAATGATTTCTGTTGGAATTTTTTTATTTTTGCAAATATTTCCGTTTAAGCAAATTATAATTTAAAATTGGTTTCCTCTTTATGATGTTATATAATTTTTAAGAACTTTTTAATTCTTTTAAGACACCTACAACTTTTTTTTTTTAATAAAAATTTGTGATAATATTTTTCTGTGAAGCAAAATATTTTGAAAATGAGTAATTAAATGAAATAACTTGAAATAAACCTCTTTTTGTCATTACAAAAGAATTACGTATTATCTAGTTAATAATTAAACAAATTTTGCAAATATTTCAAAGATTTTCTTCTCAACAATTTTGATTTAATTAGCAAGTGCTATATGAAAACATTCTATTAGCAGACCTTCCGCAACCAGTCTTGAGTAAACGTTTAACTTAATTTCGATCCCACGATCTTTCAAACACGGCACAATAGTAATTACATCAATTAGTGGCTCCACAATTAAAATTTCAAGCTTAGCGCTCCCCAGTCTCAAGTGCCAACTCTTAAGTCGCCAAGAGACCGCGACACCAGCCAATATTTCCCCATCGCCTGAATAGCTCCCGAAGATAATACAGTTGATAGAGCATCGTCATCGCGCAATTAGGCAAGCGAGTGGAGGGACTCTGCAAGATATAAAAGATTTCCCAAACAATACCAGGAAATTGCATGACAAGCGAAAACTGAAAGAAAAGTACAACTAATCAGCATAAATTTTTGAGCAAGAAATTTCCTTTTTGATTTCCGCATGGTAAAAATAAACTGCAGTTTAACGCTCACAACACTGGCGTGAATTCAGCGAGTGTCTTCATTTTTCAAGGTCGAAGCGCTGCTCTTTCAAAATTAATTCACACATAAATTAATACTCCAAAATCAATATTACATAACACATGAGCGGCTGCCGTTGACGCCGTTGTCATTGCCGCTACTTAGTTGTTGTTTATTGATATGCCAAGAAACTGAAAACTTGTTTCAAACTGGCCAACTGTCTATCCGATCCGATCCGTCTCTGGCTCTATCTTAGTTTCAATCTCGATGCGTGCCCAGCCGGTTAGTGTGACCTTTGAGTGCTTTTGCATTCAGCATCATGTTGCTTGGTTTTGTTTCTACTTTATTTATTTTTTGTCTACCTCATTTAATATGATGATAATGTCCATTTGTGGTGCACTCAAATGAAGGGGTAAATACTCGAAATCAAAATCGTACAAGCAGACTGAAGTGAATGTGAACTCAAATGTGTGGGAAAATTTAGCAAAAGGATTTTGGCCCGTTGCTCAAATTTACAAAAAGTCACTTTCAGTTTCATTTTTAAAGTAAATAAAACATTTGATATATTTCACATTTCTTTTGAAATTTCTAAAGAAATGCTTGAGTAACAACTGAAGTGATTTATAAAATCATTTGTCAATTAGCTAAAGTTCGCTTTGTTGTCTTTTTTTTCTTGTGATGCTTGATAATTGAAATTCCAAGACACAATGAAAGCCCCCACGCGGGTTCAACAAACGGGGTGTGTATCCACACACGTAATAGCCATAAACTCATTAAAATTTCAAAGCATCGCAATGGTGCCGTTAAGTAGATAACATCCGCAGATGTTGTACATGCAAGCACCTCGACATAATTATAAGCAAAACAAGTATTGTCAATTAAACAATGCGGTTTGGGCTAGTTGTAATTTGTCGTCTCACACACGTAGTTTTTTGTACGTTTTGAATAAGAGTTTTAAGATTTTTGACAAGCTTTGATTTTGGAATTATATTAAAAACGATTTACCACAAAGTTAGATATTTATTATAACTTCAATAAATTAGTTTATTTTAATGAGAAATGTTGCACAATTTTATCAATTGTATTTTAGTTTGAATATCTTTTAAATATCTTTTGATATATGTATATATTTATATTATTTTTGCATATTTAACTTTCAAGATGTTGGATCGTAGCCTTTTTTTATTTATGTTTTCATTTTTTTATATCAACATATAAGATAATATGCAAGTCAAATTTTTGGCTGCTTACAATCTCTTGACCATAACGTTCACATGTGTGTGCGGTGCTGGTGGCTGAAAAACCACTTCACCATGCTCATCTTTGTAGTCCGCGTAGGCAAAAGAGTAAGCACATTCCATGCCCAAGGCCTCCATCTGACGAGCTGCGTAGATACTGGTGCAGTCGGCTATCAGCAGGGGGAAACCCTTTGCCACGTGCCCGTTCTATTAAGACATTTGTTAGGCGTGTGCCCAATCCGTTTCCTCTCATGTGAGCTGATACACAGACTATAAACAAATAAAGCGCCTTAGTTACTTTGTAGCGCTCAAAGAGGTTGGCCTCGGCTTCAATTGCTGAGAGGAACTTAGTTATTTGTCCCGAGGTTTTGGCTCTTTGACGATTTTCTTCCACATCACTGGGTTCTTGATTGCAGGATAAGATGATGCCAACAATGCAATTTGAATTGCCCTCATCAATAGCAACAATACAATTGCCTTCTTCAATCATTGTTATCAGGTGATCATCGTGTTTCTTTGAGTGACCTATTTGTTGCTTCTTCTGCAAACACAAACTCAACGGCTCTGCGGTGTAAAAACTGTCGAATAAAAGTTTCTTCACCTCCTCGTAGTCTTCCACTTTCATGTCACGAATGACGATTCCGTCCGCTGATGCGCACGCCATAGCTAAACAATCGCAACTAACTCGCTTATCGTCTTACGATTCGCTTTTGGTTTGCTTATCAGACTTTCATATCAACAAAAAGCTTTTGATAAAGCTAGCTGTGCAAACATTGTAGAGTAGGAAGATAGCTAATACACTTTACTTCAAAGAATAGTGTAATATTAAATGAAATCTAGTTACTCTTCGTAAGAGAAAATTCTTATAAAATACTATTTTAAGAAGTCTTAAGTAAATATTATTGACAAATAAAATAAAAATTATTGAAAGTTTTTCTTAGTTAATAATGTGGTCTAAAACTAGTTTCTAAGCGTTTGTTTTTAATCTACAGTTGAAATCATTATTGCATTCTCATTATTTTTACAAAAATTTGTATTCCATGAATGGGAATCAATTCAACGTTTTGTTGAATGTTTTGGTGTTTAGTTAAATCATTTTGTTAAAAGTTTCGAGGCAAAGAAAACCGCGAGCATCAGTTCCCATCATAAATCATTAGAGGTAAGCGCGATCTGTACCCAGTCCTTGCCCTATTAACCCCAACCTATCCGCCCTCTCTTGCAGCTCAAGCAGCTGGCCCTAGTCCATGCCGTGAAGCCAATGGCACTGCACCAGTCTCTGGCTCCTGCGATGCCTACATCGAGTGCAGGAACGGAGTGGCCGAGGAGAAACTCTGCCCCGATGGTCTGCTGTACAACGAGAAGTCCACTGGCTACCCATGTGGCTATCCCATCGATGTGGAGTGCACACAGAAATCAGCGCGCCTGCAGGCTGCTCAGCCCACAGACGACTGTCCTCATCAGTTCGGTTACTACCGCATAGGTGACTCCTCCAGCTGTGGACAGTTCATGAACTGCGCGGCGGGTCGTGGCTTTGTCTTTGACTGCCCTGAAGGATTGGCCTGGAATCCTGCCACATACAAGTGCGACTGGCCCGATCAGGTTGAGGATTGCGATGCCGAGAAATTCTTGGGCTTCCGTTGTCCAGCTCCCGCACACAAATCGGAACTATTGGGCGAGCAAGAAGAGGACTACACATTCCATCCATCGTCGGATAACTGCCAGGTGTACTTCATCTGCATTGAGGGACGTCCACGTCGCATTGGTTGTGGCGAGGATCAGGCCTTTAACCAGGAGTTGAAGCAGTGCGACGATATCGACAACGTGCCTAACTGCAGCGCCGATATCCAGGCCAAGGGTGCCGAGATTAAGGCAGCACGCGCCAAGGCAGCTGCTGCTCGCCCCAAGGCAACTGCACCTCGTTCCAAATACTAAGAAAATTGGGTGAATTCTGATGAAGTTTACTGGGAAGATTTTGTATATGCAAAGCAGGCCAAGAGCTGCTCGAGTTTTCTAGTCTGTAGTTAAAAGGGTGCCAATTGATGTGCCAATCTAATGTATAATTTTTCCCTCTCACAATAAAACAAAATAATGACAACAAAAGTTCAAGTTCGTGTTCTAAGTCTTTCGTGTTCAACACAAAACTTACGAAATGTTTCGGATTATTAATATCTCTTTACGATTTGTGCTTACAGCTCTCGCTTCTCCTGAGTGTTTGATACCCAATGGACGCTTCGCAGTTGGTGATCAGTGCGATGCCTACATCGAGTGCCAGGACGACGTACCCGTGCACAAGCTCTGCCCAGATGGTAAACATCAACATAATCAAACTCTATTTTGAATGTATAAAGAGTTTTAATTTCTCTTCTAGGTCTGCTCTTCCATCAGCGCACCAAGGCAACAGGTGAGTGCACCTATGCCCCTTATGCCACCTGCAAGGAGCGCACTCTCCTCCAGCCTGCCAATGGCACCGATGAGTGTCCACGTCAGTTCGGTTTCTATTTGAATGGCGACTCGACCAAGTGCGGAGTCTATCGCAACTGTGCCCACGGAGTTGCCAGCTTGACCAAGTGCCCTGAGGGATTGGCCTTCAACGAGGAGACCTATCAGTGCGATTGGCCCGATCTTGTGGAGAGCTGCAATGCCGAGGCTTATCTGGGCTTCAACTGCCCTGAACCCGAACCCCTCGAAGGTGCTGCCCCTTCGGTCGATGCCAGTCCGGAAGGTGAGCTGCGCTACTACCGTCATCCCCAGACCTGCAAGAAATACTTCGTCTGCGTCAATGGACATCCACGTCTCTACAACTGCGGCAGATATCTGGCATTCAATGCTGAGACCAAGTTGTGCGACTTCTACAACAAGGTTCCAGAATGCTATGCTCTGCTCAAGGAGAAGCAGAAGCTGAAGGCTGAGCGTAATAACTTGCCAACTCTGGAGAAGGCCCTCGAGTAAGTCCTGCGACTCTCGGGTTGAGCATTATCATAGAGGCTGGCCCAGAGCGGCTTTCCAATTGTGCAATTTGTTTTTGTAAATACCTAAGTATATGTGTATTCTGTAATAAATAAAGTTACTTAAATAAAAGAATATTTTATTGATGAATTGAAATTTGAAAGATGTGTTTGCTCTGCTGTAAAAAATTTGTAAGAAAGAAAATCCCTACTATAGGTTTGTAAGATTTAAATTTTATTTTTCTTTTATCATTTGTCCATTTTGGTTTATTAGTTAGTTTATATTTGTTGCTTACTCGTATTATTATTATTTGTTAATAGTAGATTAATTAGAATTATATCAATTTTACATGTGACTGCCAACCGTTTCCACACATTAAACATTAAACCTGCTGTTCTATACAACGACTTTATCATCTTATTCTTTCTTCTTCATTTCTTTTTGCACATTTTGTTTAAACAATTCCAGTTTACAGAACTTATGCGAAATTAATTTTTATTAGTGTGTTTTTTTATTGTTTATCATTTTTATATGTTTAGCTTTTCTTTTCGAAATAAATGTAAGCTCGAATTTTTTGTTAAAAACATTTCTCTGTTATCACTAAGTAACCAATTGATTTGATTTTTCTTTTGTATTAAATTTATTGGAGTTGCTTAAACTAAACGATCCAAAGATCCCAGCTATTCCTCTTACTTCCCTCGCTTAGTATCGTATTTTTATTTGTTTTCATTTCATTTTCTTTTTTGGCTATAAAAATTAAGTTACATTTTTAGGTTTTCTTTTTGAACTTTTGCACTATTTTTCTGCATGTGTGTGTAGGTGTTAGTGTGTGTGTTTTTGGTTAAAGTTACAACAAATAATGAATATTTACGTTAAAGTATTTGCGTTTTTGTTTTTTCTTTGTTGGTTTTTTCGTTTTGTATGTTTATTATTTAGAGTTTGTTTTATTTGGTTTTACAAATTTTTGTTTACTTTTCTTTACGTTTCGATTTGTTTGTGGTGCTTGGCTAAGGCGACTTTTGTTTGGTTGTTTCACTTTGTTTGTTTACTTTGTGTTTTACATTTGCAATATATTCAACATTTGTTGCTTTGTCTGTTGTCCATTGTCTGTTTGTCTATATCTTGTATCTTGTTACTTTCCTCATGATTTTTTTTCTTGTTTTTCCCCATTTACAAAAACGAATAATTTGTATTTAAATACGAAGGAGAACATAAAAAGTTGAACAGAACAAATTGCAAAACAAAATTATAATCGTACACATTTAAATACTTCAAAGAAAAATTTCATTTTTAGTGTTTAAAATTTGTGCTAGAAATTCGGCTATTAAAATTATTTAAGTTCATACCACGCCTCAAATTTTAGCTTGAGAAAAGTTTTACATATTCTGTTTCCGTATTCGTAAGTTTTTTTTTTTTTGATTTAACATATTCAGTCTTTCAGCTTTTAACGTAAATAAATTAATTAAATTAATTTATTTAATTTGCATTACAAAATGTTCAAATATTCATTGCTGTTTGCTGCCTGTAAATAATTTCGTGTTCTATTGCATTTATTTGGTAATTTCCATTGTCTGCCTTACGTTGCTTGGTTGTATTCCATTTCATGTTTTGTTTTAAAGTTTATAGCCAAAAATTTGTTTTATCTCAAACGACGACGCGAATCGTGATTGATGAAAATTTGGAAAAAATTTTTATCCTTAGTCAAAGTTGGTTGTAAAAGCCAAAAGTTTGCTTGCTTCATTTTATAATAGTCAGTATTTATGTACTTAACTTAACGCTAGATTCTTGGGTTTATCATTTATACATTTAATAGTAATAATTATGCATGCTCACACTACACATGAATGTAGTATTTGTCTTCTCCTCCCTCGATCGTATTTCGATTTCTCCTCCATTTCTGTCTCTTCATAAACTGCGTAGTTTCTTTTTGCTTTTGAAATTTTTGTTTTGGTTAAATTTAAAAACTTTTCAAGTGGACGTACAATTCAATCCTTTCGCTTTCCTTTTTGGTATATTCAAAATTGTTTGCTTAAATTTAGTTAATCATTATTATATAGTATAGTAAATATATAAAATTTTGTGTCTAAATTCAGTTGTTTTTAGGAGTTTCTTTTTTGCTTTCTTTTTGGCAAGTAAAACAAGATACGGCCGGAAACATAAAACTCTCCAGAGTTCCCATCAAAATTTGTGTTTCTTGTTTTTCTTTTCTTTTCCATTTCATATTTGTTCCGTTTTTGTTTTTTTTTTTTTAGTTTTTTTGGGTGGGGCTTACGTTTATCATATGCTATATATAATTTCTTGATCCTTCAATGCCAACATAAAAATTTGTTGTCAAATTACGTTCGTTTCGTTTTATTTTTTTCTTTTTTAAGGTTTGAATTGTTTTTCATTTTTCTTACTGTAAGTATAACCGGTCTCTTGTATCTTTTGATAAGGCAACTGCTTTTGTTACTGAATTTGTAATATTTTCTGTTGATTTATATATTTAGTTTTAATTTTGTGTTTTTGGTTTTATTTTTGAATTTATACAATGTGATTTGGAACTGCATTTTGAGTTTTGAATTTTGCTATTTCAACCGAAAATATGGCAATTTCTTAAAGCATATCATAAGCAGCCAGAATTTTTCTCATTTTTGTTTAGACTCCTAAAAACAACGAAACATTTTACCTTTTGCTGTGCCTTAAATGTTAGTTTAATTTGAAATTTTGTTTATCAATACACTAGACATTTTTCTTTTGTTTTGCTTTTGATTTGATTTCATTTCATTTCTCATCCATAATACGTATAATTTTGAATTTAGTTTTGTTTCTTTCCTTTGCCATTAAATTTTGCAATTTCTTAATTTAGTTTTGGGTTTTAGTCGTTAGTCGAAAGGAAATTATTATAATTAGAGCTTAATTTTGTGGCCTAAAGTTAATGCAGTTTACAATGCGTAAAATACATGACTTTCATATATTATTATTATTGGTTTTATATTTTCATTTTACGCTTATTTTTGGCATGTTGTTGTTGCCATCTTTAAGGGTTAATAATAAAAATATAATATTTTTATTCTTGCTGTAACAATAAATCGAATAAAATCAAATAACATAAAAGTAAATTTGTAAAATAGTAAAAAATTTATTGGATTTTCAGCTACAAATCTGAAGAAACTTAACCAACTCAGTAATAATTATGAAAATGTAATAAATTGAATAGAAAACATAATGGGAAAGTAAACTAGTTTTACGCACAATAATAATTGAAAATGTAATAAAGCAAATGGAAAACTGAGATATCAACTAATTTGCTTGGCTTCCATTATTAATGGAACTTTCGCTTTTTTCCGCCACGTTTCTTTCCCTTGCCACGCGACTTGGCCAATTTGCGTTTTTTGCTAACGCCATCACCACGCAGCGTCGATTCGCGGCTAATCTCGCCAAGAATTTCATCACCCAGAGTGCCTATAAGAGGTTTAGAGTTAGCACCTTGTATTGCCGATAAATTGAGTCAAGGACTTACCCAATGTGGTGAGCTTGCGCTGACGATGTTTCTCCGCCTTAGTGACTGGCAGACGCATCAAGTAGTCCTCCTCGTATTCCTGTTTCTCCTTCTGTGCCTGGGAGAGCAGTTGCTGAGCCCTTGAGCCCGACGACAGCTCAGTGGGCGCATCCAAGTACTCTTCCTTCAGGTCTTGCAGCATGGATGAACTGAAGCAGCAGTTAAAACATTTATTAGTAAATGAAAGGAATGCTATTGCACATTTAACTCACGTGATGGCGCGCTTCTTGGCACGATCCAAAGCCTTCTTCTCCTTGTCTGCGTCACGCTCATCGCCATCGTAGTAGACGGGTTTAATGCGCGGTGGCACGTAAACTCCCGATTTGCCAGCTGTGGCTGCTTTGCGCGGCTTTTTCGCAGCTCCAGCCTCGTCATCCTCATCCTCATCAGCATCACTGTCACTGCCTGCCTCGGCATCATCGTCCTCTTCATTGTCAGCGCCTGCTGCACTCAGCATATCCTCCGGATTCGGCTTATAGAGTATGGGATCTGTGCTGCTTGAGACCCCTGTGGTGGCCGTCTTGACCAGCTTGTCAATCTGATAGCGCAGCTTATAGTCTATGGGACGTATCTTCTCCAGCACAGTGCGTATCTCAATCAGACGCTCAATCGATGGATCACCCTCAATGGTTTCGCCGGAGCATTTGCGCAGCACCACGTATGTCAGATTGATCAAGTAGTCGAGCAGCATGTGATACTTGACCTCCAGAAAGCTGAGGCCATACTCTGTGCTTAGTTCGCCGCGCTTCACACGCTGCAGCATGCCCTCGACGAGATCTGTCACCTGCTTCACATTGCTGTTCATCTCGCCCAGCAGCTGAATGGCCTGAGGAATATCCTGCTGACCCTGCACTTCACAGTCGTAGTCGAGTGCCTGGCATAGAGAAAAGTGTTCGCATTCATAAGTAATTACATCAATGATAGGTTTAAGTATGCTTATCTTAACATTATTACCACTTAAGGTGAACACTGTATTAAATATTATGTTTCAATTCTTAAGATAATTGCGTTTAATGATTAAAGGAACTTGAAAATAAGTGACTTAAAAGTAAAAGACAGTTCAATTCTAGAATGGCATTCATTAGGAAATACATTCATATCATTTTTAAGATCGTTCAGCATTATTATTCTTTCAGAAATAACGAAACTATAAAAGCTCTCCTCGCTAAAGCTAATACTATTTTATATACTTAGATTCATCAATACAATCTCACTTTATAACACTTTAAATAAAGATCAATCCATAACTACACCTCAACCTCAACAAAAGCACATTTTCTCACTCTCTCTTGAACACAACGATTATCACTCAAGGGATAAAGTATATTAGTTATTATAGTTAATTTAGTTTTTATAGTTATATTATGTTTACTTTGCTATATTTAAGTTTACACATTATGAGATGAGATTTATAAGTATTTTTTATGTTTTGTTTTTAAACTTGTAAACTTCAATTTCTATTTTAAAATAGTTTCTACTTGAATTAATCTGTATAAGTTTTTAGTCCGCCGCACCTGAGCAATCAGTCTCATTTTAAGCTGACTCTGCTAATAAATGGCGTGACATCAATTCGATACTTTCAGCAAATGCTGACCTTCCATGTAGGCTATATACACGCTGTACTATGCCAATAATGAATACCATATACAATATGTTTTACATAGGTCTACTATAGAATGGATATATTCTAGTTTGTGTGTGTAGTTGTTACCACAACTAATTATGCTGGCGTTTTCGAAACCAAAACTAAACAGTTAGCCAATAGCCAACATGTATATATATAGCATACTGTCTCTCTCTCTTGCTCTCTCTTTGTTGTTGTTATTATATTGACCATCATCACCGTCATATTTAACAAATTCGCTGCAGAGGAAATTAAATTTGCTACGAAAATACACAAACAAGTTTTTTAGTATATGAAATGCCATAAACAGACAACCGAGTACAGTGGATGTTCCCTACAGCTGCCCCATTTGCCATCTCCCTCGCAAATGTCCAGCCGCAATTCTATATGCATCCCAGCCTATGTCATCCATTCTGCATCCTGCTGCACCCTCTCTGTGTGTGTGTGTGTGTGTGTTTCATGTGTGTGCGCGACGCCGCACAACTCATTTACATATTTTATTGGTTGCCATTTAATTATTTGCATTTTACAGAATTTTCGGCCACGACCAAAACCAGCTACGCCTCCCACCTCCCCTCGCCCTTTCCCTTCGCTGTTGCCCCCACAACTCAGTTGACTGCCTTTTGACCGCCGCAGCTTATGCTGCATTTATTTTCAATTAATATTAATAAAGCAATGCACAGACAGCGGCAAAGTGGGGCAAAGAGGAGTTGGAGTAGGTAGTTTTCATATATTTTTTTCGGGGATTAATTGCATATTGCATAGATACAATTTTTCTGGTCGTTATTATTATATTCGCTGTAATGGTTTGCTTGTTGTCAATTTTTTTGGTATGCACTGTGGAGTCGAAACAGCATAGTTCAGTGACTACTTAATTCCGTTTTAGGGAAGTGCAAATTATTATAAAATAAATGCATTTTGCATATTTTATATATAATGCAAATGGTAGTGACTTTTTCACCCACTGTGCACAACCACGTATTTTGCAATTTACAAAGCAATTTATCCAAATAATTATTTTGATAACAATTTTTAGAGTGCTTTTGTTTTGTTTCGACCACGTTAATTTTATGCATTTTTGGCAAATTTGCATATTATTATTGGAAAATTAATTTAATTGCATTTTGCGGCCAGACACGGAATAACAAAGTGCTTCGAAAGTATGGCCAACATGGGGGAAATCGATCTAATTGAACTATTTGACATGTTGCCGGAATAAAATTAATTAAAATGCATATAACATTGTCATCTCACAAAATATAATAATACAAAAAATTGTATTTCCATACATAAAATTACAGTTCTATTTTGTGATTAAGGGAATTAACATTTGACAATGTCGTTTTTAGAGAAGAAATGTTGAAAATGTATCTGAGCTCACTACTATAAATCTAAAATTCAAAAAAATATTTGTGCAAAATGAATTTACACTATTTTTATAAGGTATTACAAGCAAGAAAGAATTTCCAAGAAGACATATTTGCAATCAACATTAACATTAGTTTAAATTTATTGGTAGTTGATGTCTTAAAGTTATTGCTGTCTAGAATCTTATTCATGTATAACTGTTTAAAAATAAATCATAGCTAATTAAACCAATTGCTTTCAGAACTTGTTCTCAGTATTTAATAGCTTTTGAACTGTTTTGCAGGTGTAAAGAAGCATCGCGTCAAATGAATAGCTAAAGCTAAACAGCTTGCACAATGTTGATGCGAAAATAGCTTATAAAGTATATTGTGTATCATAGTTCGATTGGAATGTCATTGACGCGTTATAAGCCGGGCAATATGAGTTTTGCAATTAAGCCTCTGACACGCACTTGACTAGCGAAGCGTTAAGTGCCATGGCCCAAGAGCGAGGCAAGGGTTGGGGCAAAAAAACGCGTTAAATAAAATGCGCGCATATTTTGGGCGACAGCCAATGCAAGAACTGGCAGCTCTTGGTAACAGCAAAATAAACAACAAAGGGAATAACAACAAAAACAACAACGACGGCTGCAATAAACATGCACATGCACATGCATATGCAACATATGATGGCAGAGCTTTTGCAACTCGCCCCAAAACGAAACCGCAATGCCGCCTGCATGCGTATAACGAGGGCCGATTATAAATGTTGACTCGTTACAGCAACAAAAAACATCAACAGCAACAACAACAAAAACAACAACAGTCATGAGTACATGCAGCTGCCAAAGGCAATTTACAACAAAATGGCAAACTAACCAGTGCATACACACAAGAGACACATACGCGCATACACATGCAACCACACCCACTTTACAGGCTGCGTCCCGTCATTTAAAATTCGTGGGGTTTTTTGTTTAATTTTCAAATGCAACGACTGCAGCAACAACAACAACATCCACAACAAGAACAAGAGTTGTTTCCATGATTGTTGTACAGTGTCGCTGCATTTGCATTAACCGTTATTTGGCAATGCATTTTATGTGCAACTCCCTCCCGGAGTCTGTGACCGCGCCCGTAAGTAGGCAACGAATTCAATTCAATTCAATGCAATGTTTTACCCGCCCCTTTCTATCCTCCTACCCACCACCTCCAACCCCTTTCACATTGGTCATTGCTATCGCTAGCTGTTTGTCTCGTTCTCGCTCTCTTTTAGTTTTGCCTGCAAATAAAATATAAATTGCAATTTCTGTTTGTCTGCAACGCAGGTTATGAAAATTGTTCACCAACCGCCCCAAACCCCGCCTCACCATCTTTTACCATCACCTCCCTCACGTATAGCTAAATTTAATGACAGCATTTGATGCTACTCCACAGTTCCATTTGCCTCCCTCAACGCGAATGCGACTGCGGTCTCCAACATTTTCGCAGCATATCTGCAATTGCATTTATCATCAGTAGAAAATTTCAAATTTCGGTTTTTTTTTCTTTTGATTTCCCCCGGGATTTAACAACATAAATAAATACTGTGCTGCTCTGCGATAATTGCACAAAATACATTGCATATTTATAGAGGTTTCACATTTGATTTTATACTATATACAACGTACATACGCTGTCGAATGCATATTGCATGTTGTACATACACGACAAGCAGCTAAAAATGGGCAAAATGTTAAAAAGCCTCAACGCAGCTAACTTTTTCAATGTGTACATATTTCAACTTGATAATTGCAAGCTAAAATGTAAAGATTTTAAATGTAATTATGATTTTAAGATATAATAAACAAGTAAGAAAGCTACAATCGAGTTTGTGACTTTGAGATATTCGCTATCCCATGTTCAATGAAAGTACAACACTGCTTCTTATTTTGTTATTTATTTGGAATATTTTTGTACGAGTAGTATAACATTCAAAATCTACAACATTCAATGCAATATACATTATACAATTAACTTTAAGGGTTTGTTATAAAAAATGTGAAGTATATTTTATGGTTTTCGAAAATAATATTATTATATTTTCAACTGGTATTTAATACTTTTAAAGGTTACAATTCTAAAATGTTTTTTAGTTTTCTACCTTTACCATGGAATTTCAAAATATAATACTAACATTTGCAATTCGAAAGACTTATATACTCGAGTTTAACGTGAGCGCCTGCCATGTTGGCTTAATCTCACGAAGCCCGAGCTTAGGGATACAAATTAAGCGTTTGTCAGCGCCCCCTTGGAAAGTCGAAAGACTGTCGTCTTAAAATGTAATTCGCTATTTTATATTATTTGCTTCACATATTAAAAATATTGTTTACACTAACTTTCAATTGTTTCACCTCTTTATGTTCCAAGTATTATTATGGTATCTTGTGAGTAGAAGAAAAGAAACAAAAGAATGAATTATAATTGAACATTCAAGATTAGCTGTTTGCTAATTAATTAATGATCCAAATAATCATTCAATCAGCTTCAGTTGCAGTCTAAGTTGCACTTATGTTAGTAGCTATAATTGAATGTAAAATTCATCTAATTTTATCATTTATCGGCCAATTCATATGTTAGAAAGAGACTTACGAATTGCTTTAGGCCAGCCAATTAGTTCGTTAGCTAACTGCCAGAGTAAATATGAACTAATACGGTGGGGGAGAGGGGGGTTGGAAATGACAGCTCACTTTGATTTGCTACTGATATGGAAGGGAATATATCAAAGCAGTCAGTAGTCCGTTAGTCAATCGGTAATCCGAGTTACACTCCAAAACGTTTCACTTTTCCGTGTTGCTGCAGCTCGGGCTGTCAAAGAGGCAGCATGCAGCGACCCAAAGGGACCACTTGTTTCAATTATAAAACTACAAATTGTGCGCCATTTGAGGGCAACTTGCTGTCGCAACCACAGCAATGCACATCAAGCAAAGCAAAGCAGAGCAGAGTGAGGAGGAGTCGTCAAAAGGATAAATTGGAGCTGGGGGTCTCACACAACAGCTACGCGACGCCCATTAGAAATCGATTGACATAACTCAAAAATTGTGCAAATTAACGTAAAACCAGCGAACCAGCGACAATATGGGTGGGGCAATTGTCGAGGATGGGGCACAGAGGGTGAAGTATAGCCGACAGCCTGTAAATAACGAGGCAACATCCCGCCAGAGTCCGAAATATGACCTGGCAACAGTTCGGTCGGTCTCTCTGCACGAGGAGGAGCAGAAGTGGAAGGAATGGTTACGCTGCATACATATGTAACTATGCAAAAGTGCGAGTGAGTGCGTGTGCAGCAGTGAGAGGAGGAACGAAGGGAAGGGAAGCCAACAACAAGCAACGACAATGTTTGGCGGCCGCGTCTCGTTCAGCGCCTGATGAAGAAATACGCGCGAATGTTGCAAACCGCAGCCAGACCAACTGTCCCTACCCCCGACTCCTTCAACCACCCGTTGAAAGCCTCCACAACTTCATCCAGTTCAAAGTGAACCTCAAATTTATGCAGCGTTTCGTGCAACGTGTCGTTGTCTCCTCTGCTCCTCCTCGTTGTAGTTGTAGTTGTAGATGCAGTGCAGCTGGAGTTGCTGCTGCATTGCCAATAACCGAAATATTGATTAGAGTTTATAGGCAGCAGCAGCAACCAAACCGCCACAACGATGTTGACTCTCTAATAAAACGACATCACAGCCAAGCAAACAAGTGCTACACTCAATTCTACAAACTGATTTCTTACCAAATTCTCTATAAATTTGTAGATAAGAATTTAACAAGTTAGAGATATTTTCAATTCAAAGAATAAATATTCATATCATTACAAAAGTGCTCAAACATTTCAGTAAAATTATTAAAACATGTTGGGGAATTTATTATTCAAAGAATTTTTTTATAGTATTTCAAAAGATTTAGAATATGTTCGAATATTTTATGAATATTACTATATTATATAAATATTATGATGTGATTTGGATATAAATATACAAATAAATCATTTTTTTTTAAAATGTGGTATGGACATATTTATGTAAATATTTATATTTCAGGAATTTAACTTGTGAAAATCAGGTTTATAAATATTTATTAAAATATTCAAAAATAATAATGTATTACACATAATATATTAACATTTTATATGGATATTATGATATGGTAAGGATATCATATAAATATTTATTTGGGAAACATTAAAAAACCTGATTCAAATTTATATAAAACTATATTATTATTCTGTAGTACCAAAAAATGCTGTAAATATTAATTCATAATTATCAAAAGTACATTTCACGCAATTATTTATTGCAGCCTCCTCGCCCAGTCAGCAATGCAATTGTCAAACTCAAAGCGATTCATATTATTGGAATGTGTTTGCCACCAAACACCTTCCATAATTATAACTCCTCGTCGCTGTGGCAGCTGACAGAAATTGTTGACATTTGGCGCTGTTTATGTCATATTATTTGTTGTATTTGCTGTGTTTTCGAGAGGTTTTTGTGTTGGAGGCGATATTTTTTGGTGGTGTTTTTAGGTGCCCAGCAAACGGAAATGAAACTTTTGCGGTGCCGCGAAATGCAAATGGTAAAGAGAGGCGGCGGAGAGAGGGAAAGTTGAGGGGATATCCAATATTGTAGTACATATGTATTGGGGATTAAATTGAATATGCATGTGTTATTTGTCTATGTATTGTTGAGCACATAGAATTGCTTATGTAGAAGTTGCAAATATAATTGCATATTTCATGCAGCATTGCACAGAGCAAACATCGTACTTTCCCGCCTCAATGGGCATTTGGCATTTGGCAATTTTCAATTCGATGGTGATGCGACTTTTTTGTTTGCTGTGTGTGTGTTGTTGCTGTTGTATTTTAGGTGTCCGCAAACTCAGTCCAACAAATGTGGAGCCAGCCGTCGTCCATTATTTATTTAAATAATTGGCTTACCATAAAAAATAATTATAAAATACCAAAAATTGTTCGGGCAGATAAAAGCGCATGTACAATGAAGGGATGAATAAAACGTTATGCGCGGCTGCGGGGAATGAGAATTGGCAGGTTGCAGAAATGGATTTGAATAAATGAATAGCGAATGCGGGCATATTGAGAGATTAGAACCGCAGTTCTATTCAAAAAGGCGCCGCTCAAACTCAAACTCAAACTTTGCAAATTTATTATCGTCTGTATAAAACAGAATCTAAAAATAACAATTCTAACATATAAATGTTATCGTGTTTTAAGATTTTATAACTAAAAAATCTTGTTACAAGATTCAGATCGAAAAGTTCTTAAATCACGATTTACAAGCTTTTTTTCAGTTTACTTATTTCAAGAATTCTTTTTAAGATTGAAAGCATCTTAAATCAAGATTTCCAAAATATTCTTTAATCTAGATTTGTTTTAATACAATCCACCAAAGGTTAATTTATAGACATGAACTACAAATCTTTTAGTTCAATTTTAATAATTCAAAGATTTTAAATATCAATTAAATTCCGTGACATTTATTTAGATATTGAAGATATTAAACATTCATAAATATCGAGATAAAACTTGCGAATGTTTTTCATTAAATTGTCCAATATCCATTTAGAAGAAATCTGTTTATTCAATATAAAAATATATTGACAATTTCAGAATTGCAAATAATATTGACCACTAAATTTCAGAAAATCAATTAGTAATTTAAGATTAAGTCAATTTAAAAGGAAGTGGAGGATTCAAAGGTAAATTTATGAAATTCTTTTCAGATATTGAAAAGTCATTAAGCTTTAGCGATATTTTTTTTTAATGTTTCCCCTTAATTGCCTGAAACCAATTAAACAAATAAGTTGCAAGGGTTAATTTTAAAAGATATTGATCAAAAACTATATTTTGAAACAAACTGCAGAAAATATATATTTGGAAAAGCTCAGAAAAATTTTAAAAAAGATTTAAAAAATGCATAAATTGTTAGTAAATAATTACAAATAATAATTTCAATTCATTTTCAGGATATTAATTTGAAAAGGTTATTTGGTGAATAATACATATTAATAAATTTCAATTGACTAGCAGTATTTTTTATTAAATTGCCGGAAATCAATTTAAAAATGTTATGAATATGTGATTCGAATGAAGCACCGAAAATCTAATCATATTTTTTGAGCTATAGCGAATTTTGTAAGCCTTTCTGCCTCCCTCTACTCAAGAGTTGATGGCCGAGCAAACAAACAGACAAGTTTAGCAAACATATAGTAACAACAACAACGCTATACAAAAAAAAAAAAGAGATGAACAGACATACATGAAACATACAAAGTGAACATCGCTAGAAAAAAATGAAGAAAAAAAGGATATAGTAAAGTTGTGGAAGCATGGGATACGAGTCGAGGAATGAAAATATTGTGCATGGCGAAAAATGAGAAGAGAAGACGAATTCGTCGGCAGACCAGCAGATAAAGTGACAGAGCGACAGTTATTCCGTTAGACACACACAAACACACATACACTCTTGCCAACACTTTGCAATTGTTTATACATATGGGTATGCAACGCTTTGGGATGAGTGTGGGGTTGCGCATACGCCGCGTAGTCGCTGTTATTTTTTTTTCTTCGCTCCCCTTTTTATTTATTCCGGTACAAAGCAGCTAACAACAACAACAACAACAACGAGAACAGCAACATGAACAAAGTGTCAAAGCGACGCACATATTTGTAGGCGTCAACGGGCGTCGCTTTTGTAAAAGCAATTTTCATTAACAGTCGCTAATCTGCTCTCATTGAGATCGGTTGTGTCGCGGATAAGCAAACACAAAACAAGTGTAACTCTCGTTTGTTTTTTTTTTTATTTTTCGAGTTTCTCTTTTGCGCACTCTTCGTGTGCCAATCGTAAAATTTCGGACGCTGGCTTCTGCAGTGTCGGCAGCTGAACAACAACAAAAACATTACTGTAGTGAGACAAGACTGCATTCTGTGCCCGTTTGGGCAGTACGTCGCCCCTCACTCTGCGCGCAGCCGCACAAGAGGGGTAATAAAATCTGCGCTTATCTGTCAAGCGATCTGACCTTCTTTTGTCCTTGACAAAAACTTTGCAGAAACTTTTGCTATTTGAAGCCAAACTGAAACTAATAAGTTACATTGATTAGTAAAATATTTGGTAATGGATGGAAATATTTTTCCTAACACTCAGCTTAGCAATAAGCAGTTTGATTATGAAAAATGCTACAAGTGGCTGGTAAATCACCTTTGGAGATAAGGTCAGAAATTATTAGTGATCTTCGCCCTTTGTGTTCTGTAACTCAAAATATTAGTACAATAACTACAACGCTTACATTTACTAGTGCTACTAGTAATACAATTTACACTATGGCAACTGCATCAACTACGGCAATCAGCAGTGTTTGCTCTGCAGTGAGCATGGATAAAAATTATGCGAATCTCACACAAAGCGCACTTGCTTCCCCAATACTCAGTGGAGGTGCTACAATTGTCTCTCCAACTGTCAATCAAACTTCTGGATTTTCGTCTCCTCCATTTAATGATGCTGCTACCAAGTTGAAGGTTAGCCAAAAACATATGTCGAGTAAGAGGAAGAAAACACTCTCACCAATTGGTAACTCTAAGAAAGCACTCAGAGAATTGTCATTTGGATCATCCTCAGCATCAACCAGCAAGGCAAGCTCTAGGAATAGGTTTGCCTTACTAGACATGGAAGTCGACTTAAACAGTGACAGACATGTTGAAGATAGCAGCAGTGCTGCAGAGGAATGCCCTACTAGCTCTATGGCAGCTACCCAAACAAATTTATCAAATGATAATATGGAAATACATGACTCAGGCAATAGATCTCAACCTATTAATTCTGATGGTAATAATAATGCTAATGTTACTTCAAAACCACCGCAAATAGTTTTAAGTATTACAAACCTTAACGATCTATTTGATGTCATATCGGAGGTCACTAGTTTAGATAACGTAATAGTTAAAGTTAACCAAGGAGTTACAGCCAGAATTTTTCCCAAGGACTCTCAAACTTATAGAGCCATTGTTGATCATTTTGATAAAATGGAAATTGAATTCCATACGTACCAATTGAAGGAAGAGAAGCCTCACAGAATAGTTGTTAAGGGGCTTCATCATAGCACATTAAGTACCGAAATTGTTGGCAATTTTAAAGCTTTAGGTTTTGAAGCCCTTCAGGTGCATAACCCAAGGTCAAGGTCAAACCGAGATGAGAAACTAAACATATTTTTTATTAATATCAAGCCTTGTGCCAAAATTAATGATGTATATGATATTGTAACGCTTTGCCGACAACGTGTAAGGATAGAAAGGATGCGGAAAACATCGGAAATCGCTCAATGCATACGATGCCTAGAATTTGGCCACACAGCGAAATACTGCCGTCGTCATCCCAATTGTGCTCGTTGTGGTGAAGATCACTTTACAAAGCAGTGTGTACGTCCACAAGACCAACCGCCTACATGTATGCACTGTGGAGGGAGTCATACGGCAAGTTACAAGGGTTGCCAGTGGTATCAAGATTACCTAAGACGATCTATGGGTTCGAAGAAGCAACCAACGCGACTACAACCACAACAAAAACCACAGCAAGAACAGTCAGCTCGACAGCAACCAATTCAGCAAATGCCTAACCCTTCTGTCTGCAATAGTATAGGTTTATCTTATGCCTCAATTGCCAAAAATGGAAATGGACAGGCTCAGCGCCGTCTACAAGTAAATAACAGGAAGGAAATTACTGCACAACGACAACAACAAAATGTTCTTGACATTCAGTCAATATTGGAACAACAGCAACAGCAATTTTTGAAATGGCAGCAACAACTCCAGCAACAGCAGCAGCAGCAATTCTTTTTGTGGCTACAGCAACAGCAGCAGGAACAACAAACGCAAAACAAGCAGAACAGTCAACGACTTGAACGGCTCGAAAGTATGGTTTTTGAAATGGCCAACTCTATCAAACAACTGGCTGGGGATAAATCAGTTCCCCAGGTCCACAACAATGTTTCTGCCTTAAAATGAACACACTAAAGATCGTCATCTGGAATGTCAATGGCATTTCAGGAAAAGCCAGAGAAGTTGAATTCTTTGCGCACAACAATGGCGTCGATATCCTACTTTTAAGTGAAATAAGGCTCAATCGAGGTGAAGCTGTTAAAATATTCGGATATTCCTTCTATCCAGCGTATAAACCATCACGGCATAATCACGGTAATGGAGGAGCTGCGGTACTGGTGAGGAGCTCTCTCAGTCATTTCCCACAACGTGTTATTGAAACACAAACCATTCAAATGTCTTCCATTAAAGTTGCGACAGGCTTGGGATATATGGAAGTAAGCGCAATATACTGTCCTCCAAGGCACAAAATTGAGGAAAGACATTTTACTGAAATATTGGCTTCTTGTGGCCAGAGGTTTCTGGTTGGAGGTGACTGGAATGCTCGACATTGGATGTGGGGCGACACATATAATTCACCGAGAGGGCGTGAGCTAGTCGAATCCATTTCAGTTAGCAGAGCTAAAATACTTGCCACTGGATCACCAACGAGATACCCATACGTACCTAATCACACAGCTACTTGCATTGATTTCGCATTATACCATGGAATACTGGATTCTCAAATAAATATATGTCAAAGCTGGGACCTGGAGTCTGATCACTTAGCCCTTATTGTTAATCTGCTAACAAATGGTACTAATGTCAGACCAAGTCCTCGGTTAATCACAAGTCGTACTGATCTCATCACTTTTAAACATATTCTTAATAACTCTTTCCAACTAAATTCAACTCTGGACACTAAGGAAGACATTGAGAATGCAGTCGAAATTCTAACTGAGAATATACATAGAGCTGCTTCTGCTTCAACGCCACCTGATCCTGATTTTCGGCCCATAAGCTACGGTATTGCTCTCACAAGGGAAGCAAGAGAACTAATAAAAGGAAAAGACGCCTTCGAAGAAGAGCTATTCGTTCTCAAGATCCTGAGGACCGTCTTTTGTGGAACAGGGCAGCGAAACAACTACGAACCCTTTTGAGGGAACTCCGAAGTGATTTTTCGAGCAAAAATTGTCCTCCATGGACTACACAGTTGACGCAAATTATTCACTTTGGAAGTGCACAAAATCGCTTAAACGACAACCTCTTAGACAGGTTCCTATTCGTTGTCCCGGTGGTGAACTTGCAAAAAATGAAATGGAGCAGGCCAATGCTTTCGGTCAACATCTAGAGGATCGATTCACTCCCCATAACTTTGCTTCAATAGAACAAAGTAGAGAGACCCATCAAAGTTTGGATACTCCACTGCAGATGTCATTGCCCATTAAGCCTATAAGGATTGAGGAAATATCCGAAGCCATTCAATTTTTGCCAAAAAATAAAGCGCCAGGTATTGATAGGATTTGTAACGCAACGTTGAAGGCTTTGCCTACAAGAGCGATTATATATATAGCATTAATTTTTAATGCTATTATTAGGATCCAAGCGTTCCCAAAGCAATGGAAATTAGCTGCGATTCTGATGATCCACAAGCCCGGTAAACCAGAGGCTCATCCTGAATCATACCGTCCAATAAGCCTTTTATCCTCCCTGTCTAAGTTGTGGGAGAGACTAATCGCCAACAGAATTATAGTGATTTTGACTGAAAGCAATATCTTGCCAGACCATCAATTTGGCTTTCGAGGAGGACACGGCACTGTAGAACAAGTCCACAGACTGGTAAAGCATATATTACAGGCCTTTGACGACTTGGAGTATTCCAACGCAGTCTTTATAGATATGGAGCAAGCTTTCGATAAAGTGTGGCATGATGGCTTAATGTCCAAAATTAAAAACCTCCTACCTGCTCCCTACTATGGAATTTTCAGGTCATATCTGGATGGACGTGAGTTTAAGGTCAAAGTTAAGGATATATACTCTAATAACTATCGTATGAGTGCAGGAGTACCACAGGGTAGTGTGCTTGGACCGCTGCTTTATTCATTGTACACTGCTGATATACCCAGCCCAAACAGTCAACATATGGTAGCTCCTTCCAAAGCACTTATTGCAACCTATGCAGATGACATTGCAGTCATCTATAACTCCAGTTGCCGTATAGAAGCAGCTAATGGAATACAAGAATATCTCAAAGCTCTTGCTGCTTGGTGTAAACGGTGGAACTTGAAAATAAATCCGCTTAAAACAACGAACCCCTGTTTCACACTGAAGAGGCTTATAATGAATACCCCTGAAATCCAACTAGAAGGAGTTACTCTGGAGCAGCCATCGCAAGCCAAGTATCTTGGAATTACACTGGACAAGCGCCTTACATTTGGGCCACATTTAAAAGCCACAATTAAGAAATGTAACCTAAGGATCCAGCAACTGCGTTGGCTTATTCAAAGACGAAGCACTTTGCCGCTAAGATGCAAAAGGGCAGTGTATGCGCATTGCATCCAGCCAATTTGGCTCTATGGCATCCAGATTTGGGGGATCGCAGCCAAATCCAATTATAAACGAATTCAGGTGTTGCAGAATCGGATACTACGCAACATAACAGACTGTCCTTGGTTCGTGCGTGGCACAACGCTTCATAGAGACTTGAAGCTACATACTGTAGAAGAACAGATTGGGAGACACACAAGCCGCTATAGCGATAAACTTAGAAGACACCGCAGCCTACTAGCCAGGAAGTTACTTCCAGCGAGACCATTAAGGCGTCTTAAACGGCAAGGCTTTGCCAAAACAATTAGGTGCCAATAACGCTGATACATATGTATATAATCCTCATATTGGTGTTGAGGTTTGGTTTATTTTTATATATTTGATACTCCTGTGATGTTAAGGTACTTTAAATTTGCTGTACAGATTCTTCACTTAATAAATAAAAAGAAAGAAAAATTTTCATTAACAAAAGAGGCGCGGTTGAGTGGTGGGCGTCAACGGGTTAAGGACGTGTGAATACAAATGAAAAGAGCAAGTGAATGTTACGAATCAAAGCTGGCAAAAAACGTGAATCTTAAATAAGTACAATTTCATAAGCAAATTGAATGAAGCAAGCGACAGATTTTTAATGGAATTTCAATAATTGCATTTCGTCATAATTTGATCAAACAATATTTTGTATGTTTTCATATATTTACTTAGCTGTAAATTCTGTTAAAATGTATTTTCCCACAACAAACATTTTTTATATACACAACCGTTCTTTTACCATCATTTTTATTTTGACGCCTATTTTTTCATGCACATTGAAATATATTTTTTTCAATGTGCTGCCATGCACAAACATGTCCAGTTTTTGGTTGTTTTCATTATTGTGCATACAATTTTTCATTTATTAAAAATTCTTCTGTTTGTGATGCGGATAATGCCACGAACCTCTTCAATAATGACTGCGTATATTTTAAGTGTTTCCCAATGTATTTCAAGCTGGGATTTAATTGCCAATTTACTTTAATTTAAAATAAGAATACGGCTTCACATTTGTAGTTTGTTGATCTCAATTGCTTAACAAATAAACTTAAAATTATAACAAGAAATTCAAAAGACTCGTAAAATCTGATAGGGTTCAGCTAACAAGTAAATGCGGCTTTCAAGTCTGGCTTAAAACAAAAGCTGAATAGAAAATAGTAATTCCAATAGAGTTTTCGATTAGAATGTCAACGAAAAATCGATGAAAAGGAAAAACTCATCAAATCTACAGACAGTTCGATACCACTGGATGTCTTTCTCTTCTGTTTTCGTATATGTCAGAGTTCTGTAATATTTAAAAATGCAAACGGGCCACACACTCGTCAACTAACAACAAACAAACAAGCACAAAAAAAATCAGATACATATCGCCTCTATACCCCTTCAAAGAGATACTCAAAAAACAGAAAAAGAAAAGTATACAAAAGAGAAGAGAAGAGAGTAGAAAAACACATCGGTATGAAATATTGCCAATCAGAAATGAAACCGAAAATAAATCGATTGTTTCAACAAAACGCACACAGAACAGAACAGAACTGAAAAACACGAGCCACGGCGACAGAGTTGCAGCCAAAATAACAGCAACAAGGATAACGAGGACATGGACATTGCCACGATGATGATGTTGTTGCTGTAGTGGGAAAGAGCTAGCCAGATGCGATGGAGTTGGATTTGGCCAGGACTCGGCTCAGTTCGCCGAAAATGTTGCGTTACGCGAAAAAAGAGGCGAGCGATGAACGCGGCAACCGGCGGCAATTGGGGATAGCGAGCGGATGGTGGGCCAGCGGATAGGCGTGGCAGAGCAGGACATGAGGACGATTTGGGTGAGTCTCTGGATTCAGGGAAGGGGGCTGGGTGGCTTGTTGCACGCTGAGTGATTGCCTGCGTCTGTGTGGGTGCAAAATTGAAACAGAGTTGAGAGTCGAGAGCTGAGCCTAGTTGACCAGAGCAAAGCAGAGCAGTCGAGACGAGAGCAGACCAGACCAGAGCAGTTCATGGCAGGCCTTGTCGTGTCGCATTGCCGCTGCTGGCAGGCCTCGCGGGCACAACAAGCGCGCTGAGTGGTTGCCAGGGGGATGCAGACACTGGAGCTTGTAAGGGAGGCAGGCAGCAGGCACCAGGCACACACACGGCTAGCGAATACACGTTGCATTTGCATGTGCGGGGCATAAGTGGACAGTGCCCAGTATGTCGCCTTGTGTATATGTATGTTATATGCAGCTGCATGTGTGTGTGTGTGTGTGCGGCATCTCCAGCAGTCGCATTGAATGGCAGCTACAATTCCGGTTTCCTCTTTTTTTCTCCACATTTTTTTGTTGCTTCTCGTGTGGAGGCTTTTGCATATTGATGACGATGATGACGATGTGCTTCTCTGTCTATCCTTACCTGTCTCTGTTTGTCTCTTTCATTTTCTCTTTCCCTTTTAGACCTCTTCTCCTAGCTCCCAAACCCCCCTTTCACTCCACCGATTTTGCTAGTTATTGTTAAGCCTTGCCTGGTTTCTGGCTCAGTCAAAGGTGCCATGAGAAATGTGTATGCCAATGATGTAAACGGCGCTTTAATGCTTCGACCATGGAACTGGGGCACATCGAGAAGACAATAGAGCTCAGCTTTAAGTAGCTGTACACACACATATAATTGACTAAGTTAAATTCGTTTTCTATGGAAGAAACAATGCTTAAAACTCCCTCGACATATGCATCTTATTTTAAAGCATACTTTTAGGCGCAAAATGGGATGTCATTGTATCAAAACTATCTAAGAGATAAAAAAGAGTATAAACGCCTAGTTAGTCGGTTGCTTTTGTTCCAAAACAATTAATTTGTGAATTAAGAACATAAAGATGTCAAGTGAAGAACAATTTAAACAAGATTGAAAACAAAAGTCGAATGTTCAGGACTGCCAGATACCCGCTACCCATTTTTAATGAAAGCAAAACAATATACCCAATTAATATACTCATAAAATACTAGAATATACCGTACGCTATATTTGGTATATGGATATACTATTACATTTACGATATGCATATAATAGAAGAGTATTACAACATAGAATTTTTTCATTACTATAAATTCTGCCTTCATCCCACATTCAATGAAGACAATCTTTATGAATACTGATATTTGTTAAATGTTATTTTTCGCATAATGAGTTTTTGTCGCATAAATGAATAATTAAGTTATAATAGCAAAGCAAATTAGTTTGTGTTTCTCTTATGTTAAAGTATACATAATACATTAATATTAATCGTTTTATTTTTGTATTTATATTAGTCAGCTTTGTTATATACAATAGTACATAGGTGTGTTTATATACATACATCGCATATACACAGATATGCAAATGCACCTGGAGCAACAAAACAGTACAATTGGTATCTAAAAACAATTCACATATCCAATTACTCAACAGTTGTGCGCAGTTGTCTAACTCAAACTCCAGGACTACACAACGCGACTTTTCCTCTTCGATATCCTTGTTGTTGCTGCTATTGTTGATTGTTGTTGGTTGTTTGTTGTTGTTCTATTTTGCTGTTGTTTTGCGGGAAGGCTCAATAGCAAATTGTATTTAAAATTTATATAAAATGCTCGTCGTCGCATTTGTTGCTTTTGTGACAATGTGTCTGCTTCAACGCGATGGTGGCACATGCCTCATACTCAACCCCTTCTCTCCGTCCGTTCTGCCACCCACACTCAACTGGCTGCAACAACAAACAGCCACCAAACGCGGTTATTTTTGCCATACAATCAACGCGGCCAACGTGAAAAATTCGCGCGATTTATGCATGCATGAAGTACCAATGTGTCTGAGCGTATGAGTCTGTGTGTGTGTGTGTGTATGTGAGTGTGTCTGTGTCTGTCCCTGACTCTGGCAAACACCACATCCAATGCAAGCCCTCAGTTATGTGTCCTGCCTCGTTGTTTGGCATTTCAACTGGCGAGTCACCAAAAACTCGACGCTTGTTTATTTTATTGGCACGTAAATTTATGTGGAGCTCTCTTTCTCCCTCTCTTTCCAGCACTCTCCTTCTCGTTCGCTCGCATATCTCTTTCCCGCTTCCGCTTATTGTTGAACAGGTTTTTCATTTTTGCATTTATTGTATTGTATATATTGTGTTTTTCTGTGTATTTTATAAATAATTTTTGAACACGGCAAAATGGACACACCCAAAATGGATAGGGGAAAAAATATCTGCGGGTCGGTCAGTTATTCAGATATATGTATGTATAAATTCAGACAGAAAATAGTCCAGGGTTGGGCCAACCGATATCATCGGGAAATGGAGTTGATAGCGACAGCAGCACAGAAAGGGTTTAAAGGTTGGTTAAAGGGGAGTGGAGGAGGGAAGCTTGTAGGCAGGTGAACTGTCGCGGCAATAGATGTGAACAGCGAGTGGCAACTGAATCTGATGGGCACTTCATTTGGATTATGGCAAATCGAAGTAGAGAAAGCGACACATTCAGGTATAATAAAAAATATGGCCACGCGGAACCGGAAATTGAACTCGTATCGAATAGTTTGCTGACAGGCTGAAGAGCATTTTCAAATTTTTAGCTTGACTTTTTCTATCTCTAGACAGTTCTGAATTGCGACATTTTATTATTATTTTCTATATACGTTTTAATTTAATATCAAGCAATTCATTTCTGATCTCTACTTAAAAAAAACCAATTTTCTATTAAATTTTAGTTTATAACCATTATGGTAAGTATAGGCAATTTTACATAAAACTATCAAAACCGTCTTGAATCGATCAAAAATAAGAGAACATATGTATGTACATACTATGCGAAGAATAAAATTAACTTAATTCGAAGACGATATTTAATATAGAAAATAAATTATTTTAATTTGAATTGATAACATTCTTTTTGCTATACTTTAATAATAAAGATTTAATTCATTTCAGTCGATTGAAAATTGTATTTTTTATTATTTGCGAATTGGGATGTTAAATAAATAACATTTAGAAATGTTTTTTATCTAATTTGTTGGTTGATTTTAATTGCTTGTAACACAACATCCTTTGAGTCATCATCTGATGCGTACATTTGCAGTTAATTAAAATATTGTATCTGGCATGAGTATAGTGTTAGCACAATCTATCAACGTTTAACCCTCTTCACAGCACATCAATCAGACATCTGCAACATGTTAAATGTTGCGTAAAGCCACTCAGGCATGCAAAGTCTAAGCCCTTATTATGAAGTGCCCATTCATAAGGCATTTTCCCCAAACAGGACATTTCTCAGACCATTCAAAGTGGCGACGCGTCTAATCTATTAAAAGCCACATGAGGAAAATTAACCAAAAAAATCTAGATGAAAACAATGGTTAACCAAAGAGAAGGAGAAATACTCCGCACAACTTTCGTTTATTAGTGATGAATGCATTTGAACATTTCTACGTATCCACATTTTCACAAAAAGAATAATGCGGACCGTAAACGCCTCGATGCGAGCCGCAGATAAATTTCATAAATTAAATAGACGGGTCCTTGGCCATATTACCGTAAAATTGCAGACAAAACCCTTTGCAGCTGAAATCTCATTACAATTTCAACGCGATCAGACAAAGCGGCAGCTCATGAGGATGATAATGATGATGGAGAAGAAGAAGACGGCAAACGGAAACCCCACTGATGAAATGGATTTTTATCCAAAAACAGGACACAGCGAACAAGCAGAGACAGCGACTCACAAAACCAAACAGAGCGAGAAATATAGAGAAACTGAGAGATAGAGCGAGCGAATGGAGAATTATGAAAAGAAAAAAATAAAACAGGAAAACCCGTAGCAAAAGCGTCAACAGCCCAAAAAAAAAAAAAGAAAAGAAAAATGAAATGGGAAGTAGAAAAAAAATCACAACATCAGCAAAAGTGGATTCCCTTCCCCCACTTCGCCTCGCCTTGGATGAGGGTGACGGTCCACGGCGCGTAAGAAATGCAAATCCCAAGTCAAAGCTTAGAGCCGTAGCCCTGCACGTGGCAACCAGGCAACATACGAGCCAACTGCTTCCCCCTCAATCCCCTCCACACAACCAACCATCAGCCATACATATATGAGTAATGGTAAAAAAAAAAGAATAAAAGGAGAGAAAAAGAAAAGACAAAAAAAATCTACGCAGGAATGGAATTTGAAAACGTATGTCCCGGCATAATGCAACGAGCCCCGGCTAGGAACCAGTTGGCCTGGTCAGTTGTGTGTTGGCAGGAGGTAAATTCAATAAAAACCACGCTGAAGCAGCACGAAATAGACACGACTCACTCTCTCTCTCTCTCTTTCTCGCTAGCTCACTCTTGCGTTAGAAAAAATGCTGCAATTGGGGTTTGAGCTGAGTTGAGTGAGTGTGTGTTTGCATGCGTGAATGTGAGTGTGTGTGTGTGTGTGGGCAACAGCGGATCAATGACGAAAGTTCGTTGAAGTGTAGTGCAAACAATGGCAAAAAGGCATAAGCAAATGGAAATACATATGTGGAACATATTTGAAATCTGTATAGCACTACTCATACTCCTATTGCTATTCCTATTCCTATTCCGACTCCGACTCTTTCGTTTCATCTGCATATCTGCTGTCGTTTCTACTGCCATTCCAATTTATTCGCATGAATGCATTCAACATTCTGCAGAATTCTAAAAAACTTTAGAGCTCCTGTTCAGAATTTTTCTACATACACGTTTTCAATTTGAAACGTAATCAAGTTAAAAAATGGAATAAAATCTAAATTGAATTGAAATATTAGACAATTTAGATTTATAAAATATATATTCAATTGTTGTATTCAATTTGGCATTATACAAATGCCAATATTATAAGCAAAAATACCTCCTATAACGAAAATAAATAAATATTTTAAATTGTGATTCATACATACATAAGTAATTCAGACATTGAAAGAGTTTTAATAGGCTGTTTTTAAAATAAACTTTTAATTTTGTATGCTATTAAGCTTTCAATCTTGCTCTTAGTTCACTTCTTCTGTCGCCTCACTTTAATTGCAATTAAATAATGAAATTAATTATATTGCAACCTTAAACTGTCCTCGTTAAATCTGGCAAGTGATAGGGCTACTGCTCCCGCTACTCGTTTTGAATAAAAGCAAAATAATGCGGTATAATTCCTAAATGTACCGAATTAATATACCAAAGAATACTAAAATATACTAAGCACTACTTTTGGTATATAAATATAGTACTACATTCTTTTACATTTCGTGGCGCCACAATGTTATAATACCCTTCGATGAGTAGCGGGTATAAAACTTCTACTCGAAGTTAATTAACGATATTCTCGAAGATTATGTCAACTTATTCGTAACAAGCTCCCATTAGAATGCACTCTGAGTATTCATACATAGTCATGCACTCACATTGCCAGGCAATTGAGTGCATTGCTGGAGTCAACTGATACCTATAGCAGATGTCAGCTTTCATTGCCATTACTGGCTGATTAAAAGACGCTGTCTTCCCTCGTGGCGTGGGGTTTTGGTCTCATAACCCCGAGCAGCGACGGCAGCACCTGCAATTGGATGCACGGATGCTGGGGAATCACTCGAGTGGCCACTAAAAACGACAACGACAAGAACAACACGTAGCCATTAGCCTTAGTGACGGGCAAAAGCAAAAGCTTGGTACCAGTTAAAGAAGTAGGAGCAGCAGAAGGTGGAGCCGCAGGAACTGAACCAACAGCAGCAGAAGCAGAAGCATCAGCAGAAGCGGCTGCAAGGACCACTAAACAGCCGTCAAAATCATTGCCATTAAGCTGGGAATGGGCAACAGGCGACACCAGCAACAGCAGCAGCAGCAACAACAACAATGGAAAGACGACACAGAGTCATCGTCTCCTGTCCAACTGTGGTGGTCAACTGTCCGCCTTAACCCGTCAACCACATGGCCAGAGAGTTGAGCGCGGAAAAAAGAAACCGTTGTTGTCGTCGTCGTTGTTGCTGTTCTTGTTGTTGTTGTTACAGCCTGGGAATGACTGTTGGAGAGTGCCTGACGCTGAGCTCAAGTAGCTTGTGTGCCATTTTTAGTATTTTTCTCTTGTTTTTTTTTTGTTTTGTTCAGTCTCCTCACTGCTCGTTTTCAGTGTTGTCTTTTGTACGTTGGTCGCCTGGTGAAACTTTGCTCTATTTCCGCCATCGTCTGGCTGATGTTTTAGCGGTTCGTTAGCGGCGGGTGGGAAATGGAGATGGAGCTGGCGAAGCCGGATCAGATGATGGCCATGAGAGAAGCCACCGATTGCGAATGCGGTTGTCAGTTGCTTTATGCGAATCGCGCCCGCCATCCTGTGCGCCTTTGTGCCCGGCATTTTGCATGCAGAGCGAAAATGTTGTCGCTGTTTAATGTCAAACGTTGACTTTTTCTTCTACGCTTTTTTGCTCTCTTGTTCTTGTTGTCGTTGTTCTTGTTGTTGTTGTTGGCGGCCAAGCACCATTGTTGATGACCCGCGGACCCGGACACGAACTTGGACGCTAACTTCCAGTTGACTACTTTCCTTGTTTGCCAGCTAACTGCAGACATTTTCATGCCCATTGCGTATTGGCCATTTCCACGCCAACATCTCTCCTCCTCCACCTCCCTCTCCACACTTTGCAGTGTCTGTCTCAGTTGATGCGCTGTCTTGATGGATTTGTCTAGCTAAGTGTCGGTTCGTTGGCTTACGGCAATTGCTCCGAGTGTGGGATTCGCAGTCTTAACTGGCGCGGAAATTTTGAGTTTCACACAAGAAGGCAGCGAAATCTCCCTGACACTTGAATTAGGATTGTTTGAGCAATAGACATAGCTGATTTTACTAAGCAAAAGATAGCGATACTAAATGCCAATTAGCATCCAAATGGTATTTTAGTATACTAGGTGTATAAGTAGTTATTCAGTATTTGATTACGAAATTTCGATTTTTGCATTACACATATTTAATAAAGCTGGAATTATTACATTTTTATTAGGAATTTGGAATGAAGTATTTTAGTGGTTTTGAAGTAGAATTTAAGTTGTAAATTTTACGACATATAGTCAACCTAGTACCTGTAGAAAATCTCTGTGAATTGTGAAGTTTTAAACTGAAAACTTTATAGAATGCTTTCATTGAATTTTTTTGAACCAAAATATGTACATCCGTTCATTTGTAATTAGTTTTGATTGTTTACTTATAGTAGTATACTTAAACTATTTTACAACTAATATATAATATATGCATGGATAAAACATGAAGTTTTTAACTGATTGATAGATGTAATGATGTCTATTCGGTTTATTTTCTTCATATTATTTTAATGTAATCTAAGCGGGTAGTTGAAGGGTTTAAGCCAAAGTCTACCATAGTCGATGGCTACACGCTCCCATTGTTACCCTGTGAAGCATATATTTGGCAAACTGTGAGGGTCGCTGGCAGCGAAATGAAAAAAAGGAGAGGAAAAAAGTGGAAAAAAAGCTTGGTACAAATGACAAGCTCAAATGGCTCAAATGTTTTTGTTTGCAATCATATTATATTTATGCAATGTTTGCCTCGCATTCTGCTCTGTTTCATCAGCTTCCTCTCTCTCGCACCAAAATCTGAGCCCGTCTGTATGCTGCGATATTTTCGCATCGTCCCCCAATTTTCATCTGCAATTTTTCTTCTCGTTTTTTTTTTTTTGCTAACTACGCAAACAAAGCGAGGGGTATTTTTATGGGGGGCTGTAGATGAAATTTGTGACCACTCTTGGCGGTACTAATGCTCGTTTGGGTTAATCAAGGCTCGAGATTTTAAATTTTATTTATCATTTGGGGTTTTGCCACCTCTTCTCTTTTATTCTCTACATTCCCACTCAATATAAAATTTTCTCACTCTCACGATGCAAATGGCGTTTGGCTGTTTATTTGGTTTATTTACTTTGCTTCGCAATAAATTGCATATTTTGCAACGGGACACTTTTTCTTTTTACGTTGTTTTCTGCAAATGTTTAAATATGTAATATATATAGTGAGGTGTGTGAGTGAGTGTTTCATATACACACACATATACTATATCAACCAGGGTCCGTCCCCATTCTCAGCGAAGCGCTTCAACTTTATTATTACATTTTTTTTATTTATTTTGTTTTCGTTTCTTTTTCATTTTTTTGGCGGGTAAGGGTTTAAAAGCTTGTCAGAGTATGTGTGTGTGTGTGTGTGTGTGTGTGTGTGTGTGTGTGTGTGTGTGTGTGCGAGTGAGTGTGTATATGTTACGCCCTTTTTTCGGACAGTGCATTTTTAATATAATTTTTGCAGCCCCTGCCCACACACTTGCAGCTGCCTCAGCTGCTGCGGCCGCAATTTTTTCAGATTTTTTATTTTGGTTGCGTTGCTTTTTGCCCGTCCCACATTCGCCACCCACCCACAACACAACCTTGTTTGCAATGGGCGTGTATATATGTTTTCTTTTTTTTTACGATATATGCAAAGTCCTGGGGGTTGGTCGCCGCCCATTGGCAACTGTCCGGTTTGCAGGTGGCCTCGTCGCTCGTTGCATATGCGAAATGCTGCTCTCAACGCTTTGTTTTTATTTTCCTGGCTGGGCGTGAGGTTAAATGGGGCATCTGTGGAGCATGGGCGTAATAAGCGGGCGGCATTGTCACGCGTACGTACAAGTCGCAATGATGATGGGTCGGGTTCGGTTGAGTTCCGCAACAAACAGGAAAAATACTTTCTGCCATATAAGCAAAAAGTATTTTTAATGAATTTTTATGCTGGGCGGAGTATTGTTTTTTAGTGTTTTTTAATTAATTAAAAATATATTTAAAATTGCATAATATTTTAATTGAAATGGAGTAGACCGAGGACAGGTAAGAGTGGCAGAACACTAAGAGCGCTTACGGAAGATAAGTCTGCGAATACTGGACAACAAACAAGTAAGCCCGTTTAATCAGATGCAGCGTTTCACAGTTGCCAGGCAACTAACATATTATGTTCGGTTATGGCTTCGAGTACTTTCATTATTACGATTTAAAGGAGCGAAATCATTTCAACATTTCAGAAAAGAATTTATGAAGAGAACAATTGTATGGAATTCATATAATTTTAATAAAATGACGGCTGATGACAATAATAACTACATTATGAAGATTTGATTGGAATCAGATAAAACTTGTAAAAGTTTTTTAAGAAAGAATATTATAAAAGGCTGCTTCAGTCGCGTTTTAGTTGGTACGGTTGATAATCTGATATATTTAGTGTCTTTTTTAAAGTAATATTATATTATTATATATACCTTTGAAATATTTAGGTTAGGTTGTATATTTTGTATAATTTTATTAAAAATGGATAGTCAAGACCACTCGACATGTGACTTTCTTATTAGTATTTTTTATTGAATTACTTTTATTAATATAAGATCTTTCTATTATTACTAATTACATCGATTTATAATTTACAATAATTACTTTCTGAAGAATGTATATTTTTTGTACAAAACTCAAATCCTAAGAAAGCTAATAGGTAACATGTATTTAATTGTTATATTTTCTGACAAGCAGAAAAGCATAAATCACAATAAAGCACCTTCGAAACAAATGATTAAATAATACAAATTCTACAGCTCAGCTGGGACGAACCACAAGGAAGGGCTGTTCTTCGGTGGGACAACGAAACTGCTGAAAGGGTTTAGGAAAAACATTCGGTCTTGGCTTTAGCTCATCCGGCAGAAGCATGCTGTTCCAAAGCTGATTCGATACCATTGCGTGAGTGCGTTGACTAAAGTGGAAGCAATCGTGGGAGAACAGACGCCAATCTGTGCTGCCATCGGGCATCAGAGGTGTCGTCATATTGCTGACAATGGGATGAGCAATAATCGCGAAATCTTTGCGCTGAAATTCAGGCAGACGAGCAACAGCTAAATCCACTTGCTGCCAGCGTTGAATTGTCTCCTGATGTTGCTTTCGTTGAGCCGCTGTGATGCGATCGCTCATCAGGCAATTGCAGGCGATGCGATGCACAATGAAGCACTGCGTGGGAACCCCCGAGATGTGACGCATACTCTGCTGAATGTTGGGCACAACAATCAGATTGATCAGCAGACGTGGCACATTGTCGCGCAGCAAGCGAAACGCTTTGAGCAAATCACGTTCGTGCTGATCGACCGCCAACAGCGGATCCCTCCAAAAGCAAATGTCCGAGCAGAGATCGTTGTTGCCCACAAAGACGGTGACGAGTTTCCAATGTCGCTGCATATCCACATGTGGATCACGTTGCAACAGATCGATGAGCACTCGTGCCTGATAGAAGAGATCGCGTGACATGATCATCGGCTCCGCGATGCTCAGATGAGAGGTGCGGTGATCCACTACCAAACTGTTGCCCGTCGCATAGCCATAGAGCTGAGGATTGAATACCTTCAGTATATTGGGCAGAGTCAAGAAGGTGCGCCAATCTTCGAGACCGCCTCCCGAGAAGGCAAGTCCCCGAAACTCGTTGAGCATGTCGAAGGCATTCTTCGATATTATGCCATTGCCAGCTGAGAGTGAATCACCAATGGCGGCAATCACATCGATATCTCCTGGTCGCAGTCTTTCAATCGATGTGGGCGTTGTGGCTGATCGTGTGTTATTCAATGGACACGGAAATGGCACTCGACTAGGAATCACTGTTTGCATTTTTCCCTCTCTTACATTTAGTGCATGGAGCGATTCGATATTCTGCAGCGCCCAATTCAGAGTTGTGCCACGAGTGTTGAGCAGAATTTGCCGCAGATCGCGATCTATATTCGTGTACAGCGGACTATCGGGTGTGTTGATCTGCCTCGCGTGGTATGGATGTGGTTTGACACCTAGGCTGGCCAGAAAACAATTCGAGCGATTCTTCTCTTTGGGAATGCGACGTGTAGCAGCATCGGCAGATGCAAAAAGCATCGCCACAAGCAATGCAAATAAGCTGAGCGGCATATTTGATATTGTGGCTGTTGTTAAATTGCAATCTGCGCATCACATTTAAATACGTGGAAAATCAGTTAATTCATTCCTTCGCTTGAAACACTCGCGCACTTCCAACGACTTCTTAACGCGTTCTCATTCGAATGGCAAATGAGTCGATCGCTTAAATGTCACTATGAATGGAACCTCAAACAACACACAATTTGTTGTCAGAGCTTCGCAATGAGCACTCTCATAACCACTCATTCCTTCCATTAAAATCAACAACAACGACAACAACACTAAACCGGCAGTATTCTACAGAACTTGACTCAACTGCGTTGACCGAGACATTAACTATCACGAAATAACAAACTCGACAGACTGACAAAATGACAAGCCATGCCCTGCTTGGACCCAAAACATGACTGTGGATATACACAAGTGGTGTTGGGTTCAAAGATATTTTCGAAAACTCAAACACTACAATATTAGCAGAAACCCAAAACAAAATAATTACCTTGGAGCAACCGCAAAAAAAAAAAACATTGATGCTACTGCAACATGTCAGACTACGCATAATGCTTTTTTTATATAAAAATAAAAACAATGTACTTATAAATAAATTGGAGCTACAGTGGCGTAGACTTTGTACAAACTTAATTGAGTTAAAAGCAAAAGCATTATTGTAAGGGGCACTTTGAAGTGTGATTCAAATTTTTATAGGGGGATTCCAGTTTTACATTATACAAAGCAAACTTGAGCTCTTTAAATTTAACTATGAAATGATTACAATTGTTATTTATCAACAATATCAACAAATGCTTAATTAATAATGGGAATTTGATTGATATTGTTAAATCACTAAAACAAAACCCGTTTGCATTTTTTCGCAGAGCAAAGACTGTAAAGTTATGCAATAAAGTTAGTCAAGACTGCGAAAATAAGTTCCTAAACTTTAGAACCAGGAAACTAGCAAAAATTGTTCTCTTAATTTAATGGAGCAATTTAAGAAGAAGAAAAAGGAGCAAATAACATTAAAAAAAAAAAAACAAATCTCAATTCGGTTACCCCATTTAGCATTACGTTCCGACGCCCCTGTCGATAGGTTACTGGAGCTTAGATCTCATTCAGAGAGTTTCGTCTAATTGTCAGGCTGAGAGCACAGCGACAACGGATCAACAAATAGTTGCACATTAAGCTCAAGTGAGTTTGCTTTGAGTTGTTTTGAGCCACTTGAAATGTTAATAGCTAATTGTTTGCTCGGTTATTTGTTAAAGGAATTGAAATCTTTAGACCTAAAGTAGATAGATATGCAAAAAGTGCAAAAAAAAAAAACGAAAACAAAAACTATTGTTTTATTTTCAGTTTGAATTTATTGCTATTCGTTTTGTACTTGACGCCGGTTGTTGCCCACAAAGTGATATTATATATAAAATATTTTCAATAATACAAAGTGAAGTTATCTAAAAATACGTCAAGCTGACTCACAACACAGGTGTGTCACGAAGGTTGCCAAGAGGCTGGAACTGAAGCTGGATGCTTAAGCTGGGCTTTGCGTTAATTCATTGAGCCTACATGTCCCCAGTGTTTGACTTCCGCTTTACTGATTCACTGAAATAATCTGTGATCACTGGGCAGATTCACAGAAAAGATTCCCGCTAACCACGTGCTTGCCCCATTTATAATCAAACAAGGCGTTTTGAATTTTTTTCTTTTTATTTTAAAGTATAGTTTGCCGCGGTAGCTAATCTATGTCCGTACTAATTTGAAGTTTGCCGAAAATATTAAAATAAATGTTAATCAGTTTCATTGTCAGAATTATTATCTTACTACGCTTTTATGTATTTTATTCACATTTTAAATAAAATATTAAAGAGTCTGAGCTGATAATTGTACAATCTCAATTTCGCCAAACACTCAACAACTTTATTGACAAATAAATTCTTGAATGATATCTTACTGTCTCTTTAATGGTATATTTATATTTCTTATAATGTAAGATAACTATGTAAAAACTGCAATAATATCCGTAGTCTAAGAACTGAATTAACTTTTTTTAGATTTTGAACATTATAATCTGATCAATATTGATCACCTTTTGTTCTCAGGAACAGATTCTGTGCATTGGGACACAAAAAAATGCTCAAAGGGATGACTCCAAGCTTCAGTAAATCTAAAATCAGTTGGCGCAAACATGCTGTTCCACAATAGTTTGGCCAACACCGCGTGACCCTTCTGACTGAAGTGTATGCAATCGTTGGCCATGAAAGTATAGTCGAGTACCCCATTCTTTGACCAAAGATCGCTAATATTCCTGAGTATGCCATGATTCACAATCGCAAAGTCATCGCGTTGAAACTCGGGCATTGAAGCAATTTCCTTCTGCGTTCTCACAAATCGTTCAGCAGCATTGTAAAAATGCGACTTATCATATTTGGGGTAACAGTGGCAGAAGAAATAGGCTTTTGCCTTACAGTCCTGTGGCATTTTGTGTATTGTATTGAGCATATCATGAATCTCCGGTTGTATTACAAAGTTAATCAGCAGCTTTGGCACATTGTCTCTGAGCAATCGAAAGGTTTCATACATCACACTTTTCGCCGTGCGCAGAAAGGCCTCCAAGTCATCTCTGTGGCACAGCTCGGCGCACACATCATTGGGACCCACATGAATGCTGATCATTTTCCAATGCTTCGCCATATCCACCTTGGGATCCTTGCGCAGGCGATCGATAAGAACGTGCGCTTGAAATGGCAAATCCAACAAGTACAACACTGGCTCAGCGACATTGAATCGCGAATTGGGATCGACAGCCAGACAATGAGCCACGGCATAGCCATAGAGATTCGGATTGTATAGCTTCAGTATGTTGGGCAAGGTGAGCACAGTGCGCCAGGATTCGATGCCACCGCCACCATATGAGAAGCCCCGATATTCTGTAATCAAATCACGCCATCCCATAGCCAAGATGCCAGTACCAGCATGGGTAGAATCCCCAAAGGCAGCTACAATATCGATATCCCCAGGGCGCAATCGAGTTATGTGACTTGGCGGTACGGGAGATCTTCCTTTGCTCAGATCACATGGAAAACTATAATCTTCTGCGACCGGCTGCTGAAGTCTACCAATCTTGGCATTATGTTCCAGCAAGGAATCGATCTTGGAGAGAACCGTAACCTGTGTCCAATTGCGACCATCGAGCAGTGTTTGACGTAGCCTGTCATCCAGCTTTGTGTAGTAGATGCCTTCGTTGTAGGGCTTAAGTCGAAAGGGCAATTGCTTGAAGCCACTTTGATCGAGAAGCTGCGTCGATAAATTCACAATTTCCTCACCAGACTCAGGCCTGCTCCTGGTCGAAGACAATAATGTTAGTATCAGCAACAGAAGCATGTTGCTTAAATATTTGTTTAACAGTCTATTGTCTAGTTGATTCTGATGTTGTTTTGTTACTGCGCTACGATTTTTAAAAACTTTAGCCTCTTTAAATTCTATGTAAGTGTACCAGGTTAATTGCTGGGGGTCTTGAGCTTTAGGCGATTCCGCCTAATTCTTACTATTATTCTTTATATGGTACTTCCCACTGTTTCAAAGATTTATATATTTTTTTGTATACAGAATGAAAGCCGTCCAAACTTCTTTAAAATTGTGTTCATTTGCTTATAATAATTCAATTATTTTATATTAATGACATAAAACATTTCCAAGTTCCATTAGTTTTATTAAAAATACATAAATTTTACTGTATAGGCCGGGGAATGGTAAAACAATTGTATTAATATGCTTTCTTAATTCAATGGTCCATGGGAATATATCAAGTTTTTATTATATCAATGTTGACAAAATGAATTCCTGTTTCAATGTTTATATAGCATATTTTTAGGCTGTGCAAATAAATCAATGTAGAGGGTTTGTTAAAGTCAATAAAATGATTTATGTACATTTTAAAAACTTCTTTTAATCATCTTTTGTGTTAAGAGCTATTGCAGTAATTTAGATTTTGTAATTTTTTTTTTCAGGGTTAAGGCAGGTCAGTTTTGAGAATCAAATACATCTAAAATATTTCCCATCACATTCCTAATACTCGTAGTTTGCCGCTAAATGAAACTCAATTAAATAAACGATTGTGCAGATGAAGTTGCTGCTGCTGTGTCTGCAAACTCTATAAAATACCACAGCTTCATTTCATTTAAACTAATTGAAGCTCATTAAGTTGTGGATTCACATACATTTTTTTACTGTCAACTTTGTTGCCAAGTTTTGGCTGCAAAGCTTTTTGAGAAATGTTGCCGCATCGATTAACGCAACATGCTCCATTCCAATTGGAATTTACATGTGTACTCTAATTGAATTTTATTAGCTGCGACCTGTTGCTAGGCCAGCTTAAGAGAGTTTGTAAACAAACTGTAACTTGGAGAGACGAAAACTTACTTCAAGCTGAGCTTTGAGATATGAGAGAAGTAAATAAAAAGCAAGTAAAAAGCTTGTAAAGCCGAAAATAAATAAAGCTTCTATAGGGTTGTCAAGATGTTGATTTTTAATAAAAATGCTTTGTTTGACAATCGATTAAAGGTGTGAATTTAGTTTTTGCTAATAAATTAGCAGATAGCCAAATATGATAATGCATCTTAATTTGCAGAAAATTTTAATTGATTTGAAGGGTGAAGCCTTGTCGTTTATCTCAAATGGGAGGGTTGACTGTTAATATTCGAATGTCAATATATTTGAGTTTATTGTCAATACGTTTAATTGCTCACTTTTAAAAACACTGACAACAAATTTGCACAAAAATATGTTAGACCCTCTATATAAAGATAATAAAAAGACACGACTCGAAACGGCTATTAAAATGTTATTTCGCAACCAGTTATAATTGCAGTTTAATTATATTATTCATATCATTTGCAAAACAAGGTAAAAAAGACACGAAAAGAACCTGTCCAGCAAATTTGACAAGTAAACAGAGATAGGAAAAATTCCATTAAAACATGAGCGTATTGTTTTACAATAGTACTTAAAATAAAACATGTTCGTATTTTCTAAATACTAGATGGCAAATTAAAAGTCAGCGACAGCACAATAAACCCATCAAATATTACAAAACTTCATAACCTCGTAGCAATTGCTGAGAGAGTGAGCTCAATAAAGAGCACAAGGGAACGATTAGTTCAAAGAGTGCGTGAGAGAAGAGGGAGAGAGACAGAGAAGACGAGACAGAGAGAGACTCAATTGATGTTGGAGAGCACAGAGCACAGTTGCATTTTCATTAGTTCAAATTTTGTTTATGCTTATATTTCAGCAATTTAACATGAATGAAAATCTGAGAAAAAGCTTGCGGACGATAAAATACTCTACAAAAGAATTACGTTAAACTTAGTTGATAATTTTTTTTATATTTTAGAGATCAGAATTGGAAAAACATTGTTTTGATTTGTTATAATAATAAGTACAAATTTTAATAGTAATAGGAATACTTGAACTCTCATTCTGACATGAATATGAATATTTGTTTTTTATTATTATTATTATTATTATTATTATTATTATTATTATTATTATTATTATTATTATTATTATTATTATTATTATTATTATTATTATTATTATTATTATGATTATTATTATTATTTAATTATTTAATTATTATATATAACTGCCAAGAGCAACCAAAAGTATGATAAGGCGAAAGTATATCAGGGCAAGGGCATTGAAGAGACCCTAAAGAGTGCGAGAGTCGCGCAAAGGCGGGCTAGTTAATCATTGCACAACTCGCAGCAACAACAAGAAAATAATAATAAAAAATATATATGTATGTATATACTTTGCGACATTTCTGTTTTCGGCGCTTAACCAAAAATTACAAGTCCGTCAGTCTAAACGTTGCTATTTGCTGGGCTGCTGATCAATAAGACAGACAAACAGTCGGTTGAGCCGACGCGTTCAACAGACTTTAAGTGGGTTAACCGGGTTGTTGTTGTTGTTGTTGCTTCTGCTGCCGTCGGCAGCGTTGTTGTTGGCACTCTGATAACAGCGTGCAAACTTAAGCAGCGATGCGAGAGCGACGCGGCACTCGACAAGCTAAATACAACAGCTAAATGGCTGAACGTTGACGCTTGCGCAGTCGCAAGTAAGCGCGTCAAGGTCGACGCTATTGTAAAAGAAAGCGCCAGCGTTGGCCTTGAACACGAAACAATATGTTGAAGCGAAGCTGCAGATAAAGATGACGATGAAGACGACGAAGAAGAAGAAACTGAAGCTGAACGCATGCGCCGTTTAAGAAATGAATGCAGAAATCATTCGACTCTTCAGCTCGGCGAGTGTTGCTCTCTTTTTCTGTGCTTTTTTTGTTGTGGTCGTCTCTAAGTGTTTTGCCTCGTTTTGCATAGAAATTAATGTTTAAACTATCGCAACAATCGGGCTTCAACATGTCATAAACTTTATGCTTGAGTAAGACAATGAGTTCGAGCGAAATATATCCATCTGTTTTCAGTTGTTTGTCTGTGTGTGTTTTTTCGAACCAATTTATTTTGCACACTTGTGCAACAAATGAAAAAAGAAAGAAAGAAACAAGCCGAAGCAAGAGGGACGGACAGAAAGGCTACTCGACGGACTGACAAAATAGCCGCAAGCATCTCGAAATGTTTGCAAACAAAATATAAAAAACAGTAAAAATATCACGAAAAAGAAGGCGAATTCAAAACGAACAGAGTTGTGAAAAATTGGGGTTAAATGGAAAACAAATGGGTTAATTGAGATGCGCATATGAAACACGAAAGCAAATTGGGGCAAAGTGCAACCGAGAGTGTGACATCAATAGTATGAGTTAATCTCAGGCAACTTGGCCAATAAAGAGAATGCCGATGAACGTCAAGTAAATAAATAAAAAAAAAAGATATATTGATAATATACACAAAAGGCATATCAAAGGTAACGTACATAATAACGAAAATGAAAATTTCCTTCCATAGTTACATTATTACCAAAACTTTAATAAAATCAAATATCAATAGTTACTCATTTCCTATTGCCGAATATCAATAACGACTTCTAAAACATTCTCTAATTTGTATACATTTTATACCTAAAAATTTCCAGGTAAATTTAGAAGTTATAGCTCGGCCCACTCGCAATCTACACACTTAACAACATCCAAAAATTGCTGAGGGCAAAACCTTAAGTTAAAATTGCTCAATGGGGCTTATTATACTGCGATATTTAAATGACAATTAGCAATTCGTGGAATAACTTTAATAGTAAAAGCAATTAAGACTAGACTTCTAACTAAGGTGATCCTTAACATTAAATGGGGGTTCTTAAACTAATTTGAAGTAGAAAAGTCAATGTTAGGTGAAACTACTGGCGTCTCTCTAATATCAAATTTTTAAAATCTCTAATAATTTTCAATTACTTTATTCAAGTCTAAGTTTTTTGCATGCTAATAATTGAAATGAAAATAGTAGGCACAATTTATTTAATAGATATTGCGTGACATTTCAATTTAATAAACGGTAATCTCATATAATGAGAACTATTTCCTTCCGGAGTTCCTTGCGTATGCTTGGGTGTTTGGCTATCGTGCTTACCCTGTTGAACATAGAGTTCAATTAAGAAGAACAATAAAACAATTGACTGACTTCCATATACAAGTTATGCGAATGATATCAACTGATGATTATTCTGTTTGGGGCTTGTTACCCCAGCAATGAGTCCTTATTTATTCAGCTTAATGCACACTTAAGCCGTCAATCAATCAAACACTCACCATAGAATAATAATTGTTATAAAGCGTTTACATACCTGCAAAGAAATAGATTGAAAAGTTTGATCAGTAAAATACGTGCACAAATTTAGGGGCATTATGTGACTTGATATTCAATGTTTCTAATTGTATAATTTTAGGAAAAACATGTGCTTAATCACAAACATGTGAAATTAAATATTCTTGTTTACAATTTTCTTAATAATTTATCTATGTAAATTAGCTTGCACACGTTACTTTTAAATATTTTTATTAAGCTATTTGTCGTTTATGCCAAAAATAAAGACCCACATTATGCTTGACACGAGAGATTACAACTTGAACATTTCTACGTACAAATTGTTGTCCAAATCGAGTGAGAAAAAAGTCAAATTTAGCTAAACGAAGTAGAAAAAATTTGACATGTGTCGAGTGCGGCGGTATAAAAAAAAAAAACAAACAAAATTTGCTGTGTTGTAGCGCATTAATAATTTTTATACAATATATATTACGATCTATCTTGTATGTTTTTTCTCTTTATTATTGGTTTCAAAGGAAGCAACAAAAAATTCGCATTTTAATGAACTTTTCGTTTTACGTGTGTGTGAGTAGTCGCTGCAAAAGCGTCGTCAAAGCGCTGCGAAAGCTGTGCGGCCACAAGTCGAAGTCGAATGTGGAGTTGCTTTATTTTGTCCGATCGACGAGCCGCGGCGAGCTTGCGAGCGGGCCAGCGTCGCTTTTGAGTGTTCAGTCGACAAACGTAGCTTGGCCGCGACACTTGGGGTAAGCGGAACGGTTGAGAGATAGCTGAAAAACGGTTCGCGGAGCCGCCAAACTTGGTAGTCAGTCGCTAGTCGGCGAAAAGCAAAGAAACATACAAGTAAAAAAGCAAAAGAAAATTGCAACACACTACCAAGCGCTCGCTCTCAAGGAGAAGTTGGTTAGAAGAGCCGTTGAATGGTACGAAACCAACTACAACAGTAATTATAATAACTAAGCAACGTGTGAAAAGCAAAAACTATCATGAAATGAGTGTACTATATAAAAGTGAATTGAAGCCACTTGAAAAGTGATTTGACAGTGTAAAATACAAAAAAAAAATGCATAATATAAAAAAGTAGATTTAGGTTATAAACAAATTTCCGCCTTTTCAAAAGTAGTCAGCGGTTTTTCATTGGACAAAACAAATGCTTTTCATTTGGAAGTTAAAAATAAAAATATGTATAAAAAAACGAATGACTTAAGACACAAACTTGTACGGGCTGGCGCGTGTGCGCAAATGCATGAAGCAGATGTAGCATGTGAACTATGTGAATGTATGCGAGTGTGTGCATATGTGTATATGTGTTTTATTGACCAAAACAAATAAAGAAACGCAAGTAAAGACAATCACAAAGACAGCACGAAAGAAGCTACCAAAAATAAAGTTATTCGAAAATGTTTCGTTTTCGTTTCGGTTTGTTATATGTTTGAAAAAAAAAACAAGAAAATAGTGCAATAAAAACACATAGTAAGCCAAAGACAAATAAAAGCTGAACTTCATAAGCGAGCAGCAGCCGCAACAACAATAACAACAACAACAACAGCAACCAACATTCATATCCAAAACAACGACAACAACTCTTTCGGGTGCCCCTGCTACTGTTAACTGTCTTCTGTAGACTGTTAACTGTCTTTCTGTTTGTTTTTCCTCATAATATTTCGAAAAAAGAGCGTACAACACAAGTAGTATACATATGCATGTATGTATGGGAAATGGCATGTTGGAGGTGCCCAAGCCAAGCAGCCAGTAGAGGGGATTGGGCAATGCAAAATATTGCAACAGACAATGACTGCCATATATAAATTTCGTGTTGAGCTTCAACTACTGCGATAGCTGGGATCCCAGAAATTCATGTGTAGGCAATTGAATTGATTCAGATCGCTTAAGAGGAGATCAATTAAAATGCCGGTCGGGTCCATGGGGGGGGGAAAAACCCATGTAGCTCTCATGTAAATGAAAATATCTGTCATAAATAATCGAGTTTTCTTAGCTAATCGCTTCCCATTGCTCATTTTTCTTTCGTCGCGTTGCGTCGCCTTATGGTACACTCACAATTTGAAAGTGTTTGGTGTAACCCACTTTAGCAACACAGTAAGATGATCATCATCCAGCTAGCTACCCACAAATCTTTTGCATTGTCATTTACCTCACCTCTTATACTCGTACTCATGCATACATAAGTACTTTTGTCTGCAAAAAGTAAATGGGGTAAAAAGTGTGCAAAATTGTTACATGTTCATAATGCACTGGTGCGAAATGACACAGAAAAAAACAAAACACAGCAAAGCGAATAGTCGCTATAATAATAATAGTTTAAAGGAAAGATAATGGAATAAACGAAATCAAACAGATATTCGAATAACAAATAAAACATTGGCGAAAATCAAATAAAGAAAATAACATGTTCATAGACAAAATAAATTAAAAGAAATGGATAAGCTTCAACATTCCAGATCATTTACAGTGGAAATAAAAATGTATATTAATTGATAATTCATTAAAATGAAGTAGACAAATATTCGAGAAATTTCAAATAATTTACAGTGTAATAATAAAAGGAAATGAGTTAATTGGGATCTTGGACTAAATTTAAAAATATCATTGCAAAAAAAAAATGTAATTCCGAGGAAAGAAGGGAAGTTAATTTGGTGAACTATTCGTGATTTTGATCGGCTATAATTTTTTAATATATTTATAATTTCTAAAATCAACCTATTATAATTGGAGAAATTCGTTAGAGTTCTATTGGGACTCGTTTTTAATAACAACTGATTTTATTTGTCGTAATAAATAAAATAAAGATTAAATTACGAAATAAAGGAGAACAAGTTTTGCGAAATATTCCTGAATTTAATTTGGGTTTATTTATTTAATTACATTTATTATTCCCATGGTTTATTATAAATTGTTTTGCTGTGAAAATTTAGCTAAGCTTTTTAAGTGTGGCAAGTGGCACTTTGAAATGTTAAATATGGCATTTGTATTAAATGTAAATGATGTAAACAGTGCACACAACTAACTCAGACAGCTGTTGCTGTTGCTGATTGCTGTGGCGGTTGTTGCTGTTGCCGTTGCTGTTACTGCTGCTGTTGTTGTTGCTGATGTTGCAGCTTGGCCAAAATGATTGTTGCTGGATTATATAAGAAGTGGCCATGCCACAAAACCGAAACTGCAGTCAGAGCGAGAGAAAAGTGCGGCCAGTTGGCAACGCTTAACTCAACTCAACTGTTTGCAACTTGCAACTGGCAACAGGCAACGGGCAACGGGCAGCTGGTGACAAGCGAGAAGGAAGCAACTGTCGAGCAATTGAACAATCCACGATCTTTGCTGCAGCATTGGCTGTAGCCTTAACTGTGACTGTTGTTGCTGCTGCATGTTGCACGAACTAAATACCCACTAACACTGCAGCCAAGCAAAGCAAACTTGTAGTTGCTTCAGACTTGATGAAAAGCCGTTCAACTGCATCAAGGTGGCAATTTTTTGGCTGGGGGGCGTGTCAGTGTCTTTAATGATATAACCAAGTTCTTGCTGCTGAGAAAGCAAGTGCGTGGAGGGAAGCAGAGGAGGGAGCAGAGGGGTTCTAGCTGTGTGTGCTGCTCAGGGCCTCTCTCGAGCTCGGTGCAAGCATTGCAAAAGATTTGCAAATGTGCAAATTAAATTCATTGCATATGAACAACAACAACAACAGCAGTAATAACAACATTAATACACACACAGCTTAGACCAAACAATTTTTGGAACAACCGCGACGGCAATTGACGTTACGACGTTTACGATTAAGTTGGCTGCGACGTCGACGTCGACGTCAACTGCGACTGCGGCCGCTAACCAGTTGGCAACCTTGGCGTTGTTTTGTTTTTGGCGCTGCGCTTTACGTTTTTTTGTTTTTGTTATTTCTTTTGTTGATTATTTGGGTTTTTTTTTTAATTTTGTCTTTACACTTGCATGGGGTATAATCAGTTTGGCATGCAGTTTGAGGTGCACAATATGTCACAAGTTGCACCTAATAATAATAAATTTTACTATCAATCGAATCGGTAGCAAATGTGCTTTGATGTCGTGTTTCATTTATCATAATAACTCTTTGATTTTACGAAATTGTTAGCTTGAAGGCTAGTGATAAGATCAAGCTAATAAGCTGTAATGTCGTCAAAAGAGGAATAACCTGATTAAAAAATTGGCAAACCTATTTGAGAGTATAAGTCATTAATTATGCAAATTTTTTTTAAAATGCTTTCTTTATTCTTTCTTAATTTGCATAAGAACCGCAAAAAATTGAACACGCGCAAGTAATTAAAATGTTTTTATTTTTTTTAGTATTTCAACTGTAAGCGTTAATAGGATTTAAAAAGAGGCGACTAAATAAAGTAGAACAGAAATGTTCTTTTTTAATTTTAACTTCAATATTGAACAGTGTATTAAAAACGGCGACTACACAAAGTCCCAAAGATCCTTCTTGCTTCTATTTGCTTTGAACTCAGAAAATTTCCAAGATTTTGTTTTACATCTGACTCACATGCTTTACAAACTTAAAGCTTAAGCAATGCAATGAAATTCCACACAAAAGAGGTGCAACTTTTTTTTTTTTGCGCACCTGTCTTTTGGGTTAAAAACATATCAAGTCTGAAATTGTTGTCCTTTGCGTCATCAGGGGTAATGTTAAGCAAACAACAAAAGCAGCAACGCGGTAATAATAACAGCAGATACGTCAATTTATGACCACGAATTCATGTTACTAACCTTACTCAAGTTTTTTTGGGTAAGCTTTTATTTTTTATGTTTTTTTCGAGTTTGACTTTCGAACGCTTTTATGGTCTTTTTTGTGTATGCGTTGTTGTTATTATTACTATGGTTGTTGTGATTGTTGTTTTTTCTAGTTAGCCGGCTCATTTGATTATGTATCTAAGAGATGCCAAGATACGAGGGAGCCAGCTCCACCTCTCCATCTCCGTCTCCGGCACATGTGCAGTGTGATTGTCTATCTGTGTGTGTGTGAGTTTACGGATTTCAAACTGAACATGAGCTGGCAACGTAAGTGGGTCAAAGTCTGTGAGACGAGGTCATTGATTTTTAAACAGGAGTTACCAATAGACTTGACACAACAGCAAATTAAAATTAATTGCACAGCAGCAAGGATGTCAAAAATAATGATTACTGGGCTTGCCACTCAAGGAAAAACCTAATCCATTTGAACTTCATCTCTCAGGCATTTCGCAATTATCGTGAAGTTAGCAACACTAAATTTAAATATTGCAATTAGAAGGTAGAGATGAGCTTAGGTCATTTGAATAGCCAATTCATTTGTGCCATTTTATTGGGTAATTTATAATAACAGTCTGTAAAATATGCATGGGATAGTAAAATATTTTATCTATTGATTGCCTGCTAATGATTCATATGCCAGGCATACAAATGAGTAAACGAATATCTTGAAATATTTCTACGTATTTCGATTATAGTTTTCATCAACTAATCTTCGAATACACTTTATTTTATTAATTGAGAGTAATTCGCAAGTGTCACAAAATTCCATTAGTCTTAAAGCCTTTTACTTCCATCGGAATCATTTGAAATCTTTGTTCTCTTTATGTTACCTGTGACGCCTTTCACAGTTCATTTCACACACACGACACATTTTGTTTGCTTATTCTGAATGCATTTTCTGAACGCTGAAATATTACATTTACATATATAGATATATTTGTATGTCTGTATTCGTGTATTGTTATTCAAGACGCTTTGTCTTTTCTCATTTGATTTTTCCGTGTTGTCATTGCCCGAGTGGCCCACGTTCTGAGTGCTTTTGTAATTTGCATTTACAGACATGCATAAATAATGTAAGTAAAGTGAAATTCAGTTGTTCAACAAAACAACTTTGCCCACATTGCCCACACAGAAAATATCTGTAACTTTTGTCAATATTTGCTGCATCAGTGCGACTTTGAGTTTTCAGTTTTGTCATATCGTTAATTTTACATTTGTTCAGCACAATTTCAATGACCCAACACGCCAGAAGGTTCTTCTGAGAAATCTAGTGTTGTGTTGTCTTATTTATTTCACGGTTTTAACAGCTAATTCTTATTGGTAAACATTGCAATACTAAAAACAAGACCTTCTACCTCGCTATTCAGGTTAACATTTAGCCAAGAACGTATACTATAAATATTTATATTCTATTAAACGTTATTATAATTGATGTTTGCAAAAATTAGATAGCATTCATTGGTTTATTATACAGGTTTTTTTTTAAATCAAAACAAATACGCTCTTTAATTTAAATACAAAAATTTAACATTCAATCGATGTCAACTGTTGATTGCGATAATGTTTTGTTTAAACAGTTATTAAACTTCCTCATGTTTGCCTCATAATTATGCTCTTAATTGTATTGCTCCCTAACCAAAGCGGGTGCAAAGCTCTTCAAGAAATTCTATAGAAATATTTGAATGATGAATGTAAAACTCTCAAGTGAAGTGCGGTTTAAATTGCAAAGAGGATCATAAAATCACTCAACCTAATGACTTCTGTCAGCCATTCGATTCCATTAATTAAAAAGCAACCGCCCTTTTCATCATCGTCAGTCACGGAACATCAAGTGTAAGTTCTTAATTGACAGATCAGCTTAAAATGCAATTAAATGTACAAAACCAAAGGTTAATGAAACGCTCAACACTTGCGATTATAAGCAATTACATAAAACTTAAGAGTGACTATTGAGTAATGTGATTGACAGTTGATAAAATTGAAATTGTATGTTGTTGTAGTGACATGGCAAAGTAGGTGAACTTATGCGTGGCATTTTTGAGAAGTGAAGGGGCAGTGAACTCAGCTGCGGATTTAACAAGTTGTTAGATTAATTTTCACTTTCCGAAAAAACGCCAACTTGTGAATGGAAGCTAAACGAATGCCTAGAATTCACGACAAGCATAAAGCGCCGATTTATTTATATAAATATATTTTTTATCAGTTTTTTTTTTTGGCATCTTTGACGCTTTGTGTGCCTTGGCACGTGTCTGTCATAAAGCAGCGCCAATCAATAAAATACATAACCGTATAAAGATTTATTGACGCAAGTCATTACTCGATACTCATCATATTCTCCTTTCGATCGCACACAGCACATTAGCAACGTCAGACAGAACGAGAGAGCGGAGCATTAAAGAGAGCGAACACACTCACACACACACGCACACACATATCTAGCAAGATGGCGGCCGTTGAAGTGCGCAATGGTTATAAGTATTATGGCTCCAAATCGAATCCCAAGATTGTGCTCAACCAGCTCAATATGAACGTCATGCGTGGCTCCATGTGAGTTGCATTCATAATGAGCCTTCGATCAATTGATTGATCAATCGATTCTCCCTCCTCTTAGCTATGGCCTGTTGGGTGCCTCGGGTTGCGGCAAGACCACGTTGCTCTCCTGCATTGTTGGCCAGCGACGCCTAAATGGCGGCGAAGTCTCGGTGCTTGGCGTGAAACCAGGCGAACCTGGGAGTGGAGTGCCTGGGAGTCGAGTGGGTTTCATGCCACAGGAAATTGCACTGGTCGAGGAGATGACGGTGAAGGAAACGATCTTTTACTTTGGTCGCATCTATGGACTCACAGATGAGAAAATCCGCGAGAAGTATAAGCTGCTCAAGGAACTGCTTCAGTTGCCGCCACCTCGACAAATGATCAAGGAATGCAGCGGCGGACAACAGCGACGTTTGTCCTTCGCCTGCGCCATGATCCACGATCCCGAGCTGTTGATCCTCGACGAACCAACTGTCGGACTCGATCCCATGTTGCGTGAAAAGTAAGTAAATTATTTTTAAGAAATTTAATTTTTGCAAATCGCCAATTAATTTATTAACGTTTACTTCATAGAATCTGGGACTTTCTGGTCGAGACAACAAGAAATAGCAAATTGGCTGTGATTATTACCACACATTACATTGAGGAGGCCAAGCAGGCGAATTGCGTGAGTAAATTTGAAAGATTAAGTTAGTCACAATATATATTTTTAAATTTCTATAGGAATAGAATAATACATCTAATGTTCGTGGTAACAAAGTTATTTAACTTAAATTACATTTTTTAAATTAAAGATATTACAATTGAACCTAATAAATATTTTCAGAAGATCTAAATAGATCTAAACTCAAACGTAATTAGCTAGCAATAATATTTTAAAGACATCAAGTTGAAAAACAAATGTAAAAATATATTTTGAGTATATTGAAATTTAGTTCAATTTGAAATTTAATTATAATAGTAAAATTTTGGTATTAGAAGAAATAGGAATAAATATTTGAGTAGATAATTTTGCAATTACATTTTTGAAAATATGAATTATAAACAAACCACTAATTATTCATAACATTGGTATTAGAACTTAAATTTCTAATATATATTTTCGATAATTACCTTAATTTTGAAATCGATATAATTTTGTATAATTTTGTAATCACAATATTTTTAAAACTTGATAGTATACTTGATATATTCTCTTTTTCTAGATTGGACTTATGCGCAATGGTGTTCTGCTGGCCGAAGACACGCCCACCAATATTATGATCAAATTCGGCACACAGTCCATTGAGGACGCCTTTCTCATACTCAGCCAGCGGCAGGGCAACGAGGATGAGCTGCCACAGCTAATGGATATCAATAGGAATCAAGCAGTGCCCACAGCAATGCTGCCCACAGAAGTCATCGATTCGCATGAACCAACAGCTGCTGAGAAGTCCCCGATACCATTCGAGGAGCCAATGAACGAGAATCGCAAAAAAGTTTTCTTCACGACCAAAGGACGCATTAAGGCGCTGATGACAAAGAATTTTGTGCAATTGTTTAGGCAACCCTCGTGAGTACAAGTTTGGCATAAGCTATTAGCAAAATAATGACCAAGAATATCATTATTTCAGTGGCATCATTTTCATGTTGCTGTTTCCCATCATTCAACTGACCTGTTTTTATCTGGCCATTGGCAAGACACCCAGAAATCTCGGCCTGGGCGTCTACTCGGGTGAAGTGGACAGCTATGCCGAGTGTTTCGATGACAATCTAAGGACACTTTATCAAGCCAATGATACCTGCCATTTCAATAAGCTCTCCTGTCGCTACATAAGAGAACTCGGCGATGATATTGCTATACGAAAATATTATGATACTGAAGATGCTGCCTTGGCGGATGCCAAGCGCACTGTCACCGTGGGCTATATTCATTTTGCAAAGAACTTCAGCGAATCTGTGTCCGAACTAATTGAGGATGGCATCCACGCCAGCGACGGATCAGTGGATAATGCCGAGCTAACTGTGCACATTGATATGACGGGTAAATTGGATGATTAATTATATTTTGACACCTTTCATTATATTTTCTTAACTTCGATTGCAGATCAACAAGTTGCCTATTTTATGCAGCGCAAGTTGCGCGATAAATTCAGCAGCTTCATGAATAAAGTCGTCGAGGAATGCAATGTGAGTGCAGCTTTGGTTCGATTGCCTGTTCAGTTCCAGGATCCCATCTATGGCAGCACAGAAATTGAGTTTCAGCAGTATTGCGCACCAGGCGTTGTAATGACGTGAGTATCGCGTGTATATCGATAACTATCGATAGTATTCATGATTGCCCACTCCCTCGCAGCATGGTCTTCTTCTTGGCCACTTTGATGACCGCTGCTGTGTTCATCTCGGAACGCATGGATGGCATTTGGGATCGTACTTTGTTGGCGGGTGTTTCAGCCACCGAAATGCTCTGGGCTCATCTCTTAACCCAATTGATTATCATGTCACTGCAATCGTTTGAGGTCATCATGTACATTGGTCTCGTCTTCGATACCTACAACAATGGAGATACGACAACATTGATTGGTTTACTAACGCTTACAGCCTTCTGTGGCATGTTGTTTGGTATAACAACTGAGTAGGATTTTTTGGCAACTGCATAAATTACAATTTGTTTACTCCTTAAACAGGTCTCTTCATCTCAGTTTTCTGCAAATCCCACACGGAAGCAAACTTTGTGGCAACGGGCGCATTCTACCCCATGATTATACTCTGCGGTAAGTCATCGAGAAGCATAAGAACTGCACCCTACGATTTTTATTGATCTCTCTTGCAGGTCTGCTGTGGCCCCTCGAGAGCATGCCCGGATTCCTGCAGGATCTGGTCATGGTTCTGCCCTTCACCATACCCTCCATATCGGCGCGAAATGTCATCGAGAAGGGCTGGAGCATTACCAACGAGAAGGTCTACAATGGATTCCTCGTGATGAGCGCCTGGACTATCATCTTCTTTGTGCTATGTCTGATAGGCATTAGACGCAAGTCGTAGTGATCTTCACATCAGCAGATTACTAGGAATAGTAGTGTATTAGAATTTTCCAATAGGCGATTTTATCTATGTATATTTGTCATAGTATCTATATAATTTAATTATTATCGGAAGCATATCACTCGCATGTCGCAGACTCTCATCAACCGCATCAACACATTATGTTAGCCAGACTGCATTCAGTTGATATCCGCGTGATCTGTAACAGGTTGTAGTAAAATGTGCTCGGTTCTCAACTTGATGTTAGGCTGTACTAAAAATCACATAAGGTCTAAAGGGTGTCTCACAGATATTTATAATACACACAGCAATAAGCATTCGCATTCATCGAACGATAAACAATTCGTTTTTAAATTTATATAATAAAGACTTTCCCAGATCGTGTACTATATTACCTAGTGCATTTTATATTTCAGAACCCATGTAAATAGCCCAACATAAAATAAAAACAAAAACGATTGAGTATTGTTATAAAACGTTTGTTTAAGAATATAATGTGTTAAACTGTTCTAAAATACAAATACTTGTAACACAAAACATTTGAAACCAACCAAAAACAATCTAAATAAATGTCTTTTATGGAAATAAAATCAAGTGTTTTGTATGTATGTATGTAACAGGCAGAAGGACGCATTTCCTAGGCATTTATAGAAAATATTGTAAGTACAAAACAATATTAAAGATTGTGTTTATAGATAGTAAATACAATTTATGTTACAAATTATAACGCACTTTCAGTTTAACAAATTCGAACTAAATAAATTTAGAAGTACAGTAAAGAACAGAAATGCAATTGTTTGGCAAGTCATGTTAAAAGTTAGTCATGAACTTTTCTATTGCAGTTTAATATATGGCAACGAAAATATCTTTAACGAGAAAAGTGAAACGATGAAAGCTCATCAAAAGCAAACAAAATTTAAATAACTGTCAACAAAGTTTTGCCTGTGCTCGACTTAATATAAAATGCAAACCAGCGCAAAACTAAAGCGAAAGTTGTTGCCTCCAACTCGCCTCCCTTCTAGCCACCACGAATGTATATAAATATCTGAGAGAGTGTGCCTGAGTGGGGGCCAAGGACAAGGACACGTTCACGACGATGATGACTACGATGAAGAGGAAGTCGAGGACGCTGCAAAGTTGCTGACACACTTCGGGCTTGGAAATAGCTAGACAGAATGTCTGCCCGGTTGGTTGCCTCAAACCCCCTCATCCTCATCCCCATCCTCCTCCTCCCCTCTGCTCCGTTAAGCTGCCTTGCCGGGCTTGCTGGCTGGCAGACAGTCTGCCGGTGTCTACCAACAGACATTTTTATTACAAAACTTTATCTTTGCCAAATACGAAAACGACGACGCCGACGATGACGAAGAGAGAAATACAAAAAGGCCAACGCTCGGCACTTGTGGGTGGAAAAGGGGCGACCCTAGAGCACCATTGGGTAGGTTGCCAAGCCAGGCAAGCCAGTGCAGTCTAAAGTGTCGCTTGCCATTTATATAAGTTGCATAAAATGTGCAAAAAAATACTAATGGAAAAGGAAAAGAAAAGTTTTCCACTGAATCTGTGACTAGAGTGAGTGTTTGTGTGTGTGAGAATTGCTTTGGAACTTGTTGCTTGTGGCACGAAGGAAAATGGGAAAAACAAATTTAACTGTTGAATAATCTTAAAAAAAGAAAATGAGAATATTTGAAATGGACAAAATAATTTTAAAGTCATAAGACAATGCAGGAAATAAAATGAATGGAGAAGTTGTTTAAAGAGTTAGTAGAACTAAACAACTAAATTTATGTATTTTATTATATGTACATATTTGCTTAGTTTAAGTAACTAAATTCTATTATATGAACATACATATTTGCTTACTTTAAGTAACTAAATTCTCCACTTTCTTAAAAAAAAGTTAAAATAAATCTTTCAACAAATATTTAATTTCAATGCTATATAAATTTATGATTTATTTTTAAACTTAAAATTACGTGCATGATTTTTAGAAGTTTATTTTCAAACAAAAGTAATTTAATTAAGAACTAATTGTAGGTCTTCATAAAAAGTATAATAATTACGCAACTAAAGACAAGTTTTGCATCTTCATCAGCTCAAATTGTTCACTTAAATAATTCTGATTTTACTTTCATTCTTCTTCACAATTGTTGAATATTTGCTAGTGAATTGAACTTGAAATATGTTGTGCAATACTCAATTTAAACAAATTGCCAACGCTTAGTTGCACAACACATATTCCAAGACACACCCACATATACATCACAACAAAAAGTAGTCACATTATTCGTATTCAACACAGAAATATTGCACATACGCCTAGTTGACCAGAGTCTGAGTACGAAATGCTTTTGTTGCGCAGTGTGAAATTTAAATCGAGTAGAAAACAAAAAAATATTATTCACATCAACAAACAAATTCACACACCCAGGCAGAAAAACCCTCGTACCGAAAGTTGAGAGTAGGTCAAGTCGCCTGGGTGTAGGCCACAAAAGTTTTTGAGTGTCTACAATAAAAACACTTTTCAACCGGTCGGTCTCGTGTCCTTCACACCCAACGCTCTGCTTCCTTTCCCACACACTCGATGTGTGTGTGTCTCGCATGACTGTGGGCAAAGTTTTGTTACAACTTTTGGTCCATTTAATATACACATAGTATAGTATAAAATGTTATCCAGGGTGCTCTCAAATTGCACAGTTTGACCTTCAAAACAATTGCGAAAACCAAAAAACAAACTCGCACACTCAGAAATTATGCACATACTCACACACATACACATGTGCTCAAGTATAGGTATTTGAAGAGCAGGTCTTATATTTATATGTAAATTTAATGAAGGTAAAACTGTTTTGTTTACGTTTCGTCTTTACTTTGCGGTCGAGATTGCTGCCAGAGTTAGCATGTGTGTGTGTATCTATGTCTGTGTTTGCATGTGTGTGTTTGTCTGTGTATTCCTGTGTGTATCCGTTGCCTATTTTGCAGCCTTATTGTTTGCCATTGCCATGTCTGGTTGCTGCCACTTTTTGGGGCAGCTTTAAGTAAATTCAGTCGAGTAAAGTTCATGAGACTAAAGCTGTATGCCTCAGACAAAGGCATGTCAGGAAGTTAGTCAAACTTGGAACAATCGAAACAAAGGCAAACAAAATATGTTGTCTTTCATTGAATGGAAGCATTTAAGCAGCAAGCGAGCAAGTGAGCAAGGGACTGCAATAATCTGGGTCCTAAGACAAAAAATTAATCACATAATACTTTTTTAGCAACATCATTTTCACTTACTAATCAACATAAAACATAATTTCCTATTCTATCTTATCGGTTGACCGATGACTGCAATGAATACAGTTAACAGCTAATATCTTTATTCAACTTCATCAAACAGCATCCATAAATTTTACTTGTAGCACAGTAAAAATCGAGTGAAATGCCCTCGATTAACAACCTTGCTCAACACATTGGTAACAGAACAGAGAATATGTGAAATGAAATGAAATGTGACCACAACTGAGCAGGTCAATAAAGCGGCAGCAACTGTCGATAGACAGGCAAATATATTTTGGCAACTAAATCAAAACCAATATAAGAGCATAGGCTTCCCAAGGAATGCCATAATAAATATGAACAAAACTGGGTCCAGGGCAAAAAAAAAACTAAATTGAGAAGAAACAAAACGAGAATTGATTTGAAAGGAGCTCATCCAAAACGGCCAAGCAATCAATGAAGGACGAGGATATGGACTCGAACCCGGATTGAATTGCGGGGTATGAGAATCGAACTCGGACATGCACATGGGCATGGATGAGAAGCGGGCATAGCTTTTGCATTTCATTGACCCTTTAAATGGCAAAGATGGACACACACACACACACACACTAACACATACATAGAAACACATACACATAGACCCAGCCCACTCATACATACATACTCTTACGTAGAAGAACAAGCAGTTGGCTGTCATGTCAGTTGAGCAAAAGTGGTGAAAAATTTGATTTGGGAGTTTATTCAATTTGCTGCTTGTTTGCATGAGTGTGTGTGTGGGCCTTTGCTTGTGTTGTTGCCGCATGTAGCTCAAAGGGGGTCCAAGCATTTAAGTGCATGTTGTGCAGCAAGAGTGAGAGAGAGAGAGAGAGAGAGAGAGACGGAACAAAATAGGCTGAGATGGGGAGACTCCTCTTCCAATATAATACAATCAACATTGGACTTCGACTCGATACGCATTCAATGCGTTTGCGTTTGCATTTGAGGTGAAGCCGAAGCAGCAAGCGACAGCAGCATCAGCTACCGTTAGCATACACGTACACACGTGTACACACACACACACAGAGATGGTTACTCATACAGCTGCATTTGCTTTTCTACTCATATGCAGCGCCATTTTATGTATAGGCTCGTCATTCACTCATTCTCTCTCGCGCTCCCCATCCTGCTCGCTCACTCTTTTGCTGTACATATCTCTGTTCTCTTCGCTCTCCGTTGCTATGTACAGTGCACAACATGCAATCCATGTGTCTGTGTATGCGTGCGGTGGGGGGAGACCAAGGAGGCGGGAGGCTGGCTGACAGGGTCGACTGAGCACACATGCGTTTGGCCTTTTGCCTGGCACACATAACTACCGACTGCGCCAGTTGCGACTGCGACTGCAGCGACAGCAACGGCATCGGCAACAGCGACAGCGGCAGAGTCGCGTTTCGTTCGCTTATGCTGATTGGACTCGCACAGTGGACTAAAAGTGATTTCTTACTCTGACTTAAAAAATAAAAAATGATCATTTGAAACCAAAATTAATAAAATAAAATAATATTGATACAGGTATTAGAAAATCAATTACAATTTTAATTTTTTATCTTAATATATTATTAAAAAATCTAAAAATACCTTAAGATTTTTATTTAAAAAATATTGCGATTACTTATAAAAATATATTAATTTAATTGGTGCTTCACAATTTATTTAACTAATAAGTTACTTTGTTATTAAAAAATTAGTGGCAAATAATTTTACTAAAAAACAACCACTTTCGAATCCTAATCAAGCATGAACTATTGAAGAATTTTGTGAACTTAAAATATTCGAAGAACGATACAATAATTGTCAAGTGTCAGTGCTTCGATTAAATATTATTATCAGCAACGCAGTTAATTACCTAAGACAAAATAATTCCTTCTTCAACAGCGTAAAAAAAGAATTATGCAATTAAAATAATTTAATAGAAGTGCAATATTCTTTTTTACACGTAGTTAAGAATATTCAGTGTTCATAACCAATTTTTTCCAATTAGCATTTTTATTATTTTATTTTTTGACTACCATTTCTCGACACATTGCGTCACTGTGCACAAAGGCAATGCAAAAATTGCGCCTCCAATGCAGCAGCCGAAAAACAACAACAGAAATAAGAGCAACAACAACAGCAACAATCAAAATAGGAGAGGCGTGGGTCAGTCGCTGCTTTGCTGCGCGTTGGAAGAGTCGCGACGACTACGTGGAAAAAAGCCGTGGCAGAGGCCGCAGAGGAGAGAGGGAAACATAGAGAGAGGTCCACGCAATGCATGTGTGAGCCACGCACAATATGCGGTACATGGGGGATACATGGACTGTATGGGGTGGGCAATCGTTGCTAGGGGAATTGGGAGAATTGTGAGGTTGGGAGGAGAGAGAGTGGGAGAGAGTGGGAGACGAACCTCCCCAAAAACAATGGACAGGCACTAAAATGCAGCCAGAATGAAATGTGCCCAACACATACACGCAGGCATACACAAACGCACACACGTACACACAGGCACACGAATACGAGGCTCTATGTACGAGAATCGGAAGACCCATGTATTGCCATTGACCAGGCACCTCTTAATGCTCTTTCCCCACAGTATTCGCTTGCTCTGTCTTGCTCTCGCTCTCTGGCTGTGTCTGATGCTCGCATGCAAATGGCAGCTGTCCTTGTCGGCCACATATGGGAGGCCTCTGGGCCAACGCTGCGCTCCTCTCCTCTGGCCTAGCCTTGCATTGCTTGTTTACCAATTTATTTTGCGCACAAAACGAAACACGGAAAATGCATGAGGCCCAAAAAGAGCGTGGAGAAAAGCAAAGCAAGCAACGACGCAATGGATAGCCACAGTCACAGGATAGTCACAGGACCCAGGCACAGCCATAACTACATGCAACAACAACAACAACACGTACAACTACAAACAACAGCAGCGGCAACAGCAAAAAAAAATTGAACAAATTTCAGTTCGATTTTTGGTCCATAACGCCGAAAAGACTGCAGCACATTTCAGTTGCTATCTGCTGCTGCCTCTCGCTCCCACTCCCACACTCTGCCTCTTTCGTTCTCTCTCTCGCTCCCACTATGCAACTCTCTCTATCTGTAGCTTGCGCTCTCTTTCTCTCTCTCGCTCTCTCTCTGTTTATCTGTTATTCGTTCGTTTTCATTTTGCGGCTGTTGCAGTTGTTTTTTCTTCCTGTTTTGCCACTTTGTGCGTAAATTTTCTTTTGCCTTGCCTCTTATTTTTTCACAGTTTTCTCTTCAATCTTTTTTTTTTGTATTATCGCGACTTGCGCTTTGATAGAATGACCGGGAAATTCATCTTCTTTTTCTTTCTCTTTCTCTTTCTCTTTCAAGTCTTTTTTAGTTAGCCCTGACTTGTAGTCGAAATTGATGAGAAGTGCAGCAAGGGAAGGGGAAGAGGAAGTTTCGTAGTACTACGCTAGACACATTGTTAGTCAAGTTTCGTAGTATGCAGCTGAAAAAAGGCAGCATGGAATAAAGCACCTACGAATTCGGCGTAAAAATGTGGCACAAAGGACATGCGATGTCCAAAAGCCAACAAGGAAATAGTGTGAAGAGCAAAAATGAGAAAACGAATACACTCGCCGAAATAGTCTTCTTCTCTAGTTTAAAGTCTAAGGAAAATATATATCACCGGTTACCTGATCAATACAAAAGAATTTCGAGGAGTTTGAGTTCTGAATATTTATCATTACAATAACAGTTATAAAAAAAAATAATAAAATAATAATTTGAATATCCTGTAAATCTGCCAGTTATGATGTATAGAGTGAATGATACTGAAATCAAAATACATTATTACAGATCTATAGGCATTAATAAAGACAGAGATCAACTTCAGTATCTATATTAAAAGAACATATTTATAGAAATGAATTAACAGCTATTCAATTCAAGAACTCAATTGAAGTTCAAACAACTTAATTGTCATGCAAATTAATTGTCTTTCAATTTTTTGTTTGAATAATAATGTGCAAACAGAGCAAACTCAATTATTTGCAAAATGTTTCTCCGATGGACAAAAATGTGGCACAATTTGCGTTTCTATTTGATTTTTGTGAGACGCACGCCTAAAAGACGACTACAAAATGCAAACTCCGAATACATTTGGATTGCATTTGATATTGAAGTGTGTACAAAGAGTTGGTTTTCATTGAGGTAAGAGAAACTCAGCTGCTTTGCAGTTTTTAAAGTACATTAATTTTCCCACAAAAAATAATCTTACACTTTTCGAGTGCAAGTGAACAGGTTGATTACCTTTTAAATAAGGTGAAAGAATATTATTTATTCAATCAAAATTTATTACTTTTTGATTTCTGAAATAATATCCCGTTTCCATATAGTTTTCTATCCAATTGAGTTGCCTTTGACTATGTTCGAGAGATTAAAACATCGAAAAATTCATAAGAGCTAGTATAAATATTCGAAGCGAATCGAATAGTATATAAATTAGTATTGCTTAAATTACTAACTCAAATAATATGTTGAAACTAATTGTGTTACAGTTGCTGCTGGCAAGCTGCATCCTTGGTTTATTCCACGACCAACCCATTGAGCAAATGGTCATCTATCTGCAACCTGATGAAATTCACGTTCAGGATGCACTCTCGATGATCCAATCAATCTATACCAAAAATGGTGTGCATATTTATTGTCACAACGAAGATTCCTTGAAGATTGGCAACATCTTTCAGACCATAATGTTGCAGCTGATAACAAAGGAGCCTAATACCAAGTACGCGCAATACAAGGCTGCCACGCCTCTGGGCGTACGCCAAGCTCATCTCGAGGGTCGCGAATGTCACGAGGGGAAATTAATGTCTGGCAGAACAAAGACTGTGCATTACATCACTCTGCCAGCACATGCTGCCGCCTGCTATGGCATCTACACCGATGAGGCATACAATCTGACCATGTTGCAGTATCCTGACGATGGCGAACGTTCCACTTGGTTCATGCTAGGTTTGATGCTGTGGCTCTCGGCATCGCTAATGGGACAAAACTTCAGCTCTTGCTATGTCGTTGCTGTCGCTTTGGGATTGCATTTCACTGGCTGGGGCATCGTTTGTGGGGCACTGATCTTGGCTGGAGATTATGGCATGAAGAGTCTGCAACCTGTGAGCACCAATTTCAAATTAGTACTGGAACGCTACCCAACATCGGTGGCACTAATTTTGGTATTTGCCGCCTGGCTAATGTACAGACTGTGTGAGGCACATCAATCGCTTTGGCGTTTTAAATATGTGCAGCAAGCGTATTTCCGACTGCTGCGTGGCATCGCCTATTACCTCATTTTGAATGCTTCGGATCACAAGTATTTCGGTTGGATTTGTGTGGCAATGCTGCTGCCTCAGCCAGAGCTTTACAGGTTCGTGAAACGGCTGCGGGATGAGACCATTAGAGCCAGACGCACCTGGTTTCCGCCCCGAGCACGAACATTGCTCACCGAAGAAGAGTTCGAGGCTCAGACGCGCCTGGAGACCAAGCGAGCGCTGACGAATCTTCGTCAGCAGGTGCGCGAAACTTCGCCGAGTTGGGAGCAAATGGCACATTTGCAGACCCCTTGTCGCTTTGTGCGCTTCATGGGCAGTGGCGATCAACGGACTGATGAGAATACTGTGAACGAGGAGATGCCAGAGAACTGCAGGACAACGCAACCAAATGTTGAACTGCTGGAGCATCTAACAACGGCTATTAACAACAGTTGCTCCACTGCATCCGTCTCCTCTACTGATGGACACAACAAAAATCGACACTACTCGAGAACGATGCGCAGCCTTCGGGCGGAGTCACGCTAATACTATATGCATTTGATAATTGAAACCCAATGCGAGCAACGTGACATTTAAGGAAGCGACATAGACAGAGAAAGAGTCACACACAATGCGAGGGAAATTGCCTTGAGGCCAACAACACGAAAAACGAATTCGATTTGCTGCAGCAACAAACGAAACGTGACACGACACACACAATTGAAGGAGGCCTAATAGTTAAGTCCACACTGCCTCCCAAGGAAGCCGAGTGAAACACTTTCTCTAATCAAAACAATTATTCCAGTTTCAATATTTTTGTTAAACTAAGAGTTAAATTCAATTGTTTCAAAAATAAATGTTTTACACTTACACCCTTAATTTAAGGAGTTTATTTATTATTACTATCTAGAAAATAGTTCATTTTACGTCTTTAGGGTAATTTTCATTTCTGTTCGAAGAGTTCATCTCGAAAAAGATGGAATTTTCACCCAACATTGAAGACGAATTTATTACTCAGCATTTAATAGAACTCAATACTCTATTAAATCCAAAATATCTTAATTTACTTGTGAAATATTCATTTAACTTCTCTTCCATTCCATACTTATTTCTTAACTATTTATAATGTCAAATTTATTAAGTATCCATGATCTATCGAACCACCTCTAATTGAAACAGTTTTAGAAATTCACAATATTTTATATTTTTTGTTAGACTTTATTACACTGTTACCTACTATTTATGACTTTGGATTTTATGTTATTTAATATAAATTTTAATTTAATATAAATTTCCAATTAATATCAAATATTTATTTACCTACGCACTAAACATAAGAGGAATTAATTATTTATTATGGACTTTCACACCTTATAAATTTACGTTAGTTAAGAAAAAAAGTTCTTTATTTTTACTTATAGTTTATCTTGAATTGAGAGATTTTTTTAAATTTCTTCAAATATGTATATCTGCCAAGCTAACAAAGAATACTTGCTAAATATCAAAACTCAATTGAGAAATGTTCAATATCGTCTTAAATATTTAATAGCGACACTTTCAATCCTGAAGGGAGTTCATTGTTAATGGTGACTTTGTTGTTGACTTAAGAGTAGCTTCTTTTGCGTAAATGCAGCAGGAGCAATCAAATTATGGTCCTATTAACTTAGCCCAGCCATAACTCAGATAATAATGGCAAAGTTCCTTTGCCTTGCTGGCACAGGAAACTGGTTAGAAGTGCGTGAACAGCGTAACAAATAAGGGACTCGAACATAGGCAGCTACAGCTACAGCTACAGCTGTGTTGCAGGACTAACTCACACACACACACATGCATATATACATATATAGAGGACCCTGCAATCGCACACACACACACGCACACACACAAATACTGCACATGAGGGTCGCCATTAACAACATTCAGCAATAGCAACAAAGTTCAGTCAAACATCAGTAACGTTCGAGAGCAGCCGCATTGCTAGCTCCCCTCCCTTCCCTCTTCCACTACTCCCCTGATAAGGCCGGCCTAGCCAAAATGCAAATGTGGAAAATGTGCTTTGACATAACTGTATACACGTGTGCGTGTGTGTGTGTGTGCGTATGCGAATGTGTGTGTCTGTGTATGAGGACAGTTGCAAAACGCATTTCAAATCGAAAAGTGTAACTTCAATCATTTGGCGGGGCAGGTAGACGATTTGACAGTCTTTTAGTTTTTTTTAATACCCTGTACACAATGGCTTGAAGGGTTCCTAGAATCTTTCAAGTAGTTGCAGTTCAGCATAAATTATGTTTACCACTATAGAAGATGATCCCTTTAAACTGCAATTATTGTTTGTTAAATTGAAATAAACAATTTGTACTTTAATTTCAGAAAATATTCAAAAACTTTTCGATTCACACTCTGTGGTGGCAGCCTAACTGTGGATCATATACTTGATACCTGACCAAATTTAAAGAGCATACTTCAAATGATAATATAATGATAATGTACAATTTTATAATGAAAACTAAAATGAATGTATACTAAATACAGATACTTTTTATCGAGTCGAAAGGCCCCAGCAGCCAGTATTCTCTTCTCTTTTTAATGTAGTATTAAATACTAGCTTTAATATAATAAAATTAAAATAAAAAATAAAAAAAAATAATATAAGAACATTCTTTGATTTTTGTTCGCTATAAAATAATGATTTCTTTTTCTCTTATTCTTATGCAGTTTTTAGTTCCTTAAATGAATTTATAACTTCCAAATAATAAACCATTCAAAAATGGTGAAGTTTTTAAAAGTAGATTTGATAAAAACAAGATCATTGCAATTTCCAACTTTTTAAATTTCACCATTTCCACTTCTCCTAAACGCGATATTAAGAAATATTTGATGTCAAGGGTATTTATACGGTATATCCAGTTTGGAGTTCAACGATTTGATTCATTTTTTGCTGGCTGCAGTTTGCAGCTCAATGATGGTGGTTGGAAAATTGACTAAATGCAACGTTCAACGTCGAGTTCATTACGGGGGGAAGCTCTCTCTTTGAATTTCCCGCTCTCGTCCTCTCGAAACAGGGCGAAGGCGACTCGGCCAAATGGGCCAATTTTCCCAGTCCCAGTTGCCAGTTGAAATGCGATGTCCTGCTGTATACTATGTCGAACCGTCGAATGTTTCCAATTGGGTTTTTCTATGCGAACCAATTTTTTGGTGTCGCTGCCTCGTCGAAACTTTGCTTTGGTGGTAGTTGTTGTTGTTGTAGATTCCCGTTTGGGACACTCGAGCAGGAGGGGGAAGGATATGAAAGGACAGCGGGGTGGTTGTCCAGGAACTGCATAGGCAGTACATTTTTCTATTTTTCTTGTTTTCTCGACTCTTTCTTTTTTTTTTTTTTTTGATGTTGATGTCCCGCGCAAGGATTTTTCATTGTGGGGTTGCAAGTTGTTGTTGTTGTGTTGCACAAAGTTACGTCAAAGGTCAGGAAACGGGCGTACTTTGTATTTTCGTAGCGGGGTGGAAAAAGTGAAAAGTTTTCAAGTCTGATTGTGAACGAAGAGTTTGCTGTTGTTGTTGTCTTCTTCTGCTTGACTTTTGAGGGTTTTATAGCGCATATCCCTTATCCCAATTTAGCAGGTTTAGCCCAGCAAAGAAATGCTTTAATGTTTATATCAAACTTAGCTTTGATTCTTGAGATCATGTTGGGTATTGTTAAGATGTAATTTAAATATTCTCTACAGTTTAGCAATCAGTATAAAAATATTATTTTAGAGTTCACTTCTTTTAATTATTGATTTTCATGATGGGAACGTTTATCAGATTAATTTAAAAAACTCTTAAATTGTTAGAAATGTTTTCAAATCTTCCAAAAGAATTTTCTAAATTCACGTATATTATTTGAAAGAGAATGTGTCAATAATCTTAGGTGTATAATGTTCTCATAGACACATTTCAAAATGAATGAAAGGATTTTATCGTCTTCTAATAATCTTCAACATTTTTCAAGTGATAAATATCATATATCTTGTATCCGCTTTATTAATATTCTAAATTTCACGAGAACTCTAAACAAAGAGATGCAAATTATCTCATAATAATTTTTCTAATATTGGAAAATTTCTAATACTTCCAGATATTAAATTAATTTGAAATAAAAATTAAATCAAGTATTTAAAATGCCGTAGCTTGCCAAGGCAATAATATAATTAATCTAGAATCACTAACAATGAATTCAAGATGTATCATAATATTAAATATAAAATAATAATTAAAAATAATTACTGACCTGCACCATTTTTGTATTTAGTTTATTGTTCTGGTTATTGTTGTTGTTAATCCAAGAGCGAGCAAATACTTAAGACGCCGGCAGCGACGTTGCAGCGGTAGCTGAGACTCAAAACAAAAAGTAAAAGCAGCTGCAACAACAAATTTACAAGAGTCGAATGCGAATGCGAATCAGAAAAGAGAAGCCAACAACGAAGAGCGATGTTTTTTTTATGTTTTTTGAACGCACGTGTTTTAATTTCACTTTTTTGTTTTGTGCTTTGGTTTTATTTACGATTGTGTTTCTTTCAATTCATTCGGCAGCCGGAGATTTGCATTTATGTATGCAATTTGTGTTGAATATTTAAATTGCCAAATGCAGTTCACAGAAACAACAAGAAAAGCAACGAAGAAACGCGAGCGGTGGGCGGCGCAATTGTTATTGTTGTTGCAGTTATATTAATATTGGTTTGCTTTGCTTTACTGGGTGTGCACTTAAGGTTGTTTTAATTTGTGCGTGGGACGCGTTGTTGTTAGAATTTCCATCCGCAATTACCGAACAGTGAACCGCACGCAACAAGAACATCGAGAACAATGTTATGTTATCGCTATCTGGCGATGCACGTGTATGCCAAGCTCTAGGGTGACCAAAACGAACACAAAAATTTACTAAAAATAGCCATAAACTAGCAACTGATTCAAAATAATGAACTAATAGATCGTAACATGCGCGCATTTGTTTGAATTTGCATACTAAATTGTGTATTTTGCATTACTTTAGTTTTCACTGTGATATAATATTCACATTCGTTTTAACAACTATCTTTCTAAGAGTACTGTTTGTGGAATATCGAAGAAAATCCGTAGCGTACAGCAGCAGCTGTTCTGTTAAACTCAGATTGGCACTGTAAGCAGCTATAAAGGGTACTCACACAGTATATACTTAAGGTAACTTGAGTAAGAGTTTTTAAGTTTTTTTCATTTTATATTTATTAAATTGATTAAATTATTTTACTTACCTTTTGTGAAGTAAATAAATTGTCCAAAGTCTTCTGCAATTTAAAATACCGCTGTTAAGCAGCAGTTACTGTTAACATAACTTTTTGGTTTGTTTTACAACACTTCCGTAAAACGTTCCCAAACGTTTTGTTTACTTACAAAAGTTGTGTTTTAATTTATTTTTATGGCAGTTGAAAATGTCGGATAATGAATACGAACGTTTCGAAATCACTGACTATGATCTCGACAATGAGTTCAACATAAATCGACCTCGCCGACGCACCACGAAGCATCAGCAAATCTATGGTAAGATCAAATGTACTGCAAATTATAAACAAATTAAATTATCGAATTTTTCAGGTATTTGGGCGGATGACAGTGACAATGAAAGCGAGGGGGAAACAGGCGGACGACGAGGAAGACGCGGCATCGGAGGCGGCTCAACTGGCAAGTCAAAAGATTACACGGCACCCGTAAGTTTTGTTGCTGGCGGAATTCAACAATCCGGCAAAAAGCAAAAGAAGAAACCAGAAGAGAAGGGGTCGGAAGAGGCGGAGAACGATGGCGAGGGTGAAGAAAGTGAAGGGGAGGAAGTGCGTCCATCATTCGGACGCCAACTCAGTGATGACAACAGCAACGACAGCTCAACAGACGAGGATGAGAAGTCGCGTCAAGCGGCTAGGAATTCATCGAAGAATTCAATCGCAGGAATGCGGCATAACTCGCACCTGCCCAGCAGTCGCAATGTGGGGGCCTGGGAGCAGCATACACGCGGCATTGGCGCCAAGCTGCTGCTGCAAATGGGATACGAGCCGGGCAAAGGATTGGGCAAGGATCTGCAGGGTATTTCGCAGCCAGTGCAAGCCCATGTCCGCAAAGGACGCGGCGCCATTGGCGCCTATGGCCCCGAGGTGGCGGCCAGCATTGGTGGCCAAGGTCAAGGGAAACAAGGAAGAATCGAAGATGAAGCCAGAGAGTCAAAGGAGTCTAAGGAGCAGCAAAACAAATGGAGGAAAGGCGGCGGTGAGACGCGCGAGAAGCACGGAAAGCGTTACTACTACAAGTCCGTGGAGGAAGTGATAGCCAAGGGCAAGAAATCCGATCATCTGCTTGGCGAGAAGCTGAGCAAGCGTCTCGGCAATGTGCCCGTGATTGATATGACGGGACCAGAGCGTCGTGTGCTGAGCGGTTATCACGCCTTGGCCCAGAACAAGATCACGCCCGAGGAGACGCTTTACGAGGCACAAGAGGGCGAGCAGAAGAGCGCTCCAGCTTCGGTGTTTAGCATGCCCGAGTTGACACACAACGTTCAGCTGCTGGTGAGTCAATGCGAGCAGGAAATCATTGCCATAGACAAGACGGAGCGCGAATGCGCCGACCGACAGGCTGCACTGCAGCACGAACAGTTCCAGCTGCAGGAGCTGGTGCAGTTGGAGCGCAATCACATGACAACATTGCAGGAAGCGTTGGCGCGACTGGATCAACTTAGTGAGAATCCCGAGTTGAGCTTGGTGCAGGCGGAGAAGCTGTTTCTGGAGTTACAGCATGATTATGCGGCAGAATACAAGGAGTTTGGTATGGCTGATCTGGCAGCGGGAGTCATTGCACCGCTACTAAAACGGGATCTGAGCGATTGGCAACCGTTGGAGGATCCCACGCAGCCGCTGCAGCTGATCAAGCGTTGGCGCGACATTCTGCAGCGTGGCGAGAGCGAGGAGCTATCACGTAATGTCTTCGATCCGTACTCTTCGCTCATCTGGGCAGGAGTAATGCCCTCGTTTCGCTCATGCGCCGCCAGCTGGCAGCCCAAGGAGCATGCGCCGATGGCCGCGCTGCTCGATGCTTGGGCACCACTGTTGCCCACCTGGGTGCTGGACTCGGTGTTGGAGCAGCTAGTGTTGCCGCGTCTAACAATCGGCGTGCAGGAATGGGATCCTCTGACCGACACGGTGCCCATACACAGCTGGATTCTTCCCTGGCATGGCATCCTGGGCAGCAAGTTGGACGAGTCGATTTATCCGCAGATACGCAGCAAGTTGGGTGTCGCCTTGCAGGCCTGGTCACCGCAGGATCGCTCGGCACGCGCCATGCTAACGCCTTGGCGAGAAGCCTTTGCTCCCGATGAACAGCTGCTACAGTTTCTGCTGCGCCACATTATACCCAAGTTGCAGGCGGTGCTGGCAGAGTTTGTCATCAATCCGCTGCAGCAGAACTTGGAGCTGTGGCATCAGGTTTGGGAGTGGCATGAACTCATTCCAGCTCCGCACATGGCTCAGCTGCTAGACAAGCATTTCTTTCCACGCTGGATGCAGGTGTTGGTCATGTGGCTCAATCAATCACCCGACTATGCTGAGATCTCGCGTTGGTATGCGGGCTGGAAAAACATGTTCAGCGAGGAAATATTACGAGAGCCCTGCATTAAGGAGCACTTGCGTCGCGCCCTCGAGATGCTGCATCGTGCCACGGATGCAGTGCTTCAGACCACTTCGGCTCCTCCGCCTCCCATGCCACCTGCTCCTGCTCCTGTGCTGCTCACTCCTGTTATGCTGGTTGATGTGGTGCAGCCTGCGCAGCTGGAGTTCAAGGAGCTCGTCTCGCAGAAATGCGCCGAGATGGGCATCATCTTTGCCCCGCTTCCGGGCAGAAGAGAACTTGGCAAACAGGTGAGTCTCCGTAAAGACATAATTCTTATTATTGCCTATAACAATTACTTTGCAAATCGCTATGATTCTTGTAGAGTTTGGAGTTATAGTTTATCTCACATTATATCAGGGTATGGATTTTTGGTTAACAAACTTACCTCCAAATTAAAACTATAGAGTTACTAAATATTTAACTATTTATTTCACACCAATATTTTTGATACTGATAAGTAAAAATTCGTTTTTATTATTCAACATAGTTCCCTTCAAGAGCGATACAACGATTATAACGACCTTCCAATTTTTGGATACCATTTTGGTAGTACTCCTTCGGTTTTGCCTCAAAATAGGCCTCAGTTTCGGCGATCACCTCTTCATTGCATCCAAATTTTTTCCCTGCGAGCATCCTTTTGAGGTCTGAGAACAAGAAAAAGTCGCTGGGGGCCAGATCTGGAGAATACGGTGGGTGGGGAAGCAATTCGAAGCCCAATTCATGAATTTTTGCCATCGTTCTCAATGACTTGTGGCACGGTGCGTTGTCTTGGTGGAACAACACTTTTTTCTTCTTCATATGGGGCCGTTTTGCCGCGATTTCGACCTTCAAACGCTCCAATAACGCCATATAATAGTCACTGTTGATGGTTTTTCCCTTCTCAAGATAATCTATGAAAATTATTCCACGCGCATCCCAAAAAACAGAGGCCATTACCTTGCCTGCGGACTTTTGAGTCTTTCCACGCTTCGGAGTCGGTTCACCGGTCCCTGTCCACTCAGCCGACTGTCGATTGGACTCAGGAGTGTAGTGATGGAGAAATGTTTCATCCATTGTCACAAATCGACGCAAAAACTCGGGTGTATTACGAGTTAACAGCTGCAAACACCGCTCAGCATCATCAACACGTTGTTGTTTTTGGTCAAATGTGAGCTCGTGCGGCACCCATTTTGCACAGAGCTTCCGCATATCCAAATGTTGATGAATGATATGACCAACACGTTCCTTTGATATCTTTAAGGTCTCTGCTATCTCGATCAACTTTATTTTACGGTCATTCAAAATCATTTTGTGGATTTTTTTTGATTTTTTCGACGGTAACCACCTCTTTCGCGCGTCCACTGCGATCACCGTCCTCCGTGCTCATTTCACCACGCTTGAATTTTGCATACCAATCAATTATTGTTGATTTCCCTAAGGGAGACTACGGAAACTTATTATCAAGCCAAGTTTTCGCTTCCAATGTATTTTTTCCCTTCAGAAAACCGTATTTTATCAAAACACGAAATTCATTTTTTTTTCCATTTTTTTCACAATAACAAAAGTTGCTTCACAAAAGACGCTCTATCTCACAAACTGATTGACTGACAGACGTCAAATTTTGACACGAATCATTTGAAAGTTAGTACCACTATATAATAATATGAATTCAATACTAACGACGCCATCTATGTGTCAGACCGGGGACTTATCAGCCAAACTGTTATTTTTAATATTTTCTTTAAAAGTCTATTATAAAAGTTATTAAAATTAAAATTCGAACAGTAACTAGATTTGTAAATTTTAAAATTTCAAAATAGTACCATATTATCAATATTTCTTCAAACAAATATATATATATTTTATGCACTTATTCACTGTGCAACAGTTATGAGAATTGGTCAAAGTCTTTATGTAGGGAACTTTATATAGACTATTAACTCTGCATATTCTAAAACAATTCGATATTATATTTATTTTGAGCCATACTTTTTTTTACTTATTTGAAGCGAGCTGTATAGAGCTCAAATCAATCTTACCTATACGATTCATTAATATTATCTTTCATTTGTGTCTTTAAATAACTCGCGTAAAAGACCCAACAAGTTATATTCAATTACTTTACTTAATGATGCTTTGTCAAAATCAACATTTGTCATTTTGAACTTGAACTTAATATATTATCACTTATTCACCTTGTTGTCCATTTCTAAACGCATCGCAGATGGGTTCTTTAAATCTTATTTTTAATAATCGATATTTTTTCTTCTTTCCAGATTTATCGCGTGGGCAAACTCTTCTGCTATATTGATCGTAACGTCTGCATGCTAAGCGACAGCAGCTTTACAAACTGGCAACCCGTAGGACTTACTCAATTACTGGAACGAGCACAGACTGGCATTATTTAGAGAAATACTAATTATACTCAAAAAATATTAATATCTATAATACCAAAATAAAATAGAATTTACATTAAAAAAAAAAAAACCCAGAAACAAAAAATAAAGTTAAACTTATGATCCTAACTTGGAAATATAAAAGCATCGTTATTGGGTATGAAATAGTTCGCTAAACTTTTCTATGGTAACGTCTGTAATAAGTAACAATATTTTATCGTCATTTTCGTGGCTTATGTTAATTTATGGTTGGTATGTCTGACACGCTGAATATATAAAATTATGCATCGTTTATGTGTTCACATGGTATACAAAAATATGAGTAGTAATGTGATAAGGCAATTTTTTGAAATTTATCAGCTCAACAGGAAGCTCAGACGTGGTGCAGAAGTTCAGTTTAACAATGGATCAAAAAAAATATTTAAAATATAATATTAAAATTAACAGACTTATTAATATTTTCGTCAGTGGATAATCTCTGGACATAACGCACGTCATCGAATTTATTGGGTTTCCCTAGATAAGTGCTTTTAAGTTGATAACTTCACAACAAATAAATGTAAGATAGGAAATAAAATAATCGTTGTTGATTAAAAATATGTTGGTCAAGATCGTTTGGATTGCAATCGAACTTTATCAGCTCACCAAAAAACTTTCCAAATCATATGCAAATATAAAATATATAAAGAGAAAATAACATAATCATTATTCGCCCGAAATAATAATAATATCGTAGTTTATTTCATGATTTACGGCATTGTCGCAATCAAACAAAAGGAAGCTTATCTGATTCTCTTAGCTTATCAAGGGACTTTTATTTTATAGCCACTGTGCGGATCGACGCATGGACTATCCCAAGTTCTCATATCAACATCTCTCGCTGACAGCTTATCACCAAAAAAGGGAATTTCTGCGCTCTCTTTGGCGTGGTGTTTTGTTTCGGGTTCTTCAGTTGGTCACCATCATTTGTCGACTGCGGTTAGGTTGTCGAACGGAATTTTCGAGTATTTGTGTACTAAACAATACGCGCAATAAACAATGCATCTGTCGATAAGATAATTAAGAAAATTGTCTGGATTGCGTAAAAATGAAGTATACAAGTAGTTATGAGAAGTGAATGTCAAGAATTGCGAGGCAATTGATAGTGAAATTTGAAGTAAATACCAAGAATTGGAAAGTGTTTCTCGTTATCTTCCAAGTGCTGCAATCGGAAATAATTTGAGCAATTATAACGAATGAATTTGACTTATATTTCTCATACATTTTTCATCGAAAATTCTCTGTATTTAAAAGTAATCTAAACACACAAAACTTTAGTATTGCCAAAAATTTAATGTGAACAGTTTTGTTGACCGATGGACCCATGACGACAAATTGACCTCATAACGAAATTGAAATTGTGACAATGGTCAACACGTAATTAGGATAGTTTTACTCAAAGTGCAATTGGATAGTATTTTCGTTCGAACTTATCATCGAGAGCAACATTATGTTTATAGTTTCATAATAGCTGAGAACTGAGAACATTTATATTGACTTTTTCGTTGGTCAAAATTCAGAGTTCCATTGGCAGTTTGACGTTCGGATCGAATAGAATTAACTGCAATGGCTGCAAAGTTCAATATTCGTAACTTGCGAGTATTTTTGCTTCTTTTGCTGATGACTATAGCCGCTTTCCTGCTGCTCTCAAATGTGGAGCAAGTGCATCAATTGGCAGTCACTCAACCGCCACACCGCATCGAGAAGATCGAACTGGAACCTTTGGAGCTAGTGGAAGAAACCTACGAAGATATTCCACTCGAACATAAGATGACCACAGAATCGCCCAGATTAGTCACCCAGCGAACTTTAGAACTGAAAAAGCTGCTCAAGTGCCGCGATCGCCAATTGAAGCTTGAGAAAGTTCAACATGGCGATTACTGGGTAATCAAGAACTTGGTCATCGGCAGGGAAAGTCAACGCATGGGTTGCGCAGAGTCCATTACTTATACCACAAACGGAGACTTCACGTTCTTCGACAATCTCGAGACGGTGGCACAACGGTAAGTTACAAATAATATATTGAATAGTCTTAATAATTACCATTAGTCGTTATTAAATTTAAATTTGTTAGATGTTTGATTGTTTGAGGAACGTTTATTTCATTAATAGCAATGAACTTTATCTAAAACATACCAAACTACAAAATAAGTTTTAAAATAGATTTCTGTTTTTACTGATTTTGAGACCAGTAAAAATTAATTCTTTTTCTCGGTTTAAATATTAAAATAATGAAGTAAAGTATAAATTATTCCGCAGAGATTATAAGGGTTCTAAAAATAGCTAGAGAGTTATTCATTTGAAAATGATTTTTTTCTGTTTTGCAAATTATTAGGGGAATTATACAGCTCGTCTATGTTATGACGGATACGATAAGAGAGGAACATAAATGGAAGTAATATAAAACTCAATGATTCCCCGAAATTATGTGGTTTGCAATTCCAAGACCTGTTGATAGCATAGCTAAAGTTGATAAATTTACAGTCATAAACAAAAATATACAAAATGAAATGGTATAAAGAAATTATACAATTACCATACAAAATTACAGACTCAACAAAATAATAAAATAATAAGAATTTCTCCAAAATTATAAGTCAATTTCAAATTTACAATTTTTACATATATAAAGTAAATACAGTAGAATCCGGTTATAACGACTCCGCTTATAGTGTCCGACCGGTTATTATGGCTTGGTTGGTCCCCATACAAACTTATATGAAAGGGCCTCCGCTTAGAACGTCTCCGCTTTTAGCGACTAACCGCTTATAACGACGAAATTTTTCAGAATTCAACCGGATACTGCGACGAAAAAAAAAAATCAGCGAAATAATGCCAAAAAATTTTAGCATCAAACGACGCTGTTAGAAATGTATGTATGTATTTAACAGTGATCGGCACTCTTGCTTGTGTTCGTAGGAGCGACAGGAAGGTTCTTATATTCTCACTACTCTCTGTTAGTTTTAGCTAACGCCTTAGCTTATGCTAAGGAACATGCCGGTATACGATTTATTATGGAAAAACGATGATATTACATGAAATTTATAATTTTTTTTGTTTTGTTTAAAAATTATTTTGTTTTATCTTAAAACCTTATTACGAACATGGCAACCATAAAAAAAAAACAAAACAAAAATTTGTTTTGTTCCTTTCAGTTAGTGCGTCTTCCGGGTATAACGACGTAAATTCGTCGGTCCCATGAAAGTCGCTATAACCGGATTCTACTGTATTTGTAAACAGGTCTAAGCGAACCAATATTTTTGCGAAAAGATGTTTACTTAGTTCTGATAAGGCAGAAATTTCTCTTTCAATATTCTTGGCAATATTGAAATTGGAGTATCGTGTATTTTTGCTAATTGTAGTTGCCTTTCTTGTGTCGCTAATTAACCAACATTCCAACAGACGAAGACGGGTAATATAGATTGCAAAGAACTATTTAATGTTAATTTAAAGAGGAATTTCAGAGTGCTCAGTACATTTTTAGAGATTGGTCATATTTACATATTCACATAAAGGTTTTGTTGTGTTTGTTAGTGAATAAACGAAGCGGAAACGTACATATGTATGTACATACAAGTAAATTATTTTGTTTATCAAAATCCGTATACGATTTTGGTTCTCCAGAAACAATGAACTTGTTTTATTCACTTCAGATAATTCGTTTTTTTATATAATAAACAATGTACATACAATTTATTCTAATTAGAACTACTCCGAAAGAGAAAAAGTATTATTATAAAACGATTTCATAAAGTGAACATCAATCCGGCTCAGTGCACTGGCATACTTTCATTTTTTTCAAAACTCAATATCAATGCACTTTTATTATTATATCTTACTTCTTTTTTAAATACTATGTTAACTTTAGAATAACCCCGAATATTTACTTCAACTTTCAGCTGGCTGGGACCCATCAGCTTTGCCATACACTCTCCGGGCTATGATTTAAACTCTACGCTGGACGCCATACAGTATGTGAGAAACTGTTTGCCGGGCAGTCAATTGATCAGCGACTACGTGAGCTTCCACGTCTTCTTTGCCCATGCACATATGCCTGATTATGTGCCCTACGATGAGAGCGAAACACTCGACTGGCCCTACAATTGCGTGGCAGAGGACGGAGATCTATTGATGCCACCTTATTACCAGAATCGGAACCAGATGTACAAAGTGCAGGCGAATATGACGTATCCGATCAATGTGGGACGAAATATTGCCAGACAGGCGGCCAACACTCACTTCATATTCGCCTGCGACATTGAGCTGTATCCAAGTCTGGGATTTGTGGATCAATTTCTCAATATGGTATATCACAACAATAGTGTGCTGCAACTGGATCCTAAGCTGCCTCCGAGGGTTTATCCGCTGCCAGTCTTCGAGATCCATGAGAACGTGATGGTGCCCAACGACAAGAACGAACTCATGCAGTTGTTTCACAAGAAGAAGGCTCAACTCTTTCATGCCCACTTGTGTCAGAATTGTCACAAGGTACCCGGCTATCAGAACTGGCTAAACCAAAAGTTCAACTCATCAGATCAACTTAAATTGTTCAGCAAGACATTAAGACAAGACTCCTTCAAGTACTGGGAACCCTTTTATGTCAGCGATAATCGTGAGCCATTCTTCGATGAGCGAGTCACCTGGGAAGGACAGTCGAATAAGCGCATTCAGGTGGGTTATCGAAATATCCTAACTATCCTTAACTAATTCTTTTAAATTTACAGGGCTACGCTATGTGCTTGCTGGGCTATGAGTATCATGTGCTGCATCCTGCCTTCTTAGTTCATAGTCCTGGCATCAAGATGCCAAGTGGGAACTCTACCCGTGCAATTTACGCCAAAGAGATGACCAAGTTCATCAAGTCCAAGATTCAACCCGAGTATCGAGTGCTCTATGGCAAAAATAAAAAATGTTTCACATGATTAAAAGTTAATTATTAAAAAGTCGAAAGATCAATAATGTTTGCTCTGCATTCAAGTATTATTCCGAATTTGTAGGTCTAGGCAGTATAAATAATTAATTTAATGTTGTACCTTTTTAGAAAGTAATTACATATTATTAGTAATTAAAGGTTTAGGTAAATTTTTAGCTCTAGACACACTATGTATTTTATTTTAAATGCCTTAGCTGTGAAGTAGTGCGATGTTCAAATAATTACATTTGTATTACCTAATAAGATATTTACAACTATCTTGACTGTAATTGACCCATTACTTTTAAATCATTCATGGTTATAATGTTGTTAGGAAAAATAATAAAATAGAAAATATATTTTAATAAAAAAAAGGTTGGAATACAAATACAAAATGATTTTAATTCCAATTTTTTCTCATCAATGGAGTGGGAGCTTAATGAGTATCCTCCAGATACTGGTATCCAAAAACACAGCCGAAACAATAACCCGATTTAAATTCCTCGCTCGTCCCGCATCATTGGGGTCTCATTTCCTTAAAACTAATTAATTTTTAACTGTACCCAGATTAAAATATATGAACTACTCCAGCAAGGTTAGCCAAGGATGCCTATAAGAAAATGTCCTTCAAGAGCTTTCTTGAATTGAGCAATGCTTTGCAATACAACATTCATTGTTTTTTCAGTTCGTTCGTCCATTTAGTTACGTACATGGACTTTGGAAACTAAGAAACCAAACTCCACGTTTCTCTAGGTGTTACTCAGATCAAGTGGGCTATTCATTTTCAATGTCATACTTCTAGCGATCATAAAAAGCAATAATTCGCTCTTTGTGACATATCTTATCAAATTGTTTATTAAGTACTCAAAAATAACGGTATAATAATTAAGTGATAATATTCCTGTCGAAAGTGCTCAATTCTAACTAAGAATGAGAGGTTTACTTTATCGTTTTTTGTTTTGGGATTGGTGAAAATGAAATATTTTAACCTATATGTGGTTTCTTATTAAATGCTTATTAACAAAGCCATAATCGTAAATATTTCAAAATAATATAATTCTTAATTGTTTGTAATATAAAGAATTATTAAATTAGTATAAATAGTAAATAAAAAATGAGTTCAGGGATAAATGAATCAGAGTATGTTATCTTGTTGTGAACTATTCCTAATTCTTTTTATTTTTTTTAAGAAATATCTTAGAGATTAAGATAAGGACCATTAGTTTAAAAATAATAAATTAATAATATGAATTTAAATTTGTATTAGAGTATCATTAAGTCGAGCACTCTTCATTAAAAAGTTTTTATTTGTTACTTTTCCAAGAACTAATTTCGGGATTAAGATAAGTACATTTAATTAGTCTAAAGATAAGTGTGCCAAGGTGAATTTTTGGCTACTAAAGATTTCATATAAAATCGCGTTGAAACTATGTAGCTTCATTCAGTTTTATGTTTCTGTGCGAAGATGTCGAATTTCTCATTCTATGTGGTAAGTATTCTTCATATTTTTATTGTTATTATACTAATTTTTATTCTAAAGCTTGCAGTTCTAGCTGCATTGGGATGTCAACTGTGTCTGGTGAACAGCGTATGCAACGAATGTCAGCCTCTGAATGATGCGGCATGCATCAACGAAACATCATTTCATTTGTGTTTTGGTAGCTCCACGCCGAATACTGATCAGACTTTTACGTGCCCCGATGGCTTGGTCTGCTCCCAACAACCGAATATTTGCTTTCAACGCTCCGAAACTCCAGCTAGCTGTGGTGATACTGACAGTTGTGGCCTATGCAACTCCAATTATGTGTTTGCTTGCACCTCTCTCACCACATTTTCCCTCTGCTATGGGGCAACAACGCCTTCGACTACGAACGGAACTTGTCCCGACGGTCGCTTTTGCGACGCCTCCAGTTCCAACATCTGCGTTACAACTGTGACTGACGATTCGATTATTTGCCATCTGAATTAAAATTAAACATTGGTTTCAAATATAAACAAAAACAAGGAAATTCACATTAATTCAAATGAATTCAAAAACAAACATTTTTTTCGCTTTACATGACGAAATGCATTAAAAAAAAAAAATTTGTATCGGGTTAATTGTAGTTAAACTACAAACTCTTCCCGCGATCTGTGTTAAGTAAATTGACTTCCATTTTTTTGTACCATATTGGAGAGCTCGTAATCCTTCAAAGGCGAGGCTCAGGTTTTCATAAGGGATCCCATATTGCCCCATGGGCAATATTTATTCTTCCAAGAAACTCTGGAATGTGACGCACTTTCAAATTGCTAGTCTGGAATCATTACTTTCCGAATTGGGGTTTAATTTCTCGTCCTGCTTTTTTTGCATAAAGTTTATAATTATAATTTTATTATTTTCTAGAGTACTTTTCTTACAACACAAAGTGATTATCGTAATGTAAGCGCGTGAAATTCTAAATGTAAAAAATTAAATATGCTAATTTTAGAATTTCTCAATGAAAGTATAGCTATGAAATTAAACTTTATATTTTTGTTAATATCTTATCAAATATGATGGTCGAAGTTGAGGCTGAAGCTAAAAATTATGGGAGAATTTATGTAAAGTCGATCACAATTTAAAATAAAGATTTCGGATTGATTTACAAATTTATTTATTTTATAAATTGCCTTGAGGTTCCAAGTTCACAAAATTATTATAGAATTTATGCCAATTTAGCGACATTTTTAAAGTACTCTTTCGAGTAAACTTCGCTAGTTTTATGGACCTCCAACTGTCCAAAGCATGACGAATCAAAAAAGCTTCATTCATTACAAGGAAAGTATATTTCAGATCCATGAGTACTTTGCCCTGGAGAAGTTACATTATTTTAGTCAGATGTTTATTATATTTGCAAACCTTTAAATTGAAACCCCCATCATATATAGATTCCATGTCGCATCGCTCGTCGTAGAGCGGTTCCAATTCGTTAATGCTCACATAACCAACACACATGTTCATTTTGGTTGAACTATGAAATATAGTGAATACATTTAATGAGTTTTTAGTAGCCAGCCATTGGTTTTGCATTTCAATGTTATTATAGATGGGACTGCTGATGTTATATTCCTGTAAAATCTCCTTTAATTGAACCTTGGATTGAGCTATGGGAGCATGAGGTTTGTGGGGAAATGTAGGCAAGCAATATACGCTAATAAAAAGAAATATTTAATGAGTAAACTAACATAATGTATATTAAAATATAATGAATACCTTCTAAAGGGTTCTTGTACTTCAGTTGTGCTTCCTACAAAATTCAGAAAACTTTTTACAAAGCTTGGAGGTGGCAAGAGTTGCAAGTCCAGCGCCATTATATAATAAGTCTCGGAATTATAACGAGCCACATTTCGCATCAGATTAATTGGATAGATCAATCCACTCTTTTGCCAATATGTCAAATCCTGACGCATCTTTTCAAAAGGCGCATGTTTCGCACATACATAAGGTGATATTTTGAAGCGATTCATGTTCTTTGGTAAATGCTGACTGTGAAAGACCAGATGAATGCTAACAAAATGATGAATAAGATTGCCTTGCTTCTGACAGCCAATAAGATGTCTTAGAGAACGAATAGTCATGACAAAGTCTGACCCACTGGCAAAGATTGAAAGGCTAATAGGGGCTTGCCACCTGTAAGGTAAATTGAATCATTTTTTTCTTGAAATATAACATAGAAGAAGTTACTTTTACCTCTCCAGCAGAGTGGGCAACATGCCCAGATCCATGAAGGTGCCGTGAGTGGTAAGTGTGATGCTCTCGTTGTCCTTAACATTATCGTGTCTGCGAATATAATCATGCCAGACCCAATAATCACCATGCTGTCGCACTATTCGATGTGGTTCAGCGTCATCGTTTTGCCACTCCCAATCCTCCTTCAGTGAGTGAATGTTATACAGTATGAGCAAAAGTGAACCAATGAATGACACTGCACATAAAACTAACGCAATTTTGCCTAAAAATGGCGACATTACTAAGTATAATGTTGTGTACATATATTGCAGTAAAGAAATTTGTATTTAAGCCTACTACAATTTACAGTTATTTTCTTTGGCTTATAAATTTACTAAGAAGAGCATTATTAGGAGCTTATAGTAGTGATTGGAACTCTAGAGGATTTGTTAATTTCAAATTTCGATCATTGAAATCAGTGAACGACATATTATATAATATTTGACCTAGAATCCGCAATGCACCCATTTTTGGCTTATAAAAATATCTATGTGAAATATCTACAGCCAATAACAGCATTAATAAATTATAGAAATATATGAAAGTATCATCGCAATTCAATAGATTCCATTGAAATCATAGCTCTTGATACTGATGCTCTATGTTGTTCGCATAGACATGCGCTGCTTCCGATGTTTGAAATTCAAAATCAGACAAATGTTTTGGGGTGCAAACCGTTGCTTGTAAATTGCGAAAGCTCTGCTAAAATAAGTTTAAGCGCGGAGCTTTCGCCGACTAGTGTACCTAGTAAACGCTAGATGGCGCCACTAAACTGCGAAAGCCTGCGAAAGAAGTGTTGACGCAGAGCTTTCTCATATTAGTGAATCTAGTAAGCGCTAGATGGCGCCGTATATACTAAAAAAATTAATGCTATGAACAACTAATTTATTATTTGTACATTTCGTATATATTGACATTTATTTGAATTGTCCATTGAGTACAGCGCATTAATTTGACTCTTTTATAACCTAAAACTCTAAATCGCTTCAATATCGACTTTAATATTTATACTTCTGGTTCTTTCTTATGTTTGTCGCATTATGAAGCATTATCTCAGGCACAAGCTCTTGACTTTGAAAATACTTATGGCTGTCATCTGCTTGTGGAGTTTCCTTAAAGCTTTTACGATCCAAAGCCTCCATTTGCCACCATTTGAATGGCATCACATAGACAATTATGGGATGATCCAAATTTTGTTCTTCTGAGCGGATAAATATCTTTTGCTGAGGTGTAATTATGGGATTTAAAGGATCTGTGCCGTAAATTTCCTGATATCGCTTGCTCTTCACCAATCTAACAATTTGCTCAAAGGCGACGATGGCTAAAAAAATCATATGCTACCAGCACTGCAAAAAGAGTTTTAGTATTAAATACTTTTAGTAATTTAAATAACATGTAACTTACTACAATAAAAAGTAGCTGTAATTGTTAACAGAGTCAAGTGAGTTATGCTTAGAAAATGCCGCAGGATTCTTAGAAACAATGTAAAAAGCGTAACAGATTCCACAATATATATAAATTCAAATATAGCGAGAGGTATAACAAATCGCTGTTTGATCTGAAATGTCGTAAAATGAATACCATGAAAAAATGTTTAAATAAACTAAATACCATATAGGCGCCATAAGCTGCGAAGGCGCAGGACATGACGTGACCAATGCTGTATAATTGAAGAAATACAGAAACTGCCTGAGGATCTGTAATATACATATTTGATATTATTTGTTAAGTACATATTTCTTTTTATAGCAATGTATTTACATTGCTCTAGCCAGTAGATTGCATCCCTGACTAAATAGTAACTGGCTCTATAGCTCGCGTTGATTTCAAAATATGAAATAATATTTAGCATAAATCTCAGGCCGTTTGTTGATATTATATAGATGATCATCACGCTCTTAAGCTGTAACAAAAAATTAACAAAATTAGTTGTAAAATATTATTTGTCATATAATTCGAGATAATAGGTAGCACATCGCTAAATTATTTATCCTGTATCCAAAAGTAAACATTTTACAATTTCACTTAACACAGCATTTAATTTAAGACCGTAATTCGAAATGTTTTTGACCAATTTTTTTTTAGAAATAATATTTTCGTAAACATAGCAAAGAATCTTCTTATAACTTTTATTGAAAATTGTGAAACTTTGAATTTCTAAACTGAACTTAAATGAATAAAGTTGGTTTGGCCTAAAATTAACTGGTATAATTCAATTCCCTAAAACCTTTATTAAAAAACAAAGTAAAAAATATTTAGATTTTTTCACAGATGTTGAATTAAAATTTGTTACATAAAATTTTTAAATTAATTTTTTGAATTATCTTAAATTATTTCAATAATCCAACCAATGCAAATGCACTGATAACAAGAACGCCAAGTCGAACCGAGGCACAAAAGAAATAGGATTCCATCAGAACCATGTTCACCGTTTAACTGAAGAATCCTGGCAGACCGCAGGACTTTGTTGGCGTTGTGAGCTCCATGACATTCAGCTGGCGAATGAATAATGTTGGCCATTTACGTTGCATTATGACAACATATGAGGAAAATCAGAGCAGAGTATGAAACGCAGATGGAGATATCATTGAAACAAGTTTTTGTCATTTAGCCGCCCTTCATCACTTTTCCCCCCTTTCGTTTGTGTGTGTGCGACAATCGTTTGTTGTTGTCGTGTTTGACATTCGACTGAGTTTAGTTGTCGACGTGGGTCCTGCCGAACCAGATAGTTTATTCTTTTGAGTTATGCCAGGCGATTAAAATAATCGAGCATTAAATATGTTGTTTATGGAAAGTTATTTGTGCTATTGTTCAGTTCGCTTGGGCGTTATGTTGGTCGCCGCTATAAGCATTGTGCGTACTCCCGAATATATCTATCGGATATTTCCTATACATATACATGTACTTATTTATTACTTTTGCATTTCATAGATCATGAATATTACATTGAGCGTTATATTCTTTATACATGGAGTGAATATATTCGACGGCCTCATCGATTTGTTGGAGAATGACTCACAGTACAAGAACAGCAACTCGGTGCGAAAAGCTATTCATTGGGTACATCATTGTGAGTATATTCATAGCACACTCCTCCACACAGGATTGATGATTTGATTTACTGTCACTTCCAGCACCCGACAATGTTTTAGTCTTCTTGCAGTGTATGTGTTACGCCCACATAGTCACAGCTCTTTTGGGTATCTACGGTGCTATAAGGGTTTGTTATTTAAGCTTAGCTGTCTGCTGTCTGTATACTTTACATTCCGATTAGCACATATTTTTATAAAGTTTTTGATGGCATCCCCTATATATATATATATATATATATAAAGTAAATTAAAATTGCTAAGCTTCAAGTGCTGCAAACTTTTCAATATAATTAGAAAGAACTTTGTCGAGTACCTCAATATATTATGAAATAAAAGTAGGGGATGCCATCAAAAACTTGTGTAATGTATATATATGTGTAATAAAATACCACTTATCCCTACAGTAATTATTCTATTTTCATGTATAATAAACTGCTAATTGTGTTTAACATAAAAGTGTGCAAAACTTTTAGCTTATCAACTTTTTGGTTAATACGTTTTATACCTATGCATTTAAATTATTTATTTATTATATTTATAGCATTATAGCCTAATCTTAATATTAAAATATCTAAACTTATTTGTGATTCTTAATAAGACGATATTTATGCTCCCTTTATTACAATTATATTCTGAAGCCTGCAACGCTTCAAGAACCGTAGACATAAAGTAGGTAAGACATTCTAGATTAGACCGTTTAACAGAGTCAATTTATAGTTATTTTTATATTTATATTATTAAAAATAATACCATAGAAATGATTGATTACATATTCCTTTGTGACATTTTCTTAATTATTGTAACGTGTCTACAAACTTTGTATTTTGCATTACGCTACTTCATTCATTAATTTTAATTAAATAACGATTTTTTATTTATTATATAATAAATAATATATAATATTATAACTTGCGCGATCAGTTAAAAATGTATTTAATATTTTTATGACTACTTCCACTTTTATTGTTCTTATTCCTGCTACTAAGAAGGTATTATAACTTAATGACTCCAGAAAATGTATATAAGAGCCAGAAGAAGTCATCTCCGACGGGAGTGTAATAGTATATATCGATATATCAAATATAGCCTTAGGTATAGTTTAGTATATTTTAGAATATTGTTTGGTATATTTAAAGAATAATATGGCAATCTTTTGCTTTTATTGAAGACGAGTGGAAGGAATCTCACAGTTAATCTCGCTCAACTGTAGCTTTCTTACTTGTTTTTGTTATCATTTAGCTAATCATTTGAATAACTAATTTAAAACAAATTTTATTTTAAATTCTTGATATATTTACTTGAGTATTTACAGTTAAACAAAATAATTAAAAGCAAATGTCATTATCTATGCATATTCTTATAAATAAAAGCTGCATAAATGGCTGGTTATTCCCTTGGCTTTCTTTGAGTTCACCTACTTTCTGGGAATCACTATTGGACACATTGTGCTAATGATTATGCTCAAGAAGCAGATCAATTTGGGACTGCTCATTGTACTCACTCTGGTAGGCAGCTTCTATTGTCGTAAGTAATGAAATAAATAATTTAACTATCATAAACAGTTACTCCATAATTTGTGTTATAGTTTTTGCTGGTTATAACTGCGTTACTTGCATTGCCATGTTCCAAATCATAAAACTGGTTAGAAGCGTCAAGTATCGTCAGCTCTATGGCGAAGACCCCTTTCATCCGATTCCCCTAAAGCGTTCGCATGGCAGCAATGGAAGCATCCAACAGCTTCGAATGGGACTGCCCGAGGATACGGATATCGATGAGCAGAAGCGTTTGGCTAAATTGGGCCTCTGGCCAAGTCGTCAGCCTCAGGTTATTTCAGTTATTCCTGTGCAGACGCCAGCCATCGGATTGAAATGGTGGCAACAGCAGGCTCTTGATAGAGATGATCAGCTTCAGGACTCGGCTGTCCTTCGCAATTGGCAACATGGTGAATTGCTGAAAGGAGCTGCCGGCAATGCTGAGCGCAAAAATGCTCTAAATCGGCGATATGCTGAGGCGCAACACTATCGATGGAATTAGAATAAAAATCTTCGTGGTAGGTTGAACAATTGCAATAACAGCTGAAGAAGATTATAACTAAGTTTGTTAACCGAAACAATCTTAACAATGGATAATCAATTTATACTTTTTATCAACTACTACTAAATAACGAGAATTTTATAATCTTGATCTAAATATAAATTAAAAATATTTTTTATTAATGAAAATTATGTATACTTAAAGTGTAACTAAATAAATAACTTATGAATACTCTGTGCATTTCAAAATATATGAATTTGAATTAGTCAAGTGGACTGTAAGATATCAGCTACTATTCTTCAATAAAAACATATTCTACAAATATGCCGGAAATTATACCCCAAATACAATTTGGTATATCGATATTGTATTAAATGATGGGTAGTGAGTAAAATTAGTTAGGTATTGTGATTTATAGTTTGCATCTTATTAGAGTAAAATATGCATTATAGTATATCTTATCAGTATTTCGTTTGAAACTTCGCTTGTCAAGAATAAAACATGCAGTTTGCTGATGCAATTTGTGTCGGCTGTTAAATCGTGATTGAAGTTGAATAAATAGGAAAATAAGTAAAAGTTAAGTACAATTGTAGCAGCAAAAGATAATCAAGTTACCAATTTTGTTGACCATTTATTGGCCATTCGGGAAGCAGTAGAAAGGAGTCGTAAAAATTCGGAATACTGCGGTGAATATAATAAAAGTATAAAGAACTTTCAAGTTATTCAATATAAGTTCGATTTCTCTTTTGTGCTGTATAGCGACAGAGAAAGAGAGAGAAAGAGAGAGAGAGAAAAAATGCTTAACAATTGTGGACACCTCTTAACATTATCCGTAGACATCCCTAGATATTTGCCCATTCCTTATTTCCTGGTGGACTTATTTTTTCGGGAGCACTTTGCATAAACGGCAGTACAGATTATGCAACTGTCTGGGATTGTCAAGCGTCGACTCGACAACACGCTGCACACTTTGCATACTCTGGTTGCTAAAGGGGAGCTGGCGGGGGAAGACTTGCAAATGCTTTTTGCCTTTTTGCCTTTGCAGTCAAATGCACATCGTTCAGATAAAAAGCAACTGGGAAGAGGAAACTTTTTGGACTATTGTGAGATGCCAAAGGAAAAATCAAAGTGTCTAACAATTGTCCCGGCCACTTGGCGACGGGTGCAATGATGTGGAATAGAGACAGATAGAGACCGAAAGAGTGAGTAAGAGAGAGAGAGAGAGATAGAAGGAGAGATAGCCAGACGATACAGTCAATTTCAATGTCTGAATACATTCGCCATTTTCCCCAGTGCATTTGATTCACATACTTCGTCTCAAGAGAGATTTCGACGCTATGTTGACAGTTGCAGTGCTGCCAACTTGTGCAATAATTTAATTAAAACTTTTTGACCAAAAATAAAACACAATCAGACGGTCGGTTAGTTGGTCAGTCATTAGGGAATTCGAAACTAGGCCAACGCATAATTGTATTGTGCTTGTGGCTCTCAAGGAGATTTTATAATTTAATTTATTATGCATAATGGAATTTAAAATAAAATCGAATTGACTTCTTAATGAAATAATTAAGTGCATTGCCATTTCATTTATTTATAGTTATTAAGACACTTTGCAGCTCTAGACGAATTCAATAACCATATCGTATAACGTAATCACTGCAATCAAAAGGCATTAGTGCATAGCATCGTCAGTTTGTAAGCGTTTACTTTTTCTTTCTTGTTTGTTGTTGTTCCTGCTGTTGGACATAGATAGGACACACGTAAGAGCTCTACGTGTCGTTGATTATCTGTCGGGTGCTTAGCAGCGGATTAGGTTGCCAAAAAACGAGTCGAGCCTTGGCACCATCGTCGTCGGCGGCGTTGGCACGTGGCGAACTGTGACGCACACTCTTTGAGCCAACAAGTGGATGGCAATGGAGATGTTTGGATATAGTTCTTGTATGTGTGTATTCTACTTGGGTACTCTGAAGTCAAGTGTAAGACACCTGACAGTAGTGTGAAGTGGATGGCCCAAAAATACTGTGTATGCATGCAAGTGTCGGAGGCGTAGGTGTAGGATGAGTTTATTAAGTTCAAGTCTGTATTTTAATTCAATGTGCGTGCGTGTGCATACTTCGAATAGATTTAACAAGTTTAAAGTAATCGCATATAAATTGCAAGTTATTACTTCAGCTTACATTTCATTTAAGGTGCGCTGACATTAGATTTATTCTTCTGGAAGAATTAAATTACTTTTACTGGCATTCAATTCAATCATAGATAAATTGTCAGCAAAGTTCATTGGTAACATATGAAATGGATGAACAAATGCAAGCATGAAATGTAATCAGTGAATGATTGGTAACCGTATAATTAAAATCAAATTAAATTGAATGCATATGTATGTACATATATATTCATGATTTTAATGAATTTTGATATTTGAAATAGACAAAAATGAGGGAGTGAAAATCTTTAAATTAATAATTATATAATAATTCTATAATAATTCTGTATAACACAGAAACAATTTTGATGTAATCAAACTGAAATCTAAAACTTACTTAGCTGATGACAAAAAACTAATTCTGAATAAGAGAATTTTAAGTTTTAAGTTAATTGTCACTAAACTAATGATTGAAAATTTGTAAATGATTGAAATTTAATATTAAAATAAATAATGTGTATTATATTAGTCACTTAAGTCATTATTGAAATAATAATAATGATAAATTAAATAAACCTTCTGATATTCCGATCATATCAGTAAGGTATTTAACAGTCAACCGATGATTTTGGAGCACTACTTCCTTCACTTCATTGACGTGTTATCTTTCCAAGTTATCTTTCCTCTCTCGTTGAACTCTTTGTACCACTTATAAACATTTTTCTGAGACATGATAGATTCACTAAAGGCCTTCCGCAACATCCTCAACACTTCAGCAGTCGAAATTTCATTCCGCAAACAAAATTTGATGCCACTTCTCTGCTCAATTAAATCAGACATTGTAACAACCGGAAAATGCTCTTTTGATTTACAAGCGTAAATATATTACTGATAATGACAATGTCTTGAATTTTCGACCAGATGTCATTAACTCTTCAATCAACACAAGAAAAAAAAGAACCAGCCCGAAATGTTAAGCCCGCAAACTTTACTCCATACAGTGTGGTTACAGAAGTAATATTTCACTATTAAAAAAAAAACAAATTAGTAAACATTTACCAGAGATACTAAAATGCATAATGCTTTAGCTTTAGTTTACTAGTTAGTCTTGTCAATTAATTTTCATACACAATGTGATGTACAGTAAATATTAGAGAATATTAAGAGTATTTTATTTATACACACTTTACATTTATTTTTTGAAATTAACAATACAATTGTTGCAACGTTTGTTCTCACAATCATCGCGTATCTAATTGAATACGGAACTCAATCCCAAACGGATGAAATAAAGTATTTGAATTGAGTGCAGTCCGAATGAGTTTGGAGAGAGCTCCCTCTTCAAATGGTGGGCAGATGATGCTCGGTGCGATGCAGCATAGCTGCATTCTTGTTCAGTGGCTGAAGCTTCACATAATCCTGATGGGTGTGATGATGATGCTGGTTGCTTGGCAGCAGCGGCAACGAGGTGTTTGAAGTCTGTGCAAAGCAAAAGCTGATTAATAAACAACAATAGTGTGAGAGGAATGCTAATTGAGTTTCACCTTTGATTTATCACGCGCTGCGGCAATAGCAGCCGCTTGTGCCGCTCCAGTTTGCAGCTGCTGCGCTGCTGTGGCAAGCATGAACTGCTGTGAGGCCAATTGTTGTTGCCGGAGTGTGGCTGCCTCGAGACTATTGATGTGCTCCTGCTCCCGCTGTTTGGCTATGTAGTCATCAAAGTACGAGTGCTTGATGAGTTTGTCGCATGACCAACGCTTGGCTGGATCCTTGTCCAGACACTTCTTCAGCACATCGATGGTTAGCGGATTTTGCAATGCCTTCGCTGGCATTTTATCCTCTAACGGCTCAAGCGTGGGCGGCACTGGCAGCGTTATGCCCTTGAAGTATTCGTTCTGGCCAAAGATCTGTATGTGTCTTGGCAGCAAATCGCCCAGTGTCTTGCGTATCAAATATAGTTGATCGACATCGCTGCGTCCCGGCCACAGCGCCTCACCTCGCACCAATTCCGCAAAGAGGCAGCCAATGGCCCAGACATCTACCGGAGTCCCATATTGTGTATCACCAACCAGAAGCTCTGGTGCTCGATACCAGCGTGTTGCCACGTAATCTGTGTAGTTCTCGCCTGGGCTCAGCATTCGAGCGAATCCAAAGTCACAAAGCTTCACTTGACCCTGTGCCGTTAGCAATATATTCTCCGGTTTGATGTCCCGATGCAGACAGCCCTGTTTATGGCAATAGGCCACGCCCAGCAGTGTCTGGTAGCATATTTGTTTGGTGAGTGGCTCCGGGCATCCCTGCGGATGACGCTCCAGCTCGTGGAGCACTGTGAGCTCACAGAATTCGAAGACCAGATGCAGACGACGCTTGCGACGAAAGACCTCTAGAAGTGACACCAGATTCGGGTGCTTGAGATTCTAAATAAAATATTAAGGAAATCATAGAAATTTTTATAAATAATTTCAATATTAAATGTGTATGGTCTAATTCTAGTAAATTAGAGAAACAAAGAAAGTTTAACGAATAAAATAAACTTTTAATTTATTAAAACTTGTAAACCAATTTATAAATATATAAAAACTATATGTATACAGATTTAACTAAGTAAATATAATTTTGAAACACAAAATAGAAGCATAATTGAATAAATATTGCTACAAAAGTTATTACATTCAACATTAGTATAAAACAATACAATATACGTTATACTAATTAATTAATAAATTTCTTATAGAAACATAATTAAATTATATCAAAATTAACAAAAAATTGAATAAATCATGAGTTTCTTAAACGAATATTCAAATAATTAATTATGACTTTTAAAACAATTTCGAAAATTGTAAAAAATTACGTATACGTATACGCCGCCCTATGGGTAGTGGGTATAACTATATTCTTGCTCACCTTGAGCAGCCTTATCTCGCGCAATGCAATTTTGCGTATGGCCGGATCATCTTCAGACTCGACGAATCTTTTCACCGCAACCAGGGCTCCAGTCTCGCGATCTCGACACTTGTAGACAACGCCGTAGGATCCCTCGCCCAATCGGCTGAGCTTCTCATACCGATCCATTTTGCTGCTACCTTGTGGTCTGAAATGGTTGTTAACTGTGGTTAGCATAATTCCAAATAATATTCACAAACAATTAACATTGAATTCGAGTTTGAATTAGAAGTTTGCGAAAGTTGTTGTTAAATTAGTTTACCTTAGACTCAAACATTGACCACGTTTGATGTTTGCACGACGCATTGCTTTGCATTGAGCACATAGAATGTTAATGATGTTATTTGATTGACACGAACACATGAGAGAGATCACAATCACATACGATATATGTATGTGCACTACATTATACGGACAGTAGTTGTAGTAGTACGATTTAATGAGCGGTGATCTTTTCTTGGACAATTTATTTACAGATTTGAGTTTTGGTTCTTGATAATTTAGCTTGATGTCCAAAAGTTGATTTTTGATTTGCGAATCGTATTAGTTGTGTTAGTTTTTGGATGGGTTTCTTTTTAATTTTATTTTGGTTTTTTTGTTGCAACGAAAACAAATGAGATTGGAAAAGTTTTCATGAGTTATTTGAATGCCAGTGAATTACAATTTTGTTATACTATGATGATGAAATGATAAGATGTGAAAATGTTCGCTTAGAATTTAGAAATGTAAATTAAATTTATTACGAAACTAAAACTATTAATAATTAATTGTATATTTTTATAATGTTAATGTAATGTAGAATGTAAACTTAGCAGAAAATATCTGACTTATAAATATATACTTAACTACTCTTACTTCCGACTCTCTTGGCAATAAAAAACTTTCCTAAATTATAATCTGCATCTGAGGTCAATATCCGCCTGACACAAATTGTTTTGTTCCCTAGCATAGCATAACGCATATCTCTAGCTTCATTAGAATCATATAAAATCGATACAACTAAAATACTTAATAGAACTTAGCCAGCACCCCACAAAGTAGACCCTTGGGTCCGTGAAAACAAGGCTGTAATCGATTTTCTGGCTTTAGCTTTAATGCGTGTCCTTTTCAGTCAAAATGGCGCTTTCTGGTCGAGTGTATATGAAATTCGAGAATATTTTAGCTGATTTCACATAAATGATAAGCTTAAAAGCAACATTTGTTCATAATGTTTCAATGTCAGGCCGAGGTAACTGAACCTTGAGAGGGTTTCTCTGGACCCGCAATCGAAATCGAAAAAAAACACACACACAAAACGAGTGGGAAACCTCATAACATGTGTGCGGTACATTAACATGGAAAATGCAATTAAATTAAATATTCATGTGCGGATACAAGGTCTAAGTGCCAAATGGAACGGGAGAAAACGAACAAATGCAATGCGAATACGAACGAATATTAATAGCGAAAACAAGAACTGTCGCGAAGCTGTCGAGCTGAGCAGGAAAGCACTTACCTAGTAGGTATCCATCTGGCTAGAATTTGACGTATTTGCCACTAGTGAGAAATATGTCGAAATGTTTTAATGATTTAATATACATATGAGTATCTGCAGAATGAGTATCTAGTATTGGGAATTTAACTAATAGAATTAATACACACCATGCGCTAGACAATCGTGAACTTTGTGGCGAATACTTAGCGATCAATATGATGATGGGTTTTGCTTTTTCTCTTCTATTTATTATTTCTTGAAAGGTCGACCAGTACAGGAGCCGCTTGTTTGACTGACAACCAACGACTGATTTCCCGGACTTTTAGCCCGACTCTGTCAGCGTATCACCCCCCCGCATGTGTTGCTGTCTGGTCGTCTGGTCGAGAGACCCGAAAGCCAATGTCATAGCAATGCGACCAAAGTTAACAAAGCAAAAACCACAACAAAAGCAAACCATGCGCAGTGCTCTGAAGTTTTTCAAGAAGTTTCATGTTCCATGTAGTAGCTTCCTCGACCCCACAACCAACTCTACTCCTCTTAACCCTCCGCATTTCACAACCCCTACGGTTGAGGTTGGTTTGTTGTATTTGTTTTTGTTAGGCAACGCGTCGACTACGACGACTACCGGAAAACATTTGAGGCGAGTTGTTTCTTTTCCTTATTTTTGGCTTTTCTTTTCTGTTTCCTCTTTTCTTTTTCTTTTTTGAGGTTACCTGGTAGTTTCTGGTTAACGGGAATTGTAGGCGTGCGACCCCATCGTCTTTTAAACTGTGCTACAAAGGAACTTCTTCACTCGGAGAAAGGGTAAACCAACAATAAAGAACGCAACAAAACTGGGGAAGATAGTCAAACTGGTGCAGCAGTGCAATAAGCTTGCCGAATGGGTGAAATGGGGGAATGGGAAATGAAATGGAATGGTGTTGGGGTTACGACTCGTAACGTTGTTATATCAAATTCATTATGGGTTATTAACGATTGGTATTCCGTGGTGCAATTACGCCATGTTATGCTCAGGTATTATGGCTTTGAAACTTGAATTAATTATGACAAAAGTTCTTCTTTTTTACTGCCTTAATTGATAAATAAATATTTAATGAGGTCCAATTAAAAATGAATTCAACTGTAGACAAACAAATGTAATTTAATTAAAGATAGTTTGCATTCATAAAGAGGAGAAAATAATTATAATATTGTGTAATTTCGTATTACGATTAATGTTATAAAACCGTTTTGATTTTTCGGTAAATAATTCTATTCAATTCAAATAAATAAATGCAATTTCGTTAATCATTAATCACTAAGAATAAGTGAAGTGCAAAATACTTAAGCACCAACATTAAAATATGTTCTGATTTTTATTGCTTTGAATACTGAATAAATTAAACTAATAATTTATTTTTACATATTCAGAAACTTTATATATCAACAGAAATATATTTAGTAGTATATTTTTTATATTTTTTTTATAATTTGCCAATTAAGATCAAAGTTGCAGCAAAATTAAAAAAATGTAAGAAAATACATTTATTTTAAAGATATGAATTTCTTACTCTATTTTAATCTAGAATCTTGACGAATCTAGAGAATTTGTGTCGTTAGCTCACCTTCGCAGCGAAAATAACTTGGATATCTCAAACATTTTCATGGTGAACGTTGTAATATTTTATTTTTTATTGCTTTATCACCTTTGCAACTTCAATGGCAATAACAACAAATGGTGAAAGACAGCGGCAATGGCAACGACGGCAACGAACTAAAACTACAATGGCAACGGTAAAATCGTCGCCCGCAACGATGCCAACGAATGAATTGGAGCACGAGACGATTGCGATGTCGAAACGCCAACAGCCGGGAAACGACTGAAGTTTGTTCTGGCCAGAACTTCAGTTGGTAAGCCAGCTAAATGGCCAACAAGCCAGTATCGCAAACAAGCCGCACTTACAAGCAAGCAAGCAAAAAAAAAAGAAATGAAAACAAAAATGGCCGCTCAACTCGATTGCATCTGCGGACATTGCACATACGCCATGTTGGACACTGGCTCTTCCGTTTTGTTTCGTTTCGTTTGGCTTCATTTCGCCTGTGGTTGCGTGTTGCATTAAATATGCATTAAAAATACTCAAAAATGCATTGAAATCCAAGCAAGCAGTAACTTTGAAATGAATTACGAACCATTGTCACGCATACGCAGTGTTGTACTCGACCAAACAGACTGACAGTCAGGGAAAACATTCTAAGCTCTAATGAAAAGCACGTGCAACACCTTTTATCTGTTCTCGCCTCGAGGGAGGGCAATTAGTGGCTCGCTCCAATTTGGTCAATACATGGACGGCTTTTGACCTTTTGTTTTTGCCCAACTCGGATTGACTCGCTAGCTTTTGGCGCAATTCAATTTGCATAATAATCCAATCCAGTGGCAGTGGTCGAAGGGTCTCTGTGTTTCTATTTTTTTTTGTGCCTCTGCTATTTTTACTACCTTTTGTTTACGAAGGCATTTGCTCTGATTATTCGACATTCTTCATGTAATTGTAGTTGTTTTCATGCCTCTTAATTACATTCTTTGCCGCTTGAAGACTAAAGTGGAGGCCTACTCTCTCATGTAATTATTCATTTCATTGTTCGGTCAGTTTGTTGGCTCTATTTTTTATTTTCTTTGTATTTTTGTTTGCCTTCCGCTGGGGTTCAATAGTCGACACTTGGCAGGGGCTGTTCAACTTTTGGTCAAGTGACTATGCGAACCCCATTGTACTATATTGATTGCACTGATTGCTCTGAAATGCGCGGAAATTGGCAGCTTGTTCGAGTGTGAAGTCTGCCAAACGGACTTTGGTAACAAAATGGGGGAAAAAACAACTAAAGTTGTGCATTGATCGGGCACTTTTACGTAGAACTTTGAAGTAGCCATTGCAAAGTTTAAAATGATTTAATTCAATTATTTAATATTTAATATTATAAATGCAACTATCACTTAATATGAAGAATTTTAAAAAAAGTTAAGCGAACAGAAAATAACTAAAAAGTGTTATTTTAACGCATGAGCATCGTTGTTGGCTGTATTGAAAATAAATGATTCTGAACAGAATAATTATTAAATTTTGTAAATAATATAATTTAGTTATAATTAAATTAAATTAAATTGTATTTATGATTTCGAAATGCAGCTAAGATACTTTACAAAGATGTATTATTTAAGTAGTTTTCTTATTACTTATTGAATTTATTAAAGACCTTTGAAGTAGCTATTTCAGCGTTTAAGATTATTTAATTCAATTATAATTTATAAGTCCAGCTTACATAAAACAAGACGATTTCGTAGCATTGAAGCAAAATATGCATATTTACTAAATAAATATTATTTATTAAATTTCTCAAATTGCATGTAATCAATGAATTTAATTTTAATTTAAAATAAATAAAGTTAAATTATTAAATAAATAAATATTGATTTCAAAGATAATTCACCCTTGGTGTTTGAGTCTTGATCCTTATTAAATTTATTTCAAGAACTATCTAATGCGCTTTAATGAAAATTCATACCAGACAACAAGCAAGTCCGAATCGAATTGACCTTTCGCAGCAGCTAAAGAGCACACGTTTGTTAGTGCTCTTGGCTTAAAAATAATCGCAACTACAACTTTAGCACAAGCCAAGTGGTGAATGTTGTGCAGAAATAGAATGCGAGAGGTTTTTGCAGTTTAATCGTGCAAAAGGGCAACATGGCAAAGTGAAGTGCGGCAACTTGGCGTTTCTGGAAACTTTAGGGATTGTTAAGGCTGAGTTGTGCTGACGCTGACGCTGACTGCGCCAATGGTGAATCGTGGCGGTTGCGGTGTTGACTTGGCCTTGTTGGGAGTTGTGTGCAATAAATAACAAGCTATTAATGCCAAATGTGCAGCGCACACACACACACACACACTCGCACACAGACTAGCACACGCACAAGTGCAAGAGAAAGCATTGCATACTTACGGGCTGCGGCTGCAGACAATATGGCATGCGTAGTTGCGGCAAAGGCCAAGGCCGTTGCAGTGAACTAAATGTCATTGGGCGATTGGGTGATTATTTGGTGTAAACTTTTGCACATTTTTCACTTTCCGTTTGCTGTGTTGCCACAAAAAGTTAACGTGCCTAATTACGGCACAGCGAAAGTTTATTCGATTCAATGTCGACATCGACTTTGGTTTCGACTTTGGCTTCGCCTTCGACCTACCTGCGATGCCTGTCATCTAGAGCGGGCTCATTGCAGACTTGGATCCTTTGTATGAGGCGATAGAGAAAGGATTCTTGAAATGCTTGCGGCAGATAATAATTCTGAAACATTTCACACGGCGGCCAACAAACACGTTTGCACCGCTTCAGTGCAGAATTTAGACTACGGGCACTTTGCCCCGTATCTATTTTATCGATAAACGCTTTAAAATGCATTGGACATGATGCATATTTAATGCACGACTTGCAATACTTTCAGTCGCCCCACAAGTAACCCCCGTAAATCCCCAAAGGTGTTTGGGCGCTTTGACTGTGATGTGTTTCGTGTGTTTCGTTGCCAGCGTCGCCCATTTCTCTTCTCGTCTCTTTACATCGCTTGTCGACGATGTTTTTTCTTCTTCTGTTTCATATTATTTTTTACTTTTGGGGTCAGTAAACAGGTGCTACATAGGAATAAACGGAAAGCGAAAGAGGACGAGGACGTGGATGGAGAGAGGAAAGAGGAGAAGGAGGCGCATGCAAATGAATCAGGCAGCAAAAGTAGCTGCACCTGCTGCGAGAGCGAGAGTTGTGATGGCAGTCAAAAAGATTCAAGGAAAACACGGCACATGCAATATGAAGCTCATGAATGTCCAAAGCAAAGCCAGGTAATGCTGATGCAGGCAACAGGAGAATGAGGTGATATGGAGGGGGAGCTACATAAGGTGAGAAGAGACGTGATGATGGAGCCAATAGAAGGTTCTACCTTCAACAGATTTTAAATTGCTTTGCATGCCGTGCAGACCTGACGGAATGGCAAAATAACTGCGCCGAGGGGCACAAGTTAATTCTATGTAATTTCTAGCGAACAAATTTCGATTTATGCTGTGTGCTCTATTTTTAAATTATGCTAAACTTAAGCAAAAACTGATAATTTAGTTAAATAGTATAATAGTATAATTTAATTTCGGTACGTGATTTGATAAATTTAAAAAATATCAGTGATGATTTAATCCTTTCCTGGCAAAGAAAACGTGAGTGCATTCCTATATTAATAACATTACTTTTTCTACTTTATTATAATAAATCAACAATGCAATTCATTTTGGTATTTTTTTCCCACGTAAAATGGATTTTTTATTTGGCTTAGAAAACAAAAAATTAAAGCCCTTAAAAGGCAAGTAATTGATATTTTATATCACAAACATTGTTTGAATAATTGCTTTGGTTTGGCTAAATAAATTTAACAAAAAATTGAAATATTTATGAACATAAGAATATTAATTGTAAATCTATTTATTGCGGTAATAAACGACAAAGCATTGCTTTCAATTATTAAATATCAGTTTAATTGAAATATTACATGTTGTCAATAATTAAATAGAAATTAACCGCAACAAAAATACAATTTACCATTGGACTAATTCATCAGTTTGACAGCCCATCAATAAAAACAATCCCATCACCGATGACTCACACCAAAGACTAAAGTGATACATGTTTTTTGTTTTTTGTTTTTTTTTTTTTTTTGTATATATTCAATTTGTTTTCTGACAACCAAATGAGCCGCATGAAAACCAACAAACTAAACTATTAACCAACCAAGTATCGGAGAACCCTATCAACGAAAAAGGGGCCCAAAAAATAGAAAGAAAAAAACTATCTTGAAACTGCAATCAAATTGAAATTCAATCAAAAGGAATATGTGCAAAAAAGTACACAGACATCAAATTGCATTGATATGCGACCATCGCTTTGTTAGAATTTTTTGTTTGGTTTCTTTCGTCCGGATCTGACAGGAAAGAGAAGGGAAAGAAAGCAAAGGAAAGGGAATCGAAATAGGGGAACCGGAGACCCAAACCTGGGAACCGGCAACGAGTGACAGCCAGGCAAACAGCTCAAAAGGAATATTGCATACTTATTGGCAGCGGCAGCGGATGATTTAGCGGTTTTTAATGCTTCTTCCTTTTTGGCTGGGAGGAACATTTCGCTTTTGCTTTTGCTTCTGGTTTTGCGCACATGTCAACGCCATTTGCGCGTCTGCATGGAAAATGGAAAATGCGGGCGAAAATATGGAAAATATTTCTCTAGTTTTGTGGTTTTTTTTTTCTTCCTGCAATTGTCTGATTGAAATCATCTGAAGCGTTCTCCTTAACGAGCGAACTAGCTGTCGTCTACCAAATATTTGCTATATTTTCGTTTTTTGCGACTGTTTAGTGGATACTTTTCGCTGTAAGCAAAGATAATCTCTGTAGCCTTAAATGATGACTCACATTAAGGGATTACTTCGTAAAGTGAATGATAGAGTACATAAATTGAAAGTTTTCCAGTATCGTTGTGTAAGTAGAAGGTTGACCAAATCAATATTTTTATGAAGAAAATCTTTAATTTCAATCACAAATCAAAACGAAAGTTAAATATAACATTTATTTTATTTTTATTTATATTTCATTTAATAAAAATAGTCCGGTTTTAGACATTTCATTGATCTCGTTTTATAAGTTAATTAAATGGCTTTCCATTATACCAATTATTTCGTGCTTTGAGAATATTTTATTTGAGCCAGAGTTATATTGAATTATTATATTTGTCTTAAGAGAATTGAAATTATCTTTCATTTAGGTTGGCATTCGAAATGAGACTTAAAAAAAAAATGTATTACAAATTCCTATTTTTTATTTTTAATACTGTTTAATTTATTCAAAAATACACAATTTTAAATTAATTTATTCCGCTCGTGTTAATTATATAACTTCTCTATTTGGAATCCAAATTTTGGATCAAAGTCATATATAACAAATATATATTTAATACAAACATTTATTTTATTACCTTAACTTGAAAATGTACTATTCTGAAATACTTCTGTATGACAAGCCAAAAAGTTATTTGAATTTAGATTAAACACCTGATTAGATTTACTTCTTCTCCGACAACAAGTAATAAAATCACGAGATTAAACTTTGCACGATGCGAAAATTTTTCAGAAAAAAGTACTTTCATTTTATAAAAATTAATCACACTTTAGAAGTGCACATGAGGAAAATATATGCTATAATATGTTATACTAACCGTGGATTAGTAAAAAAAATTATCAAAATTAATCTCGTGACAATGCATACAAATAATTTATTAAAAATATCAATAAATTTAATTGAATTGAATTAAAGGAATGTTAATATGAATGAATATGTGACTGACTCAACAATTCAAATGTATTATACTAGTTGCAGTAAGATTACTAAAATAAATAAAAATGGAATAAAAAGTAAGATATGCAACGTTCAATTCTGTGAATTTGTACCAACAGTCTATTAAAGAATATCATGTGCCATCAAAAACACACACAGTTTGAAGTCATGTTCTTCTGTAGATGTACAAGTTATTCATATGTATATAGGTTTACCTCAATAAAACGCTGCAGTGTCAAAGAACCTTATAACAAGGCAAAAACCCTAAGGTTAGAGCCAAACAAAATCAGGGTCAGGTAAGCCGCATTGGCAATTATCTACGCGCCAATCTTGAACTTGCTTTAGACAACAAGTTCAAGTCGAAAAACAAAGAAACAATGCAGGTTTAATATGTGTGCAGAGCAATGCGTTGTATTTGAAAATTATTGAAATAAACCCGCAATTGATTTAATTATAAGAATACAACTTACCTTCTGGGCAGAAGTGGAAGATGGTTACCAAACAGCCATAGACGTTTCTCTCCAAACCATTTGTCCATAGACCTTTTGCTTTGAATATATTTTGAAGTGTTTTTAGTTGTGCTATCACTTGCATCTAGTTGTACATCATTTTATTGTATTTAAGTTTTGGATTATTTCAATATTTTCTTTATTACTTTCACACGCGTTTTTCCATTACTATTTATATGATTTTTCTTTGAGCTAATTACGCGGCAAAACGATGCGTCCGCTCGGTGAGCAATGTTAATAAAGTTTGTTTATATTACGCCGGAGTCATAACCGTAGCCGGAATTTTTGTGCGGCATTGAAAACGCCGCACAAGAACAACAACAACAGCGAGGAGAAGAGTGGGGTTTGTTGGGGTGTCGGCGTCGGTTGACATTGGCAACGCTTTAGCCCGTCTTTGGGGTTGTAGTTGTAGTTGTAGTTGTTGCTGTTGCTGTATTTAAGTTATTAATAGTGTTGTTATAGCTGTAGTTCTGCATGTTTGTGTTTTGCGTTGTCAATCCATTGTCATTAAAAACAAACAAAAAATTTACCAAACATGTTCACAGAAAGTTCATGCATTGATTTCGCGTTGCCCAGAGCCAAAATCATTTTTCGAATATCCATAATAATAATTTTATGACCAACACACAGAGTTGAGGTGAGGCGTTCCCATCTCACACTTTCAATTGTCATAGAAATTGGTATTGTCCTGTAGTAATGTCCTTTAAATGGACACCCACACACACACATGCCGCAATTATCCCCATCTTTATTGGGTTATTAATATAACATTTGTTTTGGCTATCGTCTGTCTGATTGCGTTTTGTCGCAACCAGATTAGACAACTGACATAATTAACTTGTCATAATATCCGCTATTACACATATGTTACACTACGTTCGAGATGAAATCATCAAGGTCAAAAAGGTGGTATTACACGCAAGGTCGAATGTAATATTTCTAATTTATTAATGAGAAGTAGAGCACACGTGTTTCACACAGATTTTGGAATCTACCTCAATAGATTCAATTTGTATTATGCATATGAATTTAGTCGCAAAATGCATTTGCCAATACTGTAATTGCCCTGATTTAAAAGCTGCTATTATGTTGCAATGCAATTTATTGAGATGAAAATGATTTTAGTAGTGAAACATTATTTAAATATTAAATAATAATGAGATATGACTACAGCTTTTAATATCTAACTGTTTCTCCATTAATAATATTATGTTTGGCTCTACTTATAAATATTATTAATTGTTCAAATTAAGTAATCATTCATTAAAAAAAAAATTTGTTGTTATAATTAAAATTGTTGTTTTTTATATTAAAAAGTAATCAATTATATTTTTAATGTCAATCTTGAAGAATCCTCCATCCTCTTCGAGAATTTCGTCGCTAAAAGCTTACGTGTGACAATCGTCAATCCTCGAAAGTTCTACGTGCTAAGTTTGAGCTTTGCATTTTTTTTAAGCCTGGCAATGCCGTTTACAGGGCTGTTAACTGTAATGCTTGATGCTAATGGCAACGTGTAAGTTTACCGGCTAAAGCGCGTGTCACCAACACAACAGCAGATAAACAAACACACACACATACACGCACACATACATATGGTAAGGTGTAGTAAGGCACTTAGAGGAAATGCCGGTGTCACCATATGCGAAGGCAAAAAATAGATGCAAAAACTTTGCTCGAGCTGCAACACAAACAACAACAAGAACAACAACACCAACATTTAACTTTCCGTCTCAGCCGATTTTCCGTTTATTTTTTGCTTCTTTCTTTTTTTCGTTTACTTCGCTTTTGTATTTGTTTTTTTTTTTTTTTTTGTGTTTTTAGCTGCTGCACTTTGGCTTTGCCTTTAAAGCTTGCTTCACTTTATGCTTTGTTCCATTTCGAATAGGTGAGAAAGAGGAGCACACAAGAAATGGCACATGTGAGATAACCTTTAAAAGCTGCTCGTATGCTAAAACTAAATGATGACAGCCAAAAGGAGCTAAAGCAACCAAATAGGAGCTGCATATGCGAGGCGTGCTGCATATGCAAAGCGATGCAAGTTGCTTAGACAACAACAGCGACAATAATAATACCAGTAGTTGCTGCTATCTCGCTCTCGCATTGCGGCAAGTGGTTGCCAGGACAACTGACAAACGACGACAACTTGTAACCAAAACAAATGCAAATTCCGGATGCTTTCTCTCTCTCACTCTCACTCCTGCGCTCGCTCTTTTTGTGTTTTGAAGTATTCCAATCCCTTTCGAGCTACAAATGAGCACGATTGTTTACATGAGCAACAAATTTTTGATACCCTGTGGTAATTTTAATTACCCTAAATCGGCATTGTTTTTGGTTTCGTTAGGAAGAATACGGTAGAATTCAAGTGATTCTAAAAAATATTAAATTATTAAGTGACTGACGTGCTAGATAAGATAGGCTCATTGAAATTATATGTTTTCGTTTGGAATCATTTATAATTATTTTATCCATCTCTTAATAAGTTATAATTAAAAAATTTCCTTAAACAAATTTTATTATAAAAAGTCATAAATGTTATTTTGACGTTATTTTAAATCAATATTTTTAAAGCATAGTTTTAGAGATTATCTTTTAATAAATAAATATTTATGCATACCTTTTAATTAATTAATGTTCGATAAAGTTTCATGCTTGTTGAGCTACAAGCTTTTGGTTTGCTACATCTTCATTTCAGAAATTGTATTAAATAAAATATAAAATGTGAATAAATTGTGGCATAAATATTATTTTAAATCATTAAAATTAATATTAAAGCCTATTTTCATTATGGTTGTCTCTCGACAAACTAATATAATGAGACAATAAAATTAAATGAAAAGTATAATTATACATTCTTTTTAATCATTGTGGAAGTTTGATGAAGTCCGATGCTTAAAAGGCCACAAAATATTGATGTGCCACGTCTATAGCGTATCTGTTAGTCGAATTAATTTCTGTCTAACCTGTTATGATTATCTCTTCACGTTCTCTTCTCGTACACACTCATACAAATGTACATTCCACACAGTGGCGCAAGCAGCTTAAAGTTTTCCTTTTTGTGCTGTTCCTTGCTGCTGCATGCTTTTGCGGCATTGGCTGGCCCTGTTTTTTGGCCAGGGAGGATTAACACCTGTTTGTGCTGGCTGCTGCACATTTCTACGTTAAATTTTCCAAGCCCTCAATTTATTGTATTTGTTTACAAGGTTTTTGCGTGCACAATTGTGCGTTGCTTCAACTTATAGCCACGGGACTTGGGGACATCGTTGCTGTTACATCGGTTGAGCAGGCGGCGGGGCAACTGGATGAGGGTGCTGAACATTTGGCTCTGGGGCTTAAGTGAAAATAATGTCATGGAGATAATGCGAAAAATGAAAGTGCACGTTAGTTTAAACGTGGCTTAGCATTCAACTATATCCAGCATCCAGCTTCTAGCATTGCATTTCATTTGCATTAAAGTTGCCACTTGAATATGGCAAAAAAAAAAAAAAAACACTTGAGTTCAACATATTGTGGGAATTCTACGGCTGCATAGTTTGAATCATAAACAAGCTTATAAAGAGTTAAGAATGGATTTACTTTCGCTTGCTTTCTCTCTTCAGACTTTCTTTGCGGCCATAAATATATTCCGTTTGACATTATTTTCGGCAAGTGAAACTTCTTCCTACACAAAAGTAAACCACTTGAAAGTTGTATAATCAACAAAAATGCTAAAATGTGAAATGGATAATTTTCTTGTTTTTATTTTTAGAGTTTACTACTTTAAAAGCGATTTAAACAAAAACAAACAAATTTGTATATAAATTAACCACTTATAGGTTTAAAATAAAGTAAGTTAATGTTAAATATTACTAGAAAAATACCTATTTTTTTTTAAAGGTTTAATATCACGAATCAACCAAGAATCTAAAGCAATTTCGCTATATTTTTCATACTTTTTAATTATTATACTCTCCTAATGATTAAGATTCGAAATCACTTTTTGATAATTAATTTTGTTTACCATTTTATTAAAGAGCTCTTGGCACTCTTTACAAAAGTTTAAAGTTTCATAGTACCACAATTTTATTAAATAAATTGTTGACGTGCTTCACATTGCTGTTCAGTTTGTAATCAATGACTTTATGTCGGGGCACAGGTAACATAATCTAACTAAAGTTTACATGCCTTTATTGTGCCACCTCAACAATAACACCGCAAGCAACTAAAGAAAACCAATGGAGCCTTGGCGCAGCACCAACAACAGCAACAGCAATAACAGCAAAAGCAGCAGCAACAAAAATGGCGTCAAAACTTTCACTGGTGCCACAAGGTGTATATACGTTCTCTGCGTACTCCTCGTGCTACTTGTGGTGCATACAACAACCTTGCTAAAAGTTCCATAACAAAATTTATGCGTGTAACTGGGCGTATGAAAATGCTGCTGCCAACAAACACAATACAACAACAGGAACAACAACAACAACAACAACAACAACAACAACAACAACAGCATCGGGAAAGAGGCTGCACGAATGCTGCTGCAACTTTTAAATAAATTTCTAAATACTCGTACTCGACTCGAGGTGAGCTCTCAGACGATCGCAGCTAAACGAGCTAAAGTTGTAAGGGCTGAGCGAACGAAGTAAAAAACGTAAAATAGAAAAGTCGAGAGAAATGCTCAACTTTGAGGCGTGGCAATGAGATGGACCCAGTGTTGGGGCAGCAACACTTTTGACTTTTTGTGGTGGCAAAGTTTTTGGCCCGGCCAAGTTCTTGAGTCAACTCGATGCCGCGTTCTTAGCGTAAGAATTTATGTTAATAACTTTTTGCTCTGTGTCATTATGTTGTGTGTACTTGTGCCTGTGACTGTGTGCGTTTTGACCTCAAGTTATGCTTGCTGATAATAGCATTGATAGCGCAGTAAATATTGCATATAAATTATTGCCATGTATTTGTCTTTTTGCCTGTTTGTCGTTGCTTCAAAACTTTTGGATAATGCATACTTGGCAATCTCGCGTTTCTTAAGTTTGGAAAATTATTTATTGTGTACACACTGGCTGAAGCTTCGAAAGCTCGTTTACTTCTGTTACCAACTTAGCAAGACGGCAACTTTATGTTTTTAAGCTCTTTAGGGGTTGTTGGCAAGTAGGATAATAAGTGAGCTTTTCTAAGGTTGGTAAACATTTTGGTAGGACATTTTAGATAGTAAAAAAGCTAATAGGGAAATTTTTAGAGATAACAGTGGTAAATCCATTAAAGAAATGTTTGAAATTAATTTTTGAAATAAATTAATGAATTGTGTTTATTAAAATGAAATAAAAAAAGTCAAAAAATATATTTAGCTTTGCATTTCAAAACAAGGTTAATGCTGAGAGTGTTGCATTAATCATAGATTTATTTTGCATATACATTAACATAAATTTATTTGGAAAATTTAGAGCTTTGTTTCTTATAGTTCATTTACACCAAAGCCATTTCCATTTAGTTACATTATTTGCATTTTGTTACATTAATAATCATTTAATATTTGCTTCATTAAAATTATTACACATTAATTTCTTGCAGTTACTCAGCAACCTTTTGTCATTTATTTAAACAAAATTTTCAAACCGAGTTAGTTTGCATCCAAATATTCAATGACTCCGGAGAATAATTGGCTAAATTAATTAGCTTCCTTAAGATGGATTTTCCACATAACATATATGTATAAGGATGCTCATGCATTCGCAAATCAAATTCCCTTTGTTGTTACATTTTGAGTGAAGGGAAATCCTTTTATTCAATTACAATTCAATTGAGAAGCTTAAATATTTATGCAATACAAACACAAGCTGCTTAAGTGCTACCTTAATGCACACTCTTCACACTCTTGCATCAACAGTTTTGGCTTTTGGCATTAACAACATCCTTGGGAATATATTCGGACTCACATACATACACACAGAAACACACTTGACTCTGGACTCTGGCCGATGCATTTCATGGCCGTTGACCGAGGCAATTAATGCAAAATGCTGCATACGCCCAGTGGGCTCAGTTGCTGCAACGTCCATTGTTCTGTCTGTTCGGTTGTCTACTGTCTGCTGTGGGGCATTTGTCGGGCTGAAGCACGCACTTGTTAGCATGCACAATGACCACAGAGACATTTGCATAGCCATCGGCATTGCTGTAGGCACTGTGCAGCCAGTCATGGGCATAGTCATAGGCACAGGCATTGGAATCACCATCGGTATAATAACTGGTGCAACAGCAGTCAACTGGCGCTTATGTTTTGATAGTCATGTAATTTCCGCCCATAAACAAAGCCTGCTGCAGATTTCGACTGCATGTGGTAAAGAGATTCATTGCTATTCTCAAATGAAGTGCAACTATGAAAGTTCTAGCTAAGAACTGCTAATGAGCTCCATAATTTAAGCATTGGCTTATTGCTGATAGAAATAATTGATTAGCAAGAATTTAGTACATAATGGCAAAATTTAAATATCAATGTTAAATCAAGGATATATTACTGCTAATTTATATTGCTATATTTATTGTTTATTATATTTAAAATACCAAACATTGTTTAAGAATTAACTAAAATTAATAATCAATAATGTGCATAATAAGATTCTTTAAAATCTTATATAATTTTAAGTCTCTTATTTTATTACAGAATTAAGCATATACGTAAAATTTCACAAATAATTTCGTATTTATGAAAAACTAATATATTTAATGAACGCTCCCTTGCTTTCTATGTCGGGAAAATTTAACATATTGTTAGGATTTTAATATTAGCCCACTTTTCTAATTTTCTTGTTAATGAGCAGTCCGTTGTTTCAAGCTCAATTAAGCTATTATGTTCTCTTAATGCTCACAGCATTTTTAAACTACTTGAAGCAACGTTTGCCCCTATTTGACTGCCTCGCTTAGCTCTCATTCCCGCCAGCTTGCCACCTCGTGACGTGGCTCACTTATAACATTTTGGCAAATAATTTTCTACACATATGCCGCATTTTGTAGGAGTCGTCGTACTGCGAGTATTTGCGCAAAAGTTTCAACAGCCTGCCAAAGCAATGCCTAAACCTAAACTCTGCTCCGGTTTTTAGTTTTGCAAATTGCTTAACGCAGTCCGCAGCCCGCTCCTCGAACCCTTATGATACTCCGTATGGTAACTAAGGCTCAGTTGACTATGGCCCAAACTACTTTTGATTACTACTGCCGCAACTACAATGCAACTACAACTAAAGCGAAACTCCACTCATTGCAGGCGGCCCAAAACACAGGCAGCAGCAGGAGCAGGAGCAGAAGCAGTGCAGCTGAAGCATTCAGCCAGTCAGCCATTCAGCCAGGCAGTCAAGCATAACTTTTACTCTATTGACTCTGCAGTCCCCTTGATCCTGCCGCGTATTCCTACCAGCTCTCTATTCTTCATGTCTGCAGCTCGATTGGTTCAAACATGCTGAAAGTTGGGTTCGTTTAGTTTCTTTGGTGGGTCGCTTATGCTATGCATTGATTAAATTTGACTCAAATTGCATTAAGTGTGTATGCACACACACACACACACACTTACATGCATACACATATCCGCACACACACAACACATCGTTGCAATTCTTATTGTTTGAAATTGGATTTTGTTACTCATTGTAGGAACTGCATCCGCCTCGAGAAACTGAAACAGAAATCTTCCTCGGCTCAGCTTCTCGCATCTCCGTTTCGGCAAACACTTGTTGACATTCACAATAGCCAAGAAAACTAACGGATTTGTGTTGCCAAACCTATTTGCTTATTTATTGGGCTAATTGAGAACTCTGTGCATTGTGAAATGTCTTTGCCATCGATGCATATTGTTCGGCAATTGGTGCAATTGCCAGACGTTTCCAGAGTTATCACATTTTTGATTGATTGCTAAGATATAAATATGTACGCCAAAGTAAGAAAGTGGAATTGAACAAATATGTATATATAATATGTATCAGAATATGTAAGCAGTTAGAAATTAACTTCTGTTAAAACTAAAACTATTATGAATAATTTACTTAAAAATGTACGTAAATTATTTAAAAAAAATTTTGATGACTTTAATCTATATTAAGTCAACTGTTTCTATAATATGTCAATAAATAATTTAATCAAGAATTATGTGAAATTATAGACTATAAAATAATGGCTTTAACTGGCATTAAAAATTTATTTTCTGTACATTTTTGCTCTAAAGTTTCATTCGTAAGTTCAGAGAGAAATTAGTGAAATAATTTGTAGTCAAAATAAACACTTCACATATACATAATTTTAAAAACTTTTAATTTTCTAATACATAAATTTATTATATTGCAATAAAAATCATCAAGACACTTTTGTTCATTATTCATTTTATTAAATTGTAATTGTAATTGATTTTAATATACAAAGCAATCTATTTGCTACTCTCACTGTTACCTTAAATAAGAAACACACATAAGAATATTTTATTGTATTTGCTTGAGTTAAGTCGTGAAAATTGCATCCATAGATAATGTTGGCCTAGTGAATCTAGCCCAGCTTTTGCACAGTCATCAAATAGCATTAAATTTGTTTGTGGCAACCACTCAAAACATAACATAAACCACAAAAACTTAGTTGAGAGAGAGAGAGCATAGTTTGTATGTGAGTGCTTTGTAATGTCGGTCGTAATGGAGGCGAATATGCCTCAATCTTTTTGCTTAAAACTTTTGTCTACGATATTCCGACTGTTGGAAAGATCTTCCTGTTGTTGTTGTTGCTATTATTGTTGCAGTCATATAGAAGTTTTGTTGTTGTATTGTGGTTTTGGTTGCATAACATGCCACACACATTAGGAAATGTTAAAATGACATAAAAACAGCGCAACAGACAGCGACAACAATGTGACACCTGTTTTTTCCAACGTATATGTCTGTGTCATTTTCTTCTCCACTAGTATTCTCGCGACTGTGTGTGTGTGTGAGTATGTGTGAGTGTGTGTGTTTATGTTGCAAGCGCATTTAGTGACATTTATGTGCAGCGTGGCGTTTTATTTGCAGCTCAATGCACAGCAAAAATTGCTTACGAAGTGTGCCATGAGTTGCACTTGTTGTTACTTTATATATGTATATATACTATAGCAAATACACTGAAAGAAATTTTGAATACACGTATTTGACTTAAATTGATTTATTATTAATGTCTGTAATGGAATTAAGACTATATCCAAAATCATTTAAAATAAATTTCGAAATTATATTATACCGGAATATGTATTTATGTTAATGAATTTATGACTTATTTAATTTCAAAATATATTATTCATTTGGTTGTTATTAACAACTATAGCGTTTAAACACATATTTCACATTATTGCATATACTATCTGCTAATGAATATTATTATTACAGTACAAAATATAAATAAAAACAATATAAACTTGATCAACATTAATACAAAATTTCATCAAACAAACTTACAATACTTGTCAATTGTATTAAGATTTAAAATTTAGTTTGTAAAAAATAAATTTTATATACAAATAAATACACAATTTTTATTAAAGTTATGTTTACCTAACCTAACCTACGTTTATTTTTCATTAAGATACCTGTTTTTTAATCAAAGTCTGTGTTTCATTAACATTTTGAAAATCAATCGCAACGCGTCTCCAATTTGTATCTGTGCATTATTGCAGATCTTGAACTCTGCTTCAACTCTATCGGATATGCACGTATGTATGTACATATATGTATACCATATGTACTTAAATATAGTCCACTGTTGGTTTTGTGCTGCGTTCATTTTTATGCAACTGCCAACTTCATTTTGTGCTGCCTGCTCAGTGTGTGGTGTTTATATATAGTATTTCAGAGTGTGTGTGTGTGTGCAATGCTGCGAAGTCGCATAAAATTTTACAGGTTTTTATTAAAATGTGTCATTGTGGGAGAGAGAGAGTGTGGTAAACTCATGAAGTCGCATGCTGGCTAACTATTGGGTATTACTTGCAGTTTTGAGCATAGAGTGTTTGCTTAAAGTTTCCGCAAAAGGAAAATCGCTATGAAAAATGCATAGAAAAGTTTGCACATTACGTGGCCGTTAAACACTCCCTCTCTCCAGCTAATGAAACATAATCATTATGCAATAATTAGCACGTACTAAGCCAGAAATACCCTCCGACAGCTGAGGGACTGAAACAAGTTGAACAGTTGTCCCCTCAGCTTGGCTCAGCTCATCGCAGTTCCCCCATGCTGTGTCAGGCTGAGATGCTCGTAAGCTGCTTCGAATCAAGTTGTAAGCAGTTTACGGGGCGTGGCCCGGAAATCTCGGTCAGGCGAGCGTAAAAGCAGCTAATAATGTAAACAACTTACTGGGGACGGGGCGTCAAAAACGAGAAGAAAGCTCACAGAGTTCTCAGACCTGTGACTAAGGCCTGTGCCAAGGATGTTTACTTGTTAAGTCCTCCATTATGTTACTTGTTTTTGTTTTTGTTTTGTTATTGCTGGTCATTCGCAGCTGCTCAGGCGTATAATTATGACAATTGCTGTTGAGTTTATGCGCTTCGTTGATTTCTGAGGTGGCAACCGAAGGCGACAACTGATGAGCTTTGAGCACTTGTGATCAGCGTTGATTGCAAATAACAATACCTAATTTACTCGGCATGACTCGGGTACTTTATTTATATTGAACATTAAATTGTATTAACATTTTGAGTTACATTTATTTTTATATTACACAGCAAAGTTATTCATCGCAGTTAATTAATTTCGAAAATTATAATTGCGCATATTCGCTTAAAATTTATTTTTCAATTTGAACTCGACATTTAACTCGCTCAACTTTCTGTTAGTAAGCTACTAATTTTGTATTCGCATTACAAAACTATTCGCGGCAGACTTTTAATCAGTTTTGAATGGCTGTACATGGCGTATACTTAATATATGCAGGGCATATTGCGCATACGCCACCGCATTCAAATGCCATCGGACCGCGAGCAATTTGTGGCGCAGACTAAGTGCAATTTAGTTAATTTAGCACTTGATTAACTTTTGAAAAAAAAAAAAAAAACAAAGCAGAGGAAAAATAAAAACCCATCCGCAAAGCAATTGAAATGTGCATTGAGGCCAGTGCCTGTCGGAAAAACTCAAACTCAACTAGAATTTTTATATTTTTTTCTTGTTGTTCTGTTTAGTGGCATTTTTTTAACTGGCTGGAAAAAGTTTTAAGCAGCGCTCGTGTTTGTTAAATGTTGGCTGCTTGTTTGTTGTTGGTGTTGGTGATGGCGATGGCGTTAGCGATGGCGTTGGCGTTAGAGTTGTTTATATGTGGTCAACATAGCGAGGCAGACAGAGAGAAAGGCATGGCTTCTGAGAAATGGGGGAGTGACTGAAGAAGCGAATTACGAGGCTAGAGTACTAAAATTTGATAATAACACGTTAAGCTCTTGTTGGGTAAGTATCTACGGAGCTACGAGTTTTAACGACAAACTGCACAATATATTGAATAAATAGGTCCAGAAATTTAATCTTTTTTTTGTTGGTTAACTTGCTAATGATTCTGTGTTCTGGATATTCAGTACTTAATTGAAGAAGAGTTGTGATTGTATTTTATTAAAATTATTGTATTTAACTTTAGTGTAATTTATGAATATTCATTTGTAATCTGTGTTGTAGATATTTAGCACTTAATTAAGATAGGGTTGTGATTACATTTCGAATTAAAATATATGTTATATGTATACGCAAACATATAGTTTAGTATCTTCATGGCTGGCGACATGTTTGGCAGCTCTCAAGTGCTTTCCTGTTCCCCTATGCCAAAACAAATTTCCGTTGTTGTTTGCCAAGTTTTTGCTTTGCAAAGAAGAACCCAGAGGAGGCTTCTCCAACTCTTCTCAATAATTGTGTGCAGCACTCAAGAAATAAATACAAATTCATAAATAAAATGTCGACGCGCCGCCCCACACTTGGCTCGTTCAACGAAATACAATATAAAATATGGTAAATAAATGGCAAATACTTTCTGGTTTGCGGCTTCTTGACACATTTAACGATAGGCCAAAGGGCAGAGACGCCTTGGATTTGCATTTAGTAATTGAATTTTGTTTTGCAATTTATTTGTCGCTTCTTTCATGCCAAGAGCACAAAGGAGTATATGTATTTTTATAAACAAAACATACCTTGAGTCAACAAACACACACACACACATACTTAAAGGCGGTCAAGTATTTTCATTGCGAGAAGCTCTAGAAAAATGCTTGAATCAAAGTAAGTAAAAATATAGTACACATATGTGGAACTTATGATGAAGTACCTACTCTTAAGTTGAATACAATTTTGATTTTTTTTTAATGTGAGCTTTAAGTTATTTTCGAATATATATTAAAACATATTTTGAACAAGCTTTTCCCTCTAAATGAATGGAAAATATCAATAATACTAGTGAGAAATAATAAAACTGAAATAGAGCATTGAAGCACTTCTTAAAAATCATTTCGTAATAGTTATCTTTCTGGCGAATTTCTGTTATGTATTAACGACTGAAGCCATGAAGTTTGCTCGATTCACAAGATTTTTAGTATGGCGAGCAGAGCAAGACATAAAAGTAAACACGCTCTTACGACTCTTACGGTGAGGACATACTCGGATATACAAGTTGAGGCGTCGCTTCGCTTCTTTAAGTGTCTGTAACTCATCCTGGACACGCAGTGCAGGCCGCTCGTTTTGTTAGCTCGTTGCACTTTTCAAAACGTGTTGCAATTTGTGTTAAAAGCAGTCCATTTTTATGGTATTTCCCTCGCACACGGAGAAAGAGAGAAACACACACGTGGGATATTGAAAGTTGATTTTTACGATAATGTGAGAAAACTTGACGTGGGTCAAGTGAATGCTGGGCAGCTCGTTAAACGAGCTCTAGGAGTGGCCGGACGACTACTTTAAACTCCATTAAGTCATATTTACGGCGCAAGTTGCTAAGGATAGCTGCGAAAAGTGTTAAAGCCATCCTTAGAGTAGAGTAGCGAAGCAGCAAAGCCAAAAGAAACCAAATGAAACGAAAGCAAAGCGAACAGAGCAGAACAGAACACCAGAACTGAAAGATAATAAAAAGTTGCCGCAGCTCATGATAATAAAACGTACAATGCTCGCGGCACGTGCTGCCTCAAATGGACACGCAACGCAGCCTGGACACGAACCAAGGACTCTCGCACCACGCTTAGCTGTTGCCTGTTGACATTCCTCTTATTGTCTTCCAAATAGATTTCAAGCAATGTCCAAGCTATGTGAAACGCCCGCAGCAATTTGTTGCTGAATGATGTGTGAAGGGCATAAAAATGCTCAGCATGCAGCAACGACTGGCGGAGTCCGGAGATGGAGACAGAGATGGAGAGGTGATGGCAACTACTATGAGCTAAGAAGGGATGCTGATAAAGTAGACAACGGGGTACAACAAATAGCCAGCGACGTCGCTGATAAACGTGTTGATAGTTGATAATAAGCAGACACTGTCGTTGACAGCAAAGCAGTTGATTGGCATCTAGGGAAACCTTAAGAGATGCTTTAAAATTTTAAATTTGATATAGGATGAAGTGGGAAAATATAAAAATATTATGCAAGCAGACTAATTTTGCAACGAATTAAATCAGTAAGTTAATAAGAGCGGCGAATAGAAATTGGCATCGGAGATATGCAAAATATAAAGAGAAAAGAGATCGAAAGGAAATTAAAAGTTACGCCATTTAAAATACAACGTCCAATGCAGCAATGTAGAATAATAAATAAATGAGAATTTGCAGAAAATAATAGAAACGTTGGATTTTGTACGAAAATGTAACTTTTTTTGAATTTCAATGAATTGGCTAAGATTTCTAAAATATCATTTTTAAATTCAACAAAATAGCTCACTTTCTGAATTTGATTAAAATAAATTTCATTTATATGCTGTTGGCAATCATAACTACATTTTAAAACATAATATGAAGAATGAAAACAAAATTAAAAAATAAGAAAATATACATAAATCTATTTCGTACTCAGAACGCACTTCAAAAACTGAAAAATATTCAAAAAAAATTTATATCAAGAAAAATATTTGCATATTTTCATGTTGAGCCTCACAGTGATGGTAGAGAAATATCGCTTTCAGAGATGCTTGAGGAAACCGAAAGCCACAATTGGAATATTTTAGCAATTTGATTTTCAATTATTTGTTGACACTTTGCAAGGCAAATGGCAAAACAAAAGTTAATTTTATTATGCCTGAAACTTCATATTTGATTCCCAGTACTTTCGAATTTCCCCCCCGAACTGCGATGGCATACCACCAAGCGGCAGCCGAGTGCTGCTGCAGCGTCTTGTTTACAAGCAGCAAAACTTTCGCCTTCTCGTAGCTTCGTAGCTGTCTTCATCGGCGTCGGCTGTGTCTTCATGCATTTTTGCACTTTGTGGGCAGACAGGGCGTATGAATAATTAAATATGTGAATATACACACACGCACACTCACACACACACACACTGACTGCACGCCCTCACACAGACAATGCGAAACAGAGACGCTGCACACACGCACGCACTCACATACTTGAAGCTGCACTTTGTTTTTATGCTCAACTACTTTTTGTTTTAATGCCTGTGCTGCCTGTGGGCTTTGTTTGGTTTTTGGGAAAGGCTTTTTCATTATTTCATCATTTGCATTTCTCATTTTCTGCATTTCCCTTCACACTTATGCATGTGCAGTCTTTAATGAGTGCGACTTTGAGCTGAACTCTTGCAGCTCTTCAAGCCATGTTAACCTTTAGAAGCTGAGGTAACACAAAGAGAAGCTAAATTTTGGATTAATTTTTAAATCCACTTTTCATCTAACACATCTTGTTAGCCTCAAACATGTACAACACCCACAAAGGAATATTTTTATGCCACTAAAGTATTACTTAGAACTTCAGCAAAATTAAAAAGTTTGCAAGATGTATAAACCAAAATTGAAATTTTTGGATTGCACAAAAAAGTAAATACAAATACCACTTTTATTTATATTTTTAGGTGATCAGAATTGAACCTTGTTTCAACTGGTAATATCTTTATTTATAGCCATGCTCGCATCACATGTAAATCTATAAAAATAATGCTCTTTTATAGACTTAAATGTGCGAGTAAAGCACGAGAATGGCATTCAAATCGCTGTATTCACCTTTAGGGAAACTCATCTAATTGTGGGCATTGTGCATTCGAATCCTTTTGTTGTTAACGTGTGTGCCGATTGCTTTGTATGCTGAACGCAGCGTTGAAAATTTGCACAACAAAATCTTCATAATATAAATGGAAAAGCAAAGAAAGCGGGCGAAAAAATGAAAATAAACGATTTTGAAGAGTATATGCAAATAAAGCTCAGCACAAAAAAAAAAAAAAAAATAACGAACCCCTAACAAGATTTTGCCCAACAAAGCAAAGGGCAAACCAAGAAACAAGGCTACGTGTTTGGCGTCAAAATGGCCGAAACAAAGAAATACAAAAAAAAAAAACACCAATAACAGCAACAACAACAGCAAGAAGGTATTGCGAGAAAAGGGCGAGACGGTGAGATTGGGAAAAATTAAGGCAAAATGCGTCGCTCAGCGTTAATATTAACTTTTCTGCTCAGTTTCCTTTGCTCTAAACTTTCAGCAAAGTTACGCGCGGCCCATTTTTTATGCTTTGCATTCTTCTCCCCATCTTTCATTTCCCCGTTCTGAAAAGAAAGATAAAGTAACGGTAGAGACAATGCGATGCTAAGAACGAGTAAATGGGCAATTGTTTTCTTTTTGTTCTGTTACCAATTTTCTGTTTATTTTGCTGGTCATGCATAAAATATTAAATTATTAGTTGTAAAGAGCAGCCGACTTTGGGATCTGATACCCTGTAACCAAAGTATTGGCTAAGAATGGAAGAACTTAATTTTCAATTAACATATTTCAAATTTGCTGAGAAAGAAATTTTAGAATACATTTTTAGAAATATTATTCTTCTGATTAATCCATATTTTTGCTTAAATTACTCCTATAAATTATAAATAATGAGTATTTATTAGTCACACATTCGAATGTAGACCAACTCGAGTTGTTTTTACAAAGTTCATTTTGTTGTTGAACAAAATTCGCTTTGCATGCAACCGCAAATAAATTAATGGAATTTCGTGGTATTTTTTTAAAGAGGCTCTGCGGTAAATATTCAAAAGCTTTTGTAAATAATAATGCAAAACACAAAAGTGGAATATAATTTAAGCTGCTTATAGCTGTAAATGATGTGTCAAACTGTTGATTATTTACTTAGTAAGTGGCTAATTACAGAGGTTGAAAGTTGTTGAATAATATATGCAAACATAATTCTGTGCAATCGAAATATTCGTTTGAAAGCAGCTGAAAAATATATTTTATTAATATGAAATTCACATGAATTTTATAAAATAATATTATAATTTAAAAAATCAATTTATTCAACTAATAAATTATTTAATGATTCCAATATAATAGAGAGAAAAGCGACTATCTGATTTACTTTTAATATATAGATTGGCTACTTGTCACGCTCCTTTTGGGTGTTCGCAATGCCAAGCAAAATGAAAAATGAGTCCAAAAATGAGACTAAAATAGTGCGCCGCTAATGGCATTAAAAGGGGATAAGAAACGAAAAAAGGCGAATAATAAAATGCACTGCCAAAAGCGAGAGGCGTCAAGAAGCAGCCAGACAATTTGATTAAGTGGCATCTAATGGAGTTCGACTCGGTATCTACGACTTATAGCTTTATCTTCAAGTTTATGCTACTAAAAAAGGAGTTCTCTATGCCAAGACATTCATTTTGATTACTTCGCGAATGTGTTTTTGTTCTACGGTAGACAGAATTCTATCAGCGACATCAGTGGAGACATCAGTTTGCCAATTCGATTGGCGGCGAATGATAAAAGAGCCGTCAAGGACAACAAAGTCAAAGCCAAGGCCAGCGAGAGCTTGCAGCTGCAAGGAATAGAAAATAGTTGGGAAACGGTTCAACATTTAAAAAATGTATACTTACCTGCATGAAATTTGAATCGCTTTTATAGCGCTGATCATAAAGTGGCTCATAAGCATTGCTGCTTATGTAGACAGGACACAGCTGAAATTGGTCAGCGACAGAGTATCTTACGATATCGCCATCTCTCACTGGATTGTCTAGCCAAGGCCTGAAATTGTTCAACTGCTTTGTTTCAGCCAGAGATAATGTAATACTCCCATTGAGATATGGCTTCAAGCGTATCTTAAGATCGGATTTGTATTTCGGGAGGGTAACATCTTCGCCCATCGGTGGGAAAACAGGCAGGCAGTAAACACTAAAACGAGTATTGAATAGCATTAAAAAAATTATATCGATTTGCTACTGACGTTTTTTGCGTCTTGAAGGTTGGTTGCAAGTGCACAAATTGCAGAAATTTGACAGCAAAGTTTCGCGTAGGCAACATTCCAGGCTCCAGAGCAAGCACATAATAAGTTTGAGCATTGAGACGAGCTACGTTTCTTAGAAGATTTAGTGGATATTTAGTGCTTAAGCGATGTTTGGCCAATGTTGTGGCATATTTAGTTTCTTCATTACTGAATCGCCGGCAACTAAATCCCTGAGGACGTTCCGAGCTAATGCGATATAACAATTGTGGCATATGCTTATCGTGGAATACCAATTGCATGGAGATCCAATGAGGCCAACTTAATGAAAAGATTGTGCAGTACTTTATATAATACAGACTCTCCAGCAGCTGTTCATAATCATTCTCGCCCACATAAACAGCTATGCTGATCGGAGCACTCCAGCGAACAAGCAGCCATTTCATTTGATAAAAATCCCGATAGGTGCCGTGTGTCGTAAGTGTGAGACTCATGTTTCCTTTCAAATTTGTCTTAGATCGCATAAAATTATTGTAAATCCAATAATCTCCATTCTGTTCTAGCTGCAAATGTGGCCTATTAAAGTAAATCGAAGGATCTGTCCTCTTGTTCTTGTACGAATTGCGCAGCTGAGAGCGCGTTATGAACAATATCAAAACTAATCCAATGGTCGTGATAAACAGCATTTTCAGGAAACCTCTTCTATAAACAGGCAGCATTTTGTAATTAGTTTTCCTTATTTTCTATTGAATTTTCCAAGTGTTAAGTATGACATTATTCCGAAGGCAGTTGTGTATCGTTTGTATTAATAGAGTTGAGATAGTGTTATTAACTTTTAATGAATATAAAAAGTATTTATATTATTTAATTTGTCAATAAATTATAAAGTATTATTTGTAGTAAAGATCACATTGAACTCTTTTACATCGACATCGCTTAATAGCTGTAATTATAATAGCATCAGAAATAATCATAGTCCACTCATTTCAATTGACAGATGAACTTTTGAATTTCTTTCAGAATTACAGATTTTGGAAGTCGCTGTTATAATAAATTGAAGACTAATTATTTACTATCAGCAAAGCTATTGATATTGATAAAATGCATGGTAAATTTTTGGAGCATCCCACTACATTAGTGCATTTTATTCAAATTTTGAAATGGTTTGAGGTTGACAGATTTTAAAGCTCCCAAATATAATAGTATTGAATAATGATAGATTATGATTAGGGTAAAACACTGTTTAATTTTCAAAACGCGACACTTTTGTATCCCATTCATTTTAATTTTCAAGAGAACCTTCTTATTGTGTTTTAGGTTGACATAGTTGAAATCCAATCGTAATATTATAATATGATAAATAATCATAGTCTAGAATTTATGGCATAGAGATGCCAATTATGTGCAGCAATGGTGGCGTCTAGATAGATAACATTTACCTTGAAATGACTTAAATAAATCATCAGTTCGACTAAACTCTGTATGCCCGCTTGGAATCACATTGCATGCCGCTCTGTCATCATCCTGGTGGCCATTAATCATGTGGCTACAATCTTTCCATTAGCAAAGCCGTCGCCGTTGAAAGCTCAAATAGTTGCCACACTTTATTCGAAGCGTTGTAAAGCGAACATTTTGCAAAAGGCGAAGGTAATTGCAATTTTTGCACGGCGGACTTTTATCACTGGCTCGCTTTCACTTTGCATACTTTACGAGTCCTTGGAATGCAGAAGTGTTTGGCATCCAAGTGCAGCAGCATAGCTAACGCTGGCATCTTTTTTTAATTAGACCAATATGAGATGTCCACATAAATTTGTGCATGGAATTTAGATGGCATTCCAGTTTTCGTTTGCAGGGGCTTGAGGATTTTTTTATGCTACGCTTCCCCAAACTTAGCGACCATTTATGATTAACATTGGGCAAACATGCAATGCTCGCTGCCTGTCATTAGGGCTGCAGGACTTGTCAAGACTCGCCTCCCCACCATAAGCTTCCCTTGGCCCGCAGCTCCTGCTTAGACTGGGGCATGGCACTACTACTCTCGGTAGTTTTCCACACCGTTTTCCGGCCTGCCTGTCTAGCGAACATTTGTCATTTTCTCGACTGACAAGCCAAGCCATGCACATTGGCAAATAGTTAGCCTATTTTCTCTTTTTTCCACTTTTTCTATTTTTTTTTATTTTTCTTTTTTTTTTCTTTTGCTTAGCTCGTTATGGTTGTAGGTGTGAAATTATAAATTTGCTGAGAATTTATGAGGCTATTTTGCAGTTACCACTAGGCAGCTGGTTATTGCTTTTGGCATGACAAGCAGCTGCCTCTGTGCTGCTTGTATCAGCAAATTATTAATATAGATGTATGTATGTATATATTTGGCTAACAGTTGGTAATGAAAGTGCTAAGAATGCTTTGAACAATTCAAATGAATACAGCAAGTGCCGATTTTATTAAAACTTTTGTTTGAATTTAGTATTTTTTATCTGCTATCCATAGCTTATTATTATATCTGTGCCCGCAGAAAATATAGTATCACTTGTGATACCATAAAGTAAATATCAATTTAATATACGTTTTTTCGGAAACACTTTTTTTATGGCTAAAAACACCTACTGAAAACGGGTCTTACCTGCTTCGGCTGACAATCTGGTATATTTTGCACTCTATAGAATATCTTGAAAATACCAGATATATAATTTGAACCCTAGTAGCTAAGCGTTTGTCTGATCCAAAAGTATTTCTATAATTACTTCGGCAATTTTTTATCGCAACCAATTTTTGAGGAATCACAACAAATATAGTTATTATTATATATCTAGAATATATATACTTTATAGGGTCGGAGATGCCTCCTTCTACCTGTTACATACATTTCCTGCCGGCACAAAGTTATAATACCCTTCTACCCTATGGGTAGCGGGTATAAAAATTGTGCTGAAATCATAAATAGAATCACGAATCAAGTTTACATGATGAACAACATTGAACCTTAAAGATTTTAAGATCGAAAAGTTCTTAAATTATTAATTTCAACCTGTTTTTCAATCTAGAATTTTTCTCTCTGCGTAGTCATCAATTAATTGCAATGAATTTTTTAAGTGGTATATATTAATCATTTGATTGTCAATAGATATAAATGTAAATTATTTTTCCATTACGAATGAAATCAAAAGAATCAATTCATTTCTTTTAATTAAGTATTAATTTTTACGTCTTTGCACCACGATTGTTTTAAATTAACTTTATTCCTCCAAAATTCATGCAAAGAATATTCACGTTTTTTCCGTCTGTTAATTGTGAAAGTTATATACCAACTTCAGGTGAAATGCGAACAAAAAAAGGGGGAAAAATGAATGAAAATGAAACTCAGGTGCCTTGTAAAGCCGCAAAAGCTGAAGGCCGTGTTGAAAATAGCGAGAAAATAAATTTAATAAAATGCGCAAAATGTTGAAATACAATAAGAACGAATAAAGCGAGTTAAATTTTTGGCAAACAATAGTTGAAATTTGTGTTGCTTTAATATTCATTTAATTATGGCAGTAAAAATGTTGTACATTTTTGTGTACTTCACTGGAAATTAGTTAGTTAGTCTAATTAATGACCAACCAAATGGGTTTTTATCATGCACAAATTAGTTGCCTCTCATAATAATGAACTATATACAGGAAAATGCATTTCCGTGGCAAAGCAAAAATACAAACAGAAAAATAGACAACAATTCAATAAATGCCTCTGGCTGAAAATCATTTCGTTTATATGAAATTACACAAATTTGCATAAATATTGTGTAGAACTCATAATCAGAATTCTAACACAAAACGTTTGACAGTAATTGGGATTTCACAGGCAATTGAAAACAATTACTTAACATCCTCTGATAGCTATCGCATTTCCAACCCTCACTATGAGAACCGTCCAAACCACAGAGACGTGAAGAACAACAATGAAAGTTGAGGTCAAAGCTGACATAATTGGCCTGTTAGCTGTCGGTGTCGGAGCGTGTTAAAGTTTCACCTGGTCGATACGTAGGCAACGCTCTTGAGACGTTCTTAATTAATTAATGTTCATTAACAACTGTAACTGTAACTCGAGGCAACACTTTGGACACAAATCAAATGCTCTGATTGGCCCCAACAAACGGACAAGCGGAGCCAACTTTTGCCCAGTGGAATCTTTTTCAAACTCATTAGGTAACAGCCTCCCAAGAAATCCCACTGAAATCAGACGTTGTTAATAATGGTTAATTACGTGTTTAATTATGCATGAGCACCGCTCACCACACCGCTGCCATCTTCATTCGAATCCCATCTAGAAGTCGTCCTTTTTCGCCTCCTTTTCTTCATGAGCCTCTGGCCGAGGGCCTCAACGGAAGTTGACGCTCAAACTCTCGTTAATAAATTATGTAAATTGTAGGCGCAACAATCTCTCTTTCTGGCAAAAATGGAAATTTATGCATGGAACTTCTCAGAGAGAGGGACTAATGGTTTGGCAAGTGTCTTAAGCTCAAGCGGAAGTCAAGCCCGAGACAGTTATGATTGTCCCCTAGTTGTTTTTATTGAATTAAATGCAAATTAACATTCATTATTAAATGGCGCTGCTTGAAGTTTGGCATTTAAAAGTGTGCTTATTAATAAAATCATAAATAAATTATGCTTCTATCCAAGCAACTTTATTTTTAACTTTAACTTAAGAATCTTTTTTGTGAAGCTTTGAAGTCTTGTTTTCATTTCCTTCGAATTTCCCACAACTTTCAACACTTCAGTAACGTGGCTAAACTCAACTGGTCAACTTTTACTTTCGCAGATAAACAAGTTGACCTTCAACTTTGTCAGCCACTGTTTAAGTTCTCGTACAACTTTTCATTCTCGCATTGTTTTCATTACACCTTGAATATGAAATAAAAACGTACAAAAGGAAAATAGCAAAATAAATATCACAATGTATGAAAAAACAAACTAACATACAAATACAAATCAAAAACTTCGGTAAGAGTAAGAGTAAGAAGTTTCTATTTAATTTTAATTAGAAAAGTTTCCAACTTAAATTCAACTTGCATGATGCATTTTCTTCGCTACGCTTTTCTTTTCCCTCTCCATTTTTTTCTTTTATGATTTTTGGCGAAATGAAAGTAAAACAAAAGTTGAGGAAATGTCTAAAAGCGAAAGTAAAATGAATTTTAAATCTCTGGCTTCAGCATGGATAAAACTGTAACCAAATGAAAGCAAACTGCAACAAAGAAGCAAGAAAAGTTCTTTACATAAATTGAGGCTAAATAGCTTCATCGGCACTAGCAATATTTTAGCAACAAACTGAAGATTATTCAGTTTCCAACAAATAATAAAGTATAGAATGTACATAGGCAACGTTTACATTTTCAAGGTTGTTTTCAGGGGCTACAAATTTGTTGGCGTTGTCACTGATTTGACTCTCACAGCCCCATTAAAAGGTGAATCCTGTTTGCGCTTGACTGACTCCGGCGCTAAGTTGACCACTCGCATCAACACCTCATCAGGATCAGGAGAGCAATCAGAGTCATCAGTGCAGTGCTTTTGCTTGTTTATGTCCGACAATGGATGATGCTGCCGTTGGTCTTCTCAAGTGACAGCACAGTAAAATTGTGCTACCAAAATTGACAATACGTTTGCCGAGTTGCAGCTAGATCTGCTGGCTGCTGACTGTTGGTTGCTGGATAAACGCGGTGGCAAAAAGTGAAGCTGTCCCGGGGCCAACTGTCAACGATAACCGGCAATCGCCCTGGTAAATTGGAACGTCCGACTTTCGCAGGGACTCGCCAGTGTCCGTTGGGCAAATCAAATAACAAATGATTGTCCCCAGCCGGACTGAGAACTCTGACTCTGATTGGGTAGCGACTGATGAGTGCCAGCCACGCGAGAAAATCAAATGAAAACCAAGTTTCATTCTTTTGTTTTTATTTTTTGATGTGCTCCGACATTGAAAAGATTTATTATGTGGGCGAATGTTTGCATTGCATTTCCATTTTCCATACGGCACAAGTGAAATATATAAAAAACATATTGATCCTTTCATTGTGATTTCACTTAAGTTAAATTAGCTTAACGCTCAGTTGGGTATTGTGTGAAGAATTATGAATTTCAATTTTAATTTCAGTTTTTCGAGTGCCAAATGTGATAAGACTGCTTTTGTTTCAAGCTCCCAGTGAGACACACAAAATTTCTAAGAAATATAAAGCATACCTTTCAGCTGGCCGCACTTGAATCCAGAAAATTATCTGCGCAAAACAAACAACAGCGACATGAAAAATGGTAAAAGCAAAGCCATAAGCGAGAGCCCACCACATAAAATGGAGATAAAAATGCAATAAAACTGCGATGAGGACGCTAAGGAAAGCGAATTGCAGGGGGCTTTCCATGGCTGAGGGCTCCTTATAAATGCCACCACTGGGTATTGTAATCACTCAGTTGACTTCGCTTTGTCGGGTTGCTCGCTATATGCATGATATGCCACGTTTTATCTAAAGTGTTTGGCTGAAGGGTTTCCGCAACACTTTGCCAGTGAATGCAATAGACGGAGCAGAAGGGATCGGAGCTGAAAGTAGACTTAAAAATGACTTAAAGAGTTGGAATTAGTTCAAAGTTGTTGATGGATAATCGAAGTGTATTATTTACTGAATTAGTCGAGTAAGTAGTGTCAATTTATGAAGAAAAAATAAGAAGCGAACAATCAATAAATTAATTTAATTTTAATCTGTTAACAAAAGAACCATTAATATTGTTATGTATTAGAACCATACAAGATTAAAATTAAAGTAAATGTGAAGAGTTTTCTCAATAAGAAATTTTGATGTATATGAAATCAATTAAGAAAGCTACAGTCCAGTATGCTCTACTGTGAGATAACCGCTACCCATTTTAAACCAAAAAAAAAAAAATTATTGCGGTATTATTCCTATAATAAATCAAATGCATTTACAAGAAAAAATAATTTACCAAATATAAAGTATAAGTAACTATACAATTTATTTACAATTCGAAACGTATTATATTTTTCATTTATTAAATTTATGACTCATTTTAAATATCAAAAAGTATTATTCCAAATAATCTCAAAGATTATTTATATTGGTGTAGCGATTTTAATAACTTCCGTATTTTACTTACTTGAAGAGAACAATAAAGCCATACAATTATTAGCTCCCAGTTTAGTAAGGTTATAAGTGCGGATAGCAATGGCAGTTCAACCCTTTGGTTTGTGAGCGAAACAGCTCTACAGTTATACAGTTTAGACAGCAGCTAACTCTGTTTAGAATGCTTTGGAGCATGCAGTGGTCTCATCCATATCACTGACATGTGCTGCGCTCTTGCTAATTTAATTAAAATCAACTTAAAGCAGCCAGTGGCAGGCGATGCCAACGGGCTGCAGACACCAGACAGTAGACAAGAAGCAGCGGGCTGTGAGCAGCGAGCAGCGTGCAACATGCAGCATCCAGCAGGCAGCATGCAACATTCGTTTGCCTTTTCCCCAGGCCAATTTGTTACGCTTTTAATTTGTTAATTCATTTGCTACAGCTGCACAGTGAAGCGACGATATGGGTAGGACGTGGATTGTTTCACTATACACGGCACAATGGCATAAATTACTATTTTGGTTGGCAATTCAATACTAAGTTAGAAACTATTTCTTATTATTATTTTTATTTTTCAGAACATTTTATGCTATATACTAAATAATAATTATTTATACAGATTTTATGTCAATAATAAATTCATCAGCCGTGAAGTCCTCAATGCTAATATATTTTTTTTAAAGATAAAATTATAGTAAATACATATAATATAATATATGTATTTCTGTATTTATTTATAATTAGAAAAAAAACAAACATTTTTAAATCGTTAAATATTGAATCTTTTGAAATAGTTTTTGATTGACAATTAAATACGTAGCTATAATATATTATTATCATATAATATAGTAATGTAATTAAAGCTGGAGAACACTATCGACAACAGCGATTGACCACTATCGAGAGTGCGCGCCGCTATCGAGAGCGTGTCGATAGTCGCCAGCCATCGATGGTCCCGATAGTGCCATCGATAGTTCTCCACCTCTAGTTGTAATGTGTTGTCGTATACTTAATATTGGAAGTCAAAAATATTTGTATGAGTTTTAAAGTTGTATGTTGAGATAACATACTTCTAAAAAATATCAATGCTGGGATGCAATAGTAATAACATAACATAATAGTATTTTTATGATACACAGTAAATATTTATTAATGGCAAACAAAATGGATTTGTTTGGCTTTAAAATTGGTAAATTTGTCCACAGTGCATTGCAGAAGGTCTGCAACAAGTGTAGCAAGCCGACATAGAGTTGCCACACACCCACACATACATATATACATAAGAATCCAGAGAGCGAGTCAGATATACACACTCGCATACAAACATACAAGCTGTCGCTTATCCCGTATTTGATTTCGTTTGTTTTAACTGCTTTCACTTTTCTATTTACTCCTTTTCTGCGCACTCTGAAATGAAAAATGGCAAAACGTTGTTTATTTGCTCAGCTAATAGCACCTCACACACACACATATATATATATATATATATATATATACATACATTTTCACATACTTTCACACCTGTAAGAGCTTTAAATTTAATACAAACATGCCTACTTTCAGCCGCCTCGTGTGCTAATAAAAACATTTCACTACATTTCTGCTTATTTTTGTTCGTACATTTTTCTTGTTTCTTATTTTTTATGTGGCTGCACAATACGCGTAATAAATTTTATATTTTTTGATAGTCGCATATTTGATATATTAACCGTGTAAACTGCCAGGGCACATAATCAGCACAGCCAGCAATGAGACTGCCTTGTGTTTTAAAGCAAGCTGAGTACCAAATGCTTTGCCTCTCTTCTCTTCCCTTTCCCCTTTTGCTCAGTTTCTTCACATTTGCACAGTTGCCATAAATTGCTTGGAAACATTTTGCAATCTTCCCGACTGCTGAGACGTTCTCTCGTTTCTTTTCTACTTTATGCATATGGAAATTTTCAGATGCTTGGAAATTTTGCAAATATATTAGACAAAAAGTTGAGAGTGGCTTTAAGTTACTTTGAGAATGAATTAAAGAAAATTTATTTATACTATTAAAAAATATAATGTACAAATATTTTAAGCTCGTTTAATTTGTTTAATTTTTTTTAGAGCATTTGCAGGTTGTTCTGCTTTTTAAACATTCTCAATATTAAATTAAATTTTATTTGCTGCATACGGAAGCAAGGGCGCAGAGCTTAGACAGCATGTGGTATGCAACATAATTTTTTATTTGTCTCAAGCAGACAGCAGCGCAGCCCACACAGCAGGCGTTAACCTTTGGTTTTAACACCCTGTACAAAAGTGAAACAAATAAAAGGGGATTTTGAAGAACTAACGTGATTATGCTGCAGTCTTTAATACACATGATCTCTAAATTGTTCTCAACACGTTTTGGCTTTAACATCTTAATTCAGTCTTTAGCCGGGTTACAAAACTCAAATCCTTGCATTTTGTAGTGGAGATGCCAGAAATGCTTCGTACTGCAAATCAAATTCCGGCTAATGGATAAGCAGTCTAATGTGTGGTAAAGATGGAAGGGAGGTAAAGAGGAATCGAGGTGTAGTGTCTCCTACATATTGAATGGGAGTGACATGGCAGCAATGTGCACAAAAGCCACAAACAATTGACCCGTTGCAGACAATTTCTCAAATGGAGCTGTGCAACGTATTTATAAGAACTTGTGTACGAGTGTGTTCAATATTTTTCGCATTTTTCTCTCGTTTTTATTTTGCTCTGCCATTTTCTTTTTTTATTTGCTAGATTTGTTTTTGGTCTACAGACAAAAATGTTGTGATTTCTTTTGGGTTTTGCTGGAATCAAAGCGATAGCTATTTCTCTAATATTTGCAATGTTTTTTGTCTGAGCTTTTTATAAAACCTGAATCTTTAGAATGCTTGATTAAGTTGTTACAACATTTTAGTTGAGTTTGATCAACAAATTTTATTTTACAAGCTTTATTCTTGCCCATAATTTGAATCATTTACTTTCGATTGGAAATCAAATCTTCTTTTGAATATTGTGCAAATATTTACTGTTATTAGAAACATCTTAATAAACAAACAGTTTAGTATTGTTCTGTCGACATACTCCAGTATTTTCTCGTTCTCTTTAATCGGCTTACTTTTCATTCAGATGTTTTCTCCACCTCAAACGAGAGCAGCCCAGAAATTGACTTGTTTACCCCAATGAAAGGCAAAAAACCAATACAAATGATTAATGCACGCTGTGTCAGCTCGAAAATATGTGCGTTGTCTGCGGATGGAACAGGCCAAGAGCCAGGGCCAGAGGCGTGGATGGAGGGCTGAAGGGATGGCGGGGAAAGGGCAACTGCAGTATGGGGCTGGCTGGTAATATGAAAGAAAAGTTGGCTAACTTATGCTGATTATAGTCAACATTGGCCGCAAGTTATTATCAAATGTCTCCCTGGAGTAATATATATCTACGACTATACAAAAAGAAACAACAACAACAACGGCTTCAGGAGCAAAGGACCTGTCCAGGGCTGGGCAGCGAGGCAGTTGCCAGGGGCGTTGCAGCGTTTAATATAATAATCGAATTTTCATAGAGCTATGGGAGGCGCTGGGAGGCGACCATGTTTAAGCCTTTGCGGGACTAATGTTCTCTTGGAACACGCCCACTTTTGTTTTTGTTTTTGTTGACCCAAACCGGATGAGGAGCCGAAACAAGTGCCGTTAAATGACCTTGTTAATCATGTTCATGTTCATGTTTGCTCGTGTGCGTGATTTATGCTTATTTATATTTTATTTACTGAGGCATTGGAAGCAGGAGTAGGAAGTGTTCAGATGGTTCGGCCAATAACTAGCTGTGGTTGCTGCTGCCCTTTTTGAGTTATGGTCTGGTCAAGAGGGCATGACAATATTTATACATATTACTTCCAGTGGGCACGTTTTCCCTTTCACTTTGCTCTGACTGTTGAGACCAGAGAGGCGACGACGATAATTATGTCTCTTAGCATAAGTAATTTGCCCCATTAATGCACACTACATAGAACAAATGTGGCATGTAGTGTTATTTAATAATACGTTAATTAGTTGACTCCCTTTCCGAAAAATGATATATTCATTTCAGATTTTAAAAATGCACATACGAAAAGACATATTAATACCATAAAACTAAATTATAATTATATTGCAGAAAATTTTCGGTTTATATAATTAACATATTATTTTATGTTAATATTCCAAATAGAATAATTTCTATTTATATATTACATTATGATTTTAAATTTACGTTTTTGATTACAGAATTCAATATATTCATTTTTAAAATAAAAATTAAAAAAAAAATAAAAAATAATATAAAAGTTACAACTCAAGAAAATATTTAAAATATGTTACTACTTTAACCAAATTAACTATTATACATTAATTTGTAAAGAATAAGTTATTGAATTTATATTAAGTTATTATATAACATTTGTAAAATTTTGTATCTTGGTTTAATATTTTTTAAATTTAAAAGCATTTCTACGACAATTAAATGCGCCCATGTTTTTAGTTATCAATTAAGAGAAACTTGTTTATTCACATTATAAGAACAAAAATGCCAAATTGCTTAAATATAAAAATTTACATTTTGAGAACTTATTACTTAAATATAATATTACCACTCTAATAAAGAAATTAAAAAAAAATATTTCTTTTTAAAGTAAAATTATACTTAAACTGAAATTAGTAAATATATGTATTTGTAACTGTAACTTATTATTGGTTTATTTTATTTTAATCAAAAAATCTTTATATGACTATCAAGTGCATACGTGTTTTTAGATGACAATGGCGAACACAATAAAATTAAAATACCAACATACTCAAATATTAAGATTAGTTACTTGATTATATTTTAATATACGAAAAGGTCAATTAAATCAAAACTTATGTACACAAGTCTTAATGTTTGTATAATTTTATCTGACAAGTACTTATAATAAATAACTATAATAAATTCTTCCATTGATTAATTTGCTTTCAATTCTTTTAGTTAAAAAGTATTTGCATGACTATTAAGTGCACACGTGTTTAGCTGTCAATTATGTACATGCATCTCAATATATTTTATCTATCAACACATCAATCAAACACGTGATTAAGTTGCTTCCACTCCACCAGAGCATTGTTCAAGACCCTTTGAATGGCACTAAATTTACAATTTACAAGTGGTGTTGCTTTGTAGCCGAATGAAGAGTCCTCTGCGGTCTGTTCAATTGGAGGGGGATAGTCCTTGATTTCTGCTGACCGAGTCGAGAGAGAACTCAATCAGATTTGAGCTTTCAACTTACAGCTGTCGGATGTCGTCCGCCGGCTGTCGTCAGTCGGCTTTTTGATTTTGGCTTTTGGCTTTCTGCTTGTAGCTTGCAGCTTTTCGCTGTCGCCGCGGCACTTAATAAATGCAATTAATCCAATTAAAATGTCATGTCTCATTAATGCGCATTAAACGCGTGAATGTTGTGCAATTAAATAAATGCACTTAAATCGACATATCAATGCCAATGTAAACCCAAATAGAGACAGCATAATGAGATGAGAATCGCAATGGGAATGGAAATGACAATGGCGTGCCAGAGGAGAGGGGAATGGGAAGGCCAATGAGCTTGCAAATTTACACGCCGCGATGAACATCAATGAACAATTAAACAACATTACACATTGTTCAAGCAGTTTCTCTCACTCACGGTTGCTCTCTCTCTCTCTCTCCTTTCATTCTCCTATGCTCTGCCTCTCTCTCACTGGAGTCCATTTGGCACTTCTTGGGCTTATTAACATAATCGCCTGTGTCAACGCATTGGCATTTCCCCTTTGGCAACGACTAATTAAATGTGGCAATAATGCGGATCAAAACACACACATTCGCACTCACACACACTCACACTTGTTTCGGTTTCGAGCTGCAGATGCCACAGAGTACCGTTGCCGTTAATGAATATTGTTCATATTTTATCATCATCAAATTGCAAGTGAGCTGAAAAATATGCAACGTTCAATTAATAAGCGTCATTTACATGCAACCTATTGGCCGTAAATATTAATTGCTCTCCGCTTGTTTATTGCCTCTCGCCACTTGCCACTTGCCACTTGGCAACGGCTTGCTGCAGCATAATGTGCAACAAGCCGCAGCTCCGTCGCTTCATTCTCAACATCAACATTTCAGTTATTTTTTCCAATTAAATGAACTGATTTCAGTAAGGTTAATCAGAGTTTATTAAGTGTTTATATATATTTCTTTCTGCCTGACAGAAAACATTTAAATTCGTAGATTACCTTGTTCTCATATCAAAGTAAGCATTAAACTTGAAATGATATTTAAATGACTATCTTATTAAGTGTTAACCAACTGGCAAATTGCCGCACATGTTTTATTTACATGTTAATATTATGTTTTTCTTATGCGTAAAACATTTAAATTAAATCGCGCATATGTGAAAATGCAAACATCAACTTTTTCATGTTGAAGAAAGTTAAGTAAATACGACGCGATTCGTAAATACAATTTACAAAGGTTGCAATTGCAATGGCATAAAATTCAACGCATCATTTAATTTTATAATATATTTGTATCATGCTGTCAACTAATTAACAAGTAAGAAAGCTACAGTCGAGTGTGCTCGACTGTGAGATACCCGCTACCCATTTTTAATAAAGGCAAAATATTCCGGTATCATTTTCAAAATATACCGAATATACTGCAAAAATACTAAAAATATACCAAATGGTATATTTGGTATATCGATATTCAAAATATACCATAGACTGCACAGTGTACCAGATTTTCGGTCAAAGCAACTCAGACCCTAGTAAGTAGGCGTTTTTGCCCATACAAAAGTATTTCTTTAATAACTTCCACAATTTTTATTTGATCGTAACCAAATTGTGTACACCAAAATTCGCAACTCTAGCTTTAAAATAAGGCTTGTTATTTGATTTTTTTGATTTGCGGGGGCGGAAGTGGGCGTGGCAAAAATTTGAAACAAACTTGATCTGCGTGCAAATATAACAAATGCTGTCAACAAAAATTATAGCTTTATCTCTTATAGTCTCTGAGATCCAGTGTTTCATACGGACAGACGGACAGACGGACAGACACACAGACGGAGAGACGGACATGGCTAGATCGTCTCGGCTGTTGACGCTGATCAAGAATATATATACTTTATAGGGTCGGAGATGACTCCTTCTGCCTGTTACATACATTTCCTGCCGGCACAAAGTTATAATACCCTTCTACCCTATGGGTAGCGGGTATAAAAATCTTATTAAATAATATGTTTGATGTAATATTTCTGTTGTTATTAATTACTATAAGTTGAGCGCCTAGTATTGTGACATATATGATCTGAGTTATTAGAACGCCCAAATAGGCCATTACTACTTAAAAAGGACTAAGGTTATGTCTGCTATATGGATACAAGGCTTTCAAAATAAATTATAACTTATGTTATATGCGTTACAACTATGGATGTTGCCGGGATGCGATCTGAAGTCCAGAAACTTCAGAAACCATTGTTTATAATGTTAAATTTGCTGAGTTTTTTTTAAAGCTAACAATATCTGGTTAATAGTCCTCTGATTTCTTTGACTGATTTTTTTTTAATCCTTTTAATGAGATCTTACATTTTTTTCAAGTGACATTACACCTGAAGCGTCGGCACTCATTTCTAACTTTTCTTAATCATCATAATAAAAATTAAATTACTTGATGAAGCGAGCTTCATTCCTTGGCAACATACTTTCTTATTAGCACAGTATTTCTTATTAAACTATTTTACCTTCTTATCTCTTAATGAACTCAAATGTCTAGCACTTAGAAATCTATACACAGTTTATCTAAAAATGTTTTATATTGTAGCTTAATAACGAAAAGTCGTAAGTCAGCGAACTCGGAACGTGACCAAGTTCATTAGTGGAAAAGTTCATTCCGGTTAGTTCATAAATTTGTGAATAACCGTAAATGATAGCATACTTTGTTAGCCAAGATGCTCTGTTGCTCTGCCTTGCCTTGCGTTTGCCTTTTGCTTGGCTTGTTTATGCTTTTGTGGCCAAGACTGCGGCCTCATCAACAACGTCCTGCCTCTTCCTGACATTCCTTTGGCACCTCCTCTATCCTTCGCAACGTCTTGCATCCTTGCCAGCGGCTGTGGTCGCTTGTCTGTCAAATTATTGCACTACAAATTGACAATTTCCAAGTGGCAGACGAAAATCATACAATTTTCCGTTGCCACCTCAAAAAGCTGAATTCCCCTTTTCCTTTTTGGTCTCCGTTCCTCGTTTCCACCTTTCTCTCTTCTCCCTCTCCCAACCTCTCTTCTGTTCTCTTCGGCCTTTCCTTACTTGATTCTCCAGCTGTATAAAATAATATGGGATCCACAAGTTTTTTAATTAGCTGCCGCACATTTTCTTGGCATTTCCACTTGCTGCTATTGTCATCGTCATCGTCATCGTCATCGTTGCCGTCATCATCATCATAGTCATGACTGTTAATTTTTGGGGGCGTGGCACGCGGCAAGCCTCATTTTGTAGGCGTCTCGTCCTGGCGCTATTATTATTGTACTGCCTGTGACATTGCATTCCCCCCAGCATCCCCCAGCATTCCTCTCTCTCTGTCTCTATCACCATGCACCTCTCCCTGACATTTTCTCGGCTTCGCAGTCACTTTTAAAGGCAGAACTGACCGAGTCTCTTAATTGAATTAAATTTATATCACGGCCAGTCCTTTCTGGCTAGAAGCAAGGCTCATCCTACGCAGCCAAAATAAATATTGAATGTGTGTATCATACACACACACACACACTTACTCATATGCTGGCACACCCAGACAAGTTGTGCGTAAATATTTGCAAAACGTGTTCATCATCCTGTTGACAAGGTCGTTTACAAAATAAATTCACTAAACAAAATGTTTTTATTGGATTTAACTTGTTTATGCCCAACGCAAGGTCAAAGGGGAAACGGATATGCCTGTCTGCATACGTGTGTGTGTTAGAGTGTGTGTCCGTGTTGTGTTTGCTGTTGTTCAACATTCATGGGATTTAATTTGTAAGCCAGAGACTGTTAGTTACTGTTGCCAAACAAACTGTCAATAGAATTTATTAAATTAAAACTACATTATTTGTGTCTATATTTGCATGTTGTATAATTTAAGGTTATTGCACAATTCACAGTCAATATGCGAAAAAGATTACATTTAATTTGTGTTCTTTTTTAATCACAAGAATCAATTAAATAAATCATTGCATAACGAGTAAGTAAAAGAGTTTTCACATATTTTTTCTGAATTGTGTTGTGATATTTATTTAATTATTTCAAATATTGTTTGCTATAAGCTAACATAATATGTAAAATATCTAAATTAGAGAAATTGTAATAATATTTATAAAAATTATTATTCTCAATAAAAATTAAAATTACAAACAGTTTTATTATTTTACAGTTAACCTTTAATTATCAATTAAGAATCTAACTTGGACTCTCTCGAAATGACGTAACAATTAAAACACTCAATACTTAATAGTGTTTATATAGAAATTATGTTTATACAAGACGTTCTCGCCTCCAAAAAATATGCATACATTCGTAGGATGTTGACAATCCATTGATAGTAACAGAATAGAAGAAAGAAGTAATTAATTAGCGGATTATCGTTGCATTCAATACTGTGAAGCTTGGAGCAAGGAGCAATAGATAACAAGTGAGAGAGGTATTGAAAACACTGTGAACAAGGTATTGAGCTCATTCACTTTTCAGGTGGGATTCAGCACTCAATCGAGCAGAGCCACAAGTTTATTTGCTCATTGAGCTCAATCACAGATCAAATAGCCAGGAAAAAGAAAGCAAAAAAAAAGTGGAGTTGCTGTGAAACAGCTGGCAAACAATTTGAACTACGCTTCAACCTTTGAACGGAACACAAACAGTCGCTGCAGGAGCCGGAATCGCAGCCAGACACAATTGCTACAGCGAAGCGAAGAAAAAGGAAAGACGGAGGAGCAGGAGCAGGGGTAAAAAAGAAGGAGGAGTAGGAGTCAAAGTGCCTGGCAATATAAATTGCGCCGTAGGTAAAGTGTGTGGAGAAGTTGTTGGCTTGTTGGATTGTTGGGGCTAAGCTGGATCGTCTTCGCCTTTTGTTTTTCCTCCAAACAATTTGCCAAATCAGAGCCGCAGCAAATTGCAAATTGAACTAGCACTCAGAGTTTTTGCAGTGCAAGTAGAAAAAGTTGAAAGTGGAGAATGGAGATTGGAGAATGGAGAACGGCAAAGGCAAATAAAAAAGTGAAATGGTAAATGCATATGCATAACTTTGGCCTTGCCCCGTTATGGGGCACGTGCCACACTCAAGCGATAGAACTAGAGAACGAAGCCACAGCTCACACAGCTAATGCAATTTTATGCGCGCCTTTGATTTCCCAATTGGATTTGCCACATAATTCAAAGGCTCTCTATCTCTCTCCGTCCCAATTGAGATGTATATCCGCAGTCAAAGTAAGAGGAGGCAATCGAGTTGATAAACCATTCAATGAACTCTACGCTAGGTGTTTCCATTTCAACTTCGACACCAACTTAATATTATTTGCGAAATGACATCGATGTCCCTACCATCAATTTGCCCAAATAAATGTAACATATATAGCACATATAAAATTTATATATGATTTAAACAACTGTCAGACTGACTGACAGCTAAACAAAGCGCAGTCAGGCGAACTGACAACATGTGGCATGTGCCACGCATTGCCAGACATGAATAAATTACTAAATAAATACCATAAATACATGTGTATATGTGTTTCTATCAACGGGCCATATATGTGAGCAAGTATATATTTTTAGTTGTTGACACTCGTTGCCTGGCACAAGGCGATAAATTGTCGATTTTATCGATGGGCATTTGTAACAGATGCTACAGCCGTCTACTCGCCTAGTCACCTATATTCACCTTTTCACTGTGCTTGCCCCATACTCAAGCTAATTAACTTCATCTTTGAGTTCAATCAACTTTATTTGCTCTGCTTTCTGCGTTCTGCGACGGCAGCTGTGAAAATGCTCAACTTTTGCCCTAATAAACTCTTTTTCACACCTGCACTGGCGTTTGAGGACCATTTGATAAATTAAAGTCCTTGGCAGACAGCGAAAAAGTCCTGAGAAGATACTCTTACCTTACATGCAATTTGCACAATTGGCAAATGTAATTAGTTTCGCATCTCACGAGCCAAAGTAATTTGCATGTCTAAGAGCACTTTATCACGATATCGTGTAAAATGCACTTTGAAAGCGTTTACAAAGTAACTGCTTAATTTACTGTAAAACTGTTTCCCAATTTGAGAAGACAACTCGATTAGTTATCAAATATACATTTAAGCCCTCCACAGTTGAACATTTGTAAATGAGTGTTATTTAGGCACGTATAAAATAATTGTTGTGCAACAGAATTAATAGAAAAAACATGCATTTATATTATTATAATAAAATGAGGTCGCTTTTCATTTCTTCTTTATTCATTGGATAATTGCAGTAATTTAAATTAATTTAATTTTTGTACTTTAAATTTAAAATAAATTAAAAGAAGAAAAGCTATATATACAAAATATATTTTAAAATAATACCACTAAAAATATTAGATAATTCATTTCATTGATTAGAGGGTGAACTTAAGACTAACCGTGTAAAAACTATTGAATACTTTTAGGCTGTTAAACAATGTTCATGTTAATTCACATTAATTTCTCAATGAATTGTTGAATTAATTTCTTATAAAGAACAAAGTTTCAATGCAAATCCCAATTATTTTATATGATTACTAAACAGTAAATTGCTCATAGAATTGTTAAGTTATTCGCTGATAAGAGAAAAATAATTACTTGACTTTGGGATTTAAATAGTTCCAAGTGCAACTTGTAGATTTTTCCTATGAAAATTGATTTTCATAAATAAATATGCACGTATGTTAAAGTCAATTGTTTTGAATTAGTTTATTTTCGTATTTAAACGTATTTTGTCCATTGTAGTTAGATAGCCGAAAACGTGCCCCCAATTTGATAACAAAATAACAAGCAGCTTATCATTGTGCGTAAATGTTGCACATTCACTGATGTTTTATTTAATCTGCACAATCCTCTACTACAAAACTTCGTCACTTTATTAGCGAAGTGAGGAAGGATGAGGGTTCAAACATGTTGTCCTTGCGAGTCTTGGGATTGAGGCTTACATCGAACTTGGTGATCAACTCAACAACAGCTGCCTTGATCTGGGCGAGACCAAAGCGCATGCCTAATTTGCATATATAAAGATGTATTATATATCAAAAATGTAGGAAGAATAACAATTTGCAAGCTCACCTAGACAAATGCGCGGACCATCACCAAAGCCCATGTAGACGCCGCGTTCGCAAAACGTTTTCAACGCATCAGGCTGCATTAACCGATCGGGTTGGAATGCCTCGGGATTGGGGAAATTATCCTCATCCATCATATAGCAGTAGTGTGGCACAATCACAGTTGTGCCACGTCCCACAGTAAAGTTCTCTCCAGTCTTATTTGGCAGTTCGATTGACTCAGCGCACACTTAATTCGATACGAAACCGGGTGGAAAGATTCGAATGCTCTCTGTCGAATAGAAATAAATTCAGTTTAGAACATAAAAGTAATTGAACTTTCACTCACCCTGAACACATGCATCCAAAAAGGGCAGTTCGTTCAACTTGTCAAACTCGATAACGCCTTCAGCATTAAGATGAGCCGCAGGCGTTGCTGCACCTGCTCATCACGTCCTAGCAGCAACAGCAAATGACTCAAGACGCCAGCTGTTGTCTCGAAGCCATCCAACAGAAAGGTCATTGTGTGGGCGGTCAGATGACGTGTGTCCAGATTCTTTTTCTTGCCTAGCTGTATGAGATAGTCAAGGATGTCCTGGCGCTCAAACTTTGCGTTGGCAGCATGCTGTGCACAACGAGCATCAATAGCAGCCTGCATTAGGCCCACAAAGAAACGTTCGGTTTTCACGGCTATGAAGCGCAACTTGAAGAACGGCCGCAGCATTGGGAACGTGGTGATTAGCAAAAAGTTCACCAGGAAAGTCCAGGGCTGCAGAAAGAGATCTTTGATGTGGCCCATGATAGGCGTGGGATTTTCCGAGAAGCTTTCCGCCTTCAGACCCAACACATAGTCTGTTACCATTTCGGAGGTAAAGTTTAGGCACATCTGCGAGTATGTAAAAAACTGAGTTTAGTTTCAGTGTGCCAAAGCTTGAAATTGAAGCACTTACATCTTTGGCATTGATGCCTTCAGGCGCTCCGAGACGCAGCTGCTTGGTCAGCCAATCAGTTAGCTTCCAGCAAACCTCCTTGGTAACTGGGTAGACAGCCTTGATCTGTTAATGGGGAGTTTAGCACAATAATCTTACTTGGAGGAAAATCTTTCAAAACTCACTCTACTTGGTGCTAGTCCAGGCGTTATGTCAGCTCGACGCTGCTTCCACACATCGCCAGCAAGCGAGAAAGGATTGTTGGCAAACATAAAGTCATCCTTTTCTTTGACCAAAACAAACACATCGTTGTCATGGAAGTACTTAAAGTCCAAGACAAAGACACGCCTAGCTAAGCTTGGACTAATAATCAACAACTGTGGGGTTCTTGCTCCATAAATGCCAACAGCATTATACTGTTCCTTATATTCGCTGTAATTTAAAGTTCAGCATTTAGATAGTCTTTTAAAAGCAGTTTAATGAATTGTTTTCTTACCGATAAATATTATCAATATCACAGATCATATGGATCTTCATATTGTACATGTGCGGATAGTTTCCAGTAAATAGTTGAGGCTTGGGACCGGGAACTCCCCGTTTGCGTCAATAACCAAAATTCCAGGTCATCAGCACGTAAAAAAGACCCACTAATAGCAGTCCCAAACCCAAAGTTATCTCCCACATTGCGAATAATTCTCTGCACCGCGACGTTGCTCAACAGGTTAATATTTTTAACTGATCGGAGACCGGCAATTGGTAAACAACTTATAGCAGCATCGAGTGCTAAAGAGAGAGCTTTGAGAGAGCAAAGTTTTCGCTCTTTAGATAAGATTTCAACAATTTCACAATCTCATAATAATATCTAATGGTTACATGTCGATTGATAACACTTATCGCAGCTAAGCGACAACCCCAATTATAATAACATAGAGAAGGTAATACAACTAATTTATTGATTTCTTTATAATCTCTCTCGTTTGCTTTCATGTAAATGTGAAATTTGTTATTTCGTTATGTTTTTGTTTATGCTCAAAAAGCTCGCGCGAAAGCGTTCGATCAAGCTTTAACGTGCTTGACTAGTGTATACTCTCTATTGCAAAGATCGAAGCTTACTTTCAATAAATAGAGCTCTCTAGTGCTAGTTTGATTGTGTAATATTACATTTACCATGGCAATTTGATCGTAATATTCGATAAGATTAGCAGTTCTTTTATCACGTACTATATCGGGGCTTATTGATTTATTTAAGGTGAAGTTGAGAGAGTTTTAAAATCGTTAAAATACTTCATCAAACAGCAGTAGAAATTAAACTTTTAAAATAACTTAAGCATTTTTCATCACTATCAAATTGTATATGAACCACCAATTACATTCATCCATTAAAATAGGGTATAAACTGGTTTCCCAATTAGAATAAAATCAAAACAATGCCAAGTGTTGAATGTAAACTGTGACAGAGAGACACGAACGAGATAGACAGAGACTCAGAAAGAGAGACGGAAAATAGTCAAGTAAATAATGTATCTCTGCTGTTCTTTCGATTGAGTAATACAGCTTATCAAATTAGAACCACTTGAATTTTAAGTACTTTATGAAAAATACGAATTTTTGGACAATTTTTAGATGTATAATATTATGTCTACTACTTATATAAAATTCATAAAAATAAACTTAAAGAATCTTCTTCAATTTATATAGAGCACGAACACTATTTTTTAAAATTATATTTTCCCAACATTTTTTTTTCGAAATTTCTGAAGAAATTCTTTTTAGTTCAATTGTTTTACTTAGTTAACACATTATATAACCGTACATCTAAATGATTAACAAAATAGAATTCAATCTTATTTAAGAACTAATTATTTAATTTTTCTAAAGAGAACCAAAAAATTGATTAGCGATCTTGTTTTAAAGAAACAAAAAAAGCATTACATACTTTAAAGCATATTAAAAAGTACAAAAACTTAGAATCACTCAAAAGTCTGCCGAAACTATAGTCTAATTTTAGGTTGGACCACTTTATACTTGGAAGAAGAGTATTTTTATACCCGCTACCCATAGGGTAGAAGGGTATTATAACTTTGTGCCGGCAGGAAATGTATGTAACAGGTAGAAGGAGGCATCTCCGACCCTATAAAGTATATATATTCTTGATCAGCGTCAACAGCCGAGACGATCTAGCCATGTCCGTATGTCCGTCCGTCCGTATGAATACCTAGATCTCAGAGACTATAAGAGATAGAGCTATAATTTTTTATCGATAGCATTTTTTTATGTTTGCACGCAGATCAAGTTTGTTTCAAATTTTTGCCACGCCCACTTCCGCCCCCGCAAATCAAAAAAATCGAATAACAAGCGTAATTTTAAAGCTAGAGTTGCGAATTTTGGTTTATACAATAATTACTATAGTATTTATGATTCCTGAAAATTTGGTTGCGATCAAATAGAAATTGTCGAAGTTATTAAAGAAATACTTTTGTATGGGCAAACACGCCTACTTACTAGGGTCTTAGTTGCTTTAGATGACAATCTGGTATATTGTGCCGTCTATGGTATATTTTGAATGCGGTACTATGTCGATATACCAAATATACCATTTGGTATATTTTTAGCATTTTTGCAGTATATTCGGTATATTTTGAGAAAATACCGCAAAATATGTTTCTTTTATTCAAAATGGGTAGCGGGTATCTCACAGTCGAGTACACTCGACTGTAGCTTTCTTACTTGTTTTGATTTGTAATAATAATTGAATTGAGCAAATATGGTGACAATATTTGATTTTAATGGAACTCATACTCATTAGCTTGCCAGATGAGTCAGCACTGTTCTATGTAGCTGCGCCATAAAGTTGCAAGGGTGCGGCGTCAATTCGATATTGATGTATAGATAATGATCTAATTGATATGCATTGTGGTAGTTTCAGTATATTTATTTGTTTATTAAATGAATTAGCACTCATATATAATAAGATGCTGTTTTTATTGTCGTTGCTTGAAATCCAACCAAATGCCACCCTCAAGAGTCGTAATCAAAGATGTGGGCTCGAACGAATTGTCTTTGCGAGTCTTCGGATTGACTTGAACATCGAACTTGGTTAGTAACTCGACGGTGGCTGCCTTGATTTGAGCTAAAGCAAAGCGCATACCTATATAAGGAATGAAATAATTGATTATTAAAAGATTATTTATATGATAAAAGAACTTACCTATGCAAATGCGTGGACCATCGCCGAAGCCCATGAAGACACCACGCTCTCGATACATTTTGGCAGCATCTGGTTGCATGAAGCGATCTGGCTGGAATTCCTGTGGATTGGGAAAGTGCTCTTCATCCGCCATGAAACAATAATGGGGCACAATGACAGTGGTGCCTCGCTCCACTGTAAAGTTATCACCGTTCTTGTTGGGCAACTCAATGGTCTCAGTGCAAAGTTTATTGGACATGAAAGCAGGTGGGAAAAGACGAATGCATTCTAAAGAACAAAATGTATTGGTTAAAAAATTATTGTACATTTGATGTCCGATCTTCTTACCCTGAACACAAGCATCCAGGAAGGGCAACTCATTGAGCTTGTCAAACTCAACGACACCTTGAGTATTCAGATGAGTTTTGATCTCATCCCGCAGACGCTGCTGTGCCTGTTGATCCCGTCCCAACAGCATCAGGAGATGACTCAACACGCCAGCTGTTGTTTCGAAACCATCCAAGAGGAATGTCATGGTGTGAGCTGTCAAGCGGCGTGTGTCCAGATTCCTTTTCTCAGCCAATTGCAGAATGTAGTCAAGGAAGTCCACGCGCTCAAATTGCTTTCCAGCAGACAGCTGAGCACGTCGGGCATCAATTGCTCCTTGCATGAGACTAACGAAAAATTTTTCGGTGGCTAGCGGTATGAAGCGTAGCTTGATCAATGCCCGCAGTGCTGGGAAGGTGCTAATTAAGACAAAGTATAATAAGAAGGTCCAAGGCTGTGTGAAGAGATCCTTGATGTGACCCATAATAGGTGTAGGCTTATCCGTGAAACTTTCCGCCTTCAAACCCAATACACAATCTGTGACCATTTCAGTGGTGAAGCGCAGACACAACTATGTAAGAGTATACTAATAAATATCAAGTATAATTCGAATCTTCTTTAAAGTACTCACATCTTTGGCATTGATTCCCTCTGGAGGAGCTACTTGTATTTGCTTCTTCAGCCAGTTGGTCATTTTCGAACAAACTTCATTAGTAACTGGATAGACAGTCTTTATCTGTAATGATGTTAGACTTAAGTCTATTTGAAATTCTACATTGAATAATTTTTGGCTACTTACTCGACCCGGTGTTAGTCCAGGAGTGACGTCAGCCCTCCGGCTTTTCCACTCTTCACCCACCAGAGAGAATGGATTGTTGGCAAATATAAAGTCGGTCTTTTCATTGATCATTAGGGAAATTTCATTGTCGTGGAAACTCTTAAAATCCGAGACGAAGACACGTCGGGCCAACTCAGGACTGATGACCATCAACTGAGGACTTCTTGCACCATAAACGCCGACGGCATCATATTGCTGTTTGTAGTCACTGTAAAGTGCCCATAAGTAATAAATAAATACAGGTTTATCATGAAAAATAATCTTACCGATATATTTTATCAATGTCGTAGATTACATGCTTCTTCATTGTGTACATATTGGGATAGTTGCCAGTAAAGATCTTCGGTTTCGGACCGGGAACATTTCGCTTCTGCCAGTAGCCAAAGTTCCATGTCATAAATACATAAACAACGCCCACAAGCACCAGCACCAGGGTCAAAGTAATTTCAAGCATCTTTGTTCTGCGGTGATGTTGATTGCTTAAATGTTGCTATATAGCTGCGATCGGAGAACGTTTCATTGTATTTAAGTAGACAGCACAGAACGTTTTTAGAGAGCAATTTGCGCTCTCTCTAGATTAAATTCAATTCATTTCACAATCTCACAGACGGTTTGCAACAATCATTCTTCTTTCGGTTAAAAACATATAGTATTGATAAAGGCTATCGGTTTGAATCGGCTGCTCAATCGGGAAATACTCTTGAGAATGGCTATTTTAATTCATTTATTTGTTTGTTTACAATCCTCTCATTCACTCCCCAACAACTGTTTGAAATTATCGTACGTAAAAAAAATAAAATGAACTTATCTCGTTGTGTTTTATTCGCTGCTGCTCGACAAAAAAAGCGTAGATTAAACCTATTAGATATGACGACAAGCAAATACTCTGACAAATGAGATTGTCTAACCTAAGTCTATTCCTAAATTAATGTAAATATAATGTTCCCAAAATTTAAATGTAGATATCTTATCAATTAAATTTGCTCCGTAGTTAAGAGACGTGATAGATTGGGGTTGAAAAGCACTTACATATATTTTTGTATACAGCTCAACACAAAAACTAATTAAAGAGATAAATCGAGGGTAATGAGAGAACTTGAGTGATGTTATGCTTATTTTATGCTTCATTAATATAATAATTTGATCTTAATGTTTCAAAACTTAAAAATCCTAAATATAATACATATATGAAAAAATGAAGTTATAATTGCAATAGTGAAACTTTGTTTATAAAAATTTACATTTTTTAATTAAAAATTAATTTTATTTAATAATGAAAATCTATTTCATTCGACTTTAAAATTAATATTTATTAATTGTATTATACATTATGTGTATATAACAATAAAATGATAAATATTTAAATTATTTGAATGTTGTGAATATTCACATATATTTACGAAATTACGTTTAGGCTATAATTAGACGTTTTGTATTATTCGTAATTGGTAGTATAATAAATTTAAGCAATATCAGTCCACAATGTCGAGGAAACTGTTAAAATGCCTCATATGGGAAAAAAGAACAGTTGATTTAAAACCTAACCATATACAACTATTTATTTTAAACTTGAAAATACTTGGAAAGTTCTTCATTCTGCTTTTCACTTTATTTTGGATTTTTAATAATCCTAATATATGTAAACAATAATCTGAATATGAAATAATGAAATACATATGTTACATATTCGCTCACCGCTGGGTTAATTCGTTGTTGATAAAAAAATATTCCTCAAATTGCGTTGCTTACATTTTTACTTTTAAATTCATAAACATTCAAAGAAAAGCCAAAAGAAAAAGGTTGATTTCATGATTTGTTGGCGTTCACTCTCTTTAGATTACATTGAATTCATTTCACAATCTCATTAAGGGTTTGCAACGATTTTATATCTTATGGTTATTCTTGTCAACATATTGATAAGGCGTATCATTTGAACACGGCTACTCAAAAATGAGCAGCACTCTTGAATACCGGTATTTTAATTCAATGTTTTATTTGTTTACAATCTCACTCCCTAACAACTGTTTGAAATTGTCGGACGTAAAAATAAAATGAAATTATCTCGATTTATTCACTGCAGCACAACGTCAAAGCGTAGATTAAAAGTCGAGAAGCAAATACTCTTGTAAATCTATTAATAAGGAAATGTGAGTATAATAAACTTAGAAGTTGCATAGTATTTACAAACAAGCAACTGGCTTGCTTATAGTCAATTAAATGTTCTTCACAGGCATGAGACAAGAGAAATGAGGGTAGTTCAAAACAATGCTCAATTTAAGAGAGCATTCAATTTATTCTCTTTTTGTATATATATGTTCAAAACAAAATGTAATTGACGAGAGAGTACACGAGATAAATAAGAGAAATTGGGTGTGAGACTGATAGGTGAAAACAAATTATAGTATGGACTATGGTATTTACGCTACTGGGAGCAGACTCCATTAATAAAATACATAGATTGACCTTGACGGTTAAACTTAAATTAAATTAACCTATGAGTATGTAAATGTACTCACTAAGCTTTGATCGTTACAAATGAATGACACCTATAATGAACAATAATAACATTTTGTGTTTTATAAATTTTTGAACACTAATTTTGCAATTTGCATTGTTTAAATCAAATATTCAGATCTTTGTGTAAATTTGTATACTTGACATTATATGAATTAAGTGAGAAAGCTACAGTCGATTGTGCTCGATTGTGAGATACTCGCAACCAATTACAGTGCAGTATTATACTTAAAATATACCTAATTAATATTGAGGTACAATACCAAAATATACTCATTTATACTACATTTGCTATATTGATATACTCCATTTACTCCATTTACTCCATTTACTCCATTTAAAATTTACCATAGAGTGCAAAAATATTCCATATTATCAGCCAAAGCGACTAAAATTAAGTAGGCATAGGTAAAGAACATTTACTACATATACACATATATATGCAATATTATAGGTAAAAGATTTTACCAATACATTTTTCAAAATGTTTTCTTTATTGCATTAATGAAAGTTTCGTTTTGCAAAGAGGCTTTACATAAAAATCCTCTTCGATGCGATGGCCCCATTTCACTCACGACAATTTATTGAAAATTATGCGACAAAGTATCTGTGCCACGTCAACCACTCAATGGCCAAGCCATAAAATTTATTGCCATTGCAGCAGCAGCTCCAATCGACTGGCGACTGCCGACTGTCGACTAGCTAGTAAACTGGGCAAGGTCCAAACTGCAGTTCTTGGGCGGCGGCACATTTGTCATGTGTTTGTTGGCCGACTTATTAAACGGCTTTTAAGCGCACAGGAAGCACAATAACAACTATAAGTATTTTCTATAGACGGTAGATTTATGTGACCAAAACCGGTTTGTGGCCAAATGAGACTTAGCAAATTATGCGGCATTTTAAGATGCGATCAAAGAAATAGGTTTTTTCTCTTTAACAAACCAAAATATAGAGAACGACTTTAGAATAAAAACTTGCAAAAGATTAAAAAAAATTAAAGTATTAGTAAAATGTCTTCCAACTTTTAATTACTTGGTAAGTGAGTTATGGTTAGTTCCTTAAGCTTTTCTGGTTAAAAATTATAGTTTATTCGATTGACCCACAGTAGAAGTATGGTGGTTGTAGTCGTGTTAACACAGCCATAGTTGAACCCTTGGGTGGAAAATTCGAAATTTATGAGCCAGCTCACTTAACTTGGTCAGAATAGAAATGGGGTTGGGGTGGCAACAGAAAAAAAAACAAGCAAGCAACAGAGGACTAAAAGCTGTTTATGTGTTTTGAACGTGTTCAGCTGCTTACACGCAGCTACCCCATTTGTAACTCTCCATGTGTGTGTGAAAAGGATGAGTGTTAGGTGTGTGTGTGTGAGGTTGGTGGAAGCGTGTTAGGTATGTTGCCCAAATTAAGTTGTTGTCTATGCTAAATTGTCATTCTGTTGCTGTAAGAGGACAAAGAGAATTCCAAAAAGGGAAAACATAGAACCAACATAGAATGCAAAAACAAAAAAAAAAGAAGTCAGAAAGTTATGCGAGTCCCTGAAACGACCTTGGTTAAGCCGCTTTAAAGGACTGCAATGGCCGATAACAAACAAGAGTAATTAGAAGGGCAAAGCCACTGGCAAGTGGCCACAGAAATATTCTATGCATAATTAAACAGCAAATTAAGCATTATCTCCAGCTACAACGTCGAGCAGCAGGCGCAACCAACAGACAACGGACAGCAGACAGCTGACAGCAGACAGCATAACAACCTCTATAGCACACAAAGGACACATGGTAAAATATTAATAACAATTAATAGGCAACAAGTGTGAGAAGTGTGTGTTGCATTACCTTTTGGGGGTATTTCATCATCCCAATGCTGCAGAGCACTTTTTGACAGCGACAAGAACCTCAGCTGGTTGTGAGTAAGCCGCTTGCTTCTTGTCACCTTGGTTGCCACACTGAAGCTGTTCGTGCCACAAGTGACACTTGTTCAGTTAGACACTTGTCTATGCATTAAGTCACTTCTTGCGATTGTACAAATACACAACTCAGCCACACAATAGTGCCCCAGGTGTTTGGTTTGTCTTTTAATGCCGTCAAGTGCTCAAATACATTTGAGTTGGAGTTTGTGCACACTGATTGAGAGCGCTCAACTTGAACATTCGCCCGCCACATGAGCGCAACAGTTTACAACTGTTACAAGCGTTGAAAGTGGAATACTAGATAGGTTATCATTAGCATGGGAAACTTTGAATACCCTTGCTTAAGGCTGATGCAATAATGGTATGAAAATTAGAAGAGTATACGATAAGGCTTAAAAAAAACAAATCTATATTATTATATAATCTTAGAGTAAAAGAACAATGGGCAATTTTAAACAAATAAGAATGGGTAGATTGGTAGACATGTCTGTTCCTAATATTATAATTTACTAGTGTTGCGTCAACTAAATGTAGAGTACCATAATAAATCTGAAGTGCCTTGCTGATTACGTTTATTTGGTAATTACTTCTTTTTGTTGTTTTCAAACAAACTGCCGGCATCTAATAGAGCACAGACGACTTTCTCAGCAAACCTAAGTCAGCTAAACTCCACTTATGCTATTGCTATTGAGTCATAATTATTAAGATACATTTATTTTAGAATTCCCACTTCTATAGTGTTATTGGCCAACCCTCTCAGCTTTACTACATTGCTATATTTCCAACTCAACGATTTCCCCGACCTCCTTCCATAATCACAGCAATTAGCAATTATGGCTTCCCCTCTTGTTCTGTGTGTACCTTTTGCTTTCACACCTGTCTGGGCATCGTCCCAGCTCTTATCCCTTTTAATTAGATGCCGCCAAAAGGCAAATTCCAAGCTCAAGCTGCGAGTCAAGTGTGGACCATCTCCTCGCCTATCCTTCCTCAAGTTTCCCCCTCTCTCTTTGCTTCGCGCATTTTCCTGTCGTCTGTTTGCCATTTGAGTTGGCAGCTGGTTCAGTTAGCTGCGAGCGAGCTGAATTCTCTGCCCATTTCTAATTTTCATTTTAATTATTACCAGTATTATTCTGAAATTCAAGCAAGCGGCAACTTTGGGCACCAAACCAAACCAAACCAGCTTTCAATACTGGGCGGGCATGGCATCAGACAATGCCAGCTGTTACAATTTTTTCTTGTCGTCGCCAATTGCCACCTACCACCTGCCGCTTGCCACTTGCCACTTTTCACCTGTCTTCAACACGTTCAACCCTTTGCTCTGCTCTCCCCTAGTTTCTGTCTCTGATTTTAACTGTGCGAGTGTGTGTTTGAGTGTTATCATATTTCACGCCTATTAGCATTTTAATTTAATTAACATTTATGGCGACAATTTGTGCGTTGGCAGCCGTGGAAATGTGCGATAACTCGAAGGACAAACTTGTGTAGCTCAGATTAGGGTATTCCCGAGGTAAAAGAGACATCGTTTGATATGCTTTAGTTTTGCATGTATTTTATTTGGGAATGTGTTGAATATTTCTTATCTCTTGCAAAAGAAAGATAATTAAGAATGTACACAAAGGCAATCAATAAATTAATACAAAAATTTTAAAACAGATAAAATGGTTACACAATTTTTAAATTTATTTTTGGCTTGCAAATGAATTCAACAAAATTTGTTTTAAATATTTTTATCTAAACTTCAGATTCTAATTTCTGATGTGAGCATTCCTTAGTTGAGTCAACTATATATATGTATTTAATTTAATTTCATCACAGCGATGAGTAAAAACTGATTACATATGTTTGCAAAAACTGTTGAATAATTTAAGACACCTTAAGCTAACTATAATGCAGTAAACTTCAATGGCCCAACAACGACTTCAAATAAAAAAAATGTTGAATTCAACTTCCTTGCAAGTCTATTCAAAAGAATTTCCAAGAGAGAATGATATTAGTAACTGACGGCGGAAATAATTTCACGTAACTATTTGCACGTAATGCCAACTAGACAGACAGATAGACGGAAAGTCTGGCAAACAGCCGTCTTTATACTCAGGGCCAGTTAACGCCCACTCCGTTTTAGATTTATAGGCGCTCCCTTATAGCCAACCAAACATGTGCCTGGCCTGGCAATTTGAGCTGGAAATTACATCCGCCTGGCCTGCTCCTGCCTCTTGTCTAACACGCTTTGTTCGAGCTCGATTCCGCTTTAAAGTGATACTTGGCAACCACTTTAATCTTCCAATTGTTGTTCATTGACATCTCGTTAAAACTGTTTGCTGCTTACAGTTTAAACCAGATCATTAAAGTTGTATGCTTCAACGCATCAATAGACCTCTTCAAATTGTTGTCATAGCTCCAATCAAACTATCAATCATTTTCAATGCCATTGTTATTGATATTATTGTTGTGTTTCATTATGTGATTTGTATTTAAATTTAATACGAAGCAAAATAATTCAGACGATGAATAATTTCATAATATATAGATAATAACAATGTATTAACAAATATAAAATCAGTCTATTATTTAATGCAATAACTGTGGACATAACATAAGTTGTGAATGAAAATCAAGTAAATGTTACAATTTAAACTGTGTTTGTTAATAGAGTTTCAACTCAATTATAATTATGAATATATCAACATTATGTATTGTTAATAAATCTAAATAAAATGGATCTTTGTACACAATTCTCGTAAAATTATAAATTCATGAACAACATTTAAATTTGAAATTTTTCCTTGGTTGAAAGCCAAGTCCTAATCATGCATTAATTTCAAAATAAAATTGTTTAAAGTGCCCTTTTGAAACCTCAAGAGACTGCAAATGCTACTGGGCACTTCAAGAGTGGTCAAGAGTGTCAGATTCGGACAACTATTTGAAATGCGCACAACAATTTGAAATAAAGTTAGAACTGTACGAGTGCATGCAGATAACGGAAATGGAGTTTTGGGCAAAACCAAAAATAAATAACAAATAGTCAAGGCTGTCTATTTGTTGTCTACTCACTCTGTCTGGATGAGAAAAACAAATTTAGGAATTAAAATCGAAACTTGCCAGACACAAGAACACTAGAAATGCATTATCAGGGCCACAATACGTATGAGTAATGCAATTGTCAGTATAAAATATTTTCTTTTGCGGTAAATCAAAATAAATTTTCCCAGACAGCTACAAAAATCCACAAGCAACAGCTATTGCTAAAGCCAATTCAATTTCGACATTTTAATTATGCAAATACCCAAAGCCAAATAATAGTATAGTAGATAAGTCCAATTAGCTTTTGGCCAGTTTGAATTAATTGAACTTGCAGTAAGGTAAAAAGCCAAGGACGGAGGAGATGAACGCTTGGTGATTAGCTTGTTGAGTGATTGACTTAATGACTTTTTTTAATTTCCAAAGAAATGAAAGAGTTGAAGTATAAGTATATATTTAATTTGATAAAATGTTTAACATCCGTCTGGTGATTATCTTTTTTTTTTTGTTATTTGCCTTCTTACCTATTTTCATATCCACAATTTACCAACCAAATGAACACATATAATTATTGGTTCGAAATTAAACGCAGTTGCATAAGCCGTAGTAATTTCTTATGTAAAGTGAATATTTACAATGCAAAAGCAAATTGCAATGGCCAAACAATAAATGCCGATAATTGTTTATAGAACAAAGCAAACTGGAGCTAAACCCAATCAAAACTCTGCGCTCAACGCAATTGTGTAATATGTTTGACCAAAACTAAATTTGTACAAAACCGCAAATGGAAAATGAAAATAATTGCGGAACGATTTTCGGTTCGATTGCTCTCTATGGTTTTTATTTAAAATTGTTTGCGCATTACAAGGGAAAATTTATTTGTGTACACATATCTATTTGATATTTGATGTGATATCTATTTCCTATAACACAGTCCATGCCAATAACCCGATTAAAACTTAAACTGCACAAAACAGCATAGAACTCTAACTGCAATTGCAATGCCCCAACACACTGCTCATTAAATTCTCATGCTTGCCTGCAGTTCAAGCTAAAAATACTGGAATCCCATGTGAATCTTCCTCGATTCTCACTCTTTCATGCTTCTCTCTACCAACATCTCTCACCGCATGAGCCTTGCAGTGTGCACAGGGTTCTTCAGTCGGAACTTTTAGCCTCAGACTCAGCCGCTACCTCTGCCTCTTCATTTGCTGTTGCCGCTTTTGTAGTAAACATGAAAGAAAGCTACCAGCAAAAAAGAAAAATAAAATGAAATGAAAAAGAACAAGCTGAAAACGAAATAATACAAGACCCAACCAACCGAGGAGCCAGGCCATTCACCACAGGGGTGACCCGCGGCGGTGACAAAGTGAAGAAAATAAAACTATTTAAGCGCAAAAGTGCTTTAATTTAAATAATAAATACAACAAATAAGAGTGCAGTGGCAGGCATATTTAAATGTACCTGCTGCTAAAAGGTTAGTTCAAAGGCTTTACTTGTAAGCTCGTAAAACAATCTGCATTCAACAATATACAAAAATACAATTGACTGTCGCTTCAATGTGAGTTTTGCGTAAATTAAATTAAATGTCAAAAGTTGAATTTCACACTCGCATAAAATAAAACATTTTAGAAGTAAAAATTTAATGGAATTTCACATGGTTTTCTATTTTTGGCTATTTAAATATACGAGTGAATGAATGTATTGGAAACTAAACACTAAAGTAAATTGAAAAGTTAAATAAATTTTTCTTAGTTTGACACATTACAAAGGATTAGTTTACGATCAAGTACAATTAAATTTATCTATTGTAGTTGACTTTTGTCGATTATTAAACTCCATTTTATTAGCTGGTAATTAGCTGAACAAATTTAAAATAGTTTCTATATTAAATAAGAGTAGTATGTTGTTTTAGTTGAAGTTAAACATATGCATTTTTGTTTTTCTTTTGCCTGTTACGTTGAAATGATGACGATAAATGTGACACTTGGTTAACACATGCCACATGCCACCCAGAGCACCTTTTCCGGCTGCTGCCCCAGAATCCCTAGCCTAGCCTTGGATGTGAAAAACTTTGCTTATGCATAAATTTACGTGGGTGGAAAATTGAAATGTTTAAAAGCGCATGAAAATGTTGTTACAACTTTCAAGTTATGCCTGGAAACTTTTAGAGAAACAGAAAACACACACAGAGAGAAAGAGAGAGTGGATGTGGATCTGGAGTACATTTCTATTACATTTCCGAAGGATTTCTTTTTTTTTTTCTTTTTCAATTTTTGTTTGATGTGTGTATACATAATATGATTAATTAAATGCTTTAGGAGACTCCCATGCCGATAAAAAATCCACCAAGAAAAGCAAAACTCAAGCGAGCACTGTTCATTATTGCCTTTCTAATATTCGAAAATGGAGTTAAAAAACGTTGCTCTGGCTGCGGAGTTCGATCTGGAAATCGATCTGGAACTCGTGGTCTCTCAGGCAGTTGGGACTGTTCTTCTTCCTGTAGACTTCTAAGGTAGACTGAACTTCTCCAATTTATAGTGATGATGCCAGTTTGAATACATAGTTCAACCGCTAGGATAGTGGTTCCAGTTATAATAGATGCAATTTTGATAACTTTAAAAAAGGCATAGCCAGCAACGAAGCCACTGCCGGCTCCTACTACAATTTGTACATAAGGCGACTGTTTGCCTAAGCAAGAGTCTGCTGAGACCAGAAAAGCCATGAAGTTGCACGTTCTCTGTTTGTTAATTTAGCTGCTACGTACTTAATTTGATCACTTGATTGTCAGCCATCTCACTGTCCGAGTTGAAAGTTCTTACTTTCGCAATTTGAATATAATGCTCCATTGATAGTAAACTCAATGCTCACTACTCAGAGTCATACACCTCATACTCCAATTTGAAGCGCCTTTTACAAAGTGTTTTGTTCTGCCAATTGACTGCCAGACCGTAAAATGTCTGGTCCACCCCAAGTAAGAGCGCAGCCTTTGGAAAGACTTGATGGAAATATGCTCTGTAAGCTATGTATTAGATTATTATAAATGTTTAACTAATTAAATTCGACATTTCAGTAATATATTGTCACTGCAGTATGATGCAACAATTTTCAGTCACAAGGATTAAGGAGATTTATAAAATGATGTTACATTTAATGTCATGTCAAATAAAGTAAAATACCCACAACTGCATATTTTATTGCATAGAGGGTATTAAAAACATCAAAGTTAATTTGCCCATTGCTACTTTATAAATTCTGTCGAGTGCCTGACATTTATGAGTTTTAAATAAATGATTATCTCTTTTTAATGGCAAAAATTATATGAAAAATAACATCGAAAACTGTCAAAGAACAATCATTGTAGCAGATTATATTTAAAACATAATACTAAATATATAATTAAATACTGTTTGTAGATACAACTGATAAAATATTTTAATAAGATGCAGCTTAAATATTTAAAATCAATAATATAAGTAAAACGAAAACTCAATAGTTGTAAAACACTTTGATGTCTGCGTATAAAATTCAAATAATCGAAATATAAATATTTTTTCCAATATTGATTATTAAATTGAAAAACATCTGACGTTTATTTTCAGAAAAATTTACAATTGCTTTTTTTTTGTCAGTTTGACTTCGTAAATTTGGTTATTAAATATTTCATGCAATTGTCGCCATAATTAATGCGCAGCTGTGAATTGAATACATTAATGCCTTAATTAAATTTAAAAGCGAACACATAATAATCGAAATTATTATTATTGCACATTTAAACATTGTTCACTGAGCAAATTATCTGATAGTTCATGCAATTCCTTATTCACAATTTCTATTTTCAATGAATTCATTGGAGCAAGCATTATTGATGTGAGCCCTGGAGAAATCGGTGGACTCCAAAGGGGGCTTAAGGGAGATCAGAGTATACAGTTCAATTGACCCGCAAATCGAAATTGCAGCTAAAAATGGCCGTTGCTCGTTCGAGGGTAATTCCAATTTTGGTGCTGCACTCCGCTGGTGTCCCAACCTCTTTCATTTAATTTATTGTTCAATTATGCGCTAGGTACGCCCACAAGCACACGCACACATATACACTCTATCTCTGAGTTGAGGTGTTTGGCCTTTATCGCGAGTTTACAATCAAATTAACCAAAAGCACGCAAATGGTCGCAAATGAGCGGACGAAAGGCGACGCCAATTGTGGCTCGAAATAGAACAACTACTTTTCAGATAATCAGAGTTCATTTTGTCTGCTCCCAGAGAAAACAAACGCTTAAGCACTTCCATTGACAACTTAAATGTGAACTTTTTAAATTGTTTCGTTTCGATCTAAGTTCTTGCCCCACTGCATAAAATATTCATGCTCCAAATGCCATCCAAGTTGGCCATAAAAGACGTGGTCAGAGTTGTTCAGTTTGTAGAATTGCATCAGGGTGAAAGGCAAAAGGGATGAAAGGGATGGTTCAACATCCATGCAATACGTGTTTTGCCCTACGGCAAGTTCCAACTGTAGATTTTGCAGTTTCACATTGATTTTATGGCCATAGTTTAATGGAACATTTTTGAAGTACGTGCGCAGCCAAAGATTCATCAGGATTTTGCATTTGTAGCTCTTGGACAACATTTACAATTTGTTAGATTTAAGCATCCATCTTAAGTGGCTGTAAAGAAAAGAATGGGTCATTGCACTTTTATACATATTTAGAGTAAAATGTACTACTTAAAAATTAAGAATATTGAACATGTTGAAGTAAATAATTTATTTTTAATCAAGAGGAAACGGAGACGCATTGTATATTAAATAGTAAAAAAAAAACGATGAGAAAATGACCATAACATTTTAATGATTGATCAATTCAGACATTAGAAAATCCCCGTCGAGGCAGTAACAAGTTTTTTGACAATTCTTAATATTAATTCCAACTCAATATCTCGAATATAAGTAGTCTTTGAACTTGATAGTTAGGTGTAATGATATATGATAGTATACCTTCAAAGTCGCATAGCTATTCAAAAGTCATTTATTTCCAAAATGGATTTTAAATTGACTTCTGTTGTGTTTGTTAAAATATGTTGGATTTACCATGAAACTGCAATCCTTTGAGAAATTAATTGTCCACTGAAATGACATTGAAATATTTTTCAGTTAATTAATTTGTTGCAGTGTGTTTGTGAAACCTTTGAAGGAATATCAAAAGCAGCAAAATCAAAATCAACTTAATTGATTGCCACAAACTGACATTAACATGACTTTCAGTCTTTTAATTTCAGTCATCAACAAAAATAAACATATAGAAGACTTTACATGTGGAAATCATATAAGACTGCTGCATCAACTGGCAACAAAATTAATGTTCCGAAACAGACAAACCATTTTACCCAACATAACAGTACAGAATATAGCAGAACAGAACATAGAAGAAAGATATGGTTTCGAGTACCCAAACAAACCGCAAAACTGTGTTCATCACTTGCAGCTAACAACGTCGCCAACCTTGCTTCGTCTGCCCCCTGTGTTGCTTCCTTGACTGTCCAGAACTCTGTTATTTGACTGACTGGCATTGGGTGCAGCAGCAACAGCAGCAGCAGCTTCAGAACTTACCGCAGTTAATTTGTTGTACAAACCCGCACACAAATAAAGCAGTCAGCACACAAAACAGCTGCAGAAATCGTTTGCTTTGAGCTAACATGCAACTCTTTATGCCACTCGTAGCATGTGTATGTTGCCACCCAGCTGCCTGTTGGCTGGCTGACTGTTTTCAAATTTACAGCACGTCAACAAGCGCCACAGACGAGTCTTTCCCTTTTCCCCTCTCTCGCTATTCAGCGGAAACCTCACGCTTTCACTGCCCAGTTAGAGACAAACCACATTACGTTAACCACAAAACGCCAAGAATTGAATTGACCAAGTATGTATTAGGCATTACGCATACGCTCCGTTTGTCGATACAACTCGTAACCGTATTAGGTAGATGCAATAATGAACGCTTTTGACGCACACTTTGAGGATCGTTACTTTCAACCTAATGCACATTTGATTACTTTGAACATTTTGCAGCCGCCAACATGTTGACTGTTTTAATTAAGCAATGTTTATGACATTCGCTTATATAAAGATTTTTATTGAGTTGCAAAAGAAATATAGAATGTGTATTTGACTGTTGGTTATTTTAAGATTTTTATTTCTTCTACCCATAGGATAGAAGGATATATAACTTTGTGCCTCCAGGAAATGTATGTAACAGGCAGATTTCCATTTGGTTTTTATTGGTATACTTTTGATATATTTTTAGTATATATACATTTGGTATATTTTGAAATGAATATCACACTATTTTGCTGTTATTCTTGTTTTAGTTTCAATATAAAGTAAAACCAAATTACTAAATTTTAATTCCTTACGCGCATTACATTCGCTTTCAAGAAATGGTATTAGACGATTTTCGTGTGGTTAATTTCGCTTTGAATTATTGGCAATGCCAATAAATAATTTTGTCTACAACTAAGAATACGTTAATTGCGTATGCACAGTTAACAAGTTTACGCATATTATGTTTAATCTATCTAAGCATGTTTATTTGAAAAGTCAATTAAAATATTTAGAGGACTTTGCAAAGCATTATTATGGATTCAATTTGAGTATTGATTAATGTTATTGTTGTTGACCATCAAACAGCAAGGAAATTAGGAAGTCTGCTGCTACACACACATTAGAATTGTTACCGTTAGCAACCCACATATACACACAGACATACACGCGCAGACAAAGACACCCACTTACGTCTGAAATTTGCGGTTAACCGAATGCTCGAAACTTGAATTATGGCCTAAGCCAGCCAAACACGTAAATGTAAACACAAATAAATCTTATTCGATACAATAACAATATATATTAACATACAACTACATTTACACATTTATGAATGTATGTATGTATGTACTAAGAGTGTGTGTGTGCCCTCGCCACAAAAGCCGCAGCAACCGAAATTCGAATTTCTGAGAAATTGGAATTGATTGTGAATTGAGATGAATTGAATTGGGCATCTTTTAACTAATCACTTGGCCAATATACTCGACGCCTTTTGCGGTTCATATATTCATAGTTCACTGGCTATGGAGATGTGTTTTAATTGCGGCTCTAATGCAATTAAATTTACAGTCAACTTGAGTGTGGTTCTTCTTCTCTTCTATGCATTTGCAGTTATTCTAACCATTTCGACAGTTTTACACGTAGTCTGTCTCAGTTTCAGCCTCTTGAATTATGCAAACTGGCAAATAGCTATGCCAACTATTCTGGACATGCAACTGTTTCACTTCTACTTCTACTTTCCCATTCCCCATCCCAATCCACATCCACATCCATTTGCCATTTTGCCTTGAAATTTTTATAAGTTGTGCGTGCTGTCGTTGACTCTGACGACAGACGCAAATTAGTGCGACACGCACAACACTTGAATGTTGCTTAACTTTTAACACCCTGTAGACATAAAACATCTATCGGATGGGTATCATCTCGATCGGGTAAAGACTGAACTCATGTATACATATATACAAATGTATTTAACAAGATTCTAAAAACTTGCGATATTTTATGTGATCTTAAATTACATAACAGAATTATACAAATGTACTATGAAACTACTTTTTGTTGTTAAGAACTTTAAGTACATTCATTTCGAAAATATTTTTCGATTAAATTAAATTATTATTTTCATTTATTATTATTTTAATTTATAAGATGTGGAATGAAAATATTACGAGTTTAAACATATTAAATTAAATTGTTTTTAAATTTTGTTCACATATATTTTGAAAAGTTTTAAATTGAATTATTCCTTAATGATTAGGGTATCTCTCTGTGAACCCTCGTTAAGTATATTATACTTGTTGTTTTTTCTATTCGTTCTTGTTTTGCATAAATGCATGTCGGCTTTTGGCATTCCGGACATTTTTTTTTTGGGTGCCATTGCGACTTTTACGGAATTTTTATGCATTCGCTACGTGACTTTCGGCTTGCAAACGATGGCCAAATTGTTTTGGCCAAGTGTTTAATAAATAAATTATATGAAAAGGTTTACGCAGACTTTCGCTTAATGCTGATGCCCAAAGCGAATGCACTAAAAGTAGATGAATATTTGCAAAATATTTATACCATTTGGGCACATTTATTGCCACCAAAACACTCGGACTAAACCAATTTAGATTTGAATAATTAATATGTCATATTCATCGTCTGCCCAAATTTCGAATTAGACACTTGCATTTCGAACAATAACAAAATAAAGTGAAATAAAATATTACCATCGGATAAATAATTCATTAGTGAAAGGTCAACACTTTTGTGTTAAATATTTAATCATTTCAGGAGACAACTGACAGAATATAAAAATGTAAAACAATTCAATTATAAGTTTTGAATAAGTGATTCACACTGAAATTGAATTATTTTCGCAGAGTAGATTTCAAATGAATTATTTCATGTGTTAATTGAGCAGAAGGAATTGATTAAAATTTAAGAGTTTAATTAAATTATAATAATTAAAGGAACAATATTATTTATTGTGATTAGATAAAACAAATCAGTAATTAATTATCTAATTATTATATTTTCATTTGCTTTGAAAATGTTTGTGAATTACACAATCGATTTTCTCGATTTCCACTTTATTGGACTATTCAGCAATAAAGATGTAATTTTTGATTGGAAGCAGTGAATGTGCCACAATGTTTCGCAACCGCCACAGCTTGATATTTCAATTTACGCTTACACATACACTCTCACACACATGTGCATGGGTTTTTGGCCAATTTGAAGGAAATTTCATTTGGCTGTTGCTCTCGCCACCTGCTGACAGGGCATACAGGTTGCTGCAGTTGGCATGGCGACTGACGACGCTACTTAATTAGCAGGATATCGAAGCGAAATGCTGAAATCAAAACAAAAGGTACTGGATTCGCTGGTTTGGCTGGTTTTGGCTTTTTCCATTCCGCTGCACTGGCTAAAATTGGTTATGAAAATGTAGATTTTATTACTGGCTGTCGCCATTCGATGCTCGTGTTTATTTCGACTTTCATACTTTTTACACTCAGCATTTGGCAATGGCATTAAAGTTTTGATTAATGTGCCACAGGAAATAGCTGCCAGTTTGTATTTCGGATATGTTGTTGTGGTCCATTCTGGGGTCAGAGTTGTGGATTAGAATGCAGCTCACTCGATGGTGGATTCTATTAACCAGCAGCCAGTAGCAGCGGCCTTCTTCCATCTCTCAACTCCCACTTGCTTCTGCCGTCGTTTGGCTGCCATTTTAGTTGGGCCTTGTTCTGTCTCCCCAATTTCCTTGTGATGTCTGCTAGCAACACATGTCGCCACTTAATGTGCCAAGTGAATACACAATGAGACAGTGGTGAAAGCATTTCCCTTAAGGAAAAACAATTGGCAACATTGCGTAGCTGCCTTAAGTAAGCCAAGTTTTTGAGTGTAAAAAGCAAACCACATATCATGATTGCACAATAACTTTTCAATTAAAGATCTACTTAAATATTTAAAGAGTAATAAAAAATTTAAGGAGGAAAATAAAAATGAAATATTGTAGATTTATAAACTTGTTCAATTTTGCAATTAACATTTTAATCTTATTTTTTAAATCAAGATGTTCATTTTAAATACTTTTAAGGACGTGTGATATGTTTTTGTTGCTGTTTACAGCAGCTTAATTATGAGTAAGCCGCCGAATTGATGAACTGTTTATTGGCTTCAATGTAATTAAAACAGAAAAAGCGCCAAAGAGGCTCAAGGACTATCGCATTATTTGCTGTGCATGCAATTAATTTGAATTGTTTGACCTTCTCATTCGATTGCTTTCAGCCACATGAAACGCTGTTGCTTAAAAACGTTGTTGATTATTCTGAAGCTGAAATATTGATTTAAAATAAGTAAAATATTCGTAAATGTTGTTTGTCAACAAAGGAAGGCTATTCATTTTAATATATAATATACAAGTTGGATTGAATCTGCACTTCGTTCGAACTTAAATATACTAATTAATTTTCTTTCCTCCTTTGATAAATATTGCTATTTGCCTTTGTAGCCTCCCAATGCATTAATGAAAAGTATGATAAATTTTTCTGAACATATGCTGGAGCACAAATTTACTATGCGGTAAGTTATAATAAAAACCCAGCCTTATTGGACAATGAAATTGTTAAGGTTTTACTTTGTAAAAATGTTAACTTTTCGACTCTTAACTTTCGTGCTTTATGTTCTTGATTCGATTGTCAGATTTAGTACAGACAAACAGAATGGATCTTCGAGAATTGTAAAAACAGGTGCTCTAGATTGGTCTCTTGTTAAGATCTTGCAACACTGCAAGACTTTGATCAATACTTGGCACTGGGAACTTCAAATTCAATTAATCGAAACGTCGAAAAGGGACAAACACATAACATACTTCAAAACTCTCACGTGGAGTCAACACATTCAAAACAGTCAGGCCCCCAAATCGCTTTATAAATTGTTTGTGCGTGTGTGTCAGTATGTGAATGAGTATCAGTTTCGTATTACCATGGACAACAATGGGGGACTGACTGCAGCTAGGCAGGAAATTAGAAATGGCCACTTGATGTCCCTGCCACCTAAAAAAGACAGCACGAGCGAGGCACAAACTGAACTGTAAGTCAAGCCAATGTAATGGGTTGCATTTCCTGATCGGGGTGTCTGTGTTGCTCTAATGCCATGCATATGTGTTGTGTGTGGAATGGAGTCCATGTTAAACGAAATCTAAGCGAATGCAGTTTGGATTTGGCAAACACGTTTGACTGCCGCTTCCGTTTATGTATTTGCCAGTATAAACGAGAACAATGATGCGGGAGGGAAATTCTGTTCTGTTTCGCAGTTGATTTTCCATCGACTGATGAGTGAATGAGAATGTGACAATTGCTTTGCAGGCACCTTGAACAGCATTGAGCGAGCAGTGTGATAGTTGAGCCATAAAACATGGAATTCAATTACAGCCAAGAGTTTTGTCAGCCAGAATTTGGACAATGGGGCGCCTAGCAGCAGGCAGCAGGCATCAGACAACAAACAACCAACCAAGCAAAGAAAAATTGTGCTTGTCGAAGGAGGTGGCAAAATGTTACATGACGCCCCAGACGCGGCTGCAGCTGACAACAACAACAACAACAAGAAAAATGAATGAGTTGCTCCACATGTCGTCGTTTTGGTTTTCGCCACTGCCAAAAGGCGGCAATATGCTTATGGCAAAAGTTCAAAGACTTTTGTCGCGTTTTGTTTGTCTTTTGATGGGGTGCAAATTGAAATTGAATTTGGCCCCGTTAAGCAGCTCCCCTCCAACCCCTCCATGTCCACATCTTCCGCCACAATGCACTTTTTCACAGGCCTCAGAGCAAACACAAAAGTGTGTGTATGTGCGGCATAAAAAGGCAAAACATTCGCAGGAAGCGCGCCTGAAATATTTCTGCCCTATAAATCATAACAATGGCCATATGTAAAAGTGCATGTAGCATTGTGCTGGCTACGATGTTGCAGCCCATGTTGCCGTTTGCCGCAACAAACAAAAATCAAAATCAAATGTAAAATAAATCTAACAAACTGCCCTCCAGCCAATGCTTTGGAGTAGGGTCAAACTGTGGCCATAAGGCAATTGTTTCTCTATTCATGCTTGCGATTAAATTTCTCTTTAACAAATACAAACCAATTTAAAACTATTGCACTATTGAAACTATAATCGATTTTCTATGATTCTATGATTTTCAGTAAATTGTAAAATATTTTCTTAATAAATATAATATTTTATTGGTGTAGTTAAACGAATATATTAAATAATCATACGTATTTATTCAATTTATTAGTAAATTGTTTATACCCCTCAGGGAATTAAATATATGGGAAGAAACAATGATATCATTAAAAAATTAATTAATTTGAAAAAATTAAGAAATTTTTGCACTTCATTAAATAAAATAATCACACGTATTTATTCAATTTATTAGTATATTGTTTATACCCCTCAAGGAATTAAATATATGGGAAGAAACAATGCCATCATTAAAAAAATTAATTAATTTGAAAAAATTAAGAAATTTTTGCACTTCATTAAGTTAATTCAGGGAATAAATTAAATAACTACTGCACAAATGAAAACAAAAGTTAAAATCTATTTAGAAGTTTTATTTGAAAAAAAATGAAGAAACATTTCTTGTTCAATAAAAATTATACATCATTATTCAAACTGTAATATTGATCTTTACTTTTTTATTAAATAAAATTTTGAAATTTACCTTGATGACTTGTCTAAGCAAAACAACAACTTTACATCACCTGAACTTCAAATTCGAATCACTGTTATTTGTCTTTTGATTTTTTTAACAGCCTTTTTGTGTTTGCTGTTCTTTTTGTTTTTCGCATTCAGGCAATAAATTGTCAATTTTTGAAATGTTCGCCATGAACACAAGCAATTTTATGGCCATTTTGGAGCTGATTTAATGCGCTAAGCGCACGGGATTAGCCAGAGTCATAAATTTGCCGTTAGACGTGGCGTATGCGCAACGTGAAGAGCAGGCAGCGCACAAAGTGCAAAGTGTAACGTGTAGCGACACTTGAAGCGGCCTTTTTCATAATTAAGTGTCGTCTTGTTGCGTTCAACGAGATGACACTGTAGCATCATTAAGACACGTGGGTTGTTGGATCATCATCTTTTTAACAGCCACTTGAACATCATACGAAATTGCATGCAATTTGCGCACCAACAACAGACAGAGCTGCGAGCTGCAAGCGAAGATGCCTCTGCTACAGCATCTGTAACAAATGTGCCGGATAAGCCGCGAGCAATGCTATGCCACGATGTGGGGCATGCAACTGGGTTGCAGAAGCAGACGCAGCCGATGATGATGACGATGCGTCGCTTTGGTTTTGGGGGCTGCAAGTTTTTCTCCGCCGTTGAGCAATGTGCAAGAGCTGATGATGAGCGCAGCTCGTTAAGATGCTTGTTTCGCCAAGGCAACACCAGGTTGCGAAACATCAAGTGCTGCTGTTGCTGTTGCTGCTGCTATTTCTGTGTGTTGCATACGCTTAGGCGCGAGGCCACTCAAGTGGCCACAAAACCGAGCCAACCAACGAAATAAATCCCACACTACAAAAACAGAGCGAGAGAGAGAGAGAGAGTGAAAGACCAGTATAAATGTCAAAACAGCAAACTGCATAAAAGTCAAGTGCAGACCTTTTTTATCCTTTATACTAGATGCCACAATTAGAGTCCAGTACTATGTTATGTGATATATGTGAGCCACATACAATATTTTATAACCATACACAAAATGGGAAAAAAAAAGAATATAGAACTCCGACAACAAGTGGTTAACAGTGGCATCTGTGACAAAACACAACAAATGTGGACATGTGTAAGAGTGCACTTCCTGCTTCCACTGGGAAATAGACCGAAGAGATCCAAAAAAAAGAAAATGGTAACAAATTGTAAAGGGAAATATTACAGTCAAGTTCTTCTCCGGTGCTGTCTTGTATATTTATTTTGTCTATTCAAATTTGGAACATTTAAAGCAATACTTGAAAATCTTGATGTTTATTTTTAAAGTTGAAGCGTGATTAAACTTGAAAGAGAAGAGAACCAAAAAAAAGAAAATGGTAACAAATTGTAAAGGGAAATATTACAGTCAAGTTCTTCTCCGGTGCTGTCTTGTATATTTATTTTGTCTCTTCAAATTTGGAACATTTAAAGCAATACTTGAAAATGTTGATGTTTATTTTTAAAGTTGAAGGGTGATTAAACTGGAAAGTATTCATTGTATATACTTCTTTCACTGCAATATATTGCAAGCTTAGACCCTGCGTACTGAAAGCAGAATTTACAGCTTATAAGCGAGCTGTTTGCCGCTCAGTAACAAACGCATTACTTTTATACAAAACGCACACTGTAAGCCGAGCTGACCAGCTATAAGTTTCAACTCCGATCGGGAGTTTGATTATTAAAATTGATCCAAGTTGAGTACAAAAATAAAAACTATTTACTATTTAAATTAATTTAAATGTAATTTTGAAACTTAACTTTTATATTATGTATATATTTATTGACATCATTTTAGCTTCAGTTTTTCCAAAAAAAAAAAAAAACGCAGTGGCATTTGTACTTTTCCTACCATTTAAAAAATAATTCTAGAGTTTGAAATAGTTTATTACGGAGTACATTTAACTATATGCTACTCAATTAAAATGGCGAAAATGTTGAGCGAAGTGTAAAATAGTAAACAGTAATCATAAAATGTAAGTTTCGTTCCGTAGATTAATCCAAAAAAACCAAATGTTGAATTTGTGTTGTACTGTGTGAAGTGTGTCTGCTGTTATTCCTACCTAGTGTCCTTCCTCTGAATTGCGAGACAATCGTCTGATCTTCGCTTACATGCCCAGACCACCCATTCCGCCCATGCCTCCCATACCGCCTAAGCCACCCATCCCACCAGCTGGACTGGCATCATCCAGCGGCATCTCTGTGACAACAGCCTCGGCAGTGGTGAGAAGTGAGGCGACTCCAGCCGCATCGATGATGGCTGTGCGCACCACTTTGGTGGGATCAATGATGCCACGCTCGATCATGTTGCCGTATTCACCCTTCAGTGCATCATAGCCATAGTCACCGTCGAGTATCTCCACCTTGGCCACGACCATGGCACCATCAACGCCAGCATTCTTGGCAATGGTCATGCAAGGCATGCGCATGGCACGTTTAATGATCTCAATGCCCATATTCTGATCCTCGTTGGCACCTTTGATATCATTCAGCTTGTTAATGCAACGCAACAGCGCAGTGCCTCCGCCAGGCACAATTCCCTCCTCGATTGCAGCTCGGGTGGCATTCAAGGCATCGTTGACGCGATCCTTCTTCTCATTGACCTCCACATCGCTGGAACCGCCGACGCGCAGCAAAGCAACGCCCGAGGAGAGTCTGGCAAGACGCTCTTGCATTTTCTCCTTCTCATAGTTCGATGTGGTTTCGTTGATTGCCTCGCGCAGATTCTCCACACGCTTCTCAATCATGGGCTTCTGGCCATGACCCTTGAGCAGCATGGTATCATCTTTCGTCACCACAATTTCGCCAACGCGTCCAAAGTCGCTCACTTTGACATCTTCTAAGCGCACAAGATTAGCATCATCTCCAAAAACAATGCCACCACTGGCGATGGCCATATCTGCGAGATTTTCCTTGCGGTTGTCACCAAAGCCTGGTGCTTTCACGGCACACACCTGCAGTCCCACCTTCAGACGATTGACAACCATGGTCGAGAGTGCCTCGCCCTCAACATCCTCGGCAATGATAACCAAAGGCTTGCGCTGTGAGTTGGCCAACTCTAGAGCAGGCACAATGCTAGAGGCCGCCTTGATTTTCTTCTCGCAGAAGAGCAGCAACGCATCCTGGAATTCCACCTTTGCGCCCTTGGAGCTGTTGATGAAATACGGCGAAATATAGCCACGATCAAATTTCATGCCCTCGATCACCTCCAGCTCATCGTTCAGGGTCTTGCCATCCTTCACAGTGATCACGCCATCACGTCCCACCTTCTTGATGGCATTGCTGATCAGCTTGCCCACAGAATTGTCGCCGTTCGCCGATATCGTGGCCACTTGGGCAATCTCCTCGGGCGTGTTGACGGGACGTGACATCTTCTTCAGATTATCCTTGACCGTGTCAATGGCCAGCATAACACCACGTCGAATCTCCACGGGATTCGCACCACGTGAGATCTTCTCGAAGCCCTCTTTAGCAATGGCACGAGCCAGCACTGTGGCTGTTGTGGTGCCATCGCCTGCTTCCTCGTTGGTATTATTGGCCACATCCTGCACCAGCTTGGCACCGATGTTCATGAACTTATCTTTGAGCGCAATTGATTTGGCCACTGTGACACCATCCTTGGTGATTTTTGGCGATCCCCAGCTCTGCTCAATGATTACATTGCGTCCTTTGGGTCCCATCGTAACGGCCACAGCATCGGCAAGCACATCGACGCCCTGCAGCATCATCGCCCGCACCTCTGGGCCAAATTTAACATCCTTGGCATAGCTTCGTCTAAGCAGCTGACTGGCAATCAGCGCGTTGCGTCTCACTGAAGGGTTCCTGAACAGATGTAGCATTCTGAATTCTAGGCAAATGCAAAAGAATATCAGCATCTACCTAAAGTATTAAGAACATTTGACATTACGTACCTAGAATATTTCAGTTTTTTTTTTTTCGTTGGACAAAAATATTTGTTTTGTTTATGTCTGTATGAAGTTGATGCTGTGAAAGCAGAACGTAAAATGAAACTGCGTAATACAAAATAATAAACTCACTTCAAAAGTCACTAAATAGCACAGCCTGCTCAGCCTTGCGCCAGCATAATTTCTATATTTCTATAATTTTTAAAATATTTCAAAATCATACAACGATAAAAAAGATTTTGTAAATTTATGTTTTTTTTTATTTCTTTAAAGTTTCTTCTATATTTTATATATATTAATTTTTGTTTTCTATTGATTTGGTTAGAGTAAAGTCATGGCTTGTATTTTAATATTGTTTACTTAATCATGTATATTCGTATAATTACATGGTAGAATATAATAGTATAAAATATTTAAGCATTAGCAACTGAGGCCTTCAGACTATTTTACTAAAGACTCCTTTTTAATTTTTGATATAGCCTTTAATTTGTTGTAGGGGTTTTACTCTTTAAAAAGACCGACAATATATGTATGTACATATGTTAAGCTGTGTTCTTTCAGAAAATTACGTTGCATATTTTTAAAAAAATTTTTTCCTAAATTTTTCTATATTAAGAGAAAAATGTATAAAAAATAACTTGCTATAATTTTTATAAGCACACATTTATGATTGTTGCGTCGTATCGTTAAATCCAAAAATTGACAGTTATTAATAAATACAGTTAACGCAAATTGAAATTTGCTCGTTGTACTTGATTCAAGTACATGGCAAAGTGTCATCAATCTAATAATTAAAAGACAATGCTCTCGATGCCATTGGCGGTGGCATGATGGTGGCATGTGGCAACAAATTTTACTCAGCCAACAGCTGGCTGACACTTTGCAGGTAATTAAAAGACAAATATTGGCCAAGGGTTTTTCGCTGGCTTCTGGAAGAGAAAAGGCAGTTGTGCAGGAGTAAAGTGAGGGTGAAAGGAGGCTTGTGATTGTTAACACCCACATTGAGCCCATTTTGCAATTTAAATTTTCATGAACAAGTGCCACCATTTGTCGCTGTCGTCTTCGTTGTCGCTCTCGTTGTCGTTGTCGTTGTCCTTGTCGGCGTCCTTGTTGTTGCTGTTCTTGTTATTATCGTTGTCCTCACCGCTGCCTTTTACCATCGCGAATCCTTAACAGTTTTCAATTTGCCTGGCCGCTTGTAAGCGCAGCTGACAGCGTCTAAAGTACAAAAACATTGCGCGCACAGATATGTAAGAGAACAAGTATCAAATAATGCCGAGAAGGGGTTTTAGACATAGCCCAAAAGGCGGAGAAAGAAGGAGTCCCAACGCGATTTGCCTTTCATGATATTATTGCCCGCTTGTCGTCGCACATTTTTACGACTATTTAAATGGTTTTTCGCTTTTCAGTTTCAAAAATTTGCCGCTCAGCACAATTTTGCAGTTGGGTTAGAACTGGCTTAGAAATGCTTGGCTGCATGCAAAGTAGCTGCCAAGCAAATGTAAGCCCCTCGAACTGAATTCCTTAACTTAGATCTTGTTGAAATACAGCTGCCACTTAAGTCTTGTTAGGTTGCTCTCGGCAATTTTACAACTTTTCACCGATTATACTTATCGAAAAACTTTACTAAAATTAAATTTTAAATTAAGTTTTTAAATTGACTTCAAAACTTATTTAAAACCAAGTATGTTTATTTTTCTCGATGTAATTTGACTTTTCTCTCATTTATATAAACTCTGCAATTTAAGAAATAAGTTTTTTATATATTTTACTTTTCACTTTTAAAACCTGCATTTTACAACTATTAATAATATAATTTTATTTCGAGGCTAAGATAAATAACATAAAGCCCAATATCTTCATGTATATTTTTTTTTCATTTTTTTCATACTCATAATTCTTAGGCATAATTTGTAGACCATAATATATCACTTATCTTCATTCTGAATTTATACTTAGTTTTTCACTCTCATATTCTGTTATCGTTAATCAACTTATTTTGAACAATTTAACAACTCTTTCAGCACATCAATATATTCAAAGTGATTATTGTCCATACATAGCACAATCAGTTCTCGGCTTGCTGTTTGCTAAGTAGCCATAGATCAATTAATGGCAAACATTTCAAATTAAGCGTCACATTAATCTCGCTTTTGTTATTCACTTCCCTAGCTGGCTTTATTCTACATTCTCAGCACATTACCTATTCATTGCAAGTAGTAATTACTTTGTGGACTAACTTACCTTATCAATTAATTTCGACTTTTGCCCCTTTAACATACATAGATACCCAATCGATGCTTCCTTTATTATGTGCCACAAAAGCGGCTTAAATTTACCCTAAGCTTTCACATTCACTTTTACTCGCTTTCACTTTCACTTTGACTAAAAGCAGCAGCTCATTTTTAATTATATTTTATGAAGAAGCCTCAAGCCACAAACCAGGCCATGCCCTATGCCGTTGTGATGCCTTTGTTAGGCAAGTTCCTGTGGTTAATTATCGATGAGAATGAGGCCAGGACATGGCCATGGGAATATCCATTTTTGGTTGGCCGCTTGTCTGCTCAGTTCAAGTCGGACGGAAGTTTAATGAAGTGCAAAGTGTTCGAGAAAACTTTCAATAAAGCTATTAAAAGCTGTGCATCAATGGGTTAATAACAGGCCAGCTGTGTCTTTAGAATTTTCGGTCGACTTTTGAGGCACATAATTAAGGCATTATTATTAAACGTCGACCATTGTCTGAGCCACCTGGCCAGAGAATAGAACTTCTTCTTGTGTGGTCCGAACTTTAAGAACTGATTTATACTTGTGCGTCATATGCGTGGCATCCACAACTAATGATTGCCGTTGTCCTAATTTATTAGATTTCTTTTGTCCGACACGCAAAGAGCCAAACAACTTTGTCCTTTCCTCGCCTGGTCTGGTTTTGGCTTTTTTCGTATTCTTTTTTCTCTGGACGGGTCATTTATTAATTGCGCCTCGTATGCGTGCTAATCTCTTCATTATGCGATTTCATAATGGATTACATTCAAATAAATGCGCCTCATTTACCGTCTGGTAATTTCTATAATTTCGACGCCATTTTGCTAATGATGCGTGGGTCCTTTACATTGTTTTCTCTTTTTTCTCTTCTTTCGAATTCCTTTCGTTTGGTGGAAGAGGAATGAGAAAGAGAAAAGCGACCGCTGCTTATATTAATGTCTGCTAATTTGAGACATTGTAATTGAATAAGATGCATCAGTTGGCCAAAGGTGGCGAGTGGCGGGGGATCTGAAATTGATAGGGCAAGGCGAAAGTTATCTCTCTAGAGCTTCTGTGGGCAATTCATAATTAAAGACTTTTGTTGGTCATTTTAAATGATAATTCCAATTAGCAAAATGTGCTCTGAATTCTGATGAGCGCGGCAAGGTAACGGATTGATGATGCACAGTGGATAAAATTGGGAAAGTTATATGGAAGCACATACATAATATATATTATAGTATTCCCTAACTCGATTAGAAAACGGGCAAACAACTTATTATATTAATTTAATTGCAATATTGTATTGAATTTTAATCGAATCTTTTTAATTTGTGAAACCTTATTTTAATTCAAAATGCACGCTTAAATGCTTAAAATCATCTCGAATATATTTAGTTTGTTTTGGCTCCAAATATCTTTTACGTATCTCAAATTTTACCTTTGGGTAACATTATCAACATTTTCTTATTATTTCACAATTTCATCATTATTCAATCTATGTAACATATCTATCTATTCTATCTCTTTCATTGTCACTGGATTGTTGTATAAAACAATAAACATTTTTAATTAATCGAAGTATTATTGCGGAGCATTCAAGTTATTTCATCGAAAGTTTTTTAGCTGCTCTAATTAACGTTTTAATTCATCACTAACTGCAATTTAAATTTATTTCTAGATATGCTTTTCAACGATGTGGTCAAAAATAACCAAGTCAGAAATCTACCGTCGACTTTGAGCAACCCACAACGGATATTTAATAAAAGCAAAACAGTGCGGTATATTTCTAAATATATACCAAATTAATATACCACAAAAATACTAAAACATACCTAAGAGTATTTTCGATATATTGATGTAATACTTTATAAATATCTCATTCGATTTATTATAGTATTATTGGCGTATATTTTCGGTATATATACATATATAGAAAATGCTTTTATTAAAAATCGGTAGGAGTTACCTCACAATAGAGCACACTCGACTATCTTATTTGTCTTTATGTCTTTTGGTATACACAAAATTTATTATAGAAAAAAATGTACTTCTGACAGCTTAAAGAGTATTGAAATTGTTATAAGAGGCCAGACTTCCAGTTACAGCTTTTCAGTAATATTGATTAATTTGTTTTCTTTTCAATCGTAAGAGTATTACATATATTGTACGTAACGCTTAATATATAGAATATAAAATAGAGTTTCACTAATTAATTATGACTTCATTGCCGAAGATTGTAAAAATGAAAATGTAGCATTTTATCTCACAAAACACTTGACTCGACACAGTTGCTAAATGTATGTAAATATGTATATATATGTTTGTGTGTGTGAGTGTTCCTCTCCCTCTGGGTTACATGCAAACATATTTCGGTCATGCAACTGTTTCGGGTCGCCAATTGCCTCATTCTAACCACTGCGCGGCTGTTTGCTGCGGTCAGGCGCTGGCTATGAGCAACGAAGCGGAGGGGAAAGTCAGAAGCCGAACCACTCGAGCCACCCAACCCCCAATCTTCAACTACCCAACCACCCATTTCTGCCAACAGGGGCACCTTTACAGTTGCGCTCTGTTCTCTGCTCTCTGTTCACCGCTTTGCCGCAGTACTTTTTGCAGTTGGCTGCACATTTTGATTAGCCGTCGGCTACGCTGGGCTTGCTGTGGTTTGGTTTTTAACATTTGCCAACACGCTTCACACACAACCGCATGCACACACACGCACACACAGAGGCAGAGACACGTATAGACGCACACACGTGGGTTTGGACTGTCTGGCCGTCTCATATGAGCCGGAAGCGCATTATAAAGGGCATTTCCGGTATTTAGGTTGTACTGTGTTTTTGGGGCGGCGACTTTCACATTTATGCATACTCGCAGTTCGTTGAATTTCGCCCTTTAAAGGTCTCTCCACATTACGCATACGTCGTGTGGGCCAGCGTTCTTCTTTTGCATTAAGTCGCGCATAAAGAATGAGCTCGAGCATCGCTAAAGTTGATCTTGCTTTGCTAGTGAGCACTTTATCGCAAACTTTCTTCAATCAAAATTAAGCTGTCTCAATATTTGAATCAACTTAAAACTTTAAGATGCAGCTTGTCCGAAGCAATCATAAGCACATACTATACAAAATAGCGGGGAGACAGTTCGCAACACAAAGCCAATACACGCTTTGCCGAAAAACTTTGTTGGTCCTTTTTGGCGAAAGTTTCGCAGTAACCCACTCGACTTGACTCGACTCGAATCGACTCGACGTCGGCGACTGTCCAAAAAGTGTTTTAGGTTAAGCGCAAACTTTGTGCCAAACGCTTTTGACGGTCATTTTAATAAATTGAAAAGTGGAAAATGCGAAAAAATGGTAAATCGATAAGGACACCAAAATAAAAAAAAAAAAACACAAAGAAAACCAAACTTATTTGGTTGTTGTCCTCTTGTGTTGTTTGTGCAGGCTCATAAAATCTGTTTACAGGCTTATAAATAAGCGATGCTCTCACACCATGATGACCCCCCAACTCTCCTCCCCCGCTGAATGCTCTTGTCTATGGCCATTTGGTGTCGGTGCTAACGATTTGTTATGCTTATAAACAAAAAGTGGGTAAGGCGAAAAACTTTCGCTTCCTGTTGTATGCTCAACAGAAAAAAAAAACGCAAAAAAAAAAGGAAAAGTTTTCTATAATGCCATATCTTATGCATGTCAAGGGCTAAACTAAACAAATCTGCTCAACAGCGTTGAGAATGCCGTCATGACAAAAGTTTTTACATTTTTATTGAGTTTGCTTTGTAATTTAAATTGTTTGCTCCCTTCTCACACACACAACTTGTTGACTTGACAGAGCGCAGCCCATGCTAACAATATATGCTACGATGCAAGATAACATACGTATACTATATGTTACTATAAACCAATGGCATTTAATCTCTTCGGCTGACTTTCAATCAATCGCATCAATGTTCATTGTAGCGTCTAACAAATTGTTCGCCTGGCTGCCCATCGCACAACCCAAGCATAATCGCTCCTGATTTATACCCCTTCCCATTCAACTGAGAAAAGGACAGTCAAAGGGGGTTCTTCATACATACATACATTTATACATATTACACACAACTCTCTGTGTATGTGTGTTTTGTGGTTTAGATTGCCAGTGAAAAGCAATATAAACGTACAAATACTGATATGTACATTAAATCACAACAACTTGTCATTGCTCGGCGAACAGCAAACGGCAAACATTTCTCTTTTCAATTTTTGAACAATGACAACATCATCGTCCTCATGGGGCGTATACGCAATATACACATAAACATGCTGTATTCATGCTGGCAGCGCCTGCGAGAGACCAAGAAATTGAATCATATGCTAAATGTTGTCAGTTTATCGCTCCCCTTTTCATACCCTGCAACTAATGGAAAAAAAGTTGCTTAGCTTTAAAAACAGAGTTAGACTTTTGATGTCTGTCAATCAATTGAAAAATCCGACAAAATTAATATGATCTTCTATGATTATTATTTTACAAATTATTTTATATACATAATTATATTAATAATAAGGTGATTTTTATTATCTGAGTTCTAGGATTTATTAATTATCAGCACATGTAACTTCAAGTAAAGATTACTTATTTTGTCATTACATTGTTTAATAAAATCTTTCCTAATCATAAACATTGTTTCTTCTAAGCAGCGCTACAAGGTTAAATTTATATTCTTTTACTACTTTACAATAATAAACCAATTTTTGTATTTTCGGGTAGATTTATTTTATGTCTTCAGTTTGTAATTCTACAATTATTTTTTAAATGAATTCTTTTAGTTATTAATATATTTAAGTAAAGTTAGTAGTTAGTAGTTATTATTATATTTAAGTAAATGAAATGCAAATTGAGTAAATTAAGCAAATATTTGATTTATTTTTAAATGCTTACGTTCTTCAAGAATTTTAGTTATTAATTCTTTATTTTTTCACATTCCCATTAGAGGCACATGCCAAGCAAACAAATGTTTTGCCTCACTTCATATATTCCGACTAAATGGCTTTCCTTTCTTTTTCCCACTTGCATAACGATTCACACTTGCAATGTGTGTGTATGTGTGTATGTGTGTGAACAGCTTGAATAACAGCATAATTCATTTTGTCACTTGTATCTGCTCGTTATTAAATTGTTTTGTGTGGCAACTCTTAACCTTGCCACACTCATTCAGCATACTCTCCACTTCTGCACTCCTTCGACGGAGTCGGAGAAATTTATGCAAATTATAATACGCAAAAGTACATGCTATGCCCAGGCACAATAAACAAGAAATGTGCACTGCGAGTGAAACAAAAGAAATGACAGCCAGACTACGGCAACCACATTAACTCGACTCGACTCGACTCGACTCGGCTCAGCTTTGGCTTTGGCTTTCACTGAGAGCTCGGGCTGCCAGGATAGATGTCCTTGTTGCTTGGCATAATTGCAAGTGCTGCATGTCTGTTTGTCTGACTGTCTGCCTTCACTGCCTTTACAGCCTTGTTGTCTGCAACATATGCAGCTGGTGAAGGAACTCGAGCAGTTGTGTGGCATAATTGCAACAATTGCATTCTGTATGACAATTTCTTTGTCTATGCCTGGCAGCACACAAAATGCCTTTGTGTCAGCCTCAACACTCAACACTGTGGATAATTGTTATTACTTTATTGCAACTCACCGTGCCTATAGTGTAATTAGTTCAAAATATTTCACTCCATTAAAAAAATAACATCACTCTTATCGCTGTTTATAATTTGCTTAAAGCCAACTCCGCTCACTTAGATTCAACAAGTCAATCAACTGCCGCTGTTCAAGTGGGAAGAGTCTGTTTTTAATGGCTTCAAATTGAATAATCGCTTGGCTGGCAGCCAAACAGTTAGCACTCGGAAGCCATTGCAACGATTATGAATAATTTTTTGCTCTGGAAAGCAATATAAAAATGCATAAATTGAAACTGAAACTTGAACTTTATACAGCTAATTGATGCGAGGGCAATTGTAGAAAGAGTCGGGCCACGGCAAATTGATAGATGGCTGCATAAAGCTGCCCAAATGTACTCATATCAAATGCGTTAAGTTATACGATGCCAACAATTCTGTATATTTTTGGATTATTTTTTCCGCTTTTTTTTGTCCATTTACAATTTTTGCATTTTGCAGTTTTTGCATAAAATTCAATTTGACTTTTGGCTGCCATTAAATGGCGTCGGCATAAACAAAAAAAAAAAGAGAAACAACTCTGTGGTGGGTGTTGACGCAATTGCAGTAAATTTTGAGTGGGTAATTTCGACACAACAATTTGAGGAGCAATTTAAAAGGCAGTGCCCCGGCAATTAACAGTGATGGAAGGCGTAAGGGAGGCACAGGATGGGAATGCAGAAAATGTCGAGACTTCAATCAATGTGTCTGAGTAAATTGGAGACTCGAATTGACCTGAAGTGCAGCAACTGTAAAAATGTATTAATTCAACAGTAAATTGGAAATTGACTTACTCAAACTATCTTAAAGCGATACTTACTATTTCGTGAGCAATTGCATAAGCTATGCCCCTGAGATGCAGCTTATAAGAAGTCCAATTGCAAAAGGAGGAGGGGACAAAAAAATAGGGGAATAGAAATATGTTACTCTACTCAGCAAATAAGTTGCGAGCACAAAAAGAAGCCTTTGGATTTACCTTTACCTGGCAACAGAATTTATGCTCAATAACTTACTCAAATCACGTTCAGCAAATGCTTACAAAATGTTACAACAAATTTTGCACGATGCAAATCTTTTATTGACAGCACGTTTCACTTGTAGACAGGCATTTTGCACATGTTTCACAACTCATGCTTCCGCTGCTATTCGTGTGCGAGTATGGGGAGAATTTTATAATAAAAGAATTCCTTAAATGCCTAGCAACAACACAAAAATCGGTAGCAAATTTAATTGATTCCACTTTTGAATGCATTGCCAGGAAATTAGACCAATTGTTTGGCTTTTATTCCAACAGTTTGCATACGCTTTCAAAGGGCAGCTTGACTATTCAATGATATTTTACTTTTATAAAAGACATCACTTTAGCTGAAATTTTATGTAAATGCCAAAAGGATCTTTTATCAATTCAACAAATAGAAAAGATTACCAACTATTTATTTTCGTCCTTATAATAGAGCATTTTTGATTCGCTGTCGCAAAGGTCTCTTTGTTTTTTTGCAGCACATCACACAGCTCCATTTAATTGAAAAACATAAGCTGCAATATGATATAAATGATATATATGTATATATGCCCAAATGTGTTTGTGCATTTTGTGGCGATTTTGATTGAATTCACGTGAAATGTTTGTTTGGTCATAACGTGGCAATAGAAAATGCATAACCAGGGCATGCTCAATTTATTGATTGATTGATTGATGGCCTGCTGCAATGGTCCCGCTGGCATTCGCACTCGCTTTGCCAAATATTTTTTTACGTCTCACTCGCTCGCTCGTTATTTTTATGGCATACTCGTAATAAACGAGCTCACACTCATGTAATTACAATTAATTTTCATTTGTGCCAAATTGCTTTGGAGCCGGTGCTTACAAACGAACGAACGAACTGCCAACGTTTATGGCGTCGACAAATCCGGCTTTCTCTTAATCATAAAATAAATATAATAATAAATATCAAAAGAAGCTGCAAAACACACCAACGATTGCCAGACGAAAACTGCCAGCAGCCAAAGCAACAATTCTTGGAAACAACTCTCGCTCAAGGGTCAAAGGCTTACAATCTGTGACTTTAGTGGACTGAGTGCGAGTGTGCTGGCATTAACTACGATTTAAATGTGTATTAATTGGAACAAGCCAGCATAAAGCCATTAAAGCCAGGCTCACTTTCAATGCGAACGTAAAAAATAATATTTATAAATTTAATTGAAACTTTACACTGCCAACAAGTCACTTTGGTTGGGTCGAGAGCAATTCAATTCAATTAATATAGGACATGGATTTGCAAAATAATTTAAAGTATTTAAAATTTTAATTGAAGTAACTAAGTGCACTGATGACTCTTAATACCTCTCTTTTATACTAACCACCCATAGGTTAAAAGCTTTGGAAATCAGGAAGTGTTTGTAACAGGCAGAAATAGGCATCTCCAATTGATCATTGTTAACAGCTGAGACGATATAGCCATGCCAGTCAGTCCGTCTGTCTGTCTGTACGTTTTCTGTCCGTAAAAGCTCCTAGTCTCTCCGAGACTACAAGAGAGAAACTATAAGATATAGAGATCCGATTGATCATTGTTAACAGCTGAGACGATATAGCCATGTCAGTCAGTCCGTCTGTCTGTCTGTACGTTTTCTGTCCGTAAAGCTCCTAGTCTCTCTGAGACTACAAGAGAGAAACTATAAGATATAGAGATCCGATTGATCATTGTTAACAGCTGAGACGATATAGCCATGTCAGTCAGTCCGTCTGTCTGTCTGTACGTTTTCTGTCCGTAAAAGCTCCTAGTCTCTCTGAGACTACAAGAGAGAAACTATAAGATATAGAGATCCGATTGATCATTGTTAACAGCTGAGACGATATAGCCATGTCAGTCAGTCCGTCTGTCTGTCTGTACGTTTTCTGTCCGTAAAAGCTTCTATTCTCTCTGAGACTATAAGCTACAAGAGAGAAACTATAAGATATAGAGATCCGATTGATCATTGTTAACAGCTGAGACGATATAGCCATGTCAGTCAGTCCGTCTGTCTGTCTGTACGTTTTCTGTCCGTAAAAGCTCCTAGTCTCTCTGAGACTACAAGAGAGAAACTATAAAATATAGAGATATTTTGATATGTTTGAAAGCACATAAAGTTTGCTTCAAATTTATACCACGCCCACTTCCGCCCCCAGATATCGATACAAGTTTCATAACAACCGTTTTGAAACTAAAGACGATTTTTGATACAAAATGATGATTTTTGATAATTTGGACATATTTTAAATGTAATTCTACATCAATATAATAATTGGCATATTCGGTATATTTTAAGAAACTTACCGCACGGATGTCATTTAAAATAAGTATCGGGTATCTCACAGTCTTTAAATTATTTTCACTATTTACATTACTGGCAAATAAAAGTAAAATATTACGCATACGACACGTTGTATACAAATTACAATTCAATATATTTATTTATATTTATAAAAAAAAAAAATGAAGTTGCTATAAAGTTGCTAAGCCCAACCACAAGACCACATAATCTATGATATTCACGCTGCACGCTCTCGCTTAGCTCCCCCTTCATACACTTATTTGCTAAGCTGATAGTTAAGCTACACACAAATCGCTTTTACTGCCAGCAAAACTCTGTTGAGCTACCATGAATTTTATTGCTCTAATTAGGAGATTATTTCGCTTCACGGATTAATGCACTAAATGGCACTCGGCGTGCGAAAACATAAACAATAATCAATAAATGGATATTGAAAATAACGATTCATATACTATATATATTTGGACATGAAATACCAATATATAGATATTTATGTTATTTTTGTATCAGCTAAAACTAACAAAGCAAGTAGCTTGCCAGATTTCAAATGATGAACTTACAAATACTACATAATTAGGAATTTTTAGATAATATTTTCAATAAATATACTTATTTTTCACTTACTTCTCAGTAAAATATGAAATTTATTTGAGATGTTAATTTGTTTTTTATTATGAATCATCATTTTTATTTTATATATATATATAAAATATATATATTATATACAGCGAAACAATTGAAAAAAGAGAGATGGAATATTTAGTTTTATTTACCAAAATATGCGGAATTAATGCATCTCTCTTGCATTCAACGTTGTGGCATTGTTGCGTTAAATTTAATTTACCGCTTGTACAAAATTCTTATAAAATTATCGGCATAACAACAGTATTGATATTTTACTTGAATTTCTGGTTCAATGGCAGTGAAAGTTAATTAAAAATAAAATAAATTTCCAATTATATGGGTAAACTTATCAACTACATAATTTTGATATACTGAATTAAATTAATTTAAAAGCTGAACACTCTCAACAGCTCGGTTTGTTAATTGTTGATTTTTTGGGTGTATTTTAAAGTGAATTTGCCACTAATCGAGTTGCCATTCATTGCATGCCACTTGCACACAAGGTACTTCACACAATTTAACAGCTCTGACTTTTGGCGCCGGATATTGCAGGTGTTGGCCTAAAGCACAGACAGATAGCTCAGCCATGGCCAACACAGAACAGCCCAGCACATCGCAGTTCCACTTATAATTAGTTTGGCTGCATTTTACGTTTCGTGCCTCGCAGCCAAACATCCAACAGCTGCAACGTTTGTGGTCTTGGCTAAGATTCTTAATCAAAATTGCACTCATTCCGTAAGCGAAAGCTCTCTGTTTCCGTTGGTGGCGGCTAATGAAAATGGCGTTGCAATGAACAACTGCATTAGAGTCAGACACATATGTGCCAATTGATTGTGGGTGCAGAGGAAAAGCGAATAATCTAATAGTAAACACATGTAATATTGTATCTATGTAAGGAAATACGACTAATGGGATTAAAGAACAATTTTCACAGCTACTAATTTTTATTAAAGAAAAAAGAAATTGAATATATTTGTGTATATAAATTAAGAATAAAACGAATCATTTAAATAATGTAATTTAATGTTTATTTTAAATTTATTAAATGTCTCTAAATATCATATTTTAATTGTAAATTGATAAAGTATGAAGTGCAGTATTTTTTAATATGATAAACAATTTTAAGATCTTAAGATATTGCAAAGTGTGAACAACGGACAAATTATCGGTATCGATACTGCATGCAGTATTGGTATCGCGATATTAGCTAAAGTAAGTAAGTAAGATAATCAATATGAGTAGTTGTAAGCACGCACTCGAGCAAGAAGCAAGTTATCGGAAAATATTATAATTTAACAATGTTAAAACACAACAACTCAATTATCCAAATAAACCTACAAATACACTCGAAGGCCTATTAATTCCTCTCAAACCCCCTCTCATAAAAGTTACCATCATTGTTGCAATGGACAGTAAAATTTATAGAAATTCGATGAAATTGTTTATTGTAGCTTGGCGGGAAACAAAAACAAGTAAAACCTCTACAGCCAAGTTTGCTCAACTTTGAGATACCCGCACCCCTTTTTAATTTAAACCGGAGGAATACCGAAAATATATTTAAAAGTGTATTTGTTATATTTATATTCACACCATCTGTAAAGTTTTTCTTACATATCTTCTTCAATCAAAAATTTAGTTTCAAAATTATACTTGTTCTTCTTCGTCCAAAATTGACTCTTATAGTTTGTGAGATCTAGGCCTTCTTAAAGACGGACGAACAGACGACCAGGCGGCATGGCTACATCGCCTTGGCTATTGACGCTGATCAAGAATACTTTATGGGATCGGCGATGCCATCGTCTGTCTGTAACATACATTTCCTGAAAGCACAAAGTTATAATACTCTACTACCCTATGGATAGCACGCATAACAAAATTTAAAAAATACTTAAATTGTCTTCAAGATACCATTTGGCATTGCTTAATAGTCGAGTGTGTCTTAAAGCACACCACACACTGTTTGCACTTCTTTGAGTTCTCGTTGCAATCTTCCTCAATCTTCACTTTTATTTTTTCTCATTCTCTTGCACTCTCTCTCACTCTCTCTCTTTCTCTCTGTTCTTCTAGCAATGTTTTCAGCACCCGCTGGGCATTTTGGCTGCCTTATTAAGTTGGCGCCTTGACGGCAGCAGAAACCTGCCCCCGTTAGACAAAAACTTTTTGCATGCCAATGATATTATGTTATGTATGTGTGTGCTCTTTTTTCGCATTCTTCTTATTTCTTTCCTTCTTTCTGGTTCTTTTCACTTTGATGGCGTTTCGCGACGTCATCATTGCAACTCTATTGTCAAAGTTGTGTGAGTCGTGAGAGTAGCGTGAAAGTAGTTCGCAAACTCACAGCAACAAAAAACAGAAAGCAAAAAAAAAAAAAAAAAAAATACAGTCAGCCCCGTGCGATGAGTAAATACTGCGAGTACACTAAGAGAACGATGGATGCCTTGGCTCCGTTGTGGTCTTACAGTTAAGCGCTAATTATATGTAAATAGATCTAACGGAGCTGCGGCTCAAGGTGCCATATAATTGGCCCCCCCATGTTGACAGCGAGATAGCTGACAAAACTTTCAAACGATTGACGGCAAGTTTCCGTCGTTAAATGCAATTCAGATCTCTTAAATAAATTGTTGCATCAGGAATTTACTTCTTAATAGTTTTCAATGCCCTCAGGTAATAAATTTATTGTTGGTGTTGGGATTGAATTTCAATTTAATAAGTACACAACTAATTGCTAAGAAATTAAGATGGTGTCATTGTAATAAATAAAGGGAAATAATTTAAGAAACAAAAAATAAACGTTCAATGCCTCTGCTAAATATTAGGATGGAAATTTAATAATTTGTTTACATTATTTTATAAAGTGTGCAAATAGTATGAAGACTTACAGCTATCAAAATTACCAGAATTTTAAATTAAGTAAATGAAAAATATTTAAATCAACAAAAATTTTTAAATATATTTGATAATTTAATTAATTTAATTTAACTATCATTTAGATATATATTATGTATATATTTTTGTAATTGGAAAACTTATGAGAATATACAGAATTATGTGATAACTGCTATGAAATCTATTATATTTGGACTTAAGATTTTCAAGAAATATAAAATATATTATTTTTTACCTTAGGCTACAAGATGCCAAATATTGAGTTGAAATATGAGACAACATTTTAATATTTTCGTATATTGTTGTATATTTTTTATATCCATAAATATTAATATTTAAAAATTTGAAAAATAGTAATGTAAAATAGTAGACTAGTGGTCTTAAAAAAATCTATTCCCCGCCTATATTTTTAGATGATATTTATAGAAATGTATATTTCAGTGTTGTCGTATACGTAATATCTACGAAATTGATAAACCTTTTGAGACGATATTAAAATAAACAAAATTGCATTTCACTGCTATCAGAATATATTCACTTTTGACCTTCAAGATTAAAGATTTCCGATTAAATATTGGTATACGAATTGAGAAAATATTAACATGAATAAACAACAAATAAGCAATATTTATTTCATTTAAAATCATAGAAAAATAATATTAAAATTATATCGAAAATATGTGTGCATTAAACAAAAGCAATATTAATATGTAGCAATTTGTTATATTAAAAGGACTCGCACGATATATTTTTATATTTTTTTTTAAGTTTCTATGTTTATACCCGTTACTATGGGTTTGAGTATTTGAGTTTTTATACCCGCTACACATAACATAGGGTAGAATAGTATTATAACTTTGTGCCGACAGAAAATGTATGTAAGAGGTAGAAGGAGGTATCTCCGTCCCTATAAAGTATATATATTCTTGATCAGCGTCAACAGCAGAGACGATCTAGCCATGTCCTTCTGTCCGTCTGTCTGTCTGTTCGTATGAAACACGGCATCTGAGAGACTATCAGAGGTTTCACAGCATTTGTTATGAGCACACTCGACTGACGTTTTTTAACTTTTTAGCTATAAGGAAGTTCTTCTTGATTTAATTACTGGTATTACTGGTAAGTATTTAAATATCTTTAATAAGGGATGAAATCTAAAATATAAAATATTTAAATAATTTTATATAACTCATTATTTTAATGTAGCATATTTATATCCTGTACTTAAGCACTCACAAAAGAAAAACCAGTTAAGCGACAACTAAGTGTAGGTAACAAAATTTATTATCTAAGCATTTCGCTTTTAATCAAATGCGACTGCAATTAGCCGAAGACCATTTGCATAAATTCCTTTGCATTTGAGTCATTAGAGCCCCCAAAAATTTCATTACACTTTGTTGTGCGTGTCTCAGAGCAGCATTCAAAATTTGGCAACAAAAAAGCAAAAAAAAAAAAGAAAGAGAGCATCGTAGAAAATGACAAAATGAAAGCGGAAGGTGGCTGGGAAAGTTAAGTGAGAGTGGTAGAAACTGAGAGACTGAGATAGAGAGAGAGTGAGAGAGAGAGAGAGAGAGATAGAGAGACAGAGGGGTAAGACCATATGAGGGACAGAAACCAACACGTAGAAAACGCATAAACATTCTTGCTTAAGTGAGTTTCAACATAAATTTTCCAACTTGAGCTGCAGCAGAGGAAGGAGCTGGAGGAGCTGTCAACTCGGTACAAAAATACGCAAAATGTATTCGACTGTTTGGCCAGCTCAGTTTTTGGTTTCGGTTTTGGTTTTTGCGTTGTAGTTTCAGTTTCGTTTGCACTCGACTTAGCCACAGGCGCTGCAAATAAGGAAAACACATGAAACGAAGCAAAAAGCAACTCAAATAGATTTTAGCTTAGCACAAAATAATATTTGACTCAATTCTCAAAATACTACAACTACTTCTTAGTCTCAAGTGAGTTCATTGCGAAATGCAGCAATTATTCTCATGACAAGTTTGCTATTATGCAAGCGTCCATTGGGAGCCAAGCCAAAAGCAAAGCTTTCAATTTACTGTCAAAGAACTTCACTTGACGTCGTGCGTGCTTAAGAGAGCGCGGCGTCAAAGAGAGTAACACTTCACATTGGCTATCGAAAGAGGCAGTCAGTGATAGAGAGGGACAGAGAATAAGAGAGAGAATACGAGCGAATACTCGCCATATTCTAAAACACATCACTGACCTACATTAAGTTGAAATTTATTTATGCCGGCTGCCAAATTGGTTCCCCAATGCGTTGGCAGTGCCCTTATGACTATGACGGATATGGTTGAGTTTTTGTTCAACTGCTCTGACTTGACTCTCTTGTCGTTTTTGTTGTTTAAGCTATCCTTGTTGTAGTTGTTGCTGTGGTTTGTTATTGTTGGCTTTCTTGTTGTTAGTCATTGGCTCTAATAATAATGGTTTGTAATTTGCATAAATAATGTTTGATTTTTGCATCGATGGCGTCCGCACCGAGTTGCTCCCTTTCATCTCCGTCCCTCTCCTTTTCGTTTTCCCTGTGCAATCCCTTGTTGTGTGTGTCTGCAGCATTTTAAATGATTGAACGCTTTCTGCTATATTTGGTTAGATGGACGCAATTTCGTCGATAAATTGACAAATTTAAATAAGGTGCAATTGACATTTAAATTGATAAGTTCTTAAAGAAGTACTCAACAATTTTAAAATTAATGTATAAATCACAAAAATCGTAAAGCGCTTTAAGAATTACTCAAAAGTTTTAAATATAACATTAAAACATATTTTAATAATTTCTAGGAGTAATTGGACATTTTAAGAAAACATGTTCATTATTAATTTGTTCAAATGGAAACTATTTTTAAGTGCTTTTGTAATTTAACCGATTAATTATTTATACTTGACAATTTTGTTCAAAATTCAAAGTAAAACAATGTTGCTTTTGAACTCACAGTAGAACTAACTTTACAGCATTCTGTTAACTTAACAGTGCTCAATGGAAAGCTCTTAAACGTGTTGACGCTCTCTTGCAATGGCCACGCATACAAGCACAATAACACTGGCAACTTCGTTGTTGTTTGTCGGCAACTTCGTTAATTCGCTTCACATCACGAACTTCGCGTTTCTCTCCAGTTCGGCAGCCGAGCGCATACGAACGAGAAGCAACGAAGCGCAGGCGACAGTGACGACTTCAGGCTGTGAAAACGACTTCGATAGCAACTTGGTGTAATCAGTGCGTGCTGCTAAGTAAATTAGTTTAGTATGATTTTAGTGCGCAACGTTGACGGACGCGCCACGCGACTCAATTCTTGTTAACGACAGCGACAGCAACAGCACAACGAGTACGACAACTACGCGCGCTCATCGGTTTCGTGTGTTAAAGTGTTTATCGTTTTTGGTGGTTAGTGAGAGTGTTAAACATATCGCTACTTGGATTCAATTTTATATGCCTTGGCCATAAGTGTGGCCGTATCATGCCAAAGTATTTACCATCGCCCGCCTGAAACTATGCAACTCGCAATTTCCCAAAGTACGTAAGCCAAATAAATACTTATAAAAAAATGCTATGTGCACGAAAACAAAAAAAGTGGAAGGCTTTGTAGAACTTTGGTGCCGCGTCAGCTTGAATTTTGTACTTCATCTTTCACACGACGTTTAACGCAAATTGTGGCAGCAGCGTTGTCGTGACTCCATTTGCTCCTTTCATGGCTTCCCTTTGGGTTTCCTTTTCCTTTCTTTGTCGTCGTCGTCGTCATCGTCATGAAGAAAACTTAGACATTGGGTCCGCTGGCTGTTTACTTTTGAACTGCAACTCAAGTCGGTCGAGCTGATTGCATTTTGGGGCCCACTCGAGCGTACCTCATTATGATGGCTGATAGTTTTTCCTTTCTCCCACTCACTCACACAAACCACACTTAATACTGAATGATGTATTTACTTTATGCAATTTAATTGCCGTCTGTTTTCGATTTTACGTATTTTATCAAATTTTAATATATTTTTTTAACTGATTTAAATTCAAATCATAAGTTTAAAAAGTGCATAATATATATATTTTATTACAAAAATGTAGACTCCTAATGTAAGAAATAATTCTTTCATATTCAGTCTCAATGTCAGTTCAGTCACTCATTTAAAACGGATAAAAAACGTTGTAAAAATTTGTGCAATTTATCAATCGATTTACCTACGCACAACTAAAAGTAGAATAAATAAAAATATTCTAAATAAATTTCATTACATTACTCGCTTACGCATTTTCGATGTGGATATAAACCTAAAATTACAACATTCATATTCATAGACAAAAGATGGAACTAAAGTGCTTACTTCTTGGAAAATCAGGAGCCGGTAAACCTAGTTTAATGGAGCTCCACGAAACTGGGCGATTTGTTGAGGAACGTATTCCAACCAAAAGTATCAAGTTTCAACTTTGCTTTAGCAGTAATTTTGGGATGATACGTTTCATTGTCTGGGACGGAATATTGCGGAACAATTTTATTGATTTGAAGCCAGATTGTGCAATTATCATGACGTATTCGACTTCTGGCCAGACTTTTGCTGATATTGAAAATAATCTGGATTTTCAAATGTTACTTTCTAAAGGTATTCCAGTAGCCATCTGTTGCAGTAGTATACCATCAAATTGGGAGGCAATCAAATAAGAACGATAAAATTGAGTTCTTTGATATGTCTGTTAAAGAATTTTATAATTGTCATTTACCTTTCAATTGGTTGGCCTGCAAAACTCTTGCTAATCCGTTAATTAAGGGTATTAGACAAATCGTTGTCGATCCTCCTTATGAACCAATTAACGAGTGTCAACTTACGGCTATCACTATTAGACAAATTAATACTTCACTTCTTGAAGATGACGATTGGTGAAAATCAAAACTTTTTTTCTGTACAAATATTTGGAAATTTCTTTTTATATTGAGCACACTTAAAATGGCATTTGAATTCCAAAAATTAATTAAATATTTAAATTATTATAATGATTTGATCGGCGTAATTTAATTCTATTATTAGCATTTGTTATAAGTTTTACATGCTCAGCTAAGATAAACCTAATAGAAATAATTTTAAATATTTATGTAATATGTTATTATATATTCAAATATCTTAAAGATTTTTTTTCAATGTTAATTTTTACGATAATTTGTTATAAATGAAAATTATTGCTAGAATAAATATAGATATCGTTCTGGAAAATATTGTTAGTTAGTGCTAAAAATAAAGTTCAAATCGAAATGATAATTTCTGCAGCTTAAAGTTGATTGGGAACGCTTTGAATTTTGCGCTGTTGTTATAATTTTGCGCAGCACTGTCAACAATGCTAATGAATAGCTGACGAGTTTTTGCAAAACTAACAAATAGAACTGGTTAGCGTTAGCCAGCCACACACACACACATACACACACATACACACACACGCTTCGCAGCCCACAGCAGATTCCATCCACATGCTATAAAACCAACACGAAATTTGGTGCATCCACTGAACGACCCTCGCTCTTGGCGTAGCCATTCAATAAGCAAGATAAAATATGCACAAACTACACACCAACGCATTCCCCCACATACACACACACACACACACATGCACACATGCATGCCGCTGGCATTGTGTGTGTGTGCGTGCGCTTCAAATATGTATTTTATGCTTTTTGTGCGGTTCGAAACAGAGTTTTGTGGGTGGTAGATGAAGGGGACTCTGCCCGCTAATTAGGCAATATGCACTCGATTGTGTTATAATCATTAAAACCGGAAAATGCATGGCTACCGCGTGCAGTGTGAAGCGTATAGCATACAACGTGCCGCGTGCCACATGCCACATGCCAAGCGCACTTCACTCACACACTCCTTGTCCTCGAACATTTTTCGTTGCATACTTTCAGGCACTGCCCAAAAAAGAGCACTAGCAAAATAGCAACGATCACAACCATTCTGCATAGCTGCTGCAGTACAGCAATGCAAATGAGAAACCGCTAACAATTTTGGTTGCTTTGAAATCTGTTCGAACTATTATTCGTTATGGTCAGTAATTGGGTCTGTTGTCCGACGAGAATTGTATTTAGAAACACAAACCAATTGCAGGTGATAAACTTAAAACGCAGTTAATCGATAAAAATATAAACCAAGTTTTAATATTTTGTTCTGCAATTTACTGAGTTTAAATAATATATTTGGTACTTAAATCTTAAAAATAAATGTTTATTTCAATAAACAGGCAAGAATTAAATAATTGATATATGTAGATTAATTCTAAAGATTTAATTGATTTGAATTTAACAAATTAATTTTATTTTTTAAGTGTGTTTCATTATATTTATTTTAATTTTTATTCCCGCAATCCATAAGGTGTAAGAGTATCATAAATTTGAACCGTCAGAAAAGCAGAAAGCTATAATCACGATATATAATAGTTACAATAATAATTACAGTATCTGTCATTCCTAAGTTGATTTGGTTACAATTATATCAAATTTGTAAATGTTATTTTAGAAATAATTTCATATGTATTTTGTTTTTCTGTAGGTGGATCTTAGCTTTTTAATGATAATCTGCCAGTTGTATTTTTAATATAATAGTACATGGATATACCAAAAATTGCATTTTGATTATTCAGTATATCAATTTGATCAAATTTACAAATACTGCTGAACTGCATGAATTTTTTTAAAAATAGGTAGCGGGTATCTCACAGTCGAGCAGACTCGACTGAAGCAGTCAACTTTGTTTCACTCATTATCTAACTCAACTGACAATAACATAAAAGAGAGAGAGAGATCAGAATGGTTTAAACAATTTAAAAACTTTTATTTCCATATTTAAATTAAAATTTCTTAGCTTGCAAGCGAACAAAGTAAAATATGTTTTCCCCTGTGCATTTAATGCATCTATCAAAATGTTAACTTATTGCAGAAGCAAACATTTGAGATTTAACATGTCCAACTATTTTGCAACTGATTTGCCGAAAGTTAGGTGCTGGTTGTTGCGATTTTATTAAATATATGTTTGGGGCAAGACGTTCCGGTCCGTCACGTAGGCAACTTAAAGTCAAAAACTTTGAGCTGCTTGGGGAAGGAAAACCAACAGGAAACGGAAGCAAACGAAAGCAAACACGTGTTGGGCAAAATCTTTGCTGCAACAATGTAAACACTCGTCTTCAAACAACCAGCCAGCCACACAAACACACACACATGCACTTACACTTATGCGTTCGCTTACACACACACACACACACACGCATCCCCTTTGCTCATTGCATATGTAAACCTGCTTGTAAGCTGGCCAATTTTTTATGTATTTATGCATTTCTTCCTCTTATAAAAACACCTACCAGCCGCTGGCCCCTCGCTCTCGTTGCTGTATTAAAGCTGCCGGTTGAGAAAATGCAGCAGTGCAATAACAACAAATTCACCTCCTCCCCCACTGCCACGCCCAACTCCCTTTGTAGGTTAATCAAATGCAAGGCGAACACAACACAACACAACACAACAAAAAAATTGCAATACGCGTTTTGGTCTTTGGGGAGGAATCGAGTTGCGTTGCGTGGGATGAGAATAATGGGTGTGGCGGAGGAGTAGAGGGGTAAGCAGCTTCCTGTTGGCTAGTTAAAGTACGCGGGTGTCAGAGCATGTTGGTGTCGTTGTGTGCGTGTTATATTAAAAAAATTTCCAACTGAGAAAAGCTGCAACAGCTATAGCAGCATCAGAAGCTGCAGATGCAGCAAAATACAAAAGGCAACTGACAGCTGACGTTGAGACATGGACGAGGATGACGAGGACGGGAACGAGAAAGGGACGTCATTGGACTAGGGACAAGAGCACAAGCATGTGGACGTACCCTGGCTTGATTCTCTTTACTTGATATGCAACGAGCTGGCAGATATGAGATGAAATTATGTGCTTCAATCCAATTAATGGTCTACGTTCATAACTACAACTTGCAAAACCTTTTAGATGCTTACGTTAGATAATAGCAATAAGTGGTACTTAACGGCGAATTGCAAAGGATGAACATATAAAAGAGTTACATAACTATGTCTGAAGGACATGCGAATAGTAACATATATTCTTGATAATCTGTTGAAGTCTTTTACTATTATATAAATATATATTCAGTGTTCTCTGTGGCACCTAAATTAAAATATCAAATTTGAACAGTCAAAATAATATTAACAATTCAGTAGAGTTGTATTTATTCATTAGTTTATTTTATTTATTTATTACATACTTAATATTAAAAGTGAACTGGAGTGAATTTAAAAAGCTATTGGATTTCATCTGATTATTGCATACATATTTCAATTAAAAACTGTAAATAAAATTTTTGAATTTTTCTTAATATATAAAATAAATAAACGCTAAACATTATTGAACAAAAATAAATTAAATAAAAATACTAATTACTAATTTATAATAAAAATTAAAGCAAAATATATTTTTTAAGGATTTTGTTTTTAAATTCAATTCTACGTTATAAAATATATATAAAAATATGTACAAAATATACAAATATTAAATTCAATATTTTTTATTGTAACATTATTTTTATTTTATTTTAAATTTATATGTAAATATATATTATCAAATTTGTGATAGATTGTTAATTTTGTTTTTTTTACATTTTTTTTAACGGCAAAATTAATAGTTTATTTTTTTATCATTGCTTGTAAAAATGACAAATTTTACCGAATATTATATGAAATACTAGGTGTTCAAATTACCTAGGATTTTTGCCTGCAATAAATAGTAAAGATCCCTTTGCACGCAATCAAGTTGATCTGGCAATCCGTGGAATATAGTTATTAAAGACATGTTGATCTATGAAAGGAATTTACCCTTCTGATGTCCTCATAAAAATCCTCAACAAAATAAGCAACTGTCTCGGCAAAACCAACCAGGAATTCAGATTGGACAGGGAAGTCCGTTAACTGTCAGTTATAGCTGTAAGAGTTGCTGTAGCTGTAACTGTTTTGTTGATTTGTTGGCAACAACAGCAATTTGGTTGAGCCAAGTAGCTGCACACGTTGCCAGACAATGTTTATGGCCATCAGGTATTTGGCTTAATTTTTGACGCTTTATGCATATTATGAGCGACAGCTCCCTGGCTCAAGTATGAGCTGGGGCAAGTGTCAAGAACGATGCCTGAAGGTGACATAAAACAAGCCTTTTATGTGGCAAGGTGCCAGAGGCGAGGCTGCTGTTGCTGCTGGTGCTGGTGCTGGTGCAGTAGGTGACACGCAAGGTTGGCCGCCAGGAATGTTGCCACATTGAGGGGAATGGAATGCAGATGGAATGCGACAAGGAATGAATAAGTGAGGCGAGAAACAAAAAACATCGCGTGAGAAATGAGAAATGTGAAATATAGGCAACAATGCGATGGAGTAAAAGAGAAAGGGAGCGGGCGAGAGACAGAGATCTTTGCGAGGGACGGGAAATCATTTGTTATTTCATTTCCGAAATAACCAAAGAATGCAGAGGAATTGGCGCAGAGGATTAGCGGCAAACGTCTGACAGCTGAAATCATTGGCCGCCATTTTGTTTTGTTCGACCAGCCACCTCCGCGCTGTTGCCACATTTCATTGTTTGTCATTTAACGATTGACAGTTGCCGATAAAAGAAGAGAAAGGAACCAAAACATTGAAACAAAACGAAAGCCACTAGCCAAACACAAAACAAAGCACAAAAGCCAAACAATAAGCAATGTCAAAAACAAAAAAAAAAAAAGAAACAAAAAACAAAAAACAAAAATAAAACAATAAGAGTAAGAGCAGCAATGACTGTTACTGTAACAGTAACAGCAACTGTGACAATCGTAATGAAAATGTTAATGATACGGCGTCCAAAAAGGTGTCAACTGCTTAGCCCAAAAATTGCTTCCTGTCTCCACTTTGCCGATGGACCGACGATGGGGCCAAGGCAGTCATTGACTTAAGATTTTTCGCCCTGGCTGTCGCTGGAGCTATTTATCATTATGACATTGCTTGGCTTTTGGGCTGATTTGCCGAGGGAGCGCCATCTGCGCCTTTTTCTGTCCCTAAGCTGTTAATCAAAGCTACCACAATGTTGCGAAAGCAAAGTTCAGTCTGGGAATATTTGAATTTGCCATAAAGCGTAGGATCTGCTTACAGCTCGTGTTTCTGGGAATCTCAAAGTACATCTTGTTAACTTTGTTAGCCTCTGTCGTCACACTCAAGGGTTATCCTACTTCTTTTGTTGGCAATTTCAAGTATGAAGCTTTATAGCAAGGAAGAATAATTAAAAAAAATAGTCACTTTATTTATTAATACAATTTATTATATTTATTAATAAAAGTTATTAATAATAACATTAGTGTGGATTAAATTTGTATTATATTTTTGTTTTGTGGAAGTATGAATTTCTTTCATAATAATTTCAATAGATCATTACATTAAAAAGTTTCAATTAATCATGGCTCATAATTTAATAAGTTAAAAATTAATATTTAAAAGTTTAAATCAACATTAAATTCAAGTTTTGGTTAATTGATAAGTTAATTTAGCGAATTCGATACTTTATTCTGTTCACAATACAACGATTTAGTAACAAATGTTTTTATTAATTAGTAATTTTATTTATTGAAGCTGTAAACAATTTTTTCTAAAAACATACGCTTGTAAAATATGTCAATGAAAATTTGCTGTGAACGTTGTTGCTGTGGTGACGGGTAAAAACTTCAAAGAATTTGAGGGAATTCGCAAGCCACGCCCGATAATCATTTCACATTTACTCAATTACGCCCATAAATGTCAGATATCTGGTTGCTGTGGGGTCAGAGTTCATGGGCCGTTACGGGACAGCCGGTTAAGCCAATTTATTAAATAAAAAACCATTTGTCACATTTTATTCAAGTTTTCAACGCGGGCTTTTCGGTGTGCGTTGCCTGTTGTTATCTTTATGACATTTCCAGTGGAGCAATGAAACAGAAACCCCAAAAGCCATAAAGCCCAAACAAGCAGAAACAGCAGAAGCAGCCAACTGGCCAAAATAAAAGGGGGTCAAAGAGCATGTCGACGGTCGTGGGTCGGTAGTCCGGCAAAAGGTGGACAAAAGGTCGGGCTGTCGTTTTTCTTCATTAATTTCACCTGGTCAACTGATAAAAAGCCAAACGACGACAGCAGCGATGATCATAAAAGTAATATGTAATAACCAGATAATAACAATGGCAAAGAAACCTTTCCTTTTATTTTCTGTTGTGTTTGTGTTGTTCCATTTGATTTTCTATCCTTTACTATCAGCGTGTGAGTGTGTGTAGGTGTATGTTTTCCTTTGGTCCCAGAATTGAGACAGATTTTAGCTGTTGTTAAGACTTTAGAAACAACGCTCGAGACTCGAGACTGTAGACTCGAGATTGAAGAGTCGAGTGAGCAAAAACAATACACGGCAAAGCCGCAACGTTCTTATGGGTACCGCAATTAGTTGATTGCAGGCTCAACTCTATCAAAGATTGTAAGTGCTTTCAATTTCATAGCTGTCCATCTCATTCCAGATATCTCGGTGGCTTGCCAACGAGTATTTTGTACTCTGCAGCTGCTCTCGACGGAAATTAAACTTGTCCAAAAGTTTAAATGCCTTTCTGCCGCTTTCCGTTGTATTTCGCTTGACTTTTGTTCTCAAGTTACCACTACAACTTCCCCACCGCTGGCATTTCCATTTCGTTTCGTTTCCCTCTCGTTCTCTGTGAATAACTGTCCCACATAGTTTCCATTTTCCAACATTTATTGTGTGTGCTCACTCTCTGAGTTTTCTAATTTGCGCGCTTCAAGCAATTAAACGATGCATCCGGTTTTAGTTCTCTCTCTCGTTTAAGAGTCCCCTTTTCATCCTCCTCCTACTTGTACAGGTCCATAAATATGGACTTCAACGAGAAATGGCTTTGCATGTTGCTTATGCGACAAATGAAGCATGTCAAGTTACTCATACGCCCCATTGACCCGATGAAGCACATGTCGACATGTCTACGGCCTTGAGTTCAAATGCCGAGATATATTCGCACTGAAAATTTCTCAACTATAAGTAGTTAATTATGTTTTAATTGATGCTGCTTCAGCACTGCGAGAGAGCTGCCACTTAATGCAAGTGAGTCAACACACCAAGGTTATCTAAAAGGAATATCAAATGGCAACTAAAATTAAGCCACAAAGTTGCCAACTATTAATGCCGACACATGATTTATAATTTAATCAGCCATAAAATGAGAGCGAGTCGATGTGGAGTGTTGGTGTGTTGGCTTATGCAAATGTATAAATAATGAAATGATATTTAATAATGCCCGGTTGAAAACTTACAGCAATGCAGAATAAAAAAAAATGTAATGGAAAAAGTAATAATAGTAATAATGAATGAGCAGCAGCATACAAAAAAATAAATAAAGATAAAAAGAAAAGAGAAACAGATTATAACATGCCATGCATTTTTTATATTTACAGTCGCGGGCGACGTCAACGGGAGGCTGCTGCAGCGCCCCTGCTGTTATGCAATGGAAAATTTATTTTCCCACTCAGCCAAGGGCTGAACAAATTGTTTCGCGTAAATATTTAACAGTCGCAATGAATTGCATTCCCGGCAATTGAAAGTAAAAGCCCAGCTAAAGAATATACTCGTATAGATAAAGAGCAAACAAATAAACAAACTATGCAAGTGCCGGCCAACGCATAAACATTGACAAAAGCAAAACACAACGACAAAGCAGAAACGAGAAACAGCACGAGAAATACAGCAAAAAAGCATAAAAATAAAAAATACAAAATATAAAAAAGTACTTTACAAAAACGCATAAACAAATAAAAATGAAAATTAAAATATTTCCGCTGACAGCGGATGCAACTTTGGCGCTGCGACGGCGTCGCGTAATGAAACTGCAGCGGAAACATAAAATGCCGGAAATATGCTCATGGCTAATTGTTGCCGCTGCCGCCGCTTCGGTCACTTGGCTGACCCTCTGCCGGTCCCTCGTCGCCGCACAAGATGATGACGACAGTGAAATGCATCAGCATCACATGGATCTGCTTCACCACCAGCAACAGCATACGGATTTCATTATTGGTGAATCGGAGGAACACGATCACATAGCGCATCACTTGGGTAAGAAACAAATCTAAAATGTGAAGCAAGATTAAGTTGACCTGGATTTAGTATAAGGAAAGATTATAGAAAATCGCACATCCTTAAAAGAAATTAAAAATTTTGTATTTTGAATAAACATTATATATTTTATTTAGCCATTTTTCATTTGCCAGTCTAATTATGGAAGTATAAGAACTGCATAATCTAATATTTATAACATTTCCAATTGATTCTAGTATAATAAATAATAACTTTTACCTATACCAACTTTCAAATTTTATTATCAATTAACTCATCAATTATTAGAATAAAAAAATGTGTTTAATCCCGAAGTGTTTTACTCTATTATTATAAGTTTTATATGTCAAAATACGTGAAATGCTTTCGTGTCTTAGCTGCTTTAGTAAACAATCTGATATACTTTGAACTCCATGGCATATTTTGAACGTAGTAGTATATTGATATACTAAATATAGCCCTCAATTTTTTTATTTAGTATATTTTTAAAATAATACTGAAACTTTTTGATTTCTCTTTGACAAATTATGCTTACTGCATGCGGGTTTTAGCTTCTTTGGCCAAAAATCTCTTAAATATTGACCCCGACTTCAAATATATACTAAATATGGATTTCAGTATATTTTGGTATGTTTACTTGTTATTTTAAGAATAATTTCACAATATATGACAAAATAGGTAGCGGGTATATTACTGTCAAGCACACTGGACTGTAGCTTTCTTACTTGCTTTTAATTTAATATATTTTTACTTCTTATTGAATGCTAAAATCTTAAAAATTGTTCATGATTCTTTAATATGAAAGTCATTCTGCTGACTTATATTTGACATCGAGAATAAATTAAGTTATTTTTTATTTACACATTACCTACATAATGCATTTATTTGTTTATTTTTTGACTGTCATTTTAAGCTTTGTTTGTCTCCTCAAATTGTGTAATTAAAAAATTGAAACGTTGATAAATAAATACATAAAATTGTCGAAAGCCATTCGACAACTTGCAACTTCCTTTGAAATATCTGCCGCACTTCTCACAGATTCAGTTTTGTGGCCCACAACGAGGCAACCGAAGACCGACAGAAGGAGGAAAGGAATGAAAGGAAGGGAGCTTGTCACGCTCTATTTGATTTTGCCTTTGCTTAGCACAAGGTCAACTTGGCGCGGTTGCCAAGTGCCAACAAACTTTTGAGTGTCCGCCCCGGCTAACTGTGTGTCACTTGAGCGGAATTATGTGACTGCCACTAGAAGTGCTTGACAGTGTGTAACACACATACACACACACAACTACAGAAACTGCCAGTGGCAGTGTCAAATCCCGAAAAACCAGTTTGGCTCATTGCACACTGAGGGCAGTTGGGAGCACGTGCTTGGTTTGCCTTAGTGGCCGTTTAGGTTTTTGGCCCCAGACTTAAGCCGTTCATAGCATAATTAAAGCGCCCACATGGCGTATGCGCATTCGTATTCGTATTCGTATTCGCATTCGAATTGCGGTTGTGTCGGCACACGCATACGAACAAAGCACACACACAAAGAAGGCAACCACATGGCAGCCCACCAAATACCCGAGGGCAACCCAGGGCCCCATGTTTGTGGCCACTTAAGTTTTCTTTGTCCATGACTTGTGGGCTGCCGCCGTTGCTCCGTTGCTCAGTTGCTTCGTTGCTCCGTTGTGGGCTGCTCAACAAGTGGACAACAGTTGACATTGTTCAACAATGTTGAACCGCTCAAAATCCATGTCTACGAGGAGTGTTTGTGTGCGTGTGTTTGTTTGTTCGTGTATGAGCATCTACTTAGCCAGCTCGAACAAAAAGTGATTGACACCCTGATTGATGGCGCTTTCGGTCGCTTGGGTCGTTGAGCCCGGGTCGGCCCATTTTTCGGGTTTATGACTTGACATCTTGACCAAGGCTTTCTTTGTGAATGCACTGGAATTTAAGCATCGCATTCAAGTGTCTCTCAAACTTTGCACTTTTTTTTTTTGTTCAACAAATTTACGATAAATTCATGGTTCATTTCAAGTGCTGTTGTGTTTAACCAAACTTTTAGAGTTACGAGCATATTTTACTACTACAACTAAATGCTGAGCAGATTGAGCTCATGATTGTTGAGAAAGTCAGCTAATATTCTAATTGAATTATTCAAAACTTTTGCCAGATTTGCTTTCATTTTGCGACACAACTTTTGCTTCCAAATAAACAGAGAGAAATTTCATTGAATCGTATTTTAATCACGTCGTAAAAACTTTTCCACTAATAAACATTTTTTTCACCTTTCGCAGTTTCGTAAGTTTTCCAAAACGTTTTCCCCATCACTTTCATACGTGAGCTAAATGAAATTTCTTTGTATGATTTCGCTTAACTGTTTTTGATGTGCATTTTGTCATATGTTTTTTTGTGTGTGGATGTGTTGCCTGTACCACGCCTCTTTTGTGAAGCGGCGTTAGGAAAGAAATTCCCAATGCATGTGGTGGCCATCACACTCCTCTCCACTCCACATGACGCGTTTGCTGCAATTGTTTGACAATTTTTCAACAATTTCCCAACTGACTGCAAAATTGCTGTTGCCTTTCGCTTTTCCCTCTCTCCCATTCGTTTCCTATTTCACAGCATTCTTTCATAGTGTCTGTTGTGTGTGTGTGTGGGTGTGTGTGTGCATCTTTCACACCCTTTAGCGCTGCTGCTGAAAGTATGCAACACTTTTTTGTGCTTTACATTGTTTAGCGCGTCGCTTTTGGCCGACGGGGCGGATGAGCAACGAGCAACGAGCAGGAAAACAGAGTAAAAAGAACGGCAATCACGGCTCCTGTTGGCCTTTTACTGTGGCGTTGTTGATGTTGATGTTTTTTTTTTTTTTTTGTTGCTTTTCTATTGCTGTAATTTGTTTTTTATTTTGTTCTCCTCTGCTCCGCTCTGCTGTGTTTTGTTCTGCTTTGTTTTCATTTTGTTTTTGCTGTTTTTTGTTGCGCTTTTCGTCTTTGCCTCTTGGCGAATGTTTGTTTTTAACATCATTTCACGTTAGCTTCGTTTGTTCGCATCTCGTTTGAAGTCGCCTTTGTAGTTTTATTTTACACAAATTTAATTTGCCAGCATTTTGCATTTGACCTGACCTATGCTTCCTCCCCTTCTCCCTCCCACACCACATCTCCATTAGCCTTAGGCTAGCCTTTGAATTTCGAATTCAAACTCGCCAGGCCGAGTCTCGAGAAATATGTCAGCAAACGCACTAAACTCAATTAGCAAAAAGGCCACTGGTCTGTTGCACTTTTGCCCACCGATGAATGCAAAATGATAAAGTTATCGTGGTGTCTGGACAAGCTTTTAACCTCCCACACATGACACCGCAATGGGAATTGCCAACTGCTCAGAAATTTTAACACTATATTCGGGCTGTGCTAATTTGAAAGTTACACTATGCTAGGTAAATGCTGCCCATAAAAGTTGACTGGCCAATAACTGACATTTTGGCAACTGGCAACTTGCAGTTTGCAGTTTGCTATCCTAGTCATGCCACAAAGTCAAGTCCCTGAGAGTCGCTGCACGCATCACTTACTTTTCTCTCACTTTGCACTCTCTCGCTGTGCACTTTCTCTGCTCTCTGCTCTCACGTACGCAGCAAACTTGAATTTTTACAATCATTTTGACCCACTGTGAATTTGCTGACCAACTTGGTCCACACAAAGTTGCCTTGAATGCAGCTCAGGTTATACCAAGGTGTTTTAAGAGATTGATGGGTTAGAGATTAAGTGAATAAAACTCTCCGACCACTTGATAACATCAAGGAGCAATCAATCTTAGTCTTTAAACGATGCTTTCGACTTCATATAATTGACCAAAGAAAACAATCTTTAATTTAAAAACTGATAAAAATAATTTTAGGTTCAGAATTAGAATAGGACTAGAATAGAATTAGAATTTATTTTATTTGTAAATTTGCTGGCATTCAAAGTTTATATGCAACTATTTCTGCAGTTATACAAGCACTCATGCCGAAAAGCTAGAAAGTTGTGTGCTCCGCCTTTCTCATTTACTCTGCCTCAATGTCCCTGGGCTGCGTACGTGAGTTGCAAGTAACCGTCAAGGCTTTGACTTTAATTAATTTAAAAAAAAAGGAATTAAAATCGTATGCCACACATTGCGTAATAAAAGTAATTTATTTAACAAATTAAGTTAAAAAGTGGCATGAAAATTAAAATTAAATTTATAAATTGTAATATTAATTCAGAGAAAAGAATATAATGCGAATATAAATAAAATTATTAATTTAAACATTATAAGATATAAGCATATATAAAAATAAGTAAGAAAGCTACAGCCGCTACCCATTTTGAATAAAAGCAATATATTTTGCGGTATTATTCTCAAAATATACCAAATATATTGCAAAAACACTAAAAATATACCAAATGGTATATATGGTATATCGATATAGAACACCATTCAAAATATACCATTGAAGGCAAAATATACCAGATTGTCAGCGAAAGCAACAAAGATCCCTAGTAAGTAGGCGTTTTTGCCCATATAAAAGTATTTCTTTAATAACTTCGAATATTTTCATCTGATCGCAAGCAAATCACAACACTATAGTTGTTATTGTATATACCAAAATTCGTAACTCTTGCTTTAAAATTACACTTGTTATTCGATTCGATTTTTTTGATTTGCGGGGGCGGAAATGGGCGTGGCAAAAATTTGAAACAAACTTGATCTGCGTGCAAACATAACAAATGCTGTCGAAAAAAAATATAGCTCTATTCCTTATAGTCTCTGAGATTTAGGTCTTCATACGGACAGACACACAGATACACAGACGGACAGACGGACATGGCTAGATCGTCTCGGCTGTTGACGCTGATCAAGAATATATATACTTTATAGGGTCGGAGATGCCACCTTTAACCTGTTACATACATTTCCTGTCAGCACAAATTTATATAATACCCTTGTACCCTATGGGTAGCGGGTATAAATACATTAAATATATGTAAGAAAATGACTTGTAAAAATTGAATTGAATACAAAATATAATTAAAAAGCTTGGGAGAACTGTTGTAAAAAAAATCAGAATGTAATAGATTAAATGGCATCAACAATTCTTTAAACATTAAAATAGAAAATTCTGTCCTTTGTTCTACATCTCCCACCTAAGTTGAGTCCAATTTGCTGCTGTAACTGAAAATTTGTCGAAATTTGTCGTAATTATAATCATTAGGCGCAAACATAAACAAATTGTAGACAAATTTGTGCAACTTGGAGGCAGTTGTTGACACCTACTTGAGTATTTGTGGAGATCCCATGCAGCGTTCCCTACACTTGGTATCTGTAACCGTATCCGACTGCGTATCCGGGTGCTAAGCTGTCTACAGTTTTTGGGCTAATAAATCATTGAGAGCTGACACGAAAATTGGCTTAAATGCGTTAGCATTATGGCTAAAATCAACAGCAGACGTCCAGGCGTATCTCTCTCCCTCTCAGCCTGCGGCTGTGGCAGCAACTGAGATGCTGAACGTACGATGGGCTGTCTGTCGCAGCAGGTGCGTTGCTTCTCAAAGGAGGCGCCACAGGATGCGTAAATTAAAATGTTCGTGTACTTGCACAGCAAAAAAAAAAAAAAAAAAATGAAGAAGAGAAAGCTCGAGAGTTTTTCCCATAAATGGCAGTGCCAGGAGCTACAGTTTTTCTTCGGCAACTTTATTGTTTTTGTTGCATAATTTTTTTGAGCATTTATTTTCATTTGTTTTCGTTTGTTGTTCGACTACGCCTACCGTGCGCCATAACAGAAGGAATGAGATGAAAAGTTAGACAGAGAGAGACAGCGAGACTGACAATGGTCTGTGAAAATTTAAAGCATATTTCTTGGCGAGCTGCCGCAAGTAAAATGGCATAATAAATAAATCTACTTTGAATTAGCGCCATTTACTTTACATTTATTTTTGCCGCCGTGCAATTTATGGCCTCCGACGTCCCAAAGATTCTCTCTTTCTCTTACTCTGTCGATTTTTCTTCTCTTTCTCCAATCTGCATATATCTTTTGTTGTTGTTGCTGTTGTTGATGCTGTCGCTTCAATTTCGGCGCGTGCTTTTTGGCTAATGAAGTTTTGAGGTTCGCTTGGCCTACTTGTCTTCCCTTTCGCTCTTTCTCTGTCTCTTTCTTTCTCTTTCACTTTCTCCATCTCTCACTGCCTCACGCAAATGGAGCGCAGTGTATTGCGGCATTCCTCAAAAAGGTGAGTGCAATCAAGTGGCAAACAGAAATAGCTCAATTTGAAGTATGTTCATAAGCATTTCGAGGGCTTAATGATAAGGAAATGAAAGATGGCCAATTCCCAGAAACTTCGACTTGCCACTTTTCTTTGTTTGGTAGTCTAAATATACTTCAAACTTTCTACAGAAATTTAAGAGATGGAAAATAGCTTTATACAGTTTTTTGAAGTCATCTATTATAATGTAATTCAGTTCTTAAATGTATCATCAAACATTTATTGAATTATTATTATCATGTTTCATATTTTGTAATAAATGTTAGCACCAAAAACTTAATAAACAAATTTCGGAAATTAATTTTGTAGAACATCAAAATATGTTTATATCGAAATTCAAATTAATAACTTATATAAATTATAACTGTCACATAATTGCAGGTTTTTTTTCCGATACCTAACTTAGCCCACAATTTGCTGTTAAAGTAAATTCCGTGACATTTACATACCAATTTCTTACTTACAACCAATCGTCACTTTCTTGGCAAACATTTCTCGACTCGCTGTGCGATTGCTATTGATTTTTACTAGCATTTACTTTTTGGCCACCTTGGCATATATTTCGCTTAGTTTTTTTTCGGCACGATGACAGCTAGAAAAAAAGAGAGTAGAGAAAAAAAACACACACAAGTTATTTATAAGCGTAAAGGCCTTGGACTTTAACCGGTGCGTGCAGACACACTGTCAATAGAGCAAATGAATTGGAATTTGGCATAGCTCGCGAATGGGCGATTGGGCAATTTGGTGATTGAGGGAGTGAGAGGGGGGAAAGGTGGAAGAAGAGGGAGAAATAGAGGGAAAGGAGAGTAGAACAAGCAATAGCGACGCAAATAGCAAATGGCAACATTGACATAAGAAATGTGAAACGAGAGAAATGAGAAACACAAAATAAGAAAAATAAGTAATTCATAGTAGACAGCTGCAGTTGAAAAAGAAGAAGGAGGATGTGAAAAAGGGAACGGACAAATGGCGGAAGAGGAAACAAATTTTCAATTAATTCTCATGCTCAACAATTCGGGCACAGTTTGCATTTTAATAAACGCCAAGCACATGCTAACTGCCATTGGTATGAGAAAAGTAAAAGGGGATGGTAGAGAGTGAGAGGGTTAGGGGGAGGGAAAGGGAGAGGGAGAAGAGATGTTGCCTGCCCTATTGCATTCGCAGTGACTTTGGGAAAATGTCACAGCTGCCTGGCAGGGCAAATACATTTTGTGGCTGTTGCAGCGACGCACAGAAGTATGCAATAAATTCGATTTCACAAGCATTTGGGGTTGGTTTTGCTGCTGGATTGACAAAGAGCAATGGGAAGGGGGTTGGGGAATGAAGGTTGTGCATTCTCAGCTAGCAAACATCAAACGCAGTAAAAAGCAAAGCCGATGCTGATGCTGAAGTTGGGCAACAACTTTGCGCTCGACTTGGCAGCTCAGCCTGTTTGTAATATTTTGTGTTGCATTGTTGCATACCACAGCCAACCCACTCCCCGCAATCACAAATCCCCCTTCGGCATCGCCATGCCAATCCCAATTCCAATCCCAATTTCCATTCTCCACTCCCTTCGCTTTCGGCTGTCCAACATCTTTGCTGTCATATTGCATAGAGCTGTTTTTGTTGCCTTGTGTCTAGTAGCTTGTGGATCACATGTGTGTGGAGGCAAAGAAAACGCATTCAAAAGGGCCACAAATGTTGCCAGTGAATGTTACGTGCCATCCCGACCAGACCTCACCACACCAACAGACCCCTGAAAAGACCGAAACAGTTGTGCAACTTTTTAATAAAAGTTCCTTTTACGCTTTCTTTCACATTTTGCTGCTCCGCATCGAGTGACGTGATTTGCAGTCGACTCTCGACGTGACCGTGAAAATGGGTTAGCTCATAATAAAAATGCTGAAAAATGAATAAAAAACTAAGAAATCAGGTTGGCAGTTTCTTATAAATTGTAGCCAGGTCTGTCAATGGCAATAGAGATGTACGATGAGAGACTTTCAACAAGAGCCATAAAGTGAGAAATTCAAATATCTATGACTGCAAGTAAACTTTTTGGCAGAATGATATAAAATAAAATATTTCTATATTTCAAAGCAATAAATGCCAACTCAAATGATATTTATTTTCTTTACTATAATAAAATTGCGACACTCAATATTTTATTCGATTTAAGAAAAAGATCGATAATAGTCAATCTTTGAAAATTCTAAATTTAGTAGAAATATTTTCTGTATATGTTGTCAACAGTTTCAAACAAAACAAGTTTGAAAGCTATTGTGAGCTGACTGTGAGATTCACGATACTCATTAAACAAAACTGTGCGGTATTGTTCTTAAAATATACTAATTTAATATACCTCAAAATACTAAAATATACCTATGGCTCTATTTGGTATATTGATACATTTCAAATTAAAAAAAAATACCATAGAGTACAAATATATAAGATTGTCAGCCAAAGCAACGAAGACCAGTAGCAAGTCAACGTTTTTTTCCCATACCAAAAAAATGTCTTAAATAACTTCTACAATTTTTGTCGAATCTTAATCAAATATTCAGCAATCGAATCATAAATACTGCAGTTTTTTAGCTCAGTTGTATTGAATCTATCTAATATCATTTAAGTTTGAAGTAATAATAACATAACTGAATAAAAAGCACCACGAAGACATTTCAACAAATTTCTGTTTTCAACTTCGGTAACATTACATTAACTACCACTTTAAGCAAACACCTATTAGTTACAAAATTAACATGTAAATATTTATTGTAGTTATTTTGTTGAATTTATACTTGATGTCAAAACAAACTCTTTACTAAAGAACTCTAAAGCTCTTCTACGAACATAAGTTCATGTCAATTCCTCCTGAATTCGTAAATGCATTTTGAATTCAACCATTTGAACTTTACTTCCGGTTATCAATTTATTTCCAATGAAATTCCCTTTATCAGCTCTACTGAGTTAATTTGAGCTAATAATAATTCTAATCAATAAGCCCATTACCAGCAAATTTACCTCTTCGATGCAATAATTTTACCAATTGCAAATTCTAAACAGAAACGCATGAACGTAAATCCGTTTACACATTTACCCCCATTTGGCTGAGTTTGGTAAATATTTTATGATGCGTGCACTGCATTGCATTACATGTCTGGGGAAAGCGATGCCCAACATCAGAGCTAACTCAAACCTCATGATGGTTCAATTATTGATTTCAATGCCAGACACTTCATTTCCAACGTCGGTTCCTGCTGTTGCTGCTGCTGCTGCACAGGAGTCAAATTGCACATTTTGTGCAACTTCATTTTGTGGTTTGTGAAAATTACAAGCTGCTCGTAAAGAACTGCTCGGCGCACAAATGCGCCAAAATATTGTAAAAAAAAAACAAACGAGACTACACCAAATGGGAAGTGGAGCATCGAACATCTCTTCACACTCTCATCTCTGTCTCTGGCTCTCTGCATATCTCCCTAGCGGCCAGATATGTGGCGCTATAGTGTGCGTGTTGTGTGCGGTTTTAAGGGAAATGTTTGGAGGGGTTGCTGGTCGATTGCTGTGGAAGCTGTTTATCTGTTTATATGCTCGCCACAAATTGAATTTCCCGAGCAGAGTTGCGAGTAACTCAACTAAAATTAACTACCTAATATCGGTGAATGTAACTGACTAACACTTTGTTCTCGTTCTCTCTCTTTTTTCGCCTTCGGTCTCCACTTTCACGGGGCACTTTGGTCTCGATTTCCATCAAAACGTAAACGTAAACGAAAACCTAAAGCGGAAATGCAAAATCACGAAGAGCTGCTGGAGGACATACGCGAGGATACGGCCGTCAATGCGATACCAGACAAAGGTAAGAAAACACCCACTCTGCCACATGTTGTCCTCAGTTACTACCTCTTTTTCAGTTGCAAAACATTTTGAAGTACTAAATCTAGCTTTTCTTTGCAATAGGATTTGTTACAGCTAGACTTTCATTCACAAAATGTGTCCCAAAGACAGATTTGTACAGAACTTTAATCTTAATGAGCTGAAGAACTACTAGAGGTCTATTAAATGTCAATATTCGCGAATACACATTATAGAATTTACTGCTTCAGGCTGTTGCGCACATTTCGTACATAAAGCACAAGGATTGATTAAATAAAGGAATAAATTAATTCAGCTTGCAGATTCGAGTAAATTTTATTAACATTGTATAATAATGATGCGCAATGTTGATACTCTGAAAAGAACAATATAAGTGTCAATGAAGTCATTTGTTAAAGCCAAAGTTCGCCTTAAATTTAATTTGTTAAGATTTTGTCTGAATAAAAGAGAACATTTTGTTTAGTTTAAAATAATAAATATAATGTTACTTTACACAATAAGATGCTCTATATTGAAAACTATGAACATAAAGTCGATGATCATTCTATGTTACATAATGAATGGTAATAGGTTTTACTATTTACTTTTTAGAACTTTACACATTCACTTTCCTAAAATTAAAACATATATTTTTTGTTATGTTTGTCTATATTTAAAAATATTTTATATATAAATTATAATTTATGTTTGACTGGCGGACAAGACAAAAGTAATTTTCTTAGAGCATTCACACTTCGTTGTGGTCAATTGAAATTTGTGCTAACGTGTTCTCGTATCGTTTTACTTATCCCAAGCGTCACGTGCTCATTTCTTGCCCCTGTTTCATAGTGCTGCCAGCGAGTGTTGCCATTACGAGTCGGTGTCGGTGTCTGTCTTCAGTTTTCTGCGCTGTATTCTCTGGCGCTGAGCAGCGCTGTTGTCGCAGCATTTTTTCTCGCTTTTAAATTTTATTTATTGTAAATTGTATTTGAAACGTGCTGAGGTTCCATTTCTGCCTTCTCCCGTCTAAGAAAAAAAAGAAAGCAACTAAAAAAATATATATATACACGAAATAAGCTCAAGCTAAAGCTGCCCTTGGCGTGAATGTGTTCTGTCGTCATGTGTGCGTGTGTGTGTATGAGAGTGAGTGTGTCGTGCAACTTAATAGAGTTGTTTAGCATTTAAATAGCGCCATTTGCTGACTGTTGTTGCTGCCGCTGCTGCTGCTGCTGTTGCTGGCGTGCTTATTAAGTTGAAATGCAGAGTGGAGTCGAGGCGAGTCAAATTGAGGCGAGTTGACTTAATAAAGTGAGCTTAAAGTTTAATTTGACAGAGAGACGTAAATACGCCTAGTGTGCTTATGGGAGGCCTAAAAGCCACTCATGGATAAGCCAAAATGCTCACATAAATGTATTTTATAATACAAATAAGAAACCCCTATCATACGACATGGGTAAATAAACAAATGAAAGATTAAAACTGATTCACAAACATTTGTGTTTACGGTTTGCTTAGCTGAATTAAGAGATGAGAAGGGAGAAAACAATAGCCTGCAAATAAGCAAATTATAAACGAATTATATGTTATTTCTACTGTTTGTAAAATGTTGCCAATTTATAATTCTTTTTCTGCCGTTTACATTCATCAACACTAAGTTGTATTATATTTACTATTCTGGTTATAAAAACCATTTCTATGATCATGACAATTACAAATATGGAGCATAAGCCCCACACTCTATTCCAGGCTAAGCCACTTGAAATCTACATGAAATAAGAACAACAACAACGAGTGGAGGGCGGAGCTCAAAAACGATTTGCTGTATTCGCATATATCATAAACATTATGTTAAGCACAAAGAGAAGCAAAGGATATGCATAAGGATATGCAATAAATCCACTCAAGGCACAAGACATATGCACATTAAATCCTAATTTCATGTGCCCATAAATCCACTAAACAATCACACCCAAGTCTCTGGGCGAATGATGTGCCACAAAACAAAATATGTTACGAATTTGCGAATTTGCACATATTTACACACGAACGCGCCGAAAAGTATGCCATAAAAATACACGCAACGCTCAGTGAGGAAAGTAGATGGAAGGAGTCGGCAGACGACGAAGGAGAAAGTGAAAGTAAAAGCGAAGAGGGAAAGGGAGTCAGATATCAATATGAACGGAGCCAAAATCAAATGAGTTGGCAAAAGGCATCCGAGAGTAGCGACTGAGCAGAAAGGAAAAGATTAAGCCTGTTTAGCGGGTGGTAGGGAAGGGGGAGATTTGAGGGAGAAAACAGGACAGTCTGTGGCAAATTTTTATTGACGCGTCGGGAGCTGGGTAATCGAGCTTATTAGCAAGTGCTGTGGCGACGGGAAGAGTCGTTGTCATTGCCTACACTTGGGCACTTGGACTTGCTATCGCCATTATTATCATCTAGTGAAGCATACTTCAGGACACACACAAAGCAAAACAAACGACAAGTCGAAGATAACATACTCTCCACGACATTGTTTATGGCTTTGCAAGATTAAAAGAAACTTCTCTTTTCGCGAGTATAAAAATGAAGGGAAACTTAAGGTAAACATTTTTTAAGTACTCGTTTATTTATTGTGACTGGAAGAGTATTTGAGTGCAGGGTGTGAAATACGATACCAAAATGTGGGCTGTTAACAGTTTAATGTTGCAAGTAATTTAATATACCGTAGTTGGCTGGCAAAAGCGCCGCTGTTAATCAGTTAATCAGCACTTTGATTTCCATAGAATATGCAGCATACCCCTTTGGGGATTGAGTACATAATAAGCGGAGCAGAACGTGATGTTTAGACGCAGATTAGGCGACAATCAGCAACATGACAACACACAAAGCAAACACATACACTTGCACACAAATAAATAAGCACACACACATGTACACATTTACACAGTGCTAACCAAAATACAAACACACAAAGTTGCCAGCGATGTTGGGCATTGCGCACTTTCGCGCTGTTTACCCCTTGCAAGTGAGATTTACAGCCACATCAATACACATCAACAAAAAATGAAAGAAAAAAAAAACATTCTCTTCCTCTGCCTCTCTAACTCTGTCTCTCACTCTTCTGTTTGCTTATCACATTGTTTACGCATTTTGAGTACAAGATTGTTATGTGTTGATTTGCTTTAACTGACGCGTGCCCCGCATGTAAGAAAGCATCACCAGCCGACGCGGCATGCTTCGTTTGCTTGGCATGTATGTTTTTTGTTTTTGTTTATGCTTTCGCTCTTATTCTATGTAACGCCAACTTTGTTGAGGTCTCCTTGGCATGTCAACGGCATGCACAAACATACTCACACACACCCACGCGACAAGTGCGAGTGAGTAAAGTTTTAAAGCCTCCCACAAAAGAAAACCACAAAATCTGTTGCATACTTGTGGGCGGTCGCGCTTTTAAAGTCAACCCGCGCACTGTGCGCATCGCTGAGCATTGATTGACTGACTGACTGACGCATTAACTCACTCACTGCTAGCGAACTCAAGCGGCAGCCAGTCAGCATAATTTTGTGGTTGAGCCAAAGTGGTAAAGTGTGAGCTCAACTAGAGCTGCTTGTCAGACGAAAGTATATTTATCTGCTATATATGGTATTTGAAAGTGAAGTGCAGAACACTTCCTTAGAATGTGTGATGCAAATAAACAAATCCAAATTCAATTTACTTCTATTTAATTGAGATTTATTGAGATAAATGAATGTGCATTTTAAAGTATGTTCAATTAGAAATTAGATCAAGTAAGAAAGCTACAGTTGTGTGTGCTCGACTGAGAGTTACCCGTTACCTATTGTGAATACACGCAAATTTGTGCAGTGTTAACTAAATACCAAATATATATACCTCAAAAATACTGAAAATATACTCAGCTTACATTTTTGGTAGATTGATATAGTACTACATTTTAAATACCCCATAAAGTACAAAATAGAATAGCTTGTCAGCCAAGGCAAGAGAATTTCTTAAATAAATTCAACAATTACTACCAAAAATCGACTTTAGCTTTAAAACTTCGCTTGTTATTCGATTCGAAAGTAGGCGTGTCCAAAATTTTGAAAAAATCTTAATCTGCATGCAACCATAACAAGTGCCGTCGTATTTATTTTATGTTCATATCGTCTCGGCTCTTGACTTTGATCAAGAAAATATATATGTTACTTTATTGGGTCGGATATGCCATCTTCTGCCTGTCACATAAATATCCTCGAAGCCCAAATGCCCATCTACTGAATGAGTATCGGGTATAAAAAAGATAATAACCAAAATTTATTTTATTTATTTAAATATAATATGTTATTCATATTGTATCTTAAACATTTCTTCAGAGTAAAATTATTAATAAACAATTCTGAAATTTAAAACTCCTTCAATGTGCACTATTGATGTGTAAAGTCGTTTTATCTAAGAATTGAGGCTCTTAGCTTGACTCTATTTGGAAAGTTAAGCTCCCCTATTCTAAGATAAGATTGACTTATGTTTCAACACATCAAATCTATTTAAGTTACCATATGTTTTCACTTAGTCCAATCGAATTAAAGGTATATACAGAGGTTTCAATAGTCAACTGTTGGAAGAAACACTCTGATATGTACCTTGTTTTGGATTAGACTTAAATATATTACAAAAATTTAATTTTAACTTTGCTATTTCTGAATCAATTTCATTGCAGATTTACCCAAATTCGGCGAACTTCTCCAGAATGTCACGATTCCCGTGGGACGAGAGGCTGTGCTTCAATGTGTTGTGGACAATCTGCAAACGTATAAGGTAAGCAGTTTGCTTTCGATTGCCATGGCACTAAAAACAGGACAATGCTTGCTTGATAGTTTGACAATCAGTGTAGCAATTATAGGGGGCAACACCTATCATCAGGTGTTGCTTTTAATGGAAACAGCTCGCGGCGCTGTCATTCCAAACAGTTTACACTTCATCAAATAAAACGTGGCCTACTAGTTTTGGCTGGCCACACCCCAAATAGAACCCTTTTTTGGGGCCGTGCGTGCGTTCTCGTTAAACACATAATGCGTGTGCGCCATTTATGCTGACCCTTTTCTTTTTCCATCCATGCTCTCTTCTCCCACTCCTCTGAGATGGGTTCTCATGGCCCGAGCACGTTCTGCAGCCCCTTGGGCTCCACTTTGATTTCGTGACCCGATGGGTGAGAGCACAAAAAATGGTCCGCAATGAATTGCCAAAACGAAACGAAAATAGCAAACGGCTGGCCACAAATTTTTGTTAGTCAGCTTTTAGGCCGGGTGCAAAGGTAAATGGACCCAATGAAAGCACACGCAACAAATTGATAATCTTTTGGGTTCGTCCAGGTTCTCAGCGTCCTTGATGATATCGTTTTTGGCCAACGTCCAATTGGTAAATGTGCTCTTATTATGTTTGGGTAATTCTGAATAATGTTGTTCCGCATTGTCTGTTGCATTAAAGCGTACAAATTGAAAGCTAGTGAATTGATGTCTCTCATATCAGCGTATATGAAAAGAAGACAACAATTTCTCTACCTTATAACTTGAGCGCTTTTTGGGTTGCCTAAACGAAAGGTAACTTTATTTCCGGTTTCCGGTAATTAATTTGTCTTCATTTAAATGTATCACATTTGTGGGATTGAACTTTATATTTTTCAATTGTAATTTTACACTTTTTATTTAATAATTTATTTACTTTCTCAATTTAAGTAACTTTATGCTAAATTGCAAGTACGCCAGACTGTATAGTAATCAATTACAAACTATGCAATAAGGAATACTCAGAATTTGGCACAATTCAATGACACTAAATTAATAAATGCACCGAATCGCCTTGGACTCAACAGAACTGAACTCACCGTGACCCACTTAATGGGTTGCAACTTGTGCTTCAAATTTCCACTTTTGCCACCTTAAATCAAATTGTCGGCCGCCTTTTAGGCGACACTCGGTGTCTTTGGACTAATAAATGAGCTTGGGCCACGCTACCTTAACATTAATATTATAGCTAAATCGTTGAGCGTTTTAGTTTTACAATTTTCCCCATTTGTCGCTCAAAAAGTATTTTGTTCTCTTCCTTTGTGACTATAATATTTCCTTTCATTTTTCGTGCTTTTTTTGTAGATTGCGTGGCTACGTGTCGATACACAGACCATTTTAACGATACAAAATCACGTCATAACCAAAAATCATCGTATGAGCATTACTCACGCCGAGAAACGTGCTTGGATATTGCGTATACGTGATGTCAAGGAATCGGACAAGGGCTGGTAATGTATAAACTCCATCAACTAAAATACAAAAAAACGTTTTCTATCTCTGCACATATTTTTATTCAATTAGGTAAATTTGACAACATAACTAATTTTGTTACATTTCATTTAATTAAATTTGATATTTTATAATATGTAGGAACTAAAGATTTTTCATAAACTATTTAGTATTTATTTTTGTTTGTTGTCACAATAATTTGTCATCCAATTTACCATACTTTGTGCTTTGATAATCTCATACTTTGTAGACAACTCACATTTTCCATTTCGTTTCAAATATTTCATAACTTTAAATACTTTTTATTTTTATTTACTTTTCACAGTTCTCTCATACTAAAGTCTGTTGCATTTTGAACACATAATTTTTATGCCTTGCCATTCCATCATGTTTTTATCATAAAATGCCGCCACGCACGCTTGCCTATCGCATTTTTGAGTTCGTTTTTGTTTTACAACATAAGCCCTATATACGGAATCAAGAATAATCTAACATGAAAATGTTCACAAATGGCAGGTACATGTGCCAAATAAACACGGATCCTATGAAGAGCCAAGTCGGTTATTTGGATGTTGTCGGTGAGTAAACTGAATTTATAATAAAGCAAAATATAAAAGCAGATTTATATGTTTATAAACGACAAATAGTTCATATGCAGATGAGGAATTTTATTTTAGTAGTTCATAAAACAACCATGTAGAAGTTATTATAATTGTGTAAAGAATTGCATTAAACATGTTAAACTATTTATACAAACTTTTGCTTTTAAAGCTTTTACAGCTTTTAAAGTCTTCAGCATATAAACATTAATAATTTATTTTAATTTAATTATCTTAAGAAAACAATTTAATTTTGAATTGTGACATAATTTTGCTACTTTTCTATGCATATCTATATTGACTTGCCACACGTAATATGTTGTACAGAAGAAACAAGAAGTTAAGAGTCTTAAATTAATTGCAATTTGTCTTGACTGCTGGCTGGTCAATGAGTCGATCATTTGACGCCCTCAACTTGTGCTTCATTTTGCAGTTGATAGTATTTTTTTCTGTTTTCTGATTTTGTTTTTGTTTTTTGAAATCGCACTAATTGCTCAGCGAAGTGTTGAGCGGGAAAAATGGGAAAGTGGGCTAGTTTCAGTGGAGTGTGTTGGGGGCTAAAGTTGTGCACAACTTCTAACAACTCACGATTGAGTCTAATTGCAATGGTTACCGACTGCGTTTAGTGAGGGCGTTTGTTTGCCAGTTTTGTAAACTATTGGCTAACTGAGTTGGCCACTCTTAAAGCAACGTCTCTTGGCCCACTTAAAGCGGCTATCGACGAGTCCTTACTTTTCACTTAGCTGGCACATTAGTTGTTATTGTCGATTTTCCACTTCCACTTCTTCTGTCTTTTTCAAACTAAATGAAACAATGAACCGTTAGAGAGCAGCAGGTAATGAAACAATTTACATGCTACGTGCCTTTTGCTTCAGAGCTAGTCTTGCACACTCCTGAACACCTTTACGTGTGTGTATGTGTGTGTGTGAGTGGTACATATACATACGTCCATTTCCATGTCCGCTTTCAAGTCCCAGCTCGTGTCCATGCGCCCACGTTAATTATTCAGGCGGCGTACGAAAACCTCAGACAAGGAGACAAGCCAACAGACTGATTTTAAATGAATATGCCGCCCTCTTCACTGCTCCGCTCAGCTGGATGAGGGTTCACGGTTTTTGGTTTGCCTTGCTTCCGGCTTGCCTGGATTCCCGCTTACAGCCCAAAAAAAACCGCGGCATTTTGCTACGGTCGTAAGTAACCACTTTGGTTGATTGTGTTTTCATTGATGTCGAAATTCATTACAGCCATCTACACTGCACGAAATTTGTGCTGTGAAATGAAGCCAACAGCAGCAGAATCAGCAGCAGTAGAAAGTTGAAACTGCCCCATTGACTGACTGACAGTGCAAAATGCTTTTCGCTCAAATGAACTAAGTCTACGAGCAAAATTGCGAAACCACTTTAAATCAGCACGGCTTTTGCTGCCACTGACAAAGTGTGTGATTCTCTGTTGCACGCTTTCCTTCACATTTTACTCTCCTTCACTCATCCAGTGTCACGCAAAAACAAACACATAAACAAACGGCGCTCAACTATCTCTAGCATCACATTGTAGTCATCATCAGCACCCTCAACATAAAATCATTGTTTATTTAGCAACGCCAGGAAATGTTTCCGAGCCAGCCAAGAGAATTTAACAGACACAAAGTTGAGGAAGGTAAAGAAATTGTATCACCAGAGACTCTTCTAGACGTTTAAATTGAAGTTCTTGAATTCCAAGCGAAGCTGTCTTTTCTACAATTGAAAATAATAGCTTTAACTGGTTAATGCATAATTCACAATGAAGAGATAAATATGAAAATTTGTTAACCGCTCCGGTAGATAAACTTTCACAATAAAATATTAGTTTCAAAATATTCAAAAAGTTACCTATTTTAAAAGCATTTTAGAGGAATTCTTAGCAAATTGTCTTTTTATTTTAAGTTTAAGGTTTTTACTAATGTAAACAAATTTTTGTCAAACCTTGAATATAAATTCAATTAGGTTCCTCCTTTATCTTACACTCAATTGATAGCATTATCTACGACATTTTATCTACTCGCTTCAATTTCATACTTTAATTCAATTTAAATGTTATCAATTCAAATTTCCCCTATTTGTTACAAGTCTATAAATCAAAGTGTGAATTTTTCATATTTTTCGAGCATTCAACAAATCGATTCATGTATTATTAGCCCGCAACAAAAAAATGCCATGCAAATCAAATAAAATGCATAAATGAAAGAAATTCGCGAATATCGAAAATGCTATATCGAAAAAATGTGAGAGAACGCTACGAAGTCACGAACCGTGAGGACTTAGTTCAGACAGTGCCTTTAACAGCATAAGCAAAACATCAATGCGAATATATATGATTTGAAATGAATTATTCAATGCCTGGCTGGCCTCTAGATTCGAATATGTATATAAAAACAATCAACAATACAAACACAAAACACAACAAACATAAAAAAGGACCAACTTTAACTGCATCAGCAAATAAAAGCATCTAAAAACGTCGCCAATGCCACCGAAAATGTGTCCACAATTTTTATGGATGAGAAATTTGTTGTCCATTTTCGGGCAGCTTTGATGTATGGCAGTTTTTCGGGGGCGATAGTCAATGCTTTATTGTGCATATGCTAGCAGTAGGGTGGGGCGAAGTAGAACGCTTTGGGCGGTAGTGCAGTCAAGTGGCAAAGCTGTGAAAGTGTCAAAACGGCATCGGGTGACGTCGAAACTGGATTTGTTGTCTCAACGCGCAGTGCAAAATTGCTGAAAAATGGCAATTTAATGCAAAGAATTTATTACTTGAGGCTTCTGCACTTCAGTTCAACTCAACAGAGAAACAAGATAGTGAGATACACTTTAAGTAATATTAATTTGAATTTTAAGCGCATTATGATATTATGCAAACCGCTTAAAAAATCCAATTCATAAAAATTGCTTTTAATCTTTATTTCCATTTGCCTGATTTAAGCATATTTGAAATTAATTTTTATCTCACATCATTTCAGTTCATTTCATAACTTATCACCCACTGAGCACGGCGATAAAAAGCGTTTACTCCAACACGTGCCTCCCTCTCGTTGCCCTCACACGCAGCCCAAATCATTTGTCGTCTTGAGTTGGGCCTTTTGTATGACATGGTTGAGCCATTACTGGCAACTTACAAGTTAACCGAGGCCTCTGTGTGTGTGTGTGCCTACTCAACTTGTTCAACATGACGTATACGCAATGTAATGTGTGCACTGAGCAAAGTAGAGTAAAAAGCAAAAGTACATTTTGTAAAACATGCCCATCATTGTTGACACGTCGACTTTTCTTTCTCAACTCTCAATATATGAGTCATAAGTTGGCTCTGTTTGCTTTTGGCTTTCGCTCAAGTGTTGGCCATTAAACGTGTGCCAATCGTTTTCTCTCTCTCTCAGTTTTCGTCCTTAGAACGAATGACAAAGAGAGTAAAGAAATTACTATGGTGAATGGATGTCAATAATTTCTTGGAAGCTGTCATTCTTATATAAATTACCAAATTGCTGCCAGTTTCTCATTCTCATAATTTGCCCAGCATTTTTTTCTTTTTTTGTGGCCAAACAAAATTGGGGAAAATAAAAAGAAAATCAACTTTTTTAACGCTCCAGTTATTAAATGCACATTTTGTTTGGTTTGCGATAGGACAGGGAACGTTCATCCATTAAGTGGCCTAGCATCATTCCCTCTTTCTGTTTTTTGTCCCCAGTTTCGTTTTTGGCCAACTGAAAAATTGTCAAGCGTAAAATTATAATTAATTGCCCAGTAACACCAGAGACTGGCAGTCACAACAGACAACGGACGATAGACGACAGTTCCAGGTCCTGTCTCCGGTCTACTGTCTGGTATATGGAAGATAGCTCGAAACAGGCAAAATGTCAAAAATATTCTTGTAGGACATACATAAAGTCGCAACCTTATTTCTGGCTCTTGTCAGCTGGAGAATATGTTTTTTCCTGAATGTGTGAACTGCCCGCAAAAATTGTGATAATTGTAAAAGAGAAACACCCAAATTGTGTTTGCAGTGGCTTAATTGGGACAAATTCGAAACATTTAATTATCACACAGTTAAGTTTTTAATATCAATTTAACTTATTTTAAGCTACGTGTGTCCTATAAAATAAACTTGTTCAAAAGAGCACTAACTAAATAACAAATTTAATGAAGATTCTTCAACAAGAATTTGAAGATATTTATATTCAAAACCATAGAAAAAACATAATTAAATTCTATAAAAAGAAATGTTATTTATTAAGTTAAGAGTCCGTTTAAGCTTCTATCTATACAAAATTTTAATTGTATTTAGAGAGTGTGAGAAGATACAAACATAAATTCAATTTAAATACATTTGTTGAAATATATTAAATACATTATTGCAAATTTTTAACAAGATATTTTGAACTTCTTTGTTCAACACAAAAGACTGCAAAATCAATTAAAGTCTCTTGAAATTGTCACTAACTGCTATTTGCTGTTTTGAAAGCCACTCAAAAATATTTCTTTATTTCATTTTCTCATTTACATGGCATGTGAACGGCGACAACAACTGTAAACCAACCAAACAACCAACCCGCCGACCAACAATGTCATGAACAATAACAACAACTACAACACAACATCAACAACTACAATAACTATGCTATTGCCAACTGCTGACACCTGATGAACAATCCACGGTCTACGGTCTGCTGTGCTCATTTCATTACCGCCCACGCGGCGTATGAATAATATGTCGCTTGTAACTGTTGCCATAACTATGTCTGTGTGTGCGTATATGTGTATGTTGGCTTATACAGTGCCACCAGACATTCTGGACTATCCCACCAGCACGGACATGGTCATACGAGAGGGTTCAAACGTAACCCTAAAATGTGCAGCAACCGGTTCTCCAACGCCCACGATAACCTGGCGACGCGAAGGTGGCGAACTGATACCACTGCCCAATGGCGCCGAGGGTAAGCATACATACATAGAAATAACATACATATATACTATAGCCAGAGAGCGAATGAAAGTGTGAGTGCGAATGCGAATACAAATGGGGGAGGGGAGAGTGGGGAATTTGCTTGCTGTTTACATGACAAATGGACTCTGGCGGAGATTCTGCGGGCTGGGCATGTAAATTATTTGCTGCAATGTCGAAGTCAAACAATGGTGCGTGCTCTTTCAGCATTAAATTTCCATGACAGCATTTTAAAGTTACTTTCACAATTCCTTATAATTAACTTGAAGCCACATCGAAGCACAGGCTGTCGCTCTTGTTTCAATAATAACAATTGCTAGACTGTAATTAATTCATATACCAAAGTCATTGTTCGTGACTGTGCAAGGTGCGCAAATGACGCTAATAAAGGGCAGTGATCCAGTTTTGATATCAAGGTTAATTGTAGAGCTCCTTTTAAGCACTCAAATGCTTCAACATTAAATTTTACGATTTTAATGCAATTTTTATCAAAGTGTTGGCGGAAAACTTTAAAAATTAAATGAACTATTATAGCACATGAAAAGAACAATGCAACTGAGCTGGATGAACTTAATTGGATTCTTTTTTTCATCTCTAAATATGGAATTTATTTAATTACTTTACTTTAATTGCAAAATGCTTTTTATTGAATATTAGTTGTAAACAACATCAACAATAAAAATGTATAAAATAGTATGGAATATCGGTTGACAAAATTGCAATAAAAATATAATATTTATGTGTAAAATATATATAATGATAAAAACAATAAATTATTATTAAATATTTTGCGACGGATTTGTTATAATTCTGAAGGAAATTCAATTGCTTAGACTTGAATTTAACATACATCATTTATTTATTAGATGTTCTACTTCCTGCATTTTACTTTCTTTGCTTGGTATTCAGTGTAGTTCAATAATAAGCCAGTGTTACCAGTCACTCTCGACACAGCTGTCGAAATTGATCAGATAGTTAGAGCTTGAAGCACGGCTGGTTTTATTGATGCCAAAGAACAATATGCATGCTGGCTGAAACTGTGACAGGTGCATTACTTGAAAGGAAAAGCATGGCAAAAGGCATTCTCAATTCAAATCCACTTGTAAATCTACATCGAGACTGTGGTTTTGGTGCTGTCAGCTTGTGCTGGGCCAAATGAAACATTCATTACACTTTTGCCACCACCCGGCAAATCGATAAATCGCTCGACAGACTTTCCTATTCGTCTTTAGCTTCGATTTTGGCCAACACACACACACACACAAAATGAGATGGAAATAAAATGCCAATGTGCTTCGATAGGCAAGGAAAGGAAAGGACCTGTGAATTAGAATGTTTCGGAGTTGTTCGAGGAACAGGAATCGTATGGAAATTTTGCAAAAGGAATTGCAAGTCTGCTTCGTCATAATGCTGCAGTTGAGGCATAACCAAAAATACCAAAAAATCAAAATGAAAGTTCTGATTTGCGTATGCAATGAGTAAGAAACTGACTGTTTTTCAACTAGAAGTCTATTTGAATAATACTAATGAAATATTTATGTATGGTTGAGTAATTTTTGTGATTTGGGTTTAATTGTTTGCTGTATTGTTATATGAATTTCTCAAGCCCTTCACCAATTCCAACACAAAATAGTACAAGTAAGCCAACTAGTAAATATTTGGAGGAATACAAATATAGTGAATACACTCACAGTTGTGTTCACAATTGTGTGCCAGCAATTGTTGTTTGCTTAACAAATTTGTTTGATATCCTAATTAACCTATATATTTCTCTCTCTCTCTATGTCTTTTCTTATGCTTGCAGCCATCGCGTACAACGGCTCGTTTCTGACCATTGCCAAAGTGAATCGCTTGAATATGGGCGCCTATCTCTGCATTGCCTCAAATGGCATCCCGCCAACAGTCAGCAAGCGTGTCATGCTCATTGTGCATTGTAAGTATGCGGGATTTTCAGTCTCTCCCAGAACTGGGAAAAATGGGGAGCTGAGGGGCATATCAATTTTGCATATTTAAATATTTATAGTTTTACGCTAGAGCACCGCATGGCGTCACTGCCGTTGTCGGTGTCGTTTATCGTTTGTCGGTGTCCTGGTGTCGGAGTCGGAGTCGGTGGCGTATGAGCAATGTGCTTCAGACTGGAGCGGAGATGGCGCAGACAGCGACACACACAAAGCGCCACTTCAAATCTCACCATAGAAAATATGCTGTGCATTTTAATATTGCTCGGAAACAGAGGCAACCAGAGAACTAGCCAATCTCTATCTCTCTCGCTCTTTCTCTCTATCTATCTCACTCTTTGGCACTTTGTCTGTTGGCTGCATACTTTTAGGTGCCATGCATAAAGTAAATAATTAAGTGTGCCCCAGCTAGTTAGCATTTTTAGCGCACTTTTGCTTTGGCACTTTCCCCCTTCTGCCCATCTACCCGCTGGCAACCAACACGCAACTACTGCTAATTAAATAAAAATTTAAGTTGCTGAGCAATTTGCGAGGCAAGTTTACTGTTAGGTACGCTGTAAAGTGCGCTACATTCTGAATGGAGCTGCAGCAGCGAGAGCATAAAGCAAAGCTCGCGGTTAACCATTTATCCTCTTGGCAAGTTTACTTACTTAACTTATTCAACTGCGAGTATTAATAAAAAAAAAAACGTAGAACGAAAACATCAGGAATTTGCTCTCTGCGGTTTTCAATAAAAATTAAAAAGCAATTAGTTGCACAAATAAAAGGCAACCGCAACAAATCGCATTGCAAAACGAAACAATAACGAATGGAATTTCATATGAATGCGAATACAATTTTTTTCTTCACACATGCCATTCATTTAAGCCACATACCTGACCTGCCATTACAATTACATTCCGCCATTAAACGTCGTTCTCCGGTACTCAGTTAACTCCCATCCTTGCTCTTTGATCTTTTTACGCATACTTTACGAGCTTTGCTGTTATTCCTCCTTTTATCCTTTTACAGTTCCGCCAATGATTTGGATACAAAATCAATTAGTTGGTGCCGCACTTGCACAGAACATTTCCCTGGAATGCCAATCAGAGGCGTTTCCCAAGTCCATTAATTACTGGATGAAGAATGATACGATTATAGTGCCAGGTAAGTGAGTACAAAAAAGCGTTGAGACGATAAAGTCAAAATCATTCAATCAACTTTATTGTGCACTAAATGTCGCACCAAAAATAGACAAATACAATATATACAAAACATTGACTTATTTGTGTGTGGTAACAAATATAAATTTAAATAATTACCTTCTATCTTTTCTGAATAAAATCCATTTTTATTCTGAAATGAATAAGAAAGTGAAATAAATCAAAAATAACTCTAATAAATAAACTCATATTATCTCATTTCCTTCAAGGAAATTCAATTTCTAGTTGGTAAAACTTGCTGCAGAAAAAAACGGAGAAACCATTTAATTATGGTCTTTATTTAATGTAGTAAATGATTTTTTAATGAAATTGCTGTGCTGCCTTTCACTTGAGCAAAATGTACAAAATAAGCATAAAATTCTACAAAATGTAATTAATTTGACGCATAGTCAGAGCAATTCTTTGATTGCACTCTAACCCTTAGGCGCAATTTCAACTTAATTTCCTGGCGGCCATTAAAAAAGCTGACCATCTACCATCAAGCATCTAGCCATTCACTCAAACGCCCACTCATCTTGCACGGCAAATGAACTACACGACAAAAATTAAAAAAAAAAAAGATCGAGAACGAAAAAAAAAGAGAATGGAAAAGGACAAAAAGCCAACATCGGACTTCCACTCAAAACCACAGTCTGCACTTTCCCTCTCTCTCTCTCTCTCTCTCTTTCTCTCTCTTTCTCTATCTCTCTCTACAGAGTGTAGAGCAGGCCTCAAGCTGACCAAGAGCCTAGCGAAAAAGTCACAGACATCCAGACAGTTTTTACGCTCTCTCTCTCCTCGTTTTTCTCGTTTTGGTTTTTTGTCTCTGTTTTTTATCTCCTGTTGTTTTCAAGTTGCGCCGTGACACAAAATGGAAAAAGTGATTGAAAATGACCTCAAGTCAAAAGCAGTTTCAGTAGCCAGCAAACTGTCCTCCAGTTGGAAGTTCTTAATGGAGTTTTTTTTAACCGAAGTGCGTTGAATTTCATAAGTACATAAAAGGGTTGCTTTTCAGAACTTATGGCCAGCAGAAGTGCCAAGTTTAAGCGGCTTATGAACTGGTCAGGAAAACGAAGTTAAAATCAGTTTTAGATATTTTTAAAGTTCTATGCACAAAATCTGAAACCAAAAGATTGTAGGAATACAATCCATTTCGAGTTTATTATCATGTATCCACAGATTTCGTTTGTGCTTAAATTAATCTTGATTGGATGGATGGATGTATGGATTTACTCATATCGTATTAATTGTCGGAAATCTTGAGGCTGAACTCAATTTCCATTTAATCCGAAACATAAGCAAATCTTTGCTTTTATCCATTTCAAAAGCATTTTGTCTAAACTAATCAGTCACTTAGCTCCCATGCATAACAATTACCTGTGGCCAGTTTTGTTACCCTAGAAAATGCTCGGCAAAATGAAACGACAAAGCTTAGTGCAAACTACTAAATCTAACCGACATCAAACGTAAATCAAAAGACTGCTAGCCAAGCTACCGAGAAACTCCATGGGGGGCAGATGATGGCAAAACGGGTTTTTGTATAAATTAAAATGGAACATTTGATATGGGGAAGACCTGAGGTTGCCCAAGATGACAACAATGCGAGGAAAAAGTTGATTTTCTTTTCGGGGAGGTTTTTTTTTGCTCAGTTTTATTTTTGGTAAGCCAAATTACTTTAACTCAGGACAAGGCCAGACAAAGGACACCAAGTTCGACAAATATACACATATGTCCAGTGCACGTGTGTGTGTGTGTGTGTGTATATAGTATATCAGCTAACCAGACTGTTGACTCGGCAATTCCAAATGCGAAAGTGACTGACTAACTGACTGACCGAATGGGGGAATGATAGAATGTCTGACTGCAGCTGTAGTAAAACGGGTTAAATTTCATTGCGGTTATATATGAGCTTCATCCTCACACAGCAACACACATGCATACATCTATACATACATATATCGTGTACACAGAGCAATTACTAAACGTGTTTATCTCACTCTCCTTCTCCTGGCATTCTCTGTTTCTCTCTCTTGTCAGGTGAACGCTTTGTGCCCGAAACCTTTGAATCTGGCTATAAAATAACAATGCGCCTGACCATTTACGACGTTGACATTTCGGACTTTGGGGCATATCGTTGTGTGGCCAAGAACTCGCTGGGCGACACAGATGGTGCGATCAAATTGTATCGTAAGTATTCTCAACAATACTAACAACATTCATTACAATAACCATAAACGTAAACGTAAATGTAGATGGAGCTGTGTAGTTGTAACTGTAACTGCAATTCTAACTATGTGTGTATAGTACATATTAGACGAGTGTAGAACAATGGTCATAAGTCAGAGAGCCACTGGCAATTAGGGCCCAAAACTATTTGCCTCCCAACTGTAGCATTTAATTAATTTAGGCCAATGACAGAGCTCCTCGAAAACAATGTGCATAATAAATACCAAGACATTGCCTTTCAAAACTTTACTTACGAGCCATTGACCCAGGCTAACGCTGTTGTTCTTTGACAATCCTCAATGCATGACAATGATTGATTTACCACCAGGCAATATCAATCAGCGCATAATGTGCTAAGAAGTGTTTTCAACATATGCAAAAAGTATTGTACATTTTTCAATATCGAGTCTCTTTTGTTTCTATTGATTTGTTAAAGCTAAAAAAAGATTATTCTTGAATTTGTACGTATGTTATTCAAAAAAAAAAATTCACAAAATATAAACAAGTAAGAAATTCATTTTTTGATATAATTAAAACAGTGCAATGTAAATTTATTGAAAACTTCTTAAATATACCGAAGGGTATATGTGGTATATCTCTTCACTCAAAATATATAATAGAACTCAAAATGTAGCTGATTGTCAATCAAAGCATCCGCTTTTTTATCATATAAAATTATTTCTTAAATAATTTCTACAATTTTTTCTTCTCCTACCCTAAAAATCAAGTATGAAAGCAACAGTCGAGTGTGCTCGACTGTGAGATACCGCTACCCATTTTGAATAAAAGCAATATATTTTGCGGTATTATTCTCAAAATATACCTATTATACTACAAAAATACTAAAAAAAATATTTTGGGGTATTATTATTAAAATATACCGAATATACTAAAATACTAAAAATATATCGAATGGTATATTTATTACATTGATATAGTACCGCATTCAAAATATACCATAAACGGCACAATATACCAGATTGTCAGCCAAAGCAACTCAGACCCCTAGTAAGTAGGTGTTTTTGCCCATACAAAAGTATTTTTTAATAACTTCGACAATTTTTATCTGATCGCAACCAAATTTTCAGGAATCATTACTACTAGTTGTTATTGTATATACCAAAACTTGCAACTCTAGCTTTAAAATTACGCTTGATATTCGATATGATTTGAGGGGGCGGAAGTGGGCGTGGCAAAAATTTGAAACAAACTTAATCTGCGTGCAAACATAACAAATGCTGTCGAAAAAAATTAAAGCTCTATCTCTTATAGTCTCTGAGATCCAGTGCTTCATATGGACAGACACACAGACGGATAGACGGAGAGACTGACAGACGGACATGGCTAGATGGGCTCGGCTGTTGACGCTGATCAAAAATATATATACTTTATAGAATCGGAGATGCTTCCTTCTACCTGTTACATACATTTTCTGCCGGAACAAAGTTATAATACCCTTCTACCCTATGGGTAGCGGGTATAAAAACTCTGACCTACGTTATTTGATTTGAGCTCCTCGAAAATGAAGTAAAAATATTTAACGTTTTTCTTTCTTTCAACAGATATTCCACAAACAACAACAATAACTACCATGGCGCCAACAGTATCGATCAATACAGTGCCCGTAGTAATTGTCAAATATAATAAAGGTAATTTTTAACAAAACAATTAAAATGTTATTATATATTATATATTAATTATAACTTTTACTTCTCTACAGAGCAACGTTACAGCAGCAACAGCAACTCGAATAGCAATAATCCATACAACTACAATAATCAGCAAAATAATAATAAAGCACAACGCCCAAAATCAAAGACAATTGATCAGCCGCCATCGTCATTGAATACTGTTTATATGGGCGCCACATCAAGCTTATGGAACTCACAGGATCATCACTCGCAGGCCACAGGACGTGGCAGAGATCATCAGCAGCAACAGCAGCAGCATTTGCAGCCTCAACACCACGGTAAGTCTCTCTGCCTGTCTGTCTACCATATTTGGAGTGGCGAAATACAATTCTCATGGGAATACCCCTAATGCTGAACGACTGTGAGCTACTTAACGCGTCGAAGGACACTTCAAGTTGTTTCTTACCCTTCGGCTAATATTTTTATTGGCCCGACTGGCTGACTGTGTGCGAAGTAGCTTCTCATGACACAGCAGACTATAAATATTTGGCCATTTATTTTATGTTTATGACAAATCATAACGACTTTGGCACGGCTTAAGGACTATGCCCTGCTGTCGACACTTGTTAGATACAGATACTTTGGCTCAACTCAAGAAAAATATTTTGCCAAAGCATATGGCAGTCGTTCACATTCCCATTTCCCCTACCCCAACCGCCTTTCTTTGACTGTCTGTCCAGCTAGCAATGAAAATATGACTTTCTAGCATGCAATTCTGTTCCCTCAGGCAGAAGTCTCTTGGGGTTTGCTTTCCACTTTTCTTCTCACCCTCTTCGACAGCTGACTGTTAGCGCAACGCTTGCCAAAGTATCTCGGGTAATGTGCTGCTAATGTGGCTCATCATAATGTACAATCAACATAAATAATAAAGCTTGCAAATCCCCATGTTTGTCTAAAGCATGTCCTTGAAATTATCATTGACCCAAGTCAAAAGTTTATTAACGCAGTCAAGTAAAACATGGCAAAACATTTGTCGACTCTACTTATTGTACATGAAATATGGTAAATCATAAATTTATGCATAAAATATTTGAATAAATAATAAAATTGTTATTGCTTCATTAAATGTATTCAAAAATATATAAAATTAATTTTGATATTATTTTTATGATTAACTATTTTTAATTCTTCTTTAATAATAATAATTAATTAACACATATCAATTAATAATTTCTATGTACTTTAAGCGTTTTATTTTACTTTTTATATCTAGATTTTTTTAATTTAAAGAGCTTAAAATATTTTCAAGTATTGCTTAGTTTGATCCCAAGTTTAATCAAAAAGAAAATTTCAATTAGGCACTTTCGCGAATTTAATGCAAGCCATTTGTTTTACATACAATATTTCACAAGTCTTGCTGCATATCTCCCCAGTTGGATTATAAAAAGTCAAAGTGTCATCGAGCTGGTTAGCTCGCAGTGTGGCAGCCAATCAATAAACATAAAATTTTATACAACTCCCCCGCCTAGAGTACTTGGCTGCCCATGTTGCCAGTTTGCTTACAATCGATGACAATATCCATATCCTCTTCTAGGATAAGGGAGGGGAAGGAAATGCAAGGGTCTGAGCACTGTGGCAACGCATAAAACTTTAGAGGCGCCTTGTTGTAGTGGAATATTTCTGCATACGCGTTTGAGTGAAATAAAATGCAGTCGGCAGAGCAGAAGAAGCGAATGCAGCGACAAAATCAAATCGAACAAATTGAATATGAGAGGGACGATTGAGATAGTGTGAGCGAGATGGCAAAGAGGTGGCGTGGAAGGGGGCACCAAAAAGCGCACAATAAAAATTGCAGACAAATTGCGCACACAAGGCGTCAAGGCAAAAAGGGTCCATGGAACAGTTACGAAGTTGAAAGGGGAAGAAAAAGGAGAAGAGCTAGTCTAACCGCCCGCTGGAGACCGAGTCTGAGACTGCAGCCATCTCATCTTGTGAACGCCTCCAGCCTGCAGCTACAACAATTTTTGGCAACGACAGCAGAAATGTTGCGTTGTCGCTGCAAAGCAACGGGGTCTTGGCCAGCAACATGTCAGAAGGAAGGAAGCAGAAGGAAGAGGAAAGGGACTAGTTTGAAAGATTGAGGGGCCGCTACCCCTGGTAATGGCGGAATGGTGCTGCAATGACGACAACTTTCAAGCCTGGCATGCAACGTCGTAAGCGCTGCGTTTACAGTTAGATTTATTACCTGCTAGATGTTGCACATACTCGTATCGTGCCACATCGAGAGAGCGCCAAGCCATGCGGGCAAAAGGACACACAGAGAGGAAGAGGAGGAGGCAACTTCTACTGCTACTGCTGCCGCCTCTGAGAATTGTGAATAGAATGCGAATGGCAATGGCAATGGGCGGGCGCTTATCGCTGTTGAGCTTTGCATATGTCGCGACTGTTTTTTGGGATCGTTCTCTCACAACTTTAAATGCAGAACAAGCAGCGACGACGGGCGGCAAATGAGAACATGCCAGCAGATATGTTATGAGGCAGCCATCACGCCCATTTAACATATAGTATAGTTTACTATATACCATACAAGTTCTGGTAGTGTTCTTCGTAAATTGAAATTCAATATGCAAATTTCATTACCAATTAGCCTAAACTATTCAAGTACTTTTTGAGTTATTTTATGTGCGTTGACTGAGCACGTAAAATAGATTCAACATTTAAATTAGCTCCAGCATAATGTTGGTATTTAATTGAAACGAACTCACATGTTTATTGCCTTAAAATTCTACTAAAATATATAAAAAACTGTCTACAATAATAAATGCAATAATATAGGAGCAGGATATCAGTATTATTTTTACTAAAATTTAATTTGATTTGAAATTGAATAAAATTAAATAAATATTTACTTTACCTCCCACCAACCTTTGAATATTTTTAGATTGAAAAAATGTTTTGATTTATAAAATAAATTTAAATTATTGCTTAACTTCAATAGAGCTTAAATATTTTTGACAATAGTAGACAATATCTGATATCTCAAAAGTGTTAAAAACAATAACTTTAGATTGAAATCAATTTTTGTTTTATTAATTTGTATATAATTTAAGTTCAATGCAATGTGAATATTGTGGTATTATTCACCTGAAATCAATATATTTAATTTAATTTATTTATTTATTTTTTAAATAGAAAGACGTATGTATAACAAATATGTATTAATTTTGCTTCTGTGTTAAAATATTTTTTGACTGGAAAGAAAAATTAATTAATGAATTAGATTTTGCATTAACTTTTTTATTCTACAATGCAGACTATACATTTTTTTAGTTAGCAATAGTATACAAATCAAATTACTTTGTGTTAAGTATTAGATTTGAAACTTAATTTATATATTAAATAATATAAATGGATTAAAATTAAATTTTAGTTTATTATATAAATAGGCTATTCATTTTTATTACAGTTTAAATATTTTTGTAATCTTGTATAATATTCAATTAAACTCAATATGTCCTATTTATCGATTTACTTTGATTTTAAAGTGAAAAAATAAATCGAGTGCATTTCTCATTTAAAATTAATAATATTACAGTTTGATATTGTTTAAATATTATATTATATTATATTTATTATTTGCTAAAAATTCGCATTATATTTATTGGATTGAAATGCAATTCAAACGAAATGAATATGTTGCCAAAATCGAATTACTTAGTTTCCAATTGAAGCAACTCTAGTGCATCTTTTAAAAATATACAACCAAATATTAAATGTAGCAATTGCATTTGGTGTGCACTTAAACTGTCATTAAAATGTCGCAATCAACCACAAAAGCTGCTGCAGTGGCAACTGCAGCTTTCATTTTTAATTTGCTTGGCCAACGGGCAACAATATGACACAAATTACAAGGAAATGCAATAAAAAAAAATGAAATGCAACACCCGCAGGACAACTGGCCGGCCAGTCATGTCCTGGAATGTACTGTCCTGTCCTGGCTGCAGTTGCAGTTCCATTTCCACTTGCAACTGTAGATGCTACGACGGAGTACAAGTGAGACTTCATGATGATTACTGGCATTCAGCAGGCCGCAATAATTTGCTTATAATTTGCCGACTTCTTCAGCCAGCCGCATCCTCCTACCCTTAGCCCCTCGCATGGACATACAAAGCCAGAGTGAGAAATGATAAAGTATATGAAATGCAACAGACAGTAAAACAGTGCAAAGTGTTGTGCAATTGGAAATGGCATCGCGTGCCTCCAGCTCTTTTTTGTCTTTTTATGTACTGTTTGAAGCCGCGAAGTGTGCAACTGTTTCTGCCACATGGCGTTAAATGCATTGCCGCCAACAAAAATGAATAAACGCGAAAAAAACACACAGAGAGAAAACAATAAAAACCGAAATGTAACGCATACGCCGCGTTCGCCACTCAAGTGAGTCTCAAGTGCCGTCTGTTGCAAGCAACTCTACTGTGCGCCGTGTTCTTTTTTAAGTGCAACAGGCGCTACAAACTGAGGTGTGAATAGCCTCGGTGTCGCGGTGAAGTAGACCCCGCCCCCTCGCCCACAAAGAGTGTCAGTTGAAAGTGCGCTAATGGAGCGCATCAAAGGGCGGTTGACTGACTGTGGCAATGGGTGTGCCAATGGAAACACTTCAATAAGCTTAAAATCGAAATCGAAGTCAAGAGAAAACCAAAGAAATTATCTTTACACTTTAAGCGGGAAATCCATTTGATTGCAGCCAATGTGAAAATAGTTATTTTAATCCAATTTAAAGTGTAAAGTTTGTTGCCTATCGGAATCAATAATACAAATATGAGAGTTGCAACGCCGTTTATTTCTATTAGCTGAAGTTGCCTCGGTTTATCCTGATTGCACCCCGGGGGCACTCAGAGAATTATGCAGAAATTACTTAAAGTTTACTCTCAAGTAGTAGTTTGCCGGCCTATAAAAACTGTGAGAGCTAAAACGTTGTTTGGCCCCGGCGGCAGCGCTTTTCTTCGTTTTCCTTTTTTCTTTTCGTTTTCTTTATGGTTAAGCGCTTTAAAGACACCGCTGGGACTAACACACACGCATAAACACATGCTCAAGCGTCAATAAAAATCAGCCAGACACTCACCCACACACACACACACATATACAGCAATCACACAAGGAGACCAAGCGACAGCAGCAGCAGGACAAACAGAGAGCGAGAACCAAAGCCAGACAAGCCAAAGTGAAACTCTCGTTGATGGTGTTGGTACTTTTCACACATGGAATGGAAATGTTTGCAGACGCCAGCAAAACAACTTTGCCAAAAGGGGTTGAAAACGCGGGGCAACACGGGGGGTTAGGGAAAAGCTGCTTATAGAAAAATAAAAGCCAAAAGACATACAAATAAATTTTCGACCCGGTGCAAAGCAATTTGCGCATTTCCGTTATAAAAATAAAAGGGTTCCTCGTTAAAAACAAAACAAACCGAACTCTGCTTAGCACAAAAATAACAAACAGCCAAAAAAGAAAAAAACCTGAAAACAGAAAAAGGAGAAAATGCTCTCAATACGATATTTCACTGTTATGACAAACTTGGTTCAATGCAATGAACTTGGACTGACTGCCTAAGCAGTCTCAAGAGAGCCGAAAACAATTTGTCTCCTTTGACTCGAGTGGGAGCAGATGTTTGCAATAAACTACGACTTACCCAGTAGTGTATTCAAATGCCAATTAATAGCACATGTATGAAAGAAAAATATGTATTCATATTTAATAAAACATTTCTCGTTTGGTATCTCGATTTAATTTAGTTTGCAATTGGTGCCTATTTTTTTTTTAAATATTCTGCAATCTCAATTAATCTAAATTTTGTATGTAATAGAATTATAAAATGTATTTCATTGTTCTTTGTTCATTTTCTTAATGATATAATTACTTGTGTTTAAAAAATTTAAAATACAATTTTATTTAAGTCAGAATTTTAATTTTGATTTTTTGAAATATAATGAATTTTACGTTCTTACAAAACATAATAATATTTAAAAAAAAGGAAATATTTAAAGTAACTATAAATCATTTAGTGGTGTCACTTATTTATTATTGATTACCAACTACATTTTAATGTGAGTGCTTAAAAATTTCAAGAGCTTGGCACATATATCTTTGCAACTGGCGAAAGTTTAAAATGTAAAGTGCTGTTGAAGTGGAAGCCCACCACAGTCCAACAACCACACAACTCCAAATAATGTTCCTAATGACCAATGGATGCCTACAGCAAAGCCAAATAAAACAGAAAAACAAAACAGAGGAAGGGAATGTCCTTCCTTTTGGTTCCGACACCAATGGCAACCCGCTACATTTGTAACTGCAGCACACAAACAAATGTCCAATGAAACAGATTGCCAGGAAAACAAACAAAAACACAGCAACGCAAAAAAAAAAAAAGAAAAGGAAAAATACAGAAATGTAAAGAAAAAACACAAACTGCACGATAAATTGATGGCAAAAACAATACACAGCCTCCCCCGACTCTCCCCTTCATCAATCGAGTTCAGAGACATCCCACCCAACGAGTTGTTCTTTATTTGGTGCCTCTTCTCTTTTTTTTTGGGGTTGGCTGGTTGGAGTGCATGTCGTGGCGCAAGGGTTTAACGCACTTAAGCAATAAAAATCGAAACAATTTTCGATGCTGCCAAGTGAAATTGAAACAAAATGCCAACTGAGGAAATACTTTCGATTTTGGCCAAAAACGGAAAACTGTACAAGTGAGAATGTTATAAATAAGTGGAGCAGTCGACAAATACAGCCAAAGTTGTGTCCCTTTATATGCAATACTTTCACTCTGCCCTGTCCTGTGCGGCCCTGCCCCGCTTATTCTCTCCATTCGCCCAGTGCTTGGCTGACAAACTGTTTGGTTTTCTGTGTCCTGTACGTCCTGTGGTGTCCTGTGTGTTCTGTGTATATATTTTTACTCCCTATTCACATTGCCTGCCGCTTGCTACAAATGACTGGCCATAAACGCATCCTGTCTATTGTTTATGCTTGCTGGCGTGTGGCAAGCGCATAATTGAAAAAGGACATTCGATTGGCAGCAATATGGCGGCCAGAGTTATGAAAGGACACATCATAAAAGCCATGCACGTAAAATAAAGGAAGTGAACTTTTGATTAAGTAACACAGTCAGACCTGCCAAAACAATATCAATATCTATAAATACGAAACTCATCAATTCAATTGTTATCTAAATCTCCTTTTCTTTGTCTCTCTCTCTCTCTCTCTCTTTCTATCCAGCGCCCGATCACAGCGCCACCTACCGGGCAGATGGGAAGAACACAGCCCTAAAGCATGATGCCAAATCGCTAACCGATGAAATGGATCGCATGCAGGACCTCAAAAGCAAAGCGATGACTCCAATATCATTTTCCCCCCTGCTCATCGCCTCTACAGTGTCCCTGAGCCTCGTGTTTTTGGGGACGTGGCCGATCTAATTGCATACAGAATAACTTTGTGTAAAATGTACAAATTAAACTGCAAGAGGAATGAAGCAAATTGATAGTTCTATTAAACCTATAGATTTAGCCTGTAAGCAATAATTTCACACATCGAGTTGGCCACACAAAAAGGAAAAGAGATGTTAGTTTGTAATTAAAATTGACATATGTGTATAAAGTTGTTGTTGCTAAGGGTCACTTAGTGCGTAAGTTGAAAAGGGTTTTTTTTCGGATTATATCCAAATATTAACTCAAACACATACACCCATAAATAAGTTCTGAAAGATACGGAAATACAAAGTATTAGCATGTAAAATGAAAGGAAAAACCCGAATTCAACGGAAATGGAAAAATCTCTTTAAATCTGGGATTGTCAACAGTTTGTATATGGAAAAGATATTAGCAAATTAACTACACCTCTACTTTTACATAAGTAACAAAAAAAATAAAACAATTACCCAAGTAATGTTAATCGTAATCGGAATCTAGCTCTAAGTTCAGTGGTCAAATGTTGCAAGTTTCATTTATTTTTTATCTCATTTTTGCTTTGTTTTTTTGTGCACCGCAAAATGTTTATAAGAAAATGATATACATAAATATAGAACATAAATGAATATATTACTGTAATTTTAATTTAACAACAATTGAAATAAAAATGCCGTCTTAAATAATTTAAAAAACGTTATTGAGTTTTATATTTTCTAAACTGAAATCAAAGGTAAGGCTTTTTGCGTATTACAGTTTATGTCAATATTAAATTTTAAATTGTATATAATTTTGTAATATTATTTTATTTTAAATAAAAAGAAGATTTAATTTTACACTAGATTACTACAAATCAAATATCAAATTAAAAATTACAAAATATAATTATTTTCAAAAATTATTATGTTTTTTTCTAATTTTGTTAGTTAACATCTCTAATAATTTTGTTATAAATGCTCCTCAAATAAATTCACCAAAAAAAAAATAATTTTAAAACTCCTACAAACCCCAACTTTGCATCTGCATGTAATTCTTTAATTTAGAAATTCTGCCGCAAGCGAATAAAATAAACTCAACCACAAAATATACCATATGAGCAACTGCTGCATTCTCGTGCCCCAAAATTGACTCATGCTCTTGTCCTGCCCACAGTTTGTTTATTTTTACCATCAAAATTTTAACGCCATCGACCCACATGGAAACATTTTTCATTAAAAAGTAAACGAAGAGCAGCAACAAAAAACCAAAAGCGAAAAATGAGTAACGCTTGCGACTTTATAATTTAATTTAAAAAACGCAACGCAACTGCAAAATAAAACACAGCAGAGCAAAAGAAAAGTAAAAATATCACAATTATTAAAATAAATTAAATGTCTGACGCTGCCCTCATAAACTCGCGAGCGGGCAATTAAAACCACGTCCAACGTGGCCACTTTTTGCTCAAGAGTTTAAGAGAACGAACAACCGAAATAAGCGAGAAAACCGGAACTAAAAATGCGCTGAACTTAGAGACAACAGTTATTATCACATTTGGACTAAACCGTGAATATTTTAATAGAAAAAATATGGAATTTCAACTTTTTTATAAACGAGGTTTTATTTAAAAAAGAACATTTAGTTGAGGATAAAATTAAAAATCAAAAAATTAATGTAATCAATTTCCTTACAATAAGGATTGCATGCAAGATTTAAAGAGTATTTCAAAAATAATTTTATTTAAGTGAGCAAGAAGTATATCATTAGCTAATATACCCCATTGTTAGGACACAGTTGTAGTTGATAAAAATTGCTACCACGGCAATTTGGTTGCATTTTCACACGCGTAACGCCGCAAATGGCAAAAAAATCGGCATGTGTGTGTGAGGCTACGCAATCACCCATGCCCTTAAGCGTTCCCTGCCATAACTGTTAAACTGCATTGAGGCAACCACCTTTACTTTCACTGTAGCACTGTCCACTCAATACAAAGGGCAAGTTAATAAAGCCAACAGTGCATGTGGCTCGTGTCCAGAATGGAGAGAAAAATCCTCGGAACCTAGCCAGACGACGGCATAGACCGCACAGACACATACAGCAACACACAAGAGTGTGTGTTGGGACACAGACAGTCGCCAAAGGCAAAAGGCAAGAGAGCTGACAACTGGCTAGCGAAATGAGTGGAAACCACGAAAGCTGCTTTCGATCTGCCCAAAAAAGTAGGCCACATTTTTTTGCCAGACGTCATTGCATGTGTGTGTGTCTCTTTTTGCTAACTTTAACATAAATTTCAAATTTATTGCGGCATCAGCTTGACTACCCAGCACATACATCTCCTTTGGATATATACTCAACACCTTTGGAAATATTACGTTTTTATTATTTAATCGTGTAATTGATAACGTCAATTTGCATTGTAATCAAATATGGCCCTGTCGATGTTTTATGGCGGTTTTCAGGGACCTCGTTTTTTGCAGTTGACATTGATCAGCTTAATGATGTGAAACTGCAATTATTATTTTAATTAATTATTTGACAGCTTTGTAATTTTTTCTGCAAGTAATATTAATAAATATTTGTCTTTTGTAATACTACAATATTGCTTATGATGCAAAAAAATTGGGTCAGTTAAAGTTAACATTGCTCACTTAGTATGACTTCCTATCTTAAAATTTCACTCTTAGCACATAAATTAATTTTCATCTAGAAAAATTATTGCCTTTGACATTACCCATTGCTTAGTTTTTTTGATGGGTTTAATAATGCAACAATTTGTGAAGTTGTTCTAACCAATATTCAGAAATCACAATATGGTGAAATTGTCACATGCATAGGACTGGGATATTTTTAGTTAGAGCTTTCGACAAAAGTTCCTAAGAAAAGCTTGGCTTATTTTGGCACAGCTTTAAAGCGAACATTGCAACCATTAAAGCTGACATGCGCAAAAGCTCTTCCTAAAGTTGGATAACCGCCAACCAAACTGTAAAAAAATGTTGATTCATTGTTAACATTATTGGTAGTCCATAGCAGAGATTTAAACCCAAGAGCTTTCGTCTGCTTTTTAATTTCCAACATCTGAAGCAGCATATTGCAAAACAAAGTTACAAAAGTAAGCGATACAACAATTTTAGAATAGTCTAAAATAATAATGCAACTTAAAACGTTAAATTTAAAACCTTACATACTTTATAAATTCGTGAACTTGTAACAAACCGATTATACACAGCCTATGATAGCATACTCTGCTTACGGGGGCCGACTGTTGCTCAGGGCAAATGGGGTGGGTTTTTGTTATCTATAGGAGCTGAGGTTACATTATTAAAAGAGGTAAGCAGATTTTATCGATATCTTAAACCTCGAAAATCTGAATTGGCATACGAACAAGCCTAAAAGTCGAAGATCCTAGATGTCATGGATCCTCTTCTGTACCCTCCCGTCCTGTAAAGCCCATAATGGTCTTTACCCTTTCCATTGTTTAATTTATGACACACACAACTATACTTAGGTGCCCGAAAGGCTTAGTTTAATTCATTTTCAATAACTTCATAACGCTAAGATTTCATAATTAGACTCATTTTCAAGGGTGGTCAATACCCTGTAACTTTTCTTAATATTTACGGTAATACAAAACTATATATAATAATACTACAATGGCAAATATGGCATGTGTTAAACCCTATACTGTTGACATTATTATATTTTCAATTATCGGCCAAGCCGTACTCACATTCTTTTAATTTTATAACATATAGATGTACACAACTCACTGATGATCAGGCCTGATGATGAATGATGTGTGTAGGGTGTTTTATTTTGTTGATGAGATGATGTTTGTTTGCTGTGTGAACTTCCAAAAAAGAATTAGAATAATGTTAACAGTATTGAATAACGATTACATACCATACCATGTGCTTATAAAACTATATATATTACAAGAATAAGAAAGCTACGTTAATTGATTCATTTTAATTTAACATTATTGCAAATATCGATACTTTTAAATTGTATAAACTAATTAGCGGCAATCAGGTTATGGCTATTAGCCGCGGAAAATCCTCATAGACGGCGACAATACTTGGTGAAAATACTATATGGCGGTGACCAAACTGTTTAAACGCTTTGTAAACGTTTATAGACCCACGTCGCGCTAACTTGCAAATGCCTTATAATTATGCAAACAATACTCTGGTGGCTATATCCACGCATATGGAGAAATCTTTTCCTTTAATACAATATTCAGCTCTGGATTGCTGACTTTTATATATATTTATAGATTGTCCCAATTGATCCACGCGCCTTGGTATGGGAAACGGAAAAGGAAAATTTCCTCTTTTTTTTAAAGGGTCTTCGATATTCGAATATTGAACTTACACAGAGTTGATATCAACTATTCGATCAATCTCTGTAATTTATTTGTGTGAATGGTAAATTACTGTCAAGGGCTGCTAACTCGACTAAGTGACATGTAATATGCGATTAATCGATATTAGTCAGCTGGATATGTTTACATATCGTTAAATAGCTAGAATTTGCAAATGCAAAATTAAAATTCAAATTGCACCCTCACAAACGATAAAGTAACTTAAATATCGCATGTGTGACTCTCAGTCCAGTCTGCAAATGAATACATTTAGTGTGTACATTATCAGAAGCCTAGGGTGACTCGATAAATCGTCCACTAGCAGTAAGTAAAACGATAAATATAGAACCCAACACACGAACAAGATTACAAGTATTTTTCTTTTCAGCCTTATCGCGAAAACTCCGAGATAATACAAGGAAACTACAATATGTCAATAAAATAAATGACAGAAAGAGAGAGAAATAAGAACAATAGCAGTGCTTATCAATTTTCCATTAACCGTATCACTAAGCAAGTAGTTTTGGGTATATTTAATAGTTTATAATCAGTGAGTAGTTCAGTTCTTTCTCAATCTTTGAGCCATGGGGTTCGCTATAATAGTTTTGTCCCTTCTGCTGACCTTTGTGCTAAGTTTCTTACGACAATGCTATACATACTGGGAACAGCGCGGAATAGCTCAGCTACGTCCAAACCTTCTATATGGACACTTCTTCAAGTTAAACGCTGTACATCTAAACGACTTGATACAAGAGACATACGATGCCTTTAAAGGCAAATATAAAGTGGCCGGCACTTATATCTTTACTCGACCTATTGCTATAGTCACAGATCTCGATCTAATCAAATCAATACTTATCAAGGACTTTAGCAACTTTGTAAATCGTTCGGATCATCCTGCTCCAGAAAATGTGGATCGAAATCCGCTTTTGGGAAATTTGTTTAACTTACAGGACAAACAGTGGCGAGCGCTGAGAGCGAAACTGTCTCCCACTTTTACCAGTGGCAAGATTAAATTTATGTTTAACACCATATCGGATGTATCTCAGAAGTTGGAAGATACATTTCGATCAGAAGTTGATTCCGGTGGAATCTTGGACGTTCACGATCTTCTTGGTCGTTACACAGTCGATGTCATTGGAAGCTGTGCATTTGGCATTGAGTGCAATTCTCTCAAAGATCCTCAGGCAGACTTTCGAGTCATGGGTAGAAATCTTTTTACTGAAACCGAAACCAATATCCGCTGGATTCTTTTCAAGCTTACCTATGTCAAGTTATTGGCAAAAATACCATTTCGAAGTTTTTCCGACCAGAATATTGGGTTTTTTGTAAATATTATTCGACAGACTGTTGACCATAGAGAGCGCGAGGATATAAGAAGAAATGATTTCATGGATCTATTGATAGACCTTCGGAAATCAGAACACAGCCAAGGATTATCAGTAGAGCAACTGGCAGCTCAAGTTTTCGTTTTCTTTATCGCTGGTTTCGAGACTAGTTCCAGTAACATGAGCTATGCTCTCTTCGAATTGGCTAAAAATGAGGATAGCCAGAGTAAACTAAGAACGGAAATTCAGAGTGTACTTCAAAAACATGGAAAACTGACCTACGACGCGATGATGGAAATGACATATTTGGATCAAGTTATCAATGGTAAGTATGATATTAATATTCTTATTACTCCCAAAACAAAGATGATAAGAATTGTAGACATGTCTAAATACAGCAATTCAACATCTCACAAACAAAATACATAAAGACATATAGATATGTAATCTAAGTTCTTGTTTTAAAGTTAAGAGAAAGGTAAATGGCTTAAGGCATTTTTGACGTCAGACTGATATTATTTTGATTAAAGAAAAAAAGGCATAAATGGTTTTGTGATATATTCTCAATTTTTATCACATCAGTAAAACTCTTATCTACCAAATTAAATAAAAACAGTGGAGAAAGCTACACTCGAGTGTGCTCGACTATGAGATACCCCTTAGATAAACGGTATGGCGGTATTATCCTAAAAATATACCATATTATAATACCGCAAAAGTACCACAAATATTTTGAACAACGTTCAAAAAATACCAAATACCAGATTGCAGATAAAACCCTATTGCCTTGGCTATATGTACAAAAGTATTTGTTAAATAACTTAGTTAATTTTTATCTGATCGCAATCAAATTTTCATTAATCGTAAATACTGCAGGTCTTATAGTATCCACCGCAAATTTCAACTGTAGCTTCAAAAGATTTGTATTCAATTTTTTTTTTTCAATTTGCGGGTGCGGAAGTGGGCATGCTGAAACTTTGAAACAAACTTGATGTGCGATGAAGTAATGTCTCAAAAAATTATATCACTATCTCCTATAGCCTCTGAAATCTAGGTGACGGACATGACTATATCGTCTCGTCTGTTGGTGCTGATCAAATCATTATATTATTTATGACGTCATATACATTTCGTGCAGGCATAAAGTTCCAATAACCTTATACGGGATACATTAATAAGTATAATTGTCGATTTATGATGAGAATACTTTGAAATATTCAAGAGACTAATACGCTGTTAAATACTAAACAGTTATATAAAGTAATAAATAAGATAAAAAAACGTGTGTTATAGAATTAGGCTTAAGACAAGTAAAGTGTAGTTTGATTATAGCTAAGCAATTAAGTTGTATTTTTCAGAAGCACTTCGAAAATATCCAGGGTTAGTTTCGTTAACACGAATGGCTGCGGAAAATTATAAATTTAATTCCAATGATAAAGAAATTGTTTTGGAACGCGGTACAAAAGTATATATCCCAGTGAACGCCATTCACAACGATCCCGAGATATACCCTGAACCCCACAAGTTCAATCCCGATCGCTTCGCACCTGAAGCTTGTCAGCAGCGTCATCCGATGGCTTTTCTTGGATTTGGAGATGGGCCACGAAACTGCATTGGAATGAGATTCGCGCGAATGCAAGTAAAGATGGGATTAATCACTTTGTTGAGCAGATTTCAATTTAGTCCAGCTCCCGGCGAGCCAACAGAGGTTGAAATTATAAACCATGATATTATTAGACGTCCTCAAAACGGTGTTAAACTATTTGTGAAGCGTGTTGAAAGTTAATCTGTAATTCCCAGAAGATTCTGTTAATTCAATTTTAAATTATACTTGAAGAATGTATTGAAATCAAAGACTTTTTATAAATAAAAGAACTATAATACAGAGACTCAACTTACCGGTATTATTGGAATGGAAAATATGTAAGTAATAATTGATGATGCGAACACTTATATGAATATTAATGTGTTTTTTAATAGAATCAACGAATCAATAACCACAAATCAACAATAATTTAATATTAAAGAAGATTTTACAACGATTTTCAAAACATATCATTAAAGCGATTAGCTGATGTGCATTTATATAAAATACATTTTGGTTTCTTTTCAATTTAAAAACATTTCCTCTAAAGACAATTTATGTTAAGGCTTACTATACTATACCTACCTTATTATACCCAAGTACAATTTTTACTCATCTCAAATATTATCAGCAATCAAAACAAGAAAAACATACATGCACACATCTTATCAGGCTAATTTACCACATCGTACAAGAAGTACAAGAGTTCGGTCATATAAAAGTGCCACAAGCTAAAAGTCGTTAAACAAAGCCCAGTTAGTGCTCTACCTTTCAAGAATGGGGTTCGTTTTTATCGTGTTGTCCTTTCTTCTCACTTTTGTGCTGAGCTATTTGAGGCACTGTTATACATACTGGGAACAACATGGAATACCTCAGCTACATCCTCACTTTTTGTTTGGACACTTCTCGAAACTGAACGCAATTCATACCAACGATCTACTGCAAGAGACATACGATGCCTTCAAAGGCAAATGCAAACTTGCTGGCACCTATATCTTCACCCGACCCATTGCCGTGGTCACTGATTTGGATCTGGCTAAAAATATACTCATCAAAGATTTTAATAACTTTGTAAATCGTTCGGATCACCCTTCGCCGGAGATTGTTCATCGAAATCCACTTGTAGGACATCTTTTCAACCTTCACAGTGAGGAATGGCGTGGACTGAGAGCGAAACTATCTCCCACTTTTACCAGTGGCAAGATAAAGTACATGTTCAATACGGTCACTGATGTGTCTCAGCAGTTGGAGGATACATTTCGAACAGAAGTTGATTCCGGTGGAATATTGGACGTAAATGATCTACTTGGACGCTACACAGTCGATGTGATTGCTAGCTGTGCCTTTGGCATCAAATGCAATTCTCTCAAAGATCCACAGGCCGAATTTCGTGTTATGGCTAGAGAGCTCTTCTCCGACAGAAACCTTAAAATTCGCTGGGTTCTTTTTAAGTTGAATTATGTAAAGCTTTTGTCAAAGTTACCACTTCGCAGCTTTGGGCAACAACATCTTGGATTCTTTGTGAATATTATTCGCCAAACTATTGAGATAAGAGAACGTGACAGTATTAAGAGAAATGATTTCATGCAACTATTGATCGACCTTCGGAGATCTGAAGACAGCCAAGGATTATCCGTAGAACAATTAGCCGCTCAAGTTTTCGTTTTCTTTATCGCTGGTTTCGAGACAAGTGCCAGTAACATGAGCTACGCACTCTTCGAATTGGCTAGAAATGAAGAAATCCAACGCAAACTAAGATCAGAAATTCAGAATGTACTTCAAAAACATGGAAAACTCACATACGAGGCAATGATGGAAATGACGTACTTGGATCAAATTATTAACGGTGAGTTTGTAAAAATCACTATGGTTACATTTTAAATAATTAATTTTCAAAATATTCTATACGGTAAATAAAATGTATAAACAAAATTTACCCTATGACATAAAGTAAACTTGAAAAGCTTCTGTAGAGTACCCTCAAGCCGTGCGATACCCTCTACCCATATTCAATAAAAGAAAACCAATGCAGTAGTTTTCTTAAAACAAATGAATTATGTTATATATGTGTGGCCAACCTTGGACATTAATAACTAGTTATCGCAGACCAGAAAATTTTATGCAATTAAATTATTAATCAGTTGAAAAAAAGCAATATCCAAATTAGTCATTAACTGTTTATTGATTCGCAATTATTAAAAGTTATATTCATACAGTTTATACAGATTGCAGCATAAAAATGTAGATAAGTAAATTGCCGATTTATAGCTAATAAATCTGAGTTTTTCTGTTTAACTTTTTCAGAAACATTACGAAAATATCCAGCACTTGTTTCGCTAACACGAGTTGCTGCTGAGAATTATAAATTTTATGATAAGTTCACTAATAAAGAAATAGTACTGGAACGAGGCACAAAAGTATATATCCCAGTGAATGCTATACACAACGATCCCGATATATATCCTGAACCCAACAAGTTCAACCCGGAGCGCTTTGAAACCGAAGCCTTTCAGCAACGACATCCAATGACTTTCCTTGGATTTGGAGATGGACCACGAAACTGCATCGGATTGCGATTTGGACGAATGCAAGTTAAGGTGGGACTAGTCACATTGCTGAGCAACTTTAGATTTAGTCCAGCACCAGGCGAGCCAACAGAAGTGGAAATTGACACCCAAAGTTTCATTAGGCGGCCTTTGAACGGAGTCAAGATTCACGTGGAGCGTCTTGAGTCTTAGGCTATAATTTCTGACAGTCAGAAAATAAAATATACAAGATAAATTAATAAACCGAAATTAATTGAAAAAAATTTGAAAATTATATAATCGATTTAATCGGAAAAAATACTTGGCTTTAGACATTATTGTTAATTAATGCTATGGATGCTGACTGCTCATTGAACAATGGATAATTCTATAAAAACCTGATTGAAAGCAGAATATGTTTTTATTTTCATCTCTTTAATGGCACAGCTAAAAAAAGTTAAAGTAGTTAAAATTAAATATTTATATTATTTGGGTGACCCTAACGAAGAACGGTCAGTAGATTGGAATTAAAATTCATACTTTCATCCAAATATATCAAGGATGCAGTCGTCAACATCATATTTATGAAAACCGTAATTTATTTTTTACTTACCAGAGAGGAAAAAGTGATTTGTACTATCTTATCAGTCTTATTACCCAGTTTTGAAAGTAAGATAATTTGCAACACCAGACTTTTAAGATTTAATATTAGATTGCACAGAAATAGATTGTTTATTAAATTGAAGAACTGAAGCACGAAATTGGCTAAGCCTAATTCTTGACAGAAGAAGTTATAGCCAGCCTAATAATCTATATATATTCTTGTCAACCGCAAAAATGTCTGCAAAAATGTTTGTAGGAACTCCTAAATAAATAAAATAATATGTACTCGTACAGTCTTTATGGTTCCAAAAAATTTGGATGAGATGAGTTAAAATTGTATATTAAAAAAAAAAACTGGCAAAAAACAGGTCTTCTTGCATTGACTGACAATCTGGTATGTTGTGAGCTGTATTGTATATTTTGATTGTTGCACTATATCAACATACTAATTGCGTTTCTAGCTTAAAATCGCCATTTTAAATAGCTTCAAAATCACCAAATTATTATGCCTTTTACCCTTTGGCCAAAGGGTATAAAAACAACTGCTGCTGAGTGACTTTTAAGATTAGTTGTAAATTTGTTTTGAACTCATAAATATATGTAGTCGATAAGAAGATTCTAGACAAGCCTTAAATACTATGACTCAGAAATCTTAATCTGCAAATTAATAAACATTAAGCTCATCTAAAATATTATCAGCAATCAAAACTAGAACTCACAGCTTTATCTTCTAACAGTTTTTTTCATAACTAAATTACCGACTCATCGCAGATAACGCGTTAAATCCACACTTCTAATCAGTCTAGTTTACCATATCTTAAAAGATATACTTCATATAAAAGTGTGTGAAGCTAAATATCGCTTAGCATAGCGTAGTAAGTGATCAGCCTCTGAAGAATGGGGTTCGGCTTTATCGTATTGTCGTTTCTTCTCACTTTTGTGCTAAACTATTTGAGGCACTGTTATACATACTGGGAACAACATGGAATACCTCAGCTACGTCCTCACTTTTTGTTTGGACACTTCTTCAAGCTAAATGCAATTCATACCAACGATCTACTGCAAGAGACATACGATGCCTTCAAGGGCAAATGCAAAGTGGCTGGCACCTATATCTTCACTCGACCCATTGCTGTGGTCACTGATTTGGATCTAGCTAAAAATATTCTCATCAAGGATTTTAATAACTTTGTAAATCGCTCGGATCACCCTTCGCCGGAAACTGTTCATCGAAATCCACTTGTAGGACATCTTTTCAACCTTCACAGTGAGGAATGGCGAGGACTGAGAGCGAAACTGTCTCCCACCTTTACCAGTGGCAAGATAAAGTACATGTTCAATACGGTCACTGATGTATCTCAGCAGTTGGAGGATGCATTTCGATCAGAAGTTGAATCCGGTGGAATATTGGACGTGAATGATCTACTTGGACGATACACAGTCGATGTGATTGCTAGCTGTGCCTTTGGCATCAAATGCAATTCCCTCAAGGATCCACAGGCCGAATTTCGTGTTATGGCTAGAGAACTTTTCTCTAATTCTAACCGCAGTATTCGATGGACTCTTTTTAGGATGAATTATGTAAAGCTTTTGTCAAAATTACCATCTCGCAGCTTTGGGCCACAACATCTTGGATTCTTTGTGAATATTATTCGCCAAACTATTGAGATAAGGGAACGTGACAGTATTAAGAGAAATGATTTCATGCAACTATTGATCGACCTTCGGAAATCTGAAGGCAGCCAAGGATTATCCGTAGAGCAATTAGCTGCTCAAGTTTTTATTTTCTTTATCGCTGGTTTCGAGACAAGTGCCAGTAACATGAGCTACGCTCTCTTCGAATTAGCTAGGAATGAAGACAGCCAACGCAAATTAAGATCAGAAATTCAGAGTGTACTTCAAAAATATGGAAAACTCACATACGAGGCAATGATGGAAATGACGTACTTGGATCAAGTTATTAATGGTAAGTACATAATTATGCCCAATAAGCTTAATGAAAATCGAAAAGGAGAAAATGAGACTCTTTTTAAATAATAAAATAATAGTGACGCTAATAAATTTTATAAACTAATTATTAGATTTTGAAAATAAGTTACACCATTTTTTTAATCTAAGACGAACCAAATAATCACATTTTGAGATTATATCTATCACTTGGAGATTATAACTATTTAATGGAGAGCAGAAAATTCTATGCAATTAAATTATTATCCACCTTTTACATAACAAAAAATAAAAAATAACAAATGCAAAATTCAAATTTAACATTAGACAATTCATACCCATTTATTTGAAAAAGTAAAAAACTAAAGCAAGTAAATTTTTTAATCTTTCAGAAACACTACGAAAATATCCAGCACTTGTTTCGCTAACACGAGTTGCTGCTGAGAGTTATAAATTTAGTGATAAGCTCACTAATAAAGAAATAGTACTGGAGCGAGGCACAAAAGTATATATCCCAGTGAATGCTATACACAACGATCCCGATATATATCCTGAACCCCAAAAGTTCAACCCAGAGCGCTTTGAGACCGAAGCCTTTCAGCAACGACATCCAATGGCTTTCCTTGGATTTGGAGATGGACCACGAAACTGCATCGGATTGCGATTTGGACGAATGCAAGTTAAGGTGGGACTAGTCACATTGCTGAGCAACTTTAGATTTAGTCCAGCACCAGGCGAGCCAACAGAAGTGGAAATCGACACCAAAACCAGCATTCGACGGCCTATGAACGGAGTCAAGCTTCGTGTGGAGCGACTTGAATCTTAGGATTATTACTAATTGCCAAATAAATAAATAAATAGACAAAATGTTGAAATAAAAAAATAAGATACTTAAGTTATATTATTCATCAAATAAATATTGTCAAAATATATGGTTGAGAAAAAAATAGTTTTTTTGAATAAAGTAAATATATACATATGTCAATACAATTTTTAAAATTGCAATACTCTATTTCAATAATATAAAAAGGAAATTTTTAAGTTAGGCCGGAAAAGTATGAAGAATCTGTTCTTTTCAGTTAAAATATTTAACAATAATAAAAATAATGTAAGGATCAAAGAACATTTAAGTAAAACCTTTTTCAAAGAAGTCAAAAGCATATTTGTAATATGAAATCCGTAATTAATTTACTCTTTTAAGAGAGAAATAAAGTGTTTTGTACTATCTTATCAGCGTTATTACACAGTTCTGAATGTAAGAAAGACTGAAAAGCCAGCCAGTCAACTGAGCTAATTAGTTCATATTCAACCTTTGTAGAATGGGGTTCGCTTTGATCTTGTTTTCCTTAGTGCTGACATGGGTGTTCAGTTACTTGAGGCATTGTTACACGTACTGGGAACAGAACGGAATACCTCAACTGCGTCCTAACTTTCTATATGGACACTTTTTTAAGTTAAACGCCTTACATCTAAACGATTTGATACAAGAAACATACGATGCATTTAAAGGCAAATATAAAGTGGCTGGCACTTATATCTTTACTCGACCTATTGCTATAGTCACAGATCTCGATCTGATCAAATCCATACTTATCAAAAACTTTAATAAATTTGAAAATCGTTCGGACCCGCCATTGCGTTCCAATATACAGCGAAATCCACTTCATGGAAATTTATTCAATCTACACGGCGAGGAATGGCGAGCACTAAGAGCGAAACTTTCTCCCACTTTTACCAGTGGCAAAATAAAGTACATGTTCAACACAGTCACTGAAGTATCTCACCAGCTGGAAGAGACTTTTCACTCTGAAGTGGGACCTTCCAATGAGCGTGGTGCAATCTTAGAAGTGTATAACTTACTTGGTCGCTACACAGTCGATGTGATAGCCAGCTGTGCCTTTGGCATTAAATGCAATTCCCTTAAGGATCCTCAGGACGAGTTTCGCATTATGGCAAATAGAATTTTTGCTGAAGCAAACCATAATATTCGATGGAGTCTTTTCAAAATTCATTATGCAAAGCTGTTATCAAAATTACCTATTCGTACCTTTGGATCCGGACAAAGCGGATTCTTTGTGAATATCGTGCGACAAACTGTTGAGTTGAGAGAACGTGAGAATATTAAGAGAAATGACTTCATGGATATACTAATTGATCTTCGCAAGTCTGAACATAATAAAGGTTTAACATTAGAGCAATTGGCAGCACAAGTTTTTGTTTTCTTCATCGCTGGCTTTGAGACTAGTGCCAGTAGCATGAGCTACGCTCTCTTCGAACTGGCAAAGAATGAAGATATTCAGCACAAGTTGAGAACTGAAATTCAAAATGTTCTTAAGAGTCATGGAAAACTGACCTACGACGCTATGATGGCAATGACTTACTTGGATCAAGTTGTTAGTGGTGAGTAGATGACCTTAGGATAAAAAACGCAACCTATTTTATGTATTGCAGTATTATTTTTTTAAAGAGCTCTGAATTGAAAGAAATTTATACACCATGTTTTCTGCTATATAATCTCAGTAAACATATTTTACGCTTTTAATATTGTAGGCAAAAGTTTAATTTGAAGTAATAAGAGAAATAACATACAATTTTAAATGCGTATTTTTAAATATTTAAGCGTGTCGTTCATACAATTATATCAAACTCGAATGTAGAGCAGACTATCTCAAGCCATGTTAAGTCTCGATAAAACATGAATATAAAGATAAGACCAGAATAAATAAAGCAGCTATCCAAATAGAACTGATTCATATCTTACCCTCCAAAGCCCTTTGAAACAGAAATCTGTTACTCAATATTGACATAATGAATTTGACAATCACAAATAAAAGCATAAACAAATTACTCACAAACTTTGAGATTTCTCACATCTTATCAGATAAATACACATTTTTATAAGTATGTCTCGCATCTTATCGGACATCATTAAACTTTATATGCTTATCTTAAAACATACAGCAATTAGTTTAATAGCACTTGAAACTTATGCATATTTGATATCATTTTTTACAGAAACACTTCGAAAGCATCCAGCTGGCGTTTCGCTTATGCGAATTGCTTCCGACAACTACAAGTTGCCCGCCTATGACGATAAAACTTCCAATGAAGAGATTGTTCTAGAACGTGGCACTAAAATACATATTCCTGTGTATGCTATACATAACGATCCCGGGATATATCCTGAACCCCAAATGTTTAAGCCCGAACGATTTGCACCTGAAGCTTGTCAGCAGCGTCATCCGATGGCGTTTCTTGGATTTGGAGATGGTCCGCGAAACTGCATCGGGTTAAGATTTGCACTAATGCAAGTTAAAGTGGGATTAATTACTTTACTGAACAGCTTTCAGTTCAGTCCGGCACCCGGTGAGCCAACAGAAGTGGAAATTGTTAGACGTAGCATCGTCCGACGGCCGCTGAACGGTGTCAGGCTACATGTGAAGCGGTGCCAGACTTAACATAGGCTAAGATTACCAGTCGCGGCAAATGTAAATACAAATAAAATAAACAAAGCGAATTGAGAGGGTGACTGAGACTTGTTTTGCTGATCAGCAGTAAATTCAATCCTCAATCAAATCGACTCCATTTGGCGGTCGATTGAAAGACAAACCGAAGATTTATAGACGCCACAAAAGCAGCTGCTGAGCGAACAGCCTCAGTCCAGACGATGGGCAAACCGATACCTCGGATACCTCTGGATAGTAAATCACACAAATGACACACAAAATGGGTGGCGGAAATGGAGCCGGAGGGGAAAATGAGCTTGTGAGTTGACCAAAAACCATTGTTGCACCGCACTTGATGAACTGCCTGAAGAGACGGAGAGCAACGCATAACGGGAGAGAGTGAGAGAGAGAGGAGAGAGAGAGAGCATGTGTGTGTGTGTTGCACACATTAATCCAAACATTTACAATATTTTGCTAATTAGCAGGATATGTGTGAATAATGAATGCACTTGATGTGACACATTGAACAAGAAGAGAGAGCTGAGAGAGTGGGGAAGGTGCTGTGAGGCATGTGGCATGCAACTGGCTGCTGCTGCTGCTGCATGGCATCTCTGGTAGGTGTCATATTAAATTTATGACTGCTTTCAGTTGCCTGCCAGCCCACAACCAACAAAGCTCACGATGTCCATGCAACTCGGCATTTGCTGATTTTAGCGATTAGTTAAGGAAACAGGCAGCGGGGAAAGCAAGAGAAATACATAGAGTGAGAGAGAGGGAGAGAGAGAGGGAGAGGAAGCTGGACGCTCGCAACGAAGGTAGCGTTGATTGCCAAGCTAACGGTACTGTTTCACATTAGCAGCAAAGCTGAAATAATGTGCATGACATTAATCAATAGAGAGCCGAGCCAAGGCAAAATGCCTGTCGTCAGAAAATTCCCAGCACACGAGCTGATAGGATGACAGCCAGCAGATTTCATCCTATGAGACAGTTTCGAACTGCCCAGTAATTTAGTAAGTAGTACAATATTCTTTATACAACTGAAATTATTATTTAATTCACAAGAGAACTGCACAAATATATTCTATATTCTATATTCTGTATTTTTTGTATATATATGTTGCATGATATAGTACCGTATTCAAAATATACCATAGACGGCACAATATACCAGATTGTCCCCTGAGCAACTAAAACCCCTAAAAAGTAGGAGTTTTTGCCCATACAAAAGTATTTCTTTAATAACTTCGACAATTTTTATCTGATTACAATCAAATTTTCAGGAATCATAACTACTAAAGTAATTATTGTATATACCAAAACTCGTAACTCTAGATTTAAAAGTACGCTTGTTTTTCCATTTTTTTTTTGATTTGCGGGGGCGGAAGTGGGCGGGGCAATAATTTGAAACAAACTTGATCTGCGTGCAAACATAATAAATGCTGTCGAAAATTATAATTATTTTTCTTATAGTCTCTGAGATCCAGTGTTTCATACGGACGGACGGACAGACACACAGACGGACATTGCTAGATCGTCTCGGCTGTTGACGCTGATCAAGAATATATGTATATACTTTATAGAGTCGAAGATGCCTCGTTCAACCTGTTACATACATTTCCTGCGGCACAAAGTTATAATACCCTTCCACCCTATGGGTAGCGGGTATAAAAATATTAACAAATATTATATATAAATAAATAATAAAAAACGAGATCAACAATTACAAAAAAAAATTATTTAATAAGGGAGAATAATATTATTGATTTATTTGGGATTTGTAACTAACTGCATAATATTTAAGATTTTGAATTAATAATCAATTTAATAAAATATGCAGAAATCGAATTTTTCCAGAATTCTCATAAAACCATTTTCACTGTATTTTGAAAAAAAAATAATGTGTACTTACAAATTGTCTGTAGATTTGGTACTCAAAAATATTTGTATTCATTTTTATTTATATATAAATGTTATACTTAAAATATATTGCCAAACACAGTTTTATTTTATTTATTTTTGCATTCATTGCCGCAATAATTGCCATAATTTAGAACACAGTGCACTGAAGAGTTGTAATAAATATAATAAAGCACCAAAAATAAATTGAACATCGCGGCCAAGGCATCGCATTAATTTAACTGTGAAATGTAATATTAGGCAACACAGAATTAAAAGTAGTAGAAATGGTTCCATGTTATGAAAAGGCGAAGCGACGACTTTAAAGTGCAAAACGATGAAATCAACTGATCGAAGCTTATTCAAATGTCACTCGTCTTTGCTTAACACTCAATCGTTGAGTTACTTCGATTTTGATGAGCCAGCTTTATTGAGCTTTTTGCGGAGATATTCATATAAACAACTTTCGAAGAGAGCAATTACCCTGACTCTTCATAATGAGCTAAAATATTACTCAATTGCTGAAATCAATTAGAGGCACAATATAAATATTTTGTTACAATTTGCGGTTATCTCAAAGACTTTAACAATATTATATTTAAAACTGCAAGCACTATTTAAACCATTGAGTGGTATTGGAAATATTTTTAAAAATTAGTATTTCATAGTTCAAAAGAATAAAGAAGAAAAATATATACCTATGCTCAATCTTAAGCTTACAAATGGTAATATTAAATTACACATATGTATGTATATGGGGATATTTTCATTGAATTTTTAATATAATATAACAATCTATTTACTTTGCTTACTGTATTACTATATATAAATTATTTCACTAAGTGTGAGATTCTGGGTTGAACACATTCAACATTTCTCCACTTGATTGTTTCGTTCCATCATGACATTTCACTTCTGACACCATTTCATATAATTATCTTGTTTTATGCACTTTTAATTGCCAATTTCCCTTTTTTTACGACAACACAAAAAAAAGTGAAGGGTGCGAGGAAAGATCTAATGAGGCAAAGGTTGCGCCAATAACTCACCATAACTTTGTCTATTAAACGCGGCGCATCGTAAAAATGCAAAAAGCAAAATTTAGAAATAATTTATAGTAGTTCAGCAAGACAGACACATCTACACACACACACACACATACTTGGTGGATTGGTGTTCTTAACTATGCTGAAACTTTGCATGTTCATTCACAATTACAAGGTGGCTTGATAGAGAGTGGAAAGACGAGTGAGAAGAGTTGGCAGGAGTTGCTGCAGCTGTCGTCGTCGCATCCAGCACACAAAACGCGGAAGCGAGTGAAAAGCAATTATCAGGTGTCAAAATTTATATTAGTCTCCCCGAAAACGGGACCAAAAACAACAACAACAACACCAACAGCAACCAAAACAAAAAAGGAAGCAACACAAAAAGTTGCCAAGGAAGCGAAAGAAACTTGAAAACAAGTTACGACCCGTCGACGTCGAAGAGCCCAGCGAACAAAACCGAGTCAAAGCCCAAAGCCCAAAACCAAGCCAAAACGAAAACCCAACTAACCCTTCATCTTCTGTCCTACGACTTTCAGCCAAAATGATTTGTGGCGCAAGTGCATTGGCACGCAATGCATAACTTGAAGCAGCAGCAGCAGAAGAAGTAGAGAGTAATGAAAGAGGAGGAGGCGGACTGTAATCCAGGCAGCCAGGACAGGAGCGCACCTCGATGACGATGACGATGATGACGAGGGCTGCGACTGCGAGGACGACGTCGCCGGACGCGGATATCCTTTTCAACGTTTTCGCTTCATAACAATAATTTTAACGCTGCAGACATTTTTTCAATTTTGTATACCCTGTAATTCCGTTTAAAAAGATATAATGTTTTTCGCTACTCAAAATATTATCAAACATTTTATTAGACTGTTTGTTCTATTTTCTACATCATGCAACTTAAAGTCTCTCAAAACATTTACAATTTAAAATAGTATTTACACTTTGAAAAGTATAATTAATATATAACATATTTATTTATAGGTTATATCAAACATCAAAATTGTTTAAGAACGGAATCTGTTATAATTTTAAATTATTCGTGATGGTATCTGAATAATATATGAGACTGTGCTTGTAACAAGTAATTTAATAGTTTAAACTTGATATTTTCTCCTCGACTATCGCTTAAAATGAACTCAATTCATTGTGTGACCAGATTATATTAATATTATATTTTATTGTTTATACTTAATATACTGCATTTGGGTATTTATAACAACAATCTCCTGAGCCCACTTCATTAACTTTATTTTATTGCTCTTTAAATTATGTTTAAATGTTTAAATGTATATGCCAATCAAAATATAAACTTTTGGACTTTTCACATTATTATTATATGAAATATCAACTTACTCTTAAAACATTTTATTAGTGAATATCTGGTAGTCTAGCAGTCTTAATGAAATGTAATTTTTACCTGCTTTTATTTGTTGCTTTTGTCGTTTTTGTTTTTCTATTATTTATTGGCCGTGTGCGTGTGTTGTGCGAAAATGATAGGCTAACCATGGCATGAATGAAGGCGTTGGGAGTGATGGTGATTAGCCGCCCGCTGGAAATTGAGAACCTGAAGGAACTAAAACTGATATATGTGCGCAATTAAGTTGGCAAATGAGGCACTGCGGGCACTGCAGGGACCTGGCTGAAGGGATCCAGTGGGTAACTTCATATTTCTAGTGGTGCCTGACACAATCTGGCACCGTTATTGAAAAGCGCCTACCAAGTATGTGTGTGGCAGTTAGTGTGTAGGTTTGATTTTCTTTTGTGGATTGCATGAAATTAATTAAATTTACGATCCATCAATGGAAATAACATATTTTTTTTAATAAATTTAGAAATATGATAGTTTTTATTTAAATTACTTTACAATTAGTTGTAAACATATACAGCAGAAACTTGTAGAACAGTTGAGTAGTCTTCTTGGAAATTTTATAAATACATATAAGTTGACATTGATTGCGTTTGTCACATTCTAACTGTAATCGAAAAATTGTAATATGCATTATTTGCCTATATAGTATGTATTCACTAAAATGTCTTCCGTATTTATTTTTTATCCCTCGTAACATTGTAAGAAATCTAGTTTAATTTCTGGAAATTCATTATAGATTTGATTGTACTAGTATTCTAATATTTTTACCAGCATTGAATTCGGAAGTTTGATTTAAGCGAACAACATTAATCCAATTTCACTTAAGACACATATTTATATTTTATCATCCTTTAACTAAGTATACTGATTGTAAAAGCAAATTAATTTTGCAATTTTTATTGAATTCAATAATTATGGTAAAATAAAAGGAATTATAAAAATAGCGCACATTATCAAATTAATGTATTAAATTAATAGCATGATTGCAAATCCAGTAACTTTGGTCACATACGCTTTAAATTAACTAATCTACATAAAACAATTGAGTTTATTAATCGTGTATGCAAGTTTTACTACCAGCAGCTGTGGCACCAGCCAATGCCATGACCAATGACAATCAATTTGTGCTTAACACGCACTCGCCAGTAAAAGCAACAACAATAGTAGCTTATATGAGCTCAACTCGGTTTACATGTCGGCACACATTGAACGAGAATTCATTCATAAATTCACAAACGCGACGCACCTAAAAGTATGCAGAGTAAATTTCCCCCGAAGGGTTGCTTTCAATTCAATTCCTCGTTCAATCTGTGTGCCATGGAGAATACAAGTGTGGTGAATTCGTTGCAGCCACCCCCCATTGGGCAACGCGACAGCAGACACACTCTCACAGCCCACACACACACTAACACAAAACGAGTAAGGTACAAATAAACCAAAAGTTAGAAAAAAGAATGTGAAACGAGCGAGCAGCAACAAAAAGCCAAATAAAATGTTGGCAGCAACAACAACAACAAAAATCACAGTTGTCTGATTCGTTCGCGACGCAACTGCCACCGGCAAAAGCCAGCCAGCCACCCAAACCACCCCACAAACCATATACGAGCAGCAGCAGCAACAACAATAACAACGCAATCAACAACTCCAACGACGACGACCGCCGAGGACGCGAGACGACGACGATTTGCTGGGAACCACCATTCACATGTCTTCGGCTCGGCTCTTTTGCTGCTTCGTGTGCCATTCGATTTGGCGGCCTGTTTCAGTCTGACGACAACGTTCGTGGCGCGCGGTTGTGCTTTCGCTCTGAGTGCACAGTGCTGTGCCGTTCAAACTGTAAACGCTGATCGTGAAAAAACTCGAGAGTTCTTCAAACTGTTGCTAACAGGTTGATGAGTTGCAACTAAACAAAAAAAAATATCAACATAATAACAATATAATTGGGAAAATGATTACTATGTGTGTGAACTGCAATTTGATGTGATTAGCAATTTGGATTCCGCAAACATTAACAACAAGTTGCATAAATGCAACAACAACCAAGTGAAGAGCACGATTCGCTCGCGTGTTTTGCAGCGCGCTAACCGAAAACGCGCGCGTTTTTAACCGCTTGTTGGCAATTTAGTTAGCGAGCAAACTAGCAAATGCGTGTTTATTGTAATTATATTTAAAAGTTACATACAAACACAAGTCGAAAATGTAAAGGCAGGTTATTTATACACTACTTCAAAACCTGCCACTCCCCCTGGACACAACACTCGCACACAAACACACATGAACCGCAAATGACCGACGAGACGGTCAATGGTCAACATTCGCGTTGGCATTTCATTTGTTGGGACGCGTGTGTTTTTGATGTATGCGGAACACACAAACAGAAACACAAACACTAACACAGACATACTTAAACATGAAATTTGCCTATAAATGTGTCTGGGACTCTGGTGTTTATTGCCAGCTCACATACTTATGAATGTGTTGCATAGTTTTAGGCGTGCACAATTGCAATTGCATATTTCATGTTTCATGGCGATGGCTGCAATTTAAAGTTCATTGATATCCATAAACCGCACACTAACGCACTAACGAAGCCGGCAAATATCAAACACAACATACACAACATGCCTACATACATATTTTCGGAAATACTTATCCATATGAAAATCGGCTCGCACATTATTATTTGTTGCATACTCGTACTTTGATAGATTTTTGTGTAAATGTGTGTGTGTGTTTGGGGGCCAAGCACTTGGACACATTTGGGAGCACATGTTTTTGCGACTATTTTCCCATTTTCGTGTCATTTGCATTTTACATAAAACTTTGTCTGCCATTGTTGTTTTGTTATTCGCTGTTGAGTTGATTGCGATTTCGGTTTGTTTTGGGCCCATGCCAGGTGAATGAGATTGATATATGAAGCAAACAAGGGGGCTGGGAAATGCGATTTAAAATAATCGAATCGTTCAGCATACCATCAACAACCAACCAAACACACTGCATTATTCCATTATTACCCCAGCAAGCAAACAAAATCTTTATCAAATTTCCCTTTTTGCCTTTTGATCATTTGGACAGGTTTGATGAAAACAAACGTTGTGTTTGACCATAAAACATTTTAATGACAATTCTAGGACAATTTCTTAGGTGATTAGAATACAATGTTTTGTGAATACTGACTAGAAAATACACTTTTTGAAAGTTGTGACATGATATTGGGTTTTAAGTAACTAACACTTATTACCTAACTTTTGAGTATGAAATTTGATTTGGATTGTACTTTTTTGATATAATATTTTTTTCTTTTGTTGTTTTGATTATAAATTGAACATTTAATATAATAATTTTAGGAAAAATTGTAACAAATTAGATATTTAAGTTTTATTTGCATTTTTACAAAAAGATAACCAGATTCTGTTTGCAAATTCATTATCTTATGAAGTCTTGATCAGTATTATTTGTTTCATACAGTAGCATTTGATCTGTCATGAATACATAGAGGTATTTTTATTACAACGTTTGCGGGAATACACAACCAAAAAGTTTAAAGCTTTATAACCAGATTATAATTATAGAATTAATTAATTACTAACAAACATCTACTATGCAATTGCAGATAGAATTCAATTAAAAATTTCATTATTTAAATGAAGTTTATCTTTCTTCAAAAGAAAAAGGAAATTGTTAGTGTCTTTGCATTGTCAATTTAAATTGTATATCCATTGAGAGTGGAATGAGGCTCTTCATTCTTCACTCTTAACTGGAAAGGACAATCACACAATTACGACCCACACACACACACACACACGCAAAACACACACATTCGCATATCAATTGCAAATTGCCAAAGCTCAATTTCAACTGGACTACGTCAAAACACCCTGAGTGACTAGTTTAATGCCAAGATATAGATGAAGCTCAGCAAAAATCAGAATATTCCCCGCCCCTATATTTTGACATAATAGTCTCCAGCCCCCTCCTCCCAGCCACTCTCTTTAGTTCAGTGCCGCATTCATTTGCTTTTGACATGAGAAGGAAAAGTGCAAGCCACTCACAAGGCCCCTAAGGCTTATTATGCCTTTGCCCAACTGCTCTTGTTGCTGTCGCTGTTGTTGTAGTTGTTGTTGTTGTTAATAACAAGCGATAATAATCAACTTCCGTGCTGAAGGCGCTTATGCGAAAGGAGAAGTGGACGGAATGTGATAGGAGGGCAAAGTCTAGAGCTAAACTTTGCATACTTGAAGGTGCCGCCAAGAACTGGAAATTATTTTGCCATACCTTTTTGATATATGCTAATTTTATGCAGTGACCCCGGCATAGCTCAAAAGTATAAAGCAATGCAAAAATATAATACTGAATAATGTCGAAGTTGCATCGCGATAACAGCGAAATATATCACGTGCTAATTAATGTTTATGTTGAAAATTGAAAATTTGTGCTACTGCAGCCGCAACTTTGGAGAATAAACCTGGTCGAGTTTGTGTGTTTATATTGAGCATTATTTGCTCAGCATCTGCAGCAGAAGTTTAGCAGTTTTGTTTGCAATTTTATGCTGCATAACCTCAGGCAAACACGCAGCGTAAACATAAACAACGCTTGACCTTGTGTGTGTGTGTGTGTAGGTGTGTGTGTATGTGTGCGTGGTTTTTCATATGACAACCGCATTCGAGTGAGCTGCGAGCAAGTTTTTATGACCATTTCTGTGGCACTCGCACAATTTGCACATCATTTAACAGCTGATTATACAAAGTGTGGGCCGCACTTGTTTTTCGGGGCTACCCAGACAGAGAAGGAAAGAGAAAGAGAAAGTGAGCTGAGGTCGACTTTGCATGTCCGAAACTATAAACATAATATACGACAATGAGTTCTCACTGATGCGATAAACAAAGTTCCCTGAGTAGCGCTTATTATGAGCCATAAATTGAAGTTGCCAACAGTTGAGAGTGGATAGAAGTAAAGCAGTCCTTGTCTTGCCCAAAAAATTGGTGTCAAATTACCTTCTTTTTCGAGTTTTATGTTGCTGGAATGTTCTTGCATTCGTTTTTCATTCGTTGCATGTGAATCGGCTTGGCAAAAATAAAACTTAAATAACTCTCAATGCGAATTAAAGTCCACTTTCTGGCGACTCCAACTGACAGAAACAATTTTAAAATGACATTTCATTAAAATTCCTTACTTTTTTGTTGTTTTCACTTTACTTGTGGCTTTTATTGATTTTTTACATTGTTTAGTGCATTTCAAAAGGTCTACTTTACCTGTGTCCTTCGCTCTGTAGTATGAACTCAGTAACGTAGCTAACAGACATCACTGAAATGTGTAGCAAATAGGCATACCAATATTATTAATAATTTAGACCATGCGGGCTCATGTCGTTTTAAACGTCACTTGCCTTGGCTCTCTGGCTCCTACCAAGAACTATAGACTATCCGCAGGCGTATGTAAATCTTATTTGTTCACCGAAGCCCTAGCAAGGCTCTAGTTAGTTGTATATGTGTGAGTATTTTAGTGTTGGTGTTAACTATGATAGTGCTATTTGTATAACTAATTGGCATGTATTAGGAGGAAGGAAAATAAGCTTTCTTCACAAGTAATTTTTGTCAAATGTTTTGCTTTAAAATTAGTTGAGGCAGTTTAGTAATTGGTAAAACTATTTGTAGAAATGTTTTTCAATTATAACAACTTTGGAATTATATTTAATTTGAAATACAAATTTTCTCATTAGTAATAAATATATTCATGGTGGATACTTTTAGTTTAATAAAAATATTATAATATTTTATTAAATATTACCTAAATCCACTTTTACACTAAAATAAAATCATACAATATATTAAACCTTTAAATTAAAAACAATCTATATTATAAATTTATTCGTCACAAAACTTGTGCAGTGTTCAATGACATTCAACTCGATATTTTTCAAAAAATATACCAAATTGATATATATGTTAATACAATAAAACTAAAATATACATGAAATATATGCATGTATACATAAAGATACTTCGACGTTTAAAATATACCATTGAGTGCAAAACATACCAGAATAGCATCTGAAGCAACTAAGATCTGACTTTATTATAGTCATTATAGCTTTACATATTATAGTCTCTTAGATTTATATGGATGGACGTACAGACAGACTATCTTCTCTGCTGTTAAATAAATGTCAAGAAATATATATAAGACCATTCTACCTGTAGACAGGGAGTATACAAATAGTATCACAATGACAAAATACACATTTTTCTAACCACTTCTTTAATTCTATTCACATTTAATTTATTAAAAAATTAAATACTATTATTAATCATATAAATGTTGTTAACAACTGCTAGTACATACATATGTACTTTATAGATTGAAATTTCTCAGAGCTCTTCCCCTATCCAAACGATTGCAACAAACTTTCTTAGAACATTTATATCTTTTGACAATTGATCCAATTTGAGACTTAATAAAATGAGTTGCAAGTTGATCCTGGGCAGCAGGAACGCAATTACTACTGCATTGCGTCAGAGCCACGCTATCAGCTTACATGTCACATGCACTTCGCCTAATGGTAGGCAATAGAAATGGCGACTGCAACTATTTCAGACTGAGCAGACATATCCATCCGACTTCATACATCGGTGCTGGCTGCACGATTTTATGCTTTATTTACGAGCCCACACACACATACACTCACACATGCATACACTGACTCACACATAGACGATGCGGCAGGCACAAACGAAACATTTCATTTCCGTTCCATAAACAGTTTTGGCCCCGGGGCAACGTTTAAATGCTACAGCAAAAGCAAAATGAAATGAGCAGAGAGACAGCAACATAACAACAGGCGGCAGAAACAGAAACAGAAGGCGAGAGGGACAAGCGGCAAGTGCCCAAGGCAACATGCAACACCTTCGCCAGATAGTTGCAGGTTCTAGTTAATTTCTAGCAGCTGCTTCCCAATACAATTTACACAGTCTGAACACGCAAAACTCTTTGCAAAAATGCCGAGTACGCCTCGCGGCTATGGGGAAGAGACACGAGGTGGGGGACGGCAATTGTTGGGGGAAAATGCCGGGGCCCAATGGGCGCTTTAAACTTGAAACTTTTTAATTTAACGTATTTTCGACGGCATGATTATTGTTTGCCCTGCTGGGCCTGCTATTGTGCTTGCAGTTTCGATTCTGTTTTCAAGTACTTTTGTTGAACTTTTCACTGTTTACACGCACAAATAACAACAACAACCCAGAGGATAAGTTTGCGGCAATAGAGGCGCGCTAATGACTGCCAATTACCAGAAGCAGGAACAATCAACAATCGGGCACTGTAACTGAGCCCAAACGGGATCTAGACCTGAGTAGACCTAGCATTGGGTTCATTGCTCATTGAGCATTTTCCTTTGCATACATTTGCATTCCATTTTAAGTTCAAGTTTGCGATAAATCATAATATCAGAATTTCCTGCTTTTACAGTTTCCAACTGACAATTGCGAAAAATGTGAATTGTAATACATCAGTGCAATAAAATATATGAAATACTCAATCCGAAACGCAAGTGATTGAAAATGTCGGCAAAATATTATCAAAGACTTTCAACGAATTACGCTTGGATGTATTTAACAAATGCTTTAGTGCTAATTTTATTAATGTGCCAGAAATGCAGTACACAAAGGATCGAAGCGCCAGCTGAAGTCATCGGTAAGTTTAGGTTAATTTTTTTTTAAATTTATAACATAATTTTAATTTTTGTTAAATATAATCATTATTTAAAAATTATGTATATAGGAATTTTGCCAATTACAAACTAAATAAAATTATTTCGAATTCTTAATAAACATTTACTCAAAATATTAATTAATACACCAAATAGCTGATCATCTAAGAGTTAATTCTTTTGCATATATAAATCACGTATATATTTTTTGAGTACTTTGAGCCCTTCGTAAAAAACAATTGAATACATATGAAATTAATATTTTATCTTAAAATTAAATATAAATCTTTTATCTCGTGGTTATTTAAAATGTTTGTTTATAAGATAATTCTTGAATACAATCTATATATATTATATTATATTATATTATATTATATTATATTATATTATATTATATTATATTATATTATATTATATTATATTATATTATATTATATTATATTATATTATATTATATTATATTATATTATATTAAATTATGTTATTTCTATACAAACCTTCACTTTCACAGTTAAAATTGTTTTAATACTGATTCATACAGTATCCAGTATTGCGGAAAAATATAATTAGCTTGTGATATTTATTAAAATTAACCAAAGTTTATAAAAATCTCATTACTGTAATCAATAAAAGAAGATGAATAATACGCATTTAAATAAGTGATAAGCCACATTAAAGTATAAAGGGACAATAACAGAGTGCTTATATGATAGAAACAAAAACTGAAATCATAACAATAATATAAACACAGTCATAATAAGCTTGCTGCTGGTATTATTTTCTTTTTTTCGATTAAATGCCAATTAACTTTGATTCAAGGAAATTATTAATATGATAATATGACCACTCTGCTCTATTACAGTTGATCCAAAGTTTAGTTATCCAATCGCAAATGTGACAGCGCCAGTGGGACGTGACGCCTTCCTCACATGTGTGGTGCAGGACTTGGGACCGTATAAGGTAGGCGTAACATTCATATCCTTCTTTCACGAAAAACAAATCGCAGATTCACCGTTCGCCCCTCTGGCTCAATTACACACTCAATAAGCAGCCACACAAGAGCGAACCAACGAGCCAAACCAGTCGCATTAATATTCATTAGCATTTTACCTGCCACCAGACGGGGGCGCATTCGTAATCTCAAAGACCAAATCTCGACACCCCAAAAAACAACGACAACAATCAGAATGAAGCACACAATGGCAACAACAATCGCAAGAGAAGCATTGAATGGAAATGAAAGTGAAAATAAAAACATAAATAGGAATATGCAGAGCTTAGCAATAACAAAAGCGAAAATCACATAAAAAGTAATTGAAATATGAGTGAGTAGCAGCAGCAGAGAGAATGAGAATGTGTTAAGCGACTCGTCGGGCAGGCTCAATATACTTCATCATCATATTCTGCAACTGTCTGGGAGTTTGTGAGGAAGTGTGGGAAACAACAAGGGGAGCTATTGAAGCACAAAGGCAAAGCTTTGTTCTGTCACCTCTCACTTCTCATGCTCACAGCCCAATTAGGCGATGTTTTGGTGAAAGAGATAATTGAGCAGGCACTTGGGTGTAATTACTTATTTAATGCTGACAGCGGTACCAAAAGTTAAATTCCATTCACTGCGTGAATAATGTATGGAACTCACCCCACACTCCCTCTCCATTACACTTATAGATTAGATTTGTATATTTATAAATTGAAATTACTTAAATAGCTTGACGTGTTAACATGTCAGAACGGCTGAGCACCCAAATTGCTTCCCCACGTCTGCCACATTTACACATGCAAAGTGCCGCAAAGGGGTTAAGGAATCTACTACTTACTATCGTATCGTGTGTGTGTTGGGGGATTGGTTATTATTATACTGCATACATATGTACCAAATATATATTGTATGTCTGGCTCAGCTTGCACACTGCGTGCTTTATCGCATAATAATTTAGCAGTGTAATTGTACAATTACTCTGCCTACTATATACTATACATAAATATGTATATATTTGCAGCTGACTGTGTGCGTGACATGCAGTCAAAAGCTAGTTATGAGAATAAGTGAACACTTTTAAAATTGTTCTCAGAATAGATTCTGATTTGTATTTTTCCTCTTTTTTTTTTTTTTTGGTAATTGTGAAAGCCTGCATGCTTACTCATACTTAATTGCTACATCTGAACTCACACAACCATGCAATTTCAGTATTTGTAGGCCGTTGATATTTTCATAAAATCACAGTCATTATTAATGCTCAAGTGTATAGAAAAACTTTACTTACACATTATTGACATTAAAATAGCCAAGATGAATTTCACTATTAAAGAAAATTTCCTAGGTTTTATTGTTCACTTATTATAAAAGTAATTATAAATTTTCATTAAAAGAATATTAAACTAAAGCTCAGTTTATTATCCATGCAGCACATTAAAATGTGCCAAGGTTATATTTGAATTTCAATATGTTGCCTATATTGTATTTGATTTTGAATATATATTAACCAGTATTTAAACAACTAAATATTAATATTTGCTATAAAAGTATATACTCTATAAATTTGTATTAAAATACACAAAAAAAAAATGTTGTATATTGACCTAAAAGTGACTAAAATTCGTTTTATTGGCATTTGTCATTGATGCATAGCAAATGAAAATACTTAATTATGTTAATATTTGATCGAATATTAGTTATACAGTTGAAGTGAGTCAATAGTTAGGCTTTAAATAAAAGAGCACAGTTCAAATTCATTTTTAATAGACCGAAATGTTGTTAGCTTGTGTCAGCTGTTAATTCCCATTTCCAATACATTTTACTTTTAAATAAATGGCTTTATTGGTATCAAATTATTACAGGTTGCGTGGCTGCGAGTCGACACACAGACGATTCTGACCATACAGAATCATGTGATAACCAAAAATCAAAGGATTGGCATTGCCAACTCGGAGCACAAGACCTGGACAATGCGGATCAGGGATATCAAGGAGTCGGATAAAGGATGGTGAGTGATATAACAGATCACGACAATAATTATTTCACTGACTTATGATAATTTTATTTGCCAGGTACATGTGCCAAATAAATACGGATCCAATGAAAAGTCAAATGGGATACCTGGACGTTGTGGGTAAGTAACCAGAAGACAGGAATAAAGAGTTCGGAAGGCAGCAATAAAAATACAAACTTTTCCTTTTCCATTTGGTTTGTCAAACAATCATACGCCTCGTTGCCAGGGTGCAGAGGCATTGTTCGAAGCGGCATTCGCATTTGGTTCTCACGAATAAACGTCGAGAATGAGAATTAAAAGAATAACGTGAAGGGAGCGCGAATGCTAAACGGGAAGATACTCTATAATTCTCACACAATTTCTGAAGGAGATAAAAGTATTTTTGATATTTTTGAACTATAATTTTTTAACAAATTGCGCACTTAATAGTCGCATATAACAATATATCCTTTGACTCTAGGAATTGCGGGGTATATAAATAAATCTGCCACGTTGCCAACAAAACGTTTCCGCATCGCAGCAACAAGAGAACGGAATTGAGTTCGCTTCGTGGTTTATGAAATTTCAGTGGCTAATGCACACAACGAACCGTGGAAGCATCGAGTGACCGACCCTGATAGACCACTCCAAACGCTTCTCCCTTCCCCTTTTCGCTCCCCACCACCAATTGTGACTGCTTAAACATGTTTAACCGTCCAGTGAACCGCGAAAATTGTTGATTTTGAATTAAAACGGTGCAGCGAAAGCAGACGTAAGAAATGCGTCCGGCCTAGGCTCTGGCCTGTTAGCCAGTTGTCCATTTGTGGTCTTCCAGCTGACCTCCTTACCCTCTCTCTCTCTCTCTCTCTCTCTCTCTCTCTTTCTCTCTTAGTGGCTCTCTGTTAGTTGCCTAAATACCTTTCGCTGGCAAATCTAAATCAACGCGCTAAATATTTTAGCCACCATTGCAGCCCGGAGCTCGGAGTCGCTGGCAAACACGAAAAAGTATAATCAACTGTGTGTATTTGCAGTGGATAATCAGCGCACCACAGCAACACACAGCAAGCACTCGACGAGTGAAATGGGAGAGATGGGGAAAGGTGTGCGACTCGTGCAGATGATTTTCGTGACCAAGTGCAGTTAAACAGCCGACGACAAACGGCAGCGGCCGTTCAGTTGGCAGCTCCGTCCGTCCGAATGCCATTTCCCACACACTCACACACATACATATATGCATAAATACTTCGACATAAATATGGTATATACATACATATTTCAATACATGTCATGTATATGTATGTGTGAATACGCTCACAAACTGTGTTGCGCACCCATACAAGAGATACTCTGGTTCCACATTTAAGCTGATGAAACTCTTTTGTAGCGACAATGCGAGTTGCCAATTGATGTTTTAGCACTCAATATTTTTCACTGAAGTGGGAGACACAAATGTACAATCAATAGACAAAACTTGAATTGCACAATACAAGTTTAACTGGAATTAATGTCTTAAAGGAATATATAAGATGAACTCTCATAAATCTTTTTTCTAAGCTTTAATTTTAATTCAATTTCAACTAACAAGTAAGAAAGTATACAGAATTTGTATTTGAAAGAGTATAATTACGGACAGACAATTATGAACAGTAATTCAGACAACAAAAAGCAAAGAAGCAATTATCGCGGTTGAAAAACAAAGTATACGATTTCCATACAATTCTTTTAATTTGATATAAATAACAGATGTATGAGTAGTAGTAAAACGTGAGGTAATTATCATGGAGCTAATGCTTGAAAAAAATTGAATGTATTATAACATATTGCTCCTTATGGAAAATTAAGTATACGCTTAGTGTAAAGTTATTCGTTAACCACTTTAATTTTTCATAAAATATACAAAAAAAATTAAAATATATATTGAAGTATATATAGTTTATTTTTTAGTAGCGTATTATATTGAAAAAAGGCGGCACAAAGATATAATAATCTTCTACTTTACCGGTAGCGGGTATACTCTGGTATCTATAGAGGTATTCAAATAATCGTTCTCATCTACAACTTAGTATTTTTCGTCTTACTTATTTGCGGAAATATAAATAATCATTTCTTAAAATTAATCATATCCGATAGTTTGATTCTTTAAAATTCATATTTAATACTGATATTCAAGTTTTTACAGAATTATTATTGTCTGGTTGTTCGGAAATTACATATTTGAAAAACATGTGTAGTTTTTTAATTTAAGTAAAAAAACTTAATGTAATATTATCCAACTAATCAAATCAGAAATTGTTATCTTTATTGTTTGCATTTTAGCCACTCTTTACCTATGGTAAATGTCCAGTTCATCCCTTGCCCGTTTGTTGTCCCCTCGCCATTGTTCTAACCTTGGCCACTTAATGACCGTTCAGTGGTCAGCCGAGTTCAGCATACGACTACAAATGTGTATAGCACAGCACAGAACACAGAGCAGAGCATAGCAGCGCAGCGCAGCGCAGAGCACAGCTGGTTGCCTCGGTTTGTGGCGACGGCACCTTCCCTTGGCATAACAAGCTCTTTGTCAACACCAGCACATTTTTTGGTCATTTACTGACCACATAATTGCGGCGTATTATATGCATATAGTACAAACACACACACATACATCCAAAAGGCACCTATTTGGCCTATGTCTCACCCTCTGTTCGCATTGTTCATTCCCCCTGATACTTGAACGTCATTATTACATTCTCTGGTTCTGGTTCATAGGTTTTCCGCTGAGGTCGCCCACATTCAACGGCGTGTCCCTGGTCATATGCCATATAATATATATAATTTTGTTTTTATGAAAAGTTTGTCCTTACGAACAAAGGCGCCGACAAGGACTCATTTCGTTTGGCAGGGATATCTTTTGGGACACCGTGAACGTGAACGAATACATATACGAATATGAATATGAATATGCTCAGCTTGCTGAGTGAAAAATGAATGCAAATTATTTAAATATTACAAATTTTAAATAATTATTCAAAAATGCGTGACAATGCTGCTCAACTTTCCATCTCACTCTACTCAATATTGTGCTCTCTCTCTCTTTCTCTTTTCATGGAATTTTTGCGCAAAAATAAACAACAACAAATTTATCTGCTATAAACATTATCGGGCAACAACAACTACAACGGCGAACGTCTGGTGGCGCCCTCGATTGCTGCTGCTGCTGCTGCTGCTACAGTACCGCCGGATATCCTAGATTATCCTACAAGCACGGACATGGTCGTACGCGAGGGCAGCAACGTGACGCTCAAATGCGCTGCTACCGGTTCACCAGAGCCGACAATTACATGGCGACGTGAAAGTGGAGTGGCCATCGAGTTGGCCAACGGCGAGGAGGGTAAGTCAGCAGTCGACACTCGGCAGCCAGCAGTCTGCAGTCAGCAGTCAGCAGCATTGCCAATGGCTTTGGGATTCAGTTTTTGGGTTTGTGCACTACATATCACTATGGCCATATGCATGCAATGGCTCACTCGATCTCACTCTCTCTCTCTCTCTCTTTCTCGCCATCTCTCTACTTCGCTCTCTCTTTCTCTTTCGCGCTTAATGTGTGCAAGTGGTAAGTACTTTTTGCTGTTGTTGCCGCCTGCTGTATGAGGTTTGCCAGCCAACATTTTGGAGTACTTTTACACAAAAAGGCAAGCGTACAGCGTCAGTACTCCTGGCACCACCCACCTGGCAACCAGTCAGCCCGCCAGCTGGGTAACTGGCCAGCCACTGGGTTATGGCCCCGCAGACAAGTGCACCACAGCAGAGCAGCGGGTACGTGGCCATCACACGAGCACCTGTTTCAACCTGCATACTCTTTTTGTGCGAGTGTCGATGTGTTGCTGTGTTCCTCACGTCCTCTTCCATTCTCCTTCTCATCCTGCTGGGCTCAGTCTTGTGTTTGATGACTGCACTGGCAGAATTAGCGCGTGGTTAGTCAGCGTGTGGCCAAGTTGCTGCTGCAGTCCTAATTGGCCTTGAAGGGTCTGCGAGCGGGGTTAACAAACTGAAACCTTGTAAATCAAAGCTTGATTTAGGGCAATTTTGTAGTAAACTGTTTCTTCAAATTTAATTTGTGGACTCCGTAAAACTATACTATAAAGAGCACTTGAGAATGCATCTTGGAATGTACTTGTAAGCTCAAAATTAAACTCAGAATTGCGTTTTTTTATATTTATAAGTGTATTATTGAGGATGATCATTAGTTCATTCATTAATGTATTCATTTATTATCATAAATACCTTGATGAATGCACCTGTCAATATGCAGGTGGTATTAAATATTCACAAAATAACTTATATGGATACACTTAAGTAATATAAAAATGATGTCAATACACTTCTCCCAATTATGCAAGTTATCATATATGTACGAACAAGAACTTACTTTAATAATGTAATTAACAATCTAAGTAAGACAGTTATTTGCGTCAGTGTAGATCATTGCATGAACTATACCACATAAACAAGTCGAGTCCCATCAAAGTCCACACGAAAGGCCAAAATCAAACGTTGCCTGAATAAAAAAAGGAGCACATTGCAAAAAATGCAAACCCGTGAACACGAAAACAGCCAAAGCGGTCAAAAAAAGAGAAGCAAAAACACATAAAACAAAAATCAGCATAAATAGTAGAACAAAAGTTGGCAGAATGACCTTTTCAGTGTGGCTTAAAATGTCTGCCACCCCAAGCAAAGGCTTGTCCAGGAGCCATTGAAGTAGCTGCAATGCTTTTTAATACACGATATGTGTGTGTATGTGTGCTCCCATTAAGTATGATATTCGAGGGCCAAGCATAATGACTATATCGTTGTGTTTGTGACATAATTGAGAATTTAACTAATTAGGAATACAAAAAGTTGAACTCTAGACAATAAGTTCTTAGATGAAATCATTTTAAAAACATATTATATTTTAATTTTTTATTCCGTACCCACGAATTACAATATTAGAATGATTTTAATTTTTAGAGATTTTCCTTTCCATAAATAATAATTATTTATATAATAATTAGCAGTTTCATATTGATGGTCATCTAAAGTTCACTAAATTTATAAACATTTTAATTTTATTAAATGGGTTCGAATAAATTATTTCATAAAAATATCCCATTGTTAGAGTACTTATTCTGTTTCCTGTTTTAAAATTGCGCAACTGTTTTGTGGGACAAAAGTTTTTTATTTGAAATTTGATTATTCGTTGTGGGTATTCGTTTTGCTTCAAATGAAATTCTGGCGCCAGAGAGTAAAGTTTTTATGCTATTTTAGCGTGGCGCGACTTTGCTGTTGATTTCAAGCAAATTACACGTTTTTCGTGGCTATTACGTTTAATGGCCGCACAAAAAGAGTGTGGCTAATAAGCAATGTGGCCATATTCAGAGTCCGCATTAAAGCCACAGAGACCAACAGCGACACCGGCCTACGACCCGACCTGGGCAAATCAATAAACGAAAAATCAGCTTATTACTCGTCTACATATACTATACGCCCGCTAACCTTTTCATACGTAACAATATCAAGCGCAAACTAGCCAGTACTTCCGTTTCCGGTTCACCCAAACAAACCCACACACACACATCTAGAAACACACATTCGAAAGAGATAGAGAATATTCGTATCATCATCATCATCATCATTGGACGGCGTGCTGCAAGTCTGCGCAACTGCCGGCTTAACCAACAACTATGCAATTTATATAATAAAACCCGAGTTCGACTATCAAAACAGGATGTTTGCGTGGACCTTTGCTGTGCCCCATTTATCCCATTCCAGCAACTAACGGCTGCACAGCATCATAAAAGTCGCTGAAAGTTTGGCGTTTTGTATGCAACTTTTTGTTGCCCCTGTTGGTGTGTGTAGTGCAATATGAAAGAGCTTAGGCGAATGTAATAACTATCATTACATGGCTAAACATTTTGTAGATACATTTGTAGTTATGGCTCTTTCGAAATTGCATAGGTGGCTGTTGCTTTCTGAGTTTTTATCTGACCGTTAACTTTTGCGAGCGCGATTACTTACTGAATGGCTTCTACAAATTTTAAATTTAGCTTTTAATCAACATATTTAATAATTTTAAATGATTTTCAATATTTAAATTGTATTTACTTTGTGTTAAAAATTCTGTAAAAAAAAAAGAATATTATTTCGAAAACTGTAAAATTCTAATTGTTGTGTATTTACATATTGTATTTGTGGGTTATTAACAATAATTAAATTATATGTATTATAAAAAATATTCAATTTTTTTGCAGTCCCCAGCATCGAGGGCACCGATCTCGTAATACCTAGAGTTAAGCGCCAGCACATGGGCGCATATTTATGCATTGCTTCAAATGGAGTACCGCCATCAGTGAGCAAGAGAATAACACTAGTTGTACACTGTGAGTATACGTAATATTTGAATAAAAAAAGGCACGAGTATACTTTTATTTCTTCAATTCGAAGTAATATAATATAATAAATAAAAAATAAAATATATTTTTTGCATTATATTTTGACAGTTCCTCCAATGATCACTGTGCAGAACCAACTGATTGGCGCCGTCGAAGGCAAGGGAGTTACCCTCGAATGCCAATCAGAAGCTTATCCTAAATCCATTAACTATTGGACACGTGAGCGAGGCGAAATCGTGCCGCCAGGTAAATTATTAATTTTCATATGTGAAAGGAACATTTTAATTCGTTTGAAAAGTGTTTCTCAGATTATATGCATTTAATAGAATTTTAAAATTTTAAGCATATGTTTTGTTTGTCAGTTGTCTTTTTTGTTGCGCATGTTAAAGAAAATTATCATTAACATTTCATAATCCATTACAAACACATTAGCTGACCAGATCCCGCATTGGCCCTCACAAAGTCAGTATTTACCCTGCAACACTCAAAAATGAATGGCCCCGTATGGAGCCAGCAACAAACTAAAACTGATGACCGTAGAGTGCGAATAAAAAAAGTTTTTAATTAGCTTATTTAGTAATATGAGTGTGAATGACCTTCTCCCAACCCGATTCCCAACCTAACCTAATCATGGCTGTCTGCCACACTGCTGTGGTTTTTACACTGTCTGCGGCATGCGTGTTTTTAGGTTGACTTCAACTCCATCCAAATCCATTTCGTTTTATTTTAAATTTGTGATAAATGCAAATAAATTTCATTTACATTTTGTTTCGGACACTTTTTAATTGGCAGCTCAAAACAGCAGCACAATTTCAGCTTCCCCTATCCGCTGCTGTCTTTGAACTCAATGCAGAGTGTGATATGAGTTCGTGCATAAATTTCATGCCTGCCTGCCAGTCTGACTGTCAGCGACATTGTTCAAACTTTGCATATATTTTTGGGGGCAATGCACATGACATGGCTTAAATGATTTAATAATGCAAAAATTCAATTAAGAATTAATTAGTTTAATATTTTAATGAATAATACAACATCATGGAACTATATCTTTACAGGCGGCAAGTATTCAGCAAATGTTACAGAGATTGCCGGATATCGCAGCTCGATGAAGCTGCACATAAATCCTCTATCACTATCCGAATTTGGAGCTTATCGATGTGTTGCCAAGAATTCACTAGGCGATACCGATGGCACCATTAAGCTTTACAGTAAGCTCATTTTACTAACACATAATAGTTTAAAACTAAAACAAAAATCCCACAGGAATACCGCCCAATGCTGTTAACTATGTGGAGAATTTCGACGCGCGTCACAAAGGTAAGTGAAAACAGAAAGAGAAACCATTTTAAAGAAGTACAAATACGAGTATGGGGTTGCGCAGAAAGTCAAAACACTTATAAACGAATTCAAAAGGAAGGCGCGAGAATTAAGCGAGATTTAATAGCCACTCGGCATAAATTTCAGATGAGCGGCAAATATTTCACTTTGCCCTGCTGAAAACAACAACAAGAAAAACCGTGAACTGGGAGAAAAGACATAAATAATTCATTTGGCATGCAAATCCGTTTCGAAATCGTCAGGTGAACAGACAGTCAGGCCACAAAGAAGGGGACTGAAAATGGAAAATGAAAAATCAACAAAAACTGAATATGCATTAAGAATAAAATAGTATTCTAGTAGAAGTTTGCTCGGAGATGCTCTCAATTTTTATTTTTTCCTTTGCTTGGTGAAAGCCGCAAAACTAAACCGCAAATTCAATAATTTCCCTCAAACACACAAACACAGGCAAAAAGCGTACGAAAAGCTCCGAAATGTATCATTCATCCAGGGCGCAGGAGCACAGCGGCGAGGACACCGAGAATCCTGGCAAGCGAAAAGGTAAGCCAAGTCGATGTGCTCATCCCCAGTTGGGTGTGCGTCGCACCGATTAGGGTTACGGGCCATATTTCAAGCATTTATGGACGACCCAACACCCACAGCACACCCTCAGCCCTCAACCTATAGCTTAACAGGCCACTTGAGACACGACAAATGCCATAAAAAAGCAGAAAAACGTAACCTAGGTAGGGACTTTTTGAGTTGAGCGGTTTTCACCGCTTGTTTAACAGATTTTCACACTAATTTGCCAGCCACAAGACCAATAAAATTCCACAATATAAGAAAAGGTTGTGCAAACAAGCCGAAAAATCGTAGCATACTTTTTGGGGCAGGTAAAAGTTTTTCTTCGTTTTGCGGAGCCCGCATAATTGTATATCAATAAACACGGTCGGTTTGGCTTTATGGCAATTTAATGATTTGTAAATACTTTGGATACAATCAAATAAAATCTTTTGTGGCCGAAATTCCAGAAGGGAGATGGGGGAAATCGCATTTGAAAAATGGGCAATAAAACTCAGTTTAAGTGCTTGAAGTATTTTTTTTTCGTTTCTATTTTGATTGCTTAATTGAGTTGTGAATTTGTAATTGAGAAGTGTGCCCAAATGCAAGTTCGATTTTCTAAGTTTTCAAGTTGTTTTGAAGATGAATTAGTCATTTTATGAAAATAAAGAAAAGTGAATAATAAATATTTATTGTCAGAAATTCAATAATCTTTCAGTAGCAAACATACAGTAAATATCGTTAGCCTTAGGTCAATCTACCAGCTAACGAAATCACTACCCAGCTAAGCACAACAACTGCTCAATGCGTCACCCGAGCATCACACGAAAGCTTAACCAATTTCCGCTGTTAAACCGCCAAGTCCATTAACATTTTCCATCACTTTTCCACAACTCGTTTTCTCAACGCTTGCACCCTTAGCTGATTTGAGTCTCAGTGCGGAGAGCATTGACAGCATGTACGGAACATCCTCAGCTGCGTCACAGCATCCCAGACGTCCCAGGCAGACGCTGAGTTGCCTGATCCCAATGCTGCCACTTGTGGTGATGCTGCTACTGATGAGGATGACGACATCATCGCCTTCGTCGTCATCGTCGTCGTTGTTGACGACATTGACGAGGCAACTGCGAAAAATTCAGCTGACATTGTTGCCACAAACACTGACACATGTTTGACATAGACGCGAAGCGCTAACTGAGATTAAGCTGATGAAGAGTCCGGATGAGGATGAGTTCGATATGGAGATGATGCTGGCCATGCTGGCAATGCGATGATGGCGCTTGGCTTGATTGGGTTTGTCAATGCCAAAATGCCAAGCTGATTTATGGCAACTAGCTTAGTTAAAGTTGAACGATATATTCGTGCATATATCATATATATATATAGCATACGTTGATACGATGATCAAGTCACAGAACATATTGTAGCAACTAATGATTAAGTCAAACAGGCTTCCTAATCCCTACGCGTGCATGTTCAAGCTGTTGAATTCTATGTATCGATAAGTGCAGCTTATTTTCAGCAATATTGTAATATAACACATATACATTTAGTACATTTAGTAGCATTAAATCAATATAATCAATAATTATGCAAGTTGCATGAGACTTTATGGCACATGTACATAAACGAACAGCAAAAGATATTTTATTTCTTTAAGAGAGAGCGTGACGCGAGCGACGTCTATTGTAAATTTGTATAAACCATGTGAGACTGTATGTGTGCAAAGTAATATTTAATTGCAAGCAAATTCAATTGAAATTGAGTAGTTTTAAGGCATTTCGCAAGCCACAAAACTTGGAGCGGGCTGAATTCAATATGCTTCACAAAATGTAATAAATAATTTGATATTGTAAAAATGATATTGTATCCAAAATAGAAAAAAAAACTAGAATGAAAAACATGCTCAGCAACTGGCTGTGTATGTGTTGAAAAATAATTAAATACATTAAATGCAGAACTTAACCATATGCATTGCAAAATATAAATATCTAAAAGATCCGGATTTATTTTTATTTCTTGTCTGTCAACCGTTCCAAGCAATTTTAATTAAATGAAAAAATATGCATATCATTTACTTAACTTATGTATTTAATATAGCCAACATTATTAAAAACGAAACGAAATGAAAAAATATATATCAAATATATATATCGAGTTATTTGTTTGACAAGCAATTACAAATTTACAAGTTTATAGTGTAAATTATATAAACGTATACTTATTATATTAAAGGCACTAACAAATATTAATGAAACACAGCTTAAACGTATTTAATTTACTGCAAAAACTATTTAATCAATTCATTACAATATGAAACATATTATATATTGCATATTTATTTATAGCAAAAACAAAAAATAGAACGTGTATTTTAAATTGAAAAATCGTTATACAAAGGCATAGCATGAGTTGAATGTACGCAGACCTTTTTCCCTGCCACATTCTCCTAAAATGGAAATAAATGTCAATGAAATTCCGGCATCTACTTACTCTGTGGTTTTGTGTGTTTTTTTTTTTTGTGGAATTCCGTCGATGTGGACGACAATTGGAAATGTGTGTGTGTACGTCTAAATAGCAACTTATTGTAGTATTTATGTTAAGTGTAAGAAGCAACACATGTAAATGGCAAAAATCGACAGGAATATTTATAAAATAAATAAACGTTAATGCGTTAAGTGAAAGAACGTTGAGTTGAGTTGTTGTTATTGTCGTTCTTGTGTTAGTTGAATGGGTTTTATGAGTGAGTTGAACTGCTTACAAAACAAAACGAATGGCAGCTAAGTTGATTTAGGCTCAACAGACCATCAAAATGCCAGGAATGCGCATAAATTTGAAATATATTCAAGTGAACACTAAAAAATCAAATTAAAACAAGCCAACTAATTCCAAATAAATCCAAAATTCTTTCATTAAGACTCCTTTAAGTGCAGGCCAGCACGCAAAAATACCTGAAACACCAATGGAAACTGAAACTGAACCAAACATACAAAAACACAACAACACTCCTCAAACCCGCAGCTAATAAAAAGCCAAGCACTTTGGCTGTGTGTGCGTGTGAGTGTATTACGAGTAGTTTTTATTACATTTGTTTCCAGGAATTTTCAAACATGGCAAAACAGCTGCAACCACAGCGGCAACCATCTCTCCTCCTCCCATCGACAATCGCACATCATAGCCAACGCGTTTTTCACTGTTTTTCTTCTTCCTTATTTTTTATTTGGTTGGCATGTGTACAGTGTACTCTGAGCCCACCCCTTACCCTTGGACTGCTTCAATGTCCAGAGTGTTGGGAGCAAATGTCTGTCAGTTGTTTTTGCATATATTACGTATAAATCTCAAGGTTAAAATGTAGTAAATATGCATCATAGATGCATGCATGGCTTACTAAAGCCCTTTTGCAACACTGGCTACACGCTCTCTCACACATATACGGACGCTCAGACTTGCATATATGTATATATGTAGTACGTGAGAGTATATTGGCTCACTTACCCGTATAATGCGAATTTTAATCATATCAAACTGCTATGGGGTATTAATCCTTTGCATCCTGATTGCAAAATGTGAAGCACAAAAAAGTGAGCGGCAAAAGTGCTCAAAGAGATCAATTTTTGCTCGAAAAAACGTTCGTTGAAATATCGTGATTTCAATGTTATTATATTTACATATAAGTCACTTTCTTTTTTTATTTTCAACAAATCTTTTTTTTTTTAGCAGATATTTATTTATTATTAAAGAAAAGCGCATATTAATTCTGATATTAAATATGAATGCTTCCTGAAAATCCATCAAAATAACCAGAGCAGCAACAATAATAATAAGAGTCTTTACTCGTGTCCGCGGTAAATGATAGCTAGTTATCAGTTGTGAATTTCATTTGAATGAAAATAATCTACGAATTATCGAGGCATGTTACTAAAAAATAGTTGATTCGAATAAAACAAAAGAAATCAACAAAAGAGGACTAATTACACGAATATAGGAAAAGAATGGCATACTCAAAGCTACTCAAATGCAATTAGCAAAAGTATAAAACCGTGAACAACCTGCAATTTCTAAGACATTTATTTATTGGAACCTGTGGCACCGTGCTAATTGCTACCTGAGCGCGTCTCACTTGAAATTCAATTAACAACTGGCCAGCAATTATGTAACTCAACTTTTAGATACGCTTCCAACTACACACAAAATTAACATAATTACAACAAAAAAATGTGCCAAAAAGGAAGAACAACGACGACACAGTGAACAGGAGAATAAACTGGAAGGGAAAGGGGAGATTGCGAAATGGAAGCACCTGGCGTCAGCTGGCGGCTCTACACACAATTAACATTACTTAAATACACATTAAGGTTAAAGACGCTCAATTTTTTCATGTTTTGGGGCTATTTTTCCATCGCCGAGTTGTTTATCAGAAGTTTCTGGGGCTGCCCTGCTCGCGGAGGGGAGCTATAAAAATTGCGTGACGCAGCGAAAGAAAACATTTGAACAAAAAGCAAAAAAGAGAGTAACATTGATACAGTTGACAGGGATGAACTAAAAAATATCCTGGTAAAGGAAAGTATTTATTTTATTTAGCTAAAATGAAAAATAATACAACATTTTGTAAAGCTAACTTAATCGCTAAGGTTAAGCAACCCAGCAAATAAGTTTCAAATATACTTAATTTAGTCATATATATTTTATATTTCAAAAACAATAGTAATACTTTTTAGGATTTTTATTTCTCTTGATATATGTATTTGGTTATATAGATTTATGCAGATGTCACATTTCATTATCAGCATTTTTTTTTATATTTTTTCTTATAAATTTTGTATTTTATAACAATTTTATATTTTTAGACTACAAAATTACATATATCTTTTTTTAAAATTTATATAAATATAGTATTTTAGGACTAATAATAATCAGATTTTTTAATAACTAACGTAAGCTCTGGGATAATTTTACGCTAATTGTCCGCCAATTTTTGTAAAGCTGATTGACCTAAAAAACGTTAAGCCCTCTTGTGCACTCTTAAATCTACAGGGTATATGGAATACAAATACAAAGCGAAAGCTGCCAAAACTGAAAGAGAGTAATCGGAAAACGGCGTCGACAACAACGTCAGCGGAAGGGCAATGAAAATAAACACAGTAATTAAGTTAATGAGCATTTTGAGATTTATTATTAATTTTCTTTGTGCGGCGACAGCAAACAGCACCGCAAGCAAATCATTTTGAATTTTCTGTTTTTCGTGGTTATTTATTATAATTGTTGGTCGCCCAGTAATTGTTGTTGCTGTTCCTGTTACTGTTACCTTTGCCGTTGACTGCTTTTGATTTGCATTTAAAATGCGCAAATTTGCGTTAATCTGCATAAATTCCATTTGTGTTTGCCAATGTTTGCATTTTGCCATATTTGTATTTTTTCGACTTCTCCCTTCAGTAAGTCCTTAATTGTTATTTAAATGCTGCGATACAAGTATTTTTTTCAAATGCTAACTTAATTTTTGCAGGCGCCAAGAAGCCTTCCGGAAATTGTTTTTTAATTTATAGTTGGTCATAAAAGTCAACCTATGCCGCACATTAACATTTTATCATTGTCATTGCTGTGATTATGGCATCATATGAGTTCCACATCCTCTTCTCCATTTACTGGGTCTACAATGGGCCATAAGTTGTTTCTGTGCTTGGTCGTGCTCACTTTTTATGATACCGCATTAAAGTTTACAACACAGGAAAAGAAAAGGAAAATGGCACAACAAAATGCTAAAATGTAAATAAATCGCAAAGCCGAAAAAAGTAATGCGAATTAAAGCGAAATTTCTTTGCCATAAAAGTGCCTAGTTTATAAGGCGGAGTACTCAATAGCCTAGCACAACCAAGAATTACTATAATGATACTGATGAGGCCTAAAAGCGATTAACATCACATACTAGAGGTAAACAAATTGCCGCAACTTAGTAGACAATAGCAGACACAACAACTTAGGACGATAGACTAATCACCTAAAAGGTAGAAAAGACGCAAAACAAATCTACTTATTACTATCTACTCTCTCTCTCTCTCTTCCATTCTCCCATCGTGTAAACAAAACTACAATTAATCAAAGATTTCGCCTCGCTGGACTTTATTACACGCAGCTTTGGTTAATTGCATAAATAAAAGTCCTAGCGGAGTAAGGAGCTTAATTAAGCCTCCGATGTCCAGTCGCAATCTCAAACTCCCCCACTGGGCCTGACAAATAAATAATAAGAGCACAAATTGACACACAAAATGCGGCAATACATGGCCATATCCTGATAGAAAAAGTTTACAATAGACAAGCACACAAACTGGTAAACAAGGAAGTTTAGTCATTGGAACGGTCATTCATACTATACTATATTTAAGTTCGAAATGTTGTTTGGAAAAAGCCATTACAAAGACAAGGCCAAAGGTTATCGAGAAGCCCAGTGTGTTCAGCTTGAGTTTGGGGTCTCTGCTAAGGGTCGACATGGCAGGCTTTTATTAATAATCTCCGCTGCCAAAGGATAGAGGCAGTGAACAAGGTTGGAGATGGAAGGTGGAGTCGGAAATATCCACTTATATGAAATGTCCGTGGTCTGTAATTAAACCGATTATAATTGCTATTGCTGGGATATGTGAAAAATACACCGTGCGAAAAGTTCTCGCATTTTCAATAACTATTCGTATTTCTTACTTAAAAAAATAAAGTGAAAAATGCTTAAATACTTTATTAGAATATAATGATAACAGAAAACTTGTAAGAAAGCTACAGTCGAGTATGGTCGACTTTAAAATTCGTGCTCCTTATTTCAATATACCAAAAAAATACTTAAAATATACCGAAAACTATTTAAAATATATTTATACAATACAGTACAGATTGTCACCCAAAACACCTAAGTAAGAGTAAGTATTAAAAATTTCAAGCCAACTTGATCTTGCAAACATAACATTTGAGAAAGAGTATAACATATCTCGATCTCTTATAGTCTAGATAGATACAAAATTCAAAAAGCAAATAAATGTCTTTAAAACCTTAAAACTACTTTTAATCAGATAACCTCTAGATAGAAATTAAGTTAATAAAGCTAGCTGTCATATCCAAATGAACTTCACAGTTGTTTTTTTTTTTTTTTGTTTGCTTTTTTTGTCTATGTAACTAATTAGTTTATTGAAATATCGGTGCTCAAATTGTAGTGAGCCAACCAATATGTCAGTAAACAAATAGGAATATACAATGTATGAGTGCTTGTGGGTGTTTTATCGTTTTTTTGTGGATGCCATTATCACCGTCGGTTACAAATAGATCCATTTCATAGTAACTATTCTTTTTTTTTGGATTTCTTGAAATGCCAATGAAAACGAGACTATCAACGTTAAACTAGAGCCTTGGCCATCTTTCTCTTTAATTGGCTCGCGAATCGTTGGGATCAATATTCGAAACCCATTGATTTGGATTCACATAGATGTTAGAGATGGTGCCACGCAGCGTGTCGAAGCCCTGATTCAATGGCACCGGCTTCGCTCGCTTGTTAACAGACTTCATCCAGTTCTGCCAGGCGCCCTCGCTCCTCTGTTTACGCTGCAACTCCAGCTGCTCCTTGTTCCGCTGCTGCTGCTGCTGACGCTCCCGCTCCCGCAGCTGTTGCTGCTTCTTAACACGCTCCCAGTCGGCCAGACGCTTCTGAATCGCCTCCTTAGTCTCCTTGCGCTGCAACTTTGTGCGATTGGGACTCAAGCCACCTGAGCTCGCCGTGCTCGATTGGCTGCTATAGCCGGTAGAGCTGCTGGTACTCTTAAGACTACTTGTTGCCGTCTTCTTCTGCTGCAACTCCTTTTGCCTACACCACTCCTGGTAGCGTTCTTTGGCAAGACGCTGACGCATCGCATTCTCCGCATCGCGTTTCTCGCGCTCCTCCTTGGCGGCCTGTTGCTTCTGCTGCTTCTGGCGCTCTTTACGCTTCACCCAATCCTGATAGGCCACCTGGCCATGTTGTTGCTTCTTGTCATCGAACGTGCGAAAGTATGTAGACGAGCCTGACGACGATGCGGTCGACAGATTGAGACTAAGCGATGGTACAATGTTGCTACGGCTCTCCGACTGCTTCAGAGCACCGCCATACATATCGGTCCAGCTACAAGTGGATGCCGAAGAGCAATCGTCACGTCGCACTGTGGTTGACTTCACATTATAGGTGCGGTTTGTCAATTGACTCTGGCAATCAAATGTATTGGTGCTCACAGCGTCTTCGCTCGGCTTCGCCGCACGGTAAACAGAAGCACAATTCATGGAGTCAAGACTCATTGTGTCATCCGTCTGCAACTTGTCTGCCGCACTGGGTTGGCAAACAGTGGCCACATCAAAAGAGACCATGCTGACGTCGTCAGTCTTGGCATCAGAATGGCAAACTGTAGAAACATCATTCGAAACAATGCTCAGGCAATCAGCATCGTTATCGCCGTGCAGCATTGGACTGCAAACTGTGTCCTCATCAATCGAGGCCAAACTCGTGCTATCGTGCAGCTCTCGATCAGCATCGCCGCCACCTGCAACATAGCGACGTGGCATGAGCACAGTCTTCTCATCAACATCCTTCTCCGTTATGATCGACTTTGCAGCCTCATTAGCTCTGTGCAGATAGTCGCCACCTGCTCCCTGATCATCTATCTGCTGCAGCTCATTGCCACTCTCCTCCTCACCGCTCTCATACTCATCAGCATAGCGTGAAACGGAGTCAAGAACTCGTTGCATGCCACGTCCCTGAGTGTAGCTGTTGCTGATATTGTCTTCTTCGTCCTTGGCCACATAGCGCACAGTGGGCGACACATAGGAGCGAGAACTGTAGCCATGCACAGTGCCGGAATCAGTATCGTCGTCACTCACATCGGACACAGACATCGAGCTTTTGCCTCGTAGCCCCGAAATCACCTGACAATCTACCAACTTGCCCTCGATGCTGCGTCGTGCCACAAATGCCATGATGAAATGATCAGCAGAGTTATCTGTGGATGAGTAGAGACGGTGAACTGATGAGAAGTTAATAAGAAGAGCTTTATGTAAATGTTAATATTTTTAATTGTTTGCAGTCATCTGTGTTACAATATGTGGACTGTGACTGACAAGCGTGAAATGAGAGATATATGTATATTTTGACAGAGCCAATGCCTACTGAGAATATAAGAAGCCATTTAATACTAGAGCTTCTCATTCGAAAATAAAGTTGTAAGAAAGGTAAACAAAATTTAAAAGAAAACACTGTTAAGGTTAAAAATAATTTCATAATTTCAATAAATAAATGGTAATATTTTATATAATGAGATTAAAAAATTGAAATGTAATTCTTAAAATAATGTATACATTAACAAACTAAACTATTGTTTAGTAATAAAGCTATTTGTAAACAGATTATATTATATAGAATTCTTATTATTATCATCACAATTATATTATTATACCATAAGTCCTGTATTATTTATATATCAAAATAAAAACCTTAATAAAAAGTTAAAAATTAAAAAAATTCTTCATTTCGATTAACTTACTCGACTAAAAAAACATATTGAGTTAAAATACAAATTTTTTAATTTCGTCGGGAAAGTTGAGCATAATGAAAGACTGATACATATGAACACATCAAACAAAGTTAATAAAATCTTATTTATTTTTTATCTCGGATTTGTACTTAATAGCAATACTTTATAACTGGAAAGTATGGAGAATAAAAACAATAAAAGAAATTAATTTGAATAATTTTAAATTTAAAATACATGGATTTATATGCAATACAATTTATTGCTGGAGTGATAAAAATTTAATAATTTTTTTTTGCTCAGTGTATTGGCTAACACTATGCTACATAAAACGCGGCCCAATTGGCTTGGTGATACAAAATGAAAACATTTTAACTAATGACAAACAATTACTTAAACAACGAGTCGAACGAGCGACGCACACGACGACGACAGCGACAACGACAACGAAAACGACGATGTCGACAGCAAAAGCAGCAAAAGGTAATTAAAACTACACTACACCACATACATATATGTGAAGGTGTGAGTGTGTGTGAGTCTGTGTAAATATATATGTATGCGTGTGTTGGCTTGTATATACGTATGTATGTGTGGGTGTTTAAGCGTAAAGTTGCCGACTCAAAAATCGTTTGTTGTTGCCTTGTTTGTTGGTTGTCTGTTACCTGGCACAGTTAATGAGTAGAGCTTTCATTTTTAATGAGACTCACCCACACACACATACACTCATCTACACAGATACAGCCACACGCAACCTCCAACCAACACACACATACAAATGGCCATATCAGATGCACACACGAGCTGAGGTGTAATAAAAAACTTATCGCTGCTTGCTTTTAGGCGCCCGTGTGCGACGTTTGATAGACATAATTAAATGATTTTTTATGTGCTTAATTGTTGTATCTTGTGCCAACATCGGCCTTATTAAAACAAAAACAATTAACTGCCCTTCATTTCCTTCTTCTCTACGACCTGCAAATGACTTGTCAAATGAGCGACAGCCGCTCTCGGATAAAGGATGGGTTACCCAACCTTTTTTGTACTTTGTTTTTGTAGTTTACACAATTTAGCCTTGGCGGGGATTATATATTGAGTGCGTGTGTGTGATTGGGATTGTGATTGCTGATGGGTTGGGCTTTAAAATGTGGCAAGCCTACTATAAATAGTTTGGGATTTACGAGGCACAGAAATAAAGCAAAACAAATCGAACTTTAGGTTGAAATACTGAATAAAAAAATGTATAAACATTGCACCTATCATTTATCCAAAATTAAAAATCTTTGTTAAAGGTTACTTTAAGTAACATTTAAAGCAAGTCTGTGAAGTGTCACAGCTGTGGTCAGGTGGCAGTTGCCTAACAAACTGTAGAGAGAATGCCCGCAATTGAAAGTGAGTTGTAAATTGAAAAGCAAAAAACAGGAGCAGGAACTGAAATGCAGGCAAAGAGTGCGAAATAAATTAATTATTTAGGCTACAAGACAATGTCGTAGCCGGAATACCGAATAGGAACGTTCAAAGTACTGCAGTTTAAAGAAACCTGCAAAATACAAATTTAACTATATAGCGAAATGTCTTGATGCTGCTTAAAATTTAACAACTCATGCAGAGCTACAGGTTGTTATTTTTGTCGCAATTATTAATTTTACCCACGTACTCAAATCACTTTTCATTTTTTTAATTATTATTTCATTTCTCTGTTTCTGGTTGTTGTTATTGTTACGAGAGTATTGGCCATTGAATATTATTGGCATTGGTTGTTGTTTGGCTGGGTGCACGTTTAATTAAAAACGTGACAATTTTACCTGTGGCCAATGCGAGGCATATTTCATCACGCATACGCCACATGTACGCTAGCTCTGAACGAGTCTGCGGTCATATCCATTTTGTTTAAATTATTTAAAACCTGTTCACAATATGCGCAACTCGTGTCCATTACATTTCACTTTCGCTGTCCACAAATTTAATTAACACAATAAATTCAAGCTTGGGGATTCCCACACTTTACATTGCATTGGGTTGCAGCTCTGAAAAACGATGTGAAATTGTCAAAACTGTCGGTATTATGCGCAATGCATTTTTCGCAATTGTAACGAATCACCAAGGATGTATTCGTCTGGTGCTGGTGTCAGGTTTATTAGTGTGGCGTACGCGCTGGCTTCTCCGGGCTTTGCTCAGATAGCATGGGGTTCAAGGAAAGGGCCAACTAATAGGACGCACCACTTATAATAATAATACATTTAAAATTCGCGTACATATGGAAAGACAGAAAAGAAGGAGTGTAATGGAAAGGTTACATTAAACAATAATGAAAGAGAGGAGAAAGGGAAGGAGAGGAGGGTAGGTTAACAAAGAAGACGGACCCACTCTCTAATGCAACACAGCTGTTATTGTATGCAGACGCCCACCCTACCATGATCCTGCATTCATTGCCAAAAACTAAAAAGTTGGCAGGATCCCTAAAAGAAAGTGGTTCGGCTAACCTACTCCTGCTTGGTGATGCATGGTTCCAAATAAAAAAAAGGCACTTAAGCGAACATACTTAATTTATTAACAGCTAACAAAAATACTTTGAATATTAACATTATGAAATTACAAAAAAAAGACAAGAAAAATAAATAAATAAATAGATTAACGGACTAACATAGTAAGTGTGTATGAGGCGGAAATTATTAAGGCAAAAGAATAAAAAATAAATAAAGAAAAACTAAAAATAATTAACCTATAAATATAAAATATGATCTAGCATAAATATAATATAATTAATTATTTTTGGTGTTTGAAATTTACTAATAATTTAAGAATTTTGCAAATGAAAGTACTTCATTGAGAATGATGGAAAGCACAATGCATATAGGCAAACATGATCTATCTTTTTGAACAGAAAAACTCTACGCAAGCAATTGGATGAGGATCAGCTGATGGCTGTCACTCAATGCAGTCATGTATATGGCCAGCCTTACAAGGTCATTGACCGCTGGGACTGCAGTAGCAGCTGTAGCAGCGCTATGGTGAGATGCACCAAAAGCTCTAACTCATACGTAAATATTATCAATTGGTAAGAGTGAAACAGACTTACATACATTCGGCGACTCCCACGCAGAAAGATCTTTCCTTGTGTTAGTGACTGTCTGTGGTGAAGCTGTGGATAAAGAGTAACAATAAAGCTTTTGCGCATGCGTAAAAGCTGGCTGCTATGATCTGCTAGTGCAATTCCACACAAACATACATATGGACATACAAATGTATGTCGGTATGAGTGTAACTACTTTGCAGGCAATATAGATACATTAAATTTAATAATTAAATACAATTGTACAATGATATTTTGCCTATATATGGTGCCTTATATGCATTCTTAACTGATTGCAGTTGTTATTTTATACAACAATGCCGTGGTACTTGTACTATGAGTGCCCAAGAAAAGTTGTTGTTTCAATTTTCTCGCCACATCATAATACACTTACAACATTTATAAACATTCACTTAAAAATGCACATTTTCACTAAACAATCTAAATTAACAATAATTCAACAGAAACAATCAAACACATAGGCTGACAAACAGCTATTCGCCTTCGGCCGCGATGACACAATAAGAAGCAGCACAATCCCTGGCTAGCGATTGAGGCGAGGCTGCCAACAGTAAGTTGTTCTTCGACAACAGACGAAGCCAACCTGCTTGGAAGCAGTTCTCCGTTTAGCGGAGCGAGTCGCCAACTATCTCTGGCTACCGTCGTTCATGTAGACCATCTGTTTTTGGTGTACCGACAGCTGATGAGGCCAGCACAGCTGCGTCGAAGCTTTTGTTGTTGGCCGTTAATCAAGCAGTTGTGTGTGTTGAAGTTTCATTTTAAATTAATTTAAAATTTAAAATATTATAATTGTACACACTGGGTTATTAAATTTTAGTTTTCATACTGGGTTTTATATAAAGTAGAACTGGACTATTATAATTTATGACTGAGTTATTATAATTTATGACGGAGTGCCGAATCTAAAAATAAATAGACAAAACTAAACTTAGAACAACAAAAAAAACTAAATACACGTATAACAAATATTTACCCTAATCTGGAAAACGGCACTTGATATGGGACGACAAACTCCTGAAGTGGACAACTATTTATTGCATGTGTTGGGTTGACGGCAAAGGTGCACTTTTGCGAGAACAAACACCATTAATGTATCAGTATAACAATTATACATTGCAGTATCATTGTATACTTACAAGAAAGATAAATGCATCAGGCTTCGTCAACCACTTCACTGAGATATATATTTTTTTCAGACACATGCACTTTAACACGTTTATTTTTTCTCAGGTTTTTTCACATAACCTGTTAACAATTGTATTACAAACAAAACCAACAACAAAAACCTTTTTTCGGAACTTGACACATAATCCTACTCAAAAAGGTAATCGTTGTCTATTTTGGTGTGGACTTAACACGATCAGCTGATTTACTAACTCACGCTTGCAAGTATCGTGGTCCACCAATAGATGGCGCTATTTTTGGAGCTTTCAGACTCTTTGCTAAATAAAGCTCCGCTTCTCAGTACAAAACATGACAAGACATTTAGTACCATTTTCTCAGACTACAAATAATTTTATACAACTAAACAAATTAAATAATACAAATTAACTAGGACAATGAACATATAAATAAATAATATAATAAATAATAGGTATAAATATGTATGTGTACAGAAAAAGAAGAAAAAAAATGTTGCATACTTTTAGGCTTAGTCAATTTCAAATACGACAAGCGGCCTATTACACAATTATGAACAGTTCGATAGCTCTGTTGCAATATGTCACAAATTACTGCAGATGTTAGATATAAAATATCAAAGATCAGATGTAAAAATTATTGCGTTTCAAACGAATGCTACTTTTTCATGGATTATGAAATTGCCGTCTAGATACTTAATATATAATTATAAACTAATACATATATGTATTTAATTTTCGAAAGTATATTAACTTACACTTACCAAAAGAAGTGAAACTGCTTATTGAACAGTGGAAATTCTTGTCATACAATAACTCGAAGGATGTGTGGAAAGCATACGTTTATATACTTCTTGAGAATGTAATTATTATGTTTGCATCAATAAGTGTATGAAGTTTCAGAACTGAAGCATGATTTTAGCCTACTAAAAATTCCATTTGAAGTAAAATTCAAATTCCATTTTAAATAAATCATTAAATTTTCTATTTGCCAACACTTTCATGAACTTTAACTTTAGTTTTACGAATATTCATTAAATATCAGACAGTTAATTAAATGCAAAGATTTCAAGAATACTCGCACACGAACAAACTTTTAAAGTCCTCCAATCAGCATTCCACATCTTGGTTGCCTGCCAAAAAAAGAATATCGTTCCACATTGGCACCTCAAGAAGACTCAACAGAACTTCAGTCAGACCACAAACAAATCAGTTAAGTGACCTCCCATTCCCATTAACGAAATACAAAAAAAAAAAAAATGGGGGACAAAATAAAACGAAAGACGCGACATGCTTGCCAGAATGGAAGGTAAGTCAATTTACCTAATTGACTTATGGCCAAGCAGAAAGTTTGACAGTTGAATCTTGTTACTTGGCTGCTTCTCAAGTGGATGATTTTAATTTGCTGAAGCAGTTGCAGGCTTTCGATACGATGAGCTTAGATTGAAGATAGCAATGATGAGGTAGAAACAGTACAATTGTATGACATTGGTGTTAATGTATATAAAATATATTAAAGAGTCAGTAATAAAAGAAATTGTATGTTTTAACATTTAGTTTCTAAAGTATTACTAAGTAAACAAGCTATTCCAAAAATATATCAGTTTAATATACGGAAAACATTGGAATGTATTTAACTGTGAGACATTCGCTACTCATTTTTAATAATACCACTTTCTAAAAATATACCAAATAAAATCTTATATAAATATGCAAAAGATATATTTGATTTAACGATATAGTACTAAATTCAAATTATACCATAGAGTACAAAATATACCAGATTTTCAGCCAAAGCAACTAAAAACCACAGCAGCATCAGTTCTTTTACCATACAAATCATAAAAACTGTAGTTATTATTGTTTGTATAAAAAATCGACTCTCTCATTAAAATATTTATATATTATTTATAAATAAAAATCCTTAAGAATATTTAAACATTTGTTTTTTTTTCTTTGCTCTTTATCTAGTTTTATTTTCCAATTAATTTATAATCAACTTGTATTTTGTAATTAGATAGATGAATATATTGTTGCTTTAATCAAAGCAACATCCAATTATTATGCAATGCAACGTGTCCACACATTTGGTAATTATGATTTTGTTTGGTATATAATTTGGCAAGCTCACAAGTAGAATATTATTGTCAAAAGTGTTATGAACTTTTAATGGTTTAACAACTTGCAGCCACTAAAACTTTAAGGCATGCACAGAGTTTCAGTTTCCAGCCAGCGACTGTCTCTATTCAGAAGCAAAGCTAACAACTAGACAACGTCAACGACAACAACCAGTTTGTTAGCTAGTTAAATAAACTTATGTTGGGGCAATGTCAGTCACATGTTTGTTGCACATTTCCGCTTATGTGAAAATATTAATTACCAAAATTTCATTGCCTGAACCCGACCAGAAGCAACTACATCGGGAGAGTAGGTAGGTGAGGCATCAGGTCTTGTCGGCAATTCAATTAGTGGGCGACTTGCATTTATCCTATTTAAATGCTGCATACTTTCACACACATTCACACACACACACGCACAGTGGCACTTAGAGTGCTATAGAATGTGTGCTTGTCGTCATGACAACGACTCGAGCAGGACTCGAAGGACTGGAACGAACTCGTGACTTATGCACTGACGCAACCAATTATGGCTTGAGGGGCAACTGTAAATGCAACCGTCTCGCCCCTTGGCACAGTATCTGAGACAGCAAGTGTGTGTGTGCGTGTGTGTGAGTGTGGTTAGCTTACCGTGTCTGCATCTTCGTCTGCATCTAAACCTATTTTCGGTTTTAGCGTTGCTCAAAAACTATGTCAAATGAAATTTATGCGTTGCGCCCAAAAGGCGGCAATGAAACCGAACAAAACGTGTGCACATATGTACGTGTCTGTCTACGTGTGTGTCAGTGTGAGTGTATTTGAGTGCTCCTCGGCTGTTAGCGTATTAGTTTTTGGCTCTTGTTTGGATTTTGCTACCATAATTTATTGCGTATCCATCATTGATAAGGCGTCAACGCGACGGCAACGGCGACGATGACGAAGGCAATATTTCATGAGCAATTGTTTGAAAAGTTTCTTAATTAAATATGACAGGTAACCAGCTCAGACTATGGGCCAAACTAATTGAATTTGGCAAATTTACCGACACTTCAAGATACCAAATAATGTCTATAAACTTATGTAAGAATTACCTTTAATTTTCTTAAATAATATTTTATGCAAATAATACGTTTTAATTTGCTTTTCTCGCTTTTCAAATCTGTCTGTTCCGGTTTTAAGCTTTTCTCACACTCGCCCTTTTTTTAATACTTTTAATTTCTAATATAAAAACGCCCTAACAGCTATTCATTAGAGCCGCAAGTAAGCAGACTGACGAGTCTCCTGTGGTTACAGACACAGACACACACAATCCCAAATGCCCTTAGTCAGTAAACACTTTGAACAAGCTGCTGACAAGCACACTCGTATCTCTTCATTTTGCATGCCCTCAAATGTATCTGCATCCCATCAACAATTCTGGAACTGTGCAAAAAAAAACTGTAATAAAACTGATTTCATTACCTTGATTAGCTGGTCTCTTCAAGTCCGCGCAGTCACTCAGTCAGACTGTTTGTCTGATAGTCGGTTTGTTTGCAAGGATTTTTTTCGTTTTTTATACACATTTCGAAAGTTCAACGCAGCCCTCGTGATGAACAAGGTAAAAGCTTGGCCATCGTTTGGTTCAATGCAAGCATTAACCTCATTAACTTGCCATTCTGAATGATGCCTTCAATGTATTTGCTCATACAAACATTTCATATAAATGTATTTAAGGCAGTTGAAGCTGCTCTTTTTAATCTAATTGATTATATTTTATAGCTACAGCGATTTATTTATTCTCAATTGAGTTGGAAACTGAAGAAGAATCTGCAGCAAAGTTCAACCATTAATTTGATGAGCCCTTAAGTAGTTACTTATGGAAATTCGCCAGTAAATTTGAACTAATAAATTTAAGGATTCGCGATACAAAATTTTTAAGCATTTTTTGAATTTCTACTGTTTAAATAGAACATGATGCAATTGAAAGTCTTAAAATTATAATCCAATATTCTTTCCATGGTTACAGCTCTTCTTCTAATTTCCTTTCCATATTATACCTGATTATCACTCTACAATTCATAACAGTAGCTGGCTAACAAGTTTGCATCTTTACACTCTTCACTCTACAGTGCATTCATTTATCCAGTACACTTTGCGCCTCGAGTCCATCTCTTGAAGCAAGACTAACTGGCAAGTGGCTGAAAAACTTAATTAGGCATAATAGGGCTCTAGGTCCTGCAGAGGATGGAATGCAGTGGAATTTCTTTTTGGCCAGCCAACTGTAAGTAGCTGTTGGTAATTTGCGCTTAGCAATTTTCGCAGACCAACACTTCGGGCTATGGAGAAAAGAGTCTGATCCTTGCACAATTTAATTGCATTTCCGCTATTTTTGATGCCTTCTGCATTTATAATACCTTCAATTGTGAACTCTTGCTTGCTGGCACGTCCTGAGAAACATAATTTAATTAATTACAAAGACGACAGGTGCAAAGGTAGCTAATACTAAATATTAATCATACGCAGTGTGAACCAGAAAACAAAAATAAAAAGCAAAGCAACGGATATGTGTTGCGGGGGCAAAGGTCTTCTGGGGCAGCATTTGTATCTAATAAACATGTTTATTTCATTAGCGCTACACACGCGGCCATTTCGAGAGTTTTTCATGCTTCTCGTTTTTCTATTTGGTTTGTGTTTTGTTTTTTGCTTTTTTTTTACTGTTTCCTCCTTTTTTGGGTACTCCCCCAGGACATCATTTGCCACGCCGATTGCCACGATTTCGACATGAAAAATGCGTTCGCGAAAAGTTGCTGTTGTCGCTCTTTATGATTGGGATTTGGGGCACTAATGTGCCATTGCCTGCCCTACGTTTTCTCTTTTTATATATGTATGTTCATATATTTTGCCTAGTAACTACCCAACCAGGAGGTCTTACTTAGGTTCCCACTATACTTTAGAGGCTTGTAAGCGTATGCTACCCCCAGATCTGTATCTGACATGCTGTCGACATCATTACAAATAAATTGAGCGTGAAAGATACATTTCAACAACATTGCCCTACCGCAATGATAGGCATTTTCCTTCCTCTCTGCATTTTTCTTATTTTTTTCTTTTTGATTCGGCCCAAGGTGTGTGCTTTGTGGTCGTTTACTTTCATATACTTTCTTGACTTAAAAATGTTTCTGAGAAATGTTCTTGATGTACACTTATGGATAAATTTGCATAGGTCCAAAAATGTTCACATTTGTTGGCGTATGTTAAAATGTATCTTATCTTGCACTCCAAATAAATTGAATATTTAGATAAATTAAATGAAAACGGGTAACATCAAAATATTTTATTAGTATTTTCTTTAGAATATTTTTAAATCATATATAAATTACATATTTAAGTAATAAAATACCTATTGCAAAATATACATACAAATAGTTTTACAATAAATCTATTTGATTTTATGTCCTAAGGTTAACGACTTATATCCCCCAAATCTTAACAATCAACCCAACATTCATGCATATTCCAAATTGTATTCATATGAATTGTATCCAAACCAATAGTTTCATATAGAAGACCTCCTCTTAAATCAACTTTTTTAATGATAACATAAGTATAATGCGCAAATCCATATGAAATAATAAGATTGCTGGCATATTTATGAAATGATTGACATTGGAAATGAAAATGTGTATGAAAATGAAATTCAACTTAATCAATTTAATAGCTTACACTAAATGCTCAATAAGCCTGGCTCCTTAAAGACTTTTAGTTAATTTTAAATAGCCTAGAGAGATGACAGTTCTTTAATCTAATGGTACAAGAAGCAAATAGGCTTTCTCGTTTGCCAAAGCAATTGCCATAAAATGATTTAATTAAAACCGCAAACGTAATGCAAAAATTCGATATAAATTCAAATTTTACCAATCATAAGCACACAACACACACACACATACAATCACTTGCAGATATATATGCGTGAATTGCATGTGCCACAATTTCAAATGAGAGAATACAAAAGTCAATTTGCTGTAAGACGCTGAGAGCTGCACATAAACATAACCATGACAGGGAAGGGGATTGAGACAGAGAGAGACACATATTTGGTATAATAACATACGTGACCATATTTACAAATTCCAAATCAAAATATCTTGACTATAGACTGAAGGGGGCACAGCTAACTGCTCCAACAGTCGGGGCAAGCAGCAACAGCAGCATCATTGTCTGCCGTTTTGCTATGCATGTGAAATGAATTTAATGCTCGGCTCGACGTTGTTCTATATGCTGACTAAGAGAGCGCTGAGGGGAAAGTTAACTGGGCGTAGCATGCTGTAAAATTTGTTAACATATCTACATAATAATTTTGGCTTAAGGAATCATGCAGACAATCTACGATTTGATTATTATCGAATTGTCAGAAAACTTATGTGAAGTATTTTGGGGTCTTATTTGTACAAATAATTCAAAGTGTTAACAATAATAAGAAGGAAATAGCTTAGCAAATTGTGCGAATAAGTAGGCCCCGAAAAAAAAATTTCTTTTTTGTAGAAAAAAATATTTACACAATTTCTCTGTTGAGCATAAAAATAATAAAAAATCGATAAAGAGTTGAAATTTGTTTTTGTGTGATATTCAAATAATCGCGTGAAGTGTTATTAAGTGATAGAATTAACTTTTGAAATTAACCAGTTATAAGCATAATTTATTTCAAATGTAAGTATGAAAGCATATATCAATCTCCTTTGCTGTTTTTAAGAGAATTGTGGCTTAAAACTTGTTGAATAATGCCGCTTTTAACTCCCAGTAGTAAACGTTGTGCTCAAGGCAAATTGACAAATCGTATAACGATTTGGTTTGGCACCCAGCAAACCGCTCACAGAAATGTAATAACCTGCTGACGTTTGACAGTGTTTCGGTGGTTCAGTGGTTTCACTCTTTATGAATTAGTCATGTTTTTGCATGTGCAATAACACAACGGACGGTGTTGCCTTCGTATGAAAAAGGGCGTTCTTTGGCAGGCAACATGGCGTATAATTAACAATAATGAAGTCGTAAAACCGCAATGCAATCAGCGATGCGCAAAACACACAAGCTTACACACGCACACATATAAATACATGCAGATGCATAGACACACACCGCACGGTCAGTTGAAAAGCCAAAATGTATATTTCGAGAAGGTAGAACAGAGATAAAGCTGGGCGAAAGGATGCGGCATTGTGGCCACAGCTTTTCAGTTCAGCTCCAAGTTATGGTCGGGCACTGGCATCGTAAAATATTTATAAACCATTTGCACGCATAATTAGGCTGTCATTAAATTTTGAGATTTTCGGCATGTGTGACACCCCAACAAAAATTTGTTTGCGGGGACATAGTATAGTGCAAAGTATATCCTCTATAAATGCCCTGCAGTTAACGTCCATGCTATCATTTTAAATAAAGACTATGATGCATGAAAATAGATCGAATGAAAGGCAATTTGAGTTTTGAATTTTCAGTAAAACTTGTACCTCTGCAAATTTTAAGTAATCTATATTTCTAAAAAGACACATTTAACTATTTAATTTATAATAAGTCAATAATATGTAATGTTCTATATACACATATAATGAATACTTAAATATTAACAATTTATTGAACATTCTCCAATTTTATATTATTAAAAATGAACAATATGATTTAAAATTTTTATAATTAATGTATTTTTATGCCAATTAAAACTTAATAAATCAAATTTGTTTTCATATAAACCTTTAACTTTTAATACTATTTCAAATCAATACATTTATTTAAAATATTAATTTTTTCTTTACAATTGAATTCGTGAAATTAAAAACTAATAGTCATATTTATTTACTATATATTCCATCACTATAAAAAATAATAAATAATTTATGTATATATACAAGCAAAAATATAATTTTTCTATTCCTCGCAGAGTAAAGAGTACTCGCAAGTCGGTGTGAGTTCGTCTAGTGTCTAGTTGAACACACTACACTCAGTTGCCGCTTGGCAAGTGGGCTGGCCTTTTGCGTTGGGCGTTGAAATGTCATGTCATGTTGCGACAGGCGTCAATGCGTTATGCCAGGGACTCCTCTAGAATCGTGTGTGTGTGTGTGTGAGTGAGTGCAGGTTGGGGGAAATGGAGTGCATGTATATGCGGCCATAAAGTAATCAGCGGAAATGTCAATGAGCCGCCGCCATTTGCTGATGTGTCGGCGACTGAGGTTTACACGGGCAACAGCAGCATCAAGGTAGCATCCGCACACACTTTTTCCCGCACGCTCTCTGCTTCTATCTGCTTCAGTGTTATGCTCTACCCCGTTTTTCAATCTCTTGTTATTGTTGTCACCGTTGCAATTGTTGTTGTTTTCTGCACTGTAATTAAACATTTTTCGTTGCATATGCAAAACCGATTGGCAGCAGTGCTGCTTTAATTGCGTGTGTTCGAATGAGTGTCTGACACTCAGTGTGTATGTGTGTTTGTGTGTGTGTGTGGGTATGTGTGTGAAGCCCGGAATGACAAATATTTTATGGTACTGCATTGATGGGCGGTTAATATGAGACCCTGATGCATTGACAGCATTGTGAAGGGGTTCAATTAAAAACAAAAGAATCTGATATTAAATTATGAATATGCAATTGTAACTTTATCTATGAAGAATATTTACAATAAACACTTTATTAATAACATCGTGATCAATAAGGTATAAGGGGAATTAGGCGGATTATAAACAATAAAAACTTAATTATTAGCGGGTTCTATAAAGAACAACAAGAAATTATTAATTAGAATAAAGAGAAAAACATAATGTATAATATATGTAACATAAGTACACAAGTATCCACAGTATCCAATAATATTAAAAATAAATACTTTATTATTCTCTAGTTGGAAATTACTTACTTCTACTATCCATCAAGAATGGGGACAAAAACTAGGCGAGTTATATGAGTAGTTAGTGCATTGGCAATAGTCTAATGAAGTTAAGTTAAATTCGAAAGAATCGATTATTAAATTATGCTGCGGAAGTTAGGAATATGCAATTATTACTCCAATTATAAAGAATATTTACAAAAAAACAGTTTATTATTAGCAGCGTTTTTTCTCCATTTGTAAAGATACCTTAAATAAGATCCACAAATTTTATTGAATTATTGTTATGGTTGTATGTACGAGAAATATATAACGAAAAGAAAACTTTATTATTCGCTAGTTGGAAATCAATTTCTTTCTTAATTCATAATAAATATAATGAAAATAAAGTAGCTGTTGATATATTGTCAGAAAATAACAAAACATCAAATATACATATCACAGGTAATAAACATACATTACTCTTAAATAATCAGAGTATTATCTTAAAGGTCTTTGCAATTTTTAATGATAATTGTTATTGCTGTGACTTGCAGTTACACAAATACATCCACACCGCGATCAAAATGGCTTTCTGTGGACGCATAGATCCTGATGGCAAGATCGTTTGGAGGGATGAAACATTTTCGGGCAGTACTCGCATCATATCACAATCCTCAGATCAATCGAACACAATGGAACAATCGGATACATCGCGACCTCTTAGTATAGATTTACAGAACTTTGATTGCCCACAAGAATGGAAACGTTGCAGTCTGCAGGGAATTAATGGCGTTATATGCGAAGATCAGGCAGAATCGTCCTCATCATCATCAACGCCACTATCCCTGCCGACGGCAACGGACAGCAACTACGTCTTCGAGAGGAGGCAAACTGCTGATTCACTTTATAGCTGGTCAGAGGTATACGGGTCGGTTAAGCCGAATGAGGCTCAGAGCAATGTGGTGCCATCGCTGGAGCTGCAGTCCAAGACGAGCACGCTCGACCACCTGCGTGAGCTGGATGGCCTGAAGCTGCATCGTGAACCGAAGGTTGTATATGAGAATTGGATAGCGTCAAAGGAGAGAATACGCCAGCAGGAGTTGCAACAACAGAGATTAAAGCTAGAGAAAGAAAAGGAGCGTAAGGATCAACGCAAATATCTGGCGAAATTGTGCTACGAGAAGTGGCTGAACGATAAAGCCAGACAGGCAAATCAGAAACGTCGCATGCAACTTCAGCAGTCAAGAAGCAGTTCGAGTAGCAGTTCAATTCGCAAAGTGTCACAGTCAGAGATCAGGCAAGAAGTTCAGAGTTGGTGGCACAAGAAGCAGGAACAACAGCAACGTCAGCGATTGGAGATACAACGACATATGCAGTTAAAAGAACAAAAGGATCAGCATCGTAAGCAATTGGCGGCAATGGCCTGGGAGAAATGGATGAGCAATGTGTTCGATAAGCCCAAACCTGTGCCCATGAATCAAGGTATCGATTCACTCCGTGGCACCGTCTCTGAGATCTATATTAATCCTAACCCCTGGAAGCATCTCCAGAAACCAAAGGAGGAGCAATAATTTTTTTGAGATTAATTTTGTAAATGTAAAATGTCGGAATTCAATTTATGTAATTAGTATCCTATTCAAGTGCAGTTCTTTTGCTACTAGTAGAGTAGCCTCATCAAATAAATTAAATATTAACACTAAGTCCAATTTGTGTTCCTATTGATTGGTTTTGCTGCTTGTGCATTTGCATCTTAGCTGCCTTGTATTATAATCTGGTATGGTATTTTTTGTGGTATATTAATATGCTATATTTTAAAAAAAATACCGAACTGTTTTGCTCTTATTGAAAATGGATAGAGGGCAGCTTTCTTACTTATTTTTGTCTTACATTTGTTTTATCATCAGTAATGTTTAGCAGAATAATTGTTAAATTAATTTATAAGATTCTTAGTTGACTAAAACTACTAAAAAAGAATTTCAGCCTTGTAACACTTTTATTAGTAATCATCATTGGACATTGATTAAAATTTCCTAAATAACAGTAGTCTTAGCTTCTTAACATTATTTATGATTTTTTAAACAATAACTTATTTATCTTAAATATTCTATGACATTTCCATGTCTTTTCCACATTCTGAATTTCATTTCAATTTCATTTCTATTCGAATGTTCTGTTGATTATGTTTTTCACTATTTAAATTGTTTATATCTGCCGTAATTAATAACACCTGATGGCATAAATTCGTTGCATTCCCTAAAGCATATTTCCATTTAAGAATGCTGACAACTTATTTTTATTATATTTCTATTGACCCCTTGACTCGATTGGAATATGTTCAACTCTCTGTCTCACTCTTTCAGTTATTTGTTATCTTTGGCCTGGCAAACATTATCGTCTAGGATTTCAAAAGTCAATTTAAACAATTGTGTCAACAGAGTTTAACCAATTTCGTAAACCAATACGATAAATGTGAATGGGTGGACGAGGGATGAGGAAGGAAACGCAAGGAATTTTACGAGAAGAGTTCAAGGGGGAGCGAGGAAAATTGTAAAACTGTGACAGATGAAAACAAAAACAATTTGCAATAACAACGAAAATACAAAAGCAAACAAAATGCGAAGCTCAGAGTGCAGAGAACCGCACAGGACACTCAATAGGATTTCAATTGTTGTCAGTCTCAGTTCGTGTGCTCATGTCTCTCTATGTGTATGTGTGTGTATGTGCGTGTATAACTTTGTGTGTTAGCTTGATGAAGCAGCATCAGATTTGTAGAGCGAGGAAGAAGGAGAACTCGACAGGCTCTGCCTATTTTCATTAGAATTTCAACACTGCTGCTTTGCCTGTAAAGTCACAAAATTATATTGTCAAAAATAAAATAAAGCATGTTTTTAGGCGCAAACACACAACAGTCCGAAAGAGACGCAATTCGTTAGATAGAGCGGAAAAGAGAAAGGGACAGAGAAAGAGAAAGAGATTGGTAGGCAGGATTGAGACATATGTAGAGCTAGTTGCAAAGCAAAACCGAAATGCAAACAAAATAAGCCAAAGGCCTAAAGTTCATTTGCACAATTTCCAAACCGCTTTTGCTTACCCTCCCTCCCCCTCCCCTTCCTCTTACCCTTCACCTTTTCCCCGCTCTAGGAATGCTGCAACTGAACAAAGTCAAAGGCCGTGCAAAGCTTGGCAAACAAAAAGACCAAAAAGACGCTGGTAAATCCTTTTGATGAGGTCAACGCTAGTTTGGTTTCCTGCTACAAGAGCGAGCACACACACACAGATGTTAACGCATTGGTCAAGCCAATGTTTACTTTTTCATCTATATGTGTGTGTGTGTGTGTGTGTGTGTGTGAGTGTGTGATAGAATGCCTTGATTATGTGCGTGTGCATGTGCATGCGTTTGTGTGTGTGAGCATTGGCAGGATTAAATTTGGTAGGTATTGAAGCATGTTATTCGTCATCAATGTAGTTTGCACTAACTAGTTGTTGTTGCTGCTGTTGCTGTTTGTTTTTGCCTCCTTGTTGTTGTGATTTCGCCACTGTTGCAACTGCAACAAGCTTCGAGCTTGCAGCTTGCAGCCAGAGCTCTGGCTGACTGATATCTTGTGCAGTTCGAGCCGTTTTCATGTTGTTTGCATTGTTTACGCACTTTCGCTTTGATATTATTGTAGTGTGCATTTCGACTCGATAGCCACACAGACGCATGCAGCCCATCCCTGCTTTCTTCCTCCCTTATTCATCACTTCACATTACACTTTGTTACTTGTATGTCTACTTGACTTTAAGCAGGGATTCACTTTAAAACCCACATAACATAGCTGCCGATTGAGCTTTGCAAAAGGGCAGATTAAGTTTCGTAAAATAACCACTGTAGATCAATTGTTTTTACATTTATCTGAAATATTGAAATTCAATTATTAACTTGCTTATAATAATAATAATAATAATAATAATAATAATAATAATAATCTAATTTTCAACACAAGCAAAATACCATTCATCTAGCTATCGTCTTTAAAAAGAGATCAAATTTTATAATTATCTTTAAGACTCAATGAATAAATGGTTAAATGGACGAATTAATGGATAAATTAAGTCCAAAGTGGTGTTTACTAAATTCATGTACAACAAGTAAGAAAGCTACAGTCGAGTGTACTCGACTGTGAGATACCCGCTACCCAATTTGATTAAAAGCAATATATTTTGCGATATTATTCTCAAAATATACCGAATATACTGCAAATATACTAAAAAAATACTAAGAATATACCAAATGATATGTTTGGTATATCGATATAGTACACCATTGTACAATGTGCTAGATTGTCGGCCAAAGCAACTCAGACCCCTAGTAAGTAGGCGTTTTTGCTCATAGAAAAGTATTTCTTTAATAACTTCCATAATTTTTATCTGATCAAAACCAAATTTTCAGAAATCATAACTACTATAGTAGTTATTGTATATAACAAAATTCGCAGCTTTAGCTTTATAATTACGCTTGTTATTCGATTTTTTTTGATTTGCGGGGGCGGGAGTGGGCGTGGCAAAAATTTGAAACAAACTTGATCTGCGTGCAAACATAACAAATGCTGTCGAAAAAAATTATAGCTCTATCTCTTATAGTCTCTGAGATCTAGGTGTTCATACGGACGGACTGACAGACGGACAGACGGACTTGGCTAGATCGTCTCGGCTCTTGACGCTGATCAAGAATATATATACTTTATAGGGTCGGAGATGCCTCCTTCTTCCTGTTACATACATTTCCTGTCGGCACAAAGTTATAATACCCTTCTACCCTATGGGTAGCGGGTATAAAAATACTTAATTTCGAATAACTCAATATTTGTGATTGTATTTTAATACCATTTGGTATTTATACCCGCTACCCATAGGGTAGAAGGGTATTATAACTTTGTGCCGGCAGGAAATGTATGTAACAGGTAGAAGGAGGCATCTCCGACCCTATAAAGTATATATATTCTTGATCAGCGTCAACAGCCGAGACGATATAGCCATGTCCGTCTGTCCGTCTGTGTGTCTGTCCGTCTGTGTGTCTGTCCGTCTGTCCGTATGAACACCTAGATCTCAGAGACTATAAGAGATAGAGCTATAATTTTTTTTCGACAGCATTTGTTATGTTTGCACGCAGATCAAGTTTGTTTCAAATTTTTGCCACGCCCACTTCCGCCCCTGCAAATAAAAAAAAATCGAATAACAAGCGTAATTTTAAAGCTAGGGTTACGAATTTTGGTATATACGGTAATAACTATAGTAGTTATGATCCCTGAAAATTTGGTTGCGATCAGATAAAAATTGTCGAAGTTATTAAAGAAATACTTTTGTATGGGCAAAAACGCCTACTTACTAGGGGTCTGAGTTGCTTTGGCTGACAATCTGGTATATTGTGCCGTCTATGGTATATTTTGAATGCGGCACTATATCGATATACCACATATACCATTTGGTATATTTTTAGTATTTTTGCAGTATATTTGGTATATTTTGAGAATAATACCGCAAAATATATTGCTTTTATTCAAAATGGGTAGCGGGTATCTCACAGTCGAGTACACTCGACTGTAGCTTTCTTACTTGTTTTAAATAAATTTTTCTGTGAATTGTTTCATATTAATAAGGCTCAACTTAATAATTTAGTAAACAAAACATTAACTGATTAAAAATAAATCACTTACTAAGCTCTCCAGGCAGCGTTTACTTAAATGGCCTGCTCTCAATCTCAATCCGACACGAGTGTGAACATTTTGCATAAGAACATAAGACGAAAAACAAAAAAGAAACACAAAAGCTCCCACAGATAAAAGACAATTGAGGAAAAAAGATAAATCGCCTCGTGTTTAGTGGTAAAAACAATGAAAACGACCTGTCCACACGGTTGCGGCGTGCTGGGCACATAAATAATGCAATGGCAGCAGTCGAGCAAAAGGGACCAAAAGGAGCAAAAGTCCCAACAATTGAGCAGAAGACAATGCATAACTGAAAGGCGGTCAGGTGAGCAGTCGAGTGCAGACAAGGTTTTATGCCCAGACAATGGTCTCAAATATATCACTGTGATGATGAGTGATCAATAACCCAAAGGAAAAGAACTGAAGCCCAAAGGGGAAACGGAATAACAAATAACGAGGTAGCAGACACAGTGCTTTGTCGAGCACAACATCTACACCTAGAAATCGAAAGATGATGATGAGTGATGTTTGAAGTATTGAGCAATTGCTACAGAAAAAGTAAGAAGAAATGGTTCATCAACATACTATTTATTAATATCAGTAGCGACTGTAGCATTTTTTTATAGTAGTGTGTAGAGAGAGAGACAGCAGCTGATAGAGCTGTGATCCTTTCAGAGGATTCTCCTTGCAAGTGGACCCAATTGTGCTTCGTGTCATGCCAAGCCCGTGACTGCAAGACAGTCCAGTAGATCGCTAGATGACTCGTCTTGTAGAAAGCTTCTTGCAAGGAATCTGGTGTACGCGCCCTCTTAGCGCAATGCGTAATTTCCCTAACGCCCACTTTTCTTAACATGTGCAATTTTGTGTATCATGCGTCATTTGTTTTGTGAGTGCTGTATAAGAAAGTTGATTTTTTCCTGCGCGTCTTTTATAAAACAATAAGAGGTAAGTTGTTAATATCTTTAAACTACTATTCTAATCTGATTTAAATTAAAAAATATATTTGTATTTGTATTTATATTTACAGTTTTGAGGACCACGAAAGAGCTATGTTCGATGATAAAAATAGAAACTACAATGTATTGTCCATGGCGAAGAATATAAAAACGGCGAAATAAATTAATTTTGTCTTTTAGCTAGTAGATTATTTAGTTATAAGTAAAATTGTTTAGATAATATATAATTTTAAGAACTCATTGTTTTAGTTTAAATAAATTTAATTTGAAGTACAATAAACATTTAATTTACTGCATATATTTTTGAGCGTATTTTTATTTTGCATATTCCGAACTACGCACTAGAATCTAAGCACAGATTTTCTGCAAGAGCTGGACCACATATTTTATACAAGAAACGTCAAGGAACGTCAGGAAATTTAAATTTCCCTTTGGCAGAAAATCAGTTCTGCATATACGGCAAACTGAAGGGATAAATTCTTTTCTCATCTTGTGTCTACACAAGACGTGACTGGAAGAAAACTTGTATGTTGTATGCTAACAAAACACAATTGGGGAGGAATACAAGTTGTCGTTATGGATCCTTAAAGTCAAAAACAATATTCTCTCCTCACCTTTCAAAATACCTGCACATGAATCTCTCTTCATTTCTACTTTCTGTTGATTTATGTTTGCCTAGAAATTAACTTAATATTTTAACGGTTTGTGGATGATTTACGTGACCGTTAATAATAACAATGCAAAGATTATAGGGCAAATCCCACGTGTCGCACGCTACATTCGCACGATTTTAGCTAATGAAAATCAATTTTTTGGGGGGTTTTTTAAAGATTTACCGTAAACTTTTGTTATGTGTTTAGAGAGAATTGAGAGTACTTTCGGAGGGTATAAGATTCAATTTCACTAGAGTCACTGTTTTGAAAATAATTAATAAGACTGTGACGTGTCGCACGCTACACAAAGTGGAAGTTGGTTTCAAAATTTTCATTTCAAACGCAATTTTTAGCGAATTCTGCAAAATAAACCCTATGAAAGTAAATATCCTAAAGAAAGTTAAGAATATTAGAAGACAAAAACCGATCGTTTGGTCTTAATAATGTTTATAGATTTTTAGCAAAGCCGTCAACCCATTGTGTCGCACATAAGACAAAAATCTTTTTATTTAAACTAAACCTTATTTATTATATTCATAAATGTGCTTTACAATTATTTCAGCGTGATTTACTTTTGATTTGTATGTGAGCCTAAGCAGAGGCAAAAAATTGTGTAGAATACAATAGGGATTTGAAGGTGTGCGCAGGGCACGAATGTAAGTAAAATTATGAAAATTATAATGAAAATTGGGTTAGATACAAATTTGTGCATTTATAATGAACGAAATTTCTTTTTTGCTTTAAATTCTTAAAATTCGATATCTACTTTAATGTTCCATATAAAGAAAACTTACAAAATCTGAAATTTAAAAATTGGTCGCTGGTGGACTGTTTCTGGGATTTGCATATATGCAAAAAACAATTTAAAAAAGTTCCCTCCAAGAGCATTAGGTGTGTGTGTGTAAGTAAATATTAAATATAAGTAAATATTCTCTGTTCACTTCTTTAATACCTGACGCTAGGAACTTTCTACATAGTCATTTGTGAAGTGTTCGATACTTAGATGACCCCAAATTTATTGACGACAATTGATAAATTTGGTCTTAACATTAAATGTCTTTTTAAGAAACATCGTAAAGTAGCTCGCATACTCCATTATGTTATATATTCACTTAATTGATAAAGTTAGGCCTTGCAATCATAATAAGCATAGATATGCTTTAAAAATTCAGGAAATCATATTAAATATTTTTTTGAAGATTTTATTATATTCTTAGTATTATTCTTATTTTTGGCACACGCTAAAATTTTTTTAATAGATTTTAGCTCTTTCTTCGTAAATTTATATTTTATTCTCTGTTCAATTCATAGCATTGCATTATTGTGCATTCTATTATAAGGCAAAAAGGTTCTAAAAGAAAATGAATTCTTAAACATTCAACAGTATATTTAAAATACATGCCGTCAGAAGAGCGCAATAATCTAAATAGAATTTCAGATGAGCTGCCATTTGCAAATGCTCGAACTTTAACGGTGCATTAATTTATGTGAAAAGCTTTCACTTTCAGCGCACTTGTGCAATTAATACACGCGCTCTCACGCCCAGCCACAACAGAGCACACACAGACACACACACACACACTTATAACACATGCACAACTGGCGTCAGTCAAGTTAAGAGACGTCTATGACTTACTCAAGTCAAAGGCGCGTGTTAATAACTTTTTAGCCGAGGCATGCGAGTTTGCCATGAGAAAAGGAAGCTACCTGATTTGAGTGTGTGGCCTGTGTGTGTGTGTGTTTGTGAGCTGGTGTCCTTCACATGATTTCTTTGCTGCGTGCAAGGCGCAGATTAAAGTGACAGACAGGCTACGCAAAAATAACAAGAGGTGGTTAAGTCCTTGTAAGTGTTTAAGTCGACAAGGCAGTACGTCGGCATTACAAGGACAACGTGCCATCGACTATGTAGAAAAAAGAGAGAGAAAGCTGGCTGCGTGTTTATTGCGCTGTGAAATGAGCATTTTGCAGGTGATTTAACAGTTATTAGATTTTTCTCTAGCCTAAAAAGAATGAAACTGCCCTACTGGGACCTTAAGCTGCCGTCTGTGTAATTGTGTAAAGTTTTTATTTGATCGCATCATATTTGGGCTGCCAGAAAAGTATGCAAAACAAAATCTCAAACGACATTTGCCGAAGACAATGCCAGAAACAATTGCCAAGACAAAGTTTGTAGCTCAAAACTTTGAAAGCTGCGAACTATGTCTGATTAAATAAAGATTTTGCTCAAGCAAAAAACTTGGTCAATGGGCAACGCTATCTTTTGCAAGAGCAAATATGCAGAAATGTTATCAAAAAGTGTTGACACTAGAGCGCCAAGGCACAAAGCGTCTTCATATTGCATTTATTTACAGCTCACAAGACAGTTTTGAAAAAGTTTTAGCTTCAAATTCGCTATAAATCTCAGAGGTTATGCTACAGCTTGAATTTCATGTAGAAACTGTTTTTGTGAACAATTGAAAGTGTTAATATTTTTATGCAGCTAACTAAGCATGGCTTATGCCCAATTATTCAGATGCAAACTTAATTTAATTTAAGCTTAAGAAGTGTCTCCCACTTTATTGCGCATAAATATGCATAGCTCAGCGCCACTTTTCGGCTTTAAATGAATTTTAAAAAGAGTCAGAGCGATGGGTAGAGAACAACTTTGGCACATTTCTTAATTAGCTTTATGAGTTTTAGGTACGACACCTGTCCGAATTCCCATGAGTGCGGTCATCCAGGTGTCTAAGGCTCTAGGCAAAACTTTTTTGTGGCCTGAGAAATTATTATGCAAAATTATATTAAAACTTTTTGAGTGATGCTTTTGTTCAACTTTTCGTATGAGCTCAACGCATGTGGGTCAAACAGAAAAACGGTGAGTGTTGAAAGGGGCGTCGGGGGATGGAAAGTCGGCCTATCAATAGCAAAATGCAACAATAGCCAATTTGTAGCAAGTTTCTTGGGGCGCATAAATTAAGCTTGGCCTCTAATTGGAGCAGTGCTTGCATAGAAATGACATCGACGACACTTCAAATCAAAATTCAAAGCAATATCTTCAAGGTACTTGAAGGGGAGGAAGGGCAAGCAATACTCGCTCAGCCTGTTTGGCCGTTTGGCATAAAAGCGAAAGGCAACAAGGCGTAACATGCGATAAAATTGAGTCGAAAACGTGTTTCAAATCTAAAATTAACAAACTGAAGACGCAGGCAGCACAAGCAGACAAGCATTCAGTCAGCCAGTCAGTCATTCAGTCAGTTTGTCAATCGCCATGTCGCTGCTATCCGGCTAAATGTGCTGCGACATGGCCCAGCCTGCATGTAAATGACTTTTTAATGATGCCCACCCCGCCACAACCCTGCCTGAGTTCCAATTCCCGCTTACCAGCTGTTGGTCCGCTTTACTGACCATGTCTACGATTCCAGATGCCTTTGCCAGGCTACTCCTCCTACTCTCTCATTTCCATGTGCGTCTGCTTCAAGTATCATAGTTCGCCTGCCTAATTGCTGACATAATTTTGCGCTTTAATAGTTTCTCTCACTCGTTCGCTCTCTCTCTCTCTCTCTCTCTCTCCCGCTCTCTCTCTGTAATATCAACCTGACCTGCCCCAGTGCCTGCTCCAGTTATGTATTCCCGCTGATATTGGTTTCACATGTAAATGAAGCTCTGATTAGCGCGAGCCATGAATTTCAATTTGCGTCTAATTAATTGTTGTTTTAAATTCTTTGCGTGCCAATGGAGCTTGTTAAACATGCACCTAAACCTGTCCATTTATCTGCCTTTTCTCCGGCTTCATAATTGACATTACGAGTACAATTGCAGGCGTGGCGCATACTTCGGGTGCCTAATTATAGTTGGGCTAATGATCAGATATTTCACTCGAAATGAGCAATATGTATTTAAGTAATCCGGTCAATGCAGATAATATCCGGCAAGGCTGTCTATTAAATGTATATGTGGGTCGAGTTAACAAGACCACTGCACTGCACTGCGTATAGAATACTCCGATTTTCCTTTTCATTGGTCATAAGTTGTAATATTAGTATTCTAATGATTTGATAGCTGTCATTAAAACAGTTTTAGATATACAATTCAAATATAATAGTTTCTCGCTTGTCTATAACTTTTCTTTTCTTAGTTTATTATTACAAACATAAGATTGATTTACAAACATAACAAACGATCCCAAAATTTTATCATCAAAAAAGATTTGAATAAAATTTGTATTCGAAGAACGTCTTCTTTTAATTATATTTGTCCAAAAAGTGAAAAGATATGAGGCGAAATTGCATAAAGATGAAGTATACGCAGTAGTCGCAATACGAAAAGTATAAATACTGCAACAAATACCACAGTTGTATATGTAAAGTATATTCCTATATTAAGTACACTTTGTATTTTTAGAAAATTACTGTCAGTATTTTAAAATAAATAATTACAAATGGAAAACATGAAAATAATTACAATTACAACAAAGATGAACAAAATAAATTTAAAAACAATCTTAAATACTTATTTTCCTTCATTTAACATCAATTATTTACAACTCGCTTTATTTAATAACTCATGACAACAAAAATAGTTTACCCCCATTGCGATAGTAGGTTTGGTCTTGACTCAATTCCAGTTCAATCCACTTTGCTTGAGTTGAAATGTCAATTGGATACGATCTGCGGTTAAGATAGCATCTTAAACAGTCGCTTGCCGTCTAATAGTATACCGTAAAATTATGCACTAAGGCAATGCCGTCGTGCATTCCAAACAATAATTTCGATATCTATCAATGAAATTCCGTAATATGTCTAAAATCGAAAACAACTTTACCTTCCCATCCATCCCATTTCAGTTTTAAGCACACAGCACTAATGGAATTTCATGCTTAACATGAACCCCCCGTTCAAAATGCCGGCTTTGAGGGAAATTTTCCGTGTGTTGTCGATAAAGACAAATCGTGTTGTAGACGATGGCGTCGTGCGACTTGCTTGTAAATTATAAAATAATGTTGGCTGCAATGCCAACGTGGTCTGGCTTCTGTTTTTACTTGCAACGACACAGACGAAGAAGCAGGCTGTGAAGGGACAACGACTGCGACTGCAACTACAATTTTTATGCCCACACGGCTAAGTGGCACATTTTGGGCTTAGCATTCAGACGGCGGCGGCACCGAAATGGCCGAGCCTGTGGTTAGTGCGGCGGCTCTCAAGGCGGAACTGACGAATTGTAGCGGGGAGGGATTTTGGGATGGATATCGTCCACGTCTCCGTCCCCATCTCCCGACCAGTGCACTCGACAGTTGCACTTTCTAAAGGGAAAGGGGGAGAACTGTCAAATAACTGACATTACCTCGTCGCAGCGTCGCGTCGCTCACATTTCGTGACTTTCAACAATAAAAATTTTCGATTAGAATGTAAAAGCGGCAGCCGCAAACTGCAACGGCAATCAAATTCTGAGCGGGTGTGGCACAAATGCCACAGACTCATACTCAAAACTCAAACTCACACATACAAACACTAAAACCTTTGCTTTGGGTAATAGCAAAAAATAGGTAAATTGTATATTAATAGAAAATGAAATCAAGAATGTTATTTTCTATGCAGTCCTCTGAAATTGTTACGCTCCAAATTATTGTAATGAACTTGTTGGAGAAGAATTCGCTAATGGGGAAACGCAGTTTATTTGAATTAAATCTAGTATAAAATAATTAAGTAAATTAAGTATTTTTTCTCAAAGTTTTGCAACACATGATATTAAACAAAGGATACATTTGTTAGATAACTTAAATTACTGATAATATATGGACGCAACCAATATAAAGGAAACTTTACATTTTATGAACTAAGCTTTTCTTAGTTGCTTTAACTGCTAATCTAACATACTTTGCACTCTACTACTCTATCAATAAACTATATAAAGGCTTTGATATATTATTAGTATTTTTATAGTACCCCACTTTGTTGCTTTTATTTAAAATGATTGAAGGTTGTTTAAAGATTTTTGTTTTCATTATTGTTCGTCAATATCGAGTATTTTTAAAATGGAAATACGTCAAAATTCTTTCACTTTTTTTCGAGAGGTTTTTCAAATTAAAATGAAATTCAAACATTTGAGCCTATCATTCAATGCAGACTTAGAGAATCTTATATACGATTTTAGTTTATTTGAACAAATATGGTATTCATTGAATTGGTTGTCAAAAATTTGGAAACTAGTTTCATTAGAAGCATTTCAGCAATTCATTCTGATTGTTGTTGAACACACTTATACACAGTTTTATTTGCTTTACAATTTCTCTCCTTTTATTCGAATTTGCTAAGCGTACAGAATCGGCAAACGAAAACGACGTATTCTCCCCCATTTGGACTAATAGATTTACTGGTAAGAAGACGGTTTAATTTGTGCAGCAATTAACATAAAGTGAACTCATTTGTTAGATCCATCCAAATGGCATTTGTTGGTCGCATGAGCTGCCGTGGCAAGTTTGCTGATTGTGAATTATATAAAGGAGGACGTTCCAAGATAATGAATATGCCAAGTATTGGCGAGGACGAACCGGAGCAATCACAATCGCGTACATACATAAAGTCTTATGGCATGGAGCGCCATGAATTGATCTCTATTCCAAGCACAATACGCTTTGTGGCCGGCTCCGCATCGTCCTGCGAGATCAACTCGATGGCCGACACGGAGATGTCCACACTGCGCTATACCTCGCCCAGATCCCTGGAGCTGGAAACTGAAACGTTGTGTCAATCGCGCGTGGAGAATAGCAGCGAAAATAGCTCCATGTCCGAGAGTAATGAGTACACTGAACCTACATCAAATGTCCAGCCAAGAATGAGCATCGATGAAGAAGAGCTACAGAAACAACAACTAGAAAGGGGTTCCACCACTTCCATGTGCAGCTGGGAGCCAGAGGAGCCAATGTCGGTGTATGAAGAGACGCCAGACGCCGAACGGGATTCTCAAAGCTGCGGCATACCCTTTCTTGAACTTGGTTCCGAAACGATATCCATTTATGGCGATCAGCAAGAGCAATTGGCACCACTCAAAGTACTGCGGCACTCGAACGAGGCGTACGACAATTGGCTGTCGGGGAAGAAGCGACAATGTCAATACAGGCGACAAGCAGCTCGAGAGCAGCGGGAAAAGCAGTTAGAAAAAGATGTGAAACGTCGACAACTCAGCGAACAGAGAGTACAGGAATGGTGCAAGAGAAAAGCGCAACAGGTGCAACAAATTGCGGCAGTCAAACGAAGCGCACACAATTACAAATCAGAGTCCAAACTGGAGGAACATACACGACTGCGTCGACAAGCGTGGGAGTTGAGAAAAATCCGTGAGGAGGCGGAACGTCGTCAGCTTCAGCAGCGAGTGGCATATGAGAAAGAACTGCATCAACAGGAGCGAAAAAAGCAGGCGAATCTTGCGTGGCAGCATTGGATGAAGAGTGCGGCTCAACGGCCGAAACCCGTGCCACTTAATCAAGGTTTTAACACGCTACGTGGCACTGTCTCAGATATCTATATTAATCCGAATCAATGGGTGCACGTTAATGCTAATCCAAGGACCTAAATAAATAGTAAGCAATAAGTCGATAAACAATGCTGACTATTTTTTCATGAAATAACTTTCTTTGTTTACATTCTATGTTACACTTAGAATGCTCTTACTTAAACTATTTCTGGCCACTGATCGCATAAATTATTCAGCAAGTTACAAAGTATATTATCAATGTAATAAGGCTTTGAATTAAACATTCTTATTACTTGTTTTATGCATAATACGAATTTTCTTTCATTTTTCGATGGAGTTTCATTTATACATTGGCAAGATCACTTAAAAATTAATTATCGATCGAATACAAATTTTCGAAGAAGAAATATAAGAAATACTTTTGTATGGCTTAAAACGCCTAACGTAATCGGGTTTTAGTTAATTTAACTGAAAACCTGGTATATTTTGTACCCTTTGGTATATTTTTAATGTAGAACTGAATAGGTTATTTTGGTATTTTTGTACATTTTTAAAATAAAACTAAAAATGGGTAGCGTGTATCTTACAGTGGAGCCCACTCGACCTCAGCTTATTTGTTTAATAAATCTCGGAATTGTGTGATAATATTCTCGCTTTTTTACATATTTAAGGCCAAAGATTTCATAAATTATTTCTTAGTAATTTCTAGTATACATTTTTAATATAACATATTTAATAAAATACTTTAATACAGATTAATTTAATGGTAACTAATTTTGAGTACTAACATTAATAATATAAAACTCTGGATTAACTTTTTTATGCCACTATTCCTTTAATAATATTAACATAGCTTTTATCCATTTAATATAATAAATAAAATATTCCTGCTTAATTTGAATAGTTTATTAAAAAAAAAGTGAAATTTAAAATGTGATAAGGATTTCAAATTAAACAGTTCTCATTAAATCATGCGTCTGTCAGAGAAATCAATTACACACACTCAAACACACGCACGCTCTCAAACAAGCCACACATTAAGGGTACGCCCCACATTCATGTAATCCCCGTAAACAAGAGTAACACTTACTATCAAAACATTTGCAGGCATCCTTTTCACAGCCTAACACCCTTCGGGCCGTTTACATTGGATGTCTGTTTGCCAGTCTTCACATTTCAACCTGGTCTGCTTTGGCATGGCAATTCCCCTTTGATATGGCTTTGGTTCAGGACCAAAATGAAAACTAGAACCAAAGAACCAAGCATTGATCTTTAAGCTACGAAATGTGTGAATACAAAGCAAACTAATTGATTTCTATTACCAAAACTTGATTTATTACATGTTTAATATTAAAAATAATGTAGAACAGTGAAATGTTTGTTGTGTACCAAGTTTATTATGTGGTTCTCTTAAAGCTGAACTGAATCCTGTGAATTTGTTCACCTGTCGACGCTCAGTAGAAACAAAACACAAACACACAACCAACAGAGAGAAAAAAGAAAGGAAAAAAATCAGAAACTGTGGGAACAACTCGTCGCAAGAGCACCGGAAATATATACAAAGTTATTTAATATGAAAATGGCGTGCAGCTGAAATTTTATTTGAGCTTTGGTTAACCTGGCTGCCAGCCATCCCTAAGCTATTTATTTTTGGCTACATTTCTTGCTCCACAGAACATGGAAATTAAATGTGATTTCATATAGAAATTGACGGACTGTGCTCACAGTAGGACGGGCATATTGTAGCCTTTTAGTTTGACCATTCAGCATATCGTCTAGGGAAATTCTCATCGAATTAGCGCAGAATCTTGATAACACTCTTATACACTCATTTGGGTATATTTTTTTTGGCGTAGAGGAAGCAAATACATTTTAAATAAAATAAAAAAAAATCAAATAAAATAAAATAAAATACAATAAAATAAAATAGCATAAATATTAATATATTGGTGATAGCTTATTTTTAGGAAATTTTGTAATTAATTAGTTTTAATGATCAAGGATAGATTGTTTAAATTAAATGTTTTAATAAATTAATCAGTCCTACACGTTTTTTCATATTTTACTTAATGATCAAGTAATTTATAGAAAAACTTTTATAATTATTACGAGCAAAGCTCTGAAAGTTTTTTTTACAGATAGCTTCAAGTGATCTTAAATGAACCAAGTGTATGCAACTTTTGAACAGAGGCCAATAACACAATTTGCGTAGCCGCACAATCAATTTAAATGTTAATCAAATTAAAGTATCTACGCGCTTTTTAACTGCGAAACATGGCGTATGCCACTCGCATTTCGTTGTTGTTTGTGCACTCGAGCAATTTTTTAAATAATTTAATCCACTGCAATCGAGCAGTACGGCGTGCTTGGACCGATTTATTGAAAATAAAAACAAAACATATACACAGACACTTACACACACGCGCATACGCAAAATAAACACGCAGCGGCCTAAGAGTGTGGAAAATAAGAGAAGCAAATATTTTTGCACAAACATTGATTGGCAACTCCTGGCAGGAGGTATGGTGAATGGAGGCTAATGGAAGTGAATGGATAGCAGGACATACTATATGCATACATTTACACAGCCATTCACACACATACATACCCTCGCACACAAACATATATGCATAAAGCGCGAGTCAGTCATGTTTACACTGCAAAGTCGTGATGAAAAACCGACGCACACTTTCGAGTGCACGAGTACTGAAGTGAAAATCTGAAAATTCATTGAAAACTGATAGCGTGTGAAAAATAAACGAAATGCGCAATCTGAAAACAAAACATGAAGTATCAATGATTGAGCTCTGATGTTTGTAAAGATGCTCTTATTCAAAAGTGCCATCAGTCAGCAATCTCCTATGCGGCATTTATCCGGCTTATCAGTTTCTTACACACATTCGATAAAGGTGATTTTATTGATAGTAATATAAGTTAACTTGCTATAAAATTTAAATGCGTAATATTTTTGGATACAAATAAGAAATTTATTTGTTGAAGAATAGCGGTGATAATTTCAGTTAGGTTATCATTGTGTTTCTCTAAAAATGCCCTTTTAAATACTTGTATTATACTATTATATTTCTGTATGACTATTCGTAGTTAAATTAAAACCATGCTAACCTAAACGCACTGCAGGTGAATCGACTCAATTACTTTCATTTCTATGCCAACACTCCACAAAATATGTCATCTGCTCAAATCCTTCGCAAAAAAGTGCCAGCTATGCAATTTTGTAGTGGCAATTAGCACTGACATCAATGGAAATACAGCATTTGTGAATCACATTCGAGGGTAACTCATGAATTGGACATGCAAAGATTAATTCTTAAACGAATGGAAGGATAATAAAGATATCAAGCCGCCCTCGCATATGTAAAGCTATTTGAGTCACCATTAATTAAAATAAATTGGCAAATATTCGGGTTGTCTAAGGTCTAAGTATAGCAAAAGTCAAGTATTGTGCCAACAACAACAACAGCAACAGCCTATAACAAAATATTTATAAAATCTATCGGAATATTCGTGAATTCTGCAAAGGATTTGCATCCGTGCGTGTGTGCAAAGGATTTGTGCAATTATTGAAGTGAAATAAAAATGTCAGTCAACAATTTCCTGTTGAACGCCTTACGAAGCCAATTTGCATCTTCTAATTAGCAAGTTATTTAATGCTTCACACTTCAACAAATACTCAGCACTAATAATGGAATATGTTCAACTTAAAGATACTCTATTAGTAGCGCACAACGAAAGCAGATTAATTATGTTAGCTAGCCAAAGGCTAGAATTTAAATGCTTAATCGAAAATTTAGTCAAAATAAATTCGTTGGCCTTTTTCCCCTTCCATAGCTTTCGGGTGTTCCGTAAATGATCGCAAATTTGAGTTAATTAATGAAATATGCTGCCAGAGCAGACCACTGTGAAATATGACAAATTTGTCACAAATTTAGAAATTGACAAAAATTGTTTCATGCCTACGCAAACAATGTAGCGCAATATTTTGACTCACGTATCTTTTAGGTATTATTGCTCTGCCATGAAACGCTATTTTGTGGTAAATAATAATTTAATTAGCCTCACATAAACACCAGCAGACACACACAAACACAAAAACGCACAGGAACGAGATACAGCTAAAAAGAGACAGAGTAAAAAAGAGAGAAATGGCAGCTTATGACCAGGCCAAAATTTTATGCATATCAGAAATACCAATTATGGCAAAATTTTGTTGTCCTGGATCCTAGCCATGTTCAATAATTTGACTGTTAACGCATGTGTGAGTGTTTATGGCACTGTCTGGTGTGTGTGTGTGTGTGTGTTTGTGTCTGGTAGCATTTTCAATGGTTCTCGAGCATTAACGTTCAAAAGTCAATTAGTGGTTTTTATAAATGTGATTAAATTAAGTGACAATGTTGTTTACTGTTTTTATGGTTTTGGAATTTTCGTTTCGATTTAATTGGCATAAAGGGGATTGCAATTTACAGTCGAGCTTTGGACAGTTTGTTCGAAAATCAATGAGTTTGCCAAACAAATTTGAATTACCCTTTCGATTGTGCAAATGAAAACATTCAACCATTTTTAGCCTACAATTTTTAAAGTAAACGGTAAATATTCTAAATTGGGTAATTTAACTACTTTTATATATAAAAAAAAATTGTAATGCCAAAACTAAATTGTATAATTACTTTCAAGAATATATTTTCTATGTCATCTATGTCCTTCGGGTTTTACATGTCGTTCGCATTCGGTGCCATGTTTTTGATTATTTTGTACTTACAGTTTCTGAAATATTGTGTTTTAGACTAGAACAATTTGCTATGCAATTCTAAGGTATTCACACATGCTTGTGGTCCACACAAAGCAGCAAGCTTTTAAGCCTTTAAGCGAAACAAAACCATTTTCCACTTGTCACACAACACATACAGACACATATGATGAGTGATACACATGAATACACCCACTCGCACTCACACTTACATTCCGTTGGGCCTTTCAACTGCTTCGCCTTTGCATTTCTCTTATTTTTTTTTTTTGTTTCGTTTTGTTTTTTAAATCAAAAAGCGACACAACGTCAAAACAATTTGTCGTCTTTTAAAAGTCGACATTTAAATAAGAAAATGCAAATATAAAGGCAACCCAGGAGCTGTGTGCTCAGGGCCACCCAGAGTCAGTCGACGACGACAGACAACAGACAACAGACGGCAGTCGACAGACAGTAGCTCTGCAGCTGCCTAAATGTATGCAATAAAATTTTTTTATGCGCGCGAAAGACGCCGCATACGTTTCGTATGCATAAAATTAAGCCGACTACAGAGACTACGGACTGACTATGAAACCAGGGACACCAACTAGAGCTACGATTGAGGCGTGGACGGGGACGGGGACAGGGGAACTTTGGGGCTGGTCGAGCGTGCCGAGCGCAGCTGTAAATATAAAGTGTCAAGCAGTGAGAAGCACACAAGCATACACACATTTACATTCGTTGTGGCAAAACGTGTCTATTACAATTCAATTTGACAATAGGCGCACACAAAAGCCAAACCAACCAGCCGCACTGAGCTGCCACTCATACAGTTGCACATGGCCAGGCGAGCCCAAAAGTAGACTATAGAAATACAGAAACTGTTTTTTTTACACTTACGGCGACTATCAATATTTTTGTGGATTATTTGCTACGTCTAAATCGTTTTTTGTTACTGATAAAATAAATTAATTGGATTCTAAAATAAGACAAAAAATAATTCATTGTATCTTAGTTAAACTAAGATACCTTCTCAAGATATAATAGGTTGGTCCTGAATGAGTTTCTATATAATGTGTTCTTATTGCCATTACTGGTTCAATTACTCAATAAATCTAAAATAAAAACAAGCAACAAATTAAAAAGTACAAGCAAACTGTTAATATACCAAATAGTTTTTGTCGTTAAGCAAAGTTTTATTTAATTTAACTAAATTGTTGTTAAGAATTTGTTTAAGCAAAGCAAAAAATATTTGTATACATTAAAGTAGCGAAATGATTTGCAGCTTAAAAAATTTTGAATATTATCATTTAATACAATTTAAAAAAAAAAAATAATACCCTTCTACCCTATGGGTCGCGGATATAAAAAAAATTGCTATGTATTAATAAATTTTTATTAAATTTGTACTTTGTTTTTATTGTCTAGGGAAGTGCATCACTGCTTCGGTGTGTCATAAGATACAATTGCGATGTGGCTGCTTTTGTTTGTTTGTATTTCGGCCATGTGTTTTTACTGCAACGGAAACGTCAAGTAAATTTTTTTCGCAACGTAGTTAGTTGATGAAAAAAATGAAGAAAACAAAAAGTGGAGGGCAAAAGAAGTGAGAGCGTCGCAGGTGGCGGTGGCCACAACAATGGCGACACCAGGCCAGACCAGCGTGGAGCATGTGGAGAACGTTGAGAACTCTACTTTGCCTAGTCCCTAGGGCGTTATTTGCACGTTTCCGGTATAAATATACAACGCCCGAGATTTGTTTATGCGAAATGAAGCGCACAAAAGACAATTCGCATAAATGTTGTTGGTAGTCATACCAGAAAACCTCTTCTATCCCCATCTCCATCCCCATTCACATCCCCATTCTTTGCAATGTAAGCAAGTGGGTCGCCAGCTCAGTGACTTGTTCCCCGGTGCGTGACTCGAGCGGAAATAAAATTTGTCAGCTTTTTGCGAGTGTCATGACTTTAAATAAGTCGCAAATATTATGAATTGTGGCACGCTTCAGGGAGTGCTCCACTGTGATTCTGATTTATATCATAATACCACACCGCCAAAAAAGAACTCACATATGCTATCATACTAATTCATTCTCTAATTGAATTTTGTGAGACGCACGCAGGCCGCACAGGTAAGCGCCTTATCAATCAATCAATCAGTCTATCAATAGAGTGAACTGAAACTCTATAACTAATCACTAATAAACTTGACCAACACTGTAACCGATAAGCTACTGAACAACTTGGTCAGCACACAAAAAACTTCTAGGGAAGAGACGAATGAAAAGGTGGCTGATGCCTTGTGTATGGCTTGGCATGACTACAAATCAAATAAATAAATCATATGTGAAAACTTTTTCACTTAGGCAATATTTTTACACAAAAACTGTTGTACTCTTCGTATTACAAACGCCATAAGTCTTAGTTGGCTAACCTGCTGTGGCACACTGTCACAAAAGCAATTTGTAAAGATTATTAAAAAAAAGTGATAAAATCAAGCATATTCTCTTGAACCATGATAATATGATGTCAAAACTCGACGCGAATGGTAAATTCTTAAACGAAAACAAAAATTATTATCATAAAATTCAAGAATAATCTTCAATTAAAAATTGAAAAATATCAAAATTGAACCAATAAAGCAAATCAAGATTTCTAAATTCTTAAATTTAGGTTGTCAAAAAAAAAAAAATAATAAAAAAATTAGTTGAGTAATACTCGTAATTAACAATTTTATAACATTCACCCTTTAGATACGAACCATATAGAGTTTGAACTAAGGAACAACGACTACTCACACAATGATTCATGGCATCTCCACTATAGAATTAACAGAAGCAGCACCAGAATATAGCCTCTGTTTTAAGAGAGAGGGAATTAAAATTTAAAAGTCTTGATTTAGGAAACAAGAACAAAATTCTCGAATTTGGAGGCTATTCGATCTAAAAGATATTTTCATCACAATACGATGACCGAAGAACGAAATCTTGATTTAAGTACTCATCAAACTATAAATCTTGTTTTTATATTTTTATTATAATTAAAAAAAGTTCTTAATTCAAGACCTATAAATTACTTTTCAATCAAGGGACTCTTCGTCAATAATTTTTTATTTTATTATTTGCATGCTACTTCATATACATATATTATATTCGAGTTTAAACGATTTTAAACCACAGTGCTTCAGTTTTGTAAGCTAGCTTGGCCAAAAGTTGATCCAGCTAGCCTTAGGCTGTAACTTGAAAACTTATTTTCCCACACACAAGCTCGCACCAAGAGGAGTGTATCTTTTATCCTGTTCGCCGCTTACCATGCTGAGCAAAAGTGTGGATACTCGTATCTAATATCTCCACAAGGCAACCCAAAAAAAAGAAAAGAAAAAACCAAATAAAATATTCAGTTGCCGATGATGATGAATGGCGTTTTGGCTAGGTTGCGTGTGTGAGGGTGTATGTGGGTGTGTGTGTGGCATAGTTGCTGCTGCAACATGTGAAGAAATTCACATCAATTTGTAAGAGCACAGAAAAAAATTCTTTTTATTTCTCAGAGATACAGCTACATAAAGCATTTTTGTCTATTTTCAACTAAAGCGTAGTTCTCTCTCAGTTTTGGTTTAAACTAGACTTTGGCTTTAAGCAGACGAATACCCCATTTGGTAGTGAGTACCGAATTAATGCTGAGTACTGACAACTGAGTCTGAATACTGTGACCAGACTGGTCACGTATTATTATCGCTTTGCATTACCCAACACGAAGCTTGTCCAGTTGCCAGCCAGGGCGTTCATTTGATTTCGTTGCCAACTTATAGGCGTTGTGCATTTGACTCCAACGCTTTGTGCTTTGGCCACGTTGTTTGTTGATTTCTTTTTGTTTTTTGTTTTTGTGTGCTGGGCGTTGACAGCGTCCGTCAAATTGTCAACTGGCCAGGTCGTCAGGTCGTCGGGTCGTCAATTGATGGCGTTGCTGATAACGTGAGCTGCTCGCTTGGCAGACCCACTAATTTTTTATGGTCACCGTCACGAGGTCGTCGCTATGAGTTTCGTTTCTCTTCTTTTTTTTCTTCTGTTTTGCCGCCTGCTTGTTGGCCAAATGTCAAATTGTTTTTAGAGCTGTTCCGACTTTAGTTTTCTTTTTCGTTTTCTTTGCATTCCGATTGTTTTTTTGCCATCCCACGTCTTTTTTTTTTTTTGTTTTTTATTGTTATCGTGTTGCGAGTTTGCTTTGTAATCTGCGTTTGTGTTTGTTTTTGTCTCTGCTCTGTAGCCTGCTTTTAGGCGCGCCAGGGATTACTATTCATTTCAATGCTACTTCTACTGACTGACCCATGTATGTGTGAGTGCGTGTGTGTGTAACCGCAATGTGTTCAAAGCAACCAACAGGCAACTCGAAACGTGCTCATTTCGATTGTGTTCGAGGGCAAAGCCAAAGCTGAGGTGCTCAATTGATGGGCAACTCAATTAAAGGCTTGCGGTCGCTTTGAGATCACTTAAAGCTCAGATTCAGCAGTCAGATTCAACAGTGCACAATCTATAAAATTTAAAATCTACTTAAATTGCTTAATTCAATTAAATTGTTTTTAGAGAAAGTCACCTAGCTGGGTCAAACAATTTAAATATTTATTTTTTAAATTCTAAGATAACATTAACGCATATAATTTATTAAATTATTATTGCACGTAAAAATATTTTTCCAATTTTCCATAATTTCATAAATCACCGAAATAAAAACGTAAATTTGATCTATTATTCCTAATCTGTTGCACATCAATTTCATTTAAAATGACATTTTACACTAAATTTCATTAGTGCAATTATTCTTAAGGTTGTTAATGAAATTTTCACATGTAAATTAATTTGAGTGTTTTATGTAAAATGTGTAAAAGAAGATACTCTCTTTAATTTAATTATGAACAATTTAACTATAAATACTTCTAAGAATAGTAATTTATGCCATTAAATTAATTCACGTTTGATTTCTTAAGTTTTCCTGCTTTAAAGTTTAGTCAATAATTATAGACTGTAGGGTATACAAATGTCAATCACAAATCAAATTATAGTTGCCAAACATACGCCTCATCGATTTCGAAATATAGTAACTCCATATGGCCTCTCTGTGTGCGGCATTAATTAATTTTATATTCATTAGAATATGTATAATTTATATGAAAATAATTTGCGTAACAAAATTCAAAATGCATGGAAATCATCTTAATGGTAAATCTCAAATCAATTTGCCAAAATACCGCACACGCACACACACATTTGCATTCAATCGGATTCACACACACACACATATTCAAACATATGCGTAGATAGATAGATGCATTTAGATATCCATACATGCGTGTGCAGGCACGTGCAATTGAGCAAAATATAATCACAGGAATTTATCTAGAATAGCCTCAGAGAGAGCGAGAATCAGGAGGTCATTGAGGCCATCTACAACGTCAACAATGAAGACGACGAAGCTGGCGATGTGAACGGCATTTACATAAGCTTGATGTGCCATTTTGTATCTGTGTATCTTAAGCGAAGTGCATGCCGTTGAGATGCAACCCGCAGATACACAGGAACTGCAATTGAAGACATTTGTCATGCGAAGAGTTTTGGTTTAGTCAGACTGCAAATTCGGTATGAGGCTGGGTCGATGCATAGCTGAGGCCACGGCACAACTTTGGTTAATTATAACGGCTGCTGCTCAAGTAGGCGGAGTGATTAGAGGCGGTGGTTAGGTAAGGGAAGGGGTAGAGTAGTGGAAGCATGGCAGACAGGCCAATTGTAGCCGGCGGCTGTGTAGCAAATTGCAATTCCAAGAGACGCACCGGAAGGAAGTGTAAAATTCAAATATGACAAATGACATGAACTTAAGCGGCTGCTGCTGCTACTGTTGCCCAGGACTAACACATATACACACACACTCACTCACACACACAATAGATTTATTGTGTGCGGTATGTGGAAATTATGAATATCTTAATATTGTGGCATAATTTGCAGTGAAGAGGTCAGGGATGAGCTTGTCTCCTTCCAGCTTTAATTAATAATTTTGTAATTTATCAATTTATATTCTTGACTGGTATGCAACAACATGATTGCATACTTGCAGGCGCAAGAACAAATATTTTGACAAAATGCACTTCAGAATCAATGCTTAAGAATCTCAACGGACCCTGAGTCTGTCTGAATGGGCACTCATTCATCATGGCCAAAGACGATATTGTTCAATCAATATTTAATGCTGATGCCTTTGAAAGCGTTGATTTTGTTGCATCATGATGCATCATCAGATTCTGCCACCCGCACGCACATTCACACATAGAAGTAATTGTTGAAGCTTATGCAAACCAAGATACTTAGCTCTTGAGCAATAAGCCTATTGTGGCTGATTCTTAGTGCTAGATCCATAAGCCTATTGTGGTAAATTAGCAGGCAAATCGAAGCTGAAAAGCTGTTTACCGCTCCATTTGAGATGTGTGGCACAAAGTTCATTTAACATAAAGATTTACTAATGGTAAGTATGGTTAAGTAATAATGATCTAGCTGCAGGCAATAAATATGACAGTTGCACCAACTTAATTGCAAATAAATTACACTTAATTTATTACAAAAAGAAGGGAATTAAATTAAATTAAATTACATTACCATAGTTTAAAAGGAAGTTCAAAGATACGTTTTATTTTTTTAAATATAGTTTTAACTAACTTCGGGACTATCATTTTGAATATTCACCCATTCCACAGCGACTTTTAATTACTCTAGAATTTACCGCATTTAAGATGATTATTATTATTATTTAATTACTTAGGTCTTGTTACAGAGCAACTAAACTTTAATTTATGGCTCCACTTTACGGACTATCCATTAAATATTACCTTTCATTGTCTTGCTAGGGGAAGTACTTTGAAAATCTTTTCCTCAAACTTTGGCCATTCACACGCACTTATACACAAACTCACACACTTACACATGTTCACTTAGAGCTGAATGCAATCAAGTGAAATGTAAGCCAAATCAAAACCAAACACTTGCCACACACATTCAAGCAATTCGCTCACAGTTTCCAGTTACAGATTGTTTAATTGTGTTCGAGGTTTAATCAAAATATACTATGTTCAAATATACGAGTACAACATATATTGCAAATGGGTTAGAAGCAGCATCAAATGTACACGAGGGGAGACTGAGGGAAAGTGTTCATGTGTGGCACATTAGGTTTTGATTTTACTCTCAGTTTGCACACTTTGATTTCAATTACAAAGTTGCTCGAGAGAAACAATAACATGGAATTGCTGGGCATAACCTCTATAGAAATGCCAGCTGCAAGTTTTATGCGCACCGCAAATTGCATTAGTTCTTTCGACTTCTCTTCACTCCCCCACAATATGCCACCGCTGATTCTATAAGCAGCCGAACGATGTGCATTCGCTTGAAGAATACCTTGAGTCAAGTTGCAAGCGCCACAAGTTGCATGTTAGCAACGCGTAAATTTTTTTGTTTATTACCTTCAGCGAGACAGACAACGGACAGACAGGCAACAGTACGAGTAAGTTTTATGTGCGGCCAACAGACAGCCACGGACAACAACAACAACAACAGCAGCCACAACAAATGGCTTACTAAATTTTTTAATTTATTTCCCAGCTGCATTGTTCGACGGAAGCGTTTAAAATCGTAAAAGCAGCCGCGCCCCGCCCACTTTAAGGCACTTCACATGTAATTAATTGCACTTTAAATTTGTTTACAACCTGAAGATTATTGGAAAACTTAAGATAAGGTTAAATTCGTTTCTTTAAAAATTTTGTATATCAAATGTTAGAAAATTATTAAATAGTGGCAAACAAAATACAAATAGGTTTGTCAATATGTAATAAACTTTTCATATATTTAATTTATGTTAAAATATGCAGATTGTAAAAAAAATGGTTAAATAATACAAAAAAAAATTATTTAAAAATATTAAAAGTCTATTAAAATAAAATTGTTGGACCGACTTAAGTCACTTCAAATTTGTAAAAAAATCTCTGCCGATTACTGCAAAAATTCAGTCAAGTTTGTTTCTAGTAAGCTTTCTTAATGTTTATTGAGACATTTAAAAATAAGTAAACAATAAGTAATTAGTAAACTAAAAAAATACTAAAATATTTAAAATTCTAAATTGGGTAACTCCATATACTTTTACATTTAAAATATACCACAGAGTACAAAAAATATCAAATTGTCAACCAAGGCCGCTTTGTATTAAAAAATTATTTCTTAAATATCTTCATAAATGTACATATGATTGCAACTTTGAATTAAAACAATGTAGTTATGATAATGTGTAAATAAAATCGTAATTCCAGCTTCAAAATTACATTTGCTTTTCAATTTTTTTCGTTTTAAGGGGACGGAAGTTACAAGTGCAGTAAAAAAACCCAAATTACAATTCTATCTCTTAACATCTCTAAAATCTAGGTTTATATATGGACACTTTTTGATTATTAATAGCAAACAATATAACAAAATATTAAATACTTTTTGGAGATAAAGAAATAAACCTTAAATAAAAAAATAAGAGGCTGACTTAAATTAAATTTAGGTAAATATTTAGCTAAATAGTTCAATATCTGTGGCTGCACTTTGTACCCTAAATAATGTGCTGAAATTGATTAAAATATTGAAGTTAATCAATAATATCATCTTTGCGGTCCTGGTGGAGATTTGTAAAGGACAAGATGTGCTTAAGGCATTCACCGAAAAGCCGCAAAGTAACCGCACAGGACACGGCAATTGAAGCCTCGACGAACAGTCAGCTCAAGCTGCTGCACTCAATATAATCACAAGCTAAATCACTTGAGCAAGTAGGTACTACACACTCACACAGGCACACTCTAAAGCATACTTGTACTATATGCATAAACCAAGAGAAAAACCCCTCAACTAAATTTCAGCCTCTTACCACGAATGCTTGGCGCCATTGCAGGTTACGCCTTTCGCTCTAAAACTTGTCCAAATACACACACACACACACACACACACACAGACAGAAGACAGAAGGAGCGTGAAGCATATTCCACAAACACCCAAAACCAGAATGGTCCTGCAACTCTATTCGAACCCGATGAGCCACTTCAGCCTGGCCACATAAAGTGTCATTAGCTGGAGTGGAGAAGTTGCTGCTTCGGCTGATTCTAGAGCTAGTCGCAGGGACTGTTGCAATACAGTGAGTACATTTGCCAGATTATATCGCATCCAGCCGCTAAGCAAATAAACGCTTAAGCATAAAAATATGAAATTATTTGCTTAAAAAAAGAAAATTCCAACGAATAACAAGAATGCCTTTTTGCCACAGTGACTTGGCAATACACTTTAGAAACGCATTGCATTTTATAAATAGATTATTTGCTTCAAAAGAAAATTCCAATGAAAAACCAGCATGTCAATGACTTACTGACTCTAGAATTTTTTTTTGTATATTATAAGATTAATATTTCCACTTAAATATAATTTCTTATCATTAAAACTATTATATTTATTGTTAATGCTAATTTATTGTCGATTGCTTATAGTACCCCAAAATGCTCTCACAATTTTATTTTGGTAACTGACCAAAGCAAAAAGTCTGCCATAAATACTGATTACCGTCTATCTTTGCTTTCTTATACTCCTTGCTGTTGCTGCTGTTTATCTTTTGGACAAGAGTTGGCATTGCGCTTTGTGGAGGATTTTCATATTGGCAGTAAGTAGTTATCAGGGCGTCGTTGGACCATTCGAAATGAAGTGGCAACTTGTTTATTATTGTTATTATGGTCTGTTTATCTTTTTTGTTTGTTCAAGTGTATTGCGAGTAGTTTTTCGAGTGTCTACTTTTCGGCTACTTATTTTCTTTTAATTAAAAAGCAAATTGCACTCCAATTCGCTCTCTCTCTCTCTCACTCTCTCTCTCTCTCTCCTTAACTAACTCGCTATCTGACTCTGTCATTAGGCTGATTGAAAACTGCAATGCAGAATGAGGCTTGAAGTAAGCAATTTGGCAAAAGGTAAATAACAAATAACTATATACCGTGTCGATTTTTAAGTGCTTCTAATGAAAAAAAAAAAGCGGCCAACTTGAAGAGTGGAAAACAGTGACTACTGTAACTGCATAGTTAAAGGCGCTCTCGCTTCATGCCAAACAAATAAGTACTTGAGCCACGAAAATGTTGCAAATAACCAACCGCATAATGACCGCAGCAAAGGCTGCAATCCCATCATCGAAGTATGCATGTCTATATGTATAGTATGTATATGTGACGTCTAATGACTTTGAAACGTATACAGCAAAGTCAAAAGCATGCACTTAGTGACTATTATAGCCATGTTAATCATAGATGCCACCATAATGGTAACTAAGAACGCAATGTACGTGCATGACGAGCATGTAAAATACAGTGCGAGTCGAGTCCACACAATAAATGCGGCAAAAGGGAAGTCATATAAGTATCCTAACATATAGTATAGGGTGCTTCAATCTGTTAAATAAATGTGCGTGAATTTAATAATTACCAAATGCCTTTGACAGCATTCTAATTTGAATGAGAGCACTTCAAATGTATCACGACCATTCAACCATAATCTTCAAATTGTGGTCAGCACAATTAGCAGTTGAGCTAATTATATATCTTCAACTAATTGATTGAGATTTTGTTTTCAATTTCTATTTTTTACATCCTACCAAAAGATATATTAAGTAATATAAGGTTTCTATTGAGCACCCCTACCATTTAGTGGAATAACTACAGCTAGCACCGCTCTATAATAACATCAAACAAACAATCAAAAAATAAACAACAATTAAAAGCGTAAACTCTAAATACAAAAATTGACATTTTTCTTAACAATTACCGAATGCTTTGGGACCAATAAACGAGCGTCAGAGAGAAGTGCTATTTATTGCGGCTAACCTCGTAATTAGACTGTTCCACAAAAAAGTGTGGTGAGTTTTCCGCAAATCCAACACACGCCCCAATTGAAAGATAACGACCCTTCAGACCAGGTGGCAAAACATAAGAATGAGCATAAGAAAGCGGCAGCAAAGGAGCGCAAAAAAAAACAAAATAAAAGAAACGAAAAACTGTTGAAAGTAAAGGAAAAGCAAAGAAATATGCGCAGTCGCCAAAATGAAAATTGCGGCCGATATGTATATTTAAAGCAAATACACCAGCCCATAAAATTACGATTGGAAATTGGATATTGGCCTATGAGGTAGCTGGTAATAAACATTAAATAAAATTGAGACAAGAAGTTACTCGATTCACTTGTCATTCACAAGAGCATAACGTCGCGTCAAATATTTAACGGCGAAATTTTCGATGCCACGTTTTCTATAGCATACTTAGCGGCGCCTCTCTGCGCATTACATAGAAACTGTCTATTTGTCTGTCCTCCTCAGTGTGTATGTGTGAACGTCGCGTATTTATTTATTATTTAGCAGCAACAGCCTATCGCATGTCCTGGGAGGCGTTCATTTTCCCATTTTCAATGTCTTCGCATTGGCGGCCCATTTGGAGCTTCGGAATTTCTTCGTATATGTATTTGTGGTGTCATATGTGTGTGTCTGTGTGTGTGCGTGAATGCTCGCTTATTTCGTGTAAACATATTTCCCTTCTTATTTTATGAAATTGTTAATTTGCCTTGCTTTGAGAAAAGTCGCAGCTGTGTCACGCATTCGATTTGCAGTTTTTAGCTCAAGTCAAATTACGTATACGCCACGTATTTGTATTATCAAACATTTGCCTAAATAATTGGCTTATTAATGCAGGGTCGCGGCTTGATTTTACTACATGCGAGTATATCCAGTGACTCATAAAATATAAAATCACATTTTAAATTTAATGCAAGCAGCTTTTGAATCAAATTTTAAGGTTTCTCTTTAAAAATCAGAAACACGGCATCTAATTAAATCTAATCAATATTTTATATATCTTTACTACATATTATTTCTTATTATTTTTTTTAAACGTTTGATATTTTATAATTTCGATACCTCTTCACTAATAGCAGCTACAAGCAGCCGTTAATTCACCACTAGAAAATTTCCCTTGCAACTGCTAAATGTCCCTTTCAACTGAGCGCTTGAAGTTAGAGGCCGCGCAAATCAAAACATTTTAGTAACGTAACACCATCCATGGATTGTACATCGAACCAAGCTAGCAACAGTATGCTAAAGTTCAGATTAATTAAGCAAGCCAATTTAGATATTTTGTGAATTTCCATGCACTAAATTATGCATCAAACGCTGACAAAATAATATGTCATTTAATAATTTGTTATCAAAATACCGAAATCCATTTAAAACTATAATTTACATACATAGATGGTGATTTGCATTTTAAGCCTTTACGAAAATATTGCATTAAGCCTCATAAATATGTAAAATTTGTGAAAACTTGAGGCTATTTATGAAAAGCTTAAATTCTATTGAAAATTAAATATACGAATGGAATCTAATACCCTCTTCTATGAATATATGGAAAATGATTGCTACAATAGTTAAAAGTAAAGTTGATAATAAAGAACTCTAGTGTAACATATATTTAATAGTTGTCAATATTTAATTGAAAACAGAGAGTATTTTTAGGCCTGTCATTAAAAAACAAAATTGTGACAATGGGTTAACAAATTGATAGGAATTGCAAATACAAAATAGTCCTAAAATTAGCAAATCAAATTTAAGCTCATATTGCAAATGACAACGTATGATATGTAATAATCAAAGCAACAACAATTGCATTTTGTAATATTCAAGAAATTAGCAAGAAATGTTCATTAAATCCCATATTGCAGCAAAACTGTCAGATTGAGGCTGTTGAGAAATGGGGTCAGTGGGGAAGCTGGAATCCAAAAGCTTTACAGCTCTCTCGACTGACGAGTTGCGGTTCGTTGTCTGTCTCTTTCGTTCACTGGCGAAACTTTCGTTAGAGTTGAAATGAACTTAAAACTGCACCACAATGACATTGACTTGAAAATCAAATCAATTTTTCAATTGCAGAGAGAGTTGAGAACTAGACCTCAGAGCCGACCCGACTGTCGGCAGCTGGCTGTCGACAGAGAGATGTTGAAGTAATGCCGTAAATTGAATTCAATTAATACGTTTGTAAATTTCATCGGAATGTGCATATACACCAGCTCTCAACTGTTTGGCCCATCGGCACAGCTGTTATGAAATAGTAGCAGACCGATGGCACTTCAATCCCTCTAGCCTTGTCAACTGTTGGCCAAAAGCAAAATAGAGAATAAAAAAGAAAAATCTATATACAATTTCAAACTGGAAACTGAGAATACGATGTTGATTTATGCTGCAGTCGGTGAGTTTACAAAAGTCATTCAAATTAATTTTTGGAAAATGTGCTTAATTCTGTCACTTTTCGTCTGTTCCCATTGAATTGGCATTTGAGGAAAACAAATTGATGGATACGAGAATTTAATAAAAATTGTATTGATTTAATAGGTGCAGTTTCTTCAGATATCATAAATTTCATATATGCAAATTAAATGATAGATTTAAGCTTTAACTCAAAACGTTGAAATTCATTAATATTGACTGTTTATATTTTATTAGTAAATTGAATAGTAGATTTAACATGATTAAATTTAAGCGTTTCACATTAAAATAGATCGTGCTCAATTTGCAACTGCAACACGATAACAAAAAAGCAAATATTTAATTGATTTCTCGCTATACCACGCACTGCACTTATTTCAGCGTAATTAATTTCAGCTCCCATGAGAATATGCTGGCTATATCGCATTATCTTACTCTCTTTCACTTTCTCTGCCCCTGTTTGGCTAACCAAAATTAGAGAACTGGCCACCCGAAACTAACGAAGCCACTAAAAGCCAACAAACTGCGGCAGCAATTAATTTTTGCGTGCAAATTTAACGCGCAAATCGCGTAAATAATCAAAAATTAGATCACAACAGCTGGTATACTGTGGCGCAGCACTGTATCGACAACGCCCATGCCACGCCCACGCCCCTACTCTTCTACTCACTCACACACACATACACGTACCACGCCTTTGCCCCAAAATGGTTGCCAATGATTGCGGCGAGTTGTCGAGCTTTGCTTAGGCCTCGCTCTCATCCCGACCTCAGTTCTATTCCCGTTCTCTTTGCCGTACCCATTCCCGGTTGCAGTCATGAAACAATAATGTCCACAAATTGACGCCACAAGCTGTTGGTTCAATGAGAACATACACCGCACATTCACGCACTCACACACACGCCCACACACACACACACTCGCACACTCACTGGTTGCGTCTGTAGCGCTTCCTCTGTTGCACCATATTGAATTTGAGCCTGATTTCTGATGCCAGATGCCCGATGCCCGATCCCGATGCATGGTGCCTAGTGCCTAGTGACTGCTCTCTGAGCCTGAAGGCTCCTCTCAGCCGGTGCTGGCTTTGTTTTTATTTGCCTACTTGTTTTCTGCTGGTTAGCTGCCTGATTTTGCAACTGGAACGTCAACGAGGCTCGTTGCCGCGCGTGTTGCTAACGAAAATACAAGCAAACATACATATACATATATAGAGACCGGCTCTTCAGTTATTGTTGGTCTAGTCGCTTCTGCCCCTCTTGTTATTGTTGTTGTTGCTGTTGTTGTTTATTCATGCCAGGGGATACGGCACCGCACCCCTCCTATTTGTTGTTTAAAATGAATTGCGGCCTTATGCCAAGCATAGATTTAGATTTGTGTGCCATCCATCGCTTCAATGCGATTCTCGGTCAACAGATAGCCAAACGATATCAGTTTCTCAAAAAAATAACTCATGGACGCCGCAAGTGGTTTAATGCCTAAATAAGACACTGCCCAAAATTGTGCAAAATAATTTAAATTTAATATACGTGAAAGTACATATTTTTATAACTATAATTTTAGTGAACTTTGACTGAGGCATTTTGCTTTCATTTAAATTGAGTATTTCCAACTTGCATTTTTATACCTATAGGTAGGAAGTTATTAAAAGTTTTGAGACTACAGGAAATTTAGGTAAGTATATATAATATAATCCTAATAAGTTTTTCTTATATATATATTCGTTTTTGAAAGTGTTGAAGCGATCAGATACAAATTAAAGATGTTATTTAAGAACTTATTTTAAATGGCAGCTGTTGTCGGGTTTTAGTTGACAAATTAGTAAGTATTACGTTCAAGATTTTGAATGTAGTACCATATCAATATACCAAATAAAGCTTTCCGTATATTTTACTATTTATGGTATATTAATTTGGTATATTTTTACAATAACACCGCACTGTTTTGCTTTTATTGAAAATATAAAAAGGGTTTCTAACAGTCGAGCGACTATAGCTTTCTTTGTACCTGTATTTAGTTAAAACAAACAAACATTTGTAATCTGAATATACATACATACATAATAACTTAGTTAAAACAAGTTGACAACATAAATATATTCTCTACAATAATAGATTTTTCAAGTACCAAATACATAAATTCATTCACTTCGGCAAACTTTTAATTTATTTGAAGTGTATTATAGTTTTGCTAATAAATGCATTTGCATCGTAATATAAACATCTGGAACTCGTCTCGGCTTGCCCACAGCCAATTAACACAGTATGAACGTAAAATGGCCCATACATTTTGCATGTCACACTATAAATAACAATTAAAATTTTATCCACAAGCGCAAAACACAAAAACACAATAAAACAATTTGCGGTTTATCCACATACTGTTTGAGAGAAAATCGAAAAATGCAAACGTAAATAAAACACACAAAACATACACAATGTGGTTAAACACTCAAAACTACCAAATAAATATAAATAAAATAAACAATTAAATAATAAAATCAAATAGACATAATAAAAACAACACAACACGCACTCAAAAAATTATATAAATGTCATAGACATTCAAATCAAAACGAGAGCAAAATACTCACCCAAAAAAATACATCAAATAGAATCTGAGGCAGACCCCAAACTAAAACAAGCCGGAAAACGTTTTGCACTTGCACTGGTTACAATGTGGTCTTTCCTTTTTTCAGAGCTCGCTTTTTTGCTCTTTTTTATTGGCGCCTCATGTTTATGTTGTCAGGTTGTGTTTTCTCTTTTTTTTTTCGATTTTTTTCCTTTTTTGTGTTGGTTGTGTAAACGAGTCAATTGTTTCCGCTTCGACGATGAGGCAATCGACTGCGTCTGATTTTATGGGTTTGAGTTGGGATTGGGCTTGGGATTGGGGTTTGTGTTTGAGTTTCTTCTCGTTGTTGTTATTTTATGGTGTTGATATTGGCAACATCCGTTTCGGGGCAAAAGTTTTTGCCATGCGTCTCTCTCAACTCTGAGGGCGTTTTGACATGGGCTAATAAGATTGTTTCGGCCTGTCATTTCGAGCAAGATGAGAAATAGTCACAGCTTTGTCAGATTGCTCATTAAATGGGTTTAGTTGGGATAAGTTAAACACGATGTGAGTTGTGCTGGATTAACACTTAACACTTTATTAATATTTCATTGTCAAGAGTCAACCTCATATCAATATCATAACACTCAGATTTCTTGAGCTAAGCCAGCAGAATTTGTAATAAGCATTATCTAACGATAATAGGCACTGGAGCGGTAAGAAATTAAAAGAGGCTCATTAACATTCCCATAGGGCAATTGCCAGTTACAAATTTGCGCATCTTATGTTGGCACTTTGGAACGTCAACTGTGAGACATAATTAACCCTTATTTGCACACTTTATGACCCGCACCATAAAAAGGCCATTTAAATTACAAGGCACTGCGTACAAAGTACAATGAGAGTTTGGCCATTTGGTAAGTGCAGAGCAATTTGTTGATGACTTCAAGTGGGGCCCATAAAAAAGGAGGCCAATTGGTAAAAGGTGAAAGAGTGGTAAGCATTGGCTTTAAGGCAAATTGTTCATTGTGGCCTTAAAGCTGCTTACAATTTGGCCGCACTCTACACAAGCCGCTTAACTTGCATAATCCAAATATCTGGCTCCAAACGCACTGCAGACTCTTGACCCTTTTTCATGTTTTTTTTTTCTTTGGTTGCCTCCTATTCGAAGCCAAGCGCCATCAAAGTTGAATGTGAATGCGTGTCTTATGCGGACAGTGGTCATCATCAAGTGAGTTTGCTTTACAAAAAAACCAGAAGAAGAATTGCTTGTTAGGTCATAAAAATTCAATAGCTCTGGGGTTTCAATTCGATTCCAAACCCCTTAAAATAAGAGAGCTTTAAAAGCAGGGTGCAGTGACATTGTCTGCGATTGCTAATGCAACTGTATTGAAACTGGTTCTCGGAAATTGTCCGTTAAACTGGTTCGCACTTTTATGACTATGACTATTACCACAGGGGAGGTTTCTTGGGCATTTGAACTTCTGTTTAACTCTTCAAGGTCTTCTCGCAATAATTCGCAATTTGTTAAAGCTCATTCAGAGTACATGTGTTGAGTGTTTGGGTTACCAAATCACAACCTTGTGCAGTGGCATTATCGCAAACAATGAGGTCTTAACCGAGTTGCGATTATTGCTAGTTGAAAACTTTAACCAATAACTCGCCCTTTGTGAGCTTTCTGCTCACGTTGAGGCAATTTTTTTTAGGCTCGCAAGAGCTGACTTAAAAATAAATCTAAAATTAATTAAAATCTAGAAACAATTTAAAACATAGTTGTAATTCAAGATTATATTTTATACACATTTTACACATAAACAAGTAAGAGAGCTGCAGTCGAGTGTATCCGACTGTGAGATACCAAGACAATAAACAAAACCAAAAAGCAAAACAGTGCGGTACTACTCGTAAAATATACGAAATTAGTAATCCGCCAAAATAATAAAACAGACGCATATGGTTTTCTTGTCTCGCATATTGACGCTAATCAAAAATATGTTATATGTATATACTTTATAGGGTCGGAGATGCATCCTTGCAGTTCTGACCGCTAGTTCGTTGCTGGTGAAATAAGCACTTACCAGCAGACCACCACTACTTACAAAGTGGCGTCTAGCAATGCGTTTTTTAATTTCCGTTTTTGTATGAAATGTCCGCAAATAGGGTGAATCGCCACCGCCTCGATTACCCACAAACTAGTGAAATAGTGCAACATGTTAGGGACTTTAAGGAAAGTACTTACATTAGACCCCATGGAACGGCCGGTAAAGTAAGTACTTACATGGGACCCCATGGAACGGCCGGTAAAATAAGTGCTTACATCGGACCCCATTGAAGAGTCGGTTTATTTTAATAAGTCGGATACTTTAAGGCAACTTGAGTTTAAAAATATCGTTTTTTTTTTTTTGGAGCTTCAAGGCCTTTCTCAACTGGTCCTCAGTTATTGAATCTGGAAATAAAGGATTAAAAAGTTTTAATAGATTATAGTGGATAATGAATTTTAAATAATTATCTTTTAAAATAATCACCGATCATAACACCAATGAAATTGGCTTCTTTTTTTTAGTGCCGCATTCCCCTGTCATTATTTCCATAACGTAGATTTTCTGTCATAATTTCCACTTCCTCTTCTTTAGGCACATTGTCGCTTTCCACTGTAGAACAATACATTATGCTAACTGCTTGACGTTCTTTTATTATTAGTTTATTTAATATTTTATACATTAAACATACATAAATTATTTTTTAAGTAACTCACCTAAGAATTGATCACGGATCCGCTTTGCACTTCTCAACTCAAATGCTTACAAAAATTTCATCAGCCAGCAAACACAGCTGCGTTTGAGCAAAAGAGTAGCCCAAAATAAAGCAAAGACGCGTAAACAAACAGTGATGTAAAGCGTAATCGAAGTTTAGTCTTTGATCTTGTGTATGCCCTTTCCACAAAATAACAAAAACAAAAGCGATGCTTGCCGTTATTTTGTACATATGCTTTAATGCGCATACATTTATTAACTAGGTGGTTCGACGTTCGTTTACTATAGGGTCAATCTATTGTAATAAGTACCCATGTAGTGATCGGCGAGGTAAGCACTTACCCATGGCCAATCGACACTTCCAGTTCTGCAGGGATGTTACATACATTTCGTGTTATAATAAGCTTCTAGCCTATGCGTAGTGGGTATATGTTAATAACTATTAAATCTCTAAGGATAATTTAATAAAGGAAACAGTTGCAACAATGATAGAATTATATTAATGCAGAGTTTAAGTTTATATACAATAAAAATAGTTTGTTATTAGGTTTTCTAAAAATATGTATTTATTTATTATTATTTATTACAAATGCTATCTTGAGTGAATGTTAAAAGCGTTCTATGATTTCTACTCCGATTGATTTTTTGTTTTTTTTCTCTTCTTTCCACTGGTGATACTGGTTGAATTCCCAAGCGAAGAATATCCCGTAGAGGTAGAATCTCGACTTTCGCGATAAGTTCGCAAAGGTTTTCGTCTCAGCCAGACGCGTATTAGGAAATGAACCTCACCTTTGAATGCCACCATAGGCTTGATCTGTTAAAGATATAAATTAATTCGAACTCTTTAAAATAGCTGAGTCATCTTACCCTTTCTTTCAGTGCAATCTTATGCACATGCCAAAGAAACTCAATCACGCCAATTATAAAGGAAAGAACTATACCAACAATGAGTACCACAAAGAGTCCTCCAACTGCATCCATATCAAACTGTCCGTCATCATTAGTAGGTCCTAGGCGATCACAGTGGGTTTCATTTGTATTAAACCATTTATTTCGAATCTTATAGAGAACGCCCTTCTCGCTGAGTCGCAGTATCCCGACACTAAGATTCGATCGAAATTGGGCATCTAAAAGGTGATCAAATTCAGATAAGCATTCATCATTAACTAATATCAGTAACCTTACTCAATGGCACCGCAATTCCGTAATGCTTCTCTCCAAAACTTTCCCCAATCTGAGTTAGCTGACAATCACGTTGTGTTTGATATAGCAAATTTGTGGTCTCCATTAGAAAGGCATATCTTCCCTTGCTCACCTTGACGCGATCGACACCCTCTTCATTGTTTTTCGTAAACGCATCCGGTTTAAACGACATCATTTTATTCCAGGCCATTCGATTTTCAGTGTCGTTCGACTCCGAGAAGTAAACCGAGGTGGCACCGCCTCGAATGGTGCCGAATTGCACTTTGTTCTGATCAATCAGATCGTGCAATGAGGCAATGTTGCCAGTCATCTTCGAGGAAGTGATAAAAGCAGCCAGTTTAGCAATATAAGTCTGCGAAACGAGCAGTGCAAAGATCCACCAGAAGGCGGTAAGCAAACGCATAGGCACGCCCCTAATAGAAGAGGAAATTATATAAATTTGATTAATTTTAAAAATTCATTAAATATAATTAATTCAATTTCAAGTGCGATTGTATCTACAACATATAAGTATAATTAGGACAGATAATTTAAGAAAATATATTTAATCATTAATCATATATTTAAATATATTTAATCAACAATTAATAAATGTATTTAATTAATTAAAGAGAATAAATATATAAAAATAAGTAATTTTTCTACATAAATGAACTAAAATTGTAGTGTCTAGTGTGCTCGATTGTGGGCTATCCGCTTTCAATAAAAAAAACAAAACACTGCGATATTATTTAAAAAAATACTTAAAAGTATCAGATACAGCAGATTATCAACAAATTTTGACACATGCAAATATACATTAAAAACAAAAGTATTTATGATTTCTAAATAATTGGATGGTATTAAAAAATATGTGTGCGAATTTTAAGTTAGTTAGTTGCTTTAACTGACAATTTGGTATATTTTGAACTATATTGTATAATTTGAATTGTATCAATATACCAAATCAAGCCTCTGGTATATTTTTGTATTTTTGCGATATATTTATTCGAAATTTATTAAGAGTAATACCGTACAGTCTTCTTGTTATTACTGTAGCTTTCATGATTTTTTCTTGTTAATTTAAGAAAGTATACACATGAATTGTATTAATTAGTTATTTAATAATTTAAATAATTATATAAACCCATTTTTATAGTCAATGTTATATGAATGTTGGGATATTGTTAGAATGTTAGAAATAAAAGAATATTACAATCAGTTGTAGATAATAATTCACGGCAATTAACAACAAAAAAGGAATAAATACCTCGGCAACAGATCGCAGCCTTGATTTAGAATGGATCCCAGCACCAGCCACATGGTATTATGCAAATGCCAGGTGTTTTCATGCTCCTCCTCGTTGTCTTCGTTGATCACCGGCGGTTCCCATTCGTAGGAGTCCATGCGGCCGACCAAAATTAAAGCCATCGCCGAAATTAGCATAGCAACCATAAGATATAGCCATACTTCCATATTGTAGGGATTGAGAAAGCCATAGATATTGGCTTCGGGTGGCGGTTCCTTGTACGCCAAAATGCTAATTCCTAGTTGCATGAATGGCACCGTGAAGTCAACAACTGTACGACGCGCCTGAGTAATGGTCAAATCACAAATGCCAATCTGTGCATTCTAATTTCAAGGTGGAATGGAGAGGAGACAGTGATTATGGCTGTGGTATTTTGGGGAATTTATTATTCCGGTCACTTACATTGTCCATTAGCTGCCTAATTATACCGTCCCATTCATCAGTTGTCGGATCATAGCTACCATATTTGTTATCCCTGACTGGCTCAAAATGGAAATCAAATTTACATTCCTCAGCCAGTTGATAGAGCAGGTCCACAGCGTAGCCCTCGAAGCGTTCATTCCCCTCATAATGCACGCCCTCCGGCTCCGGACTAGCAATGGAATTGTTAATGCGACTCAAGTTAAACCATCTACTTTTGGCTTGCGTTAATAATACTCACCGCCAGCTGAAGTAAGGTTTGCCCACTCGAGTGGCAACCGTATATTTAACTGGTCTCTGCGAGAAATCCTCTTTAGTCTCAAGACGTCTCTGTTTCACAGCTTGCGTAGAGTTCTCTCGGATCTTTTCGTAGAGCACCAGCTTACGCTCTTTGTTCCAGATGTGTGTAACACGATCAATAATCGGATTGTAAACCTCGAGATTGAAGTCTTCTCGTTGACCGTCTGCAGTTATGTGCAAACGCTGAGTTTTATACGGAGGCTTCACTTGTTTTGCTGGCAGCTTAAAACATATATGGAATAACTAGTTAATAAATATCTTATCAAACTATTTATTTTACAACTCTTACGTCTTTCATCTGCTGCACCAGATGCGGTCCAGGCTGCCAAAAGCCACGCCCACAGCCAAACTGAGGCGTATAGAAGCCAGAGCGTTGACTCAATTGCAACATGGCATTGTAGTAAAGCACAACTGCATCATAAATCAATTGCGTGGACAGCGAGGCAAACTGTAGTAGGACAACATTTTTTAGTATAAATCAAAATATAAGACAAACTTCCCTATCTTACCCGTTTATCTTCCTCATCCTCAAAAACATCCACCTCATCATGCACTGGCGGAGGAATATAAGCACGAATCCTCATGGCGGCAACAGCGACTCGAAACTCTCTGGAATAGAAACGATCGATGCCACTGAGATGTGTGTCCAAATTGGTAATAAATAAATTCTAAGATCAAAGAGAAGTAGAGAAAGTGATGATGAAATGATGAAATGAAGGAAAAAATTCAACTTACATTAAATGCACCAGTCATGTTATAAACAATCGACGCATTGACTACGTCTGCGATGATATCAGAGGAACAATCAAGAAGCACAAACTTCTCACGTGAATTACTAATTCTTTTCCAGAGTATGCGATAGTCGTCGCCACGCTGAAATTCCTGCAGTTTAATGCCAGTCTTATGAATCTGATTATTGGCCAATATGTGTTGCAATCTGGCAAAATCTAAGGAAGGCAAAAGAGTGAGTTGGGATAAGGGAAAGGGCAGTGGCAAAGAAATACGGTAAATGGTTGTAAATTAAAATAGTTTTTGAATATTGAAATGAAACAATTGTGAATGTATAAGTTAGAACTGTAGTATTATATTTAGAATGAGTTTCGATTTGTTGAGATTTGCAGTCAAAGTAAACTTTAATAGTTTAGGTGCATATATGACAAAGTGATATTAGTAGCAACAGAATAATTAGTGGAAATAATCGCAATAGTAATAAAAAACAACAAGTAGAAGTGTTACTAAAGGCGGCAATAGAAATAGTCTCAGCACAAGTTATAAACGCCACTTTTACTTACGAGCATCCCGTTCATAGGCAATGGTAAATGATTTCCAGTCAAAGGCCTTGCTACGCAGTATATCCGAAAGGGCAGAGGATAGAATAAGTTCCGAGGGAGCTACATTGACGGTCATCTGATGGTTAATACGATCTCGTAGAGATTGCTGCGGATGCCAGTCGAATTGCAGATGCGGAATGCCCGTCATATTGCAGAGCACCTCGACAATGTCTAGAAATAAAACGATGATAGATCATTACACAAGTTTTAATGCCCATAAATATTTTTGTTTAGAATGATTCGGTGAACTAACAAAACACACAATGAAAGTGCCGAGCAAAACAACGCAGCGCAACTAAATTGTAAGACTCAAACGAATTCCCCTGGCAACGATCCAAAAAAACACTCGCAAGTGTCCCATCTAGTTGGGAACTCTGAGAATTCGTATGTTTATTTACTGCAAAAAAATATGTGAAACTAATGTTTTCCTTTGCCAATTTTATGCGAAACAAGAAGAATCATTAACGAGGTTAGTGGCATATCGCGAGAAGATATTATATATATTCTCTAATTTTTACGAGTGTTTATAGTATGAATGATTCTTTCATGATCTCTGACTAAAAGACGTGACATAAAATCGCGCTCTTTCGCTCTTTGGTTTTCTGGTGGCTCTCTGTCTAGACTCGTAGACAACAATACACATGTCTGGTATACAATTTTATGACGCTGATTTTGTTGTTTAAAAATAATTTAACTCATCGTCGATCGAAAGTCAACTTACCACTGCCTGTCTTTGAACTTGGTCCCAAAATAGCAGCTGCACCATTTCCAATCAAGTCACATGCTAAATAACATCATTTAGTATCAATTTTAATCGATTTACGTCTTACTCACTTAAGTCCTGTAATAAAATGCTGTCATCGAGAGTTACATAGCGCTTTATTGGTTTCAATTGTAGCGCTGAATCAACCGCATTCACCTCTTCGATCACCGCATCAAAGGCCTCGGCCAGCTTCATTTCAGAGTCGAAGAAAATTGCGCCTAAAAAAGGAATATCGTTAAGTTTAAATATTACATATTAGTAAACAACTTACCAATCTTAATAACCAGTCCATCATTATTGGCTCCGGCGCTTACAACTAATGCTATTAAAACTAGGAACTTTAGAGTAATCATGTCTTTAAACATATCTTCTTTTTGTCATTTTTTATCTCAAATGAATATACGCATGATGTTTGATGCACAAATAACTAGCACACGCACACAATTCACTTTATTTCGATATATACGTATCGAATAAAAAATATCCCAATCGCGCGTAAAAAATATTCCACTCGACGCTGCAAACACAAAATGTTGTATGGAGAAGCCAACTTGAACCTAGCCGGAGCGATGCTCGCGAGGCACTGAGCTGCTTTCAGAGTTGATTCTATGGATAACGTATACGTAGTGTGGCAATGAGATCGCAGAGATTGTAGAGAGTGCTGCTTATTATAGCACAGATGTTGTAGGTGGGGAGCGGCGCCCAAGAGCCATTTGTTTTATGGACAAGACAATGGTCACAAAAACAAACGCATTGCTACTACTGCTGCTGCGAAGTCTCGGCTATGTGGACTGCGACATGGGCTGCAGCTGGAAATGAGCCAAATAAATTGAAAGTAAATGTGGCCAGAAATTGGGTGTGTTTCGAATAGCCCAAGCGACAAAATTAAATGTAGGGTATATTGAATCGCATAAAAAATGGTGGCCAGCCAAAACAGCTGAAAACCATATTCTATATGTACAAAAATACGAAAATATACATACATACATACGTAATCTTTTTTCCTCCAAATATTTATTAAATTATTAACCAATTCGATGCCTAAATTACATATTTTCTAACTGGCTGTTTTGCTACGCGATTTCTCCTTTGAACTCCGATGCCGACTCGATGCCGAGGATCTTCTAGAGGATTTATCACCGCCGCTGCTGCTGCTGTTGCTCGATATGCGCATGGGTTTCTTTCTAACCCAAAACATTATGGCAAACAACAACTCTGCTTTTAGCGCCTGCCAGGGTGTAACACGCTCTTCAACAGCCACATTCTGAACGTTCCACAGAAACTCAAAGATGCCCAAGATGACTCCAAACACCACTCCACCGGCAAGTACCAAAAACACACCACCCAACTCTATGATGGACAACTCGTCGCCATCGACTTCGTGAGGTGTTTGACAGGTTACATTATGATTCTTCCACCACTTGTTCTTCAGCTTATAAAGCTCTCCCTTTTCACTCAGCTGTAGAATCGAAACACTCAAATTTGTGCGATAGTCAGCACCTGAAATATAATTCAGAAATATATAAATATGTTATATATGTATATACATATGTATATGTAAATAAAATATTTAAATATAAATATATATATTATATAATACAATTAGTGTCAAGCCATTTTAGTGCCAATAAATAATGACACTTGCATTGTTAATTCTTTCAAAATTAAAAAAAAAAAAAAAGTATCACTTTTTTGCTCAATAAAATTAAAAACAAGTAAGAAAGCTACAGTCGCGTGTACTCGACTGTGAGATACCCGCTACCCATTTTGAAGAAAAGCAATATATTTTGCGGTATTATTCTCAAAATATACCAAATATACTGTAAAAAATACTAAAAATATACCAAATGGTATATTTGGTATATCGATATAGTACCGCATTCAAAATATACCATAGACGGCACAATATACCAGATTGTTAGCCAAAGCAACTAAGGTCCCTAGTAAGTAGGCGTTTTTGCCCATACAAAAGTATTTCTTTAATAACTTCCACAATTTTTATCTGATCGTAATCAAATTTTCAGGGATCATAACTACTATAGTTATTACTGTATATACCAAAACTCTAGCTTTAAAATTACGCATGTTATTCGATTTTTTTGATTTGCGGGGCGGAAGTGGGCGTGGCAAAAATTTGAAACAAACTTGAACTGCGTGCAAACATAACAAATGCTGTCGAAAAAAAATTATATCTCTACCTCTTATAGTCTCTGAGATCTAGGTGTTCATACGGACAGACGGACGGACGGACAGACGGACATGGCTATATCGTCTCGGCTGTTGACGCTGATCAAGAAAATAGGGTCGGAGATGCCTCCTTCTACCTGTTACATACATTTCCTGCCGGCACAAAGTTATAATACCCTTCTACCCTATGGGTAGCGGGTATAATAAACACATGATCTCAAAAATACTGAATACAATACGTTCATCTACAAAATAACTGATTTTTTTAAATTCAAAAATCTTAAAGATTGTACCTTATCGATAAGTTCAAATTCTACATACATATGTATGTATATATTAGCTTTCTTTTTTTCATTAAATTCTTGTAGACAAAAACTCCAGATATTTAAATCTTACCTAACGGCACCGCCAGTCCATAATGCTTTTCTCCAATTTGTCCGCCAATCTGTCGCAGCTCACAGTTCCTTTCAATGTTATAAGTCAAGCTGGTGGTTTCCATAAGGAAAGCATAATCTCCCTTCTCATTGAGCACGCGCTTCACGCCCTCCTTGTTATTACTCGTAAAAGCCGAAGGATTGAAGCCCTTCATTTGATTCCAGGCACGTTGATAATCGGTGTCATTCGATTCGGAGAAAAACAACGAGGTGCTGCCTCCGCTCATGCTGCCAAAACTTACTTCATCCTGCTCGATTAGATCGCCCAAACTATTGATGGTGCTCTGATATTTATTGCTGGTCAAGAAGGCGGCCAAATTGGCAGTGTAAGTACTGAGCATCATGAGGGCAAAGAACCACCACATGCCGGTCAGAATTCGCATATGTGGGCCTCTGGAATTATAAAAGGAACATAAGATTTTTCCCGACTTTGTGGCAATAATTCAAACCTGGGCAAAATATCGCAACCCTGTTGCATAATGGAACCAACCATTAGCCAGCAGCTGTTGTTCACATTCCAGATGTTCTCCAACTCATCGGGATCTACAATTGCAGGATTTGGAGGCATCCACTCACGATAGGAGAGTCTAGTTGGGATTAGGTGAGTTAGGATGATGGGATAGACGATGCCAACACTCACCTGGCAATTAAAACAAAGGCCAACGTCATTATCAACTGTGCGAATATCATATAGATCCAGACCTCAGAGGCGAAGGGTTCCAAGAATGCAAACTTATTCTTTTCTTCGGGCGGTTTCTTATAGTGCAGTATGCTAATACCGAGCTGCATAAAAGGCACTGTGAAATCCACAAACGATCTTCGCAGCTGAGTTATCGTCAAGTCGCAGACTCCAATCTGAGCGTGCTGTAAGAGAATTGCTTGATTACTTCAGTCTTAATTTGAAATATCTAATATTTTCTACATGATCAATCAGCTTGCGTATGATGCCATCCCATTCCCTAGTTTCTGGATTGAATTTACCATTGCCATTCACAATCATAAATTCATAATCAAAATCCATGAGCTCAGATAACTTGCCAATCAGATCCACCGCATATCCCTCATATTTTTCTTGGCCCCTGAAATTCTCGTGATCTTCTCTGAAAGTATCAACTCAATTAGAAACATTTAACTACACATCTGTTGTACCTTATTTACTTCATCATAAAGTATGGCTCTTCAAAATGTGTCACAACTGTGTAAACTTTACGCTGCACTGAGAAATCTGTTGCTGTGGCTGATGTTTCCAATTCGGGATTTACTTTTCGCACCTTAATGCCATTATCTGGTGTCCAAATCATAAGAGGTTCATTCACAGTCGGTTTGTAGATTTCCAGATTGAAGCTTGTGCGTTGCCCAAACTCATTCAGTTTCATATTCTCCGTCTTGAAACTTGGCTCCACATCATCTTCCGATATGGATTTCATTTCAGCCATTATGGAGTTACCCATTATCCAGGCGTTGCTAAAGCGTGCTGAACAATCGCTGACAGGGGGATAAAACTGTTGTGCCGAATTAATCACATTGCGTATAGAGTTGGTAAAGAGCACAACTGCATCGTAAATCAGTATGGGCAGCATCATTTGACTGCCCAAAATTTGCTAAAATTAAAAGGTTAATAATTAAAAACACACAATTTTAATAACAATTTTAGAGCACAACTCACATCCACTTCACTAAATCGCGTCTTCTTGCGTTCATATGGATTGGAATCCACAATTTTCAGGCGTACTGATGTTATGTTTGCCTTAAAGTCCTCATTGTATATGTCCTTTAAGCCCGAACTGTGTGTATCCAGATGGGTAAGAAACCAGTTCTAAAATTGTAAACATATATAAGAAGTATATTCAAAGAGACGGTACTCAAGAAAATTACTCGAAATGGTCCTTGCATTTTAAAGTCTACAGAGACCTTTAGCAATTCCTTTAATGACTTTGGATCACAGTCCATAATTATGTGATGTTCGTGAAAGGTTTCGTCGGCATCCTTCCAGAGAATACGATAATCCCCAGCGTAGTCTGCTAAGTTGCGCAGCTTAACAAATTGGCTATTTAGAGCGTAGATATTCATGAGATCCTGCAAGCGAGCAAGTCCTGTAGAGTTTTTTAAGTAATAATATTAGAATCAGAAATATCAGAAACATTCAATACAACTTACCATCTGGAGTTTCGTAGATCATAGTAAATGTTCGCCACTCATAGTTTGTTTTAATAATTTCATGATAGGCACGCGATAACACTGACAATGAAGGCGCCACATTGACGGTCATCTGATGGTTTAAATGATCCTGACGCTCAGCCTCCAATTTCCAATCAAATTCAATGTGTGGAATGCCCGTCATGTTGGCTAATTGCGCCACAATATCTATAGCAAAACAAAAACACGAAAATTACAAAATAATGATCGCAACATATGGCCCGAGATAACATACCACTAGATGCCTTTGAACTTGGTCCGAAAATAGCCGCAACGGCATTGGAAAGCAGTTCGCAAGCTATACGGAAGAAATGGGTAAATTTTGTGAATAATTGTGTGGCGAAAATACTTACTAATCTGTTGGAGGAGAAAACTATCATTGGTTGGCATATAGCGCTTGATGGATATGAACTGTAGACCAAAGAATTTCAAATTGTTCACCTCTCGCAGAGCTTGATCGAAACTTAATTCGATTTCCTTTTCATTTTCATAGAAAATGGCACCTTTTAAAATGAAATAAGTCACTAAATTGTTAAAAAAAATATTGTTGTATTAGCTCGAAAAAACGTACCGACTGTGATTTGCGTAGCGAGGGCATGCTTTAAAAATAACAGCACGTAAATGTAAACTGGATACAAATGCATTTTTCCAAAAAAAATATATAGCACTCAAACTAATTGAATTTTCTAAATGCAGCGGCCATTTCGTTGTTGAATTTTCTTCTTTTTTTTAGCTATACAAACACAGGCACCGAGACACACACGCACTAACACTATAAAATTACGTAAAATTCAACAAAAATGTATATTTTCTGATTTTATATTTTATTTTCAGCTGTTGCTCCACGCGACCGCAGCATCCAGTCTTGGAGCGCTTTGCACGCACACTGACCGCCCGGTCTAACTATTTACTGTTCACCAAACTAGCCGTCTACACGGCGATAACTCAGCACAAGTCTTTTTCTATATGTACTTTACCACATGGATGTTCTCTTCCATGCTCTCTTTGCACTGCCCATCAATCTCTTTGGCCATGTGCCGTTTGTCGGAGCATCGCATTATTTATGGCGCTTGTCGATGACGTAGGCGGCATCCAGTCTACCATGCCATGCCCTGCTTTTCCTCTACGTTTTCATTCTCAATTCTCATTCTGATTTTGATTTTGATTTTGCTTTCCTCTTTCTTTTTTTCTTCGTACTTGTATTATGTTTGTCAGGGACTTGTCAGACGAAAGTGTGCCAAATAATGTGATGTTCTTGCTTTTGTTTGCTATTGCCAGATGTTTTGATCACCAAAGTGGTCGAATAAGCTTTTGATCTTGTCGAAATCACTTAATGTTTGCACTAAATATGGGACAGAAACAGAAATGAGCTTGTAAACAGATTATAATATAATTAAAATCAAAGTCGCTAGTCAAGGTAGAATCAATCAATCTCTATTATAACCAATGTTTATAGTACACATAAAAATCTTCAACCACTTTTCAAGACAATTCTGAGACCCATGTTGAAGTTAATGATTTAAGTAATTTACATTATTCAAATGTTAAATTTTCATTCAATTATTATTTATTCTGTATACTTAATTATTAATAAATAAAATTAGAAAGTTTTGCATAAAAATAATAAACGAACTAAGAACACATCACTCAAAAGTACTCAACTTAAAGTTTCCTTTGTTTATACAAATGTTAATTAAGTTTTTCTTAATAAAATGAGAAAAAAATCAAAATATTGTTTAAAACTCCACTAAAATAATTATAAATCGATCAATTGCTCTTTGCATTCAAGAAAATATTTCAAAATGTTGTTACAACAAGCCCGAGACTTTTGCTCGGCAGTTGCCTTAAAACCAGTTACATTAAACGTTCTTTAAGCATAAAAAAAAATAAATAAATAATACTTAGATTCATATTAATTAAATAAGAAGGTGAGTTGGCATATGATGAATGCAATAATAGTTTAATAATGCATCGATGTGTTTGCAAAAAAGAAAAAAACAACATATTTAAAAAACTATGGACAAGGATGTGGACTTTAGCGTAATAAATTTCCAATCGTACGATGCTTATCTCGACTCATTTACGACCATCGAAGATGCCTGTTACTTAGCTGATGCACAGGTTGCGCGTCGCATTGCCAAATTGGGATATCGCTCAACGAAAGTGCCTTACAGTGAGAAGGAGTTTCAACAGCGACACGAATTGGCAATGCAACAGTTGCAACCGAAAATAATGGGTATTGAGCCCTTCAGTAGGTTTATGCGATCCGATTGCACCGATCCCGTTTTACTACAGTTTAAGCTCCGTGAAATACCCATATTTAGCAAGAAGTTGTCAGTAAGTATTGACATATATTACGTTCAGAATAGTTCATTACGTATACCACCCGTAACTTCTGCAGACAATTGTTTTTACCACGTGCATTCATGGAGATGGTTCAGAGATGTCTGGCTATATAGATTTGGAAAATAGTTGGCAGAGTGCAATGCGTCGAACATTTAAACACACCAACTGGAGAGCCGTCTATGAGGGTAAAACCAAGTTAAAACCCAAACCGCAGCATTTGAGCTTCAGAAATATGCGATACAATTTGGTACTATTCAACGATAGCGACAATTTTAAAGTGGTGCACGACCATCGCTATGGCATGATGTTTATGCACAGAGGTGATCACAAACTGATTCCGGTGAGTGGAAAACAGACTCCATTCTCGAAAAATGTGAAACGCTCGATGGTGCATTCGCCCAAATTTGGTACCTATATATTCTACGATCACCATGTGCGCAAGAAGGTATAATTTTGGCATATCAAATTATTCGAAATGCAAAAAAATCAGCATTTTCGAACAGTCTAGGAAATTATGTACAAAGTACTCACTCAAGCCGCTGGCTTGGGGCCAATAAAAAAAATGCTTTCAATTTTTCTCGCTCTTGTTGTTTAGAATATGTTTAGCACAACAAACAACAGAGGGCGCCTCTCGCTATATCTTATTCTCTCGCGATATACTCAGATCTAGCTTTTAAAATTAGCATAGTTCAGTTGAGTTTTATATATGGGCGACATAGCTCATTGTATTGTGGACCTCTCAGCGTGATAGTTGCAAATTTCTTAGCAACTTTTACATCATCAGAAAAAAACGCACTTAAACTTTAATAGAGCTATTAAAATACTAATGGCATACCAATAAAATGTGGTTTATATATTTATATTATCCGTTAGTGTTAGTGCTATGTCTCGTAAAGCAATCAGTCGCAGACAGGCAGCAATTTTCAGTGGGTAAGTACTCGGGAAAACTGGGTCAGCTGCATTTGCAACATTCTATATTTGCACTTTTTCACTATTTCACTGTAGGCAGCATTTTTACATCGGACAAGGATGAGGCGGAAATAGCATTTCGCACGGCAATCGACCGTGCAAATATTTTGGAAAGAAATATCGAACTCGTTCCAGTCGTGGTTTATGCCAACACCGAAGATAGTTTCATAATGGAGAAAACAGGTGCCACTTCATATATACTTTCATTACTAATCATATACATTTTTATGCCTCTTTTTTGAAGTTTGCAATCTGATTTCACAAGGAGTTATTGCCATCTTTGGTCCGAGCACTGGCAGCAGTTCAGGCAAGTAGAAAGCTAATTTGATACAGTTTCATACTAAAGTTATTTTATTTTTTTAGACATTGTTGCCTCCATATGTCACACCTTGGATATACCACATATTGTCTACGATTGGCAGCCAGACAATCGACAATATGAACAATCTTCTATGACACTCAATGTGCATCCCGATAATTTGCTTTTGGCACAGGGTTTTGCAGAAATCGTTCAAAGTTTTGGTTGGCGCAGTTTTACAATTATTTATGAAGGCGAAAAGGGTAAACTTTGAATGTTAAAACGATAATTTATATGTTTAATATTCGCTGTTTTAGAGCTACAACAGCTGCAGGATGTACTTCAGATTGGCGATCCAACTAGTAATCCCACAACGGTCAGACAGCTGAGTGCTGATGATGATCACAGACCCTTCTTAAAGGAGATTAAACTATCAACCGATAACTGTCTTATCTTGCACTGTTCGCCTGACAATGTAATGAACGTATTGCAACAAGCCAACGAACTCAAAATGCTAGGAGAGTATCAAGTAAAAAATTTTAACATTTTAAAGAAAACTTCTGTATTTATTTTGTAAACATTTTGTAGAGTGTGTTTATACCCTTGCTTGATACACATACCTTGGAGCTGGGCGAGTTTCTAGGTGGAGATGCCAACATTACAACAGTTCGTCTGATGGATCCCACGGATTTTCACATCAAGAATGTAGTGCATGATTGGGAGGAGCGTGAGAAGCGAGAGGGACGTTATTATAAAGTGCTGCCCACACAGGTTAAAACTCAGATGATATTGCTAAGCGATGCCGTCTGGCTATTCTCTAAGGGACTCACCGAACTGGGTATTATCGAAGAGCTAAAGGCGCCCGAAATTGAATGCAAACGAAAGAAACCCTGGCCACAGGGCAAACGAATCATAGAGTTCATGAAAGCCGTAAGAAGAATACAATTGGAATTGAAAATCAATTATATACTATTTTTATTTCTATTGGTTAGCGTTCCGAGGAAGTTTCCACGGGTCGAGTAGACTTTAACGAAAATGGTCAAAGGAGTTTCTTTAGCTTACGCTTTATGCAAATCGAAGCTAGCGGATTCTTAGATCGAGCCATTTGGGATCCAGTGAACGGTTTAGATGTGCTCAACGATGACGAAGAAACCGAAAAACGAGTGAGCCAAAAGCTGTCGAATAAGACCTTTATCATCTCCTCCCGCATTGGCGCTCCCTTCTTGACTCTCAAGGAAGCTGAGGAGGGCGTAGTACTGCAGGGCAATGACCGCTACGAGGGTTACTCCATGGATCTCATTGACAACATAGCGCGTATGTTGAATTTCAAATATGAATTCCGCATGTCCCCCGATGGAAAATATGGCAGCCTAAACAAGGTAACTCAAACCTGGGATGGCATTGTCAGGCAACTAATTGATGGGGTGAGTATGAAAGAAATAAGCTACGGAAGTACAGTGCGTGATAAGAGTAGAATAAATATATGGATTTTGAGAGCCTTCCGATCCTAATTAAAAAACTTGAAAGTTCTTGGAAGAAGATTTCAAGCTTCATCGTTTTGACATTAAATAATATTTTCCATTGTGGCTTTTATTTTGGATTCAAATATTTATTAAAATAGTTGATATTTATTTTTATTTTTAATTTTGCTTTATATTTATTAATTAAAAAATTCCAGAACGCTGACTTAGGTATTTGTGACTTAACAATGACCTCATCCAGACGTCAAGCCGTCGACTTTACGCCACCCTTTATGAATCTGGGCATAAGTATTCTGTTCTCAAAGCCGCCAATACCACCGACAGATTTGTTCTCATTCTTGTCACCCTTCTCGCTGGATGTTTGGATCTATATGGGTTCGGCATATCTATTCATATCTTTATTACTCTTTGCCTTGGCTCGCATGGCGCCCGACGACTGGGAGAATCCGCATCCTTGCAAGGAGCCCGAGGAGGTGGAGAACATATGGTTTTTGCATAACACAATGTGGTTGTCCATTGGCTCGCTTATGGGACAGGGTTGTGACATATTGCCAAAGTAAGTACGCTTAATAAATATCTATGAAACCATACAAAATTCACAGTTTCTATAGAGCTGCTTCGACACGTTTGGTGACTGGCATGTGGTGGTTCTTTGCACTCATGATGTTAAACTCCTACACCGCCAATTTGGCCGCTTTTTTGACCAATTCGCGGCAGGCGAGTGCTATTAAAAATGCCGAGGACTTAGCGGCACAGACCAAGATTAAATATGGAGCTCTACTTGGCGGTTCGACGTTTGGCTTTTTTAGGGACTCCAATTTTAGTACTTATCAAAAAATGTGGACAGCAATGGAGAGTGCATCCCCTTCAGTCTTTACAAAAACTAACGACGAGGGCGTAGAGCGTGTTCAGGTTTGTCGACAATTGTACAGAAATTTTTTTTGTAAATATACATTTTTCTATATGTTTATATGTATCATATGTATGTATATCCAAACAAAAGAATACATTACTTTAATAAGGCTTATTTCTGCATATTCACCATGAATTGAAATTACATTCATATATTGGTAATGTTTAAGACTAAGTTCTCATTGTTGTTTGAACAACTTAACAAAATATAAAAATAATAATTCTTATTTATGACATAAAAATAATAACAACTATTTTGATATTTTACGAATTATTTTTTTTTTTTTATTGTTAGAAAATTTTTGTTTTATAATTTGCTATTCCTACTTATATTTTACTTGTTCCACAGAAAGGCAAAAATCTGTATGCTTTCCTAATGGAGTCCACCACATTGGAGTACAATGTGGAGCGTAAGTGCGATCTAATGCAAATTGGCGGATGGCTGGATTACAAAAGTTACGGCATAGCCATGCCCTTTAGTATGTTATCCATGTGATCCTCAGAGATAAGCCCACTTAATAATCTTTTTCCGGCAGATTCACCATATCGCAAGCAGATTAGTGGCGCTGTTTTGAAGCTAGGCGAATTGGGAGTTCTCGCGGAGCTGAAGCGCAAATGGTGGAAGGAAATGCATGGTGGCGGGGGTTGTGGTGGTGATGATGAAGGAGATGCCGACACTCCTGAACTGGGACTGGAGAATGTCGGTGGCGTCTTTCTTGTCTTGGGCTTGGGACTGATGGCTGCGATGGTTTTGGGTTGCACCGAGTTCCTGTGGAATGTCAAAACTGTTGCTATTGAAGAGAAAGTAAGGGTGACTTAATTAATAATTTATTCATTTATATTTACTATATATAAGATCATAACATTTGTTAGCTAGTTTCCTTGTTCTATTCTATGTTATTTCTTTTAATTACTCATAAATATCTTTTACTAAAAATATACAATTTGATAGATTTCCCTCAAGGACGCATTTAAGGCAGAGATAATGTTTGCTTTATGTATTTGGATCACAACAAAACCCGTGCGCACTAGCGTTGGCTCGAGCAGTTCTTCCTCTTCGTCTTCAGGCTCATCCAAATCATCAAAATCGAAGGGCTCCAAGTCCTTGGGCATATCCAGCAAGAGCCTGAAGAGCTCCGGCGACGTGGAATCCTCAGTGCACAGCAAACTAAAGAAGATCGGGTCGATGTTCTCTCTCAAATCACGTAGAAGTGCAACGCCTCCAATTGAAATTGGCTGGAGAAGAGATAAATCCACCCAAATGAGCATCGAACCAGAGGCGGATCCGCATCGTGAGGAAGATGTGCTGCAATTGGAAGAGCAACCAGCTGAGATACTGCAGCGTCGTCATCATCATCACCATCACCACCATCATCATCACCATCATGAACCACAGCAGCAATCCATGGATAAGCGCGACAGCAAACTAAGCAATGGAGTTTGAAACTGAGTTTATATTTAATTGACTTAAAAGAGTGCTTAACCCACTAATGCCCTCAGATGGAAGGACATTTTTAACCAAAGGTTTTGAAATTATCAACTGCATTTACCAATCTATTTAAAAAGATTTTTGAGTTTTGCAATTTATTACACAGATTAGAAAAAATTGATAACGAATTGTCTCAAATTTTCCAAACCGGGAAGTTCACTTCAATACATCAAATATTTCCAAAAGACTCTATCTCCACCTTGCATCAGTCAAAATAAAAAAATGCATAAACAAGTGAGGCATCAATGGGCTAAGAACTCCCTTGCTGTCGATTGAAGACTATTATTAAGAACTTTATAACATATATATGGGTTTTTGTGGTTTTTATTCGATTTTTTTTTGGGTTTTGTAACTTTTAAATTCTTTTTCAATAATTTGGGCATATTGACTTGATATTTTTTCGAATTTTGTCACAGTTATGTTAAAGTTATTGAAATTGTTTGAGGAGAATCTCAGTTTTGTAAATCTTTTTTTAATACTTAGTTATTTGCAATATTTATGTTAAGTTTTTAAAAGTAATCATTTACTCTGCAAAGCTAATTGAATACGTTTGTTGCTGCTCGTCATTTAAGGTACATTTTAGTTGATTATCATTCTACTTCTCCTTTTTTTTGGATTTTTGAGCTTCTTTCGAATACATTTTCTATACATTAGATTAACGTAGTTTTCTCCTATGATTAAATACAAGTATATACTTTACAAAGTAGAGAGAATAACTATCGGAATGAGAAAGCCGAGAGTTTGGACCTAAACTATACACCATACGTACATATTATACAGTATGTATGCGGTTATAGTTATACAGTTATATACAAGAACATATAGCAAATGTCGATTATTAATTAATTATTGCTTAGCATAGAAATTAATTACATTGTTTCTCGTATTAACTAAAATACTTTTTTTTGCGATTTTTCTCTGTCGAGTATTTGTAGATTTTTTTTGGTTTTTTAAATTTTTGTTTTTTTTTTTTTGTTTGTAGTTTAATTAAACTAAAATAAATTCCTTTAAATAATTTCCTAATTTGATAAGAATTTTTTTTGTGTATGGGATTTTCAACACATTTTGGGGTTTTGCAAAATGCAGAGAGCGTTGTTAACCCCACTGCGACTTTTCCACAATCACCAGATCCTTGTGGCCGTGGCGTCGTGGTCAATCTTTTGCCGCAATTGCTACGGGAGGAAACTGACGCTCATCGTACAGCTTTGTGGGCGTGTCAATGGCATCGCACAGCTTGCGAAACTTGGCGGAATCTAGAGTAGAGTAAAACATTTGATGAGCAAGTGAACAACTTGACTATCTTTATTGCCATTTACCTGACATGGCATCCGTCTGCTCGCCACGCAAGATGCCGGCATAGCTATTGTCCGGCATCGGCTCTGGATTCTCGATGAGTACACTGGCCGCACAGCTCTTCAACATGGTCAGCGATTGTTGTGGCAGCGTCGTCGCCGGCAGCGGCTTCGATTGTGTACGAAGCACACTCTCGCTCAAATGCAACTCAATCACGTCCTCGAGAGCGCCACGCAAATCATGGACAGCCAGCAATTTGCAGGTGCCTCCTTTCTCCACATTAAAGTCGTGCATGTAGAGAAAGCCATCCTCGCATGCAATCAGCAAACGCAGTTCCTTCTGCACCCGGGTCAGCGCACAAATATTCTTCAATCCCGACTGCGGCAGCACCACCGTGGCAAAGGCGCGATCCTGGGCAAGCACATCGCTCACTTGAGCAGGCAACAGCAGCGAGGAAACCGCTTTGGTGAACATGCCTCCCCAGCTGGCCACAGGCGTAGCCTCTGGCACTTCCTCGGTTGTCTCTGTTGATGTGGTTGTCGTTGTCTTTGCCGTCGTTGCATCCTTCGACTGGTTGTCAGATTTGGCCGCCACTTCAGCTGCAAGCGAAAATGCGAAGTATTATTAATTGTTCATTTTTTAACATCTTAAACGATGGTTTCGTTTTGATTAACTCTTTGGCAGTTCTCTTACCTATGGCCTTCAACTCCGCCACCTCCACAGCGCGTGCATCAATCTTAAAGACGTGCACTGTCTCCGTGTTCGAGGAGGCGCATAGAAAGTCGCCGCCCGCCGCAAAGACCAGCGATGCAATACGCACACAACGCTTGACGCCACGTCGGAACTCCTGCACCCGCTGGCCATTCTTTACACAGAACACACGTATCACAGTTCCACGCTCGGAGGCGGTGGCCAGCAGGGCGCCGCTGGGCGAGAAGCTAAGCGCCGAAAGTGGCGTGTCGTGCGCCTTGATTGTCATGCCCGTTCGCAGTTTATTGGCGTTGAAGATGCGAAGCTCGCCGCTGGACTGGCAAATGGGAAACGCCAGATGCGAATTGAGGGAGAGCGCACAGAGTCCCAACTCATTGGGCGCAATGTTCTCGATGGAGTGCAGGATCTTCATGTCACGTATGTCATGTATGTGTATGCTCTCCGCCAGACAGACAATCAGTCGCTGGCGATTCATGCGCACGCATAGAATCTCCGAGGGGTAGAAACAATTGCATATGTCCTGTTTCTTCTTGAAATGCAACATCTTCAGGCAGTTGGGCTTCTGGGCGGTGACCAGCACCACCAGTGAACTGTTGAAAAGGCGTTCCACAATCTTGATTTGTTCCGCATTGTCCTTGGCAAAAATCTCCTCGACTTTATCCTGCCCCGCAATTGAATACAGACGCAACCCGGCGCCGCTCAGCACAGACAGGGAACTACAACAAAGGAACAATTATTAATAATATCCTGGCACATTTAATGAATAATATTAAGACAAATCTAAGAAACAATTCCATCCAATCACATAAAAATGTTATATAATTTCAAAAACGAAAGGTTTATATTTTCCCTTAACGAATTTGTCATTTTAAGAACCCATATTTCCGAGAGAATTTCAAATAACTCCTCATAGAAGTATCCTTTAAATATAATTTAATATAATATCCTTTCTAAAACAACTAAAATGCACGTTGACCATTCATCGCGCACTCGTTATTTCCTAGATTATTCATTCACATATGTGATTTATTATTAATTGAGCCCTCTCGGGCTTCCAAAAATTGCCGTAGTGGACGGTATTTCACGTCCCCATGGCGGGGTATTGGTTAAAGTTTTCAACTAGCAATAATCGCACCTCAGTAGAACTTCATTGGTTACGATATCGCCTCTGCGCAAAGATAACCTTTCCATGCCAAACAACGCATACGTCATGCACATACAACTAGAACCACTTGCGAATTGCAAGCTATATAAACGTAAAATTCTTCGACTGTTAAACGTTTTGTTGCTGCATACTTTTGGGATGCAGTTGTTGTTATTGCACGAGAATGTGTTTTTGGGCAATTGCATCCCCTGCATGCATTGCATCCTGCATCGAGAACTCGCTTAACATTAGAGGGAGAAAAGTGTGATTCTGTTGCAGGGGGTTGTTAATGGCAAAGGCAGCTGCTTATACTGCAGCTATTAAAGACAATTCTGAAATGAACTACAGTTGTGAAAATCTTGCATTTAAAAGAACAAGAGAATAAATTATAAAATTAATTAAGAACCAATTTTATATATGTATAATATACATATGTAGATTATACCCGCAACCAAACGTTTGATATTTTCTTGATCAAATAATCAAAAACTACTAGTAAAATGAATTATTTTAATCATATATATAATCAAATATATATCATTCAATGCATAATTCAATATTTGCTTTATATATTGCAATAATTTAATTAAATTAAGTTAACTTTTAAATAAATGTAATAAATTGTATCAGCTGCTGCAACAAGTTACAAACAGTAGCTTAGCGCTGTGTTGCATGCGCAAGAGTGAGACAACAAGAGTGTACTCGATGGCTGAGAGAATATACTAAAAGTCAGCAAAGCAAAATTAGTACTTTTGGAAATTTAAGCAAAGGTCACGCTGGAACGTGACTTCAAATCGAAAACATAACGATACAAAATATTGTAATATTTGAATTTATTTATTAAATTTGATTAATTATGCTACATTTTGAGATCCGGCTAAGAAATATTTTGGCTTGCACTACACTTTGTACTTGGTACTTATTGCTGAACTAAATCAAATCACTGGGCGACAATTGGGATTCCCCTTCAGCCAAATAAATCTGCATCGCCTTGTGGAGCAGTGCAATGCCCAGTTGCTTCTTCCGCTTCATGGGCCAGATCTGCGCCGGCCCGTAGTAATCGCCACGCTTCAGATTCGTCAAATGCTGCATGCCAAGGGCATCGATAATAGACGCCTCTCTCGTATAAGCATCCGTGGGCAGAATGTTGTGGAAGACATGAAGACAGACAACGCCACTGCCACTCTGCCAGATGTCCAGGATGCGCTGCAGCTTTCTGCTACTCGCCGCAGTTGTTCCTGGCGGCGGCGGCGATTTAAACAGCTCTGGCATTAACTGAGAGCGCGTTGACTTGCCACGTTTCCCAGCTCCTACTGATTGCTGGTGCGCTCGTGTATGCTGTCGCATTGCATCATAGAGATGCGCATAGGGACGCGAACACTTGCCTTTACCCACATAAAATATAGAGTCCAAGAAGCGCGACCAAATCAACAGTGGCTCCAGATAGTTGCGTTCGCCTGGCAAATTTCGTGAGATGCGTGGATCAATTAGCATATAGATGAAACTCTGCTTCAGGTGACCTTCTCTGAGTTGACCACGGCCTGTTCCCGCTGCAGCTGTGGCGAAGTGTGCCGCGGAGTCCACTTCATGCTGCATGTAGCCCTCGATGTGTTCGTAATCCAACTGCGAACGCAACGTATGGTGCAATTCCACCGAATATTTCATCTGTGCTGCCTTCGCATGCTGCTGCGCTGCAAGCAACGCATCCGTATTCCTTCTGTATTTGATCAGTTGCTTGATGTAGAGACGCTTTGTGGTGTGTGTGATGGGTCCAACTGTGGCGCCCAGCTGTGTCAATTCGGCACGCAACGCATCCGTCTCGTAGTCGAGGGGCAGCGTTAAATTTGTGCTCACGCTGCTATCGAGTTGTGGAGTCGGAGGAGGGCGAGGCTTCGTTTGCGCCTTTTTGGCGGGCTGCTGCAACAACTTTGTCTCGTAGAAGACGAGTCCGTTCTCGTCATCTGTGTGCACATACGCCTCCGTCATCTGCAGATAGTACTCCTCATCCTTCTTGACCAAGGGAGGCACTTCTTCGCCCTGGGCCGTGTGGTAACTCTGCTCGAGCACTGCAGCCTGCGCCACTTGCTCCACCAACTGGCCAAACGCAGCTCTGCCTGCCTCGCTAGCTGGCTCTGCAACCGTTTCTTGTTGCTGCTCCTGCTCTTGCTCCTCTCTTAGTGCTTGGTGCAACTGCTGCTCGTAATCGAAGTCATCTTGGCTCAACGCTTGATCCACCAACGTCTCCACATGCTCCACCTGCAGCAGTGATTTGCGAGCACGCGAACGCTCCACTTTATCCCGCCAGCTCTCGATCAAAGTGCGTCTGCCTCCAGTTGCTTGTTGATCCTCCAGTTTGTTCGACAACTCCTCCAAATGATCACGCGTCAAAGTAAAGAGATTCACCCGCTCCTCTTGCTCCCGCTCCTCTCTGTCTGGGTAGCTGGGTTGCGGCTTGCTGCGTCTGTGTGTGATATTAATGTAGTAAGGCGAAGTGACATCATGATTATACTTCAAATTCGATTTGGGCGTCTTTAGCTGCTGCTTCTTTTTCTCCTGCAGAATGTGCTCGCTGAGCTGCTGCAGCACTTCGAAATGGCACTCCTCGATAGCATAGTGCATAGCCAACTTATTCTCATCGTCTAGCAGATCCAATCGTGCCCCATGTTGCAGTAATAGCGGCACCAATTCAACTCTACCATACATCGCTGCAATATGCAAAGCAGTCATGTTTCCATCACAGCGGACATTCACATCCAGCTGCTGATCACTGGCAAGAAAACGTTCGAGGGTGCGTCGTGCAAGTGGCACGTTCTTCATGCCACACACATAATGCAATGGAGCTAATCCTCGATCACAGGGAACAATGCTGCAGTCGATTGTGTTGCGTTCGAGCATTGAGAATATATCGGATTCGTTTTCATCCTCGAGCGCGTCAAGCAGCGTTAATGCGAGGAAATTAGCACGTTGCTCCATTTGGGGATTGATTGATTTTTCACACTTTAACTTTATGGCAATCAATTTCTGTTCCAATTTCCGCCATTTTCAATGTCACAATGTGCAGGGCGCTTTGTTGTTGTTTATGTTTTGACTGTGCCTATGGTATTTTTTTCAAGTATTTTTGAATGACGAGCGTTGCCATATCGTTGTGGTCTCTGTGTGACTGGTCAGTGTTGTATAACAAATGAACAAGCGTGCGCGCATTATTTTGAAATTTCCATTGTTCGCTTAAATTAATTAATAGGCATTTCATTTCTGCGGCAAAACCAAACGGCTAACAAATTTTTAGAGTATAATTGCTAATTTAGTCTTATCTGCTTCGTATTATCTATTTCGTGCGTTTAATATTTGTTAGTTTCAGAAGTAAAGATGTGTTGGTCTGCAACCGCCAATTGGAATTTGCAGTGCTGAACAACACAAGCGAGTGCGCGTACTTTGAAAATTATCAAACGGCAGCTATGAGCTTTTATACGTACTTGAAATTATACAAACCCATTTTTGTGGGCCATGGAAAACTTTTGAGCTTGCGATAATTTGCGCTACATTTTATGCCAAGCACGTTACGCGGTATCCCCCAAAACTAAAATCGAAAGACCAACAAATCGTATGCTGAGCGCAACACGTGTCTTGCGCTCGGGCGATTTGTTTATCTATTTTTTTTATTTACTGTGTTTATGAAATCAAAACTAGTTGCCAACAAAGGCGTCGTCGCAAAAAAAAATGAGGCTCAAGGTCCAGTGTTGCCAATTCTTCTGCTCATAAAATAGCTAAAGTAACATATGAAAAACGCTAGAAACCGCCAGAAAATTAGGATGATAACCAAAATATAAAGCTACGTCAGTAAAACAATATTTTTATTAATTGGATTTTTTTATTAAGTATTTTTGAGTAGTAAATTTCGTCAATCATGCACCACAACAATCCCAAATGGTCAATGGGGCTGACCAATGAATGCGTCGCAATATATGCCCATATAAAGAGAAATGCCGCCTCTTGCTGGCAGTTTTTTTTAGAGACAGTCGGAACAAACGTTATTTTGTTCGTCTGTGAAAATGCAGATGACGAAGACTTATAGTTGTTTGTCTTGGCATGTGCTTGCAAATCACAAAGTTTCGCATTAATGGTACATTTGCAATATTTTCAAAAGCATATTTGATCATCGGCTGCATCTAGAGCTAACCAATTCTTAAAGAAGGGGTTTATAAATCTTGGGCATTTTAACTGCCACACACGGTCTTTTTGGGAATTGTGAAATACACAGATGGTCATGTATATATAGTATAAAACTAGTATAAACTATAAATCGATAAAAATGCAAAGATCTTTTGGCATATCGATGTTTTTACCATTGCAATGCAAAAATACTGCAAGGTTTTAAAGTGTGGCATAGTAAAACATAAAAATACACAGAAGTACCAGATATTAAAAAAAAAACTAAAGTTCCATAAGTTTTGTTTTGAAAATAGCTATATTTCCCGCTAGCCGCTAGTTTTCAATTTATCCCGCATTTTGCTTTTGAAAACCGTCAGATCTAGCGGGGAAATAGCTAAATTGGCAACGCTGTCAAGGTCTTTTCTCAGCTTATGTGGGACTTGAACCCCTCTGAAAATCGATAGCACGACGGCCTTGTTTTCGGTTTTGTTTTTATTTCTATTTGGTTGTTGATGTTTACTAACTAACTAGCAAACACATGATTAAATTATTTTTTTATTTTTGTGCGTTGTTGTGACTTTGGCAGTTTATTTAAAGATGACGCATACAAATCTCAGCTGTAAGCGAACAAAGTGTAAACAAGCGGGTAATAAATTAAATATGTTCCAGGTGCAGTGAGGTTCATTCGCATTCGTAAAATAAAAAGCCGCAGATTACACACTCTATATGGTTTACAAATGTTTTAATTATCAAGTTGTTTCTTAATATACATAAATATTTTCTATAATTTATTTCTTTTCAATTATCAATTTCGTGAGTGTTATCAGTATTAAACATGGACTATTCAGCCAAAGGGCATTAAAACGTGTCACAGACTCACATTGACAAAAGAGTATCGCTTCGCGAATAAGAAGGAGGAAAGCAGCACGCAATAACGATGGCCAACTTGTGTGGTGTAAACAGCTGGCGTAAACAATAACAATAACATTAACCACAAAATGTTGAATCAGTTTGGTGCACTATTCAAGCAGGTTTCCAACACGTGCTTGACACTGAGTTATCATAATAAATACATTTCCCTTCCACCTGCAATCGATACAGCAACCTGTACCCTTGAACTTGCCATTCAATTAAATGCAAAAGAAGAATTTCTAATTGCCTTTTTGTCGGTCGGTGCATTCACCCGCTAATTGATTTGTTCTGATTAGAAAGCGTTTCGTTTGATATCTCTCTCTCGCTCTCTCTTGTTGCTCAGTTTCTCTTTGTTCTCGCTTTATGACGCGCGACTATCAGCTTCGTTAGTGCTGTTGTTGTGACTTTTGTTATTGTCTCACTCACACACACTAACACAATTACTTGTGATAGTATTTTTTAAGTGTTTTTCTTTTTCATATTTTCGCCATAAGCAGAAATATTGATTGTTTTGTTTTTATTTTGTTTTAGTTGTTGTTTTGGCTAGTGCGTCACATGCACTTTGCTCAGAAAATCCCCAAGAGAGGAGTGGGGTGAGGCAATTAGAAAGAGCGAGATAGCGACAGTGAGCTTGATTGGCAAGTAATTATATATTAAGCTAACCTCAATATGACATCAGCTGAGCAAAAATAAACAATGTTTAAAAAGCTTGAAATAATTCTGAAACAAGTTGAAAAAGTTTGCAAGTCACAAAGACAGCATCAGCTGTTGCGCATTTACACACTCACAGACATATGCGAGTGTTTAGTGTGTCAATGCACGCATCTGTGTTGGTAAACAGAGATAGAGCTACTTTACACTGCACAGCAAGTTTAAAAATGTTAATTTGATGAGCTATTTCCTCTCCACTGTTATGATGATGTCAGCTATAGTCTATTAACAGCATGTTAAAAGGGTTTTGTGCCTAGGTGAGTGTGTGCATTCTCACATTCATTGATAATGTCTATGTTAACTAGTGTAATATAGTATTTGCCTCCACTTCCCCCTTTTGTTCATAAACTATATTTCATAATAGATGTATGCATGTCACTCTTATTAGAACTGGTTGTTTGCATGTTCTAATAAGCAAACGACGCCAATACACGCTCACACACACAGTCACATATACTGATGATAGCCACTGTTACAGTTCAGCTATTAGCAGCCATTGTTCCCCGCTGCCCACCCTCGCTCAGCAGCTGTTTCGCTTGTTTACTTGTCTTATTTGTCGTTGTATCTGATTTTTTTGCTATTTTTTTTCTGCCACAATGACCTTCTTTTTATGGAAGCAAGGCTTTTGCAATTGAGTTGGAGAAGGAAACAAGAGGAAAGTGGTTAATTTGTTGTAACTTACGTAAAGTCCTGGTTAAAATTCATTTGATATGCTGCCATTTTTCAGCAATCTGCTTCAGCTGCTTGTATCTATTTATTTAATACACACACTTTCACTGACTGCGTTTTTTCTCTTTTGGCGTTTTTTCTTATTTGATATGATATGTGTTGTTTGTGTTATAATTTATTGCACTTTTCCACAGCAAAAATACAACAATTCACAATGAGATGGCACTGTGTTTGGCTTTACACAAAATTATAAGATACAATTTCAATATTCGTCGTTGTTTTTGTCCGTCTTTGTTGTTTTTCTACGCTCTTCTTGTTAGCTTCTGTTACGTTTTCAAACAAATGTTAACAGCAATGCTCAATTGAGCAGACCATAGTTTCGTTAAGTGAGTGTTGCGCCATACAGCGCCTATGTGTGCATCAATCGATAACAGTACACTTTTCGGTATACATATTTAACGGTAATGAACGTTTGCTAACTTTTTTTTTTTAATAAATACTGCACAATAAAAATACAGATATTGAAAAAATAATCATTTTAGTGCGCTTAGCCGTTTTCATACATATTTTTTAATTTTCTTGCTCAGTACTAAAACAATGCTACCAGGCAGAGTACTTTTGTGCACCATGACAATATATTTGTATATTTAACAGCTGGTCACACTGCAGTTCATCACAAATGTTATGGTATTGGTTGGACCACCACCATTAATCGGTCGCCTATCGGTTCTCATGCGTTGAAAAATAAAGTAAACGAGTGCTACAGAAAGTGATTTAAACAATGCCTAATTTGTGCAACAAAAATTTTGTGCATTAGGCGTGCATAAAGTGCAAACAAATGTCGTGCGTGCTTAGTGATTTGAATTGCTCTTTTTGCAAGTTTGTGGTGTACAATAAGTTTTAAAGAGAGAGCTACACATATTTTTTTTCAACACAGCAGACGCATGAAAAATGGCGGCGTCTTCAGCCTCGGCTGAATGTAAAGAAGAATGTAAAGATAAAGATGACGATGCATTAACTACAACGCTGCACACATGTGCTAATGATCCCGATTTTGCAGTAATATGTGCGTTTATGCAAAAATTCGCTAAAGATTTGGGCTTGGCATTGCCAAATTTTAAGCAATTGCAGGAGTGGTTGACAAACAACGACGAAGGTACGTGCGTGTGTGTGAGTAGCTTGTGCATGTGTATATGTGCGTGCATACAAATCTATGCAACTGTGGGCAAGAGAGAGCGAGAGAGCAAGCGAGACGAAAAGAGCGTTCGCTTGTTTGTTTGTATTATTGTTTGGTATGGAGTAAAGCGGAGACCGTAAAAAAAATGTTGAAAGAAAAACAAAACACAACACAACATTTCGATAACATACAATTCATTTTTTTACAGTGCCCGAACTTAGAGACCTGCACATTAAACTGTTGCGCAAGACACGCAAAACAGTTCATGAGAAAAGCTGGGAATCAGCGGTAAGCAAATTCTGTTTCGGATATTCTCTGCAGGATGCCTGGGAAATTGAACGCTTTGGTTATCGCAACTCTAGCTTAAAAGTCAAGCTTCGCGTTCTACGGGTGAGTAAAATAAATCAAAGTTAGTGCAATAAAACCTATTAACTTTTTTTGGCCATCGTTTAGGAGTTGCTCGAGAGCCAGTTTGAACGTAATGCGAAATTTCGCGCTCATATTCTCACCGTCAATGCGGCTTCATTACGTGCGCAGCCAATTGGTCGCGATCGTTTGGGACATTCCTATTGGTTGACTCAAGATGGCGATTGCAATTTGCGTATTTATCAGGAGCACTTGGATGAGGAAATCTGGCAGGTGGTGGCCACAAATCGCGATGAATTCGTCAATCTAATTGCCCGCCTGCGTGGTAATGAAGTTGTGCTGCCCTCCAAGGACATTGGCGAGGCAGATGAAGATACTACAAGTAGCAGTAGCGGCAGCAGTAATGCGGCCCAGACACTGCCAAAAGAGGATCAGAAGGAGCAGCAGCAGCAGCAGGTTGAAGAGGACAGTTCGCATGAAGCTAAGGTGCCCAACCTAAAGATCAAGCTGCGAACGCCTGAACAGCAACAAGAGGAGCCGGAAGCCAAGCAAAAAAGGTTAAGGTAAGTATATTGCATTTTAGTATTATGCATTTGCTTTAGTAAATCTGTTTTGCAGCCACTTCTCATAACACAAGCCAAACTCGGAGGATCGCCTGCACCTGCGAAAAAGCGACCGCTGGAGGATGTGGACAGTAGTCCCACAGCGGAGGAGGAGGAGCAAAAGAAACAGCGTCCTACATTGCTGGACACGAAGCGCATCAAGAAACCCAGTCGGTATGAGAGCACCAAGTCAGAGGATGATAATGAGGCGGACTCGGAAGATTCAGAATTAGATGAAGGCGAGGAGGAGGAGGAATCACTTGACGGCGAGGAGGAGTCGCTTGACAGTGCGGCGGCTGACGAAGATGAGAATGAGCAAAACGACGAGGATGACGACGATGATGACGAAGTGGGCGAAGCTATTGAAGAACCTACGCTCATTGTACGTGGTCAGGGTGCGGGCCGAGACAACAAAGCAGCTCCAGAGCACGATGAATTTCTAGTTGGATATGGAGATGAGGAAGATGGAGATGCTGCAGTAAGCGAAGCGGTCGAGGAGCCTTTACTTTTTGTATTTGGTGAAGGCAACGGCTTCGATTGCCTAGTTGGCAATGGCAAGAACGAAACAGATGGTGAGCAAGCCACATCGAAGCCAGAGCCAAAGGCAACGTTCTTTTTCGGTGAGCCAGGCTGCCTTAAGCTCAGTCCTATTAAACAGACACCAAAGCCGGAAACGAAACGCAGCATCTTCGACAGTATTGACGAATCTGGTGCGGAGCCTGAAAAAACCAATGGCGAGAGTCTACAGCCAAATGAAGCCGCTGCAGAGACAAAGGAGGAGCAAAAGGAGACGCCATTTGCAAATGGCAACGAAGTAGTTGAGACGACAGGCAACAACTCGACAGAATGTGCTAAAAATGAGGAAAATGCAACTGCACTTGAAGAAAAAGCTCCAGACACAAAGGAGACTGATAAAACAGATGAACCAAGCAAAGAATACAACAGTCAAACAAAAGAAATCTCAAATGAACAAAAAGAAAAGCAGGAAAACAGCGAAGTCACAGAGAAGGACGGCGCACCGGAAATATACAAAGTGAAGGTGATAGAAACAAGCGAAGAAAGCGCACAAAACAGCGAAGAATCAGAACGAAATAAGAAAACAGAAGATACAGAAACCTCTAAACCGATTGAAGCAATTTTGGAAAAAGAGGAAAAAGTCTTGGATGAAAGCAAAAATCAAGTAGTACAAGCAATAAGCAAAAAAGAGGTGGAGAAATCCGTTGAGGAATTAGGGAAAAACAGCGAAACGATGGCATCAACTGAGTTAAGCTCAAAACCCGATATTCAAGCTTTGATTACTGCTGAGAAAACAGTTGAAAACGTTGTTCAAGCAGTTGATATTAAAAACATAAGTCTTCCATCTATCAAATCGATTGCAAAAGACGAAACAGTTGCGAATGACATTGAAAAAGTTAAGCAAACTGAAAGCTCTGTGGATCACAAAGAAGAAACGGTTAAAACCGTTGAGGCAATACTTACAAACATCGTTGAACCAGTTGAAACGAGTATAGCAAAATTAAACGATCCTGTACAAGACGACTTGCCGAGCACCTCAAAGAACACAGCCCCAAGACGCAACTCGGAGACTCTCAACGAAAAACGAACTGAAACCTCAAATGAATCAAAGCAATCAGATGAAGTCAAGTCAGAGACTTTAGTGTCAAGCGTTGTTTCCAAATCACACCGAACGCCTGAAAGTGATACACAAAAAGCAAATCGTAAGCGCCGTCTAACCGATTTCGCAACACCAAATCCGCGACATTCCACCTCTGAAAGCGAAATCGATGTCTATGCCGAACCCTTGCCGGAGGAAGAACAGGCGGCTGGGCAACAGTTAGTAGAGGACGATGACGACGATTTGGACGTGGGTGGAAAGCGGATTAAGATGCGACCAAAGATTACCAACGTGGAGGCGCGTCGAAAGGTTGAAGCACAGAAGACGCAGATCGAGGAGACGACATCTTCAAGCGGTGAGGAAGATGCACGCAGTCGTCGCAAAATTATTGCGCCCAAAAGCCATTTGGAGAAGCCCAATCCGGTGAAGACGAAGCCAACGCTGGCAGAAATAATTGAGAAGAAGCTGAAAAAGACGCCTGAGAAGACAACAGACCCATTGCCTGCGTCAATGACACCCCAACAATCCAATGAGGCCACACCTCCGCCACCAGCTGCAGCTTCATCAGAAAAGATTGAAGCTGTGCCCTTTACACCGCCGAAGAAGTCGCCCATTACAAAGCCCCTCAAGAAAAATCTGCTCACCCAAATACGTCAGGAGGAAAGTGACGAAGAGGCGACACCCCGTAAGCGCACAAACAGCGAAACAGTTGTGGCACCGTTGCCCGCTCCTCAACCGCTTGAAGTTTCACAACAAAGAAAGCGTCGCAGCAGCGAGGAAGCCAAGGAGTCCAAGGAACCAAGCGCTAGCGAGGAGCCGCCTGCAGTCAGCGAGAAATTGAAGCGCAATAATGAGCAGCAGTTTGAGGAGCAGCAACTGGAGAAGGAAGTAGCTCCAATTGCGCAGGAAACACCTCCAGTCAAAAAGGAATCTTCACCAGTCAAGCAGGATACGCTGCCAGCCAAACAAGAGGCAACAGAACGAGTCAAATCAACGACGCCGCCGCCAGTTAAATTGGAGCAATCGAAGCCAGTCAAAGAGCAGACGCCACCACCAGCTAAGGAGGAAACTCCGCCGCCTGCTGACGGTCAGGGACGACGCTCAGGTCGTCGGGGAGGTGCTGCTGTAGTTCATACAGAGTTGCCGCAACCGAAGCGTACCAGAGGTGGCCCAAAAGAAAAAGTCAGCGTGGAGAGCAAGCCAGATATTAAGGAAGATCCGCTGAAAATCGAGGAGCAGTCAGAGAACGATGAGCAGGAGGAAGAAGAGGAGGAGCAACCGAGCCAAGCAGCCAAGCCTGCAGCTAAAGCCAAGGTACCAGTCAAAGAGGAAGCAAAACAGGATCCAGTCGAACAACCAAAGACTTTAGAAGCCAAGGATGAGCCAACAAAGGCAAAGCCATCGACTCCAGCAGCCACAACGCCTGGAGTTGGGCGTGGTCGGGGTCCGCGAAAAAGCGCGAAGTGGACACCACCAATATCATTGATACCAATGACTCGGAGACACCTGTGCGACAATCGCGTCGCATTGCACAACAAAAGATCAAAGAGGAGGCGGAGCGACGCAAGTTGGAGGAGGTAGCTTTGCGCACAATGAAACAGCAGCTCAAGAATAAGAAGAAAGCCGAAAAGGAGTCAGATCCCACAGTGCTAGAGCCTTCAGGTGAATCGGAGTCCGCTGAATCGGCCAGCGAAGCGGAGGAGACAAAGAAAAAGATTAAAAAAAGTGTCCAGGCAAGGATGGTGGTTGGTCATCAGATTCCGAGGAGCAAGTCGAGAGTGAGGAGGAGGAGGAAGAGCCACCGCATTATGAAACAGATCCTGGTTCACCGCTCTTCAAATCCGATCACGAATTCTCACCCGAATCGGAGCTGGAGGATGACTCGCAGGTGGTGCCCATGAAACGTGCTCGCACATTGCGTAAAGAGAATGCCGACGATGCAGAGGATTTCGCTGCTGCAGCGGAAGCCGATGAATCGTGCCAGAAGTGTGGCAAATCCGATCACCCGGAGTGGATATTGCTCTGCGATACGCCGAACTGCAACAAAGGTTATCACTGCTCCTGCCTAAGTCCTGTTCTCTTCTACATACCCGAGGGCGACTGGCATTGTCCGCCGTGTCAGCAGGAGCAACTGATTGCCGCTCTGGAGCAGAAGTTGCAGCAGTTCGATGATCTCTTTGCACGCAAGCAGCAGGAGAAACGCTTAGCCGAGGAAGCCGAGGTTAGCAAACAGCATTTATTCTATATTTTCTGTTGGATATTGTGTTTCTGCTTTTAAATTGATTACCGATTACGAGATAATAAACTGATTATCTTAATTCTCTTTCAAACCGTTTTGTTGAAATCTGTTGCAATATTTCGTTCAAAATAAATTATTTTTTGTTTGATCATTTTATGTAAATGCTAAAGATTAACTAAAATCAAAAACAAAATCGCTAATATAATATAGATTTATTAAATAATTGAAAAATCATTTTGAAAATAACTTGAAATTGTAAACATAATGTTATTATAAAACAGATCTAAAAAAAAATTACTTTATTTATTGTTAGCAAAATCACAAACATAATTTTTCAATAATTTCTCTTATTAATTATTTCAGTATTTAAAAGATAAAAGCAATAATATCTATACATAAATTATATGTGGTTAGTAAAAATGTTACATATGAATTCCTGTACCAAAATACTTTTAATTTCAATTGCAGCGCGAGGCAGTTGCAGCCGCAGCAGCGCGAACCGCTAGCGAGCTGGAAGAACGATCGAATCAGCATGCCCGCAAAAAGAATGACGATGATGAAGATGATGATGATGACGATGACGATGCTTCCAGCAAAGGGAATAAGCGCAGCAAAGCAGACAAAACCAAACGAAGACGAGGCGATGGACGTAGCAACAGAAAAGCAGCGAAACGAGGCACGAGACGTCGACGGGGCGGCAAGGATGATGATTCGGATAGTGGCAGCAGTGGTACCAAAAGTGGTAAGCAGTCGGGCGGAGCTGGTGCACGATCTGGGAGCTCTAGCAGCAGTGGCACAAGCAGCAGCAGTTACTCGGATTCGGACGATGAACCCATCTACAAGCTGCGCAAGCGGAGACAGATCAACGTGAGCTATCGTCTGAATGAGTACGATGATCTAATCAATTCCGCGCTCAAGAAGGAAATGGATGAGGTGGCGGGCGCTGGAAATCTGGGTAGAGGCAAGGACATTAGTACAATCATTGAAGCTGACAAAGAGAAGACGCGTCGCGATGAAGGCGATCCGCCTAACGAGGAGGAGAATGATAAGTCTGAAGTGCAGAAAAAGAGCAAGGCTGCAAAATTGCCGCGAGATTCAGACGAGAAGTCCAGCAATGATGACGACGACAGCGATAACGACGATGAAGATGAACAGCCTCTTAAAGCAGCAAAGAAATCAAAGATCAAAGCGGCGCCACCGGCCAAAAAGAAGGCACGCAAATTGACCACACTTGACGTTAGTTCTGAGGAGGATCACGGCAGTGATGAGGACTTCAAGACATCCAGTTTCTCCGACGATGACAGCTCGCAATCTGCCTCAGATGACTCTGATTCCAGTCTAGAAGTCTATCGTCGTCCCGGACGTGGCAAGAAACAGCGCAAAGCAGCAAGGCGTGCGGCACGTGAGCGTCGCAAGGATCGCAAATTTGTGGTGGAGGAAAGCGACGAGAGTGAGGAGGAGCAGCAGCAACGCTCCAAGGCCAGCAAGTCGAAAAAGAAGAAGAAGGAGGATTCCGACTACACGGAAACCGAGACCGATGACGACGACAACGGCTCTGAGCTAAGCGAGAACGTGGATAGCGCCGATCTGTGCGATGACACGACCAGTGAGAGTGAGGATGGCGCCTGGCATCCATCAAAGCGCAAGAAGGCGGCCGCTAAAAAGGCATCGGCGGCTATCGCACGCAAATCCCCCAAGCTGAAGAAGCCGGTGACCAAGAAGCCCAAGCAATTGGAGTATTCGGACGACGATATCAGCGAGAGCGAGGAGGAAGATGAGGAGGACGACGAAGATGAGCAGATTGGTGCCAATGGAGTGCCCATATCCGGCAAAGGATCCGGCAAACAGCCGCGCTCACAGCCACTGAAGAAGACGACTACAACGACATCGTCGGCGCAGGCGCAGTCGTCTGGCAAGGGCAAGGGCAAAGGCAAGTCGGGCTCTGGCGGCGGTACCAAGAAGAAGAAGAAGCCTGCTTCCTCTGATGATGGTGGTGCTGGCGGTGGCGGTGGCGGCGGCTCTGATGAGCGGACGAGAACGCGTGGCCGGCGCTACGCTTACATCGAGGACTTTGACGACGACAGCTCCGATGGTGGCATTAAGCCAGGCGTACATCGTCCGGATACGCCGCCCGAAGAGCGACAGAAGTTCATCCAAAAGCAAGAGGAGATTAAACGCATGCTGGCAGAGAAAAATGCCGAGGGCGCGAAGCTGGCGGCGACGCCACGTCTCACGCCCATCAAGGGGGCACCGGGTGCAGCTGGAGCAGGAGCGGAGAAACGCACGCCCAGCAAGACAGGGGCAGCAGGTGGAGGAGATTCATTGTCTACGGTTCCTTTGTCCGTGATACGTCAAGCCAAAGTGCTGGATATTGATTATTTGCAGCGCAAGGGCGAGGCTATCGATGATCTCGACGATGTAGATGAATCGGAGCTGGACGAACTGCCCGACGATTTACCCGAGGACATGGAGGATGCCATTGCACGCATGGTCGAGGAAGAGGAGCAATTCACAGCCGCAGCGGCGGCTCGTGAGCTGCCCGCTCCGGATGAAGTGTTGCGCACACCGCCTGCCAAATCCAAGCCACCCAAACAGCTGCCCGCAGCGCCGGAGCAGTTGCCAAGTGCGTCGGGTCTGCAGGAACCGATGCGCAAACGTCTGCCTATGCCCACAATGCATCCGCCACTGTTGCGCCATCAGTTCCCCGGTCATGGTCCAGCCGGAGCACTGCCCGCTTCGCTGTTACCTCCGCCGCCGGGCCAACAACAACATGGTCCACCGCCAAGCATGCATCCCATGCTGCAGCGCCACCTGGCGCCGCCGCCTCCGGCAATGCAGCTACTACAGAACGCGCTCTCCGCCCCTCTTGGTCAGCCATTGAGCCGTGCCAACTATGCGGCGCCACCACCTCAACAACAGCCGCTCCCGGCTATGCAGCGCATGCCTCTGGGCATGACGATGCCCGTGGCAGCAGCACATCTCATGCAGGCAGCCGCCGCAGCTGCGGCAGTGCGACCGCCGCCACCGCAAGCCGATACAAAGCCGCGTGGACGTCGAAAAAAGGTCACACCACTGCGGGATCAGCTGCAGAAGCAACAGACTGCTGCTGCCGTTACCGCAGCTACCTCCAGTGTGAGCAGCGACAAGCCAACGACGCCAGGCAAGACACCGCCTGCTCAGCTCTTTAAGCCCCACGAGGATGCACCCGTTGTCGTCTCCCAGCCCTCTGTCATCACTCGCATGCCAATGCCCTCGCTGTTGCCGCCCGCACATGCACGTGGTCCTCCACAGCCACCTGGTGGTGGCATGTACCCGAGCAGTGCGGAACTGGCGCGCTTCTATGGCCAGCCTCTGCCGCCGAGCTCAGCACTGAGACCCACCTATGGAGCACCGCCTCCACTGCGTGGTGCACCTCCCACTTCGACGGCGGGAAGTGCGCCTAATTCACGAGCGCCGCCCTATCTGCATGGCCCCGAGCATCATGGAGGGCCACCACCGCCCGGCGCCTTAGCTGGCGTCTATGGCGCTGGACCGCCACCAGCACGTCATGCCTCATCGCATCTAAATCCTTACAGGTGAGTGGAATCGATTATATATGTATTTTACCGTGCATAACTTTTCCTAATGATGTTTGTAGTTTTATATGTAATACAACCTAACTTAATTTTTATTTTATTTATATACAGAGCGCCTCCCATTTATGGCAATCCCAACTATCCACCGCGTGTTGGACCCCCGGGTGCTCCGAATATGCGACCTGGAGCCGTGGACTATGCAGCGGGAGCACGTAAGTAGTCACTTGGTATCAGCCATATCAATCAATGCTTTAACTTGTGTATTCTTCACTTAGGCGGTTATCCACCCTATGGCTACTATCCACCTCCACTGACCACACCTCCAGCGCATGCATCGGCGCCAAGCTCAGTGATTGTCAGTGCACCGCCGCCGCCAACATCATCTTCAGTTGCGCCTACAAATCATTCTGTATCCGTATTAACACGCGGCAAATCGCCAGCCCCGCCGACAGCTTCTGCTCCAGCGACGGCTGCATCAGCAGCACCTGTGGTCAACGTGGCGCCATCAGCAGCACCACCGGCAACAGTAACACCAGCAGCTCCTCCATCAGTGCCGTTGCCGCCAACGGAATTGCCCAAATCATCCGTGATAACGAGTAAAAAATTAATAACGTTAGAAGCATACTCCAATACGAAGTCGCCGCTAGCTGTTGTGGGCGATTCAACAGCAGATTCGCCAGCGGTCATTGCCGAAGAGGATTCCAGTTCGGCGCATGGCAACAGCAGCAATACGACTGCAGGAAACAGTGTGGGAGGTGGTGTCGGTGAGTTCAGCGGCTTGGTGAGCTACTTTAGCTCGCAGCAGGATGATTATGACACATAACAAACGCCGCCGAGAGCCGCCAGCTTGTATATAATGTAGTTGACTATATATAGGAATGTACTGTATATGTGTAGAGTAAACCGAATCTTGTCTTTTGACGACGAGGGGTCCTGGCTATCCCCTCGCTTCAGGCCACTTATTGCAAATTACAGTCCACAACCACACACACACGCACACAACCCAACACACCACAATCATGATTGCAATGGAAAAGTGCATATAGAACAGATCCCTTTATGTGGATCTAGGCAAAGATGTCAAACCTAATTTAAATGTTCTAAATGAATATATTTAATTTATTTTAAGTTTAGGCTTTTATTTTCGTGAATGTATTCTCTATGTGCTCCTAGAGTCGCTTCTACAGCAACTGCAACAATTTAAGTATTTTAGTTTAATTGTATGTTAAGTGTAAAGTTTCAATCTTCCCTCGATATGCTCGCATATCAAAACTATCGAGCGCGCGATATCAATTAGGAAGCATTGCTACAATAATGAAAATAATTTATACACAATCACACACACACACTACCCTATAAAATATATATAGAAAACTAACGTAAACTAAACAAAAACTACGATAATTAATTGACAATGCATATTATAACGAGTTATTGCAACTATAAATATAACAAGATATGGAATTAATGAGGTATACTAAATACAAATTGAAATTAAATGAGAATCAAATCATCAAAACTATTTAATATTAGTTGAATAAAAAACAAAACAAATACAAATTCGAGTTTTTATTTAAAGCAATCAATTCTGTAAGCTTTAATAGTAATTTACATATCATTAAGTCAATGCAACTTGAATTGACAACGTCTCTATAATCAATGGATTAATTAATAATTAAATCGCATAAATTTTTATTTGCTGCCAAAGTGTCATCTGCACGAAATTCGACCTTTGGGTGTTTCTCATCGGCTTTCGCTGCAAATCTCTTGCATATGCATAATGTGTTCGCAAATTGATAAGCAAACATTAATGTGGCGATCGTGTGTTAACTAAATAACTAACTGTATGCAACATTTTGATATTTGCATAAGCTACAATAACTTTTGGCCAAGCAGCTTTCAACTTGGCCCGAATATATATGTATGTGCGTGCAAATAAAATTGCCTTTTGATCTATTGAATGCACAGGTTAAGATATGCAAAATCTTTTTATCTGGTCACAAATCAGTGAAACTTTGCGCCACAATCCAATTGTTATCGAATAGATGCTTTCAACATCTTATTCCTTTCCGCTGATAATAATTTTATCACTTGTACACTTGTAATACCAATCCGTTATTTATTTAAGTTTAAAATTATTCTTAGTATTTTCTATTTACTTGGTCTACAAATTAAAGATTATTTTTAAATTTAATTGGACTATGTTAAGAAAGCTCTGAGTACCATAAAATGTAGGAATGAAACTATTTTAAAGCTCGAAGATCAGGTCATTAAGTTAATTCGAAATTTACGACTAATGGAAGCGTAAATATACGACAAAATTACTTCCCAAACTTTTGTTTAAAAAACTATAAAAACTAAAAAGTTGTCCTTAGCTATATTAAGTAGCTAAATATGCGACACCTTTCATCAGGAAATGTTTCGTAGTAAAATTGCAAATTGATCTTTGTTGTCTTCTCTGCTGAGCAGCTGATCGCAGTGTCGTTAATTTGCAGTATTGCTTTAACCAAGTTTCATTGTTATTATATTTCTTTTGATAATCCCCATTTGCGAATTGGTAAAAGCAACCAGGGATTTACATAATTTTATGGCCATATTTATGGCACTCGATTTTTATAGTATTTCAATATGGCCATTCCCCACATTTAAATATATACATACATACATACATACATATGGCCGTTGGTATCACGCAATGTGCATTATTAACGTTGTGTTTTTTTAGTTTTGTAATTAAGAGTCTTTTGTGTATTTACTAATTTAATTTTTTTATTTTTATATAAAAATTATTAGCTAAAAATCTCAACAGAAACTTTGCATAATATCAACAAATAATCAACAACAAAGGGACAAAGGCCGTTTATTAATTTAACAAACGGCGTTGTCCCCGATAAGTGGATGGAGTGATGGCCACTTAGAAACGGAAACGCTTGGCTGGCACGTTGTACTCGTATCCGCTGGACTCAACAGCTGGGGCAGAGTAGCTGGGACCGGAAGGTGCCGAGAAGATGGGAGCAGCTGGTGCAGGTGCTGGAGCTGAATAGACGGGAGCAGGAGCTGGGGCAGAGTAGACTGGAGCTGGTGCAGGAGCAGGAGCCGAGTAGACGGGAGCAGGAGCTGGGGCAGAGTAGACTGGAGCAGGAGCAGGGATGTCTTGCACAGGTGGCAGGTACTCTGGAGCTGGGGCAGGTGCGCTGTACTCAGGAGCAGGAGCGGGAGCCGAGTAGACTGGAGCTGGTGCGGGAGCAGGAGCCGAGTAGACGGGAGCAGGAGCTGGGGCAGAGTAGACTGGAGCAGGAGCAGGGATGTCTTGCACAGGTGGCAGGTACTCTGGAGCTGGGGCAGGTGCGCTGTACTCAGGAGCAGGAGCGGGGACAGAGAAGACTGGAGCGGGGGCAGGGGCAGAGTAGACTGGAGCGGGAGCAGGGGCAGAGTAGACTGGCGCTGGAGCTGGAGCAGGAGCAGAGTAGACTGGAGCTGGTGCCGGAGCAGGGATGTCTTGCACAGGTGGCAGGTACTCGGGAGCTGGAGCAGGTGCGCTGTACTCAGGAGCAGGAGCGGGAGCAGAGTAAACTGGAGCTGGAGCAGGAGCAGAGTAGACTGGAGCTGGTGCGGGAGCAGGAGCAGAGTAAACTGGAGCTGGAGCTGGAGCAGAGTAGACTGGAGCTGGAGCAGGAATGTCCTGCACAGGGGGAAGGTACTCGGGCTGAGGAGCAGGAGCAGGAGCTGAGTAGATGGGAGCTGGTGCGGGAGCCGAGTAGATTGGAGCGGGAGCTGGAGCAGGGGCAGAGTAGGATGGTCCAGCTGCTGAGCGAATGTCAATGTCGAACGATGGAGTTGGCTTGTCGTAGTTGTAGCCATTGCCACCGCCCAAATTCAGATGCGAGACATCAGCCGAAACAGCGGCAATTGCGCAAACAGCCAAAACGAAGAATTTCTGCAAACAGAAACAGAAAAAAGAGCAATGAGGAGTGGTGATTAAAAAAATCCGTGGAGCTGATGATCCGTGCGAGATTAGCGAGTAGTTAATTGGCAGGCCAATGCCAAAGGTAAACAACTGTAAGGTCATCTCGTCAGTACTCGAACATATGTATTTAGTGTCTTGATGGATGTGATGATACAAGCTCGAACAGAAGTGCGAATGCCGAATTTTGAGTGTGTTTTATTGTGTTGAGTGTTGCAGTTGTGCTCGTACTTGTTTCTTCTTTGTCGATAATGTTGTTGATATTGTTGCTTACCATTGTTGTTGATATTTGTTGTGGATGAGTTTAGTAAAGATTCGTTGGATTTGGATTGACCAAGTGCCTGACGCTGAATGATGACAACAAGCAGATGCGACAGCGTTTATATAGCTCCCCAGCAAAGCATCGACTCGCTAAGGTTTCACATATGCTAACCTGGCCGGCTGATGGCCTGCGTTTGCTGCTCTCGATGTTGCGGTTGCGCATGGAGATTGAGATCTCTTCCTCTCATCTCTCATATGTTCCTCTCTCTTTCGCTCACGCTCGCCCGCTGCAGACACGCTCTCTCGCTCTAATGCTTATCAACAGCGCCGCCAGTTGAGGGTTTTGCAATGTCAATAGGGCGCGCAGCGTCTTCAGCAGACGCAGCCAGCAATAGCATTACTATTCCGGTAGCCAGCGACACGCCAACACATTAGCATATGCACACACTAACATTCACACACATCTAGACATCTCATCTTACACCTACATAAATCAAAAAGCAATTTAAGGGCCTAGAGAGTAAGGGCAAATGTCAAAGTTTGTTAGCCCACACTCTTCATGCATATTCATCTATGGCTAAAACGTTTATTGGCCTAGCAATTTGTTGTCTTAGCCACACAATGCTAATGGCCAAAACGCTGCTTGACTAACTCAAGGATAACCGATGTTTTATGTGTGCGTCTGCCATGTCAAATTCAGATTCAGACCCGGTGGGGCCGTGCCATCATTAATTTAATTTTCTGGCTGTTATGTAGACATCATGTTGGTCTTTATTTTAATTGTTATTTGACTTATTTACAAGTTTCATTTTTCTTTATATTTCTTTTATATTTTTGAGATTTTTTTTGCGACTTTTACCCAATCGTTGCATTAGTTGGCATTAATTTTTGTCTTTCTTTCCGTTTTTTTCCCTCGTCTTATTTATTGGTTCGAACACCTTTTTCTTTTCTTTTTGGTTCAGTCTGGTTTTTGGGGAGCATTATACTACATACTTGTCGTCGTAGTATTGTTGCTATGGAGGCGACCTTCAGACGGCCGACAAAACCTGATTAATTTGCTTGTATTTAAGGCGATGCCAATCAATGCATATTGGTTAATGTTTAATACATGCAATTTGGATGGCATGTTTCACTTAAAAACCTTAAGACATAAGTCTTAAACCAAATTCAATTCGAACATACAACAAAACACGCATTTGCTTAGCCTAGTTTAGTGCCCCTTGTCTTAATGCCTTGCTGACCTGGCCACGCATGGGGCGGCTCTATTGTAAATCCGTTTTAATTATGTCCGTCAATACGTCACATTCAAAGACACTGCCAGAGGGGCATTCACCAAAAAAATATTCGCAAAACGCTCGTCTGGCTCGGCTACTCTGTAATTAACCAATTATACATAAGTCATAAGGGAAATACTACTGCTATAAATAAATGCATACATAACATAAGTCGAAAAACTCTAGCAACTTTGAGGTAGGTTTCGTCTCTGTCGTGTTAACGATCTACAGTTAATAAATATAACTGGTTTCATATGATTGACTGTTTCGAATCTGCCCATTCACTACGCTCAGAATTATCTAATAAATATATCTAAAAACAGACGCTACAAAATTCCCATAGTTAAACAATAAGCTTGCCCAATAAATATTTGGAGCACGAGATGCGGCAACATTAAAGCGAATTAATTGATTTTACCGCTACTAATTAGTGTAGATTACAAAGCTAAACAGCTATTATGTTTCTTTGATTCAATGTAAAAAGCTTCAACATCGTTTAATCTTGCATAAAGAGCTAACAATAAAAGCTATCTGATTTTCAAACTGCGAAAGCTGCGCGCTAAGTTGTTCGTCTTTAAAATATTAAACAGTCTGGCAACACTTTCTTGGACTTTGTTTCTCTAGTCCGGCAGCACTTTTGTAAGCGGCGCTTTCTTTAATTTAACTGTTTCAAAGTAGCTTATGGAGGGAGTTTTAATGATTTATTTAATCTGCTGTAAGTTTCGAGCGTGTTGTGAACACGACAACTGACTTATTAGTTTTAATAAATGTGTAGTTAAATTTCTATTTTAGTGTAAATATTTCTATTAGTTTTTAATATATTTTGTAAAATTTTTTTTATTGTTAAATAGTTGTACATGAATTTATTCAATTTTAATTTTTTTAACTTTTAGAAGAAATACACTCTGAGAAAATCAGATACATTTCTTTTTACTCGCTGTACAAATCAAATTACTATAGTACTATCATGTTCACCAGAATTTTGGGCCTTTACTACTTTTCTTGACCGCCAGCAAATAAGACAAGTATTGCCTATCTCAAAGGCGCGGAGCTTGAAATCTGCCTTAATTACCTAAATAAAAAGAGATGTAAATCAATGAAATTACTATGGGAATTAATTTACCCAATTGTTCAATTGATACGAATTTTAGTGCATTTAAATATTTTAAATGCATATTTTACAAAACCTGTACCAATTTACAATTTTAATCCAGAGAAAAGAATGAATGAATTGGAATTTTCAATCATCGTCATCACGACTGTCGTCTCCAGGAGCGAAAATTTCAGACATTTCCAGAAATTGTGCTAAATGCTTGCCGAGGTATATCCCAAGAGATATCCCAGGTATTACAGTTATAGCTAGGCCCATTATAGTGTGCTTATCTGTAAATGGTTGAGGACCCAATCCCTCATTCATTTCTCCTCTTTTTGAACCGTTATACCACCGTCTTATGGACCAAGTCTGAGCACAATGACCAGCTAGGATTCTTCTCATTTATAACATTAGTCAATAGTTTCATCTTTTTGTTGATTTTTAACCATGATTTTGTATTGTTTATAATTTAATCGAAAAAAGTTACTGACGTAAATAGCAAAACTTTCTCCATACCCAAATGTTGTTTAAGCAACACGCACTCAATTCAAGAACTCATTGCGCATGTCTCTCCGCCTAACGGTTCCGAGCGTCGAACCAGCTTTACATACATATATGGCACTTCCGTTCTTAACTCAAATATTTGCTGGCTGTCGACTGGCGAGACTTCAATGGGCCAATTGTTAAAGTGCTTGACTGCTTCTTCCCCTATGCTTGAGTCTAATGCATTTCGTCTGCATTTCTACTACTTGTACTCCGTATCCATAATATCTACTTGACCTGCACTTGCCACAATTTGTGCCGACTGCTTCTGTGCCTGTTTAACGGTCCGTCACTTGCAACCCAACTTCAATCTGGGTTCACTAATTACCATCAATTAAAGTCTATTTAAATTGTCAAACCTTAGATTTTTTGATTAGTTGAAATCATACGCATAATCAAAAATGTTAAGACTAAGAATAGCATTTGTTTATGTAGTATGATAAAATTATCATATAATATTATATAATAAATAAAAATATCGTAGCATTCCATGATATTTTAGTTATTGACTAAAACTGCCATCGGTAAATTCAATATATTCAAATTTAAAAGTAATCTAATAAATGATATAAAAACTTTTTGTTGAGGAATCTTTTAAATAATTGAATCTTTATGTATTGTCATATGAAATGTTTTATTCAATCACTATTTAGTTATAAGAATCAAATATGTATATTTTTAAATAAATTACCAAGTGTTTGCCTGTATTACCTCGTAACTTCATATTTAAAACACTCCACTAATTAAATTTGTGTGTCTTCAAATAGTATGTTCTAAATGTCAGCTTCAATATCATTACATAAATAATTGTAGATTATAAAAAATGTTTTTTTTTTCAATGGCTGCCTGTTGCGTCATTATCTTGTCTCACTGGTGATTCAGATCCATTAACGTCCGACAATTTCAACCAAGGGATCCTTGGCAATTAAATCTATTTCCTCGCTTAGGTACGTTAGGCGGTTCTCGTGTAAGAACCCTATTATTTTATTTGAACAACCACCATGGCCCAATTTTCCAAGCCTTTTTATGTTCAGGGCTCTGTTTGTTGGCACTTTTAGTCAGGACAAGTTCGTTGTCTAAGTCTTTCGTTGTGTGCAATTGCCACAACAAGAGTTGGGCATAAGTAGATTTCGCTTCCGTTTGCCATTTCGCACTTACATGATTCTCGCACATTTTTATGGCTCAGGATCAAAACTAGCCCCAGGGTAGTAAATATTTGAAAACAGCGGCCAGGAAATTCCAAGCACAAAGGGCACATGTTGAGGGTGCAATGCAGTAATTAGTGAGATTTTCCAAGGAACTAGCATTTAATCTTTGCTGCCATAGACAAGCTCACGCAGTGTGCAGCGCCCGAACAGTGTTTGTAGCAGTGGTCAGTCGATCAGGTAACGATCGATGAATTCGCCGCAAACTTTTTAGTCAGACTCACGAAGCCGCTATTAAAAGCAGCGAGTTGACGGCGTTGCGCCCAAACGTCTTGCCGGCAACTGATAAACCCGCAAAGCTTTCAGTATGTTTTCAACTGTGGCGCGTTGCGGACGTTGAGGCTGCCACGAGAGCGAAATAGGTGTAGGTAGTGTATGCATTGAGAGTATGCAAGTGTGTGTGCATGTAGTATGTAGTGTGCGTGAAAGCCGTTAAGAAGTCTGGCACTGAGTAAGCCAACAAACGAACAATCGAACGAGCGAACGAATAAGTGAGCGAGTGAGCTGGCCAAGAGACAAGACTGAAAGAAAAAGAAAAAAAAACTAAAATGAAATAAAATCTGTAAAACGGGCACGTCGCGCTATTTTATTTTCATCTCTTTTGTCGTACTTTTCTACCTATCTAACTATGTATTGGCTGCTCTGCGGCTCTCTACCTTCTTTCGGCCTGCGTTTTGCCTTTTCTGCTGGCGTGTCTTGTGGTCTCTGTTTCTGCATGTGTGTTTGTGTGTGTGCATTTGTATAGTAGCTGAGTGTGTGTATGTGTGGCTTGCGGTGTGGACTGAAACTTCAGGTGCAGTCGCTTTGAATTTCTTGAACAAGTTTTAGTCAGAGTTTGGCCTTCGTCTGGCATGGTACAGTATACGCATTGATTCCGTCGCCGAATCTTCGATCAGACCCTAAAATAATAATTGACAATACAGAGTGTAACAGTGTGTGTGTGTGTGCCTGTGTCTATAAGCGGCTCAAACTGGATTTCTTTACAATTGTTTGTGCACTACTTACGTGTCGTTGTGTTTGTGTTTGCCAAAAGGATTTGTGTATTAAGTTTTTTTCGCCAATCAAGACGCGCACAATTCGCCAAAGAAAGACTTGCCACAAGCAAACAAAAGTGCAGTAAATTGGATATATTCAAGGAACACCAAACTCAAGCAAAGAACTGGACTTAAAAACGATAATATTTAAATGGATATAAAAATAAATTTTCTTTTTTAAAATAATCATAGTAAAATATAAAACAATTTTAAAGAAGGAATACATTATTAAAAAAAAAGTTATAGTGTAGCAAAAGAATGGATAAACGATTAAAACGCCACGATCTTAAGGAAATACATTAGCAATTTCTTCGTTTGTTCATTGGATACCGCTCTGTAGAGATCGTTACATTAATCTAGCTGTTCATCGCCATTGATCTTAGGTTTGTCCAAGCTTATTCAAGCAAGTTAGCTGAACCTTAGCCACACAGCTAACTGCTGCTAGGCCGTGAGTTCTGTTGTTCTCTTTGTACCACTCCATTAACTTGTCTCTGGCTTTTGCACTTTACGTTAACTGACATTAGAATACGTCTTAGTGTGTGCGAGCACAACTTATACATTCGTACTAACTTCGCATGCCAGCTGCGCATTTACGCTCCCATTAACCAGGTAGAAATTACACACAGTACACACCACACCACATACTCCATACGGGAAACAGGGGAAACAGGCACAACATCAAGTGTTTTGCGCAATGACCAAAGAAATTGAGGCAACAAAAAAGTAGATACCAACAGTAAGAGAGAAAGAGAGAGAGAGAAATATAAAACAGTAGCAAGTGTAAAGTATAAATAAAAAACACTTTAAGATATTGCAAAATTCGCTGCAAGTTATTGCAGCTCTGCAATTGCCAAATAGAATGCTTGCAGCAAGTTTGTGGCTTAAGTCTTTTGTTTTGTATAATGTACGCAAGAAGAAAAACCAAATCTCATGAAGAACGCAGCAGAATCGCCCCCAACCAATATTTCTTTTAATTAACATAAATATTTTTCCTAGATTTCTTTTTACCAAACTGTTCCCATTGCTGTCTTAAGGTCTTAACGCATTCAGAAAACGTGCTTAGCGTCTTCAAGTCGGCTCTGCTTGATTCTGCATGCATAATTAATAGGCCGCTAGCCCAACCCATTAAAACATTATAGAACATTGCATAAACATGTTCGTATCATAAATTTCATTTTTTTCGGTGTCGCGTTTAAATCTTTTTCGATAGAGTTTTTTTTTTGTTGTTGTTGCTTTTGGGAAACTTTCAACTTAACCTAACTCAAGTGAACTCTCAACTATCTCTCTGCAGTGCAACAACGTTGGCCTTGTGCATCGAATTAAACTAAAAACTACAACGAGCACAAACAAATATATTTAATAATAAATATATAAAAGTTAAAACTCAAAGTTGCCATAAACATCGAGAAACAAAATACATAGTTATAAAGTGAGCATACGAAACGGGAAGACTTCAAGGATAACCAGCTGACATGCCACATAAATTGGATTACTAAAAGCCAGACAACGATATACAAAACAACTCGTACACACTCCGAGTGTATATAGGCTGCATAAAAAAGAGGTAAGTTGCATATGCATACGTATTTATAATGAAGATGAATGGCACTTGAAGGGTAGCATTAAGCACTCTTAGCTGGGCCTTCTGTTTATGGTTTTTTTCCTATATACATTCTGAGTTGGGTCTGGGGCCCAGACTCTGGGCTGAGATCATAGCTCTTTGTTGATAGATACATTCGTTAGGACAGCTTAAAGCTGACATCATGCATCAAACATTGCTAAAAAGCGAATTCATGCCGCGCCTTCGAGTAAACTCATTGCGCAAAAATGTGATTATGTATCGTTATTGATAAAAAATAGCCAAGGTATATTTTTCCAAGATTATTTTCATTATAATGGCACGCTTTCATTTTGCCAGCGACTAGCAATAAAACTGATTGTGCATTAGCTGCCAGTTTAATTGTGTTTAAGTAATTGATTGATTGATTGATTCGCGAGCAAAAGAGATGGATGACTAGCCATAAGCCATAAGCAATGAGTTCGGCTCTGAAGTCAGTTATGGCGCACACAAGATGCCGGGGAGAAGACCGTATAAGTAGCACAGCGGCAATCAACATGAAAGAACAATTTCTTTTACTTTCTATAAAGCAAAACAAAAGCGCCGACTGTCTGACTCTCTGACGTTTTCAGTGCGTTGTTAGTCTGTCGGTTTGTCAGTCTCGCGTTCGTTTGTCACATTTATTCAATAAAGGCCAAGTCAACTTCCAAGTGGCGGCTCAAAAAGCGAGAGCGCCGCACCACAAAGAGTTAACCTCAATTATTTCTTTATTTTTTTGTTGTTGTCTTCAAGACGCACTCTCCGCGTGTTGTTGCTTAATAGCAACAGAAAACAATAACAAAAAGCTTCTTGTTGTTGGTCTTGTGCTTTTTTTATTATAGAAAATTTCACTAACTGGAAGTGAAAAGCAGAACAAATGACGTGCGAGTTGTATGCTTCTTTCTTTATCTCTCTCTCTCTCTCTCTCTGACTCCCTCGCACTTCCTCTACCACTGTCTCTGTGAGATCTGTAAACAACAACAAAACGAGCTGAACGCTGAAAATAAACCACAACCTTTTGCTAAAGCATTTTTGAGAGCTGAGTTCATATTTGATTCAGGCAAAACTGACAAATAAACCCGTTTCGTGGTTTCTTTAGTACGACAGTTTATAGATGAGTTCTGCTTCATAATTTAGATAAACGAATAAATGAAATTTTTCGCGTTGCGGTTTTTTATAACCAGTGTAACTTGTTTCAGTCCGTGTTTTACGAGCTGTATTTCAATGATTAGTCATAATTTGTATATTAGCAAGTGAATGAAACGGAAGTTTAGCTCGAATTCTTTGTCTCAAATACTTTCCCTTTCGACTAGCAACTCGCAAAGTAATCGATTTTCTTGGTTGATTTTCACTTGAATCAATTTATCCATTACACAATGATCTAATCCACATTCTTTCAGTTTCGAATTTCCCAGAAAATTCGAAACGAAAAGTCAGCATTTAAATACCTTGAAATAAGCCAACTATTGTTGTTTCCTTCTATAAATAGCAGCTGACGCCTAGACGGCGGCACATAGCATCCTAAGCTGAACCCTAAGAACTCTGAATCAATTCACAAATCCGAAATTATGTGCAGGTAATGAAACATCGACATGTTTACCTGCCAAAGGTGCAAGAAGTCAGTTGAGAGGCAGCCACATTTGGACACATTTTGATAACTATAGAAAATAAAGAAGAAATAAACCCTAACTGAAATTTGACAAACAGCCATACAATACATCAAGTGGCTGTTAGACAAACTGAACTGAACTGAACTGAACTGAAGGGTTCGACAAAAGGGGCGTATGACTCATATAACAAAATCTATTAAACTGATTAGAGCCGAATGATCAAAGCATCGCTGTAGCCATCATCTTTTGTTCGTGTCTGAAGTCTTTAGATTTAGCTAGACATGCGAGTTGTTTATCATGCTTGATATATGTATACTATTTTTGGATTTTAATCAGCATCATTTTCTAATCAACAACTTTTCCTTGACAATGAAAGTTCGTGGTCGTCGCTTCCCTCTGTCTTTTGGACAGAGAAAGTGCTTGTCAAAGCTCATTCTAAAAGCGAATTAATGTTGCCCCTAAGCATATTTTCTGCGATTGACGAAAAAGCCGCTTAATCATCTTGAAAAACAGTTGACAATAGCGAACTTGTGTATAAGAGTTTCATAAGTTTTTCCGACTCGACTTCGACATCGACTTCATCATATCTACTATGTAAGGTGGGCGCTTTCACGGCGCCGACGTCGATTAGTTACAATTGACACGAAAATTTTTCTCTTTCTTTCGTTTGTTTTCATACATTTCTTATTTTTAATTGTGAGAATTGTGTGCACGGGCGCATAATGCTGTAAGAAAGTGGATCTCTAGAGCGTCCGGCAAAACGTTTTGGCGCTGTCATTGTCGACAATTGTTAAAAAATGATTAAGCAAACACTGGGGGAAGTTGGGTGCGGATGTTGTAGGTGTGAGTGAGGTGCTGATGTGCTTGCAGTAAAAGTGTTCCCCTTTAAGAAATTTGAAGTGCTTCTGTGCATTAGCCAAGTTGATAAGTTTGTATGTGACTCAGACAACAGACTTGTCAAAAATAAACTATTTCGTATTCATTAAAAAAGAAAAACATAAGACAACAATTCTGTGAAATTCTTTGACATGTATTTATTACCATTTTCTATAAATTAAATCAAAAGACTTAGACAACAAACCTTGTATCTTAACATTATTGAGCTATCAATTATTTTAAGCTTAGGTAAACAATTATTTTATGTTAATTAATTTTTATCTTTGTGCATTTCTCTAGAATCAAAATGCGTCTCATATGACTAACAATTTTATGAAGATGCGATTCACCTGTCAGGTCTTAAAACTCCCCTTCGTCGATTTGACTGCCAATTCAAATGACTTAGACAACGAACCTATGCATTCCTCTGGCAAACGCTCACTTTCAGCTCCACACTCCAAACCTCAAATACCTTGGCAAAAAGCTATAAAATTCACATGACTGCTTCACACCACACACAAACACTCTCTCACCCATACACACACATGCAGACGCCCTCTTGACTTGGCTGCCTGCATATTTATTTTCAAAGTTGGCTTTAACCTGTTTTGTGTGTGTTTTTTTTTGGACCTTTTCGCTGCATTCTGCTGTTGCTGCCCATCTTTGAGTTTGGCATATTTTGCCGCACTGTGTCTTGAATTTCAAAAAAAGAGTCACTAAAAAAATGTTGACTGTGGAGTGTCGGGAGCTCTGATGATCATGATAGGCGGCATGATATCACAGCTGCGTTTGCCTCGCTGACTTCACTCGCTACAGGCGCGGGCGTGTGTGTATTTGTGGCATGCTTACTTCAGGTGCGGCCCATTTCATATTTAGAGTTTTTCTCGTTTCTTATTTTTGGCTATGAGCCAGTTTTTCACTTCACTTTTCAATAAATGTAATGAAAACATTGCAAAGCACAACTTTTTCTTGTCTATTTACAAATTAAACATTAATTGCGCTCCCTGACTACGCCTCGTGCCTCCTCCTTACAGTATCTGTGTGTTTTTGTTTGTGTGGCTACCATTGCATTGTGAAAGCGACGGACAGTAGAAATCATTTGACCATTTGTGTGCGCGTTTGTGTATTTTCTTGTACGCTCTGCGCAGCTTTCGTCAGCTTTGCACATGAAAACAAACATTGTGTTTATGGCTAAAAACATACACGCAGTTTGCTGATGTTGCAGCAGTTGCTGTTGGTGTTTTGCTGCTGTTAAAGCAACCATAAAACAAACATCAAGATGCGTCGTCGCTTTGGAGAGTGAAAAGTGTTTTTTCGTCGCGTTGTATTTGGTGAACAAACTGAACTGGAATCTCCAAATGATTTATCAATGAAAAGCCAAGTGAATGATGAAGGCGAAGAGGGAAACAAATTAGAAATAACGAGAAACAATTTGTATGATTGCAATTAGCCTGCAGTTCTCGGCTTTTGTCGGTATCTCATTGTAATTGGCAGGCAATCATGAGTGCTCTTGTGTCCCACACTGACCACAAATTGTGTGCACACCGCACAACAACAGCCTTCGCAGCTCATTAGACTCTTTAGGCAAAACACTCGCTCGCCACAAGACACAGCTCCAATATCACAAAGTCTACATTATTATTGTATTTATGCCAACCCAAATACCAAGCAAGCACTCAAAATGCTACATGCCACAAAACCGAAACTAGTTCAATGGGGCTGTCCAGCTGGTTTTCCAGCAGCTTTAAGTGTGACTGGACAGCGACCCGGCTCGGAGACTCTTTGCTTGAGAAGAGTGGAGTTGAAGTTGAGGCTGCTTCAAGCGATGCTTCTACCTGAGAGCCAAAATTAAACACACAAATTTGTGCTAAGGCAACATATCAATAATACACGAATACACATACACACACACACACTTGAGTCAACAGCTGAACAGAAATGAAATCACGCTGCGATCTAAAAACAGCAACAACAACGATAATAAGAAGAAATTTACATAAAAATCTGGTTTTCGTTTGTAGAACTTTTGTTCGCCACGACTTCAACTTGCTGAGCGGCTGCAGTCGTTGGGTCTGCCAAGAGTCCATAACGGTTCCAATGCGGATATCGAAATATTTTCAGAATTATTTACAAATGAGAGTGAGTCTGTTTGGCGTGTAATAAAAAGGGAACTCTACTGGGTTAAGTGTAGTAAAGTCGATTGCTTTCAAGGTGAAACTTGATTGTTTTTTAAGATTTTATTTCTTGATATCAAATCTTTCGTTTTCATATTTACTTTTTAATTAACACTTATGGTAGAGTTGTTATTTATAGTTATTGTTAGAAATAAATATATAAATATTCAGCAATAATTTAGGATACTTTTCAGTAATCAATATCAGCGAGCTCCAACTGTTTTTCCTGATTGCCTGCATAGCTGGGCACTGTTAGTTGCTCCGGTTTCTCTATCGATTGCTTGCTGAGACGACTCCTTTGGTAATCAACCCAATTTCTCGTTTTTGCCCGCTGCTATAAAACCCCAATTGACCTTCAAACTGTTCAATTTACAACATGTCTGTAAAAGCATAAAAACCGAAACTAATAAATTTTTTGATCATTAGTTTGGGCGGGCCCCAAAACTCGTTTTGTGTGGCCAATATTGACTGACTGTCCGACTAGTTGGCTGGCTGGCTGACCAAAGCGCCAGACAAGTGCTCAAGTGAAAGTTCAGTTTTGCAGTTGGAATGAAAAAAGCAATCTGGTAAATGTACAGCGACTAGCTAGCTATGTGTTGCCAATGTGAAATGGAAAACTAAACGCGGCCCATAAATGGCAAGCCGGCAGCTGACGGCAAAAAGTTCAGCTCAAAAACTTATTTACCAGTTGACTTTTACCATTTTGTCTGCATGCCCTCGCTGCGATTGCAAGTTGTTGGTTGTTGTTTGGCTATGCATATAACATAGCTAGAGCCTACTGTATGCGCAGCAGTCAGCCGCATTTAGTCATCGCCTGCGTTTTGTTTGCTGCTTGCTTAAATGTCGAAGGTGTCATCAATAATGGAGACCCCGGCCCCTAAGAAAACTGACGACCGGTTTGCCTCTCTGATGCTGTTTCTGTTGCTCTTTTGTTGCGCTCCGTTGTCTTGTTTTTGGTGTTTTTCATTTGAACGCTTTGCATATGCTTCAAAATTTGAATTTGCATTTTGATTGACGCTTCATGAGTTTCAGCGTTTTCCGCCGTTCATCTCATGGTATTGCAAAATGACTTGGCAGACATCTTGGATGCAAAGTTATTGTTTGATTTTGGTTGCTCAACTCACGACTCTTTTTTGTATTCTATAACATTTCGTGGTGTGCAGCGATAAGAAGGTCTTATGTGACTGTCATTAAATTGAGGCTAATTTGACAATTTAAGCGTTGCTTCAACACTAGACTTATTCAATAAGTATGACCATAATTTATTAATGAACAGTTTAAGCATTTGATAAAGTTCGTTTCCTAAGTCTTTTGTTTTGTGCAGCTAAAATCAAGGATATTTCAGCATGGCTTAAAAAGTTATTTATCTGCAATGCATTAAAAAATAGCATGTCTCACATCTCCAATCAATAAGTATATCAATATCATATTTAAGTTGACCCTAAAGCTGCTGTTGCAAGCAAGTTTGGGATAAGCATCTTCTCATTAAATAATCATTTTATCAATAGACGCAAAAAGGTGTCATGCACAGTGATTACGAAAAAAAAGCACCACGTAACAACAACAACATCGACTTCCCCAGCGGCCCATTTTCATGTAAATTTACTTTACTCGTTGCGAAATGAATTGGCGCATAATCAAGACAAACGTATGGATACATAATCAATGTTTAATTAAAATGCCATAAACCAAAGCGAACATTTCATGCCTTTCACTCTCGTCCGCCACTTTATTAACATGCTAAATACGTATCAAGTTTTCGGTTTATTTATTATTAGCTTTCCGCCCGTAGACAACAACTGAAATTTGCATATTGCAAACTGCAGTTTTGGTAAACATTGAGCACACCATTTGGATGATGCGAGCGACACAATCGTTTATCCAGACATTTCGTTGGCTTTTCGAATTGCCTTTGGCATAGTTCGTGCTTTCGGTTTGGGTTCGTGCTCATGGGATTCGTTCATTAGGTATGATTATATAAGCAAAATATTTGTCGGGGTGTTGACTTCTAACTGACTGCTAATTGCATGGCCCAAGGGGAAGTCGAGAGATTTCGGCAAAACTTAATAAAGCAATTCAATTAGTCATAGAAATGAAATGATATTAACGGCAATTACCGTTAGGTACAGTTAGAGGCGTTTACAGTTCGTTCTAGGTGCAAAACAAAATTAAATTGAATTTAAACACTCTTTTAACCAATCGGAGATTTAGGTGTTATAACCTGACAATTAATCGCTTCGTGTTTTGGCTTTGACTCATCACAACAAATTAATGTCAATGTTGAAAAACCTTCGTTAACTGAGTTTAGCTAATGACAATGCTCTTTTTTTGGCCATGCCCAATCAGCCCACGCCCCCAAATTGACGCTGTCGCTGCTTCATTAAGCAGCTAAGTAAATACACATGTCGCTTATAAACAAACCTGCGGCTCAGCGTACAATTTTTGGCGCCTTTCCGTAGACTAAACAATGGCAGCCATCACCCACACACAAATATTTGTGTTGTACGAAACAACAAAAGCAACGGCAACAACAATGACAGCAGCAACAACTTTGCACTGCTACGTAGCCAGTTTGTTGGCTGCAAATGTTTGGCTGCAAGTTGCTTTCTGGGCCAAACCACATAGCCAGCTAATTGCAACAGCAACAGCAACAACAAACAACAACAGCTGCCGGCTGGTGGCTCACAAAAATGTGGTTTGGGTAGCTTCACAGCTGCAGTCTGTATATAAAATAAAATATATATGCCCTGTAATCTATAGTAGAGAGGGTATATTAGCTTTTACAGCCAAGGAAAGTCAGGGGAAAAGCAAATAATTTCAGTTCATAGTCGAATACGCTTCTGCATAATGCTTCTGCATAATTTGTCGAAAATTACAATAATATACGCGAGAGAAAAATGAATAAAATTAAATATTATGCGCATTGCATAATTCAGGTAATTAAGCGGCGTCGTCTGATGCCGCTTTGCTTGTGCTATTATTTGAAGCGAAATGCGAGAAAAACTTTAATTTTTCTCTTCACTTAATTAGCACTGAAAGGTGGTGCTATCGTGTGGTGCGTGTGGCACAAACTACGCTTACTTGCAAATTAATTTAGCTTTCAATAAAAAAAAAGCCGCCGTCTCTGACTCCCACTCGCAGTGTAAGACGCTTTGAGCGGATTTTGGATAAGGTTTCAGCCCTTCGCATGTATTAATCACAGTTATCTAACAAGTATTGTTACAGCTACATGTGTATTCGCAAGGCATACAACAAAAAAAAATCATGTGCAAGGTGCTGATGTGTACAACCTTCGCGTTTGACTAAATTTTAGCTCCACTCGAGATTATCAGACTATGTGTGCGTGTGTGTGTGGGGAGATTTTGTTTGCGGAAGTTTGTTAATGGAATAGACTGGGCTTGGTATTAGTATCAGCTGTGATCATTGTAAGCAGCCGAACAAAAGCAATAAAGCAAAACAAAAGACTTGGGCAACAAACTTGCTTCGATAGTATTACAAAGTATTAAAGTTTTGCAACAACTCATAACAAAATACAAATTCAGCTGTTATTGCCGTGTGAGTAGGTCATTATATAAAATAAACTTTGCAGTTAAATTTTAAATTCTGCATAAATAATATTTTCATAAAACGTTAAGAAGTTTCTCACATGTAAAAGTTTTACCGCTTTATTTTCTAACGCCTTGAATGTCTTCCGAAAACAAACACAAAAAAAAAGTCTAACAAACACGTTTAGATGTCCGAGTAAGAGCAACAACAATTATGCACAAAATGTTAGTTATAATTACTAGACAATAACGGCAACCTTGCGCCTCGATCTCAGCTTACAGAGCGACGCAGTCCCCCAGACCGTATGACTTATTTTGCATGGCATATGAATGAAAAGGCAAACACACACAGACAAACACACACACACACAGACAACAAGTTTGTCTGGGCATTTAACAATGAGATAAAAGTGAACTACAGAGTTCAGACAGACACGCACTCGTGATTTATGACAACAATGCAAAAGAGCCTTAAACTTTGTCTCTCTCAATTGCTTGGCCAGGCAGGTCGGAGAGGGGATATCAAAAACCAACGATTGTGCTCTTATTTCTATGATACGAGTATGAGCTTGACTTTTTGAGCTCATGAATATTAGAGAGGGGGTAATTGGCATAGAGCTTAGGTCCACTTGAGAGTCGAGCACTGAAGTAAGCTTAATTTTTTCAAGTATTCAACTGGTTTGCTGGATAAACAAACGCATAATAGGATTAAAAATATAACTAACACGAAATAAATAAATGCCTAATTTGATTATTTCGAAAGTTTTTGATTTCGCTAAAGAACATTCACATCTCAATTTCCAAATATGTTTTGAAATTCCATTCCGCATTTCACACAAAAACAAAATATATTAACCTGCCATTAGTTGAATTTATTGCACGGCGACCTCGACATTAGTCAGCTAGTTAAGAGACTATATGCAAATGTTGTTGGCTGACTTGAATTATGCGGTTTAAGTGTGTGTATGTCCAAAGAAACTTTCTAAACCGCATTCACAAAATCTTAAAGCCACAAACACGTGCTCAGCTCATAGCTCTCAGTTGCAGATGTGAACAGATTGCTAATCGCTAAAGTATTTGTAAGAAAAATACAGAGCTGAGAAAAAAAATAAAAACCCGAATCGATGTCATGTGCGATTCTATTTGGGGTGTGAATAAGCTAACCAGTTTTCTCAAAATTTATTTAACTGATTTATTCATTATTATTTCTGGGGCTAGGCATTTGGGTATTATTTAGTAAGTTCGTGCTGTTTATTGTATTAAAACAACAAATTGTATTAAAAATGGTTTCCTTTTCTCGTTTGCTTTCTTGCAGGCTGCGCCACTCAACTTTAGTTGGCATCAAATCGGCAAGATGGCCAAAACGACGGCAGCCAATTCGCATTGGCTGGCCGCTTTGCTGTTGGCGGTGATTCTGTTGGTGATCCACGCCACCACAGCGGACGAGGCGTTTTCATGTCCAAATGGTAAGTTCGCATTCAACTTGAAAACTCGCATTGCACTCCGAAACAATTCAACACAGCACAGCACGTGCGTGCTACTCCGCGCAGGTGTGGCACAAACATTTGCGCATAAATCAAAGCGAATACAATTGTAATTATATAGAAAGAAATACGAATACACACATATACTTTAAACGGATATTGTGTTCTGCTTTAAGTTTGGGCCCGGTAAATTGTCTTTGATTTCCGTTGCCATAATTGGTTTTCGGTTTGGGCTTCGTATCTTTAGTGTTTTACCTAAGTAAACTGCAATTAAATTGGCCGGCAAACTTTTAATTTTGTGCATTTTTTATGTTCTCAAACCTTTGATTAGTTAAATATATAATTTTCGATTGGCTCTTGCACTAATTGTCGGACTAGCTAAAGGAAGTAATCATTTAACTTTTCAACTTTTATAGCTGAAATATTCAAGTGATGCTTGCTTCTTTACTCTACAAAAGTCAAACGCCTCTAAGTTAAGCTTTCATGCTCTACACCTTGCTAACTAATTTGCTTTGCTTCTTTGGCTCTCATTCTATTTTTCTGCTTTTCATTACTAATTTCTTCTTAAGCTCCGACAAGCAAGTCATTGATAATGGAAATTCTCATTTATGACCTGTTCTGTCTACTGTTTACATAAATAATTATTAATTTCCTGCTATTCATAGGCAAATGAAGTGTGTTGTTTGGAAAAATGAAATGAAAGAAATCATGATTATTCAGCTTTTCTCGTTGCCTGTAGAACATAAGCAAGAGAGAGCGATTGATTTTTCCATTTACCATGATTATAAGCCTTAATTTCCAGAGTTTCCTTAGTTAATTATTGAGTCTCATTATGTTACGTGTTCAGTATTGGGATTTGCGATCGTTTCATCTATTATAAACTGGCTATCGTTAAGCTCCTGTCATAAACATAGCGCACACTCGAGCCATAAAAATGCCAGTGTGGCATTATCGTTAATGACAAATCTACAAAATTCAGCATTAAACAAAAGTTGGCAACCTGCCAAACGGGTTGCGGGTCGCAGATCTACAGATTTCAAATCTGCTACATTTTGGCCATAACAAATGGAAAAATTGAAAGAACTCGCCTGACGGAAATGCTCAACTTGCTAATCAATCATTGTATGTGTGGCCGGTAATGCAGTCAACACTTGCTGCTGGTGCTTTTGCTCTTACTGTGCTGGTGGTGGGGCCTTTCACTCAATGGCCACCTACAACAGCACGGCAGCAACGATAACGGTTATTACATATGCCAAACTGGTTGTTATTATGTGCCCCACTGGGCGGTAATGCCAAGAATGCTCGCCATGAGGCAATGACAGCACACAATATTACAGCGCCAGAACCCTGACAAAGACTATGTACGAATATGTACTGCGAGCACTCACTTGGCATCGGCACAAGACCAAGACGGGGCCACAGCTCCAGCTCTAGCTCTAGCTCCATCCCCATATGAGAGGCGAGACAAGTTTCAAGCGTAGAAGAAAGAAAAAAAAGAACGCTAACGCGCTTTGGAACAAGATTTCTTAACGGTTGTTTAATGCCAAGCCAAGTTTGCCTGACTGACTGACTAACTTGGCGATCGGTTTGCCTGCCTCTACCCCCTCATTCCCCACTCTCCCAGTTCCCCTCGCGATCCCCGTCTAGCTGCCATGCCACTTTTTTCAGTTGTTTTTCTTCTGGTGGTTTTGTTGTTGCTCGAATAGCTATAGCTACCTCGTATTAACTAGCTGCAGTTGCAGTTGCTTATTAACACTTTTATATGCACTCACACACACACAAATAGAGATACACGCACACATGCACATAAGCACCTGCCAACGTAGCCGCCAACCGCGAAGCGTCCAAAACAAGTTCGTTGCCTAAGTCTTTTGATATTTTTATGTTACGTTCGTTGTTTTTGATTCATATGCAAGGCATGTGGAGTGAGTGAGTGTGTGTGTATGTGTGTGACTTGTTTTTAGGTGCAGTTGTGCAAAAAATAGGCCAAACTGTTGGCGGCCTCTGCAGTTGTTGTTGTAGTTGTTATTAAGCTTAAGCATTGCTTTTATTGATGTATTTTGCACGAGCTGAAAATATTTACCACAGAAATGGGAGAATGCACCCTAAATGATAAAGACGTCCGCTTAGCACATTTTGAAGACAATTATACGTATTTTATTACCAAGATTTCCGGATATACTGCAACATTCTCCATGATGTCATTTATAAATATAAAATTAAAATTATCTTATACATATGTTATTTCCTATTAAAAATGCTTACTGCTAATCAAAGCTTAGTTTTATAAGAAGTACTAGATACTTATATATTAATTTATATTAAATAATGATACGCAACGCAGCTAAAACTAATTACAGACTTTTTTTATCATAGAAATTAGTACCATATTCAATTCCAAAAAAATTTTAATTATAAACATGCATATTAAAAAAACTAAACAAAAAAGACTTTTGAGATATTAGACAAATTCAGAGTTTACTTAATTAGTTTCAGCTTTTATCTGAGACGCTCTCTTTGATGATTAATTGCAATTCGGATAGAATCTCAATAAACGGATTTTATAGGCTTCAAGAAGAGCATAACAAAGATGTGTCGTAAAACTCAAAGTAAACTCAAAGCACACTTACACGTAGATCGTGAGCAATTTCGAAGTGGGGCCACACCAAAGTTTGCCTTCATTATTTATCACTCAAGCATCACATCTAACTGAAAATGGCTCAAATTGATAAACTGACAGACGGACAAAGCAAACAGACAGCAAATTTTACCTAGAACCGAAATGAAACGCATAAGTAGACAACAACAACAACGTCAACAAGTAGAAATAGAGAGAATGAATAGATGATGAACAAAAACTAGAACCGACTTCCAGAATTTGTGGACACGCTTGAGCAAATGCCAAGAGCAACAGCTCTAAAAGCTAATTAAATCAACTTCTTTGCGTGAGCTGCTGCTTCGTCTTCTTCTTTTTCCACATCTTCTTTGACTATGAGAAATGCAGCACTTTTGGAATGAGTTTCTGGGTCAGCACGCACAATTCAAGTGATATATGACACACTGATAAGACCCTGACTTATGACACGTTTCGTTTTATTTATGATTTTTAAATTTCGGCATTTAGCAAATCATAAAGCGTAAAATGCTCATGAGTCTAAACAAATTTGTTTGGTGGTTTATGGAAGTCAACACTTTTCTAGTTGACTGATTACTGTGTGAACCGAGTAATGTGAAGAGGGGCAGAGTTAAATGAACTTCGCATTAGTTTTCAGGTTTAATGAACGGACATTGACGGCTTCCAACTAAGTACGAGTGTTTACTGGTTAATCCGCAATAAAACAGCTAGAATTACAAGATTTATTCTTGTATTCTCCGCTTTCTAAGCATTGAAGAAGATGTTTGCGTTTCTTTTGTAGATGAAGTGGTAAAGATAAATTCGCATTGCCAGGGCACAGAAATGTGCATGAAAAATGAGGTTAATGAAAGGGGCACAAGAAGATTTATTGCAGTTGTGAAACTTATGCGTGCCCAGCAACTTGATTTTCACTTTCTGGTTTCGTCAGAAGAACAAACGAACATCATAATAATACAAAAAATAATGCTGGCCGTTAAGTGAATTTCCAAATTACCCAAAATAGGACAGTCGACATGGACATTAAGAGTTTTTTTGGGGTTAACAGCACACTAGATTGGGGTAAAATAAATGATTTATGAACATGAGAGGCAAGAGCTACAAGAATCTTTATTATATAAAAGTAATTGCAAAATATATTCAATTATTATTTTTGCGGCTTTAGCAATTACTTGCAAACAAAATATATTCTCATGTTATACAAGGCCATTTGATTGTTAAGAACCTGTCAACAGTGTTGTTCTCACAATTTTTGGCAGCTGAGAATCTGGTGCAGCTCTTAAGGGCTTTTTGCCACTTTTAGTTTGATAAAGTGCAGAAACCTTGTCATTTATGGTCCAGACTCAAGCGCTCCCAGCTAGTTAAGCCTTGTGTCTAAGTATATCTATAAGCATCAACATTTTTTTTTACGTAAGAAATTCTCACATTATTAATTCGTATTGTTGTTCATAAGATTTCGTCAGAGAGCGTTGAGTTTGCTGAGGTTCACTGAGTGTTGAGCCTCAAATTATATACACACACACATCTATGTATATAGACAATGATCAGGCTGTGTTGGCTGCCACTGGCTGCTTCAGCTGGCAATTAGAGCACGGCTAACAAATGCAATTGGTGTTGCATAGGCTGCGCATATGGGAGACTTAAGAGCTGTCTCGATGTGGGCCACCAACAAAAGCAACTTCGAATGGGCAGCAAGTAACAAGTCACGCAGCAAATTTGCATGGCAAATGGCTTACAAAACTTCCTGGCAAGAATTTCAAATATGTGGCACAATTCAATAAAGCAGTCAGCTCAGTTGGTAAACACACACACACACACACACACTCATATACACGGTGACAAAGTAAATGAAAAGAACAGAGAAACCGGCTAACCTTGTCCAGCTGTTGCTGCACCCAGTCCAAGAGCAAAGGAATTTTAGAAGCCATTGCAAGTTACGTGGCTTAATTTGCCAACAGAGAAACTTCAACAGCCAAGTTGACATACACACACACACACACTCACATACTTTGTGGGTGTATCACTGAGGAGTGAGAGATAGAGAGGGCCGATCGACAAATTGTTGCTCATTAAAAACAATTACATGAAGTTTGTTGACTGTAGCTTCGTATTCTCTTCGTTCGACTGATTTCAATTGAAGCGTGATTGAGAACCAGAGAATCTCGAATTCTACTTTTTATATATTTTCTTTTTTTCTCTTTACTTTTTTTTTTGTTAATTTGGCACAGTGTACGGTTATGCTGATGGATTTGGCTGGTACGAAGCGTTGCTAAAATTAAATAAAAACGAGCGAGCTACTCAACTGATTTTCTCTCTTTTTTTGTGGTACAACTTATTTATAGAGGTGCTATGGGATATGGTTATTAACAGGATTGTCATTTGGAATACTAGAAGCTGATTTCAGTTTCTTTATTTTCATTGTGGCACAACATAAACAAGTAAGAAAGCTACAGTCGAGTGTACTCGACTGTGAGATACCCGCTACCCATTTTGAATAAAAGCAATATATTTTGCGGTATTATTCTCAAAATATACCAAATATACTGCAAAAATACTAAAAATATACCAAATGGTATATGTGGTATATCGATATAGTGCCGCATTCAAAATATACCATAGATGGCACAATATACTAGATTGTCAGCCAAAGTAACTAAGACCCTTATAAGTAGGCGTTTTTGCCCATACAAAAGTATTTCTTTAATAACTTCGACAAATTTTATCTGATCGCAACCAAATTTTCAGGGATCATAACTACTATAGTTATTACCGTATATACCAAAATTCGTAACCCTAGCTTTAAAATTACGCTTGTTATTCGATTTTTTTGATTTGCAGGGGCGGAAGTGGGCGTGGCAAAAATTTGAAACAAACTTGATCTGCGTGCAAACATAACAAATGCTGTCGAAAAAAAATTATAGCTCTATCTCTTATAGTCTCTGAGATCTAGGTGTTCATACGGACAGACGGACAGACGGACAGACGGACAGACACACAGACGGACAGACGGACATGGCTATATCGTCTCGGCTGTTGACGCTGATCAAGAATATATATACTTTATAGGGTCGGAGATGCCTCCTTCTACCTGTTACATACATTTCCTGCCGGCACAAAGTTATAATACCCTTCTACCCTATGGGTAGCGGGTATAATGATTGCGGTACATTGGCAACAAATAAATAAATTGCAAATTGTGGCAAATAACTGTTTACAGTTATATAAACGGCAACAAATAAATAAAAAGGAATTTATGTTGCGGCATGAACGGTAATTGGCTGTTAAATACGAGTACTCACAGCTAAGCATGTAGAGTTTTGAAGTTTTGTGTTGTGAGTTGGCGGCAAGCATGTTAAGAAATTAAAAAGTTATGTCAGCCAACATTAAGTACGACTTGACATCGTTTTGCCAGGTCAGTTAAGCCAAACGCAATAAAGTGCTAGACCTGGTTGTAATAGAGCTCAGACTTGAGCCTAAGATCAAGGTTATGCTCTGAACTAGATCTGAATTTTAGTGTAAGCAATTGTTAGTAGAAGAAATATTTGTTATATTTAGTCAAAGATTAATTACGTCAAATCTTCACATAATCATTTATACTTTTAATTTATTACGAGTTATTATCTAACCAACATGAAAGAGTTTCCGAAATCATTTCAAACTCACTTTCTCGATGTCACATAACTAGTCAAAAATCGCATTCTGTGATTCTGTGTATTCGCTTGTCTTTAATCTACATCTACACGGAAATCGTGAAAGTCCATGGCAAATCGTAACTATCTAACAGACTGATCCATGACAGGCGAACTGCAAAACATGAAAAACTGTAACAACTTTCAGAGTCTGGCAACAGATAACACCAAAGCACCGACCATATTGTTGGGAGCAACTTTTGTTGACGCTTTTCAAACACATCGCAAATTGTTTAAATACTTTTGCTTTTTTTTTATTTTGTTGAACCATATTATAAATGTTGTGTGCACGCCTTGCCACATATTTCAGACTATTTGATTTTAAATGAAAGCTGTCAATCAGGCTGACAGAAGGCGGCAAAACAGCAACGATGCCGTCAAGTAGCAGCAACTTTCCCATTTTTACTAGGAAAACGCAACGCATTTAGATTGAGGAAAATGAAAGCGCCTCAAGCTGACCAACTACTTAATTGTAATTAACTGAAGATACTTTAGAGCGATTGAAAAAGTGCACTTGATAAACAACTCAATTGCATGGTGCTTGCTTTTATCGCTAAGAATAAGCGATTAAATCTTCATTCACAACTCATATGTCACTAGATAGAAAGCCAACTCAATTATGCTAAACAAGTTGCTCCGATTGGGGTCATTGTGGGGTAGAGTAGAGAACTCAGCGGGAAGTCAACTGACAAGCGTCAACTACCAACTGACAACCGACAACTGCAACCGAAAGAAATGCTAAAGAACCGGCCCAAAAGATCTTGTAGAATTTGTTGTATTATGTTGCTACAGAGGAAGAGCTCGGTTATGGGAAGTAATTTTCTCTTATCAAACGGGGTGAGTTAAGTGGCTTCATGTGCGGGAATTTTATAATGATATGCAAGAGTGAAAGACTAGATTTAAGTATCTCTATTAGCATTTCCAAAACATTTTAAATCGCATCTACTAAGGTAATATTTTTACAATCAAATGATGAAAATGAATAATACATTAAGTTGTCTTCTAATTTATTCACTTTTAGAAAATCTAAAAATTGTTAATGTAGTGACAATCCGTGAAAATATGTTTGATAAAAATATAAAACAATTGAAAATTTAATCTTAATAGCAGCTTCCATAATTGAATAAACCCAACTCTAAATGCTTTTGTATTACCAATGAATCTAATTATTTAAGTGAAATTTTATAGTGTGTTTGATTACTGACAATTTCTGAAAATATGTTTAATAAAAAAAAAATACAGAAAAATAATATTAAGATAAAATAATCAAAAACTAAATATTAATATCATCTTTAATAACTGAATGAAATCAACTGTGTTTGCTTTGAATAATCTATTGAAACCAATTATTATTATTTAAGTGAAATTTTACAGTGCGTTTTGAATGCAATTTCCCAAAATTGCTGTGACCTTGGCTAAGCTGAATAAATTAACATGGTTTTTCGTTTTATTTCTATTTACAGGCTGGGAACTACGCGGCTTAAATTGTTATAAATATTTTAATATCAAGCATTCGTGGGAGAAAAGCGCCGAGCTGTGTCGAAGGTGAGTAAAGCCATAAGCATAACCATAATCAGATGATAATTTGAATATTACTAGACAAGCATATATATATATATCTGTGCATATATGTATATAGGAAGTGGTGGGGTGAGTTGTCTGATTTAGACAACTTCCATTGCACTGAAGTGGCTCAGAGTGGTTACGCTTCAATAAGTGCAACTACCTGTTCTTCTTGATGGATACAAAGAAGCATAGATGGTTGGATAGCTAGATAGATAGATACTTGACTGTCTAGATATATGGTAGTATGGCTGCTGTTGTTGTTATTGTTGTTGTTGAATCAGATGCCGTTACAGCACCGCATTGCATTTCCGTTGACGCCGTTGCCGCTGACAGTTAACTGTCAATGCCAAAGTGGGCTGAGTCCCAGGCCAAAAAGGCAGGCCGGCAAAACTTACCATCGGCTTGACCAAGTTTGAAATTGTTTTGTCAGGCCTCAGTGGCCACAGCAATGCCCATGGAATCGATAAGCCCAATCTATACCCGATGATTCATAATATTATTCATTCCTTCTTTCTTTCTTCATTTTTTTTTAATATCAACTTGGCGTTCATGTCGTTGCCTTTTCCACAGTTGGCCAGTTTGGTTCAAGCGAAAAGAAAGTCGTTGTCGACATGGTCGTCATCGGCGGCAGTCAATAAGCTTCCGGCGTTCGGAGGTTCGGCCCCAAAACGAAAAGCAAAATAAAACATACCTGATTCGGTTTTTGGGTGTTAACCTGCTGTTGACCCAAATACTTTCGAGTGCTCGATCCACACAAACTGCACCTGCCCAGCAAGTGTGTTGTGTGGTGGAGTTGAGAGCTGAGGCTGAAAACTGAGAGTGTTTCGATTTGATTGGAAGCGAAGTTAACGTCTGTATCGATTATTTTGTTTTCTGCTTGGCTTTAATGAGCGTGTGAATCGCTTGTGCTTTTTGGGATTGACCGCGGGACTCTGTGGGGTGAAAGTTTGATTGGAACGCATAGCATAGCAATTCGGCAAATGTTAAGATTGAAACCATTAATAAATCTATCGAGCGACCCACCGACTGTATGCAGCAGTGTCAATGGCCTACGCAATTTCACTTCGCAGTCGAGTGTTAAATGACAATTACACATGCCCGGCACAAGCTACACCGCCACTTCGACACTTCGCTACTTGTGTCCAACTACCAACTATATACTTGTGGAGATTATGGGGTAGGGGGATGGTCTAATGTACTCGTCATTTACATGCCATAGACCTCGCCCCAGTCCAATGACAATTAAAATGCGACTGGCGTTTTATTATTTCTGCTTCCACAAGTTCAACAAACGGCAAACAACTCTCGAGTACTCGACTTGCTATAACGTTAGATTTGCCAAAAAACAAAAACAATAACAAAATTACAAACATCTTCATAACAGAGCGCATTGTCGTCTTCAGTAAACTCAAAACTTATGTGTACAAAATATTTGTTTTCAGGTGAAATTTTCTTTCTATTTTTATTTTAACGATTTTGCGTGTGCAGCATGCGAAATGCGTAGAATGGAGGAAAGCACCATAAAGGCGTTAACACCACAAGTTAACGGAGCTGTGACCATAGATAAAAAATACATTCAGCGATTTGGCATTTGTGAGGTTCAAGTGCTTTTTGGGCGTTGCCAAATAAACTCAAAGAAAAATTGTTTGAATGAATATTTGGCAGTTGCCTTTTTGGGGAGAAATTTAGATTTTGTTTGTAAAGTAGTCAATATGAAAAAAAAATCTTGACATTTGATGGTAAGAGAACTTATTTCTGGAAGAAACAATGTACTTTTCCATTTAATTCTTTTAGTACAATTAGCGAGATAATCCAAGCAGAATATATTTAATTGTAATTGCAAACTCAGAGATGGTAAACATAACGCTGGAATGTGGCAAGTTGTTGGTGAAAATAAACCACGTACTGTCGGACTAATAAGCGCAGACAACAAATCGCTAACTAAACAACCGAACATACCAGACAACAGATCCCTTGTCTGAAGTTTTCTGTAGTTTTCTCTCCCTGGTTTCTGAGTTACAATTGACAGTTGTATGACTAGAGGCGTGTGCAACATGCATAATTTTTGGCATGCAGCTGCAATAAATGCAACAACCGCCGTAGCCGCAGTTGTAAATGACACAGGCGTATTCAAAGGCGCCCACACTGCGTATGCGTAATAAGTACGACCACTTTGACAACGTGAGTCAGTCAAAAGGCAAGCCAAAGTCAAAGTATTATTTTTCTTTTGTCTAAAACTTGTTTTTCTCTCTGCGACTTTAAGCTATTGTAGAACCCATAAGCTGTGACTTTTTTCGGATAAAAAGCGTACTCTGTATGCTACGCGATTGGAAACGAAAGTTTTCTTTTGTGTCTGCGCACAGATTTGGGGCAGCATAATTAATGCAACAGCCGAAAATAGAAAGTAAAGCTGCAGCTGCATAAATGAAATTGCGTTTAAGACGAAGCCAAATCTTAAACAATTACTCAATTTTCTACATTATTTTTCTTTGCGTTTCATTTGCAGATACGGCGCCGAGTTGGTGGCCATCGATAGCTATGCGGAAAACAATGAAACACTGGCGATAGCACACGCCAGCGATCCCAATCAGCGTGCTTCAGATAAATATTGGCTTGGTCTGGCTTCGCTGGATGATCTACGCACAAATACCCTGGAATCGGCGTCGGGTGCATTGATCTCACAATACTCTGGCTTCTGGTCTCTGCAGCAGCCCAATGCCGAGTCCGGTGAATGTGTCGCAGCTAGCTTTGCCAGCAAAACACAGAGCTGGGATCTGGGCACCTGTGAGTCGCTGCTTCCCTTCATGTGCCGTGCTCCCGCCTGTCCCCAGGGTGCGTTGCACTGCGCTAATGGCATGTGCATCAATCAAGCCTTCAAGTGCGACGGCAGTGATGATTGCGGCGATGGTACTGACGAGCTCGACTGTCCGGCTCAGTGCCATTATCACATGCAATCTGGTGGCGATGTCATTGAGACACCCAACTACCCTCATAAGTATGGAGCGCTGAGCAAGTGCAAGTGGACGCTCGAAGGTCCGCTAGGTAGCAACATTATTCTGCAGTTCCAGGACTTTGAGACGGAGAAAACTTTTGATACTGTGCAAGTTCTGGTGGGCGGACGCACCGAGGACAAATCTGTATCGCTGGCCACATTGAGTGGCAAGCAGGATCTGACCACGCAACCCTTTGTTTCTGCTTCCAACTTCATGATTGTCAAGTTCACCACCGATGGCAGTGTTGAGCGCAAGGGTTTCCGCGCCACCTGGAAGACTGAGGCCAAGAACTGTGGTGGTACCTTGAAGGCCACGTTGCAACGGCAGATCCTCACCAGTCCCAACTATCCTAAACAATACCCAGGAGGTCTGGAGTGCCTGTATGTAATTAAGGCGCAACCTGGACGTATAATTTCCATTGAAGTCGATGACCTAGACATTGCCAAGGGACGCGACTATCTCCTCATACGCGATGGTGACTCACCCATGAGTCGCACGATTGCCCAGCTGACGGGCAAGACCAATCAGAACGAACGTGTCATTATCTCCACTGGCAATGCGCTTTATTTGTACTTCAAGTCGAGTCTTGGCGAGGCGGGCAAGGGCTTCAGTCTACGTTATATTCAGGGCTGCAAGGCCACGATTACCGCACGCAATGGCACCGTTACTTCACCCGCTTTTGGCTTGGCTGATTACCCAAAGAACCAGGAATGCTTCTTTACCATTCGCAATGGAGCCCGTGCTCCACTCTCGCTGAAGTTCGACAAGTTTACTGTCCACAAGAGTGATAATGTGCAAGTCTTTGATGGCTCCTCCACTTCTGGATTGCGTCTACACTCGGGTAATGGTTTCACTGGAACTGCAGCTCCAAAACTGACACTGACTGCCTCATCTGGCGAGATGTTGATTAAATTTACCTCTGATGCACTGCACAATGCTGCGGGGTAAGTTGTTTTTAAATGCTCCTCTACTTATATCGAAAAGTAATAATATTTTGTAAATAATTTCAGTTGGTCGGCTACATTCTCAGCGGACTGTCCCGAGCTGCAGCCTGGCATTGGAGCCTTGGCCTCCAGTCGCGACACGGCCTTCGGCACGCTGGTCAGCTTCACATGTCCCATTGGACAGGAGTTTGCCACCGGCAAGACGCGTCTGGTTACGGAATGTTTGCCTGGTGGAAACTGGAGTGTCTCCTACATACCAAAGTGTCAGGGTAAGACCTTAATTTGTGTAATTAATAATTTAACTTAAAATAAGAATAAAATGCATTATTGCAGTTTAAACACAAATTTCAATTAATTTTTATCTATTTACAGAGGTCTACTGCGGTCCTGTTCCACAAATCGATAACGGCTTCTCCATTGGCTCCTCGAATGTCACATATCGCGGCATTGCCATGTACCAGTGTTATGCTGGCTTTGCATTTGCCACCAACGAGCCCATCGAGAAGATTTCTTGCCTGCCCGACGGACGCTGGGAGCGTCAACCTCACTGCATGGCCTCCCAATGTGCTGCTCTACCAGAAGTTGCCCATGCCAACATGACACTGCTCAATGGCGGCGGACGTAGCTATGGCACCATTGTGCAATACGAATGTGAACCTGGCTATGAGCGCAATGGACATCCCGTACTCACCTGCATGTCCAATGGTACCTGGAGTGGCGATGTTCCACGTTGCAGTCGCAAGCGTTGCTACGAATTCCCCGACATCGATAACGGTTTTGTTGTGGACTCTGCGCGACCATATCACTTTGGAGACGAGGCACGCGTGCAGTGCTTTAAGGGTTACAAACTCATTGGCAGCAACATTATGCGATGCAGCGAGGCACAACGTTTCGAGCAGCCCCCAACCTGTGAAGACATCAATGAATGCAGCTCCTCACAGTGCGATCTTACAACCACTGAGTGCAACAACACCAATGGCTCTTTCCATTGTCAGTGTCGCTCCGGTTTTACGGCTACCACCGAATGCAGACCTGTTGCGGATTTAGGATTGGGTAATGGAGGCATTCCTGACGATAGCATCACCACTTCACCAAGTGAGCCCGGCTACAGCAAGGGCCTGGTGCGTCTTAATACAAATGGTTGGTGCGGCGCATCCCTGGAACCAGGTGTAAATTGGATTTTGATTGACCTCAAGGCACCCACCATTTTGCGTGGATTCCGCACGATGTCTGTGGAGCGACCAGATCGCAATGTTGCCTTCAGCTCGGCGGTGCGTCTGCAGTACTCGAATGATTTGACCGATGTGTTCAAAGACTATGCCAATCCCGATGGCACTGCTGTGGAGTTTAGAATTCTAGAGCCCACTCTGTCTATTTTGAATCTGCCCTTGCCCATAGAGGCACGTTACATTCGCTTCCGCATCCAGGATTACGTGGGCGCGCCTTGTCTGCGCATGGAACTGATGGGTTGCACTCGCTTGGACTGCGTGGACATCAATGAGTGCAGCAAGGACAATGGCGGCTGTGACCAGAAGTGTATCAATTCACCCGGTGGCTATGCTTGTGCCTGTAACACAGGATATCAGCTCTACACCTCCAACGGCACCGCTGGCTACCACGTTGAGCGTTCCGAGTCTGGAGAACGTGATGGCGACACCTATCAACGTAACAAGACCTGTGTGCCCGTAATGTGCCCTGAGCTAGAGGCTCCAGAGAATGGTCAATTGTTGAGTGAACGTAACGATTATCATTTCGGAGATGTTGTGCGTTTCCAGTGCCACTTTGGCTACATCATGAGTGGCAGTTCTGTGGCCCTGTGTCTCTCCAGTGGTCAATGGAACGCTAGCGTACCGGAGTGCAATTGTAAGTACTAAAAGTTCTACTTCGGTTTTTTCGGTGATTAATTGTTTGTTTCTTGCAGATGCCAAGTGCGTTTCCTTGCCAGATGACAAGCTGGAGGGTTTGACCGTTGCTCGTCCCGATCCCGAGTCGGTGCTCGTGCCATTCCGTGATAATGTGACTATAAGCTGTGGTTCCCCGGGTCGTCAGTTGCGTTCCACTGCCTCGGCTGGCTTCAGACAGTGTGTCTATGATCCTAAGCCGGGTCTACCAGACTACTGGCTATCGGGCATGCAGCCTTCCTGCCCCCGTGTCGATTGTTATGCCCCCATGCCTACACCTGGCGCTGAGTACGGACAATTTGTGGATACACGCTTCCAGAGCAGCTTCTTCTTTGGTTGCCAAAATACATTTAAGCTGGCGGGCCAAACGAACCGTCACGATAATGTGGTGCGCTGTGGTGCCGATGCCATCTGGGACTTTGGCGATTTGCGTTGCGAGGGACCCGTGTGCGAAGATCCTGGTAGACCTGCTGATGGCCGTCAGCTGGCACGAAGCTATGAGCAGAGCTCAGAAGTTTACTTTGGCTGCAATCGTCCCGGCTACATTCTAATCAACCCCAGACCTATTACTTGTATCAGGGAGCCAGAGTGCAAGGTTATCAAGCCTTTGGGTTTGAGTTCAGGCAGAATTCCCGACTCGGCCATCAATGCCACCTCGGAACGTCCCAATTATGAGGCCAAGAACATTCGTCTCAATTCGGCCACAGGCTGGTGCGGCAAGCAGGAAGCTTTTACCTATGTCAGTGTTGATCTGGGTCAAATCTATCGCGTTAAGGCCATCCTAGTTAAGGGTGTGGTCACCAACGACATTGTGGGACGTCCCACCGAAATTCGTTTCTTCTACAAACAGGCCGAGAATGAGAACTATGTCGTATACTTCCCCAATTTCAATCTCACAATGCGAGATCCTGGAAACTATGGTGAATTGGCAATGATTACGCTGCCCAAATATGTGCAGGCTCGCTTTGTCATCCTAGGCATCGTTAGCTACATGGATAATGCCTGTCTGAAGTTTGAACTGATGGGTTGCGAGGAACCCAAGCAAGAGCCTCTGTTGGGCTACGATTATGGATACTCTCCTTGTGTGGATAATGAACCACCAATCTTCCAGAACTGCCCGCAACAACCCATTGTCGTGCGCCGTGATGAGAATGGCGGTGTGCTGCCTGTTAACTTTACTGAACCTACTGCTGTGGATAACTCCGGTTCCATTGCCAGGTTGGAAATTAAACCACAAAACTTCCGCACTCCCAGTCACATCTTCAAGGATACAGTTGTCAAATATGTCGCCTTCGATTACGATGGCAACGTGGCCATTTGTGAGATCAATATTACCGTGCCGGATGTTACCCCACCTTTGTTGCAATGTCCCCAGAGCTATGTGATTGAGTTGGTTGATCGTCAGGAAAGTTACAATGTCAACTTTAATGACACTCGCAAACGCATCAAGACTTCAGACGAAACTGGTGAAGTGCGTCTACAGTTCACACCGGAACGTTCAACAATCAAGATTGGAAACTTTGAGAACGTGACTGTTACCGCCACGGACAAATACAATAATCGAGCTAGTTGTCACTTCCAAGTCTCAGTGCAGGCTTCACCCTGTGTTGACTGGGAGCTACAACCGCCGGCGAATGGTGCCATTAATTGTCTTCCTGGAGATCGGGGCATTGAATGCATTGCAACTTGTAAACCTGGATTCCGCTTTACGGACGGCGAGCCCCTGAAGACCTTCTCCTGTGAGACATCTCGTTTGTGGCGGCCCACTTCGGTGGTGCCCGACTGTGTGTCAGAGAATACCGAACAGGCTGCTTACCATGTGACCGCTACCATCACCTATCGTGCTAACGGTGCTGTGGCTCAATCCTGCTTGGGTCAATACCAGGATGTGCTTGCCCAACACTACTCGGGACTGAATCAGCTGTTGTCGCAACGTTGCTCTGCTGTTAACGTGAACATGAATGTGACATTCTTGAAGTCAGTGCCATCGCTTTTGGAAGAGAATGTGGTCAAAATGGACTTTATACTGTCCATTCTCCCGGCTGTGCGTCAGCCTCAACTCTACGACCTTTGCGGCTCCACGCTGAACCTCATATTTGATCTGAGCGTGCCATATGCCAGCGCTGTTATTGATTCCCTTTTGAATATATCAAATATTGGAAATCAGTGTCCGCCACTGCGTGCTCTGAAATCACAAATCTCTCGTGGATTCAACTGCAACACCGGCGAAGTACTCAATATGGATACCAGCGATGTGCCACGTTGTCTGCACTGTCCAGCGGGTACCTATGTCTCCGAGGGTCAGAATAGCTGCACCAACTGCCCACGCGGGTACTACCAAAACCGCGATCGTCAGGGCACCTGTCTGCGTTGTCCCGCCGGCACCTACACTAAAGAAGAGGGATCCAAGGCACTTAGCGACTGCATACCCGTCTGCGGCTATGGTACTTACTCACCCACTGGTCTCGTGCCCTGCCTGGAATGTCCACGCAACTCTTTCAGCGCAGAGCCACCCACGGGAGGTTTCAAAGATTGCCAGGCTTGTCCGGCGCAGACCTTCACCTATCAACCTGCCGCCTCGAACAAGGCACTTTGCCGCGCCAAATGCGCTCCTGGCACCTACTCTGCTACTGGACTTGCTCCTTGCTCGTCTTGCCCTCTCCATCATTACCAGAGTGCTGCGGGAGCACAGAACTGTAATGAGTGCCCCAGCAATATGCGCACGGATACCGCCGGTGCCAAGGGACGTGAGCAATGCAAACCCGTGGTTTGTGGTGAAGGTGCTTGCCAGCATGGTGGACTCTGTGTACCAATGGGCCATGATGTTCAGTGCTTCTGCCCTGCTGGTTTCTCTGGACGTCGCTGCGAACAGGACATCGATGAGTGTGCGTCGCAGCCCTGCTACAATGGTGGTCAGTGTAAGGATCTGCCGCAGGGTTATCGCTGCGAGTGTCCTACCGGCTATACGGGCATCAATTGCCAGGAGGAGGCCAGCGATTGCGGTAATGATACCTGCCCCGCACGTGCCATGTGCAAGAATGAACCTGGCTATAAGAATGTGACATGCTTGTGCCGCAGCGGTTACACTGGCGATCAATGCGATGTTACCATTGATCCCTGCACTGCCAACGGTAATCCCTGCACAAATGGTGCCAGTTGTCAGGCCCTGCAACAAGGACGCTACAAGTGCGAGTGTCTGCCCGGCTGGGAAGGACTTCACTGTGAGCAAAACATCAACGATTGCGAGGAGAATCCTTGTCTGCTTGGCGCTGCCTGCACAGATCTGGTCAACGACTTCCAGTGTGCCTGTCCACCTGGATTCACGGGCAAACGTTGCGAGCAAAAGATCGATCTGTGTCTATCAGAACCCTGTAAGCATGGCGCTTGTGTGGATCGTCTATTTGACCATGAGTGTGTCTGCCACCCTGGCTGGACTGGAGCTGCCTGCGATGTTAATATCGATGACTGCGAAAATCGTCCCTGCTCCAATGATGGCGTCTGTGTGGATTTGGTTGATGGCTACAGCTGCAACTGTGAGCCTGGCTACACGGGCAAGAACTGTCAACATACTATCGATGACTGTGCCTCGAATCCCTGCCAACATGGCGCAACCTGTGTGGATCAATTAGACGGTTTCAGTTGCAAGTGTCGCCCTGGTTTTGTTGGTCTCAGTTGTGAGGCTGAGATTGATGAATGCTTGAGCGATCCTTGCCATCCTGTTGGCACCGAACGCTGCCTGGATCTGGACAACAAATTCGAGTGCGTGTGCCGTGATGGCTTCAAGGGCCCGCTCTGCGAGACGGATATTGATGACTGCGAGGCACAGCCTTGTCTCAACAATGGCCTCTGTCGCGATCGTGTCGGTGGTTTCGAGTGTGGCTGTGAGCCTGGCTGGAGTGGCATGCGCTGTGAGCAACAGGTCACCACATGCAATGTACAGGCACCTTGCCAAAACGATGCCAAGTGCATTGATCTCTTCCAGGATTACTTCTGCGTTTGTCCCAGCGGCACCGATGGCAAGAACTGCGAAACGGCACCCGAACGTTGCATTGGCAATCCCTGCATGCATGGCGGCAAATGCCAGGACTTCGGCTCTGGTCTCAACTGCAGCTGTGCTGCGGATTATTCCGGCATTGGATGCCAGTATGAGTACGATGCTTGTGAGGATCATGTCTGCCAGAATGGCGCAATTTGTCTGGACAATGGTGCTGGTTACAGTTGCCAATGTCCGCCTGGATTTACCGGCAAGAACTGTGAATTAGATATTGTCGACTGCAAGGATAACTCGTGTCCACCTGGCGCCAGCTGTGTGGATCTTACTAATGGGTTCTACTGCCAGTGTCCATTCAATATGACTGGCGATGATTGCCGCAAGGCCATTCAAGTGGACTACGATTTGTACTTCAGTGATCCTTCCCGCTCAACAGCTGCTCAGGTGGTGCCTTTCCCAACGGGCGAGGCCAACAGCCTAACAGTTGCCATGTGGGTGCAGTTTGCCCAAAAGGATGACACTGGTATCTTCTTCACACTGTACGGCGTGGATTCTGCCCGCATGACTCAGCGTCGTCGTCTCCTGCTCCAAGCTCATTCGAGTGGCGTGCAAGTTTCACTCTTTGAGAACCTACCCGATGTGTTCCTTAGCTTCGGCGAATACACTTCCGTCAACGATGGACAATGGCATCATGTGGCTGTAGTTTGGGACGGAATTTTGGGCCAACTGCAGCTCATTACTGAAGGTCTGATAGCCAGTAAATTGGAGTACGGTGCTGGCGGTGCTCTGCCCGCTTATCTGTGGTCAGTGCTCGGTCGCCCTCAGCCCGATGGATCTAAGCATGAATTGTCCTACACTGATTCCGGCTTCCAAGGCACCATTACCAAGACCCAGGTTTGGGCGCGTGCTTTAGATATTACTTCCGAGATTCAGAAACAAGTGCGCGATTGCCGTTCTGAGCCAGTGCTTTACCCTGGTCTGATCCTCAACTGGGCCGGCTATGAGATGACTTCCGGCGGCGTGGAACGCAATGTGCCTTCGCTGTGCGGACAACGCAAGTGTCAAGTAGGCTACACCGGTGCCAACTGCCAACAGCTTGTTGTTGATAAGGAGCCGCCTGTTGTAGAGCATTGCCCTGGAGACTTGTGGGTTATCGCTAAGAACGGTTCCGCTGTAGTTACCTGGGATGAACCTCACTTCAGTGACAACATTGGTGTTACTAAGATCTATGAACGTAACGGACATCGCTCTGGCACAACTCTTCTGTGGGGCACATACGATATCACCTACATTGCATCCGATGCTGCTGGCAACACTGCTTCCTGTAGCTTCAAGGTTTCCTTGCTAAGTACGTTACTCAGTTCGTTAAATATTTTGCAAACACTTACTTATTAATTAATTTTCTTTTGCAGCTGAATTCTGTCCACCTCTGGCTGATCCTGTGGGTGGTTCACAGGTCTGCAAGGATTGGGGCGCAGGCGGTCAGTTTAAGGTCTGTGAGATTGCTTGCAATACGGGTTTACGCTTCTCAGAGCAGGTGCCCGAATTCTACACTTGCGGCGCCGAAGGTTTCTGGCGTCCAACACGTGAACCTTCCATGCCTCTAGTCTACCCATCTTGTTCACCTGCCAAGCCAGCTCAACGTGTATTCCGCATTAAGATGCTCTTCCCTTCGGACGTGCTGTGCAACAAGGCCGGCCAGGCTGTGTTGCGCCAAAAGGTTACCAACTCAGTGAATGCTCTAAATAGGGACTGGAACTTCTGCTCTTACGCCATTGAGGGCACAAGGCAAGTTTAAGATAAGAGTATTATAATTAATGATTTAAATATCATTTCTACCATTTGTGATGCTGTATACTTAATAAGCTATTATTTCTTACTTAGGGAGTGCAAGGATATTCAGATCGATGTGAAGTGTGATCATTATCGCGCCGCTCAAAACAATCGTGTGCGTCGTCAGTCCAAGGATGGTGGCGTCTATGTAATGGAAGCTGAGATTCCAGTTGTCAAGTAAGTATTCACTTAAGAAAGACCTTTATAGAAGATGAATCTTAGATGTAGAAAGAGTAGCATGTTTATATGTACAAAATATTTGTGTCTTTATGTGTGTGATTCTATGTGTTATATGTGTTCTATGTGTTCGTTAACCCAATTTTTAGCGAGGACGACGATCTGGCACTGACTGGTCGCCAGGGACGCCAACAAACTGGCGGTGATACATACACGCTGGAAATAGCCTTCCCGGCTGTTAAGTATGTCCAAGCATCCAACTCACTCAACGATCAATTTGCACCCGATCTCTACCACCAGCATTATCGCACCCAATAAACCAACTCAACTTTCACTCTTGTCTCAGACTAATCTCCAAGCTAATCTAGCTAATGTCTAACCATCCAATCCAATGCAATCAATCAATCACAAATGCTTCAAGCTAACCCATGTGTCTTGCGTGCTAACTCCATTTCGAATTTAATCCAGTCGACTCGTTTCACAAATTCACTTTTACTAACTAATGTCCTGTTATTCTCTCCCAACTCTAGTGATCCTGTGACGCATACATCGACGGGCGAACGCTCCAATGTGAAACAGCTGCTTGAGAAATTGATTTTAGAAGACGATCAGTTTGCCGTACAGGAAATTCTACCCAATACTGTACCCGATCCCGCTTCTCTGGAGCTGGCCTCCGAGTATGCCTGTCCTGCCGGTCAGGTGGTCATGATACCCGACTGCGTGCCTTGTTCGATTGGCACCTTCTACGATACCGCCAACAAGACGTGCATTGCCTGCGCCCGCGGCAGCTATCAGTCTGAGGCTGGTCAACAGCAGTGCAGCAAGTGTCCGACCATTGCTGGACGTCCCGGGGTCACCGCAGGTCCTGGTGCTCGTTCCGCAGCTGACTGCAAAGAACGCTGCCCAGCTGGCAAGTACTTTGATGCCGAGTCTGGTCTATGCAGATCTTGCGGTCATGGTTTCTATCAGCCCAACGAGGGTGCCTTCAGCTGCGAGTTGTGCGGTCTGGGACAGACCACACGTTCTACAGAGGCCACCTCACGTAAAGAGTGTCGCGATGAATGCAGCTCCGGTCAACAGCTGGGCGCCGATGGACGCTGTGAACCCTGTCCTCGTGGCACCTACCGTCTGCAGGGTGTGCAACCCTCATGTGCCGCCTGTCCGCTGGGTCGTACCACACCAAAGGTGGGCGCTAGTTCTGTGGAGGAATGCACACTACCGGTGTGCTCACCTGGCACCTATCTCAATGCCACGCTCAATATGTGTATCGAGTGCCGCAAGGGCTTCTATCAGTCCGAGTCTCAGCAAACCGTCTGCATTCAATGTCCACCAAACCACAGCACAAAGATCACAGGTGCCACATCGAAGAGCGAGTGCACCAATCCCTGCGAGCATATTGCCGAGGGAAAACCACATTGCGATGTTAATGCCTATTGTATTATGGTGCCAGAGACATCTGACTTCAAGTGCGAATGCAAACCTGGTTTCAATGGCACTGGCATGGCGTGCACGGATGTCTGCGATGGTTTCTGTGAGAACTCTGGCACTTGCGTCAAGGATCTCAAAGGTACTCCATCATGCCGATGTGTGGGCTCCTTCACTGGACCGCATTGTGCTGAACGCTCAGAGTTTGCTTACATTGCTGGTGGCATTGCTGGCGCAGTTATCTTCATCATCATAATTGTGTTGCTCATCTGGATGATATGCGTGCGTTCCACGAAGCGAAGGGATCCCAAAAAGATGCTCACACCTGCCATCGATCAGACAGGATCACAGGTGAACTTCTACTATGGCGCACACACTCCTTACGCGGAGTCCATTGCGCCCTCGCACCACAGTACGTATGCGCATTATTATGACGATGAGGAGGATGGCTGGGAGATGCCTAATTTCTACAACGAAACCTACATGAAAGACGGTAAGAAATACACAAAGACTTAATCAAACCTTGAGACTGATGATGTGTTTAACTTCACAGGTCTGCATGGTGGCAAGATGAGCACATTGGCCCGGTCCAATGCGTCGCTCTACGGAACTAAAGAAGACTTATACGATCGACTGAAACGTCACGCTTACACGGGCAAGAAAGGTGAGTTTGTCTCATGTTCACTTCTTGTGGCAATTAACTAAATTAATCGACTTTTTTATTTTATAGAAAAGAGTGACAGTGATAGCGAAGTGCAGTAAAACCATCAACGAAAAACAAAAAACATAAAACACACAAATAACTTAAAAAATTTATAACTTTAAAATCTGCTTTAATGTAAAATGTGGTCATAAATGTATAGGCACTGCAGAGGAAAAGTTCGAACACTGCCCCCAAACAAAAAAAAGAAAAACAAATACTCATTGAAAGCGAACAACAAAAAAATAGTTTCAATATTGAGTGCGGCGAATTGAAAGCTTTGCATTGAATCGCTGTAATCGTCGGCTTTCATTTGTATTCAATCTTTCAATAGCTTTGGCAATTACGTGGCTTAATGCAAAGCTTAAAAGCCGCCTTCGATAGAGAGAGATTGAGAGAATGGAAGAAAAATCTTAAATTAGTGACTCCAAGAAGTGCTTTTTAAATATGAAAACTAAACTGAAATTAAGTCGAACTTATAATACGAGTATAATAAATGATAAAATTGTTTTAATCTTAAGTATTATTATCTAAATATACACATATAAATTACAAAACTTAAAGCTACCTTGCTTTCAAAGGTATTAAATGAGTTCAATTGCAATATACTTACTTTATAAATAAATCTACTTATTTTCCAAACTTGTTGAAAAATTCGCGAGTGCTGTAAAAGGCAAATCAAATATAGTCGTTATTTTGTAATTTAAATAAAAAACAAAAACTAAAGCAAATTAATTATTGTACGATTATTTTATAAATTCTTTTTACCTATGTAACTGTATAAAAAGAAAACCGAACTAATAATAAAAAGCAAATGCTTATGTTTATATTTACTTCACTTGTTTAATATCATTAATATTAAAACATTTACAGCCAAAGATTAGGTCTCTTTGAGGTCCTGTCAAAAGGCGTCTGCCACATTGGCGTATTGTACTTGCTTAATGCCTCATATACTTTTTGCGTCTATACTGCGGGCTACGTTCAAAAAAGTTTATAGTATTTTCCATCTGTAGGGATACATTAGTTTTGGGGGCAAGGTAGCGGCGATAGAAATCTTGCAAATGATGAGTAACCTTGCTAGTCATTACCAAAATGCCAATGGCCACGGGAATTGTGAATGCGCCAATAATCAGCGTCTCATACTTGGCATAAAATTTCTCTGAAACAATGTTCACAGCCATTGTATGAACAATTAAATAAATGGAAAATTCCAAAGCCTGCCAGATAATTAGTATGCCCACTTCCATCAATAACATGGCCACCAGACATTCACACATAATTTTTATCACGTTCGGTAATCTGCATAATCCAAGCGGAACTATTCGACAATCATAAATAAGATCCATCAGTGCGACGCATATAATCATTGTTGGTAACCTTGAACCAGGCGTATCGATACCCTTCATCCGATCTACAAATATGGCAAATCGGAATATGAGATGCAACAAGCCGGCTATCAAAACCGATTCCAATGAGGCCATATCTAAAGTAAAATAAGAAAACGAATATGCAGCCAATATAATAAAAATAGAATAATTCTCACTCGTTAAAAGCAAAATACACCAAAAATTTCAAAATGATCTTAAAAAACAAATAAAAACTTTATAGAAAGTATTTTTTATATGTGCAACCCTATTTTCTAAATAACCAGTTGTTGTTGACGTGTAATTGAGGTTGAATTTTATAATTCTTAAAAATGCTACTTTGATCCCTTTAACTTGCTACTTGTTTTTTGTTACTATTACTATTTTGACATACTTTAACGCTATTTCCTAATATTTTGATGTAAGTAAGATCGTGACAAATAAAGATTAAAGCGATTTCAAGGCCATCACATTATTGTGACATCTACTATAAGTCTGCTAGAATGCTAAGATCGTGTACGAGCTTAAAAAAGTCGCACAACTCTTTGATAGGCCGACACCCAAAAATTTACATTTTATAAGGCGACAAAGAAATTTATTCTTTTTTTGCCATTGATTGTATGGATAACAATAATATTAACAAATTATCCTAAAATAATGCTGCACTCGTCACGAATGGTTTTAAGCACACCGTCTTCAAAGTATGCAAACACAAATTCACACGGTGTAAATTATCCGTCCTAAAAGTATGCACCACCAACTATATTCAGTTGGATCCTTAGCAAACCTAATGATAGGGTTTATTCAATTTATTTATTTATTTAATAATTTATTATTATTATTATTGATTTATACAGTCTACCATGGGTATCTACTGCCATTCATGATTTTCAGTATAAAATCCACCTTAAATATTTGAATGAGGTATTTAAAAAAAAAAATCTAAAATAAAAAGATTGCAGACAATTTGAAGAATCGATTATTTTATGCTTTTTTAAAAAATATTTTATCTTCATTTACTATTAGCCAGATTGTAACTATATTGACTCGTTAGTCATTAAAATTTTGAAGCACCCGAACGTGAAGATCAGTGGTCTGAGAAGTTATCACAAAAATTACCACAGACAGTGGATACGTTATGCCGCCAATTATTTGAGTTTCATGTTGGTTGTAGGTGGATCTGCTTACAAGTTCCAAGCCAAGAAGTGTATGCTTGGATAACAAAAATACGCAATGTTCGACCGACATCCAAAATATCATGACAGATTCCATTAAGACAATCGATGTCACCACCTCTAAAGTATATCGAAATCCAGCTGGGACATTATCAAAGCGTGATGGTATGAATTTATTATCATAGATAATATTCAGTACTGCCACAAATACGATGACTGTGGGAATTGATGGCCCAGGTGTTTGAAGCTTCGATTGTGGTGTCATATTAAAGCCATATCGGAAGATCAAATGCACAATGCTGGCAACCACAACGGAATCCATGGATGTCATGTCGAAAAACTTTCACAGTTTAGCCGAATTAAGATAAATACTGAAATAAAAGGAATGCAAAATTTAGAATTTATTTGTCAACAAACTCCATACATTTCTAGTAGTAACATATTTCCAGTAGGAAACTTGTCATACGGTCAACTCAAAAATCATAAGTTTACTTTTGGAAATTATCACAATGAAGATGCTTCCATAACCTTTATGGATGCGGCGCAATATGAATAAGATGCCAAGGAAATTCGCCTAAATCTCGAATTTTAACCACTATCTATTGAATCCATGTAACTATTAAATTTATCAATTATGAAGATATCTAACTCGGCTTATTTAAAAACAAAATAACCAATTTATAGTTGCGATTGAAATATTTATTACAATGACGCAAGCTTATGTATTTGTGTGTATATTATGTTAATTTTTGGTATTGTTCACATTAGTTTGTGTTATCCAAAATTCCAAAGATGAGTTATATATGTAAGATTTCTTTCGTCCTGGACAGATTTGCTATTTGCTGAGTATAGCCGACTTATTTCAATTATTATAAAATAAATGCAATTTTGAGAACTCAATTTGAATTCGATTTTGTTGTGCATGCCCGCACATTAGCAAGGTTTTTCATTATTGCTTGTGTAATTTTTAATGTATTTAGTGTAATGATATGCGCCCTACTTAGTGGCCCTAATCCTTACGAAAGTAAAAAATCAAACCGACAGCCATGCCACAGAATAGTATTGGATAGCTTAGTTTGCGAATGTTTTTGCCAAAAAATATATGCAGCAGGGAGTAGACGAGACCCATTTCCTTTCTGGTCTGCCTCTCTGTCGCGTCCAAATCCCTTGCCGCAATCAGCTCCGATCCAGATAGATCGTCGGCAGATTGTGGCAAGTCAATGGCATCGTTATTGACCAGTTCGCTGCCAGGTTGGAGAAGCTTGTGCAACATTTCAATGTCATGCTCCGCCTCCAAAAGCTGTTCCACACGGACGTGCTTACGCTCTTGGACACCAGAGCCTGATGGACACGAACTCTTTGATGGAGTTGCGTCTACTTGCTCATTTGTCACTTCTGGTTGTATATCATCCTCAAGCTGGAATTCCTTCTCAAGCTTCGCCGAATGCATTGCAACATCCGCCTCCATCTCAGCGACGGCACGTTGGAGCACGAGTAGCGTCTGCTGCTCGTCCTTTTCCAGTTGCAGAAAGCTATCGGTTGCCGCTAGGGTCTCGGTGCTGTCCCCATGCAGAGGCTTTGAGCAGCTCGGCCGAAGACTCGATAATTCGCGACAATTCGAATTATCATCATCTACAGTTGAGCAGTCCATGTGAACCCCTGAATCCTCCGTTGTGTTCACCAGAGTGCTTGTACTACTGAAACTGTCATCAAGAACCTTCTTTCTATCCAGCGACTTCATCAGTGTTGTGTATTTCCGATTATGAAAGCCATTGCCTACATGTATGGGACACGGAATTTTGGTTGGCGGAGGCATATTGCTGCCGCTCTTAACGCCAGATGCTTCAACTTTACAATTGACATTCACATTAATCATATTGGCCGCTTCATTTGTAGTTGCTGCTTTGGCTATGGGCGAATTTTTGTCAAAGATGTGTCTGTTGTTTGAGTTGTTTCGACTTGTTTTGAGCAATCTGTAATATTGTTCGATTTATCGTTGGACGGAGTGGCTTGAACATCGCAACTGGCCATTGTTGCTAACTGCGTTCAAATACAATACAATTGATAATAACACTTTGTTCTAATAATGAGAGGAGTTTTACTTACCCTGGGCTATTTGTTGCAAGACTGACAAAATTTCAGACTGATTCGAGTAGCAAGACTATTTTTTTATGGTTATTTTGTCGAAATTTACGGGGAGATAAATGTTTTAAATTTGGGCCTGCACTGCTCCTATGTTGACAGATGACAAATTCATTGCTACGAACTTTAAGTATGTATGATTGCTTACTTTGATAAAAACTCAGGGCACACTATTTTATTTCAGAGTTGCTGAGAGTTACGCAAACATAATTGTGAAGTGTGATTCATTAAATTAAAATCATTTTCACAACGTGTTTCGTTAGTAAAAATTCTGAAATTTAAATTGGAACATGTGTAAAATTTATATTCTTATCAGGCAACTCGATTCATGAATCAATACAAAAATCCATCCATATAGTATGTTATTTGTTATATTATTTCCTAAGATGAAACCAATTCTTTGTTTTATAATGTTATTTTTCTATTTTCTACCCGCAGTACCATAAATGGTCTGTAATGCCGAACAGTAAGGCTTGTTTTAGATATTTTTGTATTTATTTTATAATATTTAAGGTTGCATCGCAGCACACAAATAAATAAGTACTTAGTTAATTTGGTTAAGATTTATGGCAGATACTTTTTTTGCTTAGGTCAAACTGGGTTAAAGAACAACAACGACTGGAACTTCAACGGTTCAGTTCTCCAGTTCCACCTTGAGCTTCAGGTGAGTTGGCAGTTCGTTGTAGATAAGGGGCGGAACACGAGCTATGACGAAAGAGAAAGAGATGATGGGTTGCAGAGTGGGCAAAGGACCATCGCCAGAGGGCCAAAACGAGTACTCACTGTTGCATTTGTAAACCAGATCCGACCATATAATCATCTCTTGCGAAAAACAGAAAACGCCCAAGCGACCGCCCTTTAGGGTAAGCGTGGCATCGTAGACATTGTGCGAGTCCAGAATCAAACGAGCTCCCTCATACATGCTAAAAACGAATATGTTGCTTCATTAGTTTCCAGGCATTTCATTTTCTACAAAAACTTACCGCAGTCGGATGAGACCGATCGCGGGTCGATGCACCAGGGACCATCTGTATGAGGTCTTCTCCTTCCAGCCGGCATTCATCGGATCCTTCCAGAGTAGTCTAGCCTGTCCTGGTGTATCGCCAGCATGCCACAAACTATTGCGCAACATGGATCCCGGTCCCGTATTGCTGTCAATGAGCTTTATCTGCACCCCTGGCTCGGCGGAGGCGCGGAATGGTGACGATTGCCAATAGGTTTGAGTTCCCTTCTTCCACTGCACAACATAGAACTTGCGATTGCTCTGATAACTGAAAATGAATCCCACATAGTCATCGTCCGTATCATCATTAATGTAGAAAGTTCCCTCAAAGTCAACGCCTCCAAAGGAATCACTGCCTACTACCAGTCCGGGATCGGAGTTTAAAGTTTGTGTAATCTCGGAACCATTTGCATGCACCTCCCAGTTGGGATCAAGCTGAGCATCGCCCTCGGGATCGAGCATAACCGAGCGTATAGTTCGGAAATCTGTGCGATGTATCATCGAGTTATTTGGGCAATTATCGATGATATTTGGAGTGCCATCGTCATCCTCATCATCCTCACAGATGTCGCCTTTGCCATTACGATTTGCATCGAGTTGGTCGGGGTTTTTGGCCAGTGGACAGTTGTCTCTATAGTTAGGAATTCCATCGCCATCCATGTCATCGTCACAGGCATCGCCCTTGCCATCGAAATCCGTATCCAGCTGATCAGAATTGCTGACCATTGGACAATTATCTTCCGAGTCCTGTATACCATCGTCATCACCATCGATGTCGCTATCGCAGGCATCTCCCACCAGATCCATGTCCCGATCTTCTTGTGCGGGATTCGGAATTGTGGGACAATTGTCACATACATCGCCCACACCATCATTGTCCATATCCGATTGATTGGGATTACTGTCATGTGGACAATTGTCATACTGATTGACGACGGAATCATTGTCCATATCATCGTCACACTCGTTGCCCATGCCATCCTCATCCGCATCCAGTTGCCGACGGTTCGAAATAAAAACACAATTGTCACAGGCATCGCCAATGCCATCGTGATCCGAGTCCAACTGATCGCTGTTGTAGGCAAATGGACAGTTGTCCTTGCTGTTGACCACCTGATCACTGTCTGCATCATCGTCGCAGGCATCGCCAATGCCATCCAAGTCCGCATCCTCCTGACCCGAGTTTGGCAAGTCGGGGCAATTATCCCGCCTGCAGTGCGGCTCCGCACAGTTAAGCGACTCATCTGGCCAGCCATCCAAATCGCGATCACGTCCACAGATCTTTCCGTTGCCCGCCCAACCAACGCTGCAGCGACATTGATAGTGATAGCTATCCGTGGGTACACATTCCGCATTCCTCGAGCACATGCTGCCATCGGGGCAGAGATCTGCAGCAGACAGGCAGCTAAAAGTGCCATTGGCAACATAACCATCTATACACTGACAGCTGTAGGATCCCTAAAATGAAATGTTAAATCTGCTGCTGAAGAAATTGCTTTCAATCTTATACTTACAACTGTGTTCTGACAAATGGAATGTTCTGGGCATCTGAAGAAACCCATCTTGCATTCATTAATATCTTCGCAAGTTTGCTTTTGAAATCCTACGGCCAAATAGTCAGCAGAATAACCTGATAGTAAATAACAAATTAGTTATGCAATTCAACATAATATAAATATTTACTTGTCCTACCGTGAGCATGAATGCCATCAAATCCTGGCGGACAAGGACCACAGCGGAAGCCGGGATTTAGATTACTGCAGGAAGCGGATTCATCGCAAGGTCGATAGAGAGAACATTCGTCCACATCGTGGCACGATGTGCCATTGATTTTGTGGCCACGCGGACAAGAAATGCACTGGAAATAGGGCGAGAAGCCTAACTCAATGCACTCGACACCTGTTAAAAAAAAAGTAAATTATAAAAAATGTTTAATAAAGCATATAGATTATAAGAAATGATTAGGTGTACATAAAAAAGTGACGATAAGTTAGCAAATTGTTAGGTTATGTGTGCAGAAGATTAAAGAATTAGTTGTTATAATATTTTTCACCTATGCTGAAACATAACTGTATCGCCAATACAACGAAAGTAAAACGCGTTACAGGTATGTTTTCAAAAGCAAGACCAGAAAATGATAGTGAATAAACATGAAGCGCAATGAAATTCGATAATAGAGATATATAGGCATATGAAATATGATTTTGATAGATAGAAAAAAAGGAAATTTATTTACCAAAATTGTATCCAAAACGCAGCTCATTAAATTCGTTTATTACTCAAATAAAACAACTTTATTTAGATTTTTATTTCTTTTTTTTTGGAAAAGATATAATTTTTATTCACGTTTCATTTTACAGAGGGGGAAATGGGCAAATTTTCGTAACACGCTTATAAACTCCACTTTCTGGATGGGTTGGGTCACAGAGTATTAGAAGAAGTTCTTTCTTTATGGTTTTAGTCCAATTTTTTAAAGTTTTATATTTTTCTTTAGAATTTTATTTAAATAATTTTAATTGTATTTTGTAAGTAGTTAAAGAGTTCTATTGTTACAGGACGATAATACTTTGAATAGACTCGATTTGCCAATCATAGAGCTTACGACTTATGACTATATTTATTAAGTGATTTATGATGTGCTCTCTGTCACTCTAAATATGTTTAGAATTTATAATTAAATTATAGGTGCTGTGCTCTGATTCAGTTTGTTACAACCGAGTATTTGCGTGCCGAGAACTGGCTCTGCCTCTGATAGTGTTGCACGTTATGTGTGGGCACTAAAATGTTGCCTAATAACGAGAATGTATTTATGCATTAATATCGTGTTTATATTTTAAGAACAAATTAAGCGAATTCCACCCACTGCTCTTCACTCTTTATTATTTAACCGAATTCAATTAGCCAACTTCCCATATTAGGCATAACATTCCAGCACGCCTCAAATATGACTAAGTATCCTACCTTCAACTTTGTGTCTCTCTTTCTGTTCGATCTGCACTCTAATTAGCAGCCTTGTTTCACACATTCATTGAAAATTGCCCGGGTAACCTATAATTTTCAAGGGATTTTCAATCAAAAGGCTACGGCGATTTCTTTTGAGCTCCAAACTGCGCATTAATAAATCAAACAATCGTGTGAATTGTGTGCGCTACCAAGAAATGCTTATGGCATTTCAGTTTTGTCATGACTAAGAAAAAACAGAACCAAATCTACACGAGAACCACAATAAATATTTAAACTGAAGAGTTCTCAGTCGTAAAAGAGACTTTGTCTGGCAATTGCTTTTATTTGATTTTACTGTATCTTCATACATAAAGTATTATTATATTTTACTCATCTTCAAACCAAACTTTCAAGTTGTTTAAACTACCCACACAACTGACTGTAGCTCAAGGCACGACAAACTCAAATTAGCCATAAAAATCAGAGAGAACAAAATGTGGCTCCCCAAAAAAAAAAAATTTACCACTTCAGACCTGAACTAATCAAAAAGTCAAACAGACCGCTAAAAAGAACAACACTCACACACACATGAACAGTTTGTTGTTGTTTATTGACTTACCTGAGGGGCATGGTGTGTCCAGACAAGGATTACGTATCGAACATGTGCGTCCATCACCTTCATAGCCAACCGGACAGGAGTCACACTGGGCACCGTTCATAGTATCGTGACACTGAACGCCTCTGCAAAACGGGGGGGTAAAAAGTCCAGTTTAGAGGTATGTATGTATATTCGAAGTATGTAGAAATAGTATAAATAGTAAGATATGCATATGTTGTTACTGTTTACTATTATTAATACTGACTGACAGTCAGGAACAAATACTCATAGCTGAGACCAACAAAAGGTTGTAGAAATAACCGAGTAACCATACAAAAGGCAAATTTATTAATGATGTTTCAGCTGGGGACACAGGGAAACACGGGAACACAAAAAAAGGTTACAGTAGAATCAGACCCTCTCCCTGGGACACAAAAGCACCGACAAAGCGCAGCCAATGACCATGTGTTTGAGGTTTGAGGGGTTCCAGCTTGGATTTTGGGCATGGGTTTGGTTTTGAGGTTCATGTTCGGGCTGTTTTTCGGATATGCTGTACAGGAAGAGCGAAGGAGGGCCGCAAAGAAAACAAATTACAATTACAAGAAAAGGTTATTAAAAGCCGTTGCGTACAAAATAAATAAAAGAAGAAGAGACCAGGTTTCTTTTCAGTTGTAGTTCGATGATGTCCATTCAAATGGCCCATGGCCAAAACAAAAGTGCAGTTACAAGCTGCCTGGCTGGTTGGCTGGTTGGCTCGCATGTAAATTTCTCTTTATGGTCGAGCGAGTAGAGTGTGGGACTCGCTTATGGCTTCTCCACATAATATTTACATTTACATATCATGACATGGACATTAGTTCGCATTCGTCTTTTACGGTTAACTTTGCCACAGTTGCAAAACTCTCCCAGGACATAACTCATTGGCAATCGCTCGTCGCGAATTTCGCCAGAAGAACAACAACTAGCCAACTACTGTGTCCAACTGACCCAGAAGCCATTTGTTGTCATGTTTTACGACTAAGCCCACAGACTTCAAGTCAAAAGACATAGATCCACTAACGTCTAGAGTCTAGACCATGTGGGCAGTCCAAGGGCCAAGTGGAGTTGCAACTAGTTGCAGGCTAAAGCACTGAACGGTCAGGTTCTCATAAATATTGCTCCGAATTATTCTCATTAAAGTTAAAATGCCGTTTTATGATATCTAAAATTAGTTAAGGTTTTAGTTTTTCTAAATAAAAATAATTGTAGCAATGGAATTCAAAAATTCATATTACGGAGACACATTCAAATAAGCAAAGTTACAGCAGTTCTAGTTTCAAATAGTATTACTCGATTTTGAAAAGCAGGAAATGTAGAGCAACCACATCAAACGACAACTGTCGAATAGACAAAGTAGACAACTACAAGTACAAGACAACTATATGGCAGATGATTATACAAAGTATTTTAGCTCCCACATCAAATGTTCAGAAGTGCAGAGAACACTCTATAAATAGAGCTTGGGCAGAGTATAAATGTATAAAATAATTTAACAGATTTCTATATCATACGAATCTTTTGAATAATTTTATTTATTGAGTGTTCACTGTACAGAATTGCGGCGCAATAGGAACTCAAGCGCTGTCAGTTGGTGGCCAACAACACTTGTTAAAATTGTGTGTGAGTGTGTGTGCGTTCGTCAATATTTTGGTAGAAGCATTTGGCGGCAACGCGCAATTAGCAAAAAGTGTTAAGTACTTAAGTGGCAAGTGGCATCGCGATGAGGCGGCGCTGTTGCTGTCCATGTTCACGTCCATGTCCAGACTCCATCTCAAAGTGTCAGGGGTAAAGTCACAGAGGTGAAGAGAGTTAGTGTGTGCGTTTGTTGTGGTGCCACAAAATGTTGCGTAGGGGTTTTTTTCGTTGTGTCCGGCACTTTGCGCTTTTCTGCTTTGTTTCAGTTCAGTCGACCATATTGTCTTGACTGGAGGAGCCGGGTCTTGAGATCAGCATCGGCTTCGTTTGAGTGCTGGGAAAATAGTTAGCCAAGCGCATCGAGGAACGCATTAGCATTTCTGCCACCGCCCTGCCCTGCAATCTCTACCCCTCTCCCCTCTGCTTCCCTCATCAGCAGTTGCATCCCACTCCATTCAAGCAGTTAGCATGACGAACCCACTCGCCGTTTGTCTTGGTCTTCTTGTTGTTGGTGTTATTCCTCGTTCTTTTTATTAACCACGCATTCATAATTCATAATTCCAATTTGCTGCTGCCTGGACTGGACTGCAGACGTTCTTGCCGTGTTTTGTGCTTCTCCTTTTGGCTCCTCTGCTTGAGTCCAGTTCAAACACTTTACCAGGCACCACCCAAAAGACACAAAACCTTTAGACACGGACCTCGGGACACGAGTGCGACAGACAACGGACTGAGTAATGTGCGAACATGGATTTGAAGTCATGCAAAGAAGCTTTTAGGCCATTTCCATTTGGCTAACGCGAAATGAGCCACAAAACTTCATGACATGAGGGCTGATTTAAGCCTTTAGCTGAGTAAAAGATGGCTCAAGCGATGAGCTTCTGAATATGAGCGATTATATATGCGTGTATGCTTATATGTATAACAATAAAAGGAACGAAAGGAATGCAACCAAATGTTACACTCACAGAAAATTGGCTTCAAGCTATGATGATTTGAATATTTTATAGTTTATAGAAAGAAGACTATAATCAAAATTATTTCAGAACATTTCAATAAGAATATAAATTTCTATTAGCCTCTTTTCAAAAATTCCTATCCCGCAATTATTACCGAAGAATAACTTAGCTTTTACTCAAGCTATATTCATTTTAAATAAGATTATAAAGCCCACATACCTAAACATTAAAGTAAGTATTTTTTACCATTTATCTTTGAAACTTATTCACATTCAACAACAATTTCTTTCACACTTCACAATCTGATTTCACAGTTCATGCTAAATTGAAATTATTTGTCATCGGTTGCCGATAGATCTCAATAAATTTTGCTTTTAGAAGACGTGCTGAACCCATTTCTATATCGTTCTCTTCCTTTCTTTTCGCCAATCATTGAATAATGCTCTGCAGATGGTTATCTATTATTGGAGCTGCGATTGCTGGTCGCATTTATCCCACCCAAATTGCATCTAATGGTAGCGCATGCCATGCAAATGCAAACCACTTACTCCTAACAACAGAAACACTTTACTCTACTGCCCAGGCTCTCCCTTAAAGAAGTTGGTGCATCCACCGCAACGACAACAACAACAAGAGCAGCCATGTGGCGCAAGTCTTGGACAAACTACAACAAACTGCCATAAAGCGGCGTTTATTTTGCCACAGGCCACTTATCTGTGAGGTTGGCAGTAGGTTGTCTGCTGGCTCCAGCCTCTGCTCCTTCAGCTACAGTCTTTACTCTAACTTCAGTTCGAGTCCGGGCTTGGTCTTGACTTGGCTTGTTTTTGTTTTCATTGCAGCGCCTGCACTCGTCATACAGTGACAGCATTGAACAAAGTTTAGCTCATTTAATGTATTTTATTTTTTAAAGAAAGTTGAGAAAACCAAACAATTTTAAAGAATATTGTATTATTTTTAGAATAAAAGAATTTGTATAGTGTTCAATAAGAGCAGATAAATCATTATTGAACCTGTCACAGATATATTAGGGAGCTTTAAGAATTGTTTGAAATTAATTTCATAGAATTCAAGAATTAAATAAATTACTTATACATTTAATGATGTCAATGCTAAAGTAAATGAAGATGTTCTAATTTATTGTACTACACCAAGAAATGGATTTTGAATATTAAATACTTTTCTTGAATTTTTCCCCACTGTGCGGCACACGGCACAGTACGGGCAACGAACCAAACGAGCAGCCAGAGCCAGTTGGCTATTAATTTGAATTCAAGCAGTCAAACGCTGGCTCAGTCCCGGCGTACGGCGACACAGTCAACACAACAGCAACAGCAACAACAACAAAAGCAAGCGCAGCAGTTGCAACAACGACAACGTTGACTTGGAATCAATGGCTCCACTTTTGCGGCGTGGCTGTTGCTTTTTTTCGGTGCGTAGGCGAACTCGATTCGCGGCTGAGATATGCGTTCCACCGAACTTTGATGTTGCTGTGAACCAGCTGCCCTCCCCTCTCTCTCACACTCACTCGTTCGCTTGCTCACAGACTGTCTCCATCTCTTTCTCAGTCTGTCTTTGTTGTGGAGGAGCTGCTTTTACCAGTCAAATGTTTGCTGTAAACGTTTTGTTTTGGACCAGGCCTAAGAATCTGTGGGAAAGTTGCCATAATCAAATGGAATTCTCTCCACTAAAATTGTTCACAACATGTGTATACACATGTTGCAAGTTGAATACTGCATGCCACATGTGTTTGCAGCTCGAATCAGCATCCAAAATCTCTATCTAAATCTCAATCTTGGCCAGCGTAATATAATCTCTCTTTCTCACTCGCTTGATTGCATTGCTGATTATTTCATCATACGCATAATTTAAATTCAACAACAGCTTCACTCCTCAGTCTCAATCTCAATCTCAGTCTTTTTGGATTGTGCGTTGAAAGGCAGTGGAACTTTTGATGGCTGGTTGGATGTTGCCTCCGGCTAATCAATGATTGGCTTTTCTAGTTAGGGTAACTTGTGCGGAGGGTTTAAGATTTAGTAGGACATCTCACTTTGGGAAATGGAAAGTGCAACTCACCTGCTGAGCAATAGGGTAATAATAGAAATCTACACACAAATCTAATCTACACAAATAACTTTTAATTTAAGCTAAAAACTCTGCAATGTATGTTCATAATTATTTAAGTAGTACATAACTCGATTTTTAATTGGAAAATTCAATATTGCATGTTCTGCCAATAAAAGGAAACGCATAATAAAATTGTGTAAATCAAACTAACATATTATATTATGGTCAAAAATCATAAGAAGAAGTGAAAGTATGAGTTTTCAAAATTCTTTGTAAGCCTGTCCCATTTACTATTATATTCTCAAAAAACAACATTTAGTAAGTAAACTGATATTGTTGTGGCATCCCATCGCAGAGCAGAGATCAATGTTCATTAACAGTTTGGTGGGCACAATGAATATGATTTGCTCGGACCAAGCCCTTGTGTTGGCCGATGATAATGTTAGACAGAGCGCACAACAAAGGATCAACAGGTGTGCATGTCATTAGCTCAAGTTTTATGGCATTTTAATAGAATTGATCTTGGCCATTCAAACTCGGACTCACGAGATGTCAGGCAAACAAAGCGTTGACCATGTTTAACTATGACGCCGGCTACAAACACCATTTCATGGGTTCTAAATTAAAATGATGGTGTTGCGGGGGGCAAGATGGCTATTGTTTGAACTTTGGTATGTGACTTGTGTATATTTGTGTATGTGTGTGAGTGCGAGCTTATCCGTTTGCCACACGCATTGGCCACATTTCATCGATAATGAAAGATGACAGTAACGAGTCGGCGATGCTGACAACATTTAAAACAATTTTATGCAAATTAAAATAGGGTCGCTTTGCCCAGAGCGCACCCAGGCATAGACACCTACAATACCCACTCACAAACACTCAGATACAACTGTTGCCCGTTTTCAATAATTTACACAAATTTATGGCCAAGAGCTGCTTCCCCTGCGCGTGGCCAGGCGCTCACTTGTTGTGTCGAGTGCTGCGCTATGAACAGCATCGGGTTTAGGGTTCTCACATTTCACAGACCGAAATCACTTTAAGTGTTTTGACACAATGAAGTCAGTCGGTTCTCAATTCTCTTCCACTCGCAGTCACTGTTCTGGCTCTGTGCGGGTTCCCCACACATGGCATATTTAACTAATTTATGCGTCAGTTTCAAGTGCCATTTGTGGTCCAGACCTCACAACTTACCGACCGACCTCAGGCTATATTCGTAGCTATAACTTCTGCTTCACCTATGTCTTCTTCCATACTAACAATACATTATTGCAAACGGTTTTGTTGCATTTTGTTCAACAATTTCTACAAAATATCTTTCATCTCTACAACCGTTATAGTTTTGTTTAACATATTTATGGCATGTCTATTCAAATTTTAGTCAACCATTAGAATTGATGTTTTTATTAGTCAATATTCTGTAGCATTCTGCTGTGGGTCTTTTGCATATTAGTCTAATAGACGTGGACACTTAGAAACTCAGCAAGAACCTGCTGCTCTTCAGTTCTCTTCCGGTTGAAATACTATACTTCATATGGGCTGTGGGTGCATTTACGACCAGGTTCCGCAAAACGGAAAGAGTCTAGGGTTCTAAGGAAATGGAGCTACTTCCAGCTGTGATTCAAAGTAGTCATCATGTCAGCGGGTGTCTTAAAAGAAGTGTTTTTTATTTGTTTTTTTTTTTTAATTCAAATGTGCTTAGAATGTGCTTATGACTTAGTAAGGTATTTTTAAACTACGGGAGCTAAATAACAATTGCAATAGTTAGCAAGCACTTAACATAAGCATATATAATATTTTAAAATTTGTCATTTCCTATATAGAGTCAAACTCCTAAGTGCCACTAATTGTTATGCTACAGAGAAAATATGTGTAAATTGTAAGTCGCAGTTACAGATTTGAGGAATTCTACTCAATATAGCTTTTCTTATCAGCTTAGTTAATGGCATAAAGTAGCCCATAAAGAGCGGTTAAATTAAGCCATTCTGCTGAAGAAGATTTATGCTTAAAGTGATCAACTTTGAATGGCATTAAGTGGAGTATCAAGAATTGTTGTGCTAAGCTCTTAATCCGACAGGGGATTAGGCATTTTGCATACTGTGACTGTTACTGTGACTCTGAATGTGACTCTGCGATTGGCATATCAAGAGTCTGGGATCTAAGCACTTGTCATAAGGGTCTATCAAGCCTAACTAATGGCATTGCGAAGACTGTCATTCTCTGCGCTCTTTTTCATTCCAGGTATCATTCAGTGTGGAGATGAATTGAGATGTCAATGGGCAAACACTTCTCAATCATAGATATGAAAGTCTTCAGAAAAAAGCTTCGCTTGGCTGCATCATTAAGCCATAAACAACATCAAATTGCCATTAAGGCTATATGCAAATAATTGCCATCTACAGGAAAGAGAAGAGAGAGAGAGAGAGCGTGGATCTTCTGAACGACATTTTGCGTGTGGCGGCGCCTTTCAAGCGTCGGGCGTCCATCTACGTCAAGAGAAGAGCATGACAAATACAATTAACATGGATGCAACGGCCACGCCCTAAACGCCATTAACAACAGTGAGGACAACAGTCTGGTGGTTGTGGGATATATGGGACTGACTCGTAACATACATATAAAAGAAACTCAAGTTAAGGTTAATTCTTGTCATGCAATCTTACTTACAGAAAGCAGGGTCGGTCGGCGCAGCTGACGCCCGGTTTGCAGAGTTTGCCATCGCCAATGAGGCCGGCAGGACAACGGCCGCACCTGGGTCCCGAGGCACTATCATGGCAATCAACGCCTGTGGGCAGTAAGAGTTGCAGTTGATCGTTGACTTGAGAGTTACAGTTGAAGTTGCACTTGAAGCTGGGTGCGTTTCACTTACCAGGATAACAAGGATTCGCAGTGCGACAGTTGGGCTCGAGTCTGATGTTATTATCGCCACTTGGCTCCTTGCAGCCCGCACAGTTCTCCAAGAGCATGCGCAAGTAGGCAATCTCCTGACGCTGGTGGGCGACGTCTTCACGCAGCAGCTTAACCAATGCCAAGAGATCACTCAGCGATCTTGCGAGGGCGTCTGGAACAATGAGCACAAAGGCGCAAACAAAAAAATAAGAGTTTAAATAAAGCAACAATAATTCATGAGCTGCAGTTGCAGTATAAGCGTTTAAATTTATATAAGTGTGTGTACATAGTAAGTGTGTGAGTGTGTGTGGGAAGCGTTCAGGCGTCTGACAAGATTAAGGCCTAACCAATGCTAAAATCGCACTCATTTTGAGCAATCGCCCCTCTGTGGCTATCGAGCCTCACCGAGCAATTCCTGATTGCAACCTAATCCGCTTTGCCGCTTGGACGACTCTAAGCCTGAACCCACAGAGACTTGGGCCTCAATATCCAGCTGCTAATGCGCCGCGTTTTAGCGCTCTTTAATGCATTGCGACAACGGAGTTGAGCACCCAATTCGATCTCACCGCACTCAGAGATGTTTCTCCCCCACGTTCGCGATGAATCACAGTTACCGCCATAGTCACGATCTGTGACTAGCATTTTAAATCACAGTTAAGGTTATAAAAAAGTTTATTTAATTGTTAACTTATATTTATTGCATAATTAATCACTTGAATCATTCATTAATTGATCCAACATAGGCAATGCTTTTGTAACATTAATATTTACAGCTATATTTTGATAAACTTTTATTTTATTATTAACTGTAACATAATTTGTATATTCTAGCAAATCTTGACAGTTAAAGTATATCATAAAATTTCACAGCATTAATATTGATTATATTTTCTAGAATAAATCCACGAAATCTGAACTCTTGTTTTATTTTAAACTAAAATTGATCGTAAAAAATTAAAAATTTATTAAGACACTGCTTTTTACGACCACTGAGTCATCAAGAAATGATATTCAATGATTCACATTGCTTGCAAATGTCTTTTACACTTTTTTCTCTGCAGTTATTGAGGTAAGTAGCTTTTGGCTAAGCCTCTGTTAAAAGTGTGCTAATAAGCTCTTGGCTCATCTCTAAATCTCATATAGTCATATATGTATGTATGTGTGTTGCATGACGCCATGCTCGGCACTCGACAACAGATAACTAAACTAGTCCAATGTTTCAACGGTTTCATTTTATCCGTCCGTTCGGCTGTCCGTGTGTCTTTTTAGCTGTTTGAGTGAGTTTTGTCAACATTGAAAACGCCGCCGCCGCCCAAACGCATCCGTTGCTGCCATGAAAGGAGGAAGGGGAGCACATGCATATAGGGGTGCAGTGAAGGAAGGGGAGGGGAACTCGGGTTGTACACGCTGCGATCTACGATCTTGTTTGTGGTGTGTGCAACCTTCGTTTCCATCTCGACGGCGTCATTCATTACGTTTGCCTTTGCGATTTACCATATGCCGCCTATCCCATGAGTGTGTGAATGAATATATGTGTGTGCTGTGTGAGTGTGTCTCGAGTGTGTGTGGGGGTACAGAGCGTGCTACCAATTTGGCGTTTTGCACTGAGCTAGATAAATAATAATTATGCTTGGGTCGACATCGGATGAAACTGCACTCAACAGCACTCAAACATCGAAACCCAAACCCAAAACCCGAAAGCAGTCTCAGTCTCTCGACTCCGGCCCAAACGAGTGCTCGAGCTTATTCACGGGCTTTGTAGCTTTGGCTTTGGCTTTGGCATATCTCTGGGTTCATTAGTGTTGTCTTTTCAGTGGGCGATCCATGCTTGTTTCTCTGTCACTTAGCTGCGACTTATTGGCAGATCAACATGTGGGTACTCACATACTCGTACATATGTTTGTGCTCGCAATCGTATATAGATATCTACTCGTAATGCTTATATAGCCATATACGAGCAGTGTAATTAATTGGCTGCAGATTTGCATGGCATTATCGCATTAAGTAACGACACTTATTGCTCTAGCCTTATACAGATTCAGAATGGGTAAGCACAGAAACGTCGGCTGGGAGATAGATAGATGGACATAAAAAACGAGCTTAGCTTCATCGAACAACTGACAATTGTTCACAACGTCGACTTACAGGTAAATCGTAAATTATTAATTGCTAATGGCTGTAAGCAATTATTAATCCGGATCTTACGTTATTTCCTTTTCTTATACAGCATTTTAAAGTATTCCTCTTCACTTAACTATAGAAGCAGACATATATCACAGTTGAATTTCAAATAGCCTAACTTCTGCGAATTCGATCGCTAAAAAATTGCACTATATGAATATGTATATATAAAACTATAAAAATAACTCTTCTGCTTTAGGCCTTCATTGTCAACTGCCTAAGTATTTTAAGACGCCTTTAAACCAAGTACTATCTCACCGAATAAAAAAACGCTTCCAAGTCTTAACAATTTTGGCTTAATTGAATTATGTACCTTGACTGACACAAACGCCAACATCTCCGCAGAAAGATAAGTTAAGTGCAACGCCTCATAAAGGCCACCGTCCCACCCAAAAAATCAGAGCTGTTGATGGCCCACTGAAATGCTGTCAAAAGTCTAGACACGCCCCAAAAGCGTCGAGTGTCATCGACTTGCTTTCTGACTTAACTGGCAAGTACACAAAAAGGGAGTATTATAGCCTACCTTCACAATCGCCATGCATGACGGGAATATCGCCACGTTCCACGTCTGTAGGTATTTCGTGTTGTCGTTGATCGACACCGTCCCGGGCCAGAGTTGGCTCGTGATACCAATTGCTGCGCACATCGCGTTTCTTGTTCTTCTCTGCAATGAAGAAGGAGAATATTAGGAGTATGGGGGGCTGAAGAGCAACCCACAACTGATCGATAACTTACCACGCTCGCTGATCTTGTTCCGCAGCATGCGACGATTGCCACGACGATGCAGTCCCTTCTGGCAGTTGGCACGTTGCAGCGAGTGCTCCATGTCTGCATCAAAGTGCAGTGGATATTTGCGTTCTCTGAACTGTGAAGCAAACATTAGGTCTAAGTAAGATCTGTTTGTCTTTCGAGAGATGGCTACACTCACCAGCTTGATTACTGGATCGTCCATTTGTGTATAGAGCTTGGCCAAACTCATGTCGATGTCGTGGAAGGTGCTCGCCTTGCAGTCCACAAACAATGTGATTCTATTCTTGGCAAACTGCAGGGCCAAAGATCGAATGGTGCTCGTCTCATTGATATTGGGTATGTCAAAGTTGCGTGACTCGGTTGCGCCATTGGCGCTTATGTCGAGCGTAACGCGTTGCTGCTTGCGGTCCAGGAAGAAGGACATCTTATGCTTCAACATGGGAAAGTCAATCATGAACAGCGCCTCAATCGAAATGTGCAGCTTGCGGCGTGGCCTGAAATGCGGTTGAAAAGTGTGTGCAACAAGTTGTTAAACAACTGATAAGCTCATCATCAAGGCTAAGCTGCAATTTACCTGATGTGTCGAGTGGATATGACGACATCGCCTTTCCTGATGAACTGCTCCAACTCGGCAGAGGCAACTGCAACATGACAAGAGAGATAAGATAGTAGGAATGTTAAACCTTTCAATATCGGGGAAGTGAATTCAAGGTGAGGAATAAGACAAGATAACAAACCTTTCTTACAGAGGAATATTTATGTTATTGGTGTTAACTGTCTTTTACACTTGCTGATCAATTTTAAAAATAATCTATATACAGTTTATTTTGCTTTAACTAGCTCAAGTGTTTTCCTTTGATTTTATTTCTGATTACAACTTTGAAATTTTGTAAAATACTATTTTTAACTATAACATTTCAAAATTATTTTTCATCACATATTAAGATTATAATCACTTTGAATGTTCATAACAAGCTTCAGCTAATTAATGTGTGTTTGTTTTATCATTAAGAACCAACAACAACAATTTCACCCTTTGATATTTTAAAACCATTTTCATTAAATTTTTAAGTTACTTTTTTGATTTATATTCGAATTATAAAGTTATGTATTTTTTTTTAAATAGAAGTAAAATTTTCTGCGACATATTTCCGAATTTAAGCCCTATGATTGATTTGTAGTCAGTTTTTTTTTCTGCCTGTTTTTCATATACTCATATTATGATATCTTTGCAGCCTAGACAAACTTCCGCTTTGCAAGTGATAGCCAGTTACACGAATCGATTACAAAATCAACATGGATAAAATCAAACACTGCCAGTGGACATTGTTTGCTAATCCTAGACGGAAAAATCTTTGGCACTTGCTCTATCAGTTTTCGCGCCTGCCAGTGATGATTACAACACTTTGAGCTGTTTATTTTGGTCAGCAACTGAACGGCTAATCCAGCGGCATGTTGACCCAAAAAAACAAAACTGAAGAAGGAAGAAAAAGAAAAACTGAAAACTGAAAACAGAAAAGTGGAAAGCAAGCAGATACATGACATATTTGCACAAGAGATCGAAAAGACTTCGGACCCAAAGACATCATGTGTAAGTATGTAGAATTTCACGCATTTGCGCAGTTATTTGTCATGTGTAGGAGCTGTGCTTTGACAGGCGTATGTGAAGTGACCTTCACGATATCGTGCCACACTCAGTTGGAGTTGGACTTGGAGTTGGACTCCACATGGCGATCGCGACTGATGCTATGACTATGAATTGCAATTGCAATTGCAGCTTGGTCAGCTCGTGATCGGGCAACGCCAACGCCATTTATGGAGCAGGGAGGTCGACAACAAGCCGCAAATGCAACAGCATTGCTTATAAATGACAAGAAACGGACGGCGTTGCAAACGTTGACGTTTACTTGGCATTTTCTGATTTACATAAATCGCTATTTGAGTTGATTTTTGGGCGATGCCAACTGTCCGGCAAATATTTACCCTGCGGCCCCTCACTCTTGTCTGGTCTGGTCTGGCTATCGCGTGTTTGCCCATAAACACAACGGTAAACATAATGCGGGAATGCTGCAATGTGCGGCACTGCACCACCTACCTGGATCCAGTGAGAGTGATGCAACCTCCACAATCGCCAGGCCCAATGCGGCCAATCCAACTAGCAACACGCGCGACCAATTCATCGCCTCGACTCGTCTTCACTTCGATCTGATTTGTGCCTGCGTCCGCTGTAATATAAATAAAGTGCATAGCAAACAAGAGAAAATCAATGAATATCAGCATGTGAAAGTTTATATACCCTACCTTTTTAGAAACTAAATAACATAAATTTAAAGAATTCAATATTTTAGGTGATTTATATATAAAATAAAATAATTATTTTATTAACATTAAATAATAATCAATATTATTATTAAGAATAAAAGATAGAATATATATATTTTCAAATAAAATAATTTGATTTTTTTAATTCTGCTTTTCTTATTTTCAATCGAACTGCTTTATAAAATGCATATGCCCTAATCGACGCAACAAAATGTAGACAGAAGACGCTCAGTCGGTGGTTGTTTATTTATGTTTAAAAATAAAAGCCCATAAAACGCATTGTGGCTGCCCCATAAAATCGCATAAAAATAATAAATAAAATTCAAATTAAATTGTTGTAACCAGTAAAGAAAAATATAAAATAAAAATTTAAATGAAACGTATTCGACATTTTTCAGATTCTCAACACGCATTTTCTTCTGCTCAAAACAAATATCTTGCTCTCTTTTCGGGCCGGAAGTGTTGCTCCGGTATCACCTACATATACTAAATATATATATTTCTCTGTTTCTTTATCTGTCTATCTGACTAACTATGTATATCTTTCATATATGCAGCCATCTGTGGGCGTAATAAAGCATTTACAGCTTAAGTTTTTTTTATTCTTTTTTTCCACTTCTGTTGATTTTCAGTTTCCCGAGATTTGTGTTGGATTTTTGCAATCATTCTTTCGTCGGATCGTGTTAGTTAAATAAATGTTTAGTTGATGTGCTTTTGGAATATAAGCTTTTTTCTTCCTCTGCGCTGCTTTTTCAGGTGCGGTCACTCAACGGAAGCGGGTGAGCACGATAAGATTTCTTTTGTGGCACTTTTTTATGTGTTTCTGACTCTATTTCACTTGGATCTGATGCGAGAGATATGGCATTCTTATTTTAAATATTAATAAAACAGACGAGAATAACTCTTCACGCAGCTGGATAACATTAAAGAGTCTGATTATTTAGAAGTGTTTCTTTTACGATTTCCGTGGCATTTGCTGAAACCTATTTCCGTTTTAAAATCCCAATACGCAAATTAGAATACATAATGTAAGCAAAATATAGTATATCCTGTGGACTAACAGTACATTTCGACGCATCTGTGCCCAATAAATAAACCCGTTGCCAACCACAACAAGTGCTACCGTGAATTGAAGCAATTTGTTATCGGGTGCTTAAATCTCTCGGTGATCAAAGCCTTCAAGAGCAACAACTTTATAACTCTCGGATGGAAGTTGGAACCTACAACCTGGAAGCTGTGCTATAGTTACACTAACTAATAAATTTTTTTGGGAATACACAAAAATTTAACGATCGATGTAGTAAATTAAAAGGCCAAGTAAGTGCACATTAATTGGCATTAAAGTAGGAGCAATCGTAAAACACAAAGTTGGATCGGGAAGTGTTATAAACCACTCGTAGAGCACCAACAAATAAGTACGACATAAATCTAGTTGGTAAATCTTAGTTCTACTAGACAATTTTTTCTATTTTCCTATTTTTTGTTATAAACACAAGAAATGTGGTCATCTTCACAGCCACACGGCCTTTTTAACTTGGCTATAAAGGGGTCCCAGGAATGTGGTAACGGTCGCGGCAATAGTAATGTCGTTATGGCCTTAAAAGACAAGAACTCTAGAACTTCTGCCAATACTGGTCCACAAAAAACTTGAGTGACAGTTATGGATTTATAGTGGCAGTTAGACTGTAGACATCTCTGCCTCTGTCTCTCTCTTTCTCTCTTCCCGTTCATCTGGTTCTAGCCATGTTTTAGACACGCTCTCTACAATGTCACTGAGTCACAGGCACAAAACATATGCCATTTATGGTTATATTCGCAATTGCCAATGTTACAACAGACTTTACCAGTTCGTTGAATCTGCACTCTCGAGCTGAGAGCTTTTCAAAGTAGTTTAAGGTTTTTATGTGCCACTTGGCAGAGTTTATTGAGACTTAGGATTATATTAAGGAATAATTGGGATTATGTACTTGGCTCCAACTGCTGGTGAAAGAGAAATAAATATTGACTAAAAGTACATAAATAACAGCACATTTCTAGCAAAAGTTTGCAAAAGAAATGTAGGTTATTTATGATAGTCATTGGGACATTTTGATATATAGCTTCATGTGCTATGCGACCTATTGACTTCTAATGGATTATGATTTGTAGATTCCGCTTCTGATGCTTTGTCAAATTTTCTATGATCTACACAAATCCAAAAAGAATGCCACAAGTTCAAGGCATTTTCAAATAACAGGCTTTATTTATTCTCACAGTAGATAACAGGATTAGATCTTATAAGCTCATAGCTCATTTCCAAGTACTCCAAAGGGGTTCTACATAAATCAGGTAAATCACTTTACGTGCTCATCGAATCGTATAAACGGATAGTTCATAGTAAAATGCTACTGAGACTGCTAAGAACATTTCCCACCAAATGTCAATCGAATACCCTAAAAAGTCCCCAAAGTCTGCACGCACTATGGCATTAAACTCATAATCCCCAGTCCAAAATTTATTAAATACTTTTTAATGCCTCCCGGTGCATACGAAGACAGATCTCTGTCCAGCGCCCACGCAGTCAGCATAATCTCAATACGTCTTCAAATGGATGACAGAGCGTCGCCATAGAGACGCCGTCTCCCATCAACGTAATAAAGCGCACAAATCAAAAACAATGATGCTGAGGTTTAGGCATATACGCGACTATATGTACCATGATTGACATTTAATTAAGCAAAGGCAAATGCACACGGAAGCCGCAGAAGACATCGACGACGACGTCGACCACAGAAACTGTCACCCACTGGCCGGGTTAGATCTCTGTTGATCTAAGTCGATCGAACAAGTTTGTCGGCATCATGACAAAAGGCGTTGCTTGTTTATCATCATTGGAAATTTGATGCTTATCGGAAAAGTTTTCCAATCAGATTAAATGGGAACTGGCAAGCGCCCTAAGCAAACTGCAAGCGGGTTGCTTTTAAAGTAAATTCCGAAGGTATTCGATAAAAATAAGATTAAAAACCTATGCAGGTATTACTCCAAAATAGTTAAGTTATTTCAAAAAAATTCCTTCCTTGAATAAAAGATAAAAAAGGATTTTATTTTTTGGCTGATAACAAGTAAAAATCGATCGAAAAGAGAAAGCTGCTAATCATTCTCAATAAACGAAAAAAAATGCCAGTATATACCAAATATACTAAATTTATATACCGACAAAAAACTAAAATATTGAAACAGAATATGTTTTCGCTTATAGTCTCCGAGATCTATAGATCTTATAGGACATGACTATATCTTCTCGGCTGCTGCGCTGATCGCAAATATACATACATATAAAAACAAATAGTCAATTATGATAATGTCTTTGCTTTGAGTTGCCAATGGCAGATCGAATAATCAATCTTTCTTTGTTAATCGCAAATGTATTCAAGCATGTTCATATTAATTTTGATTACATAATACATTTGTTTAAAGTTATTGTTTTGATATAATAACTATGCAATATTTTACAGAAAGTTTATGCTTTACAATCAATATCTGAAGGCCGCAAGATAAACTATAAATTTATTATTCTTTTTGAGATTTTCATAATGAAGTTGTAGCCGATAAAGACAAGAACAACATCAACATGACTCATCTGCATTTACTGATAGTTGGGACAGCCCTCGGTATAGCATTAGAAATTCAAATATTTTGACTGCGGCATCAGTTGCCAGCATGCAACATGTGCCCCAAGTCCCCCAGGGCGATTGAAAAGAGCGCAAAAAACGCGATCGCTGCTGCTACTGCAACTCAGTTTTGCCATGAGAGGCTTTGAGGTTGTGTGGCGTGTGGGTAGGACAAGTTTTTCGCGCTCGTCGTCGACGTCGTCGTAGTCGTCGCCCCAGGCGTCGTGTCACTGAAATCAAATCAGCCGCGTTTAAATGCTCAACCGAAAACTCAAACTCAGCTTCCAAGTTGAGCTCCAAGTTGGAGCTGAAACTGCTGGCAAACCTGCTGTCAGTTGCTGGTTTGACACGGAAAGAAACGACGCTCGGCGCCTACGCATCTCAAGACCCGGCCCCAGTGAGATACACAGACTTGGAGATAGATCGATGAAGAGTGCGAGAAAGATAGAGAGACAGCAAAAGAGTGAGAGAGAGGGAAACCCAACTAAGCTGCGCTTAGGGAAATTCTTCAACGGATTTTCATTTGCAGCAAAACTTTCTTTGGCTTTTGTTTAATATTTCTTATTTTTCCTCACTTTAATTGAAAAAAACTGAACCGATTTTCTATCACCGTAACCATCGCCTTCGCCTTCGCATTTAAGTTTGACTTCGAGCTGGGCTGATAAATTAGTTTCATTATGGCACGAGCATAATAGATTTTTGTATAACTTCCGGCGCAATTTGAGTGGAATTTGTTTTTATGTAAAAGTGTCAAGATCCCAACGAGTTCAATAGCACTTGACTTCGACATTTCTGTATTCAGCTTTTCTATGCAATATTTTTCTATTGATGTCTTTACAATCTATTTAAATTTTGTTTTGTATGTTGTGGGATTTTCATGAAAAATGCAGTAGTTGACAGCTGAAATGTTGGCCATTCAGCTATTACACAAACCGATTTTACACTCCTTTTCCGTCTCATTTCATAATATTGAAAGGTCTGTCAATTATATATATGAGTACGGTGCTGATTTCGGATTTCTGGTATGGTAATTGCCGCCTGCCAAGCGGCTCAATCAAACAAGCAATGAATAAGAAAAATAAAAACAGATAAAAAGCTGCATAAATTGTCAGTGTAATTGGGGCAGAAGGTGGTAAATTAATGGCTTTCAAATATCATTGAAATACGCCAACAACAAATAATAAAACACATTTGCAAATGACAATTCTATTGAAATTTATATTGCAGCCAACATTTTAGTGTTCTATATAATCATTTCAACTGTCGTCTGTAGAATCTTTTGATATCACAAACAAAAGAATTTTAAATTGTGTATTTACAAAGATTTTTATAGAGGTGTAGCCTCATCAACAGTATCATCATTTATTCCGTGTTGTAAATCAAACTAAATCTTCCAATTATATGGTAATATAACAAGTTTTTATTTTCGTAAAAAGTCATAACTTGAGTTAAGCAAATTCCGCAGCTCTTCAATCGGCAGCAAACAAAATGGCTGTAAACATATTATTAATGCCATAAACAACAATAGAATATGTCACAAATCTAACAGCCATATAATCAAGTGATTATCTATGTGGCTTCTTAAGACACACCCAGCCAATTCTCAAGACGGAATATTGCGTTTTAATTCAGTTAACACCAAACCGCAAAAACGTCAGGCCAACAAATATTTTTTTTTTCCACATCCAATCAACTTTTTATAAATGACATTTTAAGCGTTCGGTGAAGCGCTTTAATTGGCGCCACGTTTCTTAATTTGAAAACCAAAAAACAATGGCAACTATTTTGAAAACCTGTCAAAACGGTTTAGAATATGTTTATGCTGTAATTAAGCCAAAAATCGAAAAGCTATTAACTTACTTTGATGAATCATTAAAATAAAGTTTCGTTTCAGCCGAACTTGAATCACATCTTACGCCCAACAATCAAAACAAAAAACCTCCATTTCGATTTGAATTGCAAATTTAATGTTGGTGCCGAAATGCAGTCAATACAAAGCATTAAAATTTGTATGCCTAATCTGAATTTAAATCTGAATCAGCAGATCATGACTTTTACTCAAGACGATGCGCTAATTTGTTTGCCACAATTTTCCAGTTGATTTGCATTTGTTTATGAACTCATAACTTGGAGCGGAAATATCATTAACAGCAATATTATTTATGTTTTAATAATGCCGGAGGCACACTCACCAAATATGGCCAACTCTATCAACCACAATTGTATAGCTAATATATTCAAAATAATAAAAAAAAAAAAAAAAAAAAACAAAATAATAATAACAAGCTAACCACACTCTGTGAGGAGACATCGTCGAGGCAGTTATAAATTGTTATGCTAATTTCAACAGTGGGCGTTTTTTAATTGAATTGACTGAAGCGGCAAGCAGCAACAGCGAATGTCGAAATCAAATAAATATATTATACAAATTTATAAGTATTCATTTGTAAAAAGACGCTGGAAATATGCTCGCATTTGGTTAGATTGTCGCTATAGCAAAACAAAGTGGAGAAAATCGCTTTAAGCCAAAAAGGAAATGCCAAACAAATTGTGGCTGCCGTTCACCTAATAAAATATTTACATTTTTACTATGTAAATCTGGAGCATTTATAATCTTTATTAATTTTCGAGTCCTATTATTATTTTTGTTCAACTTAATGAGTAAGTAGAATTTCTTCATTGAGTAATAACTCAATAACTTAAAAATTTCATGACGACCACATAATAAACGCCAAAGTTCTGAAAGTCTACAACCAGTATCCTAAATCTTTTTCTCTTTTACCCATTTCTTATAGCAGCCAATTGTCCTCCGCTTGAGAAAAAAAAAACATTTTAATTTGCTTTAATATACGACTCGTAAAGTTCAACCTGCTTTGAAAATGTGTGGAAAGTCGGGTAATTAATAGATTATGACTTGGCTGTGGTATTTATGGCGCCATTCCAGATAAGGCCAGAGATCTTCAGATTAATGCATAGACGTTGTTTGGCCCGTAGCCAAACTGGGTGTGGCTAATTAATATGTATCGATACTGTTTGAATTACAACAACAATTAGCATGATTTATTATCAGATATGGAGTCGGTGAAATGCGAGTTTTCCTCAGCCGCATAATTATATTCATAAATTGGTCAATTAATACGACTAAAATTACAGATAACTGAGAGTTTTCAAAAGTATTTGAGTTATGGCGATTAGAATGGGAGAGTTGAAATATTTGAATACTCAGATTTTCTTCTTTAATATTAATGTTATGCATAAGAAAATGTTAATATAGTATATTAATTATAATTTTTAAAACGCATAGTTTTGTGTCTGTATACTCAGGAATTTCCTGTACTTTCAATTTCACTTTCATCTTGCCACCCAAATGCAATGACTTGTTTAACCCACTTAAAGCGACGTTTTATGGCCTTAACACTCACCTCTTTGTCAAGGACGTTGCACGTTTAACGTTTCCGTTTGCCACTTGGACTTTCAACAGCTATGGGTAGGTAGCCGCTTCTCACTCACTCGACTCGTACTTAATTCAGACAGGGGCAACTTGAGATGATGCTACCACCACTTATTGCTGTCAACGTAAATGTATTTAGAATAACAACAAAGTTGACTTGAGTTATTTTTATGGTTGTTGCCACACACTTAATTTCCTGAAATTTTCGGGATATTTATTTACTTGGTATAAGATCAAACAAAACTTATCGAAGACTCTCTTCTATATATTTAACTCTATAGGAATCGTTAATAAAACGGATGCATTAAACAAATTTTAAACCCTTTTTCAGAGAGACAACATGCATAAACAACACACAGACACTTTACACACGCGAAGATCTTTTCGATTGATTTTATTAGAACGAACGGCACACGCGACGCGACGCGACGCGATGGAGATGACGACCGATCCTCCAGCGATGGCAACGACTGCACAACTGAACGAACCTGTGGATGCCAGTCCGGTGTGTTCGTGCTAATAAAAATTAAAACACTTTTATGCTATTAACAACAAGAACGCGAACCGTCGGCAAAGGCGACAGCGATGGCGATGGCGATGGCGAAGCCACCTTGACAGCCAAATGGGGGAAATGGGGAATGATGATGCTCTTGGGGCGTCTGTCAAAATGCACCGCGGTGACAATTTAACAGTCGTCCCTTTCTAATCTGTTGTAGATATTTGTGTAATAATTATGCTGACTACTACAACTGCTGCTACAACAAACTAGAAACACTAAAAGCCGCCATAGATCACACGACGATCAAAAGAGTGAACGAAAAAGTCGCGCGCGATTTATCGATAGTCGCGCGAGTTTCCAGTTTACCTCTGTTCCGTGTTTGTGTACCGTCTTGTTCAACGTGCAAACGCACACTGAAGGGTAATACAGCCGCGACACCAGCATCAAAAGCAGCAGTAGCTGCGACTGCGGCTGCGACGGCGGCAGTGGCAGCGGCAGCATTTGTTGTTGCAGTGGTCGCGGTCGTCGTCGCCTGATTGCAGTTTGTTTTGTTCTCAGCTGTTGTTGGCTTTGGCTGCGGTGGATGCTGCTGCCAAGATGTTGTGTTGTTAACTTGTTGCTCTTGCTGTTTCTGTTTGTGTGGTGTTATGATGTTGTTGTCGTTGTTGTTGCTGCGAGAAACGCGTTCAGCGGAGCGGCCGCGCAGCATTTTGTCTTCGTTTGTGTTTCTTTTGACGCGTGAGTAAGCTACGACGCCCACGTGCAAATTTGCGTAAGCGTTCACAGAGTTGCCAGACTGTTTATGACTTTAAGAAAAAAAGTAAATGAACGAGAGATTAAAAATTGATCGATGACTATTCAGTATTTTCGATTTGACCAGAATGATTAATAAATGCGACTTTAGTTATTATTTCAAATTCAATTCTCCATAAAATACAATTTATTATTGGGTAGGTGGAAATCCTGGACTTATCTACTTAATTGTTAATTGGATAGATAATGATGTTTTGCAAATATCTTGTGCACTTAAGCAAGCGTTTAATTATCCAATTAAGCCCTCACATGAACAGTAAAGTTTGCTCTTATTTTGAAATCGAAACCCAGTTGAGCAACAATGTTGCCCCCTCGTTGACCATAAAGCACAGAGTCGAAACCCTTTTTATGTATGCATTCCAAAAACATATCCCGGGCAATATACGCAACTTAAATGTGGAGGCCCTCTTTATACATGCATGCCCAGAAAAAAGGCTCATAAAACCGGCACGCTCTGCAATCATTAAAAACAACATCCAAAATACTCGTAAAAACTAGACCTCCTTCCCTTCTTTCTCCGCTTCATTCGAGGTAAGATAGTGCATGTGGCACCTATTAATGGTGCTACTTATGCACTACAAGTGGTGTCCCCGGGTGACCCCCCGTTGCCACCAATGCGTGACAACAAAGTGATGCGTAACACGTCAGTTAACCTAAAAGGCAGCTTCAGATCTCTTCTCTTCTCGGAGTGGTACGACTAGTTCATCATTATGTCGCCGCCATGTCAAGCCCTGTCCGGACATTACTTATACGACGAGTAATACAATCGTACATATTTCATGGCGCTGTGTCGCACACCCAGATCCAGCCAGAGCTGATTCCCATCATCATCATCTTTATCATCGCTGCATATTTTGCCTGCTTGTCTGCTTGCTGCATTTTTGGACACGACGACCACTTGCTGAAATTTCATTATGTGCGTGATTTATAAATAAGCGACCTGGTGTGCGCCCCGATCGCGACTCTTTCGGTTAGAGATGGCTGCGTGTCAGGCGATTTAAGTAAATGCGACGTTGAAAAGCAATGTTCTGTTATAGATATTGAATAAAACCACCGCAACAAAAAGTTAGGTATAAATCTTCGGTTCGTAGCACTAGCATGAAAATAAATAAATAAAATGAAAATACTATAAATCATCAGTCAATACAATATTCCAATAAATTTGCCTTGAATGTACGAGTATAATTAAAAAAAAACGAAAATAAAATAATTTTAAATTTTCAAATACTTTTTTATTTAATTTATTAAATTTTTTTTATGTTTTTCATACAGTTACTTTGTTTGGTTTCACAATTCACAATACATTTTTCGATTTCATTTTCGATACATTTTTCGATTTCTTTATAGAATCAGAAAAACGGCAAACAAGATTTTGAAAGCATATTCATTATTATTTAACGAGCGACCTTCTCACATTTGAGATAGTTTAACTGTACATCGTGAGCATTGCACGACTAAACACGACACGCGCTCGGCTCTAGTTGCTGTTATTGTTGTTGCTGTTGTTCCCAGCATCATCTTCGGCAACGACCCACGCACTTGGACGGCGCTACAACACAGCTTGCATGTTGAATACCCCTGGTGTTGTTGTTGTTTTTGTTGTTGCAGTTCATTTCGTATTAATCATAAAATTGTATTATTAACATGTTTATTTTTCGGTCTTCAAGTTTCGATTACAAGCATTCCTCTGTTTATTGTACCTTAGTGTGTGTGTGTGTGCGTGTATGCGAGTGTAGTTGTGTGCTTGCATGAAGTGTCTTGGGAACGCAGCTTTGTTGCGCAGTGTATCAAAGGTGAGCCACTTTCTAACACTGTAAGCAAGACGCTTCACTCACAGTGGAAATTGACTTTTATGCCTTTTGCCGGTTAATTGGGTTACTCGCAAACTGGCAACTGGCAACTGGCAAACGCTTAAAAGTGTCACATGCGGCACGTGGGCAGGAGCGTTATGACAGCCATAAATATTGCGACAACAAAGTATATGAAAAGAGAACGTCTTTGGCTACCAATTGTGGAAAGAAATTAACTCAAGACTAAGGGAGATTAATTAACCACAACTAGAAGACGAAGCTTATTCTTGTAATATTAGAGGATGCACCAAAGCGGATAGAAGTAATATTAAAAAAGAATATGCATTTAGTCGCAAACAACTTAATTTTAATTTTCTTTGTTGTGTAGTTTTTTTCGGTCGCACTGCTATTTCAAAGTTCACAGCTGTATGTGAGGTCTGAGGATAACAATAGGCAAAAGACGACTACTACTAACTCAAGAATAAAGGACGAATGAATTTGAATATTGTTTTTTATCAAACACTTAACTTTCAGCATTTGCTCAAATAAAGAGAAGAGCCAACCGAGGAGAGGTCAATCATCGAAATCTCCTCACTGCCCTCAAATGGAACGGGTTCTCCATTCATCGCATATCTAATATCGTCTAATAAATATTTAAAAGCGCGCACACACACGACCATATAATTAACGTCATGGCAAGCCATAAAGCAAATGATTAACGTCGTCTTAACAAAAACATCCAATGCAAATAATGAAACCAATGTGTTTGGTGGTGAATGAGGCGGGGCTTCCTTAGTCTAGGGCTAATCATTAAATACACATGTTGAGATTCTTTGTTGTTCGCTATTTTCTATAATTTTACATTTGATATTCGGTTTTATGAATAAATTAATTTAAATTAAGCAATAAGACAACTAACTAGAGTATCTAATATTACGCGATATTACGTCGTACGTCTTAAGCGTATTTTATGATATCTTTTTAAGCATTTTAGCGGCCAAGACCAAAATATTAATTATTTTGATCTGGCGCATTTATTAAACATTAACATTTTAATCTGTAACTTAAATGCAAAATCTCGCAAAGCAAATTAAAAAGCCTTTTGTTCTGAGCCGCCTCAAAGAAAAACACAGTAGCAACTCTTAATTAAGCCGTTTTGCTGTTTGTCATTGAAGATTAAATAGGCACACTCCGCACTCAAACTTTACGTCTTCATCTATGTCATTTTCCTGGCAGTTGAATCTATAGATTCGCCACAACTGTGAATATAGAACCATTTAGTATTTAGCTCGCACTTTCCGAGGGGTTCTCAACTCAACTCTTTTCTGTTATTGTTGTTGATGAGTTGACACTAAATGTAATAGTATGGGGGTCTTTTGGTGAAGTGGGTTAGGTTTCACGTTAGCATAGAGTTATTTCAAAACTCTCTGAATGAGCTTCAAGGTCGCCGCCAAGTGTATTGAGTTCTGAAGTATCTGCTATGCTAAACAATAGATAATTAACTATCTTTTCTATGGAATATTTGCTTAGCTGATCTATTATATTGACCATCTTGATCTTTGTTACCTATTCATTATTCATAAATTTTGTATTTCATTTCGCTTAAATATTCTGCTTAAAGTGAAGCCCTATATCATAACGCTGTCTTAGGAACGCTTCCTTTTCGTTAGATCTTCACTAGGAAATTTCATTCTGACCATATTAAGTATTCGTATAGTTGTCTAATCGATAATTAAATATTTCTCCGCCAAGGTTTAAACAATTTACGATTATTTAATCTTTGGTTTTACAATTGTATCCTCGGCCCATGAACAGATTTTAGACACTATTAAAGGCATTATTACCCCACGCCTGCCACTATCGAAGGCTAACCACAAAATCACTTTTCTATTGTGGCAACACTAAGCACCATGCCATAAGCTATGTTGCAACACCTTAGCGGGTCTATGTCTATGAGTCTATGGATTTGGACCGCAACATAAACACTGGAATTTATGCCGACAACTGTGCGAAAACCTAAATGAAAAGTGAAGTTGATGATGGGGCGTCATAAAAAGGCAAAACAGCAGCGAGACGACATTACTTCGGGCAGATGATGGGCGTCTTGGGCTGCTTGGTCTGTTTGCCTGTTTTGCTATGGTCGGATTGCTCCTGGCATTTAATGGTGACAACGCTGACGTCGTCATTAACATTCAGCATGATGGCCAGGGGCGCTGAGGCAGCCGGAGACGGTGCGTCGCCAGCAGCACCGTTTGTCTTTAATCGCACCACATGCGCCAGCTTTGTGGTAGCCGCCACTGCAGCAGCGACCACATTGCCATTTCCATTGGCACTGGCATTGCCATGACTATTCCCGTTGCCATTGCCATTGCCATTTCCATTTCCATTTCCATTGGGCAACATGCTGATGGGTTTCTGCAGCAACTGATTGGACGAGTCCAGGCGATTCGATAGCGAAGTGTGACGATTGTTAACCGACTGTGGGTTGAGAGTAAAAGGCAAGAGTTAAGTAGAAAGCATAGTAAAAACTTAACCCTCTAGTAAAACTAAGATTCTTAATTCAATATTCAATAAGTTAATAATAATCAATATTGTTTAAATTGAGATAACATATATAATAATAATATATTTATAAATTTAATCCAATCCAAATCCCACAACACTCTGTTATCTACTTTTTCTCTCTTAGTTTTGTTTGTCATTTAAGTAACAGTTTGTCGATATACCAAGTATTTAAGTATTTGTCGGTATATTAATATGATCAAGAATAATTAATTATTAATAATAATACCGCACTGTTTTCTAGCAATAGCTTCGACAGAATAATCTTTCAATTGCCAGCTTCATATAACTCTTATGTTTAAATTTTAGCCAAACTAAAATTTTAGATTACCATCTAATTCTATTAAAATGTTATTATTTAATAGAATGTGATAGCTAAGATAAGATATAATTTTAAACCTATTCGAATTAATGAGAATTGAAAAGCAAGTAAAACAAGCATTTAAAAATAAATTGGATTGTCATGGGTACTAGAGGGTTAAGTTTGGAAAGATCTCATTAGACTGCTTAAGGAGTCAATTACAACTGGAATTTTGTACTTACCGTGTTGTTGTTATTGTTCATGCGTCCACGTATATTATAAAGTCCGTAGACCAAGGGATTCATGCATGAATTGGTCGACGCAAAGATGAAGAGCGCCTTGCGCACCAACGAGTTCACCTTGTGGACAGAGGACTTGTCCAAGGAGTACCACATGCAGATAAAGTAGTAGGGAGTCCAGCAGATGATGAACACAATCACAATGGAGATGGTCATCTTGAGAGTACGTTTCTTGGCCCGGCTGAGCACATCATCGTTGGAGCGACGAAAACGTTCGGCAATCACATCCTTGAGCACACGCTGATTCTTGCGATAGATCTCCAGATAGATGGCGCCATAGCAATAGATGAAGGCAATCAATGGGAATGCGTACATGGCACACATTGTGGCCATCTGATAGAGCCAGTTGTGAAATTCGCTGACGAACGAATGGAAAATGACGCATTGAAAGTAGCCTTTGACGTTCGGATGCTCCTCCAGATGAAAGAGATAGGCCTAGTGTGTGTGTGTGTTTGTGTTTGTGTTTGAAAGGAAGCGATGACATTAATTGGTCTAAATAGAAGCTGCTTAACCCACCTGAGGAATGCTACAGATGACGGATCCCAGCCAAGCACAGGCCAACATGATGCGGCCCCGATTGTAGGATCGCTGCAGTGGCTTCAGTATGGCAAAGTATCTGGCGGAGCAAAAGTTTTGTCACAACAGCTTGACAGTTTGGTGTGTCACCTTATCTGGCTATCAATTTGGTCCATTAGCGACATGGACGTCAACGACTCACCTGTCCAGCGATATGCAGACCATGACGAAGCTCGACAAGTACAGTCCGAAGACGCGAAAGAAACTCATGAGACGGCACATTAAGTCGGTGGAACGCCACTGCACTGTCCAGGCCCACGCAATCTCGAGCGGCATCAGGAGGAACGTCACCATTAGATCCGCAATGGCCAAATGCATTAGCATGATGTCAATACGCAAGGGACCCCGCAAGCGGCGTTTGGTCAACAGATAGAGCACAGTGCTGTTGCCAATTGTTGAGATCACAAAGAGTATGCTGCGAATGGAAAATGGGAAAACGAGCAAAAGGTCGCAGCGATTAATCGGATAGCAGCAGCTGGCGAGACAGCGCGGATAACGCATAACTCGAAGTGGGTGAGGGGAGATACACATGAGATATGACATAAAATGTGGTAGAAGGGGTCGATGGCGGAGGCGAACTGCGTGGGTGCCTTTAGGCTTGATAAGTGGTTCGAGCAATTGAACGGATCATTGATTTGAATTGTGGTTGCAAAACTCTTAAAAGATACAATAAAGATATGGCAACTCGGCTTTATGCCTGTGAACAAATGTAATGGATATTAACTGATTTCATATTGCTCATAAAAAATGATTTGTAAGTAGATTGTTTTAAAGTAAAAGTAAGAACTTAATTATATACGTATAATATATTTTATATACATACATCTTATATCTTTTACTATTTATGTATGTATTGTGTACTAATATACTAATATATGCTAAAAGTATTAGCTGAACGAAATAGACTTTATTATAAGTATAAGCAAACCCTTTAATAATGTAATTCATTTAATACATTCATTTTACTAAATAATTCGAAGCAGTAATTTACTGCGTAATACAAGATTAAGATGACTCGACGGCAAACATTTACCTTATAAAAAACTAATTTTAAATTTCGAACCAGCAAATATTTATCCATGACAAATATACAAAAAGTATCTTTCTTTAAAAGTTTAAAATGAATATGACAGCTTAGAATTGATTATTTATTAAGATTATTAATTATTCATAAGGCACACCCATAAATTAGAACTAATATAATTTTAATTTTTAAATGTTACAACTGATTATTGATGATCATAGTATTTAATAAGCGTATTACACTATTACTTATTAAAAATACTTGCTTAACTGGATAGTAATTAAATCGCAATGATCAAGCATTCAATTTCTAATAAACTTAATGGCTATGAATCTTCGCTCTGTAAAATATTATATATTTACTAACTAAACCAGCTCTTCTGTTAAATATTTACAACACATTGACTCATAAAGTTTATCAAGTCAAGCTCGAGATAAACAAACATTATTACTTAATTAATAATCCGGAATGATATGTGAAGCACTTTCTACGGGTTTGTTAGACAGTTTTATGATCGCCAATCAGTTAAAGTGATCTCTGTGAATTTCGAATCACTCTATTAAAGTGAACCCTACGCTGAACCAGAGCGTTCAAATTCCAAATGAAAATTATTAAATCTCAGACATATTGACATGCAAACGACATGATTTATATTTATTTATAAGCACATCTACATCCACATCGAGATCGGGCATCAACACCTACACCTACACACAGCCCAGAGTGTCTGATAAGTTTAGAAAAGTGCATAGACAATCGACCCTTATCAGCGTGAATAGCCAAAGTACCAAAGTACAATAACGCGGGCTTGGGACTCACTGTGTGGGTGATCTCACTTGGTCTGCTGAGTAGGAAGTCGATTCTCTAACAAGCAACAATCATCAAGCAATGGGTATAAATATATTATAGTAAGCGTACACTTTTCTCACTCACCTGTAGACCGTGATGGATAGACGATGGCCATCATTGAAGATCATATCCTTTGAGAGATGCATTGTGCCGTTGGAATTGTTCACATTAGACCAATCACTCAGAATGCGGTGATCGTTTTCAAACTCATTCACTTCGCCGGCCTGAGCCATTTTTCAGTACACACTGCAACACCGCAATTTTCAGAAGGTTTTCTTCACACTCTCCGAAAACAATTAGGCGATTCAATTGATAGGTAATAAAACGAGCAAATCAAAGGTTCTCTTCACTCTATGTCGCTGCAGTGCCCTATAAATTTGTTTAGTTTATTATTAACTAAATTCCATTTTGAGCAGCACTAAATATTTTATGGTTATAAGGAAAATGAATGAAATTTCCATGTGTTTAGTTATATTCGGTCAAAATAAATTATGAACCCATCAAACAGAGGGAAATACTAAAAAAGAATTTCATTGCTTGTGCTACACAGTAATAATAATGTTTATTATAAAATTATTATATTAATTATATACAAATGATTTATTTTGTAGCTAAGCGGGAGTATATAAATATTATGTATGTATGTATTATGAGTATGCTATAATACGCTGGAAATTCAATTCTAGTTTTAAGTATTTTTTGAATGAATTATATGTTTGTATATTTATTTTGCAATATTATTTATTTATATTTTATATTTATTATATATTTTTAAACTAAATCTCTCATCGGAGCATTTGATTTTTTAATTTATTAGAGGGCCTGTCAATTAGGACACGAGTTAAAACAAGTGTGCAACAGACACGGCAACAGTGATTAGTTGATTTGCAAATACTCTTACCACATATAAGCAACATAAACAAATATTTAAGATTTCATTCTCACAAAGTTTTTCAAGCATTTTAAATACTAGCTATGAATCGCTTTCTCATTTGCGATTATTTAATAGCTCTACATCAGTGCACTTGTAAAACGCTTTAATGTATGTGTATGGTTGTTATTTTTTTTTTTGCGATTCAGCAAAATGGCTGTGTTTTTCATTCCGTTTGTCAGCCTTGTGTGATAATCACAAAAATCAACAGAAAATGAGACTGAAACAGAAACGGGAGATGCAGCATGCTTAAGTATATCATAACTCATCCTGGATGGCTTCCCTCCCCAACCAATTTCACCATTTCTGATAGCATTTACTCTCAATTATTTCACCACTTGATTAATTAATACAGCTCAAATGCTTTAACAAAAGTTTGTCTATAAGCTGATGTTATTGTTTTGATTCATTTTGTTTATTTGTCGAATGCATTTTTAAATGCTAGAATTTGTTTTTGACCTTGGACTAATTTTGTACTCTCCCATAATATGGGAATGTTTTTTTAAAGTGATAATAAAAATTTCCACTTATGCTTTAGCTCTATTTTGTTTCTCTGGTCTTTCGTAATAAATGTAGAATTAATGCTCTCAGTCATCGAGTAGCTTATTAATCTGTTAATCAATTGCGCTCAATGGGACAAGATGCTCACTCAATCGACAGGCGGCAACCACAATCATTATCTACGCGTGATGATTGCTGGAGCAGCAACAAAACAAATGCCTCTCAGCGCATTAATCCTTGAGTGAGCTTGTTTGTGTTCGTTTGAGCATTTTCAGCAGTACACAAATTCATTGTTTATTTTTCTTTAATCGCACAGTGTTTGTCGGCCTTTGAACTTTTTCTCCACGAGTATGTGCTGCTAGAATCATGGAAAATCTGATGAAAATAATATCGAGGGGCTCGACGCTTCAACATAAACGAATTTACGTGTAAATTTAAAAAATATGAAAGTATTGTTTCCAGCTAGTTTCTACTACTAAACATTTGGTAAGCTGTTGTCCAACATTAAGTAAATCAGTTTACGAAGAGGATTGTAGGCGCAATCAGTGATTACGTCTAGCTTACACTTCGTTTGCATTTATTTTCCTGTTATTTGTTTAATAGCTCCTAATGTTTTTTATTTCCGTTTTGTTTTCTATTTTCTAAACACGCGGGCACACCGTGAGCAAAACGTATAATATGTTATGTATGCATGTTTTGTGTTTGTATTTAAATTCGATTATTTGCACACCTCACGCACCAACACCAACACAACACGTTTCACATGCAAAGCGAACGCCGATCAGTTTACAACACTGGCTGCAATGCCACCCACCGTCTGCCTCGCTATCGAGATTGCATTTGTTGCGTACGTTTTTATAGTAATTAATAGTTTGACTCGATCTCTTTGCGGTATTTGCACCGTGGACGGCGTACAGGAACTGACTGAATTGTTGGGGCGGCTGTGAAGGCAGCTGATGCTGCCGTGAAATCGAAATCTCGACAACAACTGATAATCTCTGTGGAGCTCCCGCTGACCGTTCTAGCACTTTGATGTAGTTGGCAACGCTTTACGCGATTGATAACAGCAAACGACCCCAAAATGGCACAAGTGCGAGTGTGTGTATGTGTTTGTATTTGTGTGTGAATCTGTGTGTGTTTGTAAAGCCCGCCCGCATAAAATGCCAGATTTATCAATGCGTAGACGCAGCTGTTGCTGTCTGTGTGTAATTCAAAGTTCGCCTCGCGTTCGTCTGACTCCTGATCACCGAAATGCGAAACAGAAACGTGTCTTATCAACTTTGAGACGAGGCGAGTCGAGAGCGTGTCTCGAATAATACCTATTACGTTATCAACGGTCACTATGTCTGGGCTGCGTCTTGACTTTGCCTCCTCAAATTTAATGCACGATCAAGAAATCACACAAATATACAAAAGTATACATATATTATGTATACGCAGCGTCAAACAATTTGTGTACTGCGCAATTTGTATCCTTTCCGGGAAACACTTCTGATTGCTGTGGCTGCCCGTTGGCATCTGTTTGGAGCCGCACTTCTGCACTTTTCAAGGTTAACCACATTTGCCGATGGGGTGAATGCCGAGTCGCAATTTGCCAACATTTCATTAAATGTAATGACCGCAAATGGGTTTGCAACAAAAGGATTTCAAGTTCATGTTCACATTTCATGACAGCCCAAAGCCCGCTATTGTATGCTACGCTGTATGTGTGGGTGAGTGTGATATGTATACATGTGCATGTGTAAGTGCGTGTGTGCGAACCGTTATCAAGATGCACCTGTGGCGATAAGGCAGCATTTTGTCGATTTTAATGAGGCCGCTTGTGGCGAAGCACTGCCTTCAAGAATATTAAATTAACAATTAAATCTATACATATACATATCAAAATCATGCAAAAAACATACATAAATGTGAATCATGTTGTGTGTTGCTCTATTATGTAGCAGCTATTGAACTTAAGATACTCGCAAAGCTTTCTGCGAATATCGTGAATATTTTTGGATAATAAAACTATTCTCGATATTGTCTAAAATTTATGGGAAACTACGATTGTGCAGTTATAAAAAATTTAATTTGTATATACTTTTATCGATGCCTAAATGTATGCAACGTATTTATATGATTTGTCATCTACCGCAATTCAAATATTTTTTATACTTTGAAGAACCTTTTTTTTATTAATTTCTTACTTGCTAAATTTTCTATATTAAGATAAAGGTATTATATTCCAGTTTATTTTTATATTATTAAATTAAAGATAAGACCTATACTATTAGTAAAAAATATGACAAAATACGAACTGTTCATATTAATTATAGTTTCTCAGAGAACATTTTTCTTAAAAGAAAGAGCCAGTAACATTTACATATTTCATTGTTGGTAATAAAAATAACAAATTAAGTATTATAATTTTATGTTAATTATTATAATTATAATTATTATAATTTTTTTTTTTTTTTGCATCTATTTAATATTCTTTGCTATAAGAAATTGCAATTACATTTATTTTGTATACATTTTTGGGTTTAAAAAGCATCTATTATAATTTATTGAAATTCTTTTCGTGTTATTCATTTGTAAAATACAGTTAACGTTTTGAAATAACTATATTTTTTTAAGTTAATAAATAGATAAATAATAAATAATTTGAATGCCGACAAGAAAAATTTCACAAATGTTTATAAAAAAAAAAACCGCATTAGTATACGCATTTTGAAAATATACCAACATACCATTTAAAATTATCGATATATCGATAGCCAAAGTGCACCATCTCTATAGACCGACGTTTCACGTGTTGAGAAGGTTGTTGTTCGGTGATTTGAAATTATTATTTGTTGAAAAATTAGTGAAAATCAACCAATTATAATGAGTAAATCAAAGAAAAAGCAACCACAAACGGTTGCAGATAAAGTGACTAAACTGCTCGCACATCCCAACGACAGCGACAGCGAAGATGAGTCGGACATTGATGTGTCTACTGCAACACGCTTAGTTGAATTCGACGATGAATACGATTTGCCCGATGCACGCAGCAGCGATTTTCGAAAGCGTAATGTGAAATTGTTGTCAGAGCAGAGCGAACGCTACAAAGGAAAGATCTCAAGTCGCAAGGAACTGGAAGAGGAGGAGGAGGAAAGCGACGATGAGGTGGCCTATGAAGAGAGTGATACAGATGAGGAGGAATCCGCCGCAATGGAGGCATTTAGCAAGAAGCTGAAAGTGGCGAAATCAGCTAAAAATGATGATCAAAGTGAGGACAGCAGCTTGGATGAGTATCAAAAGGCAGATGCTAATGATGACGAAGATAGCGAGGAAGATGAGCAAGAAGATGAAGATGATGATGGTGATGACTCGGAAGAAGAGAATGACGAAGCTATGGACACCAGCGGCCTCATGACTCAAAGCAATCAACAAGCTGAGATTCAAAAGGCGTCTGTGTGCAGAATCAACTTCGCATTTGGGAGCGCCTCCTTGAGCTGCGCATCAACACACAAAAGATCACCACCAAGGCGAATCTGCTGCCTCCGCCAGAGACCCTCCAAGTAGCCAAAGCCAGCAATGAAGAGCTGCAAACAGTACTTGCTGAAGCAGAGGGTCGCAGCAGTAAGTTGTTGCAACAACTCCTCGCGCTCCAAGCTGCTCTCTTGCAACAGAACAGTGAAATGCGACAGACCCTGAAGCGTCCCCCACCACAGACAGCTGAAGAGAATGGGGAACCGTCAAGTAAACGCTTTGCCAAGCAACTACAGACCCAATTCCTAGGGATGCGCCAACAACGTAATGAGGTGTTGCTCAAGTGGGATGATCGTACCAAGCTGCTAACACCTGGAGCAGGCGTAAAGAGAAAATCGCTTCAGGAGGATTACGACATACTCAAGAAAATCGACAGTTCGCTGGCCAATCGGCAGGTGCTGGTGGAGAAATCACAGACACTCAAAAACACTCAACAGCAGCAGCCACAGCGAGTGGAAGGAGGCGAAGAAACTGAACAGATCGAGCGTAATCCAAATATCTATGATGACAGCGACTTCTATCATCAGCAGTTGCGGGAACTCATTGAGTACAAGGCGAGCACGACGTCGAACATGAGTGACATTACCAAACAGTTTGTGGAGCTGCAGAAGCTGCGTCAGAAGATGAAAAAAGAAGGTGGACACAAGGGCCAGCAAAGGAAGAAAACTGCGGTAAGCATAATATAAAATTATAAACCGGAGTTACTTTCTAATTCATTAATTAATTACAGGTATGTGGTACACAACAAGCTCATAAATTTCATGGCACCCAACGATTCCAGCGATTGGACAGAAGCAAAAACAGAGCTTTATAAATCATTGTTTGTATAACAAGCTCAAAAATATGTATAGTTAAGACTTTGATTTGTAGTATATTTCATTGTTGTAATTAAACTTATGCAGAGAAATAAAAAAAACTGTTGCACATTTAATCATATCGAATTTTATTTTTATTTATTTCATATGTTTGTTTACTTTTAACTGCTAAATTTTTGTATGTTCAACATTTGCTTCGTTTATTATTTGATTTATTTATTAACTGGGGTAGTTGATGCAAAAAAAACAAACGAACGAACGGTCAAATTGCATAACAATATGGCATCAAAATAACCGTTTTTCCCATTTCCGTTTCGACTTGCGTTTGGTTTTGTTCTTGTTTGTATTGTGGATGGGGAGATTGCATATTGATATTATTTACTTGTATTTGCGTTGTGTATGTTTCTGCAGTTGCAGTTGCAGTTGTTAGTCCACTTTGCTTCTCTTGTTGTTCATTAGATACATATGTATATAATATATATATAATTTGTTAATATATTAAACTAGTTTTTCCACTGATGCACGTACATACTTGACTTGGTATTCGTTTAATTTACTTTTTCTAGTTTCGTATTTTTTCACTTATTTGCATTTTATAAAATTATTCTTATTATTCTTGTATGTGATTTTTAGTATTCTTTTTCGTCGTCTAAGTCATTGTTAGTAAATGTTTAATTGCAATAAATAAGATAAGATAAAGCAAATACATGCTAATTATAGCTTTGGAAATTCACACTTATTATGACGACAATGATAATAAAAAAAAATACAACGAAATACAATTTTGATTTAAAATTAAATTCTTTTTAAAATGGTAATAATAAATAATAGTTACATGGCTAGGTATTTTTTTTTGAAAATATCCAAAAGGTGACCTATATATATATATTAAAAATACTAGAAAACTTCGAGCACTTCTATAAAATAATTGTCATCATTAGTTTTGTAAAAAAGGTTTGTTATGCCCATTTGAAAGGCCTTTTTAGGGTACGAAAAGGTGATGATTAATATTGATGGAGATGGGTATGGGGTGTATACATTGTCAAGCTCTCATTAAAAATTAATTAACAATTAGCAGAAAGTATATAGAGCACATCATCATAATATCAATGAATAATTGTTTTGTTATGTTTCTTTTTCTTTTTATATAAATGTATATTGCACTGAAATGCGCACGAGAATTTATAATTTGCTTTCGACTTAAGTGCTACAAAAATACCACACAAACGACACAGACAAATGCATACAAATTTTGCGAAATGACATAAATAAATACTGGGCGTTTTTGTTTTGTTCTTGATCGACTCAAAGGTGTTAATACCAAAAGATTTTTAAATTACATATACATATACCTACGATTTGGGCTGGTTTTGGTGCTGAGGATGTGAGTGGAGCTTTGTAGTTGCGATGTGTTTCGTTTCGTTTTGTTTTTGTTCTTGTATAAACTACTACCAAATATAAAGATTACAAAAAGAAAATGCTATGTGTCGTCTGCTCATGAATTTTGCCTAATTGTTAATGGAATTCTTCAGCAGCAGGGGCAGCCCAGTTTTGGTTTTTGATTTGGAAACGAGTATGGTGGCAGTTTTGGTGCCAGCAGCAGCTACAGCAGCGCCACTGGAAGCGGCAGCAGCAGCAGCAGCTGCATCAGTGACCGATGTGCTGGGTCTTGGCATCACGACGACAGACTGCATCAACTGTCGCTGATGTAGCTCCTGCAACAGGGCTGAATGTTTATCCAGTGCCTGCAGCTGTGCTGAGTTCTGTGTCTCGTAGAGCGACGACTGCAGCTGAGTGTGTATGGAGGTGACATTGGAGAGAGTGCTCTCTGCCTCTGCCGTTAGAAAATTGCTTAAATAACGTTTACTAGTTGTGGTTGTTGTCGATGATGTCGTTGTAGTGGTTGCCATTGTAGTCTGTTCCTGCGCTGAAACCTGCAAGGACCAATGACTAATTATAATCATATTAAGCTGCAACAATTTGTGAGCTCACCTTTCTGTTTACACCCGACTCTGTGTCTCAAGTGCACTTGGCGGGATGTATAACATTCTCCATATCCTTTTGCACCGCATAAAGTTCCGACAAGCTTTTGGCAAACAGCACATTCAGTTCACTCATCTTGGCCAGCTGTAAAAAAAAAAATTCTTAGTTAGCACCTCAATTATTGCATCCGAATTTTGTGACTCACAGTTTGATCATTGCATTTTTCACGTAAATTCATATTTGCTGTTTTAAGCTCTAGTTCATGCTGAAGAAGCTCCGCTTGAAGCGTCTCTGTACGCGCCTTGAGAGCGGCCACTTCGCGACGCAGTTCATCCTCAGTAGCCCCACCAGCAGCGCCTGAGGCACCACCAGCAGCTCCACCCACGCGCAGCAGATCCATTTCGCGCTTAAGACGTATATTCTCCTCCTTGTAAGTATGCAGCTGACGCTTCCATTCATCCACATTGGCCGTGGATTCCTATAAAACAAAATTAATGAGTAATGAGGGAAACTTGACAAATTGTTTAATGAACGCACCTGTAAAGCGCTCGTCAGGCGTATGTTATTGTTCTTCAAGGTGGCTAACTCAATTTCCCACTTCTTGGCATTAGCGCAGCTGCAAAAATGCGACAAATATTAATTGTGTTTTCAATTTGGCCAACCGAATGCTAAGCTACCTTTGCGCCAGGGCCATTTTCAGACGTTCGTTTTCATATTTGAGCTGCTGTTCAGCCGTAGCACCCGCTCCTGGACCAGTGTGCATGCCCACAATGCTGCCACCCGATGAGATTGTGATGCCACCTCCTCCACCACCGCCGCCACCAGCAACTGCAGCATTTGCTGTGCCCATGGTAGGCTGTGGCGAGGGCGTGGCCGAGCCAATGTCCTGCTTGCCATCACAAGTGTTGAGCAACTTGTGCGACGGACTATCCGGATTGGCGTTCTGTGTGTTCGTATTACTCAAATTGGGAGGTTCAACCGTATGCGGATCGATGGCTGTGTTATCATTTTGCATGGCGCCGACAGCACGCCCAGAAATCGGAGACGTATTCGCCGATGTTGTGGGCGTAACAGCATTAGAGCCATTCGCCGATTTCATGGCATTCTTCGTGGCCTCTTTAACCTCTTGGAATTTCTCCACAAACTAAAGGAATACAAAAATAGATTAGTGAAGTGTGTAAAGACCGAATCCTATACAGCGTACCTTAGTGAGCTCTGCTTCGGAGGAGAAGCCCAATCCATAGACAGTGTTTGCGCGCACATCGCTCCATTGGCCAAACTTTTGCGAGGTCTGTGTGAATGTCATGCTGGGCGTAATCGTTGAATTGATAACAGCCTTGGTGCCCTCGACGCTGATGATGCGATACAGATTCCGTGAGCTGTCGTAGAAGAAGCTCACGTTGACCGCTTTCATGCTCGCCGTGATCCATGTGCGTTTCGTCTTTGGATCAATGTGAAACACATGCGCTTGGCAAGTGAAAATCGGTTGTTCGCTGTGGCAGCGGGAATACAAAAAATTAAAGTGGAAGACGATGAGAAATAGCACAAACACAACCACAACACCCACAGGTGATTAATTAAAAATTCCATTAAAATTCTTCGCCACGGCGGCTTAATATTTAATTGCGCTAAGAGAGTGAGAGAGGGAAATAAATATGCGAACATGCTGGAAATGGCAATTAGAACTCTATGTAAGGAAGAGTAGTTGCCCAAATCGAAATAAAATTCGATGAGCTAATAAAATAAGTTATTTGACATAATCACACAAGATTGCAACATAATTTAATTGAATTCAATATGATATAAAGCTTTATATCATATAGGAAATCAATTGAAAAAGTTGGCCGATTGCGATAAAACTTTAAAAGAAAAGAAAAGAAAATTAAATAGCAGAATATGAAGTTGATCTTAGCCAGTGAATACTGAAATTATTATTATTATTCAATAGTTAATTTAATTAAATTGCATAATTCACATTTTTCTGATAAAACTTTCATATTATATTAAGTGAATACAGTTAATATATTAACCACAACTTAATGTGATGTAAATTTTTAAAATAATTAATTGATTTGTCAATTGATTATTGAATTAAAGTAAATTGATGAGGCAGTTCATATTGGTCAGTGACTACTGTAATCAGTATCTTATCATATAGTAGTAGTATTAGGTACAACTTAATGCGAATTCTTCAGATAAACATTCAATATAATTAATGGGTTTGTCTAAGTCAGATAAATAGTTTCGCCATATCAAGTTGCAGTCATGGAAACGTTGTTTTAAAGGCTTTAAGCGAAAATAGATTTGCCATTGTATGTTGTTGTTGTTGTAGTTGTTATTGATGTTGTCGGCACCATGTCATTGGCATTGTTGTTCTTGGTGACGGGTGCGTTGTTGCGTGGTGAAGGGGAGGGAGGGACGGCAGTGTTGGCTGCCTTGGCGACTAAATTGCATTATGCGCTTAAGTGTTTTGTAGCCTCGTTTTGATTTTGCTCAAGTTTACTGCACACACACATATATATGTATACACACATATATACAGATAAACGCACGCACAAACAGACACACACAAACTTTACACATACAGATGTAATTGGTATCGACGAGAGGCGGTTTGTCGCCTACACACAACACACCTACAAGAAGTCGTATAGCATCAATTCACATTGTTGTATATAACACACATATTTACACCTCCGACGCCGCCCGCTACTCACAATAAAGCAACAACAACAACAACGGCAGTAGCAGCACCAACAACAGCAGCAGGAGCAGCAAGGAAAACGTCGGCGTCGATTTTTCACACAATTTGATGTCGCTTTGAAATACTTTGCACACTTACCCCATTTTATTTTATTGCTGCAGCGCTCAATTGGCTTCACTAGCAACCCGTTAAACACTATGCTAATTGTTTGATTTTATTAATAATTACACTAAAAAATAAAACACAATTGAGGTGCTTTCTGTGTGTAAAAACTGTAGGCAATGCGGCTAAAACTGTGAGCCATGACATCAAAACTGTTAACAGCTAGTTCGGGAAAAAGTGTTGGAAAGGCCACTGTTAATGCTCGATAGATATGTTGACGAATCGATAGAAATGGGGATGTACCGAAAATTATAACAAAAAAATTCAATAAAAATGTTACCTGTTCAAGTTTTTAAATGTTATTACGGAAATATATATGGCGCAATGATATAAATCATGTGATTAAGAAAGTAATTTCCGACTTGAATGTTAAACTTTCTGCTAAAAATAGCGTTGCCGGATTGATAAGTGTAAGTTTTACTTTTTTTTTAAGAATCTTTTTCTACAGAAGAATCTTTATTTTGATAAGCTTTAGATAACATTTAAATAGTATAATTAAATATTCAGGATGGAAAGACGAATGCAGATTTCTACAATATTCTTCAATACATACTTAGGTGTAACCACTAAAGTAATAACAAAAGTGGTATACTCTAGTAGATTTTACACCTTTAATTAGTACATTTCGGAGTTCCAAGAGCGGTCACCCTGGCGGCAACCAAAAAAGAAACTAGAGCTGCGTTTTTTCGCACATAAAAATCAATCGGAAATAAATAAAACTTACTGTAATTGCGTTAATTAAAAGCAATATATGCAAAAGCTGAACAGCAACAAAAGTTGTTGTTGCTGCTGTTGCGCTGTCGCGGTGCGATCGATCCTTGTTGGCTACGGGGTACGTGTTTTGCGCCAGGGAGGGAGTTTTTTTGCTCTTTTTTGCATAAAAGCCGTCCTCTAATGTTGAAAGAAAAGGCGTTTTTACCAATCATTAAACAACGAGTCAAGTGCAGCAGCTGTTAGCAAAGCGACGGTGAATTTAAATGTGTTTCGCATAATTGGTGTTGAAAGCGTGTGAAACATATTAGTTATCTATTAAAAAATTAAAATATAAAAGAAAAAAACGCTGCATATGTGTGCGTGCTGGCATGCGTGTGTATGTATATGTATAAATGCTGTGTGTATGTGTACGCACTTGTACATATGTGTATATGTGTTGATGTAGAAAACTTGTTATCAATGCGGCGCCTATGATAAACGTCTTATTAGACATGTTCAGTGTAGCGCGGCGATCCAATTGGAATATCTTAACCCGTTGAGTGGGCGTGCAAAAGGGGCGAGGGAAAGTCAACATAAACAAAAAAAAAGTGCAAAAGCAATGCGTGGGTCATAAATACGAGGGCATTTTAAGCATTAAAATTTATCATTAAATCATTTGACATATGTGCATAACAATTATGTGTTGTGGTGACACCCATTTTGTAAATAACGGTTTAGTGAATATTTCACCGATACCGGTATTACCTTTTGTAGGTTAAATACTGAATCGGTAATTACCGGTAAATAGATTTAATATTGGTTTTAACCAAAACCTATATTTTGATAAGCCGAATCGGTTATTATCGGCAAAAGTTACTTAAGTATTTTTTAATCAACTTAAATTTAATAGTTGGTAAATAATACATTTTCATGTTTAGCCAATAGTTCAAAACCTAAACCAGTATTTACCTGTATCAGTTTATGTGCCGATGATTACCGGTAATTTTGTGAGCAACTATAATACATTGTGAATAAAGATTTAGTCGGTTATGGCTGGTAAACAAAAAAACTTAAAAAAAATAAACTTGAAATTTAAGTGACAAACTGAATGGAAATTAAATATTAGGAGCAGTGATTGAGTGTTATTAAATATTTTCGAAACGCATCTATTCGCAGTCTTGCATGCGTGCCCGTGCTCTGGCGGCCAACTAAATAATGTGGAACATGATGTGCGACGTGATGCCCACAATATCGGAAGACAGCATATCGCAGCGTTCCTCGCAATTCAGCGGTGAAGATGCTAACTTTGAGCAGCTCATGGTATCCATGCTCGATGAGCGCGACAAGCTTATGGACAGTTTGCGCGAGGCGCAGGAACGACTCGGTGAAACGGAGGTAAAGCTACACGATGTCGAAAAGGAGCGCGACAGTTTGCAGCGTCAAATCAATGCGAACTTGCCGCAGGTACGTAAATGAAGCATTCGACTAGCTGACGAGATATTAATCCAATTCATTGCCACACAGGAATTTGCCACGCTGACCAAGGAGTTGACGCAGGCGCGAGAAACGTTGCTAGAACGTGACGAAGAGATTGGTGAACTGAAAGCTGAACGCAACAATACAAGGGTAAGTTAGAGAACATAGAGAACTCTTTAGAAAAATCACAACTAATTGTCTGCCTTTTAATTCAGCTGCTGCTGGAGCATTTGGAGTGTCTGGTGTCGCGACATGAACGTTCGCTGCGCATGACAGTCGTGAAGCGACAGGCGGCTGCCCAGAGCGGCGTCTCCAGTGAGGTGGAGGTGCTGAAAGCCCTCAAATCACTGTTCGAGCACCACAAGGCACTGGACGAGAAGGTGCGCGAGCGTCTGCGTCTCTCGATCGAAAAGAACAATGTGCTGGAGGAGGAGCTGAACACAACCAAAGAGGAGTTGACTCAATACAAAACGGGCGCCATTCCAGCCAACTCTGGCGTCAACTCCACTGGCATTGTCAGCGGTGAGAATGGAATTAAAGAGAAGGTGTGTGTTTGTATCCGTATCTCTGATCTAGCTGCTTGTGTGTTTGTGCAATCAAGCATGAACTCGAACATTGTACATTCTACAGCTTTTGTTATTTATTTGAAAATTATTATTGTTATTTCAGCTGGCAAGCAGTGGCGGCAGCGGAGGCAACAGCAGCGTTGGAGGCGGTGTCAATGGCGATGCCACTGAACTCAACGAATATGCGGCCAAAACGCACGAGCTGCAAACGATCATCGAGAAACAGGTGAGCGAGGGGAGCGACAGCTATATTGTATACCTTGCCTTATGCAACGCTTAACGCCAAATGACTCAGTTCATCGTTGTTTTGATTTTGTTGATTATTGGTGTACAGCATTTCAGTTGTATTCGAAATGCATTAAATATTGTGGAATTTGTATGCTACAGTGAAAAATGCTTAAATACGCCTCTTTTATCAAAATATTTTTAAGAAACCGTTTTAACGTTTTGAAGCAACAGCAATTCAAAGATTTTTAAATCATTAATCAGTTCAATTGGGTAATTCATTTTTATTAATTAATAAGAAAATATTGTTTTTACTTACTTATTAATTGAATTTAACTGATTTAAGCTGCTTTGTTAATATTATCTATTGGAAATTAAGTATTTCTACATTTCACTGCTGTGCATTAATTTATCCACAGTCGAAATGCATTAAAATTTTATTGTATACTAGACGGAGAAATTTAAAATCATTTAGACACGAATAGCAACTCATAAATATGTGCCTTAAATACAGCTCGTATAATTGTTTTTATATGAGCTTATTCCACTTAGAGAGCAGAAGTGATATTTTGGAAAACATATGTCGAAAATATACATAAAGAAAATCAAATTCATGTGCTTGAGTTATTTATTTATTTAATCTAAAAAAAAAGATTTACAGTATTGAGAAAAAGATAAAAATTTGGTTTTAAATATAAACAAAATAATATATATAGTAAATAAGCAAAATTGAATCTATTTTAAGATAATAATTAATTATTTTTTTATTTGTTATTTGACAACTTGCAGACCGCAGAGCTTTCGCAATGGCAGCGACGCGTCTCCGATCTGAACAACAAAATCAATGAGCTGGAGGAGAATATGTCGCGCGTGCAAAAGGAGCATTGCAAGGCGCAGGATCAGTGCTCAAAGCTGCAGCGAGACTTGCGCGAAAACGTTGCACAAAAGGAAGATCAGGTGAGCAACTATAGAATACATTTTAAATTTCAATAATAACTTGTATTGGTTTCTGTCCTTTTAAAGGAGGAGCGCATAACCACGCTGGAAAAGCGTTACTTGAATGCTCAACGCGAGTCGACGTCGCTGCACGATCTAAACGAGAAATTAGAGCAGGAATTGCGGCACAAGGAAGCGCAGCTTAAGGTGCGTAAAGTTCGATTGAACACCGCGATTCACATGCAACTATGGTTATGGTTACAAGGCATGGGCGAAATTCACAAAATTTGCACAACAAATTCACAAATTCCCATGTTATTTATACACAACTCGTTATACTACTTGATAAGTCTAGAAATAATATGTACAAATGCTAGACAGCAATTTGAACACTTGACAAGCAAACACTTCAATAGCCAGTGACTTGTTAGTTCGCCCATGCCTCTGTTTATCGCTAAACAAAACAAAAACCGTGACTAATAACACATGATCCCACGATCCACATACATACAAATCGAAACTAATTAAACTCCCACCTCCCCCCGTCCACAATATATCGCCTGCATTGAACGACGACAGCTGCACGAAGAGAAGATCAGCGCGATCGAAGAGAAACTCGAACTATCCGAGCAAAAGTTAGCGCAACATGCCAAACTGCAGCCGGACATGGAGGAGCAGCTAAAGGCGCGCATGGAGGCATTGACAAAGGTAGGAAATAAGGTATGCACTCGAACTAATATGCGCGCCGACAGGTTCCATAAGTATATCAAAAATCAATCTCTAAATCTAAATTCTAATTTCGATTATCTTTCTTTATCTCTGTATTTATTTCGTATTTTTGTTGTGAGTATATACATGACTTCTTTGTATAACTCTCTTGTCTCTTCTCTTCTGTATTTTTGTATGATATCCACAAAACTAACAACCAACAATTCCAAGAATATACAACTCTCTTTTTCTATATATGTAACTCTGTCTTGCACAAGAACTCAGCGCACCGCAAACAACAGAAAACCAATCACAAAACCAAACCAAACCAAACCTCAGAAAACTCCTTCAACAACAACAACTCACTTATAGCTTTCATTACTATACTAACTATATATTTTCTTGTTGACAACTTGAGTGTGCAAACAATTATTAAATGCTTTTGGCTGAACAAACAAATTACAGGCTCAAGAACGTCATGGTTCGGCTGAGGATCGCATACGGGGCTTGGAAACGAATTTGGATGAGAAGAGCGCCGAGGTGGTAAGACTGAATCAGCGTCTCAAGATGAATGAGGAGCACAACTTGCGCCTTTCCTCAACGGTGGATAAACTGCTCTCCGAGTCCAACGAGCGACTCGAAGTGCATCTCAAGGAGCGCATGCGTGCCCTCGATGAGAAGAACGCTTTAACGCAGGAGCTGGAGAAGGCACGCAAGGTGGCTGAAGAGCTGCATCACGAGAAGAGTGAAATCATGAAGGAGCTTTCGAAGACACGCCTGGAAATCGAGAATTTCAAGCGGCAGTTGCTACAGCAAGAGATTGCCTACAACATTCAGCAAACTGAAGCTCTCACCCGCAGCCTCTCGCCTAGCAGCGTGGTGGACGGTCGGGATGGACCGTTTACGCGTAGTGCATCGCACGCCAGCTTTGAGACGCATTCACTACGGCGCCAGAGCAAATCGCGTCTGTCTGAAGAGAATGCTTTGGCCCGCTCCATGGCCGAGCAGGAGTGGGAGAAGCTACAGATGCAGCAGGTGGCGCATGCCCAACAGCAAGCCTACGAGCTGGTTGCCAGCGTTGCCGATTGCGACGAGAACGATGCGCTGTATGCTGCTGCAACGGCGGACATGATGTCGCCGTCCGGACATACGGATGCCCAAACGCTGGCCATGATGCTGCAGGAGCAGTTGGATGCCATCAACAATGAGATACGTCTCATACAGGAGGAAAAGCAATCGACAGAGGCTCGGGCCGAGGAGCTGGAATCACGCGTTGGTAGTCTCGAGCATGTCAACCTGTTGGCCCGTGGACGCTCCATGGACAGGCAGAGTCCAGAGATGAGCGGTCGCAGCACGCCAAATAGTCCACAGCGCGATTTCATGCAGAAATATCATACGGTGAGTAAATGGTCATCACAACATATTCGCTATCTATAGTAGACATAGAGCTAACCCAAAATGTGTATTACAGACAGAAGAATAGTTTGTAGGGTTGAATTAGTACCTAGATAATCTTACGAAAGCAAATCCAACCAAAGTTTGCGACAGTAATTATTAAGCTAACGCTCACATAAACTGTGTTTTAAAGTTAAGCCACTTAAACAAATCTATTATGAGTGTATGATTCACTATAATCCTTTTGCTTCGTCGATAAAATTGTTTCTTTAGTTTAAAGTTGTTATACTAACAATTTGAAACACATTAAACTACATCAGTCACCAATATTGATTTTACCAGCTGTTGTTTTAAAGTTAGGCTTATCTTAATAGTGTATGAGTGATCATAATAGTATGATGAAGAAGCAGATAGTTTAGTCATTCTGAATGGTTTCTACTCGATATATAGTCAGTGGATGACTCGCGGTAATATATTATGTCTCACAATTTACTTAAGATTTTATTAGTTTGTAATTTAGATGATGAAGCTACGAAGCAGTGTCTTAAAGTTGGTTTTTATTTATGATGATAATAGTTTGAAGCATACTTAATTATTTATTCATACTAAACTTTTTACAGTAGTAGTAATTATATTGTCCTAAAGCTAAAGTGTTAGCAAAGTACGAATTTTATTCTGGGTGATAAGGTACAACATATTCAAAACATTTTAATTTACTTTTATTAATTTGGACGTATTCGAAATGGATATTTACGAATACTCTAAAAATAGTTAGTGTATAACTGTCGAGCACACTAAACTGTAACTTTTTAACCAATTTATTTCCATTGGCAGCTTAACTTGCCTGTGCTGTCCAGTGATGCGTCGCGCGAGGAGTTGCACGGCGGCATGTCAACCACCGGCGATTCGAGTTCTGGTGGAGCTGCTTCCCCATTGACTGCCCGCTCGATGCGCTTGGAGCGCGTCGCCCAGGCGCTGGCTCACAGCCAGGAGGAGCTGCGTCGTCGCACGATGGCGCCAGCTGCGCCACCTAACCTCAGCTCGCACATGGCATTGAGCAGCCACAGCTATGGCCTGTCACCACTCAGCTCCCGCTATGGCAGCCAGGAGTCGCTGCGTCACTACAACACGATGGGTTCCATGTCCATGCTGCAGACGCCCACATCGGGCGTATCGCGAGAGGCAGCTGCCGCCGCGGCTGTGCAAAAGAAAAAGGGTATCAAGTCTTCGTTGGGTCGCTTCTTTAGCAAAAAGGAGAAGGTCAAGGGTGTTAAGGATACGTTGCCAGACGGTTCGCCCAGCATGATGTCCATAGGCAATTTATCGATTGGTCTGAGCGAAGTCGACTCCAATTACGATGTCATGAGCATGACGGGTGGCATGATGCCTCGTATTGCCAGCGCCCAGGGCTCGAAGATCAGCAGCGTGGACTATGGCAGGCAAAAGAAGTGAGTTCTTAAGTGCATTGCAAATGTGAACTATACTAATTGATCTTAATTTGCAGAGACCACGATTATCGCAATGATTTGCTTGGAGAGGCCATGAAAGCGGGCACGCCATTCGCCCTGTGGAACGGACCCACCATTGTCGCCTGGCTGGAGCTGTGGGTGGGCATGCCCGCCTGGTATGTGGCCGCGTGTCGCGCCAATGTCAAATCTGGCGCCATAATGAGCGCATTAAGCGACACAGAAATACAGCGGGAAATAGGTAAAGCACAACACGATTTAACCAGTCAAACCTTAATTAAAAATTATATCTCGCTCAACAGGCATAAGTAATCCACTGCACAGGTTAAAACTGCGTTTGGCCATACAGGAAATGGTTTCACTAACTTCCCCCTCAGCGCCGCAAACTTCACGCACCACGCTGGCGTTTGGTAAGCGTTAATAATATGAAATAGCGTGAATAATGAGCGCAAACTAATCTCGAGAATGTCTTTGCAGGAGATATGAATCACGAGTGGATTGGCAACTATTGGTTGCCGGGCCTGGGACTGCCGCAATATCGCACAACCTTCATGGAGTGTCTTGTCGATGCACGCATGTTGGATCATTTGACCAAGAAGGATCTGCGGGGACAGCTGAAAATGGTGGACAGCTTTCATCGCACCAGTTTGCAATACGGCATCTCGATGCTTAAACGCTTAAACTACGATCGCACTGAGCTGGAGCACAGGCGTAAGATGAGCGAGAACGGTCTGTGCGATGTGCTCGTGTGGAGCAATGAACGTGTCATACGCTGGGTTAGCAGTATAGGATTGAAGGTGGGTGATACAACTCATTGTCTGAACTGTGCCTACATTGCAAACTCTTATTCTTTTCAGGAGTATGCCAACAACTTGCTTGAGTCCGGTGTACATGGCGCATTGATGGCGCTGGATGAGGGCTTCGATGCCAATGCCATGGGCTTGGCTTTACAAATACCCACGCAGAATGCACAGGTGATAATAGTATTTAAAACGATTTCAGCATATTCACTTAAAATTCTGTTATTTTCAGGCTCGCCAAATACTCGATACGGAGTTTAGAAACTTGTTACAAATTGCTACAGATCGCAGACCAGATAGTGAACAGCGTAGCGCATCCTGATGTAGTTATAGTCCGCCCACAACATCGGTGGATGAGTAGACTCAATCGAAGAACTTCTAATGAAATTGAAAAGTGAAGCATGAGAAATGAGAAAGAACTAAGAGTGTCAGCCAAGCGACAATTTTCCTAAGCGCCGCTGTTGGACAAAGAACTAAATATGATGGAGAAGTACATACAAATGAATGAAGGAAACATACAGAAATAAGAAAGTAAAGCAGACAAACTAAGCCACAAAATTCTAACAAGAAAGACGCAACGCAAGAGACTCCCAGGCTCAGAGAATACTGACTGGGCCCCCCCGCCCCAGCATACAGCATAATGATGAACGTCTAATCTATTTATATAAATACACATAGATACATACACAACAGAAAAAGAAAAACATAAAAAACACAGACAACACAGACAACACATAGCAAACAAACACGAACAGACTCACATAGGCACCCGCATATAGTCATATAATCCATAACAAGACAATGTATACAAGACATAGCACTTACTCTATATAGGAAATATATAATACAGAGACATACAATTCGTGTATGTAGGAATGTAATTTGCATGAGCGCCCTGCTGCTGCCGCTTCTGCTGCTGCATTAGGCATGTACAAGTTTTAGAAGCTAATCATTTTGTAATTTGTTTACTTTTTTTTTTAACTATTAATATTATTATTAATATTTTTTAACAAAGTGACATATATGCATATACATACATATAATTTAATATTGTAGATGTAATTGTAATTGGGCTTGCAATAGACTAACAGTATTTTGTTTTAGCTGGACAGAATGGACACAGAGACGGAGATTGATTGATTGATGCGTGCTTTGAACCAAATTTTGTAACCAAACTTGATTGTTATATAATTTTTTAATGACATTATGTACAGTTTAATTTTGTTTAATATTCTACTCTTTACATATGACATTATGGCATGTTTTTTTTATTTGTTTGTTTTTAGTTTTCTTTTTTATTTTTTGTTTTGTTGGTAGTTGTAATGCACAAGGCGCTCAGTTTTTTTCAACTAATGAACAACAACAACAACATGCACAACAATCAGGCATATAGCAAACAGCTGCATATACATACAAATATATACGCCTAGTTTAATATACACACATATAAAGCTCACTTATACAGTAAATATATAAATAAATATTTATATATATACAATACACAAACATATATATATATAAATGTATAATTAACATTATCAAGCATACGTGTAACTAACATTGAAAGTATTATAGAGCAAAGTGAAATGAAATTAATGAAGAAAGTTAAAGCAAAAGTCGCAAGCGCCCATTTATCAACTATTTACATATGAAAAATAAACAAAAATCGAAATAACATGAAGCTTTAAAGGCAGATAAAAAGAAGAAAATTTAGTATTTGGCCTTTGCTTTTATTCAATTGATAAAAGAAACCACTTTTAGGCATGCTACAAAATTAATATTTACGTAATAATTTTACGACTATTGTAATTGGCAAAAGTTGAAGCTCGAATTGCAATCCCAATACCTTGGCTTAACTTTATAAATATGTATGAAATATTCACAAAGCATATCCATTGTTTTTCAAAACAAAAACTCTCCTTTCCTTAATTATATGTTGTTAATTTAGTTGATACGCATACCCAAACAAAGGCAGCAAATAAATTAAATGATTTTTTAATTCATTCATAAAACCACAAATCACTAACAAAATAAAATACATTATGTACTTATATAAAAAATGTTTTAACGAAGCACACAAACTGCCTGTTTTGTAAAACATCTTATTAGTTTTATGCAATGGGGTATTACGAATAAGTTTGTTTTTTTTAATATCATTTGAACAAAAACCAAAACTGAAACTAACGCTTTGTCTTTAAGTACATACTTATATAGAAACTATAAACAAACAAAACAAAAAAAACTTAATTTTCAACTGTATTAGCAAAATTAATAACAAATGCTTAAAAACAACTACAGCTAAGACAATATCTAATCGTCAACAGGATACATTTGACTATATATGAAAAACTAAACTACAAAAATAACTCCAAGACTTTCTGATACAATATTTCAACATACTCTTTTTAGTATCAATGCAGAATTAGTGTTCGCTTCAATAATTTATTTTATTTTCTCTATTCTTTATATTAAAAAAGATAGTTGAGTCTCGTAAAACTCCTTTTAGTTTTTTAACAAGTGAAATAATTTCTGTTGATGCTTAGCGTATTTCATATTATACGTAATGGTAGCATTAAAATTCAAAAAATTAATCTAAATTTATAAATAACTAATGGGAAAAACTAAGTTAATTTGAACAAAATAAAATTGGTATAATTGTTAACTTTTGTTGAAAATACATAACAAAAAAATGAAGAAAGAAATACACTTAACTAAAGTAAAACTAAATACAAAATATACAATCTACATATTATTATACAAGGAAACAAACAACATACAATATGTACATATATTTATATAATATTGTGAAAAGAAAACTAACAATTTAGTAAAAGCAAAAATTCCGTTGAGGAGTTTTTTTATATGTACCATATATATAAATTAAAATTTATTACAAAAAAAAAACTAAAATGTCTACTTATTTGAAAATGATATAATTTGACTTATCAGTTAAACATGCCGCAATCTGAACTAATTTGATTGCTGTCTGTTATGTAGTCTTGTAGCTCTTTGCTGTAATGTAAACTAACAGCGCTGTACAGTTGTAGAAGCACTGGCTCGATTGATTTTTGAAAATTCTTTTAATCTCACCATGCGATACCATAAGCAACGACAAACTTATATTTTTTTTGTATGATAAGTGATATGCACTTTTAAATATGCGCTTTGATTTAGTGCTGAAATTAAACATTCGGCTACAAGAATATCGATGTTCGATCAATTTTCCAAGAAAATTAAAAAACATCGATGTATCGATAGAGTCATCGCCGTTTTGCCATCTATAGACAGTGAACAATAAAAAAAAACAAAGAAATTGTATTTAATTTGATGCAAAATTTGTTGACGTTTAAGTGTACTGCAATTCGAAAATAAGTTGACATTTCACTGTAATGGATGCTACATCAAACCAGCCCGATAAGATGGCATCAAAAACAGCGAGCAGTAATTCGCTAGACAGCAGCTCCAAGTCAAGTTCACTGGGCTCCAAACATGGTGCCGAGAATGGCGTTTTAAGGGACACGCCCTTTGCTTATCTGGAGGGCGAGGAGGATCAGGATCAGAAAAACGACGTGACCTACGTCTGTCCGTATCGCGGACCCGTCTTCGGCGCCCTGACCATAACCAATTATCGCCTCTATTTTCGCTCGCTGCCGCTGCGAGATCAGGAGCCGCCGCTCGTCGTCGATGTGCCGCTGGGTGTAATAGCGCGCGTGGAGAAGATTGGCGGTGCCACGTCACGGGGCGAGAACAGCTACGGCATCGAGATATTCTGCAAGGACATGCGCAACCTGCGTTTCGCTCACAAGCAACAGAATCACTCGCGCCGAACCGTCTTTGAGAAGCTGCAGGCGAACGCCTTTCCGCTTTCTTACAGTGGAAAACTATTCGCGTTCGCTCATGCGGCTGCCACGCAGCCAACGACGTCCAATGCTAATGCGGCCGCTGTTAGCGCAGGTTGCGATGGTTGGGCTGTCTATGAACCCTTGGCGGAGTTGCGACGCCTGGGTGTGCCCAATGACATGTGGCGTGCCACCAAGCTTAACGAGTCCTACGGCATTTGCGACAGCTATCCGGCTGTCTGGGCCGTGCCCAAGGCCGCATCCGATGATTTCTTGCGACGCGTTGCCCAATTCCGTTCACGTTGCCGTTTGCCCGTCTTGTCGTGGATGAATCCGCGAACGCAGGCAACGATTACGCGATGCTCGCAGCCGCTGGTTGGAGTGAGTGGCAAGCGCAATGCGGATGACGAAACGTATCTGAGCTACATTATGGAAGCAAATGCACAATCCGATAAGCTAACGATCATGGATGCCAGACCAAGTGCGAATGCCATTGCCAATAAGGCCAAGGGCGGCGGCTACGAATCGGAGGATGCATACAAGAATGTGGAGATTAATTTCCTGGACATTCACAATATACATGTGATGCGCGAGAGTCTGCGCAAGGTGAAGGAAGCTTGCTATCCCACCACTGATGACTCCAAGTGGCAGACGGCGATTGACAGCACATTGTGGCTGAAGCACATTCGTTGCGTTCTCGCTGGCGCTGTGCGCATTGTGGACAAGGTGGAGACGATGAGTACTTCCGTTGTGGTGCATTGCTCCGATGGTTGGGATCGAACCGCTCAATTGACGGCGCTATCGATGCTGCTTCTCGATCCATATTATCGCACTGTCCGCGGCTTTGAGGTGCTCATCGAGAAAGAGTGGCTGTCGTTTGGCCACAAGTTTCAGCAGCGAATCGGACATGGTGACAACAAGCACTCGGATGCGGATCGTTCACCGGTCTTTCTACAGTTCATCGACAGCGTGTGGCAAGTTAGCCATCAGTTTAGCAATGCATTCGAATTCAATGAGCACTTCCTCATTACTATTGTGGATCACTTGTACTCGTGTCGCTTTGGCACCTTCCTCTGCAACACGGAGGCGGAGCGTGTGGCGGAAGGTAAGCCCCAAGACTATATTTAATAGATCTTAAGCAATTTGACATTAGTTTGCATTTATTTATTTAATAATTAGAAATCGGTAACTTTAAAAACGCTTTGTTACCCATTCTAATCCATAAATTATTGCAATTTCAGATCTGAAGCACAAGACCACCTCACTGTGGACGCACATTAATTCCTCGCTGGACCAGTATTTGAATCCATTGTTTCCATCATTCACACACGGAGCAGAACCCGTTTTGCGTCCGATTGCCAGCGTACGTGCCGTACGTCTCTGGAAGGGTCTTTACTGCCGCTGGAATCCGGGCTTGTGCGCACCACAGCATGGATGCCAGCGCACCCGAGAACTGCTGTCCAAACAGGATCAGCTCTTCAAGCATGTCAATGAGCTGCGCTTGAAGCTGACCAACCGCAGCAACAATATGCAGACGACAACTCGACTGGCATCTCCAATGCATTAACTAGTATTTTCCAGCTTAACTCTATTTGACAAATTAACTACATATGTATTTAACAATTATATTAATCCCAAAAATTATGTTCATAAGCAAAATAACTGATAAATTTGTAAGCGCTACACACTTGTGTGCAAGTCGTTTGCATTCATTAAATGTAATTCTCTGCAAGCAGGGCATTGCCGATAAGGAAATTGCAATCGTAAAATAAAAGCAAAGTTGGCTGACAATTAACTCTTATGAAAAACAACTGCAGATAAAACAAAATAAGTGCTTTCAATAAATTTACATGCAAGCAATAAATAAAATCTTAATTTAGTATGTATCGTGTGTATTCTGGTTTACGCACACAGGAAAAATTCTTTATTCATTGCCATTGTCTGTTGGCGTTGCAAACTGTTGCTCCCAATTTGATTTCATTCATAAAACCTTCAGCAATTTGGCGTCTGCGCATTTCTCTATTCTATGCAAAATGTTCTTTACTCTTCCAAATTTATTTAGTACGTATTTGAACATTCATTAGCGAAGTCGCTGTCATAGTGAGTCGGTCGTTTACAACGATGGAGACCACTAATTTATTTTAATATTTATGATTTATTAAACATCCGATTATACTTTTTTTATTCCGACTTTTCTCCCTCCCTGACGCATCACTCACCTTGAGCTAGGTTTTATTTGTATGATTTATTATCAACTGAATTGTATTGATTACTCTTATTCTCATGATAGAGGATATTATGATCTTTATTTAAATCTGTAAGATTCGGCAAATATTCTGATCTGTTGATATCTAATATGTATAGTATGGTTTAAACGTGGTTAAACAAAAATAGCGATAAATTTTAGCGTGATTCTTAAAAAGTTTGAACGCCAATCCCCTAATAAGAAAGTCACGAAAGAAAAGAAATGGATGAAAACATGTAATTTATTTTAACAGTTCGATACTTTCTGATTTATTTTTCTGTGACTAGCAACACAATATATGATATAATTATTAAAGTAAAACTCAAACCGAAAATGAAAACTAAAACTTTCCTCGACAAATAATTTCGAATCCTATACCATTCCGAAAGCCCACAAACAAACTTTTCCACAAGGATTTTGTTTCGCACTGTTTGAAAAATCTTTTTAAAGAATTTCTATTTACGTTTTATTTAATTCTATGTGTTTAGCTTCAGAAGTGATGGATGGGAAGCTGAGGATTCTTAAATATTCTTGTGGCTTAACTTTTTGTTGTTTGACTTGAGATTCACGGAAGCATTCAATACGCCCCATCGACCCACATCCTCCCATCCGTCTTGCCGGACCTTTGCCGATGTCATATTGTGCATGTCCCGTTTAATCTAATATAAAGTAGCCACGAGCAACAGCGATGTCTATGTAATGATGTTGGTGTTCCCTTGAGTTCTTGACTAGGGACCAACGGTAATTTTATGCAAAAGAAAATGCTGCATGAAATCTCAAGATAATGTGAATCATTTTTTGACTTTTTTTTTTTGAATGGTTGTTTTTTATGTGTTGTGCGGATAAGCCAACAAATGCAGATACTGTGTTATTCTAGAATTTGTCTAGCAACATTCACTTAAACACTTAAACACTTAAAATTTTGATAAATTTCGAAAAGGTAAGAGGTGCTGTACAGAAATGCAAAAATAGCTCATTGTTATCTGTATGTTACTTGTACCATACTCAGAAAAAGTGAAGCTTTGCTTACTTCATTGATGGATATAAAACATGTGAATCTATAATCTTAAAATCTAGTTTCAAACTATTTATGTATTTATTGCAGCAAAAAAGATTTGAATATTCACATTGTGCTTTGAAATTCTGACGTGCTGTTAATAATTTTGTGGGTTTCAGACAGTCAGTATTTCTGGAATAAGATGATGATTACAGCTATGAATACGAGGAGGATAGTGACAATAATGTTGCTGATTCCGAGAAACCTGATTACGAGTGTCGGTGAAAGGCACACATGAACATGCACATTTATTCAGAGTCGATCATATAAATGTAGCTTTTATTTAACGGCAACTTGGTCGGTAATTAAATTTATTTGCCGCAGTAGAATGTGGCATGCTGCGATGGTATTAATTAAAAAATCCGCATCTAATTAGGACAAGAAGTGACAAAAGACGAGGATAAGTTTTATTTTCCTTTACTAGTGCATGCTGGAGCTGCAAAGGCTTCTGAAATGTCAGAGATAAACAACTCGAGTGTCACGTTGGCTGATGCCAAAATGGAGCCAAAAAGAATCAAATACATTTACACATTCTGCTGTACTACATACATATACATATGCACTTCATCTGCCTTCTCTTAAGAAATCTTTTTATTAATTATTCAGCATATTGAATGTATATTTATACTCTCCTCTATAGGAATTCACGATATGATGCAATGCATTTCTTTTTTAGTTCTCGCAAAGTATTTGTCATTTTATTAAAAAACATATAAATACATAATAATTTATTATACTTTATAATATCTATTAAGCACTTCCTGCTGGCACCGTGACCAAAATAAGCAGCCCATTGTTTTCAATACAAGTGAAATTTATTGATTGGTATTCAAAAATGCACACCGTACGATAACAATAGATGAGGGCATGCCCGTCTAAATATCTTAAAGAATAGATTTACATTAGTTGAGATTAAGTTCAGTTCAATCAGAAATGTCCATTTCACTAGCCTAAACTGTTGATGCTTCAAGTACTGATGGAATATTGATGCCCACGAGTTCCTTCAAATTAAAATAAAGCAAAAAAGTATAAAGCATATTTAAATATTAATGGTAATAAAATTTTATTAATATCAATGTCGGCTTCTTAGCAGTAACAAAATGTATATTTATATTTTGAATGATTAATGAAAAAAAATTAGTGTTTCATACAATACTTCTATAATAATAGATTCTCGACTGTCATGTGCTCTTTGACTCACTCTTAAAGTGAGGATCATTTCGACGCAAATACTTATGAAATTTCAATTAGTTCCTTAGCTCAGAATCCAGATTTGCAATATCCACGTCTGGGCACAAGATAATGTAGCCTGAATTGCCGTACGAAATTCAAATCGACCCCAAAAGGGACTTGAAAAAGTCTTCTGCGAAGTACGAATTAATATTATACAAGTAAGAAAGCTACAGTCGAGTGAACTCGACTGTGAGATACCCGCTACCCATTTTGAATAAAAGCAATATATTTTGCGGTATTATTCTCAAAATATACCAAATATACTGCAAAAATACTAAAAATATACAAAATTGTATATGTGGTATATCGATATAGTACCGCATTCAAAATATACCATAGACGGCACAATATACCAGATTGTCAGCCAAAGCAACTCAGACCCCTAGTAAGTAGGCGTTTTTGCCCATACAAAAGTATTTCTTTAATAACTTCGACAATTTCTATTTGATCGCAACCAAATTTTCAGGGATCATAAATACTATATTTATTACTGTATACACCAAAATTCGTAACTTTAGCTTTAAAATTACGCTTGTTATTCGATTTTTTTGATTTGCAGGGGCGGAAGTGGGCGTGGCAAAAATTTGAAACAAACTTGATCTGCGTGCAAACATAACAAATGCTGTCGAAAAAAAATTATAGCTCTATCTCTTATAGTCTCTGAGATCTAGGTGTTCATACGGACAGACGGACAGACGGACAGACGGACAGACACACAGACGGACAGACGGACATGGCTAGATCGCCTCGGCTGTTGACGCTGATCAAGAATATATATACTTTATAGGGTCGGAGATGCCTCCTTCTACCTGTTACATACATTTCCTGCCGGCACAAAGTTATAATACCCTTCTACCCTATGGGTAGCGGGTATAATTATGCATTACATACATATAACAGAAACAGCAACAGCCATTAATAGTTTATTGTGTTGATATTGATAAATATAACATAGTATAATGCAGTTGAATATGATTTACGTTTGAATACTGTATTTTAAAGATTCAATCATTTTTGCGATATATTACAGTGTTAACTTATGTACAAATGCAAATACAGTTTGAGAATCATTGTTGCTGACTTCGTGGACTTAATTTACTGCTAATGTCACAATAATAATATTTTATTTAAATTTAATTAAACCATTAATTAATAAATTGGTAAATAAAAGTTCAAGCACTTTAAATTCTAATCATACACCTTAAAGCATTAACGACTACAAATGAAACATTTTTAATTTCAACCATGTTTATACCCGCTACCCACAGGGTAGAAGGGTATTATAACTTTGTGCCGGCAGGAAATGTATTTAACAGGTAGAAGGAGGCATCTCCGACCCTATAAAGTATATATATTCTTGATCAGCGTCAACAGCCGAGACGATATAGCCATGTCCGTCTGTCCGTGCGTCCGTATGAACACCTAGATCTCAGAGACTATAAGAGATAGAGCCATAATTTTTTTTGGACAACATTTGTTATGTTTGCACGCAGATTAAGTTTGTTTCAAATTTCGGCCACGCCCACTTCCGCCCCCGCAAATCAAAAAAATCGAATAACAAGCCCAATTTAAAAGCTAGAGTTGCGAATTTTGGTATATACAATAATTACTGTAATAGTTATGATTCCTGAATTTGGTTGCGATCAGATAAAAATTGTGGAAGTTATTAAAGAAATACTTTTGTATGGACAAAAACGCCTACTTACTAGGGGTCTTAGTTGCTTTGGCCGACAATCTGGCACATTGTGCCGTATATGGTATATTTTGAATGGTGTACTATATCGATATAGCAAACATGCCATTTGGAATATTTTTAGTATTTTTTAGTATTTTCGGTATATTTTGAACATTATACCGCAATATTTTGCCTTTATTAAAAATGGGTAGCGGGTATCTCACAGTCGAGCACACTCGACTGTAACTTTCTTACTTGTTTTTTTTTCAACTTTATAATTTTTTGTCGCTAACATAATGGACTTGTTATCATAACATGCTCATCATTGTGCCGTAATGTGTAGGGAAATCTCAATGCGTACAACTGTACAAACATTGTTTTCATTGTCATTGCCATTTTGAGTTGCCAACTGTTGCGCACAATCCATTTTCATTCATAAAAAACTACGTTACTTTGGCGCCTGCGCATTCTTATTATTTGTGTTTCCTTTGCGCCAAAATTGCAACCAAAATCAAAGTTTTTTCAGTACGTTTTTGAACGTTCATTACTCAAGTCGCAGTCAGACTACGCCGTGCTGTTTTAACAGAAATTAAGAAAAAAAAATGTTAATTGGAAAATTTGAAAATAATTTAAAAAAAAATGAAATTGAAGCCTCTCATATTATTATTTTCGTTTATATTGTGTCTTAAATACCTATGTCATGGCCGCGACATTCTATTCGTTATCTCTTGTCCACACGAGGGATTAAAGAATTGCCGAAAACTGGAAGAGAATCTGTGGCAACAACAGCAGCAAATAACTGAGATGATCCCAATGGATTATGATTACGCCATTAAGGTTCACATAATGCATGAACTATTCAATTACTGGACACTGCTCGACGCGTTGCCACATTTGCGAAGCCAGACACGTCTGCTAAATGCCAACACCGAATGGATTATTTGGTGTCAGCAAAACACGAACGTGTCCTCCCTGCGTGCTCTGCTCGACCAGCTAAATCGCCAGGATGCCCAAGAGGTGCGTTGCCGTCGCCAACACAAAGCTTACGCAATTAAGTTATACAACTAAAAAGAAGATGGATTAATTGGGAAAAGTGCCTAAAAATGTTGAGTTTACTTAAAAATTAACAGTGCTCTGATTTAAAGCATTTTTTTAGTTTAATGCTATAGTGGATATTTTACATATTTGCAGTCTAAAAAAAATAATCCAATTAAGAAGACAGCCGTAAATATTGGCTGTGATGGACTAAGCATTCGAACTTAAAGTTTGTCTTAACAAATGTCGTATTTAGTTCTTACTATGATGGACTTCGGAAGATATATTAAAAATTAAATTATAAATTAGTTCGGTATCCTTGTCTTTTATAGTTGATGAGATGCAAGTAACATATTCATACGTACCGAATGAAAGGGGCAAAAATTTGAAACAAACTTGATCTGCGTGGAAACATAACAAATGCTGTCGAAAAAAAATTATAGCTCTATCTCTTATAGTCTCTGATATCTAGGTGTTCATACGGACAGGCGGACGGACTGACAGACGGACAGACGGACATGGCTATATCGACTCGGCTGTTAACGCTGATCAAGAATATATATACTTTATAGGGTCGGAAATGCCTCCTTCTACCTGTTACATACATTTCCTGCCGGCACAAAATTATAATACCCTTCTACCCTATGGGTAGCGGGTATAAAAATTGAAAATGATATCTACTTTGCCTGTTACGCTTTTTTTGCAATATACCCTTTTTTTATGTGAAGGGTCTAAAAAAACAATTGTTTTGAATGTGTGCATTTGCAACATATGACAAATTGGCTTAAAAGGGTTGCAAGATGTTTATCAATTTTTTGTCCTTTTCTTTTTTGTCCTATACTTACGCTTGTTTCCATAATTTTCAGATGGCCTACTACGGACACGCCTTGTATGATGCTGAGGCAACTATAGTGCATCACTTTGCGCACTACAAGAATCCAACTTGGTTCCCGTATCCAATGCTGAGTTCTGGCGTTGTTTTCACAGGTGTTTTACTCCGCAGGTAAGTTTAACAGGGAGTGAGGGGAACCACTGCAACAAGGTGATGCTCATAACTCATCATGAAACATGCATTTGCATTTGCTTTTGCAGCCTGGCCGAACTTGTTGCTGCTAATCCCCAAAATGTCACCAGGCACAGCGAGTTCGCCATAGATGCGGCGCATGAGTTGGCTCGATTCATTTTCGATAATTTAGCACCTTCATTGCCAAATGATGATGACGATGATGATGATGATAGCAGCAGAAACAGTGTCGAGAAAGACTTGTTACAGCGCAGAATAATTTTGAAAAGTGCTGCCTACATTTGTCCCTCGGCGAACTTGTCGCCAGCCTGGTCTGGAGAGTTGCAATCTTCAGAGACGCCGAAAGGCAAGCGAACAATAACAACGAAGTCGAAGTTGAAGCCGAAGCCTGTGTCTTGTATGTTGCATGCAACTCCTGAAACGGCTGCTGGGAATGTCGAGCATTGTGTGAGTTGATTTATGAATGCATTCATGGTTGGCCCCTTGAGTGTTGTGAGTTGTAAGTTGTAAGACTTACTCAAACAAGGGTCAGTAATATTCGATATGTGATGGATACAAGTTGTGAACATTAGAAGATAGCATTATGTATGAATTTAGATATGGTTTTAAGATTCCATATACACTACTTATATATTTATATCTTGAAGCACTACGATTTGATCTGATCGTTAGAATCCATTAAAATGAAAATCCCATTATCTATAAAACTTATTATGTTTAAAATATAGCAAACATACTAAATAGTAAGATTGTTGTTGAATGAATTCAGATTAATTTTTTAAGTTCATTTTAAGCCAGGCTTAAATAAAATTTAAACATGACTTTAATATATAAGAGTTTTATCAATATTAATATACATAGATATGTTTAATATAGGACCACTGCAAATAGACTATTTTCTCCGTTCGTATATCTGTTTTAGATGAGTTCTTTTTTTGGCAAGCCTGAGTGAAAGTGCAAAAATTTGTTTGGTATTCCTGACATAAATATTTTCGATTTGTAGTTTTGCATATTAACAAAAAGTTGTTTGCGTTAAGTGCAGTGAGAGTTTTCAATGAAAGCAAGAGAATATAGACAAGGAGCAACTTTGCAATTTGGGAACAACAATTTAGAGCAAACGTTAGTGCAGCTTTAGGCAATTGAAGCAATTAGCATTCGACTAGGCAGCTATAACCATAAATTCTCTGACAATGGTCAATCGAAAACTGAAACTCTGTCGATATTCGCCCACAAACACAAACATAAACACAAAACAGGTGCACACAACGGGGGCTCACATCTATTTTGCAATCAAAACCTGTGCAAAATTCCATAAGGAGCGAGTACCAATCATCGAACGCACCTGGGCGCAGGATGCCAGGCAGCGCAAATACTATAGCGATGTGGCAGGTAAGGCGACACAATATCTCGACAACGTTGAGCACAATTAAAGCAAATGAGTGTCTGCAACAGCATGGGGCATGGGGCATGAATGCAGACAGACAAACATATACTGAAAACAGCCTCACTTTAACTTCAACTGCCATATTGAATATTCATTGATTTGTCTTTGTGATCTTCCACAATTTGACCTACGACAACAACGACAACGACAACGGCAACAATTGGCAACCACAACAGATGCCAGCATACCGATATTCAGCACCGGGATACCAAATGTTGCAACTGGACATTGTGCCAAAACATTGGCAATTTTGCAATTATCCCTCAAGGATATCAGACAGTCAACGGACATTCGTTGGCTGATGCTCGTCGATGATGATACGCTACTGAGGTGTGTGTACTCTTATAGTATATAGTAAGTGTGTGTGAGCCATGATTTTTATGCAGCTCACTCGCCTGACAGCACATTCAATTAAAATTATTATTGTTATTATTTCTTTCATTGCTTTCCAATGTGTGGCATTAATCTGATTCAGCGTGCCTCGATTGGCCGCTCTGCTGAGCTGTTACAATCACACGGACCACATTTATCTGGGCGAACGCTATGGCTATCGATTGTATGCGCCGGATGGCTTCAACTACCACACGGGTGGCGCTGGGATTGTGATGAGTGTGCCGCTTGTGCGGCTCATAGTTGAGCATTGCAGCTGCCCTTCTCCAAGTGCGCCGGATGACATGATCCTCGGCTACTGTTTGCAGACGCTGGGTGTGCCGGCGTTGCATGCCTCCGCCTTTCATCAAGCACGGCCGCAGGACTATGCTGCGGATGTGTTGCAACTAAATGCGTCCATTTCGTTCCACAAATACTTGCAGACAACGCCGGAGCATACATATAAACGGTGGCTGGGTGGCCAGCCCCTGAACAACGCCACTCTACGTCATGTATCTGGCAAGGATCAGCGGTCATTTCCAATGCAGCTTAGTGGTCATGGACTGCTACAGTTGAGCAATATAGCCTTGGATGACTCCACAAAACATCTGGATCTCTAGCCAGGTGAGTGGTATGACTAAAATATTTAATGGTTAATTGTAAATCTCTTTGGCTCTGGCAGTTGAATAAATGTTGTTACCACAAAGCCGTGGCCTGTCCGAAATGCAATCTTCTCCAGCTTCAAATGCAGCCAGCCATCAAGTAACTGACAGGCACACAAATTTTCTGTTCTTAAACGGGAAAAAGTTTCTCAATGCCACATTGCAAAACCCTTTTACCATATTTTATCAGCAAATGTGTGTGCAACTTTTCGCACACCTTGTTTTTTAGGGGTGTAAGAGTATGTGTGTGTGTGTGTGTGGTCGGGTGTTGAGCAACCTTCGTGTCACTTTAATTAGTGGAAATGCGGTCGCCATTTGCAACTTTGCGACAGCAGATTGAATCTGCTTATACAGAGTAGAGTATTGGGGTTAATCCTTTGGTTTTGTGTTAGCTGACTTAAAAACTAAATTCAAGAAATTTTAATTATAAGGGGCTGTCCATATATTACCTAATCACGTTTTCTGCGATTTTTGACCCTCTCCCCCCTGGTAATCAATAGTAATCAATTGATGAACACCCTCCCCCCCTAACAATGATTACGTAATCAAAAAAAAAAAAAAATATGTAAATTTGTTCTTTTAATCGTTATTTTCAAAAGGAGATTCCAGCCAATCTTTAATATTTTTATTATTGGAAGTTGTCTTGTCAAAATCTCTTTATATCCGCAGGTATCATCTTCGTCGTCTACATAGTCCTCGTCAAGCCATTCGAGGTCTTCATATCCTTCGTATGACTGAATTACTAGGCATTCTCCCTATCGCCGTCCAGCCACACGGTAAAGGTGTTTCTTTGATTTCCAATCGAAGCTTACAGCTACATTTATAAGAAATATTGCATTCGGTACTTATCGACAGAGTAATCGGCGCTAAACTAATTTTTGAATAAATACATTTAACAACAAAATTTTTATAAAATGATTACGTAATCATTGTCCAAGACCCCTCCCTCCCCATGTAATCAAACATAATCATTTCCTTGACCCCCTCCCACCCCCTAAGCGATTACGTAATATATGGACAGCCCCTAACAAACATTCTCTTTTATGTGAATGGTGAATTAACAATTAACAATTTTCTTACTTTAGCAATACCTAATTCTCTGATAAAATTCATAAGTGAGACTGGAACGTTCTTTATACTTGGATCAATCATGTTAGCTTTCAATAAGCTCACAACACTGAATGTGAAAACATTTTAAATGTAAAACTTAAACAGAAAATGAAAACTAAAACAATTGTGGCAATTCAAGGGGGAATTGAGAGCAGAGCTGAACGGAGCTTCGACAAACTGTAAAGTCCCAACCGTAGCTCGACCGCTCAGACCTAGACTGAGGCACAAACTATTTTCTAAATCACTTGGGATTTTGTTGCACATTGTATGAAGGATATCTTTTTAAACAATTTCTCTTTCCTGCTTCATTTCATTGTGTGTCTTTGTGTGAAGTTGGGGTTACTTAAATTTTCTTGTGGTTTAACTTTTTGATGTTTGGAGTAAGATTAACGCTTGAATTTCATACACACAGACGACCCACATCTCGCCCAACTTACGCTCCTGCCGGACCTTTTCTGATGTCACATTGTGCGTGTTCCATCTAATCTACTTTCGAATAGCCACAAGCAACACCCATGTCTATGTAATGGTGTTGGTGTTGCCTTCAGTCCTGTCTGCGGACAAACTGTAATTTTATGCTAAAGAAAAAAGAAATTGCTGCATGAAGTCTCAAGATAATGTGAAAATTTTTGACATTTTCTGGTTGCTGGTTCTTTTTTATGTATTTCACAGATGAGCAAGCATCAAAAACAACAAATGCAGATGCAGTTTATCTAAACTTTTACAGTTTGAGAGAAACGAGAAAAGGTTATCCAAAACCCTGTGCTCAAATAAAGTAGTCAACACATGCATTTAATTAATGGTGACTGTAAAAAGAAGCATATATAAAATTATCGTACTATCACAAAGTAAAGAAAACGTTAGAAACTTTTACTTTCATTCCAATGCTCATAAAATAAAGCATAAACAGATAATGAGGTACACACCGAAAATTAAATACTCTTACAGATGATGTTATAGAAGCTTTAAAATATTCTTTAGTAACTTTAAACATAGATTTCTACAACAAAAATATGTTTAAGTATTTTGATAAACTACCAAAAAATAAATAGGTATATAATAAAAAACATAATTTAATTAAACTTAAGACAAAGTGTTAATGTAAATTTCAACTTGTAAATATTTGAAGTTTGGTAACTTTTCCTTAACAAAGTGCTCTTTAAGCCCTTAGCATCTATCGATAGAAAGGGTATAATGAAAACTATTCGAAGCTTTGGTATAAAAAAGGAAATTGATTTCAATGAAATGAGACAGTTCAATATTAGAAAATGCAGATATCAGTTGTGTTGCTTTGTTTGGGTGAGTAAGGATTATAGGCATCATATAACAAATATTTGATATCGATAACGAAGTATAACTTCATCTCTAAGTGCTGTGGATGATCGCAGTCAGTGCATTGCCCTGGAGTCCGAGCGATCCCATGGAGCCAGTGCTTTTTCAAGCCTATAAAAACCAGAAGCAACGAAACTTGGCCAAAATACAACTCCCTTCACAAAGTGCTATCAATTTCGTTGGTCCCAGACAGGCAACATCCTTGGAAGAAGATGACGATGATAGCTACTACGACGATGGCTACGAGGACGGAGACAAGAATGTGCCAGTGGATTACACAGAATCGGAGGAAGATGATTACGAGTGGCGTTGAAATATACTCATGTACATAACATACATACTTAGACTCTTTTATATATGTAAAGTAAATGTAGTATTTATTTAACGGCAACTTGGTTGGTAATTAAATTTATTTGTCGCAGAGGCATGCAGCATGCCGCATGCAGCGGTTGCTTCGCATTCATTGAAAAAATCCGCAACTAATTAGGACACGATGCAACACACCGTAGACAGAGACGAGGATGTGTTTTCAGTGTCTGCCTGCCCAGTCTGAGTCTGAGTCTGACTGTGAATCTGCTATCCCGAGATAAGCAACTCGAGTGTCGCGTTGACCAACCGACTACCCGACTGCAGACTGCAGACAGCGACAAACAGAGCAAATAAACAGAATCAGAAACACAAGCACAAAGCAGAGACCAGGCTGTGGAGAGGTGCACAATTAAAGTATAGTAAAATAGTATATTAAGAAGTCTTTTTATCCAACCATTTACAAGTTTTGAAGCACAAGGTAATTCGTTTAATTGCAAGGATAGTTAAGTGCATCGCTAAGATATGTGCATTATAATTTTTGATACTTACTTATACTTAGTTTAGTTAACAGCCTTTCAAGTCTAACAAAAGTCTTTGCTTTTACTAAGCATTTTATTACGATATAAGTCTAGTGAAATTTAATTTCCTTATTCTTTATCGAAAATCATTCGATTCTAGCATAATCAACTTTAAAAGCTCTTAAATTAAAGCCAATTAAAAGCTTTCCTTATGAATATATATGCTTTAAAATATTTTAATATTAACTTAGCATACTAATATTTAAACACACTTGAAAAGATGGTTCGTTCGTTTTTATACCCGCTACCCATAAAGAAGAAGAATTTTAAATCTTTGTGTTTACAGGAAATGTATGTAATGGGATTGATGATTTTATGATAGATTTTGGTTTTTTTTTTTTTTATTATTTTATTACTTTTTAAATTTTGTGTACACTGAATACAAGATAAATGCTATAACTATTTTTTGCAAGCACGAATTCTATAAATAGCATATAGTATGTATATGCTTCGTTATTGATAACTAAAATAACATACTTCTTGCAGTGACCTTAAATATTTTATTCATATTTTTGTTTGCTGAAAGTAAATCAACAAATAGAGAACTTATAATAAATACTAGAAGCAGTAATTTAAATGTTATTGCGAGTTACCACAACGTTTCAACGGAGCCTTTAATAATTGAAGTTGTCAGATTAAATAACCACAAGCAATTACAACTGTCAACGCGACCAAATCAAAAGTCATATTATTTTCACCTATTTGGCAATGTCGTGCGCATTGACGACCTCAGCGCCCCTTTGGCCACTTGCGAAAAGTTTAAGTATTGATTGGTATTTGAATAATAGATGTATTTGCTGCTTGCGGTGTCAATGAAGTGCTTGGCTTGCCCCATGTCGCATGGCTGGGTGGCCTCAATGCCAATCGATTGGGGGCATGGGCGGATAAATGAGTTGCTTTTGTTTGTTTATCGCCGAATATCTCAAAGATGCACACTTCAATTCATCTCAGTTCAGTCGAGCTTTAGTTTCGTTCAATTCATTCAGTCCAGTGCAGCCAACCAGCGACGGATAGAACACTCCAAAAATGCAATAGAGCGTAAACTGTTGATGCCCCAATCAGGATGAAGCAGAGCTCTGCTCGAGTTGCTTTTTGCACAAATTTACATTTAATGACGTTTAAGTAACTGGAAGGTGCCAGAAAGCCATTGAAATTACTTTGCACTTTATAGTTTCAAGCAATTCAAAAGATGCTTATGGTTGACCTCGGATTCTATATTGAATTTATTCTAGTTGTGGATACTATTATCTGGAATTTAGATCAACAACTGACAAACACAAAGTGAAAAGACTTGCTACTTTAATAATTACATATTTGCGATTGCAATGCAATCATGAAGTGTATCAACTCAATCATCAATTCAAATATTAATTATTTTATGGATATTGGTCGGTTTCTATTTAAAGCACTCAAATCATTTCACAAACCAAATCAATTCTGAAGACAAATCCATTTATATCAAGTTCGAATGCTCGAGAGTAGGTATCTCTGTTCGAACTTAATCTTTGCACTCTTAGTCAACAATAAATTTGCGGCCATGTCTGAGGTTTAACTTGAAGAAAAAACCATTTAGGGTCTATCAAAAAGTCTAATCTGCACTTCGTGCAGCAACACAGCCCAACTGAATAACTGAACCCGTCTTAACCAACTTGCCACGTGCAATAAATTTCTAGGCGCAATGTCTGCACTATTTGTGGCTAGTCCCAGGACTAAGACGTTGCCTCTCTCTTCGTCTCCAAGGAAAGAATTGTCAAGTGGTGAACGAAGTTTCAATGGCAATGAGCATGGGCTAGATGTGAGTTACTCTCACAGTTACACACGTGCTTTGTACGTGATCTGATAAGGAATTAATGCCAGCACAGGAGCATGTGTATAGTTGGTTAAACTGTGTCACATTCGTTTGAACCCACCGCAAAAGGAAACAAATTCCACGCCCTAACGTTGTTATTTCCGGTGAGGTTTGAACAGCACTGCTTACACAGTTTGACAGCCGTTGTCGCCGAGTTCGCTGCGCTAATTTGCTTTAAATTGGCTTTTACGGCAATCGCTGCTTGTTTCGGTGATAAATGACTGAAAGCCCTTGACCCAAAACCCCTCAATGAGACGTCCAAGCTTATTTGAAATGTGTTTTTGTTATCACTAATGGCATCTATAGCTGGAGTTTTTCCTGCTGTGCACGCTGGCAAGTTAATAAATTGGTAAATAAAAATTAATGCAGCATAAATTACAAATAGCCAACACTCAGCATTGATGACGTCGCTGGCTCTTGACAAATTTCCGTTTTTGCCCACTCACATTGTGGCCATAATTAACGAGCAAAGTTTTTAACCTTTTGTGCAAGTTTTGCAGCCAGAGTCCAGTCGCATGGTCCCGTTGCTTGTCCGCAATATTGGCTGCTTATCGCAACAATGCCATCTGAGTGGCCAGCAGCTTGTGGCAAGCAGCTTGCGGCGTTTGCCCTGTGGGCGTGGCATGTCAACTAATGAGAGTACGCGACCAGTCGAAAAGTTTTTCTTTTCACTTGGCATAATTAATGAAGCGCACGTTAGTCAAAGTGTTTGACCGATTAATCAGCAAGGCAATAAAATCTTTAAGGCTGTGCGTAGATTATTGGCGCCTTTGAAATTCTCTGGATCACGTTCAAGTTGTTAACGCATTTCGGTCGAGTAAATCACAGTAATTTAAGAATAATTTCAACTGCTCAGCATTTCTATCACAAACTATGCTAGACAATATGTAAAATATTCAATAATTCTGTAAGAATGGCTCTTTATCCTAGGCACTTTGATTATTGTGAAAAATTTGAATTTTAGTAATAATTTAATTATTACTAAATTTTTTTTTACAAATTGTACATATGTTATGTTACGTTCAAAATATAAATAATTATTAAATAAAAAATACAAATTAGTACTACTATGAAAGAATTTAAGATACGTAGGTTGCTTTGGACTGGTTTCCGCTATTAAAATAGAAGCGAACTTCTGATTAGTAACAACTAGTAGTCTATACCTTTAACGTACTTTAATGTTATTAAAAAATGTTTGCATATATTTTTGGGTACAAAATACACAATCTTTTCATAACTCATTGCAAAAATATTATCGTATCTGATTCGCTTAGAGAGCATGTTAGAAATGTTTTGTTTTTATTACACAAAAAAATAGATGGCTTAGTGAATTTTGTTCACAGGACGAATTAAAAGGCTGCAGCGACGAATTTCGAAATGTGGCAATGATTGCCGACCTGGTCGATTGCACAACAGATTTGTTGATTCGCTTGCGGCAGAAATTGTGTGCCACAAATGGACACACATAAATCATGCGTGTGGCAAACCTCGGCTGAACGTTTTTACGCACAATTGGCTTAATTTCAAAGTTTTTCCCAGCACAGGTGGCGATTCGTATCGACACAATTCTTTTTGGCACACCATTTCAAAACATTGCAAATTAAATGTGAAGTTTAAGCTTCTTTTATTTAGCGACTGAGGACTTTCAAAGAGTAAGTATTGAATTCGATTTCTGAATCAAAGCTTAGGTTATTGACAATAAAACTTAAAATTGACTTAAATGTATGTATGATATGTACATATACATATATAATAGACTATTTTGGAAGAAGAAGACTATTCGAGAACTACAAAATTTGGAATAGGTTAAAAAGTCTGAAAGCAAGGTGTGGGATGGAATTACAGTATTGCCTTTGCTCGATTAAAATAATATATAACAAATAATTTCAATATTCCCATTTTTAGATTGTTACTAGTAGTACTACTAATAGTTTTGAGTCAGCTTACACATGTGACACATTGACACGAACTCTCAATTAGACAAACCTATGTTAGTAATGTAGCAAATGTGTCGATAAGGCTGCATTGATTAGCCTATTGCTATATATATATGAGCAACAGATTGAAATGAATGTTAAATTAAAAGAAATATTTGCTACCATCGAGCCAAAATTTACCTATTTCAAATGACTTCATTAAATCCTAATGAGAGTAATAGAAACGACAAAAAAGGGCAACAAAATAAATGGCAACGGGGCTAAAAACTTAAACGATGCTAAATTTTGTGTAATAAATCGTACTCACACCCTGCACAAACTGTATTCAGTGTCATTGTCAGTGCTTTGCCAACTGTTGCACACAAGCTATTTTCATTCATAAAAACTTTGTAACTTTGGCGCCTGCGCATTTCTATAGCTCAGATATATTTGGTTTTCGTTTGCGCCAAAATAGAAATCACAGTCATAGTTGCTTCAGTACGTTTTTGAACGTTCATCAGCGAAGTCGCATTCAGACCACGTCGCTACATTCGAGTAATGGATAACGCGATTTAAAGTCAATTCTAAATTCTGTCTAATTTTAACGGAGCAAAATATATTTATAAAAATGTATAATTAAATAAGAATTGGTGTACACCATGGAATCTAAGCATCTTTTATTGCTAATTTGGTTTACATTGTGTCTTAAATACCTATGTCATGGCCGCGACATTCTATTCGTTATCTCTTGTCCGCACGAGGGATTAAAGAATTGCCGAAAAATGGAAGAGAATCTGTGGCAACAACAGCAGCAAATAACTGAGATGATCCCAATGGATTATGATTACGCCATTAAGGTTCACATAATGCATGAACTATTCAATTACTGGACACTGCTCGACGCGTTGCCACACTTGCGAAGCCAGACACGTCTGCTAAATGCCAACACCGAATGGATTATTTGGTGTCAGCAAAACACGAACGTGTCCTCCCTGCGTGCTCTGCTCGACCAGCTAAATCGCCAGGATGCCCAAGAGGTGCGTTGCCGTCGCCAACACAAAGCTTACGCAATTAAATTGTACAACAAGAAAGACGATTGATTATGTTAATTAAGAAAAGAGCCAAAAAATGTTGAGTTTGCTTAAAAATTAACTAAGCCTTGGTATATAGCAAAAGAATATAGCATAGACTTTGTAGTTTAATGCTATAGTGGATATTTTACATATAATATAATATTTGGAGTGTAAAAAAAATTGAACAATTAAGATGACAGCCATAAACTAATCATTCAAACTTGAAGTTTGTCTTAACAAATACCGGCCAACAAATATTGTGATGGATTTAGGAAGATATATTATTAATAAAATTATAAATTAGTTCGGTATCTTTGCCTTTTGTAATAGCTGAGATTCAAGAACTCATACGGACATGAGCAAATATAATTTAAAATATACACATATCCGGGAAATTATGTCTATTTTACTTGTTATGTATATTTTGCAATATACCCTTTTTTTATGTGAAGGGTCTAAAAAACAATTGTTTTGAATGTGTGCATTTGCAACATATGACAAATTGGCTTAAAAGGGTAGCAAGATGTTTATCAATTTTTTGTCCTTTTCTTTTTTGTCCTATACTTACGCTTGTTTCCATAATTTTCAGATGGCCTACTACGGACACGCCTTGTATGATGCTGAGGCAACTATAGTGCATCACTTTGCGCACTACAAGAATCCAACTTGGTTCCCGTATCCAATGCTGAGTTCTGGCGTTGTTTTCACAGGTGTTTTACTCCGCAGGTAAGTTTAACAGGGAGTGAGGGGAACCACTGCAACAAGGTGATGCCCATAACTCATCATGGAACATGCATTTGCATTTGCGTTTGCAGCCTGGCCGAACTTGTTGCTGCTAATCCCCAAAATGTCACCAGGCACAGCGAGTTCGCCATAGATGCGGCGCATGAGTTGGCTCGATTCATTTTCGATAATTTAGCACCTTCATTGCCAAATGATGATGACGATGATGATGATGATAGCAGCAGAAACAGTGTCGAGAAAGACTTGTTACAGCGCAGAATAATTTTGAAAAGTGCTGCCTACATTTGTCCCTCGGCGAACTTGTCGCCAGCCTGGTCTGGAGAATTGCCATCTCCAGAGACGCCGAAAGGCAAGCGAACAATAACAACGAAGTCGAAGTTGAAGCCGAAGCCTGTGTCTTGTATGTTGCATGCAACTCCTGAAACGGCTGCTGGGAGTGTCGAACATTGTGTGAGTTGATTTATGAATGCATTCATGGTTGGCCCCTTGAGTGTTGTGAGTTGTAAGTTGTAAGACTTACTCAAACAAGGGTCAGTAATATTCGATATGTGATGGATACAAGTTGTGAACATTAGAAGATAGCATTATGTATGAATTTAGATATGGTTTTAAGATTCCATATACACTACTTATATATTTATATCTTGAAGCACTACGATTTGATCTGATCGTTAGAATCCATTAAAATGAAAATCCCATTATCTATAAAACTTATTATGTTTAAAATATAGCAAACATACTAAATAGTAAGATTGTTGTTGAATGAATTCAGATTAATTTTTTAAGTTCATTTTAAGCCAGGCTTAAATAAAATTTAAACATGACTTTAATATATAAGAGTTTTATCAATATTAATATACATACATAGATATGTTTAATATAGGACCACTGCAAATAGACTATTTTCTCCGTTCGTATATCTGTTTTAGATGAGTTCTTTTTTTTGGCAAGCCTGAGTGAAAGTGCAAAAATTTGTTTGGTATTCCTGACATAAATATTTTCGATTTGTAGTTTTGCATATTAACAAAAAGTTGTTTGCGTTAAGTGCAGTGAGAGTTTTCAATGAAAGCAAGAGAATATAGACAAGGAGCAACTTTGCAATTTGGGAACAACAATTTAGAGCAAACGTTAGTGCAGCTTTAGGCAATTGAAGCAATTAGCATTGGACTAGGCAGCTATAACCATAAATTCTCTGACAATGGTCAATCGAAAACTGAAACTCTGTCGATATTCGCCCACAAACACAAACATAAACACAAAACAGGTGCACACAACGGGGGGCTCACATCTATTTTGCAATCAAAACCTGTGCAAAATTCCATAAGGAGCGAGTACCAATCATCGAACGCACCTGGGCGCAGGATGCCAGGCAGCGCAAATACTATAGCGATGTGGCAGGTAAGGCGACACAATATCTCGACAACGTTGAGCACAATTAAAGCAAATGAGTGTCTGCAACAGCATGGGGCATGGGGCATGAATGCAGACAGACAAACATATACTGCAAACAGCCTCACTTTAACTTCAACTGCCATTTTGAATATTCATTGATTTGTCTTTGTGATCTTCCACAATTTGACCTACGACAACAACGACAACGACAACGGCAACAATTGGCAACCACAACAGATGCCAGCATACCGACATTCAGCACCGGGATACCAAATGTTGCAACTGGACATTGTGCCAAAACATTGGCAATTTTGCAATTATCCCTCAAGGATATCAGACAGTCAACGGACATTCGTTGGCTGATGCTCGTCGATGATGATACGCTACTGAGGTGTGTGTACTCTTATAGTATATAGTAAGTGTGTGTGAGCCATGATTTTTATGCAGCTCACTCGCCTGACAGCACATTCAATTAAAATTATTATTGTTATTATTTCTTTCATTGCTTTCCAATGTGTGGCATTAATCTGATTCAGCGTGCCTCGATTGGCCGCTCTGCTGAGCTGTTACAATCACACGGACCACATTTATCTGGGCGAACGCTATGGCTATCGATTGTATGCGCCGGATGGCTTCAACTACCACACGGGTGGCGCTGGGATTGTGCTCAGTGTGCCGCTTGTGCGACTCATAGTTGAGCATTGCAGCTGCCCTTCTCCAAGTGCGCCGGATGACATGATCCTCGGTTACTGTTTGCAGACGCTGGGTGTGCCGGCGTTGCATGCCTCCGCCTTTCATCAAGCACGGCCGCAGGACTATGCTGCGGATGTGTTGCAACTAAATGCGCCCATTTCGTTCCACAAATACTTGCAGACAACACCGGAGCATACATATAAACGGTGGCTGGGTGGCCAGCCACTGAACAACGCCACTCTACGTCATGTGTCTGGCAAGGATCAGCAGGCAATTCCAATTCCACTTAGTGGACATAGGCTGCTGCAGCTGGCCAATGTGCCAACAGGATTAGATGGGTCCACAAAGCATCTGGATTTATAGTTGTTTGCAGGTGAGTCACATAACTAAAGTATTTGAAGCATAATTAGAAACCTTCGTTAGCTTAAATTGTTGGCTGTGACAGATGGATAAGTCTTGTCACCCCAAAGCCGTGGCTTGTGCACAATTCAGTGTACTCCAGGTGCCACAGCCATCAAGCGGCTGCCAAGCGCACAAATTTCCATTTTCAATCGCGAAAAAGTTTGTCGGTTTGCGCATTGCAAAATCTTTACTACATACATACATATGTGTGGGTACATTTAGTTGTATGTGTGTGTGGGTGTATGTATTGTGGTCTTCATGAGACTTTAATTAGTGGAAATGCTGAATAGCGGTTCGTATTCAGACGGTTAGGTCTGTTTATACGAGGATTGAGGTTAATCCCTTAGAATTCCATTTGAACCCTAAAACAATACGATTTAACAAATTCGTTAAAAATTAAGAAATCCAGTATACAAAGGTATAATATTAAAACGTGTACAGAACAGACATTTTGTAAAAGTTTAAATTGGCGAACAAACTTAGAAAATAGAGATATCAAAGGCTTTGCATTATTACGTAATATTTTTAATATATTCCTTCACTTTTACAAAATTATCAACTAAATCATTATAGATATTAAGATGTTTTATTTTATATCAAAATGAGCATGCACTTATTGTAGTTATTTTGATTTTATTTTATGATTACTCTTTTGAACAAGGGAGAAAGGTACAGTCGAGTACACACAATACGTATTATTGTGCGGTATTATTCTTAAAATAATATACTAAACAAGTTAATAATACTAAAAAATACAAATATACCGAAAGTTATATTTGGCATTTTGATATGCTATAGCATTAAAAATACACCAATACAAAAGTACAATAAATTAAAATTCAAAACTACTAAGACTCAACTGCATTAACCGCAATTTTCCAAACAAAATTATTCCTAAATAACTTCTAAAAGTTTTATATCATCTTAACCTAAATTTTTATTCTGAAAATTATTTTTCTATAAACCAAAAATTAGCACTAGCTTGTTAAAATATAATGTAAACTTGATCTGTTTGTAACATTAATCTAATAGCACCATTCAGTAGCTTCCGTTCACATTTATTGGTCATTATTGGTTTTCCTCTTACTTAAATTGTGTGTAGCTATATGTATTGAAGACATAGTAGTAGTATCACATATTAATTAGATAAACGCAACGGTTACGAATCAGAAATTTGGTTATTCACTTCAGTCAACTTTCAACACTCAATGCAAAGACAATATAAATGCATAACTTAAACAGAAAATGAAAACTAAAACAATTCAGCATATTCAAGGGAGAATTAAAAGCGAAGTTGAGCTAAGCTGCAACTTGCTTCCACAAACAAAAAGTCTCAACACTGCTTTGCCTTCCCAGACTCAGTTACAACTATTTACCAAATCACCAAGGATATTGTTGAACACTGTGTGAGGGATTTTTAACTTTTAACAAAATCTTTGCATGCTTCATTTTATTTTGTGACTTTGAGTGAACGCTGGAGGGAATGCTCGGGTTTCTTACATTTTTTTTTACCACTTTACTTTTTGATGTTTGGCATAAGATTAACGCTAGAATTTCACACACCTAAGACCCATGTCCCCTCATGTCAATCCCCTCCACTGCTGGACTTTGTCTGACGTGACATTGTCTAATCTACTTTCAAGTAGCCACAAGCAACACCCATGTCCATATAATCTCTATGTACTTTGTGTGTATGTACTCGTGCTTGTGTGCTTATGCGTGTTGTTGTTGGTGTTGCCTTAAGTCCTGTGACTAGGGAGAAACTTTAATTTTATGCAAAAGAAAATGCTGCATGAAATTCTCAAGATAATGTTAACAATTTTTGACATTTTGTGTGTGGTTCTTTTTTTTATGTATTTCACAGATGAGAAAGCAACAAAGACAGCAAGAAGGTCGATAAAAGTATAGTATGATCACGTAAATACGAGTATAACTTTTCTTTTGATGGAAATTCTTAGTCACAAAGTATTAAACAAAGTGATTGAAGTAAGATTAAATGCTTTCAGATAATGTGTGATAAAATAATGAGCTGATAATAAAAAGTAATTATTTGTAATGGTGTCGCATTTTTAATGTTTTTTGGTTTGGTAGCAAATTAATAAAATAAAATGCCTAATTATTTATATATGACGATGTAAAGCAAAAAATTAACATCTAACACAAAAAAAAATATCGTTTGAAATAATTATTTCTTTGGGTAAGATACATATTATTTCATTCCATTGGTTATCAACGTTCAGAAGAAGGACCGCTACTGAAGCTGGTCACTTTGAGAACTTAACACAGTTTCGATAAAACGTTTAATAATTTAAGATATTCGACCAAATCAATTACAAATGTCATCGCGATAAAATGAACTGACACATTGTTTTCACTTCACATTTGGCAATGTCGTCCAAATTTGTGAAGCTCTCATTCCCCTCTTTGGGATACTTGCGAAAAGTATTGATTGGTATTTGAATAATAGATTCACTTGCCGCATGCGGCGTCAATGAAGTATGTTGTATGCCCCATGATGCATGGGTGGCATCACTAAGTGCCCATTGACACATCGATTATGGCATGGGCGGATAAATGAGTTGCTTTTGTTTGTTTATCGCCGACAATCTCAAAGATGTATACTTCAATTCAGCTAGGTTAAGCTTAGTTCCCTTCAATTCATTCAGTCCAGTTCGATTCAACCCAGCCAAGCCAACCACTGGCGGATAAACCACTCGAAAGATTCAATGAAGCGTAAACTGTTGATGCTTCTACCTCCTCTTTTCTTTGAGTTTCCTCTTCAAATTTGAATTTAATGAGGTTTAAGTAACTGAAAGGTGCCAAAATCTTATTGAAATTGCTATGCACTACTGTAAATCTTAAAGTTTTATGTGATTGAAATGTCGGTCAAGTGCACGTTGCTTTTCAGATTGGAACTCTTTTTATCAGCTCTCTTGATGGCCATCAGAATAACATGGAAAAGGGATTTAGTTACTGATAGTAAATTACAACAATTGCAAATGGTTTAATTCGGTAATGAAAACAAGTAAATGTTAACAAAGTATTTTTAAATCATTGAGATTTGTAATTTTACATTTATTTTATTACTTTATTTAGAACATTTTAGAGTAAACACAAAAATTCAATCACAGATCAAGGATTCTAATAAATATGATAATTTTTTAGAAGTATTAAACTCAATGTTACGCAAAGTGGAAGGCAGACACGACAGAAATTAAATGAAATAAAGATAAAATAATATGTTAATAGCTCCTTTGGAAGTATGTTGAGGATTTTGATTTGAGTTTTCGAAAAATAACAGATCTGATATAACTGCATTAAAAATAAATACAAAGCTTTTGTTCGAAGTAAACAGAAGCTGGTAATTCTCAAATCGCTAAAAGACATTTTCCATCCACAAAACACAAAGCACAAAACTGAAAACAAATCCTAAGACAAATCCATTGAAATCAAGTTAAGGCGCCAAAAGTGGCAACTTCATTCAAACGAAATCCTTCCACTTTTAGCCAGCAATAAATTTGTGTCCATGTCTAAAGTTTAACTTCAGGAAAAACCATTTTGTGTCTATCTAAAGGTCTAATCTGCACTCCGTGCAGCAACGCAACCCAACTGAATAACTGAACCCATCCGAAGCAACTTTGCCACGTGCAATAAATTCCTAGGCGCAATGTCTGCACTATTTGCGGCTAGCCCCAAGACTTTGGCGTTACCCCTCATCCCCTAGGTAGTTAAATTGTCAAGAGGCGAAGGTAGTTTCGAGGGGAAAGAGAAAGGGAATGGGAATAGGAATGGACTTGATGTGAGTTACTCTCACAGCTAAACACGCGCTTTGTACGTGACCTGATAGGGAATTAAAGCCGACAGAGACATGTGTAAAGTTGGCCAAAACGCGCTGCATTCGTTTGAACCCACAGAATATATCAGTGAACGCAAACAAGGGCGCTAATCCTCCTCCCCCACTCGATCCCTTTTGAAGTTTTATCCAGTGTGGTTTTAATAGCACTGTTTACACAGTTTGACAGCCGTTGTCGCCGACTTCGCTGTGCTAATTTACTTTAAATTGGTTTTCTTGCGGCACTTACGGCTTGTATCTGTGATAAATGACTGAGGGCGTAAAACGTTGTGCCTTGACACCAGACCAAGCACTCGATGCCTATTTCTAATGTGTCTGTGTTATCACTAATGACATCAGTAGCAGGATATTTTTCTACTGTTTCTCAAGGAATTAATTTGCTATGTTCAAATACTGTACATACATATGTATGAGTACATGCATATATTAAATTAATAGTACATTTCAAAAGTCTAAGTTTTGAACATTTAAATTTGTAAATATTTATCTCAAAAAAGTATTCAATGAATAGTTTACATTTGTTGTTGTTATTCTTAAATAATTTAAGTGCGTGCATTAATCAGGTTAACATACATTCACCACTAATTTGTTTTTGCTAACTACCAGACATAAAAAGTTCTGATTTATCGCAACACAACATCACAGAATTCCGCTCTCTGTGTCGTCGATGGCTCTTGACAAATTTATATATTTTTTTGCTCCTTATATTTTGACCATAATTAACGAGCAGAATTGGTAACTTTTTGTGCCTTTTTCATTTCTTGTGTGTTATACTACCTTGCTCTCTTATCGCAAAAACCCTCATTTCAAAAAGGCAACCAGCATAGCATGTCAAACAGTCGATTTTCTTCATTCTTTTGGTATACCATAATTAATAAAACGCACGTTAGTCAATGTGTGTGGCCGATATAATCAGGTTTCTTGGGCGCTTTTATTACACACTGGCCATGTTAAAGCTATTAACGAGTTGGGTAAATAAATCATTGAGATTACGTCAAACTCGAAAACATTTTGCATTGCCTACTTTTAGGCTAAACATGACATTCATATTATTCCTGACAAATTTGCAAGGACGTGTAAGGAAAAGAAATCGCAGAAAATATTAATGTGCAACACACATGATTTAATTGTGTTTTAATGAATTCAAAAATTAAATTAATTTTTAGTGCATTTTTAATAATCGAAACTTTTAGTAACTTTTACAATGTGCGATAAATAATAAATTGCATTGCGAAAACTCAGAGTTTAAAAAGCATTTTAGAAAAGTTTTTTTCTTTTGTCATAGCAACCGTAGATGGCTAAATAAATTTGCTGCACGTGACGACGTAAATGGCCGAAGCGAGGGATTTTTAAATGTCAGAGAAATGGCTTCCGACCTGTTCAATTGCACAACACATTTGTTGATTCGCCTGTGGCACAAATTGCGTGCCATAAATGAACGCACATAAATCATACGTGCGGCAAACCTCGTTTGCAAGTTTTTACGCACAATTGGCATAATTTAAAAGCTTGGACTTAGTCCAGGTGACCATTCGCATCCACACATTGCCTTCTAGTATACCATTTTGAAAATTGGAAAACAGAAAATAAAACCGAAATAAATTTTAGTTGCGATAGACGTTCCGGTTTCTACTGATTCAAGGTTTCGTTTGGGTTGGTTCTTATTTATTACGTATCCGCAATAACACGAAGCTCAATGGAAATTATTTCTGCGCCTTAAAATAGGCAAAACTTTTTGCCGCTTGCCACTCATAAGATGTCAATCTACGAAGTATTTGTATGTATGTATGTGTACCTATGCAAATGCTGTGGTCGCAATTTTCTCCCTTAAAATGTGCTATATAGTTGAGCACCCCAGACTGTAGCTTTTTGACTTAGTTTATAAATAATTTGAATTAACCTTTCGCAGCTACGCATCAGCTAAGCGAATATTTTTAATGACTTCGCAAAGTTACACACACTCAAAACACGTAACATAAAGAAGCAACGAGACCGACATTTGTTTTTATGTGTGAGATACTTGAAAGTTCATAAAAATGTCTGCTGATGTGGCAAGCGGGGGTTGGATGGGTGGAATGCCTTGGTCGCAGTCAACGCAAGCGCTAATTAGTCAAGGATTTGGCATTAAGGACTGGCCTCAGTACCAAGTTGAATGTATAAAATGTAAAACACGCGCCACGCCATATTTAAAATATTCAAAATATTATTTTTATGCTGTTTGTAAAAAATATTTGAAATTTCGAGCACGTACTGTAAAAGTTAAACAAAATTTGTGTTTATTATGACTTCGTTCATTTGCCACGCTTGACGTGAACTTTATGGGCTTGGAAGTTTTAAGGCGTTCGAATAGCTATTGGGGATGGTTGTGTTTAAATTTGAACGATGATATTGTTTATCAAATTAACTGTCCTTTTGGCACAACGTTTGCAATGCATATTCATTTGCACATTTAATTACACTTGAGACTTGCACAAAATCAAACCACATTCAAATTGCATTATTCAATCAACCAGGTTGTCCTCCCTCAGAGGCTGCTTATGTCTATGTGTAAGTCCATCTACGTGTGTGTGTGTCCAAAAACAGTTGAACAATTGCCACTGCAATTAGGAACATTGGAATTTTGATTAATGAATACAAGCATGTAAACGAAATGCAAATTTCCATGCAAATTTTCGAGATATATCTTAAGTATATTCAAGTGCTTTAATGATTACGTACCAGTTGTGGCTTTAATCTTAAATGTGGCCAAAACATGCCTAATCATAGCACACAAAAAAAGAATCACATTCAATTAATTAGCATCAATTCAGAGGACCTAGAACACAACGCAAGCCAAACGTGCATGACAAACTTCCGCTTTTCGGCTTGGTCGCAGGTTGGCTTAGATGAACATTTAAGAGAGGGCGGGCGGGCTGGTGGCTTACTGCATTTGTGGCTAGTGTCCAGTTTTGTTTTCGGACCATTTCACGGGCACAAACGAGTCCAAGTTGAAAACTGCTGCCGGACAACAGGGCAAAACAAATTCGTACGAAACTAAAATACGTGCAAAGTTTACAAAAAACAATTTGGTTGTGGCTCGGCCGCTTCCGTTGCAGCTCCTGGCCAGGTTGTTTAATTATTTGCCATTTAGCAGCAAGAAAAACTTTTGCCTGCTATTGAATTACTAATTTTATGCAACTTAAATGTAAGGTACTGAAAAAATTTTTTATAGTGAAATTTGGAAATAACGTTTTTATTCAATTAATCTCAGTAATTCAAATAAAAATATCTGTTAGGCTCTCTTTGAATGTCAACACCATCTTAATTAAAGTCTACATTATTGATTTGAAGATAGCGCCCAAACACTATTTAGCGTTGCCACACAGTTTTAAATACTTAGTAGCTGAACAACGTTGCCATCATTCGGGCAATGCATGAAGTTGGCTGCGCTTCTGCAAACAGCTGTTAACCAAACACAGCTCGTTTGTGCATTTCAAACAAAACGTGTTTACAATTGTGTGTATTGTCAAATATAAATAGAAAGCCACACAATGACAGAAATTGAAGGCTATAAAGGTAAGATATAATAAAGATAGTGGGCTTTATGAAACTAACGTAAATATCATTTACAGTTGTGCCGCTCAAAGTGACACCTGAAGCGAGAAATTGCCACAGCATTTACATGCGAGAGCATTTCATACGTCTTATGGATCCCAACAAACCAAAAGGCCGAACACTGTTTTTGTTAAATATTCCTCCATATGTCACAGAAACGAGTCTCGAAACATTCTTCAAACGCATAGGCAACGTGGAGAGTGTTTTATTTGCTGCTAAGCCGGGACGCGATGAAACCGCCAAATGGTATGAAGGCACCGATGTTCCGTTCTCAAATATAAAAGCGCCGTTCAAGTTCAAGGTAGCCTACATTGTGTTCCAGAAGAGCAGCAGCATTGGCCGTGCACTGGCCATAGAGAGCATTGATTTGTACAACAGCAGCGGTGAATCCCTCATCAAAACAGGCATGGAACTGTGGCACGATGAATACGAGAACAAGTTTATATTGGATGTTGCGAAAACGCAAGCAAAGATAAATGCATATATGGCAGACTATGATAAACGGGAGCGTGCCGAACAGGAGGCAGCCAAAAACAGCGAAGCTGACGCTGATGGTTGGGTCACAGTGGGCAAGGACGGCCGTAATGCGGGCTTCGAGCAAAAGGAGTCAATAATTGGACGTCTAGAAGGCAAGTTAGCCAAGGACAAGAAAACCAAGGAGCTTAAAAACTTTTACACATTTCAAATACGCGAAAGTAAAATGCAGAATGTGGTAGAGCTGCGCAGAAAATATGAAGAAGATAAGCGCAAAATTGAGATATTAAAACAATCGCGAAGATTCAGACCTTTTTAGTGAAACAGTTTAAAGAAAATATATATAATAAAAAAATAAAAACAATTTTTAAAAGAAATGAAAGAAATATAATAATTTTTAAACTATCCTAGCAGTAAACAAATTTAAGCATTATTGTATAATGTGATCAATACATTCATCTTTCATGATTACAAATAGCTGCCTAAACATGCGTATTTAATGTAAAGGAATCTTTGCTTTGAAATATAGTTTAGGATAACAGTCCGTGTGTTTTTTTTTTATTTGAGCATGTTGTATGTTAAAAGTAAAAAAAAAAAACTGCAGTTCGAGCAAATTGGTTTATATTGAAAATGATTTGTTCATTAAAAATAAGGAGCACTTTCATTCACTACAAACAAAATTTTATTTAAAGGTTATTTCTTGTTGAATTCAATAAGGAACATAAGTTCAAAAAGTCTCAATGTAAAGTTAATAACATTCAGTTCGTTAAATATCAATGAAATTTTAAAGTATTTTTAGTTCACCAAAATTGCTGTAACTCTTAAAGTATGAGTAATTTAATGGAAACTGACAAATGCTTGTCACAATAATTATATTAACTTTTCGATCAGGATTATCAGTTCACTTTTCCCAGAGCAGTTGACATACTACGAGTAATAGTAAAGTGCTTAAGCAAAGGTGAAGAGTTGAATAAATGTGAAAAATACATTCGCCCCCAAACAAGTAGGGAAGCAACTATATATGTACATATGTATGTATCTGTAAGTACGCATTCGCATATGCGTTGGATGACATGACCGCTGTTCGAAATCCTCATAAATTTATTGCCATTGACACTTTGCCGCGACTAAATCCTGGCCTGGCCTGCCATAATTTCACGGCAATGCCATAACTTATAAGCGAGCCGCAGTTGTGCGTCCGTTGTCCAACGAGAGGTCCCCATAAAAGCGCATAAAAAAAGCAAACAACAACCACAAAATACGCTAAAGAAAATGCAATGAGAAGGAGAAGAAACGCTGCGCTTATTGTGTGATAATCGTATATGGTTTATGTTAATTTGAGAAATGATAAAAATATTTCGCTTATCAATTTTAATCATCATAATCGTCGCGTTGCCATCGTCGCGACGCAGACAGAATCGCAGAGACCTCGCGCTCCACGCTCAGCACGCGATCCGGATCTGTTGTCGTCGTTGTTGCTGTTGCTGTTGTTGTTGTTGTGGTTGTTGCTGCTGCATGTGAAGCGCTTGAGACTTTTAGGCATAATGTGGCGCGCGTAAATTTCCAATCCACTATCTACCAGCAACTGGGGTAATCGGAGAGTCTGGAGTTCGGAGTGAAATACAAACGAGGTACGCGTTGGGTAACGCATACAAACATACACAAACACACAGACACACACAACCATATCTGAGTTGGTGTTTTTGTTGTTGGCCATCATCAAGATTGTTGCTGTTGTATGCTTGTCATTGGCTGGAGGCCTGGCCTACTGTGGAGCCTAAAGACAGCAACACATTCATAATTTCTTCCGATTTGTATCGTTTTAAACATTTTAAATTGATTAAAATGCGATAAATCATAATCGCCCAGTGTCTGCGATCAGGGGACTCTGGAATTGGAGTTACAGTTGGAGTTGGAGTCTGAAAATGGTGGGACTGGGGTCTCTTCGTCGCAGACTGGAGCGTCTGCGTCTGTGACCGGGTGATGGAACGATTTATGAGCCTTGAACATAATAAAGTGTTAACGGAACGAGTTATTAAGGTAATCTGAATGCGCATAAGTTAATAAAAGCTCGTTGCACTTTCGTTAGAGCTGCGACGATTTGCATTTGCATTGGAGCCACACATACCGTTTGCTTGGCTTCGGTTAGCTTTAGATTGGTGGTTTTCTGGTTGCCAGTTAGGCAAGTCACAACGACTTGCGTCTAAGGTTGCATAGGCCCCGTTGCGGACACACAAGATGTCGAAAAATATAACATAAAACGACCACACGTACGTCTCCCATGCCGCGCAGCAGGACATCGAGAGATCGAGAGACCACAAAACATAAACGCCGTGTCTTGTGAGCAGAACAATCAATAAATTTGAACACGTGAGCGGGACGCGAATGCGGACAGCAACAGCAACAACAACAACGAACATAACAACAACGAACATAACAACAACAGCAGCAGCAACAACAACAATGAGTACAACGCGATAAGTGATCACCGTGTCGACTGATTGGGCAGCAACAGCAACAAAATTCACTTTTTTCACTGTAAGTGGGAAGTGCAGGAACTTGGAAGTTGTTTTGGAATCGCGCAAAAACTTTTTTAGGTGCAGTAGAAAAACTAATACATATGTACGTACTTAGGATCACTTATTGTACCGGAAACGGAAATATACTTTTAGACAAATATGTATGTCTATAAATAATTAAATGTTAATACAAATAAATATAAATGCAATATTTTATTATATCACTTGCATTATATTTTCAGAAGGTATCAAACAAAATATGTATATAATACTTGTTTATTTTATGATAAATCTGTATTTATCAGTGCAATAAAACCAACAACAAAAAACTATCCCAAGATTATGATTATAAATAAACGGAATAAGCTCTTTTGGAAAGATAACATAATAAAGATAAGATTAAAGATAATAAAATCATGTGTATTTTCTATAAATTTCCTGACGATTTTTGTGCTAAATTTTTTTATTTCCACACATGTCTAAAATAAATCCAGAGATTTCATAACAAAAACTAAGATAAACATGATAAAAGTAAAAAGCATGCAGAAGATTGCCTAGATTAGAGTTTTTAAAGTGAAATGAAATTAAAAATTTCAGATAAAATTTGATTATTCTAGTGAGTAATAAGAGATGGGTAAAATTGTATTAGGTAACCGACCATTTAATAACAATCCCCAAATTGATACCAAGTGGTTGTGTCGACATCGTCCATCATAATGGGTTCTCGACGTGCTGTCGATGGACCATATAAATTATAGCGCCTGGATCCGGCAACCACCTCGCGATATCGTCGAACTGGAATGCGGGACATGTGAAGCTCCATAAGATCCCATTCGTTAAGGTCCTGGAACACCGATCGCAGCATGTGCATGCGTCCCAGCAGCTCCGTCTCACGCAGTCCCTCATAGTTGCGTCCGGTGCGAGATCTAAAGGATTTATACACCTCGCTATTCTGCTTCGCCTCAGTGGCTGTCTGCAACTCCTTGCGATAAAGAGCTCGAATGCCGCGACCCAAGTGACGAATATGCTCAAAATCCCGTATATTGAGGGCTACCAAAGCAATGGCATCCAGATTGAGAAGCTTATGGCCATCGATGTAGTTCTCCCTGAAGGTTTGCTGTTTGATAATTTGAGGAATTGCGGATTACAAGTGCTTCAAGATTACTAAAACCAGCGAACCTCATATTCTGGATAACCAAAATCAATCAGCCAATTGGCCACATCATTGATGTTCCACTTAAAGACCTCAGTACGTCCCTGGGCATCGACGACGGCGGCACAGAGATTGAAGAGCGAGTCTGGCGAAGCTCTAAATGAGAGGGGCACATCATTTTTATCGTACTCCACATCGGGATACATGTAGCTGGGATAGCGAAATGTGAAATCCTGCTCATCATCATCGCAATCGCCTGGTTCACTGATGCTTAGACTCTCCATATTTGCATATTTGCCGCGCAATAATGGCGTTGATACCGATGACGGCGACGGAAGCGTTGAGGATGACAACGAAGCCATTCGAGCGAAAGATACGTACTGTGCCTACCTAACCCAAATTTAGTTGCGCCAAGTCGTTTTGATTGCGGTTTTCTCCCCAAAAAAATATCCTGTTCGTGTTTTGTTTACTTTGCCTGGTTGCGTTTCTCCATACGCTTCTTTTAAGGGATATGCGGACTTTGTTACCAAGTTGAAAACTCAATACTCAATACTATACTATATTAAATAAATATCCTTAATAATAATTATTTATCTATTAAATCAAATAATTATATGCCGATGTATAAAATGTGTACTCAAATTAATGCATTTTTTAATGCAATTTTTTTTTATTAAAAGAAGAACAGTTCTTTAATAATATATTAATGATTGTATAGTATATATTTTATACTAATTTGAATACCATTTTCTATGGGGTTATTAAGAAATTCATCTCATTTTATAATATTCAAAACAAAACAATATTTTTATTTCAATATTTATATAAACCAATAGTTTATTAATTTAATTAATTAATTTATTTATTTTGTATTAAATATTAAACTAAATTATAATTAAATAAGCACTGGTTGCGGCTTCGACTCCGTAAAAGGAATACACGTAGTTAAGGTACACATACAATTTTCAATCCATTTTTAAGGGTATTCCACATTTGCTATGCAGTACATTGGGTCCTTCTTTAACTTACATTTCCCGTGATTGCATTTGCATATTCATTGTTTTTTTTTCGGGGTCACTTGGGCGCGGTGAGAGGGGCGGTGTTAGGCGCCGCAATGTATGCTACGTAACGGCACGGCAGGACTCACATTAACAAAACGAACTTCGATTCACAATTTTTACTTTTCCACTATTTATTGTTTTGATTTTGAGCAGTTCACAAAGTTTAATAACTCACCAAAATTTGGAAGCAGCAATTGCGGTTTCAGGAATGCGGTTAGATTTATGACTAAACTTAATATGCAGAAACATTACCCACTTTATTATTGACTGCCCACATATAGATATCGTACAGAGAGATCACTCAATTTCAAACAAATTTACCATACACTCCCCACATAGCATGTGCAGGAAAGAGATAAAGCATCATTGGCGATAGAGTCTCTTAGCTCCGCCCACTTGAACGGATGGCTCGCATTGGCTGCCAGCTGCCATGCTGTCTCTCCCCATAAGGTGTAGGTGCTAGGGAACCACTCTGTGTGTGAGTGTATGTCTTCTCAGCATCTCTGTGTGCGTGTGCGTGTGTGTGAGTGAGTGGAGTACGGCAACATATGGAGAAATCGGTAAACAAATCTCAATAGCGATCAACGAACGATCTCTGACTGAGCTAATGACATAGCGGTCTGCATGTGTGTAAACAACCGAAGCAAGCCGTGTACAACAAGTTTCTCATCCGATTGAGCAACAGTGGGCAAAGACGAAAGAAATATTCAAAGAACGACCAGTCAAATTTGGTAGATAAACAATCCGAGAACACGGAAAAAGTACGTGCAACTATTTTAATTTAATTAAATATGGTATTCTGATATAAATTTTAGGAAGGATATTAAAAAGATCTACATAATTTGAGAATAATTATTTTTAACATAAAATATTTATTTGATATAAATCTAATTTGTCCTTTATATCCCAATTCCGAACATGTCTACTTCAACATAATTTAAAATAATATTTTCTTTGAAAATACGTCTCAATTATAGCATTTATAAATTTTGAATTATGTGCATTCATAAGAATTTGTGCACCTTTAATTTCATACAATAATGTCTGCGTTCTAATCCCAATGTTGACCACTGTGCCGATCACTGAGATTTACTTTAACACAATACTTTTTCGTATGCGCCCAAAGGCAATCGATGATCGCTGGTTGGGTCTGCTCCCGGGCCGGTTCATTCAGTTCCGTGTGGGTTGTCTTAGCAAACAGTTTCAACTTTAGATGCGCCCCCCTTTAAGACTTCTGTGCGATCGTATCATTGAGATTCCTTTAGCGACGGTGTTTTTTGTTTCCATAGAGTTAACTTAACTTATGACATGTTATTCGATCTATGCTAATAACGTACAGTAGAGTGATTAAATTGTGCAATGTTACTACAAGAAAGTGCCAATATGGAACAAAGTGTGCCCGAAAATCTAAGCACGCATGTGTTTAACGACTGTGAAATGAAATTACAAGCAAGCAGTCATGATCCTGTGGACAGTGAGAATGGCTCCAACTCCAATAGTGATCTGCCCACCAAAGATTCAGTGACCAATTCCAGTGTAACCAGTGAAAATCCTTTAGCAAGCAAAAGCAACAACTCCACAACCAAAGTGAAACTCAGTTTCAGTGTCGATCGTCTGTTGAGCTCCGAGCGCACAGATCCTTTGGCAACCCTATCAATACCTTCCTCCACACGACAATGCTGTGACGGTGGTCTCTATGCATGCTGCACATTTCCCAGCTGCTTTCCACAGACCACGGAAAGTGTCAAGCATTCGCCCATAAATGTTCCACATGCCTTCGCCTATGCGGGAGTGGATAAGTTCTATCCAGGACTTTATATGGATTACAAGGCTGTGCTGAGGCCCACGCCTATACGTGCTGCAGAGCATGGTAAGAATTATTACTTAACTTCTGACAATTTGTATTAATAATCTGCTAGAATATTAATATACTCTACATGTAGTTGAGATCCTCCTAAACTTCACAAACTGTGTAAATTTTGTTTATTAACTGAAATATATGTATGTATACAAATTCGTTAACTGTAATTTGACTTTTTCAATTTTACAAAATTGACTTTTCTAAAAAAAAAAAAAGCTTCCGAAACTTGTACTTAACTGAAATGCCCATAAAACAAACTTTTTTCATTTACTAAAATATCGATATTAAAATTTGTTAACTGTAATTTGACTTTTTCAATTTTATAAAATTGCCTTTTCTAGAAAAATAAAAAGTTCCTAAACTTGTACTTAACTAAAATGCCTATCAAACAATGTGTTAAAATGTAGTGCATAAAATAGCGTAGATTTAAATAGACCCACATAAGCTAATTATTGATCTAATATGATCCAACCATTAATAACAATAATTGAAAGTTCAACATCCTTTCATGTGGTTCTGTTCTCTTAACATACAAAGACAATCACCAGCAGACGATCAAAAGATGCGTCAAGGAAGTTTTTCCCATTTGCCAATCAAATTCAGACATCTTCTTTGGTCCGACTCATTATAAACTGCATTGCGATCGCGATGTAAAAAGAATAATAGAAAATTTACATTCCGGAGAAAACATGAAACACTTTTGGTCTGAAACCAAATGGTTGGGCCATAAATTGTGCGTTTTTATTGGAATTATTAGTTGATCTGTGGCCATATTGTGCAATATTATTGTAGCCAACTGTTCTTGACGAAAACAATTCGTTTGTTGAAATCCAATCGAATCAAATCGTATTGAAATCGAATTTGAATTTGAGTTTGAAATCGACAAATATATGTATATCTATATTGTTGTATTTACGTTACTTCCTGCTGTTTTGTATATCAGGGGACGACTCATGGACTCATGTGCACTTTGATCTTGTTTATATGAAAAATAGTGAGAAATATATTTTGTATATTGTGCTGGATTGCTATTGTTCGATTTGTTGTTTGCCCTTTTACCAATTTCTCCATTTCTACCCCGTCCCCTCCTTGCATCTTGAATGTTTTGTATACAATACTTATCAAGAGGGTGTTAAATTGCCAAGTGTCTCAGTATGACGTTTGCATCCGGAAGTTCTTGTTACATAATGTCATCATATTGTCAAGAAGAATGTATCTCAAAATACATACTATATGATGTAATAAATAGGAAGAACAAAAAGTATATATTACACTTCCTTTTTGCGTATTTGATTCATCCAATAAGGCGAAACCAGAAATGACTTCAACGCTCCATTAAACTCATTAATTTCGCCTTAATTTCCTTTGAAAGTGGCTAACAAATTAGCGCCACATCAAAATAAATTGGCCATCAATTCAAGATGAACATTTATGAAAATTATTATCAAAATTAAATGCTTCTTAAACACATTATCAGCTCGCAGCGATGTTTAGAGGGCGAAAATGAAATGCCAATTAGCACGTGGCATAAAATTCGACATTTCCTCAATCAACAACAACAAAAATAAATACTGGTCAAGAGTTTTGAAGTGTTTCATCAATCCTGCGCTACATTAAATAAATTAAATTCAAAAGAACCAAAACCAAATTAACAACAATTTATGAACAAATTAAGTATTGAGCTTGAAAATAAACTGACTGCTCACAAAACGATTCGAAAATTTGGAAAATCGAAAAATTGGAATATTGAAAAACGATTGAAGCGAATTTGTTTATTTGCTTGAGCAATTGGCTCGTCATTCATTGGGCAGCCAATCCATCTAATTATAATGAATGGTTCCGTTTGAAGAGTGCAAAGCACCATCCACCACCCGAAAGGAACTCACTCCTCACCCATTACAGATAGATGCTCACTCTCTGATAGATTGGGGCGCCGGTGGGGCCAACTACTGTGCCTCCAGATTGGAGGCTGCCGTTTAAGTTAATGACATGCAGCATTCAGGCAATTGACTGACTGAGGTACTGCCTAACTGACTGATTGAAGTTATGCTGCTTATGCTGCTATTCTGCGGTATTTTTAGGGGCCAACCGAGGCCAACTATTTACACAGCCACCCACTGTGGTGGCCCAGGCTGGCCCAAGCTACCTGTGGTGCCAAAGTTATTTCACTGGTGAATAAGCCAGACAGACAGACAGCCAGAAGATTCTCTCTCTTTCTCATTATGTGTGTGCATTCATTTGTGATGGATTGATCGCATCGCATAGCACATCATAAAATACCGATGGCTCAACCATAGTCACAATTCCATGCATCCATACATATCCATATCCAGATTCTGTATCTCTTTCTATAGTTCGTCTCATCTCCTCTAGATATTTGTTGCTGTTTCAGCCTTGGGTGTTGAGTAGTTTGTTTGATTGTTTTTGCTTTCTAGTTGGCGATCGATCGATCCATCGACCATCAACCCATCGATCGATGGATTTGTTGAAAATCTTCAATTCGTTTTACTTGTGTTTTGGTTTTTGTGCTTATTTATGTATCGCCTAGTTTGAATGCTGCGGGTTGGGGCCCATAATTTGGCGCCACTTGCCTAATTAATTTACAATTTATATGTTAATCCAATTGCTTGTGTCTTCTACCACTGCCAATGATCAATGATCCACTCATAGAATACGTGTTCAACCATATAACCTGCTGACTTTGTCAAAGTTCTCTCTACAGCAGGTGCGCTTTCACTGACCCAGGCTATCAGATCTATATCTTTGATGGTCAACGTATTAAGGTTGCCTCAACACATCATTTCAATCAGTTATCAAACTGAATATAAATTCTACTAATCAGTGAGATCGCGATTAGGCAACTTTATGATGATGATCGCCAATTGAAACGAAATCACTTTGTGATTTTTATACCCGCTACCCATAGGGTAGAAGGGTATTATAACTTTGTGCCGGCAGGAAATGTATGTAACAGGTAGAAGGAGGCATCTCCGACCCTATAAAGTATATATATTCTTGATCAGCGTCAACAGCCGAGACGATATAGCCATGTCCGTCTGTCCGTCCGTCCGTCTGTCCGTCTGTCCGTATGAACACCTAGATCTCAGAGACTATAAGAGATAGAGCTATAATTTTTTTTAGACAGCATTTGTTATGTTTGCACGCAGATCAAGTTTGTTTCAAATTTTTGCCACGCCCACTTCCGCCCCCGCAAATCAAAAAAATCGAATAACAAGCGTAATTTGGTTGCGATCAGATGAAAATTGTCGAAGTTATTAAAGAAATACTTTTGTATGGGCAAACACGCCTACTTACTAGGGGTCTCAGTTGCTTTGGCTGACAATCTGGTATATTGTGCCGTCTATGGTATATTTTGAATGGTGTACTATGTCGATATACCAAATATACCATTCGGTATATTTTTAGTATTTTTGCAGTATATTTGGAATATTTTGAGAAAATACCGCAAAATATATTTCTTTTATTCAAAATGGGTAGCGGGTATCTCACAGTCGAGTGTACTCGACTTGCTTGTTTATTTTTAAACAGTTATGCGATGCTAAATACAATGGAAATACTGATCTTGATAATACTTTGAATTGAGCAAATTTTACGATTATTTTCAACTAATTTTATAAATTTGCATTTTCGATGAGTAAACAATTCATTAGATGTATAATATAATAAGTTTACTTATGCAGAAAAACATACAAACATTTAAAGAATAAAATGAATTTATATTTTAGTTGAATGTCTATAAATAATATATGCATTTAAATAATAAATATTCTGATCCGATAAGTAGACTATAAGTTTCAGCTGCACTTTTCATGCGTTTCTCCGCCTTCTCCCAGGTTCAGGGATATTTGCGTGCGGAATTCTCACAAATCCCCGAGAATTTATTCAGTGTGAGAACATTCTCTCTTACTTCATTGCGATGCACTCGGAATGCCTTCAGTTGTTTATCCGCAAAGTGAACTGGATAAATATTCGCAAAACCATAAATACCAACTCACAAACGCAATTAATTGTATATACAATTGTAAGCAGGTCATAAATTTATAGCCGCAAATAATCAAGACATCAGAACAGAAGCAAGCAGCGGCAGGCAATGATTTAAAATGCGCCCAGAATGATCACAACTCATTAAGATATTTACAGCATTGAGGGATTATTTACAAATATGTATCATTGTCTAAGATGCGGCAATTAAGGTGCGCTGAGGTGTTGAAAATCGATGGAAAACTCATTAGAACGAAAAGGCGGCAGTTGACAGAAACCAAATGCCGCCAATTAAGATCCAATGCTTGCACATGGCACATGCACATGCAGATACAAATGCAGAAACAGATACAGATACAGATAGATATAGAAATACAGATAAAGATGCAATTGTAGCGCATTTCCGTTGCAATGTAAATAGACAAAAGATCGCTTGAGTTTTGAGTAAATAAAATGCAACATGAACAAATAATTAGACGCATGCCGAGAGCACAAACAAATTGAAAACCCGTGCGCAGAGTTTATAAAAAACCAATAAAAATGCATAAACTAGTTTAATCGTTGCCACCAACCAAAAGAAACTATTAGCTCATAAGTTGGTCTATTGTAAGCGTATTTAAAAAACATTTAGCTACGAAACAAAAACACACACATTCACACAGAGATACACAAATACCCGCTTGCCCCACCAAATATGCCTCAAGCACATCTCGTGCCTCATGTCGTGCTCGATTACCCCAAATAAGAGATATTTGCTGTTGTTGTTGTGGTATATTTCTCGTTGTTGTTGTTGTTGTTGTTGCTGTTGTAGCTGTTGATGATGTTGGTTCTTGGCGCTGTGGTGTAAACAATTTGTTTACCTACAATGCTGATTATTTCCAATTAAGTGAAAATTTTATTATAAACAAACTCATTTAAATATTTTCAACGTGCGTTTCATTCAAAATAATTTACTCAACTTATTTTTACGAAAATTGTACTTTAATATTTGTTCCCCTGTCGATTATTTGTTGTTCACTTTTCAGCCTTGTGCACTTAGGGAAATGCGTAAATTGTATTGCAAAATATATTATTTCCCGGCGGATATATGTTCACACATAAATAAGTAACCATTGAGGATGTCGGGTGCCAACTTGTAAAAATAAATAAAATCACTGCATAGGAATTTTGAATGGAAGAACAGTTTGGCTTCAAGTGGGAAAAGTTACAAAATAGGCAAAGTTGAATTTAGATAATTAACCAAAAAAAAAAACAACATAATAAAGAATACATTTAAACATCAGAAACAAAAATATTTCAATGCATAATAATCACGATAATTTCCATCAACAATTTAAACCGTATAAATAAAGTATTATTATAACATAATTTAGTAATAAATTTATAAGAATTTTTTAATTAATAATAATTCAGTATTTAGCAATTTAATGAATATACGATTTCATATGTTATCATTCTATTAAAATGAATTCAGAATATTTTTGAAAACATTCAAAATAATTCTCATTTTAAAAACTTATCCCTTTCAGCTACATCATTTCCAACACTGGCTACGAATGCTCTGCTGCGTTTCCACCATCAGCAGCAGCAGCAACAACAACAACAGCAACTGCATCAGCAACAGTCGCAACATCCACACAAAGCAGCAACATTGCTGCACAGCTCAACATCCACTTTGAATAGCCTGAAGAATCTGCAGTTGACGCAACAGCAACGCTTTTTGGCCAAGACTGCGGTACAGCAGCAGCAGCAGCTTCTGGACATTCCCACAACGGCAACAGGTGTCGCGATACAAAATGGCGGACACACACACAACGGCAGCAATCACAGCAATGGCAGCAATACCAGCAGCAATCACAGCAACAATGCCAACAGCAACAACAATGCAAGTAGCAACGGCAACAACAACAATGGCAAAAGAAAGCGATCTTGGTCTCGAGCCGTTTTCACGAATCTTCAACGCAAAGGACTTGAGATACAATTCCAGCAACAGAAATACATTACCAAACCGGACAGACGTAAGCTGGCTGCCAGACTCAACCTCACAGATGCACAGGTTAGTTTAAAGTACAAATCTACTTAGAGAATTTTGCAATAAAGTTACTTTGTTACAGGTTAAAGTGTGGTTCCAAAATCGACGCATGAAATGGCGACATACGCGAGAGAATCTCAAGAGTGGCCATGAGAAGCAACCTCCATCGCAATTGGGTTCCGGAGTCAGTGCAGCGAAGCCAATGCTTCTGCCAACTGGAGCTGTGGCCGTCAGACCCCATGAGCCATTGGATTACAGTTCAGATAGTTGTTCCAGTGTGGAGTTGAGCGACAAAGCCGACGATGATGATAATATTGAAATAGATGTGGTAGAGTAACAAAGCGTGCAAATCATTGTGAGTCATGTAGTTTATTAAAAAACAAAAATAACGAATTTAACTTATTGCCAATTAGAAATTAAGTAAATTAACATGTAAAGATTATAGTCTAAATAAATGTTTAGAAATCCTTGCTAAAATTGCAATTGCGCATTTCATTCATTGAGCACGGATTTTTTTTTAAGTTTCTTTCAGAGGTAAAATAAGTTCATTCATTGAGCACTGATTTTTCTTAAGTTTCTTTCAGAGATAGATCGCAATAAAAAAAAGTAAATTTTCCCAAATATTATTAATATTCTATTTTATTGAATTACATTAAAAGCTATCTTCAGTCAGCAAACAATCTCATCTTTAGAAATGTCTCAGCAATTATTGTACTAACTAACAATACAATCCAGAAAACCAAATAAATACACACAGCTTCCTTGGATAAATAAAGATACATCATGCCCACATACTATATGAGTTGTTTAAGCCAATAAAAACCACACAAACTAAACAAAATAAATATTTCAGCTGAAACTCACCATGAAGAACCCCTAAAATATTTCAAATTTACTGCACGTCTCTTGCTCGCTCTTACTCACAATATTTTTTCGTCTTTCGAATTGAAGAACTCTCAATGGTGTCTCTCAAAACTGAGGCTCTCAATAACAAAAACACGCAATGCCATTTTCTTATATTGTACTTATTCTTTCACATGAACAACGAAAATTTAATTAGGGGTATACCGCTGTGATCAGCACAATTTGGAACTGCGACGAGACCTTCTAATCTATACAATGATAAAACCCGATACCGGCGGCAACGCAAGACGTACGACAAACAGTTGGTCAAGCGCGGGGGCAGCTGGCGGCGGTGTGTGGATCAAAGAGAGAGACAATTAGGCAAACAGTGAGCGCAAATTATTGACGCTCGACATTGAAATACTACTTCAATACTACAATAATATTAATATAATATTATTGTTTTACGAATACCCTAAAATGAGTATGCATTAACAAAATCAAAGAATTGGTAAGATATAAAATATTTTTTTGAATATTAGTGATTGATATTGACCATAGTGATCAAAATATTATTGTGATAAGTTGCTTAATTTTGATTTCAATTTTAAATGTAATGAGTATTTGCCTGGTTTCAATTTTTTTTATTTTATATATATTTTTATCTAAAAATATTATTAAACGATAATACTTCATTTTGAGTTTAATTTCAAGTCTATGTTTTTTGATAATCTTGCATGTATACAAAATATAAAAAACAATATAAAAAGTAAGATTAAAGAGTATTCAAGCTTCGACTATGTAAATACATATGTACTTTCACTCAGTTGTTTTTCTGGAGCTTCGTTTGCTCAGTTTGTTGGCAATAAGCGCAGTGAGCGGTTGAAATTTCAGTAAATGAATCGCGCAGCAATGTGACAGCTTAATTACACAGCCAGAATAGTTGTGTTATATGTGCACGATCGCAGTTGAAGCTCTATATAGTGTAGTTAATTAGAATTACAGGAAAATATGGGCAATGTGCAGACGCGACCGTTGGAGCCGCGCAATGCGACAAATAGACGAAGCAGTGAGTCTTCAAGGAAACTGAAAAAAAAAACATAACTTAATTATAGTGATTAAAATGCAGGCATCCTGTGGAACTTTCGTTATCCAAATGCGAGCAGACGTCGCGACGATGTCGCAATGATTGTTCACAACTCGAGGCTGAGCATTGCCGAGTGGCTAAATCTGCTGGAACTGCAGCAATATGAGGAGAATCTGCAAATGTACTCCACAGTCCACGATATCGGCGATATAACCGATCGCGACTTGAAGCGTTTGGGCATACGCAGCATGAGCCATCGCCAGAAAATGCTCAACAGCTTGCTCGGTGTACGTGCCAAGCGGAGGCAGTCCATGAATTTGGAAGGTAACCCCAATACCCGATCTATTATTTTTAATACCTAATCTAAAGATACTGCGGGTTTATCTGTCCAGCAATGCGAAGTGCTCCGTGTGCGGTGCCAGTGCCGCGTCGCAAAAGCTCCTGTCCCTTGGTTTATCAAGATGTAAGCACTATTGATAATATAGTGGGAAGCAATGATAGTGGAGGAGCTGCTGTCATTACCACAAAAAGTGGAAAGGTGCTGAAACAGCTGACATTCGATGAGCCAGCAACGATGTAAGTATAGATTAGATTTCATTTAGTCATTCTCCTATTTTAAATAATTCTCATTGCTTTAACATTCAAATATAAATAAACAAAAAGGAAAAGATATATTTGGTATTTAGCTTAGCAGCGTGAGGTAAACAAATATAATAAAATGAGAAAAAAAATGGTATCAAAATACAGAATGACCACAATAAATATGAATTTATATCGACCTAAATTTGAATGGTTGTTAGTTCCGTTTAAATATCATAAGTAAAATAATTGTTTGCAGCTATTTATAGCAGTTGATTTATTTTTTAAACTACTCTAACCACAGTAACACATAAACAAAGTTATATTTAATGATTTTGGAACAACGTAGAATATTATTATACTTTTTTAAATTCTAAAACAACTCTAAAATTGGTTGAAATAACTTTCTTAATTTTTAACATGACATAAATATAAATTAAACACAAACGTTGCGCCAACTTATATTTGGAATGTAATTTATTTATCGATATAATCGACACGAGATACCATCCACCACAACAGCATCCACTTGCCCTCCCCAAACTCCGCGCAACAACTTCAGTTGGGACACACGTGAAAGCATATTTCAATAACAAAAAGTGTGCGCATGTGCGCCAAGAACTTCCCGTAAAGGAAACAAAATAATAAAAACCGTTCAGCGTTAGGCGGGCGGCATAAAAGTCGCGAAACAAAACACAAACAAATTGAGAATAAGCGAACAACCCCCACAAGGACATTCGACTTGTGCCAGGGTGGGCGAAGCACAGAGCGAATTTGGATGGCAAAGAGTGCAGACGCGAGGTTGACGATAAGGAAAGCCAACGAACAGTTGCAGATAACGCAGCTCAAAATTAAACATTTTTAGAATAAATCAAGAAACGGTATTTTGGACCAATATGTATACAAACAAAAAACTCTAAAAACTGTCGAGTTAAACCTTAAACTTAGTTTTGTAACAACTAATTTGGGCGTGTCCTCTGTAAGTTTGCTGTAAAGAAAAAAACGTTAGAGAAAAATGGGCGTTGCAGGTGAGTGATAACAGTTTTCTTACTGAAATTACAATTAAAAGGGAAACATTTATTAGTTTTGTATTACAAAACATAAAATAGAAAATTAAGTCAATGAATTCTATAGCCCGTTACTTACAATATTTTACTATTGCATAGTATTTTTTTTGCACTTGAACTTCAGACAAAAGTTTTACATATACCAAAGGACCAATTATTGTGGGAGCAAATTTCCCTTTTTGAACAAAAGCCCGGCCATCGGGGGCAATGTACACGCGAATGTACACAACATAAATTACCCATAATAAGGGAAATGCTTAACGCACACTTTCTCTTTTCTCGTATTAGCTACGAGGAACTGAAACCACGCTCCAAGTGCAACAGTCCGCATTGGGGCAACATCGCTGGCGACATGGAGAACGGCAACAACAGCAACGCATCCACCCCCATCGCCTCCTCGCCCAATCCGAACGAGCAACAGGAGGCAATCGCACTGAAGAAGGCCCTCGAATGGGAGCTAAGTTTGGATGCTCGGGAATTGCGTTCTCATGCCTGGTACCATGGTGCACTGCCTCGACAACGTGCCGAAGAGATTGTGCAGCGGGAGGGGGACTTTCTGGTTCGTGATTGTGCTTCCCAGCCGGACAACTATGTGCTCACGTGTCGCAGCAAGGCGGCGGTCTTGCATTTTGTGCTCAATAAGGTGAGGTAAAATGTATGAAAAATATATTCATAAAAAATATTATCATAATATTTCCTTCAAATAGTACTCCATCATTTCGATTACTACTATTTTGTATTATTATTTTATATAATTGTTATATAATTCAAAAAAATAACTACAAGCTTTAATAACTTAATATTGAGACTTAAGATTGATTAATATCAGTAATATTTTAAACTGAAAATTTCAGAACTTCAATATGACATTAAAGGGTGAAGCAAAGTAATATTTAACTTAATACTAACTTGAGTAACTGCTAAAAATATTACGTAATAAACCTACATTTTGCAGAATTTAAACTTGATATTATCAGGTTAAATGTGAAAGAAATGACATGTACGAATAGGGAGGTTTATATTAAAACTTGATTATTATTATTACCTTTAATCATGATAATTGAAGCTATACGAGTGTGAACTCAAGAAAGTAATTTATTTATCAAATATTTAAATGTTCATAATTGCAGCTGGTGCTACAACCTGAGACTGTGTACGAGCGAGTTCAGTATCAGTTTGAGGAGGACGCCTTTGACACAGTGCCGGATCTAATCACTTTTTATGTGGGCTCGGGCAAGCCGATCTCTGCGGCATCTGGTGCATTGATACAATATCCATGCAATCGCACATATCCACTCTCCTTCTATGGCCACAAGATTGTGGGCAATCAGCTGCACACACAAATGCTGGCTGGATTACGCGGCTTGAGTCCCTTGAACTCACCAATGGGCAGCACAACAGGAGGCGGCGGCGTGTTTCGCTTTGGTCAGGTGGCCACTGAAGTTTCACAAGCAGCAGGAGCAGCACAACAGCAGCCGGCGACTCCCTCGAGTCCACATTGCTCGCCACCTCGTGTGCGACGTGAGGTGCCACCGCCGCGTTTGCCGTGCAAGAAGCAACAACGATCGCAGAGCTTGACACCAGCACAAGCAATGGTTGTGAGCAACATCAACAAGCAGCAGGAGCAGCAGCAACAGCAGGGGAATCAACCAATGGACATGGCATGGCACGCTTTCAGACAATCGCTCGTTGCAATCCCACCAGCGATTTGCAGTTGCAGCCACAACAGCTAGAGAGCAAGTTCAGCACTCAATCGCTGCCACGTCCGAGCACATCGGCAGCGCAGGCGCTGCGACAACAAGCGGCGGCAAGGATCTGCAATTTGGCGCGCAACTGTAGCCTGGACACACCGGATCGACCGCCGAGTCCACCGCCCAAGCCACGCAAGGAGCCAATGGCTGCTGTGTTGGCCTATCAAGCCAGTGGCTCCGATTCGGGCAACGGTTCGGGCGATTCAGCGCCCGGAGATGTGAGTGACATTTGTCTGCAACGCGGCGGCGTCATCATTAAGAATCCCAGATTCATGACCAGCTCCGCCTCGAACGGCACGCTAAAGAGCTTCACCGAATTCGATGCCATGGCTGCCGAGGAGCAGCTCTTCTCGCTGCCCATCGAAGAATTCAAGCTGGTGAGTTTAATGCAAAGTTTTCAACTGCTCCAATTAAACCTTCCTTTATTTTTCGATTATAGTGCAGCAAATTTGATTTTGAGAATTTTGTCACCTTACTGCTGCCATCGGTGGAGAACAAACCGTTAGACGGCGATGCACTAAACACCTTCAAGATGATGCTGCTAGAGACGGGACCTAAGCTGCTGGCCGAGCACATAACACGCATCGACATCGGTCTATTCCTGGACGAACCGTCCAGTGAGCTGGATTCATACTTGAGCTGCTCGGGCCTGGAGTTGCTGACGCTGCCACATGGCAAAGTGTTTCGCGAGGACATCATCGAGCGCACGCAGTGCATCAAGCTGATGGTGGCAGTCACCATACTGACATGTCAAACAGACTTGGATCGGGCCGAGTTGCTGAGCAAGTGGATACAAGTTGCGGTGGAGACAAAAACAGCGCTTGGAAATCTATTTGGCTTTTGTGCCATCATGTTGGGTCTATGCATGCCGCAGGTTAGCAAAGTTGCTTCTAATTAGCGAACATTTTAATAACGAATTCTCTCCTGGTAGATTCAAAAACTGGATCAGGCCTGGCACATTCTGCGCCAAAAGTACACGGACAGTGCGTTTACGTTCGAAGCGAAACTGCGTCCCACATTGAGCAGCATGAATGAGGCTTCCAATCCGCAGGCTCCCAACACAACAGTGCCCCATGTGCTGCTCTATGCTCTGCTCATCGATCGTCCCGTGCTGGATATTATCAATCATGGCAATATCGATGAACGTCCGGCACTTTATAACACCTGCATTGCGCCCTGGGAGTCAAAGGCTGATGACTTTGGCATGAGCATTAACTTCCAGCATTTAGATGCATCGCGTGGCTTCCTTAAGAACTTGGATCTGTATCGCAAGAATGCCAAGATTATTCTAGAGGAGGCCAGCACCAGACTGGATGAACTGCTGGCGGATGCGTTCCGGTTAGTTATAAACCAATTTTAATCCTCAATCTGTTTTAAAATGTTTCTTTCTTTTTAGTACCGAATTTCACGTCAAGTTTCTGTGGGGCAGCTCGGGAGCCACGGCGAAGCCAGAGGATCGACATGGCAAACTCGAAAAGGTGCTCACCCTGATGGCCGATAAGTTCTGCAGCATTAGCGCCTAAATTCTGTATAAAAAAATACCCAACACAACGATATTATATGGACTTTAGTTTTCTAAGCCAAACCCATAATATTTACCACAATCAAAACTCGATCTATCATTACGTCTATGTCTACGTATACTAGTCTTCTTCAATCCCATAACGATTCATCTAGCTTCCTGTAATTTCGTGCTGGTTCTACCTCAGCCTATGTGAAATAGAAGCACTTTTGTTACAGTTCAAATAATTTATAAATGAGATACAAAAACTATACGCAACTATTTAAAAGTTTAGTTAAGTCAAAGTAACTACTTAGAATTTGTTATAACACGTCTTTCCCCCCAAAAAAAATTCACACTAACAATCTTTAAAGTGAAGTAATCAAAATATACCCAAATCCTAAAAGTAGAGCTATGGACTCTCGGAGAGAGTTGATAAAATGAAAGAAAAGAAATATTAAAGCACACTACCAAAGGCATTTATAGTCTAGTACTTAACACATATTCAACTAAATAACGTATTATAACTATAGATTGGACAATATACAATTAATCAAATTTATCATTTATACATACATTTATACGACCATGAACTTGGATGATATAATTTTTTGCAATTTTATAAGTGATAGTACGGTAAACTATGATAATGAAATAAAGGAAATATTAAAACAATATTTGTGTACTTTTTATTTAAAATGTAAACAGAAAGGGACGAGTGTTGAGATGAGACCCGACTCAAATGTTTACAGAAAAATATCTATGGGAAATGAAAAATACTACAAATAAAACTATTTTCCAGCGAACCTATCGATTTCCTTTTTTTAAACTTACCATTTTTTTTCAAATCTTAAAAAATGAGGGTAGATTAATTTAATTTATAGGACTCAATCTTCAACCATTAAAAGAGACAATTGTTTGAAAATCTGCAGTCTACAATATTGTCAAAAATATTTAACATCCATTACTCAGTTGCACTCTCCAATATAATTTAGACAAATACATAAAAACTTACTTTCCCATGTATTCATGTCTCTCCCATTTATTCCAAAAAAAAAAATTTTAATAGTGATTTGGAAAATAAATGGGACCAACATGGGAAAAGCCTCAACCGGTAATTAGGTCTTAATTACTTTTTATTGTCATCCAAAGACCAAACACGATTAAGATTATCATTTGGAACATCACAGATTTCATTTACAAGGATTATAGATTAGATATAACCATAATTATTTATAACTACTTGAATCAATAGCGATAAGCGCATACTTGCTTAGTGGAATATAAGCGATTGTTTAAAAACAATTACGATTCCACAGGCATTCAACTTAAACCCGGCATTAGCTTTATCAGCCACTCCAGGCGGAGTTATCAGAATAGTATGTATATGAACAACAAGCAAATGAAGTGTGCGATCAAAGTGCCTGTCCAACTCAATGCAATCCCATTGACATTCGACTGCGAGCAGTGCTGGTGATCAGTTGTAAGTTACTCTACGCGAAAGAGCTTAAAGCTGCGCTTACTTGAAAGCTTAAAAGCACACATACGCATTAACAATGAGCAGCGCACCTCAAACTGGAGGCGGCGGCGGCTTTCGCTGCACTCGCAAACTAACATTGGCCATGAGCGGCGGTGTTTTAATTTTGGTGATCGCATTGACTGTTGGCCTCTGCGTGGGACTCAGCAGCAGCGACGATGTCATAACAGAGGTGAGAGCTTTTTGGAAACTTGTATTGTTTATGCAATAATTAACACTCGAAGTAATTGCTAACTTCAGGACACGCCTCCATTTAGCATTGATCACACAGCGAACACTTTTCTGCTGAATGGAGAACCTTTTCGCTATGTCTCTGGATCATTCCACTATTTCCGTGCCCTGCCCGATGCCTGGCGAAGCCGTCTGCGCACGATGCGAGCATCAGGTCTCAATGCCTTAGATACGTGAGTAAAAAGATACGAGATAAAGTACAGTTCATCGTGTAGGACGTGACTATAGAAAAACTCTGTGTGAACTTTGAATGAGGAAACTATTAATAAGCAAAGTCTTCTGATAAGCGGGGCAACAAAAGAAATATTCAATTGAGCTTAAGAATAAACTTGTGACGCAATTGCAATCTGAAATAGTTAGTGTGATAGTAAAAGAAAGTCTTAAATTTAGAAAATATTGATGGTACTTTTACCCAGATATGTTCTCTAAATATTTATTAAATTGCATACTGGAGTAATCGATTAAGCTTTCGCTTTTTTTCGACTTGTAAACACACTTTATCTTTTGACTGACTTAAATATGAAATAAATACTATAGGCCACATATTCAAGATATTAATATACATTCATGTAAATGAAATACTCCCCCCTTTTATCTCAGATATGTTGAGTGGTCGCTGCACAATCCACACGATGGCGAATACAACTGGGAGGGCATCGCCGATGTGGTGAAATTTCTAGAAATTGCGCAGGAAGAAGACTTCTATATCATACTTCGCCCCGGCCCATATATTTGCGCAGAGCGTGATAACGTAAGTCACTGATAACGGTAGGCAACTGAATGACCTTTTTGAAGTTAAATATAAATAATTTATAGGGTGGCTTGCCCCACTGGCTCTTCACCAAATATCCGGATATTAAAGTGCGCACCAACGATGCGAATTACATTAAGGAGGTGGGCATTTGGTATGCTCAGCTTATGCCACGGCTGCAGCATTTGTTGATTGGCAACGGTGGCAAGATCATAATGGTGCAAGTTGAGAATGAATACGCAGCATATTATGCTTGTGATCACGATTATTTGAATTGGTTGCGCGATGAGACCGAAAAGTATGTGGATAATAAAGCGCTGCTCTTCACCGTCGATATACCCAATGAAAGAATGAGCTGTGGCAAGATTGAGAATGTGTTTGCCACCACAGACTTTGGCATCGATCGCAGTAAGTAGCATATATTCAAGTTGCATTCAGTGTAATATAGATTGAAAACCCTGTAGTATTTGAGATCGAAAACATTTGGAAAATGTTGCGTGAACTGCAGCCAACTGGTCCGCTGGTCAACTCGGAGTTTTATCCTGGCTGGTTGACACATTGGCAGGAGACGAATCAGCGACGCGATGGCCAAGAAGTAGCCGATGCCCTAAAGTGTGTATTACAAAAAGTGTTATAATTAAATTCAACAAAATTCCCTCTCTTAAATGCTTCCAGAACAATACTCAGCTACAATGCCAGCGTTAATCTCTACATGTTCTTTGGCGGCACTAATTTCGGCTTCACGGCCGGCGCCAACTACGATCTAGATGGTGGCATTGGCTATGCGGCCGATATAACCAGCTATGACTACGATGCTGTGATGGATGAAGCGGGTGGCGTGACCACAAAGTATGAGCTGGTCAAGCAGGTGATTGGCGAGGTGCTGGAATTACCGCAGATAACTCTTGAGCCGGCCAAGCGTTTGGCCTATGGCAAAGTGGAGTTGACGCCTGCCTTGGAGCTGCTCTCGCCTGAGGGACGTGCTGCACTGTCCAAGGGCACACCTGTCATCGCAGAGAAACCCAAATCCTTTGAGGAAGTCGATCAATACTCTGGACTCTTGTTGTACGAAACAACGCTGCCCGACATGGATCTAGATCCAACACTCTTAAAGGTGGAAGATTTACGCGATCGCGCTCATGTCTTTGTAGATCGTCAATTGGTGGGCACACTGTCTAGGGAGGCGCGTATCTATCAGCTGCCCTTGAGCAAGGGCTGGGGCAGCACGCTGCAGCTTTTGGTCGAGAACCAGGGACGCATCAACTACGATCGTGCCAACGACACCAAAGGTATCTTTGGCCAGATAACAATGCAGCTGCACAATGGCGGCGACTTACCCCTGGAAAACTGGACAACCACTGCGTTTCCTCTAGAGGAAGCTACGATCGCAGCCTGGCTTGCGAAGCGTGCTGACGTTGCTCTTGATCCCAAAGTTGCCGAGCAGCGTTTGTTGCGCACTGGTCCCATTGCGTATACGGGAAGTTTTTCGGTTCAGGAAGTAGGAGACACTTATCTCAATATGGCCGGCTGGGGCAAAGGTGTTGCCTATGTAAATGGCTTTAATCTGGGACGCTATTGGCCGCTGGGTGGTCCACAAATTACGCTCTACGTGCCCAATGAACTCCTGAAAGTGGGTGAGAATTCGTTGGTTCTATTGGAGTATCAGCGATGCAATAAGACCGTCAATGGATCGGAGCTGCCGGCGGTGCAATTGGATGCAGTGGCTCAGCTGGATGGTGAGTCAAGCGAGGCACCGCAGGTCACTAAAAAGTCGACTTAGATTTATGTTATACATATTTGCGAGCGATTGTTTATTTAATTCGAAACAATATTTTAATTTTGATGTTCAAAATTAATCTTAGCTTTTAATATTATTATATCATTATATCATTTATGATTCACTCTTTCTGTATTCGATTTAGATGATTAAAATTTCAGCCATTCGCAAAAATCATAGTTTTGAATTTCCTTTTTTTGGTCATGGGAATTTTGAGTAAAATTATCAATTCACTTTATTTTATTGCAAGTTTTTCAATAAATTTTATTATACACCAAATAAATGGTTCATGATACAATTTATTCGATTTATTTGTTAAGCGTGCATTTAGTATTAAGTCGGTAAATTAATTGTGTTTCACGGGTATTAAAAACAACTATTCTGAATAAGCGAGATTAGCCAAATTCGGACATCGCATTATATTGAATTCGAGTAATTTAACATATAGCAGATTATTTTTACTGTGTTATTTTTAAACTGCGACTATTAGTATATTTATGTGTTAACAAGCATATTCAGTATATTTATATACTAACAAGCATATTCATAATTGTGTTTCACGGGTATCAAAAACAAACATTCTGAAAAGGCGGGATTACCCAAGTTCGGACATTATATTGAAATTGGGTAATTTATAGCAGATTATTTTTATAGTGTGCTCTTTAAACTGTGACTTTTATCTTCAGTATATTTATATGCTAACAATCCTATTCATTTTTTTTGCAATTTCTCAGCCAAATTGAATTGTTGTAACCACCGAGAATGCAAATTTCGCCGGCTTAAATAAATGAAGTAAACATTATGAAATAAGTATATATAAATATCGAAGGAATTATATGTTAAAATACGTGTGCTTATGTTGGTGGCCAAAGATATGTATATCAAAAATGGTGCCAGCTGTAAAATGAATTGGTTGCTGAGCCTGGTGCATGAAGTACAGCAGAGAGGACTTATAACGACGAGAACAACCAAACCAATTTGTTTGGAATATACTCAAAGTCAGATCGTTTACATCGTCATCCAACAAGTTGCAGATGTAACAAAAGGGAAGTGTTTGAAAAATGCAACCAAAAATATAGGATATAGTAGACAAGTCGGCGAAAAGGATTAAATTCGATAAACAAAGACCAAATATAATATTATGCCAACCAAAATAAACTGAACAAAGATAAAACGCGAAACGAGAGGTCTCAAGACGTTGCAATACCTATAAGTACATCAATTAATTACGGTCACAAATCAGATTCATCACTCACTTTAGTATATTCTTATGGTCATTGATACAGCCAACGAGTTTTTCGTAGTCCTTATCTTCGGATTCCGTGTCATCCGTTCGCAATTTCTGAATACGCTGCTTGAATAGACTCAAGTGAAGCCGAATATTCATACCAAATAGAGTCGGGCACATATCGATCGCAAGATGATAGTAGGTAATGATGGAGACCACAAAATATAAATTACAACGGTTAGCCCCAACTGCCATTTACCATCATGCCAGTTCAGAAAAGGATTATAGACATTCCAGGGTGCAACACCATTGATAATAGCTGTGCAAATTGAAGTCAGTGGATAGAAAACATAAACGATTATGTAGACGAAGGAAATACTATTGGAGCGTATGGTTGAACGATGCACTTGTAACTTTTCCTCTTGGGTAACACAACTCTTGTTTAATTGGTCCAGCAACTCCTTAGTTTTCTCTAATCGCCACACAGATAAACAAAAGATACCATCTTTAATCAATCCGGTAGGTGTGTTGAAAACCAACTGAACCGATACAATTAGTTCACTTGGCTTAAAGTTATTGAACTCCCTCACATAGCTTATTATCATGCCAAATGGCAGATAGAAACACAACGACGTTACAATTATAGAATACATTATGTACATCAAGCGAGTCGACCGATTCGTAGCCGGAGATCTCCAGCCAACCAAAGTGTGCCAATAACTGGCAAACGTGAAAGAATCACGAGATGGCAACAGCTCACTCGAGGTAGAAGATACTTGCAAGTATTTGCGAAACATATTTCTTTATTTAAATAAAGTTAAATTCAATCAAATACTAATGTCACAAATGTTGAACTTGTTTCGTATATCAAATTTAACTGTTGTGATCTTTTCACTGCAGACCTTTTTATATATGCGTTACATGAACATTTCAGAATTTTTAATACTTATTTTGCAATTGGAAATGTGCGTATTCTCCATGAATGAATTTACATCAGGTGGTGGCACTTTTTTGGCATTGAGTCTAAGCTACGTCATGGATATTCCACGTAATGGTTTACACTTGAATAGGCATTCAATTAATCGCACGTTTCGCATTTTTAGCAACTGCAACTCGGCTCACATAAAATATTCACAGATTTATTGACAATGCTTACAGTTCTGACTGCAATCATAATTTCATATTTATACACGTGTTGCTTGATAAATGAAGAATATGGAAGTTGATTCAAATCAAATATTTACTGGTCAATTCACAAATGCCCAAAGCTTATGTGTCTTCTTCTGTTGGTTCAAGGTCGTTATAGAATTCTGCAACATATTAAAAAGATTCTCAAATTAATTGAAATCTTCTCTTTGTTTCTAATTGCTTGTTATTAAATTTGATGTAGATGCATAATCTCGTTTATTCAATCTAAAAATCTGAAATAACATTGTTAGTCATTTACAATAAATAAAAGCCAGTTAGATTGCAATATAACTAAGATAATTCTCCAACATATTGCGGATGAAGCAAAAAAGAATCTTATGATCATGCATCTAAAATGATATTTGACCAAACCTCTTGTAGATTACTAATATTTCAAATATCTTTCGATTATATCGAAAGCAATCTTTTGTAAAATCTCTTCCGAAACCAACTCCTTTAATTAGTTGTATAGTGATGTATAATAATCACACAAAAGTAAACTATACATCACAAACTCCAATAAGATCACATCTAAGCTCAATGAACATTAATTTTTTTTATTCATTTGTGTAGCTACAGAAAAATATTTGTTGCCTGCAACTTATTATTGTTACATAAATTCAACAATTAATGTCAATTATCAATAATGTAGGTTCTGTTGTAATAGATTTCAATGGTTACAAAAGGAAAAATTTTACTATAATTATTGCAATAATAATTTTTTCCCAAGTGTTCGAGTTCAGAGCAAATGGATTTATTTTTTCCTACTCCGACTTCCTTGGTGAATAACATCTTCATCTCTTAAATATTATAAACATACTTACATGCAATAGATCTTAAAATTTAAATGAATTATTTAATATATTTTACCAGCCCAGCAGATTATTAAAAAGTCGGTTTAGATTTATAATTTACAAGCGTTTCTTTATTTAATTAGAAGCAGTTTTTTTGATTTTGCTGTCGCAACAACAACCACGACAAGCTAATCGTAGCTGTTAATACATTTTACAATAAACATTTCTTAACTAATTAAAATTGTTAATTTCATTTACTGACTGGTATTGTGTTGTTAGAATTTATCATTTAGCAATTCTAATAATAAATTTAGCTCGTTCACAATTGACTTTCTCGGTATTCGGTAGCGTTTTTTCTTTTTTTTTTTAATATTCAGCCATTGTTTTCACTTTTATTGCACAAATCAAATTCACTTGGCCTTAAATTTTAAATAAATTTTTGTTTTTCTGTTTTTGTTCATTGGCAAATGGAGATTCAGATTTCTTGCAAAGTAAATTTTGCAGTCAAAATATTCAATCTATATATTTTATTTTGAATTTTACAATTTATGAGTTTCTCAAGAGGAGTATTTCAAAAAATGTTATTTATTAGATAAAAATGCTCCGAAAATTGAGTAGATCTATTATTAAAATAAGGATCTCTTATTGGGCAGTGTGTGTTGCATATAGGATGAAAAAACTAACAGTTGTTCACTGATTCTATTACAACTCAGACGTATACTCGTAATTATTTCACCTACTTGTTCTGAGTTCATTCACTTAGTTATAGTAAGTGTGTGTGTATAGCAAAAAGATTGATTTATTTTGTATCGTTTTACAACCCTTTTCAATAGACCTCATATTTAATAATATTAAGCACTTATATTAGCTGCATCGAACCTCTTATAGATATAATTTCAAATATTATATTCCAAATATCTTTCGACTAATTCGACAGCAGTCTTTTGTAAAAACCCATTGCGTACCCAACTCACGTAATTAGTTGCAAGTCGTCATGTATAAGATTACACAATAATAAACGAAGGTTAGACGTGCGGCCCCTTGGAAATAATGTAAATTATAAATCATAAACTAAATTAAGTTCGCAAAAAAATATATGTATATAGTATGTGCTAATATCTTTTCACATACCACGCATTTTCATTTAAGCTCGTCGAAAAACAATCTGTATATATTTTTTCTGTGCCCCCACACAAAAATATTTGTTGCCTTCATCTTTTAAGTATTATTGTTACAAAAATACTGCAATTAATATCAATTTGTTGTAGGTTTTTGTAGTTATAGATTTTGCTGCTTACATTAGGAAGAGTTTTGTAAGAATTATTTTGAAATTAATACCCTTGCAATTGAGCAATTGATTTTCTCTCTTTTACCTCTGAAGTAATAAATAACATTGCCAAAATAACATATATTGTCCCTTATTGAATTCTAGTCAGGTCATTAATTAAAAAACGAATTTAAATTCAAAATTAACCGAAAAATTATATTACTTCATATTATTTCAAGTAGTCAGTAGATACAATTTAAAAAACTGCAAGGATATTAAATCCTCGGTAACCCGAAGTCAGTTTCTCTGATTTTGTTTTTCTTTAGATTTACATTTATTTATTGTGTGTGAAAATGTTTTTGCATATGCATTTCGGTTTGTCTCATTTCTATACATTCATTAAAAATATATCACAGCTGCATTTCGAGTAATTTTTTTCCATCATTTCTCCATCATTTTGTTTTTACGTTGTGTAAAAATGTATAGAAAATTTATGCAAATTGTCGTTTTCTTTTTTCCTCGTCTTTGTTTGATTTTGTTTTAGATTTAAAGAGAAGCCTACGTAAAACAGCAAAAAAATTTGGCAACCTAGTTAATAGTTTTTAGTCAATGTCCATGGAGACGGAATGCGTTAGTTCGTTTGTTTTTTTCTCTTAGTAGACACACATTTAGTTTAGGTATTTATAGTATATAGTGTATAGTGTACTAACCGAAGCGTAGATCCATTGTTATAGTTGTTCTAGTTGTTGTCCTATTGTTGCTGGTGTTCTTCTTACCTTATCTCAATTCTCCAGCGCGTTAAATCTCTAATTACCTTAATAACTCTTTCTAAAGTGCTGTGGGGGCAGCGTGAGCCATTTGTCAGTGCCATTTCGATTTTTGCGTATAGATATCGGCACGTAAATTCTGCGCAAAACAAATGCCAAGGATCTGTAAGAATACGATATAAATTAGTATTGCAATTCTATTCAATGAATGGATATAAAAAAAAATAAACAACTAAAAATGAAAAAAAATAATGTAACAAAACTGAGACCTGGAAAAACATAACACCAATGGCGGCCGTTGAAATTATAATTAAATTATGCTCGATCCACTCTTCGCCAGCCTGAACGCAGCCTTTTTCATAAATTATCTTCGACAGCTCTCCATTCTATATTTAAAAGAAATGCGAAAACATACGCAACGCAAGAAAAAAAAAACAAACAAATATAATAATAAGGAAAATATAAATTAATGAAATATAAATAAATAAATCAAATTTTAGTGAAAAATATAATATCAATAATATAAATTGTGAAACATTATAGCCAGCTCCTGACAGCTTATCAACTTATTGGACAATATACACTTTAAACTGTTAAGTTATAATTTCGCATCGGATGATAAATAAGAACTATTAGCCGCTGGTGAAGTTATAAACAGGATAGAACCACTTTTTTCGTTGTCCCTAACTATTAAAGTTGATGAGATCTAAATGTCAGTACGGATAAAGACGGATATAGCTAAGTCAACTCAGCTTTTGATGCTGATTTCGAATATTTCATAATATTGTAATTATTCTGTGGTCCAAGCTCTTTTTTAAAACTGAAACTTCTATTTAAAATCAACGAAAAATAATCAGAAAACTAAGTAATATCTTATAAAATCACAATATAAACTGAGGTAAATATAATTCAGAGTTTATGACAGCACCTGCATTATGAGCAGTGCAACGCACGACGCTGCGACGCCTATTAAATGCGTCTCTAGCCAATCCTCGCCAGCGCGCAAACATCCGCGCTCATGAATATTCCTATCCACAGGCTGCATGTGTATCAATTTATATGTGGAAATTGTTAGATCTATAATTAAAGCTCCTTACTGAATTGTGACTTACGTAGCCTTCCTTGCGTACATCGTAACCACATTGCTTGTTCTTAATCACCTCTTGCGGTCGACGGCGACAGCAGGAGAAGGGCACACCGCAGGCCTCTCGACTGCCGATAGCAATGGACGAACAATTGAAATAGTTGTTGCTATCCCAGTCCTTGGGTCCATCAATGCCACAGCATTGCAGCCAATCCTCTTGAATCCAATCAATTAAGTTCTGTTGATCGGGATCCTCGCGATAATGTTTAATAAAGGCGCGCAATCCCTCCGTGGCCTGATCTTTAATCTACAAAAATTTAAGGTAATTAAGACTAATAATATCATTATAATTCATTATTGACGTACCCAGCCTTTGTCCTTGAGCACAAATGCCAGGCCACAGAAACCAATTTCGCTGAGCAGCAGCACGCTCAAAAATATGGCATACTGTAAATGAAATATATATACATATATTTTATTATATCTGGTTTACCAAGCTAGTCGACTCACTGCTCCCAGAAGACAAGTATTTTCACGCAACGCTCCCACACTGCCCATAAAACCGAGCATAAATGTGATGGTGCCCACTATGATGAGTACGAAGGCGGGATCCAAGGCAATGAATGTTAGTTTGCTAATGTTGCGGAACATATCCTTCTCGGTCCAGGCCCAAATACCAATAGCGAGGACAAGAAGCGCTGCCATCCAGATGAGTACATTGCTGGTGAAGAGCAAGTATTTGAGGCAGCAACTGATTTCACTTGTTTCGCGTCGATATTTTCGCACCGCAGGCATTTTGCGATAACAGATTGAGATTCTAATACTACGACTACTAATATTTGACCGCTTTTGAAATCTAATGACTCTTTTTATGGTTGACAATTTTTTTTTTTACTAAAAATCGACGAAAAGCTGTGTTTACCAGCCACAGTTTTTCGACATAGCGGTTGTGCGACTGAGACGAAAGATGGCAATTGGCCAATACCTGTAGGTTGGTAAGAGAGATCCGATAGTCTGCTTTGAATCGTCGTTATTAACATAAAGTTAATAACAGCAAGGTTACAAGTTGCCACTATGTCACAGTAAGCGTTGCCACTATTTTACAATTAGCTTTGCCGGACTGTTTCTGTTTGATAGTAGTAGCACTGCCGAATATGCAGTGCTTATTTTGATATAGTCGCTGCTGCTAAATGCTAAATTAAATAACATTCTACCAAATAAAATGTAAACATATATTGAAAGAAAAAAGACTTATATTAAGATTTTATATCACTGCAATAACTGTTATAAATGGTTGTTTGAGCTCTTATGCAAAAATATGAAAAATATTCAAATTGGCAATATCGTAAACACAAAATAATATCTTATTTTTTTGTTTATATTTTTAAAATAAAAGTTTACAATATCAACATACTGCGAAACTGATCCCCAAAAAAAGCTTGCTTTGACTACAAATGTCCAAACTGCAGTACGACTCCTCAATCAACAGAGCTCGCTACGCATTAACAGAATTACCTACAGTCAACGCAATATAGTCCACACACTTTACCAGTGCAGACCAATACCTACCGCAGTATTTTCTGTGTGCGTGTTTGAGGCGACATTGCGGTATTTTATTTGACATATAGCCCAGCCACACTGATTTTCATCGTCGTGTGCAGTTGAAAAGGTAGTCGAGAAAGAGATCAGTATCACAAGAAAATAAAAATATACAAATTGAGAATACAAGAAAATAAATCAAATCTAATCAAGTGCTCTGTGCGGTGAATATATTCGATATTTTGGGCAAAGTGCACGCATTTAAACAGCGTGCTTGGCCCTAATTACCTATGACGACAGTGAGTTTAGTTTTTCCTCTACATATTTCTTCTACCCTCTGTGTGAGTGTGTGAGTTTCGCTGATGGCTGAAGCTGAAAAAATGTTTAATTAGCAGGCAAAATATGGATAGAATGTATACACATAATATGCCAAAGCCGAAAGCATACGATTAAATCAACTAAAATTCAATAAAAACTCAAAAACCCTGAAAAAGACAATTGGAATCAACCCCCCGCGTTTTAATCAAAGAAAAAACTTTTGTATGTGTGTGCGGCTGCTGCTTTGGCCACTGCTTGCAGCGCAGTCCACCAAAAAAAGGAAAAAACAAAAAAAATTGTAATAAAAAGTGAAAATGTACGTCGCACACTCCTAAAAGTCACAAAAAAAAAACAATATTTCCGTCATTGAATTGAATTATGTGTGTGATTTTTGTGATTAGCTCACACTACTTATTACATTAGCAAGCTGAGCGACAACGAAAGCAAAATTATTAACAGAGTAGGCAGAGCTGTAAAGTGCTGCTTTTTTGGTCGCCATCATAGCCAAGACGACGTCGACGGCGCTGCCTCCTTGTTGTGTGCGAGTTTGTGTCTAGCGCTGTTTAATCCCTTCAAATATTGTGATTCCACGCTTCAATATCAATTTCAATTGCACTCCCCACTAAATTATGCAAAATTGTGTAGTTTGTAAAAAGTACAGTGTTGCATTTACAAATACAAACAAACAATATATATATACGTAAATATGTATGTACATACGTACGTACAGTGAAACATAAAACATTTTAGTGTGAAATATGGTGGACAGAGTGCGTAAAAATCACAACGTCAACGTTTCGTTTTATGTTAACTGCTTACTATATTTCTGCTAGTCTTGTTGTTGTTGCTGGGCTTGGTTGGCAACAAATAAAAATGAGAAAAATTTACCGAATTTCTAAGCAGTGTTTCGTTTTCAAATGCAGCTAAATCAATTGCATTTGACATAGTAAAAAGAATTTTAGTGCTAATTTCACTAAGCATACAAATGTACATACATACATACATAAATACATGTGTATGTGTGTGTATGTATAGAGAAATGCTGCTGTGTGTTTTCTATACGTATACGTATAATATACCTGTGCGAGCTAATGTATATGTGTGAGTGAGCTTACGGGTGTGTGTGTTCGTTCGACTGAAAATGGAAATTATATAAAACCCCTTTTGTATGCGTGAGGCGCTTTAGATTAGAGTACCAGAAGAGCATGCGGCCTATTAGGCTTTACTTATTTTTCAACATAAAGCATATGTACACCACACATATACATTTGTACATATGTATGTATGATCAATAAATATGGCATCAAAAAAAAGTTGTTGAAAAACTTTGCCAACATTACCAAGACTTTGTGAAATTCTCACAGTTGGCAAAGCAGCGTGTGCAGTGCTCATCGCAAATTTTGCCAATCAATAATTTGCAAAATGCCCAATTAATGAAAAACGAAAACACAATTTAGATTTACTCCAAAATCAATGTGACCAGGCGATGTACACACATGTAAGATGTATTTATGTATGTACATAACGATGTATGTATGTATTGCTCTCACGCACTTCTTTCTGATCAAGTAAATGACAAAACTACGCACACGCTTATACTCTCTCCACTTCACTCACACCCTTCATTTGGCATAGAAGTATGTTGTTGTTCCCTTTTGGGGTGGTGCTGCTGTCGACATCGTCGCCCCACTTTTGTATGCGGACCTTTTCCTGTAACTATATGTGTGTGTGCTTCTGCTTATGTATGTGCGCTGTAACAACAACCACCAAAGGCAAAGCTTTTTTCGCCCAGAATGTAGCGACTATAACGGCGGCTTCCTTTTGTCTATTTTGACGCTGCTGCTGCAAAAAAAAACCTTAACCGGAACTTTAACAACGTCGCTGCCGGCGACGACATTTTTCAATATGGCTTCTTTTACTTGTTCAATTTAATCAAAATACAGAAATGTATACAATTTCGTTGTGCAAGTGTGTGTAGTTTTGCAATTAAATATGCAGTAGGCAAATAGCACTTAAATTCGTAGGAATAAGAAAAAGCAATACATTATATGTATGTATATTCATAAATTAGTATGTTTATACATGTATGTACGTATGAAGTACTCGATTACATGCAAACATATCCAATTGGTCGCTATGTTATACATACACAATAAGTAATGTAAGTATATACTTATGTATGTATATGTTTTCAATGTATAAATGTATGCGTGTTTGGCGCTCCACTTTTCTATGCAACAAATTCTTTTCATTTCTCCTTTGGCGCTGTTGCACGCATTTATAAAATTTCAACACATACACACAGTATGTTTTGTGGACAATAAGAAAATTAGTGAACTCAATGAGCGCCTTCCAGGATGGCGTGAATGTAAATAAGTATGTATGCGCAAAAACAACGAACTTAAAAATAAATATCAAGCCAAATGAGTTATGTGTTTTACCAACACTGCACTTTTGCGCGATGCATCAAAACTTACACTCAACTCCCAATCGCACTCTCACGACTCTCTCACACATTGTGTTGCTCTCTTTCACTCTAATGTTACGCCGTCGCAAGCTCATGAAAGCCACCCCCACCCGTTGCCCTCGGATCCGTTAGGCGTTCTTTGATCACGTAGACGCGTTTGTTTGTCATCTGATGTGTGTGCGTGTGTATGTGTGCCATTTATTTGCCTGCTCGCTTTGTCTGCCACCCGGTCAAACAGTTGGCATCGCTGCGCACAGCTGCTTTGAGTTTTCGGTCCAAAAATATTTCAAATCAAAATAATTAAAAGTTTTCCATTTGCGGTATCCAATTATTTTAGATCTGAATAAAGGATGACCTATTCTCACATATGTAATATTTAGAACATTTTTTTTTTTACTCTGAAAATTAATATTTAAAAGATCACAATCTGGCACAATTGCAGAGTATCTATTCGTCGCCAATTATGTTAAGCTTTGATGATCATAGCACTAATTTTGATAACCTACAAATACGTAAATGATAACATGTAAAATTATGTTTGTGCACAAACTTTAAATCAGCCCACGCATTGCTCGCGTATTTTACGAATTATTGATACACATATACATATACACAATATTATTGCAATTCTGTTTTATCAATATCACAAAACGTTGACTGATAATGTAATCAAGCGTGAGAGAGCGAGAACGAGCTAGTGCTACAACTTGTACTGCGAATGTGTGTAACACATGTATATGTACAGTATGTCAAGAAACTCTTTACACACTGAAAAAAACACATATTTTTTGACTTTGCATGCAAAAAAAAACGCCTTTAGTTATTATTTTTAAATTCTTTTTTAATGCAGATCTATTATTTAGCAAATTTTAAATTAGTATGTACAAAAATAAAACCAATACAACGAAAGGAAAAATTTTAAAACAACAAAATATGAGTTTACACATTTTTGACACTGTCAAGAAAGTGTTTACACACTTAACTTTTCGATTCTGTTTTGTTCTATTTTTAGAAAAAACTGTACTTTATTGTTAACTACCCTTCTGCACTATTCGCTATTTTTGCATTCCTTTTCATTCAATTGCGAAATCTTGCTACGCACTTGTCAAAAAGTTGATTTTTAAATTATTTGACATGCCTGGAGCTAGATTGACTTATGAAGTTACCCAATTGACTTATTATAGTCACCAAATTGGAAAATCTGTAGCTTAGCTGGTGGAGCTTATTGGGGTATCGCAAAAATAATTTATAATGCCCCAAATCGAGCCGAAAATGAAGACAAACTGCAAGCAAAGTGTGGAAATGGTCGAAAGATGGATATTGACGAGCGGGCAGACCGCCTTATTATGGGCATGGTTCGTCAAAACCCCCAACTTTTGATCAGAACCCATGCCAAGGAGTTGGAAGAAGAGTGTGACATGGTCAGTTCACATGAAAACGTCCGCCAACTAATTTTGCGGAACCAAAAATTATATTTCCAATTTTACTGTCAGAGTGATGTTGCGCTTATGTAAGGCTGTTAACGGCTTGTGCCATACTCTAGTTGGTCCATCATTGTAGTATAACATTTTTTTTGGTTTGGACATAGAATACAACGTCATCCCAATAGTTGTCCGGCGTGATTGTCATGTTAAAAGCCAAAATTTAGGCGTTTTCAACATTTACTTTCGAAAGCAGCGGCTTCTTACGCGCAACCGTTGCAACGGTTAAAGAGTATTTGTTCCGCAAAATTAGTTGGCGGACGTTTTCATGTGAACTGACCATGTCACACTCTTCTTCCAACTCCTTGGCATGGGTTCTGATCAAAAGTTGGGGGTTTTGACGAACCATGCCCATAATAAGGAGGTCTGCCCGCTCGTCAATATCCATCTTTCGACCATTTCCACACTTTGCTTGCAGTTTGTCTTCATTTTCGGCTCGATTTGGGGCATTATAAATTATTTTTTGCGATACCCCAATAAGCTCCACCAGCTAAGCTACAGATTTTCCAATTTGGTGACTATAATAAGTCAATTGGGTAACTTCATAAGTCAATCTAGCTCCAGGCATGTCAAATAATTTAAAAATCAACTTTTTGACAAGTGCGTAGCAAGATTTCGCAATTGAATGAAAAGGAATGCAAAAATAGCGAATAGTGCAGAAGGGTAGTTAACAATAAAGTACAGTTTTTTCTAAAAATAGAACAAAACAGAATCGAAAAGTAAAGTGTGTAAACACTTTCTTGACAGTGTCAAAAATGTGTAAACTCATATTTTGTTGATTTAAAATTTTTCCTTTCGTTGTATTGGTTTTATTTTTGTACATACTAATTTAAAATTTGCTAAATAATAGATCTGCATTAAAAAAGAATTTAAAAATAATAACTAAAGGCGTTATTTTTGCATGCAAAGTCAAAAAATATGTGTTTTTTTTCAGTGTGTAAAGAGTTTCTTGACATACTGTATGTTTGTGTGTGTTTGACTTGCATTTCTTGTTGTCAGTTTCTGTCTCCGATTTGAAGCCAACCCCTACTCTTGTAAGAGAGTGAGAGATATTCTCACACAGACACACATGTAATATAAACGCCGTTTACTGTTTTGTTTACCTGTCCGATTGTGTTAAAGAGGGGTGGGTTAGTTGCGCTGCTCATGCATGTGCTGCTGCTGCGTAACTTGTACTCTGACTCGCCCTCTCGTTTCCTCGCTCTTGGCTACAATTACAACTTTTCACTTGCCGTGCGTTCATGCGTTTAGTTTTGTAGCTAGGCTGCTGTGCCGCAGTGTTGAACAGTGCCGCCATGTTTCAATCAAATACTTTCGTTACTGGTCACACTTGTCACTTGCTTTAAACTAGAAGTTGACCATGATGAGGATTTTTGTTTTGTTTGAAAACACAAATACAAATCGTAATGTAAATGAATGATTAAATATAAACCAGAACTGTTGTTAACTGTGATTTTAAACTATTCTTTTAATTGAGATAACTAAAGAGCATCTCATCCCATTTTGTTTGCAGAGCTGAACAAGATCAGCAGCCGTTGCAGCAGTACATTTAATTCAAAACACAGCCAGATGTCCGGCAAAGCCGAGACGGACAGTAGCCAAGTCGCCAACGCTGGCGGCGGCAGCGGCCAAGGTAGCAACTCCAATGGCACCGTGACACCAGCGCGACGCCTGCGCACACGCAACTCAACTGGAAGTGGCAGCGAGTCGGCCAAGAAGAGCCATAGCCACAATAATAATAACAACAACAGCAACAATAACAATAACGAGGCTGCAGCGGCAAGCAATGAAGGACCATCACTAACCACAACAACAACATCGACGCCAGTAACTGCTGCATCTGCATCATTAGCAGCACCTAGTTCCGTGGAACGTCCAATGCCCAGCGTGCCGATGAATCATGCCAGCAGCAGTGTCTCGGCCAGCAAGAAGTATCACAACAGTTGTCCACATCCGACGCCATCGGTGCACAAGAAGTCGCTGCACACGAAGCCGCACAGCACCAACAAATTCGATCAGAGCAAGAATGAGGAATTCCACTTTGATACACCGCCCGAGTGTCCAGTGTTTCGACCCACAGCCGAAGAGTTTAAGAATCCCCTCGCCTATATCAGCAAGATACGCTCTGTTGCTGAGAAGTGTGGCATTGCCAAAATCTTGCCACCGGAGAAATGGTCGCCGCCATTTGCCGTCGATGTGGACAAACTGCAGTTTGTGCCGCGCGTGCAACGACTCAATGAGCTGGAGGCCAAGACGCGTGTCAAGTTGAATTTCTTGGATCAAATTGCCAAATTCTGGGAACTGCAGGGTTCCTCATTGAAAATACCAATGGTGGAACGCAAGGCATTGGATCTGTATACATTGCATCGCATTGTGCACGAAGAGGGCGGCATGGAGCAGACCACCAAGGAGCGCAAATGGGCCAAGGTGGCTAATCGCATGCAGTATCCATCCAGCAAAAGTGTTGGCGCCACCCTCAAGGCGCACTATGAACGCATATTACATCCCTTTGAGGTGTACACATCTGGTAAAGTGCTGGGACCTGGAGGTGCGGCTGCAGGTGGTTCTGCTGTGGGTGGCACGCCCGTCAAGCTGGAGGATTGCGGTACTGATTACAAGGCACACGAGATACCCACACGCCAGCAGATTGCACCGCCCAATGAGAACAATACACGTCGCTCCAAGCGTTTTGGCAATTCAAATGCCAGCTGCGGTTTGGTCGGGCAGGCTGGTAAACCTGGTGCAGCTGGCCCTGGTGGAGTCACCATCAAGACCGAGACCAAGGAGGATTTCAAACGGGATCTCCTTAGCAGCTTCAATGCCGTCAATTCAACTGGAACTGGCGGCGCTAATCAAGCAGGAGGTGCTGCTGCCACTCCGAATACACGTGCCACGCAAAAGAAGGCGAGCACAGAACCACAGCAACAGCTGCTCATTGATCCACTGATGAAGTACATCTGTCATATTTGCAATCGTGGCGATGTTGAGGCCTCCATGCTGCTGTGCGATGGCTGCGACGATAGCTATCACACTTTCTGCTTGTTGCCACCACTAAGCAGCATACCAAAAGGTGAGAAAAACTCTAAAATAAATATAGAATCAATCTTTAAATCTCTATGTTGCTCAGGTGAATGGCTCTGTCCGCGATGCGTTGTGGAGGAAGTGAGCAAGCCGCAAGAGGCCTTTGGCTTCGAGCAGGCGGAACGTGAGTACACATTGCAGGAGTTTGGTCAAATGGCCGATCAGTTTAAGCAGGAATATTTCCGCAAGCCGGTGCACTTGGTGCCCACCGAGCAGGTGGAGCGCGAATTCTGGCGCATTGTCTCGTCCATCGACGAGGATGTGACCGTGGAGTATGGCGCCGATTTGCATACAATGGATCATGGTTCTGGTTTTCCCACACGCAGCTCTCTCTATTTGCTGCCTGGGGATCAGGAGTATGCCGAATCGAGTTGGAATTTAAATAATCTACCACTGCTGGAGGATTCAATATTGGGGCACATTAATGCCGATATTAGCGGCATGAATGCGCCCTGGATGTATGTGGGCATGTGCTTTGCGGCATTTTGCTGGCACAATGAGGATCATTGGAGCTATTCGATTAACTATTTGCATTGGGGCGAACCAAAGACCTGGTACGGTGTTCCCGGCTCGTGTGCCGAACAGTTTGAAGAGACCATGAAGCGTGCAGCGCCCGAATTGTTCTCCTCGCAACCAGATTTATTGCATCAACTGGTAACGATTATGAATCCCAACATCTTGATGAACAACGGGGTGCCCGTGTATCGCACCGATCAGCATGCCGGCGAGTTTGTCATCACATTTCCGCGTGCTTATCATGCCGGCTTCAATCAGGGCTACAATTTTGCCGAGGCCGTTAACTTTGCGCCCGCCGATTGGCTGAAAATGGGACGCGAGTGCGTTAATCATTATTCGATGCTTCGTCGCTTTTGCGTTTTCTCACACGACGAGCTCGTCTGCAAGATGGCTTTGGAGCCGGCCAAACTAACATTTGGCATTGCCACCGCCTGTTACATTGATATGGCCGAAATGGTGGACACCGAGAAGAAATTGCGCAAATCCCTCTTGGAGTGGGGCGTCACACGAGCAGAAAGACGCGCCTTTGAGCTGGTCAACGATGATGAACGGCATTGTCAGGAGTGTAACACCACATGTTTCCTCTCGGCCGTGGCCTGCGAGTGCAATGACAAGCTGATTGTCTGTCTACGCCATTACACAGTGCTCTGTGGTTGTGCGCCAGAGAAGCATACGCTCATCTATCGCTATACGTTAGACGAGATGCCGTTGATGCTGCAAAAGCTGAAAGTGAAGGCGCACAGCTTTGAGCGTTGGTTATCGCGTTGTCGCGACATTGTCGATGCCAAGGGACCGACATCGGTGACGCTTTCCGAACTTCAGGAGTTGTGCAAGGAGGCGGACAACAAGAAGTTTCCACCTTCGTTGCTTATCGATCGCTTAAATGCCGCTGCAATTGAGGCAGAGAAATGCGTTACAGTCATACAACAGCTGGGCATCAATAAGGTAAGCAGGGTATTAGTTTTATAGATAACATAAACTGAGATTTGACTTCATGTGTGTATTTTAGGTGCGTACGCGCTCGGATCACAATCAGGAGGCGGCACAATACAAACTAACCATGGAGGAGTTGGAGCTATTTGTACAGGAGATTGACAATCTATGCTGCATCATTGATGAGGGCGCCTCGGTGCGTGAACTACTGCTGCTGGGTCGACAATTTGTGGAGCGTGCCGAGGCACAGCTGCAACTCTCACTGGAGGCACTCGAGGAGAACGATCTGGAGACGCTGATAAATGAGGGCAGCTCGTTGCGCATAGAGTTGCAGCAACTGGATCATTTGCAGAAGCGACTCAAGCAGTGCAAATGGTACAAGCGGTCGCAGGGTTTACGCGAGACAAGCTCCAAGCTGACTTACAACGATGTCAAGACGTTGCTGCACACAGCTGCCGCAGATTTGGATCCTACGGATCCATATGTAGATCGTGAGATGCGCAAATTGCAGCATATTGGTGCCGCAATCGAAGCATGGGAATCGCAGGCAGCCAAATATTTCCGACGACTCAATCAACAGCACGAACTAACCGAGATTGAGCTGTTTCTGAAGTCGGCCACCGACATCAATGGACAAGTGCCATCGCATGGCTTGCTCAAGGACGCGTTGCGTAAGGCACGCGAATGGCTGCGCTCAGTGGAGCAATTGCAGCAGAACAATCATGTGACCTACTGTCACACGCTGGAGGCCATGATCGAGCGCGGTCTAAGCATACCGCTGCAGCTGGAAGAGCTAAGCCGGATGCAGGGCCATTTAAATAGCGCGCATCAGTGGAAGGAGAATACGGCACAAGCCTTTTTAAAGAAGGGCACATTCTGTACACTTCTGGAGGTGCTGATGCCGCGTGCAGATGCCATTAACATTGACTCGGATCTCAAGCCGCGTTTCCAAGATGATTTCCTCAAGGATAAAAATCCCGCCGAAATTGTGGCCAGCTTCAAGCATGCCGAGGAGCAAGAGTTGCGTGACATGCGCGACCTACGGCGCCAGAATATGTCCAAGAATATGCTGCGCGATATGTTTTGTCTCTGCAAATCGGAATTTCGTGGCCTCATGCACAATTGTCAGTTGTGCCGCGACTGGTTCCACGATGACTGCGTGCCTCCACCGCCAACAGCACACACGCTAGTTCTGCCACAACAGCAGAATGGTGGTGGAGCAGTCAACGGCGGTGGTGTGAGTACAATGCCGGTGCAACCAAAGTGGTTGTGCCCGAGCTGTGTGCGCTCGAAGCGACCGCGTTTGGAGACCATCTTGCCGCTGCTGGTGCAACTGCAACAGCTGCCCATGCGTCTGCCTGAGGATGAAGCGTTGCGTTGCTTGGCCGAGCGTGCCATGAACTGGCAGGATCGTGCACGCAAAGCACTGAGCAGTCCCGATGTTAGCGCCGCCTTGGAAGCCATTCTCAGCCAACAACAACTGCAGCAGCAGCAAAAGCGTCGTTGCGAAAGCAACAGCAACAATAGTGCCGTCCTTGGGCTGGGCAACATCAACAGTCCACGAAAGCCGCGACGCGGACACAATTCTTCGTCGAAGCTGGATAACAATGCAACAACAACGCCGCGCTCTGAATCGGATGCGGAGGATGCAGATGATGTGGATGACGACGATGATGATGATGAGTGCCGGCTGCGCATTGTTGAGGATGGCTATAGCAACGATGAGGACGACCAACTGCAGCAGCGACTGGCGACGAGTAATGCACAAAGCAGCAACAACAATAACAGTAACAACAGCAGCAGCAACAGCACTGATCTCTTGAAACTACTCTCCGACAGCGAAATTGAAAATCTGCTCGAGTTGATGATGGAGGGTGATTTGCTGGAAGTTTCGTTGGACGAGACGCAAGAGTTATGGCGTATTTTGGAAACGATGCCGCCATCGAAGCTGCAGGCAGAGGCCAAAGCGCGTGTGCTGCAGCATTTGCAACAACAGCAGCAGCAACGACAACAGCAGCAGCAACCCTCTTCTACAACAAGCACACCCAACAACACAGTAGCCTCCTCATCCAGCATACACAGCGGAGCCGAAGATTCCAATGACAGTCTGCTAGTGCAAAATAGTCCAAGTCCTGGCACTGGCAGTGGCAATGGCGGTAACGCTGGTAACGTCCATGGCGGGGCACGCAGCAAGAAGCGACGCTCCAATGATGCTAGCAGTGGCAATGCTGCAGTGCCGCGCAAGAAACAGAACACACCGAAACAGACGCCGGGCAAGAAGTCAACAACACTGCGGAAAAGTGACAGCAAGGCGAGCACATCGCCCGGTGTCGATGCGGATGCGGAAAACAAGCAGGCGAATGGTGGCAACACCACAGCAGCAGCAGCTGCATCTGCGGCAGCGGGCGGAGCGGCGGCGGCAACGAATACGCCAACGCCCGCGGCAGCGGGGCATAAAAAACGTAAGCGCACCACCACCACTAACAACAATAACAACAACACCAGCAGCAATAGTAATGCAGCGAGCAACGCGACTCCAACAGGAGGCAGCAACAACACGCCAGCAGGCGGCGGTGGGCAAAAGAAGCATGCGCAACGCACACAGCAAACCGCGCAGGAAGACGACGAGGAGGAGTGCCGAGCGGAGAATTGCCATAAGCCGACGGGACGAGAGGTGGACTGGGTGCAATGCGATGGTGGCTGCAATGAGTGGTTTCACATGTATTGTGTGGGTCTGAATCGCAGTCAGATTAAAGCAGACGACGACTACATTTGCATACGCTGTTCCAAGACTGTGAGTGTGGGCGTGGCCGGTAGCAGCGGCAGCGCCAGTTTAACCGTAACAACTACAACAACCAGCAGCCTCACATTGAGCACAACGACGACGCCAGCCAAACAGCGGGCAGCGCAGTCGGCGCGGTAGACAGTGAGTGAGCGAACGAGAGAGAGAGATCGCAAGCAAAATATAAAATAAACATCAATTTGACAAAGGTTGGCAGCACCCTCGATTAAAGCTTGCGATTAATCGATAAACTGCAATCGCAGTATCTATACACATTATTACCCCCACACACACACACACATACAAGAGAACAGACCCCCACACACATATGAGGAAAGCCGACATGGAGACATACGCATTGTTGTTGTGCTAACGGTATTTACTATGTTTTAGTAAAACAAAAGAAAAATTAAAACAGTCACTTGAACGTTTTTTGTAGTACATATTTACTAATTATTACTATTATTACGCAACGCAAACGTATTTCAAAATACAAATATGAAAACAAAACCAATCCACAACCAATCACACACCGACACACTTGAGAAGTAAACAAGTGGCAATTCAACTGTAAATGCAAAATATAAACAGATTTTGTGGTCACGATAAACAACATTTTACGTTCGTTAAACGTTCTTTTATATAATATACATACATATATATACACCATAAGCACGCAGCATAAATATGTGTGCATTTTTAGATATATATAATTACCATTACCTGCTATTATTAGTTTTTTGTTTATTTAATTTACATTTTGTGTTCGCTTTAAGTTTTGTGCGACGCGCGCGCGTTTTTTCGTTTTTAAAATTTCAAAGAGCATCTAAAAACTAAAAAACAAACAAGAATCTGTGAAAGAAAAATGATTCGAAATTGCTTATTATTTTTACTTCTGTATATTTTTTCCTGTTTTCTTCAAGTTAAAGCAAAGTAAAGATTAATTGTTATTTTTATAATTATATTCACATACATATCTATCCAAAATATATATATATATGTATATCTTCCATAAACGTTATATGCGATAGTTTTTGAACGCGTGGCGCGATGTAATTTTCACCTTCTATGTTTTCTTTATTTGTTTTTCCTATAAAATCCAATAACAACAAATCTTGTAGCATAAAAACCAAGTTTAAACTAAAAAAAAACAAAACACAAAAACTTGTTGATAAAACAAAAGATCATAAAACATATTAATATAAATAAATTGCAACCCTAATGTTAAGTTTATATTTAAATACAAGTGGAAATAATAATAATAAAAAAAAACAAACAAACAAGAAATGTATAATTTTTAATTAAAATTTAGTAAGCTGATTAGAGAACAAGAGTAATAAGAGCAACTTGAAACAAAAAAAAATAAAACCTAAAAAAAAAATTGCAAAACAAAATAACACCACTTCTCAACGTACAACAAAAAAACAAAAAAAAGCAAAAAAGAAAATGCTTAGAATTATGCGATAGAAAACACTTTGTAAAATCATTTTTTAAGCGTGTATAAAACTACGAGTGGGTTTTCAGCAAACAACACAGCCCCAAACAAAAAATAAGTAAAGAAAAGAAATGAAAATACCTTACCATATTAAGGAGCAACCATTTTATTTAATTAAGCTAAAACTGTACGATTTCTTTCAACGAACCCCACAATCAATACCCAACAAATAAACTCCTATCACTCCTATTTTCCTTCAAGCGATCCCCCACAATATGTAATTCTATTATATAAATAAATTATATATACATAGTATTTAAAAAAAAATCGTGGAGATCACAATGTATTTTATTTAAACACGAATTCAGTCAATTAATCAGCCTATTAAATGTCATTTGTATTTTTAGATGTTGTCAGCAAGAGAGTTTTGATTAGATTCCTACTGTGTTACTAATTTAGACTACGATTAGTAATCGTTGGAATACCAGCGACTTATCGGCATGTTGTTGACTTGCGTGGGGCACCAACGACGATGAACGATCTACGCCTGCAAAGACACGTGCAACATGCCAATGACTGATTCTCGATTAGTCACTGCACCTTTGACTGCTTTTTGTTTTGATTGTTGAACAGGTGTGCGTGGTGCTTGGTTAACTTATGGGCTAGACTAATAGGTAACACCTGGAACTGATAACGTATTTAGGCTGAAACTGCTATCTTCTGGCTCTGTTAAACAGGTAAACAGTCTCTCTCAAAGTAAGTGTGTGGAAAATATTGAGTACTTTTCGAAGGAATTTCAGTTAAGTGCGTCAACAAGACTGTGAGTAATAAAACACAACAACCAAATTGAGTTGGGCGTGTAGTATGAAGAGGGGTTCAAGTAACTTGAGTTTTAAGTTCGATATGCTTAACAAAATAGTGCACCTATATACTGAAAAGTATCCTCAGTAAGATATATTTTGTATTTGCAAAATTCAGAACAGTTTGCCGGCAAACTTTATAAATATTATGATAACAAAATGAGAGATTGGAAAGAATATTATCAAGATTCGCTAGGTACTTGAAATATTTGCTGTGCTGTTATTGTAGGCTATAAATTTTATAAACATTTTTTCACAATTCTGATTGGATTCAATCATTTGAGGAGGCTTAACAACACCTGATACGGTGGGAGCTGCGTCCGGTGCGGTTTGGTCAATATCGTAATTGAGAACGTGTAGCTTGTGGCGTAACCGTTGCGAGTTTAGTGGGGTTTTGTTATGGCATACTCTGAGTATATATTGACGGGTCTTATCATGCACATCATTATCAGCAATGGCTACGGCAATTAGAGCTAGAGCTGCATGTTGCCACAGCGATTCACATGACACGAAACCCGAAAACAATCAAAGCAAAAGGCCCTAATTGAGTTGATTGAACAATTTGTTTAAAGAAAATTTGATTTTTTTCTTTTTTGTTTTGCATTTTATTACATACACATACGAGTATAGTATACAATTATTATTATTATTGTTTATTTTTATTAGAGCTAAACGCCGCGTGCAGTTGGTTTCATTTTCATCTGGTTTTCTTTTTGGTATCTGTTTATCATTTATCAGTTACAAGAGGCTATCAAAAATAGTGTAAAGTTCACAGTATATAGTGTATAGTTTAGTAGTTTAGTACTGTTTACAGCTGCATTTAGGCGCACAAATTTATAAATATACATACATATTTAGAAAACACTAAATATAGGAGACAATTTACATACTACGTTTAACAGGCCATCAATTAAGTGATTTGAGGTAACAATAATAGTTTATAATAGCGCTTAACAATTGCCTTGCCAACTAAGCTTTACATACATACATATCATATAAGCTTACACATGAAAAAATACGTTTTATAATCATCCAGTGCGCTCGCTGTCCAAAAATAAGCAGGACAGAATTTAGCAGGCATTTCTCATTTGCATTCGCTTATTTCCTGTTTGTTGTTACTGTGCTTCTTGTGCTTCTAGGTCTAAACGCTGAGATTACATAATGCCAGGAAACCGTTAGTAAAATCGTTGAAGCGGCCACTTTAGGAGGCCAATCCGCGCTGTCGGCGCTTGACACGCGCGTATGGACCCACAGCGGGATCCATCACAAAATCGTACAGCACACGTGTCCAGCTGGTGTGCTGTGGCATCGTCTCGTAGAACTCCTTGGCGATGCGCTTCACCTCCGGCAGCCGAGAGCCAGGCACAGCCGGAAAATCATGATGCTCATTGTGATAGCCCACATTGAAGGTGATCCAATTGAGTGGGCCATAATACGAGTACGTCTCAAATCCCTTGGCAAACATATAGTGCTCGGATATAAAATGCCCCGCCACCGGATGCAGTCCCATGGCTAGAATCGAGCCTAATATCAGATAGGCCATCGCCTTCCAGCCAATGAAGTAGACGACGGCAGCATTGAATGTCAACTGTATTATGGTATTGATGATCTCCAGGCGTGTCGGTGGCTTTGGGTTGATCACCAGCGGACGGAAAATGTAGAAGAAGGGCTGCAGACACACCCACATGAATTTGCCAAAGGTTGTGTCGAACAATCGGGCCTCCAGTAGCGTTGGGATATCTGTATCAATAACCTCGTCGCCTTGATAGCTGAAAAAAATCAAATAGAAAATGGGATTAGATATAGACCAGACGATAATAAAACTATTTATAGCTTTGGCCTGTTATATATATTTTGATAGGGTTTCTTATAACTTTAGCTACTGAGGCCCAAAGCTGATATTATTTATATAGTTTTATACTTTTATATTCACAAATAATGTATGTAAATTCTAAATCTTACTTATTAATTTCTTTTAAATACTTAAACAGAGATACAAATTAAAATTTTTTAATGTTAGAACTATTTGACAGACGTTACATATTTTATTTTCCCATAATTCCTGTCAATAAAAACTTCTTTGTTGATCCATCATAATACATAACATCAAAGCACACATTATAATTAAATTTCTACCTGTAAATTTGGTAATTGTTGAATTAAACTACATTTTCAATTGCAAGTTAAAAACTCTGCTTGCCTTATCACTAATATTGCCTCCATCAACAAGGTATTCGAGCAACTAATAGATTAGATAAATGCGATTCACTTATCATTAGCACCTGGGTCCCAAAGGTAGACACGCGTTAGCCATATGAACCCGCATTCTAACCATGTGACTCAATTGCTGGCAATCTATACCGGGCAATGGGCAACAAGGTTAACGGATTTACAACCCGACAATAAATGTGAAGAGCAGACTTTCTGTGTCCTAATGTTATAAGTTCAAAATTCATCAACAAATATTTTACACTATTGAACATGAATTGAGCATGTAGAAATAACATGCTTCAGACTGAAACTGTTATTTCCCATTCACAAGAAGTAGAGATAATGCTGATGATAAGAATTATTGCTCCAAATATCATAGCTGTTAGTCAAGGACAGAGATAGGTGCTAGAGTTTGAGATAGAAAGAGATTCTTTCCCTATCTTTGGGCAAGTAAAAAAGTACAATTTTCAATAGAAATTTAATAAACAATAAATTGTAAATAATTTTTTTAAAGAAGTTAAATTGACGTTCAAATTGTAGCAAGAAAAGCAAATTCAATTTCCCAATAGAAGTTAAATTTCTGTTAAATATGTTCAAGAATAAAATATACGAAAATATCCCACAAAAATGTATTTATTATTCTATACAATTATGAATATTCATATATCATTCAATTCACATATCATTCAATCTCAATGTTGTACACTTTCTAAGCAAAAAGAACATACTAATTTTAATGCAGCTGTACAAAGTGTTGAAACTTCAAAATTAAGTTAGACTGCGATGGGAAATGTCAGACTTAGTTAACAGAGCTTTAATTGAAGTAATCCGCAGCTAAATAGGCTTTTGCTCTTACGTTGCTAAGGTCACATTGTTTTGAGTGTCCACCATATTTTAAAGTGTACAACAAATGAATCAATTGCACTGTCATTAAAGTGGTATTCTAGGGGCACTGCTAAAGTGCCGGCAATTACCGCTATTTTCACACACACTCGATTGATAAGGCAAACGTTGGTGAGTCAGCGCGATGGGGGAATCGTAAATAAAAACACTCTTGAAAATATATACATATATAAGAACCGGCTACGTGACCAATTAGAAGAAATATTGAATTACGTATTTAGTGATATACATAAATATTGGGCTTATAAAGTTTTTAAGTAATCTTATCACAATTATACAAAACCAATATCGATGCTACAGTAAATGCACAAAAAGCCCCACAAATGTTTCCTATTTGTTGTTGACTCATTTGGCTGGATTAAAATATATTAATGAGGCCAAACACATGTACATAAATAATGTATGGGTTGGACTTTCCCAATGAACAATAATAATAAACTTCTAAACTAATCGAAGAGCAGCGAGACTTCTGCTAAGCTTTGTTAAGTGTTGCGAAGCGGCCCTAATAGGCAAATTTGAGAAACGTGGGGAGGCGAAAGAAATTTCATGGCTACGCCCCACATGGGACAAATACACGAGCAAAGATTTAATTTGTTGCTATAAACACATACACACACTTGTATATATATTATTGCCGGCACACGTAGCGCCAAGCGTGTGAGTGTGTGTATATGTAAATATGTGTACCCACAATAACGTCATCAAATCAACAGTCAGGCAACCAGCCGATAGTCCATTCTCAACTTACCGATGATGCTCGAGATGATATTTTTTAAACGATATGCTCATCGGCAGTCCTATGGGCAGATTGCAAATGAAGCCCAAGATCCGATTATGCATGGGGCGGCTGTGGCCGAAGGCAAGATTATGCGATATTTCGTGCACGGCCAACATGAGTGAATGATTCAGAATGCCGCCAAAGCAATAGGCCAACACTAACAGCCAGGGCCACGACAAGTCCTTGACAATGAACAACGCCAGAATTTGGGTCAACACCATTGCGCCGGCAATCCATTTAAAGTTCGGATCATGACCAAAAAGTTTCTTGATTTGTGGATATTTCTCGAGTATAATTTTGCGACGTGAGGCATGCGGTTCTTCCGTATAAACCCATTCAAAGTCGGTGCGCGACACTTTTTGTCCCATTTTAATCTTTTGTATTGCTCTCTTGCTCTTGTTGTTGTGGTTACACTATTAATTAGAACTGATTGTTGAATATTATACTCGAATGTGACGGCTTAAACACAGTGCTTTGGCATTATCGACCGAATTGAAGAAACAATAGGAAAGTTTTCAGACAATTCGCGGCGGCAACGCGACAACAACGAAGTGAAAAACTTAAATGAAGCCGCACCAGCAGAAACAACACACTCACACGGCACCCACACCAATGCAGTGCTGGGCAATGACGCTACAATCAGGGCTGTTCTTTCTGTAGTCATCGATAATATATCAGCTGACGCATTCAACTTAGGGGTTGCCATATGTCGAAAATGATTCAGTCAGAGCTGGAATTGATACTTATTTTTTCAAGTGTAATGTTACCGATTCTAATTGGAGGGTGCAACACATGAATTTTAAATATTTTTATAACATTCACTGTAAAGGTGGAAACAAATATTTTGAACAGCATATTGTTTCTTTTTAACAAGCTTTTTAAAATATTGCCTTTTTCTAAATATACCATGAATATATCATGTAACTAACTATAAGACAGTTACATAGTCTGCACTTGTAAGTAAAAAAATAAAACTTAAGTAAAAACATATTTAATAATAAATTTTATGTTTGACCGCACATAGACAATGACCCCCATCTTCCATGTAAAATTCGTTAAAGGTTTTAAGTTTTAACATATACGGTCACGCTGATATTCACACCCTTTTGTCAAAAGTCCCGACTATCGAATTCTTGGAACCGCAGGTGCAACGAGATTATTTACATCGGCAACAGAGCTGCTTAGCTACCTGCTTGCAAAATGAATACACCAAGCAGCTGCGTTTTGTTCGCCATTTTATACAATAATTTATAATTGTTGTGTTCAGTAGTCTGTAATACATTATGCAAATTTTGTATTCAAATAATTTCTTTTAAAGATAAGACTCAAAATGACGGATGCTGCGTGATTCAGACACCAAGCTGCTAAATGTGTGTGTATGCACCAATGTTTCTGCTGTGGTGGCGGCGACAATGAAGATGTGCTGCTAATGCGTGCCGTTAGGGTGACAGTGATGACGACACCTGGCTGACAAAGTATCAGCGATCAGCTGCTGCTTCTGATCTCTTGCAATTTTTAGTTTGTATGGTGTGTATGTGTTATTATATTTAAACATAAAATTGTGTACATATAGTTTTTCCTTTTTTGTATTGTTTTTAATATTTTTATCAATAGTTCTAGAAAAGGCTAAAACAATATGGATGTTGTGGTTGTTGTTGTTTTCGCACACACAAATATCGAAAGATGGTCTTCGTGTTTGTGTTTCCCCGTTTTAGCGTTTAATGTTTAGATTTGTTGTTTGTTGCTTGTTGACGACGCAGTTTTCTTTCTTCTTGATGTTTACAGCTGTTCTTCAATTGGTTGGATATTGATTGGGTTTCTTTAGGAAGAGGACAAAGCGCCAACCAGCCAGCCCGGCTGATGTTGCTGCTAGGGCTGATGATGGTATTTGACTGGTTGTTTGCTTGTAAAAATGCTGTTGATTTCTTCTGCCTTACTGCTGCTGTTGTTGTTGCTGTTATTGTTGCTCCTGCTGCTGTTTATATTGGGTTGTTTGAATAAATATATATTTAACGTGATTTAGTTCTTAGTTGTTCTTATGTTGTGTGTTTAAATAGATTTTGCGCTATTTGTTCGCAAAACTCTTTGCTGTTGTAGGTAGCGCTCACTCACTTTTTTCTTGTTTTATTTTCTTGTATTAAATTTCTTTTTTTTTTTTTTTGCTCAACAAATATTTAAATCAAATCGGCAATATTAGCAGGCATTTCCTCAATAGTAGTGTGGTAGAATTGTTCAATATCCTTCAGGATTCGTCGATCATCATCTGTGATGAAGTTGATCGCAACACCCTTGCGACCGAAACGACCACCGCGACCGATTCTATAAAAAAGATTAGAAGTTGAAATTAGTTTCGCTCAATTATCAATTGTCGCTTTATGGCTTACCTATGAATATAGTTCTCGCGATTCGAAGGCAGATCGTAGTTGATAACCAACGACACCTGCTGCACATCGATACCACGCGCCAGTAAATCAGTTGTGATTAGCACACGGGAAGAGCCCGAACGGAATTGCTTCATGATCACCTCACGATCACGCTGCTCCATGTCGCCGTGCATGGCCGACACAGTGAAGTTGTGGTTGGACATCTCCTGGGTCAGTTGATCGACCTAAAAGTGAAAAGCATTTCGATCAGTAATGCCTAACTAATATTTTAATTTTTATATTACTCATAAGCCGTCATGTATTGGGTTTAACTCAGCAGATTAAATGTTAAATAAATACCAGTAGCTATTTCTAATAATTGTTTCAATTTCCATTTATGTTCAAAAACTTTAAAGTTTCACTATATTACATTTGATGGATATCAAATAGTCGGTTGCAATGAATATCGAATTACATACAAATTACAAAGAATAACTTTACAATAATGAAAATGATTTATAATTCAGTTTTTTCAATTATTAATGTTTCTAACAAGTATTTCCCTGAATATTATTTAACTGGTTCTACAAGGCACAGCACGCTTCAAGACTTTGCACCTAGCTTAGACCGCAAATTTAACTAGTTCATAAAGTCGACCCACTTACAACTGTATACAGAATACATGAAATATGACCGCTCGTAAAGCAGAACAAAGTTGAAAGCTTACCTTGCGACGAGTGTTGCAGAAGATAACCGACTGGGTAATAGACAGCGTATCGTACAGATCGCACAGTGTGCCCAACTTCCAGGTTTCCTGCTTGACGTTCACATAGAACTGCTTGATACCTTCCAGTGTCAACTCCTCCTTCTTGACCAGGATGCTGACGGGCTCACGCATAAAGCAACGGCTCACCTCAAGCACATCTGGGGGCATGGTGGCAGACAGCAAAATGACCTGCACATCTGGGGGCAACATCTTGAACACATCCTGGATTTGATCCTTGAAGCCGCGCGACAACATCTCATCGGCCTCATCGAGGACGAACAGCTTAATGTGCTGCGTGCGCAACACCTTGCGGTTGATCATGTCATAGACACGACCGGGAGTGCCAACCACAACGTGGCAACCGGACTCCAGAATGCGGGCATCTTCGCGCACATTGGTGCCACCAATGCAGGCATGCGAGTGCACCTTCATGTACTCTCCAAGTGCCATCACCACACGCTGGATTTGAGTGGCCAACTCGCGAGTGGGGGCCAGGATCAAGGCCTGGCATTCACGAATGGACGTATCGATTTGCTGAAGGATAGCAATCGAGAAGGTGGCAGTCTTGCCAGTACCTATAGAAATAAGAAATCAATAACACCATGTAAAACGTTGTTTTGTGAACGCTAAGGAAAAATAAAGTGTCGAAAGAGGGGGAGAAGAGATAATGTAAAAAAAATGACTCACAACTATGAAATGATGCATAAGCATTTGAAAGAAATTGAGTCTTGGCGTCTGCTTGCGCAATTTAACGCATTTTTTTCTTTCGTATAAATTGAATTATATGAATATGATGAATTAATGCTGTGAATGTTTTTGGTTACCTAATACATTGAAATAAACAATTCTAAAGTTTAATAATGTTGAAACAAATGACTGCTACAAACACAAAAAATCAATAAACATCTGAAAAACTATCTGGAACTGCGCGATAATATATAATCTGAATGTTATTTATTTCATTGAGTCAATTGTTTGGAATGCATTATGAAGAAAGAAGGCACTCCGTTTTAACTTACGAAATTAAGCGCTATATTCGTAAATTGAAATTTTACTAACACAATAACAGAAAACACATTTGATTGATCTATACACCATAAATTTAATAAAAGCAATATCAATATTACCTAATCGCATTGAAATATATTACTTTTAATGATATAACTACGTGTGCGATACTATATCATAATAATAATAAGCAAAATAGCTGCTAATTACAATTCTTGCATTTCTTTCTTTTGCTCTCTTGTTCTACTTTAGCATTGCGAAGAGAGGAAAAACGCGCTAAATGCCGATCACTAGAAAAAGTGGCGCGCAAGCGTGTTGCCGCTCAATATAGCACTTGGACACTCTCTTTTTGGGAGAGAGCTAACGCAAGCGAGAGCAACGCAAGAATGAGAAGAAAAAAACAGATGCAGGCAGCTGAGTCACTGAGTTATCGTCATCCACGCACACATACACATATACAAATGCAAGCGCTGCGACCCCCTAACCAATATGTGCGTATGTAGTATTATACACTTTCTCAATTGAAGCGAAATTTCTTTTGTTGATTTTGCATACTCGCAGCAGAAAGAAATTACTCACCGGACTGAGCCTGGGCAATGACATCGCGGCCCTTGACGCAAGGAATGATGGCGCGCTGTTGGATAGCCGACGGCTTCTCGAAACCGTAGCCATAGATGCCGCGCAGCAGCTCCTCGCGCAAATTCATGTCATCGAAGTTATCGTAAACCTCATGCCAGGTCGACTCGATGACGCCCTCGGGGTCCATGCCAGCGGGACCATCTTGAGCTATTTCAGTTCGATCATCCCTGTAAAGAAAAGGAAAATACAATAAAACACGTAAATCACAGTGAAATTTCTTCAATTTTCTTTGCTATGCTTTTTCACTTTTTTTTTTTTGGTTATGACGAATCTGCGCTTGGCAACCAAGACAGCACAAAACGACGACAAAAACGGAGTGAGAAAAGCGGCGTAATTGAGAGCACAAAACTGCAGCTGCGGCGGTGAACACACAACACATATACACTTACATTATCAACAATAAAAAATTGACTAGTTAAATTTGTATACTGAATTTCGACGGCTTAAGCACCGTTCAGTTAAACAATTTCTATGTTTAGATTTGTATTTCAAAAAATTTTAATGAAAATTTCTTTCTTTTTTTTCTTTTGTCAGAGTGCACACAAACGTGTTTTGTTGTGCGTGCTGCTCTGCGGTATTTTCACGTATGCCGAGCAGTTTTGCGATTGCCAACCCAAGTGTGAGGTTTCAACGACGAACCACTAGGCGGCCTTTTGAGCGTCTCGTCATTGACGTAAAATACAACGAGTGCGAAAGAGTCAACTAGTTTGTCTGTCAATGTCAGTGGTTGCTACCATGCGAGTCATACAAGTGTGTGAGCAGTAGCAAGCTACTATCATTTTCAACTGCAGTGTTGCATGTGCGTAGTAGTTGGAAAATAGTAGTAGATGGCAGGCAAAAAAGAACAAAATTTAGTGGAAAAATAAGCCGACCGTCAGGCAAATTTAAGGCGTGTTGTGTTTCAACCACTTGCACTTTGAGCAAGAGCGAATGAGTGTTAAAAGAAAATGAGAGAGGGCGCGTAATAGCACATCCACCAAATGAGTTGACAAATTCATAGAATTCCCCGAACTCGGGAAATTTCTATAGCCACACGATGTACACATGTATGTACGTATGTATATATGTATGTAGAATAGTGGCGTTGGCATTGAAGTGCTATACGTAGTCGTTGTCCATTTCAACGTCCAGTCAGCGACCATGAGTCAAAGGCGTGAGATTGTGTGCGTATATGTGTGTGTGTCTCTAAGAGAGAGAGAGCAATTTTTATTTTTGCAATGATTTCATTATTGCTCGCTGTTATGATAAATATTCAATGGAAGGCAACAAACTCTGTTAACCTCGCTTTAAACTCATCGGATGTCTTATTTTCTTTGTTATTTATTACAGCTGGCAAGTCTCAGCACAAAGTATTAAATATTTGACCCAACACATACAATTCACATTCACACACACGCACCCATACAACAGCATTACGTTCTCTCTCGTCGTTCATTTTCTCTCACTCTCAATCTGTCTCTCTCGTTGACAGGGGCTGTCATTCGTGCCGCAACGTCCGCCGTCGTGTAAAAATGTTCTTTTTTGTTCGTTTTGAGTTTCACATTTTTGGTTATATTTCCAATTGCAAATTTGAATGTTATTGATCACTAAACCTGGCCTAATTTTGCCGGCAAAACTTAGCAAACGAGTTTATAAATCTGTCAATCACTTATTATGAATTAAATCGTTGAATAATACTAACATTTTCTGATTATTATTTGGCACTTTTTATACACGTGCTGCTGATTGTTAAAACCAAGCAAAAGAGGCTCCATCTTGCAAAACTTTTAGAGAGGGACCGCAAGTGGAATATTAAAATATACTAATTTGCTCTGAAGATATAAGAAATATACCACTTCCGCAATAACTTGTTTGGTCACACGGGAATAGTGATGGGGCAAATTTGAAAGATTATATTCTTTATTGAGTCTTTTTGAACAAATTTCAGTTTTGAATTCACTTTTTATTATATAAACGAAAACGAAATTTTGATTTTGTAACCGTAAATGGGGTTTCAGAATATACCGGAAATTCGTTTTAAAAAGCATACATGGTCACACTTGGATGTATATATGAATTGAAAGCCATTTATTGAAGTTTTTAAATTATTTGGATTTTTACAAAAATAGTTATTCATTTCAATACTCGCTTCAGTACATATAGGAGAACTTTCGTAAAGCAGATACTCTGCATAGGAAATAATTTCACAAAAATAATTGATTCAATCAGTAATAGAGTCAATTCATAAAGATATCATCTCGTAGTTGGAATATTTATCGAGTACCGCGCATAATAAAAAACTAATCAGAATTTTAACTGATCGATTACAGTTTATTATCGATAACTTTTGTCAATGTGGGTACTATTCTGTCTGATAAAGAAAAATCATCTATTTCAAAGTATTTTATAACGGTACTTAAAATCGTATATTTTTTTTTTATATTATTGCAAAAATGAATATATATATTCGTAGGCAACTTTACAACATAATTAATTTTTTAAACATTGATCTATTTTAAAAATACATTTGTGTACAAATGCATTGGAAGGGGTCATTTCAGTAAGTTGTTTTGATTTATAGAAAATTACCGAATATATAATAAATTCAGTGTAACCAGCGATGTTAGTATGGATTTGTGTTTTGGTATATTTTTGGTTGTAAATTAATATTTTTCTATGTTTAACTTGCGGTCATGCTGCCAGTCAGTATAATTTCATCGCCGCATCGCACAGCGTGTGAAAAAAGTGTGAGTTGGTTTTTGATTTTAAAAAGTTCGTATTAACTGCTATTTATTGAGAATATGTGTCAATTTAAATGAACTTTGAGTGCACACAATTTTATTGATATGTATTTTAACATAGTCAAAAATAGGGGATAAGTAGTTATCAAAATTCAAGTAACAAAAGAATGACCGACTCGACTCACAAGTACACTCACACACATGCGTATATTCGCCGACGGCGTTGGCTGTGCGCATATGTGTATGTGAGTTGTTGTATGTATAAGTGTGTGCAAAAAAAAAGTGGAAAAAGTTCAGCAGCCGGTCGGTGTCTCGCCGTCTCATTGTAGGAAAAAAATGACTTGTCAAAATTTGGTGTTGGCCTTGCGCTTTGTGTGCATTTAATTCCTTTTTCGGACACTATTAACAGTAGCTATAGATCAGAATATATCATTTAGTACATATACATTATTCTGTACACATTAAAATTAAAGTCTATTTTTAATTTATGATTGACCATAGACGTCGCTCGGTTACTCGACCGGCCAGCAAAGTGCTCAAACAGCGGCAGAAAGGCCGATTCATAACACACATACACATACAGAGGGCATCAGTCAGGAGACGGTTGAGTCATCGCCTGCTCTCACTCACTCATTTGCATTACGCGGCCGGCAATTTATAACGGCCATACACGCCTTTTCACTCGCACACGCTCCAGCCTGAACAGTTTTTAGCACTGCACTCGTTGTTTGAGTGGATCTGGTGTCTGGTGAGAGTGGTGAGTGATTGTGTCGCAGTCAGCGTCGGCGGCAGCTGTGACTCACGCTCTCTGACTGAGTGGCTTTTGTTATTTTTTTCTCGGTTTTCCATGCTTTGGAGCCATAGCCACAAAACATTTTGCATTTAATCGTTTTTGTCATTCTGTGCAAGTCGGACGTGTTGGAGCTGTTGCTGCTACCGAACGGTGTTTTACCTCTGCTCACAGTGTGTGTGTGTGTGTGCGCTATCTCTTGCTGGCTGTGTTAGTGTGTGTGAGTTTTTTAAAGATACAGCGACTGAAAGAAGTATGCGCTGATTTTAGAGTTCTTATTGCAAAAATTAAAAATAAAAAATAAATATTTATTGAAATTGAAAAAGGCTCAAAGTTACTTGCAATACAGAAGGCGTAAAGTCTAATTAATGGTTTAATTTCTCTACATCTCTTCTTTTTTCTACCCTCTCGTTGCAGTTTAAATAAGTTTCCTTAAACAAATTACATAGAAAATCGCTGATTTTCTCTTTCTCGCTTTACTAAATTTCTTGGTGGCGTGAATAAAAGTGTTACAACCAAAAAAGAAGAAACAAAGCGCGTGTGTTAAAACAGCAAATATATTGCAAATAGTTTCAATTCGACACCCAAACTACTAAAACAACTACAAACTTCAATCATGAGCTGGCAAGATTATGTCGATAATCAGCTTTTGGCTTCGCAGTGCGTTAACAAGGCGTGCATTGCCGGACACGATGGCAACATTTGGGCGCAGTCCAACGGCTTTGAGGTGAGTACAATTTCCATCCGATCCCAAATAAACTAATCTTCATGGCCTGCAAAACTTTTTGCAAGTTCAAGGGTGTGACCAACAACAACAACAACGAGAACAGAACAGAGTGGCGCACACACCCACTCACGCAAACAGCCTCAAAGAGAGAAAGAGAGCGTGTATGTGTATGTGTATGAGTAGAGAGCAACAGAAGAGAGCTATAGGCACCCCAGCAGGACTTTTCGTCAAGTGCTCTCAAAGAACCAGTGTTACAACTTTTGTCACTCTCCAGTCTGTGTATGCTTTTCAAATTTCCACTCGAACACCACATTAATTCTCTTCGTAGTCAGCTTTGGTTGTTAGCTTCAAATGGAAATGATTATTCGAATCTTTAATAATTGATTTGAATTTGGCAAGAAACGGAGATAACATGCGATGTTGTTGATTGCGGCTGGGAATTTTTCCTAGTTCGTCCGCCATTATTACTTTCAATTTTTCGTCATCTGTGATAAAGCAACTCCCACCCTAAACGGGTGAGCACCCCCTGCAAACACACATTCTCTAGCTCTCTCTTTCTTTGTGTCACTAAAAAATATACAGCCGCCTGCGCAGCGCGCTACGCGCACTCTCTATTACAGCCTCTCCCTTGCTTGCCTGTTACACACACAGTCTCACATCCACTCACAACTAAAATTTACACTCGAAAGTGATTACAAAAACATTCGTACTATAACTAATAGGAGGTGACTGATAAGAACTTGCTACAAGTAATGTTTGTCAGATTGTTTTCATTTATTTATAGCTCAATTACCCATTGGCAGGCAAATTAGTTGGCGTAGATAAAGCAACTGCTGCTGCTTATTATCAAAAGCAAAAAAATTATATATATTATTAGATTAGCTTTGTGAGTCATCTTGCGGAAGAAGCTCTGCTCTCAGGTGGATTAGTCACTCATCTGCTGCCGAGCTAAGCTAAGCATGATTCGTCATAGATGGGAGTGCATTGAGTTTGAAAGGTGTTTGATTGCAACGAGAGTCGTCTTTGTGTGTATGCGTGAGTAAGTTGACCGGCAAAACAAATATTCGTGCACTTTTCAACACTGCTGTGATAGCGCTTATCCCCTTGCTGTTACTTTTTCGTTCTTTTAAACACCACTAAAGTGAGTTCGTTAACTCAAGTTGTAGAGAGAGAGAGCCAGAGGGACTCGCCTGCTCGCCCACTCGCCCACTTACCGGCCTTGTTTGCTTTTATCAACACTCACATATACATACGGCACATGCACTTGGGCACTTCACTCAATAGTTTGATACGTTGTATGTATTAGTTTATTATCTCTGTTTCCTCTGCCGGCAAAAAATGTATTTTTTTTATCACAAAAAGAAATACGCGTTCGCTTTGTGAGTAGATTGGAAATGAAACGAAAAGAAATGTATCTCAAAAAACGCAACAACGACATTGCCGCGTCATCAGCGTCTACATTTTTTATATGCGCGCCACGTTTTCGCATTGACTTCATGTGGATGACTGATATACGAATGTGTGTGTTTGTGTGTACATTGGGTGTATGTGTGTGGAACTTCCTGCTGACTCCACGAAAGAGCAGCAGCAGCCTCTAACCATGTGGTTGATCCTTTGTTTGCGCCACTGTTGCGCGCCCCGAGCACATTCATTTTCTTTTTTTTTTTACTTTTTAAAATTATATTTTTAATGGGTGGGGCACAGGGACAAAAATCTCTGTTGGGTCTTTAGGGATTTGATAGGAACAAAATTCGAACGATACTCAGTTATTAAATAAATGCATTTGAAAGGTTTAGTTCAATACAAATTACACTCTTTTATTGTTTTAAAATATAATATACAAATCAACAAATTATTATAATTGTTTGATTTCTTCTAGATTTTTATCGAGAATACGAGAACCATAGTTTTTCGGTATTTTAAATATGTAATATAAATTTATTTGATTAAATTTAATTCAAGGTTTTAACTGAAACAGAGTTAACGACAATTGAAGTTATTGCTGAATATTTCTTGCCCAAACATGGTAAAAGTGATTTTTGTCATTTTCGTTTTCATTGTGTCGGATTTGTTTTGGTATTTGCCAATTCTCCACACACTACGTACATCACTTTCGTTTTGTGGCCTCAGTTTGTTACCTTGGAATCTAAATCTCTCTGCAGCTCGAATTTTGCCTGAGTTACCTATATATTTATTTTTACCTGAATTTTGATTCGTTACATTTTCATGATTCATCGAAAATATGTATTTCTTGGGTAAATTGTGTTTTTGGCATTGCTTCTTTTTTTTTTTGGCTTGGATCAGCTGCTGTTGCTTGAAATGCCATGGACGGCATTGCCAGACTGTTTTTTCAGTTTGTCTGTGTGTGTGCGTGAGAGTCAAAAAAGTTCTTGACGCTTATCAATAACGTCTTTTTGCGTATTACACTTTGGTTTTGAATTTCGCAAAATACACACATACACACAAATGGAAATGTGTCGACTGGGCCATTAAAAACCGGCTTTATATAGCAAAAATGTGTAGTTTTTATTTTAGTAATGAGTGTAAAACGCTGTCGTTGGAATTTTTTTTTATATTTTAATTGCAATTAAACAAATTATTTTCGGCTAGACGTAGCCCTATTTTTAGTGCAAACGCAGCAGACTTGTGAAGCTATGCAAATTTATGCTTTGCTTTTATTGTTGTTGTGTTAATTTATTGAGTGCTTTTGATTAGTTTATTTAACATTTTTTGCATTGCTAAAACCGGCTTTTTACATTGCGCTCTCTTTTGAGTACAACACTCACTCAAGCACACACACAGACGCATTCACATAAATAGTTTTCTGCTCAACTTGGAAAAGAAACTTCTCGAAGCTTTCATTGTTTGTTTGCCGGGACTCTCTTTTTCTCTCCATTTTGAGACAGCTAGTATCATTAGCATATTTGGCGCATGTGCTTCGGCTGCAAACAAACAAATGACTAACTATTAATCTTAGGTATTAAACATGTTTTAATTACTAGTCTTGTGAACTCCGAATGCGTTGCTTGGCAACAAAAAAGGAGTCTGCTGAGTAAATGTTAATGACATTTTGCGTGGGAAATGTGGCAACTCCGCTGCTCCTTTTGCCAGTATCGATAAACTTGTATTTGGCAATTACAAAAACAAACCGATCAATGGAAATCGGCCACTCCTTCTCAACTCTTTTTCTGCTTCTTTTGTGTTGTTTTTAGTTTCTTAATGAGCTGCCAGATGTCGCTGTTGTCATCTGGGGTTTTATGGGTGGTGAATGTTTATGTTGCTTTTGTTGTGTGTAGTGGTTTAGTCGTGGTTCCCTACTTTGTTGATTGCCTTTGTTTGCTTACACGTCTTCAGATACAGCTGCATTTGTATGTGTGTGTGCGTTTGAGTGGGAATTAATTTTGTAAGCCTGCGTTGACTTACAACAATGTTGTTTGTGCTTGCTTTATAAGGACACAACGCATACAAATTATTGAATACGCAGGATGCATAAATTTATGAAATTTATCGCTTCCATGCGTGACTCATGTATTATTTATGTATTTTATTTTTGAAAGCTTATATTAATTTGTATGCTATGTTCTATTCTTCTATTAGGTTACAAAGGAAGAGCTCGCCAAATTGATTAGCGGCTTCGATCAGCAGGACCTGCTCACCAGCAACGGTGTAACACTAGCCGGCCAAAGGTACATTTACCTCTCAGGCACAGATCGCGTTGTGCGCGCAAAGCTCGGCAGAAGCGGTGTACACTGCATGAAGACGACACAAGGTGAGTTTTGCACTCAATTTAAATAGTGAGAGTCAGAGAGGTAGTTACGAGTTAGTAACTGTCCTTTGTAATTGAGTCAAATATAAGGTGTGTGTGTGTGTGTACCTTCAGATGAGATTGTGTATCGCGTGACACGAAATAGCAATATGCAGAAAAATAAAAAATAAAAAAATACTAAATGCGAGCTCAATGGCCGCAAAACAAAGGAATGACTTGGTTCGTGTCACGAAATGCCAAAAACATTAAGCACAAAGCTGCCGTTATCGCATTGTGTTTCGCTCATACATATATTTGCTGCCTTTGTCTTGGTGAAATTATCAATGTATAGAAAGGTGCAAAGAATTTAATCCTAGAGATAAGTATTGCGATTTTGCCAGTAGCCCGGCAGCTATAACATTTTGCGATAAGCAATAACAAATGAGCTAAATGTATTTTAGTATTTTTTATGTTTGATACGCAAATTACAAATATGTGTGTGTGTGCGTACGTGTTTGTTGTTTGGCTCATTAAATAACAAGAGCAACAGAGCTAAACATATTATGCCTAATTTGTTGCATTTAACGCGCTTTTTACAGTTTGCCACGTAACAGCGGCAGCAACTGCAGCTAAAACAAACATTAACGAAACGAGCTGTAAATGATAGGCAATTATAATGTGCCGCTGTTTGTTGCTGCTCCATTTTTCCGGTCAACTGGCAGCCTTTTTTCCCCCCTCCCGTCTCCCTCTATGTCACACACATACACACATACATCCATTTACATGTGCCTATGTATTTGGCGAAATAAAAGTTTGACTGTAACGCAGCGTTTCAATTTTCACTCATTGCTTATTTTTTTTTGCACCTTGTGCCTAAAATATTGCTGTTGTTGTTGCAGTGGAAAAATCTTGGAAGCAGCTGCCATGTCTACTCACAATCACACACCCATACATTTATTTTAGATATATGTGTGTGTGTTAGTTTGTATTTGTGCCATGAAACTAAATTTGTTTTTGCCGCTTGTTTGCCGACGCGTCGTCGTCGTCGTCTTCCATATTTGTCTAGTTTTTCATTGTTGTTGTTGCGGCAACTGTTGCTCGATTCGCCGCTGCCCTCGCTGTTTGCTGCAGCAGCCGCAGAGCTCAAGGTTATTGCCATAATCCATTTCAAGTGCAAATGTGTTGCACAGAATAAGCCGCAAAAGCGGCAATGGCAACAGAAACAACAGCGGCAACAGCAGCATAAATGGAAATAGGCAAGAAAATGGCATAAAATGGCAAACTGGTCTTTGGACGCAACTCGCTCTCTAACACTAACACACTTGCTTATGTGTGCGTGTGTTTGTGGACATTGACGTTGGCGCCTAAGATTAGCCGTTTTGGCCTCTCTTGCTCTGGCTTTGTCTTTATTTGGCATTAAAATTGAAGCTTTCGAGGCTGGCACTGTGAACAGCTGATCGCTCAATCGATTAAATTACTACAGCAATTTATTTACCACAAATTACACGCTGCTCAAATAGCCAGTGTTGGTTAACACAATGACCATGGCAACTAAATATATTCCGCAGTGTGTGTGTTTGTGTATTTCGCAATGGCAATTAAAATGCTGGTGTAACATTGTTTAAACAAACAATATCAAGTTATACTATTTCTGCTTGTTTTGTACGCTTCAAGTGCGCTAAGGCATGCGACGGGCACCCTGATCTCATCAAAATTGTATAATTAAATATAATGTATACTGCTTATGTTTGAAATCTAATATCGCCTATCCAGCTGTCCAAACTATTATCGCAGTCACCTATCGATTTTATATTCGCAGTTCTATATAACATCTCCCGCCATCTCTTTCACGCACACTCAGTTCTCAATGTGGGTGGCAGGTGTTTGGCCCGCAATGCGTATTTACATCTATTGTTATCTCGCTCACACTCGCGCGTAGACATCACACTTGACTCTTTTGGTTTATTGACCCCTGAGTTAATAATTTGTTTGACTTTGGGGCATGCATTGATTTGATTTGCTCAGCTGCTGCTGCTGCTGCTGTTGGTGCTTCAATCAATTGGGTTACCAACAATTTGTTTTGAGCGTTTGATTAATGTATTATTGAGTTAAGAACATTTTGACCACTTGACTTCGATTCGTTAGCGCAAAGCGCGCTTTGCTTACATTTATCATACAGTATTCATCAGTATTTTCAGCATTTCTCCATGTTTTATGCTCTTGTCCGATTATATTGTGGCATAGTAAAAGACTTGTCATTCAATTTTGTGGCCAGTCAGTCCGGTTTTCACCTGGCTGAGAGCTGCTCCTATCTCTTTCGCTCACTTTATTGAGCGCTTTATTCATAATTTGCTTGCTGCCCGATGCTGATGAGATGTATAAAATACAGTTAGTTCTTGTTTCTCTATTACTGCTGCTGTCTTTTGCTTTCTCTACACATTCTCGTCTATGCTGTATTGTCAACCGGATAAGCGGCTCGACACTACTGTGTCTCTCTCTCCTTGTCTATTTTTGTGTCTCTCTCATTTTCTCTTTGCCTGTAATTATGTATACGTAAGAAATATCATCACAGATGATTACATCTGAAGTTCAGTACAGAATATTCTGCCTTTCTAAAAGAATATAATAATTATTATTATCGCTTGTTTACGATAACAAATGTACTAACATTACATTCATTTATTTATTTATTTTTACAGCCGTCATCGTGTCCATCTACGAGGATCCTGTTCAGCCCCAGCAGGCCGCTTCCGTAGTGGAGAAACTTGGAGATTATCTGATTACTTGCGGGTACTAGAAAATAAACAAAAATCAACACAACACCATCAACAACACACCAACAACAACAACACAGCAACAAATTCGATAAGAATCCGTAAATGAACTACATAACTAAAAACAAAAAAAAGTAATATTAATATTTAAATTTATGAAAAATGCCAAGAAACATTTTGAGGTAATTGTGGTCGACAAAAATAGGAATAAAATATGATGTCTTAAAAGTAAAATGAAAGTACCCAAAAACCTACAACAAAATTATAAAATTCTGCATTATTATATTTAAACATCTTTGGTTCATACGATAAAAATAATAAAAAAAAAAAATCAAAAAAAAAACTTAAACACAAAATTAAAGAAATTATATTGGAAAGTATTTTGTAAACAACAACAACTACAAATGAATAAGAACAACTACGCAAAGCAACGCAGGCAAATTTTTGAACACTTTTTTTGTACAGCAATATAGATACAAAGATATATACACTGATCTATATACACACACAGTTTTGTGAGAGTGAGTGAGACAGGAGAAGAAAATGAGATGAGATTTGGAGAGGAGAGGGAAGTGATGAGTCAGTCATTCAAGCAGCGAAAATACACAGGAAAATACCAACCAATATAAATGAATATATATATATATATTTATATATGTAAACTATTTGGAGAACCATGAAGCTCTATTTTTATGTGGCAGGGAAGTACACATACTACATACACATGCAACAAACAAAACAAAAAAATCAGCCACTGTGGTAGCATTTTTTATACAAAATGAACTTTGATGTGTAATATTAAAAAAAGAAAAATGAAAAGAAAAGCAAAATATCGTCAGCCTTTTTAGCCATATATGAAGAAAATATGCTCATCATTGGGTTAGATAAACAGATTTCAAGCAGCGACAGCTACAACACCAATTCCATTAAAACACGACACGCACACATACATACCCATACATGTATTCCGTTTTCCAACCGTCTCATCTAGCCATACATATATAGATACGTACATATTAACATACATACATACATATTACTTGCGACTCTTGCACCACATTTGTGCTCTCTGTATGCGCTTTTCATGTTTGTAATTTTGCTCTATATTCATACAAAAACAAAAAACTAACAAAACGCTAAAAAAAAGCTAAAAACATTTGCATACAACATATTTATCGATATGCGCGGCAATTACAATTATTTTCGAACGCTGTGCAACACTTGTCCGTCTCCTGCCAGCCGCCAGCTGTGTGTGTTGTGTGTGAGCGCGTTTCAGGAACATTTTTTGCTGAATTATCCATCAACAATTCGGCAACAATAAATTGCCATTAAAAAAAAAAAACAAAAAATACATAAACACCACACATACACGACGAATGTCGTAATGCATGCATGCGATTGAATTAAACATAAAACAACATACGAATAAAAATCAAATCAAATATACAACAAACAAAAATTTAAACTACTTACTACAAATCATACATACAATTTAAATGGCTTTTTATGTTAGTTAAACAAAAGTCCTACATCATTTTTTTCCGACATCTTTTTCCCTTCGTCCCCCAAACATTTTACGTACAAGCGTCAAAAAGCAAAATTCATGACAAGAATGAATGCATAAATATTGAATATAATATAAAATTAAAAAGAAAACAAAAAAGAAATGAGAAACATATATAATACGATACTTTAATACTATTGAAATAAAAAACAGAGCATGGAAAAAATTCTGCTCATAAAAATAAAAAATATGTAAAGTGTTTTTATTTCTCATTATTATTGTTTGTGTCGCAGGTTGTTCTTTTGTTCGTTCGCTTGCTGCTGGAGACGGCAAATCGATAGATCAATGAACCTAGTTATCGACGTGTTGCGCCTGTTTAAAATATCTTTTGGCTTGCGCAACATTTAAGGCATTCTTTGAGTCAGCTGTTAATTAATTTAAAAGGCATTGCTCTTGGCGAAATTGTCAACGCATTTTTATCTATAAATGCATGACGCAATTGCGCAATTATTTCATAAATAATATATGTATGTTCAACACATGCAAAAAATCGTCGTCTGCGGTTTATTTTTTGCTCGACGTTGGTATTTTTTTGTTTTGCATTTTCGCAGCTGCTTTTCTTTCAGCAATTGTCATTTTCGACATTTCTTTGGGCGAGAAGCACAACATTGACCCAAATTACACATTCTTGCGACCCAGAAATATTGAGAAAATATTTTTCCTACATTTTTGATGAAGCTACGGGCGTATCACACACACAGATAACATATTCACCAATACTCTCACGTTATTGTGTAGATGGAATTCGACAATTTTTGTGTGAATGTTCGGCACTTTCGCTTTTTAAATGAGTTTCATTTTTCTACTTGGTGAAAATAAGCAGCATCTCAGACCCAACTCGGCTCTTTTATTTTTATTATCGGTTGTACAATTAATCACACACAATATTATTATTATTGTCGTTGTTGCTATTGCTATTGAGAAAACTTGTCTTTTTGTAACGCTTCCTCCGCCTCTCGTACGTCGCCTTTCTACGTCAATTTGTGGCGCGTGTGTTGTTCGCTGTTTGTTTCTTTCTGACTTTTAAAGCTCTAACGGCAAAATTTAAATTATTTGTCTGCGGGGCAAGAGCGGCTAGAAATCAACACAAAACTCAACACACATACATTAATTCATTTAATAAAATATGCAAATTTTCCAAGGCACATGTAATTTTTTACGATTTTGATGCCACAATACAAAAATATATATCTGCCTAGATGACGCCACCGACTAGCCTTGCATTGTTTTCAATTTGAATTTGCATTCCAATTTACAACCAGGGCTGGGCAACTGCTTAATTACTAATCGATAAGCCGATCACACTTCTCCTCGACAAGTGTCCATCTGCATTCACACACAAAGACGAACAGAGTGTGAATCAAAAACTATGTTGACCCTGCAGACGAAGCAACTGCTCGAAAGCGATCCAGAAGAATATGTTATAAGGACCAACGCGTAACCAACATGGCAGAAAGCCTTTATACATGGCCATAATGCCTTCCTGGGTGATCAGTTTGTAATAGCAATCGAAGGCATTCCTATAGTGCATTCCCTGACCCCTTTCATTCACCGGCTGATTCATGATTCGTGATTTGACAACATCGGTGGGAGTGCTCAGCAGACTGGCTGCCAATCCCGAGGAGACTGAGGCCAAAAACTGCACAAGCTTGCCATCTTCTAAGCCAATCATGGAGATTATATTTCGCTTGCTGAGGTCATAAACAGCCACGTCGCCTGTAGAAAATGTTAATGTGTGTGATTCAGAATTAATCGATATTGATCGAAAAATTATCGATGACATTCGCAAATTAATCGATAAATTTATATCGATGAGTTACACGAGTTAATTTGATGATCGATAAACACTTTTCAATAGCTTATCGATAACCAATCGATAAAATATCGATATGTACGTTACTCCTCTTACCCGTTGTCAGTAGCATGGCACGCAGACAGCTTGGTCCCACGCCCTTCCACATGCTCTTGATGCCACCCTGCATATAGATATATTCCAACGCCTGCTTCACATTGCTAACCCGTGCCGGATATCCAAGGGCACGGCGTCGGCCCTCAACTTGCATGCGGATCTTTACGATATCTAGGGGATTGGCAATCGCCTGAGCCGTGCAACCCGCCAGGCAACTGGAGAGGAAACCCCGAAATACGGTCAGCACTTCCTTGCCCTGATTGTCCACATAGATAAGCTGCCGGCGCATGAAATCATAGAATACAACGCGTGGCCCATTAAAGAATAAATTCCGTATTATCATGGCCGAAAGTCCGCCATAGACGCCACGCAATCCCTCCTCGCGCGCCATGCCCGCAAATGTGCCCCACATGCCACGTGTTTGGCTACCCTTGGCATGCGCCATTTCCGCCGTTTCGCCCTGAAGATGCAGTCGGGTCTTCGTCACGTCCAGGGGAAATGTGAAGAGTTCGGCGAACGATGCGCTTAGGAAGGTGTTGAGGTAGACCAGCGGAAGTCCGGGACTAGGCGAGTGCTTGATGCACTGCAATGATGAACGAAGCACTGGATAATCTTTTGATACATCATTATCCATTACTCTGAATTTGATAAGCGAAACGAAAGTGTTTGGATTATTTAAATATAACAAATTTTACAAATATATTTTGTTCCAAATTTGAAGTCTTAGAAACTGACAATTGACTTTAGAAACCCCTTTGACCCTCCCATTCACGTAGCTGCTCCACGCACAGCCAAAATATCACAGACCAAGTGCTCGATTTAAGGCAAGCTGGTAAGAGTCCTTTGAACAGTTTCAAAGAACCTTCTTCCTGCATAAACTTGAGCAGATACTCGACGCTTCCCTTGCCACGCTCATTCAACGGTTGTTGCAAGAGATGCAAACGCATCACCTCGACTGGATGGCTGAGCAAACTGGCTGCCAGTCCGGAGAACAAGGCGGCGGGTAAATGAAGCGTTAGATTCTCCGGTAGCTGCAGTTGCTTCCTTAGCACTTGCTTGCCAAAATCATAGGCCGCCACATCGCCCAATGTCAAGAGGCAGGCTTGCGTGCAACTCAGTGGCATCGCACGCCACAGCGATTTGCTTTGAATGGTTTTGATGGCACTCGTCCAACTCGAAGCTTCGCGATGTAAGTGTTCCAAGGGATGATAAAGTGCCTGAGCAATGGAACCAGCGATACTGCCGCTCACGAGTGCACCTGGAATGCTGATCATCTCCTCGTTGCTCGCATCCATGTAGAAAAATTGGCGGCGAAACACATCGTAGAGCGTGACGCGCAGTGAGTTGAATAGGAAACCACGTAACAGCAAAGTGGAGATACCAGCATAAAGAGACTTTGCTGACGGTTCGGGAGACACTTGATGCAACGACATGTCTGTAACTTTGGCCAGCAGACGCAGCGGATTAACATCCATCGAATGGACAAGAGCTCCAGCAATGTTGGCACCCACCAATGTGTTGGCATAGAACTGAAAGAGATTGCTCAACGAGAGTTCTTCATGGTAGCTTGTTCTCACGGTTGCAGTTTCGTAAGGTGTGCGCATATGCCAATAATTATTACGATCTTTATCCATCATCAAAAATTTATCAGTATTTATTACTACATACGAAATAAGCACACATTCAATTTGACATTACTAGCACATAACTTGATGTTTTGTCTAATAACCCTCATCGCCTCGGAAGCGTCGAATCTGCTCGAATGTCGTCCAGAACACCATCGCCCAGGGTCCGACACGTAGCCAAAAGGGCAAGAAGCCCTTGTACATCGCCACAACTCCCTCCTCCCGCACCAGCTTCGTGAAACAGTCGATCATGCCCTTGTAGTGCAGACCACGACCCTTCTCATCCGTGGGCTGATTCATAATCCTCGACTTGACCACATCTGCGGGTGTGCTGAGCACAGCGCCAGTGAAACCCGCAATCATCGCTGCCATGAACTGTATGAGTCGATTGTCGGGTGAGTCAAAAAGCACCATTAGCCTGCGTTTGCTCTGATCGTAGCAGCTAACATCGCCTGGGAAGATAAGAGAATGAAATCAGTCAATACAGAATCCAAATTGCTTCCTCCTTTCGCTTGTAAATAATTAATCAAATCAATTATTATCGAGGACTTCTACATATTGAAGCACTTCCTCGAAATCATGTTACGATGCAAGTTATTCACTCAATTCCTAATAAAATATTTTATGAGGTTTAATGATTGTTATTTATTGGAAAAATAAAAAGTTCTTAACAAGAAAAAACACAATTTTTAAAATACGAAATAAGTAATTTAAATTCCTGTAAAATTAACGTCAAATTTCTTAGATAAATGCTTCAACTTACAACGATTGCCATTAAAGAGAAAGGAACCATTTAAAAGAATTCATTACTGCGAATATTTGATATATTATTTCGTAGTTCTATTCTATACCACTTGTTGATAAAATATTTAAGCTACATATAATGCATAGCAAATTACATACATACACATCTCATGCTCTTATAACTCCGAACATCTACAAATTCATATGGATGGATTGACAAGCATAATTTATCTGTATAATACTTTCTCAGATTGTTGATAAAATATAAAATAGCTCAAATGAACAATTTTCTTAAGAAACTTATTATATTTAAGATAAACTGATAGATATTTAGGAGCGATTCCCAACCATTCTTGCATTACTTAAAAATTTACGCATGCTTTCAGCATATTTCACATAGACACAGATATATACGAACTTATAGACAAAGAGTTGGATATCTAAGACCATTCTTACCCATTGTGACCAGAGCTGCTCGAGTACAATTGGGCACCGTGCCCTTCCAGAGTGCGGGAACTCCCCCAGCTCGGTAGATTGAGGTGAGAGCCTGGAAAACGTTGTGTATTCTGGGCGGTTCACCCATCAGACGTCGCTTGCCCTCCATTTGCATTTGCACCTTGATCAGATCGGTGGGCGATGAGATCATATTGGCGCCAGCTCCCGCCATCATGCCACAGAGGGCGCCACGGTGAAATGGTAAACTGGCTTTGCCATCCTTATCGATGACAGTTAGTTTGTTACGAAGTGTGTCATATAGGTACATTTTAAGACCAGTGAAGATCGAATGTCGCAACACCATGGCCGAAATGCCTCCGTAGAGCTTGTGAATGCCCTCCTCCCTGATTATGCCAATCGCTGTGGCTACCATGCCACGATACTTCACTGGCGTTGCCGTCTTACTGGCGATTTCACCTTGAATATGCAGTCGCGTCTTGCAGACATCGAAGGGATATCCAACAATTTCCGCCGTGCAGGCTGATACAAAAGATGTCAAATAGATTTCGGCAAATGGGACTTTCTTTTGGGACGCCAAATAAAACGGAGGTCCATATCGGTAAAGTTCATTATTCGGGCTATCTGAGTCATCCATAGTACAAAGAATTTAACGGAAAAACTAATATAATCAAATTAACGGAAGGTGTTTAACATGAAACAACAACTAAAATTTTGGAAGTATTGGAAACTAACATTGTGTCATGCCTAATGTAATTGTAATTATATAGATTAACAATTGCGACGCCTGCTCTAATCAAAATATAATGTGCACTTCATACTAGAGTCTTCTTACATTAACTTATCCGGAAAATGTAATAAAAACAAATTATTATAATAGAGAATATCAAAATGTATAGATTGCAAAATTGGTGATCTCTTCAAGACACTTAACCTAAAATTCCATTAATACTATTTATAATAAACGCTATTTAATTTTTTTATTTAGAAATGTGAACCCTTTCTTATTTAAAGAAATTTTCTCTATAAATAGCTAGATTTGTTTTAAAGAAAAGATAATTAAGTTAATTAAATAGTTGGGTTACTTAAAGTTATATTAAGAAAATACGTTTTTATTTTGAAACAAGTAAGAGCAGACTCGACTGCCATTTTTAATAAAATTAATACCGAACTTAATTTTGAAATGTACCAAATTAATGTACTGGAAAAATACTACAAAAATTATTAAAGAAATACTTTTGTATGGGAAAACTCACCCACCTAGAATATTTTGCACTGTTGTGTATTTTGAATGCAGTACTATAGCAATATATGTTATCAATAATTTTTGCTGCATGATACCGCACTGTTTAGATGTTATTCAAAATGGGTAGCTGTGGCTTTCTTACTTGTTTAAAGTTGTTTACAAGGAAAGAGCCATATTATTTTTGTTTATACTACAAATTTAAAACTTTTATTTCGATAATCACATAATATACACATAAAATTTGGACACGTTCAATAGCCCTCGTCGCCGCGGAATCTTCGGATCTGCTCGAAGGTTGTCCAGAAGACCAGGGCCCAGGGACCAACACGTAACCAGTATGGCATAAAACCCTTATACATGGCGAAGAAACCCTCGTCACGATAGAGCTTGGTAAAGCAGTCAATTGTGCCCTTGTAGTGTAGACCACGACCCTTGTCATCCGTCGGCTGATTCATGATTCGAGACTTGACCACATCTGCGGGTGTGCTAAGAACTGCACTGGTGAAACCAGCTATCATCGCCCCCATAAATTGTATAAGTCGATTATCGGGCGAATTCAGCAGAATCATCAGCTGACGCTTACTCAGATCGTAGGCGCTAAGATCTCCTGATTTCAGAGACCGAAAGAAACAAAGTAAAAGGGGCTAAATAACGCTGATGCACTTTTCCGCTTACCTAGTGTGACCAGAGCTGCGCGAGTGGCATTGATTACCGTGCCCTTCCACAGACCGGGAATACCACCAACCGAATAAATGGAGCCAAACGCCTGAAAGATGTTTTTAATGCGCGCAGGTTCGCCCATAAGTTGGCGCTTGCCATCCATTTGCATTTGGATCTTGATGAGATCCACGGGCGATGACAATATATTCGCAAGTGCACCAGCTGTCATCCCACAAAAGGCGCCGCGTAGAAAGCTCAGTTGCGGCTTACCCTCCGCATCGTTGGTGACCATCACTTCCCGTAGATTGTCGTAAAAGAACATCTTGAGGCCGGTGAATGAGGAATGCCGTAGCATCATGGCCGTAAGGCCGCCGTACAACTTGAGTACACCCTCCTCCCGAACTATGCCCAGCGCTGTGCCAAACATTCCACGATATTTGAGAGGAGTCGCCGTTTTGCTGGCGATTTCTCCTTGGATGTGCATGCGAGTCTTGCACACATCGAATGGATAGGCAATGGTCTCGCCTGTAATGGCCGCTATGACTGAGGTTACGTACAGCTCTAGGAACGGAGTCTTCTTATTCGTGGATACAAAACACGGCGGAAGTTCAATTCTGTTGTCTTCCATACTTGATTTTAAATGTAACTATTCTAATACTATAATTTCTTAGAATGGTTGTCCAAGAACGTAGTTTTAATGCATTAACTAAAATAATTTACATATATTTTCGGAATATCCCTAATTTGAATTGTATGTCAGTAATAAAGTGTTTGAATTTTATGTTGAAAAAGGTGTCAAACCTTAACAGCTTAAAATTCAAATACTTATATTTATTTCTTTTAAAATATTGCATATTTATCGTATATTTTAATTTGCAATTCCTTAAAAAGTAAAACCATTTGGAAAAAGTATTCAAATAGAAATGTGAAATTAAATTAACGCAATCCAACCGTAATACTTTCTAAAAATAAACAGTATATGCATACATATTTTTATATATAGTAAAATAAATATATTTTATTTATTAGTAATCTCAGTTCATTGCTTTAAGGGGTTCACAGAATATAGTATTCGTATAAAGTATACGATATTTTCTGAAGATTGTTACAAATCTATTTAATTATAACTTTTGTAGCTGATAGAAAGATACTTTTTGTTTAGTTGACAATACGAATTCCATTGCAAAAATTTGGTAAAAGCACTTAACTAGACCTATTTGCTTTAGACTTATATCAGCTAGTTAGCTCATATCAATAAGGTGACCTAGAAAACAAAAACTTCACCGAGAAATACCCAAGCGATAAGATAGATACCGCGAATTAAAGAGAAAAGCAAAGGAAGCACAAGAAAAAGAACTTGATGACGACGACGTGTTCATTGCACGCTAGAACGACCGCGCCCAAAAAAAAAAAAAACCAAGAACTGTACGCTCTATAAGGAAGGTAGAAGCGAGGGTTGGTGAGGGTGGAGTTATTATAAACCTGCGTATTGATGATAATAATGACGATGATAATTATGACGCATGGGTGCCAACACATGTTACACTGCTGTGCAGCTACTACCTAACATAGGCTACCCTCAAACCTCGAAATGGGTGTGGCTGCTAGTCAGTCAGTCAGCCACGGAGTCAGTCACTCATTCACTCATTCAGTCTGCTAAGGGGAGACGCCAGTCGCTTTGTCTATGCCGACCAAGTCGACATCGGGTAGATGTGAATAAGTGGCGCTGTCAGTCGGCTAAAACAACACTAGTTTAGCTACTTCAACGATGACGCGGCACGCGTCCCATACATATTACACCTATATATTATGCGAAACTGGCGTTTCCTTCCTTTCCACCAACTTGCCACCTTGTCACTTTTCCGCCCCTCGCTTTCTCGCTTCCTCCCCAAAACTCGAGAGCGTTTAGCACTTTTGTTAAATGAAAACGACGTTTAGTGGTCGTGTTGTCAGACAGATAGGGAGCCAGGTAATTTCAAATTCCCGACACACGCAGCATTTATATTTAGATAGCTGGCAGGGGAAATACTACCTAATCACCTTGGCTACTGCTGTGACAGGTCAGTTTATGACGAATTTTTTAGCGAAATCTAATACTCGTTGACCAACTGACCGACTAGTTTCTAATATGCTCTATGCTGTTGCTGTACACAGTTCTTATAAACATACATATAGCATGTGGTATCGTATTATCGAACATCTTTCGCTGACGGGCCAAATTCGGTGGCAATTTGAGAGTTTGTTGAACTGCAAAATGCGACAAAAGTTGCCACGATCAGCTTGAAAAAGCAAAAAATCCCTCGAAGGGGAAGACAGCATATTTATTACAAATATTTAATGCTCTACAAGGGCTTATAAAACTCAATACATAAACTGACGTTTATAATATTGACGCCATCTTAGATAAAGTAATTTTATTTTTAAGTAAAAATCTTTAAGCTTATACAATGGGATGGGTACCGTTTAAGAATATTTTCGTTACAAAAACATTTATCACGTTGTGTAGATATATTATAATAATTTGTCAATGGTTTTGTGAAGTTTCGCTATAGTTTAGATAGTAGCATAAGTTTAAACCTATGATTATTTCTTTTTCATATTTTCTATGCAAATATGTCGCATATATAATGTATAGATCTCTAAAGGGTTATACATACTAAAGTATGAACTATTTCATATTTACTCACCTGATTTGATCATCTACTATAATTGAACAAGTTAAATATTTGATATATAAAGATCTGCATTATCTCTTCATAACAAATTACTCGTATACGTAATATTTTGGCTTGCTTCTGCAATTCGATCTAAATATAACAAATAAACATTAAACACTTAGGTGAATTAGCTTATTTTATCTTCAAGTCAAGAGACTTTATATCATAAAGGGCACTCGTTAACATATTGAACCCTCTGGGACAGGTTCGCGCAGCACGGATCGTTGCAAAGGTGTTTATTCAGTGCTACGATTTTCGCGTGAAAGAAACTCCAATTACCAGTGCAGAGCTAAAGGAAAAACCGGACCAGAAGAGCCAACACATTGACAGGGATTGCGAAACATTCTGCAGAATTGTTTTTTGGTGGGTGAGTCGTGGGAGTCAAATGTTCTCACACCTAGGAGAACTGATCATAATGATGATGATGACAAAAAAAAAACAAATTGAACACTTACAGAGTATAAAAGCAACGGCGCCAACAGCAACGGAAGTCAGTTAATAACGGAAGCAATGTTCAATAATCCACAACATTTGAAGCTGCTATTGCTTCTGCTGTGTCCACTGGCTTTTGGCCAGGGGCAGCACTTGGAGCCACTGCATCGCAATAAACGCACATTGACGACCATCTGTGTGGAGATTCAGCCAAGCGGGCCACAGAACGAACCGTACTTTATGTGCAAGGGGGCGGATTTCACTAACGATCCGCTTCCAGCTACTGTTCCTGCTGCAGTTGCTCCGCCAGTTCCCCAGCCAGCTCCTCAAGCTTATCAACAGCCAGTTCCACAGTCAGCTTCGCAGACGTATCAACAGCCAGCACCTCATCAATCTCCTGCGTCAGCTGGCCAGCTATCGGATCAACCCATCAACTATGGACAACCCTTGACGCCATTTCCTTCATTTCCCAGCTTTGGCGCTGGGTTTTTTCACCACCCCCAGAGTTACGAAGCAACGCCTCCATCACCACCTCCATCGCCGCCAGCGCCGCCAGCTGAATCCCCTGGAGCTGCCGCCTATGGAGTTGGACCAGCAGCTGCTGTTGCCTTTCCGCATGCGCCTGCTGCGCCATCATATGGCTTACCAGCAGTTTCTTACCCAGCTGCAGGCGGCCCAGCAGCAGCTGCACGAGGAGCTGCTCCAGTCGCAGGCCCAGCGGCCACGCCCACTGCATATGCTGCTCCAGGGGCTAAGAAATCGCCGCCAGCTGCTCAACACAAGTCGAGTACATCGATAGGCGACAGTCGACATCGGGTCGAGTTGGACGACAGTGTCCTGGGCATGCCCAATGTAGGGTTCAAGCAAAAGGAGCTCCATTCGCAGTATAGACAACCAGTTGGAATCTTGGAGCCACCCATGGCATTCATGCCACTTGGACAGCCGGCAGCTGTGCCACATCCTCACTACGATGATCCCATAATGCGCACGTTTTATGCCAGCTTGGGGCATGAGGAACCGCAGCTAGGACAGGCGGCGATACCCAATGAGCCTCTGGTGGCACAAGTGGCACCTGCAAGTGCTCCCTATCAAGAGGCACCCAGGTATCCCACTTCAAGTGTTGCTCCTGCCGATGGGAATGCCTGCAACTCTTGCAATCGTCCCTGCTCCGCACCAGCTGCCGACAACTGTCCCAGTTATCAGCATGTGATCATTGCCATGCCCTGCTATGGACAACAGCAGCCCACGCATTATCTGGCTGTGCCTGGTCAACCTCAAGCAGCTGCTCCATCCTTGGCACGTGAGCCAATTGTGGGTAGCTCTTTTGGAAGCGCCTGGCCACAGATGGCACCTCCATTTGGTACTGCCTTCAACAACATAGGACCGCAGATGGGACCTGCTTTTAATATGCCTTCTCCCCAAGTAGGAGCTGCCTTTGGCATGCCAAATCCTCAGCTGCCATCCCATGGCTTTGCTATGCAAGCACCTCAAGGCGGTTCCCATGGCTTTGCCATACCAGCACCTCAAGTTGGAGCCGCCTTTGGCATGCCTTCGCCCCAAGTTGGAGCTCCTTTTGGCATGGCACCTGTGCTGAATCCCTTTGGACCCTTTGGCAGTCTGAACCCCTTTAATCCCTTCAATAGAATTTTAGGAGCTGCAGCACCAACGACGCCCCAACCGCGCCTGCATCTCTTTGGGGCGCCAGAAGAAGGCACCACAGTCGCAACCTCAACTACAACAGGTCCACAACCTTCACAATCGACAGCAAAGTATTTCAGCAACCCAACTGCATCACCCACCAAGATGAGCACTGAGGCAGCTGATGTCAGTGTTGGCGCCTCACGAGAAGCTGAGCATGAACAAAAGGAAGCCGATGAAGATGACGATGAGACAACCGATGCCACGGAGTCGCCAACTGCCGATGACACCACTCACGATGATGCCGACGACACTGAGCCGAACAAATCTGTTGAAGCGAAACCGCCAACGGTTAATGAGCTTGTCACAAAGGGCGAGGACAAACTGAAAATCGACAAACGGAAGCGACACAACTCCCGCTCCCGTTCATATACAAAGAAGTTGCCCAAGCTCACATAAAATCTATTTCTAATAAATGCAGAATATGTACAATATAATAAAGTATACAAAATATTATATTTATATACACACAAGCATTCAATCTAATTCAAAATTTCTTATAAAAGATAAATGCATAATTAATTTCGTTAATTTATAGTACAAAATTTGCTATCTTAGTCATTACAAAAATGATAGTAAATTCTGATATTCTAACTATTTTTTAGTTTCTACTCTTTCATCTAGAATGTGTACAATTTATTTTTATATAAAACTAATTACTTAAAGACCCTTTGCTATCCTAGTCTGCATCTAATCTTGGCCATGAATGTTCGCATAAAGTTAGCAGTTTTATATGTTAGTTTGCTTTTGTTTATAGTTCAAGAGACCTTGAAAAGGTTCAGAAGGTGCTTGTACTTTTGTTAGCCATTGGTCACGAAAACCTTCTTATTGTCAGCACAATTGTTTATTAAAAGTTATTATCTGAATATGGTTTTATTTAGTTATTTTCTCCTATATAGTTTACGAGAGATTGTACTTTAAAATATCTGATGAAATACTACTACATAACGCTTGTGATGAGCGTAAAAGATAATAATGGCATTTACAAAACTATAAATAACATCTAAGCAATGCTTATTTAAATGCAAATGAAAAATAATGGTAAGTAGGCAATAATTATGTAAAACATTTTAGTAATTTTCACATTATTATAATTTAATTTTTTTGAAAGCACAGCAGGAACAATAATGGATATGGTATTAATGAAAAAATTAAAAAGATATACGATTTTTGAATAAAAAATAATAGTTATTAAATTCCATTTTAATGATGGAAATCACAAAAAATATGATGTGTAATTATACCCGCTACCCATAGGGTAGAAGGGTATTATAACTTTGTGCCGGCAGGAAATGTATGTAACAGGTAGAAGGAGGCATCTCCGACCCTATAAAGTATATAGATTCTTGATCAGCGTCAACAGCCGAGACGATCTAGCCATGCCGGTCTGTCCGTCTGTGTGTCTGTCTGTATGAACACCTAGATCTCAGAGACTATAAGAGATAAAACTCTAATTTTTTACGACAGCATTTCTTATGTTTGCACGCAGATCAAGTTTGTTTCAAATTTTTGCCACGCCCACCTCCGAACCCGCAAATCAAAAAAATCGAGTAACGAGCGTAATTTTAAAGCTATAGTTGCCAATTTTGGTATATACAAGAATTGCTATAGTAGTTATGATTCCTGGTTGCGATCAGATAAAAATTGTGGAAGTTATTAAATAAATACTTTAGTATGGTCAAAAACGCCTACTTATTAGGGCTCTTAGTTGCTTTGACCGAAAATCTGGTCCATTTTGCCGTCTATCCGCAATATTTTGCCTTTATTAAAAATGGGTAGAGGGTATATCACAGTCGAGCACACTCGAATGTAACTTTCTTACTTGTTTTTATTATAGAAGTACGAATTAAAGTTGATTTGTATTTATAAGTAAAAAATAAAAATATACCAAATCGGAATTATAGTGGATTATCTTATTTTAAGTATTTAAAACTAACAATAGTAGTATTTAGAGTATTTAAAATCCTTCAATTTCAGTTGAAAATAAGAGCAAATTGGAAATGGTTCGTGACTAAAGTGTATTATTAGACTTATTCCAGAAATAGCTTAATTCATTAAAACGTTCTTTGCAGCATATTAAGCAAATTGATCAACACTTTCTATGTAGAACCTTGACTTCAAGTGCTCACCGTCTGCGACTTGAGCTTCAAAGTGATTCCAGCTTGAATGCTTAAACGCAGCCCAGACAATTTCCGATGATTAAGGCAATGGCCAGTAAAGGAAGTGTTTTATATAAGTAGCTATAGATACTCTTACCCATAGGTAGACCCATACGTGTGCTTATATATTTATTTATTATGCAGTTTTTCTGTTGTTGTTGTTGTTTTTGTACATTTTCTTTGATGTACTTCCGTTTAGGTTTGCGCATTTCGTTTTCCATTGGCGCACACGTCTTTATAGCAGCTCCACGCTCCGTGCTCCACGCTCCATGGATCAAACAGGAACCCACTTATGAGTGAGCTCTGTTTGCTGTTCAGCTCTTTGCTGCAATCTGCTGATTAACCATGTTGAGCACGTAACACAATTTAAATAAACAAAAAAAAAATAAACTTAAAAACAAAAGCTGAAAGCAAAAACAAAACGAAAAAAAGCACAAAATAAAAACAAAATTCAAGATAAATAAAGCATAAAGCAATTTAGGCATAGAGTCAATGTACCTTGCCAATTGTCCGACTCCGTCTCCGAGTCGGACTTTGAGGTTGAGTGCGCGCTGCTGAGAATTGGGCACAGCTGTTGCGATTGGGTTTCTGTTAACCGGGTTAGAGAGTATTTGATTGCGAAATGCAAGACCAATGAACAGCTTCCTCATTTTGTGCTAGTTCTGGCGCAAAAATTGAGATACTCTATTTGCCAGTAGTGAAATAAGTATTTGAAAAGAGGCCATCTATTTATATATAGCATAACATACTTAAACTTGACCACATTTTAATTTGACATAACTGAATGCATGATTCCCCTTGTAGATTAAAATAATTTTTTTAACTTATAACTGGTGCAAATCTATTTTACTCTTGAACTAACAATATAACAATTATATATAATAATAAATCTTTATAGAAATACTTAATATGCTTCACATTGTAGAGTATACGAATGATAGTAACAAATAAATAAGATAAGATTTAAACAAAGCTATCTCCAAAAATTCTATATTATGTTTGACTAAATGCATATATATAATCACTGAAGTGATTCACAGCTTATTTTGGATGAGCTTTCAAGTAACTTTATAAGAAAATAAAATGCATTTACTTAAACGGATATTTATATTTATATATTTTTTGTAGTATATTTTTAATGTTTACCTAATAGAAGTATGTTTTAAATAAAAACAACTAGACCTACGTTATTGACTAATTTTGGAATATGAATTAAAAAAGAATAAATTAATTATTTTTTTAAATATTAAAAATTGAAAGCATTAATACTTATTCATATATTTTATTTAAGCTAGCTCAATTTTATTCAAGTGACTCACATAAATAGTCTTAACTATGAGGAGTATAATAATGATATCAATAAGTATCTTAAGTGTTATCTTTAATGTTTATAAGTTAACAGAACATCAAGCTGACCAATTCTGTATGTTAACATATGTGCTCCATTGTGTAGTGTATCAAAGTGCAAGGCTGGCACTTTCTTAGGCGGCTTTGGCCACAATTAAAGCCAAAGCCATAGGTGATCGTTCAATGCAATCAGAGCTAATCGAATAGTCGCAATTGCGAATTCGCTGCGCGAGGTTAAAGTTACAAGCGACACTGGCGAATATGTTGAACTCCTTCAGCTGGCTGGCGGCATTGCTGCTCTGTGGCTGCATCATTGGCATCAACGCATCCTCGGATGCACTGCAGCAAGATGGCAGTGCGATGACTATGAGCAACAGCATTGCGGCACCTGGTCAACCGATGTACTATCTGATGGCCGATGCTGGACCAACAGTGGGACCCAACGATGAATTGAAGCGCACAAATCGTTCGTTGATGAAGTGGTGGGAGGATTTGTTTGGACCCAGCAATTGTTGCAACAACAACAACAATTTGTTGCCCATAAACAACAATTTGCTGCCCATTAATAACAATAATGTGTTGCCAGCAATTGTGCCCAATAATTGCAATGGACTTCAGTTGCAGAATCTGGATCCCTTCAAGCAGATGAAGCTGTTCAAGAAGCTGCCCGACCTGTGGGGCAACAACTGTGGCGGGCAGTGTGGCCAGTGTGCCAACGCCTATGTGCCACCAGTTGATGCTGGCTATGTTGCACCACAGCCACAGCAACCACAACAGCCTGCTCCTGTGGCTCCTGTTGACTACAATGCTGCGCCAGTGGCTCCTGCTGTGGTACCTAATCCTGCCTACGATGGTCCTGGCGATGGCGATGCTGGCTATGTTGCACCACCAGTTGTGCCTGTTGCAGATAACTATGTTGCACCACCAACTGTAGACAACTACGTTCCTCCACCAAGTCTCGACAACTATGCTGCGCCACCTGCTGCCAGCTATGAGGCTCCAGTTCCCACCCCAGACAGCTATGAGCCTGCTCCTGCTCCAGCACCGCAGAGCTACAGCAAAGTGGAGGAGAAGAGCAACTATGGTGGTGCACAGCCACCGCAAATTGTCTACCAGCCCATCATCTATCTGAGTACGTCGCCAGCTGCCAAGTCAGACGCAGAAGTGTTGAAGTATAAGACACAGGAGCAAAGTTACGAAGACCAAACGGAGCCACCTCAGGCCCAACCTATCTATGATCCACCTCCGGCACCGCCTGCTCCAGTTGAACCTCCAGTCTATGATGCACCACCGCCAGCTGCCCCGCCCTGCAATGCTCCCGCCTGTGGGTATTTGCCACTTGTGGGCGTGCCCTTCTACAGCTACCCCGCTCCACCACCAGTCCCTGTTTATGCTCCACCACCGCCTGCGCCCAGCTACGCTCCACCTCCGCCGCCAGCTGTGGCACCGCCTGCACCCGCCTATTCTGCACCCTCTTGCCAGACGCCTATTCGATTGTCGCTTCACGATCAGCCGTATCGCGTCGCACCCGAACTGTTCCAGGAATACAACTATCGCTTGGCCCTGGCCGATCGCAATAGTTTATAGCCTGCCCATTGACAATAAATTTCCGCTTACTAATTGTAAATAAAAAGTATCTCAAGCTCTGTGTTTTTTTTGTTGACTTTAAATGAGGAAAAAATTCACGAAATTCTGAATATATATGAAGAGTCTCTTCTTTAACTCAAAGTAAGTTGATTGTAGAAGATATCAATGGGAATCGAAGGAAGTATGGATTCGTTCCTTAAAGTTCTTTTCATCGAAGTTTTTTTTCTTCTTTAGTTATCTTTAAATCATTTACTGTTAGGCCCAATCCAAACAGACTAAACTTAATATTATCTTTAAGAACGCTTGTAAGCATTAGCTCAAATTGTAAATTCTAAAATATTCTTTTTGGTTTATCTCAATATGGTAAGATTGATTCGACGCTTTTTTTTCAGATATTCACTGTCGTGTGCAAGAAATCAATATATTAAATAACCATAACTCACATTTGTAGGTGTAGCCCTTATACACTCCTACTTATTTTTCCACGTTGGAAAAATACAAATATTATTTGTATAATTCTTTTTTTTATTTGTAGTCAATATATATTACGAGCAATACGTTTTGTTACACTTTTCTGCTCTGACAGAATTAAGTGCTTACAAACTGATATCCAATTATTCATGTTAAACATTCGTTTTGCATAATTATTTGGATTATATCATATGTATATATTTGAGTATTAAACGGTTGCGTCTCTCTGTCAACCTTTATTATTTATTATTATTATGGTTTCATTCCTACTCTCTTAACCATTGATAATATTGTCATATATACATTTTCATTTTACTACAGTGTTTGAAAAATATAGTAATCTCTTCAAAACATTTTATTCTGGTCATGTCATTTATATATTTATAAAGTTTTGATGAAAATATATTATGCTTATCTACATTTAATTAGGCTGAAATATGCTAAATATATTTATTATAACCCGATTCGTAAAGAAATTTGAAATTATTAATTACAAAATATAATTGTTTTTAAAGTGTTCCGTATGGAAAATTTATTTTAGGTATTTCACTAGATTGAGTTTAATATTAAATTATTTAAGTATAGAATATGATTGTTGTTTTTCTTCGATTACATTTTTGTAATATAATATGAATGAATCATTATCGAGCAATAAATGTTTAAAATAATGAAAAGACTGCTCTCAAAAAATATTCCTGGAATCTAACACGCTATGGCTAAAACAACTAATTCTCTTCGTAAATTAAATGGAGTCTACAGAAACTAAAGATTCATAATATCCATTTGTAAAAAATCTTAAATATTCCATTCATTCTTATGGCATTTGAAGTAATTAACTTTATTGCTTCAAAGCTTGCTTTATCATCATTCTGAAAATATTCTAAAAATCACCCAAATCTAAACTCAAGTGGGAATGAATTTATTTGACTGCTTCTTTTTAAGTGATCTTCAAGGCAAGTAATTAATTAATTTGAGATATGTTACTATGCATTTGATTGATTTAAACATAGACTCCAAATTTGTGAGCTAGTATCTAAAGACGTTTATGTACAATCCCGATCAATTGTACAGTTGTGCACTGTGATTTCCGTTCCTAAAAACAGAAGCCAGAGCAGAAAGAGGCAGCTTATCAACATGGTTCAATACATGTTTGTCTGGGCTGTCAAGGTCCCAGTTACTCATATACTTACTTCCATACTTAGTAGTAATCGCTTTGCTTCACAATTATCGCTTATGCATGTATGTGTCTGTGTGTGTGTGTGTGTGTGTGTGTGTATGGGTCTTCTCCTCTTCTTCTGCTTGCGCTTCTTCCTGTTATTATTGCGCTCCTCTTTGCATATGAATGCATATGAGTGAGTGAGTGCATGAGTGAATAACTGAGTGAGTGCCGATGACGTCGACAAGAATTTGAGCTGTAATCGCGTCAGTCAGTCAGTTGGTCGCTGACTGGTCTCTGTTTTCATTTTCAAATTCAAATTCCATAACAAATTGCACAAGACAAACATAGAGAGAGTTCCTTTTTGCCTATGCGGGTCTGTGAAATGCGATAACAGCACAAAAATAACACTCCGGACAGTTCGGATACACCCCGGGGCTGAGCTGAAACAATGTCCATGACCATGACCGTGACCAAGTGAAAGTGGCCTGCAGTGTTTGCCTGCCCGGCTGCCTGCCTGGCTGGCAACCAGAGCCGAAGGCCTGCACTCAGCTGGTCATCGTCTCATTGTCTCACTTTGCATGTGGCACGCACCCATTCTTGACTCTCGATCTTGCAACAGTCTTGAGTCTGGGTCTGGGTCTGTGTCTTGGATGGGGCGTTGATCGTTTGTTGATTGCAGCTCGTCTGTGCGGAGCGTGACGTAGTTTACATAATCTAATCGCCTGTTGACTGAGCAGAAAATATGGTTAATAAATTAGCGGTTATTCTCTTTCAGTGTATGAGTGTGTGTAGAGTGATCTTCGCTTTTGAATTGTTGCGTAATGAGCTTGGGAAAAGCAAATGATCATCATCTTCAAAACGAGGCAAAGATAAGAAGATGTAGCAACAATGAAATGAAGATTTGCTCATTAAAATGGGTCTTCAAAGTTGCTGACACTGCGATGTGAGGATCATTGATCAATAATCTGAAGAGTTATATAAACAGTTGATAGAGTAACAAAATGGTTTAAGTCTGTTTATGAATCTGCCAGCATAATGCTCTAATTGTTATTGAGCATTGCGAATCAATCTGTCAAAATTTGTCAACAAAAAATATCTAACAGCAAACTGCCCTTTTATAATCAATTCAGTTCATTGATGATAAGGCAATCAGTTAATTAATTGTATATGGCAGTTGATTGCATCATTAGGTAGAGTTGAACATTCATTCATGTAATCATATTTCACTCCATTTTGAGTTGACTTCGATTACATTTTCTCTGATACATTATTCAAATAAATTTTTTTCGGAATTTTTCGACTTATTTCAGGTTTTTTTCTGTTATGAATAAATCAGAAATCAATATAAATCAGCCAGAAATCAATATATTTTTAGAAACCACAGAAGCCACAAAATATTTTGGAATTACAGTCAAAGTTCTAAATAAAAGTGAACCGTAAAGTAATAAGACTATATTATTAAAACTGTAGTTACAATGAAAAAATACTCATAGAAATTATTGAATTGACTTGTAGCTTTATGGCTGAACATGAATGGGCATCAACTATTAAATGGCATTTACTAATTGGTTTAGTCTAGAGATTTTATTAAATTTAATTGGACTGCGCTCAGTTGATTCGATTACTTATTATTGATCTCACATAGTGCATTGCTATTGTAAAATTGTCAAGCTATATTGAAACGCAGCTCTAAGGAGAGACAGCTACTACTCAGTGATACTTAAGATCACAGATCGCGCATGATCGCCTTTTTAAAAGACAAGCTACAAAAATAAGAAAATAAATACAAAAATTACCCCACACAGATTTTCTCAGAAGTTGCGACTCTTGAGCGTAATTGAGTGAGTGAAGCAGAAGAACGATTCGAACAAAATTTAACAGCACATAAAGAACGATTCTGGCACAACATCTGTCAGGGGCCTGAACAAGAGCTCCCGATCGATGATGCCGCACTGTTCTTGCTGCTGCGGCTGTTGGGCACTTGCAGCGGCAATCCAACCGCAGCGGGGTCTCGAAAATAGCGCCAATGTCGTCGCCAATGCTGACGCCAAGTGAAACGATCCTCCTACCCTTAGATAGGGCATTCAAAATATTTAAAGCGACTTGCTCTAACGATCTATTTTGGAGATTTTTAAATGCATCATAACAAACTTCACTTTTGGAAACATTTTATTGTAATTACAAAACAATTTAAATATATATTTAAGTAAATTTTATTTAAATATTTGAATGTGCTTAAAAACATAATCATAATCTTTTTAAAGCTTTGATTATTTTTATAATAAGGTTATTATTTAAAACCTCAATTAAATTTTTACAAAAAATCAATCTAAAGAAAAAGATACAAGTACATATATAAATATATATTTTTAATTTTTTATATTTAAGGGCATTTAAATATTGGTCTTTTTCCATCTATTTTGTATTTTTGTTTGCGAGGCGTTAAATTATAAGGGAACGGAACCCATTGCTAGGTCCGGGTGCCTGTAGCATGTTCTTTAGCTGTAGGATATCTGTATATAAATATTTGTGGAGTGAATGTGCTCTGTGTGTGTGTGTATGTGTGTTTGCTGTGGCTGTGGCTGGGGCGTGTTATGACTCGTAGTGGTTGTGGCTGGGTGGGGGGGATTTTGTGGCTCAACTGTGTGTATGTATTTTTGAGAAATGTTGTGGAAATTTTCATTTGTTGTTACACTTTCGAAATTTATATTTAATTTTATGTTTCTTTGGCTCTTTGGATTTGAGTAATAAATTCTGAATAAGATTCAGCAAATTTAAAATGTAGGTTGTTGGCACTTGCGATGCATTTTTGGACTCGTCAACGGAAAATTTATGCCGAATACGTAGGAGAAGCGCATAGAATGTGGAAAATTATTTAAAAAAAAAAACAATTCATAACAATGAAGATAGATACATGTAGACCATAAATCTTTAAACACGTCTGAGACATGCGTTTATATACATACATATAATATATGATCAAGTTGAATTTTTCTTTTGTTTTTATTTTAAAATTAGATCAAGACAAATAATTAAGACATTATTAATATTGTAACGATCAAAGATTAAAAGTAGTTTTAATGTATTACTTACGTATTTTTTAATATGCTACTTGCTATAAAATTGATTTATACTGTTATATTTCGAATTAAGAATAGATCAATGATCATTTCAATGTATTTCATTTTTGTTTTATAATGATTTTTTCGATGAATTTAATTTTTGTTTTTGTTACTTTCTTTAAAAAATATTATATTGGGCAAGTGAAAGGGAATCGATGGCATAGTACATAGTACAAAATAAAGAACAAGTAACATAAGAAAGCTGCAGTCGAGTGTGCTAGACTGTGAGATACCCACTACCCATTTTCAATAAATGCAAAATATTGCGGCAATATTCTCAAAATATACCAAGAATACTATCAATATACCAAATGGTATATACCACATACAAAATAAACCAAAAATATACCAGATTGTCGGCCAAAGCAACTCAGACCCCTGGGAAGTAGGCTTTTTTGCCCATTAAAGTATTTCTTTAAAAACTTCGTCAATTTTTATCTGATCGCAACCCAATTTTTAGGAATTTCATATAATTATTATTGTATTTACCACAATTCGTTACTTGAGATTTTTCAAATTATGGAGGCGAAAGTGGGTGTGGCAAAATTTTGAAACAAACAAACAAACTTTTTGTTCACACAAAAAGCTATATTATCCAAATTTAAATTCAAAATTGAAGATTAAAAAGTCTAAGAGAAATTAGGGCATTTATCAACCAAATTTCGAAATACTTATCAATTTACCTTTTCAGCAAAACTCTGATCTAAGCAGTCTACAAAAAATAAGGCAAAGATTGTGCAACCATCAGAAGAGTCCCAATTAAACCACCCACCTCGTTCAGCAATTGTGAGCACTTCTTTTTGTGAATTCTGCCAACCTAAACAAATGATTACTTTAGTTATTGTAGCGAATAAAATAATAAAATTCATCATTCAAACTGACCCCAACAAAATTCCGAGTCAGCATTTCTCAAAATAACGAAAAACTCAAAGTCAATAAGTATTTGTCTAGTCACATGTGCTAACTAGGCAGAAGTTTAGCTATATAAACTAGACTTCGGATTGGCAATGGCATCAGTCAGCAGCTTCAGCTACAACCCAACCAACCAACATCTTCACAATGAAATTCTTCGTGTGCTTCGCTCTCATCGCCATCGTCGCCTCTGCTGTGGCCACTCCCACTGGCAGCAGCTCCGCTTCCCTCACCAGCAGCAACGCCGGAGGCGCAGTTGCCCAGCTTAACCAGGAGGCTGAAGCCGAGGGTTATGGTGATCTGACCCGTCTGCGCAAGTCTGCCTATGGCGGCAGCTCCGGCGGCTATGGCGCCTCCAGTGTGCCCGCTCCTCCCTGCCCCAAGAACTATCTGTTCAGCTGCCAGCCCAACTTGGCTCCAGTGCCCTGCAGCGCTCCAGCTCCTAGCTACGGATCCGCCGGTGCCTACTCCTCGCCAGTGGCATCCTACGCTGTTCCCAACTACGGTGTGCCCCAGCAGCAGTATTATGGTGGCGCTGCTTACGCTCCCCAGACCTATGGCTACCAATACTAGAAGATCAGCGATCGACAATTGAGACTTGACTTTGACATGGCCTCTAAAGCTGCCGAGAAACAAAAAATCTTTGCCTCGCTTAAAGAAAATCTATACAAAAAAAATATATGTAATGCAAATAAATGACTAAAATCTCTAAAGCAATCTGTATTGAATTATATTTTATTTCTTAGATTATTGGTTTAATATTAGAAAGGAATTGGGGTTGTTTCGTAGATGAAATATAGTATAATATAATAATGGAAAAAAAAAAAATATTTGGAATTAATTGCTCTGAAAAAGATCAGTGATGTTTTGACACTTTCGGAAATATTACAATCAAAACTAATTTGGATAAATTCATAAAATTAATTTTGAATTCTTTCGATTAATACTATCTATTTAGCAAATTTTAAAGAATATATAATGGGAAATTCAAATTTTGATATGAATTATCAAAACTGTCCATAAAATTATTATTTTGATGTCAAGCAAAATTATTGGTAATAGTTAATAGGCTCCAAATTACTTTTATTGGAAATAACTGTTTACTTTGTTAATAAATATTTGAAGATAGGGAATTACTAACATATCTATTCATGTAAGAAAAAATTATATAATTAATGTTAAATTAATACAAAAATTAAGACAATAATAAAGTGACTGAAAATCGTTTTAATTTCTAAACAAATATTGAATTTTTCTTGTAAAAAATAAGTAAATATAAGTTAAAGCGGCGTAAACAAACATTGACAAAATTTAACCTTGTATATCTTCATGTTAGAAAAGGATTGATTTCACAATATAAAATCAAAAGATTTCTTGTTTCACTATACAAATAATTTTCCACTTGTTTTACTTCTGTGCACGACTAACTTATAATTAAAATATAAAAAATTATTATGATAGATAAGCCCAACCCAACTAAGGTGACACGATTCTCCAATAATCTAAAGAACATATATTTATTAAAAACAATTCGCATTTTAGTTGACCTATTTAAAAGCTGCATTCTATATTTATTTGCATGTATGTTTACTGTACAGAATATGTCAAGTAAAGGTAACAATCAATAGCTGATGAAGCGAAAGTGAAAGCATAAGAATAGTTCAAGCCACTTGTCTCCAAGCTTTATGCTAACTTTGCAAAGTTTAGGGTATATAAAGTGGCACTGGAGCATAGACTGACATCAGTCACCTTTGGCAGCCATAACAGCTACAGTTCCAGCTCCAATCCAAGCTTCAACTCAACCAACAGCTTCAAGATGAAATTCTTCGTGTGCTTCGCTGTTCTCGCCTTCGCTGCCGCCGCTGTGGCCAACCCCACCAGCGGTACTTCCGTCTCTGTCGCCAACCAGGAGTCTGAGGCTGAGGGTGTTACCGGCCAGGGTTATGGTGATCTGACCCGTCTGCGTAAGTCTGCCTATGGCGGCAGCTCCGGCGGCTATGGCGCCTCCAGTGTGCCCGCTCCTCCCTGCCCCAAGAACTATCTGTTCAGCTGCCAGCCCAACTTGGCTCCAGTGCCCTGCAGCGCTCCAGCTCCTAGCTACGGATCCGCCGGTGCCTACTCCTCGCCAGTGGCTTCCTACGCTGTTCCCAACTACGGTGTGCCCCAGCAGCAGTTCTATGGTGGCGCCTATGCTCCCCAGACTTATGGCTACCAATACTAGAAGATCAGCGATCGACAATGAAGACTCGACTTTGACATGGCTTCTAAAGCTGCCGAGAACCAAAATCTTTGCCTCGCTTAAGAAAATGTAAAAAAAAAAAAATAAAATAAGTGGACCAATTATCCGACAATGCAATTCCAAGAACTGTTTTACAATCGGCTGTCCAGCTGCATTTCTTATTATTTATATGATAGGTATAAACAGCAGGCTTTTTTCGATCAACTTTCTTAAAACGAAAAGAAATCAAATATTCAAGTGGAAATCAATCTTTTGTTTAATTTACCCCGATAATGTTGCAGTCGATGGTTTCTAGCTAATAACTATACAAATATAGAATCTTTTCTTCACTCATAACTAATTTTTATTACTTTCAGATTTTTATAAACAGAAAACAATTACCAATAATTTATTGCGGAATAAGTGATGATTAACGAAGTCTAATAATAAATATTACATATGCATTTACTCGTATGTATAAAAATATATACATATTATATTATTAAAATAATTAAAAAATAAAACAAAATTTGGGTTAAGAAACAAAGAAATGAATCGATAAGAAGAATCGAATACAATTTAAAACAAGTAAGAAAGCTACAGTCGAGTGTGCTCGACTGTGAGATACCCGCTACCTATTTTGAATAAAAGCAATATATTTTGCGGTATTGTTTTCATAATATACCAAAAATACTAAAAATATATCGAATTATATATTTGGTATATCGATATAGTCCCGCATTGAAAATATACCATAGACAGCACAATATACCAGATTGTCAGCCAATGCAACTAAGACCCCTAGTAAGTAGGTGTTTGTGCCTATCGAAAAGTATTTCTTTAATAACTTCCACAATTTTTATCTGATCGCAACCAAATTTTCAGGAATCATAACTACTATAGTTACAATTGTATATAACAAAATTATCTAGCTTTAAAATTACATTTGTTATTCGATTTATTTGATTTGCGGGGCGGAAGTGGGCGTGGCAAAAATTTGAAACAAACTTGATCTGCGTGCAAACATAACAAATGCTGTCGAAAAAATTATAGCTCTATCTCTTATAGTCTCTGAGATCTAGGTGTTCATACGGACAGACGGACAGACACACAGACGGACAGACACACAGACACACATACGACAGACACACATACGGGCAGACGGACATGGCTAGATCGTCTCGGCTGTTGACGCTGATCAGGAATATATATGCTTTATAGGGTCGGAGATGCCTCCTTCTACCTGTTACATACATTTCCTGCCGGCACAAAGTTATAATACCCTTCTTCCCTATGGGTAGCGGGTATAAATATGTGTAATACGAATAGGCTGAACCATCTGCTATTGATATAATGGGATAGAAATAGAATAAGAAAAATAAATATCAATTGGGGTGGAATCACAGATAGACTATCAATATGATAGATAGAGATAGAGAAGCAATTCGAAATAGAAAAAATATCATAAAAATGAAAAAAAATTTAAAACTATGTAATAATTAAAATAAATAAATTTAAAAATGGATAAACTTAAAAAGCTATACATATGTATGTATGTGTATTAAGCATTGGCAACACCTACAAAAATGAAAGACAACTCAGCGTATTATGGTGCAACTGCAAGTAAAGCAGTTATGTACACACGATTTCCTTTCTCTTTCTTCCTATAACAGAACAACATAGCAACTAAATTGCTTATTAATCGAATGGGGTCTTTGAACTTGACGTTTTGTTTTGGAATTTATGATGAACAAAGAACGTCTGCTGAAAATTGCAACATATCCGTTAATGTTGGCCTAAATCAAGACAAAACAAATTGTCAGCGCAGCAAAAGAAAATTGCGAAATATTCAACAAGAGTTTGCCGGTAATTTGATATTGTGAGTTGTAAACATATGTTGAAAGTTGAAAAGCCTATAAGATATGTTTGCTGGCAGGTTCTTTAACATATGTCAACAGTCATGACTGGACTACACAAAGGTTAGGATGCATTAGGAATTAACTTCAACTCTCAACCCTACAACAGTCTTATTATTTGTGGCAATTACCCTTGGCCAATGCATTTCGACCAACTAACCCAATTGACCATGTTACCTTGGAACATTTTTGCTTTGACTCTTTTGTTTCTTTCCGCTTGCCAATGCATTTTCCAGCAAATGGAATCTAAGCCATATCGCTATAGTTGATAAAAACCAACTGCGGCCAACGCATTGGCGGCTAGTCTCAGTTTACAGCTTCATTGAACTTCAGTTCTTAAGTTATCCACACAAAGATGTCTCGACTCTGGACGCTTCTCTCATTACTTCTGTTATGGTTCCGGTTTCAAGACTGTCGGGCGCATTGCGAATATCGTTTTGCGCGCAGTCCTTCGGGTCAACTATTTCACATCATTCCTGTGCGCCTCTTTACGCCGGAGATGCTGCAGGATAGTGTTCAGCTGGTGCGACAGCCACGACAACAACAAATTGTCCAGGAGGTGATTGTGGAGAATAATTTTGGTGGTCCTGGCGGTGGATTTGGAGCTCCGCCATTCGGCAGACCGCCTTTTGGTGGACCGCCATTCGGTGGACCCCCAGGATTTGGAGGACCTGTTCGTGGGTTTGGAGGCGGCTTTGGTAGCGGTTTTGGTGGCGGTTTCGCAGGTGGCTTTAATGCTGGCGTCAGTGGCGGCTTTGGTGGTTTTGCACGTAGCTATGACGAAGAGGAGCCACCACAACAACAACAGCCACAGCTGGCAAAGCAACCAATCGGGTGCAATGCGCCTAGTATTCCAGTGCCTCCTTGTGCCCAAAGCTTCTTAATCTCATGTGAAGCGGTGCTGAAGCCTGCACCCTGTCCGAGTAGTGGCTATTGAGAAACCAAAGAACTGATACTGAATTCGTCAAATAAAAGAGACTCTTAAAACTTACCTAGAAGTATTTTATAAATATTTGAATTTTTAAAAGGTTTTACACCAGATCTTGAAATTTAATAGAATAGTTACTATAAGTATTTTATATCACTTAACAAAAATTGAGAGGAGATTCACCAGATTAAACATATCTACATATGTACTAAATTGTTACGAGTATTATGAGATTTCTAAGAAGCAATTGAATTATATTAAATTTACCATTTAGTTTATGGATTCATAAGATTGCAAAACTCATTATGAAATTAATTTATTTATTTACGTGTTTAATTATTATACAAAAATATAATTTAATAACTAAATAAGAGAGTGCTAGATACTAAGGTCATTGACTCCCTGAGACTCTATTTCAAATAATTTTGAGTTTAGCTTACGTGTGAGATTTAAATATATGTATTTCAATAATTAATTTGGAATTAATATAATATTTGTTATATGGAATTATAATGTATTACAAATAAAAGTATATAATATTATATTATGTTATATTATAACACATAGTTATAAAAATGATATAATATAATATAAAGAAATCTGTATTTATGTTAAAAACTAATAAACGAAGATTTAATATTGTAATTTATTTTATTTCGAGATATTTCTGAGAATAGAGCCCTTGACTTTTGTACTTACAAAAGTTATAAAATATTTTAAAATTCTTCATAACAAGATTTTTTGTCGGTATTGTTTATCTTGTCTTATTTATTTATACCCGCCCAAGAAGTGAAAAATGATATTATTGTTTTCGTTTAAAATTGTAGTTTATTTCAATAGAGGTTAAGCAGTTGTCCGAAATAAAGATCGATTCTTCCACTTAAACAAACTCGCGGACGATGGGCACAGCGTATTGGGGTGCGTACTGCGAGTAGGCACCGGCGGATCCATAGGATGGAGCAGGCGCAGAGCAGGGCACAGGCTGCAGTGAGGGCTGGCAGCTGAACAGATAGTTCTTGGGGCACGGTGGGGATGGGATGGAAGCGGGTGCTGAGTAGGCAGGTGCGGCTGGAGCAGGAGCTGGTGCAGAGTAGGCTGGGGCAGCTGGGGCTGGAGCTGGTGCGGAGTAGGCGGGAGCAGCAGGAGCCGAGTAAGCGGGAGCGGCTGGTGCGGGTGCAGCGTAGGCCGGAGCAGCCGGGGCGGCGTAGGCTGGAGCAGCTGGGGCAGAGTAAGCAGGTGCAGCTGGGGCGGAGTAGGCTGCAGGGGCGGCAGCTGGAGCTCCATAGCCACCATAAGCGGCACGTGATACACGAATGTTCTCGGCCAATGGGGCTGGGATCAGGATGCCTTGAGTTGGCTGCAATTGAATTGTTTCCGCGGCACAGACGATGGCCAGGATGGTGACCAGAAAGATGTGTCCAATGTTAAATGCCATTTTGGGGAATATGTAGAGCTGTCGCTGCTTGCTGCTAATGTGCCACCTAGAGGTTGACTGTAATACCCAAGTGCCGAAGCTTTCCACTTTATAGCCCACTACAAAAACGCTGAGCGCATTGGAAAATGGGAAAATTACCAAAAAGAAAACAAAAAATAAATATATTGAAAAGTACAAATTGCTGACAATCCCAATTGGAGCCCAACTTATGATTTACCATAATCGAAGAGAACGGTGTAGGGTGAAACTCTGACCGGCTAGCACCAATTCAAAATGGACAAATTGAAGATACTTTTGCTTCTACTTGTAATTCATCTGCTGACCCCAAATTTTGGAGTCTTAACAGGGGCAACAGAAGCTTCCGGTATTTTACAGTTTCTGGAGCAAAAAAGCAATGAAAACGAAGACTCACTGAACTGGACTCATTTATTGCCGAGCAACTACTATTCGGAGCTGAATCAGCAATATTATCTAAGATTTCGCAGACGATCGAAGTTGAATCTAATGGACTTGCGACGAAGTCGGTCATTTCCATTTGAATCTGCATTATATATTTAAAAATGTTGCGTATAAATAATAAAACATATAATTTGTATTCAAAAAGTTGTATTTGTGGAGGTTACAAATAGAATTTAAATTCAATGTTTATCGACGATAGCTTTATCGATTGCAATGCGGTATATTTAGAAAACTGGTATATTTTAAACTTTAAGTTGCGGTCATGCTGTTGCTGGGGCAGCGCATGCTCCCATTGCGTGGGCGCATTTGACGTCACTAGGACGAAGGACACCATAACACAAGCGTCAGAAACAAAACACAGTTCAAACAGAAAAGGTTAAGCTGCAATTATAGAAAATGAAATTAACATTGCGACGTTATTCTTGGCTTTTGGTTTTTTCAACTTGCCCTGTTGCTTGCGGATTTGTTCTTCAATGCCTTTGGCTCCTGGTTAGCGCGGGATAAGCTTCAAACTGCAATATTCTTTTTCGTGTAAGCAACCAAAAAAAGGTTTTTTTATGGTTACCATAAATTTAATAAAATTCCTTGCTTGTAGTGTTCAGGATTCGTTTATCATCATAGAGTATCTGTTATTTACGTTGTCGCTACATTCAACTTGTGTCTATCAAGTGGGCGCCTCTCACATTATCTTGCGGAATTGCAAACTATTTCTGTTCAGCATAACGATCTATTTTCTACTGTCCGCCTCGCAGCACTCCTGGATTGTTTACCAGTATCGATTGTCTCCGTCGGAATCGAGTCAACAATGGCCTTTGGCCCTTTATGCCTTGGCCGTATTTCAGCGCTTGAGTAAGTTTATTACTTTCAATTATCCTTTAGTTTTACTTAAATCTCTATTATTCGATTAGTGTCAGTTTTGTATTATTACACTTCAAAGTCAACTGCGCTGATCATGGCTGATCCACGCTATAAGGAGGAGCATCTTGATTGGATAGCCGAACAATTGGGTGACAAATAAAGCGAAAGGCTCACTTAATGGGAATAAATGTATATATTATTATTAGCTAGGCAGAGTCCGTCTTTAATATATAAATTAAAAGCTCAAAATACTGTTATTAAATGTACATAAATATACATACACAACAAAATTATAATTAATGATATTTGTGAATAAAAAAAAACAAACGTTTTATTGCTAACTTCAGTTTGCCTGGCATTTCATTGCTCTATTATCCCAAGTTTAATACTTAAAACATCCAAGCTTGCTGAACTGTTATCCCAGTTATAATTTTTAGTTTGTATAATTTTATTCTTAAAATCCTAGTTTTATTCGTAACATTATATTGTAAATTCTGTTATATTTTTTTATATTATTGCAACTCTTACAACGATTCCTATCTAGCAATATGGAAACAGATACAAATTGAAAGTGGTTATGTATTATAATTTATAAATATTTACAAAAGTTTTTTATATTATGCTCATTGTTAAAAAAAGCACGGTAAATTCAAACCCTTGTCAAAACATTGCATCATATATACTTACAATATTTCGCTTAACTATGACTCTTCCAATACATAATAATTTAAATTTTATGCTGTATTTTACATTGACTTCAATAATTCATAGCTAGTGTAATGGATGAGCACCATTTTTCGCTTGCTTCAATATAATTGTATTGTCCAAGTTTTAAAATACTAAAACTAATTCAGTTAAATATATATATGTATATGTCATGTTTTTAAAGCTAAGCGTGGTATAATAGTCAATTTATAGATTGTAGATCATTAGATAAACATTGTCACAATTGATATTCAAATTTGCACATAGTTTTTGATTCGATATGAACAAAATAAAATAGTGTTTGGTCCCTTGTAAAATGATAAATACTACATTCCGGAATAGCTGAATGGCACACCAAACAGTTGTTCCCACGATTTACCAATGACGTCCAGACAGCACTCGGCATTAGCCTGTGTCTCGAACTGAAGGTGCCACAGCTCACATTGATTTTCGGTCTCGTCCAGAAAGTTGATTTTGTACTCGCAGTCCGTAACTCGTTCCGCTTCCACTAGATTGCTCATTTGTTGTGTCAACGAAAGTTCCAGCTGTGGCTTCTGCTCCACGTTGGTTGTCAGCCAATTAAATCGGCCATTGCCGACGACATGCAATTGTGTGTCTGAAGTTAGCAATGTGCAGACTTCAAAGTTGCGTTTATCCTGCCCACAAGTCCATCGGCAGCCACTCAATACAGTGCACATCTTAAGCGGCTCCGTAACCAGCGCATTTAGTCGTTGAAGCACGGCATCAGACGGGTCTTGTATCAATTCGCAGTTAGACGGAAGCGGATTATCTACACATAATATTATATATATTATTTGATAAACTAAACAGGCTGCAAAATTTACTTACCCGACAGGTACAATAATAAGCTGTCGGTGCGCAGCATATCCTGCAACAGGAGTGCAAAGTTTCCCCAATTGTGCAGAGTAAAAGACAATCCCAATTTCCAGGGAAGACACTGCACACGCGTTAAGCGATTAACGGTAGCGCTTGTTACCTGACGCAACCACTTGGATACATCATCATGGGGCGGTGCATATGCCTCCATCAGATAGTACTTGCTGGTGGATATTATCAATAAACCATCGCGCACCGTCTGCGTTTGTTCATTGAAAATACGACCTTTGGCCAGCCACTTGAAGTGCTCGCCAGCATCCTTGAACTTTGTCTGATAGAAATACAGCTTTAGTCGGTGATCGATGTCGTTAAAGTCGCTGTAGTTAAATTTGTAGGGCTGCACTCCGCTGGCAGTCGACTCTGATTCGATGAGCTTCTTTGAGCTGGACATTAGGACGTTGGTCGATTGAAAAAGGGCTGAAGGATAGATAAGATTATATTAAAAAGCAATTATGGTCGGAAAATGTATTGTACTCACCTCCAAACACAGAAGAGAGGCCAGCCTCTTCGCCCTTCTTCAGATGTCCATTTTCGCTAACACCCGCCACCTCAATGTTGTTATTGTTGTGATGATGCTGATGGGTGCTAACATTGGGTTCAGCATGCAGCAAATTATGTATAACGATGGGATCATTTGTTGCCAGCAATTGACCCTTATCCTGCGGCTGCAACTGCTGCTGCTGTTTGCTCTGTTGCTCGTAAGTGGTGCAAATGCTGTCGGTGACCGAGCCAGATGAGCTGCTCTCCGTCAGCTGCACTTGTGCCAAAGTTTTGGATTTTGGTGTTGTATCTTCAGCTGTTGTTGCAATTGATTCCTCATTTGCTGTTGGCTTGGATCTGGCCGCCAGCAGCTGGCCAAACTCACGCTCAATGAAGCTTTGTGCTTGGCTGTGGTCATCATCGATGGTCTGTAGATTGGGTATTTGAGCAATGCGCCGCTCCTCAGAGGTTTTGCGACTAGCGCTTTGCACTAAATTGGGATCCAGCACTTCAATACTAGATTGGCTCGGATTGGATATGATGTCGACATCACTCTCATTGGCACGAAACTCCAAATCACGTTCGGTATTCGAACTGCCCACAACTGAACGATTGGAGTCAAACGAACACTGTGAGTTGGTTATCTTCGAACAGGAGCTGCTTTCGTTAAGTGAATTGGCCGATCCTGTGGAATATGGTTAGACAATAATTAGTTAAACTAGCCATGAAAAGTAAATATAAAGTTTTCTCTAATGGAAGCAGCATTGCCCTTGCTAAACTCTTTAGTGAAATAAGATTTTCTTTTGCAGGTGCGTGATTAAATTTTGAATAGATGTTTTGTTTTGTTAGCTTGATAAATATGCAAATAAATTAGTGGTTCATGCCCAAATGCTGCTTCACATTACAACAAGTAGCGAAATGCAAAAATTTTTACAATAAATTGGCATATTAACTTTTTATGGTTTGCATCAAACTCCTACGATTGTTTGGTGTGTTATTAGCGATGAGCCTCTTGTTGCCCACTATATAATTAAGTAGTATTTTTTTACAATTGTTGTTGTTGGGTGAGCGAAAAGAGTACAAAAAGAATACATAAAAATATACAAAACGTTAGATTTCAGTCTCGACCGACATTCGTGGTTTAACATGTGTGTGGCAAATTGTTTGTGTGTCGTGTATTTTATATGAAATATCGCATGCAAAAAGAAAAATAAAAAGAAATAAATTAAAAATGATAAATATAACAAAAATAAAAACAAAGAATTCGACATATTCCAATAACAAAACTACAAAACACAAAATGCCGCTCGCAATAACCGAAATGCATTCAAAATAAAAAAAAAACAAAAACTACAAAAATTTGGCAGAATTTTGTTCTACACAAATGGAATGATTGGCCAGGGACTTGCCAATACTTTGATTATCCTCCTTGGACTGCAGCATCAGCGGTGTACCAACTGGTGATTCATCTACAATTAGCGCTGGCGACAACTTCGGTTCCATTGCAGCTCCTTTAGTTTTCTCCAGCGAACCAGAATCGTCGTGCACCTCTGCTACCAAGTCTTTAGAGCAATTGGGACAACGTAGCTCTATAAAAAGTAAGATATTAATAACATATTCTAGAATTTTAATTACTTTAGCTTACCTGCTGTCTTGTAGTTCTTCTTATTGCGCTCTCTGGAAAACTGAAGGCTACAGTTCAAGCAGATATAGGTAGTAATGTTCATTTCGGTGAGATCACGCTGCGAAAGAATATCGCGCAGCTTCTTTTCGATTTCCTAAAAGCAAAATCCATTGAATTAGTGACTCTATTAATTACTAAAAATTTAACGTACTTGACAGAGTGCATTGTCCACAGAATAGACGCGCTCCTGTTTGTGTTTTTGCATGGTGTCGAAGTTGATGCGCAGCGTATTCGATTTAATGCGCTCACAAGACTCCAGCATCCTGAGACTCCACTTAGTTTTTGTTCTACAAAGGCATATTATTATAATATTTAACAGCATATTTATGATACCGATAGCTACCGTTCATTCAGTGCGTCTTTTTCCCGTATGTAATTCGAGGATATGGTTAGGAACAGAGGTTCGCTGGTCTTGTGCGCATGGCAAACAATGTAGAGCTTCTCATCCGGTTCTTCGTCGGAGACTAGAAGAGATTACACACACTTAGCAAAAGGAAATAATTTTGGATTAGATATTATCACCTGGGTCCTCTTCTTGCTCTGCACTTGACAATCCATAAAGATTCAATACTTCCCGATGCTTGTCAATCTCTGGTTCCCGCTGTTCATCTTTTTCTTCCTGCAGTGTATTGTTCATGCTCTGATATTCCGTTTCCGTGGTATTATCACATGATTCGTAAACTGTTTCCTGAGTCTCGTCCTTGTCGGTGTTGTCGACATCTAATTTAATGGGCGTCAATGTGTTATTCAGAGGCGAACTCCAATGTGCGTCATTGGTGGGCGTGGAGCTATTATTGAGTTCGTCAGATTGAAGTTGAGACCGAGGTTCAGGCTGATGGCTTGCAGAAAACTCGCCCAGAAACTCGTTGAGCTCTTGGCGAGCATCGTGACGTTTTTGTTTGCTGGGCTGTGTTGCGTTTATGCCTAGCATTAGTTCTGCATTGCCCGACTGCAGCCATTCATTACCATATTTCATGCGCAATGTCTCGATCTTTTCTTTGTCTCCAAATGGCTACCATCAGGGACCTCTTGTTCCGGAACAGCGCTTACGTTGATAGGGTCTGTTATAGCAGTCGCTTCCTTTGCAAACTCTTCGCCATGCTCTGATATCTCCACGTTGCGCAGCTTCTTGGTGCGTCGTTTAACTATTTGCGTCTCGAGCGGCGCTTGTTGCTCTGCTTCAGATGATGAATCTCTGCCTCGCATCGATATCGAACGCTGCGAGCCAATGCTAGATGCGGGCGTATTAACAGATCCCCGTGAGCTATTTATGGACCAGTAACTACTGGCGATTCTATGAGCCGTGGTGCCCACATTTCTCAGCTGTTGGCTGCCCGTCATTGCCTTCTCTGGCTTTGACATGGGCTCAAAGTCCAGCACAAACTTGACAGTGGATGTATTTTTGTGCAGATATTGTGCTGTCGCCAAGCGATGTTTTGGATGACATGCCAGAGGATTACCCTGCAAATTGAGAGTGGTCAGTGTCATCAGAACACTCAGCGGCAACAGCTGCGAATGCTCTAGGAGACAGTTGTCCGATAGATCCAAATTCGTCAGAGCATCTAGTTTGGTCAAGTCGAGCAGCTCCTCCACGTAGTTGTTGCTGATGTTGAGTGACTGCAGTCGCTTGCAAGCCTCGGCATGAAACAGCGGAAATTGCGTCAAGCAATTGTAGCTTAGATCAAGTGTTTTTAGATGTGGCAGCCACTTAATGGCAGACACACTGATTAGTTTATTATGCCGCAGATTTAGATGCTGCAGATGTTGGGCAAACTCCAGAGCAGTATCAATGCCACGCAGATTGTTATAACTAAAATCTGCCGTTTGCAGTTCGTTCCAAACGAAGCCATTCGATTTGTCGCCACCACAGTGCGTGATAATGTCCTCCACACTGTTCAGACTCTTAATGCAGATCAAGTGCTGCAGCTGCGAACGCAACGCTTGGATGCCAACCACCTGACAGATGTTGATCTTGTGCACCTCCAGGCGACGCAGTGCACGAAATTTGCATATGTCGATGGCACCCTGGTAGTAATGTTCGCTGGGGAAATAACTAAGCTTGAGCAACGTTGTTTTCTGCACAAAATCATGCAGCAGTTGGAGGTCGGAATACACACTCGATTTGGCATTATATGGCATAATCACTTGGAATGCCTGCGAGTTTTGCTGCGATGTCCCCAATCCAGCTCCGAAAACAATGTCGCTGTCAGGGAATAACGCAAAGGCATCATTCAAACCGCGTAGCAATGGACCTGCAAAGTGAGCGTTTGTATGATTAAAAACGGGTTAAACTGATAAGCAAAGCAAACTATGTGCTTAGGAACAAAGCAATGGGACAGGCGTTGGCTAGCGTTTGGTCATCACCCGAGTGCATGCTTCTCTATACTATATATCGAACCCCATTTGCGAAAATAACGTACCTACGAATTGTTAGGCTTTTAAAATTTTTCTTGTACATTCATTTGATTATTATCATAATTCTGCACAAAAAATATCAACAAAATGTTGCAAACGTAGGTTATATACGCAAATAGCACTCAGCGTTTTTTGTTTTTACTCACCTGATAAGGTCAAGGTAAATTCCGAGCTAAGGATTTTGTCACCATTTTTGCGCAGCAAATTGGCCAATTCGGTTATCTTTTGAGGATCCATTCCAGCTGCAGGTTGAAGGCCATGTAATAACACAATTCCCCCAGCTGTTTGTTAATTGTGAAATATTTGTACAGGGTCTGATTCAGTTTTCTTCTGCTTTCTGCGTTTTAGCTTTCTTTATTGAGGTTGTCAACTGAAAAACAATATTATATTAGGCACACCCATACTTTCACACGCTGTCAAGTGCTAATTGCAAGCAAGCAAGAAGCAAACATTTTACGTAGTTCACCTAATTCTATTTTGATGTTTATGATTTGGCTGCTGTCCCCTATGAGCGAATAACAAAGGGAATTATTATGACGCCATTGTCCAGAGCGCGTTTAACACTCAGCAACACTACATAGTCAACTAATAATTGTTGTATAGATTTCAAACGTATATTTGGCACTTTAACAACATTATTATGCGTTTATGTTGGTAATTGTGTTTGTGTGCATTGGGCGCAAAAATATTCCACTGTCTCACTAAAAATACTTTTGTTATTGCTAAAAATTGACAGTCAGCAGTTAGCGTAGGCACAGGGTTGCATTCGCCAGTGCTGTAAAGCGCTTCCAGCACAGCTGATTGAAATCACCGTTAAATCAGTAAGCAAAGCTATCGGATTCTCTATGAAAGTGTAACCAGAAGTAAAAACATATGTGTATGTACATATAGGTTTGAAAACGAATATTTTCGAGATGTTACTTATGGTCACACCAGGACAGCTTTAAAAGCTCTTTAATAATAAATGAACTTATATTACTCCCCGCTGGCTTAAGATCAGTTATTTCACTACATGAAGTTCTCAGAACATAATTTTCAGAATAGGAATTTTGTCAATCTTAATGAGGTTGATCACGGCCAAATTTCCTAAGCTATTTTGAGTACAAACTACCTTTATGACTTTAACGTGCAAGATTTGATTATGATTTGTTAGATTTAAAATAAAAACCCAGAGGTATTGCAATTTTAAGTTGTGCATACTGCGGTTTTCTAAATTAAAACAAGAAAAGTAGACTCGTATAGCTTTTTGACTTTTATTTATTTAACACATTTTTAATTTTACATATAATTTATCATGACTACGCCATAAAATTCAAATTGCACTAAGATTTAGTAATGCAAATAAAATTCCGTATGCCTAGATTTATTTAATTTAAAAATATACCATTGCTGTTCCATTTTAATCGCTTCTGTTCACTTTTGTGTTTATGTTTTGAAATTGTAAATAGCATATTTGATATTTACAAAATTCTTTAGGTACATGCGCACATTTCTTGCTAAACTTTTATTAACTAAGTTTAAAATAAAAAGCAGACTTCAAGATTGGTTTTTGTTCGTTTCGGTTTCTGTGGTTCGCTGGATATGCGTTGGATTTTAAAATTAAATTAACAACCTGTACACATTCTTGTCGTTGGTTGGGGTAGTATTACTGACTCATTTGTAGAATTTGTTTGTGTGCTGAAAAATACCTAATTACTCCTGTTTGGTGCATAAAAACGTTTAAAAAATTGCATTACAATTTTACAAAGTTTGCCTGTGAAATAGAAAATAAAACTCGTTATTTGTAGAAGCGCTTCGTACTATTTTTAAAGCAATTAAAATTATAAATTGCATTCCAATACAAACATGAATTTAAAAACGCAAAACTCAATTGAAGATTCAGATTCATCAAATTTTGATACGTACTGCTGTCTGCCAATTCATAGCTGCCAATTTTGGTAAATATATGCAATTTAAATAAATATAAATATTTTTCCTAATTTGGTTTATTTTTTCGATATGTACAAAAAATATTAAAATGCTTTATTTATGATTAACAAAATTCATTTTGGTTTTAACAAATAGTATGACACTGACATTTTCTCTTATGAACACATAATACACTGAAAACAAAATATATAAATCATACAAAATTGGATAATATTATTGTTGAAATGCGTGTTGAAAGAACGTGGCGAGGGATAGCGATTTTCTGATTGTACGAGAACGTAGTAGTATACCGGTTGCAAAAATGCATGAGTGTGTGATAGAATATGATTGGAGTTGAACTATAAACGAATAGTATTTACAAATCGATTGTATATTTTATCTTTTGTTTTTTATATATTTGGTTGTAACACAGTTTAGAGTTTTGGCGACGGCATGATGATCGTATCATCCCTATGAGAAATCATATAAAAAGAAGAGAAGAAAACAAATTGTTGTTGATGAAACATAAAAGTTGATATTGTATTAGCAATGCGAATGAAATGAGGTAGTTATTTTTCATGGATCGGGGATGAATGAGCTGATAATGAGTAGGATTTTGTTTGGAATGGAAAAGAAAACTATTCGAAAAATATTTATGAAAATTTCAAATTTATAGAATTTAGAAATTACTTTTGGAGTTTTTATTATTCAGCTTTGTGGTTATACTAAAATTTAAACATAATATTATTAGAAACAGAACACATGCCAAGAACTCAAAAGAATGTGCAAAAAGTATTAAACTATTTAGGGTAGATATGGTTACAATAAAAACTAAAAATCTGTTGTTATTAGGAGGAAAATCAGTAAGTACATTAAATGTTAACTCAAAGATTGCGGGTGGATATAGTAGATAGGAATATTCAAAGGGATTTGTTGAGGATTTCATGTGCAGTTTGTGCAAAACGAAAGCAAAACTAAAGGAACTCAACACTTACATATGCTCTGGATGATTGCGTATGCAATCGATTAAATCATTAGGCTTAAGCTGATTTGTGCAAATTTTGTGAATGGCGGTGAACAGAGGGAATCTGAAATAGAAATTAAAAAACAAAATCGTTAGCGTTGAATTCAAAATGTATTGATTATATGAAATATCGTACTTGTCCTCAAGACCCTTGTTCTTCAACATGTAGTTAACTTCCTCGGCAGTGGGAGGACCCTGCAATTTTTGACCATTGAGCATTTCCTTCTCCAGCTCTTCAATAGTTTTGCCAGAGGTGACAAAAGCCTCAGAGACACGACGATTGCGGCCACCTATAAATTATTAATTCATATTATATGATAAAAAACATGAATTCAAATTATTTTTCTTACCGTAGCACGTTGTGATAAGATCCGCAACACCGCAGCTCTCGAAAAACGTAGACAATTTGCTGCCAGGGTAGAAGACTTCGACGAAACGAATCATTTCCATAAGGCCAAGACGAATAACAGCTGCCTTGGTGTTGTCGCCCAGCTTCAGACCATCAACGAAGCCCGCACCGCAGGCAACAATGTTCTTGAGGGCACCGCAAACCTCAACGGCATCGGAATCCTCAACAACCACGACACGGAAGTGATTGGCTTGGAAGAGATCACGCAGCACCTTGCCGTATTTTTTGTCCGTGCAGCCGATTGTCGTCTCGCAGAAGTTGCCCTCGGCCACCTCGTTGGCCAGATTAGCTCCCATGAGGACAGCGCATGGTATCTGAGCGTGGGAGAAGCGTGTGAGATTAGCAAAGGGGTTTTCAAAGTGACACAGTGTGTGTTCTAAATATACTACGAAAGAACGTCCATTGACTCACCTTCAAATGGCGGGTGATAATGTGCGAAATTAGATCAATGCCACCGCCTTCGGCTTTGTCGAAGCCCTTGATCAGCGATATGGCAATGGCATTTGGCTTGATTTTGCCCAGCAATTGTTTGCAGAAATTCGGTATAAACTGATGTGGCACCACGAAAATCAGTATATCGGCATTCTTGGCAGCCTCAACGAGATCAGGCACAGCAACCTAGAAACAGACAAAGACAAGGAGAACAAATTCATCAAAATCAGCAAACAACAACAGCAACAAAAATACAATTATAATGTTCTGATAAGCGAGGAACAGTTGTTCTGATAAGCGAGTATACAACTAAATAAAAAAGCACAGCTCAAGGTTGAATGAAGGAAAACATCACGGAAATCTTTGGACGCACACGTGTAAACGTTTTCTATTTTGGAGGCTTGGCTCCGTCTAGACATGGTAAGTTAGATGACTGCGTAATCTATGAGATACTATTGTTTTCTGTATAAAAATTCATAACCAGTTTTTACACATTTGATTTTTGTTTTGTTGAAAATGGTTCAGCGTTTGCTAAAAAACTTGTTTTTTTGGCGTTGGCGTTGCCGTAAGCTAATTTGATAAGCGTTGCATAACTGTTTACCTAAAGTATAAAGTTCATATAAGTTGCTTAGCTCCTAATTTATATGGATTGCTCGCTTCAGATAACACCGAGGCGACAAACAAAATATATATCTCGCAAAGTGATTAAAACTGTTGGCCCAGCTAAAATTAAAAGCGATACAATTAATATTCGTCAGCAGAAAGGCTTAAAAAACTGCAACATTGCATTTACTAAGTTGTGTTCAATTTGCTTTAATGTATTAATGTATTTTCCAGCAAATGATTCTATATAATTAAATCGTTCATAATGAAAGGGAAGTTGTCTATGTTCAAAACAACAATTAAATGAATCAGAAACTATTCCTATTATAGATAACCGGTTATTTTGTGATAATCTGTTTTGCTGCTTAATGCAATTAAAATTGTTTAGCTCTTGTTGCATTTTTGACATTGGCCTTTTGTTTTTATTTGTTTATAAGCAATTAAAGAAAATTTTGTTTTCCCCATTTCTTTTCACTATTGAACATTTGCCAAAAAGCATATATGTAGGTATTAGTGTATATTTACTCATACAAACTTATATATGTAGACATGTATGTTTGTAATTTATCTGTGGTCACTTCTAATGATATAGAAAAGCAAAAAACAAAACAAAAACAAAAGCAACAGGCATAGAAACAGTTTTGATTATGATATCGGTCTGCCGCCAGCTGTTTCTATTCTGAGTCTCTCGACACTATTAATTCCAGTGTTTTTCCACAAAGAAAATTCTAAATAATTAACAATTGCAGCATAATACAAGCCTTATCTATCGCAACAACACTAAAATAGCTTTTTAAACATGACCCGCATACACAATAGAGACGAAGTTATCTACAATCAGGCAATTGTCAAGTGTCGGCTGTGTATTTTACGCTTATCAGCTATGAGCTGATGCTCTGATCTATTATATTGTTAGTCATAGTACTCACTCTCTTCATATTGACAAGCAATATGATTTAATATTCGCGAGTGTGTGGGTGCGAGAGAAAAAGAGACGGCACGATTAACAGAATGTGAGTGAGTTTTACACATCAAGCCGGCCTTGACCTACGTCAAAGGCAGCAGTGGCAGAGCAGATATAGAGAGAGTGGGAGAGAGAAGCTGAGGGCAGCCAGCAGAGTTGGCAGTGCCAGGCTGGCAGGCTTTGCATGTGTGCAAGGTAAAGAGAGACAGAGCAAGGTGAACACTTTTGTTAGTGTTGGCCCTGAAAAAGAAAATTGCACTGAGAGCCAGAAAGAGAGCGAGGCGAGAGCGTGTAAATTGTGTAAAAATAGCTGTGTGCATTTCACCCGTTCGCTTGATTAGATAATTTCAGTGTATTCTGGCAGCACATCATCGGTCAAGATCAAGGTAGCGGCGTGTTTTATGTAAGGCGCAGCAACGCGGCGACAAAAAAAGTTGTTAATAATTGAGTTAATACGCTTTGCTTATTACATAAGTTCAACAGCTTTTTCTCACACCTTTTGTGTTTTTTGTTTGTGACGTGTTAGATTATGGGTATTGATTACGATTTAATTGTTTGTATTTTACTTACCACATTTGGTGGCAGTTTGTGTCCCTTCAAGTATTTGACATTCTCGTGCGTTTCATTGATGATTTCGGTTAACTTCTTGCCATCAATCAACTCCTCGTAGACAAACATTGTAACGCGCTCCTCGAACTCGGGCAGCGCTGAAGCATTGGCGCCCACAATTTTTGCGATGGCCGAACCCCTGTTACAAGGTTTTCGTTTAGAAATGCCAAGGTGCAATATGCAATTATTATATAATTGGCGGGCATTGTTTGCTCTCACTGTTGTTATTGTTGTTGTTGCACTTACCAGTTGCCTGAGCCAACGATGCAAACATTTACTTTTTCCGCCATGCTGATGCAGTTAGTTGTTGTTGTAGTTGGTTCTAATTATTAATTGCTTGCTGTTGCTGTATGGATAAGTTAGTTTATTGCGGTGATTACGTCTCGTATTGATTCGCTGCGCGTTTTGACACTCTTGGAATTTGTGACTTACTCCGCGAATAATTTACAACAAACTGACACGTCGAAGCCACCGCACATTAATATAAATAATAAATAGTAGTGCTAAACGCGTATTCACGACAGTGGTGGAGAAACATCAATGAATATATCGATGCATCGCTATCGATATTTTTGTAAATTTTTGGAATATCGATTTCTTATAAGTGCCAAATACCAAAATACAGAAACACCGATAATTGTAAGCTGGTTACACTTTAACGGTATTTCAGTATAATTCGAAAACGCGTATCAATAGGCGCGTAATTTAAAAAAAGTCTTTATATCGTATGATACATGGAGCAAATGAAAAATGGTAATGTATTACGACTATTAACCTTTTGCTTGATCAGAAAATACTCCAAAAATCTTTATAATCTTTACGTGGCCCTGTCGTAGTCTAAACAAATTCAATAAAACATTTCTTTACGTAAAATTATAAGCAAAAAATATTTTACAGCACTCGCTATTTTACTGTTATGCTCAACTGAGCTGGTGTTTTGAATTGCACAGATATTGGCGTAAAATGTTTGGTAAATGCCCGATTTGAATTATATTTTATATGCATTTTCTTATGAATTGAATTATTTGTTACTTAATGAAGTTAGTTACGAATGGTTTAACTAATTAAAATTTAAATGGTTCTGATTAGTTTATAAGTGAAAATATGGAGATTTTTAAAACAGTTGATATTTAACTAGTAAAAAGAGTTAATATGGGGCACCAAAAGGCACTTTTGTTTTTGATCGGTGGTAAGATATAATAAATAGTTTTAAAGGCTCAGCATATAGATCTTGTGTATTTCATAGTATTGCTTATTTCCTTTTATCCGCTGTGTGACTGTGGTGCGTGTTTGAGGTATGATCCATTTGGAAATTGTCTAACTACGCAAGTAAGTCCCTTGGGAGCCTTGCTTGGTATTTCCCATGTGCCAAGTCCTAGAATCCCTCAAGTCGCCACTTATCCAGCAGCAATACCAGCTTATCCGGCTGCAATACCAGCTTATCCAGCAGCAGTGCCCGCTTATCCAGCAGCAGTGCCCGTTTATCCAGTAGCTAGGCCAGCATATGGATATAACTATTACGGCTAAATTAATTGTGAATGCACGAGTCTCAAAAGGCTTATACTAAATAAATCAGTACATTTTTCTGACTTTAATAAAACCTGTTTATTTGTTATAATGTTGGCAAAGTCACGTTTACAATTGTACACTTCAGGTTATTGCACAATTTCTAAGACATCTATAATCTTTTTATCCAATTTTTATTTGAACGTAATTTGTTTTAATGTGAAATTTATCGGTTTAAGATGTTCCAGTTAGAACCACAACAACCGCAGCTCATCTAGAATATTATACGATGATTATTACATGTTCACCATTTATAGATAAAATAAATTAAAAATATACTTTATTTTAATGGTATAATGCGCATAACTGCTTCATTCTTTGTGTAAAACTCGAACGTGGCATTACTGTATACAAAGGTTCTGAGTATATTTATTAATAATTCATTAGAAAAAGAGTGTATTATTATAGAATCAGAAAACAATATCAAAAATATTCGGTTTGGTGAAACTTAGCCGGCTTGTTCTGTAATTGCGATTCTGTTTTTGGGATGTTGTTGCAGGCTTCAGCCGATTAGCAATGTTACAGCTGACGTCGACTAAGCTTTGTCCCTACGACATGGCAAAAGTTAGGCCAGAGTCATGGCTTACCACTAGCCAACGAGGCGAGGCGAGGCAAGGAGAGACGGATTGGGGGCATGTTGCATCCACATCCCGAACGAAGGAGGTTAATCATGCAGCGATGCTGTTACGCGTTAATACCTTCATGTGAGCTGGACCACGTGCTGGCCGCTGTTCGGTTGCGTGTCTAACGCTGTTTGCGCTCTTCACAAGCACACACTCACACACGCTTACTTACATCTATGAATATGTGTGCATGTCAGAGTTGGTGTGTAGGTGTGGATGTAGTTGAGTTGGCTTGGGTTACTTTGGGTTGGTTTGTAAGCATGTTCGGGGTTGCTCTAATTCTGCTCCTGCTGTTGTTGCTCTTGTTGTTGTTCTTGTTGTTGTTGGCACTGCTGCTGTGCACCCGTAAAATTGATTGCGGCGAAAGCTGGAAAGTTGCACGTTATGCTCGTGGCCTGACTTGCTACTGCTCGGCTTCTGTATCTCTCCGTGTGTCTGTGCTGGGATGTCGAGGTCTACTCTGTTTCTGCTTCTGGTTCTGTTTCTGGTGTGGCGTGCGGATTGGCTTGTTTCCATGCCGCCCAAAATGTGATTCTATGCGCATAGCAATGGTGATTAAGTATATGCTCCTCTCTCCCATTCCACCTGACGCCTATCTTCAGCTCTAGCTCTTAGATAACCGCAAAGCCATGGCTGTAATATTTTACAGGGTAACGAATACATATATATAAATGAAATATCTATTAGCAAGTTAGTTCTTTCGTAAGGAAATTAAAATTCTTGAAATACTCACAACAAATTTAAAACCTAAACTTGATTACTTTGCAGCTGATTATTCCGCTGGCTTCATAAGTTGAACGTTCAGTTAATTGACTATATCTGCGGTTTAGCTGGACAAAGTCCCTGCTTACAACTGTTGGAATGTCAGCTACCCTTAGCATTCGTTGAAACCATTGTATCGCTATGGCTCACTAGGCGTATGGGTAATTTCAGTGCACATACTCTAAATTACCATGTGTGTGCATGTGTGTGGCACATCAATCCTTTTGGCCACATACACACACACACACACAGACACGTTGATAGCGCTGTGGACAACAAGTGGCACAGTTCACATAGGCATTTCGTCAGTGAGAGCAATGCAGCCACCTTTTGGCCATGTCATGTTGCTGTGTTGACGATGATAAAGATAAGATGAGTGTGGGCCACAAGAATGGGTTATGAGTGGAAGAGTGGAAGGAGTGGAGCATTTGATGTAGCGATTGTTGTGTAATGTTGTGTCTATAAAAAAACAATGATGGACATTGGATCTGGGCATAGAATAATAGTATATCAAAATTTTACAGAAGGCCGCAAAAGAACGAAATAAAATCATTTACGCAAAACGAAACGAAGAAACCCAAATTGAATACCAAGGCAAGAATAAGCGAAGAAAATACACAACGTTAAGCGGATGTAGCACGCTTATCCCTTTACACACACACACACAAATAGACACACGCTTGGAGCATAGAGAAAGAGATGGTTTTTATTATTTTTATTTTATTTAAACCACACAAAATACTTAAGACGATTTTGTGTTTTGTGGTCCAAGATGTATTGCCCATGGCGATGCAAAAAGTGTGAAAAGAAATGAACGAAACGACAACGAAAGTTTTAGCCAAAAGGGTATGCAACATGTCCAGCGGTCTATGTGGTTTCCCCTCCACCCACCCTCTACTCCGCAGCCATTTCATTTCATTTCCATCTGCCATTGGACTGGACAAACGGATCCGCTCAAGGCGATTGCATACGAAGATGTCGTATGTAAAATACGCAACTGTCTTACCTTTGGCCAACACATATGCCTCAAACAATGGCCGCTCCTTTCTTGACAGCAAGACAAGATGGGACAAAACAAGACAGGACAAGACAAGACAGGAACGGACAGGACAGTACAGGACAAGACAAGGCATCAATAATACCCGTAGTCCTCGCCAACATGTCCTTTATCAAAGCATTCAGTCGTTCACAGCATTTATGACAGCTATATCCAATTCAACAGCCCCCCACCCCTCTTCTCTTTACTGTCTTCACCCTCCCCCACATCCAATCCCATTCTGCATCCCCATCTGGACAATGCTTAAGCGTTACAGAATATGCGACAGCATACAAATTGCGGATTTTTATTTTCATTTTTTATGATTTACATTTTATATTCGTATTTGCCTCGCTCACTCCCTCCTCCCTCCCCCTTCTATGCTCTCTTTCTCTCGCAATTGAAATGTTTTGGCACTTTTTTAATGTTACAATTTTTTGGATTCCTTTTTTCCCACTTTTTCTCTCCATTTTTACATTTTTTACATTTGTACTTTGCAAATAGTGCGGCCCAAAGAACGCGTCACTTAATTGTTTTAATTGCATCCTATTTTTATTTCTTTCTTTTTTTCGCCTCGTATACACTCGTATTTCTTTTGTTTTTTGGGTTCCATTAACACAATTTGCTTTGGCTTGCTGGATTTGGTTTGGGTCTGTCTCTTATTTGTTTAGTGCCGAGGCAAATTTGCATGTTTTTTGATCAAGCTTTCCGCTGAATTAGACTAGAAGTAATAACCAATGTACTTTTAGGTAGATTAGACATAAGTTTCTCCCCACTTACTAAATTTAAGATTAAGTTTTTTTTTAAATTTTCTCAGATATTTAAAAGACTTAAATCAAACAAAATATATGTATTATTTACTTGGTAATTTAATCTCAGTACTTTACCAGAAATATTATTTTAACATTAAAAAAATAAATTAAAAAAAATTTTCCAACACGATGTGTGTTATTTTTGTTTTATTTGACAAAAAGTAAGTACAAAACGCATTTAAAATATACATTTGTTGTACTACAATAATTATCTAGGGATATTCCCCAAAATAAATACCCTGCTAATAAAGGTGCTCTTGATTATGGAATTTCCAACTTGATTATTCAATTTCTGCGGAACAATGAATAATCTTAATAATAACAAGTAAGAAAGTTACCCGCAGCCCATTTCGAATAAAAGCAAAATATTGCGGTATTTTTCAAAATATACCAAAAAACAAATAGACTAAAAATATACCAAACGGTATATTTGTTATACCGATATAGTACCACATTCAAAATATACGATAGACGGCACAATATACCAGATTGTCGGCCAAAGCAACTACGACTTTTAGTAAGTAGGCGTTTTTGCCCATACAAAAGTATTTCTTTAATAACTTTCACAATTTTTATCTGATCGCAATCAAATTCTCAATAATCATAAATACTATGGTTATTATTGTAAACACTAAAATTCGCAGCTTGTTATTCGATTTTTTTGATTTGCGGGGGCGGAAGTGGGCGTGGCAAAAATTTGAAACAAACTTGATCTGCGTGCAAACACAATAAATGCTGTCGAAAAAAATTATAGCCTTATCTCTTATAGTCTCTGAGATCTAGGTGTTCATACGGACGGACGGTCAGACGGACGGACGGTCAGACGGACATGGCTAGATCGTCTCGGCTGTTAACGCTGATCAAGAATATATATACTTTATAGGGTCGGAGATGCCTCCTTCTACCTGTTACATACATTTCCTGCCGGCACAACGTTATAATACCCTTCTACCCTATGGGTAGCGGTTATAAAAATGTCAATAGAAAAGTTACATCTTTTAGATACGATTCTGAGTGGTGTACAATGTGAAAGTGTTTAGTCACATTGAAGGTCCTTACGGAAGCACAGAATTCGCCAGGATAAGCAAGATGTATCGTAAATAATTGTAATTTTTCTGTTCGGAGGCCAAAGCACGTCAAAAGCACAAATTCTAGAATAATTCGAGACCCGCAGAAACAATGTAAATATTCTTTGGAAGGATTATATTCCTCACGAAGAGGTTGACACAGGTCTCGTAAGGATCAGACAGGATAATTCTTGAGTAAACTTCACTTGCTTATGCGATATTCGACACAACTATCCTTGTGCCAAATGACATCGCGATCTTTTAAATGACGAAGACTGAAATATACCGAAGGCTATCTTTAGTATATCGATATATATAAATATGTCATATTTCTAACCAAATCAGCTAAAGACCGACTGCAGCAGAAGTTTTTTCTATACAGTATTATTTCTTTAAAAATTTCTATAATTTTTTTCAGTCACAGAATTAATAAACATTGTAGATTACTTTTAAATTTCGGGGTACATAAGAAGTGATAAAAATCGAAAACTTACTTTATAGGGATACAATAATGTTAGGTGCTGACGAAAAAAAATTATAGCTCTATCTGAAGTCTATTACATCTAGTGTTTCTTAAGGGTAGAAATAGCTTTATTTATTATTTACCTTATATCCTAAAATTACAAAATGTGGGCTCTAGCCTCAATCCTCAAGGATATGGTAAAAAACCAGCTATATCTCAGTCATATCCTGTGTTATTTTCAAAGGATTCATGTTGCATAGCACGCAAGGATCATCACTATGGATTGTAATGAAAAAAGTATGGGATCATCTTAGGATCTAACACTTTTAATATTGATAATATGCAAAGTGTTTAATATATGGGTCCTTTATTCTATTATTTGCCGTTTGATGAGATGTGTACTTAAAATTCAGCTGGAAATCTGAAATTTTGGCTATTTCGCATTATGTTTTTTCTAACAGCATTGTATGTAACTTACCTGAGAAGGAGAAATTTCTAAATACAAACTGTGAGGGTTTTCAAATCCTTAAAACATTTTTCGTATTTTAGGTATTTCAATTTATTTAAATATTTTTGTATATATAATAATTAATATGCATTTATATGCTGGTAGCAACAGCTGTTGCGATTTACATACTATTTCCAACTGTATTATTTTATATCTAAGCTTTATTTGTATTTTATTTATATTTCTATATGTGTATAAATCGTTAGCAACATTTCTCTGCATACCATTTTACAATTTGATTGTGCGAAAATCAATTACAAAGCGTTTATCATTTAATAATTCATAAACCGAGCTGGCACCAATATGTGTGTCCGTATGTGTGTGTGTGATGTCTATGTGTGTGTCCATATATGTGAATATATGCGATATATGAAGTACTCTGCTGATACATCAAACCATCGAAATGTAAGAGACAAATCATACAGAGAATACGAGAACATTTTGTGCGTTTGACCCGCGGCAAAGTTATTTTTTCATTTTCCACGATTTCTAAACGCGATTTTCCAGCAAATGTAACAAACGAAAAAAAAAGTGAAGAGAACGAAAAATGAAAGAACTCACAAAAGAGCAGAGGGAAATTATGAGTTTTGAATTATGTACACAATGAAGTGAGACTAAAGTTGGTCAGATCAGGGTATGCAAGGGAATAGAAGACCGAATAAAATAATTTACAATATTTTATAATGAACAATATGTAACTTAAAATCACAGTATCTAATAATAAATACATTTATAAGTAATCATTGTTTTCTAGAATTTTTTTCACTTTAAATTGAAACAATTTAAATTGAAACCAAGTTAATTTTAATAATAATAAATGTATTTATAGCTTTTTAATTTAGTTGGAACTTTAATTATACTCATTCTAATTGAATCAAAGCTAATACCGAACTGCCGCTTGAAGCTGTAATACCCTTCTGGTAGGGTATAACAAAGCCAAAACGTGATAAAGGTAAAGGAGAAATGGGAAGTGGTTGGGGCAAAGCAAGGAGCGGGGAAGTCGGGGAGATTGGAGAGTTGCTGCTGCAGGTCAAGGGTGCGGCGGGTGGATTGCGGGTTTGCCAGGTTGCCAGGTTGAAATAACATGAGCAGTTTTAGAAAAGAGACGACAAAATGTCGAATGAAAGATAAATAAAGTGCATGGCGGAGAAGACTAAAAATAAAATGTTAGAAATAAAAAAAAAAAGAAATCGCGAACAGAGCTATAAATCAACGTAAAAGCAGCCAGCGGGGCTGGGCTGGGCTGGCCTCGGCTTGGGGGCGTGGCAATGTATCTATTACATGAACTTTGTACGCTGTGAACTGTCGCAGCTGCAGTTGTCGAGTCGAGTTAGCAATTTTTATTTTTCATTTTCATTTCATTCCCATTTTTCCCACTCTGCTTCGTTTTTCATTTTTAGTTGGAGCAAAAATATTTTTGCAAGTGACAAAAATTGTTGCCGCTTAAATGCAACGCGAATCGATTTTGATTACATTGGATGCCCAACTGCATCCTTTCCTTCTTCCTCCTCCTCCTTCGCTCTACTTGTCCACCTGGGCGGGCTCCATGGTGTACATATCTCGTAGCAGACGAGCAATGGGCACATTCCCGATGGTCTCCTTGAAGAAGAGCGCCTCGATGGTCGACGCTCGTATCGTCCGCAGTGAGGGAAGCAAGAGCAGCAGGCGGCCAAAGCGTGTCGCCTGGCGGGAGTAGCGAAGTCTCACATGATCCGAGAGTATGCACTGCGCCTGATCCTGCAGCATCTCCACCGGCTGCACATCGAACAATCCAGCTGTCTCTGGAGCAAACAAGGCAATCGCCTTCATGCAGCCCACTTCGCTGCCATCGGGCGTGATCTGGCGGAAGCGGCAGAGGATCTCCTGGATCGTCTTCATCTCCGTCTGCGTCGCCTCGTCCTGCAGCACGCGCTCCTTGATCAGCGGCGACTCGAGAATCGGCGTAAGATCCAGGGGTATTGTCCATTGGGCAAGGTTCAAAAGAAACAGCTCCTTCCAAGACTCCTGCAAATGAGAAACAAAGAGGAGATTAGTGAGATTGAAAGGAATTAAGATTACCTTCGTATAATATAGAAAGTTAATAATGGATTTATAATCTACAAGAATATACACTCTAAAGCATATTAGTTTAAACTTTACCAGAAGTTAGTTATTGATACTAATGAATTAATAGAATTATGGCTTAACGATCTATTATAACTTAGATTACAAAATCAGCTAAGTTAAACATTTTTATACTGATGTAAATGTATATAATTAATTAATGAAATATTATCTAGGGCTATAATCATAATTTAAAAGTATTGCTTTTCAGTACTTGAATAAATTTTTATACTAAATGCAAGCAATAAGATTCTTTCACTATCTTGAATTCAAACTAGCAATACTTCTAGAACTTCTATCTGTCTAATGGCGTGATGATGTCTCAAATAATGTTTAGATACAGAGAGATACAGAGAAGAGCGATAATTAGTTATATAAATTAAGAGACAAAAATTAATTCTATTAAACCAATAAAATATTTATGTAGTTTCAAGAGTAATATAGATAAATTATATTTAGCTAATTTAGAACTTTTCTTTCTTTAAGTTTTATAGTATTTTTATACCCGCTACCCATAGGGTACATGGGTATTATAACTTTGTGCCGGCAGGAAATGTATGTAACAGGTAGAATGAGGCATCTCCGACCCTATAAAGTATATATTCTTGATCAGCATCAACAGCCGAGACGATCTAGCCATGTCCGTCTGTCTTTCTGTCCGTCTGTCCGTATGAGCACCTAGATCTCAGAGACTACAAGAGATAGAGCTATAATTTTTTTTGACAGCATTTATTATGTTTGCAAGTTTGTTTCAAATTTTTGCCACGTCCACTTCCGCCCCCGCAAATCAATACAATCGAATAACAAGCGTAATTTTCAAGCTACAGTATACAATAATAACTATAGTATTTATGATTTCTGAAAATTTGGTTGCGATCAGATAAAAAATGTGGAAGTTATTAGAGAAATACTTTTGTATGTATAAACCGCCTACTTACTAGGGGTCTTAGTTGCTTCGGTCGAAAATCTGGTATATTGAATGTGGTACTATATCGATATAACAAATATACCGTTTGGTATATTTTTAGTATATTTGTATTTTTGTGTATTTTGAAAAAATACCGCAATATTTGGCTTTTATTGAAAATGGGTAGCAGGTATCTCACAGTCGAGCACACTCGACTATAATTTTCTTACTTGTTAATTTCTACATTTGTTAAGGCATTGTATATTTAGTTGTATATAACGTATTTCCTTTTCGTTAATTTAAATGGAAAATTATTCTGTTTCTGTTGCTTTTTCATTTGTTTTATAAATGTTTGTAGTACCTCAACAGATTTGGTTGCTTAAGAATATACAAGTATTCAATAAAAACCACTACGATTAATTTTAATATTAATCGTGGGTTGTACACACCTGAAGCAACAGATGCTGATCGTTCTTGGAGAGTGTCTGGAAGGGCATCAGACACTTGACCCAGCGCACGGCCATGAAGAGCAGACGCGCCGTCGTCTCCTGGAGCATCTCCCAGGAGAGGAGGCGCGAGTCGAGTAGCTGCTGGGGCAGCGGAGGGGGGAAGAGGAGCGCGTTGTGCTGCACCTGGTACTGGATGAGCTCCTGGCACTTGTCGGGACTGAGCAGCAGCTCGAGGAAGCCATTGGAGGCGTGGCAGCCGCTGCTAGCACGAGGGGCGGGCAGCGCTGGCGGAGGAGGCGGAGTTGGAGTTGTGGGCGTTGGGGAGCCCGATGTGTAGCTGAGTTGTTTATTATTGTTGTCGCTGTTGTTGTTGTTATTGTTATTATTGTTATTATTATTGTTGTTATTATGGTTGTTATTGTTGTTGTTGTTGTTGTTAACGTGAATGCTGTGCATGAGAAGCGTCGCATTGCTGGGCGGCGTTGTGGCATTGTTGATGGTCTGATGCGAGGCTTCGCTGATGCAATAGTTCGAGTTCTGCGGCGGATGCGGCGAGGCACTCGAAGCCGCCAGACTCTGGGAGTCGGTCAACGTGGGAGCTGGCGACACGCTGCCAGCACTCAAAGGAGGCGAGGCCGATGGCGAAGGCGTCTCCGTCTCGACATTCACGCGAGGACTCTCGCTGCCCAGGCTAAGACCTCCGTCGCCGTCACCGTCGACGTCGCCACCTCGACCGCCAGCGCTTCTGGAGCCAATGCTCGATATCGATTGAATCGAATTGCTGGGCGAGGGCGAGGAGTAGTTGTTCTGCGCTGTGGGCGTGGCCTGTGCATAAGGTCCCGTTGAGACGACAGCAGCCACTGCCGTGGCCGTTGCCGCCGTGATGCCCGGCAACTTGCTGGCCGCCTCGGCAATCAGATTGTGATGCAGCAAATGAGGTGGAAAGGTCATGGCCACCGTTGAGGCACCAGCAGCTCCACTCACATGCCCATTGCCACCGCCACCGCCACCGCCATTCTGCAGCGCTGCATGTGGCGCTAATACATGACCATGGCCAGGATGATGAAATGCCGTCGCATGCGACGCCGTCTGCTGGCCAGGATGTGTCGTCTGTGACTGCACTTGCACCTGGGTCTGAGCCTGTGCCTGCGTCTGATGAGGCAGCGCATTGGGTGGAGCGCCAGCAGCCAAATGAAATCCACCAGGCGGTGCATGTGTCGAGATGTGTTGCGTGTAGTTGAATGAGGCCGACACATTGGTCACCAGCGAGACGGGCAAGTGACCGCCATGGTGATGATGCAGTCCAGCTGCAGCTGCTGCCGCCGCTGCTGCATGATGAGCTGCTGCGGCATGTGCGTGATGGTGATGATGATGATGGTGGGCATGAGCATGGGCAGCGGCTGCATGGTGAGCTGCAGCTGCGGCAGCCGCATGGTGATGATGGTGATGCAACTGCGGATGCAGTTTTGGCTTCCGAGGACCACGCTCGTGCTGCACAGCTGAAAGTATACAAAAGGAATTCAAAGTTAAGAACAACTATTATAATATGTGATGCATTTTGTATTGTAATATTATCATAAACATAAGATTATTCTTATTAAAAATATGCATATTCAAGTTGAATCAACAAAGCAACGAAGCAACGAAGAGAAAATCACGGGTATCAAGATTTGAACACCACAATGATTGAATTTCTTTTTAAAAGGAGTTAAGAGTTTAAACTATTACAATATGTGATGAATTTTGTATTGCAATATTATCATAAGCATAAGATTATTCTTATTAAAAAGATGCATATTGAAGTTAAATCAACAAAGCAACGAAGAGAAAATCACGTATATCAAGATTTGAACACCACAATGAATGGAATTAAAAGTTTAAACTATTACAATATGTGATGAATTTTGTATTGTAATATTATCATAAGCATAAGATTATTCCTATTAAAAAGATGCATATTGAAGTTGAATCAACAAAGCAACGAATCAACAAAGAGAAAATCACGGGTATCAACATTTGAACACCACAATGATTGGATTTTTTTTATGTTAAACTAATGCAATATGTGAAGGATTTTGTCTAAAAAAAATATTTGAACTACGATTTAGATATATAATAGAAGAAAGATAATTCTTGTTAAAAAGCATCAACAAAGCAACGAAGAGAAAATCACGGATATCAACATTTGAAGTCCCCAATGAATGTAAAGGACTTCAAAGTTTAGTTATAACATATATTTATAACTATTACAATATGTAATGAATTTTGCCTTAAAAAATATTTGAGCTTCGATTTAATTATAAAATCATAAATATAAGATATTTATTTGAAAAGTTCCATATTGAATTTAAATCGACAAAGTAATGATGAGAAAATCACGGATATCAACATTTGAAGTCCCCAATGAATGTAAAGGACTTAAAAGTTTAGTTATAACATATATTTATAACTATTACAATATGTAATGAATTTTGCCTTAAAAAATATTTGAGCTTCGATTTAATTATAAAATCATAAATATAAGATATTTATTTGAAAAGTTCCATATTGAATTTAAATCGACAAATGATGAGAAAATCACGGATATCAACATTTAAAAAAGCTTTTCCCCCAAAAATGTATTACGTTTATTCCTCACATTATTTTGTATACAAAGATAGAATTATATTTGTTATACTGCTTTCCCTTAAATAACTCTCATATTCTGTTGCTTACATTGCAAAACATATTTAAAGAAAAGTTGTAAACAACTTTTTACGTTTAAACAAGTTTAAAGAATTCAATAGTTTTGATTTACAATGTTTACTATCGGTATATATAACAATGTTAGAATACAATACTGTATTTATGTTCCCCAATATCAATAGCAATATACACATATTAAAATTATAGAAAGTTAAGGGCAACAACTTTAAAAATCGAGCCCAATGATGATTGAAGTTTAACATAGGGGACTTGGGATGGCTTTTTTTTTTTTTTTTTTTTTTGCTGATTTGCGGCTGATTTGGAATTTACTGCGTGTGTGTGTGTGTTTTTGGGTATGTGTTTGTGTGTGAAAGATGCTGATGTTGCCTATCAATCCATGACATTTCGATTGCTCATCCGTTTTGCATAAAATCAGTTCAAGTGTGTAATTGCGTTAATCTGCTTTTAAGTAGTTAAATAAATAAAGTTAATTTGAAAGATACTTTGCATGGCTTTCTTCTCTTTTTTGTTGGCCACCCAGAAAAACTTTGCCGTCTCTTTGAAGTGTGAGTTTGGACTTATCTGTTTGACGAACTCAAATAGCAAATAGAAAGTAACACTTGTCTGAGTGTGTGTGTGCGTATGTGTGTATAAGTCGCTTCTTGAGGCGCCCACACACACACACACACACACACACACACACGTACACATCTGAATAGAAGCAGGCATAATAAACCGATTATTAAAATGCGGAGATACACAGATGCATGGATACAAAGATACAAAAGTCCTGGGACAGGTCTGGTCGTGTGAACTGTTGCATATGCCCCAAGCCTGGACCAGGATCGAGTTCATTCGCGTCACAGACACACACACACACACACACATGTTTGAGTGTGGGTTGCTGTCATGACTTTTATTTGTTTGTAATTAAATGTATCTATAGCATGTGCATGTTTCTATCTTGTTTCTTGTGCGTGACGCTGCGCAAAAGGGGTGACATTTTAATCCGCAGCTAATCGCATGTGTGAGTGAATTCATGAGTCTGTCTCTGAGTCTCTCCATCTCTCTCTCTAGCGCTTTTCATGGAAAGTGACTGCATCCACTTGACGGCCCCTGGCTGATGGCATTGCAAACTAGCGCCAGAAAGTATGCAACAGTAAAAAAGCAAAGCTCTCAAAAGATCACAAATTTCAATTAAAGAAAATGCCAAACTCATCAAATTTTTACGCTGCGGGTTAAGCGGCATCAAACAAACTTGCGACAAATTTCACCCGCGAGAGAGAGAGACTCCTTAAAAACTGCGGTCTGCACGCAAAAAAAAGAAATAGAAGGAAAGTTGCGAACCCAAACGAAAAATTGTAACCCAACTTCAAGTGAAACCTTGAGCACTTCTAACCCTTTGCACGCGACACTTTTATGCTACTTCTCATCCTTCGGGCAAACAAAGAAACGTGTGAAAAAGGCAAAAAATTAACGGGCATAAGCAAAAATTAAAAAACATAAAAACAGACCTCATTTCCCTCCCATTTAATTTTTCTCGCCTGCTCCAATCTTCATCCATCTTCAACTTTTCTTCAGGCGACGCCATTTTGTTTTCGTCGCCAAAGTGCGAAAGTTGCGTCAAGAAAGAAGAAATTAAGTTCCAACCAATTTGATTACTGGAAAAGTTATGAAATGCAAAATGCAAAAGTCGTGTTGCCTTTTTTATGCCTGCAACTTGAGGCGTTTTTGGGTTCGCTGCTCACAGCCATTTTGAGGTTAGGTCGGATGCTAAATATCATGAGTAAAGGTCAAATCTCTGAGGGGAAAAAATAAATGGGAAAATAATAAAATACATATATATATACATAGATTTAAAAATATAATCAATTATCGAAACAACTTTATTTGAAAAAAAGTTTGTGTAGAAATAATTTTTGAAAATCTTAATAAAATATAGTAAAACATGAATTATTTCAAAATCAATGTCAAATAAAAAATGTTTTGCTTATATAAGAAAAACTACTATTGTTATAAACAACCCTAATTAAATTTTTGAAATATTATTATTATATTTTAAGAATAAATTATACTAAGAAAAGTAAAATATTCTTATAGTTTCTCTAAGTATCTATTAGGTAGATCTAGTTTTATCGAATATATTTTTTATATATTTTTAATAAAATTCATAAATATGATTTGTTTTTAATAAATTTCTTGATTCTTCAAATATAAAGAATTTCAAGAATTTTATTCCGTCACTTTTATTTTATAAAATATACCTAAACACCTGGAAAGACTCCCAAAAAGTGCTGAGTTGATTTGAAGAAAAAAAGGTACAATGAACAAATCTAATTAGCAACTCATTACGCATCCTCAGAGCGTAGAGCAATAAAAACACAGTGTGCAAGGAAAAGCAAAACATATTGACCGATTTGCTGAAGCTAATCAATTAATTAGGGTAGAGAGACGTGCGATGGTCAGAACTAGGCGGGGGTGAAGTGGAATGAAGTGAGTGAGAAGTGAAGGGAGCGTGAACTACAAAAGCATGGAAGCAAAAACAATTATGTCAAAACAGGGGACGGTATCAGAAAAACGAAGGCAAAGGCAAAAATGTCAGAATGCCAGGGCAAAGAAATACGGTAGAAAAATTAATGATAAGTGAGAAAGGAGAGAGGAGAGAGTAGAGACAAAGCGCAAAAGGCGAGTAAAACGGATGTTAAGCAGCTGCCGAATTCCCAGAGTTCGCAGCGACTTCACGACCGAGACACGCAAAAATCCCAATGAATGATCATCAACCCGAGGCCCACATTAATGGGTAATGGACAATGGAAAATGGTGAATCCTGAACGTCGAATGTCGAATGGTTGCGAGTCGAGCTCGTAAGCTGAAAAGCGCGAAGCATCATCGCTGCAATCGTAACAAACATAATGAGTGAAGACAACATCCGGGAGCTTTATGTTTGTTCGAGTAATAACAAAATTACGCAAGAAATGTAAAAAAAGAGTATTTGGCAGGCAAATGAAAAGTAAATAAGGCAACACACCTAAATGTTCTCTTTTTGATTGCTGAGGAGGGGTGAAAAGAAACCGTGAAATTGCAGAGAAAAAAAATAAACACTTGAAGTGATTCGATACGGTTGGCAAATGGCGATGGGGTGTTTTGGCTCGTGCCCTTCACCCCTCAGTGGCGAGTAGGAGAGAAGGAGGAAGGGGGAACGGGGCTTAAGATGAGCATCGCATTTGGCTTAGCAATTGTAAAGTGCATAATAGTGCATAATGGGCATTGTTGATGCCAGCTCAAGCACCTCATAGCCACAATCCACAGCAGGGGTCCAACTCAAGCCAGTCGAGTGACAAATTGATGTCTCGATAAGCGTTACAATTTGTTACACATTTTACCTTATTTTGAGATGATAGATAAACATAGAGCCGCATATTATTGACTGCAACAGCTGTGGTTCTTCGTAAAGAATTTAAACCAATAAACTTTTGAAGAAATAAACCGATTTAATTTTAAAGATTGTTTTCTATGATTTGGTTCAATTGTTCAGCTTTGGAAAGTATATTTGAACTGGAATTGTAATAGAACTAAATATGTATATTCCTTAAAATTATTTAAAATTTTAATATTGGACTAACTATAATATATAATCCAACTGTCGACAAAATTGCTATTTATAATATTGTTTGTTACTACATTTCGTTTTTTGTAATTCATTTTCATTTATACGAATGCAATTTTCACAAAATATTAAAGGTTCAGTTTAAAATATCAATGTATTAAAATTCTCGCACATTAATTTCTTTTAACAAGCATTAAGCAGCAATTAAAAAGAATAATTACAATGTATTTTAATATGTTGTACTCTTTCACATTTCGCTTGCAGTTTTATGCATAACTTTAACTTTCACCCAATTGGAATATTTACAATAACTTTTTGCTGGCTGCACTGCTCCATCTCTTTCTCGCTTTCTCCCACTGTTTCCGTCTCTGTCGCTCTGGCATTGGGAAACATGGTTCAGGAGGCCAAAGGCTTTTACGCTCTGACTCTGTCAGCAGCGCCCAGTGAGTGAGTGATTTTAAATCCGCTTTTAATGTTGACACTGACACTTTTGTCATTCACACAGACGCACACACAAACACACACATACTGAGGTACACACATGGGGTGTGGGGTGGTGTGAGTGCCGTGACACATGCAAGCCAGTCGCATTTACATGTCGGCAGCTCGCACACTGCCTACCAAAAGTGTATGCACATAAAGTAGTAGGCTATAATGTCAATTAAGAGCGACACTGCAGTTCGCATGCACACATGTCGACACATGTACGTGCATGTGTGTGCCTGTATGTGTGCATATGAGAGGGCGCCTGGCTTTCAGTGCCCTGCAGTCATGTGTAAATGTGAAATGCGTATACGTAATATGGCGGACACAGTGCAGCGATAGGCTTAAAAGTATTGCAAATAAATAAATATATCATTCACATAGACCCTGTATATATTTATACATATACTCCCTATAATATATATATAAACACACACAAAATCAATACGTTTAAATGTGGTCATGAAATTAGTCGCCATCCAGCGCCAAAAAGTCGACTATACATAGACAGACTCACAAGCAACAACAACAACAATAGTAATGCGAATATCAACAACGGGGAATGGCAACAATTGCTTCAACTGCCTGACGTTCCATTTAGAGAACCGCAAACGCAGACGAAGACAACGAGCTAAGTTACAACGCAGTCTGTTGACAAAAGGGCTTAACTGCCCAAAAGTATGCTGCAAAATATACCTTATACACAAAGATAGAAGCAAGAGGAAAGGGAATGGGAATGGGAAAACTAACAGTTGAGTGCGAACAATTTCCATTTGCAGTTCCTTTTTCATTAAACTTGCACTTGGCTGATTTTATTGCAGCCTTTTCTGACTATTTGTTCTTATTTCTCATCGTTGTTATTGTTCTTGTTTTGTATATGGCACAAATGTCGCTTGGTTCGCTTGAAAGGTTTGCGTTAAGCGTTTTGTTTGACATTAGCTTTGCAAACTTTTCGATTTGCCGAAGTGCTAAAGTTAAAACTCTACAGCTGACTGAAAGTGAATTTATAACGATCGATAAACAGTCAAAGAAATTGAATGAAAATATAACAGAACAGAACTGTATGTTATATATGTTTGTATTGATCGGTTGATAAAGCTGACTAACTTTATGGTGTCGGAGATAACTTTTTCTGCATGCACACATTTCGTACACTTGCTGGAGGTACAAAATAATACCTTTAAGTAAACAAATGTATGACTATAGTGCTCTTTAAGCTCTTTCCGCCACTCTGCACAACTAAATGATCAGCTTAAGGTACAAATTGTAATAATAACTCAAATTATAAGAATAATATGAATTACTTTTGTTTTCTCTACGCCATCATTAGAGCTCACTTTTCAGCTCATCACGCAGCCAGTGAGACTTAAGGACCAAACAGCAACAACAACAGCAACGACAGCACACGCAAACGCCCAGAAAAGGACATTTTATTGCTCGCTTTTTTATTTTGCTTGTGCGAATGGGATTTGGGAAAGCGACACAAATCACTCAAAATGAAAAATCCGCTTAAAATGCCGCGTAAATATTTGTAAAGAAATAAGAAAGAAATGGAAGTAGATGTGAAGAAGACAGTGAAGAGGAGTGAGAGCTGGAAGGTTGGGGGAGGGAGGACATCATCACTATGCGTGATGATGATGCTGACACTTTGTTGGTATACAAATGCAAATACCATTAAATGTGACAAGTGGCAACATAATTTGTTAAGGGAATCTCGCTTCATGTCTTTGCTTTCTTTTTTTCCTTCTTCTACTTCTTTTTCTTCTCATTCCCTGCACCCTCCGTCCGGATATTAGCATACAAAGGAGCCAAACATTTATAAGACAGGAACGAGATGGCAAACGAAATGTGCGCCGTTCGTCATATTTTCGCGTAATAACTCACTTCACAATAACATTCACCTTTCTCGCTCACTCTATCTATCTCTTATTTTCTCAGTCTGGGATATTTTCGAGATTAGTTTCACTATGCAACACTACTTTCCGACACTTGCCAGCACTTGTCCGTTTTTCTAATTAACTTTATTGGCAACGTCGAGAAATCACACAATGGCCCAACGAGTCTAAAAACTGTGGCTAAATAAACGAAAGACCAACTAAAAATGGCTAACCACATGCCCAAGCTTTCTTTGAAACCCCTCGGGGGGAAGGCGGCAAAAACAACATCCAACTACTCGCATGTTTGTCAGCCCCGAAAATATAACACAAACGTGCCTTGAACGATTTTTGTGGCTTTTTTGCTTTTTGCTCTAAACAACAAAAGCACTTTGTCTGCCCAGGCATCCTGGCGTATCCTGGCGCTGGGCCAAGGGAAACGCTGCTCAAGTTCGAGTTCCAACCGTTGTTGGTGTCAGTCTTCTCCTCTCACTCTTTCTCTCTGTCTCGCTCTCTCGCAGTCTTTGTGGGAGTGTGTTTATTGTTTATTTACGGTAACCAGCCAAGAAAAACCCCAAAAAGGCAGCTAACATGGGGCTTTGTAGCGGCAAACTAAGAAAATGCACAAAGAAAAAGGACATGAACATGTTCGGTGACGCCTTCCCATGCCCCAGGCATACCCTAACAACTGAGGGTTATGTACAATTATCGTGCAGTTAGAGTAGGTTTGAGAAATTGGCTATTTGAAAGGAATTGCTTTATTTAGCGATAGTGGGCTACCATCGAGTATTTCAAATCTTTCAACAATATAAACCCTAATTAAGATCTTGTGTTCAATTTACTTACTATTTAAGATCAATAAAAATGAAAAAAAAGTGTTATTATATCTAAAATTATACAAATTGTTTTCCACTTTTGTGCTGTACTTATTACCATGATTTCTTTAAAATACTTTAATAGTGGGATTAAATATATAATTCTTCTTCTCTTCGAATATTGACTCACTCTATAAAACCTTTTTGTTATCTACTACCTATTATTAATATTATATATACCTATTCTTTCTTTAATATATGTTTAAACCATTTTTAAATTCGAGAAACATTTGAATTTGTCTGTTAATTTTAAACTTTAACTTTCTCTATATAGAGCATTTAATCATTGGCTTTTTGCACTTTAGCTTTTCTGTTATATCACTTCTGTTATTATTGTTTTCGATATATTTTTACGTGTGGTTGTTTGCTATTCTTGTCACCTCTGCGTGCGTTGTTATTGTTAGCCAAGTTTCAAGGGCGTTAACAATATTGCCTGCGCATCTTTTGCTCCAGCATAAACTAACTTTGTTTCTGGTTCATTTCAATCCAATCCATCCATCTATCTATCCACCCAAAAAAATTAAAAAAGAGAAGCACAATTACCCCCTGACGTGACGTCTGTTGGATTTTGCAAGTTCTAAGGTCTAAAGTCTGACGTCTGACGTCTGAGTTTGGTATCATCATTTGATTGTCAATACATTTTAGTCGCATTTTCTGCGATGGGATAATGCATGTAATCCGCTATTAAGTGCACATTGTCAATCGAGCCCCCGCCTCCGGCTCCTCTCGTTGCTCTCCAAGCCTCTCTCTCTCTTTCTCTCGGCATACAGCTCCCCTGCTCTCCTCTCCTCTCTTCTCCAGCCCGAAGGCGAATTGCGTGTGAGAAAATCTGCAACAATTCTCACGCTGTTGTCGTCCCTTCTGGCTGCTGTTGCTGCTGCTGTACTTATTGCTGTGGTTGTTGCTGTTGCTGTTGTGCAATGAACCCCTCAATCGTTGATGCCAAATGGTAAATTGTAGCCATAGAGCTATACGAGCTATACGAGCCATAGAGAGAGCCATAGTCGATGGCCTTCCATGTTATGTGTTTTTATGCTACATTTAATGTTGGCTTAAGAGCTTTAAAGCTAGCATTGTTGCATTGAGTTGTTCTCCGTATTCAATGTCGTCCTTGTTGTTGTCGGGTTTGGGTTCACTCGAATTGCTGTTGCGTATGAGAGCGGTCTGTAAAGTTTGGTCAATCGCATTGGCCAAATAAAGTTCCAAACACTCGCAACAACAAAACATATTACTAATATGCAAAATCATTTAGTGACTCAAGGAAAACATTCTCATTTGATGTCTTTGTTGCCGGACATAACTTTGTATTGAATTATGTGTGATACGAGAATTAATCGGAAGATTAATGAAGTAACTAGCTGGAGCGATTCATAAACACCTTTCGACATTTTACTGTTGTTTCATTAAAGGTCTTGTAGTCAAACAATGAAGTGTATCAAAACTACTTTCGATAATAATTAATTCAAATTTTAGCTAGACGTACTTCAAAGTATCTCAAATAATTTCAGGTAAAAATTTACGTATTTTAATTACCTATTAAAAATTTTGTTTGTCTACTAAGAATTATTTTTATATGCATAGTGTATTAGTAACAAGTAAAACTCTAAAATTGAAGTTTGAATGGAAATTTGCTGATAAAAATCCTAATTGCGAGAATTAAATATTTGAGATGTTATTACTAATATATTATATTACATCCAAATAATTCATTAATAAGCACATCGCTCATACGCAATGTGCTACGTTACTTCTCTATACTTCCACAATTTGAAAACATTGAAGAATTAAGTGCTCGTTTGTTAAACCAAATAAATGTGACAGCTTCACAATGAAAATAGAACGAAACAAACTTGACTGTATTCAAACATTATAAAATTCAAATTGAAGTAAATCAAAGTCACGCCTTCACTTTCTATTGTGTGGCTTTTGAGTGGCAAATGGAGACAGAGGTGGAAAGGCGTCTGCAGGGGTGCGCATAAATTATAATCAGCTTAATGACAACTACAACAAGAATCAAGTGGCATCCACTTCATCAGGCCACAGCCACAGGGAAGAAGTCGTCGAGTCGTTGCCAAAAGTGTGTGGCACCCAAAAGCCTGCGGCATTTTGGTTTTTCCAGTTTAATGTAATTTATGCCAAAGCTTTTCCCGGCAAGCGGCAAAGCGTCGAAAGCAGCCCCAGCTAATTTGCTGCATAATTAAATGAATTTGCCAAGTAAAACAAAGACTTGTGGGTGAACAACGACTCGAACTCGAACTCTCCAGCAGCTCCCACTTGTCTCACTTACCGTCTTTATTCATGGCCGATTGAAAGCATTTGGCGAGACGACAGGCACGACATTGATTCCTGTGAGTCTTATCCACTGGACATCGACCCTTTAGATCACCGGTCGCCTTGCAGGTGTAAATGCGATTGCGATGAATGCTGCGCTTGAAGAAGCCAGAGCAACCTAAAAAGAAAATATACATTATATCAAGTATATTAAATGATTAAAATGTAATTCAGATTTACCATCGCAGCTATAGATGCCATAATGTTTGCCTGAGCTGCGATCCCCGCACACCTTGCAGGGTATATCCAGCAGACGATCGCCGGCTGTTTATAAAAATATAACAAAATATATATAATATATATATATCTATAGCACTTAACATATTAATGACATTATTATGATCTTATGAACTGAACTGAATTATGAACTGAATTATAATTTATATACGAATCTTGGCTCAACGAAAAACTTTGAGTAGAATTAAAATGAATAATTATTTTATATTATTTTAGTGATTTATAAACATTAATTAATAATATGTAATTTAGTTTTATCTCCGATTTATTTTGTAAAACTTCAATTTTCATAGTTTAAGAGTGTAATACAAATATTTTAAATATAACATAGTACATTTAACTTTAAAATATAAACATTGCTTAGAAAAACTAAATAAAATGAAATAAAAAAGTTAATCAATTAAACCAATTGTAAATATATAAACAATTGTAAATATATAAAATTAGCACATATTATTATAATAAATATTACAACTTTTTGATAAACAAAATAAATAAAGAGTGATAGGAAATATAAGTAAATATTTGATGTTTTTTTCTGTTAGAGAAATATAAATTTTAATTTGCTGAATATCTTTAAAGGGCAAAGCAAAGTAGTCTCTTTTTTTTAAAGGAATATGTTTTCATATTTCATATAGAGCAATTTGAATCTACCTAATCACATTCTCAACTACTACAAATCGCATTCTACCTGCTAATGAAAATGTTTCTCGCTTTTTGCATTATTCAAACTGTCGCAAAGTGCTGCGATCTCAAAGAGATATCTGCAACATATCCGCATATTTAACTTATATTAAATACTAAGCTCGGCCTCAAAGCTGCCCTTGAACAAACACATTGCAGCACGCACAAAAGGTGCTGCATACTTTGCGGCGCCCTCGTTGACGAATATTTGCCTGCTGCGTATGTGTGACTGTTTCTGTTTGTGTGTGTGTGTGTGTGTGTGTGTGTGTGTGTCGCGGATTAGCAAGTGAAAATTGCACAAAGCTAGCAGATAATGCGAGTTACATGGAGACAGGCCTTTACTTTACCCCCTTTGGCTGGCACGCTTCACAAATTAAGTTGAAAACTCGGCACTTGTCAAAATAAAACGCGCCCAGTTTCGATTGTTTCGCCTTATTGAGGGATAGAGGGGAGTAGTGTGAGGAGAGTCTTTGTCCTGTGACATTTGACATATTGTTAACTGTTGGTTTGGTTGGGTTTCGGTTGCGAGCGACGCGTGTTGCCAATTTTCACACCCTGCGCATCGGCAATTGTCCGCAACATGTTAACACCTCTCGAGTGGTTGTGCGTGCCCATTTTGCAGTCACTGGCCCTGGACCCTCAGGGGTTGCATAGGCCATGGCCCTCAAACTCTTCTGTCATATATTTATATATTCTTTTTCATCGAATGTTTTCTTTTTTAAAATTTTGTATTGTTGATTTTAAATGTTTTTGTTTATTTATCAAGTTGCGTCAGTTTTACTGTGAAGCGAGTTGTGCGTTGTGCTTTGTGTGTGTGTGTGGGATACAACAAAATCTTCTGTTAAACTATCAACCATACAATATGCTTTTGACTGGTATGGAAATCTCGGCATTGTTTTTATAGGCTAAAAAGGTCGCCAGTCCAACTTTATTTGGGTGTGAGCAGTCGTGGGATTTAAACGATTTACCGATTTGGTCGTGGGAACTGCAAATTAGGTCTACTCTATTGTCGCACTTCTCTTTAAGTGGATCTAAGCCTCAAGTAATGCATATAATTTGTGGTGATCGCTGAAGATTGATCTGCATTCAAATTATATTCTTAAAATAAATTAGATTATTCATTTAAATAAGCTATGAGTTAATTTATATTACGAGTATACCACAAGTGCAAGTATGAATAAATAGAAAGAACTTATTAATTCAATTGAATCAGATTATTCAATTGAAGAACCTATTATTTAAAATTAATCAGAATATTTATACAAAAAAAAAATTGTAACAAAATCGAAGGAAACCAAACTTTTTTAAAGTCAGTGTAATGATCTTTAAATTAAATGATATTATATATTTTTGCATCATTTGGAATTTTTAAGATTTCATATTATTAATAACAAAAATATAATTAAATAGAAAAATTGTCATATTGTCGATACTTTACAATACAGTTCGTTCAAGTAAAAGTATTTGTGGGTAAGCCAATATCAAATGAATGTCATGATCCTAATTTTTATATCATTTGCTTTTAGAAAAATACCTATACAAAAATATTGAACTGAATGTCTGAAGAATGCATAATTAAATTCATATTTGGCGATGGAAACTTAAATATTACATGGATGTTAAAACCATTTATAAATATTAAACCGTAAATTAAAAATTAAACGTACAATTAATAATATTAATCTTTATAATTGATAGTTTATATTTTATTTTTTATTAGCTGCAATAATTTGATTTGTTTAATAATGATTTGAATTGAATCTGTTTTTTTTAATATGGTATTAAGTAACATACTTTATTAAAAATTATTTATAACAGTCTACTATTACGCAGGGAACATTCCTATAGACATGCTATTGAAGAACACTTCAATAAAATATTTTGTATAGCCTGAACATTAGCGAAGTATTTACAATTTAACTTAGGGAGCTGAACACATATATTTATTTATGTTTTATTCATAATGGAACGCTAGTGAAGCGAGTAATAAAATCAATTTCAAATAATATTGAAAATATTATTATATTTAACAAATACTATAATTAATCTATTTCAATTATTGCTCACGTCACAGATTTTTGAATATATTTTGAATTTTGTTTTTAATTTACTATATAGAGACTAACATAATCCCGTCGCTTTGATGGAGCTTTCACAACAACCGTCGGCTTACGATTGAATTTTACCTGTGCCCATTTTCCGTTGATGGAAATATTTAAACCCTAAGGTATCCAGCGTGCTGAAGTTGTTGAGAACTTTGAATAACACTCGAAATTTGCAGATTTAGTTCTGTTCTTTCAATCAATTTACTATAGTATAGTATTAACAATTTCACTTTGTAATTCACGAATTTTGTGTTGTCTTTCGAATAAGCACACGCGAAAAATGTTTGTTACATTTGCCGACGCAAAGGACGACGTCGCAGCTGCGAAGCGGATGCGGATCGTATTGGCTGACGGACCAACTGTGAATGGCGCAGCACCAAAAGCTGCGGCAGAAGCAGAGCCAGAGTCAGAGTCAGATCCGGAGCCAGAGCCAGAGCCAGAGCTGAGCAGCGCAGACCGCCAATTACGAAAGTGAAGCTGCCAAAGGAGAGGTCCTTTTTGCAGTCAATTTGACAGGACGCAGAGCAAAGCCAAAGACAGCCACCCGCCACCCGCCGCTGCCTCTGTCGCTGCCTTTGCAACTGCCACTGCCACTGCCACCCATCCCCCTTTAGACGCGACACAAAGCCACAACCGTGGCACAGACAGCAACGTCCGGGAAATTGAAAAACATAGAGCACAGAAAGAATACAACGAAAAAATAAAGCACCCGAAACCGAATGAGGAAAATGGCAATGCGAAGCGAAGCGATGTGATGCGTTGGCAGCGAAAAACCAAAACGTCGACGAAAAAGTCGAAAATTTACGAAAAGCTACAAAATGTTACATTTCATCCCTTAGAACGACGATATGGGACAGAGCACAGAGCGCCGCGTGGGGAGGACGGAGGACAAAGCAGAGCAGGGAAGGACAGGACAGAACAGGACAGGCGGGCAGCCAACCGGAAAACGCCCTTTTTTCTGTGCCTGCCGCCTGATGCGATTACAGCAAATGAGGAGACTTCCTGCCGTCCACCATTTTTGTTCTTTTGCCCCATGCGACACGCACACACCAACACGCATACGTATATACATATATAGCGTAGTATGTGTCCTGGCTACGCACACTGCGACACATTCTGTGGCTTTCAACAATTCACCACAAAATGTCAAGAATGATGAAAAGCTAGCGCAAGAACGAAGTCCTCCTCATCGACGTCGTCGTCGCTGTCGTTGACGTTAGCGTTGGCGTTGGCTCCGCTTTGCGTATGTATTGGTAATGGCATCTGTTGTCCTGCTCTGTGCACGCCATAATCTCCCTCTCCTGCTCAGTCTCTGTCTCACTTGTGCACGCTATTTCGCTCTCTCTTTCTCTCTGACTGTCTGTATCTCTCTATATGTGCCTCAGCAAATATCTTTGCCGCCGCTCTTCGGGCTGCTGCCTCGCTGGCTTCTTCTTTTTTTTTCCTCTTTTTTGCTGGTTCGTCCTGCGCTTGTAGGCTGTCGGATTATTAGTTCTAAAGTCAGGATCTCAGCAGCAGGGGCTCTGCAAATTGTGGGGCATATGCCGCAAGGTGATCAAAATGGCAACACTTAAGAGTAATAGCCAATTTTAAAAAATCAAGTAGTTTATGTACGCTACTATATCAATAAAGACTCGTTTTTAAATGCATTTACATCATAAAGATGTATTACATAATAATTTTAGACTAAGTTAGTTAAAAGTTTTATGAATGTAGAAATATAATTAAATTCTTATTATTTATTAACTGATAATTGAATATTCTAGTACGAATTTATAAATTTAAATACCCTTTCTTTAAAGTATAAAAAAAAATTAAATTTCCTCACATTATTAGAACTACATATTTTAATGTATTTAAGATTTCCATTTAAATGTATTTAAGATTCTCATGTATTTAAGATTCCCAAATATTTTTTACGAAATTCAAATATTGTTCTTTAAATTTGAAGTAATAATTTTTTAAAGATATCTTCGTTATTCGTCTCTCAGCTTTTGTTAGGATAGGTAAGGATATTTCATATGTGGTATATTAACATATACGGCGATATATGCCATAATGTGTTTGTATGTGCTACTTTGTATGTGTATGCGTCGACAATTTCGCAATGGCGTTTCCTGGGCTGGCACTGGCTAGTTGTTGTTGGTATGTTGATAGGGGTTGATTTACTGACTCTCATCTAAATTGAAATGACTTTTGTGACATTGTGTATTGGTTGCACACACACACACAGACACACACTCGCATGCACATAAATGAGTGCCTTCTCATATATACATATATAGAAAGAGAACTAAAAACGGGCAGAAGACTACTTAGCGGACTATATCTTATATATTATGGCGTATCTTCGCAATTTTGGGGGTGGAGTTTTGTAAATCGGAGTTCTGGCAAGTGTGGGTCTATTACACAGTCCATTGAGTTGCCCCTGGATATGTGCATACACATACACATCTACGTAGTCGGTCTGTGCCCCAGATCATACTCGTAGTATAGTATGTTGCCCCACGCGTGCATAGCCCAGCCCAGTGTCGTCGCTTTTATACTATCCTGCGGTTATATTAACCAGTCAGAATGCAAAGTCATTTGCAGCTACGCCAACGCACGCTTTCCCCCTTTCATATCCCCTTAACACACCACACGCTGTCATCTCTTTGGTCCTCTCCCCAACTCTGCTCGAGCCCATCAATATGCACTCACACATACGCATACTACGTCGTTCACACACACTCACACACACACACATGGGCATGCCAAATTTGCGGCATCAAGAAGTCGCATTTTTTCTATGGCCCGAAATTCCCGGTCTCTACCCGCCTCGTACAGCGACCCTTCTTTGTATTGTCAATGTATTAGTGTGTGTGAAAATAAGCCACTCCCATTGCGAAGAAAACTCACCACTTTTGTTGATTCGAACGCATGCGCATTAATTCTTTGCTCACTTCGAATTCAGTTCGAAAATGTTTCGAATTGAAGCTGGCTGTGAATTGCTGACGACCGAACGTAAATTCATTCTTCGAGCTTATTCCTTTTGAACACCTCAACCAAATCGGAAGTGTTTTTATTTTATCTTTTTTTTTTGTTTACACAGCCTTGATTTGCCGGCTTCGAGTGAGTAGCCAAATATTGAAGTTAAATCTTCCATTTGATATCAATTTAATTTGCTTGCAGCAGCACCAAACATGGATGGAAATACGCCTTTCTATAATAATCCGCGTTTCACTGCTGGCAATGCGCCATTTAACAATTGTCCCAATGGCAATTGTCAGCGAGTGGAAGCAGGCAGTCAAAGATCTTGTTGTCCTGGTGGTGTCTGCTGTCCAAACGGACGTTGTCCACAACGTGAGCAGACTCCAAGACAACAACAACAACAGCAGCAGCAGCAACCACAGCATCCGGTTTGGAATTCCAACAGTGGACGCTGGCAATAAATAAAGAGTAAAGCGAATCCGGCAAATCAGTGCACTCATTAAACTAAACACTATAGTATAATATAATTGAAATGACCAACTCTCTCTCCCATACCAAATGGCTGTTTTGTTAGTAAATAAATATTATATATAATATATATATTTCATGCAAAAAAATTATGAAACTATTTTCTTTTGTTAACATTGTCCATTTTATTAAATCGTATTTGCTGTTTCGCATATTACACGAGCTAACAATAAATATATATATATAATTTATTTTATTTATAATATTTAGTTTCGGTTTTGTTCGTGTTGGTTTTTTATTTTTTGCTTTCTTTTTGTTTTGTTTTGCAGATGGTGTTTCTCTTTTGTTGGACTTAATTGGCTAGGGGAAAGTGTATTTTATTTGTTTACTCGTAAAGTTTATTTATGCTTCTCATTGAAATGTAAGAATTTGTTGCTTAAAGTCTTTCTTTGGTTAGTTGTTGAAATGTTTGATAGTTGTTGTTGTTGTCATTGAATGTGCTGTTTACTGATGTGCTTCAAGTCTTTTGAAAGTGTGATTTGGATTTATATTCCCCATGAAGCTTTTGGGCATAAAGAGTACAGACGTACATAAATTTATTTATGTTAAGATTGAAATACTTTTGTATATATGTAGCTGTCACATGTATATAATATTTGTAAATTATTATCAATGCAACTGTAGATGCTCTACAAAATACCGAATATCTTTTATTTATTTAACACTACGACCATTTTATTTAGCTAATTTATATTCCTTCTAAATGTCTTTTATTGTTTACTTCGTTATTTGTCTTTCGTATTTACAAAGTTTTCAGTTTAGAATCTGCTGTCATAGCATAAGGTTTCGAAAATTAAAACTGATAGTATAAATATTAATTGGAGGGAAATTTAATTCATTTAAGGTGTGTTTGTTTTTGGGAAGGCAAACTTGCTATGACAGCTTGAATTTAATTTCACTAAATATGTCTTTAATTTTATTTTAGTTTTTATTATATATAATCGATTGTTTCTTTATATCTGTGTAGTTAAATAGCAATTTCGAATATTGCTTTTTATATTAAGGTTCCATTCATTTTAATCAACATTTATCATTGCTTTTCAGTTAATTGTTCTTATGCATTTGGAAGTAAAGTGTCATTTTATTCAGCTTAATAAGTATTTATCAATTTGTATATATATTAATATTGATTTACCATTTATTATAATTTCAGTGTGAGGTTTGTGTGTTGTGTGCTAATTAGGTGTTCTGTCTGTTTATCTGTCAGCCCATTAAAAGTCTGTATCTAAATTTATGTTTGGTTAATTATAATTGATATAAGTGGCGGTGCTTGTTGCGTTATTTGGTAAGCTAATTATTGATTTGTGTTCTGTTCTAACCACTACTGGTACATACATACATTCCCTATAAGTTGTATACTTTTTATATTTTCGTTTTTCTATAACAATATTATTTTGTGCGCTCATCAGCTTTAATACATGCACAAATGTCGGCGCTAAACACACAAATCAGTTTCGGATATCAAATATTTATATAATTTTACAAGACAATTCAATTACATTTCTACAAATTGTCAATGATTGTAGCGTATATAAGCAATTATTGTTTTATTCGGTGTATAATAAATAATGTAAATTTTAAAATATTTATAAAATTATATTGCAACTCGTTTATGTTTTTTTTTTTCAATAAATAAATTTTAAATGTATATAAAATCATACAATAACAGCCTTTGGTTGTTCTTAGCGCAAAAAACAATTTTTTGGTTAAAATTAATATAAATAAATACGTATACAAATATAGAATAAATAAGTAGTATTTCGATTAATGACTTAACGTCTTTTTTTTAAGAAAGTAGTAAACGCAATTATTACAATTTGTTATCTAATCGGAGTTACATCTCACGTTCCAAATGACACATTTAATTGTCAAGGGAATTCGTGCGCAACTGACTATAGCAGGCCTGGCAAACTCGAACTGGTTTCAGAATGCGGAGACGCGAAATTTCGGATTCAAAGCGACTGCACTTGTTGCAAAAGACCTGACCACAGTTTCGGCAATGATGCTTACGCTCATAAAGAGTGAATCTACGAGGAAGATAATGTTAGTAAATTTGTAAAAAGTCATTGCTGATCAAACATACTTGACATGACATTTGACACACTGATCAGCACCCTCATCCTTGAGCCAATGATCTGCAACTCCACGACCAGGTTGCTCGGTTACGCTCCAGGAGAAAATGCGACCACGCGCATCACCTGCAAATTAGTAAATTACAACCATTAATTTTAACATTTGGCACATCTCTATTATTTTCTTGGCGGTACTTACCAACATATAGTATTTTATGGTCTTTAGATACCGTAAGCGCTGTTATACTAGCCGGTTCGGCGTTATCTTTGCGGTCATAAGCCGTATGCATGGTTAGCTTTGATCTGAACATTAATTGACGTTGCCATTTGAAGCCTGGTAAAAGGGAAAATGCATATTAGTAGCAGAGGAATTGGATAGGGAAAGCATTATTAAAAATTAAAAAATTAAATATTAAAATACAAACCTTTTCTAAGCGCCTGTTCACCTCGATGTCTGTCATTGTCTAACATGACGAAGCCATCCGTCAAACTGGTGTCCGATTTACTAGGTCGAATACTGTGCTCCTCTGTGAAAACGTTGTCATTAACAAGTTGATATTAAACAATTTAATTTATTTACTTACCATCAGCTGCTCTTTGATCTGTGCTGCAACCTGGTGCTTCTACCGTAGCTGATTTCATCTCATGCAGCGACTTAGCGCCTGTAATGGAGCTCTTTCGACGCTCGCCTGAAGGTTCCGGTTTGGCATTCGCGTCGGCGGATTTACTGGATTCGTTGCTATGCTGTGATGCCTCCGAGATGCTGCTCTCCGAAGCAGATTTCACAATTTCTAAATAGAGTAGATCATATTTAAATATGTGATTTAAAAGAATTTTATCCGGTTACTTACCATGTTCTGGTTCCGGCTGCGAAAGGCTCTTCATTTGTTTGAAAATGCTCATTTTATCAGCCTTATTGTCGTCTAGAGATACTGAGTCGGGTTTGTCCTGCGAGGTGACTTCCACCCCGCGTTTAAGCTTACGATCAATGGGCACTTGGGTATGCTCCAGAGACCACATCTAAAATAAAATGGTATTTGATTACTATCCACTATAAATATATAGAAATAGATTCCGACTCACCCTGACTACTCCATCAGTGGAACCTGTCATGACCACATTTTGCTGATCCCATTCACGGATCTGTGAGAAGGCAACACAAAGAATTTGCTGCATGCGATCAGCGCTGCCCACGCACGTATTGACCATCGCCAAGGCGTCACCATTTATGGACCACACATGTAGCCAAGTTGCAGAACAAGTGGCAATTTCACCAGTCAGCTCATTAATGGCCACGGCAGCCACAACACCCGCATGTCCACGCAGCTGACGCACGAATGTGAACCGCGACATGTCCCAGACAATCGCAGTGCCATCTCGAGAGCCAGAGACAACGACATTATAAGCCGCGCTGGCAGCCAGGCAAGTGACGGCATCCGTGTGTCCATGTAAAGAATGTCTGACGCTGAGACTCTTGCGATTCGCGTCAAACTTCCAAATGGTCACCACAGAGCTGGTGCCGGCAGTGACAATCATCTTAGCATTCGGACAGGCACAGGTCAGAATCTCGCCAGAGTTCTGTGCTGCAGCCTCGGACACAAAGGATGCTCGATCCGTATCGTAGAGACCCACACGCAGCGAGTGATCAGCGAATCCCCAGGCAATATATTTGGTATACGATGGCGGCATCATCACCTTGTTCTGCTCCACAGCAAACACCGTTTTGTCTGGCTGCAATATTTGACCCACTGGCCCTTTAAGCTCTTTGATGGGTTGCAGACTGGGCTTCAGATTGTCGAGATTATGGAAAAATAGACGATCTGTTTGCAACACAGTACTGTTACCCTGTATCAAGGCTGTCGGATCAATCAGCGCCGAATGCCGTGAATTGCCCATTTTCTTGGCCGGATGCGCCTTTCTAAACAGCTGCTTGGGTATTTGACCAAAATTATTGATAAATCCAATTGTTGCATTTTTCTTAAGCGGATCATCAATGCTAAAATATGAGGAAAGCATTAGTACAGTATGTTAGGGTTGTTAAGAATATGTTACTTACTTGTAAATGTCCACATTGCCTTCGTAGAAGAGATGATGGAAAACATTGACGGCATCTATGGCGGCGGGCCCTTGTTGCTTGCATCCAAAGATCAAGTCGATCCACTGAAAGTACAAAATAGTATTTTAATGGTGGTATATAAAAGAAAATTTCTATAATATTGACTACAAAATGTTGCCCCTTATTGTTGAACTATCAGCAAAATACGAATACCTTGTGCTATAAATTTAGTCCACTTACCAAATGCAAATGCTGACTAACGTGATCGCACTCGAGAGCACTTCGATGCAGTCGTATGAATTCTCTGGGATCCTGCTTTGCCCACGGCGGGAGAATGACATGATTCAACGTTTCACCATTTTGCTTGGTGCCCAGATCAAAGTTATTAAAGTTACTGAGGAATTCGGGCAGATAGAAAAACTCTGGTATGAGTTCCTTGACATCAGCCATGTTTAGCTTGGATGCCGACAGCCAAGCCTCTTTAATGCTGTGGAACATGCGATCAGCTAGATCAAAATGGCCACCTTGAAGCTTAAGAAACGGTTGGGAGAAGGGCTCCAATCGCACCAGATAGGAGCACACTATCATGGCCGAACTGTAATGAGTGCCATAGTGATACGGTGGAGTTTCGCCATGCGGATCATCCCACTCCTTGAAACGTTTCTGGAACTGCTCCAAGCGTTCGTCCGCCTGGGCGCCCATGGGACGTGAGAAGTCGCGGAATGTCTTGGGGTTGGTAAAGTCAAGCTCTTCCGAATCATAGTCGGCGAGAATCCACGGAAATACCGGATACTGCATGAGATCATTGTAGCTGCGTCCCGCGAGCGTATTCAAATGCATCAGATACTGGAAATTGGAGATTTCGCCACGCACCCAGCGCTGAGTCACTGATGTCTCGCCAATGAGGCCACTAAAAAGACCTGAGGTCTGTTCCACGCTAGCTGTACGCTTCTGTCCGGCCACTGATTGCTGGGCGTTGTCGTTGAGAGCAGTGGCGAGGGCCAGGAATCGTTGGTTCACCTTGTTGCGCACCTTGCGCGGGAAACTCAACAAGTAGTTGCGTCCATCCTCGGAGAATACCTCTAGGGCAATCGGCTGCAGCAGATAGCGACGCTTGTGCACTTCGCGAATCTCTTCGTAGGCGAACTTGGAGCACTGCCTTAGCTTGTGACTAACAGCACGTGATGTGGACGATGTGGTGCCGCCTGAGTTAGGTATGATGGGCTCATAGGCACCTGGAGGTAGGGTGTCAATGTCGCGTATCTCGCGGTTCTTGAGCAGCGTGAAACCATCAACAATGTAGCAATGCTCCTTTCCGAACAGCAGAAGACCCTCAAAGGTGTCCAGTCCCTGGACACGAGCACAGCGAAACATGAAGCTGATCTTTTCCTGTTCTTCCAACAGACGCAAGAATGTCTCGTTGTCGCTAGTCATCGACGTATCTTCCTCCTCCTCGTCATCCTCACCGGCATTGCCGTCTAGTGATTCCTGTGGATATGGCGCACCATGTGCCAGCAATTTGGGCGACACAGGGGGCGGCGGGGTTGAGGTGGAACTACTGGCCTCCAAGCGATGTGGATGACTGCTCGTTTCCAGGGAGGATTGTTGTTGTATGGCATGTTGCTCGGCCTCTGCCAGTATCCTAGGCTGTTGCTGGCCATGCTGAAAGTAGAGTTTGCTATCCAAACTGCTGGCCACCTTGTACTTCAGCTGTCGATTGTCGGCCAACTCGAGTTCAGGTCGATAGGGATAATGCAAATAGAAGACATCGTTACGCATTGTCTTCTTGCGCATGCGATGCGGTCCTTCGGTGGTGTCCAGTATCCACTTGTCTAGCGTGCAACAGCCACCAGGTCCCCAGAGGCCGCGTTCACGCGTCAGCTCTGTTTCGGATTGCACCCAATCCTGGTAAACATAGCGTTGTGTATGCTGCAGCATCTGCTGATATTGCTTCGTGCGCAGCTCCAGCAGATCCTTGATCAATTGCACATGAATGCTCGTGCATTCGTAGGCCGACTCGCGACTCATGTTCGACTTGGTGCGCACCAGTTCATCTTTCTTGACCTTGGTGCGACTGGCCAGGCGGGTAAGCCCACCAGTTACCTTTTGTATCTTGGACTGAATCTGATTGTGCAGCTCCCAGGGCACACGGTAGGAGGCTTTACGTTCGGCTTCTACATAATTAAACCACAGTTTGGAGGCCAGCTCCATCACCTGCTCGCGTGTGGTCTGCAAATCGGGCGCCTTTGAGTTGGCTGGCGGTGGTGTCAACGATATCTTGAAGACCTCTTCGATTGCGGGCTTCTTGCACACATAGAGCTCCTCCCAGACGCGGAAGGCGGCGCCCACAATCAAATTACGACCCTGTAGAAAATTGTTTATTAAGATTTTAAAGATTATTTTGGTAGACAAGGCTTGACTTACCTGCAGCTGATTGAGATCCTCGTCCTTGGGTTCGGTGGTCTCTGTTTGCGGATTTACATGCCAGGTGGTATTACGACTAGTTGCTGGCTCCAGAATGATCTTCATGTCCGCGGTTAGCTGCAGCAGACAGTATGTGAGACAGCCAATGAACTCGAGCTCATGATTGCCAGCGCCAAATATGAGCAGACGATGCTGTATGATTTTGTGCAGCGCCTCCAGCACGCTCATCTGCTCGGCAATCGAGTCGTCGGTGGGACGAGAAAGTAGAAACAGTATGCTTCGATTCAGCGAATGATGCAGCTGCTCTAGTGATAGCGACGACGAACGTCGCTTGGCCTGCGCAATTAGTTTGATGACAAAATCAAATATATCGTGAGGATTGCGCGTGAGGCACCCTTGCCACAACTTGTCCACAATGCGCGCCGTCAGATAGAAGACATTCGGTGCAATGTGCTGCGTGTGACTCTGCAGCAATGGCACCAAAGGCAGCGCAGCCTGCTCGCCCACTAGCACGTCTGCTGCGAGCAGATGATCCATAAGTGCAATGATGATTTGCGTCTGGTACTGTACTTGCAGTGGCACCTCCGCTGTCTCTGGAGCAGCATCCAGTACAAGATCTATGACTGGCGTCGTCTTGCCGTGCATATTTAATCCTAGCGAGTCGACGACAATCACACGGAGAAAGTCTATGATGCACTTGCGCACCGGATGCGCTGTCAGCTTGGGTTGATTGGCCACAGCAGCATGTAGCGCCTCGGGTGGCGGTAGCACAAAGCTGCTGCCAGTGCCGTCGGTAGGCGTGGAAGCGCCACTATTCGGCTCTGACTCACTGCTGCGAACCTGCTGAGGAAAGAGCACCGCCACGAGTGAGGTGACCACATCGCCAGCCATCATGACTGGCGTAAAATCATTGAGATTCTGATAGAGACTGAAGAGCAGCTGAATGATTGTCTCCGGATGACTATGCAGCCACGAGGCGCATTCTCCGGCATGCACAATGGCACGCACCATGGCCAGCAGCACGCAGACGCCTTCGGGACACACGTTAAGCTTGGGTAGCTGTGTGTTGGCCGAGACAGGAGCGCCCCAAAGGAAAGACCAGACGCGATCCAAGTCGAATTTCGTATGCTCTGTGGCAAGCACTTTAACGGGTTGTCCCATGATCAAAGCGGTGACCAGGAAGTACAACTCGGGCACATCTAAATGATGCTGCATCAGCCACTCGAGTAGTTGGAAACCTGTTAAAAGAAAGTGATTATTAAGTGACATTATACGATTGCAATTCATTCGCTACTCACCGGGTATATTCAATGCTGCAGTGCGCACCTCGCCTGCAATTTGCGTGGGAAGATGTTGTATGGTATTTTGTGGTGTGGCTACGATGACAGTGCCAGTGCCATTGGTGGGCCGCTGATTCAGCTGCTGGGCGCCCAGACCAAGCAGTTTACGCTGCGAAACCATCTCAGTGAAGCGTAGATAGCCACCATTGTGGGTGGCATCACGAAAACGCACTAGGAAACTCTCATTGGCGCAGATCACCACAAGAATCCGCACAGCAATTATGACCGTCGTGAAGTGAACATGCGGCTGCATGAAGAGCAGCAGCCAATCCATGCCCAACGTCTTGGAGATGTCGTCACAGATCACATAGTTAACAGTGTTGCGAGGCGTGAAGAGCAATCCATGCAGTAGCGAGAGGCAGCGATTGCGCAAGTAAATATTCTGCGCAAGACCCTCCTGATCATCAATGGGCAGTTTCATGCTGGGCAACAGCACAGCACGCTCTGCATTGCCGTCGGCTAGACGCGGTAATTTGGCAGCCACATATTGCCCGAAGAGCAACAGATCCGTGTGCCTAGGTTGTCCGCCCAACAGCGTCTCCAGCAGATTGAAGAGTATCTCGCGCGTGGAATGATCCTGAATGTGCGTGATGATGTGGAGCAGTTTCACCAGCAGCTGCAGATCGCGCATTATCTTTACATTCTGTTTCTTCTCATTTGACTCCACTACAAGTTCAAGCAAATGCTCCAGCAGCGAGCGCAACAATCCATTGGGTGCATTATGCCAAATCTCGAGATCACACAGCAAATCCTGGAAAGCCGTCACATTGGGTATTGCGGACATGTCATGGCCACTGTTCACCGTGCCCACAAGGCCAAAGGTCAAGTGCAGAATGTGCGAGTTGAGCAGATGTTTCTTTTTTAAAGAACATGCCCAATGTTTGATAGCAACGCTTGCGATCCATCTCCGCTTGCGCGGCACGATTACTGCGCACCACACAAGTTAATGCCTTGACGCCAGCATAAAGGGATTCCACATCTTGGGCCATGGCAATGATGCCAAGCAGCACATTGCAGCCACCCACGGTGTCAATCATCGCCGAGACTGGATGCGGACTAAAAACACGTACTCCCAAATAGCCGACGACAACGCCGCCCAGCGAACGTCCTGCGCCGGCCAAATGACCCGCAGAATTGTGCAAAATCCTAAAAAAGAAGAGATTAATTCAAGCGGCTTCTCATTGAATACTTTTAGTTACTCACTTGATGGGAGTGGCATTCTCGTGCGAATTCATGTTCAGCTGTTTGGCAATGCTCTTGTTATCTGCCCGACTGTAAACCTTGCGTATCTTGACCAGTGTCAGCTTGGACACAGCCTTGGCATTGAGTCCTAGTAGCACACGATCTTCAGGCACCAGAGGAGCCAATGGCTCCGCCTGTTTGCCTAGCTGTGGCGCCTGCAACGATCCCATGTAATGCGGCCCCAGCTGATAAATTGTTTGCACCGTCTGTTGGGTAAGCACATCCTCCAGCAGATGGCAGACACCCTGCTTCCAGCAGAGTCGCGAGTAACGACGCCAAATGGGTGGTGTGCCAATGTAGCCAAAGATCTGTGTCGCCGAGGTGAGATTGGCGCTTGTTGCGCCCGGATGTTGGGCAATATAGTGCAGTTTCTGGGTGTGCATGGGTACGCCATCTAAATAGAGCGATAGACTGGAGTTTTTGAGCACGGCACGATTGAGCACCACGACTAAATTGTGCCATTGTCCCTCGTGCAGCAAATCTGGACACCAGATGCGTGCAATACCATCATCCGAACCCTCCGGCTCCCAATCGCCAATACCTAGAAAGTGAATAAAGAGTTATCAATGCTATTGTATCGAAAGTGAAATAATAACTTACTTTTCCTGGGCGTCACTAGTGTTTCCTGTGTGGAGACCACAATAGCCTTATCCCTAGCAGAGAGAAGAATCGATAAGCAAGCCAAATTCTCCTCGCGCGGATTGTGTATGGTGCGCACCAAAGTCAACAGTCGCACACAATGCGGATCCGTCTTGGGATCCGAGAACTTCTCGACACAGAACCACGTGGAATAGCTGAGACCAGTTTGAGGCGGAAAGATGCGATCTCCCGCACCAATGCCGCCAATGGTATTCGCATCAATGGTGCCACCAGCTGTGGCTGTGGCCTGGGGTGCCAATGATGGCAGATAGAGGCAACCAAAGCCCTCGGCCGACATGTCTAGCTCCACGAAAGGTGGCAGAGTGCTCGAGCCGTGTGCACGAAAGTCTCGCGGTGTTGTCATCGATACCAGCGTCTTAATACGTGTCAAGGGCACTGGGCCACCCTGACGATAGGACTGCTGGAGATCAATGTCGGCGCAGGACAACGGCTCGCCGAGACGTAGAAATTGCCGCAGTTCGGTGGGCTGCAGCGCCTGAGCGGCCAGTCGCTCCAGTATGTACTGCATGGGCACGTGCAGCGGATGCAGTTCCTCAGCCAGTGCACGACGTGTTAGACGTAGCAGCTGTTCGGCCAGACCATGATCGCACATGATCTGCTGATTGCGTTCGTTGCGTACTAGCGATTTGATGATCTCACTGAGGTAAACCTGCAGTTGAATGGCTTGGAGCGGAGCCTCATCGTTTTGCACTCCAGGCAGCAGCTGCAGCATGCAGAGCACGACGCCGGGATGCACAATGCGTGGCTCTGGCGTCGGCTGGGTGAGATTCAGCTGGCTGGGATGAACGGGAGCAGCGAGTTCTTTGCTGGGGGAGCGCGTATGTGGCGCTGGATCAACGAAGAGCGTGATGACACCGCTCAGATTAGGCGACTCAAAGTTGTCCAATGCGATGCTATAAAGCAGGCGGAACACCACGCATATGTAGCTCAAAGAGCTGGGAATTTCGTCGGAGAAGCTGTGAGAAAACATTTTATTAAGTTGAGAAAATATAAGAGACCAAGAAACTCACTTAAAGCTGAGAATGTCGCCGCTGAAAACATCATGATAGTATTTTAGTAGCGTCTGTTGTGGCTCATAGCTGCCAGAGAAATCCTGTAGTGTGGTGTCGCCACCAAAGCAGCCGAGTAGCCGCAAAGTATCGCAGAGCGAACTGTTGCAGATCTCCTGATGAAAGAACTTGGCATTCGCTGGCTCAAAGCGCATGGCGGTCGCCAGCGTTTGACAGACGATTTGCAGCAGCAGTATAAGATCCTGTTGGGCAATCCCAGGTTGAGACTGTGCCATGCTGCCGTCCAGCGATACAAAAACGCTGGTCAAATAGACAAAGCCCCCTACTTTGCGGAAAACGGTGCGTGTGCGATGCGAATCCTTGAGACAGCCCAACAGCATGTTCAGTATTTGTATCTTGAACTCCACCTGATGCGGACTGATGCTGTGCATCAGCGACAGAATGTAAAGCATGTCATCGTCACCACCAGCAGAGAGTATCAGCTCTCGGACGATGCCCAGTGCCTGGGGACGACAATGCTTGAACTTGACCAGTTCATGAATGCACTTAGCGCCACCGTATTCTCGAAACAGTTGCGCATTATTGCTGGCGCCGCCGCCAAGCAACATGGTGAGTGCCTCCAGCACATGCTTACCCAGCATGTCAAGCAGATCCTCCGGTTCCTGCTCGGAGGCGGGCTGCACAACAAGCGATTCATCACCATTGGTTATTTGCCGTACATGATCCGCATAACGGTTAAGGCAGCTGACAAAGATCTCGAGAATGCCCACCTCACGATACACATCCTTGAAGACGCTGTTGTGTCGCAGTATGTTCAGCAGCGTCTTCAGACAGAGAATGCTGCACGATGTGGATTGGTTGTGCTTCAGCAGTAATGACAGACTGATTAGTTCCTTGCAGGGCACAAAGTTTAATTGAAACACAATAAACTCGAGCAGATCGTAGAACTTCTCCTGAATCTGTGGGCTTTTCTGATGAATGCGTTCCGCAAATGTGCTCAACGTGTGCTCTGATTCGAGTATGAAGTAATTGGCATTCTCTGAGTGATATACACGCGATATGGCGTCCAGTATGGTGCAGCACAACGCAGGCGTTGTGGACTTGAGAAACACTGTCTGCAGCACTTGGAAAGCGTAGACATTGCGCACACATGTCTCCCGGGAGCTGGCCTGTGGTAGCTGGAAGTTCTGCAGCTTAAAGACCGTGTTGAATTGTGCTGCAGGAGGACGCAGCTCGTAGAAACCGCACATACAGAGGGATGAGATCATGAGCACCAGGTTGCGTATTGCCGCCTGAATTTCCAGCGTTTGACTGCGCGCATTATCGAATCTACAAAGCGCACAAAAAGATTGATTAGCGAGTGATTATAGAAACTTTTTATTCGAGACTTACTTGAGTAAAAAGTCGCTGAGAAACACGTAGCCTTGGGAGGCACGAAAGTCGTCCATTAGTATCTGGGATACTTGACTAGAGTCCTTAAGAAAGCAGAAGACGGTGACAAACATTTCGACTATCTCCAGCGGATTACCGAACGTCAAACGTTGCATGTTGTCCACGCACAGTGCCATGCAGCCCTTGGCTAAAGACGTGGAAGAGAGCATAGATTAGTATATTCCAATTTTTACCAGGCAATAGTACTCACAATGTATGTAGGTAACAACGGCATCAGTCAGACCGTGCCTTGAAATGGTGGTGAGTATCTCCGCCGCATTCTTGCGCCACACAATGTTCTGCATGGGGCAGGGCGAGGTGATGGCCGAGAATAACAGCGTCAGATCATCCATGCGTGCCAGCTCCTCAGCCGGATACGGATACGAACAGAGTTTCACCAGCAGCTGCACAAAAACTTTCTGCAACAGAGTGCGACGCTCGTGGGCATTGAAGTCACTCACGGTGGCTCCATCTGCCGGTGGCTCATCGTCTTCCACGGGTGGCAGATCGAAAAACAAGTATAAACACTTGACCAGCGTCGAGGGCACAGCTGCAGCTGTCATGACCTAGAAAAAAATAATACTTGTGATTACTTCAAGGGAACTTCGAATGGGGAATGCGTCGAAGAGATAAGCAGAAAGGCAAGTAAATGATCGGGTTTCATAATGCAAGCTTTAAATGTATAAATGCAGAACATTGGAAACAAGACTTTCACACAAAATATGATGCAATTTGCAATTAAAATAAAAGTAATTATCCTACAATATCTTAGTAACAGATGATGAAATTGTACAATATTAATAAATATCCTTAAGTAACAAAAATATATATGATATATTGTCCGTTTAACTGAACATTTGAAAATCACATTAGATAATTTAGATGACTCTAAAATTATTATCAATTATTATTATTATAGAATGCAGTTACAGTTACACTTTCTTAGCCAAAAGTTATTTCCACTATATCGCTCACCTGAATAAGCGAAACGTCGCCGTTAGCCAAGAGATTCAGTGTGGCTAGTAGGAGCCAACCACTGCTGGTATCCTCCGTGGTCTCTACCTCCAGGAACTTGACAATCGCTATGGAGGCGGCCTCAGTGCTTTGATTAGAGGCGCGTTTCCGGATTTCGCTTACCATGAGGCGTGACACTTGCTGACAAAAGGCGACGACATCCCAGAACTTTTCGCTCATGTCATTGGCAGGGCAGCTGCTAAACACCTGTTGCGGTAATTGCAAAATAATTATACTAGTTTAATATATGATAATTAAATTAACATTCATTACTTTGCAGAAAAGAGGCAGCATTTCATAGAGCTTGCCATCGCGTTCGGTTTCACTGAGGGGCTCCTTGGGATGCGTGTATTCGTTGAAGAGCTTTTTTAATGTGGCCAGACTCATTTGTATGCGTGCATCGAGCAGTGCATCCTCAGCAGGAACAGAATTTGAAGAAGCAGCAGCGGCGCCACGTCCGTTAGCGTTGTTGCTGCTATTATTACTAGAATTTGTATTGCTGCCGCCACTGCCTGAAGCATTGACTGCGCTGCCGCTGCCAGCGCTAGCAGCGCCCCGCAGCTTTCGCATAACATTCATTCCTTATACGTGTATGTGCAAGTGAGTTTGCACGCTCTGTGTATGTGTATGCTCGCTGCTGTTCTACGTTGTTGTTGTTGCTGCTGTTTTATTCTGTTTTGCTGGTTTTCAAACTGGAAATGCGCACAACAAAATTGTATTATTTAAATCAATTGTTTGCTAATCACATCATCATCACCATCAACACTTATTTGACATTCTATTGCCTTCTAAAAAAAAACACAAATTGCACCCGCTTTCATTAGCGTCTCCGTTGTAGTCTGTGATTCACCGGCGGTCAATTTGCTGAACTGCTCGCACTTGTTTCGCACACTTGGAATCGTTGTTGTTGCTTAAGCAAATGAAATTTTTTTGCTGAGCTTTTTAAAGCGCAATGTTTACACACACATATACTCTCAAACAAAGTAAACGAACGTGCGAACATTGGCCTCATGTGTGTGTGTATGAGGATATTGTTATTGATGTGGGTGGGAGGCAGGAAGAGAAGCACAATCAAGGGGAAATGTTTAAGCGTGGGCGAGTTCAATTGGGGTTAAATAAAGCGAGTGCGAATACTTTGGCAGCAAGCTTATCAATAAATCAAACACAAATATTTACACTTATTCCGATTGCGCACAAACAATAACAATAATAACAGCAACAGCTGTTTGAAGTTTACTCAACACTCAGTCAGAGCTTTATTACTATTGCCTTTTTCTCACTGCCAACGCATTTGGGCCAAAGTATCTATAACAGCAGAAGAAGCAGCTGAAAACGGGCACAATTACAACTAACGGCTGTTCATTTTCTGTTTTCCTGATTCCACGCACATTCTTTACGCGCTCTTTGTTTTGCTCGTTTCAATCGCGATGCTACGACAAAATTTATTGATTTTTCTGCTCTCTTTTTTCGCTTGCTCTCTCTTTCTCTGTCTAGTGAAGCACCATCACTTGAACACAAATTTGCAAATTTTCACACGCATTTTTTGCGCTGCTTGCATAACTTTTCGCACTTACTTTTGCAACACATGTTTAGCATGATTCTTGCTTGTTGTTTTTATAATATTTTTATGATTTAATTCGTTAAATTTCACATTGAAAAACTCATTTTTATTATTTAGCTGCATACGAGTGTTTAGCGTAAACGTGACCGTAAGTTCAATTTTCAAAATACACTAATTTATGTCAATAAATATACCAATTCCATAATGACTGGCCATTAAGAAAGATATAAAGATTCACCTAATGTGTGCAACACAAATCATTAAAATTGTAATATGAATAAATTGCAATTGATTGAAAATTATTTATTTTAGTGACAAGCCTTAAATGTTTAAATTCGCATGCTGCTCTACGCGATTTCCAATAAGATTTCAAATGTAAATAGCCGGCCAGCTGACTGTGTTGTAAAATGCATTTGGGCGTCTGCAGCGTTGCCCATTTAATATAAATAGAATTCGCGCTGCCATATCATAAACAAGTTATTTGGCGCGAATTTAAAATTTAAATTTAACTACCATATATATATATATGGTAAAAAGACCTAAAGTTAGGTAGGAATTAGAAAACTGTCATGTGCTTTAGTGTGCATGACAGCAAAATAATTTAAATATATTCTGGATCGTCAAAAATAAAAAATGGATCGTACTTTGTCGATTGATGATGGCTCCATGGTCATATCGGATGACCCGTCCAAGTCCAGTTCCGGCTCATCCAGGGCAGTCTGCATAATGCCTCCACGGCCCGGCACCGCCTCCAAAAACTTTAAAGAGCTGCTCATACCCCGTGACCAACTGACACCGGTCACATTCCCCATTCAGGAGGCACAACGCTGGCTCACTTTGGTGGGAAAATTCGATAAAGTCTACCGCTTTCCGCTGCCCACCATACTGCCAAAAGTCATACAGACGCGCTTTGTGCCCAAGGGCGAGATCCCCAAAGATGTGGCGGTCGATCGACGACGTCGTCAATACGCCAAAATGAATCTCGTCGAGGAGTTAAAGACAGCAGGCTTAACTGACGATGTGCTACAGCCCACCGAGGAGCAATACAATCTGATGTCCGAGTTTGCATTTCCCCACAAGTTCCCGCTAAGCTTCTTCGATGACAGTAACTACGACATCAGTTCGCCCGAAGCCTGGTTCGAGTTGGGCATCGTTGGCGATGTCCACTATCCTTTGCCAGCTCGCGCATATCTTCCGTACAATCGAAGTTTGCGCAGTTGCCGTTGGGCACTGGCTGCAGTGACTGCTTACAATCCCAAGACGGATCTCTGGACACTCGTTTCGCTGGAGGATGAATGCACCTACGATGTGCCCAAGTTGCAGTTCATGTTTCTCGCCGAGGATCCGCACAAATACATTCAACGCTTGAAGTCGGCGATTCATGAGCGGCACAAGGGCGAACAGTTGATGCTGATGGAGCTGATTGTGGACTGTGTGCTACACGATGACATCGAGTCCACTACCTTTCAGAGTTTTAAGCCGATTGAGGAGATACTGCAGCAGTCCAAGGTCTCCGAGCAGTTCAAGCGTCGTCTTCGCTCGGAGGTTAACATTGTGTTTGAGCGTCTGATGGCGCTTTATGAGCTGGAACAGTTCATCATTCAAATGCCGAAGGAGTTTCCGCAATTCCGCAATATTTCCCTGAAGGAATTTATGCCCACAGCTGCTCGTGAGGACTTCGCAGATCGGGAGCGTCGCGAATTGCAATCCTTGGGACTGGACATTAAGAAGAAACGCTACGGTTGGCTGAGGGCGAGCCTCTTTTACTGCGTGGGGGGCATTGAGGCTATGATGGGCGTGGCAACCGAGTGCCAGCAGATCGAGCATCTTTCGGTTTTTGTGTGCAATTTCAACAAGCCGACAGCTCTCGTGGACTTTATGCAATCGCAGGAGGCGCACAGCGATAGTGTGGCCACGTTTCTTAAGGTCTACTGGCCACAACAGTTGACCACAGTGATAACCCTAGTGCTCAGAGCTCTAGGCAAAGGTTGGCTGGACATTTCGCTGAAAAATTGGACGGTGTATGAGATGTGTAAGATCTCGAGGTTTCTGCTGCAGGTCAAATTCCGCATGCAGGAGTCGATGGAGGTCTTGTTGCTGACCTCGCTGATTAACTTTAGCAAACTTGTGTGTGATCCCTGCATTCAGTTTCTGTCATTGAAGAACAACTACAAGTGGACAAGTGATTTTATTGAAACAGAATTTCCCTATGCGAAGCCCGTGTTCGCCTTGACCATCGGCATCAATGAGGATCGCAAAGTGTTTTATTCCACGCATCCAGATGAGTTTCAGCCTGCGTTAATGGAAATCTACAAGCGGGGACTGGAGAAGACGGCAGGAGTGCGCATCATCGATGCGGATGTCATGACCAACATGAAGTTTGCCCGAAACCTATTTATATTAACAGTTGAACTCATTGAGGAAGCGTTTATTGTACAAAACGAGCTGATGAAACGTTGTTATGCTTTGGCGGTGTTACCTTTGAAGGCTTATGCGCGACATTACGAGAGATTCATTGACTTTTATCTGCTCAACTTGGTGGACTTTATGAAGGATTATGCTGCGGCCAAAAAGCCATCGTCACAGGTCAAACGAGATATCATCGAGTACAAGCGACAGAAGGACGAAGTTCGTCAAATATTGCCTGCCTTCATCACCATCGGACCGTTCTACATCAATGTTGACACGATGAAGCAGTTTCTGGTGAAGAAGTACATCGATCTGGTACGTCGCATCTTCGAATACTACGTGGATCGCATGTACGAGACAAATGAGTTGATACTCGAACGGTGTAACGAGGTCTTCCATCGCATTGCCAGGCGTCCGATGAGCATTGAACATTTGTTTGAGATACGTGATTATGCTTTAACAGTGCCGGATATTGTGGATGAGATCAAGGCTGAGATACAGGTCATGTGGCTCGAGTATGACATGTTGGATAGCTTCTTTTACAATCTGTCCGATCATCAGTTCGCCATGAAGTGGAATGCCTTCGCCTGGCCGTATCAGATCATGGTGCGTTTATCCACGCTGAAGGACGAACAGAAACTGGACATAGAGGAGTTTCTGCGTCAGCATTACAGCGAATGCCAAGGCTTCGAGGAACGTCTCGAGTCGCTCAACGATGAGGTGCAAGCTTATTCGCTTGTCTTCAATCCTAGTCGAGCGCAGGAAACCTCAGTGGACATTAAAAAGACCTGGGCATTGATCAGGGAACTAGAGAAACTCGGACGTACGTTGCAGTTTCGACAGGAACTTTTCGAACTGGAGCCGCTTTCCACGGAGTTTTTGACCAGCATCATAGATAGTTTTCAGCCCTACAAGAAATTGTGGTACGCTTGCGCCAACTTTCATAAGCTGGAGGATGCCACATTGGGCAATCCCATTGCACAACTCGATCTCGATGAGGTGTGGACAACTCTGATGAAGCTGCGCAATGAGCTGGTCGAGTCCCTAGAAGATTTTAGCGAAAAGTCCGAGATCATGGATGTTGCAAATGTGTTTATAGGCAAGATCGATGAGTTTGTGCCCGTTTACAATAGTGTTAAGGATCTGCGCAACGAGAACTGGATGTATCTGCATTGGATGGAGCTGAGCAAAGTCGTTGGCACCGAAATCAAGTATACGGTGGCATTGAACTACATGTATTTGGTGCGCAAGGGCATCCTTGGCTTTCTTCCCGAAGTGCACGAGATCTCCCTGAGGGCTACCGATGAGGCGGAGGAGATTCGCAGGGCCATCGAAGAGGAGGAGCGTCGCAAGCAGGCCGAGCTCGATGCGCTGCTGATGCGCAAACAGTTGCGCAAGTGCCGCAGGGATATTCTTTAATTGGATGCATAAAATCTGCCACAACTGCAGGAAAAATTACCACTGCAAGAAAGACTTTGAATATTTAAAGTATTTAAGTTAAATAACCTAATTTAGATAGCAGATTGTCTGCTTCACTTATTAATTATACCAATTCCAGCAGTCAAAAAGGTTGAATACATTTATTTTCAGTTACTCAAGCTTATTTTAACCCTAGGGAAGAATAGAGTCAAGAGTACTGATCGGTTTACGGACGACGGAACACGGTAGACTGGGAGCACATATTCACAAATGAAATGTGTGTTAGCAAGACTGAGATAAAATCCTCAGTAAGCATCTTAGCTGAATGTGGTGTCTTGGCCTCATCCGAATAAAAATTCATGAATTCCTTAAAGAAGTATTAAGGTATAACTATGGTTGAACTGTAGGTCCAGACCAGGTATAACAGGTTTTTGCTATTCTTTACCCCAATTGCATTTCTATTGAAACTATGAATTTTCTATCATTTGAAAATTACGCTTAATAGTTAAACTTCCATGAGTATAAACAACCAAAGGAGATCTTAAGTTCTCACTAGTCTTTCGTTTATTGGTTTTGGTGTAGCTAATTTAAAATATTAATCAATCCGTAGGAAATAGTCCATGGTCTTAAATTTATAAGCGGAAAGTGGCTTACTTAGCTGAAATGTCAGCTAACTTCAATTATTCAACTTTTCATGCTATTCCTTTACGTTTATTGAACTAGCCATCGAATGCTTGCAGATATAACACAAGACAATCCGCTTGAGAGGAATAGCGAACTTGCCGTATTTTGTTGCTGCTTGAAGAACATGACGGAGACAGCCAAGGGCAGCTCGATAAACTGATCGCTCGCATCGAATTCCAGATCGTGTCGTTGACCCATTATCAATCTCGCATGACGCAACACATTCTGGTGCGGCACTTGACCATCGAGCAGTGTTAGCTCTGCCACGTGGAACTCATAGCTGACGCTGAGTATTATGTTGCGACAACTCAGACTTTGCTGCTCTTCATTGTAGAGGCCCACGATGGGCAGCTGACCATCCATGTGGCTTTGTTGGAGTGGCAGCCACTGATCCGCTTGTGGTTTGCCCAGTTGAGAAACTAATACTTGATTCAGTTGCTCCAAGCGAGTGCAATTCTGAGGCAGCAATTGGCGCCAAATGTGCGCCTGCAGCTGCTGGCAATATTCCGTATGATTGTGCAACACTATTGGCGCTACTTCACGTAGCTGGCAATGCTTGGCGAGATCGACGCCAAAAACAACAGTGGAACGACTCTGCTCGCAGAGAGTTAGCCAGTGATGAGTAAGATTAAGTGGCGTCTGATCGCTGCTGTTTTGTGGCTGCCATGTCAAGAGCAGAAGTGGCGCACCTTGCAGATAACCAAGTGGACCCGAGTTGGGTTTGGACAAGTCTGATGCTGCAGCTGGCGTTTTAAAGTTTAGTTCGTAGTGAAGCCAGAGTGGATCATGTTCCTCCGAAGCACTCGCTTCTTTTAGCACCAATTGGGCTGTCAAGATGTGTGTGTAATTGTGCAGCAACTTCAATTCTAAGCTGTCCACGCTAATGTCCAGTTGCGTCTCATTGCACTGCATTTGTGGCTGCTGCAACAGTTGTTGGCATATTTCTATGTCTATGCCCTGCACTTCCTGATCCTCTGGGTCGAAAGGCTTTGATAGTAACTGATGGCTGCTCGTCAGATTGAGTAATGTCCAGAGGTGGCTCTGCATTTCCAAGGCATCCTTGACCAGGCAGCTGCTTTGCATGGGTTCCAGATGACGCAGTGCCTGCTTCAGTTGACAGTTTGCGCTTTCATAAGCCAAGGGCAGCTCAAAATCGGACAACTGTTTTGTCTCTGGTTGCCACAGCTGCAGCGCCTGTCCGTACTTGTAGTGGTTCGTAGACTGAAAGGATTGAACAAGCTGCTCCTCGTAGCCAGTTAGTTGCTCCGGCCATTTATTGTACTGTTCCGCATCGAAGTTGTTGCTCAGTGGCTAAAAAAAGGCGATATGTTATTAGAACTACAAGTATAATTCTCAAATATAAGAGATTATTATGTTCTATACACTTTTTTAAATGAATAATTATAATAATAATATATTTAATACTATCGTGTGTAAATATATCTATAAGCTAGGCTGGGCGTAGGCTTTATTATTGTACAAAAAAAAATTAACTCTAAGCTGGAGGTATAGTGAATAAATTAAAAATAAATTTCAAAGAAACTTTTTCTATCTATTAATTGAATATACATACGTACAACAACTTATCCCAATGACACTTTAGTGAATAAATAAATACATTATAAATACTTTGTAATTTTCCTCAAATAAATAAAAAATTACAATTTGTATTTAAAGCTACATACTTTGAACAAATTACATAAGGCGAATTATTTTGGGAATGAAAGTAAAGAATTCAAAATAACAAACAAATTTTATGTTACGTATTTTAAAATAAAAATGTTATAATACCATTTCAATGAATTTATTGTAATACACTAATTCCTCTCAATTACTTTTCTCACAAAGTGTTGTTTCTTACCTCTGGTTTCGCTGGCTTTGTGTTGCTGCGAAAGACGCAGAGCCATCCATCGTGGACCTGGCACGTGGGCAGTCCATGAGTGTACTGAAAGTCCTCAAGACGCGTCTGCAGCTGTGGCGCCACCGACGACAGCAAACAGCTAAAGACTTGCAGCGTCTCTGCGGGACAATCGCGATCACAGCAGCAATTGATTTCACACAGCTCCGATTGCAAATCGCACTCGCAGTAGTAGAGACGATTGTCTTGTCGAAGTGGCACAATAGTTGTCTGTACTGTGGTGGCATTTATGACCTCAGGAGCAGCAGTTGTTGTCGAGGTGCTGCTCGTTCTCCTTGGAGCTGCTGTTGTGGGAGTCTTTACAGTTTTGCGAGGCGGAAATGTCTGGGCAGGAGTGCTGACAGCTTCGGACCATGACGGACTGCTGGTGGCAATCGCATCCAAGTTACTAGTGGTCAACGGAGGTTCGGTTGATGGTGTTGAGGTTGAAGTTTTAGATGATGATGTAGTTGATGGTGTTGTAGGTGATGATGTTGCGGTTGATGTTGTTATTGGTGTTGTTGGAGTTGTGGTTGTTGTTGTGTTTGTATCCAAATCCTGTGAGATGCCTATTTTAATGCAACTCACAGGCGCAAGTATTAGGCAGAGGAAGAGCAGGGAGACCATGGCCTTTACTTGAACTCCACCCCGTAATCTTCAAACTTGCGAAAGATCAAGTTAAGCTCCACTAGAACTTTACCAGAACTGCGAGTCTGCAATTTGTAGCTGCAAAATAAATTTGTATATTTTATTCTTACGAATTTAATATATTTAATACCATTATTATCAGAGTTAGGGCAAGTTAATAAACCTAATTCAGATTTGGTTCGAATGTTTTTCTTTAACATAGAAATAAATTAATGCAAGTAAATTGTAAAGCAATATGCATTCTCCCTTGAAAGAAATAAAAATATATGTATATTTTAAATTAAAAAATGTATTATAAATTACTAAAAAAAAATTATGAGTAAATATATCAAAGAAAATTACGACTTCAACGGTCAACTTTATCAGCCCAGTATTTTATACGCACATACAATGTATGTATAATATACATAACATACATATGGATCAACCCCCTAGTGTTTAAAATTATAAATGAACACAGAATTTCTTACCGCTCGACGCCCGAAAAAAGCAGATCGGTTTTGCTGAGAGCTGCGCCGCCACCTCCAAATCTTTCTCTAATACTTTGCCACCAGGTGCTTGGCGCAATCTTCCACGTGTTTATCTCAAGGCGATGGTTGCCCGGCGTTGTAGGGATGTGGGCAAAGCCGTAGCCAACTGGCCAGCACTGTTGCAGCACGTTCACGGCGTACACTTCGACGAGGAGGCGTGGCCAGCCTTGAATGGCAGCGGTACAGAGATGCACGTCCAGAGGTTGGGCAAAGTTTGAGCAATTCTGCAGGCGGTGGCTGACAACGTGTGTCTGTCCCTGCACCTCGCCCTGAATCAAGCGCCAAGAGTTGCCTGTGAGTTGCTTACAATAAATTAGCGACAATTATAGATAATTAATTTGTTCTTTTATTTACCGCTCTGCAGACTCCACTTGCAGAATAAATGTGGTTCGTCAAAATCAGCAGCTTTCAGTATTTGTCCAATTATATGCACTTCCGCCATGAATTGCTTTTATTTATGTAATTCATTTAACAATTCATTCAAGAATCACATCAAAAACAATATTTGTTTTGGCTGTCAGTTTTGCAGGCGTTGACAAGGCAACCGATTGTGGTTGTCATGGCAGCCAAATAGCATTTTGCGGCAAAGTGGTTGAAATTAAGCGTTTAAATTTAAATAAATTGAGGCAAAGTGGTTGAAATTAAGCGTTTAAATTTAAATAAATATGTAATTTAATTTAATTCACGCTTAACATAAAGTTGCCATAAATGTTGAATGAATGTTTAAATTTATGCGCCATCTTTAAACAATGCTGGCATCATCGATAAGATATCGATAATTTCCAAATATTTGAAAGCTCATTTTGTATGTCAAATTTTGTTTATTTTATGGCCAAATAATTAAAATTTTATTAATTAAATATGGAATCGAATATTTAATACCCTTAAGTTGGCTTAATAACTTTATATTTATTTAAAAATACAAGTTTGCTTTAAAGGAGTGCAAGGCAAAGCTTCGGCTGCCAATTGTGGTGGCTTGTCGATATGTTCTGTAACGTCAACCAAACTACGTAAGGCAGAACAACGTATTACTTTATTACTTTAGGGGTGGAAGTTGCATTTCAAATGTAAAACCGTTACATTATTGAGACAAAAATACAGGTCAGGTTTTGATAAACTCATTATTGCATTACCTGTTCAGGTTTCTCAAAATGTTCATATATGTAAATTCAATAGACCATTAAATTAAATTAGTATGCAAATATATATAGTATGTATGCTTACTAAAAGAATTAGCGAAAACACATTTGCAAGACGAGTGTTTGGAGTATTTGTGGCTGTTCATTATATGTAATTGTCCAATTTATTCGCCCCATAAAAATGTGTACTAATTTAAATCTATATTTATTAAAAACTCTTGAATTATACTGGCTCAATTGAGCAATTTATTTAACTTAAAAATTTGTTTCGCTTTGGATACGTCAACGGCAAATAACTGAACTGAGCTAAGGCTATTTATTTGTGAACCACGGATCGTCCTTGATTTGGGGTATATTGTAGCGCATTTTCACGGGCGCCAATATATGCATTATCATGTGCTTGCATTCACTTGTGGCCATCGGATTTTTGGGAAAGACCAGCGATTGGTTGATACGCTTAAGAAGAATGTGCACATTGGAGCCATCGTAGGGCAGACGACCGAAGACCATTGCGTAGCATACCACGCCACAGGCCCAAATATCCGACATGAATGGATCGTAAGCAATGCCTGACAATGGAAAGAAATGAATCTCGAACCCCAGATTAGTTTAATTGAGATTTACCTTTCAATATTTCGGGACTGGCGTAAGCATAACTGCCGCAAAAGGTTTTCGAGAGTACCACTTGGTTTTCAGCAGTACGTGTATCTTTGCGTGCGAATCCAAAGTCGATTAATTTGATATTCCAGTTCTCATCCAATAGCAGATTCTCACACTTGATATCGCGATGCACAACGCCCTTGCTGTGAATATACTCAATGGCACTAATCAACTGTCGGAAGAGTGTGCGAGACTGTGGCTCATCTAGAAATTTCTTCTCCCTCACATAATCCAGCAACGTGCCATTTTCCGCCAGTTGCATGATTAAATAAACTCTGCGAATTCTTTCTTCATACTGGGAATTAGTAAAATTATCATTCACTTACCTGTGACTTGTCTCGATGCTCTGATAGAAGGTGATTAGATTCTCATGATGCAATCCCTTAACTGCCTCGATTTCGCGTGGCAGAAACTTTTGCGTGTATTCAGTTGGTGCCTTCACCTTCGAGATGATCTTGACGGCAACACGTTTGCCGTATTCCTCGGAGAATCCAATCTTAACCTTTGCATAGTTGCCAGTGCCAATCACCTTGCCCAGTATGATGCCATGCTCCTCGAGTATCGTTTTCTGTGGCTTCGCCTTGTCCTCTTTCACCTGCGATGGCACAGGTTTGGCCGGTGCAGGCCTATCGTTATTAAAGGTGTACACTTTCTGCTCTTGCCGCCGACCTGAGGCCTGATCTGTTACTAGATCTTGCGATGAGCTAGCAGCCACTGTAAAGTAGGGAGTTCTTAGTGAAATAATTGTTCGGCTTTTCAGCTCTCACCTGGGTCACCCTTTCGCTTTGGCGCTGTCGCCATTTAAAATGGTCCAAAAGTTCTTTTTTTGAACAACCTCAGCCAGGATGTTACTGTACGAGTTGACTGCTGCCGTGTATTTATCAAAGAATCATTGAGAATTTTACTTCTGCATGCTTATTATTACAAAACTAGCACATTTTACAAACCAGATATATTTTATCGGCAAACTATTCTGACATATTTCGAAACATCTGAAAATTTTGCTTTCAATTTCGATTTTAAATTACACGCCCAGCATGTTTATTTGAAGTGTGTTTACCTTATTTCGGAATAACTATACAATAAATTTGATGAATAATAGAGTTTTTAAGAACCCAAACATTCCACAAAATTTAGAAGTTACAGTATTGTCTAGAAGAAAGATCCAACTCACTTCACTACACATCTAACCAAATCATAAGCATTTTATTATTTAATTATTTATTAATCTCTTAAAATTTGAAAATGTATAAGAAAAGAAATAATATAAGTAAAAAGAGACCTTTTATACCATTGGGTAGAAGGGTATTATAACTTTGCGCTTCCAGGAAGTGTATGTAACAGGTAGAAGGAGGCATCTTCCACCTCATAAAGTATTATATATAAATCGATCAGCGTCAACAGCCGACGCGATATAGCCATGTCCGTTTGTCAGTCTGGCCGTCCGAATGAACACGTAGATCTAATAAACTATATGAGGTAGAGCGGTAAGGTAGAGAGGTAATTTTCGACAGCACTTATTATGTTTGCACGCAAATTAATTTAATTTGAAATTTTTGTAACGACAAATTTTTGGTACACACATTCTATGATATTTATGATTTCTGAAAATTTGGTTGCGATCAGATAAAAAAAGGTTACCCATCCCCCAAACGCCCACTTATTGTACTACGGGTCTTAGTTATTTTTGCAGACAATCTAGTGTATTTTTTATTCTATGACATTTTTATACCCGCTACCCATAGGGTAGAAGGGTATTATAACTTTGTGCCGGCAGGAAATGTATGTAACAGGTAGAAGGAGGCATCTCCGACCCTATAAAGTATATATATTCTTGATCAGCGTCAACAGCCGAGACGATATAGCCATGTCCGTCTGTCCGTCTGTGTGTCTGTCCGTCTGTGTGTCTGTCCGTCTGTGTGTCTGTCCGTCTGTCCGTATGAACACCTAGATCTCAGAGACTATAAGAGATAGAGCTATAATTTTTTTTCGACAGCATTTGTTATGTTTGCACGCAGATCAAGTTTGTTTCAAATTTTTGCCACGCCCACTTCCGCCCCTGCAAATCAAAAAAATCGAATAACAAGCGTAATTTTAAAGCTAGGGTTACGAATTTTGGTATATACGATAATAACTATAGTAGTTATGATCCCTGAAAATTTGGTTGCGATCAGATAAAAATTGTCGAAGTTATTAAAGAAATACTTTTGTATGGGCAAAAACGCCTACTTACTAGGGGTCTGAGTTGCTTTGGCTGACAATCTGGTATATTGTGCCGTCTATGGTATATTTTGAATGCGGCACTATATCGATATACCACATATACCATTTGGTATATTTTTAGTATTTTTGCAGTATATTTGGTATATTTTGAGAATAATACCGCAAAATATATTGCTTTTATTCGAAATGGGTAGCGGGTATCTCACAGTCGAGTACACTCGACTGTAGCTTTCTTACTTGTTTGAATGTATAACTATATCAATATACCAGATGTAGCCTTGGTAAGTTTTTAGTATTTTGTAGAAGTTTCTCTTTTATTCACAATGGGTAGCGGGTATCTCCCAGTCAAACACATTCGACTCTATCTTTCATACTTGTTTTTATAATTGCCTTATATTATGGTATTGATAATTTTATTTATGTGTTATATCTTGGAGTTATCTATATTTTACAAATATTAAATTGAAATGGAATTTGATCATTTGACATAATTATTCAAATAATATGTTAGCCCCTGTTTTACTGCTTTATTCGTATTAAATAGTACATTTCTAAGAAAGGTTAATTCGAAAACTGGAAAAATAATTCATAATTTTCATAAAAAGTTTAATATATAAATTTGGAATTTAGGCAGAGAATACAAAAGCAATCAAAAATTGATGCTAAACTCAATTAGAAGCATCTTCCACTTCAATTGAAAGCAATGTCTTTGGCTGCTTATGATTCCCATTTGATTTCATATTTGGGTATAAAAACAAAGATTAGAGCGAAAGAACTGAATTCTGGGAATTATCCAATTTTACAACGCACATAAGCTGACGCCAGCTGGCGCATTCAAAGGGAATTTTCCCCAATTGATAAATGTTATTGGGAAAATCAACAGCAGGGCGCATTGTCGAGTCGAGTCGAATCGAGGCGAAAACGTGTCGTGCTTGGCTGTGGCATGGCCCACACTGGAGGCTTAACTTAAACAAAAAATAAAATAACGGAAAATAAATTAAAAAATAAAAAGAATTATTTTTTTAATTGAATTTATATGCTGGAGGCGTTGCGGTTGCCGTGTTTATGCAGTTGCCAGTTGTGTAATAACTCAAGCAAAAATCAAAAAGGCCCAACACGAGCGACCTGGCAAAAAGGCGATTCGACCCCTCCTATGGCAACTGTATGTGTGTGTGTGTGTGTGTGTAGAATGGCCATAACTTTTACCGGGCGGCTCAGTTTTTGTCCGCGTACACCGCCCCTAGCCATTGGTTACCTACATTTTTACTTAACTTTCGGCGCTGTTTGAGTTTTGCTTTATGAAATTTTCACATTTTTTGCATTATTTTGCTTTTATTGTGTGCCGTGTCGTTGGCTCCAACTTTAGTACCCCATACCTGCCGCTCTCCCTCCCTCCGTCTCCCATCTAGCTTGTGTTAAAGTAGCTTAAGGTCATTCGAGCGGTTTGTAAATTTTCAATTGAAATCCTTACACACACAGAACATACAACACAGAGTGTGTACATATATATTTTGTAAATATTTTTTTGTGCTTTGGCATTGGTTCTCATTTTACCATTGCGTGCAAGTGAAATTTTATGTTTAATTTAAAATTGAAATGTAGCTGGAAGCCAAACAAAGTCGCCTGCAATTGGCAATGGAATTTAATACAGGCTTCTTGCTCCTCCAGCTTCTGCTTCTGCTTCCGCCTTTGCTCTTCTCATCTCATTCCTCTCCTTCCCTTGAGGGCGCTGCTGTCCTCGCTCTAGTATTGAATAAAATATTTATAATTTCATAATGAAAAAGAGCAGCATGCCAAAGATAATGCGAACACTGTGATACACTCTTTTCTTTTCTTTTCTTATTTTTTGTTAAATGCACATAACGTTTTGGGGTATATTCACACTTGCGTTGAATTTGTCAATAATAAATCAGATAAGTTGGCTATTACACTATAGAAACTACTGCCAGATCATACCTACATCATATTCTTTTACATTGGTTCTAACTCTAAGACGTTTAGTACAAGTTTGCTGAGTTAAAATGGAATGAAATATCTTCTTTATTGTTCTATTAACTTTGTACTGACTTTTAATAAACTAAATAATATTTTGGAATTAGTTTTAGTGGATTTATCAACATTTAACTGTATTGAAAACTAAATTGAAATTGGGGCAATATATACATATTTTTCATGGACTTGTTACGTATACGTTATGAAAACGTATAGGCAAAGTATACGTATACTTAATGTATGTAATGTTGTAATGTTGCAATTATTTATGATTAGTATTAGCAGAATTATCTTATTAACTTTATTATTCTTAATTGAGAATTTCTTTGAAATTTACCCAAATTTTTGATGACTTTATTTAATATTTTAAAGAAATGCTTTATTAAAAGTGAAGATTCTATTTCAGCAAAGGAAATATATATTCAAAATTGTACAAGTTAAACTTTATCATAATATTTATAATTCTTTGATTACTTAAATATATTTCTCAATTTACAAGATGAATATGAGAATATAATTATTATTATTATGATTTTTTTTTATTGAAATAACGAATATAATTCCTTATTGCAATGAGATGAGACAGAGAGACTAAGGCTAAGAGAATTATATAAACTAAGCTCTTTATTTGAAGTGTATTTACAATGCGAACTATTGCGTTTGATGCGTGCTCTTGTTTTGTGGCCAAGTTGCCCGGACGCTGTTACCTGTCGCCTTTTTCGCAGCATGCATGTTAATGCTCCGCCATTACGTTGATTTCACAATATCCTTGCACATCCTGTCCGGAGCACTCTGCGTTGGCTCCGCAATGCTCCGCAACTCAGCAGCGCAATGTCAAAATTGTTTGTGGCAGTTGCCGCCGCAGCTGCGTTGCCAGCGGAAATGCCGTTGTCCAGAAAGCCAAAGAGCGCGAGAGAGAGAAAGAGAGAGAGAGAGAGAGAGCGAGTGAGGGAACAGAACGAAGCCAGCAGGAGCAGCAGCTTCCGCACACACACGGCGTCTCCTTTTGTGGCATACGCAAAAACTGGCAAAACAGCAAAAATGACAACTGAAATATGCGACGCAGTGCAAATTTGTGAGTCAGTCCAGTCCAGTTCAGTCCATGCCGGGGATCTGTGTTGGGCTTTAGACCTGGCATTGTGGTTTATGCCACGCATCATCGTCAGCTACAGGACATGCAACTGTTAGCTGGGAGCTGTGTGTAGTCGCTGCTTCAAGGATGCCTTTCCGTTTCTTCTGCTTCTTCTGCTGTTTTGTTTCTTTGGTTTAAGCCTGCGTCTGCCTGCATGTTGATAAAGCATCCGCACTCTTCTTGACTTATCACTGACCAGTTCATTGCCCAACACTTGCTCCTCATCCCTTTGCTTCGTGACGTGTTTGTGCATAATGAGCCCCTCTCGGGCGGGGCAAGCGGGGGAAAGACGAAGCCGCCTTTTCAGCCTTTGTTGTGGTTCATATTTCGTTGCCTGCAACTCGAATGCCATTCATTTGTGGCCAGTCCCTGTAACCGCATGGTCCAACTTTCCTCTCCTCTGCTCTCTGGGATGAGCTTACCTCGTTTTTCACTTATCCGCTTAAGCCGTTGCCATCTCGCTCCCACTTCCATTCCCACTCCCACTCCAACTCCCACTCTCACTTTGGTCTTTCTGTTGCCTGGCCTGTCATTAACATTACTGCACATTTTATTTGTATACGTGTTGCAGCTTTCTCTTGTTGCATGTATAAGTAAATGTTGAAAAGTGCTGCAACTTTTTTTTTTCTCCAACTGTCAGCAATAATCACAACGCAAATCTTTGTCAAAAGGAAATAAAAATGAAAGACTTTGCTGTACATGGAATAAACATGAAGCTGCACGCTCTGAAAAGTCACAACCAAGCTGAATTGCCTGGAAAAGGTTTGCAGCTTGTGTCAGAGACTTTAATAAATTTGTGATGGCTGACTAATATGTACTCTATTTTATAGATTGCATTATAAGGTTGTATTCATATGATATTAAAGCAAAAAAAAAACCTGCTAATAAAAAACATTTTATATGAAATCTTTAAAAATTAAGAATAATTGTTAAAGAATTATCTACAGAAGAACATGCCGGCTAATAAAATAATAATAATTAACATATGATTAATTGTTTCTCAAACTATGATGGAAGATGTCGCTGAAGATTGAAAATGTATTGTATATATAATGATTAATTTAATATTCTCAAATTAAGTATAAAAAGTATAAAAAGACATTTGGATAAAATTTGGTGAAGAATGAGTTTCATATCCTGCAGAATATTTTTTTCTATGCTTTAACTAGAAGTTCCATCATTGCAACTAGAGAAGAAAGAAAGTTCATTAAGATAATACATTTTGTTTTTAATTTTAAACGGCGTTACCAAAAGCTGGATAAGATCTCTATAAAAGTAAAGTCACTCGATAGTTTGTTCAGTAGAATAGTCTTGATATTGTACTTTTTAAATAGAAAACAATAAATAATACTGTTCATATTATTAATTGCTTATCGAACATATCAGCACAAATATTAAACATATAATTTATTTAATTTGTAATACGGATTTAATGTTAGTAAATGTACCGAAAAGAGTAATTATTAGTCCTTAAAAATTATCATATATTATTGTAAAATATATCTTATACTCTTTACAAATCTTTTCTATTGTAAAATAAATTGCCCAGAAAGCAATTAGCGAAGAATTACTTTTGTTCATAATAATTATTAATTAAAAATAATATTTTAATTGCAAAGTATTGCAAAGTATCCGAACAATTCTTTTATAAGCCAATTAGATAATCACATAAGAAATTGAAATTGCTTATTTATCTTATACATATTTAAAACATCTATAACATAAATTATTTATAGTTCACAGAGAATAACCGGTTAAAGTAATCCTTTTGGATCGAGGTCTGATTTAACTTTGCTTATGCAATATTTGGCAAATAGAATTATATTAATTTCTGACAGGCTTGCCATAATATATTGATAAAGCATATTTTGTTGCCAACAAGTCAGTTTAATAAACGTGCCGCATATTAAGCTGTATGCCTCAAGAGCTGCAAAAACAAAAAGGAAAAAGAATAATGTAAATGGAGGCAAATTGTGGCTACTTTGAATGCACACAGCTTTACAGGTTTCAGATAAGGAGGGAAGGGAAACGAGACGAGCAAAAAGCAAAGCCGACGAAATGCAGTGAAGAGTATTGTAATCCCAGTGCTGAAAGCAGGAGCAGGATGAAGCGAGGAGAGAAACTACTCCTAGACGTAGAGACATTCCAACTTCTTTTGGCATAATAAAATAATATTTTGGCTGTGGTCCAGGGCTTGGGTCTGGGCTGGGCTGGTAACAGAGAAAACAAAGCAAGAAGGCAAAACCAAGCAAAACAAAACAAGACAAAACAAAACAACGAAAGCAGCCCAAAAAACATGCTGGAGAACAACAACAGGAGATGAAGTGGCCTCGACTTGGCTCATGGGTTATGGCCATGACAGCGGCAAAAGTAGCAGAAGTCAATGCAGTCAAGTAGCCAGAGTCAGAGCCAGAGCCCAATCCAGACTTGTATACAGACTTGTACGGACTTGTAGCGACGTGCACAGACCTGCCCAGCTCAACTCGGCTCAGCTCGGCGTGGTCATAATGTCCTTCTTTTGTGCTGTGCTTTATTGAGATGGCAAGGCAGCGGCAGAGGCAGAGGAAAAGGCAAGCCAAGGGGCTGGGCAGCCTGTCAAGTTCAAGAATTAAAAAAATTTTAAACAAACTCAGCCAGGGAAATCAAAACAATAATAATACTATACGAGCTTGTGGCCAAATATGTTTGTGTGAGTGTGTGTTGGCAGCTTTCCCGACTTCCTGTCTGGGGTTGCCATGATTTTATTTGCATGCAAGCGCGTGTCAATGTAAACTATGAGGCACAGACGCGTTTGCTGCCCCCTTTCTCCACCTTGCACTCTTACGTTACAGTGCCTGCCATTCGTTCTTGCGCTCACTGAAGCGTTGCCTGTTACATTTTTGGCAGGCAGCCGAAAAGTATGCAATGTCTGTTGGCTTTGTCTAGGTACTGCGTCTGTTTTTGCTTCCCTCTTTCACCACCTTCACCCTTAACCCTGTGCTATTCCCTTTACACGGTATTCAAGCATTTGTGCTCCGGTTTGCTTCAATTTGCCAGATTTTTAGGCATTTGGAAATTCGCACAGTTTTATTTGCATTCGTACGCGGCGCGGCGCGTTCATTTCGTTTCACAAAACGCATTTAAATTCATGAGACGCGAACTGCACAAATAAAATAAAAACAAAAAAATGCGCGGCAATACGCGAATTCTGCAATATGCATTTATATATGTGTCAACAGCTGCTGTTGCAGCAAATAAAATACGTCGAATGAACTGCGTCACTTACTCAACGAATTTAAGAATGCTCTACTTTCTCAGTGCCTTAAATTTATTGAGTTGAATTATCACTCAACTTTTAATAGAATATAAATCTACATCTTTATAAAGAGGAAAATTCTTTAATTTGTACTAATAATGATTTTCAGACAAGTCTTTATTTTAATCTTCTTTAAATCTAAAATAAATATGAATTTATTTTATTTACTCACTCATTTTAGATGATTCTTTAAGTATCCTTAAAAAGATATTCCTATTCCAATTGTAGTAAATAAAGTACCATTTTTCGGCCAGTTGCGCCCACAGAGTTCTCAACTGAAATACTGAACAGCACGAAAATAACATAAATTAATATTCAGTTAAAAATGTGCAAATATTTTATACACGCATGTCGCAATATTGTTGTTGTTGCTTTAGTTGCTGAGCTGATTGTTGGGCTGTTCCTTTATTATACCCTGTACAGAATATGGTACATAAATAAATATTATAAGCTTTTGAATGGATTGCTATCTACTGAAAAAAATAATTTAATTCTGTTTTGATTATCATAAGAGATACTGGATTTTAAATAAGAATTTAAAAAATTTCAATAAGGCTAAAATATTATATTTTTTAAATGAATAATATCATAACAAATCTCTATAAAAATGATGTCCATGGTCACTAAAATTAAGAAATTAATTCTTTGAATTACAACTTTATCGCGCTTTTCACTAGCAGGGTATCTTAAAACCAATAACAGCAATGGTGTTCTTTCATTCTTTTATTTTCTTTTACATATATTTGATGAAAAAAACTGGGAGGTGAGAGCAAGGTATGAGGAAGCTGCAGTTCTCTCTTAACGGTCAGTGCATTTTTTTGGGCAATTTTTTATTTCGTGTTAAATTTATGAATTATTTGCGCTTTTGCCGTTGAATTTATTGAATGTAAATGCTACACTGCACCATGGAATGAATTCACATTGCGTATTACTTAATAACTATTAAAATATTAACCCAACGAAGATTTGAGTGATATATAAAGTACACAATTTTCTAAATATATAGTGTTTATTTATTTCAAAACACTTGGAAAATATTGTGTTTCTAATAATATTATATAAATGTTTATTCAAACCTACCACAGATTAGAATAAATCAATAACATTATCATCTACTTTATATGGGCAAGTTACCATAAGTTTTATAACTGTTTGTTATCATATAAGCTAACTATTCATATGAGGAATAATATTTCCTATGACTAACTACTTTTCCATTATAGCTCAATAGGTTCCCAATAATATATTAGGTTTAGATTAAAATTATAATAAAATATATTGCTTAAAAAAAATAGAATTTGAATTTGTTTACTTATAAGATTACTTTGTTCTTACGTTACATATTTTAAAATATGAAATCTATACATGTATTTTTATAATTTATGTACATTTATAATTTTTAGTAAAATTGTAGTAGTAAGAATAAAAACAAATATGGCTGTTCTGTCATCTTAAAATAAGGAATAAAACCGATTAGGAAGAGAAAGTAAAGTACTAATATAAATATCATAAAATATATATTTGTATTGAAAAGCTCTTGTATGCTAATAGAATTAGGTTAAATATGACTAGAAAACATAATGCTATAATATTGTAGTACGATTTCATCTTATCCAAGTTGGGGCTCCCAAAGGAATCTTCATCGTACAATAGTTGGATAAACTGAATTATTTCTTAAAGTATTAGCATTTACACCATTGTGCTCCAGTTCTTGGCACTATTTCTGTTGCAGTTGTTGTTGCTGTTGTTGTTGCTGTTGTTGTTGATGTTGTTCTGTGCAAACTGTTGGTGCATACTTTTGTGGCAGCGACTTATCTGTAGGGCTGCATTTTGTCGTTGGCCCCCGAGGTAATTTACATGCATTTTCTGTTATAAATTAACGGAGCAGTTGCCATCAAAAACTATATACATATGGTATAGTGTAGAACAATATTTTGTGTGATTTATGCAAATGCTGGCAAAATTACAAGAGCAACAACAATAAGAGTGGCAAACACGTATGGTTAATTAAAAATGCATAGAATTTTACATAAAGTAGGCAACTAATATTCATAGTTTCAAGTTTGCACTCAGCCATAAACTCAAAGGCCCACTTAATAAGCCCCAAACCAAAGAGGTGAGGCCCTAGAGTGGGTTGCCTTCAAACGCTTAAAAGATAACTGAACCGCACACTAAGTTCATTCCGTTCCCTCCTCCCAAACACACACACACAAACACACAGATAGAAAGAGAGAGACAATCACATAGGCTTGCCTGCATTATGAGCTCATTAATTATTCATAAATATTGCTTTACGCAATTAGTTAATTCCAGGATTGATTGATTTACTTTTGTCTGCATATGTTTCCCACATTTTCCTCCCCCTCTCTCTCTCTTTCACTCTTTCTGGCATTCCCTCTTTCGCTCGCTCTCCCTCTCTTACTCTCTTTCACTGTGTCCACAATGTTCCGGACGCTTTTGTGGCATCTCTCGATGATTTGTGTCGTCTTGTTGTTGTTGTTCTTGTGGCATTGTCTTCATGGTTGTCGTTTCAAGGCAAATAGTTCGCACAGCTAACGACAAAATGCCATAAATGCTTTCGTTGTCCTTCTATTTGTATAGACCGCCTGCCGCCTGCTTGAGAAAAGGGGCAAAGGCAGCGATGGCAACGGCAAAGCTGCAGCAGCTGGTCTTCAATATGTTTTCTGGGGCGGTGGCTGAAAGGGGGGACAGGGAGGATGGAGCAGTTGAGCCCACGGTTCAATGGCTTTGCCTAACAGTGTGTCTGTGCAATAGTTTTAAGGCGCTTTGAAGTACCTTTTGAGACGATTTAATAGAAGGATATCAAGATAAGATATAGATAAATAAACATGATGATGAGAGCAAGCAAGCGGTGATGGAAAGTAATTATAATGTAGTCACAACTAACAATTACATCTGTTTTTCACTTGAAAAGTGTTTTAAGAGAAGTGAGATTAAATGTGTTAAAAATAGGGGAAAGATGGAGTTAAAACCTTAATGCTCAATATACCATATGTTAATTTAAAGGAGCAACGGGGATATTAAAGTAACGTCTAAGAGTTAATACGTATGTATGTATATTTTTTAATACAAATATATAATCTATACACCAAATATAGCCTTCGATATATTTTGGTATTTATTCAGTATATTAATTCGACAAATCTTTTGAGAATAGTACTGTATTGACTTGCTATTACTAAAAATTGCATTCGGTATATTTTTTTAAGGATTTTTCAGTATATTATAATTGGTATATTTTAAGAATAGTACCGCATTGTGTTGCTTATAGGATATCGCAATAGGATATCTCACAGTCAAGCCCATTCCACTGAATTTGTTTTATTTATGCATTTAAATCACGATTGTTTTTATAAGTATAAGTAGTTTATATTATATAATATTAAGAAAAGATTGTGCGAACTTAATTTTTTCTACTTAAACGGGAATTAAATAAAAACCATATTAAAAGATTTAAGTTGTATTCATTATAAGAAATTTAGTTTAACATTATAAACAAGTATTTAAAGTTTGAAATGACTGTAGTATATAAATTTAAAAATAGTGCAACAAGAATTAATAATAGTAGATGATTTATGGAATAAAGGCAAGCGCAACTCTCGACAGGCAAATAAATCATGCAGTGTATATTTAATTAAAGAGTTTAATTTATTTGCTGCTAAACAAGACATAACTTCGCTTCGCTGTGCACAATTCTGTGGGGAGTTGATAACTTGAATAACTTCATGCAACTAATCATCAAATGCGATTCGAAATGATGGCAACAGCCTGCATGGGCGAGCACCGAGTTGAGTGGGCCTTAAATCGATAATAATCACAACGGCAATTGCAATGACAACTGAATATGCATATCGAGTGTGTGTGTGTGTGTGTGTGTGTGTGTGAGTGTGTGTGCTTACCTCTACACATGCCGATGTGGATAGATACATGTGAAGTTCTGTGAAGCCCCAGCTGAAAATTGCAGTCAACATAAATCGCAGTCAACACAGAGGCAGCGTTTGGCAGTCGGCTTATGCGAGGGGAGTGAGAGGGGCGCACCAAAAGGGGAGATGGGGTGGTGAGGAGAGGGGAGGGGAGACGGACGCCAAATGCCGCAGTTGTAGGCCGCCTTAGAGCCAAAGCCCGATGCCAAAGCAGTGTAAGGCGAGTGCGCTAAATGCAAATTAATTAGACAAGGCAACCTCAACCTCAGCCTCAACCTCTGCACGACAGCAACAAGAGGAACAACCACAGCATTCACAACAGCAGCTTGGGGTTGTATTTGATACCACACCACATCGATTTCGAAGGGGGAGCCAGGCAGATTTGTATTCTGCTGCCGAGCTGCTGGGCATTAGTTTGCACGGGTTTTTAAACAATAATTATTTTGTTAGCCATAGTTATGAGCAAATTGAGCGTCCATAATGTGTCCATTTCGAAGGGGGGCGAACAATAACAGGAGAGGAGACAGGGGGAGTGAAAGGGGTAAGCTGTACTACGGATTCCGGAAGAGCATTGCTTGTGGGCCAACAATGCGTAAGCCTCAATTAAGCTTCAACAATTAGTGAGAGGCTTATTATAAGTGTGTACAATATGTTTCTAGTCCGTTGAAGAGGGCAGGCGGCCCTTGAATTCGAAATGGAAATGGAATTGGATATGGAAATGGGATTGGGTGATATAATTGATGGTGGACCATATATACACATATGTATGTATATAGTAGTAGCTTCGTCGTATGGCACGCCTGTTATGCGAAATTAGAGAACGTTATTATTAAGTTGCCAAGTTGAAATAACAGTCATTATAGCTAAGCCGACTTTCAATTACAAAATACCGCTGAAAGCTCTTCTAATGCCATTTTATTGAATTTAGAATGTGGCAGCTGATTTGGAATGCAAATTTCTAATTCTTTAACTGTCCAACCTACAGTTCGACTGTCTTAACACTTTCATATCGATGTAATAGAACAATACAAAATATGATATTTATATTAATTTAAATACAAAATACAAAATATTTATTTACTTAAAAGTGAAGAACCAGTACAGCAGAAAATTTCATCTTAATAATGTCAAGCCATATAGCCGAATGCGGATTAATTGTCAAAATTACTAACCTCTATTTTCATATGTTATCATATAAATACATTCGGTTGAAAAGATGCTAATTTAAGCGATTTAGATTTTTTACACTATCTTGTATGACATCTAATGGGAATTAATATTTGCATTTAATTTATGTAAAAATTATAGTTTAAATAATACTATATAATATTTGGAGTAAATGGCAGTTGTTCATAACTTACAATATAAACATAAGACCTTGCACTTTAAATTTTGTAACCCTAAGAAAACTAAAGGATATAAATAGGTAACTTTAAAAAGTTTGTCCATTAAAATAAGGTGCAGTGATTCCAAATAAGGGAATTTGTTTTAAATTTGTTATTAAGAAATTTTAAAAGCTGATTTCAAGAATAAATTTAATATAAATTCCAGCTTAAATTATTTTGAACTCTTTCTATTTCTACCATAAAGTTGTATAAATTTCAAAATTTCAATTTTTATACGACTTTCAAAACTCGGAAAAAATGATTAGGTATGCTAGAAGTTCCTAAAAAGTTTGTGTAAATTTGAAAATTGAAAATAACGGTAACAATTTCACGTGGTGTCTTCACTTGATTTTCCCTTTAATGCCAAAACTACTCGAGAGTTTTAAGTCTACTCGAGGAATGAGAAAGAGTAGCAACTACTGCCAGTTCTGTCTGCACAGAGTTGTTTCAGGCAGTGTAAGTTAATACCTTTGTCCAACTTCAACTTGGGATGTGTTGGATCCGATGCCAAACCCACTTCAAGTTGAAGTTTTGTGCCTTCCTGTTGCTACTGTGATTGCTGGGTTTGAGGCTCAGACAGAGGCTCACATCACGGCGCACTTTGTATCATTTGGTTACTGCTCCGTTCTCTGTTCTGTTCTGTTCTCTGTTCTTTATTCTGCTTGCTCCGTTCCTCAGTTCTCAGTTCACAGTTCTCAGTTCAGTTCTTGGCTGGGATATGTTCCGCTTGTTTTTTGTGTGTTGTACTGTTAGCATATTTTATGCAATGACAATGGCTTTGGCCTCGCCACTGTTGGTAGTTTATAAATCATTTGAGATAAGCTGCTGCACAACGTGCAACACCTGATGCCTTTTTGAAAGGATGCCGACCCAGGCCAGCGGCGTGCCATTCGAGTGTTCTACGTTAAAAATTGCAAACAACGACTAAATGGGCACAAAAAACAGAAGCAGCAGCAGCAGCAGCAGCAGAAGCAGCAGCAGCAGTCGCCAACCGAAGGCAGCAACCAACGACGAGCACATAACAAAATTGAAAATAAAAAAGAATAAAGAATAAAAAATGTTAAATGGCAACTGGAGCAACATGAAAGTTGCCGATAAACGATAAACAGACTAAATAGATACTCTACTTGAATATTGAAGGTAGTTCTATAAAACTTAAATATTCATTTGAATAATATATAAAAATGAATACTTGACAGTTGATTGACCAAAAAAGTATTCAATTTCATACATTCTCTTGATTCAATTATAGTTTATTTTAATATCGCTTTGATTTTCAAATTAAGGAAACTATTTCATGTTAATTGACTAATTAAATAAAGCACAAAATCATTGAATCAATAATTCTGCTGTTCTTTGTTGTGCATACTTAATAATGACTAAATAATTATAGCACGTACTCTGTGTTATCAATTTTTCTGTATTCTTCTTCATATACATAGTCCGCTACGTATACTTAATATTTATATAGAGAACTTGATCATCCCACAAAATGGAAAATAATTCTTGAATTTAGTTTTATTATCAATGACTCAAAATATTTCATTATTATAATAATTTATATGAAAAAGACTACGTAAAAATTAAAAAAAATAATAATCATTTTTAAACTATGATTATATATCAATTTTTTTTTTTTAAGTTTCAACTATATTGTTGAATGTTTCAACTATATTGCAGCATAGAATTGTAAGATCCTGTTACATCAAGAGTATAACAATAACAACAACACCGAGCTGAGCAACAAAATTGTTTGCGGTGCGGCACACAGCAAAATATGAAAATGTAAATAACATAAAATGAAAACCTGCAATGGCAGCACTTTTCCAACACTTTCCGAGATGCTGACTAGGGGTGCAAGGGGTGTCACATCGCAGGCCCTTAGGGTTACCACCACTTCGCTTTGGAAGGGGAGCAAAGGAGAAGGAGTAGAAGAAAGAGAGGGAAAACTGATGGTTTGATGGGTTGCCAGTTTGCTGCTGGGCTGGCGGTTAAGGCCTGGCACTGTTTCGTGACTGACGCTGAGTGCAAGCTGTTTAGCTTTCATGTGACAAAGTAAATTTCAATATATTGAAATTGTTATTTAAGTAGAGTGCACGTGAAGGAGCCAAAGGAGGCAGTCAAGCTCTGCTCCTAGTTCGCTGTTATGTGTTATGTGTGTGGATGCCTTCTGGCAGCTGTTGTCTCTGTCTTCTACTCCTCCTCCTCCTCTCTCTCTTTCCGCTGCAGCTGCTCATTCCTGGGCCGTTATTGTAAATAGTGTCATAAATAAATTGCCGTGATTTGTGTGCCAGCCACAAGAGTGAGAGCGAGAGGGAAAGAGAGGTGCTTGCTATTCGAATATACAAAAAAATATCGTGTGCCAAACAAATTGCATTTTAAAATGCAGCTCCAGCGATTTTCTAACAAAAGAAATAAAGTACAGTCGCTGGCCGAAAACCAAACAACGCAACATAAAAAGAAAACCAACATGGCTGCCACAACTGAGCGCTAGCTGCCCAGCTGCTGAAACGATTTAATTACAAATAAAGTAATTTTTAATTGAATAACCGCCAAAGTTGATGGAAAAACGTTTTACATCCCCCTCGACTTACCCACGGCTACATACTTCCCCTCCCCCCTTTCCCCACCACATTTTGGCTTAAAAACTGATCGATTTTCAGTCTCGGCTTGATGCAAACAAACAGCGCGAAAAATGCACATCAGCATTGACTGAGCAGGCGACTTCGAATCCATCCCACTGTGCCAATGTCCCACTGTCCCGCTGCAACATCATTCTCACTACTGTGCGTGCCACCAGCATTTGTTATAGCTCTCTTCCACTCCTTACCCTTCTCCTTCTCCTTCTCCTTTATCGCCATCATCTCCCTACGAGTCTCACCACATGTGTGAGAATGTGTGTGCATTAATTTTGCCACTTTTCGCCCTTTACATACGCATTGCAGTGGTTTACTTTGGTCTTCGCAATACCCTACACTGGCGATAAAGTTGTCCAACGACGTGCCAAAGATATAAATGAATGAAATGAGAATTAATTATTGAAGATAATTGGTCGACATTTTTAAATATAATTTTTCTTTTATTAGAAATTTAAGTGTTCTACGCATTTCTAAATTATGATTCCTAATTATCAATAACATTTTATAAAATACAATTCATGGTTATTTATTTCTGAATATGTTTTAATAACAATAATCTGTGATTTCTAAAGAATCTTTTTTTATCTTTTGATAAGATAAATTGTAGCATTGGGTTAATACATAATTCGGACATTCATTTTATAGATATCTTAAAGCCATTGACAACTTATTTTTTTTTAGAAATGTCATTCAATGTTGTAAATTCAAGTTATTCATGTTATCTTTTTATTGATAACTATATTGCAATATAAGTTATAAGAATCTTCATTAATCATTAGTAATATTAAATATATTGTATTTAATGTTAGTAAAAGTTGCGAATTTTCTTTTCAAATTATTTTATAAACATTATTTTATACAATCGCATCTGAAAGTTACTTCTTTTACTACAGTGCTTTATAAGTTACATTTTTTCTAATTAAGTTACATTTTGAAAAGTTCAGTAAATCTTACTTGCTTATACCTAATCAAATCTTACTTTCTAGCGCATTCAAATGGCAAATATACCCAGCTGAAATTCTCGTTTGCAAGCGAACCACGACTGTTTTTTTTTTTTGTACAATTTGCCATCGCTTCTTTTTCGCTGCGCTTATTTGCAATTGCATCATCGATTTAATTGCAAATTAATTGCTTCATCATTGGCTCGCGCATGGTCGTCAGGCCTGACACTGGCAGGATCTGGCCTCAATATGCCTCACACCACGCTGATGTCCTGCTTTATATTGCAGCCTCGCTCTGTAGTCGAGGCAAAGTCATCATCGCCATGGATTCGACCAGCTGCCGTTTATTTTTACATTTCGCGCCGGACGCTGCATTACTTTGTAATTATTGTGGCAAATGGTTTGTTTGCATATTGATTACAGCTGCAAAAAGCCAAGTGTGGCCATGCCACGCCCCCAATCCACTTTCAATACAACACTTTCAGCTCTCTTCTCTCTTCTCCTCTTGAAAACAGTTGCCATCAATATAAGGCAGGCAATTGGGTGACAGCATCCCATGCAGCTGAGTGGAAGATGCAATTGCGATGCAGGTCACTTAGTGGCGCCGTTCAGATCGCTCTACATAAATCCTAGACAAAAGCTAATGCAACAGCTGCGGCTTTAAGCCTTGGCTTGTGGCTTAAGTGACCACTTGCTTTAGATAGTATAAAGTAGGGTCCATTTGAAATGCATTTTAACACTGTCTCCTAATTTGAAATCAACCACAGAGCATGTTATGATCACTGCGTAAAATGTATAACAAGTTCAAAGATAGTTAAAGCTTAACTTTCGAGGCTTATCTGCAATTTTTATACCCGCTACCATAGGGTAGAAGGGTATTATAACTTAGTGCCGACAGGAAATGTATGTAACAGGTAGAAGGAGGCATCTCCGACCCTATAAAGTATATATATTCTTGATCAGCGTCAACAGCCGAGACGATCTCGCCATGTCCGTCCGTCCGTCTGTGTGTCTGTCCGTCTGTCCGTATGAAACACTGGATCTCAGAGACTACAAGAGATAGAGCTATAATTTTTTTTCGACAGCATTTGTTATGTTTGCACGCAGATCAAGTTTGTTTCAAATTTTTGCCACGCCCACTTCCGCCCCCGCAAATCAAAAAAATCGAATAACAAGTGTAATTTTAAAGCTAAAGCTACGAATTTTGGTATATACAATAATAACTATAGTAGTTATGAAAAATTGGTTACGATCAGATAAAAATTGTGGAAGTTATTAAAGAAATACTTTTGTATGAGCAAAAACCCCTACTTACTAGGGGTCTGAGTTGCTTTGGCCGACAATCTGGTATATTGTGACGTGTATGGTATATTTTGAATGTGGTACTCTATCGATATAACAAATATACCGTTTGGTATATTTTTAGTATTTATGCAGTATATTCGGTATATTTTGAAAATGATACCGCAATATTTTCTTTTATTAAAAATGGGTAGCGGGTATCTCACAGTCGAGCACACTCGACTGTAGCTTTCTTACTTATTTATCTAGAAAAGAACTGATAAAAATATATTATTAGAGGCCATGTCGATTTTTGCACGTTTATTAATTGCACGATTGCAATGATGATTACATATATGGTATTTACATATGTATTGAAGTTCCTTAAATATTTTAACCTAAATGCAATGTATATAAGAAACTTCGGATTATTTTAATATTTCACGACTTTTATTTTTTATGAAGAAAACGCACAATAGATTTGAAGTATAATAACATACTTTATGGAGTTAGAAAAAATTATCAAATCGCTGAGACTATCAAATGCAAAAGTTCATTGAAAATACAAATAAACTAAAAATTAAAATAGAAATTAGAAATAATGTCATGTATATGTATGTATGTTAATGTATTTTTGATGATATATCATGGAAAATATTTATAAGTCGTATTAATTAGACTTATAAATATTTTCCACTTTGTGTCTCATCTTTCTTTTACATAGAACTTTTGTTTTGTTCGACAGTTTCAAACTGCAAATTAAAAAGACAATTAAAGGAAGTTAAGTTTAGTTTAAATTATACATAGTTTTTTATTATTATATAAAATATTTATTATTGATAAGTCTTTTTATTGAAAACTACAATTTACTTGTATATTGACAGAGTTACATTTCCTTTACTGTGTCCAAACTAACGGCATCTTACAGTCAAGAACATTCCCCTGTCTTGTTATTTTTAAATATTGTTATATATTTGCTGAAGGAACTCATCCGGTGATGGACATGCCAGTTATGTATTGTATTTCTATACGTCAGTTGAGACATCATGAAATTTAAAAGGCGAATTGAACTTGATTTCGCTGGCAGCACTGACAACTCTCGAGCTGGAGCTGGAGCTGGAGCTTTGTCTGCTCAATCAAATTTAGGAAAATTGCCTGGCGAGCAGTGGCAAATGTACGAGTAATGGAATTTGCAGCGTCAATTGCATTGCCAAAGTAGCCGCAACTGCAGCGGCAGCGGCAGCAAGGAAGTGCAGCAAAGAGCTTGTCCTGCGCCTGCAGGACATAGACATTGACATGGACATGGGAAAGAGAAAAAGAATGGGAAGAAGAGGAAGTAGACGGTTAGACAGGCACATCATAAAGGCAACACAAAAAATTTGCGGTTGATGCATTTTTATGAAGCGAAGCGCAAAGTGGACGTGAATGGAGTTCTCTTCCTTTTTTTTCGCCTTTCGTTCTCCTTTCGCTGTCTTTATGTGTGTGTGTGTGTGTGTGTGTGTGTGTGTGTGTGTGTGTGGGAGTGCAAGAAAATATAATAATAAACTAGAAAAATGACAAAAGACATGTTAAAAGCGCACACAACAAAAAATAGCATCAGGGTGGCAACAAGACGACGCCGCTGACAGGCAACAAAAGTAGACAGCTCCAGCAGCACTTTCGGTAGGCCGGGCAAGTAGCTGTTCAGGGGTGCAAAGCGGAGGAGGGAGGGAGATGGGACAAGTGCTGCAAAGATTTACTTGGCGATAGACAAGAAAAGAGGCGTGTAAAGTGCCGCCAAGCTAAAAATATTTGCACAACAATGGAAGCCACAGAAGAGAACGAGAGAAAGATACATAAAAAAAAATATGTAGTAAGTGCGATGTATGCAAAGGAGAAGAAGGAAGTGGAGAAGTAGGAAGTTGTGAAGTAAAAGCGTTGAAAAGGCAGCTGCCACAAGTAGTTGTAAGTGCGTGTGTGTGTGTGTGTAGTAAAATGTAAGTAGCTATAAAATATGAATATAATAGAGCACATCACATCATAATGCGCCCGCAGCGAATGCAGCAGAATGTTGTTAAGCAAAGGGTCGAAGATGGGTGTTTCTGGGTAGTTGATTAAATCTGTGAAGTGATCGAAGTGACATGCATGAACACGACAAGCGCACTTGAGGCGCCGCCGCCACCGACGCTTCGCTTCCTTAATCCCAACTATACTATATCTATCTTTACTTTCACGACGACAATGAAGTTGAACTTCTTCTCAGCGGGTGTTCGAGTTGTTTTATCCATTGGGAGACGCGTGTGAATAACTTCCGCCACTGGAATGAATAGTGAGTGAATAGCTGTTGAATGATGTGCACAGTCAGTTTATGAGTTTGTAACGTTGATAAAGTGCATATTTAGTGTTCCTTTCTCTTTTTCTTTCTTGCTGTCAATTCTTATTTCTTCAAGAGTTCAATTGTCCTTAACATTTTGGCACATTTTGTGTGGTTGGCGAGAGCAATGACATTTTGAATACCCTGAAAATGGTTGAAACTTTCAATTTCTTTATTTTATAATGTGACATTATAATAGAGCTTGATTTGAACTGCTGGCAAGTAGCTTCAAAGGTTTAAAGCAGTTCATAAGCTGAATTTTCTTGCAGTGGAAGCTTGGAATTCGTCTCAGCATTTTCTTTGAATTTAATGCAGCTTTAGCGGAGACTTTTAAGTTGATGGCACTTGATTTTACTAACATTAAGGGCTGCACAAAAAAAAAACCCTAAAGGACAATGGCTGAAATCACCTGTTCGGTTGTCAGTCTTCCTGTTTTTCAGTTGAGCGCTCAATCAATAATCAAACAAATAATAGCAGCTGGAGAGCGGGCGAGTTAGAGCAGGAGCTGAAGGTAAAGCCAACGCCTATATCAACACCTTGACAAGGCAACAAAGGAACCAGCCACAACGGACCCAGACCGAGACCAAGAACGAGACGCAGTCGATGCAGGAGGACCAACGTCTGGCGGGCAAAATGTTATGCATTATAGAGAAATACTATATATAACTAGAGTATGGGTAAACATTAACGCCATGAAGCGTGGCCATCAGGAAGTTGCACAATCGGCCCAGCCATCAAAGCAGCAGCAGCAGCAGCAGCGACAGCTAGCCTGCGAGTTAGTCAGTCAGTCGGACAGTCGGACAGGCAGGCAGGCAGCCAGTCAGCCAAGTTAGCCAAGCAGCCGGCGGCAGTTGAAAGTCAGCTCCAGTCGCAAGTCGAAGTCAGTCAGCGCGTCAATAACTTGGACACAAAGGCGGCGCATGGTGTATGCAACATTATTTTATGGGTGGAGGTGGACGAGCGAGGGGGTAACTTCCATTCCAGGACGTGCAGGACGCAGACTACAGTTCAGAACAGTACACAAAGGGCAAGGGAGCGAACCGATGAAGCTACCGCAGGCGACTAAAAGGTGAGGAAGTATGGGAGGGGAACAGGGGGGCAGGGACGGGGATAGAGTGTGCCAATGACGCGTTGCGGTTTATTACCAATGCCATTGTATACTTTATGGTGTTGCCAAAGTAAATGGGCGTGGCCATAAGGGCGGGCATTGGCCGAAGTATGACATTAAGTGTGCAAATGTGCACCGAAGCCAGGGGTCTACATCATAAGTGTGCCTCTCTGTGAGCGTGTGTGTGTGTGTGTGTAGAGTGTGTGTTGACTTTTAACTTAAATACATTTACTTTGCAGGCTCTCCATAATATATGCTCATATGATAAGGGGTTCAGCGCAGCGCAGCGTAGGAAAGGGGGCATGCTGCAAGTAAATTGCGGGTGCGCCAGAAGCACTTGGCAATTCAACTTAATGTGCAACAAAATGAAACGCAACATCGCAGAAAAAGGTCAATTTATATTATATAGAAAAGCATTGAAAGCTCTCTTTGCACCAATTTTTATTGTAAGTAAAAGCAGTTTCTATCAAAATACGTCGTATTCAAATATAAATATTAAGTAACTGTGAATATTTCAAATATAATTTGAAGAAATGGAAAGAGCTCTTGTGAATACGAGAAAATTATTTATTATTTTCTGATTTTAAATAATTTATAAATTTAAATAATTAAATCGTATGACCTTTAATAAAGTTCGTTTTTTTTTTTAAATCGATACAATTTAAAAATATTTATTATATTTTTAATATAAAACTCATAATTACAAATAGTTCTAAAAAGAGTTATCAATACGTTTTACATTTATGTGATGTTTCAATTTTTTGCTAAAATTGTTCTTTTTATTATTTATTTTTTAAGAAAGTTTCCTATTATCGAAAAGTGGTCTTCATTTCGATAACAACCTTAAATGTTAGATGGACCTAATAATGGACAACTAATATCATAGCACTATACAGAGTTGCTTTATTAAGATATCAATCTATCTATCGATACCATAGAAAAACATCTGTCATCCCTAAAAGTCATTGCAATGCGTCAATTAAAAACGAAAAAAATTGTCATTCAGAAAATTGTCATTTGTGGTTATGCGCAGTCTTCTCTCAACTTTCAATTGTGTCGTGTGTCTAGCAGAAGCAAATAAAAAAAAACAAATTCAGAAAAATGAATAACTGGTCGTGGATTGATGAGTTGCCGAAAGAGAGAAACATTGTACCTGAGGATGACAGCAGTTCCCTTAGTTCCACGGATCAGAGCTTGTCGCAAGCCGAAGACGATGAAAAATCTTCTGAGACAAATAATCATGTGAGTTTCCTGGCCCAAGTCTTTTTAATGTTGTTTTATTTTTCGTTAATTTCTTTAGCTAGTACATCAAAAGTTTTTGAACGATTTTGTGGAGAAAGTTGACTCGATAGCTTCAATGGATGAACAGGCGGTGGATTTGACCGTCAAATGCATGAATGCCATAACAAATGACATCTGTCGACGTGTCGTTCAAATTGCAAAGTATCGAAAAGTCGAGCCAGATGTATTGGATCTAAAGTTTGTACTAAAGCGTGAATACAATATGGAATTCCCACGCACAAATTGAAAATGGAAATCTATTAAATGAATTCAGCTATTATTAAATTATGAAAATAATGATAATATAAAATAATTATGATTTAAAAAGGAAAGAATTTAAATACATTATAATTTGTATCTGTTCAATTCGCCATTTTTTTTATTATTAATTTATATTAATTGTAGAATCAAAATTGATTAATAAATAAACACATTCTTTTACAAAGTAAAAATGCTTTCAGATTTATTTTTATCAATAGCATAAACCAATCATTCTACCCTCGCTTAACTTTCTCCGTCTGTTCTATTTCTGCTCCTTCTCCTTTTCGTTGCTTTCCCGCTTTTCTTTACTGCTTGCATTTTCATGTGCGTGTTAATTTTATTTGCAGTTTTATTTTCATTTACGTTTACTTCAATGACCTTTTTGCTCTGTTGGCCATCGGCCATTGGTTGTTTGGCTCTTGGCTGCTTGGCTCCCATGTTGTTGATGTTGTTGTTATTGCTCTTGATGTTGATGTTTGTTGCCTCTGCTACATTTGTGGCATTTTAGTTGAGTGCATTTTAAGTGCCGCCAGGCCCAAGCTCCAGTCTCTGTCGCAGTCCGAGTCCCAGTAGGAGACTCAGTCCCAGAGCAATTCCGTTTGCCGTTTCAAGGTTATTGGCCCGCCCACTAGAGAGAGAGAGAACAAAAGCAACAATTTCTGTTATTATTTACATTTGCCAAGTTCGCTAGCGGCGGTTTTCTCTGTTCTCCATTTTTATTCGACCTCCGCTTTTAGCTTGGCAAATGTTAAATAAAGTCTAGACGCGGCAGGCAACAAAATGCTCAAACATATCATAAATATTTCATCATACAAAAACTCAAATCACGCATACGTAACGTAAGCCCAGGTTTTGCTTGCCTCACCTTTGGCCTTTTCAATTCAAGTGCATGCAGCTTGTTTTCAAGAAATATGAAAATAAAATATAAATATTATGGCAAAATTGCTTAGGGCCTGTTTTTAGTCGCTAACTCTCTTGTGTGTGTTTTTCTCACATTTTGTGTTGATTTTAAGCTGTAAAATTACTGCAACTATAAAATCTGATGTCGATAAGAAATAATCTTATATGAGCTAAACAATTTACGAGGCTTACAGAAATATTCATATTCCTCACATCTTCTATTTCTTCATTCTTTAGTGCGTTTTTATGACTTTTACCTCACTCCCTCCCTATGTATGCGCACGAAATTTTAATAAAACCATTTGAGCCTCCTCGTCAACAGCTGTCTCTGAAACTTAACGCTCTGACAAGTGCGAGTATGTGCTTCCAAAGGCGGTTTCCTGATATTTTCTGGCATTCACATGGATGCAGGCGCTTCGTCTTTTACTGCTGCCAATGCAGGTTTTGAATTACTCAAAGGAAATGAACAGAAATGTAACAACAAAAGTAAATTTCGTATACAAATTGAAAAAAAAAGCAAACGAATGAACGACGCAACAAAAGTGGGAGGTGGGGAAATCAGCAAAAAGCAAAAGAAAAAGCCCACGCCTTGACGGGAAGTAAGTGCCCCGAAATGTATGCTACACTTTTTCGCATTCGCTTTTCTTCGCCTCAAATGAAAGCAAGTTAATTTGATTTGGAAATTTTTGAAAGCATGCAGAGGAGCGAGGTTGGAAGAGGAAGAAGGGAGGCGAGGCTAATAAACGTGTTGCCATTGTCGCTTAGGTGACAAAACAAGCGGTGGCAAAAGGAGGTTTCCGCATGTAGGGAAGTCAAGTGAAAAGCAAGGAAATTGAATATAAGTTGATAAATCTACGAAATATTTATACGCACATACAAAATTTATCATCAAATATTCGAAACGCTTGCAGTGGCAGAAGTTAATATAATTAAATTAAATTCATTTAATTTAATATTACTTAACTTTTTTATAGCCGAAAACACTTTACATATGTTATTATCAAAACAAGGAAAAATATATACTATATTATTTTCTGTATATTCATTATTAATGTAATTAATTTTTCTACAAATGTAATTTATTTAGTTGTATACCATAAAATTCATATTTTCAATTTTATTTTTCTAATTTATTATTTATAAAATTGGAAAGTAATTTCTTTTGGTATATAATAATATTTTGATATATAAATTAATTAAATGATATTTTTAAACTATGTAATTTATAATAATAAACAATAATATTAAAGTTAATATTTGTAAATATATTCCTTATCTTAAACAATCTAAAAACTCATTAACTATTTAATCACATTTTTCATAATTTAGTTGTGTTCATTTACAGAATACAGATCTTTCTTAGTTGTGTGCTACAATTTCAACAAACAATCTTATTTAATGTTGAACGCACATATGTAAGCGTTGAAAATTAAATAGAGTTAATTAATTTATTCCAATTTTATTCCAATTTGGAGCAGTGTAGCTTCCCAGCAGACAACATATTTCGTAAGTCAGACAACAAAACAGAACGCAACACTTTGACTTCCACTTCCACTTCAATTCGCCAAATGCGACGCTGACGAGGAGCAGGACAAACGACGAGCGGGGAAGATGGAGGAGAACAGAGCAGAGCAGAACCGAAGCGAACTGAAAGTCTTGTGACAGCTGTCAAGCGAGACAAGCTGGCGAAGTAGCTGCTTCAATATAAATAGCTAACTGTACTCCGTATACCTGAGCAACACCCAGCCCCAATCTTCATTTCCAACCTCTCTTTCGGATGGCCCCTCATCTCAATATACATGGCAACGGGGCGGCAAGGAGGGAGCGGCGAACAGAAAAGTACATCAAATGTACATTAGTGCGGTAGTTAACTTATTCATGTACACAACTCCGACGCCCATTGAGCTGACACGCCTTTCCTTCTCCGCCTCCACCTCCGCCTCCTTTTCAGTCTTGTCTCACCTTCCATCACTCCTCATTTTCATGTTGTTGTATCACTTTTTCCCACCAAAAAATACGAAAATACGAAAAGAGGAGCAACAGCAAGAAAAAAAATGTCAAATGAAATATAATAAGGGTAAGGTTTGGGGCGAGTGCTCGCTTCTCTCTTGCTGGTACCTGCTTTATAAGCTGACTCCATTTAACTGCTACGCACTTGAAGTCAGCCAACAGACGGCAGACGTCAGACAGCAGCGCGAGGGAGTCGCTTGGAGTCCTGCGTCAAGTGCGTCCTTGGCGTTCTGGCGACTTCAATGCTGTCACTTTGCTCCGCAGACAGACAAAAATTTGTTTTGAGTTGAGTTCCTGCCGCATAGTTCCCACTTTTCCCAGTTTTGAGTTTTGCCAATTGTTGCTGTTGCTGTAGTCGGTTAGTCGCTGCTGCTCCGAAAGGGCACAAAAGACTTTAGCAAGTATGAAATAAAGTCAAATTCCAAAACGTGCCATCCACTCTACTCCTCCTCCTCCTCCTCCTCCTCCTCCTCCTCCCTTCTCCTGTCTCCTGTCTCAGCTGCACCTCCCTTTAGCAACAGCTACAGCTATAGCTGCCAAGAAGCTGCCCCAAACTTCCGGCTGCTTCAAAAAAGCGACAGCAGCAGCTGCAGGTGAAAGTTTTGTCTAATTAAAAAATGCTTCTTTGGCAAGAAAATTGCGGCTTCATTTGCTTGCTCTTGCTCGCTCTCTAAGGGCATCCACACCGTGGGAGCTTAAGGTATCAACCCGCCTCTAACAGAATTCTTGCATTTCCCCAGTCATCATCTCGATACCTTTTCCATAGCGTAAATATTTACTTTGTGATTTCCATTCAAATTTTCGCGAGAAAACCATTTTTTTTCCCTAAATAGGTAAACTCTTATTTATTTATATTATTATTCAGTTTATTTATCTTAACCTCACTAACTTAAATATTTACTGCAAATAGGTGCTAATTTAATCCGATCTACATATATGCTTAGTTTTTTTTTTTAATTATTAATTATTCTTAATTTCCTATATAAGCCGAAACTAGCTTATTACATCATTTATTATTATCTATTAATTTGATTACCGTGATACTTTAGTTTTGAATATCATTATGTATTTCTAATTTGAAAAATCCATTTTTTCTTGCAATTTAATTAACAATTCTTATGTTATATTCGGCTCGCAACCATATATGTTTTTTACATCTTTTCCTGATTTTTTCCAATTATTTAAATAAAAAGATTTCTTTTAATTCTTTTTGCTTCCTTAACAAACAACTAGGACATTGTACTCATTACAATATTCTTTTCATTGTCATGGCAATTTAACATGAAAGTACGAACCCCTTCGCCTTCGGTTACTTAACAAAATATGTCTTCAATATACTTATATTTTACCATCATTCTGTCATTACTTTTTGCCATTATCACTTTCTCTGCAAGGTGGAAAATTAGCCTGGTTTCGTACCTGCTTCCCAACTAAATTAGTAACTTGAACTTACCTAAACCGCACTACGCTCCTAAATCTCGAGCATATGCTTTTACGCACACCCACACAACTGTACACCCTTACATACACACTTACACACACAGAAGTCACGAAGTAACATTTACGCGTCTGCGGTTATTTTGCTTAATTTATGTTGTAATTACTTTGTTTGGCAGTCGCCCCTCGGTCTCCTCACTCTCCCTCTCCCTCCTCTGTGTTCCCGCTGTCAGTGCACGTTATAAATATTTACTTATAAATATCTTACACTTTGTTCAAGTGCGCGTGGATGTGTCTATGTGTGTGTGTGAGTGTGTTTGGCGGTGTGAAATGTGTGCAAATACCCGAAACACCCACGCACAAAAGTTGTTACTGCTGATTCTTGATCGCTGCTTTGCTTGGTCGGAGAAGGGGGATCGGGATGGTTGCGTCGCCATGTTTGTTTGCAAATAAATACAAGTCGAAGTGTACTTTATGGCAACGCTTATGTCTTACTAATTAAATGTCACTCATACGCACTGTAAGCCTTTACTACATGTCTCTGCTCTCACTCTCTATTGGCGTTGGCTGATTTCAAGCATTAAATGCATGTACTTTGCATGTTGCCATTGTTGTTGTTGTAGCTGCTGCTGCTGCTGCTGCTGCTGATGTTGCTTATTGCCTAGACACCCCAGGGAAGGTGCGTGATGTGGGTGGAGATGGAAGACGCTGGCAACGGCCTCAGCTTAGTTACTCCTCGCAAATTTTGCAATTGACATGTGTGTGTTTCTGGGGAAAGAGCCGTTGAGGGGAGGAAAGGAAGCAGCTATTGATGACATGGCATTGAAATGGCGTGCAAATGGCTAATTAATAGCCTGGCTGGTTGAGTCTCTAGGGTGTTTAAGTCCTTGATAAGCAGTTGACATAAGACTCAAGTTTTCAACAGCATTACCCAACTAGTTGAATATTTGATAACGCTGAAATTACCAGAAATTAGTTAAATATTTTATTGCGAATTGTCTTAGAAGACATATATTAATCGTAATTTGTAGTCGAAGGAAGAATTCTAAATGATTCAAGGTTGCAACAGCAATATATATTTTCAATATAATATAATATTTTACTTATTTTGTTCTTTCGAGGCTGAAATCAATCTTAAATTATTAAAGCTTCCATTCACTACACTTCCTTTTTCGTAGCTTAAGTCATGCTTAACAAAAAATAATATAGAATACATTATGAAATATTATATATTATAACGAATTTGAAGAAATAAATAATATGTAAATAAATAAAATAAATTTCCTTAGGGCATAATTATTCAAATGTTTTATTATTTTATGTGCGATATATTTTAGTATCCATGTTATTTTTGAAATCATTTTATTTGAGTATTGTAAAATGTACTAAAAATTACCACATAAAATATACCACAGTGCTGCCCATCTGTATGCATACGCTAAAGAGCTTGCTGGCGAAGTTTAAGAGACAACTTTGGTGTTGCTCTCTTTCTCTCTCACTCTTCTTCTCTCTCTCAAGTGTTGGCCAGTCGTTAACTAAACATGCGCACGTCCCTTCACCGAGCCCCTCACCTGACCACCTTGGCACCTGCCCGCTGCGTCCGATGTAAAGCATGCAACAGAGGACACATAACAGACGAAGTTGCTGGCCAAACAGGAAATAATGTGCCAGGTAAACGTATGGCAGAATAAACTTGACGAAAGCCAGTCTCTCGCTCTCTGTCTATTTCTCTCTCTCTTGCCCACTATCTCCCTCTCGCTCTGTAAGTGTGTGTGTGTGTGTTTGGTCTCTCCCATTCATTGCTTGCTCTTTGGCATCGTTTGTTTGCTCTGGCGCGTTGAGCAAACACAAAATGGGCAAATTGGCAGACACAGAGCGGCAAACAAACTTTATTATGGGTCATTGTAAAGTGCAGTACACCCACACCCACACCCACACACACACCCACACAGCCACACACATTTGTATACACTCGAGTGTACACAAACTCCTCTATACGCACACTTGGATACATATGGAGCTGCCTAAGTGAGCGAATTGAATTGAAGTGCCTATTAGTATGCAATAGATTTTTATCAAGCCGATGCTCTTTACAGCTCAAATTGTTTGCCTGCAAATTGAGTGAGCTCGCCAATTGATACATATGCAATTATTTAAGAGGAGAGCAGAGAGCACCCCTTCCATCTTGCATTTATATAAATATAGCCATCTCTATCTCTTTCAGTCTCTCTCTATCTCTCTCTCTTTCTCTCTGGCTTAGTAGGCCTTTGAGTTGTTTGGTCATTTACAATTTCACATTTTGTTTGCCGCATTATGTGCTATTAATTTTTAAGCCTCCATAATTTTGCCATTTTGACAAAGTCATTGAAGAGACTACGGAAATTATTTGTGGATTTGTAATTTTAATTAGTTTTTGCATTTAGCGTCTGTGATTGCAATTGCGGGATCAAAGTATTGTCGATTGTCGGTCGCCCAGGCCCTCTTATTTCAATATCAACATAAATTTACATAAATTTGCGGCCACGCGTGAGTTTGAGCTTTGGGTGTTTGTCAATGTGCTAACCATAAGTGGCATTAACCATAAAGCACTTAAAATATTGTGCGCACATACACAAATCGCTCATACGCCACATTGCACATTGGGGCAGTCAAACGATTCCTCTCACCATACTTACACTCGTATCTGTATCTGTATGAGGGATATCATCAGGGCATTTCCACATGTTAATATGCCTTTATAACACTGCCTGTGGCTCTGTGAGTATGTGTGTGTGTGTGTTTGTCGCTGTGTGTAATTTGTGCGTCATATCAAGCGCAGCTGACAAACCATTACAGTATGTTTTAATTATTGCTTGTACAGTGGAAAAATGTGTTGAAACTCAAGATTATTTCTTTATCATTTTCTATTTATTAAAATTAGTACGACTTAATTACTTCTTTAATAGTTTTCATCATTAATTGAGGTTGGTAGGTATAGGTTGAAAAACTTCCTAAAAAAATTTAAATAAAAATAATTATTTTCATTTAATTTTCTATATACATATTACAATTTGGGATTTCAATAATAAAAAATTTTTAAATTAATTTTCAACTAGAATTTTAATTGGTATTTACTATATTGTTTATTGAAATATTTCCAAAATACATATAAATTAAAAAAATATATATTAATTTCATTTATTTAGCTATATCTCACAACAATATCGATAATTACATTGCTAACATTTGTTGAAGCAATTTTAATATATTTCTAGACATCTATAATATTAATTATTGTCATTGAAATAATGAAATAAGAGAAAAAAAGAAAAATAAATAAATAAACCATTTTATAATATTTTTGTTTTATTTTTTCTGTATTATTTTTTATTTTTTCTCCATTATTATTCTTCCCACTGTGCCATTGTAGTACGTGTATCAGTTTTATCATAAGCATTTACGTAATATAATGAAATAAAATACTTTGCTTTAATGAATTAAATGCAACTGGCTGCGAGTTTGACCTGCCTGGGCATCAAAGGATTCAGAAGTTGGCAGTTGGTTGCTCCATCGAGTGGCGGGTTGATTAAAAATCACGCATACGCAACGTTGCACAACGCATTGTATTGGATTTTGAGCCTGTTTTTTTCGTTGTTGTTGTTGTTGCTTCTTTTCGCATCTGTTGCAAGCATATTTTGCTTTTTTTTATTTACTTTTATTTTTGTCATTGAATGAAGCGTACTTAATAAGTGAAAATATGCGTGGCATATTAAGAGTGACATATTTAACAAATAGATTGCACAAAGTCGCATCACGTTGCCGATGTGAATATGACAGCAGCCATGGAGGTGTGGTCGGTAAAAAAAAAACGAATATATGTAGTACATAACGAATATTTACGACATTTTCATAAACAGTAAAAATGTAGCTTGGAAAATTCTTCGTAGTTGTTGTTGTTGGTGTAGCTGCTGTTGCAGTTGCAACAATTTTACACTTTTGCCATTGGCATTAATTATGAACAAATTAATTAAATTAATTACTCATGCGAGTGAGTAGAGTGCATTCGTGGGCGCACTCAAACTCACACTCACAGTTCGCTTTTGTGTGGTTTACACAAATATTTGCGCTGCCCGCTTGGGACACAGATGGCAACAAAAAAAAAAAGAAGCTTTGATTCGCTGGCCCCAAAACTGGTCAACTATAATGCATGTTAAATATTTAATTTAAGTTTAAATAACACTTTTTGTTAGTGCGGGCAGTTGCTTAAATACTTTGTAAACCGATGCCAACATCATTAAAAATGCACCCCTATCCTTGTTCAAATATTGTTTTGTCCCCCTGCACGGGCAGAGTCAACAATATTCTGTTGGGAGTAATATTGTGGTTATCTGAATAGCTTTAATATGCATTTAAAATATCCCTAATATTTCTTGAATAAATTTGTCAGGTTAAACACCTTCCCAAATGGATTAAAACGGCATAATTTATCCGGTTCGTGGCGGTGCATTTGTGGTCTCCTCTTTGCACTGGCTTTTCAACTTGATTTGGGTTTAAATAAATGTCAAGACAAAAGTGGGGGAAAATTGGCTACAAATCTAAACCAATTTGCAAAGTCTGTTTACAGGACATTCGGTGGCAAATTGTTGGTGCAACCGCAAGAATTGCAACTTAAAAATCAACTCCATTCAGTTGGTAACAATGGCAATAAGGGCATGGAAACAGAAACAGAAACGGAAACGGAAATGCGAGCGTGGCATGCGGCACTTTCACCAGCAAATTTAACCACATTTTAAGCACATTTAAATACAACAACAAATAAAATATGCAGACGTGGTCCTTCAATGGTGGCGGGGGGACGGACGGGCGTGTGGAGACAATGAATTACGGCACCACGCACCGAAAAACTGCAAAAAGGACGCAAAAGCGAACGAAACAAGAGCAGAAAAAGTGTGCGGCATGACAAGAACAACAGCAACAACAATAATACTTAATAGTAGAAGACAGGCGGACAGAGGATTGAGGATGGAAGTGGAGCTGGAGGTGGGTGGTCAGTACATGCCGAAGGACACAACTATGTACAATGAGATGCCAGCAAACAAAGGCGAACCAGAAGGAGGCAGCCAGCGACAGCAAAAGCAAATACTACAAGCAATTTAACATTATTTTAATGCCATCCTCCGGCGTCCTTTGTCTCTGTTTCCTCCAGCTCCTCCTGCATATTTACATGCGTGTTTATCTGCTATGTAAGTAGTGTGTATAAAATAGAGCGACAGTTATCTATGTGCCTCTGTCATGACCGCCTGTTGCGACATCCACAAGCACATAGGAGAGCGAATTCGAATTGGAGTCGGAGTTGGAGTTGGGGGTGGAGGTGGAGGTGGCAGAGAATGAAAGAGAAAGCACACACAACACGCGCCCCAGTTGTAATAGTGTGCAAATGTGTTTGTCATTTGTCTTTTTAACGCCGAACTGCCTCCAACTGTTCTCTATGTACGTGTGTGGCAGCAGCAGCCAAAGCAGCAGCAGCCTCCCGACTGCTCCCAATTGGGCGCTGCCAACCCGCTGCGAGCACGACGATTTGACTTCCGGCCGGAAGTGCGCATTAAAATTGCCATTAGCCCAAGCCCCGGTGCCGAGTTGCTACCAAAAACTCCATTCAATTCGCCTAGTCACACTTTTTCGGCAACTGCCAAACAATGGGCTTGTAATTTTCCAGGCCCATCTAAAGTCAACAGAAAAAAGAAAAACCAAAAGAAAAGTTAAAAAAAACAATGCAATTGTCTTGACACTCTTATTTCTGCTTTGCTGACTAATGACAAAATCAGCTTGACAAGTAAATTAATTTCTTTAAAGTCAATACACTTTTCATTGCAAAGTTTTAGGCGGCATTTAAATTCTTTGCAAAAGCAAATTTAACTTAAATTTATTTACATTTTATTTAGCTGTTAGTTTCCTGCTTAGAATATTTTTAAAATAAACCACTTAAATTTTAAAAAAGTGACAATTTATTTTAAATGACTGTCAGACAAGAAATGTCTGAATTAAATTGATTTTATATAACATAAATTAAGTTTAGGTAACCGAACTTCAAACTTAACAAATTGCATATTTGCATTTTTAAAATGATGTTATAGTTTTTAATTGAATTAAATTAAACCTGCAGCTCAAATGATTTTATGTAGTATTTATACAAACAAAATATATTTATGATGTAATAATTTGCAGCTTTCATTTAAAGTTAAGTGCAAATACATATTTAGAGTTTCCTAAAAATTATCAACATAATTTTTAAAATTGAGGTAATGTCTTAAATGAATCAAATTTAAATTTAAACAAGAAAGCTACAGTTGAGTGTGCTCGTCTGTGAGATACCCGCTACCCATTTTGAATAAAAGCAAAATATTGCGGTATTATTCTCAAAATATACCAAAATATAATACTACACAAATAATAAAATTATAACAAATGGTATATTTTGTGTATCGATATAATATCACATTCAAAATATACCAGATTGTCAGCCAAAGCAATTAAGTAGACGTTGTTGTCCATACGAGAGTATTTCTTTAGAAAATTCCACAATTTTTAATTGACAAATTTTCTGGCAGCTCAAAGACAATAGTTATTTTAAATTAAATTAATTATGAAGCCTAAATTTTTTTTTAAATTTGGACTGTTTTTATAGCTCCGAGATTTTGAAAAGTCATGTCTATCTTAATCTTTAAGTTAAAGCAAATACCGTTTTAATAAATTTTTGCCTTTATTCTAGTGAGAACAAACTAATATATAATATGTAAATATTCTTTATTTAATAATTCCCCATTTAAAATTTTCGTATAAATATTTATGATGGAAGAAATCAATTATCTTTTATGAATGACGTAAATGACTATGACAGTTTTTCAATTTATGTGTACTTAAAGTCACGAGCTGGCAATAGAATTCGCTTTTGCCCGAACACTGAGTCAGTATCGACACGTTGTGCGGACAAGTTGTAACTCATTGGGGGGTCACTCTCTCTCTCTCTTTCTCTCTCACTCTTTCTTTGGCAATATGCACACATGCTGTGAAAGATGAAACGACAGCAACAGTTTCCGTTTACGCACTTTTTCTGCTATCTCCGGTGACGGTTGGACGATTTTTTTTTTTTTTTTTTTTTGTTGAAGCATTTTCATTTATGGCAATGTCGTGGCTTCCTTTTACTTCACTTTCTGTTGGTTTATTAGATTTATGCAGCGACAAAACTGTTTGTCAATAAAATACTATGACTACTGCTGACTGGTTGGTTGGAATTCATAAAATTAAATGTTGGCCATCGCTTTTGCCTTTCAGGCAGAATAAACAAATAACAAGAAAAGGAAGTGATATTCAATGGCAATAAATTGCATTGAATTCAATTGGGATTATGGGAGAATGGGAAGCTTGAGTATTGCAAGGCACTTAAGTATGCAATTGAATGTTTGTAATACAGATTTGTAAATTGCGCTTAATTCAATTAAATAGTTTGCCCGGCTAATTTATGTAGCCACTCGATGATCGAAGCATACAATTTCAATTGCCCGCCGCATTGTATTAATTGATTTTGAGTTGAATTAAGTCGAGTTCAGTTGAGTTGAGTTGCGTTGAGTCCCTGGCACAGTGTGTACTCGGATAACAGACAAATTGACACGACATCAATATGGATTTTTGGAATATTATTGCATAGCAAATTGTCAACACACACACACACACATGGTATGTACATTTCGAACAGAGATAGCAAACGATATATATCAACAATACATATGCATAAATGCCACATGAAGTTGCATAATAATAAATTGTAAATGCATAAAATGCCACAGTAGCATTATAATAAAGGGATGCAAACAGTTAACTGCAGCCTCAGAATCAACTCGATGCATTTTAATGCCATTGCAATTGATATTTCAATTAATTTTCAATTAAAAATGGTTTTAATAACATATAATGCACACTCGATGACTCCAAACGGAACACTGCAGTTTGTGGCTGGGACTGGGGAATGATTTGTGCTGGTATTTATCAAGCAACTGTCTGTGTATGGGAGTGTGTGTGTAAGAGAGTATGGGAGTGTGTGTATGAGTGGGTGATGAGTAATGTATCAAGTTGAGGTTAGGTGAGCAACTAAACTGTGGACATTGTATAGAGCTCCTATAATATGATAGTTTTGTTTGAAATAGTTTACAAAGAGAATTTTACAACTTTTGTAATAAAATTAAAAATAAAGATTTAAAATTTTCGAGAAAATAATTAAAATTTGTTGTGTATTGAAAATATGAAAATGAATCTTATTTTATTTAGCATCATTCCTTTAATATATTTATTTATTTTAGTAAATTTACTTGACAGTTGATTTATATAATTTTATTAAATTCTCTTTGCTTTGTATTTTTATTTAAAGCGATTCAATTTGTTGATTGAAAATAGCTTTATTATAAATATAATTTTTATTAATTATCGGTATGTTTAATTTATTTCCTAAACTCCTATTTTAACGTATCGCCTATTATATTTGCTATTTAAAAGTTTATTATATGAGTCTAACTTTTTAATATATTCATATTTTTTATTGATAATATATAAATGAAAAATTTTTTAATGATTGATTCTATCCAATATTTTGTTAAATAGTACGTAACATTGTATTTAAATTTTATAAGTAGTAGTTAAAATATTTAACAAGTAAGAGAGCTACAGTCGAGTGTAGTCGACTGTGAGATACCCGCTACCCATTTTAAATAAGAGCAATATATTTTTGCGGTATTATTCTCAAAATATACCAAATATACTGCAAAAATACTAAAAATATATCAAATGGTGTATGTGGTATATCGATGAAGTACCGCGTTCAAAATATACCTTAGACGGCACAATATACCAGATTGTCAGCCAATGCAACTCAGACCCCTGGTAAATAGGCGTTTTTGCCCATACAAAAGTATTTCTTTAATAACTTCCACAATTTTTATGTGATCGCAACCAAATTTTCAGGAATCATGACTACTATAATTATTATTGTAGATACCAAAATTCGCAACTTTGAGGTCTAGGTGTTCATACGGACAGACGGACAGACACACAGACACACAGACGGACATGGCTAGATCGTCTCGGCTGTTGACGCTGATCAAGAATATATGTATATACTTTATAGGGTCGGAAATGACTCCTTCTACCTGTTACATACATTTCCTGTTGGCACAAAGTTATAATACCCTTCAACCATATGGGTAGCGGGTATAAAAAGCATAGTAACCTTGTAAATAATCTATTTGTCAAAATTGTCTTGTTTTATTATATTAAATAAGTCTAAATTTAAATGTCAATAATTTGGCTCATTTTTACATAGATGAATCCAATTATATATATATATTTATCTAATATATATTGGAGTCCACAAGTATTTAGATTTTTCAGATAATTGGTAAATTTAGTAAAGTGCCAAGTTTTGGAAGCACTTGGGAATCACAGTTTGTTATCAGTTTAATATGCGTCCATTCATCATACGCCTCGTTGGCAGTAAAGTTTTTTTTGTTGTTCGCGTATGCATCAATTAGATGGCCATTTAAAGCCCAAGAGTGTAATTTGTATGTAACACAATGAAAGCAAATAACTAAATCAAATTTTTCGGGATTAAATAAAGAGTCGAGCGATTAATTAATAGACTTTAGTTATTAGTTATTTTGTTGGCAGGCTAATTAATTTTTGTGGTTTTTATTTATTTGATTATATAGTTGTTGTATTATTTATTTTTAGGTTTTGTTGCTCACTTTACACTTTGCTGTTGTTGCCGCTCTTGCTGTTGTTGTTGCTGTTGTTGGTTTACCAATTTGTCGTTGTGTGAAGTTGACAAAGTGCCAGGTCCAGTGGCAACACTTTTAGTTGTTGTTAGTTTGTTTAACAAAACCAGAACGAAAATTTGAACAAGTTGTTGTTGTGGCTCAAATGCACTCGTTAAATAAACAAACAACAGCAACAACAAGCACTTGCATATCAGACTATTGAAATTTAAAACAAACACAAAATGAGAATTCTCGTCGAGCTTATGCCAAGTGTAAAAATAAATATTTAATTGCCCTAATTGTCGTTGCATTATTGCATAAATAAACATTGAAAACTTTTGCATATTGAATGCATTTATTATCGTTTATTATTATTGCTCTCCGGAAATTGTCGTTTGTTGTTACGTTTGTCTCTGTATGTGTGTGAATGTGAATGTGTGTGTGTATGTAATTGTTATTGAAATTTTGTGAAACAGTGTAGAAACCTTCGATTACAAATATATTATGTATGATTATCATTCACTTATATATACGTTGCCATTAGTCTGCCACCAACTATATATGTTATCTACATATTTATATACATATATGGGATATTATATCTTTGTGCAGGAAGAAAATATATTTAACAGGTGGAAAGAAGCATCTCCTACTCTATAAAATATATACATATATTCTTGATCAGCATTAACACTCGATACGATATATGTATATGTAAGTCTGTCTGTCACTCTGTATGTATGAACAGTGAGATCTCATAGACTAAAATATATAGAGATATAAATGACTAAATCGAATAGCAATGGTATTTATGATTCCTTTCAATTTGATTACGATTTGATAAAAAGTGTAGAAGATATTTAAGAAATGATATATGGCAAATTTCGCCTACTTCAATCAGGTCCTAGTTGCTTTGACCGACAATCTGGCATATTTCGGACCTTATGGTATATGTTGAATGTATTTCTATATCAATGTACTTAAAACAGTTATTAGTATATTTTTAGTATGTTAATTTGGAGTGTTTTAAAATAGAATTCATTTTAAAATACCCCCTACTATTTTGCTTTTATTCAAAATGCTTAGCGGGTATCTTACAGTACATTCAACTTTATAAATTTTTTGTGTTTCAACGACGTTAGTAACGTAACAAGTAAGAACCTTCAGCATTGAAAATCAACTTTAATTAACGATGTCTGTTTGTCATGATAAATTCCATTAATAATTAAAAAATGTGTGCAATAAATTATGAAAATTAAAGCTGCCGTTTTTGAGTCTTGGACAAACAACTTGACAAAGACCACAAAGAAGCCAATGACATTGTCCACACTGCTGCACTGAGAGAACCGAAGGTTCACAATGCAATCGAAAGGACAACTGACCAAGTCAGTTGCTTCGATATGCATGTCATGTCACTCGTTTGCATTAAAATGTTTCAACATTTCCGTTTAATGTGACTGCATTTCCGTGAAAATTTAATTAAAAAAACACGCTGGCATTTCATCTTATTCGTAGTCTGGCTTCTGCTACGACATACAGCAGAAAAAATAAATAAAAAATAATGAATAATTTAAATATGGGAATAACAATGCGGGGCATAACAATCAACATCTGAAAATGTACACAAATAATAGTAACAAATACCCTGAAAACATGAAACAAATAAATACGTAAAATGGTACGTATTATTTTTATTTAATTAACAACGCGATATTGCATGAAGAACGATTACGTTTTTGAGTCTTGCCTTTTGACATACACAAGTTTTGGGTCAGTTTATACTATTTTTTTTCAAAGAAACTTTCTTACTTTACTATAGCTAAGCTACATATAATATATTTATAAAATTTCATAAATACCTTAAAACTGTATTTTACATTATTAAGAAATGTATTATATTGTGCTGCTAGTTACAATAATATCAGCAAATAATAATAAGTATTTTTTTAAAGAAATATTAATAGAGTGAAAAAGAAAATACGATTAAACCTTCAGAGTAAATTACAATATCTATAGTTTAAGGAATTTAGTTAATCTTTATCTTCAAATAAAAACTACTCTAATTAGTTTTGCAAAAAAAAAATACTACTCAATAAGTAGTAAATGACTAGAATATAAGAATTTTAATAACATAACCAGCGAGTTGTGCGTTTTTCGCCATCACTGCTCATTGTGCAGGATATTTGAGTGTCGAGCACTCTCGACAAAAGTATTGCACAACATATTTTTTGTGCATTTATCTACAGCGGCATTCAATTGGTTGTTAAAAGTTCTGGCAACTGGCAACTGGCAACTGGCGGTCGACATGCAACATTCGAAAAGGATGAGATGGAAAACCGAATGCGAAAAAAAGAAAAAAACTTATTATTATTGTTATTATTACACTACACAACACTGCGCAGCGCACAAAAGCAGGGTTTTTAATTAAATAATACATGTTTTATATGCCACAAAAGAAAGTGCAGCGACACGAGCTGTGTACACGGCCGCTAGCATTTTTCAAAAAATACATATTAAAAAATAAAATTGGAATCATTTAAAATGCAAGTGCGAGTTGAGCAAAGAAAAAAGCAAAATAAAAAAACAAAATGAAAATAAAATTTAACACATAAATGGAAGTTTGTTCAAGTGGCTACCACTTTTGGGTCGACTTTAACAACTTGCAGCACACAAAATTAAACAACGTCCGCGCAGTGGCAGCGAAATTTGCAAATTATAATTATTTCATACCTGGGCCAAAAGGCAAATTTGCGCTTCACTCGAAATGGGACTTGGACTCTCTCAGTCGAGCCGAGCCGAGTCGAGTCGCACCGGATAAAACGCTTTACAAGCTGTAACCAGCTCCAGGCTCCAGACGCAGTCCTAAAGCCGAAGCCCGAGTCAGACCGAGCTGCCTTGCCTGGCTGCCTCACTGGATGGCAAAGTGAGCAATGAAGAGGCTGGTAAAATGGCAGCAGAGCCACTCATAGACGGTAGAGCAGGATGCGGTGGAGGTGACAGGTCGAAGCACTGGGCAAACTTCAATTACAGCTTAAAACTTTCAATTAAAAACTTTGCCGCGCGTGAAAAAAAGAGTGTAGGTAAAAAAAAAGAAGAAAAACGTGGACGGATGGATGGATGGCTGAAGAGCCTGGGAAAATGCATTTCCAGGCAGTCGAGCTTAGGAAATTACTAACGAGATGAGCAGATTTGCTGGGCAATTAGAAGATGAACAAAGAATGGAACTATGCATAGCTAAAGTGCTCTCATATGGGTCAAGAGACGGAGTGATAAAAAGCCAGCGGAAAAGAGCAAACAGCTTGAGCAGGTACTTTAACTAAATATCAGATAAAGTTTGCCTAAGATGATGTACAAGCCTAAATCATTTTTTAGTAATTGTTAAAAAAAGTCACTAATTATAAATATAAGGATTTAAAATCAACAATTTGAGGATAAGTTACTTCAAATTAATTAGTTTATTATTAATTAATTGATTTTTATTATGATTGGCATACAATACAATACAGTATACATTATATATTATATGTTTTTTATATTATATTATTTTAAATTAAACCTGCACCGATTGTTTTTATTAAAAATAAGTTATTAATATTAATTATGATCAACCAGTTTTTGATTGCTAAAAATTATGTATATTTTTATAAAATATTTAACCTGGTTTAGTATTTTTCTCAGAAACAACTTTTAATACAAATTTTATAAATATATAATTTTATATATAATTAGATTATTTATTTATTGGTAGTAGAATATAAAACTAAAAAATTGAAAATGAAGTCAAATATTTTGATATTTTCTTTATTCAGTTTCTATTTCCAATAATTTGTTGCGGGATTTTAGTTTTTTTAAAATTTGTAATACAGTTTAACTTATAGAAAACGTGTATTAAATAATGTCTGGAACATCGTGTCCACCTAATAATGTATCAAGATGTTAAACCCTAGCATCTTTAAGCACTGCTGCAGTCGACGCGACGACTAGAAGGTGAAACTTTACCTCCGCACAGACTTTGGCCATATGGCAAATTTTTGCACAGAGCCAAAAGTTTTGCGCAAATTTTTGCAGTTTCTTTTTGCTCGATTTTGTGCCGCACAGCACAGCAGAGCACAGCAGGCTGAGAATGCATTTTTAATGAATCCCCGTAAAGGTGAATGTAACATGCGACGTGGGCGAGAAAAGGTGAGCGAAAGCAACCAAAAGGAAATGCAACAGAAAATGTTGCAAAAATTGAAAAGCGCAACTTTGACTTTGCTCTGGCTGAGTATGATAGTACACAGGTATTTGTGTGTGTGTCTGTGTAGTTGTGTTCTTGTATGCGGCTGTGTTTGGTTTCTCGACAGAGCAACACCCGCCGAGGCCAAACTCTTAATTGAATTAAACTTTTTAGCTGTAAACTGCAAGTCGCAAAAAAAAAATGTAAACCAATTCTTTTTTTCCTTTCTTTTTTTAGCTTCTGTGGTGGGCATTGTTACATCCACCTAAAAATAACAAAAAAGGAGATTGCTCTAAAGTCTACTAGGATTTGATTTGATCTTTAATGATGACAGCATAGTTCTGGTTGTGGTCTAGAAGGAAAGTTTACGCATTCATACACAAACAGAGTCAAATTCAATTTTGCAAAACAAATCCGCGAAAATAAATCGAGCATGTTTTTGTGGGTTTCATCAGCGTTGAGTGTTTATGCTGCCAACTTGTAATAATGTTCGTTGGATATTCCAACTAAACAATTTACATTTTACTTCAATTTACTGCCAACATTGAACTCTATTATGAGGACAAAAGTAAATCCTTACGCTCTATTTATCTTATCTGCAAATTAACTTACGATTATGTTAATAAATTCATTGCTATTAGCTTAATTTAACTGCATTCATGTGGAAGGGTATTTCTAAGTTGAACACACACTTTTTATACCCGCTACTCATAGGGTAGAAGGGTATTATAACTTTGTGCCGGCAGGAAATGTATGTAACATGTAGAAGGAGGCATCTCCGACCCTATAAAGTATATATATTCTTGATCAGCGTCAACAGCCGAGACGATCTAGTCATGTCCGTCTGTCCGTCTGTCCGTCCGTCCGTATGAACACCTAGATATACATTTGTTATGTTTGCACGCAGATCAAGTTTGTTTCAAATTTTTGCCACGCAAATCAAAAAAATCGAGTAACAAGCGCAATTATAAAGCTAGAATTTTGGTATATTCAATAATAACTATAGCATTTATGATTGCTGAAAATTTGGTTGCGATCAAATAAAAATTGTAGAAGTTATTAAAGAAATAGTTTTGTATGGGCAAAAACGCTTTCTATGTATGTGTTGTATGTATGCGTATACGTATATACATGCTCGCCTCTATATTTGTATCTGTATGCAAGAGGCACTGCGATAGCTCTATTGGTAGAGTGCCAGTATATTACTGTTGCGGTAGTCGGGGGACTCGGGTTCGAGCCCGCTCGGGGAACAAAATTTTTTTTTTTTTAATCGTATTTACAACAATTATAAATAAAAATTGTGGATTTTATTAAAGAAATATTTTGTATGAGCAAAACCGCCTGCTGTGTATTTATTATATGTATGCGTATACGTATATACATGCTCATCTATATTAGCATCTGTATGCATAGGGGTTCTTAAGCAATGCGATAACTCAGGTGGTAGAGTGCAAGCCGCGCATGTTGTGGTGCCCGGGTTTGAACCCGCTCGAAGTACAAACTTTTTTTTTTTGTAACCACCCGGTCGGTGGTGCTCGAGTTCAAATCCCGATCGAAAATACATGCAAATTTATTTTTACTATTTTGAGATTATTACCGCAATATTTTGCTTTTATTCAAAATAGGTAGCGGGTATTTCACAGTCGAGCACACTCGACTGTAGCTTTCTTACTTGTTTATAGCATGCTTCATGATTTTAGATTCTCTTTTCGCAGAAAATATTTAATTGAATTCGCACAAAAATTATAAATTCACACAACTGTGCGCTGTGGGGTCTTAATTGTGCGCAATTTCCGCACTTTAAGTGGCATTTTGTGAAATTATTATAAATTATTTATTTGCCGCCTGGGGCCACCAAAAAAACAATAATCAAAACAATCGAAACAACAGCAACAGCAACAACGACATCGACAACGACCGAAAGCATCAACAATGAGAGAGCATTAAAATTGACGCACGAATAGAAAATGTACAAAAATTAACTTCATTTCCGTTTGTGAGCGTCAGAAATAAACATAAATACGAAATTAATACGCCGCAAATTTCAGCAGAACAGATGGAAAGGGCTTCAATAGGTTGGCAGGTGAGTTAAATGGGGGTGGGAATTGCTAAAACTTTTGCGTTAGCTTTTCAATTCACCTGTTTGAAATTATGCACAACGTCTGCCAAATGGAAGTCGTTGTGAAATTTAATTAAATTGCACGAGTGTCGACGTTGAACTCGAAATCAACTCCAACTCTGACTCTGACTCCGACTCCGACTCCGACTCTACGATAGCGATGGCGGCTTAGTTCTTGGACTTATTAGAGACTGACATATGTGGGTCATAAAAATGCCGAAATGGAATGGAAATTGAGAAATGTGGAAATGCTGTTCGATGCGCACTGCGACAAGCTAAAAATGGAAAACAAGTCAATTTTTATGGGATACTTTTGGGCGGGGGCGTTCGTTCACAATAAGCATACGAGAGCCAGAAGTACACATGTGAACAAAAGAATCGGGGTAGCCTGACTTTATGTTTGCCTCTAAAAAAACAAAAATATTTCTAAATTTTAATAATGATTATAATCATATAAATAAAATACAATAATGGAAAAATACAATATATATGAATGTTTCTTAACATCTTCGTACACCAATAATATCCTTCATGGTTTAAATCTACAGGGTATCGAAAATAACTGAAATGGAAATATTGTTACCGAGGGTGGAAACAAAGTACAACCAAAACGGGAGCAAATGGTGTGAGGAAGGGTAGGGGCGGAAAGACGAATGCTGAGCACAGCAAATGCGGCCACGAATTGTAATAAATATCATGTAAGCAAATATCTTGAGTGTTCAATTTATTGGTACTCTAAAGTTTGTAATAGGAACGGTGCAAACAGTCAGTTTAAAGTGGGGGAATCACGAGAACCTATACGTAGGTATACGTTCATATGTAGGTAAAATATGCATAAAGCGAAAACTAACCAAATACATATATTTATATTAATATAACAAAATAGAAAACAAAAAAACATTAGAATAATAAATAAAAAAAAATCTAACTTCAACGAGATAGTTTGTAAAAATAATTAACTAAACGGTCAGAATAAAAGTGTAGAAATTGTTCAAATCTATAAGAAAAGCAACATAAAAGCGGTGAATTATGTCGGTATATATAAACAAAAAAATATATTAAGAATATTTTCTAATAGCAAGAAAATTTAAATTCAATGCTAAATAAGAAAAATCTTTGATATTTAAAAATGTAAATGGGGGCATTAGAAAATAAAGTCATTGTTTCTCCAAATAATTATCAAAGTATTAGTTTAATATAGAGAACACTTCAAATTACTATACTCACTCTAAATATTGCTTAAATACTCCAGAAAATCATTGCCAACAATTTAGTGTCGAGTCAAAATCAGTAGCTTTTATTTAAGAAAAATAATAATACAACATAGCAGAAGCATAAATTACTTATATTTAAAATGCCGGCACCTTCTCAGGGAAAGCTTCGAGGAAGCCAAAAGAGGGTAACTGCGGTGCGCGGAACTTCAATTGAAGACAGCTCTTCAAACACACGTTTCTCAATGCGCAGTCAGAAGCGCGACACTTATATGCCCGAATCAACATCACTAGATGACCCGAAACCCGGAGTAAAGGTGCCGAGGACGCGAACAAATGAAAAACAAAACCCAAATGAACCGTGGAACAAACGAAGATGTCCTCCAAAGAAGCAGCGCAAGCAAACGAAGCGAGAAATTGAAATTGCCAAATTCAAGAACATTGATTTCTCTCAACGCGACTCGAATCCACAGCTCACGGTGCAGACACTACAATTTCCTAATGCCAATGTAAAACACACAGAAATCGCTACCCGAGATGAATGCGGCAATCGCATGTTTAAGCCCAAGAAACTTCCCAACGATCTCAGTTCGAGTGAGTCGCGTTTTCGCGATGCCGTCTTCACTGTGAAAACCCAGGCAAGAAGTTGCACATCATCCAGTATTCCGGGTCGAGTTGTGCCTTCCGAGAAGACCACACGGCAATCAACGAGGAGTGCCAAGGGAGATCCGGACTCCAGAGAGATGATTGACTCGTATCATGTGCCCTCGCAGCGTCCCAAAGGCTTCAAGGGCAATAAATGGAAGCAGCCCTGTGAGGCGAGCTATGTTGTTGGGGCGCCGCCGCGTCACATTGGCAAGTGTCCGAAGAACTATCAGCAGCTGTCGAAACTTTCGCCAATGCGTCAGAAGTTCTTTCTAACCCAAGATCCGCGTCGCACACACTGTCTGGTCAATCCGGTTGCGCTGCGGCACAAAGAACTGACGAAGGATCAGCAATTCAAGCTGATCAGCAAGATGGTCAAGCATGGCGACAATGTGTGTGCCAGCACAGGATCCGAGACGTCGGACACGCATATTTGTGAGGTCATTGATCTGGAGAATCCGGTGAATTTGGACTTTCAGGGCATGGACTATAAGAATACTTATGAGAAGGACGAACAGGATCAGCAGAATCAACAGATTTATTGGCGAGTGCTGCGTTATATGACACGTCGTCGTACCAAGAAGATGACGCAGGCGAAAGTCGAGGCTGAACTGCAAGCGGAACGTTTGGCCATTCCCGCCGAGTTCAACACAAAGATCAAGGACGAACCAATACCTGAAGAAGTGCCCGAAAAGCCCTTCAAGTTAGCACAACTCTTTCGCTCACCGGACAAACCGGCCAACAAGGCGAAAATTGCTGAGGAGCAGCGCACTCGGGAGGTACGCTACAAGAATATTTATCTGCGCAACAAACAGCGCACCGCGGATAACGAACAGCAGCGGAAACAACAGGAGGCAGCGGCCAAAGAGATCGCAGCACGCACTGTGGCCGAGCAGGATCTGCTCGCGGATGTGGCCAAGATCGACGATGACATTGAACGCAGTTTCCGTAAATTCGAGTACATACCGCCGGTGATCAGAAAGCGCAAGTTCTTCCCCAAAACCCTAACGGAAACCGAGCGGCTCAAAGGTATTATGCACAGGGAGAACTGTGTGCGTAGGGATCAGGCGCGAGTCACACAGGACTTCTACATGGAGCGCACGGGCAAGCTCAAAAGTATCCGGATGCTGCGCAGCAGCTGCGCTGCGAGGAGAGCATTGAGGGCAGCGGAGGAACAACGCCCAGTGAGAAGAGTAGCGATGATGAGGACTATTTGAAGGTGGGCAAGATTGGTGATGTGTTCCAGCTGCGTGGCTTTCACTTTAAGCATGGCGATGGGTTGCGTGGTAAGCTGCATCGTCATCAGATCATGGAGGGGCAACGTACCGTCAAGGGTTGTTTGACGCGTGACGAGTGGCTTAATGAGTTGGCACCTCGCAAGGAGCCCATCAAGCTTGATGTGGAGCGTGGCATTATAAAGGTGATGGATCCGGATGATCCCAAACTCGATCTATTTCCACCGCAGGCAATGATGCTGCGCAAGCGCGAACAAAAGAGCGCTATCAAAGAGTTTATAGACAAGCGTCTAGGTCTCCACTATCATCGAGTGCTGCGCAAAAACTTAAAACTAGTCAAGCCAAAGCTCAAGTATCATGTGCAAAAGTTCAATCTTATACGCTACGTGTTTCCCGAGAAAATTATTGTGCCCGATGCTCCCGATCTGCTTGAAGGCGACATGGTGGATGCCAACAAGGCAGACACCACTCTCGAGTACATTGCGTTGAAGAATCGCATGGTCAAAGCGAAGCATCTCAAGCAGAAACTCGCTCGCATGAGTCTGCTCGGCTTGACATGTGTGGAGGCGAAACAGCTGCGAGAACAATCGCCTTGCGATGCCAAGCCGGAGGAATTCGATCTCGACTGGGTGCCACCACAAGAGACAGTCAGTGTATCTGATCACAGTGAGGTGGAACCGCTACGCCAGCGCGATGAGCGCATCAAGGCGGGTGCTGAGGGTGTTACACTGCCCATTGAGCAGCGTGGCAATATGCCAGCTCCCAATTTCCGAGAGAAGACGTTGCACATTCATCCAAGGCGCCCACGCGATTATGCCACCGAACGTGTCCCATCGGCACAGTTCAATGATGCCATCTTAAACTCCGGCATGCCCATGCTGGAGAAGATTATGCCAGACACCATCAAGTTTGCCAATGTGCGCACTCCGAAGCGTCCGTTTACCGAGAGACTTGAGGCAAGACATCATCACGATCACTGGGATCCCACACAGGTGAAGCATGTGCATGTGCACTATCAGACCAAGACCGTCTATCCGGAGATCACAGTGCAGGAACAGCCTGAGAAGGTGCCCATTGTGAATTTCATCAAGGCGAATCCGCCCTGCAAGAAATACATGGACACAGACTTGACGCTGCCGAGCTATGATTTTGAGAAAATGATTGCCGATCATTTGGCGGCCACACGCGTGGACAGCAAGGATGCGGCACGGGAAGTTGTGCAGGATTTGTGTCACCCCTATGACTTCATTTTTCACTCCCGCAAGCCGGAGGAGATGACCACGCTTGACTTTCCAGGCAGGAAACAATATCTTGACTTTCTGCGCGAGACTCGCGAAGCCATCTACGAGACTAAGGACATTGAGCCGGGTGAGGAGCGTCTGCTTGTGGATCGCAAGGCCATTGTGGCCGAGCTCGAGGAGGATCTGAAGAGCATTGAGCAGTGCCTGACCTCGCTGAGCAGCTCCGAATGCACGAATCTCTCCAGGGACAGCGGCAGCTTTTTGCTGCTCGAAGATGATACAAAAATTCCCCTGGATTATATACGAAAACCGCTGGTGCCGTTTGAGGAAATGCGGCGCTCTCGATTCCAGGCCGAAGTCATCCATGTGGATGCCGAGGAGGCGAATCCATATCGAACGCTGCCTTTCTCTGGTCAGCATAAGGAGCAGGCTGTTATGTTGGGTCCCAAGGATTCGTTTTTCACTTTTAGTTCGCGTCTCCGCAATGGTTTAAGATTGCGCCTGGAAGTTCCTGTGCCGGATGTGCGCAATACTTTGTTGGGACCGGGGCCAAATAAATACTATGGCTCGGTGATTACGGATCTGGATGAGAATTATATTGATGAGCTCAAGAATCGGGCGACAATCAAAACCTTCAACTTTAAGACTGGCATGGAGTTGCTCAAGGTGGCAATGCGTTTAAAATATGAATCGCTATTGATTCAGGGCAAAATGGTGCGCACCAAAATTTACGATACCTTGAACGAACGTCACTGGCAGGACATGAAGAACACGAAGCTGCTGTACGAAGGTCTCTTCGCCAAGTGGGAGAAGAAGGAGTACAATGCGGCGATGACTATGGTTTATCAAGTGAAAACTTACTACGAAATAACCGACAACCTGAAGCAGCAGTACCGTGAATTGGAACGCGAGCGCACAATGCTCAACATGGACATTGTGTTCATTGAAGGACACTGGATACGTTGTGTCATGTTGCAGAACTTTCATTATCTGCTGGGCGAGGAGGAATGGCGGGCCGAGCACGATTGGATACATTTGGTGCCCGTCAAGAAGCGCGGCAGGCACTCGGACGACTGTTCAGAGGAGAAACTCGAGCAGAACGACGATGAGGATGTGGCCTATGAATTGGAGCCCTATGATCAATCCATTGCCAAGCGTGCCATTGTCAACATTCGCGTACGGGACAAAGACGATGCCTGGGCCATCAGGGAATTTTACTACGATGTTTATTTGCGGAATTTGCATCCGGTATTACAGGTGTTTCCCAATGCCAAGACCTTCCTGCAAGGTATTGAGAATCTGAAGAACAAAACCTTTATGCTACTGCTGGAAATGCATTATACTCTCTCGGTCCACACTGAGCTGCAGGGACGTCTGGAGACTTTTGTGGACTGGTGCAACAAGGATCTGAAAGAGAAACAGGAGTATGTGGCACGTAAATCGGCCAAGAAATATTTTATGGAGGATCGCGCCATTGAGATGGAGGCGCGTGTTCGTCAGAGTCTAATTAAGCCCATTGAGGATTCATTTGCCGACGAAGAGTTCAACAAACATCGCGCTGTGCTTGCCGAGGTTTGGCGACGTCTTGTGCCCGCCACTGTCAGAGGATCCAGTAATGTCATACCCAGCGCGTCGGATATGGTGGCTGCCATTAGCAATGTGGTGCTTGAGATACTGACCAAATTTGAGCACATGGATATTGTCAAGGCGCGTGAATTAGAGTTGCAATTCCGCAAGCGTCGTCGCTACTTGGAGAAGCTCTCGGCTCAGGCTTATCAGATCGAACGCCGCATCGACATGGAGATGAAGAAAGTGCGTCGCAATTTGGAGCCACCGTTTAAGAAACCCAAGCGAGTTGGACCACTGCAGCGTCTGCATCTGCGGAAGCGTGTCAAGAAGATTGTGAAACCACCTATCGTCATCTCGGAGAATACGCGGAACTTTGTGCGCGCCTTTGCCGAGGATGGTGTGGTTAGCGAGGGCTTCAGTCAAGAGTCTGTCATGGTGTTGGATAATCTACAGGAGCAAATTGTACCTTTCTATTTTGATCATTTCCTAAAGATCAATGGCTACACTCCCAACTATAACTTCAAGACAAACATTGAGTTGCGCGATGGTCCCGAGATTAATCGATTCCGCATTCGAGAGGTTATTCCCGATGTGCTCCAGAAAGTGGAGCAATGGGAGAACATGCACAAGAAGATAATGGAAGAGAACATTGCCCGTAATCCCAAAATGTACGAGAATGTTAGTTAATTTATGAGTAGCGGTCAGCGCAAAAATTTATTAGGTTTCAATGAGTTCAAAAGAGTTGTAAATTAAATTGCAGGTACTTACACTGAGCTCTCGTATTTGTTCTGTTGCCTTAAAAAATAGTTTATTTGTCTCTTTGCCGCAGCAATTCTTTAAAATTTCTATAAATTCTTCAACTTGTATTTTATGCCAACTTTCTGTGAAAACTTCAATATTTTGTAAAGTTTTGTTCTGGAACAGCTTTCACTGGTGCAGCTGTCGCTAAGCAGCTCTCTCAGTGTCCTTCCATCTCCATTATCCTGGCGAGAAGTTCTTTAGTTTGGTACTGTTGTTCTGGTCGTCATTCTTTTTGTGTGACTTGGCAGCAGCTGCATTGGTAATTTTAATTTCAACCTGCTGTCCTACTTCATTGCCACCTGCAATGCCCAGTCTCTCTCTCTTTCTCTCGCTCTCTGCTCTGCATTCTCTAGTATTTTTTTTTTATAGTGGTACAAAACTTGGCTTGCTTTTGTGTTATATTTGCACATAAATCACACAAGTTTCTTGAAATTATTTGCTGCTGCTTTTTAGTTGTATTTTATAGTGCAGACGGTTTTGAGTTTTATGTGACGCCCTGAAATCCTCTTTCGCTCTCACTCTCTCTTCCTTTCTCTCGTTCTGCTGTGATGCTGCATCGGAGTTGTCTTGTCTGAATCCTTCATCCTGCCTGACACCTTGCATCTGCTTTAATAATAGCTAATGAAACTGGCAGCTTTTATATTTTATAGCCATATTTTGTATGCTGCAGAATCTTGCATGAGCTTGTTTATTTTTATACTCAATTTGTATTTAAATTCATTTATGGCATTTTTATACAGGTAACTAAAATATCAAGTGCATTTAGCAAAATAAAATAAATATTTGCACTTAAACAAAAGAAAAGTCTAATGCATTTGCTTTTAAGTGCTAACAGCTTAAACCATTCAAATGCTCGGATTTAAAAACGCCTTAATAGTGTATTTTCACTAATAATTTAAAAATGTCATTCAAGCTAGAAGCTCTGTTAATATATAATATTATTAATAATTCGATGAAGAAGATAATTAACTTGTGCTGTTTTCAACACTCTTGTTTTCTTTTTCAATTTGTAATGTAGTCGCTTGTGTCGATGTATATTTCGTTTTCACACCCCTTCACCCTTGTCTCTCTATAACTTGATGTCAATGGGCAACCCCCTCTGGCAATGGATTTTCGCAAAGTCACACAATTTCCATTAGTAGCTAATGAAGCATTAAAAAGTAACGAAAAAAGCAACGGAAAAATACTTAACGCCATATTTTCCAAGGAAGAAGAGAGTTTCTATCAAAAAGCACAGCAAAGTACGACGAAAACACCAACAACAAAAAAAAAGGAAAAAGCAACGAAAAAAGAAAAGAAATAAAATGAAAAGAAATTGAGAAATAAAATATAAAAAAAAAGAAGGAAAGCGTAATATGCGTCTAGCTGACTGGAGAATGAAACGAGCAAGCTGAAATATAAAAGCATCACGAATTAAATACCTTTTAGCAATTAATCTGCTTAGCTAATGGACGATTTCAATGCAGAGGACAACTGCAGACATCGGACTGAGAGACGACGGAGGACAAGGAGGAGAGGAGACGAGAAGAGATGAGAGGAGGAGGCTTCAAGGCACTTACATTAGGCTTACGGCTCGTTGACCAGGCCAATGCGCCCTGGCTTATGCTACACTATTTGCAGACTAATTTCATTCAATAAACGCGTTGTGCGACCATTGATGCGGCCCTAGGCTGCCTTCAAGCTTTTGCCATGGTGTCTGCCCTCTGTTCTCTGTTCTCTGCTCTGTGCTCTCTGCTCCTTGCTCTGATCCTTGTTCAATGGTCAGCACTTGTATGTTTGCCGTTTGCCCGATGATAGCCAACTTGGAATTTAATTTTATTTAGTTGCCATTTTAATTGACGAGTTCGCTACATTTTTATTTTCAATATTACTTTAGATTTCTGTGCCAGATTTCAACTCCGATTGCCACAGCCAGCCACTTCCCCTAATGAAGCATTACAAGTACATGTCAAAGTTCAGCGTACGCCAAAAAATTCAAATGGACGACCTTTGAACACACTCTACATTATTACCAGCATTTTTATTTAAATTGAAATGGAATAATAAAATAAAAATATATAATTAAGTTAATTGTATTTGGAAATAAAATACAATTGTCATTGAAAAGAGCAATTTTAATTAAGGGGAATTTTCAATAAAAAATTCTTAAATGTAACATATTTTAGTGATTATTGGTTAACATATGTGTGTGTGTGTATATAAATATATGGTGCATAAGTATTATGTATATAAAATTCACTACTTATGAGCACTTGTGTGTGTGTGTGTTGGGAGTTTTCGGGGCAACATTTTTCCCTGACATGTGTTCATTTATAATATTTTTGTAGCTTGCAACAGGGAGAGAACACATCGGAGCATTCACCGTTTCGTTCGCTGTTTTATTTATGTGGCAGGCCATCATATTTTATGTTATTATATATTGAACATATACTTATGTGGCATAACATGCCAACTGCCAACTGATGGCCAAGAGAGAGCGAGAGAGAGATGGAGAGGAAATGGTTACAGGATGTGGCATGTGTGTGGTGGAATGGGGCACGCTTCATCGGAGCATGGGGCAAAAGGAGTACAGTCACATAATGATAAATCATGCCTCAGACTCGTTGCCGCTGTCATAAACAAAAATATTTGATTGAAATGACGTGGGCAGCTCCTGAAGCCGCCGCAATGTCAGCTCACCTGACACAGCAGCGCCCCCCTCATTTGTATGTGGTCATATTAAAGTTTTTGCTTCTCTTTTTTTTGCATCTGAAATGACGCATTTCACATAAGTGAAATTAACTTTACTTTTGTTTCGCTGCCACAACTCGTGTCAGTCTGTCCATTTCAGCATAAACATAAAATTGATCATCTGTTTTTTTTTTGGCTGCTGTCGGGGAAATCTTAATCTCAAGATTAATGTTTAAAGTGGCGAAGAACTTACCTGGCAAGCAAAGAAAAATTAATATTTAGAAAATTAGGAATTAATTAATTGTCATTTTTGTTAGAGGACTCGACTTAACATAAAATGAAGTGTCCATTTATATTTGCGCCAAAGAATTCAAAAAATTATTCATTAATAAATACACTTGAAGCTATAAAAATAAATTTCCTGGTATTATATGAATAACAATTACTTATTATTAATAATTACTTAGCATTACTTTAAATTTTCTTTTCTAGAGGGATTACTGTTAAAAAATATATTAGAAGATTCAATTTTATTTAACATTTGCTAAAAAAAATAATTTAAAATTTTCTTGTTTTATGATAACAATAACTAAAATCATTTGATAAAATGAAATATAAATCAGCACAATCGAACTATTAACATAAATAATTAAAAAAAAACATTTAATACAAAAAAACTTCATACTCTTCAGTCTGGAAATTCAAATAGAATTCCAATTTATACACATAACAAGTAAGAAAGTTACAGTCGAGTGTGCTCGACTGTGAGATACCCGCTACCCAAAATTAATAAAGCTAAAATATTGCGGTATCATTTTCAAAATATCCCGAAAATACTAAAAAATACTAAAAATATACCAAATGATATGTTTGGTATATCGATATAGTTCACCATTCAAAATATACCATAGACGGCACAATGTACCAGATTGTCGGCCAAAGCAACTGAGACCCCTAGTAAGTAGGCGTTTTTGTCCATACAAAAGTATTTCTTTAATAACTTCCACAACTTTTATCTGATCACAACCAATCAACCAAAATTCGCAACTCTAGCTTTAAAATTACGCTTGTTATTCGATTTTTTTGATTTGCGGGGCGGAAGTGGGCGTGGCAAAAATTTGAAACAAACTTGATCTGCGTGCAAACATAACAAATGCTGTCGAAAAAAAAATTATAGCTCTATCTCTTATAGTCTCTGAGATCTAGGTGTTCATACGGACGGACGGACAGACACACAGACGGACAGACGGACAGACGGACATGGTTATATCGTCTCGGCTGTTGACGCTGATCAAGAATATATATACTTTATTGGGTCGGAGATGCCTCCTTCTACCTGTTACATACATTTCCTGCCGGCACAAAGTTATAATACCCTTCTACCCTATGGGTAGCGGGTAAAAAAAAAGTTCATTTAAAACTTCAACATTGTGCCATCTTCAATTTCTTTGCAATATTTTGATTTTATTCTGTAAACTAATAAATTTCTTTTGCTTAAATGTTGCTAATTCAATTACTTGTGGAATTCGTTGCACTTGTTTTGGTCATATGACTACAAAACAGACAAAGTTCTACAATAGATAAAACACTTTTGTGTAGCTTTATGATTATGTTCTTCTATTTGTTTTTGCCACATGTTATGACTGCTCTGTTTTGCGTTTCGTTGCGTTGCGTTATTCTTCTTACGTTGTTGCTGATTTTATTCGAGTGTAAATGAAATGAAATAAAATATTTGGTTCTTGATTTATTCAGAAATCTCCACAGAGATTTTTATGCCATTTCCCTCCTGGCTGCTGGTCCAGCTGTGAGCGAAGTGTGAGAGGGAGAGGGGACTATTGTGAAACAGCACATAGTAGATCAACTGTGTGTGTATGTGTGTGTGTGTCCTGTGCGTTTGTTATTAAATAAATTGACTGACACACACACACATACGAATATGGAGAAAGAGAGAAGAAGAGAGGGGTCGTGTGGAGTCCTGGCAGATTCCAGCCAGAGTCCTAGGTAGTTCATCATGTCATGAAAATTGTATGGAAATTTAATTGAAAACATAAGCCAAGGATAACAGGCCAAAAAGGACAGGCAATCACATACACACACAAACACACATACACAGACTGACACACGCACATGAGCCATATCAAAATGGCAGCAAAAGAGAGAGAGAGAGAGACAGCAAGAGAGAGAGGAAGAGAGAGAGAGCGAGGAAGCTTAACAACTATGGTCGCCGTCTGCCTCCCAACTGACTTTTCTGCTCATTGCGGCCAACGCGCAGGAAGTGTACGAAATGATATAAATAAATAAACAAACTACAAGATAAAGCTATTTGCAATTTGATTGTCAATTTTCATGAGAACGGCAAGGACATTTCCGCCGCAAATGAAACTTTTCCATTCATTTTCCATACTTATTCGATGTGCTCCCACTCTCTCGTCTCCGTCTCCTCCTTCACATGTGTCAGTAGTTCAGTCATTTACTCATTGATGCAGTCAATCAAATTTCATGAGTGATTTTTGTTAGCCAAAACTTTTTTGCCTACTTGCTGCCATCTTAACTGTCAATTTTCATTTAGATTTTCCATTTGATTGCCTCAAAATGGCACATTTCATATGCAGCGGTTTGTCGGCCTGTCCCTCACATGTCAGAACTTGGCGCCGAGTTTACCTTACTTCCAACCTATACACTGCCTATTCCCAAGGTAACAAAAAAATAAAGTTAAATTGCATATTTCACTTATGAAACCCCCACAACAATTTCACAGCTTGAAATGCTTGCCAACAATTTTCCGCACAATTAAAAACTGGCGTCAAATTATGGTGCACTTAATCCACCAAACATTTCTCCCTTGCCTCTTTTCCTTCACTGACCAAATGGGGCCAACTTCAAAAGCCCCATCCCAGACCAACTGAGAGAAAAAAACCTAATTAAAAAGCGCTTAATGCTAAAAAACTGAGAGTACTGGGCGTGTGCTAATTTCATAATCCAAATAAAGTTTCAATTAATTTGACCAGCGCAGCATTTCCATTTTACTTTTTTCGACTATTTTTTTTTTGTAATGAAAATGAAAAAAAATTTTGTAGCTACCCGTTTCCAAATTTGTATGGGGAAATTATTCAGAAAATTTGCAGCTTGAATGGTTGAGTAATTATGAGTTGAGTTCGTTTGAGTTTAGCCTCGGTTTTTCCTCAACATAACTGGTACAGTTGAGTGGCTCAATTTTCGCTTTTCCCACAAGTGTTTTTACGTGCAACTGAGCCGCAAAAAAAGGTGCTAAGCACAAGTGGTAAATAGCTAAGCTGAGTAATCAGAATGGAGGTGAAGTTGCGCAAACGTGAAAAGTGATGTGTGTTAATAATATATATTTATCTACATTTCAATATTTGGATGTGCTTATTTTGGTTTACTGAGCTATCTACTATTTAAAATCAAAGTTCAAAGTGCGTATGCAAATTTAGCATTCAAAGGTTAAGTAAAGCCACAAAGCAATTTTAAATTCCAGCTAAAAGCGCCACGAATAACAACACAACATTCAAACGCACCTCAACTGAAATTTCCATTGCAAGCAAAAATCTTTATAAAGCTTTCCTGTTTGATCACGACCACTTATATAATTTGCACCTATAAAATGTTGATCAGCCGCCTAGTTAAACAGTCACACATGTAAATGTCACCCATAAAGATCAATTTTTGCCAACCACTACCACATACTTATAGTCGAATCGATTTTCAGTCCATACATCGCTGTTCTGACTCACTGAGTGAGCAATTTATACATATGAAATCAGGTGTCTCTTAAACAAAGTTCATTCATTTTTTTTTAATTTTAGTAATTTAATATACTATTTCCTCAAAGTCAGCTAATGGGTTACGCCTTAATATAAATTTTCTTATAAATCTTTATTTGTCTTCAAAAACTTTCTTAAGATTTATTTTTTTTAGTTACCATAATAAGTTCTGTCCTATAACTGGCTAGTTAGCTACTTCCCTTTACTTGAGGATCCGCTCTCATCATAGATATGACTTTTTTTGTGTTGAATGCAAAACACTTTTATTGCCACTTCGCACATTTTTCATCTCAGTCTCTGCAATTGCTACGCTTCATTAAAAGGTACTTGAAATTTAAATACGCCCATAAATGTCGCTAGAAATAAAAGAATGCAAAAGCGGGAAATGCCAAACAAATGATGGCCCTTTTAACCCGCCAATTGTCAACTCATCTGGCGTGGCATTAACCCCATTGACACCGGCAATGGCAACGGCAACGGCACCGGACAAAAACGAGACTGAGCCGCAGCAAAAAATGTTTGGCAGCAAAAATTATAAACCACTCGAGCATATTTTGCAAGTTCCCAGCCCAGCCCGGCCCAGCCCACGCCCTGACCTCGGCACGCCCCCACCGCCCCCTTGGTCCTTGCCAAGCTTTTAATATGGATGGCTAAAATATTTTTTGTTTTGTTTTGTGTTGCTTGTTGCTGTTGTACGTTTACAATTTTTCATGAGCGGCCGAAAAAGTTGAAACGGAAATGCGACCATACAAGCGGATATGAGACGGACAAACGAAAGGACGGATGGAGAGAGGGGAATACATATAGATGCCATATATAACCGAGACCGCGTCGCGTCAACCTATAAATAAAAGAAATGCCACCCGAAATCCCCAATTCCCGCCATGAAGTATGCAACATTTGTAACTGCGTGGACAGCGAATGTGAGCGAAGGATTCGACTCGACTCGACTCGATTCGACTTGGCTTCGTTTTTCCCCACTTTTTATTTTAGTTCTTTTTTATTTGATTTCTTTTCTTTTTTTGTGTGCTGCGTATTTGGTTATTAACGGAAGACTAGAACCAAATATATGAGCATACTTTTTGGCCAGCAGTCAAAGCTCAGTCAGCGACCGGAAGCAAGCGAAATTATATTTAAACGACTTGATGTCTGAGCGAAAGAGAGCGATAGATAACAACAGAAAAAAAGAGCAGAGAGTGAACGACGGATATTATGTGGGAGTTGCAGCTGGGGAATGATGTGATGTTATAACGTGAAACAAAAGCTCAGAAAAACGTCAGCCAGCTATAAAGGGGAATGCGCCTTAAATGTCAGCCATTTATTAAGCCCCGTCCACAGAGGCGAGCAGCAGACGGGCAAATAGCAAACGGCAACGGCAAACGTCAGAGTCGCTTGGCCAAGTCACTCAGACAGACGCCGGAGTTGAATGCGCAGACAGTCGCGACAGTTCCACTCGCCATGGTCATGCTTCTGCTGCTGCTGCTGCTGCTGCACTCTGGCTGTGGTCAGTGAGATATGAATGAGTGAATAATTCCAATGTCCTTTCTACAGGGGCATTAGCTTAAAGTTTTGTTCACACAAGCACGCATACATTGCTTCACATAAAAGTAATAATAAAAGAAAATACGCATTGTGGGTAGGGAACGCTTATGACTTTTGATTGCCATCAACTAGTTCTTTTTTGTACCTTTGAATTATTTTTAATAATTCAAACTGTGCTGTTAGAATTAGCAAATTTGTCAATTGATCCTATTATTATTTAATTTCTTAATTTTATTTTATTGTTTAAACTAAGTATAAATATGTAAAATATCGTTTTTATTCAATATGATATAATATAAATAATAAATGAGATAAAAAATAGATAGATGCAAATACAACATTTCATATATTTAATTATTAAGGGAAGTAAAGACTGTATTTATTAATTTCAATTAGACAAATAAACTTATTTTCTTCTATACCAATATTTCATTATTGCGAAATGATTTAATGGGAATATATATTTAATATTTATGATTACACAATTTTAACTATTTGCTTTTATATTTTGCGATTTTTATTATCTTTCTGTGACTGAATTCAAAAATAAAATTAAAAAAAAAAATCGAGGTAAATGAAAATATATGATAGTAACATCTTATATTTAAATCCTAAAGATGTGAGTATATATAATTTATTTATTAAAGTGATTAATTATCGATCGAATAAAAATTTTTAAAAATATATTATTTTAGAATTAATGCCAAAGAAACTATTTACTCAAACCAAAAATATGAATATTTTTTTTTATGTAAAATTTTTTCAAATGCAGTGTTGAAGACATCATGGAAACGACAGCAACAAAGATAATTACACTTCTATAGGGTATTTTTATTTACAATGTGCGAATGATAGCTTTACGTATTTTCCTTTATATCATATACATATGCCATACATTTTTTTGTAAAGTATATATGTATTTGCGTACACAAATAAAATAACTCGATACATTAAAAGACCTGCATATTTATCAGGCGGCAATCACGCAGCCAGGCAGAAGGCAGGCAAGCCAGTGACTGTCACCGAGCGTTTCTCAGCAATTTATATTTATATAAACCACAAAATATTTTGCAGATACTGTTTCCACCAGTGTCCACCCCTTTTTTGCAGTCGCAGTGGCAGAGTCGCTTCCCGTTTGCCACTTGCCACTTATTTAGTGAACACACGCAAAAATACAAACATTAAAAGTCCATTACCATTGCATACATACTTTGCAGCAGTGCGAGACGTTGACATTTTTTGGAATACATTTATTTGACAATTTCAGTTTGGTGTTATGAGCAAGGGGCTGCCTGAGCTTTTTTTTGTACCCGCTACCCATAAGATAGAAGGGTATTATAACTTAGTGTCGGCAGCCAGAAAGAGGCATATATAACATATTCTTGATCAGCATTCGCCCAGCTGAGATATATCGTGTCGGCTATATGCCATGCCTGTCTGTCTGCCTCTATAAACACCAAGATTTTTGGTTCAAATATTATTTTTAATTCCTAAGAATTTTATTTGGCACTTCATGATATATTCCGAATGTAGTACTATATCAATACACTGAATATTGACTTTGATATATTTTTAGTATTTTGGTGATTTTAATTTGATATATATTAAAATTAACACCGCACTTATAAGCACCAAGATATTTGAATTGGCCGACAATCTGGTATATTTTGCACTACTATACATAAAATATCAATATAACAAATATAGCCTTTGGTATATATTTAGTATTTTTGCGGTATATTAATTTTGTATATTTTAAAAGTAATACCATACTGTTTTCCATTTATTCACAATTTGTAGCGCGTATCTCAAAGTAGAGCACCCTCCACTATAGCTTTCTTACTTTTCATACCCGCTACCCATAGGGTAGAAGGGTATTATAGCTTTGTGCCGGTAGAAAAGTATGTAACAGGTAGAAGTAAGCATCTTCGACCCCATAAAGTATATATATTCTTAATCAGCATCAACAGCCGAGACGAACTAGCCATGTCCGACTGTCGGTCTGTGTGTCTGTCCGTCTGACCGTATGAACACCTAGATCTCAGAGACTATAAGAGATAGAGCTATAATTTTTATGTTTGCACGCAGATCAAGTTTGTTTCAAATTTTTTCCAAGCCCACTTCTGCCCCCGTAAATCAAAAAAATCGATGAACAAGCGAAAGTTTAAAGCTAGATTTTGGCATATACAATAATAACTATAGTAGTTATGATTCCTGAAAACTTGGTTGCGATCAGATAAAAATTGTAGAAGTTATTAAAGAAATACTTTTGTATGGGCAAAATCGCCTACTTATGTTAAAAGGTGTCTTAGTTGCTTTGGCTGACAGTCTGGTAAATATACCATTTGGTATATTTTCAATATTTTTGCAATATATTTGGTATATTTTGAGAATAATACCGCAAAACATATTGATTTTATTCAAATTGAGTAGCGGGTATCTCACAGTCGAGTACACTTACTTACTTTCTTACTTGTTTTTATTATTTGGAGCTGCGGTAAGGAGTTGAGAACCCCATAGCTCAACTCATCGCATCGCATCGCATGACGTTGCTGTTGTGGTTGTTGTTGCTGGTGCCCGACAATTTATTGTGAGGGCAACCGAAATAATACGTATACGCCATGCATGGTGCACAGCACACATATGTGCCCAAATGAATACAAAGTTATTTTTTTTGCGCTAGCGTTTGCAACACAACGGAAATAGAGCTATATTGGCGCCTCTGACATCCGGTATTCCGGCATTACGCCAGTGACATCGACATCGACAGCGACAGTGTGTTGTTAGCTCACTTCACCCAAAAAATATTGAATGGTATAAATTGTGGGAGGGGGAGGAGGGAGAACACACCGAAGCCGCAGCTGTATTAATTGTTTTGACTAGTTTTGCCCCGAATATATTTCGAGGTATTCAATTCAATTCAGTTGTGCTCACTCATTTTGATAGCTGACCGAACTGGACAGGAGTTCAATGATATTTCATTTGAGTTTTGCATTTCTCTAAAATAAACTAACGAAATGTGTTTTCTATTTGTACTTTTTTGCATACAGTCGGCGAGTATGTATAATTCCCAGGCCACAATTTTAGTCAAATTAGCAACAAAAATGCACACATAAACAAACTATTTTTGTGGAGTTGTTTTAACTGAGTTTTCTCCCCCTTTCCCCGATGCAGCATGAAATGAAATGCAAATGAATTTAATTGAAACCATTTTCGCTAGTTTGTCCATAACTACTTAGTTGCAATGAAGTTTTATAGCATATGAATTTGAATATCTTTTAGAAATTATGAAAATAGGTATGATATGAAATAGAATAAACTATTTGAGTAAAATGTATATTATATGTATATTAATTTCAAATAATTAGAAAAATGATATTCAAATAATTATTTCATAAGTATTTTGTATAAAGAATTTCAGGGTATTCATTAATTTATCATTTAAAGACATTCAGTTTTAGTGAATTACATTTCAAAAACCAATCACATTAGCTTGACAAAGTTTTTTGTAGCACATTTTCTCAATTTAGTTGAGAGTTGAGTAGGTCATTGATGGCATCAAATAATTAATTAAACAGTAGGAAATTTGAGAGCTTATTCACCTTTAGTACATAAGGTAATATTAACTGTTGAGGAGGCTTTGCATTTTAGCAACCACGGCTAGCTTTTCATGCTTGTCCCAGAAATTAGTATACATTTTAAATGCGTTCCTTGCTGTCTCGTTCTCTCTATTGCTGACAGCAACATGGAGCAAGAAACAACAAAGCAACAACCGGACAATTTGCGTGGGCGACCCAACGCTGATTATGATGACGACCTGGGCACATTAATGCTGATGATGTTGCCGCTAAGTAGCACTCCCAGAACCCATTCTCATGCCCATTCCCATTCGCATTGTCGGTAAAAACCCGCAGTAGGTAAACAAAAATGGTTTCAACTGGAAAGGGCTGACAGTCAGCGAGAGTGCAAGAGAGGAAAACAGATTGGGAGTGAGAGAGATAGAGAAAGAGAAAGGAAAATCGTTTGGAGCTCAAAAAAGTCTCAGCGGTTGCCAGGACAGCAACAACAGCAGTGAAAATTAAGTCGCGTTCTCTTTTTCTCTCTCTCTCTCTCGCTAACATATCTGTGTGTCTCAGTCGCCCATTGATGCTGTCTCACTCTCCTGGCTTTGCAATTAAATATGCACATTCTCATTAAAAGTTTGCGCCATTAATAAACGCCAACAGGGATGTAATTTAATACGGTTAAAAAGTACGACACGTGGAAAACCCAGAAAGCAAGACATGAAGACTGAAGGAGAGATATGTACTCCGTACTCGTAGGTAGCCAATGTTGTTGGGGTGGAGTTAGGGGTGGGAGGAGACACCCTACACACCTCCACACACCCACACCCTAAGCAAACACACTCACACACATACTGCATTACATTTAACATGCAGCCCTTGGAGAGTTGCCTTAACGCTCCCAAACAAAGCTCATAAAATTTGCAAATGTAAATAATTTTCTTAACGAAATTTTCACGTTCGCCTCGCCTTTTTGCTACTTTGCGCTCGACCACATTAAAGCTCGTCTGCAAAATTTGTCAACAGGCAGGACAACACTACTAAGATGCGACACATATGGCTAGTGGCTTGCTAAGACTCATCACCCCATTCCCTCATTTCAACTCCTCACTTATCTCCCCACTCCCCACTCCCGACTCTCACACTCCATCTCAGGCTTCCGCAACATTCCAGGCATAAATAATAAATAATTGAAAATGTCTCACGGGAATTCTTTGGCTCGTCTTCGCTTCGTGTGAACTCTGGCAGCCAACAATTTGGCCTTAATATTAGAGCAGACCAGACCAGCCAACGACTTTGACTTGGCTATAATCATGCGAGGAGCATATTAGCTGGTTGATTCGTTGAGAAACATTAGAGAAGTTTAGATCTAAAAGAGTTAGATATAATAAATATGATCATAAATGGAAAATGGGCAGAGAGAAAGAGCACAAGAGCATGTTGAGGTTTGTTTATATAAAATCGAAGCTATAGATGCTTTGACATATAAGCACTTAATATATTTTCAGTATTATATAATATATAAGTATAAGATATGTTAGTCTGCATGAGAGAAAGAAGACAGTGAAGAAAAGAAGCAAAGAAAGAAGCAGTAATTCATATACACATATATATATGTTGTTAATTTTAAATTGAAATCAGAGGAGTTAAGATGCATTTTAATTTCTTATATGTTTAGCATGATCAAAGGTTAAGAAGGTTTTCACAAGAAAAGAGACTGAAGATGCATCAAACTTTTGATTATCTACATATATTTTAATTTTTACTTTTTGTAATGTTTAAAATTTGTAACAAGAATATCTTAACTTAAATGTCAGCATTAAATGCAATTCAAAATTGGATTTATTATCGACTGTTTATAGTGAGGCTTAATAAATAAAAATTTTATAAAACAATCCAAAAATAAACCATTTTTTAAAATAATGTCAATTTATTTGTAACTCAATCACAATAACACTTGAAACATTGTTTGTCTAGCAGATTGATTGACACCACTTAAGCTTGACATAGACACGTTATCCTTTCTCAAGGCAAGAGTATCGCTTAGCTGGAAGACAGTCGAGTGACTTCTCTAAGTAGTTTCTTGAAAAACCACATTAATTGCATACAACTAGGCGCTGTGGCAGAACGTTGACAGGCTCGCAGTCACAGTCTTGACGGGCGTTTTCTTGGTCCAATTCCGGCGGGAAATTAAAGTAAGAGTTTACGCTTTTTTAGCCTGGAAACACACACACGCACTTTAGCCACGTCCACAACAAACTTGTAGTAAACGAGAAGTAGGAGGAGAAGGAGGTTAAGGAGGTGGCAAAGGAGGAGAAGGAGGGAGTTGTAGCACATGAAATTGTTGCTCATTATGTATTTATGTCAATTTCTGGGTCGCTCTTAAGGTATGCCAGTGTATTGGTGTGTGTGTGTGTGGCATGCCGCAATGACATGTAAAACCTTTTTGGGCCTACAGTCTCCGCGTGTTACAGATCCACCTGGCCAACATTTAATGACTTTGGCTTGCTCTCTTTTGGGACGCATTTAGCGTGTAAATTTCGCTGTACATTTTCGCCGTTACATTTTTACTCCTTCAGCAATCGTAAAGGTGTGTGCGTGTCTCTCTCTGTGTGTGTATGTGTGTGTGCATATTTCAGTTATTTTTATTTCAGCGTTACTTTTTATACACTCCTCACACACACATACTTGCAGATAAGTACACATATGAATTCGTATATACTGCATATATATGAGCACGTTTGTTTGTCGTTTTTATGTATTCATATGTTTGGGCACTCGATGTGGGGACCCTTTATGGACCAGCCAGGGGAACAGATCCAAAAGGGGGAGCACGGAACGGAGCGGCGTTAAAGTTACGTTCTGCGAATTGTTAAGGGATTTTGCTTTGTGACTCGCAAATGCTGATGACTCGCGCCAGAGATAAAATACATTTATATTGTTATCGCACTTGGCATAAATCATAAAACATCAAGTATACGCACATGGCTCACATGTCGATGTGAGTCAAATCAAAAGTGAAAGCCAAAGCACATCACAACATAAGTGCTGCATATCGAAGCAATCACTTCAGTTGATCAGTGTTGCCATCGAAGTAAGTAGGAAATAACTGATTTACTTATCAAATGAGTATATGATACTTGATGTTTCATTTACTACTTACGACTTTCAAGAATGATATTTTAAAATACGAAATGCATTAGCAAGAAATTAATTTTTTTGAATAGGCAAAACTATTAAAGCTATAAGAATAAGGGGCTATAGTTAATTAACATATCATTTGGGATTCTGCAATTACAAGTATAAATACTTCATCTTCTTGAACTTTTCTAATCAAACAGATTAAACAAAAATAGAAAAAAATCATCATACCGATAGGGTAGAGGAAAATAAATATAATAGATATTTATTACTGATTTTACAATAAATTTCTTGGCTCAAGCGTGAGCTGTACAATTTATTTGGAGCTTTGACGAGCGATTAGGAGTTCAGTTACTATGCAGAGAGCATGTCAGATGTTAATGCTCACTTGTTTTGGTTGAATTTATCAGTCGGTGATATTATGCGTGCTTGGCATTGTTGTTTCGCATGCATTAGCTAAACTGCTTGCTTGCCTCGAAAGCTGCTGATAAATAATTGAAAAGAAAGCAAGAACTAAACACACGATGGCACAACTTGAAGTTACCTGGTGCAGACGAAGCAGAAGCACAAACCGGAAGATGCCATTGAGAGACGAGGCAAAGAGACGCCTGTGGATGCATGTAGAGTTTGTCTTGTGCTGAAATAAATTTACTTGCATGCCAGATACACACAACACACACTCTATAAGCACACACACACACACACATACAGTCGAGTGCACTCTGCTAACTAAATTTTGCGCTGCGTACGCGACTCAGTGGAGTGCAAAAGGCATTGGACTGACTTGGACTGACTTATGGCAAGATAAGCAGCCGAGTTTGAGTTACAGGTTAATTTATTATTGAAACTAATGTTGGCAGTCCAATGGGGTAAGCAGCTGCCATCGACGGCAGCATAGGGATGGGGTTGGAGTGAGGCGGATTGTCATTGCAGGTGCCATGCTGACGTCGCCGGTTTGGTGAGTCACTCAGGTGGTTGGGTAGGCTGAGTTTGAGGCGCAAATTATGAAATTCAAGTTGACAAATGTCAGTGACATTAATTAAACGTTGAGATATGGCAACAGCAGCAGTCACAGCTTTGGCGCAGAGGGGACTGTACTATCTCAAAGGGTTCGAACTGAGAAAGAGAAAGAGTGGGAGAGCCCATTAAATATGCGAACCAAAATCTCATTTATGAAAATCAATAAGTTTGCTTGTAATTCGATTGCTAAGCGCACTTGGCAATCCAATTGAACTTAATTCACACTTTTGCGCGTTCTAAGGAAATTACAAAATACGGTTTATTGCTTATGATTTACGGCGTACAACGTTCGGCGCACTCATCTCCAGCTTTAAAGCCTGCGATGCCTTAAACGAAATGCCAACAGCTTTTAAAGCTGCCTGCGTCGTCCATTTTTTATTTTATTTCATTTTTTCGCACACTTCGCCAACTTCCGCTTCCGGCGGCAAGCAAAGCAATGCAAACACAACCCACGCTCTGTCTCTTCTTCTCCTCTCTTTCGCTCTCTTTCAATCTCTTCATCTCTTTCGTACTCGTTCGCTGTGCGTATTTTCCTTTTTGTTTTTACTGGCATAAAAATCATTAAACTGATTTATATTCCGTTTGATCCCCTCGTTTCCCTCGGCTACGCGTCATGTGTGCCCGCCGTTTTGTTTTTGTTGCTCTTTCGCTTCACTACCCTATAGGAATGTTACCATAGGGTAGCGTGATATATAAAGGAGATATAAATAAATATTATCAAGCTTTTCCCAATTTGCCATAGTAAAAACATTTAGAACTGGGTTAAATATATTTTCAAAAACTTTTGATTTTTTTATTTTTACAAATATTTTAACATAAAGACTGATATATTTAACAGTTCTATCAACTCCAAGAATATTGAAACTTTTATATCAAATTTTATTGGAGCTTTTACCAGTTATTTCTATCTACTTCCTGAATATAGATCGTCGCTTCTATTTGAACCAATCGATATTTAATCATTATATTAGATATTTCTATTGTTAATGTTTATTATGTTATTTTAATCTTTTGAAAGTTTTTTTGAAAAGTAACTTCTATTTCCGACTAAATATGTTTCTATAGTATCTAAAAATCGCCCATTGCTGGCTCTAGTACTCGTAGATGTTTCTTGTTTTTGGTGCCGATGCCGATGCCTGAACTTGAGTTCAAGTTTGATAAAAGGGTCGCCCGACAGACGATGGCCGTGCCCAGTTGCAGAACCCATACGAAATTCGATAATTCAAGTCAATTTCGCATGTGTCGGGGTCGCTCAAGGGTTAAGTGATTTCTTTTGTTTCTTTTTTGTACTCGTTTCTCTTTTTGTGTTATCGAATGCATTTAGTCAAGTGTAAAATAAAGTCGCATAAATAAGCAAGTAAGCAAGCACAGCTCTAGCTTTGGCTTTGGCTTCTGGCAAGCGCATGAAAAATTTAAAGTTGTTCATGCCAAAGTGAATTTAAATTTTTAAACTATTGATTTTGATAAAAAGTAGCCTTTAGTCTGTCTATCTCTCTCTTGACTATCTATTTCCCTCTTTATCTTTATTTCACACCAACTCTTTCGCTCTGACTGTGTCCACGGTTGTTGGCTAATGCGCTGCAGGCGGTCACCAATATCAAAAAATGTTGACCCAAAATGTTTGCACAGTTGTTGCCTTCAGTTGGGTTACCCAACAAACCAACTGCCCTCCTCTTTGACCCCTTTTTTCCCCTGTGAAGCGGTTTGGGGCCGACCACCTTGAAAGGGTTGTCGTTACAGAAATTCAATTCAATTTCGTTGAAATGTTTTATTATATGGATTTTGTTGTTGTCGTTGTTGCCTGATTTTAATGTAATTGCCGGTAATAGCAAACACTTTTTATGGCCTAACAAGTTGTTGTCATTTCTGGCGATGCCGCTGTTGTTGTTATTGCTGTTGTTATTGCCACTGCTGCCAATGTTGTCAATGCTGTTGCTGTTGTTGTTGTTGTTGGCCACGCTTAATGTGTGTTTGATAATTTTTCGTACGCCATTTGTAGTTATTCCAAATTGAATTCTAATTTGAAATTAATTTTCATGTCTTTTTCTGTTTAGATATTGATATAAATTTATGTAATGGATAAACTGTCAAAAGAGCAACGTTGTTGTATTTTTTTTTGCCACCCCCTTTTTTGGCATTTTATTTGAGTTGAACAAATAAATATGTAAGCTAATAGTTTAATTACTTTTGAGAGACTTTGCAACCATTGAAAAATATATTTTTGCAATAATTAAATTTCTATGAATATTTTAAAATTTAATTAGTTTCATTTTAATGTTTAAATTACGCATTTCATGGGCAATATTCGCATCGGAAATATTCTATCTCGTTTCTTCCGCGAAAAAATCACGAGTCATTCTTTCTCTTCTGAACTTTTCCGCTTTCTGTGCTGCACAAATGATTCAACAAGTAAATAATATTAAACAATTTCTTTCAATGAAAAAAAGCGTAGACAAGTTGTTCAGCAAATTTTCAAATGAAAACACAATTAAAGTTGATTTATTTATAAACGAATTACAGATACACTTTATATTAAAAGTAGAGACTTTCTTGTATATTTGTAGGCATTTCCTCAAGTATTTGCATGGCTCGTGTAATGTTTCCTGTTGCCGTCAAGTAGATGGTAATCACAAGCCTCGACTCTGATAATTGTTTTTGATGTGCCATGAAATATGGTCATGCCAAGAAAGCCCCAAGAGAGACCCGCACAGAACACGCACACGCACGACTTTTGTCACGGAAACAACGCGATTTTGATATACCCGCCAAGCACTGCGATTCCTTATCAATTTAATTGTAATTACAAACTACTACGTGGGTACTATCACGCGTACTACATCTGCTTGATTCTTATCATGGGGATTCCAGAAACTACGAGCAAGCAGCTGCTTCCACATGCATCGTATATTTTCTCAATGGAACGAAAGTTCAAACCTAAGGTATTCATGTCAATTGACAACATCCTTGTATAATGTTTATAAACATATGAATGAATGAATGTGTTCATATCCTTAACAACCTCTAAAAGTTGGTCCCACATAAGACTATTAATTACTGGGATCAAAATAATAATTCTGAAAATAATTTCCTGATTGTTTTAGATATATAAATAAATAAATAAACATATTTATTTAAATAGATTGCAATAAAAATAAAATAATTTGATATCGTACGCATTTTTCTTTAATTACCATACCAGCTACTAAATGTAAATGAAATCTAAGATGATCTTGATGGAATTAATTACAGTAATTTGATCAATATATTCTCGTACATGTTAAGAATTATAAGAAAAGTCGACTCATCTAGAATATAAAAAAATAAATGAATAATTAAAGCAGAATACAAAATTGGAAATATAATATAATTTTGAAAGTTTAAGTGCTGTTGAACTTTTTCGTATTTTATTTTACAGTGAGGAAACAAATAAAATAGTTCTGGTACTCCGAGATTTAATTCCTTTGAAGTAAATGTGCTGTAAATGCTTTGGAAGGGCTGATGAATTCCATTGGCAGTGGCTCAGCTGCTGCATTGACCCTCAACTTGACCAGCTCATTCGACTCAACAGCAAATATGTTCAATTTAACTCGTGCTATGCTATGTTCAGTTGATGAGTGAATGAGTATTTGCATATGTGTGTGTGTGTGTGTACGAATGTGGCAAGCATCTAATTAATTAAACAATTGTAAATTCCTTTGATAAATTAACGTCACCAGGCACTGACCACAAACACAGCCTGAGAAAATCAGTGGGTTGTTGGCTCTGAAGTACAGTGGGAGCTATGGAAATATGTAAGGGACTCTTTGTTACATTTCCGAGCACAAAACAATTAAATAAATTGAAAAATGGTGACGAACCAATTGTAATCGATAAGATATGCCAATAGGTCTGACATCAAACACACAGCAGACACTTACCGCACAGCCTCCCGGGCAGCAGTCAATATCAAGGTAACTGGCTATCTATCTATCATATGAGATAAGGCAACCACATCATGTAGCAGAGATGCGTATCGCTACACTGCAGCTACCATATAAAAGCGACTACCACTGGGAGCAATGTCATTTGCGGAAAGCATCTGTAACAAGTTTGCTACCAGCGATCGATAACCAAGGAATAGCAGCTTCTCAATCTCATTTCTACATAGAATATGAGATTCCATTACGGTATAAAGAGGACCAAACATAAGACACTCTATCAGGACTAATTCGTAATTCTTCTTTCTTCTAGTCCTCGCCTGTCTGGCCCTTTTGGTGGCCGTCAGCAATGCTGCCAACATCAGAACCTCAGTGGCTGCTGTGAACAATCAGCTATATCGTCGCTTTGTCTGCGTGAATAAAGCTGATGGATTCCGCGCTTTGGTGCCCGGAAGCTGCTCCAAGTATTACGAGTGCCAAAGTGGTCTTGCTCTCGAGACTGTCTGTTCGTACTTCTTCGATGCCAAGATCAAGGAATGTGTCAACTACAACACTGGCTGCGTTGAGGTTAAGCAAACAGTCGCGCCGTTCGCCGTCATTGGTAGCAACACTGCTGCTGAACCTTGCGCTGAAACAGTGACCACCACTTGTGCATCCGAAGTAACAACAACTCCTTGCGCTCCCGAAGTAACAACAACTCCTTGCGCTCCCGAAGCAACAACCACTCCGTGCGCTCCCGAAGTAACAACAACCTCTTGTGCTCCTGAAGTCACAACGAAAACCACCTCCTGCGCTCCTGAAGTAACAACAACCTCTTGCGCTCCTGAAGTCACAACGAAAACCACCTCCTGCGCTCCTGAAGTAACAACAACCTCTTGTGCTCCCGAAGTCACAACGAAAACCACCTCCTGCGCTCCTGAAGTAACAACAACCTCTTGCGCTCCTGAAGTCACAACGAAAACCACCTCCTGCGCTCCTGAAGTAACAACAACCTCTTGCGCTCCTGAAGTCACAACGAAAACCACCTCCTGCGCTCCTGAAGTAACAACAACCTCTTGCGCTCCTGAAGTCACAACGAAAACCACCTCCTGCGCTCCTGAAGTAACAACAACCTCTTGCGCTCCTGAAGTCACAACGAAAACCACCTCCTGCGCTCCTGAAGTAACAACAACCTCTTGTGCTCCTGAAGTCACAACGAAAACCACCTCCTGCGCTCCTGAAGTAACAACAACCACTTGTGCTCCCGAAGTCACAACGAAAACCACCTCCTGCGCTCCTGAAGTAACAACAACCTCTTGCGCTCCTGAAGTCACAACGAAAACCACCTCCTGCGCTCCTGAAGTAACAACAACCTCTTGCGCTCCTGAAGTCACAACGAAAACCACCTCCTGCGCTCCTGAAGTAACAACAACCACTTGTGCTCCCGAAGTCACAACCAAAACCGTTACCACTAAGGCGACAACAACCACCTCCTGCGCTCCTGAAGTAACAACAACCTCTTGTGCTCCCGAAGTCACAACGAAAACCACCTCCTGCGCTCCTGAAGTAACAACAACCTCTTGCGCTCCTGAAGTCACAACGAAAACCACCTCCTGCGCTCCTGAAGTAACAACAACCTCTTGCGCTCCTGAAGTCACAACGAAAACCACCTCCTGCGCTCCTGAAGTAACAACAACCTCTTGCGCTCCTGAAGTCACAACGAAAACCACCTCCTGCGCTCCCGAAGTAACAACAACCTCTTGCGCTCCTGAAGTCACAACGAAAACCACCTCCTGCGCTCCTGAAGTAACAACAACCTCTTGCTCTCCTGAAGTCACAACGAAAACTACCTCCTGCGCTCCTGAAGTAACAACAACCACCTGTGCTCCCGAAGTCACAACCAAAACCGTAACCACTAAGTCAACAACATCCTGTGCTCCCGAAGTCACTACGAAAACAACCACACCATGTGTTGAGGTAACAACCACACCATGCGTTGAGGTAACAACCACACCATGTGTTGAGGTAACAACCACACCATGCGTTGAGGTAACAACAACACCATGCGTTGAGGTAACAACCACACCATGCGTTGAGGTAACAACCACTCCATGTGTTGATCCAACAACTACTCCATGTGTTGAGGTAACAACCACACCATGCGTTGATCCAACAACCACTCCTTGTGTTGATGTAACAACCACACCATGCGTTGATCCAACAACCACTCCATGCGTTGATCCAACAACCACTCCTTGTGTTGAGGTAACAACCACACCATGTGCTCCAGTCGTTACTACAAAATGTCCCACAGCCGCTTCGTCTAACAAGTTGGTGCACTCGTCCCAAAAAGTGCGTCCGGTAGCCATGCCAAATGGTCCTTTGCCAGAAGTTTTCCAACAGCCCATGCACATGTCATCAACATCCAGTGAGCTGACTATGGACATCTATACGAGCTACGTGTGCCGCAATAAGCCCGACGGATTCATGCTGGCTTCCTTGACGAGCTGCAACAACTATTACATCTGTCGCTACGGTAAGCCATTGCAGGTTAGCTGTGGTTCCAAGTACTTCAATGCCCTGAAGGGCATCTGCGATCTGCCCGAGAATACCCGCTGTGTGCAGCCCTCGGCTTAGATAGCCGTCGAAACATAGACCAAGCCTCAGTTGAAACCGCTTCATGCAGAAGGAAAATGCAAATGACAAAATCCACCAGATTACATGCTAATTGATTAAGTATACGACTCTCAATCAGAGTTCAATTTATTGATGTTAAATAAAGAAATGCAAATGCCAATACAGGTCAAAAAATGTGATGAAAAGGGATTTTTATATAGAGGGAAAATATAACATACAAATTAATATTAAAGTAAATTTAAATCTTTTCCAGATATTATATGTAGTTAAATATTCGATACTTATGTTTTAGAAGGTTAATTATTAATTAATTAATTAATTAATTTATTAATTTTGCGCCTCCTCAAATGTATGTACATATATAACAAGCAGAAGGAGTCATCTAACACCCTGTAAAGTTATCAGCGTTAATAGCTGAGAATATAGGGCAATGTTTGTCTTTCTATCTGTCTGTATGATACACTGGATCTCAAAGGCTTTACGAGATATAACATACATAACATATATTTTTTTCGGCAACACTTGTAACCTTTACTTGCAGATATTTATTTAGATTACTACCATGCAATCGAATAGTAAACATAATGTAGAAGCTAGAGTCATGCTTTTCACTACATATAATAATCTATATATTGGTTATGGATTGGCTGTAGTTATTTTAAAAACAATTATTATTAAAAAACAAATAAGAAAGCCATTTTGAATAAAAGCAAAACAGTGCAGTATTATTCTTTAAATATACCGAATTAAGTACCACAAAAATAATAAAATATACCAAAGACCGTATTAGTTATGTTGATAAAGTACGAAATATGCCACAGAGTGCAAAATATACCAGATACTCAGCCAAAGCAACTAAAACCCGTAGATAGTTGTCGTTTTTGGCCATAAAAAAATTGTTTTTAAAAGGTTCTACAATTTTAATTGTAGCAGTCATTCCTTTATAAAGTAAGAGTATCCTACACAAATAATACTTTGGATTGCCTTAAATGTGGTCTAAAATTGGCCTCATTTTGCCGAAAGTGCTTAAATAGCAGCTCGCTCTTTGTACTCTGACCGAGGGGGAGTCAAAGGAGTTTTCATATTATCATAGGGACCCCATCCAACTTGTGGCTCGTCAAAGCAAATAATGACACACTCATGAGTGTGTGTGTGTGTGTGTGTGTGTGAGTAATTGTGGGGTCGCAATGGACTAAAGGGGGAGACTGCGGACTGCGACGAAGACATATTTTGCACTTGGCTCAAAAGAAAAGTCAAAAAGTATTTAAGGTATTCGCTCTGTAAATGCGTGACACTCACAACCAAGCTTTTGCCAAGTCACCGCTCCACGTTCCCCTTTCTGTCTCTTGTTGTCAAAGTGACATTAAAGTCAAGCGTCCTGAGATGGGCTTTACAAAAATAGCATAAGGGGATTTAGTTGACCAGCAAAAAAAAATAAGAGCGGCGGCGAACAACGACATCCAAAAGTGACCACAATACGCTTTAAGGCTTATTGGGAGAGCGACTCGACTGTCGCACAGCCTGTCCATTACTTTGTGGGGGGTTAGTTGCGGCCAAGGATTGTGTATTAATGGCTTAGCCAACATGTTTTGCCCATAAAAATGGTTGACACAAGCGACGAGAGGAGCCAGCGAGATCCCAAAATGAAGACGCGTGGGGCGTTGCCTACTTTGACGGCGTTATCGTAACTTTGCGACTGTTTAACAAAATAATTAAACAGCCAAGAGACAGGCACGACGCACACATATGCATATGTGCCACGCCCACACACACACTGCGATAACGTTGCTTTTATGTTAATTTCGAGGCAGTAGGAGAAAAGTTTTGCCAGCGCAAACTGTGAAAGGGTTTTGCAGGGCTCAAAAATTACAACAGAAATAAATAACGTGACACAGCATGAAAATTGCTAAAGAGCGAAGATAGGAGGGAGACCTGGAGCGTAGGGCGTGAGGCGACATTAAGCGCAACAGGAATGTGAACAGCAAAAGGCTAAAAAGTAAAAGCAAACACACTCACACACAAACACAGCAAGTGACTTTCATGACTTTCAGTTTCTTTGCTTGTGTTCTTCACGCAGCCATTTAAGGCCGCCAGCCATTTGCCGCGACATGTTGTCAACTGCCGTTGGCGTAGCAAACAAACGAGATGTGAGGAGAAGAAGTAGGCTTGTAAACAAGGTAAGCTAGCATGTACAGGGCTTAGAACCACTAACAGCAGGAACAGAGCCTAAGAAAGGCAAGCAACGAAATCAAACAATTGCAGTTTACTTCAAGACAATACAATTTTATTGGTGGTTGCTCTTACGCCATAGTTACAGAAATTCTTAAGGTTAATCTGCAGCATCGATCCATATGGCAAAACTGTCCAAGAGCAATCTGTAAATGAACTGGGATTACTTTTGTAAAAGCACATTTGCATTAATAAAGTTAGCTGTTGGAAATTTCACATTGCAAATTTTTATAGCATACTTTCGAGCGGGCCCACCCGTAGCGCAGCTACAGAACAAAAGAGGGCGCCAGCAATTTGCAACGGCAATACGCATAAAGCAAAGTACAATTTTGCTGGCACTGCAGGCGGCTTTACCGGTGCTAAACTCTCTCCAACTGCCCATCCCACAAAAAAAAAAAAACAGTCAAATAAACAATGAACACAAAATCACGAAAAATTTCGTAATAAAAATCACACACGCACACACTCATCCTGTCCCACTGCTAGCCGAGCTTTCTTTGGCGCTTTTCACGTTACCACCGACAACGGGGCCAGAGAATGAAATCCGCTTTACCTTTTGCACCTACACACGCGACACGACATCGTCGACGGCGACGACTTTGCCTCGGTAAGGAATTCAAATTACGAGTTTTGTTTACAATCGAACCCCAAAACCCCGCTCAACGCACGTCAACTCTTTGCACACGAGTTATTGAATTGCGCCCGCGCTCCGCATCCTCTCTTCGACCTTCTCTCTATTTGCGATTGTAAAATTTTTTATTGGCAACGCACAAGCACTGCGCTTTGTTTCGGCTGTCAAGCAATTTTCAATTTGCCTAGCACTCGAAATGGCTCCGCAATCTGCTTCCTTGCTTGCTAGCTAACATTGCTCACACCTCAAAAGGCCAAAAACTGACGCCACTGACGGGGGAGCAGCTTGAAATGAATACCACACACAGAGCTTACCTTGTGCTTTGTTGGGTGTTTGTTGCTTTGCCACAGAGCCAAAAACCCAATAATCCAAGATTCATGTAGACACGCAACACCCATCTTTCAGTGCCGCGAAACTTTCGGTCGGGGCATTATGCGCTCAGATGCGAGATTGCTCCTAATTTCATTCCAAAGCTCAGCACGTATATAAGCCAAAGGGCCAACAGGCTGGACCAGAGGGACCACAGCCCCGCATTGGCCCACAGCCGCCGTAGAATCCATAACCCCCACAGGGGCCACAACCGCCACACGGACCATAGCTACAGGCACCTGACCATGGTCCACATGCGCCCCAAGGTCCAAAGCCGTAGCTGCCACAGCCGAATCCGCACATCTTAAAGATGATTCTCTTTCTTTGGTGCTGCAATTGATCTCAGCATTAATGAAATTTTAGCCTTTTTTTATAAATCTCACCTGCACTTCACAGAAATAGGAACAACAAGAATAATATTTTGTTTAGTCCAAAATGTTGGTGGAAATAATTTAGCTGTTTATTATAGCACTTTCAACTTGATGTGGCAAAGACGAAAGTTCTATAAAATATGAGAGTTTATTTATATAATTTCTTTGCAATAGCTTAGACTACTGAGCATGAGCACAAAGCATGCTTGAGATGGGCTCACTTTTATTATTTTAGACAATAATTTGAAGAAGAATCTAACAGAACTTTAATTTTTAAGTTTAGCTTATATAGTTGATACAATTTTCAAAGAATTTGAAATTATACATAATAATTTATAATAATTTATAGAAATTTCTTTTAAAAATGTAGAACATTTTTTTACTATAGATTTATAAAATGTGCATAGATCAGCAAATATTTTTATACTGACTTTAAAATAATATTAATATAATTTTTTTATTTCTGTATTACGAATAAAAACATAAAATGAAAATTTAAGTATTTAAAAAATATTCTTAATTTAATAATTTCTTATTTTTTATGTCTGATCAACGATTATATCGAAAATGTTTCTGATTTCTAAGGAAAAACTAAAATGCCTTTAGTTGCGTCTTAAATTATTTGAGATTTATTAGCCTCAAGTCGAGACAAAAGGAATTAATACCAAAAGCACGAGCAATGCCATCGTAGCATCACTATTATCGTATACATCATTTGGTCCATCGCTTTCTTGCTTGTTATCTGCTCGCTGGCAGCATCTTTAAGCACAACTCTAACCAGTACAGACTGCAATCTGAGCTGAGACAAGAGAATGAGAGAACAAGTGAAAGAGAGACAGAGAGAAAGCAAGCTGGAGAAGAAGGAAAAGCTGCGGATAATTATTATACCAGGTAGTTCGTTGCGAGGGTTTCCAGTAGCTAACGGTGTCAGTTCACGCAGCAGCAGCTGCAGCACTTTTTACGACGTCATTAACCCAACAAGTAGCTTCCGCTGCTTGCTGCATGCTGCATGCTGCAAGCTGGCGCCAGCTTGGGTAAACGGGTTAGTCAGACACTGAGTTGCACATTCCGGCAGCTGCAGCAGCAGCAGCAGCAAACAACAAAAACAACAACAACGGAGGCAGACAGTTATGCGCCTGCAAATATGCAATGCAAAATAGCTGCTGGCAAATTGTTTTGGGGCCAGAGACACATTTTACACAGCTCGTAATGCACTGCCCCGAAATGGGTAGCTAGCTGTGTGCATCGGTAATATATTTTTCGGTAGGTGGCTTGACTGCAAAACTTTGTTACCTGTTTTCGTGACTGCACAACGAACACATTTAACGAGCATTTACAGCATGCAACGCGCGTTCTGCGTTCTGCATTCTAAGCTCCCATTCGTTGCATTTAAACGAAAAACATTAAAGTGCTCGAATGGATAACAATCGATGGAGAGATTGCTAACTAATACCAACAAGGCATGCAATCTAAAATTGCACTTTAATGTGCCTTCGTAACATTTATTTAATTACAAAAAATAATTCAATTATGAAGTTACATCTTAAGGAATTTAAAATTCCATTTCACTTTAACGTCTAACATATTTAAATTTGCATATTTGGTGAATTTACAAATCTGTTGCGAGTGGATCGTTTCTAATTTAATTTTACTCCTTAGTCGACCTTTAATTAAAGTGTTTCCCACTTATCCACTTTTATTCTGAAATAAGTGTAATTATCTGAATATCGATTCGCATAATTTGCAGCCTCGCAGCATTCGACAATATTTTGTGAGTAAATTTGAAATTTAACACTGAATTTTTATTGCTTGCTGCGAGGCGCAAGTGGAAAATCATCTTTTCGCCTGTTTACGGCCAAAAGTTTTACAACATCTACAAATTATGGGTAACTTATCTTCGACGTTGTTGCTGCAACCTCCCCTTCAACGATCGACCCATTCAGCAGGCAACTTGGCTGCAACATAAAACTTGGCTAATGAGCCGCTAAGCAGCAGTCGCGTGGCAACTAAGACGCAAAAGGGTTAACACTAACTGGAATAAGACGAACAAAAACAACAACAGCAACAAGCTCGACTCTCTATTGTTGTTGTCCCATAACAATTAGAAAACAAAATGCCGCAGAGCCATGAAAATGAACGACTTACTTGGACTTGGACTTCGAATTGGAGAAGCCTGGAAGTAGGCGGGAGTTAGCCAAACGTTAAATTTAATAACACAATATCAAATTGGCTCAGTGAGTCTTAAATTTATGAAATTTAAATAGAAGCAAGCAAAAGGAAAATTGAAAAGAAAAGCTCCAATCAAAGTCACCACCCGCAGCGAAGGGTGTTTCCCATCCAGCCAGGCAACAGCTGTGTATGCGCTTTTCCGCTTTTCCCACCCACCTCTGACCTCCTCATCCATCCATCCATCCTCCCACACCTTAGTCCCCAGTCTCTGGGGATAAATTAGTGGTTTTGGTCTCTAATATAGTCATCGGTTAAGGGAGTCGTCTTGCGACATTTGTCACCCCGCACAGCTCTGATTTAATATTTATTTTATTAATAGAAAATTAACATATAAAAAATTTTCTGAAATATTTTGACACTTGGCATTCAGCATTGTACTAAGGGCTGACTCTCGCTTGTGGGCCGCTTTCAGTCTGCCACATTTTTGGGGTTGGAGTTGGGCTTGAATCTTGCCAAGGGGTGGCTTGTTATTATTTTGACACTTGCCAAACAATTGGCATGCGAAATGAAAACCCAGCTGCCTTAAAGCAACACCAACAGCAACAACAATAACAGAAGGTGCCATGAAAAGCAAAATTTTATTATGGAATTTCGTAAATTAAATATTTACACGACAGCTGTGCGAAGAGATCTAGAGATTGCGACTCATTCGGAAATGTCCTGTATTCTGTATGCTCATTTCTATGTCTTTCAAACTTGATTCAATATTGCGCTTACCAAATAATTGAATTTAATAGCTCGCTGCGTCCAGGCTTTAAAGTAACAGACTCAAGTTTTGAATTGCAAAAGGGCAGATTATATTTTGTAATGTTAGAAATTTTATATTGGGATGTAGCCATAATATAATAAGAGTTCAATGAAGAAAGCTATTGGAATGGATTGGTAAGCTAATGGATTAAATTATGCTTAAGTTTATAAAGACTTATGATGCTATAAAATATTATATTAAATAATAAAAATGCCTACAACTACCAATTTTATTCAATCCCAAAGTTTGTTTGATAAAAATTTTAATAAAATTTCTATATCGACATTCACTAAAAAATTCATGTATATATGTTTCCAACAATATTTAATAATCTTTGAAAAAATATTTTTTTCAAGGTCTACAAATAATAAGTCACGCAATAATACTAAAAACAAGTAAAAAAGCTACAGTCGACCATATTGAATAAAATCAAAACAGTGGGGTATTATTCTTAACATATTCCAAAGAATATACCGCAAAAATACTAAAATGTATCTAAGGCTACATTTCGTATATCGATGTACATAGTAATACATTTAAAATATACCGCAGAGTACAAAATATACCGGTTTGATTGATCTTTTTGAGGAATATATGTAAGTAACGAAAGTGAGCTTATGCCTCGATAGTCTACATAATTTGGAATAGTCTGCATAAAATTTTCTGTAAAAATACACTACCTTTGGGACTCTTGAATACAATTAGCTTTTATTACAATCTGTGCAGCTAGAGAAAGTCAACAACATTGATGACGACCACAGCAACAGCAAGCATTGTTCATTTAAAAAAATAAAAAAACAAATAGGCTACAGAGGAAAAAAATGAGAAAAAAATGGTTAGAGAAGGAAAGAAAAAGGAGCAGACAGCGCGAAAATGCGATGAACGCTGTGTCACTAATTCAGGTAATTTGTCACTTTATTTACATTTTAAATTAATGTTGTTGTTGGTGTTCTTACTGTCGTTGCCGTTGCTGTTATTTGTTGTTGCTACTGCTGGTCGAGGACAGCGAGAAACCGAGAAAACCAATTTCCATTTTCATTTTGTGGGCAACGCAGCGCACAGAAGACAAAACAAATGAGTGACTGACGTGCGGGACGCAACAGAAGGAAGAAGGTAGAAAGCAGAAGGCAGCTAGCAGGACAAAGAAAACCCTTTTTGCCCCCCTCACATCTTGTGCTGTCGAAGCCAAAGGACACACAGACAAAGTGGCAAAAGGAGAAGGAAACGGAGGGCAGAGTGGGAAAACCAAGAAATGCGATTAACATTTGAACAGTGAGCAAAAAGGCAACGTTGTCTTTTGTGGTGGCTCTCACGTAGGCTGATGGCCTTCCAGTGGCCAGAGACAGTGCCGTTCCACACGGCGTATGCTTAATTTGAATGAAGTGGCAACGTTCTTAATAGCCCCAACCATACCCCAACCCCCCAGTGAAATGCTCTCGCAGGTGCTCAGCTTTTAATGATGCTGTTTACTTTGCATTTGATGCGACAGGCCTCCAAGGAAAAGAATTAGAATTAGAATGTGAAGCCCAAGCAAATGTTTGCACAGCAAACAAGTGGAAATTGCCTCAAAATATTACCTGCAAAATTGATGCCATATGAAAACTTGGCAATTCCTTATGCCGTTTTTTTTTGGCTTGTTACAATGTGATTAAATATTTTTCATGGCTTTGCACACTATGATTCCATATTTGAATAAAGGAATATGAAATTGGAAAAATAGTTAGAGAATATATAATTGAGAAAAGAAGAATTTCGAAATGAACAATATTTGTATTTAATTAAAAAAACTATAAGCAGGCATAGATAAAAAATTTAATCAATTGAAATATATATATTTTTAGCTTTGAGTTTAGTTATCACAGATGTTTTTGAACGTGAAAAGACTTCCTTATATGTATCTTTCAGGTAAAGTTTTTCGCAGTCTTTACTTCGTTGTCTTCAACCCTTTGTAATGAAAATTTCAATCAGCCAAGCCGAGTCGAGTCGAGTCGAGCACTGCAGCAACGTTGACATTTATGAGCAGCTTGTAACATAAATTTCCAGCAAAAAACAGCCAAAAACGACAAGACTTTCCTCTTGTTCCCACTCGCACTCTTTTGCTTTTGGGTCTTGCGTGTGTGTGCTGCCTTTTGCCATTGCCACAAATAAAAATAAACACACGTGCTCTGCGCCGTTCATTGCCAAAACGTGTGTTGATGCCACACGTCGCCGCAAGACAATGCCAGGTGGGCGGCAGCGCTCAAAAATGAGAGGAGCAGGAGGAGACGCGGTTTTTGTCAAGCCAAAGACAAAGTGCCACCACAATAATAGTTGAGCAGCCGCAGCAAGAACTACTCGCTTCGAGATGGGCACATAAATATTTTAAACATGTTTACCCTGCCACATTTTGCGGCATCTCTTACTCTTCTGCTGTTGCTGCTGCTGCTGCTGCTGCTGCTCTTCGCTGTGCTGCGTCTAGCGTCTGAGCTTCTTCATATATATGCCTGACCACGTACGCTATCAATGTCCAATCTTGAGCGACTCCTTGCCACAGCTCTGGTTCCAGTTTTTGAGATCTAGCTCCGATTCAGTGTGGCACAGACGCAAGATGAATTTATTTTGCTCGCTTTTGCCCTCTTTTTGTCTTTTCTGCATTTCATAATTTGCTTATTTTATTTGCTTTGATTTACTTTACTCAACTGCACTTACTCCTAGTCATATCTAGTATTTCTCTCTTCTCCCACTTTCTGTGTCTGAGGTCTCGTCGGAGATTTTCTATTTTTCTGCACTGCTATTCCACAGATTTTCATTGCATTTTATTTGCCTTTGCCCTGTGTAAACAATACGCTTAAATTGTGAGTTTTTGTGCTAGAATTCATACGAGTATCTGAATGAATGATATGAATGGGTTATGTCACTCGTAAAACTACAAAGACCTTTCAACTATATAAGTGTGTGTGTGTGTGTGCTTATGGCTGTGAGTTTATAAGTGAGAATGTGTGAGTGTAGTGTCTATAATTGTGTGGTTATGATGTTACAGTATAACCTAACTAGAGAGGTAACTTTGCATAGCAGTGTAAAAGGTATTTTAGATTATATTCATATTACATTTTAATATTTCTTTTTGTATTCAATGATACATTTTTAATTTAGTACTTTATCAATATACCAAGTACAGCATTTAGTATACTTTTAGTATTTTAGCGGTGCATTAATTTGGTACGTTTTAATATGAATACCGCATTGTTTTGCTTTTATTCACAATGAGCAGCGGATATCTCATAGTCGAGCACACTAGCTTTCTTACTAGTTCATTTTTATATTATTAATACTGGAATGCTTAAGTACCGCTAAAGATTTAGATACTTTAAATATAAAATATATTAAAAATAACTATATTTTAATTTCCATTATATTGAAAAGTATTTTAAATTTATATTTAATTTTAATTAGAATAAATTATGTCTAATGATATTTTTTTTAATTTAATTTACTCACAATGGTAAATATTATTCCAAAACAGTTATGAATTGTGTATTTGTAAACCTATATAATTTTATTTAAAATACTAAAATATTAAACCATTAAGTAAGACAATTATTATGGGAATATCAAACACGCATCTTTTGAAACTCGCTAAAGTCCTTGCCACATTTTGTGGCCCATCTAACTTGGGTTCACTGTTCGTCTAGGTGCACGCATGTCTTTGCTCTATTGTTTATATTGTTTTAATTAATTTCATTTTGAGACTTTCTGAAAGAAACACGCATCGCAACACTCAACCCCAACAACGTTCACCACCCTTCACACTTAATGCTCACGTGTGCAGAAATGATATCGCTTCGAGGAGCTCTTTGAGCTAGATTTTAGAGTGTTGACTGTGGGCTGTAGACATCAAACTAGTAGTTGTATGTAGAGTGTAGAGTGTAGGGTCTCTGGGGTGTCGACCGCAAGCCAAGTTGTGTGCTTTGTTAAGTGATAGAGAACGGTTCGAAGTATCTATCCCCTTTGCTCTCTCCTCCCCTCCATCACTCCATCGCTAGGTCGCTGCTTTTGAGCTTACACCCCTCTGGCAAAACAACAGGCCTTTAGAAATAGCAGGCTGCGATGTTGCCACTATGTTTGTGCAATGAAGCGTTGGGCTTTTATAACGCCAACAGTCAGTTAAGAGACTGTGAGCGGGACGTGAATTCAAGTCATTGAGAAGCACTAAAAAGCTGCAAGGAAATTCTTAATTTACGAAGAAAAAAAATCCAAAAATAAAACTCAAATGAAAAAAATCTGTGCGTAATAAATGAAACGTAAAGGCAAAAAAATACACAAAAAAAATAGAGAAAACGAAACCCAACACAAAACGAAGGCAAAGAAAGAGAGGTGGGCAGAGGGGGGAAAAGCGACCCTCTGGACAATCGTTCCGACAGTTTTAGGTTTTTGAGCAGACACAGTCAGTTCTACTCCAATCCAGGCACTGAAAGCTTTACGCTCCACTTGGCTGCTGCTTTGATTCTCACGGTTTTCATTTGAATGCGCCCATTCCAGCTTGAGAGATCCAAAAGCAACAGCAACAGCAGCAGTAGCAGTGAAGTGAAGGACGCTCCTCACCTGTAACGGCGCCGTCGTATCTTTGAGATACTTAGATACGTATATATTTTAATGTGCGCTTTATCAACAGCTTTAGATAGCAGACATCTTAGCTCCCCGGCTTCCAGCTCTCAGCCATTTGTTAGACTTGACTGCATCGGCTCCTCATGATGTGGGTGTGTCAGCTGAGCAGGTGGACAGAAGGACAGGTGGGCGGGGGTAAACTGATGGGGCCGGGCAGCTTGTTGATGGTTTCTTGCTGTGCTTTTGTTGCCCACAGCGAATGATTTTAAGTGATTTTTCTTTGACTTTTTATACCATCTCTAGCCTGATGTCAAATTTATCTTGATTGTAAGTTCTTCGCATGCAGTTGGCAGTTTCGTTTTGTCAAACACCGCAACTTGGCATCGCTAATTAATATCTATCAATCGAGCAAAACTATTAATAACACATCCAAGGAACTTTACAAGATTATCAGTCAAGTTCGCATTGAGTTGATAGTGTAATTTTCTCTCAATTTATGCAGAAGTCTGTGGACTTGCTTAGGAGTTTTGACGTCAAGCGAGTTGGCAGCTTTGCAGTGAGTTGGCAGCACCAGCCTGCTGCTTGTCTAATTAAAAACTTTGGCGCGCTAATCCAACACATGAGACAAGCTCACACCTTTCAGAAGTTCACGTAGCTCAGTGCTCAGTGCTCAGTTGTTTTGGGTCTTTGGTCTCGGCTGGTTGCCTGTCAAAACTGTCACAAAAATGGCATTTTGCTGGCTAATTACAAATTCAAATTAAATCACAAGTAATTAGCTGAAAGTCAAAGCCAAAGTTCCGAACACAATGTGGAATGCAAAAGCTGCACGACGGGGGGATGAATCGAGCTGACTCTGTGTGAGGTGTTCAGGAATTTGACAGGATTTTATGATTTACAAACGCTATGAAATGTGCCTAATGGTTTGTTTGTTTGTTTTTCTGCTGGCGGTGGGGGATACAGGAGGAGGGAATGTGTCACGCCCACAAGGCCTCATTGTGCCAAATGAAAGACATTAAAAATGACAACAGGCAGTCAAAATGGCGGCAAGGTAACCAAATGACAAAGCGGGCGACACATTAAAATACATTTTTAATGTTGATGTGTTGCCCGTGTGTGTGTGTATAAGGGCGTGTGTGCCACGCCTACTCCACATTTTTCCTATACATACCTCATTTTGGGGGCATGTTTATTTGCCTTTCGGCTGTTCGCTGTGTCGCTCCGTAAGTCTGCCTGTCTGCCTATCTCTCAGTTCTCAGTTCTATTCTCAGTTCCTCCTCATGTCGCACATTAGAATTGTAATCAAAATAATTACTTTTATTGTGATTTCGCTGAACGTTAATCAAGCATTTCGAGAGTTTTTCGAGGGTGTAATGATTTTTTTTTTATTTTGTGCTTTATTTTTATTTCACTTTTGCCTTGTTCCGCCTTGTTGTAATTTGAATTATTGTTATGGCTTTCATTTTAATGGATTTTAATTTCCAGTTTGGATAATTTACTGACAAAATGAAATTAGCAAGTGCGCTGCCATCCATTTTTTTGCGTCTTTTATCTTTTTAATGAAGTTAACAATCATCTCAGTTTCTAACATATTTAAAGCTTCCATGCCAACATTAATTTTTTAAAGAGAAATTTATAGATGTCAGTGGCGTTATGGCGGGGAGCCAAACTAAAAAACAGGCAAATGAAAATGCTGTGAGACATCCACAAACATTAACAAACCAAAAAAGTGCAAAAGCGTTGTTAATAATATGAAATTAAAATATACATTATTGGTATAATGATATAATACTTCAATAAATTGTAGATATACTATATTGTACACCGCAATAAAGATCCTGAAGTTTTTTTAAGATAACATTAGTCTGAATTTAGCCAAATAATTAAACGAATATAAAATTATTTTTAATGAAACTCATTATTGTATTGTAATATGTAACTGTCAAATTAATTTACACTTTGCCATACTTATTAAAAATAAATTTAAAACCAAGTTGACTTTGACTTTTTCAAATTTAATAGTATTTGTTTTGCTATTCAGCCGACAGCAGCGGGCGAGTGTAAATAGTTGACAAATTTATCTCAAAACTTTGCTAGTCCTTACTTTTTTAAATTTCAGATAGATTGCTGAATAATGAATCCAAAAGGTCCATATTTCCAAGCACCTTGCCAACGTGATCGCTTTCCTAGCCTGGTGGATGAGATGGGCGAGGATGGCGATAAGCTAGTCGCTCACTTGGGCATCGCGAACATATCGGACATGGGAGCTCGCCTTAAACGAGGTATGCACCACTCTAAGCTAAGCGAGCAACGAGCTGCCAATGTCATGATCGAGTCTCGTGATCCGATGATGAAAATATTTTCCTCTAATGCGCCGATTTTGCGACGTGGCGTGGACAAGTTCGTCCAGGTGCCCAAATTCGATCCCTATGCAACTGAAGAGGAACAAATGAATCCTGGGCAGCGTCCCAACCCGGTACCAGCTCCACGTCAAGCAGGCGAACCCCCGTACACTGGACACTGTCCGCATTGTCGTCGTCGTGGCAGCAATGATGTGGCCAATGATTTTCAAGGGCGTCTGTATTTAGCACAAGTATATCAAATGCATCCCGTGTGAGTTTAAACTTAGTTCAGTTGATGTTCGCTTGACTCTTTTATATCTCTTTAATACCTTTCAGTCCCATGGCGCAACAGCAGGCATATAATGAGGCGCTTCCTCATCACCACTATTGGGACTAGATCGCTTTAAAGAGAGTTTTATTTTTTGCGCAATTCTAGTGTCATTAAAGAGTTGAACATCTGCTTTCAATTATGATTAAGTATGCAACATGGCACATGCAACATGTAGCACGAAGGCACGCCTGGGAAAAGTGCGGGCGTGCCAGTCGGTTGAGGGGGTGGGGAAGGGGGAAAGCGCAAGCTTCGGTCTGTCTCACAAATCAACGCCAGCATTAATTTTCATGTATTTTCATGTAATCACAAGCGCCACAGCCGCTGCACAAATTGCAGCCTTTAATTGCTGTAAAAAGTTGTCGGCATTTAACAGATGTCAACGGCAGGCCCAGAAAAGATGAAGTGTCTGTAGCGGAAAGTGAAACTGGAATCTGGAATCTGTGCATCTGCATGTGAACTGCGATCTGATTATGGTATTTTAAATAATGAGGAAGCGACCAGCAAACATTCATGCAATTTAATGCCAAATGTGGCACATCGAAGACTGTGCTTTCAGTAGATTTTTATTATGCAGTGATGTGAAAGTTTTGAACTTTTTGTATTTAATATTTGCTATTTGCTCCACTTTGCGTATTTACAGTAGTTGAGTTTTATTCAAACTGAAAGTTTCAATATTTGTCAATATTTGCACATTTAAAAAGAAATTACACTGTTTTAATGACACATTCTATAACACAAATATTGCAAGAGGGCGCTTAAGTTAAAGGTTGTATTTAATATATTGTATTGAATTTATTTTAACTCAAAACAGGCTTATTAAAGACAGTACTTTCAAAATTTTATGAGGAATATTCCATCAAGAAAGTTACAAGCGATTGTGCTCGAGTGTGATTAGTGATATGATTATTAGTGGTATGTACATATACAATATGTATCTACAGAGTACTCGATCGAAAATATACCACCAGATTGTCAGCCGAAGCAACGTAAGTCCCGACTGCAGCAGATGTTTTTTACCATACAAAATCATTTCTAAATCATATTTAATTTTATATTAAATTAATATGCTAAAAATCATTGTTATTACAAAATGTATTGCGGTATATCACGAAAAAAATTTGTCGATCATAGTGTCATAAGTAATTAATTGGAATTATATCACAATGAAAAAATCGGTAATTTAATTTTAAAATAGAAGTTTGCAGAAAAGTAATCATTTAAACCTTTTTTTTAAATTTGTGGCATATGATCTGCAAGTGATAAGAATTGTCCAAATTATTGATTGTTATATTTTATATTTTCAATACGAGTATACTTTGAAATTACTTTCGATTTTTAAACAGAATGTACTCTAGATGTTTAATTATACTGTAAAGCCAAACCTCGACTTAAAGAACCCTTCGATATTGTTGGGAACGCACAGCTTAACTTAGTTTCGCAGAGCTATCCAACCCCTTTTGGCCCACTTATTCATGGGATGCGATTGTGCATTGTGCGCTTATCTGGCGATACCATGTATTCTGCTGTGAGTATTCTCAGTGCTTGTCTCATTTCCATGGAGTCACAGTTGTAGTTGTTGTCCTGCTGCTGTTGCTGTTGCTGATGTTGCTGCTACTCATCCACCCACTCACTTAGCGCTTGTTCACTTTGCCATAAGCTTTGCATAACTTAAGGCGCAACAGGAAATGAATGAACACGCCCCGCCGGTTGCCTGAACAAGCGAAACGAAGCCAAAGCTTTGCAAAGGCAGGCGAGAAAAATGTTGCCATGGCACAGTTTTTCCATGTACTTAGCCCCCATTTTAGCCACGCACACGAAGAGAGAGTGAAAATTGGGGATGAGAAAGGGAGACAAACGCAAATTGCTCTTGTAATATCAATTTAAAGCAACGCGCCAAAATTACGCCTTAAATTATGCAAATGTTTTTTTGCTGCGGCTGCCAACAAACAACAAACAAACAGCACAACTGAAAATAAACAAACAAACGCAACAATAACAATAACAGCAACACGACTAACAAAATAATAAAAACAAAAAATGAATTTACAGCGCCACTTTGAATTTGATTTTTGCTTGTTTTCATTATTATTTTTATTAAATTTTGCGCATGTTAATTCCCCCTAAATTCTCTGATAAAAATGTATCAAATTGTTCGACAACAGTAAAACAAAATAAAGATATCACATCCAAAGGCCAATAACATAATGGAAAAACATTGTTGTTCTTGTTTGATTATTTTTTAGCTTGTTGCTAAAACAAAACATGTTCATTAGTCAACAATAAAAATAAAAAATAATACGAAAGTTAATAAAATAATTGCTATATTTGCTTATAAAAATAAATAAAATAAATAACTTGTTGTAAATACTATTAAATAAATTGTATGCAAAGGTAAAATATTTGAAATTCCTCATCAATTTAAAACTTTATTTAAAAAGTAGACATTGGTTTTAATTAGCTGAAAATTGCATAAACTTTTGCTATGCGGCTGACAAAAAGTTTTTCTCATATCAAATTAATTTTGAAATAAATCAAAAAGCGCAACAAAAAGAAAATAAATAAGCAAGATTTAAGTGATAAAATACCTGAGGAGCACGTCACAAGTCAGTGCAGTCAGGAACTTATGTGATGAGTTCACACACACACTCCCACACTCCCACACACACACACACACACAAACACTTACAGACAACAACAATTCGAAAGGAAAACTTTCATTTTGCTGAAATAACTTTCTTAATATTTTGTTATATATACATATAAATATATAAATTTATATAAGTGTGTATGTTTATTTTGCTCTTCCCTTTTGTCTCTCCTCATATTTTTTTCTTTGTGTATCTTTTGCTGCGTTTCCTGTGCCACATTTCCTTTGAACTTTATCTTTGTTGTTTGCCATTTCTTGTTGCTTGTTGTTATTGTTATTTTTGCTGCTATTTTCATATGGAGTACAACAAACATTTTCAACTTTTCCCGTTCAAGTTTATGCAAAGCATTTCAAGTTATTCCCCTCCCCGTCCGCCTCCCTCGATTCCACCTCACATTTCTTCTTCGCCAGAAAAACGAGGAAAAAAGAAGGAAAATGAGAGCGCCAAAACTTTTCGTTACCTTTAAACAAATTGTCCCTTTTTGTGGGCTGCGTATGTGGCTGTCTGTGTGTGTGCATGTGTTTGTGTGTGTTGCCAACAACATCTAAAGTAACACTAGAAAAGCACATTACAAAAACCCGGCTAAGCAGGATGTGCGCACTTTGAGCCTGTTTTGCTTTTAGTATGCGTCTCTCTTTCTCTCTCGTTTCTTATCGGAATTCGTATTTGTGTGAGGTTTGTGTTTGCCATATTTCCGTTGATATTTCTACTCAAAACTTGGCCAAGTTTTTCTTTACTTTACTTTTATTTTATTTAAGCATTTTAAGTTTTTTTTTCCTGCCTGCTTACCTGCCTGCTGGCCAAATCTTTTAAGCATTTCAAGTTTATTTGCTAAGCCTCTCATGTGTATGCCTTAAATTACAGAGTAACCAGAGATAAGACTCTTTTGGGGTCATTTAATACATTTTGAAAACTATAGGATAACTGTTAGTCTATCAACAAGAGTAGCGTAGAGAGATAAAGGAAACTTTCAGTACTATATTGTGTTGGTTTACATAATTATGCTTTGATCTGGGGGATCGTCGATGCCAACACAGCTAAAGGACTTTCGACTTTTATGGTTGTGTACTTGGCTTCTTGGTTGGACTTGCTTTTGTTCGCTTGACCGAGTTTTGTATTGCGTATACGTTTTTTTGGGTTGACTTTGGTCAAAAGCAAAGCACAAAGCGAAAAATCAAGTAGCCGACGTGTGTGTTCGGTTATTATTAAAAATGCAATGCTATTAATATGAACCAACACACGCTGAGCTGCGTTGAGCAACTGTGCGTAAAACGACTGATAGAGCGAGAGAAAATGATAGAAAGAGAGGGAACAGGGCAGCGGGTGTTGCTGGACTACCTTCGGATTAAAACTACAATTAAATTCACATAAAACAAAATATCCTGCGGTGCTTTTTATGTGTGCGCTTGTAATATAAATCCTTTTGGCTAATGGGAGCTCTACACACACACTCGTACACACACAGCTTCCCTTTTCATTCTCTCTCGGTCTACACATGTTTTTGGCATTGGTAAAAGCTCCAAGTGCCACAAGCCCCACTAAAGCTGCTCACAGCAGGCGGTTCTTTTGTCCGTGCAGAGCGAAAAGAAAAACCCGAATTGGCAAAAAAAAGGAAACGAACTCGACCAGCAAAATGAACTGAAAACGCTACAAGGACAACAACGGTTGCATGCTGTGGCAAGAAAGACAGAGAAAGAGAGAGAGAGAAAGAGAGAAAGAGAAAGAGAGAGAGGAGAAGAGTAAGAGCGAGTCTCGCTCTGTGGCTCTGCGCTAAGCAGAGGTTAAGCAGCGCGTTCGTACGAAGCTTCTAATGAACAAAATGTGCATGCGAATAAGCTGAAGAGGAGTGGAAGGTAACCAGCTAACCGGTAAAATATGCATCCTTCGTGTGTGATTAAGCGTAAATCCATTTTTATGTCCCTGGTATTACGCAACATCACACTCACACACACACACATCTTTTAGTTTTGAGTGTGGAGTGTCTGATTTCTCTGCAATCGCAGAGAAAGTGTTTAACATCAAGTGAAATCTTCTCGCAAGGCAACTTAATAGCTGGCACACTAAAATTCTTCATTGTGGTTGCCACACATTTTAACATGTTACAACCTCAGTTGCAGCACTCGCAAATTGCCAAAGAAGCCTTTGAACCGTGCGCCTTGAATATAATTTATATGGCGTGCTGCATTTGCAACACATCTGAGTCTATGTGTTGTAATTAACCTAATTAAACAGTCAAAAAGAGAGCACAAAGAAATTGCAATGCACAAGAGCTCTAGGTACTTCATTTATAAAATAGAAAATCAAAATGAATTCATAGTTAAGAATAATTATAATTTAAAAGTTCATAGATAGATAGCGAGATAGAACAATGAAAAATATGTTTGATTTACATAAACTTACAATTAATTTAAAGTCCAATTTATAACATTGTCACTTCATTACAAAAATTAAAAAGTACTTATTGTTTAAAATTAATTACGCTTAATAAATTTTTTTGGAGATTTAGCATTATCGAATTAAATTTACACAGATACTTTTGGTTATTTCGAGCTTTAAAATTTAAGATAAACAATTCAATAAAACTTCTGTTAATGTTTTGTGTTTGCAAATTGAAATTTATCTAAGCATTAACTATTCAAATGGCACTTCATAAAGCTAAGAATTATTTTAAACCAATTCCATTCTACTTAATCAACAACTGCAACAAGCACAATCAAAATTTGTTACTATTTGTACTTTAAAGATTTGCCGCAGCTGAAAAAATATCTTTTTTTTTGTTTAATCGTAAGTTGCTTTTTAGCACAGACTGTTGCAATTTTCATTAAGAGTCTTACACTGCACTACACAATACAATAACACGCGACGGGCGGACAATTCATTTTAATGTGCATTCAAGTAAATAATTGAAATTTATTGCGCTTTGGCTGAAAGGCTTTTTGTGAACTGCGTTGCGAGGCGGTAGCCGTATGCCATATACTTATATGGTAAGTTCAGTAAATACTGTGTACTAAGAGTCATTACAATGCAACTCAATTAAATGATTGTCATTGTCATTGTGGCAAGTGATTTAAAAGTCAAACACAATTGAAGTCAATTCAAGTTCCAAGAATATCCGCAACTTCACATAGTTTAACGATACACGGAAAGAAATTAAATTAAATTGTCATGTTGTATTCCGATTGTCTTAAGTTCTATAATTATAAATATTAATATAAAAGGTTTTCAATTCTTTTCATAGAGTATGGCATATGGTATTGACCTATCAATTATGGTAGTATATTTATATTGTGACATAATGTTTTTTTTTTTTATTAATATGGTATATTTTGTATAAAATGGTATACCAACTTTTGGTGTATTCAGTTGGTATATCTTAAATGGTTTATTTTAGCTATTTTATTTGTTTTTATTAAAATGCTATATTTATGTTTAAGCTAATGTTTAATATACATTTATTTTTGGTACACTATTTAAATACTAAAGTATGTAAGATCAGTCTAATTTATGAACAATGGTTCATATTCTAGAAAACCACGTAGACTTTGGTACTTTAAAGCTTACTGTATCAACAGAATATACACATTACATTCAAATGAAATGTCAATTAGACAATGTACTTTCGGTTGATTATGGCTCTTTTTGTACCCGCTACCTATAGGGTAGAAGGGTATTATAACTTTGTGCCCTATAAAGTATTCTTGATCAGCATCAACAGCCAAGACGATCTAGCCATGTCCGTCTGTCCGTCCGTCCGTCCGTATGAAACACTGGATCTCAGAGACTATAAGAGATAGATATATATTTTTTTTTCGATAGCATTTGTTATGTTTGCACGCAGATCAAGTTTATTTCAAATTTTTGCCTCGCCCACTTCCGCCCGCGCAAATCAAAAAAAATCGAATACCAAGCCTAATTTTAAAGATAGAGCTGCGAATGGTGAATTGTAATTGTGATTCCTGAAAATTTGGATGCGATCAGATAAAAATTGTGGAAGTATTAAAGAAATACTTTGTATAGGCAAAAACGCCTACTTACTAGGGTTCATAACATAGATGCTTTGGCTAACAATCTGGTATATTGGGCAGTCTATGGTATATTTTGAATGTGGTGCTAAGTCGATGTACCAAATATACAACTTGATATATTTCAGTATTTTTTGTATTTTAAATATTTTGAGAAAAATACCGCAATATTTTGCTTTTATTCAAAATGGGTAGCGGGTATTTCAGAGTCGAGCACACTCGACTGTAACTTTCTTACTTGTTTCTTGCAGTGCATGTTTATCCATTTCAAAGGCAAACAAAGGCTCGAAGCACTGTTCTATTGTAGTGGCCACTATCGACCAAATGACAAAGGCAGCTTCCACTCAAATCGAGTCGAGTCGAGTCGATTCAAGTCGAGCTCTTCACATGCTACGCACAATTACCGCAGCAAAGGCAATTCGACAGATGCTTTTTCAACTGGCGCTGGCTTTTCTTTCGCTTTTTTTTTTTTTTTGGCTAATTAAGGTCACGTGACCCGACTGCAAATAGCATGGAAGCTGCGTCTCCTGTGCAGCGATGCATGTGCCTGGAAAATGTGCGTGTGCGCGTGTGTGTGTGTTCATATCAAATGCAGCCCCGTTAGAAGCCAACGATAAAGCTGCGCCGTCCACTAAAAAGAAACGCAACGTATGGTTCACGCACATTTGAGCAGCAGACGATGAGCGAACTGCCTGCTTGGCCAATTATCATACGCAAAAATCAAGCACGCACCCAACCCACCCACAAAATCCACCCCCCACCACCCCATTGTAGCTACTCCCCCAACTCACCCCGCTGAAGCCGAACTGCCAGTAAAGCAAAGTTTTCCCATGGAAAAAAGCTAACTTAACAGAGAAAATTACGCACACGAATTGCGCTGGACAATAAAAAAATCCGAAAGCACAGAAAAAAAAACACAACGGCAAATAAATTATGAACAGTTGGAGATTGTTAAAGGGAAGGGGAGGGTAGTAAGCGGGGGCATCTACTTGCGGGTCTAATTTGTTGGAAAATTAGTTTGTGTGTTTTGTGCGTGTAATTTCCATGCAAGTTTTTGGTTTCAGACAACGTCTGCATCTGATTTTGATTGAAATACACAAAAAACAGTAAAATAAAAGAACAAAAAGGAAAGAGGGCGGAAGGGAGGGGAATAGAAGAACAAAATGTGGGGTATAGAAATCTAGTTAAGCTATCTGGGGGAAACGATTATGACAATGTTCTCAAGGGCGACCACACACAGAATGTGGTTACAACTTTGATTGCGCTGTTTAGCACAGAAGATTGACAAAAAGCCAGTCAGGTCATATAAATTATATGACTGTTGTTAATGGCAAGCTTAACCAAACTTAGTACTTTATAGTAAAGTTGCAACTACATTAAATTAACTTTGAAATCTTCGTTATCTACATCTTTTCATTGCAAATGTTATGGGGAAAAATAGTTAAAAGAAGATATGATATTAGAAAATAAAAAAAGAGTTACGTAATTTGCGTAGAAAAATATAAATTAATAAGATATTTTTTGCTGCAATTATGTAAGATAAATTACACTTTCTTCGAATATTTATATATATTTATTTAAAAAAAATACTAAATAAATGAATATTCAATTTGTATTAAATTGTTAAAAGATTGAATTTATTTATGTGACTATTCGAAATAAATATTAATTGATTTTAATATTTTAAATTCACTATTCATTCGAAGATTTTTAATGAACTTTGCCAAATATTAAGCGGAAAAAATTACATGTTAGTCTTAATTAAAGAGAATTATTCAAGTTGCCTGATATTTATAAACTGAAAATAGGTTTTCTCAAAATAATTATATTATGCGGCACTTGATGTTACTTGTTGAAATTGAATTAAAAAAAGTCTATATATAAATATTGAGTTTGCAATGCCATTTTGTTTTTTTTTTTATAAGTGCAAATATTTAAATATAAATATAAAAACTTTGAATACTAATCTAGTACAATATTAATAAAAAAAAAATGCAAAGCCAGAAAATATTTGACAGAAAAAATTTAAATGTAATTCTGAATGCTAATCTATTTAATGTAAAACACTGCAATAAAAATTTGAATTGTTCGCGTTTTTGCGATTTCAGTTGTTTTTATAAAAGATTACAAATAAACGTGTATTCGAATTATTCGCCGTAATTATTCATTATATGCATACAATTTAAAATATTTCACGATATGCAGATGTAAATCTCAATTTAAATTCTGCATTTGATTAGCTTAATCTCAGTTGCAGCCGGCAGCGCAGGATGAAATGAGGCTTCTACAATTTGCGGCTCATCCAGACACGTTTCTGCTCGACTTTGATGCAGTTTGCAGTCTGCTGACTGCCACGCCCACCTGTAAGTCTCTTGCCGACTGCAGTACGAGATATAATAATAATAAAAGGGGAACTGCTCCATTGCAGAGCTCTCCAACCCTCGCCACCAAATCAAACGCATCATCAACAAGCAGCCGCTCTTTTTCAGTGTCGGAGTTGGAGTTGGAGCTGCACAGTTGAAGTCATGGTCGTAATCTTGATGATCTTCCATGGGTAAATTGCATGCACGCCTTTTTAACCCAAATATGATGTGCCCAGCTCCTTTTCCTCCACTTCAGTGTCTCGATCCTCGCCAGCTAAGCGAGCCGATCCCCGTTGCGTTGATTGTCAGAGTCCGATAAGCGGGGCAAGCGCATTGCTTTGATTACTATAAGGAGGAGGTGGTGGAGGAGAAGGAGGGGAGGGCAACAACTGTGGGGACGGCGCATGGATTAATGAGTCGCGATCTGGCAGGCGGCTGGAAAAACGTTTACGTGACTGAATTTTCAATTATTTTTTATTGGACTCGGCTGCAAAAGTTGCAAGTTGCAAGTTGCAAGTTGCGCTTTGCCAGTTGCCAGTTGCAGGCCGCCTTTAATTGCAGGAAGTTGCATTTTGAATGTGCAATTTATTAAGAAATTATTTATTGTCCAATGAAATTGATTTTGAAAGTCGCGTGACGAGAAGTTTGGCATTGTGTGTGGCAGGCAACAGCAACAGCAACAGCAGCAGTCGCAGCATCAGCATCAGCAGCCGGTTTCACATAATTAGGCAACAAAGATCTGGTTGCAATCAACGATCAACAATCTGTATATATATAGAGTTATGAACGTGCAACATTTCAGGCCTTTCCACATGACTTCTAACACCTTTGGCGAGAGTGCGCCACACGATCTGGTGCATTTGATGCAACTGCCGCTTCGATTTCCTGCCACACCCACTTGCACTTCTTTTCGCTGGCAATTAATTTGATTTGATGGACCTAAGGGGAGACTGACGACTCTCGACTCTCAACTGTCGACTGCTGACACTGCGGTTCTCTAGCTCATTGCCAGTTTTCAAAGTGCAACATGCAGTGAATTGGCATCGCCGGCGTTGAGTAATTGGCTGCTTTGATCTTCTGGCCAGGGTGACGCCTGGAACAGCAGCGGTGCTTCCTAAAAATAGTCAGCCCCCAACTACATAGCAGCAGCCAGGCAGCAGAGGCCACTTTGAAGTACACAACTGCAGTGTGGAAATGGATCTATGTTTAATTAAACATTCCACATAGTGACGACAATGCTGTGGACCTGGTTTAAGTTCAGTCGCTCTCTCTCTCTCTCTTGGTGAATTGGGTCAAGTCTTAAAGACTTGCTTCAGTTTCAGTTTTCGGGTCTCGTGCTTATGCCTTGCAGGCTTCATCAAGGTGGGGCGCAAACGCAAACGCAGCGCACGCTATCTTGCCTCATGCGCCTCATTAATCAAATTAAATTGCATGAGAATTACGATGAGAATTTGTATCGGTCACTGCGCCCACAAGTAGGCAACGTTGCGTGGCGATGCCAGGCGTCGATTGCTGACCATTACGTTAGTGTTGGTTGGTGTTGCTGATGGAGGGGAGTCGCGGGGGCCAGAGCAAGGGTGCTGCTGCCTGTCGCACGTGTGCAGCCAGCCGAGAAGATTTCGCGACAAGACTTCTGTCAGCCTGCTTCAGTTGCTGCTGGTGTCTTGTTGGCGCATCTGAAGGCATCTTTCCCTACTTGCGAGATACATATTTGGATTTGGCGCACGAAATCAGATTAAATCTTTTGCCTAATATTGTGTGATTTGACTAAAGTTAATTCCGCTTCATAATGTTAATATTTGGAAATCGATAACAAACAAAGTGTTAATGATATAAGACACAGTTAAGATAATATTATAAAACTACATATATTTTCTTCGATTTTATGCACCCGCAAAGTGAAACTTAGAAAACTCTGTCCAATTTTATAGATTTGAAAATCTAAATAAGTATTTTTTTTTAAATATATTGTATACATTTATTGGATTTCATTTTTCTCTGTTAATTGGACTTCGCCATATTGAAGTGAAGTGTACATATTTATAAAAAATATACTTCATATGGTACATATAAAGTATTTTAAGCTGTATTTTAAAACAGAAAATACAGCCCACATTTATTGAATATAATAGCACATTGACAGTCAATAAAAATATTGCAAATTGCAATCCCATACCTAAAACTAATATTTTTGAATATTGCTTCTTAATATACTTGTCAATAACAAAACAACGTGAATAAACTTGAAATATTTTTCTTTATTTTTCCTAATTCCTAATACTATATTTAACATTTGGTAAATCGAGTTTTATAAAATGATCTGTAAAATGAAGAATACATTTCTTTTGATTTTGTTTTTTTATATTTAAAATATAAATAATAAAAGGTATATATACATACATATATTGTATTTGGAAGTAATTTGTATATAAAGTAAATATTTAAATGTGATATAATTCTAGGGAAATAAGAAAAATAATAGTAAACTTAGAAAGAAAAGAAAGTCTTTTTTATAGTAAAAAAAAGAAGCTGTGATTAAGTTTAAATGGATTAATCTGATTTGGAGCTTTCAAGCGCTTTCAATTCTAGGGAAATAAGAAAAATAATAGTAAACTAAGAAATGAAAATGAAGTTAGAAAGAAAAGAAAGTCTTTTTTTATAGTAAAAAAGAAGCTGTGATTAAGTTTAAATGGATTAATCTGCTTTGGAGCTTTCAAGCGCGTCTTAAGCTTGTTGAATATGGAGGGCACTCAATGGGGCGTGGCTGAAGCGGCAGACGCGTGGAGACCGCGTTAAATGACAAATTACAAGTATTTACATGCAAAACATAACAAGATGCTGGCAACCGGGCGGAGGCTGCTCCATTGCTCCATTGCAAGCAAGGTAATCGATGAGGTTGTTCTACGCGTGCTGCCTGCCAAGCGGTGAGGAACCGAAAAAGAAACCACAGGTTGACTGAGTGCCGTCAACAAAAGACAATCAAGGCAAGGCCAAGAACAGGCAAAGTATGAAGGCAGTGTGGAAGGGAGGAGTAGTAACAAGATGCGGGTCGCGTAATTGAGCGTAAGAAGCCAAACGGCAAAAGACGCTGGCGCCATCTGTCGTTGTGTGTGCGAGCTGAAATTGATTGCATTAATGATATGAAGTTGTTGCTGTTCTTGCTATTTCTCTTACTTCTCGCTTCTGTTGTTGTTGTTGTTGTAGCTTTGTGCAATTTGACGGCTGCAGTGAAAGCTTCCAGGTCGCGTCGCGAGTTGATTAAATAACGCAAGTGGAGGCGTGGCAGCAGCCTTAAAGAAGTTCGCAATGAAAGCAATTAGCAATTGACACCTGGGTGGCAGCTTAGAAAGCAAACAAACACAGTAAAAAGCTGAGCAGTAAGTGCCAATTGCACGTCAGAGCAATAATCAGTCGACAGCATACATTCAGCTGTATTTAGGTTCAATTAAAAAAATTGCATCCTATTGAATTACTTCACTTTCACACATATGGAAGCCCTTCGATGAAATCGAAGCTTACTTAATGGTCCTATTCACCCTGTGATCTAATTTTGCTTACAAAGGAGCTAATCGATATTACGTGGAGGCAAGATGATAAATGAATATTGTGAACGAAAATCGTCGATAGCCAAAGCGATTATTATGCAAGAAAATGTACACCAATTGGATTTTCAAATAATTACGAATCAATAAAATTTTTAAAACATAACTTACATAGCTTGTCAGAATGTCCTATGATTGCATACATAATGTGAGGTCCGCAACACGATGTTATGTTTTCATATTGCAATTGACTACTTATTGCGTAAAATTAATATTCATTGGTTTTCAGTAATTTTTTGTATATCCAAGACTATTTAACCAATGTTAGTTGCAAAAATCTCGGTTGCACTGAAAATCGATCGTCAAGCTTTCAGAAGTGTGGTGGTATGTCGATAACAATTTGCAATCGTATAAAGAAATATCGAAAACATGAGTGACAAACAAAGTTGATATTTAAAGGTTTGTTAAGAGCGATTAAGCTAGTTAAAAAAGTGTCATTAAATACAAACTTGCACTACATGTGTTACTTGTAAGCATTAATTAACCATAAAATAGACAGCGACTTTATATGACTGACCATATACTTAGATTTGCTCTATTCCGCACCTTTGGATCTTTGTCAATTGCTTTACAACTTAACTACTCACATAGAATGTGGGCATACACACATACATACAAACATATATCCGGCCATTCCAGGAGATGAATCGCCGCACAGCTTAGTCATTGGGCCCCTTTTGGGGTAGTGACGGGCTCGAGGGTCCAGGCGATACATTGTTGTTTTGTTGTTGGCGGAATCTTCACACACGCCAACTATTAAATCATTTCGACGCCACGCAATGCACGCCACATGAGTCGGATCCAAGCAACCAAACAGCTGCTCCCCTCCTTGAGCTTTCGGCCCTCTCTTCCCTCCTTAGTTCAGCGCATAGGCATCTCAAGATCGCATGGAGTGTGAACAGCGGGTGCCGCTATTTTTTGTATTTCTCTTTCTGTTTTTTGTGTGTGCTGTCAAAACATGGAAGTGGAGGGGGTATGAGCTGGGGACTGGGTGCCACATGCTGGCAAATGCTTGGGCTCATAAATTGCCGCTATCTTTGGACTGTATCTGTATCTGTATATCTGTATCTGCAGCATTGTATGTGCTGTGGCATGGCGGGCATTGCAAAATATGCTGCTAATTGAATTGAATTGAACTTGCGCACAGTTCGATGAGCTGCGATTTTTATGTGATTTATGCGACGCGGGTGGAAACCGCCCACCAAATGAAGCCAGCCAGGCCAAAGGAATGCGAGTTGTAGACAATGCCTCCAACAGCATGTTGCCACATCGACAAGTGCAACGTTCGCAACCAATTAAACCAGTTTCCTGTCACAACCTCTGTCTCTTTTCTTTTTCCCTTTTCGCAGAATCTGTCGTTCAATTTGATTGCACGCTGATGAAATAACAAGACCCTCAAGAGATCCTCAACCAGTGACGCCCTCATAATCAAACAGTCTTCCAGCAAACAGCGTCTGCGCAGCCAGCACAAGATTTGAGCACAAAAAAAAAAAAAAGGAAATAATAAAAGCAAAACAAAATTAAAACAAAGGCAAAAGAACTCGTGAAACGTGCGAATGTTTACTTGCAGCCAAAGGACAAAACCCCAAAAGCAACTCGAACCAAAGCAGCCTCTAAATGAGTCTTTGCCTCGTTTTGCTTCACAGATGCCCCCAAGTGGCACTGTGAGAAGCAACCATCGCCTCGAGGCATAATTGGGCGGACAGCTGGACAGATGGACAGCTTGCAGACACACTCTCTTATGGGAATCTGTTTCTGCTGCAGCGACAAACAGAGAAGGAAGCGTTAAAGCAACAAAAACCAATTGAATTTCGAGCTTAAATTGTTTAATGAACAAAATCTTAAATTGTGGTAAGTGCTTAATTTTCTTATTTGTCGACTTTACTTTGGAAATTATTCATTACAAATTTTATATAATTGAGAATTCAAAATAAAGTGGGTTATAATACTTTTATTGCTAATAATTCAATTGATTCTTTAAAGAAAATTATTGTTTAATAACATCGTAATGTTGTTCGTAATCGTAATACAATTCCTTATTGCAATGAGATCACGCAAAGCGTCTTAGACCCTCAGATTATAACTCTTTAAATAAAAATTTTTAAGATCTTACATGATCTAATGTAAAATTCGTAAAAATAATTTAATCGTTTTAATTTATTTTTCCAAAAATATTTATTATTTTCTACTATATATAAAAAGAACAAATATTGAAATAACAAGTTGTTTATATTTTGAATTATTTTGTTATTTAATATTATCAATTTATTTTAATAAATTCTAATTTAAATTAATTTTTAGGAAAATAAACTATTAATGAATGATATTAAAAATTAGAGTTTCTAGATAATTTATGTTTGAAGTGAACAAAATATATACAATAACGTTGTTTACTTCACTTTATTTTAAGCTCAAGAAAACTTTTTATATTATATATTGTTGTATGGATTTCCTCAATTTTAATCTCTTTATAATTCGAAGCTCAAAGAATTTTAATGAGTTGATAAATACATACATATAATAATATATATTTTGTATATTTTCACAACATATAATATATTTATTTTATCTTAATTTAACCATTTTTATAAATGAAGCTTTCTTATATTGGTAGAATTTCTTTGAATCGCTAATTCCTTGTAAGATAAAAGCATAGAAACATTTACGAAAAATAATATTGAATGAAAAATATGCATGAATTTTGGTGTTTAAGATCAGGTTCGAAGAGCAGTTCGTTGTTATAAAATTCTCTATCACTTATAAGTGAAAACTAAGAAAAATAAAAGAAAACATTGAAGTTATCGCCCGTGATAACTCATATCCAAGTTGTTGAATGTGCAGTGATGTCTTTTGATTTCTAATAATGTCTTTAACTTTAACAAATGTCATGCGACAATATTAGCTGGATTTCGACTTAGTATAAATTCCCAAGTGCAATGCCCAAGTCGACAGTAGTTTTAGTTTGACACTTGACAGGGCCAGAAAGCAAGTGGAAAGGCAGTGGCAAGTAGAGAGTGCTACGTGCAACATGGTCGTGACTGCATCCGTTAGTTGCAGTTGACAGTCTGAAGTCCAAAATGGTGGAAAGTTGTTGCGACTGTCCTCTGTTTTTATTTTTGTTTCTTGTATCATTTGCAACAAAAGACAAAAACGTCAACGAAAATTGCAAGCGAAACGAGTTTGTTTTCGCAGCTTCTACTTTGTCCTCCCACTCTCCCTCTCTCTCTCCGTCTATCTCTCTCCCTTGTTCATTGCGCTTTTCTCGCTGTGGTACTTGCAACGAAATTGAAAATGCATTTTTAATGATTTGTTGCTGTGCGCTGCATGTGAAAATATATTTCAATTGATGAAGTATGTGTGGGTGAATGAACCCAGTCGAGGAAATACATATATATATATAATTTCAGTCAATCTCCAACTGATCCTTACTCGTTGCCCGGACTCATCTGTCCGTCTGGAAGAGATTTCTGAGAAGCAACAAAAGGTATTCACAATTTATGGCAAAGCCAAAGTGGAGCACTTAAAGACAAAAGATGCCGAACAATGAGCAATGAACAGTCACGAAACTGAAAAGAAAATACAACTTGGGATCATTGAATTGCATATTTAAAGCGTGTCGAAGTGAGATTACATGAAATTATTGTGAAATACTTTGCCTGCAAAGCTCACACAAGTCACAAGTTGTGCATGGAGAAAGATACGAACGAGAATTTATCACACATTCAGTTGAATTATTACCAATATTTGAGGCTGCAAAATATGCACAAACTGATTTTGATTAAAAGTGGCTGCTTGAGAGAGAGAGAGTTATGGAAACAAGCCAAGCACACACTTGATTAATTGTCCTTGGAGTATCATTCGTTAGGAGGCAAACAAAAGGCGAGTCTTGACTTTTATTCAAAATGAAATTTAATATGACAAAATATTGCCTGGACACTTGAGCCTGTCATTGGCACAGGCTACATACAACACAGCAGCTACAGATACAGATACTTTCAAAGAAATGCTATAAAATTGATGATAATGAAGTGCTATTGCCGTTGCCGTTGCCATTGCCGTTGCTGCTGCAGTTGCAGATACATTTGACAGGGCCAAGCTTGTGAACAAATAAGCAAATGCCAGAGACAAAGCATGTCATTCGAATATCTATCTAATGGTTGAGAGGGGGCGTGGGCAGAGGCGATGTGGCAATTTGTGAAGCATATTTGAATGTGACAACATGTAGATACAAAAGTATCTACAGCTGTCATATCAAGTGGCATCTGCCCACACACTGCTGCTGCTGTTGCTGCTGCTTCTGCTGCTATTATATCACATTGGATTGCAAATTGCTAGCCTTGTTCCAGGATAGTCTCCTGGATAGACTGCGGTTTTGTGTGTTTTACTGCGGTCAATAGTATTTGCTTAAGAGGATTTGAAAAATTTCAAATTAAGTGGATTGCTTTGAGCATAAGTATTAGATGCTCTACCAGCTATTTCTACTTCCACTTGCTCCAACTGCGGTTGTCTGCATAATTGTTCTCGTTAGCCTGGCGTCAACGGACGTTGCAATTTTAATGTCTTGCAACTCCTCCACATCTTGTGCCTTCTCGTCGTGTATTGTTAAGAGCTCAGTTACCCTCTAAGTGAACGTGCTAATTGAAGGATGGCAACTTCCATCGGCCAAGTTGTTTAGCTGGTTAGCTGGCTGCTAAGGTAGCTGCAAATTGACTATTCGACCCCGGTCAAAGTCAATTTGTCGCTGTACCACTTCACACACATACAAACACTTTCGCACACACACACACACACATTAATTCAGATCCCAGAACTCAGTCCGTTGTAGTTCTCGTTGTCGTTGTCCGTGTTGCACATTACAACTTTGAATGCGAGCTCGCAAATGAACTATAAATAAATAATTTGAATTACTAGGATAAGAAAAACACAGTGCCATGTTCGATGCTCATATTGAATCGAAGCGAGGGTTGCTTCACATGTTTATCAATCAAATTAAGAACAATTCAAAAGCAAAATATTCATTTGAATTACATTAAGTTGCGTATACGTACTGTCAAAAATTGCTGTAAAGAATTTCATTTGAATTGAACCGCGTTACATGTAATTTAATATTTTTGATTATTTCATAGTTTTTGACGCATTACATTTTATAAATTCTGTTAAATGACTTTCATTGTAATATTGTAATGCAAGATAAATTGCACCGTTCACTATCTTAATAATTTTGTTATTACTTCCAAGGCTTAGTAAATATTTTTGCCTCAATTCCAAATTTCAAATATTTTAATTCAACAATTTTTGGTTGACAGCTTATTAAACATATTACACATATTATAGCTGTGTTCTTTAAAATTGCAGTGTGACAGACGTTTGATCGTTGATCGCTTGTAATTTATTTTTGTAAAAAGGAACATTGAGATAAGAAACTTGCAAAAACCCCATTTTGATTTGGTGTGTTTTTCTGTTGTTTTAATATTTATGCACAAGTGCATTAGGTTTTGACTGTTCACTAAAATAAGCAGTTTTTGATTTTCTTCCACAAAAGGTACAAAACATTTTGTTTATTTTATGAATTGTCAGTTCAATTAAGTTCATTATTCTAATTGTAATATTGTATATACGAATCTTTTCGTAATATTTTTTATAATTTTTATTAAACTTATACAATTTGCTATATTTTGCAATCAATGTCACACACATATTGCAAAGCTAAATTTATAATTATTTGAATCGAGTTGTTCTGCTTTCAACCTAACCTTTGTTATCAATGAAAATCTAATTAAGCGAGAGATCGACCCTCGCCTTTGAGCAAACCGAAATTTGCAGTTTCGCCTGTCAGAAAAAGAAGAATAAGGAGAAAAAGAACTATCGAAACGTAAACGCTGGACGGCAACAAATCGCCCCGAAACAAAAGGAAAACAAAAGTACTTTATAACGTGTCCGCAGCAGAAGCAGAAGCGTTTGCCAAAGATACTCAAACGAACAAAGTTGTGGATATTGTCGAGTATTCGTATTCGTAATCGAGAATACGAGTATTCGAGCACAATTCAACAGCAGCATCAGCAGCAGCAGCAGTCGCTAGCTACAAGTTCATTAAATAAATTATTCATACGCAACGTGTGCCGACAAAATGGCGAATGGCGGCCGTCGCTTTGTTTCACTTTTACACACACACACACACACATTGACACTCACATACAGGAGACACGCGCAGACGAATGAGAGAAAATTTTCATTGGCAGTTTGTTTTATTTGGCAATGTCTGCACCGTTGTGCGGAATGAAAACGCATTCAGTTTAAATATTTATGGGAAAACGTCTGTATTTGTGTGCGGGCCTCTGTACCAAATGGGCCATTTGACCATGGCCAGCAAAAAGACGAGGGTCGACAGTGAGAACGAGAACGACAACGAGAGCGAGTGCCAGTTTCATACTCAACTTGACATTTGTGAAGTGTATATGACCTCCGCTTTTTCACTCTCCAGCAGCAGCAGCAGCAGCAGCAGCAACAGCAGCATCATTAGGCCATCTCTCATTTACAATGCTAAATGACAAAGGCCGCAAAGTGAGCTGAAAACCCGCAACAAAGTATGCAACACTTTTCCCTTTTCTACTTTTTTTTTGTGTTCTGTCCGAAAATCAAAACTAATTTCATTCGAAATGCTGACAAGACTTGTACTTGGAATCGCTTTCGTATTCGCATTGGCATTCGCATTTGCAAGTGGACTGACTATACATCACAGATTAGAGCTGACCAAAAAGTGGCATGCCCCAGCTCTGTGGCTGAGTGGCAAACATTTGACTGACATTTGTGTTGCAATCTCTCAACAGAATTTAAGCTGTTAAATGGAATCTTTTCATATATGATTCGAGTCGAGTTCGGGTTCTGCTTCTCGTTCTCGTTCTGGGAGCCCAGGTTAACCAATAAAAATGCATAGTGAGCTATGCAAATGTCAAATGTAAATGCCAACAACCGACAAGTGCATGAATACTTGTATGTCAATGCATTCCAAGAGTTGGACCTGCATTTTTGACAGTTACAACTTGTTGTCTGACCTCTTTCCCTCTGCCCCTTTTCCACCGAGTGTATGTGTGTGTGGCATGCTAAAGTTGCCTCACATTTTTCTGTTGCTTTGCGGTTGGCTGATTGCATGAGATTGCATTTTCGAAAAGTCGGATACATGCGACAACGACAACGATGGCTACGAATCGTAGAACGCAAGTTTCTAATATTTGACTAATTTGAATTCGGGCGAATTGTTTCTGCTTCACTGAAGCACTTCCAAATGCCAAACGAACGTACTACAAAATGCGTTATTCAATCTCTACCACAGCACAGCACAGCTTGCTTGCCTCCCTTATCTGCCCCAAAGCGTGCAACATGCAGTTGCATTTCCTCGAGGCTAACTATCAGATTTCAATGCAATCACTAAAATCTGTAGAAATATTAATTAAAGTCCAGTTGAAATTTGATTATAAACTAAATTTGGAACTGGTTGAATAACTTTTTCTCAGCACTAATTTGATAAAACTGAGAATGTAATATGAATTATTATTTCTTGTAAAAGAAGAGTAAAAGTTGATCAAATGTGTTAAATGCACTAAATGTTCTTAGTAATAGAAACTATTTAAAACTCACATCAAGTTATATGCTCTTCACAGGTTGCCTTTTGTATATTTTTATAACATTTTTGCGGTATATTAAATTGATATATTTTTAAATTTATACCGCACTGCTTTGCTGTTATTTACAATGGGTATCGGTTATCTTACAGTCGAGCATGTTTGACTATAGCTTTCTTACTTGTTAGAAAATAGTGTTACAAATTCTCGGCAAAAAGAGTTTGAAAGTTGCCCAAATAATGTGATAAATGTTAATGAACCTTTAAGGTGTTATCATGAATATTCTACGCAATAGAAACTATTTTACCTAAACTACAAATGTCATATTTAAAACTCAGACAATTCTGTTCTTCACAATTATGAATAATTATTATTCACATTAATTGTGCTGAGAACGTTCAAGTATTTATTTCACAAATTTGACACAATTATCAGTCGCTTAATTCCCAGCAACATCTTGAGTAGAGCTGATATTATTATTATTATTAATATTTCTGTTTTTCCCACGCCATTCCATCATTTTGACAGCTGACCATGAGTACTCAATGCCAACGAACTGGCCATTTTTCATAATTCGCAAAAGAAGAAAACGCTTTAAAATGAAAATAATTTTTAAGCAAGAGCAAAACAAATTCATTAAAATACTGCTGTCTGCATATGAAGAATAACGATGCCAAACACAACAATTGACATTGACAAAGGGGCGTCGACGGCAACGCCGACGACAACGACTCAGCTCAACTTGGGTGGGAGTTTGTCTGGTGTCTGTTTTGTTTTTTTTTATTTTTAGAGTCTTTCAGACAGCGTCGTCGCTTTCTAATAAATCTGCGCGATGCTCTTACTCAACGCTGAGAATTTAATTAAAACTAAGCTCTTCATTTGCAACAACGTCGCCTTTAATGGGTCAACTGAGGATGCCAGTAAACGCGAGCCTAGAAGAACATCTGCTTCCCTCCCAAAAAAAAAAAAAACAGAAATTCTCGCCCATATAATTGTGGGAATTTGTAATGAGCCTCTGATGGTGGCGAAGAGCGAAGACAATCTTGTCCGGGTCCATATGCTAATGATTATTGTCATCATATTTAGCATTTACTTATTTATATTTTTAATATGCTTGTCGCTGCCGAAAATTAACGTCAAATAATATGTTTTCATTATGTTTTAAGTCGCATTTTCTGTGCTGTGCCAACGCTTCAGCGTCAAATTAATTTCACTTCATTTTGTTATTAATGCGCACAAAATTATGCTACGCTTTTTGGCCGTCCGCAATTTTTTTTTTTTTTTTGTTTCCTCTCGTAGTTGCCGTTATTTTTGTTGCGGTTGGCTTGCTTGATGGAATGATTAAATGGCCCTAAGAAGATTGTGGACAAATTATGCATAGGACGAAAATGTTTAAAAGTTTTGCAATTAGTGAAAAGTTGCCTTGGATATTACAGAGAGATTACAGGAGATGCCAAAGAAATAAAGCCAGCTCTAGTCCTCTACTTTTACTTTTTCCTCCATTACTTGTTGTTCGAGCAGAGCGAAAGAGGCTTGCATGTGTAAGTTGATTTATGTTAAAACTAGTTGAAGTTTTCCCATCATTGAAGATGGTGTGTAGTTGTTGTAACCATCACAGGAAATATTTGTATTGAGCCATGTATTCTTAAAGAGCATTGTTTATTTATTAATGACCTAAATATTGTAGGGAAATAAAGTTGTAACTTCCCATCAAAAATAGGGAGAGTGCTTTTTATACGCGCTACCTATAGAATGTAGTAAATGTACGTAACAGACATCTTCTATCCCATAAAGTATATACGTATATTCGTCATCAGAGTCAACTGCCGAGACGATATGAATCCCTAGATCTCAGAGACTATAGGAGATAGAGATATAATATTTTACGACTGCATTTAATGTGTTTGCACGTAGTTCAAGTTTGTTTCAAATTTTTGCCACGCCTACAAGCTCAATTAACAAGCGTAAGTTTGGTACATACGATAATAACTATATAGACTATTGTTGATGCATGAAAATTTTGTTGCGATTACATTAAAATTATAGAAGTTATGTAAGACTTTTTTTGTATAGGACAAAAAAGGCATACTTTCTAAGGGTATTAGCTGCTTTATGTTATATTTTGATTACAGTCCTATATCTATATACCAAACAGATTCTACGTATTTTTTTTTTATTTTTGCGTTACAATAATTTGTTTTGTTTATATTTAAAATTTGTGGCTGGTATCTCACAATCGAGCACACTAGTTTTCCTACTTCTTTATATTTTTAACAATCATTTTTTTTAGTTTCATTATAAATTAGTTAACTTTCTTATAAAGAGTTAATACACAAAAAATTAATATATTTCCACTTGATTCTAACTACTTTAATAAATAAAATATTTAATTTTTTTTTTTTGTATATATATATATTTTATTACCTTATAAACGTCCATATTTTGAATGTAAATTGCTTACTAAAGATATAGAAAGTATGCAAAATATATTTGCGTCTACATCATATTTGATATATTTGCTATATTCAGTTCACTTATACGTGCAGTGCTTCTGTAACATAAAATCGATTTTAAATATGAATGTTTCTATAGTATTTTTGTTTTAAATTGTAGTACAAAAGATTCACTGCTCGTTAACATGCACAATTGTTTAGCGAATATGCTTTATTCCACATTGTTCCTGAGCTCTATAAAATAACATTGAACGACTAAACTGGAGGTGTTAAGTGCAACCTGCTAGCTTAGCAAAGTTGAAGCGCGGCACAAACAGACCACAAATGGGTTTTGCCGAGGAGACTAACTCCCACATTTAGTGGGCGCTGATGTCAGCAGCAATTTGCAACACATTCACAGACTCAAGTATACATATGTATGTATAGACACACATACAGATGCTCATGGGAATAGTGTTGTTGTTTTATTCTGCTGCGCACCTTGCACTTTGTCCGTGTCGAATAAATTTATTTAAATAAATAATTTTTCCATTAACCGCAAACATGGATTTTGGCGCAATTGCATAAATGGAATGTAATAAATGAACTGCAACTGCAGCTGGAGCTGCCTCTGCCTCTGCCTCTGCCTCTGTCAGTGCCACTAGGTGGCATAGAGGTGTAGGCGTCGCACTATGGGGACGGGGCATTGTTGTTACTGCGGCTGTTGGCGTGTTGACGCGGTCGCTTTGGCCTCGGGATCGTCTACATCGTTGGATTTGCATTTCGTTATTCGGTTTTGTTTACCTAGAAAAACATTAACATGGGGTATACTAAGTGGTTTTCTAAGTGAGTAAGTAGGTTCTACTAATAACTATTTTAAATCAATTTGTTTAAATGGTGTACATTTAAATTCAACATTTTGTTTGTGTTATATTCCTATTACAAAGTACGGCTATAAAAATAATGTAAATAATCAAAATCTTTGAAACTTTGGATTCTAATGATATTATATACTTACTAAACGTTCTTATTCAAAAAATGATCATACAAATGCCTCTAATAATATATTTTTGAGATGTTGTATACTAGATAATAAATCCCAGATATAATGTCAAGTAATTTAATCGTCGAAATAAATATTCAAAATTTTCAAGAACTTACACTTAAAATAATATATATATTTATTTAAACTATCAGTAAAGATTTTTGTTATGTTTATATGTTATCCCATATCCCTTTATACATGCGTCTCTAAAAAATGTTCTGAGCATAAAAATATTTCGGAATTTTATTTTTAATTGGATAAAGACAACCTAAATGTTAGTTTTCTATGCTAGCAGCTTTTGTTTTAAAGTTATTCAACAAGTATTTTGGTTTCTAAAGACTCTAGGATATTTCCTAGTATGATTTCACAAGCCTGCAATTGCCTTACTTGCTTTTAATTTTCATGTTATTTTTTTTGTTATGGGGTATTGTGTTTGAGTCTGAAAATTAGTTTGTAATTTGTTTAGTTTACAAAGAGAAAATGGACGCACATCGCATTTACATATTGCATATTATGTTTTGTGGTTGCATTGTTGTTTTTCGGTGTTGTTCGGATTCTCTGGTTACCTCGATTTCGTTTCGTTCATTTCGTGTGTGTATTTTCGCTCTCGTTCTCTCTTTTCACCAATAATAGAATCCCACGGCTGCCCTATTAAATTTTAATGTCGACTTTTAGGCGCCAGAGCTCATTGTCAGAGTGTGGCGCTTTGCTCCGTTGCTTCTGTGGCTGTCAGTGGGTGCAGTTAGTTAGTTAATTAATTAAGTTGAGAATGGAGCATACACGTTCAAATGCTCTTTTTTATTGGCAACTACATGAAGTTCGTAACTTAATGGAATAAAATATGAATTAAACTTCTGAGAGTTTGTAGAGCTTGCTTGTAAACTGAAATAGATTTCCTATTTGACATTTTTAGGTAAATAAATAAAAGTTGTATGTTTGTATTGGTAAAAGCTCTTAATATTATTTTAATTTTTATAAATAGAGTATGTTGGATTAATACTTGTTTTAATATTTGTATTAATATGTGAAGCTTGGAGTATCGATAAAGGTTGCTTATATATTGAAAAACATTTCCTTGCATACATTTTTAGTTAAAAGTATTGTATATTATTACTAGAATTCAAAGCTCTTAATATTTTTATTTATTATGTTTGATCAATATGGATTTGCGTAACTATTTGAAGTGTGATTTTTTTGTAAATTGTAAAAATAATAATTAATTAATAATAATAATAATAATAATAATAATAATAATAATAATAACAATTTTTTTTTTTTTTTTTTTGAGGTAGGGAAGAAAATGTCTACACACCACCATAGCGACGTCTCAAACTATGGCTGTGCGGGGATCGCATATGCATGCTGACCCGCTAAAAACTCCCCTTTCGCTGTTTCAGGGCGGAATTTCCCAGCCCGGAACCGCATTGAATGCGCATAACTTCAGGCTGGGCGCTCTGGTGTTTTTTAGCTCATCGTTTCACCTGCGTCCAGGCGCCTCTTTTTGCGTCGGAGGATTCTCTCGACGTGTCTCGTTATTAATTTCCAGTTTTGCTCGTTACTTACGAGCAGATTGGCAACGTTTTGTGGTCTCCAGATTCCATCGATCTGCGATTCAAGTAGCTCTCTTTCTGTTTGCCACTGAGTGCATGAGAAAAAGGTATGCTCTGCGTCATCTATATCGGCATCGCCATACACGCAGCTTGGCTGTTGGCGTAGTCCTCTTTGGTGCAGGTACTTTCCGAAGTATCCGTGCCCAGAAAGCAGCTGTGTCAAATAGTAGTTTACTTCACCGAAATCTCGGTTGCTCCATATTTTTACGTCAGGTATTTGTTTGGCAGTCCACCTACCGGTTTCGTCGTTTGTCCAGCGATCTTGCCACTGTTGCATAGTTTCCTCTCTGGGGTCGGTGTCAGATTCTTGGTTATTTTGACGCTTTAGCCAGGTGCGCCGTCGCTCTCTGGCCTTCAGATCTATAGGGATTTCGCTGCTAATCACCTGCTGTCGACACTGTCCGGTATGCGGACGTTACTCTAAGTGCCGCCGTCCTCTGAACGGCCAACAGTATTTTGCATTTTTGTTTTATGGTCAGGGTGTCTGCCCATGCTTCAGAGCCGTAAAGCAGTATTGAGTTTACTGTTAACATCAACAGTTTACGCTTACCCTCAGTTGGGCCACCAACGTTTGCCATCAGCTTACTGAGTGATGCCACTGCCCTTGACGCTTTTTCCACTGTATGGTGTATTTGGGTCCAGAAAGTCATTCTGGGGTCGATACGGATGCCTAAGTAATTTAGTGATAGTTTCGTTTAATAATAATAATAATAATAATAATAATAATAATAATAATAATAATAATAATAATAATAATAATAATAATAATAATAATAATAATAATAATAATAATAATAATAATAAATTAATTTTTGTAGAAACTGATTATGTGAATAGTATTAAGTTTCTTCGCATTTAGTGAAACAAAATCCTGATTCTCCCAGTCTTACACATATATTGAGATATCTTTCTAGTGAACATTAGTATTTGGGCTAAGCATGACAGGAGATCAGTGACTAGGTTTTTGCTATAACAAACATTCATGAGTTCATAAAAATTCATATTCAAATTCATTCATTTATTCAAACGTATGATAGCAAAAATGTTGTAGCGCAGACATCGCTGTCGAAGTTGTTTATTTCAGAACTCATTCAAAGTTTTGTGCTGATATTCCAAACAACTTTCGCTGGCGACTTCCTAGTTCTCCTTAGACTCCCAGACACACATACAACCGCACACTTACTTGCTGTTTGACAATTCCCAGAAACTGACCTCACGCGGCATGCAACAACAGCTACAACAACTACATTTAGAATTGAAGAAAGAAAAGGCCCAAGCAAGTAATAAACAAAAGTGACTTCAATTGAAAAATTATACAAAAATAACAGCAAATGAAAACAATTTGTTGTTGTTTATCGAAAGACATTCGTCCCAATATAAACAAAACAAAATTAACTAAAAGCCGACCTACGTCTTTCCTCATTCCTCATTTCTTATTTCTCGCTGCTCTTTGTTAGCGAGCCACTTGAAGACATCGCCACGACAATCGTTACGTTGCCATTTCGACATCCTGCGTAACAATTTTATACAGTTCTCTGCTTATTATCGAAACGTGCAGTGACAATTTGTGTATTAAATTTATGACCCATTGTGCAATAGACCCCATGCCTTAAAGTTTAGAATAGTCGCAGCAAATACCATAATAATAATAATAATCATAAAACGAGTGACGACTGTGGAATGTTCGACCAGAAGATACTCTGTAATGAAATGCAATTGGTATGCAAGGCTCTTTGTGCTTACTTGATTGACATTCTGATTGATTGACAATCAAGTTGTAAGAGCCAGGGATCTGCATTCTTAAGATCTGTGCAAACTATAAACAAATTTGCATTTTGAACACACTAGTTTTGGAATGCTTAACTTAACAATAGAGTGTCGAACATTAAAACATATAATTGCTGTCAGCTTTGACGATTTTTCAATAATTTTACGAGATTTTTACAGCGTCACGTTTTTTGTTCCGTTTCACTCAGATTCTGTTTTTTATGAATTTCTAATTAGGCACTTGCGACGCACATTTCTGACACCTATCGAAGAAGGGTTAAGAGCACAAAACGCGACTCGCCAACTCGTAAAACCAACAGTCGTTTTACGATATTTTTATTTAATTGCAAAAATAAGCATTAATGTAATCGAGAGGGAGTTCCTCTTTTCCCCCAACTTCCCCAACTTCCACGAGCACAGCTTTTTACGACAGCTGGCAACCATTTGGAGCGACGTTGTTGCACTGAGGTGTCGGCCAAGTCGTTACATTACAAGTTTTACTGTAATAATATTTAAATTTTAAAATTCTCCCGCTTTTTGAGAGAAACACCAAACGTCGCCGTCATAAACGCTCGACACGAAAAGACACCGAAGCCGGATTTCCAAACGGAAGTCGTCACACAACTCAAGTGATCAGACAAAGCTCTAAAACTGGGCAACATGTGCTCGTTGTCCTCTGTTTTATCACACGCATTATGATTTATGCTGTAATAATGCCGCATAAGATATCAAAAATTCTTAAGGTGGCATTTACAGTATTAAAGGGGTTTTATATTGATAGTTGTATTACACTCATTTTTTAATTTTTATTATATTTACATATGAATGTTGGTTGCTCAGGTAACTAAATGATACAGGATTAGTATATAATATTTAATGTATATATTTTTAATATATACAACCCATCTACAATTGAATTGAATTACACTGTTATTTTATTTATTACATTTTGTATTTTATTATATTTACAATCAAGCAAATTTATTTAGAATGCTATTATGTTAAGGTTTGATTCAACTTCGGCTGGATATATTGTTGATCATTATTAACAGATAAATTATCCAAGAAATTATATTATATGATTTGAAAAAGTTGTTGCTGCTGTCGGGTCTTAGTTGCTTTTCATAGACAAAACGATAGTATATTTTGAACGTAATATAAGCTTTCGGTAAAAGTATTTTTCACTCTTTTCATAATATTTAACTTTTGAATAAATATTGTGAATATCAAATTATTGGTATTATTTATTACATGATTTGTCCCTTAGCTGATTATAATAAACAATCCATACTTTTGTATAGATTTTTCTAAATCGCATTAATTTTGGTATTAAACTGCATGAACTATTTTGTACTCATAATCGAACGAAGAGATTAATTAAATAATGCTTAACGCATTAAAGAGGCGTGTATTTAATAACTTGTTGTGTGCTGTCAAAAACAATTGCCGTGATTGATTATTAATTAAACAATGAACAGCATAATTCATTAATTGTACAACAAAGTCAACTCTAATAAATTCATATCTGATGAATTTAGCGTCATTTCCATCAATTTCTTATTGAGACTCCTTTAATTTTGATGACATTTCTATTAATTTAAGCACTGCTTAACATTTCAGCCTTGTTTTATTTATTTATTGCCGTTAATCACTGTCAATTGGAGCGTCTTAGTCACGCTGTTTGCTCTTATCGAGTGGAGTCAGTTGCGACTCCCTTTCCACTGTGGTTGTTGCTGCTGCTGCTGCTGCTCATCATGCTGCTCATGCATCTGAAGTTTTGACAGTTGACTGTGATTATTCTGCCCCCGTGCATCGTGCCCCATTCGCTGGGCTGGTCTGTGTTGGCAAATTTAGCAGTGCGTTTGCGTTTTACATTTGACGTTAACATTTTGCTGCCTTGAATACTAAACAAAAGCCGCCCAAATGTTATGGCTGCTGATGCTGATGCTGCTGTTGCTGTTGCTGCTGCTGCTGCTCAGATGTTGCTGCTGCTGTGGCACAAACCACAAAATGGACAAAATGTGTTCAATTTCAGGCCTGTGATTTTTCAATAGAGACTGCAACAATGCCAAGCTGCTTTTGGCGAATTAACATTGATGGCGTGCCCATGAAAGGATCAACCATCATCACCTAAACCCTTCGCCTAAAACTGAACAGCAGACAGTCTTTCATTTTGCTGTTTGTTGGACTTGCTGAGCGTTCATTAGCACGCACGTCGGCGCCATTTTGCAAACGCATTTCCGCTGCAGTTACGTGCAGTCGTGCGGCGTTGCCGTTAGACCATTTCCCGTTAGTCAGTTTAGTCCGTTAAGGCCAGGTAAATGTTGTAGCAACTCTCACACAAACTCCAACTCTTGTTGCAAGCTGCTATTTTTATGGGTTTTATTTTTCTTTTTTGTTTCTGCCTGTGTCATCATCAAAAGGCATTTTTAATTGGCGTGTGTGTTGCAGCAACAACAACAGCAAATAGCAACAGGAGCAAGCATAGCATGCAACAGTTCTCGAGTCGATAATTGGTAACGCGTCACGTGTAATGCGCCCCAAAGCCAAAAATGGAATTTCTAATTAAGTTTTGCTGGGATTTAATATCGACAAGCGAGCCGATCCAAGCAGAGAGCCAGCTACAAAAACTGCTGTTTCAGTTTTACAGCTCTCGTTCTCTCCCATGTATCTGTATCCATGTTCGAGTATCTGTATCTCTGTGTCTGACAATCTGCCTGCCCCTATGTGAGCTCTCTATGTGTGTGTGTGTGTGTGTGTGTGTGTGTGTGCGGGTTAGTCTGTGTCTGCATCCAGCGAGTGTGTACGAAATTTTGGTCAATTAACACATCAACCAGCTTAGTTAGACCAAGCCAAAAACCAACCTCCCATCATCATCATCATCATCATCATCTCTCTGCTGCTGCTGCTGCTGCCCCAAAGCCTGATAGAGAGCAGCAACAAAAAAAAAAAAAAAAAAAAAAAAAGTGAACAACATTTCGAGTTACTTTGCTGCAAAATATTGCAGTTGCTCTGTTGATGCGCTTGAGGGATTATCAGCTGATACAAATGCTCCACATATAGAGGGAGGGAGGGAGTGGCTCTCCTTTTCGGTCTTCTTCTTCCATTGATGAGCCCTCAAAATTGTGTTAAAAATCTGTTGAACAGCTTTCAACTCTTTTACATAGCCATCGATGGGGTTTCGATTTTCAGTTTGTCTTTTAAGCATTGCGGTCAAATGCTTTTTTTTTTTAGTCGAAGTGAAGATTTATTGAGTTGCACTTTTATTCCATTGGCACTTTACGAAAATGCCAAAGATATGAAAATCCATGCCGAAAATTGTGGAAAATGGTTTAAAAGCAAAGAGATTACTGCGTTGGAATTATCATTTAGATTGGACAACCACAAAAACGAGGAAATATAATTATAAAAGTCCTAAAAACAAGAGATCCTCTGTGGTAAAAATAAAGATATAAAAATGTTGAATATTTTGCAGAGTCGTAAATTGAATATTGTTGAATAGTGTATGTATTTTATTTTTATTTATTATTTTATTTATTTATTATTGTTGATTCATTTATCTGGTATCATATATTCTTAGAATAATACAGTTTTGCTTTTATTGAAAATGGGTATCGAGTATCGTAAAGTCTAGCACAATCGACTGTAGCTTTCGTACTTATTTATAAGCTATATAACCAATTTCAAATATAATTTAAATCGGTATTTTACTGACTTACACCTACATAAAACTCTTATAATCCATTCATTTAAAGAATCCATTTTTTGAATCAGATTATTCAAAACTAAAAATGATTACAACCTGAATAAGACAGAGAGAGTTGCAATAATAATATCTATTTATTTATAAATTTAGAAGTAAAGTGTGGTTATCGAATCGGTATTTAGTGATAAATCAGAGTTCGTTCTTCAAGTCAAGCATGTTTCTCCCCAATAGCTGAATCGACAGTTTTTAGTTCAAGAACGAATTGAGGCAACAAAGTAAATGAGCATTAACAGATATGCATAAAGAATCGATATTATAAGTAAGTATGTACATATGTACGCTATGTGAGTCGGTATGTATGTGTAGTTTATAGAGACAGAGGGAGCTGGCAACCCGTCAATCGTTCAGGCAGTCTGTCAGATAGGCAGCCAGAGGGAGAGACAGCGACAGCGACAGTGATAGGGACAGACAAGGGAGATGGTTGGACAGACAGTTAGCCAAGTTGGCTCATCATTTGCCTAGAGCTGGCAGCAGCAACAATTGATATACGCGTACGTGATTCGCATATCGAGAAGTCCGACTGGGGCCGGCAATTGATTTGATGTAAACGGAAGAAGAGAAGTGGAAGAGAACAGTAGAGTAGAGTGGAGTGAAGTGAAGTGGAGGGAAGCTAGTGCAAGTTTCTGAAGTGCGGTCGCAAAACTTTGTAACTGGCACGCGTTAAAATGAATTTATGAGTCGCAGAAGCAGAGAAGCAGAGGCTCAAGGAAAGATACAAAGATATAAAGATACTTTAAGTGTATCAGGTTTGAGAAGAGACTTCAGCAACTGTTGGTCAGTTGCGTCAAAGTCCAGGAAATGGCAAATGTCTGCAGCAAGCAAGAAAAAAAAAAAAGAATACCATAACAAATTTATCAATTAGCAATTTATCATTTATGCAAACAAGCCAAGGGCCAACTGGTAACTGGTAACTACCAACTGTCTGGCTGGTTGCGAGGCAAACAAATGCGCTCAAAATGAATGACAGACAAGCAAAATAATAATACACACACATGTTGTAGGGAATAGAAGAGAAGGGAAGGGAGCGGGGCAGTACCTTTAACTTTAGCTTCAACTTCAGTTGGTTCATTCAATAACTCAGCCTAAAACTGTTGCGCATGCGTCGCTGTCGTCGCTTTGTTTGTCTTTCTTCAAGAGTCCCAAACAAACAGTGAGCGATGAGTGAAGGAATCGTCGCATTCAGGAGGCTGAAGTGGAAGAGGAGCCTCGAGGAATGATTATTATGGCAATGCCAGGCTAAAAAAATTTACACAAAAATGCAATCAGCGCGTAGGATAAATATACAAAACGCTCCGCTCCGACAACAGACGACGACAACTGGCGCGTTATCATGAATGAATATTTACACTATTCGATAAATTTATCACTCTGCCAACGACGATCAGCGATTAGCTCATTCATGTTGAATTTTTCATATATTTTCGCTGTCATTTGCTGTTTACTCGCTTGTCAGAGACACACACAATGTTCTTCGTTCAAGTTGTCGTAGTCAGTACAACAATTATAGTTTACTTGGGGTTTGCTTAATCAGTGAACAGATCTAGATACACATTAAGAAGCAAACATGTGATAAGACATGAAGTATTAGATGGTAGCAAAAGGGCAACTAATAATAATAAATCTTTTGCTGTCTTGAATCTTGAATAAATAAATTAGTTTATCGTCTAATTGCAAGAATATTTTGCAAATAAAAACATTTGAAAATATAAAAATATAAAACAATGAAAATAGTGCAACAAAAATCAAGTTGAATCGAATTTAAAAATATTGTAGTAAAGTTGAAAAGTTGTTAAAACCTAAAAAAAAAATGCTTGACATTGACAACCTGATCAAAACCGAAAATGTCAAATCTAAAAATTCCAAAAATCGATAGTGTCAAATTGACAAATTTGTCAACAAGGCAAAAATGGAATTTCTACAAAAATGTGACAAGCTTGTCTTTGTCAAAAAACTGTTATGTAAAAAAAAGGCCAAATTGTAAAAAACGATAACAAATACAATTAAAATAGAGTACACTACAGTATAAAGTTAAGTAAAATAGGAATAGAAATAGAAACAAAAAATACTTTTCTTGAAATTGTGAAGTTCAAAAACCATTGTAAATTGCAACGTGTCTAAATCAATTGCGAAGTCCGAATAAAATAATAAATATGTAACTATCTTGATATCACATAATTATATTTACTTAGGGTTAAAAACTTGTTTTCTTTTTATTCGGCTTCAATCTTGATTTTTGTGATTGAAAAATAATAAGAAAAATTGTATTAATTCAGTACACTTAACTTTAGTTTGAAATGCATTTTTCTGTTTTCTTTTTTCAAATAATTAAGCAAAGACTTGAAAGAATGAACATTGTGCATAAGTAGGTCAGCTAAGCTAGATTATCCCTACTCGAATTGTACCTGATCGGATCGAATGTAATCTAGTTTGTTGATCTGTGACATTTTGAGCATTTGGGTATTGTGTTGCAGTCGCAAAGTGTGTCACCAAGTCGAATTATTCGAAAGTAAAAACTGTTGACTTGCAACCCGGCGACATCATAAACCAAACCCATAGCCAAAGGCAAACAACCTTCTCGAATGGTGTGTGTTATGTTGTGCGTACCAATCAATCAAACTGCGACCATAAAGCGGGCCAAGATACCATCTACAACAAGTGCCCCTTTATGTTAGGTCCCCTACACATAGCTGTCGACTGTGGTCTAAGACTTGCTCGCCAGCTCGCTCGCTCGCGTATCTGAGCGTTTGTATCTGAGCAACACACAGCAAAACTGCAGAGTGTCATAAATCATTCCGAGATCACACGCTGCTCTGTTGTTCTGCTGCTGCTTCTCTCAAGTTGGCGGCAAATCTCGGCGGCGCTAAGCTGCATCATAATGCCTCATTATGACAAGTTGCAACGTTGCTGCTGCTGTGTGTTGCGCGTTACGCATTTTGTATCTGTATCAGCAGCATGTATCTCGCGCGTGTGAATATCTTGATTAATGCGCTCAGCAATTATTGGAGAATTCATCAGTCAAACGATGCTTGCCACTGCCACTGATAGCTGATAACAGCAGGCGTTCCACACAGACACAGTGAAATGTTGACCATTTCATAAATCTAAAAGAATGTAATGTAGCAAATACAATATTTTAACCCTGGACATGGCAAAGATACAAAGTGTATCTCTTGGATAGCTGTAGAGAAATCAACAGATAGAAGCGCTGTTTGTTTTGTTCCACTCGCATGCCACAATGTGCCGCAAGCTAGCGAAACGAAATGGAAATGAAAACTCTGCTACAAATTATAAAGAGCGAGGCAGTGAGGGAGCGTTGTTCGCTGGGATTAAAGAGCGACAAAAAATCATAAGAGAGCGATATATCATAGTATAACTGAAAGAGAACAAACAGTTGAATTTAATAGTTCTGCAGGTGAATAGCTGCTCTTTTGAAGTTGTAATCAAAGTAAATAAACCAGCAAATAAGTGAAAAAATAAATTTTCGAAAATATTATAAAATAATTGAAAATTATTAACAAAAATATTAATATTTTAGATATTTATAGATTATATATTTTTCCCTTTCAAATCGAGTTGCTCTACAGGTGAAGTGCGCTTCTTAAAATTGCAATTAAAATAAATAAATGTAAAAATTATTATTTTTTTATTTAAATAAAGTAATTGAAAATTATAAAAATATTTTGTTATTACGCCTAATCTTTTTTGCTTCGAAATTTATAAGTTGTTTGCTTTGTTTAATTTCTATTAAAATATAACTTTAAATTGCATGTATTTTTATACTACAAATAACTTCGCATTAACATATTTATATTTTTTCAATAAAGTGTGAAAAAAGTAAACATATTTTCATGTTACATTATATTACAATATTATAAAAAATATCATACGTTGGCTATAATGCTTTGATCAAATTAAGAACTAATCACAATGTTTGTCAACAAAGCATAAATATACATATAAATATTTTTATAAACTATTTAAATAATTTATTTTTATTTTGCGGAAATATATTACAAGCTACTCAAACCTTGACCAACTCAAGTTCTTACCAACAAACAACTCCTCATCATCGAAGTACAAATAGCTTCCACAAACAAGAACTATAAGAAACGCTCTTCGCTCACGCTCTCTCTTTGCTCTTTCGTTATTCATCAACTCGGTGACTCTACAGCCTGTGGTTGAGTTCCACACATAAAGCAGTTGCCGTTGTGTTTCGGTTACATGGCCGACCGAACGCTATGCGGCTCCAGAGTAACATTACAACGTTCGTTCAATTCAATCGCTCGTCAACCTTCGTTCGGCGCGTTACAACAAGCGAAAGACAGCAGCAGCAGCAGCAGCAGCAGCATCGGAGGCAGCAACAGCAACAGCAGTAGCAGCGGCAGCAGCAAGAATACAAGCGGTGGCAGTGGCAAAACGTTGCGTTGTTGCAACAATTTTTCGGCTCGCGCTCGCTACGGTGGCGGCGGCAATGGTGGTTGCAGCAGCGGCAGCAATCTCATTCAGTTTCAGTCTCATCCCAGCACTCGTGGCGGCAACAACAACGCTCAGCACTCTAGTGTAGTTGTTCGTTTCGGTTTCGGTTTTGCGTTTCTCGGTGTTTCGCGTTTACGAGTTTCGCGTGAGTGAAGAAAAAGATACTGATTACGGACTGATACAACTGCGGCCAGTTAACGGAAAAGTATCTCACAGTTAGCGACTGCAAAATGCGGCAACTGTGCAATTGCCGGCGCAAGCAATGCATGGCAAAATTAATAACCATTAAATAAACGCCAGCAACAGCAACAGCAGCAGCGAGAAAAAAGTGTGCGGCATGTAATGTTTAAAAGTATCTCGGCCCAAGTGCTAAACATATCAAAACAACCCACAAGATACAACACATCTGTGCAACACAGTGCAAACCCAAAAGAAACCCAAAAATAATACAAAAATAAATAAAGCAACAAAAATAATAATTGCAACAGCTACGACTGCATTTAATTTGCATTTCAAATTGTTTTGAGAATTTGTGCATTAGTGTTTTGTGTGCAAAAGTGTGTGTGTGAAGTCCTCATTAAAATACACTATAAATACATATTTAAAAACAATGCGATTTATGCATTCGACCTAAGGATACAATCGTTTTGAAATCACTGAAAAATTTGATGCAACAAATATTTTGAAATTAGGTAAGTGAACAAAATTGTATTATGAATTAATTGAATTATAGAAAAGTGGAAAAGTGAATGTTATAAATTGCAAATTAATTCAATAAAATAATTAGTTAAATCGTTAATAACAATTTAAAGCAGTTCAAAAATTATTTATGAGTTAATAAACTCTTATGAAAGAAACAGATTTAACTCAAAGTAGATGTTTTAAAAGATAAATATCAATTTCATTCAACTTGCCTTATAACTGTAAAAACAATTAAATTGTATGCCACCAAAGAGTTTCAGTTCAGTTCAGAACTGTGTTTCAGGGCAAATAAACAAAAATGTCTAAGCAAATAAACAACTGCAGAAATAATAATCGATAATGGGGCGGCAAAACAAATGCGTAAACTTGAGCAAACGAGTATTTGATTTGGTTTCATGCCAATTAGTGAAGATAGATCGAAACGAGTTTTGTTTAAACAATTAAAAGATAAGTTGATACACATGTTTTGAATGTGGTCTGCTTTTGTTTCAATAAATATTGTGATACACACGAGTTTCTTTATAGCTCGGATCTAGTAGCAATTAATCAACACAAGAGAGCAATTGAAAGATGTTTGAATAAATTTATGTAGCTGCTGCTTCGGCAGCGTTTGTGGAATTTAGTGTGCGCCGTAAACATTAATTAAACACAAATTAAGAAAAGTCAAACTGTCAACATGCCGAGCTAATCAAAAACCTTGCTATATCTTATGGATATGTACAATAGCGGGCCATAAAAATTTCTACAACAACAGCAAACGAGAAAACTAGAAATAAATTTCGTGTCTGCGTTTCTTTTTCGTCTGCGCTCAAAATGTTTATCAGCTAGTGAAAGATCTTTCCTCCTCGTTTTTCTCTGTTGAATGGGGCAAACAATTTACACGATTTTTATCTATGAGAGATGAGATGAGATGCAACAACGTTCGCTATCTCTTTGGCAACTTCACACATCGCTGCAGTTTCATAATTTCCTTGGTTATTCTCGCAGGTAATTAAGTGGAATTATCGTCTTTGATCGCATTCGTAAATATCTTTTGTTGGCCACTGTGTAGTGTATTTAGTAAGCAAATTAAGCAGTTGCGTGTCTCAGTCTCCATTTCAATCTCCATCAGAATCTTTAAATCGAATCTTTATCCCATTGCCATTGCAGCCACTGTGCATGCATAATTAATTTCGTGTAAAAATCATAATTACAGCAATTAAAATTTATGTAAACAAGTTGCCAGCCGCATCGCATCCACTTGAAGATGGGGGCCGCCTTGCTTTGGCCTGAGGCGCCATTCAGCCGCAATCATCATAATAATCTTGAAAAAGTTTTCATCTTTTTCTTGTGGTCGATTCACTTTATTAGCATTATGATCAAACTTGGTCTAATCATGTTTGTTATTTCTGTGCTGGACAACTCTAATAAAAGCAGTTTCTCTTTTCACCGAAGAAAACTTGAAGTGTATTTAGCTTAGATTATTTTTGTGGAATTTACATTAAATTGGCTGATGGATTCATTCATTTAAATGCTAATTAATCACTCACGACTCAAAGCTGGTTAAAAAATAAAAAAATAATTAAAATGCCATTTATAAATATTTGTCTTAGACTTTTGTTTAGTTTACGTTTTATTCAAATTTTTCGAAAATTATCTATGCCGAAGATATCTTCAAAATTCTTTGCCAAATTACATTTCAATTTCCATTTCTTCCACTTTTAATGGAGTGTTTTTAATTGTTGATACTATGTGAGTCAAGTCTGGAAATTACTTGATTATTTTAGTCTCATAAATATAAATTTATTTTGAGCCCATTTTACATTGCTATGAAAATATAAAACTATTAACAATTTAGTTAAAGTTTATTTATATTTGAATATTTAATTCATAATATTTCTTCAACTCATTTTGGATTGTGCCTAAATCTTGATAATATTCTCAATACTCAAGTCTTGAAATTACTTGAATATTTCAATCTCATTTGCTATGAATACAAATCAATTTTCATCTTTTTGATAAAATAAAATATATAAAATTATTTAATTTACTATTGGTTTTTTTGTATTTGGATATTGAATTGAAAATTTATTATTCTTCTATGATAATAATTTTAGCAATGCTGAAGTCATTAAATTGCTTTAATACTTCAATCTTATTTGCCATGAGTATAAATTAATTTTGAGTCTTGCAAATTTAATGCAATAAAATGTATTTTAGCAGACAATTTGTGAAATTGTGCAATTTAATTGTGTACACATAAAATATTTAAGCGCTGTGAAATTCCAGCTTCTTTTGAAGTGATGAATGCCTTACTTTAAGCACTTGACTGTGTCATGATTTTTTGGGTATTATCACATAGTGTTTGGTAGTTGGTAATCAGATCAAGTTGAACATAATGCTCATTGCTATGCTTAGCTGTCGCTCTCCTTGCCACATGGGTTTTCTCATTTAACCGTTACTCCACATCCTTCCACTACACCACACTGAGAGAGTAATGTCATCTCCAGCATTGTTGCCTCGACATTGTTGGCTGCCCACATGAGCGAACGTGTGTTTGGCCAACGAATGGCCTATGGACTAGGGCTTGGACCTGGGGCTTGTCTGCGGTCTGTGCAACTTTAATTAATTAGCATCTAACTAAGAATAATGTTTCCTGCCAGTTGCCAGTTGGCAGTTGCCTGTTGTTGCCCGCTGACTGTCATAACTTGGCCGGCAGTTTATTTGTTTGGCTCGTCGGCAAAAGATACAAAGATACAGATGCACGGCGCGGCAGATACATCGCACTATGCTATACAAAAATATACATGGCACAGGTGCCACAATTTCTGCTGTGTTGCTGTTGTGTGGGGCACACACACAAATTGCCCCTGCGGCAGTCGTGCATGGCCAAGGCATCCGAATACAGTAGCATAAGGAAAACATTTTCGGGCTAACCACGCCCACCCTCTCCGCCTCACACACTCTCACACTCACTCCACCGTCTTCTTCATCGTCTTCTGTGTTGTTTTTTTGGTTTTTTAGTTTTATTCTCGTTTTTATTGTTTGCCTGGTTTTTATGCTGTGTGTTAACTTGTAAAAATGTGCAGCAAAGGAAAATTATTTTCCCTCCCTCTGAAGTGTTCGTCTTGCGGTCAACGTCGCTGTCGCTGCCAGCGTCGACGTCGACGTCGACATCGTCTTCATGTACTTGTGAAATATTTTCAAGTGTTGCGGCTCTTAAAAGTAGCCACTGTATCTCTGTGTGTGTGCGTGTGTGTCTGTGTGTGTTATGTCTTGGCATGTTGTTGAGAATTTTTCATGTAATGACTTGGCGCCAGCTTTGCTCTTGTTCTTTCCACAGTTTTTGTTGTGTGTGTTTCTTTTTTTTTAAATGTGCCACATTTTTTTGTTGTAATGTGTTTCTGCTGCTGCTGTTGGTGGCAGCTTAAAGGCAACAACTTCAAGTTTTCCACACACAGCTGTGTGCCATTGTTGTTGTTGTTGTGTGTGGCGTGTGGGGCGCTTAATTAGTTAAAAGTTGCTGTTAAAGTATCCCAAATATTTCAAGCTGTCAGCGTAGCTTAGAAAATAGAATGAATGCAATGTAACTGCCAAGAAAATAAATACAACACACAAAAGAAAACACACCCCACGCAGTTTGAAAATCCCTAAAAAAAACATGCTTACAAAATCTTTATTAAATAATATTATTTACAATCAACTTAAAATAGACTTACTTCCATTATAATCTCAGAGTTTGCTTGACAAAGCGGATTAATTTAATTCCAGTTGTTAAATCAATCATTTCTCACTTTCATGTGTCTTGTGTGTGTCTTTAATCTAAATCTTCAGCGCTGTGCAACAATTTCAAATTCCACTTCAAGTTCTCAGCAAAGTCAAACCCTTTCGATTCTCACATTAAGATTTCCTTTTCGTTTTCTTGTGTAGTTTCCTTTTTGTTGTTCTTATGCTCTTTGCCTATCAAAGCAACAAGCCGTCGACCCTTATAATATGGTTCATCAATGTTTGCTGATACACACACTCGCACTCGCATGCATGTAAATGCGAATGGCCTTTGAAAAGACACTGAATTCGTCACATGGTCCCCTAGATGAGACTGGGAATCGGAATCGGAATCGGACTCGAACTTGGGAATGGGAGTGCAACTGGGACGACGATTCCGTTGAGCTAATTAACTTTCGGTTACAGTTCACTGCGCAAATTTGCGACCATTCCCCGAGAATCAAAATGAGAATGAGAAAGAGACCGAGTCGGAGTCGGAATCGGAGTCCGAGAACAGGAGCACAGGGGACACACACGTAGTATGGGGCATGCCACTTAGTTGTGTTATGAAAAAGCATATAAGGCATATTAAATTTGTATTTAGAATGCGATGTGATGTGATGTGATGAGACGAACGGCCGGAAATGAATCGCCGCTCGTCATCAACTTTACTGAATGCCTTTGCTTCCCGCATTCTCTGTGTCTGCCTCTGCCTCTGCCTTTGTCTTCATCTTCTGTCGTGTGTATAAACAGAACAAAAGACTCACTCGATTTGTAAGAGGCATTCAAGCAAGTCGCTGCCTCAAAAAATTAGCCAGACCATCGACGATGACAACAACAGCATTTTACGCATCACAAAACAATAAAACGTCATTAGCACCGCCTTCTGCATTGAGTTCAATGCAATAATTGCGCCTTCAGGGTCGCTAAAAGAGCCCAACCCACAAATCCATCAAAATGCGGGAATAGTGCTCGGCATCAAGCCGAGAAATTTGGTTTGGTAATTATGTTCTAAGTTGGCAAATGCATATTTGGAGTACGAGTCGCGACTCCTCGGCTCATTAATCAATGCTGTGCCCATATAGCACACCCACTGAACCTTCTCCTCCATCTCCTTTCCTGTTTTGCTGCTATCAGCTCGATGAATGTTTTTTGAAAAAGTTTTGTCATACATGCAATGTAATTTCTCACACACACTCAACACACACATTTGTCCAAAACTTGTTTCATTTAACCCAAACTATATAGATACCGAGTCGGGGCTGTCCAGTTAGTTTCCCCGTTCTGGGAATACTTCTACTAAGCCTATGCAAATGCATTCCCAAGTGTATCAAATGGGCCACACGCCAGGTGTCAAAAATGTTTCAACTGGAACTTGTCATTTGCCGACAACGTGATGACTTTCATCGAGGGTTGTCCCCCTCCTCATACAGAATGGGCAAAATGTTTGCGTAATTAAAGGGAGTGATGTGCCGAGGGTTAAGTGCCAACTGTTGTAGCGCCCACTGTTGGAGTGAGCTCTGTGACTCGGATAGCTCTAGAGGGTTAAATGTATTTCACTTCACAAGAATTAAGATGAGATAATGTTAAAAGCTACCAAAAAAGAAAAACAATGAAATGTTCCGCTTTTTCGACTTTAAATTAATAATAAATATTTATTAGAAAATGTAATGTAGAAGTTGGGAGTAATTAAATTAAAAGTTATAAATTAGCAAGTTACAAATATTTTACGTACACTCAAAAATATTTGTTATTTCGAGCAAAAACATTTTATTTTTTGTTAACGGATTCACTTACATCATTATGTTCTAGTTTTGTATTGTAAGTTTCGTTATGTAAAGAAATATTAAAGAAATCTAGAAAAATCACTCTATTAACATTGTTCGTTTTTTGCAATTCAATAGCATTTATTTGAGAGTTTTAAAAAAGAAGTAAACAATTAAAACAATATTCATTTTGAATATTACAAAAATAAATAATGAATTTAAAAAAGTTATTCTTTTAAGTTAGATTATTTTGTGAAGATATTAATGTAGAACGGAATTCTATAAAAATTCTCAAATTTTAATCTGAATTCTCTACAATAACTATTTTTGTAATAATTTAAAAGAAAGAAAATCACTTCAAATTCATAAATTCGAATAAAATGTATGTTTTTCTTTGTTTACTTTAGTATTTAGTAGAAAAGTCTGACAATATTATCTTTAATATTAAATGAACTCTCTAAAATAAATAATATGTCAGCAGTGTTTTCAACTGTTGAAGTCATAAACTCATTCGACTCTTAGCTTTTCTTTTATGACATTTTGTGACTTTTTCTTCGAGATCGTTTCGTCTGAATATGAAGCTTTGGCAATTACTGGCAGACCTTAGGGAGTCTTTTTTGTGGGTTGTTTTGTTTCAACTGCATTACGGTACCGCAACAAAGTAGTCATTTAATGCCCATTACCTTATAAAAACAATCAGCTAATAAAGGCTTCCTGCAAAACAGCAGAAACAGCAGCAGCGGCAGCAGCCCAAACAAGCGTTAAATTTTATGACCACAAAACCCACAACGGGCCAACAGCAAAAGCGGGCAAACAAAAGTTTTCAACATGCCGCCTTTCCGGCTGCTTAAGCGAGAAGCGAGAAGGGGCAACCAACCAAGAGAGAGGGAGAGAGGGAGTCCATATGGGCAACTGTGTCACAATTGTCTGGTACATGATTTCTATAATCAAATGGTCGAAGCCGCTGCCACGCCCCCGCGAAGGCGTGCACGTGCAGTTAACAAACCAAAAAAGTGAAATAAAAGAATAAAACAAACTTTAGTTGCAACTGCAGCAACAACATCGACATCGACATCGACATCGACATCAACTCCAACATCAACAATAACAATAGCAAGCCTATGATTATTAACCATTTGCCTAATTGCACATCATTAGACAAATGTTGGGTCATTATGCCATACATGCGAGAGCATAATCTATGTATGCATTAGGATGTATTGGTGTGTTTGTGTTTGTGTTTGTATCTCTCACCTGCAACATTGTGTTGTGTCTTTCAGTTACTGAGCGTGTCATAAAAATTAATCAAGCGTTGCTAATTTGTCTGGCTAACGGTTATGCGGATGCGGGGGATCATTAAAAAAAACATGTGAAAACAATGAATGCAAGAAGAAGAGCCCGCTGAGCCGCAGCTGCAATTTTCGAGTACCCCTTTCTTCCATACCATATGAAAATCGATATGCAGAGTGTAGAACTTCAACGTCGTGTGCTCATCATCATCATCATCGCATCGTCGTTGGGCGTTGTCTGAGCCCACATGTCCTGGCCACGCTCCGTTGCTCGGCCTAACGATTGAGTCCGTCTCCCTGTCTGAGCTTCTGCTGAGGCTTCTCTGTACTCTACACTGCAGTGTGTGCTGGCATTTTGTCTCGTCATTCGTGATCCGCTTTTGTGTGCCTTCCTGTCAATCAGCGCTTTGTTGTTGCGCTCGCCTGCCAGCCACTTACAACTGCCTCATTGTCAATGTCAGCGCTGTAGCTGTTGCTGTTGATGTTGCTGTTGCTATTGCTGCTGCCGTCGTTGTTGTCATCCTCAAAAATACTTTTTTTTTTTTTTTTTTTAATATATATTTTTCAGCAGCTTCGCTTATAATTCATAAAAATTCCGACAGTGGCCCACACGCGACGTCAACGTTGATGACGATGACGATGTCGATGTTGATGTCGAAGCTGCTGACAAACCGCAGACAAAGCGGAATCCACAGGATGTGAGTGTGAGTGTATGTTGTGTGTGTGTGTGTGTTGTGTCTGATGGATCCGGGTGGCTGTTGAGCTGCCTACTCAATTGACAGACAAGTGAATGCCCCAAAGGGCTTACCAGCTTCGTTTTAACAAGCCGTTGAGGGATGCTACCTTAAGCCCCCAATCCCAATCCGTCCCCCACATGCTGAGTTATACTCTTTTGCATGTTATTCAACCTCCCGATGAGGTTCCCTTTTTTCCCGCATCAAACCATTATCAGTTGCCGAAGCATACTTTCTCGCTCCCTCTCTCTGACATTTTTCTTTTATAACTGCTGTCAATAGCCTCGCGTTTCCTGTTTTTCTTCCTCCCGATGACATGTGACGCGACTGCACATGGATCTCTGGGAAGAACCCTTTTTAAACACTTTACTTGCCACTTATCGTGGGCACACAGTCTGGAATATTTCGCTGGATTCCTTATGCCAAACGCAACGAAAGAAAAACTCGACTAATTTGATCCCCAGGCGCTGCTTGAGCTCTCATCCTTTGGGCCTTTGCTTCATGCTCCACTGCTCAGCCTGTGATTTGCAGCGCACTCAACACAACTTTGCCAAAGCGTGAAACATTTTTTTGCGCAACCTTGTGACCTCACAAACACACCCACACATACACACACACACAACGAGCTAACAGGCATAGAAATTCAATATTGCTCTCTATGTCTATGCTAATGAATGGCTCGCGAAAGCAGTTGAGTCAAGGCTGCGGAGAGGAGCGAGGCGGCGGCCAGGTTGGAGGTTGTCTCGTCTCGCCTTTTTATTTATTTTTCCGGCTTCCTGTCGCTGTTGCTGCCTCTGCTCTACTTTGCTCTGCTCGTGTTCGTGTTACTGCCTTTTTTGCTCTGCTGCCTTTTTGCGGTTTGACGCAGCAACTAAAAGTATGCAACACTTTTTTTCGCCTTCACTTCTCTTTTTTTTTCGCATGTTGCTTTTTGCATATTTAATGGCCGGGCGACAGACAAAATGGCGTCGTCGTCTCTCTCTCTCTCTCTCTCTCTCTCTCTCTCTCTTCGCTCACTCGCTCTATTTTTTCGGCAGTTCTCGCCGCTGCTCGCCTTTGGCTTTGTGGTTAGGCGTTGATTTGTGGGCGCTGTTTGTTGCTGTTGTTGCTGCTGTCGCATCTCGTGTCTATTTGCGGTCGAAATGTGGGCAGAGGATATTTTGTATATTTGTTGTTTGCATTTTTTGTTGGGAGGCGTGTCGCTGATGTGACTTTAATGAACTTGGAACATGTCGAAAATCAATACTCACGGCCCCCGCCGTCCTTTAAGTGCCTTTAAGCTGGCAGGCTTCCTGCCTGCCATTACAAGTGGCAGCAGACAGCCGAGAGACAGTCAACAGTCAGTCTGTCTGCCAAGCCTGTCAACATAATAGAAATACATTCTAGCTGCAAATAATAAAAAGCATTGAAAAAAAAGTTGTCAACTGTTGTCTCTATGCAAATTTTCAGTTATTTTTTATTTCTTCTTCGCTTTTTATTTTGTTGTTACCCAGACAGGAAGACGGCTTTAAGCCAGGCTACTTGAGCACACACAAAGACAGTCGACAGTCAGGCACACTTCACTCTTTCATTAGTCTGCTGTTGCTGTTACTGACTTTGCTGTGGATTTGACCCTTCTCTCTCTCTCTCTTTCTGGTTGGAAAGCCATTATTAAATCATCAAAAGTGTTGGCCATCAAATGTGACAATAGTCACAGGAATCGCGCTTGTTCCGAGTCGTCAACGTATTCCTGTGAGAGTTGCATGTGGCATGTTGTTGTTTGTTATTGTTGTTGTTGTGGAAGCTTAGACAGTTGCCTTCCGTTTTGGACTTGAACAAAGTTGTTGCTACTGCATTTTCCTTGCTGTCTGCGTTGTCATTTGATTTGATTACAGCTGGGGGAAATTCGAGTCGACTCCAGTTGAGTCGCAGTTGAGTTGAGTCTCCGACACAACGTTGCAACTGTCTGCATGCTTGATGGATTATATATACATATATATGACGTTCGGTGTCTGAAACCCGCATGTTGGCTTTAAGTCCCCACAGAGTCTGCTGGCCAATTTGTCCCTCTGTGCTTATATGCCTCTCTCTTTCTCCATCTCCCTCTCTTGGCGCGTATTTAAATGCTCGACACTCGCTCGCTTGATTAGCGCCGCTGAATTGACAGAAAATTGTCACTAGCTAGCTAGAGTGCTCTACTAAATTCAAATACTATCTCAATCCCACAATTTCAACCCCATATTGCTCCACAATTTGCGTCACTTGTTGTACGTAAAAGACTCTCTCAGTCTCTCTGTCTCGCTATTAAGTCTTTTCCCTTCGTCGCATTCGTTGTGCACTTGCTGCATTTTTCATTTGGATCAGATCTCTGGCTGCTGCCGTTGCTACTGCTGCTGCTGCTGCTGCCGGCACGTCAATTGCTTAATTGATCAATTTAATTTGACACTCATTCAAACACTCGACGCAGCACACAAGATAAATATCTTTTGCCTCCCAATTTTCATCACAGCAGCAGCAACAGCAGTCAACTCGCTTTTTGTGTTTCGATTTATGCAAATTGTGTCGGGCCATGTGGCCTACTGTACATACATCTATACTATATATGTATATGTGTTTTGTATGGCAGCTCGTTCTACTTTTTATATATATTTTTCTCGATTTTACCATGAAAACACTGCAAGCGCTGGGCTTCATCAATTAATCAATTTGGTTGTTGGTATTTTTGTTGCGGGAATTTTTCAGTTCTTTTATTTTCGAGTTAATCAGGAAGTCAGCCAAAAACACAGTTTGATGTTTAAATTTTCAGCACGCGGGTCCGCAATTTGTTTAGTTTTTCGACTCCCAGTAATCGAGGTGAATAACTGTGTGTTTGCTTGGGTGTGTATGTGTGTGTTGACAGTTTAGAATGAAAATGCTTTTGATTGATGACCTGTGACCGGCTAGTTAATCTCGTTGAGAGAGACAGAGATAATGCAATGAAATTGGAGATTGTTTATATGTTTATAAAAGAAGTTGAGCAGCTAATTAAGACTTTTTGGGTGAAACTTGTCAATGCTTTTGCTGAGTTCATTTGGCCTCAGCAAAGACTAACAATGCTGCAAAAGAGACAAAACAAAAAGTAGTGCTCGTAATTTAAAACTATTGTTTATTTTCTCAGAGCGCAGCAAAGAGGCAAAGCAAATGAAACGCGAATGGGTGACAGTTAAAGGCAAAAGTTTTCATTTCGAGGAAGTAGTGAAAACAAATCATTGACTTTTTTTTGAAGTATTGCCAAAAAAAATAATGATGATATTGATTCGCCTTAATTATTTGCTAATGACCCTTTGTCTCGAGCACCTGCAACTGACTTGGAAGAAGTTTCGTCAGCGATTATATCACAATAGCAACCATTGGCAATGGCTGTGATTAGTCTGGAGAACGCCTCTATCCGCCAAAGACTGCAGTTGGCTTGACCATTAGGCGATAAATCTTTTATGACAACCATTAAAAATGCAGTCGAAGCGAGCAGAAAATTGTCTCTCGGCTGGTTCTGCGGCAAAAGCTGCCACTTTTAGCGGCAATTGAGTGTGTAATTAACTAACTGTACATTTCAATTTATGAAATATTTGCAACGAAAAAAGCAAAAAGAAGAAAAAACAAACAAGAGCGAAGCGGGTTTGCAGCGGCGACTTGCCACAAAATGTGGCACGCTGCTGCTGTACGAGTGCAAAAAGCGCCGCCAGGTGTACATAGCAAGTGAACAGTCCTGACCAGCGGCATTTGCGATGCCATGCCACGCGCTCGAAGCGCTGCCTCGAGTGTCGCTATTAATTTAACCTACATTGTGTGGCAAGCGGAGGATCGCAAGATCTCAGATCGCCGCTGTGCATACGAGAGAGTATATAAAGCACGAGTAGTTGAAACTATGACAGCCAGCATTATTTCTCAGGCATTGCCACAGAATTTTTCTAATTTGTTGGCAGCGTCAAAGGCAGCCGCATGTGGAGCTCGATGCAACGACGTTGAAAGATGAGCAATTAAGCGCTGAGTTATTGACACGAGTCAAGGGAAAAACCGAACGAACTGAGGAAACCAAGAAGAGTCCTAGAGTTGGGGGTGGTGATGGCTTTGCAGCTGCGTTTGCGTGACAAATTGCCACATGACGTTGCCCATTTCTTGTTTCCCTTTTTTTGCATGCATGCGGAGGCGGTCGATAGGGTTTCTCAGGTTGCAACAGCGGCATGTATGGACATTTGTTAGATAAACATCAGCAACAGCAGCAGGTAAGCTGAGGCTTGTTAGCTCTGGAATGTGTCCTTTTTATTCCTCAAACTTGTGAAGATCATTAACTGCTGCTGAGGGAGACTTTGTGTGGCAGCCAAGTGATGTCAGCAGTCACTTGAGTCTAACTAACTCTTCACTTCACTTCACTTCACTTCACTTCGGCTGTCCAAATGTTCTGCTCAATCTTGCGCTTAACTGTGAATGAATCTGAGCCGCAATTGATGCCAAAAAAAAAGCCAAAATGTGTTGCCAGCTGTCTTCGGCTACGACTACAACTTTGACTTCAACTCCAACTCCAGCTTCGACTTCAACTCCAACTTCGACTTCGACTTGAATGAATGCAAAGTGAATGTGCGTGACGATGACGCGGAGGATGTGAACCAATAGAGTGAATAAGAAGCGCAGAGGAGGAGGAGGAGGAGGGGCAAAGCATCGCCTAGTCGTGAGCACAATGCGGATGAGGTGGTCTGTTACATTTGCCCACACCAAAAGCATCTCTTCTCGTCCTCAAACGACTCTTGTGGCTGACTCGATGACTCTGTGCTTTTCATTTAACATTATTTTGCAACAATTTTTGCTGTGGCAAAAGCCAGCGACAGACTCACAAAACTCGGATGGTGGAACATAGAAAGCGGCCAAAGCAAACATGTTGTCTGCTTGCCTGCTCCTTTCCTCGTCTTTTCTCCTCTCTTTGCCACTGGTTTTTCGTTCCTCTCTTTCTCGACTGTCATTCCATTAACCTCTTGCAAAATCTTCCAATGGCCAGGCAGAAGCCAGTTTCCGCTTTAATTTAACGCTGGCTTATACAGCAATATACAACAGCAAGCTTCATATAGAACCCGAAAACAGAAAAAAAATGAAATAAGGAAAACCCGTCAGACGTCAGCTGGTGTAGCAATTTAAAGCAGAAGCTGCACGGTCAACCCCACAGCCGAAGGGGGAGGAGGAGCAGGAAAAATCCAAGTCAGCCCCAGTTTATGACATGCCTGGAAGGCGGGCGGCCAAGAAAATTTATTTAGTTTATGCAAAGCGTGCGGCGAAAAAAGGGCAAAAGGTAGCACAAAAGGCGGCAGCAGATGAGTGAACGAGCCAGGGCCCGGTTAGGAGCATCCCGTCTATGAACAGGCAGGCAGGCAGGCACAAAAAGGACATTCTAGGCTCTTACATCGTCGTCATACAGCTGCCGCTATTTGTGTTTAGTTTGCAAATTTCTTTTGATGTCTTTTAATTTTAATGAGTTGCGATGTGGGTGAGCCCAGCGACTACCCTAAGCAAAACTAATTAGAAGCGAAGGCAGCACACACAATGAGAAGCGCATAGAAGAGTGCTCAATGTTTGTGAAGCGCATAGAGAGGCGCACACAACTAAATAAGCTTGTCGTAGCAAAAGGATTCGTTGAGCAGGCAACAGACAAAAGAGCTTTGAGCTCAGATCAACTGATGTAAAGCTTTAAGCATACAATGAGAATCGCAAAGAGAGGCGCATAGCTTTTTCTTATTAACTTAATTTACTAATCAATTCACATTGACATTTTATTCTTGCAGATCTCACTTCTAAGCCAATTTCAAACGGAAATAAGTTTCTCCCCACATTCTCACATGGAGAGTTGCACAGCCAACAACAACAACAACGACATCAACAAAATGACGCACAGATTATCATCAGCTACAGCTACAACAACAGCAACAAAATCCAACTACAAAATGTTCTCCCGCCAGTGCCTTTCCACCTCCAACCCGCGCTCTAGCTACCCCCGCTCATCATCATCCTCATCGTCATCATCTTCATCCCAGAGTCGAGGACGGCATTTAACCTGCCCGACAAGTAACTGGAACGGCAACTGGAACCTTAGCCTCTTGGCATTGATCATTGCCAGCGGCTGTTTAATGCTCAATACGCCAGCAATTGCGGCTTTCGATATTGGTGAGTAGAATACACTTGAAAAAATAGCAAAGACTTATTATTAAATTAAGAAAATACCTCTGGAGATATGTGTCAAGTGATCAGAATGCCAGCTCTTCAGCTCTTATCATAGATAGTAGTCTCATACACTGTAAGAATAAAGACTTTATTAGGAATTGAGATATCGAAATTAAAGATTATCTAAATATGTGTCAAGGGAATACATTTTAATATATTTATGAAAATCAAGCTTCATCTCTCTATTTGTTTTTGCTCAGTGTAGCAGCATTCATTTCTCGTTTATCTCACAAATAAAATAAATGAACTTTTGGCCGGCAAGTCAAAAGGTGCGCACATTCATCAATTTGCCAGAGAGTCTCATCATTAAAGTCGAAAAGTGTCTTAAGTTGGAAAGCAAAAACGAACAGAAAACGAAGATGGCAAACGAAGTAAGAAGGCATGCAACATGTTTATTTTCATTTTGATTGAAGTGGCATATCGAACTTGCGGGCAACTTTCAGTGAGGAAAATTTATTTTAATTGACATTGAAAGCACATTTTTATGTGTCCCATCATTCTGCGAGCAGCGACAGCCAGCACAGTTGGTGGCATCTCTGTGGCCCATGGTCGCCATGGGGCGTCTACTCCACTCCAGTCCACTCTAAAGCGATGAGCTCGCTTGGACATGGGTGGCTCAGTTCCATTTTGGATGGTGACTTTCCTCTGGTCGAGCAGCAGCAGCATCAGCAGCAGCTCATTAATTGGCATATGGGCATTTTTATGCTGTCTCTAAACTTTTGTGCAGAAATTTTCCATAGTTTGGTGGAGACGTTGGAACGTGGCTTTAATGAAGCCATACTGAAGTGTAGTCATGGCAGCCAAGCAGTAGCCAGCACTGGCTTAGGATTATGGCCACTTTTGAATGGCCCTGGCATGTCAGCGGCTCATAAATTTCTATGTTGATATGAGGACAGACCGTTGGGGACACTCTCTGCTATTCGACCTGATGGACGGCACAAAAGCAGAAAGCAGCAAGCGGCATGAGAAGACTTTCAAAAGAAACAAGAAAAAAACATACAGGGAGGGGAAAATAGCACACAAATATTGTATTTATAAAGCATATGAAAAGCGAAGAACAAACAAAACATTTGTAGAAAATTGGTTTGTTAATCCTGCTATTGATTTTTTGGTTTGAACAAAAAAAAAATGGGTTAGAAGGTTGTGCGGTTCGATTTAAGACGATTTATTTTGCTTTAAAGAGGAATATTTTATAGGATTTATTTTATTTTGCAAATCAATGAAATATCTTTAACATTTATTTTAAAGAAACGACAAAAACTTAATTTCATATTTAACAAAAATTGATTTGCATAGTTCGAAATGCGTTTAGTTCTCGCTGGCTGACAGAACGGAAAGCGGCAAAAACTGAGAAGAACTATTGCTGTTGTTCTTGTTGTTGTTGGCATGATGAAAAATTACAATTTGCATGGCAAAAGTTTTGTGCAGCCAAGAAGTTCGTTTGCAGCTTCTCAGCTTCTCTTATTTATACAATTTTCTCAGACGCAACCACAAGTTTTTCTGCAACTTACAGGCGGCTGTCATAGAGTTTCTCTCCCCTCTGTCATCTCTTCGCTGAGTTTTGTATTTTCCTTTGTCTGCCACAAATCAAATCTAAGCCATAATATTTATAGTTAATCAAGCAAACCAAATACATAAATACGAATTTATAAACATGTTCATCGGCAAAGTTCTTCTTGCACAGTCGATACACTGAAACTCTGACTGCAATATTTGCATTCTCTCCTCCTCCACCTCCAGCCACAGCCTAAAATGGCATACATACATATAAGCAAATAAGCAGAGGAAGTGCCTCACTTGTTGTTGTTCTAGTTGTTGTTGTTGTTGTTGTTGCTGTTGTCGAGTGAGTTGAGTTAGGAAAACATGCAACAATTTTCCAAATGAATGCACTTGCAATATGCAGCCAAAGTCAGACGATGGCAACCAGCTTCTGACCCTGGGCCTGGGCCTGGGCCTGGTCCCTAGGTTGGGTCTCTAGCCCAACCTCAGTTCGAGTCACAGAACAACTTCAGTTCACATTAGCATTGCTAGCTATCAAATCCAATCAAGTGCGAATGCAAAGAGCTGCGTCCAGGTTCACTCTGTGTGTGTATCTTTATTTATAAACTTCTAAACGAATGCACGCACCTAAGGCAGGAACAAAACTGCAGCAAATCTCTTCTCACTCTCTGCGTCTGGCAATTGGCAACTTGCAACGTGCAACTGGCAACTTGCAACTGCCAACTGGAAGCTGGTCCATGCTGTGCCTGTGCGCAACAAAAGTCATGTCAAATCAGTGTTGATTCTGGCGAAAATGTCAGCAGGCAGTCAGACAGTCCTGATAGACAGTCGAGGCGGGGGCTCCAACTTCTACTCCAACTTGTGCTCCAAGTTCGCAACTGCAACTCATATCAAAGGCTGGCGAAGTTGTACTCCCATCTGGATATGCAATCGGTTGGCAATAAATTAAGTAAAGTAGTTGACGTTCTGCCCGGTTTGGCTTGACTTTGCCAATGATTAAGTGTTTGCCTTATTTTACTCGTCGTCTCTGAGATCCCTGAGAAAGTGATAGGCCTAAAGACACGCCCATTCACCTTCCTCGAGCATCACCCCCCGCCACCCGGGGAGGGCTTTGCTGCCTGCCCACATTTCAAATGTCAAAAAAGTCAAACTGACGCTTGACTTATTTTGATAGATTTGATGGGCGTTGCACCAGCGACAGCAGCATCCAGGGGGATTCTAAATTTACTTTGAGCGAGCAAAAGACAGAGAGATGTTGTTGCACAAAGAGCACATCCATCATTAATTAACGTTTTTCGTTTTTGAAATTTTTAATTTACTTTGTGCCTTACGCCCTCTTCAAATGCCAAATAAATATACATATTCATCTCTTTTGATTTTGATCTATTTGCAGCTACGTGCAATATGCCACTGGGCATGGAATCGGGCGCAATTACAGATGCTCAAATCACAGCAAGCTCAGCCCATGACACGGGATTTGTTGGGCCACAACACGCAAGGTGAGTTCAAGAGTTTATTAACAGTTTATGATATACAAAAACAAAAAAAAAATACACAATAATGTCCAATTTCTGTAGCAAATCATTTGCATTTGAAATACTTCCTAGAGTACAAAAGAATTCTAATATTTTTGAAAATAAATTTTTTAATGTTTAACTGACAACAAGAATTTGTATGTCATGAATAATTGAATAAAAATATATTGAAACTGTTTAATTATCTAAGAAGATTTTTATGCAATTTATATTCTTTGTTTTTCTTTAATCCTAAAAGAAATTACTTAGGACGAAATCAATAGCTGTAAATAACTTGAGTTCCTCAATTGTCATATAGCATTTTCTGCATAATTTGTATTTCTTTTCGAAAGAAATTGCAATTTTATTCAGTCTGCAGCTGCAACTTATTTCAAGTGAATTGAATGTAAATTGAGGAATTCAAAACGGCAGGAAACTCAGGTCAGGAGGCAACTTTAAAGTCGTGTCTTATCTGGAGCTTTTACTGCCCACTTTGGCTTTTGAGTTTGCTGCTTAATCTAAAGCCCAACCACTTAACCCATAGTTGCCCCCGGTCCGATGGCTTATCATTAAAGTCGCACTGCGTGTTCGTTTAATTGCTAATTTTATAGACAACTTCATTAGAGCGATAAGGCAAAGTCTATAAAAATCGAAATCTTAGCCACCGATTGGAAAACTAAAACAAACAACAAACAAAAACAAACGAACGAAACAAGAAGCAAAAGAAGAGAAAAGAAGTTTGATGTTATGACACAAACAGTTGCCCCATCAAAATACCAAAATCAGAAACAAAAACTTAATGGGGGAAAAACTTTTTTGCATATCAGTGTTGGGAAGCGTTGAAAATAGTCTGTTTGCTGCCCTTTCAAAGATACGAGACTCTCTTAGGGGAAATCTGAATCTGAATCTCGAGCGGTATCTGAATCTTGTTCATGAATATGCAAGAGGTTTTGCTCGGGCAACCGTTTAATGGCTCTGACAGCGATATCTAAAGTCGGCAGCCCTTTTTTTTTCCATCTCATCTCAGTCCCTCCCCACCCCACTAATTAAATGCAATTTCAATGCAGAGAGCGACTAAACCGGTTCGCCAGGCGGTTCAACCAAAGGGCAGCTGCGGTTGGAGTGCATTTTGTTGGCTAGACAAGTTTAGTTTTAGTTTTTGGTTTAAGTTTTATTTTGTTTACTTTTTTTATTGACGCATTTTGTATTTCGTTTGAATTGAAGTTTTTATGGCGCGGAGGAAAGTGTGAGGAAATGCGGGTCAAAGAGATTTTAGGGCGGAAGTTTTGCAATTGGCCCATGAAACGTGATTGATGACACCATCAGACTCTATTAGATTGCTGTATAATTAGTATAGAATAACACAGAACTGAAGTTAACTAAATACTCACGAGTGGCGACTGCTGCTGGCAAAGCAAAGCACACACAATAAAGTAAAGCATTCATTCAAACCATAAACATGTCAATTACCACGTGAGTTACGGCAAAATCAATGCAAACATCGAAGCCACAGAGAGAATCTCTTCTCGCTTTCTGTATTCAGTATTCAGTATTCTGTAATAATTTGCTGTCTGTCTGCGTTTATAGACATGCACTTAAAAAACACTCAAGTGCAGGGCTGACTGGCATCAGCAGCATCAACAGCATCTACAGCAGCAGCCCCAAAGCAGAGGAGAGAAGACTGGGACAGTGAGACACACCACAAAGGCATCATTAACATTAACCCTTTATGGCGGCACTAAAGTAAAACCACAAAACGATGCGTGATGAGCACGTTGAGATAAACAAAACAAAATATATATGTATATACGAACAGCTTTTTTCTCTTCTTCAGATTAAGCGGAATTTTTTTTTTTTTTTTGTGTTTTGTGCTAAAGACAAAGACTAAAAGACTGGGGGTACTTCATTCGGAATTGGACTTGGGTTTGGATTGGGGGCATTTGATATGTTGTTTTTTGTTTCTTTGACTGCTGCGGGTTGTTGTTAGTCGCTTTGACTCTTTGGCTGACTCACCTGAAAGGTCGTGTCTGTCGATGGGCGATTGTCGATTTCTGCTGGTATACTATATAGAAGCAGTATCTACCTCCTTGTGGTTGGCCTCTCCAATTGTCGACTGGCCGACTGTCTGCTGTGGGTTGTCGGTTTGTTGCGCAAAGTGCTTTCGATTGACAGGCGATGTGGTGATTTGCGATTAGTGCGGAGCGTTCGTTAAGAGAGCTGCTAAGTGACTGAAACTTAATGGCAAATGAAATGGATTAGTGGTCAATATGTTTGTTATTACAACACACTTTGCTACACCAAAAAGGTGTCTTTAATGCGATCAGTTAAAGTTAAGTGTGGGAGACATTTGCATGCTTGATTGTATATTAATCTGCTTGCTTGTTGCATTGACGTTTACAACTTGGAAAGCTGAAAAGAGTTCCTTTAATTTGCCAAACACTGCTGAGCACTTAAACCAAAAGCCTTTCACCTTTACCAAAACTGCCAACTTGATGTTGACTTAACCCACTGACTGCCACACACAGAGCACACGAAAACTTGATGGAACTTTCTTTTGTCTCTCTTATTTTTCTTCTTCTTCCGCATCGACCAAGTCCAATCAAGCTGCAGCAAAGTTCAAAAGTGCAGGCAGCATTATAATTTGTGGCTGCCGTGCTCGCCACTCTACTCTCAACTAACCAGGCAGCTAACTAGACGCCAAAAACTCTCGAAACTCGAACTTTAAGTAATTCATTACACAAAACATGCACTTAAAACAAATCACGCGCATTTGCTTACCGACCAAAAGACTGAGAGACTGGCCCTTTGGGGGGTGTCTCAGCCCTCAGGATGCGATCATGGAACGCTGACGTTGATGCTGATGTCGATGTTGATGTTGATGTTGACGTTGATGTTGTGATGTTGATGTCTACTGCAGCTATTGAATTACAAAGATTAGTTTAATGACAGTTGGCGCTGTTTGATTTTCATTACCTCGCCCAGCTTCGCAGTTCGCAGGCAGCAGCAAACGGCCGTCAGGCCATTAAATTTACAACCTCTTACATATTAAAAACAGCGGAGAAAAAACAACCAATTGGGAGGCAACAAGAAAAAAGGCGATGCAGAAAAATACGCTAAGCATGAAGCAGGCGGCGCTTGATTAGAAACCAAAGCCACTCGCAACCGAAGTCCAAGTTGGAGTTGGAGTTGAAGTCGGAGTCGAGTGCCCGGCAGCATGGCAGTTAGCCAGTTCATCAGAGTGGAGCTGAAATGAGCAGCCGACGATGGCGCAGATTGTTAACTTTGGCAATAACAATAATTAAAGTCAAGTTGAAATGCACATAAATGCGGATATTAGCATTTTAAATGATGTTTATACGTTTTTCTCAGTCTCTCTTACATCTCTCCTGATTTTTTTCACTCACTCATTGCTCTGCTCTGTTGCCTGCTACGCCTTGCCTTTGGGTTATTTGCTTTTGGAGCACTTCCAACTGGGCTACTGCCCAGCAACCAAGACCAAGTCGAAGACGAAAACGATGACGACGACGAGGCCAAGAAACAGAAAAGATACTCAGAGCAAAATGGAGAGAAAAGAAATCTAAGCAATTTTATGATGATTAAATTGACCTTTTTTGCCAGCCTGTGGGAACTTGTCTGTGACTCTCACGTCCTCTTCCTCTCTCTCTCTGTCTTTGCGGCCCTCGTTTTTATTTTAATAAAGCAACTTTGATCTATGCACTTGAAAGTAATTGCAGTTGGTAATGATTATTACATTCGCCTCGAAAGTGCGCGTCGCCCTACTGGACCACATAGCTTGCGGTCAGAATAGTTAAAGAAGGTGTCTTCAAAACGAAGTGAGGCAATAAAAAACAATTTGAAATGCATAAATTTCAATTCTTAAAGGCGTTCAATAGACTATCTAATGTTTTCTTTAACTGTAATTGAGCCGAATGATTCAAGTATTCGAAATAAATGGATTTTTAGCTGAAAAGCAATTTACGTGTGTGTACAAACATATTTTGCAATGAATATTTGTTTGGTTGCTGATGAACAGATTTAGTGAATAGAATTTTAATGTTGTTGCTAATTTTGTGGCTATGTAAACATATTTATTTGAAAATGAATGATTAATATTCCTTCATAAATAAGTTGCTCACATAAGATTTATTCAATAGAATTTGAGTTCTTTATCTTCGACTATTAATTTATTATTAAAAGATTAATAATTAATTTAAAGTGTTTTAAATCTATAGCAATCCTGTGGTTGCATAAAATATTCATTTTATTCTAAATGTGTATTGTCATTGCAATAAAAAAAGGTTTAAAGAGCGAATCAATTGGCCATTCATAAGAAGTAGTGACAAAATGAAATAGATAATCACGAAATAATTCCTGCATCCTTATCATAATTTAGGTGTTTTGAATAGCACTTTGTAGGCCCTCACGTTGATATAAAATGAATATTTAAAAATAACGCAATTGAAGCGGAAGACATTGCTAATTGCACTCGGTGCACACGCCATGCGCATAAAACTCAATAACAAATTGCAAAAATGCATTAAACGCATGTCGGCCACTAAATAAATATTGCAATCAAATTCAATAACCTGCTGGCACAGCCCAAGCACCTGGGGCAACCAACTGAGAAGGGGGAGAAAAAAAAAAAAAAAGACAGCTGCCGCTGCTGATGGCAACAAAATGAAGCAATTTGCGACGAGACAGCAGCAGAAAACTGGCCAAGTTAAGATGTGGCCAAAGGAGAATGGTTTCTAGTCACAGTCGATGAATAATGGGCAAACATTAAGGCCCCAAAATGCAATCAAGCATGTAAAACTTAATTGAAATATAAACCGAAAAACGTATTTGTAGTGGTTAACATATCAATACCAGTAAAGGAGGCCTGCCAAGCAGGAATTGATTAAAGCAGTTCAAGGAGGGGGAGGATACAAACACACACATACAGATACGCACGCATCCTGGCGTCCAGTGTGTCTAACTTAAATTAATCCTTAATTACATAGACAACATCCTGCTGTGTCTAAAACCGCAACAGCTTAACGAACGAGACGAGCTGCCAGACCGACAGACAGAAAGAGCAGGCTCCAAGCTGCAGGCTACGGCAACAGATTCAGCTTTAGCGTCCCCCTTCTTCACTTGGGGCCACAAATGTCAGTGGCTTTGGCGGTAGCTAAGCCTGTAGCTGATGCTCCACACAGCTCTGAAGCTGCCACTGACTTCAACCGGAGGCTCAAGTTGTGGCTGCAGCTGAGTTGGCGTCGTGTGGTGCCGAACGCTTAATGTCAATTAATTTATAAAAATTTCTGGCGAATCTCCTCGAGCTACCTCGCAAACGGTGGCTAATTAATAAAGTTGTCGTTGCATCTTTCTATATCACACACACTCACTCAACTCTTCTTTTCTGTTCTCTTGCAGACTGAAAACCGATAATAATGGCGGTGCCTGGTGCCCCAAGCATATGGTATCGAATGCGCTCAAGGAGTATCTGCAAGTGGATTTACTGCAGACGCATGTGATAACCGCCATACGGACACAAGGTCGCTTCGGCAAGGGTCAGGGTCAAGAGTACACCGAGGCCTATGTGCTTGAGTATTGGCGACCGGGCTTTGACAAATGGCAACGCTGGAAGAACACACAAGGCAAAGAGGTAAGCAATTAATGCGAAGAAAAGCAAAACAAAAACAGCTCTCGACTACAACACTTGATTCGCAACTTGTTTGATCCATACACAGATTCTGCCCGGCAACATCAACACTTACAGCGAGGTGGAGAACGCATTGCAACCGATTATTTTTGCCTCAAAGATACGCATATATCCGTATGGTCAATACGATCGCACCATCTGCCTGCGTGCCGAGATCGTCGGTTGCCCCTGGGAAGGTAAGTGCTCCTCCATCCATCTTACCATCTTCATCCTAATCTCAGTCTGTCCCTCCGTCCATACATTGGTCTGTCTGCGGGCGAATTTAAACGAGTGCGATAAAAACTAGACATGAGCAATGATAGCGCGGAAAGGCTAACAGAGTTTTAGTGTCAGCGTTAATTTATCATCGAGTCGCAAGGGGCCAAAAGCACCGACCACCGACCACAAAGGAGTGCCCTGGACCTGGAACTGACTCTGAGACTAAGACTGAGACTGCAGTCTTTGGCTGCTCTGTGGTCGGTGTACCTATTAGACAAGCCAAAGCGGCTTAAGTGTCTAGTTAGTGGACAGACGTGCCTTCAAGTGCCATAAACCTTAGCGCTATGCATTAGCATAGCTTAAGGCTAACTCAAGATGGCTGCAGAATGCTCTTGAGTTAAGTTAGTTACTAAAGTAGCTCGGCTACTAAGTATGAGTTAATTGTATGGTATTTTCTCCATGGGAAGCATAAAGCAAGCTTAATGTGGCTTGCATTTAATTCATACACTGTGTTAAATAGCGAATTTAACTTACGGGCATAATTTGCTCACTTAACGGCCACTTAAAAATAAAGCAATACAAATAAAGAAAAAATATGTTGCTTATGCTTACTTCTTTTTGAGTCCTGTGATTTAGTAAAGAACCAGTTGATGCCGGTAAGTGAGATTTCTCTATCTCACTTAAAAACCACACATTAAACTGGTTAATAGAAATTGATACGTTTAATGTCACTTAAGGAACATATTTTATAGTTTTAATTGATGGCCATTATGTGAGATTTAGACCCTTACTTGCTAGACTTAAGGAAACTACTTCATACATTATTTTAATGCCGACTAAATGAAGTAGTTAAAAATTAGAAGTCTTTAGAATTTTACCACAAGTGTATTATTCAATAATTCCTGAGAAGTTGTGCAATTTTCTCGCCAATCATTTGATTCTCTTGGCATGCAAGCTTGTCGCAGTTATTCAGCTGAAAATAACATGACGTTATGGGCAGCGTATTAGTCAAACCGCATAATCCAATCATGGCAACAACGCGACTGCGCCTATGTTTAGCGACCTTTTTCCCCTCCCCTCCCTCTCACCCTGTTCGACTAAACATTTGGCCACGCAACGCTTGACTTGTTGTAGTGGCAGTCGCAGTCGCAGTCACAGTTGTTGCTGTTGAGTTGTCGTTCTTTGGTTGCAACATGCGAAATGTACTTGAAATAAAAAAGCAGAAAAACCAAGTAAAATGTTATATACTCATATTATATCGCGTGCAGACACACGTATACACGTATGCCAGAAGGAAACCAAATCGAAATCCAGACTGGCTGAGAAACTATGCAGACGAACGACAAGGCAAAACGGCAAACAACCTATACGTTGTCGTCTGACGCTGTTTGCACGCAATTGTCAAGTAACAACAGCAACAACAACTACTAAGTACAACTACAACTACAACTTAGTCTGGCCAAACAAATTTTTCTATAATTTGCAGGTAGCAGCGATAACAACAACAACAACAATAACACGAACGCAGCACGCCTAATGACAATTTGTTTGACCAGAGAGACCCCAGAACAATTCCCAGACATAGTAACTCCCCCCGTTTTTCGTAGGTTTCGTGGATCCCACTGGGAGCGAGCGAGGCGCGGAAGTGGAAATTATTCCGTAAATTAACGCAATGTGGATGTGTGGTTGGGTTATGTTGCGGGGAGGCCCGATAACTGGCGCCATTTGTGTGATAGAATTCTGGAACTAGGACTGGGACCCACAAAACTATGTACACGCCCCATGTTGGGGGGGTAGTTGACGGTTTAGACATGCAAACTGACCAAATGTGGGGAGGGGGGGCGCCATGTCATTTGATTTGCCATGGGGAATTTAGATGTACGAACAGCGCATTTCATATGCAAATTAAGCGAGAGATAAGATGCCATAGCATGGGTCTGAGGTCTAGACAAGTGCCAGACAGACAGACGACTGTCCGAAAGAAATCAATATATTGTAGTAGAGTCGAAGTCAAGTTGATGACTTGGATTCGATTTAATGCCGCACATTAATCTCATCGATGCGCAGTCGGAAAATTTGAGACCAAACTCATAATTGTTTATAAATTGTGGCCATAAATTTGAGTCACTGGTCAAAGAGCATAGCAAAGAGTCGACATTCGACATTTGATTCCCCGCATTTAAATGCAAATCAATAGACACACCTACATGGAACTAAACCGAAAGACCGCACCCAGTTTTGGGTTCGCTTTTGGCTCTGGAAGCGCCGCCGCCGCCGTCGTCGTAGTCGCAATCATAAACAAATAGGGCTTAAATCGAGAGAGGAATAAATTGTAGTTGGGGAGAGGAGAGACTCTTTGGTCACGTCATGTCATGGCTGCAGATTATCTTGAGGCAAGTGACACACTCTGATTTCCACACACAGCCAAGCTAAACACAAATTTGTTTCGATTTAACGAACAGCTTAGCCCTTGGAATAGGAATTGGGATTGAGATTGGAATTGGAATTTGTAGCGACATCAGATTCGACTTGGGAAGCATATGCTAAAGTGCATTTTATAAATGCAACAACTGATTAGCGTTAAGCTCTGGATTTATGACTACTCTGCATAATTTATGGGTGTTTAGGCTGAGATATTACCATTATTGTGGAAAATTGAAAGTTTTGACTGGGTTTGAGTAGGTGTCTTAGCTTAAACTGCAGCTTAAATCAAATTAAATGCTACTATAATGAAAAATATTGTTCGCTTCTAACTAAATATCGATCTGTGGGCTGCTTTTCATGGCCATTGTGAGTGTTTGCTTTTAACACCCACACGATGTTGACTTGAATTAGCACTTGTCACACCTTTGTTGCGCTTATTTGGTAACTTCATGGTTTGATGTGATTTTGGAATTCAGCCTTCAATCACACAAACTTCTAAACTTCGTTCTTTTATTTCCGTCTAATTTCCATTTGGTTTGCGCCCCAAATCGATGTGGAAAATGTGGTGAAATTGCACGGAACGTAATAACTCACAACTAACTATGTAGTTTACCCTAAAGTCTAAGTATCTATTTATGCATTCAACTGCTGCTCAATTTGACTCATCAGCAAAAGTTTGCAGACTACGTTGGCGTCTCCCCTTCTTCTGTCAATGGTCGCGTGACCGAGAGGCCACAAAAAAAAAAAAAAAAAAACATAAAGAAAACAGAAAAATAAAGGAAGCAAATTACATTTTATATATTGTAACTGCTCACTGCCCGATTTTGTCTCGGCCCCCAAACGTATCCACAGACTATATAGAATGTATGTTCTTTCTTCCTTGGTTTTGAGTCAGCTGCACGCACTGCGAGGACTTTGTTTTGCTCTTTTTCCTTGGTTGTTGTTTTTTTTTTTTTTTTGGCAGTTTCCATTTTGTCTCTTACGCTCGACACGCAAATAAAAATCGCATGTGAGCACGCGAATAACAAGGCTTAAGTGGAAGTCGTCCTCTGTTGTCTGATGTCTGATGTCCCCCCTTTTGATGCCATTACCTTGCGTGAAAGATGTCGCAACGCAATTGTAAAATGCGCTGCCTTAAATGTCTTTGCAGTTAATTAAATATCCCATATTCCATTTATACTTTCCATATACTTACACACTCGTCGTGCATATATCGTGTAGTGGCACATTGAGGGCTTATCTCTGGACTTGATGTTCGTTGTTTAAGTGTCCGAGACAAGGACTTTGCCCTAATTTCAGTAATTAAGTGTCTGCCTTTTATATTTTTTAGGGAGTGTTTGCACACATTATAAATAAATTAAAATGTAATTAGACTACTAGAAAGCTGGCAAAAATAAACTTGTTGTAATAAGAGTGTTGTCCATTGATTGACTGATTGATATCTGACCATAGTGATATAAATAAATTAAATATTAAGTAGACTGCCACACCATTGATTGACTGATTGAGACAGATTGATACAAAATATGTACTTCCTCCGAGCATTGTGTTATAATTAAATACAAACCATTATTATACGATCAAGTAAAAGTAATTTTTAGAGACAAAAGATTTACTGATTGAGGTTGATTGATACATGTCTGTAGTTTAAAATAACGCTTCCTCCGCTGAACATTACATAAATACAAGTATAAATAACCTGTTAGAAATCTGGAGAAAATTATCCTGTAATCAAAAAAATTTTAATGATTGATCGATTAAAATATTCTCTACTCAACCATTATTGTAAATAAATTAAACAATAATTAATGCAGAAATAAACATTTCTAAAAAATGTATTGATTGACGTTGATTGAAGCATGTGTGTATTGTAATATTTATTACTTAGTTCAGTTTGATTATTACGTAAATAATAATTAGACTCCTAGAAAATTGACAAAAGTAAACTGGTATTATTTTCAAGTGATTGACTGATTGAGGTCGATTAATACATTTATTGTATTGTTTAACAAAAACTGGAGTTAAGCTAACCAAGAATTATAAATAAATTAAATAATCATTAGACTGCTAGTAAACTGACAAAAATAAATTAATAATAATAAAAGTGCCGCCCCTTGATTGACTGATTGAGGTGATTGATACATGTGTGTATTATAAAATAACATATTGAAGCATAGGAAATGCTTGTATGGTAATTATCTATGCCACTGCGTGCGGCGCGTGGGTTGCACCTTAATTATGTGTAATTATGTGATTTTTGGTAATTATTGGAAAATTCCTTTGACTGTTTGTCCTGTCCTGTGCTGTCAATGGTATCAATGTTGCCATGCTCCCATGTTTCGTGTTTCGTGTTTCATGTTTACCACGTGCCCCGAATTGTGTAAATAGAAATAGCAGTAAATTAGTTTCTACTCCCGCCACAAAAGCGACAACTGCTTGTTTGAGCACAGTATGTAATTATTTCAAGTATCCTGGCAACCCTGACAGTCTGCTGTTGTTGTTTTTCGATCTAAATGTAATTGTTTTATAGGTGGACGCACTTAGTTTTGGTAATTAGTGTCAGGTGTTTGTTTGTTTGTATTTCGCTCGGCCAAAGGACCAAACTGCAGCATATAAAGTATCCTTCAACTTGAATCCAGCGAAACTTTACCATATGCGAATCGAGTTTGTATATAGTAGAGGAGAAACATCAAAACACTTTGTAAACTCAGACCGCAAAAGCATGACTCAGTTTTGTGTGCACACTGTGTGACTTTGACATTGAAAAACTACAGCAGTTTCCCCCAAAAACAACCTCAAATCCCCGAAACTCCTCTCGAAGCCCACCAAGCAGACACTTTGCTAAAAATAACCACAGAAACCAAATGGCAGACAAAAGACAAAAGTGGCCGCAAAACGAAATTATGTTTCAAGTAACTCAATATCCGGACACCGCTTCCCCTTCTACTCCTCGCCCGCCCCTCCACGCCAACAACTTGGGGCCAACTTAGCACAGTTAGTTGAGAAGAGGAGGGAAAACTTTAAATTTACCGCAGTTTAAAAACCTAAAACAAATACCAACTCAAATGCGAGACTCGCTTTGTTACTCGTTTGTCTGCGTCACGTGTCACGTGACACGAAACGTGACATGACGTGAAGGGAAGTGAACCAGGGACAAAGGAGGGAAAAAGACGGAAGTGATGAATGTCTGTGTGTGTGTGTGTGTGTGTGTGTGTGTGTGTGTTTGGCTCATGTTACTCTCGAGTTTAGTTCTCAGTTGTTCACTCAGTTGTTGTATTCCTTGAATTCTGTCGCTCTATTTCAAATTGTGATATTCATTTTGTTATTTGCAGAAGGCATCGTATCGTACAGCATACCGAAGGGAGTGCAGCGCGGCATGGAAGTCGATTTATCGGACAAAACCTACGATGGCAATGAGCAGGGTGACCGCTACGTGGATGGATTGGGTCAATTGGTGGATGGCCAGAAGGGCAAGGACAATTTCCGCACCGATATTCATGGCTTTGGCAAGGGTAAGTGCACGTAGCGATGAATAAAATCACGATTCCTATGCCAGGATGGATTTAAGATATTTATTTCATTATTTATTGCAATTATCGCTCTGAAATTCAGATAGGCAAATTTTAGTTCATACTACTTTTTAAACTTAAATTTTCTTACTTTTATGACATATTTTAATGTTTCAATTCAACAATGTTGCTTGAGAAAATTGGTCTTTTAAGCAACTTATATTATTTCCTAATTTATAATTGGGTTATTTCTATAATGTATATTAGGGATATTAAAGAATTTTTAAACAAAATTATTTCCTTTTTCTCTGGGTCTCTAATCCTATTTCCAAACTAAAACTCTTACCTTAGCCTTCGATAAACATAAACAAATGAATGCAAATGCGGTGTACATTTCACTTATGACTACCTCGCTCATTAGAGCAAAACACTCGAGAAAAAAACCCCTCCGCTCAAAGTAAACTTTCGCCATTTATTTTGGGCTGGTTCGAATGCAAAAAGCGAGAACAGCCAGAGAGAGAACTGGCGAAAAGCGCCCCGCAAAAGATTTATGGCAATCGAAAAAACTGATTAACATCAAATAATTACAAAAGTTCACCGACAGAAAAAGCATAAGGCGATGCCCAACTTCATTGAACATCGAGGCAAAGGGCAGCAGAGGCAAAAGTTTTTGGCTAGCAAATAATTTGCCTCACAACACAATAAACAAAATAAATAATAACTTTTGGACTATTTGCTGGCGTCGCAGTAAACTTGGCCGGATACAAAAGCCAAGCTCCAGCAAACTATGCGCTCTCTGCTGCTGCTGCTGCTGCTACTGTAAAAATGTAAACATTATGCATATTTGATAATTTATGGCAACACTGGCATTCATTTCCGAACTGTGAACTGCGCCTGGGCTCCAAAAACTTTGTCGATGCTCACAAGTTTTAGCTTATTTTTCCCTGGCTGGCTGCGTGTCTTTTTTTCTAGCTATTTCTCGCTTTTGGCAAATGGCCAATAATCGAAATTATTGAAAAGTTTGCGCTCTACGAATTTAAGTAGAAAAGTTCCCTTAGACAATTAGACATGCAGTCGTCGTCGAGGTCCTTATCGAGAGACAGACACATAAAAAGCAATCGCATTGCAGCAAAGTTTGTCTGCCGCCCCCGCCCCGAAATTACCCCCCAGACAATTGAATAGCCATATCCTTTATGTTTATTACGTTTTTTGGTATTCTGGCTTATTTGCATTGCATAAAGCAAAAGCAATCGATTTTCGCTATTGATTTCAACTTTGCCCCAAAAATTTGGTGGCTACACATCTTAACTTGCAATTGTAATAATATCTGGTTAGAGCTAAACATTTCTATTTCCATTTCTATTTAGAAGCACAGTTAATATTGCATGACTTGTGCAGCCTAGCTTAAATGCCTTCCTCCTTGTTTTATGCGCCGCCCTCCCCGCCACCTTTTGTGAAAGCAAATTAGGGCCATGCAAACAAAAACAGTGGAAAGAAATGGCTTAAATGTCGCTTTGGCCATAATTTCTAGTTATGAGCAGCACCCTCCATGGTTCGTTGTTCGTTGTTGGTTGTTCGTTGTTCGTTCGTGAACATTTGTTTGTTTTGGGTCTATGAAACTTCACCCCAAAGTGCCATTGACTTGGGGGCTTAAATAGCTTTACATGCCACTCTTCTTGTGCATATGTGCCGGCCGTTGGGTTGGTCTATTGATTTCCTACTTCTCTTTCGCTCATTTTGTTATTTTTCTTTTATTTTTTTTGGTTTTATTTTTTTATTTTGGGGAAACTTCCAAACCAAATAGCGCTACATTTCATTTCATTTCATATGGATGGTTCTTTTATTTGTTCTGCTTTTTTTCTTTTTGTATATTGCAGGTTACGAATGGATTGGCTGGAGAAATGATACGCCCGGTCTGTTGGGCAAACCCGTTGAAATTGTGTTCGAATTTGATACGGTTCGCAATTTCAGTGCCATCGTTTTGCATACGAACAACATGTACACCAAGGATGTGCAGGTGAGTGATTTATGCGAGAATCTCGCGAGGATTATAATTTACTTTACATCTGGGGTATATTTAAAACCATATTAACCCTCCCAACTCTTCTTTCCCTTTTATTTTAGGTCTTCGTGCATGCGAAGGTCTTCTTTAGCATCGGTGGACGTTACTTTTCCGGCGAACCCGTGCAGTTCTCCTATATGCCCGATACGATAATGGATCATGCTCGCGATGTGACCATTAAGCTGCATCATCGCGTGGGCAAATATCTGAAAATCAATTTGTACTTTGCTGTCAAATGGATTATGTTATCCGAGATCAGTTTTATATCTGGTAAGTAAATTGCAAGCAGTAAACTGCAGATGCGTCTGCAAATGCATTTTTCAGCTTGATTTCACTTTCAAGTGTGCGAAAGGGGGTAAAAAAAAAATATAAGGAAAACAGGGAAAGCAATACTCGAACACATTTTTCCAACATTTGGGCAACAACAATGCAGCGAATAGATAGAGAGACAGAATGCAGAACTAGACAGGCGAGATAAGCGGTCCGAAAGGAAAAATTTCTCTTTTCTTTTCTATCTGTTTTTTTTTTATTTTTCCACTGTAGGCAACTCGTGTCCGTGTCGTGTGCTGGGTGAATGGGTTCGCTTTTGGGGTGGGCGGGGTGATTTAAAGTCAATATAAAATGCCCAGGCCCAAACATGCAAAAGTAAACAAACGTATGGAGTTTAGGGGTAGTTGCAACCCCCATCCCCGAAGAGCGTCCTCCAACATTGCTCTGGCATGCATTGCATTTCCGTTTGAATGCCAAGCGTGTCGCAGTCCTGATTAAATTGTACCAAGTGCAAAGATTTAGGAGTTGATGCTCCCCTCCATTCATGTGCGACATATTTAGACAATATTTTCATGGCACATTGATTCTCGACTAGGGGATGATGTCTAGGGTACAATGCTGTTAACATCGGAGGATCGATTGGGTCGGTCACTGAACCAGAGATCATTTGTATTCATTGGGGGTTGTGTGGCTTTAGTTCGGAATCTCTTTCTTTCGCGATGCCTGCCCAGTCGAAATAGGAAAATCCATGTGCGGTAGGTGTGAAAATGACTAGGGGATAAAACTGCCAGTCTGCCAACTGCAATTTGATTGATGAGTCAAATAGAGCGTGCCGCATGAATAGGGGATTTTCATCGATATACAGATGGCAGGCAGTGCCAGAGGCAGAGGCAGCGAGGGGCCAACATTATAGGCTTAATGGATTTATGCAGGAAGTCGGTTATAAATCCATACCAAACTGAGATTTCATAGTCAAATAATTATGGCAGTTGAAATGAAAAGACAGGAAGAAAAGCTTGCCAGCGAATAAAGAAATATATTTCTCAATACGTGTAGTTATAATACAACTACCCTGAAAAGAATTTTACAATGCACTAGAGAATAAAGTTCAAAGAATGCAAGGGGACAAACAATACATGAAATTCCGTTTAAAAACACATTTTGAAGAATCATCGCGGTATGAAGACTTTAAGCTGAAATACTGAAGATGCCGCACTCAAGATCATCAGCGGATCAAGAGCGTTACAAAGCACATTTCTGTGTGATAATGGTAGCTGGCATCCTTAAACGGATGTCATCTTCAAAAACTGAGCCAAGGATGTTGCTAGAAGCGCTAAGAGAAACCACAGTCGACAGCTCAAACTCAAACCTCAAACTGAGAGCTCGATTGTGCACCACATGCTGCGCCTGCCAAGGCAGCAATTACATGACGAGTAACAAATACCACGAAGCATTTGTCACGCACAACAACAACAACGATGCCAAAGGGCAGGGGGTAGGGGAGGGCGTGGTATCAGAGGGGGGCAGTGGGGCAGGCAACCAGCTGTTAGCTGGTATTTTTTATTTTTACTTATTTAGTTTGCTGCGTGAATCTAGGGTAAGGGTAAGGATAAACAAAAGAAACGCACGTACATCTTTTTCTGAAGTGTGTGTGCGTATATTTTTATCAGGCACTGTAGAGATTTAACCCCAATTTGTGAGATTTGCTTGCGGTGCTGTTGTTGTTTTTTATGGAGTTGTATTTAAAGGTTTCTAAAAATACAAAAGGCACAAAAAAAACACAAAGAATGAGAGAGCGAGATTGTCCCTGGGGACAATCGTACACACAGAGAGAATTAGTTATAAAGGGGCAGCTAAAAATTAAAAAACAAAAACAACAAGAACAACAGAAAAATGCAAAAAGATATGCGGCATATTTGGCATTATGTCTATTCAAGTTACCCGTTCCCTACAACACAATAGGCAACGATACCAAAGAGAAGAGAGTGTGTGATAAATGTGGCACGAAATATTTTAATTATTTTAAACGTTTTATGACGACCACAGAGAACACAGCGAGCTGAGAAACTGAACACTGAGCACTGAGAGATGCAAGATATGCCTTTATAATATATAAGTAGGAAGCAACAAGAACAACAAGGGGAACAACAACGGCGACAACAAGGACAATGGCAATGCCGAAACAAAAGGCAGCCAAGCACAACAAAACTTCAGAAGCATGCCTGGCGTGTCCTGAGAGTGTCCTGTCCAAGGCAAGGCGACATAACTCAAAACAGCAGCTCATTCCCTCGCTCTCTTGCACTGTCTTTCTCTTTCTTTCACTGCCTGGCAACTTCACACAGTAATTACGCCATTTACTGTCTCGACAAAACTGAGAAACGGGGTCACCCACTCACAGCTTACAGCTTAGAGCTCGCAGCTCAAGGAAGCACATTTTTCGGCTAGCCCGTGGGCCATTCTCAGGGGTGGCTTCCTGCAAAAAGCTGCCCCCGCTCCTGTTTCTTCTGTTGCTGCTGTTGTTTTTGTTGTCTTTTGTTTTGTTATGCCCTCAAGATGTTAGCGGAGATAAATGACAACACTTTGGACCGCACTGAGCGACCATATGCTGTAGTTACTAGGAGGACGAGTGAGGCGGTGGCAGAGTACGGGGATTTCACATAAGCTAGCGGTATTTGAGATCAAACGGAATCGCTTGATGAGCAGGTGTTTGCGAGGCGCTGCAGGCTCAGCTTGACAGATCTAAGCTAATAAACAGCAATGCCAACGGAATTCCCTGAATTCAACAGAGGAATGCTGCCAGAGCCAAGAATTTAAGCAGAGCAGTGAAATTTTGTATTTTGCAAAGCATTTCTATCATATGGCCATAATTCGCTTAACGGCATACTTACAATGCACTTAACGGTCAAACTTTATTTCACAAAATTCATTTAATGGCATATTTTGACTTACCATTAAAAGTAATCTAACACAATGAAATATTGGAAAACATAATAAATAGCAATGATGGATGAAAATCTTTATTTTAGGCATTCAAATTTTTTTCGGATAACGGCCAATTTTAAAACTACCCAATTATGTTAATGTTCCAAAGCAACGTATAGTTGTTTTTAGTTGATAACTTTAAAGTAAATATGAAAAATTCCCACTATCAAGCATCTCTTTCTTAGCTAAGCACGTAATTTACACTTAACAGCCACAGCTTATTTATTAAAATTCACTTAGTGGCAAAAGTGAATAACTTAATAGTCAAATAAAAAGTAAAACATTTAAATAATGTATGGGAATACAAATATTCAATGATATTGATCTAATATTTGTTATCGTAATTGACACTTTTGTTTATCCCGTAAATCGATGGATTAAAAGACTCCGACTGTCTAGTAAAATTTCCAATCAAAGCCACACAGTTGGAATTCCGATTAAATTCCGTGTTCTCTTTATTGCCAACTCATGTAGCTCACATGCATATTTATTAGATACGCTACCAGATGTCGTAGGAAATCAAACATCTGTATACATTTAGTAATGCCGTATAGTCGAATAAAAAACCCAACCAACGGTTGACAGGAAATGAACACGTTAGAGGTCTAAGAGGTCTTCGTACAAAAAAAGAAGAAGAAGAGAAAAGCGTAGCGAAAGCAAAACAATTTAAAGTGGAACGAAAGGTGTGAAGAAAAGAGAGCTGAGAAATGAAATTGTAAAATGCACAGAACAGAGAAGAGAAGTGAAGTGTGGAAATGGAAGTGGAAGAAAAAAATGTAATCATAGAAGCGCAGCTGTGCCTTCCAACTTGAAGCGGCAACTTTTAAAGATGATATTGAGTTGATGTCGTCCATAAATGCCGCACTCTCTGACTATCTTTCTCTCTCCTTCTTTTTGCCCATTTACAGTGCCTGCGTTGGGAAATTTCACAGATGAGCAGGAGCAGCGCAATAATTCGCCAGGCACCGCACAGGATGGCAGCAATACACGGGGAATATCCTTTGCAGAGCAACGACTATCAGCACAATCATAACAAAAACAAAATGAATGGCGGCGCGTCTGGAGGTGCTGGCGGTGCCGCAAACGGTGGCGCCACCGATGCCACCAGCAGCAACAGCAACAGCGTCTACAACAATGGACCAGAGCGTAAGTCTGAATAAATTCAATTAGCAGCTCAATACTTTACCCTCTCACTCTCTTTAGTAATTATTTAGTTGAACAATATTTACTTTTAATTTGGTTTTTGTCGATTTTTGCATGTTAATTTAAATTGAGGCCGCCTTTGTTGATGGTGTTTTGTTGCTTTTATCGTTGCTTTTAATCGTTGCTTTTAATCGTTTCATTGCAGTAATTGCGCCACGCCCGATTGATCAGGAGCCGAACGAGGCAAACTTCATTGGTGTTGTCATTGTGGTTCTAACAACGATAATTATCCTTTTGGTCGCCGTAATCCTGTTCATCGTGTCACGCACGAAGCGAGCCCGTGGCAGCAACGTTCTCGATGCATTCCAATACAGCTTCAACCCCAACACACTGGGCGGCAATGTCGACAAGCATCGCCCCAATGGCAATAGCATTAAGGTGAGAACACACACACATACTACGACATACATGTACATACATATATAGTGTACTATATAGTATAGTACTTGTACAGCAGCTGAAATTCCTGCCTCAAATTTCACATAATTGCTCAATGTTGCGTGCAGCTGCCACGTCCTCGACGTGTGCTTCGAACCATGCCACACTTGACCAGGCGCCAATGGCAGCGACGACGACGGCTCCCCGTGCGGCATTTATTTTATTTAATAGAACTTTTCAACGGCTTCCTTTTATAGCCTCTTCGATGAAGTCCACAGCTAGCCAGCTAGCCACTGGCCACAGTCTGCTGTGGGTGCCAAAACTTAAGTGCTGAACAGTGCAGAAAGTGCCGGCACTTTAAAGTTGCAAGTGGCAAGAAAGCATTAAGCGTCAACGGCATTGACGAAAAAGCGCTTTAAACTAAAAGTAATAAGCAGTAAAAATAACAATTCAAGGCAAGACTCGATTATAAGCAATATGTAGAGATAAGCAGTATGTTGAATAGTTTAAGCGGAAAAGCTGCTAAGAGGAGCTGTAGAAAATAGGTTAAAGGGGAAGAGAACATAATAAGTAAACTTAAATTATGAAGGATATTAGATTGAGAAAAGTGTTTAAACTAGAGTAGAGCAAAGTAGACCACTTAACAGGAGAAGAGGAAATTGTATCACTTAGCTGAAGAAAAATATACATACAATCATATTCAATTTTCAAAGTAATTATTCGCATTATAAAGCTAGATTTCATTTATGAAATTAAATGTCTACAATAGAAATTATCGTTATTGTTGACAATCATAATTAAAAATGATAAATATCTAAATATACATATGTACATAGAAACGCAAATATAATATTAGAATTCTTTTAGTATTCTTTGAATAGAGTTCAATATCAGCGCATTAAAGTAAAATATAGTTTCAATAAGTAGTGCTAAATTGAATAAGAAAACAACGCAAAATTGAATACTTAATAATGTTGCTAACTTAAAATCAATAGACTTATATCGAGGAAGAAGTTTATTTTTGCTTTGGGAATTCTAAAACTCATCCGACACACAATAATTTAGGGGTTCTAAATGCCGCACAGATATATCTTCATTCCCTGACTTGTCACTATATTAAACATTTGTGCGTTTTCCTGCACTTTATTCACCCAACTCTCTCTCTCTCTCTCTCTCTTTGCCCCATCTCGCAATTTAATTCCAGGCCAGCGTCGACGACAACGATTCCATTGGCAAGAACAGTCTCTACCATGAGCCTTTCAATGTGAATATGTACACGAGCGGTGTGAACGGCTACGCAGCGGTTAATGATTTACAATGTAATATGACGCCAGACTATACAGGTGTGTAAACCCAATACTTTGACCCCAAATTCCCCCCCACCACACACACACACACATACACACTCCTCCATTCCACACATTGCCCTGAGAATAGAGTCCCTTGGCTCACCCATTTCCGCTGCGAGCTATAAAATATGGCGCCGCTAGCAACTAATGCAAATAAATTTTTGCGGCGATTGCCACACACACACACATACACTAATACACACGTATATATATAACCTTTTGCCATTTGCCTGTGACTGTGACTAAGCGAAATCCTTTTGCGTCTTTTACGTTCGCTCCCCTGCGGGCAACACACACACAGATGTGCCAGAAGGTGGCTATGCGGTTCCCCACATGCAGGACTATATGCCGGCATCGAAAATGTCCAATGCCGGTGGCGGCTATGTGAATGTGCGACGCACGCCGCCGCCACCGCTGAGCAGCATATTCCCCAGACCGCCGACGGTGCCGCCACCGCCCATGGAGAAATATTATGCGACCACAGCCATATTCAAGCCCATCAAAGGAGGCGGCTCATCGAGCGGCGGCGGCAGCAACACCAACACCGTCAGCAGCGGCGGCGGCAAGAGCAGCCACAGCAATCAGGATCAACTGAATGGCATCTACGGCGACGATGGCATGGGCACCATGAACTCACAGTCGACAGCCCCGATGATCAATCCATATAGCAGTGGCAACAGTGCTGCAGCAGCTGCTGCGGCTGCGGAATTTCAACGAGCCAGAACTTATAACTTCCGCAGCTATCCAGACAATCTCTAGTTCGAAGCTTCACTTAAGTTGGCGGCAGCCGAGCCTGCCACATCGGGCAACGGCGCTGGCACTTCGGGCAACGGCACCGATCCTTTGATTGCTGCCCCCAAGCGTAACAATGGCGCAGCAACCACAATGCCCAAGAAGCCGCAACATCTGAGCATTGCCAATAACACCGGCAATGCGAATGCCAATGCCAATAAGCCCAAATATAGTTTGACGCTGCACAACAATAAGTATGCCACAAGTGGTGGTGGCAACAAGAACAACGTCACCTCGATGCGCGACAATCAACAGCAGCAACAACGACAACACCTAAAGGCGTTGCGCTTAACCCGCGACGTCAGCAACACCGATATCAACGACTACAAGCGACCGATGCTATCGAATCTATCGCCTGCCGAGGATGTTGGGATTCATCTAAGCAGAAATTTGACCCTCAAATCGGGTAATGGCATTGGCGTTGGCAATGGGAGTGGCACAGCTGCTGTCAACGGTGATGCTTCTGGCATTTTGACAACATCGACAACAACAAATGCAACTAAATTGACTGGTAATACGGCGAATGGAAATGTCAACGGAAACGGAAATGCGGCCACAACAACTGCAACTCCAATGGCGAACGGTGTTATGAGGACACAAAACAACAGGCTGTGGTATCATTGATGAAAACGCCATTATTAAATGGATTTGAGGTGAGTTTAACTCTAATTAAACATAGAATTTGAAAAATATATTGTGTATCTTTTTGAAATTAGAATTAAAGTAACTTTTTTATTATTTGTTGCTTATAGATAAATAAAATAATTTTTTTGCACAGAATTGTTTAGTTTATATAATGCATTTAATACATTTAAAGAAGTAAAAGACATCTCAAATTTATTTTTTATATTGCATACGTTTGCAATCTGAAATTGTTTATTGCGATACTTATTTTGCAAGTGTCTATTGTGTAAATAAACGTGCAGAAGACTAAAATTAAGTTACTTTAATTTGCACTTTATAATTAAAACTGAATAGCACTATTAATATGAATGAATATGCTAATATAATTATAATTTCAAATTATAGCAAAATTTTCTTTTTTTACCATCATAGTTAAGCCAATTAAATTGCAAAAAAGAGTTGTTTACATTTCTGCTGTTTAACTAGCAAATTTGCCATAGAAAATTCCACTTTAATAACCTTAGACTCTTTACATCTTTTGTTCCCTTTGCAGCTCTGATGCTCTACACGGACGTGCAACAACAAACAGAATAGAAAAGCAGAAAAAATAGCAAAAAAGAAAAAAATAAATATAGAAGCAAAAACCATATGAAAAATGTTAAGTACTAGTAATCATACAGCAAATTTGTATTAGAACCCGCCCCTCCCACAAATGCGGAGAGCACAATGCGTCGAACAATTGAACCCACTGAGCAAAACGGAAGAGTAAAAGTAAACATAAAAAAAATGAGAAATAAGAAAATTATTAAAGTCGAATATCTAAGCAAAATGTAGCGTCGAATATATGCCAACGAAATGATACAACTTATAGAAATACAACCTGTAAATATATACCTAGTATATCGGAATGCAAAAGGTAGTGAACAAAATAAAAATGCATATGATAGAAAAGCGAGCTGAATTTTTAAAAATAACAAAATGAAAAAGATGGGCACTAGTTTCTCATAGATCAAATGCAATCGAGCAAAACGTAAGAAGAAGAATTATATTAAAAAATAAAAAAACGAATTTAAGATCTAGCATTTAGCAACACTTATTGTTTATAAAACGAAACGAAACGAAACGAACAGCGATGTATGAGCAAAAGATATTGAAGATTATGAAGTAACTAGCATATAATAAAGTTCAACTGATTTTTAGTACCTTTCCAAAACAAAAACAAAAACACAAAAAAAAAGAAGAGAACTAACTGTAAATGTCTGTAATATCCTCAATCCTAATCCCCACATTATGCTATCCTATAACTGTACTATCGTATATATTCTGTGAACTCCCCCCCATTTGAGAGATCCCCACTGTAAATTTCTGTGTATAAACCTAGAAAAGTATCCGTGAGATACAATACTTAAACGTAGATTGTTTGCTAACTGGAGCAGATGGAAATGCCGCGTCAAAAAATTATGTAGAGCAATTAAGAGACGATCGACGATTGAACGATTGATGATTGACCTTGATTGATGATGATAAAATTGTAACGGAATTTAACGGACCAAGAGAGCGTGCAGAGCGTCGTCGCCTAAAACCAATTAAAATGAAGTTTTCATCAATGATTTGTGATTAAATATTTAACTACCTACTTTTAAAAACAAACAAAAAAAAAAAGAAAACAAAAAGAAAAAATGAATATTCAGTTCTTAAAGCTATACTTTAATTTAATGCAAATCGTACTACCCGACAAAAATGACTCTGACTATAAAAACAAAAAACAAATACTATGAATATAAATAATTATATGCATACATACATATATATAATATACATACACATACATATATACTTACTTATATACAAGTATACATATGTATAATTAATAAATAATCATGTATATGTTCCTTTTTAGTTTAATGCGCATACGAATTATCACAAGAAAACAAAAAGTACTAAACGTTAAAGTCGTAGTAGCTTCGTAGTAGTTAAAAAGTAATGAGCGATAAAGCAGAAAGTAAAAAATTACAGTGTAAACACCGCATTTTATAAAAATACAAAATAAGTAAGTTCGTTAAAAAATGAAAACATAAAAATTAAAATAGAAATAGAAATAAAAATAAACACACTCCCACAACAGACAAACACACATCACGTGCAGCAAAAAGTAGTAGAAAATAGTAGCAGAAATAACAAAATGATAACAAATAACAAGAACAGGAACACAGAGACATTCACAAAAAGAAAAAAGAAAAGTATTTAAAATGTTTGTGCAACACTTTCGAAACATGTTTTAAACTAACAACAAGAACAACAGCAAGAACATTAAATAAACAAACAGATGTAAGCATTAAGCTAGCCATTTTTAAACACAACATAATTAAATGATTAAATTATATAATTATAATAAGCTGTCTAGGCCCGAAGGGTAAAAATAACATACAATACATATACAATTTTACAAACAACGTACATATTTCTGTATTTTTCGCACAGTTCTTTAACTTTCCAAATTTCCAATGCACAAAATGTTTGCCAACACTGAAAACTGAACAACACTGACGAACACTTTCCGCAGCTCTGCAACACTGGATACACTATCAAAGAGAATAAAGAAAAAAACGTAAAAAAATCACGAACCTACCTACAAGACTTGTATAAATTATAATAATAAAAAAACGATAATGAAAAATTGAATAATTAGTGATTAAGTTTAAATTACATTTTGTATAAATTAAAAAAGAACGAGGCATAAGTGTACACTGTAAAAAACAAATTAAATAAACTACTTGTAATGTTTTTTTGTAAATTATCGCAAAGTCGCACAGACGAATTATGGATTAATTCATTTGCTGTTGCTTGGCAGTTCATTTATATAGACTAGTTTAATTTCTAAACTAATTTAATGGCATTTATTACGAGTAATAATATGTGTAAATTTCAAGGCAAAAATATAGTATTAAATTATTTAAACAAACAAAACCAAAACCCCCATGGAATTTCTTTATTTCTCGCTCATTTGAATTCAATTTAAATTGCAAACTGAGATTGCTGAGATTGTTGTTGGCAAGTATTAACAAAAAAAAAAAAACGAAAACGAAAACAAAAACATGAACCGAAAACAAAAGTAATGCGGCATAGTTCTAATTTAAACAATGCATTCATATTTATTATAAATAACGCTAACACAATTAACAATGCAAATTAATTGAAATATTAACAAAATACTAAACTAAACTCACGCAAACAACCACAAATGACAATTGAGATTACAACAACAAAAACAAACAAAAACTGGGTAATAATTCATGAGAAAAATACAAAAAACACACAACTACAACAAGAGAGTAAAAAATTAATAAAAATATACAAAACAAAAAGAACAATTTAAATACAAATTAAGCTTGTTTTCATTTACATGCAAATTGGGTCAGGGAGAGTAATCGCGATTACAAAGAATGCATTTAATTGGGCAGCAGGAGTTTATTGATAAGAATGTTGGTTGCTATTTTCAAGAATTACTAATTCAATATTTCCCTAGGCGATGTATCAAATGTGATCTGTAAACAGTGTATTACATTTTATGCCATCTAAATAAGGGGAAAAACTGCTAATTGAATTGTAGTTCTCTAGTACAAACAGAAATTTGGTAAGATAAATAGAGAAAGAGAGTTTGGACATTCTCGGATTTCTCTAGGGACCTGATGAAGGAATCGTTATTGGATGTTTACTGTGGCCCGTGGATATAATGTTCCCGAAGGCCTTAATCAGAGCACTTATACAGAACTGCGAACTGCGAACTGGGATCAATGACCACCTTGGGGCAGCAACATCTGCTTTGATTCACGCATATTTCACACATTGCATTCGATGTGGAAAATCGACCGCAAATTGTGCCAAGAGGGCGGCGGAGGGGCGGGTGCAAGGGAAAGTTCACACATGTCGCTTTTGAAACGTTTAAATCAAATACATATAATAAAATAATACAAGGCACTTGATGTTCGCTATTTGTAGCTGTCTTTTAATTGACACTTTCGATTGTTGAATTGATTGAATGACGCACCGGCTGCGTGAATGAATGAATCAATGCCTGTCCATCAAACCATTGAGGCCATTCAATCCATTTACCGGACTCGAGTGACGCAGCTCTCCAACTCAACCTCCACCTCTTCACCTCCCCCTCTTCACCTGACTGTCAGACATGCGTTGAAAATTAGTTCAAAAGCTATTTACGAAAAATCAAACCAAACAGAACACAAAATGGTCGAAATGTGTTTTCTTTTCACTTTTCCTTTTTTTTTCTCGTATATTTGGAAAAATGCGTGAAAAGTTCTCTCAATTCGTCGCATTGTCAATTGTCATTTGGCTTTCGAGTTGAGTGTTTAACAATTTTATTCTATTTATTTTCCATTGCACTTTTCGGTTTTACGTTCTTTCAATTTGTTATTTGTCGTTGACTTTATTTATCGACCATTGCGTAAAAAGGGTTGACAAGGGGGAGGAGATTGATATCTTTATGCGCCATACATTCCATTTATTTAACGATTGAATTCGTAATGGCCTAAAAAGAACCGTGAAGCAATTATAATTGTGGACATTACTAAAAGAACTTAGGCTTCACCGTAGCGAATAAGAGAAGCCTTCGACAACAGCAATGTTTTATCCAATAAATGCGTAGATTTATCTCATTTGTTCCACACATTATTGTACTCTTTGATTGAGATGTCAATGAAAATTGGAGAATCTAGCAACAGTAATCCAGATTCATTTTATTAAAGTCAGACTGCAAGCCAGTATTATTTATTTTTAAAACACAACTATGCTTTAAACTGTTATGAATGGTAAAAAATTTCATATCAATTGACTGAGTTGGTTTCATGTTCTTTGAGGCCAAATATTTCTAAGATACAGTTTATTTTGCATGTTAAAATTAGTCAAAATCACAGACGATAGTATATTTCTTCTACTAACAAAGAAAGCCAAAGTATTGATTGAATTATAATCATATAATCATAAATTCTTCATAGAGTAGGTTAAGAAAAATGTTATCACAATAATAAACATGGATGCATTTTCGTATAAGAAAAAGTTTAGTCTATCAAAAATATTGAATTTTGTTCAAACAGCATAACTTTTTTTTTCTGATTCTTTTGAGTTCGCTTTTAAAGAATCGAAATGACAACTAAATCGTCATTGTAGTTATGAACCTATAAAGTACAGTAAAGAACGGTTTCTTTGTGAAAAACGAAAAGTGATAAATCCTTAGATATTTATACCCGCTACCCATAGGGTAGAAGGTATTATAACTTTGTGCCGGCAGGAAATGTATGTAACATGTAGAAGGAGGCATCTCCGACCTTATCAGCGTCAACAGCCGAGACGATATAGCCATGTCCGTCTGTCCGTCTGTCCGTCTGTGTGTCTGTCCGTCTGTCCGCATGAACACCTAGATCTCAGAGACTATAAGAGATAGAGCTATAATTTTTTTTCGGCAGCATTTGTTATGTTTGCACGCAGATCGAGAATGTTTCAAATTTTTGCCACGCCCACTTCTGCCCCCGCAAATCAAAAAAAAATGAATAACAAGCATAAATTTAAAGCTAGAGTTGCGAATTTGGTTGCGATCAGATAAAAATTGTGGAAGTTATTAAAGAAATACTTTTGTATAGGCAAAAACACCTACTTACTAGGGTTCTTAATTGTTAGTTGTTTTGGCCGACAATCTGGTACATTGTGCCGTCTATGGTATATTTTGAATGGTGTGCTGTATCGATATACCAAACATACCATTTGGTATATTTTTAGTATTTTCGGTATATTTTGAAAATAATACCGCAATATATTGCCCTTATTAAAAATGGGTAGCGGGTATCTCACAGTCGAGCACACTCGACTGTAACTTTCTTACTTGTTTTATTATGATATGCTATACTTTTTAGAATCTTGACTAATTTATTTTACTTATGAAGATTTTTCTGCCTCCAAAAGTAAGCCTAAGATTTATGGCATCATTTCAATATTGATGAAGTAAATTAATAATAATAAACAAGAGCAGTATAGTAATATGTTTGTGCAATGCAAGTCTTTGTTGAGAATAAGTTGAATCCATAAAGAATAAAGGTAGACAGTTTCTATGGCTGATCCAGCATAATGCGCGCTAATACCCCATGTATCCGGCAACTGTTTTGTTACATTGAAATGATACTCGTATCCTCATTGCATTTTGGGTAAGGCATCAGCTGTGCTTATTGTACACAGAGTATCAGTGTATTCGATGGTAAAAGAATGGGTCGAGTGTCTCATGCTCGTATAATAGCCATCCTATTAACTAGAAGCTGGCTGCCTACTAAGCCGTCTGGACAAATACTTTAATGCGCAGAACGTAAAAATGCAGAAATATGTTTTTTATGCTGCCGCGATGCGGCGCGATACAACAACTGTGCAAATAAGTAAAAAGTAATCCTAATTACAATTGCTAGTTATAAATAAACATGGACAAGGAGAAAGTATCCCGGGGAACGCAACAAAGCCCGACTGGGCTGGATCTCTGTCTCTCTCTCTTCACTGGGTATGAGATGACGACGTCATTGTAATAATGAAAATCCCCAAACAAGCCATAAAAGGGATAAACGAAACGAAATGTAATGGAATGAATGAGTGAATGAATGAAATTTTCGGCAAGCTGCGAATGTGACAGAGTAACAGATTTTCGCTATGACAGTCGGTCGATCTGACAGACAGACAGTCGAATAGACGAAAAGGACCTTTAGCTCTGGAGTCAACGATATGTGCGCGACCTGAGCAGATTTTTCAGTGGTTGTTGTTTCACGTAGCACATCTATATATAAAGTACGAGTATAATATAAATTTTGGTGGTGGTTCTGGTTTTTGTGTCTCGTCTTTGCAATTCGCAAAATGTTTTGTTTGTTTTTCTGCTTTGGGATTTTAATAAAGCAAATCGCTTAAATAGCTCAGTCAACCAACTCTACTCATAATTACAAATGTCTGAATTCAGTTCGGTGATGGAAATGTTTTAAATCGCATCGCACATGAGACAGAACTCTTACCCCTTTTTATTTTTACATGGCATGCACCTTTTAACGAACCCTTTTTGACTTTGTTCATTGCATCGCAGGAGGGAAGGAGGGAAGGAGGAAAGTTGAACAATAGGTAGAACCGGATTTATTCGGTCACCGCATAATCATCAAAAGTTGTCAACTACTCTCGGCAATGGCCCCCAGAAGTTGCTTATCAAGCGTTAAATTGCTGCAATTTGACAGTTTATCGTTGCCAAAGACAATGCTTGAGATTCGGCTCTATTTGCATAGCGCAATCCCTTGCCACACCCCCATCCAGGAAGCCGCCCTTTGTCTCTGCCAAATGCGTAAAAACAAAGTACGAGTAAAATGTCAAATTGTCGCCCAGTTGCCGTTGCAACTAATGCAATTCATGTGTCTTGCTCTCATTCTATCCAACTCTCATCTCTCCCTCTGTGTGTGTGTTGAGTTTGTTTGTGTTTGTGTTGTCGTGTCCTCTCTGTCAATTTGCATGTTACCTTGCATTTGTATTGGCATTGAATTGCATTCTATCTCTGTCCCTTCTGCGTCTTGCTCTTGCCACATCCCCTTCTTCCTCCTCCTCCTCCTCATCGCAAACTATTAGTTTGTGAGTGTGTGTCCTTATCAAATGCTGTTTCCGGCCGCACGTCCTTGCTAGCTTCCTTTGTCTGTCTGTGTTTGTGTTTGCGTATTTGTTTATCTAACTATCAAAGTGCTGCCTGATGGCTGCTGCATGCAGCATGTTGCATGCTCCCGACTCTATGCTGCTTGCATCACTCGAGATCCCTAGATTCGAGTGTGTTAATTGCTGGTCTCCCAAGCCTATCGTCCTGTCTGTGTGCTTATGCACATCCTGATCTCCTTTCCCCTTCCTGCGAAATCCGGCCCCAAAAATTTCCATTACAGTCTTAATCTATTATTGTGCTTTACGTCTTTGGGAAATGTGCAAAAATCATCAGTTTATTTCGCACTTTTCATGCTGCGGTCAGTCGAAGACAAATTTGCAAATGTTTCAAGTTACTCAACAGATTTCTGTTGATTATGTGAAAGGCCAGAGCTTAAGGCCAAGCAGCAACGTTTACTCCAGTCAATCCTGCATTTGTTTGTCTGAGACGCAGTCAAGTGGGGAAGTTGCAAATCTACTTTCAGCCCATTGTTAAAGACTTTAAAGTCTGAAAGATCGAGTATTTAAATGTTATTTATCTTATTATACATATATTCTAACATATTTTTAATCTAATTTAATTAGCTGTCCAGAGTCTTTTAATACTTATTCGCGGTTTTCGTGTAATGCATGCTGCAAATAAATAAAAAAAAACTATGAAATGAAGCTTTACATTTTTGCATAACTTCCTTTCTTAAAATGATTTGATGAAGAATTGTGTTAAGAAAGAAGCAAATATGGAATCTACATAGTCAAAATTAAAATCAGTTCAACAGACAAGTGAGAAAACCAACCTAGTATTAACTAGCAACACGATTGCGTTTTTGGTTCCACTTAGATCATATTAATCACAATAGACATTATTCATGCTTTAATTGTCTTTTAAAATTATAGAAAATACTTGAGCCTATTATGAACAGCATATTAAATTATAATTAACTCTTGTTAATTTTGAATATAAATGTGAATATGTATCTTTTAGGTGTATCTACAAGCAACCAGCAGCTGAACGAAGTGCTGATAACACTTTGGGGTCAACTTGACCGTAACAATTGGCCAGTCATGTGGTTAGCTCAAGTGGTTTAGCAAGTTAAGCGATGATCCCATTGCTTCTACTATCTGAATTATCTGAATTTATGAAACTAAAGTTTTGCTGCATCGACTCAGCAGGAGGCGATAGTTATGGAGACGTTCGACGTTGAGAGTCCACTTAACGCCAACTAATTGAAACTTTGCCTAATGCCTGTTTATATCACAAACAAACTGAACTGAAGACTGATGAAGCTGGAGAAGATTTGTTGATGGAAAGAGGGAGCAGGGAAGGTACAACGCTGATGTGCCAGATTATAAACTGCAACCTAAGACTTGGCAATAATTTGATAATTTAATTACACTTAACCTCGTTGAACCGACGCCTCGTTCCACTGTCGACCCCAAGCATAATTTATGCAACTGCCAGCGTGTGTGTGTGTGTGCGAATGTGTGTTGGTGTTAGTATTGGTGTAAGTGTTGCTGTTAGTGGCAGTGTTGTTGATGTTGTTGTTGCCGGCGACATTTTGCTTGTAGAAACGCATGCATAAATAAGTTTCCACATTGGAGCCGACTCGACGCCATCTCCATTCCTCCCTCTCAAGGGTTTCCCTTCCTGCTTCCTGCCTCCCGCCATCGCCCCACTTGTCTCCTCCACCTTCTTCAATATGTGCGGCATCCACATAATTGTCGGCCATGTATCTTACAAATGCAAATTAGATGCAAATGTTAATAATCTGCGTGGATGAATTTTAATGAGCAGCCAAAGTGTTTTGGCGACTTGTCGCCGTCGTTGACGTCGACAGCGAAGTCGACGCAGATGCTGGCGTCGCTGCCGCCAGTGGAAAGTGTCAGACATGCATCAAGGATTAGCCCTGACCAGCCTAAAAAGCCAGTTGTTGTTATTCTTTATGACTTCTGTTTTTTTTTCTTTCCAGCGAACAGCAGCTGAAAACGTGCCTCATAAACGGAGCACAGGTGAAGAGAGAGGAAAGTGTAACCCTTGCCTTGTTAAAGTAGGGAATTTTGATGGCCCTGCTCCCCTTTCACGCTCTCTCACTCTTAGCAGCTGTAGAGAGACAGACATCAAGTGGCTGTGGCTAATTAACGCCACTGTAAAGATACTGAGCCAAGTGCGACGCTGCCGTCACGTGCTCTGCTCTCTGACTATCAAAATTATGTTTTCCGACACTTTTTCAAGTCCAAATTTAGATGGCAATCCAACAGAGTCAGGCAGAATCGTCGTCGTCGTCGTCGTCTACATCATTTCCTTTTCATTGGCTTGCCTTCTGCACGAGGAAGTCGAAAAATGAAAACAGATGTTGAAAATCAGTTGCACATTAAATGCTGTTCATGTGGAAACTTAATTGTTGCCACAGTCGAAACTCGAATGCTGAACAACATTCTGTCATTTTGCAGCCTCGGTTTGATTTGCGGCAAGTGTCGCCACACAGCTTCCAAGCTTAGGGGTTGCCAGCATCAAACGTCAGCATTCCATTTAGGTGTTTCATATTTGCCAATAATACTCCTATACTTGAACAATAATACATTATTTTTCTTTGCCTTTCTCTTCCACTTTCTTTCAGTTTGTTTTGCGCAAAATACTCTGGGGCAACATAATATGCCACATTTACTCTCCATGTGTATCAATAATATGAGTATATTTGTCCATTTTAGAGGCGACATATGTGGCAAACTCCTGCAGTGAACGTGGTCAGTGAGTGGATAAAATTTATAACGACAAATGTCGCTGGCCATTAGAAACCGCTGTGGAAAGGGTGTTAATGATTATTCGAATAGCAACAGGAGCTGATAAATGGATGTAATAAAGTTTCAATTTTAATCAAAGCATCTTTAAACTGAAATTTAAAATATATCTCTGGCAATATTATATTTATAAAGATGGATAAGTTTATTGATGGAATTATGCATGAAATTTTTATTGTTGAAACCACAAATTAAAATAATTCAATATAAATTTAATATAAATAATAAAAACAACTGCAGAAATATATTAATTAACTCATTTAGTACAAATAATAATGCAAATATTGGTAAACATTTTAAAACTTGTATATGGATATTAAATAGTATACATTTTTAAAACTTGTATAAAATAAAGTAATGTGTATAATGATAAAAAGTTTATAATAATAATAATAATGCAAATATTGGTAAACATTGTAAAACTTGTATATGGATATTAAATAGTATACATTTTTAAATCTTGTATAAAATTAAGTAATGTGTATAATGACAAAAAGTTTACAAATTCTTCATGTATGAACTGAATATTAAAGAAATGAAACTTATTAAAATAAATAAAAGGTATAGAGAATATAATAAATGAAGTTCTAAAGTAATATACGGAATATAGTTTTATGTAAATATATTCGCAATTAAAAAACTATTCAATAAATGCAACTGACATAAATAAATAGTGAAAATAATATGTATCACAATTTAAATGAATTAAGTGATATAAAAAATATTTAGAGACTTCTCTAATAACAATATAATAAAATATATAATAAAGTATGATAATTATATGTTTGTACCCTACTCAATTATTCAGTTGTATTGAGGCTGTGCATTTCAATTATATTTTTTTATCGATCGCCCAAAAACCGTATTGATTTCACGTCCCTTAACTTTTTTCTGATCGACTATGCTTATCAAATACGAAATAACCTTGATGCATTTCAATTTGTCGACTTCAATGTGTACAGCGATCGACTGCTGTAATCGAACACTCAATTAAATTGCATTACGGTAATATCGTAATGGCAAAATGCGAGAAACGCATATAATTTGAACATACGTCGCACACATGATGCATTCCCAGGATCAATAGGAGTGCATGCCCAGTGGTTGCGGGTACTGAGGGGAGTGCAATAACTGCGCAATATATCAAACAAATACACCTGGGACTACGCAGCCAACTGCACTCGGGGATGTTTGTCTCGTGCGCGTGAAGAACCAAATGGAAAAAAACAACAGGAGCGACAACAAAAATAACAACAACAACAGCGAGGGCAAAGAAAACAATGGGAAACTGCAAATGGAAAATGGAAAGAGAAAAATTTATTTATATGCGATTTGATGATGGAAATGCGAGGGTTGGGCGTATCAGCAAATAAAAATAATGGATTGAATCAAATTTTGGTAAAGAGTCAGTGGCCATCGACGAGATGAAATCGTTGACGCGACTCGAGAACGGAAGGAGATGGAAGAATGCGATGTTGCATCGGTGACGCGGGCGGGAAAAAACAACAAATGACAACAAATGGCAAGCAAACAGTGGCGGGCGACTCCCCAGGCAAACATTTTTGGCAAGTGGATTGTCCACTGAATTCTGAAAAAGTGAAAAAAATCGACCTTGTGAAATGTGAATGTCACTTTAGTCCAAACTTTGCCTTAACCACTTCCGTGGATGAGATTAAGCGCCAAGTCGAAGCGGTAACACTCTAATATACTTGTTTGTGGACAAATACATTTAACGGCCAGAGTAAAAGTATTCACTTATATTTGTTAAATAAAGTAAAATAAAAATTGTATATAAAATTTAAGGATTTTTTTTTATATAAAATATCTAATACAAGCAAAGCAAAATTTTACATAATTTGCATTTAATGGCCACTATTTACTTATTATCAATATTGACTTGTTGGTATATTTTAAGTAATTAAAGTCGTAAAAAATCTTTAGAGGCATTTTACGAAATATACATAAATAAATCACTTTGTAGCTTTTCTATTAATGTTCTATATGAATTTGCATTTATCGATCAAAATGTGCACTTAATGATTACAATGCGCACTTAACGGCACATGTTAATTTAATGTCATAAAACAACTTGAAATATTTGCTGAAGGCCTTCACTGCCATTGCTTTACCAATAGCGTTAGTATTCATTTTAAGTATAGCTAACCTTTAAATGAATAAATAAATAACTTGAAATATTATAGAAAAGAGAAAGTTTAAGTAATTTTCTTTAAAATCTTTTTATTTTTGGAGTCTTTTTCCATTTACCAATGAGGCTTTTAAGCGAGTTATATGTTAGTTGTGTTAACCTTGTCACATTTTGAATGGAATAAGATGCTTACCCTTAGTGAGAGTACAATGAGCATTATTGCTGTTGTTTCCAACGCCACCGTCACCGTCATGCTAATCCGGTAACTGAGCCCTGGACTCTGAGGGTGCCTGAGTTGCCCTGTTGCCCTGCTGTTGGCACGCCTCGATGACTTTCGCCTGGCGCCCTTGGCTGGGATTAATTCCACACATTAGCCGGAAATTTTATATGTACGAACACTATGAATGGAGCTCTGCGTCTCTCTCTCTCTGACCGGTTGGTATTTCTATGAATATGTTGTGTGTTGGTTTTTTCTCTCCTTACAACGTGTGCCTAATGCTTGAAATCTTCTCGAGCTAAGCTGACATGACCAATGGCGGCCACTTGTTAATTTCCCATACTAATTTTCAGTTGGCAGCTCATTCAGTTGCTTTGGTTTCATCATTTTTAAGGGGGTTTTTTTTTTTTTTTTTGGGTTCTTTCCCCTTTCATTAATCACACTGATCGCTTTCCGAGCACGCACTACCGGGTATTCGCCATCATTTTTTAGGATTTGGCGCAATGTGAATTTCTCTTCCACACGTCGCGACGTGTCGCTTCCCATGTGGCTCCTGAGGGAAATGCGACGCATTTTCACAGTTTCACTCAGAGCGAGAGTTTTGCGCTGTAATTGAAATTTGTGTGAGTGATAAATTCAGTTCTGCTGTGCGTTGTGTTAAGCGCATGATTAGCGCATTTTCCTCGTCAACTCACAAGTTTCCACAGCACACATAATTTTTGTTTTCCTTTTATTTTATTTTTTTTTTGGCTACCCGTTGTGACTTAACCACAGAGCCCCGGGAGGTTATGAGGTTGGGAAGTGTGGCATATTCGTGCTTGGCCTGCCAACAATGGCTTTTAATTATTTATTGCCTAATGACCTAATGACTTTTCTTTTGCCCGGCCTGAGAAAGACCAAATCTCAATCAGTATGAGCCAGCGACACCCAAAAACCGAACCAAAGTCACGAACCAAGACCAAAGAGTGGGCTAAAGGACATTGTACTAGCTTTAGGACTAGCCACAGAATAAATTACGAACTTTTTCCACTCTCCCTGTACAGTTGTTCCTTAGTTAAATAGATTCTTTATGTAGACAATAATGAGAATGTTAAAACAGTTGTTATTTTCGTATTCAAAATATCAGTGATTGTGCATAATTAAATAATATTTACTTTCAATTATAGAGACCTTTTGTTTTTCTGTACTACAAATTGTTTTACAATTGCTGTTATAATGTCATTTATGTGCTTAATCAATAATCAGTTAATTTATATTATATTATTCGTTCATTCGTTCATTATGGCATATTATTGAGAATTCCTTCGATCACTCGTTTATCTGTTTACATGACAAATTGTAGCTAAGAATATACATATTACTTAATTTCAAAATGAGAGAAGATTAGATTAGTCTCAAGTCATTTTTGTTGTTTAAATATTATATATACCATTTCAATCCAATTTTTAAAGAGAATAATAATAATTAATAATATAATTTAATTATGCAGTTAATGTTATTAATTATCCAATTACTTGAATTTATAATTTTAACTTTTAAATAAGTTAAATATACTGTGATATTCTTCTCAGAACTTTAACATTTAACTTCACTGTAATCAAATATATGACATTACTGTCAAATGTGTTGAATATCTTAAGCATATTGTATCTTTCAACTGCCCTGAATTTCATTATCATTCATAGCAAATAATTTCAAATACTATTCTTGCATATAAATACCCATTATGTCAGGTCAATATGGTCTGGGGCGTGCTACCTTTTTCGCAAACAATCTAATTGACTCATAATCCCATTAGCACCTTCATTAGCTGTCCAGGCGAGCATGGACACAGCACTTTTCCCAAGTAACCCCAGAGTCGATAAAACAACCTGCTTTAGTCCCACGCTCCACGCCCTACGCCCGCAATCAACTCAATTTGCAAATTGTGGCCTGCCATGTGCCACACTTGAAAGTATTTTAAAACCATTTATTTCAAATGACCCACACGCCGAACACGGCGGGCAAGACGATGTCGAGTTGAGCCGACAATTTTAAAACTCGAAACACGTAAAGGTAACTTGCAAGGAGCCTGGCACAGGAACTGAAACCGAAACTGAAAACTGAAACTGGGGCTGGAACTGGCACTGGCACTGGAACTGCTGCAGCTGCGGTTTGGGGCTGATGCCATAAAAAATTCATTTGACTTAAAAACTTGCAGAGACAAAAAACCAAAACGTTGGCCCAGGTACCACAGAAGCAAAAAAAAAAAGAAGGAACTGAGCAGCACACGTCAGTTGAAACTAGAGATGAGACTGTGCGTTGAAAACACGAGTCAAGAACGTAAAAAAAAGAAGTAGAGAAGGGAAATATAAAAGGAGGAAATTAAAATTTAAATATTTAAAAATCTATTCAAAATAATCTAAGTTGCATGACGCGTTCGAAAATAAAAACACGAGCTGCACTCATCACTAACATATTAGCGATGTTAGAGTGTGCTGAGAGTATGAATACGAGTAGGAAATTAAAAAAATAAAGCAAATCATATAAAGAAATGTAGATGACTATGTTTACGAGTTTTGTGTAGGCAAAAAAGTTAATACGCTGTAAATTGAGTTTGCTTCGTGACACGACAAAAAAAAGGTGTTGAATCTATAAACATGATTCTTAAACTACAGCAAAACTTTTGAAGATAAGTAATTAAGTACTTTAAGAAGCTTAAATAAATGTTCATTTGTAGTTGACAAGAAATGAATATTTATTTTCTTAACGCTGCGTGACACGAACTGGTCTCATCGCTAGCTGGAAATCGTCAGTAGAAATTGATATTAAGTCAGGTGGCGCGTGTCCATTACACGCAGTGCAGGCAGAAAGCGAAAGCCTCCCAGATCCCCGGTAGAACATAACTGAGACAGAAGCAGAGAAAGAGAGAGAGAGAAGGTGAAAGAGGCCAGGCGGAGTGCGAAAGAGAGATAGAGAGTGCGTAAACTGACAGTTTTGAAGCACGCACATCCCGTGCATGGCATAAACAAAACAATACTCAATGCTCGACTCAACTGAGTACTGAGAACGGAGAACTCAGATCTGGGCACACAAATTTGCTTAGCCAGCGCGGAAATTGTGGTCGGTTGCTCTATTGTCTTATTGAACTGCCGGTAAGCATAGGAAACGGAAGCGCGACCCGGCAACGGTCTAAAGTGCTCTTTTACCTTCCCCGATTTACCCGGTTTCCCTTTTGCCAACGCCATCGTTTCTACTGATTTGGTCAGTGTTCGTTCGGCGTTTTGTCAAAAGGCGCACGTGAACTATTAAAATCACTTAGATGCAATTCATGTCACGTTCTCATTGAGGGGGGCAACCCGAAACTTAGTAGCGATTGATATATGCGATGTCAGTCTATGCATTTGTATCTCTAGCTATATCTCTAGCTATGTATCTGTGCGAGAAATGAACTGACAGACGACTGGGCAATCGCTGATAACGTTGAGCACTAAAGCAATTTACATGAATCGTTTTGGCCCCGTGCCCCACTGCAATTACATTATGTATACAGAATTCTGATATTTCTGTTGAGCAAGGTCAGTTCAATTCCAATTTGTAACGAAAGTTACATTTTATTTATTTGTTGCAGCATTTAATATTATATCAAATAGTATTATTGACATTATTTTTATTAAATACCTCTACATATTCAAAAGCTTATTTTAATATTATATTTGCAACAGCAGTGCAATATTTATATGTTACAACGTTTATTAAAATATTTCAGAACTTTTTAACGCTTGGCATGATTCCCATTCATATTTATAATGAAAAATGTGCAGAGATGCATGTAGGCAACCGACAACACTGACAAAGAAGTATTATATTGCCCAAAATAAATTTGATCTAAGCTGATTATTTACTTAGGCAGTAGCCAATGCAATTGACCCAATTCAATCATCAAAACTATTGCCAATGAGAGCATATAAAATAATACTTTCCATTTGGCATTGGACACAATTAAACATTTTAATTAATTTAAAAACCGTATATCGGCAAACAACAAAATAAATGATGCCAACAAAGTGCCGAAAACAATTAGTGCAGCAAAATCTTTCAAATTTTTCGAATTTCCAAGATCTTTACCAGGAATTTCATCTGTGTCGTGTCAATTAAATTCTCTCGAAAATTGAATACCACAAACCGCAGGTCTAATGAGTGGTAGGGGTAGAGGGGAGAAACTGTTGTTTTCCACTTGACAGGTCGAACAACAAGAACAGAAATAATATTGCAGTTTTCTCTTGCTCTTCGTTTCGTCTCGTGCTTTTTCTGTTCCTCTGATTAATTACAGGCAAATAAATTTCCATTTTCCCTCCTGCTCACTTGCACACTTTTCGTGTCATGTGTGGAAATGATAAAAATACTTAGCACTGTTTTAGTCTATAGATTTCTTTTCTTTATAGAGTCTCTGCTTGTATTATTAATTACGCTGACACTTTGGAGCTGCGCTAATGAGCACAGAAATAGAACTTTCCATAATTTGCCTGCCTTCTATATGGCATGAATCTTTAGTTGCCATGTATTCTTACCCATAGTTGTCGTTGCCATAGTTTCAAATGTGTTCGAGGTTTTTCGCTCATGGTTCAAATTCATTACCCTTGCTCTGACGCCACAATTTAAGCGAATGATGTTGGTTGAGCAAATATAACCTTATTATACCCGTCATACATTGATCAACAAGGGTATTACACCATAGTGGAAAATTTGATTTTTGAATTTTGATTTACAATAGTTGATGTAAGTATTTTAATTTCAAATAAAACAATGTGATTAAAAACGGTGGTATTATTATACCAAATTCACAGCAAAGTAAAGTAAGTACCTCAACAATATTGCTGAATATGCGTATCGCCTTTAAAAATTACTATTTTCTTAGTATGACTGAGGAAGAAATATTCTATTAAGTCAATATAAGTAATTACTAAGTTGAGCATATAATATACTTTATTTTAGAAAAATCCTGAAAATTCTTGAATCATAATCAAAAATGTAGTTTTACATGACTAAAAAGGGCTAAAGACGGTACAATAACGATTCAATAACAACCTTTAAGAATCCTTATCGGTGAAATGTCTGTGTGGTTTTTAGTAATAGACGAAAAAATATTAAAAATTTTTAAGTTTTCTTAAATAATTGAATGTATTTTCACAAGTCTTTTGCGTTTGATTATAAGACGAAGACCCGAAGCAACATCAAACTATTAGGTTAACTAGAAAATAAGCTCTATTTCAACCATATTATTAAGCATTTCGAAATAACAAATAAAAATAGAATATACATTAATAACACTGATTGATATTTTTTAACTGCTTAAAATGCATTACTGCATTTTCTATATATGACTGGCGGATATCCCAAAGTCGAGCACACCCGCTAGTGGTTTTTAGCTTGTTTTACGTTGCCCCAGCTTTAGTTGGCATGTTGCACGCTAGATGTCGCTGCTGTTGTGTTGGATGCTGCCAGCTATTTTACCTGCTTGCACGTTCATGAAAAATGATTACAAGTGGGTCACAGGATATGCAAATGTTTCTTTTTCACACTCAGCCAGCGACAATGGTGAAGCAGCTGTTGTTTTTCTCTGCTCTCCCCAGTGCTGGGCATCAGGTGTTGGGCCACTCTTGAGTTATGGACATTGACTATATATATGCCAGCGACTTCTTGCCAAGATATTGTGCAAATGCATTTGAAAGTTGGCCAAGAAAATAGCGAAAGTTTTTGCACTTTTGTACTTTATATCTGCCATTGCCGGAAGTTGCAACTTTAATTTCCAGCGCAGAGAGAGAGAAAACAGAGAACAGCAATGCATGCAACGGCAAGCACAGGAATTGGCCAAGGACAACAGCAACGAGCAGGACTAGAGGACAAGAGGACAACAACGCCTAAAGTTACATTTGATTTAATTTTCTTTTTGCTGGTTTCAAGAGATTCAAGTTTGCAAAGCCAAACGCATAACGCATGAAAAACTAATCAAAATGGCACTTGCCCAGGGACCATCGAGCATATATTTCATAGTGAATGTTTGTTAACAAAATACCCTTTAATATGTTTTGTATGGAGGAGTTGGTTTGCACTTTTGAAAAATCTGTATTTATTTTAAAATCTGTGTTTCATATACATAATAATACACCTACAAATTTAAAAACAAATAAATGTTTTTTCTTAGCTTATATTTCATTATAGGGTATCCCTAAGTCAAGCACTTTCCCAGCTCGTTCAATCATAGATGTTTTTTGTTTGTGACGCTGCCGGCCATTTGCGCTTTTCTCGTTTCTCCCTGACACATGCACATGTCCTGCGAATAGCCCCAGAGTGAGAGTTTATTCAGCTTTTTAGCTTCTTCTTCACAAGTCAAAAAGTTGAAAATGTGTCAGTAGTCCTTGTCATTTGTTTATTTCCTTTTTCCAGAAATTACATAAATAAATATAATATATATACTCTGGACTAACATTGTAATGTATTTTGTATTTTGTATTTTATATTTTGTAGTTTGTTGTCGGTTGTTCGGAACTAGATGAGTCTTGTCTTCTGCTTTGGACATTGAATTTGAAATGTCATTAAGAATAAAACTTTGCGAAATAGTTTGGATGCGATTTGAAGACAGCAAAATTGAAATGTTGTTTTCAAGAAAATATTTTCTATATTGAAAACAACCAATGCAAGTAAATATAGTAAATTACGAGTGAATTCATACAAAGATAAAAGGTGAATACGAATATTTGTTAAATGAAATAAAAGCAGTATGAAAATGATGTTCTCTAATATTAAAACAGCAAACAAATATTGGTTTAGCTCTGCAAGTAAAGAGTAAAATTAGTTCTTCTCCTTTTGATATATATTTTTAGTTTTGCTCCTTCTGAAAAAGTTGACTGTTAAAGGCCACAAATCCTACATGATCAGCACACTGATGACCGCAACGAAGCCGGTTGCTCAGTGCACAAAGTTCACTCTACAGCTGCAAAGAGGGATTTTTTTTTCCTGGCGTTTACTTAAGCTGCTCAAATGTTGCTTAGTTTGGCAAAAACACGCAGCGACCATTTTTCATATTTTTATTATAAATTTATTATAAAGCCAAAAGCAGCAGTAGCAGCAACAGCAACGAGAGCAAGAGCAACAGTTCCACTTGGATGGTGGAGAATGGATAGTGGTTGGTGGATGGGATCTAATAGCTCCCCATTTGCCCTACTCTCAGGTTTGTGGCACAACTCTTGCCACTCTTTGGCAGAACTCTGGACTGCGGTTTAGAGCTTCGGCTACTTTGGCATTTATTTTAAATTATAGTTCGCAGTAATAACTAATGCTCAGAGAGTTAGGGAAAACACACAGAGTGAGAGAGAGAGAAAGAAGAAGAACAGTTGTTGTTGGTTGTTGTTGTCGCTGCCATGTACAGAAATTATAGACATTTTGGTCTGGGGCTTGTGTGTAGTTTTTAGCCGTTTAATGACAGTATTTGCGAGCAATGCGAAAGTTCTATGGCTGCTTGACATGAGAGATTCCGCATTTGCTGGCACTCGAGGAGAGAAGAGACGATTTGACGAATTCAATTAAATTTACTGCAATATAAATGTGGATTAAACAGTTTGACAAGTCATCTGCATAATTATGAAAATTCCCAGAACCTAGAACTAGACTTTGACATTTTTCATGCACTAATTGAAAATTCCTCAAGTCAGCTTAAAGCTGGTAAAATTTGCCCAGCAATTTTCATCATTGAATTGCTTGGAACAAACAATGCCAATTGATGTTGTGTGAATGAATTTACACCATCATGGTAATCGAGTCCTTTCCGAGGGCTACACAAGCAAGTTTTGGTGGCCCTAATGGCAGCGCACGCCCACTGTCACGCCCCCGTCCACACGTCAGTAAATATGAATGAGTTCGAGTTAATGAAATATTGAAATATGAATAGACAAACTCGCCTTCGCACACTCCAAAGCAATCATGTGTCCATCAAGCAAAACTTTTTCCTCAGCCTGTCAAAACCAAAGGCAAACTGGACGAGTAAACAAAAATGCAAATGAACATAGACTATAAGATACCCTAGAAAAAAAGTAAATATTTAAATATAGATTTTTTCATTGGATGATTGAATTTAGTACTTAAAAATTAATATTAAAAATGTTTTAAAATTAAGTCAAAGTTCTCGTTTTTTTTTTTTTAATTTTTTATGGTATACTAAAATGGTAATAATATTGTAATTGAGAAGTAAGAAACAGGCGCCCCCTAACCAAAAAAAAAAGTAACCCGAAACAAACAAAAATTACAACGCTTAATTATGAAAAGTGTTTTTTTCTCTTAGCCCACAGCCTTCAACCTAGTTGATGAAAATGAGTAAAAATGTAGAAAACACACGAACGAGTTAATGAGCGAAATTATAATGAAGTTTTACTTCCAGAAAACAACCCTTATTGGGCATGCATTTAGGGCATGTGGGTCAGCGTTGTTACTTGAGGGGGCTGCTTTAATGGGGCTAATCAAATATTTGACATTTACTTTGGGTGAAGCGTTGCTTGAAGTGTTGTCTAGTGTAAAGCTCATTACAATCCGCTCTTCACTCTGGGCAACGCTTCGTTCCGAATAGGAGCAAGGACAAGGAAGGGGAGGCTCCTCGGTGTCTACAGTCCGACCAGTGAGACGTGCAGTATGCAATGAAATATTTCATTAAATCGCTTAACATTGCAACAGTTACCCAAGTAACCAGCCAACAACCAACAACCGACAACCAACATCAACAGCCACATTAACAATGACGCCAACAACGGCAGGAAAAAGGGAAGCGCCGAATGCCGTAATATGAGTATCCTCGTAATAAGAAGGACACGACGACAAGAGCTCTTGAATCCCCTACAAAGAGTTGAGCAATTGCGAAATTCACAACAAATTGCAATAATAAAAAAGTTATAGAATGAGGAAATGCATTGAAATGTTATCGATTCTAAGTTAGTTAGACATTTTTAAATTACTTAACTAGTTTTAAAAGATTTATTACAATTTTTGACAACTGTTATTTTGATCTTTCTTTTGATATTCATTTAAATATGTAATTTAAATTCATTTGAATTAAATTCATGTCTCCATGTGCTCGATTTTGTAGCGCACAAAGGGAATAAATGTGTTAACGAGCTGAGCAAAATGAAAAGGACAAAAACGGAAGCGGAAATGTTTAATGCGGGCTTGTGCAGCACAGGCTGGATCGAAGAACGGAGCATCCTCCCGTGTTCAGGGCCGAGTACGAGAGTCCGACACCCGAGACCTGCCCAAGTGAGTTACGCGCTAACGAAAGCCGATAAATATTTATTTGCATGTATCTGCTTGTGTGAGTGTGTGAGTGCGTGCTTGTCTGCGTATGTCTGTGTCTGTGTGTGTGTGTGTGTGTGTTAATTAAGAATTTGCAATGGGCTGGCAGACGATTAAATGTGTACGAAAATGTGCCGCCCTTGCCCCATGATGACCCCTTGGCTGCTTGGCCAATGCAATGTGGTAAACAACAATCGATGGATGTGCTGGACACGCAGCGAATGACCATTAGTTCCGCCTAGCGGCAAGATGGGATAAGGGCAGCGAGCGATAATCGAATGAATTAATGGAACACGCAAATGAAATAAAAATCGCCACTGCCAGCGATTCATTTGGATAAATCTCTTTTCTCGCCAACACAAACAAATGGTTCTTCATAGCCCAATGTTGCTAATAGAACATTACGAGTAAATAAAAGAATAGCAACAAGATCTTTATATGTTACATATACTGGCCCGTACTTTTGATACAGTTCCACCGGATTTATGAACAACCAAAACGAGAAACTACTACACAACTTTGCTGTAACATAAAGTAAAAAGAAAGAGTTTCAATAACTACTCTAATTATCTTGTGTAGAATTGGCAACCTTTTCTCTCTTATTCAGTCAATTACGTAATTAGTCAATTTTTTAGTCGGGCTAAAAATCTTAAATAAATAGATCGGAAAACATTCATATAGAAATTTACTAATGTTATAGGATAGTTTTTGAATCGGACTATCGATCTAAAGATAAAATTATTCCTAAGACGAAAATAAAACAAATTAATAAAATAAACAACAGTAGCCTGAAAAATAAATTACAATCTGGTGAACTGGAACACAACATAAACGGTGACGTAATGCATTCTGTTAAATTACAGGTATTAAAAACACAAACTTAATCGTATTTGCGCGAATGTTAAAAGTAACGGTGCTTAAATTGATTCTTTTGTCATTAAATTATTTTTTTTTAATTTGCTACTTAATAATTTAGTGTATTCACTATTGTACAGAATTTGCTATGTTTAATTGGTTTTTAGTTTGTTGGCTTTAGTATTTTCATCCTTTTTGATTTCCCTGTTAGCTTTCTATAAACCAAACGTAAGATAAGCACATTGACAAATACAACAACTATCAAAACAACAAATAATATGGCGAAAATATCCAAGTTGTTCGCTGTTATGAATCTCATACATATGTAGAAGAGGGCTCTGTAGATGAGGTGCTCCATGATACCGTAGTACATACTCGACCCAGTAAAGCACTGTCTGCCTTGCAGTCATCGGACGATCTCGAAATAATTGGGAAAAGGCTTTAACATTTTGTGTATACTTTGGGTTCTCCAAGATTTCTAAAATGTTATCACTGAAAGGCTCCTCCTCCAGTGTTAACAAACTCATGCTGAGACCGAATTCATCAAATACAACTTTATCAGCATTTGCGGGCTGATCTCCAAAGACCGGCAGAGATAACATTGGTTTTCCGTGATACTGTGACTCTGTAATGCCGCCACGCCCAGCATGGTCTATGAAGAGAACAATCTTGGGATGCCACTTGGAGTAAAGAATGTTTGCAGATTTTCCAGGAGTGTTGTCAATATCTTCCCACTTCCAAATAACTCGCTGTTTCAATTTTGACAAAACGTTGAACATCTTCTGAACAGTTTCTAGATTCAAAAATTTTCCTTGAATGTTTGATTCCAAGCTGAGCAGGATGGCACTGTCGGTTGCATTGTTAAGGAATTCAGACATTGCTTGGGGCAAGGGATCTGGTGTATCTTTAATTTGAATGCCTCCAACTTCGATTACTCCTGGCATCTTGGGCCTAAAGGGACCTTCGCTGATGCCATGAGAATTGAAGAGAACCAGCGAAACATTTCTATTTAGCTCTTCATAAGTTGGCATGCTAGAATCATTTCCATAGAGGTAACTGTAGAAGAAATGTATAAAAAATTGTAAATTTATTGATCTGTTTGGTAATTAATTTGTTTGTAATAATACTTACTAGTAAGCTTCAGCATTATCTTTTTCGATGAGGTATAGAAAGAGTTTTTCGAAGCACGACGTTATAAAGTTAGAAAAGCGTCCATTAAGCCATGTTCGTCAACGTGTACGTTCACAGCCGGAACATAAGCGACATCAGCTGGATTTCCAAGCATGCTATCGAACACTCCCCATTGAAACGTGGAAGTGGCTATCACAATGGGTACCTTGAGTTTTTGAGCAATGCCCATCTGGAAGATATTCATGAAGTATCCAATCATAACCAAATCGAACTTGTTATCCTTGTTCTCGTAGAGGTCTATGACTTGAGGATCTTCCATGACGTCACGATTCTTATCAAACATGCTCTTCAATTGGCTGCGCATACATAGTATCGGTATTATCCGCAGTGCCTGTATCGGTATTATCCGTTTGTATTATCCGGTATAATCCATGCATCCTGCTGTTGGTCTTAGTTCAATAACCTTAATGTTTTTATGGGTCACAACAGGTTTCAGAGTTGTAACCACTGTCACGTTGTGTCCATTCTCGGCTAAAACTTTTGCCATTGACATTTCGATAATCAAATGTGAGGGGCTAGGACAACTAAATATGCCTAGTATATTAGCTCCCTGAGCTCCAGAGACAAGTATTGCTCCAAGGAGCGTCAAGAATACCGCGTACGAACCCATTTGATCGGTTTGAAAGATATTCGAAAACTGATCTGTGGTCACTATTAACAGACTATATATACAATTTTGTAGCGTTATCAATTCATTATTTTATTAAGCCAATGATTGATAAAAGTTAGTTGACTTACATTATTTTATTTGATTTTCATCATGACTCTGCACTTTAGAAGGCCCTTATACCGAGATAATGTTTTAAAACTGCCGAACAACCGTTAGGCGTTGAAATTTTATCGGTGTCATACTCATTTCCTCGCTAATCAATATGCTCTCCGAAATATTTGAGGTCGAATTCATGCATTTGTATGGGTAAATTTTAGTGTTGAGTTCACTTTTTTATCAGTGAGCGTACTGGTTCGATTTGTTCTTTCGATTTCGATTATGTTCTTGTGTTATGTATTCTTTGGCTTATTTTTTTACAATGTGATTTACTAAGGATAGCAGAATTATAATCCGAATCTTTTTAGAGAACATTTATATTTAATTTTGATATCTTTCAATCTAAATAAACAACAAGAAAATTTAATAAAATCATATAAATATAATTAACAAACTTTCTGTATCACAATATATAGCTAAAAGTCAAAGTTTATTTTAATAATAATTAAAACGATAAAGAACATAATAATTAATACGAAAACATATAAATTTTTTAATATATTTAAAAGTATCTACATATGAATCCTAAATAAGTGAAGTGATTACATATATTTACATTAGATAATACATGATGATATTAAAAAAATACTGTGTAACACAATAAATAAAAAATAAGCTACTGTTAACAATATTTTAAATATATCAGGAAATTAAAAGAAAAAAATAAAGGAAAAATAACAAAAAATCATAGATACGTTTTGAAAATCGGGCAATACTTTTTGACGCATTTCTTGCAAGAAGCTTCAAGTAGCACAATGGAATAGCGTATAGTTTGCATAGACCATAAGTAAAATGCTACGCAAGCACGAATTAAATGTCAAATACAATAATATATATACTTTACTTTAAATCTCCTCTTTTCTTTAAGCTTGCTTCTAGTTAATAATTAATTCTTTAGGGCTAAAGATTTATATACTCAAATTATAATATCCTTTCCAAAAAAAATAAAGTAAGAAACCTAAAGTCGAGTACAGTGAGATACCGAAGAATATATTTCGCATATGCTTATATACACTACTACTAACAGACTGTCAATACAATTAAAATAATTTTTAAATGATTTCTGACATTTATATATAATCGGAAACAAATTCTCAGAATTCGTAAAGACTACATATATTATTATGTGTCTAAACAAAAAAGTTAAGTTCAGCAATTATTTCATATGCAATCACATTTTGTGATATTAGAAGGTTTCTGTATTCTCAATAAACGAATATCTTAAAAAAAAGAAAGTTCGACTATAAGAAGAAAAATCCTATAAATTAAATTGTATTCTTGTGTATTCTTTAAATAAATGTATAAAGTATATGTATGTTATTTAATATTTAGTTTATAATCTTCTTGTGGCTTATTTGAAGGTATGCTAGATCATTTTATTTTAATTTGTCTTTTTACCATTTGTCTTCTTTTTTGACTTTCCTATTAGTTTTCTATAAAGCAATTGCAATACTATCTTATTTATAAATAGAATAACTACAAGAGCAACTATAATCACAGCGTAGACATCAATATTATGTGCTTCCACAAAGCTCAAGCGCAACAGGGGAGATTGCAGATGAGGAGCTCCATGATGGCGAAGCACGTACTCAGTCCAGTAGAGCACAGTCTGACGAGCAGTCAATGGTCGATCTCTGAATAAATCAGAGAAGGCCTTAACCTTCTGAGTGTACTTCGGATTTTCGAGAAGTTCTATAACATTATCGCGGAAAGGCTTCTCCTCCAAATCCAACAGCGACATGGTGAGGCCAAATCCATCGGATACCATCTTATCTGCGTTTCCAGGTTGATCTCCAAAGACTGGAAGTGACAGCATTGGTTTTCCGTGATACTGTGACTCTGTAATGCCGCCTCGTCCAGCATGGTTTATGAAGAGCACAATCTTGGGATGAGCCAGAATATCATCCTGAGGTAGCCACTTGGAGTACATAATATTCGCAGATTTTCCAGGAGTGTTGTCAACATCTTCCCACTTCCAAATAACTCGCTGTTTTAATTTTGACAAAACGTTGAACATCTTCTGAACAGTTTCTGGATTCAGATATTTTCCTTGAATATTTGATCCCAAGCTGAGCAGGATAGCACCGTCGGTTGCATTATTTAGAATTCAGACATTGCTTGTGGCAAGGGATCTGGTGTATCTTTAACCTGAATGCCTCCAACTTCGATTACTCCTGGCACATTGGGTCTAATGGGACCTTCGCTGATGCCATGTGAATTGAAGAGAACTAATGATACATTCCTATTCAATTCATCATAAGTTGGCATATCAGGATCGTTACCATAGAGGTCACTGTATCAATGGATGAACAATTAATATTTGCAGACATTTTTTATTATAAAATAATACTTACTAGTAAGCTTCGGCATTATCCTTTTCAATGAGGTACACAAAAACTTTCTCAAAACACTTTGAAATAAAGTTGGAAAAACGTTGTTTCAAATCTATTGGGCCTTTATTGAAATTGACACCCATTGCCGGAACATAAGCGATGTCAGCTGGATTTGCAATCATGCTGTCGAACACTCCCCATTGAAATGTGGATGATGCAATCACAACGGGAACTTTCAGTTTTTGAGCAATAGCCAATTGGAAGTTATTTAAGAAGTATCCAAGCATTACCAAATCGAACTTGTTATCCTTGTTCTCGTAGAGATCCTTAACGCGTTGATCCTCCATGACTTCACGATTCTTATCAAACATGATCTTTAATTGACTACGCATACGCAAAAATGCTGTGCCTGTATCGCTATTATCCGTCTGCATAACGCTGGCCAACATTTTATTTAATCCTTCTTGTTGCTCTTTCGTCATGGGCACTATAATAACCTTAATGTTCTTATGAGTGACAACTGGTGGAATAGTTGTCACTACTGTCACGTTGTGTCCATTCTCTGCCATTACTTTGGCCATTGACATTTCGATAATCAAATGTGAGGGGCCCGGGCAACTAAATACGCCTAGTATATTGGCTCCATGAGCACCAGAGATAAGTATTGCTCCAAGGAGCGTCAAGAATACCGCGTACGAAGACATTTGAACGGCTTGAAAAATTTTCGTTAACTGATCTGTGATCAGAATTTCACACAATATATATACAAATGTGTAGCAAGCTATTTTTTATAAGCAATTCTTATTTAGACAAGAATAATTGATAATTGTGCACTCAAATTCTTTTTCTTTATTCATTCTATTTTCATCGTGACTGTGAACTTTTTAATGCCGCATGTCGCGATAACATTTTAAAATTCACCGACAATCATTACCAATCGCATTTTTATTGGTGACGTATTCAATGATTTGCTTTGCTAATCAACGATGTCTATGAAATGTTTGAAGTCGTGATTGTACAAAAATTGTTACTTATAACATTTAAAGTGTATGTAATAAGATTAAGACTGAAACCTATTTCGTGAAATAGATTATTTAATCGTCATTAGCTGCTTTCTAAAGATTTAACTAATATATTTAAAAGACGCCAGTCAGCATTCGTAGCCAGGCAGTCTTCAATATACATTCTTGTCGTCAGCATGATAGTGAACTACTTTTATCAGTAGGTATTTTTTTATTTATCAACTTAGTGACAGCGACAACATTTATACGGGATTGTCTAGGTACTGTTGTCGTTGTTTACTGATTAATACTTTAACGGAAAAATAGTAATCAAAATAAAACGGGTAATTGTCGATAACAAAGCAAACGAGTCAAAGTTGCCTTTCGAATATCGGGTAATTGTGTGTGGTATTGTATTTAATATAATTTGATCGCTTATACATGAAAAACAGAATGAGTTGCGAAAGAAAATGTCAATTATTTATTTGACCATATTTAGTTAAGATCTATATTCTTAGGTCCCAATACACAATTCGATACTCTGCTTTAAAAGGATATACAACTTTACATTACTTAAGAGTTGTCTAAGAAACAAGTCGTTAGATTTAAATGAACCCTCATACATGCAAAATTTTGAACAGGTTCTTATGACGGATCTTCATGAAAATAAAGACAACCATTTCGATCTAGTTATGTTGGGCTACTTCCTTAATACTTATCAACTGGGCATTGCACATAAATTCAAAGCTCCTGTTGTGATAGCGGCCTCAATGCCGCCCATGGAAATCTTTAACAATGTTATTGGTAACCCTTCAGCTTCTTTCTTTGTGCCCGCAATGAATATGGCAGTCGAAAGAGGCCAAATTATGACATTTATGCAACGAATTCAAAACTTCTTTACAAATGTTGCTACTGAAGTATTTTTTGGATTTTTTGAAAACTCTAATGCAAACACATACAAGTAAGTCCAAATCGTATTTAATTTAGAAAAATTGATTAATTCTTATATTTTCATTACACAGAAGTTTATGGCGATGATCCTAATATGCCCGCCTTTGAAGAGTTAGGCAAGAATGTATTGCTTACTTTCTTTAGTTCATATGCAATCAGCGAAGGACCCATCAGACCCAATGTTCCAGCAGTTATCGAAGTAGGTGGCATTCAGATTAAAGACAAACCGAATCCGTTGCCCAAACAACTTGCTGAGTTCCTAAGCAATGCTGACAATGGAGCTATTCTGCTCTCCTTGGGATCCAATGTGAAAAGCTCACATTTAAAATCCGACACAAACAACAAAATATTCAATGTGTTGTCGAAGCTGAAACAACGTATCATTTGGAAATGGGAAGACCTCGATAATACTCCCGGCAAATCGGAGAATATTTTCTACTCGAAGTGGCTGCCTCAAGATGATATTTTGGCCCATCCTAACATTACACTCTTCATCACACATGCGGGAAAAGGAGGCATAACAGAGGCCCAGTATCATGGAAAACCAATGTTGGCGCTTCCCATATTTGGTGATCAGCCCAGCAATGCTTTAAGAATGGTGAAAGATGGATTTGGTCTCACTTTGAGTCTGCTGACTCTCGAAGAACAGCCCTTCAAAGAGAGTCTGACTGAACTCCTGGAGAATCCTCAGTATTCACATAAAGTAAAGACTTTCTCGGCTTTATATAGGGACAGACCTATGTCTGCTCGAGAAAGTGTTCTTTACTGGTCCGAGTATGTGATGCGTCATCATGAAGCACCTCATCTGCAGAGCCCTTTGATGCAAATGAACTTCATTGCGTCTAACAACTTGGCTGTGTTCGCCTTGCTTGTAACTGTTTTAATTGTTTTCATCAACATTAGCAAGTTCGTGTTGACTGTGGTAATCAGAAAGTTAAAGGGAAACCGAAAAATACTGACAAAATAAAAAGACAATAATTTTAAATTATTACGTGCAACTAATAACATTGTATTGTAACTAACACATTACATAAATTTGTAATTATTAATAAATTTCATGTAAGATAAAATTCTTATAAATGAAAATGCATAATTCGCTTGGGAATGTATGTATGTTTGCTGATACAAACGTATATTTTTGCTCGTCTGATTGAATCATATTCTAAAAATATATCAACTTAATACACCGAACAAATACTTAAATATACCAAAGAAAAATTTGGTATATCGGTGCATTCAAATATACCATAGAGTACAAAATATACCACATTGTCAGTCAAAGCAAAACAGACTCGACAGCAGCAGTTCTAATAATACACATTTTAAAAATTCAATAATTAATGTTAATACTAAATAAAATGTTGCTATAAATATGTTGACGGGTAAAATCCATAATTGAGATATATTGACTAGATTTATTAACTAGTCTTGACAAATACGAAGGGTCAACTATTGAACATTTGTCTAATGTATTCATTTAATAAATCTTTCAATATTAATATTTAATTTGTAATTTATACCCACCTTATTAAAATATTTAATTTTCAGTCGAAGTATATTGTTCATTCTACTTTCATCATGACTATGGGTTTTATTAAATCCACATGTCGAGATAACATTTTTAATTTTGACCGATAATCAGTAGCTGACGCAATATAATTTGTTATGTACATATGTTAGGTTGCTCAACTTTCATATCGTGGTCTTCAATAAAATATTTAAGGTCAAATTTCTGCACATATTTCTTACTTACATATATAAAATATTAAAAGTATTGCAAACAGATTAGCGCTGAAACTTATTTCATGATGTAGATTATTTAAACATTAGTTGCACTCTAAGGATTTAAAAGCCGCCAGTCAGCATTCGTAGCCAAACAGTCTTCGTCGTACTTTCATATCGTCTGTATGATAATGGACAACCTATCAGCAGGTATTCCTATAATTATCAGCTAGTGACGACGATTACTACAATATATTTGAGATTTTTCAGCCGCTACTCTCGCCTCTCTCAGACTGATAAAAGGCGAATAGTGAGCAAAACAAACCGGATAATTGCAGATAACACAGCAAACGGGTTATCGATTGTTATAGTTATAGACGGCTGATAGCGGTGTGATAATAATAGAATATACAATTCGATCGCACACTTTATAAGCTACTTAAACAACAAAAATAAATGGTAAAATGTCAAATAACCACGTTCTCCAATTGAATCTAGTACAGCAAAGTTTTATCATTTTTAATTATTAATGTTTATGCTTAAAAGAACACATATTCCATTAAAAATTAGTTTCTACATAAATGAATCAAAAAAGATGTGGATATTCTTATTTTATATTTTTTTCTTAATTTATTTTTAAGGAAGTAATTACATTATACGCCAGCTGCAAAGCTTTACAAAGATATAATGGAACAAAATCATAACCCTGGTCACTACATAATTTGTTATCCGTTTAACAAATTTCACCACCTGTTTCGAAACTTGCGTTAACGCATGTTATCAGTCAAGTACGCGATAAGTCTTATCAACGGCTATATAAAGAAAGCAGACTAACCAATTTGCAGTAGTCTTTGCAAATATTTTGAGGCATCAACATGGATCGCTGCAGTAATCGAACGGTGCTGCTCGCTCTACTGAGTGTTTTGCTTATCAGCGGCTGTCAAGGTGGAAATATACTCGGAGTATTTACGAGTCTAAGTCCCTCGCATTTGATTATACACATGTCGATGGCAAAAGTTTTGGCTGAGAATGGTCATAATGTAACCGTAATAACGGCCCTCAAACCCGTCGTGAATCACAAGGATATCACTGTAGTGCAGGTTCCTATGAGCGAAGAGGATCACAAACATATGAGTGCAACAATTGCGCAATTTGCCAGCCAGGACAATAGCAATATGGTTATTACCATGTTTCGTTCAATGGGACAAATGATATTTATGATGGACAAGATGCGGGATATAATGAAAGACCAGCGTGTGAAGGATCTTTACGAGAACAAGGACAACAAGTTTGATCTAGTTATGTTGGGGTACTTCCTTAATACTTATCAACTGGGAATTGCGCATAAATTAAAAGCTCCCGTTGTTATTGCGGCCTCAATGCCGCCCAATGAAATATTTAACACCGTTGTTGGCAATCCATCAGCTGCTTCCTTTGTGCCGGCAATGAATATGGCAGTCGAAAGAGGCCAAATTATGACATTTGTGCAACGAGTTCAAAACTTTCTTACGAATATTGCAATGAAAGTATTTTTTGCAATTCTGGAGAACTATAATGCCAACTCATATAAGTAAGTTTTAGATATTTTTTAAACAGTGTAAACAGTGAACACACTAACGATTTAATTCTTCTCTGTAGAGAGGTGTTTGGCGGCGATCCGACTTTGCCCCCCTTTGAAGAGATTTGCAAGAATGTGTCGCTGGCCTTCTTCAGTTCTCATGCACTCAGTGAAGGACCCATCAGACCCAATGTTCCAGCAGTTATCGAAGTAGGTGGCATTCAGATTAAAGACAAACCGAATCCGTTGCCCAAACAACTTGCTGAGTTCCTAAGCAATGCTGACAATGGTGCTATTCTTCTCTCGTTGGGATCCAATGTGAAAAGCTCACATTTAAAATCCGACACAAACAACAAAATATTCAATGTGTTGTCGAAGCTGAAACAACGTATCATTTGGAAATGGGAAGACCTCGATAATACTCCCGGCAAATCGGAGAATATTTTCTACTCGAAGTGGCTGCCTCAAGATGATATTTTGGCCCATCCTAACATTACACTCTTCATCACACATGCGGGAAAAGGAGGCATAACAGAGGCCCAGTATCATGGAAAACCAATGTTGGCGCTTCCCATATTTGGTGATCAGCCCAGCAATGCTTTAAGAATGGTGAAAGATGGATTTGGTCTCACTTTGAGTCTGCTGACTCTCGAAGAACAGCCCTTCAAAGAGAGTCTGACTGAACTCCTGGAGAATCCTCAGTATTCACATAAAGTAAAGACTTTCTCGGCTTTATATAGGGACAGACCTATGTCTGCTCGAGAAAGTGTTCTTTACTGGTCCGAGTATGTGATGCGTCATCATGGAGCACCTCATCTGCAGAGCCCTTTGATGCAAATGAACTTTATTGCGTCTAACAACTTGGATGTGTTCGCCTTGCTTGTGACTATTTTAATTGTTTTTATCTACATTAGCAAGTTTGTGTTGACTGTGGTAATCAGAAAGTTAAAGAGAAAAGCGAAAAATACTGATAAACTAAAAAAGCATTAGATTTAAGAGCCTATAAATTACGTTAAGTACGTGCAACACGAAATAATTGGAAATTACACTATTAATATGTATAAATTTGTATGTCTGCTTTTTATATTTAGATTTCATAATTTCTTTAACATTACATTATTCTCTTATAACACACTTATTAAATTGCACTTACATACATATATTGTTATCGCCAAATCGCTTTTATTTGAATTACTATTTCTTATTATATACTCATTTGAAACCATAATATAAAATCAAATCAAACTTAATCTCTTTTATACAAGACTTTTTATTGAATGGCGACTACCCCAAAAATGGTTATACTGTATATCATACAACAATGGTATACAAATCTTTTTAAATTTGCAGTTTTGTTTTTGATTATATCAAGGTAATGCTAAAAAAAAATTATATTTTATGAATCGTCAGAGAAAGCGAGGAATGGTTGTATCTTTTAAAATTCTCTAGGGTTATTATATTAAATTAAATTATTTAAATTATATTTTGCTCTTTTTATTAAAATTGAACAAATAGGTATCCCCAATTTAGTAGAGTTTCACATTGAGATACTCAGTTACAAAGTTTGTTATAATATTGTACGTCTAATATCTACCACCTACCCTAGTTTTACAAATTCGCTCCACTAACATTTCTATGAACAACATAGAAAATTTCAAAACTAGTTTTCATAAAAATTAAATTATACTAGGAATAATTTTATAGCCATTTCGGCTTTGGTACAGGCTTAATTTCGTTGACAATATTATATATTACATATTATTTTTCAATATATAGTTATTCCAAACATACCTTTTTTCCAATATAATAATTAGATGTATTTTAATAGCGGTTTTACTGTAGTCTTCTTATTTGTTAAATATTTCTTCTTTAATATTTTTATACCCGCTACCCATATTATAAAAGGTTATTATAACTTATAATAAATTATAACCTATAACTTATGAAGTTTATATATTCTTGATCAACAACAATAGCCGAGACGAAAACACTTGTTATGTTTGCAGGCAGATCAAGGTTGAAGCTAAAATCGCGTTCATACAATAATGATAAGAGCATTTAGGAGTCCTAAAAAATTTAATTGCCATTAGAAAAAAATTTTATAAATTATTCAAGAAATACTTTTGTATGGAAAAAAACGCTTTTCTACTCGTTTTTATTTTTTAGGCTGGTATATTTTGTACCTTATGGTATATTATTATTGATATTATATTAATGTAGTAATATATATACCAAATATTGTCGGTATATTTAAGTATTTTTGTTGTATATTAATTTGCTAAGCAATGTGAATAATACCTTTCTGTTTTGTTTTTATTCAAAATGTGTAGTGGGTATTTGATAGTCAAGCACACTTTAATGTGGTTTCCTTATGTGTTATATTTTATTTAGTTCGAGTATTAACAAAGAAAAGTAATGTCCGTATTGACGTACTAAAAAATTAATACAGAGAAAAAAATTAAACTAAATAAGTTAAAGTTATACGGTCAAGTACGCTTGATTGTGTTATTACCGCTACTCAAAAAAAAGTTATATACCAAAAAATTACCGAAAAATACTAAAATATGTCGAAAGCTGTATTTACGAAATATACTATTGAATTCAAAATATACCAGATTATCAAACAAACTATTCGAGACAGTAGCATTTTATTTTGCCACATAAAAGTATTTCTTAGACATCATTTAAAATTTTTATCAGATTGCACCAAAATTATAAGAACTCAGATTTGCTGTTGTTATTGTGTGCTCTAGGGACTTCTTAACTCCGGTCACTAATATAACATACCCGCTTAACGATTTCACCTTTTATTTTGGAGCGTGCATCGAGTTATGTTATCAGTCAAGTACGCGATAACCTGCTTTCACTGACTATATAAAATAGGCAAATTGCGAAAATTGCAGTAGTCTTTATAAATATTTCGGGACATCAACATGGATCGCAGCAGTCGTCAGACCGTAATACTCGCGCTAGTGAGTGCTTTGCTTATCAGTGGCAGTCAAGGTGGAAATATTCTCGGAGTGTTTACGAGTACAAGTCCCTCGCATTTAATCGTACAAATGTCGATGATAAAGGTTCTAGCTGAAAATGGGCATAATGTGACTGTAATAACGGCTCTGAAACCTGTAGTGACTCACAAGGATATTACTGTTATCCAAGTTCCTTTGAGCGAGGAGGATAATAAGCAGATGAGTGCCACTATTGCTCAATTTGGGATATCATAAAAGATCAGCGTGTGAAGGATTTATATGAGAACAAGGACAACAAGTTCGACCTAGTTGCGTTGGGCTACTTCCTTAATACTTATCAATTGGGAATTGCGCATAAATTCAAAGCTCCCGCTATAATCGCGGCCTCAATGTCGCCAAATCAATTATTTGATGGCATAGTAGGGAATCCCTCATCGATTTCCTATCTGCCCTCAATAGGTATGGCTGTAGAGAGAGGTCAAGCGATGACATTTATGCAACGAATTCAAAATTTATTTGCAAATGCTGCCTTGGAAGTACTTTTTGCAATTCTGGAGATCTATAATGTTAATTCATACAAGTAAGTTTTTAGATCGATTTATTTTTATGTGTGAATTAAATATTTAATATTCTTTGCAGACTGGTTTATGGCGACGATCCGACTATGCCCCCCTTTGAAGAGATTGGCAAGAATGTATCACTTGTTTTCTTCAGTTCTCATGCTCTTAGTGAAGGACCTATCAGACCCAATGTTCCATCAGTTATTGAAGTAGGTGGCATTCAGATAAAAGACAAACCCAATCCATTACCCAAACAACTTGCCGAATTCCTCAGTAAAGCTGACAATGGTGCTATTCTCCTCTCGTTGGGCTCCAATGTAAAGAGCTCACACCTTAAACCGGAAACAAACATTAAAATATTCAATGTACTGTCGAAGCTGAAACAACGAGTTATTTGGAAATGGGAAGACCTCGATAATACTCCCGGCAAATCGGAGAATATTGTCTACTCTAAGTGGCTCCCTCAAGATGATATTTTGGCCCATCCTAACATTACACTCTTCATCACACATGCGGGAAAAGGAGGCATAACAGAGGCGCAGTATCATGGAAAACCAATGTTAGTGCTTTCCATATTTGGTGACCAACACAGTAATGCTGTGCGAATGGTCAGAGATGGATTTGGTCTCAGTTTGAGTCTGCTGACTTTCGAAGAAGAACCCTTCCAAGAGAGTCTGACTGAGCTTTTGGAGAATCCACAGTATAGTGAAAAAGTAAAGACCTTCTCTGTTTTATATAGAGACAGACCCATGTCTGCTAAACAGACTGTTCTTTACTGGTCCGAGTATGTGATGCGTCATCATGGAGCCCCTCATCTGCAGAGTCCTTTGAAGCAAATGAATTTCATTGCCTCCCATAACTTGGATGTGGTTGCCTTACTTGTAACAATAGTAATTGTTTTTATCTATATAAGCAAGTTAACTATTACTGCAATTATCAGAAAGCTCAAGGGAAAGCCCGAAAGCATTGATAAAATCAAAAACAAGTAAGTAAGCTACAGTCGAGTGAACTCGACTGTGAGATACCCGCTACCCATTTTGAATAAAAACAATATATTTTGCGGTATTTTTCACAAAATATACCAAATATACTACAAAAATACTAAAAATATACCAAATGGTATATTTGGTATATCGACATAGTACCGCATTCAAAATATACCATAGACGGCACAATATACCAGATTGTTAGCCAAAGCAACTAAGACGCTTAGTAAGTAGTAGTTTTTGCCCATACAAAAGTATTTCTTTAATAACTTCGACAATTTCTATTTGATCGCAACCAAATTTTCAGGGATCATAAATACAATAGTTATTACTGTATATACCAAAATTCGTAAAATTACGCTTGTTATTCGATATTTTTGATTTGCAGGGGCGGAAATGGGCGTGGCAAAAATTTGAAACAAAGTTGATCTGCGTGCAAACATAACAAATGCTGACGAAAAAAAATTATAGCTCTATCTCTTATAGACTCTGAGATCTAGGTGTTCATACGGACAGACGGACAGACGGACAGACGGACGGACGGACAGACGGACATGGCTATATCGCCTCGGCTGTTGACGCTGATCAAGAATATATATACTTTATAGGGTCGGAGATGCCTCCTTCTACCTGTTACATACATTTCCTGCCGGCACAAAGTTATAATACCCTTCTACCCTATGGGTAGCGGGTATAAACATTAGGCTTAAAAATAGATGCCTATTAATAGATACGTGCTGCTGATGACATGACAAAATGTAATAATTTGCAATTTTTAATAAAATAAACAATTTTGAAGTGTGTCGATTCATTTTGTATTTCATAATATTTTTATTATATTATATTAATAGGAACAACTCAAGAGTATGGCTCATATCAGAATTATACTTTGATTGTTATCGTGAAGCACTTTTTTAAGAATAATCACCTCAATTAATAAATTAGTATATGAAATAAAATTCAGAATATCGTCAATTCAAATATAAAAGAATAGCATTACTTTTAATAAATTCCAAGTCGTTTGAAAAATACCATATTATCAACCAAAAGAAAATGCGTTATGATAGCTGCAGCCAGTTCTTAAATATATTTTATATAGTCTATAATAGTTATAATTTAATAATTGCAGAATACTTGCATAAACTAGCATAACTTGATTAGAATTGCAATATAATATTACTATCCACAATTCAAAAGTTAAAAATAATATTGTTAAAAGATTTGTTGGCTATATATACCAAAATTAGAATCTTGTGAAAATCTTAACCATTATAATTATTCTTTATATAAAAATATTACACAATTTGATAAATATAAACCACAATTATCTAAATATATTAGAAATCATAACCCAGGTCAATGTATAATTTGTTACAATTTCACCACTGATTTTGGAACTTGCGTTGATTTATCTTATCGGTCACGTACGCGATAAGCTTTATCAAAGTTTATATAAACTTGGTGGACAGCCGAAATTGCAGTTGTGTTTGCAAATATTTTGGGACATCAACATGGATCGCGGCACTTATCGAACCGTTCTACTCGCTCTACTGAATCTTTTGCTTATCGGCGGCTGTCATGGTGGAAATATACTCGGAGTATTTACAAGTATAAGTCCCTCACATTTGATTATACACATGTCGATGGCAAAAGTTTTGGCTGAGAATGGTCATAATGTGACAGTAGTAACAGCTCTAAAACCTTCTGTAAATCACAAAGACATCGCTGTAGTACAGATTCCCATGACCGAGGAGGAGCGCAAAAGAATGAGTGCAACAATGTCGCAACTTGCTAGCCAAGACAACGGCAATATGGTTATTTCCATGTTTCGTTCAATGGGTCGTATGCAATTTATGATGGAGAAAATGCGGGATATAATGAAAGATAAGCGTGTGATGGATCTTTATGAAAACAAAGACAACAAGTTCGATTTAGTATTATTGGGCTACTTCCTCAATACTTATCAATTGGGAATTGCACACAAATTAAAAGCTCCCGTTGTGATAGCTGCCTCCATGCCGCCCAATGAATTATTTAAAAGTATTGTTGGGAATCCCTCAGCAGCTTCATTTGTTCCGGCAATGAATATGGCAGTCGAAAGGGGTGAGGTGATGACGTTTGTGCAACGAATTCAAAGTTTCTTCACAAATATTGCCATGGAAGTATTTATTGCAATTATTGAGAACTATAACGCCAACTCATACAAGTAAGTCGAAATTCTTTTAAGTCTAATAAGCTTATTAACTATTTTATATTAATTGCAGAGAGATCTATGGTGACGATCCAAATATGCCCGCCTTTAAAGAGTTGGGCAAAAATGTGTCGCTCGCTTTTTTCACCTCACATGCACTCAGCGAAGGACCCATTAGACCCAATGTTCCAGCAGTTATTGAAGTGGGTGGCATTCAGATTAAAGACAAACCGAATTCGTTGCCCAAACAACTTGCTGAGTTCCTAAGCAATGCTGACAATGGTGCTATTCTTCTATCTTTTGGATCTAATGTTAAGAGCTCACATTTAAAATCTGACACAAACTTAAAAATCTTCAATGTACTGTCGAAGTTGAAACAACGTATAATTTGGAAATGGGAAGACCTCAATAATACTCCCGGAAAATCGGATAATATTCTATACTCGAAGTGGCTGCCTCAAGATGATATTTTGGCCCATCCCAACATTACACTCTTTATCACACATGCGGGAAAAGGAGGCATAACAGAGGCGCAGTATCATGGAAAACCAATGTTGGCGCTTCCCATATTTGGTGATCAGCCTAGAAATGCTTTGAAAATGGTGAAAGATGGATTTGGTCTCAGTTTGAGTCTGCTGACTCTTAAGGAAGAGCCCTTCAAAGAGAGTCTGACTGAACTGCTGGAGAATCCTCAGTACACACAGAAAGTAAAGACTTTCTCCGCTTTATATAGGGACAGACCTATGTCTGCTAGACAGTCTGTTCTTTACTGGTCCGAATATGTGATGCGTCATCATGGTGCTGCTCATCTCCAGAGTCCGTTGTTGAAAATGAATTTTATAGCGGCCAACAACTTGGATGTTTTCGCACTGCTTGTGATGATATTAATAGTTTTTACCTACATTAGCAAATTTGCGTTGACTGCGATAATAAGAAAGCTCAAGGGTAAACCGAAAAAGACTGATAAAATAAAAAAGCATTAGGTGTGAACATATACCTAAGCGAGTTTTCTATCAATAAATACGTGCAATTGATAAAATGATTAGATAACATAATTTGTAATTTATACGAAGAATATATTCTTTGATTAGAATTTTGTTGCCTGTACTAAAATAAACCAAATGATATATTTAGCAGTCACCAAGGAGTTTAAAATATACAATTGATAACCAATGAAAAATTCAAGCTGTTAAATGTTTTTTCGACTCTATTTAGTTGATTTTTGATCAGTATTAGAAATTAAATTCATGTGAAAGTCTTAATCTCTACAATTGATTTCTATTTGAATACTTATATTTATATAAATACAAAAAAAAATTATTTCTTTAAAGCACTTAACATTTTAAAAAAATAAGCACCAGAGCTATACAAATAGATTAGAAATCATAACCCAGGTCAATGTATAATTTGTTATCCGTTTAACAAATTTCACCACCTGTTTTGAAACTTACGTAGACTCGTGTTATCAGTCAAGTACGCGATAAGTATTATCAACGGCTATATAAAGAAAGCAGACTAACCAATTTGCAGTAGTCTTTGCAAATATTTTGGAACATCAACATGGATCGCGGCAGTCGCCAAACCGTGCTACTCGCTCTACTGAGTATTTTGCTTATCAGCAGCAGTCAAGGTGGAAATATACTCGGAGTATTTACGAGTCTAAGTCCCTCGCATTTGATTATACACATGTCGATGGCAAAAGTTTTGGCTGAGAATGGTCATAATGTAACCGTAGTTACGGCTCTTAAACCCGCCGTGAATCATATAAATATCACTGTAGTGCAGGTTCCCTTGAGTGAGGAGGATCACAAACAAATGAGTGCAACAATGGCTCAATTTGCCAACCAAGACAATAGCAATATGTTTGGCGCAATGTTCGGTTTAATGGGTCGATTAAAATTCATGATGGCGAAAATGCGGGATATAATGAAAGATCAGCGTGTCAAGGATCTATATGAAAACAAGGATAACAAGTTTGATCTAGTTATGTTGGGATACTTCTTCAACACTTATCAATTGGGAATTGCACACAAATTAAAAGCACCCGTTGTAATAGCTGCCACCATGCCGCCTAATGAAATGTTTAATAGAGTTGTTGGCAATCCCTCAGCAGCTTCCTTTGTGCCGGCAATGAATATGGCAGTCGAAAAAAGGTCAAGCTATGACATTTGTGCAACGAATTCAAAACTTCCTTACAAATATTGTAATTGAAGTATTTTCTAGAATTCTGGAGAACAATAATGCGAACATATACAAGTAAGTTGAAATACCATTTAGTCTGTTTTTTTTTTAATTATTATTTATTGGATGTTCATTACAGAGACATATATGGCGACGATCCGACAATGCCAGCTCTTGGAGAGTTAGTCAAGAATGTATCGCTCACTTTCTTCACCTCTTATGCACTCAGTGAAGGACCCATTAGACCCAATGTTCCAGCAGTTATCGAAGTAGGTGGAATTCAGATAAAGGACAAACCGAATCCGTTACCAAAACAACTTGCTGAGTTCCTAAGCAATGCTGACAATGGAGCTATTCTGCTCTCCTTGGGATCCAATGTGAAAAGCTCACATTTAAAATCCGACACAAACAACAAAATATTCAATGTGTTGTCGAAGCTGAAACAATATGTCATTTGGAAATGGGAAGACCTCGATAACACTCCTGGCAAATCGGATAATATTCTGTACTCGAAGTGGCTGCCTCAAGATGATATTTTGGCTCATCCTAACATTACACTCTTTATCACACATGCGGGAAAAGGAGGTATTACAGAGGCGCAGTATCATGGAAAACCAATGTTAGCGCTTCCCATATTTGGTGATCAACCTAGCAATGCTTTGAAGATGGTGAAAGATGGATTTGGTCTCAGTTTGAGTCTGCTGACTCTTGAGGAAGAGCCCTTCAAAGAGAGTCTGACTGAACTTTTGGAGAATCCTCAGTATAGACATAAAGTGAAGACTTTCTCAGCTTTATATAGGGACAGACCTATGACTGCTCGAGAGAGTGTTCTTTACTGGTCCGAATATGTAATGCGTCATCATGGTGCTGCTCATCTCCAGAGTCCGTTGTTGAAAATGAATTTCATAGCGGCCAACAATTTTGATGTTTTCGCATTGCTTGTGTCGATAATAATAGTTTTTATCTACATTAGCAAATTTGTGTTGACTGCGATAGTTAGAAAGCTAAAAGGTAAACCGAAGAACACTGATAAAATAAAAAAACATTAAGTCTAGTCATTGCTTATCAATTCATAAGTCAAACTGACAACATTTAATTTGTATTAAAAGTATTAATTTTGATTTATATTTTTCATGTGTCGATTAATTTTGTATTTCATAATTTCTTTATGATATTAATAATGGGTACATTTATGTATGTTATGGGACACTAATGAAATTGATACCTAAATTGTTATTGTTAGAGTAGAAACCTCATTCACTTACGAGTAAAGTACTTCGACTGTTCATATGGACTCAAATAAACCAATTACTCAAAACTCTTGAATATATTCTGGCCAACAAGTGAAAAACAAAGTTGGCTCTCTCTCTGGCTCGATCTCTGTGTATGAATCGCTGGTGGAATACTTGGCAACTTTATTACAGAAATTCTCAAAATACTTTTGCACGTCGCAATTTTGTAGTCTAGGTTTATATATTTCCCACACACACACACACACACACACTCGGGCATGATTGAAAAAAACAAAATACAAAAAACGAACGTTGAAAATTCTTCAAACTACCCAACGAGAGCGTAGTGAGTACTCAGCACTAAGCACGGAGCAATGGAAACAAAATAACATTTAGCAATAAGCAAATTTCAATTGAAATAGCAAACGGAAAAGGCATGCGAAATACTTCCCTTTCCTCTTTCCGCACGCCCGTCGAAACATTGGTTTTAGATACTTTTGCTTTGGTTTTTATTCGTTCGTTGAAAAGTATCTCAGAAATCTGCGCAATTGTTTTGTATCTTTCTATCATGGAAATAGCAATTGTTCTAGAGTGCTAGAAAGAACACCAATAAACTGAGCGAAAGTCTTGCAGCATCTAAAGTCTTTGTTTCGGGCTTGAATAGTGCCTCCATCGTTTTGCATTTGCATTTTGATTTATGCTAAATATTTTGCAATTAATATGTTATGCTCAACGCTATTAATTTTCCATTTTTATTCAAGTTTTTAAACGAATGTATTGAGTTTTGTATGAATAAAAACTATATTAAATATTTATAAATGAAAATGCGCTTTACACTTAGTTGCAAATTTTTCATTGCCAGCAGCAAATGGCAAACAATGTTGGATAAAAGGTGCAAAAAAAGAATAAACATTAAATTTGCCAATTTTGTAAACCCGCAAACAATTTTCGGTTGTTCAGAAAATTGCATTGAATATTAAATACGCTTTAACGCTTTAAGCAATAGAACAATACTATTTTTTTAATTTATTAAATGTATAAGTCAAATCTTTGATGTGAATTCTTTTTTACCCATGAGAAGATTCATTTTCTGTTTCCGATAGTGATCGTCATTGAATTCATTTTCATACAAATGCTCTCCAAATATTTATCTTTGCTTTAATTTACTTAATTGCATTATTCTCCTCTTTAGGATCATCTCATGCATATAAATCCCAGACGAGTCTAGTTTTTAACCCCCGAAAAACCAGTTTACACAATAAGAATGTTCCCATTAATGTGTCGCCGTTAGCAGTTTGTTTAATTAAATGTGGAACAACAGGAGAGCAAAGATCCTGAGTTCCTCATTTCCATTGAATACCTTTTCAAGTGCTTGACAACAATGGCGATTGCATAAAAAAAAGGCAGAATCAGGAATGCCTGTTTGAAATAAATATAAAAAAAATACTATAGAAACTTGCTGCGTCATGGGCATTGTCAAATGAAAACATTTTACGCAGTAGTCAAAGCATAATTCATAAAGCCGCAGGGGATACGACGATCCCCGTGCCACAGACCATTCCCCTTACCCTTCCCCTTGTCATTACCCTTACCCTATCCCACACCCATTTCTCGTCCGATTCCCGGCCCGGTCTGGGTTTATAATGTGCGTAACCTACCCTACGTATAACCTCAACCTCAAGTGGCGGTGGCAACTGATATGTCTCAATCAGTAAAAGATTGTTCTCATTCTCTCTCTCTCTCTCTCTCTCTCTCTCACGCAGTCACTGCTTGTCTCACTCTCTCTGCCGCGTTGTACCTCATGTCTCCCTCTTCACTCCTTGTCGAGCAATTTGCACCCAGCACGTGTCCCGTGCAATTGCAATTACATCTCGGGCTCAACGTTTTAACGATGGGAAAACTGCATTGCGTGTCCAGTTCCCAGTTTTTCCCAAGTTCCAGTTCCCAATTTTCCGTTACGGAACTTTTTCGCGCACTTCGTTTAAATTCAATTTCGATAATATTCATCAAGGTTGCGTGGGAAAATCGTTTGCTGCGGTTTGTCTGTCAAAAATTACTCTTCGCTTCCTATTTGTAATCGTCCCAAGATCATTTCGTTTTTGTTGCTGCTATTATTGTGGGCGTGGCTGGGATCGAATTGAACAATTTTAAATTACTTGCATGTGTTCTGCGGTGAATTATGGCAACCAGACGATGCCAGAGTTGCCACCCTCTCTCCCATTATCTCGCTCTTTGGATATTTTTGCATAGTTTCCATTGGTTTCAGCATTTTGGGTTTTCATTTGTTTTGCGTTTTGATGCAAGGAGTTGGGAACTATGTTGGTGGGGAGTTTCTAGGTAATTCAAATTTGTTGTTGCGTAAATTGAAAAGCTGTGAAAAGGGCATAAACATTCCAATCAATTTGTTGGCAAATGAATTATGCATTGCGAATTGCATGCACTTGGTTTACTCGGTGTGGACCAAATTCATTTTATTGATTGCGGCTGCTCGAATTCAAATAACAACATTTGCTTAAATTTCAAACAGGAAACATAGAACTGCAATCCAGTGTTGGTGCATCAAATCATTGAAACATACAGCCGCTTTATCCCTTCCAGTATGAAAGTATTTTCAGATTGATTGGCCGAGTTGTTCCACCTCTGTAATATCTAAAGAAGTGCATATTTCTGAAAAATAACTTATTTTGGCAAAAGAAAACTGTTCCAAAATGTATTTATATTTTATAAGTTTCATTTTGAATAAAAATGTGAAGAAATATCTTTGAAGACGTCACTAATTCTATAGATATATATAGTTTCCCTCTTCGACCCTACACTTTGATATTACAACCAGATTTTACCTATAATTTTACTTTACCTTTTTTAGATGGCAATCCTCAATAAGCTCATTTCCAATTATTAAATACAACCTGAACTTTTATTTTCCATAGACTTAAAAGAATATTTAATTTTTTACCAACAAGTATTAAGCAGAAATTGCGCCCGGTGGCAGGATGTGCTGTTTTCCAGAATGTTTTTGATCACTTCTTCAATGCTAAGCTTTAGTTGAACATACTTAAAACGCTCTTGTCAACATTTTTGCTGAAAGCCGAAAGTGGTTTTTCTATTCGGCTGAAATTAACACAGAAAAAAAATCCTGCACAAATCTGTTGCGCAAAAAAAGTGTCAAGCAAATAAAATCAATAATCCTTAAAAATACAATACTTTACGCATAAATAGCTTCCGTTATTTAATATGCTGTCCATCGAAAATCTGCAGCGGCGACAACAAAAACATTTAACCAACAAAAAAGAGTAAACATATAAAAAACCGGGCAGGATTTACTCGATGCGATTTTTTTTTTTTTTGTCGCCTGCGTTTTCGAATTGTCGGTTGAACGCAACAACCAATTTGTAATCAAAGTAATTTTAATGCAAATTTTATATGTTGCTGCACGTAGTTGCAGCTGCAACAGACAATGTGGGCGTGGTCGGTTGCCCAGCAACTGCACTGAACTGAACGCCGGACTGGACTGGATGCGCTGTCTGTAATACAAAAGCGGTAAATAAATACAACAGTGCGAGAGATGCAAAAAGGGTCGCGAAATCCTGGTGCTTAACCTCTATCACGAGGCCCCTTTGACCGCTCCCTCTCCGTCCCCATCCCCATTACCCAAGAGGCATCTGGACTGTGCAACGGTTTGTTTATTTAAATGATTTTATGACTTTTCCAAAAACCAAATGGTGACAACTTGTGGCGCTAAAAGTTGAAAGTTTTGTGGCCAAACAAAAATGGGTAATAAAACCGGATGCAGACTACGAAAAAGTTCTAAATCATGTGATTCAAGTCGAAGTCTAGTTGCACTCTCTACTATACTAAATAATTATCGAAAATTCTAGATTTACATTCGAATTTGCATAAGCATAAATAAGCAATAATTTAATTATAAAGTCTAATAGAAATGATGTTTTACTAATCCGTCTTGCTTGTAATGAATGAGTAAAAATACATTTTATAATTGAAAAAATAAATTGAAATTATATTATATTTTATGATCATTTTTTTTATTCCGCAATTTGTTTTATATATTTAACAATTATTTTTCACTTTAGTATATAATAATAGCAACTAATTATTTTATGCAGATACAAATATAGAGAAAATGCTTATTATAACAAAGCATATATATTTTATATCTATATATCACGCAACTTAATCTGTAAACTTTAAATAAAGTTAATGCAGCCTTATCTGAACTATTATTAAATTTCATATAAATATTTAATATATTTATTTTGCTGCACATAAAATGTGAAAAAATATGCATTTCAATTATAAAGAAGAATATGTATGTTATGAGCATTTATATTCTATCTTAATCTCAAATGTTTGTAATAAATTCAAACATTTCACAAGTGAAGCAAACCAAATGGCATAATACATATGCCTTGTGGGAGAATATAGTATTAAAAAACAAAATGCGCTTTTTAAGGCCAGACAACACCTGTGGTCTCATCTCTAGCTACATTGGTGCAATCTACAAAGGCGCCGTTCAAACTATAAAATACCCATTCACAACGAAAAGAAAAAAAATATATTACAGAACCCAACCTGGGTCATCATTTAGTCGAAAGACAAATTTTTGATGCTTTCGGGCAGCATAAATTTTCCCAAACCTCGAAAAAGGTCGCATTAGGCATCATTAACTGACAGAGAATTGCGGTTAAGGTGCGGCCACTGACTAACTCAACTACCGTCACGGCAGCTCAGCCAGTTAGGGGCCCACACACATGGTCCACAAAAAAAAAGAAAAGAATGGGAAGAAATTGGGAAGAGATGAAGGAAACATGTGTGAGAGTCTAAGACAAAGGACGAGTGGCTTCAGGTAGCCTTGACGAAGTTTTTCTTGGGAAATTGCATTGAAGTAATTATGTAATTGACTTTCAGTTCTGTGCGAGACAAGACGAAATGTTTCGAGCTGTTGCCCCGGGGCGCCATCAACAGTGGCAACATCAGAGTCAGCCGTGCATTGTCAGTCTGTCTGTCTGTCTGTCTGTCTGTCTGTCATTTTTCCTGGCATTGTCCTTTTTTGTTGTTGTTGTTGTTGTTGGTGTGTGTAGGGTCTCGACTTTTTGCTTTTATTTTATTTTGTTGAATTGTGCGTTTGCCGTCGATTGTCAGCTTCCGTTTTCATTTGTTATTTGTGGCCAAGTAATTTTCGCTGCTTTTTTATATTTATTGCTCTCGCTTTTTCTATTATTCTTTGCCGCATTTTCTTTTCTTTTTTTAGTTGTTGGTGCGTGGCATCTGTCGCAGATTATGACATTGTGACGGCCATCAGGCAGCAGGTCAAGAAGCCTACAAAATGCCGTCGGAATTTCACTTGTCAGATGTCTGTTACGATTGCCTTGATGTGGGACGCATTAGTAATTATTTAAAGGTTGATTACATTGATTAAAAGTTATCTTCTATCGAGAATGTGTTGCCAAATTGTCTAGTTTTCGCAGCTGAAAATTCTTTAAATTTCAACTAGTTCATTACCAACTCTTTCGTATTATTTATTTGGTACATCGCAGTAAATTTTCCCAGATATGAAATTCAATTTTCAAAATTCAATTGATTATACCACTTGTAGCCTAGATCAAATTAAAGCATCTGAGCTTTTTTTACCGTGACTTGAAAACGAAAGATGTAAATAGAGTTAAAAATTTTACCTTTTTGTGCTTTATTCGTTGTGCTACAATTTTTTTTACTTTATATCTGTCTGTTTCGTTTTCCCACTATTGAACAGAAGAGTAATTTAGATTGTATTTGTTAGTTGTGTCGTTAAAGTCTCAATAATATTTCTAACTGAATCAGTTCGTTCACCACTGACAAATTCATCACATGATGCATGTTTTTTTCGTTGCAAATTGTTCACAACTTATTGTTAAGTCAAAACTTTTGATTTCACATTGCTAACAAAATCGTTTTGCATCACATTTCAGTTGAGTTTGTCATGTTTCCATAATGTGTGGCATTAAAAAAATGATTATATATTTATTGATTATATTTCCTTTTATTCATCCACTATCTAGGATTTTATCTGCGTCGCCAAAGTGTTATGTCTTCCTAAATGAATATTATGCTTTAATTATCAAGTAGCTCATCATCTTATTTAAATGTCATATGGCATTAAATTTTCTCAGTTAAAATGTGTATTATCAACATAGAAAATTTCGGTTGTATTTACAATTTCTAATTTTAAATATTTACTTATATCGAATAATGTTACATATCTACTACCTAAGATAATACTAAGCTAGCTGCGTCACCAAAATGTCTTGTCTTCCCGGCTGAATACTTTGTTTCAATTATCAATTAGTTCTCCATAACTCCATAACACACATGTTTGCTTGAATGCCATCTGGCATTGAATTTTACTCTCAGCTCGTTGGTAAGTCGATACTTTTGATCTGACAGCGAAAACAAGAGAACAAAATCGTTTTAAAGCATATTTCAGTTGCAAATGCCAAGTCGCCTTAATGTGGCATTTGAAATTTTTCAAATTTCATTCAAAAGCGGCAATGTCAAAATGACAAACAACGACAACAACAAGAATTAAAGGTGTGAGTGTGTTGTTGTTGTTATTTTTGCTGTTGCTTGAACTCTTATTTAATTATGCGCTAAGCTGTCAACTGACATGGGTGCACTACACTCCTCCACATTGCACCGTTCTCTTTCTCTGTCTCTTGCCCCTCTCTGCAACAATTTGTGTAACCAAAACTCTTGTTACATTCTACATTCAAATAAGCAGCCCAGCACACTGTCCACCTTATTTTCCCAACCCCTCGCTGCACTCTCGATTTACCCGAAATCCCAAATCCGATTGACATTGACGTCAACCAAATTGACACAGAAATTTGTTGTTGTTGTTGTTTCTTTTTCGCCTCATTGCTGGGGTTAAATTTCTTTTCTTGTCTCTACGTTTTTATTTTTTTCGGTGTTTTTTCTTGACAGTTTCTAATTGCTTGGCAAGTGATTTCCGCTGCCTGTCAAAATACTCAACGCATCGCTTAGGGGGTTGGCTGTGTTGCACAGTGCGCAGGGGGCGGTGGTGGGTGAAGGCGTGGCCGTGGTCAGGAGTGCACTTGCCAGTGAGCTAATTTGCAATTAGGCCAGCCGAAATGAAATCAATGCATTGCATTGCCTCAGGCGCAGTGGCTTAATTGAAAACGGTGCAGGAGCAACTTTTAATGAACAACCAAACGCAAAGAACAAAACTCAAAATAAAAGGCTATCGAAATGTGACAGCAACCGAGGACGAACTGTAAATACTCTACAATTAAATAATTAATTAATAAAAATAAATTCTAAAATAAATTGTAATTGTATGAAAGACTTATTGTATACCAAATATTTTATCTTATATGTTATTTTCAATTAGTCTTAAATCGTCAACATTTTCTGGTATACCTTCAAAAGGTATTTTTAGTATTAACTAATACTCTTTACTTACAACTTTGTCGCCCTATTTTAAGTATTTTTTGCAACTTGAGGAACTAGAAGTAAGACCCTCTTATATGCCACAGAAAAGGTCAGCAAGAAGACGCGAAAATGCAAAATTTACTTCATTTGTTTGTTAACTTGTGCAAGTTGAAAGTTTTCAGTTTTGTACTTATATTTCTTCTTTATTTTTTTTTCTTTCATTCTGTTTTGTTTTTTGGTTTACATTGTTTAAGAACTCGATGCTCTTGCAAAATTTGGGTTAAGTGAAAGTGCAATTTGGCTAAATCTCTGCATAGTTTGTTGCCGTCAAGTGGACTGAGAGAGAGCGACAGAAAGAGAGAGATTGGAGAGTCTCTGTTTTTGGGGGATTTGGGGTTAGTTGAGAAGTTGGTAAAGTTGCCATTAAAATGCCAAGTTGTTAACATGGCCACAACTATAATATGCCTAATGAGCCAATAAATTTTCGTTGAATGGCCAGAAAGAACAGAACTCGGACATATCCAGAATGCATTGGGCCATAAAACTGTTTCATGTTTCCAAGTAGCTACAACTCTTTGGCTGCATTTCAAGAGATCCTCACTTTTATGGCGTAGCCCTAACAAATTTTGTTTTGGTTTTTAATTAAGGCGCAGCATCAGCAGCAGCCACAAATAAAAATAACAACAAAAGGCAGTTCCATTGATCTTTTGTTTGTGCTTGGGAGTTTTTTACGACTGCATCTGCTTAGATTTGTGGCAGCTGTTGATATATGATAGGGTTTGGTCAACAATCTCCCAAGCATTGCATACTGATGAAGTTCCAGACCTTCGCGATCGTTTTATGCAGTTGAAATTGTAAAGAACTCTTTGGATAAATATTTTGATATTTTTATGAAGGCTTCTCGCGCTCAACAAGTGCAGCTGAACGGGAAAATGGAACGACAAATTAGGGTTGAATAATTAATATTACATCGCAAGAGCCTGCCTAGAAAATGATGCCTACAATTACAAAAACCAAAATATAAAATTGTCAGACTTTCGTTAGTTTTTATTACTTTGAATGTAAAGGTTACAATCTGCAGTCATTAATTTTAATTTTATTACCAAAATTTGTAATAGTAAATTTAATTTGATAAATAATAAACTGGCGAAAAATATAACTAAATTGGCAAACAAATATTCTAAAAGTAATTGACAATTAGATAGGATATATTTTATTTTCACGCGTCCAGAAGAACTTAGTAAAATTGCAAGTTTTTGAAGAGTTGGAGATTTATTATATACAATTACCTTACAATTACTAAAGATAAACTACTAAGCTGAAGCATGCATTTTGGAAATAATTGCAGACTGCGAGCTGGTCACACTTGAAATCTTGTTAAGCTTTGTTCTTCCCGAGTTTTGCTTGTGTTCAGTTGCACAACAATTAAACTTTATGATTTCCAAGCAAGTCTATTTTTCTGAATCACAAGTTCACTCCAATAATTACCTTCTATTAAGATAATTTTATTTTAAATACAACTAAATACAATTTAAATTTGGAATTAAATTAAAACATTTGTTTATCAATAGAGTAATCGAAAAACCTACCTGCAGAGCAAATGTTTTGTATTTTTGGTGGAATAAATGTTCTTTGCGCTTCTTCAATTGAAGTCTCGGTGAAAGCACTTAAAGAGTTGGTCGATTCACCTCACATGGATTAATAATGGAAGTTTTGATTCTGCTGGCACATGAATTACTCATGGCCGAAGGGAAACTTTTGCATGTTGGGCCAAAATTGGAGCACAAAACGAGAATCAAATGCCGCAAAAACAGTTGCAAGTTTCCAAAGGCAACAAGCAACTGCTGCAGTTGCTGCTGTTGAAGTTGTTGTTGTTGGGTGTTGGTATTGGTAGCATGCCACCCACGGTTTAAGGCCCAGAGACTTGCAGTCAACACCCAGGCACACACACTCACACACTCGCACACTCACATATGGAGACGGTCATATGAGTAACAGCAACTCGTAGCAGCAGTTGGACAAGTTGCTGCTTTCTTTGATGCTCAATAACAGCGTTGCAGCAGTTTGTTCTTTTGTTGTTGCTGTTGTTGTTGTAAAAACATGCAACAGCAACAAGAACAACAACAACAACAAGTGGCATCCACTTCAGGACATTTTGGACACGCTCGTTTCGGGTGATTTGCGGCTAAAGTCATGCACCTCCCGCCAGGCAGCTCCTTTCTGACTTGCTAATGCTCGCAATGTGACTCCATCTTGTGCCGCATGCCTCATGCCTCATGCCACACACGCCACATGCAAAAATCAAATGTCAGGCATAACAAGTCACGTGATGGATGCATTTCTCGTGTTCCTGGCGCCGTTGGGTTGCAGCCATCGGGATTGTCCACCTGCTCTTTCCCTCTCTTTGGCCCGCCTTTGGACGGGAAAATGAAGAATGTAGAATGAAATTGGCAGCAAAGCCTCGAAGAAAAGCTGTCAGATTGCTGCACTTCCCCCAAAGCTATTTCCGTCCATACTTCACTCTCGCTATTTCTCTCTCTTTAGCACACACACACATTTGCTGTCTCTGTCAGTGGCGTAATTGATTTTGGCGATAATTGATTTGATTTTGAAACGAGAGAAAACGCTGATTTTTCAGTGTTTTTTTTCAGCGCTCATAAACGTGCCACATCAGCATCCCATAAGGGGGTCGACGACAAATTCATAGTCGTGTTTGCAACTGTGCTGCTGGCTGGAAACTTGCAACCATCGATGGCAGGCGGCATCGCTGTCGCTTTATGGTCGTCCCCAATAGCAGAGCGAGAGTTATTGCAGCGAGTGAAAATGAAAAGTCAGCCAGCAAATTGGGTCAGCGCCATGAAACTTGACACACAAAAGGGAAATGGATGCATAGCTGAGTCCTGACCAAAAACCATCTCTACTGCCGTCTCTGCTGTGGAAGTTGCAACTTTTACAGCTTGCCAATTTTTGCCATGTTGCCAAGTTGCAGCAGCACCAAGTCGCATCAATGACAGCAAATACAGAAGCCAAACTGTTTCCCCTCCCATTTACCTTGCCTCTCTCTCACTCTCTCTCTCTGTGACTCGCTGACTATCTCTTTCGCTTGCAGTTCTCTGCTATGTAATTGTTTTAAATTAATTTCTCAAATGCGAAACTTTTAATTGTTATCGAAACGAGAATTCAATGCGCATTGCTCAAGATAAAACTGGGAAAAGTGCGAGGAGTGGAATAAGGGGGAAGGCCAAGGCACGTCAGCTAATTGAAAACTTGAACTTTCCAAATGAATGTAACAATTGTAGCAAAAAGTCATAATTAGAAATCATTGCATAAACTTTGCATAGCATTGAAATTAGATGGCAAATCCTATTTTCGCATCGATTAGCTTGGAATAATATAGGCGAAACAATTACCAAAAAATTACTTTCCATTTAGTTTGCATAAAATTGTAATTATTTGAAATTAAAGATATTTTCGCTTTACTTTCGGAATGTACTGTAAATAATGCGCAATTTTGTTATTCACTTTTCTTTAATTTCCACTCGACTGCCATTTAGAATCGCAGACCTTGAGGGGCCACATCTTAAATCTTTCAACACTGTTGCATCTGCCTGTCAACTGCAACTCACTTATTTTTGAGGCGATTCCCAGCTATGCAAACTTCAAAACTTCTGTCATGACCATAAGATTCGTTTCGATTACAAATCGCCAGACGTGACTGGCATATTGACTAGGTTCGCATCCAACCAGCTGCTCATTCTCTTTCCCTTTTGAATGATAACGAAAACGACAAAAACAAAAAAAAAAAAAAAAAAAAACAAAAAGAAAAGAAAAGAAGAGGGAATGAGAATAAGAATCGAAATAAGAAGTGCTCCCATTTGAGATTTGCATTTCAATTTCAATTTCGCGCGTAGCGACATTTTTAAATCGCGTGACCCGCGGTGTTTTAACAGATTTTCAGGCTCCTTTCACGTTCTGCACTTGATTTTCAATTGACTGCGAGGAAATAGTTTTCAATTTCTTTTCTTTTAGCATGGAAATTCATTTGTATTTGCAGAGAACAAAAATCCTTCACATTACTTAAATAAATTAAATTTAGTTTGAAATCTAAGAAAATCATATAGTATATGTAGTAAGAAATATTATAAAAAATAAAACATATAAAATTTAAATAAAAATAATATAAAAATTGTATAAAGTTTTAAAGACCTCCGTGATATTGTATATTAGTAATTTTGTGTATAAATATGCTATTTCTCACAGTATCTCACAGTCGTCTGTTGCTTGCTTAATATTAAAATATAAATTTAGTTTTGAACAAATATTTTAAAAATTACATTTTTGTTGTTATTTAGTTTTGGGAAACTTCCAATAATTATAAAAAAAATTCTTTACCCCTACTCGAACTTAATTGATTATTTAAATATCCGAATTCAAATATAATTTTGAATTAATATTTTATAAACATTTTGTATTGCTAGCTTAGAGAAAAATTAACTTTAAGAAATGAGAATAATTCAAATAAAATAATTTTAGATTAGTATCTTTATTTTAAATATTTAAAAACCAATTTAATTTGATTTTAATACTTTTAAAATATTTTTGCTTTGAAACTATCAACTATATTGATTTAATAATATTTTAAAAAATATTTTTTATTGAGTTTGCAATTATTTCTCTTAAAAGCTATAAATATTGATCATTTTCACGCTCTTTGCAACTTTTCTGCAGTTTTAGTCGCACACCTTTTTAATTGCTGACAATTGTTCTAAACTGTTCATTTCTTAGCAGCTCCTTAACTTCAACACTTCTCTCCCTCTTAGCTCCCTCTCGTTCCTTTAAGTCCACTTTGCTGCTTATTAACTTCAATTGCGCTTCTCGTTTTGCACTCAATTAAAATTGGCATAGAAATGAGAGCTTTGCATTAACAATTCTGCTTCTTTAAATCTTTCTTCTTCTTTAACATCTAGTTGTCTAGTTCTTATTTTCATTTCTTTCACTTTTTGTACCTATTTCACAATTCCGCCTTTTCATCATTCTCATCTGTTATACAATTTGTGCGCTCATTCAACGCTCGCTCGCGGCTTGAGCCTAAAAATGGCATCCGCTTTTTCCGAGGCCCATGACGAGAAGAACTTTTTAGCTAATTTTGTGGAATTGTTTGGGCATCACTGAGGAAGTGGGTAAGTGGGGAGGTGGGGAGTGCGGAATGGAACTGGATCTGGGACTAGGCACAATACGGGATAAGCATCAGCTGCAGTTCAGTTGCAACTTTTACACATTCTATGCAATTTGCCGTGGCTCACATTTCATCCTCTAGCACCACCAACACAACACTATATATAACTATATAGTGTACTATACTACCACCATCAGCAGCTTCCACCTTCCTCCCTCATCGTTGCTCTCTATCCCACTTGGCACTATCCGCTTTGCATTCATATTTAAAGCGCAGAGTGAGGGCCAGTTTTCCATTCAACGCCGCTTTTCAAAACGTAAAATTTCTAATTTTATTTGCACGAGCCCTGCTCTGCTCTGTACAAAAGCATCCTGGCGTGCGCTTATTATCCTGTGCGTGTGCACTACCTCCTCCCACCCTTTTGAGTCATCCTCCTTTCTTACCCCTAGAGTTGCCCAGCTGGGCATTGTTCGGACCCTGGACATGGGCCCGCTGCTGGGCATTGCTTTTAATGCCTATTAAGCCTAGCAATTAGTAAAGTATTGGTTTTTGAATGGGTATATGGACATACGGATACCCAGGCGGCTCTCAAGTTTTGATTTATAGTTCTCAGTTATTGGCATAAAGTCGAGGGATCGTCCGACTCTTTAATATATTGCTAAGTGCGATTGGAAGGGGCAGCTAAGAAACTTACAGAGAATGCAGAGAAAAAGAATGTTTATTCTATAAACAATATTTGGATTTTCAGAATGAAAGAAATTCAGAGAAATGGGTTTAAATAATTTGAATTGCACTAGATCATTTTTATTCTTTCATCCATTTTATTTATTTGTTTAATTTCTATTTCTTTCTAATCATAAAAATTATTATATATTATATTATTTGTATGGCTGTGTCATTTTCCATCAGGTAATAAAGAATAATAAATTTAAGAAATAAAGGATATGAGGAGGAAAAGTTTGTTCATTCAAATCAGCTTAACGTACGAACACAGATAATATAATGAGCCTTTTATATTATTAATTAAAGTCTAATATTGCATATTGTTTTGTAATTTTCCTTATTTTTAATTGTCTAGTTTGCTTAACAATTATTAAAAGTCTTTTGTCGTTTGTTTGCAGTTGATATTAATAAGCTCAAAATCAAATTAATACTGAAGATATTATTAAAAACCATGGAATACAATTGAATCATAAATAAAGCATATGTCACTTAAGCTTATTCGGATTAATTTACTTAGAAATCTTATAAAATTGTTCCTACAATGGCCTAAGCTCAAAGACTTGTTTAAGTCCCTATGTAAGCCTATGGTCAAAGAGTTATTTCATCATAATAAATAATAAATTTAATGCGCCCATCATTTGCAAAGAGTAAGCACAACTCTGGACAATGCTTGTAAAATTGTACGAATTTACTTCAGTTGCAACTTACGCCAAGTTTACCCCTAGCGATCGTTAAAGCCGAGTTCCCCCATATTGTTGTGCACATTCTTATAGACCTGTGCAGTTATTTCAGTAGGTGCAAAGGGGGAAGAGTGAAGGGATGTGTGAGAGGGTGGTACAGTTGGGGCCAAAAAGGGCAAACGAGTTGCTGCTCTGTTGTTTCCATTGTTGTTGAATTTTTGGCATTTCGCATGCAACAGAGGCCACAGGGGCCCAACTCCTCCTCCACATCCTCCTCCTGCTTCTGCTGCCGCCCTCATCAGCAGGCTGAAGAGGTTGCTGCATTTACGAAAAGGGGACTGTGGGCGGAGTATGGGGCGTGGCAGTACTGCATCAAAGCGACCACATCGAGTCAGAGGCAGAGGCAGGAGCAGCAACTGGAGCTGGAGCCGGAGCCACGCACGCTTCTTATTAAGTTTGTTTATTTTTTGATTAAGCGAATTTACGGTACCCGGAACACGGTCGCCGTTCTTTGGTTCGTTCGTTCGACGTTTCCCTGGCTACTGAAACTGCCTGTAAAATATTTGAATGAATGAGAGCAAAAAAAAAAAAAAACGAGAAGCAAAGTATAAATGAAAATTGAAGTTGAGCTGCACGCTTGAAAAATGATTTTTGGCAATTAGCCGGGCAGGCGGCCAAGGAATAAATATTTTTCCTACTTCCCTGTTCGGCAGGACACGCGCGTGCTTTATTATCCTGGGCTGCAACCTGAGGGATTTCGTGCGCGAGTTTATAAATACGCGTATACATACATTTTGTACTGAATACACATTTTTTTTTTGGAGTTGCATATTTCGTGGGCCTTCCACCAGCTCCCTGTCAAGTTTGGCCGCGTGCTGGTGCGTGCGTCCACGCCCCTCGCAACATGTGACGCCCACTTACCACCCGAGCTGCATAATAATGTTATTAAATTAAATATTTGCTTTAGGGTATAAAATTTCATAATTTAATTAATTTTTCACATCAACTCAGTGGCGACGTCTTAAAAAACACAAAAAAAATATATATTGAATTTTACGCTTGTTGTTTGATAAATGATTACCATGGTTGCGATCCGAGGGTTGGGTTCAATACCGCATCCCAGTAGCTGGTGCGCCACCTCAACTCATCCACCTCAACTCATCCAACCACCACCCACCTCACCACACCAACTAAAATCTGTAGCAAAAGTGGTGGTGGCAATCAGAGCACAGCTGGCATTGACTTGCTGCCACCTCGAGAGCAGCGTGTGGCAGCAAATGCTAATGATGCAACAACCGAAAGTCTCACAAATCCCTTGCTTCTATGGCGACTTTGCAAGGTAAGTCAAAAACGGCTCAGGTTCTAATCATATTTATAATAGAAAATAAATTGCCATCAATTTTTAGCTAAATCTCTAAGCAAAATACATTAATTACCATTTCGTTAGCAAAACTATTAATAATAAGCTTATATAAATGTTTGATACTGTTCAGTAAATAAAAATACACTATGATTATTATATTTAAGAAGATATCTTAATAATGAATTCATGAATTAATATCAGTGATTTGTGTATTATCAATAATTTTACATTCCAGTTCTTTAAGAATTACAACTTACTTTGAATAAATGAAAAATAGTGCAGTATTATTCTTTAAATATACCAAAAATATACTGCAGGAATTTCGAAAATATACCGCAGGCCATATTTTGTATATCGATGAATATATATTCGAAAAGTATTTATTGCATTATAAAGTCTACTGCTAGAAGATTATTGAAAATAAATCAATTTTTTATGTACTGCATAGTATATTTAGAATTATTTATTTTTCAACTTATAAAATGTTGCTATTCAGTATTCATTTGTGTTTAAATATTAAGAATGGTCTATTTTTATATGTCAAACTTTATTCAATGAAAAATAATATCTTAAAATTAATTGAACCGACTAATTTTCTTGTACTTTTTCGGTTCTAAAATTTAACTCTAAGTTTTAAATTTAAAAAATCTAATTTATTAGTTAGGAATAAAAATATTTAAAATGAATTGTTGGTTTTTAATAATCACTAGTTCTTAATCAAGAAATGAATGACCAAATGTCTGATCATATTTAGTAAAAAGTAAAATTAAATTAACTCGTCTTATTTTTGTACTCTAAAATATATAACAAAGTAAAATATAATTCGAAGTTTCGATAAATAACAAATAAATAAAATTGTGATACTGTAGTAAGTGAAATGTAATAAATAATAAATAAATAAAATTTCGATACTTTATTAATTATATTAAATATAATGGCTAAATACCACTGAAAATAAATTGCACAAAATGTAATTTAGACATTTCCCTTTTCATATTCACTAAATATAATTTAGACATTTGCCATTCTATATTCACCAAAACGAATTTAAACATTTTTCTTTTCTATATTCATCTGCCTGTCATCTTCTTTTTGATGAACTTGTTCTTTTCAGATCTGTTAAGCCGCCTTTTCATGTGTTTTGTGTTTTTGCCGTCAGTGATCAGCCATTCAATGGCTGTCAACTTGTGACATCATCTTGTCAGTCAGCTGCGCAGTCGAAGCATTGTTCCACTGACCGCTGTAATCTTTTGAAGATCTCGGAGATCGATTTTAAGCTGATGTACTTAGAAATGCGGCTTAAAGAGCAAATCTGTTAAGACACACTTTGACATATGGATTTGAATGTGAATGGGAAAGCGATGCGAAGCCGATTTGAGCAGCTAAATGCAAATCATTTTCAATTAGCACCCATTCTGCAGTCATGCCAATTAGGACATTGGCTGCCAGGCAGAAGGCAGCAGGCAGTCAGGGAGGGAGGGAGGTAAAGCCGAACTCGATGAGACGCACCTTTTGGCTGCTGTTGCTGCTGCTCATAGCTGTGGCAAATGTGCCGGGGAAAATGTAAACCATGCAAATCCTATAAAGAAACCAAACGCCGACTGCGACTGCAGCCAATTTCCGTTTGACGTTGCAAAATGTGTCAACTTTGGCAGGATTACAAAACGCACACACGCACATCATACACATACACATACATGCCACACACACACACTAACAGACCTGCCCCTTTATTAGTTGCCTGTGTCCTGTCGCATATCCTGCGAGCCGGAAATTTTTCAACGCATATGCCAATTTTGCTGTCAAGTTTAGTGTGTGTGCAACTTGTCGATTCTTTGCGTCACAATTTCGAGTGCTTTACACAACCCTCTATGCACCCTGTCCCCCTCCCTTCCCTTTATGGTTGGTCTATGCTCAAAGCTTATGAAGTTGTCAATCGATGCATTTGCTGTGAAAACCCACAAAGGGTTAATTGCAATTTGATTGTGGCAACCGTCTGCAGTTGGCGTCTTAATTCTCAGCATTTAAGCTCTGCCTAGAAAACTGTGGCACATCTGGTCAAAAGGCAGCTTATGGCTTTATAATTGCCACAGAGAAGGAGGAGGAGGTGGAGGCAATCCATTGTTGTGGCTATGAATTAATCAAAGGCGACAATCGATCTATGCTAATGACGTCGAGAACGAATTTTCAAATAACAATTAATCAACCGATCGATTGATCCAGCACTTCAATCAACATTCTTTATCAGTTCAAAAACACACAAATTAAGACACTGAAAAGAGCTTTATAAACAACATCAGCAATGATTAAAATAAACAGCAATACTCGATGCTTGTCCCATTCCCTTTCGGAGCTGCTTTTAATAATTTATGATTCAAATGCATCTCGGAAAGGGGGCAGCGAGAGGAGGCAAAGTGTTAAGTTCATAAATCAATTCAAGTTTCCGATTATGCTTGGGAAAATATGGCATGCTAAACGTATTACTTTTGTAAAGAGGCAACTATTTATTAATGCAACTGGTTAAATATTTATGTGGCATTATGGAAATTTACAGCAAGACAAGGCAAATAAATCAATGTAATTTCTTGTTTTAATTGTGGCACCGGTTAAAACCGACAGACGCAGAAGAAGGGAAGGAGGGAAGGAGGGAAGTCATACAATATTGTATATACATTTATATGGTATGTAGATGACAACACGGAAAGTGCATTAAGTAATGCCAATGCCCATGTAGATGTCACTGGTAATGCATATTTTAGTTTACGACTGACAATTTTACAGCTTTTTATGTCATTTTAACAGTTAACAAAGCAAACACTAACGAATTGCAGGTAAATGAAATGTGGAAGCAAAATACCCGTAGTACTCTCCGATTCCACGACAAAAACTAAAAACCCAAAAAACAAAAACAAAAAGTAGTGGATACAATAAATACACAAACACACACGCAAACCTCTGTACGACGAGTATGTCAAAACAATGGCCATGGATGTCGAGTTTTTACGATTATAGCAGTTGTATGACAATGTGTGCGCTTTTGTGTCGAGTCGCGTAGAGTCGAGTCGAGGTTTGCCCTATGCCCACTTTGTGGCACTTTAAGCATGTTATCAACTTGGATTAGCCAATGGAGTGCATGTCTCGTGATTGTCTATTGTGGCTAATAGAGAAGCTTACCGTGCACTCGCGCTGCTGCTGCTGCTGTTGTAAAACATAATCAACTTGTCGTAAATAACTGCGGGAACTTTTTCTGAAATGATATGAATTCATAGAAATATAAAAAATATTAGAACATAGTCCTTAAAAATCAGTTTTGGCTAGAGGCAAGATTCTATTCAGAGCAATTGATATTGAAATAAAGGAAAACTGTTTTTAAAAATTATATTAAATGTAAAAACAATTAAAATAAGTATTGTAATAAAATAACATTTGTGGTACTTTTTTATTATTGTTCATAAATCTGCTCCCTACACAATATTTTCTAAAAGTTTACAAAATTTCAATAAAAATTTTTATTTCAATTTACAACGTTGGAAGATGAAATAGATTAAATATAATTTTATTTTATGTTTTATTTTGCTAATTTATAAGATACAAAAATATTTTTTTTGGTTTTTTCGTACATTTTAAAAGTGGATTGGTATTGTAAATTACTTGACATTTTCTTCGCTCAATGATTAAGTTATTTTTTTTATCATAAAATATCAATTTAATAACACTCATCAAAGAGGGCAGGTAAAACTAACATTTTTACTTAAGCAGAGTAATATGGAAAATAATTAAAGACAGTGCTAGATTATAGAACAGTGCTAGAAATAGAACAAAGTGATAGATTATAAGGAAAGTTATTGAAAAATAAAATAAATAATTGTATTTAAAAGAAGAAGAAGACTGTAACGGTCAACTCATTTATTTTAATTAATTATAAAATTGTATAGTTATTTATTATTATATTTAAAACTAACGTAATTTTAAAGAACTGGCTGAAAGGCCTTCGGCTTGAGTGTACTCTCAAAATTTGGTAGCCATTAATTTGCGTATTTACTAGAGAGAGCATTAAGCATACGACCTGTCAAAATCTGCAAGTTTCTTTCATTTGAAGCTGCAGTTATATTCAGTTATTTTGCTATACATTTTTAGTTTTTTGTTCCTTTTTTTTTATTTCCCTGGGTGTTCTATGTTCTCGAAATTTATGACACACGCCAGCAATTTGTGTGTGCTGCACATCGAAAGAGGAGCAACACAGAAAAAACAAAACAAACGAATTTGTTGCTATCGCGTGGCAGCAATGCAACAAATTCCCCTCACAACTGCGCTCCCTGTGCTCTACCTAGAGGGTACTCGGATATCTAGTAGGATATCTGGTATTTGCGGGGTGACGACTAGACACCGAGCATTATTAAAAGGTAAATATTGCCCAAGCAAACAACAATAAAACCAAAAAAAAAAAAAAAAAGATGGAATAGGAAACTGAGTTTCAAAAAAAATGTTCGACAACAACTGAACAATTTTTATGCGCTTTTTTCATAGTTCTTCGATTTTTCGCAGACGACGATTTTTGGATTTTTGTGAGATTTACGAGACAGTCGAGGGGCAGCACATAAATTCCAGTGAACCATAACACACACTCACACACAGACAGACACACACATCGCCACTCGAAATGTTGCTGCTGTTGTCGAAGCATTCTCAAGTGCATTTAATTAGAGCATCGTCTTTCCTAGAGAGCAGCGCATTTTCTTATACTATACTATACATATTTTTCTCTCTCATTTTCTTTGTGTTTGGCATATTTTCCATGTCTCCAATTAAAATGAATGCGTTCATTGATCCGCCTTAACTCGGATGAGGTTGGAGGGGTCTCTGAGCATTCAGCATTCAGCATTTGAGGTCTGTGGTCTGTGGTCCAAGAGTCTTTCTCTCTCTCTTTCAGTGTGTGTGTATTTTGGGGCTGTTGCTTATCGGGCGCTATAAATCTTGATACGCTGTCATGTTCTGTCTAATTAGCAATATGTCAATAAACTTAATTTAATTTTTCTTCTGTTTGGTTTTGCCTTCTGTGTGGCATGTGGCTGCCTGAAGGCGTGTTGCACGTTGTGGCTGCAATTTGGAGGGGACAGCGAGAGGTGATTGTTGTCTCTTTGTGCAAGTGGCCAATAGTAAATACTTTAAATTCGTTGCATTCTTGCATTTACTTTGGCATTCAATCTCATATGTTTTTAGTCACATTGTTTTCTTTTTTTATATTAAACAATTAATAAGCAGTGTGAGAGCTTAAACCTCAATGACAAATTAAAACAAATAACGCTTGGGTAAACAGCTTAAATATGTAAACAATCTCTTTTTAAGAAAAATATAATGTATTTCTTAAACCCACTCTCAAAGAATATTAAATCGTAAAGTTGTCATCAAAAACTCAGATAATTGTACACCCAAGGGCATTATACCTTTTCGTCTCAGCAATTATTTTTAACCCTATAACGCATACTAGTATTTTCTTTATCAGAGTTAGCAGCCTAGACGATATAGTCATGTCCGTCTGTCTGTCTGTCCGTATGAACATCTAGATCTCAGAGATTACAAGAGATAAAGTTATTCTATTTTTTAACAAATCGTGCTATTGCTACAAACAGTCCTAGTTTGTATGTTATAAATTAGAATTTTGCCAAGCTCACAACCGCGGTCACAAATTTAATAAACTGAATAGTAAGCAAAATTTTGTCACGATTTTTGAACACTTAAAAATAACAGCGGTCTTTATGATTTGTTTGCTTGTGAGAAATAATTGTATATGGCAACAAAAGGTTTGGTATTGTCGAAACTTAATTGCTTTGGCGGACAATCTGGTATATTCTGTACTGTATGGTATATTTTCTTAGTTGTTTTGGCTGACATTGTATTCTATACACTATGGTATATTTTAAACTGATATTCAAAATATCAATATATCAAATATCGCATTCGGTATATTTTGGTATTTTAGCAGAATATTATTTCGGTATATATATAAAATATCGATATACCCAGTATCGCCTTCGGTATATTTTTGTGTTTTTGAGAATAGTATTTTGGTATATTTATAAAATATGGATATACCAAATATATCACTTTCTGTATAATTTATTATTTTGTCTGAACATTATTTCGGTATATTTATAAAATATCGCACTGTATTGGTTTTATTGAAAATGGGTAGCGGGTATCTCTTAGTCGATCACATTCGACCATTGCTTTGATTAGTTGTTTATTAAACTTTGCTTACTTTCATTGCACATCCTAAATTATGAAGTGAATGCTACGGTGGCTCGATTACCTCTAATTTATGTGCATATACACCTAATAATTTCGACAATTGTTTTCCATCCATGAATATCCATGAATATGTGGAACATTCCGTTTTTGTATCGTGATGCGCTTGGCTGCAAAAATGGGAAATCCGAAAAACCTCTGAATGCCATCAAAATGCATCATCAAATTGCGGCAGTTTGCACCTTTTATATAATTTCCTTTAATCAATTATGTGTAACGGCAGCTACAACAACAATAACACCAATAGACAGTTATAACAACAACAAAAACAACAACAATAACGAATATCGACAACTGCCAGCAATAATAATGGCAAATTCAACAAATTTACGACTCGAAATGCGCGTCGACTGTCAACATGTTGAAAATAAATTACAAAACATTATTAGCATAGCTCCGAGGGATGATCGATGGGTGGTTACAACTGAGAGGCGTTGCCACAACCATGTCCAAATCAAATAAATTACCAACAACAAGTTTCATTTTGCCAAAATTTTTTGGATGCATGCTCAACTACCGAATGACCTGGGGGGGATGGTCGAAACTATTGATAGTTGTCAACATTAGTATTGATAGTTGGTAATCAATCTGCTGGAGAAGTTAATGCATTTAAATAGCTTGCATTGATGGCTCTGAAAATACTGTAGACAGAAATAATGTAAATATAATAATATAATATAATCTTCAAGTATTATAATATAATCTTCGAGTAAACAACTTTTTCTATTGTTATTATTCTTCAACTTTTAACATAACCATTTTTATGGGCTTTATTATACTGGTCCGCAAAAATTTAGGCATGTATATGTAAGTAACATTGATAGATATATTAGATATATGTTACATACTTATATAGCATTATAATGATAATATGATAAAAATACATCAGAGCTAAAACGAATCATTTTTAGTTTAATGTTAGAATTAGAAAGCATACATATTTTAGTGGTCTTACTGTGTTGCACTGTTAAAATATAAATCATTTATTTTAAAACTATTTTTTCTTGTTTTTCAATTAATTTTAAGTATCAGAAATCATTAGAATTTTAATTATTTGTGGCATTTTTTTTATTTTATTTCCAATTTTATTATTGTATAAGAATATTTCATTGAAAGTGTTTCCCTTTCTACCCCATTCTTTACAGGGTATAGTATTGACCACAGAAAATGAAAAATAAATACCAAGTCTGATAGAGAGAGAAAGAGTAAGAGAGAAAGAGAGAGAGAGCGGAGAGGAGAAAAGAGATTGCCATAAAATGAAATTTATTGTTTAGTTTCAGGATTTTTGCGAGCTTGTCAGATGCGAAATGGATCAATGTTTGACCTGGAGACGGCTTCCGTTTACAAGAACTACACACACGCATACACACACACACACACACATACGAACACGTACGGTGGTCTTGCTTGTATTTAATTAAACTGGATGTGAACACATTAAAAGTGCCATGTTTAATCATTGTTTGATAATTTGTCAAGCCTCAGAGAATCGGTCGACCGTAAATGAAAATGAAAATTAATTGATAAACGCTGATAAATACGTTTAATTTGCAACCAAAAATCACATTAATTGCATTACACACAGCACACACACACACACACATACACACACAGGCAGACATATGGAGTAGATCAAAAGGCAAAAAACTCAACAGCTAATGGTCAATCGCAGACCAAAGCCGCATCTCTCGGTATATGAACGAGGGTGAGGGTGATGGCGAGGGCTGCAAAAGTGGGGGGTGTGGCAAGGACCAGCAGAACCAGCAAAACCATCAGACAACAGGGACAGCAACCACCAGTCAACAGCAGCTCGACGGGTAACCCACACACATACACACACATACAACACAGACTGCCAGACAGACAGAAGTCGCAGGTATCTTTCATATTGTGCACAATTAGTGACACTGACAGAGAGAGAGAGAGACCCAAGTGGACAATTCTCTCTAGCTAGAGGGGAAACTCATACGTTACAGGAGTGCACACACAGTTCATCTGAGTATTTGTCCATTGAACATCTTCTGGTCGCTCAGTCTTGTTGTCAACAATATGCGAAATTAAAGCTGCTCTCCTCTCTCCGCTCTCCACACCGCTCCACTCTTTGGATTCATTGTCCTGCACGTAGTTTGATGGTTTGTCGATTGGCACACATCTGTGCAAATCGAATTAATGTTCACGCATGATTTGTATCTGTTGGATACGAGTATCTGGGCTGAGCTTCAATTGGAATGAACAGCACTGCGGCATGGCGTGGTTTCTGCTGCTTAGTAACGCCTGCAGCAAAGTGTGGAAAAATTAATTAATCAGCTTGTTATGAGCTGGCGAACATGTCCTAAGTAGTTGTTCTACAAACGGGGAAAGCCGATTGTTCCACAAGATAACTTGGACTATGCATTTTCCAATTTCAATTGCAATGAGGACTTGCTATAATACTGATATATAATATGTAAAGTTTATGAGGCGGAACACCTGGAACACAGAAAAAAATATCGCTTCAAATTAAATTTGTTTTATTAAACGGAATTTCTTCACCACAATTATAAAGAGCTTTCATAGTTTTTCAATATATCTAACAAAGTGCTATCTGTGTATTATCTGTGTATTATAATTCAATTATCCTTAAGAGATAAAAGAAAATGCATATTTTCTTCTAAAATTTCTTTTAAACTAATTACAACCATATGAAGAATTTTTTTTAATAATTTAAGAGAAAATGTCTAATGTTTTTATAGTGCAATTGGAAATTTTTATTGTAAGAAAAATTGTATGGAACTCACAAACAAATATCATTGGCAAAATATTGAAAACATATGTATATTCAAAGTCGCATCACATACAAGTATAATACAACAAAAAATGTATCTTTTATAATTGCGAATCGAAGCATTAAACTCCCATCATTAAACCATGTTTATATTTTATTTCCCATGTTATTTATTGAATCAGATCAAACATATTATTTAGAAGTTTGCGCTAGTTAACTACAAACAACTGCTTAAATATTTATGAAATTTAGCTACTGTCAATAAAAGTATTGTTTGTCGTATTTTTCTAATTCGTCATCGATTAATATTTGTTAGAAAAACAACAGCAACAACTGTGTAAACTCTTCCGCTCTTGGGAATTTTGGCGATATTATAAAACAAGTAAGAAAGCTACAGTCGAGTGTACACGACTGTGAGATACCCGCTACCCATTTTGAATAAAAGAAATATATTTTGCGGTATTTTCTCAAAATATACCAAATATACTGCAAAATACTAAATATATACCGAATGGTATATTTGGTATATCGACATAGTACCGTATTCAAAATATACCATAGACGGCACAATATACTAGATTGTTAGCCAAAGCAACTAAGAGCCCTAGTAAGTAGGCGTTTATGCCCATACAAAAGTATTTCTTTAATAACTTCGACAATTTTTACCTGATCGCAACCAAATTTTCAGAAATCATAAATACTATAGTTATTATTGTATATACCAAAATTAAAATTACGCTTATTATTCGATTTTTTTGATTTGCGGGGGCGGAAGTGGGCGTGGCAAAAATTTGATACAAACTTGATCTGCGTGCAAACATAACAAATGCTGTCGAAAATTATAGCTCTATCTCTTATAGTTTCTGAGATCCAGTGTTTCATACGGACAGACGGACAGACACACAGACGGACAGACGGACATGGCTATATCGTCTCGGCTGTTGACGCTGATCAAGAATATATATACTTTATAGGGTCGGAGATGCCTCCTTCTACCTGTTACATACATTTCCTGCCGGCACAAAGTTATAATACCCTTCTACCCTATGGGTAGCGGGTATAAAGACACTTCTTTGCAAGTTGCTCATCAGTTTAGCATAGCAAACTATTAAAGTAAAGATGAATTCGAAAACGATTTTATTGAGCTGCGTTTTGTTGGCATTGCTAATTGTCCATTTGCCCAATACTGAAGCTGTGACTTGTGCCGAGGACCCCAACAACGCCGACTGCGTGGATTGCCCGAATCCCAATAATGCCGCAAATGCTGAATGCACTACCACAACTACAACAACAACAACAACAACAACAACTTCAACAACTTCAACCACAATTTCGACAACGACTGAGGCTCCAACTTCATCCACGTCTACAACCACCACGGCTCGCCCCACACGAAGACACAGACCAAGAACAATCATTGGCACGATTCTACAAAAGAAAATCAACTTCTTAAATGGCCTTAGATCAAAACCCAGATTATTTGGTTAAAAATGTGATTGAATAGAAAATAAAAATTCTTACTTTTTATTTGTTTATGTTGAATCTTATTTAAGGTTAATTGTCTGTTCAGTTTTTATTTCAATGTCAACACAGTTTCCAGTATTAAGACTAATTTAATTTATCTCCACCTGCTTTTTGAATATTTATACAATTTTTGTAAGAAAAAACATATGTTCTTAAGAATATTTTAGTGTAATACATATATGTAATTATCTATATCGTATCAGGTATTAGCTATACATGAAGGTGAATTTACAAAAGGTAACTCATATTTCATTATTTAAAAAGTATCCGCAGGAGTTTTAAAAAATAAAGTAATTTTATAAGTTTGTGGAAGTTATTTAAAAATCGGCTACTTCAGTAGGACCTTAGTTGCTTTGGTTGACAAGCTGGTATATGTAATACTCTATGGTATATTTTTCATGTATTAATTATATCTCTATACCAAATATAGCTCTAGGTATATTTTATTATTTTGTTGTATATTAATTTGGTATGTTGAAAAAATAATTCAGCTTTATTTCGCGTTTGTCAAAAAAAAGTTAGAAGGTATCTCATAATCAAGCACAATCGACTACAGTTTTCTTACTTGCTAAATATAATTTTATTATATTAAAAATATAATAAATATACTCTATTTTCATTCAGATGGACAATGTTCTCCAAATAAAATTAATAAAATTAAAGTATCGAAAGTTATCTGAAACTTAATTCCATTCATTTAGAGTATTTCTCTTTCGCAGGACTTTATCTGCTAAAAGTATTCGTAATTATCTCAACCTTGATCCTGTGCCAATTGATAACCTAATGTTGTTGAGCATTTACTTGAATGCAGCTGCCTGCTGCTTACTGAACCCTTTTCGCGCAGTGCAACCATCTGCGTTTAATGCAATCCAGTCTAGCCTTATTTGGTGGCAAGAGAAGAAGCTAAAGTCGAGATCTGAGAATGGGGAAATCCTCTTTTATTGAGTCAGTTATCAATGGCGCCAGCAGCCAGACTGCTGCTGCTGCTGCTAACTGGTAAGCTTACTAATTTTAAGTACCAAAACTTGTCCCCTGCGTGCACTCAGCCAACTCTCTCCTCTTCCTTTGGCAAAAGTCGAGCAGTTGCAAGCAATGCCAATGCCAATGCCATTGCCAAGTGATTCGCCATTCTACATTGCGTGTCGCGTCTGCCCAACCCGAAGCCAGTTGCAAGTTGTTGTTGCTGTTGTTGGTGTTCGTTGGCTTTATTCTCTGGCCTGACTTTTCAGAGTCATTGCCAATATGTCGAGCTGCCTCTGCTGCCATTGCTGCCTGCCCGTAAACTGCTGATAATTAATATTTTATGCACACGTCTGCGTTGATTTCTATCTTTATTGTTGTTTGTCTGCCATCGTCTCGTCTCTCCTCGCTTCTGTGTGTCCTCTCTGTGCCAGCTTTGGCTTTGGCTTTAGCTTTGGCTTTGGTAGCATTTTTTGTTGCTGTTGTTGCCGCCATTGTTTGCCCACTGGCAACGCCTTTCAATGGCTTTTCATTTGGAAAATGTCTGCACGATGTGCGGCTGCGGTTCATTACACTTTCTGTTTAGCCAGAACAGAGAGAATTGCCCAGTTTACGTCCTCCTCCGCCTCCTTCTCTGCACACACATTCGATGGATTATTAAAAGTATATTATAAATTCACGTTCAATGCCTTTAACAGTCCTTTTTCTAGCCCCCCTCGTGTTTGCCATAAATTAAGTGGAAAATCGAGCCACACTTATTATCATGGTTTACGCATTATTTTTATTTTATATTGTTGGTGGTTTGGCTTCTTTTTTTATCACACTTGGCAATTTGTTTGCCTTTGGGCTTTGGCCACAAGCTGGCTGGCAGAAAATGTTTGCCAAACGCCCTGGGGCATGCCTTATCTGCACTTTCTGAGACTACAAAACTGACACCGGAAACACTTACTTAAGTAAGTACCACAGAAAGTATCTCTGCGTAGTTTTCCATTTTCCTTTTTTTTTTCATTTTTCGCTTTTCGATTTTCAATTTTAATTTTATGTCATTCCATCTCGCTGGCAGTCTTTTGAGTCAGTTACCTCACCTGACATTAGGCAGGTGTTTGCCCCATGGCTCCCATTTCGAATGACATTTATGCTCTGGCATTTCCTTGTCGTGTGTACTCGAAGTACGAGTATATCTTATATTGCAATGCACTTTTAATTTTCTTGACTTTTGCTTGTCACTTTGCTGGCAACAAGGGAGGAGGAAGCAGGCAGGAGGGGATAAGTGTCAAGTGTGTGCATGTGGATTGGATGGGAGAAAATGATTGACAGCTGTGTGGTTGGCTGGATGCATGTGCACAGGTAAAGCTAAAATAATCTGAATGCTGAATGCTGAATGCTGGATGGAAATAGGCCACAGCTTTTGGCAGACAAGGGTTCAATAATTCCCAATGACCGCACTGCATTTCATTTCCGAGGGCAAAGACCTGTCCGATCATCTCAAAATATTAATTATAAACTTAAGTGCATGCGACAAAGTTCATTTGAAATCAATAGCAACAACATTTCAAATATTTTACTGTAGATTGACAATAAAATAGATTTAAGCCTGAAATTCAACTTGGTGATGAGTTCATTGATTGCTCAATAAATATTTATTTGAAAATGAAGGCAAATGAAATTAAAGCATTTAATAAAACGTTTCGATTGGAGAATTTATTGTTTCAGAAAATAAAACCATCAGACAGCAACAACGATTTTACCTCTTTTTTAATTGTTTTATTTTAAAATCTATGTTTATATGCATCTATCTTATGTTATCTTATCTTTTTACTATTTTTTCTTTTAAAATCAAACAAAATTTAAAGGATCTATGGACTTACAATAAATAAGTTATGGTAGAAAAACTTAAACCAGAGTTATATGAATTATTTTTTATTTTTTTACAACTTTAGAAATATTTTTCATATAATAGCACCTTCTAATTTTATTTTTCTGCTTTTAACTTCTATAATTTATTTGCAGTTCGAATCGTTCTAATCTTTTTGTCCTGTTTTCCATCATTCGTTCTCTTCAACCTCTCTTTACTTATCACAGATGCTTGTCGACTAATGTTACCATGGAGGATATCGTTTTGACATGTTAAATATGTTCTTGTTTTGAGTGACCAAGTCAAAATAAATCAATTAGTCTATCGATGCTTCCCGCCATCTCTCAGAATGTCGCAGCTCTCTGAATGTTCTTTATTCCTTCGGTCCAACACAGCTGCTCCATTAGGTAATCATGCATCATTCTGTAGTTGTTCTGTGGTTATTCCCTTCAGGGAAAACTAAAACATTACGTTCCAGTGTCTACACCAGCTCTCCGTCTCCATTTCCAACTCCATCTGCTTGTGTAATGTCTTTAATTGCGCATGGAGAGCGATAAACGCAGAGAGAGAGATAGAGAGAGGGAAAGGGAAGAAGAGCACCGTTGGCATTGCATGCAAGGAGACAATTTTCCTAGGAAAAAACCCCCCAAGACAAACGCTTGAATATTTTACTAGAGTACGCCTCATGGCATTGTCTAGTTACTTATTGATACACTTTTGACTTGGACACGAGCTGAACTGGAGTTGAAACTCGACTTGGACTTGAAGTTAAATGTGGATGTGGATGTGGACGTGGAAAAGCAGCTCGAATTCAAATAGCTGCATTAAATTTTAATTGTGTTTCTTTTTGGTAGCTGACAAAACAAAGAGCCAACGTTTCATATTTCATGGCCCCCGACCAGAGTCCCAGTGGAGAACCACAATACACACAGACACAGAGAGAGAGAGAGAGAGAGTTTTTAATTGTTTTACTGCGTTTCACATTAGTTGACAAATTGAACAATGAGTCGCAGCTGAACGCAGTCAGAGGGACTGCGTGTGAAAATTAATGTTAATTGGCATTTTATTGATTCTCTGATCAATTAAGGCAAAGGGTTTAGGGTTTTTGGGAACAGTTCCATATGTTAAGCAAAGTTCTAGGAAAACAACGAAAGCAGGCGACCACTTGAAGGCGACGCTACTGTCTGCAGTCGAGTGTGAAATATGGCACCCCGAAATAACAAATATCCACTTGAGATCATGAATTTTTAATGCAGCATTTAGTCCTGCTGCCAAAGTGGAAAGTAGAAAGTAGACAGCCAGCGATAATAATGACAATGATTAGTGTTAAACGCCGTGCGGCGTGCGCAATTTTCTGAAAAAAGAAAAATATGTTTTCTTAATAGTTTTCAAGACGCCAACCCCCCAGAGAAAGGTCCTGGCGCCTGTCTTTTCTCACTCTCTCCCCCGCACTCTTTCTCTCTCTCTCTCTCTTTGCTCGTTTCTTTCGTTTTTGTCAACGCTGCATAATGAGACAACCTCTTGAGCCCCAGTTCACTCCTCCTGTAATGTGCTGTCGGCAGTTTAGGTTATTTATTTCGGGACATGCACAGCGGGTTTGGTCACTTGCTAATGGTAATGGACTTGAGTCTTTGTTTTGTGTGTTTCAGCAAACAACATGTGCTGTTAAAATACGACACTGGAGATCGCCAGATAACGAACATTACTTGGTCTCTTGTTTCTTGTTTCTTGCTCTGATCTCTCGCTCTTATCTTGACTTTAGTTTCCAGCTCAACTCTTTTTGGCTTTTGTGCATTTCTTGAAGTGCTTGGCAATTGTTCGTCAAGATATGTCCACTTCATTAAGTTGGCCACAAAACATTTTTGCGGGGTTGGCCACTTCAAAGCGTGCTGCTGACCAAGTTCCACTTTACTTTTGTCCGACCCGCACCTTGACAACAAAAGGTTTGCTTTGAAGGCCTGCAGAAATTGACAAGGATTGGAACCCAATCAGCGAAACCCTTGACAAAAACATCACAAAGCGAGCAAAGGGTCAGTCACAGAGAGTCAGAGAGTGGGCGGGGCCAACGTCTTCCATCATTTCCAGCATTTTTTTGGACAGTTAAGAAAAGCGCTTTTCATAACAATTGCGCCGCTGTTTTCTTTTGGCTACAGCTCATCAACAGAGACAGCGAGCTACAGAGAAGGAGAGAAAGAGAGAAAGAAGCAGAAACTGTTTGCTATGTGAACCCATTTTCCATTTCCCCTTTTTCCACTTTTACCAAGTGTGTGTGTCTCGCTCGATCGGCCTCAAGTGCAATTTTCAATCATGCAATTTTTTGTCCTGCATTTGCTGGCAATTGCAGCTGAGGCTCCGTCTTTACCCATTGTCCTCCAGCCATATGTGTGTCTGTGTGTGTATGGCACACTCACTCTCTATCACTCTGCTCCCTGTGTGAGTTTGTCCTCGCCCTTTCACTGTATGTGTGTGTGTGTGTGTGTGTGAGTGCGTGTGTCAGCCGCTGTCATTCATTCATGCGGCCGTCTGAAGGCTTTTCATTAAAAATCGTTTAATCCACGCTATCATTTTCCCGCTGCCTCTTACTCTCTCCCTCATCCTTCTTTATGCATTTTTTTGTTGTGCTCGATGCCATCGTTATCCTGTCTCTGCACCCTCTGCCTCTGCTTCGCCAATTGCTCATTGATGCAAACGTCATTTGATTGTCGTCATTGTTGCATTGACAACGACGACGCAGGCAACGTCATCAGCAGCAGCAGCAACAGAGGGAAGCTGCAACAACGACGGCATCAACTGAGCCCTAGCCCAGTCAACCGGATGTTGGCTCTTCAATTTGTTTTTCATGTTTCATATCCTGTCACGCCCCCCGCACCTCATCTTCTCCTCCTCCGTATCAACTACTTCATAGCGACATGTGTTCTGCGGTTCTTCGCTCTGTGCTCGACGCACTTGAAACTTTTTTAACGCTCGGTAATTATTGGATTTGCCACAGTCCGCCTAATTATGGCACAGCACGTGGATGCCAAACAGCTAGCAGAAAAGACGACACAGAGGAACGGAGAGAAAGAGGGGGGAGATAGAGAGTGTGAGAGAAAGTGGAAACGTTGTCCTTGCATTAGTGCATCGTTGAACCGTGAAAATAATGGCCTCGACCTGGCTGCTGCTCTTTGGCTGCTGTCTCTGCCTCTGCCTCTGGCTCCTGCAACAGCGAATGCAGTTAAGCTGAGGCGACACGCGGCCACTTGAGTTAGTTTTTAAGCAAGGCGCACAAAAAGATAAAGAGGGAATGGAGAAGGGGATGCAAACGTCTGAACTAGGCTATGGGATAAAGTTTGCTCATTGTAACTTAGCAAATTGTAGCTTAGAAAAATGTAGCAAGATTTGTGTATGCGAATCATTACAAGGATCTCAATTTGGCAACTACAACAAATATTGTCTTAGAGAAGTCAGCGACATATGTTACAAAAGTTAACAATTAGAACACAAATTATTTTCTAAAAAGTAACTACTGCTTTTAGATTAATAGTGTTACTCGTAAAATATGTCTCTAAATACCTGCACTTCTTGCTTCTAGAAACAACTCTATTAATCAACTATCCAAGTTACCGAATTAATTATATTAACAGGCTTTGGCAAAAATACTTCAACAATCTATGTTGTTTATCATATACAAATATTTAATTGCTTACCTACTCGTATTTCCTTTATTTAATGTAGTAAAAATTATGCCATACATAAAACTTTTCGTTTCATTCAAACAATATAAAACAGATTTTGCTGTTTTAAAAATTATATTTACTGAACATAATATTCACAATAATTTCATTGACACCCTCATCATAACAATCCGTTAATAAATTAATTGAAAGCATAAGTTAAGTTGTGAATTTTAAAATTTGTGAAACATTTTGTTAGCATTGCAAATTTTATAGATTATAATCAACTAGAAGAATATTCTTTGCTGGGTTGTTGTCTTAGCTTCCTTTGCTATATTTTTGTAATTCTGGGTTTTGAAATAATTCTAGTTCCACATTTTCTACTATAATAATAACTATTAATGCTAATGATTGTGCTTTCATTCTGTGAAGTTAGTCTTAGCTATAGCAAAACAGATTATATAAATAAAATAATACTTAAGATAAAATGAATAAAAAAAAAATATGAAGAAGGACTTGGTGGTAAAAACCTAAAAGTTATGAATATCTAAGCAGATTCTATGACAGTGCCCATAACATAATTTCTAAAAACTAACACACACATTTTGTCAATGCACACTTGTTCTCACTGCTCGCTGCGTGTCGTAAACTGTTTTGCTGGTTTTAAGCTGTTTTGCCTGTTTTGTCCGCAAACATTCATTGAAATTAACCCCTCGAAGAAGCAGAGCAATAGTTTAAGCGATGCTCCATCATGCGATACGTCTAGCATATTAGCTTTTCTATCTCGAATATCAGCAGTGTCCCGAACAATTAAAGTCATTACCCGGCTATCATGTTGATAGTTCAGCTGGCAGTCGCTGTAAACTCAATGTCTCATGTGTCCTCTGTGTGAGCTGTGTGTTGCCGGTGCCGTCGGTGTTGGACCCAACTCTAAGCTGCCACAAAAACTTTGGATTGCCCTCCCCGTTCTCCAAAAATGGGAGGCGCGTTCTCGCCGCTCTTTCGAAAAATCCGCCCCTCAAACGTTTAGCATACAATTAGCCCCCAAAAAGGCAACGCACTCTGTTGGCTGGCTGAAACTTCACTTCACAGTGAAAATTATTAAAATTTCTCGTGTTGGGTTGTCGCTTCAAAAAGGGTTGACCATATGGAAATTAGCATATGATACCCGTTTTGGGTTGGGCCTTCCCCGAGTCTCGGCCTTTTTACCCAATTTCCCGTCATAAAGTGTAAAACTTTAAGTTTTAAAGTCGCTGTACATATAAAATGTCTAGTCATACGACACGACGAACTTTAGTGTGTTCAAATCTTTAGAAAAAAAAGAAAAAAAAAATTCGACGAGTTATGATTTTCCATTTTCCACAGTGAGTGTTATTTTTTTTTTTTTTTTGAAAATGTTTGGTCTATTTTTCCGGCTGCTGTTCTTTATTTTTTCTCAGCGTAAATTTTCCACCTTTTACACATTTTACTTCCATTTGATTAGATCGCCTTTTTAGGGCGACACGTGCGTCAGGCAGGAGGCTGGAGGCAAAAGAGGCGTCGACGGCAGCAGGCAGCAGCCAGAACTGTGGCATCGAGGCAACACCAACAACAGCACGCATCCTGTTTTGTTTTCCCAACTCTGCCTTCGAAATAGCTTTCGGAATACCCTTTGATTTTAGATACTATTACTGACGGTTCACATTTGTAACAGCTGACGACTGTGTGGAGTTTTCTCGATAGCTTCAAATTTTCATTAATTTCTATATTATTATATTATATTTTATTATATTCAAATATTTACTAAATTTAGTAAAAAATAATTGACAATTGCACTTTTTAAATTATTGCAATTTTTATATACTGAATTATATTTTGTTAAAGATATTATTGAATTAATTTTTATAACAATGTTTAGAGTAGGATATATTATTTAAGATGATAATAATTTTAAATAAAAATATTTCCAATTTATAGATAATTTAATTATCAATATATTCCGTAGAGTTAATATTTATATATAATAAATAACAGACATCTTTGAAGGGAATCAAAATATCCTTTTAGATTTGATATTTATTTATTTTTTACCTCTGTTACAATTTTCTTAAAATGTTTAAAATAATATTAAACTAAAGATCTCAAAGAAAATATTTTATTTTTAAATTTATAACATTAAAATTTAAAATTATTTTGCATATCACTTCGTTCACACACATATTTTATTTTATATCGTTTTCTAAAATAATTGATACAAAAAAAGTTTTAAGAATGTTCTTCTATTTTCTTCCCCCGATTCAATTAGAAAGAGCATTGGACATTCTGCTTACTGATTGATTTTATAATTTTGTTATTTTTTTTCATACACAAATTTGCACGCTCATCGCTTGAGAGTTTTTGAGGCTTATCAGGCAGCAGCAACTTTGTCATAATCAACATCAAACAGGCTCAGACTCAGACTCAGGCTCGCCTCAGCACTTTGTGGCATCATGAGCAGCAGCTATTATTATCCGGTGGACGAGTACGCCTCAGTCCTCAGCTCTCAGCTCGTCCTCAATTGTGAATCCCCCCTTCTGGCAGTTCTAATCAATGTGCTTAAAATCGACGTGATGTTTTGGATCGTATCCTGCCACAGAGCGTAAAGGATGTCATCAGCAGGCAGGAGGCTGAAGGCAGAAGGCAGGCAAGAATGCATTACAGCTGTGCCGTGTTGTGTATGTTGATTAAAATTTGTTTGTCATTTCGATAAGGTGGAACTTTTTAGTGTCCCATCCATTGAGATCTATCCCAGGCACAGGCACAGTTCAATAACCCAACCCGGGCTGTTGTGCTCTATCTTGTTTCATGAGAGGCTGCATCTAAAGCATGCGGCTGAAAAGTGCTCAACATTTCGTATATCAGTTTTTTATGCTCATGTTTGACTGTTTCTTGTAATTCTTTTCATTCGCCTCGTCTTGTCTTCTTTTTTTTTTTTTTTTTGTTCGTAACATCACTTGTACTAAACCACACAGCTTTAATTTGGCGTTTGCTTTTTATGCCTACGTTTTTTTTTTCGATTTCTGACACCTTTTATGGGGTGTGCACAGCAAAAGCAGCACAAAAAAAATGAGGGCGCAACACATCATTAGACAACACTTTGTGGCTAAATCTGTAAGGAATGTTTGTGATGGGGAAAGCAAAAGAAAGAACATCAAACTGGGGATATTTAATTTGTAGATTGTTCGGTTGGATAGGCGTATTTCGAATCACATTTATTTCGATTTTAATGCGTCGTTGTGCTGCTCCGATATTGGTTAAATTACTTTAATTGTTGATCTGAGATTATTTTGGCAGAAAAATACATGTACCTATCAGGCCAAAGAAGAAATTTCCATTTAAAAAGAACAAAAATTGCTCTCAAAAGGTAAAGCGAATGTTATTGCTTTGAAATTAAAAGCAAAGAAAAATGATTCCTAAAAATATTCATTTAATTTCTGTGGCCAAAATTAAGATGGAAAAGCTTAAACAGATTCATTTTTGTGTTTGGCTGAACGTAAAAATAAAATTTTGATTCCTCTTAAAAATTATAATTACCTTGTTCTATTTAAACTAAAATAAATTTATATGCATTCTACTTAAAAGCAGAACTCCTTTTATTAAAAAAAAAACACCTGCAAAGAAAATTCATTAGAATTTGTTCTTGCATATTTTCATACGTTTTATAACGCGTCGTGATTCTTTGTTCTAGAAATATATATGTATATTCTTATTTGTTGTTAAGCTGTCTTTTCATTTATTTTATTTTTCGAGTCTCGTCAAACGTTTAGCATATTCTCTTTGTGTAGCTTCTGATTTTTGTTTAGCTTCTGCTGCGCATTTAATGGCGCTTCGTGTCGTGTCTTCTTCCTCTCGGTGGTTGTTGCTTCCATTGTCGTTGTTGTTGCTGTTGTTGTACTCATTTTAACTACAAACAGCACAGACAATCACAGTCACAGGATAATACCAACAACAGCAACATTGCTGCCAGAGCTTTGCTCCATTAACAAAAACAACAACAGCAGCGAGGCATCCCGAGAAGCAGCAGCAGAAGCAGAAGCTTCGCATAATTCCATGTAGACTTTGGCCTAAAATGGTCTGAGGCATAACGTTACCCTGCCCAGAGTCTGGTTTATAATGCGCGCCGCTTCACTACGCTTATTATTTGTAGCATACTTATTGGGTGGGTGGCTTTTTAAATATGCATAAAGAAAAGCATAGCATACATCCAGGCGCTGTCTCGCCTCGCCGCCTTCTCTTCACCACATCAACCTGTGGGTAGAGGGGAGGAGAAGTGGTGCTCACATATTTGTCTGGGGCTTTGCATTATGCGATGTGATGTTCCTTTCCCCCCCTCGCTCCATCCCTCTCCATCACCACCTTTGATAGCTGCTCTCTTTTTTTGCGTGCTGTTTTCTTAGCCGCTTTCACCTGGCGGCGTCTTTTCTCTCATGCCGCTTTATTTAGCTTATTAAAATTTCACTTCATTTTTGTTTTCATTTTTATTTTCGTTGTGCTCAGAGACGTGAAATTTATGTACCATTTGCCAGCACCTCAAACACACACACACTTGCGTAATTATCTCGATATTCCTGTCGAATTTTTTGTTTTTTTTGTTCGTTGTTTGTGACTTTGAACTGTGATTGCATATTTTGACTGCCTGTTGACTGATGTTCGATGACTGATTGGGCCATTTTATAGATATTTGCTGGAATAACTGCAAGTGAGGCACTTTGCATTTTTGAGTGAGCATTTCTAGGGTTTTAAGCGCCAACCAAAGTGGAGTATTTCAGTGAATAACTGTTGAATGCAATTTTGTTTCACGAATGTGAAATTTATCAGTAATGTTTTACACGTATTTAAAGCTCTTTTTGAGCGGTCATTAAAATAAAAAGAACTGGCTTAACAAAAAAAAAATGAAAATAATCGATTGAGTAATGATTTTTGTGGATTTTCGCAACGATATGAAACGAAATAAAGCCGCAATCAATTTGTGTCTTTTAAGTTATGTTTAAAGTTTGAAATGTATTTTCCTGTACATTGTGACTAGCTAATATTATTATTGTAAGGTTAAACTACGTTTACAATAATGTTTTTTCCAATAAATTTACAAAAACAAGTAAGAAAGTTACAATCGAGTGTGCTCAACTGTGAGATATCCGCTACCCATTTTTAATAAAGGCAAAATATTGCGGTATCATTTTCAAAATATACCGAAAATACTAAAAACTAAAAATATACCAAGTGGTATGTTTGGTATATCGATATAGTACCCCATTCAAAATATACCATAGACGGCACAATATACCAGATTGTCAGCCAAAGCAAATCAGACCTCCAGTAAGTAGGCGTTTTTGCCCATACAAAAGTATTTCTTTAATAACTTCCATAATTTTTATCTGATCGCAACCAAATTTTCAGGAATCATAAGTACTGCAGTAATTATTGTATATACGTACATAGCTCTAGCTTTAAAATTAGACTTGTAATTCGATTTTTTTGATTTTCGGGGTCGGAAGTGGGCGTGGCAAAAGTTGAAACAAACTTGATCTGCGTGCAAACATAACAAATACTGTCGAAAAAAAATTATAGCTTTATCTCTTATAGTCTCTGAGATCTAGGTGTTCATACGGACAGACGGACAGACGGACATGGCTAGATCGTCTCGGCTGTTGACGCTGATCAAGAATATATATACTTTATAGGGTCGGAGATGCCTCCTTCTACCTGTTACATACATTTCCTGCCGGCACAAAGTTATAATACCCTTCTACCCTATGGGTAACGGGTATAAAAATATACACCATTTTGTTAAGAAAAGAAAAACATGTAGGACATTTTTTCAACACAAACCTTTACCCAATCAAATGATCCACATTCGCTTAGAAAACGATACACAGAAAAAATGAAATTCTTGTTTCCAGATTTTTTTTAAGATCGAAAAGTTCACAAATTTGCAATATTCTTTTTAATTCACATATTCTTGTTTCCATGTAGCTTTAAAATAAATAATAAATAGTATTTTGGTAAAATTATCTTAGTAATCACAGAATACTCATTTATGGAAATCACACAAATATTCTTAAGATAGAAAAGTTCACAAATTTGCAATCTTCTTTTCAATCTAGATTTACTCTAGTATGTTATTTTGCGAAAGTTGTCTTAGAAATCACAGAATCCTTTTCAATAGAAATCAAACAAGTTAGTAGTAAGTTTTTTTATTGAGTGTTGGTATTCAATAAGAATATTTTTACCAACCACCCCAGCGGTCATCGCGCCTTCCGCCCCAACCGCGACCCCAACCACCAGGACCTCTACGACCACCGCGTCCTCCACGGCCTCGACGACCTCCGCGTCGTCCACGTCCACGTCCCCATCGACCACCGCGTCTGCGTCCATGGTGACGACAGTCACAGTCCTTCGCAGTTGTTGTCTCAGTAGTAGCATCGTCACTATCATCGGCGGAAGCGGCAGTTGAAGTTGAAGTTACATCATTTTCATCATCTACGGATGCGGGATCGGATGAGGGATCGGATGAGGGATCGGCAACAGCTACGCAATCAACATTGGAAGCATTTTCAGTCAGTGTGCAGTCAGTACAACCAGTTTCGGTTGGATCAACTGCACAGGATACAGCCTCGCCAGCAGGTAGATTGGCAATAAGAATTGCCAACAGAGCACAGCTCAGTGCGAAGAGATTCGTTCTCATCTTGATTCAAGTATTATCAATTGATCACTGATGCAATTCCTCAAAAATTATCGCACTTTTATAGCACATCGAAATACGTAAATCAACACAGCTGTCAAATTTCGATGTTCGTCAACGATTATAGAAGAGGTCAAATATTAGATTAATTATTTGATCAGTTGTCAATATTTCATTCTGGGTTATTTGGATGAAAACAACTTCTAACGGATTGAGAATAAGATTTTAAATATTCTCATTTATTATATTATTTAAATTAAGAAAAATACATATACCACATTTCACATTCCAATAGGGTTGAAAGATATTATAATTTCGTGCCGCCAGGAAATGTATTTAACGTGCAAATCCGATCTCATGAAGTATATTTAATATACATATACATATATATCCACACATCGAATGTGCTCTTAGAGATGCTATCTTTTTAAAATTAATGAAAAATTCAATTTGATATATATATTTTAAACAGAACTTATAATTTTTGCGTGCAGATCAAGTTTGTTTTAGATTTGTGCACGCCCACGTCCAAAAAACAACTGCAGTCGGGTCCAACCTAGATCGGATGACAGTCGTTTCAAAATCCGGTATATTTTGTTTATTTTGAACGTAATCTTAATATGCAAAATAGAGCTTTTGGTATATTTTGATTTTTAGTATGAAAAAAAACATAGCTCATTAAATTGTATTTTTCTTACGTATTTTAAGCAAAGTTTACAATTATCATATATTATCACGTACATATATTCAATTTAGATTTTGTTATTTATTTAAGGAAAGATGTACAGTATTTTTTGTTTGAAAAAAAAAAAATAATTTTTGGGATTAAAAATCGAAAATGCCAATTTAATTGAATCCAAATATATTATTGCACAAAAAAAATTGTACCGAGCTAATAATTTTTCCTATTTTCTAATATCACTTATATTAAAAAAAAAAATAATATGATACAAATAACTTTATATATAGAAACACAATATTATTTACACAAGTGATTTTACTTGATCAGTAAATATTTATCTATCTTGTTTGTGTTACTTTTCATCAAATTTAATATTAAGCGGTTTACCCCATTAAAATATAAATTTGCACACGACTTTATTTACTTTAGATTTCTATTATGTCTTAAAGAAAACAAAAAAATCAGAATAATATAAGCCACATTCATTTAATTAAAATATTTTGCAGCTTAGCTTGTTCAGGATTGATCTGCTGAAAGTAAGTTGATAGGAGAAGCTACAGCATCAAGCTCATCAGATGTAAATTAATCAATTTTTAAATTTAATATTTCATAAAATTGTGTTATGTTTTTTAAATTAATATAAAAACAATTCTATATATTTTCTGTAAATAAACATTGCTGTATATATTCAAATATTGTTGTTAACAATTTATTCAACGACACGCTTTAGATCTTAATTGATGTTTGGTTGCCAAGGATGTATTTAAAAGTAGAAATTGAAGATGGCTTGCCGGAATCTGCCGCCACGTCTGCCTCGATGTCCAGGATACTTGGTCCTCTCAGTGGTTGTTGCCGTTTCATAGCTAACAGTTGTAGTACAGTCAGGCGATGACAGATTCACCGTGTTGGAACAATCAGTACAATCCTGATCATTTGGACCATTGCAAGCAATTGCCTCGCTCACTGGCAGGTTGACAAAAAGAATTGCCAAAAAGGCAACGCACAAAATGACGAAAATAGTTTTCATCTTATTTCGCTTAATTTTTCTATCAACAGCATTTTTATAGTAAATCAAGAATTTGAGCCTCATTTATTTACAGTCAATAGAAAACAAATGATATTTAATCAGGTGTTATTTTAGTATTAACAAATAAGAAAGCTACAGTCGAGTGTGCTCGACTGTGAGATACCCGCTACCAATTTTGAATAAAAGAAAAAAGTGGCATTAATTTCAAAATATACCAAAAGAATATAATACAAAAATACTAAAAATATACCAAACTGTATATTTTGTATACCGATATAGTACCACATTCAAAATATACCACACACGGCACAAAATACCAGACTGTCAGACAAAGCAACTTGACCATACAAAAGTATTTCTTTAATAACTTCGATAATTCTTATCTGATCGCATACCAGGAATCTCAATTACTATAGTTATTGTTGTATATACCAAAATTAGCGTCTTAAGCTTTAAAATTACGCTTGTTATTCGATTTTTGTCAACTTCATCTGCGTGCAAACATAACAAATGCTGTCCAAAAAAATATAGCTCTTATATAATAGTATCTCTTATAGTATCTGAGATTAAGTGTTTCCTACGGGCAGACAGACAGACGGACATGGCTAGATCGTTTCGGCTGTTGATGCTGATCAAGAATATATATACTTTATAGGGTCGGAGATGGCTCCTTCTACCTGTAACATACATTTCCTGCCGGCACAAAGTTATAATACCCTTCTTCCCTATGGGTAGCGGTTATAACAAGATTGCTAAAGCAAAATAGATTGTAATGTTCGTTTTATATAACTATGTTTTCTACTTATTCTTTAATAATTACAATTTCAATAATGTAAATTTATAATCATTCAACTCCTATTTTCTATTAAGAACTATTGAAAGATTTATCGGTTATGAATGTGTTTAATCAGTTGCTATTAAACAAATTTGCTTTAAACATAAATGCCAAATCGAAAACACTTTTGTCAAAAGCATTTTCAACAATTGGACAAACACACGTGCTTGCTTTATTCTCGGAACATATGTTTCGCACTAATTATTCCATATTTAATTCCAACAAGCTTTCTTAGCTAAACAAATTATTTCACTAACCAATTGCATTTTAGTCTTTGAAGTGTAAGCATCTTTAATTTGTATTTCGTTAAGTGCTAAAAGCAATATACAAATAAGTTAATCAGCTAAAACTGTGTATACCATAATTATTCAGAGATAAATATAAAATAATGCAAATAGATGTCAGCAATAAGAAAATAGATTGCCGAATTCTATTACTATTCGAGTTTTATGAACTTTCAGCTGCTGATGGACTTGTAACGATGTCGATTGGCGGCGCACTTTCGATCAACTGCGGCGCACATCAATAAGGAGCAATTGTGGCGCCATCAGGGCCATAACATGGACACAAACCTGAAAGACATTGACTAATAACTTATTTATGGAGTGAGTTTATTGTTATGACTGTGATCCAGGCACGAACAACAGCAAATACATGCTAAACTTTTCAATATTGCTAAACTTTTGCAGCAGTTTTGCACATTGAAAAGTGCGCAAAAAAAGGCGAGCAAAAGGAAAGGACAGAAAGGAAGGAAAAAAAAATGAAAATGATGTAGGAAAACAAACGGCGGCCGCTTCCGTTGGCCGCCATAACACCGGAAATAGCTGCATGCAGACACACACACACACACACACATGCTTATGCACTTGCCACACACACATACCAGAGACAAATGCCATTTACAATTTTTGTACATAAAGCCGCTTAAGCAGCACTCTATGACCTCCTCCGTCTCCTTCTCCTCCTCCTCGCCTCCCTTGACATGTAATTTGTTTTTATGTCTGCCCATATACGTGAGATAACGCGACGAGTTCCTCTTTCAGTTCTTTGCTTTCCTTTTCCCATTTTTTTTTTTGCTCGCGCTTCCTTCTTTTCGTGCACACAACTTCGATTAACATTGGCAACACTCAAAAGGGAAAGGGAGAAGGGGAAAGGAGGAGGCAGCTGGTCCAAAGCCCAAACAACAAGTGGCAGTCGACGCGACTGTCGAATGGCCCTGGCCGTGAATTCCATATATAATTTTTGTGTGCGCTGCTGCTGTCGGCCGCAGAAGGAGGAGAAGTAAGGGAAGGAGGCATACCACACCGTGGCAAACTGGCAACTGGCAACTGGCATGGCGTAAAGTGAAAAATATCCTTGCCGCGTTGTGTTGCATTTGAAATTGTTCGCTAAAAAGCATCGAACGAACGTATTGAACTTTCCTCGAAGTGTGGGCAAAAGTTTTGAAAAACTGCCACTGCCACAGAGTTTGCGACTCTGTGAGTTTGGAGAATGGGTTGAGTTCTTGCCACTGCTGCAGTTTGACATTAATGGAAGCTCTTCGCTTGTCTCGTCTATACATACATATATAAAAAATAATATATATTAATATTGGCAGACGTGTTTAGTTTTAAATGTCAGACTTTTGTTTCACTCTTTACTCTTCTTTTATCTTTTGGGTAGAGGATTTTTTTGGGTAGAGGATTTCCGCGTCTGGCTGATGGGTTGCTTATGAGAGAAACCTAGGGAAAAAGAAAGAAAGCTCAAAGTATTTTCAAAATTTGTTGATTTAGCTCAAAACAAAATTGGAATTGTTTACATTTGAAGAGCTTAAACGCGTGCATTGCGTACATCAACTTTAAATAGTATTTAAGTTTATTATTTATCAAGATCTTTTCAAGTATTTACCCAAATACACGAGATGTTGAGTTTAGGCAGCTGTTTGAAATTATAGTAAATCATTTTGTTGTATTCTTGATCAACTATACATTTTTCCATAGTTTTTATTTATTTATCTAAAACGCAACAAATACTTATTTCCTATCAAATTTTTATTTATTTCAGGATTTATTTATTATCTAGTTAATTTTAAATTTTAAGTTGTTTAAGTTGTATACGGAAACGCTTTTTATACCCGCTAATTACTGTAGTAGTTATGATTCCTGAATATTAGGTTGCGATCAGATAAAAATTGTGGAAGTTATTAAAGAAATACTTTTGTATGGGCAAAAACGCCTACTTACTATTGGTCTTAGTTGCTTTGGCCGACAATCTGGTATATTGTGCCGCCTATGGTATATTTTGAATGCGGTACTATATCGATATACCACATATACCGTTTGGTATATTTTTAGTATTTTGCAGTATAGTCTGTATAATTTGAGAAAAATACCGCAAAATATATTTCTTTAGTTCAAAATGGGTAGCGGGTATCTCACAGTCGAGTATACTCGACTGTAGCTTTATTACTTGTTTATATTTAATATAAACTAATTTTATACCAAATACAGCATTCGGTATATTTTAAAAATATTATATTGACTTGGTTTATTTCATTATTAGGTATTTGGGTTTCTTACCTTTTGGATCTCAATTTTGTAATAAAGATTTTAAAAGAATATTAGCTCTGTATTCCAATTGGAAACAAAAGTTTAATAAAAAGAAATGGTTTTGAATTCAAAGATATCAATATAAGAAACCTTTTTTTTGTATTTAGATGACTTTGGTATGAAATGCTTCAATATTTTGATATCTAGATTAAACAACACAGCTTTTCTTTAACAATTAATAAAGTTAGATATTAATTTTTACATCTGCTAAAATAATTAAAATATTCTTGAAATTTAATTACCTGCGTAACTTTCTTAAAGAGATTTTGAATTATAAAATAAATTTAAATTTAAAATATTTTAATAGAAAACATTGAGAAACTTTTTCTTTTGTTGACTGCTTATTACTTCAGCTGTAAAAATAAGCATAGCTTCTATAAGAAATATTGAAAATGATTTTGAAAAACTCTTTTTCCCCAAATTTAGCAATTCTCACGCCTAGTTGGAAACTGGGTCAGTGAGATGTTTAATCATTGTTTATTCATTCAAATTCATTCACTGAAGTTTACAAATTCTGCAGTAGTAGATCCAAGTACATCTGATGTTCATTAATTAAAGACGAGGGGTGGCAAAGTTTTCATCTTGTGTTTTCTTATTTTGGGGGGAAAAACTTGAAACCGTTGTGTGGAAACTTGAGGTTCGCTTCACATTCACTTTCACTTTCCATTTCAGTTTCAGCTTCAGTTCGGAGTCGACGGGAATTTGTTTTATTTGATTTGATGGTCGCATTGCGTGACAGTAATTACAAAATAAATGCAAACATCTGCAGCGGATCTCAGGACAGGAGACGAGACGAGACGCCCTAAAGACGACACGCCACATCAGGCCAAAGTCCAAAGGGGTGTGGCAGCTGCAAAAGGGGCGGGGGAGGGTGAAAAGGATGTGGCAGGGTTGGGATTGAAATCGGAATTGGGTTCGAGATGAAGATGGTGCGTGTTGCATATGTGGCAAGAAAGTCTCTCTGTGTGTGTTTGTATGTGTTTAACTAGATGTTGTTATTGTTGGTAATTCGAGTAGTTGTTTGTTGCTGCATGCCCCTCGCCTTGATGGATTGGTTTACAGTTGCACTTAGCTGACAGTCCGTCGGATGGGAAGCGGGTGAGGGGGAGAAAAACAAGGAGATTGAACAGTTTCGTCTGCTGTGCAGATTCTATTACATGTGTAAGTTGCGCTCCAAAGTTTCCGAGTGCCTTGTGACAAATTTGACAACAGCTGAGACCAATTGCTCGTAACTTGCTTGCACCTTGCTGCAAGGTGGCTCTGTGGCATACAACTCCCCAGCTTGGTTGGAGTGGTGTCTCGTCTATCAATCAAGCTATGGAAAGGCAATCATAAAACTGCCATTAAGCCGGGCATAGACGAAAACTCTATCATAAATCTTGGCGGTAATCTTCCAAAAAACACCCGTTCTTCCCCTCCCCTTCTCCCATGCTCCCCTTCTCACCGACACCAAGCGAAGACACCTTTTGATGGAAGTGGCTTTTGCTATTAACATATTGTTTACTCTAGCCGAAAAAATGCAAACACATTTTCCATTATCTGCATGTGCAGCGAGCAGCTCGACAGCGGAAGCAGCTTTCCAACTACCCACCTCCCTCTCCCTTTCCCTTCCCCTTCCCCTCATCTAACAGTCTGCAGTGCGGCCCCTTACAACCCCCTTCATTGGTTTTGCAATTTATCAAATATTTTTCGCCAGCGGAAACGGAAGCTGCCGGAAGCTGCATAAAGCTACGTGTCATAATGGAGCGAGTAGCAGTCGAGGCGTTGAGTAAGGGGAGGTGCAAGGGGGGCAGCGCTGCCCGAGGGTCTCTACTAATGGGGCTAATAACGCGTCATCAAATATTAATAATAACGGGCGGCGCAAAAAAGAAGCTGTCAGCCGGCACTTCCGCTTGACCAACGGCCAATAGGCAACCCCCCCGAAAAATGAAGTGTCTTTGATTCGCACACACACTGTTGCACACATATTCACACACATATACACTCTCACACACACATAGACTCGGAGTCAATCGTTCTCTTCATGTGCTGCCCGATGACCATTCGAGAGCCACTCGCCGAAGCAAAGTTTTACACTTGAAACGCATTCAACTCTCGAGTGTGTGCGTGTGTGTGTGAGTGTGTGCGTGTGTGTGCGAGTGTGTGCGAGTGTGTGAAGTGTGTGTGTTGGACATTTTGATTAGCTTTACGCCTGGACGTATGCCGGAAATGGCAATACAACAACAAGAAACAAAACACACAAGAAACACAAAAAGTACTTGACTCTCGAGATATCCTCTAACTGCGGAAAAGAAAAAAGCTCCATCGGAAAATTGCCGATAGAACAACGGTAGGTTAAAGAAAATGAAATACTAGATGGGCTATAAATAATGAAATAAATGAAGAGAATAAAGAAATAAAAATAGCCGAAGATATCAAACTAAGTTGAAATTTTTGTAAGAAAATAATTATTGATTGCTAATGATGATTGTTAAAAAATGGTAAAATAAAATCATAATTGCAAAGCAAATTTTGAATTTTGTAAAAATGTTTATAAAAAATAAAATTTACTTTTTTTCCAATATTCAGTATTAGGTGAATATTAAGTGGAAAACTTTTTTTAATTTAATTTTAAAGAAGTTTTCAAATTAAATAAATAATTTGTATATGAAAAAATGATGTTTTTTTTTAATTCAATATATATATAATTTAATACCCTAATATATTTAATAATATAAATGACTATTAAATTAGAATATATGCAAGTATAAATGTGTTTCTTTTGTTGTTTAACTCAGTAAGATAATTGAAGCACTTACTCCACAAATTAATATGAAATGATAGTATTATAGTGAGAAATTTTCATAAAGAAAATTAATGCACTTTAAATTTCTTTAAACTCTTTTATAGCATAAATAATTTATTACTTGTTTCTCTTAAGTACCAGGATTATTTTTCAGATTTAATAAGTCCTGTTAAATATTACCTATACCAAATAAAAATTTATAATATATATTTTTTTAATTCCTCCAACCTTAGACTGTTCCTAACATAAATAAAAAAAGGTTCTAAACTTATCTTCAGAGTATGATAAATATGTTGTTTCTTGTTTAATTTTTTTTGTAATTCTGTTATTACTTACATCTTCATTCAAATGTAGACAATAGACTTTTCTATTATATATATTATAAATTGTCTCAACAAATTAAATTAATGAGTTTTGTTTTCAATTTGACAAAATTGCTTTTTTAATAGATACAACTTAGCTTAAAGTCTTTTAAAGGAAGCAATTAAAACACATTGTGTTTAATTTGTTGTTGTTTGAAATCTTCCTAATTTCCAGGGTATTCAAGGGGTAGTTGATAACTGCCTCGTTGCCAGCCTAATACCAAAAAATTCAAATCAGAGCTGTGCGACTTATGAAAGGCACTCGATATGCAGCAGGTGCAAGCACAGGTTGAGGCACTGAGACTGAGAATGAGACTGAGAGGCACGAGTCCTGTTTAGGAGAAGGACATGCGACAGGCAAGGGGCAAGGAAAGATGGGAGATGGGTGACAGGTGCCAGGCGCTGCTTTCGGGGCAGACAGTTGGCAGACCCCTGCTGCAGTCACCTCTCTGGCTCTCTTGCTCTCTGGCTCATCGACTCAAAAGCCTCGCATCACAATTTGGCAAAAAACAACAATAAATATCGCACACACACATGTTTACACTCTAACACATATGCACACACACACACACACAGACACACACCGCTCACGTTGCGAATCAAATTGCTTAGCATACTTTACGGCTTCAATTGGCAATTGGCAGCCTTTGAATTTTCGTTTCCCTCGCACCTTTTGGCCCGACACAGCATTGGCAAGTCGCTTGACATGGAGGGAGGAATGAATGGTTTGCATCGGCGGTGGAGTGCTTGGGTAGTGGGGAAGGGGAGTACTGTGAAATGGAGTGGTTACTCGTGCTCTGCGTCTGGCGCCTACCTGGCAGCTGACAACTTGGCAAGAGTTTTTCTTCCTCCTCTTGAATTTCCTTCACTTTGCCTCCTTCTGTTTTCTGTTTTCTTTTTTCCTTTTTTTTTTTTTGGGTGCGAGTGGCATGTTGCGGCTGTTTGGCTTTAAGGGCACACAGTTTGGGCTCGAGGTTGGCGCATGGAGTTGCACAGATTCCAAATAAATATTTAGATGGAGTTTTAAAATTTAAATTCAATCGGAACCAAGTCAAATTGCAAAAACAAAAACAGTATTAAATAAAAGCGCGCAAGACAAAAAAAAAAAAAAATGAAAAAAGACTGATGAACAGAATATATTATGTATTAAATTAGAAATGGATTTGAGATTTATATTTATGAAAAGTATTTTAAAAGTTTTAAAAATATACAATAAAAAGAAACCCAAAACATTATACTTTGTAAAAGTAAAATAGAAACACATAAAAAAAATAAGAAAAAAAACTATAAAAATATATAAAAAAAAATAAATAAAAAAGAAAGTTAATGGAAGTACTCATTTATTTATTTATTTAAAATTAAAATAAATACTAACACTATTAGTATAGCAATGGCTGCAAAGGTTCTTTAGTTTAAATTACTTATTTATTCCAAATATTCTACTAGTTTTACAAAATATATTTGTATTAAAATTCAATATATCAATAATTAAATGAGTATAAACCAAGAAAAAAAATATTGATAGATTCTAATTTCTGAAAATAGAAAATGTAATAAAATTTTCACGATTTACTTAAATTTCTTATCAGACTCTACAAAATAATATATTATTTATTAGAAGAAAAACAAAGTGACATTATTACATTGTTACACTTTAGATTAAAAGTTCAATTCCTAAACATAGCTCAACTTTTTATTCAGTGCCAGGCAAAACGAAAAGAAAATATTCATACATGATAGATTTGAAAAATATCATATCATATCATCATGTAAATATCATAATCATTATTGTGTACTTCTAGATAACACATCTTCCTTATTCATCACTTTTAAAAACAGTTGCCAAAAAAATGTTGAATTTTGATGAAGCAGCTGGCGTTGTTTAAACATCTTAGGGATTCTATCTCACACATTGTGGAAAAGTGCGTAGTCAAGCATTTTTAATAGTTTTCATCCTTGAAAGTTGCCTCATCATTGACCCTTTTTAGGCCCATTTGCAATCAAAATATCGAAAATGTCTGGGAACGAAAGAACAATTATGTAAATGATTGGAGTAACTCCTCGATTGACCCTCGCAAGGCTTACCTACTTGTCTTCAGTATGAATAGCAGTTGCCGTTTAACTTCCGCCCAAAAAAAAAGAGAGTCCCTCCACATACTGCGTCAGTTTTGATTGAAATATTGACGGCAATTTTTGCATAGTTTGACGATAAGTTCAGCAATAGACCGCACCCACTTCACCCGCTACTCACTCCCCACTTTGCCCCCTACTCACTCACCTCTTCTATAGGCTAAACAAACTGAAAGTACTGAAGGTGTCTCAGGTGCAATGTGGTGAAAAGTTTAAAGAGTGCAGAGCGAAAGAGTGAGAAGAGAGTGGAAAGAGAGAGAGAGAGAGAGTTGCACATTGAGTCAGTCAATTGTCTGGCTGTGGAAAACAGCTTATGACAGCTTGCCTTATTATGGCTGTCAGGGTTGTCAGGTTATTAAAGAACCTATCCTATAACTCTGAACTCCTTCCCCGCTCTGCAATATCTTCATTAGGCTGCCAGCGTTTGCTTTGTTCTTGCCTTCATGACTTTAAGCGCTTTACTATTTGTTATTTCATATTTTTTTTTGCCTCATTTTTTTTTTGTTGTGTCTGTTGTTTGTTTTCTTTTGTAGGCCGCTCTCTGACAAGGTGACAGCTCAGGTGTAAAATAGTTTGCCACGTCAGTTGGCAGCGCCGCATTTTCCTATTTTCTTTACTTTTCTTTTCATTTCATTTTGAGTTCTTTATTTTTTTAGTTGTGTTATTTCTTTTATTGATTTTCCAACACTTTTGCCGGACGCATTTCTTCATAAATGTCAGAAAACACTTTGATGTCTTGACTTAAAGACTGCCTTCCACACCTACACACACACACACACACACACACACACTCCCACATACACTTGATCAGATCTGAGCTCTTAAGAATTCTTTTCTCGGTCACATGTGGCACTTTGATGTGGCACGGCCGAAGCGCTGTCTGTGCCACATTTTTGTCGAGTCACGGCTTTTAAACCCAGTCTCAGGCATTTTTTTTTTTTTGTTTCGTTTCGTCTCGTCTCGACTTGTTTCGACCTCGCCGTAGGTGTTGGGATTTTGCTATTTTTACAAATCATTTGCACTAATTGTTTTGGGACACACAACAAACCGAAACCAAAACCGAATCCGAATTCGCATTCGAAACCAAAATGAAAACCAGACAATGTCCAATCCTTGAGCCAAGGGTCAGCCACGGATTTTTTTGGCAAGGTCACAGCATTATCTTTGCTTCCCTTTCTTCTCCGTTTTGCTTGGTTTATCCCTAGTTCATCGCGCTGTTTCTATTTTTAGCTTATCAGACAGTCTATAGACAAAGGGTGGCGATGGATAGAGAATTAACAAGTTTGGGTAAAAAATAAATTTAAATTCTAAACAAGTTTGTAAAAGTTTTTAGCTACTAAAAGGAAACTTTGCTAAGAAAGGTCACACTGGAAATACTAAAACAAATATTTCATTTCAGAATAAAGAACACATATCTTAAAGAGTTTGCAGACTTTTTGGAACTTAATTGTTTAAAGTCTGCATGAAAATGTGAGAAAAAAACGAGAAATTGGCAAACTTTAAACTCAAGCTGTTTTCAAACAAAGTTTCTTTAAGATTTCCATATGAAAAATAAATAGCAATCCTTGATAAATAATTCCATAATTCTATTCAAATTGTTTTTTTTGGATTACTACAAAGAAATAAATAAAATTTTATGTACTTATTATTATTAAAGTAATTTGATACGATATTTTTGGGACAGAAAGCATTGAAGACGAATAAAAATATATTTAACCAACCATTTTTGAATGCTTATGATAAAAAGAAATAATTTGTATTATAAATACCTTTAAAAATAACACTGTGATAAAAATAATTATTCTTAATACGAATTAAAAATAAAAACAAAAAAAATATAATTACATAAATTAAAACCAAAAATAATTAAACATAAAAAGGAATTCAACTTTTTTATATTTCCAAATTTGCAAATATTACTATATTAAATATTTACCTACATTAATAGACAATATTTGCCTAATAAACAATTGATATTAATGTATACTTATAAATGCTGATTACTTTTGAGTTTGTATTGATAAAACTTTACAGACTAATCTATTGGCAAATGATATATGATTACGAATCGTATTCAAAGTTATCAAATCAAAGATTGTAAAAGTTTAAGTGGAACAGAGATAAATACTTAAGGAGTAACTTAGGTAATTTCTAAGTTCTCTCTCTCGTTCTCTCTCTTACTTATTATTCGTACTCTCAAAATTTTCATTGATAATATTTCATTCGCTTTTTTTTTTATTAAGTCAACATATTGATATGCACATTTGTTATTGTTTTTCTTTTACTTTTGGAAAAACAATTTCAAATATTTTGTGTTTGTCTTGGAATTTCAAAGTTGCTAAGCGCTTTGGCGCTGCAACTTTTGACAGCTTTTGATTGAAGGTTTGGCAACAACGACAACGTCGTCGACATCGGGGGGATTACCCGATGTTATCTGTTTGTCGGAATTTTATTTCTAGGGGGAAGCAGACAGCAAGCAGTTGCCCCTAATTGCTGCAGCAGGTGAAATAACTTACATTAAAATACTGAATATATTTTTCACAAACAATTACGAATAATGTAGTTTTAAATAAATTGCTGTGACAGCACAAATCAATTAAGTTAATTGCAACAATTAATCAAATTAATTAAATGTTTTTAACATTTTTAACAAATTATAATTATTATGTTGCAACTCCACATACATATGTTACTTGCACCTTTCGTTCCCCTCTTATTCGTCACACACTTGGAGCTAACATTAACAGTTAACTGCTTATCAACAGGCAGCTGCCTAAACAGTAACAAACGATAACGACTCTCTTTGCTAGTTCACTCTCTTCGTACACAGCACGTGTACCGTTTGCCAAAGCGTTCCGTCTTATACGCAACATTTTGGCATTGGAACGAAACTCGAGTGCGTGCACAAAGAGCGGCGAGCATAAAGAGCGACAACTCGCTCTCTTCGGGCTGCTGCGCTCAATTTGAAGTTAATACAATGTAACGTAAAGTTGTTTGTTTTTATGTGGGGGCGCCAAATGTAATCAATAATATTAAATATTTAATGTGACAGGTGGAACAACGTATAAAATATGCTACTGGAACTATGAAATTAGTTATTGCAATATTTAATAACTTTTCTCATTTTTTAAATTTATTTACAAACTTTAATGATATTTAAAATGCATAAATATGCAAAAATAAAATATAAACAAATGATAAAGTTTACCTGTGCTCTGGCACCTGCAGTGCTAGCTCCCAGTCTCACTTGGCATCCACAACATGAGCATGAGCATGCACTCCACATGCAATAAGTATGACTCTCTCTTTGGCTCTTTAGCAGCTCGCTCTCTCTCTCTCTGCAGCTTTCGTTGAGTTGCGCGCTGTCGCAATCCACATACAGGTGCACATGCCTGTTACTCCCTCACTGTTCGGCACCTACACAGAGACATACATGCGTGCACATAATATTACATGGTTTTTCGCTCAGCTCCTCGGTAATGTGTCCATCTCGCTCTCTTGCTCTGTCGCTCGCTCTTGGCAGAGCTTGGCAGCAGGAAACGTCGCAAGGAAATGGCAAAATGTTCTACGTCCACTCGGTTCACATGTATGTGCAAGTGTATGTGTGGTTGTGGATGACATTGCGCTGCTCGTTGGGGCAGCGCCAGTTGTCGGCTTACGGTAGTCGTTGCGAAACTTTTGCTGGAGTAACGTGTCGCGCAATTGAAATTGGCGGCGTTTTCATCGTCCAGCGTCAGCTTCGTCGTCGTCGTCGCCGACGTCGACGTCTTCGTCTTCAATTTTACGTGTTCGCGAGCGTGAGTGTGTGTGGGTGTAGGTTCGTGTCCGTGTAGGGGTTTCTATGCGTGTGTGAGTGGGGCTGCCAATTAGTGTGTTACATTCGCGCAACAGTCTCGTGTACGTGTGCGTGCGTGCTGCATCTGTGTGTGCGTGTGTGTGAGTGCCCCATGCAGCAAGCGTGTGTGTGGGGCGCTGCTGCCGCCGTTGCCGCAACGAAAATTTATTAAAAATTAATTGCAACAAATTTTGCGAATATATTCTGGCAGTATTTTTGAAAGAACCTTTTTTGCCAGGTAAGCCTTAAACCTTGAAATGGAAGATAGCAATAAAAATAACTGTAACAACTTGTAACGAGCTTTTAATTCACTTGCAAGTTTGTGTTTGCTGCCCTTTAAGTAGCGTCGAAACTTTATCTAAATTCAATTTAAAACCCACAACGCACGTTTATGGCCATTAAACTGAATTAGATAAGTTAAGCGATGTATAATGTCAATTTAATTATGTGAAAATAAAACTTGTGGGAGTAGATTTCGTCTTCGACTACTACGACTGCCCACTCTCCACACTCCGCACGCAACGAAAGTGGAGAATTAATAGCAATAACAACAACATCAGGCGAGAAGATTGTGGGTAATCTGTCTGCAATAATAACAAATAGCAGGGTAAGCAGTGCACTGCATGGTGGGTGGGCGACAGCTGATGGAACACTGCTTGCAAGCAGTGTCGAATAATGTGCAGTTCATATAGATCGTGAAAGCTACTTAAAATTAACTGTCGACTAATATTATGTCGGATCAAATTTTTATTGAATTTAGGCAGATTTTCTCATATTTTTATTTACCAGCTTTTTGAATCTCTATGTGCTATATGTAGCTTGTTTTGAATAGCCATTGCAATGCTACGACATATTGAAATAGTATACTTTAGCATATTTATACTTAGTTTTAGTAATAAAGAAAGTTCAATATTTCATCATTTTATTGTAAACATTTTATACAATATCATCTTAGTAAATTGTAATTAATGAAAATAAAGATTACTATCTTCTCATCTATGAAAAATACTTTTTATATGATTTATGTTTTAATATTTAATTGACACTTTCCATTTAAATAGTATATAATTGATAGTATAAAAATATCATAATCTTCTAAAATATTTTTCTATTGGATTCACCTTTATTATATTTAATTAGCATAGGTATAACTTAATGGTATTTAATTTATATAATACAAATACCAATATTTTCTCAGGCTAAATGTTTTTTAATTTACATCGAACAAAAAGCAATAGTTTCTCATATCATATTTATTTGTTTCGATCTCGCGATAGCTTAATACTCGATTATGAAGCTTGACGAATCTCTTATCGCTTGATGCCAAATTACAATAAATTGATTAGCAGTTTATTCAGTTGGGATGACAATAAGAAAAGAGAAGCCACGATTTGTGTAGCTAATCCAAATACCTTTCCAGCAAATGAGCTCTATTCAGCGAATACCTCGAATAGAGTTCCCTTAGTTCAACCTTCAGATCATGCTAATTGACAGCTTGAAAACTTTAACAAATACTCTTATGTTGAAACTGTTGACCAAGTCAAATGGGCGTGAAAATTTCGACGAATGAAACCCACAAAAAAAAAAATGCTTATGAATATTGAAGCGCAAAAGCAAAAGCAATAGAAGAGAATTGGGGACAGAGGAGCACGATGGGGTAGCGTGAGAAAGTAAAGAGAAAAAACAAATGGGGAATAGGAAAGCGCGGCAAGGTCAACGAGACACGCCCCAAACTCACGTGTAGCGAAGGGCAGTGAAATGAAATGAAATGAAATGAAGTGCATTTGGTTTTAATTAAAAGAGCAAAAGTGACTTTTGAAATGGGCTACAGATAAAACTGCAATAACTATAAAGAGCAGTTTAAAACTGGAAGCCCAACCGAATGACGATCGATGGGTGGTAAGATTGGGGGGGTTGTTTGCTTGTCCCATTGTATCTAGGATTGGTATTGGTATTGGTATTGGGCTTGGGTCGGACACGCGTCAATTTGTTAAGCGGGTCACGTATTGTGGCCCTCTCTCCTGCCACTCAGATAACTGCCACGGCCACAGGCCTTCTTGTTCTTGCTATCTGCTGCTACTGTTGTTGCTGCTGCTTCTGGTCTGTGTGTTGTCATCAACACGAGAATAAAAATCGAGAATTAAACTCAATGAAAATGGCAACAACTTTTGTGTTGCGCGAATCGATTTCAATAAAGTTTAATTTTTTATAACGTCGTCGTCGTCGGGTCGTTTGGCCACTGGACTGGCAGGCTTTATGGTAGATCTCTTTAAAGGCCACTCCACACGTAAGCCTTAACAAATGACGCAACAAATTAAACGTCAATAATTTAAAATAATTAACCCAAAACAAAAGTCCCAATGCCAAATGATTTCTGAAGCCGCTTTTATAGCTTTTTAATCCAATTAAATCGCCATAAACGTACGCTTAAATGAATAAAAGTAAATCAATAAAAAATGAAATTGAAAATAATCAAAACTGACTCACTTTAAAGTCGGACAACAAAAGGGGGCAAAAGAATTGTTCGTCGCCCCGAGATGATGTAAACGAAATCCATAAATATTTCCATAAGGCAAACAGACAACAAAGTTGACAGCGGGTTGGTCAAGGTTGAATGCAGGCTTCGTGTGGAAGGAGGAGGAGAAGGTGGTGGAGAAGGAGGTGGAGGGGTTCTAGAGGGTGGTGCAAGTGCACCACTTTGTTATTGTCATAGGGTTAATGAGTGCGTGCGTCTGACATGAAAGGGTTGTATCAAGAGATAGAAAGGGAAAGGAAAAAGCAGCTAGGCGGGATCGTTGCACTAATGACCTGCATTTTGCATGCGAGCAGCGAGGCGTTCTCAATGGGAACACATACAATGTATGTATATACATACGTACCATACATTCATATATGCATATATGCATAAAGTTACTATTGCTGATAACGTTAAGAGGGGGAGATGTTAGAGTGGGAAAAACTATCAAGTCACAGATCTGAATTTAAATTGGATTAGCGCAATTTTAATGTAAGCTAACATTTATTAAATAGAGAACTACAAACCATACAAAAATTAAGTAAACATTACACACATTTTACATATTATTCAAAAGGTACATTTATTTTTATACATACAATCCAAATCAAAAATATTTCCGATAGATTTTGAACCAAATCCAAATAGTAATTCGTACGACAAATATAAACTTTTTTTTTATATTCATTTGCATATATAAAAGTATCTTATAATATATGTAACTATAAAATTATAAACAAGCCTAGATTGAATATTTCATACTCTAATAATATATATAATAAGGTATTTTAATTTATATAATATAATAGGGTATAGTATATTTTTGATATTCCCATCCTACTATCGATAAGTTCATATCGTTATTCTAAAATAAATCTCACCACTAAGTCGCATACTATCGTTATAAAGTCTATCGATAGCCCAGACGGTGCTATTGTGAGTAATTTTTTATTGTTTATAACTAATTCAATTACAAACTTAATGATTAAATAGAGTTTGTCTCTTATGACAATTTCTACATTGCTTAATTTACTAATATAATTGCAAATTTGACGTTTGCTACAGACGTCTTTAAGTGATTATTAAATTTTGTAAGCGTTCACAAAATAGTAATACAAAACAAATCAAAAACAGTCACTCGAATATTGAATACAAGTAGATCTACTAGTTATAGTCTGATGGCCATAACACAGGCCTCTGTGTGCGGTGCTGGTGGCTGGAGCACCACATTGCCAGCTTCATCCTTGTAGTCGGCATAGGCTTTAGAGTACAAACATTCCATGCCCAGGGCAGTCATCACACGGGCAGAATAAAGGCTAGTGCATGTGGTAACCAGGAGGGGGAATCCCTTAGAGCGACCCACTTCCATAACAGCGGCAACAAGACGACGTCCCAATCCCTGACGACGCACTGACGAGTCCACTCCGAGAATATTCAGAAAAATCGCCTTTGGAACATCGTAATGCTCAAAGACCTTTGCTTGCCTCTCAACTTCGGCCAAAAAGCGCACGACCTTACACAATATGGTGTCTGTTGACATTTGTTCACTTTCCACGCCATGTTCTTCCACATCGCTGGGATACAAAGCGCCAGCCAATGCGACGCCCACAATGTGACCGTCTTCGAGGGCCACCAATGAAGTTCCCTGACTTATGAGGTTGCGGCGATATTCCTCCTTCTTGGGATCTGCCATATTCTGAAGTTGACCGTCTGGATGGGGTTGCCATAGTGGTTCATCGATGAGGTAACGATCGCGTAGGAAAGTTTTTAGCTCCTCGAAATCTTCGAGTTTCAATTCACGTATTATCGCTGACATGACGTGGTCGACAAACAAAACAGAATGAAAACAATTCCCAAGTACCTAAGCACCTTTATAACGCTTATCAGAAGGAGCTTTCGGAGCGAGCTTTTTTGTTTGTTGCCCTTGAGCTTGTCATACTGCCCCATATGCTTCCCTATTCCGGTTTGGAAGCTCAGATAATGAAACACTGTAGATAAGCTCAGGGAATCTATAATATCTCCCACGTTTATTTCGCAGCATTACCGACTACAACAAACTTAGAATACCCTACAATTTCATTGCCATTAGATTGACAGAAGTATGAGGTGCAGGTGGCTTCAGCACTACATTGCCATCCTCATCTTTGAAATCCGAATAGTTCTCAGAGTGGACACAACTCATTCCCAGAGTTGACATGACGCGAGTTGAATACAAACTGGTGCAGGAGACTGCAATCAGGGGGAATCCCTTGGAGCGACCCAGTGCTATTAAAGCGGCCACAAGACGACGTCCTATTCCTTGATTGCACACTGTTGCATCCACAGTCAGAATGTTCAGGAAAAGAGCCTTCGATACTTCAAAACGTTCAAAGAACTTCGAACGTATCTCCACGCCGCTAAGTAATAGATGCACGTGATCAAGAAAGGTCGTTGGCTTCTTCTCATTGACTTTGTTCCAATTGATTTCCAAGTCATTGGGAACCATTTCTTCCGCATAGGCACAACCTACGATGCGACCTTCATTGCTCGAATCCACAGCAACCAACGAGAGACCTTGTCGTATGATAGCTAAGCGAGTCTCGCGTTTCTCCGGCGTATCTGTGACGATCTTGTGGTCTCCGGGTGTTTGCAAGACCGGCTCATGACCGTAGAAGTTTACGGTGAGAAACCGGCAGTACTCATCGATGTCATCCGCTCTCAACTCGCGTATAGTAATCGACGTCATGGCGCAAGCTTCAGTAGTCAACTGAAACCGGTCGCCTAGGCCTATGGGATCTTATCAAGTTGAGAACTCGAAGTGAACATCAGTTCACTGGCCGCAAATACACTCGGAATATGCGATAACTACTTGGCGTTTGCACTTCAATATAAGAGTATAAAATCATACTTATAATGAAGCTAAAACTCTTTTAACAACAGTCACGACTATTCATTTAAATACTCGGAAATTTTTGTGATTACATCGCCAGGTATCTCAAAGATATAATTTTAGACCCACTGAATCTCTGCTGAAACTACTTTCTTTTTGTGATTGAAACTTATAATTATTCAAATATTCCTGTAAAGTTATAGGTGAATCTATTGTTTCTTGAATGAATTCCAAATCATATTGTAAGCACATTTAGTAGAGAGGAGCATTAAGATTGCGGTTACTATTACTTGGGACAAAATGTCTGAAATGGTTTTGTTTTAAAGACCTGTTTTGATAACCAAAACTTTTTTGAATGTCAGCTTTCGACGTGAGCTTGTTTCCCTTGACATTGTTAAACTGTATGTTCTCCTATTCGGGATTAAAAGCTCTGATAATGAAAAACTTTAGATAAGATCAGGGAATATATTAATATCCTTTATTTCACATCTTTAACAAATAAGGCAGACTTGGAATACACTACAATTTCATTGCCATGATATTGACAGATGTATGCGGTTCTGGTGGCTTTATTACCACATTACCATCCTCATCTCTGTAGTCTGAATAGTGCTCTGAGTAAACACAGCTCATGCCCAGAGCTTCCACGACTCGAGTTGAATACCAGCTGGTGCAGGAGGATGCAATTATTGGAAATCCTTTGGACCGGCCTAGTTCTATTAAGGCAGCTACTAGACGACGTCCCAATCCTTGATTCCGCACTGTTGCATCTACACTAAGAATATTTAGGTAGAGAGCTTTGGATACTTCGAAATGTTGGAATATGTTCGAACGTATCTCAACCCCGCGAAGAAATAAGTACACGTGGTCGATAAATTCCGTAGGTTTCTTTTTATTGACCTCGCTCCAACTTTTCTCCAAGTCATCTGGAACTTTAGATGAGGCATAGGCTGAGGCCACGATGCGACCTCCATCGGTAGAATCCACAGCAACCAAAGACAGACCTTGTTTTATGACGGCTAGACGAGACGCACGTCTCTCTGCTGTATCAGGATTGAATTTATGATCTCCGGGTGTCTGCAAAACTGGCTCATGACCGTAGAAGTTTACATAGAGAAATCTACAGTAGTCATCGAGGTCTTCTGGTTTCAACTCGCGTATAGTTATGTTCGTCATGGCACAAGCTTCTAATGTCAACTGAAATCGATCGTCTAATTTTATTCGACTCTTATCAAAAAATAACTTGGCAGAATATTGGTTTACTGACCGAGATTACACTATGAATTTGCGGTAGCTATTTGTCGCCTGAGAAATAAATCTTTTATATTAAACAAAGTATAATAGTTGAAGCAAAAGCCTCGACTTCTAATATCAATTGTCATCAGCTCTGGAAGGTTGGTAATACAAAGTATTTTCTAATTTCTGAAAATCAAAATTCAATTTGAGGGATTCCCTAAAAAAGCTTTTATTAGCTATTCTTGAGTTTGTCATATTGCCCCATATGTTTTCCTTTCAGGTTTGCAAGCTTTGATAAGGAAAGTCTGTAGATAAGCTAATGGAAATTATCTCACGTTTATTTCACAACTTTACCGAATACAGCTGCTTAAGAATATATTACAATTTCATTGCCATAATATTGATGGATGTGTGTGGTTCTGGTGGTTTTAAAACCACGTTTCCTTCTTCGTCCTTGTAGTCTGAACACTTTTCCGAATGAATACAGCTCATACCCAGAGCTGACATGATGCGAGTTGAATATAAACTCGTGCAGGAGACTGCAATCATGGGAAATCCTTTAGAGCGGGCCAGTTCGATTACAACAGACACAAGACGACGTCCCAATCCTTGTTGACGTACAGTTTTTCCCACCCCCAAAATGTTGAGGTAGAAAACCTTCGATACCTTGAAACGTTCAAATAATTTAGAACGTTTATCAATGCCAGCAAGAAATAAGTCCACATGTTCAATGAACTCCGTAGGCTTTTTCTCAATGACTTCTCTCCAATTTTTCTCCAAGTCTTCTGGTACCTTAGATTCGGAGTAAGCTGAGGCTACTATGCGACCTCCATCGTTGGAATCCACAGCAACTAAGGAGAGGCCTTGTTTTATTACCGCTAGACGAGATGCACGTCTCTCGGGCGTATCCGGTTCGAAGTTGTGATCTCCGGGTGTCAGCTGAAGTGGTTCATCGCAGTAGAAGTTTTCAGTGAGAAATCGAAAGTACTCATCGAGGTCTTCTGGCTTCAATTCGCGTATACTAATGTTTGTCATTATACAAGTTTCAAATGAGAACTGAAAGCTCTCGCCTAACTTTATTGTAGTCTTATCAAAAACGAGAACTTGGGAGAATAGCGATTAACCGGCCAAGATTACACTATGAATATGCGCTAACTCTCTGAGAATGTTATCTTTTAATAAGCAAAATTATTTTGTTAAATCAAAAATCTCGACTTCTAATTTAAATTCTCATCAACTCTGTATAGTTAGTATTAAAAAGTATTTCGTAAATTAAATTCCGAAAATCAAAATTGTATTTGTCGGATTCCCTAAAACTTTTTTTTAAGTGTGAGCTTTCAACACAAGCTTTTTTTGTTTGCTACTATTGAGATTGTCGTATTGCCCCATATATTTTCTTTTCCGGTTGGCAAGCTTTGATAAGAAAAGTCTGTAGACAAGCGATTATTATCTCACGTTTATTTCACAACGTTAACGAATACAGCAGCTTAAGAATATCTTACAATTTCATTGCCATGATATTAACGGATGTGTGTGGTTCTGGTGGCTTTATTAACACGTTGCCATCCTCGTCCTTGTATTCCGAATAGTTCTCAGAGTGAATACAGCTCATACCCAGAGCTGACATGATGCGAGTCGAATATAAACTCGTACAGGAGACTGCAATCAGGGGAAATCCTTTAGAGCGAGCCAGTTCGATTACAGCAGACACAAGACGTCGTCCCAATCCTTGTTGGCGTACAGTTTTTCCCACACTAAGAATATTGAGGTAGAGAACCTTCGATACTTCGAAACGTTCAAATAATTTCGAACGTTTCTCAATGCCGGCAAGAAAGAAGTACACGTGATCAATGAACGCCGTAGGCTTTTTCTCATTAACTTCTCTCCAAGTTTTCTCCAAGTCGTTTGGAACCTTGGCTTCAGAGTAAGCTGATGCTACAATGCGACCTCCATCGTCCACAGCAACTAACGAGAGACCTTGTTTTATTACCGCTAGACGAGATGCACGTCTCTCTGGCGTATCCGGTTCGAAGTTGTGATCTCCGGGTGTCTGCAGAAGTGGTTCATGGCCGTGGAAGTTCTCTATGAGATATCGAAAGTACTCATCGAGGTCTTCTGGCTTCAATTCGCGTATAGTAATGTTGGACATGGTACAAGCTTCTAAAGTAAACTAAATTCAGTCGCCAAAGTTTATTGGGATCTAATAAAATTGAAAACTTGCAGAGAATATCGGTTCACTGGCCGAGATTACACAATGAATATAACTGCGATAACAGTTCATTTTTTTGTGAATTCTATTACAAGATGTACACAATAAAACTAATTGTTTATTTATAGTTTGCAACCGAATACAATGTATCTGAAAAATACAACTAGATTGTGAGCTCGACTGATAATGAACCAAATATACTCAAATTATATAAATTTGTTTACCCTGACAATAAAAATAATTGTTGTCTTATAATAAACAATTGAATACAATGTATCTGTAAGATACAACTTTATTGTGATCTTGCCAGGCAGTGATTATGTGTAAACAACTACATATAAAACATTTACAATTCAATACAAAGTGTCTACAAAGTACAAAATAATTTAACTAGATTGCGATTATATTAAAAATCCTTGTAAATGCAATTTTGCTGACAGAAATTTGGCTTATTAAAAGTTATAACACAGCTTAACGTGTAAAGTCAACTAATGCCAGAGAATGCCAATGGGTTAATGATAGAGTATTGAACTTTTATCAATACAGCAATACATTTCAAGCTGTCTAGTATATAATAAATACTATACAACATTGTTGTTTGATAAGATTTGCTTTTATTATCACAATGTGGTGACTATTTTTTTTGGCAGGCATGCTTAGTATCTCTAATGTTATCACGAGTGCTTTTACTATATGCTTCAAATCTTGATGCCCAACACACGTATGTGTGTGTGAGGTGCTGGAGGTTTCAGTATAACTTCGCCATTGGCGTCCTTGTGATCCGCATAGGCTTCAGCATAGATGCACTCCATGCCCATCGCCATCTTCTGGCGCGCTGAATAGAAACTGGTGCAGGTCGCTGACATTACGGAATAGCCCTTCGATCGACCCACCTCGATCAGAGCAGCAGCTAGACGTGTTCCCAATCCCTTGCCTCGCCAGGCGGCATCCACATTGGTGATTTGAGAGTAGAGTGACTCCGAGATTCCATAATGCTTAAAGAGATTGGCTTTGCATTCGATATCAGTTAGAAATGTGTAGATGTCTCTCAGTGGCCCTTGAGTCATTTCTTCTGCTCTAACGCGTTCCTCCTCCAAATGGCTCTCAACTGAGGGTCCGGCTAGCACAACGCCTACAATGCGTTCTTCATCGTTGGCATCGAGAGCAATCAAGCAGGTTTCCTGCTCTATCAGCCAGATGTGATAGTCTTTAAATAATTGTTCAAATGGTGTCTGACAATCCACGCCCGAAGATGCGCAAAGTGGTTCCCCATTGTAAAAATTGTCTCCCATGAAGCTCTTCACTTTATCGAAATCCTCCACTTTCATGATGCGGATGAAAACGCCATCTTTTAACCCGAAATTCGTGCACATGTTGAGTATTAGGCTGCCACTTTTGAAATGCTACGTTTAACTTCAACTAGTCAATATTTATATGCTCAACTTTTGCAATCAGTAATTGGGCTTATCATTATCGTCACTTTTAAAATGCTTTACTAACATATGACTTTCAGTGGAAGGAGTACATAAACGGCAAAGTCGTGTTATTCGAGTTATTAATGTCGAATTCTGTGTATTTATTTTGTGATTTTCTGCAGAAACGCACGATATATAAATTTGAAATTTTAATTATTATACCCGCTACCCATAGGGTAGAAGGGTATTATAACTTTGTGCCGGCAGGAAATGTATGTAATGTATGTTAGAACGAGGCATCTCCGACCCTATAAAGTATATATATTCTTGATCAGCGTCAACAACCGAGACGATCTAGCCATGTCCGTCTGTATGTCTGTCGGTCTGTGTGTCTGTCCGTCCGTCCGTATGAAACACTGGATCTCAGAGACTATAAGAGATAGAGCTATAATTTTTTTCGACAGCATTTGTTATGTTTGCACGCAGATCAAGTTTGTTTCAAATTTTGACACGCCCACTTCCGGCCCCGCAAATCAAAAAAATTGAATAACAGGCGTAATTTTAAAGCTAGAGGTGGAAATTTTGGTATATACAATAATAAATTTAGTAGTTATAATTCCTGAACATTTGGCGATCAGATAAAAATTGTCGAAGTTATTAAAGAAGTACTTTTGTATGAGCAAAAACTCCTACTTACTGGGGGTCTTAGTTGCTTTGGCTAACAATCTAGTATATTGTGCCGTCAATGGTATATTTTGAATTCGGTAATATATCGATATACCAACTACACCATTTGGTATATTTTTTTAGTATTTTTGCAGTATATCCGGTATATTTCGAAAAATACCGCAAAATATATTTCTTTTATTCAAAATGGGTAGCGGGTATCTCACAGTCGAGTACACTCGATTGTAGCTTTCTTACTCGTTTTGTTTTGTTTATATTTATACCATATACTTGCACTCCAATAATAGCTTTTTTATACCCGCTACCCATAGGGTAGAAGAGTATTATAACTTTGTGAAGGGGGCATCCCCGACCCTATTAAGAATATACATTCTTAATCAGCGTCAACAGCTGAGGCGATCTAGCCATGTCCGTCTGTCCGTCTATCTGTCTGTCTGTCTGTTTGTATGAACACCTAGATCTCAGAGACAATAAGAGATAGAGCTATAATTTTTTTCGACAGCATTTGTTATGCTTGCACGCAGATCAAGTTTGTTTCAACTTCTGACACCGAAAATCGACAACTTTGTATTGTAGAAGGTTAGTTGCTTTAGTTGACAATCCGGTATATTTGGCACTACTATATTGTATATTTTTAATGTAGTACTGTATTAATAATAAAATGGTAATTTAATGGTATATTTTTAGAATTTTTGCTGTATATTTAAAAATAAATGCCGCCATATTTTTCTTTTATTCAAAATAGGTAGCGAGTATTTTACAGTAGACCATATTCGACTGTAGCTTTTTTCCCTGTTTTTAATAATAATTGAAATCTATAATATGCTCAAGTATGACGTGCTGACAATAATTAAAATAGCCAGGTTAGCATTTGAAAGCATTCACTCATCCGACGCAATCTCACTCACCTTGAGTTTTTTTCATCTTGAGAGACTGAGTCGAACGAGAAATCATTCACTCACTCACTCCCTCACTCAAAATAGGTTTGGTGAGTGCTTTGCGTAAGTTCATTCGATTCGTTTGGGGAAGTTTTTTTCCATTTATACAGACGTCTTGTAAACATTATTATCTTTATACTCAACAGCTCACAATATTAAAAATAATAGAATCTACCACACCAACGGAAAAAAAAATTACGTCAAATTTTATGTGAAGCGGCCAAAAATGATTCTTTTTTTTTTTTGCTAAATATTACTCCCATTAAACACTAATTATCTTCAGTTGCACTACTGAAACTCACTGCAACTCGCAGGAGACTGAAACCCAGGACCTTAAACCACGCAGTTCTAAAAGAATATTCGATTGACACGAATTTTTTTTTAGGTAAAATCAAATATGTTATTCGGCGCATTATACTCTCTGCCCATAGGGTAATATAACTTTATGCCTCCTGGAAATGTATCTAATATGCAGAAAGAGACATATCCGAACCTATAAAGTATAAATAGTTGGCTGCGATCAGATAACATTTTAGACGTTATTAAATAAATACTTTTATATGGGCAAAAACGCCAATCAACTATATTCATCACTCTATAGTATAATTTGAAAATAGTACTGTATAAATCAATTCGTTCTTAAAATACCCTTTACTATATTTTTAGAATTTTACGGTAATTTAATTCGGTATATTTTAAAATTAATTTCGTACTATTTTGCTTTTACTCCCGGTCGAGTATACCCGACTTTAAAGTGACCAAATTCATCATTAAAATTCTATTTTAAATTGAGTTTTAAATGTTTATTATCAATGTTTTTTTTTTTTAGTAGTAGTGTAGTGTATTTTAAATTATTTGAATAAACTTGCCAATCTTAATACTAATAAGAATAAACATATCACAATCTCATGGCCAGGAAACGAACATGAGTATTAGGAGCTTCGGTCTTAAAGACCACATTGCCGTTAATATCCTTGTAGTCATCATAGGCGTGACTATAAATGCATTCCATGCCCAACGCCTGCTTTTGTCGAGCTGAATAGTAGCTGGAGCATGAAGCTGCCATTGCAGGAAAGCCCTTGGAGCGACCCAGTTCCATCAAGGCTTTAGCTAATCGTGCACCAAGACCCTTGCCCCGCATCGAGGTGTGAACAGTAGTTATGTGGGAGTAGAGCACCTCAGAGACTCCGTAGCGCTTAAAGACATTCGCTTCTCTTTCAATCAACGAATTAAACACTGCAATGCGTTTCCAGGCATTTTCTTCCAATTCATCTGCCTCCTTGCGACTCTTCTCCAAATCACTCGGCACTTGAGCACCAGCTAGAACAAAACCAACGATTTGTTCTTCATCGTCATCCTTGACAGCCAATAGAGATGTGTTCTGCTTTATCATATCGATATGATATTCATCGTTTTCCTTCTCATTGCATTTCTGGACATCTTCGTCGCAAGCGTCGTTCATTGGGTTCCCAATGAAGAAATGTTCTCTCATGAAGATCTTAACCAGTTTGTAGTCATCCACAGTCATGATCCGGATGAGGATTCCATCCTTTGAACCAAAATTTGTAGACATGTTGAGTTTAATAAGCTTACTTCTGAAATGTAATGCCCGTTGCCAGTTGGTGGCTATTTATATAGTCGGTTATCTGGGGTGCTCTTATAAGAACTTCACTTTTGGGTATAATGCGTAGGTTTATTGTATTATGAGGTGTATAATAAAATGATGAAAACGATATAAAGATTTACGGTTTGTTATTGTTTTCTTTTCATATGCAGAATGGCATGCAAATGGCGAATGATATGACTGTGAACAAAGTACTACATTGTAAATTATCTAATCTAAAAATATCACACTTGGCGGTATATTTGGAAGTACAATATCTCAATTTTGTTTTCATTTTCAAGTTCGACGTAATCATGATAGAGAATTATTCAGTTGCTCATATGACAAACATAATTATATGCAATTGTCATTTTATTTGAAAGTACTTGAAATAGATGCCCCTGAAGATTAGTCCTAATAATAAGTATATAGTACCATAAAAACTTGAATGAACCAGCTGAATTTGGAAGTAAGCATACATAGTACGTAGGAAATGTTTTCTATTTATCTAGGTCAGGACCTAGATAATTATGCTTTCTTCATGGATTTATTAAGTGATATTTTGCACAAAAAATTCGCATCTATTTTTAGACATACAATCTATACACATTTAGGTCTATAAAACAACGCAATTCTTAGATAAGCATTTTTGATCATGAAAACACACAATTTTAACAATGCTTTTGCATGAAAAACATAATTTTAAATCGATAATTAATAACATTATTTAATAAGTTGAATTTTGTTAACAAAAATAGTTTTTGATTTGAACTTTTAAATATGCATATTACGTAGGAATTTTATTCATCACTTGGCTGACAGTTATAATTGGAGAAATTAATTGTCAAATAAAATCGCATTGGATGATACACCTAAAATAAGAAAGTTTTACTTTGATTTGCAGCATTATAATATTATTTCAATGCAATGACGTGAATTTTTTTAAAACTAGTATGCAATTTAAATGTTTACAGTTTAAAAGCCAAAATACGTAGTTCGCTATGAGGAGCTGGTGGCTTAAATATAACTTGGCCTTTGGCATCCTTATAGTCAGCATAGGGCTGACGATAAATGCACTCCATGCCAACTCCTTCCATTTGTCGAGCAGAATAGAAACTGCTACTCCATGCTATTATCACCTTAAATCCTTTTGATCGACCCAATTCATTCAGAACATTAGCTAAACGAGCACCTAAACCTCTACCACGCATGGACGCATCTACATTGATCATTGCCGCATAAATCACTTTGGAAACGCTGTAAAGCTGGAAGTAGTTTACTTTGGTTTTAGTTTCACACTCAAATATACCAACGGTTTTAAAAGCACACTCATCCAGTATAGAAATTTGGGCATAATATTCTTGTAGATCGTTAGATGTTTCGCATCCAGCTAAGATACATCCAACAATGCGTTCACCATCCTTTTCATTGATTGCTATCAAAGAGGTCCCCTGCTCTACCATCGAATTGTGAAACTTGTCTTAAATTTTAATTAGAGATTGCTGCATTTGGACCTTCGAGTTTCCCACCAGTGACAACTGCAGAGGCTCATCGTCGTAAATGCTGTTCTCGATGATTTTTAGGTCGACCTTGGTCATAACTCGAATTAGGATACCGTCTTTTGTGCCAAAGTTTGTAGTCATATTGTTGCCTTGCTACTTACTGTTAAAATAAAAATGTTACATTTTCAACAAGTTTAACACATAGGTTGCGGTTTCACAAAATGCCAAATCACTTATCTAGTACTTGGTGTCTTAATTGTAGACCTGTTCACTTTGCGAAAAAAATAATAAAGGTCAATTAAGTCAATTTAAAATATACAATTATAATTATAAATAAACTAGACCCTTATAAATGATCAAGCGGCTGCTAACGAAAGATATGAAATACATAATGGAATAAAAGTCCACATATGCAATTAATAGAATTAGTATAGGATTGCAAGCAAATGCGTAATAGTTAGTTCTCTAACAAAACGTCCGCTGATATTATTTATCATTGAAGCTGATATGAATATATTAATGTATATTATGTGTTTGTGTGGTGAATCAATGCTGATATACGACATGAATAATAGTTATTATGCATATATATAAACTTTACTATCATAATTTAAATTTAATATATACATATATGCCCTTCCGAGCGTACATATCAGAACAATATTTTTTGATTTTGGAACCCATGAACTAAAAAAAGGTCTTTTACAGTCAGCTTTACATTGTAGTATTTTTTCTAGTTATTGCATTATCGGAGACATTCTGATTTCCCCATGGGGTCACATTTATTTTTGAACCGAAATCAAAAATAAATAATTTTAAGTAATTAGTCTGTAAAAGTCAATGACTTAAGTTCATTTAATTTCGATATAATTGAAATTTTGATAACGTTGTTTACCTTTTTACAGTGCTATGACTCGACATTACAAATATGTTGGTATATTTTTTTGACTACTCGGCTAATTTTGTTGAGCAAATTTAATCAATTTTCTAATAGAACAAATATAGTCCAAATGAGTAGCCACGCTGACTCTGGCCCCGCAAATCCATAATGATAGAAGAATAAGTGTAATTTCATAACTAGAGTCGAATTTTGGTACATCCAATAATATCTATGGTCTTTACGGTTCCTGAAAGTTTGGTTGCGATCAGATAAAAAATGTCGAAGAAATCCATTTGTATAAAAACACCTTTATTTATAACATAGTAGTAGTTGTATTTTTCTAGCTATAAAATTACACTTTTTGTTATGTATTCAAATATTGTATCTTCTGTATATAATTTATTTAGTGTATACTATAATACTAATAATATTTAATAGAGTAATTTAGAAGTTATAAATTATTGATAAACAAAAGGAATTATTGTTAAACAACTTCTTTATATATAATAAAACTGTTCATAGTTTAGTAGCCAATATGCGTATATGGGTATGAGGAGCTGGAGGTTTAAACACCGCTTCGCCATTGGCATCCCTATAGTCTTCATAGGGCTGAGTATAAATACACTCCATTCCCAATGCCTCCATTCCCAATGCCTTCTTTTGTCGGGCTGAATAGAAACTCGTACAAAATGCAATCATAACAGGAAAGCCTTTGTTCCGACCCAATTCTATAAGAGCAGTAGTTAAGCGTGTCCCGAGTCCCTTTCCTCGTACAGACCCATCGACCTTTGTCATATGAGAAAGAAGCACCCTAGAAACACCAAAACGTTCAAAGTAATTCACTTTGATTTTAGTCTCAAACTCAAACGTGGCAATCCTTTTAAAAGCACCATCATCCAGTGCAGCAACTAGCGCAAGATTCTTCTGTAGATTGCTGTAGGTTTCACATCCTGCCAAGACACTTCCAACAATCCGTCCGCCATCATTCTCATTGATTGCCACCAAGCAATTGCCTTGTTCTATCAATGAATTGTGATAGTTTTCTAATCCCTCAATTAGAGCTAGCTGCACTTCAGCCTTCGTGTCTTCCTCTAATGCCGATCGAAGCGATTCTTCGTCGTAAATTGTTTCTTCGATCTTCTTGAAGTCCTCTTTGGTCATTACCCGAATGAGGATACCATCTTTTGTTGCGAAGTTCGTTGACATGTTGCTTGCGTGGTGCTCGCGTCTGCAAAATAAATATGGAAATTTTATGATCAACATTTGGTTTGCCATTTATTGCTTATCTTTTTACCATTTTACCATTCTTGTAGTCAGACAAGGTTTTGAAGTAAAAGGAAAGTACATAGAAAGCGTTTTTGCCCATACAAAACTATTTCTTTAATAACTTCTACAATTTTTATCTGATCGCAACCAAATTTTCAGCAATCATAAATGCTGTAGTTATTATTGTATATACCAAAATTCTAGCTTTACAATTACGCTTGTTATTCGATTTTTTTTTGACTTGCGGGGACGGAAGTGGGCGTGGCAATATTTTGAAACAAACTTGATCTGCGTGCAAACATAACAAATGCTGTCGAAAAAAAAATTATAGCTCTATCTCTTATAGTCTCTGAGATCTAGGTGTTCATACGGACAGAGGGACATGAATAGATCGTCTCGGCTGTTTACGCTGATCAAGAATATATATACTTTATAGGGTCGGAGATGCCTCCTTCTACCTGTTACATACATTTCCTGCCAGCACAAAGTTATAATAATATAAAAACTTAAGACCACAAACAGGGATGTGATACAATAACTGAACTTAATTTTGTTTGTCTATATTAGTCTTAAGTTACTTTAGCCAATTAACTATTTAAAATATGTATTTAAAATAAAATTAGATTATGTATTAAAATTTACAACTTAAATCGGAACGAATAAAACTAAAAATTTCACAATTTAATGGCCAATACACGAACATGCGTATGAGGAGCTGGTGTTTTAAACACCACTTGACCATTGACGTCCTTGTAGTCTGCATAGGCTTGACTGTAAATGCACTCCATTCCCAACGCCTTCTTTATTCGGGGTGTATATAAGCTTGTGCAGCATGCTATCATAACAGGAAAACCTTTGGATCGACCAAATTCCATTAATGCAGCAGCTAAACGTGTTCCGAATCCCTTACCTCGATGGGAGGCTTCTACATTAGTCATGTGTGAATAAAGCACCTTGGAGACACCGTAACGATCGAAGTAGTTCCCTTTGATTTTAATTTCAATTTCGAATATTGTACATGTTTTATAGTAACCTTCTTCCATTGCAGCAACCTGCGCATAATATTCTTTCAGATCGTTAAGAGTTTCACAGCCCGCTAGAACACTTCCAACTATATCTCCACCGTTCTCGTCATTGATTGCCACTAAGCAAGTGCCTTGTTTTACCATCGCATGATGATATTCTTTCGATTCATCCTATTTGCTCAATCTTTAAACAGTTGTCCATTGCCAATTTTAGTGGTTCTTCATTGTAAATGTTTTCTCCGATCTTTTCGTAGTCATCCATCGTCATAATACGAATGAAAACACCGTCTTGTTTTCCAAAGTTTGTAGACATGTTGTTCGTTTCGCGCCTCTTTTGAGAATAATTGAAGTGTTAGTTCAATTAATCGCATATAGCTCGCAAAAATAAAACTACTTATCTGTTTTTACTTATATTAAAGGAAAGTAGTAACAGATAAAGCCTTGTAGTTTTTTTTTAATAGAGTTCTTATCATTCCATAGCAATAAGTATCTGAAATTTTTAAATTTTAACCCAACAGCCCATTATAGTTCATAGTTTATACTGATAGTGTGCCAATAAATTTGCAACACTTAATAGATTATTTATTAAATCGACCTAACAAATATTTTTGGAATACAATGCAAAATGTTGGATACTTAAAACTTATCAACACTGGCACATCATAATTAAACTTTTTAAAGTTTAATTACCATAACACGTATGTGAGTATGAGGAGCTGGCGGCTTGAACACCACTTGACCTTGTTCATCCTTATAGTCCGCATAGGCCTGTTTGTAGATACACTCCATGCCCAAGGCTTCCTTTTGACGCGCCGAATAGAAACTTGTGCAATAGGCCACCATTAAAGGAAAGCCCTTGGATTTGCCTACTTCGATTAGAGCGGTAGCAAGACGTAAGTGTAATAATAATATATAACTGAAAATGTTATTATAATCTTTTAATATATACATATTCTACAATAATAAATTTGAACATTAAGTGACACTTAAAAGAAATCAACAAAAGACACTTAGTATAATCAATATATTTAAAGTTTGATGGCCATGATACGTAAATGGGTGTGAGGGGCTGCTGGCCTGAACACCACTTGACCTTGTTCATCCTTATAGTCCGCATAAGCCTGTTCGTAGATACACTCCATGCCCAAGGCTTCCTTTTGACGCGCCGAATAGAAACTGGAGCAATAGGCCACCATCAAAGGAAAGCCCTTAGATTTGCCAACCTCAATTAGAGCGGTAGCAAGACGTCCTCTAATCCCTGGCCACGCATTGATGCAGCCACATTCGTGATATGGGAGTAGAGCAGCTTGGAAATTCCGTAGCGCTCAAAGATATTCACTTTGCGCTCGACAATTGATAGAAAAACAGCTATGCGTCCCCATGTGTTTTGTTCCATTTCATCTGCTTCTTTGCGATGCTTCTCCAGGTCACTGGGCACTTGGCCTCCGGCCAGAACAAGGCCTACTATACGACCTCCATCGTTTTCGTTGAGTGCCAAAAGACAGGTGCCTTGTTCTATCATAGAGATGTGATATTCATCGTTTTCCTTCTCACAGCATTTCTGCACATCTTCGCCTGAAGAGGCGCATAGAGGTTCTCCATTGTAGAAATTTCCTCCCATGAAGTCCTTCACCTTCATATAGTCGTCCACTTTCATTATCCGAATGAGAATTCCATTTTTTGAGCACAGTTCCGTCGACATGTTGAGTTACAATTTATTTTCTAATAAACTGCAGTTCTAGCGTTGGGTGCCCACTATTTATATGTTTGCTTATCACTTGCTGGTTGTTTTTTGCGCTTATCATTCCACATATACATACGTATAGTAATTGCGCTTGTTATTTTTATTTGCAACTTTTTTCCGCGCCTTATCAGTTGTGGAATAGCTGTTAAAAAGCTTTTCAGTTTAATCAATGTTTGCTGCTTGGGTGAGCTTGAGAAATTTCAATTCAAGATTTGGTTTATTTATTTTAATTTCAATTCAAGTCTTTTTATAGGTTAATCTAAATAATTCTCGGAAGTTTTGCATAGACTACTAAATTGACCATATAATCATTCAATTGAAATTGTATTATTGCGAGATTGTTGTGATGACTTGCACACTTGATTTAAAAATAGCTTTTTTTATTATTTGTTTTGTTTCGGCATTTATTTGTTTACCCCTTTGAGCTTATCAAGCAGCGAGTGCATTGACACACCAAAAGTGACGTCATTTAATTCATTACAATGCAATAACATTCATGGAAGGTAAATCTATACAATAATTACTGCAGTAGTTATGATTCCTGAAAATTTGCGATCAGATAAAAATTGTGGAAGTTATTAAAGAAATACTTTTGTATGGGCAAAAACGCCTACTTACTAGGGGTCTGAGTTGCTTTGGCCGAATATCTGGTATATTCTGCCGTCTATGGTATATTTTGAATGCGGTACTATATCGATATACCAAATATACCATTTGGTATATTCTTTGTATTTTTAGTATGTTCGGTATATTTTGAAAATGATACCGCAATATTTTGCCTTTATTAAAAATGGGTAGCGGGTATCTCACAGTCGAGCACACTCGACTGTAACTTTCTTACTTGTTCAGATTAATAACATACATAAATGAGTTAAGAAGGGGCTGGACTAGAAGCAAGGGAAATAGCGTTTGCTTAAATGACGAAATCTTTCGCAGACTGTAGATTATTTGTTCATTTTTATTTATTAACTTTTCAGTATACATTTCAATTATATCTCTGCAATATATTTTTATTTTATTTATTAAGATAATAATACAAGAGTTGTCAATATTGTTCTTGAACAATGTATTTATTTCCTTGTTTACCTTATCGCCTATACATAAAGCACTTTTAAAAGTGGACAGTAGTTAGCAACAAAAGTTCGTTCCATTATCATCAGCGATTTTAGAAATGTTTCCATAGTAGTTGATAATAATTAATTAAAAAAGAAAACAACTAAATTAAGTTGCTATTAAAGCCATAAGATAGAAAAGTAAACAAAATGTTTATTGAGCGACTATTTTCGTTCATGACTTGCGCTTTCTCACTTTTAGTAGTAAAATTGAGGAACGCTTTAAGCAGCCGCATTAAGAGACCGAGGAACAGAGCTATATATAACGGAAACCCGAGAATGGGGGCCGGATAGTCGGTGTTAGAGGGTTTGTCTGTTTGCTCTGAATGCTTGCAAATTCCCAAACTGGCCAAAAACCAACATAATTTACATGTCTGCTGGATAAGTTCGACATAGAGAAACACACAGAGAGAAGGAGAGGAGAGAGAGAGAACCAGTCTGGACAGTCTGGACCATTTGAGCAGTCTGTTGGCCATGTTAAACCAGACTTGTTACAGTTGCTGTTGTCGTTGTTTTTGCTGCCGCCGATGCTGTTGCTATTGGTGTTGGTGTTGCTCAAACGCGTGTCGAGAATCAGGTGCTTTAAAGTTGTATTTTCAAATTCGGACTGTCCGCAAATTTATCAATGTTAATCAAAATTGATGCGATCTATTTGGGAACTGTGAAGGATTGATTGAAATAAATTGTGTGCGTGTTAAATATTAATTTTTATGAACTGTATCGCATTGTTTTAAACTACCAGAACATACTGTATATAACATGTAGTTGTGAAGCAAAAGCCACAGGCATGAACATCTGCTCTTGGCAGTGCAATGCAGGAGTTGCCACGCCCAGTTGCACCATAGTGTTGCATACTTCTAGGTGGCATGCAACGCTATAAAATTTTTGCACAAATATTTGCAGAAGTGCATTTTTGATTTATGCTCGTGCAGCGTGACCCAAATTTTTCAGGTTGCCAACTAATTAAAAGTGAAAAGTTGACAACATTCTCTAGTTGAACTTTTTCTTTTTATTTTTATTTTTATAAATTGTTGTAGTTGTTGGTTTTATAGTCCTATGATTTATGGCGCACATTTGCCGAATAAAGTTGCGACCGCAGCGCAAAAATTAATGAAAATTCAATCAAAGTTCGCGTCACCCAACAGTTTTTGTGCTTTTATGTGTGTGTGTGTGTGGCATGTGGCAACTTGCAACATATGCCTCAACGACCTCGAAAGCCCCCTCCCAACAACACACTTGTTTTATTCTCCGGCTGACCCTAATGAAGATTAATTTAAAACAAGTGCTGCCCGGTGCCTAGCCCTCTCCTATTCTCTCACTCTTTAAAAAAAGAAAAAAGAAAAAATAATACTGAAATTAACTTTGTTCTTGATGACGCACAATGAGATGAAGATGATGACAACAATGCCTTCTCCATGCTGAGGACACACACTCAGAATCAAAGAAACAATTTAATCATATCATTTTCATTGGCTTAGATTTCCAGCGCGATATGAAAACAAAAAAAGAGACCCAAGAAAAGAAATACAGATGAGAATAAAATAGGCCACAAAGAACAATAAATGCGCTGTTGAAAGATTAAATTGAAGAATTGAATTGATATCTAAGACCAAAGCAATACAATTGTTTGTAATTAATACTTAAAATCAAATAGAAATATTTATAATTTCGATTAAGAAGTCATATAAATTAATTTATTAAATTTCGAGTAAACATTTTCTAATTTAATCTAATGTCAAGTTATCAAAAACTACATTCAACTTTGAACTCTACGCAGTGGAACTAAATTTAGAGTTTTCATGTAGAAAATTTCCCAAATAACTTGTGTTTTTGTGCCACTTGATTTCTGATTATATCTGGGGTAATTAATTTATTAAACAATTTTCATATGCACTGCGGGAGCTGATCAGGAGGAATCTATTTCGAAATCTTCAACATGACTGCATTGTTTACCCGAGCATAGATCTCTCTGCCAGGGGGTCCCACTAATTTGTGCCACGTTAATTAGTGAACTAGCGATGAAAAAGAGAAGAAGAAAAACGAATCAAATAAACCTATTGAAATCAGACAGTCCGACAGAAGGGGATCGAGGGGCATTCGACATTTTTTTAGGTCTACGCTGAACTGCCTACACAATGTGTAACGCATTACGAGTATTATAATTTCAGCTGCCTACTGACTAACTAAACTAAATTCAATTCAATTCAATTCGTTTATCTGATTTTCTTTCAAGTGGTCAGTGGAGACGCGTCGGCTTCGTTTCGCTTCGTTTAACATTTTTCTCATCTCTCTTTGTTATTCTCTTTTAATTTTTCTTCTTCTTTCGTATAAATATGTATGTATATAGAAAAGCAAATCTTGTGAGGCCGTGTGGTGCATTATTTATGTTTATTCATTTGTATTTTTTCTCTATTTCGTTTCGTTTTTTTTTTTAATCAACATTTTTCTTGCTACGCAGCTTTGTTTATTTACTTTGCATTTTTTATACATTATTTAAAAGTGTATCAAAGTGGCAAATTAAAATGATAAACGAGGCATTGCGCAATGTAGCATTTTTGAAAAATTAATGCATTTGTATACAGTATACAGTTGCGTACTCAATTTATGAAAATGAATATTGAATAATTTATCAAAAGTTTTGTTTACCTGTTTACTTTAAGCTTAACGGTTCCACATTTAATTTTCATATTCTTTTTTTTTTTAATTATTAATGCTTATGCACACACATAATGAAAGAATCTTGCAATATTATGAGCAGCAGCTGATTTATGTGTTTTTTGCTCGTCCAAATATAATTAATAAATATTTTCAAGGCTAGTTAAGCGAGCATGTCCTCACATCATCCAAGTTGTTCTCTTTTCATATTAGCAAGACTAACATGGAGCAAGGGTATAATAAAATACAACCAGCATCTATATAAAACATATATACTATATGGCTGCTGTGAACCCAACTCCAACTTGTGTATAAATTTGTAAATCGATTTTGAAAACTAACAAAACAAAGTTGCCAAAATAAAAAGAGAGCACAGACGCTGGCAAAACCAAAAGATATTAATAAACAGAAATGATTTATGTGTCTGCAGTCGACATGGAGAACAGAGAACCGAGAACCGAGAACAGGGAACAACGGAGGGGCGTTTGAGGTTTTAGTACTGAGAAGTCGGTGAGGGCTGAGAACCAGACTTCGCTTATGCTGTGGTCAGTAACAAAACTGTAGCAGTTGTTATCTCGAAGCCGTTAATCGAATCAATTGAACAGACTTCAACTTTAACTTAAACTACAACAGAGCAGCACCCTCATAAACTCTGCTCAGCGGCGCCTGCGCAACAGGTATAGAAACCCAGACCCAGAGAACTGTAAGAAAACCTTACTTCCCCCTTCTTTTCTTCTCTCCTTCTCTGTGTCTTGGCATTGTGGCAATTCTTGTGGCAAACGTTGAGGCGTGTGCATGACAAATGTTCTTTGATTTATTAACAGTTTTCAAGTGGACGCAACTTTGTCAACATGGCTAGTTGGTCACGTTCTCTGGATCGGTACTTTTCACAAGCCTCCTCAGGTCCATTTCCAAGAGCTGGCTGTGGCCCATAGGCCAAGCCACCTGCTGTGCGAATACTGCCAAACATTTAAAAATAGCACACAAAATGCGCTATGCCACATCAAAGCATAAATTGCGACAAACATTGTTCGACAGCAGTTTAATGTGTTCAACACAGGGTACATGAGGTTTCTCTTCAAGTATGCAACACACGGTGGTATCTTTAGTATTGTAAAAATACTATTGGTACTCTACGGTATATTTTCAATATACCAATACATTTTGAGAATATTTCCGCACAATTTTGCTCTATTTTGCTCTTCCCACGGCTATATATATTTAATTTATTTAATGCTACTTCTCTTTGATTTTTTTAATAAAAATAATAACATCATTTGAATTGAAATGTAATCAATATAAAGCAATAAAGCTTATCAAGACAAGCAATTATTTATTTAATGATAATATTAAATTTTCGTACTGCACAATTTTAAATCTAAAGAAATGATTAAAAGATTGTATTTATTATTTATATGAGTGTTATATAATTTATAGTTGGATTTATTTTTATTTAAATGATATCGTAAAATAGCTTAATTAGTAGAAAGAGTGTTGGCCTGTCGATACACCATGAATTCATAAATTTCCTTCTGGTTTATTTATTATTTTCGTTAGCTGCATTTTCGCCTGTAATCGGAGCAGCCTACAAAGCGCGGGAACCACCCAAAATGTATATGTATGTTATGTTACGTATATGTTTTTGTGTGTCTACCCCCAAAATGCATTGCTTCCGCAGTTGAGCGCCTGGTTCTGGGTATTTCCCTCCGATTTGTGTTGTAGGTGTCGCCTGCATGCACACTTGACATAATGTTGTTGCCAGTTGGCGGCACATTTCATTTCATTTTCGAATTTATTGTGCGCCCTCGATGATTTCTATATCATTTTATTGCCGTTCGTGTGGGCGGACATTCGCTTATGGTTGCGTCTTGTTGCCTTTTTTGTAGCAGCCCCCCTCAGTTTTTTCCTTATTTATGATGCTGGTATTGCGAAATGAAGGAACTGGCATACTCATTTAATATTAATCAGAAATATAATACACCACAATACTTCAAGAAGAATTGAAATACAAATTATTTAGTTTAGAATATTTAATATGACCCAGTTTATAAAATATATTTTATTATACATGTCTAATATACATATATTTAAATAGAGGCTCATTAATTTATGACGTAATCGTATAAACAAATCTTAGATACAATTTAATAGCCGTTCCAATTCGACATCGTAAATGGCAAAGCAAACTGCTTAAAGAAACTCAATTTCATTGCGAAAACTGTAACATTCAGCACTCAATCAACAATCTATCAGGCACATCAATCAAGTAAATAGTGGAACAAACTGAAATCAAAGCTAAAATGCTCGAACAACAATAAAGCGAAAGCACTAAACAGAGTCAACATAACCTCAATTTGCTTATAGTGGCATTAACTTGACCAAGCTAAATACAATGTAATATGGCGACATGCAGACGAAAGAAACGAAGAAACGAAATGGAACGAAACGAAAGAGACGCAGACAAGCAAACGAGAAACTAATCAAGCTGAGCCACAACAAGGACGTGGAAGCAACACAGCAACAACTTGGACATAATAAATAGAAAAAATAGAAAATTATGATGGAAAATTATGACTTAAGTTGGTAAAGTCGTCGACGACAACGAACGGGGCTAACGTGAACGAAAATCATTTGTAAAACGAAACAGACGACAACGGCGCATTCGAATTCGAGCAAAGAGGATTCCAAAGCGGGCGGAGGAGAAGATGTGGTGATGGTCAGTTGCGGTCATTATGGCTGGAAACTTTGGCTTGGTATATTAATAATAAATATAGTGTATATTCAACACTTTTCTCTATGCCCCTTTCATTCGACAAATAAAAACAGCACGCAAAGTGATCATTTTTCATTAGACACCAGGAAATCTAATATTGACGCGACTGCACAAAGACTTAGTGAGCCTAATGATCAACGCAAAATAGATTAATGTATTTTAGAGATAGCTTAACAAATGTTTGCATTTAATGTTTACATAATAATATTAATATTAATAATAATAATAGAAACTTAAACAAATCACAAAGATTTTAAGATTTTAGAAATTCTTATTAAGAATTTACGCAATCGAAATGCTCAGTTTGACAATATGTTTATATTTTATATATTATATGTAATATACATTTAATATTGTTATACAAATATAATATGAAGTTTTAAATAGATAAGAATAAAGATTATACAAAGTTAATCTTTGGGAGATTTCAAACTACAAAATCAAAATTTCTGAAATTATTATCTTATTAATAAAAACTCATTAAATTCCTGAACTCTATATAGACATATATATTTTAAAGAATTTCCAAATATGTGTACTAATATGAAGATAATAATATAATATTGATTTTTCATATATATGAAAAACTCGATTGTACAAAACGTAGCATAAAAAAACATTTTCCAAATATATGAATGTATTCTTAACATTAATAAATCAATATTGATACAGCATATTAATATACATACATATTTTCAAAAGAAATAAGTTCACCAAAAGCTTGCACTATAATCCGATTTTTTTTTTAAATTTATATAATTTATTCATCTTAATTAAAGTTCCTAGCTATTACGTAACTACATGAACTACAAAATATGGTAGTATAATTACAAAATGAAACCAATTAAGTTCATAATTTTTCTGGTAACGCAAACACGCAAACCATTAAAGCGATAACTTTCAATCTTCATATTTTAGAGTATGTTTTCAACTCTTTCTCTCTCACCCCGCTTTACCGTTTGTCAACCCTAGACTCTACCCACGATAACAGAATGAAGAAAAAAAAAACAGCAGTTGATATTCCAGCGCTTTTCACGCTGAACTAGGAAACGAAATGGCAGAAATGGGATTTTCAAACATATCGCATATACAAAATGCAAACATGTCTGGCAAACACAAATCCCATAAATGTTTTTTTCTCCTCCTCTTCGGTTTCCTTGCTTAGACTGGTTAAGGATGGAGAGAGAGAGGGAAAACTCTTTTGGTGTAGTGATAAAAACTTGCAAAAAAAATATTTTCATATGTGTAAATGTGTAAAGTGTAAAAGTTTCTACCGTTTGGTGTTCGGTTGTTTCGTTTGTTTCGCGCTGTTCGCCTTTTTGTTATTTCCTATTTCCACACATTGTTTGTATTTTGTGTATTTCTCTGTTTGCACTGTCTGAATGTCCCGCTGTCCCTCTGTCCGCCTGTCTTTGTGTCTATCTATCTGTCGCTGTGTGAGCATCAGGTGCTGTGGCAAAAGAAATTACAACAAATCCATTTGTGAAATTGCAAACCGAGACAAACCACGACGATGATGAGGATGACGCCTCCATCGCCCACCAGACGCTTTATCCGGTTGCCTTTGATGGTGCTAGTTTTTTTTTTTTTTTGTTGCCTCCCCACCTTTTTTTCTTCTTAGTAGTTTGGTTGCTGTGTTTTGCTTCCTTTTTGCCTGGCACTGACAGCACTTTAAGAGCCGAAGCTGTGTTGGTCGGTGCTAACCAATTACATGGCCAGCCATTCGACCAGGTCTCTAGCTGTGGCTCCTCCTGTCATTATGCACTCAAAAATCAAGATGGAAGGCACTCGCTGCCTGTCATTTGCCTGGGCAAACATTCATCTTACTAAACTTGGTCAGGCAACAATGCCTCCCTCTAAAAACAGGCCTTCTACAGCAGCAGCAGCAGGAGCATTTTCAGCCAAGTCGAGACATTCATCAATTTGTTAAGCGAAGCTCGAGCCGAGCAAAAAAGCGAAATTGAAACGAAAATTTTTCGTCCTGCTCCTGATGCTGCTGTTGTTGCATATAAATTTGCAAAAATAAGTGCAGCTCCAAACACAGCTCCTGGCGTTGAGCCTCCTGTCTCCTTCTGCTTTCTGCCAAGCTCTAAGCTCTCAGTTTCTCCAGCTCTCTCTTTTGCCAGGATACCAAACTACACACGTCAAATTTCAAACAAGTTCGGCCGCCGCAGGACATGCAACAAACGGTAGCATGCAGCAGCTACCGTACAACCGTGTCCGCATCCTTCTTCCAATCCCCTATTCCTTCGGTCTCCCTCTCTCTTGCCTTCACCTGGTCCTTGTGTGCACAGGGCCACATAAAAAGAATCTGCCCCCAAAAAAGGAGCTCGAGACTCCTAGACATCCAGGTATGAGGTGGCATTTTTTCAGCACTCTTGTTTTTGTAAGCGCTTTCCTGTTGCCACCACCTTCTACTGCTACTTCTACTTCTGCTTCCACTCGTCGCATCCTTGCAACAACGAAATGGCCAACTACTAAGCTAAAGGAATGTGAGCCGAGCATACTTTGATAGCTTCTGCAGCTACAAAATACTCGTGTTCTAGCAATGGCTAAAACTTTTCCACCGTCTGCGAAATATGCCTTGGTTTTAACGCTTTTAAAGTCTGCAAAGTTTTTTTGGTTCATTGTTTTGGACATAACTGACAATCGAATAAGAAAAGTTATACACTTCTTTAAGCTGCAAGTTAATGGCATATGATTTATGAATACTAAAATAAATGTCTAATTAATTTCAATTAAAACAAATTGAATGACAAGTTTTAATATTAGCAATGTTTAAACATTTTCATTATTATTTTTCTATCATTTAAAGTGATATTCTATAACTCTACAAGTTTCAATAAATTTGATTAGTGGTCGCTAATATCATTTTAGATTTTGCTGGGCGTACAAATCTAATAAATACAAGATAACTTTACTCCAAATTTCACAATCTCTCATAGAGTATAAACCACGTATTTCAACATATGCTTTTATGCTTATTTGCATCTCTGTATCTCACTTGTTTTCAGAAACTCGAATGACCTTTAAAAGTTGCTATAATTACGCTGAACTTATGTCAAGTCACACATTTTATTTATATTATATTTGGGCGAACAAAAAAATAAATACAAATTGTTGCGCAACAAAATTTCGAAACTCAGTTACTTTTGAGTGAAAAAGTTTCGTGCCTGAAACAATAATAAATGCAATGGGAGCTCAGAGCTCAATGCACATAACTTAATGAATCTGTAAGCTTAGAGCCAGAGACTGTTCCACCTGCTGCTGCTGCCGATAGAACGATGCAGGCAAGAGAAGGAAAATAGTGAAACACATGTTAGTTTGGGGAATTGCAAATAAATATTTCAACTGCAGTTGCAGATTATTTTAGTGCTGCGACTGCTGCTCCAAAAGTCGTAACAATGCAGTATAGTGGTAGCAACAAATAAAATGAAATAAAAGAAAATACTTAGAATAGCTGAAACAGAGGCAAACAAAACCAGAAATTTGCTGAGCAAGAGCAACAAAGCAGGGGAGAGGAAAGAACTCAGCTTAGATTTCTCTAGAGAGCTATGATAAAGTGTGCTTCTGCTGTTGCTGCTGCTTTTGCCAAAACGGGCATAATGAAGACAAATAGAGAAGAGAGCTTGGGCTTAGCTTGGCTTTTGCCTCGAATAATTTCGAATTTATTTGACTTCGATACGCAACTACAGAGTCAGTTATTTGTTATTGTTAATGTTGTTCTGGTTGTTATTGTTGTTCTGGTTGGTGTGTGTTTCACTTTCGATTCAGATTGTAGTTCCTCAAGTAGATGCCAGCGATGGCCTCCTGAACGCGCCTGCGTTGTTTGTCCTGCATAAGGAACGAGATGAGGTTCCTGGGACTGAGACCACGTTCAGCCTGACGTTCCAAAAGTGCCAATTCATCGTCGCCCAGCTCCTCGTTGCGCTCCTCGGCGGCATATTTCTGAGGCTGAGGAATCTGCTGGGGAATGGTGATCACACCATCGTTGTCCACATTGTCGGCAGCGCTGATCACCTCGGAGTCGTCATCAATGGAATCCTGCAGCAGATCAACAATAGGATTCGAGCTACGGCGATTGAAGATATTGCTGCGCCTTCTGGTCGAAGCAGCAGTTGTTGTTGGCGGAAGGTCGAAAGTGAAGTTCTGAGCATTATTCGGGTTGACGATGACAATGGTTGGATAGTCAGAGAAGCCTTGAGGACGCTGAGGCCTTTGTGGAGGATAGGAGTTGTAGTCGGACCAGTAAGGTGGTGGAGGAGGTTGCTGATAGTGATATCTATTGGAATTGTTATCCTGAGGTTGTTGCACAATTACAATTGGCGATTGTTGCTGGGATTCACCACGCCTAAGCCAAAGCAAACGAGGTTGCACTTGGACAGGAGCTGCAGAAAAGTTTAGTTAAATAATTGATTTAGATATTAATATTTCTGGATGCTTACCAGCTTTGCGGGCTGCAGCGTCTTGAGTGGCAGCTGCTAAGGCAAGGCAGGTGGCAAAAAGAAGGCTTAGAACTGATTTCTTGAACATCTTGGTAGCTTCAGTGAATGATGACTGATGCCCTTCTGATCATCACAAGTGTCTTTTATACCAAAATTGTAATTCTCTCTAGCCAAAGGGTTCTGCCTGCTTTCCAAGTGTCTCAGCAGAAAATTTCGCTGTAATTTCGCCCTGCGTTAAGTGCCAATTTCTACAGCTTGTTAGCAAAGTTATCGTATCATAAATCAGTTTAAAGGCATTTGCTGTTGAAACTATTTCAGTGCTCCTCGCTGTTTATTGCAATCGTAAAATGATTTTGATCTGGACTGTCTCGTGTCCATTTAGCCAAACTCTTTGACCGACTTTATGTTTATATTTTTCTTCTTATTCTTGTTGTTGTTGTTGTTGTTGTTGTACTCAGCGCCGCTTTCATGATCGATTTAGCATTAAGTTGATAGCCTCAACAGTCCACATTTAGATCTGTCTGGCCTAGAGGGCGTTAATTTGTTTAGTTTACGACTCGCGCAGATATTTATGGTCCGCTATTGAGACTGCACTTGCTTGCTTGGCCAAATGGATAATTTGCAGGCCTCCCAAAAGGCCAATGGCCTCTGAGATACCTTTGGTTGTACATTGAACTTGAGAAATTCCCCTAAGAAATGCTCTGCGAAAGGTGCGGCGATTGATTCTGATTAAAATGTGAAAGCCCAAAACGAAATTTCAATTTAAAACAAAGTTAGAGAAATTATAAATAAATAAATAAATAAATTTATATTTACGAACGTTAAACATTGAGAATAAAAAATTAGAACAATTAATTTAGATACATTAAAATTAAAGTAAAAAAGTAAAAATATGAAAAACTGTATATAAAATATTAAATATATATCAAAATAATATATTATAATACATATTATACTAAAATTAAATTTTTAAAATTAAAATTTTGTACAGTTTTTTTTTATGTTTTAATTGCCCTGATATCAAACTTAACTTTTTCAATAGATTTCTAAACTTTAGGTAGAACAAGTAAGAAGAAAAGTGGAGCATACTTGACTAAGAGATACTCGCTGCCCATTTAAATAAAAGTAAAACAATGCAGAGTTTTTATTAAAATATACCAAAATAATATAGCACAAAAATACTGAAATATACAGAAGGCTATATGTGGTATATAGATATACTACAGCGTTTAAAATAAACCATAGTGGCCAATATATCAGATTGCCCAACAAAACAACTAAGTCTAGGCAACAGCTGGAGTCACAATGTTATATTACATTTGTGGAGCTGGTGTATAAATCTTGAGCTGATAAATCTATATTGAAATACTCCAACATTAATGTTAGTTTACTCGACAATCGAAATCATATCGAATATGCATCATTTAATATTTATACAAATTTGGATTTACCTTTTATTCAAATATTTGGTAGATACATTTTTACCTAAAACGTAGACTATTTTCATTTTACGACATTTTAGGTGAGTGTCATCAAAAGTGCTCCATATCAATTTCCTGCAACGTTAGCTTCTATAATAAATCCATTTCCTTTGCTACGGCTGAGTAAATACATAAATATCTATGCCAGGCACAACGGAGAAATATTGTCAAAACTAACTAAAAAGTAAATGGCAAGCGGCAGCAGCAACATCAACATCAACAGTAACAGCAACAAAAAAATAATATCAAACAATATCCGTTGGCACACGAAGAAGTAATAAAAAGTGAGAGTCTCGTAGTCACACAGTCACACAGTCACAGTCACAGTAACAGACACAGTCATGGCAATCAGATGGCAAAAGGCAACAATAAATCCTAGATACACAAAAAGTACAACCACATGAGGTAAATATTATTTAAAAAACCAAAACACGTAGGCAACACAAAGTACAAATCGCACTCAATCAAAATCACCTCAAGACTCAAGACCAGAAACCAGAGGAAGCTTAAAAGATGAAATCCCCACCGAACGGCAGATGGAATGGGTTCGGTTTGGTTTGGTTTGGTTTGGTTTGGTTCAAGGATGATTGCTGCAGGAGCTCTTAGCCAGACTGCTGCCAGCCATAAGTAAAAAATAAATAAAGAAAAACGAATGGCAAAGAGAGAGAAGAAAATAACACGAGCAACAATTGAAGCAAAGACAAATTCAACACAGAAAACTGTCATGTACGAGGATTTAACAGATTTAAATTCTATTTGGCAAACGCTACGAGGATTGGCATTGGGATTGTGAATGCGATTGCTGTTGTGCGTCGAATTGAGTTGAGTTGAGGGAGGAAGGAAGGCTTGAACCGCCTTAAAAGCTGTCATTTAATATTGACCAAAGGCTGCTTGCTGCTGCTGCTGCTGTTGCTGCTGGCCTAATACGCTTGTGTGGCCAAGTTGTAGCTTAGCTTGATTTGCAGGTGCATTCCCTCCCCTTTCCCTTTCCCTCTTTCTACTTCTGCGCTCTGGGCACTTAGCCCACATTAAGAGGCGCCTCGATGTAGCAGGCCATGTGTGCAAATATTTATCGATTGCCATGACAATCCAATTCGTTATGCTTAAAACTACGGGCGCCTTTCTCTCTCAGCTATCTTTCTCTGCCACAGTTTCACAGTCGCTCACAGTTGAGGTGCCAATTCATACACACACACACACACACACACACATAGCTGTTGAGTTACCTTTTTCGGACGATATTAAATGAAAAATCAGCACAACGAGGCACCAGCTCAAAAGCCCTTTTTGGGGACCTGGCCTATTTTGCATGTGTGTTTCCCTCCTGTGTGTGTGCCAGCATTTTTACGAAAATTGCCAGTTAAGACAGATTGGACAATGAGTGAAAAACCTGGTCAGCTGGTCAACGAAAAGTTCGACCGACTGCAGCTCAATTGGGTCGCATTGTTTTGGGTAGCAGCAACTTGGCTAACAAGTGTTTTTGTGTGGTTGGTTCACTAACTGACTCTGTGTTCTGCTCTGCTCTTCTCTGCCCTGCTCTGGCCAGTTGTACGCTTAATTAAAGTTGATGTAGCTGCCATTCAATGCCAGAGAAATATGTGTTAAACTCGAGATGGGAAAACAGCTTGAGGACTGAATTATTACAGCTTTACGCAAAAATCGAGGTCAGATTTGCAGAGAGATTTTCTAGTGAGTACAATTTGTGGCGCTGATTCAAAATATTTGCTGCCTGATGAGACGTTTGTGCCTCAAGTGACATCAAATTGGCCAAGAGTAAGACACAGATAGAGAGAGAGAGAGAGCGAAGCATTTAAAGCCATTTCCGGTGCTTTACGTGTGTGCGTCTGTGTTTTGTGTCGCGTTGCCATTAGGCATCCGCCGGTGGACAGCAGCACTCCTCCTCGCATGCTCCCATCTTCCCCCCTTGGAGCCTACACGTGCAGCACTCTCAGGCTGCCACTCAGCACAAATTTTCGGCAGCATGCTTTTCCGGTTTGCCAACGCAGCAGCAGCAGCAGCAGCGATTCTTGCTCGCCAACGTCCTCTCCCTGAGGCTCACTCTAGTTCAATAAGGATTTCCGTTTCAATTCGTGCGCTGCTCCATTGTTGCTGTCTACTTTACTTCTCTCTCTCTCTCTCTCTCTCACACTCTCTCTCTCCGTCTCCATCTTTGGCTCCTTCTCTGATTGTTGCTGTTGTTGTCCATTTTCGTTTATCGAATTTTTCACTTTGACGACCTTTGGGCAGAGGCTCAACTTTTTACACTTTTAGCAACAATTTCCTTTAGATTCTCGCCTCTCACTTTTCACATTTTCTTTTTCTTGGCCTTTTTTTTATTATTATTATTTATTTATTTTTGTGCTGATTTCATGCGTTTGCTTTGCGACTTTTCGGCTGTAATTTTTTTTGTGTTTGTGCTTGATTTGCTTTCCAATTTTCAATGTGTCACTTTATGAGAGGGACCATTAATCAAAATACAACAAAGCACGATATACAAAAAAAAAAACTTGTAACGTAAAAAAACAAAAACCTGAAAAAGAGCGTTAAGAAATTATTGCTTAAATAAGCGTGTTGTGTTCTTTTTTTTATTTTTCTTCTTTTTGCCTCTTCATTTTCTTTTGGCTTTTTCTGGGGTTACGGAAAAACCTTGTGAAATGAAGCGACCACAAAAAAAAGAAGAAAAAATAAAGAAAAACTCTGAGTTGGCAATTCTGAAAAGTTTTTCGCTGCTTCCTGTACGCTTTTGTTATTGATTTTGGTTTTTCATGCGCCATTTGCCAGCCAGCATTTTGCATGCAACATTCCAAAAAATGCCACGCCTCAGTGGAATCAACTCCCACAATGTGAGGCCAGAGTCAGCAAAGTCTGAGAGTCTCAAGTGCATAATTTATAGAGTTTATCCCAATGAGCTGTACATTTAAAAAACAACAAATCAATTACACGACTCTGTCAAAGACGGTGTCAACTTTTTTCGCTCTGAGAGCTCTGACAAGCATGTCAGATTAAGACATCACCGAGGCACAAGCGAATCCATTTATGTTGCCTACGAAATGCTCTTTCTTGTGTCTTACTTTAAATTAGTTTCTTTTCTTTTTTATTAAATTTTATTGTAGGTCAGATATGATTAAGTTCATTTATATTTTATATAAAAACCATGTCAGATTAAAACTTCAGCGATAAACAAGCGAGTGCATTTATATAAAATGTTCTCTCTCTCTCTCTCTCTCTCTCTCTCTCTCTCTCTCTCTTTAATGTTACTTTGGTAATAAAATAAATATCATGTGTAAGTTACTACAATTCTGTTAGCATATCTATTTTATTTATTGAATGTTATTAATGTATATTTAGATTTTTATATATAAAACTAAAACCTCAGCGAGGTGCAAACAAGTCTATTCATATTGCCTAGCCTTATAGTTTATTTATATAAATTTTGTAATAAAATTTATAAAAATATTTAATCAATTTATGTATTTTATTTTAATTCCCTTATCTTACTTCTGTTGTAATAATTTGTTAATAAAATTGTTAAGAATATGTTACTAATATTGTTTAGCTTATTGTGTAGATGTGATTAATATATTTTTTGTTAAAACTTAAATTTAAAATAATTGAAAAAATACATTTTTAATAGGTTTAAAATTTTGTAAATATAAAAATATTAATATTCGTCAATTCTGTTGCATTAAAAACAGTGATTATAATTTCTTATTTACTGTGTTTTTTTTTTTAGTTATCATTGATTAAATTATTTGATGTTTCTTATAAACATTTCTTTAAGTACATTAATTTGCCAAAGTTTAAAAGATTGAATTGAACAGAATTTATATATTGTATCATTAACTGAAACCAATAATAATTCAACTTTATTCATACATTTTTATTTAACGTCTCGGAGCGAGTTGCAAAATTTGAGATATCCATTTGTGAAAATAGACGCAATCTTCAAAGCTTAAATGGCACACACGCCCACATGCTCATTTACAAACGCATCTGGCAAGTGGCAAAAAAGTAATACAAAAAAATTTAAACAGCTTGTGTACAACATGTCGTATGCGGAATGAGGGAGGCTCATGCCAAAATATCCAAGACCAAAGACAAAGGCAACGACAAATACAAAGACAAAGAAAGCGCAGTGGTTGTCTCATTTCTTTTTCAAGTGTCAAGTGTCAACGCCAAAATGATTAGGTAGGCGTTACCAACAACAGCAACAACAGCAACAGCAGCAGCCACAGCATTTGGCAACAACAACAATAACAACATAGACAACTCTGCTAGCAACAAGCAACTAGTTCTCTTTGGTTGCCTTTTGTAGGCGTGTTTCTTCTTATGTCTCTGCCCCGAAAAGCTATTAAACGGTCTGGCAAAAAGACACCGAGGACAGCAGAGGACAGCCGATTCCCCCCTTCTACACAATCTTCCCCCCTCGCATATGCTCACTGTCAACGCCAGCTGCGACTGATGCCAAATTCCCAGGTTTCAGTCTGCTTAGGTCTGGCTTCAACAACTCCAACTGCAGTTTCAGCTGGCAACTCGCAACTCTGACTCCAACTTCCATTTAGTATTTTAGTTTATAGTGCAGTTTTGATTTCAAAATATTATGACGACTGTTAAAGTTATAACTTCACGGAGAACTCATTCAAGTTGAAATTGAAATAATTTTTAGCACTCAGTTGCCAGTCTGCACTTTGGTTCAGCACTGACTGTCTGGCATTTGGCATTGCTTTTTATATTTTTTTATGTCTTCATCATTCATATTTATGCATTTTTATTTTAATTTTACCTAGCACTTGGCTGCCTTAACTAGTCGCGACTCCACCCACTCCATAAGGTGCCACAAAGAGTGAGACACACACTCTGCCACAGTTGTATACAGGCGGCATCTTTCTTGCCCCATGTGCGTGGAGGCGTGTTATACGTTGTGTTCTGTTGTACGTATCTACATATATACTATATATCCCATGGCCCACCAAAAAGACTCCGCCTCGAGCCATTTTGACAGCTCTTTGGTGAGCTTTTCTGTCCGACTGTCTCACTGTCTGACAGTCTTGACGTCCTGCGAATCCTTCGCATTTATGACTGTTAGGGCCAAAGGTTTTTGCGTTTTATGTGCTGAAATTGTTGTTCGCAAAAAGCAAACTACACATGTCTACAGCAGAATTGTAATGCCACATCCCAGGTTGTTAAATGTAAGCACAGGACCATCATCGCAGATGCGCACAAGGGTGGGCAGCTAAATGTCTGCATATTACATAAGGAAATGCCAATGAAACTCGCAGTCGTAAAAGACTTGGTCAATAGGTAACTAACCATAATGCTTTATAGACTTGCACAAAAAGTAACTGTGTAGAATGAAAATATTTATGCAATCGAAAGAAACCTCAATAGTTCATGTAAATGTTTAAAGCTCATAATTTTCCCTTGAATATTCTCCAGATAAGTTCGATAATCACACGACCAATCAGTTGAGTAAAGAAAGCAATTGGTTGCATACAGACACTCCCCCCATTTGGCTACATTTTCCGGACATGGTCGTCGCATATATCATGCCTAATCATCAAGTGCAGTTTCCAGAGGCTCACGACCTACGCAAAAGGCAAACACTTCACACTCTCGGCGCGCACAGGGCGATTATTATACCCAAGACATGGTGGCGACGAGGAAAACACATCTATAGCCACAGTTACAGCTACAGCTACAGGCTTTGCCATTTACATGGTCATAAAATATAAGCCAAGCCAGGGACCGAGGGCAAAAGCTGGCGGGAAACTTTCGCTGGCACAGCGAAAATTCCCAGAGCCATAATTTTTCACAAAACGTCTCTGACGCCGCATAATTGCAGCGTAATTTTTGCGCATTTAATTTCCAACGTCGTCGTCGTCTGCTGCTGCTGCTGGTCATGAAGCTCTCTAAACCTTAACCTTACCCAAGAAGTGTCCGCAGCAAGGCTTGGTCAACTCGTGCCATGCATTGAGGGAGTGAAAGAGACCTCCGGAGACAGTCAACAATGTGAGGCGTCAAATTGTTTCCCATTTTCGCATATGATGATTTTCCTCTTCCATTGTGCCCTTTTTCTTGTGTCTCAAGTTCCAAAACGACCTATGTGAGTCTCTGGTCGCCTTATACAATTAACAAAAAAGAAAAAAATGGAAAAAGTAATGCAAACACAATGCTAAAATATGTGGCTACAACATTTTGCACTTTCCGTTGTCGTCATCAGCGTCATCTTTTTGTCTGAAGCGCTTGACCGTGAAATGCTCTTTCCTATTGAAGCTGAAATTATGAAAAAGACTATTCAAGAATATTTCAACTATTCTTTTATGCATTTAATAATTTTGTTATTCATTGAAATAATTGCATATTTTTATTAGAAACAATGTGAACAAATTACATATTTTTCTATTTTATTTATTTTTACAATATATTAAAAAAATTATGGCACAATTTACTTTTAATAAAATCTTATTCATTTTAAAGACTTAATTCAACAAAAAAGAATATAAAAGTACTGCGTGTTTTCATAATTTAACATTACGTTTAAATCTCTAAAGTGTTGTTAATTATATAGTTAAAATAACTTAGCAATATACTTTTTATATTACTCCTTTGATAGTCTGCCTTTTATAGAGCATAAAAATGTCGTCAAATTTCGTTTGTGGGTTTTACTCTATTTTAATTTTCGTGTGGCAAAAAAATGAAAGAAAACTGCGTCCATTATACAAAAATATTTCCGCACTTTTCTCCCCTCGTCACTTTTTCAAACATTTCAATGATAAAGTGTTTTTGTGTAGTCGTCGCCGTCGCCATCGCAGTTGTTGCTGTTGCCGTTGCCGTTTGCTGTGTTGCATGGCACGAAAAATATATTAAAGAAAATGTTAAAAATGGCTAAAATGGTTTTTCTATTGTTCTGTGGTCACTGCCTGCATTTTTCCAGACGCTGCAGTAAAAAATGCCAGGCAAAAATTGTTTATTACATTTTCAGCTCTGCACAGAGGCGCACGGCAGAAAATTTATGCCCGACATTGAATGGTATGCAAGGCAATCCCCCGCCTCCCCTCACACTCGAAGGGGCGAGTGGAAAGCTCTGAACAGTAGCAGCCCCAATTCTAGGAAGTGGCCAAGGACAGTTTTTGGCCCTGACGCTGCGCTTTGCCAGCAGAATAATGGCAAACTTACATATATATTTGTGTGTTGTTTTCTTTGCACTCTTTTTGCTCCGACAAAAGATGGCATTGAACTTTGCCAGGATGTCATTTTCCCTTGCGCGAGAAAATGAATTGAATGTGTCTTCTGCCCATTGTGAGTGCGACTTAGACAAGGTGTTTGCCATTGAAACAGGTTGAGTTGACTTTTATCGCATTTTAAGCGGCTTTAAAAGTAGCTTATAAATAATTAATAGGTGGGTAGTTTATTTTATCGATCATTAATGTTGTTATTTAGTATAATTTAAGTATATGGTTATTGCAATTTATATATAGTATATTGTATATATTTAGTATATTTGATAATTATTAATGAAATTTATTTAATTTTGTAATTTTTAATATTTAAATTGTTTTCCTAAATTGTTTAATTTAAATACTACATACTTTTCACACTCATTTAATATTTTTTAATTGGTCGGTAATGTATTTTATTCAATATTAATATTCTTTATGTATATTTTAAGTAAAAAGTATATTATTATAAGTATATTTAATGAATTCATTAATTGAACTCTTTTATTTTGTAATATTTAGATTGTTTTTTTAAATAAATTATTTATAATTTTTATTACCATAATGTGCAATATTTGTTAATTAATGGCTAAAAAATATTATATTACATTTTTGCTGTTTAAGTATCTAAAGAATTAGTATATTATTAGTATCATATTTAGTTTACATGAAATTAATTAATTATATTTTTTTAATTCTGTAAAGTTTGAAATATTTTCTTCAATTATTTACTTTAAATTTCACGTTCAAATCAATTTAAAGTTGCTTAAATAATTCATTGAACTTTTCATATAAAGATGATAAATAAAATTATAAAGAACTAACATTTTATATATTTAATGTTTAGATATTTAATCAAATTATGATCTGTAAGACTTATTTTATTTACTTTAAATATTTTTTAATAATCTCTTATATTTACATTTTAAATAATTGATGTCCTACCAGAATTCTTAGAACTTTTCATATAATTCACTCACAAACAATTCTCAGAATTGGTGATTTATACTTTTATTTAGTTGACAGAAATATTCTTTACATCTTTATTTATTTGAAATTGAATAATAGTCATATTTTTTAATAGAATCAGTCTTCCAAAATCTTGCATGCTGCTGTTAATAGTCATCAAAATGCTATTTTATTTAATCTAAAAAATGTTATTCCATTTAAATTGCCTGCTGTCTGCAAGTTAGTCACTTTTCCACTGAATCCCCTTGCCACCTCTCTCTCACTCTTTGCGCTGGGCCACTTTGGTCTCCCGCTTGGGTTCCCACATAAAATATCCATAACATTAACCACAATTACTATGAAATTGTATACCCAAAGGAAATTGCAACAAGGAGAAATACAAATTGCCATTGCTTTTCTTATTATTTGCCATGGCCGTTGGTGTTGTTGCTGTTGTTGTTGTGTTGTCGTCGTTGTTGTTGCCGCCCACAAAGCCCAAATTAAAAAATGGTTAAAAAAATAGAATTTTTTCTATTAATTTTGCAAGCTGTCCTTTGCGTCTCTTATTTTTTTCTTTCTTTGCTGGCGCTGGCGTTGGCGTCGTCAACATGTGTTGCATGTGGCAATTAAATGCCAGCTACACACAGCAACAGCAACAGCAACAGCAAAAAGAAAGCAAAATGCTGCAACAGCAACAACAACTCTAAAAGATTGCATCGTCGCTGTTGTTGCTTTTGCTGTCGTTGTTGTTGTTGTTGTTGTTGTTGTTCTTGTTGTTGTTGGGGCGCGTAATAATTTTTGGCGCTGAGTTTCGCGTCTTGGAGTGCAAATAAAATGGCGCTTTTTAGTGACTCAGTTGGCGGCAGGCAGTCGTCGCTCGTCGGTCGGCAGTTTGTTGGAGAGTGCGAAAATAATATGAGCAGGCCGCAGGCAACGGTACTTCTAGCAGCTTGCAACCGGCAGGGGAAGGGGGGGTTGCCACATAGACTGGCGATGTGAAAACTGGGGGAATAGGAAACTAAATGAATGACATGCCAGGGCGTCTGCAATGTCTGTCTGCGACTGACTGCAAAAGGGGGCCGCAGTTGCACAGTGGCAGGGAGTGTGGCAAAGAGAGAGAGAGAGAGAGAGGGAAACTGGGCAACTTGCGGTCCAACGCCTGCCAGAAACCGTCTGCGGCGCTGGCTTCAATTAATTTTCGACTTGGTTATTGTTTGCGGGTGTCGGGTGTTAATGGTCCACGTTATCAGCGTACTCACAAAACAGGGAGTTGGGCGCTCAGATTGGAGCTGTTGCTGCAGCTGAAACTGAAAACTGAATGCTGAATGCTGAATGCTGAACTGAACTCAACTCAACTGAAGCGGCAGTTCTTGTCCTTAGGCTGTGGGTTATTGTGGTGGCTGCCTGCTACTGTTGACACTCTGCAATACCAACTGTCTCCATCTCCATCTCCGTCTCCATCTCCGTCTCTGCTGTCTAGCCTCCGGCTAGCTGCATTTTATGCAGAGCTTTTTGGTAGCATTTGTTGTCCGATATCCCTTGTGGTTAAAGTCTATACTAAATGCTTGCCGTTCCGATTCAAAATATGAATGCGAGAACAATGAAGTATCATTAGCAATCATGGAGCAACATAAATTACATTGAACCCAAGAGAGTTGCATTGAATTAAAGTGACACCAAGTTGGAATCTTAATGCTTGCAACTTTTAAGATAAGCAGCTTAATACTTTTTCAGATTTTCTGGAAAATTGCTTAAATTGTATAAGATTTTATTTAATTGGCTTAATATTGTTTATATTAATGGTCAAGTAAGAAATATTATAGATTTTATTTTCATCTTCAAGCAAACAAACTACTTAAGTAATTTATATTGATTTGTTAATAATCGAATTCTATATATGTATGTGTTTAGAGGACAACTGCTAAAAAGGATAAAAACTAATTTAATTTTAATTTGATATTATAAATTGGTTTTATACCTGACAAAATTTAATATTAAATGATAGAAAACTGTCAAATAAAAATTATATAATAATAATACATGCACATAACTGCCAATTGTAATAAATACTGAAAATATGTTACTATAGTATTTTGTCATAAGAACAGTATTTTGATTAGATATTTAAATATATTCAGAGTTCACAAACTGAAATTTGTTTGATTTGAATTATATTATGTTTATTAAATTTACTTTAATATTAAATATATATTTTCGTCAAATATGAGTATTTTATTCAGTATTTAAATATATCAAGATTCCATATTCTTAAATTGATTGGATTAAAATTACTAAATTTACTCCAACTTTCAATATGCAGTATGATTTATAAGAGTATTTTAATTTTAATTGAACTAAAGTTACTTATGCAATGTCAATTGTTCATATTCGACACCCATAAATCATATATATGAAAATATAAGAAAATTATGAAGACTGATCCAAAAGTCTCACCAGACAATAGCGAGCGTGTCTGTCACGTAGTTCGTTTATAGTTCCCGACACTTGGAAAACGATGCCTCTTTCCACGCGCTTGCATTTGTTTTTCTTTTTTCACAATTTTTTTGTTGCTTTCGTCACATAAAAAAATTTGCATTTGACTGCAGCTACCGAAGAAACGGTGCCACTGGCAGTGCATAGTACTAGTTGTAGTTGTACTAGAGACCCATGCTGAACCTAAGCCAAACCAAACCAAACCAAACCAAACTAAACGAAGCAGCTGCTGTTTGTTCACTGCAATTGCGACAACTGTGCAAGGTTGATAGCAAGGGGGAATACGGGGGGGTTTGCTTGAAGCGGAGCGCATTAAAAGGCCGTCCCATGGCCATAAAAACTATGCGACTCTCCGTAGTGTTCAAGTGGCGGCTGCTAAATTTTATGCCTTTTATTTGGGACTGTGTCGCCGACGACAACAACAACAACAACAGCAACAAAACGAACAGCGACAACAGCAACTACAACAATGAGCGCGACAACAACAAGGCACATTTGCAACTTTGCTGCCACTTCCACTGTCAAGTTGGCGTAAAATTTTTCATTTCGCATATGAAAGGAAGTGTGGGCGCCAGTTTTCCACTCTCCACTCCACAAAACTCCCCAGTCCCCAGTCGCTGCATCTCACGCTCTCCAACTTCTTGTGAACACCAGCGAGATCCCATCCCCATAACCATTCCACAGAGAGATCCCATTGGCATCAGCCACAAAACGGCCTCAACGTTTGTCGTTTAGTTTTCTTCATTTTAGTTTTTTTCTTTTCTTTTTTTTTTGTGTTACTTTGCTTTTCTTTTGCATTTTATTAATTGCTCGAATGAATTCGCGTCGGCATTTGCCGCCTGCCTGTTAAATTTTCTTTGTGTTTGCTCGCTTTTGATCTTTTTGCGAGACACTTTCTGCATAGACGTTGCAAAATGGCGAACATTATATAGTATATAGAATGGAAACTATCGTGATGGAAATTGAAAAGTGCATTAAACGCAGATGGCAAAAGTAAATGAAAATATGCGCGCTCTTTCAAAAGATATTACACATTATGCTGCTATGTTATATTTAAAAGATTTCATATTTCAGATTTTCAGTTATATTCATTACATTTTAATAAACTTAGTAATCAAAGAAATTAATGCAATTTATATGAGTAAGAAAGACTCGACTGTGAGATACACGCTACCCATTTTCAACAACAACAAAAACAGCGGGATAATACTTAAAAGTATACCGAATCGACATACTAAAAAATACTGAAATATACCGATGGTTATATGTGGCTTCTAGATATTCTATTAAGATTAAAATGTATGAATGGTATAATATACCAAAGGCTATGTTTAGCTTAGTAATATACTAATAAGGTGAAAACTTACTATTAAGCAGAAAATATACCAGATTGTGTAGTATAATTGCATCTATTCCCAAACATTTATATAAATATATAATATTAAAGACAGTTTTTTATAAATTATATCATCATCTTTAACTAAATCATTCGTGGAAAATATGTATCATAATCAACATTATTATTATTTTGATCCATTTTTGTAATTATCTGTAGTATAATATGAAGCAAAGTTAATAATACTACCAAATAAAAATTTTACATTCATAGCTTAAAACAGTTTATTTTTACGCTTTATTTTTACTCTCCACTATAAATCGCTTAAAGTTTTTGGCCAACTTTATTCTACCCGCTTAAATCCAGAGACAAGCTTGAATTTGGGCCATCTCTCCTTTAGTTGCTTTCGTTGTAGTTGTCGCATTTCCGGCTGAGTAAAAAGCCGCCTCGTTTCTTGTCTCTGGGCGGTATTTTCGTACAGTTTTTCGCGCTGTTTATATTTTTGTATTTTGACACGTTTTGGCATGTCGCAAAGTGAGCAAAAGAAGGAAGGGGTATGGGGTATGGACGGAGGCAGGGATTGTGTTAGGCGCTCTCTGTGTGTCTGACATTTTACATAAATTTCACTTGGGCTCGGTGCTCAGCAAATCGTGGCATCGAGGAACTGCGCAACGTTGCCATCAACTGGCAGCCAACTGGCGGCAACTGCCACATGACTTGCTGTCATGTGACAAAAAAACGCGACAGTTTGCAAGGTCACGTCACATTAATTTGCTGACAATGATGTATTTAGAGGGCACAGAGGAAGCACAAACTGTGCCTGCCTCGCTGACTGACTGACTGACTGACTGTCTGTCTGTCTTGTGTGTCTCTGCGCTGACTCTTCTGACTCTCCTGACAGCCCTTTTGACACTCTCGGCATGCTTTAAGCCACGCCAATTAAGTAGCGAAAATTTAAAAAATGTCTTGCAAATTATGCTCAATTTATCAACAATTCTCCTTTTGGCATTCTTCTATCATTGCAGGCGCTAAATGTAAAATGTGAGAACAGAATTTTTTTGGATGATTTCCCTTCGAAATGCGTGTGAATGAAATAAAACTCAAAATGCCTACAATAAAATTACGGCAATTGCATTCGGCCCATTCGAAGCGTAGGCAACATCAGCAATATTTGTCTATTGATTGCCATGAAAATCACCTCGATCACAGCTGCTGGCACTTGGCAAGAAGAAATTATTTAAAAAAGTTATTGCCGCATTCGTGTTAATAACCATAAAACTTTATACTGGCTGACATTGGCTCTGATTCTATTGACCGAATCCACCAAAGTAGCAGCAGCTGTTGGCAACACAGCGAGCCCAACTGGAGGCATGACAGCATTGGAAATTGGTAAGTTATTAAGTAAATCGATATTAAAAACCATGCACAAAGTATTAAAGAGAGCGAGAGCGGTTGTAATTTCATATTTATTGTAAACAAAAGTGCAAGTAATTTTTGCCAACATTTTTATGAAGTGGCAAATGCTTACAAAGTGTTGAACTTGCACTTGTCATTAAATTAATAATATTAACATAAATTGTATTAAATCAAGTACAGGCTAATATTACGCTTTACTATTGAGTGCGAATTTTGCAAATGAAATCTAAAACGATTTATTTCACATTTGTGCATTAAATATTCATTCAGATATGCGCATTTTTTATGTACCGCATGAAACTTCCACATTGATAAACAATTTAACTGTTTTGGCCAACTTCAGTTCCACGCCCACACTCCTCACCCGCTTTTCCAAGCGATCCTTTTCATGTTAGCCTACCTTCTCCCATGGTCATTGAACAAAAATACCGTATGTTCAGTTCCCATGACATAAAAGTTATGCATTTTTATTTCGATAACACACACACACACACTCGTAAGCACACTCGCAACAAGGCAAAAAATATATGTATATGTATATGTATATGTATAAATAAAATTGCTGGAAAAAAAGGTACAAAGAATTATTATGGAAAATGTTTTGTGCATATGTAACAAAGCCAATCGGAATCGAATTTGTTTGCTCTACTTAGTAGGAAGGTTTAAAATATCAGTGAAAAGCAAAAAAAATGAAAAACGAAAAATGAAAAATGAAATAAATGTATACGACATGAACATGATATCAGATATTCACATGAGTACTTATTTATAATGCTTCAATGCACTTCCAAATGTGTGTATGGAGAACTCAAGAGAGCTCAGGTTCGAGACCCTAAAAGGTAGCACCCACTTCTGCCCCCTCCCCAGCCATTTCAAAGCTGAGCTCGTTCAGCTTCAATGCATCTGATGCAACAGTTCGGGGCAGCAGCCACTAAATAGTCGAGGGTGGACTATAACTTGAGGCTGAGTCCACAAATTTGCATTTGCATTCGGCAATCAACATGAAAATCAATCAACCGCAAAGGTACGGGCGCGCAATGAGGCACGATCTATACACACACACATACCGAAACACACACATATCTTGGTCCTCGAGAGTATCCCAATAACACAAACCGTAACTAATAACTGCTAAGCAGAAGCTTCCACATCCACATCCTAACCGTCACGCACTCAACCACAACCAATTACAGAAATTTAGGCAAAATGCCAGGATGCGACGACGTCGACGACGACGTCATTAATAAACATGAGCCAAGAACTAGGCCTAAACTAGAGAGAGAGAGAGTGAGTGGAGGGAGATTAAGGGGCAGATATATGTATTACTCATAGCTAGGTGCTGAGATGGCCAGCGCACACAAATCGAAAGCTCAGCGGTGCTTTTGATAGATTGCGTCTGCCTCCAATCTTCAACTCGGACATCGGACATCGACTTGGACTTGCTCTTAAACTTGGACGCTGCTCATTACCATTGCTGATTGGCTCCGTCTTGGCGGTTGCCAGTTGCCGTTTGGCGGTTGCCTCAGTTGCCACGGCTGCTTCGGTTGCCAGTTGTTGGACGTTGGCTCCCTTAGCTCACGTGTGTGGTCGTGTCCATCACAGCTGGCTGGCTGACTGGAATTGTTTCTTTACCCCGCATTGTTCTTGCTGCCGAGCATAACAAATTATCTCGTTGTGGGCCTCTGGCTCGTTAGCGAGCAACTTGTTTGCAAATCCCAAAGACATAAAGCATAAAAGGATTATCGAATATTGAGATACACTCAGAAAAATAATATGGTATATATAGTATATAGTATATAGTATATAGTATATAGTATATAGTATATAGTATATAGTATATAGTATATAGTATATAGTATATAGTATATAGTATATAGTATATAGTATATAGTATATAGTATATAGTATATAGTATATAGTATTTAGTATACAATATATTAAAATACTAAACTATTAACTTTATTTTATTATATTTTATAGTTTAGTATTTTAATATTATTCTTTAATACAGCCAAACCTCATATCATAACCAATATAACCGGGTTAAGAGCATAACCAGGCCAGGTCAGTAGCAGGAAACGAATGAAGCTGAATGAAAATCATGTTGTCGGTCTGTCGTTTTGTTGTCTGTCTGTCTGTCCGTTCGTCTGTCGATTGGCTGGTTTTACTCGATTACGATTCCGAATCCGAATCCCAATACGAATACGAATCTGTTTCTGTATCTGTATCTGCAGCAGAGTATTTATTTAAATGCGTAAATATCTGCATGTCCAACATATTTCATTTTGACCGTAGGCGCGTTGAAATGTTGCTTCGAATTGCTTCGCGGCGAGCAAATAAAAAATTACCCCTCCACATTTACAAACAGCATATATATTTAAATTGATAATGTTAAAGCGTTGTCGTTTGCCGTTGCCCGAAACAGATGCCGTTGCCGTTGTCGTCGCTCTTGTTTTTTGCCTTTTTAAATGCCTCTATAAATTGGCATTGAAATGGAGTGCTCTGTTGAAAAGTGGTGCATTGATAACTTATTGTATGCATGGCGTTTTGACTGCCTCTGTGAAATATGAACAGCCGTTAACACAGTTCGAGAGTTCGAGGTCAGACAGACGGCTATCTCTGAATACAAAATACTAAATAGACTATTCGATGATAACAAGCTAAAAGTGATTGAATTAGACAAATTTGTTTTTGAATTTATTCAATTAGGTTAAAGCGAAACCATTTAATATTTTAAATAGAGTTTGATGACATAACGAATTTTTAGTTGATAAATACAAATAATATAATTTAAGCCAATTACCTAATTTGTTTCAAAAATTTATGCTCAGTTTAAAAATATTTATTTAACTTAATTGATAATCAATAAACATATTGACATAAAATACTTTTTGCAAAGCAAATGCAAATTAGAAAATGATGATGTAGTTAGATAGGCATTTTAATGAAAACAAAATTCAATTAATGAAGAGCTTAACAAATTTTAAAAAGGAATGAATTTAGTATTCAAATAATAACACGAATACATAAGAAAATTCTATTTGATAAATGCATATTTGAATACAAATTTACTTTAAACCAAATGCGATTGTTTTTATTTTAATTACAGCTGAGTTTGAACAAGTAAGAAAGCTACACTCGAGTGTGCTCGACTGTCAGATACTCGCTACCTATTTTAAATAAAAGCAAAACAGTGTGGTATTACTCTTAATATATACTTAATTTATACAGTACTACATAGATGAGTTCAAAAAAGTTATGGAAAGAAATATTGAAATATTTCAGTCAAAATGCAAATATTTAACGAATTTATTCATAAATAATGTAATAGACATTTGTAATTAATTAACAAATTGTCTTGTGCAAATTGATTTGGTAAACCGTCGAAATCACTCGCTTCGTGCAACAATTTGTGGCACTGAAATCGCTTTGGAAACGCACCCAACTAACAGACAATTTCGAGTGCTCTAAACTCTCTAAAAGCAATTTCCGAATTAATTGCTTGGCCAGCCCCAGCTTCATAGCCCATTTACACAATATACAATACACCCAAGCGCACTTTTACTTTCTAGCCTCTTAGATGGGTGACTTATAATAGCCGGGCTAAGAAAATCCCACACACGCCGCAACGACGGCATCTCTTAATACAGTAACAACAACAGCAACTTCAAATATAAACCCACTTTCAACATACGAGTAGAAACAGAAAGAAAAACCTGATATAGATTGGGTTTTAGATGTTGTCGCTGGTCGCTTGTCAGTTGTCCGTTGTCCGTTGTCTGTTGTCGCTTGGCATCTTGGCATCTGTGTGGCAGCGATATAACGGCCTAAAACAGTGGCCAAATGCGATAAACAAAACGCCAAGGCAGTCAAATGTTGAATGCTGCATGCTGAAATCCATGTAATTTGCCCCACTAGCCACTTTACTACTACTGCGAGGCAACTAACTGCAAGACGCCAATGCAGTAATATTTATGCGCTGTGTAAACGTGCAATGCAGCCACCAACGTGCAACGTGCAACGCGCGCGACGGTGGCAATCAAAACTAAACTGCACACTAAACTGCAAAATGCGAGATGGTAGAGGGAGACGGAGAGGGTGAGGGAGGCAGCCAGGGAGGCGACAGTCAAGCGGCATAACTGCAGGCGAAAATGTGGCACTTGCAACAACTTGTGGGGGCATTTAGCGGAAGTTATGGCAAAAATATGCAATCTTATAGGTAGTTTGTCCCAAAGCGAAAAGAATAAAACTCTTAAATGTTTTCGCAAATGAAAAGTAGCAACAATAAAGCGCTAAATGACAGTCATTATATATTAATATAAAAATAGCAATTATTGAGTTTATGCTTCTGAAAAGTTTTAATAAATTCTAAAACTAATTAGTTACCTAATTTAAGAGGTGGAACATAAATATTTATAACTAAAATCTTAATTTATCTAAATTAAATATAAATGTATTAGAATATACAAAATAGTTTAATAAATATATAAAATCTATAATACAAACAAATTAAGAGTTTAAATAATAAAACGGTAATAGAAAAATATTTAAAACCTTATCTAATTTTTCGCTTAATTCATTCAAACCATAGTTGAAACAAAATAACGAATAAAAAATGTATTTATGATTACAAGAAAATATTAAACACATAACAAATAATGCTTAATTGATATGCAAAATGCAAGGAAAGTTTCATTAATATATGATATTCTTTATTAATTGAAAACGTTTGTAAAATTGATTAGTAATTATGTATATAATAAGAACTATAAATAATAATAGAACATTTTATTGAACACTTATTGAAACTATTTAACAGATATATGAATACTTATTTAATAACTATAATTTACCTAAAAATAATATAATAATATAAAAATAAAACTAAGACTTTTTGGCACTTAGTTGAGACTCTAAGCTGTGATATTTAATGCTCTAGGCTGTAAATTTACTTTATTTCCCACCAAACCAAAGTGCAATTCTTGCAGCTAGTTTCGTGGCTTCTGTGGCTGCTTAGCTAAAATAAACACGACAGGCTTTTCGCGATATATTTTAGTCTGGCTATACAGAGATCTTGCGATATACATGAATATTTTGACAGCTAAGCATGGCTAGGGAGAGTCTTGGCTGCAGTTTGCAGACCTGCAGCTGCACTCCGATAGCAGAGCAGCGATAAGAAGTGAATCGACAACTGACAGCCATGTCGGTGTGGAAAAAATTAAATAACAATTAATAGCATAGCGCCCAGAAAAGGAGCCGAGGTCTGTTGGGTAGGTGGAAGAGGGGGATACAGAGTCACCCACAACAAAACAGGGCACAAGAGTCGCAGCATTTCGCATGGTCAGTCGATAAATTAAGGCCTGATAACTTGGCGACGATTAGGAGAGACATGGAACATGTTTTGTTTTTGTTTTTTCTTTTTTTCGGGTTATAGTTGTGTTTCATTTTCTTTAGTTTCTTTCCTGTTGCCTCACCGTCTTCGTCTTTGTCTGCGTATTTGACTCTGAGTATGTTGTGGTCTTCTCTTTGGGGCTCGCTGCGATTTATGTTGGCTGCGATAGAGCGTAAAAGTGAATGTTCGAAATGTGGTGACATGCATTTAAGATACTTTGCTTATAAATTATGTTAATTTATAGCCATATCTTGGCTTGCATTACTAACACACTCGCACATATCGCAGATACATTTGTATCTAATGTTTTGCTCGTTGCTTTGTTTAATGTTGCGTGTTAGATGTTTGTCACGTTCATTTCCATTTCCACAGCTCGTTTTTGTGTTCGCTTCGCCTTTCGATGTTGTGTGTTCTGTATTTGTTTGGCTGACTACTTACAACCAACAATTAATCAGCGCATTGCAGTCTTTTGTTTATGGATGCAACATCCGACCGATACGTTGCAGTATCCGTTGGATACTTTTGCTTTCTGAAACCCAATTAAAACGTGTGCGTAAATTGTTTAACACAAATCTCTCGCTCACTTTTAACCCTAACGAAGCATGGCCAAAAGTTCTACAACTCTGGGTGTTGTTTTTCTTGTTGTTGCTGTTGTTGTTGTTGGTGTTGGGGTTTGCGCTCATAAAGCACGCCTTGTTGCTTTCGTTGTTTATGAGTGCTGGCAGCAGATACGCCTCATTGAACGCGTTTCGCGCGCGGTTTGTGCGCGGTTTTCCTCGCTGTTTCCACGCGGCTTTTGCCTGCTTCAAAACTTTTCGGCGCGTTCTTTGAGCCGCTTCACAACTCAAACAATGCAACATAAGCTCTGTTGAGCGAGCAAAGCCGACTACAAAATGCACTGCCAGCATTCGTTATTAATTTTATACGAAGCTTACAACAATTCCACTTGTTTTCCATTGCATATGAAAGTATGTAACATAGCTTATCTGTAATAAATGTCTTTATATTCTCTTTAATTTCACTTACTTCTAAAAATACAAAATCTCTTAAATGTTTATAAAAATATATTTTTTAAATGTACAGCGATTAAATTTATTTAACAATTTTTTATTAAGAAAGAATTCATTTTTTTAGCTTCGAAATATTTTTAATGCAGATTAAAATTATTACAAATAACTTTTAAAAATGTACAATTATTATATTTTGAATGTATATGAAAACTATTCACCTTGACAATATTTTATTTACTTTTGGTTTATCATATTAATATTATTATGTTTCGATTTAAATACGACTTGTTGTCATTAACAAACATTTTGAAAACATAAAATTATTTTTATTTGTATTAAACTAATAACAATATTTTCTATATTCAATATTAATATTTCCGCTTAGTAATTTTATATTTACATTTACCAAATATATGAAGATTACTTGAATTTACGTACAAAGCAAATATTTTGCCATTTAACTATATAAGCTGCAAATAGTAAAATGCAATAATCGTTTTCATATATAGCGTACACAAAATAATCACATAATAACACAAAATGCATAATTGCAGCATCTACTCAAATCGATAATGCAATCCAATAATTTGGCTGATGATTTACTTGTCTGTCTATCTGTGGGTTTGTATGCAATTCATTAGTTCATTATACCGCAGTTGGCAACATGGCAACACATTGCTCAATGATCTATACTAATTAAGTTCTCTCCACAACAACGTTGTGTTTCCCGTGTGCAATCTCAAGTGTATCTGAAATGTTTGCTTACATTTTGCACATCACAAAGGCAGCCAGTCTTAACCCCCTAAAGCCCTCTCTTTTGTATCGCATGCAGAAGCACTTTACCTCCTATTGAACTGTAAAATTTGTGCAATTTTCAATTTCATAAAGTTGCGCGGTGTTTGTTTGTTGTTATTGTTGTTGCTCAAAGAACTTTGAATTATGATTATCGCAACAGCAAAAGCAACAACCACACACACACTCACACACACACACACATGAGTTGGAAAACACTGCAGCGGACATAGCCAGCCACGCACTCAAGTGCAGTTAATTAAATTTTGTGCAATTTATTTTGTGCAAAACTTTACCAACAACCGACAACAACACCGACAACAGCGTTTGTTGTTTGCGCCTCGCGTTGTTTACTTTTCACTTTGTAGTTTTTGCATTTTGCCATCAGAGTTGCGTAAAATACGCGTAGTTTTTGCCACATGCCGCGTCCTCAACTCAACTCAGCTCATCTCATCTCGTTTAGTTTTCTTTGTTTATGGCTGTAAATAAAAGCGTTTCTCCATTTCCCAACCAATTGCCAATTGATTTGGCATAGTTTCAACATCTCTCTCTCTCTCTCTCTGTGTGTCTCTTGCAAAATAATATTCAGTGTTTCATTTATCTGAGGATAGCGAAGGTTAAGCTCTTCGTGTCATAATTGATTACCCACAGAGTAGATTGGGGAAAAAGCTAGAAAAATATCGTGGCATCGATCAGAGAGCGAACTAAACAACAGTCAACAGTTTTCTTCACATAGTTTTGTTTTCTTCTTTATTTCCAATAATTAAAAATTATTTATGAGCAGCAATATGTCAGAGAGTAATGTAAATATTACCAACTCTCCGGGTAGGCGGTTCCAAGGCGAAGTGGGGAAGGAGCCTTGTCTTGAATGATTACAACAATTTACGAGCACTGGGCAAAGTTCTGCTGTCTGTAGATAATTAAGCAATTGCGTTTTGGCTAAATGAGTTTTGAGAGTGCACTGAGATGGTCAGGAAAGTGTAGCGAGTGAAGACAGAAAAGGGGAAGTAAAAGAAGTTTGAATAGTTATCAACAGTTATTTATACATGTCTTAAGGGAGAGTTAAAAATTCATATATATAGAAACTAAAAAGAAAGATTTTAGTTTCTATGTAACCAAAATCGAAATATTTATTTAAAACAAGAAATTGAAGGGAATTTTTTGAGTTCGTTTTTAACAGATTATATAAGCAGAATTATAAAAATTATGTTTTGTTAGTTTTGCTGTGATAACATATATTAGCTCAAAATATTTGAGCTTGCTTTAAACAGTTAGCATTTAAATAAAAAAACTAAATAAATTTATTGCAAATGGAAGTACTGCAAGCTCTTAGTTTAAATGTATTTAAAAGTGTTGCAAGTGGCTCAAGTTAAAATATTCCAACTGTGTTCTCCCATCAACTTTACTGATTGCCCATTCATCAAGACGTGCATGAAGTAAGTAAAAAAAAGAAAAACTGAGACCAACGAAAAGTTAAGAGTTGTGCTTACAGTGTTGCAAGTAAACTGAAACTGCGACAAGATGTAAAAGTATCTATGACTGCAGATGCTGAGATAGGGTTCTCAAGCGGAGGAATGAGGAAGAGAGAGAGAGAGAGAGAGAGAGAGAGAGAGAGAGAGAGAGAGAGAAAACACTCTCTGGTTAGAGTTAAGCACGAATGGATGCTTAAAGAATAGAGTCAGAGTCAAAGGCAGAGCCTGACCTTTGTCTAGTAGAGTAGTTTCCTGCCTTGGCTCAGCTGGCTTTGACTTATGGTGCTTAAGCGTTGACTGATTGCATCTAATTATTCACTGAATGATAATATTGTTGATATTTGTGTGTTGCCTGGTTGGAGCTGCCAAGAACAACGGCAGCAGCATCTGTTGAGCAACCGAAAGAGAGAGACCAAGAGAGAGGGAGAGAGAGAGAAACATTAAGAGAATGGATGCTGATGTTGATGATGCTGATGACGGCGTCTCAACGACCTATTCATGACCCTTTCGCGGTCTCTTGGGGGCCGCCGGCCGCTTGAGTGGAATTTCATTTGAAGCGTCAGCTGCTCCATTCGTTCATTCGTTCGTTCGTCCATTCGACCATTCGACAAGTGGAGCCCAAATGATAATTGCGCTTTTCATGCATTCTCCTGTCCCAGTCACAGATTCAAGGGAAAATTGAGTCTGTCAGTGTCTGTGACTACCTCTGATTGTATCTTCTTTCCCTCTGTTTGTAATTTGATTTGCTTTGTTTTGCGCTTAATTAATTTATGCCCTCGCTTGACAGGTGAGAAATTCTCTTGCATAGCATTTTTGATTTGTTTTAATTTGATTCCTGAATTAATCTCTCCATCTCTCCCATTCGCTTCGAAATTATACTTACCATATGCTTATGTTATTTTGTATAATATTTCCACATATTTCATTTTAATTAGGTGCCATTTTTCAAGTGTCAGTTGCCAGATTCTGTGGGCGTGTTGGCCTGGAAATTTTAGCTCTCCGCTCGTTATGCAACGCGGCTGCAGGCAAAAATGCATCATGTAATTAATTAACATATATAATTAGAGAGCGAGGAGAGAGAGAGTTCAAAAGAGATGTAGTATAGAAATAGCCAGCTATAATTAATGATTGTACAGTATCATTGCTCAATCGCATCCAAATAATATCATTTGTATTTTCCAGGCACCTGCAAACAGGCGTTGGGCATGGAATCCGGTGCCATTGCGGATTTTCAGATAACGGCGAGTTCAGCTCACGATATGGGTAATGTGGGACCTCAGCATGCCAGGTGAGATATAATATAATTAATTTTAGTTCGTAAAGTGTGAAAATCAATTGAGTACTATCAAAATATAATATGTCATAAATAATTCAAAGCAATCAAAAATGCTGCGAAATTAAATCGCTACATAAATATGAAATTGAATAATCTTCAATAACTTAAATCACTTTGACCTGTGAGTGAAGCTGCAAAGAGCATTTTGGTAAATGCAATTATTATTTATAATAATCTTGTCAGCAAACGACAAAATTGCAATTACATCAGACAACTTTGTGGCTTTGTTCGCAGTACTTACCCTTGGGTTATACATGATTTAAATAAGCAAGAGCCAAAGCACATGTTATGTGTGTTAACTCGAAATGATAAACAACAAACATGCATTAAAATCTGCCACATAAAAATGGTTACATTGATGAGCAGGAGAAAAAGCATGAGCAGGAAGGGACAGACTAGGATGAGACACGGTTAGAGAGGGGAGAGGATAGAAGGAAAAAGCTGTGTTTCCTGTGTACATGAAAATGATTATGAATTATTTTATGGCGTGTTTAAATGCCTTTATGTCATTTATGCCAGAAACAAGGCAAACACTCAAATCACATAAATTAAAATTCACACACACATAAAGACACGCACAACACTCAAACATACGCAGTCGTATGTAAATTATGTAGAATAATGATACAACTTATGACCGCTTTATATTTTGCTGACATTTATTTGTGCTGTTGTGAAGTTTGCCCAAAAACATTTGCTGATTTATCTTGTGAACTCGCACACACAGAAATGACAAATTCGCGGGCATCAAATGAAATAAAAATGGAAATTCTCTGATAATTATTTCGAAATGCCCATTTTGATCCCCATCCCCACAAAAACTCTGAGATCACGGCATATAAGTTCTGTAATAAACCCCTCCACATAAGAATAAACATTTTTACGACGCACTAAAATCATTTGCGCATACAATTCTAAATGGACGTTACAAAACAAAAAACAAACCCTAAAACATGCCCACAAATGTCAAGTGAAAATAACTTGCCAAAGTTCGCCGGATACAAAACAAACTATAAAATGCAAAAACTTTACGTTTTATCCCAAGAAATTATGTCTATATGTTAGAAGAGGAAGTGATAATAGTTGTAATTGAAGGCACAACAATCACATATGTATATCAAATATAATATGAATGATTGACTTATTTCTGTCATTTTTAATACATTCTTTAATTACCATAATTTGAAGTCAAGCATGCAGAGATGCACGTTCTCCCTCTCTCCCCTCTGTAATTATTTGGGAAGGTCAACCCCACTAATTTAATGAGTTACACAGACAACACAAGTATATGAGTGAAGTAACAAAAATATTGATTATAATGTCAATGTCGCTGGGGAGGCGGCGAATCCGTAGCTAAAGCAAAGCGCATAAAAATAAAAGAAAAGCAATAAAATTATGCAAACTCAACAGAAAAACGACCAGCGACAGGCGACAGCCGACAGTCGACGATGCCAACAACAAGACCCCAAATGTGAATGTGGATGTGGATGAGGATGACGCTGATGGTGCCTTGGTACGTGTTGACTACAAGGTTCCCTACCAACAAAATAAAAAAATAAGAAAGGGGGCAGCAGGCAAAGTCTACGGTGCGCTAACAAATGTTTGGTAGTAAAAATGTCACACATGGCGTTTTGCATGTGGCATCCCGCTCCAGGTCCCACTCTCCATAAGGTGGGCGAAGGGACGGAACTGAGTTGACTTCAGAATGTGCGTGCCCAGGCCTAATGATGCCCAAAAAGTTCGGAGAACGGGGGGCACATGCGGAGGAATGCGGGCAGTTTTACGTTAAACATGCGCCAAAGTCATATGAATTTTATTACAAATGAAAAGGTTGCCAAGGCGACAGGACAAGCGAGCAACAAGGGTACGCGAATCTTGAGAAGCACAGAGAGAGCCGCACTCAACGTATGATAAATGGGAAGCGTCGTTGCCATATTGAAGGGGTTAAAGCAACAATTTCTTTGTGTGTGTGTTGTTTCTTGTGTTTGGCTCTTTTTAAAGTCAACTTTGCACGATTTGCGATTTACGGTCTGCATTTGGGCCACTTGCCAAGTATGGAAAGCCAACTTATTAGCGTAGCCTAGTTTGGCCACCAAAACAAAAAAAAAAAAAAAATAAAAAAATAACAGCAAATAAGCAAGTAAAACAAAAGGCCGCCACACTGCAAATGATGCCATTGAAGCATTCTTTATGAGCCTTACGTGACCAGAAACTCTTTGCCTATTTTAGTTTGAGCTCTAGTTGTTTTCTTCTTCTTACTCACGAACTTCGTCTCCTTCGCGATGATTTTCAGGTGCTTCCACCTAATAAACTTTGGTTCTTGTATTTTTTTTTCACTTTGCCACATGCCGTGGCAAAGTCAAAGCCAATGAAGAAATTCACTTGATTTGTGCCGAACCGTAGGAGACCCCAAAAAGGTTTTCGGTGTGTGAGTTATTCTTCGGTTTTTATTTATTTTTGCCGTTTTTCTTGGCTGTGAAATGACAATGTGAACGCCGCCTGGTGTCGGAAACATGAAAAGTCCATATTCATGCGTGAATTTTGATGGATGTCCTCTAATGAAAATATGAAACTCACTCTGCCTCCATCGCTTCCTCTCTCTCTCTCGCTCTCACTTTATTTTTATTTCTATTTCACTCGCACATTTTCTCGCTGTTTCACGCTCTGGAGAGCTTCAGCCTCGTATGTGTTTGGCATAAATTTTTGACAGTTGAGTTATTTTCGACAGTCTGCCGTGGGATTGAGTCCTACACTCTCTCTCTCTCTCTCTCCCTCTCTCTTTCTATTTATCTGAATCCCTCTCCCTCTCGTGCTGTGAACGGTTGACTCACGTTCGGGTTGCCTAAATGTAGGCTGCACATAAATTTATTTCACTGCTTTTGATGTTTCGCCTGTTGTGGCAGTTGCCTTGATAATTGAAGCAATTTAAGAAATGGACGAGGGACGTTTCAATATACTACACAGCAAATTTCTTATGGATGTTTCGCATGTTATGAAACTGTGTCGGCAATTGAACTTAAATGGAACTTGTGGCTTTCTAAAGTGCCTGCAAAAGTGAATCAAATGCTAATCTAAAGTATCAAAAGTACACGGACTTCGGCAAAAGTTTAACTCGAATCAATTGCAGATTGTCGTTCCTTGAACCCAACAACTAGCTAGGCATCGTTGAAGCGGCACTGATTAATAAAGTTTAATGACTTATAAGTCCATTAAGCAAACTTCTTCATTCTAGCGTAAAGTAAAAATGCCAAAGAAATTAGCGAACCAAGAAACAAAAGCAAAAAAAAGAAGTGCCCGAAAAAACTTTTCACGTCTGCAGCTGATGGAAATACACATAACATAAGAGAGAAACAGCAACAGAAGCAGCGAGTAAGAATGTGAATGGGGAAACAATTGCAAACATTTTTCCAATACACAGCCAAAAAGGGGGCACCCTAAGGTTGTGAAACACACACACAAAAAAAAAAAAAAAACAAAGTGAACTACGTAAAATCTTATGGCAGCTTAGCATGCAATAAGCAGAAATCAATTGACCCATTTGGTTTATGTACTGGAAACAAAGGCAGGCCCAGGCACAGAACCGACTGTGAATGCCATTGCTCGCTGGCTTGGGGAACACCAAATGGAATCCCCATTGTTTTTCGCATTATATTGACAGCATAGAATCAAAATCAACGCATTTTCAATTGCAAATTGTCCTGCGTTGCTCGAGACAATGAGAACTGAAAGCTGCAACTCATATGCGCCAACGCACAAAAACCCAAAGCCAAAGCCAAAAACCACAAGGAACAACTTTTCTGCAGAAAACTTACAACGTTTTGCAATCAATAGAACTTCGATTTGTGGTTAGTGCCAAAGTCGGGAGGGGAAAAAACTCGAGAGAGGGATTGCTTGATTGAAGGTTTGGGGACAGGGTCGAAACCCCTAATGCCATGGGCTAGTGTCAAAGTCAATGTGAATGTGAATGTGAATGCGAATGCGACCAAATGTCAATGTCGGCTCAAGATAATGTCTGCAACAGTTACAGTCTAAGATTCGGGCAACGCTGCGTATGAGCGACGCTGACTGACAGCTTTTTCTTTGGCCGCAATATCGAGTTGATAAACTGCCAAATTATTGGACGATTGTCGACTATTACCGAACTTGCTAAATGTGTACGAAAAGATAAAGTTAAAGGTTAGCTGCTGACCTCGTTTCTTAATCTATATCAGAGATTAGCTTGGCCTTCGAACAATGTTTTCTTATAGCTGCACAATGTCGATAAATTAATTATACACTCAACTCACTTTGTAAGGATAGCAGAATTTCGAATTATGTCAGGAATTTTCGATCTAATGCAACTATTCAAAATTGTTCGATTTAGGCTTATTTCCTGCAAATTCCTCTGTTCTATTGTTACTGAAACAACATACTTCAGTCATTGTATTCTGGTGCAAATGTTAACCATTGGCTTGCGGCTTCTGGTTTATTGTTAATTAGCAGCACTGCAGAATGGTGAATGCATGCATCATTTTATATTTGTTAAGCCAAGCAAACATTTAGTCAAAATGCCACAGAATCATATCCATTGTTGGCTACCTGAAACTGAATCTGAGTGCTGTTTGCCTGGTTATCTCTCTCTCTCTATCTCTCTCTGCCTCTGGCTGCTCCACAAATTGGAAAGAGCTTAGAGCTCACATTACGTAGCACATTCGCATTTGTAGAGGGCGAAGGGAGTTGTGGAGAGTGGGTGGGTGGGTGCCCCACTTCATCCCTTAATTGCCACATTAGACGGTGCATTTGGCTTGTGTTAAAGTCAGGCTCGTTGCCACGCCACATTATGCTACAACAACAAGCACAATCAACCTGTGCCCTAAACCAATGGAGACTCCAATTGAGCTCCCAGCACTCTCCCATTGTTACTCAGCTGTGTGTTTTTTTCTGCTTTCCTTGGTTTGTCTGTGGCTGTCGCTCACTTAATCGTTGCCAGTCTGCCCGTGTGGAGTCGCTGTGTCTGTCTGTGGCATTGATTTTCGCTTTTAGCATAGTCTACTTTTAGGCGCAGGGCACGTCACGTGCTGATTACGGCTGGAAATGTTCAGCCAGCTGCCAGCTTTTGGCCACTGAAGCAATTGTTGTTAACGCGTTTTCCATTTTATTGCATTAATGTTTGATTTGGTTTTGCTTTACTCCATCTCCGCATTGCCACGCTTGAATTGATTGCTCTCTGCGTAGAACCATGTATCCGTATCTCACACTCTGTGTGTGTGTGTGTGTGTGTGTGGGTGCCTGTGTGTGTCTGTGTGTGAGTATATCTTTATCTTTTTGCTTGTGCTTTGCTCTTATTGCTAGTTCTGTGCGGCACTTGTGCGCATTGGATTTCGATTTCGTTGCCAGCGTTTTCGACTTGGCTTTCGTTTCGTTTCATTTCGTTCTGTTTCGTTTCGCTTCAGCTGTCAGCAGTATCAAACTTTGGCCCCCTCTTCGCACTCTTCTCCACGTTCACACGCTGCGTAATGTGTTAATGTGCTTTTTATGTTACAAATGAGTCAATTTTTATGATTTAATGTTACTCTCTACGCCTCGACCAATTCGAACTTTGATAACGGTTTGGCATTTTTCTTACATTGATTACCCCAATATGACCCGGCAAATACATAAATTTGCTTGCTTATTGAATTATTTATAACATTTTATTGAATTTCTTCATTGCCACACATTATTTCATTCATTTCATGTTGCCTTGGCATTGATTTGGGTTCTTACAAAATTTATAGCCATCTTTTACCATTTTAAAACAATTTTCTTCCCACTTAATTGAAGGAAACTTGGAGCTTGAAACTTGGAACTCGAACCAGCAACTATGCTGTCTCCACATAAAACATGTTTTATTAATTTCATTTATTAAAAACGCACACCTTGGGTTATTTCTTATTAAATTTTGTCAAGCTGCCAGCTTCTTCGCATGCCGATGCTTACATTCTTGTGCTCTTACAAACTCGAGTACAAATATTGAGATGAGTAGACAAGCTCTGGTGTAGACTTAAAGTATGGGTGTGTATAGGAAAATTCCAAGAAAATTACATCGTCAACTGAGTGCCGCATTAGATGAAAGCTCTCTTACCTGGAAATGCAAAAAAAGTGAATTTATATTACAGCTAAAAATCATTGGAAAAGAAAATAAGCATTTGGTTATACTAATTTTTAAAAAGTAAACCAATTCACATTAAAAAGAGATAAACAAGATATAATAATCATCGGTATAGAATATAAGAAGAATATAGGTAAGATGGATTTAGTAATCGTAATGTTCAAAAAGAAAATTATTTTTATATTTTAGAAATATTGCCAAGTCAATAAATTCATCATCTCTAAATAAGGAAAGTGACTTAACCAGAGAATTAGTGTGCTCGACTTTGAGATACCCGCAACCCACTTTAACTATGAACAAAACAATGCGGTATTACTCTTAAAATATACCAAATCAATATACCGGTAATACTAGAATATACCTATATTAATATCGTACTACATTTAAACTATTCGTAAGAATATTAAACATAGCAGATTATCAAGCAAAGCAACTAAGACTCGAATGCAGTAGTCGTTTTTTTTCCATACAAAAGTATTTCTTGAATAATTTCTATAATTTTTATTCGATTGTAACCCAATTGTTTAGTAAGTATTGTATGAATTTCAAAGGCAAAATTGGACATATCAAAAATTTGAATCAAACAATGTCTGCGTGCAAACTAGCAAGAGTCGACAAAATGTATATCTCTATCTCTTATAGTTTTTGAGATTTAGGTGCTCATACGGACAGACAGACAGATAGACGAACAAACGCATATGGATATATGTTATTGTCTAGGCTGTTGAAGCCCTTCTGCCTGTTGATATACATTCCCAGCAAGCATTAGGTAGCTCTAAGCTTTAAAGCTCTATGGGACGTGGGTATATATATAATTGTTAATATTTGTTTTATAGATTTTCAAGGAAAGTACAAAGAAGAAAGTTGTTCTTTATGAAACAATAGAGCTTCTGCATTAAAATGCAAAGAAAAAATTTGATAAAGCTGATGTCTAAGCAGGAACACAACTAAAATTCAAATTTGCATTATCTTATATAAGAAATATAAGAAAAACATCCCAAACATCCAATTGGTCGCTGTTTACGTATATGCCAAGTTCCATGACTCTTTAAGGCCAAACACTGGCAAGGTATACTTCAACTACAGACTAGCAAATGTCTATATACCTATACTAGGGTTATTGTACTGATCCCTTAACTACAATTTAATCTTACTACGTAATCTTAGACAATTCCCTAATCACTGGATTCCATAATTTTATTTCCTTTTCTCTCAAAATTGCCAAGATATATTTTATAATACCCCGTTAAGCTATTTCCCAATAAATGGCATTGCGAATCAGCTGCTAAACGGTCAGGTCTGTCCCAGTCCCCCTCCTCAGTCCCTGATCTAAGCCTCGTCTACAGGTCAACAGACAATTGAGACGCTTTCAGGCAGCAAATTGTGTGGCGCGCATGCGTAACGAGAAGCGGCAGCAGAAGCAGAAGCGGCTGAAGCGACAGCAGTTAAACCTTTGGCAATGCTAGTTATGGTAAATGTAGATAGCCGGAGCAAATACCGTGGAAATGTTTGCTGCGGTAATTGAAAGGCAAACAAACAGAAGACAAGTTGACAAGTGGCCAACAAGAAGTCTAAGGCTATGAAGACTGCGCATGTGTAGACGACAACAATGCGACCGAGTCCGACCCCTGAGCTCTGTACAACTCAATCGACTGGCGAGGGCTGGGTCTAGTCGGATCTTGGATCTCGTATCTCGTATCTTGTATCGCTGGCTATTTGCCTACGCATAGCTGTAGAGTTGGGCTATTTGCTCAAAACGTTTTCACTGCGTCAACTGCAACTGCTACTTTGGGGCAAGCGAACGGAAAAAAAACACAAAACAGTTACAGCTTCTTGTCTATTTTTGTTGAATCAAGAGTGACGTTAGGGTTGGGCTTTGGGTCGAGAAAAATGCCACAAGAAGCGGTTAATATTTGGGCAGCTGTAGCGGTACTCTGTAGATTAAATAGGCGTTGTTGTATGGAGAATGCAAGATTAGAAAATACGTGCGAATAGGCAACAGTTGCTCAAGGCACTTGCCGAAGTGCGACTGTGAAGTGTAGATAGGGTTATGACTGAAACTGATGATGCATAGGTTATCAAGGTTAAGTCAATCTCTAAACAACATCTAAATATAGTTAGCTCACTGCGTGTTGGTATTTCTAAAAGCAGAAGCGACAAAGTTAAGAAAGCAACACTATAGATAAAACAATAGAAAAGAATTTCGGAATATAAAAGACTTAACTGAAAGATTTTCAGATTGAGGGAGAGAAGTTGCAACTAACTTAGCTATGAATATGGCACAGGGTTATAGTAAGCGAATTAAACGAAGTTATTATATATTAATGGGTTATCAAAGGTAAATCAACATAATAGTTAAAGAGAAAAGAATGAAGCCTCAACATATACAGAGATCCTAATTAAGGGGACAAGACAACATCTTACTATAAACTACATGTGTTTCTAATAGCAGAGATGACATAGCAGTTATTTATAGAATAGAATAGAATTCCGAAATATACAAGAGCTCATGGCTATTCTCAAAAGAGTTTCTTAAAAACGATAAAGAGTTTCTAAAGTAACTAACTGATCTACAAGTATGATACTAGATAACATTAACTGAATGTGGTGTAATACAAACTTGAAAGACATGTTAGAAGCTAGTTTCTTTACATTTCCTTTTCAAACTAACGATAAGCTAACTTTAATCTGCAAAATTTGCATTGTGAGGTTCAATAAGTAGGGCGTTTAAAATGCATATGCCATGGGTTACTTTCTCTTTCATATTTGTGCCTGCAGAATACAATTCTCGTTGTTCGTTAACTGTCCGTGTAGAACACATACTAAAGGCTGCCTTAGTTTTATCTTCTAGTCCTTGCCTTGGGTTGGGCTCATGGCACATAATGGCTTTTGTGTTATGCTTTTATGATTACAGTAAAAACAAAAACGCAAGCTGAGGCTAAAGCTCTGCCAGAGAGAGCGAGACTGAAACTGAGGCTGAAACTGGCGTTAACCCTTGCACAACGCAAATTGCATGCGAGGCGAACACAATAAAGAACAGCAAGTCAGGGTGCTTAAAGCGAGGTGTCGCGACTGTGAAATACCCTGTATTAAAAAGTGGTGGATGACTTTAATTTCCATTGCTTGTTTAAGTTGAGAGAAAATGTGCAATGTATTTAGGAATATTTTAAAGGCATTTCTTCGAGTATTTGTATACCACCAACACCAAGTTTTACTACCTTTATTTATTTATTACTTGTAGAGGGTATTGCAAGGATAACAACAAAAGCCATGTGCGTCTTTTTATCGATTTCTTGGGCTGTGCCATAAAACGCTAATGGCCATTACCTCAACTCGTCTCTCGCACTCGCTCTCGTTCTTCTTCTTCTTCTCAGTCAGCTGTCGCCATTTTGCTTTTCCATATTTTCTATTGAGCTTAAAGCCGTTGACTTTCCTGTTGTTGTTGTTGTTGTTGTTGTTTTCCTTGCATTGGCTCTCTCTCGCTTGTTCCTTCTAGAAAGGCAGAGCCACCATTTTTATTGTCATCTTTTGCCGTTGTCATCGCATCGCATCGCGCGGCGTGTTTGCCATTTTTCTAGGTTTTCGCCAGCGTCGCCTTCGCACAATTTCCACTTGACACAATGGCACACAAAATGCAAAAACTCTTTTGCAGTTTTCATTTTCACTTCCTCCCCATTCCCAGTTTCCCAGTTTCAGTTTTTCATGCAATGTCTGTGACTGTCTCGTTGGCTTCTGTTGTCTTCTTGGTTGTTGTTTGGTTGGCTTCTTCTCTAAAGTGTTGCCGGCATTTTGGATTGTATGCTTTTATATTCTTGCGGCCTGTTGGGCAAACGAAAACGCAAACGCAATCGCAAACTGAAGCGAAACTTGTCCCCAACATGTCATTTTCCATTTCTTCATTTTCCATTTACTTTTCTTTTTGGCAGCTGTTTTTCTTTCACTCTCTCTCACTCGGCTCAGCTAGTTGCAAGTCGGCTTTGGCTTTTCCTTTGCCTTGCCACGTCATGTTTGTTGTTGCAGCTTTCTTAAGTCATTATTGCCGAGGCGCAATAACTGTGACAAAGTCATCTTTTGTTGCTACGTGTCCTCCGCAGTTCCGTTCTATTCGGATTTCACTCTGCTGTGGCTTTGCAGTTCCCCTCCCCCTCCTTCATCGAGCCTTCTTTGAGGTCACACGCCTTCAGTAGGTCGCGCCTGACTTTTTGTTTTAATGGTTTTGTCATATTTGGATATTCTTGACAGTACAACTGATGGAAGAATTTCATTCTGACTGACAGACAACTGCCATTTGCGCGAAAGGAGAAAGTCTGTCAGGAAAATGAAGTCCGCAGAAATGAAAATGATTGAAACTTAAATGACTTTTACAGCGCAAGTTGAATCGATTAAGTCACGAATATAAGTGAAGGTTAATTTCACTTTTAGTATTGTGGAATAAAGAGACACACCATTTAAATTATTATGTACACAAACAAAAAGTGATTTACTTTTTTATGTAACAACTGAATCGATAAGAGCAACAATTTAAATACTATACTAATGATTTAGCATATCTACTGCATTCAAAAATCATATAAATAAAGTTTGATCAATTTAATAATGTTTTTATTTTGTTAATTTTGTTTTTTTTCTCCAAAAGATTGCATTTGATTTCAATTTCTTTTTTTTATTACATTCTTTTACTCATATTTTAGTTAATGGCATATAATATAATTACGTTCTTTCATTGCATTTTATATTTTGCATCTACATATATTTTCATTTTAGGATTTTTGTCTGTATATTATTAAAGGACTTAAAAAATTTAAATAGAAAATGCTTTCTCGACTTGAATATTTTTCCGCCATCACTTTAAATTCGCATGGCGTTTCTTTAAGACTTAAATTGTTCGCAGAGCAACTTGGAAAACAATTCAATGTCAATCTATTTGGGTGCCATTCATTGTAATGGCTCTGTAGGTACGTGGCAACAGGCAATTAAAGGCAGCTGACGCTCGTTTTGGGGCTAAAAATGAATTCGTTAAAGGATTCATTGTGCATTCTTAACTTGGCTTGGCTCAAACTCAGAAATTCAAACTCAAACTCAAACTCTTCAAGCTAAGCATAATATTTTGGTAAAGAGCGAGCGTGCAAAAAAAGCAAAAATACAATTTAATTAAAAACTCAACGAACTGATGCCTTCAGACGCTAGATGGCGCTGCTCCGACTGCTGTGTATATATGTGGATGTGTGTATATGTGTGTTGAGCGATAGAAACAAAAGCTTCAGCCATTGTTTTGGTACGGATGAAAGGGAATAAGGAAGAGGTAAGAGGTGCTCTTTACAAAACGTTGGCGGCGACGTCTTTATGACAATCGTAAAAAATAATTTTTAGTAGCTTACAAGCCGCTGGCTGATGAAAGGGAAGGAAGAAGAAGCAAGGAGGGAGAGACTTCCTAAGAGAGATGGAGTTGAGCCGTTGCCTTGGCATTTTAATTGCATCAAGTGCCATTAAAAACGACGAAAGAAAAATTGGAAATTAAATGAAAAATAAATATGTGTTGGGAAAGGGTAACTAAAAGAGAAAGAAAAGCGAGAGAGAAGACAAACTTGCACACAGATACGTGAAATTGAAAACGCAAATATTTTACCGTCACCTGTGTTTTTCTTCCACTTGCCACACGTGCCATAAGCAAAGCAATAGGATTGTCAAACCCTTCTTCTACTTCTTCTTCTGCCAAGCTGTGTGCTACTTATTAGGCGAAAGCAGAAGCAGAAGCCCCCAGCATGTTAAGGCCACTCAAACATATGTGCGACTCAACTGTGAATGCGAATGCGAGAATACCCGAGTACGAGTATGAGTATGAGTATACTCAAACGTGTAAGCTGCTTAAGTTTTGTCTTGGACCCAACGAACGAACCCCGTTCAACACAGGGCAGAAGTTAAGTTGGCCAACCAAACGAACTTCATTCACTGCAAATCAGCTTAACTTTTTTACGCTATAAACTGTAGCATATTTTTGGAATCCTTTCTGCCCCCCCGCCTATTACATGCTATCTTTAAAGGGGCTAGCCCCAAATAGAAATCTAGACAACCTCATTAAAAATAAGAAAACATCTAGCAAACAAGCTGCAAACGAAACTTGATAAAGACTCCTACACCTACTCACATCACATATTTGTGCCCCAATGCACAGCAAAAAGGATACGTAAATTCAAAATCACAAAAAAAAAAATGCTTGAGTGAAACGGAATAGATATATGTTATGTATATGTATATAGTATATATACATATCAGCCTAGGGCCAAAGTCTTCTATCTCTTGCAGAGAGTTGGTAGAAAAAAAGGGTCGACTTACTCTGGGGAAGTTTGCATTGTGCTCAGCACAACAAACCAATTGGGCACCTAAGCTACAAACGGGGTTTCTAGTCCATTTTGCCAAAAAAGCATATGCAAATTAGATTCTGCATAGAGCAAAACGCACAATAAATAAGGCAAAAGACTTGAAATTTAGATACGCATTGTATAAGAGCATTTAAATAAATAATGGACCCAAATATTCACTGCATTCAAATGAAGTAAATGGCCAAATTAGCAGGCTATACGCCAAAGCACAGTACACAATACATAATACACAATAAGAGCCATTTAAATATGCATGATAGTGCGATAATGAAGTGGGATTCGGGTGCTAAAGACAACTGGAAATATGCTTGAATATTTCTTGAACTGGGCAGTTAAATTGTAGTTTACAAATTCAAAGCACATTAACGTAAAACTTAACTTAGGAGTATATATTTTATTTTTAAAAGACAGAAAAATAAGCAAAACACATTAATAACAAATATTTTAATTGTGACTTATTATAAAATTGTAAATACTTAGGTTTAAATTCAGAAATCAGCAAAGTATTGACTTTAATTCATTAGATCAAAATTAAATTATCTTTTATTGTTACCTAGTTTAGTTCAAAATAGTTCAATAATAGATTTAAACATTCAAATAAAACTTAGGAGACAAAAATCGAAATGATATTTTATTTTTATTCAAAAGGTAGACAACATAAGATAAAATTCAAATTATTTTAGTTTGTTTCTTTATATTATATTTAAAAATAAATCAAAGTACTTCAATTTAAATTTTTAAATCCTAGTTTAACTTACAGATTTTCATTGCAACATTTGATGTTTCAAATAAACTTAATAGAATATTAATATGAGTTCCTAACTAGAATTAAACTGAAATTTCGATACATAATTCATTTATTTAAAAACTTAAATGAATGAATACCATTTCTATTAATTTGTCATTTCATTTACATATAATACCATTTACATTAATTAGTTGCTTGTTATTTAAACAGAAATGCAAATTTAAAACTTTAAATTCATAAATGCATTTCAAATGTTAAATTTAAACCTGATTCCCACAGCTTAGACTCTCGTTCTCCGATTCGAGTAACGTTTACCAAGTTATATCATACTTTACAACATATTCTAATTTATCAGCATTGAAAAAGTTGGCTCGAGTTTTCCAATATTATCAACATGTGCTAACATTTTAATACTAACATACACTAGCAACAGCAGCAGCTGCTCTTTTGCACTGGCCATTGATCCTGCCACCCACTTTTCCCACTCACATAAACGTACGAGTATATGTTTGTGTATCTCTCGCAGCGCTTGCTACGTGCCACATAACGCTGCCACATATTCATGCATATATTTTCATAATTATCTAAATAAATGTGTGTAAGGCCACAACACACAAGTGAAAGCGACATGAATTTATATTAAAAACGAGCAGAACTTTGCCACAGTCCGGGACCCAGTACCCCATAAATGTACTCGCACTTGTATCTGTGTGAGTGTTAGTGTGTGTGTGAATGTGTGTGTGTTTGTATCTGCTGGTTGGCTCTTATTTCAGCCACGTTTACAGCCGTTCCAGGCAGAGCTTGGCCGCATAAAGTAACCCAAGACCTAGTTAGACTTTGCCTGCCAACAAACTGTATCTCTCCCTGTATATGCATGTGAATGTGTGTATATGTGTGTGTGTGTGTGCAAATGCAACATTATGTCCACTAAGTTGTGTTGGTGCGCTGCAGTTATGCGATAGCTGCAGGCTTTTATGGCATATTTTAGTAGCTTTGCCTAAATAAAAGTGGTGCTAGGTGCCATTTCCTGCCGCTTCTTCTGCTACTTGCAACTGACCATAACGCCCCAAAGTATGCAACACAGGAAGTACACACAAACACACACACATACACACAGACAGCGTGTCAAAAGCACCACGAAGAATGCAACAATTTGCTATAAAACGAAACCTCAGCAGCAAAGACTTAAGAACCAAAGCAAAAGTGAGAACATTTCCATACCCTGTTCTTTGTTAAGCTTATACTTGAAGTGTTTTGAATATTAAACGTATTTAAAATAATCATTTGCTTAGAGTAATGTCTATATAATAATGCAACACAACTCTTTTTAAATATTTACTTAAGAAAAGTTACTTTTTATATTCATTAAAAATTGATTATAATACTTAAAAGTATTGCTAGCATATTTTATTTTAAAAAGCATAAATAGAGACAATACATACTTCCTTATTACTTTCTTTGCTGGGTATTTCGCAGTCGCAATCACTTGAAGTTGTTTTTCTTTTTTGGCAACATAAAATTTTCGCACGGCACATTTCGCAGTCGTTTGCATTGCGCACTTTTATGGCTGGGAGACTTGGTTACACTGCCACAAGAAATAGGTGAAAACGTGGGCAAAAGTTTCGGGTGTTTTATAAGCAGCAATATAAGTATCCTAGTATCTCTGGCTCGTTAGTATTAAATGAGAATAGGCAAAGGTACCAAGAGCATCCTCTCATCGTGGCAATGCTTAAAACGAAGCTAATGAACGACTTGAAGCTGCATTGCAATGTAAAGCTGATGATGCTTCCAATTCCAAAACGAATATATATAGGTGACTCATCCGAGGCGTAAGCAAGCAAGGAAGCACACTTTACGACCGGCATTATACAGTCGAGAGAAGTGGAGCAGGCTTTTAGGCATTCGGCATGACCGAATACTGCTTCACTTCGCCCCTTAAAAGTCCCCTCTTTGCCTTATGTCATCGCCCATTATTTGCCCAATTTGAATGCGCATTGAGAAAACATTTGCAGTCTTGTCATGCAAATGATGCTAAAATGCCATCCCAGGTGACCCATATGTTAGCGGTTATAAACGGCTGTAACCGGAGCGACACGAAATGATGGAGAGAAGGAAAAAGAAAACATGATTCATAGCGAATGGGATATACTCTTTTCATTTGCTATGAAGTACAAATTTGAATAGACTTTAACAAAAGTTAAACACCAATTATGCGACATATAAACTTTAAATAAAAATCGATAAATTGGCAAGTGGAATAAAAATGTTATGGCATCCATATGACAGGTGAAGCAAAATAAAAGAAAGAGTAAAAATGTCAAGTCCCCAAAGTCGCAGAGCGGGTCACATCTCATTGGATTTATGACAACAGAATTGATATTAATGTAGAAAAGTCGCCATACACTTGCAAATATGCAAACCAACAACGAGAGCCTGGCATAAAAACAGCCTCAAGGCTCATGAGGGAATGAGAGATTGAGGAAAGGAGAGGGGAAAACGGAGAAAAGGCGAGGCAGGCTGTCGAGCTGCTGCCTCTGGCTTTCCTCTGCCTATTTTGCATATGAGTTGTGCTCCCTTTTGGTCCTCGGCCTGCTGTCTCGACGTGTTGTAAACCGCGATTAACGTAAATAGCGGAAAAAATGGCGCACAGTGGCAGCAAAAAAATATGGCACAGATAGTTACACACACACACAAAGAAAAAAATGTATATGCTTCAGAGATGAAGCAGCAGACCAGGAACCAAAGCCAGAGCATAATGTAGGTCAGTACGGGATATATGCGAGTTGACTTCAGTAGAAATACCCTAAAGCTGCCTCTCCAGCCTCCCCTCCCCCCTCCATCCACACCTCTGCATCAGCGTAAAGTGTTCATATATGTTTGTGTGGCATCTGCCATGTGGAAAATTTGTAGCAATTTCAACAGAACGAGGCAACTGCTGTTGCGGCCAGTGTTGATGTTGATGTTTCTGTTGCTGTTGGTGTTACTGCTACAGAGTAACAACAACAGCAACAACAATAACAACAACAACAAAGCTGCTACTGTTGCAGCAGTTAATTAGCAGCTGAGGTTTTTTTTTATTAGATTGTCGATTAGCTGAGACTGCCGTCGGGAGCGTTGTGATTATGAAAAACTGCTGATGAGCAGAATGGAAAATGGCACAACGGCAAAACAGTAGCATTTAAACGTAGATAATGTATGGTTAGAGAATACTGTAGGAGAGGAAAATAATGATTTATAAATGGGTGTGCTTATGCACAATCGAAATAAAGAAAATCCAATTAAATAAATAAGTTAGTAATAAAAAAGATGAAAAATAAAACACAACTCTTTCATTTAATAAAATACTTTAACATAAATGAGTCTGATTGAAATGAAATAATTAAATTAAACATATATTCATTAAAAGAAATATATAATCAAATAATAAAATATTGTAAAATAATAACGGTTAAAAAGAGATATAATGAAGTAAGACACAAATTAAATAAGAGTATATGTGATAAATCAAAATTTAATAATTTAATAAAATAAATAGTTTAAATTTAGTTCTCACAACTCTTTCATAACAATAAAATGTACTTCAATTAAGAAAAAATGTCGAATAACCTCGACGAATAAAAGTTACTTTATGATTCAGTAAAATAAATAAGTTACATCGAAATATTAAAATAAAATTGAACACAAATTAATTAAAAGCAAATGCAGAATTCAATAAATAAGTTAAAAAAGGAAATCAAATTCAATTGAGTGGAGTAAAAAAGTAGAATGACCTCGAGGAATAAAAGTTATTCGATGCATCAATTAATTTCTTTAGCTGATAGATTCATCAATTGTCTGAGTGATTGACAGATCAATTTAATTTTTGCTCTTCCGATAAATTCATATTTTTTAAAAGATATACATAACTATTGTGTACCATATAAAAAAGGTTCAACTAAGTCGAATAAATATTGGAAACAACATTCAAATAATATCTAAGATTTATTTAAAAATATTACATTTATATAACAAATAGTTTATCAAACGAAATAATGTAAAAAATAGAATAAACAAATAGGCAAATATGTGTAAAGAATCGTAATAAGCTTGAAAGTAAACACAAAGTAATTATTTGCCAATAATTCTTAAAGTGGATTATTGCATTTCACCCTGAATAAACACAATAGAATGATGCATACGAAACAATTTCTTTCAGTAAACTTTTTTAATAGAGATTTGCAACAGCACAAAAGTAGGGCAACAATAAAATGCGCATGCAAACAACATGTTGCATAAGTAAATACGTTTTGCTATGGCAAATTCCCCCAACTGGTGGCATATTTAATATAAAGAGAGAAAGAGTATATAACTATCTCTGTCTCTATCTATTTATGACTTTATTCTGTAGTCCATGGCAAACAGTGCAAATTGTTTAAATGACTTTGCATGAGTCAATAACTTGCATGATTTACTGCTCTTTGGTCCCTTGGCTCCCCTCTCTTTACAGCCACTTTCCCTGCTCTGCTTCTGGCTTCTGCAATTCTAATACAAACCAACTATAAACTAGATAAAATATGAATATGAACATATAACGTATGCTACACGCACACACACACACACACACACACACACACACACACTTGAGCATAAAGAAATTGTCGCATTGCAGTTGCATTTTTTGAGTTTTGGCGAAAAAGTTGGCGTTTGAGTTTTCGAGTTGAGTCGAGTTGAGTTGAGTTAAGTTGAATTGAGTTGGTTTTCTATTTTCCCATAGCCAAAAGTTTTATACAGCACAACGCAGCATGTGGCGAACTTTGTTATTTTTCGCATGTTTTCTTTTTTATTTTTGTTGAAGGAAACCGAAAGTGAAAACTGCCAAACTGCCTCCGACGTTTTGCCAAATAGTTCATAAATTAGGCGCTAGCAAAAAAAAAAGATTGAAAAATTATTGAATTGACGACATGACACGCATATGAAAAAGTTGTATTAAATAAATAATGGCATACTGTTTGATTTGCTTATGCAGTAAAGTGAACATGCAAATTAGCCAATAATAATTGAACAAACGCAAATACTTTGACAACTCAAATGTGTGTTTATTAAAAATTTAATTTTGATTTATTATAACGTTAAACGTTAAGTAATTATAATGTTTTAGTGGAATCTGTGTGTTCTTATTAATCAAGTTTTTAGTTGCGGCAACTAATGAAATACTAATGAAATAGACGCTGCCTTCTGCTCTATATATTAATTTAATAATTGTCGTTTTTATATTACTCGTGTTGCATATAATTTGCACCTTGTGTGGGCGAAAACAGTTGGCAATCAGTGTGTTTGTTGTTGATGCTTCTCATTGATGTCGACGCACAGTTAACGACATTTAATTACAAGCAGTCATTGCACTCGATAGCAGTGCAGCTCAATTACAGACACATTCGACAGCAGAATAAAACGTAAAACGTAAAAAATTAATTTCATTAAATAATTAACGCCAACGCGAATAAGTGGGGAAAAAACTTAACCATATTGCATGTGTGGGCAATCGCAAAAAGGGAAATCAAATCAATAGCAATTTACCAAAAAAAAAAAACGACCGGAGAAAAAAAAAAAGAAAAACCAATTGACAATTGACAATAAACACGCATTGGGCCGTTACAAGTCAAGTGGGCGCAGTCATGCATTGAGTCAATCAATGCAATACAGATTAATTATTGATCAATATTGTTAATAATAAACGTTGGAAAAAAATAAATGTCAAGTTTGCTAGAAACCAAAGCGACACTTGTATCAATTACAATAAATATTTAGTCATTAAACTTAACAAGTGCAAAGCGGAAAAAAATATAAAATAAAGCAGTGCAATAAATGCAAATATTTAAAGATAAATATAAATATACATGAGCTTAAAAAAATATATATCATGGCATGCAAAATGAATATATTTTAAATGATGCAAAAGAACAGCGATAGAATACAAGTTAATATAATATAAATGCTAAATTTGTTTATTTTTTTATAGAAAAAAGAAAGAAAACTATATGCTATATATTGACTTTAGAGAAATAGTACAATTATTTATATATTTACATATATTTTTCCAAGCTACCAATTAAATTAAATGATATATTTCTTCATTATACAACTGAGAAGAAATTTATAGATATACACAAAAAAAGTTAATGATTTATGAAATATATATTTGTAAATAATACATAAGAATAGTTTACAATGAAAAGGAAAACATATGAATGTGTTTTCAATAGCAACAAACAGTGTAATTCTTGAAATTTACCAAATTATCTTTCCGAAAAAATACTAAAATAAAACATAGGCTATAATTGCTATATCGATATGCTCTTACTTTGAAATTATACCATAGAATTCAAATTATACCCAGGTTGTCAACCAATGAATTATGTATTTATACGTTAGTTAGTCATCTTAAATCTACTTCAATAAATAAATATTTAAAAAAAGAAAACTTTTATATATCAGAATAGGAATTTTAAATGTAGTTAATCAATAAGATTGTTATTGACATTTTGAATATGTTTTCTTCATTTGCAGACTCAAAGTAGACAACAACGGAGGAGCCTGGTGCCCGAAGCACATGGTCTCACGGGGCCTCAAGGAGTATCTGCAAATTGATCTGCTGCAGGTGCATTTGGTCAGCGCCATACGCACCCAGGGACGCTTTGGCAAAGGTCAGGGCCAGGAGTATACCGAGGCCTATGTGCTGGAATATTGGAGGCCGGGCTTTGAGAAATGGCTGCGCTGGAAGAGCATACAGGGCAAAGAGGTGAGAATGCTAGAATTCGAGAATTCGAGAATGCCGCAATGCCAAACCTCTCTCTTACTTCACACATTAATCACGGACTCTGGGGCTGGGACAGCGATAAGCATCGCATTTAACCGCGGGCCACAAACAGATACAAAATGTATCTACATCTTTAGGCTGAACAATTTACGTGCGAATTATGGCGAGAAACGAGAATTGCGTAGGTGTCTTTCTCTCTCTCTCTTTCTCTCTCTGTCTAGCGCTGTCGAAGCAGAGTAAAGATGCAATATACCGAACCGTACCGAACCGAACCCCTTTTGCCGTTACATCGATTTATTGTGTGCAAGCCAAAGAAAATCAATTTGAACGCTTTTGTTTTTTCGGCCAAAATACAAAACAAAATACAACAACGAACACTCAAATTCCCCCACCCACACACAGCTGGTGCATTAATAACGTTTTATTTTCGTATTCGTTGCTTCGTTGCAGATACTTCCCGGCAATATAAACACCTACAGCGAGGTGGAGAACGTTTTGCAGCCCAGCATCTTTGCGTCCAAGGTGCGCATCTATCCCTACAGCCAATACGATCGCACCGTCTGCCTGCGCGTCGAGATCGTTGGCTGTGCCTGGGAAGGTAAGTGGTCGAAGCATAGTCGTGAATTATAGCCAACATTCCCTCCCTCTGCTTTCCCCCTCTCCCTCCGCTCCACACCCAGCGTGATGGTCGCACTTGTTCATTGCCTGCGGCTGGCAAACAGCTAAAGTATCTTTTAGCTGCAGCCAAACTGGAAAGTTGAACTATTTGTAAACTAATCGAAGACGTGATACTCTGGCGAATATTTCTTAAAAGTTAAATAAGTTCATGTTGCTGCATTAGCTTATCTACATCCCTGCCATTATTAACAATTTTCTCAATTTTCAAAAATATACCAAAGTGAAAAGTCGAAACCCTTTAAAAGAGTAACAAATTTATTGTGTTAACATGCACTTCCGTCTTCGCTTGATGACTTTCTTTTGGATTTATGTCCTCAAGCAAAAAGTTCGTTAGTCTCTGTCATTGTTTTATTATTAGAGGTTTGAGTTTAATTTGCAGCTTTTAGTTGAATTTATCGCGCACTTTTCCGAGTCAATTCGAACATGAGTCAGCGACCATAAACTAGGATTATAATTACGAGTAGCGAGTGGTATGGAAAACTATAAAATATGATGCCACAAATCGCCTTAGTAGCATATTAAATTGTGCTGTTGATACACATATGCCACATTTTTCCTTTCACTAACTCGTTTATCTGACTTCTCTTATTCTTCGCAGAGGGCATTGTCGCCTACAGCATTCCAAAAGGTGTTCAGCGTGGCATGGAAATCGATCTGTCCGATAAGACCTACGATGGCCAAGAACAAGCCGATCGCTTTGTCAACGGTCTTGGACAACTGGTGGACGGACAGCGTGGCAAGGATAACTTTCGCATGGACATCAATGGCTTTGGTAAAGGTAAAAAACAGAATGCGAACAACAAACGGTCGAGATCAAAAGCCGTTATTAGCCACATAAAGTATTTCAGTCCGAAGAGCATTGCATTGAAGTTGTTTTGTGCTGCTTTACAAGTTGTTGCCGCACATAAATGTCACATAAAATTGAGCTTAGCCTCGACTAAGACTAGTTGGATAGCATATCTTATGGAGATTACAGTCAGTACTTGTGCTTTGAGTAAATCAACATACAGTCTAGTTTTGTACACAGTGAGTGGAATCTAGTTAACGAGCTTCCGCCAAATGAAAAGAGATCTTTCAAGTAGTGGTAACTTTATATTGGCGTTAAGATTTTAGTGTAAATTAAATCTAGTTTAATTAGTAAAACGTTGAAAATATTGATCACCGATTTATACTGAAATAGGTTAATATATTAAAAGCAGGCGATAATAATAATGAAGATTTGTATTTTGTTTTGTTGATATAATCATTGATTTAGAATTGACCAACAAAAGCAAGAAATACAATCCTGATTTGGAGATACATGTATATCATAATTATTATACATTTAAATATTATCATTAGCCTTAAAGAATACGATAACGGTCACAATGTAATCATTGAGATATATTTTTCGTAATTACCCCATCAAAATGAAAAAAAGGTTATTATAATAATTATTATTATTAATATTATACATATATCATTAACATATTTATTTGTTGATCCTAATATTTCTCCTTCATATTTTCTTTAAATGAAATAAAATAAAAAATTCTTTATATAACTACTCTAATATCTTTTCATTCAGGCTACGAATGGATTGGCTGGCGCAATGATACTCTACTTGGAAGACCTGTGGAAATAACATTTGAGTTTGAGACTGTGCGAAACTTCAGCGCCGTCATAATTCACACGAATAACATGTTTTCGAAAGATGTTCAGGTGAGTCAATAAATTCATAACATAAACCGAATAGCTGTCAACTGCAAGCGAGTGCAACTGCATTTCATCACATTTTTATTGCCAATACTCGAATTGCGGTGGATACGTCTCGATACTGTCTGTCTGTCCGCCTGCCAGTCTGTCTGTTGGTTTGTGGACAGATAAAATGCTACATTAAAAATAAAATATAACAACAGAGCAAAATGAAGTATAAACAATGTGCGTTTGCGCCTTTTTGTTTGGAAATCGTAAAAATCAACAGCCTGCATGAGGTACGTTTCCCATTCCCATACCCAATCCCATTCCCATGCCTCATGCCTCATGCCCCATGCCGCATACCCATAGTCATACCCCTGCAACATTCCCCCGCTCCTCGGCTGCGCAGACAAGCTACAAGCCAGACAAACTGGCGGCGGCAAACTGAGCAAATAAATGCTAAACAGTTCCGACAACCACAACAGCCACAGTGCAGCAGTAATAAAATAAATTCAAACGAGAACGAACGAACGAAAAAAAAAACAACGACAACGAACGAATTTTATAAACAAACCAAATACGAAATCGAACCTAAACAAACCACAATTGATACGAAACTGACTCAGGTGGCACTTGAAAATGTATGTACGAGCGTAAAGTCGAGCGAGCGATCTGAGTGAGTATATATGGCATGCCATTATATAGTCAATTTCCTTGCTCGTCGAGCTCTTTATCGAAAGTAAACAATGTGCAACGCAGCGCAGTACAACAATCATATAATGATTGGGCACTGTGTTCTTTTTTTTTTTTTTTTTTGTTTACCCCGAGAAGGGAACGCACTCCCTATTCCCTTTGCGTTGGCTCATAATCTGGTCATAAAACGGAAAAGAACAGAACTACACAGAACACAACTGAACTGAGCAGAGACTATTTTCAAGTCCATTGACCCAAATTTGTTGCGGCAATGTGTTAACTGGTAGATTGAGATAGCTATGAGCCTGTTGACTGATAACAACTCTAAAATTGTTTTCTAGTATTTGGAAGGTACAGCAGCAGCACTATCTTTAATTAAAGCTTGAATGCACAAAATGCATGTTCAATTGAAAAATTCGATTGCATTTCTTGTTCTCTGCTGGTGTCGTAAATCTCTTGTAAATTTCATTCGCTGACAGCCTCGAGTATCGTTCGACAGTTTAATAATTTTTTATATGCGCCCTGTTTGATCTTATCTCTGATAACTACACTTCACTTCACAATATTTGTACATGTTCCTGTTCCTGCTTGTCAAATTTGTGTCAAATTAATCTCGATTTCGTTTTGGCCAGATAACAGGCTGCATTTGTAGCCATTAGAATGCCATAATTATGCATTTAATATGTAGCTTTTAATTGGTGATAAGTTCGACATGTTTTTGCGTTTATTGAATGTATCTAAGCGACATGGCCGACAAAAGTATTATGTGAACATAATGGATTGAAGCTAAATATGTTATACATATCTAGGTCATTATATATGTTAATGCTAATCCGTGCTCTCAAATAAAATATATTTTGAACTAAATAAAGATTATTAATATAACGAAAAATGTCATTTCGATTAGAATGAAGATTTTAGGTATTTATACCCGCTACAATTAGGTGGGAAGGATATTATAACTTTGTGCCTTCAAAGAATATATGTAACAGACATAAAGTTAATATATCTTTAATCAGCAATAACAACGGGGTCGATAAAGCCATTTCCGTCTGCCTGTCATTTGTCCGCCTGTCTGTCTGTTTGTCTGTTTGATGTCACGTCCACTTAAATTCTGCAAGACGAAAATTCGATCAACACACGCTATTTTGAAGCTAGAGCCTAGGGTATATTTTTAGTAAATGTATATATTATAACATATTATATATTTCTAATATATTCAGAATATTTCTGAGATTTGATATATTTGCATATATTTTGAATCTTTTTAATATACTGGCATATTTTTGAAAATGGATAGAGGACAACCAGAGTCGATTGTGGCTTTATTAACATACTTGTTTAAAATTAAGTCAGTTTTAATTACACCACATTTACTTAAGTACATTTTATTTTACTTTTTTACTTTAGTCAGTTGAAACTCTTCCTTTACGTGCCGCCTGTATCGACTCAACAATTATGTTTACTTCTTTCTTATCGGTTCCTAGATGGCTGAGTAGTTTTCATGATGATTTTCCATTTCCCCAGTTTACTCACCAATTTATGATGTGGCTTTTTGTATAAATTTTGGATGCCCGCTCAGTTTTATATGCAGCTTCTCCGATTCGGTTAGTGATGCCACTCTAGATAGCCAAGTTTTTCTGACCATCTTAAGCATTTCACCGCAATTCCGCTGACGTAATTAACCACAAAGTAAGCAGACCCAATTGGCAGCAGCTTCAAACGGCACATAAAATTTCAATTACCACAAATTTTCTTGGGCTTTGATTTGTTGCCGCCATTTCGACGTGAACTGAACTCGACTCTTTGCCTTCGGTTTGTGCTTGGGTTGGGTGGATATCTACTACGATGTGGTACCTGGTGACCACTCGGTTTATGGGTTGCCATAATTTACACAGCATCAACGATGTCGTCGTGGTTGGCGACGTTGTTTGTCGTCGTCTTGCACTCGCTATAATTCTCATTTTTATGATTTTTCATTACCATTTGGCTTTGGCCAGCGCCATTCCGAATGCCCCATAAGTCATAAAATTACTTAGTGTGGACTTTTTTCGGAAAGAGAGGAACGAGCGAGAGTAGGGAATGGGGTATGGGGCACTGGGCTCTGCTCTGGGAAACGCACTGGACAGTTTACTGGAGTCGTGCCATAAATACTCAAAATGCCATTTGTGATGCATTGATAAGCCTAAAATTATGCTAATTGCGTTTTAATTATGACACGCGTGTGGTTGCTGCACCTTTTACCGCACCTGTCTGCCCAGTTGATGCTCCAGCTCCGCCACCAACACCAACTCCAACACCAAACCAAGTCCAACACCAAGTCCAAGTCCAAGTCATTACATGTCAGATGTTCGATAAGCCCCTTGAGCTCTTGTGTTGTCGGTTAGCGTCTGCTTGTTTGACTTTGTCTTTAGCATTTCTAATGAGTTTCCCTCCCCTACCACCCACCCCCTCTGGGGCTGCCCCTTGTGTACTCTTTAAAATGCGTGCCCAGATTTATAACCCCGATTAAGACATTGTCGTGGGGGTCTGAGGTCGTCGCCGTGTCTGTCTGTCTACGTGTGGTCCTATTAATTAGTGTGGGGAGCTTAGTCTCTTCAGATTGTTTGTCTCCATAAGTGGCTGACTTCCGCCGTTGCATGCAGCTGCTGTTGCTGCTGCTGCCGCTGGACTGAGAAAGTTTGTTGAAGACACAGTTTGACAGGTGGGATTAGGACCAACTTGTATACTTGGCGTATAGTTTTTGGCGAATCCGCATTATTCCAACTCTCAACCAGAGACTAATTGCTAAGAACTTTCCGGCAAATTATGTAAAATCATAATTAAACTGACATTCGACTTCAATTAAAGCGCAAACACAAACACAATTATCAAAATAAATAAGCGATTTCGATTGAAGCCAGTTACCCTTAATAAAAGTTGATAGAAGCAAATTCGATTTGCATTAGATTTCTTTAACAATTGGTATTAACAGATAATTTAAGCTAGTAATGTCTGTCTGTTTGTCCGTCCGTATGAACACCAAGATCTCAGAGACGATATGAGATAGATTTTCGAAAAAAATTAAATTGAAAGCGTTGTTTTGAAGCGGTACGCACTTTTGCTTTGGCCGAAACTCGGGTATTTTTTGTACTCAATGAAGTATTTTTAATATAATACTTTATCGGAATGCTAAGTCTATATTTTTCAAGATTTATTAGAATATGGTTATATAGAAAATGGATAGGGGGTATTTCACAGTCAAGCACACTCGACTATAGCTCTCTAACTTGTTTAAAAAAGTATCGAACCCACAACATTTATTTATATGAACTAAAATATATTTAAAATTGTTAGATATTTCAAATTAGCTTAAACTTAATCATATAAAATCACATAAAAATATATTTATATCAATTCATAAATACAATAAAAGTCAATTCATTTTAAAGTTGATTAAACTTACTCAAAGATATATTTGAAATTTCTAAATCTTTATTCGAATCGCATGTGAAAAGATATTAATGCAGAGAACAAGCATAGTAGGTTTATCTATTTTCTATTTTCTATTGGTATTCAATGCATTTAGCCACATAACATACAAAGTCCACACAACACCTCCAAAACAAATGGCCAAAGGCGACGACAAGTCAACAAGTCAACAACAACTCATTAGCCATGCTCAGCTCAGCAATTGGCAAAGGGGAAATGGAAAAGACAACACTTACACATCCGGCTGGCCCCGAAAAAAAAATAAATAAAAAAATACAAAGTGTAGCCAATGGGTGACCAAAAGTAAATGTTTATTTTATTTACATTATTTTCTTTCGCGTACGTTACTCGTATTCCCTTTTTTTATTATTTCGAGACTTCCGTGGCGCGTCTCGCTTGACCAAAAAAAGAAATACTGTCAGCAGTCGTTAACAAATATGAGAATACAATTCGCGCGTAAAAAACAAAATAAATGTGATTACTTTAATTATTATGCCACTCACAGATACATAAACATGTTCGCAGTCACACACTCTTGCTCTTGCGATGGGGCTTGGGGATTGTCCAGCAACTGTTACTCATCTTCTTCTCTGCTTTTGCTTGTGCTTGTGCTTCTCTCTTTCAGGTGTTTGTGCACGCCAAAGTTTTCTTCAGCATTGGCGGACGACAGTTCAACGGGGAGCCAGTGCAGTTCTCCTATATGCCAGACCAGGTGCTGGATCATGCACGCGACGTGACAATCAAATTACATCATCGCCTGGGGCGTTATCTGCAGTTGCATTTATATTTCGCCGCACGCTGGATGATGCTCAGCGAGATTACATTTATATCAGGTAAGCGAGACAGAGAGCGACAGAGAGCGAAGCAGCACAGAGCACACAGACACAAACTCCGATTCCGACTCAAAAGTCTCACTCCCAGCTGCAGCCTCCAACTACATTTCCAACTGACACTGCAACGCCCGCTGGGCCAAACACTCACACTCACACTGCAGAAATTATTTTATTAAAAAATGTAGCACGAACACGCAAAAGGTAAAAGTTGCAAGAGAGCAAAAAAAAGAGTAAAACACAAAGATACAAAATAAAAAATAAAATGAAGAGGAAAAGGAAAAGGGTTAACTCGCTGCTTGCTGCTCGCTCGGTTTCTTCCTTCTTGACGGCGGCCACCTGCTGCCCCACTTGCAATAAATGTGAATACATTCGTTGTCAACTATATGAGAGAGAGTGTGTGGCGCTGTAAGGGAAATTCTCACAGTTGATGTGCCCCTGTTGTTTTTAGTTTAAATTAATTTTTTATGCCCGCTTGTGCTGAGTTGTTACTGCATTTAATGCAGCGATAAAGCGCACAGGTTACACAACCAGCAAGCAGCTATTTTAAATGCTATATTATTAGTAACTGTGGAGCGATCAAATACATTTTGGAGTTAAGTAGCCAAGTAGTGTATTTTCAGCTTAAAAATAACATATAAAGTATATTCAAAAAATCTGTTGGTATTGTTTTGAGTTGTTATACGAATATATACAAATAGTTGTTAGAATGTTAGTATACATCTAAATCTATAAAATAAGTTATCCATATTATATTACACATATCTATATATTACATGGTTAATTAACCAATTACTTAGAATAAAGCTTATATTACAACATACAAACAAAGGAAACATTAAATTTTCTATTTCTTTATAGATTCAAGAAGATATGAACAGAAGATTCTAACTTAACAGTCAAAAATATTGATTGAAAAATTTGTTAACAGTAGTAATCATATAGAAAGATAAAAGATTCTCATTAAACATCATAATTATTTGGACCAAATAAATTTGATTTATTTAATGAAGAGAGACAAGATTTCAACTTAACATTTAATAATCAATTCATTACATTTTTATTAAATTAAATAATTATTTTTATAGAACTAAAAAGTAGATCAATTATCTAAAGCAACGTTATAGAAATAAAGATTCTAACTCTTCAATAATAATTTCTTTTTATTTTTCCCTAGAAAAAATATAGGAAGAGATAGATTCAAAATTTTTATTCAGCTTGAACTATTAATTATTCAAAGCATTGCATGAATTAATTTTTCAACAGTATTTATTTTGAATAAATTTAGATGTTAGCATAAGGTATTTGTTTGCTGTGCAAAAAAGCAAAGTTCGAGCAAACTTAAATTAGTTAAATATTTGATGTCTTCTTGTATTTTGCTTACTGCAAACACATTTCAACTTGCAACCAATTTCATCTAACATACACAAAATCGAAAGAAAATACTGCTTGGCAAATAATATTTTAAACATCTGTGCATTTGTGGTACTTTTCCACTCTCAACTATTTTGAGGTCTAACCTTTTATGTTTTCAGCAGTAAAAACATTAAAGAGAAGAATAGATGCAAAACCTTTATTTACCTGTGCTCAACTGTTTAATTTTCATTTTACTGCAACTCGGTAGAAGAGAATTTTCTGCAGTCTGTTAAATACTCATACGAGTTGTTTGAAGTAAAACGAATAACCCAAACAGTAAACATAATTTAGCCAAGCAAACTACAAAACTGCAAAACTCTAAAGCTCAGTGCGCCTAACGGCAGCGGCTCAGCAAACATAAACTGCAACTGCAACTGCCACAACAGCAGCAGCAACAGCAACAGCAGCAGCAACAACAAGAGCAAATACAAATACAAATGCAAAAACAACAGCTTTGAGCAATTGAAAATTCCACTGACACTAAAAATTCGTTGCGCATTTCATTAAAACCCTTGGCAAACGGCTCGACTCAACTGAACTCGTCTCGTCGACTCTCAACTGGGCTCGATGCTGCTGCATGTGTGTGTGTGTGTGTGTGTGTGTGTGTGTGTGTGTGTGCTTGGATGTAAGTGTGCGTGTGTGTGTGTCGATGGTGCAAAATATATTACCAAGTGAGAGTCAGACTATGAACCAATTTTTACTTAACTCACATCGCAAGCAAAGCAGCTCGGGGAAGCAACTGGGGAGCTGCTTTGTTTCTCTATATTCTGTGCTGTGTGCAATTGTGCATAGAGTGATACAAAGCGAGACAGCGGGGAAAGGCACTGAGAGGAGGCATTGTAACAAGTATGGGAAACGGAAGCACACACACTCGCAGAAAAAGTGGGGTACGTAGTTGTAGTATGTTAGGGAAAGGAAACAGCAGCTATGGCATATGCTTCACTACAACCAGTAGTAGCAGCAGCAACACAGCAAAGCACAAGGATATTGTGAAAATTAAATGAGTTGCATTACTTTTGTGCATTTGAAATTTGCAACTCAATGAGCACAGAGCGCAACCAGTCGAGAACCAAGAAGAACCTCAGGGTTACCCTTCGAGAGAGCGAGCGGGAGAAATGAGAGTGAGAGCCAGAGATAGATATCTGGGGAATGGCAATGGGTAACATCGGCAACATCGTGCTTTCCTGTCTCCAGCTTCCTCGTTTTACACGTTGCATAATAAAGCGTCACTTTATAGTACTTGCAACACGGAATGCCCTACACATTCGAAGGGATTTAACCCTGCGACTCGAGTCCTTAAAAAACTACAACGAAATCGCCATTATATAAATTATAAATGCCAGCTAAGAATCTTAATGTCAAAAAGATCGAACACTGCAACCTTTTTTTTTAAGAAAATAAAAGAAAAGTTCAATCAGCTAGTTTGGGATTTATTCTTGTAGCAGTTTTGTGAAAAAGGGAATTCAATCATCGACTTGCCTCATTTGCGATTCTCTTTTGTTGCCATTTGCCATTGGCTGTGTCTTAGTTCTTTTTGCTTACAGATTTGCTTCTCTTTTTTATTCCTGCATTTCTTCTTTTTTTGCCCGAAGCGTATTTAAGCTTGGCAAGTGCTTTGCTTTATAAATCAATAACATTGCAATATATTTTTGCATGTTTCTATCCCCCCATTTGGATTTCGATGCATTCTATTCAACTAGTCCGTCAGAGAGCCAAGTATTCAAATTCATTTCAATAACTTTGCTGCGCTTTAAATCCTTCAGCAATTTCCCTCGCTTAATCCTTTCTAATTGAAAATCGTTTTGTATTCCCATTCGAGATCTGAGAGTGCTTTTATATGGAATGTTTGTGTGTGTGTGGGTCTAGGGATGAGGGATAAACAGAGAAGGGGTTTGCTGGATGTTGGATGCTGGATGCTGGATGTTGAATGCTGAATGGTAATGCGCAGTTGATGCTACATGAAATTGCATCATCATATGCAGAGCATATGATGCAGTTGATTTGTTGCACCATTGAAGTGTGCTTCTGGCCTTGAGCTCCTCCTACACTACTTACTCACCTCTCCTCCCCCTCTCTATCCCTTCACCTCTTTCCACTCTTAGTTAAGGCAGATTGCAAATTGCAACAATGTGCGTCATTTCGCATTTCGCATTTTGAAATTCCGAATTCGGAATTCGCATCGTAATTTGCTTAATGGTTCAGTTCAGTTCAAGTGCCAGCCAAAGTGCATTGATATTGAAAGCATTAAAGTGCCGAGTGCATAATGCAATCAATGATTTCACAGAGAAGCAAACACAGAAAAAAGAAAGCAATCTTCAGACAGACAATAAGAACTTAATGGAGGTCACGTGCATTGCAACTGATTAAGATAAAACTGGCAGTAAACACATTCATATTCTTGTACAATCATCGTAAGTTAAAATCGATTTACTCAGCTGGAAATTAAACATAACTTACTTGCAGATGAAGTCATGCTATTGAAATCACCAAAGCAAATCGAATTACTTTAAGCTACTTACAAATATTTATTTAAGCTCAGGAATTTAAGCATTTTTTGCACTTTTATTATTTTAAATACCTTTATTATTATTAAGAGAAAATTGTCATAGAAACGACCTCTGCAGTCAGGTCTCAGTTGCTTTGGCTGACAATCTGGTATATTTGGACCAATTGTATATTTTGAAAGTAGTAATATATCGGTATACAAATATAGTATTCAGTATATATTGGTATATTTTGAATCTAATAATATATCGATATACCAAATATAGCGAATGATATATTTCAGTATTTTTAGTATATTACTTTGGTATATTTTATGAATAATACAGCATTGTTTTGTGTTTAATGAAAATGGGTAACAGTTATCTCACAGTCTACTGTAACTTTCTTTCTTATTTTTATACTTGTATAAATCACAAACAAATTTCTTTGAATTTTTTCTTATTCAATAACCACATTAATATTGATATGCCAAACTAATTTAGATTGAAACAACTTTAATACATTTTTCAAATCCCTGAATACACATTATCCCATGCTCAATGCGAGTTTCTTAGGAAATCCTTTGGATACAGCTGTCACATCGATCCATGTGTCAATTGCCAATCTCAGAGCAACTCTCCAAATGCCAAACCACACTCCATACGCTAGACATCAAGTGGTGCCATTAACATTTTGTCTCTCTTTCAGCCAGCGTAACAAATTAGCATATTCGAGGTTCCGTTTTCCTACTCTCCATTTAGATTTGGTTTAGTTGTGTTCCAGGGGAGCATATGACGCGACTTTTTACGGGGGTGGAGTGAAGTCGCAGTCGCCGACGCCAACGACGTCGCCGTCGCAGTCCCAATTCACAGTGCTACTTTTGGATGCGGCGGACCAACTTCTATGCCACAAGCAACACCCAGAAGCGAGGCAAACCAAACGACAGAATGGCGAAAATGGTGTTGTCGTTGTTGCCGTTGCTATTTGCATGGCAAATTCAAACACACGAAAGTAAACAAAAAACTTTTGTGTGCCAACAAAAAAGTTGACGCCAAAGAAAATAGACGACACGCAGCGGTAACAACAACAACAAGAACAGCAACAACAACAGCAACAACAACAGCAGCAGCACAACAAGTTCAAAATCAATGCCAAGAGCTGTAAAAATTTGCATTTCCCTCAACGGTTTTTCAGCTGTTTTTCGAAATTTTCTGCAAAATGTTCTCGTCAGTTTTTTCCCTGTTTTTGTTTTTAAATATCAAGCGAGCGAGCAAACGAGAAGTTCAACAAACGCTCGAGGCGGAAATGCATTTGGAAATTTGTGCTGCCAACCAGGATAACCAGGACCAAACCATTCTCCATGAGCTAACAAAACAAAGTTACCCGTCCAGTCCGCTGGGTAAACAAGGAAAACCAAAAAGCAAAAAAACGAAAAGCGAGGGGATCGGCAGTTTTGTTATCGAAGACTGTCTGCGATGGATGATGGCATTTGCAGCGCTTCTGTTTATTGTCTGGCTGTGAAAGGTCAACAACGCACACGCTTCAGCGCGCCCATACTAGTTGAGCTCATGTTCTTGTTGTTGTAGTAGCTGTAGTTGTTGTTTTGTGGGCGAGGCGACACCTAAAAGTATGCAACACTAATTGGCACTCAACTGGGCGTTCCTCCTCCATCAGCGTTGACATTAACTGAAGCAGCAATAGCAACAGCAGCGGCAACAGCAACAGCTCATTTATCATAATAATCGCGATTCTCTCTCGTTCTCTGCTAATTGCTCTATGTGAGAGCCATTAGCTTGGCTGGTTTATCAAGACGGGCAGCTGTCATCCAATCCCCCTCAGTCTTCTTGTTGTTGCCTAGCTTTGCTGCACTTTACTACACTTTTTACTGCCTTCTTTTTTCCAGTGCTAACCTAGTTTCTCGGTCTCTCGCTCCTTTTGCAGTTCCCGTCGTAGGCAATTTCACAGATGAGGAGCTGCTCAATGTGCCGCCCTCGAATGGCGTTTCCGTGCCAAACACATCGGAATATCCGTTGCAGCGCGATGAAGTGGGCCGAACTGTTGGCAACGGAGGCGTGGAGCGGAGTCAACAGACCAAGCAAGGTGAGTCGATGGATGGATTGATGAATTGCCCACCCACAACAGCAAAAACTCCCAGCTTAATTAGCATCGAGAGTGGGCGCCATGGCCTTAAATATTTACCGCATTTGGAATGCAGAGTTATTTTTAGTTTTTAATTTAAACACAACAACAATAAGTCTTCAATCAGGATCTTACTAATTTGTAGTCTGTGAGTGGGTTTTTTTTTAATTACTCCATTTGCTATCATTAACAATGAGTTAACAACACAATAGAGTGTTGCCGGCAAAACAATAAGCGCCCAGCGCCCACAAAGTATACCAGAAGAAAATGCTGAAAAAGTGCAAAAGTTTTTCATTAATTACTTAGCTTTCCTTCTTTTCCACAGCATCAGCATCAGTTGTTTAGTTGCTGTCAGTTCATAGCTCTGTCTCTCTCTCTCTCTCTCTTTATCTATTCTCTTTCTCTGTTTTCACTTTGCAGTTATCTCGCCAAAACCCATTGACCATCCGGAAGAGGAAGTAAATTTCGTTGGCGCCATAATCACAACGCTGGCAACGATTATCATGCTTCTGGTTGCCATTATCCTCGTGATAATAGCACGCAATAAGCGCGCACGCGGACGTGGCCATGTGCTGGATGCATTTCAGCACAACTTCAATCCGGACACCCTCGGCGGCATTGATAAGCGACTCAACGGCAATGGCCCTGCCAATGGAATCTTGAAGGTACCAAGTGCTACACATTTTATGTTTTTTTTTTTGGGCCACTAACCGGTTGACATGAAAACTACATAAACCTGTGGGTCACTCACCGATCAAGGGACGCCACCCAAAATGCATGTCAGTTCACCCCACAAAAAAAAAAAAAAAAATGGAGAGAAAAACTAGCTACCACTAACGCACAAAGGCTTTTCCGCAGTGCCCGGCTCCATATGCAGAAATCATGATTAAAAACTGTAGTGTTGTGTTGCTCCGATGCTGTAGTTGCAGTTGCAATGGCAATGCTGGCAAAAAACTAGGCGTCAATTTTTTGTTAACACATTTTTGTCACCTTTTCGCCCTCAGGTGGTCACAACAATGGATGACAATGAGTCGTCCATTGACAAGAACAGTCTCTACCACGAGCCCTTCAATGTGAACATGTACACGAGCGCAGCCAGTGCCTGTTCCATGAATGACCTGCAGCGTCAGCATGTAACTCCGGACTACACAGGTGAGTTCACGCAGAAGAGAGAGAGAGAGGGAGTAAAGTGAGGAGAATCTGTTATTGTAGTTGTTGTTGCTGGGGGCCATAAACAGTGCTCACAGCATGATTCAAGCATCAGCTTCTGCTGCTTCAACCACGTCTCCAGCTCCAGCTCCCGTTGCTGCTGCAGCTGCTGGTGTCGTTCCTGATGAGTTTGATGTTTTGCGTCCTGGCTGTGACAGGACATGCAAATGTTTCTGCAGCACACAAAAAAACAAAAAAAAACAAAAATGAGAAATGCGAGTACGACGCAATGCTTAATTTAGCGCACAACATGAAAGTCCAGTCGAGTCCAGTCCAGTGCAGCGCAGTCTGATGGACGCTTTGCCAGCGGTGCAGCAGTTAGCCAAAAAAAAAAGAATAAGCGGAGGGGGCAAAAAAGAAACTGCGCGCGTTGTTCGCGCCGCAGGACATAATTTTGAATTGCTTAGTCAGCAAAGACCGACAGAGATGAGCGAAAGAGTATGCCAACAACGTGATGCGTTATGCAACGGCAGCTGCAAAGTATCAGTTTTTATAGTCCATTTATTAGTTCAACACATAACGCATACGCAACGTATACGTAATATTGATAAGCTATTCAAATAAGCTTAGTGAATTGTGCTTAACTGCTTAACTAGAGCAATTATCGAAAAGCAACCTTATACATTAGTTGAAAATCGAATTTAAGCTGCTTAACAGCCACACAATGTTGCAGATTAACCAACTTATCTTCAAGCTGCAGACAAGCAGAGTAACTAAATGTTGGACTCTCCTCGCAAGGGTTTTCGTTTCATGTATTTCTCGAGTAACATGTGCAGTGTTTAATTGCCACATGGAACATGGAGCATGGAGCATAGAGCATGGAACATGGACCCTTGGACTCTTGGTTAAGGGTTACGAGCTTAGCTACGTAATTTGTAATGAATTCTAATGTCTTCTGCTCGCCGCCTAAAGGCATGCTACACATTTTTTGCTTGCCTTTATCTCATTCTTTCGCTTCATCTCTGTCTCTGTCGTTGTCTCTGTCTCTGTCTCTTTCTCTGTGTTTAGTGTGTAGAAGACTGAGACCAAGCAAAGTGAAGCGCATAAAATCGACAACATGCAGGACAAGCACATTGTTTGCACACATTCCTGGCCCATCGCCATCGTCGTCGTCATCCTCGTCTTCGTTCTCATCATCATTATCATCATCATTATTGTCGTCATTGTGCTTGTCATCATGAGCGTTTATGGCACGCCTTTCATGCGCTCGAGTCATTTGGCAAAAAGTTTTCTGATGTTGCCTTTGGGTGCATTTTATAACTGGGCAGCAAATATTTGTCATCGTTTTCCCCTCCCTCAACATTTTGATTCTTCGCCAGTCCAATCCACCCGCTACGTCAGTCTTTGTCTGTCCGTCCGTTGCTATAATAATTTAATTTAGCTCAAATAAATTATAACTTTGGCCATGGAACTCCTCCAGTACCAGTTTCATTCGCAGTCACTCGTCACAGTCTCGCGCGTACCGCACGCTTCAAATTGAGTGCTTGAAACTTCGTTTGGTCTGGTTGCAAAACTTCTGCCACGCCACACAAAACCTGACTGCCACTCTACACTCACAACACACACTCCACACTCAAATTAAATCCCATTTTTGAAGTCAACTGCCAATTTGCACTGCCAATGCTGAAGCGAATCTCCCTTCATCCTCCATACCTCCTTAACTGACTGCAATGCCTGCGAAAAACTTCTCACTTAATAACATTGCATGCAAATAAACATGGCAATAAGCCGAAGACGAAGAACGAAACTCGTTTAAAAGCAGGTCGCAATTTTCCCAGCTATGCATGAGACAGTCCAATAGCACCCATAGTTCTGAGTAATCGCCGCAACTATACAGTGCAATGAAAGTGAACTCAAGGGTAGCTAAACTAGCAACAAATGGGTATACTTAAAGAGCACAAAGCTGTAATAGAATTATGGGAAAGTGAACATATGACAATTATTATAGAATTATACTAAAAAGAAACAGCTCCATAATAACAAATTTAATTATGTTATTACAATCAATATAATATTTTGTTGGCGTTTGATGAGCATTTATCATTGTGCAAATATTTAAATTACATGATTTGTTTTAGCTATCGCCAAGCAAATCCGAATTATTCAGAATAAAAAACAAATTGTACATTTCAGTTCGCTTATTTACATTATTTTTAACAAAATTTCTAAAAAGTATTTGAAGGGTAGCTTTATATTGTATCGACATTATATAATATTTAGGTATGCACCTAATCCATGATTATTTTTGTATAAATGGAAATCTTTAACTTCTCGTCGAATAAATACCAAAATGCATATCTTCTATTGCAATTTAAATTAAAGGGAAACTAATAAAATCTATTTAACTATATTGTGTACAGATGTTAGTCCCCTAACTAAATTCTTTTAAATTCTTCGTATAATTTAAGCTGGTTAATGTCTGAATTTTAAAAAACTCAGACCTATTGCACAGTGAAGTTTCATAAACTATGTTTTCCCACAGTAAACTTACAAACATATTATATAAATAAATATATGTATTTACACTTATTTTATTTTACTAATATTTTATTAAGCAGCCTAGTACTATATGTATTTCTCTTGAAATTCAAGGTCACATTTGGCTGCACAATTCGTGAATGCTTTAATTAGAGTAGCGCATTCAACATTTCTGCAATCTCAAGTTGAAAACGTAAGGCCACAAAACTTCAGTGCAACTTCAAAACTGAGACACTGATTGCTCAAATACATATTTATACTTACATAGTGTACATACTATACACTATACTTACACACATACATACACACACATACACATACACACACACACATGCAAATGCATATACAGACAACTTGCATACGAATTTCACAGAGTCGTCGAAAAGTTTTGTCATTAACGTTGAATTGTCTGTCTCTCGTTGTCTGTCTCTCTATCTCTTTTTCCCTCTCCCGATCTGTCTGTCTGTCGCTGCATATGTCTGTCTCTTTTTCACTGTCTGTTATTTTATGTTTTCACTACTTTTTGGCACTACGAATGCAAAAATGACAGTCAAGACAGAGGCCCACAAGGAGAATAGACAGACAATGAGCCCCACATACACTCGCACACTCACACAAACTAAATAATGTTATTACAACAACAATAAAATTAAAACTTGTCCGTCTGCGAGCACAAGTGGGAACGAGACAACAGCATCGCCAAGTTGCAATTAATTTCATTTAGTTTTTTGCCACACGCCATTTTGTCTTGCCCGGGGTTCTGTTTTCCCAACATTTAGTCTCCTCCTCTCTGCTGCAATGAGAGTTGACTAAATGGGAAAAGTTTGAAGTTGAAGGCAACAAAAGTCCTGGACAAGACAAATGAAAGCGAGAGACAAAAGAACAAAGTCCAGTTCGCACAAGTGAGATGGCATTACATGAAACAGACCTGGTCACACTTTATGCAAAATTTGCACTTTACATTTCCCACATGCAAAAGGTTCAAAAAGAAGTAAGACTACAAACATATTTCAAAGCAGCTGGCAAATGGTTATAGCAACAAAGCAGAGCTATTAAAATAATGTTCTAAATATTTTATCTTAAATTTAAAGGTATTTTAAAAAGAAATAGAATAGAGCAACTGTAAACAAAAAAATAGTTTTAGTGTGTTTAAATATCTTAAAACATAGTTTTTTATTATTTAAACAATTTGTAGAAGAAGGTAAAAATAGCAACATAAAAAAAATATAGCAGCATTGTGCTTAAAATACTATAAAGTCGGGCCATAAAAATCCTTTTCCTATTTTATATTTTTGTATTTAGTGTTAAGCAAGATTATTACGCAATGCCCTGAAGGGGGGAGCGAAAGAAAGATGTTTCATTGTTTTAATTGCTAACAGTTTCTTACTAACAACTTTACGACTTGTGTAGTCGAGTGTAAATTTCACTTGTATATCCGTAAAATTTTGTGGCATCTTTTTGTATAATTCGCTTGCCGGCGCAAAAACTTTTGGCTGGCACGTAAAATGGCGCTTAAAAGTTTATTGTTTTGGCAGCTCAGTTTTATGGTCAAAAATTAACACTCTCTGAACTGGAAACCCCTTTGCCTCATCCACATTCCCTCACTTTGTTTCTGTTTCTGATTCTGTTTCTGTTTCTCTATCGCTTCTCGCTCACAGATGTGCCGGACATTGTTTGCCAGGACTATGCGGTGCCTCACATGCAGCAGCTGCTACCGAATGCCTCTGGCACTGGCACCGCCCGCAGTTCGCTTAATGCATCCATCGTCGGAGTTGGAGTTGGAGGTGGAGTGGGTGGAGTGGGTGGAGTGGGTGGAGTTGGTGCAGTTCCAGTTCCAATTGTTGCGGCATCGGCAGCTGCAGCAGCAGTTGCACCACTGCCACCGCCGGTGCCACCGCCACCAGAGAAATATTACGCAGCAACACCAATTTGCAGCAAGCCAGTGATGGGGCCGGCGGGCTCACAGAGCAGCGGCTCGTTGAGTTTGAGCTCCTCGAACACGGCAGCGACCACGCCCACGCCAACGGGCGGCAAACCGCATCATTACAATTTGGATATGAGCGCTAATTTCGCCGACATCAACGAGGAGCAGGCCAATTGCCAAGTGCAGGAGTTTCCGCGCCAGTCCCTCGTCATAGTCGAGAAGTTGGGCACCGGCGTATTTGGTGAACTGCATTTGTGCGAAACAAATGTGCTGAAGTAAGTATCCCCCAACCCTATTTCTCGCTGTATCTGTGTGTCTGTGCGCTGCAAGGCCTGTTGCGAAAATGAAACTCAAATTCGTGGCAAAACACACACAAAAATGAGCTGCATTACGGCTTACAGACTACACACGGACTGCGAACTCCGGTCTACTATTCCCTGGTTGAAACAGCTACAGCCGCATTCGAGAGCTCTTCACAGTGTAGTACTTGTCTTAATTGTTTGAATGAGCTATTCTAGCTCGATGGAGCAACAGCCGATTAACTTCAACAAGTTACGCTAATGTTGTAAACGAAGTTCGCCCAAAACTTGCCTTTATCAAACCCGAAATTGATTCGCTTTTTTAGACAGGTTACATTTTATGGACATAAATCAATTGTTACTTGAGCAATTCATTCAAACGTTGTCATCAAATGAAATGTTCGCTTTGACATATCAACAAACTGCCGCTTACAAAAAAAAAAGAAAGGGCTAGTTGCTTACATTTTGCAGATGAAAAGAAAAATCAAAAATTCGTATAACAATAGTTGACAATGAGAAAAACCGCAATACTTTAATGCACACACACACAAGCAGACAGGGAGTGAGAGGAAGATTGGAGAAAGATATCAAATGGTTAGATGAAAAGGCATAAAGCAAAGCGAAGCCCGATGAGCGAGTGAGACTGTGAGATGTTGCTGCTGCATGTTGTAGATTGCAGTTTTGCTGGTTGCAGGTTGCAGGTAGACGGTAGCAGGCTGTAGGTATCAGGCTTGTGGCATATAATGCCACGTCTGCGGTAACAACAACAACAACAACATCAGCAGCAGCAACAACAATGGCAACAGAAGCATATGCTGGCCACAAAAAAGCTTATCAGAAATTCCATTATGAAAACTTTAACCAAAAAGGCAGCCAAAGCATCAGCATCAGCAGCAGCATCAGCAGCAACGTCAACAGTCAGAAACAGTACCGCAACCAGAACCAGAACCAAAGGGAACCAAGGCATCAGGAATCAGTCGCAGACACAGACGAGACAAGCTCAGCGAAAGAGCGAGAGAGAGAGAACTGAAAAAATTGGCATTGTTCTCGCATGGAGCAGGAGGTGAAGCAGTTACCTTTGATTTCATTTTTGCCATTTAATTAAAGCTTTTTATTGCACATTATACAAGTACTTGTGCCATATGAGTAAAGGGCAATTGTGGGCGTGGTCAGTGGCATCAGTGGATACATTTTGTATGCTGCGGCAAAATGTTCTCATTTCCCCAGCAAGACAACATGGCGTATGCGTAACTCAGTGTGTGCTGTTTGATTTTCAACTTGCATGTGTCTATTATAAATTTCATCTGTAGTCTGGGACAATAAAGTCCATCTGTTGTCTGATAACTGTCTATCCAGCTGTCTATTAATATTTTATCAGACTGCCACGCCCCTCACACACACACACACGAGCACACACACACACGTACGCAGACAAGAGGCAGTCGACCTCGTTTGGTGTTGGCCACTTGAAGTTTTAGCACAGAAGCGGCAGCCCTTAGAGCATTTCATGTATCTGCTGAATGTGTGTGTGTAGCAGTGTGTGTGTGTGCGTGTGTGAGTGTGTATGTTAATTATTTTGCATACAGCTGCCTAGGGGGTTCATCCTTGTCGGCTGCCTGCTGCTACTGCTGTTGCTTTTTCTGCAGCACTGCAGTGCAATATTACGTATACGTAATACGTTTTGTGGCTTTCTAACCGCAAAACTATTAAAGCAAGCAGGCAAATCGAATTGTAACGTTACGTATCAAAATTGCAAAAGGGCGACTACTCTCGCATATACTCATATATTGACATCGCCGGAGGAGACCAGGACATTGTTGAGCTGCTCTAATTGATTTTTGCGCTAGAGAGCAATCGTCATGGGCATCCCACATACATACATATATGCCGTATGCATATACTATATGCATATATTCAATTGATATAGATTGGAAATGCTAGTGTGGTCATCTGCGAGTGGCAGCACAGCGGGAGATGTGGCTAGGCAACGTACAGTTATCTGTGGTCAACTTGTGAGCATGCAACAAGAGCAACTCACAACACATTTATCAACCGTCAATGCTTAAGCGAAGTATTGAGTTCATCATTGACATTGTTCACTTTTACATCTACCTAAAACACAATAACAAAATTCAAATAGGTGTGAGAGTTGTTTGATTTAAAGATTTTGAATAATATGGGACGGCTGCAACCTTTGGATAAAAGATACAAAAGTATTCAATTTTTTATCAAATTCTATTTTAGAGATTTATTTTCGTTTAAATGCACTTAAAACGACATTTTAAATTAAATAAATGTACATTTTTTTACAAAGCCTACTTATTTGGAAACTATTTTACATTGTAAACTTGAATATACATTTGCATTGCATCAATATAAAATTCAGGAAAGAGACGCCACTGTAAAGGAGTCTTCTTAGAGCTTTCATTCAATACTTATTCAGTAAAAATGTAATTAAATAAAATATATGTAAAGTGAACAAAATCATAATAAATGACAGAAATCGTAATTAACTTTTCATAATTTACTTAAATACGTGTTTGGTGTAATTCTTATATGATTCGAATATGAATATATAAACATTTTTACTGCAGATAAATATTCATAAGCATTGCCAAACAAAGCAAATAATACTTAAATTTGCATTAACTTGTATTCCATTCTCAATGCAATACTTTCAGTGCCACTCTAGTTGCTGTGGCTACGTTGCGACCCGGCGCCAGTGATCATCTTCGAAAGGAATTTCGCAGCAAGGCCAAGCAGCTGGCGCGTCTCAATGATCCGAATGTGGCACGTTTGGTGGGCGCCTGTCTGCGGGATGAGCCCATTTGCATGGTGCAGGACTATTCAAATTGTCTTGGGGATTTGAATCAATTTTTACAGGAGCATGTGGCTGAAACCACGGGTCTGATGGCCAACAAGAGTCTAAGGTAAGTGGACGACTTGTTCGTTTTTTCTGGTTCCCTTTAATGAACAGCAATCTAATGTGATGTGTCTCTTTTCTTTTCTTTTTGCCCTGTGCTGCGTTTTTGCGTGCGTTTTTATCGTGCTTCCTGTACCGACGCCATTTGCCGACGCTACACTTCCGGTCTCGTGTTCAATGATTACGCCGATCCACCCAAAACGAACGAAACAACCACCGAACCAACCACCAACAACATGCGCAAACGGATGTAAAAACTTCGTTAACTTTGTTGCCATTGCCACTGTTGCTATCGGCGACGTCGTCGTCGTCGTCGTCGTCGTCGTCATCGTCGTTCTCATTCTCGTTGTCGTCCTTGCCACACGCGAAAACTTTTGAAATTCTCATTTGACGTTGGCATCCTCCGCTGGCATCCGTTTCGTGCCCGCATTCTCCTCCTCCTACTCCTCCGACTTGCTTGTACTCGTAGCTATGGCTGCTTAGTGTACATTGCCACACAAATTGCATCGGGCATGAAGCATTTGGAGCAAATGAATTTCGTACATCGGGATCTGGCAACAAGGTAAGTGCTAAAGATAAGAATACCCAGCATCGCCTGTCGCCCCCTTCGTGCTGTCTTTCTTTTGAATTTTTGTCGCATCATTGCAGCAAATTGAAGTTTAACTTAACATGCTGGAAAGTATTTTTGTTTTTCATTTTTTTTGCTGGGTTTTGTACTTTTGGGTTTTCTTGGTGCGTGTTCAAAAAGTTTTTCAACTTGTCGCTGAGTGGCAATCGAGACAAGAAAAGATGTTTCGAAAATCACTTGTACTTTAATTTGCTGCAGAGAGACGCAGCCAAGAAATTCGTGAGAAAATTGTATAACATAAAAATAAACACGATCTGGGATGAAGTAAATGAAATCATTGATATTTGATGCCAATGTGAACACCTGTGGCACCATCGCCTACTACCTCGGTGTCAACTGAGCGCAAATTGCTTTTTGCAACATTTTGTGCATTACCCAATTCTCAGGTTACTTTAATGAAATTTGTTGTGTCCCAACAAAATGGAATCAACTAATAATATCACATTATTGCCCAGCCAAATTGGCGGCAACGCGGCAAACTGTAAGAAAGAATGAAAGCGAGACCAAGTTATAAATAAAATTGTAATTCAATATATTGGGAACGCTGCTGTCTGCACATTTGCGCATAAAATGTAATCAATTAAAATTAATTTGCTAATGAAAATGTCAACAAGGAGAACGACAGCGACAACGACAATGGCCATGGCAACACTTGACGACTCTGCTGTCGTTTATGGGCGAATTTTTACTTTTAGCTTCTATAAGTGAATGATAGACATTGTTGTTATAGCAGCCAGCCCCTTAGCTCCGTTGTTGCCGTTGTCGTCATCGCAGACGTCGTCGTCATAACAAATCAATAGACTTTTCCGAACATGTAACATGGCATGCCATGGCGTGGCCATATTTCTTGAATGCCTTTGAAATCCAATAAGAAATTTTGCCGTTTTTTTTTTTTTTTGGCCACACAAATGACTTCCATTGCATAACAATGCAATCCAATAATAATAAAAAAAAAAGTGGAATTCGTTCGATAGGTAAGCAACATATCATTTGACAGCAATTGGCCATGGCGTCCAACCTGTCTTCTGAGTTATCTATATTTTCCTATTCTATTTATTTCTCTTCGTTGTGGCCATGTGTTCCGCAAAAGTTCGCTCGAATTGCTGGCTATAAATTTTTTGGGCATGACAAAGCGGCGTATGCGCAATGTAACTACAAATATTGCGTATGCATGGCGTGGTCCCAAGACATTGGCATATTTATGATGTTTCCATTATAGTTTTACAACACCAACAATATATGCGCAAATACTACTAGTGTTTTCATTCGTTCTTTTTTTTTACTGTACGCAATAGACAATTGCAAGGCAATTGAATCGAGCCACACTCAAATAGAATTTCTCCTACTAATAGTCGACACACTAACTCACTGGTTGGCTAACGATTTGAGTTATTTATAGCATCAATTATTGTGTCAAAGCCAGGGACAGAAAGAGAAGCGAAGGCTTAGAGCGCTGTCACTAAAGGCATCAAGCAAAAGCACTTACAAGCAGCTGAAAATGTTGCTCTCTTCTTTTCGGGTAGCTTAACATATTTGCCATAAAAATTAACTAAGATTTCAGCCTGAATTCACTTAAATAAGATTTCTGCTACATTTGCCCTGCAAACAAAGGACCAGAGGACAAATACACACAGCACACACACCCACACTCACCCAGAGAGATAGAGAGACATGCATGGAATGGAATGGAATATATTCTTGGCATTGTTTGACTTAGCATTTTACCTAGCGAGCAGACAACGAGCCAAGAAACTGACAAAACATTGGCAAATATTGGCCAAAAAAGCCGCACTGAATGGCAAAGTGATGGAAAAAATACAGCTGAGTGATATTTGCACAATGAGACAAGAGAGTCGAAAGACGAAAGAGACATCAGTGTAACTATAACTACTACAGGCTATTAACTAATAAGAATAACTAGTAGGGAAATTAACGCAAACTAATGCTTATAAGATATAAGTTTATATTATTGAGAAACATTTATATTGATCATAGCCACAGAGTAGAGTCGAAGCAAGCAAATTCTACAATGTATTATATATCTAATCGATCAGCAATGTTAAACTTTAAATCTATCGATACCGCCATCAATTCGAAGTTGCATTTTTTTTTGGCATACAAAATTCCTAGTCAAAGTTGGCAAATTCTTTTGCACAAACATCACTCCATCACTCCACTGTAGCTGTAGCTGATATTAGTTAAAATTTCACAACAGTTTTAGCCGTCGCCCGCACAACTGTAAAGTAGTTCTGGCCACAAGCCAAATTTGCACAAATTTGCTGACGACCTCTTTCTCTTTCTCCTTCTCTCTCGTCCATCGTCCTTCATCCTTCGCTCTGCCTGTGGCTATTGTAAGTTGTCACAGCACACTGGGAGGCATACAAATTGTTGGGCAAATGTTGGGGCTCTGAAACTGGAGAGCCATGCCCACGACCACTATTAAAATTTTATACTTAACTAATGTGCTGTTGGTTGGGATTTTACTTCTGGTCGGATTCCAATGGCAAACAGCTGACGTTGAGAAAATTCTCAGCCAGTGCCACAAAAGAGGAAATTCAGTAAATATAAGTGTACACAGTTATTGTTGTTGTTGCTGTTGTTATTATTATTATTGTAGTTGTAGTTGTAGTTCACATGTGTTTTGTCAACAGGAAGTCGGAATTGTCTTTGGATTTGCCATTGCCATTTGCTTTTGCCTTTGCTTTTGTATTTGACTCCGCACATAGGAAATGAGTTTATTGCTGTTGTAAATATTGTAAAATTTGTTTTTTTTTTTTTTTTTTTTTGTTGTGTACTTCAAAACCAAAAACTCTTGCTAAGCCTCAAATTTAGTTGATGTCGGCAAAATGCTAAAATCCTGTCGGCTTCTGCGGTTCGTTTGGTCGTCTGGCCAGCAGAGAGTAGCCTTCTGAGTTCTGTCTACGTATCATTGATTGCAAACTTGTTTTTTTCCCCAAAAAATATTGCTCAGGATTAGGATTCATGTCGGGGTTGTATTTTATAATTTAAGTGCTTTTTCTCGACCACAATACCACTTTTCTATGAGACCAACAGTCTAAAGGCTACAGTCAGATTTATCAATCATTCCGAGGTGTTGCATACACAAGCATCAACAGAGTGTGATTAAGTAAGTGCAAAATGTGCTTGGGCAGATAGAATATTTGCTCAATTCATTTCATAGTTGAATCGTAAATAATATACTACAACTTTGTGCAGTAAAATTTGTATATTTTTTTAAATGGAAATATATTTAAATAAAAATGAATTTAACTTTGAGCCTCCAGCAAATGTATGTAAACGACAGAATAAGTCATCTCCGAGCCCAGGAGATAATGCATTCAGGTCTTCGTTGATAAACAATCTGGTAAATTTGAAAATCGATATCTTAAACGTAATAGTACATTCGTATAATAAATGTAGTCTCCGGAATATTTTAGTAGTTTATGGTATATCAATTTGGTATATTGTCCGGCATTTTTGCTTTGGTCGGTCATCTAGTATATTTGAAAATATATACCATACATAACATTCGGTATATTTTAATATATTTTGTCTATACTGTGTTGGTATATTATTAAAGAAATACTGCTCTGTCTTGCTTTTATCTTAAAGTCAAGTTCCCTCGTTCCTATATTAAACATTATTATCTTTATATACTTACGACTTGTACCATCTTGCCATTCGAATCAATTAGCCAATTTACTTTGCAAGTATCATTGGCTGCGGTCGCAGGATACTTCGCAGCAACTATAAATGATTTAAATGAAACTCCATTGGTATTGTCGTTGTGGCAGCACTTTTATCAACATTTCCTGCCAACAAGCCGAGGGCGAGAATGCATGTGAAGGAAGTTGAGAGAACCACAGGATATGAAAACAAAAACGAAAAATATAAAAAAAAAAAAATAAATGCAGAGGAGCTGCTGTTGCAAGCAGAATCCTTGGCCAAAAAGTGCAATGTATTTCAGTTTCGGCCTTTTAAATAGTTTTGCCTACTTTTGAGCGAAAGACAGAAAGAGAGAGCACAGCAGCAAAAACAATGTGCCCTGTGTGTATTTTCCCATCTCTCTCTCCTTACAATTCCCACTTTCTGCTGGCTGAAAGTTTACACTGTGCAAATATGCAGAAATTTATACACACGCACACTGATCCACACGCACACACACACACACTGAGGGACAACAACAAAGTACATTTGTAGTGGCACCCATCCATTTCCTTTTGCGACCCTCTCGACGGGCGCATATTGTATAACGACGCATTTTTTCCGCTTTTTCCCGCTGCTTGCAAAACTCTTATCAGCGCCATTTCCCTTCTGGCCAAGTGCTGGGCGTCATGTGGAAAGGGGCGCGCCACTGCGTGCACCCAGAAATTGTTTAAAAATAGTTTCCAAGTGCTGCAAAAGATGATGAAAAAAATGAAAAAAAAAACGAAACGAACTTCTCGCACACATACACACACACAGACAAACAAACGCTATCACTTGGATGAAAGCCCCCCAAAAGATATGAAATTTTGCGCCGAGTGTTGAGTGTTCAGTGTTGAGGGCGTATAAAAAGGGGCGTGCTTGGGCAATGTTGTCATTTATTGCCATTGCTGTGCGTAGTTTTCATGTAATTTTCAAGTATTTTTTCAACACCCAAAAGCTGTGCAGTCTGCGCAACTTAACCAACTTCTTAATATACCCTGTAAGGGCAAAAATGAGGTTTGTCAACCAAAGTAACTCGAGACTAAAAACTATTCATTTATAAATACTAATATAAAATATTAAGATAAACAAATGACTAAAATTATAAATTAGATAATAATTAAATTGAATAATATTTAGCATTTTTATAAAAAATGCATTCAAATAAAGGACTCTAAAAAGTTAAGTTCACCAAATCTCATTTTATTATTAATTAGCAATTTTTTAAAGCAATGATTTAATTATAACATAAATGACCAGAATAATATGTATTAGCAAAAAACTCAATCAAGCTGAGATTATTTCGCAAATTTATTAATTAATACATTTTTAATGAGTCTAATGCACATTTAAATTAAAATGAAATCATGCACTCTGCTTATTAATAAATAATTCAATATACTTCTATATTTATATATGTATATAAACTAAGTATTTAAAATAAATAAATAAATATAAATTGTATTATAATAGGTTATCGGTTAACTTCAAATTTTGTTGAATGGTATAAACTTCAAAAATACATTTATAATTACTTTGCTTATTAACCTTGATTAATATATTTATAATAATTACATTGCTTATTTACCTTGATTAAGCCTTGAATTTTTTATTTGATAATTAACGTATTCGTAAATTCGTAGCCTATATTTGCATTCTAAATGTAGATGTCTATAGGGTACTTCGCTGGCGTGTCATTTCACTATGTGTCTAAAAAGTTGTGCCCCATTCCATCATGTTGGCAGCCGCAATGCAGCAAACTTTTGTCATTCTCCCACTCACACACACGACTGACGGTATATGCAATTGAGTGTGCGGTGTCGTTGTGTGCGTGTGTGTGTTCTCATGTATGCGTGTGTGTGTGTATGTGTGCATAACCCATCGCTGTCGTTGGCATAGTCGTTGTGTCTGGGCCCCATAGCGCACATCAGCTAAGTAAATAACATTTTTCGCACTCTTAGTCACGTTCCTAATCATTTTTATTTGGTAACTGTTTGGAAAATGTTTGCACACCAGCAGCAAGCAGCAAGCAGTAGCAGCAGCCGTGGAAGCAGCAACATCAGCAGTAACTGTGGCAGAAGCAACAGTGGCAACCGAAGCAACTCTCTCTCTCTCACACACACACACACACACACACACAGTGCTGAGACTATACTGACAATATTTGTTGAAATGAGCTTTGGCACTAATATCGTTTATTAGCTTGGCACTTGAGTGTTTAAATGCTGAAAAATTGTTCGTGATAGTCCTTTTTTGGAAGGACATCAGAGACGAGCAAAGCAGAGACTGAGGCTGTGACTGGAAATGTCCTCGTTCTCTCGGCATCGTTCAGTTTAATTCGAAATTAGTTGAACAGTTGTCGCTGCTACGTTTTGTGCAAACCAAGCACATTTTGTGTGTTCAAACACATCGCTTTTCTTTACTTTTTTTTTGCGCTGATTTCTTCTTGCCACTTCGATTTTGTTGCAGATTGTGTGTAGAATGTTGTCATAGGTCGCGGCGGGTTCAATTGCAAGTGGCGCAAAACCTCTGCAATGTGCGCCAAGCCAGATAGCAAGGTCAATTCTCAATGGTTTGCAGCTGAAACGTTTAGAAAATTAAAAACGGATCAGCACCAGAGATATCAAGCTAATGCAATTATTTTTAAAAGAAAACATTAGCTGAGTGTGCTTTAGCTTGGAAGCTTGAACTTAAAATAAAAAACAGTCTTTACTTGAGATTATTAAATTGAATTAAAATATATATATTTTTAGCTTTTCATGAAAGCAATTAAACATATTATTTGCAGCATTTTAATAGCGCCTACGATATAAAATATAATATATCAATTTTAAATTTTAACAGCACTTGCAATTTTTTCATTCATGGCATACCGATTTACCAAAAAATGTTTTCGGTATATGTTACTATTTTGGTATATTTTAGTATTTTTGGTATACCCACTTGGTATATTTTAAGAATGATATCTCACCACGTAACATTATATACATACCAAATGCAGTCGTCAGTATATTTTAGTATTTTCTAGATATATACATATATGGTATGGTATGGTTAGAATAATACCGCACCACTAATATGATATCGATATTCCAAATAACGTCTTCGGTATATTTAAATATTTTTGGTATATTTTTAGAATTGCACCGCACGACGTAATATTATACACATACCAACTGAAGTCTTCTGTATATTTTAGTATTTTCTAGGTATATACATATACGGTATATTTTTAGAATAATACCGCATTGTTTTGCTTTAATTGAAAATGGGTTGCGGGTATCTCACAGTCGACCACACTCGGCTGCAGCTTGCTTACTCTTTTATTTATAAAAGGAAATATAAATTTAGATTTTACTAATAATTATATATGGTTCTGTCGAAGAACTTGTCTAATTGCATACCTCGTTTCCAATGTCCACAGGGTACTCGTATAATTAAGTTCTTTTCGAAATGAAAGCATTGCAACCACAGAGCGGCGAGATAGCGACCGACAGTTTCCATTACGATTTGTGGAAATGAAGTTGTGGCATCGTGCCATCGATTGTTGAACTTGACAAGTTTGCATTAGAAACTAAAACTGCCAGCTATCCGAAAACTAATGCCACAAAAAGCTGCACCTGAATGTGGTCAGGTTGCATGCAGTTCGTTTCTATCTTTATCTACCTCGGTATACTTCTATAAATACACGCCAACGACACATGCTGCCCCCATCTATGTGGGGGCGTGGCGACAACTGCTACTGCTACTGCTGCTGCTGCTGCTGCTGTTTGCATATTGTTATTAATTTTCATTTTGAATGGCATGTTGACAGTCACTTTGACACTGACAGCTTTGCTAAAAACTAACAGCCAACTTGCTGAGAGAGATAGAGATAGAGATAGATTCAGCGTCCTCAGCTGCCAACTGAGAGCTCTGCGACGACGACCACTCGGGTTTCAACAAGGTTTATAATTTCAAAACAGCCAACTGATGTGGCACGTCAACAATATGCAGCAGGTGTAAATCGCACACACACACACACCTACACGCACACTCCCACGTTATGTGTAAGTTTGCTAAGCCAAGTTTAACTTTTGCCCAAAATAGAGCAGAAGCAACAGCAAATTTCTGCCTGCTGCTGTTTGGCTGATAAGCAAAGTTGCATTACCAAAGAGAGTGTGAGGGAGAGAGTATACCACATTTCAAGTCTGCGTCTTTAAATCTGTCAGCTAATCATATCTTTTTTGTTACTGTATTCAAAACTCAGTTTTCGAGCTTTCAGTTTTCTGTTTGACTTGGCTCAAGTGTCGTTTCCTTGGCTTAGTTGCAGCCCCTTAAGCTTTCGCTTTTTGCTTTCTTAATTACGCCACTCGAAAAATGGCTCGAAAGTGCAGCAGGGCAGCCAATAAACAAATTGCAGACACGCAAATAGCCGCAACCCCCGAGGTGCCTCTCAAATGCTGCAAAAAACAAACACGAAATGAGTCGAGGGGCAAAACGCTTCAACGTGCAGATGCTGCAACAACAAGCAGAATATTAGATAAGCTGAAAGCCCTTGGCTCATGGCCCTACAAATATATACTGTATATTAATATCGAAATACGCGACTATCGCAAATCACATGGCAGAAGGTATGATTAGTCTTAAATGACGAAAACTGCCAACAACAAACATACGTAAGTGAAGTCAGCACACGCCACGAAATTAACAGTTTCCCCTCAGAGGCACAGCTATGGGAATAGCCTTGGTATTTCGCACACTTTGCATGACCAGAAGCCTTGTACAACGCTGCGTATGCACAATATTTGACTTTGACTTGAGTGGCAGGCGTATTTATTCACTACTCGCTTTGCGTGGCGTGTCCAAATAACGCTTTACCGTACACTTAATATTAAACGTAATTACATCTGGCAATTATTTGCTCAAGTACATTTATATATTTAAATTACGTTACGTATCTAATAAAATACTCATTTGTTCTAGATAGTTTTTCGATTGATTCAGTACTTAAATATAGTTCAGAAAAAGTAATTTATTTTTAAATAATTTTGAAGGGAAATTACAAAATATTTTAAAGTTTTGAGTACAAATTTATTAAAAAAAATAAATGGAAATTATGAAGTTATTTCATTTATTTTTGTACTATTCAGAATGAAATTTGTATGCAGATAATTATTTATTTCATATATAATTGAACCTAAAGATTTTATGACAAAATTTCTGTTGGTTGTAATATTACAATTTTAATTGGATTTAATTTTTTTAAATATTTTTTTTAGTTGTGATAAAGTTGGTAAATAGGCAGCACACAAGATCAGTTATAAATAGTAAAGCAATATTTTACAAATATTGTCACCCTTCAAAACTGATTTCCGGCATATTTTTTTATGAACGATTCGTTGGAAAACATATTCAACATTTTGTTTGCAGAACTGAATAAAACGCGGAGTGAAAGAATGAAATGAATGTGGTAAAAACATTTCATTGGCCGTGTTGCTGTTCACCGTTGTGTTTTTTTGTTACTGACGTTTTGGGGTCTCGGGATTTGGTATTCGGTATTTTGAATTCGGGTCCCCATATCCATGTTGTTGCCGGCCCGCATTTCGACACCTTTTTCGCACATAAATTTTAATAACACATTCCAGAAACGCAGTGCATGTAAATTGCACCCGCACGATACGCTCACATGACCCTATTATGTATGTATGTGAGAGATGTGTGTAACATATAAGCAGACGAATGTGTGTGCGAACACATATTTTTATGGATGTGCACAACACACAAAACAATTCCCAAATGTAGCGACACGTAACGCTGAAAAACGCTGCTGTTTCAGTTGCTGTTGCTGTTGCTGCTACTGCAATTGGCAAACAAGTCAAGGTGGTAAATAGCAAGTGAAACACAGAAAAGATGGTCGAGAGGCGGAAGAGAGGCGTGTATACTACTGGGAGCAGCAATATGCATATATGTGTATATACATACATATATGTGTGTATGTATGACGCTCATTTTATGTCAACTGCGCAACGTAAATTGCCGAAAGGGCAGCGAAGAACAACAAAGTCCGCCCCGTTGACAAGTTGAAAAGTTGTTGCAGTAGCAAAAACAGCAACACAATAAAACAACAGAGTCAGAGTGGGAGAGAGAAGGAGAAGGAGAGTGAGAGAGAGAGAGCAGTCAATAAACTATAAAATATGCAATGTTTGAATATTTTTTCAACGAAAATATTTTATGCATGCAGGTGAATTGATTCAACGAGCTGCCAACCAAACAGCAAAACCAACTCAACTCACCAAGCAGCCAGCCCAAGAGAGTGAGAGAGAGAGGGAGAAAGAGTCAGGCAGTCAACCAACGTTGCACCCAAAGGAAATTAGCTTGACAGGAAATTCCACAACATTGCGACGAGGCTGTGAAACCAACAGCAGCAGAAGCAGAAGCAGCAGAAACCATTGCAAGCCAACCCAACCACCCTCCTACCCAAAACACCTATGGGCAATGCACCACCCAATGCCCAATCCTTTTGGTTGCCACAATGCACGTTGACATTTTCACTCATGCCGATTTTCATATTACATTTGGTTGAGCTTAAATGACAAATGTGGTTGGGTAAGCCGACGTCTGGGGCTGCCATTCCGTATCCCTCGTCTGTGCTCTGGAGTTCTCTGGGCTCTGGGCTTTTGGGGCCTCCCTCTCGCTCTCTCACACTATCTCTCTCTCTCTCTCTCGCTGTGTCTATCCATAGCGGAGATCGTCGCCGGGTTGCACTGAAGTTGAGGCATTTTCGGTTTGTGGTATTATTGCTGAATGACAGCCTGACTGACTGACTGAATGACTCTATATGTCTGTATGGGTTTATGTATGTGTGAGTTTGATTCAGTGAACGAGTGAGTGTGTGTGTGTGTGTGTGAGTCGCTGTCTGGTCGCGTTGGCTTTGTGATTGTGATGGATTGCGTTGGCACTGGCAGCGATGCGGCGACAATGGCTACGTTTCTGTTGACTGACTGTCAATTTTGCATTCAACGCAAAAGGGAAAGAGCGAAGAAATTGATGATAGCATGGCAAAAAGACAGATTATAATGCTCTTAATATATGATAAGTAGTTAAGCATCGAACTGTACGTAATTGGAAAGGTCTCGCAATACTCCAAGCTATTATCACTTTGAAGTTTATGCAATCAAATGCAATTTAAATGACATTAATAGTAAAACAATCAGTAACTAAATTCTATCATAGAGAAAGCTATTTTAAGTAAATAGTTATATCTGAGCTTAAATGCCAGAGATTAAAATATCTTATCTATATTCTGAAAATATCTATATTCTAAATTTATAATTCTAATTAAGCAGTACCATACAATGCTATATTTAGTATGTCGATACCCTTCCACAAAAATTATATAAGTGCAAAGATAGAAAACAAATAGATATGGGTAATTCTCTGACAGATGTCGCATGCGACCATATGTACAGTTAAAAATTAAACATAAACTAAAACAATCTTAAAAAAAATTGAAGGTTATTCTTAAAGCTTTGGATTAGCACTAGCTAAGATTGATTTTAGGAACTTGTTCTTGTTTAGGATAAAATATATAAATTCGTTCAAAACAGAAAGAAAATTCCAAAACCATTCTTAAATCTAATTAAAGTTATTATCTAAAGCTATTTAAGCTATTTAAATTGTGTCAGGTTATGTTTTTTTTTTTTTTTCTCTGAAAATATGGTCACACGCGACATCCATCAGAGAATTACCCATATATTAATTGAAATTTTGTTATCGGCAAAGACAATCTATATTTTTAATTTTCCATAAAATAACTTAGAATATTCTACATTTAAACCAGGTGCCTTTACTATTCTTGCGGTATATTTACATTTTTTGCAAATAATCTTTAAATAAAGTTCACTTTAACTTATCTGCTCCCATGTTTATTATTTTGAATTCTCATCGATTAGCTGCATTCTTTTCTATCTATTCTTTAAATTTTATTCTACGAATAGATAGAAATCTATCTATCTATTCTTTAAATGAGAATCAAAAAATGTTTTCTAAACACTAAAAAAAAGAAAGTAAACTAATAATGGCAGTAAAGTACGATAAGGATCAGCAGTTAAAGTATCAAGTTACCTCCACTATAATATACTATATATCATAATCTACCGCAAATGTAATTTAGATAACCACACATTTATTTACTATGCATTACAACGAAAAAAACGATTGCTTTAGAGTCAGTTTTATGCATAAAGTAAAGCTGTGTCAACATAAGACACAGCTTTTGCTATTAAACCGAATTGGTTCCAGCAACTGTGACTGTAACTTAATGGATGTTTCACAGACAAACACGGCCGCAAAAGCCTTTTAGAGCTTCAAGCAACCCCTCTGCATTTGCACGTCACAACAACAATAGGAACAATTACAGCCGACAAAGGGGAACAACAAAGAGATGCCTATCGAAACCTATAAATAAATTTGCCATAGCCAAGTCAAAAGCACAAGTACACAAAGGGCAACAAACGACGGCGACGACGGCAACGATGAAAATATTTGAAAATTAATGCAAAGACATATAAATATAAAATGGAAAAACACGCATACGCAGTGTATGGCAGCGCTCAAAGATAAGGGAATGGGAAAAGCAATAAAAACCGTCAAGTTGGCAACATTGACGACATCGCATCGAGAACGACTATAAACGATGTCAACAAATAGAGCAAATAGCAAACAGTCGACCAGGCAAAGGAGAACAAACAGTCGCAGAAGCACCTTGCACGGCCTAGGCAATGTAACCCGCATACGACCCGTGCACCTGCGGCCTGAAAGTATGCAATAAAAAGGCAAACGCTTCAGTCGTCGCCAATGCGTCGACGCCGCTTTGCATTAGTGCTGCGAAGAGAACTGCGTTTCTTTTGATGCCCTGCAGAAGTGCAGAATTACGCATCAGCTGTTTGTGACTAAGAACAATATCGAAGGCATTTGTTATATTGTAGGTAATTTAAATGGTAAACATTTCCCATAAATAAATACAAAAGTAAATAGATAAAAATACAAAAAAATATTAAATAGTTTATTTGAAATGTTGGAAAATTTGCATACTTAAATAGGTATTCAAAATATTGTGGAATCGATTAATTCTTAAATAAATTTATGTAACCGAATATTAAGGCATTTCATTAATTAGAGTACTGCTTAGAAATATTCAAATATTAAAAAATAATTATAAAGAAATTAACGAAATGCTAAAATGATAAACAAATGTGCATCAAATCAAAAAGTTTTTCAGAGATGTCGATAAATAATTGTGAAGAAATTGAAAAGATTCCAGAATTGATAAACTCATAAATAAAAGGGCACTAATCTGAAAGTTTTCCATAATTTCTTAATCAAATATCGATATATTATTGTTAACACTTTCTAGAATATGTATTTCGATTAGTTCCAGGGTAACTTCACAGTCTATCAGCTTGTTAAGAAACCAGTCTTACTCTGTTTGCAATGCGCTTTTAATTTGACCGCGTCTAGAGGCAACGACGACGCTGACGACAACTTTGGTGTCCTTTCCTTTGCCTACGCAACGGCGCAGAAACTTAATTTTCCCCACTGTAGCTGTAACTGTAACCGGTTGTTGCTGCTCCTGCTCCTGCTGCTGCTGTTGCTGCTGCTGCTGTTGTTGTTGACTTGCTTTTTTGCATTGCAGTGGCAAGTTTGTGGAGTCGCTAAAACTTTAGCCATTCGTTGTTTTTGCAACAATTTGGAAAGAACCAGGCTATTTGTTGCTTCGCTGGGCCAGACGACGGCGAAGACAACAACGACGATGAAAATGTCGCCCAAAACCAATCATTTCCTTTATACTCAGACCATCAGCAGTGGCAAAGAAAGAAAGACTCGTTCACTACGACTATCTACTACGACTTTCTCTCAGCGGATGTCTTACTAAGAAGACGGCAACATTTTAATATACTTGTGGATGCCATTGGCTGGCTGCCTGGCTGACTGCCATTTAGAGGCGTCTACTTCCTCCATTCCCGCCTCGTGTCACGCAATTTTGTTAGTAAAATAAATTTTATTTCGCTTGGTTTTTGGTTTGTTTAGCCGTCGTTTTTCATTTCATCGAGCGCCCTGTTTATGAACTGCTCTGCTCGCTCCTTAAATTGTCTTTATGCCATGGGCCAACTGCATGCCACTTAGACGTTGTCCTTTGACCCGGCCTTTATCCTCCGTGTTTCGCTTGCCCTTCTTTTCCCTTCATCTTGGCTCTCTTTTTTTTCATTTTTTTGGCAAATATTTTGCGTTTTGGCAAAATGACATCCTTTGGGTGAACACGCGCAGAGCCCCGAAAATTTTTGCTTGAATTTAGTTTTGTGTGTTTGTGGGCTGTTTTCCTTGGTTTGGTCTTTCGTTCGACTGCCTGCTTAGCCGTCGTTTCCTGGGGGAAATTAAAATGTGCTTAGTGAATAATTTGAGTACATTTGGCTACTACAATTCCAACGCCAAAGGGAATATACAGCACAGGCAAGACACAACATGATGACTAAAACATCAAAAAATGAAATAAATAAGTAAGTAAAGCAAGTATGCCAGGCTCTAAGATATACAAAAGTTTACATTAAATCCTCTTGTAAAAATTATTATTTATTTGTTTATTATAATTTAAATATTTTTATAAAAATGTCGCCCAGGTATCATAATAAAGAAAGAACAACTTGTGTGCTTCTTTAAATCTATCTTTAAAACAATTTGTCCATTCTACTATTTTTCCATAAATAACAAGTAAGAAAGCTACAGTCGAGTGTACTCGACTGTGAGATACCCGCTACCCATTTTGAATAAAAGAAATATATTTTGCAGTATTTCTCAAAATATACCAAATATACTGAAAAAGACTAAAATATACCAAACGGTATATCGACATAGTACTGCATTCAAAATATACCATAGACGGCACAATATAACAGATTGTCACCCAAAGCAACTCAGACCCCTAGTAAGTAGGCGTTATTGCCCGTACAAAAGTATTTCTTTAATAACTTCCACAATTTCCATCTGATCGCAACCAAATTTCAGGAATCATAACTACTATGGTAATTATTGTATATACCAAAATTCGCAACTTTAGCTTTAAAATTAAGCTAGTTATTTGATTTTTTTTTATTTTCGGGGCCGAAAGTGGGCGTGGCAAAAATTTGAAACAAACTTGATCTGCGTCCAAACATTACAAATGCTGTTATAGCTCTATACCTTATAGTCTCTGAGATCCAGTGCTTCATACGGACAGACGGACATGGCTAGACGGTCTCGGCTGTTGACGCTGATCAAGAATATATATACTTTATAGGGTCGGAGATGTCTCGTTCTACCTGTTACATACATTTCCTGCCGGCACAAAGTTATAATACCCTTCTACCCTATGGGTAGCGGGTATAAAAATGCAAATTTTTATTCATGTGAGGTCCATCCCACAATTTTTTATTTCTTCAAATTTAATTTTTAATAATAGAAAAAATATTAGAAAATGATCATTAATATTTCCGATGTAACATTTTCTGTGAATCAGTTCTTCAAATTGATTTTATTCAATTTTATAGATTATATTTTGAGGATTTCTTTCAATATTAAGCACCACATAATCTTATTATTATATAATGCTCACAAATGCATCTTTTAGTAAATAACTATTATAATTTGGCAATATATCAACAACATAAAGAAGATTAAATTGTTGAAACCTAAATTTTTACAGCAAAATACAACTCAGATCTTCACAATATTTGTATCAATTCCATAAGTTCGAATCTTTTTGAATTACAGTTCCCATTGTTAATCATGCTTTTGCTTGGAATCTACCAATTGATCTTCTTGTGGAGGTTTAGCTTCAAGTTTCTTAACTGGCTGATCCTCTCCTTGTAATTTAATGCAAATAAGTGATAGAACTCCCATAACGAGGCCAAGAACTATTCCGATCATGGCGACTGCCACAATAAAAGCCAAGTAGTGCACATCATGTAATAAATAGGCCAAGAAGTCAACAACAGGTTGAGCAACGTAATAGCAAAATATCTCAATAGGATTCAACATCATTTTGTAGAAATGTTTATAGTTTCAAATATATTTTTGTAATAACGAGTTAGACATAAAGTGAACTTACTACAATCTGGACGAAAGTGTCAATTTTTGATATATCAAATTCAGTTTGTCTTTATTTCCGAAGAACATAATATAAAGTAAATTTAAAAGTTCAAAACGACGACTGCTCAACATATAATATGGACTTTCAGGAGTATTTCCATAAGCTGACCATATTCCATTATAATCTGCAGACCGATTATGGACTGTTGATAAAGGCAGCGACTTGCATTGCCTTTGGTGCAGTTTGTGGCTGGATTATGGCGTTATTGGCATGGATACTCTATAAGATAACCATCTACTTGGATGCAGTGCCAGTGGTGAAGTACAATTATCTGGATGATGATTTGGATTTGGAGTCGGAGACTGGGTATGATGCTGACATTGCTGGCCCTTTGAGGCAATTGCAGCCCGAAGATAACGACCGCTAAAAAATGAAGCGTTTTGTCATTGATCTATGAAGTGCTTGATGAATTTCAAGGCGAGTAGCACTCGCCTTTGACTCATCTTGCCACTTAGACAGTCTCAAGTGGCGGCAGATTTCAACTCGATACACAGTAGCCGCAGAGTCATTAGCAGCGTTTTCGAAATTTTCCCTCGTTTTTTTCTGCCCTACCAAATGTTGCAGCACTTTAAATTCAATTACTCATACGCCATGTGACACCCGGTGGTCGACATAGCCACATGAAAGATATATACTTACTCTATTCTGCTCTGCTGGCATGTGTGTTTGCTTTTCACATTGCCACAGGCTCAAAATATTTAATAAACCATATCGTTTCTTTTTTCCGCATCTCCATTTTCTGCTAAATTTTATCAAATTCCTGTTTACGTTGGTTTATGTCTGTGTATCCGCACACGTGTGCATGTGGATGTGGGTGTGTCTGTGTACGTCTACGTGCGTGTGTGTGTGTGTTGATTTTCTACAAATAGCTTGCAGCTATTTTTCCACAAATTTTATATAAAATATTGGCTGTCTTTTGACGTGGCTGCTGTGCTGGGGATAATGAAGGTCATGACTTGATTTGAAATTAGCCTTAAAGCTTCCTACACCCATGAGATTGTCGCTTGCCTTGAACACGTTAAACTTTATTGCACAGCAGATTTCTGATGTTTATGTACTTGCAGCAAATTAACTCAAGAAAAGCGTAAGAAACGCAAGTAGAAACACAATCCTTTGGCATAGGAATTTATTATTGTACAGTATATATGCTTTTAATAAGTTATATAAGTTCATATTGTTTATTTTCTATGGTACATTTTAAACATATCACTATTTCACCTATTTGGTATATTTTAGGAATAACACCATCCAGTATTACTGTTATTCAAAATCAGTAGCGAGTAACACACAGTCGAGCACACTCGACTACAGCTTTCTTAATCGTTCTCTGTATTCAAATTCAATTAAGGGATTGTTTGTCTAAAAACAATAATTCTTTACTCGTTATTATTAAATGGAAAAATATTTCTTTTCGATTTTCTCTATTCTAAATAAACAAATTAATTTATTTTTCTTTATTTAAATTCAACTAAATTGATTTCCAACTCTTTTAAATTATTATATTAATCAACATTTTACATTTTCTTGCTTTTACCCACAAAATGTGTATTTTTCTGTAATTTGCCATCTTTAATGTGCGTCTTTTAAAAGTACAGTCTCTGAATATTCTCATTCTCGCCACTCTACCCGCAGTTATTAGCCTACTTTCGACAATTTGGCAACGTCGCAATGTGGCTCCATTGTTACTTAAAAGACCATTGTCTATTCAAAGCACTTGAGAAACGCTTACAGCAGAAGCTCTCAGAAACAGACACAGTGAAGCCTGACGAAGTTGCGACTGCTACTGCGACAACCCCAATTTAAGGGGATGGCGGGGAGGGAGGAGCAAGCGAGTTATAATTGCAAAAATGTTACAATGCAGGCGACTGCGGTAAGAATGAAAGAGAATCTGAATCTGAATAAATGCCACGACAAATGGGTGTAGGACTCGGCGCATTGAAGAGCATTTAAGCACGGTCCCCACCTCACCTCCCTCCCCATAAATTCGTTGCTTTTCCCTTACCTAAGACTCAAACCCTTTTTGCGCAACCCGCGTAATTCATTTAGTGGGTGGATGGCGTCGTCGTTGCCATCGTCGTCGCATGCAAAGCTTAAGTCTCTGGCTCTGCATCGTATCAAAACTGTTTCCAAAAGGGGGTTGCGCATGTTGCCGGCCCAAATGCGCTTAGGGTGTGATGAATGCAATCTCTCTCACTCTCAAACTCGCTCACTCTCTTCCCCGCCTCTGCAGTGTCGCCGTCGTTTCGCGGGACTCCAAACAGCTGTCAGCGTGGCAAATTTTCAAAATGCAACTTCCCAAAAAACTTTCCATGCACTTTGACAGACCCTCAGCATAAGCGAGGCGAAGCAAATGCCCCGTAATTGATACATAAATAACAAGAAGTGCTGTCAACAAAGCAGACTGGAAGACTGCAAAATACCCTGTAATTTGTATAGTAAGCAATTCATAGAAAACACTTTGCTAGAGGGTATTAAAATGTCAACTAACAGACAATCAGACTGGAGTTGTAAACCTTTTGTGGCATGAAGTATGCTCGGCTTGCGGATTCATTAAGGTTTTTCATTTCATTGAAACGCGAGCATTTTAAGGAGCATTTTTCATATGTGAATATGAATATGAATAGCATAACATTGAATGAGTGCATTCATACTTGTGAAAACGAATGTATTTTTTTATATATATACACACACGTAATGAGGCAGGAGGCTTAGCACGAATTGGATCGGGGTGCTTCGGGTGGGTTTTTGGGATTATATCTGTATGTGTGACCATATTGTTGCTGTTGTTCCTGTTGTTGTTGTTGTTGTTGTTGTTGTTGTTGTCTAGGCAACGGCTCAGCGCGCTTTTTATACGCTGCAACAGCGGCAGAGTTGCATTTTCCGGCACTCACATTTCCCACTGGGGAAATGGGAATGGCACTGCCAAGTATTTTACACGGCTCTGATGCTCCTCTCTCTCTCTCACTTTCTGAGTCTGTCTGTCTGTGTGTTTGTGTTTTGCCTCTCGTTGTGGAGCATTGAACTTTCTTCTAGCGAGAAATGTTTGTCTGCGGATGCGGTTCACTTGCTTTTTGACTTTTCACTTTATTTTTCGGGTATTTTGAGGCAAACAGTCTATGTAATTTGATGCATTTTCCTTTTGCACAATTGAAATATTTTCTGCTTAAAGTAAGTAACAAGATTCGAATCGAACGGGTGAACTGAATTGAATTTATGTAATGTTGATTGTAGATTGATTATTATATGGGGGGAGATTTAATAATATGATGCTGCTGCCTGCCTTCATTACAATTGGCTTCTGCTATATATTCTTATACTTTTCTTAACCAATGATCTACTTCTGACAAATGATGATACCGATAACTTAGTCCCTATCCATTTGCTAATGCCAACCGATAGCAATCGATAGTCTATCGACTAGCCTCCACCTCTGTTACATCTATGAAAATACAGAAAATATTCAAGTATATTCTGCTGTTGTCATTTAGCTAAATACATATTATTATTGAAGTAGCTATTATCTTTAATTTTGTCCCACATTATTAACTTTATGCCACACATTTTGTCTCCTTCATCGTTGAGAAGATTGTATAGCAATTGCTTTGGTCATTTCGATTAATTCGCTGGTTAATGGCCAGCACATAAATAACGAAAACTCGATTAAACTCGACTCTACCACATCATTATCATCAATGTCATCAACATCAACGGGCTTTCATAGTCATGTGGAACACACAGGACATCAGATTGTTGCGCAGTAGCTCGATTCAAAAGTTCCATCGTCGCTTTTTCTGGTGCATCGCTTGGCTGCTCTATGGAATTTCACGTTGCTGTCATTTTCTCAAGTTGCGTTACAATGCACAAAACAAGCGACTGGAACAGGTGCAATATCATAAAATAATTGGCAAATTAGTGTTGGCTATCAAATGCTGTTTACTATTGCGACAATATGCAAGTTATCTGGTCTACGGATTTTACGTTTATATCGAATTATTTCAAGTCGATGAAGCAGCTGGCCAAGAGTTTTTAATCCACTTATTAGTTGATTGCCTAACTGTGTATGTTCTTCGACGTGCTTTGATATTTTTGCACTGTCGAGAGGATCGAATGATAATTAAACAAATTGTCAACGAGATCATCAGCATCTCTCGCAACATTCAGAATAATTTTGGCATGATTTATGAAAGTGAAATCGGGCTTTTGGCACTCTACATGTTCAAGCTTTATTTGGTTTTGATACTGCTGGATGCAATGTGGCATAAGCATTACTTTCTGTGGGTTAACTTCTTTTACTGGTCGCTCTTGGAATACTGCATCTTGGCTTACTTCAGCTACCAATTGATTCTACTCAATTGGTATCGCAACTTTGCCTTCTTCTTCCAATCTTTCATCGAGCATCATGCGCAGCAAAATGTTATTTCCCGGGATTATCATCGTCGCTTATTGCAGCTCTTCAAATTGCATTTGCGTGTCAAAAAGCTGCACAAGTGTATTAGCGAAAAGATTGGCTGGCTACCTACAGCCAACTTCTTGGCCATATTCACAAGCATAGCCAACATGGAACTTCTGCTCGAGTGCATGGCCTATGCTCAGGGAGATATCGAGGATAAAATCTACATCATTGCCGATGGTTGTCTTGGTCCTGCGCTTGTGCCACTTTTGAATGTATTAATTCTTGGCTTGTGCACAGATCGCTTACGCAGTGAAGAATTGTCACTGCAACAGCAAATTGTCATTATCAATGTGACCTATGTGAGAAAGTCCTTTTCATTTAAACAACAGCTTGACAACGAGGTGAGTTTGCAGTAAATAATATATATTTCTGGAGAGATTCTATTTCGTAATTTCTTTTAGCATACTTCATTGATAGTGCATCAGAAATTGGAGCCGCTAGACAATTTAATCATACTCGGCATTTCCTGTGATAGAGAGTTTGCTTTCGGCTACTTCTTGACTGTCATTTTAACAGCAATATCTTTTCTGCAATACTCCATTTCATTAAGCAAAGAGATGGTTGAATGCAAGACACGCAAATAGCAGCAAACTTTGGATAAATCCATGATCTTGTTAATACTAATGAAGCAAAAAAAACTGATGAAATAAAACTATAATAAAATATTATTAAACAGAGAACTTACAATTATTGAAATTTGTATGTTAAAGTTGACTTATTCTATTTATTTAGTTGATTGAATAATTAATTAAAAAATAAAGATAAGATAAAATAGGCAACAGGTCAATTAAATAAAATCCAATTATATTAAAATATTTTCTACTTAAATTTACTCAGCAAAATCAAAGAATTAAAGAAACCAAATAAATAAATATAAAGAGAAAAATTTCGAGTTCTTATTTCGATAATTTGCTTGATAAATACTTTACAAAGTTGTCATAATATTTCACCATGATTTATGACCATTGATGGATAACCTTTGAAAACCTTTTTGAGTTTAAATTGCTATACTTTTGACGTTCAATTTAAATTCAATTTTTTCAATCATTCAGTGTCGCATCACATTTCGTAAATTATCACGAACTAGCCCTGCTAAACTTTTCATAGATTTACGCTCGATGGGAGCAACAGTTCAAACATGCAACAGTCACGTACCAGTTTGACATTTTAGCTATACCAGACGCACACACACACACTTACACACAGAGAGAAAGAGAAGACTACGACTAAGAGACTGTGCGAAATATTCAATTTTTGATACATTTTGCTGGTACATTTAAATTTATTTTTACAACCCCCGAGCAAACGTGTTGCGTTCAAGCAAACCTCTTCCCTGCAGGCGATAAAATAATAATCGATTTGACTTTGGTTTCAGTTTGTTTTTCTCTCTCTCTCTCCCTCTCTGCCTCTCACTCTTTGTCGCGGGCCCACAACTCATCTGAGCGGCGCCCCCAAAAAAGTAGAAGGAAAAAAATGGAGCAGCTCTTGTACTTCCTGTTGGGAATCGATTTTTGTACATTTCCCCAGCCGTAGCCCAAAAAATTTATGCGAATTTGAATTTGATATGGTTAAACTGTTTGCCAAGGCAACTTCAGACTTCAGCCATGCAAATGCTCTGATAACAGGCTGAGGCAGAGACTGAGGCGGCAGTGCTGTACTTGTGGGCGTGTCATTGTACCTAGCTTTGTCGCTTTTTAGTGTAAAATTAATTTGCTATAATTCATCAATGGGGCCCCAGCAAAGGATTATTTTGCATAAAAAATTGTGGCACTTGTCGATTTTGCATAGTCTGTTCTTTTGGGCCCAGCCGCTGATATGAAGTTGTACCCGAGAACGATGCAAGATGGGGGAAGCTGTCTTTCAAAGTGTATGTGTGTGTGTAACTGACGCACTTTATGTTATTTATGGCTGCACATTTATTTTATTGAGTTTAATGTGGGCGCAGTTGTTGCCAGCGCCTTTCCTAAAAAGGTGAAAGGTTTTGGATCTGAGGCATCGACTGAAACGTTTTGCGGCATGTTGAAGAATGGGAACTGGTGGCCCATTGGCGCTTTGTTATGCCTGACTAAGCTCACACTGGTAAATGGTTGCTGGGCTGGGCTGGGCTAAGGATGAATGGGATTCCGAAGATGCCAGGAACACGGTGTTCATAAAATGAATTACAGCTTTTAAATCATTTGAATATTAAATGCAAATAAATTAACCAGTGCGATGACTATTAATTAACATTGATTAACAAACAAAGAAATCAAATTCAGCAGCTCTAACTACTGTTTGCTCAATTGTGGGTTATCAGCTGGAAAATCGTTTGCAGTTTCCATTAACACTTCGATAAACTTGGGCAAACAATTAATGCACTGGAACCGGGCATTAAATGCTATAATAATGTCAATTAGGTGAAATATGTTTTCTAATTTGTCGCCCACAACCCGAAGTGGCCAAAGAAATGCGAAATGCGAAACCGAACTCTAGTCAGTGAGCAATCAAAGACAGACTTCATGTGCGTCTGTTGCGTTTCGCCAGAACTAATTAAGCATTCAAAAACGTTTTGGCATAAAGTTTAAATTGTCTGTGGACATGGGTCTGGCTAAGAAAATCCAATAATAAAGCCAAACATAGAACGAGAACGAAGAGAGAGAGAACTGGCGCTTGACGCTCATAAATTATAACAAATTATTAAGCAAGAGTCAAAAAAGTTTGTACCGCACGCGGCAAACAAAGTTTATGCGGTGCGGAGGAAAGACAGGGCTTTGTACAGTGCGTATACGTAATTTGCTGGACGATGTCGTGCTCGTTTTCGTTTCCCGTTGCCATTCCCTTTGTTCTATGCTGTTCGAAATGATTTATTTTTATTATTATTGGCGGTGAATTTTAAATCAAAAAGCGAACAAATGCTGCTGCCGCTTTAGCTGCTGCTGCTGCCCAAAAATTACGAGCGAGCGTCGCCCGAAAAAGTATGCTACAGATTTGTGAGCTGCCTTTCGGTGCCAGCTGCTTTTGTCATTATTAATAACTGTTAATTATTCACCATTATAACTATGCTTGAGAGCACGTTCTTGTTTGCCTTGTCGTCTGTTTACCTCCCTCACTTCCCCCTCCCCGCCTTCGCTCTGTCTCACTATGTACTTTTTGCCGCTCAAGTAAATTCTCTTTTCATATTGTTTGGCATTACATTTTATGTGCTTCTTAGTTAACGCCTGTTCATCCATCTCACTCTCATTGTGTCGCATTTTCTTCCACTCTCTCTAGCTCTCTCCCTCTCTCTGTTTCTCTCTGTCGCTTTCGCGAACTGACAATCTCTCTGTTTCGCTGCTGGCTATATTTACATATTATTAAAAAGTTTTTCAAGCTCAGACGACGAGCAGAAAACTTTTCTATTTTGCCTTGGCTAAAGTTATTGAAAATTCATGAATAATTGACATTTATTGCAGTTGGCACAAGTGATGGTCGATAATGGACGACCCACACAAAAAGGGACGTGGCAGGGGCAGGCGAGACAGAGAGGGCCATGACTCTGAATAAGTGTGTCTCTGCACATTTACAGACATAAATATTAAAGTAGCTTACGTACTTAATTGTAAATTATGTATTCAATTAGTTATGCCAGGCTGCCTGGCCATGAGATGATGAAGTATTCTGCTGCTGCACTAGATATATACAATAGATGGATGCGAGTTCGGCCATGAGCACTCTTCATTAGCTACTCGCATATATAAATTACTCAAAATTCAATCAAATTTTGATTGTATTCTTATGGCTGCACCAACTAATAGTAGTGTCAGCTGCAAGACAAGTTATGACATGATCTCTCTACTTCTGCAAGGCGTATTCAGCGCATTAAAGCAAAGCGTGTTGTAATATTACAATTGTGCAATTAAATTAATAAGTAAATTAAATAATTAAGAGTACTTAAGACGCTATTAGCTTTGCTTTATTTTTTTATATTATTCGATAAATAGCACACATCAAATATTAAGGGTTATTTAATTTGTAGTTAGTCAGCTGGTTTAGTTTATATATGTTGGTATATTTTGTACGCTATGGTATTTTTTTGGTATATTGTTGTACTCCATGGTATATTTTGTACTGTAAAAAATACATTAATAAATAAATATATATTGTAATTTCCGGTATAATTAAATGTTTTTTTGGGTGTATTCATTTGGTATATTTTTAGAATAATACCGTTTTGTTGTTCCTTTATTCTAAATGGGTCGAGTTTACTTAACTGCAGCTTTCTTACTTATTAGTTTTTTGCATTTACTTATTAGTTTATAAAAATTACCGAAGATTAAATTCTTCGTCCATTTTATATACCCAACTCATAATTTTGCACACTACAGGATATAAAAATTGGCTTTTAATGTCAGCTAAGATAAAACAACATGTCAACCAGGCTAAAAGCTAAAAAAAATAAATAGATATTTAACTTTAAAGCTCGGCTTGAGGCTACAGCTGCGCTTTGCCGTTGATGTCTGCAGTTTTTGATTAAATGTGGCCCGCAGCGAGTGTGTGTGCGTCTCTATGTGTGTGTCAGGCAGTGTGGATCAGGCAGTATATAGACTAGACCTACGCACAGCAGAGATTGTGTATTATGAAAATGTGGCACATCACTTTGTCCTGCTTTCGCTCTCGGCTTCTCGTTTTGGCTTAATATATATTTTGCCATAAAATAACACCAAAGGGCGCTGTCAGCAGCATAAGCTCAACATTTCCGTTTTTGTTTTAGTTACAACTAACTGTATACTTTGGGATTGGTTAGCATACGATGGATTTGAATGGAATGAGATATGGTAGCAGTGCATGTGTGTGTGTTCAGTTGGTAGCACACACTCACATATATCAAAACATTTATGTTGCAACATGTAAACCACATATGTGGATGCTTTCGAGTGCCGACTCTACGCATTTCCAGGCATTTGCATTCAAATGCATTTAATTAAATCAACTAGAACCAACAGGAAAATGCAGCAACAGCATCAGCTCAACTCAACAAATGACCTTCCCTCACACACACACACACACACGCTCACACATACGTACTTAACCCCTTCACACACACACATACACCCGCTGGCGCTCAATATGAGCCTCATAACATTTAAAACGAAATTTATTTTGTGTAAATTTTGCCAGGTTCGTTAGTTTTAATTGTGTTTAGTTTTCATTTTCAGTATGAGCATGCACAGTGGAGCAAAAGCATAAAGTATTGCTCGTAAAATTATAAATATTTAAAAGCAATGAGTTTTAAGCTGCAAAACGAATTTATTATACATAAAATTCAGGACATCTGAAAATTGCCTTCTCATTTGTTAAAATATATTTATATATATTATTTCTCTGTATTAGAAAATCTTTTATTATTTAAAAATATTTTATATGAATGTTGATTTTTTATTGTCGAATTAATCAACGATAATATTCATTTTTTATATTTAAGATAAACCATTTTGAAATTAAATGTCAAAGTCACTTAACAAAAATATAATTTTTCTATTAAAATAATTAGAAACAAAAACTTTTTTGTGACAGTGTCGCTTGCCTTTTGTTTGGTTGGACAACAAATTTTTACCATGCTTACAATTAACTTGGCTAGCAACGTTTTATTTTCTGTATTTGTTGTCTACTCTTGATGCGTTTTTCTGTCAATTTGACAGTTTTGGGATTGCGGTTTTTAAAAACAAGCGAAGCCATTAAATAAAAGCAAAAAGTAAGCGACGTAAACTCAGAGCCAACCATCGACCTGGCCTGAATTGTCTTTCCTAGCTATCCTGAATGTCCTGACTGTTGGCCTGACTGTCGGCCTGCCTGGTTGTCCTGAGGCCAATCCTACTGTCAATTAACAATTGGCTGGAACAGCGTACCCGCATCAAGCTGTCAAAAAGTTAAATGTGAAAAACTCATTCGTATCATTTATTTTATTATCGCTAATTGAAGACAAGGCTGAAGGTAATGGCCAATGGCTTCAGATAAGAGCGCCATTCTCTTCCCTTATTCCTTATTCCCTCTGCCGTTCTTTGCTCATTCGAAATCAAATCAATGCTGAATTGGAAGCACTGATAACTCATCCTTGAGAGAAACCAAAAATAGGTATACAAAAAAAAAAAGAAAGAACAACGTTCTGTTCAACTTTATTAACACTCGAATGGACTTTCTTTTTGTGGCACAATACATCTTTCAACTCTTTCCATTTCCTTAAGATCTAAGTCAATGGAAGTGAAAGTTTTGAATTTATTTTGTTTCTCATTTTTATTGGGCTTACAGCTCAAAATTCTGCACGAGTTCACTGATTTAGTTAGGCATAAGTAAGGCTGATTCGAAGAAAAGCCAAATTAAATCAAATGGTTCGTCTGTAAAGTTCAAAACAATATTTATTTAAAAAAGAAAGAAATACTTTTCATTTTATTTAAATATTTACTTAATATGAGAAAAGTTAAGTTCAAATAATTATCTTTAAATATATGCTTAATATTTTATACTGTTTGTTATTTTGTGACTTCAACTTTCTGGAAACATCTCAAATAAAGTTTTGAAGCACACCTCGCTCTGCAAAAACATCATAACATCATCAGCATACATGCGCCAAACATTATGCGAGTATATTTAATTAATTGAAATGTTTCCTTTGCGGAATAGACTTAGACAGCACCCGCTACTTATGTATGTATGTATATATCCATCCATTAAGGGGGGCAGCGAGGCATAATTGTGCTAACATTTAGCATCATTATTTTTGCTTCTTATCTTTGATCTTAATAGTTTACTTTGACAATTTAGCTGGGCCCAATGGTTTCTACGTTTTTGCCGAGGCGGCCAACCCGCAAAGCATTTAATGTGATTAATTAATTTAAAGTCCCTCGAGAATTTTCTGTGGAGTGGAAGGGGCGATGTAGGAGCACAAAGAGAATGCCGAATGTTTGTATAATGTTGCCTAAAATTCACAGTTCTGCGCAGTTCTCCTCTAATTGCTTTCAATCAAACAAAAGCCTTTCATAAGACACGTTGACAGTGACACTTGAAAAATATGATACCAAAAAATACGGCACAACAAAATAAAAAACAAGTTAGAAGAAACTAAAGAAATTTTGAGAAATGAACGACCCTTCCAGCTTAGGCAGACCATAGTTCATTGTTTAAATGGAAAATATGGGTAAAGAGAGGGGAGGAGAGGTGAACCCTTTGGAAAAGTGACACCAGGTGAGCAGCGGTCGCCATTTTTGATGGACATGTCGAGCTGGTACAGTTGCAGAGCAAAACAAAAGGCGAGCGTTGGCGCTGGAATCATTTATCAAGGTGGCAGGCGGCGTTTTAACTTAATAAACAATAATCAGGCTGTAATTATATGATGGTAATGGTATAATGAGAGCCCCAGACAATACGTCAACGTCCTTGTTTGGCTTGATAATTGAAAATGTTTGTAATTTTCGCCTGGCTTTCCCTTTTTGTTTTCTTGTTTTCTACACAAACTTTCTACTTTTATCTGTTGCAAAACTTTTGTTGGCCTTTTTTCTCTTTCTCTACTCCTCTTTCACAGTAGCTACCCAAAGTTTTGCGACAGTTTAGGGATTAGCAGCCCCGAAGTAGGCAACGACAACGGGAATGGCAACCAAAACAAAAAAAAAAAAATGAGAAAAACTTTCGGGTCATGTCCAAATTTAAGTGCTGAAAATTTTTCTGGATTATGTGGCAGTTGATGAAGTTGTTGCGCGGGGAATTAAATGCCAATGTCTGGATTTTGTTGTTGTTCTTTTGTTTTTTCTTGGCGCATTGCACTAATAGATTTGTCTACAACACATATTCAAATAAGTTGATGAACCAATATCGTTAACCTCAAAACACCATGCGTGCGTTGAGCAAACAAAACTTTCCATTACTTCTGACAGCTGCTACACATGAAACTCAAAGCAAACATTAGCTAGCAATGCGAATTCTTGACGTGATGCGAGTTTTGGTGGTACTGTGGTCTACCATAAGATAAATGTTCAGCCCTCTCTAAGTATGTCTATTATTTCAGGCTTGAAGTAAAGTTTTGCTTCTAGCGAAATGTTCACACGGCAACAGCAAATTGCAATCATAATTGTGAATTATATTAAAGCAACTCATCAGACATTTCACTTGCCTAATACGAGTAAATTATTCATTTAATACAAGTGCTCAATTAAATTTAATTTCATATGTTTTGGCAATCCTATGAGTTGTTTCGCATCTAAAAACTTCATTGCGGATTTCGCAATATTTTAGATTGATAATCTCCATTATTCTTACTACGATCCTAAGATTTATTCTTCAATAGTTCTTCTACATATTTGTGGTTGTTTTTCTGTAAAGATAAATAGTTTTTCGATAAATTTACATTAACAAAATTGAATTCATGAAACTTACTATAATTTTGTCACATTTTGTGGCAATTAGCTTAGTTGTTTCCAATTAATATACACTCACATTAATTAATAACCACACTTGCAACTCTACTATAAGAATATTCTTAGTATTTAGTCACTCGATATTCGTTATGTGGAACACAGCGGATATAAGTTTGCTCCGCAGTGGACCTAGTCAGGCAGTTTATCGATGGATTTTTCAAATAAGTTTCTTAATAATCTATGGGATTTCCAAGTGCTGTCATTTTTTTAAGCTGCGCTACAATCCGCAAACTCATCGCGTGGAAGAAACCCAATATCATAAAATAATCTCCAAGCTAATTGTGACTGCCAAATGTTGCTTATTCCTGCGACACTTCTTCGATTATATCGTCTTACTCTTTGTGATCTGGATACACGTTTTTATTGTACAGAACTCGGACGGACAGGATTTTATAATGAGCTTGGCAATGGAAGCCATTGCCTTTAATGTACTTCGCCGCATTTTAATGTTTCTGCATTGTCAAGATGATCGAGGAATCTTAAAGCGATTACTCAACGAAATTATCTACATTACACGGACTATACAGAAAAAGGTTGGCTTGATATATCACTGTGAAATAAGTCTATTGGGAGTTTACCTTTGCAAAGTATACATGACTTATGTTCTTCTTGAATCATTGTGGTATAAACCCTACTTTTTGTGGCCCAACTTTCTGTATTGGGTGCTGCTTGAGTATTGTGAATTTGGTTATTTTATTTATCAATTAATTTTGATCAACTGGTATCGCAACTTTGGCTTCTTTCTACAATCGTTCATTGAACATCATGAGCATGAACATTTTATATCACGTTATTACCATCAACGTCTCTTGTGGCTCTTTAAACTCCACTTGAGGATTTGTAAGCTACACAAAAGTGTTAATAAGGAAATCGCTTGGTTGCCATCTGCAATTTATCTTGGAATATTCACATGCATATTCAACATGGAACTGTTGCTGGAATGCATTGTCTATGCTGACAATGATATCGAAGATAAAGTCTATATTATCGCTGATGGTTGTCTGGGTCCTATGCTTGTGCCACTTTTGAATGTATTAATTCTTGGCCTATGCACAGATCGCTTACGCAACGAAGAATTGACACTCCAACAACAAATTGTCATCGTGAATATTATATATTTTCGAAAGACCAATCATCATGATTATACACTTAAAGGGCTGCACAATGAGGTGAGTTAGAGTCTTAAATTTTGATGGAAAGTTGTCGAAAATAAATGTTTAATTTGTAGTACTGTACTTCCTTGATTGTGCACCAAAAAGTGGATCCACTTCAGAATATCATCATATTCCAAATCAACTGTGATCGAGAGTTTGCATTCGATTATCTATTGACTGTGTTGATAACCGCATTGTCTTTCATTCAATACACAGTTGGATCGAATAGAAGTCTTAAGGAGTGCGTCTCACACAAGTAGGATTTTGGATTCTACATTTTTGATTTCGTTATTAATTTGTATTCATTTTTTATGAAAATGTTTTCCAACTTAAAAGGAGTATACAGCAATGATGATTGCGGAGAGGTACCTGGAAATATTTTATTGATATTATTTATTATTTATACATTTATGTTTTGTTAAAAAATAAAGCCGCAGATTTTCAGTTTATGAACCCCGCAAATTACGAATTAGTTTTGCAACGCAACTAATCACTGTGATCTGTGTAAAATAGACACAGCAATCATGACTATGCACAGCTAAGCTGGATTATCTTGCTAATAACTGAATATATAATACGACTGCCCCGACGATGGCGAGAAGTAGCAAGTGGCAAGTAGTAGTATGTTGTATGTTGCAAGTTATCTGCCAAATGGTATGGAAAATGAAGTCCCAAAGCAGCTGATGTGCAAATAATTTTCGGCACATTCCAGACATAAGCCCGAAGCAGTTGCTTTGCCAACGACTTTACAGTTTAGAAGCGCCCCACCTTATCCCTTCTACCCTATCCTAGTGGGCTGCTGGGGAAACTTTTCACTAAGATGCTTGTACTTCTATGCGCTTTGGCTGGCCGCTTGCGCAATTTAACTAAAAGCTCAATCAATCATCTCACATAGAAGGCGCCTCCATGGTAATGCTTAATTTCTGCTTATAGTATTTCTCCCTAGTTTTCTCCCTCCCCCTCTGCTTTCCCGTTGCCGTTTGCCTTTGTCAATGTTGTCATAGAGTTTCGTTTGGGCAAGTGCCTCCTCTTTCTCCTCCGCCTCCTCGTCGACTTTGTGCCAAGCACCGTTTCGCCTGAAGAAGTTTTAAGCCGCTTTACAAGGCGCTTTTTGAAGTTTATCTCCTCGTTGTCTGCCGGCAACTTGTCTTTGGCCAAAAGACTCTTCTCCACGGCTACCTGGACTGTGGAGCTTGCATTTAGGCAACGCAGCCAGCAAGCATATTTGCTTAGCTGCAAAAGGGTTGATTATTAGGCACAAACTGCCCCGAAATTGTTGCGGCTAATGCCTACCCAAAGGCGGCTTAGCGATTAAGTCGACAACATGACGAGGCCTTAAAGTAATTGCTTGGAAATGAGCCGAGCTTTTGATCTAATACATGTTGTGCAATTAAAAAGGCAAAACCTCAAAGTGCGCTGTCGTACGTATGTACTTGCGATTGATGAAAGCGTTGCGCAGCCTTAAGATGCCCTAAAGAGCTTGGAGAGCGTGTAAATATAAATTAGAATTTCTTGAAATTGAATCTTTTATTCAACAGTATTTTTTTAAGTACCTCATTTTGTTTAAATGCATTCAAATCATCATATAAAAAAGGAAGTTTGAATTAACAATTTAAAAAATATCTTTAATTTCTTTTGTTACTTAACATAATACTTTAGTATTTATTTAGAAAGAAAAGACAGAATCTTAATTTAGGAAGAAAAGAAAGAATCTTTATTCACAAAGAAAAGAAAAAATATTTTCAAATAAATAGTAAAATACACAAATTTACTATCACACTAAGAGAATAAATTAAAATATTTTTACTAAGCGATAGCATTCATATTTAAAAATGTTTATAAATGTTTGCTTTACTTTAATATCACAAAAAAATTAACGCGAAAGAAACCTTTCCAATTGGTTAAACAATTCTATTCCACTAAATTTAAGTAATCTCTTACGCTCTAGTTCTGGTTTCTTCATAGCTAATATACCCGAGACTCAAGTCGAGAGAACACACATAACACATAACACATAAGAACGTCACAATATAAACTTACAGCCCCAAAGGCTGATGCATAGTTGCATCCAAGCACGACAATGACGATGATGAGCGAAAAAAAAAGAAAAAAAACAAACAAAAAAATAAAATAAAAGGGAATGTGGGCAACGACGACAACGAGAAGAACAACAACCATGAGGAATAACTATATAATTATGTCTGCTTTCTGCAATTATTTCAATTATAAACACAAGCTGTTGCATTTGCCAGCGCGCCACAACTGCAACAACAGCAACAACAACGACAACAACAGCAACAAACAATGAAAAGTTGCGAGTGGCGCATAAAAATCTCATTGCATACTTTACTGCGCTCGCTTCGTCTCTTCTCGCACTTTGTGGAGGGAAGAGGAAAGACGCTTGCATAAAATGAGCACATTAGCCTAAAAGCAGGCAACATAAACTCCGAGAAGGAGAGAGAAAGAGTGCGAGAGAAAGAGCGAGGTGTTGGACTGAAAGCAAAAGAAATAAAAATAAAAACAAAGAAGAGTCTCAGTGCATCGCACTTTTTTCTTGCTCCTCTTCTGCCACAGCTGCTTTTGCTGCAGCTTGTTGCATATGCATGCCTAGGCGTAATGCGTGTAGTCTGGACAGCAACAACAACAAAGACAACAACAACAATGGCATAATTACTATATAAACTGAGCAAGCTTGGCTGACTTTTGACAGTGTCTCTGTTCCAGTCGCTGTTGCAGTCGTCGTCGTCGTCGTCGCAGTTCCAGTCCGAGCCTCTTTCAGTTCTGTGTTTGTATTATTTTTGGCATGTGTCGGGAATTGTTTTTCTGGCTCACGTTTGCAAACAGCAACAGCAACAACAACAACTAGGTGAAACAACTCGAATAACAATAACAACAACAACAACAACTAGTCCCAGGCTCATAATAAAACTTTTACTATGACAGTAAAATTTTAATGAAATCACTGCAAAACTACAAAACACTTGTGCCAAGGCATAGCCAGATCCATAGGAATGTCTGGCCAGAGGGAACTTGCAACACAGACTTACGACAATGCCGCACACAGTTTATTATTGTTGTTGTTGTTCTTGTTGTTCTTGCGGAACGTGTAAAGTGCACGACCAGGCAATTGAAAACTGAGGACTGAGAACTGAGAACTGAGCACTGCAGGACCAAGAAACATTTACACTGTTTGTCCGACTTACTCTCGGATTGTTTGTTTGCTTGTTGTGGCGATTCGTAACACATTTGCAATATTTATAAAGACCAATAAAAATGTTGAGAGACAAGCAAAGCAACTAAGTGCCTGCAAATTTGCAAGTTTAACTGCAAGTTAATATTGAAATTAGCTTTATGCTAAACTAAACTCATTAGCAAAAGATGCAAAGAATAAGAGAGAATAATAAAATGAGAGCGCAAACATTGAAAGATAGAAAATAATACATTTCCTCCTTTTTATATATTTAATATATAATTTAATTATATATTGCTTTAAAAATAGCAGCTGCTAACTAGCATAAGCTGTCAATTTTATTATTCCCAAATACTCGTTTATTATTTAAAGCTCAATTTATAGACATTTGCGTAATTTGATGGTCCGCCCCTTGTGAGAGCCCTTTAATGATTGTCATTATGCCACAGGCAGCGTGTTGTGCCTACTGAATGCTGCCTACTGCCTACTGCCTGCTGCCTCTGCCATCGCTTACATAAATCAATTCGGCAGTCCGACCCATCGCCCACCTCAGAAATATAAATCAAATTGCTGCCATAAACCTAACCCAACAATAACAAAAGACACAAAATATGCCGCCCAAAATGATAACCCCATAGAAAAACAGAGAAAAAAATCGAAGAGAAAAAAAACACAACGACTCGCTTGAATTAATTTGCATTATTAAATCGGACGCATAAATCGCTGAGCAGTGCACAACGAAGCAGGCAGCAAATACAATAATGGAATAACAGAAAAAAAAGAGAATGAACAAAAAAAAACAATATACAATACGATAATTAAAACATCCCCAAGGAGCTTGGAACTAATTGCCGCAGCCCTTTGGCAGTCGTCATCGAGTGTTATAAATAAATAAATGAAAGCCAAACCAAACTGAACCAAACCAAAGTCAACGTCATGCATAAATTACAAGCAAGTGTGGCACTGGCGCCTTAATTTATGCTTTAAAATTTTATATTAATAACGCACACCATGAAAATTGGCTCGCAGAAGAAAGCCAATGAAATGCAGAGCGAGACAGAGAAAGGGAGATTGACAGAAGCGCAAAAGTGTCAGCGCCAGAGAGAGAGAGAGAGAGAGAGTGGGAGAGAGAGAGAGATAGCGAACAAAAAATTTGTTGCAAACGCACTAATTCAATAATTTATGCACATTTTTTAACACATGAACGCATTCTGGGAGAGTGCAAGGATTCCCGAATTCCGAATCCTTTTTCTGACACTTTTAATTAAAATTAAGCAAAATCACCAAAAGTTAATACGCTCAAAGCTCAAATACCCTGTAAAATATAACAGTTGAAATAGGTATTTAGAGCGTTTAGCTGCCTGCAATAATAACTTTTGTCTTCGGTATTGAGTATTCTATTTAGAATTTAATTGTGTTCGGCCGTTAGGCAAGAAAGTATGCCCCTAAGTGATCATTTTTATTTTTCAATGAAAAGTATTGACTGTTAAACGAAAAATCATATAGTAAAGCAACGGCAAATAACAGAAAAACTGTTTTCAATACCATTTCACTTCATACTTTACTATCAACCGAGAAAGTATGCCACTATGTGAACTCTGTTAATAATTTTGTTATGCTCATATTACTTTTACTTTGCTTAACGGCCTGAACTGCAGTGGAAGTGTTGGTTGTTAAGCGAAAATTCATTACAACTTATGTGTTTTCTATATTAATTGCTTTTAGTTTTAGTTTTTTTGTGTGACCGTTAAGCAAGAAAATGTGCCGCTAAATGCATTTTGTTACTTAATGAAATGTGGCCAATAAGTGAAATCGACATAATGAGGAACTATCACGATACCATCAAATTTCTTGACTTTTCGAAAACGGGTGCTGTTAAGCTATTGACAGTTGAGCATGCTCAACTTTATAGAATTACAGGGTATGTGTACAGCATGCGAAGCAGAGCAAAAGCAGCATATTGAGAGCGTCACTTTCGGCTTGGCGTGCGTTTCAAATTGAGCGGATTAAGTTTAATTACAATTTTTCGACGCGGGGAGAATGGGAGGACACACACACGCACTCGCACACACATTCGCATTCAAATACAGCGAGACGGACACGCTCTTCTTTTGTGCAGTGCAGTTGTAAGGGTTGTTCCTTTTGTCTGGACGCATAAATGAAAAGTAAACCTTTATGCAACACTCGCAGCGGGATGCAATGCAACGCAGCCCAAAACCGCATTCAAAGGCAAAGCGAAGTCTCTCTGCGTCCCCCTCCCCTTCGACATTCCCCATTTTCACCCCCATCCGCACCCCTGAAGCAACCACCAGACAGAAGCATAAGCACAAGACTTGATCTCTGTGTGGAAAATTCGTTGCGCACACGTGTTCCATGGTGTGCTTTTTGGGTTATGGGGACGGAGAATCGAGTTTTTGGACTACTGCAGTGGCCCAACTATGTTATGTTATGGTGTGTGTGTTGGGTGCTCCTGTTGCGCTCTGTGTGCTTATAATTGGATTTCGTTGTCGTTAAGTTTGGACTGCTTATTGTTTTGCCGCCGCCCATGCATATGTTTGCTGTCATTATTCGCACCCAAAGGCCAAGCCGACAACGTTGCTACGATGCCAGAGAGCAATCTTCTCCAGCTCTCAGCTGTGACTTCTCTCTATGGCTGTGTGTGTGTGTGTGGTTTGTAATAGCAGACATTGCAATTGCCTCAGAGGGGTTGCCTCATAGGCATTAACCATCGAAATTACCGTCTACTATACGTAAAGAAAACTGATTACTTGACAGACGTCGACGATGGCAACGTGTCAAGAGGGTTGCGCACAGAGATCCGAGCACATTTGCAAGGTTAATTAAATTTAATGCAGCATTTTAATGTGTATGCGAGTGTGCTCATGTATGTGTCTAGCCCATAATGAATACTTACATATAATTGTGTGGATGCCACAGACTAAAACGTAACTTGATTTATGGCAACAATATACGAAATTATAAAGCTATATTGAAATCGAGCCAGCAATTAAATTAATCACTCACACTTGCAATTGATTGTCGTTGTTTTTGTTGTTATGACACTATTTCTCGACAATTCATAAGTAGAGCTGCTTACCTCTAAGCCTCAAAATAGTGGTATAAATAATTGAATTGCAATTAATGCAAGCGAGAAATTATTTCAAATATGAATTTGACATAGTTCTGAAATTAATATTTGCTTGAATTTATGAGCATTGTGAAGATTATTTTTTATAATAGAAAATGAGCTTTCGTTTTGAAAAGTGATTTGCTGTGAAGACAGTAATTAACAACAGTAATAATTTCATCAAAATGGGTGCGATTTTGTCCGAAAATTCTATTTTATAAACACAAAATAAAAGACTTCAATGCTATTATGTTATCACAGAATTTTGGAGGAAATATTAAATACAGTTTAAGAAGTAATTGACATTGAAGAACAAATAGTGGCATCAACATTTTTATTACAATTAATAATGTAATAGTAAAGAAGTGCGTCGTTATTCTTAAAATATACCGAATTAATATACCGCAAAAATACTAAAATATTCCACTCGCTTTTTTTTTAATATACATAGATATTACATTACAGGGACAGCCGGTCCTACCCACCTACCTATTAACACATTTCAAATATACCATACTATAGAGTACAAAATATACCAGATTGCCGAAAACTAGCCAAGGCCCTATTATAGTAGGCATTTGTCTCACACAAAAGAATTTCCTAAAAAAAACTCTCAAAATTTTTCTGATCGCCATAAATTTTTTTACCCAATAGGTAGTGGGTATAAAAATGTAAAGATATTTTAGTGAAATAGTAATTAAGCTTTAAGATTCTACTCTAATTTCTATATTTGAAAGCATACATAAGTCTAAAGCTGCCTTTCAGCTTTCCTCGAATATTACAAAAAAGGTTAGCTTGCAATCAGATTTAACAATTTCAATTTAAATTACAAATTGATGACTTACTTGAATTTGCATTAAAAATCCTACATCTCCCTTCTTTCGTGTTGTCTTCTGTGCATAAAAGTCATCGGCTTCATTGGCTATTAAAGCCTTTTCGGCATTGGCCAGCTTGTGGCTGGCACTTTTGGTTATTGAACGCATCGAATTATTTACAGAGTAATTACGTCTAATGCTTTTCCCTATGTAAGTGTATGTGTATTTTGGGTGCTGTCGTGTGCCTCACGCTGCAACGCTCGCTGGCCACATGCTCCTCTAATTACTTTCGAAAATTGTGATCAATCACACGATATAATATATGTGTGTGTGCGTGTATAAATGCAGAACGGGGCTGACGATGGTGAAATCCCCCCACGTAGCCAACGTTGCCCCGCAACCCCTGCATAATGACCAACCCGGCAAACACCTCAGAGCTGGAGCAGCGGCTAAAGCCAGAAGCCAATGGCATGGCTAAAAGCATTTCTGCCTTAATCGTTTCATGTCGCGCGACAAGTTAAACCTTCTCCCCAACCTTAGCTGAGTCCATGCAGGGGAAGAGGGTGATGGTGGAGGCAGTTCCATGGCTACCGTAGTCACTACCACAAACTGTGGCCCATGGTCAGCTGTGCGTTAGATTTGTACAGATTAGCTAAACAGTTGGGTTCGGTTCGGTTCGGTTCGGTTCGGTTCGGTTCGCTTTGGTTTGGTTTAGACTGGCTCTTAGTAATAATTGCAAATCAATGACAGGGAAATTCAATTCAAAGGCTGCTAGGCGACACCACAACAACAACAATAACAACAATGGCAGCAGCTTGAAATTTCAATTGAATCGATTTGCAATTGACAAAAAGCGTAGAGAACCAAATGTTGCCTGACATCTAGTGGAAAGGGGCAGAATTTCATGGGATTTGTGTTTAAATGACCAACGCAATTATGGCCAAGCATAATTATAAGTACATATGTACATATATATATGTCTATATATGTGTCTGTGAAGGTAAGTGTAGGTGAGTGCAATTGTATTGGTAAATTTAATTGATTTAATCAAACAATGACAAAGATTAATGACGTTTACATGCAGGGGCGTATTCTGACAGGGAATACAAAATAAATCATTGCAACAATAGTTGTAATGAATTACAATTATTTCGACTTGAATTGACTACAATTTTTGGCTAAATTGTTGAATTTAATAATCATAGAATAATATTTATTTTATTAAAAAGTAATTTTTATGCATTTTATCAAAATTGAATGTCACTCTTTTAAAAATATTTAAATCATATTTAAAAAAAAACAACATCTCTTGAAAATCTTAAAATTGTCTGCTTTAACATAAAAATTACTCATTTTTTAAAGCAAATCAAAAAAAGAATCCAATAGTCAAAAGCTGTTTATATGATTTGCATATTGGTTAAAGTTGAAGAATTAGAATTACAATAAGAGAAAATTTTGTTGAGGATTAATAAAATACAATACCAATTTTATGGTTTTTGTATTTTATTTGATCTGCTCCTTCTTACTGAAGTGAAAATAACTATTATAAATATTCATAAATAAAAACACGATTTTAAAAACACATTACTACTAAATATTTCAATTATGAAATTATACATTTCATTTTATAAATATGTATTATATAATATGATTTCATAGTTTGGTATAATGGAAGAATCACAATTAACGAATAAGCAGAAATCAGAGATAAAAATATATTATAAGTATTAAAGAATTTTTGATTTTGTATTTTTTTATATTTACTCAAATCAAATCACTTTTTATTACATTTTGTAAATATTTATAAATATATAACTATACTGAGCACTGAATTTGTCTGTTCAAGCTATGAAAAAAACATTTCTTGATGTGAATCCCCTCTTTAAAAACGTCCAAAATGCCTCTGCTTAAATTTATTATCTTAAATTTTTGTCGCGCGCTTCGTTCGTTTGTGTTTGCTTTTTGTAAGCGAGATAATTGTTTATAAATGCAAAACTATAAATATGAAAAATACATATATATATTCATTCGGCTTTGTATATATGCCATAATAATAATAATAATAATAATAATACGTCGTTTGAATGTACGAGTTCAACATGTATTTAAACCATTCCAATCGATGTCTGCATATTTACATGCAATAATTTATTAAATGGTAATTGTTTATGGCATATTATAGCCATTATGTTGCCTGCCTTCATTTATTTTAATATGCCTTCAATCAACACAAACACACAGACACTAACTCACACACACACACACACACACATACAGAGAGCCATTTTCAATCAATTGTCATTTGCATAAAATCAACATTAAAACGGCGTCGTCCTCAGACCACAGCAACATAAACTTAGTCCTGGCGAAATTTTAATTAAAAATCAGTTTGCCACAATGGCAACAAGAACAACAACTACAACTACAACTACAACAACAAAAAAATTGCTGAAGAACATGCGAAGCTTGGTATTGTTTTTCTGGAAGGTGGGAAAAGTGAAAGTCACTAAATTCGAAAATGAAAATTGTTATGCCCTCGCACGGATTGAAGCGAGCAAACAAAATGCAATAAATTTCCAGTCAAAAAAAAAAAAAAAAAAACAAAAGTGAAAGAAAAAAGCGCAGAAATGTAAATAAAAAATACTAGAAAAATGCGCATAAATTAAGCATAAAATGTTGCCAAGTGCAACTCTGCTCAGAACTGGAACTAGAGTTACGGCAGTTAGTCAGTTTTATGCCCCCTTGAAGGTAAATCCATTTCAACTTAGACGCAGCAGACCAGACCTTACCTCAACCTCATTCTAACCCGACTCCGAACCCGAACCCGAACTCAACTCGAAACACTGCAGTGAAAGTAGTTAAAGTGAAAGCCCTCAAATGCAGGCGATTTGCATAAATGCAAATTAAAGCAAGTTGGCTGCAGAGTTTCAGTTAAGAACCACGGACACATCATTCAAAATGACTCGCTGCGCCGCACTAATGAAGCAACAAAGAGGCGTGCCACTAACAACAACAAAAACAGGGCGTGGCCTTTAAGCAGCGTGCAAAAATTTAAAATTAAAGTAAAGTAGAAATGTATATGGATCAAAGCTAATTTCATCAACATGCTAATAGAGAAACAAGAAATAAAATCAAGTCAGGAGACGAACTTTACGCAAAGTTAAAATTAAGCAGATAAAATCAAACAAAGTTGTGCAAAATGTATTCGATTTCTAACGAACTTTTAATAGTAATTGGCAATTTCATCCATGCTCAATCCCAAAGTCAAATAAAATCTTTTGAATTTAGCTGACAACTTGTGCCATTGCATTTATGGGGCAGCTGCAACAGCAGCATCGTAGTAGCAGCTTTCCACAGCCCTCTAGTTGCATTTAAAGTCAATCAATTCGTTGGAATATAGCAACTACTTCCGCCTGGCTGCACATTATTTCCTGCCTGACTCTCGCAGTCGTAGTCGTAGTCACCAGTCACCAGCCCCCAGAGTCTGCCATGACAACGTCACAAGCAGCTCCCGAGTTCCGAGCATCAACAGCAGCCAACGACATCTCCAGCTCCAGCTCGAACTTCATTTCATTTTATTTGCACGCGTCGCGCTGTCAAGGGTTAAATGCATTCACATCTCCCGCCTCCTCCTCCTCCTCCACCTGCTTCCCCTTGACAGACTCAAACCGCCCCAGTTGACCTTTATTGGCAACGGCAACCATTTGCTTCCACCTGATCACATTTCACACGGCAGCAGTCACTTTTTCTCCTCCCTCTGTCAACCTTTTTACCCTACAAATTTTTGCATGCGTTGACATGTGAAATTGTTGCGCAAGTCTCCAGGCGATGTTTTGCTGCTGTTTGTACTTGACTTCTCGCTGCTGTTGCTGTTGCTGCTGTTGCCGCTGATGTTGCTGCTGCAATGTGTTTGGGGGCATGGTGTTGATGTTTTAATTAATGGCCATATGTCAACTGCATGCAAATAGGTTAAAAGCCAGCCAATATCCGTGTAAATGATGCCAAATAGCCCTCCAATTCAATTGGCTTCAATACCTCAACTACCTGAGCTGCTGATCCGCTTATAGAAGATTAAAGGATACAAATCGCTGGAAATTCTACAAATTCAATAGTGAGGAAGTGTTACAAATTAAAAAATAGTCAAATGAATTCTAATTTTAAAAATACCTGCTAGAAAGTATTAATAAAATTTAAAAGAAAATTAGGGATAATGTTTGGTTGACTTCCTGCTTTTGGTATTCCTTAATCTTTGTACATTTTACAACACTTAAACTATGAGACTATCACAACACCAAGCTCAATATTTAAAGGAAGTAACTATTACGCACTACGCAACACTTAACATAAAATCGATAATAAACTAAAGTAAAAAAGAAGATAGAAGAATTATTGTAAAATAAGGCAAACTAAACGAATGTGTAAAAACTAAATATAATGAAAGAATATAAATGAAAGTTCTTAAATTATGTAAAGCACATTTGCAATAAATCAGATTTTACTGCACTAAATAATTATTAAATAATCTTCCTATTACTTGACATTAAGTTTAGTAATGACATAGCGTTACTTTAAATATTCATGACACAAACAACGATTTTTTCAAAAGATTCATATAACTTTAGCACGATATAACGAGTCACAGTTTAAGGCCAATTGCATGTCGCAGTAATCGCAGTAATTTGCATGCACTCTAGCAAATTCGATTTGCTGCAACCAAACTGAAATGACAAAGTAATCGCTGTTTGTCAGCCGAGTGGCACGTGTGTGTTTTCAGAGTTGACCTCGAGCCATAAAATGCAAAACTTAAATCTGAATTATGAGTGAAGAAAATCAATCATGAATGGCAAAAATCATAAATGCGAAATGAGGCCGCCTTGTCATAACCTTTCTCATCGATGCTTTAGGGCTACATAGAAACGAGACTGAGGCCGAGGTCTCTCCATCGTTATCATTAGCATACATTATGGTTTGACCCTCAAGTGCTGTCCAAATGGCCTATTATGTGCTTGTAGCTGGTTGCTCCATTGGCTTCCTAGCTCATCTTTTTCACTGCGAGTGTGAGTGTGTGATGTGTGGTGGTCAGTCAATACTCGTATAGCAAAAGGTTCCTCCTCTGTACTTATTCCTGTATGTGTGTCTTTGGGTCTCGGTCCACCAATAACTACACTTGTTGTGTGTGCGAATTCAGGGCAAATGATAATAGTTGTTGGCACACACACACATATACACAGCATAAGGACCAGGACCCTCGACCGATGCTGATGTTGTCTGAGTGATAAAAAAAAGCTCAGTCCAGTTGAGTTCAGTTCAGCTCATGAGCTGTGCGTTGTAGTTGTAGTTATTTCGCAGAAGTCCTTCATTCATGGGTTCATTCATTCAAGCGTTTCAATTGAGTGGAAAGCCAAGTCAGACCCAGTGTGTCCTGCGTCCTGTGTCCTGTGTGTGTTCCAGTACCAAATACCAAATCCTGTCCCGGTCCTTCATAAGCTTATAAGCTCGTTTCGCCACAACCATGTATTTCCTTCTCATAGCTCCGTTTTGGTTTCGTTTCGTTTCGATTCGCCTTCGACGCTTATTTTCCTTCTTTTTTTTGTGCGCAATTCAACATCCGTTTTTGTGGCTATAGCATGTCTATTATGTTGATGATGTCCTTTGACAATATACGGAACGGGACACAATGAGAGTGACCAGTAATGGTCCAGTAATGTCCAGCGTTTGCCGCTTGCCGTTTGTCGCTTCGTGTATTGGCATTGATATCGAGGATTGTTGGGTCACGACTAGAACTACGTATACTATATATGTAGTATATAGGTCGCTGTCCTTTTGTTTTGCAAACTGATTGTAGTTGCTTTTGTGGCTTTGTTTCACACACTTACAACAAAATTGTCGGGCAGCAAATTGATAAACTGTGTCAAAGGATCATTTCAATAACTTGTTCCAATTGTGTTTCACGATTTTGTAATTCATTCAACAACGCTATTAAAATAGAGAACTTTATAAAAAATTAACCTTTCAGTTTTCAATGTCGGACAACGCATTGACAAAATGTGTCAAGAAATCATTTCAATAAATCTGTTTGGGTTTTAGGTTCTTTCTTATTCATTCTCTTGAAATGAAAGTATTGAAATGAACTGTGTATTTAATAAGTAAAGTAAATATAAACTTGTAATGTAACTATTATGATGATGTTTAAACAGTCGAGAATTTAATTAAGAAAATACTTTAAAGCTCTATTTAAATAAATTGTTGAGCTAATGTTTATGTTCTAAGATAATCGAATTTAATCTCTTTAAACAATGATTTTAAAATGAACACTGGGTACATTCATATTAAAATGTAAGTATAAAAACGAAACCTTTTTCATTCCTATGACAATAGACAATCAAAGGATCATTTAATTATTGTCGACAATTGTGAAATATATTTTCTTGTTCATCAGTTGCAAGAATACATTTTATTAAAATTTTTAAAATAATCAAAGCTATTTAAATTTAAACTTTTAAATTGAGCGATATATTATTTAATTAGTTTTTAATTGAATTCAATTCATTTATATGTTATTTGTTTTAAATGTTATATATAAATTTCTTTTTCAAGTTTAAGAATTTTCTTCTAGGTGTTTCTCTGTTCGCAAAGATTAAAGAAAAAATATTAAAGAAAAGATAAAGGATAACTTGAAAGCTGAATTGAAATCTCACCTAAGTAATACGAGCCTGTGTTATTTTTTGTCTCACGTCAAATACGAAAATATCATTTGATTGGAAATACTCTTTGACATATCATATGACCTCTTTAAGTGGCCCGTTGCCATGACTGAATATACGAGTATAGAATCGATTTGAGGCAGCTCTTCCATTCGCCTTGGGGCGATTTGATGTGATTGGGGGATGATTTTAAGACACCCTTTGACCTCGTATGGCTCATCAGACTTGAGTTTAATTGTTTGTTTTCTTAGTTTATTGAACTGCGACAGACATTCGACTGACAGACAAAAGACAACTGACCAGTTCAGTTGAGTCTAGTTCCAGCACTCGAGTTGATGCACTTAATGTCCATGGCGTGTTTTTAATGGCCATCATTTTTATTTGGCCTGGCGGCCTGGTGGCGAAGGGATAAAGAGCGGCGCTAAGGACTTTAATTAACTCGCTTTAAGCCAAAGTCGCCATATACAATACTTTCGTTCGTTGGATATTTGAGGCCCAGTTGGCTGGCCACTGGGCACATGCTTCTAATTTATAACCAAGTGCCAAGACGCTTTCCTCGTCCGTGCTTCCCACGCCAAAGCAAATCCCAAAGTCGTTTATTTGTCCTTGCCGCTGCTGCTTCTTCTGCTGCTGTTGGCTGGCATTTTATTTATTTTGCCCGCCGTCGCGTCGTGTGGATACGCGATGGTATTAGGAATGTGTAGGGTGTTGGTTGTTGGTGTTGTTGGGTGTTAAATGTTGGCTCTTAGTTCTTGGCTGTCTACTGTGTCGGGTGTGTTGGGTGTTAGGAGTTGGGTGTGGGCTAAGCTCAGACTCTGGGCAACTAAAAACCCATAACTATATGTTTTTCTGACACATTTTAAAAGTGCGCCGCAAGTCGCATGCAATTTATTGTTATTGCGTTTTGTACTCATTTTTCTTATTCCACTTTTTTTCGCTCTCTCTTTTTCTCTCTCTTTCTCTCTCTCTCTCTCTCTGTTTTGTATCTCTCTGTGGCTATCTCTGGTTTTGTCGCAAATCCAAGGACATTTTGTTGTGCATTTGTGTTAACCTAATATCCTTGTAATTGCCAGCTAAAAAAAAAACAGCATCAAAAACTGGAACAACGTTAGTTGTTGTTATTGTTGCATTTATTGATGTTGTTGCTGTTGTTGGCGCTCTTGCTGCTGTTTCTGGCACACAACTTGTTAGTGAAAGTTGCGCAGAATAAAGGCCAAAACTAACGACGACTCCATTCATTGTCTGCTCTTTTATTATCAAAATACTAAATATACTAACTAAATTGAGTAATATACAATGAGTTGAAGTACACGAAAACATAAAACAAACACTCTTTATAATAAAATATAAATAAGCTTTATAAAAAAAATTAGTGTTTTGAGTTTTATAGGTATAAAAAAAAAATACGAATTTATATATTTTATCGGAAAACAGAACAAGTTCCTAATATCAATCTTAGCTCTAAAAATAGTGCTAATCCAAAGCTTTAATAATAACCTTCACTTATTTTTAAATATGTTTTAGTTTATGTTATTTTTTTCTTTGTAAAGATCGTCGCACGCGACATCCGTCAGAGAACAACCCATATAAGAAATGTTTAAAACAACCAATATTTTGTACTTGCGCATTGTATTTGATTACCAAAGCATTACACTATGTTTCACTTAAATATTAAAATTACTTTTTAATACAAAACTAAATTACTTTCCTAAAGATTCAATTAATCGATTGCGATTTCTTTCATCTCTGGACAAAGATATAATTAGAGTTGAACGATTTCTTGTTCCATAAATGTTATGTTAGTTGTAAAATCTAAATTTTAATGATGTTAGTCAAATTTATGCTTCGAAGAAACATTTCAAGCTGTCCTGCAGTTGGTAGAGTATTTTTTGGGTTACTGTTGCCAAACATATTTTTCTGTCTTTTTTTTTAGTTGTTGTTATTTTTGTTTTGGGCGGAGCGTCCGCCGTTTGCTGCTTTAATTTGTTGGTCAGCTTACAAATTTTTATAGCGCATTTTAATTGACGTTGGTTCTGGCCCAGTCCACACACACACACACTCACATACACATTCGCACAGTTCCAGCACATGGCAGAGTTTTATTTTACGGAATATTTTTCTTAACCGAATTTATGGTCGAATTTTGTGCGAGTTTGTTTTAGTGTGTTTGCCAAATTAATTGGGTTAATAGTGCGGTTTTTCTTTTCCCTCTTTTTGAAGCTAATGGAAGCATTTGAATCGATCGAGTTGCCACAATCTAGTTAACACAATCTGGTTTAAAGTCGGTGGCTAATGCAATAGCGATACGAGTATCAATTGGCCAATTTGAAGACAGCCAACAGATATGCATGATATGAATGCTGAAAGCGAGAGTAGGAGGAGGAAATAAAGATGAGGCCAAAGAGCATAACATATATACAAAGTATATTATACTGTTTCAACTCTCGACGAAAAGCTCGACACGTGTCAGTGTCGCTGTCAATGGATGTCAAGAGCATAGAAATGGTAATCCTAGCCCATTCGTAAACTGCCTAGACAAGCCTACTTAACTACTCACTCAACAAGCGACACTCGATCCATGTTGCAACTGCGTCATGTGTCTACTATACTCGTATTTGTGTGCTGAACTTGCCCCCTCCGAATGCCATGTCATCATACATATACAATCGCATGTCAGCCGAAAATTAAACCTTTCACTCAACTCAAATTCAATTGTTGTGCGTCTTCAAAATCGAAATCTATAACGCACGAAATCAGAAACTGTCCGCCAAAAAGTAGAGGGTGGCTCTTTGGGTTGAGATTTGCGGGACTAAACGCATTACATGTCGAGCAATCGAAAGTCGAATGGGAGGAGGAGGAGAAGGAGATGGGAGCTCTTGAGGCAGAAATTTTATTTGTAATATGACAGCACTTCATATCCTTTTTCAATGATATTAAGAGGCTGGCGAACAACAGGAAATTATGCACGTCAGACCTGTCTGCTTATGTGTAATACCCGTAGCAATGCCCGTTCCGAACTTTGGATATTTGCTGGCAATATTCCATATACAGAGAGTGGGGGACAGAGTTCATATTATATTGCCCGCTGGCCCTTCGTCAGTCAGTCATTTGGTTAGTCCTGTTTGCCAGGGATTTAGCACATGGTTCGCTTGCGCTGGGCCCTTTGCATACATGATTGCATTTCCGTTAATGAATTTGCTGAAGATGTGCCAGATGTTCGATAGTCACGAGTGAAACTAGCTTCAAGATTTGCACAATTTATCATTTTAACCACTTTGATTATGAATTTATTACTCGCATATTTTCTTAACATTTTTTTTGCTCTCCCACATCGTTCATTAAAAATCATTTCTAGATTTCTTTTTCCATTTTTTTTTTCTATCCTTTCCGCACTCGTCAACCATTCGCATATTTTTTGAGTTCTCAATTGTTGCAGCAGGTACGAGTTTTGATTTGGCTGTCATCAGTCATAAACTGCAGACTGTCGTCGTATTTACTTAACTTTGGCACACTCCGCTTTGCCCAATATCAAATGTTGATTGTGTTTACCATTTCATGGTTTCATTTACTACACCACCCTCCACACCCCCCGCCAGCATCTTCACCTCAGTATGCAGTATGCAGCACCCGAGGCTGTCGCCCCCATTTCCCATCTCTGGCTTGCCATTCCGCTTATATTGTCATTCTCAGTCATGCTTCAACGTTTGTTGATCTCTCCCTCCTCTCCTCATCTGTCGCATCCTTCATTTTTGTTGTACCGCCTCAGAGTCATCTCGCTGCTTCCGGTTTCTTTTTGTTCAGAGTTGGGGTTACGACTGAAACAATAATACAAATATATAAAGCTTGCTGTTTGCTGGTGCTGCCCTCGGGGTCGCACTCGCTGCTCAGTGCTCAGTACTCAGTAGTCAGTGGACTGACTGACCACTTGCCAGCTTTCAAACGTAATGTTAAATCTGTTTTGCACCGGCAAAGCCCGGCAGCAACAAAAATACAATAACTATTAACAAAATAATGAATAACGGATACCCTTTTTAACGCAGCGGCTACGTCAGTAATTAAAGTGTGTTTGTGACAACCTGAAATACTATTTGAAAGTCCAATTTAAAGCTGCGAAGTGAAGTAAAATATTATTATTATTACATACATTTTTAATAATTACATAAAACAATATAATAACTAAAAGAAGGGAGTGCTAGCTTCTAAGGCCATCGACTCAGAAGAAAAAAAAAACTATGATAGCTATATATGTATAAAATAATAACTTTTTCCTAATCAACAATTTATGAGTATTTGCGGCAACAAAAAATAAAATTTGTTTGTGAGTTATTATTTATTTTTAGAAAATTTTTTTCACATTTAAATTTATTTTTCGTTATAAATTAACAGATCAATTTAAACGTTTTTCACTTAAACAATTTAATGGAAAAGAAAAACATTGCCAGGAGCACATTTAGATCATTTGGACTAAAGTGGGAATTTTAGTATTTAATGAAGAAGATAATAAATTATAATTACTAGAGAAAATAATGAATTAATAAGTATTTGCGTAAACTAAAATACAATTTAAAAATAATTTTTATATATTAATTAAAAAGAAACAGATTTGTTATCACTACAAAAAATTATATCGCATCAGAAATTAGTGCTTTCGCCATAACAATTACAATTTCGATATCAGATTATTATTATTATCAGAATTATAATAGATATAGACCAAATAATAAATTAATGTTAAAATGTAAAAAGTAATTTAAGGTGTTATTGAAGAAAGCAAAGCAATTATAATGATGTAGAGAATACAATGAATTAATGATTGTTCACTTCCCCTAAAAATAAACCCTAATTATAATTGTAGAACTGTGGAACACCTTAATTAAGGATCAAATCGAAGCAAATAAATTATGTATTTGCCACAGCCATTAGGCTTAACTGTGGCAAACCTCTTGATCAAGTTGCAAATACCTTCTTGAATGACAAGAGCAACAAAAGCAACAACAGCAGCAACAGCAACGAGAACAACAACCACATGAGAAGCAGGCAAGCAACACATGAAGCATGCAACCCCTTGAAGTGTAGCACAACTGGCAATGGGGCAAAATGTCGAGGGGGTTTGTTTGACAGCGACGCTCATTTGAAATGCATGCGACGACAAGCTTGAGAGTGAGAGAATGAGAATGGGAATGGGAGTGGGACTGGGAAGGGGAAGGGGAGAGAGAATGGTAATGGAACTGGGAATGGGAACGGGAACGGGAACGGGAACGGGAATGAGGTATATGTATGTAAAGGGGATTGGGACGACGAAGCAATCAACTCGTGTCAGCAAGGAGCATATCCTGACTGATGCCAAAGCAGAAGCTGCAGTTGAGCTGAGCTGAGCTGAGGCGAGATGAGGCAGCTGACTCGCTTCCCTTGTCGCTGTCTGGGCTGCCTTTTTGGCCTGCGGATGTGTTTGTTTATTTAATTTCTGGTATTTTTAATTGAATTTTCAATGCTGCCACAGATTTTTGATGCCAAACTCTCGCTCTGTATATCTCTCTGCCTCACTCTCTAAAGTCTCAGCTTAATCTCAAACTTCTTTCTCTCTCCCACATTTTATCATTGCAGAAGTTGCATCATTGGACCCGAGCTGAGCGTCAAGGTCTGTTCAATTGGTACTGTGATAAACCGTTCGGCCTACATGTCGGACTATTGCCAGTTGGAGGGAACCACGGGCCGCCAAACCCAGCCGATGCCCATTCGTTGGATGGCCTGGGAGAGCGTGCTGCTGGTAAGTTTGCAACGTTGTAATAAGTTAAATAGGTTAAGTAAAAGAAAAGAAATGGATCCCATCTCCTTCTTCATATCACGTTGTATTTCAAAGGCTTGTAGTATAAAGTTAAATAAGTTAAACTGATAAAAGAAAACAAATGAATTTGCAAAGGCTCTCAACTCACTCTTTCTTCCCATCACAGGGTGTTTATCAGTCATACAGTCTTGTCTAATGCATTCTTAGCTTCATGAAATGAATGGTTAAATAAATACAAATTAACAAAAAGATTTCTAAAGACAATCAATTCACTTCCTCTTCACATATTTGAGTATTTGCCAGCCGAAGAGTGTTTATCAAACTTAATAAAAAACAACTTGAATTACAAAAGTTTTCAGCTCACTATTCCTATACATTGAACATTGAATATAATGTTAACAAAATACTAAAATAATACCAAGAAATTGCAGAGGCAATCCTTTAACATCCTCTTCACTTTACAGAGTATTTGCCAGTCGTACACTCATAACTGCCGCAGCCTTTTACCTGCTGCATGAATTGTGCGCTCAAGCACAAGTTTATAATTATAAATTAATGAACAATGTTCACTTTTTCCCTCTGTCTGTTTACCACCTCCGCCTTCCCCTCCATGCTTTGTCCCTCGCTTCTTCGCGCGCTTGCAACACACAATACTTCTTGTGTTGCCTTCGAAGGAAGCCAGAGGAGCAGAGAGCGGAGAGCGGAGGGGGTTAGTCAATGCTTGGGGCAGCTTGACAGCAAAATGAGTTGTAATTGTGTTAATTATTTTTAATTTGCTTTTTCTGCTGCCTCTTTAAGCTAGCGATTTATGTCAGTTACCTTTTCCGGTCTTCAAGTCGTTTCACGATGCGATGCTATGCTATGCGTTGCGCTAAGATAAATCCATTAGAATAGCTCGAATAAGCAAAGAGTTCTAATAATTTGAATAAAAAGGAGATATTCATACTTTACTCGAGATGCTTGCGATTCGCTATTTTAAAACGAATTGCAAGATTCAAATGCATAATTATTAGCATTTGAATGTAAATGAGCTAGAAACAGAAAGAGAAATGCAAAAATTTGCAAAATAAAGAGAGTTTGTTAATGTAAAATATTATGTAATTTTAGTTCTTAGAGAGCAAGCAGCAATAAGATTATTATGAAGTGCACAACTAGTCGTATGAGTGATGCTTAGATCTTTATTTCCTGATTCTAAATAAATACTCATGTACAAATATTTGTCACAACTTAACAACTTAAATAAAAATATTATTAAATCCACAACAATTCAAATGAGTAATATAATGTTAAGTTTTAAAATAGGTTGTAAATTATATAATATTAATAATATATAAAAGGGGTTTTGATTTTGATTGCATTGGTTGACAATCTGGTATATTTTGTATGGTATATTTTGAAACTAATAATATAATAATATATTGATATACCAAATAATTCCTTCGGTATAGCTTAGAATTTTTTCGGTATATTGCTTTCGTATATTTTAAGAATAATACCGCAATAATTTGACTTCTTTACATATGGTTAGCGTGTATCTTAACTTGTTTTTATACCTGCTACTCATAAGGTAAAAGGGTACTATATTATGAAGTCTATGGTATATTTAGAGTGTGGTACTATACCGATATACTAAATATACCATTTGGTACATTTTATGAGCATTTTTGTAGCATTTTCGGTATGTTTTGAGAATAATACCGCAAGATATTGTTTTTATTCAAAATGGGTAGCGGGTATGGCACAGTCGAGCACACTCGACTATAGCTTTCATACTTGTTTATATACGATAAATTAATAAAATGTGTATGAACACAATAAAAACTTTAAATTAAAATTAAAGTTAACTCCCAATTGAATTTCGAAAACTTCTTTGTGTCGAAAATGATCTAAGTAAAATCTTTCGAAAAAATCTGTAAAGCTTTAACAAAAGCATAAACAATATATAAACGCATGAAAGGAAACACATTTCAGATTCAGAAATTATAAAATGGATTAGAAGTTGCTTGCTGTGCCTCTAGCATGTAGTCATCCAATTAACTTACAGTTAGTTGAAGTCCATTAACTCCCGCTCCTAACCGAGCCCAAGCAACTCTCATCAAAAATGCGAAGCGAGCACTTCAATTTACGCTGAAAATGGCATAGAGCGCGATTTTTATTACCGAGCAAACAAACGAACCCCGACAGAAAGAATGAAACAAAGCAACAACAACAAAAATACAGACAAATTAAAAGTAAAAAATAAAAATATACTATGCAAGCGAATGAAACAAAAAAAAAATAGAAACATAGACCGAGAATGAGAACGAGACGGAGAAAGAGAAGGAGAAGAATATTTTGTAAATCCCCGAGCGAAAAACCGCACTAAATAAATTAATTAACTACATGAAAAAGGGGTTTGGGTGCAGACAGAGAGAGAGAGAGAGGAGAGGAGAGGAGAGGAGAGCACAAAACAGGCACGCAGACAAAAGGACATGCATGAAGTTTTGCCTCGGAATAGCAAGGATAAAAGTCATGGATAAGCCCACGCATATCGCACTAGATATGGTGCCAGTTGTTGCTCCGATTCCAGTTGTTAGTTGTGTTGTTGTTGTTGTTGCTACAGTTGTTGCTGAGGTTGTTACCGAGGTTGTTTGTGTGTGTGTTTTAGACAGTGCCGAGTACAAGCTGCTTTTAGAGTTTTGCCATTGCCTCGGGGCCAAATGAACGGCAGCAACCGAGTGGAAAGGGCAAAGGGGCAAGAGTTGAGATATGCTAAATGCTGTTTCGGATATATGTATGTATATATATGGCATATTAAAAAGCGCAAAATTTGCCTTAAAGGATCCATATGCACATGAATGGCTTTTGTGGCGCAACAACCGCAAAAATTCTTAAACCAAAAGCCAAGCTAAATACAACAAAGCCAAAGGCACAAAATATGTTCATTCATATTCTCCTCGAGTATTTCTTTTTTTTTTTTTGTTGATTTTGTAAGATATTTCCATATACATTAATAAAACATTTAATTGCAGGCGAAATTCAGCACAAAATCAGATGTTTGGTCCTTTGCCGTTGCTCTTTGGGAGATTTTAACATTCGCTCGAGAGCAGCCCTATGAGCACATGTCGGACGCGAATGTTATTGAAAATATCGGGCATATCTATCAGGATGACAAAATGCATGTAAGTTGAAAGTCAACTAAACAAATCAACCGAAATATTTCTAATATTTCTTCTCTTGTGTGTGGCAGGAACTATTGCCAATGCCAGTCAACTGTCCACGGGAGATTTACGATCTGATGTGCGAATGCTGGCAACGCAACGAGTCAAGTCGACCCAATTTCCGAGAGATCCATTTGTTTTTACAACGCAAGAACTTGGGTTTTAAGCCCAGCACCCAAACGCTGATGTATTGAAGTTAAAATTGGAATTGCAAACAATCCAAAAAACCGAAAAGAAAAAAGCTACAGCTGAATTAGAACAGATTAAAGACAAAGGCTAAAGTAAAGAAAGACAGCAGGCAGAATCTACACGCGATTTTAGCACACATTTAAAATTTATATCGAATATTATATTACATACATATATATATGGCAAGCACGATGCGAATTTTATGCATGTCAAAATAATGCATTTAAAATTTATTGATTTATGTATAATCTGCGGCTAGTTGCCGTTGAAATGCCCTAATCGAAGAGGTATAGAAAAATATTAAAAAGCTTTGAGAACACAAAAAAAAACAAGTAAGAAAGCTACAGTCGAGTGAACTCGACTGTGAGATACCCGCTACCCATTTTGAATAAAAGCAATATATTTTGCGGCATTATTCTCAAAATATACCAAATATACTGCAAAAATACTAAAAATATACAAAATAGTATATGTGGTATATCGATATAGTACCGCATTCAAAATATACCATAGACGGCACAATATACCAGATTGTCAGCCAAAGCAACTCAGACCCCTAGTAAGTAGGCGTTTTTGCCCATACAAAAGTATTTCTTTAATAACTTCGACAATTTCTATTTGATCGCAACCAAATTTTCAGGGATCATAAATACTATAGTTATTACTGTATATACCAAAATTCGGAACTCTAGATTTCAAATTACGCTTGTTATTCGATTTTTTTGATTTGCAGGGGCGGAAGTGGGCGTGGCAAAAATTTGAAACAAACTTGATCTGCGTGCAAACATAACAAATGCTGTCGAAAAAAAATTATAGCTCTATCTCTTATAGTCTCTGAGATCTAGGTGTTCATACGGACAGACGGACAGACGGACAGACGGACAGACACACAGACGGACAGACGGACATGGCTAGATCGTCTCGGCTATTGATGCTGATCAAGAATATATATACTTTATAGGGTCGGAGATGCCTCCTTCTACCTGTTACATACATTTCCTGCCGGCACAAAGTTATAATACCCTTCTACCCTATGGGTAGCGGGTATAAACACAAATTAAAATATTATGGCACTAAAAGCTGCACTTAGCTTAAAGATTCTTATATAAATAAGATGCGAATTGAATCAAAATTGAACTAATTACATCTTCGATTTGGGCACAATGCACTTAATAATATCGTATGTCGTATGTTTAAGAACTTTTTTGGGTCAAACACAGGAGATGCTTAGTGTTAGCTTAGCTTTAGGTTCAATATCGAGTCAATAGCTTAAGGTTTGCCCTCAGCATTATTCAATAAAGTAATTGTACATACAATTCACTACTGACTACAGTTGATATCAAAAATAATATATATAAATGGTATATGACATAAACATAAGAAAAATTCGAAGTACTCGACGCATATTCTATGAAATAGAATCTAAAATTTAATCATTGACATATGTGTGTACCTATCGCTCCTCCACCTGAATGCTCTCTCTATCTGATAATTTTTGCTTTAAATGTATATAATGAAATCTATATATATATATATATACAGGTATCAATAAATATACTCATAAGCGTAGCTCTATGCAAGCCCCCTTTGTCAAAACAAAACTCTATCAATTCCAACTCAAAATTTAATTTTGATGGGTCACATTTGAGGTAAGGAACGGATCTAGAAAACCTGCGTATAATTTTGACAATAATTGACAAATTTAGATTTCAATTGATGCAACAACAAAAATGCTTCTAGAACTGCCTAAGCTAATAGAGAGAAGTGAACCAGATAATCGAAATATCTGAGATACGCTAAGAATTCAAAAATCAGACAGCTTCAACTTTGAATCACAACAAAGTCAATTAGACGCATATCAAATGACATTATTAACTTGAACTTTGGCTTGCTATAGTATCCTTTTTCTGTTTGTTGATGTTGATGTGAAAAACCTTTTCCTGTGCCTTTTCTGCGATTCATTTCAATCATCTTGCGATCTTATCTTGTGTTTCTTATCAATAAGCTTTAACGAGGTTTCGCCAATGCAACAAAAACAAAAGATAAACAAAAATCAAATAAATAAAATATTCTTGCAAATATTCAAAATATATATTTAATTAAACTCAATTTTAATAATTAGTTGAAGTTCGGCAGGCCGAAACTTAATCTTGAATTCTTTTCCAATTGAATGTAATCAAAATGCATTTAGAATAATTTGATTGTGCAATTGATATAGTTGAAACTTAAAAAATTGTTTCATAGTTTATTCCAATCATAAATGCTGATTTTGCATCGTAGAGTTAAATGCACTTAAAATTATACTTACATTACGTACATTTAATTAATAATCACGATACACATACTTCAATTATAAACAAGAGAAATTGTCAAGACAACAACAAAAACAAAAACACCTTTTCACCTGCAACGAATTCAATTTATGGCAATTTATATTAATTAATTATTTTCCAAATATAATTAAAAACGAAAAACAAATTGAAAAACCAAACGTTGAGCACAATCATGTTAAAGAAAAAGAAATTAAAACGCATTGAAAATGACAAAAAATAATAAAAGAAGTTTAAGTAACGAAGGCAAACAAAAGCTAAGAAAAGAACAAAAAACACACGAAAAGAAAAACAAATATGTAGCTTAAGCGAAATTGCAGCTAAAAATAACAAAAACAAACAAAAACAACATTGTAACAGAAATCCTAAGTACACTAAATGCAAAAATAAACTGAAATAAAAATAAAAAACAAAAAAAAAACTTTTGGGAGCAGATTTCATTGTTGGGAAATGGCAAATGGATGGCAAAGCCGAGGGAAAACTAAATGAGACTTTGAGCCACAGTGCGCAGACCAACAGCTGAGACCTCCTGTGAGTCCTGCGAGTCCATCGACCCAAGGAAAACGAGTCGCAGTCAAGTAGTTTCGACTGTGAAATACCTGTTAACCATTTTTAGAGTATATATAAATGAATGTGTAGAAGAAACTCTAAGCAAAATCATCGATGATTAAGATGATAGTGAATTTGTGGTTTAAAATGAAAGAAAAATAATAAAACCACAAAAATTTTGTGCTTAGATGACTTCATATTTCTTAATTAATCAATAGAGTTCATTATTATGATTGCATTTTTTCTTCTGTCCATATCTTGAAGAATTTTAAAGGATTAAACTTCTCATACTTACATTTGTCCGTGTTTGTATAATTTTGTTTTTGTTCTCTTATTTTCCATAGCAACTCTACTACATGTCGAAAAGAGCTGACTAATTACAGTTTTTCTCTAATACTTTATTATGCTATCCAGGTATTTCAGTAACCCCAAGAAAAATTCTCAAATAATATGAAACAAAGTCACTTATCTAATCTGCACAACAAATCATTTAAGACATTTTATTTTCCGATTGTTCAGTATATGTAAATATAAAAATAATAATTCCAATTATTATAGTATAGGTATAGAAAACTATAGTAACACACTTTCATCCTTTTGTTTTCACTCTTTGTTAAAATTAACCTTGCTTTTCAGAAAAGGCGGAATTTGCGTTCAAAAATTGTTACAAATTTTATATTAAGACTGGGTATTGATTATAAAATGTGTAACTGCCTTTAATTATCTATGCAGCAACTAAAGAAGTTTAACATTATCTTGACAGAATTTTCATTGTTGTTATTTATTTATATTCATTCTAAATCTACATGCTAAAGCTTTTTAAACTATGGCGCTAGTCAAAAAAATATTCAATTATGATAAAAAAAATTACAATTTATATTGAAAATGAAATTAAAATCAAATCATTATGCTGCTCACATTATTTTTTGAAATTAATAAAATTCAATTCAAAACAAATTTAAAATAATTTTGTAGTTCTTTTTTTGTTTTATTTTTTATTTCTTCATATATTATTATAACTTTACCATTACTGTCATTATTGCATTTATCTATCATTTTTTATGATTGATTATTAAATTATCATTATACTCGAATTTTTACATAAGCCGAAAGAATGAAAATGGGTAGACAATTTATAATACACATAAAGTCTGTTGGTTCAAGTATATAAACATAGTACATATGTATATTATTTTTCTGAACACATTTGCTTTCTACACAAACACGTATTCTGTTGCCACAAGTAAGTCGAACAATAAGCATAATACCTTCGGGGCTACCGGGTATAAAAGAAGCTCAATAGGCCGCCTCAGCCTTAGACCGCGTATTGTGTTCGTTTGGCAAATTAAATAACATAAAATACAAATCCGCAACAAATCCGACGAGCAGCTAGAAAATAATAAACTTATTAATTCAAATTGGCGTCCTAAACAGCCAGCCAGCAGTGTCCTGCAGCGTGTCCTGCAAATCGCTTGTTGCTCGATGTGGCTCAGTGGCTCATCATTGTCGCATTGTTAAATCCTTGAAACAGCTGTGACTCTCGAGCTCAATTACAGACGGATTTGCTTGGCAATTTCAAAGCAGCGAGCGAAGGTCTCGTGAGCATCTTGTAAGCCAAAGAAGCTAATAAGAAATCTAGACTTTAATTTACTTATAAATGGATTGATTGGCACGATATTGAGGACTTTAAGTTGAGAGAAAACTTGAAACATTTAAAGCTCTTTTCAGTTACAACAAAACTTGGCCACAGACTAATCCAGAAATGGAAGTTCTATATATTTCTTTTTTGGTTGTTACTCTTTTAGCTTCTTGCATTGTTATTGCGGTTTGTCGTGTGTGTGTTTTCCCCTTCCTCTCACTCTCTCTTTTTCTCTGTGGATGGCAATGTAATTATTTGTGTGTGCTGCTTTACGAAGCTCTTTTGGCCGGAATTGGGATTTGGCGAATCTTGTGGCTAATTGGAAAAAATGCCAGCAGTAAAAATGCGGCGACAAAGTCGCAGTACAGCTCATACATATTTGATGCTGCTTTAATTTAAAGTTACGCTTTGCCGTGCAATCGAAATCAATAAGTTATTATTTAGAGCACGGCGTCAAGCCTCCCATCCACCCCATTTGATCTCCCACTGGGTTTGAGACTGAAACTGGGTCTTGGAGGCCGCTACTTTTGACTGTGGTTGCGACTGCGACTGTGACTGTGACTGGCCAATGCTGGCAGCGCTTATTTGACTTGGTTTTCTTTTAAGGTTTGCGAAAACAAAATCCCAGACGCAATCTTTGATTTTATTGTAAGCAAACGAAAACAAGGCAAACGCAAAAAGAACAAACAACATGGAACGCCAGCAGCCTTCAGCAACAAATGCGCTCAGAGATTTTGGTTTGGTTAGAAAAACAATAACAACAACAACAACAGAAGCCACACAAACCAAATGCCTCAAGGGGGAATCACCAAAGCCAAAAGAGTGAAGACCACTGAGTGGGGGAGGGGGTGAGGTGGGATGCTCTCTCAGTGCAAATTGGCAAAGTGCGTAAAGCATTTCAAATAGATAACCACTCAAGCATATGTTACATTAGAGACTCACACACACACACACACACATACGCACATGCACATGTTTCTTCAGACTATTCTAACTGGTTCGGATATTCGCTGCTCTTGGCAACAAAACAAACGTTGCCTATCCGAAAGGCGCAGATGGTTTATAATTAGTTCTTAATTTGAGCAGAGAATGATTTTGGGCATTTTTTCCTGATTTAATATATGAATTTTATATTTTATCATAAAACAGAAAAAGTTCATAAAATCAATCTTTGCTCTAAATATAGTGTAAATCCAGAGCTAACATACATATATGAATATTCTTTACTTATATTTTTAATTGTTTCAAATTATATTTTTGCATTGTAAATTACACATATGAAATGTGAAATGTTTGTCTGAGATGTTTGTCTTGGCTGATTGATCTATTGACTAAATTATTATCTTTCTAACTACGACAAGACCAAGTAAAAATGATCGTAGAAAATATTAAAGGGAAAAAGTTTGTAACTGAACATTTTATTGTAAACAGTCAATAGTTTACAATTAGAATCATTCAAATTTGATATTTTTGGGAAAGCTGGTTTAATTATTTATACAATTTATGTAGCTAATATCCAAAATGTAAATAGAGTGATTTAAATAACATAGGTGGAAAAAGCTGCACAAAGTAAGTTTTGAACCAAATAGAGCGAGTTTTTAATTTTTCAATGTTAATTTTAATAACATATAGCGAACAATTTAACATTGTTAAAAAACCATTGCCACAATTAGTTTACTATATCCAAACACAACTTTAAGGCAACCATAATTGGAATTCAATAAAAATACTTGAATGGGCAAAACCAAATCAAATGCAGTAACATTCTATGACTATCAAGCTGTAAAACATAGTCGTAATATCGAGAGGGTTGCTTACACTTGGCATAAATAAAATTTAAATTTAATATTTTTTAAAAGGCCATAAAGCCAGCGCACACTGCAAGCCATAAAAATGCAGACGATGTCTGTTAGTGGGTAAAATTGTAAGTAAGGACGTTGCACTGCCTTCTGCCTTCAGTCTTCCGCCTGTTTCTGCTTCTTCCAGCTGCTCGCTACTTGCTGCACACCTTGGGGACATGAAGTCATCAACTACGACACCCACACTTCCTTTTCCCCCTGCTTGGCACTTTCTTGCGGGTGCTGAACAGAAAAAATAGCCCACTGCACCTTAAGGATTTGCTTTTTATGTTTATTATTTTCTTTGCCCTCTTTTGTGTATCTCTTCATGTGGTGCGTTGTAGTTGTTCTCATTGTGGCTGTTGTTGTTGCTTTTGTTGGCCACGTGGCCTGCACCCTTCGCCAATTCGACGCGCTAGTTTCACACCCTTGTGCACCCTCAGCCCTTGTCTTGAGCCCTAAGAAACGCGTAAGCAAGCCGCAAACGAAACATGTTGCGTTTTTTATGTGGCCTACTAGATCCTTGTATGTGGAAAGGGGGATTTTGGGCCGGAGGTTGGCCTGGAAGTTGGCAGGGGGGCTGTCTAAGGTCATCAATAATGGCGCAAACATGCATTTAAGTCGCTTGCTTTGCATTAAGACGAAGCGGCTTATTGAAATTGGTACACATCCTGAGCCCTTTTTTTTGCTCTCCCTTTTCCTATTCCTATTATGGCAGAAGCAGCTCTTGGCTCCCATGGGAGTCACTACTTTCAATAAAAATTTGTTTGTGTATTGTGGACACTTTTTTTCTTGCTTTTGTCGGGAGATTTTACCTTTTTACTAATATAAATAGAAAGTGTCTACAATGGTGGCTGTAATGGTTAGTAGAACACTCTTTTTGAAATAATTTACTTTGCCGCCAAATTAAAAGTGCGCTGTTCTTTACAGCGCGAAGTCTGTTAACGCAATATGAGACTTAACATAGACATGAGTGCCAACCTTAATAATTTTTAAAAATTTAATATTTTTAATATGGTAACGAAGTTAAGTGAGACCGTAAAACATACCAAAATGTTAATACCAGTATGATTTAAAAATTACATTTCACATTTCTACACATAATTTAGATTTAAGAAAGTAATTTATTTAAATAACAAATCTAAATCCAAACAAAAAAACTGTTATAATAATTTGTTAAAACAATTTCAATTAAGTTACGTTATTTTTCTTGAAAAAAGAAAAATATCGATGTACACATGAAATCGATAATTAAAATATGCTGAAAACATCGATATAGTAATGGTGTCATCGATATCTCTGCAGAGCTAGTATATATCGACGTGGGCAACACTGGCGCGGCGAGACCCATTGTGCATTTTTTCTAAATTAATAAAATGGCATCTGCAAGCCAAAAATATATTAAATAAAGTGCAATTTATTACACGAAAACCATTGCAGGTATAGTGTTAATCAAACGCTAAAAAGAAATAAAACCTTTTTCGAGGTATCGACGTTGCAGCTTTTCTGCTCGAAAAACTATGCGCGTGTGTGCCTGTGTGTGTGTGAGTGAAATTCCAACAATGCGCAGGGAGCGAGCTGGCTGAAATTTCTTTATGCAAAGCGTACGCAACAAAAAAAGAGAAGAAAGAAGAAGCAAAGCTAAAGCCAGGGAAAATTAGTTGCATGTGTGTGTTGGTGTTTTGTGGCGGCGGCTGCTAAATAAAAAGTGCGTATAATTAGCAAGTGCAGGCCAACATGCGTCGTTTGCCCATAAGTGAAGTGTACACACGCATACATGCATATAGAGAGATATGTGTATTAAAAGCAGCCTACATCAAATCATTGAACTGTACAAACACGCCCATATTTAGTGTATGTGTGCTATGCTAGGCTATGCTTGTATATGTGTGTGGACAGTGTTTATTTATTACACTTTGATTTTGCAATAAGTTGCTCTTGTTGCTCGTTTTAATGGGGGCTTATCCAGCAAGCGAACGACGAACGGAAGTCGTCGCCTACAATTTTCGTGTTTTTATTTTATTATTTCTCGCTCACCCTCCTCCACACTGCGCACACACTCACACATAAAACAATCAACTAGCTGACAAACACAGTCGTACATGCAAGCATGCAGAGAGATACACAAACACATGTACATACACAGACATCCATATACATTTTACCCACACGCTTCAGTTGCCGTCGGCGTCGTCGTTTACTGTGTCCGTCGGCGTCGTCGTCGCCGTCAGCAGCGCAGACTCAATTGCATGAGAATTTTTTGTTGTTGCTGTATGTATTTCTCTTGTGTTTTTGTTTTACTTTTTTTGTTTTGTCGTCGCAGCCGTAACGCTGACTTTATTTATTGGCAGCATTGTTGTTGCTCTCTGCTGCGCCTGCTGAAAATGAAAGTGTGTTAGCTTGTATCTGTGTGTGTGTGTGTTCGTGTATATGCAATGCAAATTGTGCGGCCTGCGAAACAAAAAAATAAACGAATAAAGAGAAATAAATAAAAGAAAAAAAAAAACAAACAAACAAATCCCACCAACAAAATTGACCAATAAAATCTCACAGTAATTTTTTGTTTTTCTCTCAACAAGAGATTTCATTTTTGCAACTTAATTAGGTGAATTCTGTGCCAACAGCAGTGAAAGAAAATGTGTTTCATCATTTTTTTTATTATTATTATTTGTAGTTAAATGCAGGCAAATTTAAACCAGACCTTAAATGAACACATTAAAAAAAACGTGGGCGCATAATTAAACAGTTTTAAGAACCGGTTTAGCAAGAGCAACCACAACAAAAAGAAATTATTTGAGCAAAAAAATAAAAATCATTAATAATTATCAGTTTTGAAGTTTATTAATATACGCAAAAATAATAATGATGACTCTTTAAAGTGTAAATTAATTTTTGTCGTTGAAGATGTACAAAACAAAAATAAAAATATAATTTTTGTATGTAATGAATTCGCTTTTAATTATTATTGTTTTTTTTTTTTTTTAATAAATTAAATATAAATAATAAAGATTTACATTTCATATACTAAAATAGACAAGGCCAGGTTGCTGCAAGGCAGTCGAGAAACACAAGTAAATAATAGCTCTTAAGATTTTTAACCACATTCCATTCGGCTTCGTATTAATAACACGATTGCACTATAATTGCAGCTTTAATACAACACAAGAAAGGTCTAAAGTTCAGCACACAAGACATATCACCGAGAACACAACTGATTGGCATGCCGTAGAAGCTGCACCAAGAGAAGCAGCGCCTTAATGGATCCATATCATCATATCAGACATCATGTGAGTATCACTCCCATTGTAAGGCAATCAAGATAAGCATCTCTTTAATCTCGAAACACTTGTCTTTGCAGTATCCACCCAGTAGCACAGCCGGGCCAACGTTGCTCGGCGGCAACGGCAGCAGCAGCAACAACAACAACGGCAGCACCACAGCAAGCACAGCTGCAATCAATCGACCGGAATTGCATCAAAAATGCAATCGAGGATCGCACTCAAGTGACACAAGTTCAGCGTACAGCGGCAGCGATACAATGGCCTCTGTATATGGTTCATCGCTGGAGGCCGAGGAGATTGATCTCTCCGGCCTCGTTGAGTCCGTGGTGGACTCCGATGAAGAGGATCTTGCCGAGAGCATGGATGTAAGTTGTACTTCACAATGTCGCTTTTCTCTAGCTTAATTCGCATTTCTAATCACAGAGTCTCAATGTGCGCGACGCTGTAAGAGATTGTTTGGAGAAGGATCCCTCGGAGCGCAGCGAGGATGATGTGGAAATACTGCTGGAATTCACGCAAGGCCTCAAGGCATTCACCAACATTACGTTGGCCGTGCGTCGTGCCCTCTGCTCTGTGATGGTCTTCGCTGTCGTGGACAAAGCGGGTACCGTTGTCATGTCCGATGGCGAGGAGTTGGATTCATGGTCGGTGCTTATTAATGGCGCCGTTGAGATTGAGCATGCGAATAGCACACGCGAAGAGCTGCAAATGGGCGATTCATTTGGCATATTGCCCACGATGGATAAGCTCTATCATCGTGGTGTGATGCGCACCAAGTGCGACGATTGCCAATTTGTGTGCATCACTCAAACGGATTACTATCGCATTCAGCATCAGGGCGAGGAGAATACTCGACGGCATGAGGACGACAATGGTCGTATTGTTATGGTCACCGAGCTGCGTTCGATTGGCGGAAGTGGTGCGGAGAGTCACACAGCCGCCACAACTGGCGCAACAGCCGCAGCGAATCTGAATACAAAGCGTGGTCACGTTGTGATTCGTGGCACGCCGGATCGACTTTTGCAGCAGCTCGTGGAGGAGAATTCGATGACGGATCCCACGTATGTGGAGGACTTTCTGCTCACGCATCGCATATTCATACAGAATCCGCAGGAGGTGACCAGCAAATTGCTGCATTGGTTCGATCTGGAGCAGCTGGACACGCACAAGACGCAGGAGTTGCGAGATCGCGTCACACGCGTCGTTTTGTTGTGGGTCAACAATCATTTCACCGACTTTGAGGCGGATCACGAGATGATGGAGTTTCTGGAGATCTTTGAGGCCGGTCTGGAGCGCAAGAAGCTACTCAGCCAGCTGCGCTTGTTGCACATTGCGTGTGCCGCCAAGGCGCGTATGCGCAGCTGCATCTTGACGCGTTCGTCGCGCGATGAAGCCCTCAACTTTCAAATCATTGGTGGCTACGAGTTGCGCGGCGTTGCCGCAGCTACTGGAAATGCCTCGGTGGGCATTTATATATCGCACGTGGAGGCAGGCTCAAAGGCTCAGGATGTGGGGCTCAAGCGTGGCGATCAAATACATGAAGTCAACGGCCAGTCGCTGGATCATGTGACTAGCAAACGGGCGCTGGAGCTGCTCACGGGCACCACGCATCTGAGCATACAGGTGAAGAGCAATCTGCTGGGCTTCAAGGAGATTATGCAGGCGCTGGAACATGGCAGCGGCAGTAGTGCTGGAGGCGGTGGTATCAGCTCAACTGGCAGCGGCAGCTTCAAAAGTTTGCGCAGTCCCCGACGCATTTGCGCCAACGATATTGCCAAGCTGCACGGACGCAGTGATAGCACCACCGAGGAGCTGAGCAATCGGGCGCACATGGTGCGTTTGAGTTCGGTGGACATGCTGCTCGATCAGCCCGATTGTGCGCCGCCCCAGACGCCGCCAGTTGGCGGTGGCAGCAGCGGAGGAGGCAACTTGGCGTCGAATTTCATGCAACAACTGCTGCAGAGCGTCAACTCGAATTCGGCCAAGAAGTGTAGCGCTGAGGATGGGAAACCAGGAGGCTTTATGACGCTGGCGCCGAAGCGGCGACTGCAAAAGGCTTTGGCCAAAATGAAACTACTCAACAATCAACAGCAGCAGCAACCGCATGCGACGGGCAGCGGCTTAAACGACAGCTCCGACACGCTGCTCAATGAGCCGCAATGCAAAGCAAAGCTATCCGCTGCCAGCTCCGGCAGCAGCAGCTGCAACTCCACCTCGAATGGCAACTGCAATAGCACTGGTCGCTTGTATCAATCACAATCGAATCCCGATCTGAGCAGTCTCAACTATGACAACGGCAGTGAACCCAGCGCCACGTTGCAAGTGAACTATTTGCAGGCGAATCTGCATCGTCCGTCGGCGGCCAGCACATTGACAGCCAGCTCTATGCTGCCTCCGGATTATCCCGAGCATGTGCTCAAGGTTTACAAGTCGGATCAGACCTGCAAGTACGTGCTGATCTACAAGGAGACGACGGCACACGAGGTGGTGATGTTGACGCTGCAGGAGTTTGGCATACATGATCCTAGCTCCAACTTCTCGCTGTGCGAAGTCAGCGTGGGCGAGGGCGGCATGGTGAAGCAGCGTCGTCTGCCCGATCAGCTGCAGAATCTGGCCGAGCGCATTAGCTTTGCAGCCCGCTACTATCTCAAGCTGAACGACAGCACGGAGCCGCTGGTGCCGGATGAATTGGCGCTGGAATTGGTACGTGAATCTGGTGTGCACTTTTTGCAATTGAATGCCTATGAGTTGGCCATCCAGTTGACGCTGCAGGACTTTGCCAACTTCCGGCAAATCGAGTCTACCGAGTACATTGATGAGCTCTTCGAGCTGCAGTCCAAATATGGCGTGCCCATGCTCAGTAAATTCTCGGAGCTGGTGAATCGCGAGATGTTCTGGGTGGTCAGCGAGATTTGTGCCGAGCACAATATTGTGCGACGCATGAAGATCGTCAAGCAGTTCATCAAGATAGCGCGACACTGCAAGGAATGCCGCAATTTCAACTCCATGTTTGCCATCATCTCCGGTTTGGGACACGGCGCCGTCTCGCGGCTCCGTCTGACCTGGGAGAAGCTGCCGTCGAAGTATCAACGTTTGTTCAATGATCTACAGGATCTTATGGATCCGTCGCGCAACATGTCCAAGTACAGGCAACTAGTATCCGCTGAACTGATTGCCCAGCATCCCATCATCCCATTCTATCCGATTGTCAAGAAGGATCTGACCTTTATCCATCTTGGCAACGATACGCGCGTCGATGGTTTGATTAACTTCGAGAAGCTGCGCATGCTCTCCAAGGAGGTGCGACTGCTGACGCACATGTGCAGCTCACCCTACGATCTGTTGGCCATACTCGAGCTCAAGGGTCAGACGCCCTCGAATGCACTCTTCTCGCTCAACCAGATGTCCGCATCGCAGAGCAACGCGGCTGCCGGCACTGTGATTGCCGCCAACGCGGGCCAGGCGACGATAAAGCGTCGCAAGAAGTCGACGGCGGCACCGAATCCCAAGAAAATGTTCGAGGAAGCGCAAATGGTGCGTCGGGTGAAGGCGTATTTGAACAGTCTTAAAATACTCAGCGACGAGGATCTGCTGCACAAGCTATCGCTGGAATGCGAGCCACCACATGGCTCCACCTACTCAGGCAGCATTTCGCATGGCAACAGCTCGCATCGCAGTGCCGGCAGTGGCAGCATTGGCGGCGGAGGCAGTGGACAAGGCACTGGCAGCATTCACAATGCTGGCGGCGATCAGCTGAGCATTTACTCGCACACCAGCTCCAGCTCGGCTCCGAACTCATCGCTCTCGCTGCGTAAACGACATCCCAGCTCACCGACCCTTTCTACCACCAGCTCGACGAGCTCCACCAGCGATCATCAGCGTCGCCAGCAGCTGCACAACAATGGTCCCAAGTTTGGCACTGCTTCGCCGCAGGCTGTCAAGAAGATGCTATCGCTGTCTGAGTCCTCGAAGATTCGACCGCATCAACCGTTTGTGCCGCGTCACAGCTCAGCTCTGCCGGGCGTCATTCCGCCGCTGCATCATCTGCATGCCGCTCATGGCTTCAGTACGCCGTCTGGTCCTGGAGGCGTCACTGCAGCGTCTGCTGCGGCTGGCGTTGTCAATGCACAGTGCACTCCCAGTCCCAGTCCGTGTGCTCACCGTCGTCTGGCATCAGGAGGTAAGCAAATACACATGTTTCACTTTAATCCCTAAGTGGGTGATTAGCATTGATTCTGGGAATATTGCGGGGGGATTAGAAGAGCTTCTTGCCAAAGCAATCCTAAGTAAACAATCTTAAAATTGTAGTAGCAAAATACAACATTCATATATCAGACAAAAAGTATTGAAATATTACTAATGAATATTTATGTAGTAAAAATATTGGTGAAGTTAAGAAATGGAAATTATTTGAAAGAAGAGAAAGTACATACTTGAAGTTTAAATATACGATATTAGAAGAGTCTATCAATCTGAAAAGTATAATAGTTAAATCAGCAATATAGTATTAAATACGAGTAGATAGTAAACAAGTATTAAAGATACAATCGTGTGTACTCGACTGGGATAAACCCTCTACCCATTTTTAATAGAAACAAAACAGTGCGATATTATTCTTAAAATATTCCTCAAAAATACTAACATTTAGCGAAGGTCATATTTGTTATATTGATGCAGTATTTATAGTACTCCATTAGAAATGTGCCTTAGAGGTCAATATATACCAAAGTATCAGCAAAAGCAGTTAAGACCCAAGTGCAGTATAAATATATATAAATATTTCTTACTTATACAATTTTTATCCGATCGAAATGGAATTCTCATTAAATTTAAATACTATAGTTATAGTATATTTATAAAAACCAATGAAAATAAGAGTTAATATCTAAGTAGCTGTGAGTGTAACATTTATTCGACGTTACAAAGCATCTGTAGATGAAATATGTTTAATCCATATAGACAAAAAATACTTCTTTTTTCAAAAATATTGTTCTTCAACCAATAATGACTCATTGAATTCCAACTACGAATAAGTCTAGAATAACTTATATTAGTTAATTTATATGAAATGCAACCAAAAATGTTTTAAAGTAGCATTAATTTATAGCCAAAACTAATAACTTTATTGGGAAGCTGTTTGCAGCGTTTTTAGCTTTTATCCAATTAGCGAAATATACGAAGTATTCTTTTATGGCTTATGGAAAAGAAGCAGATTATGATTATTAGTAAAATGAGCCATATGGCAATTTTGTTGTTGCAAGCTAATTTTGTTGTGGTCATTAAAGCTGAGGAGAAGGATAAGGTTAATAATATGATGGCAGCATTTATTGTGGAAGTTGTGCAATCAGCCTTCAATTTGTCATATAAATACTTTCTATATTTAAAATAAATTGCGCCGCGTCGTTTATCGTACTATTAATAAATAGCCACGCTGTAGTAGCAAATAGCTATTTTTATGCGTGATTAAAGTCGACTGTAAAGTGCACTTCAATATGTATATTAATTCTCCCCATTCTTTCACGATTTTACAGGCAACATAATGCCCACTCGGGCGATACACGAGCGTTCGCATTCGGACACCCCCGCCCCGCCGCCACTGCCCTCGGTGGATCTGTCGCTGGAGAGCAGCAGTGTGACAACCTTCCGTGATTTACCACTGCGCAAATCCGTGACTTCCGGTGAGTGAATTGAAAGTGTACGCTTATGCATAGATGTAATTCGAAATGAAACTAAACGCTTACAAAACGCTGCTACTAAAGCTCCATATTAGCAAACATAGTTAATTAATAGTGCATAGTTGTAGCTTAACTTTAGTGTAAAAGGCCTCTTAGCAAACAACAACACGTTGATTGTGCTTTAGTTGTTTCCCTCGCCCGCTCGCTCGCTCGCTACGTGCTTGCACTTGGTTTGGTGGTTGGTAATCGCTGCTTTGGCAATTGGTTGTTGGTCTCTCACACACACACGCAGACACAGATATACTCTTTACACACACATACAAAATACATACATATACATGTTGTAAACTCTCACGCACTGTGACACACTTTACGCTACTTTTACTCTTCACTCATTCGTCACAAAAAAACAAAAACACTCAACAGGTTCGGTTTCATCGTGCGACAGTGGGCATGGCTCCTACGCCCAGCAACAGCAGCAGCAGCACCATCTCTTGACATACCAACAACAACAGCAGCAGCAACAACAGCCACACAATGAACCATCGCCGCCGGTTTACACGGCTGCCGATTGTCGCCTGTTGCAGCAGATATCAAACAATGCAGTGACACGGAATTTAAACAGTCCCTGTCAGAGCACAAGCACACCACCCAGCACACCCACACCACCACCTCAAACACCAGCAACAACAATAACGAGCACCCAACAGCAACAACAACAACAACTGCAAGCAGCATCACAGCTACCCGCACCGCCTGCGTCTTATTTGCATATGCGCAGCCATCAGCAACTGCAGCAAATACAACAGCAATTGGCAATGCCACCGCCACCGCCGCCCGTCTACACCGCCAGCAGCCTGTATAGTCATCATCATAACAATGCTGCCGCCAACAGGCATCTCAATCACATGCATGGTAAGCGATCACCACCAAAAGAAAGCAGGCAGCAGCAGCAAAAGCAGTGGCAGCTTGGGGAGAAATGTTAGCATAGAGATCTTCCGCTAAGATCAGCATAACAGAGAAGACTGATTAGCAGTCATAACTTATCATTTAACTAGTCTACAAACCTTCTACACACTCTCTAACAATATTTCTGGTTTCTCTCTCGCAGGTGGCCCGCCAAATTTTATGGATAGCACCAAGTGTACCATATGCCCCATGCCACCCATGAATCAATAAATCAAACTGTGCTGTTTTAACTACTAAATGTTAATTTAATTAGTTGTGAGTAAAAATCTATTCTGTAAAATATTTTCAGGCATGCTAATTGAATTATTCTTTTTGCTTTCAGCATATATAGATGCCAAAATTTGTTAATGGTTGTGGTTTCCATGTCGCCAGCAAAACACACATATATATTCATGTATACATATGTAGATATACTCTACAAAATAATAAGAGAGGCACATACCATCGTCATCGAGAAGATGTTGCTGCCCCACCCACCCATTCACACATACATAAGACACACGCATTCATGTTCATATCCCATCATAAGTATTCTATCTATCAGCTCTCCCCATTGTCACGTATTCTTAGATTAAGTGCATAAAGTTAAGTTTACGTTTTGTTTTAAGTGGCCTACGATTAATTTTAATTTAGCACAATTCTTTGTAAACATTTTCACTTTCTTCTTCATACAACAAAAAACAAAAAAAACTTTAAACAAAGTTGTTGCCTTCTCAAATGCATAAAAAGAAACGTCTGCAGGCAGACCAAAACCAGCAGACTCAATCAAAAAAAAAAAGAATTTGCAATCAAAAACTCTTTTGAAGACTTTTAGTCGGCATTTAAAAACTAAAACAAAAAGACAATTTCAATATTTTGCCCAGCACAACAACACAAAAATAAAAGAAAAAAACAAAAAAAAAGAAAAGAAAATAAACAAGATCGAGCTGAGAGCGACTCACTCACTCGCTTGTATTCCATTTATGTATACTTTAGCTCTATGTACAAGTTAGTTTTATATATAAATCTAAATATATATATATATGTATTATGTATCTTTCTATATATGTATACATATGCAAAGTAATGAAAAAACCTTCGCTCCAATTCCAAATATTTAGTTTATAAGCTGAGAGATTTTTTCCGAATATTTTCAATGAGTTGAATTTATATAATTTATATTCAACACCACGAACACACTGAAAAGACAAATGCAATTTATGTAAAACAAGAAAGACAAGAACAACTCGAATGAAAGTACAAGAAAATCGAAACCAACCAGAAAAAAAAAAAACTAAACAAAAGACAACCTAAAAACCTGAGACTCGAAATAATAAGAATAATAATTTTTTGTAAACATATTTTCCTCACACTTGAAGGACTCCAATATTTTTGTGTGTGTGTAAATTATGCAATTGCCTGTTATATACATATAAATATACATTATATATATATATACATACGACTATATACAAGAAATCTCTATATATACATACATATATACATTGCCTATATACAAACCTGAACAAAGTGCAGCCCAATTAGCCTAATTTGTTGGATGCAACATGAAAATATTTAAAGAACAAGAAAAAACAAAAAAAAAAAAGAATCAAATTGCTAAATGTTTAATGTATAATTGTGCTCTTTTATGTTTAAGTTAAGATTAAACGGAAACTTTTGCTTTTTATGGCTTACAATTAAATTTACATGTAAAGAAAAACAAAATGTTTGTGCTTTTTCGCTTGGATTAACTTTAAATGAAACGCAAAAGTCTCACAAACAAAATGCTGAAGTGCAGATTCTAAAATTTTGGGGCGAGTATTTCTTGATAGATCTTTTGGATAGACTGAAAGATAAAAGCTATCTAGCAATACCACAAAAGATTTCGACTCAATTCAATAAGTCAGATTAACCATAAGACTTTTCAAAATTAAATCACAAAAACAAAGAGGCTTCCCTTTATGTCTTCTGTCATCTACAAAATCGTTTTTTCAAAACAAAAAAGGCATATCATATTTTCTGAGTTTTTATCAAAATAATTCCCCCCAAAAAAGGAAAATGTCGCAAATAAACAAAAAGAGAATTGCTTAAATAAAATATTTACAAATCATTTAAAATCGTATAACTCAATTTGTGTATTTATTCATTTAAGAATCTATGTGTATGTGTATTATATATGTCAAAAATATGTACTATATATGGTATGCACATGGCTTTGAAAAAGGCAAATACATGCAGTATTGAAAAACAAAAGAAAAACACCTGAGATTGATTGAAAATGTTGTATAATTGTAATTTTTTATTGCTTTGCTTTGCGTTGCGTAATGCATATCGATTGGTTCAGTTTTAAAAAATGTGTATAAATAATTTGGCTTTAAACCTAAGCACTATGATTAACACAAATGTTAGTTTTTTGCATTGAGGGTGGAGCGCGCGCGCTTACATCTTGGTAAAAAATTCAAAAGAAAACTTATGCGTTAACAAATTGGGATCACAACGTCAATACACATCGAATTGGTGGTTTAATACATATATGTATATATAATAATATAGTAGCTGCCCCATTGGAAGAACAAGTCTGCAATACTCGGTTATGAGAAAGTTGTTCGATTCGTTTGTTGAGTTAGTCATAGGTTAAGCTTAAATTGCAAAAAATACTACGAATGGACGTTGATTGGATGTTCGAAGTTAGATCAACCTCGTTCGCTTCAAATACGTGATGAGCAGATTATAAATGAACTTGTATTGCGCCAGCGATGGTATAATGCTGTCCCGCTGATGCCGCAGCTGCCCGATGACTCGCGGTATATCCAAGTCCTGCAATCAAATTGAACAATTTACTATACAGGAAAAACTCATCAAATAATCAATAAGCTACCTCATTGTGATCCAGCGTGTAGAGCAATAGATCCGCTGTCAGCGTAACACCTGAACGTCCGCCTCCTTCTAGGCAGTGTATGAGCACTGGCGGATTTGTGTTGTGTCCAGGTGGCACCTCGTTTGTCGACGCCAATCTGACTGAATTGAGCTCCTCGAGAAAGTCGAGAAAGTGATTGACATCACGCGGGCAATTCTGTTCCGCCCAATCGGCGTATTTCAAGTGCCACACGGAGCGATAGCGACGCGAAGGTGCATGATACAAACGCAGCTTGCTGGTGGTGCAGCGATCGGTGGTTTGTGAGAATTCCTGATAAACCTGGAACTGTTTAGTAAGCATTGGATTAGTTTATGCCTTTAACTAAAGAAGAAACGGTTTGTTACCTGACCAAACTCCAAGCTGCCTTGGCTGCTGAGCGGTATGTAGCTCATGTCCTCGGTTAGCTGCACCACCAAATACACATCGGCCTCCCACACGCATTGCCAGAAGATGCGCATCGTTTGCGACTCCTGCGGTGATTGTGCGACAATGTAGAAGCGCTGTTTGTTGCCCACAGTGGCCTATAAAAATTGCTCAATTTTAATCGATTCGCAGTAAGTATAAAAAGTTGAACATACGGATATAGATGAGGCATTCACATAGCCATGGCGATTGTCCATTGAGGGCGTGAGACGAACACGATTGTCGTCGTATGGCAGAAAGTTGGGATCATGATTCTTTAGCTCATTCTCCTCGAGCAGCGCACAATCGTATTGGGCATGCTCACGTCTCTTCGGTATGCGCTCGAACTCCATGAACAGCTGCGCATCCTGCAGCTTCTCGTTTAATATCTGGCACTGCAAGGCAGAGAGAAGAGATTTAATATTACAAATATACTAAATATATTATATATTACCAATTTATCCTTGGAATACTGCCCCGAAATGGGCTGCGGCTTGCTGACTCCCGTCGACCACCGATGCGGCAAATTGAGATCGTCCTGCGCCAGCTTCATTTTGGTCGCCAACTTCGCTTGCTGCGCTGCCGAAGTGTTTGCCTTCTCGCGTCCCAATGTCGCCGACTTTTGTTTATCCGGCGTTTTGCTGCGCGACAAAATGTTCCAGCGACGACGTCGCTTCACCTCCTTGCTGGCCGACGAGGATCCCGTTGTGTCCAGCGTCGAGTTGAACATGGAGGACGTTGAGGCCGACGTATTGCCGGACAGATTCATGGCACTAAATTGCTGATGCAGCGAGTCACCCGCTGGCGAAATCACATCCACCGTTGACTTGTTCAGACTTGCTGTGGAGCGATGTTGACGCGGCGGAGGCGTGGCACCAATTGCTGGCGCTGCACTCGCCGCACGTGCGGCACGTTGCGGTGCCTGTGGCTCCAGAAACTGCAGCTCTGTGCTCGCTGCTCGATCGGCGCCATACTTTTTAATATTTCTGGTAATCTCATCATCTGGCTGCGCATTCACAGTCAGCGTTACAACATTGTTGTTATTGTTATTATTGTTGCTGCCGTGTCTTGCAGCAGGCACAGGCGCCACGGCTGGCGGCGCTGACTGTATGGAGGAGGCGCGTTGGCGCATGGCATCCACATTGCTGTTGCTTCCGCCGCTAGCGCGTTGTGGCTGCTGCTGGTGTTGCGGCATGGGCAGCGGCACATTCTCATAGATGGGCTCAATGGAGCCGTTCATGGCGCTGCGCTGCAAAGGCGTTGGAGTCACTGCCCCAGGCTGTGGACTGCTTGCTGGCGGCGGTGCCGAGCTGCGATAGCCACTGGGCGGCAAAGTGGGTGAACTGAAGAGAATGTGGAGAGAGATTAGCTTTGTTATACTACATTTCAATCAATGACTTACCTTTGCACAGCGGCTGCTGCAGCGGCTGCTTGACTCATGGCCGACTGACGCAGTTGGGACATTATGGACGGCTGCTCCTCGATCATATTCAGATTCTCGAAGGTGCCATGTGGCGGGAGGTAAGGCTGCGAGTGTCCCATGTGCCCAATGTATGGATACATCATCGTGGCACCTGAAGATGTCGGCATATTGCCGCCATGCACTCCACTTCCACCTCCCGCTGTGGCCAACGCCACAAACTGTCCGCCATTGAGCAGATTGCGATTGGAAACGAGATCGGGCGATGAACCCGACACATAATTGCGATAACCCTGTAATGGACGTGGAGAGGCCACCGCCAAGTCTGGCGTGGACGAGGAACTCAAGCGATTCACCGGATAAGGCGGCGGCGCCTTGTGACGCATCATGTGCATCCGCTGGGATAGCTCCAAGTAAGCAGCTGGCTGCTGTTGCTGCTGCTGTTGTTGCTGTTGCTGCTGCTGAGTCTGATAGAAGTTGAGATGATGATGATGCGCATGCAACGCAGCTGCGGGCTGTGCCACATCCGGATAACGATGAGCTGCCGTCAAGTGATGGCCATATAACAAGCTCTCACCATACACAGCCGAGTTGTGCACATCGGGCTGTGATCCGGCGTAATAAGCAGCTGCATTCCCGGGCGTAGCTAGAGCCAAAGCAACATTGTGCAACTCTGCGGATGGCGTGCGATATTTGAGCTGCACAGCGGTCTCGTAATCCGGCGCAGGACGATAAGTGGGCAGCATTGCTTTAAGACGCTCTCTTTCATGTGTGTCGGCAACGAGATTGCTGCTGGCATTGATGTTGTTGCTGTTGCTGTGGTGCAACATACTGTTGCTGCTGTGGAGATTGTTGTTGCTCAGATCCAGGCAGCTGCTGCTCTGTCCCAGCAATTGGCTGTGACTGTGACTGGCCGCCAGCGAGATGTTGGACGAGAGCAACTGTTGTTGCTGTTGCTGCTGTTGTTGTTGTTGTTGCTGCTGCTGTTGCTGATGATGCAGCTGTAACTGTTGCTGCTGTTGTTGCTGCTGCTGTTGTTGCTGCTGCTCAGCCACATAGTCGTAGTCCACATAACCCCCGCTATCCGCAGCACTCGAGATGCCATTGTTGCTCTCCATATCAGCGCCACTGCTGCCCAAACTCGACGGCGTGTCTGTGTCGATGTAGCGCTTGAAGAATTTGTGCTGCGTGATACACAGCTTCCAGAAGTAGCGTGCAATGTCTGCCTCGCTGAAGATGAAGCTTCCCACAATGCTGCCATCGCCATCGAGTTTATTCTGCTCGATCTTAATCGTGCGCTTGTCAATCGTCACCGTGTGAAACTCTTTCCAGGGAAAGTATTGCCGGCCATTGTCCGCATTCACGACCATGCCATTAATGGCCAGACCCAACAGCAGATCGTTGCCCAGCGTATCCTTGGCCGCAAAGCGTTCCTCGCCATAGCCATCCAGCTGCTGACAGCACTGAATGTACATTTCCTCGGCCTGGCATTGATTGAGATGCGCCAGTCCCGCGTGCTGTTGCAACACCTCCATTATGAGGCCATCCAACATGTTGTCGTCGTTGGCCAATCCCTGCATGTTGCGCGGCAGCACCAGCGACTTTTTCAGATAGTCCTTCGACTGCTTGTCACCCTGATAGCTGTCGTACTCCGCCTGGCGACAGTACAACGCCAGCAGGATCGCAGTACGTATGTCGCAGGCAATGCGTCCTTCATAGATGTCGCTCTTCAGCTGCAGAAAGTAATAGAAACGCGTCGCTTCATCCGTCAAATGTCGCACTCCAGTGGTCACATAATGCCGCACTCGCAGATACATCTTGGCTGCGGCTGCATATTTCTCCAGCTGGCGGCTCAGTGAACGCTCCAGATCGATCCATTTGTATTCATCCTCCTTGTCCTTGACCAGATAGCGAAGACCGAAGAATTCGGGTTGTTGGATGAGCAGACGCTGACACACATTGTCCAGGCACTCTTGGCCCTTGCTCTCCGAGCTGATGGTACAGTCTACGGTGCTGGACGAATCTGTTGGATAAGCGGACACATTTGAAATTCATAGATAAAAGTGCAAACGCAGATAAGACGCATGTCAATGCCACAATCTCACAGCTAGAGCGTCAAAGCCAATACCAAAGTAATAATAATAATAACGCAAAGAAGAATGTCAACAACAAATTTGAAAGCTTTGTAGTATGAACACGACTGTCTAATACCCGTCAATTGGTTTTAGGGGCTATGAGAAACACTTTTCAGTACTTACTGTGCAAGCTTATTGTTTTTACTATTTTAAAACCCAAAATACAGCAAAACCATAATTTTTAAACTCTTAATTTTCCATATTTTCGTCTACATAAGATAATCACCAATATAATTCTGCTTCTGTATCTTTATTTTCTAATTTAAATATTTTATTTTAAGTAACTAATATTTAAGAATATTTATAATTCGTTAGGTTGTATTTTTTAGAAAGTTTTATACTAAATAAAAATCCTATCGCCCATACTAAATTTTTGGTTCTTTATTTTGTGAATTTAAATCGAGATCGTTTTCATCAAACAGATAGACTTATAGTCAGGCGACTATGAAAAGTGAACTCGATCATATCTGCTTCTTACTAAGTATAACACCCTTCAACTCTATTGTTGCCGGATATAAAAACAGAGGCAGCAGCAGCGGCAAAAGCGTTCTTGGCTTGACAACAGAGCACGCGCAAATATGCTAATGTACACACAGATATTTTTGTTGTCTAATCGTTTTTTGTCTTTTTTATTTTGTGGATTGCCTTATACGTTTTTATTGGAGCCAAGTGACGGAAATCGTTGAGACTTTTGTTGTTTTAGGCGAGACACTCTGCAAACTAACAGCGTCTGGGAGTGCGATTACATTGGCTGAAAGCGACTGCATAATCTGAGAAAGCAATTTAATCAAGTTCCATTCACAGAAATTTACTAATGATTTTCTTGTTAACTTTTCATTTAACTTATTGCCTTGAATAGTATTGTAAATACTACAAAATAAATTTGAGATTTCCGGTAACTATTGGAGAATCTTTTGTTACCTATTCATAATCAAATCAAATGTTGTTCAATAGGGAAACCCATTTAATATACATTTTCGGGATCTCAATGTAATTCAATGATAATCTAGCATAAGTTACAACGCTGTTAAGCTTTAAAAAGAAACGCTGTTATTAACGTCCTAACAGATGCGCAACAAGTTGCTTACAGGATTCAATTTTCATGCAGTGTCATTCTAGCATAATCTACCACTCTGTTAAGCGTTAGCGAAACATTCTGTTAACAGCTTAACAGATGCGCAACAAGTCATACTATAAAAATGCTGCGGTATTTGCTGTTGTTGTTGTTGGCTGTTGATATGTTTTGGCAAAGGCGAATTCCAAAAAACTGGTAATAAACGAAAGCCGCAAGATAAACGCATTGCTTATCTGCTGTTTGTTGTTCACCATCCATATAAAACTAACACACAATTATGTGTTTTCCAATTAAAATCGCGCAAAATGACTAAATAAATCAACAAGTGTAAAACTTGGCGGCAGCTGCACTCCTATTTTATTTTTATTGTTGTATTTGCTTTTACTATTTCAGTTGTTGCTGTTGTTGTCGACTCATCGACTTGGGCAATTGAAATTCTTCTTCTTTTACGTTGTTATTGATATTCTTTTTCGATTGATTGTTGTTGCTTTCATAAGCTGATTGATACGCCCCCGCACACACACACCCAAAAGGAGCATACGCACTTGTACACACACACACGCACTTGCACTCACACACTCACCTAGCAAATGATGCACAGATATTACAAATAAACTTTTGGACGTCACATTATATTGTCGACATTTTTTAAAGAATTTCAGTGGCATTTCCGTGCCGTTGTTGAAACTCTGCGTGAGACACGCTGCTGCTATTGTTGCTGTTATTGGCTTTGGCTAAGCTGATGTTGTTGCTGTAGCTGTTGTTGGGAAGCAGGTACCAAAGACATTTGCATGTAAATTACACAATTGGTTTTTAGTTACTCGCGTTTTCTCAAGCTTTACGCGCACAGCTTGCAAGGCACTTTGATTAGAACACAGTTGTGTACACGTTAAGCATTAAAATTGTACAATTAAAACTAATTGAAAGTCGTTGCAATTAATATAAATAAAAGAGTTAACTAAAAAAACTAAAAACGAAAGAGTAGTTTTGGTTTCGGTCGTGGTATCGAATAAGCGAATTCAACGTGTGACCGCAGTTTAGATATCAAAATATATCACCTGACCAAGAGAAATATACCAAACTATAACAGTGGCCTGCTGTTACAGTTGTCTTTCTTAAATTTGAAATTTTTAAGTCTTATAAATAATAGTGTATTTTGATCAAAACGAAAGAGAGCAGTACAAAAATTAAATTTATTGCCATAAAAATATTCTCTGGTCAGGCTTTAATTATATGTTTTGAGAATAGTTTAAGAAAAACATTTTGCACAATCTGCTACACCGGCATACCTAGCTTAACAGCAGTCGCTTCGTTGAGCTGTTACTCACTTAACGAAATAGATATAAACCGTCCCAATTAGTGTTGGTGAAAATTTTATGTGCCGACATCGATATTTTCAATGTTTTGGAAGAAATTACAAAATTAATTACTCACAAAAATAAATTGGATTAAATTTTATTCATAAACTTAACTTTTTTTCAAATAAATTTAGAAGCTGTGCAAAACATCGATGATGGCATGTCAAAACATCGATGTTACCGATGTTTTGAAAACATCGATGACATCGATATGACTCCATCTCTAGTACCAATTGAGCAACAATAACAACATGCGGACAGTATCACTTTGTTAAAGCTGCTGATCGGACGTGATTTCTCCCAAAAAATTACGCCGAAATAAGCAAAAATTAAATATCAATTGATTGGCTGACTACATCAATTTGTTTAACCCTAACTAGACAACGACACGCGTTTTAATAGGCGAACAACAGCTGAACGAACGCAAACGTAGAGGCGCGATACAAAGTGATTAGCTCAATACGCACTTACACACACATCCAGACGCACATACTACGCCTATGGTTATGTGTTTGTATGTATAAGTGTGCTTATACGACTGTTGCAGTCGTCGTCCCCGTCGTCGTGGCTTCCATTTCCACACATTTAAACTAAATAAAACAAATTAAGCGCATTCGCTTGTGCAACGTCAACGCAAACCCCAAAAAAAAAATACCGTGTACGTAAACGAAGAAGAACGAAAACCCAAAAAAAGCGAATTCAACAATCCTCAAAATTCGTATAAGGCGCGGATCGTTCTCAAAGTCACCACGCACACAGTGTAAGTTTTACGCATTATAGATACACACACTTACACATTATTATCTTCAGGCGATTGATCATTTTGTGTGTTCGGCATTTGATGGTCAAGGTTACAGCAACAATAAGAGATCAATATATACACACTCACAAGAGCTGCATTTGTATGTGCGCACTTTGCTTGTCAGCTACGTGTGTGCGAGCGAGACAAACAAATGTTACCGTCTACAACGATGACGGAGTGTAAAGTTCATTACCTGTTGCTAACGCTCTGCCTGCGCATGTGTGAGTGAGTGGACTGTCTGTGTCTATTAAACAGGTTGCATGCTCGTTAAATTTAAGGTTACATTTGAACAATCGGTCTCGTTTTCGTTTGCGCTCTTGGTCTCTCTTTAGCTCTCTATTGAGTGCAATTTAATTTAATAAAAACTTTTGTTATTATTAGCGAAATATTAGAGGCACACACCCTACAAAAACATTGCACAATTGTTGAGTGTATCTCAGTCACGTATCTCCGACATTCTTATTTGATTACATTGAGAGAAACTTGATTCGCTTTCAGCTGATTTTGTTTTCACTAACAGCTGAGCACTCTATAAAACTGATTAAGATATGAGAGTCAAATTAATGTCTAAATGTTTTTTATGTAATCATTTATTGATGATGTAATTACAACCAATTTTCCAAGAATAGACAATTAGCAATTAAAAATATTCCAAACCAGGCAGAGTATTAACAGCGACACCTTAACAGCGCGACTTAACATAACTGCTAACAGAGAAGAATTGATTTTTGTTAATATAACTGCAGCTGCTATCAAAATGCATAATAGATATTTGTTAACAGTGCTGCCAATTTGGATTTTTTTCCCGTCAAAACTGGCTTTTTTGAAGGCTAAATGCGGGAAAAATTTGTGAATTGCGGGAATTGTGAAAAGCGGGAATTCTAGCTTTTTTAGAAATTCTTTTTTTGTGTTGTTAACACAAAAGTACAAAAAAGTACAAAATATGGAAAAGTGGCAGATTTACGATAGTCACTTATACACAATCCAGAAAATGTTTTGGCGTATTGATTGTTTTCTCGAAATACGCTAATTTCATCACTCGCTTAGTGTTTCCATTTCAATTTGATCAAGTGGGCCAACATCAGTAACACAAACAAATTTTGGTCTTTAAAGATTCTGGTGAAAACCGGAGATTTTTTGAGTTGGCAACTGTGGCCATCCAAATATTGTGTTTGCCCTGGTCATACGCGATTTCTGGCTATTTGCCAGGTTAACCTAATTAAATCCAATTTAAGGAATGCATTCTAAGCATAAGTTAAGGTAATAATTTTAAGCAAAAGATATACGCTATTCATTTTTATTGTAATTTAGAGAATCGGATTGTGACGGATGGGAAAATGCTGCGTCGACTATGAAGTGCCTATAAAATATATGCAGATGATAGGCACTAAAATGTCATACGCAAATGAGACAGACTAAGGAGATAACAATAAAATAATGCAAGTCTTTATCTTTTAAACAAAAATGAACTTAATAAATTGTTATTTTTAAGAAAATTTTTTCTCTTTTTTTGATACATTTGTTTTTAGCTTTTTTTTGGATTTTTTAATAATTGTTTTGAGCTTTTTTCTCCATTCATTCCGTCAAAAACAGCTTTTTTTGCTGGTCAAAAGTTGGCAGCACTGTTTGTTAAGAGCGTCGCATTAAAAGGGCAAACAGAACTGTTAACAGTCGCCATGTAATAGATATTATTTTGATTTCCCTTTTAAAAATGTATTATTCATATTTTAATGTACGCTATTTTATTTGGCTTATTGCGAATTTGAAGTTTCCACTTTGCACGTTTCGTGTTATTGACCAACTCAAAATACGTTTTTGACATTGAACCAAATAATAGCGACTGTTCGCAAGTGCGAGTTGAGTGAATGTATGATGAATGACTGACGGACTGTCTAACTGAATGTTTGTGTTACCAAATAATTACTGGCCTTATCGAGTTGGTTTTTAGACTAACAAACCGTTTAACTAGCCCACCATCGGTGGCAGAAACAGTTTAAAAATCGCAACAACTTTTCGCAGCGATAACAGCACTGAAAAACTAAAACTGCTTTGTCATGCTTAGTGTTTAGTTTAATGACTCGCGACTTGAACACGTAGGCACATAGAGAATTCGAGGAGTATCAACAGATTGGATGTACATATGTATGTACTAGACTTTATAAGAAACCCTCGGCAACCGGCTTTGTTGTGTTCTCACAATTCTCGCCCACTCATGATGCGTTTTCTTATTCTACACACATGTGGAAGGGGTTTTTTTTTTTGTCTAGATCCGAGATAGTCTCATAACAACATATAGTATAGGAATCCCAATTTGATAACATTTGAGGGCAAATTCAAATTGAATTAACCGTGCTAATGTCTACCGCTCTGCTCGATGATTAATCGGGTATCATAACAAGTAAATTAAAACCATAATTATTTATCTTAAATGTGCCCATATTCTTATTGTTGTGTTAATTATGCGACTTTACTACTTAATCATTTTATTTTAAACTACAATGTTTTATTATGCTATTAAGTTCGCAATCTTATCAAAAATGTTCTTAAATTTTAAACGTAGACAGAAGATTACGAACATTTGTTGTGATCTGAGAATAAAAATGTTTCTGTGAATTGTAAAGTTAAAGTTGCGAACAAGATTCCAAAGTCAATCCAATTCTAATGATATGCACTTCAATTTCCGGACTTATTTGGGCAAGTGTGTTTACTTTGTGCCTAATTATAAAGCGAGACCTTGTCATTCAGACACTTTACCATATATAATCAATCTTATACGTACATCTAAGGTTTATATTGACTACTGACGAGTTGTGAGCTCCTAATTTTGAACCCGATGGCGTCACACGCCTGGACAATTGTGACCTAAAAAGTTGGATCAGTTGTTCCGCTGTTTGTCACTTGTTGTTGCTGTTGTGGTTGTTGAATTCACATTATTTGTGTACTCGTCACTGAATCGACTTGACGAACTGACCATAGAACACCTTTCGTTTCCCAATCGAAGACGAAGACGTCGACGTCGATGAAACACTATAAAAACGATCCAATCAATTTGCATAAACTTCGTTGCTGTTGTCGCTGTCACATGTTTAATATTTATTTTTTTGCCATTCGTTGACCACAGCAACAAGAACTAAATATTGCACGAGCATTTTCTATGCAAAATACAAACGCACCTAGTGGAAACACACGCACATATACAAACTCACACTTTTACAGACGCTAGAAAGAAGAAGCGATAAAAAACCTGCTCAGAATTCAAGGTGCAACGTCAACGTGTTCTTTTATGATTGACAGACTGCCAGACTGCTGTTAGCTCCCTCTATATGTCTAGAGCAAAGATTAGTGATTTAAGTTTTGAAACTGTTTTTCTTAGTGTTTGCATCTTCCCATTTCCCAAAAATGTCATATTTTAGTATTCCTTAAATTTGACTTTCCAAACTAATGGAAAGTACCTCGCTCGAGAGTTTGTAGGCGGAGGTAAGAAAAACAGGAAAGTTTAGTATTGCTTTAGATTGCGGAAGGCAAAACAAATATTAATTCAAATTAGAAACGATCAATTTAGGTAGCAAATTTGAACACAACTTGTCCAATTAGACTGTTTTTAGAGCAAAATTGAAAAAAATAAATAAAAAAATATCTAATATTTAAAATAAAGATTAACGATTATTTTTAATAAATTTATATAATTCACAAATTTAGGTTAAATTATATTTATTTAAGAAAGCAAGCACATTTAAAAAGCGATTAAACTTTGTCTATAGTTTAATTTTTAAACTGTTTATGTAAAAAGGTTCAGTTGGGAAATATAATTATTTTTCTAACTTTAGTATTCTCAAAATAGAAGCATAAATAGTATATTATATCATAAAAAATTTTGTTGTATACATGTATTGACTATATTTTATAGTTAAATAGCTTTCTATTTATTTATTTATTTTTTTTTTTTTTGCTTATTTTCATTATTTTTATTTTTATGTTTTTCTATATGTTATGAATTAGAGTATAGTATAGAGTTATCACAATATACCAGGAGCAACGACAGATAAATGAAGTAATCTCAACAATGACTCATTCATATTTCATCAGTTTGGTAGAAAATACTTCACCAATCTATACAACTGTTTGAAAGGGTATATAAATATGACTAAAGGCATACATATGTATGATTTTCATTTTCGGGGGTCTAGATGACACGCGCCACTTGCGATAAATAAAAGGTTAGGAAACAAACAATATAAACAAAACTTAAATATAATAGAAATAGAATGCACGTTGACCAGAGAATGTTTTTTTTGTTTACGCACGGTTAGCTGAGTATTGCCAAAAGGCGTTAAACATTTTCATCATTTCAATTGAAAAAGCGAAGCTTATCAATTGATAAACACTAATTGTTGCTGTACTCGTAGCGTTGATAGTGTTTTTTTTTTTGCAGTTGCCTGACTGATAATGTTATCAATGCGTTTGGTTTGCTAGGCGGGCATAAAATTGTTCGGCACAATTGTCGCAGCTGTTAGTTAACAGCGCGCTGTTAATGCGAACAGACGTTGAGGTGAGCGGCATTTTTAACGCGAATTAAATACAATTGTTAATTGAAACGCAAAGTGAAAAGACGTAAGCAACAAAAATATACTCAAGTATTAATTGTAGCTTGAATTCGCAAGGCGAAAGTAATTTAAAACGAATTACAGTGTCAATGTCAGCTGAGAGCACGAGTGCGAAAGAGAGAGATTGTGAGTGTACCGTTAGAACAAGTGCGGAAGCTCAATATTGCCGTTAGGCGCCTCCGGTCGATCGCATGCTAAATAGTCGCCATAGACTGTACTCTAGGGAGTTCTATGTGATCACATTGCTAGCTTACGTGGCATACATTAAATGTGTGTGGTGTGTTCAAAGTGTCATATGCAAATTGTCCCCCCTTTTCGTCTAACAAACACCCCTTCTACCCCAGGGGTTGGGGCTTTAATTCTTCGTACTCATGCGTGCGTGTAAAGTGTATGCAAAGAATTCATTCTAAACGATTTTCGCTTTTCTTTCAGTCAATACACACACAGCTTAAACCATGGCCAGTGAGCAGCTCCCAGTCGATGGAGCAGCGGCAGCAGCTGCCGCTAGCGGAGATGAGCCCTTCCTGGGATTACTCGATATAGCACTGCTGGCAGTGCTGATCGGCGGCGCCGCCTTTTATTTCCTGCGCAGTCGCAAGAAGGAGGAGGAACCTGTGCGCAGTTATTCGATACAGTAAGTAACCGATCAACAGTGCTGTCAAAAGAGCTATAAATACTAATAGATAAATGGCTATTACTCCTTTATATTTTAATCGCAAAAATTTGTAAGATCAGCAAGATCATCGTTAGAGGTGTATTTTCGATTTGAAATAATCTATTAAAGGTGTTTTTGATGTTTTAAGCTAAATTGCGATTAGATTTAAAAAATCGATGAAAGTGATGTATCGTAATTGATGAAATTAATGCAACATTATAAAATTTTTGAAAAACTTATACATATTTTGAATACATAAAGAATTTTTTAACTAAATTTTGGTTAGAGTTGAAATACAGAACATTTAATGTAATTTTAATATAACAATTTTCTTTTAAAAGTCATTCTTAGAAAGTTTTCTTCCAAACTAAAAATTTGTATGTTGGAATTTGTAAACTTCTTTGCGATTAAGAATTGAAAATGTATATTTTATATTATTGCATATACATAAGTAACTTTAATGTATTGTAATGTATTGTATTTCCCGCTAGCCGTTAAAACCATATCTTATAGCTAAATTGACAGCACTGCCATCGAATACCATTTCTATTAGTCAACAGCTATTAATAACCATAATTTCTCTTCTCGTCTTTAGGCCCACCACAGTCAGCACTACGACGGCAACGGACAATTCGTTTATCAAGAAGTTGAAAGCCTCCGGCCGCAGCTTGGTTGTTTTCTATGGCTCACAGACGGGCACAGGCGAGGAATTCGCTGGTCGTCTGGCCAAGGAGGGTATTCGTTATCGTCTAAAGGGTATGGTTGCCGATCCCGAGGAATGCGATATGGAAGAATTGCTGCAGCTTAAGGACATTGAGAACTCTTTGGCAGTCTTCTGTCTGGCCACCTATGGCGAGGGTGATCCCACCGATAATGCCATGGAGTTCTACGAATGGATTACCAACGGCGATGTTGATCTATCGGGTCTTAATTATGCGGTAAGTTTAAACACATATGCATAGTTTAAACATATACCAAATAACTGATAAGAACAGACCATAAGCACATGGCCTTCGAATCAGGCTGTTTTGTCTATAGGGGTTCTTATCAAACATTTGCTTGTCGATAGGCAGATTGTATTATCTATTGTGTTATTGTAGAGTCATGTCGCCAGTGTAATTAGCCTAACATTTTTATTTTTGGGCCGACGAGTATTTTATAAACAATCAAATTCTCAATAATATGTAATAGATAAATCAATAACTGATACGAAATGAGTAATTTTTCCGTTAGCTATTATTGATATCAGGAAGCGAAAACTGTCAAACGCATAGTAATATGCTCACTCAAGCTTGGAGGGCATTTCTAGTAGATTACAGTATATATTTATAGAGTCAATAATATAGACGAAACTTATCGTTATACGCTATTTGTAGCACGTTTTAAAAATGTTTAAGAATGTATAGATAAACGACTAGACGGGTTATTTACTAATTATTCTGTCAATATACATGCACGAGCGTTATTTCAACTAGTAATTACCCTATATATTATGGTATATTATAATTAAAATAAAAAGAAAATTCCATTTTAATTTATCTCGGTTTGACTTAATCAATATAGGTAATGGTTTTATAAAAGGTACACTAACTGTTTAGTAATTAGCCAGTCGATAAACCAGCAAGCTGCAGGGGAGTCTATTAGACTGTCAGAGTAATAAATAATAACTGATTCTATGTAATTTAAAGAAACCCTATGTAGTATAGCAATGCAAATCCATAGTGAATTGGAATTAATATTTAATTACATATAAATGCCCACATTATTCAAAATATAATTTGTTTCCTATAATTTGTTTATAATTTACAATTTACGCACACAGTAACGTTACCAGCATATAAATGAGATTTATGACGTCACAACATCCGCTGATGCTGTTAAGCATAACTGTTATGTGGTTACCAGCTGCGTGTGCCATGTTAACTGGTCACACTGTTGTCACGTAACAGCTGTGATATTAAAACGCAAACTGTTGCGCAATATTGTTTACTATCATTGTTATTGTTTCGCTGTCAGTCTGCGATGCGAAATACTGATAATTACAAAAATTCAAAATGTTGAATGAAAACACACATAGTACATCAGCTGCTGCGACGAAAAAGAAAACTGGGTGGCAGCAATGCTGAACACGTTTGCCGGCATCAGCTGCGGCGCCGGCGTCGCAGTTGGCCTTGGCACGCGTCGCTGTCAGTGTACGGTGGCGCGCACTTTGAACTGACTGTTAAATCATTTATGTAATAAAGCAACAAAACGCATAAATAGCAAAAACCCAAGCCCAGTATGAGGTAATAGATCACATTATGATGAGCTGCTGGAATTTCTGTATTATTGTTTTTACAACGAATTTCATTGTTATAGTTTCCGTATTTTGCAGGTCTTTGGTCTGGGCAACAAAACTTATGAGCACTACAACAAAGTCGCCATCTACGTAGACAAGCGTCTGGAAGAGTTGGGCGCCAATCGCGTCTTTGAACTCGGATTGGGTGATGATGATGCCAAGTAAGTGTAATCACAGTATAATGTCGATAATTGCACACTTATTTGTTTCACTTATTTTGTTTCACTAAAGTTGTGTCGACTACAACGATCATATAATATTTATCTAAACTACACAATACACCATATTTAATTTTGTGCAATTATCGACATTACTGTATGAAGTACTTACGTATAATTTATGTACTAACTTCTAAATCTCTTTACTAGCATTGAGGATGACTTCATTACATGGAAAGATCGCTTTTGGCCCGCAGTCTGCGATCACTTTGGCATCGAGGGCAGTGGTGAAGAGGTGCTCATCCGTCAATATCGTCTGCAGGAACAACCCGATGTACAACCTGATCGCATTTACACTGGTGAAATTGCGCGTCTGCATTCCATGGAGAATCAACGACCACCCTTCGATGCCAAGAATCCCTTCCTGGCACCCATTCGTGTTAATCGCGAGCTGCATAAGGGCGGCGGTCGTTCGTGCATGCACATCGAATTGAACATTGATGGCTCCAAGATGCGTTACGATGCCGGCGATCATGTGGCGCTGTATCCCGTCAACGACAAGTCGCTAGTCGAGAAACTAGGACAATTGTGCAATGCCGATCTGGATACAGTGTTCTCGCTGATCAACACCGATACCGACAGCAGCAAGAAGCATCCGTTCCCTTGCCCCACCACTTATCGCACCGCCCTCACACATTATTTGGAGATAACTGCCATTCCACGTACTCACATCTTGAAGGAGTTGGCTGAGTACTGCACAGATGATACGGAGAAGCAGCTGTTGCGCAGCATGGCCTCTTTAGCCCCGGAGGGCAAGGAGAAGTATCAGAGCTGGATTCAGGATGCGTGCCGCAATGTTGTGCACATCTTAGAGGACATCAAGTCGTGCAAGGCGCCATTGGATCATGTGTGCGAGTTGTTGCCTCGTCTGCAGCCACGTTACTACTCGATTTCATCGTCGGCTAAACTGCATCCTACTGATGTGCATGTGACCGCTGTGCTCGTGGAATACGAGACACCTACCGGACGCACCAACAAAGGTGTGGCTACCACATATCTGAAGCACAAACAGCCCAAGGAGGGCGGCGAGGAAGTTAAGGTGCCTGTCTTCATCCGCAAATCGCAATTCCGTTTGCCCACGAAGCCCGAGACTCCCATTATTATGGTGGGTCCTGGCACTGGCTTGGCTCCGTTCCGTGGCTTCATTCAGGAGCGTCAGCATCTGCGCGATGAGGGCAAGACAGTGGGAGAATCGGTGCTCTACTTTGGCTGCCGCAAGCGCAGCGAAGATTACATCTACGAGGCCGAATTGGACGAGTGGGTGAAGAAGGGCACGTTGACGCTAAAGGCTGCGTTCTCTCGTGACCAGGAGAAGAAGATTTATGTGCAGCATTTGCTGGAGCAAGATGCGGATTTGATTTGGGATGTGATTGGCGAGAAGAAGGGACATTTCTACATTTGCGGGTAAGTTGTTATCTTATTACACACATTTTAAATATCTAATATTTAATTGCTCTTTCTATACTTGCAGTGATGCCAAGAACATGGCCGTGGATGTTAGAAATATTCTCACGAAAATACTGTCCACAAAGGGCAACATGAGCGAGGCGGATGCCGTGCAGTATCTGAAAAAGATGGAGGCCCAGAAACGCTACTCAGCCGATGTCTGGAGCTAATCGCATCGCTCACTCTAGCAAGTCTCCTTTTTATTTCTCCTCGCTTATCGCAGCACTCTCAGCAAAAGTCGCGGAACAAAGGAACCCAGCAATGAATAACTAGAAGCCGCACATTTTACATAAGCGTAAAAGTCGTAACAGTTTTAGTTAATTAAGCTATATAAATTAAATTACATATACACACAATACTATACTACACAAAAGAAATTCGGTTTGGGAACTTCAGCTGCGGTTCAACAAACAGCGTTTAAGTAAAATGATTATACCTAATTTTAGTGTTAAATTGATTGATTATTGATGATTGTAATATGCCTTGAATCAATGTTGTGCGAAAGTAATTCGATTGATGTGAACTATGATGATATTTGATGATGTTTGTAATTAATCTAAGTAGCATTTTTTTGTATGTATGCAATTGACTTGAAGAGCTTTTACTTTTTACGCAGCATTTTCATTTGAATTGCGTATTTTCTATGGTGATTTCAACAAAAAACAAAAGACAATATTGTGCAATTTTAGACCCACATGAAATTGTATTTTTTATCAAGACACATGAACGAAATAATAATGTGAAATATTTTGCAATAAATATTATTGAATAAATGAAAGATCTTTTTATTTAAACTTATTTGCTTGTACTGTACTCGGTGACTTATAGATTCCCTATGTAATTGATATGCAGCATTCATAGAAGGTCTGATAATCTGAATAATATAAAATTAGAATTAATTATTCCGAGGAAAGATGCTTCATATTGAAAATAGATAGACAAATAATGAAAAAGGTTGATATTGGCATATTGGTACATTTACAAAACTCGCATAAAAAGGCGCGTAATTTAAAGCTAGTTTTTATTTTCCTGATAATAAGAAGTTAGAGATGCCATGCATTACGAATGACTGCTGATTAATATTCTATGAATTTAATTGAGTTCAATTATTACCAGTTCAAAGCAAATACAATTTTTTTGGTGGTGTCTCATCTAATAATAAGCAATGTAAAATGGAACACTTCATCGAATAGTACACACAGTTCGGTCCACTTGTAATGGTACATATTTAATTATTAGCATAAGGTGGCAACGCAGAAAAGCTCTGATTCTTAAAATACCAAGTGTGGCAGCGCTGTTTGCGTACATCAAGTGGTTGGCAACGCGGACTGCAACGGTAAAAACGAAAATCAGCCAACAAATGTGTGAAAAGTGCGCGTAATTCTGTGAAAAGTTTATTTTGAGTTTAAAAACTAAGTGTTTCTACAATTAAACTTAGCTTGTGCAATAACCAACAACTAATATAAGGTGAGTGCCATCAATTTTTAATCAAAAACGCCAGCGCGCTCAAAATGAGGCAACGCATAGCGCATTGTTTCAACAACGCGCGACGACTCAAATTGTTGTTCCACTTTGCGCTGTGCAAAGTCGGCGTCTTTAAAGTTCTCCAAATTGTTGTCAGCGGTTTGCGCCTTGCTCTGACTAACCGTGGGCAGTATGCCATAGGCGGCAAAGAAGCCATAGCTCTCCCTGCGCTGCACTTCGTTGAGCAGCTGCTCATAGCTGGGTACTGGAACATTCATGTCCAGCTGAAGCAGCGTCTCCTTCAGTCGATTGTGATAGACTTTTAGCAGTTGGGGTCGCTTGTGCTTAAGAATATCCAGACTGAGACTAGTGTAGAAAAAGTAATTCAAATCGATGCCTGGACTGCCCCAAATGCTCAGCTGAAAATCTATGAAGATCACGTCTTGCGGTTGTTGAACTCCATCGTATTTGAAGAGCATGTTGTTCACCCACAGATCGCCATGATTGAGCACTTTAATTTCCTTTTCAAGTGGGGCTTGGGCACGCACCAAGTGTGCACGTTGATGCTGCAGGTATTTGGCTATTTTGCTGGCAATGCGCTCGAATCCTGGCCAGCTGTTGACCACTTTGTGCAGCTGCTTGGCATTGCCGCTGAAAAAGCGCAACAGCAATCCATCGTCCTTGGCCAAGCCATGAGGTGAAAGCATGCCATCACCAAAGGCTTCAAAGATTTGCGGGTCCTTAAGGAAGAGATTATTAATAAGAAGTTGTATATTATACATGATAGTTTTCTTTAGCTTACCAGCGTTGCCAGAGCCATGGAAGCGGCATGAAATTCTGCTAAACGTTCCATTACCAGGCGACAATGCTCCTCATTTAATCCCGCTTCCCGTGAGGCCATCACATAGCCCAGTTGACTGAGATCCTCAAATACCAAAGTGTTCTCCGGCAGCTTGAGGCATTGATAGAGTCTATAAAAATAAATCGTATTCAATTAAAGCATAGCTGTGTTCTTATAAGTGCAAGTTAAAAAAGAGTTTGTTATTATGCGAATAAATTTATAGTTAAGTTAAATTCAGCTTTCATAATGTATATAACAGAAATATGAATAATGTTTTTATTATAAATATAAAAACAAAGATGCGTCGTAGACATATCGTCAGATTAATCAAACGCATTTTAAAGACTTCACTTTTCTATCTCTCTGTTTCTTACAGAGCGATAATAAGGAATTAAATTTGAGATATGAATATAAATGTTTTTATACGGAAAGTTTTAAGAGAATAATAATAATAATCGAGAATATATTTAGCTGTTGCAGTTAGTAACATAGTTCAGCTGTTTATACACTGTAAGTTTTTCTTAATAGAATCTAATTATTTAATTGGGCGATAGTCAGTATTAAAAATGTATGATAAATAGACTCACTTGGGACCGAAGCGTCGCTTGCACTGCATAAGCAGCTCCAGACGTGGCAGCACCTCATAATACGTGATTTTTTCCTTTAAGTACACCTGCAAATCCTCTATGAACTCCACCGATTCTATGCGTGGAATGCTCTTCACAATGACTGAGATTTGATGCTCCTGCTGAGAAGCTTTCTTGCCATTATTATCCCATCTGTATTTGATGCGCACCCGGTAGATTTGACTGCAATAGTTCTCTCCGGTGCTGCTGCCCAGACTGCAGTGAATGCCAATCAATTGGATGCGAGCTGTGCGCAATGCTGTCTCCACTACCTCCTCGAAGAAGGGGGCATCCAAGTGGCGGGGTGGAGATGCCTGAAGCTCCTGATCGTAGACAATACTGCACATGTTGTGCGATGCGATCTCAAGTGGTTTTGAAAGGCGACAGCGACGCGTTTCTCATTTTATATGAGACGCGCTCTGTATATTTGTTTTTATTGAACGTAATTACATATATAATAAATATATAAGTTTATATATGTATATACTATATAATTTCACTTAATAGGCGACAACAGCAACAAGTTTTGTCTAATTTTTCGATAGGGAGAACGACACGCGACCTTTTTTTTGTTTGTTTTTATATTTCTCGCACACACATGGAATAGTTTAAACCAGTTATTTAATTTTTCTCGGGTTTGTTTTACAACTCATTACGATGTTATAGCGGCAACTTGTTAAGTCGAAAATTACCTCACAAGGTCCACCCACTTTTTATTAATACATGCATAGTTACTTGTCTGTCATTATAGTAGTTCCCTGATAAGCCATGAATTCTAGTTCTCTATTCTCTCTATCTTTTCGCAAGTGTTTCGCGTTTTGTTTTGCTTAGCATTTTCATGCTGAATCAGCTAGTTTATTAAGAGTCTGTCATCCACAAATGACCCACATGTTTCTCTATCTCTCTCAGGCTTGTTTAGACTTCGACTTTCCGGTTCTTCTCGACTAATTGCTATTGGGGATTATCTAAATTTCCCTCACGTTTGTTTTTGTTTGAACACCTCAAGCTCAAAATCCGTTGCTGCAATTATTTTTAATTATATTAAATTCGATTTCTCACGCCATAGATGAATTGCCAAGCAGATTAAAAAGTCTGCTTGAAACTATTAAAAACAAATGAGACACCTTTATTACTAGTCAATGAGGTGGGCATTTATATATATGCGAACATGTTTCAAATTAATGAAACATGGCAAATGCGCAATAAAATACATTTATTGACTGATAACTTGGGTTGGAATTCATTGGAATTATCACGCCTGTTTGATGCACCCACATACTTTTCAAATTCCATGTAATTTTGAAAAAGTTTTACACAGTCAATAAATATAACTGCAAGTGAGGCACGATAACAGAACAGCTTTACTTATATATAGATTACAGTTTTCATTTGCTGGCTCTAAGTTTACACGATGTACCCATAGGGTAAAAGGGTATTACGGAGTATATATATAAATATTATTGAACTGCGTCAACAGGCGAGATGGAATAGCCATGTTCGTCTGTCCGTCCGTCTGTCTGACGTAACATAATCACTGGATCTTAGAGACTATAAGAGATAGCGCTATAATTCCTTTTCGATAACAGTTGTAAGTTTGTTTTGGATTGAAGCTAGATTTACGATTTTTGGTACATAAAATTGTAACTATAGTCTGTATGATTCATGATTCTTTTGCGATCAGATACTAATTGTAGAAGGTATTTAAGAATTTTATATGAAAAAAAAAACTACTGCTGCTGTCGAGTGTTAGTTGCTTTGGTTGACAATCTGTTATATTTTGTGTTCTATTGTTTATTTTGAATGCAATAGAATATTTAAATTATTTTTTATAATACTTATATACTAATATACTGATTTGTTTACCATAGTTACCATTGTTTACCATTCTCTAAAATTTCTTAAATGGTGAAAAAATAATTTTAGTTGCCAAAGACTTGGTGTAGACTAATAAAAAGTAACAGGTCTATTATAGTCAAAACTTGACTGCAACTGTATAACTTGTCTTTCTTTGTAGGGGCTTAGAAAGTATTTTTATAAACAATTTTTAAGTCTCCCAAGTAAATACAACAAGTAAGAAAGCTACAGTCTAGTGTGCTCGACTGTGAGATACCCGCTATCCATTTTTAATAAAGGCAAAGTATTGCGGTATCATTTTCAAAATATACCGAATATTCTACAAAAATACTAAAAATATACCAAACGGTATATTTGATATATCGAAATAGTACACCATTCAAAATATACCATAGACGGCACAATGTACCAGATTGTCGGCCAAAGCAAGTGGGCGTGGCAAAAATTTGAACCAAACTTGATCTGCGTGCAAACATAACAAATGCTGTCAAAAAAAAAAATTATAGCTCTATCTCTTATAGCAGAACTTTCATTTGTTAAATGTTTATGATATAATATTTTGATAGTATGTACTTAAACTTATGTTATACGATATACAGCAAATGTACTCTAGAGTAGGACACACGTGCTGTTTCTTATATAAATATTTAAATGTAAATTCACTGTTTACTTGTGATTATTGTGAGCAAAGATAGTCAGAGAACTTATCTTCTATAGTGTTGATGTTTGTTTCTAAAAAGATTTTACATGATGCCAGCCACACTCAAATCATGCAATAGCAATGACAATGCCTACATCTTTTTTTCACGAACATTCACTTGAAAACAACTTTTAATTAAATGGGAGAAATTTATGTATGGTAATTTTAATTACTTGTTTTTAAATTGCAAATGTCGTGCATGTAACCGTTGTACTACGACAATACGAGATCTAAATGAATGTTGGCCTTTTAATCAACACGAAATTCATCTTAACGCTTCCAAGTAAAGTTAAGACCCTTCAGAGTGCGAGCATTGCCTTCGAACATTATCTGCTCCTTGTGTATTCCTTATCTTGGAAGTTCTCCAATAAGTTATCGAGTGATGTAGCAGCACACCAGAATTAAAATAGTTAACTATGATATAATGATCACAATCCTAACATTTTATTTTGTTCGTCGTATTTGAAGAATATATTGTTCAACCAAAGATCGCCGTGATTGAGAACATTGTACACACCACGCAGTGGATAAACTGACTTCAAGACTCGCTCCGTGAAGTGCTCATGATAGCGATAGAGTTTCCTAGTAATTAGCCCAAATCCTTCGCAATCGTTTATCTATGATATTGAGGCAACATGTGCATCACAAGGAGCGAATGAGCTGCATCCAAGGCAAGTTGACGACATTTCAATTGGTAGCCATCGCAGCAAAGATCATGGTCTGATAAGATTATGTTATTGAGTGACAATGTCTAGACCAGATCATTAGAAACAGTTGAGAGTAAGCGAAAGTTTTAGTTGAGTGTGTGGCATACAGTACAAAAATGACGTAAGCATGTATGGTATCAAAATATACCAATATATTTGACCGGTACTAAAATAAATACCACAATTACCACATTATCTTTGATTGTGAATCAGATGGGCGAGGAAACTGTGTGCTTTAGTTTTTAATTTACCCTAATGGAAGATCTTTGAGTGCATCTCTTTTCGATTTGATTGGCTTAATAGAAATGCATTCGGTGGCTCGATGCTGGATTAGCGGTGGCTTCTGAAGCTCTCAAATAAATAAATAAATTTTAAACCAGTTGTTGGATTCATGCAATCCAGTTTAGCATCTGTCTTTAAAAATAAATGCCGAATCATGAAAATGTTAAAAATAATGTATTAATTTATTCAATTATAATTAGATATAAATTATTTTAATTATATTTGACATAGACATATGGTGTAAAAAATTTTCCATTTCTTGCTAGAAATATGCTCTCGAATTGAAAAGTATATTATCTATATTGATTGAACAAAACACATTTATGTACGCTAGATTATTTTAATTGAACTCTGCTCTATAAAAAGCAAAATTCACGATATAGTAATTAGTAATTATCAATCTCTATCTCTGTGAGTCTAGGCAGATTGCATTGCTCAGTTGCCTGACTTTGTTGTATTGCTTTTTGAAACTTCAGTTTAGTAATCATTAAAAACGCCCACTTCATCGGCACGTGTTAGCGCCCAATTCAGATAATCGATAAGAAATTGTTGTAAGAAGATCGCTTCCATTCTCTTAGCTTTAAAAGCCTTGTTGTTCATATTCTCAATTGTACTGTCCGCGGCCAATTCCTTGGGGATTGTCACCATAGGCAAAAAGGCAAATAATCCGAACATTCCAAAAATCTCACGATTCCTCAACTCCCAAAGTAGATCCTCATAGCTGGGAATCTTCTCGTAACGTGCGTATTCCAAGGCCTTCTTGAATGCCTGATCATACCCCTTGATGAGTTCCTCACGACGATTCTTGTTGAGATCCAGCTTGATGCTGGTGTTCAAGAAGAAGTTCAAATCGCAGGCTGGACTGCCGAAGAAGGGAAGTTGAAAGACCACAAAAATAGCTCGAGTTGGAGTCTCTGGCTTGGACTTGTCATCATAGACGTACATAAAGTTATTGGTCCACATATCGCCATGATTGAGAACCACATAACGATCATCTGGCTGCTGTTTAGCTGCCTTCACCAAAATGTTTCTGAAGTCGTCCGACAAGCGTTGCAAATCCTGAGACCCTTGAGCAAGTCATTGAACATGTTGTCATAGGTATCGCTCTTCAACAAGGTCTCTTCACTAAGCATGCCGCTATGATAATGCCTTACTATTTCCGGATCCTGAGAATATCACAGAATATAGATCTAGTACTTTTTTTTTTAAACTTACTTAAAACTTACTTTAAACTTACCTTCTGTGCTAGCACCATGGAGGTGGCATGGAATTTTGCCAACTGCTGGAGAACCAATGAGGCATGATTCCAATCCAAACCTGCTTCGCGAGAGGCAACTTTGAAGCCATCGACTTTCAGATCATTGAACGCAATTGTTTGCACGGGTTATAGAATGATAATATCTAGAAGCAAGTTCATGTTTATAAGTTTCTTGCTTTAGTTCCATCTTTTTCACTATTCACTCACTTGGCGCCAAATTTGCTGCCATCGCTTAGTATATCCAAGCGTGGCAAAATGTCCGTATAGGTTTGCTTCTCTTTGATAAACACTTTTACATCTTCGAGAAACTGAGTTTCCTTCGAGATGGGAATAGTTTTCACAATCAAGGATAAGTTTTCCCTTTCCGTTAACTCTTTGCCGTCAGCCCAGCGAGCAAAGTTCAAAATCACTCGGTAGATAGCTGAGCAGTAATTATCTCCCGGGTTGCTGCCCCACTCGAAGTTAATCTCATGAAGCGTCACTTTTGATTCCCGCAACCCCTTCTCTAGGGCATCCACGAAGAATCCCTCGTTCAAGTACTCGGGCACTGAGATGTTTTGCTCGTAGACACACCTAGATCTCAGAGACTATAAGAGATAGAGCTATTATTTTTTTGACAGCATTTGTTATGTTTGCACGCAGATCAAGTTTGTTTCAAATTTTTGCCACGCCCACTTCCGTCCTCGCAAATCGAAAAAAATCGAATAACAAGCGTAATTGTAAAGCTAGAATTGCGAATTTGGGTATATACAATAATAACTATAGTATTTACGATTCCTGAAAATTTGGTTGCGATCAAATAAAAAGTCGAAGTTCTTAAAGAAATACTTTTGTATGGGCAAAAACGCCTAGGGGTCTGAGTTGCTTTTGGTGACAATCTGGTATATTGTGCCGTCTATGGTATATTTTGAATGCGGTACTATATCGATATACCAAATGTACCAGTTGGTACGTTTTTAGAATTTTTGCAGTATATTTTGAGAGTAATACCGCAAAATATATTGCTTTTATGTATTTAAAATGGGTAGCGGGTATCTCACAGTCGAGTACACTCGACTGTAGCTTTCTTACTTGTTTTGTATAATTTTTTGATAAAGAGAAAGACACGCGACTTTTTGATTTTATATTTCCCGCCACACATGGAATACTCTAAATCAGTTATTTAAATTTACTCGGGTATATTTTACATCTCATTTCTATATCATAGCATCGTCTATGGACAGCCGGAAATTACCTCACAGGGCTAACCCACTTTTGATTAGGTGCTGTTAACTATTGCTTACTCTTCAATTGTTTGTTAATCTATTAGCTGATTGATAAGACATGAAATATTTCTAGCTTTCTAAGTGTTTGACGTATTGTCTTTCTTGGCATGTTCATGGTGAATCAGTTAAATTATAACCAGTCTATAATCTATATTCTTTCTACATGTGTTTGTTATTCGATCACAAGTGTGTTTTGACTTCGACTTTCCGGGTCTTCTTAATTAATTGTTATCTGGATTGCACTCACGTTTGATTCGGCTGAGCACCTCGAAATTAAAATCAGTTGCCGGGCATGCATACTATAAATTCTGTCTGGCACTATTAAAAACAAATAAAACAATTTTATTATTAGTCATTGAGGCGGGCATTTATATAAGCAAAAACATGTTTCAAATTAATGAATTAATGGCAGAGGCGCAATAAAATATGACATTTATTGACTGATAACTTGGGTGGAACTTATTGGAATTATCACGTCTATTTGATGCACGCACACAGCTTTAAATTCTATATAAGTTTGTATTTGAACACATAATTAATGAGTATTTAATAAGTGTAAATCAAGATAACAGATAACAGACCAGTTTACTTAGTTACAGTAAATTTGATTACCATTTGTTATATTATTATTATTTTTATTATTACATAGTGTTATGTTATGGCAGAATTGACTTTTTAATTTATCTTCTAAATAGTAAAACATTGTGAGAGAAATATCTTTATTCATTTAAATGTATTTTTAAAAACATTTCTTAAAATTTTCTCACTAATTTGCATACACATTGTAAGCAATCTCAGTTAAATACAGATAAATGTATGTAATTAGCATTTCTACTATCAAATACTATAAAAACAAAACGTTGCTGAACACACATTTGTTAGATGTTCGTGCTATTTTAATAAACTGTGTACTTCTACTTAAATGACACCCAATAAAAAGACTCTAGGCTAGAAAAAACGTGTTCTCTGTTATAAAAATTTATAAAAGTAAATTCACTGTTTACTTTCTCAGTCTTGTGATTATCGTGAGTAAAGATAGCAACAGAACTAGTCTTTATGTTTGTTTCTATAAAGATCTTACATGATGACAACCACACTCAAGTCATGCAATAGCATTGACAATGACAACATCTTTTTTCACAGGCATCCACAAAACGACTTTTAATTAAATGGGGGCAATTTAAGTGTGGCAATTTTTATTACATTTGAATTGAAAATGTCGCGCATGCAACCGTTATTCTACAACTACTGCGAGTAATAATCGTTATCATATGCAATCGTTCCATCAATCAAACACTTGCAAGTCATCTAAACGCTTCAACGTGAACTTGAGACTCTCCAGAGTGCGTGCATTGCCCTCAAACATGAGCTGTACCTTCTGTCTAGCGAATTCCTCATCGTGGAAGTTCTTCAATGAGTTATCCTCCGAATCGACGCCAATCATGCTCATCAGCGGAAAGAAGCCAAAAGCTACAAAGAATCCATATGCTTCCTTAGCACGAATCTCAGCCATGATCTCTTCATATTTAGGCAGAGGTTTGCTCCAAGGCAACTGCTTCAAACAGTCCACCAAAGCATCGTAATAAGCATCGATTAGCTCTTGACGTTGAGTTCTAAGCACGTCCAGTTCCAGGCTGGTATTCAGGAAGTAGTTGATGTCAAAGCCCAGGCTGCCGTAGAAGCACAGCTGAAAGTCAATCTGACAGCGACTTGAATGAGTGAAGAATTGAAATATTAAAAACAAAAATACTCACAATTCTGACATTTTGCACCTTGTATTGTTCATCGTACTTGAAGAATATATTGTTGACCCAAAGATCTCCATGATTGAGAACATTGTACGCACCGCGCAGTGGATAAACTGACTTCAAGACTCGCTCCGTGAAGTGCTCATGGTAGCGATAGAGTTTCCTAGTAATTGGCCCAAATCCTTCGCAGTCGTTTATCAACGCAGCCAGCTTAAGCAGCTGAGTACCAAAAAGCAGCTTGAAGGGTTCCGATTTGATGGCATCCATGTGCAGCAATCCAAATGGATAGTGATCTATGATTGTCTCGGGTTCGTGCTCAGCCATGACCATGGTGAGAGCATGATATTGAGCCAACTTACGCATCACAAGCAGTGCATGAGCTGCATCCAAGCCAAGTTGACGACATTTTAACTGATAGCCATCGCTGCAGAGATCCTCAAAGATCATGGTCTGCTCAGGTTGTGTTGTTGAGTAATAATGTCTAATGTTCATAAGTATTAGGAAAAGGTAAGAGCCAGAGAAACATAAAATTTCAGTCGAAGGTGCTCGACTGTGATCTATCCGTAATACACAAAACAATTATGTGACATATTGATTGCGGTTCACCACCAGTAAAGTATGTAAAAATGGTATCAAAATATACCATTATATTCGTACTAAAATAAATATCACAGTCATATTGCAAACTAAAGCAGCTGATTTTATATAAGTGTGTCTTGAATAACTTTTCGGGTTGCAATTCAATTTTTAAAGATAAGTTACATTTAAGTTGCCAATATTATTATTGCCACTATGAAATGACTCTATCATCTTCTCATGTTTTTAAAGTAATTCATTTCAATTCAATTCGATTTTAGAAAGCCAAAGCCAAATATTTTAATAAAACTTAAACCTACACGAATTTCATCACTATGTTTGGTGCCTCTAACATTTATAATCTCTGAGATATACATATGTTTTCTAATAGATGGACAGACAGACAGACAGACAGCCAGACAGACAGACAGATGGACATGACTACATTGGCTTGGTGTAATATTCCATTCCTTTGGATAGCAAGTACTCGTACCTTCTCAAGTGTTTATACTCACTTGGCACCCAAGATCCATGGATCTTCGCTGTCTTTAACCCCCCACATGAGTGCCTCCAGCTTTGGCTTGATGTGCATGTAGAAGATAGTTTCCTTGTTGTAGATGTGAAGACGAGACAGAATCGCTTGCTTCTCAGGCGGCATGCACTTGACAATCAGCGAGCATTCGATCAGCTGTCGATCCGAAGTCTGGTATTTGATGTGAGCTCGATAGATGTTACTGCAGTAGTTCTCTCCGCCCCGCGTTAGATCCGTCAACTGGACATCGAGTACTTTGATGTCCTGTTGTTGTAGTCCATGCTCTAAGGAGCGTCTGAAGAACTGCGATGTAAGATAAAGCGGCAGAGGCTCCGATGTACTCGACATTATCTTTGACTGTGAATCAGATGGGCGAGGAAACTGTGCGCTTTATATGCGAAATCAAAGTGATCTATAGTTGATTTTTAATTGACCCTAATGGAAGATCTTTGGGTGCATCTGTTTTCGGTTTGATTGGCTCAATAGAAATGCATTCGGTGGCTCGATGCTGGATTAGCGGTGGCGTCTTTTGAATAACTGCTTAAATATCGATATTAATATACACTAAAAATGTTAAGGCAAAAAAAGTTGTTGCAATTTATCTGAGCATATTTTCAACATGAAAAAAGAAGCTAAAGTATTTTTATAAATTTTGCATTTATACGTAGATGTATAAATTTATTAAAGTGTATTGCCTTACATAAATTGAACAAGTAAGAAAGCTACAGTCGAGTGTACTCGACTGTGAGATACCCGCTACCCATTTTGAATAAAAGCAATATATTTTGCGGTATTATTCTCAAAATATACCAAATATACTGCAAAAATACTAAAAATATACCAAATGGTATATGTGGTATATCGATATAGTGCCGCATTCAAAATATACCATAGACGGCACAATATACCAGATTGTCAGCCAAAGCAACTCAGACCCCTAGTAAGTAGGCGTTTTTGCCCATACAAAAGTATTTCTTTAATAACTTCGACAATTTTTATCTGATCGCAACCAAATTTTCAGGGATCATAACTACTATAGTTATTACCGTATATACCAAAATTCGTAACCCTAGCTTTAAAATTACGCTTGTTATTCGATTTTTTTGATTTGCAGGGGCGGAAGTGGGCGTGGCAAAAATTTGAAACAAACTTGATCTGCGTGCAAACATAACAAATGCTGTCGAAAAAAAATTATAGCTCTATCTCTTATAGTCTCTGAGATCTAGGTGTTCATACGGACAGACGGACAGACGGACAGACGGACAGACGGACAGACACACAGACGGACAGACGGACATGGCTATATCGTCTCGGCTGTTGACGCTGATCAAGAATATATATACTTTATAGGGTCGGAGATGCCTCCTTCTACCTGTTACATACATTTCCTGCCGGCACAAAGTTATAATACCCTTCTACCCTATGGGTAGCGGGTATAACTAGGTGAAGATAAATATAAAAACTCTAAATATAATTTCAAAGCGCTTATCGAATGCCATGACAAAATCGTTTGGATTTCCATTTGTTACTAAAAATATGCCCACCAATTAAAAAGTATATTATATTGATTGAACAAACACATCTACGTTAGATCATTTTAATTGAACTCTGGTCTATAAAAAGCACGACATAGGAATTAGCACTCTCTGCCTCCATTTCTAGGCAGCTGGACAGTTTTGCTTTTCCCTTGTTCAGCCGCCTGACTTTGTCGTAAAGGTCGATGAACCCATTGCCACTTGGCGGAGCTTCGGCTTAGAAATCGTTAAAGACGCCCAACTCATCGGCACGTTTCAGCGCCCATTTGTGGTAATCGTTGAGGAACTCTTGTGAGAAGATCGCCTCTATTTTCTTTGCCTTGAAACTCTCATCGTTCATGTTCTCAATGCTGTTGTCTGCGGAGAGTTCTTTGGGCATCGTAATCATGGGCAAGAAGCCAAACAATCCAAAGACTCCGTAAATCTCACGGCTGCGCAGTTCCCAAAGTAGATCCTCATAGCTGGGGATCTTCTCGTAACGTGCGTATTCCAAGGCCTCCTTGAATGCCTGATAATAGACCTTGATGAGTTCCTCACGACGATTCTTGTTGAGATCCAGCTTGATGCTGGTGTTCAAGAAGAAGTTCAAATCACAGGCTGGACTGCCGTAGAACGACAGTTGGAAGTCCACAAAAATGGCATTTGTTGGTGACTCTGGCTTCGACTTATTCTCGTAGGCGTACATGAAGTTGTTGGTCCACATATCGCCGTGGTTGAGAACCACATAACGATCTCCAGACTTCGGTTTGGCAGCCTTCACCAAAATGCTTCTAAAGTTGTCCGAAAAGCGTTGCAGGTGCTTGGTAATCTTCTCATAGCCAGGCCAAGTAGCAGAAGCCTTAATGAGACCCTTGAGGAATCCGTTGAACATGTTCTCAAAGGTGTCGCTCTTCAACAAGGTGTCTTCACTGAGCATGCCGCGTGTATATTGCTTAACAATTTCTGGGTCCTAGGATTACAATTCAATATTAGATTTAAGCCAGTAAAATCGTTTTCTGAACTTACTTTCTGTGCCAACACCATTGAGGTGGCATGGAATTTTCCCAGCTGCTGGAGGATCAAGGAGGCATGATCCCAATCCAAACCTGCTTCGCGGGAGGCAACTTTGAAGCCATCGACTTTCAGATCATTGAACACGATCGTTTGCACGGGGGTCTTTATGGAATGATAATATCTAAAAGCAAATTGTTATTTTTCGCTTTGCTTTCTTTTTCCTCATTCACTATTCACTCACTTGGCGCCAAATTTGCTGCCATTGCTGAGAATATCCAAGCGTGGCAAAATGTCTGTATAGGTCTGCTTCTCTTTGATGAATACACTGACATCCTCAAGGAATTGCGTGTCCGGGGAAATGGGAATTGTCTTCACAATCAGGGATAGGTTCTCCCTTTTGGTCGACTCTTTGCCGTCAGCCCAGCGAGCAAAGTTCAAAAGCACTCGGTAGATAGCTGAGCAATAATTGTCTCCTGGATTGCTGCCCCACTCGAAGTTAATCTCGTAGAGCGTCACTTTTGATTCACGCAATCCTTCCTCCAGAGTTTCCACGAAGAATCCTTCGTTCAAGTACTCGGGCACTGAGATATTTTGTTCATTTTTTACAACGACCATTTCGACGATTTTGTTTGTCGGAAAATTCCACACGCGACGATCACTTCCCTGTTGCGATTGCGACTGATTTGGTTATTATAGTGCTAGCGACTCGGTATTATATACTCGCATTAGTTTGTTTTGGGTGACTTGTGTGTTTTGTCGCAATTTCGTTGACTCTTTGGCTGGCTCTCTCTTTTTTCTGTGACAGTGACACTGTAAAGACAATGAAAATAAAACGCGACATAGTGGGGCAATAATACAATAAACTGAGGCGAATACGATAAGCGATGGAAATTGCTGATAACACTTTTTCAATTTAAATTGAAATAAAATTATATTAATAATTCTATTTGTTCGAATATAATACTAAAAATGTATTTTTAAGTTAAATTATTATTGATTAAAAAACATATTTTAATAATTTTTATTAGATTCGTTAATTGTAAATATGTTTAAAATAATAAATATAACTATTTGAATTAAATATATATGTTAGTTATGCAAAATACTTAATATATCAGGTGTGCCAGCAAAATCGCTTCTGCCCAATTCCGCCTCAATTTCATTCCGCTGACAAATTTTGAGTGAAATTCTTCCGTGTAGTGAAACTATTTTATTTAAATTGTATATACACTGAGATTCTTTCTTTTTCTAACCCTTTTATTATTTTCGACACAATTTACATGAGTGTTAGACCACTGTGCATTTATGACATCACAGTCCAATTTCGAAGCCTCTCCGCCGCTCTGTGTGTTAGACAGGCCTGTTTGTTTTTATTTTTGCATACTCATTATCTTTTAATGCCTTGCCTCGCATTCAACAAATTTTAGTTAGAAGTGGACCCTGTTTTTTTTTTTTTTTTTGTAGTATTTCCCATGCTCTTAATCAAATAATGAGCTCTCGACGTCTTCGTGGCTGGAGCACCGCCTGCCTGTTGTTGGAGCACCGCCTGTCTAAGGAGTCAGTTGGTAATATTCGTGTGGTTCTATATACTAGTCGCATTCATAACCGAGCGCAACGTTGTGATTAGCAACTACGTGATATTTACTAGTTTACTATATAAGTGTGTTGATATTGGTGATACGCACATGGGGTTTATTTATTATTATTAATTTTGTATACACGCTAATACTATTTTGCCTTAGTATATTGTATGTTTGCTATAACGAGAGCGGGAGAGCGCAACACTGACGTGTAGATTGAGAGATTGTCGTTGTGTATGGCGCGTGTTGAAGCACAAATAGTATTGTCTATGGGCGAATATCTTAAGTTTCTTATCGCAACCAGAAACACAATGTCAAACGGGGCGATAACAAAAAATTATGTTCTGATTATAGGAAATTTCCCTCGGTTTCTTGATAATTAAAGTGGGGTAAAGTGCGTACTGTAGTGGGCGTGGCTCTATGTGTATTTAATCAGATGTTCGTTGTTGACCAAATGGTAAATAACAAAAACACTTGAGTTTGAAGAGGGTATTTAATCGTCTATATGTTGTATAACAGCTGCTTCAGATTTAGATTTCGCAATCCAACTAAATTGAGTCACACATCTTACTAAGCCACTGACCAGGCAAAACGTGTCTCATTAATAGCTGAGTAAGGCTTTTTGAACAAGCTGATATGCTGGACAAACACCCTGTATTTTTTAAATTACCTTTGTGTCTTGGTATATTTGTTAAGGAAATTATGCTGCCTTAGCCTGGACATCCTTATTTACCCTTATTTGTGGTCCTTTCGGAGTAATGTGCTAAAAGTGGGCACAATTTAAAAGGGTAGTTTTGTATTTTCCCTAACTAGGAAATAAATTGGCAATGCCTTAGCAATGGGAAGCGTGTGATAAGGAACCATAAAACGTAAAGTAAAAAAATCCGCTAAGAGATAATCATGAATGATTTAATGCGTTGCTGTACACTCCGTTTTACTTAAATTTAAAAATGTGGGTATCACATTAAACCATGCGAGCAACGTACAAATTTGGATAAATATTTTGACATTTGTTTAAGATGACTTGCACATTGGCGAATCAATTGAAGTTGACAGCGAGCTGTTAAACATCAGCGTGACAAAGCAGAATGTCGAGTTAATCATTCTTTCATCCGCTAGTTGCACTTTCGTTCTTCCGCTAATGGGAATGCATTTTTGTGTCGCTTTGTGGGGGAAAAAAGATAGTAAATAGAAAGAGACGCAAGTGGAGAGTTCGTTCTCTCAATTATTGCATTTTTTGCTATGCCTTGCGATACGCATCACCAGTTGCTTTTTTCGCCAGGGGAGCAAAAAATAGGGGGCGTGGACATGAAAGGCCAGTTCGCCACGCTCGCCATGTTTGCGATGTTTGGCGCTTTGCCTTTGAGTTGCCATCGGCAGTCCACACTCACACACATGCATACGCGAACACACACACACACTATTGCAATTGTGCATGTCACGTGCTTTTGCAGTTCATGACGGCTTAATTAACTTGCGTGTTAGTTTTTCTTTTTCCTACTCTTGTTTTCGTTTTATTTTTTGCCTTGTTTCTGTTTTCGTTTGATGCTTGCCAGATTCTCGCAATGGCTGCAACTGACTTTCCGTTAGTTTTTTGCACGCTTTTTTGTTCCGTCGTAAAAATATGCAGCATAAATTTTACATTGCACGTTAAACGGAATGCATTAATAAACAACAGCGTTTGAATGCGCGATTGCACACAAATTAGTGACCAAAGCCACGGTTGTCTGGCCACGCTACACACCTCCCACCTCCCCCCTCTGTCAACCGCATGAGACTGAAATTCCCTCCGCCCGCCCGCTTTCCCAAAACGGGGTTGCTCCCCTTTAGCCTTTGAGCAGAGCTGATGTATGCGATTTTAATCGTACGCTCAGACACAAACATGATGCGAAGCCAAAATCCATGGCAACTCTACAGCTCTACAACTCTACACCCCCGAATAACGGGGACAAAATATAATGGAAGTGCTGCTTTTGCCTTTTGCTTTTGGTGCGAGTTGCGGATGCCCAAAAGTAGACACAACAACAGCAAGCGAATTGGGATGCAGACAGAACAGAACAGAACTGAATAAATGACCATAATCAAACACTTTACGCCTGAAAGCATGCCGAGCATTGGGCATTGGGCATGCATTCTCTCTTTTTGGCCATTGAAGAAGAAAGCAGCTCTGCCTAATCCTTCGTGCCTCCTCCTCCTCCCCCTACTGATATGTTACAATTGCGATTCCCTACTCCTATCTGTGTGCATCAAAGTTGCTGTCGCCGGTGGCCAAATTTAATTAGTACCCTCCAATAGTCTCCCTACTTAGTTGAGCATGTCAATACACTGGGCATTTTCATTTTGCTGTTGACTTTGGCAGTCTGTGCAAAATGGCGTATACGAAGAGATGGGGAAATTACTTTAAGGGCAGCTGAAAGTGTTGATTGATGAATTACTTAAGGGAAGACAGAGGCGAGAAAGCAACTTAGCGAATACTTAAAGTAGGGAAATGGAAGCAGAGTCGAATACAGATTAAAAGTTTGTTCTAATAAGAATAACAAATTTGAATCTAATTGCACTATTCGATGATTCAATTGTCATAATTTTCAAAATAATTCAAATAAATAAAAAACTATTGAAATAGTCAAAGCGAGGGATTATAATCAAAAGCTCTAAATTGCGTGCTAACTCTTTGATTCCTCTGTAGGAGATTATTTTGTTAATTGATTGGCAAAAGTTTTCTATTGACAGCAATGACATATTGTATTCTAAAATTGAATGCAAATTAATAAATAATGAATACAGATCAAAGTATAAAATGTTTCAGCAGCTTAACTCGTTGCAATAGGTGACAAATTGTAGACAAATTGAATTTTTTTATTAACTGAAGATGATAAAATGCAACTAAAAATCAGTTCTCTTCATAGAGCATAACTTTGCCATTGTTAAACTTTCGCTTAGGATTTTCTTTCTTCACTTTTGGTCTGATGTTTAATTTAACTTCATTTGCACGTCGGAGCAGCACGTGGGTTGCAAACTTGCCTACTACTGCTGCCAACTGTCTGCTGTCTGTCTGTTGTCTACCGGTTGCTGCCTGTTGCCCTTTAATCACAGTTGGTGCAAATCAAACACAAACAAATGCCATTATCATGGGCCAAGAGTGCGTTTATAGGCTTCGATGGATGGTAGCGAGAGCGGGGGTTCAGTTCTCTGTTGTCGCTTGCAAAAACTGTTGCATACCATTGGGCGGCGTTAGGAAGTCGAATGCCTTGCATACTTTTCAGCTGCGTGGCCAAGCGCATGAATAATTGATTTCCATTGCCCCAAAAGTCGCGCGATCTCGCTTCCGCCCTTGGCTGCAGCATGTATGCACGTCTATATGTATGCATCTGTCTCTGTCTCTCGCGCACATTCTCTCTCTCACACTGCTGTCGTCTCGCATTCATTTGTCAGAAAAGAGCGTCAGTTTATTTGTCTGTCCCTCTGCCTCTCCATCTGTCTGTCCGTCTGTCTGTCTGTCTGATTGTTTGTTTGTTTGTCTGTTTGCTTGCTTGTTGGGTTGGTTGCTCGTGTTGTTTATTTGTTTGTTGCTGGGGCCTTGCATAATTCGCCAAGCTCTTCCGCTCTCTCTCTCTCTCTCTCTCTCTCTCTCTCGGTTGGTTACCATTGTTTTTTCAGCTTGTCGCTTATCAGTTTATTTTTGTTCATGCCATTTGCGTGCCACTGTCGCTGATCCCTCCCACTTTCCCCTCTCCCTTCTTCACTTCGCGGACTTTCCCACTCTTAAGCTTTTCTTATTGCTCTGCTATTGGCATATGTTTTGGCTGGTCGCGTGTTTGCCTTTAATCCCAACCAACGCATTACGTTGCCATGCTTCTCTCTCCTCTCTCTTCTGTCCACTGTCCTCTGTCCGCTATTCGCTGGCTTAACTCAACAACAAGTTTTACTCATTTATATAGCTAACATAAAAGTATGTGTGTGTGTGTGTGTGGCAATTGAATCGCAGCTTATTTGCAATGCCAACGGATATATATTTAATTTTCATAAATATGTACATATTTGCATTGCAAATGCTTGATCCTTCCTGCATGTTGCATGTTGCATGTTGTTGTCATTTGTGTTATTCGTGTTGAACTCGCAGCCACTCGATATAATAAGCCCGTGAACCATAAATGATGTCATTATAAACATTTTCGTAGCTTCTATTTTTATAATAACTAATTGCTGACAGCTCTCAAAGTGACCAACTGACAACATCGGACATCGGAAACCAAAATTATAGCATTGTCTTTCATTTTCAATGTTCTCTTTATTGAATTAGTACAAAAAAATACACAAGCCATGTATTTCGATTTAAGGGCTTACTTTTTTATTCCAACAAATTGGTAGCCATATTTTAAATGGTGTTTTAAAATCAATTACAAATTATTTAATATATTTATTTTACAATACTGACTGTTGTTGTTTGTTATATAAATATACACGATTCTTCATAAAATTGTAGTTTGCAAATATTTAATATAATATTATACAATAATTTATAATATTAAATATCATATAAATATATTACATTTACCATGAAAACAATTGTCTCTATCATATACTATATATGCACATATGTTATTTAAATTATGTTTAAATATTTTTGTTTCTTTATTTTCGTACTTATACCAAATAAAAATATCAAATTAGAATTAGAAATTAGAAAGAAATTATATAAATATTATTATTTCTCTCTATGAATCAATTATTTCTAATAATTATCATATAAATGTTTAGTGTCTGACCTTACATTTGTACATTTTGCATGATTAAATTTCAAAATGTAGAAAGGTCAATTTATTTTATTTATTGAATAATTAGTAAATTGTTTGCAGTGAATTGAAATTTTAATTTAAAGTAATTACTCTGGCTAAATATATTTGAAAAAAGTTTAAAGCGTCACATTTTAGTTTTATTTTTACGCAATTAATTATTACAGAGTTAAGTTTGAGCATTTCCACTCAATTCAATATTTACTAAATAATCAAAATGTACTTTAATTTTGTTTTTTTTTTTTTTTAAATGTACTCTGCTCTGACAAGTATTTTATTTTATGTCGCATGCTTAACAATTTCCCACTTTAGTGTCTGACTTGCTGCACATGACTGGAGCATTTCAATCTCAATTCGTTTGCTGGCAGTGACACGCGAGTTATCGAAACAGATTCGTCTGGTAGTCCATATCAATACTATCCATCGCTGGTCCACTAACTCTCCCGCCGTGCTGCTAGATGAGCCGTGATATATGCGCGGACATGAGCTGTCTGTGCTATCCAGCCGTCTGTCTGTTGTCCCCTTCTCCCGTCTCCAGGCAGCTGCTACGAATGACACGCTGGACGGCAATAAATGTCAGGCGGCAATTAAGCCAAGGTATGCAGCATATCAAAGTCCCTTCAGGGGAAATTGAAAAAGTACCAAATGACGTCACAGTTTAAGGGGTGTTTACATTCATTAAATTTCTCCACCATTCCAATTGGCATTCCAATGAGCGTAAGTCCTTGCTCTCTCTCTCAGCTCACGCTCTCAGCTACTTTCCATTTGTTTTGGGATATTTTTTGATGCGCTTGGCGGCAAATCCATTTTGGGGGTGTGTTGGGTTGGTGTTCATGGTGCTCATGGTTTTGGTTAACACTAAAACTCGAGACGTTGTCAGGTGTGCAAAGCTGGAGAGGAAGAAAGAGAGAGAGAGAGAGAGTGAGAGGGAGAGGCATGTGTTGGGCTCTTGTTTAATGGAAACTGAAACACCAGTTGATTGCCTGTTGGTATTGCATTTCAGCTTGCTGTCCTGCAGCTCGCTTCACAGAGTCTATTGCATGTGGTTTGTGTGGCAAGCAGCAAAGTGAAGAAGAACAATGGGAGTGCGTATGTGTGTGTGTGGGAAAGAGAACAAGAGTTTGTTGCAAAATGGTTTCTAGTTTCTTATGGCTAACTGTTTTGACAAGCCAATATTAATGTGGATGCCAATATGGCAGGCAGGGCAGCTGGTCCAGTAGATGCAACATTCTGTTGCATAGCCATCGGCGATACACGTTGCGCCTCATGTTGCGTGTGTGAGCTCAACGAAAGCGTAATTAACATGCGATTTGCCTTTTGCATTTCAAGGTGTCATAAATCAGCGCATTGTTTGCCCTCAAATGGGGAGTGTGTATTTTCTACAGAGCACATTGTTGATGTCAGGGGGTAAGAGGTCACTTGGGCGGGGGTGTGTGCGCTTCATTAAAAAGCTCACATTACCGTTGATTTCCTAGAGGCATTAATTTGGTAAACATGGTCAAATGAATAGAGCCAAAGGGGCGCAAAGACAGTGACTGAGTGGCGATGATTTAAATGGGGATTTTTTTAAACTCATATATTCACCATTATTATTGACCTTTGTGAATCCTTTTTGTCAGAGCCACTGCAGCGTATAACTCTGGTTTAAGTTCTCGTTTGTTTTAGACTCTTGAATGAATGCCGTAAATTTTGCAAATATCTCTGATGTAGATTTTGGCACTGGCGATAAGCGACGCACAACGTTGACATCCCTTCACACATGCCTCACTAATTAGGTGTGAGCGTGTGACGACTGCAAAGGGAGGGAGAAGATGGGGGGAGTTATAATTAACCAGAGGTTCAAGAGATTGCTTCGAAATCTAGTTAGGACATTACGCTTCAAAATGGCTTTAAATTCACTTTTAGGAGGGGAGGGGATTTCACATTTAAATTGAATTGCCAGCAGCCCAAACAAACGTAGAGCAAACACTGAGAGAAACACTTCCGTCTGCTGGTTGCCATTTCCGTTTCCGGCGAGGCGCGTGCGTGGGTAATACAAGCTTTGATTTTGATTGCCCCACAACATTTTTTAACAGCCTTGCTGGCTGCACGAAAAGAAATGTCGCCAAATCAAATGAAAGCAAACGTCACGGAAAAAAATAAACGAGACTTTAACAACTGCGCTCCCCAGAACACGAATCATGCGAAGACACACTATGTTGCCGTCTAGTCAAGACATCTAACATAATCCAGGACTCCCTCAGACTCTGACTCTGACGATGTCTTTGCCTAAGATCAAAGGCAGCCAAGCATTAGGCCATGTTATTTTGTGCTCTTGTTTTGCATAAATTAAACGGCCTAGACCTCAGTTAACTTAATGTAACTAACGTTGAGAAGAAAAAAGCGAAGAGAGAGTGAGAAAATGTCTGCTATACTTGAAGGCGGCTTAAAGTTGCCTTGATTGAAATGCCTCCAACGACGACAGCGACTCTTTATGGCATATTCCTGTGGCTTGCTAGCCACAAAAACCAAAACAGCCAAAACAGAGGCACGAACATATAAAGTACAAGTATTTCGTATTTCGTAGTGATGCAACCACCTTCAGCCGTATGTTGTGGTTTGACTTATGGTTTTGACTTTTCCTTGACAGTTGCTAGCTAACATAGAGTGACACACACACACACTAGCACACACACACACACTAGCACACACACACACACACACGCCCACTCAACTTGCCACTTGGCACCTGCTCTGTGTGTGAGACTTTTTGAGCCATTTTTGGCATGCATCGCAGCACACACAACAACAAATGTTTATGACACATTTTACACATGCGGTTTGGCACACACAAAGTCACTCACTACTCCACTCCCTTTGCTGCAAGGTGGCTGCGAATGTGTGGCAAAGTGGGGAGAGGGATTGTCTTAGTGGAATAGAATTCTCTAAGCAATTTATGTGAATATTCATTACAATGCTCGAGCGAAACTAAACGATTTACATTTAATTTCAAGAATTTCAGCGCCTTTTCTCTGTTGACTTTAAAATTGTTGTGGTAAATCGATTTCTCTCAATATGCTTACAAATAGTTAAAACTAAATGATTTTCTACCTTATTTAAACTAATTTTGTGCTACTATAAATATATGTTTATTGCTAAAATAACTTTATTGAGGCTTCATTGCATATGACATTTTGCTTTTAATTCTCCCATCTCTTCTTTGCGAAATTGATTTTGCACTTTGCACCTTTTGTTCTGTTGCCAGCTTCATCGTAGTTATTATATATATTTTATTAATGTAATTTGTTTTTAAAATATGTTATTATAATTATTCCTAATAAATTTCTTATTAAACTTAATTTCATAGTAAATTTAAGCAGTTATTCTCCCCCCTCCTTTTTTTGGCAGAATCGATACAGATTATATTTTATTAATACGCTAGGATTAAAATTCATATTGTGCTATGAATTATTTCAATTACATTCTATATCATTAGTTTTATGTGTTGCTTCTAAATTGTTTTTTTTAACCATGTGGTGACATATTTTCAGTTTAATACATTTATTTCATTAACTTCTTCAACTTCAGCTTTGTTATTCTGGTATATTTTCTTCTTTCTGGATTATTTTCAACATAATAGTATATCAATATACCAAATACAGTCTCCGATATATTTCAGTATTTTTACGGTATATTCATTTGATATAATTTTAAGAATAATACCAAACTGTCTTACTCTTTTTTTTAATGGGTAGCGAGTGTCTGACAGTCAAACACACTCGACTTTCTTACTTGGTATACTATTAATCCGCTTTTCTATCTTCGTCGCAACATATTTTCACCTTAAAGCATTTCTTTTTTTAAATTTTCCCACCTCCACTTTGGCGAAATCTATGCGAATTTGATTTTGGCATCTTTGTTATGATTAATATTTGCACCTTTTTGCTGTGCTGCCAACTGGCAAATTGCCATAAAACTGAATTTATCGTCGCATAATTCAACATGAGATTGCATATGCAAAACTTTTGATAAATTAGCTGACCATTTAAGTAGATTAGTTGTGTGATGCATGAAATTGATGCTGATTAATAGAACAACATTTTTTTTTTTTAAAAAAGTGTAAAAACCAGAAAAGCCATAATTTATAGATTTGGAGTATTTCAATATTGATACAATTTGAATATCAAAGAGTTAATTAAAACTAATAATGGATTAATAATAAATGGGAATCATTAAATACTCTTTATGCCAAGTGACAGCAAAAAGAAGATAACTTTATCTCATTATTCAGTATTTAGAAAGCTCATTTAATTAGCAGAACATTTATTAACTACAAGGATAACCGACAAAAAAGTTTCAATACGAATTAACACCCAACTTGTTACAAGGCAACGCTGAATGAAAAGAGTTTACATTTCTTTTTATCTCGTTCGTGCTTTTGGTTTTTTTTATTACGCACACCCACACACACATTATTAGCAGAAAGCTAACACAACTAATTAAAAGCACTTTGTGGAGCTGCCTTTGCCTGGCAGACACATTTATTAGTAAGAGACGCAGTTGCAGGCTTTTGCTTCTAGTGTAAAGTGGAGAGCAAACTGGGAAAGTTGAGCCTTTTGGTAAATTGCCGACCGCTAAAGATGTGGGCGTGGCTGCGTGGGCGTCTTGGAACAAAAAACCGCAACGCCAAAGCCAAACTTCATTAAAAATGCACACGGAAAGCGGCCGACAAAAGCCGACAACTTTATTTGAATAAAGTTGAGACAGACTTCAACACATACACACACACACACTCGCACTTAGTATCTGTGTTGGCTTTAATTTATGAAGTCATTAGATGCAATTTTCGAGCACCTGAGCAGCATCTTCTTGGCACTTTGGCAATTTGGCAACCATTTGCTGCAGTTGTCCCAATGCCAAACAATTTCAAACGCGACGCGACCAGACCAAAACAGAATCGAGGCCAGTCGGTTTGACAGCTGCCAGACGATTACACCCTCTTGGCCTGACTTGGCCTGGCCATGAACGAACGGAATGCAAACGTTTTCTAATTTTCCACGCCATTAAATCAGGGATTTCAAGCCAGACGCATGCGATTCCAACTGCCACTGGCATCATGGTGACATCGAAGGAAGCAACGTCACACTGTCTGAAGGACAAGCTCAGTTGCAGCTGCAAGTTCAGTTCTCAGTTGAGTTGAGTTCCTAACCTTGATTGCTTGCTAGCCTGGCCTGGCCAAGACAAATGTCCAAGTGAATTGCCATCAAGTCGCTAAAGTGATTGAAGTCAAATAGCAAGTGATTACTCTGACTCTTTTTATGTGGTTTGCAAGGCATTTAATTAGCGATTTATGTGTTTCTTTATTGTTTTATAGACGGAGATCAGCAGTTAACGACGCTAGAGAAATTTGCAATTGAAATAAGTTAAAGTGTCAGCTGTTAAATTGATTAACGAGGTTTTAAATTTAGCATGTATCATAGTTAAGTTAATAGTATAAATCTAATCTAGATGAAGAAATTTTATTCTTTTTCTTTGAGGAATTTGCAAAATTAAAATGTAACCTATTTACGTATTAAATAAAGTCTATGCTTTTCTTCTTTATGCAAATGCTTAATAATATTCAAAATCAATTAATAATATAAATCTATTCTCAACGGCAAGTTCTTTTCATTAATGTAAGAAAATTGCAATTGATAGAAGAGAAAATGAGCAATTTCATTATATCGCATAGACTTAAATTCTTTCTGTACTGTTTAAACAATATTACATAACAATTTAAATGATAAGTAAAGAAGTGTACTTTTAATTTACGAAATTTGCAATTGATGTAAGAAATATAAAGATGAAAATGTGAACTGTTAAATTATAAGGGTTAAACTCATCTTCTAGGTTCTAAATTTCTTCGGAGTTAAGTAAAGCTATTAGGGCTTGTATGCATTTTTCTTTAAAGTGGCAAATATTCACTTGATATAAATGAAAATGTCAGTTACTTACAAAAAATTATAATCTTAATCCCGTTGCAAAATAATATTCAAATTAATTGAATAAAAGAAATCTATTGTAAGTGATATTAATTGTTTTTTTCTCTAATTTATTTAAGATAAGCCTATACTCTCTATCCAGCTGCAAAGTAATATTTGATTTAAGATAATAATAGAAACCTTTCGAATTGTTAATGAAGAGTTCAGATTAGCTTCACTTTTCTTTAAAATGCGAATTTTCTTTAATTATTTAAATTTCCACATCGAATTTTGTGCCCTTAAAACTCTATTAATATAATTTAACCAGATTCCAACTTCAAGTTCATTGTTTCGCACTAAAACCCAATGGGGGACTCTTATTTCCTTTGCTTGGTAAACAAAACAAAAAAGGAAATAGAAATAACGCCTTGTCGGTAAAGTTTAAATTTATAGCACTCGGTATTCAGAGCCAGAGGGAAGAACTGACCTGCTCTAAGGTTATGCGGTCGCATCCTAAAAAGAGCAGGAAAATAAGCAAAAGAAACCAAATACAAAGAGATAATTTCGCAGCTAAGCATAGAAAAAAAAGAGAAACACTGTCGACAAGAAGAACAACAAGTTTTTGTGGAAAGTTTTTCGCGTTGGGCAACAACGTGACAGGCGAGGCAAAACTTTCGAAACGAAGTTTTAACACGTTTCAGTTACCTTTCTGCCACGCCCACTCATTATCCGGTGAGTGAAATGAATGCAATGCAATGCAATGCAATTAATTGTCAACACATCTGCAAGGCATTTCCACCATTCAAAGCTTTGATTGCCGCAGCATAAATTTAATTGAAAAACTTTCTCGCTGATCGCAATGCGTTTGCAATGTTTGAGTATTGTAATTACAGTTACTTGTACTAAAGTATCTATGTGTTGTATCATCATCAATAAAAATGACAACAATGTCAGCCTAATAGTTGTTGCAAGATGCAACTGTAGCTGGAAGCTAGAAAATGCGAGCTCGGAGTTCGAAGCTGGCAGCATCACCTGAATAACTTTGTCCGTGTTTCTTGCCAAAGTGCAATTCAGCATCAACTTGAACTTTGTGTTTTGTAACGTGCTCAGAACTCCGTTACGCTCCTCGGGGAAGGTTAACTTTTCACTTGGTCATGAGCTTTGCAACGCCCCCGATGATAATAGCTCTAGGATTTCAGTCAGATGGAGCCTTGGGATTCACTTATTGCGTTATGTTTTTGAATGACAGTTTGACAGTTGAACTTCTGGATAAACTTCTAAAATATAAACATGACAATACAGCGTTACCACCTAAATTACTATAATATAATTTTCTATCGTTCTATTTCACATTGAATTAAGATTGATTACTTATTGATTTGTTATATTCAAATTGTTTTTTATATCAAGCTATAGTGCTGACAACTTACAGATAGTGTTGCCGAAAGAAAAAAAAATCAATTTCGTGGGAGATTCATTTAAATTTGAAACATATAACATATTATTATAATTATTTTTGTTATATTAAAAAGTCCCTAAATGTATCATATTTTGAAAAACATTCCATCTGCTAGACAGTGTTGGCAAACGAATAAATTTGATGTATATTTTTTTATATTATTTTGTTCCTGAAATTGGGTGAATCACTTAAATTTCTGATTTCCATTTATCAATTTAGTGAATTTCCTTTTTTATTTATTTTTTAATATGTATTTTCAAAATAAAGCAACTTGGTAGACAGTGTTGTTAAACGAATAGACTTGAAATATGTTTTAAAAGTATATTATGCGCTTTTTAAAATATATTATTCAAATGTGTTATTCCTTTTGTAAGCAAATTGTAATCTTAAAATGTTGCCATTAAGTTTTTTTTTAAATTTTTTTAAATTAAGTTGTAATATTTGGATTTAAATTGCTCTAAATAAATTGTTGATTGCGTTGTTAGATCATCCAAGATTCGATGTAATAAAAGTTATTCGCAGCTGTAATTGGTATACGAATTGCAGTTGTTGTTGTTATTATTGCTGTTGTAGTTAAAAGTTATACGATGGCGACGAAGTCGTCTGCAGGTGTAGCCTGCCATATTATTTACAAGTGGTTGGAGAAGCAGTCACCACCGCACCTGGGACTCTCTTCCTGCTTCCTTCCCTCTTTCTCACTGCAGATGGTGTGTTGGATGGTGGCAGCGGTGAGGTGAATTCGCCCACAAGGCACCTATAATTTAGCGCTGTTTATTTGTAAATGTCTGTCGCGTCGCGGTGCGGGATCGAGTTGCAGGGTCGGAGTCCTTGTTCTCGTCACGCTTCATGTCAACAGCGGCAACTTCATTGTCTGCCGTGGGCAGACCTTTAACTCCCATTCTCCCTCCCCCAAATGGGGTTAACTTCTTTCTCTCTCCCACTCTCTTTGTCTCCTCCTGTGTGTCACTGACATTAAGTGCAGTTGGTTGCTGTTGAGTTCTAGTTGTTGTTGCTGTGGAAATGTTGGTTTGTCGATTCCCAGAAAAACGTTTTGCAATTTATTAACTGACATTTCAAGTGGTTCATATTGTTGGTGTTGTTGTTGCTGTTGTTGCCAGGGGCCAAGTCGGTGGCAACCTGTGCTGGCGGATAAGCAAAACCTATGACACTTATTAGTGAAGCAGCTGTGTGCCAAAAGAAAAAGAAAACTCCTCGCTCTCTTCAACCTCGTTGCATGCATGTTTGATTAAGCTGCCACTGCGCCGCAAGGTAGGCAATGATATTTGCAAGCCAAACTTTGCAGACAAACGCGCCCGCGGGGCTTGGCAAACATGACACACACTCCAAGAGACAAAGAGACAGACACACAAGGGTTAAGGCCAAGTTGCCAGTCGGCAACAATAATGCGTAAGTTTTTGGACCCAAACAAAAGTTGCAAATGTTTTGAATTTGGATTGCCAGTGAGCAAGCGAGCAAGAGAGTGTGAGAGAGAGACAGAGACAGACTAAATGGCCGGAAGCGGAAACTGTTTTGTACATTGGCAAATTTGATATGTAAACGTGCAGGGCAAAGGGCAAACGATGCGAGTCCCAAAAAAACAGAACAGACAAACGCTTCTCGGTTTTATGCGCTTATTAAACGCTTATTATGTAGGCGGCCAAAGGAGCAGCAGGTTGTCGACTGTGAGAAGCATAATAAAAAGCTTAGTAGAGTCCTCAAAAAAAAAAATAGAAGTAGATATTTGCCAAAAGAACTTGCAAGTTTTAGACGATTAGTAAATGTTTAGGGACGGAGGTGAAATAGTCCTTAATAGTGGCCTGAGAACTCACACAAATGTTGCTCGGCCGTTGGACCCTAATTGTTTATTTATGAAGTTGGCAATTCAGGCACCTTGGAAGTGTAGTAAGCTTCTGGACTTAAATTCAGCTTATGAGTGTTGGGTAGGGATGATTAGAACACGTCTGAGGGGTTGATTGACAGGTGAAATTCAACTGTTAAATATGTTATTAAAGCGAGGAGCAGTGAAATTATGAAATGCTCGATTAAATATGGTTTAGGGTAATAATTGCTTAACTTGGTAAAATACGAAAAGCTCACAATTAAGTAGAGAAATTATTAGGAATGTTTCTTTATTCCTTGTGACTGATTATATATCGATTGAAGCATATGCCTATGAAAATACTTAATTCCACAACTTATGATACGCAATTTACACTTATTACTTTATCTTTAAAGATAGTTTTGAACCAGACGGTATCTTTCTCTATCCATCGCAATGGATCAATCAATAAATTGATTGATTGAATATTGATTGACAAACATGCGTATCCATGACTGAAATTTTATAACTATATTATATTAATGGGCAGGTAATCTATTTTTACACTTTGATGTATGCATAGGAGTACACTCCAAGATTGATTGAGTGATTGAATGCTGATTGTTACTCATTCGGACTATAAAAAGATTGAAGTTTTATAAATTAGTATTAATAAGTTAGTTATTTTTTCCACACCTTGATTGATAAATTGATTGTACATTGACTGATGTGGATTTTAAAATATAGTTATTTAATTACCCACTAAACGATTCAATCCTGGTTAAATTGATTTTACTCCTTGATTGAATGATTGAATATTGATTGACCCATGTGCATCTGAAGTGATTTTATAAGGAGAGAATTAAAAAACCTAATAAAGGATTTAAATGGTTCATATACAAACTGTTATCTCCCTTCTCATTGTGAGTGATTGATTGATTGAATATTGGTTGGTATATTAAAAGATTTCACAGTTGCTTGAATCGTTTTACCTCACAAAACTAAACACAGCATAATTGGAAATATTCTTTCATTATCTTTTGACTAGTTATTCCAAGAGCTTGCCAGCATATGATGATGATTGAAGGAGGATTAAGTGAAATGTATTCTAGCTTGTTAGTATCCCATGACCACAACTCTCCATGGCAATCAGTCTCAAACTGACCGCAAATACGAGCGTCTGTATGTACATATGTATGTGTGGCTTTGTTGGCAGCATGTATTAAAGCCACAGAATATCACGTAAATCCTTGTGTTGGCCTTTTTGTGTGCTCAGCTCATTTCGTGCAATCTCAGGTGTCATATTCCAGATGTAATGATGTACATTCACATTAAGCGACCCTTTGATGGGGTCGTCTCATTCATTTGATATGCAGAGCACGCAATAACAAACAAACAGACGCGCAAAAATGGCAACAAAAAAACGCAAACAAACAAACAAACCAGCAATGGCCATTTAACACTTTAATTTGCCACACACGCGTATCCTTTGCACACACGGTACTCTATGTATAAGTACTTTTATTTGTGTGTGCGGGTGTGTATAAAAACTTCAATTAAAATGCCAGCGTAACAATGCACAATGGAGATGGTATCCAAACCTCCAAACAGAGTTTTGGTTTGCTTTACATTTTGCAATTTAATGCAAAATAGCCGTAAAGCCACAAAAAGGCCAAGCGACCAAAAGGGCCAAGCTGCCAAAGCGGGCAAAGCAACAGCCACGCGATTCAGTCGAATAACGCTCTTTGCCATGCTTACAATATCATAAAACGCAATGGACCTCTTAACAGCCAGCAACAGAATGGCAGCTCTGAGTGACGATGGAGCTGACAATTGTTTCCGCTTACCGCTAGAGCAATAGAGAGAAGGTCGAGGAATGAGCACAATTTGTTCAAATCAGCTTCCGAAAAACATATTTAACTTGGTTTCTCATTTCTAAAACTACAAATTTCTAAAAGAAAAGAAGCGAAATAGATTTTTGTGGTAAAAAATTTGTAATCAAAGTAAACAAAACAAGTGTGAAAGCTACAGTCGAGTGTGCTCGGCTATTATAAAAGCAAAATTATGCGACTTCATTCTTAGAATATACCAAATTCATTTGCTAAGGAATACTAAAATATATCAAATGATGTTTTTGGTATATAGATATACTATCACATTCATAATATACCATATAATACAAAATATACCATATTGTCATCCAAATCATGTATATCTAAATTCAGAATTTAGTTAAAGTAAAACCTCATCAAAATGTTGGCTAAATTGTTTTTTGGAACAGAAAGTTCTTCAGTGCTTGGCCAATGGCTTTGTTTTCCTTTGCATTTGGAACAGAGCAAAAAGATGCTATAAAAATTTACAGTTAAGTGATTTTGTAGCAATTTGCAGTTTGTTGGCATTATAAGAGCAGGTGAGCGGCGAGTGCGAATGCGACTACGAGTGTGGCAAGTAGCAGTGCGGCAGGCAATGTGGCAGGTGGGCAGGAGGCGCCACACTCGTAAATCCTCGACAAATGTTTGCCAAGTGTGAGCTTGCCAAGTTGCCAGTTCTTGAGGTCTCTAGGTCTCACTTCAGGTTGGCTGTTGCGGATCTGTCAGTAAATTCAATTTATTTAAAAGCATGTCAACAATAAGTCAAATGAAATGCTCTGCTCAGCTGTAAATATGGCGGCTCCCGGTAATAAAGCTGATTTATTTTCCCTGTACAGATTTACAATTCACATAATTGTACAACGGCATGACCCGGCTCGATCGAATGTATAAAATTTGTATCCGAAAAACTAAATACAATCGAGAGCGAGCCGAAGTGAAATGAACTGAAATGAAAAGCTTGAGTGAAATATTTGTGGTTATTGTGGCAATATATTCAAATTCAAATTCAGCTTGGCAGCTCGATTTTTTAGTCCTGTTGTTGTTGTTGTGCCATCTCCTGTCCTGTGTCACAGCAACTAGGAAGTATTTACAGAGATACTGGTATATGGTTATTTTTGCTTTCTAATAGTAGAATATCCGCTGGACAAGAGTGAATAAATCTTCTGCTGTGGTTTGGGCCAGGGTAAAGGCTGCAGATAAGCCCAATGCCCTGTGCCCAGTGTCCAGTTGCTGCAAAGTACAAAGGACACAACACAATTGGCTGCAGGACATCAGTTCAACTTAAACGACTGTTAAAGTGCAACAACATAGAGTTGTGTCAGCCAGCCGAGAGGGGAGTGAAGTGACAAACCAGGCGGGGGGGCCAAAGGCTTGCCGCACATGGCAAACAATATTAAGTGTGTCTGTTTTTTAACATTTGAAGCACAAATAAAACAATGCAATATTCGAAGTTAGAAGCTGGAGAAGCAGCTTACATACACAACACATACATAATTATCAATAGCTGTCAGCTGAGCGAGAGTGGAAAGAGAAATTGATAGTGCTATTTGAAATATGTAAAATAGCAGGCATCAGAAAGAACCTTTGCTTATAAATATATGTATAAGTGCTTTTTATTGTTCAACAACAAATTGCTCTTTCTAAATTGAGCTTAAATTTAATTCTGATTAAATATCATTTATGCATTTAATATTCCAAATTTTACTCTTTCAATTATTAATATACAAAATAACACCACCTAAATTGAGTGTGTATTTTATGTGGACAAATCTGTTGCAATATGTAGATTAATATGAATTTAGAATTTAACATTATACGTATTTTTTTAATTGAAGAACAGAGTAGTATTATATTTTATACATATTTTCGATAATGTTATTGAATCAATGTGAATTTCGTATTGAAGATGTTACTTTTTCTATTATTAAAAACTAATTACAATTTTTAAATTAGATTTTCATATTATCGAATACTTTTATGTGTATTTCGTATCGAAGATTCTATTTATTTTCTACAACAAATTACATTTTCAAAAATGAGCTTGTACTTTATTACTATATTATTTATTGAATGTTTTATACATATATGAGATTCAATATCTAGATATCAAACAAAGTAATAATTCTTTTCCAAAAGAGTCTTTTGATTATTGTGTGAATTATTATTTATTTGAATTTTTCTAAATTGGCAAATAATAAAAATACTTTTTGTTTTTTCTCTTTCAGCTTTTATGTGAATAAATACCAATTTTTGCCTGAACTATTTTAATTTGTGATTATATTTTATATATATTCTAAATACATACTCATAAGTTAACGGGTAAGTTTATTCAGATGATTTTTCTAATTTGCAATTTAAGAACATATTTGGCAATTTCTTGTTCTGTCCTCGCACATAAGTATTTGAATAGCGGATGCATGTACATTGTGCATTGTTTGATTGTGCAACATAAGTGTGTGCAGATAAAAAATGCCGTTAGTGAAGTTTAAACAATGTTATTGACTGAACAAAATGCTGGGTTGCCGCTAGTTTCTGCTGCTGCGTATCTGTTGTTGACTTGCCTCATAAATCTATACAAGTGCTGTTGACTGACTGCCACTGTATGAGTGTGCGAGTGTAGAGTGTGTGAGTGTGTGTGTGCAACTGCTTAAATTATTGATTATTCGCAGTAACTTGGTCACAATTCAACTGTGACTGAGTAAGTAACAAGCGGAAGGAAGCATTCATTTCCGCATGAGTTTGGTGTCCGTTTTATGTGCATTAATCAGTGCACTTCATTAAAGAGAACAACAAGCAAACTAAAAAGTTAACAGCACTAAAGCAAATGACTTTTAGCAGTAATTTAAAAAACATGTGCCACATCCATGTCTAATGGTCAGAGACTGACTGAGCTTCCATCTGCCACATTCAACGGCAGCAACAGAAATGTCCCCCGAGACTCTTGACATGTGTGTGGAGTACGCAGAGAGCAGAGAGAGAGAGAGAGAGAGAGAGAGAGAGAGAGAGAGAGAGAGAGAGAGAGAGAGAGAGAGAGAAAAAAGTATCCCATTTACAGTTTTTGTGCTGTCATAACAAACAAATTCCCAGCATGTGTGCGGCGACTGCGACTTGGCGGGGTCGGAGGTTGCGGAGTTGGGGCCATGACCCAGGGCATGTATATAACATATATACTATACGTATGCTTGGTCAGCTTTGTTGTGCTCCAAGAATTTAATTATACTTTTGATTTTAATGAAAATACAAGCGCATAGCTTTGGTCTCCGGGCATTCTGAAGCTTCCTGCTATACTCTACTCTCGATGGTACATTGAATTGCCCCTTAAGGTTGCCACATTTATCCGCCTTATTGCCTAGAGTATCTTCATGTCGCATATGCTTAGATAACAACAACAGTTTTTATTAGTTTCGATCAAGATTCGGAATGAAAATCGTGTCCCAAAACACTTCTTAATTATTGTTTAAAATTGTTTGGAAACTACTTTTAAATGTTAGTTTTTATGCTCAGCTATTATATTCTTGGCAAACTGACAAAACTTCTGTTGAGTTTTCCGTTCTGAACTTGTGACTTTGCCTTGGTTAAGGTCGTCGTCGTTGTTGGCGTCAATGTAAACTCCCAGGGCTTCCTTTGGGGACTTCATTTCACTGAATGTCAACGCAGTCGAGGTCCGTGTAAAATTACAGTTTAATTACACTTTTTTAAAAAATGTTAACTTGCCTTTGAATGTCATTGCAAATGAAAAGCGATGAATGCAATGCGAAGATGGACGTCAAATGAAATGTCTGAAATGGAAAATTAATACTACGAATTGTATGGTATAAAAGTGAATTCAATGTGAAGTACAATCAGGACAGGTAGAAGTTTATTTTTAAAAGAATATTGATAACAACAACTGAAATGAATACCTATAAATTTGTAACATAAATAGGTAAGTATTATTATTGAATTATTCTTCGAAATCTCAATTACATAAGTATAAAGTTCATAAATTTTATGTAAGATTGATTTTGAAAAGAATTTTAATAAAAAAAATATGATTTGAATAGCTACAAACTTCCAACTTAAATAGGTGAATGACTTAATAACACTTTTATCTTAATTGAATAAATGTAGTGAATTATGAATAAGTAAAATCAAATATGTATAGTAAATTGAATAAATATTGTAGGCATCGAAATCTAAATTGATTGCATGTAAGATGAATGTGAAGTACAAAAATGAAATGTAGATTTATCTTTGGAAATAATTTTGATAACACAACATGAATCAGTATCTATAGATTTGTATCTTAAACACACAAATAACTAAAAATTACATACTTTTGAATCACAAACCAATATCAGAACGAATATCTATCTACAACAAATTATGATTGAAATGTTTGTAAGCTATACAGTAGCAATATATCCTAACTAAGTAAATTAGTAACTATTAGAAGCCTTTCTTTTAAATTGCCAAAGCTATGGGCTTTACTTGTCTCTGCATTGAAATTTCTATTAAATACTCTGTTACGGCTTATAACCAGATTTAACAATTAGATGTAATCAATCATGTTGAGGAGTAAGAGAACGTCTCTGACAAAGGATTCCTTCTAAGTAACTGGCAAATTTCGTTTTATTCGAGAGAGAGAGAGAGAGAGAGGGAGAGACGGTGGCAAACATTAAACAAATCCGCAACATTTGCGCATTCTGACCACACTTTGGGCTGCTGCACTTGAGTTGCATTTGCCGCTTGGCGCTGCCTTCCTTCCCTTTTGCTCATTTGTGAATACATATTCGCATTTAATATGCAGCACATGTTCTGACAGACTTTGCCTCTCTCGGATGCGGAGCAACTACTTCAACATCAACTCTGCGATGCAATTGCAGTTGCTGTACTGTGCTTTGCTCCTTCCCACTCACCAGTTGCAGTTGCGGCTTTTGGCCGGTCACTTGCCACGATACGTTGCACGATGCATGCATAACATGCACTTGCAATCAAACATGTCCGTTGAGTGCGCGCGCCATTTTGCAACATTCGGTGCAAGTGGCGGGTGGTGTGAGTTTCTGTGGCTTAAGACGAGGCGAAGGCACTACGACTGCGACTGCTTTGCTTTGCTCTGCTCTGCTCTGCTTTGCTCTCCTCTGGTACTTATTTGCATACAACACTTTGACGCATTGTTCTCGCTCGGCCAAAGGGAACGGCTGTAGCAACATGCTGCTGCTGCTGCTGCTGGGCTTTGCTATGTTCTGTGCACAGCGGGCACGCAGCTGCTGCTGCTGCTGCTTCTGCTGTTACCACTTCACATGGCTCTCCTCGCTGTGGAGCACTAATTAAAAGCAAATTTAAGCATACTCATACCACTTATAATCCAACAGCAAAGACAGACGCACAAATTTACCAAATGATTACGCTCACAAACGACGACGCTCAATAAGAGGCAACGGGGCGTATACGCCACGTACACTTTGACTGCGCCTCTGACTGTGCCATTGTAATGGCGGTGATGATGATGATGATTGGAAAGCGCTTTGCTCAGCAAACCAAATAAGTGTTAATTAATACGATTTTAAGCTGCAGACAATCGGAGAAGATTTGAGAATTTGCCTGACAGCCTGGCATCATTAACCCATTTAAGGTGCAAATCCAATTAGACAAAAGACACAAGCACAAATTGAAATTTGAGTGTCTCTCGCCTGCAACTATCGCTTAATTAAATTTGCTTTAATTATGTATTAATACGGCCCAAAAGCCGTGCACATGCTTTTGATAATCGATTGCTTTTTTGCAAGTCTTATAATGCGCTGAATATGGAATAGCTTTGAGTAGTTAAATTACATAGATAAGGTTTTTAAATAGACAATTAAGATAAAATAATCTGTAATATTTTATTATTTTATAATTAAATTAGACCATTTTTATGCCAGAATGAGACATTTCCGTATATGAAAGTAGTATGTAGATATACCCAATGTAACATTCGGTATATTTCAGTATTTTATTTATAGTTTGTACTTTTTGGTATATTTTGTAAATAATTGTATATTGATATACCAAATACCTTTGGTGTATTTTGTATTTTTATTTATTAATTTAAAGTCTGTAGATTTCTCACAGGTTTTTATTTGCTTTAACTCTTAAGATCGTGTCTCTTAAATTGTAAAAACATTTTTTTTTTTTTTTGTATTTGAAACTTTAAAATGTATGTTTTAAATTGTATAATTCGCTGGAACTAATTCAGCTGCGGTAGCGAACTCAACTGTTGTGCTAATCTGTATATTATAATCTATTCAGGGGCAACCATAAATCACGCTTTTCACTCAAAAAGCTTGCTTGGCACAGCCGGTTGGCGTTAAGTGAAAATCTTTTAAGAGGACCCAAGTAATGCACATAAATAATAAATACAACGCGAAATTAACTTTCCGGGCGACAGTCGTGCTCCACGTGCCAGTCCGGTGTGTGTATCCGCGGCTAGACCAAAAACGTTGAAAAAAACGACGAAAAAATCAACAGTGGAAACCTTTTTGCTTGTATTTCTTATGCTGCTGTTGCTCGGTTTTTTTTTATTATTTTATTGTGTGTTACCTGGACTCCGTCAACTATTTAGAAATGCAAAGCACATTGAAAAGTTGAAAGCGTGCAACGTTGGCTTTGGTTTTGGTTACGGTTTTTGCTTTTAAGGTGCCAAAAGCAAGCAAGCAAGCCAGCAAGCATCGCAGGAGGAAATGTGGCCAGAAAGAAAGAGAAGAAACTGTCAACGCACGCGTTAAGTTGACAGCCGTGGCCGCTAGGCAGGGGAGAGAACTGTGAGTCGTGGAAGGGAGGCAGAGAGTAGCCGAAAAATCTCAGAGCGCCCCAGCTATAAAAATCATAAATTTTATTATGTATTAATGTCTGTGGGGCTGTTAGCTCAGACGACGACGGCGACGACGATGGCGACACTTTTTTATGCCAAATATATTTGTGAATTATTCAAAAAGCTTTAGCATACTTTTCAGCGCTTGGCAAGTTTAAGGTCAATAAAGGCGACCGCATGGCATGGCATGGCTGTCTTGAAGAGGTGTGCGTGCATATTTGACTATTTTATTAGATTAAATTTCATATAAATGTGCTGATAATGCCACCCAGACATTGTCTAGACAAAGTACACAGACACACATACAAACAGCCAGCTGACATTTGAGACAGCTGCAAAAGGTGGGGAAACAGCAGAAATGCAGTCGGAGAGGGGGAGAGAACAGGTAACAGGTAACTGGGGGCATAACTTCATTGCATGGCTGTCACAAATGCCACAAGATCCGCAACGACTGCAATGCAATGCAAAATTAATAGCTGTTGCATTCGAGTCAAGTATTTTGAGTCAACGCAAGCTGGGGAAAGCAAACGGATCAAAGTTTGTCTGCTCTGACGGCTGACAGGCACGCTCTGAATGTCAGCGACTGTCTTTGGCTCTTCGACAGAGGCTATAATTCAAACATCATCATCATTTAGCAAAAATGTCAAGGGCAACTGTGTGCCACACACACACTAACACACAAGTCACAACTCTCAACTCGAGAGAGTAAAAACTTTATTTTACGTTTGCTGACGCGTTTGAATGTGTGATTTATGCAAGGGAAATCGTATTTGAATTTTGCCATTTTACTACTTTTTGCTTTATCATTGAAGTGCTCTAAGCCTTTAATCGGTGTCCGGCTAAAAAGTTCACAAAAAATTGTTGCAGGAAATTGCTTGTGCACAGTTTTCTTTATGCTGCAGATTTACTTTGCATAGGGTGCATATTACAATAGATTTGAACTTAGGATTCTCTGTTCTGTTGAACGTGGTAAATAAACATTTTGTTGAAATGAAAAGCTGGAGTTAAAAACATTCTTATTCATAAATTATTTTAAATGCATAAATGTTGTTTGTTAAGGGATTAAAAAGAGCTTTGTAAAGTCAGTAAATAAGAGAATGTTACAAAGTTTTTAAAAATTGAAATAATAGTGCCAAATAAACGAAGCTAAGGTTAAAGATAGCTTATATAAAATCAAATTTAAATTGAAATAGAAATTGTTGGCAATGTTTATCTATCAAATACTCATAAGTAATGCTGCTTTCTGTATTTTACCTTAATATATAAATCTTTAATGATAAGTTGAACACAAAGTCAAGTCGCTCGCTTTAATAAATGCAACTCAATTGATGACAACTTCCTGGAGAGCAAAGTGCGTCACCCTGTATATATTTGCTATAAGAAACATTCAAAGTGACATTTGCATTTTATTGTTGAATGCCGGGCATTACAAAGCCAACTTTCTGCTCTTTGGCTTATTGTGCAATTTCCTAGCTGCTGCTGCTCCTTCTGCAGCTTCTCCTTGCTCTCTCTTTCTATCTCCCCCATCTTCTTATCGTGCTCTTCCACTTTCTTGCCTCTGAGTGTGTCTGCATGAAATAAGAGTTAATCTTGCGTCCACTGGGAACTTACACACACACACACACCAACACACACACAAGGTTGAGTAGCCAACATCTTTTCGTCTCTGTAACAGATGTCCTTGATATTTCATTTGACGGCAACGTTTGCTAGCGATATTTCAAAGGCAAATGCCGTCTGCTTTAGATTCGGCTGCAATTTTCTTTTGTGCGACATCAAAGTGCATCTTCATCAAGTAAATCCTTCAGTCTTCTTTCGGCCTTCAGCCCAAAAGCCGATAAGGCACTCAGCAGCGGCTTCTTACGAATCAAATATGCCACAAAGTATGCAATAATATTGTAACAATCGAATTGTCAACGCTCCATCTCCATCCCCCGTTCATTTTTATGCTTTTAATAATATTTTAATAGAAACAGCAAGCCTCAGTAATTTCACCTCGGATACTTTGCAAAGGGGAGACCAAAAGCAACGTGACGTGTGACTGGTGGTTGCTTGCTGCTTTTGATGTTGCTGCTCTGTGCACAGGTTCTCAAGCAGCTGGAGACGTTTTGATGGATGGATGGAAGTAGAGAGGCATAAGTAAACTTGTTTTCCTACAACTTACATATCATAAATCATGTACGTTTGTTATTCCAATGCTGCATATAGAGTCGCTTGGCAAGAGCATAAGATTGGGTACGATATCACAGCTTAAGCAAAAGTAGCGAATGAAATTTCCTTTTAGAGCAGAATCAAGACTTTGCGCTACACCATTTTATTTATTTTGTAAACTTGTTCGTATTCATAAGATTATATTTTGATCACTCTTAGTGCAATTTCTGTAGAGTATTTAGCTTTCGGTAGTCTAGTTTATTTGTATTGCATCTTTCTGACTGCATAATTATTCAGGACACTCGTGACATGACACACGGCTTGTCAGTTGCCATAGATATGTAGAGATATCTCTTCTGGTATCGTGTGGCTTATTAAATCTTGTGGTTGTGTCTATGTGTGTGTGTGTTTGGCGTATTTTCAGCTTCAGTGAAGCAAAATAATTGGGCCATGTTTCTACCCAGGTAAGGAGGAATATAACTTATACAGAGACATAGAGATTGCTAAGGTCAAATGTTGTTTTATTTCTGGACATGGTCTTTGGCTTGTTAGTCTTAGGCCAATTGAAGCTCTTGTATGGCCTTAAAGCAATTGATATCGACTCGTCAATACCTTGGGGGAAATGCACGTGTTTTGTCATCGAGGCTGACATACATATTTTAAGGACAATTTTTAATTAAAAGTTTGCTGCCGATGACTTGACGGAAAGCCGAACCGAAAGATTCAAGCATAATAACTTGTCCGGCCATGAGTCAGCAGGAACTTAAGCTTTCAGCTTTTCTTTATTTTGTTCTTCGCTGTTTTTCGATGTCTGCCTTCCAAGCTTCGAGATAATTAACTCTCATCTACCTGCTTTCACATTGAACACCATTAACATCGACCTGTCGCGACTCGAATGTGTTTTGCTGACAATTTTAGTCAACATTCGGCTCGTCTGGACTTTCCAAAATGGCTGCTAAGCCAACAAAGCACCGTTAGCTAGCCACTTTAGAGCGTCGTCTGTTCGTTTAGTGCGCTTCCCAAAACATCGTTTAATTGTTGCGGCTTGTAATAACAGCAGTTGTTGGGGATTCGAGGCTTTGTTCTCAAGTGATATTCTTTGAGCTGTCGATACTGATAAAATGACAAAATTCGTCAACTTGAGATAAATAATTGACTTTAAACAACATTGGAAGATGGGAAGAAAGTTAATCGATATTTGTTCATTAGAAACTAAAAATCATCTTAAATTTTATCGAACTCTTACTACAATCTTAAAGTTTATAAAGTCGTTTAACTTGGGCAAGAGTTTAAACGCAGATCCAAACTAGTTTAAGGTTTTGCATTCGTTTATAAGTTTGAACACAGCTTTTGAGCTGATTTTACTCATTTATTGTCGGAATTTGCCTGGGCGCAGCGAGCTTGTTGTGTGTGCTTTGCTTTCGAGAATTTGCGTTGATGTTTTCGTGTTGTCTGGCAATTGGCAAAGTTTAAATTGCATGCATACTCGTATATGCCGAGCGAGGAAATCTGTCGCGCTCCATTAACGTTCAGATGGGGACACATATTCATACTTGTGTTGTGGCATGTGAGTGCACTGCTCTGATGTGTGTGTGTGTGTGTGTGGACATTTCGCATCGAAACTTGACATGGCTAAGCTGAGCTTATTTGCATTTTTAATTAACTAACAAGTGCTCGCAATTAAGGCCAAGTCCAGAGCTCTCTATTACCATATAAATGTGCATAATAACACGAGAAGTGGAGAGACTCTCTTCTGCCTGTAAATCAATTAGGCATAAATGTGTGTATTTTGGGGGCACTGTGACATAAATTACCAAAAAGGGATGCGAGCCAGTGCTTTTTAGACCGTTCGTTGCATTGCATGTATTTTAATCATCTTAATTGCACACACCATTTTATTAAATTAAGAGGACCATTCGTCATGGGTATACGAGAGCTGTCAAAAGTTGTGAAGTTGCCACTCGACTCAACTCGACTCAACTCGTCTCGTATGTGGTGGCATGCTTTATGTCAGATTATGTCACGAATATGTTAAACTGTTGCCACTCTGACACTAAGGGGATGTCCTTACTCGCTGCTCTTGTTGTTGGCCCAAACTTAAAAGTCTTTCTCTTTTCCTTTCTCGTTTTCACTCGCCTCTTTTGACATTTATTAGGCTGTCTTTTGGCAGCCAAGTTGTGTGCACGTTGTGTTACATTCCCCTCGATTGCAGGCAACACAATTTGACAAGTTGAGCGTAACTACGCCAAATAGCGACTGACAGCGCAAATATTTTAACAACTTACTCGACTAACTCAGCAACTAACTGGCTGACTCAATGGATAACTGGCTGACTTACCTCTGAAACTGTCTTTTATAGCTAGCTGAAATTTTGCGTGTCTGACACAAATCAAATGTGATAAAATACGTTTGATATTATGAGTACATATTCAATAGTCGCTGGCAATATTTTCCTTGATTTGTGACTGCTCGTGCGCAACTAATTTCGTAATCAATTACAGTTATTTCCACCCACATACACACACACACACACACGTATCTACAACTTTTGAATTTCAATAAGCATAATGCGGTTGTATTTTACAATATTTTTTGCAATATTTTTGCTACATTGCACAACGAGGCGGCGCTTTAACTATGGGGGTAGCAAACGTACCACAAGGCGTATGTGTAATATTTGACAATACCCTTTAGAGCGGGTATTTGAATTTGAAATAATATCGAATGCCTTTTTTATGATATGATATGAAACATTTTAAATTTCACTTATTTTTATAACGAAATTTCAATCGAAAATAATTTAAGTAAAAAGAATCGACTTATTAAATTCTACTCACACTTGGCAATGCCATTTAATTTTTTGTGTAAAAAATATAAAAATTGCAATGAGATTTCTTAATATTTTTGTTTTATATTTTATAATATCTAAATGCTGGAATAAAATATGCAAAAGAAACTATATTCAATTTCTATTATTGTTTTATAAAAATATATATATGTACATATATCAAAAACATTTAGATAAATATTTATTTTTAGTGATTTATTAAATTTCAATTGAAGAATTATATATTGTACCAAGCGATAATTAATATTAGATTAGTAATATTTATAGAAATCTTAGTTTTCTTCTCCTAAATTTACCATTACTTAAATTAAATATGCAATATTTGAAAAGAAACTTAATATTCTCTAAAGCATTGTTTTTATTAGCTGCACTTTTGGTTACTTACTTTGCCTCGCTTTATGCCGCCTGCAGCGTATCCGCACAATATGCAGCTCCAATCAAACAAACATTCCCCAGTTGTCGTCATTCGAATGTCGCAGGTATGCGCCAAACAATTCACATACTGCTCCCGCTGTTCCGCAGCATGCCCCAAATAGCGAGCTCCCCACACTTTAGTAATGCCGTCGCGTCAGGAAAATGAAAAATGATTGCCTGCTGTGCCTTTTTGGTCGCACAATTCACAATTCGCCAGCCGCAGCCTTCATGTGGTGTATGTTTAAAGTTGCGTTTGTTGTATAAATAAAATTACGCATACGCCGCGTGTCGCACACACACACTGAATAATGCGAAAGTTAAAGCACGAAATTCGAAGGGCTCAGGGGAGAACGACATGCTCTCATGACTGCCTGACCTACCACAACAGGAACCACAGACAAACAAACTATGCTTAATTGCAAAGGGGTTTTGGGGGTTCCGCTTGGTGCTCAACAGAGTCAAGTAAATGTCTCAATAAACTGCAAAAGTTACCCGGTCGAACCACTTGGGAGCACGACTTAACCTCAATTTTGATTAACAATGTCTGGCAATGAAGCTGTCAACGTGCGGCCAGAACACACACACACACACACCCAGTCAAGACACTTAGCCAGGGCGAAGTTGGAGAGGAAGCTCGAGCACAGCGAGCCTGAAAAATGAGCACAATTTGTTTGTTGGCTTGCCAGCTGCGGCTGCTGTCCCATCCACTTGGTTAGCCCTTACTTCGAATGTATATATAGTATGTACATATATTTTATTTGCGCACATTATTCATTTGCTAATAACATGTTTATGGGCGAACGTTTGACGTTGCCAGTTTTTAAACTGTGCCGCCGCCTTTTGCGGCCCTTGTTCCGCCTTCAGTTGCATTATGTACTGCTCTAGTTGACTTGGCATATTCTGACGCAGATTCAGGATGGGCGTGTCCACAGTTGTGTCCATGCGGCGCAGGCTGCGTAAACGCTGACTCAGTCCGTTCATGGCAAACGCTGGCACTTCGATGCACAGAAAATAGGCCAATTCCATGCCGCTAATGAGCGAACAGCCGAGAAAAAGTCCAGCGATGCCACCGAAACTAACTGCAAGAAGTGCAAAGTGTTGACAAATGTTTTTTGGAAGAGGGAAAGACTCGAACCCATTAAGTCGACCCAGCCAAAGACCAAACTGGTGCGATAGACCATCAGAGTTTCGAAACGGAAATGCACATCCAAGTCCACATATGATGAATTGCCAAGGACTTCCGGCGGCAGAAACGATGGTCGCACATCGTTTACAAAATTGAGCGAATAACAATTGCGAAAGCACTTGCAGACCATGCCCTCATGATTGTTACGCACAAAACGCTCCTCTCCCGGCTGATGCGAGTAGAGCAGTTTATCTGTAGATGCATTTCTGGTTAGCTATTCGGCAGAGAAAGAGACAGGACAGAGACTGAGAGACTCAGATACGCACCATTGTTGTCCGCCAGGCAGACCAAGTCCTGAGAACGACAAGAGCGATACTGGCCTGCAAAATTGCAAGAGCAATTCGAGTAGATGTTGCGGTTTTTGGGAACGGAACGTGCTTACCCGGCGGAAAAAGCAAGTCCATTGTGCAATTACAGTAGCGCACCAAGTACTCCTGATGGCACTCCGATTGGCAATTCTCAATCATGTAAATGTAGCCCATCAATGACTTGAAGTCGCGACTGTTGTGCTCATCCTGCAACAAAACAGAAAATCAATTTAAGTACGCAACGAGTAAGAAAGCTTCAAGGTAGATTTCACTGTTGTAGACCTTTTACTATTGAGATCCGCTCAAATTGAATTCTTCAATTACTACTTTCTTTTATGTTTTATATTTTATTTTGACAAATTAAGAATTGAATTGTTACCAATATGAATTTGGGGGCGATAAAGAAATTATTGAAGGGAGATTGGACACTTCCCTTTTAATAGGCATATCTAACTGTGGCATCTCGAAGTAATTTCTGATTAATACTTTCTTAAATGTTTTTAATTTTATATACACAAGTTAAGACTTGAATTGTTAGCATTATGAAACTGAGGACGATTTAAAAGTTAAAAATAAACAAAATGCCAAAAGTCCGGTGCTCTATAATAGTTACTGGGATCTAGATATTCCAACGGAGGGATGGACAGAAAGACAAAGTGACGAACAGTGATAATTGAACTGGTTCCGTGTATGAGGTCGGAAATTTCTCCTTCTGCTCGTTCGGATAAACTTAACCTACACCTTTCCACATTTTTCAAAACAAAATTCTCTAAACGTGTATTTAATTATCATCACAAAACTTACATCAAACACACACTGTCTCTGATCGGAGCTGACGGAGCGCGTCTCGTTGTCGAAAAAGTAGATGGTGGGTTCGATTTCAATCATGGTATGCGTATCGGCTGGCACACTATACGGTCGATTATGCCAGACATAGGGTTCGGTCAGCATGACGTCAATGCCTTTATCATTATTGCGGCCAGGCAAATGTTTATCCGGATTCATGAGAACGCGCACGGAGAGCGCACTCGTTGGACCAGCGGAACCAGTGCGCCATGGCCACATGTGATCCAGCAGTTGCATGCGTTTCCCTTCGACGGTTTCGAGGGAATTGAAGGCCCAGCAGAGACCGTTTTTGCTGCGACGCTTGGAGAAGATCTCACAGCAATCGTAGGGATAATGCCGCCACATGCAGTCGGTGAGGAGCTCATCGCAGGTCCAGGTCATGAAGTCGACGACCAGACTGAAGTTGATGTGGCTCAGCTGCTGAGTGGCCTCGTTGCGCAACGAGCCAAAGGCACGGAATTCGCCAAAGGACATGCCATCGTAGCTGCCGACAATCCGTTCGAACAATTGCAATTGCACAGCATCGCTCACATTGGCCATGAAACGGCTCTTGGCCATGGCCAAGCGCTGCCAGTTGAGACGATTGCGATTGCATATTGTGATGACCGGAAAGGCAATGCGATAAACGGGAAAACGCGTGCTGTCGACCACAGTCTGAAAGTTGCCATCATTATACCGCTGCGAGAGTATCAGGCACACATAGACGGCGCCCAAAAACGCACAAATGAATGTGCAGAGCCAAACGAAGCGTTCCCAGCGACTGGCACGTGATGCCAACAGACGGTCCAGACCGTGGATCGTTGTGCGTTTGCCAAACCGTAAGGCCAACTGCCAGCCAGCTTCGCTCAGCTGGGCCAACAGCTGATGGCGACGACTGCGAGGCGGCGGCAATAAACGAGACCTCAATTCTGGACGTGCCGTCGGATAATGTGCGAACGTCATGACTGAATCACTTGTCCATTCACTTTACTTCTTTTATACGCTCAACTCTGCTTAGCTCAGCTGCAGGAATGTTTAGTGGATAATTATATACCACATGCACTAACGTGTTAAACGCCTATTAAATCGTGGTCCTATGCGGATAGTCTATGGTAGTCAGCCATTCGCATTGTCGAAATGGCACTAATTGAAGGCAATCGATCGAATGACGTTGCTCCACTGCCCTAGAGAATTCCCTCTGGACTCGCCTTGATTTTCATTTGATTTGCATCAATGATTTCTACCCTCTATATATGTCAAGCTAATTGGACAAATTCAATTCAATGCAAATGATTTGCACACATTTGTATTTAGATAAGCTATTTATATTTTGGTTGACATTTTATACTACATATTTTTTTTTACAACTCTACTTTTGTCTCCTAATGTCGTAACATATTAAATACAAGGGTTGCGTTTTCCAATGTATTTTATTTATAATATTATTATTTAGATTTTTAAAATTTTGTTTCCATTTTTATGACAATATTAAAGATGAATGATACTCCTATCTCTTACTGTTTTGATCTATATATATATGTAAGTATGAAAGTACAATACTCAGATCTTTCTTGCCACAAGGACTTACGAGTAATCTGTCCATACGAGTATGTTTCAAAATTGTGCAACGATTATGTAATCGGAGTTTATATGGTCATCAGTTTTGTCCAGGAATGCGAAAATTTCAGCTAATATACAGAAAACTGTTCTGTGATTTGAATTTGGAACAAAGCATATAATTATCTTTGAAGTTTCCTCAACTGATTATGTTTAATCGAAGAGTGAATTACAGTTATTTCATATGCTGAGTTAGCATTGTTAACGAATTAAATGTAGTCCCAAATTTTGTTAAATTATTGTTCTGCTTCTGCATTTATGCAAGACATTGTTACAAAATTGTTACTCTAATTAAATACTTGAACTATTTACGTAATTCGTATCAGGATTACTACAATTTATTCTACTCTAATTATTCCTTATGAGCTTCGTAACCATTTTTTGACACATCTTATACACGCCCATGTTGAAACTATCACCCTAAATAGTATAAATAGCGTTAAACTCAGAAATATTTGAACATAAAATGCAGAGCAATCAATTAAGAAAAGCTGTACGTAATCGTGGTGAGGTCCTGGCTTGGCAGGCGCAGCCTATAAACCATGACACCGACTGGATGCAGTTCATCAGGCGCTACACCGTTGGAAATCATATCCATGGCTTCTATCAGCTCTTCTGGCCCACGATGCGTAATCGCATGCGGTGAGAAAAGTGTTTTCTTTTATTTTTATCAATACTGATATTTATCCTGGGCAGATTACTCTGGGCACTAGCTTTACTCTCCGCCTTCGCAGTGCTTTTTTATGTAAGCTATTTGCTCGGAGCCCGATACGGACGAAGACTTATTCACACGATAGTCGACGATTCGCATTGGCCCATTCACAATATTGCCTTTCCGGTGATTACTGTTTGCAATAAGAACCGATTGAACTGGTCGCGTCTGTCTGAGATAATGCAACGATACAATATTAATAATAATCAGCAGCCACTTCTAGAGAAAGTACTCACTGCCTACGATGCTCTCAGCTTTGGTCGATTCGATGTTTTCGATCCTCTTAAGGATGAGGATCTAAATCCTTTAGACTATCTCAATTTTACTCAAATTGCAAGTGAGATGGCTTGGCGTTGTGATGAACTGCTCACAGGTTGTAAATGGCAAACTGTGCCTGTCGATTGTTGTGATTTCTTTCGTCCTCGACGGTTGCCGCTTGGTTCATGTCTGGCTTTCAATGAGGTTGAGAAACGTGCTAGCGTGGAAATGAGCCGAGGTACTGGCTTAACAATCCGGCTTCAGCTGAATGGAGCAAAACATGCGCCTGGCAATCGAGAGACGAAAGGTTTTGTGGTATGTCAAAAAGAATCTATCAGTAGAGAATTTACTCACTCTATACAATTAATTAGCTCAACATTCTGAAGCCAAGTGCCTGGTATGATGAACCCATTGACTTCTTTCCCGACTTGGATGCGAGCATTAGCATTAGAGCGATTCGTCACTACCACGATAAGAACACCTTTTTATTACCTATCCAACAAAGAAAGTGCTTACGGGATTATGAAAACGTTGACGCGGATATACAGACCTTGCAGGGTATCCGGTATTGGAAGGAGAATTGTTTTGCTGAATGTCAACAGACTTACATGATTCGCTATTGCAATTGCACTTTGGATCTGTTTTATCCGCCATCGGATCATATGCCGTGTCAACTGAAGGATTTGCCATGCCTGGCAGCTCACAACCATTTGATGCAGAACTACGAACAACCCGGCGAACATCCCTTTGTAGCCCAGCAGCATCCAGGACTTACATGTGATTGTTTGCCCAACTGCGATTCGATGAACTTGATTAATGATGTTCGCAAGCTGCTGATACCACCGTTAAATCTAGAAAATCGCTCAACGCAGATTAACATTCATTACAAGCGAAATTATGTTCTGGTGTATAAGACCACATTGATCTACAGTTGGCTGGATTTATTAGGTAGGTGTAGTTAGCATGGAAATTATGAAATCCAATAACTTTAAAAAGACATTTCCAAGGCACGATTTCTTAATGTCTAGTTTGCGTTTTGGAGACAGATAAATAAGTCTTTATGTAGGCATCGAGAATCTAACAGACAGAGATAATCGCATACAGCTTATATTTTATAATAGTACTAATTATTCTTTGAAGTGTAAGATCACATTTTTCCACTTTTACAGTTTCTTTTGGCGGAATTTGTCAGCTTTGCTTGGGCTTCTCAATCATTGGCTTTCTAGAGTTATTGTATTTTGGTTTGATTGATGTGCCGCATTTCCACTGGACTCGTTTTGTACCTAGACGATTTGCCAGAACAATTCAATAAATGTCAAACTATATATGCATTTTATATTTGATTAAATCTCTGCACTTGAAATGAACTATATCAAATTTACGGTTCAGTTTTATCTTTTATAGTCCCAGTAAAATTATGTGCACAAACATATAGTTCACAGCGAACGTCTATCTTGTTAAATGCCTATTAAATCCATTGCGGACTCCAAACTTCATTATCAAAATTACTCGAATTTGTGGCAATCGATCAACGACATCGCTTGCCCTGAGTACCTTAGAGACTTACTCTGATTTGATTCGAATTGCATCAATTAATTCTACCAACCACATATGTCAAGCTAATTGGGCAAATTCAATTGAATGCAAATGATTTGCACACACAGATTAGACGGCGACCATTTGAAGTCTCATGACCACGATACTGTTTAGTGTTGGTATAAAAAGCATTGTCGCAGCTAACTTTGTGACTACAAAATGAAGACCAACCAAGCCACAAGAGCTGTTCAAAATCGTGGCGTGCTTATAGCATGGCAAGAACAGCAAGAAGCTAATCGTGAGACTGTCTGGATGCAGTTCATTAGAAGATATACCATGGGATCACATATCCATGGATTCTATCAGCTCTTCTGGCCAACAATGCGACAACGCATGCGGTAAGGAATGGGAACTATATAATCCATCTTTACTGAGATTAATCTTTGGGCAGATTGCTCTGGGCATTAGCCCTACTTTCCGCCTTCTCAGTGCTCTTATACATTACTTATCTCTTGGGCGAACGATATGAGCGCAAACATTTTCACACAGTAATTGACAATGCACATTGGCCCATTCAGAATATTGCCTTTCCGGTGGTTATCGTCTGCAACAACAATCGAGTGAACTGGTCACGTCTAACTGAGATAATGCAACGCTATAACATCAGCAGTGATCAGCAGCCACTTCTAGAGAAAGTGCTAACTGCCTACGATGCTCTCAGCTTTGGTCGCTTCGATGTTTTCGATCCTCTAAAGGATGAGGATCTAAGAACTTTAAACCATCTCAACTTTACTCAGATTGCGACTGAGATGGCTTGGCGTTGTGATGAACTGCTCACAGATTGTACATGGCAAACAGAGTCTCGCAATTGCTGTGAACTTTTCCGCCCCCGCAGGTTGCCCCTTGGTGCATGTTTGGCATTCAACGAGGAGGAGAAACGTACCACAGTGGAAATTGGCAAGGGAACCGGACTGATAGTCCGACTTCGTCTGAATGAGGCAAAACATGCGCCTGGCAATCGAGAGCCTAAGGGTTTTATGGTGCGTAAATAGATTGGATTTGAATTGAGTCCATCCTTATGATCTATGATATCACATTAATTAGCTTAACATTGTGGAGCCTGGCGTTTGGTTCGATAATTCCATTGAATTATTGCCTGATTTGGAAACCAGCATTGATGTTGGAGCAGTGTTTCATTACTACGATGAGAATACATTTTCCCTCCACAGCCAGCAGAGGAAATGCCTGCGAGACTACGAATACATCAGCGCCAATGCTCAGACATTGAAGGGTCTCAAATACATGATGGAGAACTGTTTTGCGGAATGCCAACAACTTTACTTACTTCGCTATTGCAACTGCACTTTGGATCTGTTCTACCCACCTTCGGATTATCCTGCATGTCAGCTTAAGGATTTGCCTTGTTTGGCGGACAACAATTATTTGATGCAGAACTATGAACAAACTGGGGAGCATCCGTATGTATCGCAGCATGATCCAGGTCTCATCTGTGACTGCTTACACAACTGCAATTCGTTGACATTAATTAATGATGCTCGCAGGGTGCTTAAAAGGCCTCAGCACTTAGTCAACCATTCAACTCTAGTTAATATCCACTATAAACGAAACTATATTCTGGTCTATAAGACAAGCTTAATATATAGTTGGATGGACTTGATGGGTAGGTCGATCTTTTTATAATTTTTATATCGCTCCAGAGTTTTGTTATTTATTGAACTATTTGAAAGAGAGATGCTCTTAAATTAAAAGATTTTAGTTCCGCGTTTTTACTTTAATAATGTTTAAATTTTATATTCCAAGACTCCTATTTTATTCGTTTTTATTTTGTGAAGGGAACACTTTTACTTACATTAATTAGAATTGTGAAATTGATTAAACCTCACTTTTTCAGTATCTTTTGGCGCCATTTGTCAGCTTTGCTTGGGCTGTTCCATCATTGGATTTCTCGAATTATTGTATTTTGCTTTGATAGACGTGCCGCATTTCTATTGGACACGTTTTGTTGCTCGACGATTTGGCAGGACTATTTAATAAAATTCATAATGAATGTGAATGCTATGCATTTTATTTTTGTGATTTATAATGAAAGTATTACTATTTTGGGAACTGGCTCGGCTTGTGATTAAATTAACAATGCACAGTGTAAACGGTAAAAGCTAGAAGGCGTCTTAAATCTCGCATTTAAGGTCGTTTGCAAAGACAAATGGTTAAAATGAACAAATGGTTAAATAGTACTTTATGGGGATTACTGAGCCTCACGGCGTTTTTTGAAATCAGGAAGAAGTTTAAGCTTTAGCAACCTCAAGTCAATTATTAAAATTTGGATAAAAATCCATTATTTTTGTGAATGAAAATTAACCAAAAATAAAACGCTGACGAAGCATTGTATAAAGCCATACTGTTCTGGTTTGGGTTACAATTATGAAAAGGAATTAGACGTCCATTTTCATTGAATCTTGTATTGCAATGCTTTCTATTTAGTAGTTGCATTTATAGATAATTAGACATGTTCGGGGCGCTAACGTGTTAAATGCCTATTAAACTTGCTACTTGTTTTATTTCAAATTGCTCCAATTAAGTGTTGTCGATCGATGAACTGGTTTGCCATTTATACTCTAAAGTGTTGGTATAAAAGGCTTTGTTGCGAATATTTTGAAACCACAAAATGAGAGCCAACCAAGTAAGAAAAGTTAGACGAAATCGTATTCAGCTGTTAGTTCAGCAGATGCAGAAACAATCGAATCGAGAGACCGCATGGATGCAGTTTATCCGACGGTACTCCGTTGGAAACCATATCCATGGATTCTATCAGCTCTTCTGGCCCACAATGCGTCAACGCATGCGGTGAGTTTAGGAAAATATTCCAATTTCAAGGAATTGATTGATTGCTGATAGATTTCTCTGGGCACTGGCGCTGCTCTTCGCTTTCCTGATGCTCCTCTATATGAGTTTTCTGCTGGGCCATCGATATGAGAAGAAACCCCTACAGACTGTAGTCGCCACAGCCGATTATCCCATTCAACAAATTGCCTTCCCAGTGGTTGTCGTCTGCAATAAGAATCGCTTGAATTGGTCTCGTCTATCTGAGATAATCCAACGATACAATATTAGCAATGATCAGCAGCCACTTTTAGAGAAAGTGCTCACAGCATACGATGCCCTTAGCTTTGGTCACTTCGATGTCTTTACTCCGCTTAAAGATCAACCTCTCCAGGTTCTTAATCACCTCAACTTTACAAAGATTGTGACTGAGATGGCTTGGCGTTGTGATGAACTGTTAACAGATTGCTTGTGGCACGCTGCAACTCGCGATTGTTGTGAACTCTTTCGTCCTCGAAGGTTGCCATTTGGTGCTTGTCTGGCTTTCAATGAGGTGGAAAAGCGTGCCAATGCTGAATTTGGTAGGGATACTGGACTGACGCTACGTCTCTTTCTAAATGAGGCACATCATGCGCCGGAAAATATGAGGACTAAAGGTTTTGTGGTACGTAAAAGAGCTTTGGATTTACAAATCATTAATTATGTGCTTTAAACAGCTTAGCCTTCTGAAGCCAAATAGTTGGCTGGGTCCACCTATTGAATTCTTTCCCGGCTTGGATGCCAGCATTGGCATTAAAGCGATCTATAGGTACTATAATAAGAATACTTATTCTATACCAAGGCATTGCATGCGAGACTATGAACATTTCAAATTAAAAGTACGAACTTTGCGCGGAATGAGATACAAGAAGGAAAATTGCATTGCGGAATGCCAACAAGTTTATCTTCTTCGCTATTGCAATTGCACTCTCGATCTATTTTATCCATCTTCGAATTATACCGCTTGTCAACTGAAGGATTTGCCCTGTTTGGCAGCACACAATAATTTGATGCTGAACTACGTGCAGCCCGGCGAACGTCCTTATGTTGCCCAGAATCACTCGGGACTCGATTGTCATTGTTTGCATAACTGCGATTCGTTAACACTGGTCAGTGATGTTCGCACATTTCTTAAAAAAGTGAAGCCTACGGATAATCGGACAACAATTGTCAACATATTTTACAACACCAATCGAGTTGTTGTTTATAAAACCAGCTTAATATACAACTGGGTGGATTTAGTGGGTATGCAAACTAGTTATTTAATTGGTTAATGTCTTCATCCACATTAGGTTTTACTAATAGTAAATACTTGCCTGTCAAAAATGTATTTTTGTTTTTGTTAAAATTCCACTACTCGCTCGGTTCTTAATTGTCTTGATATGAAACTTCTGCTTTTGTTTTAGATTTAATGAATTTACATTTTCTTAAAAATTCTCGTATTTATAGTATCCTTCGGCGCCGTTTTTCAACTCTGCTTGGGTTGCTCTCTCCTTGGCATAGTTGAATTGTTGTATTTCAGTCTGATCGATGTACCACAATTCTACTGGACACACTATGTGCCCAGGCGCATTGACAGAACTATCCAATAATAAAAACGACAATGAGCTCTCTTATGTAACATATGCTATGCATTTTATTTTTGTTTATTGCCTGCCGTTTATGGTCTGGTGCATATTGTAGAGCACTGGACTTGGCTTGACATATGCAAAGCATTCGCATGTCTTTTGTTCTATCGTGATATTATTCTTGGTGAGGGGTGGATTCACATCTTCTGCTGTAGTGCGCAACATGAAAGCTTCTGTAGAGCTTTTGTATTGAGCTTTCAATCAGGACAAGCAGTGCAAGTGTTGTTTTTCGGTAAACATCGCACAGTGCGAATATAAAATTCGGTAATCGAAAAGATTGAACATCGCAATGTCGAAAGTAACACTTCATAGAAGAATATAGAACATAGTTGGTCGAAACGTAGTAAAATAAATTGAAAACTGCTTGTCTTAAATATTTTTGCTATTTATAGCATCGAGTAAAACATCGAATCGGTTAAAGCAGTAGAATCTATTTACAATTGTAGTTTTTCTACTGCCCGCTGAAGCATTGAAGCAGTTTATGAAGCAGTTGTAATTTCAAAACCTAATGCGTACTTATTTCTATTGGTAGCTTTGCTGTATAGAAGTGGATTTTGATTTAATAATGCTACTAATGTTTTATTATTATTTCAATTAATCCCGGATTGTTAAAGAAAATGTATTTTCTAAGGTTTGAAGAACACAATAAGTTTAAAAAATCAAAGCCAAAAATTATCTAAAATGGATAGAAGGACAGGATTTTTTTGCAAATCAGAAATCATGAAAACTTTTTATAACATACATTTAAAATAAAATATATCGTGATCATTTTCAGGGATTAATAGGTCATCAGTTCAAAGCTCAAGATAATATATATAAAGAAAAATAAAAATGATCCTAAGTTAATCACGGTCTATACAAAAATTACAATTATTAATGAAATTAGTTATTAGAGCTTACCAGATTATTCAACATATTAGCAGGTGAGGGTTTTATTTAATATAATGATTTTATATGTGCAATTTATGATTAAATCTTGCTACCATAATTCATATATTTACATGAATCTAAGGACATTAAATTATATACATATTATTAGTTAATAATTATCGCTTCCGCCTTTTATGCAAATGAATTTAATTATATATTTGATATCCTTTGTAAGGTCCTTATTTTTAAACTAAGCAAACTAAAAACACGTTTACAAAGGTGTTGAGATTCCATGTCGTTAATCTGAAATTGTGGGTTACAAACGAGTACAATTTCACAGTTTTGTTGTTGTTTTGGGGTTTTATAAGCTTAGCCAGTCCAAATATAGATTTCTTGACTGGTGTTCAAGTTGTTTTTGAACGGTTTATTGACTAGCCGCGGGCTGCGACTTAACTGCTGCAATGTCGCTCTAACAAGCAGTATCCGGACTTGGGGCTTGGGGCCTCGCTTCCATACTGATATATATATATATATATATATTTGTATATACGACGAAATCATACAGCGTTCAGTCTCAGTTGCTCTGTCGCTGGGCGCCTTGTCGAAATTACGCTCATAAACGTGACTTGACATAATAATCTCTGACTGGCGCTCGAACTGCGCCCGCTGGCTTTGTCTTTTACTTCTTTTGCTTTTCTTTTTTTCTTCGTTTTGTGGTGCGTTATGCCAGTTGCTTTTGAAGCTCAGACATATGTACATAAGAGATGTATATAAGTATGCGTGATATATATATTCTATATTTCTATATGCCCTGTGCGATGCATCCTAAAAGGGGTGTCATAAAATTGTCTGTTGCTCCGATTGTGGGTGGCACTTTCAAGTCTACCAATTATGTGTGAGCAACTAGTTACTACAATTTATAGAGTAAAAGCATATTCAACTTCTCTTCACTCTTTTATTCGCCATTGCGAGGTATCTTCTGGTCGAATACGCTTTTGCTTGCTGTTGTTGTCGGTAATGGCGTTAATTTTTTCGCCGCGTTTTCTTGTATTTTCTTTTAATTTTTTATTGCTCCAGCTGTTTTGTTGTTATTTCGGGGTCAAGCTTTGGTTTTTTGTTGTCTTTTGGGGTCAGCAGCCGGCTGGTTGGCTAATATTGCAAAAATTTCATTAGTTTTACAAACAAGCAAACAAACAAAGCAAGAAACAAATATTTGTGCTTGAATTTTTTTAGCAGTTTAGTTGGCAGTTGTTGTTGTCCCCTTTGTTGGTATTGTTTTTGTTGTTCTCCACGTTGGTGTCGAAGTTGTTGTTGTTCTTGTTGTAGTTGTCGTTGTCGTTGTTGTTGGCGGGCAGTGCTACGTTTTTATCTAAAATAAAAAAGCTGTGCCAGCTGGGGTTATGGCCAGGTTCAGGTGAAGCCAACAGTCGCCTGGGATCTAGCGTAAATAAACGGGAAAACCAAGAACACAAACTTCAATAACAACAACGAATATTGATTTCACTTACGCACTTCGTTCGAAGTTCCCCTTTCGAATGTTTTAAAAAGGTAATCGATTCATGCATGTAAATTTACAAGTTAACTTTTGTTTGTTGACAATAAATTTGTTTACTCTGCGAATCATCCCAAGGACTCTTTCGTAGAGTATTCGAATACAAATGGCGCGTGCGCTTTTTCAAAATTACTTTGGTTCTTTTAATTGAAAAACTGTAATGGGGCTCGGTGTTAAAGGACAGCATATATACGATGAGTTTAGCAGTTCGTACTACGGATATACGTTAAATTACATTCAGACAAACAAATCCACATCACAAATACGTGTATATATGTTCTGTACTATATGTACGTATATCACATTTTGGCAGCCTCGCTAATTTGGTAGTTTAAAATGCATAGTGTCCAGTCATGTGTGCCATATGTTTCTCGTTTTTATTTTGTGTGATTCATGTGTGACCGGGAAATGCTCTCATGACTTCACAATAACTACTATAAACATAGAACGGCGATGCGACCCATTTTGAGGGTAATTAGATGTCTCTGTTGTCCTTTTGACCGTCCTCCACTTGCCCTCCAGTTAAAAGACAATGAAGCGAAGCCGCTAGGACAGCAGTTGCTCCTGTTTGGCTTTCCATTTTTTTTTTATTACTATGCCCTGTAACTTGACAAAAACTGAAAAGGGTATTTAGAGCGTTTCTATTCGAGCAAGCAACTTAATTATTAACACAATGTGAAAATTTAAAATTTTGTATCTGACGAAAGAGAAAAAATATAACGGAAAGCAAATAAATAAATTTAAGATTTTTTTTAATCTACAGCAAATTTAAAAAGTTCAGTCAATAGTATTTTCTGATAAAGAATATAAAAAATTAGTTCAATTCAAAAGATTTAATAAATAAATCATATTTGAAAAATTCGATTGCTTTCATTTAAAATAAAGAATTGCCAATCAATTGATAAGCTCAATAGATAATAAAAATTAGTGGACGGTTGTAATAAATCAAATAAATTAGAATAAGAAGGCCTTAGTCTTTGCAATAAGGAATTATATTCGTTATTTATACACGGTTTTATACACGATCTCTTCAAAGGGTGTTTGTAAAGTGTCTGCTAACTTGGTCAAGCCGACGATCCATTTTGGCCCTTATCACCTTGGCATATAAATTATGACGATGAGGTTACTTTGTAATCAGCAAATTAAGTTTATAGCCGCCAGCGTAAAGCATATACTATGTACTTATATATAAACATGGGAACCCCGAAATGAAAAGTAAACTTGTCGCCGACATTTCTTTTTCGTTGTTCGTGCTGTTGTTGTTGTTGTTGCTGTTGCTGTTGAGGTTTATTTGCTGCAAAATGAACACGAAATGTGGGCAAATTTAAGGCTTTCCCTTTTGTGAACTGACAGCTTGGCAAACAATACACAAATCAGTCATTAAATTGTGCAGCCATTTTTGGCGTTAGATAATCGAAATTTTAATGCCACGCCCCCGCGATGTTTGCATTGGGGCCAAAATGGTTCACATTACTCAGAATCTTCTCTCTCTCTCTCACACACTCTTTCCTCTCTCTCCCGCTCGCTGTGTGTGCTTGTGCCTTGGGTTGTCGGCGCCGTCTAAATTTTGTGGCCTGTCGCGGTTTAGCCGGCATTGTTTTTGGCACACACTGAGTGTGTGTGAGAATCAGGCTAAAAATGGTGTAGACTGCCGCCCGCAGCCGGTAACCGAGAACCGACAACCGACACATGCGGTAATTTACCTAATTTTCAGCCGTTACGCCCCCACAAGCACTTTGTTGTTGTTGTTGTTGCTTTTGCTTTTGCTGTTGCTGTGTGTTTTTGGCGCGGATAGAACTGATTGGATTTCAAAATTTTTGCTCCTGCGATTGCACAGCACGCGATTTAATCGAATGTGCCTTTTATATTGACGCATTTTAATATCAAACACGGCCACGCCATTTCCTCCTGCTCCTCTCTCACTCAGTTTTGGCTAATTTCACGGACATACGGCAAGTTTCAGCTAACAACTTGACGTTGGCCAAACAACAATTCGCTTTTGAGTGCGCAAATTCTCATTATGCATTTTATACGAGACATCGAAGCAACAGCAACAGCTTCTCTCGTTAATGATGCTCCACTCAGCTTATTTTACTTTCTTTTTTGTTGTCTGCTGTTTACTTGGCTCCCTTTGGTTGTCAGCGAAAATTGTGTTTGCTTGCGGTAGATTATCAATTGCGGCGACCAAGGTATTTGCGTGTTGGATGCTTGTGATGGGATTTGCCTGTTAGCTGATAGCTGGCTTATTAACAATTTCGCTTATTTAAAGGTCAACTGTGCGCTCTGATAGCTGAGCCTGATAGTTTAATAGGTTTATCCGCTGACGCTGACCCTTATCAATATCTCCGAGCTGACTCTGGCTTATGGCAAGTCGAAGCATATTGACAAGGGTAGAAGTTGCATGTGGAGCACAGTTTTAATCAAGCTTCTTCCGATGATAATGCAGGCACAGGTAGGTAAGACATGTCTATAAACGCTGCTTGTCAATATGCGAGATAAGGCACAAGAGTCGAATATATTGCTAACACGATTGTGTCAGCTGAATGAATTCTGAGAGGTGGGCGATGCTCATTGAATTGTGGCAAATGAAAATGCATAAAAAATATAATATTTATAGATTAAAAATGTTATAAAATGTGAAATACTTTTGAAATTATCTGAGAGGTATTTAAAGATGCTGTTAAACGTCTATGGTATATTGTGAATGGTGTTCTATATCGATATACCAAATATGTCGTTCGGTATAATTTTAGTATTTTTTAGTATTTTCGGTATATTTTGAAAATGATACCGCAATATTTTGCCTTTATTAAAAGTGGGTAGCGGGTATTTCACAGTCGAGCACACTCGACTGTAACTTTCTTACTTGTTTTTTATTTAAAACGGGTAACGCATGTATTGCAGTCGAGCACATTCATTTGTTGTATTCATTTTAATAAGTATATATATAAAACTAGTTAAATAGAGATATGTATATTTCAAAGACAAGATTTGTGTTTAAATGAGTACTTAAACTTTTTGCGACCGTTTGAATTAACAGAAGACGCAATTTATATACAGTAGATCGCAGCTTATTTCGTGCAGTCGCAAACTGAAAGTTTGAACCTCCATTGCTACTAAACCATCAAAGATATTTCAAAAATTTAAATGAAGGTTAGTATAGCTGCCCTTAGTTTCATCGTCAATCAAAGGAGGCCTGTCGCTTTGAGGGGTATTGGACTCTTGGACTTCTATTATCGTTATCTGAGCTGCTTTCAGAAGTAAGGAATACCAATATGTTTTATTCTGCTTTTTTATAAATCGTTCAACGATTTTATGTTACTTACTGATACGGCTACGGAGATATGAACCTTTTAATTTAAAATATATACATTTTTGCATATTACCAATTGAATTTATTAATAATTATTTAGTTACATTTGTTATAAAAGCTGTGTTAAAAAATGTTTGAATAGGTAAAATATAAAACAAATAAATTTACAATCGGTCTTTCGAAAATTGTAGAATTATTCTTTGTTATTTTTTTTTTGTGGGTTTAGCAAGAACACTTTGGCCTTATCATCATTAGCACAGTTTTTAGCGAGTAAGGACCGCCTCGCCAATTGTCCCACCATATTGCTCTATAATCATGAGCCTTGCCATAATATCCCTCCAAGTAAGGTTCAAAGAGATTACTAAAACCATAAAACTATCAAATTTTAATGTTCTTTAGTGAAGTACTCTTACCAATTTGTGCAGTAGTTAAACCATCCAGCACTCGCGCGCATTGTAGCGCAGTTATGATTAGTGTCATCGTCGTAAGTGTAAAATCTCTGGCCTGCAACATAAGTCATTGCATCACCGGCATCACCGCGGTACTTGCCAAGTCTCTCCAATGTATAGAATGAAGCTTCGTTTCCTACTAAAAAGTCGTCATATCTAGCATATCGTGTGTTACCCTCGAAATCTTCAAAAAAAAAATAAACTAAATGGGGCTCTTCATTAGTTAAGACATGCAACTTTTCTAATCCTATGAAAAATTCACTAGATAAGTCACCAAATCCTTCTTGGTATTGTTTCCATTTACGAAAGAAATTTGTTTGGCCATCAGAACGTTTCACGTCCATGTTAAATTATTAAATTGTTGTAGTTCGTCCAATAATCTGTAATAGAACAGGGCGTATTGCGTTTTTATCATAACATTTTTGAATTTGAATAATTTTACTTACCTTCTTCTGGCCACTTCATTTTGTGCCGAACTGCATCTGCAACCGCAGAAGACGAGGCTTAAAATTGTCAAGAAGAGCCACCTCCGTTCCATTTCAGTGTTTAAAGTTTAATGATTTTTGTTCTTACGAGTCTTTCAAAAAAATATTCGGTCATTCCATATAATGTGGATTGATAAGAAAGAATGAGTTTAGTCATTCCTGAAAATTTGATTGCGTTCACTTTAAAATTGTTAGAGTTATCAAAAAAAACAATTGTATATGGGTACGGAATTTGTCCCGAGCAAGACTCTTTACATTGAAAATAACATAAACAGAAACAATTAAGAAAATAAGAAAAGTTTATTTTTATAGTTCTAGATAAGTTCTTTAATTAGAGCTAAGAATGGGTTTGGAATTTTCTTTCTGTTTTGTTTTCTGTTGTGATAACGAAATTATATATTTTATCGGAAAACAGATCAAATTCCTAAAATCAATCTTAGCTCTAAATATAGTGCTTATCTAGATCTTTAAGAATAACATTCACTTATTTTTAAAATTGTTTCAGTTTATGTTATTTTCACTGCACTGCACTGTAAAAAGTCTGGCACGGGACAAATTTCGCCATGGAATTACCCATATACTGTAAAAGTAATATACTAGAATAAGAAAAAGAATCCGAAAGCAGGCAGAGGGATTCAAATGGCTGTCAAAATGTCACAGCAACTGATTCTCATTTAGTTTTGGGTCAACTTGCAATCATTCTCCTCACACTAAGCGTTACACACTCTCTCGTATGTGTGCACATGCATGTGGCATGGAAGTGTGTGTGGCAGCATATGGTGGATGGGTGGAATGAGGGGGGATGGTGGGGCAGCACCTGCCAGACCCAAATCCGTGCTTGCTGCTGACGCGCTTTCTAGAGCCGTTTAATAAGACACGGATTATCGCTTGGCATTATTTCAATCACATACCAAGTGTCGAGTATTTAGCAGACAACAAACACGCGCCATGCTCTGATACCCCATGTGCAGCTGCTGAAAAAGCCAATAAAAATACTTTGTTTGACAAATAAAAGCCACAGTGAGAGCTTTGGCGATAACATTTTCTAGAAAGAGTCGCAGCAGTTCTGGCTTTGGCTGGCGAATGCCTGTTTAACTGACAGTCACATTAAATCACATGTGTTTGTGTGCATTCTCTGTATATATGTGTGTGTGTGTCTGTGTGTGTAGGTGTGGATGTCTACGAGATTGAGAGTGTGTGCGTATGTTTCCACGGATACGGTTATGGGTGTATGTGTTTGTTGAGCTGCTTCTTCACGTCGTTTGACTTTACGAGTTGGAGCCAGTGGAAATGTCCAGACCATCTTTTTTAGTCCTTTTGTCTGCTTGACTCCCGCTGCTTGTATACCCTAAAAAGCAGCCTTAGTCACTGGTCATATTATGTATGAATCAAACTGACCGCCAGTTAACAACCGTGACTTTAAATGACCTTAAAATGTCGAATGTGATTATTCTATTCGTCCCGTTTATTATGCTCTACTTTGCACCTTCATTGAACATTTTTTTTCACTGCTTTTATTTATGAGGATTTTTTTCATAAATTAGAATGTTGGTTGGAGCATATATACTATAGAATTTGGAATGTCCGGTATTTAATTATTGCATTCATTAATTAATAATAATCTTTATAAATTTATTTCAAATCTGAACAGGTAGCAAAAGTGACATGACAAAATTATAAACTAATATAAAAGCCATATTTTTTATGTTTGTGTTTGAGTAGAAACGACTTCTTTAACGTGATGTATATTTCATTATTCTTTTTGCAAATTTTATTAGATCATTCATTTTAATAATAAGTTAGCAGTTAATTAAGTTTGTTTAAACCTATTTCATAATTTTAAGAATGATGAATGCGACATATAATTCAATTTGTTCGATCATTTCGAAACGATCTGGGCTTAAGAGTAGAATTATCATTATTAATCCCAATTTTCGTAGGGTAGAGCTCAGGTCTAGCTCATTCGAAGGTAACATTTTTACTGGCTTGCTGTTTGGTTTACGTTATGTTGACTTCCACTCAGAGATCATGGTTGTTGTAAAGCACAGAGGGACAACAAGTAAAGATACAACTACAACTATGAGGCCAACGACAATGACGAAGTCGTCTCAACTGTTTTCCAGCTGCTTTTCTTCGCTCGCTCACTGTTTGACAATAATCAACGCCGACGCTGACATCGCGACGTCGCTTTTCATATATTTGCCAACATGAGCGGCCATCGGAGATATATGTTTTATCCGTGCACATATTTATTCTACAGTATGGAGTATGTTTTGGTAGCCTTTGTGCTCTGCTTTAAAGTGAACTGACGTCGACTCGCATATGACGTCATCAACACATCATCATCTTCATCATCATCATCATTATAATCGTGAACATGGTTATCTCAACTCGTTTGCGTGACTTGGTGTTCTGCTGTCAGCTTTTCATTTAGTAGCAGACGATGGCACATTGTCAAAACTAATTAAAATTGTATGGCGATATATATTTTTTGGCAGGCACTGTAAATATGCAAGCAAGACGAGCGAGCGAGGGAACGACGAAGCCAACAACCAATTGAAGAAAAAAAAACTGTTGTCAACTTTTGGGCGCAGTTTGCAAATTGCAATTAAAGATGGCAACACGAGAGCAACGCATCGCAAGTATTGCTCTCAAGCACGTTTTGGGCCTCAAAAGCTCGTTACGCATTGCGTGTGTGTTTCATTGTTTGTTCATAGGCTGCAATAATGTCAACACACACACATTGTAACATTATTAATCAACTGACCGTTGCATATGAAACCAGAAAACACATTGCTGTTTATGTCGCCAACATCATCCTGCGAGTTTTGTTCTCTTGGGCCGTTATTTAATTGCTCTCTCTAACAGTCACAGCTGGTGTCCCTCTTGACTACATTATTAAGGTAGTTTAGCGGAAAGATTATAAACCAATATATTGCATATCTGATAGTCTAGCGTATCAATAGTGCATTTTATATTTCCCACACTTCCGATCAAAAACCCAATTTCGATTACTCGTGCTTCAATATTTGTTGAACGGCTCAAATTGATGTTGCTTTTTGTTTATTTGAATAAGCATTTATTATTGCTCTTAATGGTCTTGCGAATTGTGTTGATTTAATGCGCCTAATGCGTGACCTATTGCACAGCACATTTCGTTGTCATTATTTTATGAGCCCGTGACTTTCGTATTGATAAGAAGCTAAGACTCTTGGGGTTTAACGCTGCACAAGTTAAAAGACAATCAGACGCTTTGATTTATTTGTGAAATTTTGTTTTATTGCCGAAAGTTATATTTAAAACCAAATATTAAATGAATTCTGTCACTTAAAATCGAACGATACTTCTTCCACTGCTAATTTAATCGTTGCCTTTAATATGCGAATATGATATATAAAGTCAAATTTATCGAGCGAGTTCATGTGAAATTGTGCACGTGTTTCGACCGTGTGTGTGTGTGTGTGTATTCTTTTAAAGGCATAACAATGAAGCTGCTAACAATAACAGACAAACAGGAGGACAGTTGGTAAACAAATAGGCAACAATAAAACCAACAGCAATAACAACAACTACAATTTCAATCGCAGCAAACACTAAAAACATTTACAAACACTGTGGCAAACCACAGAATTTGTTGTTGCTGCTGTTGATTTTTTGGGAATTGCCAAAATGCCGTTTAATAAACACGCTAGCAGCTATTGTTGTTGTGTTGCTGGGTAACTGGAGATGGAGCCAGGGAAGGAGATCGAGCTGGACTAGCAGAGTGGAGTGGAATGTTGTTTGGTGCTCTGTGTGCTGAAGCAAAGTGGACACACTGTCAAACAGTCTGACAACAGACGTTGTCGCTGCTGTCAGTGACACTTGAACGTGCGAATTTAGCCGCAGCTTCTGTGTTGCTGTTGCTGTTGCTGTGTTTCCCTGAATATTTTGCTGTTGTTGCTGTCGGGCTTTTTGCGCATTTTAATTTCAAAACATTGCGGTCGCTTGAGCGAAAGAGAGAGCGAGATATGGAGATCGCTGACTTCTCATGTGGTGGGTAGATTATGGGATTATGTTATCGCACCGCACACTTGTGTTTAACACAAAAAAAAAAGGAATTAAGCGCAACACAATGCAAAGACAATCTGAAATAAAGACTGCAAATAATCCAGTGAATACTTTAGACAGCATAGAACACAACTTGTAAATAACAAGATTATGAACAACTGAAATTACTGCAACAATGACAGAATTTAACGTGCAACAATCAATAAATGGGCCAACCGGGCAACACGTGCCTCAGAGAAGGTGGCGCTTATTGACGGGGGATCTCCGGGTCCGGTCGGCAACACACACACACGTGACAAATGGCAGAGTTGAAAAAATGCCGGATCCGGATTGAGCTGGTTGACTAGTAAAATAGCGAGTGTTTGGCGTGCTTGGCGCCCATTGGTTGAGCTGCGGTTCAGTTCTGTCTACACGCAATTCGTCGCTGAAATTGCGTCACTCGGACACGTGAAATGCGCTGCTAAGCAGTTTAAAATTAAACTTAATTATTAAACGATTCAGAGCGGCAGCGACAACTAATTTGACTTACATGAATGAATGAAATTGCTCACACTGATAAGCCAGAAACAGACATTGCTAACACACATAGACATACGTATGTATATATTGTATGTATGTATGTAAAGCGAACACAAAATCGCACATGGAATATCAATTTGTGTGGTCGCGCGAGTCGCGAGCAATCCAAACCGCAAGCCCAGCAACATACTGAGAATTCGATACCGACGACAAAACTGCCGACTTAGCATTTAGTTTAATACTACATACATATATGTAGAGCCAGGCAGACAATTCGAATCCAAGTCCGCGTCCCCTTAGACAGTCGCATAAATGCGCATAAGCTTTTAATGATGGGTATATGGATTACACAATGTGGTTTGCAATTCATGCGAATTGATTAACTTAATGAGACAATCGAAGTGCCTCCATATAGTACACTTCCCCTCGGACTTAATTAAACTAAAGACGCGCAGTTAACAACCAAATTAGTTGCATAGTAAAATTTTCAGAACTTTACACTTTTCAATTATGATGCGAACATTCTTGAGTTATTCCAAGCACTTTTCTTTGCAGTCAATGCATGTAATGTGCTTACATGATTTCATCATTTTAATTCAAATTGGCATAATTGAGTTTTCATGTTGATTTCCTCATACTCTTTGTTTGCCATTCGTAATTGACTTGATCGAAAGAATTTCGAATGTATTTTCAAAGAGGGCATCTGTGTAGCCTGTGTAATTTTTTGTCATGCATTGCTTAATTAAAATTTGGGGCTTGTTGTCTTTAGGATTTGATTCACTATGCTTAGATTTGGGTCTTTGTATGTTGTGTTTGTAATGTGGGTCACGTGTTGAGCTTCTGCTTGAGCTGCTGTTACTTTTGTTACTGTTGTTGCCTTGCTAATGGTCTATTAATGTGGGACGCCAAATGCGGTTGCCAGGTGACTGTGACTGTGCTGTGGTGGCACCACGCGGCGTATGAGTAATATGCCAGATAGCGACCTTCAACAAGTTGCCAAGTGAAAATATCAGCGCTCAGCATTCGCAATATTCGGTATTCGGTATTCGGCATCTCCGACTGCGAGACTTCGGCTGCTGTGACTTCGATGTCGGCTGCACACAGGAAGCGCGTTAATTAGCAAATAAATAAAAAGCGTGCCGGCAAACAAGATACGCACGCTGAGCGCATACATGTCTGCGTGTATGTGCGTGTGTGTGTGTTTGTATTGATGTGTGCCTGTTTGAGCAATATTCTCGGTGTCTCTGTGTGTGCGCCATCTCTGCCTGATTTCAATGCATGACGTTGCCAGCAAGAAAATTCTTTATGCTAGCCTCGGCATTTCATATTTCCCCATTGGTAGTTTTGCCAAATGCGCTGCAAGTTTGCTCTCCACAATTTCATGTCCATACAAATTGACAGTCGAAATGTGTGCCAGCTATATCATCAAATATTTATATATGTCTTTCACTCACTCTGAAGTCAGCGACAAAAATATTTAAACTATAATATGTGGTGTTCAATTGAATTAGTTGGAAATACGATTGTATGGCAAATACAATTTGACTACATAAGACAAATGTAAAATGTATTAGTTTTTTGCTCTTGCAGCACATCTGCAAGTCCATGTAGCGCAATGAATCAGCAGCTTGCTTTGAAATCAGGTCGCCTGCTGATGAGCCCAGGGTATCTTGTTGGTCGAGCACACTTGAGTCGTGTCAAGAGCATGTTCTTTTCTTTTTTCTCTGTTTATACCCGCTACCGAGAGGCCAGAAAGGTATTATAACTTTGTATAAATACAGTCTCTATAATATATCGTTGTACCAAATGTAACTTTTGGTATATTTTAGTATTTGTTGATATATTATTTTGGTGTATTTAGAACTTTTGCCATATTTTAGAATTTTCTGGTATATAAATATTTATTTATTTTAACTATAATACCGCTCTTGTATTGGGTTGCCTCTTTTGAAATTGTGTAACGGGTATCTCTCAGTCGGGTACCTTCAACCGCAGCTTTCATATTTGTTTTTTTCAATGCGCTCTGTTGTGGGCAGACAGACAGCGTATGCTGTTGGTTGCTGGCTCCTGGATGTTGGATGTTGGCTTTCAACTTTTGCGCCGCTTCGCACGTTGTGCACGTAATTGAAAATTAACTTGTCGCGCTGACTGGCTGGCTGCAAGTTACCTTTACAGCCAAGCAAAGCCAAGCCCACTGTTTGGCTGTCAAAGATTTCTGTGAGCCTAAGCGCGTGCCGCATACTGATGCGAACCACGTAACCCGAAAGCAGACCAGATACACAGACACAGAAAGAGAGAGAGAGAGAGAGTGAGAGATAAGGCGAGACAGTTGCTACTTAAGCATACTTTTATTTACAATACTTGTTGTCTAGTCTAGAACTAGTTAAAGCTATACACCTCCTATCTATGTAGTAGTAGTACTAGGATTATTATTAGAATCAACCTCGCTACCAAAATTGGCAACGCTCGACTGGATTCATGGGTGTTCCCTGCGTACAGTTGAAGACCTCCGCGAACTCCGGCATCTGCGAGAGCGTGTAGTTCAAGCGTACGCTGCCCTCATCATGGCTTTCGTCCGCCTCCTGACCGCAAAAGAATTGCGCAAATTGCAGAAAGTAAAGTCGTCCATGCTGGCGTCGCTGCATCGGTGTCTGCAGATACGTGTGCAACGCCAGCCGAGTGCCACTAAAGTCTGCGGTGCGTTCATTCAGAGTGATATTCGCAGTGCTGTTGAGACACTCGATGCCAGCCACATACTGTCTGTAGCGTCGCAACTGATCGCCATAGTCACGCTGCACGCCCTGAGCATCAAAGTCCACAAAGAAGCTGTCCAAGGTGTGCAGCATCTCATGGCCCAGCGTGTTGCCCAGATCGCCATAGAGCAATGCTGGCCAAAACTGCGCATGGTAGAAGGGCAACTGCACATAGGCATAGGGCATAATGATGATATTGCTCACGCAATAGAAATACGGTGTGGCATCGATATTATCTTGCATACTGGGTCCATGATAGCTGAAGCTGTAAAACATCTGCTTCAGCGTTTCATTTGTGGTGCGCTCCATCTCCGCCTGATGTGAATTGTACTCCAGCAGACTCTTGAAGTGATTCAAGTAGAAGTCTCCAGTTGCTTGCCACAGCTGCTCACGCTCTCGAAAAACTGTTCGCTGGCATTGTGCGGCATGTTGCCGATATTGATGGCCATGCCGGACACTTTCTGCTGCAGAGCCGACAACAGATTGGCATCCAAGCTGAACTCGTTCTGTTGCAGTTGCTTGGAGAACTGAGCTTTCAGCTCCTCGAAGACGCGAAAGATGATGCGTTCATCCGTGGCCCGTTGTTTCGCATAGTAGATGTGCTCGTAGGCATAGTTCATGCCCAGATACAGCGTCTTTCGCATATGCTGCACACACTCGACACTCGATGGCGCTCTGTTGTTGGCCAGATTGTTCAGTGGATTGTGCGGCAACTGGAGCAAATACTGCAGAAATCGTGACAAGCTGTATAAACGCAAGAGGCGAGCATCGGCTTGGTTGAGGAAGTCGATCAGTTGCCGCAGTTGGGGCAACTCATCCACCTGCACTTGATGCTGGCCGTCATAGGTGGCATTGAATTTCAGCTGCAAGGCGTGTGTCCAGTTGAGGCCAGGCAGCTCCCGCTGCAGTTGGTCCAGCGTGTATGTCTTAAAGTTCTCCTCGTCACTGTTGATACTCTCCGATTGAGAGAGACGATGAAGTGTCGCATCCAACTGCTTGAATTGCTGTCGCAAATCCAGCAACGATGGCAAATCGCCATCTAAGTGACGCCTCAAGGCGAAATAGATATTTGGGGTTAGAGTCATTTTGAGCTCATGCACATGGGCTTGCATGAAGATTATGTGCCGGCTGGCATTGTGATGGGCCACCGTAATCCTGATGTAGTGCTCATGATGTCCATATCGTCCCAAGATCGCCAAGAGTTCCATCCAATGATCGGTGCTTCGTGGAGGTAAATGATCCAGATAGTGACGCAATCGCGGCTTATCCAAGGTCAAGCAGCTCTGATAGTAACGCAAGAGTTTCGGAAACATGGGCAGCCGATGCTCCGGCGCTTGTGGCTCCCGCAACAGTCGCTCGAACAGCTGCACATATCGTTGATCGATGTGGGAGCCGCTTAACGACATCGCCGACACATTGCCGTGCACCGACTTCCAATTGCCACAGGCATGGGCATGAAAATCGTGGCAGGCATCCTGCTCCGGTTGCATATAGCTCTCAATTCGTTGAATGTGCTGCAAATTGATATCCGCGTTGGAATGTGACGTCTCCTCCTCCAGCTCCAGCTCCTGCTCCTGTTCCTCTGTGGCATTGTGATTCAGGTGTTTGGTGGGCAGCGCCTGGACACTTGCCAGCAGCAAACAAATTCCCCAAATTCGTATCATTTTATCAGGCACAACAATAATTGGTTTTCTTTTTATGGCGCTCTTGTAGGTTGTTATTTATTTTTTGTTTTATTCTGCTCTTGTTAGTTTTGTATACAGTTGTCCGCAGTTCGGGGCAGAAGTTGCAATTGTTGTTGTTGGATTTGTTTAGGCGCACACATGTCAGAAAAATGTTTGAGAATATTTTTCTTTGAATTGGGTTTTTGTTCTTCTGTTTTGAATTTCACAATTTCCGTCTCGATTTTTGAGAATGTTTCTGTTTCGTGCGCGTTTGCCGCTTGCTAAAAATCAACTAAAAACTCGTTTCACGCGTTTTCAATTTTTATGTATTCGTTTTTAATTCATTCGACCCATGTGTACACATTCGAATACACTCGCTCATACATTCGCACACATTGACTTACTTAAACTCACACACACATCATAAATGTATGTATATTTATGTGTGTTAAAATTCTTGCAGCGCGCTTTTTACATTTTTTTTTGCTTCGCTTGCTTATCAGCGTTTTAAATACGTCTTTTCTTTTAGTTCGTGCGAAGCAGGCTTATCTATGATGCGAGTGCACTGTACAAAATATTTGTCATCTAAGAAATGAAAGCAAGTTTCTAATTAATTTCTTAAAAATTGATCGAGTCTTCCTCTTGATAGCAAATTTTTATTTAAATAAGTTATAAATTTAGTAAATTACAATACAATTATAAATATTGTACAGTTCTGTTGGCATACATTTGTAAAGTATTTCTGCTCACGATTTCTCTAAGTGATTTGGAAAAAAGTGATTTCTTTTCATGTTTCATTTATTAATTATCATCGTCGACGCAGTCAATCGGCGGCTTTCGTCTTATCGGACATTTGAATTAACGGATGACGCAATTTAGAGCTGCAATTAATGACCAAGCTTAAGCACGAGAGGTTCGCTGTGGGGTCAAAGAATCAGCGCCATTTACGATATGTTGTCCATGTTGTCTTATAGATTTATTATATTATCACAGCTGCCTTTAGTTTCATCGGCAATCAAAGGAGGCTTGTCGGTTTGAGGGGTATTGGACTCTTGGACTTCCATTATCATCATCCAAACTGATTTCAGAACTAATGAATACCAATATGTTTTATTCTGCTTTTTTATAAATCGTTCAACGATTTTATGTTACATACTGATACGGCTACGGAAATTCATACGTACATTGTAATTCAACATATGTACATCTTTACATTGCATTTATTAATATTTTTTTAGTTACATTTGTTGTAAAAGCTGTGTGAAACATTTTTTGAATATATGGATTATAAAACAAATAAATTTACAATCGGTTTTTCGAGAATTGTTGAATTATTCTTTGTTTTTTTTTTTTTTTTTGTTTGTCTTTAGCAAAAACATTTTGGCCTTATCATCATTTGCACAGTTTTTAGCGAGTAAAGATCGCCACGCCAATATTCCCACCACATTGCTCTATAATCATGAGTCGTGTCATAATATCCCTCCAAGTAAGGTCCAAAAAGATTACTAAAAATGTAATCCATCAAAATATTATTTTTTTAGTGGAGTATTCTTACCATTTTGTGCAGCTGTTAAACCATCCAGCACTAGCACGCAGTGCTGCGCACCTAGGGCTTTCTGAGTCATTGTCGAAAGTGTAAAATCTCTGGCCAGCAACATGTCTCATTGCATCACCGGCATCTCCGCTGTACTTGCCAAGTTTCTCCAATGTATAGAATGAAGCTTCGTTTCCTACTAAAAAGTCGTCATATCTGGCATATCGTGTGTTGCCGTCGAAGTCTTCCAAAAAAAAATAAACTTCGTGGGGCTTTTCATAAGTTAACACATGTAACTTTTCCAATCCTATGAAAAATTCACTAGACAAGTCACCAAATCCTTCTTGGTATTGTTTCCATTTACGAAAGAAATTTGTTTGGCCATCAGAACGTTTCAAAACAACCATCCAACCAGGTCCAGCTATATCTGAATCACACAGAACAGGAAGGGATTTCAATCTGTTTACGTTAATGTGAAAGATTCCCGTTCGTTTAGGACAAAACATATGTTTTTGATTGCCAGTGATATTTTGCTCTATTAGATCTTCAAGAATATCATTCACGCTTAGACTGCTTAGATCGTAATGATATTTTTCTATATACGTCCATGTTAAATTATTAAATTGTTGTAGTTCGTCCAATAATCTGTAATAGAACAGGGCGTAATGCGTTTTTATCATTACACTTTTGAATTTGAATAATTTTACTAACCTTCTTCTGGCCACTTCATTTTGCGCCGAACTGCATCTGTTACCGCAGAAGAGAAGGATTAGAGTTGTCAAGAAGAGCCACGTCCGTTCCATTTCAATGCTTACAGTTTAATGACGAGTCTTTCAAAAAATATTTGGTTGAGATTGAGTATAGTCGACTGTATAGCACTATTTTTAAATATATATATATATTAAATATATATTTAAATACATATTTATATATTATATGTACATATATATAATATATCGGAACGACATTCTCTTTATGTCTATATAGTATGACATGCCATTTTCACGCGCCGGTATATACCATACATATATTCCTGAATATTTGGTTGCGATCACATTAAAATTGTTAGAGTTATTAAAAACCAATTGTATATGGATGCTTTGGTATATTCTGAATGTAGTAGTATATCGATATGCTTATTATAGTCTTCGGTATATTTTAGTATTTTTGGTTATATTTTTTTTATCATAATTCTGAACTATTTTCTTTTTATTTAAAATGGGTATCGGATATATTACAGTCGAGTACAGTCGACTGTAACTTTCTTATCCAATTGAAATATATATACATACATATATAAATTTTTTTTTAAAAATTATATTAATGGATACATGTAGATTCAGAGTGGTTGCATTCATTTAAATAAGTATATATAGTTAAATAAGATATAGTTATATGTCTTTCAACATGTTTGAACATAGACGTGTCTGAGTTTAGAAGATTAGACTTACGTAATCAAGGTCTTCAAGATGTTTGTTTGTATTTAAATGAGTATTTCAACTTTTTGCGACCGTTTGAATTAACGAATGACGTAATTTAGAGCTGCAACTAATGACCAAGCTAATTTACTATATATTGTCCATGTTGTGTTATAGATTAATTATATTATATTATCACAGCTGTCCTTAGTTTCATCGTCACTCTAAAGAGGCCTGCGGATTTGAGAGGTATTGGACTTTTGGATTTCCATTATCGTCATCTGCTTTCAGAACTAACGAATACCAATATATTTTCAACGGTTTTATGTTACTTACTGAGACGGCTACGGAAATATGTACCTTTTAATTTAAAATAAGTAAATTTTTGCATATTATAAATTTAATTTATTAATAATTATTTAGTTACATTTGTTGTAAAAGCAGTATTGAAATAATTCTGAAGAAAAAGACAAGATAGTTAAGACAGATGGACTATAAATCAAATCAATTTACATCCGGCCTTTCGAGAATTGTTGATTATTATTTGAGTTTTTTTTTTTTGTGTTTAGCAAGAACATTTTGGCCTTATCATCATTTGCACTGTTTTTAGCGAGTAATATAATAATATCGCCACGCCAATGTTTCCACCATATTCCTGTAGAACCATGCTTTTTGTCAAAATATCCCTCCAAGTACAGTCCAAAGAGATTGCTAAAAACGTACCATCAAATTATTATTTTCTTTAGTGAAGTACACTTACCATTCTGAGCAGTAGTCAAACCATCCAGCACTAGCGAACTCTGTAGCGCACCTAAAATGTTCATGGTCATTGTCGTAAGTGTAAAATCTCTGGCTTCCAACATAAGTCATTGCATCACCGGCATCTCCGGTGTAGTTGCCAAAATACTCCACTGTATAGAATGAAGATTCGTCTCCTATTGAAAATTCATCATATCTAGCATATCGCGTGTTACCGCCGATGTCTTCCAAAAAAAAAAATAAACTACATGGGGCTTTTCACAATTTAAGACATGCAACTTTTCTAACCCTATGAAAAATTCACTAGACAAGTCACCAAATCCTTCTTGGTATTGTTTCCATTTACGAAAGAAATTTGTTTGGCCATCAGAACGTTTCAAAACAACCATCCAACCAGGTCCAGCTATATCCGAATCACACAGAACAGGAAAGGGCTTCAATCCGTTTACGTTAATGTGAAAGATTCCGTTTCGTTTAAGACAAAACATATGTTTTTGATTGCCAGTGATACTTTGATCTATCAGGTCTTGCAGAATATCATTTACGCTTAGACTGCTTAGATCGTGCTGATATTCTTCTATATATAATACATCGATGTTTAATTATTAAATTTTTGTAGATCGTCCAGTAATCTTTAATAGAATAGCGTATTACGTTTTAATCATTAAATTTTTTAATTTGAACAACTATACTTTTTACTACCGTCTTCACTAACATATATCCGTAAATATAATTTAAAAAATTGTATTTTTAAAAGATTTTCACACTTATAACTAATTCAAAACCTAATCATTATATGCATATATATATGCATATGCACAATTTGCTCTTAAATGATTGAATTTTAATTAAATTGCAATACTCACGCATACAAGCATAGAGAGGAAAAGAGAGACAGATGTATTTAACTCCATGGGCAAGCTCAGCGAAAATGACAACACATGAATTAATAATTATTTTTTAAACACGCTCAACTTGAAATTGGCATAATATCCTTGTCATTGATAGAGAGAGAGAACAGCATAAATAATATGCAAAATATTTAAAAGTACTTTAAAAAGTATTTGGGCATGGGGCACGTATCGTGTGTACTAAGTGTATCAAAGTGAAAGCTTTACGGGAAATTATTTATATTAAAAATTTCACTTTTTCCTCCACATATTTCATTATATGCGGGCAAAAGCAAAAGCGCTGCAATGTTGGTCGTTATAAAGCAAAATTGCATTTTAATATATTTTATTTATTAATATGTGTAAGGTGCCTACAATTTGCCCAACGGCATAACACATATACAGAGCATCCGAGTATAGAAAGTGCAAGCCGTTAACGGTTCATTGGTAGCCACACAAATACACACACATATACACCGCTCCCTTTGACTCCCTTTGTTCGATTTCCATGCTGCTGTCCTTGGCTCTTTTCCTGCCTCAATGAAATGGCGTCAGTCTCTGGTAACGCTGCCTTGTCGATGCACGAATTTCATAATTCAATTACGCCTCGCAAGTCACTGAAGAGCTTGGGAGGAGTTGCAGCTGACCGCAGTTTATTCAAATGCCCTGCCAGACTGCTTAAAGTTGAAAACAAGCACAATCGCCTCGTGATTAAGGAGAACTTTTATCTTAATAAAAGATGTGCATGCGAAAGGGTGTAGAAAGTTGTGGTGCTTTTTGCGATTCATTGTATGCATTAAAAAAGAAACATTATTTGGTTGCTGGAGCTGATAGTTGGGTGCTCTCTGGGCAGCAAACAGTTTGCCTTGTTAAATGCTCACTTACGCACGCACTTAAACCATCTTCCCCTCCCCTTTTTATGCTTAAGTCCTCCCTTCAATATTTTCATGCATTTTTTTGTGCGTTTCACTGAAAAGAGCAATGCTTGCGGTGGTTTTTTTTGTTGAGCATCTTAAAGTCCAAGACTCATTTCGTAGTTTCGTTTTGCTCGTTTTCTCCCAACTTTTTTTCTCGTGTTACTCAAGTAAGTAAGTAATTCAATTTCCGGTGTCTGAGCACCATAGAATTGATATTAAAGTTATTGAAAGCGTAGCAAATAGTCAAACAAACAAACAAGCGAACCGACAGACAAAAGGATGGAAAAAAATGAAATGTGTAAAACCTTTTACCCACTTTGGTATTTGTGTGTTCGACAAATTTGTTGTCTAGACAACTTTCCATGCGTGGAAATATGCCACGTGGCTATTAGCAAATTGAAACGGTCGATTTGAAGACTATAGTATATACTCTGCAGAATGATGATGATGGCTACGATGCTGATGATGATGCAATAAAGTGCGCCACCAACTCACAAATGTCATCATCAGCATTCAGCATCAATTCCAGCTTAGCACCTGGCTGAAGCTCTCACTCGTTTACTGCTTTGTCCCTGATTTGCATAAGGCGGCAAATGGCGATGCCAACAAAGTTTCATCTCAACTTGGAGACACTGCCAACGTGCCACCGTTTCACCATGTGCTGCCTCAAATCCAATGAAATCAAAGCCCTTCCCAAGAGCCCTTCAACAGCGACAAGTTCAAAATTTCGTGTGTGATTTTTATTGTGGCTCACAACTCTCTGGGGTCTTGTTAGCACTCACATTTTGCGGTGGCTCTCGCCAACTCTTGACATCTCTTTTGGCCACATTTCAACAGCTGCTTACTTGAGGTTGATTAGTTTGAGTCTGTCAAGTTACTATTTTATTGAAGTATTGAAATGGAATGAACTTTACTTTTTAATTACATAGACTTAAGCATTTGATTAGTACTAATTATATAATAATTTTATTTATTATTCTTTATTAATAAATATAATAATTGAATAGCTGCAAATTGAATAGGAAAAGAAATTAGAATTCTAAGACTACGGCGGCCATATTGTGGATTAAGAAATGTCCAAGAACTTACCTTTTCTTTGCATCTGTCATATTGCTGTATATAGCTAATCCACTCTGCAAACCCCTAATAAAATATGTACAGCATTCTTCGACCTAAAATATATTCAGTTCATATATGAGTTCTTATGTGAGTTTGTCAAGTCAGCTAGCGAAATCGGTTGATTTTATTAGCTTAGAATTCGCGAAATTTCTAGATAATCTTTTACCTGTCACTTTTTTTTTATTTCCGCCCTCAGGTCGCTCAAGGATTCCAGGAAGATAATTAAATGCGCGTTAGGTTTGGTGAAAACCCCAAGATGCAGCTGCGCCTCAACTAGATGACCCGAAGCGGATTAACAGGTATCATTCCGTTTACCTGTGCCTCCTTTAAAAGGCACTGCTCTGCGGCAAGCGAACACAGTTACAAACTGAAACGTCTAACGTAAACAACGTGGAAATCTTTATCGAAACCTCTCGAAAAATGGTGTTAAGTAATTCAACGCCCAACAATAATCACAAGCAGCACGAGCTTGTCGTGGATACGGCGGCCATGAATAGCGCCGATCTGACTGAATTGATTCAACTGAATGCCGAGATTGAGGAGCGTCGCTCCCGACATGCCCATTGTGGCGATGTGAGTGATGCAAGTGGTTTGCTGCGTGCAACGATGACGCGTGAGGAACTGTTCGAGGTCTCCTCGATGGACGATGATCGTTTCCTTTCGGCCCTGGAGCATCAAAACTCGTATGTGACTCCCTCACGTGTTCCCATCACTGATCTGGACTTGTCCAGCATCGAGAATCTGATGAAATACTTTGATGAGGAGGTGCCAGTAACGCCTAAAAAAGAGGCGACCGCAACGCTCGCCTCGTGCAGTGGCAAAGTGGCCAGTGTCATTGCAAAGTTGGCCAGTGAACCGGTGGCTGCTGTGCCCAAGCCAAGGGTGATGGATAGTTGTAAAATGAAAATTAGCGAACTGAAGCAGAAGTACGAACAGCAATCTGAGCAGCAGCTGGCAACTCCGCAGGCTGTGCGGGGAACTGGAGCTGGGAGAACAAGCTCTATGCTGCCCATGAAGGTCAAGGAGATGGCACAGCTCTTTAACTCGAAGTTTAATCAGGTGATGCGACGCAACGAGGTCTCGCAATACGCGACGCTGCAAAATGAGCTCTCCATCTCGCTTTCGCCGGAGCCCAAGGCACATCCACAACCACAGCCTCAGCTCAGGCAAGTGGCAGCGAAGTCAAGGGAAACAGTACAAGGAACTTGCCTGATCGCCGAGGATGTGTTCCGTGAGCTGAGCGTGAAGGATAAGGTGTTGCTGTTCAATCAATTTGTCAGCGACATTGCCGCCAGGCATCCCAAATTCAATGAGCACGCCGACGACCTAAAGGCTCAGGCCAAGAAGCAAATAGCTCGTGGCGAAGTGATAGCCGAGCAACAGGCCAGCGTTCGACATTTGGCACAGGAGCTGGAGGCGAAGTGTGCATTGCACGACACCCCGCCAAAGCGTTTAACACCAGCCGGCAAGTGCAACTCCTCGTCGACAACGCCATCAACGCCCTCGCTTCATGTAAGCACACTGACTGTGGTCATTAAGCCCAGCCCTGAGCGACGTCTCGTTCCGCTGCCGGGTCAGAAGAGCGCACAACGTGAACAGCTCGCTTGCAGTTCGCAGAAGCGCAATCTTTCGGCCATACGCAGTGTGCTGCCCACCGAGGCTTATGCTCCGCCCAAGAAGATACGACGCACACGTCAGGAGCGTGCTGGCAACGATAGTCATCCGTTTTTTCAAAACGAGCCGCTCGAGAGCCTCTTCTACAGCTGGCTAAGCACCGAGAATGGCGTGCTCTTTGACATCACTAGTGTGTCGGATAAGGAGCAGACCATCGAGATTGCCACCAGCTGTGATGAGATGCCCGCCCAGGGCACCGTTACCTCTATTGGTGATTTAAGCCAAAAGTCGGCTGTAGAGCGACTGCTCGAGGAGGCCATTGCGAAGTTGGAACTGGAGAACAAGACCAAGGAGTCGAGCTATGTGGATGAAAGGGATAAGGATGTCGATACAGCAGCGATAGCAATAGCAATCGCAACGACACCAACTACGCCAGCTACACCAGCAACACCAAGCACACCAACAACACCAGCGGCTGCCACGCCCACGCCACGTAAAATGAAGCGCCAGGCGCCGCCAGTGCCAGCTCCGCGGCCTAGTCTTGTCAACCAGCCGCAGAACGGCGAGTGCATTTCGTCGAGCAGCTCGTCGAGTCGCAAGCAATCCGATGCTGAGGAAAGTGAATCCGGATTGTCTACATTACCCAAGGTAAGTCACGTTAATGACAAACAGCAAGCGATCAAGCCGCTCTCTAAATTCAAAACAATAAACAATATTTTTCTATTCGATTTCTCTATACTTTACACATTTGTTTCGTTTACTAATGGAACCTCTTAAATCCTTGCAGATAACCAGCGATGAATCTCAGCCGGAAATGACTCCAACGCCGCCCGCCGCAGATGAGTTTGACTTTGCCAAACCCGTGCGTCCGCCGCGCAAAAAGAAAATGCGTCGCACCTTGACCTGGAAAAAGGAGAATTCCATAGTGGAAGCTACGGCCAATGCAGTGACTAGCACCGACTCTGATTCCGACTACAAGCCAGCGGCATTGCAGCCTAAGAAGAAGCCCTCCAATGCAACAATTCCAGCAACTGCTTCACATGCCTTGCCACTGCCCGAGCAGAGTTACATTGAGCTGGACAAGTCGCTGATGCGTCACGTGAACTCGCCGAGAAAGATCAAGTCGGCTTACACCTTGACCGTAATGTCGTCCCCATCGCCCAATGCCGACAGCGATCAGTCGCCAACGCAGACACCACGTCAGTCGCTGGAGCAACAGCAGCAGCAGATGCGCGACAGTTTCATAGATCAGGGCTTCGAGACGTGCTCCAACGATGCCAGCCCGTTGCGTCGTTCCTCGCTGGGCATGGCCAATGTCAACCCATCGGGCTTCTCCACGCCGGTGAAGGGCGGCAACAAAGGTTCGAGTGCTGCACAGCAACAGCTGTTCAGTCCCATTGGGCAGCTGGATAGATCGCGTCGCAGCTCGTTGGCCATGCAGGTGATCCGTGAGGATCATCCATTGGATTTGGCTGCCGCCTCGGATACGCCAACTACACCCACTTGTAGCGAACGCGAATTCTTCGCCAATGCACCGACTGTGGAGATGAGCTCGTCCCAGTTGGAGAGTCTGTCGCCCACAAAATCCCCATCGAAGTTTTGGATCAGCGCTGGCGACTTTACCGTCTCTCTGGATGTGGCACACAATACGCCTGATCGCTTGCGTCTCCTCTACGAGATCTTTACGCAAAAGAGTTGGGAGTCCCGAGAACTAACCTTTGGCATCGATGGACACAAATTCAGCAGATCAACAACAGCCGGCGTGCAGCAGGATGCAAAGACCCTGCCCGAGCGACCGCCTAGTGTGAAGGGATTCTCACATTATTGGTTTGCCAGTGGCGATCTGGCAGTGCCCTTCAGTGGCAAGCACATCTCCAGCGAGAAGATCGAGCGCCTATTCCAATTTCTGGACAGCGAACTGAGCACCAATGCTGAGCTTGAGCTACGCTTTGGCGTCGATCACTTTGAGTTTAGCAGTATACCCGAGTTCTGGAACACATCGCCCAAGTTCTCCATCGAAAGCAACTACAGCATGCTCGTCGGACTGCAGACTGGCAACAGCAATGGATTGGAGGGACGCAGCAAGTACGCCTGGCCCAACAATCATAGCCACAACTCAACCAATGCGATCAAGACCAGCGATCTCGATCAAACCGAATTCGAGTCGGACAGTTTCAGCAACAACAGCGGTCGACTTTCCTTCTCGCCGGACTTGTTTAGCCAAGATTATGAGGCGGTGCCGCTGGATGAACTCTTCGACAAAACGTTGCCTGTCGTCCGTTCAGCGCCAGCAAACACCACTACTGCCACAGCCATGTCTATGCCACAAATGCTGCGTACGTTGCAGCAACAGCAGATTAAGTTAAAAAGTGTCGAACAGCGGATTAAGAACTATGAGCTTCCCACTAAACTCACCGAGGCCACATTGAAACAGTGCCGCAGCAAACCGGAATACGCTCAGAAGTTGCGAACCATTGACAACATCGCTCGCAGCAACGGATTTCGTGCCTGCTCCATGGAGGAACTCGAGAACTTTATGCAATTTCTTATCGAGTATGCGGACGTCTGTCTGGGCAGTTGCAGTGAGCACATCAACAAGATAATCGATTCTCTTCTGGATCAGCGCGCCGTTGCCGTTTAAATTTAAGCATCTCACATAACAAAGCATGCCACTAATTTTTTTGTAATTATCATATATGTATCTAGGCACTAACATTTAATGTTACTCACTTTTATTTCTAATAAACTTTATGTAAAAAGTTAAAGCAAAGGACTGTATTTAGAAAGCTATGATCATTAATGATATAGAACTTAAATTAGCCCGTCATTATCTGCATTTTTAAAAGCATATAATCATGTCTTTGAAATTAGTAGAATTCCATTAACATACCATAAAAAATACAATTTTAATTTTATAAATTTACAAAAAATAAAATAAATATAAAAAAAATGCATAAGTACAAACATTTGCATTCAAATTGTTCTTGTGGTTAACGAAGGCAACAGTGCTGATCGAAAGAGTTGGTCCTTGCGATGCTACCAATATGTATTCATTGATATGACAAAGATATGGTATATTTTCGCTAAAGGATGTTAGTTTTTTTTTTTGTCGACCAAATCTTCAAAGTTCTGGGACGGACACAATAAGCGTAACCAAAACTATCAATTGGTATTCAACGATTTTCAGGAGATTTACAAAAAATATAACCGAAATTATTAAATTAGGTATAGAAAAAAATGGCAAGAATTCGAAAGATCAATCATATCTTGGCCACTTGCAAATCGATCGTGATATCCTTTGGCACAAAGATGGCTATAGCCAATACAAACTGATTGGAACAGTGAAAAATGTGAACATCCTGAATACAGCTAAATTGCATTGGTCTTAAATTGGCAAAATTAACCTTTCAGACAAAATTATATGGTGGGATTCTTATTTATTCATATATATAATCATGAAACAATAAGTAAATCATTTAATCTTCGTAATCTAGCTATAAAAATTCTGAAATAGAGTTAAACAGATCCGTCAATGGCACATTCAAAATCGAATTGATGTGGTTTTAGTTGGCAGACAGTTAGGGGTTAGCTATTGACAGAAATAGTACTTGCTTGCAGTTCAATTGGACCATTCAGCTTTAGTTGTCAAGTAGAATGTTGAATGCATCATCAGCGTCTTTAGCACATTCGGCTCTTTCGCCTTTCTCTTGTGAGTGTTGTGAGTGTAGGAAAGGTTCTTTTGTGTTTGTATTGCGCATACGCCACGTAGGACAAGGAGCGTCACGTTGCCGTTGCCATTGCCGACGCTTGTCAAAATATTTGCCTTGGGTTTTTGTGGCCAACAAACAAGCTGCACCATGAGCAGCTTAGCTCGGCAGCAACAAAGTCTCTGTCTATTGTAATCCATTGCTTATGTGGAATGCACAGGTTCGCTTCAGTTCGGTCCGGGTTGGCAGTTGTGCAGTTTGCAGTTGACTGTTGGCAGCCAAGTGGGTAACGCCCCCCGGACTCAATAACAATTTCACGTTCTAGTACCCAAAGTGCTGCGCAAACACGAAATCAAATAAAATCGAAAATCGTCACACACACACAACCATAAACTGTAAGCTCTCCAATGTGTTCGCCGGTCATTCTCTTGCAACTCGATTGTTATTGATATATGCATTATTGCTGAGCTCTGGACATTTGTTTGGCAGTGATTTGGATAAGGCTTGTTATCCTGTGACCTAATTACAGATCATTTAAGTCTTTCAAAGTATTTGAAATCTGATAATGTAATAGATAGGAGAATCTTTCGAATTTAGTGGAGAATTAGTCGTAAGAATTTGTGTACTCACCTCTCAATTTTATAAACTACTCTCGATAAATAAATTGGGAATAATTGTGTGTTTGTTTTTATTTATATTTGTTTCCTTTGCATACGAAGCAATCGCATAATGATGTTTATTCCGCTGTCTCGGTTTGTTTTTTAGTGGGGGGGATTAATTTAATTAAATGTACATTATCACTCTTATCAATTAGAAACACAAACTAAAGCCTATGATATATTTATGTTATGTCTGTATCGTACTCGTTTATAATATAGTTTATGTTTAGTTTAGTTTTATCCTTAATTAGGCTGCCATTTGAATATGTGAGCTTAGTTTTGTGGTTAAATATAAATACTTGTGTTTTATTTGAAATTAATTGCGTGTTGATTAACAGTTTAATTGTAGTGTTTTGTTTTTGTTTTCGTTTTGATTAGTGTCTCGCCTTGAGCTGATGATACTCGTACTTTAACTTCCAAAATTATTTATAATGCTGTCTAATTTAATACAAATTATATCGCAAGTTATTATTTGTTAATGCTTATAACGAGTACATAATTTACAATAGTCTGTCTGATGAATACATAAAAGTGTCCGTGTGTGTTTGTGAGTGTTTATCTAATTATTTACATATGCGTTTGTGTGTGTGTGTGTGTGTTGGTGTATTTGTGTATTTTAACAATTTGGCAGTATTCAGATTTTTGTTTTTTGTTTTTATTCATTTTCCAATTCAATCTTATTAGATGTGCTTGGTAATTTGTTTCAACTGCTCTTTCCCGCAACAGCTTTTGGCATAATAACATAATGCAAAGGAATACCACAAAAAAACTTATGCCTAATGAAACCGAACCGAAAGTGGCAGCTTATTAACAAAAGTTAATGATTATATATATATGATTTGTAATACATTATTAATTGGCCTATTACATGCTATTCATTAAGTAAAGTAAAAAGTCAAAAATAAAAAAACACAAAAAAAAATTGTTTTAATTTGCAATCCTTTTAAATGTTAAACACATAAATAATAAATGAAATCTGGCATCATTTTAAATCTTATAATTAAACAATAATTATTTCTGAAGAAATCACCAACTTAAATAAAATTGTTTTAAGTTTTGAAAAGAGCATTCGCCTTTCGGTTCTCCACTGCATTTAGATGTTGTTATTTAATTTACTGCCGCTTGTTAGCCATAAACTGTTATGGTTGATTTTATTATTTTTATAAATCTAGCACTTGTATTTGTTTTTCCTCATTGTTTTCGCTTGGGGTTGGGTAAACGAAGTGAACCTAAATTTAACCGCATTGCAATTGGCAAATTGTTTAATTAAGTATTTGTTGTTTTTATTCATTGTTTGTTTGTTCATTGTTATTATTGTTGCAATGTGTGTGCTGCGAGTTGTTAGTTTTGCTCTGTTGCGTTTTTGTAATTTTCTTTGTTTTTGGTAATGGCACTTTATTAATACAGCTTGCATTTACTTGTTTGTCCTAATGATGCAATTCAATTGCTAGCAGAGTGAGAAGCATTGTAAGCCAGCAGATGGATCGCAGTGCATGGCCTCCGCTGCGTTTACCTTTGGACCAATCGTAGCTATCCGGATTGCTGCCCATGAGTTTCTGCTCAGATTTTCCGATCTCATTTAAATTCGATTGATACTTATTGCCCACTGTAAATCACGAACATTGATATGGATATGAATACTTGCAAATGACAATCGATATCACAAATGGCAGCTACTCACATTTATCATACACAATCACCGAGTTTGTGGGCAAATCACCGCCAGAGAAGCCATTGAAGGGTGTGTTGGCATCGTAGAGAAAGTTCACTGTTGTTGTTGTCGTGCGCAACGTTGTGGTTGTGGGCGGTGGTTGTGTGGTCGGTGGACTAGACACTGCAATGAGAAGATAAAGAGAGGTGCAGGGTAATGAGTATGAGCTGTCGTTTTCGATAAACGCTTAAGAGATAAATTATGCGAGACATGCAATTAATCTTCATCTTAAAGTTTAAGTTTGAATACTTAACAAATTAATAGCATAGTTGCACAGATTGCCCATGATCAATACTCTATGCATAATTAATATTGTTTGATATTAATTCTCAATAATGTACTTTAAATAGCCGACGAATTGTTTAACTAATTTACACTCAGAAAATGTAGTACAATAGTGCACAAAATGTTCCACATTGTCAGCAAAGTAGCCGTTTTTGTCCATTTAAAAGAATTTCTTAAATGATTTTTATCTGATCAAAACCAAATCGTATGGAGTATATGTATTATTAACTTGTGGACTTATGTGTAAGGGTTCCTAGAAGCAAAACTTAAACGGTTCGGATATATAATTTTAAATATTGTAAGTAATAAAATACAATGTATACATATTTAAATAGCAAATGTACAATTTTTGTTATAAAATGTTTTTATAATAGATCATATCGCTTTTAAAACTGTTCAATATCGATCTTCATAATATCTAAACGTTCTTAAATCGAGAATTTTTACAAAATTTAATTATCGTTGAAGTTTTTACTCCGCAAATTGTCGATTAAAAAACAAAACTACTAATTGGTCTCTTAATGTAGCTAAATAAATTTCTCTTAATCAGAAATGATTGTATGGATATTTGTCCTTACATAGACTTATCTAGCTATCATTTGCTTATAATTTGTTGATATTTCTGCCAAAGTAACACATTATCTAATGTGCTAATAATAGCTTAAAAGACAATAAGTCTTTAATCTTAAAGCCATTCTGAGCTATTGTGAGCTAAGCTCTAAGCATTTGCTGCCAGTTCATTTTGGGTGCTTTTACTTCACTTGCGAAACATCGTAAATTGTCTCCGGTTGATTCGGCTTTCGTTTTCAATTCAATTCATTCCTGGGCGTCCTATCATTATTCGCCGGCAATTTGTTGAGTAAATTTATGAGCCTTGATGCTGAACACTCTCGTCGGTTGGTACAAGCAACTTGGCGCTTAGCTGTTGGCACTTGGCGTTTGCCGTTTGGCTTTGCGATGCCATGCTTCAATCCTTAACTGTTTATCGCCAGCTATGCCAAGGGATGATGGCAGCAATGCTGACCACTTAATAAAATTGTCACAGGTTCATTGTTCGCATTGTGTTGCCAATGTGTGTATGTGGGCATTATTGTCGCCTCTTATTATCAGCTGCTGTGGTTGCTCTTTGTTACCTTTAATTGCTGCCTCTCTCTCTCTCTCTCTCTCTGTCTATCTTTCTCTCGTATTGTTGTCGGCAGACGGCTGCCGTTTACCGTCTGCTAGCTGCGTTTTTATCGGCAGAGCTCCAACAAAAAAAAGAAAGAAAAATAAATTAACTTGTCGCATTTTCACATTGACAATTTCTGGCCTCTATTGGCCATGGCCCTTTTTGGCTGGCGCCCTCTTCAATTTTTTTTGTATTTTCATTTGGATTTTATTTGTGGAGCATCGAAACGAAACGATACGAACGAGGAAGATATTTTATATTGTTTTATGAACTTTTGTGACCGGAATCAAAGTTACGTACTCGCTGATACTCTGATACTTTAATGGCCCGCCAACGGGGAGTGATTTAGCAAATTGACAGATTATTGGCATTTTATTGGCTCACGCCCAGCAAAACAATGGCAGCATTTTAATTGTCGCGTATACGCCGTGTTAGCTGGCCATAAGTACTCGCATGCCATAACGCGCCACAACGACTGTCATATCGATTTGCAATTACTTTTAAAACCTGACAGCAAACACATTTGGTCAACTGCATACGAGCCTGGCTAGCCAAAGCTCAAAGAGCTCAAATTTCCAACCAAATGTGAAGGGAGATTTTTGTGTGGAGTTTACAGAATAACTTTGTTTATATTTTAATGGCAACGGATTTCTGGCAAAGTGCTTCACAAAGAGATTTAAGTTCAAGTTCAGCTCGTTTCAAATAAACTTATTTTAATATAATTGACCCCACAGAACAAAAGTCTATCTATCTGTAAAAGAGCTAATGTTATCATGTTTCACAGTTACTTCTTTATTTGTGAGTTAACTCATTTATCGATGTTATGTTAGTATTTAAAGCACTTTCTTCATGGCATTTTATTTAAATTTAATAAATGATAAATTATCCACAATTTAATTAGCTCTAGTTTACATATAGCTAAAGCTAAATAATCAGAATCTTGTCACATCTTTTAAATATTTAATACAGGCACATTCTGACAAAAGATTTTTTTAAACTATCTTAAAACTGTTCACTTGCATCCGAATTGTAGCAAAAATTCCCTTAATTATGCCATTTAAGTTATAGTGTGGGGAAAACTAGTTTACTAAGAAGAAATATATTAGTGAACTTCAAATACATGAAGTACAACTACATTTAGGAAATCTCTCGCAAAGAGATGGCAAAAATTAGTATTATAACTTTGTGAGGCAAGCAAATGTATATAACTGGCAAAAAATAGGCATAAAGTGCAAATTTCTTCATCTGCGACAACAGCCGGTACATTACAGTAATGACTGCTCTTCCGTATGAAGGCCTAGATCTCAGAGACTATAGAGATATGTTATTTATTATTATTTTTTTATTTAACCACACTTGCTATTCTCTCACGCAGATCGAGTTTTTGCCCCCGCAGATCGAAAAAATAGCAAATCAAAAAATAACTTTGTACGGAAAAAACGGATACTGCTATAGTTGTAAGTTGCGTTGATGGACAATCTGGTATATTTTGTTATCTGTGGTATATTTTGAATGTAGTACTAGTATATCACTATATACTATATACTACATATCGCCTTGTTATACCCGCTACCCATAGGGTAGAAGGGTATTATAACTTTGTGCCGGCAGGAAATGTATGTAACAGGGAGAAGGAGGCATCTCCGACCCTATAAAGTATATATATTCTTGATCAGCGTCAACAGCCGAGACGATATAGCCATGTCCGTCTGTCCGTCTGTGTGTCTGTCCGTCTGTCCGTCTGTCCGTATGAAACACTGGATCTCAGAAACTATAAGAGATAGAGCTATAATTTTTTCGACAGCATTTGTTATGTTTGCACGCAGATCAAGTTTGTTTAAAATTTTTGCCACGCCCACTTCCGCCCCTGCAAATCAAAAAAATCGAATAACAAGCGTAATTTTATAGCTAGAGTTCTGAATTTTGGTATATACAATAATAACTATAGTATTTATGATTTCTGGTTTGGTTGCGATCAGATAAAAATTGTCGAAGTTATTAAAGAAATACTTTTGTATGGGCAAAAACGCCTACTTACTAGGGGTCTTAGTTGCTTTGGCTGACAATCTGGTATATTGTGCCGTCTATGGTATATTTTGAATACGGTACTATGTCGATATACCAAATGTACCATTCGGTATATTTTTAGTATTTTTACAGTATATTTGGTATATTTTGAGGAAGTACCGCAAAATATATTTCTTTTATTCAAAATGGGTAGCGGGTATCTCACAGTCGAGTACACTCGACTGTAGCTTTCTTACTTGTATAACATATGTTTTAGTATTATTCGGCATATCTATTTGGTATATTTTTAGAATGAATGTTATATTAAATCGATGTATTACATTTAGCCTTTAATATGCTTTATTATTTTTTTTTTTTTTTGGTATATTAGGTTATTTTCTTTCTTTAATTTGTCTCTTGCACTTAATAATATAATACATAAATATATTTTGCCAGCAGTTGATTTACCCTTGAATACTTCGACTGCCATCTAGCTTGTTAACTATATTTTGCCTGGTTGACCGTTGGTTGTTGCCTGACCAAAAGTAATGACCACATTATTTGCCTGAAACTCCATCAATTGCAAATGTGTGTGTTGAAAACTGTCACAGGCCTGGATGGCGATCAACTACACACATTTGTCTGCCATAATTAAAGCCACAAATGGTGTAGTTTTCAATTGCGCCGTGTCCAAGCAACAAACAACAAACATAAACAGAAAGGGGCATGTTTAGGTCAGCGTTTGTTATTTATCGTGCGTGCTCCATGCGCTGTGTGCGGGCCAATATTAAAAAGTATAAATAACATGACACTTACTGTAGAGCTTTATGTTGCCGTCCATGTCGCCACGAGGATTCTTGGCGACGCATTTGTAGTTGCCATAATCGCTGCTCTGCACATTGGTTATCGTCAGTCGCATGGTCGCCTTATACGATGGATTGCCGGGAATCGTTTCGGTTCTGTAAATGATAATAAAGATAAAGGAGAATGCTTATTATGCTAACTCAAACACAACTGGAAGGCGTAAACAAATGAATTGAATACAGCTGAATTGTAATTTGGGCAAGTTCAATGACAGCCGTGACTACGTCGTTCATCGTGGGTCGTGTACTGTGTGTGTTTGCAGTCGTTATAGGTCAGTGGCGAGTTTCGCAGTCACAATGAGCATCAATCAGTGATATCAAGGCCAAGGTGAAACTGATAAGCGGAGCGTCGTCAGCGTCGTCAACGCTGGCGTCCATTTAATCAAACCAAATCAGAATGCGACCCGGCACACTAAATAAACCTCTGTGCACAGTGGCTGCCAAGCACTCCCCAACAAGGTGTTGTCACTTTTGAAAGATTACAAAATCATGTAGAAAAAGATTACTTTTACCAAAGCAGATAATTCAAATGTGGCTGAAGTATTTAAAATTAATTTGTCCGGAAGGCTCTACATTCGATTGAAGGCACCTTTGCAAGATAATTCGACGTAAATATAAATTTGTTATCTGAATTAATTTATATTTCCTTTTTGTTTATGATGTATACCATAACTATACCTATAACTATGAAAGCAAATGAACTCTCTATCTAAATTTTCAATTTTTTTATGCTTTTAAAATTGCAATTTAGCTGAAGCATCTGAGTTTTGATTAATAATTTCTTATCAAAGACAAACAAAGACAAAAATAGTGAATGAATCCAAAAATATGGTACAATACAAATCTAATGTTGGAATATTATGTTTATATACAGTAAACAAATTAATCTTCATTTTGCACACGATGGAATTTTGCTGATTTTTTTTTAGAATTTGTTTTATTTTTTATTTTAATTTTATTTGCATGGCATCAAAAATTGCCATTAATATATGCAAAAACAAATAAAAAATAAAACAATTTCGTAAGTTCTAAAAATAAATACAAGAAAAGTGTAGTTGTAGAAAAACTCCAATCACTGCCTGGTATATTTTTATTAAACATAAATTTGCGGAAGAAATAAAAAATAGTATATAGACTTTTATCTAAAGTTTGCCTGGTTAAATCGCAACTGTATTTTTCAAGCAATTAAATAACCACTGCTTCCACTGTGCCGCTCTGCGATGAAGACTGACAGGCAGTCAACGCTCTAATATTGGACAGCCAGATAGTCAAGCTGCGCTCCGAGTCTAGTTCAACTAGTGGACACAGTTTTAGTTCCAGTTATTGTGCTAGTTATATCGCAGCAGCAGCCGCAGCATGCTCAAGCTCAGCCTCATTGGCTGGCTGCTGTGCTCGCTCACGTGGCGCACCACGCCTACCAGCTGCCGCCAGACGCGGCCAGCTCCCACCATCCAAGAGCTGCTCGCCACTCAGCTGCAGAGCTACATGGACACAAAGGCGCGACCGTGCGAGAATTTCTATCAGTATGCCTGCGGCAATTGGCAGCTGCATCAGCAAGCACCGCAAGACAACAAGGAGGAGCAACCAGCAGCCGGACAGCAGCAGCATCAGCAGCAACCACAAAGGGATCAACGCGAGGCACAGCAGGATTCACAACTGCAGCCAAGTGACACGCTCTCTGTACTGGATTACTCGCTGAATCGTCAGCTAGAACTGTTCCTGCGACGTGGCAATGCGGCTGGCAACGAGAGCAGCGCCGAGGAGCAGCAATTGCTGCCAGAGCTGCATGAGAAGATGCGCAGCTATTATCGCGCCTGCAAGCGATTGAAGCCTTACAATTTGAAGAAGTATCTGCAGCTGCTGCCGCCGAGCAACGGCAGCCACTGGCCGCTGTTGAGTCGCAGCTGGCAGCCGGAAAAATTCAACTGGCTGGCTACAATTGGCAGACTTCGTTTGTATGGCTTGAATGGTGTGCTGCTTAAGGAGCAGGTCCTGCCGCGCTGGGACGATGCCGGAAGCTACAGTTTGTACCTGGACAAGCCCGGTTTGGTGGAGACGGCGCCCATGGGCGAGGGTGCCATGATCGAGCTGCTGTTGGACATTGGTCAGACAAAGCGGGTGGCCAATGAGCTGGCCCGCCAGGTGGACAGTTTTGAACGGCAGCTGCATCGACTGCAGGAACTGGAGGACGACGAGGGCGCCAAGGAGATGCAGCTGGGCTATCTAGCAGAGGATTTGCCGCAGCTGCAGTGGCTCAACTACATGCAGCAACTCCTTGGCCACGACTTGGATCTGCGCTCCACGCTCATCATACAGAATGTGCCGTACTTGCGGGCGCTGGACAAGCTGCTGCAACGTCAGAAGCCGGAGACGCTGTGCAACTACATCATGCTGAAGCTGCTCGCATTCCTGAAGCAGCAGGGTCCAGCGGAGATATCGCGAGTCGAGTGCATTGCCAGCTTGAGACGCGCCATGCCGTTGGCAGCCAGCTGGCTAATTGGACAGCGATTCCATGATCCGAGCAACGAGGCGATCGTGAGTGATATATTCAGTCGTCTAAAGCTGCGCTTTGGCCAATTGCTTGCCGAGAATCGACTGCAATTGCAGCCACCGATTGTGCAGGTGTTGCGAGAGAAGTTGCAAGCGATGCGACTGCAGCTGGGATTTGTGCAGTTGAATGATTCCGACCAGGTGGAGAATTATTACGAGAGAGTGCAGCTCAATGCCCACAACTTCTATGGCAATCAGCTAGCTATGCTGCGACTGCGCGTCGAACAGAATCACGAATTGCTGCTCCGGGAGAACAACTGCTCGCTGTCGGATGTTAGCTATCTGATGGAGCTGTGGCAGAGCAGCAGCTCGTCGCCATTCTATGTGAAGCCGAGGAATCTGGTGATGCTGCCGTACGGCCTGCTGCAACTGCCCGTGTGGCATCGCAACATGAGCGAGCTGCAGCAGCACGCGATGCTTGGCTTTGCCTTGGCCCACGAGCTGTTGCACGGCTTCGACAGCTCGGGCATTGAGTACGACAGCGTGGGCAACATCATGGGACCCAGCGAGGAGATTTCGAGCAACTCGCGCTTCGCACAGAGCCTCAACTGCATGCAACAGCAACTTGCCACAGGGTCCAGGTCGCTCAACGAGAAGCTGGCCGACTACGAGGCGCTGCGTGTGGTGTACGAGACGTTTTTTGGCGCAGACATGCTGGTGGATCGCAAGGAGCCAAGAGATCCGTTGCTGCCGCAGTTCAGTCAACGGCAGCGATTCTTCATCAGCTTCGCGCAGTTCTTTTGCGGCAAGTTGCAGAGTCTCAGCCTGCAGGCATCACAGCATCTGGAGCACGCTGTTGATGAGTTGCGGGTGCTGCAAACGTTGGCCAACTACGAGGAGTTTTCGCGTGAATTCGGCTGCGAGCGTCGCACCAAAATGCAGGCGAAACAAAAGTGTAAAGTCTGGTGACATTTTCAGTTATTATTAAGTACAGCAATAGATTGTTTATTGTTCAATATAAGCTTAAAACACACACCACTCAACATTACCACATCCGGCACTTTTTAGCGGGATGCATTTGGTCCACATCCTGTCGACAATTGTGGGCCTGAGCGAAGGCTGGAAAGTTGATCATCACCTGCCGAAGGCGCAACTCATCTGCATCGTGATCCACAAACTCCGAAGAGGTTCCATCGCCGCAGAAGAATTGTGCCAAATTCAGGAAGAACAGCTGTATCAGTGGTCGACTCGTAAACTCAGGTTGCGTCCGGTTGAAAGGAGAATCGTCAGCGAAGTAAGCATCGTAGGCTAGACGAATGCCTGTGATATCGGCTTCACGTTCGTCCAGATAAGCTGTTTCGTTGTTATTCATGCAGTCCTCGGCTACTTTGTAAAGCCTCTTCTCCATTATATCTGCACCCAATTCGTAGCCATTGCCTTGGAAATTAAAATGAATGCCGCCGGTAACAAAGCCGTGCATTAACTCATGGGCGAGCATGAAGCCCAGCAAACTCATTTTGAAGACATCGTGAGCCTCGCGGTGGAAAATCGGTTCCTGCATTATGCCATATGGCACAATGATCAGATTTTGGCGCAGCAAATAGTACGGCGTGGAACTCATTGCCGTATCCGAGTCGGTCATCAGAAAGTAACTGCTGGCGTTCAAAGCTGGCTTGTGTAGCTGACCAAACCAGCGACTTGTGCGAAATTCCAACAGCTTCAGGTGACATTGCGCGTAAGTGTCGCCATCGGAAAAGTTCAGATCCGCATAGAACTCTTCAACAAACTTGGTTCGATTTACGTCTTGCGGCATGTTGCCAAATTTAATACACATCCTCCTCGCTTTAGTTTGCAGATGTCTCAATTGATTGCGCGTCAGGCGCAGCCGATTGCCATCCAGCTCTAGTAGAAATTGTTTGCGCAGCTGTTCAAAGAGCTGCTGTAGATCGTCTTCGTGCTGTCGCATCTTATCGGCACTAATGAAACGTTGCTCGTACAGCAGACTTACGGCCAATTCCATGTTGCGACGAACATCCTGGATACAGGAAATCTCGTCGTCAATGTCCATAGCCTCCTCGATGGCATGTGATGCAAAGCGTAGCATTATGTATGTGGCAATCACCTCAGAGTCTTCGTGTTGAAGCAGCTCAATCAGACCGACGAGATAGTCCATGTTATCAACTTGCACCTTATAGTTTGAGGCTACGGTCCGGTTGCACACAATATTCACATAGTTTCGCCATTTGCCCCGCGTCCTCTGATCGAGTCGTCGCAAAGTCACGTCTATCGAGTCGCCCTCGGACAATCTTTCGGCCAAGGTGCGCACAGATAACTCCAAGTTCTTCACCTTGCCCGACAGGATGAACGCCTTTCTTCTCTCCACACCCAGCAACTGCAGCATTAACTTGGTCATTGTAGACGATTGTAGACGCTCGTTCTTCTCCTGAAAGCTGGGCACATCGATGTCAATTATGTACTTGCTGCTGTTAAAAATGTCCTGGCTGACGTCCAGTTTAAAGAACACATTCGACAATCCGTATCGCCGCAAACGTGCCAGTGTCTCCATCCATTGGAACTTTTGTCTGCCCCACGGATGAGATTTAGCTTTAAACTGTGGCCATGGAATCTGATCGTTGGGCGGCACCAGTCGCAGATAATTTTTGGAGTTTAGTGAACTTGCCTTTGTCTGGCGACAACTTTTGTAGAATTTCAAGACTTTGCTCTCGACTGCACTGAGTTGATTCACCGATCGCTGTGCAAGCTCATTCATGAGCAGAACAAGATTTTGATTTACAGCGTGATCGATTTTGCCAGTAATCTCGATGTAATTGTCATTTTCATGCACCTTGGCCCACTTGCCACACGCGTATCCATAGTAATCATCGCACGCCGGAATTGTTTCGTTCATATAGCTGAGGATTTCATTAAGAATTCGCGTATCCACACTTTCCGATTTTGCACTAGTTGCAAATATAATTAGAAATAGGAACAACAGTCCATTGAAGACGCGGCTCGTTCTCGATGTTGTCATTATCGCGATTATTGACAGACTGTTTTCACCTCAGCTCAGTCATAGCTTTTAGTATGTGGCAATTGTTGTCTGATAATGCTTAGTGTCAGAGAGACATATTCCCTAGATTACAACATTTATTGCGACTTCAACAAACAACGCAATCTGACCAAAATATATGAATCAAGTATTTGTCATTTTTGATCGCTACACAGGAAATAAAATCTAAATAGAAAAGTAGATTGCAAATCTTATTTTAAGATTTTTTCGATCTTAAAATAATTGAATCTTAAAATGAGATTTTTCTGTTAAAAAAATCTTAAATCAATATGTTAAATTTGCATTTTAAGATTAACAACAACTTAAATCTTAAATCAATATGTCAAATTTGAATTTTAAGATTAACAACAACTTATTTTAGGATTAAATATTGATTGAAGAATGTTTAATTCTGGATTGAAAAGAAGATTGTAAATCTTGGTATAAAAACTTTTCATTCTAAAAAAAAAATGAATTTACTTAAAATGTTTGAATTGCCTTTCATTAAAATTAGAACCTAATTTATGACGCAAATCATTGTACGCCATGTGATCGTTAATCTTGAGTTCAAACTCTATATTCGGTTCGTATATAAAAAGGTGTAAGTTGTTGTAATTGTAACTAATATGTGCTAAAAAAAAACGCAATCTATTTTTTGGTTGGCTTTTTTGTATCAATTTTGAAATTTTTACATTCTTAGGAAAAGATTACAATCTTCAATTTCAAAATTTTTTGCAGCATTTCCATCTTGATTTAAGAATAAACCTTCTTGGCTCAGTTTTGACATCATACAATCGCGACTTAAGATTTTATTCTTGACTTTAGCAAATTTTTTCTTTCCGTGTACTCACTTGTACTTGGTGGACTCGGTAATCATTTGCTCATTCTCTCGCGTCCAGTAATTGAGGGATGTGGGATTTGCTTCGATGAAGCACTCGAGCGTCACATTGAAACCCATGGGAATGCCCACCAGCTGATGTGGAATCCAAACCATTGGTGAAACTGCGAAGAAGAAAAGAAGCAACCAAAAAGATGTTCGTATTTTTGTAGAGTAATTCGCAGCGTTGGTGATAACTCACAGTCGACGCTGACTTTGATGCGCTTGGAGACGCTGGGCGGCACACCGTTTGAGGCAATGCAGAGATAAGCGCCCATGTGGAGGCGCGAGATGCGCTCCAGTTCCAACGAGTCCGTCTCCAGGTCATTCACTGCAACAATGAAGTTCTCAAATAAAATCAGAGCGAGAGAACGAGCTGCAGCTGGACTTACCTTCGAGCGTTTTGTTGATGACAATTTTATGGTTGTCATCCCGTTTCCATTTGATGGACGGCTCCGGGCTGCCTTTCGCCTTGCAGCGCAGTGTAACATTGTCGCCCTCGCGCACAATCACATCACTCGAGGTCAGCGCATCGTCAATGTTTGGTGGCACTGTAAGCGGTGGAGGGAGGTAAGGATATTTTCGAAATGGGTATTATTATTCATGCCAGCTAAACATAAACTCAAAGCAAGCAGCTCTTGATTTAAATGCAAAAACTTTTTGCATTTTTGGCAAACATCTTTGCCAAGAAAGTGGAAACGGCAACAAAATACAAATATTCCACAACAACGAAAAAATCATCGCGAACTCAATATACTCTTATGGATATTTGAAACATAATTCTGAAGAAATTACATATTAAGTATACGTATTCGTATAAATTTATCAAAGCTTGTTCAGTTAATATATTTTTCGAACACTCAATTGATTGATCAATAATGATATCATTAAATATTCATAATTTCAATTCTCTTGAGATTATTACTCTCCCGTTTAATCCCTCAACTTAAGCCAAAGTAAACAACGAAAGCATGATACTCAGCTTAGTGAGCGTAGAAAAAAGCATTTCACGCATTGTTGAGTTTGACGCGCTGATTCAACTTTGTCCCGGGAGATATTTTAGTTTAAGCCTAATTAGCTTTGCTACGAGACTTTGGCCTGGCTAACTTCTGGGGCGACTCTGTTAATTTAAAAATCGATGCAGCCAACCTTCATCAAATTGTCATCAGCCTTCGGGGAGACGTCGCAGTTGCCGTCGCCATCGCCGTAGCTGTTCCCGTCGCCATCGTCGGCGTCTTTGTCGCTGCTTTCTGGCTTTCAATTGCTGACTGAACGTTTCTGTCAAACCCTTTTTTCTTTTGCTTTACTTTGCCCTTCAAGTCGCAAATCTGTAATGAAAAATCTATGCAAATCAAAGCGCACAAAGCTAGAGGCCATGGCTATGGATTTGGCCAGACCCAAAAGCCAGACAAGCGGACAGATATTCGAACGGTTGTCGACGGGGAAGGGGAGTGGAATGGATTGAACGCATGGACAGTCAGATCGAAGGCTAAACTGGACATATGGACTACGCGGAGGGACTATAGTACATATACTTGCTGACAGCCGCAGCTGCAGTTTGTCTCATTTGATATTCCAAGCGATGCCTGTAATCAAAAGATATCGCATGCAATTTTTTTCATTTCGCTCGCAGTCCGAACAAGGTCTTTGGGTCACGCGTCTGAAGTTGACGCGCCGCCAATTTCTATATATAGTACGTACATTAAGTAATCAATAATGCCAGCTAGCATTCAATGCATGAATATTTCACGAGAAATTATAGATAATTATGGGTATTTAGAGAAATTTGTAAACGCTTTGCAATTTCGCAAACTAAATGTATTAATTTGATTTCATTTATGATAATTTAATATGCTGATTAGAATATTGTAAACAACTGAATGTAGTTGCGACTAACAATGAATAAATAAAATGCCAAATGAACAGTCTCTATTTAGTAAATAAATACAGTTAATATATAACCCGTAATATAATTTATTTCGATTAACATCAGATAATAGGAAATAGATGCATAAATTAAATAGCATGAATTTCGCTAATAAACTCAATTTATAAATCTCAACTGTTTATTTCGTTTCGCGATGCTTCTTTAAGGCCAACAACCAGTTAAGGTTAAATCTCTACCTTTCGGTCACATCCCTCGTGGGGGGAATGAACACGCCGCATAAAACCAAACTGTAATTAAAAGTTGCAATTACTTGAACTTTTTCTATGCGCCTGTAAACTTTTGTCTCTGGCTTTCATCTCTCTCGGCTGGCTCATAATACCCCAATAAGAAGAAGAAGCGAGAACCTTTATGAGCCAAAAGAGGGACTAGAAAAAAGCAGAAGAAAAGGAAAGAAAAGGAAGAGAGAACGAAACTTTGTTCGAACCATTTGCTGTACTATTAATAAACGCTTGATGTGCTAATCGTCGAGCTGGACACGAACACACACTGAATCGCTCCTTGGGCAGCTGTTGTCCTCCCCATTTGACATATTAGTTTCTTTATTGATATTTAGCAGCTGGCGACAAAGGCGAAAACTTTTCCCACACATACACAGAGACAGACGTGTTCATACTCGTATTGAATATATTGTTTTCTAGGGTAAACTTTTCACATACAAGCTGCAAATTTAATTAGCAAAAGTCAACGCAATGAGCAAAGTTTCGACTTTGAGGCCTGACAGCCAGTCACATGCCCAATAAAGCATCCACATCGAAAAACTGAACCCTCATTGCATCAATAATTTATAATTGTGAATCGCGAAGGGGATCAACATACAAAGTTCAGATAATGCGCCAAATTATTTAATTGCCGTGTCCGCTTGCCAAGTTTTTCGCTCTGCTGATAACATGAACTGGCCAAACGAAGCAACCGAGCAAGCGAGCAACCAAACGAGCCATCTAACCATCTAATGAGCGGCAATTAGTCTTCATATCCTTACCGCACACGTAGCTCTATTTGAGTTTATTATGCGAACCATAAATTTTGTGTTGCCTCCCAAAAAAGTTGCACGCTCTCATCTAAATTCGACAATTAAATGCTCTTCTTGCCAATATCATAAATATGTGTTTAGCATACAAAATATGCATAGTTTTATTTTCTGTATATATTAATGCAAATATTTTAATAAGTTCTAAAATTTCTAATAATAGATAATAATCTAATTCTTTATCTTTCGCTATCTGCATTTAAAAATTTTGTAACTTAAGCTAATTAATATAATAAGAAAGTCGTTTTCTTGGCATATCTGCATTGTTTCTTATTATTTTCATAATTTATCTGAAAATTATCCTCAGCACATCGTTGTTTATAATCATGTTTTATGAATTTATTTTTTGTGTTTTTTATGTAAACAATTTCTTGTCGTTTCTTTAAACTATAAATCAGTGATCAATTTATATTTCATTCATCAATTTTCTCGTTTAATTTATTTGCTTATTTCTTAATTAATATATCATATTATATCATAGAACTATCCTTCGGCAAATCGATTACTCCGATCTTGTTTTATGGATTATTTATTATGTTTTTATTTCTTTTTTAATTCTTTTAACCGGTGATCACCTTATATTTCATTAGACCACTTTGTTTTTTTTAATATTTGTATTTTCTAATTACATTCTCGCTATATCACAGACTGAATATGTTGGCAATAATGTGTAGTTGTTAGCAACAATAAATAGGTAGGTAGTCGGTTGCTTTCAACTCAGCGACGCATTTGTTGCTCCTCCCTTTGCTTGTGAATGTCAACGTTGTAATTGAATTTAATAAATTGCCTCATTATGTGAGCAGAAATTAAAAATTATGCGCCAACAGAGTAAACATTGTACAGTGGTCGCTTCGTTATAGTTGTTGGCTGTTGCTCGTTGCTGTTTGCCATGTTGTAGCATGTTGTTGCATTGTTGTTTTGCATTTTGTGCGGTCATTTGGCCGACTTTTGAGCTGGGGATTTCCCCCCAATTGCACTCACACCGAGCGCGCGTTGCGATTCCCCAGGGCGCCGCAAAGTATGCAACACACAACGCTCTGCCAGTTGGAGCCGCATTTAAATGCATTTTGTGTGCGTGGCTCATAAATTCAAACGCGTTTAATGTTTGTTTTTACTGACCTCTCTCTCTTTCTCTCTCTCTCTCTCCCTATCCACTGTCACGCAACAGCGTTTTATAATTTTGTGCCTTTTTCGAGGAGATTTTATATCATGGGCCTCGCGCGCTTGTTACAAAATCGGCATTTTCTGTTTGACTCAGCAAATTAAATTCACAAATGTTGCGCTACGCTCTCTGAAATTTATTTATTTATATACTCGTTTGCCGAACAACATACTGAATTTTTTCGCCTATTTAGATGATGGCAAATGCAACGTTTTAATTTCATTACATTTGCTGCACAATGTAATTATCATTTTTTCACCACTTAAATTGTTAAATTGAGTGCCCAAAGGGCCATGTGGGCAGCAGGAGGATCTCGTGTTTCTAACATGTTTATGCATATTCAGTAAACTCAACCATATACAACGAGTAGTTTTTTCACTATTGCGCGTCATTTAATTTTGTTGGGCTTAATTGGATTTGATATGTAAATGAAATGCTTTTCATTTGATTTTATTTTGCTATATTTGACAATCTCAATTTTGTGTTTATGGTTAGGCATCCGGTGTTTTTTCTACAACTTTTTTTTGGCTGATGCACGCTTTTGATTTTTTAATATTTAAAATAATTTGCACAACAAGCTATTTGCTTGTTTGACATATGATAAGTAAATATACAGTTAAAAGAGTAACCCTCAATTACGATATATGTAAATTGACCAGAGTGAAAGATTGAAAAAATGTGCAGCAAATCACAATTGCAATTAAATATCTGGTTTAATGAAATACTCGAAATCCAACCATAAATGAATTTCTCATTTAGTGGATTTAAATTAATTATGATAAAAGCTTTTAGGTGCCTTTAAAGCTACTCTTAAATCCACGCTTACATCCAATAATTATGCATTTAATAATCTCCTGCAATAAGCGCAATTATATCAGAGCAGCAGAGGGTGAAACTAAATAGTTTGTACTTTACACTTCATTTAAGTTGTGTCTTTGTGTCCAAAAATAAGATGGACAACCGTTAAATGCCGCAAATAGCTTGTGTGGTTTGAATTGTTTTTCTTTGTCGCACACCCAATGAAAACAACAAATAATAGTTGTGCAGCCAGGGTAAAGGAAAAGCGAGTCCACAAAAAAATGGGCGAAAAAAAAAATTGTCGAGAGACGGACTTTGTTTACCCATTTGGCAGTTTTCAGCTTTCAGTTTTCGGTTTCCATTGTTAATTGTTTGGTTAGTTTGTTTTTTATTTGTTTGCTGTCATTGTTGTTTGGCTGCTGCTTTAGCAAGGACGCTCTCAATTGGCTGCGGTCCTTTGCCTTGCGGCATTCGCAAAGTTAACCTATAAATCTAATAAAAATGTATCCAAGTTTTCAATGTTCTAGGAAATGCTGGAATTTCGCATGAGATCCGCTTTTCAAGTTGACAAATCAACATCATCCGGTGGACAAACATGCTGCGCACTGAGCATAACGCACTAGACAGCACAGCAGAGAAAGATTTTTTTTTTTGTGTGCAAAGGGGAAAGCGCAGCAGGACAGTGGACAGAGTGGGGGCAACAGACGTTTTGCGGCAGTCACATAAATCAGTTTTTGTGGCAAAACTTGAAAAATATGTGCGCAAACAAATGGCAACCAAGCGGAGGAGGCTGCACAACTGAAAACTGAAAACTGCGCCATGCAACAGTTAGGACGTGGACAAGCCAACACACAGAGATACGAGACAGAGGCAAGGGGAAGAGAGCAGAGAGAGGGGCAGAGGCAGACAAAGACTGCGAGGCACACATGCAAATGCGCGAGGACAGACAGAAAAGGACACATATGCTGCACGTAGCAGGATTTTAGTTTAGGCTGGTCAGAAAAATAGAATAAAGAAACATGAACCATGAACCAACGTATGAAAATCGGAGTATACCAATTTCTATCTATATCTATATCTATATCTATATCTATATCTATATCTATATCTATATCTATATCTATATCTATATCTATATCTATATCTATATCTATATCTATATCTATATCTATATCTATATCTATATCTATATCTATATCTATATCTATATCTATATCTATATCTATATCTATATCTATATCTATATCTATATCTATATCTATATCTATATCTATATCTATATCTATATCTATATCTATATCTATATCTATATCTATATCTATATCTATATCTATATCTATATCTATATCTATATCTATATCTATATCTATATCTATATCTATATCTATATCTATATCTATATCTATATCTATATCTATATCTATATCTATATCTATATCTATATCTATATCTATATCTATATCTATATCTATATCTATATCTATATCTATATCTATATCTACCCATTTTCCGCATAGCTTATATGCCCTATTCAGTGTATAGTGTGGGTATAAAATGCCTGTGGCATATTTTAATTCTATTTTTATATTTCTCGTTTTCTTTTTTTGTTTTCTGTTTTGCCTGCTGACCAGCGACCAAAGTTGTCATAGTACTATTTTTTCCCCTGGTAAATTTGCCTTTTCAGGACTTTTGCCACATCAGCGTGTGTCGAGCATATACTAGTATGTGTCTGTGTGAGATAAGTGTAAGCTTCGTTTGTATGTTGTAAAAAAAATGTAAAAAGGAAGAAAATAACAAAAAATTACAACGACATTGCTGGGAAATTCGTGAAGCGGAGGCTGCCTCTGCCGTTTTGGTCACGCCACGTCAAATTGCCAGAACACGCGTGTGGTGCGTGTGAGGCGTGTTATTTGAGCATTTTACAACACTGAAGCGTGCTTAACGGCTTTTTGAAAGTGCTATCAGAAAGCACAGAGTGCACACAAACAAAGCACACACAGGCACTCAAGAGAGCGAAAAAAAACCATAGAAAACTGTAGAGTCAGGCATATTGCAACGCTATGTAAACATGCAACGCTTAGACGAGCCTTGCATATATGCAGCAAGGTGTATGTTGCACTGTACTGAAGGCAGGGTCAGATAAATAAATAGACACTGTAACTGATTTAGGGGCTTAAAACATGATATGCAAGGTAAAAATTCAGTTTTAAAGTCACGAGAAATGAAGGAGATTATTTACAGAATTGTTAAGAAAAATATTAGTTTACTTGAGTTTCTTTATTACATTTTTGAAGCTCAACAAATTTATAAGAGCAACATTCTTTAAGCTCACTTTATTTACAAAAAAACATCTCTTCGAGTAGATTATTTAATCAGTGCAAGAGTTAGAAACTTTGCACTCTGTTGCTTTCTATTTGTGTGAATAATTGTTACGCCTTGCCATAAAATACATATGAACATTTGATTGTGTTGTCGACCACTTGCAATATCTGCACTGGATGAAGGAGAAACGCATTTTATGGAGTTTGCACTTTGATTTATGGTTGCCAGACTCTGGCCTTTATTCATCGAAGATAAATTTGAATAATTTGTTATTGCATTGGGCACTGAAGAAGTTTACACTTCTCTTCTTTTGGTAATTAAATTTGTCGCCATTAAGATTTTTGTATTTTTTAGTTTATAACAATTGTTAAGGGTAAAGTTCTTTCCAATATTTTTTTTTTTTTGGTTTTTTTCTTTTATTTTGTAGCCATTATGAAAGGTAGGCCATCTCTTCTCTGACTAAAGTCATTTGGGATTTTTTGTTTAACTATTCTTCAATAATATTTTTTAATATAACAATAAAAGCTTAAGAAACTACTTATTCATTTTGAGATATATGAAATGATTATGAAAATTCAATAATAATGAAACATTGAATCTGATATTTATTTGCCAAGAATACTGTTTGGACTCTAGATGTCTTACTAAATTGTTAAACAATTGCTGTGCAATATTAGATGATTTTGATTTGAAATAATAGTTCAAGTAAACTGACAAATGAGTTTCGAGCTGATATGAAGCTATATTTATCTGCTATATGCTGGCAAAACTCTAGCAAAAATGTTTGTACAATTTGCACATATTGTTGGCAGAGGCGACTGGCATGCAAACGCTTGCCACAATGCGGGAATCCTGCTGGGACCGCCCATGGTCAACTAAGCAGAGATAGAGAAGCAGACACACACATACACACGACAAACATAAATGCCATTGTTCATGCGGAAATGTCAAATCTATGCATGTGGGTGTGATGGTGGTTAGTGATGTTGTAACATAAGGTGTAAATGTGGGCGATGGCATTTGAATAGCAATTTTTTAAAGCATACTTTTCAGGGCTGGCAAATGGCAAAGGCAACAACAAACGAATAAGTCATATACTATTTGTACGTTTGTTTGCTGTAATAAAGTGCTTTGTGTTGAATTTAATTGTATGTTTGTTGTTGACTCTTGTTGGCTGGCTGGCTAAAACAAGACCTAAGCGGCTTTGTTGTGGGACTAACTAATACCTGGCCACAGTTTGTTTGGCAAATGAAATGAAATATGCAGGGGACATGTGTCTAAGTTGCGACGAGTTGTTCATGTAATGTGAGGCGCACGCCAGAACAAATATTTCAATGTCAGATGTGCTGACAAAGTTTATACACGCAGACACGAACACACACACGCAAACGCACATTAACTTACCGACTACTTTGACAAAGCCATATTGGGTTTTGGCCGTCACCGTGTTGATTTGGCACATGTAACGCCCCATGTCCTCCTCCTGGACATTGTTGATGTGCAGAAACCAGGTGCGATGCTTGTCGTGCTTATCATGCGTTACGCTAATCCTTGGATTTCGCGTTATCACATGATTGTGCACCGTCAAAATGGCCGACTGCTCAAAGTGCATCCACGCTACCTGCAAATTGCGACAAAGACAAAGACAAAAACCAAGTTAAGTTAAGTTAATTTCATCATCAAAATATAATCAGCCCGTTTATCATTTTCAACATCGAAAACATCGTATCAAATGATCATTTATAAGCAGCTGACGAAAAAGTGTCAGCGCTTTTTTATTGGCAAACTTCGGCTCCATCATCATCAATTTTTATGAAGGATTAACGACGCAACGACACCAGCGCAAAAGGATGTTGTCCGGGCTGGTCAAATTGGTAAAGTTCGCCTCGCGTTGTCATCACATGTGACAGCAGCTGCTGCTCTGTTGCAAAAGTTTGCTGCCTCCGTGCGTCATCAGGATGCGCATTCTGGACGCTCTCACTTATGCAATAGTTTCAATCGCCTCTCCGCCCAAAAAAACATCAACAACAACAAACAATTTATGCAAATTTTCAGCGTACAATGCTAAGACGAAGACGTGCACAGAAAAAAAGGGAAAGAAACACCAAACAAGCATTGTCGAAGCCATTTCAATGATAAATTTCAACGCACACATACACACACATACACAATAGCGAAGGGAGCAACATCAACAGACAAGTGAATAGTGGGAGATGCGTAGATCAAGATGGTAAGCAAAAGTCACTAGCAGAGGCGTCGAACGAGGGCAACAGAGAAGTAATACTATTAAGAGAAGTACAGCTGAAGGTATTACAGAACTCTTGCATGGATAATATTCATTAAGAAGAATGTAAAAGCTAGAGTTGAAGTAATTATTTAGCAGGCTTATGATTGATATGCCGTGAGCAGCACTTTACTTGATAACTCTTAGAGAGAGAGAGAGAGAAAACTATCGTTGAAGTGTCCTTCTCGTGGCCACCTCTGGAGCGAATGCGAATGAGAAGTGATGTGATGTGGATGTGGATGATGCTGATCCAATGGGGAGCCACTAGAAGCTGCTTACAGCATTAGAGAAAGGCAGAGACAGCGGAGACAGATATTGGTTAATTTTTCAATGTCTGCAATGAAAACGTGCGACACGCCAGTCGAGACGAGACGCTATTCTCTCCCTTAGGGGGAAAAAAATAGTTGTAGTCGATGGCGTTTATTTACATTGGCTCGTCGTCAGACTCTTTGGCATCTTTAGCTTCTGTTGAATAAAAATCAAGCAGCTGTAGTTTGCTTAAGTACTACGCCAGCGCACACTCTAACCCACCGAATGACAACAACAACGTCAAATATTAATGAAGCCAAGTTTATCAGGCGAATGGTGAACGGCAAATGGAGGTGAAGAGCTGCAGCAAAATCAATATAAGCTGCAAGCTTTAAAGAGACACACACTCACACACACAGATACCATTTTATACAACATTCACTGTGGATTGTCGGACACATTTTAAAGTGGCGACCGCAAATTTTGCGAAAATTCGCTGTCGCTGCATTTGCATTTCGCATTTTGGTAGTTTTTGAGGTCATTCAAATGAAATTAATTAGGCTCATGTAACGCCAGCGAAAAAGTTGAAAAGCCAAACAAAATGTACCTCTGCCCTCCTCTGTAACCGTGGCCAGCTGCTAGGTTTGTTGAATGGTTTCAGTTTTTCTTTTTTTTTTTTTTTTTTTTTTGGGTGGCCATGGATCGTGTTGCTGATGCGGTTGTGGAGTGTGTGACATTTGGCTTAATAAGTTTTGGTTTGCAAAATGTCAGCGAAAGTCAAGGCAAAGTTGTACAACTCTCTGTGGCCTGTGGCCTGGGACTTTATAATAGGCTTTCCATCTGCTATTAAAATTGTACGCATATTTAAGTCTATTATAGTTGCATTCGCCCAGCCAGGCTCAAGGATTAGATAGAAAGAGAGTGAGCGACTAATGAGAAGCCATGAGATACGACACTTTTCTCTGCACAGCTCTCGGCCAGACTGCCACTTGACCTCTCTCTCAACATTTTTGATTTTGTCTCATTTAACATTATTTAACTTGGCGCATAAATTGCTTATTGCTCTTGCTCTTAAATAGCTCTACGAAAATAATAAAAATACATTGTATGCATTCATTCACATTTTTAAATTTCAACTTAAATTATCAAGATATGTACGAAAATATATCAAAAAATAAATACTTTAGGATTGTTTATTTATTACATTTTATCTCAATTAATCAATATACAAAATTTCGCATTCCGAGCCCATCAACTTTTTCTTTATAATTGAGTATTAAAACGAATAAATGGTATTATTTTATGTTTATCTGCAATCGTCCACAATTTGTATTTCATGTTTATTATAGCCATCAATCTTAAAAATTGAAGTTCTTTAAATATTTTTGCACAGGCGCCAAAGTATTTAGACATAAATATTTCAAATATGCGGAAAATATGCAAACACAAAAAAGTAACCCAACTGATTGGTTTTCCCATACCGGGAATTGAACCCGGGCCTTCCGGGTGAGAGCCGGATATCCTAACCACTAGACAATATGGGATATGCTCAACGAGCTGCTTAACAGCAACAAGTTTTTGAGTTTGAAATGTGATCTATAAATAAATATGTGAGTTGGACGAAATCGCCACTAGAAATAGAATAGATATTTAAAAAAAAATACGAAATGTGTTGCTTCACTATTTTTATAACGTAAAGTTCAACTTTAAAATTTTGCCAGCTTGGCTATTTTTGCTTTTTTCGTTTCTTCGCCAGATGAAATAAGTACGAGTAGTTTTCCATTAAGCGTGTTGGAAATCTGTGAATATTTATCTTTAGTGGCACGAATACTACCAAGGACCCAGACGACATTTGATGCTGAGGCATATGCTGATGGCAAAAGTCGATAGACGAGACAGAGAATGGCCAATTTGCAATTTGCGTAATGTCGCAAGTCTCTTTCAGTCTTTGGCTTTCGCTTTGACTACAGCCTTGTCTATGGGCCACTAAATGAAGTCATAAAAATTTAAACAACAACTTTAAAAAAAGAGAACTACAAAAAACTTTCAGCCAGAGCTAAAATAAACACACTTTATTATGCCTGTGAAAATGTTTATGGTTCGTTCCGGCACAAACAGTAAGAGTAACAACAACAGCAACAACAACAACAACAACATACAGCTACAGTAACAATAACAAAACTAAACTTATGCTGGCTCTTTGTTGTTGTTGTTATATCTGGTTTGTTTGTGTAGGCGTTGCAAAATTGAAATACAAACAAGAACATGGCTAGAGTAAGAGCCATGAATAGTCTGATGTCGACAGTTGAAGCAATGCTGGCAACCCTGCCAGCACTTTGGCAGTAACCCTGCCAAATGGTAAACCCCGCTAAATGGCTGAGCCAACGCTCGAAATATTAACAATTTAAGCGTAAACGTGTTAAAAGAGCGTCGAAGAACTACGCGAGTTAATTTACACGCAGCTCAAATATTTGCATGGCAAGAATAGCAGCAGTTAAAAAGAATTAAGAAACGAAACTATCTGTGGTAATGTAGAATCTTAAATACTCTATCGAAGAAGCGCAAGTGCATTTGAGAAAACTAATAGCAAAATCTTGACTGAGTAACAATCCGAAAACTGTGCAAATGGTAAGAGTTAGAAGGCTAGCTAGGCTGCAAATATTACATAAGATAGTTAATATAATATAATTATATAATTTGATTATCAATATATTTTATATGAATACATACATTTGCATATAAAATGTTGTCTCAACTGACTGACTGACCAAACTATCAACGCAGAACCCAAACGGCAAAAGCTAGGAGGTTGTAATATTTACATTGTTTATTTGGTATAATTTGATGCTGCAATATGTTATGTCTAGTTTACTTTTATATTGAAAATTGACCGAATTGAATGACTGACCGAGCTTTCACAGCCCACATTTGTTTAATTTGATCGTGCAATAAGACTGTTTAGTATATCAATGAATATATTTCACTTAACTGACTAGCTAAACAAAATGGTAGGAGTTATAAGGATGCAACAATCTATTTCAATTCAATGATCAACTTTTGCTTAGCTTCTCAAAAAATGAAACCGAAAATCACACTTCATATCATAGAATATCTGATCTCACACTAACTTTGCTTTCCTTTCCCCCCATTTATGATTTCTAATTTTAGATAGGATAATCATATCGAAAAATACATATGTTCCAACTGTTATGCCAAAGTTGGCAACAAAGTTCATGTATCCAGCACAAGGATATAAAAATCAATTCCAATGTAACCTGCCTGCTGGCGGCTACGCAACTATTTTGCATGCAAAGTCACGTTTTATTGCAGCTACGCGTTGTTCTTGCTCCCCTCTCTCCAGTTATGCTCTTTCTTTTGTTGTTGTCGTGGTTTCTGTTGCTGTTGTTGTTATAGCAGCCACCGCTTGCTGGTTGCTGCTTGCTACTGGTTAACTTTTGAGCATACCTGCGGCGACACTGTGCGCTAGAAGTCCGCATCCGGCTACGAGTTTGGGACCGGGTCTGGGACCGGGTCTGGGGCATTGTTAAGTAGTTGTGTAGAGCACAGAGCGAGAGAGGAAGGGAGGGAGGATGGTGAAACAGGAGCGATTGCATGCCAAACTTAAGGGCCATAAAAATTATTACGAGCACATAACATGCGCTCTCCAGATAAAAGATGAGGCGAATAGCCGCTCGTGCCACGTCGTGTCAAATGAAATTTATGCACGTTTCGGCCGACGCACATTATGGAAATTCAATTGGATGCAAATTTAAATTGCTGGCCAGAGAAAGACAGAGAGCGGTGCGAGAGAGGCGGCGAGTGGTATGCATAACAAACGCAGCCTAAAAGTATGCAACACTCAATGAATATTGAGCAGTGACATTTTCCAGTGGCTCTCAAACTGCAGCAAACAAGTGATTAACGTGTTGGTGGCTGGTTTACATTCTCATCTTTTTTTTGTTATCTAGTTTGTACAATGTCTGGGGAGACTTGAGCACAAATTACTTAATTAAAGACAGAGGCCCCCACAACTACTACGGCGACTACTAACTAACTACAACAGTTTGCCAAAATGCCAGCTGAGCTGAGCTGGCTCTGTGCACTTTGTTTGCCTGCTGTGCTGTCAAGCGCTGAGCAAAGGGCAAACATGAAGCGTACAATGTTACTTACGTACATATAAACAAAAACAACGACATCAACAGCAACAACTACCACTACAACTACTCGTGGCAAACTCAAGTGTTGAGCGTAGCTCAGAAAGTCAACAAGTTCAATGCGTTGGCCTTTCTTGTCCAGCCGCCGCCATGGGGCGCCTGTTGCCTGTTGCTAAAGCTATTGCCTTTCCCTGGTCCTGGACCTGGACCTTGACTTGGTTAGCTTTCTTTCTAGTTGTTCTTGTTGAATGCCCCAGAGATGTGTTGAGCCCCAGACAGCGGCATATTAGTTTGCTGCTGGGTTTTATGCCTGTCAAGCTGAGCATATCACAAAGTCAATAAACTTCAGTTGACTTAAAGTTTTCCCGAGTTCAAGTTGACATCGCAAGTTATGAAATAGCTTAATGCCAAAGAATAAACAGGGTATTTGCCAGCTCAAAACACAAGCACATATCGATGGCGTTTGATTAGCTTTGCACAAGTCGATTGCACTTATGCTTTTCATATTATCAACTTACCTTATACGTGCCCAGATTCTTCACCGAACAGGCCAATTTGACATTACGTCCCGCGGGTACTGTTATGTTATCAATGACATCCGTGAATTCCGGATCTTCCAGAATAACTATAATGACACAGAGCACAAGAGAGACGCCGATTAATAAAAATATATACACACATATCTATATGCATATGTAATTAAGTCAACAACTCAAATTGTTTTCCCTCCACTTCATTCGCGCTATAAATAACTTTGGCCACGAAATCTGAGGAGATTTACATGAAATTTGGGGCGCTGAGTTATTTTTATAGCCAGATTTATGTTAGCACTTAAGAATTAACAGCTATAAAGACACAAGCTGAAACGATTAGCGCATCAACACACCAAAAGTTTTGACAGCCAGCCAAATAGAAAATAAAAAGCCAAAAGAAAACTGTCAATAAAATCTGCATCAAATGTGAGTAGCTCATAAAAGTTTAGAGGCAGGCAGACACTCATCCACACATATTCACAACAGATAAGGGCAACAAAAGCAATAAATCATAATTAAATTTCACGCCATGCGCCTTTTGAGAGCGTCCAATGCCAATGCCGAGCTGTCGCTTTGCCCCTCTTTGACCAACGGATGCCACTGATTTTGGGGATCTGTTGTTCCTGCTGCAGTTTAGCCTAGTGTGAAATTGCATTTGGTTGCATTGTTGAGGGCTATTGTTATTATTTTGTTGCAGCTATCACTTGTTCCGCCCTTTTCACACCTCTTTTGAACTGCAACTGCCACACTCCAGGGTCAACAGGCATCGGGCTGCTTTAGTGGCCAGTGCCAAAGGTGATAAATATTGTGCAAACGTTTTGGGTAGTTTAAAAGAGTAAATGCCTTTTTCTAACTAAGATCAATGTGTGGTTTGCTAAGCTGTATTGATTTAAATATATTATACTAATAACAAGCCAATTTTGTGGAGCGATGATAAGAGTCTGCTTTGTTCAAAATCAAGCGCTTAGTTCGGTAATTATTTCTATTATTTGTCATTCTTATATGAAACAGATTCTTTTCACTTCTATTGAATATTTTCTAATTTTTAAGCTTTTCAAATTTGCTGATATAATAATTAAAAAACTTTTTTATTAAATAACTGTTCAATTCAAAACAAGTAAGAAAGCTACAGTCGAGTGTACCCGTCTGTGAAATATCCGCAATCCATAGAGTGCAAAATATCCAAGGTAGAGACTATAAAAATTGTATATTTAAATTAATCATTAGCTACCGAATTTAGTGTGACAAAATATTTAATTACTAGCTGATAATTTGACATGATAGAGAATGCGAAATTTAATCAACTTCTTAAAACCTTTCATAGATTTGTAAATGTAATAATGATTACTACGTAATTAATACTCATTCATTTATTTATTAAATAGCCGATTTTTGTAATTACTTGTTATTCACTTACTAATTTAATCACTTCTTGGTTTTATGTATTTATTTTATTGTATTTTAATTATACTTGTATTTATTCCTATTCTCTGAACTAATATATTATCTTGTAAATTAGTGCGATACTCACTAGTATATAACATTTTAATGTATTCCGAATAAATTGCCTACATTTTTAAGATTGCCTTGAAATTAATTTATATATTTATACATATATTTTTTTTTCGTATATAAGTAAAATGTTATGTTTACGTTTTGAAATTATTGTCAATATTCTTTGATGTGCTTTTGAATTTTTCCCCGCTAATTCCGCTTTATGCCAATTTTGATCCACACATGCACTCGATACCAAAGCAGAGGCAATTATAGAAATGTCCAGTGCCCGATGTGCTTAGCAGCTCAATCATGTTTGCGCAAATGTAATACAAAATGCTTTTGGGGGACAGCCAAGTGAGTGGAACTCAAACATATTGTATTACACAGCCAAATGGCATTTGGACCTGACCGAGCTGGGCTCAAAGTGACAGCTATACATATTTTGGAATCATTATGGTTTCGGGTTCGTGTTTAGCTTCAGTCCGGCGTTAGTTTCTGGTGATGATGCTGGCGATGTTGATGCTCTAACCGCTGCTGCTATTGCTGTTGCTGCTGCAACTCATTTAAGTTCTAATCACCTGCAACGACGGCAATTAATTAGCTGGCTTGGGCTAACGACAACGGCAGCAACAGTCATTAGTTTGGCAGCCAGGGCTAAGAGGACTGAAGTAGCACCGCGAACCGAAGCGAGTAGTTGCCCATCCGACCCGTTGGCAGCATCAGATAAACAACCACATCAGCATCAGCATAATGCGGCAAAGGACAACCAGGCTGCACACAGTTTGACATCGAGACAGAGACACACACATACAGAGCGAAAGACAGAGAGAGAGAGAGAGAGAGAGAGAGAGAGAGCGAAAGAGAGATGCAGTTGGAGTTGTGAGTGCTTGGAGCGCTATTAAAGCGACATCCGATGCAGCATCAGGCAAACGGCGACGGCGACGGCAACGGCACAGTGACGGATATTACAAAGCACCATCAGCAACAGCAACAGCGAAAAACCAAATATAATTAAGCTACATGGCATTTTATCAGAAGTCTGAACCAATTGCTATTCCAAGCCCATAATTTGCACGACTTACACAAAGCCATCTATTTTTTTTATATTTTTTTTATTTTACATTATTGAAATTTTAGAATAAATTGAAATTTGTATTCTTTATATATATTTTGTTTATTTTTTTTTAATTTTTCATTCAATTTATTTGGTTTATTTCTTGAAATCTCTTAAACTAGGACTTACTCTCATAACTTTTGATTTCTTCAACTGATAACTAACGAACAAATCGAATTGTAATATATATGATAAGTAGTATTCCCCTTTTATATTTTTATTCAATTTTCTTTTAATTTAGGTATTGCCACTTTCCTTGACTACCTTCTTATATATACATAAATATATTATATATTTATATATTTTTGTAATTTTTTGTTTTATTTAATGTCTTACAACTTTTTTCTGTACCAACATTGCTTCGACAAAAAATTCCAATTAAGAAAGTAATCATTTTCATTTTTATTTTATAGTATTAAACTTGATTTATTTTTTAAGTTGTATTTCTTATCTCATTGCATTTATTTGGTATTAAATTTATTTTATTTCTTTATTGTCATCGCTTAGACCATCTCCATGCACTTGGACTTGATCATGTTGAAGGTGACACTGCCCACATTCTGTGCCGCATTATTTATCATCTCGAATATGTGATGATTTTCCTCACCCTGCTCCACTGTGCGTTCGTGTAGGCGTCGCAGCGCCTGCGAGTATGCTTCATATTTCGCCGAACTTTCTGTGTCCAGTTTGAAGCTGGCGTAAAGCTGTTGAATGTCATAGAGCTGGCGATGCATCTCGTCGTACAGCAAACTAGGTGTCTGTGGCAACAGTTCAGCCCAATGTCGATGCACCTGCTCGAGAAACTCGAAATTGCTGAACAGAAAGATGACAAACAGATCCAGACCTTTGGCTTTGAGTTGATCCAGCAGCTGTTCGGTCAAATGCTGTCCAGCATTATTAGCCGGACGCTGACGCCTTTGCTCGTTATCTGCTGTTGCAAGATTACGCTCGAGAAATGCGTAGACACTCTGACGCTTCTCGAAGAAATCGCTGATTGCCAGCATGCTGTCGAGTTGTTGCAGAATTTGCTCCATTTGCGTTGTGTTCTCAATCTGTTCCGAGTCCAGCATATCTTGCAGCAGACCTCGCAGTATAAGCATATAGTTGTCTATGATTTCGGCCCCCGACAACTTAACTCGCTCATAGAGCTGCTGTCCAAACTGATTGAGATTCAGACTCGATTCGCTGTGTGTCAGATTCAACTTCTGCAGTGCGGCGCCCACAGTCTGATCATTAATCAGGCGATCCAAGTGCTGCACAGTGGGACGAGCTCGCTCAAATTGCTGGCAGAGTCGATGCAACCGCAGCTGTCGAATCTCCTGGGCACTCGCATCCCGAGCACTGCGCAACTGTTGGCTGAGTCGGTTGAGGAAGAGGAGATTCCGCAACACACTCGTGTGCTGCAAATCGAGTTGTGTGTGGTGTTGGGCATCGAGCAGCTGTTTAATTAGCAACACCTTTGGCTGTAGCTTGCGGGCGGAGCGCGCCGCGTGCAACTGTTCGGTATAATTGGCATAGCTGCCATCGTCCTCTAATTGCAGTAGATAATCGTTGAGACTTAATTCGGCGCGCTGTTCGGCAAGATCTGCAATGGCGCGCAAAAACTCTAGCTGATAGTCTTTGGCATTTAGTCGTGGTATCGATGACTGGCCCCCAGAAGAGGCTACAACAAGACTTGCCACAAGCCACAACAAGCAAAATACCAGCGACAAATTAAACATCTCGCGAACACTTCGAATTGCCAACTAACTGAGGAGGCAGCTTAGCTCGTCTGCTGCTGCTGCTGCCGTTGGGTTTGTGTTTCATGTAAACAGCACTCGCTATTCTGGACTCTGTCTGATTGCGAATGGCAGAGACAGACACAGAGGCAGAGGCGGAGGAGAGAGAAGCGGTGTAGAAGATGCAGGAAGAGGCAACTGGGGGCGTTCGTGTTTGTGGTTCAGCTCTGGGGTCAGTCGGTTTGTCGATTACGACAACAGCTGCTGAATGAACTGCATGAACAGCCTTATCGCTGACCGAGACTACGACTATGACTTCAACTACGACTGCGACTGCGACTGCGACTGCACTGAGCGAAATGCTGCGGTTATCACAGGCAACTTTGGCACGCGACTAAACCACAAAACCGAAAGCCAATTTAAGTTAAGCTTTACAATATTTTTCCCTCAGCCGAACTGCAAAGTGTACTGAAACGTGTAACGAATTTAGTTAAATGCAGGGGAGAGATCTAATATTAGTAATAATGATACTCTAAAAGGGCTTGCACAGCTTTCGAAAAGTTTATTAGAGTTAGTTAAGATTATCTTAAGCTAATCACTTATTAAGAGAATGAATCTTAAATATAATTATTATATTATACATCAATGTATGCATACCATATTATTATTAAATATTCGCTCAATTAGAGTGTGTTTTTTCCTTAGCAAATTCAGTTTACATTTAACCTAACATACATATAATTATTATATTACGTATACGCCTCAGCGCATCAGAGCCAGGGCTTTAGCGTAGTAAACTTAAAATTTAAGCAAGTAACCGCAAATAAATCAATAAATATAATTATCTAGAATTCGGACAAAATGAATCCGGCACTCAGAAATTTATTTTTTGTTAATTCTTTCTATACGTAAAGAATTTATATACTCTGAAATGTATGCACCAACATTTAGAAACGAATAAGAAAACAACTTTTTAAAAACTTTTAAGGTATTTTTAATTTTGAATAAACTAATTTAATTAATAAAACAGTAAATATCTCTATATATTAGTTTCCCTGAATTGGCGTATTTATATAACTACTTTTTGTAAAAATACTATAATCTCTATAAAATTAATATTTAAGTTATTAGAATATTCACTTTATTTATTTATTTTCGCAAGAGAACAATTGATTGTATTTATTTCATGAAATTTATATACTATGTGTGTATATTCTTTGTAATCTACAAGCTGAGTCGATAAGAACTATTCTAAGCTGTATTGAAAAGCGCAAATCGTTGGGATTTTCAGGATGCATTCGACTTTTATCGTAAATGGCTAAAATCCAACGACCCACTACACATTGGTTTATCCATTTACCTTAGTATAAGTGTGTGAATATGAGTGTGAGTCTGTGTGGGTGGGTAGCTGAATATGTGGTCGCTCTCTACGTGAGTGCACGTTCTAGACAGCAATTGTTGACCAAGCTCAGTTGGTGAATATGTGTGTGTAAGCTAGTATGTCTCTGCACATGTGCATGTGTGTGTGTGTGTGACCCTCTCGCAAGTTAAATAAAAGTTGCAGACGCTTTTCATTCATTGACAAAACTTCAACAGCATCCTAATTGTGCCATGGCGTGACTCTCCAGCTCTACCTGTCCCACATCCTCGATATTGTCTCCTTTGGTCTCTTCGAGTCTGTTTTTAGCCGCAGCCTGATTGAAATTTGTCAGGTTGATTGAACTCTTTTAGGGCAGTCGAGTTGATGTTAAGTCCTTCGCTTTCAGTCTTATTTGTTTTTGCCTTACACAATTTGTTGCCTTTAAAACACACAAAAATGCCAAACGAGAACTTTGTTGCAGTTTAGTTTTCCCCCTTTCATACATACAGTATATCGTGTCCCTATTTTTTGTTGTCTTTGTTCTATTAGAAGTTTGGCAATACGCCCATCTTGTTCATTAGCTTTAAATATTTGATCAAAGCGACTAATGGCCAAACACACATTCCGCACATTGGGACTAAAAAAAAACAAAGTTCGACTAGGTCTTGTGTGGCATTTGTTGGCCCAATTCGCGTCCTGCAACCGCAAGCAACTTCATGATTGCCAACACCTATTAAGACAGCAGCAGCCCAGCATGTCCTTCCGCATTCTCTCTCTCTCTCTCTCTCTCTGTGTCGCAACAAATAAAAGCTTACGGCGTTACAGTGAGCGTAAAAAGTGAGACATAGCCAACAGAATAACAAAATAAAAGAACCAAACTATGCATTTAACGGAAGAGCGAGAGAGAGGGAGGGAGCGAGAAGGAGAGAGATAAAGTCACAACGTACAAGTTTTTAGCAAAAGAAATTTTCCAACAATTGCACAATTGGCATGCGCTACGCATGCGGATGAATGGGCTGCTTGGGATTCGAAGACAGAGTTTGGTCCACAACAAAGAACCGTTCAAGTCGTCAACTTTTTTTTTTAAGCTGCCCAAAATCCAAGAGAAATCAGTTCACACATAGACCTTGGTTTAGATTAAAACTTAAGCAACTGCTGTGGAAAGCTTTAAAATTGCAGAATTGCAGAAGAAATGCAGAATTTAATCAATGATCAACAACAACGAAAATACTTTGAAAATTAAAAAAAAAAAAGTTGAAATAAGATTCCAGAAACTGCTGTCGATAATTTTTTTAAAAAATAGTCCAAATCTTTAAAAAATTCCAGGGGAATAGAATAATTTCTAAACAAATAGAACATTAATAGTTAGAAAAATAAACATCATTTTAGATTTTAGATCATTTTAAAAAATATTATACTTATATTTAAAAATATTGAAATAAAATAGTTTTTTTGAATAATTGTCAAATCTTAAACAAAATCTAACTTGAATAGATTAATTTCTACACGAATAGCGCTTTAAAAAATATATTTAGACTATATTATTATATTAAACTTTCAACTATGTTAACTCATCTAATTATAGTTAAACAACAACAAGAAAAACCTGTCAAAATTAAATACAAATGTTTTTGATTGAAATTTAAGAAAGATGCTAAATTAATAATTGTACGACTTAATAATTTAATAAATAATAAAAAAGGTTTTAGGAAATGTAATAAAAATATTTAATTACATTTTAAGCAACTGCTGAGGGTACTTGAGAAACTCTACCAATTAATATGTGCTCAATAACAAAAAACCTACACTGTTTCTAAATAAAAAAATATTTGATAGGGATTTAAGAATTTGCATTGGACATTATGTAAATTTGCAGAATTTAATAATTGTTCAACAAGAATATCATCAAAAAGTTTTTTAAAAATATTTGAAATAAAGTAAGTTGTTTACAAATAATTTTTTGTTTTTGCCCAACTCTTTCGCTTTACCACACTTTCGTTGTTTATAGTTGCAAAAATTGAGCCAATTCTCAATCGTAATAAAGATCCAAACGTCGTATGCTAGTTTACGAGACCCATTTGGCTACATTGTAGAGGAAATTTTCAACTCTAGTTAGCCTGAATTTGCAGACTCGTATTACTCAGATAGTTTCACTTTGTGCGTCGCAAAAGTTGGCAATTTTTTTCCATCATCACCGACGCTAGATATTTTTTTACACAACCAAAACAAAACTTTGCAGCTTCATGGCATTACGAAAGGGGTGGATAAAAGGGGCGTGAAGACGCGGGGTGGGGATGCCGACCATGGGCAATCCATAAAGCTGCAGACGAGCAGGAGACATCCTCCGGTTTGTGTTGGCGTGAAAAGCGCTAAAAGCGTTTAAATGAATTTAAAAGAGCACAACTTTTGTTTTATTCCAAACGCAAGGAAGACGTAAAAAAACCAAAGAAAATTGCAAAATTAAATTGCTCAACTCTTTGGTGAAAGGTTTCAGCTTTTGTGTGTTTCACATTGTTTTCCCAAAGCTGTGATTTTGTTTAAAGTTGTAAAGTTTTATGCTTCTGAAAAGGGATAAGAAGTGTGCGGTCTGTGTGTGTATAGATTGAGTAATTTCCATGCAAATGATAAGCTGACTAGCGACTACAGCAAACTTAATTGATATGCTCTGAAAGAACAACAGACCTCAGACGACAGCATCTGAAATTTGAGAAAGTCAAACTTTACACTCCATTCCCTCCCTCTTACACTGTCTCTCTCAGTTTCTTCTCTAGCGACTCTCAACCCACAAGCTATTCCTTAACGCTGTCACAGTCAATTGCTTAGACCAGTCTCCAAGCTGTAACCCAATTCACAAGTCGCACAAATTGAGATATATGGGCCATATAAATGCAGCTGAAAATCGCTCGAGTCAAGAAAGAGAATCAAAATCAAACAATGAAGCCGAAGCCAGCGACACTCTACAAAATGAAGGCATTCGATTGATTAAGAAATTCAAAGAAAACTCAAATGTATTCAAAATGTATTTCATCCTCTCTCTTTTTCTTTGCAAACAGATATCAGATAAGTTTGGTGCAGAAGGGAACCAAAAATGATATGAACTCTGTGTGAGAAAGAGTGTATAGAAAGTTTGTCTTGCTCTTGGCCTTTGTTGTTGTTCCTAGTTGGCGGATTAAGTGATAAGTTGAGAAGCAGCGAATAAACACATAAAAAAAAATGCAGCTAGACAAATATATATTTTACTTAAGTTTACTTTTCGTTTCGTTTCGTTTCACTTCCTGATGAAAAGTGCACTTTAAGTTGCATGCACCATGAACTATGCAACACAAAATGCAACTGCTCCTCAAGAGCTCTATGATTCTAGTTAGTCGTGTACAACAAGCAGTTAGGAACTGCTGACTGGTCCGACTGGTTACAGCCTGACCATCGAATGTGGGTCAGGGTTGCTGCTTATGCATTTAACAACGTGTCTCGTCCATTGAGGTAACTCACTGGCTTTGCAAACTGCCCTTTGGTTTTTCGTTTCGTTTTCGTTCCCTTCCTTTTTCTTTTGTGTGTGGGTATGTGTGTGTGTGTGTGTGTGTTGGCCAAGTCCAAACGCTTGCCAAGCTTTTTGGCATTCGAAAATACCAAAACACACAAGCAGATACAGTTTGCCTTGCTCTACACCAACTACAAAGGTGGATGGGAAGCGAGGGGGATGGGAAGGCGGGCAAGTTTGACTGGGGGCAGAAGTTCAATCAAGCAAATGTAATGCTGCCTCGACTGCCAATTGCAGGCGAAAGCACAAAATACAAAGATTGAAACTAGCATTGACAGTTTGACTGAGTGAATGAGTGACATGGCAACAGTGTGTCTGTGTTTGTGCCTGTCTCTCTGTCTCAATGTGTGTGCTTGTATTTGTGTGTACGTCTGTTTATGTTGTTCTTGTTATTGTTGTCTTCACTACAGTCCAGGCAATTGCAAATGCAATTGGGGCGAACGAAGAGCTCTGAAATGAGCACGAAATAAGTTTGAAATGAATACAGCATTAAGTACAAGACAAGATAAGTAATTAATATCAACATTATTCATTATTCAGAAACATTATTATCATTCTTTGGGGAAGCTTTTGCACACCCTTCTGAACCTACAACTACATTATCATCACAGCTTAATGAAGAGACTTAAATAGTTTTTTATCGGGTTGAGTTTTGCAACGTCATTTAGTTATATTATAAATTAAATAAACTATATTAACCGGTCGATGAATATGTTATTATAACCATTTATTATATCTTTTAATAAATGTTTTTCTCTTCACACATTTTCCTAAAATATATAGAATATTAAGTATACAAATACAAATTTTACTTTTCAGTTGTATATACATAGCTAAAAAGTTTTATATATAAAAAATAAATCATAATAATTGACTTACCACAATAGCTTGAAATCAATATATCATAATTAAGCAGTTATAATTGTTGTAAAATAAATTCTAACAACTTCATTCGAAACTCTTCCGGTCAAGCCTTTTCAAATTTTAATTTAACTTTGTTTTCGAGCAACCCTCGTACATAACTAACTGCTCATATACTCTCGCAGTGAATATGCACTTAAATGTAAGCAAAGCAAGTCAGGGATAGAAGCTACTCAGGCGGAAATGCGCATAACTGCATCACAGCCACGACACACACACACAAACGCGCACACACACACACACACACACACAGACACACACGCAAACACATACAAGAACAGCCACACGCACGAACACAGTTGAGGCCTTAAGTAGCTGCTCAGCCAATGGCAATGGGAAAGGCAATGGGAATGGCATCGTTCATAGCTTTGCCTTTGCTTTCATCAAACACTAAGTGCTGCTTTATTAACCGGGAGACAACAACAACAACGACAGTGACTCAGGCATCAAGACATCGAGTGCTTTTGATGTGAACGATGGCCACGATGACAAACCAACACAAACAAACAAACAGACCAAGAGACAGACAACAAACAAGCAAGCGAGCAGCCAAAACAACAGCTCAGATCCCTCTCAGAACCAAAGATGGACTTGACTTGCAAGATGGCGGCTCAATTATGCACTTTATCTGATGTCGCCCGATTGAATTACCCACATACAAATCACATTTGGAGCAGCAAATGGCCAATGACATGGTCATAAATGAAGCGAAACGCATGCAAAATACAAACAGCAATCCAATTATAACTACTTATAAGTCGCCTCAACGATCGGTTCAGTTCAATTCTGGCCCTCGCCATGTATGGATTAAGACCCCATCGGGGCTCCTACTATTGCTCGCTTATTGTGTTTGCGTTGTTGTTGCTATCTTTGCGTACGGATGTGGCAATTGCCGAGAAGTAAGTTCAAATAGTACGCGCTATTCAGGACAAAATATCCTTGCGAACGATTAATACATATGCCTAGAAAAGTAAATCTTGGGCCTCATTCAATAACTAATACACCATAAATAAAAGCTGTAATGCAGTGCGAAGTGTTACAAATTGACAAGATTCATTTTTTCAAAACTTTTAAACGGTTCGGAGAGTGAAATAGACTGTTTATAAGTAACTCGCTTAACAAGTGCAACATCTCAGTTAAGAGCCAAAACTGGATGATAAAAACTGGCATATAAACGAAATACTATTTATATAAACAACAGTGCTGATAAGTGATTTATTTTATGTGCGCCCGTTAACAAGAATGTATGCCGCCAGGTTACACAATTGGTTACACTTGTTGTAGAGTGGCCCTTAAGTGAGCATTATGTAAAGCGACGCAATCTAACTGCAGAATTTTACTTTTTTAATTTGCGTACTAAAGACAAAATTTATTAACTCTAATGACCGGTTTCACAATATCTAGATAAAGCAATAGTTAGTAGAAAATAGAATTATTATATCGGTAAGATGAATGCGTCTTAACATAATACAGCGTTATGCTATAATTGTTAAGTGCAAAGAAACCCTGTGCAACTATTTTTGGTGTGTTTACATTTTGAAATTGTTGAATAAATTATTCGGTTTACAATATTTTGAAATATACCCTTTTATTTATAATCAAAACAATAATCAAAATCTCAATGCGTGACATGACTCCTATCAATGCTATATTATTATATTATTGTGTTCGCGTTTTTGTTGCTATCGCTGTACGCAGAAGCGACAATAGCCGAGAAGTAAGTTCAAATAGCCTGTACAATATATCCTTGGGAACAATTAATACGTGTATCGTGAAATGCGAATATTGTGAATCATAATTAAGATGCCGCTAAGTTATTGTATATAATTGGTTACACTCATTGCAGTGGTCCTTAAGTGAAATTTACAAAATGCGACGCAATCTGTCTAAATAAGTTTATTTGCAAAATGTGTCGAGTGATTGCGTAAAAATATATTTAAAGTTCAAACATAGACTGACAGGCTTTTGTTATTTCAATTAGTTTCACATCTAAACATTTAACAAGTGTACATAACATATATATTTATTACCGCATGTGTTTTAAGGAAATAATAATAATAATGCCAAACAGCTGTTACTAAAATTGTAAATATTTTTCAAGTGAAACTATGACACACTTTCGATTTTTCAAGAGTAAGCGTAAACAATGAAATAAATAGCTTAAAATGTATTGTAACATTGTACTTGAAATGCAAATTATATACACACGTGAAAAATATAATTGAAAATGATAAATACTATTACCAGTGTAACTAAGTAGAACACTATCTTTGACCCACAATTCGATTTTTCAAGGACTAGCGAAAATAATTAATTAAGTACGAAAGAAGCAGAAAATGTGCCATTTCATAATTCATTTATGTCTGCCTAGTCATATGTGCAATATACTATAAATATTTGTATATAAATATAGTATTTAAACGCAAATGGAAATAAAAATGAAGAAATATTTTCTCATTTTTACGATACACTTTCGACTTTTCAATGGGAAGTCTAAAGAATTAATTAAGTAGATGAGAAGCAGAAAATATTACTTTTCATAATCGATTTCTATTACTTGTAATTTGTGATTTTTTTATATTTTAATTCATATAGCAATGAGACTGCTTATTATATGGTATCAGCAGCTGAGGTGATATTCTCGAATCGTTTCTACGGCGTCGTTGTGGGCATCTTTGAGAGCAGTGTCAGCTGCAGTTGTGAGGTGATTCTACGGGGTCCCCGATTTTATATGAGCATGCAAATGCAAATGACTCCAATGCATCCGATGAGCTATTATCGATTTAAACTCCCAGAACTGGAGAGCGGTGATTACAGCTTGACTGTGAATGGATTGCGCGGCATGAACTTTACAACCACCAAAAAATTAACTTGGCAAATCTTCAAGAACTTTGTGAAAATTCAAACACCAAAAACAAAATATTGGGCTGGAGAATTGCTGCAGTTTCGTGTAATCTTTCACAATGAACTGATGAAGATTGCGACACCCGAATACAAGGCGAAAATATGGATAGAAGATGCAAAGGGCTACCGTGTCCGTGTCTACCATGAACTTCCAACCATTAAAGGCGTGTTTGAATCAGAGCTGCACATCGGTCGATATCCAAACATCGGATCGTGGTATATCTGTGTAAAGAACGGAGTCCATACGAGCGAGCAGTGTGCACAAATCCAAGTCGAGCAGTTTGATCCTACATTTTCAGAAATAAACTCGACGCTCTTTAAGGAGAATAGGCTACCCGGCTTGAGGTTAATGAGAAGAAGATCGCGGTCACCAGTTGATGTTCAGAACGCAAAAATTCGTTCTCATAAACCAAATAGAATAAAAAAACGAGAATTTGTAAGTAAAATCTAAACTTCATCCGAATTTCTACAAAGCTCATGTTCTTTTACATATTTAGAATTGAGCTTAACTTTGGCGCTCCAACGCAGACCACTGAGACAATGCAGTTTCAACTTGACCAGAAACTCAACTATACTATAGCTGTGGTAATGTTCAATGGCATGGTTTTGGCAGCCGGCACATCTTATCCCGATAAAAACAACACATTCACCATCGATCTGAGGATAACTACGTTAATGTGGCCGTTTGTTCATGTCACTCTCTATGGCATGGAATCGGGCTCAACAGCTTTATATATGGCCACACAAACAATTAAACTAAAACGAGGCAAACACGATCATGTGAGTCTACTCTCATATAATTACAGAACAAATTTCACTCTCAAATTGAATTTGAAGGTTAATATCATGGCTCCCACAGTAGTTAAGCCCGGCGAAGTCATCTCACTTCGTGTTAATGCAGTTGGCAAATCATATATGGGTCTCTCGGCAATAGATAGTCGAATATTTGGCGTGACGAATGATAACGATTTCAACGAACATTATTTTGATATCATTATGGGTGCACTTCTAACCTTTCCTCACCAAGTACAACTCTCTGAGAATCCAAAAGCCTCGAATCTAGGTTTATTTGCATTGACGAATGCAAAAATATTTTCGAAGTCAAGCCAAGTAAGTTCAGCGGTGATTGAATAATATCAATTGTAATTATTTCTTTTTTATTTGAAGAAAATGTTAATGAGACATCGTCCTTTATACCAAAGTCAGCTTTTAGTATGTATAATGTAAATATAATTCTTGAACCTACTATATAGGTTTGTTTATAATGCAGCTAAACCGGTAAATCCAGCTGCATCAAGGAAAAAGAAAGGTATGAGAATGAGATCTGCAACGTTCCATCACATTGATAGCAACATTCCAAAAACAAAACCAACAACAAGAAAACTTCATCCCAGTATAACTTTGCGACGATCTCCAAATGATGCTTACTGCTGCAGTCTTCCGCCAACTAACAACGACTTCAACGATGTGATGCTGTTCGAAAGTGTAGAAGAGTAGGTATTCATTTTGAATAGTAATTAATTTATTTATGAATATGTAATATTACTCAACTTCTAGCACGCAACCTGGCTGGAGAAACTTTACAGTACATGTTCCTGCTAAAATCACAGAATGGAAACTGAATGCATTTTTAATGCAACCCTACACTGGACTCACACTTTTCCAATCCAAACAGCCCTTCATCAGCATTCAAGCCACAAAGGATCTATATTTGCAATACAATGTGCCACGCCACATAAAAGTCGGTCAGTAAAAGCTTGCAACATGAGTCAAACAATTTACAAATAGATCTCTTCAATTAGGCGAACTATTAGTTTTGCCTGTGTATTGTTTCAATCAGCGGCCCAGAAAGATGAATGTGGTAATTAAAGTCAAGCAAAATCCAGAGATCTTTCAACAACTAGACATTAAACGGAGGACCTTTCCTGCCTCAGACTACGTAGAGCAAAATTTGCAGTTGCCGCGTAAAAGTTCCAACACTCTTAATCTTTACATACGCGCTCTTAAAGCTGGCACTCTGCGACTTTCTATAACGGCAGTGAGTGATGCCCTAAGCGATACTGTAGTGCATCCAATCGAAATTATACAACCGGGTCAATTGGTAACTCACCATGTGGATATCTACAGAAAGATGGGATATCGTAGAATGCGCACAGAGTTTGAAATCAAGTTGCCACACAAACCTACAGCCAACGATGTCAATTGTTATTTGAGTTCCAACTTGATTGCAGCCAACATCCACGGTCTTGAGCGCATTGATCGCACAGACAACGGTGAGCAAGTGATCAGCAAACTGATGGGAGTCTATTTGCTCTGGGACTTTGTCCAGGGTCACAATTGGATGAAGAAGAAATGGCTGCGGCATCTAGAAGATGAGCTCAATGGTGGATTTCAGTCGATGCAGCGAATGCGCACTCGTCATGCAGGATTTAGTTTCGAGGAGAAACCAGAAGCCAATTGTACATCAGTCTGGTTAACAGGCTATGCCCTGCAGATGTTGCAATTGCTGCAGAACACGCCGCTAACGTTTGATCCACGTGTGATAATACAGTGTGAAAATTTTCTACTCAATAATCGAGTGAATCGGCAAGAGTTTGTGGAAAAATGCAATACGCCAGAGCGACGCAAACTGAGTAATTTGGAGCTTTCTCTCGATGTGCTCAAGGGTCTACAGTTGTCCAACCGCATGATTCGCATACAGGAGTCGCATAGTTGGGTTAGCAAGCAGCTGGCAAAGCATGCCAACTATCAACTGGAGGCGAAACGTGGCTTCAATCTGCAGACATGGCAGAAGCCCAATGAAACAACAAACGGCAACTGGTCAGAAATACGTTGTAATATCGAAATTGCAGCAAATATTCTCATTTCACAGGTGGCTCGCAAAAAAGATGTAACAACCGAAATATACAGATGGTTAATCACTCAACTCTATGGTGAGAACTGTCGAGTGGCATGCTTTGAATGCAGTGTGGCCAGGAAGGCGATCTATAGTTACACCAGATCGCTAACAAGTGAACCGGAAGTAAATCTGGCCGTAACTATCATTGGAGATAATGATCAAAGGAAGAATATTCGCTTCAATTCATCAAATCAATATCAAACTCAAATGATCTATATACAGCCCAAATCTCAAGCACTCAATTTCATAGCCTATGGTCTGGGTGAACTGCTGGTACAATGTTCCTATCAATATGATCCAAAGCAGCAGACGGATCCCGATGCAAATGTCACCAGCTCTTATAAAATTGTAGTTGATCAACAGAAACTGAAAAAAATTTCGCAATCGTATTTGAAGATATGCTTGGAGCGTGACAACAAAAATAAGGATTTCTATATAGGTAGTGAAATTCTTTTGCGGCTGCCATCGGGATATGTGCTTAGCAGAAATAGTGTGGATCAACTGGTTGTCCACAAACTTGTGCTGGTGAGTATTTAAGAATTATGAATTTTCCAAATCTTTGTTATTATTTTAATATACTGAAGATTATTTTCCAATGATTGCTTAATTATATATGATTAGAATATTATTTAAGCATTATTGCATGGATAAATTATCCATGATTTAAAAATTTACCATATTTATGTTATCTTGTTTTTCAATGTTCATTTTCCATATATTTCAACAATATCTCAACATTGTAAAATAACAATTCCGAAAGCTACAGGCGTGTGTGCTTACAATAAAAGCAAAACCGTACGGTATTCTTCTTAAAATATACCAAACAAATATACTTTAAAATGCAAAAAATATTCCAAAGGTTTTAATTGGTCTCTCGATATACTACTACATTCAAAATATACCACAGAGTTCAAATTATACCAGTTTACCACAGCCAAAGTAATTTATTTTTTGAATAATTTCTAAGTTCTTTATCGCACTTGATTGCAATAAATTTTCAGGTGTGTCGAAAATTGATTTTGTTATTTGATTTAATTATACTTTTAATTTGATCGCTCATCCATTAATATTTATTATGCTTTAAAGCTTGTTGACCAAATTCAAATAAGTAATTACAAAAAATAAAAAAAAAAATCTTAGCTTTCCATCAAAGGTTCAATTAAATACAAAACATTTATCGTTTTTCATTTCTCTCTTCCAGCAAGCTGATTCGAAGGAAGGCAATACCAAATTGCTTGTGCGTCTGCGTCAAATACAGTTTAACAAATTAACTTGCTTGTCTGTGCTTGTTGTACTTCAGCATAAGTTGGAAAATTTGCAGCCTGGCACGATATCAATATGTGATACAAATTCACAGTTTAAGCCTCAAGTGCGCAATTTTAATGTAAATTTTTAGCAAATTTTCATCTCTGCTCTCTCTCTCTCTCTCTCTCTCTCTCTCTCTCTCTCTCTCTCTCTCTCTGTATACCTCTGTCTGTATAATTGCCAATTTCCGTAATAAACATGTGTGAATTTTATATTAATTAGACAGCCTCTCTCATTAGCGATGTTAGGCTGCGAGTTTGACTGGCAAAAACTTTGGGACCAGACTGTTTGCTCACTCGAGGTTTGAGTTGCTTACTCCTCACTCTACTCCATAATCTGGCTAAACTCCATCACTACCAGAAGTCCTCCCACATAGCAGACACAGCACAACAGCTGCTTGCTGCTTGTGAAGTTCAAAAGCCACGATAGGGTTGAGTGTGTTCCCGGATTCGTGATTTAATGACTGACGCGTGGCAGTCGCGTATTTGTTTACGCCTCGAAGCTAAAGCCAAGCCACGCTTTCGCATCTGTCTCATATTTTTGGAGTCATTTGTGCGGTGGCCTAATGGAATGGGTCGAGGTTGTTGTTGGGGTTGGGGTTGGGAAAACAGGCAACAGGAAATGGACTTCTCTTTCTCCTTAACTCAAGTGAACTCAACAGACTTTACTCCTTCAATATCATGGCATATTAATGAAGGTGTAAGTATATAAATGGGCGAATGGCAAAGGGTGTGTGTGTGTATGGGTGGGTGGGTGTGTGCATGCCTCAATAAATACAAATAAACACAAAAAGCAATAGAAAGAGGTTACACGATGTAATTTATGTAAAATAAAGCATTCAAAAACAATTGCTGAAGGGAAACAATTTATAAAGTGAGAAACTGGGGAGAATCAAGTGTCAAAAATTTCAAGTGAATTAAATTCAGAAAAATGCTGAAGACTGCATGAACTTCAAGTCAAAAAACATTTTGTATAAACAAAATTTAATACTATTTTATTCATTACTTGATTGCTGTAACTGAAAAAAACCATTTCAATTGTTTGGTTTTCAAAATGCAATTTTCGCATGTAATTTGGGCCAATATATGTGATCAGAAAATGCAGTTGCTGCAAAACCTTTTGAATAACTTAAACTGCATAACATATTTGATAAGTGCTCGACGAGCGGCTTGACCGTAAAATAAACATAAAAATGCTTGGCAGAAAAATATTCCAAAAATACATATTGAGTGAATAGCCTTCAGGTGCGGTGTAAAAAAGCGAGAAGTTGCTTGTCTAAGCAAAATTCAAAATATGATAGAATTTTCAGCAAATATTCAGCTGAAATTGCACTGCCAAACACTGACCCAGGGAACAATAAATGCTGAGACGAGTGCTAACACACATACACAGGAGTGTGTGTGTATCACACTTTGATATGCATAACCTTATGATAATGTTGAAAATGTCCAAGTGCTAATAAAATGCCATCGCCCAATAACAAAATCTCAGCCTCCAGGGAAGAGCAACAACAAAGGGCGTTGAGCCTGACTCTCAGCCTGAGCCTTAGCCTTGGCAACGTTTTGCCAGCATTTTTCGTTTCGTTGTCTTCACAAAAATTTTCAATCTTCACAAGTTCAAAATGAAAAATTGTGCAAAAATATACATAACGTATACAAAAATAACAATGGACAAAATGTCATCAAAGACCAATAGAAAGAGCATCTTTATAAGTATTTTTCTTATGTGAAAGTATGTGTTTATGCTTCGGACAGCAGATGACTAGATAAGCTTTTGGCAATGCAATGGTGTGCTGAATTATAGATTCAATATACCAAGGAATAAAAGTAAATAACTGTTGGTTAGTTGACCACATTTCCTTAGTTAGTTAGTTAAAATAAATTGAAAAGTAGTTAGCATTTGATGATTTAATTAAAACTGTGCACAGATCAAGTCAACTTAACAAAGGACAAATGAATAACAAAATTTATCAAAAATATGATTTTAAAAAATCAAAGTTTATTCTTAAAGAGTTACTTATTTTCAGAGTTTAATTACTTAAGTCTTTAAACATTTTTAAAGGTGTATCAAAATGAATTGAATTCCATTTACAATTTCCATTTACATTTTAACTGATTATTATTATTGCTCTACGCAATGTGATTTACAACCATGAAGTAAATTCCATTTTCGATTTATTTATGCAAGGAACTTTAATTTAAATTGGCGAAATATTTAAAATTAATAATCTTAAATTGCGTTGCTAAATAGATTGAATTAATTGAATTATTTAGAAAATTAATTAAGAACACAAATATAAATAAATTTACGACTACCACATTTTCAAAAAATTTATCATAAGACTTACATTATTTAATTATGTTAAATATTCAAAAATTAAAATTTGAGTTCGTTGAGACTAGGAATTAATTTCATTGCACTGCATTGTAGTTCAATTTTTCAATAAACAGATTGTAACTACGAGTATTATCTTCAAATTGTTTCAAATCATCATTAACGTAAGTAATTTAACCCATTAATTCTGGCTCTGTTCATCCAACGCTTTTGTTTCATGCTCTATTTATACCTTGGCAAACGAACTTAGCTCGACGCATCATCACTCAGAGTATGTGACCATACATTACGGCTTTATGCATAAATAATATCATGTTAGTGTCAATAGTTGTCAACGAAACGCTGTTGACAGTCCCCATCTGCTAAGCTGACATCTTCGCACATATGTAGCTCCGAATACTCGTGCAACCGAAAAAGAAAAGAAGCTGTATGACCTCCCTCTTTTTTGCCCACTCACAATGATTGTGTTCATTCTTCTTTTTTATTATTATTATTTTATTTCATTTTTCTATATACATACATATATATGTATGTATGTTTTTTTTTTTCGTCTTGTCTTCAATTTTTATACCCGCTACCCATAGGGTAGAAGGGTATTATAACTTTGTGCCGGCAGGAAATGTATGTAACAGGTAGAAGGAGGCATCTCCGACCCTATAAAGTATATATATTCTTGATCAGCGTCAACAGCCGAGACGATATAGCCATGTCCGTCTGTCCGTCTGTGTGTCTGTCCGTCTGTCCGTCTGTCCGTCTGTCCGTATGAACACCTAGATCTCAGAGACTATAAGAGATAGAGCTATAATTTTTTTTCGACAGCATTTGTTATGTTTGCACGCAGATCAAGTTTGTTTCAAATTTTTGCCACGCCCACTTCCGCCCCTGCAAATCAAAAAAATCGAATAACAAGCGTAATTTTAAAGCTAGGGTTACGAATTTTGGTATATACGGTAATAACTATAGTAGTTATGATCCCTGAAAATTTGGTTGCGATCAGATAAAAATTGTCGAAGTTATTAAAGAAATACTTTTGTATGGGCAAAAACGCCTACTTACTAGGGGTCTGAGTTGCTTTGGCTGACAATCTGGTATATTGTGCCGTCTATGGTATATTTTGAATGCGGCACTATATCGATATACCACATATACCATTTGGTATATTTTTAGTATTTTTGCAGTATATTTGGTATATTTTGAGAATAATACCGCAAAATATATTGCTTTTATTCAAAATGGGTAGCGGGTATCTCACAGTCGAGTACACTCGACTGTAGCTTTCTTACTTGTTTTTTTTTGCTGTAGTACATTTGTACATTTGTTTTGTGGCAGTTCGTTATCGCCTCCCATCTATTTCTGTGTGGCACCGCCCCCGTAAGCTTTCCCCCCAAACTTGCCTCTGCGTGGCTAACACATGCTACACATTGTATTATTTTAGATTGGCATTACTTTTGGGGCCATTGGAGATGCCTGTGCTAAATACAACGCAGCTCGTTAGTTTTGCTCTCGGCATTCTGATTCAGTTTTTTTTTCGTTCCATTTTTTTTTTTGCTTGGTTTTTTTTTTGCAGCACTGCGTTGCCAACTTCCGGCGGGGCGCCTCACGTTGCCCATGGCGTGTCCTTCAGCCAACGCCTTGCTAGTTACTGGTTACGTATACGCAACGTTGTTCGTCGGAATGTATGTGTGTGAATTTGTTGGAGGGCCGCATATGTTACTTTATTGGCATTCAATTTGAGTTATCGCTATTTTTTCCTGTTCATATGCGTTTTTTTTTTGCCAGTGAAAATGAATTTTTCTACTTTTCACATTGTCCATAGTTGTTGTCAGTGGCACATTGGTGTTGCTTGTGGCTGTGGCTGCTATAGTTGTGGCTGCTACAGCTTGAATGCAACCGCGCCGCCAGTCTGAGATTTCAACATTAGTTTACTTTTCTATCTGAGCACGTAGTTGTGTGCTGTTGGACAGCTATACACACACACACACACACACACAACGTTTTCGTATAATCACATTTTATTTCAACTTTTATTTCACATTATTTGATTTCATTTCTTTTGCCATTTGCAGTCTTTGCTTTGCCTTCAAGTTTATTTACCAAACATTTTGGTTTGTTATTGTGCCCTTCGAGTCCAACAAAACTTCTAAGTAAAACCTAAAACGCAAAGTTCAAAGTTTATTTATATTGATTGGCTTTGCAGGTCATTTGGGTATACTATCCTTGTACTACTCGTTGCCTTCGCCTATGAACTTATGAACCTTTGCCTTCATTGCACAATTTTGATTGATCCACATGAAAGCAAAGCTATGCTCTTTCAAATACCTTTCCAATTGAAAATAACTGAAACGTTTGTTTAATTTTTGATGGCTATCAATAATTAAATACATCAGCTTGGTTGCAGAGAGATATTCAACACAGCAATTTATCTGTTTACAAAATCATCTAAATTATTTAGACCAAGTTGAAGCAGCTATGAATTTGTTATGACTAAATTAATTTTGTTGAAACTAAGCAGACATTACCTCATCTGCAATTAAAACACGCAATTGGCCTATTGACTTTTTACAGCCACTTTACTTGAAATATGCCTAGCTTAAGCACGTCACTTAGCCTTGTCGCCGTTGTTCTTGACGACGAATATTTCCTATTGCTGCTCGTTTTGTGGAACTTTGTAAACTTTGTGAGGGAAATAAAAACGAGTGAAAAACAAACTCACAAAACTGTCATGTGCAAGGTGCCGGAGTGCCTATCGTTGAGCCCGAGAATGACGCTTTTAATTAAATTAACAACACGAATTGTCAAACGCAGACGAGGCAAATGTGGCACGAACCTCAGGTAGGCGAACAACGCAACAACAAAGAGCGATGAGGCAAACAAGCAAAAAATAAAATATTAACAGCAACAACCTTATTAAAAACGTGTCAAAAACATTTTCATAAATATATCAAGTGAACTTTTTGCGGCTTGTCAAAGTGCCAGTAGCAAGTGTCAAAGTATTTGTGGAAGGCAAGCGAAATCAATAAGCTGAGAACTTTTACTCCTTTTACAGTCATGACAGCGGGGGGCGAAAAAGTATCGATGAAGAGTCCAAGACTGTAAAATTTTTAAAGGGGTCGAGGCACAGCAACAAGTTTATAAATACACACAATATGCTAATAGATGAAATGAAATTTTATTGCGAAACCCGAAAAGCAAAAGAGTTTAGCAAGAGTTTTGAATTTCCAACAATCAAATTGTTTTTTATGTATTTGCATGCTTTTATACCCGCTACACTTAGGCCAGAAAGGAATTATAACTTTGTATCCGCAGGAATAATATGAAAGAGGCGGAAGGAATCATATATTCGTGATCAGCGTCAACAACCGATATGGTAGATTTTTAGAGATACACTTCGTTTTCCACAGCATTTCTTAATTTTGCACGCAGATTTTTTTTTGTTTGAGATTTTTGCAACATAAATCGTTATTAAAACGCATAGCAAGCATAATTTTTAAGCTAAGCTAACAAATTATGATACACACATTCATAACTACAGTATTTATCAATTCGAATTCGGTTGTTGAAGTATTAGAATATATTGCAAATGGCAAACAACAGCAAATGCAGTTATGTCTAAGTTGCGTTCGTTAACTATATCGTATATTTTAAATGCAATAGTATACTCATTTCGGTATATATTAGTTTTATTTGTTACATTTTAATAATTATATAGCGGGTATTCCACAGTCGAGTTTCTTCGCTATGGCTTTTTTACTTGTTTTTTTTTTTTTCGGGACCCGAACTTTAAATGATAATTTATAGCTTAACAAAGTGGGACAGCCTCATAAAAGGCAATTCATGCATAGCGGCCTCGTTTTATGTGCTTGTCGGCCGATCTTGCTAATAAAATCAAAATAACACACGAGATATCAATAAGCGAGGCAAATAAAATCAATTGTTATGTTGCTATAACATATCACGCCCCTCCTCGCCCGCATCCTTGGGGAATACAGAAAATCGCCCAGTTGCAATGCGGAGGCAAAGTTTTTCGCTTGCGATGGCAAAAAAAAAACACCAAAGAGGGAGGAGGCGGAGGAGGCAAGGGTGTGTTGTGGGCGGTATCTTGGGGCATTCCTATTTTTCTTTTTGCCAGTGCTACGACTTGGGATAAACAAAGCCATAATTCAAGCAACGTTTACTCGCTCACAGCCTCGACTTGCGACTTGCATAAACAAATTGTGCTCAAGTGCTGTGTAGTTACCACCCCTCGCCCCCTCTTTACTATGTAGTTTGGAATGTATGTGAAGTGCGGCCGTCTTGGTGTCTGCAAATCTGAGAATCTGCCCGAGCATGCTGCTCGTCAAACTCAGCGTAAACATGATAGATTTATAGTTGGCTCTGTTTTCTGTGGTCGCCCGGCGACAACATTGCAGCGAGCGCGCAACGTGTGGCATACTAAATGGGACTCGAGTTCGGGTTTAGGGTGTGTGTGTGTGTGTGCGAGTGTGTTGCTTAGCTTATCACAGCTCGTAAACACATGAAGGGCCCACATGGTTGCGATGGTTAACCCATGGAATCGCTCGTTGCAATCTCAGCTGGTAGCCAAGAGTCGGTTTTGGTTCGTTTTGGGTTTGGGTTTGGGTTTCTCGCCACTTGACTTTGTTTTCGTCAATAAATTTGGGGCAAGTTTTTCTCTTTTTTTCGTTTTTTGAGCTGCTGCTGCTGCCACTTTCTCGTCTCAGCTGCCATTTAGCAGTCGAGAAGCATTCGAGAAGCAGCCAGAGGGGGAAAACCACATGCCAGGCGCCTCTTGGCATGCCACAGTTTTCAAATGCTCTTTTTATACCCTGTGTTCGCATTGAGTTCGTCTACTAAAAGAGTATAATAACTTTTTGCGAATCTACGTTGGAGAAATATTTACTCAATTATGTGCATTGAGCGCCAATGTGCTCATGTGCTCGAGACGAGTCTCGAAAATCACGCTTTCAAAGTATAAAATTCGATTTTTTTATATTTAGTTTAACTCAATTTCTAAGACGTTGAACAAATCACAAATGGTAGCAAAGGTTTTTGATGTATTAAACAAAATATATTATTGTTTGAATTCTAGGAATTTCTATCGAGCGTTAAGCCTTTTTTAAATGCTCAAAACCAACTTATTCTGAAAGCTTATATAAAGAAGTGACAGCTTACCTACGAACTAAAATATTGCTTAATTTGTGGATTTCAAAAATATTTAAATTTGAAGAAGTTTTATCAAACTATTATTTGCAAGTCAAAATCCATATTAAATATGTTTGTTATAAAAATAAATGTTTATACACCTTTGAGGAAATAAGTCAAATGACTATTTTACATTATTGTCATTTAATTATGATATTTTTTGTGTCTACATTAAATAAATAAGTATAAAAAACATGGTATGCAAAATTTTAATAAATAATATTATAAGAAACATTAAAAATGTATTTAAAATAAATACAAAATTTAATTTAGCAAATAGCAAAAACAGTCTAAAGGCCTGATTTGTTCTGGTTATATCTATATTACTATAGAATTAAGTTAAAAATGAAATTTCAACTAATAAATTTATGTGAAGCACATTCAAGACAACTCCGGCTAAGTATTCCTAATTAATTAATAGAGTTACATACAGGGTACATAGAAGTCGAGCTCACTCGGCTAGTGTTGTTTCGTGTTTCTTTTGCACTCTTTTTGGTTTAAGGCGCCCAAAAGTAGGCAAGAGCCACACTGCGCAAATTTGCGTTTAAATGGCGTGTTAACATTTAAATGTTATTTTTACGCCTCATAAAATGGCTCTATAAAAACAATAAGGCAATATAAAGAAAATAAAAGTTTTCCAAATGTTTTGATATTTAACAGAAAACGGAAAGCACTTTACACAGTTAGGAAACAGAGATTCTGCTTAGCTGATATTCTCGATGTCGTTGCTACTTTTTGACTAACGTAGAATGAGATTCCTATCGGATTCTGGGGAAATCTTCAATTCAAATTCTGATTTAAATTCTGTAATTATGCGATTGACATATAATATCCATAACTCAGCATTTTGGCTTAGCTGACATTTATTTCTGTCCCAACTGTTTTATTTTTTTCTGTTTTTATTTTGCTCCAAAAAGTATGCTTTGTTTTATGGTTTATGCAAATTGCCTCACTAATTTCACAAATCCTTTTGCTTAAGTCGCTTAGTGAACCTTTTTTCCACAACCGGGCAACTTTATCTAGTTCGTTTTCCTTTTGATTTCAGACACACACACAGGCACACAAACACACACATTGACAGACAGTTCTTTTGTTTTCTTGTTGTAAAAAAGAACTTTATTTTCGCTTAATGCGCTTGAATGAGTTGTGCGTTTCGTTTGTTTGTTATTTCGTTCTCTATGCGCGTTTTTTTCTATTTTTTTGGTCTGGTTTGGTTTTGGTTTCTTTATTGTTTTAACATTTTTCTTATTTCTCTTTAGAGATTTCTTTCTGTTTGAGCATTTGGCAGGTTATTTTGTTTCTGATATCCTCTTAGCCAAATGCCCTGAGCTCAACTTTGTGCTTGCTTGTTTTCCATAAGTATCTACAACATTTTCTTAGCTTTTCTCAAATGCTGCTCAGTTGCGAGTTACAGGTGAATTTCAAATTGAACTCCACTCGAATTAAATTTACTAAACGCGATAAATTGAGCAACTTTAACAATACAATATTGAAACAATTGTTTATTAAGGAAATACAGGAAATGCGCACACATTTTAAGTCAGGTTTTAAAGTTGCAAACCAAAAAAAGTGTGCTGCAAGTCAAAAGGGGCAAGTGCAATGCGGGTGCCTCCGCCTTTGCAGTTTTGGATGCCATGCACCAGAGGGCACGCCTCGTTGCCGCCGAAAGGACTCGACTTGACGCCAAGGTCCTTTATCAAAGCGAAAGTTGTTGCACAGTTGCACGGCCAACACACACATACACACACACACGTGCATTCAGTTGCACACACACACAACAGCAACATACAGACTAGATACTTTAGCTCGCCCGCTTGCAGGTCAATTATCGCGCTTTGCATCCCACGAGCAGCTCAGCTCCTGCAACCACGTTCCTCCCCCTCTCCCTCTGCCACCTTTTTGCACCCTACATCTATCAAAACACTTGCTGTTGTTGCTGTTGTTGTTGTGGTTTGCTGTTGCTGATGCTGCTGTTGCCTTTGGCATCTGTGAGAGTATCTGTGAGAAAACCGAAAGCCAAACAAATTTGTAGCTTGAAGTTGCACCATTGAGTTGGCGTCGTGTCTCTCTAGTTGCTGCACATTTATTTATACATATATGTAGCATATATCGCATACATATATTGTGCTTGTAAGTCTGTCTGCTCTGCGTTGGTTTCATATGACCTGCGGTTAGCAGAATGCAATGTAAACTTTTTCTCCGTCGCTAATTAGGCATTACGTATACGCCATGGTTAAGCATCTTAAAGTGCACTAAATTGCGCTAATCATAAAGCAACACTTTGCACTACTCAGTGCTCAGTACAACTTTTAGTTGGTGGCCTTTGTTCGCCTAAGAGTATGCAATGGTTTGTTTCAAGTGCTGCCATGTAAATTATGCCACCAACAGTAACAGCAGCAACATCGTCAACGGCAGCAACAATACTCCGCATGGCCCAAAGAATTGTGGCAATGTGCACTCAGCGTCATTTAGTGCCACGCCCACACATACACGCGCACACACGACACCCACAATGTGCTCCATTGTGCGCATTGACGGCGCGTGCAACCAAGTGACTAAGTTGAATGCATGAATATATATGGCAATGCCCATAAGTGCGTGTGTGTTTGTGTATGTTTGAGAGTGTGAGTGTGAGTATGTGGCAGTGCATTGAAGTGGGTGTGATTAGACTGCAAGTGTTGTGGGGTGCTGCTGTTCTAGTAGTATTTGTTGTAGTTGCACAGATATTCTTGTTGTTGTTGTTGTTGCTGCAATGGTTGCGTTGCCTTCGCCTAAGTGCTGCACTATGTTCGTTTCGAGTTGCAACAATAGTTGACTATAAATTGGTTTGTTTATTGCTAAATGAACATGCTGAAGTACACACACACACACACACACACATATTCACAAGTATTGCTACTCCTCCTCCTTAGGATAACAGTACTTTCTACATTTTCTATTGACTTAATGCGTTTTAAATTATTGAATTAATGCATCCAAATGTCAACTGTATGCTTTGTACATTTAAAATGAAACAAATGTTTTTCTTTTGTGTTTGCTTTAGTATTTTGAAATTGGAGATAATGTGTTCGAAATGATGCAAACAACTCTAAGCAACTTTATAAATAAATTTTTTAAAGAGTAGCACTTAAATTGGGACAAACAGGCGTGCAAATTAAAATAATTTGATCATATTTAACTGCACATCTAAGATGTTCTAAATCACTTCACTTAAATACATTGCCTATAACTACATATTTGGCATATTTGTATTACGCCATTTTTCATATTAAATTTTTAGTTAAACGCATCACAATCGATCGAACAATATGTTTTTTAGGCCTATAGGCGATATTTATTAGCATGATTATATGATTATTGTACGATCAATTTATTTATGAAAAGTTGCTATTAAATGCACAACGTCTGATAAGCTTTACTATTTATCGGCTCAGTAAAAATAATATTCGAATGTTGATTCGTTCAAATGTTTTATAATAAATTAATGCCCACTAAGCATTTATTAAAACAAGTAAGAAATTTTCAGTCGAGTGTGCTCGACTGTGAGATACCCGCTACCCATTTTTAATAAGTGCAAAATATTGCGGTATTATTTTCAAAATATACCGAGAATACTAAAAAATACTAAAAATATACCAAATGGTATGTTTGGTATATCGATACAGCACACCATTCAAAATATACCATAGACGGCACAATGTACCAGATTGTCGGCCAAAGCAACTCAGACCCCAAGTAAGTAGGCGTTTTTGCCCATACAAAAGTATTTCTTTAATAACTTCCACAATTTTTATCTGATCGCAACCAAATTTTAAGGAATCATAACTACTATAGTAATTATTGTATATACCAAAATTCGTAACTCTAGCTTTAAAATTACGCTTTTTATTCGATTTTTTTGATTTGCGGGGGCGGAAGTGGGCGTGGCAAAAATTTGAAATAAACTTGATCTATTCGTATTTATGTTGAACAGTTTAAGATGTGAAATTTGCGTTTGCTTTCAAATATTCCATTTCAAATAAAATATCTCTTTTAATATTTGAATAATAATTTAACAACTGCAAGCTTATATTTACAACAAGTTTATCAATCAGTTCAGTTTGACAACTTGACTAAAATTTATTACCATTGTTTAATTGAATAATTTATAATGAAAGTTGGCTAAAATATTTTACAAAATTCCCAGTGAAATGTTGATATTTACTGTTATGTAGCAACTATTGAAAAATAAAATAAAGTTTTATATTTCACATCTAATCCCAATGAGAAAATGAATGCAATGCAAATCTCCAAATTTATTACCATTGTTTATTTGAATAATTAATAATAAATGTTGGTTTAAATATTTCAAAAAAAAACTCAGTAAAATATTGACATTTAGTTATCGCTGTGTGGCAACTATTAAATAATAAAATAAAGTTTTATATTTCCCATCTAATCCCAATGAGAAAATGAATGCAATGCAAATCTCAATTTTAGTACAATACAATGACAGAGTAATTGAAGTAGAAAGATCCTTACAGAGCCATTCGCACCTTCTAGTCGATAACCCTAATAGTATGCTGAGCACAGCATGTGGTCTTTCATTAGACTAACGCCTAATTGGCCTTCAGGATAACAGGATACCACGCCGAAGACATAAACGACCACTTCGCTCTCACAGTCTTTGTTGCAACATACGGGGCAAGGCAAGGCATGGCATAGAGGGGAGAGGGGATGACACACAAAAAGTGGAAATCCGTAACTGCTTGTGGCTGTCAACTAAATTTCATATGCAAATCCTAGGCCCTGACTATCTCTACCTGATAATCTACTTGATTTATGCGGCTGCACACACACACACAGACTCACACACAGAGAGACACTCGCAGACAAGACTTGGACTCGAGTCCGTGGATGACTGGCAAAAAGCCGAAGCAGAAGCAGAGGCAAAAGCAGAAGTAAAAGCCTGTGTAGCCACATGAGCAACGCTAATAATGCCACCGCCTGTGGCGGGCCAGTCACATCATTAATCTGGGCCCATGCGGGACTGTCCTCCCCGGGTACATGCTACATGCTGCATGCTACATGCCACTTGCCACTTGCCACTTGGCTGTCCACGTGGCTGACCTTCAGCATAATAATTCAATGTTTTGGGATGGCTTTGGCCCCGGCCAAGAGACACGTGCTAATTGCTAATCAGCGCAGATAAAGCGTAGGAAAGCAACGCCCCCGTCGAATCCTCGCAGCCATTAAGCGACGATGTGAAGCGGAAAGCGTTTTATTTTTATGGCCATTCAAGCACGCCGTAATGCAGGGGAGACTATATACAATATACATATATATTCTTTAAAGCCCCCGCCAACAATATCTAAAGCGAGAGCTTATCTCGCGTCCAGCTGTCGCAGTTGAGTGTTTCATAATGGAAGAAACAGATTTCGCCCTCTTGTTTTTGGGTTTGCCTGACAAATGATCTCTGCTTATGGAAATGCTCGTAACTCTCGCATTGTGTGTCGTGTCATCTGTTCCATTTCCCCCGCCCCACCCTCACTCTCAATACTTTCTCGCATAACACATTCTGCTCATAGTTATAACCACTTGACTTTTCGGGGCCACTTCGCTGTCTGTCTTTTTTTTTTTTTGTTGCTGTTGTGTGAATTCTTTCAGTTTCATTTCTTTTCACATGTCAACAAAGCCATCAACACATTTCACACGCGTTTCCTTTGTTTAAATGTCACATTACATAATGACACTCAACACATGAGGAGGCGAGGGAGGAGGCGCTCGGGTGGAGGATGCTTCACAGCCACGCCCAAATGCCTTTTTATGGGTTGTGCGCTCGCTAACAAAGGAAAACATTTTCGACGTTGTCGCCACTTAAATGCCAAATTAAGTGTAATTTTTATTGTGTTTACAACGCCACACAACAACAACAACAGCAACAACAACAACGAAAGCAACTTGACTTCAACACTTGACAAATTTGATTTTTCCTGACTGAGTTTGCTTCCTGGCTGCCGCTTTCTCTGCTTTCTCCTCTCTCTTAACTGACTTCTTGCTCCATCTCGTGGCTGTCATTAGTGTTATGTAGTTATTGTTGTTCTTGTTGCTGTTTTGTAATTGTTTGTGTATTGTTATGCATTTGAGAGTGTTGAGGGGAAAGTGAATATTGTTCCCTGACATGTAATTGGTGCAAATTATGAAGGATACACTTGACTGGCGATGACGTCAGCGCTATTTCGGAGCAATTCAATCAAAACATTTTGTGAGGTGAGCAAAACATGAACAGTTGCTTTTTGTGTGCTATGAAGTGTCTCGTGAAATGAAATGGCTAATTAGCTTGGCCAACAGCTAATTGGGGTAATCCTGTTACATCAATTTTAAGCAACTGGAAATTTACACTGGCTTTGGAAATTTGTCGGCTTCAAATTGCGAATTAAATTAGGTAAGCATCAATGTTAGGTTGCTATGTAACAATTATGCAAGTAGCTTGACTCGGGTCATCAACCGATTTACAATTTCCGCCTACATTAGAGAGTATTTATTTATTTTAAGTCAATATGTTTTGATTTATGATTATGGTAATTAATTCAATAATAATTAAATAGCAATAATTCAAACAATGCAAATTATGTTAGTTAATTTTGTTGTATAAATTATGTGATCTAAATTACGTTTATTAATTTATTCATAATTCGTTGTCACTTTGAATGCTATAATTTGGATAAAATTCAGATAAAATTGTAGAAGTTATTTATGAAATAATTTTATATGGAAAAACAAGATAGTAGCAGTAGTATTTTGTCAGTATATTATTTTGGTATATTTCGAATGTAATAGTATATTGATATTGTAATATTTTTAGGTATACTATTTTTGTTTTCTTTAAATGTAATAGTATATATTGTAGATATAGTATTTATACTTGTAAAGTATACATATTTTGATATAGTTTAATAATACCATAATACGTCATTGCTTTATTGGAGTAGTGCATATCTCATAGTTGTTCACACTCAATTGTAGCTTTCTTTCTTGTTTTTACATAATTTAAAAAAATGTGACCAACTTTTTTAGAAAACGGGTTTAAAGTTTCAAAGAAGTTCACTGAGGGTTTTTACTAAATGATCTTACAGCTTATAAAAGTAAATAATTGTATATTAAAATACTATAAAATAAAATGAGAAAAATTATATATTATATTTTCCTTGAACTTCCACTACAAATCTTTTCAAATTAACGTAAATATGAGTTCTGATTTTATGTTCAACGTATTTTCGATTTAACTTGAAAATAGATAAAACTTTATATATAATGAGACTAATTTTCTTAGTAATACAGTTATTACATAGTATCTTGATAACTAATTAATTTATTTTTTTTTTTATTTTTTTACACAGAAAATATTCTTTCTTCTTCTTAACATAATTTCGATTTCAATAGTGTAAGGCAGTTGGCATTATGTTAGTGTGTTGCCTAAACTTTAATCCGGAATAGAATTTCCTCGGCATTTACAATTGTCAAACAGTAGAGTTTTCACTGCAGCACTAACATAATCATCGCAAAGTCAAAGTGAAAGTCAAAAGGCAAAGTAAACTTTCGACTTGTGCAAGTGCATTTGTAGAAAGTACTTTCCTTCTACAATAGGACCGCACTTGCCACCTTTGCATTGGCCACTTGGCAGCGTAATTACGAAGCTTTCATTGTGTTGCCCAAACTCACACACACACTGTCACATACACCCACACACACACAATCACAGATGCGAAGCGTGCTGTACAAAAGTCATCAAAGTCGCATAACTAATTCATTAGGAACTACAACAAAAAATGTTCAAAATTTCGCATTAAAATGCCGTTGACCACACATACATAAATGTCAACACACACACACACACACACGCACACATACGCACTTTTCGCATGCTTTCGGTTTTTGTTGCCTATTTAGCGGCGCAAATATTTGGTTTGTCAGCCAACTCGCACTCTCTCACGCATTGTGAATGTCTGGCATGGATTTAACTTAAACCCAACATATCATTGGCCCTTTTACCCCTTCCCCCACTCCCCTGCTCCATTCCATTCCCTTGCCACATTTTACTCATTAGCATTATTGCCTGGCTTCACTCTCTGTGTTTGTTTGTCTCTGTTGGCTTCTTTTGGTTGCCCTCTCTCTCTCTCTCTGGATTGTTCTGACTCAGGCAGCCAAATGAGAATTTCATTAACGTTATTAATATTTTCATTGTTGAGCATTTTGCATGCTTTCCAGCTGCCACGCCCCCGTCACTCCCACGGTATACGAGTAATAACTTGATTATGATGTTTGTTGACTTGCGTTTTTGTTTTTTTGGTTTTGTGTTTTTTATTCTCCTTTGTTTTCATTGTTTTTTGTTGTGGTATTGTGTCTTTTGTGTTTTACATTTTTCATGGCTTAATAATTGCTCATTTCACTTGCAGCAGACTCTGCTCTCTGGCTTTTGTTTATTTTGTGCTCGTTGTTGTTAACAATTATGAGGCCACTTAAATAAATTTTATTGCTGCCAGGCATTGTCCTGGGACGCCTACAAACAAATTGACAATTATTTCGCTCGTTGGTCCGCCTTCTTGCCTTGCCTGCCTCAAAATGACAAACGAGCGGCCAAAAAGTTTTCATGCCATTTATTAGCTGGAAAGTTTTATGGGTGTGATTTTGATTTAGCTTCGGGCCAATTCCTTCTAGGTGGGCCAGCTTCGGCCACTTCAATGCTGCTGCTAATGAACTCCTCAATGGCCAAGCAGTTGAGCTAAGTTTTCGGGCGAACAATTGAGGAGAAACGCCAGAAACTTGGCATTTTGAGTTATGAATGGTATATTTATCTTTAGTTGCAATTTAATAGTTGGCAATACAAACGGAAGAGCACGAGCAGAAGTTATTCCTGATAATTTTAATTACTGCAATAAGCCAAACTAATGCGTCACCTCAAACACTATTCACAGACACAAGATGTATATTTATTATCTCTTGCTATTAAGTCAATTAGTATAAGTTTAAGAAATAGTTGAAAATGCTTAAACTTTTATGGCTTTTTAGTTCCAAAACTATTTTATCGTTAATGGATCTGAAAAGTTTAAGATTAATGTTGAACATAATTCAATAATATCTCTGCTTTTACAATACAAAATTATGCAGCTATCTGCAATACACACTTAAATTTACAATAATTTTGGAGTGCATTATGTTTTTAATTTTTTCTGACGTGATAAATTGTGTAACTCAACAGATCTTGAACAATTAACTAAAAAGTGTCTTAATTTAAAAATAATTTGTCAAAATGATGCCATTATCCAAAATGTGCATTTAAGTGCAATGTGCTCTAAAATTAAAAATAATTTTTATGTTATTAGCGTAACTCACGAAATGTTGAAGGATTACTAAAAATTTCAGCTTCAGAGATATCAAAATATTACCATAACCGGAAATGTGCATTTAAATGCAGTGCACTTAAATTAAAAATAATTTTAAGTCTATTAATTTTTGAACTGATTTTTTCTTACGTGATAAAAAATGTAAGTAAACAGATATTGACGATTTACTACAAAAGGACTTAATTTAAAAATGAGTTGTCAAAATGTTGCCATAATCCGAAATGTGCATTTGTTTTGAAGTAGAGCAAATAAATTGATAAATTTATTACTTAATTATCTGATAATATACTCAAATTACTTTAAACAAAATATGAATCAATTCAAATGAAATAAATTGACTATAAATTAAATGAAGCTAGAGCCAAAGATGTAATTATCGTAAAATAAACTACTTATAATGTCTTTTGATTACTTTTCAGCTGACTTAAATGTGACAATATTAATATAAATCAACAAAGAATAATTAAACCGTTGAGTAAACATGAAAAGCTCTGCAAGTTCTTGACTCAAATATTAATCTGCTTAAATCGGCTTAGATCCACTCAACCAATTAAACATGTCTAGTTTTAATCGCTGTGACGCTGTCAGAGCTTTTGGGCTCGCTGTTCGATTAGTTTAGTTAATTGAAGTTCATGTGTTGAATAAAATGTGATTTCAATATTTTAATATTGGCCACTGGTTAGCATTAATTGATATACAAATTGCCTGTCAGTTGGCCTTTAATGTAACATGAGATTGTAAATTTACTATACAATATATATGTATGTATATATTCACTTACCATTATTGGCTGTCGATCCGCCACCAGCAGCGTTGCCCACGCCGCCATCGCTGCTCAGAGCTAGAGTTCTCATCGTCTCGGATGTGAGGAGAACTGTGAGAAGGGCGAAGTAGAGATGGTTCGACATGTTTGCCCCGACCGAATAAAAAAAACCGAATGGATACCACAATGTGTCAATGTCTTGGTGAATATTTCAAAATGATTTCAATCAACGCGCACCATTTATCATCGCGGCAAAAAACACTTTTTTTTATGCGTATATTTGTATATTTTTTATCGTTTATTAATTGAATATCGTAAGCGTTGTTCAATTTATGTTTTGCTTTATTTAAATGTTGCACATTCAATTCGCGTGTTTTTTTTTAATGACTTTTGCTGTACTGCGTGCTGCAAATAGACGGGAAAAGAATTAATTAAATATGATGGCATATTTTTATCAATAACGCACATAAATTTTGTGTTAAATTAAAGGACGCGCTTCAAATTTAATTTGCTTGTATTTAATACACGTACGTCTAAAAGCCGACTCTGCTTATATATTTGCTTTCTCTATGACAGCAGTTCAGGAGAGGAGTGAATGAGGGGGAATGAGGGAAAGAGCAGTGCAAATTCTTGATTGAATTTCGCCTGACGTAAGCGGATTAAAAAGAAATTCTATGAGAGAAACAAAAGGAAAAAAACAACAACAAACAGTATAAAAATAAAAACGAGAAAGCAAAAATAATAATAAACCGAAGCATAAAACAAAAATAACGGTCAAGTCATAAAAACGCAGCAGACAAATGAAAGCCAAAGCGATCAACTAGATGGCTGGGCGAAAGGGACGAAATCACATACAAAAGAACTAGATATAGAGAGAGAGCGAAAGGCTCTTCCATAAAGGATTCTCATCTATGTCCAGTCAGACACCAACGTCTGCCGTCTGCCGTCTGCGGGCTTAATTCCTAGCAACTTCCGACACGTACAACACGATGGACTCCATCGGACTGCTGCTGACTCCACTTTAATTACAATAACTAACTGTGGAAATCACGGCGTGCATGGAATGCACAAAAGCTCCGATTTAAAGCTAAACCAGTTTTCACTTAACATGTATTTATTTTATTTTATTTTTTGTCAGTAGTCTGTCTACCTTCTTTGCACTTGGCCCTGCCTCAAGTCGCCTCAAGTGGCATCAACTAATCAACTCTCGCTCGACTCTGTATAAAATGTACTGATAAATGTTTTCTCGGTCTCTGGACCGCTTTATGAACTGCTGCTATTCAGTCAAGCCACAGCCAATAACTCGCTCGGTTGTCCAGCACTTGGGAAAACGATTTCTCACTCTCTCACCCTCTCTCAGTCTCACACCTCTCACCTCACACAACTGACAGGCTGCTGTTGGCTTCAGGAGAAGCCCTTGAAGCCAAGCAAATGCCACGGCCATCATCATCATCAAATCCCTCGTCAGGCGTCGTCGTCTCACTTGGCGCCATTGCTCGCCTTTGGTTTTGCTTTCGCTTTGGCCTTTGCCTTTGCATATATGACAGGCGATTCTACAGAGCTGCTGACCTTATATGCATATAGTATATACCCTGCATTTGAAGTCGATGCTAAATGTTTAAGCATCGACAGAAATCGTGGGATTTATGAAATGGAATCTGATATGATACTAAATCGAATTTAAACTGAAATTAATTTCAATTTCAAACATGATTTTAATCAATTAAAATTGATATTTAAAAATTGAAACGGTATCACATCGAGAAATAAGTTGACTTTTCATTTATAAAAGCTGTATACACTATTTGCGCTTTAAATTCAGATAACTCTATTAAAGAACTGTTTGAACTGCAATAACAACCAATTAAATATCGAGTGAATAGCATTTAAATATACATATATGTATGCCATTTTTCTATAAAATCACCAAACCAAATACGGTAATTGAAAAATTTGTAAAATGAAAAATCAAATCAAACTCTGCACAATCCATTAAAACATGATATTGAGTGAAACGAATTTTTAAAAAATTATCTAGCAAATTTAAACTAAAAAGATGAAGAATCCTGAATATAAATGTGTATGATATTTTTCCATAAATCAAACTAAATAAGTTGAATAAAAAAAATTTTAAAAAAATCAATCTCAAATCAAACTGTGACACACAACCAATTAAAATATAAATTGAAGTGAAACATATTTTCAAAAAAAAATTATATAACTAAATGAATTGAATTCGAAGATATCTAAATTTAAATGGATATGGAAATCTATCTGAATAAGTTAATCAAAGAAATTAAACACATTCAAAATAGAGAGAATAAAATGAAAGAAATATTTACAGCTGAAGGATTTTGAAGGTGAAATATTTGTAGATTATTATTATTATTATTATCATGTTAATTATTATACACAATAATATAATTCCTAAAAGAAGGGAGCAACTAAGCAACTAAGGCCATCGACTCGACAGTTAATTTATATGTTGTTTAATTGTATATTATTAATTCAGTTTTTTCTTAACAAAATGGCAGCATAATTTAGTTTTACAAAATTGAAATTAAATTAAATGAAAAAACTCAAAATTTAAATACTGAATCAAAATATTTTTAACAGCTTAGCAACTTAGTTTAATTTTACAAAATTAAAATATGAAGAATACTGAATGATGAAATTCAAAATTGGAACATGGAAACAAAATATTTTGATGTTACTAATTGGGTTACTTAACGATATGGCAACTTAATTTAATTTCACAATATCGGTTTGGAGCAACACTTTATGTTGTCTGAGGTCGCAAGAATTAAGTTTGTGACAAATGAATGACATTAAAAATCAATTAAATTGTTGATAGAGTATCTCAAAGTCAATCAACATGATCTGCAATATTCTTATTTGACATTTTCCTTTATGTCTGTTCGTGTCATAAGCGCAAAGCAATTTGCTTCGTCAGCTGTAGCTGCTGCTGTAACTCCGCTCCTTCCTTCCCTCTTCCTCTCCCTCGCCCTGTCTCTACGCCTGCTTTCTAGTTGTATCTCAACCCCATTTGCAAGGTTTCGCCCTATTGCAATATGAATGCATTTCAATTAAAATGCTGGCGATGCTTTCTTAACAGCAGCTGCTGTGGTTAACCCGCAATGTTTGTGCTGTTTTGTTTTCGTTTTCGTCTTTTTTTTTTGTAGTTGTTGCTGTTGCTGCTGTTGCTGCTGTTGTGATGCGCTGTTTGTCTTTTGTCTAAGTTATTGAAATCAATTTGTAAACTTAATTGAATTTTGGCGCTTCTTTAAGCTGTTCGACTTGGGCTTTAAAAATATTCGCAATTCACGGTGGAAGGAACACAGCATATGAGTACGAGACATGTTTACATATTTGGCATGTCTATTAGCCGCCAGAGCAGGCACACTATCAAGACCTGCCTCACCTTCCCCTGCTCCCTCTCCCAGCCGAAGTATACACCTCAGTGGTTTGCATATTTTTCACAGCCCAACGATTTGAGGGGCCCTACATTCGCTCCTTTCCAGCAGACTAGACCGAGACCAGACCCAGATATCACCCACATGCACTCACACGAAACAGGCTCAAGAGAAGGCAGAAGGCAAGCTTTTTGTATTATTGCCAAAAGTTATTATGCTGTGGCATTCCATGTATTTCGCTTTGTGTTGCATACTTTGCGGCTGGTTGAAAGTTGAACCATTTTCTGTTTCTCTTTTCGCTTTTGTTGATCCGTTCTTTTTTTTGCTATTTTTGCATATTATTTATTTGCTTGAAGCGCTTTAAGCGCGTGATTTTTGCAATTTGGCTAATAGCGAAAAGTCAACGCAGTGCCGTCGGCTTTGAATGGCCACTGACAGTGAGTAATGGCAGAGTGAGAGAGACCAATGGAGACCGAGAGAGAGAGAGAGACTTGGGGAGCTATGATGGTAATGGGAACAGTCACAGTTCCAGTCAGCAGCAAAGGCATTTCCCCTTTACCTCCACCTAGCGCATTTAAATCAATATTAATAGCAATGTTTACGCCCCCGCAGGCATTGCAAGGCTAAAGGATGCAAAAGGATGCAGAAGGATGCGAAGGATGCAACTGCCAACCGGCAACTCCAATTGAAGATTTACCTTCTTGTTCATCTTTTTCGTTGCGTTCTTAATTTTTTTGCTCGTTTTTGTGTTGCATTCTTATTGTATTCTTTTGGCCAGGAAGCCAGCAAGTGAGAGAGAGTGAGAGAGAGAGAGAGGGAGAGTGGCGGGGAATGCGTGTGCAGGACTCGCCTCCTGCCAAGTCCTGCATTCAGTCGCTTGTGCATAATAAATCAATTTACATTTTCTCTCGCCACACGCAAAAATGAAATGCAAATAACGGCAACAAACCATGAACGATGCAGTATATGAGGCAAGAGGCATGTGCCACAGAATGGGGCAGAGTAAGAAGGCAGAGAACGAGGCAGCGAAGCTGGCACCACTTTTCACCGCAGAGATTTACGCGCACTTAAATCACAGCCACCAGAATTGATCGCCATCAATGTACGGCAGCAGCAGCAGCACCATCAAGAAATACAAGTTAAAAAGCAAACGAATGCTGTTCACGACTAGCAAATACCCTGTAACGTTTAAGATGTGCGCTCATAAGGCCGCTTTACTAAAGGAAACATTACGCAGGGCATTCAACAGCAATTTCGCCCAGGAAGTTGATGTGGAAAGCTGGAGGCTCCATCGACAGTTGGCCATTTGGTGAAAGTCGAAGAGTTTGCACTTAAAGCGACACTTAATGAGCATAAAATATGTTAAATACCAGATGATGTTGTTATTGTACTCCGAGCAGAGGCAGAGGCAGAAGCAAGAGGACAATGAGTGAGTCTGGTATTATGCAAAATCATTGTAGTACATCAACAGTTGCCAGTTGCCAGATCATGGCTCAATCATCACAATGGTATTGTGTAATGCAACCGAGATACAGCTGACAATAACGGAAAATATGTTGCAAAGGGAATGATTTTCAAATAATTTGCAATTGTTGTTGATACAGAAACTTTACGTTATTTTCCCTTAAATTAAATTCGTATGCATTAAAGATGCTCAACTTTATAAAATATGCATACATCTAACAATCAGCTACTTGATTGACGATATTGAAAGGTATTTAAGGATGTTAAAAAGTAAATAAAATAATCTGAAATTGTCGCAATATTAAAGTTGCTAAACTTCGGAAAATATGCGCAAGTCAAGCAATCAGCAATTTGATTAGATGAATGTGTGAATACTAAAAATGTTTTACAAGAAATTTTAATTTAACACTTAAATAACAATATGTTTAAAATAACTTGCAATATATGGAAGATACTTAGCTTCGAAAAATATAATATACAAATGAGCTTAAATAACGATTGGGAGAAGAAATCTATATTGCAGTCCTACATTTAAATTGGTTTATTGCAGTTTAACATTTAAATTGGTTTAAACGAAATAATTTGCAACTATTGTTATGCTAAAATACAAAATTTCCAAATGTAAATCATTGTCGAAAAATTAGAGTTTCCCAATTAAAAATAAAATTGAATGAAAATAAGACTCAAAATAAGTTTCAATTGTACATATTAAAGGATGAGCAACAATTAGTTTGCAATTGTTGTGCACAGAAAATTTATATTACGGTTCTTAACATAAATATTGCTATACAAAAAAAAATAATTTTGGTAATACAATTTTCAAATGTGCACAGGCAAAAATAAATTGCAACATAACATTTCAAAATATAATTAAGAGTATGTTATAAAAGGAATCCATGCTCGACATTTTGAAGCTGTTTATTTCTTAAAAATATAATTTAAAAATGTGAATAAAAACGATGAAATTGAAATTTATTAAGCAAAAATGAAGCTGCCTAAAATGCAAAACAAATGCGTCGAAGGTGAAATGATTTTTATTTCCTTTTTTGGTCAATGTAATTCAATACAAACAGCATTAAAGTCTGGCACGTAAAAGCGGCAAATAATGTTTTAGTTTTTCAAAGTAAATAAAGGAAAAGTCAAGAGGGATTTGTGCAAAACTGTTGAGAATTTTTAAAGGTAAAACAAGTTTTCTTATTATTTATACAGTGTAGTTAGATACCTTGTAATCCAACTAGAATAACTAGCAAATAAAAGATAAAGAGCTCACATTTTGCAAAGGTTAATAAATATTAAAAGTGAAAAGTGTTAACATTTGGCTTTCAGCTTAACAAAAGAAACATTTTCCTTCCAATTTTGTGAAATTGTTATGCTCTATTTAATTTTGCTTTTGCTTAGACATCATGGCGAGATAAATCACAAAATTTTCGAAATGCAATTACAATGATAATTACTATAACTATTGCCATTGCCATTAAACCACAATTGCAACATTAAGTTGAAATGAAGTGGCACACACACACACACACACACACACATTCACAGATAGAGAGAGACACAATGGCACTTAACACTCTGACTAGTCGTGTGTTAAATTTGCAACATTTGCTGAAAGTGAAGTTGGCATTAAGTTTTCAGCAATGAAAAGCGTGATTTTTCATGCGAATAGTTCTAGAAGACGCCGTAAAACTTGCTAAAGAGTTTAATACGACACAATTGGCAAGGGACGCAAGTGTGAATGGAATGTGGGAAATATATTGGGAAGTGGAAGTGGAAGGTGGAGAGACGCTCTTGTTGTTGATTATTGGGGTGGAGCCCCGCCCAAGTTTTGGGGGAGTTGCAACGGAAGCAAGCACATAAACAAAACTGTGCAACGCCAATGCACAACAGGCAACATTTTGCTGCGCTTTGGTGTGGCACGCATTAATAAACAAAGCAGACAGCAAAAGTGTTTAATAACTCACTAGGGGGCAAAGCAGGGTTGGGGCTTGGGATTGGGTTGCTTGCCCAAGTGCTTCGTGCAACCAGCTGCAGTTGCAACAAGATGAGCAGCATCTGCAACAGCAGCTGTTTGCAGTCGGTTTAATGTTGATTTGTTTCGATGATTTGAGCAGAAAAAGAGGATGAGTTGATTGATTTGATTTGTCTCAAAGCATGTTTAGAGATCAATTAGCCAATCATTTCATTATGTATGCTATTGACACTTCCAGCCACAATAAATTTAGAATTCTCTGGAATTTCCATATTTCAGAATAAAATATTTTTAAGTAAATGTTTACATTTTGTTGTAAGTCAAGTTGCATCTTATCGAATTGGTTAGTTTCTTTTACTTTTTTTAATGAAAGTAAATAGTATGATCAATAAACTTATTGTATCTATAATCTATAATAATAAGAATTTTTCAGAAATTATAAATAAGCGAAATACAAAATTTTTTAAATTGCAAGCGTCTTCTGCATCAATTCAAGAATTTATTTTTAATATTTTGGATAATACATCTTTTATATTTCTTAAATATTTTTTTTTTCAATTTATAGATTTATATTTAAACTTTATATTTATTCTTCTTGGGATCGTCAAAAACACTCTTATTATATATTGTTGATCTACACTTTAATTTTTTTGTGTCTGTCTATTTCATTATAAGGGCTGTTAAATGTATTTTAAATTTTACGATTCTCTGTTATCGCTCAACACCCACCCCCACTCATCAGTAATTGATATAAATCAACTCAATAAAAACCAAATAAAGCCACTTAACATTGAAGTGTAATCCACTTAACAGTAGATCGCTTTACAGTCCCAAGTTTACACCCTCAATATTTCCCAAATGCCTTTCTTCTTTGTTAACATGTTCTTCTCACTGCACATGTTCCTATTTAATTTGCATCAGTTCTCGCAAATGCAAATAATAATCTGTCTGCCTTGATCGCATGCTTCTTTTAGTTTAGCAATGCTTACTATTTTAAATTCTCCCCCTTTGTTTTGTATGCATTTGCATTTGATAACTCACCCAGTGTCAATGTCTTGGAAAAAGAAAGGGGTCTGGCTTGGTAATGTTAATTTATAAATAGATAAACGAGTCGAGAACGCAATGCATTTTCATGTTGTTGTCGCTGATCTGTTTTTGCGACATTTGCTCGTGAACTTAATTAGGTGGACACACGATAGATAGAGGGAGACAGACGATAGATAGACGCGATAGACAAGGAGACGCCGACACCGACGCCGGCACTCACACACCGACACACACGCCGCGCTCACGCACAGAGGCACACACACTCGAACACGAATAAGCAGACTATAAAGGCGATATAGAGAGATGCAAAGCAATTGCTTAAAATAACAGAATGATTAATTAATAGACAGCAGCAGCTTGCAATCGAAATTGCAATTACTGTTACAATTACAATATTATGATTAGTATTCGTGTTGCCTGCTGCATTTAAACAACAACAACACAAACGGCAAACGAAATACGCAACGCGTCTATGAGGACAGCACAAAACAGAACCGAACCATAGACAAACCGGAAGCAACGGAGCGTCATATACGTATAGTAGACAACCGCGCGCAACGACAGCCGATTTGGCACTGAAACGAAGCGAACGAACCGAACTCAAAGAACGAATGAACGCAGCATCAGCAGCAGACAGCATCAACAGTCGTGTTACTGTGAGCCGAAGCCGAAGACGAAAAATGCAGACTGAAAGGCATCGTTGATGGTCTTCGTTGTAACGCGTCGCTTCGGCTACTGATGCTGAAGCTCATCAAGGTGCTTAGTCCCAATACAGTTTTTGGCAAAATACGATTGGATAAGCAGATGGCATCATGTGTGTTCTATTATTCCATTTGAAAGGTAATTCACTTTTCATGCATGTCCGTAAATAGAACAAAAATAAGCTGCACAAGTTCAAATGCTGGTAGTGCTTTGATTATTAATCCTTTTTTTACTGGATCCATCAACCTATTACTAGCAACTTGAATTCAACTTGTGCACTTGAAGTATATTTACATTATATATTTACAGGTTGTTGACATAATACCTAAATGCAAAAATTGAAAAATTCTTAAAAAACAAAAGAAAATATTGACATTTAAATAAAAGAATTATAATTAAAATTTCACCAAGAATAATTAAAGTAGAATATAAAAACTTTCTTTAAAGTATATATTTTATCTTAACTCCATGCATTTAACATCTGCGTTTAATGTGCATTTTGGCCCCCTTTTAAAAATGAAAGCTAAAAGTAATGCACAACACATTCAGCACATGTGCCGTCATCTAAAGTGCATTTTATTTTGTTTTATGCTTTCACTGTTGATGCAATGAAAATAGAAGAGAGCAAAAGGGGTGCGAGTAGAGCGGATCAACATTCAAAACAAAAAAAACCTCATCAAAATTTTGAACATGAGGAGACAGATCTTTCTTCCCTATGATTGCCATTAGAAACGTAAACAAATGTTGCATTTGCAGTGGCTTTACAGTCTGTGTCTATTTAACATGTGCATATTAGATGGGGTCTTGAAAGCGTTCAAAATTGTTTTGAATAATGTTGTTGCTATAACAAATTTTATTAGATTTCAAAAGATATTTTAAGCAAAATATGTGTCGATTTTTAATAGCCTGCATGTGCGAGAAATGTGAGAAGAACACAGAATGTAAAGCATCAACTAGAACTGCCTAAATGTAAGCTTCAAAGCTAACTGTTAACATTTCAGCCAATCGCCTTTGGTCTCTTTCACTGTTACATTATAGCATGACCCCACGCCACATTAACATGACAGTTTCTTTAACAGGCATAAAGTAAAAGTAACAGATGTATGTTAACTGCAAACCCCTTACAGCACTGTAAAGGAAAATGTACCATTATTATTACCCCGCCGCACACACGGCATTGCAGCTTTTTAACAGCACAAGCTTTTGGGGCTTTCAAGTACTTCAAAGCTCTGTGACTTTTGCCACAGTAAGCGAAAGCTTTCGACTTGACGCTTCCTTTTTGACTTCAGCTAGCAAAGTGACAGTTCACAAAAGCGAATGGTAAAAACAACGAATGCGCCGAAACAGCTGATTGTCAAAAGTCACCAACGTCGCACCCCGCTGGCGCAGCACCCACAAGCATTTAATGTCAGCTGGAAACACATAGAGAAGAAGCTTCACACGTCTTACTAGCGCGACTGTGTTTCAGTTTACACACGAATGGAACGCAGTGAAATCATGCGGTGCGTCACCAAGTGACGTTCGCACGTATTCAAAGCAGACTCGGTGTCACATTGCAAGTGTGTGTGTGAGTGAGTACGTCTGCGTAAGTGTTTGTGTATGTGTATGTGTGTGTGTGTGAGTGGAGTAGCATTGAAAAACGTTCAAGCCAGACAATAACCAACAAGAAAAAGGAAGCAAGAAAAGTGGCAAACTGAGCCTTGACCTGAACCAATGCAAGTGCAAAACCCAAAACCAACAATAACAACAACCAACAGCAAACAACAAACAAAGAGGAAGTAAGCAAAAGTGGAAGAGACGCGTCATGACGCCCACTGCGAGTCAATTAATTCAGGCAACTACAAAAACAGCAAAAATCGGGAGCGAAAGTTAAAACAACAAACAAGAAATAATAAAAAAATCCTGCCACAATTGGCGGCCTTGCAACAGCATCAGCGTGTGGAGCATGGGTTCATGTCTCGGCAGCTGTGTAGCCGCCAACTCCTCCGCGTCCGCGTCCGCGTCCGTTTCAGCCACGGCCTCGAACTCGAATTCCACAGCTTCAACGTCGTCGTCTTCCTCCGCATCGGCCACGAGCTCCACGAACTGTGTTACGGCCGCCGCCAACAGCTGGTATCTGTGGTAAGCCTCAGCAGAGTGCCCCTGTGGCACCTGCCACACACTCGCCCACACACACTCGCCCACACACACACGCGCATACAGTTAATTAAAATTTCATTTTGTTTACTTTGTTCGCACAAAAGTATGCTATGCTATGGCCAAATCCAATAAGCGTGCTGCTGAGTCGACAATCAATACCAGCTTAAAGGGGTGGGTGGAGCTAATTAGCACAATTCGTGCGCGTTGCCCCATTAAGTGGCACACGACTTAATGGTGCGCCTTTAACTTTAAATTGCATTGCAAAACATAATTTCCCTCCCATTCGATGTCACGAGAGGCGTGACGAGGGGGGCTTGCACCTTCGACAGGGTCAACAGCCTAAAAGTATGCAACGCTTGAGTGCGTGATGCCTGCCACACTAAACACAATACACCCTCGGCAAGGGGCTTCACACTCCACCAATACACACTACACACATATAAGTAAGTACACCTTGTATGTTTGTGTGAGTGAGGACAGAGGGCATAAACAACTCAAGCGAATGGCATTTCCGTTGTGACACCCATTTGATACCCTCCACCTTTGAATTGCCCACATGCAACTGTTATTTATGCTAATTATGTGACAACTATTGACTAAATATTTAGTACAGTTAGCGATTCAAACAATAATTGTTGAATAAATAGTGAGTGTTGTTTGCTATTCGAATTTAACAGCTGTTAGTGTTGGTACTAGGCTAGCTTAGAGTATTTAAAACAATATTTTACAATAGTTAATTTGTATTAATCTATAAACATTTGTTGGGTGTTAATATTGTGAGGTATGAACAAATTTAACAGCTGTTAATGCTAGTGTTATGTTAATTTAAATTGGTAACAGATCTATTACTCTGTTAATTTTTGTTCAACACAAATATTTTAAATTGTTTCCAAATCAACGTTTTGTTTATTTATTCAATAAATATACTTTTTTTTATTTTTGTTTTTAAAGAACTAAATTAACTAAATTAATATTATTGGGATCGTATTGTTATGTACCGGTTGAGCATTTGACTATTTATTCTTTAGATTTAGGAGATGCTAACTCTATTAACATAAATTTCTAATAAAATATTAAGAGAATATGCGGTAGAGTTATATCATATGTTAGATGTATTTAAAATTATAAATACAGCAGATATTTTTACTTTGTATTAAACATTGTCATTATTTTAAACAGACCCCAAAGCGCATATACCCTAGCTGAGAAATAAAATACCCTTATTCATTTAAATTTTAAGGGTGATTAAAAAAGTAGAGGCTTAAAATTAGTTAAACAAACAAATATTAGCATAGCCCCACAATTGTCTACACTTTTACATGCTTGCAAATAGATAGTTGTTTTGTATAATCTATCAATAATATGCTTTCGTTGTTTTCAACTGACTGCCAAATAAATTTTAATTAATTTTATAGAAATGTTAACAAAGCTCCACATTTATTTGCATCATTTCTTGATTAAAATGAAATTCAATTTGATATAAGAGTCACCAGAAACCCAACTTTGATGTTACAAACAGAGTGTTAAAAGGGTTATACTCTTTTTTTATGGCCACTTAAAGTGCAGCACAACCTAATTACATTGTTCAATATTTGCAGGCGTCGACCCAGAGCGAGAGGCAGAGCTCGAGCCCGAGCAGGATCCACCGATGAGCCGGAAGCGGAGCTGCTATCGACGGCCAGTGAACGCTGCCAGCGTCGTGGCCTTGTCTATCGCATCTTGAAGTTTAAAAGGAAGCAGCAATGTCCACAGTTCCTCGACAGATACTGGGAACAGCAGCCCAGCTATGCGAAGTTGCAAAACGACAGGTGAGTGAAAGGACATAAGCTAGATAAACTTCCTAATTAACCTGAAATGCTCCACAGCGCATTGGCTGATATCCAGCTGCAGAATCTGGATGTGCACAAGTTGCTCAACGCCGCAGCGACGCCCAGCAAGGAGACGGAACTTCAGAGCTACGCTCGCATGGCCAGCTCAAGGGCGAGTTCGTCTCTCGACCTGGAATGGGAACATGAATACTCGCAGTTGCGTCAGTATCAGCAGCGACAGCAAAAGGAGCAACGACAACTGCAACAACAGCAGCAGCAGCATCACCAAACGCTGCAGGACACACCTCCGATGGTGGCATCGCAAGCACGCTACGCTTCTTTGGACCAATTGACAACGGCGGCATCGCTTGCCGCCAGCCATGGACGTCATGCTGCCGCCGCGCGGCAAGCACGTTTGGGGCACGGTCAACGTTATGGCGGCTCCTTTACACGCACATCCTGCTGCTCGTCCACACAGAACTCCTGGTCACACATCTCCACGCCGGAGTCGCTTGAGTGGGACATTGATGCCGAGCAGGAGCAGCAGCGTCAGTTGCGCCAGGAGGATGATAACTTGGATGATGAGACCCTCAAGTTGTTGCATCAAATAGAACAGCTCAAGCATCATGTGCTGCAGGAGACGGGCGATGGCTTAAGCATGGGCGCAACGCCAGCTGTCGGTGTGGGCGTGGCAGTCGATGAGCTCACAGAAGGATTGCAGTTTCGGGCAACGCATTTCGGCGGAGTGGAGGCGCCTATTAGTTGATCAAAATGAGATTAATGTAAATAACATAAAAACAAATAGCATATAGATTACAAGAGACCTACGAAAGACCTGTGAGGCAAGTTAAGATATCGAATATAAAAATTAATAGCAACGCAGAAGAGTTTGAGGAGTATTTCAACAGTATTTTCATTATTTCAAATAAGATTCCCAATTTCACTTTCCATTTCTCTCTGAAACTGATCAAATTAAGAATACAAAGCATTGCATATTTAAAGAGATAAGTAATTATTTTGTAGACTAGATAAGCAATCTACTCTGAAGTAAAAACCCTTTTCCTCTTAAATTCATTATAATGAATCTTAAGAATTCTTAAAAAAAATATTCCGAATAATATAATATTTTTTCCTATTCTCCAATTTAATGAAGAGTTTTCAAAAGAATCTCCCTTTTGTCTTTATTTTACTAATATGGAATTGAAAGTCATTTATTTGATTTTGACATTTCCACCGATGCCGAAATTGCACTCAATATTTCTATAGAGCTATAGAGTATGTTATATTAAGAGTGGATTTAGAATTTTATTTGTCAAAGAACTATTAAATAATTTAGAGTATTCGCAGACTCTCTAGAATTATATCTCTATCTTAATAAGAGGCTTTAAGTTATTCTTAAGCATTCTAAGATTTTAAGTATGCGATATAAGAGTCTTTAACAAAGTTATAGCGCAATTTAAGTGCCTGGCAAAAAGAAAACATATTCAAACAAAACTTCCATTTAACAACCGTTGAACCCGTCCCCGACCCACAAGAAGCAAACCCAAACCCACTTTTAAGGCCTTTCCGATCCATATCGCAAACGGAACACAACCGTATTTGAACCAATAAGAATCTATTCTATATAGTATTGCCTTTATTCGTTATGTTTATAAATATTTATGCTACCAAAGAAAGAATAACAGTTACTACTGATAATTATATATTTTCAAAGTTTATTAGACAAAATGCAAAAACAAAAATACAAAGGTACGTCCTTATAGAGAGCGAGTATTACACATGTATCTATGTATGTATATTTAGTAGTATGTAGTAGATGCGGTCAACTGAAGACCTTACAACTTTTCCTTTAAGACTAAACTAACAGATTAAAGAAACGTTTCTAGAATTTTTATTTGGTGTACATTCGTTTCTAGGGATTCAAGTCTTTCGCTGGCAGTTCTTCACATTTTGTTATCGTTTTTTGAATCCCTAACCAAAGATGTCGGTTATTTTGTTCTTAAGTTTGGTAAAGGTGCCGGGTTGAGTCTGCAATTAAAAAATTAATCAAATGAGTTAACTGTTTTGATTTAAAATATATTCTGAACTCACCGATGTTTCAACCGGCTGTGCCTGATGCACCTGACCGTAGCTGGCGCCTGGATTTGGACCTGAACTGCTGCCGTAGCCTTGACCCGTCAAATCCTCAACCTGATACTGACCCAAGTCCTGCTGCTGTTGCTGTCCAGCATCACCCCCAACCCTATAGTTGGCATTCCAGTCGACTTCCTCCTGTTGCTGTTGCTGTCCGCCATCCACTTGATCCTGACTCCAGCCCAAGTCTACCTCCTGCTGCTGTCCTAAGTCTTCCACCTGCTGCTGCTGTCCCAAATCAGCCAGCTCCGCCAACTGCTGCTGTGAGGCAGGCTCCTCTCCGGCGGCACGACTCCACTTGCTCAACTTGGCGCTGGCGCTAGCCGAGGAACCAGTTGGTCCGCCACTCGCTGATGCTGAAGCGACGCCGCTCAAGGGCACATTGAAGTTGTAGTCGGTGCGTCGGTATTCGAAACCACCACTGCTACCACTTGGCGAGGGAAGATAGGAGGGGGAAGGAGAAGGTAAAGGTGCTGGTGTCGACACCAAAGGTGCCAATGGCGACTTCGTTTCACCCTCGAGACCTGGCTCATCCTCGTTATCGTTCTCCTCATAGACATGTGGAGGCTGATCGCCGCGATCCTTGGAGAAGATTGGTTTGTTCACAGCCGTGGCATCGGCGCGACCCTGATCGATAATATATCCACCATTATTATTGGTGGCAGGCAAATCAATCAAACCCTGACTGAGCAGATACAAGGTGCGACGCCAGATGCTCAACTCCTGGCCATATTTGCTGTACTTGGTCTGCAGTTTCTGCAGGCGCCAATGCTGCTTCGTCTCTCCACTCTGGGCCTCCGTTGCCGTCAGCAACTTGCGATGGTTCAGATAGATGAGATAGTGCAATTCCTCGTCACGGAACTGCTGCAGTTCGCTGAGCGTGATAGCGTAGTATTGAGCCACAGCCGTGATGCGTTCAAACTCCTTGATCTGCCAGGCCGTGAGCTCGTGCAGCGTGATCAGATACTGTTGGGCCAAGCGCTGCAGCTTCTCTTCATCCTGGCGCTGCCAGTCACGCAGTTGACGCAACGTCATATTCTGGGTGCCAATGAAATCGTAGAGACGATCGCGTTCCTTCTGCTGCCATGTGGTCAACACGTTGAGATGGCGCTGCTCGAGCAACTGCTCCTTGGCCATGTTGCCGATGTAAATGCGCTGCACAGGCGCCAACTGCTGAAGTCCCACGCCATAGAGACGAGCCAACTCGTTCTGATATTTGCTATCCTGCGAGATGAGTTCAACCAGCTCTAGATCGGTGATGATGACGCTGGCGCCAATTTGACGCAAACGTTGACGTTCCTGCTCCTTCCAATCGCTGCTTACAACGCCGCCATCGACAATCAGACCCATGTCCGCAAATCGCTGCAGTTTCTGATGGATAAACACACGCAACTCCTCGACGGTGATGTGGTACTGTATAGCAAGAGCGTTGACATCACGCAGCAACAGCTGCTCCAATGCACTACGGTTGATGGGATGACGGATGACGGTCTGGTAAATGCGTTCCAGTTCCTTGGATTGCCACTGCAAACCGGAGCCCTGATCAATCTTGCGCAAGTCCAACAGTCGCTTCAGTTCGTCCTTGTACCACAGTTTCAGTTCCTCGATCCTAATTTGATATTGACGCGCAACATCCAACAGATGCTTTTGGTCGTTCAGCAGCTTCAGCTGCAGCTCTTCGATGGTCCACTTTTGACGACGACGCAGCTGCTGATTGAGCAGATCCTGAATGTACTTTTGCTCCTTCTCCTGCCATTCCTCGACGGTCAAGGAGCCAGTGATGAGACCTTCCTGAGCCAATTGCCTGGCCGAATTGTTCAGCCACTGATGGATCTCCTCGACAGTGATGTGATACTGCACAGCCAGACGCTCGTGAGCCGGACGATTGCGCACCAAATACAACTCGAATTCCTGCCAGGTCATGGGCTTCAAGTGCGTCTCGCTGCGCAGGCGTGCGGTCAAATATTCCTTCCAGGGTTGCGTTTCGCTCTGTTGATTCCAGATGTTAATCTGCTCATACCGAAAGTTGTCCTGTGGTTTCTCAATAACTCCGATAAGCGAAAGCCTGGCAGCCTCCTTTTGCACCCATTCCTCCACCTGCTCCACGGTCAAATGGTAATCGTTGACAATGCCATTGAGACGTGCCTTGTCACGCTTCAGGAAGTCCACAAACTCCTGATAGCTGGTCGAGTCCTGTTGCTGTTTCAACCAAGTGTTGAAACCGCTGCTGATCTGCTTTTGCCATTGGGTTTGCTGCTCGATCTGCACCAGACCCGATTGCTGCAAACGCTTCAGTTCATCGTGCAACCAATGATCAACCTGATCAATGCTCACATGATTCGTTTGCGACAAACTCTCTAAACGCTGATGATCCTTGCTCAGTTCGCGTTCAACCTCCTGGTAGCTGGCATCCTGTTGATGCTTCAGCAGCAATTCAATCAGACGCTCTTGTTCGGCAATCTGCCACTTGGTCAGGTTCTCCACCTTAGCATTACCCGTGGTCTTCAGATTGATCAGTTGTTGGCGTAGCCATTGCTCAATCTCCTCCACATTCACAGAATATTGGTTGGCCAGCTTCTGGAGACGTTCACGTTCCTGCTGCAATTCCATTTCGAACTCTACATAGGTGATGTGTGTCTGCTCCTTGATCAGACTCTGCAGGCGCTCCAATTCCGTCACCTGCCAAGTGCTTAGAGTCTTCAGTGAGTTTTCGGTGCTACCGCGCAGTCTCTTTAGCTCAGCAATCATCCATTCCTCAATCTGTTCAACATTCAAACGATACTGATCGGCCAATTGATTGAGATGAACACGATCTGCAAGCAACTTTTGCTCATATTCCTCTGTCGATAAACCGTTCTTGAACTCAGCAATCATGGACTTGATGTAATCGCGTTCTATAAGCTGCCATGCCTGCAACTGCTCGACCTCAAACTGACCCTTCTGGCGCAGATCCTCAATTACTTGCTTCACATACGTCTCAACCTCCACGACGCTTACGTGATGCTGAGCTGCGAGGTTCAACAGGAAGCGACGATCATTTTGTACCTGTATGGAGAGAAAAGAGAGATCAATAAGGGTTGAGAAGAAGTTAAAACAATATTGACAGAAGGTTATTAAGAAGTACATTTTAATCAATTGGCTAAAAAGTTAATTAGAGGCTCTTATCAATGAAAATATTAAGTCAACAACGCAGAGAGAAAGAAATCTACCATAATAAGTAAGTTAATAAAAGAATCCCTTTGACGGAAGAGGATGGTAAAGTGGAGAGTTCAATGAGTAAGAAGCATCGAAAGGCAGAAATTTCTCATAGAATAAGATAAGTCAATAAAGAGATTCCTATGTTATTACTTTTGCTAAGTAATATTGAATTTGGTCATGTACCTTTGCCTCAAACTGCTCCAGGGTGATGTTGGACTGTGATTGCAGCAATGCCAGGATGCGTTGCTGCTCCGTCTGTTGCCAAGCGGTTAACTGCTCAATGTTGAGTTTACCCTGCTTCTTCAAACGCTCGATCTCGGTCTGCACCCAACGCTCGATCTCCTCGACCGATGTGTGATACTGGAAAGCCATTGTCTGCATGTGTTCACGATCATTGCGCAGCTCGGCCTGCAGATCCTCGGCATTCCATTGTTTGTTCTGCTTAAGCAGAGTCTCGAGACGCTCACGCTCCGCCAGCTGCCATGAGGTGAGATTGTCAATCTGAAGTTTACCCTCGTCCCGCATGCGGGCGAGTTCCTGCTTCATCCAGCTCTCGATCTCCTCGACCTGCACACTGTATTGACGGGCCAGCTTCTCAAGCAGCTCGCGATCCTGTCGCAGGCGAGCCTCTAGTTGTTCGGTAGACTTGTATTGCTGTTGAGCCAGGTTCTTCAGATGGAGACGTTCCACCTCTTGCCAGTTGGTCAGACGTTCGCTAGGCTTAAGCAGACCCATGCCAATGAAACGTTGTTCTTCCTTCTTGACAAACTGTTCGATCTCCTCGATTTGCACATTGTGCTGCATTGCCAGACTCTGGAGACGTGCACGATCCTCGAGTAGCCACTTGTGGAACTCCTCAACGGTGTAATCGCGTTCCTGCACCATGTTGGTCAGATTTCCACGCCATTCCTGCTGCCAGTTCTGCAGACGTTGCATCTCAAGCAAACCATCCTTCTGCAGTTTCTCGATCTGTTGCTTGATCCATTGTTCAATCTCCTCGACACGCACTTGGTTCTGTTGGGCAAGACTGTAGAGATGTGTTTGGTCCTTGCTGATCTTTGTCTCCAGCTCCTCGATTGACAGATCGTTCTTGTTGATCAAATCGAGCAGACGTTGACGTTCGATCTTCTGCCAATTGTTGAGCTGCGTCTCCATGTGCAATTGTCCCTCACGCTGCAAACGATCGCCCTCGGATTGAATCCATTGCTCGATCTCCGATACCTTGACATTGTAGGTCTTGGACAGATCATTGAGACGAGCACGATCGGCGAGCACTTTGCGCTCAAACTCATCGATCGAGTACTTGTTGTGCTTCACAATATTGGCAATCTGTTGACGTTCGGCCAACTGCCAATCCTTGAGAGCCTCCGCCTTGAGTAGACCTTCGTTCTGCAGGCGCTGCAATTCCTGTTTGAGCCAATCTTGGATGTCTGTCACCTGAATCTGGTATGTGTTGGCCAGCTCAAAGAAGTGAGACTGATCCTTCTTGATCTTGGCCTCCAGCTGTTCAACAGTCAGGGAATTGTGTTGCACCAGCGACTGCAGACGCTCGCGTTCACGTTGCTGCCACGTGACCAGCTCCTGTTGCACATCCTTCAACAGACCCTCGGACTTGAACTTGTTGAACTCGCTCTTGATCCACGACTCAATCTCATCCACACGCACCTTGTAGGTGCGTGCGAATTGCTCCAGACGTGCACGATCATTAATAATAGAGGACTGGAACTCCTCGATGGTCAACTGATTCTGGGCAATAATGTTGCGCAGATTGGCGCTAACACTGAGCTGCCAACCCTTGATGTGATCCTCCAACTGCTGCTGGCCAACCAACTGCAAGCGCTGCAACTCCTCACGCTGCCAACGCTCCAGTTCATCAACACCCACACGATACTTGGCCGCCAGATTCTGCACATAGCTGCGATCCTGAGCCATCTGCTGTTGCAGCTCGGTCAAGCTGCCGCGATGTTGCTTCAACATGGTCTCCAAGCGAGCACGTTCCGAGCTCTGCCATGCACTCAGACGAGTCACCTGCTCATTCTGCTCCTTGATCAAATCGCCAATACGAGCAACTTCACCGCGCAGCCATTGAGTCTGACTCTGCATATCACCCTGGTACTTGATGGACAGATCCTTAAGACGCTGCTGATCGGAACGGATTGAATTCTGCAGCTGGGCAATCGTGGCATTATGCTGACGAATCAACTCATCCAGACGCTGCTGTTCCTGGGCATTGTCCGCAATCAGGGAGCTCGAATCTGGGATGGAGGAGGACGCCGGAGATGGCACTGGCACGCGGGGACTCAGTGATTCATTGATCTGATTGAAGTGTGTGTAGAGACGGGTTAACTCCTGACGCTGCCATTGCTGCAGTTGATCCGGTTGAACACCATAGCTCAAAGCCTGCTGACGCAACTTGGCGGCGTTATCGCGCTGCCAACGAGCAAAGTCCTGGCTAGTGTAGCTATTCTGATGGACGAGCCAATCGAGACGACCGCGCTCCTGTCGCTGCCAGCTGGTGGTATCCTGCACCTGAGGCTGATACTGATTCAACAGCGCCTGATAGCGGGCCAGTTCACGACGATGGAATTCCTGCAGTATGGGCAGCGTGGTCTGATAGCGATGTACCACACCCAGCAGACGATCCTCCTGTTGATGCTGCCAATCCTCGAGGCGTTGCGGTGTCGTCAGATACCAGAAGAAGTGCTCGCGTTCCTCACGTTTCCATTGCTCATCGCGTGGCAAAGCGCCAGCGGATTGATGGCCAAAGGGACGCTGATTGTCATAGACGAGTTGACCATCGACCCAACGTTGCTGCGACTCGGAACCATCCACAGAACTGGTGCCGTCTGAGTGTTGGGTGATTGTCTTATTGAAGCGCCTCAGAGTGACCGTTGAGGTGGCGGGGGCAGTAACCTGACTGTAGCTGGGCACTTGGTAGCTGGGCGCATTGAAGGCAGCATTGTGAGCACCGTGACTGCCATCCACATTCACCACAGAACTGTAGCTGACAACCGTTGGCTCCATGCGTCCCGAAATCCAATCCTGCACCGACGACTGTTGACGCACTGATGTCGATGAGCTGACTGGCAGAGAGATCTGTTTCTGATAGTAGCCAGCATTGTTGCCATAGGTATTTGTCAGTTTGGTCGCCTCAGTGCAGTTGCGATGCACCACATAAGTTTTGCCATCGATGATCTTCACCTCGGTGGGGTAAGCGTAGTTCTTTACCTCATCGAAGTTGCTCAAATCCACAGCCTGGAAGGGATTCAGATCCACAGTCTGCTGTTGCACGTCGCCAATCGCATAGCGTTCCAGCACTTCGCCAGCCTTCACGTCGAAGAACGCTGGCTGTACTATGTTGTTATAGCTTATCAGTCCCTGGCGCATGTCGCTCACCAGCTGCTGGCTGACCTGCCGGCACAGTGCATCCAGCTCACTGGCAGTCTTTCCACTCAGCTGTTGGATACTTGCTGGTAATAAAAAACAAATAATATAAATTATAATACATACAAATAAATAAGTTAAGGTAATTAAATTTAAGGTTCAATCTTCTATTTCATGCCGTACATATTAGAAAATATTATTTGCAAATATGTTTTTAGTAAAGATTATGTTATAAGCTTTTATAAGAAATCATCAATCAAAATTCCTAAAAACGCGATTCTTGTACAAAACAAGGATGGAAAGTCATTTATATGGAAATAGAGAATATATTCTTTTTAATAATTAACCAGCATTTTTAAGATTATGCTCCAAAAATAATCAGTTATAGTACTAATATATTATAACAAAAAATAATTTTTCTATAAGTTTGATCAATTTTTTATCAGACGTATGGGATTTGTTCTCCTGAATATTCTCCTGAATAATTAAAAAAAATAAATTGACTTTTAACTTTATACTACAAAATACTCATCCTACATATTTTTAATTTTATAAGATCAAAGTATCATCTTTAAGATTAAATTCAAATGTAGGGACAGGGTCAATAACATAAAATTAACATACATATACATTATTTAACTGTATGGAATTCAAAACTCTAATGTATAATGACATAATGTGACAACGCAAATTAATACATCGAACTCATTAATGATGTCACGTTTTTTTTAGCATCGAGTACCGAAAATAATCAAAAAATTGTTGAGCTAAGCCTATAAAAATACAAAAAGTCAAGGAAATAATTTCCTGCCAAGTTGTTGTACATGGTCATGTTTTTTCGTCAATTAATTATGTTATCACTAAGTGGACCGATTAAGGTGTTAGTTTGGCCCCAACATTTAAAATTGGGTGGACTAAACAAAATAATTGAACTCTAGATGATCCCCATTTAGCTCTGAATGATTATTATACCAGCGATGCTGAGAATCGATCAGTAAAATAAAAAATTTTTAGTTTCAGTATTTTTGAATTTTAAAATATTTTTAATTTATAATTAAAAAGAAATCTACAAATTATGAAGTATACACTTATCTTAGCGTGAAGATCAATAATTGTAATTCATAATTTATCAATGCTATCGAAGCAAAAGTAATTTCCCATTTATATCGTTTTTCCTATAGTATTAATTATCAAATATAACTTGAACTTACCACTCCAACTGAAGGAATGCCCGTGACCGTTACTTGCACCTGTGGACATCGCATTATACTCTTGGGTCAGGTAATTGGCAAATTCGCGCACCTCTTTCAAATGGCTGTAGGCCCAGCTACTAAGCTGTGGTGTGGCCTGATGTAAAGCCTGGGATTGTCCATTGCCAAATGAGGATGAGGAACTGTAGCTGCTCCTATAGCTACTGAAGCCCTGGCAGCTGACAAACAGCGCCAAGAGCAACGCACACACACCCAGACCTCTCATTCCAAGGGGGGTGTTGCTGACTAAAACGCAGATCAGAAATGAAAAACTATGTCATTCATAAATAGTAAATGGGTTAAACAATTGTAATTGTAACTTATAGTACACATACGAGTACAACTATGTATATGTGGTATATTCAGCTTGAAAGCTCGATTCGAATTGAAAAAGTTTTTGGCTGCGTCGAGACGTTGATAAGACGTACGTAACTGAAATCTAGTCCAATATTATATATAGTCTTTGGATTATCACCAAACTGAGGGTCATCAGAGGTTAGCCAAACAGATAATGCGACTTGACGTTGCTTTTTTTTTTTTTTTGTTAAACTTTTTGCTTTTCAATGAATATTACTAACATATATGTTATGTGTGTTTTTTATTTGGTAGCAAATTATGTTCTTTCATCTTCCATCCGGTGGATGTGTTGATAAGTCTTTAGTGCCGACGTGGTATAATTCTTTTCAATAACCAAAAAAAAAGAAGTAATATGCAATGCATGTGCTATCGATTAGTTCGTAGCACCTTGAAGGCAAAACATTGCTCCATTTGGGTCACATCCCGAACTTAATTTTTATTTCTGGAACAACTAATTTTGGGATCCGCCCGCCGCAGGTTGGGCATTGTCTATTTTTGGACTGCATTCTATTGAAAAGTACTACTCTGTATAACTGAATAACTGCAATTTTGAATTGTTTCAATAGTATGCTGTGTACTCACTCTCACTTAAGATCGGCACTGTTTGTTTTGTAGTTAATTTAGATACGCGGCTATCTAAATTATACTATCAGTTCACAAGGATTGTTCAGTTCGTTTAGTTCACACTTTCACACTATTCCCGCTTTTTGCACCGGATCACAAGACGATGCGCTGCGTTTCGTTGCGCTGCCGAACAGCAACTGACAACCGAGCGTATCGAGTAAAGCTTTTATTAGAAATCTAGACGCACTGAGAGGCTGTGAGACAGTCAAAATATATTTATTGTGAGAGCGGCGCGTTCGTTCGTTCTTATCAATGGTCGCGCGAAAGATTTTTGGAAAATCAACGAAAAATGCTATAAATAATAACCAACAACAAATATACAAACACTTTGAACGTCATTGTTTGAAAGCCCCCGAAGAACCGGTATATAAGTGTACGGGGCATGGGATCTTCTCTAATGAGCTCATAATGCCATTTGTGACTCACAAGCCGGTAGCTTCGAGCGCTGCTTTGATTTCGCTGACACCAAACGACAATAGATCAACAATACAGAGGCCGAAAAAAAGCAAATTGTAAAAAATATATGAACTCTTTGCGAATTTTTATAAATGATCTCATATATGAGTTGCACTTACATGACAGCAGCAGCAGTAACAAAGCTTGTGCGGGCGGACAAGTATTTTAAATATTTAAAAGTGATTCAAAACAATTAAGAAGAAAATGGATGGATAGCTAACTAGATGCATCATATGCAAATTTTACTGACCTTGCAGAACTTTTAAATTTTATCATTTTATTAGAATTTGAAACCGCAGAGGGGAAAACCATCCATATGCATATATGCCTGTATAACATCCTAGTTGCTGTTTACTTTCGAATTAAGAACTCGTTCCTTTCATTGCTAACCACAAATTAATTAGCGCATTTTGAAAATCACGACTGATAATATTCCATGATAATGCCAAACTAGAAGATACCCTGCATGCCTAAAATACTATGATTTCCACTTTTCGCTGATGATGCCAAAAATAAAAATGCAGTAAATCAAGGTAAATATTGTTTGGAACATGTCAAGGTGACAGATGACAACAATAATTGCCTATAAAAATCTAAATAAATAAATTGAAAATACGTAAATAACCAGGTGTGTTAGTCACTCAAATTGAGTGTTCTTAGAATTAAGTATGTGAAGTTAGTAATATTTTGCAAATAAATGAATAATTTAGCTATATCCGGTTTTTATTTTGGCACATATTTCGAAATGAGTAACAAACTTAGGATCAGTTGGCGCCATCTGTTGGTCAAATAGCTAAAACACACAATCGTGCAACAAGCGGCAAAAATGTGTACTCACAATGCGAAATCAGCTGAAATAAATATTTTGAATACTTACAATGAAATTACTGCTTTATAAAAATAAAGTACATGTCAAAAGATTTTTAAATTAAGAAATAACTATTTAAGTATTCAATTTTTATTATTCAAGTTGCACCTGCTGCTCTACCATTTATTGTGAATATAGTATTTTGTGGTATGCTTTTTCGGTATTCTTAAGAAATACGGTCACGCTATTAGTATCAATCAAATACGTGGTTTTGTTTATTCAAGCTGTATGTTTGTTGCTTTAGTACGCCCACAAAACAGCTGAAATGCATTCCCGTTGCCAAGTGTACAAAATTAATGTAAAACATAAACATCTCCACAACTAAAGGAGGCCACAAACAACAAATGGTGAGTGAAACATTGGTGACATCCGTTGCAGTGTAAATTATAATCGACTGCTGTCCACAGGTTATGGCGACGTCAGAGGCTACGACGCCACAGCCAAAGGAGCCAACGTCTCACTTAACATATCGTTTTGCGCTGTTCTTCATTGCCGGCAGTGTGGCTGCATTTGCCTTTCACGCGCTCACCTCGAATAGCTCCCCATGGCGGCAATTGCATCATCTTCCCGCAGCGCATTACTTACAGACACGCGACGAGTTCGCCGTGTATTCGGTGGATGAGCTGAATGCATTCAAAGAGTTCTACGACAAAAGCATCAGTGACAGTGTTGGTGCCAGTTTCTCGGAAGCAGAACAAACCAATATCAAAGAGGCTATGGGTGCACTGCGTCTTGCCCAAGAAATGTACAGGTCGGGTAAAGATGACAAGGCTTTGCGGCTCTTTGAGCACGCTCTCGCCCTGGCGCCCAAACATCCCGAGGTGCTGTTGCGCTATGGCGAATTCCTGGAGCACAATCAACGCAACATTGTGCTGGCGGATCAATACTATTTCCAAGCGCTTAGCATTAGCCCCAGCAACACAGAGGCTTTGGCCAATCGTCAACGCACTGCCGACGTCGTTCAATCGCTGGACGAGCGTCGTCTGCTCTCATTGGATGAGAAACGTGATGCGTTGTCCGGCATCCATGAAACCAATGCGGCGCTACGTCGCGCCAAGAAAGAGGCATACTTCCAGCACATCTACCACTCAGTGGGTATCGAGGGAAACACCATGACGCTGGCCCAGACGCGGTCAGTACTGGAAACTCGCATGGCTGTCGATGGCAAGTCCATCGATGAACACAACGAAATTCTGGGCATGGATCTGGCCATGAAGTACATTAATGCCAGCCTCGTACAGAAGTAAGTGATAAATTATAAGTATAAGGACATTGTAAATCCATGTCCATCTGTCTTTCTGTCTGTCCGTTCATTTAAACATGTATATCTCAGAGAGTATACACGCTAGAGACACCAAACTTAGTGACAATAGTCGTGTAGGTTCTAATTTTGCTTAAACTTAACTAAAATTTAATTGCAGATTGGAAATTACGCTGAAGGACATTCTGGAGCTACATCGCCGTGTACTGGGCCACGTTGATCCCATCGAAGGCGGTGAGTTTCGACGCAATCAAGTCTATGTGGGTGGCCACGTGCCACCTGGTCCAGGAGATTTGGCGCTGCTTATGCAACGCTTCGAACGTTGGCTGAACTCGGAGCACAGCAATTCGTTGCATCCAGTCAGGTGAATATTTTGATTATTTTTAACTTTTTATATATAAACAAATTGACAAAATTCAGTTTCTAAAAGAATTTATTTGAATTTATTATTTTATTTATTATTATTTTATTTTTTGATTAATTTCATCACCAAAAAAGGAAAAAAGAAAATTTAAAAATTCAAATTTATTTATTTTGTTTGTTAAAATATAAATGCAACGAGTATATGGCAAATACGGCCAGCGTTAAAACTTTTGTCATTATAGCCTTCCGAAAGGATCATTGCCCTTAAATAAAAAAAAAATACTATTAATTTATGAGTCTAATTATCTCATAATTACCTTTTTTTTATTCGAAAAATTATGAGAATGCATTAAATTTCGTTTAAATTAATCATTGTTGAAGAAATACTATAAAATTTAAAAAAATATTTTAACATTTAACGACATCTTTTTCATTCCTCAGCTATGCTGCTCTTGCCCACTATAAACTGGTGCACATCCACCCCTTCATCGATGGGAATGGACGGACTTCGCGTCTCCTTATGAACACGCTGCTCATGCGCGCTGGTTACCCGCCCGTCATCATTCCCAAGCAGCAGCGCAGCAAATACTATCATTTCCTTAAGCTGGCCAACGAGGGCGACATTCGACCCTTTGTGCGTTTCATAGCCGATTGCACAGAGAAGACGCTGGATTTGTATTTGTGGGCAACCAGTGATCTGCCCCAGCAAATACCCATGCTTATCCAAGCGGAGAGCGATAGCGGAGAAATAGCCAAGCTGCAACCGTACAGCACCGTCTATGAGACGGCCACAGATTCAGGGTTAAGTTCAGATCCTGGGTCTGGTTCAGGATCAGATTCTGGTTCTGGTTCCAGTGGCAACGGAACTCCCTGACACTGCTCCAGTAATTGGTTGCTCAAGCTAGTTAGCCAATTGTATTTTGTATATTATGTGTGCTAGTTTCAATTCTGTGTATATTTCTTATTTATTCAACAACAAATCCGTTTGTCAGACTGTGATCGTATTTAAGTTAAAAGAATTAACCAAAAACCAACAACAACAAAATCATAACGTAACGCACAAAGAACTACATACTATAATAATAGGTGAAATATAACAAAAATTAACAAATTATTCGGAACGTTTTTCAAAAATTGTTTCTGTACATAACTACACTAAATGTAGTGCAAACGATTTGAACCGAACTATCAATATTTAAGTGAAGTGCAACAAATAAATAAACGAAAAGTAACAAACTACAGAATAAATACTATATATTATTTCAATCTATACCAGCAAGGAACCTCAGGGGTGAATCAATATTTTGCAGCTTATATTTCAATAGTAATTAGAAAATTGGAACTAATACATTTTTGATCAAATGCGTTTAACCCATAGCTCGGAAATAACTATAATATTAACCAATTCATGCGGTCTCAAAATAAGTGTTCGTCACTGAGACTTTGAGCAAAAAGTCTGATTGAATTGCTCGATTACAAATTTTGCTCGCGGTCAGACGGAGAACAGTTTTTTTTCTGTTTTCGTTTGGTCGGCTCTATGATACAATAACACATGATACGATTATTGTATCATGACCGAAACGGCATAGGGTAGTAGGGTATTATAACTTTGTGCCGACAGGAAATGTATGTAACAGTTAAAAGGAGGCATCTCCGACCCCATAAAGTATATATATTGTTGATCAGCGTCAACAGCCGAGACGATCTAGCCATGTCCGTCTGTGTGTCTGTCCGTATGAACACCTAGATCTCAGAGACTATAAGACATAGAGCTATAATTTTTTTTTGCAGATCAAGTTTATTTTAAATTTTTGCCACGCCTACTTCCGCCCCCGCAAATCAAAAAAAAAACGAATAAGAAGCATAATTTTAAAGCTAGCTGCGAATTTTTGTGTATACAATAATATCTATAGTATTTATAAGTCCTGAAAATTTGATTTCGATCAGATAAAAATTGTGGAAAGTATTAAAGAAAAAAAGAAAAGGCAAAAACGCCTACTTACTGGGGGTCTGAGTTGCTTTATCCGACAATTTGGTATATTGTGCCGTCTATGATATATTTTGAATGTGATACTATATATATATAAATATCATTTGGTATATCTTTATTATTTTTGTAGTATTTTCGGTATATTTTGAAAATAATACTGCAATATTTTGTTTTTATTCAAAATGGTTAGCGGGTATTTCACAGTCGAGTATGCTCGGATAACTTGTTTCGGTTGTTCTCGTGAACAGAGCGTAAGGATATAAATGGTTAACAGTTATTTACTATGGTTTAACCCATTTAATTGTGATTTCATAGCTGACATTTACTTCTTGAGATTCGTTTATAGAAAAATATTTAATCACAAATAACCAATGCAATTCTTTCCCAAGAAAGAATTTCCACAATTTTTAAATAAATAATAAGCTATTTTGCATATCTAAAATCATTAATCTTCAAGTGCTGCAATGGAGTGGACATGGATAACTTTCACACTTTTAAGTTTCGCAATTTTCCATTGTCACTGCTATTCGGGGCAAAATGAACTCCAAAGAAGATATTTCAATAATAGGAATAAATTGTGATCTTTACTGTAAAGTATTTAATGCAGATTGATGGACGAACTTCAAGAGTTTGATAACCTGACGTGGCAGTACATTGAGGAATATGAACAAGATCTTAGCACCCTGAAAGTGGCTAATATCCTGCAAGAATTAATTGATCGCAATATTACTGGCCATTTGTCATATTTACGTTCCTGTCCCGATCGCCAAGGCATCTTTAAGATCAAAGTTAATGCATTGGAGCCGTTTTCGGTGCTGTGTGATGCAAAAATAGCTGGCCAGGTTGGATTGTAGTTTTGAAACGTTTCGATGTCTCAATAAATTTCTTCCGCAATTGGAAGCATTACCAACAAGGATTTGGAGATTATTCAAGTGAGTTCTTCATAGGGTTAGAGAAGTTGCATGCTATAACCTATGCGAAAAATCACGAGCTTTATGTACACCTCGAAGACTTTGATGGCAACACACGATTTGCTCGCTATGACCAATTTGTAATAGGAAACGGAAATTCCTATTATAAAATAGAAATGCTGGGGAAATACACAGGAGATGCAGGTGATGGATTACGTAAAAATCAGAATATGAGGTTTTATACATTCGATAAAGACATTGAAAGCCAATGTGCTCAAAATCGAACAAATGCCGGATGGTTTAACATCTGTACCCAGCAACAGTACGTAACATTCATGATCGATAGCAATTTAGTATAATAATTTTATTATTTCAGAAATCTTTTTGGAATCTATTTAGAAGGATATTTTAAAAAGTTTTTAAATTTAAAGGCATTCGATGGGATAATTGGCATTGTGAAGACTACTCTCTTAAGTCAGTGCAGATGATGATAAGACCCAAGTGCGCCTGCTCCCGAATTACATTACAATTAAAAGTTAATATATTGAGGTTTTTGTAAATACAACAAGAGTTTTATTAATTTACTTAGCAAAGCTGGAAATATGTTTGTGATCTATGATCAACGCAAATATTGCACACAATGTATATCACGCATTAATACGAAGCTGTTTAAAGTACATGTCAGAAATGAAAGATCATATGTAAGTGTGGATATTTAAAAGGCACTCGGCTAATAAAACTTAATTGACTAATAAGAGATGTAAGACTTTTGTTTCTTGTGCTGTGCCTTTTGTGCTCTTTATCATCTTACAACTTGGCGCGTTGAAGATAATTCTTATAGGTGACATCACGCCACCAATAGGGACGCTCATAGACACCAGGAGTGGACACAATGGTGCGCTGCAAATGCTGATAGACCTATATAACAAAAAGAAAGACCATTAAATAATAACAAGTACTTTTGTGATTAAAAATTATTTACATTTCCATCGCTCATGCCCAGGGGAGAGTTAAGAATAAAATCGGTCGGTGCAATGGCATCGACGAGGCCAATCGCTTCATTCTTGAGCACCGGCAGCTGCTCCAGAATGCCCGCCTGATAGAGTTCAATGTGGGAGCTATTACGGAAATAGCCGCCCTGATAGAACAACGATGAGTATTTCGTAATCAAATTGGCGCCGTAGAAGGACAGCACCTTCAGCAGCACCTGCTGCTCAGCTGAAGCCGGCAATGCGGTCACAAATTTGTAGAAGACATAGTATGTGGTGCGCTGCATAAAGAGATTGAATTAGTTTTCAATGCGGCGACAGATGAAGAAAAAAAGAGACTCACCTCAGCATAGATGATTGATAACTTTTGTGCGGCAAAGACCTGCAGATTGTTGCGTGTCTCGAAGGCATCTTTGCCAGCAAATTGCAACTGCTCGAAACGCTTCACAGTTGCATCCAGTTGCCAGGCGGTGAGCCAATTCAAAGCTTTCAACAAATCTAAAATTAAAAATGGATTATTGTTAGAATGTGTATATGATAACTGCAATAACTACTTACTGTGCACATCCAGAGCTTCGGCAACATTCCGCTCCTGAGCTTGTGTCTGCAACACAACATTCATATCGCCAAGGAACGAGACAGTCTCGAGGGGCGAGGCATCCACAAAGTTGGCATTGTTGCGACGCAAATTCACAAGCCAATTGGAAGCCTGCTGAATGAGCGTATTATTCTCGCCCTCATAAGTGCAATTGGCATCGTTGTCGTTCCTCAAGTCACCCAGACCCGTCGCCTTCAGATAACCATGTCCGCCACAAGCTTCACGGCACTCCTGGATGCCATCACGTGCCGCCCATGTGGTGTATGGCTTGAGGGCCGATGAAATGGCATGAATTTCCATGCCCAACTTCGATGTATCCTCACCGGTCATATTCTTAATGGTCATGTTCATGTTGGCATTGCCAATCCACATTGTTACCACACGCAGTGCCAATGCGGTGGTCAAGTGTGGCAGCAGACGATACTGTTGCGACTGATACTCCAGCACTGGCCACTCCAGCTTGCTGTCGTTAGGACCAAACTGACGTCGGCTGGCCGAATAACGTGTGGCAATGGTAATAGCCTTGCTCAGTGCCACATAGGTGATGGCAGTGATGTTAACACGTCCCGCGGACAGAGCACCGAGTGAGGCGCCGAGTCGTTTGCGCTCGTCCTTAATGGGTGAGTTGTAGTTGCCCTGGGGATCGATGTCGCCGGTCTTCGAGAGCAGATTGGCCTTGGGAATGCGATACTTATTGAACATGACAAAGCTGCAAAGGGAAGATTATGGAAATTATAATTACATCATTTAAAAACAAAATAATTTGCTCAGATATAAGAGGCAGCTAAGCAAACATATTTCTAGATGAAAAAAAAAAATAATTTAAATTTAAAACAAAAAAAAATCTGCTGAATGATTTCAAGTGTCACCTAATATTATTTTCATGTTCAAAGCGAATAAAAAATTAATTATTGCATTATTGCATTAGGCACTGTCTTTGTAAGATTTCAATATAAATGCTTAAGTGAATCTTATACTATATAGATGAATATGTACTTTACTGCCTCAATTCTTAACTGCACATTTTTCAAAATTAAGAAAATAAACTTAATTTAAATAAATGCATTTTGAAGATAACTATCTGATTTGTTGTATTCAGAAAAGTATTAAGGCAGCCAAATGTTCAGTGTAAATAAAAGAGAAGAAATTTGTATACTAACCCATTATCAATGCCATTGAGACCAATCTTCTCGCCCAAATCGCCCACAGTGACGCCAGGGAAGGCGATCAGAGTACGTTCATCGCGAATGGGCACCAGGAATGCGTTCAAGCCCTGATGCTTGTCATCGGGCACATACAGCTGGGCATAGACAATGGCATGGGTGCAAGTCTTGCCCAGATTACCAACCCAGCACTTGGCGGCCTCAAAGTCGGGTGTGTGAATGATGAACTCCTGCGTCTTGTTGTCATACGTGGCAGTTGTGCGCATACCTAATAAATACATATAAAATGTGATATTAAAGATGTAAACTATATTAAAGAAATGCACTTACCATTTGCATTGGTGCCGTGAGATATTTCAGTGAGGGCAAATGCACCCAGTATGCGATTATCGGCTATTTTGGCCACATACTTGCCCAGACGCTCGGTGCCATTGGAAACCAAAGTGCTGGGAAACATTCCATTGGACAGCGAGAATTTGACGGAGAAACTAAAATCATAGCTGAATATGGCCTGGCTAAAAGCCAAGAGCAAATGAGGCGCTGTCAGAAACTGCAATGATCAAAAGATGTTAGTCAGTTGAATGGATCAAATTAGTGTTCAATTACCTGTTCGATTTCAAAGAACTTTTGTTCCCACAGCAAATGATGACGCTTGTTGGCCAATTCTCTGGTGCGTTCTAGGCTTGGTGCTTCCGGCTCACGCTGGAAATCTGGATGTTTTTCCATCCATTGCCAAACTTTGTGCTGTTTTTGTTTTTGGGTAAAAGAAAATGCAAATTTGATTAGAAAATATTCTTTAGCCTTGTCACATACTTTTGCAAATAGTTTTGGAGATAAGCGATCCCGTAACACCTGCCTCAAACTGAAGAGCTTTCACGATTCTTATCAGTTTAGCCCTTAACTAATCAAAATCTAATCAGTTATTAAATGTCGAAAATTCTAATTCCATATTGCAACCATTTAGCCGAGTTTGTTTGGCGGAAATATACCTCTAAATTTATTGATTCTTTAGCAATTTATCAGGGTAGCTGCACTCTATCTTTGTGTTTATGAATTGCGTTCTTTGAATAACTTTCTAATTTATTAATCCTAATCTCTACACTATTCAAGTGAAGAGTTCTCTACAGTCTAATCAGTAATAGCCGTGCACTTATCGAAAACCATTCAGCAATGACATTTCAAAACTGTTCATTCAATATTGCAGCAAATTAATAAACTATATTATGTGCTCGACGTGGGAGATACTCATTAAATATATTCAAATTCAATTGTTGAAGTTAAATTAATTTTTTTAAATCAAATTATCAAAATCGCGAAGAACTATTTAGTTGTTATTCTTTCTTTGTTTGGAATACTCAATTACTTTTAAATAGCATTCTAATTTATTGCCGTAACTAGAGTTCGTTGACTTGTTTATTTCTTATTTTAAGAATGATCTTTTTTGAAATATAATGAATTTATCGTGCATAGTCGAGAATATGAATATTTTTTGACTATCAATTCATTAATTATTAATGAACCAATTAGTTAATAGTTACTTTGTGTTGGCACCAATTTCTATTAGTCTGGAAATCTACCAATCACGAGTATAACAACAAATAACTAGTAGCTAAAGCAATGATTAAGCTAACCCGATTAGTCCCTAATAAATGATTGAGCTGTACATTGAACTTTGTACCGCGCTCAAAAGCTTTACAATTAACCGCAATTCTTATTAAATGTCCATACTCTAGTATTTCTATATGTTATATGAAAATGGTATCTACCTTTAGTCGTATGTGCTCTTCGCCCTCGAGGAGCACATTCAGGCGTTTGTAACAGAACGTCGCCTTATCGCGGTACTCGTCCAAAGGTCCACTGCGAAAGTCGGGAAAAATCTTCTTGTCATCGTAAATGTTTGTCACCTCGACATCCTCTTGATTCCTGTAATAATCCACAACGGAATTTAGTATACTGCTTAAACTTGATGCAGCTGCAGCGATATCTTGTTGTTTATGCGCCATTGCATCGATTTAACAGACAAACAACAACTGCATAGTATTTTGAAGTCACTTTTCTGCAACATTAAATAACTCACTTGGCACCTCGAAATGCAACCATGTTTGATTTTGTTTTCTACTTTGCTGTGGTGTGATGCGTTAACGGTCAGCGATTGACTTCAACTGTTTTCACATTTAATGGCGTTGAGCTATTTAGAATAGTTTTAGCCACGCAATTGCGGCTTATCCGTCTCTCAATAAAACAAAAACACTGAAATAATTCTTCACTCCTGCGTTGCCAATGAAAGACCAAAGTTGCAAACCACTTAGCCACAACTGATAAGGCGTCTGATAAGATGTTTGCTTGGGCCAACTTGCAAAGTTAGATTGAATGTGTGCATGTTCTGTGACTAGGCCAGCAATAGTTGTTTATTTATTTATTTTTAGCAGCCAAAACAAAAATCAATTGGCCTATGAATCAGCTGCTGCTGCTTCGTGTAGTGCTGTACAGTTTCAACATACTGCTAGTTGTTGTATGGTCACTCTAATCGCGCGCAATTCAAATTGTTCAAAATACTGTTGAGCTGAAATTTCTTAATCTTAATATAAAATAGAAAACACTTTTATAAGTTCCCATGTAGATGTACTTGTATATTTATTAGAGCTTACACAATTAGGTAACATGCACGGCATTTGCTTGGCTATTTAATTAATTCAAATTCTATATATTGGTTGTCTCTATTACTGATTATCATTATCATGCGCTTACACACTATTAATATTTAACATAAATGATTTATTTCTTGCAGCATTAATTTCGTAATCTAAACAGAATTTTCTTGATATTGTACTTGTAATTCGATCTGTTTCTGTCTCTATATGCGTACGTATTTTTATTCTCAATTTTATTTAAATCATTTGAGTAGCCTAAAATGGGTTTATGCATTTTGTTAGTTTTAGATCCCGAATTAAACTAATTAGGTAACATGTAGTCATTGATTAGATATTTTTTGTAAATCTCATTGTTTGTTTTGATTTCTAGCATTGATTCTGGCATTGATTCGTTACGTTTTTTTTTTTTCTGTCATATTTTTGTTTTGTGTTTATAAAAAGCCATATAAAATTAGCTGCGCTACAAATATTACAAATATAATATGATAATTTAGTATAAATGTGTGTATATCATGATTAATATGTATTTGTATAAGCTGCTATATATATATATATATTATGTATATACTTGCTAAAATGGACTAATTGACGCCTTTAAATGAATGTGAATGTTGCGTGATATTTAAATATAAATTTTCTGATACAACCGTATGTACTATTTACTTTATGCTTATATCTTTATGTATATGTCTGCTGTATGCATTATTTCAAAGTCCTATTAAACAAATTTCGTTACATTTTTGGCTTAATATGGTTACAATTATATTGAAAAGAAAAGAACAACAGAAGAAACGGCGAAACTGCGCTAATAAAAAAAAACGTATCTAAACTAAACTCAATTCAATTAAACTAAACTAAATGGAATTAAATTAAATTGAGCTAAATTAAATTAAAGGAGATTGCGAATTTTGTTTTACGACTTAAAAGAATATATCTGGCGTATCGAATAGATTCAAGCTCTTCTCCATTAGTGTTCCCGACAATAGATCCAACTCAACGTGCTCCTCCTCCTCCTCCTTCTTCTGGCTATTGGCCGTGGTGTTAACGTTGTTGTCTCCGCCACTTTGGCCATTCTGCTCATATCATCGACTCTGGCATGAGCTGGCCGCTGATGAATTGGATGAGAATGCCGACTGCAGACTGGTCATTGATCCCTTGTAATTGACCGAACTGAGCACTTCGTAGAACAGATTCAATTGAGCGCCAGACGGGCTAAACCAATGCATCAGATAGCTGTCGTTGTGATGCATCACATGAGATCCCTGAACACTCTCCTTGTGACGACAAATGAGCGTGGGCTCCTCACGGAAATAGTTGACACCCTCACTAAAGTCCTGCAGATCAAAGTATGAAACAGCAGCATCTGTAAAGTGAAAAAAAAAATAATTATATTTATGTTGGGATTAAGTCATTTGAAGGACTCACCATTCTTGTCGGGCAACTCTTGGGTGACGCGATAGAGAGTAAAGTGCAAATCGTTGCGCATGACATCAAAGTCCCAGGTGAGCACACTTTTCGGATCTGAATTACGAATGAGCAACTCATGGGTGAAGCCCGGCTTTAGCTCCACGGTCTTGTACAGATTCCTATGATCATGCAGATGGGCGGCCGACAAACGTTTGCCCTCGCTGCAAGCATCGCCAGCGGATGCGGAGAGGGCACGTGACGGCACCGGTGTCTCGCCATCTTCATGATCCTCCAGTGAGTTCATCTTGTACAGCGACTTGGGCACCAGGCCACCCTCATGGATCATGGTCTAAAGAAAAAAATTGATGTTTTTAGTACTGATTCGCTAAGTATCGATTAAGTGTTTTGGCCTTTGGCTTGGCTAAGCTTTTGTTGTCTTTGTCAAGGTGCAGAAAAGAGAAGCGCAAACAATTTGCGGCTGTACTTGACATAGTTAAGACAATAGACATTGAACACATTGCATCACACAAGGTGAACGGATAACCACAAGAACAGCGAACGGAACAAAACAAAACAAAACGTCACTTTATACACTATAGAAATGCGTAATGTGCTTGGTTTGCGGGTTTAGAGATTTGAGGAAGCTTACACAATCGCATTGCGCTAAATAACAATGCGTTACGTATTTTTTATGAACTTGATCCACATGCAATAAACGCGTCTAAAAGGATCGCCCAAAAAATGTTCAAGCAAATTGAATAAACAAATTTACAAAAATAAATATGAGCAAATATATATACAGCATGAGCATATAAATATATATAAGATGTCATTTAAATTTACCTTGCAGGGACCACCCAGAAAATCGGGCACAATTTCCTCATCAATATACTGGGCGAGTCCATCACGCATGTGCTCGCAATCTGGGCCATAGAACAGGAACTTTGAGCGTGTGTGTTCATCTACAAAAAGTAAAAGTAAATTCAATGTTTTCCCTAACAAATTTCGCTAATCAACTCACCAATGAAAGCGCTAACAATGGTCCAGGCGATGGGGAAAACGCGAGGAGCACGCACGACCAGCACACGGCCCATTGTCTCGGGATAGTTGCGTTCCACGGTCTCGGTGATGTAGAGCAGCGCCTTGATGCCGGGACGCCACAAGTGACGCATCGAGAGACCCTCGAGATCGACCAGCAGCGACCAGTTGAGCACTGGTTTATCCAGACGCTCGGCAGACTCATTAATCTTCTGTATGCCCTCCTCGCAAATGTGCAAAGCCTTGAATTGAATTGAATAGAATATAGTTCGTGTTTGTGTCTTAGAGTTAAGTTTGAATCAACTAACCAATCGCAGCAAACCTTCCATGCCCAAGGACTTGAGCAGTCCCTTCACATCCATGTGACCCAGACGCAGTATATAAATGGGTCGACCATCCTTGTCGTGATGATGCCAACCGCCAGGGAAATGCTCAACGACAACAGCCGGTTTGCTGTACTCCTCGAGCAGGGAATCGATGCGATGCTCGCTTCGCCATTTGAGGGAATCGCAGAGCATTGTGTAGGCCTGGCTAACGTGCCAGTCGCGTGCTGACAAGAAACGCAAGATGGTCTGATAACTGGGCATGCGCTCCAGATCATCGACACCATCGAGCATTTTTCGCAGCTCCAGCAGCTTGGACTCCTGCATCGGAGACAATTGTCCCAAATTGCGTGCAATAAAATCGCCATCGAGCAATATATCGTGATGTTCATCGGCAGTCGGTGATTTGGGTGCATTCAATGGCGGCACCCAACGTTCCACATGCGTTATGCCCTCCTCCTTGAGCTGGCTGATGAAGAACTCAATGATCTCCTTGCCCTTGAGCGTCGTCTGTGTGTACTGCTTCATGCCCATCTTCTCCATCGAATGCTCGAACCCAAAGAAGTTCTTAATATCGAGCGTTGCCGTCTGATCGAAGCAAGTCCACTCCGAGTTGTCAGGATGAGCATAATAGCGACAACGTTCAAAGATCTCGATGCGCGAAGAAAAGCTTTCGTTCACAGCCTCAATGCTGAGCGTACGATTCGTCATGTCCAGATAGTTGTGCTGCAGAAAGAACACGAAATCCACACCGATCAGCTTCTTAAAGATGTAGGGTGCATCTACGGCCAATTTACAGCGTCGACTCGTATTCCTTTTGGCGCCATTCTCGAGGCACTCGTCCTTGATCACCTCACAGTCGAGCACTATGGGCATTTGGGGGCAGGTGGGAAAGCGACGCTCGTAGGCCTAATGAGTGAGGATGACAACAACAACGACAACACATTTGTTTAATGTTAATTAAGGTAAAAGTACACAATATACCCAAAGTGGCTGTTGCCAATGGCATTGGCCTTGGAGCAGTCGCCAATTTATGACATGAACTTGGCCAAGGGCCATGGTCACATATATATTTATATCGTAGATATAGATATGGATATGTGTGGCTACAAATACAAGTACTTATGTCGCAAAAGCAGCAGCAGCAGTCACGCCAGACATTTTGCCAAAATGAATGTCAATTTATAAAACAGCTGGCACTTTATTTGCACACAACTATAAAACAGCTAATGAGAACCCCTCGAACACTAGCTTTGACTCATTTCAAGTCCAATTTGAAGCGAGAATATTCAGTGCAAAGAAAGACTGATTGAAGCAAAACAATCTCAACAATTAATTAGCAATTAGATGTAGTCAATTGTTCTCATACAAGTTAAGAGCAAAAACCAGTTGAAGTAGAGATAAGAATTTGATTAGCTAAAATTCAAACTTATTGCAACAGACTGAAAAATTAATTATCAAATATTTCGCTTCATTAAGCCAACAGATTCGCCGTCAAATTTATGTCCATAACTCGTTTAATTAAACCCTTGAATTCAATTTTAAATAAACGTAATGAATCAGCGAAATTCCCCAGCATCAATTTACAATGAATAATAAAGAGATTAGCATGATTGAATACAATATTTCGCTCTAATATATAATATTAAAACAAAAACTCGTTGGTTCTCTTTGAATCAGAGTAACCGCTCCGTATACTATAAATACTATAATTAGTATAAATAACATATACATATAGAATATTTGCAATATATCAGTCCGACTGAAACAAAGAAATCGCCGCACAGCTCATGATAATACAATAAACAATAGCATTAATAAATCGTATTCGCCATCAGTTTCTTATAGAAGTGTTGCTTCCTCTAGTCTGCGCAATATGGAAAAATATTGGCGAATCTAAAAACACTTTCCAGTTTTTTATATCGTTGCAATAAAAACATCACAGAAGACAGGTAGTAAATATACAATTTGCATACGAAATTTCAAGGCTCTACTTTTATTAAGAGGATTTCGAATCAAGATATATGTATATGTGAGTGTTTCGGACTGAAACTAAAATGCAAAGCTAATAAATATGGTATATTCTTAATACTGAATCTTTTATTAATATAGCCTATGAATGCTGACGAATTTGTTTGTCCCAAATATATATATTAAATTATATTAAAATACTATTTTATCTTAGTTGCCAAGCAGTCTTAATTAAATGTTGTATTGCGAAACTCAAGATAAAAAAATGTAGATTAGATTTATGTGCCAAACAATCTGCAATAGATTTACGAGTCTAATTCTTTCTCTATACACAATGCGAATAATTCTAAGATATGGTAATAGTCTTTTTTAGAACTCTTAGTCTAACATGCTAGCAATTGTTTGCATCATCTTGAGTTTATTTCGTAATTGTGGACTCATTATCTTCTGTCTATATAAAAGGCGTAAACAAATGCGGCAACAACAACGCGAAAACACTTTCTACGCCGCATTCCAAACAATTATTTGGAGGGGGCTGCAATATATCAGCTTATGCTCATAAATAATTCCGGGAGGCGTTTCAAAATTAATTCTCATGTGTTGCGTGTGCCAAGAAATTTCTCACGTGCCCTTATCGATTTCAAATTATAATTATTTTATAATATTAATGGGAAAGATCTGTAAAGCTATTAAACCAAACACACACACACACATAACTATCTCTCATGTGCGTCTCTTCGCTGTTCAGAAATGTTGTTTTAGAAATTCCAGCAAAGTTTTCCGGGCTTGAGACAAGGACATGGACATGGAGCGTGTCCTTTAAAATGGCGTAGGGCAGGCAAGCATTTTCAATGCCTCCTCGCACGCTACATGATAATTAAGCCAGCCGCAATAAATATTTAAAAAGTTCAAGGGAGCGATGGATAGGACGACAACACGACAACGCAACAAGACAACAACACAACACGGTGCCAGGCACGTGTTTTCCTCAGCTATCTTGTCTGGGAAAAAAGCAAGACAGACAACTTGTTGTCGTCTAAGCCAATATATTCCTCATTGAGCTCAATTATTTAGTTTGCCGGAGCGTGTGAACAGCCACTTGAGCTGCACCGAGACCCATTTGAACTATTTACGAGCAGCACAGCAGCAGCCTAAAGCGCATAAAGTACTTGGGCGAACGGCAGATTTACGACCTGGACCCAACAAAGCTTGTTCCTTGCGATGGTGTTGTAAATTCAGCTTGCTTTTCCATTCATAGCAAATGCTAATTGGCCATTAAAATAGCACTGCTGACACACTATAAGACCGAGAGAGAGAAAACAATGAACATGCGTCCCACACACGTTAATGGACCGCCTATTGTTTGTTGTCGTCGTCTTTTCTAAATATAGTAAACAGTGCGAATTCTCTGGCACATGTGACGTATGCGTAATAACACTTCTGATTGACGGCTGGCTTCCCACTCAAACTGAAACTCAAACTCAAACTCGACACCTCTACTCTTACATTCTCATTCTCACTCTCGTTCTCGTTCTCACTTTGACACTCATGCCAAATGGAAATTGATGATGGCCTTGAGCGTTGCATTTACCCTAATGCTTTCGGGCTGTTACGTCAATAACCAACAGCAACAACAACAGCAAAGGCAAAAAGGTAACACTAAAGAAGAGAAAACGATTGCAAAACCCTCGCAATATAATTTCTTGTGACGCGTATATAAATAGCTGACATTTAAAACATATCTTTTAAATGGAAATTGTGTTTTACCTCAAATGCATTCGACTCAAGGGGTTTTCCTTTGTGTGCGGCTAAATATATAAACTGACTTTAGATACCATATCTTTATGGTGACCTTTATAGCACGCTTTGAACCTCCTTTTTATGGTTATAATTACGCTAATATCTGTTGTACGTGTAATACAAGACATTTACGAGCAAGTAGAATGTGTGGCCAACGGTTAAAGTGGAAAATGAATAAAATATAATAACAAAAAAGTTCTGCCATAAAAGATAAGAAATTAGCAATTGACGAATCAAACAGATACATTTGATTTAACATTTTTACATTGAATGTCGACTAACAAATTTCAATTCAGTTAAAATTGAAAGTGAAGTATAAAAATAATTCAAATTTAAAAATTACAAAAATTGTAAATTTGATAGATCTTTACATTTATAATCTGAGAACATTAAATATATAAATAGTAAGTTTTATAGATCTTTACATTTATTATCACATTGACTTCTATGAACATTTAATATCTAAATAATAAACTTGATAGATCTTTACATTTATAATCAAATTAACTTCTGAAACCATTTAATATGTAAATTTCCTATTTATTGAGATAAAAAGAACAACATAATCATCGCCTATACAAATATAGGAAAAAGACACAACTTGTTCCATATTTGCAGGGCAAATTCCATATTAATTGGATGATTATAGCACGATATTATCTACCCCTTTAGGGCTAGCTATTCCAAGTCGAAGTCAGTCACAAGATAAATTCGACGCCAATTGTGAAGAACTTTCTTATCTGACAACATGGCAGTTTTGTACATTGGACTCGCAAGTTTCATTGACATTAGAGATATGGTGCTGCTTATTATTTCCGTCTTGCAACGGAAATACCTTGCAATAGAAGATTCAGTATTTCATATTGCAATGGCCATCAACAACATTGCTCTAAACTTTATCACTTAACTTTCTAAGAACTTGAGCTAATAGATTTTAGAATTGCGTCAAGTAAATTGGCAACATGCTTCCCAAAACGTGACCAAGTTTGTTGCTAGGGATGAGTATTTAACTATATAGGTATAGTAAAGCGATTATTTTTACTGTTAAGCCAATTAGTTACGACTTACTGCTGTCATTAGTTTGTTTGTGTGCATGTGTTTGTCTTACTCTCTATCTGTTTTTTATTTCGTTGTATTTATTGTAAAGTCATTGACATTCGGTCCAAGCAACTTTTGTACCCAACAATAACAATAACACCGCAAAAAAAAAGCTAAGCAAACTAATTCAATTGATAATAATAAACAAATTCGTTTGCTTGTCCCGCGCATCACTTAATTAATGCGCCATTTGTCGGCGCAATCAATTTATGCAGCGAATTTAATTAACTAGACTTAGCAGCACACATACAAATACACACATTTGTAAATATGTAGGTGTAGTTGTGTGTGTGCTTAGGTAAAACCAAAATGTTTGCCAGGCAGTTTTGCATACCATTATCGGAAAATAAACCCAATTAGTTGATAACTTGCAATGGCCCAATGTTATCAGCTGTCCGTGAGGGCGAATACCCTTTCCAAGGGCATTACGCTTTTGTCATTGACTAGCAAAACAGTTGATAAAGCAATATATTACTGCACTATATATTTAGTGAGTGTAATTGATAGTAATTTTATATGAAAGAAAAATAATCTAAACCCCTTAGAAAATAACCAGATTTTTTAAAAAGTTTAATATGTATGTAAATTTTAAAATTCTATGATTCCATAAAATGAATATCTTCACTTTTATATCATTCGATTGCTTTATAAATAACTAATTAGATGTAATGTGTAATATAGAATATACTCTATTAATAATAGAATAACTTAATTCATTTTTTAGCTGACAAATTAAAATTTTTACTATATTTACTTTTTTCAATAACTAATATTTGTTGTACATATTATTTCAATAAATTGAGATGTAAAATTCACAGTAAAAAATAAATTCTAAAAATTTGAACAAACAAAATTTTAGTTTTTTTTATAAAAATCGTTATTTTCTAAAGACTAACATGTATTCGACTATTTAAACTTTTCTAAAAAAAATCACAAAAAGAGAAGAATATTAAAAAATGTTGGGTATACTACGTCATTTTATTTGGAAAGTGTACTAATTGTTGTTTAAATATTCAAATATGTATCATATGCATAATTTTCGTATTTCTACTGCTAATAACAAATTCACAATTCGATATACCCCGAAAATAAAGAGTATGCGAATTTTCCTAAAAAACCCATGATTAATGATAAATTCAATGTGACAAAATTCCATATAGATAGTAATTTACGTATAGCTGGATATGTGGGTGGGTAGGTCCTATATCATAAAGCTGTCATAGCTGTCAGTGAGAGCATTTAATATTTAGCATGCTAAAGATAAGCACTATCCCTGTCTCTCTCGCTCTCTCTCCCTGTCAGTTGATGTTGTGTTGTCTAATTTGTTTTTGTCAAGTATTATGTCGCATCTCATTCTCTCACTCTTCCATATTGTTAAATTGTTTTTTATTGCAAACAATTGCCCATAATCGCATATTTCCTGTCACTGTCTCATTGTGTGAGGCGAATCTGGAATGCAAAGCACGAACTGGGCAGCTGACCGACGAGACATTCTGCGCACCTCGCCCTTCCCCTTAGCCCACAGCCATCAGCCCTAGGTATAGGCGGCTTTCCATTCATGAAATTACATACGCGGGTTATTCAATTGAGAGAGAGCAAATTGGAGCATGAGAGAAAGGCGCGTGAGAGAGGAAGAGAGCGCCAAGGTTAATTTTATTTATCTGCTGCAAGCGATGCGCTCACGAAAGAATGAAAGAAAGAAGGTAAATGCAAGCGGAAGACTTTGAAGCAAGCTGAATGGATGGATGTGTGATGGATTGGGGAAACGTCAAGTAAATGAGAAATCGTGTAGTACTTGAACGAGAAACAACATTAACACAGACACGCTCCAGGCGCATGAACACACACACATGCACACACCCACTCGGGCACACACACACGCACGCATCGCAGATACTTTGTATGTGGGCGGTTTATATGCGACACACGCCTACTGCAAATAAGATACACACCTTCATAACGAGCTCAAAGGGATATTTGTAGACGCGAACAGGCGATTGAAATTTTTGCACCATTTTGCTGCTGTTTTTGTTGCTTTTTGTAGTAGTTGTTGTTGGCACACTTGACACTGGTTAAAAATCAATTTCTACTTAATTCTCTTGATTGCACTTTTCACTGCACAGACACACGCGCCAAAATGCGCCCGTTTTATTTTCAATAAGCAGTCTAATTTTGAGCAATATATTTTTTTTATATTTATTTAGACAGTTTTTCAACAAAATGTATAATTATTGTTGTGTATTTATAACGAAGTATATGTTGAAGTGTTCGTGTTCCTTTGCAGCCCCAGCGTTTGTTGTGCTTGCAACTGCTGCAGCTGGCTGAAAAGAAAGCCTTTCCTTTTTTGTGTACACTCCGCGAGCGTTTGACTGTTTTTGTTAGAGGTGCGCGTGACCGCAGCTTCAGAAATCTCAAATGTACTATTTTACTTTTTAAAATACACCACAAAATACTGCGACCTGAAATGAGAATTTGGTCACATAACATTAAGTGTGGCGCATTTTTAAAAATGAATATCTCTTTGAATAACTATAAATATTTTGAATATATTCTCTTCAAATTTGTACAATAACTTTATTCGTATCAATTAAGGGTTAATTCGATATAATTAGTGGTACCTTGTTACAAGGTCACGCTGTTATTGTGTATTTAATATCAAAATTTTCACGATACTTATTTGGCGCATACTGTTAACTTAACATTTACAAATATGAACTGATGTGTAGTCATGTCAAATCAAAAAAACCTTATATTTCAGCTTGTTATTCAAGATTTTTGAAATATTTTAAGCTGATGAATGTGAACTGTAATGGCGCGGTGCAGAAAGAGTGCTTGCTTTGTGTTCTTAGTCACCTTAACTATATTGATGGTATTCTTCTATTACATCATGCTTGCTAATTGGAAAAGTGTTTCTACTGTTTCACGTCTACAATCCGATGTTGAATGTCTGACGGTAAAAATGATATATATCAACGTATACTACTGATAACGTTTGTTGGTTTTTTAGATGTCTCTTCTCCACCAGCAAAAGGGAGCCAAGCCCGATGGCCAGCCAATTAACGCTTTCGGCTGTCTTTCGAGCGATACTCAAGGATCGCTGGGAGCGTCAGCTTTGACAGGCTGTGACACACGAGAAATGGCTAGTTATCTCGATACTTTAATTAAGCGTAAATTTGGCACTGTTATGGATGACGTTTATCATTTAAAGAAGCAAGTAATGTCTTTTAGATGCGACTCACCTCAGCCCATTAAACAAAGTGAGACTTTAGCACTGCCAACTTCTCGAATTAATTACGCTTCTGAAGATTTGGGTGCGCGTATAAATCATATAACGGCCAAACCTCTGGGCGGCTCAAACATTTTTAAATCCATGTTGGGTTTGGATTTTAAGGCAAATCCGCCGGTGAATATGTTGCGCTCAAGCATAACACCTGGCTCATGCTTCGGTTTTCTTGGATCAAATGCGACAATCTCGATTCGTTTAGCTAAGGTTATAATCGTGGAAGAAATAGCATTAACTCATATACCCAAAGAATCGACACCCACTTTTACTACTGATAATGCTCCAAAGGACTTTGAAGTTTACGTAAGTCGCAAGTTTGCCAGAATTTAATTGAAATGTCTAATGTTATGTTTTTCATAGGGGTTTAAGCCAGATAAAGAAAAGGAAATGCTAGGGCAATGGACATACGATAATGCTCCCAAGAAACGTACGCAAACCTATAAAGTTAACAACAATAATCCTTTAAGAAGTCTGGTTTTTGTATTCAGTTCAAATCATGGCGCCAATACCACTTGCGTATATCGGTAACTAAATCCGTTAAGAACTAGATTTATTACTTAGTTTTCTACTTTTTGCAGGTTGGAAGTATTCGGAAGAGTGTTTTAAAATTGTGTTTGTTTAAAATTTGTATTTTGTTTCGTTTTTGCAATATCTGTTTTAAATTATGAATATACTAAATATATATATTTACGCATTCAGCGATAACACATTACGATATTGCGGTACTGTGACTCATTTTCATACTTTTTCCGCTCGATAAGTAACGCCCAAGCAATAATCGACAATGTGATTTTTCGGTATATTTATAGCTATTAAGTGGAATATTTTTAAAAACACTTGCGGTCACGCTGGTTAGACATGAGCGATAACGATTATCGTTTCGGTTTTGGCAAAGATAAAATTAAAATAAATAAATTAAAACATGACGGCTTGTGGCGACTAAATCTCAATAATAACAACAATCTTGTGGAGTTCAACAACGTGTCGCAGAATTTCGTCAGCCCCGATGGCCGCGAGGAGGAGGAGCAGGCAAAACTGCAGTGGACAATGGCAAAAGCGAAACAGAAACAACAGACAACAACAACAGCAGCAGCTGCCACAGCAACAACAACAGGAACGGCAGCAGCAACAACAACAGCAACAATAGGCGCTGTTGCTGTTACGCCCACTTGTGTTGCACACCACATCGAGGACGAGGGCGGAGGAGATGAAGGCGCAGGAAGTCTATGCTGCGCTGCTGCAACTGACGACGACGACTGCGCTGCCGCAGTCAACGCTGGCAGCAGTGATAAGGCAAGCATTTATTTTCTTTTGTTTATTCTGGTATTTAGTATTCACTTATTGTTTTGTTGTAACGCATATACACACACATTTACAGCTGAATGGATTCGATGTTGGCGCTGCCTACGCGTTGACTGCGCTGCCGCCTCTAAATTGCGACTTGGCAGCCGCAACAGCTGCAACTGCAACACTGGCTGCGGCTGCCTCCGCACTCTCGCCCACCGATGCAGCCGTTGGCGGTTTGAGCTCCAGTCGCACCTCGATGAACTCCACCGAGAATCTGAGCTATGCCAGCGATAATTATTATGGCGACGATCTCATCTTACTCGACGATGATGATGACGACGACGACGATGTGGATGCCGAGGAGATATCGTTGAACTCGGATGATTGTGTCTATGCATATCGTGGTGATGCTGCTGACTATGACATGGCCGCCTTGGATGCCAGCACTGGACGTGGCGGACGCAAATTGGATTTCAGTTTGCTGCGCGACGATGAAACCGATTTCTTGGAAATGGACTTCGAACCGGATCCCTCATCGGAGCTAGAGTTTGCCGCTAATGGAGCACAAGAAGCCGCTGCAGCTGTGGCAGCGGGACATGCAAATCTGTTGCTCATGCAGCGCGATTATAGTCAGTTGCAGCACGGTCGACAGCTGTATAGTTCGCCCATTGAGGAGTTATCACAGCCACAGGAGGCGCTGCAACGTTTGAGCAAGAAGTTTGCACGCATTAGCTTGAATTTGGATCAAATCAAAACCGATGCAGATGCCGGCTCCGATGTGGATGCCGATGAGCTGCTCTGCGGCAGCAAGGCGGACAATGATGAAGACGGTTATGCGGATACAACGGCAACAGAAGCAGCTGCTGCTGCCAACACAACGTTGGCGCATTCGTTGCCCAGCACATTGGTCTACAGCAGCTTTAGTCGCAGCACCAGCGTGCCCAGTGAGCATGTTTTAAATGCTGAGCAGTCGTCGTGCAACTCGAAGCTAACGGGCGCTAAACCCAAGCGTCTAAGCACGCTTTCCAACTCCTCTTCGTTGGTATCGGCGGGCAAGAGTTGTGGCTCTTCTTCGACTTCAAAGTCGCGTCGCTCACAGCCCAGTTTCGATGAACGTTGCTACAGCTGCACCGACTTTCGAGCCGTATCCCTGCAACATCAGCAGCTGCAGCAGCAGCAGCAACAACAACAGCAGCAATCTGATGTAGCACCAATGCTGGTGGCTGCAGCAGCTGTTGTTGCCGCCAGCGCAGCCATGGCCAGCAATTCGACGCAGTTTGACTTGGGTAGTGGCGAGGAGACGTGTTTGGATTGTCTGGAGAAGGAGTTTCTGGCCAACACCATTGGCAAAGCTTTGGATCTGAGCAGCTGCTCCAAGTGTCGCCGTCGCATTGGCAGCCGAGGCAGCAGCATCTCGCTCTATGCTCGGGCGGAGCAGACTCGTTGTCGCAGCGGTTCGCCTGGTTACTTAGATGAGTTTGGCGGTCTCTTCAGTTGGCACAATTCACCGGCTGGTGCCGCTTGTGGCGGAGGAGGTGCCGGCGGTGACATTGCCCATTACAACCAAAGGTTTATTTCGTGTGATAATAATTTCGGCGGCGTGCAGGTGAGTTCAAAAGATTCAATTTAATTACTTCTGTAATTCTTCTGCATTTTCTTTATTAATTATTTGCACTTTTAAGATTTTCAATTGATATCAAATTTATTTTTAATTGGTTTCTCATAATATTTCGCTTTTATTGGGATCCTTCTGAAAAGTACATAAAATATATTTCCCTAAAACACAAATTAAATTTACAATTAATTATCATTCTTCTTAGATTCAAGAAAAGACAGTTTCATTATTTTATTCTGTATTTTATTTAAATATGTTATTGATGTTTTCATTTATCTTTTAAAGCTTAACTGAAATTCTATCTAAGTTACATATGAGAAACTTTTTCTCACTTCTATGGACAGAAATAATCACTCAATTGTTGAAAGCTTCTGTTCATGTTTTTAATATATATTTTTTTAATTCTTCTAAAAAGATTCCAATAATATTGCAACCATATATTTTCCATTAAACTAAACTGTGTTTTTGAATTGAAATGCTGAGCTAACCATGTTCCAATAATTTATCTGTTTACTTTATTGTCGCAGCTGCCCAAGCAAAGCTTTTCGACTGAACCGCTGGTGGCGCGCCTGTCGACGGCGCATCTGAGTGAGGAGCATCTGGTGCAGGCGCTGGACAAACTTCACGTTTCCTACAATGCATCTCTGCTGCATGGCTACTTTGAGCAGCTGTCAGCGCCTTCGCAACCAGAAACGGATGTTGGCAATTTGAAGCAGCTGCTGTTGCATGCCTCCAAGCGGCAGTGTAATCATCGCAAACTCAAAAAACTGATCGCACTGATCACTCAGCAGCAGCAACAGGAACCGCCACAGCAGCAGCAACAACTCAATGTGCAATTCAAGCGGGTTAGTTATTGAGTAATTCATAATATTTATTGTAAACAATTCTACTTCCTTCTTTAATGAGAATATATTAGAAATAGAATATTGATTTGAAAAATCATTCTAAATGAAACTAATTTAATATATTTATCCAATGTATCTCAAATCTATATGTTGTAAATATCTTAATCTTCAGACTTTTTGAATTATTTAAATATGTATAATACTTTTTGATCATTTTAAAATGCATGCATTCATTAGATTATAATTGAGAAGATTGTTTTTATCACGTTTCAGAGCATTATATGTATTACTTCTTTCACATTTATTTATTTCAACTGTATTTTCTGACTTCAAAAATTTTTTGTAAATTGCGTATACGTAATTTGTAAACAAGTCTTTGATTCCCTAGCCCATTAAAGATTATATAATAAACTAAATTAGAAATTAAGAGATAATTTAAATTTAAATCGCTAATCGGTAAAAATACGGATATAAGGATTGTACATAGAAAGAGTTAAATTTTATAGTATTCCATTTAGTTATTTTATATATTATTTATTTAGTGTTTACTGAAGCCCTTTCTTTATCTTGCAGAGCAACGCTGGCAATGCGGCTTTGGTCCCAGTGAAGGTAACTGAAATATTGGCAGCCTGGAAACGCCATCCCGATCTCTCTGTGCTCCGGCAATTGGATGCGCGCTTCCATCGCGCCAATGTGATGGGTGAGTTTCTAGAGTCTCAAATTCAGAGAAATCTGATGAATTAAACGATTTGTTTGCAGGTAAAATTGGACACATTGTGCGACAGGCGCAACATCAACAACCGGCGTCGTCATCTGCAGCAGCAGCAGCTGCAACAACTTCTGCATCCGCTTCAGCTTCAGCAGCGGCATCTACTTCAATCTTATCCACGCGACTCGCGCTGCCCGAATTCATAATGATACCACAGTATTACGCCTGTGGTGAATTAACATTGACGCGCAAATGTTAGAAGACTCGTCACACACACACACCCAGACACTTAGACACACTCACTACCAAACACATACACGCACACTCACCACAAGAAAATGTTTATGCGTGGTTGCGTTTTGTTGTTTTCTTTTCAAAGAAATTGAGATATTATTAACTGCTAAAAGTGCAATTTGCATATTTCCCTGCCCCATAACATTTCGACCAAAGAAATCTCTGTTGAATAAATGTAAACTGATGACATTTAACATTCTGTTCAAATATTCTGATCAATATTGCAAGTGAAATTATAGTTTAAGCTCTCTCTTTAATCTCATTACTTATAACTATGGTATTTAATTAATGTTGTTTGTTAACTATTATACGCCAAATGAGTATTGTAACAGAAACAGATAAAGATCAGTTTGCAAATTGTACGCTGCCAACGCTGCCTATTTACCAATTAAGCGACCACGCATAAAATAATCCTTACATAATAGTTGTATCGCAATCGGGGGTTTTTGGAAAGAGGTTTTTTGAAGTCGTCTGTAGTCGATAAAGTTAGGCGCGTGAATTTCTGTGTATGTGTTAATAACGTTATTCACAATAACCGTTAATCAATTTGCAATATTTATATAGTACCATAATATGTGTGTGCCACGCCCACAAGTAAATTATATCACAATATATATAAAACGTATGCATACAAAATTATAATTACAAAATATTATTGTATAGCGTATATAGCTTAGCTTGTATACTAAACTCTAAAACTAACGAAAAACAAAAAACTACAACTAAATTACAATATCTTAAGTAGCCAAGTAAACTCGCACACTCATACACATAATCTCGTCGTTTACACGATCAACTATTCGTGATATGTATTAATATAAAAGCAAACAAGAAAGTTCTTTAATTTGAAATCACGATAAACGACTTCACCACACACACAAACACAAACAACAACGCACACATGCTCATTAGATTGCGTGACCAGGAAAAGGACGAAGACGAACACAAGGAGAAACAGCAGCTCTTTCAAACTCCCAAAAACCCAATCCCCAAGAATGCGATCAATGGTGAGAATATAATGTTTTGTTTTTAATAAAAATTACGCTTTATTAATATTACATGCGCTTCTCTTTTCTAACTAACTTTTTGACGTTAAATGATTTCTACAACATCTATTATTGGTAACGTTGCTGCTGCTGTTGTTGCTGGCGTGCCGCATTGTAGTAGCCACCGGCAGCAGCTCCAGGCGGAGCACTTGGTCCCATGTTGGGTGGCATCGGTGGAGGTGGCGCCGATGTTGTGTAATGCGTTGGTGGCGGCGGCTGCTGTGTCCAGGCATTCGCTGCATACGGTGGCATGGGCACAACGGGCGGCGGGGGTGGCGGCGGTGCATGGTACATGTGATGATAGTTGGCCGACGCATTGCCGCCGCTGCTGTTGATGGCGCCACCGGGTGGCGGCGGCAGCGGTGCAAGAACAGCAGCGTTGGCCAGAGGCAGTGCATCATTTGACGACGGCGGCGGCGGCAGTGAGACTACAGGTATAACGTTGGCCAGGGATTTAATGCTTTGTATGTTGTTCAGCTCGATGCCATTGCCTTGACTTGACTGCTGCTGCGCAGACGTCTGATCCACGTTTGTTTTGATGTTGGCGGTGGGACTGTCGGCGCGGCTGGGTGGCTTCTGGGGAGGACTGTTGGGCTCTTGACCTTCGCGTTGTGACGACTGATACAAATCCAACACTTGATGGCATATGTCCTCCAGAATTTCCATCGTTACATTCGAAACAAACATATCCCACCAGCAGCGATGTTGTGACTGTCTGCCCAGCCAATCTTGGACGAGGAATTTGCTCAGTTTGCTGGCCAAATAGATGAGAGCCACAGCGATGATCTCGGGCTCCCATTGCAGGCAGACAACAGTACTTAGTGAATCATTAACAAAATTCCACGCCATTTGCACCATTTTTTGCAGTTTCTGTTGATCGCCTTTTATGCACTTGGCATACTTGAGCAGAAACGTGTAGGGATGTTCCACCTGCAGATCAAACTTGATCGTTTGCAGTAATATGCGCTCTAGTGTCATAACCTCCTCCTTTGGATCATCGCCAAACGAATAGAAATAGTTGTCGTTGAGAATGCCGCGTGCTGTTTTGATGATGTCGCGACACTTTTTGGGCGTCTCCTCCACCTTGCCGGCAAGAAACAGACAGCAACACGCCGTCACGTATCGTGGAAAACTCTTGAACGAGTGAAACATGTAAAAGCGATGAAAGTACACGACACCGGTGGCCATTGTGTTGTGACCAAGGCCCATTTTCGTGCCACATTCCATGATGAAGCGTGCGCCCTCTTTGCGATATCGACGCTCGGTGTCATAGGTGACGCCATCTAGGATGGATGGGGTTTCTCTCAGCTCTTTTTTGTCGTAGTACCAGCAAGGCATCCTTGTTTTTAATTCGGCGGAAGGAGTCCACAATTTAACCAAATAATAATAACAAACGACGTGTGACCGCAGGTTTCAATTGCAAAAAATACTATATTACGTTGTCAGTTGTACCAAAATTGCAATTACTTTGTTTGACTTGACAAGGAATATGGGACTTGTGTAAGGCGGGAATTTTAAAAATATACAACTTGTTGCAAAGTTTTTGGTTTCTTTACACAATTATACAATTAAAGTTGCTTTTTAATAGACACCAATTTGAAAATTTCAATGTATCTGCCATTCTTATTGGTATTTTTTTTGTTTCGCTTAATCAGACAACGGGCAATTCTATAAGTATTGGATTTGTGCAAAACAGGAGCTTGGTGGTGGTGAATTGTTATTGAAATATTCATAAAAAAAATAATAGAGAAAAACATTTAGAGCTCGAAATATACTAAATAACCGTTTTCACCAATAATGAATCTGTTTTACTTTAGGTGGCAACGCTTAAGCTTAAACAGCTGATTCAGCGTGATAGCAGTGTGGCCATACACGGCAAATTGCGCGCTTAAAAACTGCATTGTTCGTTTTACATTTGAAAAAAAGTGACTTATGTCTGTGAATTAATAGCCAAAATGGCCAAACAAGAAATGCAGCGTAAGTTCATAATTAACTAGTTGGCAACTTGCTATAAATCTCACCCATGTTTGTTTTGCTTTAATTGCCCATTACAGCGACAAGCCTTTCTATCTGCTGCAACATTGACTTTCCACAGCATTTTAATGCCGGCGCCTGCTGCTGCTACTGCAAACAAATGGAGCGTCCACTAACTAACACTACTTACAACTACCTGTTGTTGGCTAGTGCCATGGCCAATGGTCGCCAATTAGTCGCAATGCCTTGGCATAGTTGAGGTAACTATTAATAACTAGCCCGTCCAGTTTGTTGCCGTTGTCTTAATACTCTGTATGCGCTCCTCGCAAGTAATGCGGTCAACCAGCTTTGCGCGGCACCCGTTTGACAAGCTCTAACAGGAATTTATTATTTGGTACTCTACTCCTTCAGTGTTGCAAAGCTTTCCAGTTTTCCGCCCACTTTTTTTGATTTAAACCTTTTGCACAGTTTTGCATAACCGAGCAGTCGAATTGCAAAATTTGCAAAAATATATTAAAGTATGAAAACTGGTTTATCGCTTGAGGAAGTGTTTTGGGCTGCACCTCGGAAAGGGAGTCAAATAGATCGTTGTGCTTGCACATTTTATTTTATTTAGTTGGCCAAACACATATTTTGTATGCACAGTTGCCAGTTGCGTCTGCATTGCGACGATGTTATTAACCTTGTCTTCTTCTCCTACTCCCTCCATTTCGATTCCTTTGGGGCGTGCTCCAGACAGGTCCAAAGATAGTGCAACATAGAATTGTGCCGGTGCCGAACGTGTCAAGAGAGTCCCAGAGAGGGAGAGAGAAAGAGTTCATAACCAGTTTACGTCTTTAACAAGTTGAAAATGCGTTCTTTGTATTAGCTTTTTACTTGCTGTTGCGATCGCCGGCTCCCATCCAAGTGAGTGAGCGAGAGAGAGCTCCAGTCTTGCTCTCTGTCTGTGTGCTGCGCTCTCTCACACTCACACTCACACTCACACACACATTCACACCAACACAATGTAGCATTTACGTACCTTTTGGCCGTTTAAGACACGTTTGCAGCTTCGCTGCGCTTGGTGCTGCTCGACGCTTTTCAGTCACTTTTGATACGTCGTCAGCGTCGCCAGTTAACAAAGCGGATCGCGCACAACAACAGCAACGACTACAAAAACAACAATAACAACTCCAACACCAACAACATTCCGTCCACTTCAATTGTAGTTGTTGTTGCTTTTTATTTTTGTTGTATCTTTAATGCGCGTTCGTTTCGGGCTACGACTTTGCAAAAAAGCAAAAAATAATACAATAATAATAATACAATATCAAGAAGTGGCTCGAGTGCTAAACAACAACCAGGAGTACTAAAAGAAGAAGCAGCAAAAGATTGCTTGCCTAGGCATTTTAAAAAAATTGTTCAATAATAGAATAGCAATAATAAACGTGCAAAGAAAACGCATAAAGTAAAGTTGAAAGAAATAAAATAGAAAAGAAAATGTGCTATAAGAAAAGTTAAGAAGTAACCTCAAGTTTTTGTATCGTGCGCGCTCTATCTCGCTCTCACTCGCACTTGATCACCCCTCTCTCCCTCCACACAGTCCACCAGAGTCTGTCCCGCTTCCTCTACTGCATGCATTCCTTGGAATCATTCTATGTGGATTATCATCGTTAATATCGAGACGAGAAGCAAACGCAGCGATATTTGGAATATTTTTTACGTTATACCTCAGTCTATAACGCTAAATAAGTGAGTTGCATTTTCTTTTTTTTATTAATTATAATTATAGTTTTTGTGTTTAACAATTTATATGATAATATAAGCGAGTACAAGTCGAAGACCCCTCCGATTGAAGCGTATAATGAATCAATGTAGATAAACAAACGTATTTAAGAAAACATAATATTGAGAGAGATTGATCAACTACAAAACAAAACTCATTTCCTTAGTCCAACGATACATTATTTTATAGTAATATTAAGGGGAGTATTTAAATACAGAAGAAAAGCGAGTTCAGGAATTATTTCTTTCTTTAATATTTTTATATGTTAACTTCTCAAAAATTCTTCTCCAAATTCTTCTATAAAAAAAGAATTCAATTTCTTATTTATGTAGTATTAATGTATATTGTGTACTAACAAATTTATTTGGAGAAACTTTAGATTGAGAAGAGTATTAAATTGGAAAAGCAAAAAATGACTCAAATTATTCACTACACTCCCACGTTTTGCTTGCATTTAAAATTAGCATTTGAAACACTGTTGCAGCTTGATCTCAGATTTATCGTCATCATCATCAACACTTGCGTCGCATTTCACTGCCAAAGTCGTCGCTCGATTAAGTGTTAAGTGTTTGGTGATTAGATCATCCAATGGGGCGCGTTTGAAACCGCTTAGCCAAGCTAATAATTAATTTTTGTTTTGTTGCTGTGTTGTGTTGTTGTCAGGTGCAAGCCAAGGCCATTTGAGCCTGGTTATGAGACGCGAGTTGATTGAACCTGCCACAATATAACAGCATCCAGCCATGTGGCAAGTTGTAAGCAGTAAGCAGTAGTTTCCTAAGCAACTCACAAAATGAGGGGCAACAAAATGTAAACGATGTTCGGCTTACAGTGCGCGTCATTATTATAGACACATCAAATATTAATCACGATTTCTTTTGCCCTAATGAATCATCCGCTTAGTCGTCGTGGAGGAAAATTATACATGACAAATCTGTAAAATGCTTTTTTAGAAATTAGTCGACTCATTTCGTGAGTTCTCTTCATAATTTGTTTTCGTTCAAATTATGGCTAATTAAAGTCAAGGCCGCTCGAAATAACAGATTAGTTCAATTAGGCTGATCGTACAAAATTAGTAATTACTTTTCAAAATCTATTAATTCCCAGCTACTAATTGTGAAACTCCCTTAAGATTTGTGCCTTTTATTAACATTGTATTGTTATTCGACTGTGCATGTAAACAGTGAATGAAAAAAGCAAATTTGATTTAGTATTTTATGTTGAAAATTTTAAAGAACTGCTTCCAATAAACATTTAAGAAAGTTTCCTTAATTTTTAAATTTGAATTACCAGTATTTGAATAAAAAAAAGTATCTTAGCATCTTTTCTTTAATAGAGACAATAGTTAAAATTACATTCGGATTGGTTAGTAGCTTAGTATGTTATAATTGTTAATCTTGCTATATTCTCTGCAATTTGAAGAAATAAGAAAGGTCGATTAACATTACATAGATACTTTATAGGCCTCTGTAAGTTTACATAGTAAAAATTCTATAAGTTAATTTAGAAATACTGTATTCTGTATTTCTGCTTTAGCTGACAATATGTTTGGTATATTTACACTTCTATGGTAGTACTTCAACGATATACCTTCGGTGTTGTTTAGTAGTTTGTGGTATATTATGGTATATTTTATCACATTTGTGTATATTCTCACAGTCGATTACACTCTTACTTGTTTTGAATAAGTATCGAAGGAACTTTTCTTATATATACATATGTTACAAAAGAATATAATCAATTGTAAAATTAATCAATTTATTGAATTGTTAAGCATAACTTAAAGAGTCAGACTCTCAGCTTCCCTTCAACACGTTATGCGTATGTTAAAGTATTACGAAATTTAAGGATAATGCAACTATTTGTGCCGCCTTTATTGTAATATTACAATGCAGTAGCGTAATCACAATTGCAATTCGTATCTTGATTTCGCACACTGTGAACACTCTTTGTAGTTGTAGTTGTTGTAGTTGTTATTGCGCTTAACTAGCCCATGTTGATTTTTTATACCAGGCTGTTGAGTTGGCTTTTGAGGCTTTGCTTTCCACAATATGTTAACAATTTTGATTGGCAATGCCGATGCGTGGTGTTTGCATTGTTTTTACTGGATCTCAGTTGCATGTTGCAAATTGCAATTGCAACCAGCAGCAGCAGCAACCAGCAGTAAAATCAACAACAACTATGGTTCGTTGTAATTGTTTCGGCTGCGCTGCGAAGCGTAACCAACATCCCAATGGAGCGGCGTTGAACTCGCCGCTTCGGCCGAAAACACTTTACAAATGATTCTCCATACAATACACATTCTTGGCCACCTCAAAAGCCGCACGCAACGGCGGCAGATGAATGACGCAGACAAAGAGAGCGATAGAGATAGAGAAGAGCTGATCTTAGACGAAACTTAACAACGCACAACGCACTCGACGTGGCCATAAATCACGCGTGCCTTGGCCATATTTGTGGTAGACTTATAGTACTACTTTACTTTACTTCACTCTACTCTAGTCTCTCTTTTTTTTCAGTCGCGGGCCACAACCCATCAAATGTCAGCTACCTTTTAAGTTGCCTTTTTATTGTCTTCATAGAAGTGGTTTTGCCCATATATTCATATATTCATATATTTTGCAGCAGCCAAAGTGCTTGTAATTTTTCTTGTTTTCGTTTTGGTCGCTCTTGCAAGTTCCTTGACGCATAATAATTGCCTAAAAACAAAAAAAAAAACGCTATGCGAATCATTTGAAACATAACTGTGTGACTATTAACTTGTCGCAGCTCTGACAACTGCGTAAACAATCGAGACACTTTGGTGATGGCTTTGTTTTCGTTTTCACTGTTTACATAATTTGCTTAAATTTGCTTTGCCTTTTGTTAGGCTATTTTAATATGATTATGGAAATGTTTAAAAATTATATTATAGTAATTGCATGCTTGACTCCACTGCAACAATTTTTTGTGCTATGTGAAATTATTCTTTGTATTCCACTCTCATTTCCTTGGCAAATTATAGACGCTTTTTCGCTCTAATAATAAGCTACTCTGAGTTTCTTTGTTTATTGGGAAATTTCATTTGTTAGGAGATTTTAAAGATGAAAATTCATTAGATTTTTCTTTACTTTCTTCCTAGAAATGTTTTGGGTTCGAAGTGAAGTGTTAAATATTTAGAGAATACGAAAATTCGTTTCATTTTGATTTACTTAGTTTTCTTAAAAAGTTTTGTTTTTGAAACAAAGTTGTAGAAAAATGGAGTGATAAGTAGATCCACATTTTCCGCTTTAATATTTATTAGAATATTAGTACACAACTTAACTTTATTTGTAAGAAACGTAGCACTAATATATTTCCTATATTTCCTAAAGAAAAAGTGTTGTCTCAGTAGTTCAAAAACGGGTACTATATTATGACAGTTTTAGTAAAATTTAATTTATTGAAATTATACATTTCATGAGCTTGAAGCATGAAGTTCTGATTCCGATTCTTGAAATCAAAGCCAACTTGCTTAAGAAAAGTTATCGAACTCTAATAGAAAATTTCTTAACATATTTTCTATTAAGTTAACTTGATTTCTGTGCCTCAACCTAAACATTAAAAATCAATCTACTGCAGTTTTTTCCCTCTCAGAAAGAACTCGGAAATTAACCTGGCTAAACTTTAATTTCCGCACAATAATCCGTGCTTAGGTTGGGGGAAGCATGAAATAGAGCAAAATATGCGCTACGCTCGGCAATTTAAGAGTTGAAATGCGTTACACTTTATTCAATCGCAGATAGAAAAAGGCAGCTGAGCACGAAGTGGAGATGCCATTGAGCATTGACTTGCTTGTTGTTGTTGTTATAGTTGTTGTTGCTGACCCAGTTCGCAGTGTTGATCTTGAGGAAGAAGAAGCAAGAAGCAATGGCCCCCGGAGGCGCCCTATTATGCCAAGTAACAGCTATGTTATTTCATGGCGTAGATAAAAATTTCTTTTAATTCATTTAATTTTATTTAAGCCAAGCTCAGGCGAGAACACTCATCAACGAAGCTCATAGCCTTTGGCCAAAAACTTATTAATAAATGTTGCTTCTTCGTCTTCGGTTGTATTTCTTTTTTATTGTCTGTTGTACGTTTTGTTTTCTTAGGTATATTCTGTATTTCTTTTTGCGTTTTTTTCTATTTCAATGCTCAAAGGCGTAGATACGCTGACCTGATTAACAACAGCACGCACACTCAGTTGGCCCGGGCTTAGAGCTTTATCGAGTCCAGAGTTGGTTAGAAAGTGTCGCCACTCTCTTTTTATTTGTATGTGTTGTAGCCCAAAGAGGTTTCTTGACATTTGGCTCTGACTTTGGCCCCCGCTCCAAGACGGCTTATTGAACTGATCAGAGCTTTGGACTTGGGTTTGGGTTTGGGTTTGGTTAACGTGTTGCTCCCATGAAGTTGGCTCTAATTGAAAAGTAATAAAAGTCAACCAGTTTTCAAAGTTGTCGCTCAACTTTGACATACAAAAAGGTGTTGTCAAAAGTTCATTGAAATCTAAAAGCAAAAGCAAAACATGAATATCATATTTAAGGGGGAAAAAAGGTTTTTAAATAATATTATGACAATGCCGTGCGTCGAAATGAGCTTTTAACTTCAACTTGTTAATAATTTACAGCCGAGTTGTCGTCTCTCTTTTATGTACATACATTTTGTGTGCTTCGGTGTGTTGAAAATTCTAATTAAAATGTTAACAAAACAGCATAGACAAAAAAATAGTCATATAATGGAAAAAAAAAACTAAACAACCGATGATGGTTGAGAATCTTCTCACATCGCATGGGATGCTTCGTTGGCCATTTTTATAAGCCATTGTTATGTGGTCGAGGAACGAGGCAGAAACAACAGCTGAAAGATCATGTGTAGATATTGCTAACCTTTGAGAATGTTGCGTAACACAAAAAAAATAAAGAGTTGTGTCTACTATGTAATGAATAGACTCTTGTATTTATTATAATCATCTCATAAATGCTAAAACGAACTTAGTTTTTTTTTGTCGATGAGAAGTTAACGAACCAAATAGGCGAAAGCATCTAACGAGTTAGCTAACATCAACTTTTGGCAATTCAAGTGTTTAAATTCATTTAAATATTTACGATTCGATCGATTTTGAAAGTATTTTAAGATTATCCATTATCCCTTTATAGAACTTTATTTGAATTATTACTATTTGATTATGTCAGAAATTCAATAATATTTCCCAAACACTTTTATTTATTTCAAATATCGCAAGAAGACTTATTATTAGAGTTATTTAAAACAAGTAAGAAAACTACCCATTTTAAAAATTACTATATTCTACAAATATACCAAAAACAACTCACAATATACGAAAATATACCTAAGGCTGTATTCGGTATATCGATATTGCATTCAAAATATACCATAAAAAATTACAAATATTATATTTAATTGTGCTACAAAATGATCTGATATTTCCAAAAAGTTATTTTTACGTAAGTGTTGAAATGTTTGTTTGGTTCTACGATCGATTTTTAAATTATAAAGTATATTTAACTTTACAATAACTATTATTAAATTTTTAACTATTTGTTTATGTTACACTGGTATTAAATTCACATATAATGTGAAGCTTTAACACTTGAGTTTTAAATTATTTTAAAACAGCTTTAAGACTGTTAATTTACAAAAATGTATTTCTGACAGCAAATTAATTAAAAAAAAATATTTATTTAGGCGAGCAAATTGTTTGATATTTTCCCAACACTCGTATTTAATTCATATTGAATACTTGCTGTTTACAAATGTATTCACTCGAGCGTATTGTCTGCCAATTCGAATGCATTGAGCTACCTCTATTGAAACCCGAATCGGATTACTCAAGGTGTGCTCTGGTTGAGCAGAGTGCGAGTATCAAGTGTTGAAAGTCGACACCGAATTGAGTTGATATACAAAACGTGTGGAAGAAGCTTCAGTTACTCTACACAATGAGGAACTGTAAATAACGCATATCGAATTGGTGTTTGTAAATATGGTATGATTAAAGATTATGAACTGAATGAATGAGCACTCAACAATAAAAGCCATAACTCTGAGGCATAGATTTGGAGCATAGCTAACGCATACTTGTGTTTCCTCAAAAAGCATTTCCCCACTTTCAACGCTCTCTAAACTAATTGTTATGCGCATTTCAACAAAAAGGCAACGCAGCAGCAGCTTCAACAGGCAACTGGCAACTGGTAAAGCAAATCAAATGCAATCACTTAACAATTTTAGACGCCCCATTTTGGGGCCGGGCGCGTTAAAGCCCGGATCAGCTGGCTTCGCTCTTCGACGGGGGCAACAACATGAAGGCCGCAAGACCGGCACTCGAGACCGGCTCTCGATTCCGAATTCGAATAGGAGTCTGAGTCTGAGTTTCTACTCGAGCACAGACCACATAATGACTAATAATGCTGTCGATTTGCATGCTAAAAGGCAACAGACACAACCAGAGCTTTAACTATGTCTTGAGAAACGGCAACAACAGCAGTAGAAGCTGAAAACTGGTTTTCTTTCTTTCAGATACTATATAGTATTTATGTATACACATTGCATTTCGAAGTCGCGCATTCGAGAAAAATGAAACAATTGTTAAACGCTTTTGTCAGATCCGGTCTAAGATAATGCTACAATATACAGAAATTAAATGAATCGTTGTCTTTGTTGCCTGTATCTTTTGCTTAATGGCCTGAGATCTTTTCCTAAAAAAGTAGAGATATGAAGAAGAAATAGTTTACATTTTTAGGCAGATAAAACATATCTATAAAACTTCAGCTTAATTGATGGGAAAGACACAAACTTTAATTGTTATTATCTTTCTTTTAAAGCAAACCGAATTTTTTCTTAGGATTGCTAATGGCTAAAACTGACTTTAAAACATCATCATTTATCATAAAATCGCCAAAAATCTGTGACTAAAATTCACAATTTTTCATTATGTTAATTGAGGATAGAAAACATTTTTAAGTATGGATGTTATTTCACTGTCTTTCATAGTATCAATTAAAAATTGATACGCAAATTAAAAGCAATGCAGTTGGAGGCTTTTTGTTTTAGCTTTAATGAAATACCCTGAAGAGAGATCTCCAGAAGAGATAGTTTACATTTTTGTGCAGATAAAACATATCTATAAAAGATCAGTTTTTTGTGGAAGTCACAAAATTTAAGTGTGATTATCGTTCACTTCGCATGAAGTAATATTTATCTTTGAAAGAAATGTTTATTTTACAATTCTTCATAACATCAATTAAAAATTAATACGCAAATTAAAAGCAATGCAGCTAAAAGGAAGATATTTATTTTAGCCTTGATCTAATTTCCCAATCAAAAATATGTGGATAACTTACTTTGATTGTGATTACCTTTCTCTAAATGTGAATTTTTCCTGATAAAAGCAGCTCTAGTACATGTAATAACTTATCATAAAATCATCAAAAATCTGTGACTAAAAGGTGCAATTTTTTTTATTAGTTATGCTCCGATATTTCTTTACTATTTTTAATAATATCAATTAACAATTGATACGCAAATTAAAAGCAATGGCGGCTTAAAGGAAGCTATTTGTTTTAGCCTTGATCCATTGATCCATTGATCCATTGCATTTAGTGCCACATCAACTTCAAATTGTACCTCTAGTTAACCAGCTCGAATCGATTGAAGCCAATAACAAATTCGTAACAAATTGCAAATTGCCATTTGGCAAATGAACGGTTTGAGTTTTGGCCATTCCGACACGTTCCAAGCTCAACAGAGATGTGTAAGTACTAATGCCAACTAATTTCTTGACTCGTTTTACTTTTTTGTATCTCACTCTCTTTTCTCACTATTCGTATCTGTATCTTTGGCCTGGGCAGCGTAATTGTTTCTATTTAGCTCTTGATTAGCATTAGACTAGACGCGGAGTTTGTGGAAGTTTGTCGAGTTGCGAAGTTGTGAAAAGTTGAATGAACTTCGGACGGGATTCTTTTGAAATCTTCACTCAATTTGTTTTTCTTTGTTAACACTTTTGATGTTTGAGCTGTTTTGTCGAAACTTCCGCCATGCAATTGGCCACAGTTTTACAATGGCTTTAATTGAAAATTCATTTTGTTAATTTGTTGGCAATTAAAGTGCATTTGATTGAGACTTTTGCTGTCATAACTTTCACCATTCAAATGAATATTATAAATGATCATTTCATAAGTGACTTGACATCTCTTGCACTTCTCCTGCTCTTACTCTTGCTCAGCTGTCAAGTTGCCTATCTGCCCATTATGCTATTGGCCCCTGACAATGGAGCCCACAACTAGTGACAATCGACAACAACAACGAACAACGATCAAATTGAAAACGGTATAAACTAAAAAACACAAAATTAGCGTTACGTCCGTTGATGTTTTGACACAACACACACACTCTGTGTGTTATGTGTGTGATGTGTGTAAAGTGTAGGTGTTTGCTTGGACGCGGTCCGATTTCTTTTTGTTTGGTTTCGTTTTGTTTTGTTTTGTTTTTGGCGTTTTTTTTTATAGTTCGACTACCCCTTTTGGCTATCTTGGCCTAAATTTGCATAATTTATGTAATTTCTGCCCATTTTTTATTGACTCTTATTCATCTATAAACAAAATATGTGCACAACTTCAGAAACGCGTGTTGCCCGCGGCATTGTCAATATTTTTTCTCTCTATGCTTTACTCGACGATTGCAATAAATATTTGGCATGTTGTTTATCTCAAGCAAGTTGACTTTAATCCCAAGTTTATATATAGACTTTGAAGTATGCTACATTTGATATTTGTCAGCTTCGTAAACATAAATTTTTGCTGATAAACTGAGATCGCGTTGAGTCATTTTTCTGACTTAGGCCCTATTTCAATCATGACATTATTAAATAGGAGAAATAAATAAATCGCATTATTTTTAATTATAATCAAACAAAGACCATGCTTGTTTTATCTTTGTATATATTTCTGATCGGATTTTAGTGCGAAATCATTTTTAAAAACTATTTCGTGGAAATACAAATACGGGGGATAATATAAATAAGGATTTTTATGACGATGAATTTGCGAAATTTATGCTGCTATATTTGTTGAGCATGGGAATTTTAAACATTTCTAATGTTGATTTAAAATAATGCTTCTTCAATTAGTTACTGAAACAGTTGTATTCATTTTAGTTGCCATTTAAGCAAGCACTTATAACTTTGAAGGATTTAAAATTATGATTTAAATTAATGTATAATATAACTTATTTTAAAAGATTATTTCTTTCTTAACGAATACATTTATAAATCTTTTTATAAGGATTTTAAATTGTAAAATCATTGCATTAATTTCTTCATGTAGTTAACATTTATACAACTTTTATACATAATCTTAAAGGATCTTAAAGCATTGCAATGCTTCTGCAAATAGTCAGTGAAACATTTTGAATCATATTTTTGCATTAGCTACTTCATGTATTTGATGAAGGAATTTAAAGCTTAAAATCATGATAATTTTAAACACTGTTTGTGTCGCACCCTTAAGGCTTTTTTCTTAAGGAATATTTTTAGGTATCTGAATGTTTTGGTGCACTATAATTTCCATGCTTCTTTCCACTCTTCGGGCTGGTAAAATTCCATACGTCAGCTATATTATTAAGTTATCAAGTCTAATTAATGGCAGCCTTGGCAGGAACGTTTCACTCTTTGTGTTCTTGAGACTTTTTTCTTTTTTGTTGCTGTTCATTTTGGTTTTGGCAAAAGGTTTTTCTGTGTGTGTGTGTGTGTGTGTGTGTGTGTGTGTGTGTGTTATAACAGCACTTTAAGAGCCATGTCAACTTGTTTCCCAAGCGAATAGTGTGAACAGAAGAAGAACTTTGTGTTCAACTCCAGAGCCCAGAACAAGTGTGCTAAGAATAAGAATATGCATGCGACAAAATATTCGAATATTCACAGACTGGAGATGACCTTGTTCCCACAGAACTGAACTGTACAGTGGCTACTTTTGTAGCCCCGTTTTGTTTAATTTACTTGACGACGATTTCTGTTTGGAGTTGCTTTTGTGCGGTTTCATTTCATTTCATTTCGTTTCGTTTACGAAAGCAATGCCATCAGCAAAAGTGGAAGGCAGAATGAAACAGAAAAAATAAATAAACTTAATCAAGCGACCGCAGAATGAAGAAATCAAAAGGTAGCCACGATAAATTCAAATCAAAGTCGGGTCTAATTTATGGGCTAGCTTCCCAATGACTTCGACTGGAGACACTCAAAAGCACGAAGCATCTGCAATCGTTGCACGTAGCTTTTCCGCTGCACCCACGTTTCCCAGCTGTTGTCTGATCTGATCCACATGCTGATCTCTCAGTGTTGGTTGTGTGTTGATTAAACGCCCACCTACTTTCCCGGCTTCATTCCGTTTCGACTAACTGGGCTTATCACTTTGCCTGCCTGACTGACGGCCATTCAAGTGTTGGCTTTTGCGTTCTTAACTGCCACTTTGCTGCCATTCTCGTGCCCGTTTCCATTCCCCGTTCCCGTTGAGGCGTGTCATCGCCTACGTATTTGAAGCTTTAGCTTCTCTTCTGCATTCTCATCCATTGTTGTTGCCTCTCCCGTGCGGATCTCTTGTGCTACTTCCAAGCAAATTTGGCACACAGTATTTCCTCCTTCTCCTCCTCCAGCTGCTGTTTCTCAATCTCATTTTCTCATTCCGCAACCAAGACAAATGTTTGTCGTTCTGCCTGTTTGGCTGCCTCATCTTCTTCATTTTGCCATTCAAAATGTTGAATTTTTTCATTTTTTACTTTTTTGCCTAATGGCATTTTTATGCATTGCAAATTGTGCTGCGCCTGTGTTTCGGTTAGGAATTTTTTGTAAAGTCATATAGTACTGAAAAAAAAACGCGAAATTGAGAAAAAGATGACAGAAACACTGACAGTGCCTCTCCAGAGGTCTAAAACTGGCACATAATGGGCGTTACCCAGTTCCGAGATAAGATTGATTTATTGCTGGACTCGACAAAACTCTTGCACTAAATGAGTTGTGGAAACAATGATGAGATGTAACTTGGGAAAGAATTAGCAACTGTATATTTTCTTTACTGATATGTTCAGACTGAGCTGATTTTGCATATTTTAGAGGAATGACACATTCATCTAGAATTCAAAACATGATCAGCAAGAACTCTGTGTCATATGGCGAAATTCTTCAATCAATGAGTAAGAAAGCTGAAGAATACTCTCAGATGTGCGTGACTGTGAAAGATCATGAATTAATAGCGGAAAAATGGTAATAATTATGGATAAATATTGAATGCTAAAGATAATACTTAGAAATAAATTTCAAAAATGTAATAAATATTTTGATTGTCAAAAATATTCTTATTTATTTGACGAACAATATTTCAATATTAAACGAATTGGTATTTGGAATGGATACCAAATTTTTAATATTAAAAAATGTTAATATTATTTAGGAATATAAAAATAATTTAAATACATTTATCAATAATATCATCTTTATGATGATCTGGCATATTATGTATCAATATATCATATATTATATATAGTATATTTATATATATATATGTAAATGTATATTTGTTGAATATAGATTTATTGAAAATGAGTATCTCACAGTCGAGCACACACGATCGTAGCTTTCTTACTTGTTAGAACCATTTTTAAAAAATGTATTACGATATGTTTATCTAGCTATAGTTTAAAAGCAAACATGTTTAGTAGAATTCGTTAGAATTAGATAATGTTAATAACGATTCTATTCTAGTTTAATGAATGAAATTCAGATTATTCTAAGCAAATTTAAATCAATAAAATCAATGTTGAGTCAACCCTCGAGAGTCGCAAAAAATACTACAAAGTCTTTCGCTCGATCTTCACAATGAGCTCGATTTTATTCATTCATTACGCATTTGGAATAATTGTTAAGACGCATTAAGAACACGCTACGGTTGCTAAGCCGAAACGTAAACAAGATAAATGCCGATTTATACAATTATTAATAACAACAGCAGCAGAAAAGATGAAATTCAACAATAATAATGAGAATAGCGACAAAGTGAAGTGAAGCAAACTTGCAAATCGCATTTTTGCATAATGACAACAACGATGACGAAGATGAACTCTATAGTTTGTCAGGTTGGGAATCGAGAGTGAAAGACAGAGAGAAGAGGGAGGGGAAGAGCGGCCTAATAAATTGCCACACAAAAGTCTCAACAAGTTTTGCGGTTTTCCCACGAGTTTTGTGTGTGTTTTTTATTGTTGTGTGTTTTACTTTGCATTTGCTCAAGTGATTTAGCGATTTAGTGTTTGTTGTCCATAAAATGTCACCAGTTACACTGCAAGAAATAAAAGTGTGGCATAGTTACGAAAACAGGAATCGACATCGACATCGAATCGAATCGTATCGAAATGTAAAGAAACCGAAACTGTAATCAAATTATTAGACCACAACAATTTGGCCGCAAGGTTGGCTGTGAAACGCTTTGAGCATTTCATTAGAGCAGAAAATATGATTTATAATGAGCTAAGCGAATTTGCATGAAACAAATCCAAAAGAAAAACCAATTCAAAGCACAAAAACAAAAAACAGAAGGCGTGCCACAAAACACGAGATCAATTATGTGCTCAGACCCTGGCTTATATATGTATGTGTAGAGGTATAGATAGGTAGATATAGAGTCCGTCTATTTACCACTTGCATTCACTTTTCATATCGAAACTTCCTGCTATGCGCTGACGGTGAAAACTTCCAGTTGAAATATCTCAACGCGTTGCACAACTCCTGAGAATGGTCGAGCAGCAACAACCACAAAAGCAACAAGCAAGCAGCTAGCAACAACTGCAACAATAAACAATACTCGACGCTACCTTTGGCGCCGAATTTCGTAAGTTTCCCGCAACTGAAAGTGGCCAAAAGGCAGCCTGAAGAAGCCACAGCAATTGCACAAAATAAAAATTCATGTAAAACGGTCAACTTCCCATAGCGACAAGACAATCCAATACCCTGTAATCAGTCTGTTGCAATGGACAATGTTGCAAGAAAGCTTCATAAAAAGAGCTCAAATTAAGCGTATTAATTATAAACCGTGATTGGAAATATATTTAGAGCTGCTCACACTCTTATTTATGTTACTTATAATTGAGAAATTATTATAGAGAAATATATATCGTGATATTTAATGATCTTATTTAGTTTAGTTATTAGTGTAAAAAATTCGTCGTTTAGTGTGAAATTATAATACAGAAACATATAATAATAATTATTCTTCAATAAGTTATATTTATCCGTATTTGTTTGAGTTTCTATTTAATTTATTTATTTATTTCAATGAAAATGTCGCCATTAAAAACGCCATTTAAATTTATGGTAAATTATATGATTTTATGGTTACACATTAACATCTTTTTTATTATGCTGTAAGCCAAAGATTATACATTTTGGATTACCCTTTAGTCAACACGTTACAGGGTATTTAAAACCAAAATGAGATTGCAATTGTGTAAAGCTTTATTGTGTAGGAGTTGAGAGTTCGTCTTTGACTTGGAGTTGAAGTTAGAGTTTTTAGATCTACGTCGACAATTGTTTGCACTTTTGTATTAAACTCTGTTTGAGACAAAGACTAAGGCAAAGACAAAGACTTTGGGAGCAGGCGAAAATGTTAATGAATCTTTTAATTTTAAGCTGCAAATCAAATGAAGCTCTGACTCACAGACAGTCACAGCCACCAACTTTTTTTTGGTAGCCAGACAGAAAGTGAAAGTCCATTCATCCATCTCAATCCAAAGTGTGCAAAATAGTATGAATAGAAATGCGAGCGCGCCTTTTGTTTAAATTTTTCGTGCGTTTCACACGCAAGTTTATTACACTTTCAACTTTGACAGCGAGTGTGCGAAAAAAACAAAAAAACGCAGCGCACAGTCAAAATCAACAGCAAACTAAACAACAATAAAAAAAATGAGTAACAAAATGTAAACTGCAATCATAGAGTTGGTAACCGAAGCAGACTTGGCGAAAGGTGTTAAAACACATTCGATATGCATAGAGTATATAGTGGACTATATAGTATTCAACAGTCGAGGAATGAGATCACTTGGGTCAATTAGCTTAAGCAGACATTCAACTTGGGAGGAAGCTTTGACCACGAGTTGAAAATGAAGGAAATTCGAAATTGGAAATGTTGAATGTCTCTTCAAATGCCAATCACGTTGACCGATTTATCACTGTCTATCTATAAACAAAAAACCTTTGCTTTCCTTCACTTGCTAAACGCTGTTATTTTTTTGTTGTTAACACTTTTACTAATACAACGTATTAGTGAAACTTAAAGACAAAGAAAAGCCTTGCACAACTCAAGTTATAAAGCAATTTACTTTAATGTTTTATCTGATTAAAGGTAATCGGAACAATGCAAGGTCTTTAAGTGCATCAAGATATTTCTTTTAATAACGAGTTATACTCGTATCACTCTTTGTTTTATCTCGTTACGTATACTGATTCTTGTTTAGATAAATATTACTATCTCTATTAACATATACCGAAAAGAGTCTAACATGTTTTCTTACTAGTTTTGTTAGCAATTATGTAATGCTTTTGTTAGATCATTTTTTAGAATTAGTCTTGATATCATTTGGTAAGCTGAATCCTTCTGGAAACTCTTTGCATTGACTGACAATCTGCTAAATTTTGGTTTATTTTAAATGTACAAGTATAGTCTTTGGTATATTTTTGTATTTTTGCGGTATATTGTGTGGTATATTTTAAGAATAATACCGCACAGTTTTGATTTTATTCAATATGGTTTGCGGGTATCTTACAATCGAGCACCCCCGACTGTAGCAAATTTACTTGTTTTCTTATACGACTTTGCAAACGTCAAGTTTCTTAGATTTTACACATCGAGGTGTATTTTAGTATATTTGGTTTTGGTTTATATTATTTGGTATATTTTAAGAATAATAGCGCACTGTTTTGCTTTGTTCGATTCGAGTAGCGGATATCTCACAGTTGAACACACTCGATTTACTTGTTTTTCTATAAGTCTTTGCCGACTCCAAGTTTTTAACATAAGTTTTTAGATACTTTGGTGACATTTTTAGAATATTTTATAATAAACCAAATACTGTACAATTAGTGTGCAAAATATACCATATGCATAAAGTGAAATTACTCAATATAGTATATATTAAAAGATCGCAAATATTTAGTTCCATTATGTTATTTTCTATACTTTCAGTTGTAATATAACATTAGAATATTCGCCCGAAGTTTTCATACTTTACAATTTCATTAACACCAAATATAATTCTAAAATTACACTGAGATTGAGATAAAATCGCTGCTCTTGACTGCAGCTTCAACTAGTTGTAAATAATGTTGAGAATAGTTTTGCTACTCGTATAATTTGATAATTAAATCGTGATTAGTTTTTCGTAAAGTTTGCAGCGTGTTTACTTAGCTCGTTTATCAATCGCCTTGTGCCCAATGTTCCGCAGGTATCGCTTAGCACAGTAATCAGACTGTGATATGATTTCGTGTGATAAGCCTTATCACAGATACGTTCTTACGTAGTTCTTTGAGTGTGAATTTGAGTGATTCGGGTGTGCTGCATTGTGTGCTGACCAAATGGCTGACCAGTTTGGTTTTGCCAGCTCGTTTGGAAAGAGGAGGCGCGTCATGCCCCAAATATGTGGTAAGCGGCAGCAGCATCAAGCGGCATCTGCAAATGACTTTGTTCCCGAATGTGGTAGCAATACTTTTGCTTATTTACAATCATTATCTGCCGCATCCAACTTTTCTCTCTCTCTTTCTCTTGAGACTGCATCGCGCGCTCGGCAGTCGCACGATTCGCCAATTCGCCGATTCGCGCTGCGTTGAAAAATATTAAATTGTAAATAAATACAAAAAGGCAAAAGCAAAAGAATTATGTTCGTGTCGCCGTCGACGCGGCGAATGCGATTGTATTAAAGCGACTGTGACTGTATCTGTGTCTGTATCTGCGTCTGTGTTGTGTTTTATTTTATTTTGTTGTTTTTTCTGTTATTTTGTGTTTTTTTTTTTTTAGTACATAAGTTGTAGTACTCAAGCGCACCTCAGACGCTGCGGTCGTTGGTCGGAAATGTCGTTAGTTGTTGCCTTCACTTTTCGTTTGCACATTGGTTTTTGTTGTTATCGCGACACACACCTTTCGCCTCCAGGCCGCCGCGTGTGCTAAACGAACGCTTGTTTTAGTACTAAATCGAACACTGCGAAAATTGGCAACGAACCCGCATCGAACAGTTTTTAACTTTTTGTCCAATTTCTCGCGCATTTCCTGTGTTGTTTGTGTGTGTGTAAATTTTTGTTACGCTTATCACAGCGCACAATTTGTTATGTTATGAATTCAATTATATGAAAGATAACAAACAAACTATAATACGACATTTAACTCTCTACAAAATGAGCTAAATACGAAATAAAAAAATAATACAAAATTGTATATATGAAAAAGAAAAATAATCGTGCTTGGTGTTAAAAAATATATTGTGTGGTTTTAGCACATCGTTAAAGGATTACACAAAAAGCCAAAGAAACATCCGATTCTTAACGAACACAGGTGAGAAATCTGCACTCAGTGGGCGTGACTTGCCAAAAGTAAACTCCGCTTTTATATATAATATGTATCTAAGAGATAAAGAACCTCAGGCTTTTGTGTTGAAAAATTATGACTATTGCAGCACCGAATTGTGTGTTTAATGTTGCAAAAAGCTTTTAAATATTGACACTTGGCTTAAGTTCGCAAGTTGATCAACTGAGAAGATTATGAAAGCTTTCTAATCACGGACTAAATGAAAAGTGATCTGGCTTTTACTAAAGTGCTTCACATGAATTGTAAATTCCCTAAATTTAGTGATTCGTGCCTCCAGCATGTTGCGGTACATATTTTTTAGTAAGTGTGTGCTAAGAGTAATTTTGCAATGTGCGCAATAAGGGGTTTTAGGACAGCTGTACTAAAAAGTACTAAACTGTTAAAAACTGCAGTTTGCCAGCCCAAACGACTTTAGTTCAATATGAATATACAAAAATATACTAAATACTTTCACTAAAGCATGACTCAAGTTTCCATTATATTATAATCCACAAATGTCAATATATACAGTTGTGCTAAAATAGTGTGGATGTTGAAATCTAGCTGTATTACAAATAAGCTCGTCATATCGATAAGAATAACAATAATGCCATGAAATCCGAAAGCACACACAAATGTTTTTATATGTGGGCATTTTTTCCCTCATTTGGAATACTTATTACGATATTATATGGCTAAGTGCTGCGATACTTGGGTCATGAAGGCAAGTGAGTCATTTGACAATAAGGAAAGAGGCGCGCCGCGGAGCAAAACAAACGTGCTCACATTGTGCATGGTCGGATGCAAAACAGAGAGATCCCCTTTATTCCATAATTCACTTGAGCTTTGTTGTTTATGAAAGGCCAACAACTGGCCACAACAACAACAACAAGCAAGAAATTGTTCAAAATTTATATGAACCAAAATAAACAGAGATTCATAAGCAGTGCAGAGAATCGAAGCAAAGGAGCCAAAAACAGAAACAATGCGTAGCCATGCCGGCAAAAAAGAAACAGAAGAAGAAAATGAAAACACACATAAGAAAGTTCGATATGCTTTGAGAAAGGGGTTGATTAAAAGATACCCTCTTGTTTTTTTGTTTTAATTTTTTTTCTTAGGTTCTTTTGAAGTGAAAGTCTTGTTGCTTAGCTTTGTTAGCAGTTGATTTGATATTATAATTCTATAATATTATTTGATTGTTTACTTCAGCAATTAAGTCTTGTGATCAATTATAAATTGAGTATTGATTTTTATTAGTATTCTATAATTTTATTTAATTCTTTATTTAAAATACAGTTATAGAACAAATTAAGAATTGATAATTTCAAAAATAAATTTATTCAAGCTTAATACCATTTAAATGGATTGCTATAAAATTGCAGCTTCTAGTTTTTGTTGGTTTAAATCTATTTTTTTTTTTTTTATTTTTTTGATTGTACTAAAATCTTCAGAAATTAAACACGTTATGCAAATAAAAAGTGAATGCTTTTATTAGGAAGTGAAGAGTGAGAATCTCAAGTTAATAAAGCTTATAAGACTATAAGTATTAGAAACACTCAGCGGTCTAATCCACCCTCTTTTACCTATCCTCTTTGTCCAGGGTATGAGAAAATCAACAAAATACGAAACAATTTATAACTGCACATTTCTGTGGCAAGTGAACTTTTGCAATTAAAAAAGCTGCTGGCAACTGGCAACTGGCAGACGAAGCGTGATCCCAAACAGCTCGGATAATACAATAGAAGGCCAGATGGCCGCAGCTAGAGTTTTAAACTCTTTTCCGCTATCTCTGACCAAATACTTTACGTACACACTGTACGCACGAACTGCGCGAAGAGGAAGATCAACCAGACTACTATCTAATAAAATAATTTATGCTTTTCTAAGAACATTTTCCTGCCCTTCTCGCTGTAGTTGTTGTTGTTGTTATTATTGTCGCTTCTTAGGCCTCCTTTTTTTTAGACATTTTATTTATAGAAGAGTACGAAATGTGACGCATTTCGTTTAATTTGGCATGTGAACTTATTTATTTATTTATTTTTGTTGCTTGTTGGCTCGCTTTTCGTTTTTTACTTCGAGTGAATGACTTGTGTGCGCTCTTTTTTTTGTATTTAGTACATGTGACAATCTCTCTCAATTGAACAACGCATTATCACTAATGAAATAGCCCCTGCAGACGACACACAACAATTGTGTATATACGAAAGTATATTTGTAACTTTTTCGTATATCATTTGCCTTCCTCATGTGTCGTTTTTTCGCACTGTTCCAAAGTTCAGGGTAGTGGGCTTAGTGGGCCAAGAAATTGATGGATGCACTGGGCAAAGCCAAAAGTAAATAACTTCCGATTTATAATTATTTTTATTGTATACAGGGTGTCTCTTCGACCGGTAACTTTCCGTCATATGTATAACATACAAAGTTACTTCTATCTTATCTATTTTCTCAAGTATCTCTGTTTAAAAAAAAGGCAACCTTCTACTTTTGGTATTGTATACAATTATTCTATCTCGTCTCGACGATAAGCTGTCGAGGAAGCCAAAGTTACAAGATTGATGTCATTCTGCTGCTGTGATTTTTCTGTTGCCTACTCGATGCCATCTAATACCCTACATGTGTTTTCTTTTTCCTCCTCCGTTGGTTTGTTCGACAGCTGTCAAAGTGTTCTGTTTACAGCCAAAACCATTTTAAATATTGCGCTGATTAATTGGTCATGATTTGTTACAGTTATGACAGCTTTTCTTATTATACCAAGAAGAAGCGGCTTGAAAGTGAAAACTGTTGAAATGACGTAAAATAAATCTGTTCTAAACAGCGCCAACATTATAAATAATCGTTCAGCTGTTGATGCCGCTGTGTCATGCATTGGCGAAATACAAAAAGACGTCAATATATGGGGTGCTAAAAGTGTGCTAAATTGTAATACTTTGAAGTCGAAAGTATAGATTCAGTTCAAATTGCTTAATTGTCCGAAAAGTGTGTTCTAACCAGCGCAATTATAATAAATAATAATTCAGCTGTTGATGCCATTGTGTCATACTTTGGCGAAATAAAATAGGCCGTTGTATTTTGGTGTACTAAAATGGCTACTTTGAAGTTGAATGTATTGAATCAGTTGAATATTGTCTTATCATCTGAAAAGTGTTTGGTTGTTGAAGATAGTGAAATGTATTAATTAAAAAAATCACAAATTGCTGTAAATCACTTTTCTACTTCACATAAATCTTCGATTTTTTTAAGGCGACAGCAATAAATTTCAACAAAATAAAACAAACATAATCCACAATGCTTAGGTGTATTAAAATTGTGCTAAATTGTTCAAGGTTAAGCTGATAATATCAGAATCAGTATTTTAATGTTGTAGATTATAAAGCATATGACATAAATTGTGTACTAAAAATGAGTTAACTGTACTAAATCACATACAGAAACAAGTCAATAAATTTCAATACCTCTAAAAGCAAATATAATCCCCAAATTTCGTAGCTCTAAAATCACAGTGATTGAGTTGTTCATTAAACCAGACGAACTGGCAGACAGACGTCCATCACGTCCAATAATAAATATTTTGTTTAGGACTGTGTTTTGCTTGTGAATCATTATAGTACACAATTTGCAATCAAGGCAATAACCTGATATTGAGCCAATGCCTGTCGAATGATTGAAATCAATCTATTGCAATGATATTAACACTAGTCACTGTTTACCTGGCAGTGCTTTGACATATCTCTTGGATCGCATTCAATTGGCCTGTTTATTTCACAATTCTACCATATACTCGCACTTTTTCGCCCAAATTAAATTTCTTTGTAAATTTTTGTGGAGCGCGGATATTGTGCAATATATTGTGTGTATATTTCCAATCGATTTATAAATAACTTGAGTTTACATAGCACAAATTGCGAAGTAAACAACAGGTCGAATGCCCCAAGTGACGTTAAGGCGAAAACAAATTTTCCCTGTTTATATGGTGGAATCGAATGAAACTAAATACAACAAAATTGAAATGCCAGAACAGTTCTCAACTCAGCTCTCTCCCGTATGACATTGAAAAGTGCGGACAGGGAATTGGGTTATCGCTTGTTTTGCTCCATGTGCTGCTCCGATGTGGCGTGAAAATACTTTAAACAAAATCTAGAAATTGTAATTTATACTATGTACTCAAGTATTAAATGCAGCCTGACAACACAAAGCAAACAACTACTTGCGACTCTTGACTCTCGACTCTCAATTCGCCGATCAACGATCACCGATCGCGTCGATCGCCCACTGAGCGAACTGCAGTTTGACGGGAGCCGATTTCCAATTATATTTGTATTCATAATTTATATTTATAGTACATTTCGCCATGTGCACAGCATACAAAACTATATATTAGCATTCGACTGGAGCAATTAAATGCGCCCACGTCTCATTATTAATTGTGTATTGAGCTTCGGGCACCATCCAAGTCTTGACAACATCAACTAAAATATGCTAAAAAAGTTATTTATTGTCTCTGAATTGCTTGTCTTTTATGACACTCATTAACATTCTCTGAATAGACTCATTGAGAAACATTCCTAAATGGGATTTCTGCATTTAAAATTCTTCGTTGCCTTAGGTAAAACATATTTTATTAAGTAGGTGAATTAAGTTATTCATTTGAAGTGCACCAAAAACGGAAAGTTGTATTAAAAGTCTTTCTATAGTAGCTTTATTGGGTCTTAATTTTCAACAGTGTTGGGTATATTGTTAGTCAAAAAAGGGATTTCATTTAAATTTTTATTTATCAACAATTTTACAAACACCAAAGTGTTCTAAAATTGTCTATACTTTACATTTCCTCATTTTACATTTTGAATACTTTGTTGTAACTCAAATTGTTGCTTCAAAACTAACATATATGGTCATGCATTCATTCAAATATATTTCATCAGTGATTTGAATTATCAAATGTGTCAAAATGTACTAAAATGCTATAAACTTGATATTAATTATAATTAAATAAATGAAAACTATCGTTACTTATGAATAATACTCTTTAATTTGATATTCTTCATAAACGATTTAAATATGCAAAATGTTATAAAAAGTACTAAAATGTTCTAAAATTTTATTTATTAGATTTTATGTTTAAAATGGCTTATCAAAAATAATTCTTATTTTAAAAAGAAATGATTTTTATTTTTATTCATCAATTTTGTATTTATTATTTTTCATTTATTTATTTTTCATCATCAAATGTACCAAAGTGTACTAAAATTATCTAACTATGTATTTGCCAATTCGTTTATTTTTATTATTATTTATTTAGTAGTAAAGCTAATATCTATGAAAATAATGGATACATCTCAATATTATTTAAATATTTTTCATTAACCATTTTAATTGAAAAGTTCAACAAAAATGTACTAAAATATTTTATATGTGTATTTATTGCATTTCGTGTTTAAAATTACAGTAAAAATAAGCAATATTTAATTTTTGTACAGTATAAAAAAGATAGTAAGGAATTATTCATAATGATTTTTAAATGTACCAAAGTGTACTTAAATGTACTTAATTTGTATTTCCTGCATTTTGTGTTTCGAATTGCAGTAAATATTGGCATTCCCAGCCTTTTTTTTGTGACCACATTTACTGCGACTGTTATCGCCAATTTGTACTAACGTTTTGCCATTGTTGCGGTTTTTGTTTTGTTTGGTTTTTTTGCAGATATCGTTTTCGCTTATCGAAAATACAACAAAAGTCTGTACCGAATGCTGCCGCCAAATTGCAGAGTACCTCAAACTGAAAATAATTGCGATAAGGCAAATGGAAATAAATGGTACTATGTGCCTCAGTTGCATTCAATGAGGAGAACCTGAAGAATCAGAAACGAACCGATGTGATACTTGGAGACTAAGCATTGCAACAACGATATAAATACATTAGTGTTAACCATTTAGCGCTAGATAAAAGCTACATAGGAATACCACAAACAGATATAATTCTACTTCTACTTCTACAAAAAAAGACTTGAGCTGAAACACTTGCCAAATTCAACATGGAACACTTGGATCTGGCTGGTTATCTGAACACACCAGTTAACTGGAATCTGGGTGCATTCGAGCACCAAGGTGAGTGCAATACTGATAATAGTTTTATATATATTTGAAGTGCTGGATGAAGTGATTTAAAAGACTAAGGAAGTGATCTATAAATATATAATTCAAGAAAGCAATTTAATCAGAAAAAGTTATGTACTATATGCCACCTATTTGATTAAAAGCAAGAGCTATAAATAATGCTGTCGCAATCAATGACGCTGCATAGCTTAAATAATCCTTCTTGAGTTGTTATAAACAATGAAAGCAGTCTGCGGTGCCTTTGCTTGGGTTTTTCTTATCTTTTTATCTTTGACATATGACACTAGTTTACATTTTTTGCAATAAAGCAACTTAAGTCTAAAGCTCTTTCGATCTACTCGACTCTACTCAACACTTAAAGCTTAAAACGCATTTAATCGACCTAGTGATCAGTAAGCTTTACTGAACTTTGAAAGCTATTATTACAAAATATTGCTCCTTTGAAATCCTACATTCAAACCATTTATTTATTTAAGTTAGCCTTGAGCTTTTATAAACTTTAAAAGCTCATTTTACGCATGAAAATTATTTCGATTGCAGTTTCAATTTAATAATTATACTCAACATTTGCTTAAGTAGCAATTGCTCTGCTTCTTCAAATTAAAAATTAATCTCACAGTCACTTGCAGCCAGTGTCATTAGCTGCACTGTCTGTGATTGATGTCGTCTATTAGTGCCGCTTTAGACTAATGTCATTGGCACACAAACATGCTCAGCTGGTCACTTTTATGCCCAACGCTTTATTAATAAATTGCATAATTAAGCGGCATGATTCATGCCGAATGAGGCAAAAGCAGAAGCAGAAGCAGAAGATGAGGCAAAGTTTGTCGACTGAGGCGATCCCGATGCGGGCGCATTGCGATAAGATCATTGCAACAGTTGCAGTTGCAGTTGCAATTGCAGTCTTTGTTTCTGTTGTTGTTGTTGTTGTTTCTCTGACTGTGACTGTTGTTGAATGGAGGACTGCGAGATTGCCGGTGCCTGGGGCCGGCATCAACGATGCGATGTTATGCTGTGTGCAGACTGTCGCAGAATTCTACTCGACAGTTGTTTGATGGCAGTTCAGTTTTGTGGCAGGCACAGCTGGAGACGGAGCTGCAAAGATGCGCAAATGCCAGGCGCGCCTTCTAAGTACGCGGAATAATAAAAACAATACAATTAACATAAATGATGAATAAATAACATAATTGATATTATATTTCATCTAATAAATGATGAAACATAAATAATAAACAAAAAGTAAATAAAGCAACAAAGTATAATAAATGTTTATGATTTATAATTTTCTTTGAAAAAAAAATCAAAATGACAGTCCAAGGTCTCAGCAGCCATGAGCTTCAGTAAAAGTTTGGCTTTAATCGAAAGTCACCTTCGTAAATCAATTTTAATTAAAAAACTTAATTAACTAATAAAACCAACTGTCTAATAACAGCTGATAATAGAAAACTGCAAATAAAGGCAACTTTTAAATTCGCCAAATTCTCATTGCCAAAAATAATCGCAATAAAATATGAAATATTAAATAATATATATAAATGAAAGAATACATTTTTAAAAACAATTCATTCAAATATTTATCATTAATAATATTAAAAAAAAAATATTCCATAAATCATATTAATACAATATAACATACAATATATGAAATAAATATATTATAAATACCTGAATGATATTTTCATTGCCAAGATAACCGCAACTAAATATGAAATATTAAAAAATATATATAAATAAATATTTTAACAATCAAAAAAAAAATTACTCTTAGTATATATACATAAATACCTAAATGTCTTACTAAAAAATATTTATGACAACTGAAAATAGCTTGCAATAAATCATTATTACTATATATTATAATAATAATCTAACTGAATTGAAATTACCAAAATTAAATTCGACTTGCAATAAATCATTATTAATAATTAACAATAATCTGACTATACGGAAATACTAGTTTAAGAAAACAAAATAAAATACAATAAAAATAAAATAAATGATCACTAAATTAAAAAACCAGTTTAAAAAAATAAAATATTACATAATTTCGGAACGCTAAAATACTTTTTTGTCAAAGTCATACAATTTTTAAAAATATTAAATGCTATATAAAAATGTAAAAATATAAAATTGTAAAAAAATTTATTACTCTTTTAACAATAAATAATAATAAACTACATAAAAAGGTAGTATATCAAAATACATATAGAAAAAATTTCTTATGAAAATGCAACAAATTAAATAAAAAAAAAAACAAATAATATAAATAAAAATAAAACAAATTTTATGAAAGAAAACATTTTTCACTAATGCCTAATATGAATATATTTAAAAATAAATTTTTCGTTTAATATATAAAACAAAATAAAAAAAACCCAATAATTTATTTTACTAACTGAATTTTGTTTTTCTATTCTAGATGTGATGGACTTGTCGAACTCACGGCAAATGCTGGAGCCCATCATGGAGGAGACGTCCGAGGACGAGGAGCATGCGCAGAACAGTTGGAACGGTTACGAGCATCGTGGCAGCTGCAGCGGCTTCTGGAGCTCCGCAGAGTCTGAAACGGGTTCGGTCATCAGAGTCGAAATTAACAAGGGTAAATATAGTGCCAATAAACAGTTTAGATCAGTGACTAATCTCTAAATCACTTGTAGATATCGACGCCATGTCCGAACGTGACTTTGCTTGCCCGCCAAAGCGAGCGCGTCGCTCGCAGGACGAACAAATGATGCAACTGCAACAACTGCAGCAGTCACAACTACAACAACAACAACCACACAGCCTGGAGGATGTGGTGCAGCTGCGACGTCCGCCTCCTCCACGCTACGATGCGGACTCACACAACAGTCTGGAGCGCTTCCTTGCACTCGAAGCCTGTGCCCGCGACAGTTATGGAAGTCAGGGACAAAGGAACAGCACGGGAAGCAGGCGAGGTGGCTGCTCGTTTGATGACTTCTACTCTGACAACGATTCGTATCATTCGCTGTCGCGCAGCTCGTCGCTGGTGCAGTTCGAGTCCCTGGAGCGACAGATGACTCTGCAGGAGCAGCACCAGAGCATGAGCAGCTTAGGGAACAGTTCTCCCTCGTTGCTCAGCTGCGAGACGATGGCCAGCAGCAGCGGAAACAGCGGCAGTGGCAGCGTTGCAGGCAGCGTGGGAGGCAGCCACAGCAATCCGGACAGTCGTCGTGGTTCGGCAACATCGCTGCTGAAGCGCTACGAGTCCAGCGATGGGCGACTGCATCAGACATACTATGAGCTGCATAAATTGGACTTTGAGGAGCAGCAGCGTGAGTTGTTTGGCGCCTGCAAGAGTCTGCATCATCAGGCTGAGCTAAAGTCGGACTCGGAGTCAAGCAGCACCTCGAGCAGCGACAGCAGCGGACACTCGATGCTCAGCGCTTGTCCGGGCAAACAGGATGCAGGCGGAGCTAGGAGATTGCCGTTGAATTCGGCGGAGAATTTGTCAGAGGATTCGGGCTATGGGGAGCCGGGCAGCACATTGCGACGCGCCAAATCGAAAAGCATACCAAAGAATTTCGACAAGCTGTGCGAGGAGGAGGAGATGGAGGAGCTGCTGCTGCTGGAGCACGAAGTGGAAGTGGAAACAGCCAAGGCAAAGGCGGCGGCAACAGCGTTAGCGTTAGCAACGCATTCCAAAAACTCCAATGATTTGTGTCAGACAAAAATAGAGCAGACAAATGAGACGACGACGACGCCGCGCTCATCGTCGTCGTCGTCGTCGACGTCGTCTTCGCCATGCTCTCCAACATCATCTATAAATAGCGGCGAGAGAGGCGCACGCTCACCATCTCCATCACCATCGGCATCGCCATCGCGTTCGCCTTCGCTATCCCCAACGCCCAGCGGCTCAACAACAGCCTCTTCTATGCCGTCGACGTCGTTGGCATCGCCTGCGTCTTCGTCGTCGTCGCCATCGTCATCGTCGTCTGCCGCCTCGTTCACTTGGCTGCGCAACAGTTTGCCCGACATACGCGAGCCGCGAGGTTCGTCTCCCAAATCAATAGCGGACAACAACAGCTACGTGCTGGCCAATAACAGCAACAACAACAACAGCAGAAGCAGCAGCAGCTCCTCTGCCGAGTGCTCACCAGTGCTGGCCACAAGAGCCTCGACGACGAGCAGCGTGCCCAACGAGCTGCAGCAGCTGGGACGTCGCAGACGCGCCAATCGTCCACGCGCCAATCGACCAAGCAGCAGCGACGGACACAGTTCTAGCGAGGATCTAGATCAGTTTGATTGCCACAGTTTGCCGCGCATTCGACGCAGCTGCAGCTGGAACGATCGAGGCGGCGGCGGAGCTTCAGCTGGCGCAGGGTATTTGAATGCCAGCTATCAGAATTTGACACTCTTGGATTACACGGATCAGCGCGAGAATTGCAAACGCAGCTCCTTCACAGACATGGATAAGCGGGGTGGCAAGGATTACGAGCATCTCATTTGCAAGGGCAACTTTCTGCTCGACGAACTGAGTCAGATCTACGACAAGAACGTCTCCATACTCAATGACAAGGCAGTCGACGTAGAGGAGAAGCAGCCGGTGCCCCACAAATCGCTGCAAGATTTGGTGGATGAGGCGCCACCACAAGTGCAACATGTTCAGCTCACAATACGCAAACCGCCTGCGCGACAACGACGCAGTGGCCAGGCGGATAAGGAGCCAGTGGTGCTATCGCAGGAGGTGACACCTGTGTTGAGTTTCAGCAGCTTCGGCAAGACCTTCGATCAGGATCCCACCAATCTGCGCACCTCGTACGCCCAATCGCTGGAACAGTGCAACATCGATGTGCCGCCGACGCAGCCCAGCAGCAACAGTTGCCACAACAAAGCAGCACAGCCAGTGCGTATGCTGCCCAAGCGTCGCTTCCAGAGCACCACAGCCAAGCAGCGTAGTCTGGTGAGCAGCACGCCCAATCTTTCTGCCTTTGATGGCGGTGGCCAGGAGACGGAGGATGACATCTATGTGAGCAGTGCGCACAATTCAATGCATCAGCTGCCACAAACAGCCGCACAACCGAAGCCATTGGGCATCTTGTTGCCAGCGGGATCACGTAACTCGTTCAGCAAAGAGGTGAGCTTTTGCCCTGTGGTCAGCAAATATTCCTGGCAAGAACAATCTTCGGAAGAGCCGCCAGAGGAACAGAGCAGCGATCAGGAGGAGGAGGAGGATGACGATGGGCAAGAAGAGGAGGAGGATAACGATGCCACTGTTATTTATAACACCAAAGAGAACGAGAATATTGCTGCGCGCTACAATGCAGAGCAGCAGCAACAACAGCTAAGGGCACTGCAACAACAGCAACTGCAGTTAGCAGCGACGCAACAGCAGCAACAGTTAACAGCGGCGCAACAGCAGCTAAGAGAAATACAGCAGCGAGAGCAGCGCGAGCAAAGAGCGCCAGAGCGTGAGTGTGCGATCGATGAAAAGAGCGCAGAGAGCGATGATAACAACGAAAACATCGCTAGCGCGGACACGAACCAGCAGCAAACGACGCAGCAGCAACAGCAGCAGCCACAAACGAAAACATCGCAAACATCGCAGCCAACAACGACGACGGCGGTTTCAGTGCCAAGCGTCACTGCTGCCGTCAGTCTTGAAACACGCGTCGTCGCGAGCTCATCGTCCGCGCTCGTCGCTCCAGTTCCAGTCACAGTTCCACATCCAGTTACCGTTCAAGTTGCAAATAATTTGCCATCGCGTCCCTTAAGCCTGCACTTGCCCATTCTAAGTGAACCGCCCACAAATCGCGCTCATCACATTTTGTACGCCTCGCAGCAGTTGCTGCAGCGTTACGACAACGACAACGACATCGACGACGTCGATCATCATCGTCACTTTGATCGCAGCAACATGTCGAAATCATCGCAATCCGTCTCCTTGACGCCCAGTGGCAACAACAACGAATCGCCGCTGAAGCAACGCGCAAATAAAACAGATGAAAAGCATCCCAGCTCAAAGAGTTTTCTATCGCGTTTCGCGCACGGTTTGCGTTTCTCGTTGCGTCGCAAGAAGAAGCAGCAGCAACAACAACAGCAGCAACAACAGCAACAACAACAGCCGGCGACAACAACAAAAGCCGCCAAGCAGAGTGCAAAACAATCGCAGCAGAGCAATGGCAAATCACAGGATATCGTACACATACCCCTTAAACCGCCACGCAGCAACAGCGGCGCACTCGACGACAGCAACATCTCGGAGGCGAGCACAGCGAGCATGCACAGCCGCCAAACCACAACAACAGCTGAGTTGGAGCAGTTGCCCAAAACGTCAACGCTGCAGAAGCTGGTCACAGGCAAACCGCCGTTGCCCAAGCAGCCACCTCGTCTGACGCATGCGCCAACCAGTGCTGCCCATCAGCAACAACCGGCAGCTGTGGCTGTCTCCAGTGCTGCCCATGCCAGCAATGCTCTGTTGGATGCCGAAAGGGAACAGTATGCGGCATTTGCCAAACAGTTGACATCGGGCCACCAGCAGACAAACACAACAGCGATGCGCGAAACGGAAACGGTTGCGGGCGTAACGGGTACAGAATCGCCATCGCGTGCTAGCGTTGCACAAAAGACGCAAATGTTCAATCAGCTGGGCGCCGGTGCATCGTCGCGTCCCCTCACCATGGTCACCGCTGTGCCGGTTGCTGTCTCACCCATGCTGGACAATAAGATGGGTCTCATCGAGACCAATTTGGACACACACGAAACGGTTATATCGGGCAAGACGCGTTCGTTGATGGACATCACTTGCAATCCAGTGCATCAGCAGCACAAACGTTATTTGGTCAAACGGTTGAATGTGACCAGTGCTGCTTATGATGTTGAGCATGAAGATGATGATGACGACGACGTTGATGGCCAAGGGGGTCAGCACATCAAAACATCGAATCAGGCGAGCGGAGTGCAAATTGCATCGGTGCGAAGACCGCACAAAAGCATGGAATTTCTGTTGGATAAAGAGAATCAAAAGAATGTTTTGGTGAGTACCAAAAAAACGTAAAAATCCATTCATGCCCTTCTCCCTCTCCCCTCTCCCCTCTCTCTGGTTGGCCCATTTGGGGTTGGCTGGCAAAACTACTTACACATAGTTTTTATGGCTTTTGTCTCGTGCCATCATCATCATCCCCAAAAGCAGGCCGCTCCCTTGCCTTGCACTATACCCAGTTCCCAAATGAGGTTGTTTCGTTCTTTGGTTCAGTTGGGGTTTTACTTATAAATAGAAGTAATTATAAATTTACACATTTGGATATATGAATAATTTATATTTTAAATGACATTTTCTAGGGTATTTGCTAGTCATTGCCAGAGTTGTCTTTAATATTGCCTATTACAATATTATTATTACGTTTTCTTTGCTCCTTTTCGTGTTTATTTTCTCTTAATGTGCAAATTATGCATGCGAAGCGATTTACATTTGCTCTCCCTCTCTGCCCCACGTTTAATCCTGCATTGTTGTGGCAGCTGTCTCGTTTGCTCTAGTTCTTGCATTTCCACTTGAGTAGCGACGGCGTGCGACTTTGATCTTCCTTACGGCTGTTAATTGATTTCGGTAGCTTGCGACACTCTCCCCCTTTCTCTCCACTTCGGTCTATGCTCTGTCATTCATTCGCGCGTAACAGACATAATAACTGTGCATTTTTGTGTCATCTCTTTTTGTTCTTCTTACTCCCACTCTCCCACTCTCAGTTCTCGCTTCTAATGCGTGTCGCATATCCATTAACATTATTTCATATCCTTTTGCGTTCATAATTCGCCCGCTAATCGGCTTTGGATGCACGCGTTTTAAAACGCCCACGAAACGCGTGTTGAGTTGCGTTTTGATTTATTAGAAGCTCTTTGAATATGCTCGTGTGTGTAGACGTGTGTGTGTATGGGTGTGAATACAGGCACACATACGCAGTGTTAGTCCTTGGAGCATCTCTCAATGACATTGTTGTTGTTGTTGTTGGCTAGTCGCCTCGCATTTTCTCTTAATTTGCTCGAGACGCGTTTTTATGTCTCCTCAACAAATTACGAGCAATTTAATGTCATCTTCTGTTGCTGCTGCTGCTGCGGTTGCGGCTGCGGCTGCTGAGACAATGACCACTTGACCTTAGTTGTATAATGTGGTGTGTAATGATGTGCCACCGCATTCCTCCCCCTACTGACCTCAACCTCCCCCCTACCTCCTCCTCCTCCTTTCGTCTCTTTGTTTTTGCAGTTTTTTGCCTCGTTACATTTTGTCTGCACAATTTTTTCCCATTATGTTAATCAAGTCGTTGGGCCGCCTTTTGTTAACGAAAGGTTCGCATAAAACTGTTGACCCAAAAGTTGGCCCACTTATTGTGTATTTCATCTAACTTTGTAGTATATTACTTTAGCTGTTGTTATTAAATTAATCCATAAAAATGAAACTTTTGTTTGGGCTGTTGCCTAATGGTGTGCACATTATTTTGGCCACCAGTGTGTGTCGGCAGTGTGCAGAATTTCCTCATGATTTATTCAGGTGTGCTCGACATTGAAACTGATTAATTTATTAAGATTAATTATGCAGGATAACAATGGAAATCAATGTAGAATTCTTACAAAAGGCGCTTATTGATTTTTTTCGTTTTTTTGCAATATTTTCGTAATAAAATTTGCACTTACAAAATCGATAAAGTAAAATTTCAACTATCTTATCATGTTAAATAACTGCAACCATATCTAGGAATGACATTCAATTTGGGTTTACTTATTATTATATTATCGAACTTGTTTTCGTTTCCAGTTTGAAGCGAAATTTTGCAATAAATGTATCTGGTTTTTAGTTAAACAGACGAGAAGATATGCAAAACATTGTTTATAAATAGAATGATTTGAAAAATAAAATATAACAGATGACTCAATGCCGTTTCTCTCTCAACTGAAACTGAAAGAATGCATAAAAATGTATATAAAACTCAAGAGTTTTCAAATGTTTAGATTTCGCATGTATACCTAGATATATACATGTAGTATGTGAATTTGGAAATTAGATAAATCATATTGAGAATGTTTCATTGCTTATCGAAGGCTGACTAAGTAAAAACTACGTCTCATTTGCATAGATTTTGTTCGAATTTGTTTTTTTTAAGTCGTGATTGAAACTGCGCCCATTTTTGGCGTCTTTTATGTCTATGTCTTCTATGTTTCTTCTACTCCCACGTCGAAAAACTTTCGCCTTGATTTCCGTTCAAATTTAACTGTCTTTATGTATGTTATGTGGATATTTGTACATTTGTATATAGTTAGTACTTGTTGAAGTATTTGTTTGCTCGTGCGGAAATGTGACTTTGTATTTTTTGCGTTGCGTTGCGTCGCGTTGCGCTTGAGAGTTGTCAAGTGGAATAATAATGAAAAAACGAAAATAATAATCAAATAATTGCTCAGAAAAATGAAAGCAAAACATAGATATTGTTATTATGTTGTTGTGGATGTCCCCCTCAAGCATACCAATTATGAAACTTAATTAAAATTTGTAAATCTTGTTGTCTTTGTAATGTGCGCAAACAAATTCTTGTGATAGCACAATAAATCTCTGAAATTTCTCTAAAGAAAAGCGCGACCCAGTATTTTGGTTAGTGGACTTCTGCTTCTTCTTCTAGTACAATGACTACATAAGTACTACGTCTTTATTTATTTGCTTATCTGTGCGTGTGTTTTCTGATAGTACAACAACTAAGTACAAGAACCCAAAACAAACTGCACCTTTACCCCACCTACCCCCATAGTCTGATGATTATTTAATGTGTGTGCGTTCCAACGGCTTTCAATTGTTCGCAGCGCGCTTAGATTTCATTTTCATCAAATATTTGCGTTAACATTCATTCTCAGTCGCTTTACGAGCAGTCGACGTTGTAAATAGTTGAAGGCGAAGGCGAAGGTAAAAACATAGCATGGCACACAAAACATCGCCCAAGGCGCTTGGCTGTCTGCCAAACTGAGAGCGGCTCTCTCTTTCTCTCTCTTAACATTCTAACAGTGTATTGTAACAGCGCTGTTAATGTTACATGATCGATGCCGATGTCGCCTGTCACGTAGGAGCAGCAGCTGTAAATCGTTTGCTGTTAGATTAATTTTATGCTCTTGCCATCTGTTGCTTTAACAATAACACTTGCTCTCTTTTCCTTCCTCTCTCTTTCTCTCCGGGTATTTTCTACCTGTTTCTTTTACTAATACCTAGACTGTCTTATCTTTGGTGGCAATTGTAAAGTGTATAAACGATTTTTTCATTGCCATATTTGCAGCAATTCGTTTTGCCTCAACAAATGCATGTCTACCATTTATACCTTTCTCTTTCTTGCATTTGCCTAAAATGTCAAAACAATTGCGACAAAAAGATTGGAAAATGCAACTTGCTTTTCATGGTTGCGGAAAAAGTCAACTTGAAAATATGCGAAGAAGTCGCAAAAAAGCGGCAAATGGAGAAAAAAAGCGCTTTCTTTTAAATACCTGCACACATACTACTTAACTTCGCTTTAACTAATTAAAATACTTCAATATATTTAGTGCTTAGCTGAGAGCTGAGCTCACAGCTTAAGTATTTGTTCATTGTCTAATAGACTCGCTAATTTATTCAAATTAAAACAGCATTTAGTCTGGCCTGAAATGCGACACGACTGTACTCTGTCTAAGCAACAGTGGCTTCCCACACAGAGAGCACGCCTTAGGCGAAAGTGCGCAAAAGGCAGGAAATTTAATTAATTTCAGTTTATTTTCAACTCATTTCAGTGTTTAGACTATTGTTGTTGCTGGTCACTTCTGCTGCTGATGTTGTTGCTGCTGCCCACAATTTATTTTTCACACGCCTTTAATTTTCGCCGCTATTCTTTTCGCAGCGTGTAATTTTCCTTTTTGCGCGTAAACAATTGAAAATTGAGAAACTCTTAAACAAAACAAAGTTTATTTATCATTTCGCGCTTTTCTTAACTCTGTTTCTTTTTCTATTTTTTTCTCCCTTCATCCAACTGCCACACTGACAAATCAATTTGAATATCGTTGGGAAATGTGTGGGTGCAATTTCCTTAGCTTTCCCTCTAGACTTTTACATATAATAGATGTGGAGGCGCTTTTTAGGTGCAGCTGAACCCAGGAAATAATTGCTGGAAATTAATTGATGATTCTTAATATTAATTAATAGCAGGGCGCGTGTTGATGCAATTGAGACGAGCTCGTATATCATCATAAAAATTACAAATAGCTGAGCATTTATCCAATTTATTTTCTTTAGTACTCTCTTAAGCAATTCAATCTCATTTCGAAAACAAATTCAATTTCGTTAAATAGTATTCATTCGCTATGTAAACAAGTATTTGCTGCTTTATGCCCATTTTCCCTTTTCAACTTTTGTGTCTAATCGTTATTTGCTTTGCTTTCAACCAATTCCATTCACACCTCCGTTTGCCATTTATCTTGGCCAAAAAGTATGCAAATTGTACTACAAACAAATCCATTATTATATTTATCTGGCTTTTGGGGTACTCACATTGAATGATATACTGAGTGTCGATATCGATTTACGTCTTGGCCAAAAACATGCTCCACTTTCAGCCAAGTCACCTGACACGCTATTGAACACTTCTGATTTATATCGTTCACTTTCATTGACTCATCATCAGCTGCTGAGCATTACATATATCGTATTTAGTATTTATATTTCTTCACTTTTTGATTAACTCAGCAAATGAATTTTAACGATTTTACGCAGTTTGTTGCAAGTTTTCACGATCTGTTAATTTTTCGTTGCTTTGAAAAATGTGCGAAATAATAATATTTGTACTTTTGCGCAATGAACTTGCAATCTAAAAATAGTTTACAGATCTACAGAATATCTGAACAACATTTTTAAATAATTATGCATACACATCGCTTTAATATTTTTTTCGAGTTGTTTTGTGTGCTGGAATTTTAAGCTGATTGCAGCTTGTTTTTGCGATTTTATTTTTGTTTACTGTCGATTTTAGAACGCAAAGTGGGCTGGGGTCGGATTTGAGAATCTTTTCTTCTCTCTTCCCGTATGTTTAGTCATTGTCTATAATAAAAAATTATGATAAATTATGGAAGATCCAGCTGTGTTTTCTTAAACAGCCTCTCAGCTAATCTACATATGAGTTTTTGTGCCTTTTTCCCGCCTCGACCCCCAAGGGGAGCAACTTTGTTATGATGTTGCTGAGTAATTTATGAGTTGGCGACAAACAACATTCCAAATGGCATTCTCATAAAAATGTGAATGCATCGTGCAACAACAACAACTTAACAAGCAAACGCCTCATGCTGCTTTGGAACCCAATTACAAGTGCTCTCAATAGTCTCAAACTGATGGCAATCACATGCCACATTTCACTGGCTGTTAATTCGACTTGCACCTCGTGGCAGATACGACATCTAGTATGTGGCATAATGAAAGCCTTTTAAAGCCGTTAGCTTGAAGTGGTCCTAAGCTGCCACATGGCGTTGCACAGACACACATAAAATAAACCCCGTCAAGATATGCGGAAGTTGCAGTTGCATCATATCCAAAGAGCAACAACAACAACAAAAAAAAATATATATATATATATGTGTATGAAAGTCGAGCAAAAGGTTAAAGGACTTTATTATGTCGCGTTGCATGGAACTGGAGCGTAGAGGGATCTGGGGATGGGGTGGAGGCCTCAGTCAACACGGCAGGGGATGCGTCTAGTGGCCTTTAAAGACGGTTGCCAAGCCACTGAAGAGGTCTAAAGAGCTGCAAAGCGAAAGCAACGAATGTGGGATTTTTATTTTACTATGAATAGACTTAAATTCTTTAGTTTAATACGTAGCAAAGAAAAAATAATTATAAAGGCGTGTTAGCCTTCGTGAGTTTATTTCGAAATAAGTAGTTTAGTTTGTATAACAGTTTGCAAGTTGGTATAACGTATAACACTTGATATAACAGTGCATTAGTTGGTTTAACCGTATGTCAATTGGTATAACAGTATACCAGTTGGTATAACAGTATAACAGTTGGTATAACAGTATAACAGTATCACATTTTGCATGCCAATCACTTCAATTGATACATTTACTCCAATTATTCAAACATATAACAGTAACATAGATTGTATAACATTGTGTCAGTTTTGTATAACAGTTAATATAATTCTTATTCTGTAATAACAAGAAACAATTAGCTAGACATATAACCGTTATGGAATGACTATAATAGTGTGTCAGTATAACAGTTTAGCAGCTGAATATACAAAAGTTGAAAGTAATTAATGCTTGGCATACATAGAAAATTAGCTAATATGTGCAACTTTTTGATAGACTGAATTCCGGCTAATAAGTTCTACAGACAATGATAAAATACTTTGCGAATAACTGTTATATTTGCTTATATAACAGTATTTATTAGAGTTTAATTTGTGTCAAAAGCACTACAACGAAATGTGTGAGCAATAACATCATTGCTGTAATTCATTGTAAGATAGAAAACAGAAGACTCATAATTGTGAGCGTTGATCATCCATTGTTCATGCAAAAGAATTTATGGAATCATCACTGTTTATTGTTCCAGAGTTTCTTGAACTCTAGAACAGCACGATCAATGCAATACTTATAAACAGTAGTAAATTTTGAAGAGACACTACAAAGTACTTTGCACTCTTTTTGTCTTTGAAGGCGGTGGCGATTCTTAAAACCTCCGCACAACATTCCCAGTCAATTTGCCTAGTCGCCAAGCCTTAAAAAGCCGCAAAACTGAATTGGACTTGAGAAACGAGCTTGGCTTAAAAAAAAAACTAGGTTACCAAGACAACACACACACACACAGAAAAGACACACCGATCTGTGTGTGTGTGGGCCAATGGCAAATGAATTCAATTAAGTTAACAGCCAACGAGCAAATGTTGAAGGCTAACGCAATGCTGATTGGAACTAAAGACAACACACACACACACACACACTCGACAACACACGCACAACAACGGTGTCAGCTGCTTACTGCTTACTGCTTACTGCACACCTGCCCTTGTTGTTGTTGCAGAGTTCAGTTCGAGTCGAATACCCTCGAAAAGAGCAACAACAAAAACACGCAGCATAGAGACAAATAACGCGCACTTCCTTTTCCGCTGCCACTGTGTGTGTTGTTGCCTTTCCCCTTCGACCCCGCGCCATGGATTGCATTCCAAAAATAGTCGCACACTTTGTTGTTTCTCCGCTGCTTTCAAATAAATCTCATTTTAATGTGCCGCATCTTTCAGTTTTCTGTTTATGCTCAGCAGAACTGAAAGAGAGAGAGAGAGAGTCTTGTGATATAAGTAGATCTCTGTTTAGTTATGTAAAACATACTGTATATGCAATCGTTTAGCATATTATGCATAATGTTTGCAGTTCTCTCCGTCATCGTCGACGACTCTCATGGTATTTTTGCGTTCTGTTTGCCCTTCTACGAGTTATAATATTTGTTATCTCTTCTCTCGTGGGGTTGTTTAGCGACTGCCGTTAAGGAATGCCGGAATACGTGACAGTCGATCAATCAAAGCGCCATGAAAATATTTCCTGAGTGGTCTTTGACCTTTGGCAACACACACGAAATTCAAGAAGGGGAAGTATTTCACAGGGAGAGGGGGAGATATACAGCGAATTTCTTTAAAGATCTCATACAATAACATAATCAACATAAACTATTCACACTTCTAAGCAATTTGTTCAGCTGTCTGTAATGAAATTATTGTTTCTGTTGAGATTCCAATTCTTTTATTTCTAGTACACAAATTTCCCTTAACATATGTGTTTTAAATAGTTTCAATTATTGTCGTATTCATCTTCGAGTTTTAAAACTTACCAGTTTTGTTTAATTTTAGCAGAATTTCACTTAGTTTATTCTCTTGTGCATAGCTTCTAAGCTTCTTTCTTTGTGCAACATTTGCAATCGCATTAAAATGCCACTTTTAGTAGAGATAAAAGGCAATCAACATGTTGCTGCAATATTCAATGCAATTTGTATATTAAATCTACTTGAAAGCTTTTCTCTATAGACATTGAACTATCATCAGCTTAGGGTATCAAGCGTATTATAATTATAATCTTCGTTTGCAAGTCAACTTTCTCCTTGCTGAATTCCTTGGCCATTGCTGGCATTTCCTTGGAGTTTATTTTCAGTGACACATGCAAATGGAAATGACATTTGCCTGCTGCCTGCTGTCTGCTACAGTTTCCCTCCATGGGGCATTGCGGAGAAAGGTCAGCTCAAGTATTGCACTCTGCTTCTCTCCCAGTTGCTGTTGCCCGCATTTCTCAGTTAATTCCCTCGGTGATGACAGAAACAGAGAAGGAGAAAGAGAAAGAGAGAGGAATCTGAGGTTCCACTGCGACAGCTGATTCGTCGAGCAAAACAAAAATAAAATGTAAATTATTTGTAGTCTATGGAGGTTACACTCGCATAATATTTAGATAGTCAGGGTCGTCGTCCATTAGGGAGGCTCGAGCCATATCAGCGTCAGTGTGGCATGAAATGCGTTTGATAAATGCGAGGCACGTGCAGCACTCGCAACTGTTTTCTGTTCTGTTATTGTTGTGTTGTCTAGTTGAAAGGCTGCCAGAACTGCGATCTCCGATTTGGTTGTTGGCCAACTTCAGTTAGCGGCTTGTTGCCATTTGTGGCTCCTTCACCATTTGATTACGGCTCGTCTTACATTTGTGGCACGGTGGCCATAATCAAAGTCTGGGCCAGACCCATTATGTTGTTGCCAGTAGATGCATCAGCAGAGAGGCATGACAATGGCCCTTTGCCTCTTTAGTAGTTGCCACTTCACACGAACAAACAGCCAGACAGTCGGATAGACAGCACATCAGATACGAGTCAGTCTGTTATTCGACTGTCTGTCCCATCATTTGTGTTCTTTTTGCCCATGTCATAATTACTTGACATGCTCGCCTAATTGCAATCAACAGGAAGCATAAAGTGCACAGATGCAGTTATGCTTGCCATACATACATCAAGCTAACTGCTCATAATAATAGCCAGCTGCCCTTTAGCCAAAAACAAGTGAGGTTTATTGCATTTCAATTCTATCTAGTAATATTTACAGGGTATTCCTAAAGCTTGACAACGACTCGAAGCACACTTTTCTTTTGGTTCGTAAACGATTTTGTCGCCCACATCCGTTTCCGTTTGCAGTCACGTCACCTCACGAGGGTTCTGGCAATTCTTTCACTTCAGGGTGGTTGTTCACTTCACAATCAATAACGTACGGGACACGAGAGTTTTTGTTACGATGCCAGGGCAACAACTGCAACAGTTTGTCAATCCATCAAGCCAACAGAAAGTCCTTACTCCGTGTCGTTGACCCCAACAGGTTAGCTGACCACAGACACCTCGCAGTTCACTCTCCCCTCGCTCCCTCTCTCTGTGTGTGTCTTTGGGATGTTTTTGCTGGTCTACCAGTTAGCTCTGCCCTCCTCTGACCACACTCAATTCATTTTCCAACCCAGCTTAGTCAGGCATAATTTCCAAGTTTTTTCATTTGAATAAATGTTACAAATTATGTTGCTGCTGCAAAAAAAATAAAAAGGGTTGCAACTGAGTTTATGGAGCGTAGCTTTGGTGGTGAGTTTCTTCTAGAGAGATATCATCAAACACATGTTCCGAGCAGAATATGTTGGGTCATAACTACATAATGCTGTTAGCTAATCAACTTTGATAATGTCTGAAACATGCTTTAACACTTTCCTCTTACGTGACTGGTTAGTCATTCCGTAGTTTATTTAATTGTGCAACTAATTTATGGTTGCTAAGCAATAAGCAATTGATAGCTTTGCTATTTGCAGCTTATAAACTAAGCAACGCTTACTCAACTTTGAGTTCTAAAGTTGAACTCTCTCTTCGAAGTTTATAAAAATAAATCAGATTTAATGCACATATAAATCATGCTTGAGATTCGGACATCAACTCAAATTCCGCTTGATACTTTTTGTGGGTAATCGTAAAAAAGTAATAATATCAGTTCTTTATTCAGATAATAAAAGTCTGCATGATTTATGCTTTTACATTTGATTTGATTGATTGTGCTTAATCCATAATCAATTTGCAAGCATATCAATTATTACGCAGTCTCGGAGTGACCTCGTCACTCGCTTTATTGCTGTCCCACATTTGTACTTAGCACACATTACGCATACGCTGCGTTGACCCACAGGCTTATCACAGCTGCCATTGCTTTCAATTGCGCAAATTATACAATACTATTGTTGTACTCTATATATAGTTTCTGTATTGTCCACAAAATATGCATAAGAGAAATTATCAAGAGATACATCCGTTGTTGCCAGAGAGACAAGCAAAACACGCCACATCTGAGTTGATTTTGATTTTGGCATATGTCACATCATCTCTCATTGGACTGCACAAATTAAGGTGATCAGAGAGCGGAACAGACTGTCAAATGTGACAACAGATAAGCGAGTAAATTCCAAGGTTGCGCTTACAAATAATTTGCACAGAGAACTGTTTTGTCTATTGGGGGCTCCATCAGTCCCCTGATGATTGATGGCAATCAAATATTTGTGCTCGTGCAATTGAATTACGGACGGACTGCTCGTCGCATAGCTCAGACAAGTCTTGTCAATTTGTGTTTATATAAAAGCAGAAACGCGCGCAAATATTATTGCATATTTATTAATAAAAACGCTTAGCATTGACTTTATTTGCCGCTATTGTTGTTGTTGTTGTTATTTTTGTCAGTCTTTGTTGTCATTGTAAACAATCCGCGAGGCGACTTGAGCTAGACTCCAGCGACTCGAAGCGGACCTTATGCGTTTTTGTAATAGAACTCGTTTATTGAAATTCCAGTCTCGTCTCTGCGGCCAGGCGTTATGTGATATCATTCTGACTCAGAGAGAGAGAGAGAGAGAGAGAGACGGAAGAGAGAGAAAAACGAGAGTTACGCAACGTTTTGGGTGATGATGAATATGAGCACTTGTGAGAGGGTCGTTCAATTAGGTCTTTAACACACATGTGCCATTAAATATGCCTCATTTAAGTGAAGAAAACCTTTTGTGAAAAGTCTAGATTTATAATTGAAAGTGACATGTGATCAGCCTCGAATTATTACCTTACTCTGTGACCTGTTTCGCTGTGATCATTAGATCATCGTTATGTCATAATTTGGTTGTTGTACGAGTATTAATGTGTTTCAAGCATTCCGATCATTTGCCAAATGAACTTGAACTCGCTTGCTGAGATCATTTGCGTATGCTTAACTACGATGTCATCACTTTACACTATCGTTATCGGTCGGGCAACCCTCGTGTCTGTGTAGCTTGAGACTTTGCTTAGCTGATGTCAGCAATTAGCTTGATTAACGCCCATGCTTAGGCAATTAAAGTCAATTGCTTAAGTTGCCAGAAAATTATGCAAAACGCACTTTTCACCTCTCGACTCGTTGCTGAGTCAGCCAGCAAACACTCAGTCAGTTTTGGCCCAGTTTCGATTGCGATGCGACATCTTAAATAGCCGCGATTACTTAGTGTTTAGGCCCGCAAATGTTACGGTGCTACGAACTCCCACTGACCGAGTGCACCAACTTTTTTTTTTGGGGCCGGGTAAACTTCTGATTCTTTCTGTCTTTTCTGCTGTCTGCCGCATGCCGCGCATTGTTTGTTTTTATTATATTGTTTGAAAAAGTTAATTGTGCAGCAGTTTCGTTTGTTGGCTCGCTGCCCAGCTTTGACGCCATTAACAGGCGCAAAATTGAAACAACAACAACGAAACCTAAAACTAAAAGTGTATAAAAATTTAATTAAACTAAAGCAAAAAATTGCATTTGCTGTGCACTCGCATAACTCAATTCAATTTCATTTGCGTTCATCGACATGCAAAAATGCGGTGGCAAATGCCGCGTGGCGGTGCCAAAGGCGGTGGTGGTGGCAGTGACGGTTGCGGTGGCGATGGCGGTGGCGCTGCGCTTGCATAAACAACACTCTGATAGACAGACGTTAGACAGCCAGACATTTTAGCCATAACAATATATAATTAAATGTATTGTAAAAGCTAATTAAACTAGCCAGATGTGCCATTATATAATATTACCAGACTTAAGTACTAAATAATGTGTTATATTTTGGAGAACATACAAATCTCTTTACTGTTGCAAATTTCACAATTATCTACAATATTTTATTGCAATTTCATAATATTGTACATTTTAAATTGAGAAGATATTTCTGTTAGTTGATATGCAGAATACTGAATTTACAGAAATTTTTATACTAATTTCATAATAATCTCAAATAGATAAGATATTTCTCTTAATTGATTTCGGTTTTCTTATTATGGTTCATGGTGATCTGCCTGACATTAGTTTTTGACTTAAGGAATACTATATTCAAATCTTTACCAGAAATAGAGAAAATATAATATTTCTATTGCTGTAACAATCTAAATCATACCAGAAATAGAGAAAATATTTCTCTTGTTTATCTCGGTCAACCAATTCAGCTAAAGGTTAGTTGATTGCTTTCGTTGAATTTGAATTTCCATTTTAGTTATACAAAAGTGCTTCTCACTATTGTAAATTATACGTGACCAGTTATTTCCATTAAAGTGAAATTAAAATGGAAATATTTTCATCTAGCCACAGAAATTCTTTCCCATGCCTGCAAACATCGGACTCGCAGCTTTGTCAACTCAATTACCATTCCCATTTTAGAAACATTTCGTAAGCGCGTCTATCACTTTGCGAAATCCCAACAAAATTGTCAGCATTAGTTTGCAATTTTCTTGATTTGTTTTGCGCGACGAAAACGCGATGTTTCAACGCCCCCTCCCAGTGGAGAGTTGTTGCAATTTAAGCGCTCGATTATCTATCTCTGCAGCTCTCTCATGTTGAGTTCTGTTCGGTTCGGTTGATTGGTTGTGTGTGGGTCTCGAGTGCAATTTGTGAATGGGGAAGTGGCGCAAGCTTAGTGCAAAGTATCAACTGTCAACTTGAGAAAATATTCTCAGAATGGTGACAATGAATTTGCGTAGCGAAAGCCATATAAGGTGACTCTTCTGACTGACTGAGGCGCCCAACGTGTGGCCGCGACTTGTAACTGTGCCACGGTTCCATGAGCCCCATTTACTCGATATCAAAGCAGCGCCATTCATTGGCAAAGAATGCTTGGTGAAGCGCCAAAGCCAAAGCCAACGCCAAAGCAAAAAAGCAAATCGCAAACCGCCCCACATGTTGAACCAAAGGTTCAACAACCCCACAGACCAGCAAGAGAGAGAAAAGTAAACGCCTCGTTTTATAAAAAGCGAAAGAAACAATCTCTGGCAATAACTTTTAATGTAAAACAGAGATGCATAGTTTGTTTGAATATTTGCTAGATGAGATCAGATGTGTTGTGATGTTACGATGTGCACTGAGTTACAATTGGGTTGGGTTCAGCTCAGTTCGTTTAGGTTCTGTTCTGTTCTGCTGGGTTGGGTTGAAATTGGAAGGGAGCAGCACATTAATAATAATTACGCGACCGCCGGCTTGACATCTGTTTGAAGTTTATGCTGGCATACCGCATGCAGCTACTATGGATCACTTTCCGCTGCTGATGGAGTTATTACAATGGCCCTATAAATAGGGCGGCAGCACGATCGGCACGCAACCAGCAGCAAGCAGCAGACGTTTAACTTTTGTTTTCATTTCGCCTTTATTATTCTGACCCTATTACGCTCAGATGAGATGAGCTCCAGTTCTTGGTATGCTCCGGTCAGTGGCGGGGTCTGCAGTGGAACTGTGTGTCTCAAAAGGGGCTTGACGCGAGGTCAGGGCCCAACACATGAATCAAACAGAGAAAGAGCGTTGTATAATAGGCTGATATTATAATTATTTTCTAAATTTTATAAACATTTATTTGTTAAGTTAGGAATTAAAATGTTTGTTAAAAATCTTAAATATTCTATAAATATTAATTTCATTTATGTTGTGAGCTGACAAGAAGTTATTATAATATAACAAATCATTTCCAATTTTATCCATTACTAAATTTCATTAATAGCAAACTTCAATATTCGCACTTTAACTATGCTCATTTAGTTGCCAGTTCCTCCACTTTAAAGATCAATAACACACATTATAGTCTAGCATATCTCTTGTAGGTGCGGAGTGCCTCTTTCTGCTCCTCCTTCCTCCCCCCCGCTTGCTTGTCGTGCTGTCCCCCATTGTCGGCTGTCTTACAATTTGTGCTTTGTCTTTAACAAATGTAAAGCAATTGAAGTTTGGGTTGCTTTTGTTTGTGTTTTGTGGGCGTCCATCAACGCATGCCCAACGTTGTCGAGTGTGCCCACTTCCCCCCTGGTCCCCTTCTTCCTCACTCTCCTTCAGCTCCTCCTCAAGTGCGCATTTGTAGCTGTCGTCTTGGGCTTGTCATTTGCCAATTGGCATTTATGTTTTGTAAATTGATATTTCCGTAGGGTGCAGTTGTGCAGCGAACGCTATAAACTTGATGCATTCTAAAAACAATTTACCTAATTTGCTCCACTTCTTCACGCTATCTCTTCAACAAGGTAACTAAACTGGTTTCTATGACTCGTCTCGTATTGTGAATTTATTTTATTTATTGCGGTTATCTCAATCAGTTTATAAAGTGCCACGCCTGCTAATTGTCTGGCTTGGATTGCAGATGCGGAGGTCTCACTGGCTAGCTGGCTAGCTGGCTTTATTAATTTAAGGCAATTAATTCGAAGCTGTTAAGTGGCCAAAAACAATTTGCAGCTCGTTAAAGAGGCAGGCAGCAATGGGTTAAGTGGCGCAACGCTTCCACTCTTTCCATTTCCCAGCAGCTACGTGCTTAATTGAAAGTTCAATGGATTTGAACAGCGGCACAGCTTCACAAGAAGTTCTTTCCCCTTCCCTTCTTTCTCTCTGTCAGTGATTCTCAAAAGATCTCTCATCTCTCAAGTGCATTTCAAATGAATCTCGTTTCGTTTCGCACAGCTGCAAGTTGTAGAAGTATTAAACTGCATTTCCATTCTCTTGCTATACTCGTATCTTTTGGCAAAAAGGCAAAGAAAAGATACTTCATCATTTGTGATTTTAAGATTTCCAGACGATCCCAAAAATGAATTTAATTACTCGCCTTCACTTCAGTCGCGTCCCAGTCTGTTGTCTAGACACAAGTCGAGTTTTTCGGCTGACCATGCAAACTATGCAACTGCGAGTCAGTTTAACTCGACACTCATTTATCAGGCATGCCTTGTCTGGGCCCTTGGAGTATCGTAAACACTTGATGACTTGAAACTGTTTACTTCTTGTCAACTAATTTAGCAACTTGCTCAACTTTAAGCTGTGTCAGCAAAGAGCAGAGTAATGTTCACTATGAGTTGCTTAATCATTTATTGAAAATGCACTTGGCTATTTATAAAAGAAAGTGTGCAAAGCTTCTTAAGAGAGTGCTCAAACTTTTATTCATATCTGTCACTTACTTAAGACCGTTTAATGTTTATTCTGCTGCCACCTTCGGTTGACTTAATTTACGATGTACTTGCAGTAAAATCAAACACATTACCTGAGTAGCCAACGGATTAAGATTGGAAGAAGATTAGTCAAGGATAATGAATATGAAACCAGATTTAATCTTTTTCTGGTTTGACATAGCTATCTTAATCCTTGGATCAAGAGTTTCACTCAAGTCTAAACTTAAACCACACATAACTCTGCGGCTTAACTAAATGGTTAGATGCTTAATCCGAGTACTGAAATCCTCGGATTTAATGGCGCCCTAAAACTCTAATAACTTCATCGGGTTCTTAAGGTTTCTAACTGAATTCCTTAATATACTATGGTATAATTATATACTTAAAATAGAATAGTCAAACTTTAGATAGATAAATGGCTGATAGAGCTCAAAACAATCTCGGAATTAGCTTCCGCAATTGCGTTTCTATCTATTTCATGATTAACTACATGAATGATTAAAGCAACATAATCTTATCAATTCACAATGAACGTATCAAGTTATTCAGTCAGCTTTATATATAGACTACCAAGTTGTAATTCGGCACAGACGATAACTCAGCAGTGTGTAACTATCTCAAACATAAATCTACTCGATAAGACATTGATTTGTAGTCGCATTTTATTGTCAGCTGCTGTCAGCTTAAGGCAAATGTGCAAATTGTCTTATGCAAAGCAAGCAGCGACATATTGATTTAGTTGAACTAGCAACTCATCAGTCATGGCGGTCGCTATCATAAACGAGCTGACAGATGTCAGCAGAGTGTCAAAGGCGAAACCCAGTAAATGATTTCGTTGTGGGTTTTATGGTCTAACCTGCGAAGAGGTGACGAAATGGACAAGCGATGCACGAGATGCTATAAAAGCTGCATTTCTCTGGAGACCTGACGCCGATTCTGACCTGAGCACGTGTGTCCAGTGGTCCGTTTTTGGGAAATGCCAAAATTAAAAAGCAATCAAGGAATTTCCCAGGCAGGCAACCTAATTACCAGGCTTGCACTTAACGCGAAAATGTCGAAGGGACTTCGACCAAAAGGGGGTGGCAAGTGTCGCCTACCTGTCAGGTAGTTCGGACATATCCTTCGCTGACGGCTACCTAAACGGACTCAAGTGCTATATAAACACCGTCGAGGATGAGAGCAGACATCAGTTGCACAGCAACCAGTGAAGCAAACACATCTCGAGTATCTCAACCGCATTTGTGAAACATACCAGTTAAAAGCTAATACCAAAATGGCCAGCTACACTTGCACACAGTTCGTCGACTTCATCGAGCCCAGCTGCTTCGGCACAACAACCACAACGTTTACCCTCGATGCTGGCCGCTTTGTCAAGCGTGATTTGCACCTCTTCATGGAGTCTATCGAGACGATTTCCCGCATCGAAAGGGAGCGTCATGAGCGCCGTCAACAGCGACGAGAGCGAAAGGTGCAACAGGCTCGCATTGCCGAGCTGGAGAGTGATCGTTGTTTGAGTCCCACACCCAGTGCTGAGGAGGCTGTGGACGAACCCTTGATGTACATGGAGGCCAAGTGCATTCCCTATGCCATCAGCGATGCTCTTCCCATAGATCGCAAGACTCCCTCAGAGTACGACATCTGCGACGATGAAGCCTATGGCAGCAGCTCAAATCAATCGCCAAGGAGCAGCGTTACCTATTGCAGTTGTGCCGGTGTCTCTAGCACTGGTCTCGACTCAGACTCGGCTGAATCGGGTGTCTATGCTGGCTCGCCTTTGCCTCCGGTGCGTCCTCGTTCGCAGGTCATCAGCAAGCCGAAGAATCGTAGCACTCGCTCTCGCATCATCAGCATGGTTCTCAAGCGGGAATATGCCAAGGCACCCTCGACAGATGAATTGGAGAAACCCGAACGTTGCAATAATTTGCTTGAAAGCACCATGAAGCAAAAGTATGATCAGCTGACCAGCAAATCTCGTCGTGGCATCGCCTGTGGCCAGGGATCTCCCGAGGAATGCTTCCTCGACAGAGCCCTGCGCTACCTTACCTTGTGATGGGCACAACTCCAAGTGCCAGCAGCTTTAACATTTATCTACCTAAGAGCAAACTTGTAATCCTTATCATACTATTCATAACCATAATCATACTAATCATAATCATAATATTTTCATCATGTAGACTAACATTGTTTGTAAAACATTTCAACATTAAAAAATACAAAAAAGGAAAAAACTCAATTCAAACTTATTTTCATTTATACTTAGATATACATATATTCCTTATTTGAGAAATCTTAAGAAATTCAATTGCGGAATCTTAGAAAATAATTGAATTTTGAAATTACTATAACATTCGATTGAATAATGAAAATTCCTTTTGATGACTAAAGAATTTCATGCAATTCATTCAATATTTACGAGTTTGCTTTCTTCTCATTCTCAGTCTAAAGATATATATGAGGAATAATGGGGATAAAATAATTACTAATTCTTTTCTTTAGCTTGATTATTAAATACCAATACAAAACTTTAAGTTCTTGAAATTTCTTCTATAGAATTCATTTATATTTTAAAAATATATATAATTTTTGAAAACTCTGCTTTCTTCCTTGGTTATGTATTTCTTATATAGCTGAGTGATTAATATCCCTGCAATTTCTTTATAGAAAACAAAAACATTACTTCTTGAATTGCAATTTTTAATGACTCGAGAAAACTTTCCTTAACACACCTTCCATATATTGTCTATATAACCCGAATCGAGCCACTCGGTTCATTGTTTGGCACTTTTACCATCCGTCATTTAAGGCTTATCATTCCATCCTCCACCTCACCACTTTTTACACCCGCTGTGGCAGTGGCTGTGGCCCAGTGACACGTTTGTCACAGTGACACAAACAGCTGAGACTGCATCAGCTCTCGGGCATCTCGATCCCGATAATCTGCTGCAATTTAACAGGCTGTCAACTTGCTGTCTTGACTGGTCTTGCCATGCCACAGCATAGCAGCTCATCCCATTCCATCCATGCCGTGAGTGCTACGTTTTCCGGTTGGGATGAGATTGCGAGAGCTGCTCTAAAAATAGGCGACCCAATGACACTCTACTTTTGCTGTTGTTGATGCTGCTGCTGCTGCTGCTTTTAGGCAGCTGTCAAACACTCAAGTGTCTCACTCTCTCTTTCTCTACCACTCGCTTAGCCGCCTGTTGCTCTGTTCGTTTTGTTTATGCGCCACACAGGGTGTTTCGTTTGCGCCTGCACAGGGCATTACTAGCAACTTGCATCCTTGCTGTGTGTTTGCCATAAAAAGCTTCCCATTCGCTATTTGTTTGGCATGCGCGAAAGCTGCCATAAAAGACGCGTTTGGCACTCGCTTTAGACTTTGACTTTGCTGCTCGAATCCGCTGCTCAGTATCTATCACAAATCCAAAAGCGTAGCATACATTTCGGCGCCGGAAATGGCAAACGGCGCGTAGTGTTCGCTCTCGTGTGTGTTGTGACTGTGTTGCGTTGCGTTCCGTTCCGTGCTGTTCTCTGTTCTCTGTTGCGTGGTGTTGCATGTCGCGCGCGCCATGTTTGCTCAAGTAGAAGCCAAATTTGATTAATTCACTTAGGCTAAGCGAAAAATACACACACACACTCGCCCACACACACTTATGAATAAGAGAAGCCTCAAGAGTGCGCACCAAAAACGCATTTGGCCAACTGGAAATCAAGTTGCCTCTCGACTCGACTCAACTCGATTCGAATTGCTGCTTGCAACTTCCCTAGCTGCAAAATACATTCGTTCCCTTGACAATAAAATATGAATTGATGCGCGCGCTGCGCCATACTATCGCCTATATATCGCATTATACATATATCTATATATGTATATACTATATATCTATATATATGTATATACATATGCGTGTGTGTGTATTTGCTGCATGCGTTTGACACTTTTTTTTGCTCCTACTTCTGCTTCGTTTTTATTTTTTTTTTGCCTGTGTCGTTTTTAAGGTCAGCTCACCAGCTACGCAGCGAGTGCGGAAGTGTGTGGGAGAGTAGGCGGTGCCGTAGGAGGGGGCGTGGAGGAGTGCGCGCGTTCAACCCAAAATTTAATCAAATAAAAAAGTGGCGAAAATATAAAAATACACAAAAATGTTGTTGGCCTAGCAACTTTTCGCGCTGTGTCCCCAAACCAAAGATTTTTGGGTGTGCCTATTTTATGGCATGCAGTTTTGCCCAGTGTGTTAGTGTGTGTGTATGTATGGCACTTTTATTGACTTCCTTTTGCTCTATGTGTGTGCGTGTGCTAATTGAGTTTTCTCGCTTGTGTGTGTGTATGCGAGTGTCTAATAAATTTCTCTCTCACTCTGTCGGAACACTTTTGTCATTTCCTTCAAAATTCGACAACAACAAAAAATAGTATAAACAAATAAAAAGTAAAAAACATACAAATAAATGCATATACTCTATACCAACAACAACACAATCGAAATATCGCAAACAGTAAGAACTGAATATGCTGCAATACGATCAGGTAAATGAGAGCGACAATTTGTTTTATCATATCAAATCACAGCGAAAGCAAAGCAAAGCAAAGCAAAGCGAAGCACATCACATCACATGTTGACGTCAAATCAGCTGCCAAACAGTCAATTCTTCCGCTCCCCCTCTCCTTCACTCCCTCTCCCCTCCCCCGCCGGCATTTGAATATGACCCAAATAAGCTTAGACAACTGGCAAATGTTTCCGTCTCCGCCTCCGTCGTTTCAGTTGCAGTTGCAGTTGATTCAATTGCAGCTGCGACACAACAATTCCACACGCCATCTGACGACATTCAGCGCCTTGGCTGCAAATGCTTTACCCCACCACCTCTTCTTTATTCTCCTTTCTTTGCTGCTCTCCTTCTGCATTCGCTGAAGTGCCATTGCATACGTGTATGACGACTGTGATTAACTTTTGTCAGTCTTTTGTCTTACGCTACTTCTCACTCTCTCTCTTTTACTCTGCTTCTCTCGGTCTTCTTTGCGCTTTTGTCTTTCACATTGTCTCACAGCCAAGGCAAAATGTTGGTAGCCACAGCCATATTGTTTACACTTGAGATGCTAACTCAAGTTTTTGCTATGCACTTGAAATCTTTTATTAAGCACTTGCCTTGAGAGACACAACTGCGCACATGTGTGTGTGTGTGTGTGTGTGTGTCTTGTGACTGTGTGTGTGTGTGTGTAGATTGTGTAGAAGGCTTAGATGCTGCAGCCAAAGGCGTCTTACCGCCTTTGAGCAAACGAACGAAGAAAAGCTAAGCCAAGCCTTGTTTATCATTTGTTTTAAGCTTATTAGCCACGTCTATTTGCCTCTATCTCTGAAATCAACCAAGTTTACTGCTGTGCTTTTCTTACCAAGTTTGTTGCTCATATAAATAGTTGAGTTATTTAAATATTAAGGAGGATATCAAATTTGTGGAAATTTGTGTATAAAGTGCAGTCACAGGGGAGAACTAGAAAACTTTATCAAAACAAAGTACTAAATATTTTCAAGATGAATTTAATCTTTCTCCAGTGACTGCACTTTATAAGCATATTTAAATCTTTTATTTTTGCAGACAATAGCAAAGATAAAAGTGAGAACTTAAACTCTATTTCAGTTTCAAAATAATTTAAAATGGATTTTAACTTAATATAATTCTTTTCAGTTTTGAAATAATCTAAAAGGGAATTTAAGTTGTTAAAATGTAAATACATTTAAAATCTATTTATAATTCTAAAATTGTACGAAAGGATTCTTAGATGACTGAGCTCTGCTAAAATAAAGAATTAAATATATAGTATTTATAGCACACACTAAAAATATGCAATTACAATGAAATCTATGTATAAATATATAAATATAATTCCGATTCAATTCAATCTTATTTTTAGTCATGCGTCACAAAGAGCTTATTATAAATTGCTTATTAATACTTCTCTAAAAACAAACACAAAACTTTTTATTCATTCAATATTTAATTGTGTTCCATAAATTGTGTTTAAGCTGATTTGTTGTGTAAGCTTCAATTTTAAGTTTGTCAAAGGCACACTTGAATAACAAATTCATTGTGTTCTGCTTCTTTCCAATCGTACATAATCTATTTCATAACTTTTTGGGCATTTATCAGTTGTGACACCTGCCACACACACACACACACACACACACACACACACACATCGCAATACACATAACCCAGAAATGACACACAATTCTTTTGTCTCGTCTTTACATTGCAAGTGCCATAGCTTCTTCTTCTTTTTTAGGGCCTAGGGGAGGCAGGATTTTATTGTCCACAAGAACATAAGTTGTGTGGGCAGCAATGACACCATTGAGAAAAACAAACAAGCAAAGGCGAAAGTTTGCTTAAAGTTGTTCAAAACTTTTGATTTTGCTGACTCAGCGCACACACAAACACATTGAGCTATATAAAATGGAAATTATATCATTCAAATGTCTCGTGCAATGGACACGCAATAAATCATCTGATTTTGCTGGATGTGTCCATGCACCAATAAAATCTCAGCTGACTCTGACATTGAGGGGCCAAGGGTGAGCAATCAATAAGAAGCTGGCGAAACCTGTTGATAGACGAGGCTTTGTTTTGAAAGAAGCACAGTTCGATGTGAGGATGATGTGAGAAATAAAGTGACTGCATTTTAATTCTAGATGAGTTTATATGCAAAATTTTGGTCGATTTTGAAGCTCTGTGCAGGCTTTTATAGTAATAGATTCAATATTTGAATATTAGCAGTTAACATTGGAAAAACCTTCTCTACTCTCTTTTGAAGACGACAACTTAAATATGAACTTAAGTGATGTGCAAAATTTAATCGAATTGCATTTAAACAAATTTAAGTTTTTGCAATCTCCCATGAAAATAAACTTGCAAGTTTGAAACACCCTTTCAGATATCGGGTTAGTAATCTATTTAAAGTTGTAAACACTGTCGCTAACCTAACTATATCTTCTATGAGGAAACCCTTTAAATAAGAATATGTGGAAAAACTCTAATTGTTGCAATCTCCCATTAAAATAAAAACCTTTGAAAATCCTTTTATAATACCCGATTAGTAATCTATTTAAAGTTGTAAACACTTTCGCTAACCTAAGTATCTCTTCTTTCTTTGCAGCCACCTGAGAATGAGCTACAGAAATCGCACGATCACAATCCGGCCGCCCTGAGCGAGCATCAGCTGCGTGTGCAGGCTTCGCTGCAGCGTCTAAACATCCCCGACTGGTTCCGGCAATACAATCAGAATGCCGCACGCTCGCCAGATGGCGCCTGTGCTGCGGCTGGCGGAACATCGGCGACATCCAGCGGCTACAAGCCGGGCAACTTTACGAGGAAACGGACACAGGATTCGGGACGCTGGCAGGGTCTCAACTCGAAGACGACTTCGCTCAGTTCGCTGGGATCACAGCGCTCCGATCGTAGTCCCCTGCTGTTGAGTCCCTCGGCGCACAGTCACCACGGTGGCCAGAGCAGCAGTGTCGTCGGCTCTGCGGTGGGTAGCCATCATCATCATGGCCATCATGCTCAGGGTGTTGGCGCCACACGTTGGTCCACCTCGCATCTGAACTCCACGCAGACGTCGCCGAGTGTCTCGCAACGCGGCAGCTTTGCACGCGGGGCGCCCATCAACAGCAGCTTCATGTCGGTGGCCAGCGGCAGCAGTGCCGGCGCCGGCAGCGTGCTGAGGAACTCCTATCGTCAGCCTTATCTGGGCTGGCGCAGCACAGAGAAGCTCTCGCAGCGCACGCCACACGAAAGGTGAGTTTTAAAGAGGAGAATATTTTCAAAATTGTATTTAATTACATTGCTAATCTGATTTGCAGGCTCGCCAACTCGCTGCTGGCGCAACGAACGTCGCCCACATCTGCCACAGCGGCAACCACAGCGAATGGAGTGCGTTCCCTGCAGCCCGTGACACCGGAAATCCAGAGCTCCATCAAGGAGGTGACCTCGGCCATTGTGCACTACGTGAACGATCAGACGTTGCTACAGCAACAACAACAGCGCAGCCGCTCGGCTAGCCCAAATTCTAGGTAGGCAACGGATACGGATATGGATCTCCGTTGCAGCGAGCCAAATTCTCAACTTGATCACAAGTTGTCGTAGTAGTCGCCTTCTATATGCCACACCCCTCTATATATATTCCTCTGTGTGTGTAGTTACCCGGTCATCTCTCTTAGCACTATATCTATCCCGATGCGATCCGATCCGATCATTTCTCTATATATTTCGCATTACGCATTTCGTATTCAAAATTCTCATTTCTCTCCGGCAACTATACACAACGCGTAGCTACCTGTAAACACACCTCACTCAGCTCCAAATAAAGTGCACAGTAGTCCACTGTCCACCACATCCAACTTAAGTCCAGTTCTGATCAGCGAGGTAAGCCAGACCCCTCTCACATACTTCCTTCTCCCCCCACAAATACAAATGTTGGGCTTTGTCATCCTCATCGACGTCAGTGTCTTCCTCTCCAAGAAATGGCTAACCACAGTGACTAATACCAATATCCATGTCATACGTATGTATAAGTGTATGTGTGTGTTCTGCTTCTACTAAAACACTAAAAACAAACAATAACAATAACAATAACAACTAGCAAGAAAAACCTGCAACTTTCACCTCAAAACTTTGGCTTTTTGGCCAGTTGCCAAGTTATGGAGAGAAGATGCAATTTGGGTCAGGTCAGATCCATGTTTATGCAATTCGCCAAGGGAGCAATTGCTTCAGCATTCAGCTGCTCGCTCGTAGATGGCGCCAGCAGAAATAGTCTTGCAGAGTCTTGACAACAGATGGCGCTCTAGCTCAGCTTGCATTGAAAACGTATTTATCGTCAGGCAAATGACTTTTACTAGTCGCTTTCCATTCACTCGGCTACCTCTGAAATTCCATGCAATATCACAACTTGAGATTATTATTTTCGCACACAATGAGCTGCCTCGTATCTGACAGCAGAATCAGTGAGCATTTGCACAATGGCTTGCCTTTCAGATTGAAATTGATTTCATTTCGCTTTCTCTCTGCGGGATCTCTGACGAGTCCCCTTTGCAAAACTGTCCCAGGACTATTAATAAGTCTGCCCTTCTCTTTATGACTTACATTCTGCCTCTCTCTCTGCTTATCGTATGCAATTTAAATGTCAACAATACATAGAAAGGAGGCGACTGTCAGTCTCAGGCCCAGCTCCGAAGCCTCCGCTTGTTACGTACCTGGGCAATCAGCGCTAGCCACTTGTACACGTTTCAAGTGGAGCCCACTAGGTCCTGCGGCAGTGCCAATCATAATGAAAATCAATAATATTAAAGTAGAGCAACTTGCCAAACAGGGTGTCTAGCTGACAGTTAAAGAAATTGTGGGTCAGTCGAAGGTATTTGCATACTATAAGGAAGAGCAGACTTTTATAGATCTGACGGAGACACTTAATACACTTTTCATGTTTGAAAATTATAATTAGCTTCCAAAAATGTTGCTCATATTTATAAGTATTTTTAAATCAAGTCAGTCGAGTTGAAATCTAAGAATTCAGACATGTCTTTAGTTCAATATTTGAGGAATTCATAATTGAGAATCAATTGGGAATGTTGCTATATTTTTATCAAGTATTATATTTCATTTACTCGAAACTAGCATGTTTTTGAACTATATTCCATATCTTACACACATATCTTACACACATCAGAATTGCAAGATTATAAGTATTCACATTTGGATTACGCCTTTATAGTTTTATCCATAACTTCAATGAAATCATATTTCCTATGACTTTGTGCACACATTGTATGCTTTTATTAAGACCGCTAGTTTGTGTCTAAGAGTATCTAAGGATTCACTTGCGAGTGTCGCACAAAGTTTTATGTTGTCCGTAATCAGGCCGCCAGCCAGGCGCCTCTTTCAGCCGCAGCAACCCTCCATCTGCAACGGCAGCAGCCAACGTGGCGTATGCTTATGTCACTCTCTGTCCTGCTCTCGCTCGTTGTTCGCTTGGCGTGTGTGTGTGTGTTTCAGTCGCATAGACGACACCCCAAGCCGAAACCAGCCAACCATACAACGTGACCCCCTCAGTGTACATTTTATGCTTTCGATCCCACATTTTGGCCCAGGCTATCTATCGACGTTTCATTCGTGTGCCACGTCTCAAAAGAGCAGCAGCCCAGCTAGCTAGCAGCTAGCTAGATACAAAGTTCCATCAGCGAAATAATTATATAAACGCAAATGAAAAGTGCTTTTAAGCTAGGTGAATTCGCAGTAATTAAGCGCTAAACATTGTTGTCTGAGGTTAGTGCCCCAAAAACAAAAAACTGAAGCTGCCACAAGTGCACAAAAGTGAGTGACTCACTCGCAGTGTGACGTCACATATTGATTTTACTAGCTATCTCTGTGGTGTTGTGTTTTATTACAAATATGCTTAAGTTACTTGTGAATTGTTTGGTTGTGTGATTGCCACTTTACTAATCTTTGTCCATTCTCACAGAAAGTGCTGGCTGGAGAGCAGCTTCGTTGGCACACGGCCACTCGATTCACCGCAAACGCCCGTCATCGACAGCAGCAGCAGCCCGCCCGCATCCCAACACCAACTACATCAGCAGCAATTCCACTTGGATGCCAGCACTGTGGTTGCCACTGGACAGCCGCCACTACGCATGAACGGACTTAGCCGAGTGGGCGGCGGTGGCGGTGAGTCCACCATATATATCTGATCTGATCTGATCTGATCTGTTGCCCCGTAATCGTACACCCGTAGCTGGACAGCATTAGGCTTATGCTAGAGCGATACATTATACATTATTTGTACACACACACACACTGCTCTCGTATATATCTATATATGTTTTGATTTCGTTATACTTTTCCACACACACACATACAATATTTCTTTATTGTTTTTGTAATGTGCACAAAGCGAGAAGAGCACAAAAAATGAGAAATGCGTTAATTAGATATATATACTCGTACTTTTATAACTTACATATGTTTAGTATGTAGAGTAAGAGAGATTTTCCCCCTTTATAATTTCATAGCACACATACACACACACCCACACACATACACTCGCAGATGTAGCTTGAAATGCAATTTTCTACATTTGTTTTAGTATTTTGTATTATGGGCTTACTTTTTGATTGTAATTTCTGAAAGAAATCAAAGAATGTGTAATATGCTAGGCTGCTAAACTGCATTTCATTTTAACTCGACTGTAAATTACGACAACAAAATTTAACACACCCAACACACACAGCAATATAAACAACTCAATTGAAATTGACAATCAGCAAATATGTAGTGAAAAGATTAATGCGTAATTTTTAGTGTTTACAAACTTATTTTAAACGATATACAAGTACTATTTAATTTTATGATTAATTTTTAATAAAACAAAAAAGAAACACACACAACTACAGTTAATTTTAAATCTATTATTATTATCCCTATTATTCATTGTTCATTCACACACACACATCCATATTTGTTTTTGTCCCTGTCAAAATTCATAGCATACTTATCTGCGCATAAGTTTGCTATGCAATCATTGGCATTCTTCAGTTTTAATTTCAATTTTAAATTCAACTCATTTATCATGTATTCATGTTTTCATTTTGGAATTTTCTATTTTAGGCTTGGTTTTTAAAACTAGAAAAATTCACGTACCTAACACAACAAACAGCAACAAACAATACAACATTAATTTGACTATTTTAATACTAAGCGTGCTATAAATTTAATTTCATTATATATTTTTAATGACGATGATGTATTATTTTAACTACAAAAGCAACGAACGATTTGAAGATGTCTTTTTTCGATTACTTACTTACATTTAATGATGATTTTTGTATAAATTATTTAAAAAACGATATCAAGTGCTTTATACACATATGTCAACAAAAATGGGCGGGGCACAGCCCTCGCTCAAAAGGTGGCTACAATAAAAACTGATTTATATATTTTATTTGAAAACGCTTTTGATTTATTTATTCCTTAGATTTTTGAGCTGTCGTTCTTTTAGTTCGCTTTCTGCATTTGTAAATAACAAACACAAATATTTTGCCTTGTACATAACAAAACATTTTCTCAGTGTAATTTTGACAATTGTATAACTAATCAATCATCTTTTATTTTGTTGTTGTGACTTGCCAGTTGCCAGTGACAAATCAGTTGATGAACATTTAGTTTTAAGAACATTTATTAATGCGCTATATATTTTTTCCAAGCCTAACAACAATTTGTTTTTGTATTCTTATATTTTATGCCGTGCATTTTTATACAAAAAAAAACATTCAATTCAATTTGGCCACATTAACAAAAAAAAAAATATTTAAACGTAAAAAAATATTGAAATACTTGCGAAACAAAAAACGAAATTGAAATCGAAAATTTGCATCTAAAGCGCCTGAACGCTCGTTGAGCAGCGCATCGCTAGAAGATGTCTTAGCCTCACTTTTAGGACTGCCAACTACCTCCTCCTCCAACAGCCAGAACACCAATTCCAACAGCAACCACAACAACCAGAACAACAGAAATCGAAATCAAGCAGCAGCGGCGACCATTCCAGGGTCCTCGACGACAGGTATGAACCTGTAAGTTTTTGTTCCAATATAACCGCTACCCACAAAAAAAAAACAATCAATTAAACAAAAGAAATAACAACAAAAATATGTTTGGAAAAAAAGAGAAAAGTAAATAAAAATGATGATGAAATGGGTATAGGCAAAAAGAAAAGAAAACTACTATAAACAACTTGCGTTCTTGTTTGTTGTTCGCATATAATCAAGCTCTTTGTGATCGTAATTATACTACTATATATCTACTATATATACTCGCTTATACTCGGCCTATATACTACTTACTACCTTTATATATTGTACATCAACTCAGTGCTATGTGTTTTGTTTCTTTACTTAAATTCTTCTTGAAGTTAATCGTAGTTTGGTTGATCAACTCTCTCTCTCTCTCATTCAGCGTCATTTTTAGCTCTATAGACATTGCTATTCTTGAGTTCTTCTTCTTTTCAAACTATCTGAATTACACTGAGAAAAAAATACATGCATACTTTACTACAAAAACTAGAGAATTTGCGCTACAATACAATAAATAATAATAATATTAATAATTATAATAATACCCTTCCTCATTATTGCCCAGCATGCGAGTGATATAAGTGCTCCTCATTTGTTGTTGTTGTTGTTCTTGTTCCATACCAATTTTGTTGTGAATGAATTTATGTGCCATTTGCTCAAGTCCTGTTCATATTTATGTGTTGATCTAATCCTCAGCAGATTCAACAGCTAGTCGTCAACAACTCGAAGTGGAGCAGCAGCTACTGCGCCGTCGCAGCGAGGGTGACGCGCCTAGCCAACAGCAGCAGAAACAAAAGCAACAGAACAGTCAACAGTATCAATCGCAATCGCAATCTCAATCCCACAACCAATCTCAGTCTCAAACACAAGTCTCAACTCAGCAACAAGTGAATGCCAGCAATCGGCGCGTCTCGTTGGGCGACTCCAACGCCCACGCGGACAAGAGTCTCAACAATGGCAGCGTCTGCAACGCCAACACCAACGCCAACGAGCAGCAGCTGCAGATCAGGTGCCGGAACACCAAGTGCGAGCAGAGCGCCACGCCCGCCGATGCCAAGAAGCTGTACAAGTCATGCCACAATTGTACCCATCTATATTGTTCACGTGAGTGTCGGCGCGCCCACTGGGAGAAGCATCGCAAGGCGTGCCTGCACTCGCGCGCCTCCAATCTGTGCCGCCAGGTGTTAGCCACCTGCAAGGACGACGTCGACTCGCAGCGTCACCTCAGTCTGCTCGCCCGCAAGGGAAGCTTGTCCCAGGGACGCGGCGTTGTCCGTGTGCTCTTTCGCAGCGCCGAGGCCGCTGAGGGTTTCATCAAGCATGGCTTCCAGTGCATGGGCGAGGCATCCTACGTGCGCTGGCCGGATCTAATGCCCGCTGAAATGGGCCTCGAACTCTATTCGGAACTACTCAAGCTGAGCACCGAATACAAACCAGAGTCCAAGATGCTCATCTACGTCGCCATTTGCGTTGTCTCCGAGGCCCCGGGCATGGGTCAAGCCCCAGTGCGCTGGGAACGTCAGCTGGTGTCGCGTTGTGCCAAGCTGAAGCTCTGCAAGAGCGTGCTCGCCGAGCTGGAACTGCAGCAACAGGCGCTGCAACAGCCACTCGCTGTCATGGCGGTGCCGGAACGCACTGAGATCCTTATACTCACCTTCAACCCGGGTCTGCGCACTGTGCCCGGCAATCGGGAGCTCATACTGTCCAACATTCTGGACATTTTGTCTCGACGTGGCGTGCTGCTCCGCAAGCATTACCCGGAGATCTTTCAGCGACTGCAGACCTACACCGAGGGTCAGACGGACAAGTTCAATCCGGTGACGTTGCATCCGCGTGACTCGCAGACGGGACAGAGCTTTGTCTGCATCATTATGCCCGTGCACACGGACAGCGAGTTCATCAAGCTGCCTTCTGCTGCGGATGGAGGCGGCAATCGAGTGACCACCATTGATGTTGGCTCTCCGGCGGCATTGGCTCAACTGGATGATGATGAACTGCTCACGCGTACTACGCCAGCGAGTTGATTAAAGGCGAGCAGCAATAGCAGTAGCAACAATAACAACGGCAGGCAACGGCGCAGCGGCAGCGGAGGCAGCAGCGGCAGTGCCACGCCCACGCATGTCCTTAGCGCTGCCTACGGGGATTCCCTGGGCTGTGGTCTGGAGAGCACGCGCATGTGAGTCGCAGGTCCGTGAACCGCTTCCAAAACTTGCTCTCGACTATGTAGCAATTAAGTTTGGCAACAAGTCAAGTCGCTTCTATCGTTCTAACTCTACTCTACAATATTCATGTTAGTTAATCAGCTGTTCTGTTACTTCGATTAACTAAACTAGTTACTAGTTGGCAGTTCACCAGTATATCAGTAGGGCCCTCCACTCGTTGTTTGGTACACATACATCCTATCAAAATCCAATCTAGACTCTCGCTAAACTATATCTCTCGAAATTATCATTTCTTAAACACTCAAAAGCTTTACTATCATATATATCTCTGAGCTTACGAGCGGAGTAACTCTCTTGCGTCGCATGCAAAAGCTACATGCTATATAACTACAAGGAAGGTCAACACATCAAGAGAACATTGTATTGTACTATATACAATATATACTCGTATCTAGTTGTCGTACAATAATAGTTAAGCTAGTTCTCAATGGATGGCACTTTGCAACAACCAGATCCCTTAATATGTATCCTGCAGCTTCCATAAAAAAAACAAAACAAAGACATAAACTAAACACTTGAAAGTTTATAAAATACAATAATAACTTGAGCAAACAGTCTAGGATAAGAGCCCATAAGTAACTTTTTTGGGGTAAAATACACCAGACAAACAATTTCCTATTTAAGCTGCGGCACAACTCAAAGCATAACCTCACTTTTTATAATGCAATTCAAGACAAACTCACACACACACATCATAAACTATAACTACTTTAATATAAATGAAACTAACTACAAAAATATACATATTTAATTGCAAGCACATACTTACATTACATTACATACATTACATTACTTGTAACTTTTTCTCTTGTACTATGTGTTAAATGTAACAAAAGCAAATCGAAAAGCATTTGCTTATGGCCTTATTTAAAGTTTGTTGAATTTGTTCTGCCCCTCCAAAAGAAAAGTAACATTTTGTAGCCTTTTAAATTAGGTTTTTAATTTATGTGTAAGTAATAGTGCGGATCTAGGTTAGCTTAAATATATCTATTAGTTAAATTTATGTACTAAATACTAGAGATGAAAATCAAAAGATAACTAAATATTGCCCAATAAACATTTTTGAAGTTCACGTTTTAGCTAAAATAAATATATCTACATTTAGAGATCGATAACTCTCCCCATTCCTTTGCTAGTTTAAATTGCTTAACAAACATTACAATTTATACATTTTTGTGTAAATAAAACCGATAAATAAACAAAAGCCTGTACTGCATTCGAATACAGAGCTTACGATCGTCGAAATTCTGCTGATTCATACATAACATATACTATATATCATGCGTCATTAATTCTCAAAATGATAAAGAAAACTGTAAGTTGTTTAGTACGTGTAAGAGGGACTTGAAAAACAATAAATAAAATACATTCAAAATTATTGAAACAAATATGTGCGTTTGCATTCCAATCTTTTATTCGAATTAATAAATTGATTAATTTTATTTTTAGAACTGAAAAGTTCATAATAATCTTAATGGCGGGTATTATTTAATAAATCTATAGATGGATTTTTTTACATCCTGTGCCAAATGAAGCGCCTTAGCCAGGACTATCAACATTGATACAAACATCGGGTTTCTTCTAATTTAAAATATTGGATTCATAGCTGGTTCCATATTTTTGTTGTGGTGATTCTAGCAATCGAAATATATAAGAATATGAGGAGAAATAATTATTTTCTTTCACATAACTCCGACAAATCCTTAAGTATCCTTAAAGGATATACAATTTTGGAATCACAATGAACAGTACTACCGACTGACATTCAAGGATTTGTCCGATATTCTTGTAAAATTTCCACCAATTTTGTTAAGGGGTAGGCATAGAAAAATTGTTGGAATTGGTCGAAATCCGCCGTATCTTGCCCATTTGAAGGACGATATGGATGTCCCTTAGCACACGGAAAGGCCTAATCAATACAAACATGTTGGCATTATAAAAAGGACGAATATCCTGCAAACAGCCAAGATGCAATGACTTTTTCGTATATAGAAACCAGCGAATATCTACGCAATAACTTGCCTAATTTGTTCGATTCATGTGTCAAACTCGAATTCATAAGGACTATCAACTGGCCAAAGGACATTCAAGTTGTCATTGTATTTTTTGAGTTATCGTAATTTTTTTATTTTCACATTTTTCTGAAGTTGCTCAGCGTATCCCCAAAAGTATGCAATGAAAAATTTATTGCTTAAATTCAATTTGAGTTTATAACGGATTTTTTTTCACTGAATGGGTAAATAAAGATCGATTTAGATTTTATTCAAATATGATTTATTTATTAGTTATAATTGTTTTTGTATAATACTTATTTAGATTTACATAAATTGTATTTAAAATGTTTTGCTTTCTTTTGTTACCACTTAATGCTAATATTGTTTTTAAACGAATTAATGTACTATCCATATGTATATACATATGATGTATACATATATATATACTTGTATATATTTATATGTATGTGTGTGTTCGCGTGTTTATTGCGGATGTAAATTGTACATCCCTGCGTAGATTCTTACGTATTTGCTTTTGATGCGGCTGACGCCTGCCCCCCAGTTTCTCTTATAAATCCGTGTAAATTACAGCTACAATTTGTATACGGAAATAGACTATAACACTTAAATGTACCACACTTTGCGCCATATCTATGTTACAATCTATGAATAAATTAGGTTCGATTCGTTTCGTTTGATTAACGTAAAAAAGCGTTTTTGGTGGCACTCTTTCGAATGCCCCAAGCCCAATTAAAGGAGCCCTACAAGAGAAACTACATTATTTAAAAAAATAAAATAAAAAGTTTAACATTAATGGTGCCTAGCTGGTAATGGTGATGATGACGATGTTTTTCTCTGCCCCGTGTTTAAATGTATGTATGTACAGGCGCCAACTCAGTAGGTTGATGAAGCACTAAAGGCGGCGCCTTGCTGTTGCTGCTGCGGCTGCTCTTCCTGCCGTTGCTGTGCATTTTGCAACTGATAGTAGTAGCCTGGATAGGGCTGCGTTGGAAATGCCGTCGATCCTGATCCTGATCTCGATGACGTACTCGAGGGTGTAACCGTTCCCGATTGATAGGCTGCCGCCGCTGCCGTTGTTGTGTTGGTCGTCTTGGCATTGGCTTTGGTTGCTCTTATCTATAAGCCGCCGATGATCACCTCCTGCTGCGCATCGTCATCCATGTCTGGTAGCTCCTGCTTATGAACTACCATGCCATCACCTGCAGGCTGTCTGGGCGCTGTTTGTCCATACTTCTGATGGATGCCACGATGACGCTTCAGCGCAAAACGATCGGCAAATGCCGCCGAGCAGATTTCGCACTTGTATGGCTTCTCGCCGGAGTGCACCTTGGCATGATTCTTGAGATGTGCCGCTTGCGAAAAGGCGGAACCGCATATTTCGCATTTATACGGCTTCTCACCGGTGTGTATGCGTCGATGATTCCACAGTGTGGCATGACGCGCGAATCCCTTATCACACACGCCACATACATATGGACGTTCGCCGCTGTGCGTGCGTTCGTGATTCTTTAGATGCGGCGATTGTGAAAACTGCATGCCACAAGTTTGGCACCTAAAAATACAAATACAATAATAACAAAACTCTTTTGGGAAGTAACGGTTTTTGCTTAGCTTACTTGTACGGCTTTTCTCCCGTGTGTATGCGCGCATGATTCTTTAGATAGACCGCCTTAGCGAATGCCAATCCGCAGATGGTGCACTTGTAGTTCTTCTCGCCGCTGTGTAATTTCTTGTGCGACCAAAGACTGGAGTAACGTGAAAAGAGCCCGCCGCAAATGTCGCAGCTGTATGGTTTACTGGGAGGATTTCTGCAAAACGAGCAAATTCTTATTATATGCTTAGGCAAAATATTAACAATTTAAAATGCGGAAACTCACTCGGTCTTGACGGTGACAGCAGAGTTCTGCTTAACAGATCCACCAGCGCCGCTATGCGAATGTGTATGCTGTTGACCCATTAGCACTACACCGGAGCCATTGCATTTCTGGCACTTGGTCATTTGTTGCGAGTTGCGTTTCTTAACGGGGTGATGGCCCGTCGATGAGCTGGGCTCACGCTTGGGCGTCGTGCCGCCAGTCTGTTGGGCCACAATTTGCTGCAGCTGCGCTTGCGCCTGTGGTGTGGTTGATATGATCTGCACGGGATGCGCCATTTGTCCTATTTGAAATCATCAAAGATTAGTTTTGTAATTTAGTAATCAGTTGGCTCCTTGTCTTACCATCGGATCCCACAAAAATTTGTTGTGCCGTCTGCTCAGCCTGCATGCAAGACTCGCAGCGAACTTGCTTAGGGCCTTTGCGCTTCGACTGGTGCAGTATTGCGCTGCCACAAACGATGCACTTGCTCGATTTTGAGTTCTCGTGCTGTTGCTGTTGTTGCTGGGCCGCCTGCTGTTGTTGTTGCTGCTGCTGCATGACAGATTGCTGCACTGGCTCCAGCGAATCAGAAGCTACAATTTGTATCTGACCCATCTGGCCATTGCCCGTAATGATGTTCTGTGTTTGCACCATGCCCTGGGCATTGACAACCGCAATGGCATCATTCGACTGCTGTTGCGGATCTGACCCATCGGTGTGCATACGTTTGTGGGCGTTTAGCAGTGCCAGATGCTGAAACATCTCGGAGCAGACATCGCACTTGAAGCTAATGTTTGATATTGTGTTTTGCAGCGGCGAAATTGTTTGCTATAACATTGCAAATTATATATTTTGATGATGATTGTTTTTATTGCATTGACATGTGTTTTAGCTTACCGCTGCTATGGGCTTGTTCTGATTGACAATCTGTAGGCGTCCCTGTGCATCTACGGTGGCAATGCCGAGGGCGGTACCCTGATTTAGCGGCATCCCATTGACCAGGGCATAATTATAGCCGCCTACTGGCTGGGCAATGTAGCAAGTCTTATTGTCGTCCGTGGTTGCCAGCTGTGCTAAATTGACAGTGGCCGCGTTGCCCTGCAAATAAATGCCATATTTATTATAGTTCGTTTAGACCGGCGTGTATTTGCACTCACATTTGTTGTGTAGTAGAAGGTGGGCTGTTGATCGGCCTTTTGGCCCTCGATTTTGGGTTGTTTGAGGATGGTGCCGTCTGCTGTTTGATATTGTATGGTTGCGCCCGGTTGTCCATTAATCGCATTCGTTGTGAATATTATATTCTTGGTAAGGTCTTCCATGGTGCCACACGGAAGTCACTGTAAACGCACAATTAATATAAAATAATATTTGTTAGTTTCGCAATTCGTTTCAAACAACAAAAAAAATGCACAATGCGGAGTGGTTTTACAACACTGTTCGACGCCACACTCGTACGGCGCGTGTAAGCGAGACAACTATATAGCACACACGTCAGCGAAAAACGACTGATTAAAAATGGCGACGATGAGACAAAAAATATGTATGCGCTGCACACACATCACAAACGAATACAAAATTAAAACTTCAATTTCAATCCGTCGATGGCCGCCGCTTGGCAAATCCATGTTTTTTAAATGCATTCAATAACTAATTTTATAGCTGACACGATAGCGTTCTTTGTTGCAAGTGGGGTACGCGTGATTTGGTATTTTACCTTTTACGCAACCAACCACAAAAAATTATGTTTCTGCTGCGCCTAGCACGCCCAGCGCAGCACAAAAAAATTGTATTTATATTGTTGTTAAGTTGGCACAGTTGTTGCAACGGCTTTAGTTCGACCGGTTGGTTATCTATGTATTTATTATCCACTTTATTTTGTTTGGAATGAAAGCACAACTTTATTATTGTTTTTTCTTTCTCTAACAAATTAAATTCCAGCACAAAAAACCTTCTGCTCGTTTGTTCTTACGTACGTTCGAATGTGGACTGCTGAAGAGAGACGGAGAGTGGAAGAAAGCCAGGGAGAGAGCAGTAGCGCATTAACCGTGCTATAGTGCTGCCAGACTAACCAAAAAAAGAGACGACAAGCGCTTTTTTTCCAAACACATCTGTACTTGCATTAAAAGTGTAAATATTGAAAATAAAAGATATATATGTAATTTAAAAATTAGTTTATCTTCTTGTGAGAACTAATTGATCATATTACCGTTAATTTACTTAAAAGATATTAGGTTGCTGATTAAATCGATAAATCGATACATTTTAAATGAAAGTGTGACCAGTTAGGAATCATACCGAATGGCCTGATCTTTAAAAAAAGACCAAGACATTATGTTAACGTAAAATGTGAATGGCAATTGTAAAGCGAAAGTTGCGCGCCAACATTCAAATTGCATTTGAATACAAGTTTTGTGTAGCATTTGAAGATGGCGACAAGAACACATGCATTAACCCACTGCTTTGAAGGAAAGGCAGCCGGCTGCATGGTAGCACCTACGCCGCCTACGCTTTGCTGTGTCTCGAAAGTTGAAAACTGGCTCCCGCTGCCGCTGCGGCCGGTCTGGAGGTCCAAGACCAGCATCGTGTCGCCGTCATAAATTACACTTTCAAATTATTTGCAACATTGCATTTTGGAAAAGCTGACGGCGGATTTGGGTCAGTCGCCGACATAGACACGACGACGGCGATGGCGGCGACCACAACAACAGCAGCCTTCAAATTAATGCTCATTTCCATTATATTTTATTCATTTGCCTCAAATTAATTGCTACAATGGACGCTGCAGTTTTTTGGAGCGCAAAGCTCTAGACAACGATGTTGCGTTTGCAAAACTTCCAAGATGGTGAAGAGACTGAGAAGAGGATGCCCCCACCGCCAACCACGAACAACTGCGGCAACAGTAATTAACTGAACAACAACAACAGCAACAATAGCATAGGCAATAGCAATAATAACAGCAACAGCAATAGCAATAATAACTGCCGTGTACTTAGATTGCAAATTCATTTTTTGGTTCAACGTTCTGCTTGGCCCAAACATTTTCATGTTGCACGCTTCGTTGCACATCATTGCATTAATTTGTAAGTTAAAGTTAAATTTTCGAAAAATGAAATATTTCAACATTTGTTGCGGTGCGCTCTGCCATTTGTTATTGTAATTTTTGTTCGTCTGCAAACACGAATTGCCTTTTGTCTTGACTTATCTTTGTTTGTTTGTTGTTGTTGCTTGGTTGTTGTTATTATAATTAAGTTCATGGCGTGCTACCATTTGCCGTTTTATGTACTGATTGTTGTTGTATCTACATAGTAGCAAGCACTTTCAAAAAGCCCATAAAAATTGTAGCAACGCAATTGTCTGACAAACTAAATCAGCGCAAGTGCGTGGAGAAATTTTCACTCCACACTCCACAAAACTCACAGCTGTTGTAATAGACAAATACAACCTCACACACACAAACACCACATATACTTATGCACATACACGCATTTAGAAATCAACATAACCTCAACGCAGAAGACGCTTGTTGCATAGCATTCAAATGAGCAAACTTTGTAGACCGAGTACTTTTCAAATCTTAAGAAAGTCTATTGAGCTGAACGGAATGTGTATACCAGGCAAAAGAAAATGACCCTGTGATGCACTTGAATATACATTTGCTATCAGCTTTGATAACTGAATCGATATACATACATAGCTAAGTTTGTCCATTTGTGTTTAAGAAAATAATATCTGAACTGTTCTATAGAGTTTAAAATAAATTTTAAATAATGAATTCAGATCTCTATTAGCTAATTAAATTATCATTGATTTGATTATATTCATATTAGTAAATTTTTCATGCAATTCATTTTTTTTCTATTTTAATAATTATTAATAATGAATGTAGTTTGACTTAAAAATAAATATGAACATGTTAAAGTAATACCAATTTAGGAAAGATATTATTTTAAATAATAAAATGTAAATCATGACAACTGCTACTGAGTTTATAATAAATAATTCTATATTTTCTATTACTTCTTCATATATATTTTTAGTTGAACATATTACAAAATACGATTTAATAATTCAAGCGATTAACAACTTCCTTGACACCAACTAGTAGTATAATTTATTATCAAGTAAATACATATATTTATTACTACTTGCCAAAATAATAATAGAATATAGTTAATATAAAGTAAAGGGCCTCTCACAGTCGTTGAAATCGTTGGCCACCTTTCATATTCGTCAAGAATTGTTAAGTGGAGAGGCAGCATATGAAATAACCACAGCAATGGCAACATCAATCGCCATTGCCATCGCCATGGCAATTGCAATGCGATTTGGTGTGATGCGTTGTGATGTGAGTTTTCACTTTTATTCATGCTAAATAGACTTCTCGCTGTCGCTTTTCATATTTTTACAGTCTACGGTTTACAGTTAATTTATGTATGCCGGCAACGAATTTTCACTCTCGCTATTTTTCCGCATTTTAGACTCTCTGACTCTGACTCTGGCTCTGGGAAAGTGGCCAAGCACAGACAGCGGAGCGCGCATCCGCCAAAAAACAACACCATCTAAAAGAAAAACTAAACGACACAGAAATGAAAAGTGCGCCTTTAAAAATAGCAAAAGCCAGTCGAAGCGTCTCCAAAGTCTAAGCACCCAAAAAAAAAAAAAAAAAAAAAATTGTGGATGCCGCCGACTGAAGTCTGAGTCTGAGTCTGAGTTTGACTCGGAGTTTGGAGTTGGCGATTGCCAGAGCTTGTGGGTTAGATTAGAAAGTGGTTGCCATCGCCTCATCGACTGTGTATCGGCTGCATCGACTGCATTTGCTGCTCCAATGCTCCATCGACAAGCAGCAGATTCTTTGTGAAAAACTGTGCCGGCCTCAACACACACACACACACACACACACACACACACACACACACAGTTACACACACTCACACATTAATTGGCATTTTTGCATGCGTTGTGCAGTCGAAGCTGGGAACCGGCTGCAACAGCAACTACAACTGCAACAGCAGCCAAGTCCGAAGCAGTTGTTTGTCGTCGCAGCCAATGAAAGAGAAAATTGGCCCCAAATCAAGTTCACTATCATTGGCCGTCGGCGCGGCGTCGACTGCACTTTTTGTGCAAACTAATATTTTAAAATTGTTGATTATGATGACTTTTCATTTCGTTCGCAAAGATCTGGATTGCGCATCAGCAGCAGCAGCAGCATCGACGGCAGCCACACAAATTGCACTTGCAAAGTGTTATTTTTTTCATTTTGCATTTAATTTGACGCTTGAATGCCGAAGCCGCCGACGCCGCAGGCCGGAGATCATTAGCCGGACTGCAGCTGCTTGGACTGCACATTAAGCATACGCAGCATTGGCCAAGCTAGACTACAAAACTATTACTTAACGTCGCTCACTCACTCTCTCTCTCTCTCTCTCTCTTTCTCTCTTTGTGTGCTATCCCTTTCTTGTGTGGAAATGGCAAACTGCAAACAATATTTCACGGCACATTAAATCTTTTGGCCAGGCTTTTCGCAATTCTCGTCATAATCCGTTGAGTATCCATCATATTGCCACATGGCGCACCCAATGAGGAAGCCACTGCTACTGACCACCTGGAGTGACCTGGAGAGAGACGCACGTTCGCCTCAATGTCAGCGGTGTCATCAGTCATTCCATTTTCCGTTTACCACTTAACACACACACTCTCTGCCCAACCCTGCTCAAGTCCAAGTTAAGTGCGAATTACTGAAGCATTGCAAAGCAACAAATTTGTTTACGCTTCTTTTGAGGTTAGCCATAACTCTTCTACTATTTGCTGCTAGTTAAATGTGTGCCCCAATTGTGCAGCCAGGCAGGCGAATTACCCAAAACCGATAAGAATCCAAGGCGAAAACAGTTGCCACATGTTGACTCCACTCGCGGGAACTTTTGTGAACCCCCCCACCAAAAATAACAGTATTCTGTGCCCATTGTTCTACTTCTACTAGGGATTATCAGCTATTGGGTGCGACAGTTGAATTGTCGCTACAACTTTAGAATAATTATGAAGCTGCATGGTAGAACAGAAAGAGTTTAGATAGCTGTGCAATTAGCATGTTCTGTTTGTTTTTTATTTTGTTAAGAATGACGCTTTACATCGCTTACGAAACCGAGCAGAGAAAATGAAATTCGTTTGTTCATAAAGCACTCAAAAAATGTGAAAGGAAACTAAAAAGGGGACTTCAGGAAGTCACAGGTATAAGTATTAATGAAGTCTGGCAAATTTAATTTAAAATATAATATCATTATACCATAACTTAAAAATGACGCTTTTCCATTTTACAATACAATAACTTATGATTCATAACTCTATCTTGCCACTTAATGTTCATTTTAAAAGAACATAGTGTAAATATTAAGAAGATATTGTTTGGTAGGTAGGTGGATAAAGTGGGTAAGGTAAAAAGCCAGCATCATTCTAGGGGGTAGCTGTAAAACATTGCGAAGATCGTTTAGACACAACGATTTAAGGTGTAAGGGATAAAGTTAGACATATACAGAGAATATGTTCGAGTGTTTCCTTAACTCCGGACTCGTTAAATTTCCTGCATAAGCAGCCGACAAATAGTGTCCAGCTAAAATACCGACCATTCGCCTGTATACTTTCCTTAAAAGCTGCATGACGTACTTGGTAAGTGGATGCTGATTGAAGTTTACATCTGCCTGACTGTTTTATATAATTTGGTTGAAAGTCAGCTCAACTCTAACGGAACCTTAAAGAGTGCTTCAATTTCTCTGTCAAGGGATCTCAGGGATAACAGAACATTATGCATGTGGCTGATATGAAGCTTAACTCCCTCTTTAACAAAAATGTCTGCGATCTCGTTTCCTTCGTGGTTTGTTCCCTTCCCTGGTGATTTGTTATCTTATGCATCATTTGCAAATCTCACAATAGAAGTTAATGAAATAGAATTTATATTTAGAGCCAATCAATTGCAATTTATAGCTTGCGTTGGATCGCGAGTCTAAATATTCAACGCTTTAAAACAGAATTTATTTGATAGCTATTTGAAATAATGCATGCAATCAGCCAAGACCTTGGCTATAGACTGTTCGACAAAATTTAAGCAGAGTTAACACAGAGTATTTTCTGGGAGCAATTATGGCTTAGGATTTGCTTAGCATTGAGCACTTTCTTAATTGGCAACCCTTCAGCGTGGTTTCCCATTGTAAGCAGAGCATCAAAACAAACTTAATTGGGGATTACAGTTTCGGTTGCTGAATCATTCTGGGATGATAATTTGACCAAAACTATTCACATTGAGAGACAGAGACTGAGACGGAGAAGACAAGACAAGATCGGGTAACCTTCGCATCACAAATCAAAAAAATTGTTCCCCTTTTGTTGTGAGTCGCCAAGTCTATCAGCATATTATTATAGCCCATTTAATGTGCTCTTGGGAGGAGGCTTTGGGTATAAATTTCCGTTGGAAAGCAAAATAGAAACTATATAATTAGTAATGGCTCTAGGTACGCCCTTAGGCGTTACGTTTTCTAAGGCCACGAACAACAACAACAACAACAACAGAAACAACAACAAGACGAAATTGAAGAAAAAGCTTTGCAAACGAAACTGAAAACTCTCACACTCGCTTGAAGATGACAGATGACAATGATATATGGGATTCTTGAAACTGAAATCGAGCCGAGAAGCAATGAATATCTACCATATCTCTCATATATGTTCAAGTAGACGACTCACGCTCCCATCTTCCTCTCTCTTCCCCTCCCATTTCTTCATCCTAAGAGACAACTGCAATTGACTTTCGCGGCGTATGACACTTGAAGAGCGCATGGTAATGCTGGAGTTGATGATGGAACAGGCCCAGGAACAGCACAGCACACAACACAGCACAATCGCAGTCACAAACTGGCTAGAACCACTTTCTACGCAGTCCCTCTTCCCTTCTCTTTCCTCTCCTTCTCTCTCACTTTTTTTGTTCGGGGGGCAAACAAAGTAAAAGTCAATTTCTTGCGCTGCTGTCGCATTTTTTTTCTGTTTTGGTTTTGGAGAAGACGACGTTTTAATTTGTGGCTTGTTGGTTTTTTTCTTGTTTTAATATTAATTTCCTCTTCTCGCTTCTCGCTTCTTGCTTGTTTTTGCTTAATTACAGCATGAAAATCGTAAAGCGTTTTATGTGTGTTTTATATGTTTTAAGGGCAGCGGAACAAAAGTCTTTAGGGGGCAAAAGTTTTGTCAGTGCCGTTACGAAAAGGAAATGGGAAATTATTACGAAAAATTATGCTGCGCTCGCGCTGGGAAATTGGGCCACGCGATGCGCAAAAGAAAAACGGAACAACAACGATATGAAAAAATGAAAAAACGAAACCAAAACAAAAGACTTAAGACACAAACTTGCCCGCATCCAACACGAGCGCAAATTAATTACAACATGCAGCCCCATCATCTTCGTCGTCTTCTGTCTTCTGGCCAGGCGCATTCATTATGCCAACGACAAGCCAACAAAACAACAGCAGACATCGCGGGAGTCTGTCGTGGACTCGTGGACAGTAGCACAGTGGAACTAGTTCACATGGAAGCGGAACAAACAATTCCAATCCACTGTAAGGTCGATCAATGAACTGGGAAAGCAAAAGCTGCCAATGAATGCCACTTGTGCACCTGCATGCATAATTTCTCTCTGATTATTCTAATTACAGTATATATCGGTTATATGCTACAATCATATAAAGCAAACATTTTTGCACAACGCGTTTCGAAAATAAACTTCAGTTAAATACAATACAATTTATGCGCATATAAAGAAATGTGTTACAATTACATTTAAATAATACATCTACTAATTAAACAATGAGACTATTTCAATGGATTCTAGACTAATTTTGCAAGTATTTTCCCATCAATCAGCATCAGTGCATTTAAATATTAGTTGCAATTTGTTAATAAGCATTTTACTTTTGTTCTAATGAAAAGTTTCAAGCATAAAATGTAACCTATGGAACAAAAATTTCTTGGAGTTTCAAATTTTTGTTCATTTACTTAAAGTGTGAATCTCAAAAATATCGGGTAGCAAGAGTTCTAAATTTAATTAACTTGATTTTGTTAAATTCCATACTAATTTTTGTAAATGACAAATTTGTGTTAATATATTTTCAAATCGAATACAAATTATATTTAATTTAGCGTTACTTGTTAATTGTAAATTTTGTCAATTTACTTAAAAAAAATTGTTTTCAAACTGAATATAACTATTCCTTTACTATGTAATTTTGCAACCATACATTTTAGATTATTCAATAAAGCAATCATATATTTATATTTAACTTAGCAATTTTTTCCAATTCAATAAAATACTTCTTTTAAGTCGCATAGTGAATTTTGTAATACATTGATATTCGATTGTTATTGGAAATAATGCTTTTTTTAAATGAAAATTCTACTTTTAATTATTACTAATATAACCAATATTTACTGTATTTTAACCTAGCATTCTTGTTGCTTTGTTGTCACTGTGCGTATGGTGATCAAATAAGCTAGCGCCAAGTCAAGTCCAAATCTCATTGCTAATGATTTGCATAAAAATAACGCAGAGATGCGATAAAGTAATCAACCCAAATTCTGTGCAAAGATTCGCACGCTCAACTGACGCAGCATTTGAAGCAATCGAAGCAACTGAAGGCGTCGCCAGCGTCGCAGCCAACGCAGACGTCGACGTCGCAGTGACTGCACGAGATTCAAACGGCGATAGCAAAGTTCCAACAGCAGCATTAGAGCTACATACGAAAAAACAAATTGGGTTAATATGGCAAAAAACACTTTTGATATTTGGGTGAACTGCACCTGCTGTGAGGGAGCCAACGGCGAGGGCGATGAAGGCGCCTTGCAGCATCCTCAGATTCAAGGCGCTAATCATCTCGTTGTCCTGCGCATGTTGAGGCTGCGCCTTGGCCTCGTTGCTCTTGGTGTTCGCATTCTCAGCGGCTGCCAGTTCCTTCGATTGCTGAGCCTGATCCTTGGTCATCATTCGTGCTTGTGCCTCGTACTCCGCTGTGGTCATCTTGTCCAGAATTCCACCCTCGAACAAGTGCATTAGACTAACAAAGGAGAACAATATGTCAGTTAAAAGTCACCTTAGAATAAAATAAGTAAGAAAGTTTCAGTCGAGTGTGCTCTACTACCCATTTTGAATAATACCAAAACAGTGCGATATTAATTTTAACGAAATTAATATACCACGGAAATACAGAAATACTAAAAATAAATTGTCAGCCACAGCAACTAAATAAATAACTTAAATAACTTCTACATCGCATTCAAATTCTCAGGAACCTTAAATATTATACTATTGTTATTATTATATGTACCAAAAATCGTGGCTCTAGTTTTCAAATTGCGCTGGTTACTCGATTTATTTTAATTTACGGGAAGTGGGCGTGGTAAAAATTTGAAACAAACTTGATCTGAGTGCAAACATAACAAGTGCTAACGATAAATTATAGCTCTATCTCTTATAGTCTCTGAGATATATGTAGGTGTTCATACGGACAGACGGACAGAAAGAGAGACGGACATTGCTAGATCGTCTCGGCTGTTGAATATATATATTTTATAAGGCCGCCTTCTACCTGTTACATACATTTCCTGCCGACACAAAGTTATAATACCTTATAAATACTCAACCTACACATCATTGAGACTGTCGAGGAAGGGACAACCGATCTGCACCGCCACCGCCGAGTATCGAGTGTAGAGTTTCTGACTCAACTGAAAGTTCTTTGCTCCGTATTGTTGTATGTTAAAGTAGAGCGTCTCACGACCCCCCAAGACAGCTTTGTTCTCTCTGCCATCCGCAATGAGTTTGATGCCCGCCTCCACCGAGTCAATGAGAAAAGCGCGATGATCGTCGGGCTGCTGTTGCCGCATCAAAGCGTAGAGCTGGCGAAAGAGTTCGGTGCCATTCTCGAGCATCTCCAAGGAACTGCTCTCCTTCTCCACATACATGCGATAGCCATCCTGTTGCATCACGAACTGCAAACGTTGCAACGTGTTGATGGGCGCCTCATGAGCGGGGCGAGCAAACTGCGAAGTAAGCTGCGCAGAGTAGACATCGGCAAGCACATAGGTGGCAGCAATCCAGTAGACGATGGTCAGGAACTTGGCCCGATAATCGTGGTACAGCTCGTGGCAAGCTAGGAGAAAAAACAATGTGAATTGATGTTGATATAGGAGAGAGAAAATTTCGATTTAAAAGTAGAATGCAAAGTAAATTGTAAATATTACTTTAAGAGCTTTTCGATTAAAAAAAAAAAACTTAAACAAGAATTTTAAATCATGGAAGTGCGAATATTGGAATATTTTTTTATTTTATTTTAAACAATCTCAATTTTAGAACGTTTGATCTTGATTTAAGATTTTTCTTTCAATTTCAATTTTGAGATTTTTCCGTTCTTGAAATAAGATTATAATATTAAATGTAAAGATCAGACAATTTAGAATTATTCTAGATGGTTTTTTCAATTTTGACATCATAAACTCTTGATTTAAGATTTTATTCTTGATTTCAGCACTATTTTTTTCCGAGTATAACATACAGTAAAGAGAAGTACTTGGAAAAATCAAAAGTTTTGGGAATGAATTAAGCCCGGGTATTTTAAGTATGCAGTTAATTGTTAAATTAGTTGAATGTAAGAACAAACATGATTTAGACCACAAAATTCTAAAATCAATCGAGTCTTTCTTTACATTCAAGATCTTCCCTTTTAAATTAGTTAGTAGAACTGTCGCTAATCATTCTTTAAGTAGTCTGATTCGAAAGTAGCACAAAGGAACAGTTGAATATAGTAAATTTTTACACATTATTATTAAATAGCAAAAATAAAATGACATAATTCAGAAAAATAAAAAAAAATTATTTTCTCTTAGCCGTTTTTTAGTATGTACTATATGACCCGTATTCACGCAAGGCTTAGTGGCGTAGCTAACCTGTCCGTCAAGGACCAGGAGAGGCTTGCCTGGGCCAACACGTGGATGCGGGAAAACCAACTTAGCCCCCTTCCAAAAGACAATAAAGTGCAGACCGGTTCTACCGGCCCTGCCAACAACAAGGTGGAGTCCATGGCAAGCAAGCGCCAACGGTCCGCTGAGAGTCCCAAGCAAGGGGCTCCAGTGAGCAAGAAGCTGCGAGCACCTGGCTCCACCAACACGGACTCGAACAGGACGAAACAGAGAGCAACGGTTGCTGAAACTGCCAGGCGGCATCTCGCCGTTGCTCTCATAGACAGAGGGGACCCTAACGGGAAAATGTCTGCAGAGCGGTGGCGGTTGACCCATAGTAAGCTGGTCGACGCACTGTTTGTCAGGATGGAGAATGTCCCAGACAGTCCAATGCCTACATTCGAAGGCACTGGCTGGCTGAATGGTGTCAAGATCCTGACATGCAAGGACGACCCAACATTGCAGTGGCTGCAAGCGACCGTACCCAAACTGGACGGGCTGTGGGAGGGGGCCAAGCTGGACGTGGTGGACAGGAATAATATTCCGTCCATGCCGAAGGCGAAAGTCCTTTTCCCAATAGTTGTCCAGGGAGAGCGGGCGCTTCAGCTGCTTAAAAGCAGAACCCGGCCATACCGACGAGTGATTGGTCCGTGCTGAAGGTTGATGAACCTTTACCCAGTGGTGGGCAGCACGTGATCATTCAGATCAACAAGGAGGCCGAGGATCTGCTATATAAACGCAATGGGAAGATGGCGTGGGGCTTAGGGAGCGTGTACCTTCGCCTCAAGAAACGTCATCCGAACGACAAGGACACACACACGCTGAGGTCTGGGGAGGTTGAGGTAGATCTCGGTCTCGAGAGCGTGACCGACGCCACCCAGCACCTCAGCCTGACTGACAAGACGGAGGAGGTGGGGGAGGAACTGTCCATGGAGACGGGCCCCCCCGCGAGTTTGCTAACCTCTAATGAGTGTGCTGCAACTCAACCTCCATAAATCCAAAACGGCTTCGGCGGAGCTACTCCTTGCCCTGGAGGAAGTGTCCGCCTACGCGGCTCTGGTCCAAGAACCGTGGATAGCGTCGGGCAACACGGTGGCTGGACTGAAGTCGCCCAACTATGATTTATACGTCCCGACATTGGTAAGCAGATCGAGAACTGCCATCCTTGTAAAGAAGGGGCTAAAAGCTCATCTACTACCTAATTACAGCAATGACGATCTAACCGTGGTGGTGCTGGAGAGCCGTGAAGGATGTTTGCTGCTGGCATCCTGTTATATGGCCCACGACAAGCCGGCTCCGCCTGACGAGCTGCGGAGGCTGGTGGACATGGTCTGCTCCTCCAATAAGCATATTATTATCGGAACGGACGCCAACGCCCACCATAGCGTCTGGGGAAGTCCCGACATCAACGACAGGGGTGAGTCAGTTCTTGATTTTATCCTTAACCATAAGCTTAGACTAGCCAACAGGGGTGAGGTATCTACCTATGTAGGTCCCACCTCCAGTAATGTGCTGGACTTAACGATTTCAACTGAGTGTACCAATGTTGATGAGTGGAGGGTCCTGGATAGACCCTCCTTCTCGGACCATAAGTACATTCAATTTACCATTCCTTTTAACAGGGTACCTGCGGCTCAGCCGTTCAGAAATCCCCGTAACACGAACTGGGCGAAATTCTCTAGCCTTGTTTCCAAGTCTCTTGGTTCGCCGGGTAACATCAACTCGGTGCAGGACCTAGAAACTAATGTCAATGTCCTTTCTGCAGGACTACTTTCAGCGTTTCGCCAATCTTGTAGACTCTCAAGACCGACGAGAAGATCGAAGCCACCCTGGTGGAACCCAGATCTCTCATCGCTACGTGGAGAGCTTACTAGCATGTTTCAACTTGCTAAGAAGGCGGACAACGAATATGTCTGGGACGAGTATAGGTCTCTCCTGAAGTCGTACAAGAAGATGATCCGATCATCCAAAAGGTCTTCATGGAGAACCTTCTGCTCGGACCTGGATAACATCAAAGACACCTCCAGACTGAGGAAGCTGCTGTCCAAGCAGGCTTCCAGTCCTAGTCTGCTCAAGTCGGGCGATGGAGCGTGGACGGAGAGCAGTGCTGAAACTCTGGAAGCACTGCTCTCAACTCATTTCCCGGATGTATTGGAATAGAGAACACGGACTGGCAGCTCTTTCCTAGTCTCCCAGTTATGAGACTCCCTGCCAGTCTAATTACAGATAACAAAATAATTTGGGCTATCGACTCCTTTGCGAAGGTCAGGTCGCCCGGTCTCGATGGACTTTCGCCAGCAATGCTGCAAGCCAGCAAGCCCACGATTGTTCCGTGGCTATCGGGTATCTATTCGGCGTGCCTCGCATGGGGTCATATCCCCACTCTTTGGAGGACCTCGAAAGTCATTTTCCTGCCCAAGGCGGGAAAATGCAGTCATGTGGTCCCAAATGACTTTCGGCCTATCAGCCTAACCTCTTTCCTGCTAAAAACATTGGAAAAGCTACTTGATTTGCACATCAGAAGCAACTCAATGCATCTGTTGTCCCCAAATCAGCATGCGTATACAAAGGGCAAGTCCATTGAGACTGCTCTCCATGCTCTAGTAGCCTCCATTGAAAAAGCGGACCACTATAAAGAATATGCCTTGGGTGCATTTCTTGACATTTCAGGCGCCTTCAATAACGTCACCACTGATGCTATTATGAAGGGCCTTACCTCAATTAACACGGCACCAGCGATCCACAGATGGGTCAACTGCCTTCTTTGTGACAGGCGGGTGGTGGCTACGTGGGGCGATGCGGCCATTACAAAGGTAGTGCGAGGTGGCACTCCCCAGGGTGGGGTTCTCTCGCCTCTCCTTTGGAATTTGGTCGTAAATAGCCTACTTCTAAAATTTACTAGACGGGCCCCCAAGTTAATTGCCTATGCTGACGACATAAGCATTTTGATAACTGGGAAATGCCCAACCACCCTTAGTTCCGTAATGGAACTTACTTTGCGGGAAGTTAAAGCATGGGCCGAATCAGCCGGGCTCAGCATTAACGCGGATAAAACGGACCTTATCCTCTTCACGAAGAGGTATAAGGTACCTGCGTGGTCCCCCAAAAATAGGCTGCACTATGCTAAAGCCGAGCCTAGCAGTAAAATACCTAGGTGTGGTCCTGGACAGCAAACTGACATGGAAGCTCAATGTGTTAGAAAGGGTGAAGAAGGCCACCGGAGCCTTGTACATGGCGAAAAAGATGCTTAGTTGCACTTGGGGCCTCTCTCCTAATCTAATGCGGTGGATATACATCTCAGTTGTTCGCCCTATCCTCACCTACGGTGTTCTAGTGTGGTGGCAGGCCACTGAAAAAAGGACGTACCTATCCATCATGGAAAGGACACAGCGTCAAGCGCTACTGTGTATCACAGGCGCTCTCAGGTCGACGCCAACTAAAGCCCTCGAGGTAATAGCTGGTGTGGAACCATTAAACCTATACGCGCAATCCATAGCCGCAAAATCGTCCCTACGGATTGCCGCAACTGGCAATTTGGGTCTGCTAGGCTATGGTCACAGCGCCATTGGTAGGGAGACTAGAGACTTGGACTATACTATCCCCCTTACCAGTACTGACCATATTAACACTATATTCTTGGAACCGGAGTGCTGGCGGGAAGGGTTATGCATTCCCGAAGCCCTCAACCTCTTCACCGACGGTTCGAAGATGGATGATGGTGTCGGAGCGGCCGTATACTGCCCGGACCCGGTCTCCAAACAATCCTATAAACTCCCAGACCATTGCAGCATCTTCCAGGCGGAAGTTTTTGCCATTGGCAAGGCTGCCGAATTGGCTCGGGGTTTACAGCGTAATCACACCTCTATTAACATCTTTGTTGACAGCCAGGCTGCAATAAGATCAATGCACTCTGATGTGGTCAAGTCCAAAGTTGTCCTGGACAGCAGAAGAGCAATAGAGTCGCTGAACGCATCTGCGGTCGTGCGTATCTATTGGATCCCAAGCCACCAGGGCATCGATGGCAACGAGATCGCAGACACTCTCGCCAAAGAGGGAGTGGGGCTTGATGTCGGTAACATGTGCAATGTTCCGATATCCCTGCGAACTCTAGGCAGTGAAATTGAGGTGCGCTCTAGACTTCAGTGGGACGCGAGCTGGCGTAATGCCAACTCGTGCAAAACTGCAAGGTTGATGTGTGCCTCTACTAACAAAAACTTAACCAAATTCGTCATGCAGCTTTCAAGGAAAGACTGCAGGCTAATGCTAGGCATTTTAACTGGCCACTGCATGTCAGCTGTCCATGCTGAAAAGATGGGCATCACGAACAGTGATCAGTGCAGGAAATGCAACGAACCCGGGGTTAAGGAAACACTTGAGCATCTTCTCTGTAGATGCCCAGCGTTATCCCGACTCCGGTTGAAATACCTTAATTCGCCGTGCCACAACGATCTTCGGGACGTCTCACGGCTATCTCCTAGGATGCTGCTGGCTTTTGCCAAAAATGCATCCATACTGCGCGATTTCTGAGACGTAGATAAGCTACCGGTACAGCTACGGACCTCCACTGGTCTATGCTTTGCCCCGTACTGGGGCAGCCGGTCCTACCTAACCTAACCTATGATACTTCATTTTAATCCCAAATTTAAGCATATTGAATACTTGTATTAAGTAAATTCGGAATTATAACGATATTAATACCTCTTCATGGTTGTTTAGACTTATTTCTTTTTCTAGGTATTTTTAAGAACAGTTTCACTTACATTGCTTGAGAAACAGACGCAGCGTGAACCAGATGCAACGCTCGAAGAGCTGCGGCGGCATCTCAGATTGAGGTGGAGTGCGTCTTGGACGTCTCGATCTCATGAGCAGCACACAGGGTGTAATCTCCTTGATGTAGGCCATGTAAATGCAAAGCTCGCCCAGCTGCTCCACATCTAAAGCTACCTGACGACGCCGCCACTTGTGAGGCAGCGCAATGATGCCATAGAAGATGGGACCCGAGAACACAATAGTCAGTATTAGATACGGCCAGATGTCCAGTTTGAAGGGACGCATGATGGCCAAGGCCTCGTTTAAGCGTCTCGGAGCATGTGTCGCAAAGGCGCCTGAGTCGGCGAGCGTGAAGAAAGAGAATTCGATGGCTTTGCGACGTTCCCAACTCAAGCCAACGTCGCCTAGGAAAAAGTCCGCTAGCTGCAGGCAGAGTCGAGATGAAAAACAATAAAGAGAAGTGGAATCTAAGAAAATCTTACGCCACTTTGAAGCAGTCCGATGCCGCCAGTGAAGCTATCGTTTGTATCGCCATTCTCAGCTGGAGCGCGCAGCGATCCTTGAGTCCTTCCAGGCGCCTCGATGTAGACAAACTGAAAGTTCATGTGCTGCGCCAAGAGCAGCAGCAGTCGATGATCCCGTCCGCCTGTCACATTCACCTCATTGTACTCCATGTGCTCGAACTCCTCCGCAGACTCATCGCTAGTCGGTTGTGAAACTGCGCTGCTCTCGTTGCTGTAACTCACCCAGAACCAGGGCGGAGACTGAGGAGAGAGAGAGAGAGACTTTTAGTATTCAAATGGTAAGTAACTTAAGATAATATAGTACAATTTTATATGATTTTAGTATTCTACATTTTCTTAAATGAAAATATTATGGTTGTTTGATATACATAATTAAAATATATTTAGTACTCATCAAATTTAATATTACATTTAAATAATCGTTTGATTTATTAACCAAAAAGTAATACGAATAGAATATAGGTTGATTTTAATTTTGCATTTTGGCGTAGAAACTTCTGATTAATAATTTTTAGTTATAAAATACAAATTCAAAATAAAAGTAATTTTTTAATATTACTAAAAATTAGTAAAGTACTTTAAAACAACAGTTTCGAATAAAGTATTTATAATTCCTGACAATTTGGTTGCGATCAAAAAACATTGTTATTTATTAAAGATATATTTTTGTAAGGGAATGATGCCTAAAATTCTGTACGGTATATTTTGAATGGAGTATTCTTATTTTTGGTATTGTAGAAGAATAATACTTTTGCTTTTATTCAAAATAGGTAGGGGGTATCTCATAGTAGAGCAAACTGGACTGTAGTTTTCTTACTTGTTTTAAATTATATATAAGAAATTAAAGTAAAAATTTATTTTATATTCTTTAACGTAAAAATTAGAAACACTTTTAAGCATTGAATTATTTGTGTATTTTTTTTTTTTTTTCTTTAATGTTAAAGTATCAGTTAAGATTTTAGTGAAGTCAATGGCCTTAGTTGCTAGCACTCCTTTCTTTTAGTTATTATATTATTTTTTATAATAATCAACATGTAAATAAAATTAATAATAATAAGATTTTATTCTGTTGTCGAATTTTTCTCTAAATCTTTGATTCCCCCACACATTCCTTTAATTTTTGTAGAACCTCAATTTGCTAAGACCCCTGACTACTCATTCGACTACTCACATGAAAAACGGGCACTCGAAAGACGCGACCCTCGAAATTGGAATAGACCGAGGCGGCGATGGGCAGAAGAGGAGTTCGCTGTAATCCCAGGTTGTCGCTATCGTACCAGTTGACCAGTCGCAGCTGACTCGTCCCAGTTGGTGCTGCCTGGTTGTAGTAGATGCGAAATGCCTTGGGCCGGGGTCGCGTGATGACCACTGCACGCATTGGCTCCTCGAAGCGAACACGCATCCCAGACGGCGGCTGCTTGGCGCCCCAGTAGAAGATGAAAAGACTGAGCCGATGGGCCAGGCGACGTTCCTGAATGAGTGTGGACAGCTCGTCCGGCTGGTGGAAAATCAAGTTGACGCACTCGATGGCGCCTAGAAGATTCGCCTCGATGTAGGCGAAGAACAGCTCGAGATCGTAAAATATAACCGACTTGTAGTAGAGTCGATGCAGTCGCTGCAGAAACTCCTCCACCTGAATGCTGTCATCGTGACGCGAGCTGGGCAGCGCCAAGATGGCCAGCTGGCGAGGCTTAAGTCCATTGATGATTTGCGAAAGAGCTGCATACACACATTTCAATTACATATCACCAGAGATCAAAGATAAATGAATGATGAAAACATGCATTTGGAAACTTCACAAAAATGATTCTTTTTTAAGAAATTATTTACCTCGAAAAATATATCGATTTTTATTATTATATTATCATTATTATCTTCTATTGTCTATTTAATTTGAATTTATTTCTTTTAGTTAAAACTTGAAACATTCATTATTTGACTTTTTCACACATAAATTATGGATTAAGTGTTAAAGTTTTCGCGTTACTTTATATGTGAAGAAAAGTTGTTCATATGAAAATAATACAAAGTATCTATCTCTTTTATATATATTTTGAGTTGAGATACTTTTTAGTTTAAATTTGAATTAGTTATTGAATAGTTATCACTTCTTATTTACCTGTGGCCACTTCGGACTCGTTGCACGGAACGAAGCTAAGTTTCGACCAGGCCAATGGGCAAAGCCAGCCGAGAAGTAGAACAATGCAACGTTGCAGCCGCATTTTGAGTATGCAACTCGTTTTGGGCCAAGTCCTTTTATAGGCCACATTATGATGGCAAGTTTTGATGCGCAATTATTGCATCAGTGCTGAAATATCAACTGTCAATTTCATAGCGGACAGCTTAGACAGCCACAGCGGACAGACAGCTGAATGAAAGCTCATTGCTATGAGCTACGAGCTACGAGCTTCAACTGTCGATTATCGTATATCGATTTTCGGACCTCAGCCCTCAATTCGTCGCAGCTGCAGTCGGTTGTTGTTGTTGTTGTTGTAACTGTTGTTGTTGTACTCGTATTGGTATTTATTTTTTAATTGTCAAAAGTTTGTCATTGCCGTTTTCGCTTTCCCTCCAATCAGCCAGCCAGCCTTCTCTCTTTCTCTCTCTCTCTCTTTCTTTCTTTCTTTGCGGACATCTATCGATGGATGTCTCGATCTGCGCTTTGGCTGACATTTTGTTGTTGTCGTCAATCTTCTAATGCTGTTGACATTAATTCCGTGTTGTGCGCATTTTTCTTTTCTTCTTTCAGCCTCGCTGTTGCCACTGCCACAACTTCTGCTGCTGCTTCTGTTGTTGTTGTTGGTTGCTGCCCCTCGCAACTCTCTTTCGACTCACATGTCAACGCTCTACTTTGCTGCGCCAGCCAATGATTTATCGCAATCGCAGCGCCCCAGCAACAACAACCTCAACAGCAGCAACAGCCGTCGAGATTACAAATGTGGATGGATACTTAACAAGTCTGTGGGCTGCTGCTGTTTGATTCTGATTCTAATACGAATTAAGGACGCGACAGCATCTAGAGTCGAACTTGCATAATTATATATAATATATATTTATACCCTATAATGGGCAGCAAAATAAACGTAATTTCAGCATAATATTGAAATATGTTTATATATAGAGAAAATTAAGAGCTTTTCGACTCTGCTTAAATTCTTTTAAGTCTTCTTCAAAATTAATAAAAATTTGAGTATTTATAAAGAAGACTTTCGCATGATTATTGTAGTTTCTCAAATACATTTTGATATTCCTTTAATATGTTCTTATTTTAAACGTTTTGATAGATAAAAGTGAAAACAGCTAGCTCAAAAATACGTTGGTTATATATTTTTTACTTTGTTTTAATTAATAAAAATATGTAACTTGTGATTTTAAACTGTGTGCAAGAAAACATAAAGATTAAATTAAATCTCATTGCTGCAAGAATCGAATTTTAAAAAAAAAACTTATCTTAAGAACAGTAAATTAAAGAGACGAAGCACAGAACACAAATTTGATATGCATAACTGGCGCCATCTAGCGTTCGCAGGATTGAAATATTACTAAAGCCGTCTATAGAACTTCACAAAAAGTATTCCAGAGTATCTGAAAGTTGCATAGTTTCTTGGGTCCAGCTGCCAAATAGTTCTAATTGCCTGTCTCACATTACTAGAAATTGTTTCATAAGTTTGAATAAACAAATGTTGCTGTCTGAGCCAACGAAAGTCTCATTTGAGCCGTTTTGTTTGACCAAATTGGTGTGCGATGCCAATTTGGGCGATAAGCTGGCGTTGCCTTTACCTTTACAGCACAGCTCGACACGGTATTAAGAAGCGAAAGAGAGAAAATCAACAAAACGATGACCCGATTATGATATGAGAGCGTCTATAATTGCCATATGTATACACAAATGAATACTGTATGTATCTTTTCGGTCCGTCGATCCGTCTGTCTGCCCGTCTGTCCATTTTTCTGACCACTGTTGTTTGTGATTAATGCCTTGGGCACAGAGCAATGTCAAAACCTAGTAGAGCAACGCGAGGCGGCTGAAACGGAAACTGAAAACTTTGTCTGACCTTTGATCAACGCATAGACCGAGTCAAGAGAGTGAGAGAGAGAGAGAGGGATGGAGGGAGTAGAGTGGAAAGGGGGATAAACATAAGTGCGAGTATTATAGAGATCCGAGTTGTGGCTATTTATAAAGCCGGCTAACTGAAACAAAAAAAGGAGCAAAACAAATAAACCCCGCGTTCTGCGTTCGACAACTTGTTAAACTTCAAACTGTCTGCAAACGCGACATTGTCTGATAAACGACAACAGCAACAGCAGCAGCAACAGCAACAGCAACAGCAACAACAACAATAACAAGCAGAGGTGCAACATCCATGCTGAGTGGGCAACTGTCTGGCGATTGCATCTGCCCTCAGCCTCAGTCTCAGTTGCTGACTCTGACTGCAAGTCTTACTCTGACTGAGACTCTGAAGCTGTGGCTGGGGTCTGTATTGTGGTCTGTGTTGTGGTCAGGATGCAGCAGGCAGCACGCCAACACTTTTTGTTTCAACGCGCACGATAGTGAAATGTGGCCCGGTTCAATGTGGACTCCGATGGACTGGCCCTTCGATCGAACCTGATGTCGACGTCGAAGCCGATGCCCGATGCCGATGCCGCTGCCAGATGGAGCCGACAGCCTAAGTGGATCGTTGCATCGCTGCAACTTGGAGCTGAACTTGCAGTTGCGTCTCACATGGCAGTTGAAGGCTGTCGAGCATCGAGAGAGGGGGAGCGGTTAACAAGGGGGTTCGGCAGGGGCAGCTTTAAATGCACTTTATTTGTTTTTTGCTGCAAAGACTCGTGAGCCGCCCTCTCATCACCATAACGAGCTGTCAATTGCCAGAGCTCTTGCATGTAAATTACTAACTGCGGCCAAAAGACTCTCTGACTTTCTGACTTCGTATTGCTTGACTTGACCAACACTCCAGTCGTGGCTTAAAGTCAACAGATCAAGCTATCAACCGTTAGCATGCACCGGCTAGATGAAAAACATTTTTAAATTCCGAAAAGTTCAAAGAAAGAAAAGTGGAAAGTCAAGGAAGATGTTTTCCTTATGCACTGAGAAATAAATAGCTAAACTAAATCAGTAGAAGAGCATGCAAAAGTCGTAGAAATTAATATTGAAAGTGAATTTAGATATATGTATCGTAGCTAAAGATATCGAATGTATGTTATTTCTTCAGATAGGTTTACCTTTAATGTTCTTCAAGAAACATATTGTGAAAAATTTATTACACAAAAAACCACAAGAAGAACTAAGAATATATCTTTTTTGATAAATGTACGTTCCTAACAATAGATCCACAATAAATTGATATTGCAATAGCTATATGGACGTTTATTTATAAAAAGCATAAGAAAAGTATAGAAATCTATTATGAAAGTATTAAAAAGCTGATGAACAACATATTAAAACAAGCTATGAATGAAATCCCACAGACAACAGTCAAAGTCCTTATCCTTATTCTTATTCTTGTTCTTATTGGAGTCGTCCTTATCCTTATCGAGTTCGTCGAGCCTCTTCTTCAATGCCTTGAGTAGCTTGTCATCACTGAAAATAGCCCGAAAGACGCGTTCAGTGTATCTGTCGTAGACTCCCAGTTTCTCGAGCAGATTGATCACACGCTTCTCGAAGGCAGTGTAGTTTTCCGATTCATTCGCTTGACGGATAAGAGACTGATCGGCATTCGAATTACTCTGCTTCTGCTCACCGTAGTTGCGATAGGCATGATATGCCCTGATCTTCTCGTCCAGCTTATCAAGGGGCAAAGTAGCAGCCAAAGACAAGCGTTGAAATTGTCTCTGAAATTCTTCATCTTGGGATTTCGTTGGCGAGTCCTGATGCTCCTTCAATGTGCTATGAATTCTCTTCGTCACAATATCGTTCAGTTTCTCCAGCGGTTGCTTGGAGTGCTCCAACACGGACTCGCTCAGGATGCACTGCATCACCAGCAACAACAGCGATAGCTTCAGTGCTTGGCTTAGGGCTGACATGACTTCAGACTTCTAATTTGCAGCTTGGACTGATGACAGGCTTTGACATCAGTTCGTTTATAAAGCGTTTAAAGTTCGCTGATAAGACCCAAGTTATGTTGCAACCCAGTAATTGCATTTTAAAGGCTCAAGGCCCGCATGTGGCACCTTCAAAGTTTAACTTATTATGTACGTATATTCCAATAGCTCAAGTGTCACTAGTAAACAATATTTGAAATTTATAGTTGCGTAACAGAATTATGTTGTTTAGGTATCTACCTTTGTTGTACGGATTCTGAACTTAAACAAGTAAGAAAGCTACAGTCGAGTGTACTCGACTGTGAGATACCCGCTACCCATTTTGAATAAAAGCAATATATTTTGCGGTATTATTCTCAAAATATACCAAATATACTGCAAAAATACTAAAAATATACCAAATGGTATATGTGGTATATCGATATAGTGCCGCATTCAAAATATACCATAGACGGCACAATATACCAGATTGTCAGCCAAAGCAACTCAGACCCCTAGTAAGTAGGCGTTTTTGCCCATACAAAAGTATTTCTTTAATAACTTCGACAATTTTTATCTGATCGCAACCAAATTTTCAGGGATCATAACTACTATAGTTATTACCGTATATACCAAAATTCGTAACCCTAGCTTTAAAATTACGCTTGTTATTCGATTTTTTTGATTTGCAGGGGCGGAAGTGGGCGTGGCAAAAATTTGAAACAAACTTGATCTGCGTGCAAACATAACAAATGCTGTCGAAAAAAAAATTATAGCTCTATCTCTTATAGTCTCTGAGATCCAGTGTTTCATACGGACGGACGGACAGACACACAGACACACAGACACACAGACGGACAGACGGACATGGCTATATCGTCTCGGCTGTTGACGCTGATCAAGAATATATATACTTATAGGGAGATGCCTCCTTCTACCTGTTACATACATTTCCTGCCGGCACAAAGTTATAATACCCTTCTACCCTATGGGTAGCGGGTATAAAAAAAGTGGCTAAACAAAATATGGCTATCCTTAACCTAAATTATTTATAGATGTAGGTATTTTCAATAGACAGATTGGGAAAACACATTTATAAATTGTAAAAGTTGTGGCTGAAATTAGATAAACATATAGAGCACTCTCTAAGTTTATAAGATGTTGACATGCAAACTTTAAAGTTAAGTTTAAAAAAAAAAGATATATTTACTGAAGTAGTAGAAATATTTTGTTGTTATAGCCTATGAACAATTTCACTGAGGTTCACAAGTTTTGGAAGTAAACTGCAATATGTTATTTTCAATATTTTAGCTTCGTTTTCCAGATACTTAGATTGAACTTGCTTGTTAGTTGATATTTATTGAACAAATATTTTAAATCTTATAGATTACAGTCAGCGTAATTATCAAAGCGAAGAAATCTTAAGTAACAGTCGTGATCTATGTTAACAAGTAAGAAAGTTACAGTCGAGTGTGCTCGACTGTGAGATACCCGCTACCCATAAAAGCAAAATATTGCGATATTTTTTTTTCCAAAATATTCCGAAATTACTACAAAAATACTAAAAACATACCAACAATACAGTGACACATTCAAAATATACCATAGACGGCACAATATACCAGATTGCCAGCCAAAGCAACTAATACCCCTAGTAAGTAGGCGTTTTTACTCATACAAAAGCATTTCTTTAATAACTTCTACAATTTTCATCTGATCGCAGCCAAATTTTCAGGAATCATAACTACTATTGTTATTATTGTTTACACCAAAATTTGTAGCTTTAAAATTACGCTTGTTACTCAATTTTATTGATTTGCGGGGGTGGAAGTGGGCGTGGCAAAATTTGAAACAAACTTGATCTGCGTGCAAAAATAACAAATTTTAGTTCTATCTCTCTGAGATCCAGTGTTTCATACGGATAGACACACAGACGGACATGGCTAGACCGTCTCGGCTGTTGATGCTGATCAAGAATATATTAATAAAAACTTAGTCCCTTCGTCGTTTTGAATGTATTCGAGCATAATTTTGTCAACACGCGACTTAAAGAAATTGAAAACAATGTTGTAGTCGATGGGTCTTCAAGAAGAAGCTGCTTGGAGCGAACAGAAAAGAACCTATTGCTATTCCTAATGATAAGCCATGATTCTATGCCTCGAGCTTATATTTTTTATTTTTCGAAATTAAAAAAATACAGACAATCATCCGACATTGAAATGTCTTCTGCCGAAAGAGAATCTAGGCCGAGACTCTAGGTTATCATTACTTGACCTCTCTCGCTCAGATCTATTGAGCGGAGTCCACATCGGCTGCACTGACTTTAACGAAATATTCAGATCCAAATTCATTTTGTTTGCGGGCAGTCGAAACATTTAAAATGGGCGGAATTAAATTTAACGGAGTTTTGTTACTGATGGTCCTTCAAATATTCTTGGTGGCTACAACAACTGGAGATGAAGTGAGATCAAAGACTTAATACTAAGAAGAATAAAGAGTGATTAAAGTGTTACGTTTTCTTCCTAACAGACGTATGAATCAGACCAAAAAACTGTCAAACCGTTGCTCAGCAATAAGTTAGAACAAAGTGAAACTAAGGAAAAGCAGTTAAGTGAATTAAATTATGATCTTATGGAAAAATATCATGAAATTGTAAGAATTCATGAAACATTGATGAAGGAGGCAGATTTATTAATTGAGTATAAAAACAAAGTAATCAAAGGGGAACACGATTTGCAATTGTGTCAAAGTAAAGTTGATAAATCTGAATCTGAAATTAATTTGCAACAAAATACAATTCTTAAATTAGAAAAACAACTAACAAATAAATCCACCATCTTAGAAAATTGTCAAGTTCAATTAAAATCTCTTAATTCTAGATTAATTGAAAAAGATGAAAATATAAAGAGATTTAGTGAGATTATTAAAAATAACACAGAACATAAGAAAACACTTGAGTTGGAATTAGAGAAGAGTAATTCTATATCAATAAAGCATGAAAAAGATATTCGGTTATGTCGTTCAGAAATCAACAAATTAAATAGGACATTAGAGAACATTAGGGAAATTAAGCTAAGTCAATCTGAACTTGATAAAATAAACACAACATGCATCCCTTTCGGAAATGGAGTTCATCAACTCAATGTCTCTGGTATAGGTTTATTCAATGTTTTATGCGATAGTCAGTTAGCTGGACCTGGATGGATTGTAATACAACAACGAGTTTGGGGAAATGAGAATTTCAATAGGGATTGGGCAACGTATCGCAAAGGTTTCGGTGCTCGTGAAAGTGATTTCTTTCTTGGATTAGAGAAAATACATCGTATCACGAGCTTGCAGCGTTTCGAACTTTACATACATTTGGTTGCTCAGAATGGAAGTACCTACAACGCTCGTTATGACAACTTTAAAATATCTGATGAAGATAATGGATATGCACTGAGTTTGGGGGAATTCAATGGAACTATTTTTTATGATGGCATGAGAGACAATGAAAACATGAAATTCTCAACATTCGATCACGACAACGATGCTAATTGCGCAGTCTGGAATAATAGTGGCTGGTGGTACAATTCTTGTTATAATAGGTAAATATTGCTAATTTTTAATTTCGAAGGAATACACATATTTATACATTTTTATTGTTTCTTATGCAGTCCTTTAAATGCACCATATGGGACACTTCTACTTTGGAGCAAAAATTTCTACGAGGGTATTTTACTTAAGGAAGTTAAGATGCTAATTCGCCCCAAAGATGCGATGAAGAAGTGCTAAACTGCTAAGCTGAAATTTCCATATTTGACTCAATTATGTAATCATTTATATATAATTGGTACAAATTGGTGGAAATTGCGTACTTAAAAATAAAACGCTCAACTATTTAATGCAGCGATCTATTTTTTGAATGGAAATAGATCAGATTTTATTACATTTAACAGATTGTATCTTTTGATATAGCAAATTTTAAGTCTCTAGACGTTTTCTACTTAAAAGTCAGTAAACTTATGATTATCCTGTATATATTCTTTCAGTCGAACCTTGAATATTAATGTAATTTAAGAAATCATCTTCACATATTCGTTTCTTATCTAAACATAAATGATGCAGTTTTGTTACTAATAATACATAAAAAAAGTTTGTTTTTGCAACATTAGTTGATGAAAAGGTAATAATAATTACAACAAGTAAGAAAGTTACAGTCGAGTGTGCTCGACTGTGAGATACCCGCTACCCAAATACCCAAAATATTGCGGTATCATTTTCAAAATATACCGAAAATACTAAAAAAATATACTAAAATTATACCAAATGATATGTTTGGTATATCGATATAGTTCACCATTCAAAATATACCATAGACGGCACAATGTACCAGATTTTCGGCCAAAGCAACTCAGACCCCTAGTAAGTAGGTGTTTTTGTCCATACAAAAGTATTTCTTTAATAACTTCCACAACTTTTATCTGATCGTAACCAAATTTTCAGGAATCATAACTACTATAGTAATTATTGTATAATCCAAAATTCGCAGCTTTAAAATTACGCTTGCTATTCGATTTTTTTGATTTGCGGGGGCGGAAGTGGGCGTGGCAAAAATTTGAAACAAACTTGATCTGCGTGCAAACATAACAAATGATGGCAAAAAAAATTATAGCTCTATCTCTTATAGTCTCTGAGATCTAGGTGTTCATACGGACGGACGGACAGACACACAGACGGACAGACGGACATGGCTATATCGTCTCGGCTGTTGACGCTGATCAAGAATGTATATACTTTATAGGTTCGGAGATGCCTCCTTCTACCTGTTACATACATTTCCTGCCGGCACAAAGTTATAATACCCTTCTACCCTATGGGTAGCGGGTATAAAAAGCAGTGTATTATAGTGGGTGCTATAAGCGTATTTATTTTCTTCTTATTGGACAGATGAATTTGACCAACAAATGGAAGAACAGTGCCGAATTTATAACTATAAAAGTAAGAATGCTACAGTCGAGTGTGCTCGACTGTGAGATACCCGCTACCCATTTTGAATAAAACCAAAATATTGCGGTATTATTCTTAAAATATATGAAACATACTACAAAAATACTTAAAATATACCAAATGGTATTTTTGGTATATAAAGATAGGACTACATTCAAAATGTACCATAGACTCCACAATATAACAGATTATTAGCCAAAGCAACTAAGAACCCTAATAAGTAGTCGTTTTTGCCCATACAAAAGTATTTATTTAATGACTTCTGCAATTTTTATCACAATTACTATAGTTATTATTGTATATATCAAAATTATTTGAGTTGACGGAAATGGGCGTGGTAAAAATTTGAAATAAGCTTGATCTTCATGCAAACATAACAAAAGATGTCGAAAAAAATGATAGCTCTATCTCTTATAGTCTCTGAGATCTAAGTTTTCATACGGACAGACGGACAGACACACAGACGGACAGACGGACATGGCTAGATCGTCTCGGCTGTTGATGGTGATCAAGAATATATATATTTTATAGGGTGTTACATAACGGGTAACGGGTATAAAAATTAATGTTCAAGTGGAAAAGAATATTTGCTTCTTGTTGTTCACTTATTTTTTTGATGTATTGCATTTTTTACGATTAATAATTTATATTTTGATAAATTCCCAATTTTTGACAAAAGCCATTAAATGTTTCTATTATTTCTTGAGTCTGCAACTTATAATTTAATAAATCGTTATACTTAATATAATATTTCGAAAGTGTTTGATTAACCTAAAATTGTATTCCAAATATCCCAAATAGGATCAAACTCCTCGTCGGAGTCACTTTCATCACTGTCGAAGGTCTGATAAGGACAATTTTCGGAATTGATTGTCAGTTTGAAGGCTTTCAGACTATTCGTCTCTGTGTTGGCAATTAACAAATCTTTCTTTTGAAGGTGATAAAAAAGTTTACAGGCATCGCTAAGCCTTTCAGTGTGAAAGTAGTTATCAATGACTGCAATGCGACTGTCTATGTCTCCTTCCAGTTTTAATCTCAGCGCATTATAGCTGACGAACTTGTCATAGGCGTGATGCTTCAGTGCAAGAGATTCCTCTCCCAGATTTCCTGCAATTCGAAGAATGGTTGACTGCTGATCGAATTCCACGTTTCCAACGTAATGTCCCGTCTTGGATGTTGCCAGGATATGTTCGATCAGGTGAGTGATCAGTTTGTTTTTATCCTGCGAATAAAATGAATATTGTAAGGTGTAAATTCAGTTGGGACTTCCATTTGAAAGTGCGTATCAAAGTCATGTTGTTATTCTTACTGTTGGCGCTGAAGTTGATGAAGTTGCTGCACTTGATTGGCTACTTGTGCTTGAATCATCAGGTGTAGAGGTCATTTGAGCTTCCACAACCACTACTAATAAAATTTTTGCAATTTACACAGGTTTTTTACAAATTAAAGGACTCACAAACAGCGCTGAGCATTAGCAGAAGAATTCCAACTTTTAGCTGCATATTTTCAATCTAGTTGCCAGGGTTTCTAAGACTAAACTGATTGACAAACCTGACCTGGTTTCAGGTTTTTATACACACATTTTGTCGAACTGAAAAACTAAACACTTTAAGATAAAACATAATTGGAATTGTTAATTTTCAAAACAAATACTAAATGTTGCCATAAATTTTCTCAAGTTATTTTCTTAGCATTACATCCGCATACTTTTGATATGGAGCTATAGTTTATTTAGTCTTCAAAATATTTTGTCAATATTATGTTTTGAGAAATTATTAATTTTTATTTAAAGGTATTACTTTGAAATGATTTTATAAGCTATTTAATACCCTTTTTGTAAACATTAATAATATGTATTTCTCTGAAACTTACTTTTTTATATCAATAATACCAAAGTTAAAATTTTTAATAAACACTCCAGTTCCAAGAGCAATATCTAAGAGACTGCACATCTCTCTGTAATTCTCTAGTGTGTTTGTCTACTCTAGCTATTTTCAAGCAATTTTTCAATTAGCAAAAGATAATTGAAAGTGTCACAAACTTCTATTTTACGTATTCCTGTTAATTATAGTACATAAATTAAATTTTCAAGCACCTGATGTTAATTTAAACGTAGAATTCAACCTTTGGACTAAGTTGAAATAAACCTTACTAATTAAATTGAATTGAGTTCAACTTCCATCTAAACATAATTTACATATTATTTTATTAAGCGCTCTTGCGTTGTTTTCAAGAGAAATCACTGTTTTATTAATTTGCAGAAAAGAGAGAATTAATAAATAACTAAACCTCAATTTGAATATTCAAAATCTATTCCTTTTTTGCAGTTAATTTCCCTAAAGCAGAATGCAAACGAGTTCATACTCAACGGTCATTTAAATATGTTCCACATGTTGTGTGGAACCTAATGGCGGCAAACAGCTGCGCTGAGCTCAACTACACGTAAGCGCAGGTGAGAGCCCGCAGAGTAAGAGAGCGAGAGCGTACGATCCACAGCCCAAAACGATGACGATAACTATGACGATAACAAAAACAACTACAATGAAGACGAAGGCGAAGACGACGTGGTCGGTCGATTGTCTTGGTGGGTTGCTGCTGCTTGCTGGTCTCTCTGCGTCGGCTGTTAGTCTTGCAGTTGGTTTTCCATAACGTTGAGGGTACGACGATTCAGTTCTTGAACGACTGCTGGCCGTGTTGGTAGCAAATCGCGGAACGCTGCATTGCTCGCAAGCAACAACGACAAAAAGAAACAAAAACACACGTTACGTTAACGTGTTAACGAACGCCGGAGTGTGCAGCTCGAGAGTCGAGTCCCAGAGTCGAGAGCCGAGTCGAGCGTAGAGTGTGGAGAGTCGGACGACGGTAGACGCGGCGTGTTTTTGCTTTTTGGAAGACGTTACTTTGTTTCGGTTTATGGACATTTTGTGAAATGCAAAACAAAAACAAAATCCAAACGCAGCAAAGGCAAACAGCAAAAGCAGCAGCAAATCTCACACAACGAATCAACAAAGTGAAATTTAGTTTTGAATGCGATTTGGAAATTAATTGGCAAGAAAGGCATAAATGATTGCAAATTAAGCGTATTTTTGAAAAAACGAAATCGCCTCAACAAGAAAGAAATACAAAAAAATAAAAAGTAATCAGAAAATAAGCTAAAAAACAAGTTTAAAAAGGTGCAAACGAAACTAATAATATATAATTGAAATCAATAGCAATATCAAAGTGCAAATCAGTTTGTGTATAAATAAATAAAAGCGTAATTATACAAGGCAACCAAACAAGGCGTTTAACTATACGTAAAATCTTTGCTCCAAAGGTGCGTAAAATAGGAAATTACTTTTCTGTAAGTGCCCAAAAAACAATAGTAAAAAGAACATTATACGTAAATTGAAAACAGCTGAGAAAATAGTAATAAATGGAATATGCTAATAGGAACATAAACATAAACCTTATCAGCTGACAAAACATAAACAATAGCATTGAGAAGTAGCAAATACGAAATTAACAGGGAAATAAACCTATGAACTTTTTTTCCATTTCCAAAGTGGTTCTGGTCTTCGTTGTTGTTGTTGTTGTGGTGTAATGCAAAGTTTCGGTGGCGCAAAAATAAATACAACAATATTACCATATAGCTAAAGCAATGTGCATAAGTGTGGAGTACATGTGTATGTATGTGTGTAGTATATGCAGCAGCGACGGCAACAACAAGAAAACTGTTAAAACCAGTTTGCAGCCAACGGCGACGGGCGGCGCATGCGCCAAACAGAACTCCAGAGCAACTACAACAACAACTACACCGAGAAACTGGCAAGAGCCAGAGAAAAGTTGGTAGGGCTGAAGCCGCAGCCGCAGCCTCTGTCGCAGTCGCAGCCGCAGCCGAGGCGAATCTTTGAGCAAACTGTGAAGAAGCCGGCCTAAAAGACGTACAACATCTGAAAAGGAGGCGCAACAGAAGCTGCTGCCAGCAGATGTTGGATGCTGCTGACTGCGCTGCTGACGGCGACAGCGACTGCGACCGAGAGAATTGATAAAGCAGTTTAAGAACGTACAAAAAAAGATCGAAATGTTGCTTAGAAAACACTTAAGACTAGGCTACCGAAGTGAAGGGCATTGCAACACAGTTGTGCAAACAGACAGCGCATCAGTCAGGCAGTCAGTCAGTCACGCAGTCAGTCATTCACTCAGTGAATCAAAATTAAAATTGTTGTGTTTCAAGGCTGCGCCTCCAGTCTTCATCTCCTCAAAAAAGTATTTGCTCAGCAGCAGTGTGGCACTTCAATTTCAATTTCATATCAGCGCTGCTGTTATCTGAGCTTAAGATACAAGCGTGCGAGCTGCAGCGCCAGATAAGTGAGATAAGCTCGAAGAAATGCCAAAAAAAAAACATAAAGAAAAAGAAACAAGACAGCGAGCGAAAGAGAGAGAGGGAGAGACGTAAATAATAATGAAAACAAAAAACACGTCGAAAAGATGTGAAAGAGCTCAGACACCTGCCGCATGCGGCTAAAAACAAAACCCCCAAGGGAAGCAGAGAGAGAAAGAGAGAGAGAGAGAGGGGTTCGGACTCTAAAATCCCTGTCGAGTTGCCAATTCCCAGTTCTGAGTGTATTTTGTGTGCCCTTTTGCTTGTGTCGGTCTCTTTTGGGATTTATTCATTCATGCATTTCGTGTCCGTTTCATTTGCCCAACTCAATTCCGAGTCCGAGTCTCCGCTTTGTCTTGCATGCAAATTTTTGCGTTTCATTTTCTTTCGACTCGCGTCGAGTCGTGTTGAGACCAAGAGCAAGCAAGTAAATAAGTGCAGATACTTACTTATATAAGTAGAAGTACACCTCAATACACAAAAATATATATGTATATATATATGTATGTAGATATAGGTGTAGGTAGATTTACGTTGAGTGTGCACGACAAAGGTAGATAAACCAAAAAAATGAATAGAACGATTTGGCCGAGTGCAAATACTCTCACCTTTAATATGTTGCATCTAAAGATCTGCACAAGAAGTGTTATCTCTTATAAAAGATTATCATCTTATATTTTTTCTTAAAGTATATTCACCTTATCGCAATGAAATTTCGGAGTGCAATAGAGTAATTTGAATAAAGTTTTTGACCAATAATCATAATAAAATTCTTTTTTAAAAATTATTCATACTCTCTCTATTCACTATTTAAACCTTATTTATCCTATGAATAGCAACAAAGTTTATTGAACGATCGCTTTACAATTTTTGGAACCAATATTGAAATATTTAATAATTAATTCAGAGTTAATTTAAATAATCTTTCGCAAGTTAATTTTCGGCATGGATTAAGAAAAAACCCAATACAAATCAAACTATGGCAGAGTAAATTGAATGCTGTCTATTACAAGCGTATTCACAAATCTATAACACTCTTGTTGGCTCACTTACCACATATATAGGGTATCAAAAGCCATAAAGAAAAGAAAAGAAATAACCGCATAAAGCTCTTTGTACAATTCCTGAAAATGGTCTGCTGTCCGTTTGTTGTTGTTGTCGCCGTTGTTGCTGTTGGCCGGGTTGTGTTGCCCAGGGTCATGCCAAGTCACAAGCCAAGCGAGCAACTTTCATTAAAGCCAAACCCACAAAAGCATACCAAGACAGCCAGCCACCGAGCCAGGGCATTATATGTTTATGTTTGGCGATCTATAACTCCATTGAGCCACAGTGTTCAATCAACTGTGTCAAAGATCACAGCGGCAACAAACAATTTATGATTATAATTAAGCTCAGATCCCCAGTCTCCAGTCTCCTCCACTTGGTTATTATGCAACAATCTCGACTCTTGTCTTGTCTTGTCTTGAGTCTCTCAATCTTGACTTCAACTACTCGTAAAATCCACAAGTTTGTTCTAAGTTGGCCGCTCCCCGATTGCGAAATTCGCAATTTATTTAATGCCTTATTAACAATTTCGAAATTGTTCAAAGCGGAAATAAAGTTTCGTTCTGATTCGAAAGCATAACATTAATTCTGAATGGATGAATAGAAATTAGCTTTGATGCTGATGTTAGCGCTTATCAAAACATTCTTTTATGCACCCATTTAGTTTAAGCTATTTATTTTGAATTGATTAAAATTTGAATAACATACGAAATCTTTGTAATTTGGAAACTCATTTAAAAACAAACAGAGAATTAATTAGTTTTTTAAAAACAAGTTACGAAGTGAGTCGAATTTAAAGGTGGCAAACTGAAATTAAGACTTTGCATAACTTCAAAAAGTTATAAACAAGTTAAAAACAGAATAAATATAGTAATTAACATTTTATTACTTTTCTATTTCTATTTAGTGCTACAATGTACTATTCAAATAAGTAATATACTAAAGATTAAAGGGGAACATAACTCTATCTTTAAAAAGGCTTAGCAATATGTAGATTTTCTCATCATAGAAACCTCTCTTCTTTGTCATAAGATTTTCCATCTGCTTCTTTGATAGACATTTCTATTTATCGGCCGATCAATTTGTCTGTTATAAACAAGTTGTTTTCCCAAAACAACCAATTGTTATTTGTACAAACAAATTTTATAGCTGTCATAGAGACATTGAGAAAATCGTTGTTTATGAGCTATAAACTATTTGAGTTCAATTCTATTTCCATTCTATTTTGATATGAGTATTTTCATGGAAACTTTTTGTAAATTGAGGTTGAGTTTGGGTTTGAGTATTCTGTCACCCTTCTTGGGTCTTTGCTGCTGTCCTTGAATGGCGCCCGCATGGACTTGCAACCCGTAATTAACTGTCATTGGATAACTGCTTTGGCTCTTGGTTGTTGTTGTTGTTGTTGGCAATTCACAATTCGCAGTTGGCAGTTGGCGGTTGTCAGTTGGCGCTTGGCTCATCGGCTAATTAATCATTTGTTCGAAATGCCAATTTGTTATTTTTCAATTTTTTGCGTTTGTTTCTTTTCTTACAATTAAGCAACTTTTGTGCAATTGTATAATAATAATAATACAAAAAAAGTGTGCGCTCATTTGTTTCTCATTTTTTTCGATATCAAAATATTGTTGGCTTTTTATTCATATTTCTTGCTTCCCCACAGCGAGGTTAAACTTTGACCTAGTTAATTCAATTTGAATTGTTGCGACGTCGTGTGCCGCTAATTCATCATCATTGTGTGTTGCAAATGTTATGAGCATATTTCAAATTGTGCAAATATTTGCGCAGATCCGCAATTAAATGGAGCCTACATTTCAGCGTCACCCATTACCAAATTCCTCTTTAAATACATCTGCCACTTGAAATACCTCGGCGAAACTAAAAGTCTTTTTTTTGCCAGAACTTGACCAGACATTTGGCTATAAATACCTCAAGCTGGAAAACTTGAGTCTACAGCTGCCGCCAACAGACAAAACAAAATAAGTTATTAATATATTAGTTATTTAAACAATTCGCAGTGTCAGCAAGAAAAACAAAATACGAAATTAATAATAGCGATGGAGATGAAGAGGCCGAAGAGCCTCTCAAAGCTGTCAACGAACAACGCAATCTTGGTGATGTGGGCGTGTGCGCAACTAGAGATGGTAGTCGATAACTATCGCAGTCATTAAAGATAGTTGTGTTACAAATGAAAGCTGTTAAAGTGTAAACGCTCTCTTTTGGGAAGTTCCGCTTAGAGCGCCAAGTTGAAATAAACATAAATCATTTACATATTAGTTATAGACAATTACCAAAGTGCTACACATCTAACGATAGATGGTCAATAACTATTTCAGTCACTTCAAATAATTACAAATTATAGGCGTTGAAGTGTAAAATCTGTTAATTTTTTAATGAGAGCACTGCTTACAGCGCTAAGTTTAAAGAACTCGAAATCATTAATCAAAACTAAAGTGCTACAAATCTATCGAATGCTAGTTGATAACTATCGTTACTAAGAATAATTTCAAACGTAAATTCCGATAGTTCTTAATAAGAACACAGCCTGTTGCCAAGCTCCACTTTCAACTCTCAGGAAAAAACTATTGACATCATTAATCATGCATTAGTTATACGCAATTATTAAAGTGCATTACTAAAGTGCTACACATCTATCGAATACAAGTTCATAACTATCGCAATCTCTAAGAATTAGAGGCGTTAAAATGTAAACTCTCTCAGCTCTTAATGAGAACACAGCCTGTTGCCAAGTTCCGCTTACAGCGTTAAATTCATAGCCATTAATCATCCACTAGTTTTATGGACCATCACTAAAGTGCTACAAAAATATCGAATGGCTGTTGTCAAAGTGTTATTATTTTGCTTTTTGTTGGAACTCAATCAGCGGGCGGCTCAGCATGCACTTGATAGTTCATAATGCCGAATGGGGGGATAACCTCATATGGGTGTTATAATACAAGACATTCGAGTGCGCTCGCATATCGGAGCACGTATTTGTTGTATGCTATGCTATACTATATTGTCTCTTTTTGTAGCATTTGCGGAAGCAGCAATCAAACAAAATAATGTCGAACGTAATACAATTTCACGCTTGAGACCAGGGCCAAGTATCTTGGCTCGCTTGCTTTGGCTACTGGTTATAGACCGGACAATTAGCCAGCAAAATGTTTTGATTTGTTTTGTTTGCAACGGCACTTAATAGATCAAAATGGAAAACAGCAAACAGATGTCGATGGCTGGCTGGCTAGATGGATGGATAGAGGTCAGCGCATATTAACTAGTATAATGAAACTATATAACATAAGAATACAAAAGCCAAAGTCAAGGCAATAAACTGTAACAGCTAAACAGCTTCTGGCCATTGAAGTGTGTCTAATTGGATTTAACAGCCAACTGAACAGAGGCGGATTGACGCTTAGACGGTACAGTTTACTCAGCCTTCTAGACTCTGGCTAGATTTATAGGCACTACGTTATGTATAACATGAATCGGCTTCTGGAACTTTTGTGGCCCAGTAATTGGGTCACTTGACTTGTGACAGCTGCTGTGCCGTTATATGTTCGTTCCGTCCGTCCGTCCGTCTGTCCGTCCGTCTGATCGTGTGAATGTCATGTGGAAATTATGTCACACAAAAGTTTTGACAAACTAAAGAAATGGTGCTCCAATAAAAATGAAGAAAAAAAAACAAACCTATGGCTAACTCTCTGCAACCCCTCAACTCTTCAACTCAACTTTGCGGTCATGTTGCAAACGGAAAACATCGCTCCGCTCATAATCACAAAATAATAACCAAATAACAAAAAATACGAAAAAAATAAGAGTTACATATTATTTCTGTCTGGCCCTAGCTGCGGAAATAGCGGGCAATAGCGGGTTTTTGGAGCTCTCCGGCCTTTCCAGATAGAGATAAAGTGCCATCATAAACGCCATTTAATTGTAGCTCCAACTGCCAAAGGAATGAATGCCTTAACTCGTCTCTGGTCTCTCGTCTCGCGTCCGCGTCTCGCGATAAGCAGACATTGGACAATTGCCTGACCTGGTTTCCATTCCATTATGCGCCGAGCGGGTGGCGGGCGGCTGAAGGGGGGGAGTGAATAAATGTGAGAGGGAGGCGGGGGTTATGTAAATGAGTGCACTCGTGAGTGCACTTACCAAAATAACTTAGTTCACAACTCCGAAATTTGGTATTAATTTGACGTGATTTTTTACGATTTGCTAAAGGGTATTTCGACTACACAAGAGTACTCTACAAAAAGCTGATGAAAATGTCATGAGGTTAAAAAAGAGTGAAATATTTAAAAAATATATATATATATATTATTTATAGAGAAGACAATATTCTAACATACGATCTTCATAAAGAATTCATAAAATACTTTGTTTAAGATTAAACAAAAGTCTTCATTATAATCATTTTTTATTTTGGTAGAAGTAATTTTAATAATCCTTCGAGTAGTGCAATTTTATTTTCATTTATATTCAAAATTGTATTAATCAGAATATTTATTGGATTATGATAAAACTTTAGATTCTCAACTAATTCTAATTTTGTATTTATTGTGTTTATAATTGAATTTAAATTCATTCCAATAATTTCAATTATTTTATATCAAAAAGTTACCTCAATATTTCAGTTAGCGATTCCTCTCTAGTTTCTATGAAATTTCTTGAATTAGAATAAAACTTCATTTTCCTAAAAACAAATACAATTATTATAGACCCATTTTTCATTTGTTTAAGTGTAGTGAATAATAAATACTGAGCTATAATTTCATTATAATTCGTTTAAAATTCATACGAGCCACTCCGCTTTATCTTCTACGAAATTCAAGATAGTTGTTTTTATCAGTCTTTTCCTAAAATTTATCTCCAACTACACTTGAAGAGTATTCAAAATTTGTGTTATTTAATGAAAAATTGATAGGCTGCTGTTATGCGATTCGTTCGCTTTGTGGATGTTTAATTTGATTGTTGTTATTGTTTTTCGTCAAATGTGTTTGGACTGTTTTACATGCCGCACACACACAGACACACATTAGCACTCGTAGTCGCAGACACATGGCAACAAAGCTAGTAAACACGTCGTTGACTCTTCCACTGACCACAAGAGTGTTGTTGGCTTAGTCTGCGGTTGGACTGAGGCCCAAATGGGTCAGCTGGGCACGATTTTCGGTGTAGTTCTTAAGCGCAATGTCGTGCCATGAAATGCAAACAAATGAAACACATATAAAAACGCGATTTAAAATCGTGCTGCAATGCTACAAATATTTGGTAAATAAACCAATGCCAAAGCGGAACCTGCTCAAACAGCCGGAGGCTAAAAGAGACGCACAGACAGAGCGACGGACAAAAGCGAAACAGCAAAAAGCGAAAGAGAAAGAGAGCGGCTGAGATGAATGTGTGGCAACCGCAGCTGAACCTGTGCCACTTCCCAGAGTCGCGTTGCTAATCAAACAAATGGACAGATGGACAGCCTGAAGACAATGCGGCAATGATGACGACAATGAGAAGCAGGCAATAAAATACAAATTGACAGCCAAGAATGAAAGTGGTGAAATTTATTTATCATTTCTTTGCTTCTTTCTTTAGACTTTGTCTCTGACTCTGACTCTGACTCCGGCTCTGTCTCCGTCTCCGGTTGACTTCTAGCTGAAAGTGAGCGACAAATGACAGGCGAATGCGAACACAGATCCGACCTGGCCAGACCAGACCAGACCACTAGACCAAACCAATTCAAAAGCCATAATTCTTTAAAAACCGAAACTCAAACGTGAGAGCGACTTTCATTGAGTGCGATTTTAATGTCGCGCACAAAACGCACGCGAGTCGCCGCACTGAAAGCGCGTCTAATTACAACAACGAACGCGACTTCGACCCGGCTACAAATAATCCCATTTCGAGTCCAAGTCCAGAGCACGTGGCACGCGGCACTTTTTCTAATGAGCTTTTGGCTTTGGCATTAGGTGAATTCTAAACGGCAGTTGACAGGTGCAAAATGGGGCCAACCGCGTGGATCGTAAGCCCTATGTCCCCTCCCTTTCACACTCACTCACTCTCACTCCACACTGTTTGGGTTGGGAGTGCAGTAGTCAATGGAGTGTCATAGCTGTGAGCTTTGAACTGTAATTAAATATTTGTGACTCGTCACAAAGCTAATAATTATGAGTAACTTTGATGTCTGTCACACTTTCAGAGTTGTTGTCAAAGATTTCCCAAAGTTGCTGATGATGATGATTTTGCAAGACTTGATTATTTATAGCCTCACATCGCAGCTATCACTTTTTGCAGCTAATTAGCTTTTGCAATCTGATATGTAAATAATATCGCCACACAGTTTCGAGCACAGTTGGATTCTAATCGACAAAATGTTATACATAATTAAATTAAATTAAGCAACGGTTATTAATAGAAGAATTTCAAATTTAGTACTGTTCTCTTTTGAGCTCATTGCACCCATTTTCAGTCTATAAAATGCTCACGTTCCTCGTTTGTTTTTTGCCTTTTAATGTATTACTATTTAACTTTTATTTACGCTGACAATGTCGTGCCGCTAATTAGCAGCCAAGTTGTTTTGACCAGCCTTTATTTTATGAGTCAACAGCCGCCTTGCTCTTTTCTCCCATTTACTAGACAGCACTAAGAACACGACCAGCAGACAAGCTGAACCAGAACCTGAACCTGAACCCGACCAGAAGTATGATAAGTTATGCAGAAACGTGCAGTTTTTATTTGGTTATTTCGTTTGGTCATAAACCTTTCGCAAACGTACCAGCCAAAAGCCAAAACATGGCCCATGGCTCATCCCCCAGCCAGCCATCCAACAGCCCGGCCTGACACATAGCGGTGATCGGTTGTCGGGCTGTCTTTTTGTTTTATTTGCCGTTTGCTTAACGTATACCCTGTACCCACTTTGAAAATTTGCAGTAGGGTATTCAAGGTTTGTGTGAAATAATATACATAAATTATGAAAGAAAATTATATTGATGTAAAGTGAAATAGTTTAAGAGCTATTGACGCTCTTTATATTTCTGTTAATAAAATCAATATTAGAAATTATTAGAATGTTAAAGATACAGTATAAGTAAAATTTGAATTCTAATCAAAGAATAAAAGAGATGGATTAAGATTACTTAATTTTGTGTATAGTATCTAAACATTTAAAACTTAAAAATGTAAAGTTCAAGAAATTTAAAGTTCAAAAAAGTTAAAATTGATATATTTTAAAAGAAACTGATGCAGCTATTGATTGATTACAGGGTATCTAGCAGTCGATCACTGCTCTCACTTTCTTGTGGGTTTTTTATTGTTTACTATTCTTTCCAGTTGAGTGTTGTTGTTGTTTTCACAATTGTTTCCCTTTTTTCGTGCCGAGGCAACTTTAATGGCTTCTGTGTGACGACTGCAAAGACTTGGAACTTGGATGAGTCGAAAGAGTCGGCTTGGAAAGCGTGGGTAATTTTCATTTGGCCTGACAATAAAAATATAATTATGACTGCGTTGCACACATACAAACACATAACAATACTCATGCATATTGCATGTGTATTCATTTAGTATGTTTGGCAATTCGCCAGCCAGGTTGTGAGAATGATGTCGAGTCACCTCGACTTCCACTTCGACTGTTTTGACCAAGGAAGTTGTGCAATTTGTCTGCAAATAATACACAAAACTGCCTGCCCAACAAATCCCAGACACCAAAAGAAAAAGAGATAGTAACCAAAAGAGAGAGAGAGAGAGGAGAGAGGTAGGATATTGCTCTCATTTTAAAGAAACGATCTATGGATGACTTGGCGCATCGCATTCAAAGCGAACAAAAGACTTTCAGTTTCCAATCGCTTTTGTTCCACATTTCATTTGGGCATCCTGTTGCTTCCTTTCTTTCTTTTTCATTTTTGGGATTTGCTTCGAGTTTGAATTCGAAGCTTGTCTTTTTTTTGTATTTCATTTTATTTTATATTGTGTTGGCTCCTTTACTTTTTAGTTGTATTTGTGGGCTGGCAGCAAACTCGTTTAATGTCAGAGGAGCAATCGCATTGCTAATTAGGTGATTTTGTTTTCTGTATCAGCTTCTTCGCATCGCCTTCGATCAAGCCAGTTTTATTTATTATGATTTTCCATTTATATACATACATATATATGGTATATATAGTATAATGCTTTATGTATTTACTTCAGCATCGTGGTCGATTACAATAAAATCAGCTTCAGTTCGTGCTCTTGCATTTGCAGTTTCCTGTTACCAAAAATAAAATAAATTGCGATGACTTCACTTAATGAATTGCGCCCAGCACCATGTCGAAGCTCTTTAAGCCAACAGCACGTCTTGGGCTCTTTACTGATTAATTGTGATAAAAAAACACACACACACACACACCAACAACAACATATCGAAAAGAGTGAACGAGAGAGAAAGAATGAGGCAAAGGCAGCTGCAGAGGGAGAAATATGATATTTCTGCGGCTGGCTAAATGAAGTTGCCTTCCTTGTAAGGCACTAAATGCACATGACCAAAACGAGAGTGCAACGGAGGAGTTGCACACCGAATCCGAATTCGAATCAGAGGATTGCTCTCATGCCTTTCGGAAATGTCAAAAAGCATTGAGCAATAAAAGTCTGCGAAGTTACGAGTGCCAGCATCTCAATATGTAATACAATATTATTACACTAAAGATAAATACTCAACATTAAGGGAATTTTAATATTCATTTTAATTGTCAATTTCATAATACATTTTTTAAAGAGAGCTACTAGATATTATTACTAATTCCATTATAAGCCATCTAGCAAAACTTTAGAAATTCAAAAGCCATTAATATGTTCGACCTCTTTAAAAATTCCTAAAGAATCTGTGCTTCCAATTTCCAAATATAGATATTGATTTCACTGAATTTGAATAGCCATTAAGATGATCAATCCGTTAACAAATTTCTTAAAGAATCTCCAAATATTATTAATTTCATTAAATTTGAATAGCTTTTCAAATGATCTTCAAAATTTCGTAAAGAACTTCCAATGGAATCTGTAAATATTATACAATTTTTTTGTATAAAATTCCCTCCAGGCAAATCTGTAGTTTGGTTAGTAAACTGAGCTTTGGAAGTTTTCACAATCATTTATAACAAATGCGACTTCCTCCTTAGGCCATTAAACACAGGCACAGCTCATTTACTATCTCTATAATCTCTGGCCTGACGACAATCATTAGCTAGTTATGGTATTTGTCCCGCCCATTTGGCTTGAGTCTCTAAGTATTTGCCCTGCAAAGAAAGCCCGTTAACTCCCTATTTATAAACCTTTTTCCGGTTCTAATGACATGACTGACTGACTGACTGACTTGCCTTGGCCAAGCCCAAAAAAGCTAGCTGAGTACTCACATTACAGTGCACAGAACAGAACTGAGCACGGCACAGAACTCCATTAATTTCTAAAAAGCTATATAGACAACTTGCAGCCATATATGGAGGAAATAACAACAAAGGAACCAAGAACCCAGAACCGAGAAGCAAGCACAAATAATTCTTATTTTGCTGTTTGTCTTTGTGGTATTGAGACTGAGAAGGGGGCCCGCTACATTAGGCCTCTCTGCTCTGCTCTGCTCTCCCCTTCTCCCCACTCTGCAAGTCAAGTCAAGTTGAGTTCGAGTCCAAGTCAAGTCTCTCCGACTGTGACTCATATGCACTTTGGAATTGTTCAATGAGCGACAAAGCGGCTCGGCTCTGTGGACTCGGCTCATAAGTGGGCCGCCAAAGAGACACGTGTGTCTCGGCCCGCGCCCCTCTCCCTTCCCTTCTCTCTTTCGCTGTCTGGGGGCCCCCCCATAAAGCGACTGTGCTGTCGACAAACAAACAGACAAACAGCAGCCCACGTCAGATGTTGTTTGCTGTATGGACAATACTCGGCATTAGAAGGCTCCACATACAGAGTGACTACAAAATGGACTTGCAGTTCATTAATTTTCATTGTCAGCCATTTTCGGGGCGGCAAATGCAAATGTCAAAACTTTTTAGCGCTCAAGAAAAATGTCACAAGTCCGATGACTCACAGACCAGATGCAATACCAGATCTCTCGCTCTCTATCTCTCTCTCTCTCTTGCTCTTTGTGGACTGCATTTTTTACGTGTCTTTATGGGTCGATTACATAAGTCGCTCACAAGTCTTGAGTTTTAAATAAATTATGTAAATTTCGTGCTGGAGCCAGCCTTTTTTGAATATCTTCGAATGCATTTCGTTGACATTTGCGGCATAGTTCTAAGTTTCCATTCAGATTTCCGCCTCAAACTCTGCGTGTGTCTACAAAGCGTAGACTGATATTTGATTGCATCAAAAAAAAAAAGTTGAAATGTCCCGCCGAGTTTTTCACTTAAATTGTTTGCTTTGGAAAAATTCTTTAGCTTTCTTCTTGTTGTTCTTTAATTAGTGGGGACCCCAACAAAAGTTCCATTTTAACCATCAAAACACGACACGACGCGACGCAACGGGTTGTCATCGCATTTCCCATCACATCTTGTCTATATTCCAGACACTTTCTAAGCAAACACTTCTGCAGATAACAAGTCAATTAGACCTGGACACGAAGATGCGTATAATGTGTTAAACTGGGCATATGATCACAATCTATTAATAAACATGTTAATATCATAAAATGCGAGAAGCATTTAAAACTCAACTTTGGGTTACGCCATTTAAAAATAAAGTTCTAAAGCCACAAGATTGTCAGCTAAATGAAACACAAGACAACAAATTTGATATCTCGAATTGAAATGTGTAATTTTATCAAGGTGATAGGGTTATAATGTCATGAGTAGAAATAATAAATAAATATAAATATGAACACATTTATAGTTGTAAATTTAAAAATCATTAGTGAAACTAAAGTAATCAATAGCCGTAAATTATACTTATAATACTGATTGTATAACATTTAAAAACTTCTTTTAACTTCAAGAGCAGCATTCATTTCAAACTTTAAAGAGATATATAATTCAACTAATTTTAGAATTCTATAACTGCTGCCACATATGTATTATTATAAAGTAATAGAGTCTACAATTTTCGATTTAAAGTCCCAAGCTGAAACATTACTTAACTTTTTCAATAACTTCCCCTTTCAACTCTGTTTATATTATCTTGACTGCACTTGTCGCAATGTAAAATACAATTATGGGGAGGGATTAAGAAACATTTATGCGTTTGAATAAGTGATCATGATTTCGATAACAATTAATCATGCCGCTTTTGAGACAGCTCGCTACATTCTCCCACAGATTAGCTGGCAAAGACGTGGGAGGAAGAGGTGAAGATGCGGGTGGAAAGAGACTAGAGTAGAGCTGTTTAATGAAAAATGGGCTTAAATGAATGCACACAAAACACACGCACAGAGAGACGGCGAGACAGGAAGACGGACAGATGGAAATGTGTTCAAAAAACGCACAGAAACAAAAGTGAAAACTTTCACTTTTGATATTTGTGTAGAGCGCGAATGAATTGTGTTTAGTCGCTTTTTGACTACAATACTAAGACTATACACGATTTAATATCTGACTGTTATTTTCTTTGATATTACCATAAATTTGAATTTCGTTTACATCATCAACGAGCCAGCGTCGTCGACGTCTCTCGACGCTTCTCAAGTGTAAAGAATTGTGGAGCTGATCAAAGGGGGATTGAGGGGGCAGTCTGCTTAAAACTGAAACGCAGTCTGAGGCTGGGCCTTTCTTTGGGCCAGGTCATAAGACACAAGACGACGACGACACGTCGGGCTGGGCATTGTCTGTCTGTGTGTGTTTTAATGCGATAATTTAAAACTCTTTCGCTTTCATTTCGTTTAAGCTTTGGCTATTAATCAGTTATGAGTCTCCGAATGGCAGTGAAGATCTCTCAGACCCTTGTTTTTGTTTTGTTTTCCATATGCCGCCAACACACGAAGAATCTCTGCGTTGAATGTACAAATGATTGCACAACCAGAGCTTCATTGTCTGGTCCCCAACCAAAGGGGGGCCACACATTTATCTTACAGTTTTTCAATTAAACTCTGCCTATTTGAAATGCCTCGTCGACTGTTGTCGACTCCGACTCCGACTCCGACTACGACTTCGACTCGTTGTTGTTAGTTACATGTTTCGCTCTGCATAGATAACATTTTAATTTTTTGCGCCCTGCTTGAAAGACCTTGTGAACGGGGCTAACATGCATGCCAAATTGTTCAGATAAAAAGCACATTAGCTTGAAAACTATTTGGCGGAAGTACAAATGAGCAATAACATGCGGGCAAAATACCTGGACGTGGTGGAAAACCTAATAAACTTGTACACTCGCAGTACATCGAGTACGCGTTCTTTGAACATTTGCTAGAAGTTCGCGGGAAATCAGCATAGACGATCTAGCAAAGTTCTCTGAAATGGAACTGATGTATCAAACCAAAAGTGAAACACTTTGAATGTTTAATACAAAAGAGTAGCATGCTTGTAGCAAGTAGCAAAGCTGGAAGAACGATGTGATCGACTGCGAGATACTTCTTAAACATTCTTAGAGAAAGCAAAAGAATAAAGCGGAGGATCGTCTTGAAATTAGAAGTGATTTTGAGTGTGGTTAGTCTTCAGATAGGATAAGCTCTCTCTTAAATGACCGCTATGAAACCAGAAATCGTTTCGAATTGAGTTAACATATTAATGTTCAACTTGTGTTTCAGCATTCTTAGCGATCGAAAAGGGCTTAGCCCATATCTAAATTAAAGTTAATCTACACATCAATATTGTGGCCAAATTTGTTAGCTTTGGCTTTTGTAATCTCTGAGATATAGGTCTTCAAAAAGACGGACAGACAGAGAGACAGATGAAAACTGATGAAGAAAATACTTTTGTATATTATAGAGACGCCTTCTTAAACTAGCACATCATTAATACCCTGTTAACCTTTGGTTAACTAGTGTAAAAAAGAGGAATTCTTTAAAGAGTTCGCATTGCTTTTGTTTGTGAACCCTTTGCAAATTCACAATACACTCTCGAGTCTTCGGCTTTTATTCTGAGCGACACTCATAACCCAGTTACAACAATTACGACCACCAATGGGGTCTATAGATGGGGACTGGGACTGACTCTATTTACAGTGAAGCCCTCGAGACAGTTGGCAATTTTATCTTGTGGTTGCTGTTGTTGTTGTTGGGCTTTTTCAAAATACTTTTGAATACATTTCAATGGAATTTCTTTGGCGATCGACACCAAGTCGAAGTCGACTAAACTTGACTTGACTTGAGCTGAGCTGAGCTGAGCAACCAGTCAACAATAATAGCCCTGAACTTTCGTTGAGTTGTTAACTTGTTGTCTGTGTGTTTCATGTTGAATTTGTATAAATGGTATATATATTGTTGTTGTATTTATCGTATTGTTGTTGCATTCGCTCCACATGTGTACAGCTGTTATTTAATTTAAAACTTCATTTCGAACTGAAATGAAACTTGTTTTCCAGCATTTTTGTGCGCTCTTTTTTTTGCAGTGGGTGCAGTTCAGTTGTCATTCCGTCGTTCTGTCGTTTTGTCTGCATTATATTAAGTATTTTGTTCCCCCTTGAAATTTGTTTTCTGTTACCTTTTTGCACTTTACGTACAAAATAAGAGAGAAATACATATAAATTAAGCGGCGACATTGCTGGCATTCATTTACATTGCTCGCCGAACATGTTTAATGCATTTCATATGCATTTTTTCGCCTCTTTTTTTTCGTTAATTTCCAGTTCTCTTCCTATCCTAAATGATTACTGTCCCTTTCACACCAACCCAAAATTGTGTTGTCTGCCTTTTTCTTTTTGCCATTTTTCGTTGTTATTTATGCGATTTGAAGTTGTTGTTGTTTTTGTTCCTTTTTTACTTTTCGTTAATTATGGCATACATATACATATTATATTTACTTATTAGCGCGTTTATTTTGCTGTCACTTATGTATAAATATTGGGAGATTGAAAGTGCTTATTGCAGCTTTTTCATTCTTGCCCATTTTCGTTGACCACCACAAAGAATTTCAAGATTGTGTAATGCCAATTTCATTGAAGTTTCAACTCAAGTAGAATTGGAAACAGATCTGAAGATGGACAAAGGGAGTGAAAGGCAGAAAGAGTCGAAATGAGAAAAGACAGTAAAATAAAAACATCTTTTGACATTTAAAATGTTGAAATGTTTCTTGGAATTCTTCTTAAAAGTTAGCATCATGAAATTCACATATAAGATATCATGTGAATGAAATATCAAACTGGTTAAGATAAGAACCATTATTAGCTAGTATTGACATTTCTTTAATAGTAGGATACAAATTTAAAAATGCAATTTGGAATACATTTTTTAAAACATAACATATCATACGATATGAAATTTTATTGAAATTTATCATCATAAAATTCATAACTACGATTTCAATGAAGGAAATATCAAACAGGTTAAGATAAGAACTATTATTAGCTAATATTGACATTTCATTAATGGAAGAATACAAAATTAATAAAGAAATTTTCAATATTGTTTTTAAATATTCATGTGAAACTTATCATCATGAAATTCATATATAAGATATCAAGTTAAGGAAAGATCAAACAGGTTAAGATAAGAAGTATTATTAGCTTCTATTGGAATTTCTTTAATGGTAGAATACAAATTAAAAAATTCAATTTTCAATAATGTTTCCTAAACCATAACATGACGATCTCCAAGCTATTCCAACTGCCATAAATCATTAGGTATAACGTCAACATCTGACTACAAACTTGCATCCCATGCACAAATATTGTGTTTTATGTATACTTCATCTTGGGATCACTTCATCTATTAACTGAAATTCTAGTTTTAAAATGCACGAAGCAGACTTGGATCACAGCTAATAATAATGTCTGGGGCAAGACAACAACTCTGCCCCAGGAAGTGCTGTTTGTATTTGCTCAAGCACTTGGCATGCCCCTCAGCAGTGAAGTCAGTGTCGAAGACTCGATGTCGAAGTCCCAGTTGAAGTCAAAGTCCCAGAACCTGCTGTAAACTATCGTTGTAGTGTGATATACTCTGGCTGCGGTTGTTGTTGCTGGCATATCGAATACAGCTGGCATTAGGTTACCTCTGCTTTTCTTGTCGCTTGGCTTCGACAATATTTAAATAGGAAATTAGGGTCGACATCGCTGTCGACGACTCTTGTCTGCGCGCTTGGCTTCCGCTTGCCAGAAACGCCCCGGGGCCATAGGGAAATAGAGACGAGGCCGGGGCTTCCAGCTGTAAGTCGAGCTTGGAAGGCGCTTTCACAAGGTTTCCCGCGGGTTGCTTAACACACGCTGCATAGAACTGCATTTGCATTGGCGGCATGCTAATTAACAGCTAAGTTGTGTACAAGCACTCGACTTATTTATTTATTGTCAGCCTTCGTCTTCGTCTTCATCTTTGTCTGCCCCATCCCAAGTTTAATTAACTGCATTTACAGTTGGGGGCTAAACTGATGCAGATCACTTCAGCCGATCTCCACATTAAAGGATGCTCAGCTCGACTTGTAATTTCTTTTATATACATTTACTCGTCTGGCAACTCGACTAATGTTTATTATTTTTCACGTTTAATTGCAGCTCAACGGCAATTCTCAGTGTGCGAAAAAAGAACAAGGAAGCTCATGCATGAAGGTAAACCACTTGCAACAGACAACCTGCAACCTGCAACTGTTGCAACAGTTGTGACTGCTGATAACTTGGTAACGGGATTGCGAACGTTGTCTTGTCTTGTCTTCGTCAGTTGGCCAATTGTCGTTTAACCTGAACAAGTTCTCGACGTGTTCGCTGCTAATTTCAACACTTTAGGCAATTATGATGTGAAAACATATTTCACAATCAAACACAATAAAATGCAAAGCCGCCACAATAAAAACCAGAAAGAAACTTCAAGATGAGTGGGCTCGACTTTTAAATACTAGCGACATACTTTAGGATATAAAATTAAATAAAAACAAGTTGAGTGTGCTCGACCTTAAGATGCTTGTGCAATAAAATGAGAGGACTAAAGAGTGTTGATCAACTTTGTTAACTTGAAATTGTCTTCCGCTCTTTACATACTTTATCGATTAACACTAATTCATAATAACCTTTTAGCTTATGAGTAACGGGTATTGAAAAACCCAACAATAAAATGATCAACGGGTAAACGACACCATTGAGTAAATGTCGTCAGCATGACTAAGAATTGTAGGCACCAACAGCAGCAGCAGACTCAATTCATAGGCTATACTATATATTTATATCAATTGGCAATTTTGTTGAAATTACAATGTTTTAAGGTAGTCAAATGCGCGGCCTGCGGTGGAGAAAGGCGGCTGGAGGCGTGGCTGTGACTGTAACTATAACTGTGGCCCGATTGAAAAGTTCAATTTATTGCAATTTGTCATGGGACTTTTGACTCAGTTCGTTGTCGATGTGTTTTAGGCCCGCTTTTGAATACCGGTTAATGGAAAGTCACTTCAACCGGTTTGCTAATCGTTCTCGTCTTTGTCTTTCACTTAAATTGGCTAATCTCACTCGCTTACGCAAGGGTAGAAGAAGAAGTTCAATGTACTCTCTACAGTTCATCTTCATTTGTGGACTGACATCATGTTGTAGTGTAGTATTTTTATATTATGGTTGGGGTTTGTTCTTGAGCAATCTGTCTTATTCATATTTATTCATAGATTAATGCATCATTATCATTGGCATTGACATTTAAATATATCTGTGATGCTACCGCCAATCAAAGCATTTTATTATGTATTCACAATCTGTGAACTTCTCAAGCAAACATTTTTTGCATTCTCCTAAAATTTGTTTTATTGATTATTATCATTATTTTTAATTGTCAAATGACAGTTATTGAATTATAATGATAATCATGAATTAATATTTATTGATAAGTGATGGGAAAAAGCTTGGCTAAAATTGTGTGCAAAATTAATAGAATTATAATTTCCATTTATATTCAAGTTAATATCAAATTTGAGTTAAATTTTTTTTACATTCAGGTTATTTTTAAATATGCCATTAAAACTAGCTTTTGAAGTTTTTTATTTATACATTCCTGTAAAAAATAAGTGAAGAATTATGCAAAATTTTCTGAGATTTAGAGAATTAATGAACAAAACATGAATGAAAGAATATTACATTTTCAATGCTCATTATCTTGCTCTATAAATTTTAGTTATTGAGATGTTCAGTTGAAATGTTTTGAAAGACAAAAGTTCGTATATTCTTCTTATACTAACAATAAATGTGGTATCTGTTTGCTATATTCTAAAAGCTTATAAATTTCAGTTATTAGAAATTTACATAAGGAACTATAGCATTGTATACGAATAAACACTGTTCTTGGTGATATTTCAAATTGATTTGTTCTATACATTTACATTATCCTAAATTGCTTTAAAAACTAACACACATATCAATTTCAATTGTTAAATAATTCCTCATAGTTTGTGCAATTTCACAATTGTGTCATTCCAAAAGCCAATAACAATTTGTTCTCTCTACTATAACATATTGAACCTTCGGAATCCGTAACATTCTTATGCCATAACACGCAACTATTATGCGAGGGTTCTACGGACTGACTTGGCTTATTTCCGTATGGGGTCAGCTGTACTTTGATTTGCAGTTAAGTGTCTTTCATCATGGTGTTTTTAGTTCTTTCTTCTATGTTTTTTTGTTATGTTTTGCAAGGTTCCCGCAATGCTTTTTAATTGGATTAGAAAAGGGGGAGAAGCTAACAAAATGCGCATAATACCCGTTGCTATTTTTCGTATTTTCGTACCGTTCTTGATGTGCTTTAATTTAATTAAGAGGTCAATGGACTATTTGATGCCGCGTCGCTTACAAAACATTTTATTCAGAAAATACTTGCAACTCACACACAACAATAAAAAAATGAAGCGTAAAACAGATTTCTTCACATTTTTTCCATTTTTTCTTTCAAGAATTGTGTTTTTGTTATTGTTGTTGTTGTTGTTGTTGTTGTTGTATTTGTAGCTGAGAATTCTACAATTAGTTGGTCAGGAGGAGGCATACCTAAAAAAAAATGTTGTAGATCAAGTTTTCGCATTTGATATCTGTCGGGCATTTTGTGAAATTGTTTTTGTTGCTTTGTTGTGTTTTCTTTCGAGTGTTGTTTAATTCGTATATTTAATTTGCATGTTTGAAAATCATTAATTCGCCTGCTATTAAAAAATTGCTGCCAGCGAAATTTTACGCTGTTTCATTTCTTGTTTCTTTGTTGCTTTATTTGCCTTATTTGTTGCTATTGTTTTTTGTTTTTTGGCTTAACAACAAATTAGCCGCCATGTGAGCAACTTATTTGCATTTTGATTTTGTGTTGTTGCTGTGCTTTACTGTGAGATACCAGCATTTTAATCGCATGTTTATTCCAACGACGAGCTAAACTTTTTTTCTTCTCTCCGTATTTTTTTCATTTTTGGCTTAGTTTGGGTAGTTTGAGTGCAGCTAACAGCTCGTAAAATTTACGCCAACCAACGAAATTGGAGAAATTTGTAACGCCACAATGCATTTGACTTTCGTTTCTTAGGTTTCCCTATGCTTAAGAAAGCTGACAGAGGGTTGAAGTGGCATCAAGTTACCACAAACTCGATAAGCTTGAAATACAGGATAGAAAAAGACTAGAAATCTAGGAATTGTTTTAGACCAGCAATTAGATTATCCAACTAAATTAATTTCATATAATTGAAACATTTTTTCAATTTATGTTCTAAGTCAACAAATATTTCAGTCTATTCCTTAAAGGACTTTAAGAATACTTTATTTTATTCATAGTTGCAATTTTTCAAAGATTAATAAGATAATATCATATGCTCACCAAAATGATCTCAGTTGCTTTCTCTATAAATTTTAAACCCAAATTAATTTGAAAAAAAATCTAAGCTTAAATAATTCTGAATTTTTTAGACAAAAATTAACAATGAAAGAATGAGCCGCATTTCACTTTAAACAAATTTTAAATCTTTACAGAATTCCATTCTTGGCAGCTTTCTTTATAGTAAACTACGTTTTAGTATAAGCCAAAAAAATGAATGGAAGTCAGTTACAAATAGAACAAAAGCATAGTCTATCAATAGCTCTGAGCTTTAGTTTAAAAGACTTCTACAAGCAGTCAAAATTTTCTTGTTTATCTTGAACAATAGTAAAGCAATTTAATTTTTAAGATGCCACATAAAGAACTTCGTTAGTTAGTCATCGAACAAACCGAAAGACAGGCGGAAATCGTAAAGATTTATTGGTTACAATAGAACAGTCAGCAGAAAGCAGATGGTTATAATAAAAATAGATAGTCCAAGTGCCATTTGAAGTGTGGCAAAGAAGTTAGTGAATTCTTGGTAACTGCACTATGGACAGGCGGAAGTTGGTAACAATCATTGGCAACGCCTCGTGAACGCAACACGCGTCAAAGACAAACTCAAACTGAAACTCACACAATACAACTTCGACTTCAGCTAGAGAGGTGGAAACTCCCTTTGGCTAATCAATCACGCGGCAAACATTCACGAGTCTTTTGCGGCTTGAATGAAAGTAATTTGAATAGCGTTTGTCGATACAAGAGAGAGAGAGAGAGACGAAAGAGACGCTGGCAACAAATGGCGTGGGCTTTGCAGGTCTCTGAATGTTTACCTGGGTGACAGGTAGTTACAAACGCATTCACACTTTGCCAAACACTTCGTCAGTTGGGCAGTCAGTCAGTTAGTCCGTCAGTCAATCAGTTTGTCAATACGAGTGCGAGTACTCGAACACACTGTTGATCGATTCGCAGTGCTCGCTGCACGTGTCAAGTGTTAAAAAATGATATGCTAGTAGGGAGTCTAGAGAGTTAGTGAAAGAAAGATCGTAAGAAAAGAGGCCCTAGGAGACATTGTCTCTTTTGTCCACCTTTTGCACACTTGAGTCTTAAAACCGAGTCTCCCAGAGTTTTTCCGTGTTATTTCGAGCAAACTCAGCGGTCAGTCGCCCAGTGGGTTGCGGGGTGCCATAAACCGTTATGCAAGATGATGTAGGGTCTAGACTCAAGAAGAAGAAGAAAAGTCCGTCATTGTTTTTCCTATTTTCCTGCATTTCAGCTTTGTCACTTTTTCAGTCTCTCTCTCTCTCTGCTCCACACAAAATCAGGTCAGAGCTGTCAAGAGGCAGCGACAATTTGTTAGCGCTTTAGCATTTTCCCTCAAACTCGGACAACACACCAAAAAAAAGATCGATGAATGTCTTGAAAAGCTGACAATTTAATTGCCAGCTACAATACTATACTATTATATATCATATAGTAGTAGTATGACCCATTTTCATAACATTTACCGTTCATTGCATCATTTTGAAGAACATTTGAGTTGAGTTTTACGCTTCTCTCCCGCATACGCCGAGTCTCGTTTTTTCTCTTCTTTTTCTTGGCTTTTCTTTTGTGGTATGCTTCCCCACGTTTCATTTTTTTTCTTTTTGCTTTGGGATCATTAGAGTCTTCGATCGTTGATTACAGATCTAGCTTTGACCGTGTGGCTCATTTACATTTCGTGTCGACCCGGGGCTCTTTGACTAGGATTTCATTGAGATACGGAGACATCAATGGTCACTAATTAATGCCAACACATCAAAGTGTCAAACCTTGAAATTTGACTAGCCAAAAAAATGCAGCACTGAGATAACCAGAGAGGCAGAAAGCGAAAGAGAGAGAGGTGAGGTGAGGTACCTGTATGTTGAGGAATAAGTATTGTGTATTTTCCATTTCCAAGTAAACCAAACAAACCAAACCTCAGGTAGTAAGTATATTTGGTTTTCTGCTTCTTCAGCTTCTTCTTCTTATTTGGGTCCTTCCATATTTATGCAATGCCCATTTTCGGTGTCTTTGTTGTTGCCCTAATCTCAACTATATATTTTTTGCGTTTTGATTTATTTCAACAAGGCGAGCCAAAGACAAAAAAAAAAGAAGAAAAATCGACCCTAAGCGATCGACCTTCATTTAATGAAATTTCAATGTGGCAATATGAAGAGACGTGCGACGCCACCCAAGGTGACCATTTTACTGGCTAGCTGACTGGAAAAGTGTAACACAGTGCTACAACATGCCTAATCCTCAAACCCCCTTAGAGACGAAGCTGTCAAGCGTTGGCACGTCCCGCACACTTTGGTGACAATAAGCCAAGTGCTTGCGAGTCAGCAATCAAAGTAGGTGTCATTTCCATTAGCCTTTCACTTTTTATCGCACAGCGCACTCAGCTGGAGGCTAAAGGCCGGACTCTTTTGTAGGTGGTCACAGATTAGAGCAGTACCTGTACAGTGAAACCTTTGCCCGCATCCCGCATCTCGCATCCCGAGCAGTTCCTTTCCTACCCTCAAAAACTAATCTCTGCCGAATGTTTGGACTTAGAGTTGAGGGGGCGCGGCTCGTGCACTGTTTATTTTAGCAAATCCAATGGATTTGTGGCATTAACGAGATTTTAATATTTCCAAAGCAGTAAGACGAATCCTCCTCCTACTTCCCTCCTTACTCTCTTGCCTGCTGCTAACTAAATTCGATTAGAGAGAAGCATGAAGCATTTTGTCGTCGCCAGCGGCGGCGGCGGCGAATCGAGCGAAGCCCAAAAAAGGCAGGCCAACAAAACTCATTCGTCTTGGCCAATTAAGACAATTTGTTTAGGCCCGGCTTAGTTAGTTGCTTTTGCCTGTCAGTCAGTTTTGAATTTCTAATAAATCTTGTTTGGGATTCTATGGTGAGTTCGCATAAATATTGCATGGACATTTATGGTCAATTCTAGTTAGACATTTGTGCGATTTCAAAATGCGATAAATGAATAAATCGTTTGCTCAACAGCAATTTCGTAGAACCTATTGTGAGATAGCATCTGTATGTTATGTGTATTTGTGTTTCTTGGTCAGTTAGCATATTTAAGCAATTATTAATAAACATTCCAGAGCGACAGACTTTCTTTCTTTCAAGCATTAGAATAGAAAACATCATCAGAGCGAGCTCAGTAGCGTATTCAGTTACAGTTGAATACATTTTGGACTAATCAAATTATGATTAAGTGCGTGATTTTGTGGAATTTCCTCATAGTGCAACATTTGAGCCAAAAACTTTCTCATGAAATATACTCACTTTGTGTTCGCTTTGTGAGCATTGCACATTATGATTATGTGTATGGCAAATGATCATTGGCTGGCTGGCGTTTTTAATTGGCGCCAAGCACGCGCAGCAAAAGGAAAAGCGACTTGAATACTATATACTATATATAAAAAAAAAAAAATCTCTGCTCACTGCGCATGCGCAACTTCTCTGCCAGCGTCGCAGTCAGCGTTGGTATTAATAATCGTCTCTCTACAGTTCATAAATTTATGGCCAGAGCGTAACGAAATGGCCGGAGTAGTGTACAGAACAATGCCAGTTACTTAATCAAGGCACATCTTGCAACACTTCACACTTTTGAACTTGCTACACAAATCAAATTTTCGTTCATAAATTCAGTTTCAAGAACCTTCGACTTGAGGTGCCATATAATTAACCCAAACAAGCGTCGCATCTCAAGGTTGCCTGGCATATTACAATAAAACTTGAGCTGCTACTTCATATATCAAATAAACACACACAATAAACCACTTTTTCACATTTTTTTTTTGGTGGACAGCCCCAAGAAATTCCCACCTACCTTGTCGATTTCTCGACAATTTTCGGCTTGTTTGTTCGAAAAATTAATAAATAAATGAGCTATTGTTGTAAATTAATGTTGACGCGACGACAACAAAGGGCCCCAACGCCAAATTGATAAGGAAAAATGAGTTAATGAAGCTTCAGAAAAAAGCTTTTAATTGATATATATGCTGTTGGGGCTGTTGTGAAAGGTTAGTTAAATGAGACAGCGATAAGATCAGCTTATCTTGTTTATCAGCAATGCTAACAGCCATGCGCGTGCTTTGAAAGCTCTTCGCAGAGCTTTCAGTATTGATTCTTGGTTGAGTATTTTTTGCTATCGATAGCAAACAATACCGATTGACGGGTAAACGTAATGCGATAAACATGTCAAATTGCATCAATCGATTTAATGAATGCATTGCAAACGAATTGATTGACACATTATACTTGATCTATTACATGTGCCCAGCTATGCAATGCAATGGAATGCAATTCCAATTGCCATCGCGATGTAATCACTATGCGGCATAGTATTAATCGCTTTAGTTACACTTTGAATATTATGCGCCTGTCTAATCGTCAAACACTTTTATTTCTTTTGCAATTGCAGCGCTTTTCAAGCCAGAGCCATGAAGTTGCCGTTGCCTTCGCCATTGCCTTTGCCTTTGCTTAGCGCCTAATCCTCGCCAGCCAGCAGGAAACCCTTTTAACCCCCCTCTACCCAGCACTAAAGAGCAATATGTTCAGTCTGCGCAGCAACTCACAAATCTATGGCCTGCCACAAGCAACAACAACAGCAACTACTGAACCAACGGAAGATAGTGGCCAGAAGAAGAGCAACAGTTTGCCCCACAAGACACACAAGCAACAACAACAGCAGCAGCAGCAACATCGACGCTCAACGAGCAGCTTAAGCGATACGGGTGGCAAGTTCTTTGCCAATCTGAGCGCCAAGTCGCCAAGCCAATTCATTGAGAAGTTCATACGCAGTGAGCTGCTTAACGGTTACGACACCCTCAAGTGTCAGTCGGGTGGCGGAAGTGGGGGCAAATCACCCACGGACAAGGACAAATCCAACAGCAACGAGAGCAGTCCTTTGTACAGCAATCTGCAGACGGATTGGTCGGGATTCAGCTGCCTGCAGGGCAGCTATCGCAGTCACGGCGACGGTGAGTTCTATGAAGCCGTGCACGTTAAATCGCCCAGTCCCAACAACAACAACAACAGCAGCAGCAACAGTAACAGTAACAGTAACAACAGCGAAGCGAATATGCGTTGCAAGTCGACAAATGGTGCGGCAACGCTGCAGCATTATCAGAAACTGCCGGAGACCAGCTTGGAGGCCAATTTCAATACCCAGGCAGCTGGCCATACGCCAGCCTACAAGAAACTCGGATTTGGCGCGAGGCTACAAAAACAGAGTGCGGAAAATGTAAGTAGATGATAGAATAAGAAGTAAGGGAGAGTTGCAAAGAAGATTGGAAAATAAAAAAAAATCTTCGGATGATCCGAAAACGAGACAAACAGCTACTTACAATCAGGAAGTAGAATTGCCTATAAAAATGCATTTCATTCAGGTAGAAATAATATAGTAGAAATAAGGGGAAATGATATTGCAACCAATTTAACGATTCAGAATTTAAACTTATCTCTAATCAAATAAGTTAAATAAAAAATTATATTATCAGACTATTAAAAACAGATTCACAAAGTAAACTTCTCTTAAGTACATCAAAGAAATAATGATGAGAAAGCAACAAAAGCGAAATGATTTAATATTTACATAAGAGATAAAAATATAATGGCTTTAGGAAGTAGATATCGCTTTGACAGATAATATTCCGACCTAATATGTAACTTAAAGTCAAACTGCATATTAAAGATGCAAACATTGGAGCTAACATTTACCTAGGTGATAATGGAGAACTTTTCTTTTATCTTCACTTTAATTTCTGCATCTTAAAGTCGGTTTGCAACTTAAAGATAAAAGTGTTTTGACTAATGCGACTACGCTGTCTGGCAAAACTGTTACGTATCTTTCAGATACGCGCACGTGATTTGGCTTTAATAATCACCGTGCGGCTTTAGTCATGTTAGATAGATGTGCCCAACTGGCAACTGGGCGCTGATTGCATTGCTTTCTTGGCTTTCTAATGGACACGATAAGACAATGGATGTATGAATCGGTAGAGGGTGATTTACCTTGGCACTAATTGCGTTATTTCGTCGAAATCAAGCGTATTGAATTAGTTGTCACATGTTTCGCATAGCGCATGCCGCACAAGCATCGCAATCTGCACGTACGTGTCGTCTTTAGAGTTCTCCAGCAGCTGTCGCAATTCCCATAGTTGGTCAATAGCACGCAGATGCCAACTGACTTGCATGTTGGCCATTGGCCTTCAATGTTGGGGGTGTTTTGACTCTCGATGATTTGCATTCAATGTCACATTGGCAAATCACAAACATTCAGCACAACAACGTCATAAATCTTCCTGAAAATACAATTCGCTCTCACTCTCCAGCGCATTTCGGTCACAAGCCAAAAACAAGTGATAAGATAGAGTAGAGCTGTAGTCCAAAAAGCTTATAGACAATTTGATGCTCTTGGGGGCCAATACACTTTTGATTGATTGACAACCTAATTTGTGTTAAAAATACAACTCAAGTTGAAATTCCTACAAAAAACTGTTCAGTAGTCGTGCATTGTGTAATATACATGCATTTGATTGAAAAGATATTTGCAATTTGCATAAAACATGATAACTCAATTCAACTGTAATAAAATATAATTTGATTTTACTGTAAAAGTGTTGTTCCAAAATAAATATTTTGAGCATGAGATGCTAATGACAGCTACATTTTAATTTTGTTTATCTTTCGACGAAGCAATCAAAGATGAATCGAACTGAGTTTCAAGTTATCAAAGAACTCTTATACTTTTTTTGTTGCATACTTTAGGGCGCCATTTAAATTACACCAAGCTGCGCTTGACCTACGCAAATCAACTGAAAATGTTGCATACTTTTATGCGTAATAGAAAATGCTTGATGTCCCATTTTCGTAGACTTAATATTGTTTTATTTTACAAACAAAAAATTAATATTTTTTTAAATTTCTAACCACAGAAATTTAAAATGAAAAGAATAAATAAACACATTTATAAGTTAAAAAAAAACATATCTCAAGTTGCGTAAAGAAGAAGGGATTCCCTAATTAAATCATTGCTTAGTAACAGTAAAAAGTGACAGGATGCATGGGGCAAACGCATGTTCCCCGAGCGTAAAATCAAAATACAAGTAGATAACTCTTAGCGGCTACCAGAGGCAAAAGGCAGAGGCAAGCAGCCAGTCAGTCAGTGCGTCATTAAGACCCAACAGTAGAGATAAGGCGTCGCACTTCACTATCCCTATCGTTTATCACACTATCAATCAGCAGTAAGCACAGACCCCGTCCAGTTAGTTGTCATTTGGCGCTGACCGAGCGAAGTGCGCTAGCTGAAAGATGGTGGGAAAATGGAACTTCGGGGGCCATTTTCATGTGCTGGGACACCACAAGGTCGCAAAAGTTAAGCAAACAAATCTGGAAAACGGAAACTAATTTGTGTTTTGCCTTCCTCTCTTACAGAACTCAGACAACTCGCAGTCCTCGAGCAACACCACGCGCAGCAGCAGCGAGGTGCAACGCAGCTCCTCCGGTTCAAGTTCATCGGGTGCCGCGGTGGCAACAACTGCCGCAACACCGGAGCGACTGCAGCGTCGCCGTCTGCTGCAAATGATCTCAAACTACGATCAGCAGAACAAGCAGCTGCATCGTGAGCTGGCCAAGGAGAAGCGTCGACGCACTGAGGAGCTGGCCTGTGTGGTCAAGTCGCTCCTGTGCTTCGAGTCCAAGCTGAAGAATGACATGAAGACAGTTAATCAACGGCTGCTGGATCGTGATGCGGAAATCTGTCGTCTGCTGCGTCAGAATCGTGCGCTTCGCAAACGGATCGTTGATCATCAGAAGGATGAAGGCATGGTCGCGGATCAGGAAACAAATGTCGAGCAGGAGGAGCAGCAGCATGTGGAGGAGTGTCTGGTGCTCGAGGCCTTGCAATGCAACAATTGCCGCAAGCAATTCTATGACATTGAGCTGAGAGCCAGCGGCACACAGACTTCGGGCAAAGAGTTAGGCGTCAGTGCCAAAGGTAAGAAACTCACCGAGAATTCTAACGCGAACTAAAACTAATGCTTTTGTCTCTTCTTGCAGCTGAGCATGGCTCTTCCAGCGATGACACCGTCTCATCGTCGTTCTATGGCGCCAGACGCAGCGTGCGTTACACAAGCAAGCGAACTGCAGGCACGTTCCGGGATTACATGCGCTCCCGCGCAATGCATATTGATGATGCGGCCTTGGAGCAGCAGTCCGAGGAGAATACGAGTAGCATTAGTCGTGAGGATTCGCAGACCAGCTACGAGCAGCTGCATAACTATGCCCGTGCCATGGAGCGTATGCATGGTGTGAAGGCGACGTTGCAGGATGGCGACTACTCCGAGCACAGCAGCCTGGAACTAGAGCAGCAGCAGCAACAGCAGCAACGTAGAAGGAACAGTTCTTCCAGTCGCAGCAGTAGCAAGACTGCTTCCTCTGTGGCCGCTCAACTGGAGGAGGATGATGGCATCTTCTCACCCACACAGGATGACGAGGACTTTGATGAACTGGATCCGGAGCAGGAGCAGCAGCTGATGTCGCGTGGTGCTATTAAAATTGTGCAACGTCGCTGCGCCGAATTCTCCGAGGCATCGCCCAAACAGATCTATGAAACAACCACAGACGACTGGTACGCCAGCGCCTCGGATCAGGAGGAGCTAAGCACGGCGCCAACAGTGTCTAAACCCTATGGCCAAGGTGCTGTCAATCCCGTGCTGGAGTGCGTCAATCAAATACTTCTGCAGCAATCCATGGAGGAAACACTGCGCGAACCAGCGACGCCCAAGTCTGCGTTGGCACCAAAAGCAACATCGAACTTGCCACGACGCAGCTCGCTGAGTGGACGTAGCGGAACCAACGGGCGCAAACGTGTGCACTTCTCCACGAAGAACAGCATGGTGCATGTGCCACGGCACGAGGATGAGGAGGAAACCCAAGCCGATGAATTGATCTCACACTATCATCCCATGGCAGCCACTGTGCAAGCCACAACTCCGGATACGCTCAACTATGAGAGCATCTACAGCAATGAGTACGAACCCATTGGATCGGAGCGTGCCTCCAATTTGTATGTGGACATGGCGGCGGCTGCAACCGAAGCTAGCAATGCCTCCAACAAGACGTCACAGAAATTGCCGCCCGCCTTGCCGCCAAAACCGGCGAATCTATTGAAATTTAAAAAGTCGCTGCAACAACTCGAGGAACTTGAGGATGAGGGCGATTGTGCTGTGTCCACGACCACGACAAGCGAGCCGGATTACTGCTCCATAGCCGAAGTGGGTGTCAGCGTGCAGATTGTGGCCGATGTGCATAAAGTGCCCGAGTCGAATACTCCGACGGAACCAGAGCGAGAACGGGAGAAACAGCATGTAGTTGACGATGATGATGATGATGATGCTTGCTCGGCCGCCGCCTCGCATAAGACTGAGGAAATCGAAGAGATTTTCGCCGACATACCAAAGCTACCCAATGTGGCGGCCATCATAGCGCCCAAGCAATCCTCGGACTATCTGCTGATGGCACCCAAAACCTTGCGTCTGCAGCTCCCACCCCTCAATCAGTCCACGGGCTGCACCCAGACTATGCCGTCCCAGTACAAGCGTAAGCATGTACCCAACATTCTGGCTGAGATTAACAAACGCATGAGTTTGCCTAGCTCACCCACCACGCCCACAACGCCCAAGAGTTTGCCTACAACACCCACAACATCGAAATCCCTGCTACAATTGGCAGATGCCAGCGGGGGTTTGCCGCTGCAGGCGGAATTCGATTGGTATAATCTGGATGCGGAGTACGATAGAAGTAATGAGGCAGCACCGAAAAGTTCACAAGGCGAGGGCATGCTCGAGGAGATTAGCGAGGATAACGAGTGCTTGGTCACAGCAGCCGATGAGTACAATCTAGATGAGGAATTCCAACAGGAAGAGCGCGAACATGACGAGGCGGCTGAGGAGGAGCAACAACACCTGGAGGAGCCAATGAAACCGGAGCATCCCAAGGCCAAGCAGATGAAGAAGAATTTGGCCAGTTTCGAGAAGTTCATTGAAGGATCTGGCCTGAGCACGAAACCCTTGCCGAGCAAACGTAAAATCTACTTCAATGCGCCGTTCGTCTAGATCGACAGAGTTCCCTAATAATACCTTTACTATTATACTATATAAATGCTACTCTTATTATGTGTATAACGAATTTAAGTTTGTGAGTGACAACGTTTTTTTATGTGTTTCGTCTTTTTGTTTAGTTCTTAAGTTGGCAAAGTATTAAAATGTTTAGAGAATTTTCAATTGAATAAATGCAAAAGATAAAAGAATGTAAACGTCTATGATAACAACGACGGGTTGGGAACAAATGAAGGGCGCAAACAAAACTTTGCAACGATGGAAACTTTGGCATGATGAAAACTTTGGAATGAAGATAACTTGATACATACTGCAGTTATTAAGTCATCGTTCAACGTGCAAACTCTCCTATCAATTAGAATCAAGTTGCTTTACGACTTAATATTCCGTTTTGCGCACTACGTAGCTATCATCAAAACTAAGGAGCAACATGCACGCTAGCTTCCAGTGAGAAAGATACATATATAGAAAACATTATTTACATTACTTGAGTATAAAAATACCTTTTCATGCGGTAAAAAAAAAAAAGGGAAACCCATAGAAAACCCATTTCGTTCAATAGTCACGGGAATCAAATGTTTTTTTCAATAGCCTATAGTATAATTATACAACAAACATAAACTACACCAATCAAATAGAGTGTTGTCTATAAATTAGTTCTCTCACAAACTTATTAATCTATTGTTGGAAATCTAGCTGGGCAAACAAACCGATATCGATTGAAGGCTGTTTAACCTTCAACGAGTTCTCTTGACCCTGCTAGAAAAATAAATTTCTTAACATTTCATTTACAACGTTAACTAATTGATGTTTTATTCACCATTGAGATTAATTTGTGTGCAAAAATACAGGCGGTGCATTTGCGTTTAAAGGAACAAATTTTGCATCTTACACATAAGTATAGTATTTAGTTGCCTTTGTGCAAACAATACACAAAATGAATGAAAATAAATAATTGAGACACACAAGCTTAAATGAAACTTAAAGAACAACATTCTCGTGACTTAGACATTAGTACAATACATATTCGGAATGTCTGAATGCAGACTTAATGACTACGACAAAATTGTGAATTCAATTTGAATTCCAGTTAGAAAGTTAATACAAGCTGGTCTTCTTCATAATACGAAGGAATTCCTCCTGATTGACTTCGCCATCGTTGTCCAAATCCGCCTCATCAATCATTTCACGCAGCTCTTCGTCCGTCAGCGTTTCACCTAATTCGCGTGCAACGCGTTTTAGATTTTTAAATGAGATTTTGCCCGTTTCGTCATCGTCGAACAATCGAAACGCCTTCAATATCTCCTCTTTGGTGTCCTTTTCGGCCATTTTCATGGTCATCAGGTGTAGAAAGTCATTGAACGCAATCCGTCCACTGCCGTCCTTATCGATTTCCGCTATCATGCGCTTGATTTCCTCCTTTTTGGGCTCAAAACCCAACGCCCTGATTGCCACCTTCAGCTCCTTGACCTCAATATAGCCGGTGCATTCGTTATCAAACAAATCGAACGCTTCCTTAATGTCCGATTTTTGTGCTTCGGATAACTCGAATTTGGGACCCGACTTTTTGCGTCCTTGTTGCGTAGAACGTTTAGTGTTTGGAGCCGTTGCCGCCGCTGCTGCTGCGGCAGCTGCATTCGCGGGATTTGGTGAAACATTAGCTGCAGTAACGCTCGGTTCCATGTTGCCCACTGAGGATAATGATGATTATGATAAGCTCTAAATCAATTGCACCAAAAAGTAAAAGTTTTGTTTGTCTTCGGTTATTTTCAATAGGCCGTGAGTAAATCTAATTTCATAACACACGCAAATGTCACAGAACTGAAGAAGACGTCACGCGGCCGTTTTACGCTCACCTTGACTTTGACAGGATGGGCCGACTGGGGAGGAGGCGGTAAATCGCGTATCCTTGCACTTGCGGTGTGGTTGCTTCCAATTACGTCGCCCACACTCAACTACACTTGCCTTCTGCTGCTATGCTCTGCTTCGCTTCACTTCAATTGGGCGCTGCTGGCGTTGACGTTTGTTGGGACGGGGTGAGAGGGTTGATTATAGGTGTTGTTGTTTTGCTGCTATAAATAAACAGCTGCAGTTACCGGTGAAACTGTTCGCGTTACTCTAGGCTACGCAACTTGTTTTACTGCAACTGTTTGGCATCTGCCGCCGTTTGTTATGTCGCGGCACGCCAGTTTTATACACAATTTTCAACAATTTTTATTTGTTGTTTACCAGTCCAACTGCTGCACACAGGTTGCTTCGCAGCTATCGATAAGCCCTCAGTTTCGATAACAAACATGCGCATGCGATAGATGTTATCGCAAATTAAGTCTTTTGGCCATAATTAGTACATTTCTATGTGGTTAACTTTTTGTAACGAAAATTTGAATGTCCAAAATGTAAATTGGAAGTTGTTATACATCTTCACATTTTTCCAAAATCATTAAACTATGTAACTTTAATTGTTGCTATTTTTAGATATATAATTGCCGTGTAAGTTCATCAATAAGAACGCAGCATTCATTAGCAAGGAAATCTTACAGGTTATTGACTTCCTTACGATCTGTCTTTTGTAGGCTTAATCAAATCATTATATTTACTCATATTCAGAAAGCAACATCCATTTATCATTTGCTGCCAATTAATGTGTTATCAAAAAGCAGATGTCAGAAGAAGCATGCTAAAGAAGGAACCAAAACAAAAGTAAATTAATTACACCTTTTCATGTCGCATGACAAGTCAACAAAAGAAATGGACCAGTTTCTGTTGGCCATTGACATCAGTAGCTGCTTCTGCTGCTCCTGCATTGTTGTTGATTGCCGGTTGTCGCTTTTTTGTTTTTACTTCCATATTCGCGCATAACTTTTACAGCGAGCGGGCCCACAACAAAACTCACATATGCAAAAGAGGAAAACAGGTAACGCTTTTGTTTTGATTTTGCTGCCAATTTCGCTTAACTCTTCATGTTCAATGTGCTCTCGAAACATGGCGAATTTGTGAAAGAATTTAATTTGCATTAAAACTATGTCAGCATATGTATTATTTAAATATGTAAATTTTTATATTTGTGTAAACTGTATCTTTTTATTATCTTTGCCTTAATTAAGTTTATATATTAATTTATATATATCGAATTTGTCTTCGAATATATTTTACATTAAAACCATATCAGCATTTACATTATTTAAATATTTTATTTTCATATAGTATATGTTATAGTGAATGTGTGGAGGATTTTGTTTTGTATAAAAGCAGCCCATAAATTATTAAAATTTTTGTATTAACATATGTGAATTGATTTTATAATTTTCCGATTTCAATTTATTTTAATTTATTTCATTTTAAAAAATTTTTATATAAGAGTATTTGGCAGGCGGTAAACCAATCAGAACTTTCCTTTCTTTGACATTTTAGAACGTTGTTGAGGCTTAAGCGCTTTTTTGTATTTTATTTTATTTTTTTTTTGCGGCACGCTCCGATCGTGTATAAATAGCTGCGTCCTAAGTGCGATCGCCAACAGTTTCGTTCCGGGCGCGCATGCGCAAAGGTTCTCGCGACAACGACGAAAGAAAGAAAGAAGAGTCAGCTTTTGGAATACCCAGAAACACACCTTTGGAATAGGCCCATTAAGTAAGTGGATGAGTCAAGTGAAGTGTAGTGATAACTGTGCATAACTGGACAACGTGGACACTTTCTTTATAACTTTTTTTAACTGTGCCGATCCGATCCAATGCGATTCAATCCCGCGCCAACAGTAAATCTGGATATCAAAATGCATATAAAGTGGAATTTTTTGGTGTGTGTACGTGAACTGCATGGATAATGATGATGAATTCGAGTGTGGCATGAGTGTGTAGTACGAGTACTCAAATGAATTAACACACAAAAAAACCGAAAAAAGCCCAGTTTATGTGTTTTTAATAGTGCCACATAAAATGCACAATACTCAAGCCCAATTCTTTTATTCTTTTCGGTATAAAGGTTGCAGTTAAATGTCGTACATAAATGCACAAATACTATATATAGTCAATTATTATTAAAAATAGAATTATGAAAGTTCCACGTAGGCAAGAAATTGGATGCCCACCTTTCACAAAGTTATACAATCTCTTTTGCCACATCTTGAAGATACGCAGACAGGATCTGTGTGAAGTGTTCTTGGCGTTCAATGAACCCCAAATGAAAACCTGAACTGCAAAAGTTGCCCAACATCTTTTCACATATTCTGGCATTTGGCGTGGGATTACATTTCTTCTTATTACCATACATAATCATATCACACTTATACATAAGTATATTGCCCACCGATATTACGTCTTTTCGCATTATCGCTTAGCCGGCGACATTCAAAGCAACAACAAAAACCGGTCAACATCGTAAAGCTCTTAACCTAATTCTGAAAACCAATTTGCATATTGGCCAACAACAAAAAGAAGTTGGCAAAGCAGAGCACATTACGCGTATTTAAATGAGCCAAAGAGAAAGACATTGACGCCACCGCCCGCGGCAAATACTTAAATAGATATATGCAAATATTAAAAAAAAAAAAAGATATTAAAATACTGTGACAGGTGAAATAACAAATAGTAAAAAAAAAACTATAAGAATGGTATCCATTTATTGAGTCATACAGTTGTCTCTATAGACCTAATGTATATGTAGGTCTTTTCTTTGTGCCTCATCGCAAGGATCGTTGCTTTGTGAGTCAAATGTTAATGTTGTAGTAGACTAATTTATACTCTGTACTCTATTTATGTTGATTCTACAGAGCAATTAAATAAATTCATTTAAATCGGAAATCATTATTATTATAAAAAAAGATAAATCTAGTAGACAGTTAATAAGTATAGAATCTACACTCTAGATCAGTATCAGTAAATTTGTTTCCGATCAGTAGATCGAAAAAAAGAAAAATGCTGTAATTGCATCGTATAAAATTTGAAATAATTGTAATCACATGATCCTAAAAATTTCATACAAGGATAAGTGAGTTAAGCAAGACATTAGTTAGTAAATTTAGTATAAAACAAAATCCTAAATTCTCATTTAGACAAATATCATATATTGTAAAACACAATGAAATTTATGGCTCTGCGGCGAATTCAAACGCATTAATTAGAATTAATGCAAAGTGAACAAAAGCGATTTATGAATTTAATTAATACAAATATCGTTCGCCAATGAAATGACAGCTTGAAAACAAGTTACGTTCGGTGTTTAACAAATTTATATAAAATATTGAAAAATGGTGTGAAATTAAGCCAGTTTCGATTGTCCCAAAAAACCAGAAGTTATTTCTGAACGTGCCCCAAATATTGAAATTGCTGCGCCTAACTAATTTTACAATCAAAAACATAAGAAATAGACATTTATCACTTACAATCTATAGGCTGGCATATCAACAAGTTCCGGGCGCAAACAAATAAAAACAAAAGTCAATTCAACAATATTACTTCCCAATTTGTCATCAAAGAGCACCAGCTAAACTTAACCTCATTAAAATGTGCGACGCAATGCGGCACGTAATGCGAGAGGACAACGCTGACAACGTGATAATGTTTGATGTCTGACTAAATAAATCATATATGCGAGCACTGAATGAAGACCAATCTGAAATACTCGTAATCATATTTCGCTTTAAATGATGAGAATTCATGCGGAATCAAACATGCCACCTGCATATCGCCTGCCTGCAAAGATATCTTACTCATTCAAGTGCGAATAAAAGCTTCACTCTCTTTAATAAAATACAATTTAAAAAAGACTCGTAGACTTTATAAGGAACTAAAACGTTGGAAGAGTTATTCGGATTAATAATTCAAGCTTTTACCTTCTCTGCTTCTAGCAAAAACTTATTTTAGTTTGAAAATCCAAGTGTTCTTTAACACTTTTTTTAAGAAAAATGATATGCAGGAATTATCATTGAAACAAAATATGTAACATATATATAAAAAATCATAGTAATGATATATTTAAGGTGACGATAATTCCACTTAACATAGCTCATACACTTAATAAGGACCCAATCGAATAAAAAAAAAATGGTTTATATTTTAGACAACACAAAAGTCCATAGTAACAGAGCAACACTAAGAAAAATATTTTGCCAACATCTTTTACGGTATATATACATATAGTACATAAAAAAATTTACATTTACACAATGTTGAAATGTTGAATGTTGTTAATATTTCACTTTAATCTCTTACAGATAAAACTAATATTAAAAGAAAACTCCAAAAAGTAGTAAAAGTAAAGGGAAACATTTGAGATGCGTAGAAGAGCTGCGCATGGCAGGCTGCTGGTAAGTTCTAAATAGTAATGCCTCATGATCATTTATACTTTTAATAATAACAACTCTCGTTCTATCTTTAGTTGCTTTGCCTGTGGGCAACAGCGGCAATGGCGCACATTCGCATCGAGGCGCCTGAAGTGCATTTTGCACCCAGCTATAAGCCAGCCTTTGTGCGAGCTGCAGTAGAGAGCATGCCCCTTGAGGATGAAGCTGGTGCACTCAGCCGGTTCAGCATTCGCCCGACATTCGGAGACACTTTTCTGCCACTGCGCAGCGCCGTTGAGAGCGTGCCCAGTATCAACGAGAAGAATGCGGCCCAGCTGCGGGAATCCTCACCACTGAGGTCTTTTGTGCGAGACTCTGTGGAGGCGCAACCCAATGACGATGAAGATGAGGAAGAGTCCGAGTTAGATGGGCTCTCAGCTAGCTATGTGCGTGATATACCAGAGGAGCAGCAACAGGAAAAGCTGACACAGCTGGTTGAACCCGATCCCTGGTCAGTTTCAGATAAATACGCAGCATTCATAGTGCCCAGCGCCGATGACAACTATCGACCACAACCTTATCGTTTCGGTTCTCCGCATCAGCAACTCCTCAAGGCTGTGGACATTGAACAGCTGGAACATATTGACGAGCTCGATGGCTTTACGGAACAGCAGTATTATGGTGCCTTAGCTCAAGCTGAGCTCGCAGACGCTGGTGCCGCTTATGGTGCCCTGTCCCAAGTGAAGGCAACAACACAAAAGAAGAACTACAACATGGAACCCAAGGTACTGTGCTACATGTCCAACTGGGCTTTCTATCGAAAGGCAGATGGACACTTTGTGCCCGAGCAACTTGACCCCAAGCTATGCTCGGCTATTGTCTACTCTTTTGCCTCCTTGGATCCCGATCATTTGACCATCCGCGAGTTTGATCCCTGGGTGGATATTGAGAATCAATACTACAAACGTGTTATCTCACTGGGCGTTCCGGTGCTTATTGCCATGGGTGGCTGGACGGATTCCAGTGGGGACAAGTATTCTCGCCTTGCCGCTGATGAGATCAAGCGCAAGGTGTTTGCATCGAGTGCAACAGGATTCTTACAGCGTTACGGCTTCAGTGGTCTGCACCTTGACTGGAATTACCCCAAGTGCTGGCAGAGTGATTGCACCAAAGGCCCAGCCAGCGATAGACCCAATCTGACTAAACTGTTGCGTGAGATTAGCAATGAGATGAAACGCGTTAATCCAAAAATGCAATTGGGCGTGGCCATTTCCGGCTACAAAGAGATCATTAGCGAGGCCTACGAACTTGCTGCGCTCTCTGAGATCGTGGACTACATGACAGTGATGAGCTACGACTATCATGGCTCCTGGGAGGGTCAGACCGGACATGTAAGTCCGCTATACGGCCGTCCCCAGGACAAGTATCCGCAGTACAACACGGACTACACCATGCAACTGCTTGTAAAGATGGGCGCTCGTCGTGAAAAGCTCATCATGAGCATACCCTTCTACGGTCAGACCTTTACCCTGGAGCAGAGCAGTCAGCGGCTGATTGGTGAGGGTGTGCCCACAAATGGACCTGGCGCCGCAGGCGAACTGACCAAACAGCCCGGCATGCTGGCCTACTATGAGATATGTCAACGCATTCGCAAGCAGAAGTGGAAAACCGGCAGGGATTCCGATCGCAAGAGCGGTCCATATGCCATGTCCGGGGATCAGTGGGTTGGCTACGAGGATGCAGCCAGCGTAGAGGCAAAAGCACGCTATGCAGTCAACAATGACTTTGGTGGCGTTGCTGCCTGGACAATTGACTTGGATGATTTCCAGAATCGCTGCTGCAGTGAATCATTCCCACTACTCAAAGCGCTCAATCGTGCCCTGGGTCGTCTCAATTCGGAACCACCAACAAGAAGCAACTGCGAGCGACCAGCTCAACCTGTGACTCCGGTGCCGCCTCAAATGACCACCATAAGCAGCGACGGCTCTGCCGGAGGTGGAGCTCCTCAGCACGATCATACCACTTCCTGGCCAAGTTGGGAAGCAAGCAGCAGTACCACTAGCAGACCTTCGACTAGTACCACCACCACCAAGCGACCCAAGACCACAACTACACCAGCCTGGTGGACTTCTACAACAACTATTTCGACCACAAGCACAACAACAAAGCGTCCTGCCAAGCCGAAGCCTAAGCCGACCAAGACAACGCCACGTCCGGAGCATACGACCATACCAGTGCCTGCATTGGTTTATCCTGTTGTTCAGGCCTCCAACTGCGAGCCTGGAGAGTTCTATCCGGATCGAACAAACTGCAATTCATATTACCATTGCATTATTGCGGGTGAATTAAGACAACAATTCTGCCCTGGTGGTCTGCACTGGAACACCGAGGTGAAGGGCTGCGACTGGCCAGCGTCTGCGATGTGCACCGTGAAGAAGCAGCATACGACCAGCCAACCAACGAGCACTACAACCAGCACTACTAGTCAACCTAGCACTACCACTAGCCCACCCAGCACTACGAGTAAGCGACCAACTACAAGTAGCAAGCGACCAAGCTCTACCAGCAGCAGACCTGGTAGCAGCTCCACCAAGCGACCAAGGAAGACGACGCCCAAGCCCAGTCGCAAACCAACCCAGAAACCAGCTGTGGGAAGCACTACGAAACGACCCAACCGTACCACGCGACGTCCACGACCTCCCACCTCATCGAGGTGCAATGAGGGAGAATATTATACGCATCGGAACTGTGGCAAGTATTACATCTGTGTGAATGGAGCCCTCGTTCCTAGTGAATGTGGTGGAGAGTTGCATTGGGATGCGCTGCGCAAGATCTGCGATTGGCCGCAGAATGTGCAGTGTGTAACCAGCAAGAAGTATTTGCGCATTGTGCAGTCCAAGGCTAGCGAAGAAGATCCCTGCAATGGCGAGGAACGTGTTCCTTACCCAGGAGATTGCAGCAAGTATCTCTTCTGCCTATGGAATCGACTGCAGGCTGCAGATTGTGCCCCCGGACTACACTACAATGAGGCGTTGGGTAACTGTGATTGGCCAGCATCAGCGCATTGCAAAGAAGATGGCGGCGAAACCCCCTCTATTGGTGGCTCAACCTCCAACAAACCAAAGCCTCCAGCCGCTGCCAAGCCTGTTCCAACCACCCAGAGACCTAGCACCACACCTAGACCAACTTATCCTACGGACAAGCCACAGCTACAACCACTCGATGGTTACTACAAGGTTGTCTGCTACTTTACCAACTGGGCATGGTACCGCAAGGGACTGGGACGCTACACACCCGACGACATCAACACAGATCTCTGCACACATGTCATCTATGGCTTTGCCGTGCTGGATTATTCCGAATTGACATTACGCACTCACGACTCCTGGGCGGATATCGACAACAACTTCTACACACGCGTTAGCGGACTAAAGAGCAAGGGCATCAAGGTCAGCTTGGCATTGGGAGGCTGGAATGATTCACAGGGCGACAAATATAGTCGCCTTGTGCGAAACGCTGCAGCACGCGCCAAGTTCATAAGACATGCGCTCGACTTTATTGAGAAATATGGCTTTGAGGGTCTCGATCTCGACTGGGAATATCCGGTCTGTTGGCAGACTGAATGCAACAAGGGATTCGCAGATGAAAAAGAAGGTTTCACTGCCTGGGTGAGGGAATTATCGGAGGCATTCCGACCACGTGGTTTGCTGCTCTCCACAGCGGTTTCTCCTAGTAAAAAAATCATTGATGCTGGCTATGATGTAGAGGAACTTTCGCGCTACTTTGACTGGATCGCCGTGATGACCTACGACTTCCACGGACAGTGGGACAAGAAGACCGGACATGTGGCGCCTCTGTATCATCATCCCGATGATGACTACGATTACTTTAATGCGGTAAGTTTGGAAAATCCACTGAAATATTTTTCCCTAAATGCAAATCTGTCTTGCAGAACTACTCACTTAACTATTGGATAGAGAAGGGTGCGCCTTCACGCAAGATTGTGATGGGCATGCCACTTTATGGCCAGTCATTTACACTAGAGAATGCCAACAATAATGGGCTGAATGCCAAGGCACCGGGACCTGGCCAGGCGGGTGAATTCACCAAAGCAGCTGGCTTTTTGGCCTACTATGAGGTAGGTTGCCAATAGTAAAGGACTAGGGATAATAATATAACATTCGGTAACTTACAGATCTGTGAGCGTGTAAAACATCAAGGCTGGGAAGTGGTGCAAGATGAGCGTGGTCGCATGGGACCATTTGCGCGTAAGGGAACCCAATGGGTGTCCTACGATGATCCGGCAATGATACGCAAGAAGTCGCAATTGGTGCGAGCTTTAGATCTGGGTGGTGGCATGGTCTGGGCTTTGGATCTTGATGATTTCCGCAATCGTTGCGGCGACGGTGTGCATCCGTTACTCAGGGAAATTCATGCAGTACTCAAGGATCCACCAGGTGGATATGAACCGACTCGTATGTTTTTAGACAGCCAAATACTTTTAGCAAATTTAAGTCCTCTGTAATCTCTTACAGCTGGATTAATACCCGCCGAAGCAGAATCTGTGGAGGAGCAACCCATTTCTGGAGAGGTGGGCACAGCATCGGTTGAAAGCGACGGCGCTCAGCAAACTCCGCCAGAAGAAAGCGGCGAGGCTGAAGATGAGGAAAATGAAGGTGGCGAGGAGCAAGAGCAAGAGCCAGAGGAAGAAGTGGTTGTGATGGCGCAACCAGAGCCTGCTCAACCGGAATACTCCTCCCCCGAAGAGGCCAGCAACGAGGAGGTGGAATCATCGCAGGAGAACGAAGTGGATCCCGACGACGACGTTGAAGAGGGTGAATTTGAAATGGAACAAGGCTATCCTGTTGTTGGCGCTGGCACTGGAGATGCGAATGACTACAAAGTTGTCTGTTACTTCACCAACTGGGCTTGGTACCGTCAAGGAGGCGGAAAATTCTTGCCCGAGGATATCGACGCCGATCTGTGTACACATATTGTATACGGCTTTGCAGTGCTCAACCGTGAGAAGCTAACGATTCAGCCACACGATTCCTGGGCAGATTTGGACAACAAGTTCTACGAGCGAGTTGTGGCCTACAGGAAGAAGGGCATCAAGGTGACCGTGGCCATTGGTGGCTGGAATGACTCGGCTGGTGATAAATATGCCCGCTTGGTTAGAAGTGCAGCAGCTCGTGAAAGATTCATTCGCCACGTGTTGAACTTCATTGAGCAATACGGCTTTGATGGTCTCGACTTGGATTGGGAGTATCCGGTGTGCTGGCAAGTCGACTGCAAGAAGGGCACTGACGATGAGAAGCAAGGATTCACCGACCTAGTACGCGAATTGTCTCAGGCCTTCAAGCCAAATGGTTTGCTACTCTCAGCCGCCGTTTCGCCCAACAAGAAGGTCGTCGATGCGGGCTACAATGTGCCAGAGTTGTCGCGCTACTTCGATTGGATCGCTGTGATGGCTTACGATTACCATGGACAGTGGGACAAGCACACTGGACATGTGGCACCCATGTACGATCATCCAGAGGGTACCACGACCTTCAATGCCAATTTTTCCATCAACTACTGGCTCGAAAGCGGCGCAGATCGCAAAAAACTCGTTATGGGCATGCCCATGTATGGACAATCCTTCTCTCTTGCTCAATCAAATGATCATCAGTTGAATGCGCCAACTTATGGCGGCGGCGAGGCGGGTGAGGCGACTCGTGCACGTGGCTTTCTGGCCTACTATGAAATCTGCTCGTATATACAAAAACGCGGCTGGAATGTGGTACGAGATGCCCGTGGCCGCATGGGTCCGTATGCCTACTCGCGGGATCAGTGGGTGTCCTTCGACGATGCGCCCATGATTCGACACAAGAGTGAATATGTGCGTGCTATGGGCTTGGGTGGAGCCATGATCTGGGCTCTTGATTTGGATGACTTTAAAAACGATTGTGGCTGCGAGTCGTATCCACTGCTGAAAACTATTAATCGCGTGCTTCGTGGCTATAGTGGACCACATCCCAAGTGTCTGCTGGAAAAGAGCGAGAAGACAATGAGTAAGTTGGAACAACATTTGACCTTACTCTAAAAGTAATACAACGAATAGAACCAAAGTTTTGAATTTTGAACCTCTTAAACTGAAATCAACATTTACTTGCAGTTGCCGGCGACAAGGGCTCTCTGGTGTCCGCAAAACCAACCGTAAACACCGTAACACCATCACAAGCTATTGCAACTTCACCAAAACCTGATCCTGATCAGCCGCTAGACTGCAATGGTCGCAACTATGTGGCGCACAAACGTGACTGCAACAAGTACTACATTTGCCAGTATGGCGAGCTCATCGAGCAGCGGTAAGCTGAAAAACATTTTAATTAATATGGCGTATCTTAATGAAACCGATATCTTCACTTACAGCTGCCCCGCTGGTCTGTACTGGAACGAGAACTACTGCGACTGGCCCAACAATGCGCATTGCGCCGTGCGTGCAGATCAGACAACGCAGCCTCCGGTGGTTCATCGTCCTAAACCAACCACTACAACGGAGAGTAGTCGACCGGCCACCAAGCCCACCAAGAAACCCTTTACGCCGCCCAATAAGAAACCCATAGCGCGTCCAAAGCCAACGCCAGCGCCGCCTCTGGGCAGCAATGAGGACTACAAGGTGGTCTGCTACTTCACCAACTGGGCGTGGTATCGTCCCGGCCAGGGCAAGTATGTGCCCGAGGACATCGATGCTAATCTCTGCACGCACATTGTCTACGGATTTGCGGTGCTTAACAGCAATTCGCTGACCATTAAGACGCATGACTCCTGGGCTGATATTGATAATCGTTTCTACGAACGTGTGGTGGAGTACAAGCAAAAGGGTCTGCGTGTCACCGTTGCCATTGGTGGCTGGAATGATTCGCTGGGCAGCAAGTATGCGCGTCTTGTGCTCGATCCTCAGGCACGAGCACGTTTCATTGAGAGCGTGCTGAACTTCATCGAGAAATATGGCTTTGAGGGCCTGGATCTGGACTGGGAATATCCGGTGTGCTGGCAGGTGGACTGTGCCAAGGGTGCGCCCGCTGAGAAGCAAGGATTTGCGGCGCTGGTGCGCGAACTATCCGATGCATTCCGACCACGTGGATTGCTGCTCTCCGCTGCCGTTTCGCCCAGCAAAACGGTCATCGATGCGGGCTACGATGTGCCACAGTTAGCGCGCTACTTCGACTGGATAGCAGTGATGACCTACGATTTCCATGGCCACTGGGACAAGCAGACGGGTCATGTGGCGCCATTATATTATGTGGAGGGCGATACCAATCCTTACTTCAATGGCAACTATAGTATACACTATTGGCTGGATAAGGGCACACCGCCCAAGAAGCTAGTGATGGGCATGCCACTCTATGGCCAATCGTTTTCACTGGCCAATCAGAATGCACGCTCGCTTAACGACAAATCAATTGGACCAGGACAGGCGGGCACTTACACAAGAGCTGGCGGCTTCTTGGCTTACTATGAGATATGTGAGAAGATTAGCAATGGCGGCTGGACTGTGATGCGTGATGAGGAGGGTCGCATTGGTCCATATGCTTACAGTGGGAATCAATGGGTCTCCTATGATGATGTTGCCGACATTCGTCGGAAGTCGCAGTTTGTCCGCAGCCTTAAATTGGGTGGCGGCATGGTGTGGGCTTTGGATCTGGATGATTTCCGTGGCCGTTGCGGCTGTGGTAAGCATCCATTGCTGCGGACTCTCAATCAGGAGTTGCGAGGAATTCCAGGACAACGTGCCAACGATTGCACTTAATAATTCTGTTTTTATTAAGTGACTATACGTTTAGTTTATACACCCGTATTTTGCTGCTGACTGGGCTCGCAATCTGTTTTCAAGATTTTTGCCAATTAGTTGTAAGCATACACACATCGAAACAATAAATAATATATTTAATTTATATTTTCACTTGAGTCTTATTTGGAAAGCGCGGCAATTGTAAGCGGAAAACTTTAAATTTACTAGAGTGTGACCAAAGCAACAACGAGAAACTAAAAATACTGCTACTTAAGTGTGGCCGATTTTGCTGCAGAGCTAAAAGCCCACACACGTATTTTTACATTGTTGTACAATAAATGTGGTCTCCTTAAAAACATCGTTCATTTTATTATTTTTAAGTTGACAAAAATGCATTACAGAATTATCAAACATTCAGCCATGAAAATCATAAACAGTTAAATATAAATCAAAATTACGTGCAAAAATTAGCAGGTATGAAAATTAATAACGAAATTAGATAAATATTCATACTAGTTCATTGCAAAAAAAACAAAATAAATTCAATGCGACAAAAAATGAAGTTAACTTAACTTTTGTTTTCAAAATTTAATTTGATTTGATTATTAGCGAATGGAATTCGAAAGAAATATGGCAAATCGAAACGTGTGTGGTACGTAGATAGTAATATATGAGACGTGTGAGGGCGTTCGAACAGCTGTTGCTTCTGGAATTTCAGTCGCGAAAAAGTACCTGCTAAACTTTAACGAGCGTGAGCGAGAGAGAGAGCCCAGTTTACACACGCAAAGCTTTAGCTCAAAACCCACTCGGGCTGCCGTCATCGTTAACAGCAAATGTGTTAACCATCGCTTAGTCGAACGGACAACGAAGTTGCATACGCAACATATAATTTGGTTTGCGGGTCGTGTCGCTGCGTGAATTATTGTGTTGTGTGCGTACTATTTGTTGTTGTGCGTGGCAAAGACAGTGACCAAAGAGGCCCAAAGCAGAGCTTGTGTTTTTGTTTACATATTGACGGACGCGCACACACGCAAGCACACATTTGCTGTGCGACTGTAGTGACGTCACAAATTTTGATCGTAGCGAGCATTTGCGTATTTTGAGAAATGAGACAACAATACTGCGGCGCCATGGGGCATCTGATGCGTCATTGCCAAACGCAGATCAGGCTAACACCAATGCTGGCCAGCAACAGCAGTTGCTTCCCCCGACGACTCACCTTCCGCAGCAGCAGCAATAGCAACAGTTATCATTATCACAACAACAACAACAACAATAACCACAGCAATGTGCGGCACAAAGCTGCTGCTGTTAGTGATGGCCGCAGTTACTCCAAGTTTAGCAGTCACCTCAACAGCGAACGTGCCATGGAACTGCTCTGCAATCTGGATGAGGACGAACGTCACAATCTCCGGGATGCCATGTTCAAGATGGAATCGGACAAAGTGAAGAAGTTGTACGAGAGTAAGTTTTTTTCTTTTATAATTATATTTTTTTGCTCCTTTTTTACTGCATAGACATCAAATAACCGTTAAAATAATATATAATAATCTAGTAATTAGTTAGTTAATTCTTTTTCGAGAGTTTTGCCTGAGTTCGTGTATCTGATAGTCGGGGGATATTCCTTAGAAGAGTTCGTTATTTTCCTGCAAAGACAAAACAAAAATAAATAATAGTAAAGATTAACAAATTTAGAGAAGTTGTGGACAACAAAAAGGCATTGCAATAAAAAATACAATACATTTTAATATAGTAATAATTGTTCTTAGAAGTGCCCGGGGCGAGTACAAAATTTTAAAGAGTTAGCTTCTATTAAGGTTCTATTGAAATAGATATTTTTTCCCGATTTTTACTGCATAGGCAACAATGCTCATACTAATAATAACATAACAAGCTAGTAATTAGTTATGTTCATTTTTTTTGAGAATTCATCCTGGGTTCGGGTATCTGGTAGTCGGGTCTTCTTACCTCACATAAGTCCATGTTTCTGTGCCTCCGTCATGAAGCATTGGCCATAGGCCTCAGCTGCCTCGCAATGATCATCGGGCACCTCGATGGCAGCACAAGTGTCACCGATCTCCATAGCCAGTTTTAGCTTGGCAGGATCATTGCCGGTGTACTTCTTGGCCTTCTCGTGTCCGGCAGCCTTGTCTAGCTTGCCATTGTCATCGATCAGCTTGAACTTCTTCATCACACAGGCACGCAAGCATTTCGCCTCATAGGTGCTGGCTGGCAGACGTTTGACGGACTCCTCGATATCAGCATCCGTGGCGCCAACTTCGCCCTTGCAGGTTTCGGCAAACTCCATGAACTTGGCCGCAGCTGCCTTCTCATCGAAGGCACGGACCAAGGCAGCTCAAGCAGAGCGATTAAAGCGATATTCAACACAAAGCGTTGCATGTTTGGTTTAAATTTTTAGTTAGTTACTGTGAGCGGCTGCTTCTGTTAATTTGTAAATGCGAACTGTTGATTTGTCTAGTTAAAACGCCGCTTTTTATAGTCAAAATGATGTTGACGGCAATCTGTCAGCTGTGAAATTATATAGAGTTCAATTGATCGCATAACAATGGCTGTCAATTAATTGTCCAATGTTTAATTAGTATTATTAAACGTTTTTCCCAAACTAACTTTGAGCAGCCTCCATTCACAACTCACTCCCCCATAAAACGTCTCTGTTAAAGTTACTCGAACGCAAAGTCGAAACATTTGCAAAGCTTTTTTTTTTGTTGAATGGGGAGGAGGAGAGAAGCGTACGTGACCAAAGGCGTAGACACATCATGAAATCATCGCACAGATTTGCCACATTTCCTGAGTGCTCATCCTGTGCATGACTCGAACTCGCTCTGTCTGTTTTATCCTGGCATCATTTATTTAAATAATGCAAATTGTTTGATTTGTTTTGGCAGCCAAAGCAATAACATTACTCTCACATCCTGAGCTCTGTCTACTTAACATTCCCTGCAAGTTGATGTTATGAATTTAAGCTAAGCATAAGCTGTGAGCTTGCAATTTTTAGTGCAAAATACTGATTAACTCATCTTTAAGACAAGATAGACTTTATAAATACATGTAATTACAACTCATGCAAATTCTTTGAGCTTTCACTTACACGCCGTACTCGTGTTTGCTTAACATGTTCAGAATATTGCTCTTTTACGTTTTAACAGCGCTGATGAAGCTAATCATAAGCTTCACATGTTGCTAAGCCTGCAGCTGACATTCTGTAATCTAGAAATGTTGCTAAAGACAATATTAAGCTACTTAGCTACAACAAATAAGAAATTCAATTACAAACTCAAAAATTCACAGCAAACTAATTGTAATGGGCTCTTTCATTTTAGATTTGCAGTCTATTAATTATTCATGCATTTATATTTGCGCAGCAAGTTACAGAATCTAAACAGCTGAAAAGCTATTTGCTACTTTTAATGATTCTCTGCAACATTTTCAGCATCGAAAATTGTGCTGCATATTTTCATAATTCTGCACAGAACGTGTAAACACGTTGCAACTTAAACTAAATATTGACAATAGCCTCAAACTTACAACATAGCAAACTTCTGAAATAAGCTTAGCTCACTTATCATCGATGGTTGTTAGCAAACATTTAAAGGGTAAAGATAACTCCAATAATATGTTACTTGTAAAGGGTAAAGATAACACAATAATTCAAGTGAATATTAGGAACTCAACATATATTCTGGTTATTTTTAGATTTGTATATTTTGTTTTAAAGACTCAAAAAACTATTTCTATCTAATTAAATATTTGTGTATATTAAAAATAGGTATAGGAACAGAACAGAAAATACTTCTATCTAATTAAATACTTGCGTTTGTTTATAAATAAGTCAAGCAACAAAAATGAAAATTATTTCAGTCTAATTCAATATTTGGATCTCTTTAAAAATAAACCTTTGATCATTTGAAGAGCTGTTTAAAATGTTGCCGACAGAAACCTTTAGTCTGGTTGCCAGCAACATTTAAATGCCTCAGCTAAAAATGTTGCTTAGAATAACTGTTACAGTTAGGCTGAAAATGTTCCTAATGACAACTTGTGAGTTAAGCCTGAATAAACAATTTAACTACACTAAATATTGACATTACTTCTGCACAAACAATATTCAAAATCAACAAAACTATTTAGATATGCGCATCTATTTATGCATTTCTATTTGTACATATTTTATTGTGTGTAGCACATGGAACATAGCGTAAAGCAAAACCAAAAGTAAACGCATTTTGTTATTTTTTGCGTTTTGTGTTTTCTGTTTTGTTTCGTCGACGGCGGCGGCTGCTCATTAAAATTTCAACAGCCAAACAACTTGGCTGTGGGTCCGCCTGCAGCTAGTTGAAACTTGCCGAAACTGCTTTACGCACTAAGCACAACGTCAACGCTGACGTTGACGTTGCCGTTTCCGTTGGCGTCGGCGTCAACGTTAACATCGCAGCTGTCGCCGAAGCTTTTAGTTCTGGCAACACTTTGGACCCTTCTGCAAAACTTTTTTGATTATTTTCTCGTGCCGCTTAAATCTGGCAAAAATGGGGTGAATTGAATCACACTCGCAAAACTATTGCTCCTCTAAAGTAACTCCTAGGTATAATGGCCAACAGTTGTGGGGCTAATCAGCGCAAAAAGTTTCACGAGTTTGCACACGTAACTTTGCTTACTGATAAGAAACTTGTTGAGACTTTTGATAAATATTTAAGCCAAGCGAATGTTAAATGTGTAACATGCGTTTTAATCAAAAGGCTACTCACATAACTAGCTAACATAATGATGCTTAACAATGGCTGTTAAAGCATCATGCTGCTATGTAAACAGACCCCACAGAATTATGTTAATTTACAGATAGCTGTAATAACAGTTGATGGAAAAGCAATTTCATGAATTTATAATGAGTGCACACTTAAGAAGAAGGAAGGATGAAAAGCTATAAAAAAAAGAGTAAAAGAAATTTCTTAAAATTCGCAAGTTTTTTATTACACAAAAATTCTACGGAAAAGAGCACTAAAAATTGAAAGTTCCTCGGTAATTCAAATCCAGAAAGTTGTGCGTTAATTTGATCTGCCTAGCTTTGCTTTCCTTTCCACACAACACTTTAGCTATGAAGTGCTAACTGTTGCTTTCCAGCTGAGTAATATAAGTAAGCAGAAATGCTGCTTGTGCAGTTGTAAAGCTTGGGTACTTGAGCAAAAGCCAAGTTAATCAAATTAGCGGTTGGTGGGCACTCAAAACGCCAAAAGCATTTTTAAGAAACATCAGTAAAGTGGAATGTCGCACAGCTCGACAAGCAATGCTGCTCTAGGCAGTGTTGCCAAATTTTGGGTGAAAAGCGAAAGATGATTATAAAAATGGCTAGAAAACATTGCCAAAATTCTTTGTCACTTCATCAATAGAACTTTGTCTTTTAAAAGATATTTTTAACTTTAGGAAAATTTTACAAAAAAAGGATAAACTAAACCAGAAACCATCTTTCTACACTTCTTAATTTCAAAAGATATTATTAACTCTAAGGAAAAAAGTCTTTAAAAAGGCTAAAAGCGGAAAAGAATCCAACACTATCTAATAGCCGTGAAAGAACATGATGTATTGATTTGAGAGGTTCATATTAATACAATTTATATAAAATAGGGTCATATATTTCAGTTTGTTCTAACTGACAGCATTGCCCACAAATTAATCCTGCTATCAATCATTATAAGAAAAAAACACTCGCATTTGACGGGAAAAATGGGGGATTGTCAACACTGCTTGCCACAGCATCGCAGCAGCCTCCACAAAAAGCAGCAACCGACAATTCGTTTGGCATTAGGGGTGGTTCCTACCTACTTTCAGTCATCGTACCTACCCCAAAGTAATTGCCAACCCTGCCAGCTCGCCCACTTGTCTGCCTTGGGCACCTTCAAGCTTACGAGCCCCCCTACATTAAATGCTGTTCATTGTGCTGTGCAAGAAAGTCGTGAGCCTTGATGAGAGCATCTGTTCCATCAGCGTTCTACTCTTCACTGTTCCCACTTTCTGTTTAGTTGGGGACATGCATATAAATTCTATTAAGCATTATTTGACCTCATTTGTGACTTAACTAAGCATTACAGCCTTGACAAGAGATGGAATTTTAAGTTTACGTTTTGGGATTTCAAAGAACATTAATCAACATCACTTGGAAAATAAAAAAAATATTTATTTTTGACGAGCAAAAAGCGCACGTACACTCTGTTATTGTTATAAATAAAGTTGGAGAAGGAGCTGGCAAAAACAAAAAAGCTGACAAGCAGAGCAATTGAAAAACTTCGCACTGCCAATTTATACTTCATATTGTACTCGTTAAAGAAACTTGAAGCGGAAAATCAATATGCGACAATACTCGATAAAAAAAAGTGAATCACGCTGAAGTGAAAGTTTTATGCTCTACAAAGAGTTTACTGATGAAGTGCATAGCGAACCAAAGTTAAATGAATGAAAAATTTGTGGATAAATTGAGTTCTTCGGAAGCGTCCTTTATGTAGCTCAATTTGCATTTTTTCTGTTGCATACTTTCCGGGAGATGACTTTAATGTGCTTAAGCGAAAGCAAGCATAACAAACTGAATATGAAATGCAGTTGGCATTTATGAGATGTGCATGTATTAATAAAAAAGAAAAATCTCCCCATGGCTGACAACGTTTGCAGCGCACCTGCTGATGGCATCTCAGCACTCAACTCTACTGTAAATGAGTCATTTATGGTGCGACGCTGCAAAGTATGCAATATAAAATGTGCGAAGCCAAGAGAGCTCACTAACTTTTTGTTATTTGATTCAATTTGCTGCTTTTCGCCAAAGCACGTGCTGCTTTGTGAGTGTCTTGAATTGGCAAACGACACCTGAGAAATGTTGATGCCCAAGAATTTTGAGAATGTTGCAGGCAACAGGCGGAAGCAACAGCTGTGTATAACAAACCAGCGCTCCGCATACTTTGTGTATACGTGGATGTTGTATTGGTGTGCGTTGGCCTTTAAAAAGTCATAAAACAAAGCAACTCAAAGCAAAGCATATACTGCAAGAGGGGAGCAAGAACAACAAAAGTGAACGGGATCGGAAGAGGAGCTGGAGGCGATGCGGATGCGGAAGTGAGTGAGAGAGCGAAAGTGAGAGCGAGAGAGAGAGAGTGAAGAAAAGAGCATAAAAAGCAGAGCGATAAATTGAAAAGTGTGCAGCGTTAAGCTCTCAGAGGCTGACGAAGAACTGAAACAGGGCCACAGAGAACAGAGCCCGGGCCAGGTGTACATAACTAAATACGTGCTCACATACACAGATACACAGAAATATCTGTATATACATATATATTACATATGTATGTATCTAAGCACAGCCAAAAGCTGGCTTACATTTGGTTTTTATGCCCTCTTTGATTGTAACACATTGCGGTCGCTCTGAGGATTTGTTTTGAGTTTACACACAAACACAACACAACAAAAATGAAAAGAAAAGAAACAAATACAATACACAAAATTGGCCCACAAAAATGTTTCAATTTAACCAAAGTTAGAGCTGTGAATTTGTTGAGCATTTTAGAGTGAAGGAATGCATTAAATATTTGCTCAACCGTTTTGCTCAGTTTGCTTTTCATTAGCTTTGTGTGTAGCACAAAACTCAACCGTAATTTGGTTAACGGATTCAAATTGAAATTAGTTTTTCTCTTTTGATATACATGCAATTAATTGGAATTTCACAAAAAATGCACATTCAAGAATAAAGAGCAAGTAGAATCGTAGTTAAATTGATGATACTAATTTGCTGTTTCCAGCTGAATAATTTAATATAGCAAGCAAAAATTAATAGTCATATGAAATGTATAAATTGCGCATAAATTCATCAAAAGAACCAATAGAAAAACATACCAACGACGAGACTATTTAAATATTGAACAGTCTACACATCGGTACAGTTCACTTTGAAATTCAAGTCAAAAGTCAACTTCAATAAGTGAAAGTTAATTAAGGCATGGAAAACTAAAGCAAACATATAGTATATCAAAATACCACACAACACGCGTCAAGCCACAAAGTTTATCAGTCGCCTTCAAGTCTTGCGCGCAAAATTGTGTAGCATGCTTTTAGGCTGACCTCAGATATGACTTGTTCATTTGTTATGCAAGGTGAAGTTCTTACAATGCTCGAGTCTGGTTTAAAAGTCATAAGAGTGGAAAGTGAAAGTGGAAAGCGAAAGTGTGTGTATGTCCGCCCCTGGTGGCAGCCAATTTAAATGCTAAGCAGAAGCAGTCAGTCAGTCTGTAAGGTAGCTCGACAGCACAGTCAGCCAATAAGCGCTACTAAATGTTATGCAAATTGTCTGCTGACTCGCACACACATACACGAACAAACACTCACACACATTGACAGTGCATGCGCCAAACAAACGTATGTGCTTGGTGTGTATATGCAGAGTGTGTAGTAACGTTCTCACCCTCTACTACTTTGTTGTCAGCAAACACAGATACACACCACATGAACGCAGCTGTGCGGCACGTCTTCCTGTTGCTTCTTTTATGGCAAGTGGTCTCAGAGCAGATTGCTCTTGCTCAGGCACACAGATAGAAATATGGTTTGCCTTTTGTGGCCCCATAAACAAGCATAGATAGCGAGAAAAATAAAGTGAAAAGAGAAATAGGGTGAACTAAGCTTCAGCTTCAAGTGCGGCTCTCAGATTTCAGCTTTGAGTTCGATTCAAGTGCTGCCTACTTCCAGGCGCCCATTTTAATATTTGCTCGCTTCGCTGTGTTTGCCCAGCAAATCAAGGCTTGCCTTTCGCTATATCTCTGCCTGTGTGTGTGTGTGTGTGTGTTTGTGTCGCTGTTTGCGTGTTTGTTTCTATGTGTATTGGTGTGCACATGTCGCAACAAAAAAAGGAAGTGCCGAGGTCAGTGGATTGCCCTTGTGGCCTCTGTATATGATTAAACACCCGTACCCATTCTTTCTATTGGGCATATTCTCGTATTTATTGCGCCATTTATGTAATTGGTTTTATTTGCTAAATTGAAAAATCAATGCGACATCAATTCCGGAATGCATCCGCATAATTACAGAGAAAGCAAATTTGTGGACAGTGAATTTTATATGAGAATTCATTGACTGTTTAACTTTCAAATTAATATGACTATTGCATGGCCAGTAAATTGACTGGAAATTGTTTATTTAATGTGCAATAAGATTTTAAATATATCCATTTATATCAATTGCATCCTAGCATAACTCATTCATGTCTCCTTTAATGATGCACTCACGTCTTGCGATTAAATTTGAACACGGTTTACGACAAGGTGTGTCGCGTATACAAATAGTCGAGCACTCGTGTGTTAAATGTTCTACGGTCATTGCTATGTTTTATGGCATGTTTTTGTGATTCGTTGAATCAAGTGAGAATTTTATGTTTAACACTTAACCGCCAGCTAAATGACATAATTGCCCTGAAAATTGCTCAGTGGCCATGAATAAAACACAAGCAAAAGACACTGCTTGGATTTTTATGGCCAAAACACACACATAGAGAGAGACCGGAAGAGCGTATAGTATAACTGATGTGTGACAGGCGGCGGTGAAAGCACCAGCAGCTAGCGACAAAGTATGCCCCTGTGGCAAACTGATTATGCGGAGCATATAAAAGAGCAGACAACATCATGCAGGTACAAACTCACAGTAAATAGGGGCAAACGTTGTGCACACAAAGTCACTCAACATAATTTATTTGTGAAGACTATTTATAGCTATTATTTGACACAAACAGTCGTGGTTTTTATTTACAGGGTAACCGCGAAGTGTTTATCAGTGTATTGTTTGGGCTGCCTAGAAGTAGGCAACACATTTTTAATGTCCTCCCATTGTGATTGTTCGGGGAGCAACAGTTAATTAATTGTGTTCCTTTGGGGTCGTTGCGGTTCTGTGCGCACAGAGGGTAGCAATAATGATAATTATCATTGTTTAATGACGTCTATGGCCTGGCCTGACCTGACCCACTACGCACATGTTAACCATTTGATGCTGTTGCCTATGTTGTTGACATGACAGTTTTAAGCGCAATTACTGCACGTTTTGCTAATGTTGAAGAGTGTTAGGCTCAAAGTGCCGCTAAAATGTGTCGTTTACAAAACTTAAACACACATCATGCACACACACACACACACATGCCGCCGACTAACACATGTAGACATGTTAAGTGCTGCGCGTGAAAGTATGCAACGTTAAAATTACGACAGTTGCGGCCGCGGCCGTAGCGTAAATGTAATTGAGTTTCACAGCAGCGAGACGTATACACACATGCATGGACACACACACACACACACACACACACACACACCCACTCAGTCACACTTACACAGCCATTTTGTTTGTACTTTCGGCTTGCTGTTTGCTGCTATTGCAATTTTAATGCAATTCGCAAAGTGTGAATTAAGATGGGGATCAAGTGGGGCAGGTCAAAAGGGGTTAGAGGTCTGGCTTATATAATGCGCCAACTTTTATCGTTTTGCCTTCTTTTTTAATTAGCGTGGTGCATGCGAAAGCTGAAATTAAGGCGCCAACAGCAAAACTGTTTGCTCATTGACGGTGGGGCCTTGGAATAATATACATAAGTCTCAATTACCGTTGTTTTATTCATGTTTATAAAAAAGGTTTATTATTAAAAGGGATATAAACACATAAAAACGGCTAATGAAAGTGCTGTTATAATCCTTCTTAAATATATATTACGTATAGTTTATAGATAACTTATTAACCTCTAATTAGCAGCCCATTTATTTATTATACCCGCTACCCATAGCGTAGAAGGGTATTATAACTTTGTGCCGACAGGAAATGTATGTAACAGGTAGAAGGACGCATCTCCGACCCTATGAAGTATATATGTATATTCTTGATCAGCATCAACAGCCGAGACGATCTAGCCATTTCCGTCTGTGTTTCTATCTGTCTGTCCGTATGAAACACTGGATTCGTATGAAACACTGGATTTCAGAGACTATAAGAGATAGAGCTATAATTTTTTTCGACAGCATTTGTTATGTTTGCACGAAGATCAAGCTTGTTTCAAATTTTTGCCACGCCCATTTCCGTCCACTCAAATCAAAAAAATCGATTAAAGCTAGCGTCGCGAATTTTGATATATACAATAATAAGTATAGTAATTGTGATAAAAATTGCCGAAGCTATTAAAGAAATGCTTTTGTATGGGCAAAAACGCCTACTTATTAGGGTTCTTAGTTGCTTTGGCTGATAATCTGTTATATTGTGCAGTCTATGGTATATTTTGAATGTAGTCCTATCTTGATATACCAAAAATTCCATTTGGTACATTTTAAGTATTTTTGTAGTATGTTTGATATATTTTGAGAATAATACCGCAATATTTTGGTTTTATTCAAAATGGGTAGCGGGTATCTTACAGTCGAGCACACTCGACTGTAGCATTCTTACTTTTATAGTTATAGATTTGGCACTGTTCTTCCATTTGTTGGTCGAATTCATCTGTCTAATAAGAAGAAAATAAATACGCTGATAGCACCCACTATAATACACTGCTTTTTGTAATTATTATTACCTTTTCATCAACTAATGTTGCAAAAACAAACTTTTTATGTATTATTATTCACAAAACTGCATCATTTATGTTTAGATAAGAAACGAATATGTGTAGATCATTTCTTAAATTACATTAATATTCAACGTTCGACTGAAAGGATATTTACAGGATAATCATAACTTTACTTACTTTTAAGTAGAAAAAGTCTAGAGAATAAAAATTTGCTATATCAAAATATACAATAAATGTAATAAAAACTGATCTATTTCCATTCAAAAAATAGATCGTTGCATTAAATAGTCGAGCGTTTTATTTTTAAGTACGCAATTTCCACCAATTTATACCAATTATATATAAATGATTACATAATTGAGTCAAATATGGGAATTTCAGCTTTTCAGTTTAGCACTTCTTCATCGCATCTTTGGGGCGAATTAGCATCTTAACTTCTTTAAGTAAATAGAAATCATAAGAGACCCGCCAACCTAGATCTGGCCCATATGGTGCATTTAAATAACTGCATAAGAAACAACCAAAATCTATAATTATGTGTATTCCTTCGAAAATAAAAATTAGCAATATTTACCAATTAGAACAATTATTGTACCACCAGCCACTTTCAAACCAGCCTGCGCAATTACCATAAACAACTTCGTCGTTGTCGTGATCGAATGTTGTGAATTTCATGTTTTTAGCGTCTCTCATGCCATCCCCAAAAATAGTTCCATTGAATTTACCCAAACTCAGTGCATATCCATTATCTTCATCAGATATTTTGAAGTCGTCATAGCGAGCGTTGTAGGTACTTCCATTCACAGCAACCAAATGTATGTAAAGTTCGAAACGTTGCAAGCTCGTGATACGATGTAATTTCTCTAATCCAAGAAAGAAATCACTTTCAAAAGAACCGAAACCTTTGCGATACGTTGCCCAATCCCTATTGAAACTCTCATTTCCCCCAACTCGTTGTTGTATTACAATCCATCCAGGTCCAGCTAACTGACTATCGTATAAAACATTGAATAAACCTATGCCAGAGACATTGAGTTCATTAACTCCTGAATATTCTCCGAAAGGGAGGCATGTTGTGGGATTTAATTTATCAAGCTCAGATTGACTTAGCTTAGTTTCACTATCTGTTATTTTCAATTGAATCTTTTTCTGTTCTTCTCTAATGTTCTCTGATGTCCTATTTAATTTGTTGATTTCTGAACGACATAACCGAATATCTTTTTTATGCTTTTTTGATATAGAATTACTCTTCTCTAATTCCAACTCAAGTGTTTTCTTATGTTCTGTGTTATTTTTAATAATCTCACTAAATCTCTTTATATTTGCATCTTTTTCAATTAATCTAAAATTAAGAGATTTTAATTGAACATGACAATTTTCTAAGTTAGTGGATTTATCTGTTAGTTGTTCTTTTAATTTAAGAATAATATTTTGTTGTGAATTAATTTCAGATTCAGATTTATCAACATTATTTTGACACAATTGCAGATCGTTTTCCCCTTTGATTACTTTGTTTTTATACTGATTTAATAAAGCTGCCTCCTTCATCAATGTTTCATGAATTCTTACAATTTCATGATATTTTTCCACAAGATCAGAATTTAATTCACTTATCTGCTTTTCCTTAGTTTCACTTTGTTCTAACTTATTGCTGAGCTGTCTAATAATATCGAGCAACGGTTTAACAGTTTTTTGGTCTGGTTCATACGTCTGTTAGGAAGAGAACGTATACACTTTAATCACTTTTTATTCTTCTTAGTATTATGTCTTTGATCTCACTTCATCTGCAGTTGTTGTAGCCACCAAGAATATTTGAAGGACCATCAGTAACAAAACTCCGTTAAATTTTATTCCGCCCATTTAAAATGTTCCGACTGCCCGCAAACAAAATGAATTTGGAACTGAATATTTCGTTAAAGTCAGTGCAGCCGATGTGGATTCCGCTCAATAGATCTGAACGAGAGAGGTAAAGTAATGATAGCCTAGAATCTCGGCCTAGATTCTCTTTCGGCAGAAGACATTTCAATGTTGGATGATTGTCTGTATTTTTTTTTAATTTCGAAAAAATAAAAAATATAAGCTCGAGGCATAGAATCATGGCTTATCATTAGGAATAGCAATAGGTTCTTTTCTGTTTGCTCCAAGCAGCTTCTTCTTGAAAACCCATCGACAACAACATTGTTTTCAATTTCTTTCAGTCGCGTGTTGACATTAGGGTCAATCTCCGAAGTACTCGAAATAATGCTCGAATACTTTCAAACCGACGATGGGACTGAGTTTTTATTAATATATTCTTGATCATCCGTAAAGCTATAATTTGTTATTTTTGCACGCAGATCGAGTTGGTTTCAAATTTGCCACGCCCACTTCCGCCCCCGCAAATCAATAAAATCGAATAGCAAGTGTATTTTTAAAGCTACGAATTTTGGTGTAAACAATAATAACAATAGTAGTTATGATTCCTGAAAATTTGGCTGCGATCAGATGAAAATTGTGGAAGTAATTAAAGAAATGCTTTTGTATGAGTAAAAACGCCTACTTACTAGTTGCTTTGGCTGGCAATCTGGTATATTGTGCTGTCTGTCTATGGTATATTTTGAATGTGGCGCTGTATCGATATACCAAATATACCATTTGGTATATTTTTAGTATATTTGTAGTAATTTCGGTATATTTTGAAGAAAAAATGGCAATATTTTGCTTTTACTCAAAATGGGTAGCGGGTATCTCACAGTCGAGTGTGCATGCGAAAGCTGAAATTAAGGCGCCAACAGCAAAACTGTTTGCTCATTGACGGTGGGGCCTTGGAATAATATACATTAATCTAAATTACCATTGTTTTATTCATGTTTATAATAAAGGTTTATTATTAAAAACAAATAAAAACGGCTAATGAAAGTTCCTTCTTATTACGTATAGTTTAAAGATAACTTATTATCCGCTACTTAGCAACCTATTTATTTATTATAACTTAATGACAACATAATGAACAAAAATATTAATTACTGATGCTAGTTTATGAAATTAGGATACAAAGCTACACTTCATAATCCCCGTAACATAATCATAAGTATAGTTTATAGATAACTCATCATCACAACATTAAGTTGTCATTTAGATAATTATTCGTTTATGCCTATAATTAAATTCAATTTCAGTCAAGGTAACTATAGCTGATGCATGACCTACCTATTCATTAAGTTGATTTAATTATTATTTAGTGACAACTTGTAATCTCTCTTTTATTTGTTTTGTTTATTTGCATAAACTTCACTTGTGTTTTGATTTTGAACCCGAACGATTCATCACACAACAACGTCACACAACAAACAACAACAACAACAACATCAACACTACAACTACAACTACAACAACATCTATTACACTGTCCATGTTGGTAACGATAAGGTCAGCTGGCAGTTGGCAGCTGGCGAACTCGCTTTGGGCGACTCTCGAATAAGACGCCGCTGGGCGCTGTGGATCCATCGGGCACATTTTGTGCCATGCCAGACGATTGGCTTAAAAAGAAATTGGGTAAAAGCTGCCATTAAGGGTCACACAACAACAACTGCAACAATGTGCAAACATTCCAATTAAAGTTGAAAACTAATTTTCATTATTTTTCTCTTTCTCTCTCTCTCTGTCTCTATCTCGGATTCTCGCTTTTCACAGTGGAAGCAGCAGAACCGCCAACGGCAGCACAGCTTTATAGCAGTAAGTTGGCAAAATTGCGAATTTTTCAAATTGAAAATTGCTTACATTCATCTCTGGTTGTTATTGCTTTTCGACAGTTTTCTTTGTGAATGCGGTGCCATTTATCGCCTTTGGCTTTCTGGACAATTTCATCATGATCATGGCCGTAAGTAATGAAATATTCCCATAAATGAAAGTACATAGTGTTGACAACAAATCGATATAAGTCCCAAACATTGATATAGTATAAAGTTGGAAGTTACGATCCGAAACTCCACTAAAAAAAAAAGAATTTATAAATTTTATTATTCATTTCAATTTTTAGCTTAATAAATTTAAAAATGATTGCAAAATAATTTTGCATTTAACATTAACATTAACATACAACTAGCTTCAAAATCTAATCATTGATTTAAATTTGACCTTAATACAATTCGAGCTTAATGATTGTTCATATTTTCTTACAAAAAAATTGTCAAATTTCACAAGTTTATATAATAATGGCACTAATATTCATTTTAAAACTTCAGAAATAATAAAAAGTCATACGTGTATTAAATCGTAAAATAATTGTAATTTGTATATTATCTGTATTTTTCTTATTTTCGATTATAAAAATTCAATACATCTATCTTTCAGGGTGAATATATTGAAAGCTATTTGGGTCACTTCATAACACTATCGACGATGGCCGCCGCTGGCCTGGGCAATACGATTAGTGATATTATTGGCATTACCACAGCCTCCTATGTGGAATCCACCTGCCACTTATTGGGCCTGAAGCAGCCCCGAATGACTCCACAGCAATTTGAACTACAGTCCAGCAGACGAGCCTCCAGTTGGGTAAGCATATCCAGTGCGTTTAATAAACTGAAACTCTTCTAATTCCTTATGTCTTCTACTATGCAGGGTCGCATTATAGGCATCACTATTGGTTGTTTGCTGGGCATGTGTCCATTGTGGTTTATAACGCCCGAGGAAACGGAAAGTCCAAAGGAGTAGAAAGCAAATAGTTTTCTAGTAAATTCGTCAATTGTTCAGGACTGATGAACGTCGTAGTCCACACAAAAAGTATAAATGATTTTCGTTCTGCAAAGAGACACTCAAAGTACCTACTGACTACTATACTATTCATATATTCATAAGTTTTTATATAGTTTAAAAAATATGTTAGGTTTTACATGAATGAGTATATTGTTATATGAGCACTTTGAGCACTGATTCTGACTGCACTCACACACTCACACACACGGAATGTAAAATCCAAGTTGCTTTAAGTTTTAGGAATGAGCTGAAGACCAGTTGAAAGCAATCGGAAACAATTGATATTTGATAATTTGTAATTCACTGAATCGAAATACTATATCAAAAATAAAACAAAACCTTTAAAAATACATATATGGTATATATATATAGAGCAAATTGATTATATAGTAGCTGCAAAAGGTCCAAATAAAAATCTAAAATCAAAAATAGCCATTTTTTGTAGAGTATTTAGATGAGAAAGATCATTAATGGAAATTAATTGAATTATCAATTGCTGTAGTGCAACTAAATTTGCAAAAATTATTAACTCAAGATCATAGAATGCCTTCAACTGTCCTAATTTTAAACTCGCCACACTGCAAAGTGCCTACAAAATGCTTTAAACTTTAAACTCACTTCTTAAAGATATTCAACTCATATCTTTATACTATAACTAACATATATGTGTATGTATGTATGTGTACATTTGCTTTAAATACAGTTACAACAAACGAAATCATTAGCAACATTTTTAATGTTAAAGAAAAATGTCCAAAATTGTAGAGAGCTTACAAGTGAATAAAACAAATTGAAATGCAAGTGTTTGTTTTTTATTAATCCTCGAAACATTTCTTCCTAAAGAAAATCACTTCTCGGTGATTCTCATGGTATTTACTTCAGAAGTGTCATTTTTAATTTTCAATTTGAATACTCTTCTCCCAAATCGCGATTATAAAAATCTAAAATTTTATTGAAAAATAAAAAATAATATGTGAGAGGTATTGCCCAATTTAAAACAAAAATCTCTAAAATAACTAAAATCTTTCACATTTTTGATTTAAAACAAAAAAGAATTATAATACATAAACATTGCAAGATACTCAAAATATATCCAATGCGAAGTTGTAATACCCGTTATCCATATGGTAGAAGGGTATTATATCTTTGTGCATCCATGAAGAATATGTAACAGGCAAAAGGAGATATTTTCAACCCTATAAAGTATAATTATGTCCGTATGAAACACTGGGTCTTAAAGACTATAATAAATGGATCATTTTTTCGACAGCACTTACGTATTATGTTTGCGCCCAAATCAAGTTGGTTTAATAACAAACGTAATTTTAATGCTAGTACCGATTTTTGGTACATACATGATTCCCGAAAATTTGTTGTAGTCAGATACAAATTTTATAAAGTTCTACAGAAATACTTTTGTATGGCTAAAAACGCCTAATTCACTGCTTTGACTGACAATCTGGTAGGTTTAGTATTCTATGGTATATTTTAAATGTAGTACTATATAAATACACCAAATATATGGTACATTTTAGTATTTTTGATTTAGATATAGGTTTGACATACTTGTAGAAACACGATATCGGGTATATGGGCAAATCACACGTGTCGCACGCTACATTCGCACGATTTTAGCTAATGAAAATCAATTTTTTGGGGGGTTTTTTAAAGATTTACCGTAAACTTTTGTTATGTGTTTAGAGTGAATTGAGAGTACTTTCGGAGGGTATAAGATTCAATTTCACTGGAGTCACTGTTTTGAAAATAATTAATAAAATTGTGACGTGTCGCTCGCTACACAAAGTGGAAGTTAGTTTCAAAATTTTCATTTCAAACGCAATTTTTATCGAATTCTGCAAAATAAACCCTATGAAAGTTAATATCCTAAAGAAAGTTAAGAATATTAGAAGACAAAAAACCGATCGTTTGGTCTTAATAATGTTTATAGATTTTTAGCAAAGCCATTGTGTCGCACGCTACGTTTCGCACGCTACACTTTTTCCGCTGACATTAACATAAGACAAAAATCTTTTAATTTGAACTAAACATTATTTATTATATTCATAAATGTGCTTCACAATTATTTCAACGTGATTTACTTTAGATTTGTATGTGAGCCCAAGCAGAGGCAAAAAATTGTGAAGAATACAATAGGGATTTGAAGGTGTGCGCAGAGCACGAATTTAAGTAAAATTATGAAAATTATAAATATAATTGGGTTTGATACAAATTTGTGCATTTATAATGATCGAAATTTCTTTTTTTGCTTTAAATTCTTAAAATGTCATATCTACTTTAATGTTCCATATAAAGAAAAATTACAAAATGTGAAATTTAAAAATTGGTCGCTGGTGGACTGTTTCTGGGATTTGCCCATATATGTTAGCAGTCGAGTACACTCGACTTGAGAAGTATTCTTACTTGTCTATAACAAAAATGAATACAAAATAAAAATTGACAAATGTATTCCAGGTTACTCCCCAAATTATACCAAATCTTAGTGTTTTTCCTTTTTGTTCCAATTTTTATGAAGTTGATAAATCCTACATACTATATATGCAATCTCAGTTTACAGTTCACATTGAGTGTCGCACGAACAATTGATTGCTTATTCTTTACAAGTGCAGCATTGATTGCTGATTAACTGATAGTGTTATCAGTTATCTGAACAATTCGACCTTAAAAACCCAATCAATAGTAATATCAGCGCTACGTCAATAATTTTCCTTCGACGATATTCTTTAATTTGGTTTCAGTAAAACATCGTCGATTCGCTTTGCAGATAGATTTAATTTGTATAATTTATTTTGAAAAAATATATAGTATAGTATATAGTTTATCTGTGTAGTCAAAATGAACAGATAGGTTTCATTGTGAATTGTATTTTCGTAATTAGTAATTAAAGGAAAGTCGAATAATAAGTTGCATACTTAAAAAAAAAAAAGTGCAGCACATGGTGTGGCGTCTTTTGTTATTCAGATTTTAGATAAATTTTGGCCACAGCTCCGGCCAGCGTACCAAAAACGATTGATGCTGCGACATTGCATCGCTGAGTAGTTGCCAAAAAACGGACGCATTCTGGGCATGATTCCAATTGTGCTTGTCGTGGCCAAACTTCATCATCACATTTCGTTGATTCCCATTAATGGCATCATCAACATCGCTGTACTGTGACTTCATATTGAGCCAGTGCTGTTTGCTGTCCTGAAGCGGGTTGGTAAATTCCATCATGGTAGGCGGTAGTAAAGGATGCGGCGGTTGTTGTTCCAAGCGTTTGCGACGTTCCAATTCATTCAGTCTTGCCTCGGCACAATATTGTTGCTCCAGCTTCAAGAGTTCCGCTTCCACATTCAATGCATTGCAACTTTCATTGGACACCATGGAATTGGGCTCAACGGGTGTTGTTACATTGTGGGGCGTGGCAATGGGAGTCGTCGTTGTTGCTGCTGTGGTGGTGACATTCACGTCGCTTTGACGATGCCACAAGGTGCCGGGCACTTGACTGGCTATGAAAAAGGCGCCCGCAATGGTTATCACACTGGCCGCATAGCTCAACGCAAGCATTGCGAAATTGTTGAGCACAAAACTCATCAACGTAAAGTCCGGAAGCAGCTGCATCAGCTCGCTATATGTCAACCATCCACGCCGCAATCCCTCCCGTTGGGCCAAGGTGCGTTCCACACTACTTAGCTTGGCAAAAAACTGTTCGTTCGATATGTAAATATTCCAGTCCTAAGTGTAAGAGATATTTGGTAATTAATCATAGAAAATGTTGTGTTGAGTTTAACATACAATAGCTGTGAGAAACTCGATTTCCATTTCCTTCAATTTATCTTCGGTCATGTTGCCCTCTTTAGCCCAGTCTTCCAAGTAGAAACGTTCATCATGGCCAGCATAGAATTTGGTTGAAATCATCTGTTCAAGTGAAAAACCCAGTTAATGAGTAAGGTGTGACGTCATAATTGGAATTCATTTTGTTTGGATCACGTTATTAATAATCACGCCAAGAATTATGTAAAAATGCATGCAGTCTATTATAGACTGCAGCTGTTCTCATTAAATTTAAAAATATAATCGAAAACAATGCAAACAAAGCAAATAGCAACAACAAATCTACAGGTGATCACACACAGACACTCATACACACGCTCTATTCGTTCTTGCGCTCGTTCTCGCTCACTCCCACTTTCAGAGTATGTGGTTTTAAGTGCTGTATGCATGGGTGTGAGTGCGCATGTACTCACACATACACACCAAAGCAGAACAAATACGTTTGTTGTGTGTGCGTTATTACGTTGAACGCAGGTTATCAATCAACAGGTTTTGCACTCAACAAGCACATTTTTAGAACTTACCAATGACACAACAAACAGTTCCTGTGGCGTGATTCTATATCCATAGCCCGGATCAATGATATTCAATCGATCCAAGTAGATCAATGCCATAATTAGCGAGCATGGTGTTGCATGGGTTTTACCAGCAGCAATCGAGCTCAAGCGATGCAAAGAATGTCCGCGATGCGGTTCAGAGAAGAGATCAGCTGCATACTCTGCAAATGGCATGGAAACTTCCATGTCCGCCTCTGTTGTGTCCACGCCACCATAGTAGAGCGTCTTCCGTATGCGATTGATGAACTCACCGTGCTGCATCACCTGCGTAATTTGTAAATTGGAAAGTTGCAGATGTGTGATGTATGTTGGAAGTTTTTTGAGATTACCTTTTTTGGCGTGGAGGCGACGAATTTACTTCGCCCCATCGAGAATTCAGTTCTGCGTTGTTAGCGTGCAAACGAAATAATAATTGTTAGAGGTGGTGAATCATCTATGGCGCATACAATTTATCGATGTTTTTTCAGTGTATCTAAACATCGATTCTTATGACGATAATTTAGAATTTGGAATTCATTAGAATTTGTACGTTAGAATAAATGAAAATATAAAAAACTGTTCAAATGTATGACAGGCACCAGCATGAAATGTTTTATTTTTAATCATTTAAATTTATTATTCAGCAACAGGTTTTCCATTCACATGTTAACGTACAAACATATGGCCGGGCCAAAAGACTAGGGCTGTCATATAAACAAAGTGACATATCGCATAATTCTATTAAATAATATCGATATCATCGATATAACATCAACATCGCTAACAAAAACCCTTGATTAAAATTTGCTAGTAAGGAAAGACAAACTTGTTGAAATTCGTGGCCATGTCGCGATTCAGCGGAGCGCTGCAACTTACAGATCTGGATGACTTTATAACGCCTTCACAGGTAACATGGCAGCTGTTAAATCATGGCGAAAATTGTGCTCATAATTTTTTCATATCTTAGGAATGCATTAAGCCCGTGACAATAGATAAGACAAAGTCGAAGACAGGCGCTAAAATCACAGTGCAAGCAGATGGTTACTATGAGGAATCCGAGGTTGTTATTACTATTGTTTGTTAAAAGTTGTTGCTGACTAATTTCTCTTTTATAGAGCGGCAAGCAGAAACTTCAGAAAGTCGAGATCACGCTACAGGATTGCCTGGCTTGCTCTGGCTGCATTACATCAGCCGAAGGCGTGTTAATCACACAGCAAAGTCAAGAGGAGCTGCTCAAGGTGCTGCGTGAAAATCAAACACTGAAATCTGCAGAAGACAGTGACAGCGAGGAGAGTCGCATCATTGTGTTTACCATATCCACACAACCGTTGCTCAGTCTGGCGCATCGCTATAAACTAAGTGTGGAGCAGACAGCTCGTCATTTGGCAGGTTATTTGAGGCAACTGGGAGCGGATTATGTGCTATGCACAAAGATTGCCGACGATCTGGCGCTGATTGAGAGCAGGCAAGAATTTGTGGAACGATATCGTGACAATGCAGAACTCTGCATGCTCAGCTCCTCGTGTCCCGGCTGGGTTTGTTATGCCGAGAAGACGCATGGCACTTTTATATTGCCCCACATAGCCACAACGAGATCGCCACAACAGATTATGGGTGTGCTGGTGAAACAGTTACTGGCCGAGAAGCTGGGTATATCTGGATCACGCATATATCATGTGACTGTGATGCCCTGTTACGACAAAAAGCTGGAGGCATCTCGAGAGGATTTCTACAGTGAAGCAAATGGCTCGCGAGACGTCGACTGTGTGATTACCTCAAGTGAATATAAATCTCGTTTATGTATATTTGTAAATTAATTTGTTGAATACTTTGGCAGTTGAACTGGAACAAATGTTGCAAGACGAGGAGCAGACTCTGGAGCATTACGAACCCGCAGATCTGGATTGGCCCTGGACGGATCAAAAGCCTGAGGCCATGGCGTGGGCCCATGAGGCCACCATGTCGGGTGGTTATGCCGAGCACATCTTCAAATATGCAGCCAAGGAATTGTTTAGCGAGGAGACTCCAAAAGAACTGCAATTCAAGACGCTGCGCAATCGTGACTTTAGCGAGATTTGTCTGGAGCATGATGGCAAAACTGTCCTAAAGTTTGCTATCGCAAATGGCTTTCGCAACATTCAGAATCTAGTGCAAAAACTGAAACGTGGCAAGACGGCACCTTATCATTTTGTTGAGGTCATGGCTTGTCCTTCGGGCTGCATCAATGGTGGCGCCCAGGTGCGGCCAACGACAGGTCAACACGTGCGTGAACTTACGCAGCAACTGGAAGAGCTTTACAAAAAGTTGCCACGCTCCAATCCAGATAATACGCATACAAAGCAGATTTATGCTGATTTTTTAGACGGCGCACACACGGATAAATGCGAGGACTTACTACATACCAGCTATCACGCTGTGGAGAAACTAAATACGGCGCTAAACATTAAATGGTAGTGGTCAATTTGTTATTTGTTAGTTTTAAAGTAACATACGTTATCAATAAAAAGCAAACTTTTGTTATTGAACTACATTCACTGGAAATTAAATTTTTGAATCGTAAGATAGCGCGCAAAACTTCGATAGATCGATGAATTTGCGAAGTCAAAATACTGCAATATAGAGTTGATTGCAGTGTAGTATATTTTAAAGTTGCAGTTGTGGTCACACTCGCTACCCCCAAGAATTACACGTAAACCCTGCAGACACCAAACAACAAATTTAGAATATGCTATTAAAAATATTATTTGCGCTGTCGCTTCTAACAGTTGCTGCTGCTATCGATGACCCACAAAAGCAAAAGGACAAATCCACCAAGCTGCCACCATGCAAAGCGTGCAGCGTACTCGTGGAATCCTTCAATTTGGGCTTAGAGAAAACCAAGCGAGGCAAACATGCCGGCGGTGATGCTGCCTGGGAACAGGAGAAATTGCGATCGTACAAAAACAGTGAGGTGCGTTTCGTGGAAATTCAAGAGCAGCTGTGCGCAGAGGTGAAGCGTGGACAGGATCATTGTCACACACTAAGCAATGAGCATGAAACACTACTGGAAGATTGGTTCACACACAAGCAGGAGGAGGAGCCAGATTTGCATAGCTGGCTGTGCATTAAAGAGCTCACAGTCTGCTGTCCGCCAGAGACTTATGGACCCAACTGTCAGCCGTGCGTAGACTGCAATAGCAATGGTAAGTGATTGATACAGTGACAACTGTTTACATTCAATTCAACTGTATTTTCTGGAATGAAAAAGGCAAGTGCAAGGGAAATGGAACACGCAAGGGTAACGGACATTGTCTCTGTGACAAGGGCTATGCGGGCGCTAATTGCAACGATTGCGATGAACACCACTATGAATCCTTTCGTGATTCCACCAAGCTGCTGTGCACTCAGTGTCATGCTGCTTGCGGCGATGGTGGTTGCAATGGTGGTGGCCCAAAGAGTTGTCGCAAATGCAAGGATGGCTGGCGCATGGACACGGAGTCCGGGTGTGTGGACATCAATGAATGTGTGGAACAACATCGTGCTTGCAAGGCGCAAAAGTTTTGCGTGAACAACGAGGGTTCATTCTCGTGCCTGGACTGCGATCGTAGCTGCGACGGTTGTGATGGCGATGGTCCGGATATGTGCTTGAATTGTGCCGATGGCTACAATCGTCAGGACGGTAAATGTGTGGGTAAGTACTTGTGATTGTCTGTAATTAAATATAACTACTACAACTGTCTCTGCTTCTGCCTCCGCCTCTGCTTACTGTGTCCATCATCATCGTCAACATAAAAGATGTGTCGACGCGTCAACGCGAGTCATTTGTGAACATCACGCGTTTTCTCACCTATTTTGGCATGTGCGTGGCCACTTGTGTCATCTTCCAGAGCTCCACGCATATAGCCTACATTGTGGGCGGCGCCGTTGCCATCTACATAGCCGCCTCCGAGTATTGGCTGAATTCGACGGCATCTGGCGGTGGCCCAAATCCTGAAATTGACACTAAACAACTTGAGGATTTGATTATGAAGTCATTGTAAACTATGCAAATAATGCAAACAATTGGAATTTGCGACAGCCGCGCGTTCATTTTTATTCTGTGAATAATTCGTACACATGAACATTATTAATCTGCAGTATTCTATTTAGCTACTACTATTATGTTGAATGTTTATATTATAAACAAATTTTTTGTTTGCAGTAGAGGACATTCAAAGCGATGAAACTGAGACGACGGAGCGAGAAGAACTCTAGCGCACATACCCGAAAACAATTTAGTCAATTTTAGTTTATTTAACAAATTACCAATTTATTAAACTTACCATTTATACTTTCTACTGAACTGAATATAAAAGTGAAATACCAAAATTGCCAAAATGAACCTATTTGTTTGTAATCTGGTGGGCTAATTAGTTACAAATTTATGAGCAAAAAATATAAAATAATTCATATTTTATTCATGGTTTATGTTTTTATATAAAAAATTACAAATTTAATTAGAATTTTGTGTTTTTTTTATTATGTGTGCGGAAATGTCGCTGTTTAAGTTGCAGACGACGAATAAAATATTTTGGAAGAAGTAAAAAACAAGTTTTCTGAAAAAATTTGCTTTTGATAAAGTGTGTTATCAAAAACGGAGTAACGGTATTTTTTAATAAATTTACCTTTGATTTGCTGGACAAATGTCAAAAAAACGTTCACATTCTGATGCTACTTATCGATTGACCTTGTTGTTGACATTTTATCGATTATTTTATCTCATTGCGAATATCATCTGATTGGCTTGCTAAAAATATTTGCCTGAAATTATTCATGTCATTAAAGTCAAGGAGCAGTTATTACAAATTAATATTAATTACATGTATAGTTTTGACCTTGTCCCTGCACTTGTCCCTCAAAACATATTCGATAATATTTTGAAACGATACCGGCAAAAAAAGAAAATATCGTATGCTCAGTTGAGAAATATCGCTGCAACCAGCTTTGAGTTGTCAATGCAGTTATAAAGATGGCGCCAATTTAACGGTCTAAAAATGATAGAATATTCAGTTGATTTCCAGTATAGTAACATCATAGCGATCACTTCATAAACAGTCGTCTATAGTTTGGTTAACACGCATGTCCTCAGCTTTGGTTAATCAATCAATGCGCATGTCAAACTCCAGCCCATTACCATAGTCAACAGCGGGCACCAACAAAAAAAAAAACGACTGGAAAACAAAAGTCGCCGCATTGGAATGCGGCATGTTACTGCAGCAGGAAGTGACAGCCGCAGCAGCAGTAGCCGCATATTTAAGTTAAGTTTCATTGCGTTGCTGACTGGCTCAGAAGGTCAAAAAAAAAAAAAAAAATCAATGGCCTGCTGAAGTGTTCTGACATTAAAGCGTTGACATTTTTAATTAACCAAACGTATTTAACGTTTCCGCCATAAAATCAATAGAGGCAACACACACATATACACCCCCTAACTCACATCCTGTTTTCGTAGCTGGCTTTTGCGTAACCAGGCAAAACAACGTCGTATAGGTGACAAAACAAATGACTGTTTGACAAGCAAAAATTCCAAATATAATAAATGTGTTTTTAATTTTTTTTATGTTTTTGGTAGCAACCAGCAACCAAAAGATTTTGTGGATTTAAATGCAAAAATGTCAACGTCGCCAGCGTCATCGTCGTCGTCAGCACATCCATATGGCCTGACAACGAATGATTTAGCCAGCATGGGCGAATATCCAGGATCGTATGGCGGCGGCACAGCCGGCATTGTGGCCAGCAGCACATCTATGACGAGTCCTGGCCAACAACTTGAGTCGACAGCCAGGCGGCTGGTGCAGCGGGAACGTGAAGATGCTCTGGAGTATTTCATCAAGTTTCCGAAGCCAACGGGTGAAAACGACTTTGTGCTTGTGAGTGGCAATGAGGAGCATAATAATGTACCCATTGTCATGCTATTGGGCTGGGCGGGATGTCAGGATCGTTATCTGATGAAGTACTCGAAAATCTACGAGGAGCGTGGGTAAGCAAAGCTAGTTCTACTTTGTTAGAGAGACTTTAACTAACTCAATTTTCTTAGACTTATTACGGTGCGATATACGGCTCCAGTTGACACGCTCTTTTGGAAACGCAGCGAAATGATTCCCATTGGCGAGAAGATACTCAAGCTAATACAGGACATGAATTTCGATGCCCATCCGCTGATCTTTCACATCTTCTCCAATGGAGGAGCCTATTTGTATCAGCACATTAATCTCGCCGTCCGCAAGCACAAATCCCCATTGCAGGTACGAGGCGTGATCTTCGATTCGGCTCCCGGAGAACGTCGCATGCTCGGCTTATATCGGGCAATTACAGCGATTTATGGCCGGGAGAAACGTTGCAATTGTCTCACGGCATTGGCCATAACGCTAACGCTAAGTATTATGTGGTTTCTGGAGGAGACATACGTTGCCTTTAAGAGTTTGTTCTGCAAGTCGACGCCGGTGCATGCGAGTCCATTTTGTGAACTGAAGAACGAGACGAACAAGTATCCACAGTTGTTTCTGTACTCAAAGGGTGATGTAGTTATTCCCTACCGAGATGTTGAGAAGTTTATACGCTTGCGTCAAGATCAGGGCATTGATGTGTCGTCCGTTTGCTTTGAGGATGCGGAACATGTGAAGATCTATACCAAGTACCCAAATGAATATGTGCAGTGTGTGTGCAATTTTATTAGAAGCTGCATGACCATCCCTACTTATCATCAACATCAGGTGCTTGCAGACAACGAGGAACAACAAGATCAACAGCCAGAAGCCGGCAACTTGAAATATGATTAGATATTACACTAAATGGGTTATCATTTTTAAAACGCATCAAACGCATGTGATAGGCAGCACAACTACTATTAACTAAAAAAAAATACTACTTGCAACTACAACATACCATACTATTTGAAAAAAATGCAGAAATTTTAAACGTAATTATTAAAAACAAAAACAAAACAGATTATTAAATGCTAGCGACCGCATGGCGCCCGCTGCCGCTGCTTTAATGTAGATACGAATTTAAGAGTTACTCAATCTAAATGTGTGAATTCTTATATTTTTCTCCTGCTCCCCTCTATCCGTCTACTGCTAAATACACCAAGTGCAGTAAATAAAACTTATAAATAATCTTAAAATGTTTGGACTGGTAAATGTAAATTTCAAATTGTATTCGTCACTGTGACAGCAGCTAATTGCTATGGAATTGTATTTGGTTAGGTTGGCGAAGTGTAAATATCGAAAGTATCGATGGACAATCGTTTATATTCGATAACTCGTGGTTCGTCGCCATCTTGGAATGTGCGAAGAAGAAGAATCGAACAAAAAGCAAGCGAAAAATCTTTAAGCGTATTTATTTAAATGTATAAATTGCATAAATCTATATATTTATTAAGGCCAAGCACATCAATTTAATGATCTACTTAACAATATCAAAGAAATCCCAGCATAGCTGCCACATAGCGTTTGCCCAATAAGGCTGAGCCACACAAAAAATCGAAATCTCCGACGGCCCGAAGGTATCACATACAAATTCATACACACACACACAACACACATACGCTCGCAGGCCACCATACACATTAGTGCAAGCAAAAAGAGGCAGAAGAAGAAGCAGTACCTAAAGTCTCACAGAGGCAAAGTGTTTTCCATCAATTTCTGGCTAGACTACTTGGATCCGGAGGTAAATAACAACAACAACAAAAACAGCGAATCGAACCTGCTCAGCACTGTGTAACGGTGTAACTTCAAAAATCAGTTGCAATATAATCTAAAGCGGCGGCTACAATATTATAATGGGACACGCCGAAGCCACAGTGCGCGCGCGTTTGTATGTGTGTGTGTTGCTGTATGTGCTTGCATGTGTGTGTGCGTGCGCAATTAATGCAAATTTAACATTGATCCATTTTACGCTTTTTTCGTTGCAGAAGACGCTAAGTTTCTGACCAGGCACAGAGCAGAAGCAGAGCAGCAGATTTGTTTTATTTGCGGGGCAGGTGATATAACAAAATATACTCGCCACAGTTCGAAGCGGACTATGTCTGTCTATTTGCGCCAGCAGAAACCACAAGAGCACACATAGCCATGGCTGCGACGAGAAAATTGCAAGGTAAGCTCATTTCTCCATGTGTGTGAGTGTGTTGCATATGTGTGTTTGTGTTTGTTTATATACTGATTGATTCTGTGTGATTACAATTTGTGCAATCATTTTTATATAGGCGAAATTGATCGATGTTTAAAAAAGGTAGCTGAGGGTGTGGAGACGTTCGAGGATATTTGGAAAAAGGTACACAATGCTACAAACACCAACCAGAAGGTGAGCACATCTTCGACTATATTAATTGATTCCCCTGCAAATTGATCTAATATCTGTGTTACTTTTGAACAGCAAAAGCATCTGCAGGAGAAGTATGAGGCAGATCTCAAGAAAGAAATTAAAAAACTGCAGAGATTACGAGATCAAATTAAATCATGGATTGCGTCTGCCGAGATCAAAGATAAAAGCGCGCTGCTCGAGAATCGAAGGCTTATTGAAACGGTATAATTTTTAATTTAATTCTCTATTAATTCAACATTTGTCAACATTTCTTTTTTATATCTCTTTCGCCAGCAAATGGAACGATTCAAAGTCGTGGAACGTGAGACAAAAACAAAAGCGTATTCCAAGGAAGGTTTGGGTGCCGCACAAAAAAATGGATCCAGCGCAACGGATCAAGGATCATGCGCGCAATTGGTTAACCAGCTCAATTAGTACACTGCAAATACAAATTGATCAGTATGAAAGCGAAATTGAGTCGCTGCTGGCTGGCAAAAAGAAACGTCTCGATCGCGATAAACAGGAGCGGATGGATGACTTGCGCAGCAAACTCGATCGACATAAATTCCACATAACCAAATTGGAAACTTTGCTGCGATTGCTGGACAACGATGGCGTCGAAGCAGATCAAGTGAACAAAATCAAGGATGATGTCGAATACTATATCGATTCATCGCAAGAGCCCGATTTTGAGGAGAATGAGTTCATCTATGACGATATCATTGGACTCGACGAGGTCGAGTTAAGCGGCACAGCAACAACGGATAGCAACAATAGCAACGAAACGAGCGGTTCACCGAGCAGTGTCACATCAGGCGGCAGTCCACCACAATCGCCAGTCACAGTGCAGCAGGTGCTGCCTTCCTCCTCATCATCAATAGCACAGGCGGCGACGACAGCGGGTGGCAGCAGCAGTAGCAGTGGCGCGGGCGGTCCGGGTGGCACTAGCGCAGCAAGTGCAGCTCAATTCCAGCATATGCAGGCTGCAGCAGCAGCGGCGGCGGCAGCAGCAGCGGCACAGCAGCAATCGAATGGTAACAATGTGGGCTATGCGAGTGACACGAGCGCTGCATCATCCTCAGCGACAACGTCCACAGAGGCGACAACGGGCGGCGGCAGCGAAAAGCGTAACAAAAGCAGCGAGAGCAGCGGCAACAGCAGCAAAGCTAAGGTGGATTACTTCTTTAGTACTTGTTATACAAATTCTTATTGTACTATTTACTTGGCGATTTCAGCAGCAACCTCAGCAGCCGATCAAGCCGACACCAGTGCGTGCAACATCTAAAACGCCTGCGGGTAGTGATAGTAAGTTAATCACAAACGGTTTTCTCTATAAATTAGTTTATTAATTATATATATTCCTTCCTTGTATAGCTCCAGTCAATAAGATTATCAGCTCAACTCCCAGCAAAAACCAGCAGCAACAGCTTCCTACGGCCGCCTCCGTATTGGCGTCAAGCGGGACGCAAAACAACAGCAGTAGCAGTAGCAGCAGTAATGTTGCTGCCAGTGGTCACAATCCTGCCGTGCAGCCACACGCTCCAACGCCTGGTCTAAATGCCGCCAATGTTGCCGCCGCTTCCGCCAGCACAGCAGCAGCGGCCGCCGCTGCGGCAGCAGCAGCGAGTAATAGCAGCAGCAACAGTAGCAACAACATTCAAGGGCAATCTGTGATTCAAGCGACACCAACAATTGCATTTGCAGCGGTGGCTAAACACAACACATGTATGTCGTAAATCTTGTGAAACACTTTCATTGCTGTATACTGAATTGATTTGTTGTACTTTTAATAGCACTACTGGAAAACGGACCTGTGCTGCAGCAACAACAGGCAACAGCTCCCACAGTGGCTGCCATTGTGAGCGCCAGCGCACAGGCACAACAACAACAACAGCAGGCAACGCAATTATCCAATCTTCAAACGAATTCCTCACATATGCAAAACGGTTAGTTAGTCTTGATTGTTTTGTTGTTCTTTTGAATAACCACAAAATTTGTTATTTTCTCCTATTGCAGGACTGCCTGTCTCGCTCAGCAGCAGCAGCAGTGGTAGCAGCAACAGCAGCAGCGGCAACAACAATAATAATAGCAATGCTGTCGATGCGATTTCATTGAAAACCATGGCACAGGAAGCCATTAATCGATCCGTGATCGAACCCAATTCCCTAAATCAACAGCCAGCTACTAACATAGACACGAGACAGCAGCAAGCAGCGCAGCAATCGCTGTTACAACAGCATTTCAGCACCGATACAACTGCCAACCAACAACAGCAACAACAACAGCAGCAACAGCTTCAACAACAGCAAGCGACAGCGGCAGCAGCGCAACAACAACAGCAAAATGCAGCGGCGGCAGCAGCAGCCGTTGCAGCAATTGGTACAATCGTTGCGGCAGCTAGCAATGGTCCTACAGCGGGCAGTGGACTCATGAATCTGGCAAATGCTGCCGGTCAGCCGAACAGTGGTAGTGGCGGTGGTGTCGTTGTCCCAACTAATGCCAAGACGCATACACCGCAGCAGCAACAACAACAGCAGCAACAACAACAACAGCAGCAGCAACAGCAAATTGCAACAACAGAGGCGCACATACCACCGCTGTTAGGAGTAACGCCGCTGGGTCCGACGCCGCTGCAGAAAGAGCATCAGGTGCAATTCCAGATGATGGAAGCCGCATTTTATCACCTGCCACAGCCCATTGACACCGAGAAACTGCAAACGTATTTTCATCGCTACCCGGTGCAAACGCCAGCGCACTATCCCCAGGTGAGTCAGGTACATTGATCGCATTCACTTGTTCCTTTAGCATGGCTAATGGTAATTTTTCGAAAACAAATTATAAACAAACAGGCTCAGCTGCCCATCTACGATACCGTTGAATTTTATCAGCGACTCTCCACGGAGACACTGTTCTTTGTATTCTACTACATGGAGGGCTCCAAGGCGCAATATCTGGCCGCTAAGGCGCTTAAAAAGCAGAGTTGGCGCTTCCACACCAAGTACATGATGTGGTTTCAGAGGCACGAGGAGCCCAAGATTATCAACGATGATTACGAACAGGTGCGTACTTGATCCATATTTATATTGTGATTACAATATTAAGACGATTGTTTTATCGCATTTCAGGGTACGTACATCTACTTTGATTACGAGAAATGGAGTCAGCGCAAGAAGGAGGGCTTCACCTTTGAATACAAGTACTTAGAAGACAAGGAGCTGAATTGAATACTGCGTTGTTGTGATGCGAATGTGAATGCGTCGTCGGCTGTCCACAGAGAACTCCCAAAATCCATAGCAACATCAACATATACACACAATCAACAACAACAACTACAATAAAACAAATCAATAGCATATACAATAATCATAAATCTACGTACATACCTACACACACACGCACACATAACCACTCACTCACACACACAATTACAGAAACTATAAACAAAGATAATGAGAGATCATGTGTTAAGAAAAGCGCGCCGTATGCATAAGTCAAAAGAAGGGAAGTAATGAAGTATAATTCTTGTTCGGAAAATGCATGTAAAAACATATGCTTTTTTATATAAATGTTTAATTGTTTATTATTTTTTTAAATTACTTTCCTATACAATTTAAAAATTGAAAAACAAACAATACGAAATCTACAAGCAAAAACAAAAAGAAAACTTAATTTAAATTGAAACTATAAAAAAGTTATGTAAAATGTGTGCGACAAATTTGAAATTTCTGGCAATCGCCCCGCGACCCGCTTACAACACACCTCACTTCGCCCCTTCCACAAGTCCAGAAGCCTCCAAAAATCGCTTAGCGTCTCTCATCATCGATTTATCTATATCACCCGTCTGTCTCGTCATTCATTCAGCTCGAGTTTAGCCCCCGCATCCCTCGCAATTGCATCATGTATAAAGAGCGCAGCAGTGTGTGCAGTAAATACTTTTAATTGTAAACATTTAGCGCACCGATTTTTCAATGCGTTTGCATAGGAACGTACTGACGAAAAGTCGAGAGAATATATAAACAAAAAAACAAAACAAAAAAGATAAACTTCAGCTGATCTTATTTAAATTTAATAATGTAATTACGATTACTAAGATCATTGATTAAGTTGAGCATGATAATGATGCTGCAAACAGCAAACAAAACAACAAATTAATGCGTAAAAGAACCTTTTTTTTAAATGTAAGCAAAATAAAAACAAATCGTGAGTAAATAGTTGAAACTTGTTTAGTGTTTTTATTTGATATTTACTTTTTTATTTGCGCATTTTGTATTTTGTCTTTCGTTTTTCGTTGACATGTTTTTTTGTTACAACTATTGCAATTACAATTCAATTTTTTAATTTCCTAAACATCTTAGCCTGTTTGTGAGCCCTCAATTTAATCGTTTAAACGTTTGAAAGTGTTAATAAGTCATATAGTCAAATGATATAAACTAATGCATTTTAGAATGTTTTTGCGTAAATATAGCATTTTTGCTAAAACGAAAAACGAAAAGATAATTTAAAAATTTTACAAGAATAGTTTTAAACGAAAACACAAATGCATGCAAAAACAAAACATGAAAAACATTTTAAAAATTATTAAAAAAAAAAAAAAACAGAAAAACAAAAAAATGCATCAAAATATACATACATACAATTATTAAATCGCCCGACTGCGGTGTCCACTGGATTTTTACTTTCATCGGAAATCAGAAAAGTATTATAACATATCGACTCTTTATCTTTTCTTGCAGAACGCCTATTCAAGTTAGTGATAAGGTGGGAGTTGATATCAGGGACTTATTTCTAAAAAAAATTAAAGACGCATTTACGATGACAAAGTTTTCCGGGTATGCATAGTATAGCCACGACTCTCCGGAAATACAATCAGAACAACAACAAGTAAAATGCAACTTCTCCCTATCAGTATTTTCACTATCAGATTTTTAATAACAGTGTGCCAAAAAGATAGCCAACAACTACGCGGTAATGAAACTCATTAAAAATGATACCAATCTCAAGTACCAATGCTCAAGACTCCAACAACTCATGAATGGAATACCTTATAAATGCAATAAACATGCTAAATGTTTAATTTTAATTTAGTTTAACGGAGCTTCAACGACATCAGAACCGAATGTTGACAATTTACTGATCACATTGCAGACGAAAATATTTCCAGCACCGATAAAGTGATTAATGATTATGGTCACAGAACTTGTTTATCTTAATTGGGACTGAATATCTTATATTCTATACCAAGAGCTTTCCAAACACAATGTTCATAATTTAGTATATTATTGCTTGCAAACATTTTAGTTAGTTTGCTTATCTTGAGATGAATAAATTTGCAAATTTTGTAGACCTAGACCACTTTTTATAATACTTTAATTGCAGTCTAAAATGGTAAAAGCAAGTATGGAGAAAACTTTTGATAACTACAATTTGAAACATTTGTTTTCAATATGATAATCTTGAAATAATCGGACAACAAATTCATTAACAATTTCTTATTTAAATGCTATAATTTATTTCCTGCTTAAGCTCATTGATTATCTTCTCTTTATGCCCAGAAATCTTTGCTTGCAAATATTTCCCATCTTACCTCTCTCCTGTAATGATAATCACAATATTTATTGATTACATATAATACAATTATACGCGGCGCTGGCGTATTGGAATTTATTGCATACCGACACGAGCATTTTTATGTACAGAGTTGTGTACTTATTTGAATTTAAAGCCCAGATCGTGACCGGGAGAAATGCATTGTGCCGCTAATGGTGGTTGGTACATGGTACATGGAACATGGAACAAGAAATGGCGACGGAGTGACACTAACATGTGTGTATGTTCTATTTGTATATAGGCTGATTATATTAGTTCGCTACAATTACTAAGAGACGCTGACGGCAGGCTCCGCGTCATTGCCCCAGACGACATCATCTTCATCATCCTCATCGTGGCCCCAGCCCTGATCCGCCTCGGCATCTGTGTCATGACCGTTGGCCAGCGATGCCGATGCCGCAAAGCGACTCACATCAATTTGCACAACCTCAGAGTCGTTGGCAGGCAGCCTTGACTTTGTCTCGATGACCGGTTCCATGTCCTTGAAGAAATCAAATTCAGCTGGTTCGGTGGTGTTGCTCGGTGTTGTCAATTGCACTTGAATGTCCAGGGCACTGAGATCATCAATGAGCTTGCGTTGCGACTGTGGCGGGTTGTTCACAACGACGGGAGCGGCTTTGGTCGTCGTTGTGGCTGTGGAAAGGTTGGAGCAGGCAGTGCGGAATGAATCGGCTATCGAGGGTTGTGTGGCCTGTGTTGAGGTGCTGCTCTGTGTTTCCACATTGCTTAGATTCAGCTCGTCCAAAGCCTCCTCCTGCTGTTTGACATGCAAACGCTGCAGCTCATCGGTGTTCTCCCAATCGGACCACGCCTCCTCCTCATCATTGACCAGCGTCTGTTCATGGGCCGCACTGCTCGTCGTGCTGTCCGCAGAGTCGGAGTTACTATCTAGTGGTTTCTCGTTAAGATTTGTGAGACTCTTGTCATCCTCGCCGCCGTCAGGACTCAAGCGAAGTGACATTGGTGCCGCATTACTTTCCACGGAGGGCAGTGGACTGCCCGAGACCATATAATCCACAGCATCCACAGCGCTGCCATTCATGAGAGGCGTTATGGATCGTGGCTCTGTCCACTGTGCCGCACTCTCGCTAGAAACGGCAGCATGTGGTCGTCCATCAGAGAAGCAGCGTCTGCGATCACCGCCAAGCACAGTGGCTGCACCCAAAATGGGCACAAGATCGGCAAGCGAACGCAGTGTTTTGGCCACCAGCACATCGTTGGTATCGTTCATGCCTAGCTGCAGATGCGGCAGTATTTCAATGAGCAGCTGCTCGTCGCTCAACAGACGTACATACTCCATAAAATAGTCGAGCAGAATGAGACGGATTTGGGCATCACGTAGTCGAAACATCTTCAGCACATGTGGTAATAAATACTCTACATACGTTTGAGGCGAGAAAAGCGCTGCGGCGCCGGCATTATCGGTCTTGGTGCGCAGCACATATGGTGTCACGCTGTGTTGGGCGGTGGGATCGAGCAGGACCATGCGGGAGAGCAGATCGCTGGCCAGCTGTGAAGCAACCACTTGCTCATCAAAGCAGCGTAGACGCTCGATAAGTGTGCTGAAGAATTGCTGGCGTTCCTGCACCGATTTCAGTGGCAGCTCGAACAGAAAGGAATGAATGAGCACGAATTCGTGATTAAAATACGGATGCAGCAGCACAGCCGACAATTTGGGACGCAACTCTGTTGTTTGATGCTTTAGATGAGTGCTGCAGTAGTCACGAAATTCCTGCACATGTGGTGTGCCAGCTGTGGCCGCTTTTTCTGCTTGGCCAGCGCTACTCTTCGCCAGTATCTGTTCGCAAAGCGTGGCAAAGGCAAACTGCTCCAAGCCATGTTCGATATTGGCTGGATCAATGGCTAGCGGCTGGCGAAAGCCATGCGCAAGCTCCAGCAGCTGTTTGTTCATCTCTTTGGCCTTCCATACATATTCAAAGCCAGCCAAACGCCAGCTGCCCTTGTCCGTCACATAGATAGACTGTGTGCAAATGTTCAAATGCCTGGCAAGCGCCTTCTCGATGAGAAAGATCAAACTGCAAAGTATAGTGCGCAGGCCGAGGCATATTTGTATGTCGCTCTGTTGGGAAAGCACATCGCTTAGCGGACGCACACGTTCCGTGGCCAAATGCTTTTGTCCTGACTGCTCCCAAGTGGACATATATTTAAGTATGTACGGATGGCGATAGATCATAAGGTTCTGTTGGGGCACAAAAGTGGGGAAGTTAAGTAACGCGAAGGTGTTGCCTGCTACACCCACTCACCTTTATCGCCCGCTCCATGGGGCCCTGGACCACCCATAGTTGCCCCTTCACCAGTATTTCACCCTTGAATATTGAGAGCAATTGGCCGCCGCCTCCTTCTTCATTATTGCACAGCGTTGGTGACTCGGCATTGTAGAGCGCCCAAAAGTCATTCACTTCCACGGCATTTTTATCAATTACTAGGCCTTTTAATTTACTGCCTTCATTACCCATTTTTTACTTTGCTTGTTGCTTTGTTGTAATTAATAATAAAAACAAGTGTGGAAAGTGGCACAAATTAACATTTTGCTTCACTGTTAGCGGTTAACAGTGAGCAAACAACACAACAAGAGATTATTTACAAGATTGCCACTCGGATTTGCATTTTGGTAGAAATATCTTGTTTACAAAATGGTTATTTATGTCATTATTTGAAACCCGTTTGTTAAAATTAATATTAATCATGTATTGTTTTAGGCTTTCGCTATTTTTAATGAAAAACAGGAATAATCGACTTTAAAAATAACACTGCTGTTAAACACTTGGAAGTCACTAATTAAATAATTATATTATTGACTTTATGAAAGAAACTACTAAATAAATTTACTGTTTCGTACTCTTGCTCTAATTTATCGTACAAAAATAACTGTTTGGATTTATTTAAAACAAAAGAAAACAACAAACACCGCAACTAGCGCTAACATTTTGAGTTGAAAAAACATCGATAATTCTGTCGACGTACTGATATTTTTAACATTTTTAAATTCGATTTTTTATATTCTCTCATCGTAATTTATTAAAATGAAACTGAAAATGAGATGATGTATTTTATATAAAAAATTCAAAAGCAATCAAACATTGATAACATCAAGAAAAACAATATTTACATACATATATAGTTGTTTTCGGCTTCAGCACTTCAGCAACAGCACTGTTATTACACTGTTGGTAATTAACAGTGCCTAATGTGTCTAGTGTTGCACATATAAGTTCGCTGTGCAGCACTGGCTGGCAGACCAAGACGAAAAGTTTTCGTCCAATATTTGTTTATAAGATAAAAAAGGAAATAAGGTGCCACAATGGATTTATACGACGATATAGACGCTAAGCCGCGTGCCAGCCAAATGGATGGATGGTCGTCGGGCATCAAAATGCTGCAGACACAATTAGCAGTAAAGAAAGCGCAGTTGCCGAAGCCCAAACCAAGGGATCAAATCAAGAAACCGGTGTGTAAAACCCACTAAACTGTGAATTCCCTCTTAATAATAGTTTCCATCCGCTAGCTAATGACACCCGTGGTTAATCTGCGTGCCAAACGGCCAGCAGAAGCAGAAAGTTTCATGCCCATTGCAGTGGCTGCCAAACCAATCATTAGCAGCACCACTTTGCAAGCAGCTCCAGCGCTGCTTGAGAGCATTAAGACAGATGACTGGGATTTTGTGGACGAGTACGATCCACAGTGGCCGAACGAGTACGAAAAGCTGAAGGACAAGAGCAAGAGCAGCGAGAAACCACGCAACAGCAGCAGCGGCAACAACAATCGCGAGGATCGAGATCGCGATAGAGATCGAGATCGGGAACGCAAACGGAATCGCAGCGGACGCCGGGACACGCACAGTCATGACACTTCGCCACCAGCAATGAAGTACAGTGGCTTTGGTCAGCGCCAGATTGACGAAGATCGTTACAGTCCACCAGCGCCGGGTTCGGTGGCTAAACAAGGAGGTGGCGCTGCAATTGCGCCGCCACCATCACTGTCCATTGATAATGGCGACGGTGCCTCTAATGTCACCATACCGTATTCGGCCAGTTCAGTGGCTGCCAAGATAATGGCAAAGTATGGCTTCAAAGATGGCCAAGGACTGGGCAAATCGGAACAGGGCATGTCAATGGCACTGCAGGTTGAGAAGACGTCTAAGCGAGGTGGACGCATTATACACGAAAAGGATGTATTTATACCGCCACTAGGTGCACCGTCCTCTCCGCCACCATCGTCATCGTCTCAATTGCCCACAGTGAATACAACGCCTCGAGTCTCAAGTCCTACTCCTGCAGTTGTGATGCCGCCTCCGCCATTGCCAGCTCCAACAGTAACAGCTTCACCAGCAGCAACCGCTGCTGAAACCGAGCCCAGCATAACAGAGATCATGAAGGCGCCCAGCAAGGTTGTGTTATTACGCAATATGGTTGGGCCCGGCGATGTGGACGAAGAACTGGAACCAGAAGTGAAGGATGAATGTAACACAAAGTACGGCGAGGTGAACAGTGTCATCATCCACGAGGCGTTCGGTACTGTGCCCGAGGATGCCGTCAAAATATTTGTCGAGTTTAAACGCATCGAGAGCGCAATTAAAGGTAAGTTTATACTTTTAATTCAAATTTTGTATTTTAATAATTATTCTATCTTCCTCCAGCTGTCGTGGATTTGAATGGTCGCTTTTTTGGAGGGCGGCAGGTGCGAGCTGGATTTTATAATTTTGACAAGTTCAAAAGTTTTCAATTAAATTAAGCATAATAAACCATAAAATGTATTGTTTGTATTTGTAACTTGTGCGCCTGAAGGATAGGCAACATTTATTTCTGTTGAGAGAGTTATTAATTAATTATTATTAATTATTAATTAATGGGTGCAGTAGATTGTATCGTTGAAGATTAATCGTTTTGAATACAATTTCTAAGGTTCCTTTACTATGTTCGCATTCTTGTTTAGATTTTTACTTCAGCAATTTTATTTAATAATGGATTCTTTAATAGATTTAAGACAATTGTCTGCAACTTGCGTTGGTAATTTAAGATAATAAGATCGTAAAGAGACAAGGATCTGAACCATGTTGATCGTCAATATATAAGTTTAGAGGAAAATTCTTGACCGATCAGTATAAACCTGTATTTTTTAATGTAAATTTAAGCACAGAACTAATGATTCACACTGATATAAATGAATTTGTTCAAATTTAATTATAATAAATTTTTTATCTGAAAGATTAGTTTTATGATTGGTTAGGATTGTTTTTAATTTTAAATTCTATTTAAAAATCACACATGCGGTCGTCTTATAATCTATTTCATTGAATCAAGCATATTCCGCCATGATTAAAAATCCCTACACGATACAAGAAAAATAAGTTTATGGAAACATAGAGGTTTTACGAGTTTTTAATTTAATATGGTTTCAAAGCTTTTGAAATTAATTTTAGTATCTTCACAATAAAATATACCAGAAAAGCTTCATGTATTTTTCTAACTTTGGTCCCACCCCAACATTCAAAACAACTTTAAAATGCTCTTATTTTAGAACAAGAAAGGATAAATTCATCTTAAGGCATAATATATTCCATAAAATGTAAACAAATATATGAATAATTATTTAATTGACTGCAAAAATAATCAATGCTTGCGCCAAAAAATCGATGTATTGAAACATTTTGAAAATATCGATGCATCGTTTTTGCTATCGATGTTTCTCCACCTCTACCAATTGTGCGATGACCAAAAAAATTGAAGATATTTAATATTTATTTATTTGTGTTTGAACTCTAATTGAGTATGTTGTAAAAGTTGCAATTGCATAAATTTAATTCAGTCTGGTGATCGTGCAAATCAATAACGAGCCAAATAATCAAAGTAAGCGTGTGAGTTTATTGTGACAACTCACAATAGCTGGTTGTAGAGTGTGTCTAGTACATATGTAGGCTAGTGGAAGAGGTTTGGTTTGAGAACTGAAAACAATTATCGCAAATATTATTCGCTTTCGCTGGCGTTGCAAAATTGATTAAAAAACAACAATAACAACACAAAAACCAAGGTGAGTTCTTGACGTTGCTCTGTTTACATTAAACGCCGTAATTTATTGTGCATTTAAAAAAGAACAAGCGGGACAGAAAAACAAGAAAAGTAAAAATTGTGTTGTGCTGTTTTTTTTTTCTTTACTTTTGCGCGAATACATAAGCCAAAGCAATAAACGAGAGAGCAGCAGCAGAACGGTAAATTCTTCAAATGTCAACGACTCAACAGCAGAGTCACTTGTAATTAAATTCAATTAAGCTGCAGTTAGTGCTTAATTTGTGTATCAATTTTCATACATGTGAAAAAAACAATACTCCAGGACGTTCTCTATCTCTCTCACTCTATCCCTCCCCCTCGCAATTACACGTTGAACTCGTGCCCAGTAGTTGTTGTTGTGGTTGTAACTGCAGCAGCGACATAAACACATACGTACAGAGAGTTTTACATCAGCAGCAGAAAGACGTCGCGACGTCGACGCAGTGCAGCGCAGATCACATTTGTTGTGCTGCTTGCTCTCCATGCCAATCAACAACAAAAGTTTTGCATTGTTCGCGCAGCTTTCCCCACGCCCACCACCGCCCAACAACAGCAACTGTAGTTAACTTATCCATCAAGTAGTTGTTGTTGTTGGGGCCATGGGCCTACTATCGTCGCTCTTTGCAAGGTAAGGGGTATAAATAATATCATCTCTTCCGAGTTATGGATTCTGGCTACTGTTGTGTTCTGTTTCGTTACTCTTTCCTTCTCTCGCACCAACAGTTTATTGCACTATTATTCAATACATATGCATATATGTATATATCGCACGCACATAAATATAAACTTGCATATGTATATGTTATTTACATATCTCTTCTCTCTGTTACTCTGCTTCTCCAAAGTGGAGCAGTCGCGCCCCGATCTACGCATACAAGCAAACAAAACCATTTTTCGGCGGCCCCCTCCTACACACACACGCACACAAACTCAAACAAACACACGCAGACATGCACAAGTACTCGCATTTGTTGCTCGCCCGCTTCTTTCAATTATATTTTCAAAATAATCTATTTTTATACGAAACATTATTTTGCGCCTGCACTGAAGTATTTTAGCTTCTTCGCTGTTCACCACGGCATATTGGAAAAATAATTGGATATCAAACGACCAATATGTCATTATTGTTAGCAAATTCTGTTTAGAATTAATAACATTATTTTAATAAATTCGTTTTAATAAAATTCTGTTGGCCTATTAAGCTTCATAATCAGCCATTTTTATTTTTCTTAGCTAAACGAGTGCGGCTATTTAGCAAAACAAATTCCAATTGACAGCATTGGTAAAACGGTTATTAGAGCAGTGCAAGTGTGACCGTTGCACTAAAGGATTTAGATGACGTTTTGATTTAACACTTTTTCATTGAGTTTTTGCACTCGAGCAATGTCAGGCACAACATTTCGGTCGTTTCGTTTGAAAACACTTCATAAATAGTATACACAATAAATTTGGAAACATTGAAATCAAGTCATACAGCTCTGCAGCTAATCCCAACAATACATTGATAAACAATCCTCTCGCTCTCACTTCGAATTTCAGTTATGGTCTTGGTCAGCAACGAATGGCAGAGTAATAAGGATGAAGAGCAAAAGTCCAACGTGGCAGCAGCAGCAGCAATCGCAACAACAGCAACGACAACAGGTGCAGCAGCTGGAGAAGCAGCTTCAATAGTTCAGCTTAACAGTTCAGGTGGAACCACATCCTCGGAACAGGAGTTAACTGCTCGTCCCGGAACACATTTGCTCGCTGGCGTTGTGGCTGCCGAAGTGTCGCGGCGACAGCAGCGCAAGAAGACGCAAAGCAGCACCATAATGGAGCTGAATCGCAAGGCGGAGCAGGAGCAGCAGCTATTGCTGCGCGAGAAGCACGAGACGGAAACGTGTGAGCTGCCAATAGCAACAGAGATTAGCAGCAGCAACAATAGCAATAGCGACATGAATAGTAGCAACGATGCCAACGACAATCTGGAGAATCAGAATAACAATAATTCATTAGCAGCATCGGATAACTGCGATTCGAATACAAACACATTGCAGGTGAGAAGCATTTGATATGCCTGTCTAATCACATATTTAATCAATCAATTAATCTTTGCAGCGACATGTGGCACAGCAGCAGCAACAACAGGTGCAACTGCAGCTGGCCATCAATTCGGTGCTGAATTCCAACAATGCAACAACGACAATGACGACGAGCACAGCCAACAATCTGTTTAGCTCGATGGGTGCCTTACAAATGACAAACGAATCAGCGACAGCAGCTGCATCGACGGACATGATGATGAACAACGGTGGTGTCGAGGCAAAGATTGTGCTGCAGTGCGAAGGTAAATCGCACAAGTTCGAGACGCGCACCATCAGCCTGGCTCCAAATCAGGAGTGCAAAGTGGGCCGTTTGATCGCCAAGAGCAAGGCGAGCGAGGGAAATGCCATATTCGATTGCAAGGTGCTGTCGCGCAATCATGCAATGCTGTGGTACACAGCGGACGGACACTTCTGGGTGAAGGACACCAAGTCTAGCAATGGCACCTTCATCAATGACAACAAGCTGGGAAATGATCCCGCCGAACTTCACTATGGCGACACTGTCAAGTTTGGCGTCGAGGTCATTGAGAATTCTCGCAATGAGGTGCATGGCTGCATTATTGCACGAGTCACACTCTTTCTGCCCGACGGTCGGGAGGCGATCTCAATAGACTCGGAGCAATTGCAGCTGACGGGACCGAATAGAATTAGTTACGATGAGATACAGCGACTCAATGCATTTCTACAGGAAGCATCGCAGCGTGAGAAGATGCTGAAGGCTAAGCTTAGCAATTTGCAGGGTGTACTCGATTCGACGCGCAAAAATTCGGCAATGTGCTGGCAGAGCATGATTACCGAGGATCAGCTGGTGCACAAGATCAATCTGCTCGAGAAGAAGCTGCAAATGATGGAGAAGAATGTGCCCGAGAATGCGTTGCGTAACGAGGTGAGTTCGAAAGTTGTAGCATACTTTTGTGAGTCAAACTCAAATCATTTTTCGTTTTATGACAGATTGTTAAATTACTCGATGATAAGACCACGTATCAGCTGACGGCCAAAGAGGCGCTGCGTAAGGTATATCAGGATCGCTGTGATGCCATGCAAATGTTGTCGAAAATGGAGATGGCCTACACAACGTCGGATAACGAGTGCAGCATATTGCGCGCTCAGATTGTGAACTCGAAGCAAACACTGCAGGATTTCAATACACGTCTGGAGATGTTGCAACAGGAGTATGCGGAATATAAGCAGGAAACGCTGCGACAGCAGCAAGAGGCTAAAGAACAGGACGAACAATTGAAGGAGCATCTGAGCATGCAGGAGAATGAAATGGAACAGCTGCGCCAACAGCTGCTGCGACTGCAGAAAATCAAAACTGACAAAGACAGCGAGCAAGCACTGCAGGAGCAACAGGTGCTGGAGCAACTGGATGCCGCATGTGGCGAGCATGATGACGATGATGATGATGATGACGACGATGATGACGACAACGATGATAATGATGACGACGATGCCGACGATGAGGACGACATTAAATTAGCCGAAAACGAGGTAAAGCTTGAAACTGCACAAAATGCAACACCCAGCAAACAGAAATCGGTAAGTAAAAAGTTGTATAAAAAATTGTAAATTTAACTGATTCGATTTCTCTTGGCATTGCAGAGCAAAAAGAGCAAACGGCAGCTGAAGGAGGAATTTGATTTGAAGCACAAAGTGATTCGCAAGAATACGATGATCAAGCTGCTCAAGAATTCAGATCTCAGTAAGGGCGCAAATGCTGGCGAGATATTAAATGCCATATTTAATAATGCCGACTCTGGCGACGAAGAGGAACACGATCTCGACCACATGCCGGAGAAGGATCAAAGAGCATCGCCAACGACAACAGAGCTTAGTGCGGGCACCAAGCCGGTGGAGGCGGCAGAGATTGAGACGGTTAGCGATGAGTTTATACTACACAATGGGAACAACGATGCTGCGACAACGTCAGGGACGACACACAACAAACTGGAGACACAGCAGACACTGGTCTACAAAGGCGGTATTGATGTGGATGGCGATTTAGCGCAAGAGCATGCCGTGGATATGCTGCAAGAGGAATGTCAATTCTATAAGCAAAAATCAGCCACGCTTGCTGATGATATCAGTACACTAGAAAAACAAATGAAGATACTGCAGGAACAGCTATTGCAACAGGCATCCGACCGTAATTCTAGTGCAGCTGAGGCAACCGAAGAGCTGGCTAGCGAGGACAAAGAGGAGCAGCACCTACAGGCGTCTATTGCCAAGGAGGTGGATGGTGAGCTATCGAGTTGGCGTGAGGAGCTCAATACCATTAACGATGAGGAGCGCGAAGAGGAGCTAATTGTGTACAAGGAGCGATTGGAACAATCCGAGATGAGCAACATACAATTGCGCGAGGAAATCTCAAAGCTGCGTCTCAAACAGCCTCTTGGCGGCTATGACCAAATGCTTTATCGAAGCGCCATTCCATTGGGCGCTGCGGCACTGGCAGTGATCATCTATTTCCTGATCCCCCGATTCTAACACTCGCACACAACAGGCAAACGTCGTACCTAAACGCAAACGAGATTCAATACCCATATATATATATATATACATAGAATGCATACATACATACAAGCATACATACATACATACATCGTACAAGTATATGGACATTACAACAACGGCAAAAGAGACAGCAGCAGCATCATGTGTTGGGTGGGGAAAAGTGGGGATGATGTGCATATGGAGTGAACAAGTTGCATGATGTGTACAAGTATGCAGAAAATCGGATGGACTGGATGCAGTTATACAGTTACATATTTATATATATATACTTATACCTTTATAATCGAGCTTTACTCGCCAATTTGTATTCTGTTCCCATTTTCCGCAATTAATTTCTGGACCGCAAAATTGTTAGTCTTAAATTCTGAATTGAAACCGAACAAAAAAAAACGAAATGAAAATGAAAGAAAAAAGCAACCGTAAATAACAAATACAACAAACACACGAGGTTAGTTAATTTTTACGTAATTATATTGGACGCTTTATTTGATATCAACTCAACTCCAACTATTTCGATGGTGCGCGATGTTCTAAGTGAAGTGGGAACAATTAACCTTCGACTTGTGTACAAATCTTAGCAGAAGCAAAAGTGAAAACACTAGGAAAGCAGCTGGCAGAGCAAAGCATTAAGTTTAGCAATTAAGTTGCAATTATTTACCATTACCAGCTAAGCTATTGTATGTTTTATGAAACTATATTTACGTATTCTAAATGTTGATTTATGTACTATATTTAGTTGATTTTTATTTTCGTCGTCCCTTTGTAAGCGAACGAACGTGCGTGTAAACATTTATATTTTCCGAAGTGAAACGAAACAAACAAATTATGATAAAAACGCTTGCGATATCACAAATTAATATGTGAAGAAACAGAAAAAGAAAACAAATGAAAATAAAGCAAAACAAAACCACTATCAATGTATGCAACAAACGCAAAAATTAAGCGAATGAATAAACACACAACACTGTAATGAATCAAATCGAATTTTGCCTTTGATAATTTGTAGCCAGAATAACTGAATTTGTTAAACATCGCATTACTCCACCAATTTAAATCGAACTGCTTCGCGCCTTAACGTAAAAGCGCGACGTAAAGAATTTATCGATTTCAGTGGCTACGTTGTCAGTTACATGTTGATAGTGTGCCCGTTGATGGTGTATTTAACGATTTATATCTATAAACCACCATAAGAGGCTTTTCACATGTCTATTAATTTCATTTTGAAAAAGAAGTAATGCTAAAAGTGAATTTAAATATTAAAAATGTAAAATTTCTCTAGTTTTATCAAAATAATGAGTATTCATGTTGTTGTACATTTCGGTATATTTTCAAACAAATTGATTTATTTTGGGGTCATGGTGGTCATACAGTTTTTTGCGGATTTCTCAGTTTTTAAGGCGCAGTCACACCCTGCAGTCGTCGGGTCGGGTTTTCCATGGTGCGCACGGTTGTTTAAGCGGTGCATTTTTCCTTTATCTTTGGCATTTAATCAAGTATATAAATTAAATTGAGTGAAAAGAATAACAATAAATTTAATGTGAATAATATAATTAATGTTGCAAGTGCCAATCAGTGTTTACCGCACAGGAATACAACTACATTGTGCGCTATTTGCAGTGGCAACTAGAGATGAGCGATATTGCGACTTTTTGAGTCACTGTGTCAATTGCCTGTGATTCGGCTTTTCACACATCATCGGTTGGCAAAAGTTTCCGATCCGAGAAAAAAGAATAGCATAAATAAATAACAACGCTATTAATAGTGTTGTTCGTTTCACTTTCGGTTTTTAATTGCTTGTGAAAAGTCACAGGTACACAATATTAATTCGCTCATCTCTGGTGTGCTCGTCGCCGTGTCTGTGAGGTGGGCGTGACAGAGACGTCGACTCTGACGACGTCGACGGCGGCTGGAAGCGCAGTCAAAGTGAAATGCATAAAAGAAAGAAGGGATTAAAAATACAGTAAAATAAAAGCGCAGCACAACGAAAAAAAAGCTTATTGCAAAATTGCATGTTCTCTCTCTCTGTCTGTATCTTACTCACTCTCTTTTTGTGTGTTTCCAGCTTAAAGGCCAACAAAATCGCAAGTTGTGCTAAAGTGTTTGTGAAGTGTGTTGTGTCAGTGTTTGTAAAGAGTAAAGTGCGGCAACAACAACAACAACGACTGCAACAACAGCAACAACAACGACAAACCACAACGACGAAAGAGCGCAACTCCGACAACCGAAAATTCTGCCTGCAGATGTTGCGGACATAAGAAAAAAACATAATAAGAAAGCAATAAGCAAAAAACAAAAAAAAAAAAAACTGCTCTGTTGGCTTAACGGACTTCGCGTCGTTGTCTTGATACAAAAGGTGAGGCCTTAAAAATGAATAATGTTGCGAAACTTGACATTGCAGCACAATAGCAGTATACGCACACACGCAATTATTTACTGCATGTGTGTGGTTGTGTGTGTGTGTGTGTAAGAGTGTGAGTTGCAGATAAGCCGCATTCTCTCTGATAATAAGAGCTGAATAAGTTGCGTAGTCTTTGGAGTTAGTGTGTCACTTTGAGACGCGTCAGCTAAGGGAAAAATGCATGAGACTATAAATAAATCAACGATTTGTACACAAAGCGAATAACGCGCTATCGCAAATCAGCTGCCAGGAATCCCATAAAACAAAAAGCTGACTAGTTTTTTCGTTTGGGTAACTAACTTGTTTTTGCCTTGGGCGAGCAATGCGGCATCGTCAACCAATAATAATTAATTTATTTAAGCTATCTTATTTGCAAAGCATGTATTCTTTTTTTCGTTTATAAATATTTTGCGCCACTTATCAGAAGTAAACATTCGACATTTATAAGTCCACATTTCCCTTGCTCTTTCTCTCTTCTGGTGTAGCTATCTCGCTCCCACAGAGTGCTCATCGCTCCTTTCTCGCTCTCTCTCTTTTGTGTTCTGCTTTGCGCGTATCTTCTAATTACACAGTCACAACTTAATGAATTCTTCGCTTTGTACAGTCTACGAGTATGTGTGTGTGTGTGTGTGTGTGTGTGTGTATGAGTGTGCATACCGGCTATGAATCATAACGGTTAACACGCTTATGGTGAATTGCTGCCTGCCTTTTGCCTTTATAATCACAAGAATTGCGTATACTACGCATTGTTGTCAACATTGTTGCGCAGCATCTCTTCGTCTTTTTTTTTCTCTTGGCACCCAACAATAACAATGCCAATGAACTCTTTTTGGCAATCATCAACAAACGGCAACACGGCAAATAAACTTTCACTTGCCCGGCCCATTGAGAGAGATAAATGGCATAAGATAGCCACGCTGCCAATTGGCCAATATCCATGACGTGCCACGCACTCAAGATACAACACAAAATAAATCGAAGCAGTCAATTAAAAATGACAGCGCAACGATTGCAAAAAGAAAAAAGTGAAAAGCAATCAAAAACAAAATAAACTTAAACCAAAATAAAACGAAATGATGAAAATAATGAGCCCATTATGGTTTATAAAATAACAAGAAAAACACCCACATGCTGCTGATCAGCCGGCGAATGTGACGTCATTAAATGGCAACGCCATAATTGGCAACTTGCCAGCCCACCAGGCAACATGTTGCCAAAGCAAGACGACGATCAAGACAAACTGGCTGGCAACATTTGTATATAAGTATGTTGTTTGTTTGCTTAGCGACATTTTTACGACTGCCTGCGTCTCTTGTGGCTTGGCGTTAAATGACAGATGCTGCATAAAAAAGAAACAGTCGTAAATAAATGTGCTGCGAAAATTTAGGAAAATCAGCAAGCAAGCAAAAAACATGAAAGAAGGCAGCTGTTGATGACGGGAGTCATGATGAGATCGAATTACCTGGTGTTAAGTGTGGAAGTTTAGCAAACATCGTGGGTGGTAAATCTATAAAAAACCAAACCGAATTTCAAATGCGCTGCTCTATATACTTATTCAGTATAAGAGTCTATTACATGGATTGATTTGCAATGAACTTTTATTGTTTGGCAATTCAACTTATTATAAATAGTGTTGAACTAAACTTTAATTTATGCAATATAAATCTTTAAAGCTTTGAAAAATTCAAATAATCGTAATGCTCTTTGACATATTTTTTGTCCTCTCTCCTTTTAATTACAATTTGTCCGTTTAAACAACAAGTAAATTGTATAATTATTATTAAATCACAGAAATAGCAGTTTTCCAATGAGCCCTGCTATAAAATATCTTTTTAGTTTGTTGAAGTTAACATATTTATTGAGGGAAAAATAGTTCTAAAATTTAATATTTTACTCCACACCATTCTCTTTCAAAATTAACTTTAAATATTTAATTAAATTGCCAACTCTTCTATTTTTGAAAATATCTTCTATGAGTTTTCAGCACGGTAATTTAACAGCATGTTGAGCTTCTGTTAATGTTAAGCACTGCTTAATAGTAAAATGTAGTCCTGCTACCTATTCCCTGATGGCGCCACAGTAATAAATTACAATCTTGTTGGCTTTTCGGCCATGTACACAGATTATATAGTATAGGTGCAACCGCATGACGTCACTGACCGCACAGTTCAATGCCTGTCCCCAGACACCCAAAGCCTTCCCCTCCATCCTCTGCTCTCTTTGCGAAAACTATGACAAAGCGCTTAGCTCGACGTCGAGCACTTGAGTCTCTAAGCATGCATTAAAGCTAAAGCGAATATCAGAAGTAAAACGAGACAAGCGAAAGAAATAAAAACAACGAAAGAGCAATAAACAATGCACAAAAAGCGAGGCGACTTTTAGCATTGATTGTTTTTGGTCTTTTAACAACAAATGGTGCGCCATTATGTGGTGCACTCGAGTTACCCCTATCCCCTCTTCCCACTAAGCCCCTGAATACCCTCCACTAAAAACAGCTTCAAATTTCAATGAGTTGCGAACTGTTTTGCTTTTACCCCATAAGCTGAAAGCAAATGAGGTATAATAAAGTCACAATTTGAAACAAATACTTTCAACATGTAATGTTTATTTAAAAATACATTTTATTTGAGTGAAAATATAAAATTCATAAATAATTTCAATTATCAAATTTGTTTTCTGTTATACAATATATAATATTTATTCTTAGCGGTATAATAAAGTTAGAATCTGTAAGAAATACTTTCAACATGTAATGTTTATTTAAAAATACATTTTATTTGAGTGAAAATATAAAATTCATAAATAATTTAAATTATCCAATTATAATATTAATTACTATACCATTTTCGTAATAGAACTTAGAATATTTATTCTTCAATAGTTGTAGCACAATTTCGTTTATTTATTACGAGTATTTTGCAGTCGAGCTCACTCGACTTTAGCTTTGTTACTTACCTTATTTGCTATTCCTCATCGGCAGCCCTTGTTGCAGCTGTGGCTTATGTTGCAAGCTCCACTCACACACACACACACACACACACACACACACACACAGACACAGTTACAGTGAACACTCGAATATGCGCTGTTGACGTCACGTGTCAACTTTCACTTAAATGTAGAGCTTCAAGCCCGTGCTTTAATTACACCGATTGCTTCATTGAATTTTCTATGTTTTCTTTTTGTTGCTTTTGCAATTTTTTGATAGCACCTCTTGGGTTTAATGTCTTATTTTTTGTGTGTTTCGAAAGTTTGTTGAAGACAACGCCGAATATAGAAAGTCAGAGTTAGAGAGAAAGAAGGAAAGAATGTTTGTATGCAAATACGATTGGCATCGGAATTTTTAATTAGTTGACGAGTTTAATTCGCCACAAAATTCCACAACAAAATGTTTGCAAAACAAGCCACTGCTGTTTACAGTTAACAATTTACAAGGTATTCAGTGCACCTTATCAGTTAGTTAATTTGTTAGTTTTCTATTTATAAAAATTCCGTTTGAAAACATATTGATAATAAGTTTGTTGGTAGCATCGGTTAACGTGTTCCGGCTGCTGACTTTGTTAATTAGTTGAAGACACAACAAAATTCAACTATTTCCAACTTCAAGTAACCACTTTCTTAATTATAAATAGAAATAAACGAGTGACTGACTGTGGTTTTCACTGTGGCCTAAATTATAGTGTATTATTTTAGCGATAAACATCTGGAATTACAACTAATTAAAGTTCTTGCATCCATTTATAATTATACTAAAAAAAAGGGAGGAATGTGAGGTGGCAATGCGTAGGCGTTGCCTCCAGTTTATGCCACTTTGTTGTTGCATGACACTAATATAATATGCGATGTGTCATTGCCACACTTTTTACACCGCGTAACTCACGTCATTTACAAGTTCCATCCACTCGCATCGTGCTGTAAAACATGAATATTCATTTGGTTTTTAAATAAATCCATCAAACCACGAATAGAATGACATCGGAAAAAAGCAGAAGTGTATGGAAGAGGTTTATTAGTGACGTCTTTTAATGCTTTATTTGAGCAATCGATTTTTGTCAATTGAACCATGACCTTAAAATGTGCTTCTTGCATGCCTCTTGTTATATGAAATAATAATAATACAGAATAATTACTATATAGTATGGAGAAAATAGCATAAGGTTAAATATAATGCCAGAGCTCAAGGCGTTCTTTTGTTTGTATTATACACAAATAAATTTAAAATACTTGTATGAAATATATATAATAATCATTGACCAGAAGTACTATACGATCCAAAAAAAAAAGAAGTTTCTTTATGTAGCTCATAATTTGTTTCTGTATTCGAAGAACTTGTTTCCATCTAAATTTCTTGGTAAAAGTAATTTTGATTTAACTAGAAACGATAAGAACTTTTAAAATTCACGTAAAATTAAAAATAAATCGAAATAACAAGCAAAGAATTTATAATCAAATAAAATTTGGGAAAATTATAGAATTCCCAATTTTGAATAATACGACTTTCATGAGTTAAACTCATTTTCCTCGTTTAGTTATATAATATAATATGATATAATAATATTGCAGGTGATAATAATAGGGCCGAGGTCTCCATCTATTGTCAACATGTTTATATTTTGAATTATTTAATAAATTCATTTATGGCAAGTGGCAACTTAATTATGCTTATGATAATGAGATCTATCGTTGCTTTGTCGAGCTGATCGGAATCTTTCTGGCTGTCCACTTGTTTATTTGCATTGAAGCACATTCGTATGCATATTTGCTGATTAAACAAGTTGCGAGTGGAAAAAAGGGTGAGCTAGAGAAAGAGAGCATAAAGTGGTGACAAAGAGGAAGTGAGAGAGAGAGAGAGAAGTGTTGGGGTAGCTAGTGTTTACATAGCAAATGTCAAACAGATGTATTGCTGCTTGGCATTTCGAATATGTTTTTATTGTTTTAGTTGTGCGATGGCTTATCAAGAGAGAGCCCCCATCAACAATGGCAAATAATTATAACTCTAATCTGCTTTTATTTTCGGCCAGCACTCAAGTGAGCAACTTAATTATTTGCCACTTTTTTGGCGACCTTGCCTTGATCTGGAACTGGAACTCGTAACGAAAGCAAGTAAAACGAAATGAAATGGAATAAATTCAGTTGCCTTGTCGTGCGCATTTCGTCTGCTAATGAATTAAACATGAAAAGCGGCCAAATCGATTTTCATTTATTTAATAGGTCACAACACCAACAAGACTAACAACAATGGCAAAGAATAAATAAATGCGAAGACGACAACGAGACACGCACTTTTTTCCCCACCTCCATATGTGTGGCAACATGTCGCAGCAACATTTTAAGCCGCTTGGCAACATCCCAAAACAGTTTAACATTAACAGTGCTCGTTTGCCCTAACAGCTCTGCACTGTAAACGGAATGATTAACAGTACAGACGACTGTAAACAGTAGCTTAAAGTGTAAACAGCACTGTATAGTGTAAACAGTTGCTTAAATTGCCTTTTATGGAACTGGTCTAGTTATTGGCCGAGTTAGGCATGCTAGACTGTACTCTATACAGTAGGCAGCCAACGAGGAGACAAGTAAAGTAGAAGCAAAACCGGCCCAACCACTTGATACAAAGTTCAAGGACACTTTTGCAGTCTGCACAGCGGCAAAGTTGCGTGAATTACACTCTCGTATGTAGTTGTTGCCTCTGCAGTTGTCGCTTGCTCTGTTGTCGTTGTGGGCGACAAGGCGTGCATGCTTTGTGTGCGTGTGTGTGAATGCGAATGTGTGTGTCTGTGTGGTAAGTGAAAACTGTCACTTGGCAAAAAAACACTCTCAGAGGGCCACAAGACGACGACTAAGACGCCCGTTTTATGTGTTCGCTCTTGTTCAAGTTTTGGGGGCGGTGCACCGAACTTGCCGCGATGTTGAACTTTTACTTTTCGTTGACAAGTGCGAAATGTTGTAGTGCATTGTTGGCAAGCTCTTCGCGCTTTAAACAGCTGGCTAAACTGCAAACACAAAAAAGACTTCACGAACAGTTGCATAGCCAAACATTGAAGAAGAGAAATAATGAGAAGAGATAAAATCCCATTTTAGCATAAGCTTGTAAGGCTCCATTGAACCGCAAAATATTGAACAAAGAAATCTTATTTATCTGCTAGAGTTTGGGGAATTTACAATGAAAGTAAAAGAATTTTACTATTAGAAAGTAAATCTTTCTAGATTGAAGCGCTCAGTTGAACAGCACAACTTTCATGAATGCAAATGAGTTCGAATCAAGCAAAAAAAAAGTTCATTTAGTCTCATGAGTAATAAATCAAACGGAAGTTGATTAATAAAACCTAAAAAAGGTATAAACTTTACTTAATGACTGAACAGTAGTTGCCATAAAATCAATAAAAGTGAAAATAAAAAGCCAACTAAAATATTAATTGAAACTCAAAGGCTAAGCAAAATGATTTTATGTGTAATTTGAAAAATGTACAATAAAATGTATAGCGAAAAAAAGATTTTATATATGAGTATAATAAAAGGGAGAATGTATGAATATTAGGATATAACAAGAAATTCTAAAAATTTAAAAAGAAGTCACTTGAGGTGACATATTATTCTAAAATTTAGAGAGCATTTAAGTTATTTAAACGAAAAGCTAGTTGATTTTTTTTTTGGAGAAGTATATGAATTTTTAAAAGGCTTTATTTTAAATAAAAGTATATTGGTTAATTTTAACGAAAGTGTCAAATATTCTTAAAAGAAGCTTGTTTTTATTATTCATATTAAAACTTAAGATAATAATAGAATTTTGCAAAAACAAAATGAAATCCCAAATGAGAAGCCTTTCAATGCTTATATTTTATTATGCGTATGTATGTATAGTATATGTGTTATATTCACTACGTATTGTTCCACTGTGCCACAACAAAACTAATCACGATGCACAATTTACAGTTACTTTATTCCATCCCCGTTTTGTTTGTTTCTTTTACGTTTTCATGCACTTGGAGCAGTGTCAGGTGTTCGCAGAAAGCTAACGAGCATTAGCTTTGTCTGCCTTGCCTTCTTCTTCTTCTGCTTTGCCTTCTAAATGTGTGTGTGTGTGTGTTTGTGTGAATGTTGTGTTATGTGTGTTGGTGTCGTATGCGGCTTTTAACCCTTGGCCCTCAGCTGCGTTCCAGACAGACAAAGAAAGAATGAGAGCAAGAAAGAGAGGGAGAGGGAGAAAAGTGCTGCGAGGGTTGCTGCTGTTGTTTCTTCATTAAGTTTGCACGCTCATAAATCTCGCACTTGGCAGCTGGGCGCGGATGCGGATAACGGATGCGGATTGCAGCCAAATGTTTTGTGTCTCCGCAACCAAAATTGCTGCTTCCTTTGTGTTGTCCGTCCAACTTCGATCGACTTTTGCCGGGTGCTGCTTTTAATGCCCGGCCGGAGTTTTGAAGTGTCGACGCCACTTGAACACATGCCGCGCTCACGCCACGGCAAAGTTGCATGCCCCATCAGTTGACTCCCTCTCCCCCTTCTCAGCTTGCCACACAGCTGTCAAGTGTCGGAAGTCTGAGCGTATCTTTTGAGCCCCTTCGGGCCACCATTGCCAAGGGCAACTGTCACGTTGTGGTTTCTTTTGGGGCTGCCACGACTGTTTCTCTCTATTCTTTTCTGGTTTCCCGTTTATGGCCTAATCAGCAAACTAAACACGTTTGCGGCTTTCTCAACAATTTCAACTGAGGTTGGGGTCCCAATTTTCATTACAATTACCTGAGGTCGCCAAGAGTCCCCCACTGCGTCCTGTGTTTTTTCAATGGAACATCGCACAACATTTCTATTTCGCTCTTTTCCCATTTCCAGCTACTTTGGTGTTTACCTAGCTCTTCTCGCTTTTGCTTCGCTTCGCACAAAGCCAAATATTGATTAATTTGTCATAGCGAAACACATAAATAACAAAGTAAAATTGCGACAGACGAGTAAACTCGACACTGAGCTACTCGTTAGCTGTCTTTATGAGCTGTTAAATGTTGGGTGCAATGGACAACAATAAAAAATAGTTGGGAAAAGTAAAAGTATTTCATCAACTGCAAATGAATTTAATAACTTTTGAAATTAAACAGTTGAAGCTTAACATTTCAATGACTGTTGCAAGCATTGCCATAAATTATCATACTCTCTTTTACACATTTTCAATTGTCACAGCTTATAAAGACATTTGCAATTTGAGTGCTCGCTACGTAGAACATTAGATACTCTTAAAGATAATTTACTTTAAGCTCGAAATTTATGGCTTCAATTTACAAAAGCAGATCGCTTTCTATAACTTATCGAGATGCAATTATTTTTTTGTAATAAAAGAAGAAAAACGATCAAAATTGGAGTAGTCAACGACCCGGCGTCTGCAACGTGGCCAATTTAATTCCATAACTGTGGTAAAATGTGTGTAATAATCTTGTGGATCATTTCGATTGCGTGGCATTTTTGCTGTTTTCATTTTTCCGGCCTCGTTTTTCACTTCGCAGGCCCATTAATTTGACGCTTGAGTGCGTGTACATCTTAATTAAACAACTTTTATGAACTATGAAAAATTGGCAACAACAAAAACGAGATGCCACCATCGCATTTATGACGTTTTTTCCTTCTTAACAATCTGTTGATGTCTCTGTGGATTTTCTGCTTTTCGAGTATTTGAATACGTGGTAATCATGGGATAGAAAGATATTAAAACTTTGTGTGTAAAGTTCATATTTTAGCTGTCATAGATTATAGAAAGAATTCAAAATGAAACATCGAAATTTAAGGACATCATTTCATAGAATTTCATAATTTTATAAGATCATTAGGTATTAAGAATAGTTTGACTATCTTTCTCTTGGGTATCTCAGAGTCGAGCACATTCACTTAAAAATTTCCAACTTTTTTGATGTTGTTGTTATAATTTTTATTTGTTGATTTTTGGGTGCAACCACCGAAGAGTCAAGGCGCACCTGTTCATTGGCCAGACAACCACAAGCGAGTGCCCCTCCCTTGACTCACCCTGTGTCTCCCTGACTCACCCTGTACTCGTAGAGAAGCTACACCTCAGTGACTGTCTCGATGTCTGCTGTTTGCTTCTCTGTTGTCGCTGTTGTCAGGCCAAGTTTGGTGGCGCGTGTGCGAACACAAATATAATAAATAGTTGGATTCATTTTGCAGCCATTTACGGCAATTCACATGCTTATAGTGTTGTCATTTATTGTATTTGATTAACAAGTGAAATTTAATTATAATTATATGCGAATTTCTAGTGTCGCAAATCCTCCAGACACAAGTAGGCGAATAGGAATCGGAATTGGAATTGGGATTGGATTGCCTGTTGGATTGGATTGCTGTGATTGGGTTGGGTTGCCTTTTGGTTCGGTATCTTCTCTCTCTCTCTCTCTATATGCGTAGGCAGCGGCAAAAACTGATACGGCAACAGTCAGAACAACGACAACAACAACAACTACAAAGAGCAGTCGATGGCGACGCCAACGCACATATTTCCTGTGCCGGCGGCTTATCGATTTCTAGTTTGACGTAGTAACGATTCAGCTTCGTTATACTATATCATTTAATGTGTGTGCACAAAAATACCTATACTATAATTTTCTGCCATAGGGATGTTCACTGTCATTCATTATTCCATTATATGATTTCCACTGAAATTCAGATCAAGTTTTTATTAGCAAATAAATAAAAATCGAGCTTTAATTGCGTCCCGTGATAGCGTGTGTAAATTGATCTATGAATCATGTCCAAAATAATATTACACAAAACATACACATTGGAAGTTAGCAAAAGTTTGCTCGACCTTGAGTTACACGTAATTTAAAATACACAAAATAAAAGAAGAACTTGATTTAGATATACTCAATTGTCACTCAGCTTTAATACCCCTTCCTCTATTTGCTTAATGGGTATAAATACAAACAACTCTTCAATTCCAAGATCAATATGCCAGAATCTCTCTCATTCTCAGTCTATCTGTCTCGCTCGCTGTCTCTTATCATTAGCGACAAGCGTTATTGATAACAATTAAGAGTTTTTCGTCGTCTCTAATGAAACTTACCAATTATAACTGCCATATATATTTTTGTTGGTGTTGGTGTTGTAATTGTTGTGTTAAGACTATTAACAAAAAAAGTTCCATCTATTTCTGGGAGCTAAGAAAGTGTTAAAATTGATTACGACGCATTGTTTGGGAGTCTCTTTGTTCCCACAATTAAACACGCTCTCGAAGCTTGAAGGCTGTGGAATAAACGAAAAAGAATTCAAAAGACATTAAAGTGCAGTTTGATGATGATGAACGGTGTTGTGAACAGTGTACAGAGTACAGTGAATACCCCCAATGTAGGCGACATTGATTTGTCATAGTTTTCCCATTGCATTTGCAAATGTCATCGTTTTCAGTTTCCAATAATTTGGTTTGGAAAAAAGGTCAAATAGGTTTTTTACTTTGCGTCGTCGTCGTCGTCGTCTGAGCAACCAAACAAAATGCCAAATGTCATGCTCAATGGAACAGCAGACAAAAGAGAGAAGAAGAGAGGGAGAGAGAGAGAGAAACAACTTTGGGAACCGTTGCACTTGGTGGCCAACACAGTTTTGACCCAGTTGGCACAACTGCAAAATAAATAAATAAAGAACCGAGAATAGAGAATTGAGAGTTGGAGAAGTCGACGTTTTTAAAGATGACGACAGCGCCGCCTTTGGAGGATTGGCAACAGCAGCAGCAGCTACATTAATTAACTTAATTACCTGCGAGGCTATGACCATTTCATGGCGGATCTGTGGGCATAACCCAAGTCCTAGACACGCCCTCTTAACAAGCAAAGGTGGCGTCATAACAACAACAACAATAACAACACCAACAACGTTATGAGCTAATGGAGTAGTCATAACTCCAAGGCAGAGAGAAAGGCACACATAAATGTTGCCGCAACATGCCACAGCAACATGCGAGCAACAACGGCAATCCGTACAAAAAATATCGTAATTCAAATTTATGGCCCAACACACGAATCCCCTTAACGAAAAAAAAAACTCTGAGCGTCGATCAAGCTTAAAGTGTGTGCGTGTGTGTGTGTGAGAGAGAGTGTGTTTGTGATTGGCAGCGGGGATGGCGAGATTTGTTGGAGGCAAAACACAACACGTCTTGTGTGTGTAAAACAAAAGCTCAACTGGCAACAAGAGAAACAATAAATATATGACTTATGCTGCTTCTTCCTCCTCTTCTTCTTTTTCTTCGTTTGTGCAAGCCATGTCGAAGCTTAAATACGCTCAACAGCATTTATCAGTATTTGATATGGAAATCAATGTGAGCTATCAATTTTATTTGCAAAAAGAAAGAGTATTGTTTACAAAAAGTACAATTAAAGAGGGGAATATTCAAAATGAAATAAAATAACAACGAGATAACATTTCTTGTTTTATACTTTCATTAAATAGCATAACAAAAATAATGTCAAATAAGCGAGTTTTGTTTTGATTTCATTTTTTCACGTTTCTTAAATAAACAACAAATTTTAATTATACTGAGAATTGAAAAAGAAAATAATAAAAACAAGAGTTTGCTGCCTTTATTTTTTTAGTTCCATTCTACATTAAATTGCATAAATTGAGAAAAGAAATACATATTTAGTTGGGACGCAAAAATTATTTTTGGAATGGAAAGAATGAATTTAAATTTAAAATTTCTTTAGACAACAATATTCCCGTAGTTTATTACGCATTCTAAGGCGAAGGCCTAGTTAGTCTTAATTTAATTATATCTAACCTTTTTAACTAAATAAATAATAAAATAATGCATTCTACAGAATATATTTATGTATAAAGAGTATTTATTTTAGAAATGTTTCGTATTTAGGTAATACAATATAAAAAAATTTTCACAAATTATCCAAAACAATTTCAATTCTTTGGTGAATTTGTGCAAATATTGAATTGAGATATTATATTGAGTTGAAAAACAAAATTATAAAAACATGAGCAGAATATTTATACTTATTCTATAATACTAATTTCAAAAATATATTAAATTCTTTATTACTAAATATTAAAATATATAAAAATACTAACTTGAAAATAATCAAGAAATTAATTTAAGAAATATTTGAATAGATAATACAAAAAGTTTAGCTAATAATTTCCCTTGGATGTTGAGTGCAAGTATTAAAATGAAATATGAATGATTGTAGCTTATATATTATCTCTCATAGTTGAGTATTCAATGCTTTGGTTAGTGAGCGCAAATGCATACAATAGCAGAGTGATAAAAGCCTCGAGGTCCGCTAATGACTGATCCAACTAAAGTGGGGAAGGAACTAGTAATTGTTAAGTGCACAATAAAACAGCTGGCAGCTGTATTGTTCCCCCGATTGAATGGAAGGTAACTCTCGCTGTACCCGGAAGAATGGTGCATGGCAAAACAGTTGAGAAAGTAATTATAACCGATGCGTTAGAGTGTAGATGTGGATTGCAACATGGGGCCGACTGGCAATGGGCAAGCATGAAACGTGCCAGTGAAGAATACAAACAAAACCAAGACCAAAAAAAAAAAAATTATGAAAAATACTTATATAAAAAGTAATAAAAAATCATAAACGAGCTTCAATGAGCGCACAGCTTTAAGCGTGTGAGACTGAAAGAGTGAGAAAGAGAGAGAGAGAGTGAGGCAGATACTTTAGCTCTGACATAACCCATGGCTCAGTTCAGGAAAGTGCAGGAAGCGGGAAGGGGCAGCAAGCAGGGATTGGCTGACTCATTGAACAGCTATAAACATGGACGTGAACGTGGTCGAGGACGATACTAACCAGAGGCGTACTATAGTTGGAATTCAATTGGCAATGATCGCTTAATGACAACAATTTCAATAATTTCCATCACACAGCAGACTGTACAAATAAAAGTCGCCTCTCAGTGTGACGTTGAATGTTGGAATGTTGTTGTTGCGCTCGTTTAAATGAGTCTCGCTGGAATGAGGCAATGATGGAACGATCTGAGGGAATGAGATGCGCCAGCAAGCTTAAATGAACTTGACAAGCAAGCAAAGAGATTTCTGATTGCTCTCGCAAACTATATAGCGTGACAGCAAGCGATAAAAAAACACACAGAAATACTAGAGATCTTCTTATAACTGGCAACTTAACCTCAGTCAACACCTGTTGAAGTCTCCAAGTTGTTATGTTCTTCAATTTATAGCAATTTCTGCTCAGATTTCAGTTTGATTTCTTTTGAATAATTGATCAGTCGATCGTTTTTGACAGGCAGTCTTCTTTGAAAACTGCCGAGCAGGAATTTTAGTTGCAGGCTAAATTCTATTTAAAAACTTTAATTTATATGCTTGATAAGAATGATCGATTGTATCTTGATCTTAATATTCAATACAAAATAAATGCATTTAAAAGTAATACAAATAATACTATTTAAACTAATATACAAATATATAAATATAAAATTCTATTCTTGTCTCTCTATACTTTATCTTGAATATAAATAAACTAGTTAGTCAAGCAATTCATGAAATTTAAATGCTCAAGCATCTATCTTTGTTCAGCTTGAATTGCAAACCGTTTTATTAAAACTTTTTTTATTTAAGCTATTCTTAGTTGCTCTATCGAATTTGATTAGCATTTCACGCCAACTGATTTAAATTGAATTCAATTTCGGCACAATTTCAATGCTTGCTATTCATAAATAATATTGTTAAATATAATCGAGTTTTAAACTGCAAATATCTTTCGAAAATTGCTTGAAACCTTATCTGCTAAACTGATTTTACTTGAATTTAGTATTTTATATTACCATAGGTAGTATATAATATTTGCTAGATAAAAGGTTTGAGTTGAGTTCTTAAGATATGTTTTAAGGGCTAATCTTCTAATCTGATTCTTTTCGCATTTACTTAGTATTTTAAATTACTATAATTAGTATATTAAAACACATTTCTATTGAGTTCTTATGTTATGTTTAATCCTTTATATGCTAGTCTGATCTGATCGAATTTATTTATTATTTTAAATTACTATAGTTAGTATATTTGACATAGGAACCCATTTGAGTTGATTCTTAATTCACTCACTTTTATCGCTAAAGGTTTAAGTAGTTAGTTTGATAAATTTATTTTAATGCATAATATGCTAATCTGATTCTTTTTGAATTTACTTAGTATTTTAAATTACTACAGTTAGTATATTTGAGATAGGAAAACATTTGAATGGAGTTCTTAATTCACACACATTTATCGCTAAACTTTTAAGTTGTTAGTTTGATAGACCTAAATTCAAGTGCACAAGATCTTTGCTAAGAATTGTGCTACTTTCACTAGGATTGCGTCTAGATACATCGAGTTGTGTCTAATCTAGATGCAGGCTTTTTAAGTGAATTGGGCACAACGATATGGACACACCCGTTTAATGTCCTAGGTGTGCCCTGCGCACATTCTTCTGCCTTCCCTTGCCCCATCACCTTTCCTAGGGGGCCAGCAATGGCGTCATAATAACATTGTTAGCCCAGCTTTTTGTGGTGTCAGCGAAGTCGGCAAGCAGCCTGAAGTGGGGCTGTTCGGCATGTCGGTAAATCGGTCAACGTCGTCGTGGGGTCATCATTGGAATCTAGTGCAGCAAGTCAGCGAGCCAAGCAAAACTTCTCTCTATCTCTTCATATATTCTCCCCACTCCTTGTCAGTCTCTGACTCGCCGTTTGAGTGGAAAATATGTGGTTGCAAACAATTTACGTAAATTAGCGCAATTACAGCTGGCATTCTGGCTCGTTCTGCTCGCGTATCCGACAGATACTTTCTAGTCTACAATCGCAGCCAATGAAACCGGTTTGTCAGTCTTTTAGAGTTTCTGTTTCTGATTTCTGTCTAGTGTTTACTGTTGTGAGATTGCTTTTTATACCCAACAACCAAAGAAATTTCTAAGGGTATAATCGGTTTGCGATCATGAAGAACAAGCATACCAGCAACAGGAGAAAGCAGCAGATAATCTACAATCAAGATTAACGACCGTGTCTCTAGTTCCTTAGTTAAGTATATATACTGAACAGTATCTCTCTACAGATAGCGCTGTTAATTACGATCGAATTTATGGTGCTTATATATAAATATATATTTCACTTTAGTTATACTATCATTTAAATTCAATCACATAAATTTATTAAAAGAAAGTTTTTCCTAGAAAAGAATCAAAGAACAATGGAATAACATTTGATAGGCAAGCTTATATTGGATTATTGAATTATAAATATAATATTACAAATATACCATATTATTGATATGGTATTTTCCATTTTTATCAACAAGAAATCATATTTATAATTAGCTGATAATTTAAAGAATGGTATAAATAGTGTAATCTCTTTTGAATTGATAGAGATACAAATTAATTCTTAAAATAAAGAAACAGATAATATAAAATTGTTTTATTGCGACCATTGTTGTTATAAATATTGTTGGTTACCTGATACTTTAGAGTCGGGTCCGCTCTTCAGAAGCTTTCTTAATTGTATAGTCTTTTAATGGAAGCATCTGCGGTACCGCACACAAAATTGTGTGGGAAACCATTTCCCACAAGACACACGAACAACAAACGCATGACACACACACAGCAACACATGAACTAAACGTTAAATAATCCAGTTTTGAACTTTAAAATTTTCTAGCGATTTAGCCAAGTGTGAATAGAACATGCAAAAAGACAGAATTCCGATCCCAGTTACATCAAATCAAATAAATAAATTTTATGATTTCTCTTTGTGCTTGCAGATCGTGCAGCATGGAAGTCCAAACGGTGAGCAGTCTGTACAGCACCGCCGCCCTCTTGTCATCGCTGCAGCAGGCGGCGACGAGTAGTCCGAGTCCAAATGGCGGCACGCCCAAGAAGACGGCGGCCAATGCGGGGTCGGCGTCCGCCAAGCAATCCTCAACAGAAGCTGCCATTCTCGAGCAGCTGAACAAGCAACATCAGCAACAACAGCAGCACAGTCGCGACTGCGATAGTCCGGCCAGCTCGAACTCGGAGCTGGAGAAGGAGTTCAATGAGTTGCGTGATCTGAATGGTTCCCTCACTGGCAGCGGCAGTGTTGGCAAATCAAATGGTTCGTTGAGTGGCGCCTCATCGACCAACTCGGCAGCAGCTCCTGGTGCAAATAGTAGCTGCGGGCAACCCCTCAATGGCAGTCCACAGCCATCGGGCGCATCTGGTGCGGCACAGTTCAAGAAACGCATCTCGAGCAGTCGAGCTCCGACACGGAAGGCGCATCGCATCAAGTTCTATCGGAATGGTGATCGCTTCTATCCGGGCATAACCATACCAGTATCAAATGAGCGCTATCGTTCCTTCGAAAGCCTCTACGAGGATCTGACACGACTACTCGAGGAGAATGTTAAGATACCTGGAGCTGTGCGCGCCATCTACACTATGTGCGGCAAGAAGGTGAGTCGAGTGCAATCTTAGCGAGGAACTGGTATTTGGATCAATATTACTATGCTATGATTATCATCATTGCAAATTAGTTACGAAATCCATAACTACTATAAATTTATATTATATACAACCATAATTCCAATTGAAAAATTTGTTTTGATTTCGAAACAGCTGTTTTGCTTTATTGCCAATCGATTTAAGCAGACATATCGCCTATCGAATTTTGGTTGTCCTTGGGCTCGTCTGAAAAAACAGAAGTATCGATCACCGATTTTCTTTAATTACTTTGTTAATCGAGTACAATAGCAGCGAGTAACGTTTTTTATTCAACTAAGGTTGCAGTGTTTTACAAAATATAAACAATTATAAACTTACAACTTTAACTTGTAGATCACTGCTTTTGACGAGCTGGAGGATGGCCAGAGCTATGTGTGTTCCTGCAACAATGAGAACTTCAAAAAGGTCGAGTACAACACGAGTTCACAGCCACTGGCCAATCTGACGCTGGCCAACAATGGACGCACGACCAATCAGCGACTCGCGAAGCTGCAGCGTCCCGCCTCGCCCCTTAAGAACGGTGCGCTCAACAGCAGCGCATGCAGCAACAGCGGAGGTGCCGCAGCATTAAATGGTAGCGGAGCTGCCACAAACGGCGGTTGCCCGTTGAACACTAGTTCGCGATTCAGCGAGCGGGACAGCGTTGTGCATCCGCGTATCGTCACACTGATACGGAATGGCACAAAGCCACGACGAATTATGCGCCTGCTGCTGAACAAACGCAACAGTCCAAGCTTCGATCATGTGCTCACCGCCATCACGCAAGTGGTGCGCCTCGACACAGGATACGTTCGCAAGGTGTTCACCTTGTCGGGGGTGTCGGTCTCACAGCTGGCTGATTTCTTTGGCAAGGAGGATGTCTTTCTCACCTACGGCACCGAGCGAGTGAATACCGCGGAGGATTTCAAGCTGGAGGCGGATGAGCAGCGCGCCATCAATGCCATACGCAAAACGTTGCGCACCGCGGGCACCACATGCAAAGGGCCCAAGCCAAAGATGCCCGTGAAAAGCAAAAAGGCTTTCCCCAGCGAACCGAGCACATTGCCGCGAGGCGAGGGCGATGGCGATCTGCAGCAGCCCACGGCTGAGGATGATCAGGCAACGTTACTTAATAGCGCAGGCATTGAGATTGGTGAATTGCCGGCGGCCATCAGAGACAACTACATTCTGGGCAATCTAATTGGCGATGGCAATTTCGCTGTGGTGCTGCGTGTCCAGGAGCGACAGACGGGCTTGCCGTATGCTCTAAAGATCATTGACAAAAGCAAGTGCAAGGGCAAGGAACATTACATCGATGCGGAGGTGCGTGTGATGAAGAAACTGCAGCATCCGCACATCATATCGCTCATCATGGATGTCGATCAGCTGACAAACATGTACCTCGTGCTGGAGTATGTGAGTGGTAAGTTAAGACAAGTTAAAAATAATGTCTTATCTCTGTCTGTTGCTAATCTCTTTCTTCTCTTTGACAGGTGGTGATTTGTTCGATGCCATTACACAGGTCACACGCTTCTCGGAGAGCCAGTCGCGCACAATGATCCGCCATCTGGGCTCTGCCATGTCTTATTTACATTCCATGGGCATTGTGCACAGAGACATTAAGCCAGAGAATCTGCTGGTAAGCATAAATACCAAATGCATTTAAAAATGGCTTCAAGAAAAATTGGTAGTTGATACATAGCATAGCGAAAACGAATTAACCTATATATTATTATTTACATAATATTCTTACAATTGAATAGGTTAGAAAGAAATTGAATCCTTTTTATACCCGCTACTCATAGAGAAGGCTATTATTTAATTTCAGTTCTATAATTAATTTAATTTCTGCTCCTATGTTGCTAATTATCTCAATATTACGTATACTAGTGGTACATATGATATTAGTACTTGGTAATTTGTACAAAAGCAAAACTACATCTTCACTTTACCCAACAGGTTGAATTGGACGAAGCCGGCAATGTGGTGCAGCTGAAACTCGCCGACTTTGGCTTGGCTTGCGAGGTAACCGAGCCGCTTTACGCCGTCTGTGGCACACCCACTTATGTGGCACCCGAAATACTGCTAGAAGTAGGCTATGGCTTAAAGGTAATGCGCTCACGCTCGCAAATTTCATAAAATTATCCTATTAACATCTTTTCTCTGTTGGCAGATTGACGTTTGGGCTGCCGGCATCATTTTGTATATACTACTCTGTGGATTCCCGCCATTTGTGGCGCCGGATAATCAACAGGAGCCGCTGTTTGATGCCATCATCTCGGGCGTGTACGAGTTTCCTGATCCCTACTGGTCGGACATCGGCGATGGTGTGCGCGATTTAATCGCCAACATGCTGCAATCCGATCCCGATGTGCGCTTTACCAGCGAGGATATCCTAGATCATTATTGGACAATGGTCGATGAGGAGAATTGCGGTGCTGGCGATGGCATTGAAGTTGCCGGCTTAAGTAGATGAATCATGGCTGTTTGGGGTGTTTGAGCCAAATGTTGTTACTGCATCATCGTCATCATCATCATCCCCAATGCCGCTCGTAGTTTTTGTATTATGTAATTTAGCGCTATTATATATAAGCCTTAATTTATTATTTATACATATTAACAAAAACACACACACATACATATGGTACAGTTTTGGTCGTTAAGCAAGAATAATTATGAACGTGAAGAGAAGTTCTTCGGCCAACAACATTAGTAACGTTGTGGTTCCGACACTTTCTCAAAAATTCCAATTTGAACAACCGTTTACGGTTCGCTACTTTATATTCTTTATAACGCAGATATATATATATATTTTATAATGGAAGGTACTTGCATACATACTATACATATATTTTAAAGTGTTTTTAATTAGTATTTTAATTGATTACAAATTATGAATAAATGCATGTTGTGTATATTTTCATGAACCTGTTAATTATGTTTTTCGGATGATTTTTGCTTTGTTTAAACGTATATGTATGTTTTGCCTGCACTTGTAATGTAAACGATAAATCGCGATAAAAACAAAAACGAAAAATCCAACATAATATTTAAGCGCATTTATACAGACACCAATAATAAAACTTTAGAAATAAATGCTATATTGAACTAATTTGGTTGATGGACGTGAATTAATTTCCGTGGGTTTTAAAAGTAAATAATTCCGCGGCTTTTAAATCGATGAGTCAATCGATAACAAGAGTACAGCAATGATTTTAGATTTGCTTAGTCTACAAAAAAATTTCCCTTTGATTGTATTTTTCTCACCCGCTACTTGTAAACTAATTTACCCCAGCGTAATTCCAGCAAAGAATATCTATTGCTGTCTCATAAGCCAATCTCAGATCTGTGGAACTCATCTTGAGTTTATAGGCAGAACCAAATTGTTGGGAAATTTCGAGCCACTCTTCCTTAGCCCTGCAAACATATCGATATATAACAATTTTTGGATACCGATACGCGTATCGCTTGCAATTTTTCCGTTAGGAAATTGATGTGAGCATTCGCAATTGGAATCCGGAACTAGTTTCATATCATGACCGAGGCAATGCCAACATATAACAGCGTAAGTCTCCTGCACAAAGGTATCTATTTAATATGAATTTATACCTTGCTGACCCTAGGATTCGGTGGCGCCAAGGTTTAAATACCAGCGCATTGGCAATGATAATCTGCGATCACCTGCAGTGCTGTACATTCCAAGGTGAATTGCCAATACTACCTAATTGGAATATAAGAAAAACATTCATAATTTTACCTTTCGGCAGTTTCTAATAGTTGGCACAAACCAAGGACATGTGTATATGTTGAATCACGAAGGTAAATCAGTGGAGTCTAATTTGAGCAGTGGTAAAAGTCACACTCATTCTATGGCGGTAAACCACATCGATGTGGATCCTCGCGGTGAATATGTGGCCACATGCTCCGATGACGGTCGCGTGAGTCATGAATTCCACAATTAAACAAGATTTTGCGCAAATACTATTTTTTATTTAAATTAATCAAATTCTGCAGGTCAACATTACGAAATTATTCAACTGGAAAAACAATAGAACTTTTATTTCGGGCAAGTTTATCAAAGCGATTGCTTTGGCTCCCGAAGAAAAATCCAGTAGGCGTTCTTTTGTTGTGGGTATGTTGCTTACTCATCTTTATTAACTTTCAAATTATCCATTTCCTACTTTAGGGAACGATAAGCTCACTCTCTATGAACCCAACGTGCTGCATCGTCTAAAGCCTAGGGAATTGTGCGCTGTGGAAGGTAGCGTGTTGTCCATTAGCTGGCAGGGCAATTTTGTTGCATGGGCGAGTCATTTGGGAGTACGTGTCTATGATCTGAGAGAGAAATGTTCGCTGGGACTATTGAAATGGGAGGTGCCAGCGCAAGAACGACTAGAAAACTTTCACTGCCACCTACGATGGTCGAATCCAAGGACGTTGTTGATCGGCTGGGTGGACACCATATGCATTTGTGTGATACGATGCGATGCAATGGTAACATCCTCTAACAACTTACCCGGCTATGTTTTAGATCCAGGTGGACCTGTGTATGGCTACAGTTTCTTTGTAAATAATTTATTAATATTTTTTTCAGTTTCCACATATCAAACATCTTTCCACATTTGTGGTCTGGCGCCGCTGGCGGCCAATCAGCTTGTGGTGCTAGGATATCGTAAGGAACGCAACGTGAACAATAAAGCATTGCGTCCTGTGCTCTGTGTCATTGAGTATAAGATGAATGCATTCGAGGAAGTTTGTACAGAAAACATAAATCTGCAGGGCTTCGAGGAGTATACAGTCAATGACTATAACCTGGGCTGTATTACTGAGGAGAATCGTCTCTTCATTATTACGCCTAAGGACATTGTCGTGGCCAGCTTGACTAGCACAGATGATCGTCTAAAGTGGCTGATTGGGCACAAGTAATGTAAAATATTGTACTTGTTTTCAATATTTAACTGTTTCGAAATTTTTTCGCAATCGTTTTTATCTTAATCTTAATCAATACTCCAAATTTAAAATTAAGAACCATGCTTGAATGCTTAATACTTTTATGTAATTTCAACGATCCACAATCTCTATATTAAAACCTGTTTTGTTCTTATAGCTACAACGGTAAGAGCTAGACAGATTAGTTTTAATAATTTAATTACGTAATTAGGCTGATTTTTTCAAATTTCCTACGCTAAAAATGATAAATTTTTTATATTTGCAGGAAATTTGAAGAAGCTATGGAAATGTCAACACAAGGTGATAGTCTTTCACTGCTGTCCGTGGTCAGGTAAAAATTTATTTTTAATTACAAACACTTATTAAAATCAAACAACCAATGCAGAATGTATATAAACCACTTGTTGGATATAAAACAAGTAAGAAAGCTACAGTCGAGTGTACTCGACTGTGAGATACCCGCTACCCATTTTGAATAAAAGCAATATATTTTGCGGTATTATTCTCAAAATATACCAAATATACTGCAAAAATACTAAAAATATATCAAATGGTATATGTGGTATATCGATATAGTGCCGCATTCAAAATATACCATAGACGGCACAATATACCAGATTGTCAGCCAAAGCAACTCAGACCCCTAGTAAGTAGGCGTTTTTGCCCATACAAAAGTATTTCTTTAATAACTTCGACAATTTTTATCTGATCGCAACCAAATTTTCAGGGATCATAACTACTATAGTTATTACCGTATATACCAAAATTCGTAACCCTAGCTTTAAAATTACGCTTGTTATTCGATTTTTTTGATTTGCAGGGGCGGAAGTGGGCGTGGCAAAAATTTGAAACAAACTTGATCTGCGTGCAAACATAACAAATGCTGTCGAAAAAAAATTATAGCTCTATCTCTTATAGTCTCTGAGATCTAGGTGTTCATACGGACAGACGGACAGACGGACAGACGGACAGACGGACAGACACACAGACGGACAGACGGACATGGCTATATCGTCTCGGCTGTTGACGCTGATCAAGAATATATATACTTTATAGGGTCGGAGATGCCTCCTTCTACCTGTTACATACATTTCCTGCCGGCACAAAGTTATAATACCCTTCTACCCTATGGGTAGCGGGTATAAAAATATGAAGACGCAGCAAAGTTGTGTCTTCGTGAGCTGGGTAACAACAAAGCCCTTTGGGAAGAACACGTCTTGAAGTTTGCCAAGTGTCAGCAACTGCGCTGTCTGAGTGCTTATTTACCCACATTGGAGGATTGTACCATGGATCCACATTTCTATGAAATGGTGCTGTTCGAGTTTCTCAAGTTCGATGTTAATGGATTTCTTAAACTAATTAAAGAGTGGCCACCGCAGCTGTACAATGGCTGGGCCATTATTAATCTCATACATGAAATTTTTAGGAAACAAAATACCCATGAGTTGCTGGAGTCCATAGCCCTATTATATATCTATCAAGGCGATTCTAACAGCGCATTGCGTTATATGTGATGTCCATAAGTATAAGATTTTATGGATTATCAAGGATATTTTCTTGCACCTATTAAATATGTTCTTTGCTTTTTTTCGCATCTGTAAAAATTCACTATAAATAAAACTTCACAAAATAAATGCAGGATTGAACTCATTTTGTTGTGAATTGATTTCCAAGGTAATCAAAATGAACGCTGGCGCGGCTTTGGTTTCGATTAATCGATAACGAGCGTGTAGCAATGCTATTCGATTTCCGTGGTCACTTGGAAAAATCAGCTGTTAACTGCGGTATTCGGTCACACTTTGTTTGCAAAGATGTTTTGATAAGAAAGCGAATGCAAATAAAAATTTTATACAATGGCCGATATATTGCCAGCTAATAACAGCGTAAGTTTTATGCATGTAGATAAAAAGACCAATAATATGTGACATGGCAATGTGGTGATTCTAGGATTCAGGCAGCGATGAGGAAGAAGTAGAGCCAAAGTTCAAATACCAGCGCATTGGCAATGATCTGCGAAATATACTCAACACCGATGTGGTCACCTGTAGTGCTGTGCATTCCAAGGTTTGTTTTCAATTGGACGCAATTGGAATATAAATAAATAATTCATAATTTTACAGTTTCTGATATTTGGCACATTCCGAGGGCGCGTCTATCTGGTGGATCATCAGGGCAACTCAGTGGAGTCCAATTTAAGCACTGGCGATCGTCACACTCATTCCGTGGCTGTGAACCACATCGATGTGGATCCTCGTGGTGAATACGTTGCCACATGCTCCGATGACGGTCGCGTGAGTCATGAATTTAATCATAAATTAAGGGATGCAACAACCGATTAAAATCAATTGCACTCCGCAGGTTAATATTACGGGTTTGTTTAGTTGCGAGAACAATCATAGTCTCAGTTATGGCAAATTCATCAAAGCTGTCGCCTTAGATCCAGAAGCCAAATCAGGCGTGCGTCGCTTCATAGTGGGTATGTTGCTTAGTTCTTTCATTTGTCTTTCGGTTTATACAATTTTCAAAATATTTCAGGTGACGACAAGCTGACTCTCTATGAACGGAACTTGCTGCAACGTCTGAAGCCTAGTGAATTGTGCGCTGTGGAAGGTAGCGTGTTGACCATTAGCTGGCAGGGCAATTTTGTTGCTTGGGCGAGTCATTTGGGAGTACGTGTCTATGATCTGAGAGAGAAATGTTCGCTGGGACTGATGAAATGGGAGGTGCCAGCGCAAGCACGTCTAGAAAACTTTCACTGCCACCTACGTTGGTCGCATTCAACGACGTTGCTCATCGGTTGGGTAGACACCATACGTATTTGTGTGATACGGAAACGCAATGCCATCGAAGCATCCTCTAGTAACTTGCCAGGCTATGTTGTAGATCCAGGTCAGAATGATTATGGCAACACTTTATTTGTACCAGTTTTAATAATGTCTTTTTCCTTTTGCAGTCTCTACATTTCAAACATCTTTCTACATTTGTGGTCTGGCGCCGCTGGCGGCCAATCAGCTTGTGGTGCTAGGATATCGTAAGGAACGAAGTGCGAACTACAAAGCATTGCGTCCTGTGCTCTGTGTCATTGAATATAAGATGAACACTTGCGAGGAAGTGTGCACAGACAGCTTAACACTGCGTGGCTTCGAGGAGTACACAGTCAATGACTATAGTTTGGGTTGTATCATTGAGGAGAATCGCTACTTCATAATTGCCCCTAAGGATATTGTCGTTGCCAGCCTGATTGAGACAGACGATCGCGTGGAATGGCTCATTAAACACAAGTAAGTGGATTCCCTATGAAGGCTCTTCGTTGAATGATCCTATATTTTAAGTAGTTTTTATTTGATTCAGTCAAATCGGGGATGATTCAGTCTTATAAGTCAAGTAAATAATTTTTATTGAGTCTTTTCTCTGCCCTTACTTAACCAAAGAGGAATGCTTAATTTCCCATACATTTATCTACCAGGAAAGTTAATTTAATTGATTTTTAGAGACTTTTATCTTACTTATTCCACGAGTTATGCTTAACTGCCATTCAAATTTGACATAAGTCAATTTATTCTCATTTAATGGTTACTTTAATATCCCATTAGACCTTGGACGTAAACTTAATTCTCAAATTAGACTATTATATACTATTACCTTACCTTAGGTCCCTTCAATCACCATTAGTTAATACAAGTTTATATTAAATATGTTAAATTTAATAATTCAATTGCTTAGAACTAGCCTGAGTTGCTGCCATTGGAGCAATTCAAGTAAATTAAAGCATTTAGGTTTCGATACGCTACTTATAATGAATATCTTTGGTTATGAAAACTGACTACAAAATACATCTTATATGAATGTGAGCAACTAAGCAACGATGCTGTCGCAGCACTTATCAGCCGGCTTCGTCCAATCGTAGTAGTAGGAGACAAAGGCGCGTTGTCCCGGATGCTCATGTGTACACATCTTACCATTGTAGAGATCTTGCATTAAGTGCTGATTACGCTTGTGCAGCACCAGATGATAGTCCCGACACTTGGCCGGCATATAGGCAGTATCAAAACGTGGGTCGTGCCAGCGATAAACGTGCCGTAGTGGCGCCAACCAGGTGCCTAGTGAAGCATCTTCCGAGACGTATTTCGACAGCAGTTGAGAGTTATTCGCCACATGCGCGCATAGTTTCTGAGATAGAACATAGCCGCCACCTAGAGCATAATTAATGTAGTTCTTGCTCAAATAATAATTCGGTTCACTCCAGTGTCCCTTAGTTTTGATGTTAGCCCGCCCGTTGAAGTAGCCCCAATAGAGCTCAGGCAACGGGTCATTCACATAATCGCCTCGACGACGCAACAACTTGCGATCGTACGAAACGAGTACGTTAAGTAGATTGTCCAGCTTCACGTAGGAGTCGTCGTCCACTTTCAATAGGTATGAGAACTCGTAGTGTTGTGTTATTGTTATTAGCGACTGCAACAATTTCTCAGTGAGATTCTTATAATCGTCATGCAACTGCGGCAACAACAACAAATCATTGTGCTGCTTTTGTTCATGCTCTAGCTCAGAGCGTAGTGTGGGACTCAATTGTTGCGTTCCAATTGCAAAGATGTGATTGAACTTTATATTGCGGTGCACTCTCGGCTCCTCCATTTGTGGCAACTGTTGTTGCCATTGCACGTATTGCTGCAGACGATTCGCCTGCCACGCCACTGTTTCCATTTGCAAGTGGCCATCACTGTAGCTTGGTAGATAGATTTGATCCTCGGGGAAGTAGGTTTGCTTCAATGGCCTAGCGAGACGCAACCATGTCTCGCGCATGGCATCACGCTGCTCCGTGTAGCTGGGTGCACTGAACACGAGTATCACTAGAAATAAATCGGGATGCGGTTCCAGTTTGGCGACACCACTTCGCTCAACCGGACACTTATCCGCCATGCTGAGTATTCTTGTGATGAAACTGCCGAAGAAGAACGCTGTTATCGCTGTAAAGAGCGTAACTAGATTATTCATTCGACGCATTTTAAATTAATGTGCTTAGTTGTAACTGAGTGCCGGAAGATGAAAGATACAAGTTGCTTGCAAATTCAATAAACAGCTGTTAGTGCAGTACTTTTGCCCTGCTATCGATAAATCGATAGTTTAAATCGGTTACAACCTCGAGGGGCTGCCTGCTATCGATAACAAAGTAACAGATAGTTGAAAATGTAATATTTTAATAAATAATAATAAATTTAATTTAAATTTAACGCGAAAAATTATATTTTATTACCATTTTTTAATAAGAATTGTAGTTGCAATTTAAAGAAATAAATTATTATTTCAGCAAATTCGAGGAAGCAATGGAGATTTCTACACATGGCGGTAGTCTACCACTGCTTTCCGTGGCTAGGTAAGAATTATTAATGAATCAATTAATTTGATAATTCCTTATTAAAACCAAACAACCATAACAGATTATATATAAACCATTTGTTGACGCTCAAAAAATACGAAGACGCTGCTAAATTGTGTCTCCGTGCGCTGGGTAACAACAAAGCCCTGTGGCAGGAAGAGGTATTCAAGTTTGTCAAGTGCCAGCAACTACGCTGCGTTAGTGCTTACTTACCCACATCAGAGGATTGTAAACTGGATCCACAAGTCTATGAAATGGTACTCTATGAGTTTCTCATGTTGGACGTAAATGGATTTCTCAATCTAATCAAGGAGTGGCCACCAAAACTGTACAATGGCTTGGCCGTAATTAATGCCATACACGATAACTTTAGAAAACAGAATGCCAATGAGTTACTTGAGGCGTTGGCACTGTTGTATTCCTACCAAGGCAATTATGAAAGCGCATTGCGCATGTATTTAAAGTAAGTCTCTATTTTTACAATTTAAATATATATTCCAAGGAGTACTAAATTCTTTTTACAGATTGCAGAACAAAGATGTATTTGAGTTAATACGACGATTTGAACTCTACGACGTCATTTCTCAACTTATCATTCCACTCATTCAATTAGATCGCGAACGTGCCTTTAAGATATTACTCGATAAAAGTAAAATTAAGCCCGACGTTGTTGTACATCAATTGGAGCAAAACCAAGAATACCTTTACTGGGTAAATGATAAATATTAATCCATTTAGACCTATTCCCAACTAACTATTTTCGTTATTCACGTAGTATTTGGATGGTCTAGAAAAGACTGAGAGTCATGGCGCGTTCCACCAAAAACTTGTTGGACTCTATGCGAAATATGATCGTTCAAAGCTGTTGCCCTTTTTGCGTCGTTCAACTGATTACGCTATACAAGAAGCGCTGGCAATTTGCAAAAGCAAAGGTTTCCATCCAGAAATGGTCTATTTGCTAGGTCGCATGGGAAGTGTTGTCGAAGCTTTAAATATTATTATACATAGCGTAAGTCTTGATTGATACCTGATAGATCTGTCTATTGAAATGATTGTACTTTTAGATAAAAGACATTGAAATGGCCATTGAGTTCTGCAAGGAGCACAATGATGATGATCTTTGGAACAAACTCATCGACGAATCTACCAAGCAGCCTGAAATAGTAACCAAGGTTCTGGATGGAATAGTGGGTATGTAGAATTATTGACTAATACTGTATAGCGAGCTAATTAATTTCATTCGTAGACTACGTGAATCCGGAGTTGGTGGTCAGCAAGATCAAATTGGGACAGAATATACCTAATCTGCAACAATCGCTCACAAAAATGCTGTGGCATTATAATCTACAGGAGGATGTTATGGATCTGGCTCACAAGATCCAATTGACAGACTATTACGACACTCATGCTGAAGTGGTTACGATGCAGAAACGTGGTCGGAATGTCTCCTATGATCAAGTGTGTGCATCCTGTTCCCGTACCCTTATTGTTAGTGACACTACTCCGAACAATGGACTGACCATATTCAACTGTGGCCACATTTATCATGAAACTTGTCTGGCAGATTCTCGCTGTGGTGTTTGTTTGGATTGGGATGCTATTCTTGAAAATTGTTAGACGCCAATTTGTGAAAGTCTGAATGTGGTTTTGTACCAGAAGTATCAGGGTATGATAAGACAAAAAAAAGAGTGAAGGATAAGAAAAAAAGGTTCAAAACGAAGCTTGCTAATACCATACATCGTTGGTACAAACAGGCAATAATCAGTGGATTGAAAATGGATACTCGACCGTAAAAGCATTACTTTTGAATATATGAAATCCTGGTATGCAAACTTCAGCGTTCTAACATATTTTTTTAAAATTTTCATGCAATATGTACAATTAATTTATTAGCATTAACTTTGCTTGTATGAGTATTTATTTTTTATATTTAATTAAAGCTCGTGTAACTATTAATTGTGTCGACTATAGTGGTCTCGTTTCGAATTAGCGCTCCAAATTTATTGGTATCGATAGCAAATGCCTACTTTACACCGATAAATAGTGGAAAGCCCAAGTAAATATATCAGTCATCGGTATCGGTCAGCGTAAATATCCTGCACAAGAGGAAAGTTGTCAATGATCAGCGTTGCCAATTTGTGGGGAATTCCCCAAAGTGCGGGGAATTTTAAGTTGATTGGGGATTAACATTATGTGGGGAAAATGCGGGTTTTTACAATTTTTGATTTCCTGTACTTTATAAATTTGTGGCAGCACAAAAATTAGACGATGAATGGCGAGCTCACGCAATGCTGGATTTTTGTCAACATGGGCTTGAGTTCAAAATAATATTGGTGCTGAATGTTACTGGGGTAAAGTGTTTCGTCTGAAAAACGCTGCGGGAGAATATGTACCTGTTTCCAAATATAAAAATTGTTATTTCGTTGTTGCTGATACTGCCTTTTTCAAATGTGTCGCTCGAGCGCAAATTTAGTGTTCTTAAGAATTTGAAAACTGAAAACCGTAATTGACTGAGTACAGATACTGTTGTATCATTTATGGCTGCAAGAGAAGGAATTAAAAACTAGGCGGCAGCGTCAAGTTCAACCCGGCAAACAAAATGCTATCCACAAAAATATGTAAAAGAATATGAATGTTAACTGTTTGAGTTTTTATTTTAATTAATTAGGAATACTAATATGAGTTATACTCAGCTTTTTATTGTTTCATTTAAAAAAACCTATGTGGGGAATTTGTGGGGAATCAGCGGATTTTTGTCCCCAAATTTGGGGAATTTTATCCCGATTTTTATGGAAATGTATAAATTTGCATTGGCAACCCTGTCAATGATATATAGTCAGTGCTACCAATTTGGATTTTTTCCCGTAAAAACTGGCTTTTTTTGAAGGCTAAATGCGGGAAAAATTTGTGAATTGCGGGAATTGTGAAAAGCGGGAATTCTAGCTTTTTTTAGAAATTCTGTTGGCTTTTTCCCAACTTTTTTTGTGTTGTTAACACAAAAGTACAAAATATGGAAAAGTGGCAGATGTACGATAGTCACTTATAAACAATCCAGAAAATGTGTTGGCGTATCGATTGTTTTCTCGAAATACGCTAATTTCATAACTCGCTTAGTGTTTCCATTTCAATTTGATCAAGTGGGCCAACATCAGCAGCACAAACAAATTTTGGTCTTTAAAGATTCTGGTGAAAACCGGAGATTTTTTGAGTTGGCAACTTTGGCCATCAAATATTGTGTTTGCCCTGGCTATACGCGATTTCTGGCTATTTTCCAGGCTAACCTAATTAAATCCAATTTAAGGAATGCATTCTAAGCATAAGTTAAAGTTTTAATTTCAAGCAAAAGATATACTCTATTCATTTTTATTGTAATATAGAGAATCGGATTGTGACGGATGGGAAAATGCTGCGTCGACTATGAAGTGCCTATAAAATATCTGCAGATGATAGGCACTAATATGTCATACGCAAATGAGACAGACTAAGGAGATAACGATAAAATAATGCAAATCTTTATCTTTCAAACAAAAATGAACTTAATAAATTGTTATTTTTGAAGACATTTTTTCTCATTTTTGTTTTATTCATTTGTTTTTAGCTTTTTTTTTTTGGATCTTTTAATAATTTTTTTGAGCTTTTTTCTCCATTCATTCCGTCAAAAACAGCTTTTTTTGCTGGTCAAAAGTTGGCAGCACTGTATATAGTATGAATTTCTACTTTGCTGATCCTGGGATTCGGTGGTGCCAAGGTTTAAATACCAGCGCATTGGCAATGATGATCTGCGACAAATACTCAACACCGATGTGATCACCTGTGCGCAGTCATTCCAAGGTGAATTGCCCAATACTACCCAAATGCGAATACTATAAGAAAAACATTCATAACTTTACCTTTCGGCAGTTTCTGATAGTAAGCCCAAACCAAGGACATGTCTATATGTTGAATCACGAGGGTAAATCATTGGAGTCCAATTTGAGCAGTGGCAAAAGTCACACTCATTCATAGCGGTAAACCACATCGATCCTCGCGGTGAATATGTGGCCACATGCTCCGATGACGGCCGCCTGAGTAATGAATTCCATAATTAAACAAGATTTTGCGCAGCAACTATAATATTTTTTTAAATTAATCCAATTCTGCAGGTCAACATTACGAAATTATTCAACTGGAAGAACAATCGAAGTTTTATTTCGGGCAAGTTTATCAAAGCGGACGGGTGGTAAACATTTATACAATGGCCGATATTTTGCCAGCTAATAACAGCGTAAGTTTTATGCATGTAGATAAAAAGACCAATAATATGTGACATTGCAATGTGGTGATTCTAGGATTCAGGCAGCGATGAGGAAGAAGTAAAGCCAAAGTTCAAATACCAGCGCATTGGAAATGATCTGCGAAATATACTCAACACCGATGTGGTCACCTGTAGTGCTGTGCATTCCAAGGTTTGTTTTCAATTGGACGCAATTGGAATATAAATAAAAAATTCATAATTTTACAGTTTCTGATATTTGGCACATTCCGAGGGCGCGTCTATCTGGTGGATCATCAGGGCAACTCAGTGGAGTCCAATTTAAGCACTGGCGATCGTCACACTCATTCCGTGGCTGTGAACCACATCGATGTGGATCCTCGTGGTGAATACGTTGCCACATGCTCCGATGACGGTCGCGTGAGTCATGAATTTAATCATAAATTAAGGGATGCAACAACCGATTAAAATCAATTGCACTCCGCAGGTTAATATTACGGGCTTGTTTAGTTGCGAGAACAATCATAGTCTCAGTTATGGCAAATTCATCAAAGCTGTCGCCTTAGATCCAGAAGCCAAATCAGGCGTGCGTCGCTTCATAGTGGGTATGTTGCTTAGTTCTTTCATTTGTCTTTCGGTTTATACAATTTTCAAAATATTTCAGGTGACGACAAGCTGACTCTCTATGAACGGAACTTGCTGCAACGTCTGAAGCCTAGTGAATTGTGCGCTGTGGAAGGTAGCGTGTTGACCATTAGCTGGCAGGGCAATTTTGTTGCTTGGGCGAGTCATTTGGGAGTACGTGTCTATGATCTGAGAGAGAAATGTTCGTTGGGACTGATGAAATGGGAGGTGCCAGCGCAAGCACGTCTAGAAAACTTTCACTGCCACCTACGTTGGTCGCATTCAACGACGTTGCTCATCGGTTGGGTAGACACCATACGTATTTGTGTGATACGGAAACGCAATGCCATCGAAGCATCCTCTAGTAACTTGCCAGGCTATGTTGTAGATCCAGGTCAGAATGATTATGGCAACACTTTATTTGTACCACTTTTAAAAATGTCTATTTCCTTTTGCAGTCTCTACATTTCAAACATCTTTCTACATTTGTGGTCTGGCGCCGCTGGCGGCCAATCAGCTTGTGGTGCTAGGATATCGTAAGGAACGCAACGTGAACAATAAAGCATTGCGTCCTGTGCTCTGTGTCATTGAGTATAAGATGAATGCATTCGAGGAAGTTTGTACAGAAAACATAAATCTGCAGGGCTTCGAGGAGTATACAGTCAATGACTATAACCTGGGCTGTATTACTGAGGAGAATCGTCTCTTCATTATTACGCCTAAGGACATTGTCGTGGCCAGCTTGACTAGCACAGATGATCGTCTAAAGTGGCTGATTGGGCACAAGTAATGTAAAATATTGTACTTGTTTTCAATATTTAACTGTTTCGAAATTTTTTCGCAATCGTTTTTATCTTAATCTTAATCAATACTCCAAATTTAAAATTAAGAACCATGCTTGAATGCTTAATACTTTTATGTAATTTCAACGATCCACAATCTCTATATTAAAACCTGTTTTGTTCTTATAGCTACAATGGTAAGAGCTAGACAGATTAGTTTTAATAATTTAATTACGTAATTAGGCTGATTTTTTCAAATTTCCTACGCTAAAAATGATAAATTTTTTATATTTGCAGGAAATTTGAAGAAGCTATGGAAATGTCAACACAAGGTGATAGTCTTTCACTGCTGTCCGTGGTCAGGTAAAAATTTATTTTTAATTACAAACACTTATTAAAATCAAACAACCAATGCAGAATGTATATAAACCACTTGTTGGATATAAAAAAATATGAAGACGCAGCAAAGTTGTGTCTTCGTGAGCTGGGTAACAACAAAGCCCTTTGGGAAGAACACGTCTTGAAGTTTGCCAAGTGTCAGCAACTGCGCTGTCTGAGTGCTTATTTACCCACATTGGAGGATTGTACCATGGATCCACATTTCTATGAAATGGTGCTGTTCGAGTTTCTCAAGTTCGATGTTAATGGATTTCTTAAACTAATTAAAGAGTGGCCACCGCAGCTGTATGATGGCTGGGCCATTATTAATCTCATACATGAAATTTTTAGGAAACAAAATACCCATGAGTTGCTGGAGTCCATAGCCCTATTATATATCTATCAAGGCGATTCTAACAGCGCATTGCGTTATATGTGATGTCCATAAGTATAAGATTTTATGGATTATCAAGGATATTTTCTTGCACCTATTAAATATGTTCTTTGCTTTTTTTCGCATCTGTAAAAATTCACTATAAATAAAACTTCACAAAATAAATGCAGGATTGAACTCATTTTGTTGTGAATTGATTTCCAAGGTAATCAAAATGAACGCTGGCGCGGCTTTGGTTTCGATTAATCGATAACGAGCGTGTAGCAATGCTATTCGATTTCCGTGGTCACTTGGAAAAATCAGCTGTTAACTGCGGTATTCGGTCACACTTTGTTTGCAAAGATGTTTTGATAAGAAAGCGAATGCAAATAAAAATTTTATACAATGGCCGATATATTGCCAGCTAATAACAGCGTAAGTTTTATGCATGTAGATAAAAAGACCAATAATATGTGACATGGCAATGTGGTGATTCTAGGATTCAGGCAGCGATGAGGAAGAAGTAGAGCCAAAGTTCAAATACCAGCGCATTGGCAATGATCTGCGAAATATACTCAACACCGATGTGGTCACCTGTAGTGCTGTGCATTCCAAGGTTTGTTTTCAATTGGACGCAATTGGAATATAAATAAATAATTCATAATTTTACAGTTTCTGATATTTGGCACATTCCGAGGGCGCGTCTATCTGGTGGATCATCAGGGCAACTCAGTGGAGTCCAATTTAAGCACTGGCGATCGTCACACTCATTCCGTGGCTGTGAACCACATCGATGTGGATCCTCGTGGTGAATACGTTGCCACATGCTCCGATGACGGTCGCGTGAGTCATGAATTTAATCATAAATTAAGGGATGCAACAACCGATTAAAATCAATTGCACTCCGCAGGTTAATATTACGGGTTTGTTTAGTTGCGAGAACAATCATAGTCTCAGTTATGGCAAATTCATCAAAGCTGTCGCCTTAGATCCAGAAGCCAAATCAGGCGTGCGTCGCTTCATAGTGGGTATGTTGCTTAGTTCTTTCATTTGTCTTTCGGTTTATACAATTTTCAAAATATTTCAGGTGACGACAAGCTGACTCTCTATGAACGGAACTTGCTGCAACGTCTGAAGCCTAGTGAATTGTGCGCTGTGGAAGGTAGCGTGTTGACCATTAGCTGGCAGGGCAATTTTGTTGCTTGGGCGAGTCATTTGGGAGTACGTGTCTATGATCTGAGAGAGAAATGTTCGCTGGGACTGATGAAATGGGAGGTGCCAGCGCAAGCACGTCTAGAAAACTTTCACTGCCACCTACGTTGGTCGCATTCAACGACGTTGCTCATCGGTTGGGTAGACACCATACGTATTTGTGTGATACGGAAACGCAATGCCATCGAAGCATCCTCTAGTAACTTGCCAGGCTATGTTGTAGATCCAGGTCAGAATGATTATGGCAACACTTTATTTGTACCAGTTTTAATAATGTCTTTTTCCTTTTGCAGTCTCTACATTTCAAACATCTTTCTACATTTGTGGTCTGGCGCCGCTGGCGGCCAATCAGCTTGTGGTGCTAGGATATCGTAAGGAACGAAGTGCGAACTACAAAGCATTGCGTCCTGTGCTCTGTGTCATTGAATATAAGATGAACACTTGCGAGGAAGTGTGCACAGACAGCTTAACACTGCGTGGCTTCGAGGAGTACACAGTCAATGACTATAGTTTGGGTTGTATCATTGAGGAGAATCGCTACTTCATAATTGCCCCTAAGGATATTGTCGTTGCCAGCCTGATTTAGACAGACGATCGCGTGGAATGGCTCATTAAGCACAAGTAAGTGGATTCCCTATGAAGGCTCTTCGTTGAATGATCCTATATTTTAAGTAGTTTTTATTTGATTCAGTCAAATCGGGAATGATTCACCCTTATGAGTCAACTAAATAATTTTTATTGAGTTTTTTCTCAGCCTTTACTTAACCAAAGAGGAATGCTTAATTTCTCATAGATTATATCTACCAGGATAGTAAATTTAATTGATTTTTAGAGACTTTTATCTTACTTTTTCCACAAGTTATGCCTTACTGCCATTCAAATTTAAATTTAACCCGATCATTTGATTAAGGAATTAGGTCCCTTCAAAGACCATTAGTTAATACAAGCTTGAGTTGCTGCCATAGGAGCAATTCAAGTAAACTAAAGCATTTAGATTTCGATACTCTACTTATAATGAATATCCTTGGTTATGAAAACTGACTCAATACAGTTTATATGAATGTGAGCAACTAAGGAACGATGCTGTCGCAGAATTTATCAGCCGGCTTCGTTCAATCGTAGTAGTAGGAGACAAAAGCTCGTTGTCCCGGATGCTCATGAGTACACATCTTACCATTGTAGAGATCTTGCATTAAGTGCTGACTACGCTTGGTAGATAGATTTGATCTTCGGGGAAGCAGGTTTGCTTCAACACGAGTAGAAATAAATCGTGATGCGGTTTCAGTTTGGCGACACCACTTCGCTCAACCGGACACTTATCCGCCATGCTAAATATTCTTGTGATGATACTGCCGAAGAAGAAAGCTGTTATCGCTGTAAAGAGCGTAACTAGATTATTCATTCGACGCATTTTAAATTATTGTGCTTAGTTATAACTGAGTGCCAGAAGATAAAAGATAAAGATACAAGTTGCTTGTAAATTCAATAAACAGCTGTTAGTGCAGTACTTTTGCCCTACTATCGATAAATCGATAGTTTAAATGGGCTACAGCCTCGAGGTGCTGCCTGCTATCGATAACAAAGTAACAGATAGTTGAAAATGTAATATTTTAATAAATAATAATAAATTTAATTTAAATTTAACGCGAAAAATTATATTTTATTACCATTTTTTAATAAGAATTGTAGTTGCAATTTAAAGAAATAAATTATTATTTCAGCAAATTCGAGGAAGCAATGGAGATTTCTACACATGGCGGTAGTCTACCACTGCTTTCCGTGGCTAGGTAAGAATTATTAATGAATCAATTAATTTGATAATTCCTTATTAAAACCAAACAACCATAACAGATTATATATAAACCATTTGTTGACGCTCAAAAAAATACGAAGACGCTGCTAAATTGTGTCTCCGTGTGCTGGGTAACAACAAAACCCTGTGGCAGGAAGAGGTATTCAAGTTTGTCAAGTGCCAGCAACTACGCTGCGTTAGTGCTTACTTACCCACATCGGAGGATTGTAAGCTGGATCCACAAGTCTATGAAATGGTACTCTATGAGTTTCTCATGTTGGACGTAAATGGATTTCTCAATCTAATCAAGGAGTGGCCACCAAAACTGTACAATGGCTTGGCCGTAATTAATGCCATACACGATAACTTCAGAAAACAGAATGCCAATGAGTTACTTGAGGCGTTGGCACTGTTGTATTCCTACCAAGGCAATTATGAAAGCGCATTGCGCATGTATTTAAAGTAAGTCTCTATTTTTACAATTTAAATATATCTTCCAAGGAGTACTAAATTCTTTTTACAGATTGCAGAACAAAGATGTATTTGAGTTAATACGACGATTTGAACTCTACGACGTTATTTCTGAACTTATCATTCCACTCATTCAATTAGATCGCGAACGTGCCTTTGAGATATTACTCGATAAAAGTAAAATTAAGCCCGACATTGTTGTACATCAATTGAAGCAAAACCAAGAATACCTTTACTAGGTAAATGATAAATATTAATCCATTTAGACCTATTCCCAACTAACTATTTTCGTTATTCACGTAGTATTTGGATGGTCTAGAAAAGACTGAGAGTCATGACGCGTTCCACCAAAAACTTGTTGGACTCTATGCGAAATATGATCGTTCAAAGCTGTTGCCCTTTTTGCGTCGTTCAACTGATTACGCTATACAAGAAGCGCTGGCAATTTGCAAAAGCAAAGGTTTCCATCCAGAAATGGTATATTAACTAGGTCGTATGGGAAGTGATGTCGAAGCTTTAAATATTATTATACATAGCGTAAGTCTTGATTGATACCTGATAGATCTGTCTTTTGAAATGATTGTACTTTTAGATAAAAGGCATTGAAATGGTCATTGAGTTCTGCAAGGAGCGCAATGATGATGATCTTTGGAACAAACTCATCGACCAGTCTAGGGGTGAAATGGTAACCAAGGTTCTGGATGGAATTGTGGGTATGTAGAATTATTGATCAATACTGTATAGCGAGCTAATTAATTTCATTCGTAGACTACGTGAATCCGGAGTTGGTGGTGAGCAAGATCAAATTGGGACAGAATATACCTAATCTGCAGCAATCGCTCACAAAAATGCTGTGGCATTATAATCTACAGAAAGATGTTATTGATCTGGCTCACAAGATCCAATTGGCAGACTATTTCGACACTCATGCTGAAGTGGTTACGATGCAGAAACGTAGTCGGAATGTCTCTGATGATCAAGTGTGTGCATCCTGTTCCTGCACCTTTATTGTTAGTGACTCTACTTCAAACAATGGACTGACCATATTCAATTGTGGCCACATTTATCATGAAACTTGTCTGACAGATTCTTATTGTGGTGTCTGTTTCGATTCTTATAAATTGTAAATGCCAATTTGTAAAAGTCTGAATGTGGTTTTGTACCAGAATTATCAGGGTATTATAGGATAAATAAAAGAGTGAAGGATAAGGAAAATTGTTCAGGAAGAATCTTGCTAATACCATAAATCGTTGGTACAAATAGGCAATAGTCTCTTCATTGCCTGGGATACTCGACCTATACTAATTGACAGTAAAAGCATTACTTTTGAATATATGAAAACTTCAGCGTTCTAAGATATTTTTTAAAATTTTCATGCAATTAATTTATTAGCCTTAACCTTTGCTTGTATGAGTATTTATTTTTTATATTTAATTAAAGCGCTGTAACTATTAATTGTGTCGACTATAATTCAGTGGTCTCGTTTCGAATTAGCGCGCCAAATTTATTGGTATCGGCACCAAATGCCTACAGCACATCCATAGCTGGTGGAAAGCCCAAGTAAATGTATCGGTCATCGATTCTTATCGCAACTTGATAAATAAAAACACATGCAAGTTGTTTAATAGAAACTTACAATAACATATGCATGACATATTGGCAATTGTTTCTTATTACAATTGTTTCCGTGTTTATTTTCTTTCATTCACCCCAATACAATCTTGCAAACGGTAGTCAAATGCGCTTAGGCCTCTGTCTCAGACTGAAGCTTAGCCACATAGGCGGCCTTGTGGGCAGCAACCTTGGTCTTGCGCTCCTCATTCGTGAGTTTCTTGGCGTTCCACCTCTTCTTGGTAGGAGCTGCCTTCTTTGCAGCAGCCTTCTTCGGGGTTGGATCGTTGCGGATGGCCTGGTGGGCTTTCTTGTAGATATCCTCAACCTGCAAGGTTCAATGAAATAGATCAATAAAACAATACTATTTGAGGAATATGAATTTAGTGATGTGCAACCATAAACAGGAAAATCAGCTCATTGGGAAGAGGTGAAATACGAACACAGGTTTGCATTTACTGTGGTCCACTTTTGGCACAGCCAGCGTTGTGGGTTACAAAACGCAGCGGTAATTTTTTAAGTGGACGTCAAAATCATTTAATTAATGAGGATACTCACATCGTCGGCACGGATGCCCAACTTGATGTAACGGCTGAACTGGCGCTTGAAAGCCTCCTCATCCTCTTCCTCCAAGCTGCGCATATAATCAGCCACGTGCTGACCGAAGATGTGAGCGCGGTGCACATCAGCATTGAAGCTCTTGGCCTCAGCAGAGTAGCCAGGGAAACGCTTAACGGAGTGGGGGATGTTCAGACCACCATCGACAGCGCCCTTCATAGCACCGAACACACGGGCACCGGTGGTTGTGCGAGCCAAACCGACATCCAAGAAACAACGGAATGCACCTGGTCCGTCATCGACGGGCTCCACGTTGAATTCTTCGCCGGTGACCTCAGTGCAGCCAGTGTAGATGGAGTCCAAACCCAACTTGTTCAACAGACGGCGAGCAACCAACAGGCCAGTGGCGTAGGCAGCAGCATAGTTGGTCAAACCGACCTGCAATATTGGTTTGTGTTTATTACCAGCCTAAAGAGCCTTATTGAAAAGTGATTTACCTGGATGCCATAGTTGGGCAGCTCGTGCGAGTAAGCAGAGCAGACGACGCGGTCACCCTCGATACGAGCGTAAGCGATTTGGGCAGTGATGTCCTTGTTCGACAGACGCACAATCAAGCGGTACTTGGGGGTGTTGTACTTGTTCTTGTCCTGGAAAGTCAGACGCTTTCTGGCATAGTAGTCGGTCTTGCCCTCACGACGCCTGCGGAACTTAACTTGGTACCGCTTGAAGTACTGCTTGTTCTTGACTACCTTGACGAAACCCTGTAAATCACACACAAAACATACACACAACACAAGTTGGAATTAGTTGATGATCTGTTGTATGGCACTAACTTTAATCTCTCAATTATTTATGCATCAGTGGTCGCTTTTGCGCAGTCTTATTGCATTTCACTAAAGCGTACTTTAATTGAGACGTTTGTTGTGTTATCTTATTGAAAATGCTCACCATTTTTCACTTTTTAATGAAAATTAAACACCGACGCAAAATACGCGATGTCTTCACACGTAGGTGAAAAAGAAAAAGGAAGAAGCTGACAGGCCGCTTAGAAGCAGGGTCGTATTTTTCGCTTTGACAGTTAGCGCACAGCCAACTTAGCGTATACATTAAAAATCCGCCAGATGGCGTGTGAGTGTTATCAGTCAATGGGCGCCTATTGCATTGAAATTCAAAAAGTAAATGTGTTTAAAATATTGTATTTCGGAGTGTTTTATATTTTAATAGCAATGCTTCCAAATGTATTTGTGTATTTTCCTCAAATTCTTCGGCATTTTGAGAGCTATATAACCGTTCAATGTCATGTTGCAGTTTCTAAAAAAAATATTATTTTTAATATGTTTGCAATGAGGAAGATATCTTTCATATTTACCATAACTTTTAATTGAATATCTTCAATGGGTGTTAAATCCTCATCTTCCGGTTCTAGATTTAAATGCAAATGCTGTTTGAAATGATATAAAGCCGAAGCATCATCACTTTCTAGCAGTAAGGCCACATTATTCTCTTCTTCACTGCTTGTCAAAGTAAGCTTGCTATCGACAAAATATAAGTCCAGATTATTATCGTGACTTTTATCACTGGCATTACATAAGCTAGCTATTTGTTGCAAGTTCATATTACTAAATGGTTTAATTTTTTGTTTGATTATGAGTTTAGCTTTCTTCTCAGCAGATCGCAACATATCAATTGCTTGCGGTTTACTAAACAAATTTAATGAGTAAAGATGTCCATTAAAAAGTGCGCGATATGTTTCGCTGGTTTCTTTTACTTCAACTGGCAGCAGGACAGCATTAATTTGGGTTTTGAACTCTAGAAAGGCGACCAATTTAAGCGTAAATACAGGCAGCTGCGTGTTATGAATTTTTTTAAGAGGTATAACGATGTGACACTTGCGGCTTATAAGTAAATCTGTGGGAACACGATGCACATGCGCTTCATGCTCGTGATAGACAAGTATTTGCCAGTGGCTGCTGTGCAGCAATAGATGGCTATTGTGCAGCTTCAACTGTATTGTGGCATAAACGCCGCAACTGTCTAGGTCCACTTGTCTAGCCGTGTGGAGCAGCAACATGTCAATGCCATAGACGGGTAGTTGTCGTCGAAACTCAAGTGTCGCCTCCAAGCTTTGCTCCTCCCAAGCCTCATTCCTGGCAACTGCCACCAGCTGTTGTTTCTCGTGTTCCCGCTGTATGGCAGCCAAGAGTTGTGCTGGCTGCTGTTCGTATTGCTCCAAAACGTCAGCATTGCCACGTAATCTTTCAATAGCAGATGGCGTTAAGTCATTGAGCATGCCGTCATCTCTGGAAGCTTGCTGTTCTTGCTGCAAACTAAAGGCTATGCGATAGAATATGTTATTGTCGCTCAGACAAACCAACTGTTCAATGTGCTGCACCCAAGTGCAGGCTTGCATCCCTGCCACAGACTTGCAACAGCGTTGCACGACACAATCATCAAGCTGTTCATCGTACTGGAATCTCAAGCGCACCAACTCTTCGCCATCAGTATAGTAAAAATCTCCATTATCACTGCTGGCATCGTAATCCAACCACTCGGCACCAGTGAAATGCATTTGTCGCTGTTTAATGCCCAGCAACTGAGACATATACCAGATGTCTACGCTCCCACAACTGAGGTAGACCAAACATAGGTTTAACGATGGCAGTAGACGCATAAAATCCACAGAAGTGGCATAAATGCAGAGAAGTTCAATATTGTAGGCCTGCTCCTTATCAGCATCCTCATATGCATCGTATGGAATCAAGACAAATACATGTCCTGCAATGCTAAAAATATGAAGCTGCTTATCGGCGATTGCGCCAACACCAAATAAGCATTGCATGAACTTTTCATGTGATTTGGTAACCGTCACAGTCATCAAAGTATAATGATCGTTTTGCCAATCACATTGGAAAATGTTCTGCTCATCGTAGGTGATGTCATAGCTTTGCAGAAGGGTGCTCTCTCCTTTGCCTAAGCTGGGAAGATCCATGTAGACCTGCAGTAGTAACTGTTGCGTCTCCTCGTTGTGCGCAATCACACTGAATCCCTCGTGAGTCTGGGCGAATGCTCGAACGCCTTTTAGCCAGGCGATGCTGTGCAGCGATTTGATGGAGCCAAAACAATGAATGCGGCCATCGGACATTAGCAACAGCGTGTTGTACTCGAGCATGTGAATGCTGCGCAGATAACAGTTGTTGTTGGGCAATGGAATGCGCACCTTGGTCATCTCCATTCGACTGGTTTTCTTAGACGTCTTGAAACGATAGTTTATCAAGTAGCATTCGTTCCAAGTGACAAACACTGATTTGGTTTTGTTGTTGCTGGTCGAAGAGTGGCTTATTAGGCCACATGGTTGAAACAAAGTATCATCCTCGATGGACCAGAGGGGGTCCTCTTCTTCTACTGTCCCTGGTTCATTTAACTTCTCAATTTCCATAATTTTCCGCGGAACAACAATTTTCAAATATGATGCACCAAAAATCAGCTGATAACTACAAGTATGACCATAGCTTTTTAGTTCAAAATTCCTTTAAAACGCGTGGCGAGGCAGTCACACTATCTACAATTTTCAATACTACCGGTTAATTAACGTTGTCGTAATATTCATTACAAATTTGTACAATTAACTTAATTAAATCTATAATCTGATCATTCGTTTGCTCGTATGTGTTTCTATTTGTAATGTTTCTTATTGTATTTTACGCAATGTCTATCTCTAAAGCAATCGTTTAGTGCCAAAACGTAACGACTTTGAAAGTCAGTGAAGAGGCAACAGGTAAACAAAGTTTAAACAATAATACACAACAAATGGCGTTGCTTATTCGCTTGGCGCGACGCACTCACGCGACTAAGCTGACTGAACACCAGGCTGCGTTGATGGCACGCAGCTTGCCAAAGCGCGAAGCGATTCCCGGCGTGCAACACATTATTGTGGTGGCCTCCGGCAAAGGTGGCGTCGGCAAGAGCACTGTGGCCGGTGAGTACTTGGCTTAATTTTGCAATCATGCTTAAACAAATCTATTTTGTTTTTAGCAAATTTTGCTTGCAGCTTGGCCAAGTTGGGTGCCAGAGTAGGACTGCTGGATGGTGATATCTTTGGTCCCAGTATTCCTCTGTTGATGAATGTGCATAGTGAGCCGCTTATCAATGATAACAATCAGATTATACCGCCACAGAACTACAATGTCAAGTGCCTGTCCATGGGCATGTTGGCACCCACGGATGGTGCCATTATCTGGAGAGGACCTCTTGTCATGTCTGCCATACAGCGGTTGCTCAAAGGCGCCGTTTGGAGTCCCCTGGATGTGTTGGTCGTAGACACCCCACCGGGAACTGGCGATGTGCATCTATCGCTGACCCAACACGCCCCAATTACTGGTGTCGTACTGGTGACCACGCCCCATAAAGCAGCTGTTGATGTGACGATCCGTGGCGCTGAAATGTATTCCAAACTCCAAGTGCCCATTCTTGGCTTGGTGGAGAATATGCGTTACTCCATTTGTGACAGTTGCAAGAAGCGTACAGAGTTTTTTAAGGGACCAACAGATCTATCAAGCAAATTGCCACCCACAACCATATCATTGCCATTGGAAGCGCACATTGCCGAGTGTGGCGAATCTGGAGTTCCTGTAGTTATTAAACATCCCAACTCGGAGTATGCTAAGCTTTTCAGTCAACTAGCTAGTCACATATGGGGTGCTCTAGAAAAAAAGAGTGAAGCAAACAATGATGCGCAGTCAAAGTAGTCAATTACAGTTGCATTTGGATAAGTTTTCGCTAATAAAATAAGCAATGGTCTTAGAGGCAAGAATAAAAAACTACCAATGTTATTTTGTGTTAAGTTGTTATAAAAATATAATCATTTAATATTTGTTATACAATTCATTTATTTACGCAATCAACACACAAACCTATTTAACAATAACGAACACAATTAATTTTAATTTTTCTAACTTCATAAGTTAAGCTTGGAGCTATATTTTCCTAATAAAGAAAGAATAGCGTTGCTGATTCATTTTAAGAAAGTAATCAATAAAATCAGTTTAATATTCAAACAAATTATGTTATCAACGAAGCTACAACTAAGAAAGTGACCACAAAGTCTAAAATATCCCAAAAGATTATTTACATTTTTTTTTTTTTGGTTTTCAGTAATGAATTTATTTATTCTTCTTCAGTTTCTTCATCTTTTTCATGGCCTTACGATGCGCATATTTGTCAGTCCGCTTGATAACCTCTTTGTACTTTCGTTTGTTGAACTTTTGGAATTCCTCATCGGCCAACAATTCATCCACCAATGATTTCTTCGTCTTGCGCGTATGACGCTCACTATAATGATCCAGAGGCGAGTGCTGAACTGTTCCAATCTGGAAGTATTTAGGCAGCACCTTGAGGTCGTTCTTCTTATAGAAATGTTTAGGATCCAACACGGAACGCATTTGTATGATCTTTAGCTCATTGCGCATATCCTCAGTGATTTCAGTGGCTGGCATATCAAACCAACCGCCTCCCTTAGTCTTAGCGCGTTCTGCCTGTAATTCAATAAGAGTAACATTAATTTTTGGGAAATGAATTGGCATAAAGTACGCATTATAAGCAAGTCAATATCAGATTACTAAAGACGTCGTCAATGCGGCAACAGCACAAGCCTCAACAACTGCTGTGTTATGGGGTGTCGACAATAGCACGGATGTTTCATTTGGGAATTGAATGTATGCCCACGCCTAAATCAGTTATCTTGGCTCAACGATAAATGACAGTCTAGCGTTTCAAGGCCTCTGATGTTCCGTCGGCCTTACAGCGATCGTTACAAGCTCCGAGGCGATCACTAAGATTACAACGGATGAAACGTTTGATGTGCCATTGTCTATGAAGTGATTCGAGTCTCTTGTCACAGCAGTCGCCTCAAGCAGCAAGTGTTGTGCACTTACTACACCATCATTTGGTGCAGTTTCGGTTGTCGAATATTTCATCATCTAAATGCGTGTAAAATATTCCACAATTTGAGTTAACTTACTCTATTCAAAAGAGGCTGTTTTCGCCTGGACACTGTTGGCAACGCCTTCGACTGCGCAAAATCGCCTGTGAGAACCGTTTTCTTCATATCCCACTCGACATTTGCTTTGCGCTCCTTCTGACTTTCGCTAGTATCGTAATGCAAATCAGTGATTTTTTTGCGCTTCGTCATCTTGTGAGTGTCCGAATTTTCGACTGCCTCATTAATCTGCTCAGCCAGTTCAGTAAGCCGCACTGCCACTTTAGATGGTGCTGCTAGCGTCGATTCATTCGCTCTAGACTTAACTACTTTTCGCACATCTTTGTTGTTCACTTTGACGCCAAACAGTTCAATTTCCTGAACTTCTTCCTCCTCATCATCACTGCCTGAGTTATTGGCGCTAAGCAAGCGATCACTAAAAGCGTTATTGTATATTGCAGCGGATGAATGGCCACCATCCACATCTGCATCTTGTTGCTGATCACCGGCTGTGTCAATTACAAATAACGAAGCCATTTTTATATTTTACAAAAACTAAAAACGCGCAACGCATGTGGCGTCGATTCTAAATGTTTACTATTCGTCGTGACTGGCAATTAGGTATGGGAAGAAAGGCAGTATCGATATTAAATTTTGAAACGTGAGCACTGTGAGATCATAAATTGCGCGGTATTTAATTTCCGGAATACAAATAACAAAAAGTTCATCCAATATTTATTCGAAATTTACGAGATTCAGTCAATTTTACCTCCTTACGCTTGAAAATTTTCAATTTCATATATTTTAATATGCGAAAACCTATCGATATCCTTACCATAAAAATTCGATATATTAAAAATGTTTAAAAATATTTACTTATCGATAGAGCCATATATGTATCTCCACCTCTAGCATATCACACGTGTTTTGTTGATTTCAGCTGAGTGGAAGTTTGGCAAAAATAGTGGCATATATAGTTGAAAAAACCTAAATATAATGTCAGTTTTCTATAAAAGACAATTCTTAGAGTATTACTTCTGGTATCTAATTTATAAAACGTAGGACCATCCAGTAAATTATTCGAGTAATCAGCTCGGTAATCGACTTCTTTCGCTGAGAGACTTATTGCGTATTATTAGGAAATACATTTCAAAGAGAGGTTCTACAAAAAACGAAAATTTCTTCGAAATGTCAATGTTTAGCAGCAAAACGGGCATTACGTCCATATTAAAGTCGTACAGCGGTGCGGATCGCGAGCGTGCTAAAACTGCAGCTTTGAATAAAGTACGCTTTTCGACGCCAAAAGAGAAGGGCATTATTGAGTCGGTGCGAGTTGCTCTCGATGAGCATAATTTTCACTTGATCCAGGAATTTACTTACTTTCTACGCGAGGCGGAGTTATGTGTAAGTTTGTAAAAAATCAAAAAGTATTCAATTGTAACCTTTAACTTTTAGGATGAGGAAATTGTGGCTATTATGCGAGATGCTCGGAAAATCGTGCACAGCTTGACGCCGGAGTTTGCCGATCTTGTGGAAGCTCTTCTAGGAATCAACTGGAAGAAACGCAACATAAATGCTACAGAAGCTTATTCCGAGTTTACTGTTGATGTTATGATTGCCCACAATACGTATATTCAGATTGGAATCACCAAGTTAATCTTAAACTGGATACCAAATGATCAGGAAACTGACGATTGGATCAATGGATCGCCGTCCGAAAGTGTGCAAGCGGATTTACAAACTCTTCACACTTTGCTCAATCGTATTTTGACCGCAGTGCCAATGGCTTTTGATGTGGTTGTGGACACAATTGCGGCTAAATTTCCATATTTTAAAAAGCCGGCTCATGTCACCGCCGGGTACATACACAATGTACTTTGGCTCATATCTTCAAAGCCAGTCTATGAAGAGCTTTTATTGCAGCTGGTTCTGCAAAAGTAAGTCTTTATCCTCCATTTGTAAACATTGTAAACATTTTTTTTTCGCTCGATAGACTGCTTATACTGGACGTGAGTGCGCCACGTGATGAAATCGAAGCACTACGGGAGGACTCCGATGATGAAGAAGATGACATGGAGGCGGACGCCATGTTTCAGATGGATGATGTCAATACTCAGCCAAAGCAGCCAAGACCGCTAGATCATCCCATTGGTCAGATGCTTGATATATGCCTGCTGAAGCTTTTTAAGTTCCTCGACGATAAATGTCGGCCAACGCTCAATGCCAACGATGAACAGCGAATTGTGAAAAACCGATTCTTCAAGATGCTTATTCACATCTTCGACGAGGTGCTGCTTCCAAGCCACAACATACATCATGTGCAGTTTGTCATGTTTTATGTGTGCAGCATTCGTCCAGCCTATACCGAAGCTTTTCTCAATTTTCTTTGGCTAAAAGTCCAGAATCCAAATGTATCGTCAATCATACGACATGTCGCTGTTAGTTACATTGCCAGTTTTCTAGCTCGTGCCAAGTTTGTGCCATTGAGGTGAGTACAGATCATAACTTAATCGAATAATCATTAATGGCTCCCTTTGCAGCACCATCACTTACTATCTGAAGGAGTTGAGCAACTGGGCAAATACCTACATCAATGATTCGGATGAGTTTAGCAGCAAAAACTGTTCACTCAAAGCCAACATGGTATTCTTCTCCGTCTGCCAGGCCATGTTCTATTTGATTGCCTTTCGTGCGCGCGATTTGACAATCAACGAAAAGAGTAAGTTAGTTAATATCGACCCTGTTTTGGTACTAACTTTTATATCTCTCTAGATTTGCTGCTGTTAAACACGCTACAATTGTCTAGACTCGCCATGTGTCACTTCAATCCGCTGCGTTATTGCCTGCCACCGGTGGCCACTGCATTCGCTGGTGTCACGCGCACTTATCAGTTAGCATATTGTCACACAGTCCTGGAGCGCAATGCACGACGCAAACTGGCAACCATTTATGGGCATGATAAGCTAATGCCAGAGGAAACGCTTGACACCTTCTTTCCCTTTGATCCATACATTCTGCCACTGTAAGCTAAACCCATCTGATTTTTAAAATTTTATTCTAATTGATGGTTATTACAGCTCGAGCAAATATATTGAGCCAAACTATCTGGTCTACAAGGTGCATGAGTTGGAGGAGCCAACGGAAATTGTGACCACAGAGATCATGCGACGCAAGCGTGGTGATTCCGAAATGGTTGAAGACGATGACTTCATACTGGCGGACAAGCGACAGAAGCTAAGCGAACTGTCCAATAGTCAGCTGTTTGACAAACAGTTTTACTATGGAACCTCACCGGGATTTAATCAACAATAAACAAAAGTGAATGTGGGGGACATTGTTGTAATAGTATTGGTATTTAATCAAAATTATAGACTTTTATAATATGAAATGCATCAAAGTTTATTGGGAGGCCTCTACAACTTGGCAGCCGCTTTGAACGTGTTGTGATGTGACCCTGCTGCTGCCACATTGTGTCATTGTTGGCAGCAGTTGGCGTGAAATGTAGTCTATAGATCTAAGCTAATCACAGTTGTGGTTGAAGCCCACTTTCAGAAGCAGAGCCAATATTACAGTGACTGCAAATATGATTGCCATGCTGGCATTTCAGCTGCTCGCTTAGATTCGACAGGGTTGGATATCGCGCTTGTGGTAAACAATGCAGGGCTAAGCACTTTTCGTGCAGCATTTGCTCTCCTAGTATTGCTTAGAGCTCGATTTATAACTGTAGCATCAATGTGCCAGTAGCGATGCAGCGAACTATGCAATAAAAAACGAAAGTTGTAGTCAAACCAATTGGAATTTTGCCTAATTTTACCACTTAGCATTGATAATGGTATTGACCTCGAGGTAGCAGCGAGAGCAATTTGAAGCACTTCTTTAATGGTATTTTTTTATTCAACTACGGCTTTTTGTCTCAAGCAAAACGCCAATAAGCTGTAGGCTGAGTTCACCTGTTGAAACTGATTTTTCTTTAGACCTGGTATATTCACTCCCCGCCTGATGATCAAAAACACAGCGAAATAATTGTTTACAGCAATCGTATAGAAAATCAATTCTATTTTTTGAATCTTAACTTAGAATTCATCCATCAAATCCACACAAAAATTGTAAACAAAAAACACATCCGCGCAATTGTTAAGATGCATTTAAGCAACGAACTCGTATGGAATTGGCGCCAGAGCGATGGGTTCCTCCAGTTTCTTGACGAAATGCGACTTCTTTGGCTGCTCTGGTTGACGCTTGAGGTTCACCCATTTACCTTGGGCCTTAGCATCCTTGAGCAGACGCTCGTTCTCCTTGACACGACGCAGGAAATCCTCACGGCACTTGGAGTGATGCACATGCTCGATGCGCACGTTGATGCGCTTGGCTAGGATCTTGCCGCGCACACGTTTGTTTACAATGACACCAACGGCATGCTGTGTGACATTGAAGATGCGGCCAGTCTTGCCGTGATATGCCTTGTAGGGCATACCCTTCTGGACGGCACCGTGTCCCTTGATGTCAACAATATCGCCGTTCTTGAAGACGCGCATATATGTGGACAGTGGGATGACACCATGCTTGCGGAAGGGGCGCGAGAACATGTCTCGGGTGCCGCGACGATAACCCTTTGAGTTGGTCATTTTGTTACCTGCTGTGGTGGTTCCCTGCAATAAACAAACACTTGTAATTCACATTTTTCACAGTAAATAATGTGCACGGCACACGCGGGCACAGTTTATCGTATATTTAAGGCAAATTCAATTGAATTTTATGCCAAATTGCACAAAATATTCACTAACCTTTTACGTATCGACGTCCACGCGGTCGTGAAGTTGGGGAAAGAAAGAAAGATGGCTACCTGCGTGGCGTTGCCACTCTCGTTTCAGATTGATGTAGCGGCAGGGCTGTAATTTGCTAACCGTTAATTATGCATCCCTGGTAACAGTGTTGTGTTTTTCGATTTGTGCGCGGGCTAATTTTTTAATGTTCAAGACAAGCTATTCAATAAGAAAATATTTTTATACTGCATGAATTTTGTTTTCGCTAATTAAATGTTACCCAGATAAGTCAAAATAATAGTTTATTGATTTCATTTTATTAAGTTAAAAAAGTTTTACAAATTCAACAGAAAACTAATTAATATTACATTTTTGCTTAAGTTTGAGCACTTTGGTACACACACATAATAGTAAATGTCATTTAAATATCTCGTTACATATGTATAATTTATATTTTAACTATCGTATATAAATGTATTATATAGGCATATATGTATGTTTATATAACTTGTCCGTTGTTTGTGTTCTAAAGTTATAATTTCACTTCACAAAAATTCTAAGAATGTGGCGTCATTTCGTTTGCAATTATTACATGATTGGAATTATCAAAGCACTAAACTATTAATTAGGTTGTATGCAATGCGGGCATTTTCGTCAAATACATGATAGGTTATATATGTATATATAATATGTATATTTAGCTTATGCTTATGCATGTGGTACGTATATATAATAAATATTGTAAATAATTTCATTAATTTGTATATATATAAATATATATGTAACTCATATAAGCAAGTGTATACCAAATATATATATAAACAGCACATACACTTTGACTTGCACAAATCATCGATGTAAAACATAAAATTTAACATTAAGTGTTGCCTTTTCTTTTACATACATGTATATTAATTAATAATTTAATTTAGTAGATTATACTTGTCTCGTTTCGTTTCGTTTGGTTGGTTGATTGGTTTTCTGGTTTTCTTCTATTCTTCATCTTTTCACTTTTGCTCCATCCTTATTTTCATATATTACTTTTATTTGTATGTATGTATGTATATTATTGGCTGTTTTTTTTTTTTTTTTTTTTTTGGATTTCACAAATCCCACTACAAAAGCAGTCTCTCAAACTATGAATTTAGTCCACAGCTTCTCAATGCTCTGGTCTTTCTCTACAAAAAATCCTTTCGTTGTCCATTATTATTATTGGCGTATCGTATCCATATTATTAGTTCACAATTAAGCTGACTCCTTCTTGTTGTGCCCATTTTCCAGCGGTCTTTTTGGCAAGCTACTCGTCGAACAATTGCAATTGTTGTCGTCAGTATTGATGGGGGGCAGTGATGATGCGTTTTGTTGCTGCAGCTTCTGTTCCAGTCGCGTTTTGTACGTGTACAACGACTGCAATGGCACATGCAATAGCTCCACAATCTGCGTGAAGTTTAGCTCTGCAATTAAAGCACAAGTTCAGTTTAGTGTTCAACAAATTCAAGTAATTCAGTTTAATACCATTCTCTGCTGTAATATAACCATGTCGTATTAAGAAATCAATAACCACAGGCGCCGATGTCGTCTTAAAATCAGGTGTAAAGACACGTTCCACACACTCGTTGGCCGGAAGCAGTTCAAAGGCCTGCACCTCGCCATCAGCGTTGTGGGGCACAAAGTCCACCGGTAGCTCCAAATCAAACACATACTCGGTGTTGGGAAACAGACCCTGATCGCTCTCAAAGAAGAACGAAACACAGCCGGCAGAAACCAGATTCTTCACGAGATCACTTGGAATGGATGCTTCCTCGGCAGCCTCCTTAATGGCCGTCTCCATGATGCCGTAGCCCACCGAGAGACCACCGCCCACCATATTATCCCATTTACCAGGCCAGGTCTCTTTGGTATTGGAGCGTTGCTGCAGCCAAATGCACAGACCGTGCTGCGGATGCTTTACATAGCCATTGATGTCCACACCATACTTTCGTACACCAAACAGCGGCGTCGCAGCACGCTCCATCTTCAGCAACGCCTTGTGCTCGGACTTCACCTCGAAGCATTCGTCCCGCCAGCCCGCCAGGGCAGAGAATAATCCCTCGCTGCGCAGATCACGTAATACTTTCTCCAATCGTGCGGTGCGTTCATTATAGTCACGGAATGCCGGATTCAATTCAACGAGTCCCTGTGTAAATGTGTAAATGGTCTTGAAACGTTGAAGTGACGATGATGTCATGTTCAATGCTCACCTGCTTGGTGTATTCACAGTCACGTATGCAGAACACTTCAGGATACTTGAGCAGCTGCTTATAGACATCCGATTTAATGAGGCCAACTTGCTGTCCGCCAACCAGAAATGGACGTATGTCGCCCTTAGGAACGCCTGCCATGTGATACAATTAATATCAGCGCTAATTAATTTTAAGTGCACTTTCCAATTAACAACATCTAAGATGTTTGGCCATAAAGCAGTAGTGTTATTTATAAATGCAGGAATTTTTAATCATATAATCAAAAGCGCATCGTAGATGTGATTCAATGGAAGCAAGATTAGATTATAGACTTTATCTACCGCTAAATTTGAGAAGAAAGAGTGACGAAGTTGCTTTCCATTTTCATAAAATATTTGCTCAATTATTAATTCAAATTATTAAATTATTTGCTAATCTTAATATATTTGATAATCTTAATAATTGTTTTTCTTAGTTTGATGATCCTTTAAACTTGTATTGTCATTAATCTTTCTAATATAAAACACTAAGTCGTCTTAAGTTGGTTAAGTTATGCAAACATTTTAAATCGCCTTCAAAGATTTTGTTGAGCAAACCTAGAGATTTTTAACATTATCTTCTAGGCCAGACAGAACAGCGACTTTCTTATCGCCTCGCACAACATTGATAATTCTCTATAATTCAATTTACGATTGCGAACATTTTTTTCTCAATGGCAGGCATTTTAAATTGGAAACCCTTGCTTTTAATATTATTTTCTCTATCGATATGCATAGTATTAAAGTTCATTAGCTGTCCAATTCGAACCATACCCAAACGGACTGATTAGATATATGTGAAGTCTAATAGGACACGTAATTAGCTGCCTTAAGTACTTTTGCTTGAATCGAATTTAATTCCTTTATTGTGTAGCTGTGTTTCTAATTTGCTTTTGCTCAAACAAAGGAATCGAGGTAATTTGAAAAAGTATTCAACAAATTAATTATTGTTTGTTATTTCCCACAATTTATTATTATACATTTTAAAAGACTTGTTAAAAAACTTTTACTATATTATATGGTTAAGATACATCAGATATGATTTAAAATTTATTTACTTTTGTGAAATCTTAGAATAAATTTTCTAAGAATAGTTTTCTATTTAAATTATTAAGAAAAGTAGTCCAAAAGCTGGGAATTTTTAGAAGTACTCATATAAACAAATTAATCAATGTCCGGACTTGGCTGATAATGAAATCAATACTATAAAAGCGGTTCGTACCGGTTGGCGAGATCGTCACCGACTTTTGGCCAACTCAATTATTGCATCACTTGAAAAACGAATGAGGTGGAAAACAACAAATCAGCGCAAAAAACATAAACACAAAATTCCAATTCACTTCATGATTCAAAGCCAAACAACACATATACATACATAGTATATAAAAGTCGACAAAGTATCTAAAGCAAAACAGAAAGAAGAGAAGACCAAAAAAAAAACAAGTCGGAATATACAATGCGATACCCTAGAGTTGACGAATATATATATATATATGTATATATTTCTACACATATTGTAAAAATAAACAAATAAATAATCAACCATATAGCATATACAGCAGAATAACCTATAGAGATTTATGTAGATCGGTTAAACCAAGATTACTCCAAAATGCTTTGCACGCAAAAAGGGTATTCGAGACGAAACTTTGATTCGTTTATAACTTTTGTGGCGAAATAACTTGAAATAGTTGGGAAGCAAAATAAAAACAAAAACACGTCAAAGAGCAGAAAGCGCGCATGCCGCTTATCAGCGGGGATAGAGAGCGCGAAAGAGGGGTAAAAAATAGAGATAGAAGTAGAGAGAGAGAGAGAGAGACAGAGAGAAAGAGGCATTCTGAATAAATGAAAACATATGTGGCTTTTCTTTGCACTTAATTAAACCATAAACATCTATCTCTTTATGTATTTGTATTGATACATATAGAATAAGTTCATATATATCTCAATATATACATATATACGGCGCATGTGTGTGTTTGTATTTGTGAGATGTTTCAGCTGTTGCTGCATGTTGTTGTTATTTTTGCTGTTGTCACTGAAAATGCCAAAAGCTGAGAGCTGCTTTTGCCCTCAAGGTGATGCGATAAAAATCTTGTTACAATTGCAATCAAGTGACAAATAATTAGTTAATTCTGTTGCAGCGTAAAGTTCTTTATTATTAGCGACAAAATCTGCATATGAATGTATGTATTTGTAACCTTGATTACTATATTTTATTTATATGTACAAACATATGTATGGCGAGAGCACTTTGTGTGCCGATTGCTTGATAAAAATGATCTTGCATAAGAGTCGCTGCCTGTTTATTTGTTTGTTTAATTTTTTGTTTAGCATTGAAGTTTTCTTAATGTTTAATTGCTGTTAATGCAGAAAGAATTGTGCATTGTTGAAATGCGATATGAGACACACAGCTGCAAGCACATATTTTCTTTTAGTGAAATGCTGAACAATAATAATATTGCGAGGTAAACAACCAAATAATTCCAGTATCAGATGACAAAGCAAGCGAGTGAGAGCGAGCAACAGGTGAAATTAATCGAGCAATGGTGGAACGGAAGTACAGATCGATAACATGAAATTAATCGATTTAGAAGGACGATCTCTGCGCAGTGGCTGCTGACTGCCAGCGCTCTGCCAAAAAGGAAATTAATTTCAATGTCAATGCAGAGAAAGAGATGATGAGATTATTGGGATGCTACGAAAAACGATATACGACATGGCAATGGCAGTGGAAGGCGACAGCAACGTCAGCACAGCAGCAATTGCACACACACACACACTCGCACCATACAAGTAAACAAACTAATCGATAATTCGCACTCTCTTGCTCTCGCTCTTTTTGCAGCAATTGCAGTAAACTGTGCTGTATGTGCTGCTGCACCCATAACATTGGCGCCCTGGCCGCCCACAGTATAAGTATGTGTGTGTGTACTCGGTACATCAGAGTTCGAGGGTCGGCCAAACCCATTTTCATGGCCAGCAGGCAAACCCAAAAACCCTAACAATATATTCAGAAACAACTAGAATGAGCTTTGCTACGAAAGAGTTAGTGACACTCACCTGTCAAATAGAAATTATTAAACTTTTGCGCTAGTCCCAGCAGACGCGACACATCGGTTGACGACATTGATGAGGGCGATGAGAGTATAGTACAGGCTCGGTCAGCCACAAAGTAAATACAAATACACTTTAAACGCCGGCTACCTTTGCTCTCACTCCACTCCGCTCCTCACCGCTCTAACAACTCCCACACCAACAACACACTCGAAATTTAACGCGCAAGGAATGTCGCAATTGGGATTTTGTCTTTTGGGGGAGGGCTTTTTTCGTTTTGAGTTGCTTTCCTTGACCGGACACTATCTGTGTTTGCTGACCGCACAATTACTTATTCGTAATTTTCTCTATTTTAATTAGGGATATATATGGTGGACAACAAACGACAAAACCAACCATCAAAACACAACCGCACGCAACGAAAACACAGCCGTAGTGCTCGGGGTGACCGCAAGTGCGATTTCAAAATATGCTCTTTGTAGAGGTGGAAAAACGTCGATAGCACTTTCGATGATTTGATATTTTAATTTTTTTTTCTTAAAAATAGCTTTTTATAAATTGTATTTTTTTAACACTGGTGCGTAGATTTTTTTCTGCAACTTCCAATTCCAAAATATGCATGTTATTGCCCACAGATAAGCGTACCATATCGACATTTGTATACTACTGTAATTAACTTAATTTTAAACAGGTTGTTATTTATTTGTTTAAAGAAAAAAATAATTGCTAACTCGAACTTTTGTTATCCCAAACATCCGTTAAAGTACAATTTTTGTAAAACTGAAAATACATTAGTATATACCAAATTCATAATTTTCGCTGTCAGTGCTGCATAACGCCACGATACAGATTACCCATTAATCATAAACAGCTGATTACGAAACATATGTTTCGTATCTGGCCTTGAGTATATTCTGTGCTAGTGTTGGAAAACTTTTGTATATAGTGTGTTTAACAACACACGTGGGGAACAAACGTCACGCTGACAAGAGTACAAAGTTAGAAAAAGTTAGAAACATAAGCAGAGCACAGGGAACGCATTCGTTTTCCCAGTTGTGTTGTAAGCTTCAAAATAATTTGGCAGCTGGATTGACCGTAAATTAGTAATTTACCCAGGCAAGGCACGCGATTAAATTCCAAAATGAGCGACGATTACTTAAGGAAACCATTTTCACTAGCGCCCGCACCAGCCGGTAAGACAATCGTACATTACGCAATGTGACTTATCGGTTACATGAAGTGTTTCTTGAATGAAAACGTATTGTTTTGCAGTCGATGATCCACAATCTTCAGCATCAGCAAACTACACACCAGCCACAAGCACATTCAGCAGTGCTCCAGTCTCGCCGTACCTCAACTATGATTCACGATTCTTGCGGCAAGCGCAGCCCGAGTTCATATTCCCCGAGGGAGCTAACAAGCAGCGAGGCCGTTTTGAGTTGGCCTTCTCTCAGATCGGCACATCTGTGATGATTGGCGGTGGCATTGGAGGTCTGGCGGGCGTCTACAATGGCTTTAAAGTTACAAACGCGCTAAATCAGACGGGGAAGCTGCGACGCACGCAGTAAGTAAAAAATTCGCAATCCAAACAACAGTCGAGTCTAATTGGCTGTGCTGCAATGGCCATAAGAAGTACGTTCAAGAGAGCCTCTAGACTCTGATGATGAGATGGTCAATATAAGCTATATTTTTCTTTTACGATTATAATATTAATTAATTAAATACATAGACTATAATCGTTATTTTCAGGCAAAAGAAACAAGTTTAGAAAATATTTATTTGCAAATATAAATATTTTTCAATAATAATAATGTCTTTCAGGTTGATCAATCACGTTATGAAACAGGGTTCAGGTACGGCAAATACCTTGGGAACGTTAGCTGTGCTTTACTCGGCGTGTGGAGTGTTGCTGCAGTATGTTCGTGATCAGGATGACAACATAAATACTGTAATAGCTGGTACTGCTACTGGACTGTTATACAAATCAACAGGTAAGAATTGCAACGATTGTCTGATTTAAATTGCTTTAATAACATTGCTGAATTTCTTGTTTTTCAGCTGGCCTGCGAAAGTGTGCCCTGGGCGGCGCTATTGGTTTGGGCATCTCGTCGCTCTATTGCTTATATCTGCTGTCGCAAGAGAGCAACAACAACACAAACTCAAGCCCTAAATTCCTGTAGGTGGGTGAGACGACGGCCTAGCTTTTTATATACGATTGAACAGCTGCAGTAACTGCCGCCAATCGCTGCGATCAATGCCCAATGGCTGACGGCGGACTTCCACTACATGCCCTAATGTGTGTGTGTGTGTGTAGTTGTCGTTTCGATGCGCTTTACCGTCAAATATATAGTTTTGTTTTATATTATAAATACATATATATTTAGAATTATCTGGACACTATAAGAATTTCTTTTTAGTTAACCAACCACACTTCACAGTTCATCATCAGGCATATATACCAAAATTCTTGTTGCTAAGAAGTATCCAACCTCACTAATGAAATGAAAATAAAGTTGTGTGTGCTTTAGATGCAACTTGCCATTAAACAAACTCATAATAATATTTTATTCGTTATGAAAGAGCCACTTCAATGTTTCTAATATAACACTGTACCATACCACAGACTCGGCCTAAGCTCGCCACTTTAGTAATCGACGCTTTCGGAATTGACGCCTGTTAATTTAAGGATCTTGACGTTCTTTTCCTCATCCAGGACGTTATTAGTGGGTGCCTCACAGCTGGTGTCCTCCGTGGAGCATGTCTGACAATGACAATTGACGGCCTCCATGTAGTTGTACTTGCGTATGCTATCAGTCGCATCCGGATGACAGTTCTTCAGAATGGCCACAGAGGGTTGACGTTGTGCGTGCACACAAACGGGATGGAAGGAGCGCTTATACGGGAATTTCCAGTCGGAGATTTCGCTGGAGTCACAGCGACCCCAACAGCTCCATACGCTGACATTGTCCCAGCACTCGCGACCCTGGAAATCAGATTGAGTTACCCGATATGTGTACATGCGGCGATGGCAACCAAGTGGCGCAATTGTGGGACCACTGGACAAAGGCTGCAGATCTTGCAACATTTGGGCGCTGATGGCTTGCAAAAGCCAGATTATAAGCAAGAATGAAGGCAGGCCGCTAAAGTATAACACAAATTAAATTCAATCATATTCACTACAAGAATATTTGCGGTTTAGTTACTGCAGTGCCATCATTTCGAAGGATTATCGTTGCTGCTTCTTAAGTTGCGGCAGCTGTCGCAGTCGAATGCGCTCTGCTGGTGGCTTTGAATATTCATCGTTATTTATAGTCGAACGCCAGCTTTGGTCCTGCCGGATGGTTTAGCCGAATAGACCTTGTCCTTGTCGTCCTGGCGCCTGCGCAATGCTTTCTAAACAAAATGTTAAATTATTTAAGGATTTACACATTAAATACGCGAGCAATTTAACTTCAAATTTATTATTCGAAAATTCAAATTTATTTGAAGAAAAAGTCGACTGATAATAATAGCATCTTTATTATAATTTCATGTGCGTTTTATTATTATTATTTTACATTAGAGTTTTGTTTGTCTGGATATAGTTTAATTAGAGATAAAAAGGAAAATCTATTTTATAATTCTTATACATATATTTTAGCCCTATTACAGTACTTATCTACAAGGATAATAGGTTACAAATCTTAAGATTCAGAATATTTTCGAGCATTAATTACTAGCATTGCTACCATTAATAGTCAACACATCTTTCAACAATGAAGGCAACATGTAATAAATCGATTAAACTGCGATTATAACTATAAATATTATACATATTATCTGCCGACTATAGTGAAGTACAGAAAATGTATTTAATATCGTTAAAATTCTATTTATTACCAGACAAAACTAATAATTTATATACAATAATCATTTGGTTTAATGGTATAAGTAAAGAATTTAGCAATATTAAAGAATTTAGCAATATTAATAATTGCAATTAGGAAAAGAATATGCATTACCACAATAGCTTTGCAAATTTCTATCGAAAATAATGTACAGCATCTAGGATTTTAGATACTATTATTACATTTAATATTTCGTCGAACTAAAAAGGTATAAGGAAATGTTCATATGCGGAATCTGTTACCTAAGGATAGAAGATATAAAAATGCATAGGTTTTTATTGAAATGTGTATAATGCAAGTTAATTTAGTTTATACTATGGTAATTTTGTTTATGGAAATTTGGCTATAAGAAATTATCAAAAAGAACAAAATGCCCGAAAATATGCAATAATTTAGCAGTTGCCAGGAATTTGTTGAGTGCGTTATCGAAAGGGGGAAATAAAAAAAAAACGGTTTCTATTGGACGTGGGCCATGAGAATTGATTGCTGCACCAGAATACCTTTTGCCCACGCTTACGCTTCCTCTATTGTGAGTAGGGATGTTGCCAGGGAATTGCGGCAGGGAATTGATCATTGGATGCGATCAGAATTGGAAATAATAAGGCGACGTCGTCGTCTTCGTTTAGGAGCGACGACGGATTTCATGATGCGAACCATAGCGCTGATTACGCAGCTGCACCCGAAAGCGCCGATTATTATTGTTGTTATTGTTGTTGTCGAGAGCACGATCCTCCAGCTGACGATTGATATGGGGGCTGGCAAGGCGGCGGCAGCTGCTGCCGAGGAGACATCAACAGCTGCCGCTGCTGCTGCTGCGGCTGCTGCAGCCGCTGCAATTGCAGCAGAGGGAATGGCGGCTACTCCTGCTGCTGGGCCTGCTGAAGCTGCTGCTGCTAATGGTAGTGGAAGTGGCAGTGGCAGTGGCAAAGCTGCCACCTGCTGCTGTAACTGCAGCTCCTCGCCATCCACATCGGCCACGTCCTCCTCGTTGGCACTCTCATCCCCATCCAGATCATCATTGTTGTGATCGGCGATCAGCGAATGCGATCGATTCGTGCTGCCCACATCCTCGCGTGCCATTGCTGTGGCCATCAAACGCTGGCGTCGTTCCTCCATTAAGCGATCTCGCTCCTTGTGTATGTAGTCCCGCTTGTTGGGCAACCCGGCCACATTGTTGGCCGACAACGCGGACCGCACAATGTTCATGTCGGTGGCCTCCATCCATTCATCCGTTTCGGCCACATAGCATTCGGTGTGGGAGATGGTGGAGACGCCATTAAAGCCGCCAATGGCAAAGATCATGTCATCGATGATCTCGAGTCCGAAATTGCTGCGCGAATGATTCATTTGACGTATGAAATGCCACGATTGTGTCTCCGGATCGAAGCGTTCGCCCGTCGACAGGCGCGAGGTGCCATTGAAGCCCCCAATCACATACAGCTGATCCCGGAAGGCCACACAACTCACCCCGGAGCGACGATGATTCATATTCGGTATGCGTGTCCAGACATTCGTCATGGGATCATAGAACTCGGCGCTATCCAAGCACTCCTGACCATTGAATCCCCCCGTCGCATAGATGCGACCATGGAGCGTACAGGCGCTGGCATCCGATCGCTGCATGTTCATGGGCGGTATGATGGACCATTGATTCGTCTTGGGATTGTAGCGCTCGACGGTATTGAGGCGATTGTGTCCGTCGTAGCCACCGATGGCATAGATCATGCCATTAAGCTCCGCGACGCTGACATAGCAGCGACGACAGTGCATGGGAGCAATCTCGTTCCAACGCTTCTTGACCGCATCGAAGACGCGACAGGTGTTGAAGTACTCCACACCATCGTAGCCGCCAATCGAGAAGATCTTAAAGCCCAGCACCGCAGTGCCGTGATAGGCACGCGGTCCCGCCGGATCCTCTGCATTGATGTTGACCCAGCGATCGGCACGGGTGTCGTAGGTCTCGATGCAGCCCTTGGAGGTGCCGCCACTCCAGCCGCCAATGGCAAAGATGACCTCATGCGGTAGCCGTGGCATCGCCAGCGGTGGTGTGGTCAGCTGAGGGAGGGGGAGAACTTGAAGAATGTTTCTGAACAGAACATGAAAGGGAAATAAGTTACCTCTTCGGCTTGCGGGTTGAGAAAGTCCAGGTCGTACATGAATTTAAAGGTGTCGACTATCAGGGGCTTCGCTGCCTCGCATTGAATGACATAGGGATGCTCCTTGACCTCCTCCATGAAGCACTGCACTCAGGAATGAAGGAATAGGAATTAGTGCAATTCATTAAGAGGAACCATCTGCTCGATTACCTTGGGAGTCATCAGACCAAGGCGCACGCCCGTCATCAGATGCGCCACATGCTGTTTGCGATTTTCTGGATCTCGGTCAATCCATTTGACGCACAACTTCCACACATAATCCTCTTCACGTGTGTTCAGCTCATCGTCGCTAATGATGCTGTAAAAGTCCTTCACATTCATGTCCAGTATGTCCGTATTGCGGGCAGCCACATCCGTAAAGTATCTCAGCGTATAATTGCGCGCCTTCAGATACAAGTCCTCGAGAAAGCGAAAGCTGCAATTGCGAGTCAATTAAAATGGGATAACAATAAAAACGGGAATTCAAATCCAACAAGCTCGTTAGCTGAAGAGGAAATATTGAGTTGGTCGATTAATTAACATACCGCGCAAAACCCATGATGCTGACACAGTTCTCTGGGCTAAGGGTGCGACTGAGGTAATCCTTGCATTGCTTGACCAATCCAACCATGCCTACGTAATCCGCACAGATGAGCAGCTCGTGCACGTTGTCGTCGCTGATGTTGGTCTTGCGCAGGTATGCATACTGGATGACCGAGTTCATTATGGACGCACTGATACCCGGTATGTGCACTATCCGACTCTCATCACTGCCCGCTCCCGATCGGCTATTGAACCCCGTAAACTGTGCGCTGAGAGAAAAAGAGACCTAGAAACGCCATAGAAATAGAGCCAGCAAACTCACCGAAAGTAAGAGCTGCAGGAACACATGATGGCACGGTGCACATTGAAGGATTGCTCCCCGACCGAGATTTGTGCATCGCACAGTAGATTCGCTTCCCGTAACTCGTTCAGCACATTGAGGGCATGATCACTGACAATGGGTGATAGGGATTTGGCGGATAACTTCTGTGCGGGATTACTATTAATGCTGTTATCCAATTCATCACCCTGATAGCTGCTATCCAGATCGGGGTCCATCAACTCCATTGGCACCAGCTCCAATTGACCCTCATTCATGCCATGCAAATGATTTCCGTTCTGTTGTCGATTCATATCGTAAGCGAGCCAGCGATTTTGTCTCGGTTAGGTCTCAAATCCTGGTCCTTGTCTGTACAATCCACAATCGGATCAAGAACGAAGCAGTAAGAGAGATAGAGAAAAAGTCATTTGATGGCAATTCCAGAGATCGCTAACGCTTAATTGTCAATAGCCTACCAAGGGAAACGCGTTTTGTTGATATTTTATATTTTTGTGGGCTGTTTTTAGGGAGAAATCTCTCCGTATTTAACAATAGGAACAGAAATAATGTGTTCAATAATTAATCAACAACAACGAGACAGTTCTCGGAACGCACAAAATGGGACTACTAAGTGACAGAAAAAAATCTAAAAACTAAACGCACTCTAATCTCTCTCTATCTCTTAAATTTTTCCCAATGCCATCCCTTAGAAACTTCTTACCTATTGCCAATATCATGGATTTCCCTTTGCCGAAAATTAATTGCCTTCCAAAATTTGCTAAAGAGTACCAGGGATTAGGTCTAGTAAATTTTCAAAATGCTTTGGCTCTATGATTTAAAAATAAACTGTGCCTAGACATCTCAAGCAAAGCAGAATATAATTCATTTTAAAGCTGACATAAAGTTATTTAGATAAGTCATATCTTGAATATATACTTTTGCTTTTCAAAGGGCATGTATTGTTGGGATTATAAGTTCTAACTCTATAGATTAAAGCATTAGACGACTAAATTGTTATCCTTTTGCATTATTTTTCTCAATTTATAATTTTCTATGCAGCCCTTATTTATCTTCTGTTAATACTTTCCTTCTGAATCCTTCTCTCTCTAATTTCGTTAACATAATACAAGTAGTATGTATGCTTTATTAAAATTTATACTATATATTTATTTCCTATATTAATATTATGTATAATCGCTTGAGAATGGCACCTTAAACATTTTTCGCTTGCCAGTTCAACTATTCCAAGTCCAATTTTATAATGAAACTCGTCGAGTTACAATAATATTTAAAAGATATTAGTCACAATCTTAAGAAGCGTTAAAAATAGACATCTTTATATTTAAATGAGAATATGCAGACATTAAAAGTGCTGTTTGAATATTTAAAAAAAAGGGCTTCGTCCACTGTCTAATGCCATTTCCCCTCATCCGATATTTCCATGCCGGATTAGGTGCAGCCCATTAGTTCGCAAAATGTCACGCTTTGCGCAGTCGTCGACTTCGGCGGATGGCAATAAAACGCAGTGCTCGACGGGACATGGCCAACAGTTGGAGACGACACTTCGACGAGATGTGGTCGCTATCGCTATTGCCATTTGTGCTCTGGCTGCTCTGTTGCTCCTTCCTCGCCAGCGAGAGCAGCATGATGGGCCAGGAAGCCTGGCTACGTCCTGGCTGTCACAAGGTGGGCAACACCCGGAAGATTTCCATACCGAATTGTGTGGAATTTACAATTACAACTAATGCTTGTCGCGGCTTCTGTGAATCGTATGCGGTGCCATCGATTCCCTCCGCTGTCTCGGGACTGTTTCGTCCACCCAAGCCGGTGGTATCAGTGGGTCAGTGCTGCAACATGATGAAGTCCGAAGAGGTAACATTCAGACTATAAATCTCCGATGATCTCTTTTTGATTTTCTAATGTTCCTCCTAAAGATTCAACGACGTGTGCTTTGCATGGAGGGAGTGCGCAATGTGACCTTCAAGAGCGCCATTTCCTGCAGCTGCTATCACTGCAAAAAGGATTAGAATAATTATTACCAGTTCCATGTTAATTCAATTTAAAATTTCTTATGCCTGAGCCACTTTAATGTTGTATCGTTAAATAAAAATATCGACAAATTGGATTTCAAAAATCATTCCTTGACTTCCTTCTTGCAATCATTTGCCGCCTTTGCAGCACAATATCCGCCAGCTTTCAATATCAATTGTCCCATGTCGGCCAGTGCCAACTCGATGGCTTTGGCGTAGTTCAAGGCGCTAATCTGCGGCTTGAGGTTCCACGAAGAGATGACCAAAATTATGTCGTTCTCGCGAGGATTGTAACAGCAGCCATAACCCTCCGAGGTGTGCGGTCCAAAGGCCATGAAGCCATCGTGTGACGTCGCAATCTGTGCGCTGAGGACACGGAATTGTGTTGACTTCAAATAGCCCAGGGAGCAAAAGAATTCGGGCAACGGCATGGCATTTTCCCTTGCCATCTGCATCAAGCCAAAGAGATGGCGATCCACGGCGTGTCCTCGCATTGCCAACTTGGTTTGGGTCTGATGGCCATCGACAGAAGCTCTTAACGCCATCATACGTTGCTTCAGCGAGGCGTTCCTCGATGTCATGGCCGTGACAAAGGCCAGAGATTTCATGGAAGTGGATCGAATGGTTTCAGTGCGTCCGTACTTAAAGATGCGCAAGTGCGCCGATTCGTATTGTGCCGGCAGCTCATTATGCAGGCGATAAAAAGCTAGTTGCAGTGCCATCTGGATGAAGCTGTCCGGGGATAATCCCTGCGATTTAATTAGACACTTGCCGTAGCAGGGAAACTTGAAGACCTCCATCTCCAGACGATTGCTGATCTTATTGATGCTGCTTCTTGCCGCACCCAGCCAGAGATCAATGCCTTGATCCAGCTCCGTAAAGTGCAGTTGATGAGGTTGCTCGACTAATCCAATGATGTCGCTATCATTGCCGTACTCCGGATTAGTGCTGAAAGCAAGACGAACAATTTACCTTATTCTATTTATACTCCCTGGATAATCTGCACTCACATATTGCTCTGCACGTAGTTAATGATGCTCACCACTGGCTGCGGATCAGCCGGCGCATGCTCCATGCAGATGCCGGCCATGCCATTGGGATTCACAATCAGTTGCATCGTCTTGTCCATCCAACGATTGGCGCTGTTGCTGTTGAGACCCCCGCCATGCAGCAACTGCTTAGCGACTAATGTACGTTCCTGTCCCTTGGATGGCAGCTGCACCATCTCATCCAACGAGACCGTGAAGAGCGCCTCCTCGATGCACTGCACCACATTGGCATTATGCTCTTGGCTGCACAGTGCTCCATATGCATCTGCCCAGTTGTCGCGCGTATCGTGGGTGAGCAAGCCTATCTCTGGCCCCATTACTTGATTGCCTTGCACAATGCTAAGCAGCCGATTGCGCAGTTCGTTGATATTAAGTATACGCTCATCAGCCGTGTAAACGGGCAACTTATGGAACTAAAGGAAACACGGGAAATATAGTTAAGGAAAGCAATATAAATTGCATTTTAAAAAAATCGTTAAACCCTTACATTATTTTGGTGTATCACAATCACATAGTCGGAGTTGCATTGCTCAAGCGTATCACAGGACTTTTGTGGCTTTCGCACAGTGCCAAACACATTGTGAAACTGACTGTTGTCCAGATCGTATTCATCCATCTTGTGCACCGGGATAAGATCATGCTCCAGCAAATATTTAAACTCACACATTCCGTAGATAGCTTGAGCCGTAAAGTGCGTAAAGTCGATGACATTGCGAAAATCCTGCTTGGGAAAAGACATGCAAGGACTCGAGAAGACTGTAAGTGGACCACGATGTCGCAGATAATTTGACGTGATCCAACGGTCAGCCAACCAATTTATCTCCTGTTGCCCTGCAGCCTCCAGCAACTGCTGCAGTTCATAGCCTTTGTTATGCAGAAAATCCATGGCCTGTCGCTGCTGTTTAATAAAGCCTTCCTTCGTGAAGAAGGGTCGAATGCTAAGCAAGTAAAGCGCCATTGTCTGCTTGAGCGGCATCACGGGATACGGCAGTAGATTGCAAGGCACCTGCTTCATGGTGATGGCTACTTTGGGCAGTATTTTGACCGCGAGCAAGGTGTTGTGACATTGCTTGACATCATCAAAGGAATTGGGAACAATATCCTGTTGTTCGCTGGGACAGACGGCGACTGTGATGTTGCTAGAAGGTTTCGTAAAATCTTGTTGCACTTGTAATTGGGTCATCTCTGACTGTATTTGCTGGTCTGGAGCTGATGGCAAAATTGGCGCAGGATATGGCTCAAATTGTTCCGTCCATGCCTTGAAATAATTGACAATGCGACCAACTAGACGAGTATTCTTCTTGGCAAGCAACTTGCAGTCACGGGACGTTTCAATACATTTATTTTTCTTACTATAATAACGTCCATTTCTATGACACTACAATTGGATATTAGACTAAGATTGACGTTAGACCAGCATATCAAATCACTCACATTGGTTACGATACTTTGGCTAACATATGCAGCACGCATTTCTAGAAATTTAGTTACAAATCCAAATACAAAAAAGAGTAGCTTCAGTTTAGAAATGAAATAAACCTTGGTAACTAGATCTGAGCATTAATTATAAATTAAAACTGAAACAATTGAATATAACTTTTTTGGGTATATCAATCTATTATATCATAATCACTGGCAAATGTTGAATCTCTTTTATTACAATTATTATGCAGCCACTACAACTTGGACTTGGGTTTGTTGGTTTGCTCGAGCACACTCTGCATGTCCAGGAACGCTTCCTTCAGCGCCTTGGCAAACTTGTCGGGATCGGTATCTTGATTGTAACGCCAGCATGTGATGGCCACTATAATGTCATCATCGCGAGGATTGTAGCAAGAGGCATAGCCATCATCAGTAGCTGGACCGTAACCCATAAAGGCGTCGTATAAGGTTGCCACCTGCGATGTGGACACGCGGAAGTGCATAGACTTGGTGTAGCCAGTTGAGGAATAGAATTCCGGCACTGGCAAGTTGTTCTCCAGTGCCATCAACTTGAGGCCCAGTAGATGACGATCCACGCCGATGCCCTGCAGCGCATTTTTCGCATATTGCTGATGTGCAACGACTGCCTGACGCAAAAGGCCAGCCTTCTCCTCCAGCGATGCACTTGAACTGGTCATCGCTTTGCAGAAGGCCAGCGATTCATTTGAGCAAGAACGAATAGTTTCTGTACGTCCATTCTCGAAGATGCGCAAGTGCGCTGATTCATATTGGGCAGCTGGCACCTTGTGAATTCTGCAATAACAATTAAAAATTGGACTTATTTAATAAGAAATAGGCAGCAACTAGATTTACTTGTAGAAGGCCAGCTGCAATGCCATTTGCACAAAGCTGTCGGGTCCTAGCTTTTGCTTTTTGATGTAATTCTTGCCGTAGCATGGGAACTTCAGCACATTGCACTGCAAATCGTTGACGAGCTTGTCAATGTTGCGATTGGCATAGAAAAGCCATTGGCCAACACAATCATTAAGCGGAGCAAAGCTGAGTTTTTGTGGTCCACACTCAACATTTTGGAGCCGCAGCTGCCAAAGTCGGCATCCTCAGCCCTGGAAAACAAAAATTAGTAGTGATACGTATATGATTTCATCTCTATTCTAACATCTTCTTCACCACATAATCCATCATCATGGCAATGGGTTGACCTTCGGCTGGCGAGTGTTCATAGGTGAAGCCAACGTTGCCATTGGGATTGACAACCAGCTGAATAGTCTTATCCATCCAACGATTTCCACTATTCACTCTACTGCCATTGCCATGTATCAGGCCAAGAATCAATTGATTAGTCTCTTGGCCAGGCTTTAGATCGATGCATTCGTCCATAGAGACGGTGAATAGAGCACCTTGAATGGTCTTAACAGTTGCTGCATTCTCAGGATTCTTTACGAGTTGTTCATAGGCCTCGGCCCAATTGTCGCGTGAATCTGTGGTTAGAACGCCATAGGGTACACCAAAATCACTCTCCGCATCCCTGATCTCCTCCAGCTGCTTGGCCAGTGTGGCAGAAGTTAACAGATTACCTTCACTATCGTACAATGACAATTTATAAAACTGTAAAAAAGAAACAGAAATGATTACAGACTTTACTTTAAGATTATCTTCTCTGGAACTTACATGATTCTTGTAGATGACAACAACATAGTTGGAACTGGGATTGTAAACGATACGATCGGTGCCCCGGATCGGTATACGACATGTGCCAAACACTTTTCCAAATTGACTGTTGTCCAGTTCATTTTTACCCATCTTGACAACGGGTATCTCCCCAGCATCTACAATTCCTTTGAATTCACCAAGCCCATATATCACCTGGGCCGTGTACTTAACATATTCACGCATATCCTTGAACTGCTGATACGGAAATGTCATGCCGGGACTAACATAAACGGTCACAGGATCACGATACTTCAGATACGCATTGGTTAACCAGCGATGTGCCAACCAGTTCTTCTCACATTTGCCCACCTCCTCGAGCAGGCCCTGCAACTTTTCGCCTTCATTCTCTTCGAATTTCTGTGTGATCTTCTTCTGCTTTTCAAACTCCGAGGGTGTCAACAGCGGTTGAGCTGTGAGCAGGAAACGCTGCAGCGTTTCGTTTAGCGGCAGCACAGGATATGTCAATAACTTTTGCTTGGTGGATGCCTCGGATCCGTCGCCTCCATCGGTGCTCTTGCTTCTGTAGCTGGCTGGTTGAAGCTTGACAAGCACATTGGGCGTTTGATTGCTAATCGAAAGTTTGGTCTGCAATAAAAATAGTAACTTAAAAAACAAGTTTATAAGAATTATATTCAGCAGCTCACCAAATTCCAAAAGACCTTGTTGCTGTTGCTTAGGAGTCGCATTTCAGAGCTGGGAGTTTGAACTGTTCTCTCAACTGGGGTACTGCAAATCAAAGACATGTAATATTAATCCAAAGGTTAGACAACACAATGCTTATGCGTGTTTGTGGGTCTGTGTGTATTGTACAATAGTTCACCTTTGATATGCGTGCATAATCGTTAAGGATTGCGATAAGCAGTGCGTTAAGATTAACGCTGGCGTTGGCAACGTCGACGCAGGCAACGATGGCAGCGGCAAAGCAAAGTAAACAAACAAACAAACTGTTGGCAATTTTACCCAAAATGGTTATCAATTTGTCCACGTAGACAATACTGCAGTTTTTCAGTCTCCAGTTTTGAGATATCACCAAACCCACGACCGGTTTCGATTTAACCGACTTTCAAACTGTTTTTCTTGCTGCCGCTGCACAACCGTTGTTGCCGTCGCAGTCGCTAAAATGCCACTTGTTGGTGTTGGTTTGGTTATCGCTGCCGTCACCCGGCATCGACTTGGCATCGGTTTGACGGCATCGGTATCGAAAGTGAGAGCGAAACGAGAGATGTGTTTTGCAAATTCCTATTGTTTTGGTATCGCGGGTCCAAAGTCTATGCATATCTTTGCTTACCCTGCGACACTATTGAAGCTTGGCAGCTGGATTTCCCTTAGGTGTTCTTATAAGCCCTTAATTTATTATGAATTTCTCAAAATGTATTTAATTTAAACATAGTTGCCAAACAAATGATGACACAACTATTTTTTTTACAACTTTATAAAGCATCCAATTTGTATGGCATACATTGATATTCTTTGTAGTAAAATAGTGTTATTATTATAAGTTCATTTATATTCATTCATTTATTGATAAATTATTATTTCTTTAATTTTTTGGAAGAAATTCTGACTTAGTTTCTTAAAACAAAAGCTTTTCTTCTTAAAGCTTTTAACTTGACACCTGTGGCATGGTGTGACCATTTCCAACATTTCTGAAATATACCTTTTATTGCTCATATACTTAAATAGAGAAACGCCGATAATTACCAGCTGTTTAAATTTCCATAGAGAATTCGATAAGTTTTCAAAACACGAGTAAGAGGCGCGCCAATTTAAGCAGTTTGTTAGTATGTAAAGAAATGTAGTAGAGGTATAGTAATATACACAACTCTAATATTATAATGATCGAATTAAAATTAGATTTGATATTTGTCAAATTAAAATGATCAATTTGATTGACTGTCGCTTAAACTATGTTCGTAGGGTGAAAATCGATAAATTATGTCGCATCCATTCTTAAATCTGGCGTCTGGCAACTCTTTTCATTCGCTGTTGGCCTTTAATTAATAAAATATACCTCTTCCATTCGTTTACTTAAATTCATTTACAAATTCAATAGTCGAGCTATAAAGTATGCACACATTTAATAATAAACGTCCCTCGAGGTCTAGATTGCATAATGGACGAAATAGCTACGGAAACTCATATGTCAGAACATATGGTGATTCGAAAGATTTGAAAGAGCGCACAGATGAAACTGAGCTTAGTGCTGAATCCCAAATGCAGAACTTCATACTACGCGCACAATCGCATGCTGCAATTCCCGAATATGCATTGGTAAGGTGCAATTTTTAACGATAAAGACTTTATTATACAATCTCTTGTTTCTTTGGAATACTTCGGATTAAATAACATAGATTTAACTTAGAATTAATTAACCCTTCTTCTGCCATGAAATCTCATCAAAAAGCACATGGAAAATGAAATTTTAGATAGTTGTGAAACATCTAACATCTATTTCGCAGTCAGAGGAAGTGTTCAATGTAGACAAGCCGTTGGAAGCTGTTCGCCTGGGTGCTGAATTGCCTTCTAAAACGCTCTCACAAGCGCACACAGTTGGCAATAAATTGCTACTAACTATTACTGAGGTGAGGGTGTAAATTCGTCGTCTCTATTTTTGTGACCAATTGCACTTCCGACACAGGTCTACAGCCCGTTTCAGTTCTGGTTTCAGGAGGCTGAAGATGCGGCCATGCTGAGGCAGATGTCCTATGATATGTAGTAAGTGATTTAACTGTAAGCATTAACAGTCCAAGCCAATGATTATTTCCCTTTCCTATTGCAGCAATTTGTATAATGATCCTCGTGGATTGTCCTGGAATCTGGCGTTATACTTTGTAAAACCTGGCTACATTTGCGCTGCCTATCACGAATGTATATGGAAGCGTGCTCGCATTATGAACGTGTTGTCCACCAACGAGGTGACCGTCTTTTGTGTGGACTATGGCCAGTGTGCTCAGTTGTCGACGAAGCAGCTGAACTTTTTGCACAAGAGGTTCATGGAGCAACCAGCGATTTCGATGCGTGGCACCCTGACAGATGTGTATCCCTTGGACTATCATTGGCCGGCGAATGCGACGTTGCACTTTAAGCGTCTGGTGCGTCAACGTGATCTTTATGCCATTATTAAAGACACTGATTTGGAGGAACGTATTCTCTTTGTTAATATATTTGAGAAATCGGACTTTCAGCACAGCATCAGTGAGCAGTTGATCAGTGCTCGCTTAGCCGGCTTTAGTCGACATTATAGCGATGAGACGATCAAAGCAAACAACGGACGACGTGTTCGCTATATACGCGAGCGTCTGCCTAGGTGAGAAGTTTTTGGTTAGCAGTACCAGAATATAATACATAACCAAGTCTTCTTATAGCTTTGACATGCTGGAGCAGCAATTGTTTGTCGCTGACTCCGAAAAGGATGAGGAGATGTTCGATGATATCGTTTATAATTCACAATTTTATCTGCATTTCGTGGCACCCAAATTGACCAATCCCTTTCGTTATAAGCTCGAGGAAGCTTTGGCCAACTGGTTGGAGAAATACAAGCGCAGGAGGGAGTTGGAAATGAGTTCGATTTCATAAACGTATGTACGGATAATACGTATATTATATATCAAGTACATATGTATGTAGTACATTAAAAACTGCAAATCTTTTTTGTTTATTTTTTTGTTTTATTAATTTTATTTTGCAAATTAAATGCTAAAATTACGTGTTCTAGGGCTAAGATATATGTTGTATAATTTGTGTTGGGCGAACGAGATTTGAGTTAGCCCATAAATTCTGCTTCAATACAAAAATCACAGCAATTCTTAGCATAGTAGAATAATAGTTTCTGATCATGAACTACAATTGTTGTGCAAATTTCTTATCAAGATCTCTGTCTCACTTCATCATAATTTGCTTTAATTCATATTTAAATTCAAATTATATTCGGCACCTCATGGAGGTGACTTTGATAACTTAAATAATAAGGCGAACGAAACTTACAAACTGCTTAAACTTGATATATAAATAAATCCATTCAAATCTTAGAGTTAGTGTTTTTTTTTTGGTTTTTTTTTTTTTTTTTTTTTTAAGTCAGGGCTAATTAATTAGTGTTGTTTACTATGTACAGAGGAGAGAATAAATGTGTGTGCAAGTATGTTTCTGTTTTGTGTTTTGTTTTTCTTTTCTTTAGCGGGGACAACTAAAATCCGGTTAAATGTTTTCATCATTTTTTGATTTTTAAAGCTATCACAGTAATAAAAGCAGCACATGGCTTTCATATTATTTACACTATTATATATAAAATGCTATATAAAACCAACCGAACTAGCATACTACACAGAAAGCACTTGCAAATATGCACATACTACACCATCATCAACATCTTCTTCATTATAGATACCGACAACCTATTCTAAAATGGTAAACTGGTGCATTGACTGACTTAATTCTAAACGTGCTCCAACGGTGTCTGCTCTGCACTCTGTCGATCTGTCCCGCCAAATCGCTCGGGATGTGCGTAGGGCATCCAACTACTGCTATTGCTGCCCTTCTCTCGGTCTGACATCGCATTCACATAAGAGCTGGAACTGTTCGCCGATGGAGATGCCGAAGCAAAGCCGCTGCTGGCCAAACTAACGCCCAGCTGAGGAGAAAAAGAAAGCAAATAGATTAATACACACATTAATTAACATATCGATGCTATCAAATAGGCTTAGAGTATGTAAATCCCAAAGCAAAGAATCTGCACACGCGTGAGATTTAAAAGCTTTAGCCCCATAAAACGAGTTTCGAGTGTCCCCAGCTCGCTGGTTGCCTGTTGCCAGTTGCCAGTGCGCTCGATTGCTGATTGCCTCCAAAACTTAATGAATTTTATTTAACGCGCTCGTAAATTTGACCATAAACGCCAACAACAACAACAACATCGACGTAATGAACGTTCGTATCACTTGGTGACACGTTAGACAGCTTGGCGGCGATTTCCTTACACTTGCCGGCATTAGATCAAGCGTTTTAAATGCTTCGCCCCCAATCGTTTGGTGACGTAACGTCAGATATATATGATGGCAGCTTGCCTTACCTGTTGCTTCGATCCTCCACCCGCGGCTGCAGTGCACTGCTCCACATCCAAATCGTTGTCATCGTAGCAACCTATGCAGATGTCATCCACATCATCATTATCGTCGCCAGCTTCGACTTCAATGCACGAACTAGACGTGTTCGAGTTGCGACTCAGCGTCACAGTATCGCTCTCATTTCCCTCATCGCTGCTGCTGCTGCCGCTGTCCGAGAGCGCTGGCTCAAGTTCCAAGGCGTATGCGGACTGACGACGTTCCTGATAGGCTTCATCGCCAGTGCTGTCTCGTATAATCACATGCTTCTTGCCACTACCAGGCATATCGTCAAGCAGTTTCAGTTCACATGGACTGTAAACTTGATTGCCAGCCACAATGTTGACGCCGCTGCCCGTGAGATTTTGCAGAAGATTGGCGCGTGCATATTTGCCATCTGAGATGGTGGCCTGGCGCGTAAAGCTGGACATGTGCAGTGTGGCCCGTGTGATGGCATAGACCAGCAGACAGACGCCCAAAATCAAAGGTCCCCAGAAGCCAATGGGATCGACCAGCGGCAAGATGTTCAAATAGAAATTAAAGCGTGTGTCCAGTGCATCGGGCAGCTTGGGCATCATCTAAAACAGGGAGTGGGGAAGTTAAGTTTATGCTAGGTTACTGTCTTGTTTCACTTACAATTTCAAACCAGAGCATGGGCGCTGTCAGGTGACTAAACGGGGCAACGGATGCATAGTTTCTCATATCCTTGAAGTGCATGTTGATTTGCACTTTTACAGAGAGCGAGAGCGGCAAACCGGATTCCTAAAATACACGAAAATATGCAATTAATTTATAAACTATGCGGTAGCTGATAGGAAGGCCTTTGTGTTGTTGTTACCGCCCAAGTTCGACACCATTTCAGCATGCACTTGGCCTAATTTTATTTAATTGTGTATTGTGTGGCTTAAATATAGGCCTGATTGTTATTGTGGCTAGTTGTCCTTAAGCTATCTTTTGATGTTGTTGCACCAATTTCGTGCATTTCGTGAAACTCGAAATACTTGGGATGAAATTGCTGCAATTCCACTTGTATGATTGATTTAACGTTCGCATGGCTAATTGTTGTAATTGCTTTTGCTCAGATTTAATTAAACGGGCAGTTTGTTAGTGTTGAAAAATGACCCAAAAACTATTTGTGTGGCGATAGTGGGCGATATGCAGGAAATATCGTTAATCGATTACACTTGTTACACTTTACATTTTTCAGTCAGTTGCTTTTTTCGGAATTGTAAAATAACAACAGCCGTAATTAAATGGAAAGTCGCAACGGAAGCACTTAGAATTGAAGCTGAGATTTATGCATGCCAATAAAAATGTTGTTAGCTAATCTGGCTCGCGCACTTAAAAGTCATATCGATTTCCGGCTACTTGTAAATAGTATATTCTATTTAATTTTATTTATATTGCCTTAAAGAAAAACAGTTTTGATCGTGACTAGTCGCATTTTACGGTTAACTTAATTAGCCGGAAATGTAAATATTGCGCAAAACTTAAGCCGATATCAAATTAAATAATGTGCAATTAGCTTTCACGCGATCTCAAACAAGTGCTCAAGTGGAAGGTAATCTCAATTTTTCAACAGGGTGACAGCAACAGTCGCTGACAGCAACAGCAACAACATAATGACTTATTGCCTGATTTAATCGAAGATTTTTTGAACGAGTTAATTGTAACACTTTAATGTGCATTTTTAATTCAATATACTGCCTACAATTATGTGCGTTTAGTTAAATGTTTTACAGATGACGCTGCTGCTGCTGTTGTTGCCTGCGATGATTGACAATTGAAAGTTCCCGCTATTAATGCAACATTAATAACAAGAGCAGCAACAAGGTGATGTTTTTGTTTATATGTATGTTTTTGAGGAATATCGCATCCAAGGCTACACATACCGGTTGAATGACAAATGCTGTTGAGTGCTTTGCAGGATCAGGCTCCATGCCGGTAACATTCTCCACCAGACCAACGTCACCATTCATAAAGTGCGGATAGCTTAGCGAGATGGGGAAGCCATAATAGCAGTCTGTGACGTCAATTAAGCCAACTGGCTGGCAGTCACCTGAAAGCAGCAGATGATGAGAAACATTAGTGAGCAACAATCGAGAAGCGAGAATCGACAATCGATAAGGTTAAAGTAGCGGAAAAACTTGAGCGATCGATAGCACAATGAATGAACTTGTCATGCTACGCCCCTTTTAAGGCAATCATCAGATGTCGCGTGCTACGAGATGGAAACGCGTAGTTTATCGTCGAATAAATACTTTCGTTTAGAGTATATACGCACAGCAAAACAGGTAGCAATATCTTAAAAGTGCGGGGACTGACGTGGAAATACGCGTAAGGCACATTGAAAAATCTCTTTAATATTTAAAATGATAAACTTGATAATTTGAACTAATTATATGTCATGACATGACCCAAAATACATTCATTGGTAAACTCTTTGCGTAATTGTCCTACGAAAATCTCATACATTCACTGATGTTCAAAGTAGAGGGTCTACCCTTGAACTCTATGCGTTGGCCGGGTATGAAAAGTGCTTTGTTCCAACACGCGACATACTTTGGTTGACATCTGCGTCACAGCTCTATGGAATATTTTGTAAAATATTCTATGGACTCCCAACTCAATTTACAAATTTTACAAATTGTGTTTAATATGAAGTAGTCAGCGGGCATCGTTAAAAAAACAAAACAAGAAATTATTGTGCTTTGTACTTGGGCAATTAAATGATCTGACATCGACCGTAAAGATTGAGACTTAGGTCGCTCGATGTCGTAGGTAAGTAAAACAGCAATAAAGGCTGCAGAAATGTTTTTTATTTCTTTTTAATTATTCAGTTAATTAAAATGGAATGACTGTAATAATTTTATAGGCTGAATAAACGAGCCTAATTGATTGATTTAATGTAAGGTAAAGGTATTTTAATTGAACTTGTCTTACCCTGGCGACAGAAACACTTGTTGTCGTCATTGATGGCACCATTGTCGAAGGCGTTGTCCTCGAAAACATAATCGTATCCCTTCAGGCTGCCAAATGTGCGCTCCTCGCCAACTCGATACTGTCATCAAGAAGATCATTTAGATAAATTAAAAGAATGTATATAAGAATATATTTTTCTGTTTCGCTTACCAAATTGATGGGTCTGCACATGCTCTTGCGGAAGAACTTGACAGAGTCGTTGGGTTGAATGAAACTCTTGAACTTTGTGCCATCGGAAGCGTACTCGATGTTACTGCAATGATCACCCTCCCATTGGGGCAACGTCTTCTCTCCCCTATAGGTGTCGTATAAGCCCGATATCGAGGGATTCACGGCGCCCGTATGGAACGTCTCAAAGTCAGTTGAGAAGTCATACATGCGATCAATGAGTCCGACCTTCTCGAATGATATCCAATTCGGTAAAAATGTGTTGCCCAACGTGGCCAATGGCGTTGGGAAGCCAAACATGAACTCCTTGGCTGTCATTCGCACTATGGGCTCTGACTGTGTGGTGGAGAAAAGCGTTTGCAGCGAGAGACGCACAAAGAAATTCTTATCGGCAGTCAGATGTGAGATGGCCTGAAAGAAAAGTTAAGAGGGAAGTGATTTTGTTTAAGTTAATTGAAGTTGACTATTCACTAATAATTGTTGATACATTTTAATGAATTCTGTAAAATTTTAAAGTCATTTTAGGCAATTTCCTTTAGGTTAATCATATTATGAATTGCAATCAGAAGTTAAATACAATTTCAAATAAACAAATCTATTCTTCACTTGATGACATGCAATACTCTAAAATATACTCTTATATCTCTCTACTCTTAACATTTTAATAAAATATAAATAATTTATGAAACAAATATAAATTAACTTCTAAAGGTTCGATCTTGATAGATTAGCCTCACACTTCTTAATGAAATGAAGGGCAGAAATGTTAATTGAGGCGAAGATAGCTTGTTTTTCTTAGCGTTTTCCAATGTAATTCCCCCAGCACCTCATACCTCATAAATGTGCTTGTCATTCAAAAGTCCCCAGTTCAGGATATGTACATACATCACCCTTAAAGTGCCTGGCATTATACTTGCAATGCAGGGCGCGTCGCCAGTGCTTATTATTGTCGTCATTATAGTCAGTAAATGGAGCATTTAACTACCAATAATTACACACTTCCTGTGTAGTAGCAGCTACTAACTGCAGCTAGTTAGACTAAGTGGTAAACTGACAAATTGCGGACTCAACTATCTCAGAGACAAGGGCCAATGCATTATTCATCTATTTCGGGGGAACTGCATTGGACCCGGATACGATCGATCCACTTGCAGCTCTATTAAATTGACAGCACGTGTTCTTGTTTTCTTGCTGCTGCCTCTTCTTCTTCTTTTGCTTATACTTTTCTGCTTTCAACTAAACAGAAAATGACAGTTTCCTATTATTTTTGTTTTAGTTAAAGTTTTGTTGTTTTGGCATAAATTAAACAAGTTGGGGCCTAATTGCAGCCAATGCTAATTTTCAATATTTTTTAATTGAAACATCATAAAATCAGCAATTAATTACGTTGCATATACATATATACGATATATTATGTGCATAAATTGATTGAATGAATTTGTTTGATTTGTTTACGATATCAAATGCGATATCGTCATTAATCAGTGAAAATTGCTGACAATAACAAACACGCCCACAGACACTGCTGCGGTAATTATTATTGTAATAACAAATATGGCAACAACAGTGACAGCGGCAACAACAACAACAACTACAACAACCACAGCAAGCACAATGACAACGGTTAGCGAAACTTTCGAAAACTTCGAAATGAGCGCGAGAGTGTGAGAGGGATAGCCTGTACTGTCGTAAATAACTGTTGCAGTTTCGATAGGCGCCGATTACTCGCACTGGCACTAACACACATGCACACTAGCATACTAACACACTGCAAGCGTCGCTCTTTCTTTTGCATTCTCCAACACTATCTCAAAGTGAGCAAATTAATTGCCCACAATTTAGCTAAGCATATTGCCAATTTTGGTGGCTATTTTTATAGCGCTGCTGCTTTTTTTGTAATCGTCAATATGTAACGTTTATTGACCTAAGCTTGGCTGAGAATTGTTGCTAATGCAGCTGATGGTATATCACGAAATACCGAAATACTCTTACAAGCTGTTAATGTTTTACTATGATCTTCAATCTTTGGGTTCCCATTTGTTAATTATTTCATTAAATATTTTTGTAATCATAAAAAATCTTTTTTTATATCTTTTGACTTGCTTGTTTTTAATTCGCTATTTAATATAATTAGTATAAATACTTGTTGCAGAGAATATTTGATATATTTTAGCTATAATTTCTACATATAACATATTCCTATTTCATATTTTATTATTTTATTAATATTCATTTTTTCCGTTTCTAGTTTTAGTAATATTAATACTCATTTTAAATATTCTTTTTAGATCTCCTACTTAAATTTCTTTAATTTAAATTACAATATAAATATTTAATATCAATTTGAATTATTTAAATTTTTAAGTTGGAATTAATAAAGGGATTTATATATCTCACAACTGTATAACTGTATATACTTTAATTGAAATGTTTTAAACATATTGTGAATAAATTTTAAGAAGAGTATTTAATGTTCGTCAGATTGTAATTAGATCTTCAAGCATTGTTATAATTCAATAGGCTGCTTTCGTCATGTGCGCAGCACGCGATATTTATTGCTGTTATTGAAGTTATTATACTATTACTTAGCGTATAACGGAATTATACGAGCATCGACTTATTTTATTTAATTTTTGCACAAGGAAATTAGCATGAGACGATATCACGACATGGAGCAATATCGCAATTGACAAATAGATGATGATTAAAGAGACAACAATCTGTCATTCAGGTTGCATTAGATCTCGATGAACAATCAAAGTGCAAAGAACAGTTAATTAGCGATCGGAAGGGCAATTAACTATTTTCCAGATGGGAAATTCCTGCCTACTACGTTGATTTCCTTTTAATTGCACATGCAATTTGTAAAGTATTTCCGATTATGAATGCATATACTACGGAATATATCTAGAATACTATATCTTCTTTAAGATCCACTTACCAGCATTGCAATGTTGAGCATGACGACTTCGTCGTCCTCGCGACGTCCTTCGGAAAGATGTTCCTGCCAGACCAACGGATGGCTGGGAGTTGTGGACATTGTGTTGTTGTCATTGAACGTAATATTCTCATGGGTCATGAGCTCTCTGCAAAGTACAGAGAAAGTTAAGAAGCACTTTCCAGAAATGGTTTTATCTAGAAACTTACTTGTAGACATAGGGACCAACTTGCTCCACTTTCATCTTTTCGCGACCGGCGAGAAACGCTTCGGCATTGGTGATGTTGAATAGATATATTTTGATATACAAATCGACTGGTGGCTGGGCCCAAAGGTTGAAAATCTCCCCATTGTCGGCCATTACCAATTTCTGCAAGAATACAACATAAATAATATTATATATATAAACAAACTATTTACTATGGTGCGCTCAATGGCAGGCCGCAAATTGCAGTCCGAAAACGGATTGCATTTATGAACTATTTGAAATAGGTACGTGTCAATATCGAAGGCCTCGGGAAGAGGTTAAGAGGGGGGCGGCGCATAATTGTTTAAACATTTAGCCAAAAGGCTAAGGACGGCAATTAAAACATACATACATAACATATATACAAAAGCGATACAAGAAAATGCAAATAAAAATAAAAGCTTTAGTTTGAGCTTCAGCTTTTATTGAACTCACCCATTTGAATATCAAATCGTAGGGTTGAAACACTTTAACCAGCACCGCCGTTGTTATGGCCAAAAATCCAATGGCCAGCAACAAAAAGGCACCTGCAAAATCAAGAGTGAAAGAGAGGGGGCGATGTTAGAAATAAGTGGTTGTATCGTCGAGTACATATAAATATCCTCATTAAGTTAATTAAGCCACGATTAATTATGCATAAATGTGTGTGTGTGACACGCGAAAATGAAAATCGAAAAGCAAACGCACAAAATTTGCATATTAAAAATGATATTCTTATCATAATTTCGGCACACGAATTTATTCTTTACTATATATTATTTTTTGTTTCTTTAGCTTTGATATTCGGAAATCGGTGTTCTTATAAGATTTTATTGGATTACGCGTGCTTGTTTGCCCTTGTAAAGAATTGGGAACTTGTCCACGTGAACTGGGTAACACGTGGAGAAATTTCAATAGCAATACAACGAAATTGCGTATACGCAGCGCATAACTAATGAAGAACTTAAAGAGGATCACTTGTCTGACCCTGAGCCAGTCCAACGGTGTGTGAGTTCTGCTAATCGAGATGGAAAGCATTATGTCTGAGAACGACAGCAGCAGCAGCAGAAGCAGCAGGTGATTAACTCGTGAGTCGATTGAGTACTTGCAATCGGACACTAAATACATTCAATCGAGTTGTTGCAATGACGATGATGACGACGACGACGACGTCGCGGCGATTCTATGGCATATAAGTCACGGACCCGGCATATTTCTATATATACATACTCGTATTTCGCTTTAAATGCGTGCATATAAATCTCTTCATTAAGGCAACAAAGAGAAACAGCAACAGCAACAACTATAGCGAGTGAGCACTGTGATCAATTATGAGTGTAAGCACAAGCTGCTTGTCAACTTGTTTTTCTCGTCTCTGCGCCACGGTGGCCCAACACCAAGTGTTACTTACACTGGTCAAGAACTTGTGTCGCCTATTGTCCGCGTGTGTTGCAAATATTGAAATTCTCTGCTGGAAATGCGTGGCAACGACACGTGCAAAGACTGAGAGACAGACGGACGGACAGACGGACGGAAAGATGGCAACTGGTTCCACATTGTTATGCCAAGCGATCAACATTCAAATATATGTGCAAGTATGCTACGACATCTGCCAAGGAATAGAGGAATATATAGACAACTGTTGTTGTCGTTGTCGTTGTTGCTGTCACTGACTTGTTTGGCTTTTAATGACTTTAGTATTGAAATGCACAAGCAAAAGTGGTTTAATGGGTATGCACGACTCATTGACGATGACGTTAATGCAGCGGCTATCTATACGTATATTTTACAGGTATCGCTTGCACTGCTGATTGCTTCGTTAATTTGCCTTTCAATTGAGTAGTACTCATTAAAATATACATATTATATTTTAGGCACAGCTTCCAGACCTATCTCAACAGCTTAGCAAAGGTGAGACTTAGAGGAAAACAGTCCAGAGAAGAGTAAACTTCGAGAATGAAAGAAAACTTAAGCTGAAGAATTGTTCAAAAGTATATTTTACAATATATATACTAAATTGTGTTTGGCTTTACTTTAAATATAATTGATTATTTCAATATTCTTCATAAATGCCAAATTGTCTATTGTATTCTCTGCTAGAAATAAAACTGATTTAATCTTCAGCTCTCTCTCAATATATAATATATATTTCTATGATATTACTATTTAAATATGCATTGCATTATTTACTCAAAAATAAAAGTGCTTCAACCTTAAGTTGTACTATAAATACTACAAAATATTCTGTGCATTTTATTTTATTGCTTTATTGTTGTTATTTACTTTAAATAAGCAATACTGTCTAATGTATCGTCTACCACAATGACAAGTTCTACAATCATTACCTATTTTAAACTTACAGTAAAATTACTATTTATATTTCATTGCTATATTATTGTTATGAATTTTCAATATTCAAATTTATTTACTATATTCTTCACTGAAAATAAAACTTCTCTAATCTCTAGCACTATTTTAATTACTGTGAAATTACTGCATAATATTTTATTCAAATTTCGAGTAGTTTCTCTACACAATAATTCACTTTAATCCATTACCTCAACTGTGTGAAATATTACAAAACAATCAACAGATATTTTTCTCACTTAATAACACTTTTTTGAAATCACCGCAATTTCTTTAACCAGTGAACAATTAATAGTTCAATATAACTGAGCTGATCTAACGGCTAAATTACGTCTGTGGCATCATTGACGAAAGAGTTTTGAGAATGATGATGAAACTGAAACCACGCTGAACTTGATGATTCATGCAACCCGTTAGCCAGACTTTGCTTGATCTTGATCTTGATCTTGAGGCACAAGACCGCAAAGCGCATATCGAGTTTGTGGCGACCTTTGTCTGCTTGTCGCCAGTTTCTTTAACTCGATCTCTCTGTCTCTCTATTTCTTGGTTCTTTGCTGGCATTGAACTTGTTCTTCTGCGGAATTCCTGATTAGTGGCATGCAACCTGTTTGCAGCAAAAAGGGGATTTTCCTTTCAACGCTGTAGCTGCAGCTGCAACAACTGATTGCCAATTTTATGTTCGTCTTATTTATAGAAGCACTATGTGCAATAAAATCGAATAGCCTATGCATAGATAGCTAACTAATTGACCGTTTGGCATCTTACACATCACTTGGCGGCGATCTTGCAGCTGCTGAAAGTGCCGCAGCTTCTCCAGCGAGAAGCGACGATGCGAGTAGAGGGCACCCAGAAAGTCCTTCAGCGACTGACGCCGCAGACGACGACGCACCACCGTCATGATGAGACGACACAAATATCGAATCGATTTTATGTAGTTAAAAGTGTAACTTTTCTATTATAATTATGAGTGTTGTTAATTTATTAGATATTGTTGCGATCGTTGCAAAGTCAAAGCCAAACTAAATGTGCTTGAATTGTCAAGGGTCCCATGTACCCTCGGCTACTTTCATTTCGCAGCGCAGCAATTATTAATTGCTTTTGCATACGCTTCCAAAGGGTATGCACGACTAAGCAGAAAGCACAGCAAAGTAAACAAAATACTTTTATATATTGCTTGTTGTAGAATTTTAAAATTCTATTTTGAACTTATTTTTGTCATTTGTATTCCATATTTGTATATGCAATTTAAATCAAATTAGTGCTTAATTATTGAACTTGAACTTAACTTGAAGTTTTTAATTAAATTTAATTGCATTGAGTTTCTGTTTATAAACTGTTCTTAAACAAGCTTTCAGACTGTCAATTATTAAAAGTTCATAAATAAACGCCATTATTAGAAAGTGTGTAGCGAGTTCTAATTCATCAGATGATGAACGAGTTGTTGTTGATCATTTTCGATAGCCGTTAATCAATAATTTGGCATGCACAGCACGAAGACAAATTTAGTGGCTAGGTGCAAACGACAAAGTTATAAACAAAGAGCGCTTCTGTCTGTCTGTTTGTCTGTCTGTCTGACAGTCTATATATTGATTTGCCTGAAATCTTGATTATTTCTTTCAAAAATGCAAATGTTTAATGGCTTTGTTTGTTTGCCAAAATAACGAAATTATATTTGTCAGTTGGCTATTCGATTAATTCGATTATGTGCGGCACGTTCGCTTGGTGCGCCTGCCACCCACATTGTTTGTTTTCGGCCAACGAAGAGAATTTCGTGGGAATGTTGCCGCTAATTCGCAGTTGGAGCACGCAACGCACGCGTATCGACAACAACGGGCAACATCGATAGCGATAGCGATAGCGATGGAGATAGCTATAGCGATAGCGATGACTGCCAAGTTCGTGTCTTAAGTCTTTTGTTTGCATATCATAAACAAACAAAAAAAGTTCGCTTGTAACAAGTAAACAAAGCAAAACAAAACAAAACAGGAAAATCAACAAGATTCTCTGTTGCGTCATTCTGATAAACTTCGATTAAAAAAAGGGGGCGGGCCTGGCTACCGTTGAACCTTTTGTACGATCATCAGTTTTTTTTTTCTTTCTGCCAGATCTTCAATTAAGATTATCTATCGTTGTTTGTTGATTGCTGTAGCCTGTAGGGCAAGTTCGTTTTGTTAAATTGGTTATAATCATTAGTTGGGCCCGCGCGCATATTGATTTATAATCATGTTCAGCAATTGCGATCTCAGCAGAACCTGATCCAAATTTAAAGCTCTGATCTGACGTCACCAAAGGTGACTGACCAATATTGAATTAAAATGAATTAAAGACACAAATTAGTAATTACGAAATACATTGTGAGCGCATTTGCTATAATTATACACATTTAAAATTGCATCTAGCAATTTATAAAGTGCAAGTAATGTTAAGTTTATTAAGTCATGAATTAATTACAAACATTCGCATTGATAACCTGATTAGCGGCTATTATGAAAGAATATTTCTAAATTTATGGATAGACAATTTCTGCAAGAACTCTTCAAATTAAGTGCTTTTCAATAGGCTGTTAGCGAATATATTTTTAGCTCGAAAAATGCAAATTTGGAATTCTTGATAACATAATTATAAATGACATAAGCGAGATGCGAAGCATTAAAAATCGTGTTCTTCTTTTGAATTTCTTTTATGGAATTCATTCGCTTGTAGACTCACTTAATTTTTCAAATTTTTTACACATTTTTTTTTTTTTTTTTTTTATTTAATGGCCCATTTACTTTTTGGCTTCACACGCGATAAATGGCAATTCTTCATTGCTCAGCAAAATTGGCTAAATAATTTCTCTGCGATCGATGGCGATTGAGTAAAAAGCAAACAGAGAACAGCTGTTGGAATAGGAATGAATCATTGCAGCATTAGTCGATATTTATTTGCTCGCAATGATTTGGCAACTTTTGCAATGTACGTTAAGTAGTATGCTAAGCATCGAATGGGGGGAATTACCAAAGAGAGATATAGAAAGCAAGTATGCGAAGAGCTTCTATTGGAAGTGACACGCTGAAGCTGACGAGTGTAAACAAAGCTGACGCAAATTGATTATGCGACGACAGACAAGCAATTTTTACTGCAAGATGATGATTGCAACATTTCTGTTGCAGCAACATGTTGCAGCAGCAGCTGGGCAATAACTGCAAGCAAACATTTTTAATGAGTTTTATTTGTTGTACCGAGTATCTCTTGATTTTGGCGTTTTTTTTTTTTGCTTATAACTTTTGCAGCAGCAATTGCCTAAAAAAGAAAATTGCAACGAGAGGGAAAAGCTGACGCCCACTTTGCTGTCTGCTGTCTGCTATCTGCTGATGTTGCAAGAGCTGCTTCAACTTGAGTCTTGGGGGGGCATTACGAACATGTCTTTAAGTTGCCAAATGAAATTATAACCGATTGCAAAGAGTTAAAGAGTTGTTGCTGTTGTTAAGGACAGCGCAGAGAACTCTTGAAAGATTTCGCTAATACCCCATTTTATGATACTTCATATAATTATTGTATTAATATTTATGCCTAAACTTGTTTCGGCACCGAATTTGGTAAAGACAATAATAATAACTGTAGTATTTATTTCATTGCAATTGGATAAAAATAGTACAACTTATTTAAGAAATATTTCTGTATGGCAAATTAAGCTACAGAAATCTAGCATATTTTGACCTCTACAGTATATACTTCATCGATATACTAAATATATCCCTCGGTATATATTTTTTTTAAGTATTTTTGCTTGGCTGACAATAGATTGCAGCAATTCATCGATATACCAAATACGACTCTTGACATTTTGTAGTATTTTTGCAGTATATTGTTTGGTATATTTGAAGAATACGAGCAGCATTAAGTTGCCAAATAAAATTATAACTGATTTCAAAAAAACTCTTAAAAGATTTCGCTAATAAACCCATTTTATGATACTTGTATCAATTTCGTTGTTTTGTGTGTTGAAAGTTCGCACGAGTTTAAGTATTATGGTATTATTATTATGCATGCCTTAAACTTGTTTCGGCACTTAACTCAAATTCAACTCAGCTGGCGAATGGTTTACAATAGTTGAATCTCCCAGTTCGACATTCTATAAGCCAGAAATACAGCAAACAGCAAACAGCAACGAACAAAATAATAAACATACTCGAATGATGTCTGATGCGATCGATGGTGTTCATGATGCGGCAGTGCGAACAGCGAAAAATACCACAAGATTTTTTTTGTTTCGCCTTCTATTTATTATCAGCAATGAACCGCTTTTTTGCATAAATAATTATTGCAAATAAAAGACAAAAGCGAAGACAAAGACGAAGACGAAGCAACAGCAACATGCGAGAAACTAAAAATATAAAATAAATACATAAACGATCGCTCTGGCAATCCTGTTTGGCCATGAACAGGCACTTTTATTGTATTGTAATTATTTATGTTATATTCAGTGTGAATATCATCGATTTGTGTTGTTGTTGTAGTTGTACTACGATCAATTAATGCGAGCAGAGTGCGAAACTTGTTCACAACCTGAAGATGTTGCGAATGTCTATGAGGGGGGTCGCTTGAATTGTCTTTTGCGCGCTTCTGATTAATTAATTTGCAACAATCGATTTGCTAATTCTTTCGCCTGGTTTTGCCACTTTACTCCTAAACGAAATATATGTTTTTTTCCACTTCACTTTAATTGCATTTGTTTTCTTAATATTCATTTATCTACAATTCATTGCGTACTTCATTTAATATTCAATATTCAATATATATGATATTTATGTTTATTTATTTTCGACACTTTAATGGACGCACGTGTCAACTTTTATTTAGCTTTTAAAAATGCTTTGCATGCCAAATGATCTCTGCTACTTTTATGCGATCCAAATGATTTACGAACAAGATCATAAGTAAATAAATCAGCTGTTTACTTTTTGATTTGTATTTTGTATTTTGTATTGCAATTTGTGAACTTTATCCACAACGCCAACGCCAACGCGAACGCGATCGCCTCGTGGCTCCAATTAGAAAAACAATTTCAATATTTACACAGCAATTAAAAGGCATTTAAAATATCTCGTTGCGCTTTCACCTTTTAATGTTTCGTAGTAAAGCCGACCTGTTTAATTAGTAACTAGATCTGAACCGAACAAACAATCTTTTTTATGCCGATGACTAATAAAACAAGTAAAAATCACACTCAATTGTGAACTACATTTGAATTAATTGCAATTATGCAAGAACTGGTTCAGCGTTTATCGCAACAAATAGATAACATCGAAGGCTCTCATTAGGAAGTCGAGGCTCTTCCCGTAAATCACAAATTAAAACACACACACACACACTCTCAAATTTCACTTTCATATCACATTTCGAACTTGAATTTCCATTTCGAGCACAAATTTTTGTGTTGTGTTGAAGGTTTGTTTGTTTGTACAGAAATTTATTCTAGATCAGCAAGTGACACAAAAATTATATTTATAAAAGATTTGATCACTTTAATATAATATTTTGGAATTATTGAGAGTATTTTATGTACAAATTAAGTATTCTAGATAAGCAAATTGAGTTAATATTTATCATTTTACTATATTTTACCCACACTCAAATAAAGTTTAAGAATTGGAAGTATATTCAAATCAAAAATAATTGATATGGACTTCTTCTATATAAGTCAACTATTCAGAAATATTTAAAATAACAAAGATTCATTCTAGATTTGCAACTGAAACTAAAACTGCACTTGATTATTGATGCGGTAATTACTCAAGTAAAAATAATAATAATGTAAATAGTGTTGACCATTATTATTGAATTCTTCAAATACAAATAATTACTCTATTTTAACTACACTCAAATACAATTCAATAATTATTTTGAGTTTTGAATTATTGTCTAGTTTTTTTCATACAAATAAATTATTCAGAAAAATATATAATATATATTTAATTATAATTTAATGTAATAATCTTAAGAACACATCCTTAAACTTCTAGAGCTACTGAGATAAACAGTAAAATAAAATAAAGATAGTATTGATGATTATTTTTAGCTTTATGCAAATCAATTATTAAGCAATAAAAAAAATCGATCTGTAATTTTGTTCCGTCAGAGTATCTCCACTTCAGTGTAATTAAATTGCTCAAGTAATCATATCTCTTTATCAATTTTCGTACACAATGTCATTAAACTACCTCAGCTTTCAGCTCCTCCGCCCGGCAAAAGCTACACACAATACTATCTATATCTATATAAACGGTTGTCGTCCGTTTCTTCGTTTCTGCGCATATCCAAAAACAATATATGTGTAGATATATTTTTATTGTTTATTTTATTTTATTATTTTGATTTGAAGTTTTTTTGTGTTCATTCGAACTCGATGTTCATACAGTCTTTTTTTTTTGTTTTTTTTTTTTATTGAGCAGCATTTATAAGGAAGTAAATCTATACAGACATCAACTAATTGCGTTCGATTATTATTATTCGTTTTTTGTGATTTCTTGTTGAGTTTTCGACAGCATTTTGTATTTATTTTTCTTTATAGAATTTATTTATTACCGATTCGCCGATTCGCTTTATGTTAGTTGTGAGCACTTTTTGGATTTTCTTCGCTTCTCTTTCGCGTTTAATTTGCTGTGTAAATAAAGAACTACTACCAAAGAAATAAAAAAAAAAATGTGCGAAATTCGTGTTGTTCTTGACTTTTGAAAGAAACGCGCGCTTGAGATGTTTTCGATGTTTTTTCTTCTTCCAGCGCATTTAATCGCATTTCGTACATGTTTTTCAGTATATGGTTAGATCGGGGTGTTAATGAAGGTGAGATGCGGTAGCAACAAAGCTAGCACAGAGGTCGCAATCACAAAACAAAAGCAACAACTGCAAAACATGTGCAACAAGCCCCTCGAAGTGCTGTAAAAGTCGCTGGCGTTTTAAAACGCGCCAAAAACGCGCAGAGAAGGAAAAACAAATACAAATGCACATAGAAGTAAACTTGTATTGACTTCTAGGATTTGTAGCATTTGGTCAAGTTCAATGTTAAAGCGAGTGCGACTAGCGTTTTTATATATTTATTTAATTGGTTGTTGTGCATTTTTGATTTAATTTGATTGTTTGGTTTTTAGGTTTTGTCGGTTTTTTTTGGTTTTGTTCGGCTTTTTGGTTTTTTGTCAGCTTTTTTTGTATTTCTCGATGTATTGACTGACGACGAGAGTTCGAGAAGAAGTGCAAACTGTGTCAGTGTCAAAGAGTTGGCTAATCAAGTGCTATGCTAAACAGCGACAATGTTTGTTCCGCGTGGCGTTTTGTCCGAAACGCGACAAAGCACATTTTCATAATTAATGCAAAGCAAATGCTGATGCTGATGCTGATGCGGCTGCTGATGTGAGATTTTGGGCCATAATTGATCAATAATTAATGAATTGAATGAATATTAGATTTCAAGACGAAACTTCGAGAAGGCGCACACAACAATCATAATAAAAAAAACACCTTAAACACTTCCACTTAGTACATTTCGATCGTTGTTAATTCGGCACTTGACTTACGTGTGGGTGATCGAGCATTGCGTTTGCCATGATGCTGCTCATTGAAGAAGCTGCCCAATATATCGATGGGCTTCATCGAGCGATTCGCTTTGAGACTCTTGCGACGCTGAGCGCGTTGCAGAGCCGCCAGCGCAGCTCCAGCTCCAGTTGCATCCGAGTCTGGCAAGGATGTGGCTGATTGGGCAACAGCAGCTAAAGGAGCAGCGACTCCAGTTGCATTTGTTGTTGTTGTTGTTGTTGTTGGCAGAGGGGATTCCTCGTCGCTCACACATACGGCACTGTAGCGACGCGCAAACATTTTGCCAAAGTCCTTCATAATTGCATTTGCTTAATAAGTACGAACGATAAAAAACACTGCAGATTTCTTTTTCTTCTTTTCTGTTTTTTCTGATAAACGCGGCGGCACTTGAAAATTTTATTCGCTGCGGCAGCTCCTTAAAAATCAATTAACACTTGGCCAGTAATAAAAATAACATTTAGTTTGTATGTTTGTTTGCTTGTTGTATAATAAACATCGAGTTCGAGTTTGCGATCAATCAATCATCAATAATCTTAACTTTTGTTGTAGCTTAACTAAGTATCTAAGTATCTTGTATCTTTGTATCTTTATCCTATAACTTGGGATTGGGCCTAAGCGCGTTTGCGTCCGTTCGCTGGCGTTGCTCGCTTATGAATGAAAACCCGGACGTGCGACACTCGCACCAGGTAAAGTTACGGCTTTCAATTTCCACAGTACGCGATCGCGTTTTTACTTGTCCGTCAACTCAACTCAAGACAAGTCTCTTGCTCTCTCTCTAGCTCTCTTTCAGCGCTGCGCTCTCTTTAGGGTTTCTCGCTCGCTCTCACTCTCGCTTACGTTACGTGACGTTACGTTACGTGGCGTTATGCTCAGCTCAGCTCAGCTGTTGTGCTTTGTTTTGAGCCGGTCTGCTCTTCAGAAAGCAGCTTCTGCTCGCATGATTCTCAGATCTGATGTTGTTGTTGTCGACATCAAAAAAAGGCTGTAAACTCGTTTTTGGCGACGTTTCGCATTTTGGGGAAATACCACTCGCTATTTGATCGTAAATGCGGCTACTTCAGTAGTGTCTACGCCAACATTACTCATACGACGCGTGGTCTCTCTCTCAGCATGGAAAACTTTTCAAAGCGTTTTTACATATTGCGATCACAGCAGTTGTGCGGCGTATGTAGTATGTGCCAGACATCTAAATACGCAATTTCAATCAAGTTTATGGCTCGTCTCGCTTTTGTGTCTCTTGTCTTCAGACACTAAACAATAAAAAACTCAATCACCTTCAGTTTTGCATGCAGCAGAAGATGTTGCTTTTTATGCCATCATCTTCTTTTTTTGTCGATTCTAATTCAGTTTGAAATTTCTCGACTTTGGTTTCGATTTCCATCGATGCCGCCCATTTCTATATAGACAGAGAATCTGTGCAAATATTTTGAGTATTTGCAGTGCTATTTTTTGATTGAGGGGGCTCGACGACTGCAAGTGCCTTGATTGAGGGGTTTGCCAAACAATCACGAGTATCAATCATAGCTGCTGAAAGGCCTGACTCAACCAGAAGCTTGGCTTAATCAAGCGACACTTCCTGTTTTGGCCAATAGCAATTGCTTTGTGCTTATCTTAGGTGTAAACATAGCTATTATATGAATCAAGTTTTCTCTTATTGATTATTGACTGCGAATGCATTTGATAAGCACAATAATCGCGTGAGAACATTCGCTAGTCATATTTCTTTAATCAGCATTAACTGAGAATTCAATTTACAAAAATTTCAAATACTTTTTTGTATTTTTCTTTTCTGTCGTTGCATACTTTTGGATCATTTGCCACTGTCTGAAACTGATTTATCTTTACTATTATTTAGTATGTGACTAATCTTTACAATTAATAATATTAATAATTATTGTTTTATTAAATGTAGAACCTGATCCCTTGAGTCTAAAATGAGGGTCGAGGTTGATTAGATGAGCTCAAGCTTTAGCTTGTATAAGCTTTAATTTCCATTATATTTTATATTCAATACCATGTAATTAAAAAGCTAAATATAATGCTGGACTCATCATCAAATTAATTGAATTTAAGTTACAAATGTGTTGTAATAAAAATACAAACAACATTGCAACTATTTAGATATGCACGAATGAAATTTAATAGTATAATCAAATAAGAAAGCTTCAGTCGAGTGTGCCCAACTGCTCAATTATTTTAAATAAAACCGTATTCAACAAATTTACTAAAAATATACCGCAAAAATAGTAAAATATACCATATAGTCATAACATACCACAAAAGACAAAATATACCAAATTCTTAATCGTTTTTTGTTATACAAAATTACTATATTTCTTAAATAACTTTTGATCGCAACCAAATTATCATATATGGGAGATTCCTTCTGTCTGTTACATATAATATGTATGTATATAGTATTTCCTACAGGCACAAAGTTATAATAGCCTTCTATAATAAAATTACTGTTAATTTCTGACAATATTCCAAGGTTCCCTTTACACAAATTAATACAAATTGAATTCAAATCAATCAGCTTTATACTCGAATTTCTGGTATAGTTTTTACCGCAAATATATTTCGATAAATTTGTCTAGAGTCAGCTTAAATAACAACTTATTTTTATTGTTGTTAAGTGATTGCATTGCATGCAAAAATATGCCATTGAACTTGACTTTGCAATTGGCTGCTTGCAATAAAACAATACATATAATTAAATTGTTGTTATTCATGAATATTGAATATTTTGTTGACTTTTTTCGTATGTTCATAATTGTTATAAATAAATGGGAGTGAGAGAGATAGATAGAGAGAGAGAGAGAGAGTAGATGAGGATGCTTTAATCAATTTCCGCATTAACAAATCGATTGCCGTTAATCTTTGACTCATAGGCAGGCAACAATAACAATCACATTAACAATAACAAATAGGCAAAAAAAAAAAAAAAACACACACACACAACGACAATAGCAAACACGGCAAGTTTGTTAATCTGTCCCAAAAGAGATGTCAATTCATTCCCATTGTCTGATTTGTCTGCTCTATGAGCATTCAGTTGTTGGCCACAAAGTCATATAGCCAGTTAAGACAGTTAGCCAGTTAGTCAGTTGGCAAGATGACCTTGCCCAAAGGCTACTGAACTCACTCTTTGACATCACAAAAGCCAGCCCATGCAAAGCTATCAATAAATTAACAAAATTCGCTTCGAAACAATTTGTGGGTGTCACGTGTAAACACGCTTCGATTACTACGACTACAAAAATACCCTCTACTTAAGAGTTTAAGTGCATTTTAGTGCGCTCAAATCTCGACTACGAAATGTCCTTTAGCTATTATATTTTTTGCCTTGTTGTCAAATTTCAGTAACATTGAATTTAACTTTGAAGAGATAAGGAATCTTTTTGAGATTTCTTTCTTAAGAATTTCTATTTAACTGCCTGTTTTGCTAGTATTCAAGAATTTAAATTTAACTTAAATAAAATTCAACCATAAATCGAAACTGAAACTTTAGAGCTTCAATTTAATATTCTGCACTTTTATAGTAATTCCATACAAAAAGGTTATAAATAAAAGAAAATAGACACAGCTACAATTATATATTTTAGAAAGTTTTAGAATGGAATATATCTAAGAGCTGGAAAACAATGATTTTTAAATTGAAAAGTTATCAATTATATATACTGTTACTATGTGAAGCTTGAATCAATTTACGAATGTATTAATCATCAAAAAAAAACTAAAAGAAAAGAAATAACGAAGAAATAAGAATGAATAGTTATTACCAAATCAAAAAAATTAAATCAGCGGTTTCCGAATTTTATATTTTTTTCCGTAAATTAGAAGATGTTATCGATAAAGTTGTTTTATTTCATCTAAACGTTTGTTTAAAATACTGAATATAAGTGAAGTTTAATATATTTTCTAGAAAGCTTTAGTATGTCGATAACAAATGCAAGTATATAATAATCAGATGGATAAAGAATAAATAATAATATAAAATAACTACTTGATTTAGAATAAAGAATAGAATTAAGTCTAAAAAAGCAGAGTTTATATTATTAAATTTTCTGGTTAGTTATTTTTGCCAATATGTTCTCAACAAATTAGATATATAAATTTAAGACAGTAGTCGTAGTAGTTCAATAGTATATTTCCTGAAATGTTTCAGATAGAATAAGATATCGATAACATAAATTTATCGTAATGAAAAAATTATATTTTCTTGAAACCTTTGGAATGTAATAAGTTCAAGTTATAAATTTTTCTTTTAGATTTATTAAGTAATTAAATCAGTACATCAATAAAGTATCATAATAGCACATTCTAAGAAATAATTCATTCACACCAAACCTCATACCTAACATATATCATATGAAGTTATGAAGTTATTGATAACATCTTTAAATTCAATGTTATGCCAAATATTATATTAGATAATCTTGTTTTGCTAATTGGAATAATGTGAACCTGATGCAATGGCGACACACGCAATGCAAAACGTGATAAGATCGTATAATAATTGTTTATCGAGCTATTTCCTAGAATGCATTTAAAGTTAGTTATTGCTAATTAATTGCATTGGCAATTTGTTCAGTGCAGTCTCGCAGAGTCTGGCGAGTCCAAGCGATCTAATATGGAATCATTAAGTATTATTGCTGAAGTAAGTATGATGTGAAATGCACTGAAACGAAATGTGTTATTGATATGAGTTGGCGTTAATTGTTTTTCTTGAGATATAGACTGAGATCAGAGATCCCCGCGTTCGCAGAACGTTAATTGGCCAAGAGAGCTGCATCGGATTTAGATCCGGGCATTTCAATCAAATAATAATTAGCTCACTTTGATGGCTAATTCGCACTTGTTAATCATTAGTCAGCTGTTATTGTCGTTTTGATTTCACTTTGATTAATTGCCACATGTGCATTAGCGAATTGCATGCTTGGAATGCAACTACGACTGAAATTGCAATTGAAACTCCAACTGCATCATCTCGAAGGGTTCACATCTGGGGTCAAGTGTTATTAGCCATATCGGTGATCTCACATTATCATTATCCATTATCCATTGCACATTCCCATCACCATTATCATTAGACTGTCCTGCTCTGACGTCATTGCGCCCCAGAAATAATCCCATAATATAATATCGGACTTTCACGCCCAAATTGCGTTCGTGATCGTTTTATCGTCTCATGTTTTATTGATTTTCCACTGAGACTTTGCCATTTAATCGATAGTATTGCTCTAAGCCCGAAATAGCAAATGAAAAAAATTCCATTTAATTTGGACACATTATTATACAAAAGTTCAATTGTTCATTTGAAAGTGTTAAGCAGACAAGTGCAATTTAAATGGGACACAGAACTTAGAGAACAACAATAAAAAAGCTATCAAAAAAACGAAAACAATTCAAGCTACAACAAAACTAAAAACAAATCAAAACAATAAAAATAACCAAAAGCTTAATGAAAGCAATTTAAAAATCATTTAAGCTAATTTGGGTTAAGTACACAACATTTATTATGGGTTCAAGAGTCGTGTAATTGATACATTTGAAAAACTTAATAACTATATTTCAATTCAATTTAAACTAAGTCATTTGAAATCATCAAAACAATAATTAATATAATTTGTGTTTTCTCTGTCTTATAAATATTCCACTAAATTTAAAAATATTCTCTTTAGTTATTCATTGAAAGCATTTTCTAAACGTTAATTATTCATTGAGTAATTTGAATTTGAATCTAATTTTTCAAACCTTCAATTATAATTTGAAAATTTTGTATTTGATGTTTGAAAAACAAATTTATAAAATTAGTTTTAATATCGAGTTTTATAAGTTCACAATAGTCATAAAAAATTGAATCACTTCAATTTGAATTTCATTTTTGTCTCATATAAAACATATGTAAATTTATTGTTGTATAATCTTTTAATTGTAGGTGGTATGCGTTAGTATATTGAGCAGTGAGCAATAAAACAATATTACTTAATTCTTATGAATAAAAGATCTCAGATGAATATATTGCTTGAGGCTAAAATAATATTATCTAATATTATATTTGAGTAGTTGAATATTAAGAATATAGAATAAAACTGTCAACAAGCATTTAATAATAATATTTATGAATTTAAACATGACAATTTTCGTCAATTTTATTTCCTGACGAGTTCTTAACGAGCAGCCAAGATGGATTGACCCATAAAAAAGGGGAATACCTCATTAAAAATTCAAATTTATTTATGGATCTAAGATCTAAGAACTTTTAATCCACAACATTCTTCGCATTGCAAAAACCAGTCTCTGTGTTTGTTTTTGCGTCTTAAAAAAGGCAAAACAAATATAATTCCAAAGCAGTTAAATGAATTTCCCGAAAAAAAATATACAACAAGTAAGACAGCTGTAGACGAGTGTGCTCGACTCTGAGATACCTGCTATTTTAAATAAAAACAAAACTGTGCGGTATTATTCTTAAAATAACCAAATGCTACATTCGGTATATTGATATAGTTATACATTCAAAATATATCGAGTGTACTCGACTCTGAGATACGCGACACCGATTTTTAATTCAAAGCAAAAACAGTGCGATATTATTCTTAAAATATACCAAAATGCTATACTACAAAATACTTGAATATACCAAATATTTGGTCTCTTGATGAAGTACTACATTCAAAATATACCATAAAGTATAAAATATACTAGTTTGTATATAGTAGTTAAAATACCCTAATACCCTATGAGTAGCGAGTATAAATACAAATTTCTTTAAATTTAAATCTAGTTTAAAATTAACATACAAGATGGACTGTGGGGATATCCCATCAATCTTTTGTAAAATGCCTAAAAACCTCTTTTCGTGAAGATTTTGATGAAATTTCGTTGCAACACTGAATCATTATCTTTGTGAAATCATCAGTTTGATTAGCAAAGACTCTATTTATACATATGTATGTTATGTTAGGGGAGAACTTGTTTGCAATAGTTCCAGTTATCAGTTGTCGGTTGTCTCTTGCCTGTTGCCAGCTGAACACACAATAATGATGGGGATGATTAAGAGAAATTAACTGGCATATCAATAATAATAAGCTCGTCGAGTTTATGCAATATCGTAATTCGATGGCATGCAAATTTGAGCAATGATCGAGCACAATTTCGAAATTCCAAGCGCCAAATATGCATTTGATAAAATATAGTTGATAGGATGAATACCCAATACTTATCGAACAGCACTTTGACTTATGGCATGTGGAATACACGTGCGTCTAATAACGAACTACACAATCTATATCTTTATGACTGTATCTGCATCTGTATATGTATCTGTATCTGTACAGTGTACCCGCTGTAATTGTCGATTAATGTTAGTTTCAGTCGCAGATTCTGTAGTCTGATTTCTTGATTTTTCCTTTCAAGTGCAGCGGGGTAATTAAAAATGCCACGACAATGTCGTTTGCCGGTGATTTTTCTGTAAGTTGAATTCCGTTCCGGTTTTCCGTCTACTAATCAACGTAAAGTCAATGCGTAACGCATAAACATGTGTCGATGCAGAGTTATAGATAGATACAAGATATGTCACTAGTTGGCATTAAATATGGGTAATTATCCATCCATCCAACCATCCATGGAGTCAGCCTTTTTTCACGTGCTCTGTCTGTGTGGGCAACCTTCGCTTATTACGATGTCGAGCACACACAACACACAACACACATTGTATCTCTTGCTGTCTGTCTGCAGTTGTATTTTAATTGCTTAACCCGAGATCAGTTTACAGTCAAAGTGTCGAGTCATGCCGGTGTGAAGGAACAGCCAGACAACAACAATTAAAAAAAAACAAAAAAGAAATAAAGACAAGAGCAAGAAACAAATAAATAACATTTAAATTTTAAGCATATATTTATGAATATTTAACACAAATCTTAATGATAATTGAGCTACGACAGCAACAACAAGAACAACAACAACAACAACTGGCAATAATAACATTAACAAATTACAATGGAATTTCACAATATTCGTATATAAAACGCGCGTATGAAACTTGTTCGTTATTCACTTAGGATCGCGTTTTGAATCGGACTCTGTCCCAGGTCGGGCCTCTCAATAATATTCAACGCCTTCGTCATACTTTGCTGTCTTGACTCAGCGGTTTCTTGCAAACAAATACAAATACAAATATATCTATTAGTGTTGGTTTTTTGACTTATTGGCTTACTAATTTATAAATGTTCGGCGATATGCATGCCACAAGTACGAGTATATATATTTTTGGCAATTAAGTATTAAATTTATATAGCTGCTAGACATTTAAAAGCGATCCTTAAATCATCGCACAAAACACTTCCTACTAAGTTGTTGTAAAACCTAGTAAAAGATTAATGATAATATCAGAGACTGAAGACTTACTCTTGCAGTTGTAAGATTAATGATACATAATTGTGGCACTGTGTGGTACACAAATGTGTCGACAAATCGACAAACTAAAGCAGACTTTACCTTGAAGAGGTTTTAGCTCGATAAAGTCCAATTGTGAGCGTCACTAATGATCAAGCAGTCAAAGAGAGTCGAACTCGCATTGCATTGGGGGATTCAACGAACTGGTGTCCAAAGATCACTTCCCGATCAATAACTCGAACTTCAAGTACTAATTCATACAATGTTCGCTGATGACGTTCTCCACGTTCTCTGACGCTCTTCTAAGCGCACACTCACGATAACTCGACGATTATTTCATTTACTCCACAGACGACAAAGTCAGCCACTTGGTAACAACATCCTCCTGATTAGAACCGAGTCTCAACAAACAACGACAGCCACAGCCACAGTCACAACAACAGCAAAAGTTCGAGTAAAAATAAATTAAACGACGCACTTTTTTTTTGCGTTGTTCTGTTTTGTATTTGAATTCGACAGCTAATCGTGAATTGGCAGAAAAACATCCACAGCAATGAGTTGCGAATTGTTTTCTGTGTGTGTTTTAGCATATGTGAATCAGATACGGGAAACGGGAGAGAACTTCTGGTTTTTACGCATGTATTTCAGGATTTAATATATTCTACGTTGTAGGTGTCAAAGGCCCGACTTAAGCATAATATATGGCAATAGAAATGCTTTGCGACTAGCAAATACTCTAGACAGATAAGTATTTATCCTGTTTGAGTAAATAACTACAGAATTTAAATATTATAAAAATGCTGATCAAACGAAATAGATTTCTTAGTTATCGTGTTCATATTAATGTTAAGTTATGTTTACACAGAAAGAAAACTTACATTCTATAAAATACATAGAAAATATTTGAGTTTGGGAAGTTTTCGAATTATTTAAAGCACTAAATCATATGTTTTGATTGTTAAAAGATAAACAAGAAATCTATAATCGAGTGTGATTTATGATCTATTAATTGATCTATGGGCTCGCCTCAAGACGCTGGTACACAAGCGTTGTCACAAGAATGATGATGAAATTCAAGACGAATTAAGCTTTTTCTTAAACGCTTCTGTACGAGTATTGGAGCTTAAACGCAACGTCGTTAATGTCTGGGACGAGATGCGATTGGAATTTTCTAAGTTTCTTATTGGCAACTGTGCCGGCAGAGCAAAAGAGTGCAGTATACAATTTAAATATACGAAATTATTAAACTCAAAAATACTAAAATATACCTAATGCATATTTTGCATATTTGTTAACCCAAATGCATTACAAAATTTAGCTTTATATCTTATAGTCTCTATGAAGTATTTATATGGACAGATGGACAGTCGGAAGTTGTTCAATGTTATTTTCTGAGTTCAATTTTAACACATTTTCAGTTTGAATCAAGTTTTGCCAGCCTTTTTCTTTCCCTACTTTTCTATGAATATGTTACAAGGTGTATTAAAATACTGTTTTTAAAAGTTATTTTTAAATATTCTATATGTAAGAATTGTTCGGGAATATGAAAGACGCTGTTTACAACGTAAAACAAATTGGAAGTCTATCCAGAGATAGCTTCATTTAATTATGTAATTTAATATGTAAATTCTCTTACTAATTAACAAACAAACAACTGCTATCAAATCTATTCTATCTAATCTCTTTTAAATATACAAATCTATTTTTAAATCAAAATTAATCTAAAATATATTAATGACTAACATTAATGTATATTATACTCTGAGAATGGCATTACCAGCATTAGCATTATGTATGCCAACGTTTAAAAATAAATGTGTATTTAAAATGTTATTGCTCCCTTGTGCTTCTTCCCGTGACATAAATTGCAGGCGAATGATACCAAATCATACCCATGTTGCTTCCTTTGTTATGGCATAAAAATGATATATGTGCACGCACAAAGTGGAACTGGATGAAATAAAACAAGTATGAAAGTTGAGCAGACTCGACTTTGAGATACCCGCTACCCATGTTGAATAAAAGCAAAATATTGCTGTATTATTCTCAAAATATACCAACAGAAAATATACCGCAAAAATACTAATAATATACCAAATTATATATTTTGTATATGGGCAAATCCCACGTGTCGCACGCTACATTCGCACGATTTTAGCTAATGAAAAACAATTTTTCGGGGGGGTTTTTATAAGATTTACCGTAAACTTTTGTTATGTGTTTAGAGTGAATTGAGAGTACTTTCGGAGGAGGAGGAGGAGGAGGAAGTAAAATTATGAAAATTATAAATAAAATTGGGTTTGATACAAATTTGTGCATTTATAATGATCGAAATTTCTTTTTTTGCTTTAAATTCTTAAAATGCCATATCTACTTTAATGTTCCATATAAAGAAACATTACAAAATGTGAAATTTAAAAATTGGTCCCTGGTGGACTGTTTCTGGGATTTGCCCATATTGATATGATACTACATTCAAGATATACTATAGAGTGCAAAATATACCAGGCTCTATGCCAAAGCAACTAAGACTCCTAGTATGAAGACGTTTTTGCCCATATAAAAGTATTTCTTTAATAACTTTAATAACTTTAATAACAGCCTTGATTTGCGTAGAAACATAACAAATGCTGTCGAAAAATATAGTCTTTGAGATCTATGTATGTAGGTGTTCATACGGACAGACAGACAGACGGACAGACTGCTGTTGATGCTGATCAAGAATATATATATATATATATACTTTATAGGGTGGAGAGATGCATCCTTCTACCTGTTACATACATTTCCTGCCGGCAGAAAATTATAATACCCTTCTATCCTATGGGTAGCGGATATAATTATACTCTTATTAACTTAATCAAGTTGTTTTTAAATTTGCTGACCAAATAGTTGTCAGCATATGTATTAATAAAAACTCAGTCCATTGTCGTTTTAAAAGTATTCGGGCATAATTTCGAGTACTTCGGAAATTGACCCCACTGTCAACACCCGATTGAAAGAAATTAAAAACAATGTTGTTGCTATACATTTTTTTTTTATTTTTATTTTATTTATTTTTTCGAATTTAAAGAAAGTTCCAGACAATCATCCGACATTGAAATGTCTTCTGCCGAAAGAGAATCTAGGCCGAGACTCTAGGTTATCATTACTTGACCTCGTTCAGATCTATTGAGCGGAATCCACATTGGCTGCACTGACTTTAACGAAATTCAGTTCCAAATTCATTTTGTTTGAGGGCAGTCGAAACATTTAAAATGGGCGAAAAAAAAATTTAACGGAGTTTTCTTACTGATGGTCCTTCAAATATTCTTGGTGGCTACAACAACTGGAGATGAAGTGATATCAAAGACATAATACGAAGATGAATAAAGAGTGATTAAAGTTATACGTTTTCTTCCTATCAGACGTATGAATCAGCCCAAAAATCTGTGAAACCGTTGCTCGATATTATTAGACAGCTCAGAAATAAGTTAGAACAAAGTGAAACTAAAGAAAAAGCAGATAAGTGAATTAAATTCTGATCTTATGAAAAAATATCATGAAATTGTAAGAATTCATGAAACATTCGTGAAGGAGGCAGCTCTATTAAATGAGTATAAAAACAAAGTAATCAAAGGGGAAAAAGATTTGCAATCGTGTCAAAATAAAGTTGATAAATCTGATTTTGAAATTAATGCACTACAAAATATGATTCTTAAATTAGAAAAACAACTATCAAATAAATCCACCAACTTAGAAAATTGTCAAGTTCAATTAAAATCTCTTAATTCTAAATTAATTGAAAAAGATGAAAATATAAAAAGATTTAGTGACAATAATACAGAGCATCAGAAAACACTTGAGTTGGAACTAGAGAAGAGTAAATCTATATTAATAAATCATGAAAATGATATTCAGTTAAGTCGTTCAGAAGTCAACAAATTAAATAGGACATCAGAGAACATTAGAGAAGAACAGAAAAAGATTCAATTGAAATTAACAGAAAGTGAAACTAAGCTAAGTCAATCTGAGCTTGATAAATTAAATGCCACAACATGCCTCCCTTTCGGAGGTTTATTCAATGTTTTGTGCGATAGTCAGATAGCTGGACCTGGATGGATTGTAATACAACAACGAGTTGGAGGAGATGAGGATTTCAGTAGGCCTTAGGCAACGTATCGCAAAGGTTTCGGTTCTTTTGAAAGTGATTTCTTTCTTGGACTAGAGAAAATACATCGTATCACGAGATTGCAGCGTTTCGAACTTTACATACATTTGGTCGAAGAGGATGGAACACCCCACAACGCTCGTTATGACGACTTCAAAATATCTGATGAAGATAATGGATATGCACTGAGTTTGGGTGAATTCAATGGAGCTCTTAGTTTTGATGCCATGAGATGGTCTGAAAACATGAAATTCACAACATTCGATCACGACAACGACAAAGATGATGAGGAGAATTGCGCAGGCTACTATGAAAGTGGCTGGTGGTACAATAATTGTGCTTTTTGGTAAATATTGCAAATTTTTATTTTTGAAGGAATACACATAATTATAGATTTTTTTTGTTTCTTATGCAGTTATTTAAATGCACCATATGATCCAGATCTACGTTGTTATGATGATATGTACATTTCACTTAAAGAAGTTAAGATGCTAATTCGCCCCAAAGAAGCAATGAATAAGTGATAAACTGAAAAGCCGAAATTCCCATATTTGACTCAATTATGTAATCATTTACATATATATAATTGGTGCATTAAGAAATTGCGTTCTAAAAAATAAAACGATCGACGATTTATTTTTTGAATGGAAATATTTTAGTTTTTATTGCATTTATTGTATTTTTTAAGTCTCTAGACGCTTTCAATAGAAGTGCAACTACTTAAAAGTCAGTATGCTTATCATTATCTTGTATATATCCTTTCAGTCGAACCTTGATAATTAATGTAATTTAAGAAATGATCTTCACATATTCGTTTCTTATCTAAACATAAATGATGCAGGTTTGTTACTAATAATACATAACAAATTATGTTTTTGCAACATTAGTTGATAAAAAGGTAATAATAATTACACAAAGCAGTGTAATATAGTGGGTGCTATAAGTATATTTATTTTCCTCTTATTTGACAGATGAATTCGACCAACAAATGGAAGAACAGTGCCGAGTGTGCTCGACTGCGAGATACCAGCTACCCATTTTGAAAAAAATAAATAAATACGAAAATTATACCAAATCGTATATTTGGTATATTGCTATGGTACTACATTAAATATATACCCCTAGTAAGTTGGCGTTTTGCCCATACAACAATATTTCTTCAATTACTTCGACAATTTTAATCTGATCGCAACCAAATTGTCAGGAATCACAAAGACTATAGTTATTATTAAATATACCAAAATTCAAAATTTGGGTGCGGAAATTTGAAACAGACTTGAACTGCATGCAAACATAACAAATGCTGTCGAACAAAAATTATAGCTCTATCTCTTATAGTCTTTGATATCTAGGTGTTCATACGGACGGACAGACAGACGGACATACTTTATATATATATATATATATATATATATATACTTTATACATTTCCTACCGGCACAAAGTTATAATACCCTTCTACCCTATGGGTAGCGGGTATAAAAATACATAAGAGTGTTTGCTGTACTGTGCTGAGCTGGAGCCGAAAGGCGAAACCTTGTAACACTTTTATCATCGAACTCGACGAATTTGTCATCGAGCGAAGCACGAGCAAACAAAACAGTTGGATGGCAGGTGCCCGGTGTCGAAGGTATTATTAAGTATTATGTCTGTGGTTCATGCCCGCCCAAGTTCAAGTTCACGATCAAGTACAGTGTGTACTCGCACACATTTAATCAATTATGAACAACAATCAAAATATTTTATGGCCAACATGCAATTTACACGCAATTAAAAGCCAACTAAATTTATGTATTTATGTATGAAATGTGTAAAATATGTAATTACAAGTGGAAAACAAAAAAGTCCAGCATAATGAAGACATTTCGCTGCTACCAAAAAAAGACGAAAAACGAATAAAAAAACGTAAATAAATAAAGCCATAAACGGTGTAAACCAGCTCTAATTATATGGCCAGGGCTTAAAGTCACACGCCTCATGCTTTGCCTCTCTCCTCCTCCGCTGTGGCCCCCAAAGGCATTTGACACATTAGTTAAGCAAATCGACTTGGCCATTTAATTAGCATGACGAAGTGTGACAATCTATACTATAATTTTTATAGGCATCACATATCACACACACACATACACACATTATGCATCGAGTTGTTTGCAATCATTGAACTGTAGATGCTTTAAGGTCAGTTGGATGAATGTTCAGTTAGATTTCGAAAAGAGTTTTAAGGCTGTCATTGACATATTCATATTTATCATTTAATAATTAGCAATTGTTGTTACACTCTTTATGTTGACATAATTTTCGTTTTGTATTGAGTAATCAGTATTTGCAATGATGTCTTTTATAGTAGCTCATTGTTACTCATTTAATATTTGTCAGAGAATATTTATTTAGGAGAACAAATTTAGGACTCACTAAGCAACCCAAAAATTTTAATTGCCAAATACATTTCATTCAAGAAATTTCAATCACAATTCATTTAGTTGATTTAAGTGATATAATAATGATAATAATAATAATAATAATTATTATTTAATATATGAAAATTTATGGCTTTCAGATTACAATTTCAGATACAATTAAAAAAAAGAAATTAGAATTCGATTTAAATAAAAAATCCCATAAAAATAGATGAGCTTAAACAAGTCAGTCTGCTCTTAAATTGGATAAATATCTTGATCTATAAAAAATATAATACAAAAAATATATATGATATTGTTAACTGTTGTCTGGCTGCAGTAATAATTAGCATTGGAAACAAATAATTGCGATTAAGATTTAAAGTTCACTTTCACGTTTATTTCCCCATTCGAAAGTCCATTGAGAACAGTTTGTTAACACCTCAATAATAAGGAAATCAAATATTTGCACTCTTTATTGACTTAATTAAATCATGCTTTACTCTTTTTTTCGTTGTCGTTGTCAACGTTGATTGTTTAATTGCCATAATCTTGGCGTAGATCAGTTACGTTCGATGGATGAGCTGTGTCAATTAATGCATCGATAATCAATACTGAATGATGATATTTAAATACATAATTTAAATGAGATTTTTGAGAGAGACACGACGCCTCTCTCGAGATAACTCGAGATTGATGCATCACACAGCTTATTAATTTATTTAAACTTTTTGTCACTTTTATGTGTGTATATAACATTTTATTTGCTGATTTGTACTGGAAGTTCACATGGTTCAGCTCAGATTTGCATTATACAACAGCAAAGTCAGAGGTCTTGACAGATTTTCGCCAAGATCAATGCACTGACAACGGTTTTCAAATTCTGCCACAATTTTACAGTCGAACAGTTAGACACCTAGGTTAAGGTTTTAAGATCTCAATGTATATTAGAACCGATAAAAGTTAAGATATTTTGAATAGATATTTCTAAATATCGATTGACTGTTTGGAGAAAACAATAAAAATACAAGAAATGTATCGATTTTTTGGTATGTTTCTTATTTCGAACAATAAGCATAAAACATTCTAATGAGTATTAATACAAAAATAGTTCTCTTTTTTTCACAAGAAACTACATAAACAAAGACAGTGGAAATAATAAAACAAGCCACTAATAAAAGTAGTACCATGAAAATAATGACCGAGTAGGTAGTACTAAATTGAGCTTCTAGATTATATAAGACAAGTCTTTCACGTTTATGGACCATTAAAAAACAATAAAAATCTCATATGCATACAAGTATTTATCATACACTTGAATCATGAAAATCATTTTATACGATATAAAATGAAGTATGTACAATTAAGGTAATATATAAAATATACTCACATTTTGGTATTGAGAACATATTGTGCAGCTTTCTCATAAATTCACAATTGATTAAATGTTTGCCTATTACAAAATATTGTTATCAATGTTATCACTGCGGAATTACGAAAATTTTAAGAGATTTGCCCGTTGAAGCTGGCAGCTGCCAGCAATCGAATGAATTGAAATGATTTTTTTTTTAAATAAAATTCTGTTAATGCATATGTACATATACTTGCATAAGTGTAGTGTGTATACTTATAGTAGTAACTGTGTATTTGTATATAATCTGTTACGAGAGAATCTTTTTGAGAGCGTCGAATTGGAACGTCATCTGTCTTATCAAAATCGTGACTGATGATGAGCACAGGACAGACAGCCAGACAGATGAACGGACAGACAAACAGACGGACATAAGGAAAGACAGACTGCAGTGCATTAAGTTTTTGTTGTTTTTGGGCAGTTCGAACAGCTGTTGCGAGTGTATCGAATTAAAGCACAGTCACCTCCAATTGTGCGTCTAATGCTAAAGTGTGGTCAGCTGTAATTGGGTCAGCTTTATTTAGTATTTTAGTTAATGTTGCTGTTGTTGGTAATCAGCTTTGCTGCACATTTACTATGACTTGTTGTTGTTTTTCTTTGTTGTTAGATGGAGTCGTTGGACCAATTAGCCCTGAACTATTTATTGAATTTACCCCATTTGCTCAATACACTGATTTACTATTTATACTTTGATTTAGTTACCAACACACACACACACACAGAAGTAAACTCACACACACAAGCAACTCTTTTCTATTGCCTTCGCTGTCGCGAGCTAAACGAAACCGACTAACTTGGGGGTGCCAACGAAATTGTTTAATCACAATAAAATATCCCAGCTGAACGCAAGTAACATACAAGAGTCGTTGAACGCGACGAGAAAGACATGAAAACAGCAGACGAAGAGAAGACGAAGCGAAGGAGAAGGAGAAATAAAATACGAAACGAAATGAATCTGAAATGGAAATGGAAATTGCGATAGCGGAGATCCAGAAGAGAGTCTCTTTTCCAGCATTGCCCAGCATTATCACGCATGTTCAAGAACTAACTGTTAACCCTTCCAATGGAAACTGAAAGCATAAACAAGCGGGGTATGTTCACGAAGAAATTACCCAGCAATAAAATGTAATGCGTTTTTAAGTTAATAGTAAGTAAAGTAAACGTTGATAATGACATTGTTAAAATTATTAGTTTCATCACAGTAAAATAATTCTTTTTATTATACATATTACTTTTTACTGAACCTTTTTCCTGTTTACTGTTATTATTTTCAATTACAATTCATTTTTCATTATTATATTACTATGTATTTCTATTTTTCTGCTGATTTCTTTATATTATTATATTTTTGCAAATTTTAGTTTTTATTGTTATTGTATTGTTTTTATTGTTGATAATATATCAATATTTTTGTTTTTTAATTATTATTTTATATTTTTGATTACATTGTTATATTTCCTATTTAGCTTTATTCTATTTTCTAATTATTTATTTTTGTTCTACATTACATTTAACTTTAATGTTGTTATTTTATAAATATATTTATTATTTTTTATTTCTATGTTCGTTTATTCGCAAAATTTCCTTTTTATACCCGCTACCCATAGGGTAGAAGGGTATTATAACTTTGTGCCGGCAGGAAATGTATGTAACAGGTAGAAGGAGGCATCTCCGACCCTATAAAGTATATATATTCTTGATCAGCATCAATAGCCGAGACGATCTAGCCATGTCCGTCTGTCCGTCTGTGTGTCTGTCCGTCTGTCCGTCTGTCCGTCTGTCCGTATGAACACCTAGATCTCAGAGACTATAAGAGATAGAGCTATAATTTTTTTTCGACAGCATTTGTTATGTTTGCACGCAGATCAAGTTTGTTTCAAATTTTTGCCACGCCCACTTCCGCCCCTGCAAATCAAAAAAATCGAATAACAAGCGTAATTTGAAAGCTAGAGTTACGAATTTTGGTATATACAGTAATAACTATAGTATTTATGATCCCTGAAAATTTGGTTGCGATCAAATAGAAATTGTCGAAGTTATTAAAGAAATACTTTTGTATGGGCAAAAACGCCTACTTACTAGGGGTCTGAGTTGCTTTGGCTGACAATCTGGTATATTGTGCCGTCTATGGTATATTTTGAATGCGGTACTACATCGATATACCACATATACTATTTTGTATATTTTTAGTATTTTTGCAGTATATTTGGTATATTTTGAGAATAATACCGCAAAATATATTGCTTTTATTCAAAATGGGTAGCGGGTATCTCACAGTCGAGTTCACTCGACTGTAGCTTTCTTACTTGTTCTTATTATACTTATTTATATAGTCATCCAACCAACCTTCTTAGCAACACTTCTAAATTGTATACCCTTCAAGCTGTTGTCTAAAACTCTCAGATCTCTTAAGGCAAGCCGATAGCGAAGACTTGAAACATGAAGCGGATGTCCATAGCAGCTGCCCAACGACCCCAACTAACGACTGATAAAACAAATTCCCTTACAATGTAGCATAAATAAGATATTTTTATTCAAATACATAAAATCAAAGAACTTGCCCAGTGTAATTCGAATAGTGAATGTTAGTTGTTTAGTACAGTATGGAGAAACAATCTTCGAGATATTCTATTTCCTAAAATATTCCATTACTTTTTGGAAAATGTATTTATTTTTAAAGAACTATTCCTTAAATTAAAATAATTTTGTAAACATATTTAGTTAAATAAAAATCTAAGAATGTTGCTTACTTCGTTTAGATGAAGTCATTAAGAACAATATGAATATGAATAGTTCGCCTTGCAATATTTAATGGATGCTAACACAATATAATAGTGTGAATTTAAATATCGGACCCTGGCAGCTTAACTATCGGTTAGGGACTCATGAGCACGTTTTTCCCAGCGCTTTTAATTAGAATTAAAATGCATCGTCATCGATCTACATGTTTGAATATATAGTGAATATTAAAATTGTTCCTCCCACAATAATATACGATTTAGACTTTACTATCGATTCCAACCACGATATGGTCTAGATTTAAACACTGTAATTTAGTGGCTAGAACTTTGATTAAGTTAAATTGAAGGTGGCAGGCATGTTGCATTCACTATAATTAAATCCAAGTGAGAACGATTAAATCGAGTGTGAACGACAGGAAGTTACTTGAACTGAGAAGTTGTATCTCAATTTCGTTTTAAATTATATCTGTATATTAAATAATATAAATAAATATATCGATAGTTTCTTCAATTATTTTGTCACATAAAATGCCATAAACTTATAATACTCTTTTCAATAATTGAATGCACATTTTAATTACAATGAGTAACATAGTATAAAGCAGGGCTCAGATGACGTAAATCGGCAAGAAAGTGAAGGGATTGCATTGACCAACGACCAACGAGTAACTACGAAACACAATCTGAGAACTTGGAACTGGGAACAAGCGTGTGCATGAATTGAGAGATGTGAGTTCTGATCTGATATGAGATAGGATCTGTCAGCAAAGAAGCCGCAATACTATACTCTAAAAATACTTCCGCATGAAGCTCATGCTGTGAGTGCGTCACAATCCAGATCGAAGCAAAAAAGTAAAAGGTAGCATTCACAGCATTCATAGCATCTTCCTCCACAGTTAAGTTTTTGAGTGTGGGGGACTGGAAGGTCAGGCAGTGGCAGTGACTGCGACTGCGACTGTCACGCCCCCTGACAACCCTATTGTAACACTTCCAATCTACAGAGCTATGTGATGTCAGCACAAAGCACAAGTCTTGGCGCCAAAGCACCTTGCCAAGCCTCTCTCTCAGCCTCAGCCTCAGTTGCCATCGAGAAACGCACCACGCACACACAAAGAAGCCAGAAAAAATATTTTATTTGTTCTCAGTGTTTTATTATTTTAATTAAATTCTATTTTCTTTTGCTGTCAAAGGATTATGCGGCTTTAGTTTTTCTTTGCTTGTTTTAAATTAAATAAACATAGTTATTATAATTTTTATTGAAAGTTTACGCGTTTGTTACGCCCATTTAATGCGACTTTATTTTACTTGTATTTGTTCAAAATATCTCCGCACAACTTGTCCAAAAGTTCAAACGGATTACTAAATAAAATTCCAAATTGATAACGCTGTCGATTCTGTGAACATAGAAAATAGTTTATTCAACAATTAAATTGCGAACAATCATCATTTTGCTTCGGCCAACAAGTTGCACACGTGAGTATTTGCATAAGCTACAGTGTCTCAAAAGTAATGCTATGTTATGCTTGCTGAAATTGATAATTGCCAAGCACTGAGGGTTTGGACATCTAATTGCACACTGGATCAACACACGTGACCAATTAGACATTCGTAGAATAACGTGGCTACATTGCAAGATTAAAATAATAGTAAATCTAATCGATCGATAAATGATTTAATTGTACGAGTAATTGTGGGTGGAGCTTAAATCGAACTTGTTTTCACATTCATAAACATAAATCTCCGACTTTACAGATTAAATAGTAAGGTTGCTAGAAATTAACTAAAGGTTAAAAAAATTTAATTTAATTTTTGTAAAATATTTTAAAACTTTATTTAAAAAGGCAAAGGACCTTTGTATAACTTTAAAATACTCGGTTATAATTTATTCTTTACAAAAAAAATCTATTTCATCAATTAAATCAGTTTATAGAATTGAACAAATATTTCCATCGTATATTGCAATTTTTCCATATTGTGGAAATATTTAGAATGATCATTAGTCATACCTAGTAAAGTATTACAAATTGCAATCATAAAAATCACCCCAGGGTGTGCTTTAGTCGTTGACGCTCATTACCGATCACTGTAATTGAATTAGCATATTTGCAAATTAGTTGCAATGTTGCACATGCACTGACATGTTGAAGTACTAAGTCACTGATTCTGAAGCGATCATCACCATCAATCAGCAAGTGTTTCAATGCGATTTCAATTACAAACAAGTCTCGCCCCACGGTATAGTTAACTGTATTAATGTCTACAGATAACTGTGCTCAATGCAAAAGTGTCGCATTTGGCATTAGTTAAATATATTTCTCGCAAACTTATTTCAAGCTCTTCGTCTCCATCTCGCTTTCTCTCTCTGACTCTCCATCTCTCTCTTTCTTTTTCATCGAGTGTGAAGCCGGTTATTTATTCTAGTTTTTTTTTTATTGATGTTCCCATGCAAATTGTTTCATGTTAACAGCTCTATGGATATCTGCAGCCTGACACGATTAATTAATTAATTAAAAAGTTTTGCATTTGCCTCCATTTAAATCAGCTCAATCAACAATAACAACTACAACAACAACCTATACATATCTGATGCGATTATTGGGGTTTTTATACATATATTCATTTGACATTCCAGCAAAACCGCAAAACTGCCTCCAAGCTCTAGTGCCAGTCACCGATTCCAGCCACACTTCAGAGATCACAGCATCATAATCCTTCACTACGTGACACCGCATAAACATGACTGAGCGTTCCTACTGGTGAGTGAGATTTTCAACCTTTGAGAAATTCATAGAATCGTATAAAGTTTTGTGCTGAATTCATTAAACATTACGATTTCATCATTCTTGCTTTTATCACTTGTTATTGTGCTTCTTGAGCCCATAAACGGATTTTACGTGTAAGAGAAGAGCTTTCACGCTTATTTGAAATTTATGTAAACATTTCGGTCAATGTTTACATCATCCGCAAACTTATTTCGCAAAAGAATGTCAACTAAGTCAAGGCCCTTTTACATTACGATCATAATTCTTTTTAATGGTTTTTTAATTGTAAGTAAGCATCTTATTCAAGCTCATATCCGTTTTCTTATTGACATAAATTAAATTTAACGAAAGCTTAATTAAAGAATAATATGAAGAGAATATTTGACACTTGTGTAAACAATATAAATATTGATTTTTGGTTAAATTCTATGCAGAGATTATAAGTAAATGGTAAAAGTGGATTATTAGTGAAAGGTCTTTCACTTTCTGATTATTATTATTTTTATACCCGCTACCCATAGGGTAGAAGGGTATTATAACTTTGTGCCGACAGGAAATGTATGTAACAGGTAGAAGGAGGCATCTCCGACCCTATAAAGTATATATATTCTTGATCAGCGTCAACAGCCGAGACGATATAGCCATGTCCGTCTGTCCGTCTGTGTGTCTGTCCGTCTGTCCGTATGAAACACTGGATCTCAGAGACTATAAGAGATAGAGCTGTCATTTTTTTTTTCGACAGCATTTGTTATGTTTGCACGCAGATCAAGTTTGTTTCAAATTTTTGCCACGCCCACTTCCGCCCCCGCAAATCAAAAAAATCGAATAACAAGCGTAATTTTAAAGCTAGAGCTAATATAGTTATTATTGTATATACCGAATTTTGGTATATACAATAATAACTATATTATTTATGATTTCTGAAAATTTGGTTGCGATCAGATAAAAATTGTCGAAGTTATTAAAGAAACACTTTTGTATGGGCAAAAACGCCTACTTACTAGGGGTCTGAGTTGCTTTGGCTGACAATCTGGTATATTGTGCCGTCTATGGTATATTTTGAATACGGTACTATGCCGATATACCAAATATACCATTCGGTATATTTTTAGTATTTTTGCAGTATATGTGGTATATTTTGAGAAAATACCGCAAAATATATTTCTTTTATTCAAAATGGGTAGCGGGTATCTCACAGTCGAGTACACTCGACTGTAGCTTTCTTGCTTGTTTATTTGTGGTATATTTTGAATTCTGTACTATGTCAGTACACCAAATAAACTATTTGGTATATTTTTAGTATTTTTAGTATTTTTGGTATATTTTAAGAATAACACCGCAAAATTTTGGTTTTATTCAAAATGTACACAGTCAAGCACACTCGACTGAAGCTTTCTTACTTGTATAGTTATAAATCCGGCACTGTTCTTTCATTTGTTGGTCGAATTCATCTGTCTAATAAGAGGAAAACAAATACACTTACACCCACTATAATACATTGCTTTGTGTAATTTTTTATACCTATTCATCAACTAATGTTGCAAAAACAAAATTTTGTATGTGTTATTAGTAACAAAACTGCATCATTTATATTTAGATAAGAAACGAATATGTGAAAGCGTATAGAGACTTAAAATTTGCTACATCAAATACTTACAATAATTGCAATAAAAACTGAAATATTTCCATTCAAAAAAATAAATCGCTGCATTAAATAGTCGATCGTTTTATTTTTTAGAACGCAATTTCTTAATGCACCAATTATATAATATATAAATCATTACATAATTGAGTCAAATATGGAATTTCAGCTTTTCAGTTTATCACTTCTTCATCTATTCTTTGGGGCGAATTAGCATCTTAACTTCTTCAAGTAAAATGTCGTCAAAGTCCCACCAACGTAGAACTGGCCCATATGGTGCATTTAAATTACTGCATAAGAAACAACAAAAATCTATAATTATGTGTATTCCTTCGAAACTAAAAATTTGCAATATTTACCAAGAAGAACAAGCATTGTACCACCAGCCACTTTCATACCAGTCTGCGCAATTATAATTATCATATTTGTCGTTGTCGTTATCGAATGTTGTGAATTCATGTTTTCATAGTCTCTCATGGCATCACTAATAGTTCCATTGAATTCACCCAAACTCAGTGCATATCCATTATCTTCATCAGATATTTTGAAGTCGTCATAGCGAGCGTTGTAGGTACTTCCATGCACATCAACGAAATGTATGTAAAGTTTGAAACGCTGCAAGCTCGTGATACGATGTAATTTCTCTAATCCAAGAAAGAAATCACTTTCAAAAGAACCGAAACCTTTGCGATACGTTGCCCAATCTCTCTTGAAACTTTCATTTCCCCCAACTCGTTGTTGTATTACAATCCATCCAGGTCCAGCTATCTGACTATCGCACAAAACATTGAATAAACCTATGCCAGAGACATTGAGTTGATGAACTCCTGAATAATCTCCGAAAGGGAGGCATGTTGTGGCATTTAATTTATCAAGTTCAGATTGACTTAGCTTAGTTTCACTGTCTGTTAATTTCAATTGAAACTTTTTCTGTTCTTTTCTAATGTTCTCTGATGTCCTATTTAATTTGTTTACTTCTAAACGACATAACTGAATATCATTTTCATGATTTATTAATATAGATTTACTCTTCTCTAGTTCCAACTCAAGTGTTTTCTGATGTTCTGTATTATTTTTAATATATTCATCTTTTTCAATTAAACTAGAATTAAAAGATTTTAATTGAACTTGACAATTTTCTAAGTATGTGGATTTATCTGTTAGTTGTTCTTTTAATTTAAGAATAATATTTTGTTATGAATTAATTTCAAAATCAGATTTATCAACTTTACTTTGGCAGAATTGCAAATCGTTTTCCCCTTTGATTACTTTGTTTTTATACTCATTTAATAGAGCTGCCTCCTTCATTAATGTTTCATGAATTCTTACAATTTCATGATATTTTTTCATAAGATCAGAATTTAATTCACTTATCTGCTTTTCCTTAGTTTCACTTTGTTCTACCTTATTTCTGAGCTGTCTAATAATATCGATCAACGGTTTCACAGTTTTTTGGTCTGATTCATACATCTGATAGGAAGAAAACGTATAACTATAATCACTCTTTATTCTTCTTAGTATTATGTCTTTGATCTCACTTCATCTCCAGTTGTTGTAGCCACCAAGAATATTTGAAGGACCATCAGTAACAAAACTCTGTTAAATGTTATTCTGCCCATTTTAAATGTTTCGACTGCCCGCAAACAAAATGAATTTTGAACTGAATATTTCGTTAAAGTCATTGAATGTCTTAAGCGGATGTGGATTCCGCTCAATAGATCTGAATGAGAGAGGTCAAGTAATGATAACCTAGAGTCTCGGCCTAGATTCTCTGTCGGCAGAAGAGATTTGAATGTTGGATGATTGTCTGGAACTTTCTTTAAATTCGAAAAAATAAATAAAATAAATATATAAAAAATGTATAGCAACAACATTGTTTTGAATTTCTTTCAGTCCCGTGTTGACATTGTGGTCAATCTTCAAAGTACTCGAAATTATGCCCGAATACTTTCAAAACGACAATGGGACTGAGTCGTTATTAATGTATATGCTGACAACTATTTGGTTAGCAAATTTAAAAACAACTTGATTAAGTTAATAAGAGGAAATGTGTGTAACAGGCACAAGGAGGCATCTCCGACCTTATAAAGTATATATATTCTTGATCAGCGTCAACAGCCGAGGCGATCTCGCCATGTCCGTCTGCCTGTCTGTCCGACTGTCTGTTTGTTTCAAATTTTTGTCACGCCCACTTTCGCCCCCACAAATTAACAAAAATCGAATATCAAGAGTAGAGAAGAGTTTTAAAGCTAGAGCTTTGGTGAATACTTAATGACTATAGTCTTAGTGATTTCTGAAAATTTGGTTGCGATCAGATAAAAATTGTCGTATTTATTAAAGAAATATGGGCAAAAACGCCTACTTACTAAGGGTCTTAGTTGCTTTGGCTGACAATCTTGTATGTTTTTCACTAAGTGTAGTACCATATATATATATATATATATATATTACATATTCTTTTATTTCTTTTATTCAATATGGGTAGCGGGTAACTCATACTCGACACACTCGACTGCAGCTTGCTTACTTGTTTAAGAAAGGCTCCGTTTGCATTCAATTTCATAGAATTCAAATGAAAATATTAATTAACAGTAAAAGTAAATTCTCTGCGCCTTAATTTTTTAATGAACTTTTTACCTTTTTTTCAAATAATAATGCTAAGAATCAAAAGTAATTGGATAATATGTATTGTTGATTTCTTTAGAAAAAGTCAAACAGTTCATTTTATTCAGCTAATAAATAGAACTGTTCACCAATTAACAGTTATTACTCTTAGTTGAACTGTCAATTCAGTCAATCAATAACTTTTTATATTTTTTATTTACTTTGTATTAACTGTAAGAGTTTTCCCCTTTATACCTAATTCTCAATGCCTAATTTATGCAGTTAAGTTTAACGCTTGCGAAATGAATTATAAATAAAGGCTGACTGAATGAATCACACCAACTATCATTCACTCAGTCACCTTTTTTTCGTTTGCTTACCTTTCAAGCAATCTTTAGTTGTAATTTAAAGGCAACCAGCCTTCCTTTTCCTCTCTGCTCTGCTCGTTGAACTGGTTTTTATTGCACGTCCAACTGCTTATCAGCTCCATCTGTACCTTCGACTTGGACTTCAATTTCGACTGCTTCTTCCTCTACCTTTCAGCTGGCCCTGTGATGGAGGCGTTGATCACGCTGCCGCTGCCGCCTACTACGCCACAGCCCAAGGACCAATCTACTCGACTGCAATGCCACCGCAATCGGCGCTGTGCGCTGACTTCAACAACAATCCGGGAGGAGGCGGAGGAGCGTTGCGTTACTTCAATGGATTGCCTGGGTATATGCCACCGCCTGGAATACTGGCGAATAAGTACAGCGGACCGGCGATGCCGTCGCATCTGGAGGTCTGTCAGTATGCGCATGCGAATGGCAGCGCCTCTTGCTACAATCGCAATCGGTATATGCCCTATAATCACAATCGAGCGTGCGCTTCGGCTGCTGCCATGGCCACCATCAATGGGCATCCGCTGATGCAGCAGCAACAGCAGCAACAACATCATCATCATCAGCAGCAACAGCAACAGCAGCAACCGTTGATCTCCAGCAATTATCCAGGCGTGGGTTATCAGCCTTCGCTCTTTGCGCCCATCTACCAACAGATGGCGCCACTGGCTACGCCCACTACGCTGCCAGCAGTCAGCGCCTCCTCTGCCACGCCCAGTGTCAGCAGTGCGGCTGACTTTGGCTACTCCAACGAACTGATCAACACGATGGCGCCCAGTGTGCCTTTGTCCTGCTCCAGCAGCAGCAGCTCCTCCAACAACAGCAGCAGCAATGCCAACAACTCTGCAGTTTCTGGCGAGACTTATGCTAATGCAAATGGCAATGCTAATGCTAATGCAAGCACAAATGGCAGCGCCAATGTGGCCAGCGAGAGCAGCGATGCTGTCACGCTGCAAATCACCAATCTCGACTACTCCATGGATGAGGCAAGCCTGCGCAACTTCCTCATGAGCCAACTGAAGCCCATCACGCCCGTCATCTCGCTCAACTTTGAGGGCAGCTCCTATGCCAAGGTCACTGTGCCCGATCTATATGTGAGTATCAGCTTAATGGACAAATGAAATTGCCTATAAAATGTTCAACTAGGTGTTTTAGATACAGTTTTTACATCTTAACGGTCACACTGCATTAGCACGAAAGCTTTCTTTATGGCATATTTTTCTCGCCTAATGGTCCCATAACAAAATGTTTAGAAACTGCAAACAAAAACACTGTGGTATATACTATATGACAAGTATACATTTTGTTTGTTTTTTTTTTTTTGCTTCACTTAGAGTACTTTCGCTTAACGGCCTTCGTTAAAGATTGTTGCTGAGAAAGCAGTAGTAAAAGCAAAACAATTTTATTTTGGCTTACGACTAAATTGTTTTCTTTCAGTTTGCAACTTGTAATTAAACTAATTGTTAAGTTATCCCAATTCACTAAAAAAAATATATTAGAAGAAGTTCAAAATTTTAAGTTTTGATTCTGATTGACGACACTTTGCTCAAAGGAAAGCAATATTTACACACTAAAGCTACCTTATTTATTTGAGAACTCGGGCTAAAACTGTCTGTGCTGTGCGCCCCTCCAAAATTTTGTAATTTGAATTCTGTCTGGGCATTGTTATTTTTTTTAATGATACCTTAGCCTTATGTTACTTCTACTTGCCTTAGCCTTACATCTACTTCTCCTGGCATTATTTGCACTTAGCTGCCATAATAAGTTTAGTGCCAGAACTCGCTTAACGGTATAATTATACAGTGGATCACATTTCAAACACCACCAACCGACAGCTTTGAATCAGCATACTGGCTAAACAAAAATAGGTATTAAATTTATTTACACGCAGTATTTTAGTTTAATGATTTAACATAAAAGATATTTTTTCATTTATCCTCTAACTTTTTGTTTACTATATGAAATTATTGAAAGACAAAATAATGGTGAAATACCTGTCGAATTAAAAGAAAATATTCAACATAGTAAAAGTGCAAAATCGAAATCCTAAACTCTTAAAGCAATCTCTCATCTCCCAATCTTCTCGAGCAGTTCGCCAAGCAGGTGGTGTCAAATTTGCACCGCAAGAAGAATGGCCACAAGCGCATGTTGGTCAGCTACACTCGCGACTCGTCGCTCACCGAGGTCAACACGCTGCGCTGCCAAGTCGCCGGACTGCTGAAGGTCAGTCGAAGCTCCAAGCTAGAACTGCTCATTCTAATTAGCTGCCTTCCCTTCCGCAGGATGTTCCGTATTATACACTACCCATGTATAAGTTCCGCGAGCTCTTCCAGTCCCGTTTCAAAACGTCGATCAGTGTCCTGGATTTATATAAAATGCAAGACATCTGCACAATCAACGCAGACAACAATGAAGACAAGTTCATCAGCCTGCAGCCGGAGCTGGTCAACACACTAGAGAGTTCCCCCCTGATGGAGGGACTGCAGCACAGCGTGCCCTATTGCACTGTGCACTTCAAAAGGGAGCAGCACAAGGGTTGGGCTGAGCAGGAGATTGAACCGCTGCCCAATGTGTGCATGACGATTGCGGAGATCCAACAGCTGATCTATCCGCTGCTGAAGCATCATCCCGGTGACATTCCCGTGGCCACGTTGCTGCACTGCATCGAAGGGCAGCTGAAGGTACAGATCTCTGCAAATGAGAGCGGTGTTAATTTAGAGCACTTGGTGTGCTGTGTCCAAGGCATTCAGATTCAAGTGAACAACTTTGGCATCAAGATCCTAGGTTGGCTGGAACTCAACAAGGATTTGAATTCCACGAGCGGCAGCAGCTCAATCGCTGCCAGCTCCAGCGCCAGTTTGAATACCAGCGAACGTTCAAGCGGTGCTTCCAATGCTGGTGGCTACTTCAAGAATTCGGTAGCTGATCCGCTGTTCCAGATCTCACGCGAGGTCATTGAGTTGGTGAAGATGTCGCCCAAGTCGACGATGAAGTTCAATCGCTTCATACCCGCCTATCACAATCACTTTGGGAAACAATGTCGCGTCGCTGACTACGGTTACACCAAACTGATTGAGCTCTTTGAAGCTTTATCCTCGGTGGTTCAGATCATGGGCGATGGCGAGAATCGACAGATTACGCTCACTCATCGCACTCAGATTAGACGCTTCACCTCGGATCTGTTGCGTGTGCTGCGGGCTCATGGCAACAGCTCCGTGTTGTTGTCTCAATTACCGGGGATCTTCGCTCAAACGCAGAATCGGACTTTCGATGTCACCGACTACGGGGTGTGTGACATTGTGGATATCTTGGATGGCCTGGTCAATAGTAATATTGTTGTGCTCAACACTGTGCAGCAGGGCAAGGATATACTCATCTCGATGCCCAAGCGGAAGCAGACCAACACTGAGCTCGAAAAGATCTCTGTGTTTGCGGGGGAGATGGTCGAATTGTTTCAGAATGCTTTGCAGTACACGATTCTGTTCCAGAAGTTTGTGCGTTCCTATCACTATCACTTTGCCTATCAGTGTCGTCTGAGTGATTATGGCTTCTTTAAGCTAGCCGATCTCATGGATGCCATTCATGGCGTTGTTGAGTTGGAGCAGAGCAACGATGAGGACAAGAAGATCATGTTGTCTCCCAAGATGGCCCGACGTGTGTTTGCCGAGCAGTGCGAGGATCTCATCCGCAATGCCACCGGCAACTCCACGAATTGCATGAAACTCGAGCAGATTCTGACGCTGCACAAGAAGAAGTATGGCTATCAGATGCAGCCTCAGACGTTGGGCGTCAAGGATATTGCCAGCGCCATTGAATTGTTGCCCTATGTGGAGGTGTTGCACAAGGAGCAATCCACCTGGTTGATCTGTCACAGCGACGACATGGAGTTCCGTCAGCTCTGCCATCGTGCCTGCAAGCAGCTGCTGCAGCGGGACACTTCTTCGCCTGTCAAGCCAGATGTGAAACAGGAACCGTTGACGCAAGCGCAATTCCTCGAGGACTTCAATTCGAAGCACAAGCAACAGCTCACGGAGTCGACGTTGTCCGCAATGCGACATGCTATCGAGGTGGGTCTCCATTTCTTCCTTTAATCTTCCCTTTGCAATCTTCTCTCTCTAATCTTCTCTTCCCAGATCTATACGGAAGCGGATCAAACCTGTGTGCGCCTTACGCCCTTTATGCGATTCCTTGTCTCGCTGGTGCGTCTCTTGGAGCAGCGTCCCAGCATGTATCTGCATGAGCTGAAGACCGCCTTGGACTGCAGCCTGACGACCACCTTTGAGTTTGGTTTTCCCAACTTGTATACAGTGATTGTGGCCCACGATGATCTCTTCACCATCAACAATGGACCCACCCAGGAGCGCAGTGATGTCGCCTTGAATGTCAACTGTGAACGTAAGTTTATAGAGTAATACATCCGTTAATAAATTAACTTTATAGTAGGGCTATCAATCAGTCAGTAATTTAGGCAATTATAAAGTTATATCTCCCCATGAACCTTTTGTAGCTGACAGTTTATGAGTAATTTAACCAATCAATCAATCACTAAATCATTCAGACAGTCAGTTAAAGAAAATATTAACTAGTCACTTAATTAATTGGTTCGTCAGTCAGCCAGTTAAGGTCAATCAATCAGTCAGTCAAACACTTAATTAGCCAACTTGCTAACCAGAACAATTATAGCAATACATACTTAAGCTAATTAATCGGTCAGGAAACAAGTTAATCCTCAAACTGATACTGCGCTATATCAGCCATTACGCATTGCACAGTAACTGAACTAAGTATGTTAGTTAGGCAATATGTCAATCAATCAATCAGTCAATAATTTAGACAATTTTAAATTTAAATCTTCCATAGAAAACAAAGATACCTTGGGAAATAAAGAAGCTTTTCGGTAATCAGTCAGTAGATCATTCAATTAATTAATTTATTCGTCAGTCAACGAGCTTGTCAATCAAATAATGAATTTGAGAGTTATTGAATAGCTCGCAAATGGTTAATCAATTAGATAGTCGAACCATTAAGTCAGTGCACAATCAACAAATTAATCAGTCCGTATTATCAGCAGTAATATGACTGTAATAAGTCAATCAATCCATCATCATTAGTCAACAAATCTGGGAACAATCAACTAGACAATCAACAAATTAATCCATAAATCAATAAGCAGTAATAAGAACGTAATTTCAATCATTCATAATAATTCATTCAATTGTTTATCAGTAAGCATACAATATGTTTATCAGTTACTTGTCAATCAATCAATCATGCCATAACCTAACTCTATTTTGCAGTACGCGTTAGTGCCGGGGCAAGTCATCAGCACTTGTTTGGCTCGCTCAAGCTGCCGTATGCCAAGCACAAGACACAGCGTCAATCACGCTCTGCTCTCGGCGAGCACAATCGTCCGGCTCCGGCTCAATCACCGCCGCCGCACAAGACTCGGGCCATAGCCAGTGAGTACGCTAATGCGGTAAACAGCTCGCTGAACAATACGGCCTACAAGCTGCAGGTGAAGGCTAATAGCTTCCAGGCATATCAGGAGCACTTTGCAGCCGCTGCTGCTCCCACAACTCACAAGTATTCGCCACCTAGTTTGGCCAACTGCTCTGTGATGTCGTCCACTTTGCTCAACAGCTCGGGTTCCGCTTCGAGTTTGTGGAGCAACTGCAGCAACAACAAGGAGAACGTGTTGAACACTTCACAGCAATTCTCATCGCACAACAGCAGCGGCTACAACAACAGCAGCAACAGCTCGTTTAATACCTCCTCGGATCTGAACAGCAGCCTTTGCCGCGATGTTGCCTCGAGCACAGTCATAACAGCTGCCACGCCCTATGATTACTCCAGCAAACTTTGGTACCGTCGCCAGAATAGCTTCAGCAATCGCCAACAGCAGCAGCTGCAGCAGCAACAACATCAGCAGCAGCAACGTCAGCAACCACATCAAACTTCGCTGGATGCTGGACGAGATTTATACGAATCGGATGTTTTGTCCACAAGTGGCAGCTACAGGCCACCCAATTATGATGCGTCCACATCGGAGGTAAGTGATCAGTAGTGAAATTATATATATATTCAAGTATTTTAAAAGAAGTCGAAATAATTGCATTCCTTTTTTATTTGAAGACTTAACGTATTTAACTACTAAAGTGAACTAAATTTGCAACGATTTTATACAAAATTAACTCTTAAAATGTTGCATCTATAGCTCTATTAGTTAAAGCACTCTTTAATTAGAAATATTATCCTATTGCTGCTAGTTAAATAAATTATACTGCTTACTCTAAACCGTTGATCTATAATAAATTGCATATGCAAGATAATTAATAAGAGAATATAAACCGCACAATGCATTTAATTGCGGATTTCCGATTATTGCATCATTTCTCAGACTCAGACGATTTGATATTTGAAAATTTTCAATTAAACGCAAAATAACTGATCAATTATCAATTAATGAATGATAATCATTCTAATCAGTATAAAGTCTAAATTCATTTTGTTTCAATTAAACGTTTCACATAATCTCATTATTGAAATTTCGTTATTTTATATTACCTATAATTAGCCTTTAAACAATTGCAATATATGATAACTATATGATTCTAATTATATGTAGAAACTTCTTTAATCATAATCTCATTAACGTAATAATACAATTTCCATTTCATTCAGAAACTTCCATACTGGATTGATCCCATATGGAGTAATCCATTGGAGGAGCCAAAGCAGAATTTGCTCAACATTCGTTTGCCTGAACTGAAGGCATTCAATGTGCTGCCAATGTTTCTATCGCCTTATACCATATCGAAGCACAAGAACATGAAGCGGCAATTGTTCGATTTCGATAATCACGATCGCAAGATAGTCTAAAGTTAAGACCGCTATAATGAAACAGATTAAAATAGAGAGAGCTCCCGGTGAGCTGAAATAATGTTATAAATTGATTTCATTTCTACACAATCCGTATTTTGAATCTTTATAAGTTTCGTCTAGTTGTAAGCGCCTTTTGTTAAAGCCAATTTATAAATTCCACAAACAACATTTATACTTACTATATAAGGTATTATATTTTTTTTTTATAAATTGTTAAACGAACCAATCGCAATTAAGAAACAAGAACAACATTTTGTATTTAGATGTAAGCAGAAACCTGTTGAGTCTACAAAAAAAAAAGAGCAAAAGAAGGGAAACTGATTATTATTTCTTTCAAATGCTTGTGAATTTTCATTTATCCCTTGTTTGTTTATACACATATCAAATAAATCAATTGTTTTGTAAAAATGCTCTTTTAAAAATTGGGCGCCACAAGCCGGAAGAAAGCGTTTGCCAGTTCGATGCCAAAAAAGGTCGCAGCATTAGCGGGGAAGGCGCGCAGTATTACAGGTGTAAAGCCCCTAAAAAAGATTTAATTTTATTACTTTAAATTAATTGCAATCAATTGAGTTACCGATAAAGGGCCGTGATTCCTTCATGCTTCAAGAGATCTACAAATACGGCTCGAACTCCATTGAATTTTCCCTCAGGAGCTGTCAATAAGAATACATATCAAATATAGAAAATATATTGGGGATTATCCCGGGCTTACCGGTCTGTAGTCGACTCTTTAGGACATCGGCTGGCATGCCCCCAATCCAATAAAAAACACCCGCCAATCCGCCAGCGAAAATAGCGGGTATTAGGTCCACATTGGGGCGATTATAGCGTCTTTTGTACTCGTCAGTTAGCATCTCATAGGCCATAAAGTATAGTCCATTGGCAGGCACATCTATGTAGTAAATATATTGCATAACTTTAATTGGCATGTAAATACTTTAGGATTATTGTGTCAAAATTACTGCGTCGCAATAACGCGAGATTACGATTCTCATCTGACTTTGTGTCGCTATCGATTAAATCAAAATTCAGAGCAAGTATTATATAATCATTTAGAAAAAATATCAATCCGCGACACGGCAGCAATTAAATCAAAAATAATTAAAATCAAATGGAATGTACCTCAAATCTTGCAGCTCAAACTGTGCAATGCACTGCTCTGCAGTAGTAGCTCTCAAACTTAACCGTTGAAATGCACTGCTTGCGCAACATGCGATTGCACTGCTTGCGCATTTGCACTGCAATACAGTGCTTCCAAAATAGCATGTATGAGTTTCAAATTGTATTCATAAATGCACGTCCTCACTTTGATTACAAAGAAACTCAAAGATTAAAACTCATTCAATTGTATAAAAAATATGTATTTATTTTGGTTTTCGACTTTTCTACACTTAACGCAAACATGTGAATAAATTCATTGCACTTCCTGGGATAAAAGAAACTACAATTAACAAACGAATCAGCTTCAACTAGAAGTTGGGAGTGAAATAGTTAAAGAACTTATTGGCCAACTCAATGCCAAAGAAGCAGGCGGCATTCGCGGGGAAGGCACGAATCATAATTGGTGTGACGCCACGATACAAAGCCAATGGACCATCCTTAACAATCAGATCCTTGAACACGCTGCGCACTCCGTGCTTATAAGTTCCCTCGGGTGCTGCAAAAAAATAAGTTGTATACAATGAAAATATATGTAAGTACTGGGTATAATAAGTAGAGCATACCCGACTGCAGACGACTCTTGAGCACATCAGCTGGCATGCCAAGAATCCAGTAGGCCATGCCTGCTGCTCCGCCTGCGAATATCGTGGAGGCAGTATTAATTTCACCGGTCTTCAACTGCGCCTTGGCCACATCCTGAATGTACTCGTAGACCAGGAAGTACAAACCATTAGCAGGAAGATCTGTCAATATAGAAAACACACAACATTAGATTGGAAAAACAACAATATTAAAATATACTTAATTAGCTACCATAACTACTTAATTCAACTACAAGAGACTTTTAAATTTTACTCACTTTTTAAAAGCTTCTCTTGATATTATTTATTTCTTCTTACTTGCATGTTATTTAAAATTCTTGATTTGCTGGCACTCTGATATGCCCCAACTATGCGATACGCGCACTGTGAGAAAATCATTTCTATATAAACAAATCCGAGTAGCGCAAAGCGGCAACTTCAACGAAGCCGTAATCATCTTGTTTATTGTTAAATAGTAAGGCCTAATGAACTATATATACACATGCAAGTAATCATAATCATTTCAATTGCATGTGCTCAACAACCAAATACCCTGTACTAAGCATGAAACACTCACATCTAAACATAATATCAGTTATTAACGTAAGTATGCAAAGAAATTGCAAGTAACTCAGAACAAACAACGACCGCTAGATGGCGCTATTACCGCACTAGTTAAACTGTGTTTTAGAATAACTCATTTGTAGTATTTTAATTTACAGCTTTATGAATAGCAAAAATATATAAAAGAAAAATATAGAAAATATAAAATAAATAAATAATTTAAATCATTAATGAATGCAAACAAAACTTCGTATTTAAATGCAGATTAAAAATAGATAAACGCCACAACATCAATTTCCCACATTATGTTTAAACCCATTTCGGACACGATCAAAGACTACAGGTCATCAACTTGATGTGGAGCGATGAAAACATAAACAAGTTACAATGGGTAAATAAGTATAAACAGCGACAAACATTTAAATATTAATGTGAAATAAAATAACAAAAAAACGTCAGAAAAACAAGTTTGGAAATAAAATAGTAATAAATAGTCATTATAAAGAAATACAGTGTACTGCTATGCAATTTATTCAAATCTATAATTATAATAAATGATATGGAATTGATATCGAGAAAATTCTTAACAGGTTTTTACAGTTGTACAATGCGCAGTTTTCAAAATGAAGTTTGAAATAGAAATATCGAGATTTGTATTCTAATTGTAATTTGTAATTAAACCGAAATCTATATCAAAAATAGACTTTTGCAACATACACACATAAAATATACAATCGAGGCGACCTTGTGCCCAATGGTCTCTTGCCATGTGGACAAATAAAAAGTTTTTAAAGCGACGCCCACTGCAACAGTCGGAGACGCCAGCCTCTATAGTAATAACATAATAATTGTGATCGTACTATACTGAAACTTTGGCTTTATCGGAGGATGTCACTATCAGAAATTCCATTTCCTTTATGAAACACAAGGGAGATGAAGGGAACAGCAGAACAGAGCAGAACAGAACAGAGCAAAGCAAAGGAAAGAGCACAACAAGCAACAAATTGTATGAAGATCTGAGTTCAACTTGTTCGTTAAATGCTGATTTCAGTCGCAGTTGAGTGGGAACCATGGAACAGAGTTTTAGTGTATGAATGGAATCCGAGGCAAGCGTGCCTGCTTGAATCACAAAATCAACACGCGACGTCGACAACGCAGCGGAAGCGCAATTGGCTTCATTGCAAACGATAAGAGTTATCGATAAGGATTATGCAGCTGATCGCACTGATTACCACGCTGCTCTTGCTAGTGAGTAAATAAGGTTGACATCAAGGAATTATCCCAGCTAAATGCCACATTATCATCATTAACTTAGGCACATGCCAAGGCACAGCTGCAACTCGACTCAGATGCAGAGCTTCTTCCTGGCAGCGATGTCGAAGCAGACAGCCAACCCGAACCAATTGCCGAACAGGACAGATCCAACTGCCCCTCGAGCTGCAGCTGTCAATATGCTGCCTACAATGAGCTGCCCATTGCACGTTGGATCAATCACATGACCAGCAGCGATAATGATGCAGACTCCACGTTGGAAGATACAGATTTTCTTATGCTTTCCAAGATTAAATTGGCCACGTGCCTGTTGCAGGATGAGCACGAGACGCAGGAATTGTTCAACGCTCTGCCGTTGGATTTGCAAGCTTTGATACTGTTGCATGGAGGCAACGCGGAGAGCCAGTTGACAAGTAAGTTCCAATTATAAAACATATTTTAATGTGCTTTCAGTTCAAGCAGTGTGGAATAATGACAGTCTTAATGATAAACGGAGCTTGTATAGTTTAAGATGCTTTTGATTAATCTCAGAAAAATGTTGTAATCTTATTAAATAATCTTTCCCTTGATTAATCAAAAGGCTTTTAACTATACAAAGTTCATTTATTTAGGAAGTGTAACCAGGAAAAAGGCTAAAGCTTGTAGATAGCTCGATGTAAAGTTCATTAAAGCTTCTTTAACCAGCATTTATGATTGTTGATCGATAGTTTTCATAAGCTATTCAACAACTTTAATTCAAAGAAGCTATGAGTAATTTAGGACAATCATCAGTCTTCTCATACTACACAGATATTTTTCAAAAGTATCCGAAATCTAGTACAAAATTCTCAAAAGCTTACTGCCAAATTTAATGCGCTTTTATAACATAACTGCAGTTTTATGCGATAAAAGATACAATTCAGAAGAAATAAAAGAGATTGAATGAATGTACTGAAAACGTGAATCAAGCGCTTTAGCAAATCTATTTTAAGCTAAATTTATTGGAACAATAAAGTGATTAACTTAAGTTGCATTCTCATTTTTATTGCAGTGAATACGAGCAGTCTGCGTGGCCTGAATCAGCTAATGACGCTGGAAATACGAGGCAATGGCATTACAACGCTGATTATCGACGAACCGCTTGAATTTTTACAGCACGCCAACTTCGAGGCACTGCGATTGCAGGCCAGCGATCGTCTGAAGCGACCCAAGTACTCCAAGCTGCCCAGCGATGATTACGAATACAAGCCGCCGCGTGATGTGGCCGCCAACGAGGTGACGCCCAAGTATGAGCTGCAATTCGAATCAGATGACGTAGTCGAGATCATGAGCTATGAGCAGCATGTGGAGCGTTTGAAGCAGACTCGCATGCCCAGCTTCTATGGCTGGAGTCGCCTCGAAGTGTTGCGCATTCACAGCTGCAACTTCAACGAGCTGCACTGGCAAATGTTCGATGGTCTCACGCAGCTTCATCATCTCAGCCTGGAGCGCAATGGCATCGAGGAGTTGCAGCCATTTGCCTTCAGCGGTGCACCGCACTTAAGAAGTCTCTCTTTGGCTCATAATGCAGTGGCACGCTTGTATTATCTAGGATTGGCTGGCTTGCTGGAACTGGAGACGCTGAATCTCTCCGACAATCGTCTGGAACGCTTGAGTGAATCAAGTTTTCCACCGTTGCCACATCTGCTCAAAGCAGATCTGCGACAGAATCCAATTATGTACATTTTGCCAGCCACATTTTGGGTGATGAATGACACACGAGAGTTACAGCTGGGCAGTGAGTTGGCTGCTTTAGAGCTGCGCAGCTGGAATAGCTATGGACAGTTTGATTCACTGCACAAGCTGCGCACACTCAGACTGGGAAATGTGAGCACCGCCAGCCTGGAGCAAGGTGTCTTTAAGGTGCGTATAAATACCAGTTTTATTTCTGCTAACTAGAGGGTATAAGAATAACTGTCTTTCGGTTTGATAGAGATAAAGCTTCTAAATTTGTTTATAGTATTAATACAGTTGCCATGCAGTACATGTTCGCTTTGGAATTTTATCACGATTACTTCCGCTTTTACAAATTTAAATCAAAGCTACAATTATAAGCCAAGAGCGTTCACTTTTGGAATACATATTAAAAGGTATCATATAAATGATTTCTGAAAATTTGCTGACGATTAGATAATAATCTTGGCAGTTATGATCTTAACAGCTATAATCTTGACAGAATGAAAAGATATAGTTAACATTAGCCGGTTATTCCTGCTAAATGTAACTCCTCTGTAAGTTAACATACGAAGTGTTCTGTTAGGTAACAGTTTCAGCACGCAACTGCAATGTTGATATTACAGTTTTATATGCACTGAGGATATCAATACGTGGCAATTTGAATATTGTTTTCACTAAAAATGTATTTAGCAAGTACTTCAAAATGTAATTTAAACCTCTCGAGTGTAACTTTGTCAATTTTAATATTCATTAAATGAATTGCCATCTTTCAGGGTCTTCATGCTGTGGAGCAGCTGACACTGCGTGGCAACATTGCCAGCGTGCAGTTTGACGCTTTTGCCGGTATGGAGCAGCTGCGTGAGCTGGATATGAGTCACTGCGGCATTACAGAGCTGTCGATGGATGCTTTCATGGGTGCCAAGCAGCTGCAGCTGCTCAACTTGTCGCACAACAATCTAACACATGTGCCCAATGGATTGCTCGATGAGCAGACGCAACTGGAGATGGTGCAACTGCAAAACAATCAATTGACCACATTGCCCACGAGTTTCTTTCTGCAGCCGCGTTTGCGTGTCGCACGCCTTGATCAGAATCCCTGGCAATGCAGCTGTGACATGAGCAACTGGAAGCCACGTATGACCAACACCATTCGACTGCCTAGTGTGAGGAGTTGTGTGCGCGATTTGAATGGCCAGGAGATCTTGTGTCGTCATGTCGTGGGCTATGAGACAGACAAGAATCTGGTGCCACGCTGTGCCAATCACAATGGACGCAGTGTTTACTATGTGCTCCGCAAGCAACTTCATTGCGGCGCCACTCGCATCTTTGGCCACTCGAAGGGATCGAGCACACGCGGCTTGCCGCATTGGCGAAAAGTCGAATTGCAACAGCAACAGCAACGGCAACAGCAGAAGCCAAAGCAGAAGAGAAAGCAGCACAAGAAGCCACGAAAATCACATGGCTCGCAACGCAACAGCTTACACTTTGTGCTCAGCCATCAAAAGGAGCCACAGCAGAAGCAACAGCAACAGCAGCAGCAGCAGCATGAGGCATCTCTGTCACAGGAAATGTCCAATGAGATTTAACAGGCGCACTCGCAAATACCATTTGTAGTTTAGTTCTAAGTTTCATATGTACTAATTGCTTAATGAATGTTTAATATGCCAAGTTAATTAATAAAGAATTACGCTTAGACTGATAACGAGAATCCAAAGCTTAGTCAAAGTTTTTCCAGACAAGCCTTGGCAACTATTCTAGAATAAATGTTGTGTTCTACAGATTTTTTTATACATTCAAGAGGGGACCAAGGCACGCAATCCAAATCCATATTGAATATCAATTGAATTGTTTTTATGTAGCTAACCCAAAAAAATTGTGTGTTTATACTTTCGATTAAAGAGAAGAATATGAATTAAACTAACAAAATAACAACTTTAAATCAACTATTTTCAAATAAAATTAGGCTAATGAATATAGATTAAACTATTTCAGTAACAATTTCAATTCATCCTTTTAAAACAAGGAAGATAGTTATATATGAATGACAAATAAATAGATTTAAATTAAATAAAAATAAATACAAAGAAAATAAATGAAATAAACTATCCTATCCATCATATCATATTATTTAGAATATCTCATATTATTTGCAGTTTTTCCTTCATCACTAATTTTTTTTAACCTTTCTTACGCATTAAAATTGTATTGAAAACATTTGTTCAACTTACCCCTGAGCATTGTGGCACAGCTGCCCTTGAAGACGCTGCGCAGACCGCCTTCCTTGTACAGCTTCTTGGCGCAGTCGATCATACCCGTGTACTTCTTCTCGCCATTGGGCCCCGTGCCCTGTGTTTGCAGCAGCACCTTGATGCGCTCTCCCGGCGCCATGATGAACGTGGAGAAGAGACCGGAGAAGGAGCCGGCAACAAAGATTTGTGAGTATGTGAGCTTGGCATCCTCGCCGCGCTGCTGCAGTCGCTTGCCAACGGCATAACCAGCAAAGCACATGGCAAATATGGGCGCCACACCGGTCAAAGGTGCTGACATGCCTCTGTAAAGTCCTCGCACGCCTTCCTGACGAATTGTCTTGGCGGCGCAGTCGAAGGTGCCAGTGTACATCGGCTTCTCGCCCGGTGGAGGACGTGGCATGGTTTGCAGGCGCACCTAAAAAAGTTTAGATTTATTAAAAAAAAAGTACAAAAAAAGTTAAAGCAAGCTACCTTACCTTAATGGTATCCAAGGGATGGCCGGAGAGCACATTGCAAATGCCGCCAAATCCGCCAGTGATGAAGGATTTAACTGGATTTGCTTTGCGCTCGGCTGGAGCATTCTCAATCTTGTCAGCAACTGCCATGATTACAATTAACAATTATGTGCAACTGCAAGAAAAGCAAAGGTTATTAGATAACAACAAGTAAGAAAACTACAGACAAGTATTTACTTTAATAGACTCAATATTTTTTATTGAGACTAAATATTTATTTTTTATAACATATATATAAAAGGAAAGAGTGAATCTTAAATAACATTATTCATGGAGTACCAGCAACGAATTGACTTTAATATATTAGTTCTGGCTCCGAATTTTCTATTGACTTTTATATCTTAATATCTTCTATAAGTGAATATGAAACTCTAAGTATTTCTATTTAATTATGTTAGAGGTCAATATTAAAATTGTAAAATAAAATCAAGCAGGATACCGACCTACAGAAATAAATCCAATTAGTCCGGTGCATCCGCTAATGAAACAGTATCCAGAATATGTATTTATATACTTAAAGTGTTGTCTTATTATTCACATTTCGATTTCAACAAACCCAATAGACCCTCTTTTAGCTCATTTGAAAAGCCAAGGGTCCAAAAGCAAACATTTTGTCATTTTGTCTACTGACCCGCTGAACTGCTTAGATTATAATATATTCCAATCGTTAAATAAAATATGACTCCCTCATAAATATGTAAAAACGTTAAAATTGCGTTAACCCCTCTTTGGAGTTTGCACCTTGCCCATAGACGCTTTTGTCTAATCTGAGTCTAGCGAAGCTGATAAGGATTAGCACAAAGCGCGTCGAGTGTTACGCCATCGTCGCTGAAGCCAAAGGATTCTCTTTCTCACCTGTTTGAGCAAATTAAAATTAACGTTGTCGTGGCGCAGCTTCCAATGGCAGTGAAAGAGAGAGTGAGAGGGAGAGCGACTCTGCAGTGGAACCTGTTGCTTGTGAATCTAAACTTTTGGCTTCAAGGGCGACAGCGTCTGCGAAATTGAACGAGTTTCAATGCGTTATCAATAATCACACACACACTCACAGATTGCCACAACTTTTGGCATTTCGCGAAGACAGGAACTCGTTAATGTTTTTATGTTACGTACCACGGGAAATTCAATTTGAGTATTGACTTTTTCTTTGCAGCATTGCCGGCAACACAAACAGAGCGAGGGGTTCAAAGTCCGTTATCGCTGAACGCTAGCCACTGTCAATTTTGACATCAGCAATCTGTTAGGCAGAGAAGTACAGCTGATTGTGAGTATTTTCGACGACAGCTTTTGTTTACAGTCTTATCATTAAAAAAAATTATAAACTGAATTTGCTTACACCCAGTTGTTTCCGAAGCAATGTAAACAGTGTGACCGCAACAAAAGTTCATATACTATTATATTTTGCAAAATATACCAAATATTACTAGCTTAGTAACATTTTTATAAAGCACAAAATAGGCGCCACTTTTAAATTGGTCAAGCCACACTGATTGTGCAACCAAATCCACTAAATACAATATATTTTAGATTTCGTTAAATAATAACAAAACAGCACAGATTTAAATTTTCATAAGTTTCGTTTCCATTTCATAACTTTCCACGCAGCTCGGTAGTGCCAATCTGCTTCAAAAATGTAGCCCCACAACAGCTGATCGCTCTGATGCCATTCACGTATGCGCGCGGATGTTTTTGAAAATTTAAAGGCCACTATTTAAATTATTTCTATTTGGCAATTACATAATGTTAATTATACTATGTAAAAACAACAGTAAAAATAGCTTCTTTGTGGCTAGCACAAAATCTTACACTACTTACATACGTCTAGTCTAATTTAACAAATCATTGGCCAATTCAACTCCTATGAATACGGCGGCCGTTGAAGGAAAAGCGCGTATTAAAATGGGCAGAACACCACGATACAACGCCTTAGGACCTTCGGTGGCCATTAATTTCCTAAAAACACTTCTAATGCCATGTTTGTATGTGCCCTCGGGTGCTGTAAGCGAATTTCAATAGTGAGAGAATAACAAGGTTAAGATATTTGGCAAACTTACCTGATTGCAGTCGACTTTTCAGTACATCGAAAGGCACCGCTAAAGACCAAAAAACAATGCCAGCTGAACCGCCAGCTAAAATTGTGGACGTTGGCGTTATGTGTCCTGTGCGTCGACGCGCCAAATCCTGCAATCCCTCATAGACCACAAAATAGACGCCAGTGGGTGAATCTGTAAGGAAGGAATTTTATCAGCAGTCATATATAGAATTCCTTGTCACAAATTTTAACACAACATAATTTGCGACACTTTAGGATGCAATATGTACTTAAAATTAGAAACCATTGTGGTTTTCTTTGTTAAGCTTAGACATAAATCATATTAAGTATTTTAATCAGAGCTAAACAAAGACTCGGATTAACTTGGCTCTCTCACCTCTCAGCACGCAAGCGCAGGTACCTTTGAAGAGACTGCGCAGTCCGCCTTGTTTATACAGTTTAAAAGCCGTGTCCACCATGCCATTGTACATCAGTGGACCGCCTGTAACAGGTTGTGTTTGCAGCAGCACCTTGATACGATCTGTAGGTACTGTGACAAGAGCCGAGCAGATGCCAGCACCCATTCCAGCCATAAAGATTTGCGAGTAAGTTAGTTTAGTTTGGTCATCGGACTGAAAGAGACGTTTCCCCGCCGCGTAAACAGCGAAATCCACAGCATAAATGGGTGTGACGCCAACGAGGGGCGCTGAGATGCCGCGATAGAAACCACGCACTCCCTCTTTACTAAATGTCTTGACAGCACAGTCAATGATGCCTTTGTAGCGAGGGGTTGTCCAGCTGCCGGTAAAGGCATTGTTTGGAGACGCACCTGATTAGAAAAGTAAACAAAGAAAGTTGATGACAAGTGGATAAGATGTTTATGACAACTCCTTCTCTTACTTTAATTGTGTCCAGTGGATAGCCAGTGAGCACACTGCACATGCCACCAAAGCCGCCGGCAATGAAGGACTTGGCGGGATTCGCTTTTTGATCCGTTGTGACTGTTGTCATGATGATTTCACTCTCGTAGTATTTACGTAAACGAAGCGTGAAATATCGTCAGCTTAGTTGTTGTTATTGTTTTTGATGAAACATGCACGTGTGTTTTACCTTGGGTTATGTTATCAGTGAGCTGCTGGACTGTCGTTTGCTGTTTGTGCTAATAAAATCAAGAATTTCGGCGGCGAGCTCAATTTCCATTGCGAGCAAGTGGAGAAGACTTATTTTAATGCAAACATATGTTCGGCCATCTGTAAGCTAGCATAACACGCTTCTGTTAGTTAACAGTGTGCGTCGATGCAACGCACTGTAAGTATACATTTTTAGGATTAGCAGCTGCAGCGCTACTGATCAGCATTGCAAATATTTACCAATTTCGTTAGCTTCGTATCGATTGCTGATTGTCGGACTTGTGCTGTTTTGTGTGTTTGTTTATATTTTTAAAAATAAGAATTTTGATAAGCTCACATGTTCAAAAAGTGTGAGTTTAAATAATATAACTACACAAATCACAGTGCTAACATTAAAATACTCTTCATGTTAATGGCACGTAATGAAGACTACTGATTCCCATTTGTTGGAAAATATAAAGATGAAAACTTGCAAGCTTTCGCTATATATTATTAAAAGTTTTCCAAACTGATTTATTTATGATGCCATGACAACGTAAATTTACGCGAAATTACATAAAAATAAATAAATTTTAGTTGTATTTGTCTTCTAACAAACTTAACTGATTTATATTAAACATTTAAAAAATTTAAAATATGGACCAGCGAAAAACGTACACATCATTTTTTATTATGGTCACACTATTAATCGCTATGCTCTATACTCGATTGCTGTGACAATTTTGATGTATCAGAAAATCGACATTCAAAGCGATTTCTATCTATTTTTTAAAAATATACAACAAATTATATAAAAAGTTTTGAAATGCATAAATCAACAAAAAATATTTGTATTTACATAATTTTATTAGCAGCCAACAGCAGTGGGACTATTAATAATATATTCAATGTATTTTGGTATTAAAATACTATAAATTATTAGAGGTGTATTTTGTTGTGTGCTGGAAGCGGCTGTCAGGTGTAACAGTGTTGGGTAAGTATCAATGCTTCGATTCACTGTCATATTCTTTGGTATTTTTTTTGTTCATTAAAGGATATTTGGTAAATTGCAGGTTGCGGTCACACGCTATCTCACAGTGGCGAGCAAAATTGTTGCGTATGTGTGTGCGTGCCAGGCATATGCATCATAGCATATTTCATTGTTTAAAACAATCATTTTGTGCAAAAAGTTGTGCAAAATCATATGTAGAACTTATGTCTGATACAAGTGCGCAGGTATTATGTATCAGTTGTAGTGCGAGCTGCAGTAGCAGGCGCAAGAGAAGGAAGTGAAGCAGCTGCAATAACAACAAAAAACCACAACAACAACAACCAATCAAGATTTTTGTAAAACAAAAGTGAAAAGCGTAAGAAAAATATATAGTATATATATTTGTACACAAGCAAAACGCACACGCAACGTGCTCGTTAATTCCCAACAACTAAAGAAAACCGATTGCAATGTCCAATGGTGACGATGTGCTAGACAACTGGGAAGAATTAGACGAGGCAGGCGTGAGTATTAAAATGACACATTATAGCATCAACAACAACAAGAAGTGCAAACAGAACATTATGTTAATGGAATTATTGTTTTACAGCTTTGCATGACGTTGCAAACAAAACTGCAGACCGCCAACAACGACGACGTAGACAGCAGGAGCAGCAGCAACAACAAACCAATTAAACCCGCCACCCCAACGGTTCTTATAGAGAAGAACACTAAAATGAAAGTTCTACAACGTCCACAGTCGCTGCAAGAAAGCAGCGTCCCGACTGCTGCATCTGCAACAGCCGCGCCCAAGCAAATTATGATTGCCAAAAAGCCAGCGGCGCCTACTACAACAGCAACAGCAGCATCAACTGGACAAACAGATGGCGATGTAAATGCACCTGTTATGATGGTATTGCACAAATCGGCCAGCGAATATGATGCGGCCAACTATGCCAATCCCATCAACAATCAAACGGTCAAAATATTGCGACGCCCCGCCCAAGCAGAGGAGCGACGTGATGCGAATGGCATGCGGCCCAAGCAGCCAATTAAGACGCTGCAACAGCGTGAACAGGAATATGCGCAGGCGCGACTTCGCATCCTGGGCAGCGCCAAGAATCCCGAGGACGATAAGCCGTTAGTATTCTAGATGTAGAATAGAAGTAGAGGTCGTTTAAAAGAGAAAAGTCAAGTTAGGGTGGCTATATTTTACAGATAGCAGCTATGTTCTCAAAGTATCTACTAGAGTATCATTTACTTAGCTGCTTTAAGCAACATTATGCTTCCGTTTTGAGTCAAAGCAATACATTTTTTTGTTATTGTTATTGTTACAATACCTTAGAAGTAGTATGATTCACTTAGTGTCTTCATAAGTTTATTATTGAAGAGAATGTAAATCAAGTCAGCAAATTATGTTGCCATTAGGATCAAGTGAAGTACTCCAAGTATTGCGACTGTCTTTAGAATTGAATATAGTATAGTATAGAAAGTACATTATAATAGATTTAACTGCAAAAGATAATCAAGTGAAAAGCTAAGTAGATCTTTAAAAATGTGTTAGCCGCAGTTTGACACTCAAATTTAAGCTGAAATTACTAAACTATCTAATTTTTCCCTTTGCAGTGCCACGCCCACAACGCCAGTTAGCAACGCGAGCACAGCGCCCGTGAATTCGACTCCCTGGCAGGCCGAGTCCACGCCTTATGCTGCCAACTTCAATAACAATAATAATAACAACAATAATAGCAGCAATGGACCAGGACCTGGAGCTGCAGCTGGTGCTGCTGTTGGGCCCGCTGCTGGCATGCATCGCTCCAGTTCGGCACCGAAAATGTCGCAATCCGCCACGCCCATGTACAACTATAACAACTATTATCAGGCGCCACCGCCGCCACAACAACAGCACACGCCAGCCATGAGCTATATATACTCAGCACCCATATTTCAGCATCAACGTATGCCACCCTATGGTGCAGGACAAGCGGCGGCGGCAGCAGCGGGAGCTGCTCCAACGCCCAATCCTCAGCAGAGCTGGTCACCGGTTGTTGGGGGCAGCGTGTCGGCAGCTTTGTTGCGTCAACAGTCAATGCATTCGCCAGCGTTGCATCATCAACAGCACCAGCAGCAACAGCAACATCACCAACAGCAGCAGCAGCCAGCGACGGCGCCTCCACAATATGCACATCCTTACAACGATAATGTGTTGCGGCTGCCGCGGGGTCCTTGCCCCAATGGCACCATTGGCTTTCAGATGCGTCGGTAACAGACGCCGGGATGCAACAAAAACAAAACCAACAGCAACATCAACAACAACAATTACTTTAATTTCAATTATCCAGTATGCCACAATTTTGTAGCGTACTTTCAAAACTTGTCATTATTCTGAGATTTGCAATTGAATAATTACTTTTATGTTTTCTTTGCTTTTTTGTTGTTGTCTTTCACATATTATTATTGTATAAATCTTTGATTTTTTGTGGAGATATCGTACGCAAAAAAATATGTAAACAAATTTATGACGGAGTTTGGTAGTTATCTTGTAAATTTACAAAACAAAATACATTTTTTAATGCCTACTACTAATATTAAACAACAACAAACTGAAAATAAAATAAAAAATATTTTACAATAAAAAAAAACGAGCAAATTTTACAAATGTGTTTAATCGGTTAGCAAGGTTAGGTTCAAATGTTACTAATATTTATAATTTGAAATGCTATATGGAGTGGATTATTTATAATAGCATTTTGTGTTTAAACCATCAAATAAATAAATTGATAGATGTGTTTTAATTTACAACTTTAATGATTAAAGCTAATTGTTATGATCATTTAACTCATCTTTTTATAGTTTAATATCTTAAAGATACTAAAAATACTTTAGAAAATTATTTCAACTCTTAACCGTATTTGCGGTTTTTATACCCGCTAGGGTAGAAAGGTATTATAACTTTGTGCCGACAGGAAATGTATGTAACAGGTAGAAGGAGACATTTCCGACCCTATAAAGTATATATATTCTTGATCAGCGTCAACAGCTGAGACGATCTAGCCATGTCCGTCTGTGTGTCTGTCCGTCCGTCCGTATGAACACCCAGATCTCAGAGACTATAAGAGATAGAGCTATAATTTTTTTTCGACAGCACATATTATGTTTGCACGCAGATCAAGTTTGTTTCAAATTTTTGCCACGCCCACTTCCGCCCGCAAATCAAAAAAATCGAATAACAAGCGTAATTTTAAAGCTAGAGTTGGTATATATAATAATAACTACAGTAGTTATGATTCCTCAAAATTTGGTTGCGATCAGATAAAAATTGTCGAAGTTATTAAAGAAATAATTTTGTATGGGCAAAACCGCGTACTTTAGAGGGGTCTTAGTTGCTTTGGCTGACAATCTGGTAGATTGAGCCGTCTATGGTATATTTTGAATGCGGTACTATATTGATATACCACATATACCATTTGGTATATTCTTAGTATTTTTGCAGTATATTTGGTATATTTTGAGAATAATACCGCAAAATATATTGCTTTTATTCAAAATGGGTAGCGGGTATCTTACAGTCGAGTACACTCGACTTTCTTACTTGTTTATCTTTAAAAATACGAGAACATTTCACCGTATGTTTTGGATAAATGTGGTTCTATATGTCTACAATTTAAATATTTCTAAATACTTTTACTTTTTAATAATTCACTTGATTTATTTCAAGTTGTGGAATTTGAACAATCCATATCGAAATTAAACGCGCTTTTAAAAGCAAGTTCAATAATCTGTTCAAGTATAAATTGTACATATTTAATTTTAATTATACAAATGCAGATTATTTATTTCCTTAACCGATATCAGTAAATAACATTTCGGGCCGATCAATAAATTAATTTCAGTGTTCACGCTTAATGCATGTAAATTTAATTGCATTTTAAATGCCTAACAACTTTGTGGGGAATTTCAAGATTTCTCAATTTGTGTTTAACACTGTTCGATCAACTGAAAGAATTTGTTAACAAAAGTAATAAGAACACTTATTTTTAATTATTGAATTGGAATTGCCGAATTAATCTTGAATTTTTTGCTGTTGCAGTTACAGTTACATTTACCCCCACGATTGCAAAGGCGCCAAAAGGTTATCGACGATGTTTTCGTTATTTTCGCAGGTTTTCACAAAAACAAAAACAGCAGCATTGCAATAAACCAAGTAGGCGACATCGACGCCAATACATTTTCAGCCAGTTTTCTTATCAGTGGACAGCAACACAAAATAAGATTGAAGTGCTAGAAATGGTTTGTCGACGTTTGAATACCCTACTCATCTAGCATAGAGGAAGGCTTGCACAGAAAGCGTGCGTTAGAATGAAGGTGTTTCATGCACTTCGTGGGTGGAACAGTTCTCTGCAACGATCATGCAAGCTTTCCAAAGCGTGCGCTAGAACGAAACAACTATAGTCTCCAATTGACTCGTGTTCAAAATCATTTTGCTTTCTGTGTTTGTCAATTCGTTATGCATTACGCTCATTAAAGGGTATAATAAATCCAATCGGTTGCTGTCGCAGTCATCGTTAACGTCATGGATCGGTTTACCTAGCTTGCTAGGGTCGGGCATTTGGAGTTTTTGCTACACATAAAATATTCAATTCAATGCGGTTTCAGTTGTAAACGCGTCGTCGTGAGGTGCGGTTTAATTCGTGAGAAGACCCCCCCAACTGCAATAATAACAACAGAAACATATGTAAAAGCACAAAGCATAACCCAAAAAGCTGCGCTCACTACTCTCTCCCTCTCATTCGCAGTGCGCTCTGACTCTCACAGTTCGTTCGCTCTCTCGCTTTGACTAAAACGCGCAGATCGCTCAACACAACACAGCACAACACGTGGGCAACACGAGCAGACAGCAAAAACAAAATTTAATAACATTTTGTGTGTCTAAATAAAAAACGTGCGTAATTTTTGATTACTTTTTTGTGTGTGTTACGAAAGTAAAAAAGAAAACGTGAAACGCTATACAAAAATGTCGCATCGCGTGTTGGTCATTGGCGGCGGCGGACGCGAACACGCCATCTGTTGGAAATTAAATCAATCTCCACAAGTGGCTCAGATCTATGTGCTGCCCGGCAGTTTTGGCATTGCTCAGCTGACCAAGTGCCAGAATGTGGCTGCTGATGTATTGAATGCGAAGGATTTTGAGGTAAGTTGAGCGCACGCTCTGGAGGTTGATGACTATGGTGGTGGTTACGGTTAAACACCATTGAAATCTGTCCTTCACTTAACCTTCGTGTTGAGCTTAAAGTTACACTGCACTGCAACAAGTCTCCTCCGTCGCTTCGCTGCTGCCGGCTGCAGCGCGTTGCAAAAATCTTTAGCATTTTATTATCATTTTTGGAGGCCTTCTTTTTTGTTGAATTTTTATGGTACTGAGTTAATTTGGTTTTAATGCTAACCGGGGCTCATAAATGAATCCAATCAAAACCATAACAGCGTCCAAAATCTTTGCAATCTCTATCCGTGCTTATGCGTGTGTTCGTGAGCGCGTTTGCATTTGTATGTGTGCGTTCGTGCTTGTGCTTGGCTTGCTTTAACCCTTGTGCTGCGCATGGTGTAAAAAGTTCACGTGAAGCGTTGACGTAAAACGCAACTTTGAAATAGTTTTTTGTGCTGTGCGACAAGTGCATAATATTATTATCAAATTTGATTAATTGAAAGAATTGATTCTCTGATTTTAAATATTAAATCTTTATACTATATTTGTAAATTTTTATACCCGCTACCCATAGGGTAGAAGGGTATTATAACTTTGTGCCGGCAGGAAATGTATGTAACAGGTAGAAGGAGGCATCTCCGACCCTATAAAGTATATACATATATACTTGATCAGCGTCAACAGCCGAGACGATATAGCCATGTCCGTCTGTCCGTATGAAACACTGGATCTCAGAGACTATAAGAGATAGAGCTATAATTTTTTTTCGACAGCATTTATTATGTTTGCACGCAGATCAAGTTTGTTTCAAATTTTTGCCACGCCCACTTCCGCCCCCGCAAATCAAAATCGAATAACAAGCGTAATTTTAAAGCTAGAGTTGCGAATTTTGGTATATATATTAGTTACTGTAGTAGTTATTATTCCTGAAAATTTGGTTGAAAATTATCGAAGTTATTAAAGAAATACTTTTGTATGGGCAAACACGCCTACTTACTAGTTAGTTGCTTTAGATGACAATCTGGTATATTGCGCCGTCTATGGTATATTTTGAATGCGATACTATATCAATATACCAAATATACCATTTAATATAGTTTTAGTATTTTTGCAGTATATTCGGTATATTTTGAGAAAAATACTGCAAAATATATTTCTTTTATTCAAAATGGGTAGCAGGTATCCCACAGTCGAGTACACTCGACTGTAGCTTTCTTACTTGTTTATATTGCAAGTAATTTTTATTTATTCTCTTAAGTATTTGCTGTGTAATTTTTATACCCGCTACCCATAGGGTAGAAGGGTATTATAACTTTGTGCCGGCAGGAAATGTATGTAACAGGTAGAAGGAGGCATCTCCGACCCTATAAAGTATATATATTCTTGATCAGCGTCAACAGCCGAGACGATATAGCCATGTCCGTCTGTCCGTCTGTGTGTCTGTCCGTCTGTCCGTCTGTCCGTCTGTCCGTATGAACACCTAGATCTCAGAGACTATAAGAGATAGAGCTATAATTTTTTTTCGACAGCATTTGTTATGTTTGCACGCAGATCAAGTTTGTTTCAAATTTTTGCCACGCCCACTTCCGCCCCTGCAAATCAAAAAAATCGAATAACAAGCGTAATTTTAAAGCTAGGGTTACGAATTTTGGTATATACGGTAATAACTATAGTAGTTATGATCCCTGAAAATTTGGTTGCGATCAGATAAAAATTGTCGAAGTTATTAAAGAAATACTTTTGTATGGGCAAAAACGCCTACTTATAAGTGTCTTAGTTACTTTGGCTAACAATCTAGTATATTGTGCCATCTATGGTATATTTTGAATGCGGCACTATATCGATATATCACATATACCATTTGGTATATTTTTAGTATTTTTGCAGTATATTTGGTATATTTAGAGAATAATACCGCAAAATATATTGCTTTTATTCAAAATGGGTAGCGGGTATCTCACAGTCGAGTACACTCGACTGTAGCTTTCTTACTTGTTTTGTTTGGCAAGGAAAAGTGAAAACGTTTTACTTGATTCTTGATCACTAGTAATTGATAGATGTAGGATGCAAAAGAGAAGGTAATATATTATAGCAAAATAATTTCTAAATATATTATTAAATTCATCAAAAGATAAATAAATAATTTAAATAAAAATATGACTAAAACTAAATTAAATTGTATTTTCAAAGTATCGCCGCCACAATAACTTTATTTTATTGTATACAATCATTAATTTTATAAATATTCATATGGTATTTTATGATTATAATATATTAAATTGTAACAAAATTGAAAATTTCTATAAAATCAGTTTCAATTAATTTGTTTAAATTAAATTTGATGATTTTAATTCAATTTTTGAATTTATAAAAATTAATTTTTTAATTTATAATTTACATTTATAAATTGGGGTCTATGTGCAATTATTTTATGAAATTAAATCTGTAATTCTAATATTATATATTAAATAAAGCATGTTTTAAAAATGATTTTAAGTTTAAAAGTTGCTATTGAATAATACTTATGAGTAGTTCAAAAACAATGTCAAGTATTTCAAATAATATTACAAAATGCATTTTGCTAAGGCTATTTAGGAAGTGAAACTAAAAAGATTATATTATAATGACTTGCTAAAACGCTGTTACCAAGATGTTTTCTTATCGCGGACTCAATAATATACAGGTCGATGCAAAGGCCTTGCCCAGATTGTCTGGCAAAACTTTATGATATGTTTTTTCAACTATTTTGAACTATTATAAAAGGAACTAAATTTGTTTAGCGCCAGTTATAAAATGCTAGGTAGCTTCCAACTTCCGTGCAGTAAATGTAGATTTAATAAAATGTCAAATACTTTTACAATGAGTTATTCGAGTGTCGTAAAAATTTGTCAATCACCTTTTTGGGGTATTATTTATATTTATATCCTTAAGTCATAACATGTTTTCTGCTTAGTCTGTTTGAGAGATCTCGAAACTCATTTTTAATTCCGTCATAAATTCCGTTACCCATTAGCAAGTCCAGCTGTTGTTAGCCCCTTCTTGGCCTCACTCCGCTGGACAGATTAGCGTCTTCCCGACTGGCGCCTCCGTCTCGAATGAAATCGAGTCGAGTATAAACAATTCGTTTTAAATTTTTATATTTTATTTTTGTTTATACAAGTATAAAGTATGCGTGTATATAGTATATATATAAATTGTGTGTGTGAGTTTTTTTTTTTTTTGCTTTGCTTTACCTTAACACTTCTATATATCGTGCCTTAATTTATTGTTTAGATCAAATTCACAGTTTGTGTTGCCGTCCCGCCCCGCTAACTTCCCCAGCCCAATGCTTTATTGCCGCCTGGCGGAGTAACGTCTTCTCCTCAGCGAACGCTTTGTGGGCGGATGTGTAAGATGGACCACTTTGGGAGTGGTGCTGGGACGAGTTCGTGGCGTTGTTGGTGTATGAATGTTGCGGGTATAGACCTTAAAGGCCTCCGCATCGTGAGCCACACTCTTCACTTCCCCGGTGTAGTAATCCTTCACCTTGTACGGATGATTGCGAATGTACTCTAGGGAGCGAAGTATATAGTCGGGTATCTTGGGAATGTGATCCCCAACGGCATAGTATCCCAGCTCATCGGCCACATAGCTAACGCTGACCGGTGTGCCCTCGGGTGAGGTCCAACTGGAGCCACCTTGAACGGCAATGCCGCCTAATCCGGATTGTGTGGCCGCAATGCCATTGGATGTCTCGTAGGCGTAGCGATAGTTGCCATCGGGTTCCACTTGCAGATCGTTGTGCAGTGTTTGCGTATTGCGATCCGAGTCGGGCACATAGAGATTGGCAGCCTCGATGGCGAGCAGCGCAAATGTCAGTTGAAGCTTGAAAAGTGTAGTTTTTTTTTGACAGGTTAGTTTAATTCCATTTAGTTGAAGTTGAGTGAAGTTGATGAAGCGACACTTCGACACTTACGAACAGATTAAGCCACATTTTTTCTCTCGTTATTTTTTTAATTCAACAATCTTTGCTAATTATGCTGATTATAATTATAAGCTTCTTCGTCTTCGTTTCGGTTTAATTTTTAGTTCGGGGGAATCTCTTCTCGACTCTCAACTCTCGACACGGTTGTTCGTTCTAGCGCTTGAAATCAACGACTGTTTGGTTGCTTTTGGCATGCTTTCGTTTTTATATCCAATCTGCTCACTGTGATTATTTTTGACATTTTGTTGTTGTATTTTGTTCTCTGGAAACCCAGTTCCAAAAAACCAACAGCAACGATCTCTCAGCGTGAGAGAGAGAGAGAGAGAGGGAGAGGAGAACGGAAAGGCGAAGGCGGTAGTTTCGACGTCTTCGACGACGTCGTCGTCGTCTGGCGCTCGTCATCATCATCTTCTTGAGCGGCAGTCATAAATTAAATGATTTTATTTTTATTTTCATTTAAATTGTTGTTGCTCTTTTTCATTATTTTATAATTATTATTATTTGTTTTTGTTTTTTGTTGCTGTTGCTGTCTACTATATCATCGCAGAATGGTTTGTCGTTGCACATTTCAGCAAAGAGCCCACATCTCTTCACTAAATAAAGTCATGTAATCGAAATTTGGGTATCGGAATCCGGATCTCACTCTCAATTTCAATCTTATTAATCTTTAGAGGAATTGGATTCGGAATTGCATGCCCTACTCGAAGGTTGTGTGGCACTTTAATTTGTGATATATTCACAACATATATACGAGTATTTTTGAATATTACCTTGCATTCCATATTCCGATCCAGCTGCTGCTGCTGCTTTGGCGAAGGCAAGAAGAATTCGTTGAACCTCTCAGCTGAGAAATCCAGTTTTCAGGTTCATTGGGGGAAGGTCTCTAGTCTAGGCAGAATTCGCAAATTTCATAATTTGCATTCCTCCATATTAAAAATATTTTTGTTTTGAAGCTTCTGAATTACAGTTAATCTATAGAAGTTAATTTTTTTAATCATATTGCGAAATGCTTTTTATTTTTATTCTTCATTTTAATTTTTACTTCGACTAAAAGCTTTAAAAAGGCTTTCAGCAATTTCTCCTTTGTAACTTGTCACTTTAAATTCTTCCGCTAAAATATAATCCCAATTTTTAATTACATTAAGGCATTATTATATTATAGTATGTATGTCTAAAACATAAATTTTCGGAGAAACAATTTATATACCAAGAAAAAAGATGAGAAAATTGCTTGTTTTTTTAAGTTTTTCAACCTTGTTCTTCAGATTTTATAAACCCATGTTTCTATTGTTATTAATTTACATACTTTTCCTTTTTAAGCTCTGTGATAAATAGTTTTAAAATGCCCTCATTTCTCAATTTATTGTTTAGACTCTCTGGAGCTTCCATTTCTTTATGACTCCCCATATTTGCAAATGTTTGAAAATTCCGCATTAAGTATACGAGTACGTATTTTATTTTTGGAAACTTATATTAATAGATGCGCTCACACTTTTATTATTTCAAAGCTGCTTGAGCTAAAAATATCAATATTTTTTTTTGCCTACTCAGCACAATCAATCTACGCTTTAATAATAATAATTTTAGTATTTGTTTTTATAATGCTTTTGCTATTTACGTTCTTTTGACAGCTTCGACTTTCCATTTCATACTTTGATGTTTTCCTGATAGAACGGTTAGTGACTATAAATATCGTAAAATTAAGCCAAAATAACAAGTTTAATGCGCTCTCGCATATATTATAAAACTAGAGTTCATAGATCTTTTCATAATAGTTTCGTTTTGCTAGCCGTTTTGTTTTTGCTCGCTGGCTGGCTTCTTCTACAAAAAATGCTGTCAAACTATGTATTTCCATTCCCATTCCGAAAGTAATCCAACAAAGCGTAACTAACTCGAGACATGTCTAAAGTCATGATGTGAACGCATATAATATATTTTGTATTTTGTGTTTTTTTGGTCAACCGAATACAGTTCGCGTTGCCGAATTTGATGATTTGCATATAGTATGCAATAAAGTAAATCATGGGAAGAAGATAAAGACAAGAAATGTTCTCTAACCAAATTTGGAAAGTAGTCAGAAATTCCGAGAAGCAAAAACAACAAGAAACACACACACACACGGATTTTTAAAAGTTCAGCTTGATACTCAATGCTCGATGCTCTCCCCACAAAATGCGTCCCACTGTTTTGTTTGGTTAGCGGGAAATGGAAACCTTGGCCGGATTGCCTAAAATGGAGGCACTAAATGGCAAAAAAGACGTCACAGCCATGACTCCCCAAAATAACCCGAATATGTTTCGGGAGATGATGATGCCAACGATCATTGAACGTACTTGAACTCTCTCATCGGAGTTTTTAGGGGGGGAATCTTCTTTTCCGATGTGCTAAATGGTCTGGAACGCCGTTGCACTGATTATTATTATTGTTGTTGTTGCTGGTGGCTATTGAATTCATTTCGCCAACTGGCGCCAAATCGATTAGAAGTCAGACTAAGACGCAGCACAGTTCACAAAATAAAATTGGAGTCACGTTCCCCCGCTCGGTGCATCGAGAACAAAACCGGATGATCAGGGCCCGGATTTGTGTTGGGTTTTGTGTTAATAACAACAACAACGACAACAACAACAACAGCAATCGCAACAAATCTGGGCATAGCTGGCAACTGAGTCAGTTCGACATTCACCGAAGATGATGAGAGACAATGAGACAATGCACCCAGCAAAAAGTTTTAATGGCAAAACAATTAGGAAGGAATTTGTGAATTTGAATTTTAATTCTTGGCGTCGACAAATTGATTATATAGCATCGCCGTCTTAAGATAAATGATCTTGATCATCTTTTGGGGATTGTTCTAATACCAATTTACATATTTATATTCTTTATCTTGTTTTTTGCGTTTTTTCCAGGCCATTGCCAAGTGGTGTAAGATGAACAAGATCACGCTGGTGTCGGTGGGACCCGAAGAACCACTTGGGTTGGGCCTGGGCGATGTTCTGCGTCAAGCTGGCATCGATTGCTTTGGGCCCGGCAAACAGGGCGCCCAAATCGAGACCGACAAGAAGTGGTCCAAGGACTTTATGCTGCGACATGGCATTCCCACAGCACGCTACGAGAGCTTCACGGACGTGGACAAGGCCAAGAAGTTTATACGCAGGTGGGTTTAATCAGGGTTGCACTATTTACAAATTTTACTAACTGATGACAAAATAAATTTCGGTTTTTTGGTTTTTAGTCACTGAATACAATGCTGCAATGTTAACCTTTAACAATTTTTTTTATTTAAGACTTTTCCCTATATATGATATATCATATTTTAATTTTAACTGAAAATTAAAAAAGGAGAAACTAAATTTGATTTTTTTCAATGTTGATTTTAATGATTTTCACCTTAAATTATATAATAATAATTATATAAATAAACTGTCGCTGTTAAGTTAATAGCAATTAATCAAAGCGTTAGACTTGCTAGCAAATATTTCCTACTAATACTTAATAATTGCAAAATAATGAGACATAATTCGATTTCAAATATTTATTATGTGAGTGCGAAGCGAATGTGAATATCAATTAATCAAATGAATTGTTGATGTTACTTCTTTTTATTAACTTCTTTTAACGGTTATTAATATATAATTGAAGAATTCAAATAAAAATATATTTCTATTAAAAATTACCAATTATTCTTAAATTATAAATGGTCCTTTATTATAAAAACGCTTCGCTTCGATTTCTATTTATACTATAATAATATGTCAAACTTTTATCTTGGCTTTTAATGGGGTTCTATTACATTAAAATGTAGAACCGAAAGAGTACAACAAAGATTTTTTATACCTGTTACCCATAGGGTTGTGCCAGCAGGAAATGTATGCAACAGTCGAGACGATCTAGCCATGTCCGTCTGTACGTCTGTCTGTTTGTCCGTATGAAACACTGGATCTCAGAGAATATAAGAGATAGAGCTATAATTTTTTTCGACAACATTTGTTATGTTTGCACGCAGATTAAGTTTTTTTTCAAATTTTTTTGCCACGCCCATCTCTGCCCCCACAAATTGACAAAACTCGAATTCCTGAAAATTTGGTTGCGATCAGATAAAAATTGTCGAAGTTATTAAAGAAATACTTTTGTATGGGCAAAAACGCCTACTTACTAGGGGTCTTAGTTGCTTTGGCTGATAATCTGGTATATTGTGCCGTCTATGGTATATTTTGAATGTGGTACTACCTTGAACAGATACCAAATGATATATTTGATATAATTTTAGTATGGTGTAGTATTTTGGTATATGAAAAATTACAAGAGTTTTTGCAATTATTAATATTCCGCTTTATTCGCGAACAAAGACTGGACCTAATTGTTGTTGTGACAATACGAGAAGCAACGAAAACGAAAACGGAGTAAATGACGCGCTGATAAGTGTTCGATTTCAACTGTCTTTATAATTCTATGCTAAGTTACATTAAGCCTAACTTAACTAGAGCGGCGAAGCGAGGCGAATTCGCTCAGAGAGCAACAAACGAAAGCTTTATTGCGCTCTCGCTTCACCCTAATTCTAACAGCTTCATGATACTTAAATTCCTACTTCTTGCTCTTAATTATTACTACTCAAATGCGCCAACAGTATATTTTGAGAATAATATTTTGATTTTATTCAAAATGAGTAGCGGGTATCTCACTGTCGAGCACACTCGGCTGTAGCTTTCTTACTTGTATGGTTATAAATCCGGCACTGTTCTTCTATTTGTTGGTTGAATTCATCTGTCCAATAAGAAGAAAATTAATACTATAATACACTGCTTTGTGTAATTATTATTATCTTTTCATCAACTGATGATGCAAAAACAAAATTTGTTATGTATTATTAGTAACAAGCCTGCATCATTTATGTTTAGATAAGATACGAATATATGAAGATCATTTCTTAAATCACATTAATATTCAAGGTTCAACTGAAAGGATATATACAGGATAATCATAAGTTTACTCACTTTTAAGTATTTGCACCTCTATTGAAAGCATCTAGATACTTAAAATGTGTTACACCAAAACATACAATAAATGCAATAAAAACTGATCTATTTCCATTAAAAAAACAAGTATGAAAGTTACAGTCGAGTGTGCTCGACTGTGAGATACCTGCTACCCATTTTTAATAAGGGCAAAATATTGCGGTATTATTTTCAAAATATACCGATAATACTAAAACAAAAATACCAAAAATATACCAAATGGTATGTTTGGTATATCGATACAGCACACCATTCAAAATATACCATAGACGGCACAATGTACCAGATTGTCGGCCAAAGCAACTAATAGCCCTAGTAAGTAGGCGATTTGCCCATACAAAAGTATTTCTTTAATAACTTCCACAATTTTTATCAGGAATCATAACTACAATAGTAATTATACTATATACCAAAATTCGCAACTCTTACTTTGCATTTACGCTTGTTATTCGATTTTTTTTGATTTGCGGGGTCGGAAGTGGGCGTGGCAAAAATTTGAAACAAACTTGATCTGCGTGCAAACATAACAAATGCAAACATAACAAATTATAGCTCTATCTCTTATAGTCTCTGAGATCTAGGTGTTCATACGGACAGACGGACAGACACACAGACGGACAGACTGACATGTCTATATCGTCTCGGCTGTTGACGCTGATCAAGAATATATATATACTTTATAGGGTCGGAGATGCCTCCTTCTACCTGTTACATACATTTCCTGCCGGCACAAAGTTATAATACTCTTCTACCCTATGGGTAGCGGGTATAATAACTCGCTGCATTTAATAGTCGATCGTTTTATTTTCCAGAAAGCAATTTCTTAATGCAACAATTATGGGAATTTCAGCTTTTCAGCTTATCACTTCTTCATCTCTTCTTTGGGGCGAATTAGCATCTTAACTTCTTTAAGTAAAATATACTTGTAACCTTCGTGATACCAACGTAGGTACCCATATGGTGCATTTAAATCACTGCATAAGAAACAACAAAAATCTATAATTGTGTGTATTCCTTCGAAAAGAAAAATTTCCAATATTTACCTAGAAAAACAAGAATCGTACCACCAGCCACTTTTATGCGCGACTGCGCAATTATTATCATTATATTTGTCGTTGTCGTGATCGAATGTTGTGAATTTCATGTTTTCAGAGTTTCTCATGCCATCCCCAATAATATATTCACTGAATTTACCCAATCTCAGTGCATATCCATTATCTTCATCAGATATTTTGATGTCGTCATAACGAGCGTTGTAGGTTCTTCCATCCACATCAACCAAATGTATGTAAAGTTCGAAACGCTGCAAGCTCGTGATACGATGTATTTTTTCTAATCCAAGAAAAAAATCACTTTTAAAAGAACCGAAACCTTTGCGAAACGTTGCCCAATCCCTAGTGAAATTCTCGTTTCCCCCAACTCGTTGTTGTATTACAATCCATCCAGGTCCAGCTAATTGACTATCGCACAAAACATTGAATAAACCTATGCCAGAGACCTTGAGATTATGAACCCCTGGATTTTCTCCGAAAGGGATGCATGTTGTGGCATTTACTCGTAATTTATCAAGTTCAGATTGACATAACTGATATTCCTTTACTTTATCTATTAGCTTAGTTTCACTTTCTGTTAATTTCAATTGAATCTTTTTTCTGTTCTTCTCTAATGTTCTCTGATGTCCTACTTAATTCGTTGATTTCTGAACGACATAACTGAATATCTTTTTCATGGTTTGTTAATATAGATTTACTCTCTTCTAATTCCAACTCAAGTGTTTTCTGATGTTCTGTATTATTCTCACTAAATCTTTTTATATATTCATCTTTTTCAATTAAACTAGAATTAACAGATTTTAATTGAACTTCACAATTTTCCAAGTTAGTGGATTTATCTGATAGTTGTTTTTCTAATTTAAGAATCATATTTTGTTGTAAATTAATTTGAGATTCAGAATTATCAACTTTATTTTGACATAATTGTAAATCGTTTTCCCCTTTGATTACTTTGTTTTTATACTCATTTTATAGATCTGCCTCCTTCATGAATGTTTCATGAATTCTTACAATTTCATGATATTTTTCCATAAGATCAGAATTTAATTCACTTATCTGCTTTTCCTTAGTTTCACTTTGTTCTAACTCATTTCTAACCTGCCTGAAATAATCGAGCAAAGGTTTGACAGTTTTGTAGTTATGAAGCCGGCACTGTTCTTCCGTTTTTCGGTCTGATTCACACGTCTGATAGGAAGAAAAGGTATACACTTTAATCACACTTTATTCTTCTTAGTATTATGTCTTTGATCTCACTTCATCTCCAGTTGTTGTAGCCACCAAGAATATTTGAAGGACCATCAGTAACAAAACTCCGTTAAATTTTATTCTGCACATTTTAAATGTTTCGACTGCCCGCAAACAAAATGAATTTGGAACTGAATATTTCGTTAAAGTCGTTGCAAATCTGGAGCGGATGTGGATTCCGCTCAATAGATCTGAACGAGAGAGGTCAAGTAATGATAACTTAGAGTCTCTGCCCTAGATTCTCTTTCGGCAGAAGAGATTTCAATGCCGGATGAGAAGAGCTTTTAATGTCGGCTGATTGTCTGGAATTTTTTTTCAAATTCGAAAAAAAAAATAAAACAAAAATATAAATATATATAGCAGCGTCTCCTTGTAGACCCACCGACAACAACATTGTTTTCAATTTCTTTCAGTCGCGTGTTGACAGTGGGGTCAATCTCCAAAGTACTCGAAATTATGCTCGAATACTTCGAATTTTTGCCACGCCCATCTCCTCCCCACAAATTAACTAAACTCGAATAACAAGCTTAATTTTAAAGCTAGAGTCAAATTTTGGTATATACAATGATAACTATAGTAGTTGTGATTCCTGAAAGCTTGGTTGCGATCAGATAAAAATTGTTGAAGTTATTAAAGAAATAATTTTGTTTGGGCAAAAACGCGTACTTTCGAGGGGTCTTAGTTGGTTTGGCTGACAATCTGGTATATTTAGCACAATATACCATTTGCTATATTTTTTGTTAGTATTATGTATATTTATATATTATTTCGGTATATTTTTGGGAATAATACCGCAATATTTTGTTCGAGTAAACTCGATTGTAGCTTTCTTACTTATCAGACTTCTTTTAGACCTATCCCAATATAAATCTAAATCTCTCTCATCATTTTGCAGTGCTCCCTATGCCGCCCTGGTGGTCAAAGCAGCTGGTCTCGCGGCTGGCAAAGGAGTCGTCGTAGCCGCCAATGCCGAAGAAGCCTGTCAGGCTGTGGATGAAATTCTGGGCAGTCTCAAATTCGGTCAAGCGGGTTCTACTGTCGTTGTTGAAGAGCTGCTTGAGGGCGAGGAAGTCTCGCTGTTGGCCTTCACCGATGGCAACACAATACAAGCGATGTTGCCTGCCCAGGATCACAAGCGCATCGGAACTGGTGACATCGGACCCAACACTGGCGGCATGGGCGCTTATTGTCCCTGCCCCCTGATCAGTAAACAAGCTCTGGAACTGGTTCAGGTTGCGGTGCTGGAACGTGCCATTAAGGGTTTGAACCAGGAACGCATTCCCTATCAGGGTGTACTCTATGCTGGTCTGATGCTGACACGCGATGGACCGCGAGTGCTAGAGTTCAATTGCCGCTTCGGAGATCCCGAAACTGAGGTTATTCTGCCCCTACTCGAGTCCGATTTGTTTGAGGTCATGCAGGCCTGTTGCAAGGGCACCTTGAACAAACTCACGCTGCAGTGGCAGAACAATAAGTCCGCGGTTGGAGTCGTTGTCGCCAGTGCCGGGTATCCAGCGAGTGCGACCAAGGGTTGTGTTATCAAAGGTAAGAAAAATATGATTTATATACTAAAAAAATAAATTAGTCATGTAAGTGGTTTTTGATCACTTTTCTTTTAATTGAAGAGTATCTCTTTTATTATGATTTAAATTAAAACTAAAGTAATTCCTTGATTTCGGTAAAATAAAAACTTGTTCAATTTCGAAATTTAAAAGTAACACTTTTATTATGATTAAAATAGAAACTGTAAAGTACTTCCTTGATTTTTTAAATCAAAACTACTTGAACTTTGGAATATGTATTCAAATTTGTTAGCTATTTTAGTTAAGTGAATCTTACGGAGACTAATTCTGATTTTCTTGTATTATAGAACTCAATAGTGAAATAAAGAAATAACTTTTTCAAAATTCGCTTTAAAAATCACCAAATGATAAATGTTTCAGGATAATTCCAAGGAACTTTGTTGGGTTTAAAACTTCTATTAATTTTATTGCAATCTGTAATAATTTAAAATATATTACAAATTTGGAAAATTATACGAGGTAGAGTTGTGATAATGGGGACGTTAAATAATCAGCAATACAAGACTATTATCTAATTACTTCCGCTATTAGGAAGATGTATATCTCAAAAACTAAAAGTCCAGCATAACAATTAATATTATGTATACTTTAAAAGCGATAGAACTCTTCTTTAAACCTTCATTATTTGCTTACAGGCTTACCCGTTGACATCGACAAAGAAAAACTGATACTCCACAGTGCCCTGGCGCTGAATGCGAAAGGAGAACCCGTCACGAATGGAGGACGCGTGCTGATCGCGATCGCACTGGATGCGAGTCTGAGAGAAGCTGCAGCTCGTGCCACAAAAATGGCAGCTGAGATTAGTTTTGTGGGAGCACCTTCACAATACCGCACGGACATTGCACAGAAGGCATTCAAAATGTAATTCTGATAGTTGAACAAAACAGAAAGCAAATGTAACAAATAAAGAAAAGGCATTAATAGAAGTGAGGTTATGTTGCGCTTGTAATTTTGGTTATAAATGGTGCAAATTACGTTTCTTTTAGATGTGAAGTGAGGTTATGCTCAGCTAGTAATTATGTTTATAAACGGTGCAAATTAATTTTGGTTTAGATTTGAAGTAATACTAATCTTGCAAGATTGTTCGCTTATACACTTTCTGCTTAATTTCTCCCTCTCTTTCTCTTCTTCCTTCTTTCTCTTTTCTTTGCTTGCTTCCTTTACAGGACTCCAGCTCCTTCGCTCAGCTACAAGGACAGCGGCGTGGACATCGATGCTGGCGATGCTTTGGTGCAGCGCATTAAACCCCTTTCCCGGGGCACTCAACGTCCTGGCGTCCTTGGTGGCTTGGGCGGCTTTGGTGGTCTCTTTCGCATCAAGGACTTGAGCTACACTCAACCCATCATTGCGGAGGCCACTCAGGGAGTCGGCGCTAAGATCAAGTTGGCTTTGGAGCACAAACTCTACGATCACATTGGCTACGATCTCTTTGCCATGGCTGCCAACGATTTGCTGGAGCTGGGCGCTGAACCGGTGGCATTTCTAGACTACATCGCCTGTGGCAAGTTGCAAGTGCCTCTTGCCGCACAACTCGTCAAGGGCATGGCCGATGGTTGTCGGGATGCGCGTTGCGCTTTAGTAGGTGAGAAATGGAGAAAGAAAATGACTAGGGATCTATACAAATAATTTTCTAATTATCTATTCCCAAGAAACTTCAATTCAATGAATCGATAATGATATATAAGGTGATAAATAGGAGAGAAATTGACTAGGGATCTATATAGAATGTATTACCGATTATTTATTCCCAAGAAACTTCAATTCAATGAATCGATAATGATAAAAAAACTGATTTAGGCTAAGGGATAATCTTATTAAGATTCTATATCAATGAAGTTGCTAGGAACTTTTTATTCATGTTTAATACCTAAGGATATTTAATACTCATATAACTGATAAAAATATCTCTAGATTGATAATACAATTATTATGAGAGAAACTTTCCTGCGGAATTTAGGGGGTGTTTTCCATTGGAATTAAGGAATATTTAATTAAATCGTTTCCTTATCCCTCTTGCAGGAGGTGAAACAGCAGAGATGCCCTCACTCTACGCTCCCGGGCAGTACGATATGGCTGGCTACTGCGTTGGACTGGTGGAAGAGTCGCGATTGTTGCCCCGCTTCGATCAATATCAGGCAGGAGATCTGCTGATTGGGCTGCCCTCTTCTGGTCTGCATTGTGCCGGCTTCAATGAGCTGCTGACGCGACTAATAGAAGCCGGCGTGAATCTCAAGGAATGCTCTCCCGTGGCTGGCGGAGATCATGGTTTAAGTGTGGCTCAGGTACTTGGCACTCCGACTCAACTGTATGTGCAACAGTTGCTGCCTCATTTGCAGGCGGGGCAGGTGAAGGCGGTGGCACATGTCAGCCATGGACTGCTGCACGATGTGGCGCGTTTGTTGCCCCAGGATTACGAAGTTGTGCTGGACTTTGGAGCGGTGCCGGTGCCCAAGATCTTTGGTTGGCTGGCAGGCAAATTGCGACTAAGTGCAACAACTTTGCTGGAGCATCACAATTGTGGCATTGGCATGGTGTTGGTGCTGCCCCAATCGAGTCAATTATGGCGCACTTCGTTGCCTGGTGCCAAGGTTCTGGGTGTGTTGCAGAAACGTCTGACAAAGGAATCGAAGACAAATCGCCTTCAAGTACGCAACTTTGAGGACCAGCTGCAAAAGTTGGCAAAACCTTTCGGCGGATTGGGTGAGCAACAATTAACGAGCGAACACTTGCAACTCACTTCAACTGCGCCCGTGGCACGCGAAGATTGCTTTGAGAATGCGTCGGGTTGTCGTGTGACTCGCTTGCCTGCTCACTACAAGGATCCCATTCTCATCCTGGGCACCGATGGCGTCGGCACCAAGCTGAAGATCGGCCAGCAAATTGGTCGCAATGGCAGCGTTGGCATCGATCTTGTTGCCATGTGTGTCAACGATATTCTCTGCAATGGCGCTCAGCCCTACAGCTTCTCCAGCTATTACGCTTGTGGCAAGTGGCAACAGCAGTTGGCCGACGAGGTCGCCAGCGGTGTCTACGAAGGTGCTCAACAGGCGGACAGTAGTTTTATTTGTAAGTAGGGGGGACACTTTCTTTAATACAAATTCTGATTTAAAGCATCAAGATTGCCAATTGAATGTAATGTGGTGAAGAATTAGAATTTCTAAAAAAAAACCCTCCTATACTCGTTAAAATATCTGGAATAATAGAATGGAAACAATTGAGGAATCGATATCACATCATATGAAGTCAGTTCGGGAGAATTTTGAGGGAATCGATTTCATATCATAAGAAATAAATTGTTTAGAGGGAGATTGCCATCGAATTGCTAAATGTGGGATAAAGACAAATTGCTAAAAGCAGGGGGAAAAATGCCCCTTTTGGGAATCTTCATTAAAATAACTGACATAAGCATGTAAAGCTTTTTGGGAATCCTACCTGACATAAGCATTGAATTCCTGATATGGTATTGTGATATAAAATGAGAGAATAGAAGGTTTCTTAAGATGAATGAATTTATGAATTGAAAGAAAATAGTATATGGGCATTTCCACAGAAAGGTCCACCGCGACCAAAAAATTAAAAGTTCTTGAAAATGATTTTTTCCAACATGGTTACATAAAGAAATATTCAAGTTTAATAAACTTGAAAGAATTTTGCATTTATCATTTATAGATTTCAAAATATTCGAATGCAAAGTCCCGCAAACGCACCTGTTGTGATTATGATGTTTGTAGGGCATATTTTGTTTTGATAACAACTTCTAAAATAAATGCGTTATGCTTTGTCTTTTGCTTTGTAAAATCATTTGGAGATTGCAAGAAACGAAAGAGAACGCAAAAAGTAACATGGGATCATCAATAACGGTAAAAATTTTGATTTGCTTTATCACTTATTTTAATGTCCCGTGCGCGACCGAAAAACAACATTTCTTATCAGTAAATCCAAATCACTTGCTCGAATTGCATCAAATTTTTTTTGCAAACAGAGTTTATGCGCGCAGTAAATATATAAAAAAAATTTGGAGAAAAAAATATTTGTATTTTTGGTGATCATTTAAAGTTTGTCCCGTGCGCGACCGTAAGTACACAACATAAGTACCAACTTATTCCTCTCTCTTATTTACACAATATGAATGATGGCATTGGCGCAAAATTAACAAGTAAGAAAGCTACAGTCGAGTGTGCTCGACTGTGAGATACCCGCTACCCATTTTGAAAAAAGCAATATATTTTGCGATATTATTCTCAAAATATACCAAATATACTACAAAAATACTAAAAATATATACCAACTGGTATATATGGTATATCGATATAGTACCGCATTCAAAATATACCATAGACTGCACAATATACCAGATTGTCGGTCAAAGCAACTCAGACCCCTAGTAAGTAGGTGTATTTGCACATACAAAAGTATTTCTTTAATAACTTCCACAATTTTAGTCTGATCGCAACCAAATTTTTAGGAAGTATAACTATTATAGTTATTATTCTATATACCAAAATACGCAACTCTAGCTATAAAATTACGGTTGTTATTCAATTTTGTTGATTTGCGGGGGCGGAAGTGGGCGTGGCAAAAATTTGAAACAAATCTGATCTGTGTGCAAACAAAACAAATGCTGTCGAAAAAAAATTATAGCTCTATCTCTTATAGTCTCTGAGATCTAGGTGTTCATACGGACAGACACGCAGACGGACAGATCGTCTCGGCTGTTGACGCTGATCATGAATATATATACTTTATGGGGTCGGAGATGCCTCGTTCTACCTGTTACATACATTTCCTGTCGGCACAAAGTTATAATACCCTTCTACCCTATGGGTAGCGGGTATAAAAATAGTGGCGGTAAAAAATGTCCCGTGCGTGATGTCCCGTGCGAATTTACTTCAAATTGAATTAAAAAAATTCAAGTCGTTTTTGAAAAAATTATAACCTTCTTAAAGAGGCATCAATGCACAAAAATTTAAAATTAGTTGCATTAAAATATTGCCTCTGGATTCGCTGAAATTTGCGTTTGAATTGGTTGACCTCTTAAACCACTTCCGTTTTGTGTCCCGTGCGAATCACTTGACTTTTGCAATTATCTTCTGAATGAAAAAATACCCATCATCAATTTTTGCACCAATGAAAGAGCTAATAAAATGCTATACATTAAGCGTTTCTGTTGAAAAAAAAACGTTTCCTTTTTACCGGGTTTTTACTTTGAACGCGTACGAATGTCCCGTGCGCGATTTTGGAAATGCCCATATGCAGATTTATGGAAATGTATTTTTAACCGACGCTTTAAATTTTGATTTGGAAACGAAAAGAAAAGATTAGATAACGTTGAAATAAAAGTTCTAAAGGAGCACTCTTTAATCGAAGGTTTACTACATCAGTTCTGACATCCGACATTAGGATTGTTCAGAATAAAGGACAATTGAGCTATTGGGAGAAATTATATTTTTAATTAAACATGATTAAACATGACAACTGACCAAAGTGTAGAAATTAAGATTAGAGTTCTAAGGTATTCAAGTTAAGAGAAACGTTAATTAGCAAACATTTAACTAATTTGCGATGATTTCTGAAAAAAAGGGGAAGACATGTAATTAATATCAGTCAAAGAGCTTTGACATCATCTCCTAGGATCATCTACATGTTTAAGTATTCTCAAGAATGAGTCTAATCCTCACTCCTAATCCTCTTTCAGCTGCCCACACCGCCGCTCTCCCCTTGCTGTATGAACCCCAAGTTTACGATCTCGCAGGCTTTGCGCTGGGCATCGCTGAGCGGGCTGGAATTCTGCCGCGTGTGGAGGACATACATCCAGGTGATGTGCTGATCGGATTGCCATCCTCGGGAGTGCACAGCAATGGCTTTAGTTTGGTGCACGCGGTGCTCAAGCGAGTTGGGTTGGGTTTAACCGACAAGGCGCCATTTAGTGAACGCACGCTGGGGGAGGAACTCCTGGTGCCCACCAAGATCTATGTGAAGGCGCTGGCACCGCTGCTCAACCAGCCCAATCATGGCATCAAGGCGCTGGCACACATCACAGGTGGCGGCCTGACCGAGAATATACCGCGAGTGCTCCGCAAGGATCTCGCTGTGCGTTTGGACGCCAACAACTTCCAATTGCCTCCGGTCTTTGCCTGGCTGGCAGCAGCGGGTAACATCACACCGGAGGAACTGCAGCGCACCTACAACTGTGGATTGGGACTCATCCTGGTGGTGAATCCCGCCCAGGTGAACACAGTGATGCATCAGCTGCGCTACGCGGAACGTGCATCGATTGTGGGCGAGGTAATTGCCCGCAAGGATGCGAAGAAGCCGCAAGTGCAGCTGCAGCACTTTGAGGAGTCCCTAGCACGCAGTCAACGCCAGTTGAAGTTGCCACGTCGCCGGGTCGCTGTGCTCATCTCGGGCACTGGCAGCAACCTCCTGGCATTGGTCAAAGCTTCAAGGGATTCCGCACAAGCGGTGCATGCGGACATTGTGCTGGTGATCAGCAACAAAGCGGATGTATTGGGTTTGGACCGTGCCAAGCAAGCGGGTATTCCATCGTTGGTCATTTCACATCGCGATTTTGGCACTCGCGAGGATTACGATGCCGAATTGACGCGTCACCTGGAGGCAGCTCGGGTCGATCTCATTTGCCTGGCCGGTTTTATGCGTGTGCTCAGCGTTCCCTTCGTGCGTCATTGGCGCGGTCGCCTGGTCAACATTCATCCCTCGTTGCTGCCCAAATTCCCGGGACTCCATGTCCAGCGTCAGGCTTTGGAGGCGGGTGAAACCGAATCCGGTTGCACGGTTCACTTTGTGGATGAGGGCGTCGACACGGGAGTCATCATTGTGCAGGCCGAGGTGCCCATTCTAAAAGGCGACGATGTCGACACTTTGACGCAGCGCATCCATCAGGCCGAGTATTGGGCCTACCCTCGTGCTTTGGCTCTGCTGGCAAGCGGCGCCGTTTCTCTGCCTCCAGAGAGCAAACCCGTCTCGAAGAACAACTAAACTCAGCACCTTGAACTACTCTTTAAACTGTTCTATAAATAAAATACATTCGCAGTATAATGTTGACAACACGTCTACTCTTGAATTGGGTATTTCCATTCATAGAATTAACTTGGACATCTAATTAAACCTAGAACCAATTATCGATATTATACTGCGTTTATAACTTAGCTTTAATTATTCAATCTTTAATCATAGTCGCTTATAAATACGGATTTTGACAAATAAAATGCATTTAATAAAAAAAGTTTAAATCTTTCCTAAATAGTTAACTAATAGATTATTAGGTTCTTTGTCTCATCATTCTCATGAGATATTGTAATACTATTTAAATAACATTTAGTTCAACAAAGCACAGGAAGAAAAAAAGTATTATTATCTAAATAAGAGGTTAATTGCATGCATACCCATTTTGAATAAGAGCAAAATATTGCAGTATTATTTTCAAAATATACCGAAAATACTATAAAAATACTAAAAATATACAAAATGGTATATTTGGTATATCGGTATAGTACCGCATTCAAAATATACGGATAGACGGACAGATAGACAGACTGACGTGGCTAGATCGTCTCGGATCAGATGCTGATCAAGAATATATTAATAAAAACTCATTCCCATTGTCGTTTTGAAAGTATTCGAGCATAATTTCGAGGACTTCGGAGATTGACCCCACTGTCAACACGCGTCTGAAAGAAATTGAAAATGTTGCCGATGGGTCTTCAAGGAGATGCTGCGATAAATTTTTTTTTATATTTTTATTTTATTTATTTTTTCGTATTTAAAAAAAATTCCAGACAATCATCTGACATTGAAATGTCTTCTGCCGACAGAGATTCTAGGCCGAGACTCTAGGCTATCATTACTTGACCTCTCTCGTTCAGATCCATTGAGCGGAATCCACATCCGCTTCAGACATTCAATGACTTTAACGAAATAACGCAATTCAGTTCCAAATTCATTTTGTTTGAGAGCAGTCGAAACATTTAAAATGTGCAGAATAAAATTTAACGGAGTTTTGTTACTGATGGTCCTTCAAATATTCTTGGTGGCTACAACAACTGGAGATGAAGTGAGATCAAAGACATAATACTACGAAGAATAAAGAGTGATTAAAGTTATACGTTTTCTTCCTATCAGATGTATGAATCAGACCAAAAAACTGTGAAACCGTTGATCGATATTATTAGACAGCTCAGAAATAAGTTAGAACAAAGTGAAACTAAGGAAAAGCAGATAAGTGAATTAAATTCTGATCTTATGAAAAAATATCATGAAATTGTAGGAATTCATGAAACATTAATGAAGGAAGTAGATCTATTAAATGAGTATAAAAACAAAGTAATCAAAAGGGAAAACGATTTGCAATTGTGTCAAAATAAAGTTGATAAATCTGAATCTCAAATTAATTCACAACAAAGTATTATTCTTAAATTAAAAGAACAACTAACAGATAAATCCACCAACTTAGAAAATTGTCAAGTTCAATTAAAATCTGTTAATTCTTGTTTAATTGAAAAAGATGAAAATATAAAGAGATTTAGTGAGAATATTAAAAGTAAAACAAAACATCAGAAAACACTTGAGTTGAAATTAGAAGAGAGTAAATCTATATTAACAAACCATGAAAAAGATATTCAGTTACGTCGTTCAGAAATCAACGAATTAAATAGGACATCAGAGAACATTAGAGAAGAACAGAAAAAGATTCAATTGGCATTAAAAGAAAGTGAAACTAAGCTAATAGATAAAGTAAAGGAAAATCAGTTATGTCAATCTGAACTTGATAAATTAAATGCTACAACATGCCTCCCTTTCGGAGAATATTCAGGAATTCATCAGCTTAATGTCGCTGGCATAGGTTTATTCAATGTTTTGTCAGATAGTCAGATAGCTGGACCTGGATGGATTGTAATACAACAACGAGTTGACGGAAATGAGAGTTTCAATAGGGATTGGGCAACGTATCGCAAAGGTTTCGGTTCTTTTGAAAGTGATTTCTTTCTTGGATTAGAAAAATACATCGTATCACGAGCTTGCAGCGTTTCGAACTTTACATACATATGGTTGATGAGGATGGAAATACCTACAACGTTCGTTATGACGACTTCAAAATATCTGATGAAGATAATGGATATGCACTGAGTTTGGGTAAATTCAATGGAACTATTTATGATGGCATGAGATACACTGAAAACATGAAATTCTCAACATTCGATTGCGACAACGACAAAACTGATTATGCTGATTGCGCAGACTACTTTAAAAGTGGCTGGTGGTACAATTCTTGTTCTTTTTGGTAAATATTGCAAATTTTTATTTACGAAGGAATACACATAATTAAAGATTTTTGTTGTTTCTTATGCAGTTATTTAAATGCACCATATGGGAGTGATCTAAATTGGTGGGACAATATTTCCAAGCATATGTTATATCTTAAAGAAATTAAGATGCTAATTCGCCCCAAAGACGAGACGAAGAAGTGATAAACTGAAAAGCTGAAATTCCCAAATTTGACTCAATTATATAATCATTTACATATATATAATTGGTGCATTAAGAAATTGCATTCTGAAAAATAAAACGATCGACTATTTAATGAAGCGATTAATTTTTTGAATGGAATCGATCAGTTTATATTACATTTAATTTATGTTTTGATGTAGCAAATTTTAAGTCTCTAGACGCTTTCAATAGAGGTGCTAATACTTAAAAGTCAGTAAACTTATGATTATCCTGTATATATCCTTTCAGTCGAATATAATTTAAGAAATGATCTTCACATCTTCGTTTCGCAAATTCGATGCTGTTTTGTTACTAATAATACAGTAAAATGTTTGTTGTTGCAACATCAGTTGATGAAAAGGTAATAATAATTACACAAAGCAGTGTATTATAGTGGGTGCTATAAGTATATTTTTATTTTCCTCTTATTAGACAGATGAATTCAACCAACAAATGGAAGAACAGTGCCGGTTTTATAACCATACAAGTAAGAAAGCTACAGTCGAGTGTGCGTTTTTGTTGGGCGGAAGTGGACGTGGCAAAAATTTAACACAAACTTAACAAATGTTGTCTACCTATGGGTAGCGGGTATTAAAATCATAAACTATACTATTGCATAAGTAAAAACTCAAAAAATCTGAATTCGAATTTTATTAAATATTGCAGTTAATTTGGTTTTGTTTTTTTTTTTTTAGAAGATTGTTCAGATATAGTTATTGTACTGTATTTTTAATACAATACTTTTAAATATCACATTTTAAAATAAATTCAATTGCATTTTAATTGGTATTATTAGTTGTATTGATGACAAGAATTAATCTGTTATATTATTTTATTCTTTTACCGACACTTTCTCAAAGATATTTTATTGCAGATAAACAAAAGTTTTTAAATCTTTTCCATAATGAGTAATTTAAATATTCAAATTTTTGTTATACCAACAATACAGAAAGTACTTACATTCCGTTTGAAAGTAATTTTCTACAAATATTTCAACCATAATTGTTCGTAAAAATCAAACAAAATTTACTTGCACAAATTATATATTATATTTAAATGAGTTGTGTTGTAAAAGAAATTTCAAAATTTAACTAATATTCTAACCATTTAATAATAACAACTCAAATACTAACAATTCTATTCATTTACTGATGTAAAACTTATATTTTAACGATTGAGTTTACTAAGCTGAATAATGAATTGATTTTAAAATTTATTAATAGAACAACAAGTTTTTTTTTTGGTTTTACCAAAGAGTTAACAATAAATCAAGTCATTTATATTATCTAATTTACTAATATAACCAATTGTTCACAAAGTTTGTGAAGTTTGTTAGGTACTACCTAACTACAATCGATAAATTAAGTAAATATGCAACAACACATTTTCTAAAAGACCGATCATGGATTTTTCTGCTTAACGCAATTAAATTAAGACTCCAATATCTAGGAAAACCTATGAAAATTGTTACAGGCAACAAATTTAATATATTAACAATTAAGGAATACCTTCAGGACAATGATGTCCAGATCCATTTCACGACCCCATACAAAAAAAACTGGAAATTCAGATATTGAACGACTTCATCTAACTTTAAACGAACACATACGGTTATTCAATGCGGATCCTAACAATAAAGATAACATGCAAGACAAAGTTTTAAAGGCTATAATATCATACAACAACACAATTCATAATACAACTAACATTAGACCAATCGATATTCTAAATAATTTACTCTCTTCTGAAGACATTGAAAAACTATCTCAAAAAATAGCAGACAATAAAATAAAGTTTATGTCAAAACAACCTATAGAACCTAATGATAATTTTAAGAATGATTTTGTCAAAAACAATAAAGTAGGTAAATCACAAGAAAAAATGTAAACGTACCAAAGGTTATGAGCAGGAGGGAAACTATCTCGTATCTGTCGACAACCCAAATCATAATATTTATGAAGATCAAGTTGAACGAATATATAACCACCAAGACGTTAATATGTAAGCTCCATAGAAATATTGTAAGATACAATTAATTTTCAACATGTACACATGCTGCACTATATAAATGAGCAGAACTTCACATTTTCGAAAGCTTAGTCTTAAGCTGATCGGAGTTAAACAAAAATTAATAAAGTTCTTAATTATATTATAAATATAAACCTGCGTGTAATAATTAAACTACAAAATACAAGTGTCACGAGAGCATTTCTGTACCAACTGAGAAAGTTGACATTCAACACTAAACTATATTGTTATTATCGTAGAACAACTAACAGATAAATTACGCTTGCTATTCGATTTTATTGATTTGCGGGGGCGCAAGTGGGCGTGACAAAAATTTGAAACAAATTTGATCTGCATAACAAATGCTATCTCTTATAGTTTCTGAAATCCAGTGTTTAATACGGATAGACGGACAGACACACAGACGGACATGGCTAGATCGTCTCGGCTGTCGACGCTGATCAAGAATATATATACTTCATAGGGTCAGAGATGCCTCCTTCTACCTGTTACATACATTTATAATACCCTTCTACCCTATGGGTAGCGGATATAATTATACTCTTATTAACTTAATCATTATGTTTTTAAATTTGCTAACCAAATAGATGTCAGCATATATATTACTAAGAACTCATGCTGAGAGAAGCTCATGAGAAGCTGCTTTGAGCAAACAGAACAGAAAAAAATTTCAGACAATCATCCGACATTGAAATCTCTTCTGCCGACAGAGAATTGAGGCCGAGACTCTAGGTTATCATTAATTTGACCTCTCTCGTTCAGATCTATTGAGCGGAATTCACATCGGCTGCACTGACTTTAACGAACTGAATATTCAGTTCCAAATTCATTTTGTTTGCGGGCAGTCGAAACATTTAAAATGGGCGGAATAAAATTTAACGGAGTTTTCTTACTGATGATGGTCCTTCAAATATTCTTGGTGGCTACAACAACTGGAGATGAAGTGAGATCAAAGACATAATACTAAGAAGAATAAAGAGTGATTAAAGTTATACGTTTTCTTCCTATTAGACGTATGAATCAGACCAAAAAAACTGTGAAACCGTTGCTCGATATTATTAGACAGCACAGAAATAAGTTAGAACAAAGTGAAACTAAGGAAAAGCAGATAAGTGAATTAAATTCTGATCTTATGGAAAAATATCATGAAATTGTAAGAATTCATGAAACATTCATGAAGGAGGCAGCTCTATTAAATGAGTATAAAAACAAAGTAATCAAAGGGGAAAACGATTTGCAATTGTGTCAAAATAAAGTTGATAAATCCGAATCTGAAACTAATTCACAACAAAACATTATTCTTAAATTAAAAGAACAACTAACAGATAAATCCATCAAATTAAATAGGACATCAGACAACATTAGAGAAGAACAGAAAAAGATTCAATTGAAATTAACAGAAAGTGAAACTAAGCTAAGTCAATCTGCACTTGATAAATTAAATGCCACAACATGCATCCCTTTCGGAGAAAATCCAGGAATTCATCAACTCAATGTCTCTGGCATAGGTTTATTCAATGTTTTGTGCGATAGTCAGTTAGCTGGACCTGGATGGATTGTAATAGAACAACGAGTTAGGGGAAATGAGAGTTTCTATAGAGATTGGGCAACGTATCGCAAAGGTTTCGGTTCTTTTAAAAGTGATTTCTTTCTCGGATTAGAGAAAATACATCGTATCACGAGCTTGCAGCGTTTTGAACTTTACATACATTTGGTTGCTCTGGATGGAAGAGCCTACAACGCTCGTTATGAAGACTTCAAAATATCTGATGAAGATAATGGATATGCACTGAGTTTGGGTAAATTCAGTGGAACTATTAGTCAGGATGTCATTAGATGCGCTGAAAACATGAAATTCACAACATTCGATCACGACAACGACGAAGATGATGATGATAATTGCGCAGTCGAGTATTTAAGTGGCTGGTGGTTCAAATATTGTTCGGATAGGTAAATATTGCAAATTTTTATTTTCGTGGGAATACACATAATTATAGATTTTTGTTGTTTCTTATGCAGTAATTTAAATACACCATATTTGTATTGGTATCCCATTTCACTTAAAGAAGTTAAGATGCTAATTCGCCCCACAGAAGAGATGAAGAAGTGATAAACTGAAAAGCTAAAATTCCCATATTTGACTCAATTATGTAATCATTTATATATAATTGGTGTATTAAGAAATTGCGTTCTGAAAAATAAAACGATCGACGATTTATTTTTTGAATTGAAATATTTCAGTTTTTATTGCATTGCTACCCATAGGGTAGAAGGGTATTATAACTTTGTCAGTTACACACCGAACTTCAAAGAGTTAAGACGTGCGACTACTTACACTCCAAGCGAAAGCTTAACAACCCAATCTATAAATAGATCAGCTGATTTACAGCTACTTCGCGCTCAAGTTACAAATATTACAATAAACACAAACAACAAGTGAACTTACTTACACGTGGCTGGGCCCGAGCCCAAAAAAAGCTCCGATATGTCTCGACCACCTGACCGTACATTGACAATGATAAACTCAATAACAAGTGAACCCAAATATATTGTTATAAGTAGAACCGACAATGAAACCTTTGAAAAAACATCACCGTTTATAATAAAAAAAAGTAATTGACTTTACCTGCAATGGAGCAGTTGAAACATGCAAGAAAACCAAATCTGGTATTCTGCTAATCAAAACAAAAAGCTTCATCCAAGCTCAAAAGCTACTCAAAATGCAGACTTTTCACATCTTTCCCGTCCACGCTGAAGAACACAAAACGCTAAACTCCTCCAAAGGCATCATATACTCCAACGATTTACGGAATATCGACGAGAAAGATATCTTGGATGAACTCAAACCTCAAAATGTTACTAATGTCCGCAAAATACTAAAAAAAGACAACAACGATATTAATAAAACAACAGAAACAGGCCTAATCGTGCTAACATTCTCAACAACTACCCTTCCCGCCAAATTGTGGATAGGATATGAAGTAGTCAATATACGCCCATACGTCCCACCCCCAATGAGATGCTTCAACTGCCTCAGATTTGGACACCTCTCCGCCTACTGTAAAAGCCCTAAAACATGCGCCAATTGTTCTGAAAAAGTTCATACTGCAGACAATGAAACATGCACCAATAACCAAACCTGTATTAATTGTAAATACGAGGACGACAATATCAAACACCACAACGCAATGGACAAATCATGCCCCGCCTTCATCAAACACAAATAACTGACTGTCATTAAAACAATCCAAAGAGTGGATCACAAGACTGCATGCTTTATATACAACACACGCCATACTCACCCACCAATTACCTATGCACAAAAAGCAGCAATTCCAACACACGAAACACCAGCTATAAAAAAAAAATAGACACAACTACTACATTAAAAACAAACTCATCAACTCCAATAATGGCTCCCCGACCCACTTCACCACACACCCCACCTTTACACATATTGACCTCTCTCTAGCTTCCTCCGAACTATACATATACTGTAAATGGTCAATTGACAACCACCTCTCAGGTAGTGACCACTTCCCGATACTAATCCAACTCTTTGAAAATGTACCAACTGACTCCTCCACCATTAAACCCAAATTCAACATAGATAAAGCCAACTGGCCTCTCTATCAAAAATTCAGTAAACAACTTTCCGACAACAGACCTCCCAGCCAACAAATAAACCAAGAAACTGCCCACATTTGCTCCATCATAAGGCACAGCGCTCATTTATCCATCCCACAACATCATCCAATCTCATCCAAACTGGTCCCATGGTGGGACTCTGACCTTCAAGCACTAAAAACAAAAAAAAATTAGACTGGCAAAACCTACGTAATAATATAAACACTACCAACATATTAACTTACAAAAAAGCAAACGCAATACTCAAACGAGAAATAAAGCAAAAAAAACGCAAAGCCTTACACGAATTTACCGCAGACATAAATCCTCATACTCCCATTCCAACAATTTGGAAAAAAATCAATAGATTCTGTGGCCTCAAAACCAACCTCCCGATTCATTGTCTCATCAACCCTAACAATACATCCGAGACTTATACAAACAATTATGATATATCCAAAGCCCTATGCGAATTCTGGTCAAATGCTTAACTCAACTATAACTTCCATCCTTCCTTCAGATCACACAAAGAAAACATAAGCTACAATTTCTCCCACAGTACCTCCCCCCTAACCCTACCCTTAGAATGTGATTTTTCTATTATTGAATTGAAAAGCGCCATAAACCAACTTAAAGGCAAAACACCAGGTAGAGACCGAATCAGTTACCCAATGATAAAAAATTTACCAGATTCGGTAATGATAAGACTCCTTAAGCTCTACAACAATATCTTCAATGCACACATCCCTCAACAATTTAAAATAAGCAACATCATCCCAATATTAAAACCAGATTCAAACAAAGCAGAAATACCATCATATCGTCCTATATCTCTAAATAGTTGTCTATCCAAAGTCCTTGATAAAATTATTTCTAAAAGACTATGGTGGCTAGTTAACAACAGCCAGCTACTCGATAGTCGTCAAATGGGCTTCAGAAAGGGTAAATCGGTATCTGACTCTCTAGCTACGCTAGATTATCTGACTACCACCGCCCTATCCAGAAAAAGTCACCTTTCTCTAATTTCGTTAGACTTCTCAAAAGCATTTGACAAAATAGGAATCCACACTATTATTGACGAACTTGTTGATTGGAAGATAGGACCAAAAATGATGAAATATATAATAAACTTCCTAACTAATAGAAAAATCTGCGTACAAACTCAAAACACACAATCCCAACCTTTACCACTTGAGAATGGAATCCCACAAGGATCACCATTATCCGTAATCCTCTTTGCAATTGCCTATAACAAACTCAATAGAATCATAGGTCTTCACAAATCATTCGAATTTACGGCATACGCAGACGACTACACAATTATAAATAGACACAAAAGAAGTGACACGTCAATAAACTTAAATCCTCTCCTCACTGACATTCAAGAATGGTGCAATTACTCTGGAGCCAGTCTCTCCATCCCTAAATCCAAATATCTGCACGTTTGTCGTAAGAAGAAATGTAACTTCAAAGTACTTAGCACTTTCCAGCTAAAAAACGAAAAATCGCTAAAAATATTGGGTATTACTATAACTAATAATTATAAATGGGACGCACACATTGATCATTTAGTAATACAAATTTCTAAAAGATTAAATATTATAAAATGCCTCTCTAGCACTAGCTTTAACTGTCACATTAAATCCATTATTTATGTAATCAACTCAATAATCATGTCGAAAATTGATTACGGGATATTTCTATATGGAAGAGCTCCCAAATCAAAACTTAATAAAATAAAAACGATATACCACTCAGCTATCAGAATAGCCTTCGGTGCATTTCGCTCCTCACCAATAAACAACCTACTATACGATGCTAACATTAGACCAATAGAAGACAGAACTAAACATGCCATCCTAAAAAAACTTTAAAATGATTTCCACCGCCAAGAAAACACCTGTAGAACAAATTATCAAAAAGATCAAGAATACAAAACGAATTCCTAAATATACATCAACAATAAAAGATACGATTGACCACTGCAAAGCAATACTACTACACCCTATCCCCATAACAATTAAAAAAGAAACCGCACCTGCGTGGTCCTTTAACTCTACTAAAATAAACTTATCCTTACATACTTCAATAAAACCAAACACACCTCCGATAGTCTACAATAAAAAGTTCCAAGAATTGAAAGACACCCTCAAGCAACACACATTCCTTTACACTGACGGCTCCAAATCCACCAATGGCGTTTCCTTTAGCGTAACCTCTTCACAATACATCATAACCCAGCAGATTCTACCTCCTTATTCATCCATTTTCACCGCTGAAATAGCAGCCATCCTTCACGCATGTAAATATGCTGAAAAACAAACAGGAAAATTCGCTATATGCACCGACTCACTATCAGCCCTTACTGCTCTCGAAAACCCAAACAACTCTACATACTACACATTAGAAATCAGAAAAATTATATATAAATACAAATACAAATTTACTCTTATTTGGGTCCCAGGCCATTGCGGCATCATTGGCAACGAGCTTGCTGACCTGGCTGCTAAACAAGCAACCTCACTACCTTTAATAGCAGTAAAAGACTACAACGTATCAGATACCCTTAAATACATCAACAATCACATGAAAGAGCAAAATTACCTTATATGGAACAATACATCTATACACTACAAACTTATTAACACAAAAAAAAAACAGAGCAATATCGAATTTTTAAAGTCAACTATTTCTCGATTAGATACCATCAAATTTATGAGACTCCGAATAGGACACACTAAACTGACACACAGCCACCTATTTGATAAAACACCTCCACCCATATGCCAACAATGTAACCTTAACCTCACCATATCTCACATACTTCTTGATTGCCCTACCTACAATCAACTCAGACATAAATTCCTTCAAAAATCTTTAGAAGAAATATTAGATCCTATAAATATAACCACAACTATCCCATTCCTTAAATCCACAAACCTTTACAACAGCATATAAGTTCATCCTTACTGTACATAACTAGAATAAGTGCACACATTTGTAAATATGTAAATACTTATTTAAGTCATCTCATATTATTTAAGTTATCTCATATTATAAAGTAGATTTTAAGCAGAAGGCCTTTGTAGCTATCGCTTTACACAAACCAAAATTACCCGCACTTTATAATTGCTGGTAATTCCTTAATAATAATAATAATAATAACTTTGTGCCGGCACGAAATGTATGTAACAGGTAGAAAGAGGCATCTCCGACCCTATAAAGTATATATATTCTTGATCAGCGTCAACAGCCAAGACGATCTAGTCATGTCCGTCTGTCCATCCGTCCGTCTGTCCGTATGAACACCTAGATCTCAGAGACTATAAGAGATAAAGCTATAATTTGTTATGTTTGCACGCAGATCAAGTTTATTTCAAAATTTTTGCCACGCCCATCTCCGCCCCCACAAATTGACAAAACTCGAATAACAAGCGTAATTTTAAAGCTAGAGTCAAATTTTGGTATATACAAAAATAGCTATAGTAGGTGTAATTCCTGAAATTTTGGTTGCGATCAGATAAAAATTGTCGAAGTTATTAAAGAAATACTTTTGTATGGGCAAAAACGCCTACTTACAAGGGGTCTCAGTTGCTTTGGCCACGTGGGAAGTGGGCGTGGCAAAAATTTGAAACAAAATTGATCTGCGTACAAACATAACAAATGCTGTCGAAAAAAAATTATAGCTCTATCTCTTATAGTCTCTGAGATCTAGGTGTTCATACGGACAGACCCACAGACGGACGGACGGACATGGCTAGATCGTCTCGACTGTTGACGCTGATCAAGAATATATATACATAATTTATAGGACCGGAGATATCTTCTACCTGTTACATACATTTCCTGTCGACCAAAGTTATAATACCCCTCTACCCTATGGGTATCGGGTATAAAAATCATAAACTATAAATTGTATAAGTAAAAAATCAAAAAATCTGAATTCGAATTTTATTAAATATTGCAGTTAATTTGGTTTTTTTTTAGAAGATTGTTCAGAAACAGTTATTGTTCTGTATTTTTAATATATTACTTTTAAATATCACATTTTAAAATAAATTCAATTGCATTTTAATTGGTATTATTAGTTGTATTGATGACAAGAATTAATCTGTTATATTATTTTATTATTTTACCGACACTTTCTCAAATAAATTTTATTTCAGATAAGAAACAAATGTTTTTAAATGTTTTCCATAATGAGTAATTTAAATATTCATATTTTTGTTATACCAACAATACAGAAAGTACTTACTTTCCATTGGTAAGTAATATTCTACAAATATGATATTATATTTCAACCATAATTGTTTGTAAAAATCAAACAAAATTTAATTGCACAAATTATATATTATATTTAAATGAGTTGTGTTGTAAAAGAATTTTCATAATTTAACTAATATTCTAAACAATTAATAATAACAATTCAAATACGAACAATTCTAATCATTTACTGCTGTAAAATAAAACATATATATTAACGATTGAGTTGATAATTAATTGATTTTAAAATTTATTAATAGAATAACAAGTTTTTTTTTGGTTTTACCATATAGTTAACAATAAATCAACAGTCATTTGTATTATCTAATTTACTAATATCACCAATTGTTCACAAACATATACAGCCAAATATTGTTGCAGTCATTTTAGAATCCCATGCTGGAGAAAAAAGTGACCATGAAGTTCCTCTCCTTGACCTCAGTTTTGGATTTGACGCTTTGTTTGGGTCGTGGAAGATTGCGCTGTAAATTCGGTTCCTTGAAGATGCTTTCGGCCAACTTGTCCAGGTGCTGGCGAAAGAACTGATTCTCCAAAATGGGCACAATCAGATTGTACTTGTCAATTAATTTGTTCAATTCTCGAACTTGCTCCTCATGCAGTTGAGCGAAAGATTGCCAAGCTGCCTGTTGATCAGAGTTCGTTAGCGGCCAATCTCCGTAGAAGCTGCGTTCCTTACGTATCTGCTGTTTGAGCTCTTTGACTGCTTCACGTATGTCACGACTCATCATTATCCATTCTGGGGTGAAGCCATTATCCAGCATAATCTTGTTCAGCTTGTGAGTGGTAAAATCCAAATAGGGATTCTGCATTTGAGCCGTGGACAACGGTTTGCCAGCGCCATTCAAATTATTGAAATCCCCCTTGGACATGGCTTCCTGTATAAGATCCTCGACCACACGCTCAATGCCATACTTGGTTTTAATGGCATGTTTGCCATAGTAACTTCCTCCTCCTGGTTTCTTCTGCATCAAATCCGATTCTCCAGCTGCCGCCATCTCAATGCGATGTTCCAGGACACGCTCTTGCGCCTTCATGGCGCGCACCTGTTGATATTGCTTTTGACGCTGGAAGGGAGTTCCTATGCCAATGCCATCGTTCGATAGATACTGACGATGCTGTGGAGCTGTGTGTTTGATATCAAACTCCAACGGTTCCTCTTCGTTCTCGCTGATGTTGCGTCGGCCTTTGGCGAACTTCTCTTGCAGCACGCGGAAAGCTTCGTCGACTTGTTGAAAACGTTCACTACTCGCCTCGTCGCTGTCCGCATCGGGATGCACACGCTTCACCAGATCCAGATACGCTTGACGAACGGTATTCTGATCGGCGCTCTCATGTACACCGAGGATGCGATAACATTGCTGTAAAGTAGCGTAATGTTAATTTATATTGGCAGCGGATTTCGCAAGGAACTCACCTGGTAAACTTCACGACGTTTTAAGTGCAAAGTGCGAGAAGGCAGAGAAGTCTTTGCCTCTACTAAAGTACCCAACAAATTGGATTTTTTCAACATTCTCCACATTTAAATTACAGCTCAGCTGGCACACTGAGAATTCAAACCAAACAAATGTTAATATTATTATTCAATCGATGGCACACGACCAAGTAAATAAAGTTCAATAAATAAATCAAGAAACATAGACAATCATTGCTAAAATACCTACCATATTTAATACCAACGTAACTGCATTAAATTTGAGTTCTTTGACTACACAATTGAATTGAATTTATCACAACTGCAACTCCAGCCGCAGTGTTATTTTGCCGCTAACAGCTGATTTACATGAATGTTATTGCCAGCAACACTGCTGACTTTTGCAGTCTAATTTAAATGGTTCAAATAGTTCAGCAATCTTATCCAATTTTGCTTTTAATTTCATATTTTCATTATTACATTTTAAAAATATATATTTTACCAGCTCTATGCATGATTTGCGCAGTCTGGCCAGCATAAAACATCTGTTGCTGCTTAATATTTACATATTGGAGGCTACCTGTTAATGCATTTGCTAAGAGCAGCACTGTTACTCAAAATGGCTCTGTACGCATTGCAGCTGTCAGTGTTGTTTACAATAGTGTTATCTAAATCGGTTATCGGATGAGTATTGTGGTGTGACCATTTCTTGTGACATTTATTAAATTGGCGTGACCAGATTTTTGGGTAATTGCAAACAGCTGTTGAATTTTTGCATTACTGCGGTCACACAGTACCAAAAAAAACTCGTTGCACACAACAGCAAAACACGCAACAAAAAAATTAAAATATTAATTCGATTTAAAACAAAACGCATTACAATTAAAAGCAAACAATGAGTGCCAGCTAAGTGCCTCAATTGGCCGGATATGTGTAAATCAAGTGCAGTGCAATTAGCAATACAAAAATTTGTTTAATATAGCCTACATACAAATACAAATACAAAAAAAAAGAAATATTTTTTCGTAAGTGTCGCAGAATTTACTAGTTGCTGTTGGTGTATGCGTGCCCCACTCGTGCTTGTGTGTGTGCGTTTACGTGTGTGTTCGTATGTGTAAGCATGTGTAATTGTGTGAGTGACTTTGACTGCATTTTGCGTACGTTTTTCTTTTGTTGTTGATTAAAATGTAATACATAAAAAGAACAACAACAAAGTCGCAAGGCAATAGCCGCCCTAAACACAACAACAATTAATTTGCTGCTATACAACACTACAACACTGGTGAAAGAGAAACACACACACACCAAAAAATAGCAGCATGTCGCATTCAATGTATGCGAGTGTGAGTGTGTGTGTGTGTCGCTGTCGTCGTCTCGTCACAACGTTTGCATGTGTGCGTGCGTGTGTGTGTTGATTAGTAGTATTTGTGTTAAATAATGTTTAAACATTTCTTTATTTCGCACAACGACAACAACAACAATATTTTTGATGCGTTTGCATTTTAATTCAAAAAGGTGAGTAACTTAACATCAGTTTATATATTTTTGTTATAAACAAATGCCACACACAAGAGTTGTAAGTCAAAAGTTTCGCCCCTTCTCTCTCCCGCTACAAAGCATTTTTGCACGCTCGCTCTCCCTGTCTCACTGTCGCCTCGCTCTTAATTTCATTGCGCCTCATTTTTTAGTGTAATTTTTGTAGTTGTCTTTTTTTTTAAGTTTAATTTGCTATGCGCGATTCGCGCGCTTATTGTGAATGCGCAAAGCACACAAACAAAACGTCAAATGTCAGACAAGCCGCAACTCTCTCTCTTGAGTCGCTCTCCCGCTCTTGCTCTCTCCACACTCCTGCTCTCAGTAAGTGGCTGCGTGTGTGAGTCTGATTTGTTTTTGTACAATTTACTTTTGATGTGCAAAAACTAAAAACTCTTGTTTGAAACACGTAAATCAACTAATTTTTGCTTTTGCTACTGCTCTTGAATTGTTTTTGATTTTGCTGTTATTGCTATGTATTTATTCTATTATCTGTGCAACTCACACATAAACACGCCTGGTCAACACACACGTACACATACACCTTAACACATTTCTGATAAGACTTAATTGTTTGAAGCGGACATGCCAATAAAAACTAAAGAAAAATGCTCGACTATAAAATTGTTTATTTTTAGCACAAATTTCGCACAATTTTAATCGGCAGAAAAATGATAAAATAGAAAATTAAATTGTATGCACCTTTCAAATACTGCATAAAGTAAGTTTTTAAATTCTTATCGAACATCGAGCATTGAGAGCGTTGTTATCGATAACAACTGACGTAATGTTGTAAATTTGCGTCTCATTTGAGTCTATCAAAGGTCGCTAGATAAGCATCTTAAATCTTTGAGCCTCGCAAAGTATTTTCTCTATGTAATTCGTAATTCTTCAAACAAATCTGTAATGGTGCGATTTGACGAATCTTTAATATGTTGGTGATCCCCCATAATAATTATCAATGTTTATCTAAACGAGCATTTAATACAATAACACATTTCATAAAGTCAAACAAACAAAAGCAATAGCATTTTGATGTTGTCGTTATTCGCACGGTTTCAAATTCCAATGCATTGGCAACACTAACATTAACTAGCAACAACAAACACACGCATGCACACACACACGCACATCAGCAAAAGTAACAACAAACAACAGGCGAAAACGTCAGGCGCGCTCTCTCTCGCTTGCTCTCTTTACTCTGCTTTTTGCTCTCAAACATTCATTCACAATTTTTATTGTCGCCGCGAGCGAAAGAGCGCACAAAACGGAATGCGCGGCAAAAACGTAGCAAACATATGTTGTTGTTGTCGTACAACAATACATTTTCGATACAATTTTTGAACAATTGAACTAAATACTTTTTTAGTGATCTTCGGAAAACGCAATGCATCAGCAATGTTTGTGTGTGTGCCTTTAACTCATAAAATATTTTGCTGGCGCTCTCTCTCAAGTTTTGTCTCTCGCACTCTCCCAAGGCGAACTTTGCAGAGCGTGAGCGCCACCTGTTAATTAACAGTGCCTTAACATGCACAATTTGAGTCGAACATTGCTCTCCGCTAAGCACACTTAACATACCCGGTTAGCAGTTTGGCGCCAGTGTTAACAGTTTTGTTTTTTGTTGTTCCAACAGTAACAGAACGACGTCGCGCCGCATAAGATGTGTATGGAAAAGCGAATAGCGACAAATCGTGAAATTTTTTTCTCATCCATCTGTACACGCGCCCGTCAAATCTAAAACGCCATGCTAAATAATAATAATAAATAAATATGAAATAGAAATTATTGAAAAAATCAAAGTGTGTGTTAAAAGAAGTGCAATAAAGTGCAAGCAAAGAGCAAAAAAAGAAAATCAAATCAAATGTGAAAAGCAAATTCAAATGTAAAAGCAAAAGCAAAATTCAAATATATATTTTTATGCATATATATAATGTATATGCATGTGTAATACGTAAGTTGTATTTATTAATTATTTATGACAAAGCAATAAAAACAAAACGCGTCACAATTACTCTGTTGCCGTCGCAGTCGCCGTCGTCGCAGTCGCAAGTAGAGCAACGCCGCGTTACCGTCGCTGCCGCCTGCCGCCCCCTGTTGACCAACGGGCCAACTAAACACGCATACACACACACGTACACGCATCCATATACTTGAAATACAAATACATGCACAGTGCGAATTATTTTTATTATTATCGCTCTCGCTCGCTCTCTCACTTACTCGCTCAGACTCTAACAGCGCCTTTTGCAAATGTTATGCAAATAATTAATTAAAGCAAATAGCAAAAACAACAGCCACAGCAGCAGCCACAACAGTATAAAACACACTAAATTTCGCTTTCGCAAAGACAAAAAAATAACGTTATAGAAAAAGTGAAATGCGCATTGACTTCAAAGTTGTCTTTTTTTTTTTTTGTAAAATTTTTCAAACGTACTCTCTCGTACGCTCTCGCTCGCACGTAACGGAACTGCCGCCAAGACACTCTTATTGCTGTTGTTGTTGCTGTTAGGCAGCGGCGTCAAGCACAAAAAAAAAACGGGTATGCGTGCGTTGCCCTTTGGGTTGAGTTTGCCTATAACAGCAGCAGCAGCAACAACTGTGCATAACATAATGAATGAAATGCTACAAAATCAACAACAATAACAGCGCAGGCAATTTTGTGTGCTCTCTCACACACACACAGCCACAGGCAAGCATAAATACATAAGAATTTAGCGTATGCTGAGGCCATGGGACTGTATGAGTATTTATGTACATATGAAATCATTACACGTTGTGTCGTTTGACTTGTGTTCATCTTGCTGTTGTTGTTGTTCTTGCTGTGAAGTACATTTTTTGATTTTTATTTAACACCTGCTGTTTTTCCATCAACAACGCATCCAAAGTCGCAGCTGCTGCTACAAGCTACGAGAGCGTTGGCAACATAACTCGTGCCTTGCTTACAAATGTGGTTGGCAACGCTGCTCAATGCAATTGCGATCAACAGCTGTTAAGCAAAGAGTGAGAGAGGGAGAGTGCATGAGAGAGAAATTGAGCCGAGTGAGAGAGGTCAAACTGACAGTGGGAGAGCCCTTAAATATCCTTGTGTGTGTGTTGTTGTTGTTGTTGTTGCTAATGTTGATGTTGTTGTTATTACTTATGTAAACTTTTCGTTAGAGAGCGTTAAGGATAGAGAAGGATGACACTATAAAATATTGTATTCTTTGTAATGATTGTTGTACTTGTTGTTGTTTTTAATATTTTTCATGTATCTCAAACTTTTCGAGTATCTGGTCACACACAAAAGAAAATAAGCACATACACAGATAAATACATTTATGTTGTTGATATTATTGGGTGCATTATCATCGTGATCATCTTTCTTAATAATGCCATTTCACTTTACAGCCCAGAAAAACACAAAACAAAACGAAAATTTAATAATAAATCATAATTAAAACCGCCTCAACAAAACAAGCAATAAATAATACAACAAGAAAGCCGAGCAAAACGCAAAACAAAAAAATGTATAAATAAAATAATAAAATAATATACATATATATATATATATATAATTATTGAAAACATCGTAGCCATTAGCTTTAACAAGAGACAAAACCTAACAAAACGCATAACATTTTATGAGCAGCAAACTTATAAAGCCTATAAAAAGTACGCCTTCCAATAGTTATTATACTATTATATATATATACAATATATCGTTATATATACATGCATACATCATTACATCATTACTTACATAAAAAAAAAATATTGTAGCACTTGGACAAAATGCAAAAATTTCGATAATGCGAAAAGTGCGTTAAACGATGCAATCAAATCTTTAACTAATACATTAATTAATATTAATTCCAAATCGTATATACACCAACTATATATACACGCATATATTTCATATAACAACGAACAACTAAATAATTATAATTATTATCAGCTTGCTAACAACTACATATAAAGAAAACATAAAACAAAATTCAACGCAATTACTTTAGCAAATTTACTTTAAACAAAATAAGAATATATATTAAATTACGAGTAGATATAAAATATTAGCAAGTGCATATTCTTAAATTAAACAACAACAATTTTTCTATGCGCCCAAAGTGCTTAAGTAACAACGACAACAGCAAGAACAACAACAAATATCAATTTCCCCATAAACACAATAACAACAACAACAATGTAAAATAACAACAAAATCAACCTCAATCAACACTGTAAATCGAGCAATATTACTCATACAAAAATTATTAAACTTATAATTGTTAAATGTTAACTAAACCAACACAGCAACAGCAACAACAACAACAACAACAACACCAACGCCAGCAACCTGCCAATAATAAAAACAAGAGGAAAAGTAACACCAAAAACAACAACAACAACAACAGCAACCACAACTCATGCGGTGCTCAAAAGCCATCGCCAACTTTAACCTCTTCTCAACAAGAGCAGCACAAAATCAACAACAACTATTTCAACAACAACAACAACAACCACAAGTGTTTAAAGCTACAGAGAGCAACGGCGTCGTCAATCGCCGCTCGCTCTCAATATCTCAGGAGCTGTTGTTGTTGCACAATTATTAACGTTGGATTAACCTCCCCCCACCACCACCACCTTCTGTCACCTGCCAGCCAAGGTTCTAATGTAGGGGAAATACCAGCAACAACAACAACAACAACAATCGCGTCAACAGCAGCAACAGCAAACGACAACAACCACAACGTCAGCAGCAACGGGACATGGATATTCATATGAAAAAACTAACGAAACCACGGTAAGTTTACATTTTCAATTACTATAAACTATAATATACCATACTATATACTATAATAAAATACTATATATGTACTACTTTATATACCAATACCCTCTAACGATTTATCGACAAGGGGAAAACCCTTAAAAATTGGGGATTTTTCTTAATCGATTGACAGGGAATTTCCTAAAAAAAAAAAACGATTTAAAAGGCATGAAATCGTAATATTATGGTAGTAAATTGATTTTTTCGCCGTTTTTTAATTTCAATTGTTATAGAATGATAACAAAGTGTTACTTAATCAAACAGTGAAGTATTAAAAACACAAGCATTGTTTTAAAACATTTTAAATGTTAACTTCTTTTTGAGATCTGTTTAGTTAACTTACGGTAAGGGAATGGTAAAAACAACTGAAATTTTAATCAAGTTTTTTTTTATAGCTCTAAACACTTTCGAAAGGTAAGACATTTATTTTTAACAATCAAAAAATGAATTTTAATGAATAAAACTAATAAGCTGCGGTGAAGAGCTTTTAAAACATCCCCTGGGATTCTTTCTTTTCGCAGAGTCAAAAAACTTTATAATATGGCTATTTAACTATTTCTATTTATAATCTATACTGGGATAATTAGTAAATTTTGTGAAAGAAGATATTGACTGAGCATTTTACATGTGAATTTCTTACTTATGAAAATAATATTTGTGCATTGCTTTTCAAAATTTGCGGCATTATTTTTCGCCATGTGAATCAGGTTGTAAATCTATAATATATTCCTAATCTTTTCCAAATGAATTACTTCTCCCAAATATTCCAATGTTTGAGATCCATGTTGTCTTGAATGAAAATCAGTTTATAAATTAGTCTTTTAAGTGTTTAGTTAATTATAGTTCTGGACTATATAAAAAGATCGTTTATTCGAAATAGGGGTTTAATAGGTTTGTCATCGTTTCCAAATGAAAATAAGCTCAACATATTCCCCGAGCAGATTTGTAATACGCAAAAGATATTCAATATAAACAAGACAAGCTGCTTTTCCCTAATGCCACATTACTCACACATACTCACACACACATGAACATGGGAAAATGATGCGGAAATTCGCAGACACAAGTTTTCTTTCCATTTGCTGCTTTTGGTGGGTTCCGAGTATAAAACTTTTCTCATTTCTGCATCGCGCTCTCGCAACCCTTTTTATATTCTTTATATTATTTTCGCCCGTGCTTCTCTATTTTGCTGTCGCTTCTCTTTTTCTTGCCCTGCTTCTTCTTCACCGTCTTCTTCTTCTTGTTGGACTATCAATGAGCTGCGGCGACCACTAAAATGTATAATTGAAAATTGCACGCCCACATTACGACTTTGCAATGCCGCCTGAAATGGTGTGAGCGAGACAGCACTACAAAATGCTCCCCAGTTGCTTTTAGCGCCATACAATAAACAGAGCAAAAGCAGCAAAAGCAACTAGAGTATGAAGATAACAGATGGAACCAAACAGAGAGAGGGACGGAAGGAGGAATATGTGCTGTCAAGTTTGCGGTTTTTAACTCGCTCCCGCTCTTTCTTCCCTCTTGCCGCTACAATTTAGTGTGGCCACCTTGACCAAAATAGAAAAATCTAAAAGTTTTTTTCTTTTCTTTCTTTCTACTTTACGTACGAGTTTATAGTAGATTTTAGCCGGCGTCGTCGTCGCCACGCACTGTTTCATTCCCCTCACTCTTTCCACTCCCCACTCTCCACTCTACTTCACTTTAAGCATTGTGTGCAGTCTTCGCTGCAATTTGTCGAAAAGTTTTACTGTGCGCTAAAAGTTTAACCATAACAGATTTCTTTGCTGCGCTCCAACAACGTCCATTTCTTGAGGGCCGAAAAACTCGCAACTTCTCAATTTGACTCTCTCTGTCTCTGACTGAAATCTTCTCCCCTCCCAGCTCTCATGCTTATTACCTCTGTGCTCTGTGCTGTGGGTTGTCGGCGCAGTTAACAACCGTATAAACCTGCATACCTAATTTGACGAGCTCAACCAGTTTCATTAGATATTTTCATTTGTAAAAACTTCTGCTTGTTTGTTCGTTCGTTCGTTCGTTCGTCTTTTTGTTTGTTTGTTTTTCTTTCATAATCAACAAGCTGCTGCAAAGAGACGAACGGCATTTTCTGCGCCCCATAAAACTGAATTAGTTATTTGGAAAATTCAGATACCGAGAGAGAATTTCTCAGTTACGAGCTCGATTTGAATTATTGCACACTTTTAGCACATTTTTATTAAGCAGAAAGATCATGTTTTATTATCTTTTTTTTTATTTGATCAATCACAATTGTAATGAATTTGCCTATGCTGTAAAAAGGAAATCAAATTGGTTACAGAATATTTAATACAACCGTTTAGATCTGAAACTTCAATAAGTAAATTGGTTACAGAATATTTATGACAACATTTTAAATCTTAAATTGCAACAAGTTCAACTAAAGTCCTCTAAAGAAAGTATTTGTAAAGCTAAGGTATTTTAACATTACAAAAAAATAAATTTTGAAAACATTTTTATCCAAGCTAAGCTTGAATATCAATTCAAATATATCATATTTAAATTGAAAACTTCTATCAATAAAATTATACTAAATTAACCATTAATAAAGAATAATTCTTTAAGACACAAACAATTTCAATACATTCTTCTAAGCTAAACAGTGTATTTTGATCACTTTTAGTAACACAAATCAAATTTACATTTAGTCTATTTTGATATTTACATAAACTTCTCTTAAAACATGCTTTAAACCAACAACAACTCGTTGCAATATGCTTATTTAAAGTTGTAAAAGCATTAGCAATATATTTTCTTTGTGTGCAAATTGAAAATGCGCAGATAAAATTTTAATTTTTCTAAAATTGCAATTTTAATGTGTGTCTAACGCGCGAGTTGGCCGCAATCGCAATCTCCATCCGACATTCCGCCACTCAATGCTGTCGCTCTTCCCTCTCTGTCTCTCCCTCTCTCTCTCTTTCACGCTTACTCCGTTTTTGTGCCCTTGCCGTGTCCTGGCTGAACACACACACACACAGACACATAGACGACTGCAAGTTTCTGGTTTTTGTGGCTTTACTCATCCTCTCCCTCTCTCTCTTTTATTTCCACCTCTCTCACCTAGTCGCTTTCGACCCTCTGTTGTCATGGCTAAAAAGCGAATTTCTTTCGTTGAATTATTTAAATTTGTCAGTGTGTGAATGTGTGTGTGAGTAAGTGTGTGCGTGTGCTTGTGTCAGTTATGAATAGTTAAGTGAGTGCAAGTGCTGCAAGCTGCCTTTTCATTTTCATTATATGCAGAGGCCCCTCTAGGGAACCGAAAGGGCCCCTAATGATAAATGGTATATTGCTATAGCGATTTGCCATCTAAATTTCATTTCCAATGACCTTTCATTCCTCATCATGATGTTCGCACAACTCGATGATTAGCTTATTTTTCGTTTAAATTGATTCCATCGTTAAGCCAAGAATGTAAAAGTGTCTTTTTTTCCAATCAAAGTGCCGACTTAATTACCTGTTCTCATTAATTATGTATTAAGAAAGCCTACTAATTGCTTTAAAGCTTTTAAGCTTCAGCGAAATAATTTCACAATTAACCGAAATCATGGATTTATTATGCTTATAATCTGTATTATGTTAAATTCTTTGTTTGTTGTTGAAAGCTTTGTTTAAGCTTCTAAAAGGTTGCATGTGCTTTTAAAGTTTATTTGTTACTTAGGCTAATCTGTATTACCTAGGATAATCAGTATTATTTTATAGTAATACCTAAACAACATAGTGATGACAAATTTGAAAAGTCATTTGATGAAATCTCCACAAAATTTCATACGATTTAAATTGGGATTTAAGCTCGGTTAAAACTTCTTGATTGCATGCGCTTTTAAAGTTTATTTGTTACTTATACAGAAAAACTGTATTAGTTAGAAGTAATACTTAAACAACACAGTTATGACAAAGTTAAAAAGTGATTTGAAGCGATCATTTGAAATGTGCTTTAAGCTTTATCAAAGCTTTTAAAAGTTTGCATACGCTTTTGAAGTATTTTGTGGTAATTTATACCAAACTTTTTATACAACTTGGAGTTTAATTAACACTTAAATGAATCTTAAGTAATTTCTCTTTTGAAATAGGAATATCCTCTATTAATAAATTAAACTTCCATCTAATTGAAAGCACGTAAGAATTTTGTTCCTACCATTATTAATAGATTAAAAGTTATTAAAGCTCATCAGTAAATTGAAGTTCCATCTAATTGAAAATTGGCAAGATTTTTACCTCAAACATTTGCAAGAATAACAATTCGAAATATTCATAGAGTAAAGGTTAATAAAGCTCATCTGCAATCAGTAAATGTTTAATTAGCTCTTTCAGCAGTTGCCATTGCCACACAGTTTTTCCTCTTTTCCCATTTTCCCATGCGTCAGTGAAACTTCCCCCCGTGCAGCGACACATGTCCAATAATTGTCGCTATCATTGGGTCGCTCATCATTAAGCCAAGGGGAAGCTTAACGGAACGTATACAAAAGGCAAACAAGTCGAATGCGAATGCGAACCCCTCACAAGAGGAAAAATACCGAAGAACAGCACCAAAAAAAAAATACGGAATAAGAAATGTGTAGTTAAAAGTGGTTGACTGTAAGATACCCGATAAAATGTTGAAAAGTTGCAAAATACTTATCTGAATTATTTTTAAAGTTCTTTCCTTAATACTCTTTAATGTTTCTGAGATCTACTTAGTTCTTGATTTCGGAAATTATATACTTTATATACAGTCTGGAACACCTTTATTTTCCTTGGCTACCGGGTGTCAAAAGCACGTATAAATGTTAAGGGAAGTGATTTACTTTATCAATGGACGGACGCATAAAACAATTTGGCAGGCAGTCTGGCTCTCTCTTTTCTTTCTCTTTCTCTCACTCTCTCTCTCTCTCTCTCTCTGTCTTTGTTGGAGTGCGCATTCTGTAGTGCCATCTCTTTCATTTGCATCCCTCAAGTGGGCGCAGAAACATCTGTCATGGCTGCCCAACAAAAATCCTTTTCCTTTTCTGTCTTTTATTCTTTTTTTTTGATTTTGGCACAACAAAAAAGAATCTAAACGAATCACAGTGTGTTGTGTTGTGTCTGTGCTGTGTTGCGCGATTTTATAAGGTATGAAAATTATATATGCCCGACTGAGCAAAGGAGAAACATTCTCTTCTGGGTGGCAGTCTGAAGTATCCTTAGCATTTCTGACAGAGTCATAAAACTTGCGCGCAGGAAAAGTTTTACACGCTTTCCTCTGATTTCACTCCTGCCTTCAGCCTGCCTTACATCCTTTCAAAACTGTTGCTGATTTATGATCTATGCCGGAGAGAGGGAAAAAGGGAATGGGAATGGGAAACTGTCTGTTTAGTTTACATTCTCGCTTTCCAAGTTTGTGTGTGTGTGTGTCGCATTAAAATGACATAATAAAATGTATAATTTCGACATAAAAACTGGCAATCCTCTAGAGATTTCTTTCCCCTATTTTCCGCCCCCTCTTTTTTCTCTCTCTCCTTTCGTCTGCTGTCCGGTTTGGTTTGCCTTTTGATTGTTGACTCTACGTGCGGCATATCAATTAGGTGTGTAGGTCAATAGTTTAAGTGTGTGCCACATAAAGAAGGGGGCAAGCTGTCTAGGGAGGGGAATCTGAAAGGAGTCGAGCAGTCTCGATGTCTCGATGTCTATTGGTTATTGGTCTGGGCGTGGCGTTTGGCCCCAAAAAGGGATTTTCGTCGTGGGTTTGGTTATTTGAACTAGAAATTGCACATGAATCATGAATTCAGTTTGATGTGTTATGTAAAGTGGAATGGACTTCTTCCAATTCAAAACAAACACACACATACACACAAACACAGAGAGACGGACACTCGTGTCTCATCTATTATGAATAGAGTGAATGCTGCGAGTTAGCACTGTGAATATGCCACGAATAAAGCCAATGAATACAACACACACTCGACTATTTGTAATACTCGTTGTTTGAATTTGTTAATGAATCATTCGTTTGGCTAATCGTGCTGCAGTTGCCATCCATTTGAATATGCTTGAGCTTGATGTCGACAGTGATTCATGAACCATATGTATGCTTGACTGCTTTGTTAACCCCATTCCAACTATATGTCTGTCTATCTATCTATCTGCCTGCCTGCTTCCATGCACATTGGTCTGTCAGCTTTGAAGTTACTTTGATGTAGCTGGTTAGAGGTCTGTCTTTAGAAGGTAGATATCAAAAACAGAAGATTAGGGTGATATAGTATTATATTTTAAAAACTAAACTTTTGTATCTCTTTTAGTTTGTTATCCACTACAAGAAGATAAACATCGAAAACTGTAGCTATAGGAACGATCTTTCCAATATTGGTATATTTTTCACTATATGGTATATTTGTAATCTAATAGTATATTGATGCCATAAAAAAGGCTTCAGTATATTTGAGTGTTTTTTTCGTTTATTAATTAGGTATGAACACATGTGGAATGTAATAGTATGCTGATATTCCAGGAAAAAAACCTTTGGTATATTTGGGTATTTTTCGGTATATTAACAGGTATATTTTAAGAATAATACCACACTGTTTTACTCTTATCAAGCACACTCGACTGTGGCTTTGTTGTTTTTTTTTTAATATACAAAGTTGGTAATATACAATATTGAATAATTAAAATAGATAAACTATTTTGATTTTGATATTAAAATATCTCTCTTTAAAACTAAAAATTAGCTTAAATCAACTATTTTGATCTTTCAAATATCTCTTCATAATTAAACATTTGCTGAAGTCAATTATATTAATCCTTAAAATATCTCTTCAAACCTTAATATTTGCTTAAAGAAATATCATCTCTTTATATATTATGTTTGTAAGCTTCGTAAGATAGATATCGCAATAAATTACAGGAGGAGAGGAACACAATATGATATAGCAAAGTCATCTTAAAGCAGATTGATCTTTTTAATATAAAACCTAACTTTTTTGTTTCTTTCAATATTTGTTTTAAACTAAACACTTGTTGCCCCCTCATATAAATATATTTCCAAGCTTCAATATATAAAACTCATAAGATATGGCATAACTTCTATAGAACACTTCACTATGAAATGAGTAATGAGTGAAATAATATATTTTAGTAAAATTTTCATAAGTAATCTTATTACTCAGCTGATTTCTACGAACTAAAAGAATGTGACTTCCAGAGTGAGTTTAAATATGTTTGCTATACTATCAATGCGATATCTTCTATTACGAATACTTATCTGCACATTATTCAGTTAGTATCTTTGCGCATTCCATTTGTCACTTGTGCATAACTTGAAGAGTATTTGAAAAGTATGTCAACTGTGGCGAGTAATGCATTTAAGTTGCGGGCACACCTCGATGTCGACCTGTTTTTTAATGGCCAAGCCAAGCTCTTCTCTCTCTTTCTCACTCGCTCGCTCAAGGTGTCGCTGTGACTGAGAACTTGCCACCAAGAGTAGTTCCCTGTTGCACCTTGCCACACACACACATCTACTTTTGCACACTCACATACATAAGTGATTAACTGTTGCATGCGCTACTGTTGCCGGCCACGCCCATCAGCCGCTGAAGGACACTGGACGACTTTGCTGTCGTCGCCTTGGCGATGCTTTCCCTCTTCTCTTCTCCCCACCACTGCTTTATGTGTCTGTCTGTGTGTGTGTGCCACTTAGAAGGCGCGACGCACAAGTGTTTGCCACTTTAAGCCCACAACAACTGCAACTGCAACTGATACAGAGACAAGGACTCTGAGACTCAAATGGCTGCCAGGTCTTAAGCTGCCTTTAGCTTGGCATTTGGTGTTGATGCTCTGCAATTAAGAAACCCGATTGGATTGTATTGAGAAATTAAATTACTTGAGATATTGGCAAATAATAATACAATAAAAGAAAGGAGAATTTGAGTAGAAATAGTAGTAAAAGTAAAAGAAAAATATATAATTCAATATTTAATTATAATGAAGTAATATAATGTGTTATAAAATAAATACTCGGGAGCCTCAAAGACGAAATCCAATGTTAGATAAAGTAATATTAAAACTAATAAACATTGTTATGCAAATGAACTATCAACATTTATGTACGGTTGTCTGCAGGAATTTTTCTTTTCATTTTGAGCAAAAAGGCAATTCGAAAGACTTCTCAATAAAAAGAACTCTTCAATGATATCTCACAAGCAAAACAAGTGTCTTTTATTTCATGAAATTTGTGTGAAATATTAATATGATGTGCTATAAAATAAATACTTAGGAACCTGGACAGCAAATACTAATGTCAGAGGAGAAAACTAATAATCAGGGTTATTTATTATGTATATTGTAAATATAAATATACAATTTTGATTAGCTTGCTGGGATTTGGATTTATTTCAAGAAAAATTCAATTCTAAACAGTTTTCAAAGGATTCAATTCCTTAAACGATATCCCACGGAAGTATTTTAAAACAAGTTTTTAAAAAATATCTCACAAAAGTATTATGTGATATTATATAGATTATTATATTTTATATTATTTTTCTTGTTTTATTTCCTTTTCCCTTAAGGAGTCATTGAAATCTTTAATTTTAAGTGAGGAATTTGGGAACTAGATAACTTCGCATTTGTCAGCTCAAAAATGAAATGCTTAAAGTCAGAACGCATCAACATAAGGTAAAATGCCAACTGACAACGAAGGAATAAGGAAAAATAGAAATGCGGGAGTTTTAATAACGAAAAGGAAAAGAATTTTGTAAGAGAATGTGAACAAAGTATTGCACGAACTAATCAATAGAGAACAAGGAACAATACAAGAGCAAAAGTTAAAAGAAACTTGAAAGGAAAATCGCTAAACTAGGACTTACCTACAGGGCAAGGTTGGGCCAGTGCTGCTGAGGGAGGGGAAGGGGGGTGTGTGTGTCAATGAAGGGGTTCCTCAAGGCTATCAATATGAATAAAACCTTAACTAGAACTGTGTGCCATTGTTTTGCTGGTGCTGTTGCTTGGATCTGGGTTTGCAAGTTCTTGAGTTTACCCCGAGTTCTTGGGGGCTTTCATCTAACCCCCCTCGAATCGAAGAACGAAACAGGGAGAGAGAGAGAGAGAGAGAGAGAGGACGCGGAAGCAGTAAATAAGTTGCACTTTTGCACGCTGACAGCGAAAGCGGCGTTGCCAACTAAAGTGTTTTGGGGTGCTGATGTCCTGATATCTAAGAGGGGAATGGGGCAGAAGGAGGAGGAGGAGTAGGAAGAGGAGGGATTGGGCCAAGTTAGTGTCCTTCGTGGCTTCGTGAACTGCAAATAAAAACAAAAACTTATTTGCCATTTATTTGCAGTTGACATTTTTTTCTCTGCGCTCTCTCTTTCATTCCCTCTCGGTCTGTCGTCTCTTTCCTGCTTGCTGCTGTTATTAATATTGACAGCAAGATGTGTGTGTGTGTGTGAGTGTGTTAGAGGGGGGAGGAAGGATACTGGCAGGACTTCGCCTCGACGACAAGCCTTTGGGGGTCGCTCTTGTTTGTTTGTTTTTGTGCTTAATGCGCTGAACTGGACGCCGTCCAGCGACTCGCCTTGAGGGAGATTCTCTCTCTCTCTCTCTCTTTCTCTCTCCCCACCCAAAACCCAGTTTCTCAGTTATATATTTCCTCTTTTTTTTCACTGTCGTCTGTCGCTTCATTCGGTCCACTCAAGCATTTCCGGTGTAGGGATAAATTTGTCGTGGTTGAAATTATTGTAACCTGAAGCTTTACTGAAGGACTTTTTAATGAATGTTCGATTGTTGTTGTGTGGTCCTCCAGTGCTTTCCTCTTCTGCTTTTCTCATCTTCGCGTGAGAAACTTCCGCTAACTGTCAGAGTATTTCAATTTATTGAGTCTTTGTTCTCAAATATTGTTTTATGTCAAATAATAATTAACAATAAATAATATTGATTGTAGGCTTAGCTTTTTCTATGTAGTTTTTGCTTAAATACACTATCGATTGATATTCATACTATCGAACTTATCGATTGACTATCGCGTTCACTAACTATAGATAACAACATCAGCAAATAGACTGACAATAAAAGTTGCTCACTATTCTTGTTTATTTCTTGCTAAACGATACATCATTATTGCAATCGAGACTATCAATTAGTATCAATAACTTTACTATCGAGGTTTTCGCTTGTTTATCGATTCGTGAATAATCGCTCTAATCGATAACTACGAGTGGAATTGTGGTGGCAATAAATTGATATTGAAATTGCTTAAAGAACATGAGCATAATACAAGTACTCGTAAAATATATGAACCACTTTTATTACTTTTATGGATTTCTCAACCCTCGTTAGCTTCTCTCTCTCCCCATCTCTTTCGCACTTGCTGCCGTCTCCCTTTAACAAACCACACACACACACACACACTTTTGCACGTCACGCAATGGTTAACTGAAGAACTTTTGTCAATGCCTTTTTAACCCTTTTTTTCTTTTTCTTTTTTTTTCCTATTTCCATTAAATGTCGAATATACATTTTTCATAACTGAAATGTAGGACAACCCTCAGAAGTGGAAGTCCTCGGTCGCTCCTGTGTGTGTCCTGTGTCCTGTGCTTTGTCCTCCTTCTGATTGCATTGGGAATACCGAGCATAACATGCAGTCAGGTTGATAATTGTTGTTGCTGTTGTTGTGGTTGGGTTTTGTTTCACTTAATTGTGTGTGTAGCATTCATGAGGAAAAACATTCATTTCATTCATTTATGATTGATACGAAAATTGCATAGTACTTCTTGTAGATTGTAATTATATTTGAGTGCATTATCCCAGTTGCAGATATTTCCATTTGGTATTCATAACTTCAATTATTTGAATGTTAATTTCACTAATTAAGATTGCATTGAAAGCGGGGAATAAAACAAACTCTGTTTTAGAATTGGAAATTATTTCTTAGTGTTATAATTTGAGTGTGAAATATCATTTATAAATGTATTTAGTTATTTATAATGCGTAAAGATTAATCAAGTCTTCTACGCTCCAAATAAATACTTAAATACTATACATTTTAAAGGAATTCTTTCTCTCATTTTAAGGAACTTCCAGAGATTCCTAAATTAAAAAAGATGTCATATTCATCAGCATACTTCTTAATTTTAAATAAATGATTTAACTTGAATCTTTTATCTTCGTTGTGGCGATTTTGTCGTTTTTATTATTGTCTTTTTTGCTGTAGTTTTTCTGCGACATCTCTCATACACAAAAACAAAGCCAATATAAGAAAAGGCTCAACATTTGAATGTTTGGGGCTGTCTTCGTTGCTCTTTGCTCTCTGCTCTCTTGTCGTCTGCTCTGTTATCTCTGTATTGTCTCGCTCTCACTCGTTTGCCACAATTAGGTGTTAATACGACATTTTACTGAGCAACAGCAGCAGCAGCAGCTGAAGCAGCGCAGCAATAAGAAAGAACAACAAAAATAACATAAATGAAATATTTATGCAATGCTTGCACATGAAATATTTACGAGCGTGTATGTGTCAGTATGTGTGAGAGTGCGAGAGTGTGGAGCACCTCGCTCTGCTTTGCTCTCATTTATTGCGTATGTGTGTGTGTGTGTGTGTGTCGACGATCGATAAACTGTCGTCCGACGTCGACGCTCATTGTGCGCTTCCCACTGTGTGCGTGTGTGTGTGTGTGTGAGAGAGGCAGTTATGTGCATGTGTATTTGCCTGTGGATTACATTCCCAGCAAGCAATTTGAACGTTTTCTGACAGTTTTCTGATAGTTTTTTATGAGCATTTTACATCATAAAGTGCCCAAAAAAGAGTCCGGAAAGAGCGTTTTTTTCCGTGAAAACGGTCGCACTTTAAGAGGGCAATTTCTGAGTCTAATATGACTCTTTTTTGACACAGAAATAAGTGCTTTCACCCTCCTAATCAAGCATTGAAAACGCTCAGAAAATACTCATAAAAGTATAATTTTTAGGCACTTAAATCGAACCGAAAAAATTCTTATCGGACTCGTTTTGGTTTATACAATCGTGTGGATAAATTGATCTTTATATAATTTTTATTTAATTCAACAAATTACAATATTAGAAAAATATAAAGAATTTAAAGAAAAATTTAAAAATAATTGAAATATTATAAAGTTAGGATTTCAAATTCACAGTTTTATGAAGAACTTAGCATTATTAACTTAACGTATATTTTATATTTTAATTGTTCACTAATCACGACCGACTTGCAAGGCACGTAATGCAGAAACTAAATAAATGTTTTGTGATCTCGATTATCGCAAATCTGCATTCCGTTATTTTAAGCGCTGTTTTAACTCAGTTCTTACTTAACTTAACTCCGAATATGCTCAGACAATAGACCATTTTATGAGTCGATGTTTAGAATGCACTGATTGCGCTCCGAAAACGATCTTATTTATGTGCCTACTCAGAAAACACTCTTAAAATCGGCTCTTTTTGGACACATAATTTAGAGCCCTCCTAACTTTGCTTGCTGGGTTGTAAGTTCTCTCTATAGGCGCAGCACCAACAAGAACAAAATGCCGCAATGTGCAAGCAAGAGCAATTCCCCCTTCCCCATTCCGCACGTACGTCGAGTGTGTCACGCATTTGCCTTGTTTTTGTTTATTTTATTAGTTGAGTGGCTTTTAGTTGAAAATTTCTGTTACGTTTTTGTCGCTTTTGTTATTGTAATGTCTATTGATTGAGCTGCGAAGGGGGGGAGGAGGGGAAGAATAGCGGTGTAAAACCCCCCAATTGACTCGATGTGCTCTTCTAAACATGCATTTATGAATGTATACATTACAAATGTAATGAATGTATGTACTGCACACACATCCAATGTAATTGCTGTTAAAATGTTTACTTTGCGTGCAAAATGTTTGCAGCTAATTTGTTTGGGCTTTATTTATTTTATTTTGCAAATAATAAATACGTCTGATGGCAGCTAGATAACTAATCAAAATCGAGTTAATTTCATTTGAAAATGACATTTGATGAATTTCACTGTCAAGCTTGTTATTTGGTCAAATGTAACAAGACTCGTTGAAGCGCAACGCGATAGGAATGGAAAATCTATAGAAAATTGCAGCTTACAGTGACCGACAAAAGTCTGAAACGCTTTATTATAGCCTTGCTTGCAGTGACAATCAAGCAATGTGTAACGCATAAAATAAACCATTATGCAGCTGAGCTGAATCAAATCCGCTTTTCATTCTTTCCAGCTGTTGCTATGCCAAGTATTCGCTCAGTTATAAAGCTATACTTAACAGAAACTTGCCGTAGACGCGACTTTTGTTAGCTATAAAAACGATTGGGTCATGATCAACTTAAACTTCAGGTTGTATAGTAATGTTTTTCTAGTTAATATGATGACTATATCTTATAGGAATATTTACACCAAGGGTTTAACATAATATTCAAATCAAAAGTGTGATTCATTGAAACAATTTATGTATACAAGTTAGAAATTTACTTAATTTGTACTTCAACTAAATTCATCTTTGAAAATATAATATAATATATTATAACAACCTGGTAAATACTGTATTTTAAATTAAAATTTGCTCCATGGATTATTTAAAATGTAATTTGTGATTCTTTTATAAATTCTATTTTCATATTTTAATTGTATTTCGACTAAATTATCTTCAACAAATTATATGCTTTGCTTTGAACTATCAGCAATAACGTATACGTGATTTTTGATGACTCATTTCTTGAATTTTCAAATTCCCCACACACACACACTTCTGATCTGTCAATCGTCAAGGAAAAGATATATCCCATTATGCCCAATTAACGGCATGCGACTGAATCTCATCAAAAAAATTTGCTTAACGCTTTTGATTGCCAAACTAAATAAATCAGGCGACAAGGCGAAACGAGTCGAAACACAAGGCAACAAGGCAAGAGCAATAACAAAGCTACAAAGTCGAATACGGCATACGCTTTAAAATCGGAATTACTAAAAATAAACACCAACAATGGTTTGAGAATATTTTAAAAATGATTTCAATGCAATTTTTCCAAAAATTAAGTCCACTTTTTACAGATTAAGATTTGTGGAAATTGTTTTTTTATAATATTCAGAAGACTTTTGTGAAGTGTATTAAGATATGCGAATGCAAGGCATGACAAAAGGCCACAAGCAAAACAACTGTTTTGCAAAAATGAAACAACAACAGCAGAAAACCAGAAGATGGTGACGAAAAAGAAGAAGAAGCTGATGCTGTGAAACTCAGCAACTGAGCAACAAAAAACCGCAAGCAAAGTGGGTTAAAAATAGCAAATTGCACAAATACATACGTCGGCAATTATAAGGCCATAAATTGAGGCTGCAAAATTATATTGTTGTCTACACAACAACCGAAATAACTACAATAATAATTATTAAAGTAACCACGCCCCTTTAAAAGCCCCTTGGCCAATACAAAGCAAAAAGCAGGTGATGCCAAATTAAAGCCAAGTTAGTGTCTGTAATGTTTCCCAAAATAGCTCAACAATTGAAACTTGTCAAATACTTGTCGATAAATTAAATAAACGTGTAAAAATAGCGACTCTGAATTCAATGCTCACTGAGAGAAAGCCAGAGTTGTTCGCTCTCTTCTTACTTCGCTTTAACTCACTCACTCTCTCTCTCTGTCTCTCTTGCTCTCTGTGTTGATTACGCGCTCTTTGGTTGCCTTCGTTGTCTATTTTTGACGCCGCGTGAGCTGCGAGCAGCTTGTTGCCGTTTATTTATAAAACAACCGGCGGCAACAACAACACCAACACAACGACAACAACATGTGCTGCGGATGCTAAATTTACTTACGTATGTGTGTGTATTGCCTTTGCGTATCCATTTGCTTTAAGTGGGCGTCGCTGTCGCCGTTAACGTCGCTGCTCCCGTTGCTCTGTTGCTGGATTTTGTGGAATTTTCTTTTGCCATTGAATACAAAACACAAAAAAAAAGAACGTAGAAATTTGCATTCAAATGAAATGTGAATAAAACAGTGCCAACGAGAGATGTGAAGCAAGGACATGTGTGTGTGTATGGTTGGGCGCCACAATTCTAGAGGGAGACGGATTACATTTATAACGGTTGCTATGCAATTAAATAAGCAGAATGCGCGTAAGATAATACACCCAGAAAGAATGCAAACACACAATTAGTGATGTAGACAAAATGGTATTGGCTGATTAATTATCGATTGGTGGTTCATAAAATTAAAAAGACATATTTCAAAAAGAGTTTATCGATATGGTATTTCAGTAATTTTCAATGAAATTTTGGTTTCGTTTCTTACTTTTCTACAGCGAGTGCTTTTTAAATGCCTTTTACAATATCTTATTTCTAAGAAAAATAATTCAGCGAATTTTATGAAAATGCAATAAGTTCTTTGAAAACATTTAAATGAGATTCTGAATATAATTTCTGTATGTTAATAAGTGCTAATATAGTAAGCTTATTAGCACTTATCGATATTTATAATTATCGTCTCTTATTAATTTGTGTAAATCTAAATGACCTGCAAAATTTTTTTTTCGTATTTATCGATATACATAATTGTCTCATTGCAGTCAACAGGTAGTCGTTTTGAGCTATCGATTTCATTACGGATTAAAACGAATCTTATCGATAACTACTTTTGTAATAAATGTATAAATGCATTTGGCACGCTTGCAATACGATTTTAATACCAAAACAAATTGCATAAAGAACTAAAGAGGAAGAGGAAGAGAAAGTGGAAGTAGGAGGGAAGAGCGATAGCAGCAAAAGCTGCTGTTGCTGGTGCGCCGGCAAAGAGCAAGACGAAGACGTCGCGTCAGCTATACTGCAAAGGGTACTAGCATCAATTGCATCTGTGTGGAGTGAATATGATGGGAGGGGGGTAATAGTAGAATAGTATGACGTTTATGGGATTTTTATGTTGGCTATTGCCATTAAAACTAATGCGCATGATGCAAAAACATGTCAAAACGTTTAAAACTATATAAAAACCAATAGACGTTTTGTGAAATTGTGAAAAAAACAACAAATACAAATAGCTATTTGTGTATAATGTAATGTATGTACATTTATTTCTACACAAAATAAAGCACAAACACTAAGTGCGAGTGCAATGGCGAATGGCTTTTGCTCTGTGGGTGGTTGGTCGCCTCTCTCTCCTTCTCTCTCATTGTTTGCTTGAGTTCAGTTTTGTTTTGGCTGCTTCTGCTTCTTCTTCTGTGCGTTGACATTCATGGCGCACATGCATCGACACGTTTTTCACACTGTCGCCGTCGTCGTCGTTGTTGTTGCTTTTGCTGCTGCCGTAATTGTTGTTCTTGCTGCTCTTGTTGTTCTTGTAGTTGCTGTCGGTGATTGGAAGTTTTTGCATGCAAAATGAAGTGTTAATCAGCATGTAGCTGATGCGACGTGTAAGAGAAACAGAGAAAGGGAGTGAGAGAAAATGGGGGAATGCAAAATACTGCTGATCTCACTGCGTTTGCTTATAGAGATGTGACATGGCTTAAATGTAAGACGATAAAGTATTTTTCCATTCAATAACTAAATACATGTTTGATTCCTTTCTTAACACAGTGAGAGATTAGAATAAAATAAAATACTCTTCACTATCAGAATTACAACTTGTTTCTATTGATGTAATTTCTATTGATTTAAATTATTTGGTTTTGCTTAGCATATCATTTTGAATTTTGCAAATAAATAAATTTTTATTGCATGACATTGGTATAATTGATATTATTACGGAGAAGTACTGAAATATTCTCGAAGTCTTTAGCAAGTGTGTAAAATCCTTTGGAATAAGCAGTAAGACAGCTTATAAAGGAACATAGAGCACAGACATAACTTGTTCCTGTCAGCCTTTGCTTAGCAAGAACAACAAAAACGAGAAGCATAAGACCTCTGCTCATAATTCACAGTTTGAATTGGCAACTGTAATGTGAGAAGCAGAGAAAGAAGCTGTCGATGCCGATGCCCCAGTCGATGCCGATGCCGATGCCGATGCCGATACACGGACATTCATTTCATAAACTTCTGTATTTTTTTCTGTTTGTGTTGTATTGCAATTCCATTCCAACAAATCCTCAACACACACAAGCACACACGCTTAAATTGAGAGCACGTGTGAGTGTGTCTGTGTGCGAGCAGCTCACGCGTGGGCAGCAGGTGATTCGATGAGTCGCTGCTCTCACGTTCTGTTCCCTGTTCCACTGTTCCCTTTTCACTGTTCACTGCTCACTGTTCAAAGTTGTGTGAGTGTGCATGTGTGTGTGTGTTGTTTCTTTTTATTTCGTCTGTCGCTGTCTGTCTGGCTTGCAATGTGCAGCTGAGGACTTTGGCATTTTATTAAATTAAATGCCTCTCCCGCCTTTGCTTCCCTTTCTCTCTCTCCCCTTCTCTCTTTGTCACTCTCCTGCTGTGAGTGGTTCCAACTTTGTTACTTCCGCTTCCCTTTTCCTCTCTTTTGGCTACGCTAGTTTTTTGTGCAGTCCGCGTTGAAAAGAAATGAAAATGTGTTAAAGTTTTTGGTTGTGGCTAATATTTTTCGTGTGTGTGTGCGTGGGTGTTGGAGTATAAAAGGTGGAGCTGAATCTTGTTGCTGATAAAATGATAGATTCTATGGCAAATTGGTTATCATGCAGAGAAACACGGAGAAAGATAGATGGAAAGAAAAGACGCACGCTGTCAATTGAATTAATGAGGAAGTTGCTTTGATGGAGATGCGATAAGTGATAACTGGCTTGCTTATCGATATACAGCTATCGATATATAATATTATTAGAGATATTCAGCAAATAGTTTTCGAAGATTTTGAGAATCTAATTAATTTATTAACAATTCGATAACGGTGAGAACATTCTGTTCCACATAATAATAACTAATAAAAATCAATATATATCGGTATTTCGATTATCGATTACTTGTAATCAACACAAACGAAAGCGACAACAGCAGCAAATTCAATCAAATTTTCGTAGAGGGAGAGCGAGACAAAAAAACTTCTTGGCTATTGATAAAGAACAATGTGAAGCGGCAATGTAAATGAAATGTGCGATAAGAAAAGCCAAAAAGCAAAGCAAACAATAATGTGGAGAGTAAAGCACGTTTAAGAAGAAGAGAAACAACAGTCAAACCTACAAAACGCGCGAAAAACGTGCAAAAATGTCGAGTGAACAAAAAAAAAAAAAAAAATATTTCCACAATGATGTAAGATAACATAAAAGGCAAGTTTTTTCTTTGCTTATCAGGTCAAAAACTCGAAAGCTTATCAACGCGTTATTCTCTTCCATTCACCTCTACCTGTGGTTCTCTAGCTATCTCTGTTTCGTTGCATCTCTTGTCCTGCTCTACACAAATTAATCAGCGTCAAAAGTTGGCAACTATCACACAACACAGTTAATAAACTTTGATATTACAAAGCGCAACTCTTACAATGACTGGACACGTATCAAGTATACGACACGTGTGCCACTGGGAAAATGAGTGGATTAATGTGAAAGGGGAGGCTTTTCATAGAAAACTGTACTATCGATTACTATCGAATGGTGTATTTCATGATTTATGATTAGTAATTGCTGTGAATGTGATGTGAAATGATTAATCTGTGGCATTATTATCGCAGATCTTTAATGAGTCGATAACTTGAATTGAACAAGTGAATAAAATAAGTAAAATATCGTTTTGATTTGCATTTACTTCAATTTAATCGATATTAAATTCGATTATTACGCAAATTCAGTGTCAAGATTATATTTTATTTTTGAATATAGTCTTAAATAATTGTAATCTGAGATTGTTTTGATTAAAGTATGATAATGATTGCTTAATTGCATTTAATCAATTTCTTTAATCAATTATAACAGGTTTTCTGCTTTAATAAGTGGAATATTTGAAATGAATTGTCTAGTGAAATTAAAAATGAATTCAATTGATTCGTATAAATTTGCATAAAGCGTTTGCTTACTTATTACTTAAGCTCTTTTTTTATAGAATATGTTATTGATTATCTTGATGAAGTATTTGAAACGAAAAAGAGAAATCTTTTTCAATTATGTTCCTAAACTGTATCACTTATAGTTATGCGATTTGGCAAAATGAGATTATACTAAGAGGAATGTTTTCAATGCTGCATTGTTAATAATTAATACGCTTCTTCGGAGGTGCAAAGTAGCGACATTATCCTTATGATGGGGGAGTTGGGAGAGTTTGTGTCTTATCTGCTTGGGTCCTGGAAAAGCCGCAGTGGAAATTCCGTGGGACGAGGGCTGGCTTCAAGTACACGCTCAATTAAAGCGCTCAAACCGAGGCGAAACTGCCGCCAATGAGGCTATAAAATATCAGCAGCCAAGCGACCAGCACATAAACAAAACTTCAAAGGACGAGTCCTCAAGAGTGGGAGGGAGGAAGGAGTGGAGGAGGAGCAACCAACCAGCCAAGAAAAGCAGGAAGGGATTGAGGGAGGAGGCAAGTAACATGCCGAAAAGAAACTGCCACTTGAAGCGAAAAAAACAAAAGGCATTGCAATGAAAGCCAAAGCCAGGACGAAGCACGAAGGACGCAGGCTCAAGTCTACACAAGGATATACTATATACATATAAATTTATATATATATGTGTGTATGCTGGCGAGGACAACTTCAGCACTGGAGAAGGACGCCAGCTGAAAAGCAATGATGATTTATGTACGAGGCCAAGTCGGGGGGAAAAGCAACACTGGACTTTTGGTACAGCGAACCAAAGCCAGAAACCCAGAACCAGCAGCAGCATCAGCAACAATAGGGGGAATGCAGGAGAGGAGAGTGGAGTGGAGAGGGCCAGCACTTGAGTATTCATGCAATTTCTGGGTTATAGCCGCCATTAAACTTGCCCCAAACTAAGCGCCAAGAGACAAAACCTCTTTCGCTTCCCAACAGCTGCATGAAAGAGTTACACTCGAATGTACTTGACTACAAAATACCTGGTAGACATTTTTATGGAATAGAAAACTATTTAGTGTGAACTGAAAAGGAGGGTAGAATTTAGTTTATAATAAAATTTCCAGAAAGATTTTGAATTGTGATTTATTCATATCCAAATTATTTGGATAATATAAAAGATTATTTTATGTGGTTGACTACGAGATACCTGGTAGAATATTAAATGGAATAAACGATTACTAATCAGATTTGTATCATTGACAACTTAATCATGACAATTTCAAAAAGCATTTGGATTGTGATTTATTTAAGTCAAATTATTTGGATAATATGAAAGATTTATTATGATCTGACTTAAAGCCCAGATAATTGTTTCCTGAACAAGTTTATAATCCATTCCTTATTAAATTCTCAGAATTTATTAAGATTGTCCAAAAATTACTTGCCTAATGAGCTTGTTGGCGATTTGAGTGGATGGAAGAAAGTTTAGCTATAATCTAAAAAAAAAGTAATGAATTCTTATCTAGAAATTTTATTTGCAGCTGAGATCCAGTTTTTGAAACATTCTAATTTATTGGCTTAATCAATATGAATATGTTTTGGTTTTATTCAAGAAACTTTATCAAACATATCACATATTTTTAATGGAATATGTGTACTTTTTATGTTAAGGATTATGTGTTATATCATTTCGATCTCAATATATTCACAAACTGAAATCTAGTTTTTTTATATAGGCGAATTTATTGGCTTATACAATATTATTATAATTCGAAAAACTTAATTTAAAACATTTCACATAATTTTTCTTCCTTTAAGGTTATGGATCTCATGTTATATCATATTCTTCTCAATATAGTGTTTGCTTAGTTCCTTTTTTATTTATTCTTTTTTCCTTTTTTTCTCTCGCTTCTTTTAAGCATAGGTAAATCGTATAATTAATATTAAATTCACAGAAATAGCAGTTCTCCAATGATCCCTACTATTATATTGTATATAACATCTTTTCAGTTGGTTGGATTTGTCTATTGGGGAGATCGAGTATGTGGTATTTTTTCCGTCTTTAGTCTTCTTCAATTCTTTTTACGGATATGGAGTCTATCGATGCATTTCTCACTAAATTTCTTGCTATCTTCTTTTATGGTTGGAATATTCAGATCTTTGTGAATATTTGCATTAGAGATACGTAAAGAGAAGCATTGAGAATTCCTTGACACTTTATTTTATTACATTCCTATAATAATCATTCCCTTTTTTCCCCAAATGGGTTCCGGGTATAAAAAGAGACGCCAGCAAACAATATGCAAGGCTTGGCAAGTTGCAATAGATGCAAAGATGCAAAGATACAGTTCTGTGGCCATAAGAGAAAGAAAGAAGGAGAGTTGAGGAAAAGAGAGTCGAGTAGGAGCAGCAGGATTCTTTCGTCCTCGCCCTCGCCCCCTTCCCTTTCCTCAATTGAGGCAGTCTGTAGGCCTTTGCCTAGTTCTGATGTTGCATTTGGAAATTGCATGCCAAATGCAATGAGGATATAAAAGGCAGAGTTGGAGGAGCCAAGAGGAAGGAGGGGAGGAGGAGGAAGAGGTGTGGTTGCGGGTTGCGAGTTGTGTGCCACAGCAGTTGACAGTTCAATGTTGCATTTCAAAGTAAAAGGGATGTGTCGTCTGTCGTCAGTGTAGTTGAAGCGTTTTAGGCGCTCAACTTAAGAGCGTGCAATGTATGTGTGTGTGTGTGGAAAAGCACAAAAGAAAGAAAACTGCTGAAGGAGCACAAAACCCGCTGAGTGCGAAAGAGAGGGAGAGAAAGAGAGAAATCACAACACGCATCGCATACATGTGTTTTGTACACAAGCATTTGCCGCCAAAGTAGCGCCAAACGAGCGAGTCAAAAGGGAACTAGCAACAAAAACTACACAGAGGGTGATGAATGGAGGCGGGGACGGGGGCAGGGGAAAGGGTTGAAAGCAAGTCTGAGTGAACGGCGGCAAAAGAGGAAAAAACTCACATGGAAATCAAGCAGAAGCTATTAAAGTTATTGGCAAATCTTTTGCAATAATACATATTTTAGATTTAGAATTAATAAAAATGTAAATTATGAAAAATGTTTCAAAGAAAACACAAAAATATAAAAAGAATAAATAAAAACCTATAAAGAAAACATAAAAATATATAAATAAATCAAAAATATATAGCGCAAAAAAATTAAATTATTTAAAGAAATCAAAAATAAAAATATATAATAAAAGATTAAAAGATATAAAAAATAAAAATATCTAAGAAATATTATAAGACCTTATACAAGATTTATAAAAAAAACATAAAAATATATATTGAAATCAAAAATATAGAAAGTAAAAATAAAAATATTTAATAAAGCAACATTAATAGATATAAAGAAAACTCAAAAATATTTAATAAATTTATTCACATCCAAATTATTTGAATAATATAAAAGATTATTTTATGTGGTTTTTTGCAATAATACATATTTTAGATTTAGAATTAATAAAAATGTAAATTATGAAAAATGTTTCAAAGAAAACACAAAAATATAAAAAGAATAAATAAAAACCTATAAAGAAAACATAAAAATATATAAATGAATCAAAAATATATAGCGCAAAAATTAAATTATATAAAGAAATCAAAAATAAAAATATATAATAAAAGATTAAAAGATATAAATAAAAAATAAAAATATCTAAGAAATATTATAAGACCTTATACAAGATTTATAAAGAAAACATAAAAATATATATTGAAATCAAAAATATAGAAAGTAAAAATAAAAATATTTAATAAAGCAACATTAAAAGATATAAAGAAAACTCAAAAATATTTAATAAATATTACAATAGCTTATATACAGGCAAATAATATACGATTGTATACGTATTTTGTTATTGATAAATATTTCGGTATTATTATTTTTGGTATATTTTTGGCATTATACAACATAAACAATCGAGTTTATTCTCAAATTTTAACTTTTCCGATGATATCACCAACTATGAAAACTATAAGAACTAGAAATATGAAACAACATATTGGTGACAATATTAATTATTTTAAATAATTTTTTTCGCTGAGAAAGTTTCAATACATTTAACCTTATAACTTTCTTCATTACATATCCATTAAAATTGCAGTAACAAAACTCAAGTTTTTGACTGATTGATTTATGTAGCAAAATACCAAATAATATACTGCAAAAATACTGAAATATACACACATTTGGTAAGCCGATTAAGTACTTCATTTGAAATATACCATAGAGGTTATAATATACCAAATTCTTAACTTGACCGATGATATTATAGAAACTATAAAGTAAGAAGCCTGAAATGTGTTGACAATATGTTTGTTTGTATACTTTGGAAGGTTGCAATAATTGTTTAGCCTTGCAACTTTCTTCATTACAAATCCATTAAAATTGCAATAACAAAATTTGAGTTGTTTTTGTGCTGTGTGATTGACTGATTGATTTATGATATGTAGCAACAGCTGTTGGCATTGAAAGAGAATTTGTACATTTTGTAGTCGGTAATTTTCCAGACAAATAGCGAAACGGCAAACACTTTATTATTATTATGCTTGTTATTTGATTTAATATTATTATGTAGATTTTTGTGCCCCTTTTTGTGTGAGTTTTGTTCGCATTCTGTTGCGCTTCATTAAACAAGCTGCTTTTGGATTCTCGACACATTTTTGTTTAATTTATCAATACCAATTACACACACAAACAAACACACACACACTCTCACTCACTCACTCAGTCACTGTTTGCATCTCGCTCTCTCAATCGCAGGGTGCGTTTAAAAGCGCTTACATTGATTGATTACCTCGGAGGCGCGACTTTCGGTTGCGTTTTTACACGCGCGCGACTTAAAACGCTAGCAAGCGCTCTTCTTCTTTGTATATATGTGTGTGTGTGAGAGTGAGTGCGGTCATTGTGTATGTGTGTGTGTTAATTGTTGTCAAGGTTGTTGTGTTGTTGCTTACCGTTTATGTTTGACTTGTTTGTTGTTGTTTCTGCTGCTGCTGCTTTTGCTGCACACATGTTTCTTGTTTTTCTGGCTTTCAGCACTTTTTGCTTTCTTTTTCCTCCTCTCTTTCTTCGCGTTGCCTTCTCTTTGTTTTTTTTTTTGTGTCTTCTCCTTTTTCACGCTTCAAAAGTTTTTTAGCTGTGATTTTGGCTAATGCAATTTGGTAGCCGCTTTTGTTTGTCTTTGGCCTACATTTTCGTTCTTTCTTTCATTCTTCGTTTCGCTGTTTTATTTATTTATTCGCTTTGTTTTTAAGCTCTCTCAACAGTTGTTGTTGATTTGATTTTTCAAATTGGGTTTGGATTTGTGAAATTGATGCCAACGAATGCCACATGTCGCCCACACATCCAAAAAAAAAAATAGGTCAGCAATTGTGTTTGTTTAATTAGTTTATTAATTGCCAACTTAACAAAGTATGTGACAGATGCCCTGTTAATAGGCGAGCTCTGCTAATTAACATTATGGATATAACATTAACTGCAATCAGTGTTGCCAATTCTTCTGCTCATAAAATAGCTAAAGTAACATATGAAAAACGCTAGAAACCGCCAGAAAATTAGGATGATAACCAAAATATAAAGCTACGTTAGTAAAACAATATTTTTATTAATTGGATTTTTTTATTAAGTATTTTTGAGTAGTAAATTTCGTCAATCATGCACCACAACAATCCCAAATGGTCAATGGGGCTGACCAATGAATGCGTCGCAATATATGCCCATATAAAGAGAAATGCCGCCTCTTGCTGGCAGTTTTTTTTAGAGACAGTCGGAACAAACGTTATTTTGTTCGTCTGTGAAAATGCAGATGACGAAGACTTATAGTTGTTTGTCTTGGCATGTGCTTGCAAATCACAAAGTTTCGCATTAATGGTACATTTGCAATATTTTCAAAAGCATATTTGATCATCGGCTGCATCTAGAGCTAACCAATTCTTAAAGAAGGGGTTTATAAATCTTGGGCATTTTAACTGCCCCACACGATCGTTTTGGGAATTGTGAAATACACAGATGGTCATGTATATATAGTATAAAACTAGTATAAACTATAAATCGATAAAAATGCAAAGATCTTTTGGCATATCGATGTTTTTTACCATTGCAATGCAAAAATACTGCAAGGTTTTAAAGTGTGGCATAGTAAAACATAAAAATACACAAAAGTACCAGATATTAAAAAAAAAACTAAAGTTCCATAAGTTTTGTTTTGAAAATAGCTATATTTCCCGCTAGCCGCTAGTTTTTAATTTATCCCGCATTTTGCTTTTGAAACCGTCAGATCTAGCGGGGAAATAGCTAAATTGGCAACGCTGACTGCAATTAGCATAGCAGAGTTTTAGCGCTGTTAATAGAGTTAACATGGGAGTAAAGAGATCTATGCTTAACAGCGAATGTAAACATATGTTATGTTAACTCGTTTGGCAGTTTAGATTTTATGTTAGCTAAAAATTTGACTAGGATTAAAAACTTCAAGCTAAGTTGTACTTATAACAAAAAATATCAATAAATTGCGAGACTTCGAAATAATTATTTGTTATAAATCTCTTGAGGCTACTTAACAGTTGTGACGTCACAAGTATTTGAAAATATACTGATAAACTGCTGCTATTTTTGTTTACTTTTAAAAAAAGCTTTTTGTTTTAATCTTGTAAACAGATTTTCTACAATTCATCTATATATTTCAATTATTCTAATTTTCTCTAGATTTTACCTACAACAAAGCAAAAACTCTTATGTAGGGTATAAGAAAAAAACATTTCCATTGACATTCCAAAAATTACTTTTGCTTGCATGTTTTGCGTTCGTTGGCAATAAAATGAAGAAGACGAAAATATTTAAAGTGAGAGTAACAAAAACAAAAATATGAACTCAAAACAAGGCCACCATGAAGAAGAAACAGAGACAGACACAGACGAAGTAGAAGAAGCAGAGGAAGAGGATGAAGGCAAAGAGGTGTGAAAGCGAAATAAATATTTTCATGAGAAATGCAAAGCTGCTGGCTGAGCAGAAATTCCAAATTAAATTCAATTAAACTAAAGTCAATTATAAACATAAATATGCATTTATACAGTGTAAACACTGAAAGTGGGTTAAAGAATGTTGTATGTATGTATGTGTGTGTGCGTGTGTGTGTGTGTTGTTTTTATCAAAAATTAAAGATGTAAAGTTGAGGGGGAATTTAAATGCCTTTTACAGTTGAAATTCCGAAATGTATGCGATTTACTTTTATGTAATTTAAATTTATCTAATTTATACTTAACTCGTTTTTTTATTTACATAATGTTTATTTATGTATACAAATAAATGTGTGTAACATGAAAAATATGCAGACTTTCTATAGCAACATTTTGAGCCACTTTCAAGAGAGCGTCGCGAATGAGACAAAAAAAAAACTCGAAAACAAAGAGCGTAACTTGTGATGAGTTTGTTGCTTTCCATTTCGTCTGTAATTGGAAATATGAATGCGAATGTGAATTGCGATTGTGAGTGTGAATGTAAAAATGTTCAATGCTAACGCAGTTTGATCGATAAAATTTAAAATAGAGAATAGCTCAATAAGAAATGGGTACGATTCGAAGGCCTCCAAAGAAGTTGTGCGTAGTTTCTTTGCAAATAATACAACTAATACTTAAAAATGCACGTTGCCTGTTTTCACTGTGCAGCGTTGCCGAATTTCTCCTAGAATTCTCTGCTGCTCTCTTCTCACCTCAATTAATTATCCCCGAGACGTCCTAAAAAAATAAACTATAATGACAAAGTCCTGGGCAATATATCGTATTTCGTAAATCTCTCTGATTTGCGTAGTTTCTTTGTAAATAATGCAACTCATTCTTCGAAATGCAACGTTGCCTCTTTTCACTGTGCAACGTTGCCCAATTTCACAGAGCAGTGTTGTCAAATTTCAAAGTGTTTCTCCTAGAATTCTCTGCTGCACTCTTCTCACCTTAGTTAATTATCGCCGAGACGTGCTAAAAATAAAGTAGAAGTTGAAAATTCAACACACATTTGGGTCGCAGTCGGAATCGTGTAATGACAAAGTCCAAGGCAATATTTCGTACTTCGTAAAACTCTCTGCCTGAGTTTTCTTAAAGTGATATAGTAGATATGTAGCTGTAGAGTTTTATAAGTATGTAGCTTCTGTTGTGTGTTTGCACTTGCTGATAACTCGTCAAAGATTGCAGTCGCAGACCGAGTTCGAGTCTCTCGAGCCCTCACGTATTGTATAATCGCTTATCAGTTTTTACTGTTTTTGTTTTTGTTTTTCTCATGTTTGCGGTGCGCGTATGACAGAAATAAATTAAATGTTTAGATTGAAAAAAATAGCTTATAAAATGTAGTTGTAGAGTATATGCAGAGAGAGAGAGAGAGAGAGAGTGAAAACCGCGTTCAGTTCACTAGAATTCCATTTAATTTCGGTTAACCACAAAGCGTTTTGAATAATTTTTGCTCATTTTTATCGCTGTTGCTGCTGCTGCCAACTCAATTCCCATGGCTGCTCTTTGTGCTGGCAGCCCGAAGTGGGCAGAAAAGTGATGAAATAACTCGGAATGAGAATAAATATTGCTGGGAGCCATTTTCTGTCATTTCTCAAGTAATCTAGAAAAGTGTTCAATGTGAAGTTTCTGAGATTGGCCTAATAAAAATATGGTCTATTTTTTTTTATAATAATTTTTTATTTCAAATAGTTGATATTCCATTCATATTATAACTATTTCCTTATTATACATATGGGTAATTCTCTGGTAAATGTCGCGTGCGAACAGCTTTACAGTTCCAAAAAAAATACATAACCTGAAACAATTATAAAAATAAGTGAAGGTTATTCTTAAATTAGCACTATTTTTTGAGCTAAGATTGATTTTAGAAGCTTGTTCTGTTTTACGATAAAATATATAAATTCGTTTTTTTTGTAACTGTAAAGCTGGTCGCACGCTACATCCCTTAGAGAATTACCCATATATTCGGTAAAAAATATTATGATATTGCTATTATTTTTGCTTATATTATAATTTTATTTTCAAATGCTTCATATTCTATTCAGTTTTTAAATATTTCCTTATTATAGATAAGGTATGATATTCAGCATTCTAATAGATTATAAAATTATTAATTCAAAAAGCCATAAATTATATTTTTCAATAATATAATAAAAAGAAAATTAGTTAAATTGTTAAATTTTTCTGAATTAAAATTGTCATTAAATATTTTTCTTTCTGATTAATTTTATTATGGATATTTCTTTTCAAATTATTGGTTTTTATCGAATTTTCACGCTCCACGCAAGCACTCTTGACTTATTTCATTCATTTTGGTTTCTTATGCCTTTCTTTTCTCATTCATCCCTTTCAGTCTGCCCTTTTCCTTCGCTCTCTTTCTCTCTCTCTCTCATGCCTGAAATTTAACCAAATTTTTGGCACTAGTTTTGCTTGTCTTTCCTTTCTTTTCATGCCAAATGAGTCAGCAGCGCACACGTGCTTCTGCTTGTTGTTGTTGTTTTTGTTGTTCGCTGATGTTGCTGCTTGGTCTAAATAATTAGACTAATTAATTAAGTGTTATCTTTATTGGGGGCTAGCTCTATGCGTTGTTTCCTGCCTGACATGCTATGCTATGCTATTTAGATTCTCAACTGCCAATTAGTAATGTGAATGCATTTTTATAATAAGTATTAGACTTTATAATATCCTGTAATTAACTTTGAGATAATCTTTTTTTGATATTGATATTTTAAAAATTTTATTTTTTAAACATTTCGTCGTTAGGGTTTAACTTCTCACATCGTCTATTATTTTAGGTTTGTTAACATATTAGTATTAGTTTGTATTCTTTTATTTTCTTTGAGGTTTGAGTTTTTATTTGTTTTTTATTAGTGTTATTAATTTTGTTAGTTTTATTATTTTTATTAATTTTGTTAGTGTTATTATTTTTATTAACTTTGTTAGTTTTATTATTTTTATTAATTTTGTTAGTTTTATTATTTTATTATTTTTTTGTTATTTTATTATTAGTTTTATTATTATTTTTGTTAGTTTTAATATATTTTTTGTTATTTTTAAATTTTTTTTTTTTTTTTTTAATTTTGGTGTTTTTTTTATTAGTTTTTGTTTTATTTTTTATATTTTTTTTTTTTAATTATTGGATTTATTTTGTTTTGTCCTATTATTTTTGTTTGTTTATTTTTTGTTTTCTTTTTTTATTTTTGTTTGCTTTTTTTTTTATTTGATTGTTTAACAATTTTCTATTCTTTATTATTCTTGTTTTGAATATTTTTTTCTTTGTTTTTATTTATTTTTTTTTAGTTTTATTTTTTTGTTTATTTATTAATTCATTAATTTTTTTTTAATTCTTGCTTTTATTTTGTTTGTATTTTTTTTATTGATTTGAAAATAATTTTCTTTATTTATATTGGATTTCCCGCTATTTCGTTTTTTAAATTTAATATTAAGTATACGTTAAGTTGGCTGCGCGACATACATTAATATAAAGTATACGTCATGTTGGCAACACTAGATTATTATGTTGATATGAATGAAAATTATGGAGGCAATCTTGAGCTTATTCTTTGATTATCAATTGCTAATAAATCACATTTGTTCAACCTTTTGGTCTTTTAACCTATTGCAAATAATTTATGGGTTTTTGCTGTTTGCGTCATCCGCAGCAAAAGCAAAGCAAAAGCAACAACAACTTAATAAAATATGCAACTATTTTTTCTCCCTTCTTTTACATAACAAATCAGTCGAAACTTCCTTTCACTAAACAACAACAACAACATTCAAAATGCAAACAGAAGAAGAAAAACAAAATCGAAAAAACATTCGCTATATGGCAAAGATTTGCATAAACGCAAAGTTTAGCCATTTCCGAGACTCAGTTGGAAGCATTCCCTCCCCCTCCCCTGTATTTTGCCCCCCTCTGTCTACGTCTTGATAAAGTCGCAACTTGTATTTATAGCAACAATGTAAATTAATTCTCTCTTTTTCTCTGTTTATCTCTTTGCAGGTGAGTCATGAACGCAAACAAATTAACGACTTTTGCAGAATGTAAGTAAAGATTGCAGATAGAAGTTGTGTGTGTATGTGTGTGTGTGTGTGTGTGTGTGTGTGTGTGTGTGCGATATTTTTTTTATAGGGTATCATTCGTCAGCCATGCGAAAGTTATGCGTGTCTCGCATTGATAAAGCAACTTGAGTGGAAATTTATGGCCAAGTCACAAAAATCAGGCAAAAGAAAATTACAATTTTAAGTGCCTTAAAGCGTGTGAAAAGTGCGATAAAGCAAGGCGTCTAAAATGAAAACTCTAAAGAAAATTTTATTATAGATTTCACTTTTGCACACAGAGCAACAGAGAGAAAGAGAGAGGAGAGAGAGGAGGAAAATAGAGTGAGCGGAGCAAACAAACAAAGAAAAGCTGAAGCTGGTGGCCAGCTTTATGAGGCAATGACGTTTATGGCTGCCGGAAAAACGGAAAACTGTTGACGATGCTTATTAACAAACAAAATAAAAGAAAAGGGTCAAGCGAGTCAAGAGCTGCTTCTTCTAAACGATGGTCAACAGCTTACAAGAGACCTCTGCTTGAAAAAACACATTGAGAGTTGATTAATACGCTTAATCGATAAGCAAAATGAGGTTTAAAACTGTGCTCAACATTTCCAGAACTTTTCTGCATGTTTCACTTGAAGGTTGAATGCTCTATAAAGTAGGAATATTAGTTCTGTGAACTAAAAAATAAATAATGAATTTATTAGAAATGTTTAGAAATACATATATGAAGTTACAGTACTTCGGAAGCTTCACTTTAAGTGAGAAGAATACTAGGAAATATGCTTCTAATTAAGTTAAATATATAAGTCAAACTTTAAATAATATTGACTGCTTTCAAAATGACTTTAAGAAGGATTTAAACAGTGTTTACTTGAACTAATTCTTCATGTTTCCATAGACAATGCAAGGAAATTGACTTTTTATAATGAACAACCCATTTTTTAATTATGTTCTCGAATCTAACTAAAGGATTAATTCACCTAAAGAGCATTTATTTCAATTAAATGATATTCTCCATATTCTCAGTGAAGACATTTTAAGGAATAATATAAATAAATACATATTTAATATTTACATTCTCATTTCAAGCGAGACTAGTTGCAGAATATTGACTTTATATAACGTTAAATCAATATTCTGTCGTTAAACTGTCTAAAATATATTAATACACCTTTTTAAAGGGTATTTATTTTTCTTTCTATCATAGTCTCCATATTTCATATTCAATTTATTTAAAGCTCAAAATTGCAACTTGCATTAAGCAAAGCAACTCGAAAGCTCTCAAAACAATAAAATTACTTCAAGGAAAGAGTATTTGGTATTCCACTTTATACAGCAACTCCTTTTTTTTTATGTCGTTTTTTGTGTTGTGTCATCAACTTTGACCTTTTGCAAGCAGTCTGTCGCTCTCAACATGTTTCGCTGCTCTCTCTATCTTTATGTCTCTCATTGCCTATCGCTTTGTGTGTTTAATGTGCGTCTCACGCAACAGTTTGACAGTCATTGGATTTCACTTGAGTCTGTCTCCCGCTTCTCGTCTCGTCTCCCTCTTGCTCAGGTTTTGCGACGTCAATGCTGTTGCCTCTTATTATTGTTTAACTGGCAATGATTAACGATGTCTGACAACAATAGAGCTGCTTCTCTCTTTCTCATTCTCTCTCTGTCTCTCTTGTTAGCCTAAAGAATTTTTGCCAATGACCCAGAAATTGTTTTTGGAGTGCGTTGGGAATTTTTTGCTGCCAAGTTTAGTGAGAGAGAGCGAGAGACACTAAAGAATTTGTATTCAATGTATTTGATGTTAATTAACCTGTCGAGTAATCGATTAATCGCTTCTTGTTAAATGGAATGCACAATCGAGAATGAGTTGTTGTGTGCGTTAGTCAAATGTCTGGAATTACGATTACACATAACATTTAAGCTAATCTACATTTCAATTGTTTCTGGAATGTTTATTTAAATCGCATTCATGGCGCCTCGAAGAACATAAATTGACTGCAAGCGATTTGCATGATTATCGATTAGCATTTTTAGATATACAATTAAACAATTGCAAGTGCTTAACAAACAGTATTTAAATCTTCATTAAGGTGACACTTATTTATCGATTGTCAGTTAATCGATGGGGTTTTTAAGTGATTAATGCAGCTATCAATCGATATGTCAAATAATCAAGCAGTCTTTAAATCAGTTGGTACATTTTCTTTTTGAGTTTTCTATATTTTTGTAAACAATTTATATAGTCATTTATATTTTGTATAATTTTGTTATAATATTTGTATATTTTTATAACTTTGTAAGTACAGAAAATATACATATTTAACATGCAGGAGTAATAGTAAATATGTCTTTTGGTATATTAGTGCGGTATATTTTAAGAATAATACCCAACAGTCGAGCAAATTCAGTTGATTATTATTTTTTTTGAAGAGGAAATTTACCTTTACCGAATTTTGTTGCAATTTTTAAATATATATGTACATATATCATTTATTTGATCGATCAGACAGTCAATAAAATGGTTGGGACTAGCTTCGTTCTTTAATAGATCATTTTAAGAGCTGAATATTTATCGCTGTCAATCTGTCATCAAGACGTCATAAGAAAAATTTAAAGAATCCAATTTTTATATATATCGATTTCTGTCAACACTCTATTAAATCATAGATATTTTTATTTTTTCTTCGTTAAAAGATGATCATTTCTTTTTAATTTTTTATCATCGTTTATTAATATTTTTCCTCGATTAAATTGACTTGAATTTTGATTCATTTGTAGGCAGATTGGAATGCCGAAGAATATAAAATGTTATATTATTTGAGCATATGGAATTAAAATGCGTCCATAAAAAAAATAAATCGAAACTTGAGAAGGCGACGAAATGAGCAATTTTTCTGCGTATTATTTATAAATATTGTTTCGCTGGAATTCGCAATGAAATGATGTCAAAAAAAAAAAAATAATAACAAGAGAACTGCTGAACTGTAGCTTTAATTATAATCAAGAGGATTTTGCACGCTCGTCCAGTTCGCCATACTAAACTACATTTTCAATTTTCGCTGAGGGAGATGGCAGCTTTTATTTTATTGTACATTTATGATGTGTATTACATTGTTGTTGTTGCTGTTGCCTTTGCTCTTTCTTTCGTTTGTTTTTGTTATGTTTTATTTGCCTTTTGCTGTGTTGTGTTGTCGTCTCATGTGAAAAACCTGCCTCAAGGTTATTGGCTTCTTGCTAACCGAAAAAAACAACGAAAAGAAAAAAACGGTGCCTAAAGAGAGCGCAACGAAGAGCGAGAGCGAGGCAAAGCGAGCAATTTCTCCATTACAAACGACGCTCGCTCTTTTTGTTATCGTTGTTGTTTTTATTGTTGCTGTCTGAGCTTGGCTCGCGACTGCGCTGCTGACTGCGCTGTTGTTAAATAGACACACCGCAAAAATGAAACTTATCGAGTTCATTATCTTTTATGCTTTTTACTTTTGAGCGTCGCCGACTGCGGCCCCAACATAATAATCGTAATAAGGTCAAGGATTTTCTTTATACATACTATACTTTTTTTTTATTATTTATTTTTGAGCCAGAATATTTCTGCTGTTCTCATTATTGTGCTGCTTCTTTTCAGTCTTCGGCATGTGCCGTTAATTTACATGCACAGACTTGTTTACAAGCAAAAGTGTGAAAACGATGAGATATAACATTACGTTTTTTCTTCCTCCTTCCAATTAAAATTGTGCTGCCAAGAAGAAGAAGATGAAGAAGAAGCAGCAGAGCTGCATTCTTCGGCTTATTCACATTCTATTACAGTTAGAGTTTTGCCTTTTTTTCTTCTTCGTCATCTTCATCTCAGAGAAACTTTCACAAGTTCTGCCGTCAACAGCTGCTCTCGTAACTTGCCGAGCTCCCCTCGCATCTCGCACCGAGACTTTTCAACTTCTTCTCTTTTTAACCACTTAGAAGAATCATCAACTTGTTTTGCCCCAGCTACTTTTTTCTTGAGCGAAGAAAAAAACTTTTGCATGCCACTTTAATTTGCGCAACAACAAACAAATAAAAACAAGCAAGAGCAATAGAAAAATAAAGTTACAGTTTGAAGCCGCTGGTCAGCATAACGAAGTTTACAGTTTTGCAGCCGCGCACTTACACGTTGATAATGCGTGCATATGGCAAAGCATTTATAATGAACTTAAACAATGCGAAGAAACAAGATGGCAAATGTGGACAGCTGGAGCACAAACATACATACATACACAAAAGTAACACACATTTGCAGCGTCGCGATGCTGACGTCTGACGAAACGTTCATTGCTTTTTTCAGCAGACGCGCGTCGCGTCGACGTCAGCGTCAGCATGGCACACGCTCTTTAGTTCAGTTTCTGATTCACTTTTTGCTGCTGGCTGCTGTTGTTGTTGTTCTTATTTTGCTGATTTCGGCTGGCCCCAAAAACTGTTTGACGGCTGCCCGATTGCTCAGTTGCGCCGCTCTTTACACACACACGCACACACACACTTGAGTGTGCTGTCTCGTTCACGCGGCTTGCAAGTGTGCGCTGTGGCTGGCCATTGCTCTTTGCTTTGCTTCTTTTTTGCTGCTACTGTTTGTTGTTGTATTTGACAAATGAGCAAATGACAGCGTCCAATGTCTGTTGCTCAGTTGGCGCTGCCGTTGCTGCTGCTGTTGACACTGATGACAGTTTGCCGTAAATAACAGAAAAGAACAACTAAGAGTGGGCCCGACTTTTAACATACACAATGTGCATTTTTAAAGAGAAGGCATATAAGATGTTTAATGTGAACAGAGTAGCAACAATTGTGTTATTTTGTTATCTAAAGATTATTGTAAGCATAGTAGTGTTTATTAACTAATATACCCGTTTAACCTTTACTTAGCGGGTATTCAAAAGAAATGAGATAACAATGCCAGGCGCCGGACTATCTAACAGTAATACAAATAACAGCAAATACATATGTACATATGTATGCCTGTTAACAACATAGAAATGTTAATATACATTACCTATGCTAACAGAATCTTTTTAATTTAATCAAACTTTGCCTTGATGCATATCTATGCAATAAATATGTATGAATGTATATGTATGTATATGAACACGCCCCAACCTTGTTGCTGCTGGAACATCTGCTAAGCTGAGCTTTAACTACAGCATAAGTACGACAAAAAATAAGAAAAACGAAAAACCAACAACAACCAATTAAAAACTCATCAAATTGCAGAGCAGAAAACTCCCAAAGCGAAGAGTTTGTCGCTCCCCTTGCTCTTCCTTTCCCTCTTGCGTTCACTCGCTCTTATACAGTCTGACTGGCTTTTGCATGTAATGGAACAAGGGGGGGCAAAACTTTGGTGTGGGGAGCAAAGGCAAAAAAAACATTTGGCAACCCATCGCGGCGACCTTATGTTGCTTAGCACGCCCACAACGTCCGCCCGTCTGCACTCCTCTCTCTCTCTCTCTCTCTGCTTGCTACTCTTGCACACGCTCTCTTAAAAAAAAAAAAGAAAAACGTTATTGCTGGCAGAGTCGAGGCTGTTGCTGAAAATTGTTGCTGTTTCGCCGGCAGCAACATTTCGTCTACTGCTGCTTTTGCTCGCTTATTTGGTTCCCCCCACTAGTACGAATATGTGTGTGTGTGTGAGTGTTCATACACAGACACAACTTCACATTGCTTGTTGTGTTTTGCTTTCCATTTTGTTGCTGCCTTGACTGCCGTCGTTGTTGTTGTATTTGTTTTCTTGTATTTGGTGTGTGCGCGTTCGCTCTATTTAGCTTAAGTGTTGCTTATTGTTTTTGTTGTTGCTGCTGCTGTTGTTGTTGTTGTTGCTTTCTTTTCAGCTGCTTTTACTGTTTACAGTTATTTTCTATTTTGTAATACACTTGCTAAGGGTATCATAATATTGTATCGCAGCTTACAGCAGCCATTCGTTAGCATGAACCTCGCGTCGGTTTTTCCGTTTATTGCAGTTCTCTTTATTTCGTCAGTTTTAGCACTGCAGAGGTGTCTTACATAGAGAGGTAGTAAATATGTAATAATCAGCTGATTTGGAATGCTATTAGTGTTTTGTAGTAGTGTTGTTAATCTTCAATTTTCGGATATTTGCAAGTGTATTCCATATTTTTTTTCATTCACTGCTTAGTTCGCTTCTTCTTATTGCTCTTTAATTGTTCCAAAACGACATAAATGAAAATAAATATGGCGAATATCGTTTACCAACACTACATCTATGCAGCTTAACAACACTGGTGACGCTGTTGTCGAATTCGTCTTAACACTTAAAATGCTGTGCCAAATATTGATCCAATCTCTTTCTGTCTCTTTCTTGCGCTCTCTTGTTGGCACAATTAGCCAAACGTTTTTTTTTTTACATGTCATAAACATTTGTGTCATTGTCATATCGAGAAAGCCCTAACGGTAACACACCCATGCAAATGCAATCTCCCCCTCCCACTCCCTCAACCTACCTCTTAGTTGTTGGCCAACTTAATGATCTTTGGTTTTTGGCCACTTGACAGAGGGATGAGCAATATTATTGACCTCACTCTTTGCACAGCGAACACTGACAATTCTCTGGCCAAATTGATATACATAGGTTACCTCCCACTCTTTCCCACCCCCTCTCTCTTTCTCTCTATCTATGCAGTTCATTCCGTTGTGGCACATTTTGTGCCTCGTTTAGAAGCCCGTTTAGCCGGGGCATGATTAATGATGAGTCCGTTTTGGGGCCAAAATACTATGGTTATCTTTTAATGTTTTTTAGTCAGTCGTGAAAGCTTTAATGCCGGTAACAGTTCAACTCGATTGAAGAACAGCATTTAGCAGAGTTGATTCAATGACAGTGCTGTAAAATGTTTAAGAAAAAATCGAGAATAGTAAATGGATGTTGAGACATTCATTTAAAGCAATTAAGTTATTTATATAATTTCTTAACAGACTTTAAAATTAGTCTTAGTGAAAGGAAAGATAAAAATAACTTTAGCAAAAAAAAAAAAAAATAAAAATAAAAATAAGTAGCTCCAAGAATTTCGGAAGAGTTTGATAAACGTTATCCAACACTAATGAGGAAATAATAAAGGAAAGGTCGAGCAAATTTATCGTCATTTAAGGATTCTAGTTTTTATACCACTCAATTTTAAATTAATCAGAATGACTACCCAATATTTCTAATATAAAAAAAAAACAAAAAAAGAATAACATAACTTATTAGAAATCTTCGATTCTATATCAATACCTGATTAAAAAAATTCGGAAGACTTAAAAACAAAACAAACAAATTGTCCATTTCATATTGTTTTCTTTTATAACGTTATCCAACAACATTCACATTTCTCTTAAAGAAGGAAATGTCGAGCAGATTTATTATATATTATATCAATGAATGATTTTTTATGGTTGAAAATAAGGATTACAGCTTTAATTCAACTCAATTTTAAATTAATCAAAATGACTTTATAATTTATTAAATAAAGAACGAATGTCAATATCAATAAACCTTCACTCTATTTACCTTTTCTATATGTGCGTGAAACTAATAATCATCGTCAGACTAATTGAATGCTTAGAACTTTGTTGTTTTGTTCACATGAAATAAAGTGACGTCATCATTGAGTGCAGACAAGTGATTACATTTAATTCAACTTTCTCTTTTCTTTCGCTGTCTCTCATGGTATCAGTTTTCAAAGATTGATATCAGAGCAATTTGTTGGCAATGCCAAAGTCAATTAGATCCAAATTGGATTACAAATGAATTTGATGGCATTTATATAAATGCAATAAGATATCCCGAAAAGAGCAAATTAATAATAATGATAATAATTATTACGATTATCTAGAGTATTTAATCATGGGATAAAACAAATATTGTACATTTCGCTTACGGGCAATTGCATTTAATTGTTATGACATTTGACGAATGTAATTTATTTACACAATTTCAACTGAATGTCGAACAGCATCGAAATGGTTTTTAAATGCGCATTTTGTGTACATTTTAATCTGTTGCAATCAAATAAATTGACACATTTTTAATGCTGTGCCAGCAACAACAAAAGTTGTTATATCTCAGCTTGTTTTGTATTTGCAACAATGCAAATTTCAATTGCATTTAATGCAACTTTCAATCAGCGAAAAACATTTTCAACGGGAAAGAAAATCATAAACTTTACCGGCTGCGTTTGACATTTCTCAAGAGTCAAGTAAGGAAATAAATATCGGGAGATTTGAAATCATCAAGTGATATAGTCAACTATTATTTCTATAACCATTTCTCGATGCAACCTTAATTTATGATGATGAATTTTTAAAAGATTGTCTTCTGATCTTACTAAAGTTTATTACCTGCAATTAAGGGATAAAAGATTCAACTTTAGTTTGCTATTAAAACTACAAAAAAAAAATGCAAAAATATTTTAAATACATTTACATAATTTTTAAAAAAATGTATTTTTTGCAACGAAATGAATGAAAAGATTCAATTTTAAACCTCAAATAAATGTAAAAATATTTTAATATTTCAAAAAATATTTTCTGTAATGAAAGGATAAAAGCTTCAATTGAAGTTTGCTATTAAAACTTCAGCAAATGTAAAAATATTTTAAAATTGTTAATAAAATTTATTCCTTGAAATGAATAAGTAAAAGATTCAATTTAAGTTTGCTAATGAAACTTAAAACAGGTATTTAACTGTCGAGCACTCTCATCGGTTTCGCGGAGGAAAAAAGAAGTCGGAAGATTGCATGTTGAGTTGCCATTTCGCTTGCTTTGAAGTTTGGTTACCGAAGAAGAACAACCAACATTCAATTTTTCACACATTCATTTTTTTGGGAGAAGTGAAGAAGTTGAAGGAAAAAAAAAAACAAGATCGGAAACTTTCCCGAAACGATAAGTTTTAGTTCCCGTTATGTGGAATTCTGGAATCGCGGGGAAACTTTGGGCCGAGTTTCACAGCTGCATTTAATGTCAACTTAAATCAATTGAAATGTCAATTACAACAAAACATGAAACGAATAACATATAAAGACGAAGTAAACTTTTATTTAGAGAGTGTTTTTTTTTTTCTTCTTATTTTTACAAAGAGAGTCAAGGGAAGAGAGATATGCAACGGGAAACGGGGAGTAACGAGTAGGTGCAGGGTCTTGCATTTTCCAAAGTAATTGACTCGAATTGAAGGTGAGCACAGACGATGACAAACAACAACAACAACAAACGGACAAAGTTGCTGCACAGTGGTGCTGATATTAATATATACTAAAAATAGTGGAACGTTAATCATGAGTGTAATAAAAAAGAAAACATTTTTATTTTAAATATGTAAATCGCAGAAAATATATAAAAACTAAACCTCAAATCAAATTTGAAACGAAAATCGTATAAGAGGCAATATACTACAGAATGTATCAGGAAAAATAAAATGTGGTATAAAATAATGGTATTTTTTAAAAAACTAATTAACTGGAATATTCGAAAATTAAAACTGATAAAAAAAGAATTTAGAAAGCTATTGAGTACACTCGATATCCCATTTTTAATAAAACGATATATCAAAAATATACCACAAAAATACTAACATATACCGAAGGCTTTATTTGGTATATCGAATGTGCTCGACTTTGAGATAGCCGCTACCCATTGTGAATAAAAGCAAAATAGTGTGTCGTTAATTTACAAATATACCAAACAAGTATATAGCAAAAATACTAAAAATATACCAAATGCTATATTTGGTATAATGGTTTAGTATTACATTATAAATATACAATAGTGTATAAAATATACTAGATATACTAGCTAAAGCGCCAATTGCAGAAAACGTTTGTTACCATACAAAAGTATTTCTTAAATAACATCTTCAATTTTTATATACTATATAGTACTTTATCCCGTCGGAGATGCCTCTTTCTGAGTGTTTCACTCACCAGAAAGAATTAAATCTGAAATATCAATAATGAAAACATTAAATTTGTTGATCGTTTTTTTTCACTTCATTGCCAATTAATTGCATTAATGTAATTTGTATGCTAAATAATAATTTGTGAGCAGTTTTAGTCACTGTGCGCCGTGTGTTGACTGGGACCACTTTTTATTTTTAGATGCAGGTGGGCCACATAAAAGCAGAAGAGCCGCAGAGAGGCGACGGAGGAGTCGAGAGATGTTGTTCTGGGGTTGCCTGTTCTCCATCTCTCTTTCTCTTCTCTCCACCTGCTTGGGAGAGTTGTTCGCTTCGCTTCAGTTCAGTTGCGTTTGGTGTCAGTTTGAAAACAGGTTGACATACAGCTTTAGTAGTTCAAATGTCGCCAGCGTTAGTCGAAGCAGCTTTTGAGGGTCTCTTTTTGATACAGATACGGATACAAATCTGAATGAAGATACGGATAGAGATGCAGATACAGATTCACCGAGTTACAGATACAGATACAGTTGCAGTAGCAGATACAGATACAAATTAGCTAGACTTGGAAGAGACTCACGTGGCTTGGTAAGGAATTAGAACAGCAGGCAAACAAGCTGAAAAAAAACAAGAAAGAAAGCTGCAGTCGAGTGTGCTCGACTGCGAGATACCCGCTAACCATTTTGAGTAAAACCAAAATATTGCGGTATTATTCTTAAAATATACCAAACATACTACAAAATACTAAAAAGTTATTAAAGAAATACTTTTGTATTGGCAAAAAGGCCTACTTACTATGGGTCTTAGTTGCTTTGGCTGACAATCTGGTATATTGTGCCGTCTATGGTATATTTTGAATGCGGTACTATATCGATATACCAAATATACCATTTGGTATATCTTTAGTATTTTGCAGTATATTTGGTAAATTTTTAGAAAAATACCGCAAAAATATTTCTTTTATTCAAAATGGGTAGCGGATAACTCACAGTCGAGTAGACTCGACTGTAGCTTTCTTACTTGTTTTTGTCTGATCGCAACTAAATTCAGGAATCACAAAGACTATAGTTATTATTGCATATACTTGCTTTAAATAGTCTCTCTTATAGTCCCTGAGATCTAGGTGTTCATACGGACGGTCGGACATTGCTAGATCGACTCGCCTGTTGACGCTGATCAAGAATATATATAACTACTTCATAGAGTCAGAGATGCCTCGTTCTACCTGTTACATATGTACATTTCCTGTCGGCACAAAGTTATAATACCCTTCTACCCTATGGGTGGCGGGTATAAAAAACACACGCCAGACGTGGACTTTATGATAAAGAAAAAAGAAAATGACACAAAAGAAGAAGAAGAAGAAGACTCAGCAACAGCAACAGAAGACAAACAACTTCAATAACATGAAGCAACTTGCAATTACAAAACTCAAACTCAAACTTCAAGCTTCAAACTCAGCAGGGGCAAGAAGCAAGTGCACAAAAAAGTTTGTCAAAGTGCTCGTCGATTTGTTTATCAGGTTTTCGCAGTTCGTAATCCCTTTATGTTTTTAGTATTCTCTCTTCGCTCTCCACTCTTCTCTTCTCTCTTCTTCACCTGCTTGGTTGTCTACGGTTGTGCAAAAGTCATTTCGTTTGGGGGCAAATATTAAGTCGACAGTCGCCATGCTTTTTCTTCTTCCCCCTCTTTTCACTTGTCTTCTCTCTCTTTCCTTCTGCTCACGCTTGATTTTCACTCTTTGCTGTTGTTGTTGTTGTTGTTGTTGTTATTGTTGGCTTGGTGAATTTTCGAGTTTGCCAAGTGGCAAGAGCAAGAAAAAGGCGAAGAAAATGTGAACTGTGACCAGTAATTAGAAAACTTGTAAGCTCTGATTTGCACTTCTCATTTGTCTCGCTCGCTCAACTACTTCAATGCAAAAATTATTCATGATAATTGCTGCACTTCTATGCTTAAAGGTATTCAACATTTTGATAATTATATGAACCAAATAATGAATAAATAATGAAGCTTATGTTGATTATATCTATTGCATTTATTCAACAAAAATATATGATGTAATTTTGTTGAATTTAGCGTTTTATTGATGTAGCACAAAGTATATAAAGTAGTTGCAATCAGTAGTCTTTTAAAGGTATCGAACTATCGATACTTATTGACTGTGTTGCCAGTTTAATACTAGTAGGGTTGCCAGATGCATATCAAACAATATAACTTACAATATGGATTCATTATTTTGAAAAAAATCTATTGTTTTCTGTTAGAAATATTCTTTATATTAAGCATTTATTCGACAATAAAAAAACATAAATAACTAAAAATAATTGCAAAAACATTATCCTAAAGTTATACACTTAAATGCTAAAATATTGAAATTTCTTTCGAAAGTCTAGTGAATTGATTCTGATATGTAAAACAAAGAATTTTATATACAATATTTTATTCCACTGGATTGCAAAATTATAAAGCAAAGGCTATTAAATTTGAGTTATTTCTCAAATCTTTGAAGTTTTACATATATGATATATATAATAAAAGAAGAATTCAGCATTTAATTATTGCATTATTATATATTATTATTATCATTGATTGTGATATTTTTACTGAATATTTCATAAGTTTCTTTAAACTGCAAAAAGAGCAAATGAATAAAACATTGTATTATATTTTAGGACTCAAGAAAAGTTCCTTAAATCATTCTTGGCTGTAAATATAGTGCTAGTCTATAGCTATAAAAATAAATCTTGTTTACTCTTAAACTTGATTCAGTTTATGTTTTTTCACTGTAAATAATGTAAGCGATAAATTCCTTCAGAAAATTACTCATATTCGAATAAATTTGTATCACAAAGTCTAGTATTTAAATTTATACTTTTCAACTTATCAGTTATTAAAATAACTTTTCAATCTATGCAGCTTCAAGAATCAATTATGATATTCAAATCATGGTTTCTATGTTTGTTTCATATTAAAATATGAATACGCTCTGTATGACTTTTAAGTACAGCACATATTCAATAAAATTAAACTCAATTTATTTCAAATTACAAATTATTCAAAAGAAAAAAATATATAATATTAAATTCGGCTCAATTCATTTTAGTAAAGTGATTCTCATATTTTATGCCAAAATTCGAAATACTTCATTTCATAAAAATATTGTTTGCATCAAATTTGATGACTTTGAAATTTTGCATTTCAATTGATGCAGCTTATTCAAATCCGTTCAACCTTTATTCAAAATGCAAATTGAAACGTATACTTGATATGCGAACAGATAATTGAACAAATGATTCGGATAAACGTGCACGATGCGACTTCCTATCGAATATCAACGTGAATTTGCGGTAAATCAATTTCATTGAGAAATGCGGTAAAAGCCAAAAGAGAGGCAAACAAGCAAAACAATTAACCGTTTACCCCCCTCAAAAAAAGGGGCACCCGAAGGTGGCTTACAATACTCAGTCACTTAGCCATCAAAGTCAGTTAGTCAATGCCGCAGGCCAAATTACTGGGAAAATTCCTCCGCTTTCCCCCTTTCAACGTGTAATCACAGCTCATATAATCATAATTATGAGGCGCAGCCTATGTGCCACGCCTCCCTCTTTTGCACCATGCAAACGGTCCTTAGCTTAGCCCTCAACCTCCTTCTCCTCCTCCTCCTCCTCCCCCCTCCTTGCCATCATCGTCGTCGTCGCATCCGTGTGGCGCGTGCAACGTGGCGTATGAGCAATTTGCTTCAAACGCAAAGTGAAAAAGCGACGAACGCATTTTCAAATGCCAAGCGAAGCATATGCTGTGGCCACGCCCCCCCCCCCTCACCGCCTCGCTCTGACCGCCCCCCTTTTGTGGCAGCTTGTGTTAGTTCAGTGCTCATTATGAAATTATGCAAAGATATTTCTTGTTTTTCTCATCTTTTTTTTATATGTTTTTTAGCTACACGCAAAGTGTGCAAAAATAGATTTTTTCACTTTGGTTTCGCACTCACACACCTTTCTGCACCTCCCCCTCTCCACTCTCCTTTCCACCTTGCAGCAGTAGTAAAAATATGCATGCAATTTACACAAAATGAAGAAAAATGCTGCCAAGCTATGAAAATATAAGTTTTCTTTTTTCCTTCTTGCTCTTTTTTTATCTCGTTACTTTGCTCGGCTTTCAACGTCTCTCCCTCTCCCTCTCTCTCTCCTTCTTTCTCTCTCCGGCTGGGCTCCTTAATGAAATGAGTAAATATTTTGGTCTTGTATTATATTTTGTACATCAACTTTTCGCGTAGTCTATAAAAAACTGAGCAAATTTTGGCGGTTGATTTAATAAGGCAAAGAGCGTCTTGCTTAAAGACTGCATTCTTGAAAGTTTTGACTTCATCTTAAGCTAATATTTAAAAGCAGTTGTCGAATAATATTTTTACTTTTTTATTCTTATTGAATGAAGAATGAAATATGAAATATGCAGCAAGTGTTTTACTTAAAGTGTGTGACCAAAATCTTCAGCTTAGCATAAGGCAAATTTTTTAGAACAGTTGTCGAATGTAATGTTAAACTTGCTTTTATTTAAAATTTTGAATATTATTAAAAATTATCGATTTTGTAGGTTCAGTTCAATGGCTAAATCTTATAAAAATTACCAAAGTTCAAAATGAATTCAGGCTTTATATATGTTAAATATTGATTTAGCAATTTAATAAGCATACCAATTAACACAAATATTATATAAGCTTTAATTTACATCTCAAATTTGCTGAAATATTTGTATAAAAAGAGCTGCAATTTGACCTCCGCTATAATTTCAACAGCAGCTTATAAAGTTCAACGGAAATTAGGAATTTCAGATTAAGAATATTTAGTTAATGATTAATTAATTAATCTGAAATATTCAGAACATACTTAAAAGTCTTTAAACTTGATTTTCTCGCTCAAATTGCACTGCAAAATTTAGCAAAAGTTTATTTTATGGGAAGTTTTATAGCATGAATTTTATTTCTTTATGAAGCTTAATCATTCTAATGCGTAATGATTAAGCTTGAGTTTAGTTCACCTTAAAATACAGGGTATCTCTTTCCCAATATTCTTGTTCATGTCCTCTGTACTCTAAAGAGAAACTCATTACAGTCAAGTGGAAAGTTGAAGTGAAAAACTCATCTTCAACTATGTTGAAATAAGCGGCCTACATTTTGATGCCATATCCCTATATACATTTTCGTTTGTGGGCTTTAACCCAATTCGTAAAATACGAAAATATCTTTTGGCGAAAAGTTCAATAAATGCTCCCATTTTGCAACCAAAAATTACGCGCCCATCAACCCAATTGCTGCCACCGCTGCTGAGCAAAGTAGATGAGGCTTTTCATTTCATGTTGCAGCGCAAAAGACGTGAATACTCTTTACCCCCACATCACTCCTCTCCCTTTCCGCCCTTTCGCTCTCTTTGATTCCCTGGCTATTCTGGAAGCTAGAGCAACGATTTCCTGGCATCACGAGCGCACAGTAAAACCGGAAAATTTTCTACATCCTGACTGGGCGAGTGACGACTGACTGCTAAAATGCACTTCACAAAAAAAAAAACACAAATAAAAGAACGAGCTTGCACAGTGGGGTATGCACGAATAGAATATACCATGTAATGTCTACGCTAGAAAAAGATGAAAACAAAAAGTTATTTTTATGAATTTAGAAAGTTTGAATTGCTTGCACTTCGAATTAATAAAAGCAAATGCTCGCCTATGAGATACCCTGGAAAATGCTAAATAATATAATTGGTATATTTTTCAACTCAAATTTGTAAACGCCTTAATCACTGTTCATAATTTAAAAATAATTATTTCAAAATTTAAATTTTCTAATTTTTTTTCATTTAATAAGTATTATTCAGAATTTAGATATAAAATTGTCTAGGTTTTTTCCTTCACCTAAAAAGTAATATTCCGAGTTTAGATTAAAAATTTTCTATGCTATTTCCTTTATCTAAAATGTAATATTCAGAATTTTCCTTCATTTAAGAAGTAATATTCGGAATTCAGATTCAAAATTTTCTGTTATTTCCTTCATCTAGAAAAGGATGTTCAGAAACATTTTCTATGTTTTTTCCTTCACCTAAGCCTTTTTTAAAATACATATTAAAAATTTTCTTTTTTTTTTCCTTTAGTTGATACTGAATTTTTACTTTTTAATAAAATTAATCAAAATGGTAAAATTTTAATGAAATTAAAACTTTAGAGTTATGCCAAACATTTATAATTTTGGTTTTATAAATTAAATTAAATATTGGTTTTCAAAAATATCAAAAGTTTTTAAAATATATTATGAAAAATACCAAAAGTTTACTTATTTGATTGCATTAACTATTTTATGGTACCGTATTTATAGTATATATTTACTGTCAATATATTCAAATTATTTTCGAGATTAGTAATAAAATACCCGTTTTACAATCATTTTATAGGGCATCGAAAACGAGCAAAGAGAAAAACCAATGCGAAATGAAATGAAACAGCGCGTTCGTAGAACGATTTGATCGGGAAGGGGGAAGGTTGGCAATTGGATTGAAGGATAGGGGGAAAAGGGGGTCAGCAAAAAAAATAAATAAAAAAACTAGAACTCATGAAACGGGCCTAAAACCAGAAACCAGGCAAATAACTATACGCTCTCATGTGTTGTGTGTGTGTGTCTTTGCAGTTTTTGGCCAACTTAAATTTGTAGTCCTGCAGCCCAATGCACAGGATCCTACTCGGCCCCCTTTTCGCCCCGCTCTTTACACCCCTTTAACAGTGGAGGGTTTGGCTGCTGTTGCTGCCACTCAACGCGCATAAAACTCTTGAAAATGCTTTTGCTCGTAAATTTTGAAGCAACTGGCAAACGGATAGGATAGCAAAAGGGGGAGAAAGAGAGATAGGAAAAGAGAGAGGGCAGCTGTAGCATCAGCAGTAGTAAGCGAGCGATGGGGAAAGAGAAGGGAAGCTGAAGTGGGGTTGTTGGGTGGATATTTAGCCCAGAGGCAACCACAGTGAAGCTGTTGCTTTTTTTCCTCTTCTTTCTTCACATTTTGCTGCTTCTTCTTTTACTACTGCTGAAGCAGTGTTGTGTAGTAAAAAGAGAGAGGGAGAGGGGGCTAAAGCTAGCACAGGACATTGCCGCAACAATTGTTGGCTTGCCGTCGTCGTCGTCGTCATCGTCATCGTCGCAGCTGCATGCAAATTTATTTTCAAATGCGATGAGGGAGCAACAACTGTAGTTAGAAGAGGAGAGAATGGGAGTACATAGTAGCGAAGCAAAGGGAGTGCAGCGCAGTCTGTTTGCACACACATGGCGACGTTCATTTTGTTACTCCCCTTTCGAACTCCCTTCCCCCTACCCATTTGGCCAGACCATATGCATATAAACGGGGCAGGCAATAAAACAAATTTTGCGGAAAAATATACTCTTCCCAGCTGTGTGTGTGTGTGTGTGTGTGTGTGTGTCAGTGTATTTCTATATTGTAAAGAGTGCAAAATAAAGAAATCAGAGTCGAGTCGAGAGTGCAGGACACATGCTGCTTAAAAAGGATTAATAAACAGACACAGACACAGTTACACAAACATACACAGCTCTCTTTAGCGCTCGCTCTGTTTGTGTTTGTCTAGTTATATAAATTGTTTTGCATGTTTTTGGCGCTCGCTCTCTTCACGCGCGCTCCCTCTCTCTCGCTCTTCACACTCATCCTCATCGCTCTTCGTCTAGCGTGCGCGCTTTGCTTTGGGTTATAAATTGAACATCGAAAAGCTGATAAGATTATAGTTGAAATATGACTTTGAACCCAACACAGCCCCGCAGCGTGTATTGCTTTAGTATTGTGTTATTGCTCGATGCACTTTAGCTGTATGTGTGTGTTGCTTTACTTGATCACGTAGTAAATATGAATTGCATAATCAGCCTGTGTTCAAATATAGTTCTTTAGGGTATCCGAAAGTCGCAGAAACCGCGTCAAGTTTGACCATTGACCTTGCATATGCTTAACGCAATGACTCAGCAGACATTTCTCTTTATTTTTTACCTGCCATAAATTGCAAGCAATTAACAACCAAATAAAATAAATGCATGGGAGTGTGCATTGTATGTGTGTGCGTGTGTGTGCCAGGAAAAATATGTCAACGAACCGTACGAAAATTGTTGTTAATTATTTCCGTGCGCAAAGCAGGTGACAAATGAATGAAGAAATGCGAAACAAATATACCCAAAAAAAATAAATGAAAATCAAAAGAAGAAAAATGTGTTTTTCCTTCCACGCCCGCTGCCGCTTGTTTGTATTTTTATTTATATTTATTTACTTGTTTTCGCCAATAATTTACGGCATTCGATGACGTCGACTGCGACGAGTAGCTGCGGCTTCGCATTACACTGCGTCTGCAAAGGAGAAAGAGAGAGAGAGCGAGAGGGAGACAGAGAGTGGGTGTGCAAATGCGCTTGCAATATTGTCTGCGTTTGATATATTGACGTCGATGACGTAGCCATTGCGCTCTTGCACAACGGCATTGCAAAGCAATGATTTCTTTCTCGCTTGCACATGGACAACAGCAGCTGCATGGAAGTGCGTCACTTTAAGATGGTCAGCAAAAGATAAAGCGGGATGGGAGTTGAGCTGCTGTTGCTTACGTCTATTTCGCTCTCATGCGTTTTAAATTGGTAGATCTATTTAAAGGAGTGGGAGTTGGAGTAAGTGCAAATCCTGTCGCTCTTGAACAATTGGCTTGCATTGGATGACGCACTTGCAATGTGCTCTTAAATATGCTTCTGATTTTATTGTATGCTGATTTATTAAATTAGTCACAACAGTTAATATTTATTAGGGACATTAATTAACTAACTACTGATTGTAAATTCTATTTTTGGATCATATTTAATCAGTTTATATGGAATTCGAAATGACTATTTACATTGTGTGGGCATGACGCTTGTAATCAGAATACATAGTTGCTCGCTCGCTGTTACTCAGCATCACACATACAGCTGTGCCCATTGAAATAGCAGTGCAGACGACCTACACATTTAAAGTTGAAAAATATTATTATAAACACAACTTCGAGACAAAATTTTTTTATAACAGCTTAATATATTTAATTTGCGATAATTAAACATATTTTTCATTTTGGATAATTCAATATTTTTCCGAATGTGGATGTTAACATATGAAAATGTCCGTATTATGAAGACCATTGAAATAGCAGTGAAAAAACAAAAATGTAATAAATTTCAAAAAATCTTATAAATAACTTAATCCTTCTAAATTTCGAGTTGAATACGACCTTATAATTTGTTGTGTAGCCTTTATTGGCTATTAGAGCCTCACAGCTACGTGGCATGGAGTCCACCACGTCCTCGCAACGCTTGCAGGGATTCTGGCCCTATACCTCCTGTACAACTTGTCAAAGGTGTGGCTTAGATGTCGGGGATTTCTTGGCAACATAATGCTTGAAGTCTTCCATCAGTTCCCAATCGGATTTAAATCCGGGAACTGTGCTGACATGGCATTACATCAGTTTTTTCATGACCAAACCACTCCGTGACCAGTTGGCCGGTGTGTTTAGGTTTCGTGGCTCTGCTGAAAAGTCCATATTGAAGGGGCATTTCATCCTGAGAATACTTCAGCATGATGTTTCTTAATATATTTTCAAAGATTTCTTGGTCTATGATCTCATCGATCATATTTATAGGTCCCACACCACTGTATGAGAAACATGCCCATATCGTGATTTTAAGACCACCATGTTTAGCGGTCTTAAGGGTATGGTTTAGGTCATTTTAGGTGTTTGGTGGTCAACGGACATATTGTCTTGAACTTTTCTAATAATTAACACCAGTTTAGACGCATTTGTCCAAAGGATATTACGCCATTTGGAAAATGGCCAGTTCAAGTGGCGCTTGGCAAACTCCCACCTCGCTTTGAGATGTCTATAACCAAGTAATTGCACCTTTTCTGGACTTCGGGTATTCAAATTTGTATCCACCAGTCTTCGGCCAATAGCCACTTCACTGATTCCCCAACTCAGCCCTGCTTTAATATCCCTAGATGATGCAAAAGGATTAGTTTAGCTGAAAGAGCACTATGCATCGGTCCTCTAAAATTGTGGTTTTTGTATCGCACCACGGTTTTCAGGCTTTGATTTATAATTTATGTCATTGAAAACCATTTTGGTAAAACATTTTAGGCGACACAGAACTTTTTTATACAATTTTGCTCCTTCCTAAGCTCAAGAAAGGACCTCCTCTCTACATTGGACCAGTTAGGTCCTTTACACACTAAAATTAAATTTTTTTTTTATAGTTATAGTGCATTGTCGTATAAACTACAATAATAAACCAAATTAAACTCACTTTTCATAAAATTAAAAACAATTTCGGCTTTTTTAGTGGAAGAAAAGAAAAAACTGCTATTCTAATGTTCAGCCCAAAAGTGGTGCACTTGGGTAAAAATATCAAAATTTCAGAAAAACTGATCAAATCTAACGGGGTTTTTGCTGTTTTCTTATCTTTATGCATTATTTTACAAAAACAATGTGCTAGCGATCAACTAACAAAAAGGAATAACCAAAAAAAACGGTTACATAGTCTTTTCTCTGTCGCACTGCTATTTCAATGGGCACAGCTGTACATACATACATATAAGCAAATGAGTTCGTCTGCAATGCTCTTAGAAATCGCCTGCTGTCAACGCCATTGGGCTTTTATGTCTTTTTTGGTGGGTTAGGCCTTTTCACAGTGACTCAGTCACTAATACATATGGACATAAGTATGTATATGTGTCTGCTTCTAACACTCCATTACCATGCAGCGCATAGGGAGAGAAGGAGGTATGGGAAAAAAGCAGAAATAAAACTGGAGGCAGCGAAACTTATTTAGGTTGTTAGATGAACGACCGCTACACATCAGACAAGCTAACCTCCTGCCCTTCCCCTCCCCACACTAAGGAGCCTACTCTGCCAAAAATGAGGCCCAAAACGAAGAGCATAAAATACCCGAGACTACAACATAATCAACGGTAGTGGCAATAACAATAACACTAACAGTAACAGCAAGTTTGTCGCATAACAAAACACACACATTCATTCACTCTGTCGCTCTGTCGGCGCGTCAAAACTTAAGCACTCTCCCGCCCCCGCCAGCTCACGTTGTGCGCTCTTTCTTTTGTCTAAGCTTTTTGCGCTCGCTCTTTACTGCTGCTGCTGCTGTTGTTGCTGTGTCAGCTGTGAAGCCGCGACCACGGCCGCGTTATTTGGCGCTTTTGTGTCACACGTTTGTCATAGTTGCGCTCTTTTTTCATATTGTTTGCCTGCTTGCTTGTTTATTTGTGCTCTTGTGTATGTGTGGCGCCCGTTTCAAGTTTTGTGGGCAGGCGCTGCTATTGCATGATAAGCGCAACGGAAATGCAAAACCACCACAAAAACAACAACCACAAAGCACGGCTGTCTGTGTGCATTAAAATGCAATAAAAAAAAGTGCAAAACAAGAAAATTGAAATGAAAACTGCAATGAGAGAAAAAGTGAAATGCATGCGGAAGGAAAAAGTTTTGATTTTGACCGGAGCAGAGACCGAACAATGAACTTGTAACTGAGATGGCAATAGTTGAGTTGAGGATATTTAAACCAGAGCAATTAAAATCAAATGGAAGTTAAGAGAGCAACAATGCTATCGATAAGCTAATTAGGCTTTGGAACAATTCTCTTTTGTTTAGTGCTAATCTCTTTTCTCGTAAACTGATTTGCTGCAAGCGCAGACATAAATTCTTTTGGCAATTGAAGGGAAATTTGTGATCACCTAGAGTGCAAATAAAAGGGACATTCAGGTTAATCGAATCTTTTCACTTCGTTAAGCTCTTAAAACAGAATATCAAGTGTTTTCATAAATTCCGCTGCTCTTGCTCAAAGTACAGTAGTAAAGTGGGATATAACAATGGAATGTAATGAAAATAAAAGAGATTTACAATTACATGTATAGATTCAATCAATCAAAGCTTGCAACAAATAAATTTAAATGATGGTATTCAATTCAAATGCAATTGAAATCAAAAAATCAAAAAAAAAAAAAAAAACCAACAAGTCAAATATGTATTTCGATGTTTGTCCATGACGTCGTGGTGCTTGCTTGCCAATCTTTTAATAAATAACAAAACAATTTTGAATTGGGGTTCGATTCCATTCCATTTGCAATGTTGTCGTGTGTGTGTGTGTGTGTCTGTGTGTGTGTGTGTGTGTGTGTGTGTGTGTGTGAAATAAGCCGTAAAAATAAGAATAAAAAATGTGGAAACACGTGCCACGCAAAATATCAACAAATTGACAATAGCCGAGAGGGAGAGAGAGGAAAGAGCAAACAGACAGACGGAGGCTATCAATAAAACCTAAATTACAAATACATATTCAAATATAAATATCGCAAAACTTTTGTAAATACGTCAATTTATGCTGTATGCGATGACAACAAGGAAAACAACAACAACACACATACACACACATGCAATATGTCCTGCGGGCAGTGTGGAAAAGTGGTTTGGGGTAAAAATTCAGCGAGCGCTGCAAAAATAAAAAAAAAACGAAAAAAATCAGCAGAAAATGAAGATGAAGCAAGAGCGTGTTGTGTGCGAGTGAAAAACTTTTATTGTTTTTCATGATGGCACGCAAATAAACACGGCACGTGTATTTGGCTAATATACCCTGTGATTTAGAAATTAAAAGCGTAGTGCTGACTAATTGGTCAAGTTTAAGCAATTGCTACATTACATTTTTGTTTTTATGCTAACAATTGAAAAATTCAATTTTAAAATTTCGATGATAGAACAAATTACAAAGAAACAAAACTATTTTAGAATTTGTATAACAAAAATTTAAAGTAAAAAACACCTTTTTCAATTAAGAAAATCATGAATAATGATTTAATTTTTTTGAATCTAATATTCTTGATAATAACTTTTAGATGCAATCATCGATTAAATTGCATAAGAAAAATTTCAATCTAAGAAGAATAAAGCTACATATAATAGCAGGGTTCATTGGAAGACTTATTTTTCTTAATTTAAAAGTTTAAAAATACTGATTGTAAATAACAGAAGAGAAAAAATAAATAAGTAATAGTAATTATAAATGAATTTACATTCCCACTTTTCTGAATCAATTTTATATTGTAAAACTTTCAGTATTATCTTTTTAACCTCAATATTTAACATGATATTCTGCGATATCCTTTCCTCAATCCATTTACTAAAATACAGAGCATCTGCTAGTCTGTCATCTTGATTGCTTCTCACATTTCTTGCCAGACACCTGCACCGCATGTTGTCGCCCCAAAATCCGAATATTATTTGATTTTGATTGAATGTCAATCGCATTGTCCGTCCATCCATTCATCCGTCTGTCGTTCTGTCTGTCTCCAAGTTCTTTTCCGTGTCTTGTCGTGACTATCTTGTTATATATTGGCTATGAAATTTTGGTATCTCAGCTCAAGTTGTTGTACCTAGCACTGAATAATGAAGTCAGATGGCGAAACTTTACCCTCGTGTTTGGAAATACTGAAGTTTAACAATTTTAAATTGAATCAGAAGCAGCAAATTAATAGCGGCATAATGTATTTATTTTTATTTATATTGATTTGAAATATCAGTTTAATTTGAATGGAAATTCTATCATTGTATACGGTATTGTTTCTTAATTATACCAAATTCATATACTAAAACACTCCGATGTCTATATATGGTATATTGGTATATTATTACATTTTAAATGTACCTCCGAATATATATAATAGACCAGGTTGTTATATATTTGGTAAATTGATATACTATTACATTTTAAATTTACCTTAGAGTTCAGTATACACCATATTATCAACCAAAGCAACTAAGACCCTAAATACTAAAACACACCAAACTCTATATCTGGTATGTTTATATCCTATTACATTTGAAATGTACCAAAAAGTTCGAAATATACCAGATTGTAACCATTATTATGTAATAATAGTAAACAATAATGAGTTTAAGACCTACTACAATATTATATTAATTTGAAAGTTCTAAGCAATATTGACATCTGTTAAATTTTCTTTGAGAGCTTTGAACTTTGCTCTTCATTCTGATCATCATAATATATTCATCATTTTCATTCCAAATTACAGTGTGAGTTCTGAGTTTGTCTGATGACCAAGTTGTTTTTGCCTGCATCGTTTTTTTCTCTTCTTTTTATACCCGCTACCCGTAGGGTAGTAGGGTATTCTAACTTCGGCAGGAAATGTATGTAACAGGTAGAAGGAGGCATCTCCGACCCTATAAAGTATATATATTCTTGATCAGCGTCAACAGCCGAGACGATTTAGCCATGTCCGTCTATTCCGCAATATTTTGGTTTCACTCAAAATGGGTAGCGGGTATCTCACAGTCGAGCACACTCGACTGTAGCTTTCTTACTTGTATAGTTATAAATCCGGCACTGTTCTTTCATTTGTTGGTCGAATTCATCTGTCAAATAAGACGAAAATAAAAACACTCTTAACACCCACTATAATACATTGCTTTGTGTAATTATTATTACCTTTTCATCAACTAATGTTGAAAAAAAAATAAATTTTTATGTATTATTAGTAACAAAACTGCATCATTTATGTTTAAATAAGAAAGGAATATGTGTAGATCATGTCTTAAATCACATTAATATTCAAGGTTCGACTGAAAGGATAATCTTATGTTTACTGAATTTTATGTATTTGCATCTCTATTGAAAGCGTCTAGAGACTTAAAATTTGCTACAACAAAACATAGAATAAATGCAATAAAAACTGAAATATTTCCATTCAAAAAATAAATCGTTGCATCAAATAGTCGATCGTTTTATTTTTCAGAATGCAATTTCTTAATGCATCAATTATATATAAATGATTACCTAATTGAGTAAAATATGGGAATTTCAGCTTTTCAGTTTATCACTTCTTTGGGGCGAATTAGCATCTTAACTTCTTTAAGAAAAATGGCCCACCAACGGAGATACAAATATGGTGCATTTAAATTACTGCATAAGAAACTACAAAAATCTATAATTATGTGTATACCTTCGAAAATAAAAATTTGCAATATTTACCAATAAGAACAATCATTGTACCACCAGCCACTTTTAAAGTAGTCTGCGCAATCAGCATAATCAGTTTTGTCGTTGTCGCGATCGAATGTTGAGAATTTCATGTTTTCACTTTCTCTCATGGCATCCTCAATAATAGTTCCAGTGAATTTACCCAAACTCAGTGCATATCCATTATCTTCATCAGATATTTTGAAGTCGTCATAACGAACGTTGTAGGTATTTCCATCCTCATCAACCATATGTATGTAAAGTTCGAAACGCTGCAAGCTCGTGATACGATGTATTTTTTCTAATCCAAGAAAGAAATCACTTTCAAAAGAACCGAAACCTTTGCGATATGTTGCCCAATCCCTAGTGAAACTCTCATTTCCCCCAACTCGTTGTTGTATTACAATCCATCCAGGTCCAGCTAACTGACTATCGCACAAAACTTTGAATAAACCCATGCCAGAGATCTTGAGTTGATGAACTCCTGAATAATCTCCGAAAGGGATGCATGTTGTGGGACTTAATTTATCAAGTTCAGATTGACTTAGCTTAGTTTCACATTCTTTTAATTTCAATTGAATCTTTTTCTGTTCTTCTTTAATGTTCTCTGATGTCCTATTTAAATTGTTGTTTTCTAAACGAATATCTTTTTCATGCGTTATTAATATAGATTTACTCTTCTCTGATTCGAATTCAAGAGTTTTCTGATGTTCTGTGTTATTTTTAATATTCTCACTAAATCTCTTTATCTTTTCATCTTTTTCAATTAATCTAGAATTAGCAGATTTTAATTCAACTTGACAATTTTCTAAGTTGGTGGATTTATCTGTTAGTTGTTCTTTTAATTTAAGAATAATTTTTTGTTGTGAATTAATTTCAGATTCAGATTTATCAACTTTATTTTGACACGATTGCAAATCGTTTTCCCCTTTGATTACTTTGTTTTTATACTCATTTAATAGAGCTGCCTCCTTCATGAATGTTTCATGAATTTTTACAATTTCATGATATTTTTTCATAAGATCAGAATTTAATTCACTTATCTGCTTTTCCTTAGTTTCACTTTGATCTAACTCATTTCTAACCTGCCTGAAGTAATCTAGCAAAGGTTTGACAGTTTTGTAGTTATGAAGCCGGCACTGTTCTTCCGTTTTTCGGTCTGATTCACACGTCTGATAGGAAGAAAAGGTATACACTTTAATCACTCTTTATTCTTCTTTGTATTATGTCTTTGATCTCACATCATCTCCAGTTGTTGTAGCCACCAAGAATATTTGAAGGAACATCAGTAAGAAAACTCCGTTAAATTTTATTTTGGCCATTTTAAATGTTTCGACTGTCCGCAAACAAAATGAATTTGGAACTGAATTTCGTTATTTCGTTAAAGTTATTGAAAATCTGAAGCGGATGTGGATTCCGCTCAATAGATCTGAACGAGAGAGGTCAAGTAATGATAACCTAGTGTCTCGGAACTAGATTCTCTTTCAGCAGAAGAAATTTCAATGTCGGATGATTGTCTGTAATTTTTTTTGTTCAATAGGTTCTGTTCTGTTTGTTCCAAGCAGCTTCTTCTTGAAGACTCATCGACAACAACATTATTTTCAATTTCTTTCAGTCGCGTGTTAACAGTGGGATCAATTTGCTCGAATACTTTCAAAACGACAATGGGACTGGGTTTTTATTAATATTATATATATGCTGCCAACTATTTGGTTAGCAAATTTAAAAACCACTTGATTAAGTTAATAAGAGTATAATTATAACTTATAACTTTGTGCCGGCAGGAAATGCATGTAACAGGTAGAAGGAGGCATCTCCGATTCCATAAAATAAATATATTCTTGATCAGAGTCAACAACCGAGACGATCTAGCCATGTCCGTCTGTCTGTCTGACAGACAATCTGGTATATTGTGCCTATGCTATATTTTTAATGCGGTACTATATAGATATACCAAATATATTTTAGTATTTTGTAGTATTTTTCGTATATTTTGAGAATAATACCGCTTTTATTCAAAATTGGTAGCAGGTATCTTACAGTCGAGCACACTTGCTTGTGTTGCTGTTTCGTCTGTCTCCATGATTCATTAAACGTAGCTGTTGCCGTAGTCGAAATCAGCCAGCTTCTCCCTCAATTTCCTCCCCCGAGTTGTGTTGCGCCCTTCTGCATAAATTATATGCCTTGTCATCGGCTGTCTTTCGCTCTCTCTCTCTCTCTCTCTCTCTCTCTCTCTCTCACTCTCTCTCTTTCTCTCTCTCTCTTTCTCTCTCTCTCTTTGTCCAGCAGCCGAGTCGAGTGACTTTTCCCCCTCGTCTCTCTCTCTCTCTTCCTCTCTTTCAGTCATTTGCCACTTTATAAAGTAGCACCGCTTCATTTGTTGCCCGTCTGTCTGTCTCCTGTCTTCTGCCTCCCCCGCAATTGCAACCCCCTTTTGACCCACTCCCTTGCCCTTCCGCTCGTTGCCAGCAAAGTGAGCAACAGCTGCCCTTGTTGAGAGTCTAGCACAAAAATAAAAAACGAAGAAAATTTTCAAAAATTTATTAAAAGTAATTTGCATTGCAAATTAATTTTATTTTTCTGTTCATTCTTTTTCCACTTTTCTCTCTCTCTCTCTATCGGTTTTTTCCTTTTGCTGCTGTCAAAATTACTATTTTATTTAGGAGCAGGCAAGTGAGCAACCCCAGTGGGCGGGGACGAGGGAGGGGGTGTGGCACATGCAGCAAAGTAAACAAAGTTTAGAACTTTCAATCTATTTCTCCACTTTTTTTTTCTTAGTTTCACATTCTTTCAATAAAGTTGGTGGAATAATGATTTAATGCATGTTAAGATTAAAGAGATGAGCTAGTTAGGAGAAATCAGAAATTTGTTAAGGGGTAAATTATGGTTTAAAATAATATTTTGAGGAGAGCAACATTATAGGAAGGAGAACAATAAATATATAATTCTGCTGATTTATTAGTGACTAATGTCTTGATTGATGAAACACACAAGAATAATCTGTACCTAATTTATTTCTTGAAATTTGTGAACTGTTTACAAATAATACAATTTGTATAATAATTAACAATGTTATTAACATTCCTAATGTGCTAACTGATTGACAATAAAAACAATAATTGGTAGTAATTTAGTTCAGAACGCAAATTCATAAATATTTCATAGCCTATCATTATATTATATTATTATTCAACTGTGTTTTTTATTGAGCAATCTACAAATGTCTTTAGAAACAAATAACAAAAACAATATCTGCTGCAGCTTTTACAATTTTTTCACGCCCACTATTTTTATTCTTTGTGTAAGAGTTACTAATTTGTTAGAAATAATCAGAAAAATGTTTAAAAGGGGTGAAAATGATGTGAAGTGCTTAAAACTAATGAAGCTATTTAGCAAGTCTCAACAATTGAGCTATTAGCGAAACATAATAGACTTTGTGCCTTTAGAACATTACGAACAAAGTTGTTAAAAAAGAAGATGCCAAAGTAGATGAAATGTAAAAGAAATTATATTTAAAGAAAATAAGAAACTATTTTCTATAAACGCAAAGCAGTACAGTATTATTTTTTTGAGTGTACCAAATTAAATATACTTTAAAATACTAAAAGATACATATTTTAATATTTTCCAGTGTATCAATTGGGCACATTTCATGGAAAATACTAAGATATACCGATTGTTAGTATTATCCATTATTTCCAAATCGTTATTCTGGAATATACTAAAAGGAACTACTGGAAAATACTAAAAATATAGTTTTTAGTATAGAATATTCAGTATATATTCGGTATATAGATATACTATTAAATTAAAAATGCACCATAAAGTTCCGAATATACCAGATTGTCATTATATTTGGTAAAGTGATATACTATTACATTTGTAATGTACCATAGAGTTAGAAATATACCAGATTATTAACCAAAGGTATCATAATATACTATACTTCAAAATTTCACTTGCTATTAAATTGTTGGAAAACAAATGAATATCTATAATATTCTTGAAGCTCAATTTTTCTTGAATTGCAATCGACAATTTATCGATTATTTTAGTGTGCATATCGAGTGCAAAGTATCAGCGATAACTGCATGTAATTTGAGCTAGTTTTTTATGCTATCAATAAACAAATATCATTTGTTTTATGAGCCTTTTTATAGCTGCAGAAAAACGCAATTTTTTATAATTCCCATTTGTGTAATTTTTTGAGGTGACCTTCTGATACTCTATCTGTTAAAGTAAAGTCAGTATTATAATTCATATTATTTTTAGATTATATTATATTTCTTACAATATAATCTCTGAAATATATTTTGTTAGTTTCTCAACAATTAAAAAACTTAATATAGTAATTTGTTTTATCTAATTAATAAGTAAAGTGTATTCAAAATAAGCTTTCTGATTGCAAAATTTCCTTTTTTTTATGCGTGACGCGTAAAATATTGAATTGCAATAAATTTTCGTAGATAAAAAGAAATTTGTTTGCACCAAGCTGAAAATGATAAATGAATTATGGCCAACAACTAATGACAACAACAACTTTTAACAATAACAATTGGTCAAAGTCGAACACGCGTCGAGGCGTTAATAAGGTAAAAAGTAAATAATAAAAAACTCGACGCAAAAATTTTAAGGCCATTAACAATAACAAAAAAAAAAAAATAAGAGAGAAAAATAACAACAACAAACAAACGTGCACAAAGCAAATAAGCAATAAACAAAATACAAAAAGCCAACAACAACAAAATAAGACAAAACAAAGCAACAACTAAAAAATGTGCTGAGTAAATGCAATTATTTGTGTAGAAGAAGGGAAAAACTATTGAAAACGGAAAAGCGAAAAGCAACAACAACAAAGGTTATTAACAAGAAAAATTGAAAAGGGAGTGAGAAGAGTGAGATGGAGAGGGGAAGAAGGCTGTTTGAGGGGATTTCTGTAGTTTGCACGCGATGTCATTAGAAGTAATCATTAAAGCAAATTGTTATTACGTATAACTACATTAATACTCGTACTTAAATTTCTCGTGTAGTTCGTAATAACAATTTCAGCTAGTTAACTATATTCCCCAGGGGAGCAGAGGGGAAAATGGAGGGGGGAACACTCATTAGAGAACGCCGCAAGATTCTTGGTTAATTGAAATTAGACAAATTAATGGAAAGAGTCCATAAAGTGATAGATCAGCTGGCGCTAAACTGAGGTGAAATAAATATATATTAATAAACTAAATTATATTAACTAAATGAAAGAAAATTTTTAAATATATTATGAAAAATACACAAAAATATAGGAAATACAAATATTTGAAATGAAATATAATGATTAATACAAATTAAATATTACATAATATAAAATAAATACTAAATAATACTAAGCAATATACAAAATGAATACTAAATAATGCAAAATAAATACTGAAAAAAGACTAAACAATAATAATGCAAAATAAATACTAAACAATATAAAACAAATACCATATACTGCAAAATTAATACTGAAAAATAAATATTAAACAATAAATAAGAAATAATGATTATTATAATATAAATACTAAATAATATGAAATAAATACTGAAAAATAATTACTAAACAATAAATAAGAAATAATGATTATTATAATATAAATACTAAATAATATGAAATAAATACTGAAAAATAAATGGTACGCAATACTAAATAAATACTAAACAATACATGGGAATTCATGAATATTACAAAATAAAAACCAAATAAAATACTAGAAAATAATAAATACTTAAAACATAAGACAATACAAAAAAATTAAGCATTATAATACTAAAATAAGATAGAAATCACATTTAAATACTAAAATGTATAAAATCCAATAAAGTATGAATAAATAATTTATGCTAAAATCTAGATTTTGTTAATCAATATATCTATACCAAAAATTTATAAAAATAAAATAACCAGGTAAACCAAAGGTTTCTTATTTTTCAAATGAAATGTCAGTTCAGTCCGGAATTTGATGTTATTTATTGTGGAGAGAATTTGCGAAATTATAAACATTTTGATTGCATTCATATTTTGTGTTTTTGCATATTTTCTGGGCCGTTCAAAATGGATTACGGGTCGTATGAGGCATAAATTAAGTATACGCCCACAGCTTTTGGTTCATTGAATTGTAGGTGGGATGATGTTTTGAAATTCATTTAATTTGAATAATGTGTTCGTTATAAACGGAGCGTTTATTAACAATCAAGCATCAATCAAAACAATTGCAAAAAAATAGGTCAATTACTTGCAAGTAGTTTAATATATAAAATAATAATAATAATTAGTGCTGCACTTGTAAACAATAGTGGCATTGTTTTTGCTTAAATTATGCATTGATTTCAAGTGCAATTCGCGAGGCCGTTCCCCCTCCCTCTCTCACGTGTCTTGCCCATGCCACATGCCAAACTGGCGTGCACAGCTGAGGGACTGTTAACCCTATAAGACCCTCGTTGCTCGCCCCATTTTGATGATGGGCGTGCATTACTCACATGTGTGTCCGTCGCCCTAATAAATTAATTTATATTAAGTGCATTAACAACCGCAAGCAAACAGCAACAACATCAAAATAAAGCAAACGAATTCGTTGCTAATTAAAATGCAGCCAAGCGCTTCAGCAAATAGAATACAACAACAAAAAAGGAAAAACAGATAAAAATACATTGCGAATTAATAACCTAGCAAAAAAATCGAATAAAAAGACAAACAAACAAGCCAAAAAGGAAATCTATTAAAAAAAAAAAAAAAAAAAGAGACGAAGCACAATGTGAAAGAATAATAAAACACACACACCCCACATCGCCCACATCCTCTTATCCGGCTCTAATTAATTACTTGATGCGCTGCGTTGCGCTCTTATTTATTTGTCTTTGCTGCGCTGCCGGTTTGTCATTCGTTCTCTCTTCCTCTCTCGCTCTATTTGATATATGCAAATCAACTGTGCTCTCTTGTCCTTGAATTCAAGTGTGAGCTTCGCGCGCGCGCGCTCTGCTAATTGCAGCAGGTGGGCATGAAGAGAGCAACAGCAGCGAGAGAGAGCGCACTCATCACACTCGCACACGTACGTACACTACACATGTTGCTCTCCCATTCTGTTGCTCGCTGCTTAGGCAGCCTAATAATGAGTGCGCCGCTTGCTTTGCTTGTTTCTCTATTTGCTTTGTTGACTTCTTCCTGTGTGGCGAGGCAACTGCTCTTCTGCTGTCACTTTTTGGCTGGGCAACAACAATGTTTGCTTTTGCTTTGCATTTGCTTTTGGTTTTGAATTTGAATTCAAGTCTTTTCTCTGACTTCGCGACATATGCTTGTTCTTAATGTTAGTTGTTGCTTTTTTGCAGGTGTATAGATGAAAATGTTAAGGTGCTTCTAACTATAAAATAATAATAAATAATATAAAATATGTAAGAAAAATAGATTCAAGTAAAATATAAAGTGAAAAGAGGGATGCAAACGAATTTTTAATATTAATACTCGAATGTTTATTTCTCTATTTTATCGATAATTGTATTTATCGATAATAGAAGAAAAAAAAAAAACATATTCATTAGTAGATTGTGAATCAATTGTAATGAAATATGAGTGACAACAGCCTCGATTCGATATTTTCACGTATTGCAATCTCGACTCTGTGAAAATCCCCATTGAGTTGCCATAATGAAGTAATTAACCCGTAAGCTTTCATCAAAAATGGGCGGTAATTACTTAAACATGGAATTTCAGGGCACTCACAGCACTCACTACTCGATGTTCGCTATATGCTGTTGTACATTGTACGTTGTGTGATGTCCATTCGTGGAATGGCTCTTCCCTCTCCCTTTCTCCCATGCTAATGGGCAAGCTGTGCCATGTTGAAGTAAACCAAAAAAAAAAAAAAAAAAAAGAGCAGGTTAAAAAAAAATAAGAGAAACTGGCGTAAAAGTGGCGTGGCTGCGTGTTGAGGTCCTGTGGTTAATGTAGGCGTGGCAGCAGCTGTGGGCGTTTTAATGACTGTCCAGCCACACACATACCTATTTAAAACGTCCATGTGTGTGTGCGTGTGAGTGTGTGCATGGCTTCTGGCCTCAAGCGCCGGACATGGCCACGCATTTTTGCGTGCGTCCTTTTACGGGGACAGCACAGGAGCAGCAACTGTAGTACACTGAGAGAAATTTTTTATACATTTCAGAGGGAATCGTTTTGAAAAACTAAGAAAGACAAATACGCTATAAAAACAAAAAATAATTCTTTAGTTCCAAATAAAAAAAACCAAAATTTATAAAAAAAAAATATCACTATCAACACAATTGAATTCTTGAATTCCAAATACGAAAATAACACAAAATTTTATAAAAAAATAAAATCACTATAAATACAAAATTTCTTGAATTCCTAATGAAAAAATAAACTAAATTGTATACAAATAAAAACAACTTAATTCTATAAACACAATAAAATTCCATTAATTATAATACAATTTTTGAATCTAATCATAGCAAAGTCAGCTTTGAAACAAAATCACAACAATCAAGTCAATCTATACTTTTATAATAATGATCAAATTATAAACGAAAAATAAATATTGGGTATTCATTTCACAAATTTCTTTTAAATTTCTGAAAATAAATAAAATAATAAATACAAAATGAATTTATTCTATTTTAAATGATTTGGAATTATTTTTAGTTATAAGAATAGTATTTTTTTTTTTTTAATATACAAAGTTCATGCAAATATACTGTAGAATCCTGTGCGTTTTTGATTTATGGATCTTTTCCAAGAGAATTTACATCTCTTCGGTTTCAGATCGAATTATTTTTCACAGTGCCTAGTGGCAGCAATAGCGCTAACGGCAGTTGCAGTGGCATGTGGCATGTGGCATTTGTATACACATGTCCTGTGTGAGTATGGCAAGTGAGTGAGTGAGTGACTGACCCAACACTCTGTGGAGGGGGAGGGGAAGGGGAAGGAAGTCCTTCTGCCATTCAACGTGTTGCACGAAATGCCAACGCTTGTCGCATTAATTGCCACACGCATGACAGTTTTTAGAATCTCTCCCACACTTCCACTCTCCGCTCGCTTGCCTTGCCAATATTTTTAGGGGGCGGCCTGTGGGCATTTTAATGGCTTAAACAAAACTACGCTAATTGGTTGGCTTAGCGAGAACGAACATGTGCATTAAGTGCAGCAATCCGCGCGTTGAATAGCGAAACGAATATGTTGGATCTACACTTTTGGTTTAAGGACTTAAATTTAACACAAACACCATCTGAATTATTTGGTTTTATTAATTATAATTAGCTGTGTTAACACAAATATTGCTAGAGGGTCATTCAACTATGTGTCTAGCCCAAAAATAACTATAATAATTACATTGTCCGGCGCAATAAATTCAATTGTGTCGCACGTGTCCTGACCATTTGACACGCAATGTGTAGGTCTATAAAAAAGGTAGATCAAGAAAAGAGATAGAGCTGATAAAATAAAAAAGACTTCTAAAAGTTTGGTGGACAATTGCTGTTAAATTAAAGGCATGTAAGATAAAATAACTAATTGATTACACATTCAAATTATATATAACATATAATAGAAATATTCTATACAATATACTAGACAATTTGACATATACTATACAATATACTAAACGATATAGAATTTACTATACCATTTCTTTTAAATACAAATTTGATTCAATCATGAGCATAGAAATTATATTTTAAAATTTAGCATCTAAATTTAGGTATGTATAAAAATTAAATTAAAGTTAGCTATGTAGACCCTCTAAGAGTGTTCACAGCAAATATGGCAGCTCTAGCTCATTTAGATTCGTAGTAATTGGCAAACACGCGAGCGGACGGACAGGCAGACAGATGGCTAATGATATATGTAGATATATTTTATGGGGTCGCCAAAGTCTCCTTCTGTCTGTTGCATGCACTTTGTATCACCAAGTATTTGCACGCTTTTCGGGTGAGCATATACATAAATAATTAATCATTAATTAATCTCTTGGCAAGCACTTTGCAAATATTTGCCCTTGTTTATTAACAAATGCGTCTCACTTTTTAATCGCTAGAAAAGCCAACTCTCTCTTTCTCTTTCTTGCTCTCCAACAAACACTTAGACATCTGTGCTCACTCAATTGGCATTTGTTGCTGTCAGCGATCATTCTTAATCGGCGTCTACGTCGTATACGTAATCATCGCCTCAGTGCAAAAACTCTTGACAGCAGCGCGTCGCATTCATTTGACAATCAATAGGTGGCAATATAGCAGTAACAAGAGAAACAACAACAACAACAGCCGACGCTGTGTGCATAACAGGCAATATTTTGTAGCTCACCCCCCCGCGCACTGACGCTTTCTCACTCACACTCACACACATTAACGTTGACGCTCTTCCGTCTGCTGCTGTTGTTGCTACTGCTTCTTCTTCTTCTGCTTTGCTCCATTGCTCCAAACTTGGCATTTACTTTGACTTGCCATTGTTGTTGTCTGCGTTTTGTTTGTGCTCTTGTTGTCGCACTCGCACTTCATCATATTGCTGTTGTTGTATTTTTTCTTTTCGTATTGACTCGCGCTCTCACTTGTCTGCCTATGTGTGTGTGTATGTGAATATTTGTGTTTGTGTGCTCTCGTTCTCGTTCTACTTATTGGCTTACATTTTAAATGTAAATTTCTCGTGGACAAGCAGCACACATTCTCTCTCTCTCCCTTTCCCCCTCACTCTGCAATGGCATGTCTCTATTATCATGCCGTTTGATTTAATTAATTTTTGTATATAGAATTTTTATTGTGTCGCCGCCTGTCAACTAATATTTGTATTTCTCTTTTCTTTCTCCACAGGTGAGTGTCACAATTCTGATTGCATCTCCTTCCTTTATTATTGTGTCTAATGGAAATCACGTCTATCGATTGTGCCGTGGGGGGAATTACTTTTTTTGGGGTAAGTTAAGAGCCGCCTTTCAAACGGAAGTTTGATAACAAAAAACACTTGGCTAATTGTCCAATAAAATTCAAAAATCGATATTGTAGCTTTTTGATAGATAGTTGACCTCATATAGTTAAGTCTATTATTGGGTTATGGAAGGTTAATCTTTTGATGGGTCATGAAATATTGTATTGTAATATTTCCTAAAGAACTGTATAATTTTTTATCAAAGCTTCTTCTTTACAAATTATAATAATCATAAATATAATATAATAGAAGATATATGATTGTAATAATTTGCGGCATAAATTATATTAATAATCTATGAAACGATTCGGAGATATTTGATTAATAATTTATTACATTTATTAGATTGTATTAATATATACAATTTATTATATGATAAATCTCAATCGCATTATTAATTGTAGTAAAACTTTTTTCGGTTCTTAAGTAATTTTTATTAAATTAGCTAACATTTTTCAGTTTTTGTTAATCTCTTGCTACATTTTTGGCCTATCCCCAAACTTAGTTTTTACTATATATTAAATGCACAGTTCTGTGAATCCTTTTCCAATTACTGTCATCACAAGTTCTCTCGAATCACATTCGTCGTCGTCTAGTTAATTCTAAACTCGACTGAATGCTCATTTACAATGAAAGCCGGCAGTCTCTCAAAGCAAATGCTCAAAGAAAGTATTCAAAAGTAAAGGGAAATCAAAGAAAAACAAAGCGTTTTCAATTAAAGTCCTCTCTCTGCTATTTGCCACTAGTCAAAGGCCAAACTACGAGAATCGCAGTTTGAAAAAGCCTTTTTCTGTATTCAAGAGTTTTCTAGTTGGTTTTTTATTTTGCAAAACTGTTTGCAACAAAATATGGGTGCTGCTCCCTTAAAACAAGTCTCGATGGGAAATGAGTGAACTCGACAGCGAAAAGCTTGATTTCAGACGAGATTCACAAACATATTTAGATTTATTGATAGAAGTTAGTAAATGGAATTTTTAAAATAAATTTTTTTTTTTACATATATTTAGGAACAACTATTTCAGTATTTTTACTGAAATATACTGCACAGAAGTTTTCCATAAACTTTAGAAATAATATGTATAACTTTTTACATATCGAATAAGGACGATTTCAATTTTGAGTATCAGCTTTCAGTTGGCTTCCGTTCTGAGAAAGCTTACAAAAAATAATACATTAGCGCAGTATTTCTTTTTTACTAAAATATACTGCATTAGGTTAAGGTCTTCTTAATTAAATTTACACATTTTGTAAATGTTCATTAATATATAAATATGAACATTAAGATGTAGAAGCTTTCCACTGTGCGTCACACAAGACACCACTAAATTGTAATTCTCGTCTGGCGCTTGGCGTGGAAAGTATAGAAAAAAACCGATTAAAAACAAAAAGCAGCGGCAGGCAAAGATATGACAAAATATGGCAAAGCTGACATATGCCAACAAAAGGCAAATACGATGTTGAAGAAGAGGGAGGAAGGGAGGAAAACGAAACCAACTGGGCAGAGTGCATTAAACTGCGCCAAGTCAAACACAAGCAGTCAGCAAATGTGAAAGCTAGAGCGAGATAGAGAGTAATAGTACACTTCTATGTAGTGTGCATGTGTGTGTGTGTGTGTATGTTTCTGTGGGTGGCGATGACGACGACGGCGAAGTCGAGTAGCTTTTGTCAAAGCACGAGAGACGCTGAATACGATGACAACGGCGACGTCGACGGACAAAATCCAATCCACAGGCGGATTTTCAGAAAACTCTCTGCAGCTGCAAGCCAAAATCACACACACACACAGAGAGTTGGCATACATGCAAAATCACAAACAAACACGTGCACTCCCTTCCTCCTCCTCTTCTCTCTCTTCCCCCACTCACACACACTTTTAGAGCTGAAAACAATAATAAATCTCGGCAGCTCAATCATAAAAAAAAAAGTAACAAAGGCAGTCGGCAGACCCATAAAAAGCGCAAATATCGCAGCAGCAGAAGCAGCAGAGAACGAATAAAATGAGAAAAAATACATATAAATAAAACACACACAATAAGAATACAGGCCAAATAAAATAAAGTAAAATAAAATAGTCCACTATTGCGTTGCTTCTCTCTCTGTCATTCTCATTCTCACTCTCTCCACACGCTCTTGCTTGAACTCTACACAATCGAATCGCATCAAGACGAATCGAAGAGCAGCAGATAAGAAGACTAGCAAGAAGAAGCACACACAAAGAGAGTAGCTGCTGTTTTTGCTTGGGGTTTATTTCGTGTTCTCGCTGTGATATAAAATGTTGTAATAACAATAAAGAGCACTTATCACACGCCAGGCCGATGATTAAATACCCTTGTGTGTTGACACTGAATTGAACAGTGTAATAAATCAATAGCAGTTGCTAAATTCATGGCTGATTTCTGCCATCTATAGAATGTTCACATTCAATGTAGATCAAAGGAAATAGGCATTTTTTTTTAAGTTTTAAGGTTTCAAGATAGTATAATAGTTATATATAATATTATATAAATGAGGTATAAAGAGGCAATAACTCAATTCATTATGAAAACACTGAGAACAATTTCATTACTGGTGAAAATGTTCTAAGAAGTCGTTAACTAGATATTAATGTAAAACAAACCCAAACCAAATAAGCCACCTATAACCATATAATTTAATAATTAAGGAAGTAAAGAAAAATCGCAATTTGATTATATTTTAACCTTGTATTTCTATTTAAGGATTTTTACAAAGTTTAATATAATAGAAAATAGTAAAGTTCAATATAATATTTCTACATATATTACAAGAAGAACAAGATTTTGAGGAGCTTATATTATCAAGAACTGAACCTACGATATAGCCTAATTTTGATTAATGTAAGTTGCGTAAACTTATCGAAAAGTGTTCGATAAGATAGGAATATAGTTACATGAATGTAGTTTCAAGCCATATTGACAATCTATAATCATAACTTAAAATTGCAGTTCTATAAACTTTGATTAATGTAAAAGATGTCAATAAAATATGAATGTCCATGCAATTTGTTTTCTGACTGTATATCCATACATTGTATAATATTAACAAATAGTGATTCAAGTAATAATCTTTTATGATCAATGAAATACATTTTGGAAGCTATACAAAAGTACAGAATTTTTCCCTAGAATATTGGCATGTGCCCTACAGTCAAACAATGAGCTCATTGCTAAGGCAATTAAAGAAACGAGTCTTTTTTCTGAGAATTAACAGCGACTGCAACTGATTCGAGGAAAATGTGGAATAAACGATTTCAGATAAAGTAAAAAGTGTGTCATGGTGGGGTAGAAACAAATTCCACCCCGATTTTGCATAGTGTAAAAATGTTTGGCGTTGCTTTTGCATTCCGTTAGGAAATCCGCATAAAAAGTGCAACCAACAAGGGGCGTGGAAAATGTACAACACAAAAAGATAGCTAGAAAGAGAGAGAGACAGAGAAAAAAGGAGCAGGAAGAGAAAACAGAAAACAGACAAACACAACTACAAAGACGTATGCATAGATATTATATTTGCGCCTGCAACAATGTGTGTGTGTATGCAATACATATATATGGAAGTGTGTGTGTGTGTGTAAATATGACCCAACTCATTTAGCGAACACTACAACAAGAGCAACAACAACAACAAGAGCACCAAAAGCTGCAACACAAGTTTGTCATTTACACCGCACACAGCAGGCAAAGTCCACTCAACTGATTTTAGAGTTCTCCAGAGGAGAGTCGTAGAGAAGGGTGGGAAGGGGGGAGGAAAGGGCATCAGGTAGTTACAGAGCTTCGGGGCAAATGTTCGAGGGGCCATGTTGCAATTATGACCTGTTGTTTGCATTGCTAATGGGGCTGCCCAGTCGTTGGGCGTGGCAATTAAAGTACCTGTAATTTCGGTGCAACTGCAACTGCAACTCGTAATGGCCACGTTCAGATTTCATGTCAGTCCAACAACAAACGGACAACAAACAGCAGACAACAAGCAAAAAGCTTTTTACATGACCAAACTAGCAGCTTTACATTACATTTGGTTTAATTATATGACAGAATGTAAAAAAGCTTTTAGGCTGACTACGAGGATAGAATGTAAAAGAATACGGCCAGAAAATTAGCTCATAGAGAGGAAAAATTCCGAAATATTTTGCTTTATGACTAACGTAGTCTTATTTCGGATAAAGAGCTTAGAGAAAAAGTAAGCTTTAAGAAGCTTTGAATATGCAAAGCTTGCGAAGAGTGAAAGTTAAATACAATTTTTATAGACATATGTATTTCAAAGAAACAAATTTTGGATTATGAAATCTTCATTTTAATCTATTGTTCGTTTGAATAAGTACGAGCTTTTAACTACTTGTAATATGCAAAGCTTTCGTTAGAATATTGCTCATAAAAATGGGTGTAACATAATATAGAAGCTTTCGACATTTATATAAAAGTGTTTTAAAATGCAAAAGTATTATTCTTTTGAACAATATAGAATATAATTTGAATTTCCTATCGAAGTATTTCATTTGTAAAGCTTTAAAGCTTATCATACAGTGGATCACAGTTTATTTCAACCACCACCAACCGACAACTTTGATCCAGTATACTGCCCAAACCAAAGGAGGTATTTAAATTATTTAAACGTAGGATTTTAATTTAATGTTTTAACATATAAGATATTTCTTCATTTATGCTCTAATTTTTGGTTTACTATATAAAATGATCGAAAAACAAAAAAATGGCGAAAAAAGTACCACAACTTATTTCAACCAGCAACTTTGCAGCTGTGCGAAGATCAGTTTCCTAGGAAAATAACAATTCTTTATTGATCTATTGCTTTGTGTAAAGTATTTTCAATGTTTCGAAGTTCGATTTTTGATTTAAGCTTTGGATCTCAAGAGACTCGCATATTTTTCGAATGAACTACAATTGAGAAGCAAAATGACGTCATATCAATTTTAAAGCATGGATAGAAAAGAAACTTATGTTATATTCCCTTTTAAATAAATAATAATGTGCTTTCAAAAAGACTTACTGGTTAATTAAATTAATTAATATTTAAGCTTTGAGTTCAATGCAAATAAATTTTATTAAATTATATTTATATGAAATTACCTTTCACCTTTTAGGTATAAATTAAAAATTATTTTAAATTAAGCTGCAATTGAATATTTTTTTTTTTTTTTGGAAATTAAGCCTGCTTGGTGGAAGTGCAGTAAACGAATTTATGCTGACAAAGTCAAGTGAAGCCTTCGCAACGTTGTGTGTTGAATGTTGGCTGGGATTAAATGTTTAATCAACTGCAAATGTCATCGATAAGTTGCTGACAAAACCGTTGACAGCATTTGAGGCAAAGTCAAACAATTCCCCGCAGTGTATTTAACAGCACTTCAATTGCGCCAGCCATGAGTTGTCATTCCCCTCTCCCTCCCCCTTTCATCTTCACTTTTCTCTCCACCTTTTGCAGTGCTCCAACTTCGCCTCTGGCTGTTTGTGTGTAAAGCAAACAATTCTCGATTACAATATGAAAATCGGGCAATGAAAAGGAGTTTTTTTTTCTCTTTTTTTGTGTAAATGCCTTTTGCTCTTTGGTAGAGGAAATAGAAAATGTATAGCAAAAAAAAGCGGCATATATGAAAAGTGAGAGAAACACACAGACAGCTTTGGAGGGAAGTGAAGAGTAAATAAAAATGAAAATGGCAACAGAACAATGAAATACATGTGAACAAAAAAGAATGGAGAATAAATGTGGGGAAGGCACAGAAGAAAAACAAATAATGAAAATTATTAAATTGAAATTCAAAAATGCATAACTAAATAAAATAAATGATAAAATTACAAATTTTAGATTAAAACTTGAATTGCAAACGAATTGCATAAATAGAAAAGTAAATGAATATCTATTTTGCAATATATATTCTTATTAGCCATGAAATTCAAAAATATATTTCTTACGACAAAAAGAAAGAATTCAATCGAACACTTCGAATTTTAAATTAATTGTAAAAGAACGCTCAGAAAACCAAATCAAATAAGAGAAATTATATATATTCAACTTTAAAACAACTCTAAAGAAAGAATAAAGTCAAATGGAATGAATAAAATTGTTAATGATACAAAATACACTTTAGTTAAATAAACGATATGGCTATGTCCGTTATATTGAAAATGGATATCGAGTGCAACATTGTACCTAGCTTAATTTATGAAATCAATACTCAAAATAACAATATTTAAATTTACTTAAATCACATTTCTATTAAACTTATATTTGAAGAAATTTATCAAAATCATATGATGGTATATATATATATTTCTATAGCTACAAGTTTACTAGTCAATTTAAATATTGTTATTCAATGTTAAAATGTTATTTTGAATGCAAGTTATTTTCTACTTTCATTTTATTGCTAGATTTATACTCTTTAATAAAACGAATTATTGATTATAGAAAATACAATTTAACTACTTGATTTTCAACTGCAGCTAGTTACGCTCTGTCTTTGTGTTTAGTGTGCACCGTGGCGTATCCGTGATGTGTGCAACCTGGCACATTACGCATACGCCCCATGTGCCTGCAAGCACACACGTGCATAATTGTTGTTGCTTGCTTGGTTGGTGTTCTGTTTGCTACTGGCAGTTGTTGTTGCTACAGAGAATAGGGAAGAGTGAAAAGTGAAGAGCATTGGTCAACTTGTCATACCAATTTCATGGGTTACCCTTAGCAGTTGCCTTCGGGGGCAAAATGTGTGTGTGTGAAGAGAAGTCTACTACTTCTGTTTCTGTTTCTGCTTCTGTTTCCTGTGCCTCCTTTTGTTGTTTACGATGCGAATGCTGAGACGCATGTTGTGTGGCATGAAGTGTGTGGCATTGTTGTTGGTCGCATGCCAGCAGCTTGGACTCGGTCAAATGCCTGCAGCTTGTTCTCTTCTCTTCTCTCTCTCTCTCTTGGCTGCCCATCATTTGCCTCTGTATAAGTGTGTGTGTGTGTGTGTGGTTTGCCAAAGCAGCTTCCAAGTGAATGCACACAAGCACTCAAACTCAAATTCATACTCATACTCATACTTATACACTCACACTCACTTCGATGTTCGTTGTCCAATGATCGGCCACAAAGTGTGCTTCAGAGTGTTCAGAGAGTCCTCACATCGCTGCCAAAAACTCGGATTTGTTGCCATATGTTTCTGTCAACTTGGCTTGGCTTTGAGCCCAGCTTGCTTCTTATTTTTATTATCCAATTTTTTTGGGTAACTTTTTCATCTGTTGGCAGACGATTTAATTAGCCGACGGCTATCGAACAGTTTTGCGAACTCGTGAGTTACTTTTATTTCACCATCGACTGTTTGCTTACTTCTGTTATCATCGCTGAATATGCTGGCAAAGATTATCGAAAAGCTGTGTGAAAAGTACTGGAAACGTTCTCAATAGCTTTTTTTTGTAGCAGCTTAAAAGTTTTGACAGAATGTGGAATAAAGTCGAAGACAGATTTTAGAGTTTGTTTAAATTTATGATTTTAATCATAATTTGAATTTGACATTGAAAACTAACTTGTTGATTATTTGAATAAATATCTATAATATATAAAGAAACACATTTGTGTTGGTTTTGTGTCTCATAAACAGACTTTTAAGCTACTAATATAAAATGTTGTCTTAAGAATTGCTGAGAAATTTTATAAATATTTCTACATATATTTCTGTAAATGTTTGGTATTAAACAACAACATTAAACAACAATTATGGAAAGAATAAATTAGTTTTTTTTGTGGATGCATACAAATTTTGTCACTTTGTACAGCAAATAATTGAATAAAAAGTAGCTGTTTAATTTCGATTTTAAATTGTGTTGAATTTGTGTCACAAAAATACTGTTAAACTACTGATTTAAAAATAAAACAAAAGCCAAGCAATTTTAAGAAATATTTGAAAATATATTTATGTAAAATAATTGTGATTATTGAAAACAATTTGTAGGTTATTCGACATGTTATCAACAGTATTCATGAATCGTTTTTGTTGAAGCATATAAATTTTGATCTCTTGGAGCAACAAGAATTGAATGAAAGGTTAAGGCTAAAATTTATATTATATTTTGTTAAATTTGTGACTAACAAGAATAGTTTTAAAGTACACTGGAAACATGGAAAATTAATATTAATTATTTGTCTAAACTCGGTAAAGAAAAAATAAACTATTTCAGAATATATTTTATGAAAAATAGTTTACAACAAAAGTAATTCAAATTGATGTTGACGGTATCGAAAGCTATAAAAATCGATTCAATTTATCTGAACAAGTTCTATTTAATTCAGCTGCAAGTTTCCAGTTCAGAACACTTTTTGTTTCGCCTCAATTTTCAATTAGAAGCTGGCACATCAATCAAAAGTGAGAGAGCCACAGTTATTGCTGGACACACAATGTGAAGTAGGCGGTAAATCAATCGGGGTGAATTGATAAAGCTGAGCTCCAGCTGCGTTTTTTTGTGTAGTGAAAACTAAACGAGAAAATTGACTTGACATCAACAGATGGCGGGCGAGGTGAAAATGTCGGAAAAATCTAGGCCTAAAACTTGTCTGTTCACAAAACTTGTGTTTTTGCTTCCCGTTTCACCTTTCATTTATGTCTATCTCTTTTTTTTGGTGGGGGGGTGCCTTTTGCTTTGGCGCTAGCAATTTTTTATCGTCAACAAGATTTATGCGGCTTTGTGTCATAATTCTAACACCAGAAGGCAGGTGGAAGAAGCGCCTGGAACAACAAATGGAGCAAAAAGTCGAAAGAGAATTAGAGAGAGAGAGAGAGGAGACAACTTCTCCTTCTCCACTTCTGTCTTCCTTTTATGACATTTGTCCACTCAGACTTCGGTTGTCTTTTGCTTGCTTCGTTCTCTCTCGTTCTCTTCTCTACCTTTGGCTTCTTACATTTGTTGTTTTGGCCTTTCGCAAAAAATAATGTTTTGTTTTCGGCTCTGTTCTTCTCTAATGCGTTTTAGAACTCGCAAGGAAATTATGAAAAAGAGTTTTATCATTTGATGGGAAAGTTTGTAAATAACAGTGAAAATATATATTTTAAAAATACTATAAATAAAGAAAAATATTATAAAAATACTAAAAATAAAATATAATATAAAAAATAAAAAATACTAAAAATAAAATAAATACATAAATAAACTATATAAATATAAATAAACTAAGTACAATAAATTACTACAAAAAAATAGAAAGAAAAGAAAATAGAAAACAATGCAATCTTAATGTAAAACAAATTATTGTAAATAAATTAAAAACAAGATTATTTCTTAAAAATTGATTGAAAAAATTTGTAAGAGAAGAAAAGAATATTATTTGTACTTTACATTATTTTGTTTTATATTTAAACTGCAATGATTTTTATTTACAGTATTTTATTTAATTTATAGTATTTTATTTTATTTTCAGTACTTAATTTATTTTTAGTATTTTTATTTATGGTATTTTATTTAATTTTATGTATGTTCATTTGTGGTATTTTATTTCAAGTTCAGTATTTTACTTCTTTAGTATTTTTATTTGTGGTATTTTATTTGAATTATAGTATTTTTAAATGAAATATTTTCACTTTTATATATTAAAGTGAATAACATATTCTTGAGCAATTTATTTCCTGTTTTATTTTATATAATGTTGGAAGTATTTTCTTGACAAGTTCTTTATTTTCAAGCAGACTTCACAGATCCTGTAGCTTACTGCATTTTCTGCCACCTTTCGACGGCTTTGTCAGTGGCTTTAAATCCCATAAATAAGCACTTTTCCAGTGGGTGTTCTGTGGTGAGAGTTCTTTTTGCCACTTCGCTAAAGTCTCTTCAGTATATTGGCCATTAAATGTGCTCCGCATGGACGTCAAAGTTGTTTGGCTTGAGATCAGAAAAGAAGAAAGTTATGGCTAATTTACTTGCATTGGCTTAAGCAGTTATTAAACCAGCAAATATTAAATACAAGAATACAAGTTTTAAATTTGTGCAAATTATATTCTTTATTTCTTGTAAGAGTTTTAGCAGTGTTTAAAAACTTTTCTGAGTGCTATTAATAAGAACTAGTGCACTGAAGGAATTAAAGATACTTCAAATTAACGAATTAGTAAGCTCTTCAAAATTAAGCTGCAATAAATTTAAAATTTCGAATATATTTTAAATGTTTAGACATCTATTTCATTATTTTCAATAGCCGTAATATTAAGTAAAGTAAAGTGTGTATATTTATTCTAGTATATTCTGGTATATTTACGGTATACTTTCAATGTAGTACTTACTATATCAATATTTGAAATATGGTCTTTGGTATAAATTGAGTGCTTTGCGGTATATTCATTTAGTATATTTTATAATTCATACTGCACAGTTTTGATTTTATTCACAATGGGTATCTAACAGTCGAGCATACACGTCTGTTGCTCTTTTGCTTTCTGAATATTTTTAAATTATTCAGTACTTAACTTAATTATATTCAATAAGCAATACATAACATAGTCTTCAAAGGTCTTATTACATTCATTTTCATTTGGTTAAATTACATTTGTCTTTGTCGTCTGCTTCGAATCGAGTCTGAAATATCGAAAACATGACTTTAATTCAATAATTTTCTTTATGATTTCAATTTTAATTTAACGAAAATTTAATTTACAATACTGACTACAGAATCGATTTTAAAGCAAATTAAAATAATACAAAACAAACAACATTACCATTAATAAAGTGTTGGACTATTTTACTATCTCAATTTTATCTATTACCTTTATTCAATGCCGCACAATTCTCAAATTATTTAACACTAGAATTTGCTGTTAGAATTATTGGTTTCAAAATACAAATGAGACTGCAAGTAAATAATATTTTCATAACTAAAACTGCACCAAAATAGATTTAACTACAACTCATAATACAACATTTACAACAACTTCTACTATGTTACTTCTACTTCAACATCTTCTTCTCCTCAACAACTAAATAGTAAATATGTTTTGTGTGTTGCACGTGTCTAGTTCATCGAGTTGCTTTTTGATTGCCAAATAAATATTCTAAACATATTTCAGTTGCCATTTCTGGCAGCAGAATTTTCCTGGTATTTTCCACACGACTATTGCTTGGCATGCCAAATGTTTAGCCCCCCTCTCGCTCTCTTTGCCACTGAACACAACTGACACCCGCCCAAAAATATTGAGGGCAACAGCTCAATCGAGTTGTAGAGAAACCTTTGTGCTTTCCTCAACTGATGTCGGAGTTAACCTCCACTGAGCTGGCAATTATAACAAGCCAAGAGCACAGATACACAGCTGCCAATACACACACACACACACTCCTCTACACACACTCACAATCTCCTCTGTAACACATTTAGCGATAAAATTTCATCAAAATCTGTCACGTACTTGGACGCAAATATATGAACACAGCTTCGTCTCAGACATATGTACATTCATATGGCTAATGTCACACACACAGTTGTAGATATAGATATATAGACAAAGGCGGCAAACACACCCACACACACACACACAGTTGACCCGCTGATGATGCTGTCGCTGTTTTGTTGTTGGCTGTTGGTTGCTGGTTGCACATTAATTTTGACAAAAACAATTTAATTTAACGACATTTCCGGGGCAAGCGCGAATACCAACAACAGGCGGCAGACAGCAACAACAACCACTACAACAGCAACCACTACAACACCAGCAGCAACAGCAACACTTAAAGCAAGTCCAAGCTCCATTTCCAACCCCTCAACTCAAAGTACAACCCCCAAAAATATCTCCACGCGACCCTCGAAAACTTGACTTGACACATTCACAAGGCGCCAAGACAAGACGAGTTAACCAGGCGCAAAACTGTTTAAGTATGTGAGCATCAGCAACAGCAACAACAATCGTAACAACAGCAACCACTACAGCAGCAGCAGCAGTAGCAGCAACAATGCCTGGTCAATGCATTTCAATGTGCTTCGCTCTCCATTTCGGAATCCAACTCACAAATTTGGCCACAGTCGCTGGGAATGTTGTTTTGTTGTCTCTATCAGCATTGTTGTAGTTGTTGTAGCATTGTTATTGCTGTTGTTGCCAGCAATGTTGCTGCTGTTGTTTTAATAATGTTGTTGCTACCCTTTTGGGTCACTTGATTGTCTTGTCATTCGCTGGCCAACTTGAACAACACAGTGCATGATTTTGACCTAAACGCGGCGAAATTGCTTCAAATTATTGGCGCTAGTTTCAATCAGCTATTCAATCTGCTTGAATCATTTACTATTATTGAATCTTGTTTCTTTTTAGCTTACTCAACTCGTTATAAAATCAAATAATCTCTTAAATTGAACTAACGATTAGCAGTATTTTCAAATATACTGATGCCGACCGATACCTTATAGTCAATCAACCATTCAATCTGCTTCAATCATTTACTATTTTTATTACGTTTTGCTTGTTAGCTTACTCAACCAGTTATGAAATCAAATTAATGGTAAAATTGCATAAATGGTGAACAGTATTTTAAAATATATGATGGTGACTGATGCTTTTCAGTCAATCAGCTATTCAATCATTTTTTATAATTAATCCGGTCATTTAATTTTTTATTAAAATAAAAAATACATCACAAGGAATCTTAAATTTTCAAATTGAAATCAGATATGCTAAAGCTTTATAATCAAATAGCCATCAATCATCTTCAATCAACCCCTATTTTTTATTCTATCACTTTATTAGCATTATCAACAAGGTTTAAATAAAACTTACGCTAAATTAGTTGATAATATGTTTTAATTCCAACATAATATTATGATCAATCATCTTTTCAATCGTCTTCAATCAAAACCTATCGCAAAAGCTTTTTGAACAAGCAATCACTAAATATTCTTAAAATTATTAGCAGTATTTTCAAATTCAAATCTGATGCGCTCATTTTGTCAGTTACATTATCATCAATCAACTTCAATCATATACTATTTTAATTACAATCATTCAACAAGTTACTCAATAACTAATAAACTCCAAAGATCGTTTCAATTTTTCTGATATACTAATGCCGACTTCGTCAATCATCAATCAACTCTTCAATCACCAACAATTTTTACTTATTCGTATACTCAACAAGCTGCTGAAATAAGTCAAACGTTTAGATTCAACAATTATTCAATCTGTGCAAAAATACGGCAAGTCAATCAGCTAAACAGTCATTTCCATCAATTTGCTAACAGCAAGTCAGTCAATCAATCATCGTGCAAGCTTATTATTAATCATTTCGATACAGCTATTTGCTTTGGCTCTTTATAGCGTTACTTGTGCATAAATCTAAATGCAAATTACGCTTTCAAATTGTAGTTAAAGCAAGTGTGAAAACACTTCAATCATGATCCAGTGTTGCCTAATGCGAGTATGAAGCGTATGCTGGCAGACTGACTTTGTCATTTTTGCAACACTGTAAATTGCTTTTGCCTCAATTGTTGACGTTGACTCGCCTTCTTGTTGCTGTTGTACATTGCCAAATTTGAAATTCCCATTGTGTGTTGCCAGTTGCCAGTTACCAGTTGTTGTTGTAGCTCTTTTTGTTGTTGTTGTTGTTGTTGCTGCTGCCTGCCTGCTGACTTCCTTCTATGCTGCCACAGTTATTGTTGTAACGGGAAGTTGCGTCTAACACGCACGTACAACGAATGCCATTGCCCATGACAGGCAATCCTCTGGCCCTGACACGCCCCCACCCGACTCCTACTCCTCTCTCTCTCTCTCTTTGCTGGCTGGCAGTTCACTCAATATGCCAGTCAGCCACTTGGCGAGACGCAGTTGTGGTTAACATTTAACGAGAGAGAGAGAGAGCGAGAGCAAAACGAAGTTGTGTAGACATTTGCCGAAATGATTTTCATATTTTGTGTTGGCTTTTGTTGGGAGGGAGAAGGAGATGGTGGAGACTAGAGGGGAGGCAAGTGTAACGTCCTGCTCATCTATTCAAATTAATGAGGCGTGTCTCACTTATGCTTATGTGCTCATGAATCCCATCCGCTTGCCTTTATTTTTCGCTCACCCCTGAACTGTTCCTTTCCCAAGCTGCTGACTTTTCGCTAGCCTAGCAGAGTCGACGTCTCTCGACTCGACGCGTCATCATATTTTCGCTTTTGATGTTATTGTAATTTATTATTATTTGCTCAGCCATGTGCCACGCCCAGCAGTTCTCACTCCCACTTCTCTCTCTTTCTCTCACTCTAATTCTCTCGCTCAATTTTTGGCCTTTCATTGTTTATTGTCATTGTTTTTGCTGTTTTGATATTGCGGCTGTTTTCGTAAGCTGCTTAAATAATTAGTTAATTGATTTCGTTTGGAGTCTGCGAATTTAATTTCTACCAATAATTTGGTTTTTGGTTGCATTTCCAATGAATTATTGTCCAAATATATGTGTGATAATTATGACAATATTTAATTATTAGCCTGCCATTAGTAGCACATTATTTGAGCTACAACAATTTTTATCTGATTGAAACCAAATATTTAGGAATCACAATTACTAGTTGTTATTCTATATGTCAAAATTCGCGACTCTATGGATAGCGGGTATAAATACTCAATTATACTCTTATCATGTCAAGTTATTTTTAAATTTGCTAACCAAATAGTTGTCAGCATATACATATATTAAAAAAATCTCAGTCCCATTGTCGTTTTGAAAGTATTCGAGCATAATTTCGAGATACTTCGGAGATTGACCCCACTGTCAACACGCGACTGAAAGAAATTGAAAACAATGTTGTTGTCGATGGGTCTTCAAGGAGAAGCTGCTTGGAGCAAACAGAACCGAACCTATTGAACAGAAAAAATTACAGACGATCCTCCGACATTGAAATCTCTTCTTCCGACAGAGAATCTAGGGCCCAGACACTAGGTTATCATTACTTGACCTCTCTCGTTCAGATCTATTGAGCGAAATCCACATCCGCTTCAGACATTCAATGATTTTATCGAAATATCGCAATTCAGTTCCAAATTCATTTTGTTTGCGGGCAGTCGAAACATTTAAAATGGGCAGAATAAAATTTAACGGAGTTTTCTTACTGATGTTCCTTCAAATATTCTTGGTGGCTACAACAACTGGAGATGAAGTGAGATCAAAGACATAATACGAAGAAGAATAAAGAGTGATTAAAGTGTGTACGTTTTTCTTCTTCCTATCAGGCGTGTAAATCAGAACGAAAAATGGAAGAACAGTGCCGCATTTATACCTATAAAACTGTTAAACCTTTGCTCGACTATTTCAGGCAGGTTAGAAATGAGTTAGAACAAAGTCAAACTAAGGAATAGCAGATAAGTGAATTAAATTCTGATCTTATGGAAAAATATCATGAAATTGTAAGAATTCATGAAACATTCATGAAGGAGGCAGCTCTATTAAATGAGTATAAAAACAAAGTAATCAAAGGGGAAAATGATCTGCAATTGTGTCAAAATAAAGTTGATAAATCTGAATCTGAAATTAATTCACAACAAAATATTATTCTTAAATTAAAAGAACAACTAACAGATAAATCCACCAACTTAAAAAATTGTCAAGTTCAATTAAAATCTGCTAATTCTAGATTAATTCAAAAAGATGAAAATATAAAGAGATTTAGTGAGAATATTAAAAATAACACAGAACGTCAGAAAACACTTGAGTTGGAATTAGAGAAGAGTAAATCTATATTAACAAAGCATGAAAAAGATTTTCAGTTATGTCGTTCAGAAATCAACACATTAAATAGGTCATCAGAGAACATTAGAGAAGAACAGAAAACGATTCAATTGAAATTAAAAGAATGTGAAACTAAGCTAATAGATAAAGTAAAGGAAAATCAGTTATGTCAATCTGAACTTGATATGTTAAGTCCCACGACGTGTCTCCCTTTCGGAGATTATTCAGGAGTTCGTCAACTCAATGTCTCTGGCATAGGTTTATTCAATGTTTTGTGCGATACTCAGTTAGCTGGACCTGGATGGATTGTAATACAACAACGAGTTGACGGAAATGAGAGTTTCAATAGGGATTGGGCAACGTATCGCAAAGGTTTCGGTTCTTTTGAAAGTGATTTCTTTCTTGGCTTAGAGAAAATACATCGTATCACGAGCTTGCAGCGTTTCGAACTTTACCTACATGTGGTTTCTCTGAATGGAAGTACCTACTACGCTCGTTATGACGAATTCAAAATAGCAGATGAAGATAATAGATATGCACTGAGTTTGGGTAAATTCAATGGAACTGTTTTGGATAGCATGAGAGACAGTGAACACATGAAATTCTCAACATTCGATTACGACAACGACAAAGATTATGATAATTGCGCAGTCGGGCGTAAAAGTGGCTGGTGGTACAATCATTGTCTTAATTGGTAAATATTGCAAATTTTTATTTTCGAAGGAAGACACATATTTATAGATTTTTGTTGTTTCTGATGCAGTAATTTAAATGCACCATATGATGGATGTTGGTGGAAAGACATTAAAGAAGTTAAGATACTAATTCGCCCCAAAGAAGCGATGAAGAAGTACAAATGAAAGAACAGTGCCGGATTTATAACCCACACAAGTAAGAAAGCTACAGTCGAGTGTGCTCGACTGTGAGATACCCGCTACCCATTTTGAATAAAACCAAAATATTGCGGTATTATTCTCAAAATGTACCAAACATACTATAAAAATACCAAATGGTATATTTGGTATATCGATATAGAGGGGTAGCGGGTATAAAAAGTGTCACTGAAACTGGAATTTAGTTTTTGTCTAATCGCCACTAAATCGTTGACTTTCTAGTGCTTAAGCTGAGTTAATTTAACGCATTTGCTTGGGTTTAGGCAATTAACTTAAGCTGACCATCACAACAACAACTTTTCTACTTCTTTTCTTCTGCAATAAGAGAGAACTACGTTTCCTCTTTCACACTTCTTTCCGCTCAACTTGTGCTTCAGTTGCCAACTTGATGCATTTGCTGACCAAGGCAGAGGAAACCGTTTAAAGGTCCACAACGGAGCTGGCAAAGAGCCCAAAGGTGTTAATCAACTGCCACTTCACTTAAGCTGTGGCATCGTCCTGTTGCACAGTGGCACGAAACTTCTTGATAAATGCAGTTTTAACTTTTTGTTGTTCTTATTTTTCTTTTAACAAAATCTTTGCTTATTTTCCAACTTTTGTTTTGCATTTTGCAAAAGTTTCTTTAAGTAATTTTTATCAGAATAGTTTTGATACCACTGTGCAACTTACGTTTTTGTTTACGTTCTGCCATCTTGCCAGTTCCCTCTGCTCTTCTCTTCTCTTCTCCTCTTCTCCTTTCCCCTTACTGAGCTCACATTAAAAGCTGCCCGCTTTTTATTTATGGTCATCAATTTTTTATGACGCACAACGCGCTTCAAGAGCGAGAGCAACAAAAAAAGTTAAATGCAAAACGGAAGAAATTCCCTTGCACTCCGCTCTTCTCCCTCCTTCCTTCCCACACTTCTGTTCTACTTCGTCTTTCTCATGCGTAAGCAATTACTAAAGGCAAAAAACTCAAGCTGCAGTTTACCAGAGATCCAAATGAGCAAATAATAAATGGTAGAAATATTTAAATAATATATATTTGAAGAGAATGAAACATTTTTAAAAATAATAATAAACTAAACATATTAAATTACAAAAAAACATATTTAAAATTCAATAAAACAATAAATAATTAAATAAATTCATCAATATTGAAAATATTAAACCCAAGAAATTAAGAAATAAATTTGTGTATTGAAAAATAATACAAAGAATGAAAATTTTAAAAAATATAAAAATAAATAAAAATAAACCAAATATTAAATTAATATATAAAAAATAAAATAATACATCAAAAAAATTGTAATATATATAAAAAAATAAACAAAAAATTAAATTAATATATTAAATATATTTAAAAGAAATTTAACACAATATAAAAAACAGTTAAGTATAAAAATATATTTAAAAAAATCATTTAATTTAATAAAAAAAAAAAAAATTTTAAAAATATATAAAGAAAAATTAAAAATAAAAAAAAATGAAAAAAATTCCCAAATAAATCTATTCGATTACTATTTATTAAACAGTTTTTAAAATGCTTTTTCAACAATCTTAAAAGTCTCTAAAAGACTTCATCTAATGATCAATTTTATATAAGTACAGAGAATGTTAATTAACAGAGCTTCAAGCTTAACAGCTTGCTGTTAAGTTTATCTACTGTTAATAGTAGAGACATTAAAATACAATTTCAAATTGTGTGAATTGTATTTAATTTGCTTATTGTGCTGCCACAGAGAAGTAAATAAATAAACAAATAGCTGACTGAATACAGTAAAAGCAGCGAATTGTTTAGCATAATTTGAGCGTAAAATGCAGACAGCAAAATAGAAATAGTAAACACTATAAAAGAATGGCAAAAAAGAGTCAAAACAAGTTGCAGCAGCTAAAAGAGGAAATACAAAAGGAAATCAAGTAGAAATTAAATGCAACAAATTTGCTTCAATGAAATGAGATTTAATTGCAGGCATTTCAGCTTATAAAAATAGCAAACTTAAATAAATAAAAACAACAAAAAGTAAATAAAATAAATAAATTCAAGCTTCAGAATATATTCAGTTGCGCGAATAAAGCGAGCAAAGCAAATGCTGAAAAAACTTGCAATATTTTTGTTCGTGTCTTTGGTTTTTTTTGCCATGTGTTGTACGCGAGGGCGTATACTTAACGTTTGTATTGTATTTTAGTCGCATTAGCGAGCGAGATAGCGAGAGACATGAAAAGAGTGCTGCTCAAGTAACTGAAGCGATAAGACAAAGCGACAGATTCGCAGATACGCGATACGAAAACAGACGAAAGTTGAAAGATACAAAGATACATTTACATTTAGATACAGTATCTGTTGTAGGCACGCGCACGTGTTGCATAGCGATAGAAAAGAAAAGAATATACAAAGAATAAAATCAAACAAAATAAGAGCTGCAAACATGGCGTATGAGTAATCAAATTTGAAATTTCTCCCTTTTCTTTTATTGGCTGCTGCTTTTGCTACTGTTACTGTTGCTGATGTAATTAAAAGACCGCCGACCTGTTGGTCAGACAAAAAAAAAGGCACTAAACAACAACAAAAACAAGCGAAATGAACAGACCAGCAAATACGTAAAGCGATTGTGGCAGAGAAGCGAAGAGAGAAGTGGGTTGTAGGAAGCAAAGGTGTGAGAGCGAATGTGATAGGAGAGCAGTCAGCACAGACGAACGCCGTTAACAAGGTTACATTAAAACATGTCGGAATGCGACAAGCTGCATGCCTCTGATAGCACTTTAAATACCCTGCAAAGACTTTTGAAATGTTCTTATGTAGTCAAGAAATATTTATATCACTTTGCTAGTAGAGCTGACAGATAAACCAAGATTCTAGCTAAACTGTCTGCTATGTTAATTTACAGTAGAGTATTTCATTACATAGCTTTGGTATTAAAGCTGACTGTCAAACCTATTTAAATACAATTAATTTGTTTTATAATAGTAAGTTTAACTATTGCTTAATATTATTATATGTACATAAATATACAAGCATTTGTTTTACGCGTTTGCACAGTTCTTGCTAAAATGTTTTCTTATGCCATGTTAATTAACAGCAGTTGAGTTCATACATTGCGTTGCTCAAACGCTGCTGTCATGTTAAGTGACAAATGTTAAGTTAACAGACACGCACATATTTAAAATGTAAAGCACATTCTTTCATTGCTGTTCTTGTTGCCAATTGAAGTATTTGTTCAATTAAAACAAAAATTGTAAAATAAGGAAAACCTTAACCAAAACTAACTCAAGAAACATTCGTACGCTTTATTGACAAAGCTGACTGTTTTATTAGTTTTAATATTAATTGTATAAATTGAACTGTGGTTATAATAAATATTTATATTCAAATATTTACATATATTTCGCGTTCGCACAGTCTTTAACTAGCTAACTAGTTAACTATTTTGATAAACTTGTCTATGTTATTTGCGCGGCTTTACGATCTCTATCAAATCTAAGAGAATCCAACAAGCAGCCACAATTGTATTTCGAAGTTAAGCGCTCTCTTAAGCTTTCGCTTCGCTTGTGAATTAAGCTGTTGCTGCTAGATAAATCAATGTGAAGCATTGAAGCAAAGCACGAAAGAGCTTTTTGTCACTTTACTGAAATGAGAGTATAACCCGTTATGATATGCTGCTGCACAGTGGGTATAACAATGTTATGCGGACATTTTGGCGCCACACGCAGGACGCGAACAATGAAACACGAAGAAGGGGGCGAAAGAGGGGAGCTGACAAAGCAGACAGTATGAATGAGAGTCACTCAAAGTGTGCGTTAGAAAGAGATGGGGATGGGGAGAGTGAGAGAGTACTCTGTGTGTGGTTGCCAGATTGTTGCACGGAGGAAGGGAGAAGGGCGTAATAAATGCATCGTAGTTTTGTGCCCAGTTTAGTCAGGCATTAAGGTTAGCTTTATTTACACAAAAAAAAAAAGGAAAATAAATTAAATGAAATGAGAAGAGAAGCGAGTTTTGTGCGGACAACGGACAAAGATAATTAAGCGTGAAGCAAACAAGCGAATGCGATGGCAAAAACTCAAATTGCAAATGGCAAAAATTTCAAAATGAGGTAATGAAATAATGTTGGAAAGGGGAAGGAAAGAGGTAAGCACACCGCTTCTCTCTCTCTCACTCTCTCATTCACTTTGTATTTATTCCCCTTGTCTGCATAGTTGTTGCAATGTTTTATTTGCAATTGTGTTCACTGAGAAGAGCTTCGGTTATTGCACTCGCTTCTTCTCTCTCGCTCTCTCTTTCTCCCTGTGTTTCTCCCTTGTAATGAATGTGGCAGAGACGAACATATATATTTCAACCGAGGGGCAATTTCTCTATGAATTCGAAACGTGCTAATGAATCGCGTTAAATGGAGCGTCGATTTATTTTCGCACAGGAGTTTTGTCCGACAATAAGCTCTGATAATGCAATTCTCTCTCTTCTCATCTCATCTCATCTCATCTCATCTCACTCAGCTAGTCGAAACGATTTCATTTAAATCAGCGAAATAATTGCAACGTGTTCAAACAATATTTTCTGATTGCTTAAATAGAAATTAGTAAAACGATATATTTATTGCAAATAGTTATTAGAGCTTTGGGAAGAATGTCGTTGATTGATGGAGTTAATGGAATGATTGATGGTTGATGGCTCTGAATGATAATAATAAAAAAAACTGATTAAGGAACCTTTTTAGAGATCATTTTAAATATGGCTTACTTTTGATTTATTACAATAAGATATTAAAGTGGGATCTAAGCAGTTGATTGATGTATTGATTGAAGCACCTTACAATTATAATGATTGAAATTTATTGATTGTTGCATATTGTTTGATTGATGTACTGATTGATTAAAAGTCGGGTTACAAAAGTGATGGATTTACCTTATTGAATGTTTATTTGAACAACTGATTGAGTTCATTGATTGATTGAGAGACTAGCAAAATGAGTCGATTCTAAGTTGTCAAAATGAGCAAAAATAACTGTTGTCTTTCTTTTTTGAGTAGTTAGATTACTTGATTGAGTAGTTGATTGATGAATTCAGAGGCTAACAAAATATAATGTTCAATCTAGATTAAATTCCGATTTGTATAACTAAATAAATATGTGATTGATCTACACAAATGCTGAAAATACATTTCATAATCAGTAGATTGATTGATGATTTGTCTTTAATTGATTGGTATTAATATAAATTTTATATTTTATTCGAAGTTTTTTTAAAATCCTTTTTATACCCGCTACCCATAGGGTAGAAGGGTATTATAGTTTTGTGCCCGCAGGAAATGTATGTAACAGGTAGAAGGAGACATCTTCTATCCTATACATGCGAGTTTTTCTGTTTTTTGTTTGGATTTATGGTATATTTTGAATGCGGTACTATCTCGATATATAAAAATACTATTTGGTATATTTTTAGTATTTTGTACTATAGTGGTATATTTTCAAAATAATACCGCAATATTTCGGTTTTACTCAAAATGGATAGCGGGTATGTCACAGTCGAGCACACTTGACTGTTGCTTTCTTACTTGTATAGTTATAAATCCGGCACTTATTACCTTTTCATCAACTGATGTTGCAAAAACAAAATTTTGTATGTATTATTAGTAACAAAACTGCATCATTTATGTTTAAATAAGAAACAAATATGTGTTGATCATTTCTTAAATTACATTAATATTCAAAGTTCGACTGAAAGGATATATACAGGATAATCATAAGTTTACTTATTTGCATCTCTATTGAAAGCGTCTAAAAATTTAAAATTTGCTACATCAAAACATAAATTAAACGCTATAAAATTGATCTATTTGCATTCAAAAAATAAATTGTCGATCGTTTTATTTTTCAGAACGCAATTTCTTAATGCACCAATTATATATAAATGATTACATAATTGAATCAAATTTGGGAATTTCAGCTTTTCAGTTTATCACTTCTTCATCGCTTCTTTGGGGCGAATTAGCATCTTAACTTCATTAAGTATAATGTACTTATCAGTGTCCCACCAACCTAGATATCGCCCATATGGTGCATTTAAAATACTGCATAAAAAACAACAAAAATCTATAATTGTATTTATTCGTTCGAAAATAAAAATATTTACCTAGCAAAACAATCAGTGTACCACCAGCCACTTTCATACTCGACTGCGCAATTACAACGATTATATTCGTCGTTGTCGTGATCGAATGTTGTGAATTTCATGTTTTCAGAGTATCTCATGCCATCCTCAATATTAGTTCCATTGAATTTACCCAAACTCAGTGCATATCCATTATCTTCATCAGATATTTTGAAGTCGTCATAACGAGCGTAGTAGGTTCTTCCATTCCGAGCAACCAAATGTATGTAAAGTTCGAAACGCTGCAATCTCGTGATGCGATTTAATTTCTCTAAGCCAAGAAAGAAATCACTTTCAAAAGAACCAAAACCTTTGCGATACGTTGCCCAATCCCTATAGAAACTATCCTTCCCTCAACTCGTTGTTGTATTACAATCCATCCAGGTCCAACTAACTGACTATCGCACAAAACATTAAATAAACCTATGCCAGAGACATTGAGTTCATGAACTCCTGGATTTCCTCCGAAAGGGAGGCATGTTGTGGGAGTTAATTTATCAAGATGAGATTGACTTAGCTTAATTTCCCTTTCTTTTAATTTCAATTGAATCTTTTTCTGTTCTTCTCTAATGTTCTCTGATGTCCTATTTAATTTGTTGCTTTCTGAACGACATAACTGAATATCATTTTCATGCTTTACTAATATAGATTTACTCTTCTCTAATTCCAACTCAAGTGTTTTCTGATGTTCTGTGTTATTTTTAATATTCTCACTAAATCTCTTTATATTTTCATCTTTTTCAATTAATCTAGAATTAAGAGCTTTTATATTTTCATCTTTTTCAATTAAACTAGAATTAGCAGATTTTAATTGAACTTGACAATTCTCTAAGTTGGTGGATTTATCTGATAGTTGTTCTTTTAATTTAAGAATAATATTTTGTTGTGAATTAATTTCAGATTCAGATTTATCAACTTTATTTTGACACAATTGCAAATCGTTTTCCCCTTTGATTACTTTGTTTTTATACTCATTTAATAGATCTGCCTCCTTCATGAATGTTTCATGAATTCTTACAATTTCATGATATTTTTCCATAAGATCAGAATTTAATTCACTTATCTGCTTTTCCTTAGTTTCACTTTGTTCTAACTTATTTCTGAGCTGTCTAATAATATCGAGCAACGGTTTCACAGTTTTTTTTGTCTGATTCATACGTCTGACAGGAAAAAACTTTAATCACTCTTTATTCTTCTTCGTATTATGTCTTTGATCTCACTTCATCTCCAGTTGTTGTAGCCACCAAGAATATTTGAAGGACCATCAGTAACAAAACTCCGTTATATTTTATTCCGCCCATTTTATATGTTTCGACTGCCCGCAAACGAAATGAATTTGTGACTGAATATTTCGTTAAAGTCATTGAAAATCTGAAGCGGATGTAGATTTCGCTCAATAAATCTGAATGAGAGAGGTCAAAAAATGATAACCTTGTGTCTGGGCCCTATATTCTGTATCGGCGTAGGAGATTTCAATGTCGGATGAAGGTCTGGAATTTTTTTTAAATTCGAAATAATAAATAGAATAAAAATATAAAAAATGTATAGCAACAACGTTGTTTTAAATTTCTTTCAGTCGCGTGTTGACAGTGGGTTCAATCTCCGAAGTACAATGGGACAATAGCTTTCTTACTTGTTATATATTAGGCTCATTCTTTATCTTCAACAATCCGATTAAGATACATTTTTCTCGGCGAATTCTTTTAAGCTTTAGTAGCAAAATCTCTTTTGCCATCGGAAAAATAATTGGGTTAATGAAGCAAATCTTATTATCGAGTGTAATTTGATATTGGGTAAAGCCGTGAGCATTTACAGTTGAATAATTGTTGCAATGCAAATGATTTCAATTCTCTGGTTGCAATTTTGTGTTTTGTTTTGTGTGTTCTTCAGCGATTCTCGATAATTGTGTTGAATATATTGAGAGTTGTTTGCTCGACACGTTTTTGTGATTTTCACAATTAAATTGAACTTAATTGATTAAACGCTTTCGATTGCCGTCATCGAAGCTGTCCAGTCTCAGTTGTTGTTGTTGTTGTTGTTGTTGTTGCAGCTGTCAGTTGGCAAGTTGTTGAAAGTTTTGCGCAGCGCGATGAAAAAGCGAAATATTTTATAGTTAGTTGAAGTGAGTTGCAAGTAAATGTGGCAATAATTTATTAGCTACGTTTCTCATGCCCCTCAAGGCTTTTCGCCGTAATTATGCCGCAACAAGCGGCAAAGACAAATTAGCACATCTTCTATTCTGACAGTGGCGCGATTTGTGGTCAAAAGGCAACAAAACATTCCAAGGACTCGCCCCTCTCTCTTTCTCTCACTCTTTTGTTGTGCGTCCTTCTTGAAAGGAATTTGGCTTGCAAGTTGTTTAATAAATATCATAAAATATTCAACATTTACACATGTCACGACTTCATTATTTATGAAACACTCAATAATCCAGCAGGCGCAAAACGGAAACACACACAAAAAGGACGCAAGTCCTTTGCTCCTTCGTTTCTTCGTCCTTTCTCCATTCCTCTAAGATATGCATGCCAACTGGGGACCCAATGTCAAAGAATTTAACTTTGCCAAAATTTCATGTATCTCCATCTCGCTCTCTCTCTCTCTCTTTCTGGCATCGCCCTCTCTCTGTCTGGCAGTGTCAAGTGCATAGTCAAGTAGCTGTTGTGCATAACTAAACAGTTTTCATTAACGTAATTGATTTGCCTGCCTTAAGCAAGGGTTGTTTCTTGCCTCTAAAACAGGGGAATCGAATAAAAGTCGTCTATTTAGTTGGCAAATTAGTTTTATACTATTTTAGATTGAACCCACTTTCTTAGAATTATATGATCGATTAGAGTTCCTTTGTTTGTCAGTTCGTTTTAATCTAAGAGTTTCTTACTAACACATTTACATATGCATTTTCATTTCTTTGCCTACAACAAAGAAAAGAAAAAACAAACATGAATTAAATTTTCATATACTTCTTTATTTTATTTTATTCTATGCATTTTGAATACAAAATATATATAAAACCATTTTCTAAAAATATTTTTTGAGCGTCCTAAGAATTTCCTATTTTTTTATTATTATAAATTCTTACGATTTAATAAAATGTATAAGAATATAGTTTTTTTTTTATTATTTTATATTATTAATTTGCTTTTAGAATATTCCATGTTTTAAATGTATTTTAATTTGGAATACTTTTGAAATATCTTATTACATTTTAACAAAATAGTATTTTTCCTTTATTATGTTATTATTATTATTCGAATATTCAATGTTTTAAATAATTATACCCGCTACCCATAGGGTAGAAGAGTATTATAACTTTGTGCCGGAAGGAAATGTATGCAACAGGTAGAAGGAGGCATCTCCGACCCTATAAAGTATATATATTCTTGATCAGCGTCAACAACCGAGACGATATAGCCATGTCCGTCTGTGTGTCTGTGTGTCTGTCCGTCTGTCCGTATGAACACCTAGATCTCAGAGACTATAAGAGATAGAGCTATAATATTTTTTCGACAGCATTTGTTATGTTTGCACGCAGATCAAGTTTGTTTCAAATTTTTGCCACGCCCACTTCCGCCCCCGCAAATAAAAAAATCGAATAACAAGCGTAAGTGCGAATTTTGGTATATACAATAATTACTATAGTAGTTATGATTCCTGAACATTTGGTTGCGATCAGATAAAAATTGTGAAAGTTATTAAAGAAATACTTTTGTTTGGCAAAAACGCCTAAGTTGCTTTGGGTGACATAGTGTCGTCTATGGTATATTTTGAATACGGTACTATGTCGATATACCAAATATACCGTTCGGTATATTTTTAGTAGTTTTGCAGTATTTTTGGTATATTTTGAGAAAATACCGCAAAATATATTTCTTTTATTCAAAATGGGTAGCGGGTATCTCACAGTCGAGTACACTCGACTGTAGCTTTCTTACTTGTTACATTTTAATTAAATGTATAAATAATAATCTCTTTTAATTATACTATTTTTTTTGCTTTTCGAATATTCAATGTTTTAAATACATATTCAAATTTAAAATACTTTTTAAATGTCTTATGATTTTTTTCATAAATGTTCGTTTTTCTTCCATCTCTCGTTTCAACATTATTCAATTTATTGGCGTTTGGTCACAGTGTTAATTAGTTGACCACCAAATGGTTTTAGTTTGCGATTCGCTTTTATTAAACTTGTAATTTGCTAGTTTTATTCGATTCATTGGCATTCGCATTCTGAACTTAGCAAAGTTCAAAATTACATTCAAGCAGAGAGCCATAAAACACAGTTTCCCCCTCTCCGCACGTTCCCCGCTAAAGCACTCAGATCAATCAATAGACCCTTAGAACAATTTAAGTGCGAGAAAAAAAGAAACGAATTTAATGCGAGGCAAACACAAAAGCCGGCCGGCATCAGAGCAAGCGAGAGCGCAATAGACAGCAAATACTTGCACACACACAAACATATGCAGACACACACAGGCGGACAGACAGACGAATTCACATGTTGCCAAACGCAGCACAATTGAGATAGAGAAATACAAAAACAGTTAACTGCGTGGCAAAGGGAGCAACGAAGAGAGAGGGAAAGAGAGGAAGCGCAGTCAGACAAACAACTTCACATGCGAGGCGAACGCCAACAGCGCTGACGTCGACGCCGCCGTCGACGCACGAATAAGTTGTCAAAAACAGCAAGGCGACGTCAGCAGAGTGAGAGCGAGACAGAGATAGAGCGCGAGCAGCAAACGCAAAGCGCCAAAAAATTTACCAACTATCAAAGTGAACTTTTTTGTCTGAGCGAAGAGTAAGAAGCAAAGAAGAAGAGAAAGGACGCACAGTAGGTGCGGGGGTGGGGTTTGAAAAGCATGTTATAATATAGATTACACAAGCACACACACAAACACACATATTTGAAGTGGAAGAGGAAACGCAACAAGGCGAAAAAAAAAGAATGTATAAAGACGCAGACAATGTGTGTTGTATGTGTTTCGCCGAGTTAGAGCGAGAGAGCAAGAGTACAGTGTGCCAGTGAGTAGATAAAAGTATAAAACTCGAAACAAAACTTTTTTTGGACACATTTATTTCAAATGTAGCCAAGGCAACACACACAACTAGAGCAACAACAACAACAACAGTGATAACTCGTACAACGTTAAGCAAAAGTTTTGCAAGCACTGTAGTTGACAATTTTTTCTCTCTTTTCAGTGGTCAGCAATTAGTTGCCAATTTACAGTTTGAAGTTTGCAAAGCAAACCGCAGACGCCCAGTGGCTGTCAAACTGTATCACACAGTGAAAAAGTGTAGTTTTAAGCTTTTGATGAGCCAGCTGTTGTTATTGTTGTTGCGAACGCACGCTTAAACAAATGCAATTTAAATTTAAACTGTTATTTTATGAGTTAACATGCAGCATTTTCGTTTTTGCGGGCGTATACGTAATGCGCAGTACTCAAAACAATACGTATACGCACAGTATGCGTTAAGCTGTATTTGTATAAAGTCAATGCTTACAATTTATTTACAATTGTAAATATTTGCATTAAATAGTTGGTGATTAAATTCAAGAAATTCCAATATTTTAGTGTATTTATTAACAATAAGCATACGCACTGTTTACTTTCAAAATTTTTATATAATATTTGGAGATATTAAATTCTACTAATAACAATATCTAAATGAATTGTATTTCTTGCTATTTTTTGAGCTTTTTCAGTGATGTTCGCATACATAAATGATAATTCAAGTAGCATAAAATAGAATTTATATTATTTATGAATTTATTTTTGATATTGGGAACATTTATAAAAGACTTTATAACGAGATATGATCTATATTAAGGCAAAAACAATTTTACATTTATTTATTTTCATTTTTGCAATGTTTAGTTTAGCTTAGCTTAGCTATTTTTTTAACTAGTGCCAAATGGTTATTCAATAAGTTATTGACTTATTGTCATAGAACAATTTCCATTGAATAAATTTTGATGCCAAATTCACAAATGTAAATTTAATGTAATATTTTCTTTTTTCAATTTACTAGTAAAAGAATTAACAAGCTGACAAAAATCGAAATTAAAATGCCGCCAAAAAAAGCTGTTTATTTATTTTAAAGTTTGCGTTGAATGAAAATGACTTCAAAGTGAACTCGGTTCGGTTTTGGTCTTAAAAATGATTATTTAATGAATTTGCACTTCATCAGGCAGCAACAGGAGAAGAACAGAAGTGCTTCGTCCGGTTGCTTGCCGCCTTCAGGCTTCAGGCTCGGCGCAAAATGACGACGGTTAACCGCAGCCCGGAGGCGAACTTAGTTCTCTTATCCCCTCCCTCTTCCCTCCATGTACTATGTGGTTTCAGTTTGTGGGCGGCGGGCTTTAGCGGTTGCTTTTGGCCACCACCGACACGTGGCCCTTAAAGTTTTGGATGGCAAAAGCGAGGAGAAGAAGGAGGAGGAGACGCAAGCGACGAGTTGTTGGCTAGGCCATTTAAGCCCACTAACCTTTTAGCCATGTTTTAGGCCAGTTCTCGAAGGACAAACAGTGGCCACAATAATTTTGCTAAAAAGAGGCCACAAGAAGATGCAAAAAAAAAAAAAAACACAAAATACATAAAGTGAAAGGGGGGAAATGAAAGAAGAAGAAATGCAGCAAATTTTTATGCAATTTTATTAATGGAATTTTTATGTTGCAGTTATTCTTTGCGCTTCCTCTTCCACTTGGTTTTGCTTTTATTCGTTGTTCTTTTTTTCGCTGTGTGCTCTTTAAAATTTCCCAATTTGCTGCAAGGAAATGAGCAAAAGTAACGCAAAGGGAAAAGGCGGTGGGTGGGGGGGACATAGGGAGACGAGGTCTCAGGTGGGGTTATTTTTCGGGGCTGTGAACTAAGGGATTTTCTTTGGTGGCGAAGGGAAGAGAGAGGGGGACGATGTTGGTCGAACTAACCCACATCAATTTAAGTTAAATCCCAAAAACTATTATCATTTTAATCAAATCAAGCCGCTGGGCAACAATAACAACAGCAACAGCAACAATGAGAGGAGGAGCTACCCTAGAGATGGCGCAATTCACGATGGGATAGCAAAAAAAGGAACAAAGAAAGTGAAAAAGTGGGAAAGTGTGTGCAAAAGGGAGTCGCAAGTTGTCACGACTACAAAAAGTTTCTATACTTTAATTTAAAAATACAAAAAAAGTGGCTGAATAGAGAAGAATGAGCTAAACTGTCAATCAATCAATCAATCATTCGATCAATTGTTACTTTTATTTGTGTGAGTAGACTTTAGAAAACTTTTATTTAATATCAGTGGATAAATCGTTCAATCACCCAAAGAAAATGTTATGGATAGAGATAGTAGTTCAATCTATGACTGAGTGAAACATTATATATATTTAATAGTGTTTAAATTCTTAAGCAACCAAAAACAAAAGTTGTAGATTGAGATAAATATAACACGTCAATCTGTAACTGACTCAATTAGTTATAAACAACTATTTCATTAAGCAATCTGAAAATTTTAGTATTAATATAGCTTGGCTTTACTTGGTGGTTGATTCGATAAGTTTTCAATTTAATTCGATAACATTGACATCAATCAATCAAGCAATCAATCAAGTAGTTTAATTTTTAAATATTGATTGAATTAGTAAATTTTTAAATAAGTTCTTTTAATCATTAAATGTTAAATCAATTCACAAAAAGTTTGTAGTAGGCCCTTAATTAAGCCAACAATCAATCAATCCAGTTTAACATGAAATAAATGGTTGATTGATTCAATTTATTGATTAAATAAATGGTTGATTGCTTAAATATTTAAATTCTCTGATTTCTGATTATTATTAATAGAAACAATTTCCCAAAGTGTTTTACTTGTCAATCAATCAATCAATCAAAGTTGATTGAAGTAAAAGTTTACTTAGTAACAGAACATTTTGTGAGGCTTCCATTCTTTTGTTGTTGATTGCTGACTAGTGACTGTTGATTGTCAACGCTTCTCAACTTCTCAAGCTGTCTACAGGGTATAACAAGGCAGCAGTGAGAAAATCAAGCAAATGGGGGCGAAAAGAAATGAGAATGAGAGGAGGAGAGAAGAGAAGAGCTGAGCATAAGGAAAGTCAAGGGAAGAATAACAAACAAAAAGTGACCAAGTCAGCTTGAGCTTGAGCCTTGCTGCAGGAGGTCCTTGCTTGCCTTACCGAAGCGAAAGCCAAAGCATTGACAGCGACAGCGACAGCGACGTTAAACAGGAGAGAAAGAAGAAGCAAAAGAGAAGGACGAGGGGATGACAATGTGGGGGCGATGGCGATGACGATGACGATGGCGACGGCTCGTTAAAAGCCAACGCCAGGTGGAATGAACTGACAGAGAAATGGAGAGAAAGAGAGAATGAATTAGAAAAGGGAAGGGGAGATAAATAGAGAGAAGCGGGGAAAAAAACGCATTGCAGTTTTCTTTTTTATTCTCCCCATTTTTGTTGTTGAGCATTTGTCGCGTTGCATGTTCGTGCTCGTGTTGCATACTTTATGGCAACGGTGTTGCTAGTAATGAAGCAGGAAATATGCGTCAGCATCAATATGTAGCCTAAGCAGGAGAGTCAGCCAACCAGGTGGAAGGCGAAAAGGATGCTCGTTGAATGAAAGGATGTTAAAACGCAGCCGGACAAGGCAGAAAAAAATGCAGAGGGAGAGAGAGAGAGACTAGGAGCAACCAGGGAGCAGTAACTGCTGCAGCCCTAGATAAGCAGCGTATGCGTCTCTAGATAATAGATAAGTGTCAGATAAAGCAGGCTTGACATAGAAAGAGAAGCAGAGAACGAGAGAGATAGAAAGAGAGCTGCTCATCTAGGATATTCTTTCAGCCGCTGCACAGGAAATTGATTGCATTTTATGGCTTTAACTTGCGGCTTTAAAGTTGGTTAATAAATTGGCAAAAAAAGCCAGATAAAATTTATGAAATTTAATTGAGTACAATATGCATTCGAAAGTGGCCAGTCAATTTGAATGTGAAACGGAAACTATGCAATATAATTTATATTTGATTTTTCACACAAACATTTTGGGAATTAATTGATGTATTTTATTGGCTTGTTTTTTGAATGTTTATATGTTTTCATTTATTTAATACATGTGAAAATTCACTATCGATTTTGTCTCTTTTAAAATCTAGTGTTCTTTTTCTAACCTACTTCAATTATTGGTTGTTTAATTTCCACAAGTTCTTAAAGCCCACAAAAGTAGGCAACATTTTTTATGATTTGCATTTTTCCATGAAAAAATATTGCAAGAGATTTTCAGACTTGTTGTTTTTCGTTTGTTTAAACAACTTTTTGAATTGTAATTTTATTTTAAGAGGTTTGAGTTTTCTTAATTGACTGCAGGCATCTTAAATTTCAAGTTTAACAAGTAGTCAAATACAATTAAAATGTCTAAAAAACGATAATCAAACTTTAGAATTTCTATACGAATTTTATTTATATGCCTCAACTCAAATCAAGCAAATCTAAATGTGAGTTCTTTTTTTTTTCAAATTAAGCAAATCTAAAACTAAAATCCAAGGTGTAAATGCTGTGAGCATAACAATCAACAGTTTAAATACTCTCAAGTTGATGCGATGAATGCGCTTCTGGCCACTGCGATGTCAGATTGATTTTACAGTCTCGCATCAATGCTAATGCTGAGCAAATTAATTAAATTTAATTCACAATGAGAGTGAATGAGCAAGATGATGAGAAATGGAGGCACATTTAAAGAAATGAATTAACCAGACAAAACACTAAAGCAAGAGAGAGAGAGAGAGAGAGTCTCCAGATCCCCGCACAATTGCAATACGAATAGAAAATAGAAATAGAAATTCGAGTCGTAGTCGTTGTTGTTGTCATTGTCGTTGTCTATGCGCCGCACTTTGCTGAAAGAAAGTTTAATGAGTGCCATAAAATTTGTTGACTCGCTGTGCAGGCAAAGGAAAGCATCGAGGAAGGCAGCAGGAAAAGGGAGCAGGCAGGAGAAACAAACGCTGTGGGTTTGGAACTCTGTGGCTATGGTCGTTAGTCTATGGCGCCCATTTAATAATAAATCCTGGCCATGTACACAGACAGAGACACATAGAACGCACACACACACAGACACTGCGACAGACAGACAGAGAGAGAGAGAGAGAGACGGACGAAGAGCAGACAGACAGCTTGGGCAATTCCTGCTCACATGCTTCGCCTTTTGTTTATGCACTGCCCAACTAGTGTCGCTTTTAGCGATGCGCATTTCGCGTGTCGTGACACGACACGACAAAAGGAACGTTCTGTACTCTTTGCTCTTGATTTATGTGTACTCTGATTATTGTGCTTATGATTTTTATACTTTGACAAAACTTGCGCACAACTTTCGAGTTGCTGTTTATCATGCAACTTCCACGGTGAACTTTATTAGATGTCGACGAGTTGAGCCCTGAACTTGACTTTAAATTTATTGCTTATCTTAACTAGCCTCTAAGTTCAATTAAAAAATAAATAAAAAATGAATAACTTTTGTATTATTAAATAGAGAGGGTTGAAATTCAAAATATTTTTATTATAAAATATTAAATTGTTACTGAATTTTATTATTACAATTACTTTAGTCATTATCACTTTGTTTCGATTTATTTAATGGCGAAATGGGAAGAGAGAGAAATTTCTAGATTATGTATTAGTTTCATTCTATTTATGATATACAATATTTATTAATCAAAATTAATTACAATAGAAAAACTCCCACTTAGTTGCTGTGGTATATTTTGTATGTACATATTAATATATGAATATGCTAAATATAACCTTTAATATATTTTAGTATTTTTGTGGTATATTTTAAGAATAATACCGCACTATTTTGCGTTTATTCAAAATGGATTGCGGGATCAGTCTCAATTTTTGACAATCTGCTTAAATTCAAAAATCGAAAGTACAACAAATTATAAAATTATATATTAGGGAAAATACCAAATACCAAATGTATTAGCATGAGCAGCTCATAAAGTTGTGTACAAATATTTTATGCTTTTTCCATAAAGTATTTATTATTTTTGCCATTCTCGATTATTAATTTAGAAAGCAGATTTCTATATTGCAAGCAATTATGTTATTCTAATGAATTTTTGTAGCAATATTGTGTTTATTATTTTTGCCATAATCGCTGGCAAGTTCAACCCTAAATTAGCATCCACAATATTTGTGCTTTGCCATGCAAAAGAGACTTGTATGCAGGTTAATTTGTTGTGTGCCCATCTCTACCTTATTCGCCCTATCTATCTACACAGTTATCTAGACTGCCCTCTCTCCTTTGCACCTGCTATCTCTATCGCACCTTTAGTGTGTGTGTTCAACACTTGGCGGCTTAGCGTGGCTGAGAACTGAGGACTGCGGACTGCGGACTGAGCTTTGCCTGCTGCTTGTATTTCCCATTGGGGAGTTAAGTAGACTTTTGTGTTATAAATTAGGCGTGCCAATGTGCATGAAGTCGTCTTCGTTTTCCCCCTTCTTCATCGCTTCCTCCTTCTCTTCTTCTTCACTGCTTGAGGTTTGCCTGGTTGCCTTTTGGTTTGCTTCACACGCTCTCTCTCCTTCGCTTACCTAATTCTTTCGATTTTTCTCTTCTCTCTCTGTCTCTTCGCCTGCTCTGCTTGTGCTTTGCCTTGTGCTCGGTAGTTAGTCTAAATATGCATATGAATATGAAATTAGTCGCATGTGTTCTTGGCTTCGTATTCTGCGACCTACGCTCTGTGTCCTGTGTGTGTCCTAGTCACTTATCTTCTCTTTGCTTCTCTTCCCTTCTCTGTATGTGTTTGTTCGCTTGCTCCCTTGAATTACATTGAATTGAATTGAATTTTGTATGCCGACAAGTTGCCAAAGCTTCTGCTTCAGCTTTGCCTGGTTAAAAGGATTCTCATGTGTTATTTAATGTTTGAACAAGTTGTTAAATGATTCATGATGAGCCCAACAAAACCTTTCGCTCTCCTTCTCTCTTTTCTTTTCTCTCTCTCTAGCATAACTTACCAGCTTTTCATGCTGCAATTTGCGTTTCGCATAGTAAAGAAATAATAGTGGTGACTATAAAATAAAATGAAAAAATCTCATCAATTATCAAAACACATTTTGATTAGCTTGAGGAGAAAGAAATAATTGTGCTTGGAAATGTGAAGGTTGCATAAAAAGTTTGCTAATTTAATGCTTTAATTTTAAGTTCTTTTTATAACATTTTATTTTGATATTATTTTTATATTTTAAAATTAAATTAAAATAAAATGAAGTATAAAACATTCCTATATAAGTTGTTCACAATTCGTTGCTTCTCTGGTGTAATCAAATAAAATTCAGTTTGATTAGAATATAAGGAAATTAAATTCAGCAAGAATATGTAAGGTCTTAGAAATTAATTTACTTCTTCATAATAAAGAAAGGCAAAGGAATAATATTTGTAACTAGTGTGGATAATATTATATGTGAATACCTTGCAAAATAAACTAAAAAAAAAAAAAAAAAAAAAAAAAAATTTAGCCTCAAAAAGAAATTTATTGTCTTCAGTTCTGTAAGTAAGTTGAGTCTTAGAATAATTTTTTTTCTGGCATTGTAATCATAAGAAAGTTAATTGAAATTGAAAAACAGTGATCGATTTTATTTTCGGAATGACTTTCTCAGTTACATTTTATTAATATTGTGTATGAACTAAACTGAAATCAATATAAAATTGACTACTCAATACTCAAATCAAATAAAAATACTATGTAACTATGTATTTAGTTGGCAATTTACCTTTGGCAAACATTGTCAGTGAGAATATCTTGATAAATTGCACGACTTACAGTTTAAAGCGCCTCCCAAAGCTTATTTAAGCGTTTAAAAAATTGCAAACACTGCCAAAGAAATCAGACAACGTATCGAATTTGCTTCGATTTTTCTCTTCATTTTTTTTGTTTTTGTTTTTGTGTGCATGTCAGGCGAACACAGTTGCGAAGCATGACAGAGAATGGGTAAGAGAGAGTGGGGGAAGGGAGGGGAATGGTAACGAGAGGCGTTTCAGCCGCAACATATTTGCATAAAATTCATAACATATGCCCGGGTCTCAGGAAGAAGCCGTCGCTGTGGTTTGCCATCGCTTCCCTTCCCTTCCTCTTCTCTTAACACACGATGTGATATCAGAGGCGGCTCCCATAAGTAGGCAAAAGAACGAAACGAAGCGAGGCGAGGCAAACGGTAAACAACTGCGCCACCTCGTCATCATATTTGTGCCTCTTGTTGACTGCCTGGTACAAGAAGAAAACAAAAAGAGGAAGAAAAAACGACGAAGCAAAAACGAATCAAAGTAAATAAATAGACATGTGTGAAAGAAAGGGAGGCAAAAATGCAGAGAAAATTGAAAATGCTTAAGCTCACAAGTTTTTACTGAAGTTTCTCAATATAATTTACGTAGAACACAGTTGAACAGGGAAGGGAGAGGGAATGGAAAAAGGAAGGGTAAAAGGAGGGGAAGGAGGAAAAGGAAGAGTAAGAAATGGAACAGGAGAGCAGCAACAGCTGAGCAAACGAGATACTACATTGACTCTCTGTGATATGCTGATGTTGCAACAGCAATCCTTATTTATGAAATGTGATTAATTTTCATAGTCTGTGTTGGCAGAAGCGTCTTCTCAGAAATACTCACAATGATTACATTATGTTTACATTTAATGCATTGTTATTTGCAGGCATTATATGCTCACTTTCTTGTGACTATAATCAATTTTGAAATGCCACAAATTAGTTTATTACTAGTAAATGTCCAGGAAATTAATTACAAATTATTTCTTGGCAATTTCAAACTATTGGTTCATATTATAAGAATTTGTAAATATTTATTTTGCCTTAAATATATTTTATAATGTATTGTATTTTGTTTTTCTTAATTTTTTATGTAATAATGGGAACATTTTTACATTACTCTGTATTTTGCATTAGAAATTTAACTTCATATACAGTTTCCTTAAACTGAGTTTATGAAGAACTTTCTCACTTAATTCCATCACTTGTGAAATATAAGTAAATATTATTCAAGTAAAGTGTTCCAAAAAAAATATACCACCCAAAAAAATACTAAACTTGACAGATTCAACAAAATACTGTCCTACACATTGGAGTTTCTTAAGAAGTTACTTCCTATTCACAGTCTTCATGCTAATGCAAGTAATTTGTATAGATTAAAGTGAATTTTTCTTAAGCAATTGAAATTATTTACCCAAAGGGGGATCTATAGAGCTGCTCGGTACAGTTTTTAGCTCATTTCGAAATGATGCCTTGGCGTATGCAACACAATTTTATTTATGACAAGAAATTGTGCGTTTTTATTTTTGGCATGAAAAACGTGTCAGTGAAATTAATTTTCTGGTCACAAAACCCCACAAAGCACACGACAGCGGACGCACAATGTTGACCCTTTTTTCAGCCAGAGCGAGAAAGAGACAGAGAGAGGGAGAGCGGAAAAGGGAGAAGGGTTGTAAAAGAGTAGAGTGAACCACAAATCTGCTGTTGCTGTTGGGTTGTTTTTATGCTGCTCGGTTGTTAAAATTTATTTGTCTTATAAATTTTGTTGGCCATCTCCAAAAACACAGAGAGAGAGAGAGAGAGAGAGAGTGAGACAGACAGAAAGTCAGAGAAACATTTAATTATTTTATTTCTCTGCCAGTTGCTTACTTGGACGATGCCATTCATTCACAGTGCTTACAAATAGTTTATGCAGAAGTCGAATGAATGAAGACACAAGTCAGCAACAGAGTCGAGAGAAGAGCTTGACAAAAACTTTTGTATTTTTATTTCTACTCGTCTGCATCTTTTTTTTTTTGGGTCTATTGCCTAATTTATATATTTGTCGCTAGCTGTCTCTCTCTCTCTCTTTCTCTCGCTCTATCCATCTCTTTTACTCTCTGCGTGTCTATTTGAGCTATGTGAAGCTTTAATGTGCGGCCATTTAATCTAAAGCTACAATCATTTGTCTTTACTTCGGGGCAGCTTTTGTGTGTTTGTGTTCTCTGACTTTTTAACTGTTGATTTTGTAGCACACAACTTGCAATTTATTTGAAATTATTTTACTTTCACTTTGAAGCGTACTGAGTAGGCAAAGTTTCATAATAAAGTAAAATTCCTAGAAAAGGATCTTGCGGTTGGTTAGAATATTTACAATATTGTTTTCTTTATGGTATGATAAGACACGAAATAAAATAATAACGAAAGCTGCTAATATAATCGAAGGATAAAATATATAGTATCATATTAATACTACTGGATATGGTAGATTTACTACTACAAATTTATTTGTTATTTACGGAACTGTAATTTACATAATCCAATTTTAAAGTCGAATTAATTGTTTTTAAATCAACTTCAAAAGAACTACTATTAAAAAATGGAACATGTGAACAAGAACGAACTAAAGACCAAAAGTTAATAACTGAACAAAAAGAACGATGAAGGTGAACTTGTCAAGTTCATTTTAGTTCGTTCCTTTGTGAACCACCCAACACAAGTGCAAATATCCCACCGCGACTTACGTAAAGTTTTAGAATGCAGCGACAAAGTTGAAGAGTTATTGCTTTAAGTCATTGCCGTTGGCTGAAGCTGAAGCCAAAGCTTTGCGTCTTGCGCCTCATTAAAGCAGAGCTTAACCCATTCTCTCTGTGGCAGCTTTGGGCAACAGCAAAGTTAAGTGAATCTGAGCATTGCACTTGAAGCCAAGCAGTCGCCATTTTGTTGTTAGTGCTCTGCTATGTGACAGTAACAGTGCTTACAGCTCTCACTGTTCTTGTTGTTGTTATTGTCGTTGTTGTTGCTGTTGTTGTTGTTGTAGTGGATAGTCATTCACATAAAAGCGCGCTACGTGGGCAGCGTTAGAGCGACGCCAAAGCAAAGCTCATAATCCCTGCACATGTGTGTGTGTGCATGTCTCTGCATCTGTCTCCGTCTCTGTCTCTTCCTTCCTTCGTCCGTAATGAGGAAAGGTGGAGGAGCTGGCGCTGTCTCTGTTTGTCTTTTGTGCAAGAGTTGCATAACTGAGCGTGGCTGATATTTTTCTCTAGTAACTGCGTACGTGATTTTTGCAGGTGCATAATGCTTGGTTAGTTTTAATGCTAGTAGGGGAGAATTTTTGAAAATTTGAAACATTGCAGCAGCATTGCTGTATTAAGAGAACTTAAATTTGATTTTTATTTATAATTAGTTTTGTATTACTCCTTGCAACGCAACTAATTTATTTTTTTCTTTTCTTCTCGTTCACAGGTACTGCATCTTTAAATTTAACGTAATTCTAATACAAACACAGCACACACATTCATACACACACACATGCACCTACAGCACACCAAGTGATAATTTGCAAACGGCAAACGAAAATCTGCAAACGCACTTGGTTCGTCCAACTGTTTTAAAAGACGAAACGAAAACAGCGCAGTGGCAGCGCAGTGACAGCGCAGCGACAGAACAACGTAATTGTTAGTGAACATGAAGTGGCCACCCACAAGCAAGAACAAGAACAACGGTAAAGGCAATTTGGTTAGAGATCCAAGAAAACAACAACAAAGCATCGCCGCTGCACAACTGCAACAATTACACAAGCCTAAGCGCTTTGAGCAGCCGTCATTGCAAAGAGAGCAAAGAGCGAGAGACTGAGAGAGCGAAGAGGAGCGCAAAGCAGACAAACGTTTATAAACACTTTCACAGACACACTCACAAGGTTTTGCTTTCATTTCGGTGTCACTGTGTGTGTGTGCGTTTTTGTTTAACATATTTTTTTGAGTTACACTTTTTTTCGTTGTTATTTTTACTTTGCTCGTTGGAGTGTCTGTTGTGCGTGGTGCCAAAGAGAGAAACTAATGAAATAAAACAAAAACTATATATATATTTTGTATAAAGCGCGCGCGTTATGGCCCAACAACAACAACAACACCAGCAGCAACAACAACATCATCAGCAGCAACAGCAGCTGCAACAGCAACAACAACTACTCCAGTACAATAACAATTTGTACAATAATTATAAGTAAGTTTTAGAGCCATTGCATTGTGCGTTGTGCTGCGTTTTGTGAAATCTCTTTCCTTTCTTAACAACTCCCACTCCATTCATCTTCTTCCTATATCTGTTTGATGTTATTCTCTATTATCTGTGTGCGAGTGTAATGTGTGCGTTTATGTGTTTGTGCGTTGAAATTTTGTTGATTTTAATGAGACATGCAAAAAGCCAAAGTGCCTGGGCAAATATTTTATGTTAAACAGCTGCCCCATTTACAACAGACACGCTCCTCCATATACGCACACACATACTCACACACGCGCGAAATCCACAATTCGACTTTTTGTTTACACATGCTCATCAAACTATGCTTGCGTCCTGTCAAACTCTTGCGATGCCTTTCTTTACACTGTAAAGTTTACAGTGCCGAAAGCTGTTAAAGTTTTGCAGCTACTGCGCATTGTCTATGCCAAGCATAGCAGCGCTTAAAATAAATATTGAAAAAACTCATCAAAATTAAAAAATAAATTTTTTAAAATGTATATATTTTTTTTAATAAAATTTAAAAGTAACTTATCGAAATTTTTGATATTAAATTATTAATTAACCTTGATAAAAGAATATTTCAAAAGTCTTCTTTAAAAATATAAAAAAAAAGTTGCTCCATTTAAAGATTTGAAATGAAAAAAATTTTGATTATTCTAAAATTATTCAATTAAGCAATTCATTATTTCCTTATTTATTACATTTTGTGTCTGTTGGAAGTTAACAAACATTGAAAAATATACTGACACATCCCCGCTCCATGTTTGCAAAAATTTTGACTGCAGCTCAACGCATGCCAAACTGTTTACATAGCACCATCAGCAGCGCAGCGCATGTCAAACTGCTGTCAAGTGTTGCATAGCGTCAAAACGTAAAAACGAAAAACCATCACGTCAAATGTCACGCCATGTTTGTTGTTGTTCTTGTTGTTGTTCATGTTGTTGCCTGTCATGTTTGTTTGTTATTTGTAAATCACATAATATGTTCTTAATGTTCACTCACAAGCTGAACCTAAAGGAGAACTGTGTTTAAATATACTCCGTATTCATTTCCCCCCAAAACAGCATGGAGGATCCCGAACGGCGGAAAAGGCGGGAACGGGAAAAATATGAACGACAACAGGGCATACAGAGCGACGATCGGGAGACTAGTCTATTCGCGGAGCCGCGTCGAGTGACGCCCGGCGAGGCGGATGCGGAAATAACCGCGGCCCTCGGTGAGTTCATCGAAGCGCGGGATTACATGAATGCCTCCACGGTGGGGATCTATCGCCAGGCGCCGACAGCGTCTAGTGCGCGTCTCCAGGCGCTGCCGAATAAGGCTGGCTTGGCCACCGCATCGTTATCCGCTAATGCCTCCTCCGCTTCGTCGTCCTTATCATCATCATCATCATCGTTATTATCATCCGCCTCGGTGCCTGGCCAGCTGCCAACGTCACAGCAACAGCAGCAGCAACAACAGCAACACTATCAACAGCAGCAACGGCCGCCCACCTATCTGAAGCAAGCGGACAATAAACCTCCCTACAATGGACGCGGCGGTTATCCCGGCCAGCCCATGAAGAACGACATCCCCTCGAGTAGCGGCATGGCGCCACCTCGAGGTCCGCCCAGATCTTCATCCTCCTCCACGTCGTCGTCGTCCTCTTCCAGCAACAACAACTCGTCCAGCGCCACAAACAATGCCACAGCGGCAGCGACGTCTGCATCCTCGCCCCTCGGACCGCCCATCTCCACCCAGATGCCGAATGGACGCGAGAAGTCCTACCTCGGGCCGCCCGCTCCCGCGCTCTCCAACGGCGGTCGCTTCGTCCCTCCAGCTGCCAGCAGCAAGCGACCAGGCAGCAACTCCGGTCTGCAGCCACCGCCCCCAGAGGTAAGTGTCCCTTTCACTTAGCTACATATATCTACCAAAATATTCAACTGGGCTTACATCAATCAATATTTAGAAATGATATTATAATTATAATTTCAAAATGCATTATTAATTCTTTTTATTTATATTTTATATACAACATTTTATTGTCTTTTTTTATCACATATATACATATTCTTTTCATAGTTTTATCACCGGTATAAGTACGAACCCTCTAGGGTCTTTAGTCTTTTTTAAGGCTACCGACCTATCCTAACCTAACCTAGCCTATCCTAGCCTAACTTAACTTAATCTAACCTAACTAAACCTAGTCTATGTAGCATAGCCTAGTCTAGCCTAGCTTAACCTAACCCAACCTATTGTACCCTATCCTAACCTGATCTAACCTAGCCTAGCAGCATAAAATAGTCTAGCGTAGCATTGCCTAGTGTAGCATATCATAGCTTATCCTAACCTAATCTAACCTAACCTAACCAAACCTAACCTAACCTAACCTAACCTAACCTAACCTAACCTAACCTAACCTAACCTAACCTAACCTAACCTAACCTAACCTAACCTATCCTAACCTAACCTATCATAGTTAATTTTTTTAAGATATTTTTATTTAAATTCAATTCAGTTCAATATAAAACATACATATATTTGAAAACTAGAGCAATACTTTAATATCTCAAATTCTTTTCTTTATTCAATGAAATTTTTAAACTAGAAATAGATTTATTTGCTATTAAGAAATTTTATTTTTGTGCAATTTATAAGTTGGTTGAATTTTCAAATATGTTTTTCATAAAAGTTGTTAAAAAAAATGCATTAGATTTGATATCCAAAAATATGCCAGAACAAACGCATTGAGAAGAAATAAAAGAGCTCAATAAGTCCTAGAACACTGAAGCCAAGATATAAACCAGCTGTGCCACCCAAGGAAACTGAAATGTGTTAGAATTTGAATTAGAAATGCACTTTATAGTTAATGAACAGTTAAACTTACCCAAGAAATCGGTAAAAGAAAATATAACTTGTCGCTTAAACTGATTTTTAGGCCAGAATTTGACAAGCGCCGAACTTCCCAGGCTTCGAAGCAGCATCTGAGAGCCGCGCATGACCTAAAAAAGATGAATTTGAAATTTAATAGAAGTTAAATATAATATATGCTATTATATATATAAACTACTATTATAATTACGCTAGCTTTGGTGAGTCTAATCACAGAGTCGCGACAATTCTGTTCACAAATGCATTCGTCTATTTTGCCATGATGTCCGTTTGCTTCGTAGAATTTAAGGAACAGACCTTTAAAATGGAATTTTATATAAAATTTAAAGAATTTATTTACTGATCAGTTAAGGAACTTACCAGCATGCTTGGGGAAGCAAGATTTTAATATCTTGTAAGAGCAAACGGGTTTAGGATTTTTAACTAAAGTGGAGATTGCTTCAGATCAATATTTAATGATAGTTTAGTATAGACGTACCTCTGCTATTGGGATAGAAGTGAGGTATGCACTTGCAAACCTTGTAAGCTAGATTAAGACGACATTCTTGGGAACAAGAGTTTTTTGTATAGAAAGGATAATGCTCCAGATTCGATTCGTGAAAGAAGCGACATTTGCGCTGCGACACTGAAGTGGTTCTGAAGTTGAGATTAAAGAGATTTTGAATAAGTAAACATATTAAATTGAAGTTAAAATGAAAGAGTTTTTAAACAAAAGATAGATAAAATAATAAAAATGAATGAGATGATAAAAAAGATTAATTATAATGTCCAAATCATATTCTAGTTAATCTTAATTATTTTGTTATTTATTCCTTTTTTTCTATCTTTCTATATCTTTAAATTACTTTTCCAAATTGGGCTCAGTTGTGATATGTTCAATCTCCAGCTCATAAGCAGAGCCTTCTTCTGTGTAGCCAAAATTGCTATCCAATCGCATGACATCATGCGGAGAGTGTAGATATGTCTGAAAATTAAGTATAGATTATAGAAATTAAATGGAATGTTGGAGTAAAAGACTGCCCACATCAATGGCTTTATTCGTGAATCCGATGAGTGTAAAGCCCGTGTCCTTTTCGAAGAAAGCTCCGTGTTTAATGGGCAGCATTGTGCTCTCGTTTAGCACGCCATTCAGTTGCGGATACTCGCCGAATAACATATAGCTTGCGCTATATTCCAACCCCAGAAACGTGTTGCAAACGTAGCACAAACCGAACTCAGTCAACACCTGTGTCACTCGAATCTCATAGCTGCCGTCGGTGCAACGAACTCTTCCCGACTCCTCGCTGTGTGTGGCATCCCAGGACAGATTGTAGATCAGTTCCATATAGTTTTCCGGCTCAATATTCAGATTCTTCAAGGTATGATCGATGCTCTCGTATTCGGGAATATTCTCAAAGTTCGTATACGTCGAGTTGGCCAACTGTTCAAGAAAGTCCCGCAACTCGGTGCGATCCTTGCCAAACACATTGTGTTCTCTATAATAAGAACGAATACAATTACTCTTAGTATAGTAATAATTATAGTATATGTATATAAACAAGTAGGAAACCTGCTGCCCATTTTCATTTAAACCGTATTCTAAAAATATACCAATATACATAAAAATACTGAAATATGCAGATAGCTGTATTTGGTATATCGATATTGTACCATATTAAAAATATTCAAAGTACAAAATATACCAGATTGTCAGCCAAAGCAACTAAGGCCCGATTGTGTTCTCTATAAAAGGAAATAATATACATAGTTAAACTTAGTATAATAGGTATTACAGAATATTTCAACAAGAAGGAAACCTGCTGCCTATTTTCAATAAAACCCATTTTCTAAAAATATACTAGGAATATACAAAAATACTGAAATATGCAGAAATATACTACTACATTAAAAATATACCAGATTGTCAGCCAAAGCAACTATGACCCGGTTGCAAAAGATGTTTTTTGCCATACTAAAGTATTTCTCCAATAATTAAATAAATAAATAGTTTAAATATGTATAATAGGAACTTTTAATGAACTCCCTTAATTTTCTAATGAATACTTACAAACAATAAGCGGCAAAGCGAGAGTCATTAAGTCGTTGCATTGGACAGCTACAGAAAATTTAATAATATTTATCATTATTAGTACATATATTTATTATTAATCACTTTTCAATTATACTCACATTGTTATGCTGGGCAAGGAGACATTCCATTTATAAGAGTTGCGTTCGATGCCAATGTGTGTGCTCTTGGTTTGGAATCGATTAACCGAGGACAAACAGGAGACCACGCAGAAATATATTGAGATACTCAAAAGTATAAGCCACAAAAATCTGAAAATATACCGAAACCTATATTTGGTATATCGTTATTGAACTACATTCCAAATATACCAAAGAGTACAAAAATATAACATTTATTTTGTTAATCATTTTATATATAACAACAACAAATATATTTCATTTATAACTTATAATTTATTTCTAATCAAAGCAATATGCTAAATTAAAGATTTCAGACGATCGCCGAACAAACTTTATTCAGATTGGCAATAGGTTCTTTTGTATTACTACCTCAATGATATTTGAAAATATTTAATGTAAAAATATTAAAATTATATAAAATTACTGAAATATCTTTAGCTTCTCTTAGTAGCTGCAACAAAATGATTCACTACCCAAATAATTGCTTCAGAATTTCAACAGCTTTATTATGAGCAGCTTAGTAAAGCTTAAACAAATTAGAATACTTCACCTTTCCAACAACATCAGCATTCCTTTCACCAGATAACGAAATCCATGAATGCAACAATTATTGAAATACAATGCAATAAAATTGTAAATTAAGCTGAGCCATTTCCAGCCGCTGCTGAGCTTAATCGACATGGTTAAAGCACTTTGATAAACTGAATGAAAATGCAACTAGAACCCGAGTGTAATAAAAGCTGAAATCAGAATTATATTTCCAGGGTATAGGGAGTAGTTACAGAAGCAACAAAATTTTAAGGAATACTCAACGTTTTTCAACTAGGAAAATGATTTATCTAATAAAATAAAAAAAGTTTACTGATATAGTATAATAGATTATTAAGTATTTAATAGAATAATATTTAGCCCGAAATAAATATTTTTTTTATATATAGTTGTTATACGCATAAGAGATTACGTAGTATTTAAAAGTCGCGCTGGCAACACATACTTAAATTTGCGTGTCAAGTTCAGTTCGAACCACTGACAATAATAATACAAGAAGACATGAAAAATGCATTATAAAACTTCATTTGCATTCAAATTGAACTAAATTGATAATTAGAAACTACATATTTTGTATTATGATGTATTTTAAAGTATATTTACTTCAACAGTATTATATGTAAATTTTAGTAGGAAAGTTAAAGTTAAGTAATAACATTATACATTATAATTGAAAAAGTATAATTTGTATTTCAAATTAAATAATCTTTATAAGAGAAATTACATTTATTCATAGAAACATTTGAATGTAATACTTAAATTGGAAAATATTTTAATTTTATGAGCATTAAATGTTTTAAAAATACTGATAAAATTAAAGTAACTTCTAATTTTAGTATTGCATTAAAATGTTTCTATATTATACCACTATAAGTAGTTTAAAGTGTTTAAAAAATTTATATTATTATTTATTTTATATATTGTATGCGATTAGACAAGAATTTTAAAATTTATTTAAAAAATACTTTTGTATGAAAAAAAGCGCCTAGTACAAAAAGGTTTTCAGCTGTTTTGGCTGACAATCTGGTATATTTTATAGTCTTTGGTATATTTTGAATGTATTAGTATATCAAGATACCTTAGGTATTTTTTGTATTTTAATGGTATATTTGGTTTATTTAAAATTAATAATGCAAATTTTTGCTTTCATTCAAAATGGGTGGCGGGTATTTCACAGTGATTTATTATTGTAAATTTATTTTGATTTTAAAAAACACTGAAGTCGTAAGTTAAACAAAGTTTAGCTCAATATTTATAGCTGTTGACTTAGATAACCTTGTAAATTACCCTTATATATCTTGAATATTGATTGATGTTGACTTTGATAACCTTATAAATTCCTACTATATATCTATATCTTATAATTTCTTAATCTTAATAACCTTTTCTCAATCTGTCTCTTTCTCTCCGTCGCTCCGCAGAAGGACGTGAATAAGATGATCAGCGAGATGACGAACAGTTATCGGGTGACGCCGCTGACTTCGATAGCGGCGACGCCGCATGCGCCGATGCGCGAGAACTACAACCTGAATGGGCCCAATAAGTTTAAGTATGCATTTGATGCAGTGGATCCCATTGGACCACTCAACTCGCCGCCGGCGGCGTCGAGTGCCTCATCGCTGATGACGCCGCTGCTGACGCCAATAGCGCAAATCACATCCCCAATAGCCCCGCTGCTGACGACGCCCCCTCAGGCCAGTCAACTGCCCCTCGTGGCGCCCCTGGCAGGTGCCACAACGGTGCCGCCCTCCTCGCTGGTCGCCCCCATTCCCATTCCCATCCAGCAACTGTCGCCCACTCCGCCGAAGGCATCGCAAATGGCGCCAGCGATAAAACCGCTCAAAACGGAAAAAGGCTACACGCTGGAGAAGCAGGACTCCTGGTAAGTTGAAAAATAAATAAAACTATTGTCGGAAAGGTGAAGATAGAAAGAAAAACAATTCCATAAAGAGAGTAACCTTGAAAAAAAAGTTACTGTTTCTTCACTTTATTGTAAAGTATTCCTTAAAAAAAAAAAAAAAATAATAATAATAATAATAATAATAATAATAATAATAATAAAATGAAATATAAGAAAAGTAAAAAATCATTAAAATACACAACAAATAAAAAAATTTTGAAGATCTGTAGATAACAAATATTCACTCACTTCAAAATAATAGAATTTTAAGAACTATTTAAAAAACGGAAAAATTATTAATTATCCAATTATTAAAGTTCAAAAACTGTTTTTGAACTTAAAAAAATATATATATATTTATATATAATATATATATATATATATATATATATATATATATTTATGTATATTCAACAAAAAAATCTAAAATCATTTAATATAAAAATTGAATACCTATAATAAATAATAATTATCAAAAAAAATATTTGTTTGCAAAAAAAAAAACAAGATTAACAATCGTATCAAATTTTATTACAATTTTATTATTAGAAAATAAAAATATAATAGACTATGTTTATTACAATAAATGGAAATTAAAATGTATAAATGAAATAAGGACTAGCACATTTAACTAGGTATTTGTTGCTTTTAGGAAAGGTATGAGGTCAAAAGCCAGAAGCGTAAATGTAAAAAGAAAATTAAAGGATTTTCAACGCTGACGTTTCTGATCTAATGAAAAAAAAAAAACGATAAAAACGAAAGGCAAATTAACATTTGAAAGGAACACAAAAGTGTGCCATGGAATTTGACTTCACATTTCATTTTGTTGTTTGTTCACATGTTGTTTCTTATTTCATAAAGCTTGATTAATAGTGCTTGGAAATGAGTGACACATGAATATCGATCTATCTTACAACTACTCAATACTATCGAATGGCAAATAGTAATTTGAAAGAAACAGAAAAGTGTGTCATTTTCCAGTATTCTGTATTCGAATGCATAGATGTCAGTTTTCCTGTATTCTTCATAGTTAGATAGTTAAGCTTCTGTCTCGATATATCGATATATGCTACAACTACTTAATACTATCGAATGGCATATTGACATTTGAAAGGAACAGAAAAGTGTGCAATTGAATTTTACTTCATATGTCAGATTTTCTATGTCTTTCATTCAGCACTTGAGTGCATAGTTAGATAGTAAAACTATCAGTATAAATAAAAAAATTTAAAAAAATATGGAGTCAAATAATTTACCAATGTGCCTTTCTCCTTACAGTCTCGAGAACGATCTGGAGCTCTCGGAGTCGGACGACGAAGGCCGCAAGAAGGATGGGTAAGTGTAGAAGTCAGACTTTTAATGAATGCAAATTAAATTTTGAAATACTTGTGTTTGCAGTCGTTCAGCTGGAAATAGCAGCAACAGTTCGGAATCGGATTCGAGTGAATCTGGCAGCGAGGCGAGCAGCAAAGGCGAATTGCAGCAGCAGCAGCAACAACAGCAGCAACATCAGCAGCAGCAGCAACAGGAGGAACAAGAGTTGCTGCAACAACAGCAGCAGCAGCAACAGCAACTGTATATGCAGCAGCAATCGTCGCAGCAGCAGCAACCACAGCAACAGCGACAATTTCTGGTAGCCAACAACGCGAATGGCAGCAAGAAGAAATACAGTCAGACGATCATTGCCAGTGGACCGAACACAATCAGCGGACTGTTGACCTCTAGTGGAGCTGTCAACTCAACGGGCAGCAGCAGCGGAGGCAGTGGCAATGGCGGAGGCAACGGCGGTGGCGGAGGCTGTTCGAGCAGCTCAGGGATGGGCACGATGAGCAGCTCGAGTTCGTCGAACAAGACGCCATCGCCAACGGACAGCAATCGATGGACGCTGAGTCGCTTCTTTCCGAAGCCAACGAATCAAACGAACTCGGCGGAGAATGCGTCGCCTGGGGTGAGCATGAAAGTGCCGGGAATCCTTCCGGGCGGGGCACAAATCATACCCGAATCGATTGAGGTGACCACGGCGATTGTGAAGAACGAGAAGCTGCTGCACGAGGAGTCGCGACATCACGGCGACGACGACGATGACGACACCAACGATGAGCAGCAACAGTCGCGTTATTCCGGCCTGAGTGTCACCGTAAAGAAGGAGGCCCTGGAGCAGCAGGAACAACAGTTGCAGCAACTGACAACGGGTCAAATTAAACGCGAGTCGCGACTTTCAGACTCGGGATCAGGCAGCGCCAGCGGCAGCAGCAGCTCCGACAGCGCTGGCGGCGGCGGCAACAGCGAAGTTGTTCCTCTTCCCGGACCCGGAGGCAAGTTGCAAATCCCAGGCGTGCCTGCAGACATCACAACAGTGTTGCGAGTGCCGCAAGCGACGCAGCACAAGTCGCAGCCAAACAGCGTCACGTTGACGCCGCTGCCAGCGTCGCCGAAGCAGCGACAGAAGCGTCAGCGGAAGAAGAAAGGTTCTGTGGCGCAATCCGCAGCTTTGTTGCACTCGGATTCAAGTGATGACGACGAGCCGGCAAGCAACAACAAGAAGCATGCACTGGAGTTGGCAACAGTTGCTGCCGCCGCAGCTGCAGCCACGCTACCCATTGCTGCTGCTGCTGTGCCAGCTGTGAAGAAGGGACGCGGCAGACCACGCAAACAGCAGCAGCAGCAGCAACAGTTGCAGCAGCAGCAGAGTGGCAATCTGAGCAGCGCTTCGGCCAGCAGCAGCACGCAGGCAAAGGGACCAACGTTGACGGCAGCCAAGAAGCCACTGGCCAAGCAATCGAATGCAACGGCAGCCGTAACACCAACAGCAACCACAAGTGCTAGTCGCAAGCGTGAGCACAGCAGCAACAGCAGCAGCAATGGCAACACGCCCACCAAGAAGTCAGCGCCACAGCCGCCGCCTGTTGCCGCCGCCGCTGCGTTGGCTGGCAGCAGCAGCGATGAGGAGAGCAGCAGCAGCAGCTGCAGCAGCACAAAGTCGAGCAACAGCAGCAGCAGCGACAGCGACACAGGAGCCACAGTTGGTGGTGGTGTAGTCAAAGCGCAGAATCCAGCCAAGAAGCGCATTGTGAAGATCAACATGCTTGGCAGCAGCAGCAGCAGCAACAACAACAAGACAAAGCAACGATACAGCGCAGCGAGCAGCAGCAACAGCAGCAGCAGCGAGACTGAAGAGTTGCAGCAGAAGCAAAAGCAACAGCAGCAACTGCAGCAGCAGCAGCAGCAACAACAACAGCAACAGCAAATGCTGCTGTTACAGCAGCAACAGTTGCAACAGCAGCAACAGCAATCATTTGCCCTGCAACAGCAGCAACAACAACAGCAGCAACAACTGCAACAGCAGCAGCAGCAGCAACAAAATAGCAACAGTCAAAGGTTAAGCAGCAGCGATTGCAGCAGCTCGGCGAGCAGCGGCAGCAGCAGCAACAGCAGCAGCGGCAGCAGCAGCAGCAGCGATGAGGACGACACTGCGCATCGGGGCAGCGGGAAGCGGAAGAGTGATAAGAAGAAGATCTGCACGCTGACGCGCATCTTCAATCCCAAAGAGGGCGGTGCCAAAAAGCAGGGACAAGTTGTCATCATCGATCAGTCCGAGGAGCAACAACAACAGCAACAACAGCAGCAGCAACAACAACAACAGCAGCAGCAGCAGCAACAACTGCAGCAACAGGCGGCCAAGGAGCAGAGCAAAGCGAGAGCCACGCCCATACAGGTATTGGGCGCCAATCTCGCCTCCCCCGCGCGCACCACAACCCCTCACCTCACCTCGCTGATGTGCAAGATCTCGCTGACGAAGCTGGCGCGAGTTCCTCCCGAATGGTATAAGAACAGCTATCGTCTGTACCCCGCGACAACCGAGCAGCAACAGCAGCAGCAGCAACTGTTGCCCGATGGCCATCGACTGAAGGATCGACAGCAGAACGGACATCTGAGCAGCCGCTCAGCGGATGGCGGACGAACTCCGAAGCAACTCAATGCTGCCTACAACACGCCCAACGGTTACGCCTCCGCTCCTGGTTCGGGATCGGGGGGCGGGAAGTTGCTGGGCGGGGTGAAGTATGAGCAGGGGGTTAAACCGGAACCAGAGCCGGAGCTGGACGCCGGCTATGCTGAGGCCAAGTACAAGCCGAGCGCCAACAACAACAACAATAATAGTGTGAAACAGGAATTTATGCTGAAGCAAGAGTTGCCGCCATCGGGACGACGTCGAAAGCGCAGCTCGAGCTCCAGTTCGAGTCCGTACAAGGAGAAGAAGCGAAAAAAGGAGAAGGCCGATCAGCATAGCAAGGAACTGCTGCCGGTGCCAGTGTTGCTGCCTGCCAACAACCACGAGCGATTATCCCACGACAAACTCGAGCTGTTGCAGCAGGAGAACTCAACGACGGCAGCGATGACGACGACGACGACGACAACCACGGCCAATGGGAGTCCCAATCAGAAGTTGTCACAGCTGTCCCGCCAACAGCAGCAGCCAGCGTCACAGCAGCAGCAACAGTCAACGACTGCGGCGGCAACAACCACAGCAACTGCTGCTGCGGTACAGACGACGACACAACTGCCAACAACCTGCAGCGAAGCGGTGCAAACGACGCCACCGCCAGCAGCAGCATCGCCAGCGCCGCGTCTCATCTATCGCTCGCACTTCGACAACGAGGAGGAGCACACCAGCAATGACCTCATGTAAGTGCAACAGACTGAGCTGTTATTGTTAACAGCAGTTGCAGACGGCGCTGCAATCAACAACATCAGTGCTAGCAGCTTAACAGACATGGCTTAACAGTCTCTTAATAGCAGACGATCCAGCTGTTAACAGCTAACTTGACTGCTATCTTAACAGTGGCGCTGCTATTAACAGCAACTGCGCTTAGCTGTTAGCTGCAAACGATCCGGCTGTTAAGTTAACAGTAGCAATGCCAGCAGCAGCTGTTAAAGCTGTTGCCTGTTGCCTTTAACAGCTGCAGTTGACTCATGCGCTGTTGTCTGCTGCAGCTTAGCTTAACAGCACTGCTAACATTTTAAAACATTGCAATGCTTACTAAATATTTATATACCTATTCTCTTTATAGGAGAACAGATCTACTGCTTCAGGAGGCAATCAAGAAGAAGCGAGCCGCCGACTCGGAACGCTCCGACTGCTTTACACAGATGACGCTCTATTTGGAGGCTATTGTGTACTTTCTGTTAACCGCCGATGCCATGGAGCGAACGAACAGTGATGCCACCTGGACCATGTACAAGGATACCCTATCGCTAATAAAGTAAGTTTCAACTACATTTAACCAATAAATCAATCAATCAATCAGAAATTTGAATAGAGTAATTACTCTACTAATTGTAAATTTACATTAAAAATGATTCAAATACAAAATATAAAATTTTCCGATTTATGATTAAATTTTTTCCGATTTTAAAACACAAAAAAAAATCTAAAAAATTTGCATAATACCATCAATAGATTAGCCATTAAATTTGCAATAAAAAAGAATTCAAAATATTAAATAAAAATATATAATATATAAAAATTGAATATAGTATAATATTTAATATTTAAATAAAGATTTCGGAAAAATTTCCTTAAATCATGAATTAATTGTACTAATAAATACTAATAGAATTTAAAATAAAAAAGATTTACAAAATTTAAATTAAATAGATTAACAATTAAATTTAAAAAAGAATTCAAAATATTTAAAGATTTTGGAAAAATTTAATTAAATCATGACTTAATTTAAAATACAGAAATAACTTCAAAGAAAAAAATTCACAGAAAATGAAACAAATATATTATTTAATTATTCAATAAGTAGAATTATAATATATAAATAAAGAAAGTTAAAAAATTTCAGATTTATTAATCACAATAAAATTTGAAAATAGTGATTTCAAAAAATACTATATATTAATATATAATAATAAAATTGTAATATATTAGCTTTATAACTTACTGAAAAAAGTGTTAAAAATAAATTTATTAATATTCGTAGTTATGACAATATCAAGTATTTCTAACATTTATATTTGATCTTCACTTACAGATACATTTCCTCAAAGAATCGACCCTATCAGCTAACAACGAATGGCAAGCACGAATCCCACAACATTGTGGCCATACTCAGGTGAGTGGAAATGCTTTCTATAATTACTTAATTTACTAACTGTATTCGTTTGTTTACAGCTTGCGTTGCCAATCGTTGATATCCCTTAAGCTTTACAAACTGCGACGAGCCAATTGTCGCGCCATCATCGCCAGCTGCTCGGAATTCTTTCGATCTGGCAGGGGGGACATGCTAAATGGCAATACGCCATCCTCCATATCACCGTCGAACTCGGTGGGCTCACAGGTGGGAGAGATGTAGAGACCTAGACCTAGACCTAGATCTAGAGCAAATATAACTTTTATAGATAGATAGATACTTAGTTTTTTTCAAAATAACTTTAAATGATATTTTAGATGTAGAGCAACTTACCATAAAATTTTAGATCAAGTTTTTATATACTTACTTTTTCAAAATAACAAAAACTTCTACAACTTTTATAGAAACTTTATATACTTAGCGTTTTCAAATTAGCTTAATATGTTGTTTTACATGTAGAGCAATTATAACTTTTATATAAACTTTAGATAGAACAAGTTCTATATACTTAGCTTTTTCAAAATAGTTCTAATTTTATTTTAGATTTTACTCTAGATCTACAACTTTTATATAAACTTTATATAGAACAAACTTACTTTATATACTTAGCGTTTTCAAATTATAATATAACTTTTATATTATATAAACTTTAGATAGAACAAGTTTCTATATACTTAGCTTTTTCACAATAGTTCTTATTTTATTTTAGATATTACTCTAGATCTACAACTTTTATAGAAACTTTAAATAGAGCAAGTTATTATATACTTAGTTTTTTTTCATAATAACGTAAAATGTTTTTTTAATTTCATTTCAAAATATGGTTTTCTTCAAACAAATTTATGCGGAGTTTTTATTAATTTTAGAAAGTTTTATTCAGTTTGATCAGAAAAAACTTTAGAAAGAATTCAGAAAGTTACATTTTAGAGAAATTTTAAGGTTGAAATTTCAAGTTTAATTGATGTTATAATAAAATTAAACTCTTTATTTGAAATATTTATAACAATTTATGCTAATTCTTTTATAATCTTGGAATGTTTAATTTGGTTTAATCAGAAAAAACTTCAGAAAGAATTAAAGTATAACTTTTAGAGAATTTTTAAAGTTGGAATTCAAGTTTAATTGATGTTCTAAAAAACTTACTTAACAATTTGCTTAGTTTTAGTTAGATCAGAAAAAAGCTTTAGAAAGAATTAAAGAATTGAAGTTACATTTTAAATAATTTTTAGAGTCGAAATTCAATTTTAATTGATGTTCTAAAAAACTTTACTTTGAATTTTAAATATTTAGGATAACGTAAGCTTAGTTTTAATTAATCTTGCAATGTTTTTCTTTGATCAGAAAAAAACATAAGAAAGAATTGAAAATATATTTTAAAAAAGTTTAAACTTTAAAATTTTATTTTAGAAAAGTTTAAACTTTGAAGCTTACAACATCAATTATAAAAATACGTTTTATATTTTAAATATTTATAACAACTTTATGTTTAGTTTTATCAGAAAAGAACAAAATACTTAGAAAATACTTTGCTTTCCAATTACATTTTTAGAATATTTTTTTTTTTTTCAATTACATTTTGGCATAATTTAAACAACTTTCCCTCTATTTTTTTTGTGCTGTAGCATAGTTTTATAATAAAGTTTTCAAATATGGCGAACTACACTATCTTAATTTTTAAAGCTTTGTTAATTAGTTTGTCAGAAAGAAACTAGAAATAGAAAGTATTTTAGTTGTAAAGTATACAAGTTAATTAAATATCGGTTCACAATACTAATGTGTATATAATTTGTGTAAATTTCAGGGCTCCGGTTCGAATACGCCGCCTGGCAGAATAGTGCCTCAAGACATACACAATCAGCTATGCAAGCAGAATGAGTATCTCACCTATGTAAACAGCTCTCACGAGTTGTGGGATCAAGCCGACAGATTGGTGCGAACCGGCAATCATATAGGTAAAGATCCATAATAAACTGAATAGAAGTAAAGAAAGATTGATTAATTGAAATTTGTAATATTTGCAGACTTTATTCGCCAATTGGATCATGAGAATGGACCTTTGACCCTGCACAGTACGATGCATGAAGTGTTTCGTTATGTGCAGGCGGGTCTCAAGACCCTACGCGATGATATCTCCTATCAGCAATCGCAGTTGCGATAACTACAACGACAAAAAGATGAAAGAGAAGATGAAGATGAAAATGAAGAAGATGAAGATGAAGAAGAAGAAGAAGAACGGGAAAAAGATTATCAAGAGCATCACCAGCACCAAACGTGTCTAAATGAAAGTCAGGCCAAATTAGCAACTATTATTAGAATTATTTACCAGAATTATTTAGTTGTTTAGTTTAGGAAAGCTTCCACGAAACAAAAACAGAACAGAAAACTGCAACAACAATATGTTTTTTGTTAACTATTTCATCATTAATTGCTAGTTATGTTCTTCTTTGAATATGAATTCAACCATTTAAACATTTAAAGCTAAACATTATTATTATGTAATGCACATTTACTTATTTCCTTATGCTCAATTGTCACATTTGGTTAGGCATTTTAAGCTTTATATTTATGCCTAGTTTTAACTGATATTATTATATGCAGAACACACACACATTTTTTAAACTCTATATATATATATATGTTTCCTAGATTGTGCCCCCTATTTTTATGCCCTTCCCTCCCCGGCGTACCGCTTTCAAAATTTTAGTTGAATTTTGTTTTTGTTTTTGATTGATAAAATACACAAAAGAATTATGGCTTTTTAACATTTAAGTTAGTTAAATCTCTCCCCCTCTCCCACTCTCTTTTCATACCCTTTAAAAATCGTTTCGTTTCGCACATTTAGAATATTCTCGCTGGCCAAAATTGTTAATGCGCCTCAACAAAAAACAAACAAACCGAAAAGAAAAATAATAAACATAAAGATAATAGTACATTTTGTACATAAGCTAATCACAAACTAAACTAGAGAGTATAAACAAAATGAAGCGTGAAGTTGATCTATAAGTTATGGTTTTTTTTATTATTATTATTGAATCTAATTTAAATGAAAATTTATTGAGTTAACAAAAACAACAACAAAGAGCAAAACACTATTTTACATAGTTTTATTAAAGTACATTTAATTATGTTTATATTATTAAATATACATTTATATATATTATTGATTTTAAACATAAAACGAAGCGGAGAGGAAAAGCAATCACGTTTTTAGAACAAAATTTCATTAATGAAAATATATACAAAATGGTATATAAAACACACACACACATACACACATATATAATATATATTTAAAATATATCGCATATATTTGCAAACTTTGTACGTTTTTTTGTTTCATTTTTTATTGATCGTTTCATTTTTTTGCCGGTGCCTCGACAACAACAACAACAACAAAGAGAAAACAACCACAAACACAACACGCAACAAGAACTAATAGTGCATTAGTAGTTTTTAAACGAGTTCAAAAATATATATACATACATACATACACATATATCTTCAAAGTAAAAACAGCAACTTAATCAATGATCAATCAATAGACTTTGCTCCCCTCCTCCTCCTTCCCCACACTGCCCATCCACGATCAACTTTATACATTGTACATATAGTCGATACATACATATATACACATATACATATGCATATATACGTATATTTTTAATATGCCAAAAAAAAAAAGCAAAGCGAAAATCAAGTTATAGTCCTTAAGAAGAAAGAGCAGAAAACGAACAACAGCAAAATAAGAAACGCAATAAATGTAAATTTAAGTCCACGAATGGGCAGCACTGTTGTGTCGCAACTGGGCAGCACTGTTGTGCCCCAAATGGGCAGCACTCTTTTTGGCGCAAAATCAAACTACAAAAAACGACAAGCAGTTGAATAAAAAGAAAACTGAAAAAAGCAAAAATACAATATGTGGTTCTGGGGAAACAAAGGATTAACTTTCAAAAATGACAAAAATGATAAACAAAATGAATACAACTAACGTTTAATTGTAGACAAATTTTAAGTTACACGAAAACCGGCAAACAGCGAATCAAGTTTCGGCTAGCCGAATGTTCAATACCCTTTTCTCGGAGAAGAACAAGAAACATTTCAATATGAAATGCATTTGTAATTATTAATTATTATTCATGCGAACGTAAGTGTAAAATTATTGTTAAAATTTCGAAACGCTGTAAATACAAAATGCAATTCTACACACACACACACACACAAACAAACACACACACACACACACACACCTAAACATACCGTAGTATATCGACATAATTATATACACCAATACAATATATATATTTTTATATATATACAAATAAAAATAAAAAAGACAAACTTAAATTATAGTTAAATTTTTTCAACAACAAAGAAGAACAAAATCAAGAAGCATCAAATTTTGCAATAAATATATTATTATTAACAATTAAAAATCAAGCAAAACAACAACCACAAAACGGATGCAAAAGACGCAGACGCTGAAGAAGAAGAAGAAGAAGCATAGTTAATAATATTATATTTTGTTAAGCGTTATTGTAGTGCAAAATATAAGCATAAAAACAAACGAGCAGACGAAAAGAAAAAAAAAACAACAAATCAATAAAGTTTTAAGCTGGATATTCTAATATAAATAAAACAGCAAGAAGAAGATGATGATGAAGAAGAAGAAGAAGAAGAAGAGCAACAACAGCAACATCAACAATTGACAACAAAACGAAAAGGTTCATAAACATAGTAAAAGTAACAACAAAAACATATATTAATAATACAAATAAAAGCAAAAACAAAACACAAATATATATATATATTTTGTACAAATATAATTAATGACAAACGAGTAAAAAACAAAGTAAATATAAAACAAAACGCAGCTGCAAAAACCAAGTACACTTATTAAAGTTTAAGCAACAAAACAAACAACAATTTAATATGCAATTACCGTAACAGTAGTTGATAAATCAAAAATAAAAACAAAAAACCAAAATTGTAAAATTTCAATGTATCAAACGTTTTATTCCTATTTGGGAAGATCTGCAGTTGAATTATCTTCATGATATAGCTTATTTTCAAAATAGGAGATTTGTACTTTAACCATATGTATATCGGGAATCCCATGAGAAGCTCTTTCTAAAATATTCAACTGTGTCAAAGGGTAAGTGTAAGTGTCTCTAATTTTGAAGATAATCGAAGGGATCCTAGAAACATTCGTCCTTTGAAAATTCGGGAAGATTTTTAATTTGATTTAATTCGTTTATAGAATTGGTGACCTTCGCCTTTTTTTTTAAGTTTATTTCTTTTATTTCTTTATTTCTTGGCGATATGTAGACTTGCTAATGCAATTTGATATTTAGTGATGGATCATCGTGTAAGTAATTTTGAGGTTATCAATAATTTCGAACAAGTTTTATTAAACTACCTTTAAAATATATCGTTAAATTTAATTAAAGCATCTGGTGTCTTAGTAACATTGATTTGCTAATGTTACAATAATTCTTATTGTTAATATTTTACAAATAGCAACTTAGTTGTGCGTAACTTTGACATCGATAACTCTTAGCTTCGCTGTATTGACAGCTTTTGGTTATGTATTACGATATCGATATCACCTCGAAATGCTGCAAAGCGTAGAAAGACGTTTTCCAACACTACAACCATTTATCAAAAGGAGCGAAAAAATTAAGGCAGTCCAGTGCAGCTTTTATTGCTAGCGATTTTTATTTCTCTTGATTATAACTTTCATTTGTGTGGAAAGTCGCAAGTATTAAAAGTCGTTTTTATTTGGTATCAATTGCATATTATAATTTTATTTGTCAACAGAAAACACGTGTCTTCGCACTTTGCACATGGTTTCAATATGAACTGTATGAGTGGGAGTGAAAGAGCTGCTGCAGCGGGAGATCGCAAAGCTCAATCAGAGAATATAACTAGAACACAACGCCGCAGGCAACAACGTAAGACGCAGAGCATACTCAAAAGCAACGCGGAGAAGGAGAACACCGAAAAAGCGGAGGAGTCCTACGATGAGAAATACGTAGTGAAAAACGTAACGAAGAACAAAAAATGGCTCGAGCGAAACAAACGCAAACGGTTTAGCGTGGCTGCTGCGCAGCTTGGCGTCGTCTCATCGGACAGCGATATTTCGCAGCGTTGTAACTGCTCTAACGTTAATAAGTTGTCGTCGTGGAGCACGACTGGTGGTGGCGCTCACGATAATGGAAACAACAATATAAATCGACCGCGCCTGAGGGTTTTGACGTGTTCAGAAATTGAATGCAAATAGTAAGGTATGTAACAATATTTGAGCAATATTAATCAACGTGCCAATTATTGCATAGTAAATATGGCCACAGTTTGGCAAACTCTTCCACATACACAATATTGAAGTGTATTTACATTGTGTGTAGTTTTATGTAAACACTTGCTGCTTGCGCTGCATGAGAACATAATAACAACAGCAACAAAACAATGCATATTGCCTGTGGTGAAGGGGTGAAAAGAGCTAAGTAGACTACACGCGTTACTGTGTGGGTGTGTTTATATGTATGGGGCAACTTCCTCCGCATAGAGTTCAATGGTCTTTTGACACAAATGATGTCAAGTTGAGCTTCTTGGCTGCATTCGCTCGGTCGCCTGGGCGTTCGGCATTTGCTGGGCGTTCGGCGATTCACCTCGCCTCTTGCTCTCGCTCACGCCTCGCATCAGCTGCCATAATGCAGCTGTGTGTGTGTACGTTTGCAAATCCTTTGTGTCTGTGTGTGTACGGTGGCTTAACTATTTGTTTGGGTGCCTTTTTGGCTGTTGGCCCAACGTTGCGGCCGGCATATTCTCTCTCACCACGCTTTACTCTCTCAGACACACACACACACACTCACTCCTCTCTTTTGCTTGCGCTGTCATACAGAGAACCTACCGCAATTGGTTTCGTGTTCGCTGCATTTCCTTGTTTATGTTTTGTATTCAAATGTAGGGTATTCGGCTAAGTGCTGGAGAGTGAGAGAGCGCAACCATCTGAGAGAGAACTTGCAGCGCCGTTATTGAGTTGAATTGCTTGCTGTTGCTGTTGGTGTTGGTGGCTGGCTGTATTGGCTGTACCTGCGCAATGGCTGCGCTGCATGCTTTTGTTATTGTTGTGTCGCTTTGCTTCATCTTCCGCTTCTACTCCATTTCTGCAATCGAAACTTTGCTTTTCGCTTCTCGCATGCACAGTGATGTGCACATGCACAAATAAAAATTTGATACTAAATTATGCGATCTAAGAAAATACTTTGTAAATAAAAACGGAAACTATTTCTTCCCCATTATCGTAAATATGTTCAAATATTTTTTATAAATTTGTATCACAACCAAGTTACGAAAGTCATAAATTAATAGAAAAAATTTACATACATATCTATTAATTTATTACAAGGAAGCTGTGCAAGCTTACTTTACTTTACTTTGCATTGCAATGCGAACAAGAAAGCTATAGACGATGTGGTCGAGTGTAAGATACTTGCTACCCGAAATGAAATGAAAACATTACCTTATTAAAATTAAAATATACCGATAAATACTAAAAATATACCAAAATTTAAGGAATCATAAAAACTATAGTTATTATTGTCTGTATTATTCGATTTTTGATAGATTTTGGGGACGGAGGCGTGGCAAAAGATTGAAAGAAACGATCTGCGTGCAAACAAAGCCAGTGCTGTCAAAAAATTATGTATTGTATCTCGTATAGTCTCTAAGATACAGATCTATATATTGTCTGTATGAACGGACAGACGGACATGGCTACACCGTCTCGGCTGTTGACCCTGATCAAAAATATATATAATTAGTATGGCACAAAGTTATAATACCCTTCAACCCTATAGTATAAGAACATCGCAGTTTTCGCCTCGCTTCTCCCAGTGTGCTTCGGCACTCAACTGTACGACCCAATATGTGGGAAGAGAGACAGAGAGAGAGAGAGAGAGCTGCTGCAGTAAGCTGCGCTTTTGGCGTCGCTGTCGCAGTCGCCGCCATCTCTGTCGGCGTCAACGCTCTGTCGTCGTCGTCCTGGCTGCATTTATCCTGGCGGCAATTGAACACTTTAATCATTTAGTTCTTGCACTCTCCGGCAGCAAGTTGTGTTTTTTGATTATCGTCGTATCGTCGTCGTTTATAAATTGTTGTATATCGGTATAATACACACATCTAGCATACTCACAAAACTTACACACACATATATACACTATATGCATATATACTATGTGTATATGTGTGCATCGTATTGCGTGTAAATCGGTTTAAATCTAACATTTTGTGCGTGGTATTTTAATGCTCATTTTGCAAAACGAAATCAATTTCAAGTTTTCTCCAAACAAAAAACCAAACGAAGCAAACAAAAAATTGTGAAGAGCTAATAAAATCGAAGTGAAGAATATTTTTATCAAAACACGCTCTGTCTTGCACTTAACAGCAGTTTAAACTTTAAACGAGAAATATATACAAAAGTAAGAAATGGAAAATATATAATGGCGAATTGTTATTGTGTTTGTAGCTGTAGTTGTAGTTGTGTGCATTCAAAGTGCCCACACCCATGGTCGATTTTTCACTTTTACATATGTACACTCCACACATACACATATGCATGCAAGCCTGATGCCTTCTGCCTGCATTGCACACTCACGATAGTAAAAACTGAGCTCAATGGGCGGCCCAGCGCCGCAGAGCATTTCTCTACACTTTGCCGCCTACACACACACGCGTGCATACACGTACATTGCGCCTTGCAGCTGCGCCGGCTGCAGTCGTCATTTAACCTAAAAAACGCAGTCGACGTCGCAGCTTGCAGCTGAGCAGAGCTGAGCTTTTCTCTCTCTTTACATCACTCTGCATATTGCATATCCATAGGGGCGCTCAGCTGACAGTAGCCTGCTGCTACTGCAGTTACTCTTTGCACGACGCTCTTCTGCAGTTTCGCTCTCTCTCTCTCTCTCTCGGGTTCTTGATTCCTGCCGCACCCAAAAGCAATATTACTTCCTCCTTTTTATTTCAACAGACTTCTTTGCCTTTGCATTTCTGCCTTACGCCTCATAAGGTGTGTCACTTTTTTGTTTTGTTCTTGCACTTTTTGTATGGCATTTGCAAAAAGCTTTCGTGAAATCCTTCGTCTATCAATTAAGCGGAAGTAAATTAAACACAATTTATGAATGAAAATTGCCGGTTTGTGTTTCAAAATTTCAGTAGGCGTAGCATTCAACAAGGTGGGACGGGAGTGTTTACAACTCCCTCACATATGAGGGTGTGAATTATTTTTGATTATACTGCCAATGTTGCAAGGGAATTTCTAATGTAATTGCATAGTTTGCGATGCCTTGAATTCCTTGTAAAGGTGTTTGATTGTTGATGAAATTACTTAGTTAAAATTGGCATGTTATTGAGCATTTGAAAAAGTAATTTACTTTGTTAGACTGAAATTAAAGTAATAAACTCCTTAATATTAAAAATGTAAGTATATGAAATAAAATATCGAAAGTAAATTATAAAATTATGATATGATCTTCCATAATTATTGCAATTTAACTGAGTAATCTATATTATTATTTTATTATTTACAAGTTTGGATTTATATTTGATGATCTTCAATTTAATTCTCTTTAACTTTACTTTTGTTTTAAATAAAATCTAAAATTGTCAAGCTAAGACATTAAATAATGAATTAAAATGCAAGGTATCTTTTTTAAGGAAACTATAGCTTATTCTATTAAATATTCGGCTTTGACAGCTGTTTTTGTTGCCAAGCTGACGCTGAAATATTTTAACAGCTGTCTTCGACATCCATCGAGTTCTTTTGGGTTTTGCACACTAAGTATGTGTGTGTACTACATGTGTCTTGCTCTTACTTTGTCATGTAATCCCATTATTGCAGTGTGCTTTCTTCCCCATACACACATAGATTTGCATGTTTGTGTGTGTTTACTCTGATCTCTACAACCACCCGCTTCGCATGGGCAAAGCGCTCTTCTTCTTCTCGTTGAGCAATGAGAGAGTGACAGCGCCACACAAAACTAAAGAGCAGCAAATTGCTCTCTCTCGCTAGAAATACTTTTGACTATTTGATTCGCTCTCTCGCTCGCTCACTCTCTGCTCCCCCCATGGGGCTATGCAGCAGGCTATGGGTGGTGTTCGTTTGTCTTCGACAACAGCAGCAGCGGCTGCGGCTGACAGCGTCAGCGTTGACGACGACGGCATAAAAATAATTTCCATGCCGCTCGCTGAATCAGTTTATTTCTGTTCTGTTGAGTTGCAGGAACGTGTTCTTTTTCTACTTTCCGTTTGATTTTATTTCCTTATTATTATTGTTGTTATTATTGATTATTATTATTATTATTATCACGATTATATTCTTATTGTTACTCATCGGTTCGGTTCAGTTCTCGGTTTCAGTTCGGTTCGGTTCGATTCGATTTTAGTTTTTGCATAAGTTGTTTTTTTTTTGCTACAAATTCTTCGGTTCGTTTTGTTTGGTTTCGACGAATATTAGAAATATCCAAAAAGAAAATCAAAACAAAATCAAACAGCTCGTACGCAGCAATCCCAAAAACCAAAAGTGTTTCGTAATAGTAATCCCAAAATAATTAAAAACAACAACAAAGCAACAAGTTTTATTTACATTATTCAGTTTTGTTTTCATTGCATCAAATTATAAAGGTAACAATGTTTTTGAAAACATTTTTGAATTGTATCTTGTAATTTATATAATTTCCAATGATTTCAATATTTTTTTGATGTTTTTCGTTTTGGTTTTCGTATGTCGCGGCACTTAACCTCAAAAAAAAAAATGCGTCGCAGTCGCAGCAGCTGCAGACATCGCGATGTCTTCTCTGCGCAGTTCGTTTTGTTATTTTAAAAATATTTCGAAAATATAACTCTGGCGACTTTTGCCGGCTCTCCGAAATGCCTCTCACTCTCTCTACCTTCCTCCCTCAATCCGATCCTCTCTTTCCGCTAGTTGTTTGTTTATTTTTAAAATATTAGTTTTTCGCACGATTTGCGATGCGATGCAAAAATTCTCGTCGAAATTAATAGAAAACATTTGGCCACAAAGCAAATAGAAAATATAAAATAAGGTAAAATATGATGATCTTGATTAAATGTTGTATGGAATCGCGCAATTCTGCTGTTGTTGCTGCTAGGTTAAGGCTAAACATAATTCTATTTGTCTATAGTTGCCTATAAATACCTATGCAATCATATATATGTTTATTTAGCCAGATCTATAGCATATATGTATAAAGAGACCTCTGATGCATGCGGTTTTTCATTCCTGTTATCATGGCGCTGAAAATTTGTAAATATTTATCAATCTTTTGTTTTCAAACCTCATTTCTATTTCCATGTGCTTAGTAAGTTAGCTTTTTACACTTATTTAGTATAGTAGTACTAATAGTAGTAGATAGTAGATAGTAATAATAGTAGTAGATAGTAGATAGTAATAATAGTAGTAGATAGTAGTACTATTATTATCAGTAATATATCTTTTTGTAATATATATATTTGGTCCGTTAGTTGAACAACTTAAAGAAGCATAACTTAATTAACCTCATATTAAATATTTTCTTAAATTTCTTAAATATTAAATATATATATACTATTTTTTAGAGTTTACTATATTAAAAATATATATAATATAATATAGCAATTGACCAATGAAATTGAAATAAATGTTTAAATTAAAATCTGGCACACTAAAACATTGATTCACAACAAGAACTTCAATAATGCCGAATAAATTCTGGGTCAAAAGGGAATTTTTATGCATCAATCAATTTGGATTGCGAAATGCTATTTGCTATTTCTTTTCTTCCACAATACCTTCAAACTCTTTGCGCTCGCAATTAGTGTGAACGTCATTTTAATTACATCGATTTTGCTGTCGCGTTTTCGAATCTATTTGTCGAACGCAAACAACCCGCAAAATAAAAACTGAAATGCAAATGCAAATGGAAATGGGCCAAAAACAGAACCGAACACTCACCTCACCTCATCACCACACACATTTCTACGGTTTCATTAAAATTGTTGGCCATGTTTTTCCAGTTGGCCAATTGTCGATTGCTAAACTGCTGCCTTCTGCCTGTTCTGTTACCTGCTACCTGCTACAACAGCCACCTTCATATCATTTAAATTGAATTAAAATAATTGATTTTTATTGTATTTGCTTCTTTGTTGCAGTTAAAATTTCGGACAAAGAATACCATACCAGCATATTACGTATACGTAGTGGATACAGTCTGTACTTAAGCGCACTTTGCCCAGCGCCTATAACTAGACTATAGTCTGGCTCTCTCTCTCTCTCTTTCTCTGTAGTCATTAATTCAACTCGAATCCAATCAATTTTCGTTGAATTTTCTCATTTCTGTTTGCCCATCTCTTGTGCATCGTGCGTGCGTCGAAAGGTAAGTTCAAAAAAGAATGAAAATCAATTGCAATTATCCATCTGAGAATCGACTAATCGATGCATTTTTCTTCCACATTTTCAGATTACTGAAACGCGAAAACAGCAGTATTATTTCAAAGATAACTCTATAAGCTATCCAACAAATAGTGTATACTTCCAGTCTATTTATCTTTTCAAATAACAAAGCAGTAAAGTTTTCCCACTAATCTTAAGCTTTACATTTTTCGAAGATTAATTAATTTAATTTTATTTTTGTATTTTGATTGTTAGTAGGTAGATATTTTGAAAGTGTAAGATGAATTGAACAAATTGAGAAAGGAAGAGAGTAAATACTTGTATTTCAGTATAAGTTCAGTAATTACTCGCAACTTAAACTTTAATTTAAACATTTTTAAGGGAAGGAAGGAAGAAGGGGAAGAAAGTATAGGGAAGATTGATGTCACTATTACATACTGATTTAGCGTACATTTATGTAATTATTGTATTGAAAATACGAATACAATTCCTTATTGCAATGAGATGCGCCATGAGATGAGTCAAGATAATACTAAAAGTATAGTTATTTTAGTTTAATATTTAGCACATAAAACTTTAAAATGTAGAGAGAATATTTTACATACATTTTGCCTCAATTTTTCGCAGCTGAACGTTTAATTTCTATGTAATTTTTTGGGAAGAATACTTTCCATATAAATATTTCTACACTTAAAATTTGAATTGTACGTTTGTATTTTGTGATTTATAGAGAAGTGACTTTATATATTTAAGTAAATACGTCCTAAATATAAAAAGCACAAAATTGCAATGGAGAAATTAAATCAGAACAGTTGAGCATTTAAGAAAGGCAAATCCAATTCACTTCTTTTGCATTTTTTTTCGTCTATCATTAAAATCGTAGACTTCAGATTGCTTTTTTCTCAAATTGAATACGTTCGCTTGAGTAAATTCACAATTAATTGAATTGAAGAAAAAGTTTAGACAAAGAAATTCAGTTAAAGATTGTAATTAAGAAATTTCAGTTTAGAAATACCCTTTTTTTGTTCGGTAGACAATTCACTAAAAGTTTAGCTTTGCGTTTTTTTTTTGTAGCAGATTAAACTAATAGTTTGCTTCGGTTTACACTTGATTTCATCCATTTCCTTGCAGCAGAGCGATGGTTGAGGGTCAGACAGCGGTGCAACAGCAGCCAACAGGAGCTGGCACTGGAAGTGGAAGTGGCAGCGGTGGCAACACTGCTGGAACTGCAGCTGGAGCAGGTGGCAATGCTGCCACAACTGGTGGCAATGTGCCAAATAGTCAGGCGCAACAAAATGGTGGCTCTGGTTCGACGTCGACTTCGACGGCAGCTGCAGCAACTGTTGGTGCTGCCAATCAAAATGCAACCACAGCCAACAACAACAACAACAGCAGCAGCAGCAACAACAATAACAACAGCAATAGTAGCAACAACAATGCGGCAGCCACAAACAACAACAACAACAATAATACAAATAATAATAACAATAACAACAATAATAATAATAACAACAACAATAATAACAACAACAACGAACCGGATCCCAAGACGAATTTGATTGTTAACTATTTGCCACAGACAATGTCGCAGGACGAGATTCGTTCGCTGTTCGTTAGCTTTGGCGAGGTGGAGAGCTGCAAGTTGATACGAGACAAGGTCACAGGTGAGTCTTACTATCGTACTATCGTTTATCGATAACTCAAAAACTCGTCTCTCTTTTAATTAGGTCAAAGTCTGGGCTACGGCTTCGTCAACTATGTAAAGCAAGAGGATGCTGAGAAGGCAATTAATGCTTTAAATGGTCTTCGTTTGCAAAACAAAACCATAAAGGTGGCAACTCAACTTTTGTTATCGCCTTAAACAATTATTTAATCTGTCTCTGCCTAATTGCTGCAGGTCTCCATTGCGCGTCCCAGCTCAGAGAGCATCAAGGGCGCCAATCTCTATGTATCGGGTCTTCCAAAGAATATGACACAGTCCGATTTGGAATCATTGTTCAGTCCATACGGCAAGATCATCACTTCGCGCATACTTTGTGATAATATCACTGGTGAGTTGAATGTCTTGGAAAATGAAATGTGTTCCAGGCATGTTTAGGGTTCTGTTATATAAGAACTTCTACTTTTCCCTATTAGACTGATGTGTTTCCTAACATTTTAATCGATTTGGAGCATTTTGCTAATTACTTTTTAATGATTTACTATTGCATACTTAAGAGAAGTAGGCTGGACAGCAATGTTGTCACAAAGATAAGACTGTTTTGATTAAAGGAGTATATCAATTCTTTTCCGTTAGTTTAAAATTGTTGAATAGATACAGATATTTAATGTAGGCTTTAATACTCAAGAAAATTCAAAAACCAGTAAGAAAGCTACTTTAGAGTGTGTTTGACTGTGAAATACCGTTACCCATAAAAGTAAAACAGTGGGAAATTAATTTTAAAATGTTCAAAATTTATTAACCAAAGGCTATATTTGGTATATTGATATAGATCTGCATTCAAAATATACGATAACGTGTACAATATACCAGCTTGTCAGCCACAGCAGAGCAGCTAAGACCCGTAATTAGTTGTCGTTTTTGCTCAAATAAAATTAATTCTTTAATAATTTCTACAATCGCAACTAAATTTTCAGAAATCATATAGATTAGTTATTATTGTATGTATAGCTTGAATTTCAATTGTTATTCCTTTTTACGTCGATTTGCGGGGGCGGAAGTAGGCGTGGCAAACATTATATCTCTATCTTTTATGTATCTTTCTCTGAGATCTCGGTGTTCATACAGACAGACGGACATGTCTATATCGTCGCGATAAAAACCTTTCTGTATTTTATATAATACCCTAGGGGGCATAAAAAAAGAAAGAATATGTAAATTTAATCTTTAAATTAATTTTTTTTTCTTCAATATTTCAATATATAATATGATTTGAGTCCCGATAGCAAGATATCCCATTAGATTGTTAATCTCTTTTTGATTATAATCAGCAAACAACGGCAACAGATTGGCTTTAAGTCCACTCTCTAAAACCCCTTTTCAGATATATATTTTTAGTTTCGATTTCTTTATTAATACAACATTTCTTTTACAAATTTATTTTTTCATGTAATCTATCAAATCCCAAATTCTCAAATGTCAAATATAATACTCAATACAATAAGATGAACATGCGGCCGGTAGGTTTTATTTAACATTTTACGTTAGATATTTTTGCCATCGATCAGTCTCAATACTCATTATCTGCATTTGTATATTGATTGTCATTGTTGCTTGTTATTATTAGTAAGTTATTTAATTGCTGTCACTATGAATATAGTTACAAATTGCTTATATAAAAATTCTCCTGCTTTATTTGTATATATTATTCATTTTAATTGATTATTGTTTTCAATGCTTTTTGTTAGGTTTTTTAATATTAGATATTTAGTTATTTATTTTATCGTTTTGTTAAATGAATCATTTTCTAATTTATTTCTCTTATTATGTTGTGAACCATTTAAAACTGACAGAAGCACGCGCCGAGTCCATTAATAGTATGTATCACAGAACATATTTACTTCAATCTATAAACTTTCAATAGTCATGTCCATTTTATTGTGCTGGACCGATGATCATGCAGAATAGTTATTAACTTTATCATTCCTTAATTCTATTAAGGTCTCTCCAAGGGCGTTGGCTTCATACGCTTCGATCAGCGATTTGAGGCTGATCGCGCTATCAAGGAGCTAAACGGCACCACACCGAAGAATTCCACCGAACCGATAACCGTTAAGTTTGCCAACAATCCCAGCAGCAACAAGACCAGCATGCAACCCCTCGCCGCCTACATTGCCCCCCAAAATCCACGCGGCGGACGCGCCTTTCCAGCCAACGCGGCAGCCGGAGCCGCTGCAGCAGCAGCCGCCGCAGCAATTCATCCCAACGCGGGTCGTTACAGGTCAGTGGAAAAAAAAAGAGTGCGATAAAAGAAGAACTCCAAATAGACGAAGCGAGTGCTTATAGAAAACCATAGGATAATACTATCTTCTTTGTTAATACTTAGTATATTAAACAGTGAAAATCGTATGATATATAATATATATGCTATAGTATATTGAATATGCTAAATATCAACACTACAATACTATATACTATATAGTATTATACTAAATAGTATTTAGCTAGTGCTTATAGAAAACCAAAGGATAATACTATCTTCACTGTTGATATTTGGTATATTCTATATACTATATGGTATATAATATACATGGAGTGCTAATAGAAAACCAAAGGAATATACTAAATATAAAGAGTGAAGATATTATTATGTATGCTATATACAGTATACTATATTATATAGAATATACTTCGCATCTACACTATAATACTATATAGTATATTATATAGTATATAGCGAGTGCTAATAGAAAACCAAAGGATAATACTATCTTCACTGTTGATATTTGGTATATTCTATATACTATATGGTATATACTATATAGCGAGTGCTAATAGAAAACCAAAGGAATATACTAAATATAAAGAGTGAATATAGTATTATGTATACTATATACAGTATACTATAGAATATACTTCGCATCTACACTATAATACTATACAGTATATTTTATAGTATATAGCGAGTGCTAATAGAAAACCTAAGGATAGTACTATTTTCACTTTTAATATTTAGTATATTCTATATACTATATGGTATATACTATATAGTTTTTAGCATGTGCTAATAGAAAACAAAAGATTATACTATCTTCACTGTTAATATTCAATATATTCTATATACAATATCTATATACTATACTCTGATTTTTACAATCTTCGCTGTTGATATTAAGTATATATGGTGTATACTACTATATACTATGAAGTATATTGCGAGTGCTAATAGAAAACCAAAGAATAATATCTTCACTGTAGATATTTAGTATATTCCATATACTTAATAAACTATATACTATGTACTATATTACTATATTTTAAATATTGGATACTATATACCATAAACCATACACTTTACATAAATACTAATTCTAGTTCCATTCATCTACCCAAAACAGCTCTGTGATCTCACGCTATTCACCGCTTACCAGTGATCTAATTACCAATGGCATGATACAAGGCAACACCATAACCAGCTCCGGTTGGTGCATTTTCGTCTACAATTTGGCACCCGAAACCGAGGAGAATGTGCTCTGGCAGCTGTTTGGACCATTTGGCGCCGTGCAGTCTGTTAAGGTGAGATTACAAATGTGAAACTGCAGCTGAAGTCATTATAAATAGCAAAGTATATTGATATTAACTTGACTGCATCTTCACCACGTAGCATTTCCGATTATTTTAAAGAAGTTGTAATTTAACAGCATTTAGTTCTTTAAACTAACTTTTTTAAAAGTCTAATCGGTTACAAACCCTTACGTTATTGATCTCTTTTAAGTAGAATGCTCAATGGTCATTACTAATTTGCTTCTCTTAGAGCAACTTAATTCAGAAAATAAATGGTTTTGATCTTACTACATAAGGTTGTAGGATAGGAATTTGGATAAATAGAAGTAACAAATAAAAAACCCGGACTTATTGCACGATCAAATTGTGCAAACTTTCTTCTGTTCAAATTGCAGCCTCCTAGCTCTTACCGGTTGGGCTAATAGTGCACTTAGTAGTAGGACAAGTGCTAAACAAACATATTCACTTTATGCCTTCACGGTTATTCTAATAACTCTTTAGTGATGTTACTCTCTCATCTCTAATACGACTCTCTACTTCCAAATACTTAAGGCGGGCTATTTATTTCGTCATATCAGGATTAAGAAAATCGTTGCATGTGAACCCGAACTTTATATCCATATCAGACTAATTAATATATTCTCATTCTATAAGATGAATGTATATTGAAGACTTAACTTTCGTTAAAGAAACTTAACTGGAAGCAACTTTCCCATAAATTTGAATCTTCGGCTATCCGAAGATAGCCTTGTTTTTTCATCATATTAATCAATTTTGTATTGCAGGTCATAAGAGACTTGCAGAGCAACAAGTGCAAGGGCTTTGGCTTTGTGACCATGACCAACTACGAGGAGGCTGTGCTCGCCATCCAGTCGCTGAATGGCTACACGCTGGGCAATCGGGTACTTCAAGTTAGCTTCAAGACCAACAAGAATAAACAAACGTAATTATTAACCAAGTTGGCTGCTGTTGTCAATGCCAATGCGGCGGCAGCGGCGCTGGCTGCCAATAGTTTGGTGCTTAATCACAACAACAACAACAATCACAGCAATCAGAATTCGTATCAGAATCACAACGGCAGCAATAGCAATAGCAACAACAGTAACAGCAACATTAACAGCAAAAGCAAGAGCAATAGCAATGGCAATGGCGTTGCCTTTCAGTTTGGCAAATATGTAAATCAACATAGCAACAGGCAGCACAACAGCAACAATCACATCATCAACAACAACAACGGCAACATCAGCAAACAGAAGCAACAACAACAGTCCCAGCAACAGCAGGTTGCAGCAACCAGCAATAGCAACAACAACAAGCAATCAGTGTCGCTGTTGTCGTCAGCAAAAGCAACTGCAACAAATGGCCGAGTAGGCAAAACAGCCAACATAACATGCAACAGCAGCAACAAGGCGACAACCAGCAGCAATGGCAACAGCAGCAGCAACCACAGCAATGGCAACAGCAATGTCGATTCATCATCCAGTTCAGGAGGCGGCATATTGAAGACATCTACAAAATTCATCTACAACAAGCCACAAAATCACTTTGAGCTGCTGCAACAGCAGCTGCAGCTGCAACAGGAATTCGCCCAGTTTCTCACAAACGTGGCCAACAGTGCAGCAGCCAACAGCAGCAGCGGCGACACCACAGCGAGCGGCTCGAATGCTCAACGGCATGGCCACAGCAGCAACAACAACACGTCGACGTCGACAACAACAACAGCCGCTGGCAACAAAAGCAACAACAGTTATCAGTCCTCTTTTATGCCCTCCTGGTCCAATTGGTTCTTGTAAGAAGGGAATTGTATCCTTCATCTTATTTATAAACATATATGATTTAGTTTGTAATTGATTTTCATAGTTTTGTTCTTTATTGAAGTTTTTGAATTTAGTTTTAGTTCTCTTTGAATTTGTTTCATTTGCTTTCAACTACACACACTTTTTATATCCTTGACTAATTTTTATTTTTTTAATAACTGTATCTCAGCAAACTCTAGTCGCCTATAATAAAGAGCACAGCAGTTACCAAAACCAAAAAAAAAAAAAAAAAAACAAACAAATGAAAATACTGAAAAAAAAACATAGAAAAAGTGAGGGAAAATGTATGGTTAAGTTTTTGTTTGAACAAAGCAACGTACTCTAGCAAATAGTTAAATAGATTTGGAAAGGCCAAAGACCCCAACCGATGAAATATGACAACACAGATACTTAAGCCTATTTGATACGAAGAAAACTATAAAATGAAGAGGTAACAAAACAGAACTGAAATGCGTTAGAAATGAAATGTAATTGATGAAATGAATGCAAATCGGCGACAGATATTCGCGATATGTTTAAGTTACGATTAAATGTGTAACTTTTGCTTAAAAATAAAGATCGTGTAAGCATTAAAATATATACTTAAAACTCAATACACACAAACATTCACACACACACAGTTTTGTATTTAATCATCTGATCAATTTTAATTTGTGTTCCAATCTGTTAAAAAAACTTTTCACGTATCCTGAAATGCAGCAAAATGAAATGGAAATGGCAACAAGAAAATACAACAAACAAAGTTTTAATCGAAAAACGAAATAACACAAATGAATACTAAGAATTTTTCGAATACAACGAATCGATTTTTAAGAAAAATTTAAAGCTAAACGAACAGCAAAATAATATCAGAGAGAACAACAAGTAAATATCATTTTAATAACAAGCCAAGCAAACTAATTATAATATTAAATAAATAATAATAAATACAACTAAACACCAATTTTAAAAATAAAAATAAACATTGCCATTCCAAAAGTCTACGAAATTCAAGGAAAACATTTAAAACAAATTCCCTCCCTAGACAAGAAGTAAACAAATAAAAAGAAAGAAAGTAATATTAAATGACAAAACGCGTTTCAGCAAAACGAATTTGTTTGAACCAAGAAACAAACCCAAACAGCAATAATAAAGGAACGAACAATTAATGCAAAATGAAAATTGCCAAATTACCTATAAAATAAATAAAGAAGAAACCAAAAATATAAAATACAAACACGAAAAATTCTTGATACGAGTGAAAATTTTACGCAAAGTAAAAAATGTTGGAAAAATCTAGCGAAATGCATTTAAACTAAAATGAGCCAGGCTAACAACAAAAAACACAGCGATAGGCTGGAAAAGTGGAAAAGTTGAAGAAAAACTGATGAAAAACATGGTGCTTGAGAGATTTCCTTGCAAAAACTAGCTCAATCATAAAAGAAAAAAAGAAGAAAATTAAGTCTTGTTATAATTATAAACTTAAACCCACTGTACTTTTTAATTAGCATTATTCATACTCATCTAGATATTGTTTAATTTTTTCAGTTTCCTGTCATCCCGAAGCAATTCGCAATGTTAAAATAAAAAAACACGTTCGACTATGCTAAAAACTAAAATATATATATATGATTATATATCTATATAAAAAATCTATAACTATTTATAAACAACAACAACAAAAAAAACAAAAAATATATTATATATGATTAACAATATATTGATGTTGTGTATTGAAAATTTTAAATGTTTATACATAACAGAACAGAAAAGAAAATATTAAAAATACATATTTAACTCATGGCATAAACAAACCACAAAGCAAAAAAAAAACACTTTCATGTATACGTCAAGTAAATTTATTGCAACTATTTAAAAGTAATCAACAACAACAACAGCAGAAGCAAGAAAACAACAACAACAATTATTATTGTATGTATATTTACGATTATGATTATATTACGATATGTGTATTGTGTGTAGTGCATAGGGCCTAGCTTCTAACATTTAACATTTGTAGAACGGTTTGTTTTCACTTCACTTCCGCGATAAACAAAACAAAACAAAAAAAAAACAACATCGTGAGCTGAGTTTACGAATCGTAATCGCGACAAAATCGTCGACAGCCATTTTCATGCGCAATTGCTTGACTGAAATTTAGACAAAACTAAAAACCAAATAAAATAAAATTCGTTGTTTTTATGCGATTTATAAGACAACAACAAGAACAAACCTTCCATTAATCTCGAAGAAACAAAAAAACTACAAGAATAAAACACCAAGGGAAACGTTTTTTACAAATGAAGCATGCAGCACAATTTTTTTTTTTGTGCAAGTGCGATTTGAGTAGCGAAACGGAAATCCGGAATGCAGAATGCGTGATGCAAATTCTGAAATCATTGCATGACAGCAACAACAACAAGAATAACAACAAAAAGCAATCGATTATATATACATTTTTTAACGGAAAAATGTTTTATATAAATAAAATACAAATACAAAAAAAACCGAAGAATGAAAAACAAAAAAAAACCAAGAAAGTATTTTAAAAATTTAAACATATACATGAGTACTATATATACAATATATTATATTATATATACATATTATATACTTAAAGGTATTGGTAACGAACAAAACACCGCACAATAATATACAAAAAAACAAAAAAATATATATATAAAAATAAATACAAAAAAAAAACAAAAAATCAAGAATACGTAATAAAACAGCGCATAGGATCTGAAGAAAACAAAAGTTAAACTAATGGAAAAAGACTAAAAGCAAAAAAAGAAAACTAAAAAAGCAACTTTATAATTTTTACATGAAAAAACGCAATAATGTTAACATTTAAAGAAAAAGAAAACATGAAGACAAACAAAACAAAAAACGAAGAAAACGTAGACGATGAACAGAAAACAAAACGCATATCTTTAAACTGAAAATATTAAAAAAAAACACAAATATGAGAAAAGAGCATGATGATAAAAAGAATGAAGATGATGATGATGATGATATCTATAACAAGGATACGAAAAGTTACCACAAGTTTTAACTAAAAAGTAAAGAACAAAATGGAATATAAAACTCGAAACTGTCGTTTACAGACGTTTAAATATGGTACACTTTTATACTTTTACACCAAAAACAACAAATATATATGAGGATAGTGCATACACTTATTACGTATAAAGAAGAGTATCAAGTAAAAGATATACAGATAAAGATAAAGAAAGATCTGGCGATCTAGCGAGAAGTCGTCACGTTTTTTGTTCGTCGTTTCGAGGCACATTCGCGTTTTAAACCAAAAAGGTTGTGCAATGCCTGCAGGCGAGTTCCGGGATCCGAACTAGTTCCGGAACTCGTTCATGCAGTGCTCTCTCTCTCTTTAAATGTCTCATACTCGTGCATACAAAATACATACAAACAAAAACAAAGCAAAACAAAAAAACAGACACCGCGTCCCCTTTAAACTCACCACTAAACTTTCTTACTTACAATGAATGTTGAATAGCCAAAGACAAAGACGAAGACGAAGAAGAAGAAAAACTTATTGAGAATGCTTGTAGGCAAACATAGCTTAACTGAACTGACACAAGTTGTTAATTGGAATATTCAAGCAATCATTTTCGTATTCCAATAATCGTAACTCTAATATTCCCAATTTTTTCGTCTCTTAATTGTATTTTGCGTTTTCCAAATCATTTACAAAAGTATCCAATTGAATATACCCTAAATATTTCACACAACTTTCGGCATGTGTTTAACAAAAACAACAAAAAATTACAAATCTCTAAAATAATATATATTATATCTATCCAATTTTGTAGTGCATGTCAGCAGTAAAGTTAAGGTCGAAAAAAATGCTCTTTCTATATGTTTGCATTCAATGTTATTAAACAAAGTATCGCAAAGAACAAAAAAAGCAACAAAAAAATACAAAAAACAAAATCGAAAATCGAAAAAACTAAAGAATATATATTAAATGAATTATGTATAAACCAATCTTAGTCGAAAAACAACTTAGTCAAAGGTACTAATTTTAAGCACTCTAGTTGAATGCATTGCAAATTTCATAAACACTTTCTTGAAAAGATTGAAAAGTGGAAAGAAATATGAATCGGGGAAATGAGTGACATTAGTTCTTTCAAGCTCGAGCTCAACATAAACTGCATAATTTACAATGTGTAACGTATTTAATTCAACATACTTATATGGAATGAAAAGAAATCAACTTATTTCTATTATCGTCTATGGTTTAGCTTATATATATATATCGATCGTATTTGAGGAAGGCACAGCAGATACAACATATAAAAGAAAACCAAAAGATGACAAAAAACAAAAAAGAAAACTATGAAATGTTTTTTTTCTCGTCGTTATAAACATAGTCAAAATATTGGTGGGCCGTAACGTATTGTAGTAGCAAATATTTAACTTAATCATGTCAGAAATGAGCAAACAATTATTCCAATTTAATTAAAATTACATATTTATCTATTGAATTACAGTCGAATTCTCTCATAAAAACCACACACACACACACATACATACACATGAACACTCACATTAAAACACACACACACATTGACACACCTTAAACAATTTTCTTCGAAATTTCATTCAATTTAACTTAAACGAAAACCAAAAGCAAAAAAATAAAGAAAACCCAAAAAACAAAATAAGAAGCAAGTTTATAAAGCATATTTATGGTATACTCTGTGCAAGATTTATTAAGAATCAATTAAACTTCATTATGGATTAATCTGAGAATTTACAACAGCAAAAAACACACACACGAACACTCAAATGAAGGTAACAACAATTTATTCAATAAAGCTATGAAATGATGTGTTTAATAATCCGTCTTTTACAATTTAGCGAATGTTGGTGTTGAGTAAGTATATACATATTTGTTTTTAAGGAATTAAACCTTTACAATCGATAATTGAACTAGATGAACGATAAGTAAGCTGTGTGGAACCAAAGCGATCACAAGAACGACCAAGCTAAACGATAATTCGGTTAGTAACCAGTTCGATTTCCGATAACGATGAATTTTAGATTCAGTTGATTAACAAAGAAAGCAGAGAATGCAACAAAGTCTGTGCGCAGCTGTGACGTGTTTTCGAAGTTGCTGCATACGCGTAAACAAAATACTGATGTATATTTAAAAATACACTTACTTTAATGTAATACTGTGAAATCCCAATAAAAAGAAACCAACAAATAATGTGCAGCATCAGAAATTGCGCTGTAAATGCCGGTCTAGTGAAAATCTTCAAAGCTCTAATCCAATCGGAGCTCAGGACACTGAGCGCTTGAGAGTGTGTTGACGTGTTTCGTTGTTGTTTAGCGAGCAAATGCTCGCAAGCAAGCAGCATTTTCTTAAATGTTTCCAGTGCAATTATTTCAATACGCAATTTGCTTTAAAAGTGTTTACGCATTTGTTTCAATTGTCGGCAAAGTAAAATCTACAAACTCTCCATGGAAAGTTGCTAAAGCTGGCCTTCAATCGTTGACTAGCTTGCCAAAAGCGCGCTTGATAAGTCGTCATAGTCAGGGTGGTTGTCACCGCTCGCGTCTCAAAAAAAGTGCTTAACTTAAATTGCTGCTGTTATTACTTACATTTAATGGCGTTAAATTTCGGTGCTTGCATTGCACTTTTGCAGGTGTGTATATCTCAAATTTAATTTAGATTAAGAAATGCAATTTGTGCAAGTTGCGCTTTAATACATACCGCATAAATTGCATTATCTAATTGCCAGGCAAGGTGAAAGTCAGAGACTTTATGTCTCCGATTTGTGCTCTTGGCTTTGCTGGCTTTGCGAAAAGTGCATTAGACATTGCATACTTTCGGGCGCAAACATAAATTCTGCACTGACCAGGCAGCAGCACAAATGTCGCCTGGGCGTGGGCGAAAAGTAACATAAATTTCCACAAGATGGCGCTGCGGTCGTGTGTCCTTACATGTGTGCGAACGTGTGTGGGCGGTTCAAATGTGCAGCCGCAAAGTATGCAATTTGCGATTTGAGCTTATTTAATGCATGAAGAACATTTACATTTAAGAACTTTTGAAGAGCTTAATTCGTACGGTCGTAATAATCGGAGGGTATAAATATCCAGTTCTTAGCCAGATCGTTAATGGCCTCCACCATGAGACGATTAAGTATAGACAAAATAACGCTGGAGAAAATATTAATAAAATTTGATTGAATTAAAATAGTTCTTACTTTCTTACTTGTGATCCACAAACGATTGATTGCTTGTCGCTAATGGATTTAAGGAACTATCCGAAGCGACAATCAACTGCTCGTAGGTCTTGTTGAATTTATTGCGAGTGCGTTCAGGTGTGACGCGCATAAAGTTCGTTTTCGAGAGATACTTCCAGAAGAGCTTCTCGAATATGGTGATGCGATGATCGATGGCCATGCTCAGCTCGATAATTTCATTGGCATTCAGTTTGCGCTTGTTGGACAAACGCTTCACTAACTCCTCCCGCTCCGCTGCTTTCTGTTGCTCCGCAGTTGGAGTCGTGGGTAAACCATCCCCGGCAGCTCCCTCTGCTACCTCTGTGCCAACTCCACCGCAGGGTTCGCAGTTGCCTTCGATTTCATCGCCCAGATCCTCCGTTTTGTCTTCGTTGTTGCGCACATGCACTCGAATATTTAATTGGAGAAAAACGTGCTCCACATAGCTGTCCTCCTTCCACTTGGGATCGTCGATGGACTCGATTTCTGAGAGCTCCGCCTTGGCGATTTGTGTGGCAAGATCGAGAATGCGATGCACCTCCAACACAATCGGAATGCGACGGAAGAAGACGAGACGCTCAAAGACCGCTACGCGAATCTCACAGAGCTTCGAATGATGTCTCTTGAGGCGGAAGATTTGCGGCTCAAAGGTGACAGCAAAAAAGTCGCTAATGATATAGCTAAAAGAGGGAATAAATAAGCATTGAGATTTGATTAAATACTGTGCTTACTTTTGCCAACGAAATTCCATGCACTTCTGTCCCGAATTGTGTACGTTGACCAGCTGGGTGCGAGTTTCCTTGGCACAGATCTCAAAGTTCAAACGATTCGGATAAATGATGAAGAGATAATCGGAAGATTCTCGATCCTTGAGTGGCATGTCAGTTACCTCATTCTCATCGGTGATCACACCACGTGCTTTGATCTTATAACGTGCCCTGGCATTTTCGTAGGCCAGCATTAACTCGATCTAATGAATCGGAAGATTAATGCAAGCGAAACAGTTTAAAGCTTCTACTAACCTCATTGTCGTAGTCCAGAGGACGATACTCAATGAGCAGAGGCCAAACACTTTGGCGAGGCACTGTTAAATTCGAGTTGTGCAACTTGCAGTTGCGTTCACGCGATGAGAAGGCGAATGAAAGATGTGCCATGGTTATATTCTGTACCCAAATCGGTTGTGTAATGTGCTGAAATTGTTTGATGTTTATGGGAAGCAGCTCGTTGGTGAGCAAACATTTCTCCAGATCAAATTCCGAAATCTGCAGCTTAAAGCTCCACTCGAATTTGCGTTCATCGCCAGTGCTAAGCAAAGAAGATTTTGCACTATATTTTCCTATAATATATAGATGTCAATACTTACGTTAGCTCGTAGGTTAGATAATGCTCGCCGTAGAGATAGAACTGAGCAGTTACGCTCAGAGGCAGCACTTCATCTGGATGCATATTTAGAATTTCTTGGCTCACATTAATGAGCCGACGATGTGGACAATGGAAGAGTTTTTGGAACTGATTAAAACCCACTCGAGTCTGTTGTGGTTGGCACTGACAATTCTGAATGCGCCTCAGCTTAATGTTGAGGGGCTTCGCTGACATGTTCCGCAGCCAGAAGATCATCTTCAGCGGCTGACTTTGTATCTGACGTATCGGAATAGTGAGAACATGTTCGTGCTCCTTCTTGTTAGAGCGCAGTTTCTTGTTGAGACTAAGATAGAGGATGGAATGATGTAAAATATTTTAATTTCCGTCACTTAACTCACCCTGTTATATCGAAACTCTCCCAGTAATAGATCTTTAATATAGGCGGACGCACAACGGTCAAGTTTTCCACCATTAGCTTCTGATAGACGATGGCGGGCTTGAGAGCGCCTGTGCAAGAAGATTTTGCCATTTTTTGTTTGGTTTTTTTAAGTACATATATTTGATTTGTATTCCTATGTAGTATATAAATTCTCCAGTAGTTGCTTTGATTTTGAAGTGTAAAACTTGTTTATTTGTATTTCTTTTTTTCCCTGTTTCAACACTTTCCATAATTTACTATTCTCATAAACTTGTTAGACTTGAAAGGAGGAATTTTCTTCAAAGGTCTCTTTAAATTTATTTTAATAATCATTAGCAGCAGCTATAAAGAACCAATTTATTACTTGTAATCTCTTTAATATTATTTGTATTTGAAAACTATGAACATTTCACAACCGCTACCCATAGGGTAGAAGGGTATTTTAACATTGTGCCGGCAGGAAATCTATGTGACAGGTAGAAGAAGGCATCTCCGGCCCCATAAATTAAATATTATATATTCTTAATCAGCATCAACAGCCGAGGCGATCTAGCCATGTCCGTCTGTTCCGCAATATTTTTGTTTCAAAATGGGTAGCGAGTATCTCACAGTTGAGCACACTCGACTGTAGCTTTCTTACTTCGACTGTAGCTTACTACACTGCTTTGTGTAATTATTATTATTACCTTTCCATCAACTGATGTTGCAAAAACAAAATGTTGTATGTATTATTACTACAAAACTGCATCATTTATGTTTAAATAAGAAACGAATATGGGTAGATCAATTATTAGGTGGGACCGGCTGCCCCTGTGCGGGCCGAAGCATAGACCAGTGGAGGTCCGTAGCTGTACCGGTAGCGTATCTACGTCTCAGAAGTCGCGCAGTATGGATGCATTTTTGGCAAAAGCCAGCAGCATCCTAGGAGGTAGCCGTGAAACGTCCCGAATATCGTTGTGGCACGGAGTGGGGATAACGCTGGGCATCTACAGAGAAGATGCTCAAGTGTTTTCTTAACCCCGGGTTCGTTGCATTTCCTGCACTGATCACTGTTCGTGATACCCAGCTTTACAGCATGGACAGCCGACAGACAGTGACCCGTTAAAATGCCTAGCATTAGCAGTCTTTCCTTGAAAGCTGCACGACGAATTTGGTTAAGTTTTTGTTAGTAGAGGCACACATCAGCCTTGCAGTTTTGCACGAGCTGGCATTGAAGTCTAGAGCGCACCTCAATTTCCCTGCCTAGAGTTCGCGGGGATATCGGAACGTTGCACATTTTATCGACATCTAGCCCCACTCCCTCTTTGGTGAGAGTGTCTGCGATCTCGTTGCCATCGATGCCCTGGTGGCTTGGGATCCAATAGATATCCCAGATGCGTTCAGCGACTCTATTGCTCTTCTGCTGTCCAGGACAACTTTGGACTTGACCACATCAGAGTATATTGATCTTATTGCAGCCTGGCTGTCAACAAAGATGTTAATTGAGTTGTGATTACGCTGTAAACCCCGAGCCAATTCGGCAGCCTTGCCAATGACGAAAACTTCTGCCTGAAAGATGCTGCAATGGTCTGGGAGTTTATATCAATTATTAAATTACATTAATATTCAAGGTTCGACTGAAAGGATATATACAGGATAATCATAAGTTTACTCATTTTTAAGTATTTGCACCTCTATTGAAAGCGTCTAGATACTTAAAAGTTGCTACATCAAAACATATAATAAATGCTATAAAAACTGAAATATTTCCATTCAAAAATTAAATCGCTGCATTAAATAGTCGATCGTTTTATTTTCAGAACGCAATTTCTTAATGCACCAATTATACATAAATGATTACATAATTGAGTCAAATATGGGAATTTCAGCTTTTCAGTTTATCACTCTTCATCGCTTCTTTGGGGCGAATTAGCATCTTAACTTCTTTAAGTAAAATATACTTGGTCATTTCGACCCACGAAAGTGTACTTGCATCATATGGTGCATTTAAAGGACTGTATAAGAAACAAAAAAAATCTATAAATATGTGTATTCCTTCGAAAATAAAAATTTGCAATATTTACCAATCAGAACAAAAATGGTACCACCAGCCACTTTTAAACCAGACTGCGCAATTACCATCACCATGTTTGTCGTTGTCGTGATCGAGTGTTGTGAATTTCATGTTTTCGGCGTCTCTCATGCCATCCCCAAAAATAGTTCCAGTGAATTTACCCAAACTCAGTGCATATCCATTATCTTCATCAGATATTTTGAAGTCGTCATAACGAGCGTTGAAGGTTCTTCCATTCTCAGCAATCAAATGTATGTAAAGTTCGAAACGCTGCAAGCTTGTGATACGATATATTTTCTCTAAGCCAAGAAAGAAATCACTTTCAGGAGAACCGAAACCTTTGCGATACGTTGCCCAATCCCTATTGAAACTCTCATTTCCCCCAACTCGTTGTTGTATTACAATCCATCCAGGTCCAGCTAACTGACTATCGCATAAAACATTAAATAAACCTATGCCAGAGACATTGAGTTGACGAACTCCTGAATAATCTCCGAAAGGGATGCATGTTGTGGGACTTAATTTATCAAGTTCAGATTGACTTAGCTTAGTTTCACATTCTTTTAATTTCAATTGAATCTTTTTCTGTTCTTCTCTATTGTTCTCTGATGTTCTAATTAAATTGTTGATTTCTGAACGACATAACTGAATATCTTTTTTATGCTTTATTAATATAGATTTACTCTTTTCTAATTCCAATTCAAGTGTTTTCTGATGTTCTGTGCCATTTTTAATATTCTCACTCAATCTCTTTATATTTTCATCTTTTTCAATTAATCTAGAATTAACAAATTTTAATTGAACTTGACAATTTTCTAAGTTGGTGGATTTATCTGATAGTTGTTCTTTTAATGAATTAATTTCAGATTCAGATTTATCAACTTTATTTTGACACAATTGCAAATCGTTTTCCCCTTTGATTACTTTGTTTTTATACTCATTTAATAGATCTGCCTCCTTCATGAATGTTTCATGAATTCTTACAATTTCATGATATTTTTCCATAAGATCAGAATTTAATTCACTTATCTGCTTTTCCTTAGTTTCACTTTGTTCTAACTCATTTCTAACCTGCCTAAAATAATCGAGCAAAGGTTTCACAGTCTTGTAGTTATGAAGCCGGCACTGTTCTTCCATTTTTCGCACTGATTCACACGTCTGATAGGAAGAAAACATATACACTTTAATCACTCTTTATTCTTCGTTATTATGTCTTTGATCTCACTTCATCTCCAGTTGTTGTAGCCACCAAAAATATTTGGAGGACCATCAGTAGGAAAACTCCGTTAAATTTTATTCTGCCCATTTTAAATGTTTCGACTGCCCTCAAACAAAATGAATTTGGAACTGAATATTTCGTTAAAGTCATTGAATGTCTGAAGCGGATGTGGATTCTGCTCAATAGGTCTGAACGAGAGAGGTCAAGTAATGATAACCTAGAGTCTCGGCCTAGATTCTCTGTCGGAAGAAGAGATTTCAATGTCGGATGATCGTCTGTAATTTTTTCTGTTCAATAGGTTCTTGAAGACCCATCGACAACAACATTGTTTTCAATTTCTTTCAGTCGCGTGTTGACAGTGGGGTCAATCTCCGAAGTACTCGAAATTATGCTCGAATACTTTCATAACGACAATGGGACTGAGTTTTTATTATATAGTATATATATGCTGACAACTATTTGGTTAGCAAATTTTAAAACAACTTGATTAAGTTAATAAGAGTATAATTTTTTATACCACCCTGCAGTTCTGAGCGCTAGTTCGTTGCTGGTGAAATAAGCATTTACCAGGAGCCAGTCACTACTTACAAAGTGGCGTCTAGCCATGCATTTCTTAATTTCCGTTTTTGTATGAAATGTCCGCAAATAGGGTCAATCGCCCAGCTCGATTACCACGAACTAGTGAAATAGTGCAACATATTAGGGTCAGTAAAATAAGTGCTTACATTAGACCCCATGGAACGGCCGGTAAAATAAGTGCTTACATGGGACCCCATGGAAGGGTCAGTAAAATAAGTGCTTACATCGGACCCCATGGAGGGGTTGGCCATTATATATTAAAAAAAAAAATTTACAATTTTAATTACAGTTTTTATTTAATTTTAATTTATCTTTATTTTTATTACTTTAAGGCAACTTGAGTTTTAAAATAACGTTTTTTTTTTTTTGGAGCTGCAAGGCCTTTCTCAACTGGTCCTCAGTTATTGAATCTGGAAATAAAGGATTAAAAAGTCTTAATAGATTAAAGTGGATAATGATTTTTAAATAATTATCTTTTAAAATACTCACCGATCATAACACCAAAGAAATTGTCTTCTTTTTTAGGCCGCATTCCCCTGTCATTATTTCCATAACGTAGATTTTTCTGTCAAAATTTCTACTTCCTCTTCTTTAGGCACATTGTCGCTTTCCACTGTAGAACTATGCATTATACTAACTGCTTGATATTCTTTTATTATCTGTTTATTTAATATTTTACACATTAAACATATAATGCATACATAAATTATTTTTTAAGTAACTCACCTAATAATTGATCGCGGATCCGCTTTGCACTTCTCAACTCAAATGCTTGCAAAAATTTCATCATCTAGGAAACACAGCTGCGTTTGAGTAAATGAGTAGCACAAAATAAAACAAAGACGCGTAAACAAACAGCGATGTAAAGCATAATCGAAGTTTTCTCTTTAAACTTGTGTATACTTTTTCCACAAAATAACAAAAACAAAAGCGATGCTTGCCGTTATTTTGTACTTATGCTTTAATGCTCATATATTTATTAACTAGGTGGTTCGACGTTCGATTACTATAGGGTTAATCTAGTAAGTACCCATGTAGTGATCGACGAGGTAAGGACTTATCTAGGGCCAATCGCAAATTCGAGTCGACTAGGTGGTTCGACGTTCGATTACTATAGGGTCACTTTAGTAAGTACCCATGTAGTGATCAGCGAGGTAAGCACTTACCCAGGGCAATCGACACCTCCAGAACTGCAGGGCAGTTATCCATATGGTATAATAATTTTGTGCCGGAAGTAAATGTATGTAACATGTAGAAGTTGGAGATACATTCTGACGCTATAAAGTATATTTAGTTTTAATCAGCATAAACAGCCGAGACGATCTAGCCATGTCCGACTGTGTGTCTGTCCGTATGAACACCTAGATTTCTGAAACTATAAGAGATATAGCTATAATTTTTTTTCGACAGTATTTGTTAAGTTTGCACGCAGAACAAGTTTATTTCAAATTTTTTCCACGCCCACTTCCGCCCCCGCAAATCGATAAAATCGAATAACAAGCGTAAGCTACAACTGAAAATTTTGCTGTATACAATAATGACTATAGTATTTATGATTTCTGAAAATTTGGTTGCGATCAGATAAAATTTTTTGAAATTATTAAAGAAATACTTTTGTATGGAAAAAAACGCGTACTTACTAGGGGTCTTAGTGGGTTCAGCTGACAATCTGGTATATTGTGCCGTCTATAGTATATTTTGAATGCGGCATATCTTTAGAATATTTGTATTTTGGTATATTTTGAAAAAATACCGCAATATTTCGGTTTTATTCAAAATAGGTAGGGTATAAGAGTAACACTATGCCTTATTATTCTCTAAATATACCGAATTAATATACGAAACTACCAAAAACTATTATTGGTATATTGATATAGTACTAAATTTAATAAATATAGCTTTGGTATATTTTAGTATTTTAATGGTATATTAATTTGGTGTATTTTTTTTTAAATAATACCGTTCTTTATTTGGTCTGAGCCATAGAGTACTAAAAATACCAGATTGTCAGTCAAAGCAGCTAAGACAGACGGACATTTTTAAATCGTTGACGCTCATCAAGGATATATACTTTATGGGATCGTAGATAACTCTTCACATACATTTACGGCAATTTACCCTATGGGTAGCAGGTATAAATATGAACATTTCTCAACTAAATCTTTTTTATTTAAATGTATTAATGAAATAAGAAAAAAAAAAATAAGGTAAAAATCACTATTTAAGTGTGGGAGGCGAATTGTGTAAATTCATCAGGACTGATCGCATTACTCAAAATTATGTATTCGGAAGAACAAAATTGAAACAGAGATGAGAAATGAGTTGTGAGAGTAAATAAAGAGAGTCTAGCGAGCGACCAATATATTTGAAAGTTCCAAATTTCCCAACTTTTTTTTTTGTTGCTGTTCTAAATATTGACGCACCCCAACTTAGTCATCTCACTATCTGCACTTTGCTTATCACTGTCTTCGCAAAGCTCTTGCAAAAGCTCGGCTTACCATTCGGGGGAGTGGCGTACAGTCGAAAGCTTAGCAGTAGAGAAAAGCAATTAGACAAAGTAGACGTATTTATTGTCTCTCGGCAACCGAATTTGTATATTCTGCAATATTATAATCTGGCAAAGAATACCAGATCACCCCCACAATAGTGAGAATATATGCGAGGATAGACGCATATACATATATAACATATATGTATATAAATGATATAAGTGATAAATTCGAAAACTAATACAGGTATGAAGTGGAAATAATTGTGAGTGCAGTGATAACCAATATCTCTTCATTATCCAAGTTCGGCTCAAGCGGATGGTAGCCTCTCTCTAGTAGTTCATTCAACCTCTATGACAACTATAGAGCGCTGTGTGACCCTAGTGAACCCCAGTATCAATAATCCATTGGGTGCACGAATTTGGTTGGACGTCACAGCGAGGTTGGCTGCTCATCGGAGCACCAAAGAATCTGATTCTGACGGTTCACCACATACACACACGGCCTGGCATTAAATTTATTATTAATGAATCGTATATGCCTGACGATCAGGCATACACTGGATGAGTAGCTCGTTGTACAACAACAGTACAACAATCCACAATGCAACAACAATAAATTCTTTTTTTTATATAGTATCAATCATTCCATAATTATTTGCTATGATTTGCTGAGAAGCGACACGAATTTCATCGCCTGTATCTTCTTGTTATTTTGCACTAAATTAATAAACATAAAAGCAATAATTGTAATAGAAAATTGTTGAGGCATACTCGTGGATACACCAAATTGAAATAATTCTGATTTTTGGTACATTTATATTAATCATTTGTATATTTTTTCATATAGCACATTAGCATCGTAATTTATTTGGCACTTATCTTTGTCATGTTTCCAAGACCGTAAGAAATCGACATCTGAGTAAGTTACTTTAAAAAGTACAAGTTACAAATGGTATATTGTATGATACAAATGATTATATAAATGTGCCAATGGGTTAAATGAATTTGTCCCAAGTGCGCCTCAGACTTGAAGTCATTTTGTAAATATTCTTAACCATATCATATATGTAACAATCGGAGTATCATGAATCACTTATAATTAAACAAATCACATGAAGTACTTAATGAGTAAACGAAGGAAAGATGTCGAATATAAAAAAAAAATAAAAAAAAAGAAATATGAACTAAATTAGGAGTAACTTATAAACAAGTAAGAAAGTTACAGTCGAGTGTACTCGACTGTGAGATACCCGCTACCCATAAAGGCAAAATATTGCGGTATCTTCAATATATATCGAAAATACTAAAACAATTCTAAAAATATATCAAATGATATGTTCTGTATATCGATATAGTACACCATTCAAAATAAACCATAGAAGGTTCAATGTACCAGATTGTCGGCCAAAGCAACTCAGACCCCTAGTAAGCAGGCGTTTTTGCCCATACAAAAGTATTTCTTTAATAACTTCGAGAATTTCTATCTGATCGCAATCAAATTTTCAGAAATCATAACTACTATAGTTATTATTGTATATACGGAAGTGGGCGTGGTAAAAATTTGAAACAAACTTGATCTGCGTGCAAATATAACAAATGCTGTCGAAAAAAAATATAGCTCTATCTCTTATTGTCTCTGAGATCCAGTGTTTCATACGGACGGACGGACGGACGGACGGACGGACGGACAGACGGACATGGCTAGATCGTCTCGGCTTTTGACGCTGATCAAGAATATATATACTTTATAGGGTCGGAGATGCCTCCTTCTACCTGTAACATACATTTCCTGCCGGCACAAAGTTATAATACCCTTCTACCCTATGGGTAGCGGGTATAATCAAATATGAACTAAATTAGGGGTAACTTATAAAAAAAAATTAACAGTTACCATGGTCGGGAGGGTAGAGATGAGGAACTTAACATCTAGATTCCTCTACTAGGTAATTTCTTAGAAGGAAACTTCACGGAATCTCTTTAATTCTTTATTTTATTTTCTATTTTTTTTTTTTATATATATTCTTTATTTATTTACAAATTTTATTTTCTATAAAGTTTTTTTGTGTATATTATTGTGCATTCCGTTTGCGAATTACTATTTGCATGTGTTAGCGTAGCCGCAAGTCATCGAGTGAGGAAGGACCCCGATCAATCCGACGAACTTGATCCGAGCATAGTAAGAATACACAACCTACCAAGCTCGATCACGGGCAATTAGTGCCTTTTAAAGCCTGAAAAGGTTTTGGTACACTACAAGATCCCAACTAACACCACGAGAGAGATGTTAGATTAGCCACTCTTCCTACTGCATAAGTGATGTAAAATATAAAAGTACTTCTAGTTAATACTTAATACCTTTAAAATTCAACTTCCGTCTGCAGTTGCAGCCTGGTCAACAATATGCTGCTTTTGGCACGTTCTCTTAATGGCATTGAGAGTCTGGCATGTTATCCTCAAGGCAGTCGGATTGTGCGTTGCATAATTGTGAGAGCAAAGTGGTCAGCTTGTCGATGCAAATTTTGAGAATTTGCTTCATTTAGAGTTCGTTTGATTAGACTGATTGTGTCCAAATGAATCAGAGTTAGCTAAACAAATGAACAGCAATTGAAAGTGGAGCATATTATCAAATATAAAGAGAGAAAACTGCGGTTCTTTAAGAGACTTGAATCAGAAAATGAAATTATAATAAGCTAACAATAACAATACTAAATCAGAAAGCGTTTATTCTATTTCTTTCTTTATTTATCATATTTAGATATTTGTTATTTGAAATGAACACAAATTTATATCTATGTTAAAATACTGACTGCAAAGACTTTCGGTTTAGAAGTTCATTCTATTGCTAACTTTAAGTTCAACAATTATTTATTGAATACAAATATATCTTTGATGTGCGTTTCAAATTGAATTTCGCATTGTTTTCCAATTGATTTATTTTGTATACTATTTGATTATAGTTGAATTGAAGTGTGATAAATGGCAAATAGAAGTGCAGGTCATCGGAATGTTGCATATTCTGATCCAGAGCCGTGTCAATTGTCTGTTTTATGGCCTTTTTGCTGCTTGAATGCTTGGGGCCATCGACGGCAATGGCAAACAATCAAAACAATAGCCCAGCAGAGCGACTGAAAGTAACGAATACATGGAAAGATACAACTAGAGCAATACTAACAGCAACAGATACAGATACAGATACAAGGTGCAAAAGAGATGACAATAGCTGGGCGCGTACCTGGCTGCAATCCACTTGCCACCTTGCCACTCTGCCATGTTGCCACTTTGCCTCACGGGCAGCTGACGCCAAACTCGTCGTGGTGCAATTCGTTTTGTTAGTCGATTGACAAAATGCCAAAGGCCACATATGAGTGTGTGAATGTATGGATTGTATATATATGTGTGTGTGTGTGTGTGTGTGTGTGTTTGTATGTGCGATTGTGACTGTGACTGTGAGTGCGGCAAACAAACGAGCAAGAAAAAGACATTAGTGCCAACGCACCAACGTCAAAAACAAACTGTCTCCCCTTTCTTCCTCCCTCTTAGCTTTCCTCCTGTCTGAGTTCAGGCGACAATCTCGTAGAGTGAGTGCATTGAGGCATTGAGGGAAACATCATTTACAGTTAGTTCGAGTACGATGACAATTCTAGGCAAGCCAGAAAAAAAGAAACGTCCATAAGAGTGGATAAACGACTATTTGAGATACTCTCCACAATGGTCACAGTGGACGCATCTTGGTCCATTATGGGATTATCAATCGCAGCTAATCTGACACTTCGATCGATTTGCAATAAATAATGAAATAACGGACATGTATCACAAATACTATAAAGTCAATGTTATATGAATTTATGCAAGCAGAATCAATAATTAATTATATAATAAACAAGAAGTAGAAGAACTCTTTGTTACACGACTATATTTAAAGCTATTATTCATAGCATGTTATTTCAAGTCGATTACAGATTGATATACATAACTTTATCGATTTAAGTATGTAGTTTGTATTTAAATATAAGATGGTAAATAATTGATTGCAGCAGATAAACAAAATATTTTTCTCCTTTACTCCTTTCCTCCAATGCAATTTTTAATTTATACTGTATTCAAATGAAAATACTTTTTGTCAGTAACTTCTTCTTATTATCGATTTTAAATATCTATTTAATTATCACTTACAAATAGCTGTTTGTTGGTTCTCTACACTATATGATTGCTTAAAATCGTCGCAACTTGAATTGTTTATTAATTTGAATGAGTTATGCATCTATAAATGAAATAATTTCATACGAAGACATCAATAGTTGATAGTTGCATTTAAACTAAATAGTTTTCTATGCTTTGAAATATAATATTGAATTCATAATTTATTCGTTTGAAGATTAGTATAGTTCTTCATTTCTTTATCAATTGTATTTCCTAATTAAATATCGTCTTTAAAGTAGCAGAGATATTGTTTTAATTTACTTGAACTACTTTTTTTTCTAAGTGTTTAAATTGTCATTTCAAGCGCCATCTTAAAGCTCTTATTGAATAATTTGTTGATAAATTTAAATTACTATTTACGCATTGCACAAGAAACTTTTATAATTTATAGTTTATATTTCAAGAATCGCTTTAAATTTGAATCTGAACACGATTATTTTGATTTATTTAATATATTGCTTTTGTCGTTTCTGCTTTAAAATTAGCTGTAAATTTAAATTAATGGCAATCGAGTTTTAACTGCTCTGGCTGATAATCTGGTATATTTTGTCATATATATACGATATATGTACCACATATGACTTTCAGTATATTTTAGTACATTTGCTGTATATTATTATGAGATTACTTAAAGCGAATTAAACTACTTCCACAAAGATTTTGCAATTGCTTTCTTAATTCATATTATTAATATACTCTAAATATATTTCTTGGTTTCTATTTTCGTTTCGATCATCATTGAATATTTCACCTATATGTTTAATTAATTTAAATTACTTTATTATTTAGAATAATTTCAACAACTTCTTAGTATTGTTCCACAATTATTCCTACATTGCTATCTTGATTTATATTTTCGAATGCGAGACTCTAATTTTTAAGTGAATATGATTATTTTCATAGTTTGAACTATGTTTTATGCACTCTAAACACAAATAATTGTGTTTTCCTTTCGACAATCATTCAATATATCAATTATATGCTTGTTTATTATAAATTACGTTTTGTGCACTGTTCGACAATGATTCTTATATTGCTTTCTTTATTTACATATATTATTTAGTAATTTAAACTACGTTTTAAGTACTTTAAATATATTTCATAGATTGTACTTTCATTTCAATAATCATTGAATATTTCCCCTATATAATTGATTAAATGAAATTACTTTTGAAACACTGTGTTCGACAATGTGAAGCATAATCCTTTATTTTATTTGCACACTTGCCTTCCACTTCATGGTTTCTGATGCTGCAACTGAGCAGCACTTCTATCAATCATGGCAGTTCATAAAGAGTTTGTTCCCATATTTGCTCCCTCTCTCTCTCTCTTTGTGTGTGTGTGCTTTTTTTTACTGCGATATAAAACATAATCGCCAGCATATCGCAGACAGAGCCAACTGAAGTGCAGTCAGTCAATCGTCGAGCATTGTATCAATCATTCCTTTGACAGCGTCGTCCCTTCAAACACTGTTGTTGTTGCTGGGATTCCCAACTCGGCAATAACAATGGCATAAATGCATGGCCAGAACACACAAGACAGCAGACAGCAGAAGGCCTAACACAAACACAAACACAAACACACACACACTTGCACACACATAGAAACACACACATGTCTGTAGAAATGTTGAGCGTGTTTCGTTCCATTTCCATTCCATGCCGAAGCACTCAAAATGTCACTCAAACGTGTTTCATTCTCAGCTGTTTCGCTTGCAGTCCTAAGCAAGCAGAGAGAGAGAGTGAGAGAGAGAGAGAGAAAGGGCTCGAAACATTTTAATTTAAGGCAGCTAAACATGTTTTGTGTTTGCAGATTTCGAGTTGCCAAATGCTTCAGTGTGACAACTTGTTGGACAATCGTTGTGGTTTCTCTCTCTCTCTCTCTCTCTCTCTCTCTCTCTAACTCACTTAACTTTTGCCCTGTCAAACGTTTTGAGGCTACATTTAAAGTCAATCAAAAAGTTGGCGCAACTTTCGCTCTATTCTTCGTCTGTGTCATAATTATGACTTTATTAAATTGTATAGCAACTAATTACGCATTGTGTGTGCGTGTGTGTGTGCGTCAGTCTGTGTCTACTCCATTAGCATATGGCAATTTAAAAGTTGTTGCATAAAACAACGTGGAAATTGTCACCTTTGTCTCTCGTTCTCTGCCTTTCGCACTTCAGATATTATAATTGAAAATCTCCTCGAAGCGTGAAGCAGAAAATAATCGCTTGCAGCCTCAGGGAACGAAACAGCTTTTGCATTTTTATACCCGCTACCCATAGGGTAGAAGGGTATTATAACTTTGTGCCGGCAGGAAATGTATGTGACAGGTAGAAGGAGGCATCTTCGACCCTAAAAGTATATATATTCTTGATCAGCATCAACAGTCGAGACGATCTAGCCATGTCCGTCTGTTCCGCAATATTTTGGTTTCAAAATGGGTAGCGAGTATCTCACAATCGAGCACACTCGGTCTTCCATTTGTTGGTCGAATTCATCTGTCTAATAAAAGGAAAATAAATACACTCTTAACACCCACTATAATACATTGCTTTGTGTAATTATTATTACCTTTTCATCAACTGATGTTGCAAAAACAAAATTTTGTATGTATTATTGGTAACAAAACTGCATCAAATATGTTTAGATAGAAAACGAATGGGTAGAATGGGTAGATAATTTCTTAAATTACATTAATATTCAAGGTTCGACTGATTGGATACGAGTATATACAAGATAATCATAAGTTTACTAGCTTTTAAGTATTTGCACCTCTATTTAAAGCATCTAGAGACTTAAAATTTACTACATCAAAAGATAAAATAAATGCAATAAAAACTGAAATATTTTCATTCAAAAAATAAATCGCTGCATTAAATATTCGATCGTTTTATTTTTCAGATCGCAATTTCTTAATGCACCAATTATATATAAATGATTACATAATTGAGTCAAATCTGGGAATTTCAACTTTTTAGTTTATCACTTCTTCATCGCTTCTTTGGGGCGAATTAGCATCTTAACTTCTTTAAGTAAAATATACTTGGTCATTTCGACCCACCAAAGTATACTTGTATCATATGGTGCATTTAAAAGACTGTAAAAAACAAAAAAATCTATAAATATGTGTATTTATTCGAAAATAAAAATTTGCAATATTTACCAAGCAGAACAATAATTGTACCACCAGCCACTTTCATTCCAGACTGCGCAATTATTTTCATCGTTTTTGTCGTTGTCGTGATCGAATGTTGTGAATTGCATGTGTTCATGGTATCTCATGCTATCAAAAATAGTTCCATTGAATTTACCCAAGCTCAGTGCATATCCATTATCTTCATCAGATATTTTGAAGTCGTCATAAAGAGCGTTGTAGGTTTTTCCATCCTCATCAACCATATGTATGTAAAGTTCGAAACGCTGCAAGCTTGTGATACGATATATTTTCTCTAAGCCAAGAAAGAAATCACTTTCAAAAGAACCGAAACCTTTGCGATACGTTGCCCAATTCCTAGTGAAACTCTCATTTCCCCCAACTCTTTGTTGTATTACAATCCATCCAGGTCCAGCTAACTGACTATCGCACAAAACTTTGAATAAACCTATGCCAGACACATTGAGTTGTTGAACTCCTGAATAATCTCCGAAATGGATGCATGTTGTGGGACTTAATTTATCAAGTTCAGATTGACTTAGCTTAGTTTCACATTCTTTTAATTTCAATTGAATCTTTTTCTGTTCTTCTCTATTGTTCTCTGATGACTTATTTAATGTGTTGATTTCTGAACGACATAACTGAATATCTTTTTCATGCTTTACTAATATAGATTTACTCTTCTTTAATTCCAATTCAAGTGTTTTCTGATGCTCTGTGTTATTTTTAAAAGTCTCACTAAATCTCTTTATATTTTCATCTTTTTCAATTCATATAGAATTAAGAGATTTTAATTGAACTTGACAATTTTCTAAGTTGGTGGATTTATCTGATAGTTGTTCTTTTAATGAATTAATTTCAGATTCAGATTTATCAACTTTATTTTGACACAATTGCAAATCGTTTTCCCCTTTGATTACTTTGTTTTTATACTCATTTAATAGATCTGCCTCCTTCATGAATGTTTCATGAATTCTTACAATTTCATGATATTTTTCCATAAGATCAGAATGTAATTCACTTATCTGCTTTTCCTTAGTTTCACTTTGTTCTTTGTTCTGAGCTGTCTAATAATATCGAGCAACGGTTTCACAGTCTTGTAGTGATGAAAGAGACACTGTTCTTCCAATTTTCGGTCTGATTCACACTTCTGATAGGAAGAAAACATATACACTTTAATCACTCTTTATTCTTCGTTATTATGTCTTTGATCTCACTTCATCTCCAGTTGTTGTAGCCACCAAAAATATTTGGAGGACCATCAGTAGGAAAACTCCGTTAAATTTTATTCTGCCCATTTTAAATGTTTCGACTGCCCGCAAACAAAATGAATTTGGAACTGAATTTCGTTATTTCGTTAAAGTCATTGAATGTCTGAAGCGGATGTGGATTCCGCTCAATAGATCTGAACGAGAGAGGTCAAGTAATGATAACCTAGAGTCTCGGCCTAGATTCTGTTTCGCCAGAAGAGATTTCAATGTCGGATGATCGTCTGTAATTTTTTTCTGTTCAATAGGTTCTGTTCTGTTTGTTCCAAGCAGTTTCTTCTTGAAGACCCATCGACAACAACATTGTTTTCAATTTCTTTCAGTCGCGTGTTGACAATGGGGTCAATCTCCGAACTACTCGAAATTATGCTCGAATACTTTTAAAACGACAATGGGACTGAGTTTTTATTAATATATATGCTGACAACTATTTGGTTAGCAAATTAAAAAACAACTTGATTATGTTAATAAGAGTATAATTGAGTTTTTAGGGTAGCACAAAGTTATAATATGTTACTCTTCTACCCTATGGATAGCGGGTATAAAAATCTCTACTACATATACGAATATTTCGCTTTAACCCGCTTAACGAATGTATCAAAGTGGGTATCATCAAAGGCAAAACTGATTAACTGATAAATTATCCATACATTAAATAATCCACGGTTATCTATATAACCAACACTGGCTGTTCTTTTGATTTGATGGGATTACTTTCAATTGGGATTTAGGAGAATGTTCAACCCCGAAAGTGCAGTTTGCACTTTAATGCAGTGTCGAGTTTGTGGTTACCAAATATTCTAATGCTCAAGAACAATGCCACAGAGAGTGGAAAAGGAGAAAGAGATGGAGATGGAGAAGGAGAAGGAGACGGAGCTGCGGTTGGGTTTCGTGGCTTGAAGCAAACAATTATTGTTATTACAATTGAAATGCAGCGTTGGCCAGCCTCACTCTCCCCCTTCCAGTCCCCCCTCCCATCGTCGCACTCCGCAATTGCTTTTGCAATTCCCCAGCTCGGTTATGGCGCTTTGTGTGACGCTATCAAAATTACACACCTTGCAGCAGCAGCAGCAGCAGCAGCAGCAGTGAATGTGGAAAGGACGATGAGAGAACGAGATGTGCACCTCATGGGAGGAGAAATGTGGACAATTGTTCTGGCTGTACTTTGTACATTGTAATGCAAATTACGTATACGCCATGTTGACTGCTTGTGCTGCTGTTGCTGCTGCTGTTGCCAGTGCATTTGCATGCCGCCACAGCATCGTTTGCTTTTTAGTTTTTAGTTAACCCAAAGTGCAGGATTAGTCTGGTCGGGGAGAGAGTGCTTTGCCACAGTTACATTCTATTTCATTTTTAATACTCCACGAAATGCGACTAACAAACATCTCCCCACATCGCATACTCCTTTATATTCTTGACAGTTTAAAAGCTAAAGAGAAAGAAAGAAAAACAAGAGCAAAGTGTTTACGTACTCAACGGTCAAGTTGTGCGAAAAGTTCTTGAAAGCTTTTCGACTTGTTAATCGCACGTAGATTATAGTTGTTATTTAGACTTCCAAACAGTTTTTGCTGCGTTCAACAATTAACTGCTGGAAAATGCCTTGAAGCGAGCTTCATTGAAAGTATTGCTCATTCGCCCCGTGGTGCTGTCAAAAGAGAGCATCGCATACAAAGAATAGATAGACTGGCTTAGCTTATAGCTTATTGGTTTAACTCTGTCAAAGTGGAACAAATTGGCAAACTTAATCACCGAAACAAGTCCATCCGAATAGCGCAAAGCAAAGCAAACGAACTTGTTTCGTTTCCTCTGCTGCTCTCTTGATGTCCAGCTTGTAGGAAATGCAACATTTTGCAGCAGGAAATGCAGTCGAGTAACTTCTTGTAGCCAGCTTAAGCGAGCGCAGTCCAAGGATGAGGATTAGAAGGAAACATCTCTTAGTATTCCGGCTCTATCCGACTCGAGTTGTGTTGAGCTGAGTGTTTGTAGCAGGAAGTACTTGTTGTTGTTGCTTTTGCAATGCAAAAAACTTTAACAAAAATCAACATACTAAAAAAAAAAGAATTACAATAGCAGAGCTTAGCTGATGACCACAAACGGAAAGCGGAAACCACATGCTCAATGTCGATGTTGATGGCGTCATTGAAGTTTTTGCCATCGTTGTGTTGAATATATCAGAGCATCGTTAAGCCAGCGGCATAAAAAACAATTGTCAATTGTGACAAGCGGATTTTGCATTCTCTTTTTGTTTTTAGCAATATATTCTAATCGTTGCGATGAACAAAGACAGCGACTAGAATTTAATGCAGATTATTTTGTGGTAGCCAATACTCAGCACAATACGAGGGTGGGCTGATAAATAGTCGGCATAACAAAGAAAAAAATTTTTTAAAAATTCGTAAATATTTTATTCGATTAGTGTTTTCTATTAGCTGATTACTGTGAAAGTTTCATGCGGTTTTATCAACACTGGTAATTTTGGCGGGACTTTTAGCGCATTCATTTTTGCATTGTCGTCAACATGAATAAAATCGAATATCGTGCTGTCATAAGATTTCTGTTTTTAAAAGAGAAATCCAACGACGGTATTAATAATGAGTTATACAAAGTTTATAAGGATTCAGCTCCATTGTTTTCAACAATAAAATATTGGACTGCTGAATTTAAACGCGGGCGGACAAGCATTTTTGACGATGATCGCCCGGGTCGTCCTAGAGAGGTGACAACACCAGAAATTGTGGATAAAGTCCATGGAATGATATTGGATGATCGCCGAATCAAGCTGCGAGAGATAGCAAATGCTCTAAACATTTCTCGGGAACCCGTTGGAAACATTTTACACGAATTTTTACACATGAGAAAGCTTTCGTCAAGATGGGTGCCGCGATTGCTCACAATGGAAAATAAGCGCAACCGCTTGCATATTGCTAAGGAGAGTTTGGCATTGCTTAACGCAAACAAACACGAATTTTTTCGTCGTTTTGTGACTGTTGACGAAACCTGGATTCATCACCATACACCAGAGAGTAAGGAACAGTCAAAGCAATGGATTTCAACTGGAGAAACGGCACCGAAAAAGGCAAAGATCGGTTTGTCGGCCAACAAGGTGATGGCAACGGTTTTCTGGGATGCCCGAGGTGTAATTCATGTGGATTATCTGGGAAAAGGCAGAACAATTACGGGAGAATACTATTCCAATCTCTTAGGACGATTTGATTCGGAGCTGAAGAAAAATAGCCGCACATGGCGAAGAAAAAAGTTTTGTTTCACCAGGACAATGCTCCCGCTCACAAGAGCGTTTTCGCCATGTCGAAATTGTGTGAATTGCACTACGAAATTCTATCCCATCCACCCTATTCTCCAGATTTAGCACCCTGTGACTATTATTTATTTCCAAACTTAAAAAAATGGCTTGGGGGTAAGAAATTACATTCAAATTAACAGGTAATCTGTGAAAAAACGCCTATTTTGAGGACCTGGACAAATCCTATTTTATGGAAGGTATTGGGAAACTGGAGGATCGGTGGTCCAAGTGCATACGTCTAAAAAGAGATTATGTTGAGAAATAAAAAAGCAAAATTAAAAAAAAAACGTTTTTTCTTTGTAATGCCGACTATTTATCAGCCCACCCTCGTAATACATTATATCATAGTGTATCTAGTTGGGTAATAAATAAAATGTTTATTTTCCTTTACTGATTCATTGCAAATCACAGTGAATAATAATATGAAAAATAATTAGCAGTTTTCATTGGAAAACTGATATTTCTGATAATTTAATATTAATTAATTAAACAATTTACTTATTGTCTAAACAGACGGATTGTAAATAAAAAAGTAAAAAAAAACGGGCTCCAAATTTGAAAAGTATATTCTTTCTTAAAACTCTTTTAAGTAAGCCATTTTTCCCCCCTTTTAATGAGAATAAACTACTGAAGCAATAAAGCTTCAAAACATTTTGTACCCAAAGAAAAAAAATGTTCAAAGATCAAGAAATCAAATCTCAAAACTAAATCCTCAAATAAATTTAATTGATTAGTCTTAGTTTTTTTTAGAAAAAATTTAAGAATTTATACTTAATTCAAGTTAGGAAAAATGTGAAATGAAACCTGGATATTTTGGGATCGGATAAAAGTTATCGAAGTTATTTAGGATATACATTTGTTTGGCAAAACACGCCGATTGCAATTGAGTACTCTATGGTATATTTAGAATACAGTACTAGTATATCGATATATATATCGATTATCGGTATATATCAATATTTTTTTTGGTATATTTATTCAAATTGGATATCTGGTATCTCACATTCGGGCTCACTCGATTATAGCTTTCTTACTTGTTATATGATACCATAATAGAATAATAAACTTTATCAAAAGGAAAATATATATGTCATAAGAGAATATAAAATTGTCAATATGGAAGGAAGCTAAAACGAAAAATTATAAATCAACAACAAGCATGCCTAAATTTAGATTTTTAAAAATAAATAGACCACAATATATTTTGAATCGAATGTTGAATATACAAACAAACATTTGAATCCATAGTAGTTCATTTGAATAAATTGGAATTGTTTTATATTCCTTAATTCGCAAACATCTCAAATCATAATTAAACATGCTAAAACTTTGAACTTTGAATATGAATAAATAAAAACCATTTTGTTGAGTTTACTCATAAACATTTTTATATCTAGCAATCAATTTCAATGAATTTTATATTTTAGATTTATTCATTCATTGCTTATTTTTTATGTTAAATTCCGCAAAAAAAAAACAATCAGGGACTCAAATCTCTTTTCAAAAATGAATTCAAATTCTAAAATAATTAGATCATTCATTAAATCATTAAATTTTGAATGCAGAATAAAATATTATTGAATCTTATTTATTAGATTTATTCATTCATTACGTTAAATATAAGGAAGCACAGCTGCAAATCATTAAATTTTCTTTACATTGTATTTTATTTATTCGATTTATTCATTCAATGATTATTTTGGCAGTCGTCAAATTGTTTCACTTTTTGCACTACGTTTTGTTGTTTGCAAATGTTTTTTGTTTATTGTGAAATCTTAACTGTCAATTGAGTCAGTGGAGCAATTAATCATTTAGTCAGTGGAAAGTTAGAGTCTGTCGTATTCAGATATTTATTTAAATTCCTTTGCTATTCACGATTTCCACTTTCTGGCTTAAACCAATGTTGTTTTCCATTCAGCAGCTGTGTGCTGTTGTTGTTGTTAGATTTCCATGTGCGATGCCATAAACTTTATGCTTTTTACTTTTCGGCATTTCGCATTTCCCCTTCTAGTATTTTCCTTCGTTATTTTTCGTCATTCTTCTTCTTTTTTTTTGGCTCGTGTCGAGTCGAGCAACGAAATATTCGCTCTGAATATTTAATTGTGCGAGTTGTGTGCATTTATCTTTCTCTCTCACTCTCTCTCTCTCTGTGTGTGTGCGAGTTTTTCAAATGTGTGTAGCTTTGGGTGTGTGTGTGTGTGTGTGTGAGGGTGTATATACTATATATGTATGTGTGTGTTTGTGCTGTGGGTGAGTCTCGTTTTGGTCTCTGCGGTTGCATATTTGCGGCACTTTCTGGCTCGTTTCGATTTTCGAAATGCGCTTTTAGCTGTTTGTTGTTTGCAGTTCTTTTGACAGCCTTGTTGTTGTTGTTGTTGTTGTTGCCGTACAACTGACTGCACTGCATTCTTAGTTTTTTGCGGGGGCTGTCATGCCTGGCATATGCCTGGTGACTACTCTGAGTTCTACATCTCACATCTCCTCTTTCCATTCTTTACTCCATACTTTTCGGCACTGAAGCTTATCTCGTTTCGCTAATGCGATTCGAATGTATATGTATGTATCCATGTGAGCATTTGCTTGTCTATGTATGTGTGCGCTTGGATGTTGACTACATTGATATGCAAATACTGCGGTCCTAGATGTTGACATTGTGCTTTGCATTATGTTCCCCATGTTTGTCTATAAGCCCCTGGGGAGCTGGCTAAGTGCTTAGAACAATGCGAGAGATATGTCTGTAAATAATTATGCGTGTCTACCAAATACATTTGGTACTTATTACCACAAATTATTGTGTTTTTTTTTTTTATAATTGCATTGCAAATGTGCTTGAGTTCCTAATGAGCCCATTGGGATAATAGTCAATACTCAAATATAATTTCGAACTGCGCCCAAATGCATATTTCGAGTGCTTTATTTTATGTTTTATTAAACCCATTTTCGGAAAGTGTTATGACATCTTAAACAACCTTTATAATTGGGCAAAAATACATACTAGACCATAAATAGCGAAATGAATGTACATATATGCTAAATAGATTTCAAGCAAAAATAAGTGTGGAAGTTAAAGTCGAGAGTGCTTGAGTTTTTATAAATTTCTCGTATATCCTTAGGTTTAATTTATATAATCTTTATTTACTTTATATTTATTATGTGCTGCTGACATAATAATTTTCTGTTTATTATTTCTGATTTGCTTAAGTTGCCCCGTTAGGTAATAGTGCACCTATCTTTGTTATCATTTCGTTATTATTTTTAATAAATAAAGAAAAAGAGAGTGCTCGAGTGCAAGAAAGACATATTCTACGAGCTATACCGAATTAAAGTTCCGAAACAAATAACAAAATATACCGAGTTACATTCAAAATATATCATAGAGTTACAAATATACCAGATTGTCCACCAAAGCAGACCCGATTCTTAAATAAAGAAATACTTTTGTACTTCAACTTCTACAACATTTGTCTGATCATAATCAAATTCTGAGGCGTCATAAATACTGTTGTTATTATTCATTCGAAGTTCCACTTTCAAATCTTCTCTTGCACTTTATATTAACTTTATACCCGCCACCCATAGGCTAAAAGGGTATTATAACTTTGTGCCTTTAGGGAATTTCTCTTGTACTCTGTGGTATATTTTGAGAGTAGTATATACAGAATATAGCTTGTGGTATATTTTATTAGTTTTGCAATATATGGATTTGGTATATTTTTAGAATATTACCGCACTATCTGGCTCTTATTCAAAATAATCTTACTATATTCGAAACTTATAAAACATCTTTTTATAAGCAAATATTTGTTTGTCTTGAAATGTTCAAAATTACACATAATTAATATATTATCATATTATAATTATCTTAGCTATAATTCATCGTAGCTTTAAAGACCGATCTATGAAATTCCCGTTTTAAATGCTTTAATTTATACACACATTTAAGGTACAGAAAATAACTTTCTCAAATTGTTGAATAAAGAATCTTAAGGTCAAGCTCGAATAACTATAGTATGTAAATTGCGTTGTGTAATCCAGCTCTTTAATGCGGCTTGCGAATGCAACTTATCAACAATCCAATCAAAAACCACTCCAAGTTAAACTCATTCGTTGGCATATTCAGATGGAATCCTACTCGAATATACATACGTATGTATGTACGTATGTTCGTATTATGCGACATTTCATCTGCCCATCAAATTTCACATGCTAATGAGCAGCAGCAACAAGAACGACAACAACAACAACAACATCAGCAACAACAACAAAAACAACAACAACAACATTAGTGGCAACAGCAACAAGCTTGTGTAGTAAATGTCATCACATTTCAGCTTGCTCATTCGTAATCCCCCTCTCACTCTCACTCTCGCTTTCTTCTGCTCCATCTCCCCCCTCTCTCTCTCTCTATCTCTCGCTCCCCATCCATCATCCCTTTCATTCTCCAACCACAGATGAGGCAGCCAAGCCAACCAAGCAAGCAATCCATGACAACCGAATTGCATATGTGAAATAAATTTCAACTCACAAAATTGCAAACTAATCAACATAATTTCACTGGTTTTTTGGTTTTTGGTCAGCAGCTAATTTATGTGCTGTTATATCCTAGAAAACAGCCAATTTTAGGGTTATACTAAGTTCAATTATTTAAATATAACAGTGTCGAATTTAAACTCAAATTACTTATAAGTGGAATAGTTGTGGAATTTGCGATATACCAAAAATACCATTTGGTATATTTTAAGATTTTTGTATTATGTTTGCTTTGTGTAATTATTATTACCTTTCCATTAACTGATGTTGCAAAAACAAAATTTTGTATGTATTATTTGTAACAAAACTGCATCATTTATGTTTAGATAATATGTGAAGATAATTTCTTAAATCACATTAATATTCAAGGTTCGACTGAAAGGATATATACAGGATAATCATAAGTTTACTGACTGTTTAGTATTTGCACCTCTATTGAAAGTGTCTAAAGATTTTAAACTTGCTAAATCAAAAGATACAATAAATGCAATAAAATCTGAAAAAGTTCCATTCAAGAATTAAATCGCTGCATTAAATAGTCAATCGTTTTATTTTTCAGAACGCAATTTCTTAATGAACCAATTATATATAAATGATTACATAATTGAGTCAAATGTGGGAATTTCAGCTTTTCAGTTTATCACTTCTTCATCTCTTCTTTGGGGGCGAATTAGCATCTTAACTTCTTTAAGCCCAATGTTGTCATTTTCCCACAAACGTTGATACCCATATGCTGAATTTAAAGGACTGCATAAGAAACAACAAAAATCTATAATTATGTGTATTCCTTCGAAAATAAAAATTTGCAATATTTACCAAGTAATACAAGAATTGTGCCACCAGCCACTTTCATTCCAGACTGCGCAATTATTTTCATCGTTTTTGTCGTTGTCGTGATCGAATGTTGAGAATTTCATGTTTTCATTGTATCTCATGCCTTCCTCATCAATAGTTCCATTGAATTTACCCAAACTCAGTGCATATCCATTATCTTCATCAGATATTTTGAAGTCGTCATAACGAGCGTTGTAGGTACTTCCATTCCGAGCAACCAAATGTATGTAAAGTTCGAAACGCTGCAAGCTTTCAAAAGAACCGAAACCTTTGCGATACGTTTCCCAATCCCTAGTGAAACTGTCATGCATGTTGTAGGATTTAATTTATCAAACTCAGATTGACTTAGCTTAGTTTCACTTTCTGTTAATTTCAATAGAATCTTTTTCTGTTCTTCTCTAATGTTGTCTGATGTCCTATTTAAATTGTTCATTTTTAAACGACATAACTGAATATCCTTTTCATGGTTTATTAATATAGATTTTCTCTTCTCTAATTCCAACTCAAGTGTTTTCTGATGTTCTTTGTTACCTTTAATATTCTCACTAAATCTCTTTATATTTTCATCTTTTTCAATTAATCTAGAATTTACAGATTTTAATTGAGCTTGACAATTTTCTAAGTTGGTGGATTTATCTGTTAGTTGTTCTTTTAATTTAAGAATAATAATTTGCTGTGAATTAATTTGAGATTCAGATTTATCAACTTTATTTTGACACAATTGCAAATCGTTTTCCCCTTTGATTACTTTGTTTTTATACTCATTTAATAGATCTGCCTCCTTCATGAATGTTTCATGAATTCTTACAATATCATGATATTTTTCCATAAGATCAGAATTTAATTCACTTATCTGCTTTTCCTTAGTTTCACTTTGTTCTAACTCATTTCTAACCTGCCTGAAGTAATCTAGCAAAGGTTTGACAGTCTTGTAGTTATGAAGCCGGCACTGTTCTTCTATTTTTCGGTCTGATTCACACGTCTGATAGCAAGAAAACATATACACTTTAATCACTCTTTATTCTTATTAGTATTATGTCTTTATTTATTATTATTATTTTATTCTGCACATTTTAAATGTTTCGACTGCCCGCAAACAAAATGAATTTGGAACTGAATTTCGTTATTTCGTTAAAGTCATTGAATGTCTGAAGCGGATGTGGATTCCGCTCAATACATCTTAACGAGAGAAGTCAAGTAATGATAACCTAGAGTCTCGGCCTTGATTCTCTGTCGGAAGAAGAGATTTCAATGTCGGATGATCGTCTGTAATTTTTTCTGTCCAATAGGTTCTATTCTGTTTGCTCCAAGCAGTTTCTTCTTGAAGACCCATCGACAACAACATTGTTTTCAATTTCTTTCAGTCGCGTGTTGACAGTGGAGTCAATCTCCGAAGTACTCGAAATTATGCTCGAATACTTTCAGAACGACAATGAGGCTGAGTTTTTATTAATACATATGCTGACAACTATTTGGTTAGCAAATTTAAAAACAACTTGATTAAGTTAATAAGAGTATTAAGTTAATAAGTATATGATTAATATTATAATTATATGTTATATATATAGGGTAGAAAGGTATAATAACTTTGTGCCGGAAGGAAATGTATGTAACAAGTAGAAGGAGGTATCTCCGATCCCATGAAATATATATATTCTTGATCAGCGTTAACAGCCGAGACGATCTAGCCATGTCCGTCTGTCCGTATAAACACCTAGATCTCAGAGACTATAAGAGATAGAGCTATCATTTTTTTCGACATCATTTGTTATGTTTGCATGCAAATCAAGTTTGTTTCAAATTTTTGCCATGCCCTTCTCCACCCCCTCAAGTCAACAAAAATCAAATAACAAGCGTAAAAGCTAACTAGTAATTATGATTCCTGAAAATTTAGTTGGGATCAGAAAAAAATTGTGGAAGTAATTAAAGAAATACTTTTGTATGGGCAAAAACGCTTACTTACTAGGTGTCTTAGTTGCTTTGGCCGACAATCTGGTATATTGTGGCGTCTATGGTATTTTTTTGAATGCGGTACTATGTCGATATACTAAAATATACTGAAGTATTTTGGTATATTTTGAAAATAATACCGCATTTTTTGGTTTTATTCAAAATGGGTACCGGGTATCTCACAGTCGAGCACACTCGACTGTAGCTTTCTTACTTGTTATTTTTGTCGTTAAGCAGTTTGTTTAAATTTTAAATATTTCAAAATATTTAACCTAGAAAACGTCTTGTCAATATAAATATATAATAAATGAAGGAATTAAAAACAATGATAGATATTTTGGTTTTGAAATAAATAAATCTTAATGTATTATTATTTAGAATAGGCCAAGTGAGGATTAACAATCATCAACAAGTTGGAAAATCTTTCATAAATTATACGTATGAATATCATTACAATTTTTTACAAATTGTTAAAATTTTAGGATTATATGCCAGCCATAAATACTAACTGTTAGTGGGCACTTTAATCGGCATTTTCGGTATTATTCTAAAAATATACAAAAACAATGTAGCACAAAAATACTAAAATATACCAAGGGCTTTTTTAGTTTATTGATAAAGGACTACATTTAAAAAATACCCTAGAACTTATCTTATCTGAACATTCTTAAATAACTTCTACAATTTTTATATGATCGCATCTAAATTTTCAATCAAAAATATTGTAGTTATTACTTTATGTACAGATAATCGTTGGTTATGAATGAAAGTTCAATGGATGAAATTTCAATAAAGTGTTAGTAGGCACTTTAATAACTTTTTAACTAAAAGAACATTTTTTTTTTAAATAAATATTAGAATAGTATAAAATTATTCTGCTTGGATTTTCACTCTACCCTTATTCTAATTTCATTTATAGAAAATATATCTTCTTCCCTTCAAATTCATTTTTTCCGAGGGTATCTTCAAGTCGAATCTTCAATGAACTCAACAAAAAATTCTGTAAATATTGAAAGCAGGTCAAGTTGTAATTTAGTTTCGCGTCAACTAAATTCATGTTAACTATGAACGTAGTCGTAAATTGCATAAAATGTGTGCAAAAATAGTAATTAAAATCTAAAAAGTGGGCGAGTTAAATAATTGCAAAAGTAAATACATACCATAATACTCATGTGGCAAGTGGCATTTAATATTGTTATTAATTACAATCAATTAATTAATGCATTTAACACGTAAGCCAAAAACAGTCACATCGTAAGCTGGCGTTAAGCTACGCTTGCAGCGATCCGAAGGCTTTTGGCTGGTTGTGTGTTTGCAGCTTGATTAAATCGCATATAAATCAATTACAGAGCTTATTGCTTCATGCGTTTGTGTGTGTGTGGGTGTGTGCAACAGCTGTCATGCCTCAAGCGTTGCAAGCACCTTCTGTAGCAAGTCCAAGCAACGTCGTATTTCAGCAGCTTACAGCTTAAGTTGCCTTCTGATTTTTATGGCCAAGAGCAAACACAAACACATCGCACACACACACACACACGTACAAACACACACACTTGCCCCAAAATAGTCCAACTGATTGCTCTAAGGTGATTAATTATGACAGCTTTTGACTTTTGCCAAGTCAGTTTTAAGCCATAACGTGACCATTTTGCTACATGCAACACACAACACAACATCAAGTCATCGGTTAAGATTATAATCTTCAAAATGTTGCTGTCTATCTGTAAATTTTATTATGGGTTAAAAAGATTATTTCTATTGCAATTTGACTTCAATGTTTCTTTACCGACTTGCATATTTCATTTGAATTGGAAACTAAATCGTTATATATGAAAATACTTTTACTGAGTGACCAAATGATAAGAGCCAGAAGGCGGCAATTTGTAAACAAGAATAGGAACAGAAGCTTAAAGGCTAAAACTTAATAAATATATTTCTTTCAAATTTCAATTATCTAGAAGCTGTTGGGGTAATAAAGTAGATAAATCAAATAGTCAATAAATGTCAATAAGTAATAAATGGGAGAATTTAAAACAGTGGTATATTGTTCAGTATTTTATTAAGTAGCAATTGAGTATTGAATTAAAGTATTGAGTTTGTATATCTTAAAGAATTTGCATTTGTTCGTATCTTGCTTTGTTGTCGAACTTTACTTTATGTGAATGAACACAACGATTCGGGTGAATTCTGTTTATTTCTTATTAAGAAATTCTTTTCTATAGGGAAAAACGTCTGTCTCTTAGGTGTCTTAATAGCTTTGGCTGACAATCTGGTATATAATATATTATATAATTATACCGAATAAAGATTTTGGTATAATTGAGTATTCTTGTTGTATATTAATTAGGTATATTCTAAGCATAATACAGTACAGATTTGCTTGTATTAATAGTCGACCAAACTCAACTGTAGCTTTATTACTTGCTTGGCTTACAAAAATATTTCTTAAATATCTTATACAAGGAAAACAAGTCTGCAAGAATTTATATTTTTTCAATATTTGATTTGTTACCTAACTTTCTATTATTTAAATTATCTAGCAACAATTGAGTCAGTATAGTCAACATAAAGAAATAATTAGTGGGAGATTTGTAAATCATATTTCTCACAGTTTTATGAAATAAATGAAAATCCAAAAAGAATATTTATTTTTCAAATATTTGTTTTGCTTTCTAACTTTCACTTGCGTAGCCTCACAAACTTTATGAACTAAAAGTCAGCACTTCTCGTGCCCTTTTCGACAGCTTGTTATTTTTTGCAAGGACATTTTTCAGTGGACCGCAGTTGGGGCAGTCTGAATGTAGTTTTTGTCGCTTTTTATTAGCCATTTGTTTAGCCCCCGAGTGAACGGAGCTCGGCAAATGAATGTAATCCAGTAAAACAAATGAAAAGTTGAAGCTAATTGGAAGCCACAAGATGTTCCGCTAGAACAAATTGTTGTTTGTTAAACATTGGCATTGCCATTTTCCATTTTCCATTTTCCATTTCCATTGGCCTTGCTTACCAACATCTTTTGGGGGCAAAAGTAAACTTTCTCTCTTGAAATTCATCTAATGAGTCCAGCCAGTCAGTCATTCAGTTTCCTCCTGCCTCTGTTTCTGCCTCGTTGTCATGCATACCGAAAACACAGCATTATTAAAAGCCGTGTCCTGCCAGCAGACGTCGACGTTGTTGTTGTTTGTATCCAGTCAGCGAAGCCATAGAACATCTTGTGTTCTCGTGTAAACCACCGAAATGTCAACAAGCATTCAATTTAAATGCCATAAAAGTTGTACTACTCGTGTAAATGTGTAAATAAGTATAAGTTTGCCATCGCGCAAATGACTGCGGCAACGGCTCAACGGGGCGTATACGTAACAGCTGCTTAATTGCGCCACCTTCCGTTGTGCGCTAAGTTTCTCGCTGCAGATTTGCCAGGGCAATTATGCGAAATAGTTTTATCGCATATAAAATATATTCTAGTGGAAAACGCTTTTCCCAATATGCTGTTTTTCCATTAAAACGTCGAAAGATTATCTTTCGCGCTCCCAAAATATGAACAGTGTTGATAGTTTACCTTTAATTGAGTTGAGAAACTTTAAGAATATAACAGGATTATGATCGGAAATTCTCCAATTCTTCTTCTGTTAAGGTGTCTTTAATCCATTTTTGAATAACTTTAAGAATTCTTTTTGAATTTATTTTTTAATGAATTCTTTTTTATTATATGAGTTACAGAAATAAGTACAAATTAATGAGAACTTTAACAATATGTTCTATTTAATATTAATTGTTTAATATTACTTCTATTTTAATGAATTCTTTTTCATTATATTAGTGAAAGATTCGGTACAAAAATTTAATTTAAAGAGAACATGTTCAAATTAAACCTATTACTCTGATGTCATTTATTTAATATCCTGGTATTCATTAAATAAAAAACGGTATTTTAAGAAATTAAATTACTTTTATATTCATTTCAATTTATTGATGACTTTTAAAGCGTTCTACATTTTGTCTTTTCTCAACGCAATTGATTTGTTTTATAGTTACTTATTTGTTCGGTGTAGTATTTATAACCTTGTTCCTATATTAAAGGTAACATTTCATTTAACCTAATTTTATTTTTTTTTGGTAGACACATTTTACAAAAGTTGAACGCTGTGAAAGGTCATTAATTAATTTTGTTTTCAGGAAGTTAATTACCTTTTTTTTTTTCTGTATCATAATAAACTGTCTAATTTGTTGTTGCTCTAGATTAAAATTTATTTATTTAGCTGTGCAATTAAATTCTCGCATGCGATTTGTTAGCTGTTAAATAAAGAATCGGGTTCATGTCTCAACTAACTTTAACAGTCTGTTGCACTGTTAAGTTAAAGAACGTAAAGCGTGGCTTTCTAACAGCAAATGCCACGTTGGTTGAGAATATAAGTGAAATGTTTATGTGTTAGTGCTTCCTCTTTGTGTGTGTGTGTGTGTGTTTGCTGAGTATGCAAATGCGTTTGCATTGCCTGTGTAAGCTGTGTGTAGGGCTGACCAAAAGGCAGGCAGTGAGTGGAGCGGCCGACCTGGTTTCTCAATCAATATGTCAACCATTAGGCAAATAGCAAATGATAAACAGACGCCCAAAAGGCTGCTGCACAAAAATTACCGGGTAACAGACACAAAGCAGAGAGCGGCAAAAACAGAGAGAGAGAGAGAGCGAGTGCCGAAGAGAGAGAGTGTTGATGGCAGAGAGCGAGAGAGACTGCGGCACAAGTTTAACAGAGTGCTGTTAAATCGCGTTCGCTCTGCTATAAAAATATTAATGTGCGCGCCCAAAAGTATGCTGCATGTTTTTTTGTGTCCTTTTCCCGACGCCTCCTCGCCTCTTTGTCTGACCTCGCCAGTGACTTTAATTGTTTGCCGCGATATTTTCGACATAAAGAAATATACTGCAAGCGTTGTCTTCCTTTTGCGAGCGACTGTTGCCAAAAGTATTGGCCAAAGTATGTGTTTGGCAGCTTAAAGTCTTCAGTCTCATTCTCAGTCTCAGTCTCAGTTTCAGTCTGCTTCTCAGCTCAGTCGAACGAGGTGTTAAATCTTTTTACGCTCATTCAACACTTTGGCAAAAAGCAATGCCAAAATGTGGGTCTAAAAGCCATTGTAACACGCCCATTTACTGTCAGTCAATTTGCGAATTACTATTTCACCTGCCTAAGGGTCATTCCAGCCACTGTCCTGCTTTTCTCTTTGCCCTCATTCTCTTATTTTTTTTGCATTCCGTTTTTATCCTTCAAGTGGCAGCTCTAAATTCGAAATGAAAAGCTCATTGTGCGTAGCAATAAGAATGAAAGGTTGCCTTTTCACTGCTGTCTGCTGTCTGCCATGACGCACTCAAGATACTCTTTGCAATGCAAGGGGAATTATGAAAATACTTTGAGATTGAGCATTGAATACTCTGAGTATATTTGCTTTGACATTTGCAAAAAGCAATTATTGAAGCTGTCAATATTAATGGCAAAGTCGACGCAACTTTTCTGCTGCAGTAGAGAATCAGAAAAAGGTCAATGAGCTTAGCAACTAGAATCAATCATGATGCCTGGACGAATCCCTCAGGACGGACTTATAAATATGTACAAGGGACGAAGACGAAGCACAAAGCAGCCAGCAAGCACCCAAGCCAAGGCAGACAGCTGGCGAGAGCTAAATATAAAACACAAATTATAGAGAATTGCCCGAGGTCTGAGGCACCGCTGGCAGCTGAATTGAAAAGTTTAATTTATTCTGTGAAATTGCAAACAACTTTTCGACAGGAAAGACTAGAGACACAGACACGGGGACACAGACACGGGGACAGGACAGGAAAGAACCGGAGACTCGTAATGTGGCATTATTCACTTAGGTTCTTCGTTTTTTTTATTTTTTAATCTGCACGTATTTTGCATGCTTTGTATTTTTAGCAGAGCGCCCAAAGCGCAAATTGTACACTTATTAGTTTAATATGAGACTATAAGTGTAATTTCTCTGCGCTTACGAAGCTCGTCCTTAGCTCAGAGAAAATATTCCTGCCTAGCAAAATTTGACTACGTTTAAACGGGAAGTTTTTTTTTTTTGTTGGTTGTCTATCAAGTTAATGATTGTATGTGCTTTAAGGCTTTACCTACGTAGAAGAATTATTGGTGAGAATGTTGGAAAAACTTAAGGGCTTTTAAGGTTAATGTGTTGGCAATCTTTTGTGTTAATAGGGATGAGAATTTGACAATTTTCTGGGAATATGGTAAAAAATTTGAATAGGAAGTAATGTATCTAAAAAAGCAAGAATTTAAAAAGCTATTTAACAGTCAATTCAATAGAAATTATACTTTATGAACAAAATTTCGAAATGCATTTAACTGAATAAACAATAAAAGTTTAGAGCAAGGTTTGTTAACGATACATATTACTCTACTTTTTTAAAAAAATACTTCGGGCTAGTTGTTTTGGCAGATAATCTGGTATATTTTGTAGCCTATGGTATATTTTGAATGTAGTATTCTCAATATACCAAATCAAACTAATATACCAAAGCCATATAGCCTTTTGTATATTTTAGTATTTTAACTGTATATTAATTTACTATCAATATACCAAATCAAACTAATATACCAAAGTCATATTGTCATATCATATACCAAACTAATATACCAAATATAGCCTTTGATATATTTTAGTATTTTAACGGTATATTAATTTGGTATATTATAAACATAATACCACATTGTTTTGCTTTTATTCAAAATGAGTAACGGGTATCTCACAGTCGACCACACTTGACTGTAATTTTCTTTCTTAATTCTCTTGTAAAACAATAAAAAAGCAGTTTGTCAATGCGAATTAAAACACTACCTTTAATCACAACTGACAGAAGAAAGTTGATAGTATTAAAAAGTTAGCTTTTATGATTTTCACTTTTGTAAAAAATGTAATACTAGTCGGGGAGAATATAAATATTTACATATTTGTAAAAGCTTTGCATGCATTCCAGTTTTTATTTGGATGATGAGTTGATCCTTGCTGAAAAGAGTTTCCCTGAGTTGAAACTTTTATTAATGCACTTGCGTACTAATTTATGTCTTTCAGTGTTGCATTCTGTTCGGTTAGCTTTTATTAGCACACATATTTCATTGCATAATTTTGGGCTAATGGGAAACTCTTTTGGTTTGGGGGTTTTCATGGTGATTTCACTCGCTAATTTGCACATCGCGGTTTGTTTGTCCGCGTGTCGTCCCGCAAAGTATGCAAAAGTTATTTAAGGCAGCTATCGCCTCACACACTGCACAACAGCGAATGTAAACTAAATGCACTCACTGTACTCACTGTACTCACTGTATTCGCTGCCCTCCCGACTGCTGATGCTGCTTGCTGTTGAGTTCGGGGTGTTGACATACATTTTGCGTTGTTTTTGGTTTTGGTTCATGTTTCATTTTATTTTATTTTGTTTTTTTTTCTGTATACTTTTGTATTTGACCTGCAGCCTGCTCTTTTCGCTCGAGAGCACCGGCGAAGTACTCGAGAGTCTCGACAAGCATTTACGCTAGACTGGCGGGAGAGCAGCAAACATCCAAATGCACTCATATCAGCGAGGGTGTTCCCACAAACAGTTTCACCCGGAATAGCAGAAGAGGGGAAAACAAGTTGAAATCGTGGAAATATTTCAAGTGTATTTAGTTACACATATATCCTGCAACTATAAATTTAATTTCCGAGTCGAAGCAGCCAGTATTCTATTTTCTATTTAAATGTAGTATTAAATACTAGATTTAATATAATAAAATAAAAAAAAATGTAATTCATCGTTTGAATACACACACAAAAGTTCTTGATGTGGAACTCAATTTTTAAGTATGCATTCAATACATTTTTAAATGAATCCTGTTTGAGGATTAAAATGTCAAAATATACTCAAAATAACATTACTAGATTTATTCTTTGAAATTCCCGAATTCATTGAGTCTTTCTTTCTTTTATTTCATTTTAATCTACTCATTAGTTTTTTTGCTTTGTTAGCTTTGTTAGTAGAACTGTCGCGCATCATTCTTTAATTATTCAGAAGACTTGGGTTTAAGTGCTGTTAATATAATTCCCATCACGGAATCAATAAGTATTTCAGAAGTTGTATTAAGCAAAAAAAACAAAGGTACAACTGAATATAATAAATGATAATTAAATAATAGTAATAAAATTCTATAAACTGAATAAATATTTACCAAATACAAGAGTAAAACTGAATATAATAATTGAGAATTAAATAATAGTCATAAATATATACTCAATATATTCAGTGAAATAACTAATTGCTTTAAACCATTTTGTAATTTAGATATGTTGGAATTAGAATTAGGTATTCACTTATTTGATATTATTTTTTTGTTTATTTTTTACTATAAAACTTAATTCCGATTTAAAGTATTTTTGGATTAGACAAATCAAGTATTGATTTTTGGTTTTATTATCTTTTGAATTTTTATTTGAAGTAAATATTTTTGGGATTATCCAAATATTGACTTCGTGTCAGACATAACTCGGCGTATTCATCCCAGATTTTTTTTGTTTTACAAAACCAAATCTCATATTTGATGCTCTGTTTATAGGTGAAACTACATTCGGGAACGCTCTCGATGAAGTGTATGTATTTTATATTCCCTTAACGGCCACTTGGAGGTTCTGCAGCGTGTTGAGACAATCAGGCAACTGTCAGGGCAGTTGTTGCTACTCTTTTTTTATGGGCTTACTTAATTGGCGCCAATGATGGCACGCCCATTGATGTTTGCCCAGTTCGATGTGTGTGTGTGGCTCTGCATTGAACTGCCGCGCCCCCTCCTTCACCCTTTCTGCCTGCTTCGCAATGATTGAAGGCGAAAGTTGTCATCAAGGTCATCGGCAATGGGTTCGATTTTTGTTGGACTGGCTAAAAGCACGAATGGGTTCAGGTCAGGGCCACGATGTCCAGTTAGTCGAGTTAATAAATATAAATGCTGGCTGCCATTAGGCGCAGCAGGGGGAATCAGGGGGGCGTGGCAGTTGCGCATATGTCGCTGCTCTTGTCAATTTGAGTAGTCAGCGATGCAGTTTTATAATGCATCTATTTAAGCTGATTGATGCTGAAGATGAAAGCAATGAAAGCGTCTGCCAAGCTGCTTAGCGACTTTATTGACGTTGCAAGTATCGAATGCGTCAATAGATTGCACTCTTTACCTAACCACTTCTCGAGCAGCTTCACTACACTGCGACTGTTGGTTATAAAATAGAATGTGACTGTGCAAGTCAAAGACAAATATCAGCGATTGTATCCTCAAGTGGACTCAGCTTTTGCTTTGAAGTTCATACACTACGAGTGGTATATATACTTTGATGCATTCCTTAAGCGTGTTAAAGGCGCAAAATATTCGTATTCAGTAGTAGAGACGCATCTATTTATGTGGATTTAAATTGTTTGTCCCAAATAATATATACTAAGTTATTAGTTTAATAGCAATCGGCTCTTAGCTGCTTTGGCTGACAGTATGGTATATTTTGACCTCTATAGTATATTTCAAATTTTGTACTTAATCGATATACCATATATTACCTGCGGTACATTGTAGTATTTGTGCGGTATATTATTTGGTATACTTTAAGAATAATCCCGCACTGTTTTGCTTTTATTCAAAAAAGTGTAGCGGGTATCTCACAGTCGAGCAGACTCAACTGTAGCTTCCATTGTAAATTGTCTTGTAAGGCATTCATTTTGAATTTTATTATTTGGATAAACAACATTCGATATCAAGGCATAGTTTTAAAGCGAAGTTTCAGTTGTTCGCCTTAGCCTGTTTCTAGAATTAAAGTCAAGCTTTCATGGAGTTGACAATATAATTCTTATTTATTGTTTTATTTTTTTGACCCAAACATTTCTTAAATTCATTTTTCAGAAATCCATTAATAGAATTTTGTTGTATTGCAAAGAGAGTCCATCAAACATACACTTTAAGGCTTACATTTGAACAGTAAAGTTTTTTTTATAAGCATTTCCGAATCACATGAAAGTCAGAAACGATGCGAGTTTAAGAAATGAAAGGTTTAATGCTAAATCTTTACTACATACAAAATAGCTGTTGCTATGTCAATTGATATATATATATATTTTTTATTTACTTTCCCAAAATAAAGTTTGATTAAGTTGTCATTTTTGAAAACAGATTTTACAAAAAAATTAAACGCTCAGAAGAGATATTTGCAATCAGATAATGGATCAGAGATATATGTATGCTACATATGAACGAAAAATTTATTTGGCCAAATTATTCAGCTTGAATTAGCTTCAATTGATATATTCGAAATATGCTTCTTATAGATTCAAGGAACAGAGAGAGTGAGAGAGATAGAGTGAGAGAGAGAGAGCGAGGGAGAGCCTATTCTACGATGCGTTTGCTTCTGTTTCACTGAGTATACTCTGCATTCTGTAAGAAGTTTTGTGTCGGATACGCTGACCAAAAATGAACATTTGTTTATATTGCTCTTAATAGAGAGAGAGAGAGAGATAATTATTATAACATAGTGCATTCTATTAAGCAGATATTATCGATAATTTATCATGTTAATCATGAATGAATCATTAGTGAGAATTACAGAGATTTCTCAATCTTACAGGGCACCTCGCAGTCTGTATTTGATCTCACTTATGCCAGTTTGTATTGTGTTTAACTGGCGGTTTAGTATTGGCCATAAAGTTGCGTCTTTAAGTGCCCATCATGTTGTGCGTCGAATAGAATATGAAAGAGAGTGAAGTAGGAAGAAAAGGAAGAGGAAACAAGTATCTAGCATTTTATGGCTGTTGAAAAGCAGATGAAATTATACGAGTGCCTAAATAGGGATTGTTAAAATACAAGTCAATCAATAAGATGGCTCAGTAAATTCAAAAGATGCTAAAATAAATTCAAGTTTCACTTTAATTTATCGATTGATTTTCTCGGGGACTGACGTAACAATTTGAGTTGAACGCAGCTGATTTAAATATTTAATCTGCATTAATGCCTGTGCAAGGAATTAAATGATATTGTAAAAGGAAAAAAACAGAGCGACAGTCGACAATATTTAAGATTCGCTGCTGACTTTTCGCTTCGCAACAAAGCAACCGGCAAACTACACGAATAGAACAGAACAGAATAACAGCTAAGGAAGAGCAGCAAAACGGAAAAGAAAAGCAGAAAGCAAAGCAGAGTCTGATGTTCATTGTAGTCGAGGCGCCAAAGCAAGATAAATGGCGCAGAAGTAAACACATTCGGTGTGAAAACTGGGTAACTGGGTAAGCTCTGGTCTCTGGTCTCTGTATTCTGGCTTTGAACCTCGCTCTCTGCACGGCGTCGGCCAGTCGAAGCATTCGAAGCAGGCGAAACAATAGTCCACATTGTGGCAACATCGAGAGGGAGAGGGAGAGATAGAGAGAGGGAGAGGGAGAGTGAGATGGAGAGAGGGGAGAAAGAGCTTGAGCTGCAAACAGAGGTGGCATCTGCAGCTGTTGCTGCTATTGTTGTTGTTGTTGTTGTTGCTGTTGTGGTAGCCAAATGAGACACGCCACAGCAGAGCAGAACATCACCGCTTTGGTCCCTTCCCCTCTGCCTACCTCTTCTTCTTCTACTATATTTGCTCTCGCTTTGTGCGGCAGATTAATTTATTTTATCGCATATTTCACTGACAAATTACGCAGTTTTTTGCACGCGCCACTGAAAGTTCCTCTGTTTCCTCTTTCCTCTCTTTCTCCCTCTCTCTCCCTCTCTCTCCCTCTCTCTCTCTCTTTTCTCTGTGTGTTGTCTGCTGCCATGCCACAGAATTTGCCTCTTTCTCAGCGCTTTTTTGGGACTCCATCGATAAAACTCATTTGGCTTCATAAATTATGCTGATCGAGAACATAAACTGCAAGTTGCATGATTGGAATTTCAATTTTTGCAATAACTTCTCCTAGCTGTAAACTCTAATAAACCGAAAAGTATGGAACTGAAATTGGTTTCTGTAATAGTAGAGCTTTTCAGACTTTAGATATCAAAATTGAGTTCCTTAAAATATTTATGCTACAATTATCTATGAGATATATGATATATTAGTTAATTAACTTTACGTAATTGTAAAATTTCAGGAGTTATTCATAATTGTTTATTCTATCTTATTTATTTAAGATTTACATAAATCACTAAAAATTCACTTTAATAAATCACTTTAAATATTTCAGTATTTTGTTTACTACTTTCGGTATATTAAATTGCTATTTTTTAAGAAGAATAATACTGCATTGCTTTGATTTCACTAACAATGGGTATCTTAGAGTCGAGCACATTCTACGGTAACTTTCCTATTTGATTATTGAGTGTTTCTTTTGTTTTTTCGGCCAAACTTTTCGTAATTGTAAAATTTTAGGAGTTATGGTTGAGTGGATTGAAATACCTTTTCAAATACAGCCTTCAGTATTTTTAAAGTATTTTTTAAATTTTAAATTAATACCGCTTTGTTTTGCTTCTATTAATAACCGGTAACTTAGAGTGAAACTTTCAAATTTGATTATTAATTATTATTGAGTTTTTCATTAGTTCTTACGGCAAACAAACAGTTAAGGTGGTAAATATTACAAGATATCATTTTCTTTTGTTAAATGTTGTTCTACATTGACATACTAAATATATCCATCGATATATTTTAGTATTTTTGCTATATTTGTAGAATATAATTTTTTTGAAATGGGTAGCGGGTATCTCACAGTCGAGCACACTCGACTGTAGCTTTCTTACTTGTATAGCTAAAAATCCGGCACTGTTCTTCCATTTGGTGGTCGAATTCATCTGTCTAATAAAAGGAAAATAAATACACTCTTAGCACCCACTATAATATACTGCTTTGTGTAATTATTATTATCTTTTCATCCACTGATGTTGCAAAAAAAATTTTGTATGTGTTATTAGTAACAAAACGTCATCATTTATGTTTAGATAAGAAACGAATATGTGAAGATAATTTCATAAATCACATTTATATTCAAAGTTCGACTGAAAGGATATATACAGGTAATAATAAGTTTACTGACTTTTAAGTATTTGCACCTGAAATATTTCCATTCAAAAAATAAATCGCTGCATTAAATAGTCGATCGTTTTATTTTTCAGAACGCAATTTCTTCATGCACCAATTATATATAAATGATTACCTAATTGAGTCAAATATGGGAATTTCAACTTTTTAGTTTATCACTTCTTCATCGCATCTTTGGGGCGAATTAGCATCTTAATTTCTTTAAGTAAAATGTACCAATACTCATACCAACATAGACCACACCCATATGGTGCATTTGAATTACTGCATAAGAAACGACAAAAATCTATAATTATGTGTATTCCTTCGAAAATAAAAATTAGCAATATTTACCAATTAGAAAAATACTTGTACCACCAGCCACTTTTATAGTCGTCTGCGCAATTAGCATCAACATGTTTGTCGTTGTCGTGATCGAATGTTGAGAATTTCATGTTTTCATAGTATCTCATGTCATCATAAATATTAGTTCCATTGAATTTACCCAAGCTCAGTGCATATCCATTATCTTCATCAGATATTTTGAAGTCGTCATAACGAGCGTTGTAGGTACTTCCATTCCGAGCAACCAAATGTATGTAAAGTTCGAAACGCTGCAAGCTCGTGATACGATGTAATTTCTCTAATCCAAGAAAGAAATCACTTTCAAAAGAACCGAAACCCTTGCGATACGTTGCCCAATCCCTATTGAAATTATCATTTCCCCCAACTCGTTGTTGTATTACAATCCATCCAGGTCCAGCTAACTGACTATCGCATAAAACTTTGAATAAACCTATGCCGGAGACATTGAGTTGATGAACTCCTGAATAATCTCCGAAAGGGATGCATGTTGTGGTACTTAATTTATTAAGTTCAGATTGACATAACTGATTTTCCTTTTTTTTATTTATTAGCTTATTTTCACTTTCTTTTAATGCCAATTGAATCATTTTCCGTTCTTCTCTAATGTTCTCTGATGTCGTATTTAATTTGTTGATTTCTGAACGACATAACTGAATCTCTTTTTCATGATTTATCAATGTAGATTTACTCTTCTCTAATTTCAACTCAAGTGTTTTCTGATGTTGTGTTTTATTTTTAATATATTCATCTGTTTCAATTAAACTAGAATTAACAAAATTTAATTGAATTGAACAATTTTCTAAGTTGGTGGATTTATCTGATAGGTGTTTTTCTAATTTAAGAATCATATTTTGTTGTGAATTAATTTTAGATTCAGATTTATAAATTTTATTTTGACACAATTGCAAATCGTTTTCCCTTTGATTACTTTGTTTTTATACTCATTTAATAGATCTGCCTCCTTCATGAATGTTTCATGAATTCTTACAATTTCATGATATTTTTCCATAAGATCAGAATTTAATTCACTTATCTGCTTTTCCTTAGTTTCACTTTGATCTAACTCATTTCTAACCTGCCTGAAGTAATCGAGCAAAGGTTTGACAGTCTTGTAGTTATGAAGCCGGCACTATTCTTCCATTTTTCGGTCTGATTCACACGTCTGATAGGAGGAAAACATATACACTTTAATCAGTCTTAATTCTTCTTGGTATTATGTCTTTGATCTCACTTCATCTCCAGTTGTTGTAGCCACCAAAAATATTTGAAGGACCATCAGTAACAAAACTCCGTTATATTTTATTCCGCACATTTTAAATGTTTCGACTGCCCGCAAACAAATTGAATTTGGAACGGAATATTTCGTAAAAGTCATTGAATGTCTGAAGCGGATTTGGAATCCGCTCAAGTTCAAGAAATGATAAATGATGAAATGATGGGTCTCGGCCTAGATTCTCTGTCGGAAGAAGAGATTTCAATGTCGGATGAGAAGAGATTTCAATGTCGTCTGAATTTTTTTTTTTAAATTCGAAGAAATAAAAAAATATAAGTTCGGAGCATAAAATCATGGCTTATCATTAGGAATAGCAATAGGTTCTGTTCTGTTTGCTCCAAGCAGCTTCTTCTTGAAGACCCATCGACAACAACATTGTTTTCAATTTCTTTCAGTCGCGTGTTGACAGTGGGGTCAATCTCCGAAGTACTCGAAATTTGCTCGAATACTTTCAAAACGACAATGGGACTGAGTTTTATTAATATAGTATATGCTGACAACTAATTGGTTAGCAAATTTAAAAACAACTTGATTAAATTAATAAGAGTATAATTGATTTTGTATACCCGTTACCCATAGGGTAGAAGGGTATTATAACTTTGTGCCGGCAGGAAATGTATGTAACAGGTACAAGGAGGCTCCGATCCCATAAAATATATATATTCTTGATCAGGGTCAACAGCCGAGACGATCTAGCCATGTCCTTCTGTCCGTCTGTCTATCTGTCCGTATAAAACACTGGATCTCAGAGACTATAAGAAAATAGAGCTATAATTTTGTCGATATCATTTGTTATGTTTGCATGCAGATCAAGTTTGTTTAAAATTTTTGCCACGCACACATCCACCCTACAAATCAACAAAAATCGAATAAAGCTAGCGTCGGGATTTGTGGCATATATAATAATAACTATAGTAATTGTGATTCCCGAAAATTCGGCTGCGATCATATAAAAATTGTAGAAGTTATTAAAGAAATACTTTTGTATGGGCAAAAACGCCTACTTACTAGGGGTCTTAGTTGCTTTGGCAGATTACCTGGTATATTGTGCCGTGTACGGTATTTTTTGAATGTGGTACTATATCGATATACCAAAAATATAATTTCTCATATTTTTAGTATATTTGTAGTATTTTGGAATATTTTGAGAATAATACAGCAATATATAGCTTTTATTCAAAATGGGTAGCGTGTATCTCACAGTCGAGCACACTCAACAATAGCTTTCTTACTTATTTTTTGATAAAGAAACGCCTTGGACTATTTGCTGACTAAATTTAAATTTACTTGTGTATTGCTTTAATATAATGAAAAATGTTAATATGTTTTGATTTATTTGAAATATTTACTAAAGATTATTTAACATTTGAATTTTACTATCACGTTTTTCTCGCAAATTTAAACGCCTGAGTAAAATGTGTGTTTGCAATAAATAGAAAACTTCTTTGAGCCAAAGCAAAGTAAATCGCACCTTCTTGAATGAGTTGAATATTTTGCTAGAGAAAAAGCTAAGCAGAAGTAAATTGTTTACGCTTCGCATTGACACAAGCTCAGACTCTTACACATGAGTGTACTCGTTGGGGAAAAGAGCTGAGATTATTGCCATTTTGGCGCAATGAACTTAACCCTTTTTCGTGTAGAACTTTTCACGAAGATCCCAGTTTCAAATACCGCTTTTAATTAGATTTATGCTCAAGAGGGCGATTCCGACTCGACTTCGACTACAACGATGTGTGAATTAAAAATGTTTGTAAATTGCAAGCAAAGAATTCGCTCTGCTCCAGAGTTGAGATTGAGATTGAGAGAAGGATTGAGAACGGAAAGGAAAGGTGTTGTGGGAAAAACCCTTGCTATCAACTTGTCCGCTGTCAATTACACAAATAGCTCTTAGGCTTTGCCATTCTATTGCCATTGTCGGTGCAGTAGTCAAAAGTTAATCAAATCAATGTTTGCCGGTCTTATCTTAGATACATGTCTATTTGTTATTTGTCAATCACTAAGCTACTTCATGTATGTCAATATGGGCCAGGTGCCAGATCCCAATTTTCCAACCCAGACCCAGACCCTCTCACCTACAATCCAAGTGCTTTGTTCTTACACTTGACTGGTCACATTTTCCAGCTCACCCCAAGAGAGAATGAGAGAGAGAGAGAGAGAGAGATCCGTCTGTCAATCTGTCTGTCTGACAGTCTTAGTGTCTTTCTGTTTGCCTTCTTTAGTCGACGGCTTTCTGGCCCTGCTTTGTTTGAGCTCAGTACATGCTTCATCTAGCTCACATAACACCAATTCCAATTTGAACATAAAATCGAACTGGGACAAAGACATTGAAATTGAAATCAAAAGCGGGAACGAAAACAAGAATAGAAACGAGCACGAGAGCGAGAACGAAAAAATGGGAATGAGATTGGGCAACGGCCAATGGGAAGGCAAAATAAAAGTGGAAATGAAAATACGTACTTGGAGATGAAAGTGGAAGCAAGCAGCAAACATGGAAAGCAACTTTGTAGTTTTGCTTCAAATTTATCAGTCCATTATACCTGATAGGTACAAGCACAATGAAATCCTTTGAAATGCTGCTAAGAGAACAAAAGACTCGAAAGCAAAATGAAGTGGTAACAGAAAACTAAAAACAAGTCAGGCGAAAACAAAGAATGTAATAAGTACAAAATTATACACAAATTTAATAAATAAATAATTATCACAAACTTAATTGGGAAAAATATACATATACAAAGCTATTAAAATATGATGCATGTTCAAGCAATTATAATATAAATTTGAAATGCACAAAAATAAAAGAAATGTAAAATTAAAAATGTAGACAATTTGGTTCATTTTACTAAATACAAATTATATTAGTCTGGAAAAAAGTATATCAACTATTTGATATCCTTTTTCACAATATAAATAAATAATAAATAAAAGAATACAAAAAAATTGGGAATATACAAAAATAGAATTTGATAAAAATATTAAATTAATTAATAAAAATATATTAAATTCATCAGAGAATTACTAAATAATATTACATTTAGAATATACTATTTAGTTAAAAATATACCAAATTGAGACTAAAACAAGTTAAATTATAAAATGAATATACCAAAAAATAAAAATACTATTATGCATAAAATATACTATTGAGATCCAACTATACCAAATTGTGAACCAAAGAAAGTTTCATTACAAAAATTAATATGCCGAATTAATATATCAACAAAGTAAAATATACTATTTGACTTCAAATTTTACAAAATTGTGAACCAAAGCAAGTTACATAAAAAATTATAAAATTAATATCCTAAAATAATATACCCAAAATTCAAAATATACTATTGGGTTAAAACTATACTATTGACCTAAAAATATACCAATTTGTGCACCAAACCAAGTTTCATTAAAAAAATTAATATATCGAATTAATATACTAAAAAAGTAAAATATACTATTGACTTCAAATTATACCAAATTGTGAACCAAATCAAGTTACATTATTAAAAAATACTATAGGGTTAAAAATATACCAAACTTAATATACCAAAATATTCAAAATATACTATTGAATTAAAAATATAGCAATTTGTGAACCGACGCGAGTTACAATCTGTTGAACCGAGAAAGTCTTGGCTGAAGCGTAAAATAAAACACATCGTTCTGCTTTAAGTATTTATTCGCAACTGTGTATATTAAATGTTAGTTTACATAGTTATGTGCAGTGCAGATGTTAACATAATGTTAATGCACTGCTACTTTTAGTTATCGATATTCATATGCGTACATTGATATTTTTAACACAATCGAAGAAGATAGAATAGAAAGATAGGGAGATAGAATGATGTTCCTTAAGGTATTTTTTTCCCCCTTCCTTTCTAATTGGTCTTCCGCCTATTTATTAAATAGCCATTCTAGAGCCCAGAGTAAAGAATAAAATACTATGCAAAAAGGGCAGCTTCAAATTATTTGCTTATGAATTTAATTACACAGAGCCAACAACACTTTAAAATGTCCCCCTTCAATATTCTCTGGGCAGCGCAGATGAAAATACCCACAAATGGAACTTAAAAATTCAAAGCATACTTCTGGGGGCGGGTCCAAACATCCCACAGGCTGTCAATTTGCTAAGACACAAGACGCAAGACGCCAACCTAAAGTGAAGTCATTAATTGTTGTTGTCGTTGTCGTTCGTCCTGTGGCGATTGAAGTCAAGTTTGACCAGCCGGAAGGAAAGGAAGCGAAGGCGCAGACTGAACAAGTGCTTACATATCGAACTGTTGCTAACTGAGACTTGGTGTTCCATTTAATTGTTTTGACGTTGCGCGTGTTTTGCATGCCACAGCAGTTGGTGGCGCGAAGAGCGGGAGACGGGGAGGGAAAAGCAGGTGTAATGGTTGAACACCGGCTCTAAGGTATAATTTCTATTTGGCATTGCATACACGTCGCCGAACTCAGCGCAGCGGCGACCGCCTTTTAATTAGCCTGTGCCCAGGATACCCACAGCTCATGCACTTAATTAACCAGGTCGGGGTCTCGTTCAGGTTCAGGTTCAGGTCCTGGGTCTGGGTCTAGTTTGTGATCGAAGCGAGAGAGCGAGTAGCGGCTATATTCAGACAGTGCTTGGGCGTGGCGACGATTCAATTTGGCTTGATGGAGCGTGGCGCAAAGCGTGTGCCACATACGCAATGTTGCCACCGTTTACCGTTTTGCCGTGTTGCAAAGTGACGCACCAAAAAGTATGCATAACTAAATGCTGTTCGCATGCATGAGCTAATGGCCAAAGCCAAACGAATGGTAATTGTGTTGAAAGCGGTCCCAACGCAGGCAAATGGTGGAAAGGGAAGCGGGGAGTGGAAAGGGGCAACTGTGCTTGACCTCGGGCTACGCTAACTTCAATACGTGCCACCAACAAGAGTCGTCCACATCTCGTCGCAGGCTCAGTTCTCAGTTCTCTGCTGCAGTCATTTTCTTTGTTTCTTTCTTTCTTTTTTTGGCTTTGAGGCATCTGGTGAGGTTCTTTTATTGTTAGCTACGTGCGCCTCCTCCTCTGCACCTCTGCTCCCCGTCCCTCCCTTTGCGTTGCCCCACACATGGCCTCCCCCATTCTCCAGCATAAGCTAAAAGCCGCTGTATGCAAAGCTGCGTGAAAAATTAGCGTCATTGCCGTTTGCTGTTCACGGCAGCAGTCGAGGCGACAGCTGCGCGCCTCTTGTTTTACGGCCATTTTTTTCCGCATTTTTTGATACCCTGTAAAATTGGAGAGTTGGATGAAGGGATGCTAAACGGACATAGTCTACGTTATTTTATCAAGCAAACAATCATTAAGACAATGAATCAATCGATGCATTGCAAAGGTTTGATCAGTAATCAGTAATCACGGAGCCAGTATCATTGTGCAAAACAGTTCACAATAAGTCGGTCAATCAGTCAATCATTTAATAAAATATCAGACAAACTTACAAAGCATAATTCAAATACTCAACAATGAGTCTGGAAGTCAATCAATTGGTTAACATATCTTTAAATACAACAATGTGTCAGAAAGTTAATCCTTTAGCCAAGCAAGGGTTTAATAAATCAAATAATATGTCTTTCAATTCAATCATTAAATCAGTCAATTATTTAATACATCTTATAAGGCATCAACCAAATGCCCCAAAAGGAGTTTGCAAGATAGCAGCTAATCAATCAGTTAAAATATATTTATGAGTCAGTCAGTCAATCGTGTAATAAAGGAGAAACTGGTCACACTAAAGTAGCCTTCATAAATCATTTAATAAGTTTTCGAAATCAATTAATCTGTCAATCGTTTAATATAGCCTTCAAAACATCAATAAAATGCCCAAAAATTAGTTTGCAGACGAGTTTATTAATCAGAAAATATTTCTCTAAATTCAACAATGAGTATGTTAGTCAATCAAATAACAATTTAGCGATTTCACTAATGCTTAAGTCAGTCAATCATTGAAAACTAAACCAAACTAAACCGGATCGTATCTAAGTCCATTAGTTAATCAGCGATTCAATCAAACAATCAACAAGCGTTGCCAATTGAAGAGTCAGCCTGGATAAAAAAGTCAGTCCATCCTTTTCCATGGTATCTCAATGTCGATTGGCACTCACACAAATCGTTTTTGGCTACGCCTTTGTTCTAGCTGCATTTTTTCAGGCGGCAGGCAAAAGCAGCATTGCAGTTTTTTTTTATCGTTGGTCTCGATGCTTTTGTTGTTGCTGCTGTTGTTGTTGTTGTTGTTGGTTGTGCTGCACATTTCGTGGCTTTTGCGTGCTGACACATCTATGTGTGGGTGTATGTGTGTAGGAGTGCGTGTGTGTGTGGATGCCTGTGCATGTGTGCAGCAGCAAGAGCATGATTGGAGGACTAATAAAATGCATTAAACTGTGCATTTATTTTTTCATATTCGAAATGTTTGGCATTTATGCTTTTCATATTAAATAAATTCTTTAAACTTCTTGAAACTAGACTGAATAAATCTCTTTAAATTTCACCCTTTTTTAAGATTTAAATTTAGTTTAGCCCTTACAGGTGGAAAGTATACAATATTTTTAAAGTATAGGAACTACATAGTTTAGTTTACATACATTTAAGTTTCAGTAATACACGACATAAATAGCCGAAATCGAAATCAAAAACATTAAATTCTTAGGGAATATTTGAGGATCCATGTTCAAAGTTTTCATCTGTTTGTTGTGTGCGCACTTTCAGTTTGTGGTACAACAAATTTAAGCAACTTTAGTTTGAACAGATTTAGCAAAAATAAATTGAATAAAGTGTGAAAATTCATCCACTCAAATAGGAATATTCACAGCTCAAAAATTGTATCCTATTTAAATGTTGTGCCTTCATTTGCAAATTTCCTGTCGGACCAACCTCTTGTTTTCCTGAATTTATATCAAAAGTTTCCGCAGTTGATTTGCAACCACACACGAGTGTGAGCCCAACCACATTACCCACAATTCCAGGCAGTTTCTCTGCCACATTCTGTAAATCCTGCACGTGCAAGAGCCAAAAAAAAAAAAAAAAAAAAAAAAAATCGAGAAACTACAATAAACATCAACAACAAAATCTGCATTTATATTAGTGTGTGTTTATGTGTATTCCGTTTGTGCGTTCGCTCGCATGTCTTAACAATTGTGTCCCACTCCAACTCCCCATTTACAAGCCTCCTCTTGCAGTTTCTCGCTCACTCGCACTTACACTCGCATTGTCAGTGCTTGTCCCACTTTCAGTCGGTGTTCCTTCTCCTCCTCGCTTCGCCTTCTATAACGGGTGCGTACCTTTTTGCATACACTTGTGAATTTCGAATATTTCACGAAAGCAAAATCTGTTGTCTCTTTTGCCTGTTTTGCGTTGGAGTATTACAAACTGCGAGGGTGGCTCTTGAAGTTTGTCACTCGAACCTAAGCAGAATAATAAATGTGGATAATTAAATGTACAGTTGTTTTTATTTTTTTTTGCCTTCATAATGAGTTATACATTTTATTGTATAGTTATTTATATTCGAAATTTATTTATTTATGCAATTAATAACATAAATTTATAGAAGTAAGTACTAAAGCTATGCAGAAAGATTTTTAGATCGAATAAGCTCAGCTTTTACTTAAGAGGAGTTGTCAAAAAGCATATAAAATATATATAATTGAATCACTGCAATCATTTCTATGTAGCTGTTGACATACTTCAGTGACTCATCTCGCAACGTCTGCCCCAATAAATGTGCGTGTGAGTGAGTGTGTTGTTTTTGCATTTGTCATCGAAAAATGTTTTACTGCTCACCCAGCAGCCAATTTGTGAAGCAACACACTCTCGCTCTCACCTTCTTTGCCTTTGCCTTTGCATTTGCCTTCCGCTCTGACTTACGAACGAACGAGCAGCGCACTCTGTCGTACTTGTGGGCCGCAGGTCGCAGTTCTGCTGCCGATGAAAGAACACAAAGAATGAAAACTGTAAATTTATTGTGAACCACATGCGAATTCAAAATGGTAAACAAACTTGCCATTCTCTCTTGCCACAAGCAGTGCAGACACAGCAAACAGGTCAAAAGGAGGGAATATTGGAATAGTTGGCGAGGTTGGGAACGTGCCTTGGGCAAAAGCAATTAGAATGATCATAAATGGAAATTGCAAACGCAAATTGAGTTTGTCGGCGAGCTGCCAACACAATTCGCATTTCAATTAATTAGTTGGCAAATTATAAAATGTTTTATGTAGATTTTTGTTGCTGGCTTTTTTGTTATTGTGATAATCTAATCACAAGTTGTACAGCAACAAATACTTAATCGATTTTTAAAAGCAAGCGCAGTCATAAAAAAATGTTCTTTTTTACTGACAAAGAATTCAGAGGATTTACTTTTGATTTTTAACAATTGCATATAATTTATTTTCTTTTATTTACTTGTTAAATGCATGCCAGAATATTTAAAAAATTAATATCCCATTGTTAATGTTTTCTGCTGCTTGCAATCAGATTTATATTATGTGCGAACTACGAGTGCATTTAATTAATAACGATTGCACATTTTGTGCAGCAATTTCAAGTAGTTTTTATTCAAATTTTCATTATGCGAACACCATGAGTGTGAGTGTGAGTGTGAGTACGACTACGACTACGAGCACTCAAGCTCATACTCGTATTTGTATTCGTATTTGGCCTGAATGTTGTATGAGTTCTTTGCCTCCGGTCGCAACGCCACGCCAAGCAATTAAAAATGCTGAGCATTTGCAAGTAATTAAGAAAGTTTTTGCTACTTGTGTAACTTTCTGCTACCACACGAACAGAAAAGTCTGTCTGTCTTTTTGTCTGTCTGTCAGATAGATACACACAGTGAGGGGTCTGAAAATGGGGGAGGGAGGGAAATGGATCACACACTTGATGCCTCGCATCATCTCTCACATCTCTCACATCTTTCACATATCAGTCAGGCATAAAATTCTAATGATAACTTGGAATGGTCTCCGCCGTTCAGCTGTGAAATGAGTTGGCATACCTGGCACTCACAGTGGCAGCAACAGCACTGGCAATGCCACCAACAGCAACAGCAGCAGCAGCAGCAGCAGCTGCTAATAAAATGTCAGCACGAAATCGAAGTCATCCTCTGGCAAAGCATCCCAGCAACCATCACCGAGAGAAATCGTTTCATGGCTTTCCATTTCACTTAACATAAGTAATACACGCTCACTCATTCTCTGTCTCGCTCTCTCGCTCGCACACACTTGCACACATAACTCATACGCAGTGGATGCAGCACAGCTCTAATATGGATTGCTCCTGCTGATGCTGCTGCTGATGCTTCTGCTGTTACACATACTTTATGGAACGCTGTCATAATCGCAATGCGTTTTTCATTTTCAACACACTTGAGTGGGGTAACATGATTTGCTCATGTGCTTGACACGATCAAATTTTGATCAAGAATGTGATTTTCGAAATGCGCAAAAGGGGGAATATAAAACTGGGATCGTTTCTAATTCTATTCTATTCAAATCAATTTTTAAATTTTTTTAAATTTACATAAACAAACCAAAAAATATTATAGTTATTTATTGAATTATTTTCATTACTACTGCAAAATTTCTATTGTATTTAATGCTATATAATACCGTATCTATTAACTTTCTTACGTCATTTAAGAATGTTTATTAATGAATGCTGCAGATGGGTCAAGTTCCTTTGGCTTAAAATTTGGTATATTTTGTACTCTGCGGTATATTTCGAGTGTATGTAGTACTATATCGATATACCAAATATAATCGTTGGTATATTTAGGGATTTTTGTTGTAAAAAAATGTGTGGCGGAGTTTATTTGGCTGATATTCTGGTATATTTTATGTTCTATGGTATATACCAAATATGTTGTATGGTATATTTTAGTGCTGTTGTGGTATATTAATTCGGTATACTATATTTTAGAATATGGATTGTTTAAAATGGGTTGCAAGTGTCTCACTGTCGAGCACACTTGACTGCAGCTTTCTTCCTTCTTTTAAACCGATGTTATTAATATCACAACACCTTCCACTATACATTCTTATTGCAGCTGTTTCGACATTATCCCAGTACTCTTGAAGAGTATGAAACTATTCGCTTTAATTGTCCGTCTTCACCTGTGGCACTCTCACATTTCAATGCTAAAAAGAATGCAAAGTTTGCTGCTGCCATGCGTCGCATTTTGAATGAACATGCCAGCAACAGAGGCAGATATAGAGGCAGAGGCTGTAGGATAACCCCCTGCGTAGGCGTTTAACTAGGATAGGGGCGTGGTCGCATCACATCGCATCGCATCACTTGACTCTGGGATTCTCCCCCGTTCGTATCTGCTGCGTGCGTTTGGGATTTCCATAACGCAGAATACTTGAAAATCGTTTTGTGTGTTTGACACAGATTTCAGTCAGGCAATTTATATCGATCTGTTGGGCAACAGAATTTAAGGCGCTGCAAGCGAAACAAATTGTAAATGATTTTCAAAGTTTGTCGCTCAACGCTTTAAGCGATGCCATTTAATATCGCTCAGCTGTTGGGATCAACGCAACGTGTGTTGCCCGACATTAGAGGCAACGCCTTCTGCCCAACCCATTGTCAAGTCGAGTGTAAGAATTTCACACACGCACACACACACACACACACGCCGAATGCGCATAATCACCGTCTGAAATTAAGCACAAAATTTGAATTTAAAATGTTTTTGTTAATGTTGTTATTTTATCGCACATTCTGTGTACGCAGAGTTAAAGCAATTCATGCAGAAACAAAAGTAAGAAAGTAGAAAAACTTTGCAACTGAATGAAATTAAGCACAAAAAGTCGGCAAGAGCTAAAACTACATGACATTTTTAATTATCTAGAACAAGCACACTTAGCACACTCACATATACACACACTCACACACACAGAGACCAATACACAAATGACTGTATGTGTTTGTGGAACTGTGGAGCAAGTAGCCGCATTAAATGTTAAAAAAAAAGGAAGTGCCGTAAAAAAATGATTAGATTGATTTTCCAGATCAAAATTGTGAATATTTAAAGTGAAACAAGTAAGAACACCATATTCTAAAAATATACAAAAAATATCCCATAAAATACTAAAATATACCGAAAGCTATATTTAGTATATCGATTTTATACAACATAAAAAATATACAATAGATTAAAATAGTAAAATCTTCCAGATTGCCAGCCAAATCAATAAAGTTCGCAACAAGTTTGACCATTTTTTTTTATAAATATTTTGGTAATAAATTTATGGTTTAGTAGTTTTTTATGATATTCATTTTCCTAATATTATTCGTTTAAGTTGCTTTGTAGGAAGATCGAAACTAATTGAAAAACAAAAAACTTCTATAAATCTAAACTTCTTTAAAGAAAAACGTAATGACTTTTGTATTTTGATTACAATAAATCAGCATTTAAATATGTACTTATATCAGTCAGACTAATTTTTTGTTCATCTCGAATGTGTCACTACGAATTCGAAGCTTTACAATTCTAATAAGTTTACCAAAAAGCATGTACGATTACTATTCCATCGTGTATAACACAAAGTGCATTCAGAATGAAAAAATAAAAATGACAAAGTTTTCTAGAGTTCATGAGGAAAGTAGCTACATCATATGTTAAAAAAATGAAGAGGGATTTCTTTGAATCTAACAAATGTTGATTAGGATATTTTAGTTTCAAATAGTCAGTGAATAAAATAACAACAAGGTATTTGATGTACTTTCATTAGTAATTAAATTGCGGCAAAACAACTTTAGAATATGGGTTAAGTTCATCTCAAATTTCCTATGAAACTACGAAAAATAAGATGTATACGTAATCTTAAAATTTTTGATAAGTTAACCACAAAGTACGCTTTACAACCTTACCACCGTGCACAACAAATGCAAAGTGCATTCGCAACGCGCACTTGCAAATGTGATGCTCATACACACACACACACACACACGCACAAACACAATTACAAACACAAAAATCATTGCATACTTTTGTGGGCTGGGCATTTAAATGAACATTTTGCAGTGCTAACTGCAAATGCAGAAGGAAGTCGAGTGAAAAGCACGTTCACACATAAACACAAACCCATAAAGCGAGTTAGAGAAAATAAGATATACGCAGAGCGAGAAAGTGCGAGAGAGTAAGAGTAAGAGAAAGAGAAAGAGAAAGTGTGGTAAATGGCATGCGAAGAATGCCTAAAACGCATTGAGAGCAGACAACATGCTTTTTGCCTACGCTTTAATTAAATATTTGAAATATACTGCAAGAATTCCAATTTGCTTATAAGCCATGCTTAATAGTCGATTAAAACTTTTTTCTGTGCGAGATACTTTAAAACGCATTCGCCATAATTAATAATCGACCTTAATCAGTCTTAATGAAAAACAAGTAAGAAAGCTAAAGTCGAGTGTGCTCGACTGTGAGATACCCGCTACCCATTTTGAATAAATCTAAATATTGCGTTACTTTTCTCAAAATATACCAAACCTACTAACAATATACTAAATGGTATATCAAGATAGTGCCACATTCAAAATATACCATAGACGGCACAATATACCAGATTGTCAGCTAAAGCAACTAAGAGCCCTATAAAGTAAACGTTTTTGCTCATACAAAAATATTTCGTTGATAACTGCGACGATTTTTATCTGATCGCACCCAAATTTTCAGTAATTATAATTACAGTAGATTCCGGCTATAGCGACTTTCAAGGGACCGACGATTTTACGTCGTTTGTTTTGTTTTTTTTTTATGGTTGCCATGTTCGTAAAACAAATTAATTTTTAAACAAAACAAAAAATTTATAAATTTAATTTAATAACATGGTTTTTCCATAATAAATCGTATACCTGCATGTTCCTTAGCATAAGCTAAGGCGTCAGCTAAAACTAACAGAGAGTAGTGAAAATGTAAGAACCTTCGTGTCGCTCCTACGAACACAAGCAACAGTGCCGATCACTGTTAAATACATACATTTATGACAGCGTCGTTTGATACTTAAATTTGTTGGCATTATTTTACTGTATTTTTTTTTTTCGTCGCAATATCCGGTTGATCTGTGAACAATTTCGTCGGTATAAGTGGTTTGTCGCTAAAAGCGGAGACGTACTAAGCGGAAGCCATCGACTTTTCCGCGCAATAACCGAACGGACACTATAAGCGGAGTCGCTATAACCGGACTCTACTGTATTATAGTTATTATTGCTAATACCAAAATTCGCGCTTTAAAATTACGCTTGTTATTCGATTTTCATTGATTTGCGGGGGCGGAAGTGGGCGTGCCAAAATTTTGAAATAAACTGTATAGGGTCGGAGATGTCTCCTTCTACCTGTTACAAACATTTCCTGCCGGCACAAAGTTATAATACCCTTCTACCCTATGGGTAGCCGGTATAAAAACTCAATTTTACTCTTATTAATTTAATCAAGTTGTTTTTAAATTTGCTAACCGATAAGTTGTCAGCATATATATTAATAAAAACTCAGTCCCATTCTCGTTTTGAAAGTATTCGAACATAATTTCAAGTACTTCGGAGATTGACCCCACTGTCAACACGCGACTGAAAGAAATTGAAAACAATGTTGTTCTCGATGGGTCTCTACTACTGCTACTGCTTGGCGCAGACAGAACAGAACCTATTGAACAGAAAAAATTACAGACGATCATCCGACATTGAAATGTATTCTGCAGAATCAAGGCCGAGACTCTAGGTTATCATTACTTGACCTCTCTCGTTAAGATGTATTGAGCGGAATCCACATCCGCTTCAGACATTCAATGACTTTAACAAAATAACGAAATTCAGTTCCAAATTCATTTTGTTTGCGGGCAGTCGAAACATTTAAAATGGGCGGATTAAAATTTAACGGAGTTTTGTTACTGATGGTTCTTCAAATATTCTTGGTGGCTACAACAACTGGAGATGAAGTGAGATCAAAGATATAATACTAAGAAGAATAAAGAGTGATTAAAGTGTTGATAAAGTTGATTTTCTTCCTATCAGACGTGTGAATCAGACCGAAAAATGGAAGAACAGTGCCGGCTTCATAACTACAAAACTGTCAAACCTTTGCTCGATTATTTTAGGCAGGTTAGAAATGAGTTAGATCAAAGTGAAACTAAGGAAAAGCAGATAAGTGAATTAAATTCTGATCTTATGGGAAAATATCATGAAATTGTAAGAATTCATTAAACATTCATGAAGGAGGCAGATCTATTAAATGAGTATAAAAACAATGTAATCAAAGGGGAAAACGATTTGCAATTGTGTCAAAATAAAGTTGATAAATCTGAATCTGAAATTAATTCACAACAAAATATTATTCTTAAATTAAAAGAACAACTATCAGATAAATCCACCAACTTAGAAAATTGTCAAGTTCAATTAAAATCTCTTAATTCTATATTAATTGAAAAAGATGAAAATATAAAGAGATTGAGTGAGAATATTAAAAATAACACAGAACATCAGAAAACAATTGAGTTGGAATTAGAGAAGAGTAAATCTATATTAACAAAGCAAGAAAAAGATTTTCAGCTATGTCATTCGGAAATCAACACATTAAATAGGACATCAGAGAACATTAGAGAAGAACAGAAAACGATTCAATTGAAATTAACAGAAAGTGAAACTAAGCTAATAGATAAAGTAGAGGATAATCAGTTATGTCAATATGAACTTGAGAAATTAAGTTCCACATGCATCCCTTTCGGTGAAAATCCAGGAGTTTATCAACTCAATGTGTCTGGCATAGGTTTATTCAATGTTTTGTGCGATAGTCAGTTAGCTGGACCTGGATGGATTGTAATACAACAACGAGTTGGGGGATATGAGAGTTTCAATAGGGATTGGGCAACGTATCGCAAAGGTTTCGGTTCTTTTGAAAGTGATTTCTTTCTTGGATTAGAGAAATTACATCGCATCACAAGCTTGCAGCGTTTCGAACTTTACATACATTTGGTTGATCTGAATGGAAGTACCTACAACGCTCGATATGACGACTTCAAAATATCTGATGAAGATAATGGATACGCACTGAGTTTGGGTAAATTCAATGGAACTATTGAGGATAGCATGAGATACCATGAAAACATGAAATTCTTAACATTCGATCACGACAACGACAAAAATGATCGTGGTAATTGCGCAGCCTGGTTTAAAAGTGGCTGGTGGTACAATTCTTGTTTTATTACGTAAATATTGCAAATTTTTATTTTCGAAGGAATACACATAATTATAGATTTTTGTTGTTCCTTATGCAGTAATTTAAATTCACCATATGATAGTCTATATTGGTGGCACGGTAGGATCATTGTACTTAAAGAAGTTAAGATGCTAATTCGCCCCAAAGAAGCGATGAAGAAGTGATAAACTGAAAAGCTGAAATTCCCATATTTGACTCAATTATGTAATCATTTATATATAATTGGTGCATTAAGAAATTACGTTCTGAAAAATAAAACGATCAACTATTTAATGCAGCTATTTATTTTTTGAATGGAAATAGATCAGTTTGTATTGCATCTTAGTGTACCTTTTGATGTAGCAAGTTTAAATTTTTAGACGCTTTCAATAGAGGTGCAAATACTCAAAAGTCATTAACTTTATCTGATCACAACCAAATTTTCAGGAATGACTATTATTATAGTTAATATTGTAAATACCGCGCTTTTAAATTACGCTTGTTACGCGTGGCAAAAATTTGAAATATACTTGATCTGCGTGCAACATATCAAATGCTGTCGAAAAAAGATTACAGCTCTATCTCTTATAGTCTCTGAGATCCAGTGTTTCATATGGACAGACAGACAGACGGACATAGGTACATCGATTAAGAATATATGTATATACTTTCTGGGGTCGGAGATGCCTCCTTCTACCTGTTACATACATTTCCTGCCGGCACAAAGTTATAATACCCTTCTACCCAATGGGTAACGGGTATAAAAAGAAGCCATCTGCCTATAAAGTAATTGCCTTTTTATGGCATCTGTTGTTGGCTGCTTTATTTCACAGTGCATTTTATTAAAATATTTCACCCACAAAGTATGAACGAACTGGTAAATAATTCTTTTGATAAAGCAAAGAAAGATTTAAACGCATTTATTAAATTTTAATAACGACACAATTATGAATTAAGGGGATATAATTAGCATAGAAATGCGTATTGATTAATTTATAATTTATCAAACGTTTATAGAGCATATGAAGAGCAATTTACGCATATTAATCGTACTCGAGCGAAGTCCATCATCGATTGAGACAATTTAATTATTAATCACTAATAGCTTCGAGCTCGATACTAATGGCTGTTAATGAATAAACGCATAAATATGACTCACAACGGAATATAAATATGGAATCAAACCTGGACAATCAAAAGAGGCAACAAAGGCAAAGCGAAACAAGTTAAATATTTCAATAAAATTAACTCGGACATTTTCTAATTTGCATACTTTGCTTATTTGCGCAGGTCTTGAGATTCGCATTAAGCCTAGTTTTTCCGCTTAACAATTATTTATTTACTTAGTTTGTTTCTCCGGCTTGACCATTAAACAAAGCCAAAAAGCCTAAAACTTTGAAATAGAAAAACTGTTGCGATTATTTGTGCAGCACTTTAAGGTGAAACTACAAACAGAAAACTTTTAACGCATAAAATTAAGCCACGTTTTGCGTATTTTGCAATTTTTAAGTTGCGAACAAAAGCAACAGATAACAACAGAGAAAATCAGAAGACTTCTTTTCAAGCGTCTTTTCGCCAATATCCGGTCGCCTAACGATTATGATAAGTGATCAACTAAGAGTTACCCAGTAAGCCAACATAATTTTAGTTATAGATTCAATAATTTAACGGTATATTTTGAATTTCTCTTGTGTCTATAATAAAATTTAAATTCAGGTACTATTCCTACAGCATTTTTGTTTAGATTGTGTTTTAAAGCATTAGAGAGGGAGGAAGACCACTTATTATTTATGTAGGTTTATTAATATAAGAGATGTGTAAGGTTTTCTTGATTATAAAAAAGAGCTGTTTCCAGATAAACGGAATAAATGATCTGCGAAAAAGCTGTATATTGCGTAAGATTGATTTTAGAAACTTGTTCTGTTTTACCATAAAATATATAAATACGTTCATTTTTTGGTTTTGCGTACGAATTTATTAATTTTTTCCGTTATCAGAACAGAAAACAAAACAGAAAAAAAAAAATCGAAAACCATTCTTAGCTCTAATTAGAGTACTACTCTAGAGCTATAAAAATAACCTTTTCTAATTGTATCAGGTTATGTTTTTTTTTTTTGTCACTGAAAAGCTGGTCGCACGCGACATCCCTCAGAGAATTACCCATATTATAAAAATAGTACACTATTTTGGTATGTTTTAGGAATATCATTTCATTGTTTCGGTATATTTTAGTGTTATTTTGGTTTATCAATTCGGTGTATTTTATGAATAATACCACACTATTTTGATTTTATTGAAAATAGGTAGCGCATATATCACAATCGATATAATTTAGTATTATTTTGGTTAATTTAATTAATTAATTTAGTAAATTTTATATTTCATTTAGCTAATAAAGTACATGTTAATATGTCATTTCAACATTAATTTAGTTAACATTTTATATAGGCACTTTTAAACTTGCTTTCACTTTAAAATGGAAATTGTTCCCAGATTATCCTAAAATATTTCTAAATTTATTGCAAAGCGTGCCTTTCATTATTTCATTATTATTTCCAGTGCGTGTTTGTTCAAATTAAAATGTTCATAGAATACTATAAATTAAGCTCACATTAGAGATTATTTAGTTGGCAGATCAATGGTCTCATTTGCTTAATTTGTGTTGGCTCTTGTCATAAAATGTGTCGCAGCGTGTCAGATGTTGCTATTTTTACCTTTATTGTATAGACACTGCCGCCTATTTGCGCATAAATAAATAAATAGCCAGCGTACACACATTCGCACGTATCTAGGTGAAAAGGTACGTGCTCATCTACTCTGCACTTGCTGCCATAAAATGCCCCAAAATAACAAACAAGATGTTCAAGGTAAAACATGTGTAGTTTTATTTTTTTTTTAGCAAAAAAACAAGCAATCACTTTGTTGTTAACTTTTGTGTATATTCTTACTAATTTAATCTGCTCTTTTTATTTTACTTCGTTAACCCTTGAAGCGTTTGCTTATCAGCAGCAGTCTGCAATTTATGGGACCCTGCTCTGGGCAGAGTATTGTGAAAAGAGGGACATGACAGCCCGCAAGTGAAACACAATGCAAATGTTGTCGTTGATAACTTTATCAACACAAAATTTTGCATACATCAAGACGCACAAGCCAAGTCGAGTTTTGCTTTCATCCTTCGTCCTTCGCCCGCAGTCAGCTTCCGACTTTTCTAATAATAAAGCATACTTATTCGGTCTTCGGGGTGCGAGGAAGGAAGGGAAGGGAACGAAGGGAAGGAAGGAAGGATGGGAATGTGCTGGCTGGCTGGCTGGCATGTCGAATTTGCTTCGATGGCTCTGTTGTTGGCGAGTATCAACGCAACTTGCTAAGGAGCTGTCACTTGTGAATACACTCACTCTCACACTCACACTCACACCCACACTCACGCACTCGCACTCATATCCGCTTCACTCGATTTCAACAATGTGCTCTCCTCTTTCGCCTCATCCCCCTGGCTATGCGTTTAGTTGGTGTCCGTGTTAATGTTTGTTGACATGGAAAAGCCTAAAGTTATTGTTTGCAACACCATTGCCTGACCTCGACCTGGCTAAACTGACCCTGGTTGTGGTTCTAACGCCCCCCCGAAAAGGCTACATAATTTGCCTCTTTGCTGTCTGCACGCTCCTCTCTCTCTCCGTCTCTCCTTCAGGGCACTCCTAATAAGCGGCTCAAGTGTTGGTCTGGAATTAATACGCTGCCTCCTCCTCCTCTACTGTATCAATGCCTTTCAGCCCCTTCTCTCCACCCAACTGTCATTGCCTGTTTGTTGTTTGTTTATGTATTTATCATCGCCTCTGCCCAAAGTTACAATCACCGGACATGAAAAGGCCAGAGACTGAGACTGAGACTGAGTTTGAGACTGAGTGCGTGTGCTCTGCTTCTGATTATCCTTCAGATTTCAACTGAAGATTTCAAAAGCCATTCTATTTGGTGACTAAGTGTACACATTTTGCTCGCTTTCGATCTCCCAAGGGCTTTAAATGTTACATCTCTTTAGCACTGAATGCTCTTTTGAACTTTACAGATAATAAAGACTATCAGAGATTGGCATTCGAAGAGCCTTTCCAATCGATACATTTAACAAGGCTGCTTTTCTTATGCTTACTTGCATTTTGTTTCTTCATTTTCACATATTTCTTTTTGCTTTATTTTTAATTTGATGTATTTAATTATTGTTCATCTAAACTGTTATAGAGGGACTTTCATTGCTTTAGTATTTTGAATATATATTTATTTTTTTTCATCAAGTTTTCAAGTTTAAATTGTGCATATCATTCAGTTTAAATTAACTATTAATCCTGAAATATTATTTCAATTAAGCTTTAATATAATATCTTATGTTAAATGTGATTTCACAATAGAATCGTTAAACGAAGTGTGGAGTGTCGATTGTCTGAGTTGCTTTGGTTAACAATTTGGTATATTTTGTACTCTATGGTATATTTTGTTGAATATCAATATACCATATACAGATTTCGGTATCTTTCAATATTGTTGGTATATTCGTTTGGCATATTCTGAATATAAAAGTATATCAATATACCAAAAAAAAACTTTTGTATATTTTTGTATATTCGTTTAGTATATTTTTGCCTTTAACAATATTAGTACCTTTATTTAAATAAAATGTATTTTTACTTTTAACTTATGAATTTATGTCATATAAATTTCTGTATTTTGAATTTATGTCACTCCATCAGCCTTATAAATTAAATATGTATTTGAATCCGTATATCATAAACTAAATTTATTTTAATATTTACTAATTTCGTTTTGTGGAGTTTATATATTTCTATGTTATGTAAGCCATTCAATTCTTAAACTAAATGTAATTTTTTAACGAGTAAATATAGCAAAATAATTCAAAATATCCACAATTATTTTACATCGCAATCTTCTACTTTCAACCTGTTATTCAGACACTTGTGTGTTGTACATCGTTAAACCATACACTGGGTGATAAACTCTTGGCACAATCTCGCTTTACAGTCCATTGGCTAAAAGTGGGCAACGCGTTTGATGAACACACAAATGCATTTGCTTAGCTGGCCACACAAATCGAACAAAATATCGATGCGCAGTCGAAGACAGTCGAAGTTCCACTTGAGCGAGGCCTGTGATTGATAAGCGGCTATAATAAAATTGTTATTAGTGAGTGTCGGAGTGAAAGCAAAGAGCCCCAAATGACCAAATGATGCGTAAATAAAAGTATAATGTGCCTTGGGGGCTGTGATTGGAACAGGCTAAGAATAGCCTAATCGCAATATATTAAACAAATAGAATCTATTTTTCCTTTTTTGGTGTTCGAGCATTCGTCTATGTTATTTGTCTGTGCATGGAATGGACAAAGGAGAGTGAATCGTGGAAATGTTGTCAAGTGTTTCATTCATTTCGCTTTGATTAGATATGACAATGGGAGACATGGAAGTGGGCGTTGCAATTTGGTTAGGAAAATGGGCGAAAATGAATGAGAATGGGAATATGAATGGGAATGAGAAGGGAAATGAGGAGCAGGCGAGTAAAAATTGCCTGCAAATAGTTGTCTGCTGATTAGCTTCCTGGGATCGTGGTTCTGTTTTGTTGGCTCTCTTCCAAAAGGCATTCGCCCATAGCTAGAAATATATATATATATATAGACCGACCCCCCATCGCAGTAGAATCTTATTGTTTGGCCAACTCACAGCTGGAAAATTCACTGTGAAACCACAGGATGACAGTCAATTGTTAATGGAGCCAATGGCAAATTTGCGGCAACATCAAAATGTTCTATGCTAATTTCAATTAAAAATTTTGCCGAGTCTGCTTCAAGGCATTTGCGTGGTGAGTTTGCCTCTCAGCAGCCAATTGAAGGTACGAAATAATAAAGTTTGCCGTTGAAGTTACCCCTGTGATTCGTTTTCCCTTTGCCCTGTTGCCCTTGCTTTCACTTGGAAATTGAAGCGCACACAAAGATCATCAAAGTTGTCGAAAGGTGCATCAATTTAACTCTCACTTTCGCTTTTCACTTAGTATTTCCAATAAAGTTGTGGCCAAAAAAAAGCTGACAGGCAAATGAATCAATTTAGAGATTACTTTTAGCTGTCAATTGGCTAACAAAACTTGGGTCAAAACTTCAATTGATGTCAGCAAAAGAAAGTTCAAAGCAGCCAAAGCAATTTTTAATCCAATTGCAAGTGCAAATATTTATTTCAATTGTGTCTCTCATAAAATTAAATATATTATATAAAAGAAACCTCAATATTGATTTGGCATATGCATTAAATCCAAGTAGTTCTTTGTTTAACCGTAACCAAGAGTTCTGTTTTCCAAATTAAATTATTGAAACCTTCTCTTCCACGTATTTATACAGCAAAAAATGTCCAAATAAATTATAGATTTATTCACCCTAATTTAATAACTAAAAAGACTTTATTATTAACAGAAAATGCTCAGTAGATTCCTGCCATTATTTAAATGTTATGCACAATATTATTAACAGACACAGCACATTTAAGTTTTCAAATAATCTACGGATTTATTTGATATAGTAAATGGTGAAATAAAAACACCTTAATAATAATAGAAAACACTCTATTAGATCTGTGATTCTTATCATTATGAATGCTGTATTTCAAACTAAATTAAGAGGCTGTTTTACTATTAATTAATAAACTTGTGGTGCGGTTCGTTTTCTTATGTACAAGTTTTGTATGTGGCATTATACAATATGCATTGCGCCAAGCAAATAATAAATATTTGCTCAGTGTGGCTGTTGGTGTTTGAGCAGTAAATAAATACGAGAGTACAATAAAAATATAGTCGAGAAAGGTATGAAATGGTTGAGGGGGAGTTCAACCGTTAAGCTTCGCCCACAGTTCCAACGTTTATTCTGGCCATGTTTATTATTAAAGAACTGGCCACGCGTTCAATTCGCTTTCAATGCTCAGTTCTCTGTTCTCAGTTTTATTCTCTGTTCTCGTGTTGATTTGTGTGCGTCAGTTGTCGGTTGTTGGTTGTTGGTTGATGGTTGCCGCCTGTCAGTTACCCCAGCAATGACAGTCGACTGACTCAGACACTTACATTCCATTCTCTGCTTTCATTTTCCCATTCAATTCACCTTTCATTCTCATCAGTAACAGTGAAATCGATTTTGGTAATTGGGCAATTTGCGCAACTTTATGCCTGATGGATAATCAAAGCGAGCTTTCAAGTTATTTCTGCATGCCAGCGAACTTGGCTAATTAAACAAAGACACGTTAGCATTGCGTTAACAAAATTCGCTTGGGCGTAAATTATGCGCATTGTTATCGCGTTGGGATTGTAGATTGTGGAGAGACTTCAGGGTCAGTCAGCAGCCGCCGGCATTCGACCGAAAATAAAGTCGCATAAATTATGTACAAAAATATAAAAATTCCTTTGACACCGACGCACGCACACAACACAAAAATTAAAATGAAAATAAAAATAAAAATACAAATGAAATAAAAATAAAAATCAAAATCAAAATAAATGACCGACGTACAACATGGCCAAGAGCGTTGGGTTTAAAGCAATTGTAAGCAAAGTGAGGGTGAGCTGAGAAATTTTAAATCGCCGTAATTCGCAAATGTTGATTTAGTAATACTCTAAAGTAGCAAGTTCAATGAATTATTTATCCAAGCTTTATTAATACATACATTTACATTCATTGAATTCAAAATTATTGTAATCAATATTTATTAATACATTTTTTCTATAAAATTTACACTTTGCGTTGAGCATAAAAATGTTATTGAAAAAATATGTTTTGCATTGCAAAACATTTTTAAAAACATTTTTATATGAAGTGATATGCATTCTTGAACAACAGAAATTGATTTTTTGTTATATCTGAAATCAATCAATGAATATTTTATCCAATCTTCCACTGCTCTATTAATACATACACTTGAATTCATTGAATTCTCGATTTTGTAATCATTTTGTATAATCAATTTTTATTATTTTTTAAGACTTTTCATTAACTTTTGCTTGTTGAGAAAAATATTATAATTGGTCCATAAAATTTACATTTTACATTGAGCATAAAAATGTTATTGAATTCGTAAAGTCGTAGACAAAAATCAGCTTAATATTGTAAAATATTTTTGAAAATATTTTTATATAAAATGAATTGCATTCTTCAACAACAAAAGTTGATTGCAACATTTTCGGTTTATGGTTTGTTTTTTTGTATCGAAATTCGACATATTGCACATGAGCTTTATCTGTGGATGAAACTTCTCTTTTTTTATGCGCATAAAATATTTAAATAAGTCGCAGTGGCAGCTGCCCACTTTGCGTCCTTCGCAACCACAGTCGCATTCACAATCACATTCACAGTCGCATTCACATTCGCATTCGCGAGACTCGTTTGATTTATGCGCCTTAATGTAGGCTGCTTAATTTATTTTCGTTTTCAACGCGTTAATTTGGCGCACTGACATTTTAATGTGCAGGCGTGAAAGGGATCGCAAATAACATTGAAAACAAGCAGAGAAACAGAGAGAGAAAAACCATCGAAAGGGATATCAATTTTTTGATAATCTAACAAATTTTATAATTCAGAAATTTAACAATTAAATTGTTTTATTTTTATATATAATATATAGTTTTGCAATACTTCAAATTAAGTTTCCACTGACTTGTAAAATTTTATTATTTATACAAAAAAGTGTTTTAAAATAAATATAGCACTTTAGAGAACTTTTTCGAGATAAAATATAAAATTTGTTTTTAAAATTTAAATTTTTCATTGAGCATTACAATTGTTATTCAAGTGAATTAAATTCATTGTCAGTTTTTAAGCTTATTTAGAATATTATGTTTAGTTTTAGTGCAACTCTCACTATGTTTTGTTATAGTTATTATAAACATTCTTCAATTTATAATTAGTTTAAATTTCAACCAGAAATTCACAAAAATGTCAGCATTAAAAGATAAATGTACCTTAAAAATTTCTCTACTTTTGCGCAGTAACTCTTAGCTGGGCACATGATTCAACAATATTTTTACTTTTTTTTTTATTAGTTTTACTTTCTTTCACTTATTACATTTTTCGACACGGTCGAAACTTTTTGGCCCGCGCAACTGGCGCCTATTTTGTATGTTTTTTCTAGTTTCTGTTTGATTCTTTGTGATATGATTTGGTAGTCGCGCATTTATATACCCTTAGCATACAATGAAAGGTAAACTTTATACATATTTTAACTATTCGTTAGCTTAAATTTTAAAACTACTTCGATCCTAATAATAAATAAATTTATTTTACCTATTTAAGAGTGTTTTAATCCATGAAATTTCATATAATAACAGCAATTTGTATACGTAAATCTTTAATCAATACTGTACTTATTATAAATATTTAAGAACTGTATTAAAGTATATGAATACTTTTGGTAAGTCATTACATTCTCTTTCTTCTAGGGTATCTTTCAGTCACTCATTCTTGCCTGCAGCACTCTCACTTGTTTTAATATATATTTTTAAAACTTTTGTGTGCAATAGAAAGTTTCACAATTTTTTTTTTTCTGCTCCTACGAGTTCTCATAGTTTACTTTCTCATTGTTAGTTTTTGAAATGGGCGTTAGCTGGCATTCGGTTAGGCGTGCTTTGGAAGGTAAATGCCAAGAAATAGAGTTAAAGCTAATGCCAAAAGATAGAATTAATATATTCTGATAACGAAGAAGGATGATAATGTAGTTAAAGTTTCGAATTAGAAGTGAGAGCTCATTAGCTTTAATACATTTAAGGAGCAGAAAAACTTGCTCGTTTTTCATGCTTAAATTTGTTTTGCAAGTCGCGTCACAAAGTCTGCCATGATATGCAAATTAATTCTATCACCACAAAAAGCAGTTACATAACATTGCTAAATACTTCATATCCGAGACAGAGACGGAGCGCTTTCGCAGTTTTGCAAAAAAACAAAAAATTGCAAAAGTTTCAAAGCTGTCGAAACTATTTTCACTGTCAAACTCAAGGCAAAAGATGAAAATGAAAAAATAAATACAACGTTCTTTCAGAGTTCATTAGCAATGTAAATACAGTAAGGAATAGTTGTAGATAGCAACAGAAGATAGAGAAGTAGCTAATAATAAGAAAAATACATTCTTATAGGGAAAGTAATAGTAAGAGTAGTAGAGTACTAGTATTTTAATTATACTGAATCGTTAAATAACAAGAAGATTTAGATATTAAGAGATTGGAGAGTGGAGAAAAAGTAGAAGATTTAATGCAGTGTATAGTTTTAATAATAGTAGTATTTAAATTATACTGAATCGTTGGATAATAATCATTACGTCGAGTAGAGAAAATAATAATAGTATTTAAATTAAACTGAATCGTTGGATAACAACCATTAAGGTTGCGGAAAGGAAGGAAATATTATTTTTAATAAACAATACGTTGTAGTAGTATGAAAATTATACCAACTCGTTGGAAAACTATCAAGTACTAAGATGATTAGTAGCTAGAGCTCCTGATTAAAGAGTTGTAGAAAGAGTAGAGCATTAAGTAAAAATACCTAAGCACATATTATATTATATCAGGAATTCGCATAGTTGTAGTATATTAATTATACCATATTGTTTACTAACTATCACAAGATAAAGCAGCCAAATAAAAGATTAAAATACGGAGTTTATTATAAGAGAGTCGCCTTAAGAGTAGAGTATTAAAATAATATTTAAAAATACCCCAGTTCGTTTAGTAGTAGTATTTTAAGTTGTTGATTAACTATCGTAAAACAGTTGTAGAAAGTGTAAAGGATTAAAGTAAGAAGTGAAATTAACCCAAGAAGTTTCAGGACTATGAAATTTGAAAATGTATTATAGTAGTAGTATTTTAATTATACTGAATTGTTGAATAACTATCGCAGTTAAAGACCAATTCAAACTACGCCGAACAGTACTGAAAATATTATTATCTAATTAATTATATTCATGAAGTAGCAGCTCTCTAATTATACTGAGTCGTTGAATAACTTGTGAAGCTTACACTTGAAGCGGAAGACGCCCTTCAATTAAATGCAGATGCCTTAAGTCTGCATCATTTCACTTTGTGATGCATTTGGCAGCTTTGCTCAATTTGTTGGCTCAGACTGGGGTTCGACTTTGGCTCTTTGCCTGATAGGCAGCCGCTTGGCTTGTGGGTCATTTGCCATCACAACTGCCAAAAGCCTACTTAATGGGGCTCATATAATTATGTGCTAATACAAAGAGCGAGAAAGAGAGAGAGGAGGTGGAAATTAAGCTGCTGCCTTTGTCTTTTCCATTTTTTTTTATCATATCCTTCGAGTGGTTCGGATATCTCATAACATGCCACACACGTAACGCCCACAACACGCTGCTCAACATCTTCCTCCTTCCCAACCCAAACCGCCCCGCCCCGCCTCGGCTTAATGCGATAAAAGTGCCTAAAAGTATTCCAAGCTTTTTGACATGTGCGACATTATCGAGGGGTAATAGAAAGCGGTGGCGGTGGCGGAGGCGGAGGCGGCATCGGCTGCCGGCTGGTCTGATTAATTGAAGTGGAAAATGTGCTTGGTTTACACACACCATGCCACATGCAACATGCCACGCCACGCCGCCTTCTACTGGCAGAATCCTGATTGATGGCACTTGCTTTTAATTAGAATATATTGTGGCATACTTTCTCAGCTCTAAGCTATTAAATTTAAGTGCGAAAGTCGACCAACTCCATTGGGCGTAAGTTTTCAATGCCATTTGTTGCTGGCTGAATTCGCATTTCGCATTTTGTATTTCGCATTTGATTTCTGCCATCCCATCCATGACTTGGGCAATATTTTAAAAGCTTTTGCTTGGCCAACATTTGAATGGCGCTTAGGATTCATACAATTTGCATTAACAATATACGACGTCTCTCTCAGGCCATTGTTGCCCTCTATCCATTGTATCTATCTCGCTTTATCTCTCTCTCTCCCTCTCTCTTTCTTCTTCTCACTGTTCTGCTCTTCTCGGTGTGCGCCTTTTTTTTGTATTGCAAATGTAATGCCTGTCAAACGGCTGTCGGCATGTAATAGTTTTCTTATTTCGCTTCTCTCTTTCTCGCTTTCTACACCCGGTAGTCATAGGGTAAGATGGCATTCTAGCTCAGTACCAATCGAAAGTTATTCACTGTAATGTAACCCCATGAACTATTTAAATATCCACATAAACTAAAAGAAATGAGAATTAGTTTTTTTAATTTTCCATCTATCTATTTTATCGCAAATTTCAGAGCACAATTCAGTTTAATCGCCTTCAGAAAATTTCTAATTGTATCCAGTTAAAAATTGTTTATAAAATATGCGAAAGTTGATAACGTTGTTATAGCAAATAGCACTCAATATATTCTTAAAAGGATTCAACAGCAGACCTTGACCAACTTCATCTGTCTTTGCGTATACTCGATGAACTAAAGACACCTCGATCTTAGAGATTAAATAGAAATATCACTTCTTATCTGTGGATAAATACTTGTAAAGTTTTGCTTATAATCAATATGATATATAGTAATTGTTTCCAAGTGAAGAAAACTCTCCAATTACCACAGCGAAAGTAAGGTTTCTACAATTTTTAATTTTTTTTATTACCAATAATCAAATATAATGTTAACCTAATATAAAATTAATTAGTTATTTATAATTTCAATTTTAATGTTGATTGCGGCTAGTCGAGTCTTAGTGTATTTTCCACCTAATAGTATACCGATATACCCAACATGGCATTCTTTAGATTTTAGTATTTTTTGGTATATTTTAAGAAAAATACTGCCATGTATTTCATCTATTGAAAATGATATCTGACAGTTGAAGTCAGTCGATTCTAGCTTTGTTCTCATTATTCTTCTTTTGTAATCATTATACAGTATTTATATTCTTAAGTATATTTACTTTTTTTGTATGCAATATGATATGATATATTTCAATTAGCGGGTATTTTTCAGTCGGGTGCTCTGGATATCAGCTTTCTTATTCTTCTTTCTGGTGTATCGCTCATTCACCTGCCACATGTCACAGCTGCCGGCTCGTGCGCCTAGTTCCACTCCCTGCCTCCATTTCCCGGTCCCTCCGCGTCCCGCGTCGTCACAGTTTCTACCTCATTCATGGCCATTATAGACTCATTGTGCGAGACCTACGTAGACGCAGTGTCAGTGTTCGCTTTTCACTTCCACTGCTGCTGATGTCCTCGCTCGCCTTGCCACACAATCACATTAAGGAGTGTGGATGGGAGAGGGGAGGTGGGTGTTGAGGAGGTGGGGGAGGGGTGCATTTCCGCAGTCAAACTGTGGCACTAACCGTAATTGTTGACTATGTCTGCAAGTCATTCTCTTTTCTCGCTGTCATTTGTACAATTGACAATTGTGATTGCATATGTTATAATGCAGTCGAGGCAAAAGAAGGAAAGAGCCAAGAGAATAAATAGAGTGAAAGAGAGAGCGCGATAAGCGACCCATCGGGAGACACGTGTAATTCTCGGTCTCGCTCTCATTGTTTGATTGCATTCAAGTGCAAGAATCGTTGACTGCAATTGGAGACCGAATCGAGTTGTGTATTGCTGGGAATTGAGTCGTGTGTAGAAGCAGTTTAGTAGTTTGACATCTGCTGATTACTGATTGACGAGCTGATGTCGCATTCTCCATCGAGATATGCAGCTTGCAGATAATGGCAAACACTCACATCACACATCAACATTGACGATGATAGACTGACATCCTGATGCCCAGAGACACAAATTGATTCGGCTGCATATTAAGCATTAAGCATTATAGTTAATAGAATTGAATTTAAAGTTAAATTCAATTGAGTAACATACAAATAATAAAATCTGTTTTGGTTAGTCGTTTAATATTGATAAAACACCTTTGATTTAGTTTGAATTATTCGATTTTATATATCGAGTCTTAAGCGACAACAAAAGCACAGTCAGCTACTCAAAATGTTCACATCGAAATGGTTCGGTTAAACAGTGTGACCATATATTTCAATGAAGCACTTATTTAGGAAATATTTGAACTGACAAAAAGCGGCTGTTGCAGTAGGGCCTGAGTTGATAATCTGGTATATTTTATACTTTGTGGTATTTTGTATACCCGCTACCCATTCGGTAGAAGGGTATTATAACTTTGTGCCGGCAGGAAATGTATGTAACAGGTAGAAGGAGGCATCTCCGACCCTATTAAGTATATATATTCTTGGTCGCGATCGGATAAAAATTGTCGAAGATATTAAAAAAATACTTTTGTATGGACAAAAACGTCAACTTACTAGGGGTTTTAGTGGCTTTGGCCGACAATCTGGTACATTGTGCCGTCTATGGTATATTTTGATTGGTGTGATGTATCGATATACCAAACATACCCTTTGATATATTTTAAGTATTTTTTAGTATTTTCGGTATATTTTGAAAATAGTACCGCAATAATTTGCCCTTATTAAAAATGGGTAGCGGGTATCTCACAGTCGAGCACACTCGACTGTAACGTTCTTGTTTTTGTTTTGAGTGGACGTAAGTGGGCGTGGCGAAAATTTGAAGCAAACTTGATCTGCGTGCAAAGACAACAAATTCTGTCGAAAAAAATTATAGCTCTATCTCTCGTAGTCTCTGAGATCTAGGTGTTCATACGGACGGACGGACAGACACACAGACGGACAGACGGACAGACAGACAGACGGACATGGCTAGATCGTCTCGGCTGTTGACGCTGATCAAGAATATATATATTTTATGGGGTCGGAGATTGCTTCTTCTACCTGTTACATACATTTCCTGCCGACACAAAGTTATAATACCCTTCTAGACTTTGGGCAGCGGGTATTAAAAGTTGCCTATAATTGAAAAGTAGTATATGAAAATACAAAGCAAAATTAAATTTGTATTGCAATGATATATTGAGAAATATTTTGATGACACGTAGCAACAGAATGTCAGAGTCAGCTGCATGCTACAAAAGCAGCGAGCTGTCTTTATAGCCGCTCTATTCATAAGTTGACCGAAAAACGCCAGCACAATAACCGGCAAGAGATGAAGAATGGAAGAAAGAGCTGAAGTCAAGCCCGAATCGCATCAGATATCAACGCCAGGCAATTTCGCTTTGGCCATTGTCCGCAACGAGTTTATCTTTCATCCGTTCGCAATTCGCCTCGTTTCGCTTCGCCTCGCCTCGCCTCGACTCGTCTGGACTTCACTTGTGTCGACAGCTTTTTGGTGCGTGCCGCGTCTCAAAATGGTTATCAAGTGAGGCAGCTGCTGGAGAATGGGAAAGTGAGTTGAGGCAATGATGGAGAGACGAGGCAAAGGACCAACAAAAAAAAAGAGGAAAACTATGCAACCAAAGAGCTGCACGTGCAGCTCATCGACGAGTACTCGACTTGCACTCACATTTACATTCACATTCACATTCGTTATGCTGGCAGCTGGCAGCGGACGAGATACATTCAGTCATCGTGCAATATGGCCAAAAGCCAAGCTGCAGCACAATTTGTTGCTCTCGAGCCAAAGTTTAGGCCAAATGGCATAACTTTAACAATGCGGCACGAACCTCGCTCTGAGTAGCCTCAGACCTGCCACACACCTGTGCCTGCTTGCCACCAAGCAATGTTGCCACAGCTGCCACATCTGCAATGTTTCCCTGCCACTTTCCCGTTCCTCGTGTTGCCCTTTCAATCAAAATCAAAGCTTTTCGTGCCAACAGTTCTTGAAAACTTCAAAAGGTGCTAACTAACCGCATTCATACAATCTGCTGCTGCTTCTCTGCTGCTGTTGATGCCTTTTCGTTCGTCTGACTTATCGGATTTACGGGTTTTGCTCCCCTAACTGGACACCTGAAGGAGGGAGCACCAAATAGGGGAAGCAAAATATACGAGAATGTAGTCAGTTGGCAAGGTTTTTTGTTGGCAGTCAAGCGAGACGTGTCTCTTGTACGATTTAATTAATAACTAATGTTCTTACGGATTTATCTATACTATTTAGGTAATAAAAATAATGAGATGAGTTAGCCAAATTTGGCTGTCTAACTACAACTATGAGAGCTACTCTAAGAAGAGTGTGAGAGCTATTCTCATTAAACCAAATTAAGCATTTTGTGGAGGATGCCAAATAAATACTAAACAGAAATATAGTACTTAAACAGTAACGTATTAAAAATGGTCAATATTTATTTTTTTTGATGATCACATAATTAATGGTTCCTATAATAAATATTCCACAATGTAGTAAAAAAAAAATTAAAATTGATATAGTAAGTTTAGACTTTTTCTTATTCCCACTACCCACAGGGTAGAAGGGATATAATTTTCTATAACGCAACAGGCAGAAGGCGGCTTCTTTGACCCTTTAAAGTATATACATTCTTGATCAGCGTCAACTGTCGAGACGATCTAAACATGTCCGTCTGTACGGACAGACCCAAATCTCAGAGACAATAAGAGATAGAGTAATAATTTGTGCGCCCGCAAATCGAAAAATATCGAATAACAAGCATAATTTTAAAGCTAGAGCGGCTATTTTTGGTATATAGTATACAATAATAGAAATATGTTAGTATTAATGATTCCTGAAAAGCTGTTTGTACTTTATGGTGTATTTTAGTATTATGTGAATATACCAAATATATGTTTTGTTTTCCAATTTGTATAAATAAATATTATGTTTTATGATGACTTTTCTTTTGACTTGCAAAGCATATTTGATATGTCAACATATTTTTACGCTTTAAAATATTTTCCCAAAAGGCCTTCTGTGACTTCATAAAAAATTTGTTTTTAGGAATTTCTTTGAATTGTATTTACATAAGGTATATTTTAACAAAGGTGATTCTCCATTTTCAAAGGTACTCATAATACAGAATTTATGATTTCTGATATCGTAAGCAATATTTCTATGCACGACGCGTAGCGTTGAGCTAACAACATTCTTGCCTAGTCCCCTAACTTTTTTTTTTGTGCTCAGCTTTTCTTCTTGTACACAACGAACAATTGTGAAAAATTCTTGACACATTTTTTGATTGCTTTTGTTGTTGTTGCTGTTATTATAGTATTTGCTGCTGTTGTTGTTGTTGTTGTTGTTGTGGGAGTAGTTGGTGTTGTGGTCGTGTTGAAGTCAACGGTTATGGGCAAATAAAATGTGGCATGCCCCCGACTGTCATTGGGATCCGCCTGTGATTGTGTGTGTGTGTGGTGTCCCTAACAAGTGTGTGCAACTGTGTTGTACAAATGCGATTACTTATACGCAGCGTGTGCCAACCAAGGTTGTTCCATTTTGTATAGAGCAAAAACTAAATTACAAAAGGGATGCAGGACATGCCAGCAAAAACAGAGACAGTCCCATAATTCCCCTCTCTCTCTCTCTCTCTCTTTCTCTCTCTCTCGCAGTTGCTCTTTTAGATAGAACTTGCCTTGATTCTAGGCAGAATTCTAGGCATGTCGCGTATAATTTAAACTCAGGCCACAATCATGTGTGTGTGTGTGTGTGTGAGTCACGTGCTATTGTGAAATTTCATTTGTGGTATTTTCAGAAGAACCTTTTGCTTTTTCTGCTGCTGATGGCTGCTGGTCGCTAAACTTGCAATCCAACTATTAAAAACTGATCCCCAGCAAGGACAAGTGGCCAGAAAGTGCTAAGTAAATCGCATTAGCGTCTCGAGAGCCTGTTGAACACTCTACTCTGCTGCTGCCTGACGCATTCTAAATCCAAGCTAAGCCATAAACCAAGCAGCCCCAGTTCAGTTGTCGCTCTAGATGAAATTTTGCATTTACTACGTCTACGAGCTGAGTTTAATAAAAATGTTGCCCCAATCAACGTTTCACTTTCTCTCTCCTTTCTGCTGTCTTTGCATAAACAAAAGAGGAGACCATTATGAAGTGCGGCGGAGGTAAGAGATAGCTGGTAAGAGCTATTCACAGCATTGTAGCATGCGCCGGGCATTTATAAGCAATTTATAGAATATGTAATCCTAGCTCTAGAGTCACCATTTTCCCCCCCTTCCTCCCTCACTCCCCACGCTAGACATTCGACCCGATTCATGACTGCCTCTGCCTGTCTGGGCTTTTTTTTTTATCTTTCTGTAATTGGAGCTGACTCAAGTTGTTAAACAGAAGCGAGCAGCAAGTTTGCCAAGGACCGCACAGCTTAAAGCAATGTGGCCAGTTAATCAGGGAAGCGGATTGAGGCGACTGTTCTAGGTAGATAATGAAATTCAGCGAATACAATCAAACAATTAATTGAACAAGTTTCTCGAGAAGAGCGCAAAAATTATGCGAATCATAAACAGCAACAATTCTTTTTAAAGGCTTTATTAGGGATTATATTTTTATTGAATAAATAATAACAAACTTGAGATGGGGTAGCAAAGAAAGTAGGAGCGCTAAAGTCGAATGTGCTCAACACGTGCTACACATTTTTAATAAATGCTAGACAGTGCGGTATTTCAAAATTTATATACTTAAAAAATACTGTAGTATCCAAAAGATATATTTGATACAACGATGTAGTTCAAAGCAAAACACTGTGGGTATTATATAAAAATAAACCTAAGTAATATACAAACAAGTAACAAAGTTACAGTCGAGTGTGCTCGACTGTGAGATACCCGCTACCCATTTTTAATAAAGGCAAAATATTGCGGTATCATTTTCAAAATATACCGAAAATACTAAAAAATACTAAAAATATACCAAATGATTTGTTTGGTATATCGATATAGTACACCATTCAAAATATACCATAGACGGCACAATGTACCAGATTGTCGGCCAAAGCAAAGCCCATACAAAAGTATTTCTTTAATAACTTCCACAATTTTTATCTGATCGCAACAAAATTTTCAGGAATCATAACTACTATAGTAATTGTTATATATACCAAAATTCGTAACTCTAGCTTTAAAATTAGGTTTGTTATTCGATTTTTTTGATTTGCGGGGGCGGAAGTGGGCGTGGCAAAAATTTGAAACAAACTTGATCTGCGTGCAAACATAACAAATGCTATCGAAAAAAAATTATAGCTCTATCTCTTATAGTCTCTGAGATCCAGTGTTTCATACGGACGGACGGACAGACACACAGACACACAGACAGACAGACACACAGACGGACAGACGGACATGGCTAGATCGTCTCGGCTGTTGATGCTGATCAAGAATATATATACTTTATAGGGTCGGAGATGCCTCCTTCTACCTGTTACATACATTTCCTGCCGGCACAAAGTTATAATACCCTTCTACCCTATGGGTAGCGGGTATAAAAACACTAAAGAATGCCTTATTATATATTTGGTATATCGATATATTACATTAAAATGATACCAAATTATTATAAAATGCCATTTAAACCCGATAACTGCTGCCGTTTTTGTGTTGACGTTAATAAAAACAGTACTATGGTATTACCAAATTTATATACTTAAAAAATACTGAAATATACCGAATGTTTTATTTGGTATATCTATATAGTTCTAAGTGAAATAGTGTGGGCATTGACTTAAAATATACCAAAATAATATACTAAATATGCAATTTTAAAATTATATTTTAAAATATACCAAAAACAATACTATTTGGTATATTGATATTCCACTACATTCAGAATATACCAAATTATTATAGAATTCAGCCGACTTGCAGCCGTTTTTGTGTTCACGTTGATCAATAATATATACTATATGTATGAATAAGGGGTCGTAGAATTCTTCTACTGCCTGCTACATACATATGTTAATACATATATGTATTTCCTGTGCGCACAAAGATATTATAACGTTTTACTCTATGGGTAGCGGGTATCAAAATCGAATTGTATAAGCACACATAATTTTATTGCTCCTCGATTAATTTGAAAAGTGATTTCGAAATAGCAAACAAACCAAAAACATTCAGATAAACTAGCTCTATACATTTAGTTGTTGATTTATGTACCGAGTATTAATTGCTAATAAATATTTGCTGTGCTGAACTGATATTTGATTACACATTTCATTCGCCTACTCTTCCAATTCTAATGCCATTCTTGGCTTCACTCTCTGATACCGCAAAAGAACTTGTTTAAACAAGCAAAACCTATTGCCAACACTCGCTGAAATTTGTTGGCAAGCAAAGCCGCAAAGACCAAATACACAAGCCACACAATGAGCTTAGACAGAGAGAGAGAGAGAGAGAGAGAGGGAAACGAAAGTCGAGGTAGCGCGTTGCATATGTGGGAAGAACTTTCAGCAATTTGCTTGCTGTCCCAATCCGTTGATGAAATTCACCAACTTGTAGCTAGCAAATTAATTGAAATACTCAACCTCCCCAAAAAAAATAAAACAAGTTGAAGACAGCAAGAAAGAGAGAGGGGAGAGCGATGTTTTGCCATTTGGCGTTCAAATTAATTTGCTGCCAACAAATTCGTTGGAGAATTGCTTAACAAATGTTCTTTATTTTTAGCAAGCGTTTTAGTTTGTTAGCGCAACAAAAGTTTTTGGCGCTTTGCCGCACTATTGAGTGCTAAGTACTTTTTGCTCTTTTCTGTTCTGCCTTGTTCTTGGCGCTTTTGTTTTTTTCCGGCTTACTTAAATTGGCAGCAGGTGAGAATTTTCGAGCGGCTTTGAACGCCTCAGCTCACAAAGGGTTAAGTCGCAACTCATTTGCATAATTCTTAGCAGAAACCTATATATAGTATACTTAGTGGGTCTGAAGAACCTGAGACCCAAAAGGCCAAAACCGAACCCAAACCCAAACCTAAAAGACAGCTGCAATTAACTTTAATGAGTATTAATGCTTATAAGATTCTTGGGCTTGGTTGGACAGAAAAGGGTCGTCATATGTTAGCACGTTGACACGTTTTAAATTGCGGATCATCATTTAAGTAATGGGCATTCACTTTTATACATAATGAAATCCTTCAGTTTTTTTAAATGCAAATATTTAGCACATTTGTATAAAGTAAAATTATTAGTGTTTGCGGAATATAATCAGGTTGTTGATAATATTTATGACAAATTTTTAGCGGATTTTAAATTTTTATTATTACGACTACTTATGTTGTTCTTAAAGATTTGAAGTTTCATTAATTGTCAATCTACAGTTTCAGGTTTTGTTAATTAAATAACTAAATGTTAAGGTGGAAAATGCTTTAAATCTTATTTAACATAGTTTGTATACTTTAACATAATTTTCCCATAGTCTATTTAAACTTATATTGGAAAATGTTACTTTATACCAATATAAAGTTCTTTTGCTTGTTTTCCTATCGTATTATCATGTTCATTTCTTCACAAGCGTTTAAGTTAAGCTACAAGTGCATTTAATTACCATTTTTATACCCGCTACCCATAGGGTAGAAGGGTATTATAACTTTGTGCCGGCAGGAAATGTATGTAACAGGTAGAAAGAGGCATCTCCGACCCTATAAAGAATATATATTCTTGATCAGCGTCAACAGCCGAGACGATCTAGCCATGTCCGTCTGTCCGTCTGTGTGTCTGTCCGTCTGTCCGTATGAACACCTAGATCTCAGAGACTATAAGAGATAGAGCTTTAATTTTTTTTTCGACAGCATTTGTTATGTTTGCACGCAGATCAAGTTTATTTCAAATTTTTGCCACGCCCACCTCCGCCCCGCAAATCAAAAAATCGAATAACAAGCGTAATTTTAAAGCTAGAGTTGCGAATTTTGGTATATATAATAATGACTATAGTAGTTATGATTCCTAAATTTGGTTGCGATCAGATAAAAATTGTCGAAGTTATTAAAGAAATTCTTTTGTATGGACAAAAACGCCTACTTACTAGGCGTCTTAGTTGCTTTGGCTGACAATCTGGTATATTGTGCCGTCTATGGTATATTTTGAATACGGTACTATATCGATATACCACATATACCATTTGGTATATTTTTAGTATTTTTGTAGTATATATGGTATATTTTGAGAAGTATACCGCAAAATATATTGCTTTTATTCAAAATGGGTAGCGGGTATCTCACAGCGAGTACACGCGACTGTAGCTTTCTTACTTGTTTTTCGTATGAAATCTAAGTTATCAATATTTCACTGGTTTACTGATTGCCCGCATATGTGAATGCAGATCGATAGAGCTGTTCCTTGTGATCCTAGCAATATATGTCCTTTGAGAGTATGGCAGGATATGGCCAAATTACGACAGATTTTCATTTAGTTTAGATACTTTGTAAGCTACCCCTAAAAGTATGAAATGCAAACAAATAATGCTTTCACCATATTCGATTTGTAGCCATAACTTGGCCAAATCCTGAACGATCTGGCAAGGACATACCTTTTTGTAATCATAGTAACCAGAACTATTGATGGGGATTCCGGGAATTCAAGGATCTCTTAAGAAAATCAATACAATTTTTTTCAAGGGGAAGGGCATAGAAAACTTGACAAAAACTTGAAAACACCGCCGTATTTCTAGCCATGTTCGTCTGTCTGTCCGTCTGTCTGTATGAACACCGAGATATCAGAGACTATAAGAGGTAGAGCTATATTTTTTACAGCATTTGTTATGTTTGCACGAAGATCAAGTTTGTTTCAAAATTCTGCCACGCCCACTTCCACCCTACAAATCAACAAAAATCGAATACATGTAGATCATTTCTTAAATTACTTTAATATTCAAGGTTCGACTGAAAGGATATTTACGGGATTTATTTTGCACGTCTAGTGAAATCGTCTAAAGATTTAAAATTTGCTACATCAAAACATAAATTAAATGTAATAAAAACTGATTTAGTTCCATTCAAAAAAATAAATCGCTGCATTAAATAGTTGATCGTTTTATTTTTCAGAACGTAATTTCTTAATGCACCAATTATATATAAATGATTACATAATTGAGTCAAATATGGGAATTTCAGCTTTTCAGTTTATCACTTCTTCATCTCGTCTTTGGGGCGAATTAGCATCTTAACTTCTTTAAGGTGAATGTACTTATCGCCCAACCAACCAATTTGCCCATATGGTGCATTTAAATTACTGCATAAGAAACAACAAAAATCTATAATTATGTGAATTCCTTCGAAAATAAAAATTTGCAATATTTACGTAATAAAACAAGAATTGTACCACCAGCCACTTTTAAACCAGGCTGCGCAATTACCACGATCATTTTTGTCGTTGTCGTGATCGAATGTTAAGAATTTCATGTTTTCATGGTATCTCATGCTATCCTCAATAGTTCCAGTGAATTTACCCAAATTCAGTGCATATCCCTTATCTTCATCAGATATTTTGAAGTCGTCATAACGAGCGTTGTAGGTACTTCCATTCAGATCAACCAAATGTATGTAAAGTTCGAAACGCTGCAAGCTCGTGATGCGATGTAATTTCTCTAATCCAAGAAAGAAATCACTTTCAAAAAAAAAAACCGAAACCTTTGAAATACGTTGCCCAATCCCTATCGAAACTCTCATTTCCCCCAACTCGTTGTTGTATTACAATCCATCCAGGTCCAGCTAACTGACTATCGCACAAAACATTGAATAAACCTATGCCAGAGACATTGAGTTGATGAACTCCTGGATTTTCTCCGTAAGGGAGACATGTTGTGGGATTTAATTTATCAAGTTCAGATTGACTTAGCTTAGTTTCACTTTCTATTAATTTCAATTGAATCTTTTTCTGTTCTCTAATGTTGTCTGATGTCCTATTTAAAATGTTCATTTCTAAACGACATAACTGAATATCTTTTTCATGGTTTATTAATATTGATTTACACTTCTCTAATTCCAACTCAAGTGTTTTCTGATGTTCTTTGTTACCTTTAATATTCTCACTAAATCTCTTTATATTTTCATCTTTTTTCAATTAATCTAGAATTTACAGATTTTAATTGAACTTGACAATTTTCTAAGTTGGTGGATTTATCTGATAGTTGTTCTTTTAATTTAAGAATAATATTTTGTTGTGAATTAATTTCAGATTCAGATTTATCATATTTATTTAGACACAATTGCAAATCGTTTTGCCTTTTGATTACTTTGTTTTTATACTTATTTAATAGAGCTGCCTCCTTCATGAATGTTTCATGAATTCTTACAATTTCATGATATTTTTCCATAAGTTCAGAATTTAATTCACTTATCTGCTTTTCCTTAGTTTCACTTTGTTCTAACTCATTTCTGACCTGCCTAATAATATCGAGCAACGGTTTCACAGTTTTTTGGTCTGATTCATACATCTGATAGGAAGAAAACGTATACACTTTAATCACTCTTTATTCTTCTTAGTATTATATCTTTGATCTCACTTCATTTCCAGTTGTTGTAGCCACCAAAAATATTTGAAGGACCATCAGTAACAAAACTCCGTTAAATTTTATTCTGCACATTTTAAATGTTTCGACTGCCCGCAAACAAAATGAATTTGGAACTGAATTTCGTTATTTCGTTAAAGTCATTGAATGTCTGAAACGGATGTGGACTCCGCTCAATAGATCTGAACGAGAGAGGTCAAGTAATGATAACCTAGAGTCTCGGCCTAGATTCTCCGTCGGCAGAAGAGATTTCAATGTCGGATGATCGTCTGTATTTTTTTTTTTTAATTCGAAGAAATAACAAAATAAAAATAAGAAAAAGATCGGATCATAAAATCATGACTTATCGTTAGGAATAGCAATAGGTTCTGTTCTGTTTGCGCCAAGCAGCTTCTTCTTGAAGACCCATCGACAACAACATTGTTTTCAATTTCTTTCAGTCGCGTGTTGACAATGGGGTCAATCTCCGAAGTACTCGAAATTATGCTCGAATACTTTAAAATCGACAATGGGACTGAGTTTTTATTAATATATATACTGACAACTATTTGGTCAGCAAATTTAAAAACAACTTAATTAAGTCAATAAGAGTATAATTAATCTTTAATACCCTCTACCCATAGGTATGAAGGGTATTAAAACTTTGTGCCGGCAGGAAATGTATGTACCAGGTAGAAGGAGTCATCTCCGATCCCATAAAATATATATATTCTTAATCAGCGTCAACACCCGAGACGATCTAACCATGTCCTTCTGTTCGTCTGTCTGTCCGTATGAAACACTGGATATGAGAGAATATATGAGATAGAGCTATAATTATATAATTTTCAACAGCATTTGTTATGTTTGTTTCAAATGTTTTCCACGCCCCGTTCCGCCCCCGCAAGTCAAATAGCAAGCGTTATTTTAAAGCTAGAGCTGCGAATTTTGGTATATACAATAACAACTATAGTAGTTGTGATTCTTGATTCCTGAAATTTGATTGCGATCAGATAAAAATTTTGGAAGGTATTAAATAAATACTTTTGTATGGGCAAAAACGCCTTCTTACTGGGGCTCTGAGTTGCTTTATCCGACAATCTGGTATATTGTGCCATATATATTATGCTACGCTTTATATCATTATTGTCGCTTTGCAGGGCGTGACAGAAATTTGAAACAAATTTGATCTGCGTTCAAAAATAAGAAATACTCTATTGGATATCATACGGACCGATAGACAGACGGACATGGTTATATCGCATCGGCTGTTGACGCTGATCAAGTATTTATGTATATTCTTTATAGGGTCAAAGACGCCTACTTTTGCCTGTTGCATGCATTTCCTGCCAGCACAAAGTTATAATACCCTTCTTCCCTATGGATAGAGGGTATAATTATTTTAACGGCACGAAATTCCATTTGAAGTTGATTCTTTCTTTTCAACTTTGATTATGGAATCGTGGGTTAAATCTTCAGTTTAAATCTTGCCAGGTTAAGACTCCGATTTAAGTGTGTGAATAATTACCACAACCTGGCTGGCTGGCAATGTTTCTCTTGCTGCAGGCACAATGTTTGCCTTGGGGCAATCTCATTAAACCAACGCATAGCGTCGGCTTTGCCACCAGCGACCATTCAATTTGTTGTAGTCGCCTAAATAATTCATGCTTAAATTTCACTTAAACATGCAAAAACTCGTTACGCCCAGCGTCTTGCTTCTCTTCTCTCGTCTTTCTGCAACTTTCTCTCCGTCTCTTTTTCGTTCACTGTTAGGCTGGATAAGCAAACTGACCACCCACAATGTTCCAGATTCAGATACAGAATCGCGCGTTGTTTTTTTCTGTGCTCAAAGAAAACTTTTGCTGGGTCACACAGAGAGAATCAGCAAAACGACCACAAGATAAACGTTGAGCAAACTTTGTATACAAGCTAAAGCCGAGTCGAGTCGAGTTGAGGAGGCGCACATACAAAAAATGCACAAGCTGAGCTGATAATTTGCCTTCAGTTTTTTAAATAAAATATAAATCAAGCCACGTGCCAGCCGCAGAGTCAGCTCGCTCAAGTCTGAAAGAGGCTGAGAGAATTCTCATTTACAGTTTGTCAAGCGAAGGCAAAGTCACTGAGTCCGTCAACCAGTCAAGCATTCATTCTGTCAGTTGGTTGTTTGTGCCAAAAGACTTGACACACACACACACACACATTGCGTTAACTTGAGCCGACAGCTCGACCAAAATTCAGTGGAAATTTTGTGCAACTTTTAAATTTGGAGCCACGCTGCGTATGCTTGATAAAAATGAAATAAAAATCTCTCTTGAGCCCCATTCGCACTGACGTGTTAATTAGTGTGACGTTTTATTTTTATATATTTTCAGTTCTTCACGTACCTTATACCCTAAGGTCCAGATGGGAATAAGAAAGGAGAAAGAGAAGGAGAAGGAGACGGATAATGATTTCTAGCCTTGGAGCTGAGGCAACTACAAATTAAGGCTCCCGCTGGCTTTATGTGCTGCATATTGTCGACTCATTAAAAATCAGTTCACAATTTGCGTTGGCGAAACCGCAAAAAGCAGAGCCACGACCAAGTAATTTTCATTTTCATAATCAAACAAACTGCAAATCACACAGCACACAGCACACAAACACACACAAAATGAAATACAAAACACAAGGCCGCTTGCGGGGCGAGATTTTTGTCATGGAAGGAGATTTCGCTGTGGCGACTGAGCCGCAGATTCAGCCACGTCAATTGCATTAGGAATTGCATTTAATGAGCAAGCACACCAGGCAGAATGAGGAGAGACGAAGCAGCAGCTGTCAGCGACAGCGACAGCGACAACGACAACGTCGTCAGGCAAATGGGCTAGAAAATGGCGTCATTGAGACGCCAAAACTGGCGCCCAACGTGAGATGCTGATGACTAAACATTCGAATGCTGCTCGTAGTTTATATCAAAAGCCAGCTTAGCATATAATTAAGGCAGACAGCGACGCCGCTAGTCCATGCTTTTGCTTGTCAAATAAATTTGTTATTAACTATTGCAATGTCGCATGCATAATATATCATCCGTTTACCTTTTGACAACAATGTTCAGGTAATTCGCCAGCATAATCCAAAACAATTTTCTAGTCCAACGAAATCGATTCAACAACAGCATTTGCATAAAACTCTCCCCAAAAATTCCCTCGTGTTTTATGCGCATAATATTGTATTATTTAAATGCTGCCTCTGTTGTCAACATTGTGCGAGATTTTCAACTCAATTTTCCATCTCTATTGGACATTGTTGACATTGCTTGTTGCTGCATTTGCTGCTAATCAATTGCATTTCAGTTGTGCATTGTGCTGTATTGTGAAATTATAATGAATCTTATTGCATAATGGAAACTACATTATATAAGTAGTAATTAAAGACAATGGGATAAAGCATCATGGTGAAACTAACAGCTATTATAAATTAACAGAGACAATTATTAAATAATAAAATAAGTGATGACAATCTTTAGATGAATTGTCAATTTTTGGGGCAATAAATAATTCTTGGGCATCAACCGTTATAAATAGTGTTTCTATTGTCAAAAGCTTAGTGATATGTTAAGAACCTGCAATTGTGCAAACAAGATAACTACACTTTTATTTTAATAAACTTGCAGCCTAGCTCAAATTGAAGTGTTTGCGCTTTTTTACCGTTTCTTGAAAGCAAGAGATGCAAACAGAGTCAAAAATATCAAATTTAGTGCATTACTTTTTGTGCTATTATTCTTCATACTTCATATCGCTCATTTTCGTTTTTCCATTTGGCTAGGAGAGACGATACTAAACTTTAAGATATGTCTTTTAATTTTGGGCAGGAATGTAGTAGTAACGACTTACACTTAAAAAATTGTATTATGTTCCCAAAAACTGCATCTCAATTCTTTTTAGAGAGTCAGTTTAGAATAATAACCCAACATCTGCCGTGCTTGGGCCAGTTTTACGACGATCGTGATATCTTGTGGCATAAAATTTCATTGAACATAAAATGATTGGCATTCTAAGTAACACGAATCTCCTCCAAACAGCCAAATTATTATAACTTTTCTTGCATATATTGTTTGATCCCTGCAAGTCCTGCCTTAAGTAAAGCATAGTCGTGAAGATTCCTTTTTCAACATTCGAAGTGTCTTAGATTTTGAAATTTCTTCTGTTTACAATTAAAAAAAGTTGTATCCTGAGATTGATCGTGACAGTTTATGGTCGAGATATTGCGTATTCCTTTCAGGAATATTGTTTACTCTTTTTAGTTCCAAAATGTAATTTTTTTCTTAAATATTACTTGACTTAGTTGTCTTGTGTTTTTATTTTTATTGCTGTAACGTTAATATGTTGTTATACTTGTTATGAAAACATCACAGTGAATTTATTTTATTATATTTTATTATTAATTTAAAAATTCTTCTGTCTTTACATTTACAAAAAGGTTTTCATTTAATTGTATCTACTCCTGGCACTGCCATTATCATGTCACTGTTAAAGACAGAAGTTTGGTCTGAAGTACCCAAGGAAGTTGCTTTAAGTAAAAAGAGATTCCTTCCTTGAAGTCTTGGGCTCCACATACAAAAGCTCATCACTTCATTCGTTGCAAGGTACATTTTGTGATTATTGTCACAGGATTCGCCGAGTTCATCTCGAGATTTCTGAAGACCTTTATTGATCAAGATATCAATGTCAAAAATCAGGACAATCTTACTCCTTTTTATCACTAACCAACAAGTGTATCAAATTTTTCACGCCTCTTTCACACTTCAGACTCAATTCGACCACATAGGGACACTTAAACTTCGACCACCAGCTGAGTTCCAACGACAGAGCAACTCAATCAATCTACTCATCGAATGAATGAATGAATACTTGATGAGTTGCAATAACTTACGATACTCTCGCTATCTCAACTGACTGCTGACAAATGCCATAGCTTATGAAAGCTAAACTCACGCTCCCTTTTACATTATGGTAAAAGTCGTCCTTAGCTTTCGCCTTGCCTTTTTATAATGTTTCATGGTAATTTGGCCATTTCCGTTGGCACACATCGTAAACACACACACACATACATGCTTGAGAGAACCCAAGTCTAACTGCCTCTGCTCATTTCATGGGTTGGACGTACAATTCAGCTGCTTTCAACTGCCTGTGTTGCGTTTCCCTGTTCGAGAATCGGTCACCTGGGTCTCATTAATGCTGCGCTGTGGTAATTGCCATGTAAATTCAACGCGCTGAACATTTTTATATGCCTCTCTATCTTATCTCTGTAACTTTTGGGTATTTAAGTGTGAGCAGAATTGCTTTAAGAAAGCAAAATCTTGGAGTAAAGACATCGTATGGCTGTGAAGTTGCTTTGAAAGTTTGCTTTTAATTCTGAAATTCAATTGATTATTTTGAATTTTTATTTACTTTACTTTAACAAGAACAACTATAGAATTTTTGATTTCTGAAAATATGGTTGCGATCAGATAAAAAATGTAGAAAATATTTAAGAAATTCTTTATATGGGGAAAAATAGTTCTTAGTAGCTTTGGCTAGCAATCTGGTATATTTTGAGCTCTATGGTATATTGTGAATGTAGTACTATATTGAAATTCCAAATATAAACTTTTGCATAATATTAGTGTTTTTGGTATATTAATTATGTATGTTTTAAAAATAATACTGCTCTGTTTTGCAAATGTAGTGATATCTTGATATACCAAATATATCGTTTGGTATAGTTTTAGTATTTTTGAAGTATTTTAATTCGATTTATATTAAAAAGAATACCGCACCGTTTGGAAAATTTAGTACTATATCAATAAGCCAAATATACCAGTTGGTGTATTTTTAGTATTATTGCAGTATATATTTTAAAATTAATACCGCACTGTTATGCATTTATTCAAATTGGGTTGTAGGAATGTCAACATCGAGCACTCTCGACTATAGCTTTCTTAAGCTTGTTAAGTTTGTTATTGATATTTCTGTCGAACATTTTTCCTCGCTCATGAACTTGTTTTAACATACGAGTATACACTTTCAATTTCTTCCTGAATTTCTTACCCTGGCTAGCATGCTTTTGCCAACAACTTAATAGCCAACATCGAGAGAGAAAAACCTGCTGCAAAATAGAGATAAATATGCCAACAGTCAAGTTGTATGGATTTATTTTATCGTCACATTCAATTTTATTGCGAACTCAATAGTTAGAACAATGACATTTTCAATTTAAAAGCATTTCCATTACAATTTTCCAATCGCTTTCAACTGTAAGCCAAGTCATTTGCACAGTTCGCTGACTTTCAATTGCTGTGCCTCGTCTAACAATAGAAAGAAGGGTCGGCGATGTACATATAAAATCTACACCAGATACTGGAGCTTTAGAAATAAAGTTGTGAGTCGCAGACTAGTTTAATTAAATTAGTTATAGTTGATCCTTTTGTTCTCTTAATTGCTGCAGAAACTAAGCGCAAACTAATGTCATTACGTATTGACAGGTGACTTGATGTGAATAGTACTCCATCACTTGAATTATTTGGTATTTAAATGCTGTAAATTTAACATCGAGTATAGACATTACGCATACGCAGAGTATGACAAAAGACTGTTACTAAAAGTCTTTTGCTTTATCTAATACTTACTGTCGCCCGATGCAAAGATGACAAGCAAAGAATGAAAAAGCATTTCCAACGTTGCCAATTTACATAAGTAAGAGTCAAGTGTTAGATTTAAATGAAATAATATCAAATATACATGTAAATTATATGAAACAAAAAGCGTCAGCAGAATCTAAATAAATACGAATGTAAAAAGCATAATTTAGCAGCATCATCATCATTACCATACTGAGAAAGGAGAAATGGAAAGCAGTCAAACCAAAAGGTTTTATCTTGGGTTATAGGCATAGGGAAAATTCGTAGTTGGATGGTTCAAAAATAAAACACAAGCAACATTTTTGTTTGTTTTTTTTTTTTTTGTTAGTTTTTCTGTTTTTCTTTTATAGAGAGGGTAGTTTTTCTCCGCTAAGGATTTTCAAAGTTTACTTTTATTTAGAGAAGTTCCTTTAATGATAATCATACTTATGCATTGTTTTTGTTTTGTTTGGTTTTGTTTTGTTGTTTGCCTTCTTGTTTTGTTTTAAAAGTTGTTTTTGTTGTTGTTGTTTTGTTAAATAGTTGTTGTTTAACAGCTAAATACATGTTATTATATCATGGTTTAATAAGTTTGTTTTTCGTAATGTTTTTGACTTTCTTTTCGGTATAGTTTGTTTTCTGCATTAAAATTCACTTACTAACTAGATTTTGCATTATGTTTTAAGTTGTTATTCGCTCTAAATTATAATTGTTTTGTTTGCTTTTTTAATTATATTTTGGTTTCTGGTTTAAGCCATTGATGTTGTGCGGCACCGTGAGTTTGTTTGTTGTTGTTTTTTGTCTTAAGAGTTCGCATTTCTCGACAAGTTTAAGAATCAATCATATTTCTAAAATTAAATAATAATCTATATATCCATATATCTTAATAGTTAACGTCACTTAATAACCTAAATTGTAACAATAATTTGTTGTTTTTTGTAACTTTTACACACATATAAGCAATACACGTAGTAATATTTTGTTCTATATATATGTATATGTATAATATATGTATGTATTTATATATAGCATATTTTGTTTATTGAGTTTAAACGCTTGGAATGAACTTTAACATCAACTTACGAACTAGAGATTTGATTTCAATATAAATATTTTCGCTTTCTCACCAACTTTTTTTCTTTTGGCACATGCTGACAGACAGCGATGAGTTGTGTAGGTTGTCGTTTTCCAACACTGTGCCAGCGGTAACCTCTTCTTCTTCTTCTTTCCATCCTCTTCTCCGCTTCTTTTCCATCTTCTTCGCTCTTCAAGCTAACTTAAGAAATAGATTAATTGAGATTGGCTTTGACATGCGCATTTCTTCATCAACTTTTGAATGAGTGTTATGACATGTTAATAACTTGTTTGACTTCTATTTGAATAAATATATAATTATATACGATTATATTTAATAATTAAATGTATTACTTTTAATTTTAACAGTTACAAACTTGTTTATTCATATATTTATTCATATTTAAGAACGTTTGGAAAAATCACTAAATTTTCGCTTCTTTCTTTCTTTCGTTTCGTTTCGTTTCGTATATATAATATTTAATTACCTCTCCATTTCATATGACCCTCAACATTAATGTTTTTTCTGTAATTTATTTTGAGACTACGCGTATTTAGAAAATTAATTTGAATTAACGTTTAATATATATTCGATATTCGATTAAATATATTTAAAAATTGCGTGCGTACTTTGAGCAAACCTTATGCCACAGCGTGAGTCTAGTCAAAAATCGCTAGAGAAAAGTATGACATTGCATTATTGTGGGGAGACTTCTCAATTCTCTAGATCCACAAATTGTTCAATTTTCGTGGCACCCTCACACCCCTTTTGCCCCCGTCTCCAGCATCCCGGACTCCGTGCCGGGAGTGGAGCTGAGGCTACTTGGCGTGCTTAATGCGCTCTTGAACAATCATGGAGCCAAATATGTTTGTGTGTGTTTTTTTTTTTTTGAAAATCTTTGGGGAAATCCACGAAAGAGCTTTCGTTGACTAGACGCACGTTGGGGCACAATTGAAGTGCCTGAGGTGACTGACGCCTACGCTTACTGAGTACATTTCTAATTTAGCTTGAACTTTGCTGCTTTGATTTCAACTGTTTACCACACTCAGACACTTTGGCACAATCTGACATTTGGAACGCACACGCAGTGTGATGTTTGGCAACGCTGCGTGTTCCACATGCCAAGCGTTCCCCGCGTGTCTGTGAAAATCGGCACTGCGTGCGTTCGTTCGCATTGTCGACTTTCCTCGCTTTTTGATTAAACTTCTTTCTATCCTATCATTCCGATTAATATAATTGTTTTATATTCTTTGTTTGTTTTTTTGTTCGTATTTTGTAACCACCAATACCTTAATTAGTTTTATTTTCTTGTGTTGGTTTTATTTGCTTTGTAGATTGCAGAGTGCAGCCTGTTTAACTCGTTGAGCCATTTGCTTTAGCTTGGTTGATTGTAGCTGGCTGCTACTTTGTGCTTTCGACGCCAAACTGCGTTACAAAGTTGAAACTTTGTAATTGCTTACTACTTCCTCCCTACGGTTCTGCTCCAATTTTGCACAGTTCCACTCTCAATCGTTCCACGTTGCCCGTAATACTTTTGTATTGCTGCCACTTTCTCAATCAACTTGCTCTAATTATCATAATGCTATTTGTTTTCTTATTTTGTTGCGCGACTTATCAATATTGTTATCAATTTTCTTTTTGTCTACTTTGTGGGTTGAAATGTGCTCGCTTTTTATGTACTTTTGTTTACTACAGTTGCGGATATAATTCGAGTATTCATCTTTAATCTCATACATTGTGTTCGTTTTATATTTTACTTCTTCATCTGTATTTTGCTAACCTCATTTTTTGACGAGTGTTTTGAGTGTGTGTTGTGTTTGTGTCGTGTGTTTTGTTGTCTTTTAATTATCTGCCTAAAATTATAAGACTAATTCGAAATTGAAATCAAATATTTGTCTATAACTTATCATTTTATTAAACGTAAACTCATTTCATCGTTTAGTCTGCTTCATTTTCTGTTGTGTTTGAACAGATTTCGATATTAAGCGTTTAATAATAATATAATATTCAATGGTTTCTCAAGTCCATTTTGCAGTTTTATCTATCGACTGTTTCGCTAAATTATTCTAAGCTGGGTTCAACTATTTATCATCACTACATTTATGTAGATCATCTTCATTTTTAATCGCACTACATTAATAGTTACTGTATTCGACATCTTCATCTTCATCTACGGTTTCGAGTGTAGTTTGAGTGTCATTTGTATCTGTTGTTGTTTTTGTTGTTGTTCTTGTGTTCTGCGTATATAATAATATAATCTCACTAGGTAATGGTAATAAACATAGTTTTAAAACTAAATAAATACGTATATTATCATCGAGTAACTACAGCGTCTGCCTTTTTAAATAGTTTGTTTGTTTCATTGTTTCTCTAAACATATGTTATATATGTATATTGTATATAAAATCATATTCATATCTCTATATAGTATATATGTATATATATAAGTTATCATTTATAATATTTTCTTGTTTCTTGAATAGAAAACCATACATAAAAGTGTGTCTATCGATTTGTATTTTGCATTTTGCATTTTCACAAAACACGCATCGTTCTCAATTTGCAATTTTTTTCATCTCTCATCTGCTAAGTTCATAAAATATTCGTAGTTTTTAGGGAACTAAATTTATTTAGGAGGGTCTATATATCATTATTTTTTGTTTAACAGCATCTCAAGCAAAAAACTTATCTCAAAATACTTAAAAAATGGTTTTCTTTGGCAAACTTTAAGCACGACTGGGAATGTATATTTCTGTTGTTTCTTTCATTCGTGTAGCTTGATCAAGTCAAAAACTTATTACAAAAAAAATTTAGTTGATTTTGCAGGCCAGACAAAGGTGGAAATATTGGCAATGAAACAGCAAGATCGTTTGTTTCATTCCCATATTTAGAACACAATGAATGGCCCAAAAACAATTTAGGATTTAAGTACGATAAAAAAAAAAACAAATCTATTTATTATGGCAAACAGTTTTGGATTTTAGCTTTTCGGTTTTTGTTTTGGTTTGTTTGTCGTTTCCTGACTAAACATGATGGGTGGGTTACATTTATCGAGGCTCAACATGTAGGATTTTGTATTGATATGAGCTGTTTAAGTTTTTTTTTTTTTTGGTTAGTTTTGTTAGCGCTGTCGACTAGTGTAGAATGGGAGGGATTTCATGGTGATGATGACGATGATGGCAATGATGATGACGATGATGTTAAAGGAAAAGATACAATGTACGGCATGCTTGAACTGAAAGAGCAATAACAACTACAATAGGATACGATAGCTAGAAAAAACGTAGAGAGATGAACGATTCAAAACACAAGCGACAAGTAGATAAACGACGAGAGCGATAACGATAACGATTAAAGAGAGAGAGAGAGACAGACAGTAACGAGACGACAGCGACAACGAGAGTATGTTTGATGAGACGAGTACAAATACGAACGAATACTCGATGAGCACTCGTTGTTGGTGTGGCTGTAGTTGTTGTTGTTGTAATTTCTTTTTTGTTGTGGTTCATTTAGACTATGCACAGCTTATTTATGGTTATTATTTATTTAAGTTTTGAAGAAAGTGTGGCATAATTGTAAAACTTAAGCATAGAGGATTTTGATTCTGATTTCTTACTGTCCCATCACTCGATCATTCTTACTTCATTCCCCTTTACCATTACCATCGCCTTCTGTGCATCAGGATCTGTTCACGTACGATCTGCCAGAACTTGCCGTGCAGCCAAAGGACGAGCACAACCAGTTGCATGAGCAGCGGCCACTGTTGAAGCTCGTGGCGTGTGCGACGCTTCAGCTGTTGGAGTCGCCCCTTTGGGCCACCGAGCAGACGACACTCGAGCGGTGCTGTTGTCGGGGGCGGGGCATAGCTCAGGTTGTAGTTGTAATAGTAGTAATAGTTGTTGTTGTAGTGCTGCTGTTGTTGCTGCTGCAACTCAACCGACGGCGTCACATGATCGAGATCACTCGCATTACAATCGAAATTGAAGTTTGAATCGGAATTGGAGTTGGAGTTGGAGACATGGTTGCTACCTCTATGGCTGCTCTCTAAATAGCTATAATTATTATTATTATTACTTTGGTATGCATTGTTTGTTGCACATGTTGTTGCTGTTGCTGTTGTTGCTGTTGTTGATCGCGTTGACAATGTTGCTGTAGCTGCTGTTGGAGTAGTTGTTGTTGTCTTTATAGTATTGTTATCATCATTATTATTATTTATGTTATTGTTGTTGTTGATGGTTGGATGCTCATCATTACGGTATTTCTGTGGTTTACGATAATATTACATGATGATACATTTGCCCTTTTCAGCCCACGGATTGTTCTTTTTATCCGGCGCATTAATCAACGGATCATTCTTCTCGTTCTCCTCAATAAAGGAGCGCATTCTGTGAAGAAGAAAGTGAGATACAAAATATCATTAGTTGGGGTAAGAAAATTGAGTATTTAATTAAATAAAGTTTCATCAAGTAAACAAACCGAAAATATACTTAAAGTATACCGATAATATTCTCAAATTTTCATAAAGTATACTACAAATATACCGAAAATATACTTATATATACATATATACCAAACATATATTCTTAAGGAGTCTCGAAACTATATTTGTTACAAATATACTCGAAAATATACTTGAATATATCCTACAAATATATACTTATGTACCTTAAAATATATTTGTTATAACTAATATACCATTACAGTCAAAACATACCATTTTTGTTGTGGTTCGATTTAAGTATTTTTCTATACCTTGAATATACTGTTGATATGTACAACTTGGATTTAATATGTGTATGTAATAGATAAAATAAAACATTTTTGAACTGTTTTCAATAAAATTTTGAGTTGTGGAAACCAAATTGATCGTTGAACAACTCTAAAACGTATTGTTAATCAGAATAATTGATGAGTTAAGTGGCAGTCAACTCCCAAAAAGCATTAAAGCAAGTTAGTCAGGAAATTCGCTGCAATTATTTTATTGCTGCCGAATTCAACGGCTAATACATAGCAAATAAATAAAATAAAATGTACAACTCAATTGCGTTTGAGATAAAAATGAATCCTTTGGCAATGTCCCCTCACACCTTCAACGAGCGAAACTAGTCAATGTGTTGGGGATCGTAAAACGTGTAAGCTTCTCAAATGGTTACAACAAGAATCAAGCTATTTTAAGAATTGCGGGAGTGCTTAAAGCGAAGCCAAGCACCGAGCAGATGTATAACGACATCGCACGCGCCATCCATTTCAACAGCAGGCAAACCCATAAAATCGCAGGGGTCGAGTGCGTATACTTAACGCGGTAGTGATAGTGGTGAATAGGGGGGAAGAATGAAGAGGAATAGGGGACTGCCCAGGGATACGGGCAGTCAGCAGTTTTTATGCTAATCTGCACGCAGATGGACATTAAAAATGTTCAATGTTTTACTTTTACACGCGCTCGCTCGCAAAACTAAAGTAGACGCTTTCTTCTGCTTCTCCTTCTCCCTCTCCTTACGATTGCCAACTTCCCCCACTTGAAATCGTCTGCATACAAGCGTTGTTGTTATTGTAATACACTTATCCTTTAGCAGCATACAAATGGGGGCGCCCTGTCGTTTGCATTTGTGTCTCCTTCATTTCGTTTTGTCTGTCTGCAGTCTCAAGTCCACAGTCTTCAGCCTTTCTATCCGTTTTCCCATTTGTTTTCCTTCATTTCTGCACTTTTCCTTCGCACGCGTCTTGTGCTCAGAGAAGGAAACTCCTGCTCCCAATAAATAATATCTTGTGAATTTACCAAAAAAAAAGAAAAGAAAGGGAAATAAAAAACAGACTGAATGTGTCTGTGACGTTGGCGCTGACGGTGACGGCGACTGTGGCACACGCTTTGCATTTCAATTTCTTGCGTGAATTGTTTTCTTTGCATTTCCTCACGAACGCCTTCATTCCCCCATGTTTCACGCGGCGTATGCGTTATATTAAGCACTTGCGAATCCCGCAAAACGATTGCTGCTTCCAATATTGCCATAAAAGTATTTAAATCATATATCTTTGCTGCGTGACATAGCAGCAAAAAAAATTTAAAATTATTTAATTATTTATATGTGCAGTAAAAATAAAAATTGCACAACGCTTTTTTTATATTTCATTGCTTGAGTATAATTAAGTAGAAGTATTAAATAACTTGCTTTTATATTTTACTGCTCGAATACAGTAAGAATCCTTCAAGTACTTCAAAGCATAAATTTCTCTGATAATCTGGTATATTTTGCATGTAACACTAATAACAAATATATCAGTTGGTATATTTTTGTACCCGCTATCCATAGGGTAGAAGGGTATTATAACTTTGCGCCGGCATGAAATGTATGTAACAGGTAGAACATCTCCGACCCTATAAAGTATATATATTCTTGATCAGCGTCAACAGCCGAGTCTATCTAGCCATGTCCGCCTGTGTGTCTCTCCGTCTGTCAGTATGAACACCTAGATTTCAGAGACTATAAGAGATAGAGCTATATAATATAGCTATATTTTCGACAGCATTTGTTATGTTTGCACGCAGATCAAGTTTGTTTCAAATTTTTGCCACGCCCATTTCCGCCCCGCAAATCAACAAAAATCGAATAAGAAGCGTAATTTTAAAGCGCGGCATTTACAATAATAATAATTGTTATAATAATTGTGATTCCTGAAAATTTGGTTGTGATCAGATAAAAATCGTCGAATATATATACAGGATAATCATAAGTTTACTGACTTTTAAATATTTGCACCTCTATTGAAAGCGTCTAAAAATTTAAATTTGCTGCATCAAAAGATACAATAAATGCAACTAAAACTGATCGATTTCCATTCAATAAATAAATCGCTGCATTAAATAGTACAGAACGCAATTTCTTATTGCAGCGATTATATATAAATGATTACATAATTGAGTAAAATATGGGAATTTCAGCTTTTCAGTTTATCACTTCTTCATCTCGTCTTTGGGGCGAATTAGCATCTTAACTTCTTTAAGGTGAATGTACTTATCGCCCAACCAACCAATTTGCCCATATGGTGCATTTAAATTACTGCATAAGAAACAACAAAAATCTATAATTATGTGTATTCCTTCGAAAATAAACATTTGCAATATTTACCAAGCAGAACAATAATCGTACCACCAGCCGCTTCCATACAGGAATGCGCAATTAGCAAAAGCTCCGTCGTTGTCGTGATCGAATGTTGAGAATTTCATGTTTTTAGAGAATCTCATGCCATCATAAATAATAGTTCCATTGAATTTACCCAAACTCAGTGCATAGCCATTATCTTCATCAGATATTTTGAAGTCGTCATAGCGAGCGTTGTAGGTTCTTCCATTCCGAAAACCCAAATGTATGTAAAGTTCGAAACGCTGAAAGCTCGTGATACGATGTAATTTCTCTAAGCCAAGAAAGAAATCACTTTCAAAAGAACCGAAACCTTTGCGATACGTTGTCCAATCCCTATTGAAACTCTCATTTCCCCCAACTCGTTGTTGTATTACAATCCATCCAGTTCCAGCTAACTGACTATCGCATAAAACATTGAATAAACCTATGCCAGACACATTGAGTTGATGAACTCCTGGATCTTCTCCGTAAGGGAGACATGTTGTGGGATTTAATTTATCAAGTTCAGATTGACTTAGCTTAGTTTCACTTTCTATTAATTTCAATTGAATCTTTTTCTGTTCTCTAATGTTGTCTGATGTCCTATTTAAAATGTTCATTTCTAAACGACATAACTGAATATCTTTTTCATGGTTTTTTAATATTGATTTACACTTCTCTAATTCCAACTCAAGTGTTTTCTGATGTTCTTTGTTACCTTTAATATTCTCATTAAATCTCTTTATATTTTCATCTTTTTCAATTAATCTAGAATTTACAGATTTTAATTGAACTTGACAATTTTCTAAGTTGGTGGATTTATGTGTTAGTTGTTCTTTTAATTTAAGAATAATACTTCGTTGTGAATTAATTTCAGATTCAGATTTATCAACTTTATTTTGACACAATTGCAAATCGTTTTCCCCTTTGATTACTTTGTTTTTATACTCATTTAATAGAGCTGCCTCCTTCATGAATATTTCATGAATTCTTACAATTTCATGATATTTTTCCATAAGTTCAGAATTTAATTCACTTATCTGCTTTTCCTTAGTTTCACTTTGTTCTAACTCATTTCTGACCTGCCTAATAATATCGAGCAACGGTTTTACAGTTTTTTGGTCTGATTCACACATCTGATAGGAAGAAAACGTATACACTTTAGTCACTCTTTATTCTTCTTAGTATTATGTCTTTGATCTCACTTCATCTCCAGTTGTTGTAGCCACCAAGAATATTAGAAGGACCATCAGTAACAAAACTCCGTTAAATTTTATTCTGCACATTTTAAATGTTTCGACTGCCCGCAAACAAAATGAATTTGGAACTGAATTTCGTTATTTCGTTAAAGTCATTGAATGTCTGAAGCGGATGTGGATTCCGCTCAATACATCTTAACGAGAGAAGTCAAGTAATGATAACCTAGAGTCTCGGCCTTGATTCTGCAGAATACATTTCAATGTCGGATGATCGTCTGTAATTTTTTCTGTTCAATAGGTTCTGTTCTGTCTGCGCCAAGCAGTAGCAGTAGTAGAGACCCATCGACAACAACATTGTTTTCAATTTCTTTTATTCGCGTGTTGACAGTGGGGTCAATCTCCGAAGTACTTGAAATTATGTTCGAATACTTTCAAAACGACAATGAGGTTGAGTTTTTATTAATATAAGGTTGGCAAAAAAGTCTTGCGGTATTTCCGATAGGTGTTTTTGCAAGCGCGTAGTTCTAGTTCTATTTATCGAATCGGTTCATGCGATACCTTTTTGGAAAGCTCTTTTCCCGCGCTAACACGTGTTTGATTTATTGTTGTTTGTCTTGAGTCGTTCGTGAGTTATAGCGTCACAAACATGGAGCAAAATAAAGAGAAAATACGGCATATTTTACAGTACTACTACGATAAAGGCAAAAATGCAACTCATGCTGCCAATAAAATTTGTGCAGTTTATGGACCCGATACAGTTTCCATTTCCACCGCACAACGATGGTTTCAACGCTTTCGTTCTGGTGCGGAGGTGGTCGAAGATGCGCCACGGTCCGGAAGGCCTGTCGTCGAAAATTGCGATAAAATCGCCGAATTGATCAAAAGAGATCGGCATAGTAGCACCCGTAGCATCGGCCAAGAGCTGGGCATGAGTCATCAAACCGTTTTAAACCATTTGAAGAAGCTTGGATTAAAAAAAGCTAGATGTATGGGTGCCACACGACTTGACGCAAAAACATTTTTGACCGTATGGATGCATGCGAATCGCTTCTGAATCGCAACAAAATCGACCCGTTTTTGAAGCGGATGGTGACTGGCGATGAAAAGTGTATCACTTACGATAACGTGAAGCGCAAACGGTCGTGGTCGAAAAGCAATGAAGCTGCCCAGACGGTGGCCAAGCTTGGATTGACGGCCAGGAAGGTTCTTCTGTGTGTTTGGTGGGATTGGCAGGGAATCATCCACTATGAGCTGCTCTCCTATGGCCAAACGCTCAATTCGGACCTGTACTGCCAACAACTGGACCGCTTGAATGCAGCACTCAAGCAGAAGAGGCCATCTTTGATCAACAGAGGCCGAATTGTCTTCCATCAGGACAACGCCAGGCCACACACATCTTTGGTGACGCGCCAGAAGCTCCGGGAGCTCGGATGGGAGGTTCTTTTGCATCCACCGTATAGTCCGGATCTCGCACCAAGTGATTACCACCTATTTCTGTCCATGGCCAACGAGCTTGGTAGTCGGAAGTTGGCCACAAGAGAGTCCTGTGAAAATTGGCTCTCCGAGTTTTTTGCCAATAGGGAAGCGAGCTTCTATAAGAGGGGCATTATGAAGTTGGCAAAATGGCGCATATTTGACTTAAATCGCATTATTATAACCAATTTTATGAACAATTGAAAATTCAATAAAAATACCGCAAGACTTTTTGGCCAACCTTATATATATGCTGACAACTATTTGAAATAGCAAATTTAAAAACAACTTGATTAAGTTGGTAAGAGTATAATTGATTTTTTATACCAGTTATCCATAGGGTATATTAACTTTGTGCCGGAAGGAAATGTATGTAACAGGTAAAAATCGGAGATGCACTCCGACCCAATAAAGTATACATATTCTTGATCAGCATCAACAGCCGAGACGATCTAGCCATGTCTGTCTGTCCGTCGGTCTGTGTGTCTGTCTGTATGAACACCTAGATCTCAGAGACTATAGGAGATCAAGTTTGTTTCAAATTTTTTCCACGCCCACTTCCGCCCCGCAAATCAATAAAATCGAATAACAAGCGTAAGCTACAATAATAACTATAGTATTTATGATTTCTGAAAATTTGGCAGCGATCATATAAAAATTGTTCTAGTCATTAAAGAAATACTTTTGTATGGGCAAAAACGCCTACTTACTAGGCGTCTTAGTTGCTTTAGCTAACAATCTGGTATATTGTGCCGTCTATGGTATATTTTGAATGGTGTATGGTACTATGTCGATATACCAAATATACCATTTGGCATATTTTTAGAATATTTGTAGTTTGGTATATTTTGAATAAATACCGCAATATTTCGCTTTTATTCAAAATGGGTAGCGGGTATCTCACAGTCGAGCACACTCGACTGTAACTTTCTTACCGCACTTTTCGAGCACATTCGCCTGTACTTGTTAATTTTCTCAATAATTATTATTTAAACATAATTTCGAAAAATTCTTTCATTACGAACTATGCATTGATGCAGTTGAATTTATTTACTTTATTGTGGTTCATAGAAATATTTCATTATGTGGAAATTTGAAAATACTTTTTTATAATTTGTATTTCATTTCCTGGAAATTTAAATATTACTCAATTTAAGAGGAAAATCGTTATATATTTCATTTACAGAAACTTTACTTTAGCTATTGATAATTGAAATTGATAAAATGTGCAAATGCATCAAGGCATTAAAGAGTAATATCTCTTGATTTATTTATTGGATATTTAAAATGTATTTCTGAATTTATAGCTAAATTATAATGTATTATTATTTGTATTATGATTTTGTTTTATTTCATTTTCATAATGCATTTTAATTTAATTTATTTATACATTTATTTTATTTATTCATTGCAGTCGTACTTAAATCTGAATCTGGCTTATTTCCTTGGCACATTTCCTGGCTCTCTCATTAGTTACATTGCGTTTGCCTCGCTCGCTTGGTGGGACAGATAATATATTATATTTTTCCTTTTTGGAATTGAAACACATGCGTCGAATACGCAATGTCGTGCACACACGCGCCAGTGACAAACTATTGTGTTTGCACTTGTGTGTTGTCAGGTGTGTGTGTGTGTTCCCCCTCTGTGAGTCCCCCTCTTCCCCCTTTATCCGTCTGCCCATCTTACGCCGCATTTATGCATAATTTAACTAACAAGACCTTGTCGACTTTGTTGTCCTTGTTGTGCATACCTGTGTGTGTGTGTGTTTGACTATAACTGTGCCAATGTCTGTGTGGTATGCAGAGCGGAGGGGCGTCTCTATTTCCTTGCTCATTTTCCGCATCAGCAGAGCAAAAGGCAACGTCATGTAAGACAGCAAGGGATTCAACACAGCAAGAGTGAGTGAGAGAGAGGGAGAGGGGATGATAGACTGTTTGCTAGATACATAAATACATAAAACAATGCCCAGCGAGGCTAATGGGCTTATGACTCTGCGGTTTTCCCGGAAAAACCTACAGCCTCCACCTCCCTCTCTACCTTGGAAAAGAAAACACACACACACATAGTACAACTGGCGAGATGAGAGAGAGAGAGAAAGTGAGAAAAAGCGAGCAAGCAAAGCGGCAGCAAAAGTATTTTAGCCCCTAAACAAAAGGCCAAGGGTTCTGTTTTACTCATTTTTTGTATTTCGGGTTAGGTTTGGTTAGGTTTTTAGGATTTCGGTTCGACAGTCAAGGCTACAAGGCTACGAAACGAAAACAAGTAAAGGAAGAAAAGCCAGTCAACAAAGTTGTTATGATGACGTTCTTGCGGCAAAAGGTTGCAAACGACTCTGGAAAAGTGTATAAAAAAAAAAAAAAATGAATGTAAAAGTACATTTTCATAGCCCCTTATGTATGACATTTCATTTTGTTGTCGGTGGCAAAACGTTGCTTATCATGTATTTATAATGAGCGCATTAGCAAGAAATGTCCAGAAAAAGGTTTTTCACATCCCGTAAGTAGCTTATTTAACGCCAAAAAAAAACCAGCAGCAGCAGCAAAAGAGTGACATTCAAGGCAGCTGAAGAAAGCTGAAACACAATTCTGAGAATACATTTAAAGTGCTTGGCTTAAGCATGGAATTTACATTTACAATTTGCACGAGTTTCCAAGTCATTCCCATTTGCCGATTCCGTCTCATTGTGTTTAAAATTTATAGCCAGTCAAACAGTCTGCTTCAACTTCAGGCGGCTCTTTAAAATGGATTTGGCGTTCAGGTATTTCAGCTGTCAGTACAAGAATTCTTGGCCCCAAAAAAACAAAGCAAAAAAAGAACCAAGCAGATTTGTGTGTGCGCTTGGCAAGGGTTAAAAGGGGTTTTGCACTTGAGTCGCGTTTATTGAAAACGACATCGTTGTTGTTGTTGTTGCTGTTGTTGTTGTGCCATGAAATATGCAGCAGCCAAACGGATGTCGATTGTAGCGCTGAGTTCAGTTGATGATGTCATCATCATCGGCAGCTGTACTCGCAATTACTTGTCGAAAACTTTGCCCATAACTCTAAGACGCTTTTAAAAAGCAAACGGCAGCAAGTTGATGGAATACGACGTCGAGCATAAAAACCAAAGCATTCACTTTGTGGCGCCGAATAAGTGTTACTCTCAACAGTATTTGAGAATAGGTTACACATAAAAAGAGAAATTTAAAAGCAGCTAAGTTTAGCTGTAATGCCACATTAGGCATTATTAGTAATAAGGAAGGCAAAAGTATTTTAAATTGTATTTTATGTAGAATCGTTTTAAATACTAAATAATCTGTCTAATCTAATGTTTTATATTCAGAATTTGATGCATCGTAAAGTCAAACGTTGCCTTTTTCAAAAAAAAAAGTCTGTGGACGTCATTTTAACAAGAAAAGTAAACACAGTGCGGTATTATTGTAAAAAATTGCTAAATTAATATAGCGAAAAATATTAAAATATACCAAACCTTATATTTTGAAATTATTTGGGTTTTCAAAACTTTTAAATTTTTTATATAATATTTTCCGAACCACTTTAGAATTGATATTTCGTATAATGTATATCATATCTTTAAGAATGTTTTCAAAATTAAGAAAGTTTTAAGGTTTATTTATGTTTTGAAAATCAATATAACCTATCCATCTTAATTCATTTCTATATTTAACAAGGAAAGCACAAAGAGTGCGGCAGTTTAGTTGAAAATATACCGAAAAAATAAATCAAAAATATATACCAAAATTATTTGGCATATAAAATAGATAATTTTTACTTTTGCAGAGCACTTATACCACAAATACCAAATATATACCAACTGTTCTATTTTTTATATCTATATAAAATGAAAAGATGGATAAATGTTTTTAAAATTTATAACAAACCACATCCTAAATAAAAACGAATATACATCTGTTATTTATATACTATTTTTAAGAAACTCCTTAGTTTTAATGTAAGCTTTAAAACCTTTGAAATACATTAAAACCAATCTAACCTATCGCTCTTAATTCGCTTTTAAAGGCAGCCTCATCAACCTAGTTGCCAATACAAGCAAAAGCCGAACGTTGCTTAATTATAATGCGTATAAACTTTGTAGCAAGTTTGCAACAATCTGAAGCAGCAAATTGTAGCAACGCTTCAAGCATCCAAGCAGCACATGCTGAGTGTTCCACTGTCTTCGTGTAAGCATTGAAAACTAACTCGTTAACCCCTTTTAATGAATGCGTGCCCACTTTCATTTAGTAAACTGCTCTCTGGGGCTGCAAATTAACAGCACTTCCGTTGAAGCGAGAGACAAATTATGTGAAATTGTCAATGGCTGCCATTGCAAGCCATTTCTGATTCGGGTTTGGATTCGGATGTGTTTCCTGTCAGCCAACTGACAACATTTTGCTTTTAGCTAATTCATGGCTTAAAATGGGGAATGGTAATTGAACAGAGACAGAGATTGAGTCGACTCTAGTGCAATGGCCTAACTAATAAAATATTCACAGATTAGGTGCTGTGCAAGAAATTTCGTTCAACAAAAATGTAATTTAAATATGAAAGGATGCGCAGCAATAATTGAATAGAAAAAGGAGTGAAGGATCTGATGTTGTAATGAAGGAAATAATTTCTTCTTAATTAAACATTAATAGATTAAATTTTGCATTCCAAGAATTGTTTGCTTTCTGATTGCTTTAATTATTCCCATTTTAATTCGTCAGTAATAAATATTGTATGCAATATTTTCTAAGAGCTTATAATTTATAATTTTCACATAAAAGTGCACGCAACAATTTTAATTTAATAGTAGTTTTATTCTCTGCCTTCAATTTAATATAATTTCATTTATTTCTTAATTCATTCCATATACTATCTGTTAATTTATAACTTTCCCATAAACTTATTTTCCTCCAATACCTTTTAATTTATAATTTCCATATTAACTTCAACTTCCCCAATTTCATTATCCTAATTCAACAACATTTGCGTTAAAGGCCAAATTCTTGTTCAGTTTAGTATCCTTCATCCTTTTTATAAACTCACTCTAGAGATAGCAATAAAAAGCGAACTAAAAAAACTAGTAGATAAATCTCTAGGCATATTAAATGGCAAAGTTACACAGTTGCAAGCACGTTACAATTTATCAGCACACAGATAATGATATATTATTGTGCTCTCATAAATTGTGGACCTTAATCACAGTTGCTGCCGTCTCAAAACTTACGAGCAGACGCAGAGAGCAACAAAGTTTGTGAACTATTAATTAAATTCAAACACACACACAAGCACACACACACACAGCTGTCAACTGGATGAAAGGAGAGCACAAAAAGTGTGCAAAGCACACACATGCAAAGAAGAGTCATTTACCTTTTTTGGTTAAGCTGCGAAACATTCGACTTTGTCTATTTCTGTTGCATGGAAACCTAAATACGATTTAAATGTTGATTTATGACAGACACACAAACACACACACACACATGCAGAGAGACAGACAGGCATAATCTAAGCACCTGAACGAACGCTATAAAAAGCATTATTTATCGAATGGCGTCAACATTCTAGGCAGCTATCGAACACAATAAACAGAACCCACATCGTGCCGCAAGCAGCTTAACTGACACTTTTCCACCAGCAAAGCCGCCAAACTTCTCCACGCTTCATCCTTCCCCAACAACTCTATACAACTCTCTCTCTCTCTCTGTCTCTTTCCCCCGATCTGCCATCACACTCTCACATTGCGGCGGAAACTCCATGCAGACATAAATTTCATATTCAGTTTGTGTAAACAAAGTGCGACAACCACATGTCACATCGCATCCTCTCTTTCTCTTACTTTTTCGCTATATGTGAGAGTGTGTGAGCGTATGTGTGTGTGTGCCTCTTGCCTTTTACTTCCTTGCTTCTTGTTTCGTTTTGTTTGAGTTTGTGCTTAAAAATATGATTTCATGCATACTTTATTTGTTTACGCATAATTACAGACGCCTTTCTCTCTCGCTCTTGCCTGCAGGCAAGCAGACTTGCAAAATTGTTGCCTACTTTTGTGCGCACTGCAACACTCTAAATCTATAGCATACTTTTGTGCGTTGGCCTACGGCGACCTTCGTCATAAGCAAATTTCGAGCTCATTTCACAACTGTATTGTTGTGCACAGCACTCGGCGGCCTTCGCAGCCGCAGCTAAATTTAACATGCTTTCCACAACAACAACAAGAACAGGGCAACAAAAAAGTACTGGCAACAGCAGCTGCTGTGGAGAACAAGAGAACAAGGCAGCGGCACTTAAAGCCCAGTTAAAAGCCCCTCCAGTAGCCCGCCAAGTTGAAGCGCTTTGTTTGCATGCAAAATAAGCGAAATTTATATAGATACACACATGTGTATGTATGTATGTATGCGTGTGTGTGTGAGATATGCAGCGAGGTAATTTCATAGAAGCAGCTCAGGTGCGACCCCAAAATGAGGCAAAGACCGACTAAAGACACTCACGACATCGCAACATCGCAATTGAGACATATAGAAAAGTCTACATTTATCAACAAATATTTCCCATTTGCCAGTTTTTACAGGGTATAAGTATGCATAGAATAAAATTGCTTTGGCTTATCGCGTGTTGTAAACACACACAAATTGCACGAAATATGCAAATTCCCCCGTGTAGATTCAACATGTGATGCATTTCATTAGCTTCAAGTGCTTGCAGCTGCCCCATAACTCAACCGCCACTATAGAAGTGTGTGGCGAAATGCGAAGAAGAGTAATTTATTCAGAATTGTAAAGGGCATGAGGAGCATTATGAAAATTGAGCTAGAACAAAGCTCAAATCCAATTTTCTACTTCTAAGTAATTTCGATGTAGACTTAGAATTTTTTGTTCGTATTTAAAATTTCGAAACTTGTTTTTGCCTTAATCCCAGCCATAAATATTTAATGAATTTATTGTGGTCCGAACAAGCAAAGTTTACCAAAAAACAAGCACGTTTCTATTAACCCTCTCACATGCATTTTCCCCCAGAGTTATTAGTAAAAGAGAAAAAAAAGAGTAGAGATAGCTTTCTTCCCCCGACTGCAATGAAAACCAAAAACTTTGCCCCATTGGAGTTGAAATTACTGTCTAGCGAACTCCTCTAAAATATTTAACATTGTGCCCACAATTTATGTGCACAAAATGTTGCTTTTAGAATTTATTTTTCTTACTTACTCGCAACTTTTGGCACAAAATTACTGCTCAACTTTAAGGCAATTTGTGATTTTTGAGTACACCTCAAAATGTCGCATTTAAGCTTGCCACACTAAGTATAAGCTGCACGTTGCGCTTGCAACGTGCCACGTTGCACAAACAAAACCCGGAAAAGCAAACGTTGCCCAGATTTAGATGGAGATGGAGACAAAGACCTGAGACTGAGACTGCGACTGATTTGTGCGACGTAATCAGAAATCCAAAGAAGTTTTTTACGCGAACTGCGCACTGAATGACAAAATGCACATCAGCAGTAAATTCAAGCGGAAAAACGAGGGTGGAAACTACAGACTAGTAAAAACTCTAAAATACGAAAACACTATTAAAATTTTGTTAGTATTTGAGGATTTTAACGAGTTTTTGTAACCATATTACTTTACAAAATGTATTGATATTATTCAAACTGATTGCTCTACTTTCATCGAAATTTCTACTGAATTTCTAGTAAATATTCTGAAATATCAAAATGTGTGAGGAGCTTTTTTTAAACATATTGTTCTAGCAAAATTCATTGATATTTTTGTACTACTTGTTTCTTTATTAATATCATCATTTCTATTTCAGTTTCTAATAATTACTTTATGATTAATGTTTTTATTCTTTTGTCATATTATTTATAATAATTATCAAATCAAATGCTTCACTCATTTCCAATTTCTCCAATTTGATTTCAATTTCAATAGTAATTAAAACTAACTTAAAACAATAATGCATAATTAAAATGTCCTCTTTTAAATATTGAATTCTTTATTACTTTGGCTAAAATTTTTACCAATTTCTTTGTGATCAACACTAGTAAAAGTAACAGACCTAATTTACTTTAATGGAACTTATTTAATCATTTTGTCACATTTGCGATACTAACTTTATCACTTTACAGTTACTTTTATAGTATTTAATTAATTTTTACATCAATTTATATAGTATCCTTAAAAAATACTTTCAAAATTATTCTTGATTCGACAACTTTAATTTCCTCATTATTTATACTAAAGTTTTCACCAATTTCTTTATGTTATAAGTTGCTAAAAGTAATCTTATGTCAATTTAATTTAAGTACATTTTTATTTGTAAATTTGTGATGCTGAAATAATCACTCTGTTCTCAATTTGTTGTATAAAATTTATTACTCTCAACTTATAGCTAAATTCCTACTATTTAATCAGTTTCATTACAAATCTAACCGATTACACCCTATATCAGATTAGCCTTCTATACAGGGTATTCATGTTTGTCTTCGATTTGGGGAATCATTGAGGATTCTGGCAAACAGAGGCAATGTTTCAGCGCCCGATGAGCTTAAAAGTGGTAACGAAACCAAATCACGACACACTAATCGTTGCCCCAACAGAGAAAGGGGTAAGTAACTTTGTTGACACTCGGGAGAGAGAAGGGAGCAGAAGGGATAAGAGCTCAGGCCACCTGCTGACCCCCACTCGATGGGAGCAACAAGACCCAAAAGAAGCAGCTTTATTATGCACCAGAGCCGACAAGCAGACTTGCCACAATCTGCCGCACAAGAGTGCTTGGCATTTTCTTAACCACTCTCCAAATGCGGGGGTGGCGAGGAGAGAGAGTGGGAGAGAGTGGAAGAGAGAGGTGGAGGCTTTTGCCTTTTTTGCCTTTTCATGAATAACAAATCAGGTTGAAAGACAATCCTGGGCCAGGTCGTGGCCTAGACGGCCAAAAGCCGCAGTTCGTTTCTCAGTTCTCGCAGTTTTCTATGCATACAAAACGACAACGAAAATCCTGAAACAAAAAAAATGTATTTAGCATGGCAAAGCAATGCATTGCAATGTAGTGAGAGAGAGTGAGGGGAGGGGAGGTAAAGCCAAAGCGGGGGTGGGTGGGGGTTGATAGTGAGATGTGGTGTGGTGAGAGTAACTGCACTAGAAATGTTTTGAAGGCCTTCTGGTCCACTTTTGTTGAATTGAAAAGAAATTGTGCAAAAAACACTTGAGCTGAGTTTTCCTTCCCCCGTCGCCTCCTCATTATACACAGCCTCCCCTCTCACTATCCCCCTTCCCCTTACCCTTCGCCATCATCTTCGTCTACGTCTCTTTTTTTCAAGTGTTTGTCAAAGTTTTGCCTCAGGTCTTAGCGGCATAGAAATATTTTCTATATTTTGCTCGTCGTCGTCGTTGCTGTTGCACAGAAAAATAGCAAGTCAAATGACCTGTGACAAGAGCAGAGAATATACAGTTCTACAGTGCCTGCCGGAATGCAACGAACATGTGACAAAAAGCACAGTCTCCGCAACCGAGTTTGAATCGTGCAATTGAGAACCTTGGCCGGCAACTTTGGCTAAAACTTGTGGCAGCTCAATGAAAAGCATGAAAACCCAAACTGAACTCTTTCTACGTGCAATTTGGAGAGGCGAATAAGTTTTTGTCCGAAAATTTCCTTTAGCTTCTCATTTTACACAGCCAATTTAAAAGAGCGAGTATATTATGAACTCACAAAGCAAAGTCTTGACATTTAATTATGAAAAATAAATGAGGGAACGAATTTAAATTATTTTCATTATGTAAAAGTTTTGTTAAACTTTTGCAGTTGTTTGTTCACTTGCATCTTAAGAAAGATTTTCTGCAATATTTTTTACGATTATTCATTATTAAAAATTAAATCATTTTGAAATTTGTTGCTTGTTTTTTTAGTAACTTAAAACTGAAGAAGCAATTTTAGCATTATTTTATACAATTAATCATGACTAAGAATTAAAACATTTTGACCTAAGCATTCATTATTAATATTAATTTCCTTAAATTGTTAAAAGTTTCAATTATTTGTTGGTTTAAATACTTTGAGAAAGAATTATTTACTTGAAAAAGAATTTCAGCAAATCGCCATACATTTTTAATATTGATTTTGTATATCTGTATTTTATATATCTATTCAAGACCTCAGCATACAAATTTAATTATCAATGTCTTTGCTGTAGGACTTTTGTTAAAATACGCAACACTTTCGACTAAGATTTAAATCGTTTTTATATTTTTCTTTCATTTGAACATTGTTTTTTTTTTTTTTGTTACTAAAATGTGACACTTTTCTAAAACGTTTGCAATTGTTTTACGACTTTAATCTATATTTAAGTTTAATTCACGATTAGATATTTATAAAATTACTTTTAAAAATATGATATTAAATGGAAGTGTTAGCGAAACCATTCATCACAAATCACTTTGCTTTTGTGAATTTAGGCGTTTCATTTGAATGCAGAAATTCCAAATTAAAATAGCAAATGATTAAAATGCAATTTGTATAAACCTTGGGCATAATAATGCGTGTGCGCCTAAAATGCAGGAAACACACAAACTTTCTGGCGTTAAAGAGGAGAGAATGTCGGGCAAAGCAAAAGGCCGGAAAAGCTTAGCATACATTTCAGCGCTGTTTGCTTAATTTCAGTAATTGCGTATGCCAGACACGCAGTCAGGATTTTAATGCTCCGCAGATGCAGAGGAGAGAGGAGAGTGGAGAAGGAAGCTGAGGCTTAAGCACATAATTTCAAGACACCATTCAATAATTACAGGTGGCAATGTGGCAAGTGTTTGATGGCATGGGGCAAGCACATACATATATCGCGCTATACACACATATGTATGAATGTATGTATATGTTTCATACAAGTGCTCATCATTGAGCTATCAAGCGATGAGTGTAATGCAAATGCATATTGCTTGGTGAATTCCGAGCGGAAATTTAATGCCAGAAATTGCAAATTTCCTGCTATCAAAACTCAAACTCGGGCACAACTTTGAACCAAGCCGATGATGATGATGTCGAGAGAGAGAGAAAGAGAGAGAGGGAGAGAAAGACGAAAGCTTGGCAATTGCTGCGTATTTGTAGATTTGCATATTTGATTTACTGTCGACAACTAAAAGTTCCAATTTACCTAGCTTTGCCTACTTGATGCTGGCACATGTGGCGTATGCGTGATGCCTGCTAAGGCTTACTAAACGGCAACAATATTAACAGAAATTTCATTTTGCTATGCTCCCTACTATTTTGGTTGTTATTTAAACACATTTAGAATTAATTATTTGAAATATCTAATTGCCACTTTTGAATTACACTTGAGACGATTGACCTTTATTTTCCATGATTTCATATTTGAAATCCAGGAAATTCTATGTTGAGGTTATTTTCTTGAAAAAGAGAATATACATATATCTTGTTTTGTTCGGTATATTTCGATATACCAAATAAAAACTATGGTAAATTTTAGTATTTTTCGATATATATTGATTAGGTATATTTTTTGCTTCTTGGTTGAGTAACTAAAAAAGGTGACAAATAGACACCGCTATTTATTCACACATTCTGGTATATTTGGTATCATTCGGTATATTTTCAAAGTAATAGTATATAAATATACCAAAAAAGACATAGGTATATTCTTAAAACATACCTAATAAAAATACCAAAAATTACAAAATATACCAAGCAAAAACTTTGGTATATATTAATAGTTGACATATTTATTAGGTATATTTTAAGACACTATCAAGCACTATCAGTCAAGCATACTCGACTTTATTTTTTTTTTTAATTTGAGTGAATAATAATCTTCAGAATTAATAACCAGAATTGTCAATAACAAAGGCAAACTATAGGAACAAAAAAATTCGAAATATTCAGAAAATACAAATTTATAATATACAAGAATTGATTGCTCAAGTTGGCAAAGTTTCACTATTAGGCACACATAAATTATATCCTAGCATACAGAATACATATATGAAAAAACATTCAAGGCGACAATCTTCAAGTTGACTGTGTTCATTTGCGAATGCAGAGAGACACAGTTCAGTTGAGTTTGCTTCAGTTGTTTGCTTAACTTTGTCTCGGCGCAAATATGTAGGCTAAGCACATTTCTTTTGCTGCAACTTCTAGTTGATTAATTGAACTGGAAAATTGCTGAGCGAGCGAACCATATACACACACAAAAAACAAAAGTTGAAGGACGCGTATGATTGATAGTTTAAGCTGGGTTTAATGAGGCCTGAAGGGCAATCCCTTATGGCAACCGCAGCTGTATGGTTGACCAGATGGAGATTCTTTTCTAAGTCACGCACTCATTCCCATTTACATAGCTAATTACTTGGGTGCCACCTGATTTCTGCATCCCTTAATTAAAGTTATAGTACTCACAAATTGGGGAGAGGAAAGATAAAAGCTCGCACAATGCGTTTGTTAATGAAGAAAAGTTTTGCGCGTCTTTTTGACAAATTGCATGACAATCAGTGCGCATTGGCGTTGATGGACTGCAGAGGACTGCAGAGAGGTCTCAAAAGACTTTGAAAGGAGCAATTGTTCATTGGGAAAGCAATTTGCAAACCAGCAACGACAAAAGCCAGCAAATTAAATGATGAGATCAGGCAACAACCAAAAAAAAACAACAACTACAACAAACTGACAACGATTTTCATTTGGCTTGCAAATTTCAGCATTCTGCTACTCGAAAAGTCTTTCATTTACGTGACATGGCCCAAAGAATGTTGCCGGGTCCGAAAGAGGCAAAAGTGAATCAAATGAATGACAGACAGTTGATTCATGTGTCCACCATGTCCACCAGGGACAGCAATTACACCCAGGGGAAGCACACCATAAATTATACTCATAGTAATTCTGTCGTTTGTCAAATGCAAAACTGCCACAGTGAAAACTTGCCTCGTAAATTAGCAGAACAACTCGAGTTTGTCAAACATACATATATAGCAATTTTGTGTAATCAAATTAGAAACGACAGTGTCAATTGTCTATATATGTTATATCACAATAAGTATGTATGTATGTTAATAATTGAAAGTAGAACAAAACAAACCAACAATTTGAGCATACTTTTTACGCTTTGTCTTTTTTCCGAACTGCTGCTAACAAGTTCTCAAAATGTGAAACTTCTAGTCAATTAAGCATATATTAAAAGTTAGTTATATAAAGTTTGTATATTAAACAGCATATATTTTTTAGTACGTGAGCACTTATAATATTAAAGAGCGAGGCAAAAATGCTTACTATTCGTTTTCCATTATCATGTTTTCCAGACTAGAGCGATTGAAGCTGTGACAATAGATGTTTAATCTAACCTAGTAAATCGAAAGGAACCTATTATAAGAAAAAGAACTTTTACACATTTTATAATATTAGAATAAACTAGTTATTTTCAATAAAATTCGTATAAATAGAAACCTAATTTTATCTGCTGAAATACTGTTAATAATTTGACCAACAATGTTTTAATTGATGATCGCATATTTGTATGTTCTATTGATTGAAGAATACATTATGAAGACACCAATAAATGGTTCAATAACTTTATCCAGTTAGTTAGAGGATATAATTTCCATACACAATAAAATTCTAAAACTATTTTAGGAGTCGGACAAATGCCAACTTTTGTAGCAATAAAGCTCAACTCCCAAATATACCAACATTTTCTTGAAAGAAATTATATTAAATTTATAGTAATTAAAAGCTTCATCAGAAAAGCTTAAAATAAATGTTTACAATAAAGAATTATGAGTGACAACAGTTAGCGACCGCTAGATAAATTATGTTTAGAGTTATGTTAGGTTAAAAGCAGCTTTTTGAAGAAGGCAAAAGTTGTACCGTAAATTGGCAAGAAAAATGAATTCTCCTAGGTAGAAAATTGAAAGGTCTATAGAAAATAAAATATCTCAAGTTTTGTAATATTAAAATTTACTTTCTAATGCTACCTACCAAAGATGAGATGTACATTAAATATTTAAATATTTGCTGTATTTAATAGCAACATCATGGTCGATTGCAATTAAATTCTTGTGACCATAGCAATAAGAATTGTGAGTGACAACAAATAGCGATTGAGTTAGGTTAAACTAAACATTTTAAAGAAGGCAAAAGTCATAGCACACATTTAATTAATTACTAATTAATTATTCATTAATTCTCATAGACAGTGCATTAAGAGGACTATATAAAAAGAATCACAAAAATGTGTCACCTTTTATAATAGTTAATAAAGAAAATTCTACCTGAAACGGATGAGACTTGCATTTTTCATTAAATATCTTATTTATTTAGAGGTACTTAAATTCAATTCACTGTAATTAAAAGCTACATCGAAGTCCAATATAATTAATTTCTAATGACTACATCCCAAAAATTTGTGAGTGACAACAATTAGAGACAGCTTCGATAAATTATGAAAAGAGTTTGGTTAGAAGAAACCTTTTGATGAAGGCAAATGATAAATAAATTGATTCGCCTAGTCTGTAAATTGAAACATCCATAGAAAATAAAATAAGTCGCCTTTTGTAATACTAAAATTTACATCCAAGTTTCCCTCGCATGTTCTTTTTTTTTCTAGGTAGTTCAATTCAATTTACTGTAATTAAAAGCTACATCAGAGTCGATTAAAATTAATTTCTAATGACCACATCCCAAAGAATCGAGAGTGACAACATTTAGCGACCGCTAGATCAATGATGTATTGAGTAAGGTAGAAGGAAACATTTTGAAGAACATTTTTTTCTATCCTTCTGGGATCCAAGATTTCGAGGATGTTAAACTGTTATCGTACTCTTCTGCGCTTCAGTTGGGTAGATGTAATTTGTTATTTTTAAATCACTGATGCGGGCGAGAGAGAGAGAGAGAGTGAAGAGTGTGGAACGAAGAGTGAGTGAGAGGGCAACAAGTTGCGGGTCCTCTAATTGATGCCTCGACAACGAGGCGATTCGCTTGAAAAGTTTTGTGTATCCTTTTAGCGTTAACTGTACTTTTGTGTTGGTTTTGCGGCTGCTTTGGCAGTTTTCCCGCTGCCGCTGCTGCTGCTCGTCAGGTTGTTGTTTTTTATTACTATTGTTGTTGTAGTTGTTAGTTGTTGTTGTTGTCGTTACTGTAGATGTTTGTGCTCTAATTCGCCGTTAAGTGGCTTTTGGACATTTGTTGCAAAACTTTGCCACGTTTTTTTTCTCGTTCAATTATTGTAGTTGTTGTCGTTGTTGTTGTTGTGGTTGTTGTTGGTGTTGTTGTTTTTGCTTTCATCCACTTGATACATTTGGTGTTTGTTGTTGTCGATACTTTTAGCGGGTTTTGTTGCGGTTCAACCGATGCTGGCAGATAGCCCTCTGCAGTTGCGGTAAATTAATGAGTGACAACACAGTATCAGAGCGAAAGAGAGCGAAAGAGAAAGAGGGAGAGGGAGAGGGAGAGGGAAAGAAAAGTTTACTTCGGCAAAAGCCCAAAGTTCAATTTTCTATTGAAGAACTTGAGTCGGAAAGCCGCTCAAATTGCTCTGTCGAACGATACGCGCTGATTTAAATTCAACAAATTAAAGCAGCTAAATACTTTATTAAAGAATCACCTTTGAAAAGTACTTTAAACCATATCCAATTTTATTGTTCTCCTCAATGGATTGTCTTTTAGTTCCGGTAACCATTTAAAGTGAACAAGAACTTTTATTAGAAGTTTCAGTTATACAAAAAAAGTTGTTTGCAATTAGTATTCATTTATGAAATAAATATTCTACTGTGACATTTGCCTTGATTTATTTGCAGCTATCTAGTCAAACATATTTATTTTAATTTTAGAAATGTTTCTATTTGTTACATTTTAACTTTAACTAACTAAATAAATATTCATCTGTGACATTTGCAAGCAACTAGGCGCAAAAATATGCTTTCCTCTTTATATCAAAAGTTTATTGCGATTTTTGGCTGTTCAAATGATTTTACAGCTTTGCGGTCAAAAATAAATTGTAATAAAAACTTTTATGAAATGTTTTTCACTCAGAAATATTTTTTTCAATTTAATCATTTAAGATTTGAAGACATTTATTATTTTCTGAGACACTGCAAGAAATTGTACTACATTTTAAAGAAGATACCTTCTTTCACGCAAATCATTCTGCCATTAATATAATATAATAAAAAGATGACGAAATATAGTCAGATACACTTAAATTTGTTCATCACCATATAATTTATTTGTAGACTACACACAGAGAAAAAACATAGATTAGAAAGTTGAATGCAAATCTTGATTTAGTAAATTTTTTCAAATATAATATTAATTTTGAAGCAAGATTTTCTTGTTGAAAAAATCTTAAAACCAGATTTGTATGCTAAATTTTCAGTTTAAGATTACAAAATCTTATTTAAAAGTTGAAAACTTGCTGTAAGAATGTTTTATTTTTCCAGAGAGAAAGAAATCTTGAAACAATATTTTTAGGTTGAAAATAGAAATTTAGAATTTTAGTAGAATTTTGATTTTGATTTAAGAATAAACCTTTTTAGATCAATTTTGACATCTTAGAATCTTGATTAAAGATTTTATTCTTGATTTATGAGCACTTCGTGTATTTAAAACTTCAATAACGTCAAAAATGAACTGAAATTATTAATATTACAAGAAGGAAGTAATAAACACTTTTAACATTTACGTTTTACAAAAAATATCATATTCATTTTCAATGAAAGATGATTCTATAATTAATAATTGGAAAACCTTTTAGTACCATTTAATTATGAATATTGTTCCTCTCTTTTTCTTAAATTAAATGGTAATTTCATAACAATGCAATTAACATACTACTAACCAAATCTACTTCTGTAATTCTCAATTCAACAGTAATTGGATATGTTCAATACTTCGCTCATTTATCTTTGTATTGTATTCTTTGCGCTAAAATTAAGGCAATTATTCTACGTTATTCTTTGAGCTGCTTTATAGCTTAAAGTTGAAGCTGTGTCTTTGATTTAATAGCCACTCACTAGAGTGCTTCTTCTCTGTGCAGCGCTGCAATCAGAATTTGTTGACCATTTCGTTTCATAAATAAACCAATAATTTCATTTAAAGCTCAGCAACCCGCAGCACCTGTGACGATGATGGTGACGTTAACTGTGACTGAGTGTGGAGAAAGGAGAGTTTGAAGTGGAGACAGCAGAGTGGAGAGAAGAGTGGAGTGGAGTGGAGTGGAGACATTGCATCGTGCGGTTCATGAATGCGAAATGCGGAACACTTCAAATATGTACAAGCATGTGTATCTCTTGAACGAGTTTATGGATGCGAGTGCGAGCGTCTGCGTGTGCGTGTGCGTAGGTGTAAACGTGTGTGTAAGCGTGTGTGTAAGCGTGTGTGTTCGTGTGGGTCATAAAGCTTTACGAGCTGGCGTCCACACAACTCGCCTCATTGTTATGGACAATAATGCGCTGAGACAAACACGTGAAATAAGATTTTCATTTTTATTTTCATGTTGGCATTTTTCCCGAGCCAAGCGGAAGTTGTTTTAATTATAACACCTGGCTGCAAAAGCTGCAGAAGCAGCAGCGGAAGAACAAGGACATTACATCATGGTACAGTCAGTGCAAAAGACACAAGAAAACAAGTAATGAAGTTACAGTCGAGTATGCTCGACTATGGGATACTCGCTACACATTTTAAATGAGAGAAAAACAGTGTGGTATTATTCTTATAATATACTTTATTAATATATCGCAAAAATGCTAAACTATTCCAAAGGCTATATTTGGCATATTGATACAGTATACGAATATAGTATTATTCTTGAAATATACTGAGCTAATATACCACAAAATACTAAACTTACCATAGACTATAATTGGTATATTTATATAGTACTAAATTAAAAAAAAAAATTGAAATAAAAATTGATCGACAATGAATGATAGCTCTATCTTTTATAAACTCTAAGATCTAAGTGTACGAACAGACGGACAGACAGACGGTCAGACAGTCGGATAGGCAAAGATAGCTGTGTATATCGCCTCAGCTGTTGATGCCGATTAATAATCAAGTTATACCTTTTCACCCTATGGGAAGCAGGCATAATGAGAGAGAGAGAGATGAAAAGAAGAGACTCTTTACCATATATAGTATGTATGTAGTTTTCATATGCAAAATTTAATCCCACAAATGAGAAACGGTCTTCACGGTGACTGCATTGAAATCGCACTTTCTTTAGCACACTTCTGCTGTCTCTTGCTCGCCCTTCTCAATTGTCTCTAGGAATAGTTTTGCGACCAGACACATAGTCACAATTTAACAAATTAAAAAAGGGCGAAGCACAGACAAAAAGCAACGGCAACGATGGCAGGCAGGACGAACAGGAAGAACAATCCGGATGCACAACCAAAACTGTACGAAACGTCATGACCATGACCAAGAAGCGACCAACTGCCAACAGTCAAGAGATAGAGATAGAGATAGAGATAGAGATAGAGATAGAGATAGAGATAGAGATAGAGATAGAGATAGACATAGAGACCAAGCAAAGTATAGTATGCAAAAATGTGGGGCAATTGTGGATACAGATATCCTGCGAAACTGAGTTGCATCTGGCTGTCTCGCCCCAAAGGGCGCTACGAGCAAACACATCCAATCTCTCATATACGAAAAACTATATATATATATATATATATATACCAGATTGTCAAACAAAGCACTTGTATACTAACAAAAATAAATCAAATTGAATGTATTTCTTGTAGTTTAATAAAAAGCAAAAACCCCAAATTTAATACATACAACTTCATTAATATTTTTTGTAACAATTTCCACCACAAATGTGTGCAAAATAAATCCAATCAATTGCTAATCTTGTCTGGCTGTCCGTCAATCTTTTTAATATTGCAGATAAAGATACCTTAACTGCATTTGTTGAATTAGTTTCTGTATTTTTTTTTTTTCGCGCAACTTGGCAACTTAATCAAATTGCTGGCGATGTTTGCACATTTATCATGTGGTTATTTATGTACACAGAGAAATAAAGCACACATATTTCCCACATGATGTGATTTAATAATTGATGAATATAGTTTTCAGCCTCAGCGTTTTTTTCCGGTTACATTTGGCAGCATAGACATCATGGGAATTAGGGCTCATCCGTAACCCTGAATTATTGAGCAGACCAGAGCAGAGGACCAAAGAAATCGTATAGTCACATGTTGCTTTAATATGGTTTTAAGTCATTTCATTTATTATTTAAGCCGTGGCACAATTCGGTCGCGTTTGGCTGTCAAAAATGCAATCTCGCCAAAAAAATGAGTAGAGAAAAAACCCAACCAGAGCAAATAAAACAACAAAAAAAAACGAAAAATATGGGATGCAGTGAAATTCAATTACAGCCCGATGACGGCGCGAAAGAGAGAGGGAGAGTGATAGAAAGAGAAGGAAATGCGACTGTTGGGAACGTAACGAGATGTAACCGTTGTTTGCACATAAATTGTTTGTAGTTATGCCAAAGCTCATAATGTGTGTGCGAATGTGCACTACACACATATAAACTAGTGTGGGTGTGTGTGTGTGGGTTTGGGTGTGACCCCCATTTGCTGCCCCCTCTGAACCGCACTCTGAGCAGCTGCCAGTCGCCATTTACTGCCATTTGCGCCCAGCCATGTGTCAATGAAAAAAACAAAAAATAAATACGAAATTCGAATAATCCAACGCCAAAACGTCGCTGTTTTTCCAAGGCAATTTATCTGACCTCACACTCGAGTTTTTCCTTCTCCCCGCCTCTCTCTGTCTCTCTTTACATTTTCAATTGCCTTTGTTTCCTCTGCTTCACATCAGCTATCGGAGCTCTGCTTGCCATTGAAATGTGTACCATAATTTCTGTTTTTATTAACCATGTGAACGACGACTGTAGAAAAACTCGCATAAAAACTGAATGAACAACACAAAAAGCAAAAAAGAAAAACGACCAACTAAAGCAAAGTAATAATATTGTACAAATAACGACATTGTAGTTGATACACAGCGCACGCATTTCGCTATCAACTGCACAGCATATATAGAATTTATTTTACACGGACTCAGCATATATAGAATACTAATGAATTGGAGAGAGCAAAAGATAAATAAAAGAACGCGGGGACGCATTCAGCTACGTAACTGTATTTAATGGCATATTAAAAAGACTGACCACCAGCCTCACTTTTAATATCAACAAACCACAGATAGAAAGAAATTGATTTCCTTCTCTTATCTGTCACTATAATGACTTTCATTAAAATACACATAAAGCGCCAAAGATATCAGACACTACAAGAACTATGTTCGCTAAACTTTTATGACAACGCTGTTAATTTGAAATTCAAGCAAAAAAATATCCACTAAGTATATAAAGATTTCACAATTTAATGGGTCACATACAATACTATTTTTATCGTAAGCAGCATACTCTTTAAAATTGTATTAGATATTTAAAAAATTAAAATATAATATTACATAAAAGCAGGAAATTTGTAACAACCCACGGTGATCGAAACTTTACTGCATAAACAACTAAATATAAATAGATTGAAGTAAGGTTCAACAAACTACAGTCAGAAATAAATAAATTTCTTTCTTTTATCTGTCACTATCATTACTGTCACTTTTATTTAAAATTCACAAAAAGCGCTAAAGATATAAAGGACTTCATAAACTACCTATGTATAATAATCGATAAAGATTTTACAATTTAATGTTTCATATTTAATCCTACTTTTATCATGTTCGCTAACTTAGTTCTGTCAACAGAAGAGAGATTTAATATAGTTAAGATTTGAAAATTAAAAATAAAACAGCAGCCTGAAATATTCTAAACTGTTTTGTGTAAAAATTGCAGGCTCATAGTTCCAAACAAATGTATTAGTTCTAAAGGCTGTTAATCAGAAGTTCAGTCAGTTCATTATAAACAACTAAAACACACAGATAGAGATAAAGTTCAACTATGTTGTTTAAAACCACATGTTTAATGCAAACATATTCGCAATTTTTATGGTAAAGCTGTTATTCAAGCAAATAATAATTACTAAGTCGATGAAGATTTCATAATATAACCATTAATTTCTATCATGTTCACCAACTTAATTCTGTCAACAGAACAAATAATATAGAAAAAAATTTGTAAATGAAAAATAAACGCATGATGAAATATTCAAAACAATTGTGTGTTCAAATTGCAGCCACCTAATACTTAGTGAGTGAATTAAGCAGTTTCATAAATATTATATTTCAGTCAGTAGAAACAACTAGAATACATATATAGAAACAAAGTTTAACTAAATTCAACTAAATCAATTCATTTCCATTTGCAATTTGACAATCTATCACAACTTCTTAAAAAAAACCTCTTCAAATTAATATAATTGGCTTCTAAAATACTTTTGGCATCTAACATAAATAAATACAATAAACAAATTGACCGTGAAAGAACACTTGGTACTTTGGCATCTGTTCAGTTGCTAGTGAATAAATCCTCGCAACAAATTAATTAAAGTACATATTAATGTTGACTTTGTGACACTCGACTTCTGACTAATTTTAGCCCACTTCATGCTCTAGCTAAGCTATAATTTGTTCGCCTAACCGCAGAAGATAGTGGTCATAACATTTTAATTGGTTGCCATCTCTAAATTAAGTCGAGCGAAATTCATCAGCTAATTAACTGACATTTTATTATGACCATTGTGGCATTAATAAATCTTCAATAAACGTTGTTTATTGTTGATTTTTGCGATTATTGATGTGATATTTAAATAAATGAGAAGTATTAATAGGTGGCTGCTTAAAGGCAATCAGCAAATTGAAGCGACACCTTCTCGCGCCAAGCAATTAAAGAGCTTGTTAGCTGCCTTAATAATGTTGCCAGCTTAATAGCCAAGCTTGCAACGTGCTCCTGCAGCCCTCCAGCCAATTGCTCAATCATTCAACTAATAGACCAGGCGATGAACTGCGACTTCTCTGCGACTGGCTAACTGGGCGTAATTGCAAGCAACTCAGTAGCTGGGCGTGGCACACTAAGTACTTGCTGCATTGGAGCGCTCTTCTAATAGACAATCGCTTAATTAGCTGCCACCGACGCCGCTCAAAAACAGAATAGTCTACACTTAGACTTTGAACTCTTGTGGCATAAAATAAATAAGCTCGTATTTGTTGCAAACTTCTTGTGGAAGTGGCCATTATGCTGCACATTACTATACTATACATGTATGTATATCACTCGTTATATATACATATGTACTTTATACTAAGAGTAAATCCAGGGAAACTAGAAAACTACAATCGAGTGAGTTCAATACACGTCACCAATTTCCTTAAAAGGAAAAACTGCGACATAATGCTTAAAATGTATTAACTTAATACACTAAAAAAAAATACTGAAATGTACCAAATGACATATTTGATATATAGCATATACCAAATTCATATACAGGAAAAATTCTGAGGTATACCAAGGTATACAGTATATACCAAATTGGTATACTAAACAAATACTAAAGTATGCCAAAGGCTATATTTGCTATATAGTATATACCAAAATCATATACTGAAAAAATACTAAAGTATACGAAGGTCCATGTTCGGTAAATAGTATATACCAAATTCATATACTAAAGTATGTCAAAAGCTATATTTGCTATATAGTATATACCAAATTCATATACAGAAAAAAATACTGAAACAAACCAAACTCCATATTCGGTATGTAGTATGTAGTAACAAATTCATATACTGAAAAAATATTAAAGAATACCAAAGGACATATTTGGTGTATAGTATATACTACTACATTAAAAATATACCAGAGTACCAAAAATACATTTTCTGTAGGCTCAAAATTTAATATCTTTCTTCACTATGGGCATAAAAAAAACTATGTTTGCTTTACAACAATCATTAAAAAATATAAATGAAGAAGTCATGTTCTTACGGAAAGTATTATAATATAATAATATGTATTGATGTTGAACTCGCTCTTCCACTTAAATATTATTTTACAATCATCATACATTCAATTTTATGGCAAGCTTGCATTAAGAGTGTGTACTTTCGATAAACAAAGAAATAAATGCAGCGCTTTCAGTTCTGTTGAAGCAAACGGCACTATTGATTTTCAAGTGATCAATCAACATTTTATTTAATGCGTTCATGCAACGCACAGTATGGTAAATAAAGGAGAATAAATCGGTTATAAATTTGATATGTGTTTCATGTGTAGCAGCAGGCATTTATGTCCTTTGACCTTATAAAGTTTGGAGACAGTCATATCCTTTGACCTTATGAAATTTCCGATTTCCATTCACAACATTCGTCTATTTCAATTTTAAAGACTTGGCGAATGCATTATTTATGGGCTCTACTTTTGTTAATGTAAAATGCCAACGCTGAGCAATAGATTAGAACTGGCGTATCATAATTCACTTTGACATTGCTCGAGCAAGATTAATGTAGCTGATACTCGCAGATATGTAGGCAAAAATTGCATGCAAGTAGACAATTCGACTACAAAACTCGCATATACACACTTATACTCGCACTCACAGTCAGTCTTATACACGTATAAGAGGTGAGGAACCTGCTTGAATTGGCTCTTCTGCTGTTGCTGCTGCTGCTGCTGTCGTTGCCATTACAATTCATTTATATGTGTGGCATGTTTTATGGCATACTTTGCTGTGCTGCCATTAATCAACATTAAAAGTGTCAACAACAACAGCAACAGCAACAAAGGGAGCAACAATGGACAGAGCAACAACAATGGCCAACAGCAACAAAGAGAGTATAAGAAGACAGCAAAATGGAAAAAGAAAAATGCTAAGCTTGCCGCTTCTTTGCTCTCTGTATGCAAAATAAAATGCGAAAAGCGCTCATAAATAGCTGACACGTTGCCACGTCGAGCGTAACGCATCAGGTAGAGTAGAGGAGCAGCAAAAAGTGTGTGGAAAGTACTATACTATAGTGTGTGCCACGTGTAGCTATAAAGCAATCAGCAGGTGTTTGTCATATTCCTCCAGTAAATTATTTGCCCCGACAAGTTGATAATTCACCACTCGCAAGTCGCAAGTCGCAACTCGCCAGTTTTCAGTTTCCAGATTCCATCTCCGGTTGCCGCTCAATTTCTTGCGCCGTTAAGCCCAACATTATATTATTTATGGGCTTTGCTCCTTTTGCAGTTTATTTCTTAGCTGACAAGTTAAGTAATATTAAAAATGTTTTGCCTACAACTAAATTTATTGCACCCTAAATATGACAGCAAAGTTAGTTATTAGTTTTACTCAACAAATCAATGCAAGGCGATTTGGCTCAAAATTCTTCTTAAAAGAACATTTTTGAGAGAAGATCTAGTGAAACATTTGTATTTACAATCCATATAAAATGTTTACCCGGGCACAAAATAAGCAAAGTGTAGAAGGGGGAATCTCAAGTGACTTCATCTAGTTGACATTGCCACAAGTTTTTAAACAAATCAAAATTTGGTACGAAATTAGTATTGTTTAGCTTCAACTGCTTAATAAATCAATATAAAAAAAAAACAAAAATAAATGTAATTGAGATTTTTCATATTCTAATTATTCTAATAAATATATGAAAAATCTAATTTATATTTATTTTATTTGGATTTGTTAAGTATTTAAACCAGCAAAAAGATACCAAAACGAATCATAGGAATGTATCTAAATTAAATTGAAATAAATAATAACGGAATAATAAAATTCTTAGTACTAAAGCAAACCTAGAAACAAACTCATTTTGGGATCTTTCATTTAATCTGATTGGAGATTTTTGGATTAAAATAATATTCTTAAAACGCCCACAATATTTCGAAATGTTTAAATTAAATGCGACAAATAGTCTATTTAAACTAATAAGGTAATTAAATTACTTACAAGTGTTTATTCCATAAATCGAAATACAACTTTAATCTGAATAAACCTCAGAGTAATATTTCGAATGCCGATTGTTCAAAGGCGAATAATAAAGTTGAAATAAATTTCAATTTATAAACACACATTTTCAAGCTTTAAATTTCCATAGAGTGACTTTAAAACTTGAAGTGCTTTGCTTCTCGAAAACTCTTGCGATGCCTGCCACGTTTCGCGACTAAATTGTAATGCCCTCAGCAAATATCGAAAATGTTGAAACAATTTCAGCAATTTCAATTGCGCGTCCCAAGTGTCTGTTGAGCAGATGCGGACGTGGATGAAGATGGGGGGCAATAGCAATAAAGCAACCGTTTGGCAATCGTTCAACCCTATTCTTATTAAATTATATTAAACACAGTTCACAAAATTACAAGAAAGGAAGGTTTACATCCTTTCTTTCCTTTTCGGCGACTGTTTTACTAGTTCTTCTTTCGCTTCTGTTGCTGTTGTTGGGCATGAAGTCAGCACTTTATAGAATGTTGTTTTGCATTTAAATTAAATTGAATAAACCACTAATCCAATTCAGTGGCCACACCCGCTTGCGCAAACAAAGGTCACATCAACACTGAAGTCTGTCGACGCCTGAAGACACAAAAGCGAGTACATTTTGCCCATATCCTTTTGCATATCCTTTTCCTCTTTTCCCTCTTAGGCCAATTAATTTGCATATTTTTGTGGGTCACACAAAAACGGTTTAAAGCCTGTGTTAAGTAGTGCTGACTTGCCTTATGCTGACAGTGTCAATTAGTTGGCCAATGACCATGGACAATTGCACTCACTGTGCACTGTGCACTGTGCACTGAGTGCAGCAAGGCAAATCGCCTCACTTGGCCCTTAAAAGTATGCTTCATATTTTAGCTGCAGCCATTTTGACTAATAAGTGCAAGTGCGTTGTGAATGTGTGTTTGTGTGTTGTTTAAAAGTTGTGCTTAATATGCCGCGACAATAGCATAAAACAGCTTCGTGGCGTCGTCTTTTGGCACTCAGTGTGCACAATTTGTCACAACTTTGCGCTTTCAGCTCAGGCTCCATTTAGTTTAGTTGCTCTGCTTCCTCTTCATATATAATTCACAGAACTTTCGACAATAATGTTTAAACTTTATTGGAGTGTACTTTACTCGCGTATATATTTTATACACAATAGAATAAACGAGTCTGTAAAATTATAATTTAATTTAAGTTCCCTGTGTTATGCAAAGCCAACTTATGCATAATTGATATTTAATTGAATTCTTATTACTTGAAGCTAAAACCCATTTATAAAGCTTCATATTTTCAAAATTTTTCTCCTATTACTTAAAATCAATTATTTAATTCCCCAATACTTGAACCTATTGTAAATATATTAATTATTTACATTTAATTAATTTTTTTTTTTTGATGATAGATATTGTGTTTTCTAATATTTACCAATACTTCTTTTTTATAATTGTCTTCTCTACTATTTAAATAAACGTATTTCATTTCATAATTCTTTCAACTGTTTTTACTCAAGAATTATTATAACGAAAACACGCTTTTAATCGAAACTACCCCATAAAATACATTTGATATGAGATATGTTAGCTACAGTCGAGTGTGCTCGACTGTGAGATACCCGCTACCCATTTTGAATAAAACCAAAATAATAAAGTATTTTTTTAAATATACCGAAATAATATGCCACACAAATTCTTTTAAAATGTGTCAAATGGTATATTGTTATATTGTTATAGTACTAAACTCAATATATACTATAGACTTCAAAATATACCAGATTGTCACCCCAAACAAATAATACCTCTAGAAAGTAGGCGTTTTTGTCCATACAAAAGTAATTATACCCGTTCCCATAGGTTTGATTTTTGTTAATTTGTAGGGTGGAAGTAGGCGTGGCAAAAAATTGAAACAAACTTGATCTGCGTGCAAACATAACAAATGCTATACAAATTATAACTTTATCTCTTATAGTCTCTGAGATCCAGTGTTTCACACGAACAGATGGACAGACACACAGACGGACATGGCTAGATCTTCTTGGCTGTTGATGATGATCAAGAATATATATATTTTATGGAGTCGGAGATGTCTCTTTCTACCTGCCCTTCTACCCTATGGGTAGATCATTTATATATAATTGGTGCATTAAGAAATTGCGTTCTGAAATATAAAACGATCGACTATTTAATGCAGCGATTTATTTTTTAATGGAAATAGATCAGTTTTTATTACATTTAATTTATGTTTTGATGTAGCAAATTTAAAATCTCTAGACGCTTTCAAAAGAGGTGCAAATACTTAAAAGCCAGTAAACTTATGATTATCTTGTATATTCTCGTATCCTTTTAGTCGAACCTTGAATATTAATGTTAATGGAAAGGTAATAATAATTACACAAAGCAGTGTATTATTGAGGGTGCTATAAGTGTATTTATTTTCCTCTTATTAGACAGATGAATTCGACCAACAAATGGAAGATCGAGTGTGCTCGACTATGAGATACCCGCTACCCATTTCGAAACCAAAATATTGCGGATCAGACGGACATGGCTAGATCGTCTCGGCTGTTGATGCTGATCAAGAATATATATACATATATAGATTATAGGGTCGGAGATGCCTCGTTCTACCTGTTACATACATTTCTTGCCGGCGTAAAGTTATAATACCCTTCTATCCTATGGGAAGCGGGTATAAAAAAATAGGCTTCTCTGCGCATTCTTTTAATTCGATAGTAAATTATTATCAACGTCCACTTTTTATAGTCCATAAATAATAATGAGTCTTGTTTTTAAACACTTTCTTTCAATCAGAACATAGAACTTGCTTGCGCAGTTTTTAGAGCTCATAAAATTTGTAGCGAACTCTAGTTGACTAAGCTAAACAATACCCTAGTTATATGTTTTTATATTTTTAAATCCCATAAGCTGTTAAGGGGTATTTATACCATGCAAGGAATCAATTGTAAGTCGCAGATTTAGCTGCAATAAATTGCCAAATATTTTTCAAAGTCGCATTAAATTCGCTTCCCAAAGGAAAACCAATTGAGTTTCGGTTATTCTTTTTTTTTTGGTTAACCCCGTTGCGTTGTGGAAAATGCATCCGCTGAGTCAAGTCTGGCTGTGAGACTCGTTCATACATTTCCGAATTTATAACCACAATAAACCGCAAGAAAAGCGACAACCACACAACCATAAACTGCAGCTCTACTCGCATGCCTTATTGTTGTTCTTGTTGCTTCCCCAACATATATATAAATTGCCATAAAAATATAAAAAAGTGTATACAAGAATAAAGGAAATTCTACTTGCTCTCCTTCCCATACTCACAACAGAAAAAAAATTAAATGCCAAAAAGCAAGCTACAATATTTTGGGCCTCTCTCTCTCTCTTTCTCTCGCCCTCTCTCTCTCTCAATCTATTTTTCGGTTCTCGTTGAGCCTCCAAGAGAAAACACAATATTACGCACGAAAAGTCAATGTAATTCGCCTACAGAAATACCCTAGGCTCATAATCTGAAAAGTTATATTAGCTCTAGGTTTCAGATAAGCTGTGTAAACAATGCTTTGTTTTAGTGATAAATATCAAATAAAATAAGCTTAGTATTAGAGTTAATGAACTGAATATCTAAATTTAGTATGAATTTAAATTTTAAATAATTGGATTAACTACTTATGCAATGTGAAATCATTGTGATGACTTAATTGATGGACTCATATATTGATTGACAAATTATTTTATTGCCGATTGAGCGTCTGATTGTCTTTTTTTTAAAAGATAGCTACATGAAATATTACAATGAATAATACTCAATTTCACACAATTGGTAACTGATTTATGAATTGATGATTTGACTTCACGACCTGTTCATTGATTTACTGACTGTTATATTGATTGACAGAATTTTTGAATGAACGTCTGTTTGGTTACTTAACAAATTATATAGCTATATTTTATCAATAATAGACAATTTGAAACACATTGATTATCGATGAACTGATGGATTGCTTTCAACTAATGACTTTCTGATTGTTTGGCTGACTAATTCCATTTAAAAATTTCATTGACTGATGATTGATGCATAACAAATGTTGAGGTTTATTATAAAATATGACAGATTGACTGAATAATTAAATAAAATCATAGAACTAATTTGCATTGGATCACAAACTATGACCTCTTCACTCTCTGATTGACTGACTGCTATTGATTGATGACTGACTAAGCAAACTCACTAATCTTGCAATAGCATTTTGCTCATCAGAAATATGAACAATCCTATTAAATCATTGCTAATTAAGTAATCGTTCTTATTGATGATACTTTTTAGATTACTTCTTATTACCAATTTAATTTGTAATTTGAGAATAGGGTATGTTTTAGTCGTTCAATATTATCGAACAACTTTTATGTATGTAGCTTGACTCATTTATAAGACACTGCGAGCGACACTAAAAATAAATTCGCACTTGTTGATGGTAAATTAAAATGCACAACAGATTTACATGCCGACGGAAGTCGATATGGAGAGCATAAAATAGAAAGACAGGCAAAGAGAAGAACGGAGACAGAGAGAGAGGGAGAGAGAGGGAGAATGAGACAGAGTTGAAAGCAGAGTTTTGCGGCGGGCATATTAACATTATATAAGGAGCTTGCACGTAAAACTTTTAGCACCTGGAGTCCAGGGCGAAACTTTGCAGCAACAAGCAAAAGTTTTACCTGCCTTCCACCCCCTCTCACTCTGTCTCTTTCTCTCTCTCTTTCCCCCTCTTTCTTGCTTGCAGGGAAAACAAAGTAAGCCACAAAACTTGGACTTAGCATTAAGCTGAAATAGATGCCCGGCCAGGGGCCAAAGTTGTGACGCCCCAAAATGTATGCAACAACATTTTGTGGCCTGCAACAGTGAAATGACCATCGCGATGGTCGAGCAACCGCTTAAAGCCTGTCACGCAACATCACAGTGTGTGAGTGTGCGGTTACAGCAACAACTCATACACACATACACACACACACACTCCCGCTGAGGGTGTCAATCAATCATGATTGCGCAAACCGAAAAAACCAAAAGCGAGGCGACCAAAGAATTGGGTTCCATTTCGTCATGCTCGACAATCACGTTGTTGGTTCGTTGGTTCGTTGGTTCGTTCGTTCGTTCGTTGCAACCAAATCGCCGTAATGTGTGGTGTTTGCTGCACTTAACGAGCTGCCTGCCAGCCACACACACCCACACACATATGAGAGACCACCTCCCACTATAATGGTGGTCAGTCAGTGCAATTTGTACATCAATCAAGTGCTACGAATTCGCCTCTCAAAATTTAATTGACTTTGATTTTGTAAAGTTGCTCTCTATGTGTGTGTTATATACTGCTATTTCAATGTGTATGTGTGTATCATACTGCTATTTCTATGTGTATGTATGTGTGTACTTTATACGCTTGACTAATTTGCTTCGTTTTACAGCTGCCGCTGATTGAGTGACACATTTTTGATGTACTGTGAAATTGAGTTGATGCTCTCTCTCTCTCTCTCGTTAAGTGTCCCACTCCAATCCGATAAAATAAAACAACAACGTTGAATAATTCGGACAAATCGCCAATCGTTAATCGAGCAGTAATCGCTCTATAAAATTGCATTTGTCATGCCCATTAAATGCCCGAAACTCGAACGTTATTGGATAATTCACAACGTTTGTTCGAACTTCAATTCAATTTGTATTTCAATTTGTAGTTTGAGTGTTCGTTTGAGTTTCAGTTTGAGTTTGACTTGGCTTCGATTACCGCAATCAAAGCTAAAAATATATATGTATATACTTTTATACTTTTTTGTTGTTTACTTATTTGTTTTGCTATTGGTCGAGTTTATTTGATAGTTAAATCCAATTGATTTCACTACGAGAGTGTTTAAATAGCGTCGACATTTTGCAGACAATAAACTGAAGAATTCCATCGCCATCGCTTGTTTGACAAAAAAGACAAAAATGCAATGACAAGGTTTGCAGCTGCAATTGATAGCGCCAAAATTGAAAATACCAATTAAAGCCAAAGTGTTTAATTGAAGGTTTAAAATTCCTAACTGGCATTAAAGAATAAAATGTGAAAATCAATTAAATACGAATAAAGTGTTCACAAAATACATTTGCTGCTTAAGAGTAATATAGTAAATTTGTTTTGCTTTCAACTCTAGTCGAACAGGAATGCATTAAATATCAAATAAAAAGAGAACAGAAAAATAAACCAAATAGTTCGGTGACCGAGTCTTATGAAAGAAATGTGAACACTGAATAAATATAAAATAAAATCCTCGAGATACTTTTTCTGCATAGGAGTAAAACAACACATTGATTTGCTTTGTACTCGAATGCATTAAATAATTCAAATGCAACTTAAGCTAATGCATAAGAATCCAGGGGAAAATTTAAAGAATAAAATTGGTTACAGAAATTTATGAATAAAGTGAGAAATTAAGTAGAATGAAAATATCTACAAGATACTTTAGCTGATTACGAGTAGATCAGTAGATTTTTTTTGCATTTTGCTTTGTACTCAGATATCTAAAGGAATTCAATACCAAGTCAAAAGCTAAAGCATTAAAAAAAAAAGCGTCGAATTGGAAACAAAAATAAAAGCCAAAGGACTTAGTTGAAGGATTAAAATCAGTTGCTGATATTTAAGAATCAAATAAGAAAATCAATTAAATGTAAATACTATATAATAGAGGAGAGTTGTAAATATGTTTTGCTTTGCACTCAAATATCTGAAGGAATTAAAATGTAAAAAAAAATATTAAATATCATTAAGTAAATATCACCAAATACCCGATAAGGAAGAGAAATGTCAGTAAAGATCAAAGAGCTCAATTCCAGTATTAATGTTAATTGATAATATTTAAAAATAAAACGCAAAAAGTCAAAGATATAGAAATAACATAGAGTAGAGTTTTTTATTAAATATGTTTTGATGTGTCTTAAAGAATTCTAATGCAAAAACTTTGTATAACAAATCGAATACTCTTAAATCCTAAGCACAGCTGTATAGAAAAAAGCAGGCACAAGATGTAATCTCTCTAAAGTTAATCCTTGCGCCACGCTGATTAATAAATAAATAAATTATAAATGTAAATCAGTAATGCTGCAGCTAAGGTTCAATCCCCGCTGAATTATGCTGCACATTCGATATGCAGACAAAATGCAAAAGGATTAGCCAGCTCAACATGGTTGAGGATAGGTTAAATAAATTACATAAGGCCACACAAGCACAGAGTGATGTAAGCCCAGAGCAACCGAAACAGAGAGAGAGAGAGAGAGAGAGAGAGAGAGGCGAGTACACAAATTCATGCTGCTGTATACCAATTAATTATTCATAATTAGCCAGCGACTAAATGTTTAACTAAATCGCAGGCTCTTCAGCTAAGGCCACGGGTCCGAATACGTTTATGGCTACGGGTCTGATTACGGCTTTAGCCAACCCCGGACAACTTTGACTCCAACTCTGACTCTGACTCCGTTTGTTTATTCAAAAATTGGCTGCAGTCACAGTTGGCTAAAACAGCGGAAAGCGCTGTTTGTTTTCTGGTTCAACAATATTAAAAGTTGGCCATTAGAGAGACGCCACATTAATTGTGATTTATGTGCAACAGCGCCAGCTCCACGTTTCACATTGTGTGGCATGGCCATTGTTGAGCGCAACCTTGCCACATTTTCATGCCACAATTACAGTTTTAAATATGCTCACAAAAATAGTGAACAACATTAGACAACTTTGAATGCAATCCCAGGATAGAGAGAGAGCTGCACATAAATCAATTGATTAAGACACTAAATGCAATAAAATTAACACTAAAAGCGAGCTTCGCATTTCGAGTATCAATAAACTAAATATGCATTAACTAATTCCCCGGAAGCTCTAAGGATAAATAAAATATATTTATTCATATTTACAATTTTTAGAAGTTTTTCAGTCGAGCGAAAGTTCAACATAAAAAAAAATAATACTTAAATATCATTTATCATAATCTCTTCTTCTATAAAAAAATTTTTTAAAAAATCTGTACTCACAATATTCCAAAGATATTTGCAACATTAACTATGAATATGAACTTCATACACAAAGCGAACAAAATGTAAATTAAAAAGTGGCTAGCAAAAAGTTTAAAGAGTTAAGAATTTTAGGTCGAAAAAAAGCGTGTAACTCTCTTAAGATTATAATCTTGAATTTCTAAAATTTTTGTAGAATTTTCTTGATTTAATAATACACCTTTTTGTTCAATTTTGACATCATATAATCGTGACTTAAGATTTTATTAGCACCTTAGCACGTTTTTCTTCTGTGTACACATTTCAAATTTTACAACGGAAGTTGAACATCAAAATAAAATAATGCTTAAATTTAACTTATCTCTGCTTCAAATTCAAATTCTTTCTAATTCAAAATTCAAATAAATCTAAATTCACAAGGTAATAAAAGTGTCCAAAAATATTTGCAATATAAACTATGCTCAAAAGCATATCAATATATGTTATATACTCATAGCCCGGTTTTAATGCATTTCGAAGCTTAAAAAAAAAAACGGCGAAAATCAAAGCAAATTGCATGCTAAGTATTTGATTATTGTCATTAACGTTTATAGTTTATGGGGCTTTTATCAGATGAACAGACTGTCAGACTAATGAATGTGATTATATCGATTTTGCGGTAAATGCGCATAAAGAATAATAAATATTATATTAATATCTGAAATAATTACTTTTATTGTATTGTTCATCAATAAACTCTGAGTAAAAGTGAGTACAATTTATTCCTTATTTACAAATTACTTTTGTAGCAGATTTTTATGAATATAAGCTTTAGTCTTGTAATTTACTATTTTCTTTAGAAACAATTTCTATACTAACCTAAGAACAATATCGGGTATAAGTATATACAGCTAAATAAATATAAAAAAATAACACATAATCATCATTTGCTTTACTTTATACAATTTACATTTTGCCTTAGTTCAATAGGAACATTTTCTCAATCTCGAAACAAGAATATAATCTTGAATAAAGAATTGGTTATCTGGAATTAGATTTTTGATATTGAATTAAGAATTTACTTGCTTGGTTAAATTTTGACATCATATAGCTTCGATTTAAGATCTAATACTTGATTTTAGAACGTGTTTGTTTTTCTGTGTTATTAACTATTTGCTATTCATTCTTATAGTTATATAGAATAAGCTAATAGGAAACAAAGAGTTATAGTTTCTACCAGCAAATGAAAAAGCTTCTTTGTGTGCATTAATTTGATGCTATTTAAAAGAAAGACTTTGTTTAAAGTTAAAATGAAGAGTACTTGAAAAGCCATTCTAATTTGATGAGCTGCACACATGCGAGCTTGTAGATATAAAGGCAGAAAGTATCTCAAAAGCCTGTAGCTAAAAGCCAAAACACAAAGTCTGACAAAGAAAGTTGTAATAGGCACAAAATTGGACAATAAAACCGCTTTGAGCGTGGGGAAAAAGTTGTAATAGGTATCAATTGCTGTGGCACGAATACTTGCATCAACATATTTCTGGGCAAACATAACTTTGCAAATTCACTCGGCGAATTTATGTGAAACATTTTGTCGGGGGGGATGCTCAACTTTCACACACACACACACACACACACACATACAGGCACATCAAAACAGAGAGAGAAACACATGTATATAACTTTTGTCTAGTCGTTGTCTACACACTGAAAGCCCCTCAACGCCTGCACACAGGGGGGCGGCGAGAAACATTAACTGGGTACAGACTGAAAGGCGAACATATTAGTTTATAGCGGGGTCTGAAGCAGCAGCAACCACCGCGACGACAACCACCGCAACAGCAACAACAACAGCAACAAAAACAACAACTTTATATTTATGTAAATATTTTGCAAGTACAAACAGAACGCCCGGTTGAGCACTCAGGGCGCGCTCAGGTGTTTGTCTCGTCGGGCCCCAAGAAAAAGAAGAACAAGAAGTGTATGAATATTTTAGGCCAGCACTGTGTCAACTTTGGACCACGCCACGAGGCGCGTCTAGACAAACACCACGAATTTCCAAACACACACACACACACACACAGCCACACAACAACACTTTTGAGTTGCCAAAACGAAAACACACTCACGCAAATTTATTTATAAATTTATATTAAATCGAAAACACTGTCGTATTATTAAATATTATTATTTATGTTTTGTATTTGTCGTTTTGTTTTTTACTCACTCAGCAATGCTTTTAGATAACGGCCAGCGCTCCATGGAGGCCTGATATTTCATATTCTCGATTTGCTTCTTTAATGCGTCCCGATCCATGTTTTGTAGAGCACTGGGATCCATGTCGGCCAAAATTTATCCACATGCCACCCCTGCAATGGCCAACAGAGAGAAACATTGAGAGAGAGTGTTGAAAAAATGTTAATGCCAAGAGATGCCATAAAAATCTGCAAAGAGTCGCGCTCTCGCTCTCGCGTCCGCACTCATACTCACTTTCACGCTCTCACACTTGCTCTCTTCCAAAGCGGCAGCTGTACTGCAGTCAACTTGTGCCTGGTGGTTGAATCACCCTGTATTCGTTTTAATGGCCGGTGTCTCAAGTTTTGCAGCGTTCAGCTTCAACGCATGCGCACAGCATTAATAACAAATCAATAGAGAGCGCCACAGTGCGAGAGTGGGAACGAGAGCGAGAGAGAGTGTGTCTGTTTTAACAGCGCCGCCTAGGAGGCTGCTATAAAAACTGGTTTCAACTGGCTGCTGTTAGCATTTGCCCACAAATCATTTGTTTACCTCCGGAAAAAAGGAAAACTGGAATGCAGCCAAAAATAAAAGGGCGCGCCCGTCGCAACTGTCAAATGCAGAAAACCAATAGCAACAACAACAACAACATTAAAATGTTAGCCAAAAAACAGCTGAGCCAAGCACGCAGCTCTCCCACCAAAAAAAAAAAAAAAAAAAAAAACACTCCCTCGCTCTCTTTTTTGCACTCAATTTCTCTCCCTTTCTGCCACCTTTAAGCTGTGGCCGGCTTTCACACACGGTAATTTATGAAACCTCATCTTTGTTTATTTAGTCGCCAGGCGTTTTAGACTTGATGTCGTAAATAACAGCAGCGTGTCAAATCATTTTCAGGGGTTGGCGTGCTCGACGAACATTAATTTATGGCAGCCCCATTGTTCAACTACGCGGCATAAATTAAATGTGTACAAAAATATATTCGAATATATTTGAAATAAACGACAAAGCTTGTGTAACATTTGCTGTTAACAGCAACATCAACAGCTGCTGTAAACAGTAACAGTAACAGTCGCTGTTAGGTTTAGCTTAGACACAAACCTCTCGCAGTTATCGCATGCTACAAAATGATTCAATTTGATATAGCAAACAATAAAATCAACCGCAAAGAGTCCTGGGCCGGGATAAGGGTCTAGTGACAGCTCAAACACAGAGAAGGACGAGACGAGAGGGGACAACTGAAAACCGCAGGCAGCAGTTGATTCCCATAAGGTTGACAAAGCCACGCTTCGGCCATAATCAACGCCAATGATATGAGTTTCCACTCTACATCCCACTCAACAACGTGGGGCGTGGACAATGATGCACTCCCCAACCAAACGGGGTTCGGCCCTTCTCTCGTTCCGTGTAGTTTTTGGCTGCCAACATTTTGTAGGTGTAACTTAACAAATAGGAAAAAGGGACAAAGTGGTCGCTCAGTCGGTTTCTGGCTTCTGACCATGTTTGCTCCATGTTCCATTCCCCTTAGTCAGCGATACATCATTTTTTGTCGCTTCGTTGGTCAACTGACAGCGGTTACTCCAAAAACGACCGAAACAACCAGCTGTCAGGCCGTAAAAGGATTTGGGGCTTTAAACCCAGAAAATGGTTGAGTTGAGCAGCTGTGTTCTGTATTCTGTATTCTGTGTTCTCTCTTCTAATATATTTTTTAAAGCCATCATTTCATTCCTTGGGTGCGAAGTGTTAATGGCTAAAAAGAGTTGTAAAAAGCCAGATTTAATGTGTTGGCCAGGGAATCTCTGCACTGGAAGTGAGACAGAGAGAGGGGGAGAAAGAGAGAGAACTCTTCTCGCCTGCTGTCCTTGCAACATGTGTCCTGCCTGCTGTGTGCTCACATGTTGACAACGACGAGCCCTCGGCACTAAAAGCTTAAAGTTGGTTTAATTAAAACTTTTACAACCAGTTCACTCCTTGCTGGCTAACAGTCGAGGCAGCCAGCTACCAACTACCAGTTACCACCTTCCTTTTGGCCAGTTAAATGTGCAAATCATTGGATTTTCGGCAGGACACTTTGATGTCTGCTAAACTAAGCGTGATTCCAGCGAACATAAGCGAACAAGCTAAAGTTTAGAATACGGAATGCATGGCTCAACGTTACCCTTTAGCCTTCAGTTTTAAATTCCCATATTTAAATTATCCTCCACATCTCTATTCTTGCTCTACATTTTTGCAAAATTCAACTTCAAAAATTAAAGTAAACGTTTATCTTCAATTTAACTTTTCTCTCCATTTCATTTTTTATATATTCATTCATTCTATTGTACAATACACTGCAAACATTTAATTTATTCAAATTATAAGTGAATACAATTTGAGCAATTAAATTTTCATTTAAATTATCAAATAATTTGTATATTCACTTTTACAACATTGTTCACATCATTTAGAAAAGAATTAACATCATCAATTTACTTATTTTTTTTGGTGAATAGGAAATTCCTTGCAAACAATTCGCTCTTTATATAAAACAAATTATTTCCAATTATTTAAATTTATTCAATTCATAAGTGAACACAACTTTGACAAAGAATATGAATTGAATATTATCATAATTTTTTATATTTTATATCGTCATTCAGAATTTTTTTCATTTCATTGTAATAAGAATTATACATATATAATTTCATATAAGGAACCGTTTCTTCAATATCCCCAGAAGTAGTGTCAAATATTGAAGGATCAAAGTGAATTGAAGGAAGGAAATAATCCATACATCTCATTGTCCCAAGAATTATACTTATTGGAACATAAAAATTATTAAAAAAAATTTATAATATTCCTTAGGGTATTATAAATATAATTTCTAAAAATATGGGTTCGATCGTATAAAAGTTTTCGAAGTTATTTAAGAAATACATTTGTATTGCAAAACAACGCATATTGCAAGCGAGATTCTTTCGGCTAACAATCTGGTATATTTTGCACTCTATGGTATATTTATAATGTAGTAGTATTTCGATATATCAACAATATTCTTCGGTATATTTCAATATCAAATGTGATATATTTTAAGTATAATACCGCACTGTTTTTATTCAGAATGATTTGCGGGTATTTCACAATTGAGCTCACTGGACTTTCTCTTTTATTATAATTATCGACTTATACAATTCTGTTTACTTGATTACACATCAATCTTCTTCTATCTAATTGGATAGGAATTTCGAGCGATAGAAATTTCATCTATTCCTTGATAAATACTACTTAGTGCAAATGGATTTTCAGTTGAAATTTCCCCCGATTCCATTTTATGCTTATCGACTTTTACAATTCTATTTACTGCAAGCTTTGCAAATGAAACTTTCCCACTCCCAATTTGAGCGCTTGAAATCTAAACTAATTGCTTGCAGCAATTGTCGGTCAAATAATTGATGCTGCTGTAACCCAGAGATCGGAGGGTGTGCTCATGCCGTGGTTAGCTGTTCAAGACAGACTCAGAGACAGAGACAGAGAGAGAGAGACAGAGACACAGCGAGAGTTTGAGAGAACTGTAAATGCAACTGAAAAAGTAGCAGAAATTTATCTCATACATGGCACCCAAATAGAGAGCATGCAACGGACATAAATCGTTAGCAAAATGTTTTTGGCGGTTACAAGCGGCTGTTCCAAATTCCCTTCCAACTCTCCCTTCCCCCCCCCCCCTTTTCGCTTCGGGGTGTTTGGTTTTTTTTCTCCCTCGCACACACACGCAAATACAGTAAGCCGCTTGAGTGTTTCGCGTATATGAATGTGTGGTGAGTATGCGTGTGTGTGTGTGTGTGTGTGTGTGAGCTGACGTTCAAGTTTTTTACACTCGTTCCCCTCGCTTGCACAGCAACAACAATAACAATAACAATAACAACAACAACAGGCTCGTCCCACGCACAAAGCAAATGCTCTCTGCAAGCGACAAGGACAACTACGAAAAGTCAAGTGATTTTCTTTTTTGGATTGTTGTTGGCATCCTGTTGCTGTTTGTTTTTCTTCCCTTCCTTCTTCTTCATCTTCTTGTTGCTCTTGTTGTTGGTTTTCCGAAAAAGAAAACAAATTGTCAACCGTCAACCGGGTTCTGTCAGCCAGCGAGTCAAGCATAGTGAAAGAGGCAAAGAGCAGAATTCATGTATGCAACACTCACACACACACACACACTCACACACACACACACACACACACACTTGCGAGGGTCACTTTAGAAGTCTGTTTGACAGGAAAATTAAATTTTATGAACTCATTTATCGATTAACTTGTCTTCCATTTCAAAAACATATTGCTGAGCCTAAGCTTATGATTGGGCACAAATACATTTCCGTTTGAAGAATGATGAATCGAAGTTTGTAGTGTATCAAAACCTTATCAGAGTTTAAAAGGCACTGATTGTCCGTGAAAATAGAAAATAAAATGAAGAATTAAAAGAGACTCCGCGCCGACACACGCTTTAGGGGAGTTTCCTTCTAAGAAATAATCTAGTAGACGAATCTAGATGTTAAGTTCTTTATCTTTACCCTCCTCACCATGGTAAATGTAGATTTTGTTTTTAGTTCATATTTAATTTTTATATATATATTAGACATCTTCCCTTCGTTGACTCGACAAACCATATTAAGAAAAATTAACAATATAAGTGAATTCATGATACTCCGATTGTTAAATACATATGTATATAGCATGATTAAGAATATTTACAAAATGACTTGAAGTCTGAGGCGTACTCGGGACAAATTCATTTAACCCATTAGCACATTTATACGATCGTATAATCATTTATATCATACAATATACCATTTGTAACTTGTACTTTTTAAAGTAACTTACTCAGATGTCGTTTTCTTACGGTCGTGGAAACATGACAAAGATAAGTGCCAAATAAATTACGATGCTAATGTGCTATATGAAAAAATAAACAGATGATTAATATAAATGTACAAAAATTATTTAAATTTGATGTATCCACGAGTATGCAATCAACAATTTTCTATTACAATTATTGCTTTTATGTTTACTAATTTAGTGCAAAATAACAAGAAGATACAGACGATGAAATTCGTGTCGCTTCTCAGCAAATCATAGCAAGCAAATATGGAATGATTGATACTATATAAAAAAAAGAATTTATTGTTGTTGCATTGTGGATTGTTGTACTGTTATTGTACAACGATCTACTCATCCAGTGTATGCCTGATCGTCAGGCATATACGATTCATTAATAATAAATTTAATGCCAGGCCGTGATCTTTGTGTGTATGTGGTGGACCGTCAGAATCAGATTCTTTGGTGCTCCGATGAGCAGCCAACCTCGCTGTGACGTCCAACCAAATTCGTGCACCCAATGGATTATTGATACTAGGGTTCACTAGGGTCACACAGCGCTCTATAGTTGTCATAGAGATTGAATAGACCACTAGAGAGAGGCTACCATCCGCTTGAGCCGAACTTGGATAATGAAAAGATATTGGTTATCACTGCACTCACAATTATTTCCACTTCATACCTGTATTAGTTTTCGAATTTATCACTGCACTATTCATTTATATATGTATGCGTCTATCCTCGCATATATTCTCACTATTGTGGTGATCTGGTTTGCTTTGCCAGATTATAATATTGCAGAATATACAAATTCGGTTGCCGAGAGACAATAAATACGTCTACTTTGTCTAATTACTTTTCTCTACTGCTAAGCTTTCGACTGTACGCCACTCCCCCCGAATGGTAAGCCGAGCTTTTGCAAGAGCTTTGCGAAGACAGTGATAAGCAAAGTGCAGATAGTGAGATGACTAAGTTGGGGTGCGTCAATATTTAGAACAGCAACAAAAAAAATTGTTGGGAAATTTGGAACTCTTCTATTCAAATATATTGATCGCTCACTACAAGTTGAATTTCGATTGAGGGAATTATGTGGATAAGGTATGATTTAAATGATTTTATGATTCAAATTATAATTTACAAAATAAATATATTCTATTTCTGTTCATTTAATACTTTTATTAATTGGAATTAAGTTTGAAGCAAGAAGAATCAAAATTGGGTTCCTATTAAGCACATTTTATGGATATGATAATACTTAAATAATTTTAGAGAAATTATCAGCATTTAATGATTTTATTAGTTAAAACAGAGTTTTTGAATCAATCGGGATTAGTGAAAGATTATATGCCTCTTCCATTTCATCTGATAATGAACCAGCTTTATTGCAAATTTTAGTGGGTTAATATTTTGTTTTGTTTTTTTGTCTGTTAAAAATTAATAGTTCAATTGTTAAATAAATGAATGAATCAGTCAGCCCGTATGACAGTTAGTACAAAAGGCACCCCCGTTAGTCGGACAGTTAGCACAAATGGCTTAGCGAAAATCCCCATTCGCATTTAATGTGTTTATCAGGTAAAGACGATTTATTATTTAAATCAATCGAGGTTAGTAAGAGATTATCAAATAGTGTACATTTTATTGGGTTAATATTGCTGCCTTCTACTGTTACCAGTTGATGATGAGTCCCCCCATTAGCGGGACTCCAGCCAGTCGGACAGTTAGCACAAATGACTTGAGAAAAATCCCCATTAGAAGGACATTCTTTTAAGCAAACACTTCGATATTCTTTACAGAGGAATTTGGCCTCCTTTAAGTTGATCTTCAAAGATGAATACCTGCTGAAATCAGTTTTCACTGTATTTTTATTTTTACACTGCATTTACTCTATTAAATAAAAGTTACAAATTGCAAATTAAAAGATTACATCGATCAACCCTCGACACTGGGTAAATTTATAAACTCCTCTGAGTTTGCAAACGCTTCTGGCCCGACAACAAAAAGTGAAAAGTGTTTTTGTTATTAACCAGCACGTGCAAAGGGAAAGTGTCGAAAATTTCCCAGCACTTGAAAATGATAATTTAACAGTAAATTGAGGGCCTTCTCACTTGCATTTCTGTATAAATATTTAACGTAGCTCAAAGCAATAGAAATAATTGTCATTAACCAACTAAAATATTATACGACTCAACAACAAATTCCGCTTGTTAGCTTGTCAGCTAGGAATGCAAGAAATTTAACGATGATGTTGACAGTTGACGGTTGATGGCTGACTGAGGGAAAATTTATGAAAAGGACGTTTAATGTATTGTTAGCCAAATGCTAGTTCAGCTAAAAAATATAATATGATGGCAACTTGTGTCCAGCCAAGCGACTAACAAGAAACGTGCTCATTTTCTATGAGTATAGAATGCTCAAGAATATTAAATATTCGAGTATATGACTTTATTCTTCAATAAGCATTTAATTTTATACTCCCAAGTTTTACACCATGATTCTCTATTAATTTACTTAGTCTATAGCTTTCGAGTATGTTATATTTCGTTCTAACTTTAACCCCATAACATTAAAAGCTAAGTAATCATTTCATCACTTAAAAATACATTTGAAGATTTATTTACTGTAAAGTTTTACGATTTTTGGCATTTTAAAAGCAGAAAGTTATACAAACAAACTATCATCCTATTATTCAAAACAATGTCTTAGACTTAGACTTAGAATTGTATAAGATAGAGAATTATTACCATATAACCATCAGTGAACAATATGAAGTGCGTTTAATACCTTAAAATTAAGTACTTTTAATATAATATATTTTTAATTCATTTTAGAAATTTGCGGATGTATTTGTAGCTCTAACTATTCAGCTTATTAAAAACTTGTATCCAATTATTTAACTAATATTTTAGTGCACACAGAATGAATTATAATAGTCATAACATATTATAATCACATAATATTTACCACCAATTAAAAAATTGATCAGCTTTAAATTAGGTCAAAGAGTAAACTGCATTCAAAATATGTAGTTTTAATTTACTCTGAAATTTAATAACATGTTTGTCTATCTAATTATTTTGTTTTAACCGTCATTGCTTTAAATTGCGCCATAGCATTAACCGCAAAGTAAAATGCGTATCAAATGAAAAATTTAACTACATTAAATTAATGTAGTATAATTGTCCGATTTTCTTATATTTATTTATTTCAGTTTATTTCACAACAACTTGTTCTCTCGTTCACGTTCTTGTTCATAGTGATCGCACTTTCGTCTCGTGCTCGACCGATACACCTATCGATCGGGCTTCTAACTCGATATATATTTAATCGATTAATTCTTAATGTTACCTTATGCTAATTTAAATCTAGTATTTACAATATTTACATTCGGCCGACCTGACTACAGATCGACCACGATCTACATACAAAGGGCAATTGTATTATTAATCTCAGTGATCCAAGGCTTAAGGCGAGCAGGCTCTAAAATGCCTCTAAAGGGCAATTGAGTTAACTGACAGTCATCAATATCAACTACTTCATATCTGTCATGATCAAAAACACGGTTTATCTTATAGGGCCCCCGGTACTTTGGGGCAAATTTCTTATTAACTCCTGCTGTAGTATCTACATTCCGAATGGCTACATAGTCACCGACGTTATATTCTCTAGGAGCTCTATGTCTCTTACCATAAAACTGTTCATTTCTTTTCTGGGAATTTTGAATGTTGACAGACGCCTGCTCACGGAGTTTCACAATATCTCTAGGTTCATCATTGAATTTAGTATCTAAATATTCAGAAAGCTCATCAACTATAGGTCCCTTCTGTATTACTCCAAACAATAGAATACTAGGAGCTACTTGGGTGCTACTGTGTACTGCATTATTAATTGCAAATTCAGCTTTATTGAGTAATTTATACCAGTCGGACTGGCTCAAAGGTTCTGCTAATTTTCCTAGCATTGGTGTCAAAACCCGATTCACCCGCTCTACTTGGCCGTTAGCCTGTGGCGCTCCAGTGGCCACCTTTATATGTTCTATATCACGTTCTTGACAAAAGGTGGTGAACTCAAGCGACGTAAAACAAGTACCGCGATCAGATATGATCCTTTGAGGTCGGCTATAAAAGTCAAAATATTTACTTAACGCATCTCTCGCTTCTCTAGTGCTAGTTGTATTTACAGGAAAGAGTTTCACAAACTTAGTAAAGGCGTCAATAACAACTAAAAGGTGCTTTCTCTTTGAAATTAAGCTCGGTAGGGGGCCTAAATGGTCTATATGGAGTGTATGAAATGGGACACATGGCTTCGGGATACTGTGCAATGTTCTATCATGAATAGATCTAGGCACTGAATGCAAAATGCACGAAAGGCAATTTCTTATAAAACGCTCCACCTTAGTTCTCATATCTGGGAACCAATAAGTCCGTCTCAAATCATTAACGCACTTGTCCGCTGCTAGGTGTCCTAATTTTTCGTGCGATTTCCTAATAATCTGCTCTTCCATGCAAACGGGTACATACAAACAATAAGAATCATTTCCATTCTTTCTGCATACTAGTCCATCTCTCAACTCAAAGCTACGCGAGGTTCCATTCTCTAGTTTCTGTCTCAATCGAACTATTTCCTTATCCCTCATTTGTTCCGTTTGTAAAATCAAGTCTACATCCTCAGGTGTTGCCCCCACTACTCCAACTAAAGGTATTGATTTCAAAAACGCGTCCTCACGAAACTCATATTTATCAACTTTATCATCTCCCCAGGCCCTTTTACCACCGTCCATGTAATCCCTATTCACATCCTCGCAATTAACTCCACCGTTATCTAAAGAATCTTCACTAAGGTTCTCTTCCATTATAACTCGTAGTCTCTCTAAAGGATCTTCACAAAGGCTATCTAACAACGCACTATCCCCTGGTGTGTCTCTACGGATTTCTAAAAGGCTTTCTATAAGGTTGTCACTACTGATTCCCACAAGGTTGTCTCTACAGTTCTCAACTAAGTTTTCTCTATGGTTCTCTCTACGGTTCTCTATGCGTTCTTCCTCAAAGTTTTCTAACAAGTCATTGTCGCCACTAAACTCACTATTTTTAGGGTCTTAACAACTTCTGTCTGTCTGCTTAATGCATCCACATGGGCCATATTAACACCGGGTCTGTGCATAATTGAATAATCATAATTTTCCAACTCAAGGGACCACCTAGCTATCCTAGGATTAATAGCTTTCCTACTAAGAGTTTGCACTAGCGAATTGCAATCCGTAATTATTTTAAACGGCCTATGCTCTAAGTATACTCTAAAACGGCGTAACGCATTAATTATCGCAAGCGTTTCCAACTCAAAACTATGGTATCTCGACTCTGCCGCTGTAGTTTTACCGGAATAAAACAAAACAGGATGCATTTTTCCATCATCCTGCCGCTGCAATAGTATAGCTCCAAAACCATGTGAACTGGCATCGGTATGAAGCTCAGTTTCTCTCCCAGGACTGAAAATCGCTAAAACGGGTGGGTTAGCTAAAGCACTTTTCAAATTTTCAAACGCCCTCAATTGCTCATCATTGAGTGGAAAAGGACCACCTTTCTTTAATAACTCAGTCAAGGGTCTAGCTATTCTCGCAAACGACAGGACAAAACGTCTGAAATACGAAAAGAATCCTAGACATGAGTGAAGGGTATGGACATTCAGTGGCACAGGGAAATTTCTCAAGGCTACCAAATGTGTTTCGCTCGGCTTAATCCCATATTTACTAACATTGTACCCTAGGAACTCGCATTTTTCTTAAGAAATACACACTTCTTCTTGTTTATCTCCAAATTATTTTCGCTAATTTGATCCAAAAGTTTTGCCAACATCTCCAAGTGTTCATCTACAGTCTTAGTGGCAATAACTATATCGTCCATATAAATAACTACTCTTTTTCTCGAATAAAGTCTGAAAATGTTTCCGAGATAAATCGTTGAAATACTGCAGGACCATTCTTCAAACCAAAAGGCATCCTCAGGTACTCGTATTGTCCTTGAGGGGTAACAAACGCTGTATACGGAACGGATTTTTCTTCGACCTCTATTTGATGAAATCCGCTTTTGAAATCAATCACAGAAAAACAACATTTCCCTCCAAATATTCAAGGCAGTCTTCAATAAGAGGCAAAGGGAAATTATCTTTGACGATACGTTTGTTTAAACCACGGTAGTCAACGCACATTCGAGTTTCACCAGACTTTTTCTTCACAAGAACCAAAGGTGACGCATAGGGTGAAGCACTAGGACGTATAACGTTTTTCTTTAGCAAATCATCGACAATTTCTGCAACTTTCTCTCTCTCAAAATAAGACAAACGCCTAGGTGAACAATAAAAGGGAGTGGTATCGGTTAATCTGATGGACATACGATATCTAGGTTTAACATTATAATCGTATTGGTTGTTAGAATAATGACTTTGAATAGTTTTTTGACACCTTCCCGCTATTTCAAGTCCAAACTCCGTTCCTATCTCAAAAGAGTCCTCTCTAAATGGTTCTATACCCGCCAAGAATTTGTCCGCGGTACCGTCAACATCCAAAGATTCTCCAGAATTTATGTTATTTAAGCCTATGTTATGATTAGAATGATTATTATCTAGCTTATAATTACTATTACGTATTTTATGTGTAGTATTTGCATTTACGGTGAAAAGAGAAGCACAGTTTGAATGATTAGTATTGATTTTTAATGAATTTAAGGGTGAATGATACTCAGCATTAATGTTTTTCTTATGAACTAATTGAACTTCAATGATCTTAAGTGAGTCTCGCCCTAATAATACAGGTAATGGCAAAATATTATCATCGACTATATTTAAAGATATTGAATAGGTTTTTGAACAAAATTTAACAAAGCACTTCCATGTGCCCCAAACTGATATGGGGTGTCCTCCTAGTCCATAATATTTCGATCTTTTCAAACTTAAAACAACATTATTCGGAATCAAAGACTTATGAATAAAGCTTACGGGGCTACCGGTATCAAACAAACTTACGATACGTATATATTTTCCCTTTTCACCTAGCAATCCTCATACTTCTAAAGCTTGGACCGCTGCCAATTCCTCCGAGCCAGATCCCTCATCGTCCTGCACTGCTGCTACCATAGTCGTCGTCTTTCGCTTGGGGCACTGCTGGTACTTGTGATCCACACTGTAACACTTGAAACAGGCTCCATCCGGTCTCTTAGGTTGTCGGCAATTCCTCGCCAAATGGCCCATTCCTCGACAATTATAGCAGCGAATATCTTCAGGATCCTGCATATAATTGGCACGAACTTGAGGCTTCATCATCTTAGGATGCTCCTCTCTTTTCGACGGCTGGACGGGCACCTTCTTTATTTTGTCATAAATCGTAATTTTTGTGCGCAGCTCTTCCAACGATTCGCAATAAGCCATTGCAGACGCAGCTCCCGAATTGTCTCCTAAGCCTTCAACGACGAATCGAATTATATCCTCCGTTGCCACCTCGACTTGTCGCGCAATGCCGCACATGACGAAAAATATTGTAGGGCGCTCTCATTCTTTGACTTCTTTCTGGCTTCTAATTGCTTGAAGACGTCGAGCACGGTGACCCTGAGATCGAACACAGCTATCAACTCCGCTCGCAGTACCGGCCAAGTGAGAGCAGCCGTCTCAATCATGAATGATCTGGCCGATCCTGTCAACAAACGTTTGGCGAAAATGAAACGTTTTTTCTCCGACACGCAGTATGTATCCATTATTTTTACAAAATCGTCGATCCAGCGCATCACAGGGTATCCAGTATCCCCCGAAAAAGGTTGGATTAGGGCATTCAAGTCACTCATGTCGATGTCTTCTCCTCGAGCTGGTTTATTCTGGCTCAACGCATTTTCCAAATCAGCGACACGTTTACGCACAGCATACAGCATCTCGACTTGTTGCAAATGTTGAATTTCTGCCTCTACGTTCGCCACCACTTGATCACGATGCTGCATGTTCACGACCGCAATGTTCGAAACTTCCAGAACCCCGCCAGACGCCGCCGCATTGCCGCCATTTTTCAGAACACTATCGCTGTCTCTCTCACTCTCATGCCCAATAGGGGCAATTTCACCACCACCGACGCCAACGTGATCATCCGGACTTGAGAATGCCGCTTCTACAGGCGAGCCGTTGCTCAGCTCCCGCTCCTCCAGTTGCAGCTTCTCCACTTTTCCTTCCTCCATATTTGCCATAACAACTCTCGCAGCCGCCCGCAATTGATAAATGGTAGCGTCTTCCTCGAAACGCACGTGTTTGCTCTCCAAAATCGCAACTAGCTCAGATCTTGACTTTTTAATATATCTTTATATCGCATCACACGGAGTTTCTCGTTTTTTTTTTTTTTTTTCGGGCCTTTACCCCACACCTGATATATAATTGTCCGATTTTCTTATATTTATTTATTTCAGTTTATTTCACAACAACTTGTTCTCTCGTTCACGTTCTTGTTCATAGTGATCGCACTTTCGTCTCGTGCTCGACCGATACACCTATCGATCGGGCTTCTAACTCGATATATATTTAATCGATTAATTCTTAATGTTACCTTATGCTAATTTAAATCTAGTATTTACAATATTTACAGTAGTTTCAATTTACAGTTTTCTAACTTGAAATCTTTAAAATATGTTTGTTTCCCTGATCATTTTTGAAAAAATAATCATAATATTTTTATATAAAATTCCATTGCTTGACTTTTATTATTTAGAATAATCGATATGGAATTATTACAGTCAAGATATAACGATATCAAATAACATCAAGAAAAAATCTCTATATCAACTTTAAATAAGCTTAAGGAGTTGACTTTTCAGTTATGTATTTTTAATTTACGGCTTCCTCCTTTAACACTCATTAGACTCTTACTACTGTGGGCAAAAATACTAAGCTTTGTTCATAATATTGAAATTCTTTATTTATTCTGCCAAATCTATTTCGTCCCCCTCAAAGTAATCCCCCCGGCCACAATACACTTTCGCGAACTTTTTTTTCCAATCCTCGAAATAGTTGTTAAAGTCAATTTCCGGAATTGCCTTCAATGCGCGTAGCGATTTTCGTTTAATGTCTTCAATTGACTCAAAACGATTTCCCCGGAGCCGTCGTTTGATATTTAGCATAGATGTTACTGACAGTCTTGCCAACGTAGAAATAAAGTATTTTGATGAATGGATTTCTGTGCGAAATTTAAAGTAAAAAGTCTTACTATTTTTGCCCACAGTAGTATGAAAAACTAGCATTCAATTCCTTAAATAACGCTTGAAACCATTCACCTGAGAGTAAAAGACTTGTATAAAATTGGGATATATTATAACAATGAAAGAATAATATCAAACAACATTAACCGCCAAGTAATATCTTTATCAACTGTAAAGAAGTTTTTATTTTACACGTTTCTATCTTTAAGGTACTTGAAAAGATAAAAACATCTTTGTATCTCTGATTATTTTGTTTGTTTTTTTTTTTTAAGTAATCAAATTACATTGCTTGACATTTGGCCACAAAATAAACGTCTTGTATATCTTTAAAACAATAATTTATTAAAGCCACAGAATAAACGTCTTGTTTACGATGGGGAATTATTACAACAAAGAGTTGACGATACATAATACACATTAATCATCAAGTAGAATCTTTATGAACTGTAAATGTAGCTTAAAGAGTTGACTTCATTAAAATTATGTAGTTTCAATTTACAGGTTTCAATCATTAAGGAACTTTAGACGCAGATAAAAACAAGTTTGTATCTCTGTTTTTTTTTTTTTTTTTAAGGTAAAAAGAACCTAGGAGGGGATTTAAGAGTAATCATGATATTCTTAAAACAATGCTTTAATATAAAATGAAGCTTGACATTAAAGCCACAGAGTAAATACGATGAGGAGTTACAAACAAAAAAGAGATGACGATATCACATAACTTTAACCGTCATGTAAAATCTTTATCAACTGTAAATAAGCTCTAAGTTTTGACTACATTAAACTTGTATACTTTTAATTTACGGTTTTTAAGACACTTAAAACCCAAAAGCTTTAAAATATGTTTTCATCTCTGATTATTTTGTTATTTTTAAAGTAATTATGATATCCTTGAAACAGAAAATGTTTTAATATCAAATTAAATTGCTTGACATTTAGCCGTAAAATAAAATTCTTGTGTACGATAGGGAATTATTACAACAACAAGTTAACCATATCGCATAACATTAATAGCAAAGTAAAAAGTTTATCAGCTGTAAATAAACGAAGCAATTTTCCTGTTGAATTTGTCATTGCAGCCAAGCCACTTGAACTCGCTTGAGTATCCAACATTGTATGACAAATGTTTGTGCAGTCATCAACGGGATTTCATTGTGAATTGCGAATTGCGAATTGCCACCTTAAAAGCTGTCGACAGCCTTGGCAACTGGAAAATAATACAAGGGAAGCGACGACAACAACAACAACGATGACGACAATGATGACAAATTCAGGGCAAAGTTTCGAGTCCGCAACTTTTTGGGGAACCACAAAATGCAGCTGCAACTTGATGTGCAACTTGGTATCTTCAAGTGTCTGCCGACCACTTAGCGAAAGCGAAAAACACAAACTGAGAGAGAGAGAGAGGGAGAGAGAGAGAGACGGAGTGAATGAAATAATTAAATAAAAAAATGCGTGTGGTTTTCAGGTTTGGCGATATGACAAACTGCGTGAGTGTGTGAAACAAATATTTCTATCCCTATATAATGTGAAGTACATACTTGAATAAATTCTGTGGCTGGCACTACGTGGCGTATGCGTGATTTATAACCTAACCAGGTGTTGCCTAATGATGAATTAATGCCAAGCATCCTGCACCCCCACAAAATGTGAATTTAATATGTCTTTGCACTGCATGAAAGAGCTTATCTTAGGGCAAGTTACCATGGAGGACAAAAATATCAAAAACAACTTGATAAAAGCGTACAAAGTACAAAAGAATATTTGATCTGAAGGTTCTATTGTCAAAATTATTTTTGTTCTGCAAAAGTAAACTCATATTAACAAAATACATATTTGTATTTGTTCTTTCCATGTATTAAATACGTCACGTTAGGTTTTTAACAAACAGTTTGTTTCAAATATTTCATTTTTAGATCACGTTACATGAAAATTATAACTATTTTACACATGATTGAAATCAAAAAGCTAGAATGAACTTTGCACAACAGATTTCTGGTTGAAAAATTGTATAATTTGTAGTTAAGATAGAGACAGGAGCAGCTCAATATAATTGTGTGTAACATCTGTGAAATAATTATAAAGAGAAAGTATGCGTATGCTACTAATGGAATAATATATTATTAAGAACTATTGGCAAAGGTTTGGGGATTTTTATAACCGCTACTCATAGGGTAGAAGAACTTTGTGCCTGCATGAAATGTATGTAACAGGTAGAAGGAGCCATAAAATATATATATTCTTGATCAGCGTCAACATCCGAGACGATCTAGCCATGTCCATCTGTCCGTATGAAACACTGGATCTCAGATAGAGCTATTATTTTTTTTCCAAGGGCATTTGTTATGTTTGCACGCAGATCAAGTTTGTTTCAATTTTTTGCCACGCCTACTTCCACCCTACAAATTAACAAAAATCAAACCTATGGGAACAGGTATAAATACTTATGAATGGACAAAAACACCTACTTACTAGAGGTCATATTTGATTTGGGTGACAATCTGGTATATTATGCACTCTATAGTATATATTGAGTTTAGTATCATAACAATATACCGATATACCATTTGACATATTTTAAAAGAATTTGTGTGATATTATTTAAAAAATACCTCAATATGTTGGTTTTATTTAAAATGGGTAGCAGGTATCTCACAGTCGATCAGTCGACTGTAGCTTTCTTTATTTTCTCTTTTTGTGGAGTAATAATTTGCTATATATTATTTATAACACCGCTCTGTTTTGCCCTTATTCAAAATGAGTATCGGGTATTTCAATCACACTCGAACGTAGCTTTCTTTCTTATCATTGTAATTCATTAAAAGAAACCTATAAATTGGTTCTATAATGAAACTGTATACATATGTATATACAAGTACTTAATTCTACTTACATATTACACTCCTTATAATAATATTAAATTCCTTCAAATAAATAATTGTGTGTGTTAAGAATTGTTGGGAGAATCAGGAATATTACTGCTACAAAAGTTTCTTTTGACAGTTTTTTATAACTAATAGTAAGTGTGTCTTTAAAAGAACATTTGGAGCCACTTTAAACGCTGTTTACTTGTTGGATGCTTCCACACTTGTGCCTATAAAAGTCAGTAGAACATTTTCTTATTTTGGTACTTCCAGACAACTCATAATCGAGAGAGGGAATTCCCTTAAAGTTGGAGACAATATTTATGTGGATTCAAGTTTGCAGCCATAAAAAAATACGTGTATGTGTCTCCTCAGTGAATATAAAGGGATAGGGAGAGGGAGAGGGAGAGGGAGAGTCGTCTGTTACTATGAAGCACTGTGAAGCGAGGTGAGAGTGGCCTTATAAGTTATACTAGTGTGCCAAGAAGTTTGGTAACTTTATCGGGGCACTCGCATAAATCACAGCAACTAAACGAAGCCCAATGGCAATTATATTTACGACCTGACCTGACTGCAATCGATGCGCTGCTGTCTGCAGATACAAAGCCCAGGAGCAGATACTAAAGCTCTGTAAATGGCAACTGTAAAGATGGACAATTGTTATACGGAGTATGCACAAGAGTGAAAAGGGTATTTTTATGCAACATTTTTGCATTCTGCAAAGAAATCTTCATTGAGGTAAATAGCTAAATCGAATTTTGCTAAGCTTAAAGTCTGTAGAAAATAACTAACTATTGATAATAGAGTCTTCATAATAATGCTGATAATAAGTTGATATACTAATTCGTAACTTTATTTTAAATTTATTTATCGTAATGAAACAATTATAATAAATAATATAAGCTGAAGGCCTTCGCTGCCATTGCTTTACAAATAGTGTTAGTATTAATTTAAATTATAGCTAACCTTTTAAATAAATAAAATAATAAAAAATAAAAATAAATAAATAAATTCGATCATTTGTTGTCTTTGCTTACGAATTTGGTAATTTGTGCATATATCGTAAATTGAAAAATAATTCCAAAACCATTCAGCTCTTAATTAAAGTGTTAATATAAAATCTTTATACAAAATCTAAAAAATTTTGGGTAAATATATAAGATTCATATTTATTCAAATTATAAAAATGTTTTGGTATATTGGTTTATTCACTTTTTCGCATTTGCAGAATACTTCATTACATAGCAGATGGCACAATTGTTAGCACTGGCAACGATTATAATTAATGCTTTAAAAGATTAATGAAATAATATTTAATTGCAAATACTTCACTGATGTTCTTAGGTATTGTTCGCCCTCCTCTTTCAATCTCAAAAGTAAAAGTAAATATTCAATTCATGTTCATCTTTCAAGTTCTTAGAAACAATTAATGTGAAAGTTCCTATACTATGGTTGATAATATTTTTAAAAAGTAGCAAAGTTAATTACAGAATTGAAGGACTTTCTGCTAACTGTCATAATTATTCACATGAATAAATAACTTTTATTAATAAATAAAGAATATTCAACCAAATCTCCAAAACTTGTTTAATGCATAGTTTTATTTGTACAAAAAAGTTGGTTCAGGTATCTCAAAGTCTAACCTAATTGCTTGTTTACCGATGAGATGCAGTATATTTAATTAATAGAGTTGCTTCTAACTACCATAATTAGTTATATTAACAAATAATATTCGGCAAAACTTCAATCCATGATTATTGCATGGTTTCATTTGAACAATATCGCTAAAAAAAAAAGGTTCAGGTATCTCAGAGTCTAACCTAGTTTTCCCACTTTTTTTTATCTGTTTGTTGTGTGCTTGTTTACCGATGATGGCAAAGCGCACAAAGCAAGCGAAGGCAGAACAAAAAATGCAATTAAAAGCGTTTCATGTGACACTTCAGTTGCTCCACGTTCTATTGTAGTCTATTTCTCTCTTTTTTTTTTTTTGTTTTGTTTTTTTGTTATTCACCCGGATCGAGGGATCTATTTGTTAGCTTTGCCAGCGGGTTATTGCATAATAGTAGCAGCAGGTAGCTGGCAAAAAAACGATTGGATGGCAAAGAAAGAAAGATAATAGTTATCCAGAGCTACGACAACACCCACTGTTTATTTATATCGATATGCAGAGAGGAGAGTGAAAAGTTTAGAGGTGCATTAAAGTTGCATGCTTATTGTGATAAGCAGAACAGAAAAACAGCAGCTGCTCATTTAACATTGACGTTGAGTGCAAGCAGCAAAAGCAGCAGCAAAAGGATCTGCCAACTGGGAGACATCATAAAGTTTTTTGTGCTGCATATGACACGATGCACTTAAATTGGAAATGAGCATCAGAGGACACACGGAGGACGGACACAGGACACACTTTGGAGATGGCAAAACTTGAAGACGAAAATTAAATGTAAGCATGGAACCCAAACCATTAAATTTGCATTAAAATATTCAATTAAGAGCAGAGCAGACAGGACATGAGAGAGCAACCAGAGCACACAGCACTAAGCAGCTGCTGAAATAGAGACAATGTACTCTTGCTACATGTGGCAGCTGCTGTTGCGGTCGCTCCGCCTCGTGGAGTGCATCAAAGGCATTTGGGTGTCTTTTATGATACGATGACGATGACAATTTCTGGCCCCTCTCTGTGTCTCTCTGCCTGTGCACTGTCTCTGGCACCTTATTTTATGCTTTAATTATTTGTAGCATGCAAAGTTAAGCTCTTACACACACACACACACACACACATACATAGACAGACACTGGGCAGGGCATTAAGTTGTAAATATGTAAAAAGGCGACGTAGCTCAGCTAGCTGCATGTAAAATTGCATCTCCCTCACACTCATCTGCTATCTCCTACTCTCACTCCAACTCCCAATCCTCCACTTTGTGTGTTTGTGTTAAACTGAATTACATTGCAGCCAGCAGCTGACTGTGTGCATGCATGTGTGTTAAAAGCTGTCTGCTGTGCACTGTGTGCGTGTCTACATATTTAACAACGCCGCAAAGTATGCAGCAAAGTTTATCAGCTGCGTGGTCGTGGCTGCTGCTAAAGCTTCCACAACGGATTTACTTCTGTGTTTCCTTTCCGTTTCTGTTGCTCTTGTTGTTACCAAAAATACCCTGTAGTAGTGCTGAAGAGAAGTGTTGAATGTAAGAAATAGTAGTGCAGTAAATGGTATAAAAAAATCGAATTCATATTGAAAAAGACTCAATTAAATGCCATCAAATTTTCCGGCTGTCTGTCTGACCGTGCCTAAAAACACCAATATTTGATTGACTTTCAAAGCTAGTGCTATAAAATTCTATACACGCACTCAAATTTTACGTTAGTTTAAATATTCTCACGTTTTGCTGGTTTATATATATTTTTAATCCGTTTATTTAATAGTATTTGCCACGCCATTTTGCCATGTAACTGACAGTTGAGCAAACTCGACAGCAGCTTTCTAACTTGTTTTGCTTCTGTTTTTGTTTTGCTAACACACACGTCGCCAGACAGCTATTTTAGTTAGTGGCTGCTGCGGGTGAGTGCTTCGTTTTAAATCCGTTACAATTTACTTTAAGCAATGCCCATAAATTCCCCATATCACAACACACACTCCCACACACACCCACAACCAGATAACAACACTAACACACACTCTTGTGCTGTGCAGTTTTCGGTACATTTTTAATGGAGTTCCTATGTGGGCATAACTAAAGCAGCTTACGAGCTACTTTATGAGCTTCCTCCTGCTTCCTGCCTCCCACACTTTTGTACTTTATTAAAAGGCATTTAATTTAAACGTGCATACAACACACAGTATATTTATCCAGTTTAAGCTCATCTGCCTACAGCTGAGTCCATAAGCTGCCAACAAATTGCAATTTGCTATTATCTGAGAATATCCTATTATTGTAGTACATATTGCAGGCTCTGCTTATTCTGCACCTTTTTTACTAACGAATTTCATTTTAACAATTGAAAATGAAATGCAAATATATATTCGCATAGAAATAAATATTGTGAGATTTTCAATTTACCACACAAATATTATTTTAAATTTGCAAGTTTTTTGCAGTTTATACAAATTGATTAGATTATTGCTGCACATTGACAAGATGACAACTTTATCTGATTCCCGCTTTGTATTTCCGCTTGCAACTGATTTGTGTTTGAGTCTGATAAAATGTTAAGCTCCAGGAAGTAAGCGCTTGAAGTTGATATTTATTGAGATTGCTTTTCAGAGGACTTATTGCCGATTGAACTTACTTCTGGTAAATTAAATTGTGACTTTCGTGCGTTCTTGAATTATGGATATTTTATGTCGTTAAAACAATCTTATTGCCGGAATATTTAATTCAAAATGATGATTAAATTGTCTCTCTATCACTTTTATTTAATTTAAATATGACTAAAGCAATTTCTCTTGATTTTATAACATTATATATCGCTGTGCTATATTTGCAGATAATAATAATATTATGAATGGGTACAATATAAATAAATGGCTTTATAACAACTTTATTTTTGTACTAAACAAAAAATATGTAATCATATACACTGTTAAAAAAATTTTAAAAAGTTGTTAGTACTAAGAATTTTGGTCTAAAAAGTGCGTCAAGATTGTAAAAATCTTAAAGTTAGAAGGCACATTTTGATTTCAAGAACATTTGATATATGTAAGATCCAAGTACTTATTAATAAGAGCAAAAATCATTAAAAATCTTAATTTAAGATAAACAAAATACTACATTATATTATGTTTAATGACTAATGTTCTTAATTTTAAAAATTTGTTCTTAACATGGTTTTATTTTAAGAACAAAACTGGGTTTAGAAACTTTTTCTTTCTTTTTAGGCTACTGCATTATATTTTGCAACACATTTGCAATCAAAATTTGAATACTTTCAACAATGATTTATGTTTGAAATCCAACTTTAAAAGGACAAAGTCTCTCACAGTTTATACTTTGAAGGCAACGCTTTGGTCTGCTTTCATACCTGAACTTAAAGCTTAATTTAATATTATATATCACACCTTAGTGCACTTGCAAATTTATCCAGGAGTCATGCCCTTTAGATAAATTCGAAACTGTCCGTGATTCGCAATCAATCCGACGAACTAAATGAATTGGGAGTGCTGCAAGAGCCAGACAAACTGTCTAACTGTCTGAATGAGTGACAGACTGACTAACTGACGGACTGACTGACTGACTGGTTGACTAACTGACGTGCCACACCCAATCACTTAACGGGCTCATTTGGATGCACACTTGTTGCCGAATGCAGCGAGCAACATTTAATCAAATCAATTTTCCATTCTCCCATTCTTTTTTCGGGTTGCTTCTTACACATGTTGCAAAATGCTGAAATCATTTACGAGGTCGTCGGCAATTCTTTGCTTCGTCTAGCACTAAGTAAATGTAATTCATTGTGACAGCCACGAAGAGAGAGTGAGAGGAAGATAGAAGAGAGTGAGACAGCATGAATGAAACAAATGGGCAACTCTAATTGAATTTAGTTTACGGCATTTTTGTCGGTCCTTGACCAGGCTTGGCTGGCAAAAATGCTACGCTCAAACTCAAAATTGATGCATGAAAAGTGCAACGCACCAAAAGGCGAGAGCGAGGGAAGGGAGAGGAGAGGTGAAGGCGGCGAAGCGAGGTGGGCGCATTGTGCAAAGCAATGCCATGCCACGGATTTCGTAGCCGTTTTCCAAAAGCATCCATAGAAATGCCGAGTTGCATCATTCTGCTTGTGGGGAGGGGATAGGGAGGGGGCAGCTGGCAACTGTCGCCTTTGTCTGCCCGCTTTTTGTTAGCCAGCGAGGCCACCGCCAAATTGGTGTCGGATTCGCGTTGCGGGGAGGCGATGGGTACTGAGGGGACTGTGGGCTGCGGGCTTAGTCGGCCATGAATGGCGGCGCAAATAATTGAATAAGGCGATCAATAGGTGAACAAGTTGCAAAAAGCCAGCCCCCAATTCATCTATGCCCCATTCACAAATCTCCTCCCCTTCTCCCTCTCTCTTCCTCTCTCTCCCTCTTGAAACTGGAATTCATTTCGGAATTGCGCTGCGGCAGATGAAGCTAGACTCTGGGCAAAAGTGAGCAAAAGTGTTTAATTGAATTAGCCAAGCACAAGTGCGGGTCAAAAAAGCTGACAAAACAACAAAAACAAAATCAAAATCAAAATATAAAACTAAAGTCGTTTAGCTCAACGAACTTTCATTTCTCTATCGGATTTTCACGCATTTTCAACATTCTTTGATCCATCTCTCTTACTCCTACTTCATCCATCTCTTTCGCTCAGTTTCCTCGTCACAGCTAACGGGACTTGCGTCATCTCCTATTAACAAATTTACCAACTCCAAATTGTTTCAACCAAGTTATTTCTACGAAGTTTTCTAACTAAGTTTTCCTAAATATTTTCTCTACAGATTTTAGTCCCCTCAGCGGTATTTAAAATGTAAACTTAATAGTTCTATATGCATTTCTAACAAAACTCTTCGTTTGCATCTTAAGCAACAGCAAATTATAATGATTGAAAGTAATATTTGTTTATTAATATGTCGCACTGCACTTGGCGAAATATATTTTTACAAAATCTACACTTCATTCATTTTCAACAGGAAAGAAAATAAAATTTGCCACCCTTTTGATTTGCATAATTATAAGGTGGATTATAAAAAAGTAAATTTTAAATAGTCTTCCAAGATAATGAAATATTATATTTTAAACCTATGATACATAGTTTTCCTTGCTTAAAAAAAATGAGAAACAAATCACCTGACTTCTATGTAGTTCTGATTTTTTTTTATACCTGGTACCCATAGAGTAGAAAGGTATTGTAATATTGTGCCTCCAGCAAATGTATATAATAGACAAGAAGAAGTAATCTTTAACTTCATTAAATATATATATTCTTGATCAGTGTCAACAGCCGTTTGTCCGTCTGTCTGTTTTTGTCTTATCTTTGGAGTCATTATGATTCCTAAAATGCTTTGGTTGCGATCATATAAAAATTGAATAAGTTTATTAAGAATCAAATATAAATATTTTATAAGTTTATATTATATGTATGACTGCTGCAGGTATATTTTGTACTATATGGTATATTTTAAATGTAGTACTATGTAAATCTATATATCGTATATAGCCTTTGATATCTCTTAATATTCGTTCGGAATATTCATTTTATAGATTTGTACAATATGGTTTATAAAATGAAGGTCAGGAGGATATCTCACAGTTAAACACACTCGAATCTTAATTGTTTAATATAGTCATAAGGTAAAACACAAGAAACACGCATGAAAATTGAAAAACTTTAATATCAAGGAAACGTATTTTATTACAATAACTGCTTTGGATATTCCACAACCAATGTAATATATAAAGAAACCATAAATTCATTTTTGGAATGCGCTTAGAAATGGAATATGCATACACAATATAGATTTGTATACAGATTAAATGAAATGAATGCGTTGAAATCGGATTTGTATGAAACTTTTAACAGATTTAACTTGAAGTTTCATAAAGCTCTGAGAAATGATTAATAAACTTTTTTCAATTTATCTGATGCAATCGTACAACAATATAAATTGCTGAGCTCATATTGAATCCAAATATTAATTTGGCAATGAAAAATTAACAGTATCCAATTAATTTCAAAAGTATACACCTTAGTCACAGGTAAATTTAAAGGCAATCGCAAAGAGCTTCCATCTAAGGCAATGCAATTCAATACACATCGATAGGATATCAAAATCCAATCAAATCGAAGCCTGCATCAATTTTTGATGTCTCAAAACGAAGGAGGAAGAAAATGCAAACTGAAATCGCAATGAAAAATTATGAGCCATGTGGCAGTTATACACTCACAAAAGCAACAATAAAACGACTAGTTACAACAACAACAACAACTAGAATCAGAATCAAAAACAGTTGCAGCAGCGGGAGCTTAGGCAATAACAATAACAATAACAAACACAACCCTTTTGGCTCTGCAATTGACCACGACGAGATCCCAGGGCCAAAATAGCATATAGTAAAGTATAGTAAAGTGGCCATTGATGCGTTAAATAAAAAGCTCAACCAAACAATTTCCAAAGCAAAAACAAGTGCAAATTTGAAGAAGGAGACGATGCTTTGCTTCATCGTTTCCACATGGAAGAGAAATGAAAGCAAGAAATTCAGTAGCTGCTATTTTTGTGTTATGAAGACATTGAAATACCCTTTTTTTATGAATAATGAAAATAATTTATGTATAAGAGACTTACGGAATATATCGAAAATATAGCAGATGGACTCATCACCAACCGCAGAAACTACAGACTTCGGTATATTTTAGTATTATTAAGATATAATTATCTATATTTTTGGTATATTTTGCACATGTTTTCGGTATATTTTTAGAACATGGCTTTATTGAATATTGGTAGTGGCTAGCTTTCTTACTTATTCTTATTATTTCAGTATTTTGTCTGCATTTTTAGTATATTTTAGATATATTTGAGTAAGTTGTATTTTTGGTATATTTTTAATATTGATTTTATTGAATTTGGGTAGTGGGCAGCTTTCTTTCTTAATTTTTTTATTTAAGTATTTTTACAGTATATTTTCGGTATATTTTCTAAAGGATGGTTTAAAATGGGTAGCGGGTAAAATTCTATTGATATTCTTTTATTTTTAGTATTTTTGTAGTATAATTTAGGTATATTTTTAAAATATGATTTTATTGAGAATGATTAGCAGGTAGGTTTCTTACTTATTGTTTTCTATTTGATTTTGTTTGTTTATACCGTATTTCAATTTAATTTATTTTCGTTTATTCATTTTTTTCTTATTTCTCATATCTTAAAATAATAATACTAAAATTGTAAATTAAGTAAGTTAAATTTTCATTTCACCAAATATGTTTTTTTGATGTTATATTTCGATGTTTTCTTGTTTGTCATGCGGTTGAACTAAGTTTGTAAACTCTAAATATTTACTTTCTGTATCATGACAAAGCTAAAATAACTGCTGCAAGTGGGAAACAGAATGACTGGCAAAAAAAGTGCAGTCATAAAGTTTGAAGAAACAATCAATAAAAAGCTATAAACTTGACAGTAAACGACTTAATAATGACCCGGTTGAAGTTTGTGCATTAGCAGCGATTACGTTTGCTTAATTTATATATTTACAGGGTATCAAATTGATGCAACAACTAACAAGCATTATTAAGGCAGCTTTCTTGTTTTGCTCCTTTCTACTTCTCGTTTCTCCTCTGCTCTTCTCTTCTCTGCTCTCCTCTTCTATCAAGATTCTCTGTGTGCCGCATCTCTTTTAGTATACTGACTCTGCCCAGACACGTTCACAAACATTTCATGGTTCAATAAATTTGCTGCCGAGCGTACCGGAAACTTTGCGAAAAATCCATTGGAAAATGCTCCTCTCTCTCTCTGTCTCTGTCTCTGTCTCTGTGTGTTGCCATGTAAAAAGCAAAGAAATTATCTGTTGCCACTGGCTGTTTGCCACGCCCCCAACCTACACGCTTCGCCCACCTGCTTCGAAGGAGCCCACATTCTACACAGAGAGAAAAATTTATAGGTGTCGGAATTGTCTATAGCTTTAGTTGAGTTTAAATAAAAGATTAATGCATCTTGATAGTTAACTCGATTTGAATGATCTCTATTAATTTCTTATTATTTATTTATTTTTCTTTTTTACTTTAAAATTTGGTCGAATAAAATATCAAAATATCGAATTTTGTACTAAAATAGGAAAATTAAATTTATTTTATTCTTGATCTATAATTTTACTATTATTATTTTCAGACATTTGAAATTACAGAAGTGAATTTCTTAACTTGAAGTTCGATTTCTATCTTTCTTCTTAAAAATAATTGGAAATGCATTACAATAGAATATTATTTTAGTTAGGGAACCAAAGTATTACATTTAAATTTCAGAATTAAACTACATACACCGAAAATTTAGGAATACATTTCTAGGTTTCTATTTAAATTGTTCTCTTTTTGTCTTTCGTTCTAGTCTTTAAATTAAATTGCTATATTTGTCTTTCTTAGTAGGCTTCGAATTATTCTTTTTATCTTTCTTGATAGACATCAGTTCTTAAATAAAATATAGATTTTGTAATGCAATAAAATATGAAAAGTAAATATATTTTTGGCTGTTTGATGTCAAAAATTTAATCTAATTTTAATGTAAAATTCCTTGATTAAATTTAGTTGAGTTTAGTTTAAACTTTTTCTCTTTGTGCATGCCTCTGCTGTCCTTATGCCACATACGAGTTGTTTGTTCACTTTTTTCTTTTATTATTATTTTTATTTCCCGTTTTACATTTTTTACATTTTACAATTTTTTCGTATTTTTTTCCTGTTTTTGCATTTTGCACATTTTACAAGTCTCTGACGCGCGCTCTTTCCGCTTGCCTTGCCTTGTTTGCCACGCCCACACATTATATATTTGGTTCCCATTCAGCGGGTGTGAGCATGAGGTAAATTATGCATTGCCCTTCCCCCTACCTACTTTTCACACCTTTTGCGATAGCAAGAAAGAAAGAGAGAGAGAGAGAGAGAGAGACAAGAACAGAGGCTGAGGCTGACTGCGTCTGGCACAATTATTGTTGTTGTTGTTGGTGTTGTTGTTGCAAGTGTTTGGCTGCCTTTTAATATGTTGCACAAATAGCAATTAAAAATGCTACTGCAAAAAAAACGAACACCAACCAAATTAATTTTAACGAGCATTCCATAATTTATAGTTTTAATTAGACGAAGCTCACCTAAGCTGTGTTTTATTTTTTTGTATTTCGATTCAATGTGCATTATCTCTTGATTAAAATTGCTTTTTGAAAAGGTTGCAGCAAATTGAAAAACTGCGTATCGATGACCAAGCTTGCAGAAAATAAAGCAATAATTTATACTGATTGCATTTAGCTAAGCTTTATTTTCAATTAAAATGGGAAGCAGCAGAAATAAGCAAAAAGTGAATCAAATAATTGATATTGATCTGTTTGAAATTAATTTCTTAATTTTTTAATTAGTTTTATACAATTTAATAACTAAGTTAAAAAGAGCTTTTATCTATCATTTAATTCTTCGAATATACAATCTATTAAATATATAGTCATTATATTATACAGTAACAAATACACAATGAAGTTTCATCATTAAGATTTAATTACTCTGATCTCTAATTAATTTAGTTCAGTTAAAACTTATTTTAAAAGCTAAATGGTTGTATAAAATTTATCTAAAAATATTTATCTAACTTTCTCTAACTCTAGTTAACACTTCGCTTTATGTAGCTTAGTTTTCAGAGCCCTTTTGAATTATTTATAGAGCAGAATTAAAGTTAAACTTTTGGCTTGTCTATACATTAAATCCGGTAAATAATCCAATAAAAATGAATTTTGCATTTTACAGAGAATGGGAAATGGAAATAAAATTTATGAAATTTCTGTTTGAGGTAGAGTTTTGTGTTGATGTGATGTATTCAGAAACAAGTGATATACTGTCGAGTGTGCTCGACTATGAGATACCCGCTACCCATTTTCAATAAATGCAAACCAATGTGGTATTTCTATTATAATATACCAAATTAAAATACTGAAAAAAATATTAAAATATACAAAATGCTATATTATATATATATAATAAAAGCAAAAAAAGTACGGTATTATTTATAAAATATATTAAAATATACGAATTTGGTCTACCGATATTGAAAATATGTTATACCATAGAGTACAAAGTATGTCAGATTGTCAAGCTAATCAAATTTTTAGCCATATAAATTTTGTTCTTAAATAAGTTCTACAATTTTATCTAATCGCAATCGAAAATCATGAACCTTCGACTCTGTGGATGAATAATTAAAAAGAAAAATCAATGATATATCATAATTAGATAATTCGTTAACACTTTACTAGCAGATAAAGTGAGTTTTATTTAGCATATAATCCAGAGGTCTTTTATTCATAGAGCAGCATTACATTATTGGATTCATTAAATTTTGGCTTATTGGATTTAGTAAATATGCAAAATATTCTAACGAAAATAAGTTTTGCATTTTGCTAAGGAGTGAAACGAAATATTCGCTATAACTGAACTCTAAAATGGAATTTAAAAAACTTCAGTTTGAAATAGAGACTCGTGTTTAACTCATGTTGTTTAATACAATCTCATACTTAATACAATACAAACTCATCATTAGATCATTCGTCATATAAATTGACTTTTACTAATAAATTATTTAGAGAGTTAAACTTCTGCTTATAAGTAATTCCTTCAAAATAATCTAACTAAAATGAATGCTACATTTTCATTGAAAATGAAATTTGAAATTTGCTATTACTGAAATGACTCTAAAATTAAATGTATTCAACTTCTATTTGGAATAGAGACTGGTGTTAAACTCATATTGCTTAATAGAATGTTTAACTTTGTGTTGTTTTATAATAAGCTCAGTAAAATACCATCATTAGATCATTCGTTAAAGACTTTACTCAACAGATAAAGTGACTTTTATATAATTAATTATTTAGAGAGCAGCACTGCAGTTAAACTTCTGCTTATGCTATTAAGTAATTCTGTCAAAATAATCTAACTAAAATGAATTTTACATAGAATAGTATAAAATTTGATATTTGAAATTCGCCTTGACTGGACTCAAAAATGAAATTTATCAAACTTCTGCTACGTTGCACACGAAGAATGCAAACACAAATGCCACACACACACACGCAGAAAGAGAGAGAGAGAGAGAGAGAGAGAAAGAGAAGCAGTGACACAGAAGCAGACACTATACGGAAACCGGAAGTACTGCGCAAATTTTGTGAATGCACTTCCGTTTAGTGGGCTGCGGATTCTCATCGTGCACGGAATTTCAGTTGGCCGCAAATCGCATAGACTACATCAAAGTGTGTGTTTTGTAATTTATGCTATGTAGTTGACTATAGTTAAATTTATTAAACGTCAATATTACAATTACACACACACACAAAATACACAACAAATTGAAGTTAAACACGTTTAACATTTAGTTTCCTAATAAACTAAATTGCAGTTTATTCAATTGTACTTTTTGACAGTTTGCCAAATATTTACAGCAAATAAACATTCAATATTTTTGTCTGCTTAAATTTGCGGTTTCCTACTTTATTTTATTATAAATTGCAAATCGATATGCTAATTTGCAGACAGTTTATTAGTTCAATTTTTGAATTGCCGCTACAAACTAATTGGCGACTCATTAAACTTGTCATTAAAACAGCCTTGCGCTCATCTCATTAACAGCGTGCAATCTGAAGAAGGTCAAGCCTGCAATTAACATCAACACCAAATTGCAGTCTCTTAATTAAGTCACTCATTAGAAAGTTTAACAGTGTAGATGTCTTCAATCAGCAGCATATTTATCTGTAAGTTAATCTAACTGCCACATAAATATATTTTATTTTTAATTCAAATTTCTATATAAAATTACATTAAAGAAAAATTATAAATCTGGCTTAAAGGCAAAAACAAGTAAGAAAGTGTGCTCGACTGTAAGATACCCGGTACCCATTTTGAATAAAATAAAAAAAAAGCGATATTATTTTCAAAATATACCGAAAATACTGCAAAAATACTAAAAATATACTAAATGGTGTATTTGGCATATCGATATAGTACCGCATTCAAACATACCATAGACAGTGTACCAGATTGTCGGCCATAGCAACTCAGACTCCCAGTAAGTACGCGCTTTTACCCATACAAAAGTATTTATTTAATAACTTCCACAATATTTATCTGCAAACATAACAAATGCTGTCGAAAAAATTATAGCTCTATCTCTTATAGTCTCTGAGATCCAGTTTTTAATACGGACAGACGGACATGGCTAGATCGTCGCGGCTGTTGATGCTGATCAAGAATATATGTATTTTATGGGATCGGAGATGCCTCCTTCTACCTGTTTGGTATATACTATAATTACTATAGTAGCTATGATTCCTGAAAATTTGGTTGCGATCAGATATAAATTGTCGAAGTTATTAAAGAAATACTTTTGTATGGGCAAACACGCCTACTTACTAGGGGTCTGAGTTGCTTTAGATGACAATCTGATATATTGTGCCGTCTATGGTATATTTTGAATGCGGTACTATATCAATATACCAAATATATTATTTGGTATATTTTTAGTATTTTTGCAGTATATTCGGTATATTTTGAGAAAATTATCGCAAAATATATTTCTTTTATTCAAAATGGGTAGCGGGTATCTCACAGTCGAGTGCACTCGACTGTAGCTTTCTTACTTGTTTTATTTCTTCGAATTAAAAAAAAAACAGGAAATCTTCTGACATTGAAATTTCTTCTTCCGACAGAGAATCTAGGCTGAGACTCTAGGTTATCATTACTTGACCTCTCTCGTTCAGATCTATTAAACGGAGTCCACATCCGCTTCAGATTTTCAATGACTTTAACGAAATAACGAAATTCAGTTCCAAATTCATTTTGTTTGCGGGCAGTCGAAATATTTAAAATGTGCAGAATAAAATTGAACGGAGTTTTCTTACTGATGGTTCTTCAAATATTCTTGGTGGCTACAACAACAGGAGATAAAGTGAGATCAAAGACATAATACTAAGAAGAATAAAGAGTGATTAAAGTGAATATGTTACCTTTTCTTCCTATCAGACGTGTGAATCAGACCGAAAAATCGAAGAACAGTGCCGGTTTCATAACTACAAGACTGTCAAACCTTTGCTAGATTACTTCAGGCAGCTCAGAAATAAGTTAGAACAAAGTGAAACTAAGGAAAAGCAGATAAGTGAATTAAATTCTGATCTTATGGAATAATATCATGAAATTGTAAGAATTCATGAAACATTCATGAAGGAGGCAGATCTATTAAATGAGTATAAAAACAAAGTAATCAAAGGGGAAAACGATTTGCAATTGTGTCAAAATAAAGTTGATAAATCTGAATCTAAAAATTAATTCACAACAAAATATTATTCTTAAATTAAAAGAACAACTGACAGATAAATCCACCAACTTAGAAAATTGTCAAGTTCAATTAAAATCTGTTAATTCTACATTAATTGAAAAATATGAAAATATTAAGAGATTTAGTGAGAATATTAAAAGTATCAACGAACATCAGAAAACACTTGAGTCGTAATTAGAGAAGAGTAAATCTATAATAATAAAGCATGAAAAATATATTCTGTTATGTCGGTCAGAAATCAACAAATTAAATACGACATCAGACAACATTAGAGAAGAACAGGAAAAGATTCAATTGAAACTAACAGAAAATGAAACTAAGCTATTAGATAAAGTAAAGGAAAATCAGTTATGTCAATCTGATCTCGATTAATTAAGTCCCACAACATGTCTCCCTTTGGGAGAATATCCAGGAATTCATCAACTCAATGTCTCTGGCAGAGGTTTATTCAATGTTTTGTGCGATGGTCAGTTAGCTGGACCTGGATGGATTGTAATACAACAACGAGTTGGGGGAAATGAGAATTTCACTAGGGATTGGGCAACGTATCGCAAAGGTTTCGGTTCTTTTGAAAGTGATTTCTTTCTTGGCTTAGAGAAAATACATCGTATCACGAGCTTGCAGCGTTTCGAACTTTACATACATTTGGTTGATCGGGATGGAAGTACCTACAACGCTCGTTATGACGACTTCAAAATATCAGATGAAGATAATGGATATGCACTGAGTTTGGGTAAATTCACTGGAATTGTTGAGGATAGGATGAGATACAATGAAAACATGAAATTCACAACATTGGATCACGACAACGACAAAGATGATAATGATAATTTGTTGTTTCTTATTTAGTCATTATAATGCACCAGATCCATGTTGGACGCACAATTGGTACACTTCACTTAAAGAAGTTAAGATGCTAATTCGCCCCAAAAAAGCGATGAAGAAGTGATAAACTGAAATGCTGAAATTCCCATATTTGACTCAATTATGTAATCATTTATATATAATTGGTACATTAAGAAATTCCGTTCTAAAAAATAAAATGATCGACTATTTAATGCAGCGATTTATTTTTTGAATGGAAATATTTCAGTATTTAGTGCATTTATTGTATATTTTAATGTAGCAAATTAAAATCTTTAGACGCTTTCAAATACTTAAAAGTCAGTAAGCTTATGAGTATCTTATATATATCCTTTCAGTCGAACCTTCAATATTAATGTAATTTAAGAAATGATCTACACATATATGTTTCTTATCTTAACATAAATGATGCAGTTTTGTTACTAATAATACATACAAAATTTTGTTTTTGCAACATCAGTTGATGGAAAGGTAATAATAATTACACAAAGCAGTGTATTATAGTGGGTGCTATAAGTGTATTTATTTTCTTCTTATTAGACAGATGAATTCGACCAACAAATGGAAGATCGAGCGTGCTCGACTGTGAGACGGACATGGCTAGATCGCCTCGACTGTTGACGCTGATCAAGAATATATATACTTTATGGGGTCGAAGATGCCTCCTTCTATCTGTTACATACATTTCCTGCCGGCTCAAAGTTATAATACCCTTCTACGGTAGCGGGTATAACAAATCATTCTGAATAAAAGCAGAAATACTAATATACCGAACAAAAGTAAAATATACCAAGAGCCATATTTGGTATATATTTAAAGTACTACATTCGAAATATACCATAAAGATAAAAAAAATTACCCGATTGTCAGCCAAAGCAGCTAAAACTCGATTGCAGTAGGCGTAATTTTCCATACAGAAGTATAACTTCTACAATTATCTTTATTATTGTATATAAAATTACATTCAATAATATTAGATAATTAACAACTAGCAGCTTCAACTTTGTAACTATAACTATTCCTGTTTTGCACTAGCTTTATTTTATTTATCTTCGAAATTCGAAAAACATAGAATGTAATATCAAGAAAGCCTAAAAAACTAAATATTAAAAGAAATTACGGAACTAAAGATAAAACAATATTTTATATTTTTACCGTATACAATATAAGTTTTAGAAATAATAGCTTCGAAGTGAAAAGCGAAGTTAATCAATGCATTTTATTTACAACATTTTTTTCATTTTCTGTTCTATTTGTATAAAATATAAAATTAGATATTATCACTTTGAAGAGAAGTTAATCAATGCAAACTATCTAGGAAATATTTTCCATAGTTTGCGATATTTCACTTTATCTACTGACGAATTCTAAAAATATATTTAAAGCTCAAGTTATTGGCTGACATTAAAGCAACCATATAAAAAGGTAAGCGACACACACACGCACGCACACATTTACAATTCTATTTTTCGCTCTTTGCCTTTGCTTTTGCTTCAGCTGCCATATTTTCTTTTGTTTGACTTGAACGGCAAAGTAATGCACGCCAATTTTCAATACAAAAATCGAACTTTGAAGTGTCCGTCGTCGCGTCGCGTCGCCTCGCGCCCTCTTTACGAGTGGGCGTGGCGGCAGAGCTGCAAATTGGGGCATGGCTTAGCACTGGCTGCATTGTTGCTGCTGCTGCTGCTGCTGCTGGGTGCATTTCTAGTTTGCATGGCCAAAAACCACTTGAAATTATTATTGATGAACACGCGCCGCGGGGGGCAGCGAAGCAACGAAGCTATCAATGACAATGGGCAGCAGCAGCGAAATCGAAACGAGGGCGTCGATAAGCCAAGAGAGTGCCAAGAGGGGGAGGGAGGAAAAGTAAGGTTTAGTGTAGTAAAGTTGTCGCGGCAACGAATGCGTTTTGTGCGTGCACACGGAAAATATGGAAAATGAAAACGAAAATACATTGCATACTTAACGGGGCAACGAAGCGAAGAGCAGCTTTCACAGCCCAGGGGAAAGGCAAAGCGAAAGGCAGAGGCAGAGGAAAAGGCACAGGTCATTTGCCTGGCCAGCAAGCACTCGAGTAACTTTTTATGGCAATTGCCATAAATTAAAAATTTTTATTAGCATATTTTCAGGCGGCAACTCTCCTAATAAAGAAGAAGCTAGAACAAACGCAAAATGGTGAAAATACCGAGTAATTTTAGTTTCTTTGCGAGGACTTTGTAATTCATTCAATGAAACTTATGCTTAAACAAATTCGATGATCGGTAATTAAGCTTTCTTCAGACTCATAAAATATTGTTATTTTAATCAGGATAAATATGAAGTATAAAGTACAAAAATGTTAAGAAAATTAAATGTTTAATCGAAAGTATTAATATCAACAAAGTTAGGAAAAAATGAATTTATAATATCGCAAATTGTCTAAAGCCATAAGCGAAATATAGTATTTTATTACCTTCTTCCTTTCTTCGGTATATTAAATTGATATATTTCAAAAATAATACCTCATAGTTTCGCTTTTATTGAAATCCAATCTATTAATATCAACAATTTTAAAAAAATACTTTTTTAACTTCACTGATTGTATAAAGATAAGCGAATTATAGTATTTTCCTTCCTTCTTTTATTGCTCACTATATATTTATTTGGTATATTTTATGAATATTGTTTGGTTTTTATTAAAACTGGACAACGGGTATCTTAAATTTAATGTATTAATATCAACAATGTTAGCAAAAAATACATTTTTAATCTCATTAATTAAAATATAGATTTTTATTTTCCTTCTTTTTTTTGCAATCAGTATATTCATTTGGTATATTTTAAGAATCATACCGCACAGACTTCTTTTTATTGAAATTGAGAAGCAGGTATCTCAAACATTCATACTTATTTTTTTATAATCAGAAATCTCAATCAGTGAATTTATTTTAAAAATTTAAAACAAAACTGCAACTTAAACAGATCAATTTATAGAATTATAATTTAAGCAACATATAAAATATTAAATAAAAAAATCTTATGAACAAATCCCTTTTTCACATAAAAAATAATGATCTCCTTCTTCTTGAATAAGAAAGTTTCTTATTTATCTCAAGATCTTAGCAAAATGTTGATATATTTAAATTCGATCGAGCAACTTTCCTCGTTGCACTTTGCAAACCAAAAAGAATGCCGCAAATATTTTGCCACATCGAAAATGATTTGTTATTCCAACACGAAAGCATTCGCAGTTGAAATAATTTGCATTCCGTTTATATAGTATTTGCTAAAAATTAGCATGGAAAAATGCTGCGCATTTAATTAAAATGCTTAATTGAAACATGTTGAATTACATGCGGCACTTTGAGCATAAACAATGCCACAACTAAATCCATCGAAAGGTTTCGCAGAAATTCATCAAATTGTCACGTATCGTGGATCCCTTTTAATACTTTTTTTCTCGTTTTCCGAACATGAATGCATTGAAATGCAAATATTTTGCATTATAATTGAAGCACGACAAATACGTAGGGGAATTCCGTGAATTCAAGTGAATGCATGTGATTGCGATTGCCAATCAATGTGGATGGGGAGTAGAATTCAAACGGTGTGACAGCAAAATACATTGATACACATGTAATTCAATTATTTTTTTTGATTGCAACAAATATCAAAATTAAGTTGCAAAGGAATTATATCATGAAAAATACTGAATACTCTCACGTACTGGTATATTATTAGATTATATAGTATTATATTGTTGTTGCAGTATTTGTTACTGATTTTTTTCGTTGCAACAAATATAGTATCAAATTTAAGTTGCGAGAGTTTTTTCAATGAAAAATACTGAATACTCTTATGTTTTGGTAAATTTTTAGATTCTATAATATTATATTGTAGTTGCAGTATTTATTACTGAATTTTATTGGAACAAATATAAAACTTCAGTAGCGAGAGATTTTGTCATGCAAAATACTGAAAACTACTACGTTATAGTATATTTTTGGATTATATGGTATAATATTACAGTTGCAGTATTTGTTACTGATTTTTACGTTGCATTTCGTCATGAGAAATACTGAATACTCTCACGTACTGGTATATTATTAGATTATATAGTATTATATTGTTGTTGCAGTATTTATTACTTTTTTTTTTTATTGCAACAAATAGCCAATTTAAGTTTCGAGAGTTTTTTTAACGCAAAATACTGAATACTCTCACATTCTGGTAAATTTTTAGATTATATAGTATAATATTGTAGTTGCAGTATTTATTATCGATTATTAAATCAATCGATATTCCTCTCAATAATCTAATTCTGTTCTACTATTAATATGTCTATACATATATTTCTACTGAACAGTTATATATTTATTTTATTGCAAGAAAATTTGACTATTAGGTTATATATGGAGTATAAATGGATAATGAAAATGTTAATAATAATATTAAATAAATAAATAATGTAAATATGTGCCACAAATCTTTTAAATGGAATGAAAATATTTAACCTCCCCTTAACTCTACACTACACGAATAACTTTGAAAATTTAATTGCGTTAAATGAAGTGGTAAAAACGTCACAAAAAATATCAAATGTGTCATGCCTTGCGGACAATACACACATACATACATACATACACATACATATATAAGGGTATATTTACAAAATGAATGCCCGATTTGAGTTACAAAATGGCTTTTAATTGGCCAGCATAATCATTGAATGATTGCCTTTTGGGGGCCAATATCAGGCACAAAATAACAGGAAATTATTGAGGCGCCGGAATAAATGAAATTGAATTGAATTGAACTGAACTGTAACTGCCATATAAAAATACATTTATAATTCAAATACAAAATTGCAATGACAATTTCATTGAGGACAGGCGCCACATTAAAAAGTTTATGGAACAGCAGGAGACGAAGTGACGACGAATGTCAATTAATAATTCTTACAGAGCCTTAATCGTTGCGTCATCTTTGACTGTAAATATTTTTACAACAAAGTAAGAGTGAGAACACAAGAGAGAGAGAGAGAGAGAGAGAGAAAATGTCATTAAGTGCGGTTACAATGCAAATGAAATGTCGCTTTATGTTATTGTAATGTTTATTTAATTGAATTGGTCGATTAAAAAGTTTAATTGATCTTTGCGGCCCGAAATCCTTTTCTGTGCTGATGTCATATTTTTTTTTTGTTGTATTAACTCTCAGTTAACAGATGCGTAACTCAAAGTTTTATCTTATTGAAACGTTTTTGTGATAATCGCTGGGACAATTAGCGGATGATTTACTGACTATCACACAATCAAAGAATGGTATCTTTGAAGAGGTTAAGTACAGCAATTAATTAGTGATTGAAAGCAAAAAGGCCAGAGTGTTTAACATGTTTGTTTGTTATCACAATAAATTCGAACTACCCTTAACTCTACACTATTTGAATAAGTTTAAATATTTAATTGCGTGTGATGTGTTATTCCATTTATGAAATATAAATTTATTTGTCAAAAATAATGTTTATATCCACAATTATTTCTCACTTTTAGACTGCAAAAATTGGGTTACAAAAAAATGTTGCAATACTTATTATTTAATAGTAAGTATTAGCAAGTATTTATGTAAGAGTTTTGGCGATAATTAAGGACTCAAACATTTTTATAGAAACGTCAACTTGAGTAATGAAACCTGATAAACTTGTAAAGCTAAAAGTCAAAGCAAAGATGAGAAGCTAATTATCCACTAATGAGAGTGTAAACTGAAGTTGTTGAGAAATTAACTTTGAAAGTGTAAAGATTACATTTTAAAAAGAATATGTTCATATCCTTATATAAATTGATATCCTACATATCAATTCTTAATATTCAGAATCTTAACATAATTTTCTTCGTAGAGAATTCTATTCCCTTATCTTTAATATAAAGCTATTTTCTATACTTCTTACTTAAAATTTAGGTAGAAAAAATGTTAATGTTTATATTGAAATTTAATTATTATTGTCAATAATTGAGTGCATCGTTCAAGGACTTAAGCATTTTTCTATAAACATCAAGTTGAGTAATAAAACCTGTTAGATGAGATGAGAAGCTAATTATCCACTAATGAGATAAAGTTGTTGAGCAATAAATTTAAAGTTCTCAGTAAAGGACAAAAGATTACATTTTCAATAGTTGAAATTAATATGTTTACATTCTTCTAATCTTTTATATAAATCCAGCTACTGGTAATTTCAAATAACCTGGAACATTATAATATATAATCTTATATTTATATACTAGTTATAGATAATCTTAACATGTTTATTATCATAATATTCTCTTATCTTGAATAGAAATTTATGTCATCAATTAGTTTTTCAATGTTTAACTACAAAAAGTAGGTAGAAAAACCATTGTAATACTTAATAATTAATATGAAATATTACCAAGTATTCATGTAAGAGTCTTGGGTATAATTGAACACAAGAACTTGAGCATTTTTTATAAAGAGAAAAATGCGAGTCTTAATATAGAATTTTAGAACCATCTTCAGCAATCAGTCTAAAATTAAACTGCTAGAAAGATTATAAATTCAATCGACTGTGTAAAAGTCAAATAAATATATTTTTTTTGGGTATATTCCAGATATTCTATTCAAAAACTTGTGCATAACTTACCAGCCGGATAAGTTGAGAAATTTGTCGCCTCACTGATAAAGTGGACGTTGGCGTTGGAGTTGGCTTTGAATTGAATTTAGATGTGGGCGTGGATTTATGGCTTTAAGAATGTTGTCAATGTTGAGAACCGAGCACTGGAAACACGTTTTCAATTTGCGTTAAGAGCTGGAGGACAGTGCGCGCCAAAAAGTATGCAACACACTCATCACAACACACACAGACACAGACACAGAGGGACACAACAACAGAAAACGGAAAACTACAAAATTATATAGAAATGTCTTGTGGGTCTGTCTCTCAGCGATGTTGGCCGACTGCCTGCGACGATGTCAATGGCTGTTTTCCGTTAGCTGCTTTGCCCGATGGCCGATGTCTGATGGCTGATGGTTGGTAATGTGATTAGTTGGCCCCTGTCGATGTGTACGTGTGAGTTTGTGTGTGTTGTGAGTAAATTTTAATTTAATTATGTCGTCGTCGCACTCTTCGCACAACAACGTTCCCTCTCCTTGTCCCGCTCTCTCTCTCTCCCACTCTGGCCTCGCAATTACGAAAGAATGCTGAAAGCAAGTGTGCAAGAGAGAGACAGCGCGAGGGCACGAAGGGGAGGGAGGAAGAAAAACTAAAGACACGCACCAATAAACAAAGGAAACAATAACAGAAAATAGAAAAGAAAAACAGCTAACCGGGTCTAATTTGCTGCACAAACGCGCGAATGTCGAAAGTCGAATGAATGGCAAATGAGTGTGTGTGTGCGTGTGTGTGTGTGTGTGAATAGTGCGAATGCGAATGCGATGCGATTGCGAAATGCGAGTGCGAAATGCAAACTGCGAACTGCGAACTGCAAACTGTGAATTGCGAACGCGAACTCGACTGCGATTGCGATTGCAATGCAAAACTGAAAACGGAACTGAACTGAGCTCAAACACGGACTGTTTTTTCCTTTTTTCGTTTCTTATTTGGTGTGAACGTTGCATCTGCTGTCGCTGCTACAAGCGACTGAGTCGCTGCCACTCTTGGTGTTGCATGCACCAAGGCGAAACACAGCCGAGAGCCGAAGCCACCACGAGTCGGAACGTTGTGGCAATGTGAAACACTCGTTTGAGTGCAACTCAGCAAGCAAAGTGTTCCCTTTAAAATGGGAACAGCTAGAACACCTGTGTGCAATTGCAACTGAAGAGAAGAGAAGAGTTATAGGAGGGGGAGAGAAATTTAATTGAGTTTTCGTTACTACTTCAATATTTGGGCTCATTAATGCGAGCGAGGGTAACAACAACTACCCTCAAGTTGAGGAGGGAAGTGGGATGAAAGTATTACAAGTATTAAAAAGCCATAAAATTCCACATTGAATTGATTGCTTGTCGTTTCGTTTCCTTCTCGCTTCGAGCCACCCAAAAACTATCATTACTTTGCAGGGTAACTGCACACAGACACATGAAGTCCATTCATTACTTATGGCCATAATAAATTGGGACACGAATGCTCTCTTCAACATCATATGCTTCTCGATTGGGCGGCAACAGTTGAGCTCATTAAATTTCGGGGCAACATTCAAAAACAATACAAAATACAGTATAAACTAGTAAGATAGCTACAGTCGAGTGTGCTCGACTGTGAGATAATTTTTTTTTATTGCGGTATTTTTTTTTAAATATACCGAAATACTATGCCACACAAATTCTTTTAAAATATGTCAAATGGTATATTGTTATGGCACTAAACTCAATATAAACTGTAGAGTGCAAAATACTGACCAGATTGTCAGTAGGCGTATTTTATGGGATCAGAGATGCCTCCTTGTGCCTGTTACATACATTTCCTGCCGGCACAAAGTTATAATACCTTTCTACCCAATGGGTAGCGGATATAAAAACTCAATTATACTCTTATTTACTTAATCAAGTTGTTTTTAAATTTGCTAACCAAATAGTTGGCAGCATATATTAATTATATTAATTAATTAATTATATTATATTAATAAAAACTCAGTCCCATTGTCGTTTTGAAAGTATCCCAGCATAATTTCGAGTACTTCGGAGATTGACCCCACTCCCCAAGGAGAAGATGCTTGGAGCAAACAGAACAGAACCTATTGATATTCCTAATAATAAGCTATGATTTCATGCTCCGAGTTTTTTATTATTTTTATTTTTTTATTTCTTCGAATTTAAAAAAAATAGAGACGATCATCCGCCATTGAAATGTCTTCTCATCCGACATTGAAATCTCTTCTGCCGACGGAGAATCTAGGCTGAGACTCTGGGTTATCATTACTTGACCTCTCTCGTTCAGATCAATTGAGCGGAGTCCACATCCGCTTCAGATTTTCAATGAATTAAACGAAATAACGAAATTCAGTTCCAAATACATTTTGTTTGCGGGCAGTCGAAACATTTAAAATGGGCGGAATAAAATTTAACGGAGTTTTGTTACTGATGGTTCTTCAAATATTCTTGGTGGCTACAACAACTGGAGATGAAGTGAGATCAAAGACATAATACTAAGAAGAATAAAGAGTGACTAAAGTGTATACGTTTTTTTCCTATCAGATGTATGAATCAGACCGAAAAATTTTGAAACCCTTGATCGATTATATTAGACAGGTTAGAAATGAGTTAGAACAAAGTGAAACCAAGTAAAAGCAGATAAGTGAATTAAATTCTGATCTTATGGAATAATATCATGAAATTGTAAGAATTCATGAAACATTCATGAAGGAGGCAGATCTATTAAATGAGTATAAAAACAAAGTAATCAAAGGGGAAAACGGATTTGCAATTGTGTCAAAATGAAGTTAATAAATCTGAATCTGAAATTAATTCATTAAAAGAACAACTATCAGATAAATCCACCAACTTAGAAAATTGTCAAGTTCAATTAAAATCTGTTAATTCTACATTAATTGAAAAATATGAAAATATTAAGAGATTTAGTGAGAATTTTAAAAGTATCAACGAACATCAGAAAACACTTGAGTTGGAGTTAGAGAAGAGTAAATCTTTAATAATAAAGCATGAAAAAGATATTCAGTTATGTCGTTCAGAAATGAACAAATTAAATAGGACATCAGAGAACATTAGAGAAGAACAGAAAAAGATTCAATTGAAATTAACAGAAAGTGAAACTAAGCTAATAGATAAAGTAGAGGATAATCAGTTATGTCAATATGAACTTGAGAAATTAAGTTCCTCATGCATCCCTTTCGGTGAAAATCCAGGAGTTCATCAACTCAATGTCTCTGGCATAGGTTTATTCAAAGTTTTGTGCGATAGTCAGTTAGCTGGACCTGGATGGATTGTAATACAACAACGAGTTGGGGGAAATGAGAGTTTCAATAGGGATTGGGCAACGTATCGCAAAGGTTTCGGTTTTTTTGAAAGTGATTTCTTTCTCGGATTAGAGAAATTACATCGTTTCACGAGCTTGCAGCGTTTCGAACTTTACATACATTTGGTTAAAAAGAATGGAAGAACCTACAACGCTCGCTATGGCGACTTCAAAATATCTGATGAAGATAATGGATATGCACTGAGTTTGGGTAAATTCAATGGAACTATTAAGGATGGTTTGAGATACTCTGAAAACATGAAATTCACAACATTCGATCACGACAACGACGAAAGTGATGATCTTAATTGCGCAGCCCGTTATGAAGGTGGCCGAAGGAATACATATATTTATAGATTTTTTTCGTTTCTTATGCAGTATTTTAAATGCACCATATGAGCTATATCTAAGTTGGTTGGACATTTATGAGTACGTTTACCTTAAAGAAGTTAAGATGCTAATTCGCCCCAAAGAAGCGATGAAGAAGTGATAAACTGAAAAGCTGAAATTCCCATATTTGACTCAATTATGTAATCCTTTATATATAGTTGGTGCATTAAAAAATAGGTTTCTCTTAATGAATAAATAAAAAAATAAGCTACAATCGAGTATGCTTGACTGTGAAATACTCGCTACAAATTGTGAGCAAGAGCAAAACAGTGCGGTATTAGTTTTAAAATATTCCGAATTAATATACCACAAAAATACTAAAACTAAGCCAAATGATATATTTGGCATATTGAAATACGTAGTACTACAATCAAAATATACCATAGATTAGAAAATATAAATAGATTGTCAGTCAAAGCTACTAAATAAAAATAAATTTCTTAAATAAGTTTTAAAAATTTTAACCTTATTTTCGGAAATCTTAAATATAGTTATTATTGTATGTACCAAATTTCGACTCTAGCATCAAAATAACGCTTGCTATTCGAATTCTTTCGATTTGCAGAGGCGGAAGTGAGCGTGGTTTGAGATAAACTTGATCTGCGTGGAAACGTAACACATGCTGGCGAAAAACAATTATATATCTTTCTCTTATAGTCTCCGAGATGTAGGTGTTTATACGGACGGACAGACAGACAGACGGACAGACACAAAGCTTTAATACCAATATTTAGCTATAGCTATAATACTACTATGGATAGCGGGTATAAAAACAGACAGAAATAAGATAATGCAGATAAAGTATGCAGAATTTAAAGTGTGAAATTTAAGCTGATAGCCAAGACGTAGTTAGTTTTGCTTTTCGAATCTCTGACTAAAGAAACAAGTATTTACGAGTGGCATTTTGAAGCTAATGGCATTTCTTTGCACACATAAACATAAACATTGAAGACATGTTTAGTGATATTTTTATTAGATTATAAACACAATTTTATATGGTGTTAACTCAGTGCAACTGCAACGACTCAGTTGCTTTGACATCACACTTTACTCAAGCATGAACACAATGACGATAATAAAATATTACATTAGGGAACTAAGATCAAAAAAATGCATTTCAAACTTTCGGCGCTGAAAAATTATTTAAATATGTGAATATTATTCAAAAATATTTGAATAGAGAATGAATAAAGGAGAACAGATTTCACGATGTAACCATAAACATATTTTCTATATATGCATATATTATTATATTCTTTTTAATTTTATTATATTATTATGTCTTAAATCAGATTTTCTGTACGATTCACCTTTCAGAGAATTCCAAATTTAGAGCTGCTGTTGTATTATAATTTTAATTTATATCATTAAGAATAATATTTGATTTCATTCATTTTAATATTTATTATTTGCAGATTGGTTTTGAAATATAAGGATTATATATGTTGCAGAAACGTATTTCTTGCAGACCCTTCGCTGCTATTGTATTACCATTTTAATTATTAAAATATCATAAAAAGTAATATTTAATTGCTTTAATTTTAATATTTATTATTTACAGATTTATTTCTTTATATAATGGTTATGTATTGCAGGAGATTATTACTGACAGACCCTTTAGAAATTAGAGAAAAAAGCAAAAACAAATTGGCCTTTCAAATTTCAAGGCATTAAATCAGTTAAAGTTTGCTTTGACTCCCACTCAATATTTAATATGCAGTCGCAAAGTTTTCGAAAACTGCCAACTATATGCATACATAATTTTATTCAATACAATCGCATAATAAACGCAAACAACAACATCAAAAAGCTGCAGAGCAAAACCATTTCCATAGTGCAAAAGCAGAATAAAAATGTCACCAGCGCCATCTATCGCCTGGAGGCAGCAACTAGCATTAGAGTATCTCGTGGCCGAACAACAGTTTCGCATAGAATAGCGCTTATTAAAGACTTTCTGTGTGGCAGGTTGTCTAGGATGCGTATCCTGCGCTTTGTGTGCGCCACCTGCCTATGTGTGTGTGTGAGTGTGTGTGTGTATCGCTGTATACGTATATATATAGAGATGTAATGATGCCGCTCTGTTGCAGCTGTTCCAGATATCAGCGAGGACAATAAAAGCGAAGCATGCGAGGCGCATCACACCGCAGCAATATGCAACAGTTGCAACAGGCATAATAAAACGTACATTTATCCACAAGAGTGTGTGTGTGTGTGTGTGTGTGTGTGTGTGTGTATTAAGTCGTTGTGTAATCTATCCATGAAAGTCGCTTCCGTTTTACATTTTGTATGCTTAACGCATCGTTTGGTCGCGCAAATTGAGTTTCACTGTGGCTGTGGCTGCTTTTGTTGCACAAATAAAGTGCTGCGAAAATGTTGACGTTGCCGCTGATTGGATATGCTATTTTGCCTTTGACACATGCCACATGCCACACAGTAGTCGTACTACAACATTTTGTGGCCTTTTGCCATACAACTTTTACCGGCCTTTGTGCCTCACACACACACTCTCAAGCGGCAATTAAAATCCTTGACACTCCTTCTCTTTTGAGCAACAATTTAATTAGGAAAATCGAATCAATAATTGCTGCAATTTATAAGATTGTGCGAAGCTGCTAATCCTGCATAGGCTCTTTGACTTCTAGACACCCTGTATACATAGTACATCCACACTGTTCAACCACGAACGGCAGATGGCGCCATCAATTATCAAGACCGCATACTTCTCGATAATTGTATAATAATACATGTTGTGATACAAAACTTTGCACTTTAATTTTATCCTCTTTGATAATTATTAGGCATTAATACTATTTTGAATTTTAACCACAATTCCTTTTGGAACACATTTTCAGCATTGCAACCAAGTGATGAAATGCATCCGAATCTACGAATTGGGCAACACTAAAAATACAGTTATGTTTTCTTTATACGACGGTATTAAAATGGCAGCGAAATTTTACATTTAATTGCAAACAGTAACCCATATTGTTTTATATACATACATAACTGGAACTAATTTCATGTTGCTTAAATTCAGTTACTTACATATGTATTTAAATCGAAAAACATATTCCACTACAGTCATAGTCTGCAGTACACTAAACTGCAGAGCACAATTGCACATATAAATTGTGGGGTTCTTTAATTTATTTGTCACATAAAAAAATGTTTAAAAAAATAAACACTAAAAAACAAAGTAATTGCAAAACAGACTATACAGCTTATATTGGGCGCAAAAACGAACATCGATAACAGCGATTTTTTTAAACATAAAATTGCTGCAACAATCGATATTTTGTAGCAATTGTGGCCTGGTTGCACTGCATGGTATATTGGTATGTTTTGAAAACATCTACAATGTTTCTTACCCTCTTATCTAACCAAGTAACTATACAATTTTCTGTTAAATGTTATCTAAAAATCGAGTATGGTGTCAATGACAACAGTTTGTGTTAAAAAAAGAATATTTGATAATTTGTAGTATTTTTATACTAAAAAGTATATATTTTAAAACGGTCTCACTGTGCAGTGTCGTATACTTTGTGCGTTGTGAAATTAAGAGTACGGTCACGCTGTTTTACTTTGAAGCTGCCGATCGACGCCATTAGAAAAAAGGCGGAAAAACTCAAAAGAAAACATAAAAACTCAGACGCCTGCTAAGAAGGAAACAAAGAAAACCGTAAAACAATAGCAAAAATAATTTAAGGAAATTTCGGAGCAAAAAGCAACAAATCGAAGGCAAAAAACAACTAAGCAACAAAATGCCACGCACAAAGATACCAAAGAATTCGAAACGAAACCGAGAGGCGGCCAATCGTGAGGAGAAAATACGCGTTTACGAATTGAAAACGGATTCCATACAATTGGCATTAGAGGATAAGGAGACGCGCTACAAAGCAATGACTGACACAGCAATACAGCTAATACAATCGCGACTGCAATCCGAATTGTGCAACATGAAAATGAGCGAATTTCTCGACATCATCGCAGAGCTTGAGCACTTCGACGATTTCAAGGCCAGCGATCAAACGCAGCACATTGCCACCCAATCCATGTGCAACAGCACAATAAACGGCGGCGGTGGCGCCTCCAACGACGGTGGCAGCATCAATTGCGGCAGCGCTCTTGCCGCAAACAGTCGCAACGATGAAGGTAAGCGACCCCAGCCTTATTATTCATACTACAGCATACCCGGTAGCCAGGGGGTAGTAAAGTATTCCAAGATCATAGCCATCAAATACGATGCTTTTACCTCATAAAAATCATACAGTGTTATCTGATGATTTATTCCTTGCATTCTGAATTTGTGAATTGGCTTTCAGACTCATATGTATAAAATTGGTTAAATAATGTTTTATGTACAGTATTAATCATCGTACTTGCTCCCTTGCATTGTCAACCAATTTTCTCTGTTCTCAATTATCTTTAATATGCATTGAAGTATTGAAGCATTGTTTTGACAGATGATGAAATTCAACGAACGATCCAGGAATCCTGAACGAAGTTAAAGATAAATATGGAACTCGATTTATGTTAGATTTAACCAATATATTATTTGTAATTTGCTTTAAATTAATTTAAAGTTTGGGACTGTAGAGTTTTGTACATTTTTAGTAGTTAAGTAAACAGATTATTGGGTGAAAGGTATTGTTACTTTTAGAACAGATGTGGTTTAGAGCAAGATATTTTCGTATCAAGTTCCAAATCCTTGATTTAGGTCATGACCGAATGTATATGGATATTAAAAATAGGTTCATAATCATGGCTATCGGGTATCTTACAGTTGAGCTTGCTCGACTGTCGCTTGCTCATTACTTATTATTGCTCTTCTTTTGTTTTATTGGTGGCGAGTTTTCACTAACAAATCTTTCAATTTTAACCTTGTCATCCACAACTTTCGCACTCACACACTGTACACACACACATGCGCACGCACATTCCGTTGGTCTGGTCACTCTATTTAAGGCTACCTTACAGAGGACAGCGGCATGGGCGGAGGCGCCATCAGCGGCAGCATCAACAACAACATCAGCGGCAGCAGCAACAGCGTCAATACCATAAGCACAATGTCCGCTTATAACGGTGCCGCCATGCGCTCGGCGCGCGCTATGCGAACTCCTGGGCCGCTGCATTCGGCGCGTGCGCGCCGTGAACGTCGCAGTCGCTCCGCCTGTGGAAGCAAGCTGGGGCAAACAGTCGGTGCCACAACTACGACCAGCAGCAACTCGTCGTCGAATGCACATCGCAACTCGCGCAGCAAATTGCGCACTCCAATGGCCTCGCGTCCGAAGGCGTTCAGCGCGGATCGCTCAGTTCGCAAGCCACACCCAACATCCTCGCCTTCCACACCGCCCATGGCCTTTTTGCGGTGGCCCAAGCCGGGCGAGGTGGCGCTCTCTCAATACGGAAGTCCCATCGTAGCCCAAGTGTAAGCAGAGTTCCCCTTTTTAGCTATTTTCCTTCCTTCCTATGGCGTCTTTTGTAGATTCAACTTTTATATAAACTATATCTCTTTTTTTCGACTTCACAGCATGCCGGATAAGTTTGCCAATGTTAATATACCAATAAGGAATGGCGTATTGTCGCTGCGACCGCGTAAACTGGGTGAAATAAAGCCGGATTTGCTCGAGAATCTAGATGCGGACACCCTTAACCAGATTAAGACATTGCACGAGAATTTACAATTGATTGTAGACACCGCCAGCAAGGCAGGATTAAAGTAGCGCTCATCCGAAGGCTATTTATCCATCCCACTTTGCCAATCTATAAATACCCCACGTATTTTATGTTTGCTTAGTTATCAATTATAATCACGCATTTAATTTCTGTATTTTCAATTTTTACGCATTAGTGTTTTTTAAAGTGTATTTTAAAATTTAAGCTTATGTTTCTTAATAAATTTCAATGTTCATTCACGTTGTCACTGTTTCCCCATGTTGGATATTTCAGCTACTCCTAATGATAATACTATTTTCATTTTTTTAGAAGAATTTTGATTAAAATTTTTCTATATTCGTTCTTGCTTGCTATAAAAAAAAAGAAAATAATTTATATTAAACATTTTAGAAAATTACTAACTTTCAAATAATGATTAGTTCAAATAAACACTTCAACATTTTATTTATAAGGAATTCATAGAAATTATTGTTTTAAATTGGGAATTAATTATTTATTAAATACTTAAAGAAAGGATTGATTATAAATTTTCAAATGCTATTAAATGAACGATTTTTATTCGTATAGTATATTAAATTTTCACTTTCGAGGATGATTCGATATGGAACATATATACATAGTTTTCAAGAGGTTATTTTAAAAGGTCAAATGTTTTTTTTTTGTATTTCTACTCCATAATCTATTACTTAATTTAATACTGATGATGATGATCAAACATGGTTACTTTAAATATAAGTTCAATAATTTAATAGAGTTACTTTTGTAAATTTCCAACATCTTATTCAAACGTAGTAATCCTGTTTTCAACATTGCTTTTAAAGTTGGCGTTGAGATTTCTCATTCCATATCGTGCCTATTATTTTGTTCAGTTGAGCAAAAAAATGCCACGCACCAAAGTGCCTAAGAAACGTACACGCTACCAAGTGCGTCTGGAGGCGGAAATCGCGGAACGTCAACGTCTCGCTGGTGTCAAGCTGGACGCAGCGCTGCAGAAGATCGATGAGTTGGGCAAGCACAGCAAGCAGCAGGTGGACAATCAATTGCAGCTGTTGATGGCTCGCATGCCGCAGCAAATGCTGCAGATGAAATGGAGCGATCTTTACAAGCTGCAGCTACAACGCTTTGAGCATTTTCAATTCAAATGTAGGAATGTATCTTTATCAGCTTTGGCTTCATAATTTAGTGATTCAACTCTTGCAGCTCCAGCTCCTCCGCCAACTCCACGTAGTCACTCCAATTGTTCCCGTGGACGTCTACGAACTCCACAATCTTCTCGCAGCCAAGTGCAGTCCGTGGACAGAGCGGGCGCCATGCTTAAGCGCGACGACAATTTGCCAGCCTTCACGTTCCTACGCTGGCCCAAACCCGGCGAAGTGGCGCTCTCCACAGGCGGCAGTCCACTGGCTGTGCATACGTAAGTTGTCCATATACAGTTGTCTCCCTTGTTGTGTTATCCCTTCCATTTAGTTTTCCAGATCGCTGTGTCAACGTGCATATTCCCACCAAGGTTGGCGTCCTTAAATTGCAGTCCCAGAAATTGGCGGATGTGAAACGTGAGGTGCTCCAGCAGCTGGATGAGTCCACATTGAATCAAATCAAGACATTGAGCTCCAATCTGCACAAGATTGTCGATATTGCCACTAAAATACAAGCCAGCAAAAAATAGTTTACAATTGCTAAAGTTCATTTACACTTTTGAGCATTAACTGCCATTGTTCTTTTTATCGATAATTGTATTTATGATGTGCTAATAAATCGATTGCTCTCTAATGCCAATGGCATTTATTAAAAGTGTAATTTTTAAAATTAATTATTAATATACCGATTATAATGTGTATAGAATACGTTTAATCTGCACATAATTGTTGATAATGCCATCCAATTTCAGTCCAGCATTGTTTTCTTAAGTTTGTTTACATTTTTAAATCCTAACGGGCAGTTTCTGCTATTAGTCATCGGCAACTTCGATAACTTATTCCTTAACAAATCGTATGTCAATGAATTTAAAGAGTCTTCACTTAGTATTTTCTTGTTTTGCAGTGATATTAATACTATTGCAACATTGAAAATAAACTAGTAAATTATTAATTTAAGAATATAACAGCTGACTGCGCCAACAGCGATTGTTATATCGATTTCTGGAATGCAACATTGCGTCACAAATGTTTACATGTGCGTATGTTTGTAATTTAGTAAACAAAAACATGTCGCGGCAACTAAACTTCAATCTTGGCAAGGAATATGAACTTATTGAATATCCCGGACGTGTTGTCAACATTGACCGAATGGAGGCAACACTTGGCGGCATTGTAAACATATCAAAGGTGAGTGGAAGGCATATTTGTAAAGCAATTGCAACAGCTCGTAAATTGCAATGCTCTTGCAGGTTTTGAGTGATGAGAAGAGGCGCTTGGAGTTGCGCTTCCATCCGGATAACCCATACAACAAGCCCACCTTTGGAGACTGTACCGATAAATCGAGTGTCCTGCTGTCGGTGAAAGTGAGGCGCCACAAACGGGACAAGACGCGACCGCCACAGCATTTTGTGCGCTTGCTGGGCTACTGCAGTCGCAGCTTCTCCTTTGAATGTGAGTGGACAGTTTACTCTGTGCATTAAGCTTAGATACTAACTATTATTTGGCAGCACTTTGTGACTTTCAGTATCTGCCGCTGTGGCATCAGCCCAAGAGCAACGATGCGCTCGCTGCCGAAGAGCTAAGCTATGCGATGCCGCTAGTGAAACCACAAGATGTCACCGACTTGGAGTTCTTCAAGTGAGTGTTGAGCATAGTCAATTACTCAAACTGTTACTTTACTCAAATCCTCCTTAGATGCAAACAATCGCAGCTGCTTTGTTTGCCGGAACTCTTTGCACGCGTTGACATCGTGCATGGGGGCAACTTTCGCATCGATGAGGCGGACGATGGGCAACAGGAAGTGCTCGGTGTGGTGGCCAAGACCACATATGACAATCACGACATTGTGCCATTTAGCATGCAGGACACATTTCCCACACAGCCCGATGCACAAATTCTCAAACGTCTCAAGGTCAAATATGTTTCCGATGAGCAATTTATGCGCGTGAAGAAACTATTCGCCGAGAGTCCTGTCTGGACAAGAATAGCGCTGCTCTACGAGTCCGGGGTGACCAATGATAAGCTCAAGTGCATCATACCCTCTTTGGCCTTCTACTTTAGCAACGGTCCTTGGCGCTCGCTCTATGTTCGCTATGGCTACGATCCGCGCAAGGATTTCAAGAGTCGTTACTATCAGACCTTTGATTTTCGCCTGCGTTTCGGCTCCGGTGTGTCTGAGTTTGTCTATTGCCGCAAGTCCGCGAAGCAAAAGATGTTGCTAACTGGTGGCGCAGCAGAAGATTCCAAGAATGATCTCGTACAAAACATTGATTATCCATATTTCGAGGAGCACAAACTGCCGCGTTCACGCCAGTGCATGCTGCGGTATTGCGATGTGCGTCTGCCCAAAATACAGGAAATGCTGGAGAAGATTCCCACACCACTGACTGGCGCTGTGTGCAATGAACGCACTGGCTGGTTGCCTCCCAGCTTTGATTCGCAGGTGCGACAAGTTGTCTGCGCCACCATCAGCGAACTGCTTCGCAATCACTATCGCAAGGAGCATCTCACTGCGGAGGTGGATGCGGTCCCTCAAGCTGATGTCGATGCTGAAGGAGAGGGGGAGGGAGAAGGCGAGGAGGAGTACTATGCAGAGGATGAGGACATGGACATGGAAGAAAGCACCGCCAATGAGTCCTTCGACGACAAAAACATCGAGCAACTGCTCACCAATATGACAAGCTAAGATTATATTGCAACCATAAAGTGATTACAATCTAATTATTATTGTTATCTTGTAATAGATTATAATACTATAATAATAATATTAAATAATACCTGAGTCAAAACTAAACTGTGTCTAGTGCAAGGTCAAGGCTAACACATAAAAATATTTAGTTTGTTAAATTGCGTAAAAGGTGGTTTTGTTTGTAAAATAGAAAATCTTTTTTTATTCTTCTAAATCAATTTCATCCCCTTGAAAGTAATCCCCTCCCGATAAAATACACTTATGCCAACGTTTTTTCCAATCCTCGAAACATGCCAAATAGTCCCTTTCCGGTATGGCCATCAGCGCTTTCGTCTATTCAGCTTTTATTGCGAACTTTCGGTACCAAACGAGATTTGACTTTTCGTAGGCCCAAATGGTCTTTCAAAATGGTTTTCACAGATCCTTCTGATATTCCGATCATATCAGTAAGGTCTCTAACAGTCAACCGTCGATTTTTGCGCACTAATTCCTCCACTTCATTGACGTGTTGGTCATCTGTTGACGTCGATGGTCGTCCGGAGCGCTCCAAGTCATCTCGACCCTCTTTGAACTCTTTGTACCACTTATAAACACTTTTCTGTGACATGGTAGAATCACCAAAGGCCTTCCGCAACATCCTCAACGTTTCCGCAGCCGAAATTTCATTCCGCAAACAAAATTTGATGGCACTTCTTTGCTCAATTAAATCAGACATTGTAAAAATCAAAAAATGCACTCTTGGTCGTTTGAAAAATACAAGCGTAAATATATTACTGATAATGACATTCACATGAAATTTGGCCCCGATGTCATCAACAGTCCTACCAACTCAAGGAAAAAAGAACTAGCCCGAATTGTTAGGCCCGCGAAGATTAAATTTGGAATGACCTAGATAGAAATTTTTGAAATTGTCTTCTCGTCGAAATTAATTTTCCATTTAATCGAATAAGCAAAACAGTTTTTTTTCGGTAGCCTTCAAAGGATTAAAATGTATTTATATCGAAGATAGCAATTTAAATGCAGTACAATTTGTTATTGTGATCCAGAATCTTGAAGCGTTTATTTGAGTTTACATAATATTAGTGATAACAAAGCCATAGTATTTTGTTTTTAAATGCCGCATTCAAAGGGGGAAAGACAAAGAAGCTTTCCAGCTTAGGGCTTGCATCTGTCGAGGAAGCGTGGATACAAGCAGACCTCGCGAATGTGATAGCGATTGAGCAGCCAGCAAAGGAAGCGCTCCAAGCCCAATCCATATCCGCCATGTGGCATTGTGCCATAGATGCGTTGATCCGTGTACCAATAGTAGGGCTTGGGATCGATGCCCTCGCGTTCATAGCCCTTCAGCAGCTCGGCGCTATCGAAGATCCTCATGGAGCCACCCACAATCTCCCCCACATTTGGCAGCAGCACATCGACGCTCTCAGTGAGGCGATTGTCCTCGGCGCAGCGTGACATGTAGAAGGACTTAATCTCGGCTGGGAATTTAATCAGCAAAATGGGCTCGTTGATGGTATCAGTCATTTTGCGCTCGGGAGCCTCGGGAATATCCTCGCCAAACTCGTAGAAGGTGCCATCATCCTTGGTCACATTGTTCTCCTTCAGCCATTTGATGGCATCCGTGTAAGTCATGCGTCTGAATGGCTTCTTGGGCGGCTTAAAGTCGGGATTGAGTTCGCCAACCAGATAACCGTATGGTGACTTCAACACACGATCCACAACATCGGTGACCAGATCCTCCAAACGATCCAACAAATCGTCGAATGTGACAAACGGAAACTCGGCCTCAATGTGCGTGTATTCGGCCAAATGGCGACGAGTGCGACTCTGTTCCGCACGATAGCTCTGGGCAATGGTGAAGACATCGCCTAGCGCCGGCAAACAAGTCTCCAGATACAATTGCGAGCTCTGAGTCAAATACGCTTCCTCGCCGAAATACTGCAGCTTAAACAGCGTCGAACCCCCTCGACTTGGGTTTGCACCAAGGTTGGAGGAGTGACCTCGTTGTAGCCACGCGCAAAGTAATGGGCACGGAATGCCTGCATGACCACCGAACGCATCTTCAGCACCTTTGATGTGTTCTCGCCACGAATCATGATGTGCCTGTTGTCTAGCTGCACATCGGGTTGTGCCTCCTCGTTGAGAATGGCATCAGCACCGCCTGGAGGCGCCAAGCCAATCAGTTCCCAGTAATCCACATGCAATTCATGGCCACCAGGAGCTGTTTTGCCCTCAGGCACCAGCTTTAAGGTGCCATAGAGCAGCACAGTGCTCTCGGTGCTCAGTGTCAGCGCCTCGTAGGTCTGGCACAACAGATCATTGAGCACACACTGCAAGAATCCGGTGCCATCGCGAAGAGTGATGAAGATCAACGATTTGCCCTGACGACGTAAGCGATGCACCCAACCATAGAGCTTGACACGCGTGTTGCGGTGCTCGGCACCTTCGAGGATGCGAATGCGCTTTGCCACTGGCCAGCTGGGATCCTCGGCGATCTTCACTTTGCGCGCCTCCTCCAGATTCTGTTGACGCTTCTCTGCATCTTCCGCTTCGCGTTGCTGCTTCTCGGCATTCTTGTGTCCCTCACGCACAAACAGCTTTTGTATCTTCTTCAGCTGCGATTTGGCTGCCGGCTCGTAAAGCTCGCTGGCCTTGGGATCTTTGCTGTCCACATAGATTGTGGGGAAGGGTTCCTTTCCTGCATGACGCATCGCCTGCAGAATCGTCTTGTAGGGCTTCAACTCGCTGCCATCGCCGGAGTCGTCGCTGCCACGCTTTTCCGACGTGAAAAGCGCACCTGTTAAAAAATAAACGCATTTTAATATCATTTTTATACACAATATTTTAATAAATAGTATAGTTGTGGAGTTAAGATCATTTCAAATAAATAAATAAAGAAATAAAATATTAAACTAAAAGAAATCAATGTATTAACTATAGATTAAAAGACAATCTGATAAAAAAGGAAATTAATTCATTTTAATTTCATTTTTCCAATGGGATTTACATATAATTCAAATTCTGATATATCAGTAATTTTTTATTTTTTAAAATTATTATATAGATAAGCTTTTAAAAAATAAATAAAAACGATTCCATTTATACAGAATTTCTTATTAAATAAGATGAAATAATTACAATTCTATTTGCTTAAATAAAATGAATAATATGATAATCATTATTCAATATGATAATTATTTTAGTTGGGGAGTTAAGATCATTTTAGATAAATAAATTCGTTAAAGGAACATGACATTAAATTAAAAGGAAGTTAATGTATTAATTGTATATTAAAAATAAACTTATAAGAGACGAATTTTGTTGGTATTCTATAAGAAATAACATATAAATAGCAATAACATATAAACTCTTAAATTGCCGGCTGTGCCAATTATTTTGTGAGTCACTATGTACACTATATTCATATCTAGATATGGCAATAATTGAGTTCAGCAATACATTGATTTTTAAGAATTAATTTTCAAAGATAAGAGAACTAAATTAAAGCAATTCAGTTATTTACTAAATGTAGAATTTTAAACCATTTCAATAACAGAAAATCGATCATGAAGTTGAGAGTGCATGCCGAGTCAATAATTAAGTTCATCACTGTATACACTATATTTTTCCGCATGTATTTGTGTGTATGTGTGCTTCAGTGACAAATGGCCAACGTGGACAGCGGCCTTTCAAGTAAAAGCACAATTTTATCACTTTTCAACGCGAAATATTTGTAAAACTTACCGATTGTTAGCTCAGCCAACTGTTCTGTAGGCATTTTGAATACCAAATGCTTCCGCTTACTGTCTTAAGTAAATAAACGTAGACTGTGTCTGCTTAAAAGCTGCAATCAAATTGCATCAGCTTCGAGACCGAACAAGGGCTGCAATGCTAAATTTGCCGCACATGAGAACTAGGTTCTCGACTAAATAAACGAGCACTGGTTCATTTGGCATTCACAACGCAACTTAAACAATTTAAAAATTTACTAAATAAAATAATATTGATCGTTTACTTATGACCGAATTTTAGATATTATGCTTAACTTATATTTTCAATGCTGAATATGTAACTTACAAATATTTATTTGTATTTTGTATTAATTTATTCTAATTTGTTTCTTACGTGTTTAATGATGGTCTTTTATTTATTAATAGAAAATAAAATATAAAAATATATAATTGCAATAGAAAACTTGTTGAATATCGTAATTGAACAGAATCAACCCGCTGTGTGACCATATATAAAAGTGGTAAGCATCGATGATCAAAACACTTAATAAATATCGATTAGTCGGTAGTGCCATCAAAGTTGCTCCTCATCATCCAATTGAAACAGCTGAAAATAAAAATGCCCGTAGAAAACAAGTAAATAAGTTTTGTGCCTGAAAGTAAACAACTGCAAGCATTAACATCTTCGAACTCTTCCATATAGCATTAAAATCCTGCCTAAGTCAGTGGTGTGCGATGAAAGCACATTAATCGGTGACATCACCTTCTCCACTGGCTGCGTCGTCCATCCCAGTGCAACAGTCATTGCCGAGGCGGGACCCATAATATTTGGCGAAAACTGCATCATCGAGGAGTATGCAACGATTGCACATGAATTAGCCGAAGGTGCCAGCTGGGACGCCAACAACATACTGAGTATTGGCAGTCACAATGTCTTCGAGGTCGGTTGCACGGTTAAAGCAGCACGCATTGGAGACAAGAATGTCTTCGAGAGCAAAAGTTTTGTGGGAAAAGGTGTGACAGTATCCAGCGGCTGCGTAATTGGCGCCGGGATTCGAATGCGCACTGTGCAATTGTTGCCGGAGAATACAATTGTTTATGGACAGCAGGCGCTACAACGGGAAGCAATTGATAAACAAGGTTCACAGACACTCCAAATTGACTTTTTGCGTAAAGTTCTGCCCAATTATCATCATTTGCGCAAGCCCAACTATGATCCCAAGAAGGCGCGCAGTGTCGTCTAGTTATTGTATAGTGTATTTGTGTATTAATTAATCTCCACATCCTTTGCATTAAAGCTATTTATCTCCTTCTCAAACGTTTCTATTGTATGATCACATAACGCCTCCAAATCTTCCAGTCCTCGCTTCAGCAAATCTATAGCACGCTCGCGATGCGATTGTATGCGAAAATGCAGCTTCTGCTCGGTGGGATGCGGTATCGTGTAGCCACAGAAATCCACCTCCGGGTAGCGCGCGATTATCGTCTTCAATGCGTTGCCCAACGTGTGACTTTCGTTCATGAACACAAAAGTGCGGGAGCCATCGCCGTTCTTCTCATCACCTGCCAACTAAATTAATACACTTTAATTGTTATTCACTTGTCACTTAATTCATTATTAACCTCTGCCAAAGCGCCCATTATTTCTCTAAACTTGTTGAAATTGTAAACAAACTTGTTTGGTCAAAAACGTGCACAATATAAAAGCAACGTTTTGTGGTTGGTTGGCAACTCTGTTACAGCGATAGTCGCTGTTTGGTACGATGCGATACTCATACTCAGTTTGCTGGTATTTTCCCAATATATACATTTCTAACTGTTAAAAATATTTGTGAAGCGCATAGCATGACACTCGAGAAGCACCGTAAATATAAAATTAAGAATCTATTCTTTTGAAAACTTTTTTTGCTTTAAAAAAATTTATTGTGTTTAGTAGTAAGTACATAATTCCTATCGCCCATTCTCACAAAATTTGATTAAACAAAATAAAGGAAAATACTAACTTGCAGGGTGGCCGGCAATGTAGGATGTTAGAAAACGTTGACTTATTTTTTGTGTATTGAACTTCGGTCACTCTGGACTGACAGACGAGAACACTTCGAAAAAGCCGAAGTTTTGCTTGGTGTTGGTTTAATTTTTACGTTAATAGTGCAATTGCTAATTAATTTCGAGCACACCAGCAATTTTATAATACTTCTAGAGTTTTAATATCACACGTTGCACAGTCTCACAAAAAAGCAGCAACATAAGCAAAAAATAAAATATATAAAAAAGCACCGCGATTCTTTTGTTAGTGTTCTATATACATATATGTGCATATGAATGTGTGCGTGTGTTTGAAACCAGCGCAAAAAAGTCTTATACAGCAGAAAAGGCGGCAAAAAGAAGCAGCAGAACAACGACAACAACAACGTAACGCAAAGTAAAATTGCAACAGCAAACAGCAAAAGTTTGTGCAATGCAAATGCATTTAACGTGAAAATCGGGTGACAGCGGCACATTGGTCTATAAACAAAAACAAACAAAACAAAAGCAACAAAACGTTTTGTGTTTTTGCAACACATTTCATTTTATGTGCGTCAATGCAGAGGACAGGAATAAAGCAACGGGCAAAAATCAACTGCAGCCGAGCCAACAGCAACAACAAATTGGAATACAGGTTTGTGCAGAAACAGCAAAAAATTGAAATTAAAGAAAAATAAGCAACTATTTTTTGTACACATAATTTATTGCAATTTTATGAACTAAAAAAAATATGCCAATATTTATTAAGTGAATACATATCAATTTGTATACAGGCAGCGGACTGTTTGCATGTATTTGTATAAACACAAATCCAAATTATGCAAATTCATGCACACACACACAGAGACAGCGGCAGCAGGCTGGCAACAAGCGTGCGCAAAGGCGGAAGCGTATGTACATGCCATACAAATACAAGTTTGCATACGTGCGCCTGCATGTGTGTGTGTGCTAGCAGACCAGTTCGCCGTTCTTTTTTAAGCTTTTTTTGTTGTTGTTTACTTAACTACATGTACATACGCTATGTCTGTGTGTGCATACATTATTACTTTAGGTATTGCTCCGTGTATTATGCTTCCCCCACTGCCCTCCCCCACGGTCTACACCTCTCTCTTACTCTCTTTACATGTTCTAGCATAAAGCGACGCTCGCGGTTCATTTGTTTGATGGCGGCAGCGGCAGCGCCGTCGGCGTCACTCACATCTGTTGTTTGTTAAAGGCAGCCTGTCTGCTGCCTCTTTGCTCTTTGCTTGGTGGTGACTAACGCCAAAGCGTGTTCCGCTATCTCAAAACGTTTCCCACGTCCCCGAGGCCTCCACACAGACACACACCCACACTGCAAGCATGTGTTGTAATGGTTGGAGTTTTTCTGCTTCTTCTGCTGTAAGCGCTGCTCTTGTTGTCTTTGTTGTTACTGCATTTGGCGCTGTTTCATTTGCCAGTTCAACCCTATGTAATTCCCCTTGCAATTTGTTTTACACGTTTCATTTTTCATTTTGTTTCCCCCACATTTAGGCAATCATGCAAAAGGGTGCATTTGCATTTATGTACAATGTAATGTAAATGTAGCACATACATATGTACATACATTCATAAAAGTACATATGTAGAAATTGTTTGATCATGCTCGGCAGCTGTTGAACATTAATGTTTATGAACGAATTGGAAAATTTTTTCGAAATGCATCTACATTACACTATCTTGCACTGCATTGCATTGCACCATTTATTTTTATTATTCTACGTATTTGTTTATTGTGCACATACGCCATTTGATCGGCTGGCATACATACATACATATCATATTCTTATTTGTCAACACAAATCAATGTTGGGTTATTTTTGTCTGTGTTTTCGGAGAACTGCATGAGCGAATTATCCGTTATCAAACTGATTTCGAAATGCACTTGCTGCCAAAGTTCATTTGAACTACTATCGAACTAGAACTTTGTTAAGGCGCTAGTCGAATTGCAAAAACAAATCGCATTTGCAGCCCTGGTACAAGTTAAGCTTTGCAGCTTGCGTCTGATGCTGCTGCGAATATATGGAGATGTGTGTATGTATGTATGTATGTGTCTATATTAAGCAGCAAACGTGAGCAGACCATCGAACGTCTGTGGAAGAGCGGTGCACAGACAGGAGGCAGCATTTTTCGAATTCCCAAAATCACCATAAAAACTAAATGACGGGGGGCAAACACTCACATTCATACATACATACATACATGGAGCAAAAATAACAGCAGCAGCAACAACAACAATGACAATGCGAATGTGAATGAGGGCCGTCCGTCTGTGCAAAAAAGAAGATCTGGCAACACTGTCGCATCCTGTTTTTTTTTCATCTCCCTCTGTTGCTGGGCGACGAATGATCGCCAGCCAGACAGAGACATACAGACATACAAATACACATACATATTTGTATACTCACACTTATACACATCAGTGTAATGACTCCTTATTGCCGTTTTTTACGTCTTGTGGCAGTGTTTTTTTTTTTTTTGATTCCATCGTTTAAGTAAGGACTGAAAATAACATACAGAGAAGACAAGTAATATTGTTTTGAAAATGGCAGAAATAAACTGACACTAAAAATGTTGGCTGCATTAATGTGTATTTTACATATTTATGTATGTATGTATGTACATATATAAAATATATTGTGGTATTTAAGCCAAACTCATTAATAAAAAATTAAAACTTTGATTACCTTCCCAACATGTAAATATTATATATATTTAATACTGTTTTAAAATTACTATTGCATCTGACCATAAATGTACTAAAATTATGTACATTCTGAAATTGCTGTAATTGTAATAATGAATTTCTCAGTCAATAAAATATCTTGAACGTTTTGGTGTACATATTTCATTTGCTGCAGTTCAACAACATCCACAAATATGCATTTCCTTTCTAATTGCAATGAACTATTTTGCAAGCAAGTGAGAATGCTCGACGGACAGATATCCCGTAAATTTTCTCGAGGCTGTGTATTCTGCCAGGACTACAAGGTCTACTCTACTCCTGCTGCTCAGCTACAGCTGCCCTGGTCCTGCGGTTTCATTTCATTTCATCTTCGTTTCACTTTTTTTTTCATTTTGTTTGTGTTGCCTTGTTTCGCTTTCTGCTTTGTGCTTTGTGCGCTCTCGTCGCATTGTACAGCTGCCGGTTTTCAACATGTTGTGTGTGCGCCATCTCTTTCGTACTTGCATGCTCCTGATGTGCGATGTTGCTATTGCTTTTTCGCATACACACGGGGTGGAAATGCTGTGTGCTCCGCTCTGCTGTGCCGTGCATTGTGAACAAAAATGTTTCGCAGCCGGCGCATACGGCAAAAACGTTGGCTTTGATCCTTTTGCTTTTGCTTTTATTATTATTTGATTCTTTTTCGATTTTATTATTTTCTTTTATGCTTCTACTTTTGGCTCAGACATAGACGACGTCTGTCTGGCCACCCCAAAATTTTGAACAGCACATTTTGTGGGGGGGAAAGTGTCTTGCAAATAAATAAATAGTCATGTCAGCCATAATATTAATGCCACCGAATAGCGGAAGGGCAGACAACAGAGAGACGACGTCAACGTCGACGTCGAGGTCGAGGGGTGTTGGGGACAGCAGGAACAACGCTGTCGTTGGGCGTTGCTAATCAACCCTCGGGGGCTGCCAGACGACCGACCAACCGACCGACAACAATAAGAACAACAACAAGCCACAAGCGAGAGCAACAGCCACAACTGCATTGGCAGCCTCCCCCGAAATACACACACACACACACACACAAACATTCATTCGAGTCTATCTCAAGTCCGTGTGAGGTCAATAAACCTTCGAGCCAGCATTTCTTGCCGCGAAAATCGATGGACCATTCCCAGACCAGCTTTTCCCTGCCATCTCCCCATCTGCTCTTCTTCTTCTAGTTTTACCCCCTCGAGTCACTTGAGTTTCGTTTCGTTTCGCGTTCACGTTCACGTTTTACGCACTTTTGTACATTGACCCCCAACGCACCGTGTCCGCAACCCTTGCGCGCCATTTCAATTTCTTTGGGGGCCGTGAACCTTTTGTGAGGGGGAAGTATTTTTTTGATAAGAAATTCGCTTGGCTGCATTCTTTCGCCTCTGAGTTCAAATCCTTGAAAAGTAATCATTAAAATGCTTCTAGAATAGTTTGCAGATACTTCCTGTATGGTGGACTCGTCTCAGTATCATTTTTGTTTGCTCTAGCACTTTCTGAAAGTATTTAAACAGGATCTTAACTTCTGGAAGCTACTTCCCTGTTTAGTCCTTTTCATAACTTTAACGTATTTGAAGACGGATTAATACTCTGCTAAGTATCTATTACTTTTTGGAATTATCTTAAAAAGGTATCTCCCATATATTTCCTCTTCTCTCACAAAACCATGTTAGTCTAGGATATATCTGAATAACAATCATTGAAACTATTACATGAAATGGCTTTTTGTAGTACCTTAGAGCATAGTCCAATCCTAATAAATGTCCAGAATAGTATTGTAAGTTCGAAATGGAATAAAATCTTAAAATAGTTGCCGAGAGTTTCAAATACATTTTTCTTTCTGACAACCTGACGTGCTCGTGTCCCTTTTGTAATGAAATTTAGCTTATCCTTTGGGAGTAAGTAGTGCCAGAGCAAGGGGGAAAGAAATCATTCTAGGCTCGAAGAAAGTATGCCATCTTTGTGCAGGGTTTGTCTTTTTATGGCATGTAATGAATCGTAACTTAAGCAATAACAATGAGAATAGCATTAGCAATCATTTGGTTTTTGTGTCTGTATCAGGTAGACAGGCGAGTAGCGAGTGGCGAGTGGTTGTTGCCCCTTGTGTCTTTCCTTCCCTTTTAGGGGTGGCTTTAGCAGCGGCAGTCTGCAGTCTCGTAAGGAAATCCTTGGGAAACAACAGGGGGCGATGCCAAACTCCATGAGTGTACACTATGTACAATTTCACGCTTTCCTCTATTTGTTATTTTAATATGGAAATGGAAATGTAAATGGGATGGGACGGGTCCGAAAGGCGACAGATCGAGTGTCGAGTGTAATGATGTCTAACAAGTTATGTGTGTAAGTTTGTAAGCTGTTACATGCTCCGCAACTCGGGGATCGTGAGAAATTTTAATGTAATCAACTCGCCTCTAGGGGTAGGCACAACCAAAACAAAAGAGCCTAAACAGGTTGCAAATTCAGAGGAAAAACGACAGGTCAAACTCCGTGTTGCCAGAGGAAAGAAAGAGAAAGAACATTTTAAAGAGAATTGTTCCTGAACACCAAATTGAAACAGAAAATGCTTATGAGACAACTCATTTCAACCAAAATATATTTAAAATTCAAAAGATTTTAGATTTTAAGCGAAAATACAAAATTTTCCCCAAAAATTTCTTGACTAGCACAATTAAAATTTACCATTTCTTATTATAGACATGCTTTTTGTTTCATGTTATGAAATATTTTTCTAAACATTTTTAAATGTGATAAGGAATATTTGTAGATTTGTGACTCATTTTATATTTTACTATAACTCGGACTACATAATAAACTCACTTACGTGTTGTTAGATTACAGGCATTAAACCTTTTCTACTTTAGCACATGATATAATATTGTATATGTATACAGAAATTTATGAAACTAAATATCTTGGAAAAACCCATTACTCCTATGTAATGATTTAAAAGTTTCTAGAGTAAAAAAGCATTTCACAATCGGTTTTAAAGTCGAACTATAACTAATATACAACTCGTTAGCTGTATTGGCAAATGGTCTATATACATATTAGCTAACTGCAGTTAAAAGCGAGACTTGTTAAAAGCTTCGTCGTTATCTTTGTTTTGCAATTGCAAGACTAGTTTGCACTTAAGATTTGCCACACATCGTTAAAAACGTTCTTACATTTGGTGACAAAATCGCACACGAAATTGTATAAAGTCTGTCTGAAATTTCGTTGTGCTGATAATGAAACAACAACAATTGAAAAACGAAGCCAACACCAAAGCTGAGGCGAATAAATACAATACGAATATGTATGTAAGTATTTATTTATTTTGTATGCGACGAGTACATTATTCTTTTAAGTTCTTTGGAGCTTTTCGGCTTTTCGAATTGCTATTGTTGCTTCCGCTTGTTGTTGTTGTTGCTGTAGCTGTTCTTGCTTGTTGAAATACAAATGATTTCACAACTTGGTTTGGTCTCGTCACCGCGAGCGACAGCACAACGTGTAACCCCCGACGGCGACTTGAAAACCCAAGAACAAATAGGAAATCAGTCGAATGTGCTAGACTTTGAGCTACCCGGGACAGACTGTTTTAAGAAATTCTAAAGCAATTTCAGAAAATTAAAGCTAATAAACATCGTTTTATGACTAAGTATATCATGCGATCATAATGAAATTTTCAGAGCTCATTCAGCTAATTCTTATAATCACCTATACCAAATTTCGACTTTGTGGCTTCGATAATTTAGAGATAAAACTTAAATAGCAAAAATCTTCGTTAGAAAATCCAAAAATCTAGAACAAATAAGCAAATAGTCGAATGTGCTTGACCTTGAGCTCGGAGACAGTTTTAAGAAAAATCAAATCCAATTCAGGAGATTAACTTTGTAGAAAATTGTTTCTTGACCAAGTTTATTGTGCAATCATAATGAAATTTTCATAACGCGTTCAGATTATTGATATAATATCATCAATACCAAAATTTAACTTTTTATCTTCGTAAGTCATAAAAAATTTACTTTTAAAAATCTGTCACTACCCTTCTAAACTTTTATGCTGCTGGTATGCAATCATAATGAAATTTTCAGAACTCATTCAGATTATTGTTATAATCATCTATACCAAAATTCAACTTTTCGAGTTTGAGTTAAAAGTGAAATTATAAAAATCTTCGTTAGACTTATATTACTTTTAAAAATCGGTTGTCACTACCTTTCTAAGCTTTGATGTTGCTGGTATTAAAAACAATAACAAAACGGCAAAGCTGAAGAGCGAAGAACACGAATAAAGAAGAAATGAATCTAGCGAGAAGAAGAAACACGTTTTTCAAGCGTTGCTGATTTCATATTAGATTTAGATATACATTGTATTGTTGTATTGTATTGTAGATGTTCTTATCGCCTAACCTGATAATTTCTGCTGCCAGCTGAAATGATTCAGAGATCCACCAACAATTTGGCAAAGTGAATGTACCCGATATTTGTGTTTAGGATTTTGGCTTGCCAAGTTCTGTTTCATGATGTCCAATAATAAATATTACGTGCGATATTAAAAAGAATTGAATGGAAAGGAAGCCACGCGCCTCAGTCTCTCTCTCTCTCTCTCTCTCTCTCTCTCTCTCTCTTCAAAGCTCTCTATCGCTTTAGATCGAAGAGATTGGTCAGTCAAAAACAGAATATTGACGGACTGTAAGATACTCAGTAAAAAGGTATTTATATATTTTTCTTCTGATAGTATGTCAAAATATTTTCAAAGATGTTGAACCAATTTTCCTATAGTAATAAATTTTAATATTATGTTATGTTATTATGTTCCGCTAATAGAATACATTTTATATCACATATTGATATCGAGAAAACAAGATTTTACTGGCCTTCTTTTTGTACATTATGGCACATGAAATGATAATACTTGTATTATTTCTTTAAAAGAAATTATAGCTTTATGGACTACCATATCAATCAAAGCAAACATATGATAGCCACATATCAGAATTAACGTTGACACTGAAAATATTATCTTTTAAGACATCTGCACTTATTGACAATTGATGATAAGTTGTTGGATGTGATTTATTTAAACTATAAATAAAGTTTCAATTTGCAAGCTTTTAATATTTCACCAAGAAATTGAATCAATGAATGAAATGCTTTCAGTTTATCTTATCACTTTGCAATTATTTATTGGTTAGTTAAAGGCAAAGGCAATTTAATAAATAATAAACAAAGCGTGTCATTCACACTTCTCTTGTTATCGATAAAAAGTTTATCGTTGGATTAGCTATGCCTGACTGTCAGACAGGGTATCGAAAGAGCGGGAGAGACAGAAAGAGAGAGGCAGCTTTAAAGCTCCCACCGGCGCCCCCGCCTGTTGCTGTTTTGTCTGTTGCTTCTTCTTTAATGAAGGTCAATGTTCGTCTGTTGGACGCCGTCGGCCCGGCAGAGACGTCGACGTTCTGCGTCGACGTCGCTGGCAATTGTTGCTGGTTTCTTTTCTGCTGTTGCTGTTTCGCTCCATTTGGTTGGGTGCTTGACGCTTCTGCCGACGCCGCCGTCGCTGTTGCTGCTGTTTGCTGTCGTTGTTGTAGTTGAAGTTGTTCTCTTGCTGTTGTTGTTGTTGTTGTTGTGATAGTGAACTGTTGGCAGATCATCAAGCGAGCCCCACACACACTCAGAAAGTCGTAAGTCGCAACGGGTTCATCAAGAGTCAAACTTGAAAACTTGCCGGACCCTAAAAATGAGAAAAAAACTACAAATCTAACATTAGAGCACTGTTAATGATATTTCATGCTTATTGTTACAGGCGTGTCTTTCTCTTCTTGTCCCTCCTTCGCCCTCTCAAGCGTAATTATGTCTAACATAATTTAATTGTTTTAATTTGCTTTGGCTTTTTGGGGGGCACCCTCGAAAATTTGGTTGGAATTGAATGATTTCCGTTTCTTTGCTCACATTAAATCGCTTGAGCTTGAAGTCTGAGCATAAAGCAGAATCGTGGTTCATCATAAGATTCTACAAATTAAAGACCTCAAAACTTTTGAAGACCTACCCAAAAAAAAAGAAGGAAAACTAAAGCGGAGTCTGGCCAAATATAATTTATATTGCAGAATCAAAGAATAAGTCAAGAACTTATAAACGTATCAATTTTCTTTAAAAAAAAGTTTATAATATTTGAGAGTATTTTGTATTATTTGACCAAAAATTGCATTTTAAGATAAATTATTGATGTTAATTTCATTTAAATTTTAAAAATATATATTTATTCTAATAATAACAAGAACTGTAATATTAAGCTTCTTTGACAATGCATCAAACTAAAGCTCACAGAACAATCAAAACACAGTCAATTAAATTGAAACATAGAAAAAAAGAGAAGTAATAAAAACTTATTCTGAAAAATCAATAGAATTTTACAATTTATGAATTTCTTTCATGTTTAATATTATAATATTTTAATGGAAATTTTGCAAGTTTACCTTGAGATTCAGAAAATATATTGCTAGTAATAAATGAAGCAGTAAAAACGGCAAATTTTAATATCTCTAAAGTAAATATAATATGAAACAGCTTCTGGAGAGGCTTTTCTTAAGCTTTATGAGGGAGTTAACTTGATTCCCATGGGGCAAAAAAGCGATGCTCAGGTGGATTCGAAGCAAGTGATGCATATGTAAAAAATATTCCACACAAGCGGAAGTTTTGATGCCGGATAAAGGCAGACGAGTAAATATTTGTATTCATATGTTGTTGTTGATGATGATGGGAGAGGTTGTTGAAAGGCCCAAGAGTCAGACCATTGAAATTAACCAAGCGACCGAAAAGTGTCATTTCCTTTGAAAATAATCTGACGAAATGAATATAATGGACACACTTACACACACACACATAAACAAATAAGAGACTGCCCATGGTTGAGAAACCTTGGATCAATTATGAACGTTGACCTTTTTGCCAAATTTTCCATTGTAAAGAGCAAAGCGAATGGCCAAAAGGTGAAAGAACAGAACCAAACAGAACAGAACAGAACTCAACGTGGAACATAGAGAAGCGCGTGGACTGTGGACTCTATGGAGTGTGGATTGCAAAGTGTGGAACGTGGGACGAGGAATGGCAAAGCACTAAAGTAAATAGTATATGGCGACATGTTGGACTTGAGCTTGAGAAGCGAAGCGAAGAGAAGAGAAAGGAAACAAGAGAGAGAGAGCAGAACGAGCACAAAGAGATTTAAAGCAAATAAATAAGCTAAAAAGCAAAACAACAATAAAATGAAAAGACAACAAATATGTTGTTGCCAAAAACTTTGGATAGCAACAAAAACAAAAACCAAAGCAAAAATAAAAGGGGTGACAGCCTTGGAAAATAATTTAATAAGTTTGTCATTGAACCCAGTCTGCAAAAAAAAAGAGGGAACAAAGCTTGAGTAGCTAATTCAACTTTTGAGGATACAATTTATTAATTCCGTCTGCGCTTCTTTCGTTTTAAATTACTCAAGTCATTTAAATGAGACTCTTGTGCAGCAAAAGGTGACTTTAAACATCATCTCTCCATGGTCACAATCCAGTCTTAGAGCAAACCGTTATATGTGAAACCGTTACTTCTTATTTGATAATAAATAAATTACTATTAGGTAATGTTTTTTATTGAATTCTGAAAACCTGACTATTAGCAATTGGTGATTATAAAGAAATTCTTGCATAATCCTTTGCTTTCTTCCAAATTATGAATACATTTCTCCGATTATGTGAACCACATTAACTTAAAGAACAGGTCTCTTTAGTCTGCTTTATACCCTTGTCATGCCCTTAATTTGTTCCCGCCCCTAACATAATTTATGAACTCGCCAAAAGACAAAAAAAAAAAATAGAAACTGCCAATCATCATAATCTAGGCAATTATAAATTCAAGTTATCGATTAATTTATCACTTGTGTTAAGCCTAAAAGGTACAACTCAAGTCGCACGTTATGAGTTCATTTGCATAAAATTAAAAGACCATTCATCCAACACTAATTTTTTGTGTTGTAGTACATCAAGTATTTATATTTTTTTTATATATATTAATATATATTTGCCATTGCGCGTGTCTTAAAGTATCTCAAGCTGCTGCTGCCCGCATTTATCTCTCATTTCTTGTTAACACACAAAAAAAACCAAAAAGAGAAAAAAAGTGCTGCTAAGCAATAGGCAGAATCTCAGGGCAAATGCTGAATGCTAGAGCCAAAAATAAAAACGGGTTTGAAACAAAAGAACAGACATTAACCTGTCCCCCTGCTGCCCCCTTTATTCTCCCCCTTTTACCATCACTTGAGGATCACGAGAACAGAGTAAAAAGAAAAACAACAACAACGAAAAAAAGCGATTGTGTTGAAGACTTGAAATGGTAACTAAGTATAATATTTATGAGCTTTGAACTCGCGAGATCGGTTGAGTTAGTTGAGTTAGTGAACATAGAAAGGATGCAGGGGGCATTCAACTTGCAGAGAAAAACACGCATCAGAGCGGAAAATATTGCTGTAGCAAATTAGTTTCTGAGGAAAGTAAATTTCCGAGATGATTTATACATAGGAAAATCGTAAACACTGCCCAGAATATCATTCAAAAAATTTTAAAGCTGACAATTTGAGTTGAGTAACATTTTTGAGCTTATAATTTTGATTAAGTCAAAAAAAAGCAACATATAAAAAATGTTAAGATTTCGATTTTTTTTTTTTAATTTTTGAGATTAAATATATGTTTATTTCTTCAAAATATGCAAAGAATATGAAAAATGTTAAGAATTTTGAAACTACATATATGTTTCGATATTCTAACACATCGCTCAATAAGTCCCCGGCCTGACATAAAGGGGGCAGTAGTAAGCAAACATCGATATTTTTTATGGATAGTGTCAATTATCATAAGCTCTGTGTACAAATTTTACAACTCTGCGACCACGTGCTTTTAAGTTACAATTTTTAAAGTGAAACAACCTTTGAGTTTTTCTACAATATGGAAAAAAGGGAATTTCGTGTCCTCATTAAACACTGTATTTTGATGGGAAAGAATACGGTAGAAGCCGAAATTTGGCTTGATAGGCATTACCCAGATTCTTCTCTAGGAAAATCAACCATTTAGGATTGGTATAATGAATTTAAACGTGGTCGTGTGGTCACCGAAGACGCTGAGCGTAGCGGACGCCCAAAAACAGCAGTTACGCCAGAAAATTTCGCAAAAATATGAAAAATGGTATTGGCCGATCGCAAATTAAAATTAAAGGAGATAGCTGATGCCTCAAAGATATCAGAAGGCTGTTTGTTTACGATTTTGCATAAACATTTGGATACGAAAAAACTCTACTCAAAGTGGCTGCCGCGATTGCTAGCACCGGACCAATAGCAACAAAGTATCGATGCTTTCGAGGCGTGTTTTAGCATGGTGAAGCGCAAAAGAACCGATTTTTTTCGCCGTTACGTAACCATGGGCGAAACATGGATACACTACTATACTCCAGAATCCAGTCGTCAATCTTCTGAGTGGGTGGTAGCCGGTGAAAGCCGTCCGAAGCGTCCCAAAACACAAATATCGTCGGGTAAGGTTATGGCGTCCATATTTTGGGATGCATATGGGATTTTGATTATAGACTACCTGGAGAAAGGTAAAACAATCAACAACGAATATTATATAAAGCTGCCAGATCGACTGGGCCAAGCGATTTAGAAAAAACGTCCACATATGGCAAAGAAGAAACCGCGGTTTCATCAGGATAATGCACCGTGTGACAAGTCTATGGCAAGAATGCTGAAATTAAGCGAATTGAGGTTCGAACTAGTGCCACACCCATCCTACTCTCCAGATTTGGCCCCCAGCGACTACTGGCTTTTTGCAGATCTCAAAAAGCACCTCCAAGGCGAGAGATATCGATCAAATGAGGAGGTGATTGCCGATACTGAGGGCTATTTTTAAGAGTAAAAGTTCATCCTTCTACAAAAATGTCATCGAAAGGTTGGAGAAGCGCTGGACTGACTGTATAGCCTTAGATGGAAACTAAATTGATGAATAAAAGTAAATTTTTAGAAAAAAATGTGTTTTTCCCTCTCAGGCCGGGAACTTATTGAGTGGTGTGTTATTTTTTTTATTTTGAGACTAAGTATATTTTTATTTCTTCAATATATAAAATGTTTTTAAATCTAATTAAATTTTCAGCATTTTTCTTAAGAAAATATATTAATACCTTTTTAAAAATTGTCACAAAAAATATTACAAAAAATGAGTTATATTGTTTTGAATATTCTTATTCCGACTTTAAGCACCAAAATTCACACGAAACATTTAAATTATGAAACAGAATTAAAATTAAAATTAATTGTTATGGACAGCTGTAAACAAGGAAGACAGTGAGAAAGAGAGAGACAGAGAGAATGAGAGAGAGGATCAGCTTCCGCTTGGAAGCACTTGCTGTGAGCTTCCAGTTTACAGCGCGTTCAGCAAGCTCATTAAAAATGCAGAGCTTTTTATTTCTAATTTATTGTGTTTGTTGCTTTAGCATTTGATTGAACGATTGAGTAGCGATAGCAACAAGTTTTGTTTTTGTTTTTGTTTTTTTCTATACAAATTTAAATGGTTTTGGGCTTTTATTAGTTCGTTTGTTTGGCTATTCATAGTGACAGCCTCAACTTGTAAGCGCTCCACACGCACTACAACAACAACAACTACAATAGCAAGAACAAAACTTGACAAATACAACAATAATAATAACACTAACAACATAGGTCGACGGTTAGTTGGTTTATTGACATCGCTTTGCCTCTGCTTCGTGTCTCAGTTGCCACTTTTTTTTTTTTTGTTTTTTTTTTGTTCAAGTTCGTGAATTTTTTAGCCGTTCGTTGACTTTTTTGTATGTTGCTTGGTTTTTTTTGTTAACGGTGTGTTTGTGCCAAGCTAATATCACTTTAACATTGGTTTCTGTTCTGTTTTATTTTGTGGACTATTATGTTATTATACATTTTGTGTGTGTACCACATTTAAGCCAACAATTTTCGCAACATTCTCTGAAATGTTTCTGGGAATACAAAAACTGAGACGAGGCCACAGACAGAGTCTGAAACTCAGACTCAGACTCTGATACACCCGCAAAAAAAGCTCAAGTTTCAACATGAAATTTCCTGCACATGCCTCTGTCCATGCGGTTTTCGAGTTTAAACAGAATTATGAGGTCAGTGCAAGGTCGGAAAGGGTTAAAAAAAAAAAAGTAAATTGGAAATTGATGTGTCTTAGCGCTAATGTAAGCGGATATGAGGGTCCTGAAGAGCCCCTATATTTAACATAATAAAAAAAAGGCTGAGAAAGAATTTTAGACATCAATTTCACTTTAAAACTAAGATAAAATGATTGTCAAAGAATTTCCAGCATTAATTCCACTCTTTGTTTATTTTTTCTTTGCAGGTAACCGATAACAACAAATCGATAAAATGATCGATTGCATTTGCATAAGCCAGTTCCATTTGATTGGGTTCCAAACATTCATCTTAATGTCGGACTTGCGATCCACACCCTCGCACACACATCGATGTAAGTTGATCGATCGTCAGTTGCATTCCCACCCTTACGATCCACTCTCGCCTGCGCTCTCAGCGCCACTTACCTCGTTTCGTTCCACATTTCCTTTTTCTTACACACACGGCAGGAAAGGCAGTCAGCGAGTGTGAATGAGCGAGGCAGAGAGGTAGGGAGTATGAGCACGAGGCAGGAAGCGAGAGAGGGTAGAAGAGAGAGAGAGAGCTGAGTGAACGACAGCTGCAGCATTGCTTTTCAGGGCACAAGCTGGCTTATTTCCGGTTTCGAGTGTCACCTTTTTTCTTCCCTCCAAATATTAAAAAGAGCCATTACCAAACCGATATATGAGTGTGTGAGTATGTGTGTATGTACATATATGTGTTTGGTTTTTATCGCTGTTGAAATTCTCTTTAGCAAGGCAAACATCTGGCTCTTGGCCTGTGACGGCGACAGCTGCTAGGGCAAGCCTAGCTCTCCCCCCACCTCCTCCATTCCATTCTTTCTCTCCCCCAGTCCACAAGCGTAGCGGCGTTTAATTGCCGGCTTCGTTTAATGAGCGCGCGCGACGATTGAATTGTCTGTCAATATGACAATAAAACAATATTCAACGTTTTTACTACACATGTACTTACACATTTATTTATGAATGTATTAATAATGTATGCATGCAATAAATACAACAAACTTCAACTTTGCCATGGCTGCTGATGTCTCTGCCGATGCTGTTGCCTTACCTCATTTTTTGCTCAGACTCAATAGCAATTTTTTCATTTTTTTTTTTTTTTTTTTTTTTTTTTGCTACTTTGGCACGTTCAACGTCTCTCGCTTGTCATTGGGGGGAGTTCATGAACCGCTTGCAAGGACAGTCGGCGGCTGGCAGATCGATCACTGAAAAAAAAGCAGCTTAAACTGAAAATGGAACATGGATGTCGAAATCCACTGTGCCGTTTTCCACTTGTTTCCTTTCCCATTGTGGAATACAAAACACAATGCTCAACTCATCATGAACCCATAATTCTCAGAATCCAGACAGAGACAATCCACAGTAAGCAAATGCGTAAGAGCGAGATGGCACACATTGGCCACCTCCTGTGTGAGTCACACGCTTACACACACCACACACACACACAGAGAGAGCAAGCAAGTTGTGTGCAGTGCAGACTCAATCAAAGTTGGCAACATTGGCCGAAGCCGAAGCACGCAAGAAATCACTGACCTTGACTTTTAACAAAGTTTAAGGCCCTTTTAGTTGCCAGCGCGCACACACAGACACCAACATAGTCATTGTGTATGTGTGAGCAGCATAATTATGTACACACACATACAAACATTTAATCGAGCGTGCGTGTGTGTGTGAATTGTAGCCAAGCGCGTTCGCTTCTAGACTGGTTTATTGCGCGCTGTTCTTAAGCTTGCTCTTAACGCACATGACGCAAGCGTTCCGTTCCGTCCGCAGTCGACGTCGCTGCTGCGCAGACTTTTACATTTTTCCTATTGCATCAGCGATCGAATACACACAAACACACTCACACACTGACGATCAGTTGGATCGCTGCTTGTTGTTGTACATTTAGCCATAAAAGGCTGTCTGTATGTGTGTGTGTGTGTGTACATGGAAATAAAACATTTACCTGAGAACGCAGACCGCAAAATCATTTTACCTGTCTTTTCTTGTTTTAGTCTTGTTCTTTTCACACACACACATATATATACTCACGCCTTAAATGTATATTAATGTTATCTTTAATTAATAAATCGAAGCATGTATTTAAAGCCACTTCCTTTCTCAACAGTTCGCTCGCACTCGCCGAATACTCCCCCACACTGCATCTAATTGCACTTAGTCCAACTCTCTCTCCCTCTCTCTCTCTTTCTGTCTTAGTCTTTCTCCTTTTTCTGTAGCAATGAGTGCACTGCTCCCTTTTGCAAATGTTCTTGTAAATGAATGTGTGTGTGAGTGTGTGTGTGTGCGTGCAAATTGTTCTATGCATGATGTCTACTAGTGGGTTCTGGCTGATGCTCTCTTCTGCCGCTGTCGCTGTCTATGTGTATGAGAGCGTGCGTGCGTATGTGTAGGAGGTTGTCAGAGGTCAGTCTCATCGCAGCCGCAGTCGCAGCCTTTTGCTTGTGGCCCATGTACAATACATTCCACACGTATGTACGTACAATACACACTCCACACTACGTACATACAGACAGTATGTTCCACTTGCCATTTTGTTGCGCATTGAGCATTCTGTGTTGTGTTGTGGGACTGGTGGGACCCCCAACTAGATTTTTGCTACCATGCCCTGCCTGCCTCTGCTCTGCTCTGCTACCGTAGCGCGCCCCTCTGCTGCGTAGTTCTTTGTCTCTGTTTTGTTCGCGCCGAACTGGTTGTGTGAGTTTTTGGCTTGGGCTGCTGCTCTGCCGCTGAGTGTTTCGAGTCCAATTCGTTTCATTTCCCATATTCCGTTGCTGTGTTTCGCCGCTCAGTTTGTTCCGTGGCTTGTATCTTGTAAAAATTCTTCTATGTTTACTCATTTCTCATTCAGTTCTTTGCGCTCGCTGCATAAACAACGTGTATACGCTTGCCGTTGTCGCCGTCGTCGTTGTGGTCGTCGTCGCGTCCCCAACAATATCATCTCTTAGCAAAGATTCATTCGTCGCGTTGTTATTACACTACTACATGTGTTTTGTGAGTTTGCAACAATAATAACAAGCAATATTTAATAAAAAAAAAGTATTAATATTATAATAAGAAAAATATACATACATACATATAAATAAGAGTGCAGTCAAATTGTTGTATGTATGCGATACATACTAACATATTTACGTATTAAAACATTTTCCTGTTTCACCACAAAACGACAAACGACGCCAACACAAGCAGCAGCAGCAGCGACAGCAGTAAAAACAACAACAGCCACAGCAGCAGCGTAGCGTCGGCGTCGCAGAGTTCATCAACTTGTTTAGAATCGTCGTCGTCGTCGTCGTTGCTGAGTACGTGGTACGTGAGTGCGTGGCTGTCTCGGTTGCCTGTGAATGTTTGTGTGCATGCGACTGTATGTGTGTACTTGCATATGCTTTAGTGTGTGTGTTGCCTTTTTCCTACTCGCCTTTTTTACACGTTTAATTTGTCTACGAGTTGCCGCTTCACTTGCTCTCTCGCCTCTCTTTAGATTTTGTATTTGTATTTGTTTGTTGTTGGCATACGGATACGACGCAATGCAGTCGACAACAACAGCAGCAACAACAACAAAATGAAGAAAGGCAACAATAATATTTAAACGTAGCGCATTTGGGCTTCGATTTACTTGCTTTGCTTGCTCGCTGTATGTGTTGTTTGTTCTTTTTCTCTTTTTCCGCGCGTTTTGTGTATGTTTTGTTTGTATTACATTTTTTGTTATTATCTCATTTCTTATTGTTGTTTCGCCTCGCCTCGCGTCTTGCATGTATTTTTGTATTTACCGCTTTACCGACGACTCGCTGCGCGTCTACAGTAGATGTCATAAAAATAGGCACAGTGTGATAAAATGCATTGTGCAAAATACGATAATGCTAACAGATTTTTGCATCTTGATGAAACTTTTTAAGTATACAAGATAACCTAATGTTGGATTTAGAAAATTAAGCACACGAGGAGTGAAAATAAGTTTTATTCGTCTTATTTTTCACTAATAATCTGATGAAGTTAGTTAAAAATAAAGTTCTTAAAGATATCGAGACTAACAATTATTCAAGCAGTTTATTTAATAACATTTGATTCAGTTAGAATAATGTTTATGTCCAAGTTCTAGACTCCAAGAAGCGATCTATGTTCTTTATTAGTTTTTTTTTGTGAATATATAAAATAAATTGCAAATAATTGCATTCAATGTGTTTAGTAAATGACGAAAAAGGAGTAAGAATCCAAAAGCTGTAAAATATTTAGATGTGTTGTTGCTTTTTATCAATAGCTGCCTATTTTTTTGATAGGATAAAAATAAGGATAATGATTAAGAATGAGGATAATTTTTCATGCTTGAAAGTTCTATTTTAAACAAATTTAATTAATGTTCATCCTTTCGCTTGTTTAACACGTTTTGTTGTATGTTGTGATTGAAAAGCCGTTTTGTATGATGATTGGGTTTGTTTATTAATATTAATGGATTATTTGTATTATGTCGATGTTTGTTTTGATAAAGTTGGTGAAGGCGGGCATAAGGTGCGACAACCTTTCCGGGGGCGCGACCTTGTGCTTCGGCCTGTTTGTTTGACGGCAATTGAATAAACAGAGAGTGATCAAGATTAACTGCTGTTGCTGGTGCCATTGGTTATTGCCACCACTGTGATGCGGAAGAGTAATATGCCTTGTTTTTTGCTTTTTCTTTGTTGCATATGTATTAAGAAAAAATGAGGGAGAAAACAAAAAACAAATTATTACGGCAATGTTCTTTAATTTTACTCACACGACGTCGTCTTCGTCGTCGTTTTCTTACTGTGCTGAGCCACGCTGGTTTCCAAGTCATTAAAATACAACGGGCTTTCGGCAGCGCCAGCGACGACGAACACATGTGTTTTTAATTTAACGTTTAGCGCAAAAAAAAAACACAAAAAAGATCGGGAAACGTGTTTAAAATGTTGATACACTTCTGCACTCAAGTATCGTATTTCATTTACGCTCGATAACGCATTTGGTCTGATCGAAAAAGCTGTCGCCACCGCTTCACCCTATGAGTGTATGGTTAAAGCTGATATATTTAAATGTACGATATTATAATTATTAGTATAGCAAACTTGCATGATATTCTTCTATGTATTCTTTTGTGTAATAAGTTTAGGTTGTGTGGCAATCTGTGTGTGCTGTGTTCCACAGCAACAATCTTTGTGTACCAGTATTCATTATCTAAAAGTTGCGCGCTTTGGTGTTTCTTTCTCATTACTTGACAGTTTGGGGGTCTGTTGTTGGGGTCTCTTGGGTCGAGCTCTACACGTAATAGATAAAGTCTCCATATATCGTATATACAGAGTGTAGTAGACAAGAGACCGAAATTGATACAACTCTAATTGAAAATGTTTAAGTGGATTGTAAATATTTATCGAGAGTGGCAAGAAAGACACGTACAATTTGATTAGATGCAGCACTAATTGCTGCACTAAAAGAGGGGTGTTATTTTTTTGCAATATTATATTTTAGCCAAGAAAGCACAATATTGCAGGAGGCCACTGTTAATGGCAGGACAATGGAACTACAATATTTGCATGTAATTTTATACTGATGCACTGTTACATATGGAATTGTTAAAAAAAAAAACAATATTTTCGCCTTTACTATTTTAGATTTCCGAGCAATTACAATATTTATGCCCCCCCGCTGTTAATTTCAGAACAGAATAGTTGCCGAAAAGAGTTGCAGTAATATTTGCATGCAGTTTCCTATTACTTGTGGCGCCATCTAGTGTGCGAGATTATAAAATTACAAACAGTGCATTTTGCAGTGATAGACTAGTCGCTACCCTTTTACTATGCATCTGCTGTGATGGGGCATTAGCTAGTCTACCCGCGGAGCTCGCAATAATAGATATTATTTTACAGCTTCGTTTTTAGTGAGTGAACTGAACCTTCAGGAACATGGCGACGACGCGCCGTTGACCTGTCGGACCAAGTGAGAGACAGAGAGAGAGAGAGAGAGAGAGAGATAGACAGTCAGTGAGTGAGTGTGAGGCTGCATCCAGAAGCAACAGCAATAAAGCGGAGTCTGTTGTGTTGATGTGTTTGTGCAAGTGCAAGAAGAAACAGCAGCTCTCGACGCAGGCTGTGCTGATGGTTGTCTGCTAAATTGGATGCTGCCTTGCTTTTGTTGTATTTGACTTGTTGTTTTTGTTGTCTGCCATTCTTCGCCGTTCATTTCATTTCATGTTGTTATTTTTTGTCGCCATCGTCGCACTCTAATACAACAATAAAAACAACTCTTGCGTGGGGGTCACTTGGCATTGTTCTTCTTCTTCTGGAGCTTCTGGTTCAATAAAAGGCGCCGAGTAAATTTCATTCAAGCAGACTCCTCACAGCACAACGCCTTGTCTCGCTCCCGCTTCCTCCTCTCCATCTGTTTTTTTTAGGCTGCTGACGCATTGCACTTTGGGGAGTTGTGCGTGTGTGTGTGTGGAGAGTTCGAAAAGTTGAGACTCAGACGAAGTCTTCGAATTGGTTTCACAAATACGAAATTTGCATCGAACTCTTTTGCATAATTCTAGGAACACCAACACTCACACATACATATGTAATGTAGTTGTGGATGTGTTGTGTGTGTGTATCTGCAGCTGCGGCCCGTTTAGAAACGATGGCGCAGGTAAAAACAGTTTCGTTGTCGTCGCAAAATTTCGCATGCTTTATTCTTTTGTCGTTCTTTTTTTCCGAATTGCGCTTTGTGCTGGCCTTCTATATTTTGTGCGCGTCTGTCTGTGTCATGCTCTTTGGCTTTGTTGTGGTTGTTACCGCTGTTGGGTACCATTGAACTCTGCTGTCGCTGCTGGCGTCGGCATCGACGTCACTGCTGCTGCTGCAACTACTGCAGCAGCAACCCTAAATGTGCGCCTAGGCGAGGAACGTTTGGGAATTGAAACACACACACTGCAGCAGTCGTTTATTTCTATGCGAAAATGAAACAGCGTTGAATGCATTTTCGTTGTATTTGTTGTTTCTGCAGAACTCCTGGGCCCTCTTTTTATGTCCGTCTCCCATTCTACTCTTGTTTACAGCTCAGCTCTGTCTCTCTCCCACTCGCTCACTCTCTTTGCTCCCGCTCTGCTGAACTTGATATTTTTCGTTGTTTTTGCCTTGCAGTCATTTTAAATACTCACTATACTCTACCGTTGAAAAGGGTACTTTCATTTACAGGAATCCACATAGTATGCTAATGATTAGCAAGTATCTCAATGTTGTGCAAAGCTGAGTGTATTCTTTTTTTATACTCTTTCGCTTTCATATAATAAAGTTGTGCCATTCCGCCGAAGCTATAAATATTTTATTACATCCATGTAGTATTTGTGCATGTAAAAGTCTTTATAGGGTGGCACTCTTCCTCTTGCCCCTGCTTCAATGATTTTCTGGCATATGTTTCCTATTCTCCTCGTCCACATGAAGTGTAAAGAGTGCCAAGGAAAAAAACGGAAGAACAACAATAAAACAAAAGATGCGACATATGGTATATATTGTATATTACTTTGAGAAGACAATCTGATATTTATCTTGCCGCGATAGATAATATAGAATATGGCGCGTCGTATTCAAAGAGCGAGTCCCAATGTTTACTGTATATAGACCCAATTTTTGCTAATCTAATCGCGCCCAACTGGCCTCAACTATATCAATTAGTAATTTAGTATGTGCGTTTATTTTAGATATGCTGCTGTCATCGACGTTTAAATAGCAACTGTTTTTGTCATTATTACTGTTGCTGTTGTTTTTGTGATTGTTGTTTCTGTTGTTGTTATTGTGTCTTTCCAATCATAAACAATGCCACGCAACTTGATAATTATTAAGCAAACCTGTTCAAATATGAACTTATAATAATGACTAAATGGTATTATATTCCTACTAAGCTGGGAAGTTAAGGAACTAAAGAACACTTAATTCATTTGGTTTAATTAAGTGGTCACACAATTAATAGATCATTTGGGTGTGAGTTCCAGGAGTGAATGTTCGCTCATATGAGTCAGCGAAGGAATGATTAGTTCACACGTTTGCTCATATGAGTCAGCAAAAGGAACTCATCGAAGCTCATCTCATTATTTGCAACAGTTGGCAACGCGCTTAAAGAAGCTGCTGTGCATACGATTAAGCACACACACACACACACACACACATTGATCAACATCTGTGTAATACCATCGATGCTGAATGTTAATGCAATTATTATATGCATACGTGTGTATGTGTATATTTTTAATTGCATGCCAACGATGAGTAGAGAAATGCTGCGCTGCAATTTACAACTAACTTCAAACAAACATACGCACACATACATACACGTGTATGCTGTATGCATTGCCTGTGTCTGCGCGTCATTTGCTGGCATTTTCCATGCACCGACTGTAACCACAAAAACATTCAAACAGGAAGAAGAACTTTTCTCTTTCGCTCGCTCGCTCTCTCTCCATCTCTCGAAAGTTCTGGCCGGCGACAGCGGCAGCGACGTCGTCATCATAGGCAAAAATTTTGTACACACACTTTGCCTACTCAGCATTAGCAGCAGCAGCGCAAGCAACAACTGTGAACGCAAATTTGTTGTTGTTGAATGTGTTGCTGCGGTCGTTGCCCAAAATTGGGAAACATGCGCACCACAAACTATTAAGCCTAAGAGAGCAAGTGGGGTTCCTAACCTGACTGAAGAGAGCGACTGTCGCCGTGTTATCGGTTTATCGTTTTTGTTAATGCTGCTTCCTGTTACAATAGTAATACCATTTGGCGCTCTCTTTCTCTCAGAGAGCGCACAACCTGTGGCGCTCGCGAAAACTTTGTGCTGGGTGACTGGCCGACGCCATATTGTTTTTAGGGTTGCGCGCGCTCTTAAAGCGGGGCTGCAAAAATTTGCCTTTGGGGTGATTGAGCCGGCATTCAACAGTTCGGCATTTATGCTCTATCTCACTCCTGCTACCGCGCCCGCTACCACCTCCCGACCTCACACCCACACGTAAACTCCGTCGGTGTGTGTGTGTGTGTGTGTGTGTGTGATCGCTGCGGGCTCTTGTTGCCGTGTGCTTTTACTGTAAATATGAATATTGATTTTTCCCAACTTTGAGCTCCCTTCGACTGCCCGTCGATGTTGTCGGCGTTGTGTGAGTGATTTTGACAATAGATATTTGGTTGTTGCGCCTTTCTTTTTCTGTTGTTGTATTCCTCCCCCTTTTGTGGCAACTGCAATTGTGCAACGCTGCTCTGCCCAGTTTTGGTTGTAAGGACACACGCAGGCAAGGCAACTCTCTCTTTTCTCTTCTCTCCTCTCACTCTATCTCTCTCTTTCTCTGCGACAGTGGCGGCGGCTTTGCTGCCCTGCCGCTCTGCTCGTCGCAAGCTTTACCCGGGTCGCTGAATAATGCGCAAAGTTAGTTTTGCAGGGAGCTGCGTTGCAAACGCGTCGTTTCCCCACGGACGTTTCTACCCAAAGAGAAAAATATATTCCGCAGTGAAAAGTGCAGTTAGTCTTAACAATAATTAGAATAAAATTACAAATAAATTATAAATTTGCCAAAAAAAAAATCTAACATTTTTTTGTTTGTTTGTTATAATTGCAGCATTTTGTGCGCGCGACTAAAATTGACAGCAGCCTAGAAGTATGCTACAAAAATATTCAACTTGTTACCGCTACACAGACGACAGCAACAACACTAACAGCACCAACAACAACAACAGCAGCAGCATAAGTAACGAGCAAAAAGGACCATAAAAACGCCAAAAAAAAAAATAAAGAAACTTTGAATTGGCAGCATTTTTGACAGCATTACCAAAGTGAATGCAACAACAACAACAACAATCAAACTAGACGAAAAATTACAACAATATATAAGGTAAGTCAATGCCTTTTGCTCGTCCCTGTGTGTGTGTGTGCGGGTGAGTGTGAGAACGTGTGTGTGTGTATTCAGTCTAGACAGTTGCAGCAACCCCTGTCACCCCTTGTGCACCCTTCGCTCAACGCGCGCTTTGACTGCCGCTTTTTTCGGTTTGTCGAGGGTTGATTTTGCGTTTCATTTTTCGGTCTTCAAGAGACGCATTTGTTGACGGATGTTGTTGTGTTGTGTTGCGTTGTGTGCGTGTATGTGTGTGAGGGGGAGACGAAAATCTAGAAAACTTTCTTGTCTTGTTTACTTATCTGTGAGGGGCGTTTTTGCACCCCCGCTCTGTTGCTCTCGCTCTCTCTCTCTCTCTCTCTTCCGCCTCTCCCTCTCCCTGTTCTTCTTTCTCCCCCACTCACATACCTCAGTGACTGTTGCTGCCGGCAGGGCAAGTAGTTCAATCAACCTAGAAGCGAGGGGGAGGGGCAGCTGGGCAGCAGTTGTCTGCCAAGGGGGAGCGAGAGTTGTGCGTGCGATTATTGCATTTCCTGTTGATGGCTGAAGTTGAAGGTAACTCGAGTTCCCTTTTTCCGGGGGTTGCTAAACCCGGCCACAAAGTGGGGGACAAACTCGCAAGACTTTTATGCCATTCTCGAAACGCACTTTGTTTCCATTTGTTGTGTCGGGGAAGGGGGTGGGAAAACCTAGTGTAATAAAAGCAAAACAAGCTGTCGCTACTAGAAGCGGGGAGTGAGATTAGAGCGCTACAATTAGTTATAAATTATGTTAGCATAAAGAAAAAGGTGAATCACAAAATTGTGCAACAACAACCACAAACAAAAAACAAAAAAAAGGGGGCCAAAACAAAAGACAGCAAGCAAAACTTTTGCTGACTCATATGAGAGAGGAAGCCTTGGGACTCTTTTGGAGCAGGAGAAGAAATGGGTGAGGAGAGGGGGAAGGGAAGGTTGTAGGGTGTTTCCCCTTAATGAAAGCAAAGCGTCTAGAATTTATGAAATTATGCAAAGGCTTATGAATTGCCAAACAAATAGGGATTTGAGTTGAGTTCGTTACGCCCAATTATGTCTGCGCATTGAAGCGTGGCTTTTTCTCGATTCACTCTTCAGGTCCGTTTGTCTGAAAAGTTCTATTAAGTCGCATTTCCCGCAATGAGTTGACAAACTTATGCATTTTGGAGGAAAAGTGAGCATAGGCTAGATAAGGTCATTATTTGTTGAAGACTATTTAGAGAAAGAGTTTCGCAATATAAAAAGCGGAAAAGTACCATTTTGTTGTCCTGTTCCTCTAATGGGATGAATATTTTAATTGCTTTTACAAAGTTGCAAGGTGGAAAATTATTGGTTTGGAAATGAACATTCTTTTGTGTGTTTTTTGGTCAAAGAAAGAGTTATCATGTAGTGTTTTTCAAAATTTAAATAAAGTTTAACAAGAAAAAAGATGCAAAATTATATTTAAAGACTAAACTGAAGTTAGGAGGAGTCCAATATATAAAGGGGACTCATTATGCTAGAAGTTAAACAAAGGTTAGGAAGATAGAAACAGAATTAGGAGATCATTTAGATGGGGAAGATGGGTTAATATTTAAAATAGATATGAAAACTTAAAATAATAGATAATGAATATATTAAAAATATTTGAAATAGTGACGGGACTATTCGGGACTTCATTAAAAAAAAATTTGGAGATCATTTTAGATGGGCAAGATGGCTTCATATTTAACATAGATATGAAAACTGAAGATAATATATAACAATTTGTGAAGGGAGTTCTTGTCAACATCTATAGGGACTTTACTTGTCCCTTTACCTATAATAATGTCCCTTTGTCCCTTGTCCCTTTACCTAAAATAATGTCATGACACAAGTAATTAATTCATTTCCAATCTTCTTTGTTACTTTCAGTCACAGAATTCAACTGAGGACCTTAAGTATAGAGTGAGAGACTCACTCAGGAACACAAACGCTAAGCAAGCGATACACACACACACAGAGAGATTAGGATGGCGTCGTCGCCGACACCATCTCTGGACTCGATGCGTGGCGCCAACTCGATAGAATCGTATGAGCACGCTGGCTATTTATCCGACTCGCCGCTGACACTGAGCGGCTCATCGCCACCGGCGAGCGATTCGGCGATCTGCAGCGATGAGTACATTGCGGGGGGTGGTCCGGTGAGTGTTAAGGTGCGTCAGGATGTAAGTGTGATAAATGGACATCATCCGATCTCGACATCGGTGTCATCTAGCTCATCGGCCAGCTCTTCGTCCTGCTCCTCATCGTCATCGTCATCCTCATCGTCGTCCTCTTCGTCGTCATCGTCATCGTCGTCGTCAACCAGCGGTCTCAGCGGTTGTGGCAGCACCAGCAGCAGCGTCATCAGTGGCAGCAACAATGTGACAGCCGTGAGCAATGGTCCCGGTGTCATTGGCAGCAATCTCAATAGCAACAGCAGCAATGGCAGCATTAGCAGTCTCGTTGTCGGTGCTGGCAAAGGCAACAGCAACAACAGCAGCAGCAGCAACACTAATGGCAGCAGCAACAACAACACTAATGGCAGCAACAACAACAGCAGCAGCAACAACAGCTTGTCGCCAGCACGTTGCACCGCCTGCAAGAGCAAGTGCAGCGATGCGGTGGCCAAGTGCTTCGATTGCCAGAGCTATCTCTGCGCCAACTGTGTGACAGCGCATGAGTTTATGCATTGCTTCAACGGTCACAACGTTTGCCTCATCAAGGGCTTCGAGGCCAGCGGCAACAGCAACGGCAGCAGCAACAGCATCAACAGCAGCAGCAACAGCAACTCGAACAATCCGGCGTCAAGTGACTTTAAGTTCGCCAGTTCGCTGACCATGATGTTGCAACAGCAGCAGCAGCAATCGCAGCTGACAGACGTCCAACAACAGCAGCAACAGCAACCAATGTCACAGCTGTCGAAGATTGTGCTAGCAGCAGCAGCAGCTGCCGCCAATCAGACACAACAGGAGCAACATCATGACTCTCTCTATGCCACACACTTGCAACAGCAGCAGCAACAACAACAACAGCAGCAGCAGCGACAACTGTTTTGTGGTCGTCACAAGCATGAGTTGCTCAAGTTCAGTTGCCGCACCTGCTGCACTCTGGTGTGCAAGGAGTGCATTGTGCTCGAGCATTCGACGGGACTCCACGAGCTGGAGAATGTGCAATCGCCCGGCATGCTGACAGCCAGCAACAACAACAGCAACAACAACAGCGCCGCCTCCAATGAGGCAGCATTGCAAACTCTGTTGGCAGATATGCGTGGCAAGATCGGAGAGATCGTGGCCATCGCAAATGGGGCCGAACAGAGTGTGAACAAGGTGAAGCTGCAGTATCAGAAGGCGCACAACGAACTCAACGAGACGCATCAGTTCTTTGCCTCGATGCTCGACGAACGTCGCTCGGAGTTGCTCAAGGATCTCGAGTCTCTGTACACGGCGCGTGTCAACAGCAATGCGGTGTGGCTGCAACGCTCCAAGGAGCTCATCGACAAGGGTCTCTCCACCTGCGAGGCAGTCGAACGCACCCCATCAACCGGCGTGCAATCGCCGCTGCTCACCGAGGCGCTGTTGCTGCGCAAGACACTGGAGCAACAGTTGCAGACGGGCGTGCAGGATTTGCAGCTGCCCTTCGAGCTCGAGTTCATGTCCAACTATCAGTCGATACAGGCCGGAGTGCGCAACACTTTCGGCTACATTCGTGCCAGCAATGGCGGAGGCGGAGGAGGCAGTGGCGTCAGCAGCGCCAGCTGCTCGGAGGCAAGTCTCAGTCTCGGTCACTTGACGCACAGCAGCAGCAGCCACAACAGTCACGGTCACAACGGACAGAGTCACGGCAAACAGCCGCCGATTGCTCGACCCACGCAGAGCGCCAGCAACAGCAGCGCCAGCAGTGCTGGCAGTCATCACCATCAACATCAGCAACAGCAGCAGCAGCAACACTTGCAGCTCCAACAACATCAGCAGCAGCAACAGTTGCTGCCCGGTTTGGGTCTGGGCAGTCTGCTCGACAACAGCAGCGTCAACAGCGTCGTGAATGGCAGCGGCAGCAGCAGCTATGCAAATGGTTTGCGCAGCCTCAACGAGTTGCAGCACTTTGGCGAGTTGCTCCCGAAGAGGAACAGCAGCAGTTCGCATTACAATCCCTATGAGAAGTGGAGCAACGGTGGCAGCGATAATCTCTTCAATACGTCCTCGGCTTTGGTCAGCAGCAATGGCAGCAACTCGGCGGTTGTCGATGCCTTCGCCAGTCTCTCGAGTGTCGCCTTGAACGGAGGCAACAGCAGCCAGAGCACTGTGAGCAACGATTCGTTGTTGGATTTGACCAACAAGTTGCTCTCCGCTTCGATTTATCCACCCAAGTCGCAGATCAAGCGACAGAAGATGATCTACCACTGCAAATTCGGTGAATTCGGTGTGATGGAGGGACAATTCACTGAGCCCAGTGGCGTTGCTGTCAATGCCCAGAATGACATCATTGTTGCCGACACGAACAATCATCGCATCCAGATCTTTGACAAGGAGGGACGCTTCAAGTTCCAGTTTGGCGAGTGCGGCAAACGCGATTCGCAGTTGTTGTATCCCAATCGGGTGGCTGTTGTCCGCAATTCGGGCGATATCATTGTGACGGAACGTTCGCCCACCCATCAGATTCAGATCTACAATCAGTATGGGCAATTTGTGCGAAAGTTCGGTGCCACGATCTTGCAGCATCCGCGTGGCGTGACTGTGGATAATAAGGGACGCATCATTGTCGTTGAGTGCAAGGTGATGCGTGTGATCATCTTCGATCAGAATGGCAATGTGCTGCACAAGTTCGGTTGCTCCAAGCATCTGGAGTTCCCCAACGGTGTGGTGGTGAATGACAAGCAGGAGATCTTCATCAGCGACAATCGGGCGCATTGCGTCAAGGTCTTCAACTATGAGGGACAATATCTGCGGCAAATCGGTGGCGAGGGCATCACCAATTATCCCATCGGTGTGGGCATCAATTCGAATGGCGAGATCCTCATTGCCGACAATCACAACAACTTCAATCTGACCATTTTCACCCAGGATGGGCAACTGATCTCCGCCCTCGAGTCGAAGGTGAAGCATGCCCAGTGCTTCGATGTTGCACTGATGGATGATGGCAGCGTTGTGCTCGCCAGCAAGGATTATCGCCTCTACATCTATCGCTACGTTCAACTGGCTCCAGTGGGTATGTAAGATGATCATGATGTATGATGATGTATGCAACCAACACCAACTGCGAACGTGCAACAACACGCAACTCGACGTTATCTGTAGGTTTATTTAGGATTAGCCAGCGACAGTTTTTCTATTAACTTGCGCGCGCTGTTCTCCCGCTCTCTATCTCTATCTCTCTCTGTCTCTGTCTCTCAAATACTTTGCTTTAGCTATTGCTCGTTTGTTTCCCCCCTATCTCTATCTCTCTCACACTAGCATAGGAAGAGGGGTGCGTGCATTGAGTTCCACAAAGTGTGGAACGCATTCCACCGATCAGACTGCGAGTGGATTGTGTTTTAAATCAATTCCTTCCATTCCCAAAACATATTCGAATTTATGTGGATTGCATTTCTCGATGCGTTCCACACATACACCATTTTGTGGAACTCGTTGCACGGCCTCTTAAAGTAGTATACATATATATTTTTGATTATTATCTATTTAAAAAAAGAAAAATATTGTTGAATTTTGTTTTTATACACTGTGTTAAGATTCTGCTGTTTATTTTTTATTTTATTTGATTTTGATTTTATTTTATACATGTACTACTTATTTTTTTTTATTTAATTAATTGATTATTGAATTTGTGTATTATAATTTGTACTATTTTTGTATTCTTGTCTCGAATTTGGAGCTCCAGACTGCCTGCAAGTCTCTTAATCACACATTTTTTGAATAAAATAATATAAAAATAATACACAAAAAAACGCAAAAAAAAAAAAAAAAAAACAATGAAACAACAACCAGCAAAAGATCCCTCCACTTTTTTATGTTCGCTTGTCTCTCGTTGCAAAAGCAAACAAAAAAACAAAACAAAACAAAACAAAAAAAAGGAAAAACGATAGAGAAGTTGATGTAATTACTATTTAAACAATTTGACTTTACACACACAAGTATATATACATATATCATCTATATTTTATTGACTGTAATTAAATTAAGTACTGCGCATTGTTTGTTATTATTTTTGATTGCATAAACAACAACAAAAAGTATAAAAAAAGCATGGAAATGAGAAATGAATCGAAATGAAATGGAAAGAATTCAATATATATTTAACTGTTTTTTATGTTTATATAAATATATACTATTATTTTTGTATTGATTGTAAAACTTATTGATTACTGATTATTTATATGCGTACATCTGTATTTTACAAAATATTATTACATTTTTGCTACATTTTTTTTATAATCAACCAACAAAAACCAACAACAAAAGCAAAAACAAAACAAAACAAACCAACAGCAAACTAATTTCTTATACTCGCTTAGTTTTTATGTTTTTATTGTTTTATTATTATTATTATTACTATTACAACTATTACTATTATCATTATTATTATTATTATTATGATTACACAAGCAACATAATATTATTAAACAATTTAATTATTAAAACAAAGAGACAATTTGCAGATTCTTAATTTGTAAAATCAAAAGAAAGGAAAACCGAAAAAAAACCAAAAAAAACAAACGAAAAACGCACTGAAAAAAATAGTTGAAATTGTTGTTCTTAATTGTTGATCTACTTATGTATATGTACATATGTATGTGCATATGTGTATGTGTATTTATTTATAATTTCTTTGTTTGTTTAAGTTTTGAATTGTAAAGACTTGACGCTCAAGAGAACGATTTAATATCAAAGGCAATTGTTGTTACAAATTTAAAAAATTGATCGAAGACGAAATGAAAATTGCAAATGCGAAAGAAAATTGAATTTAAAACCATTTACATTTATTTATGTTGGTTTAAACAATTAATTCTAATTTATGAATCACACGCGAGGAGAAAGCAGGAAATGAGAAAATATAAATAAAAATAAACAAAAAAAAAAACAATTAACAAATAAAATTATAAAATGGTTGGCAATCAGCGCAGAAGACTTAAACAATTTAATTATTATTAATGATGACCACTTACTATATATACATAATTACAAATATATAATTAATAATAATAACGATTAAGGAGCGAACTTAACTTAGGGCAAAGCATAAATCTCAATCAGAAACTCTCGAAAGATAGTTTCAAAACATTGACAACAAAACAAAAACAAAAACAAAATCGTATTTCTATTATTTATTGCCGTCGTTTGAGTTGGTTTTTCATTTATTTTTAAGTATTTTTCCATGTGTTCCATTTGCTTTTATGATTCCTCTCCCCCCTCAACACAACTCGAAACTGCAAAATGAATGCCAACTCACTCGAGAGTTGCTTTTGAGACTGCGTTACAAAATAATAAATATAATAAATAATTAATAATCATAATAAATATAATATTTTGAGAACGCAAGCAACACTTGATGATGAACTTTTGAGACTACAAACGCAACAGTAACAGGAACAGCATTTACAAAATGTTTATTTTATTACAAAACAAAACAAAAAAGAACTTAAAACTTAATAATATAATTATATATATATATATATATTACGATATATACTTATCAAATATGTTTGTTTGTTTGTTTGTTTTTCGCTTGGGCCCAACAATTTATTACGACTTTTTTTGTGTATAATTTTTGTGCTTTTGTTTTGATTTAGAATATTTAAATAAAAACACATTCTCGTTCAATCGTTTTTCTTCACTTAAGTGAGAGATTATTAAACTGTAGTGTTCTATTATTATTATTATTATATTTTTTTTTTGTAATACAAACTATGGAATGTATCTTGTATCTTATATCTTGTATCTATAGAGAGTATATATTATTATTATTATTGAGTGTTCATTTGCCCACGTGCTTTGCATTTGGTCAAAGGACACGCAGATGACGGTTTTTAATTTTAATGCTTGTTGTAAACTATATAAAAACAACTATATTTAATTAATGTAATTGTAACTGTAATTGTAATCGTAATCGTAATCGTAATTGTGCGTAGCCTGTAATGGAACGGTAAAACAAAGTATTGTACATTTCTTGTGAGAAACTTTTTACTTGACACCAAAACTGAAACTGTTGAAAATTTTTTATATACATAAAATTGTTAATCAAACACAAAAAACTACAAAAACAAAAAACTACAAAAAAAAAAAAACAAAAACAAAGTGAAAACTGCTAATTGATGGTATTTATTATGGCTTAAAAACATATATATAATACTATTTAATTATATATTTATTATTATTATTCAATAGCATTTAGCATTTAAATATTTGGCACAAAACAAACACAAAACGAAACGAAACGAAAAAGCAGCTGACTATTTTTTATGACTTGTGCTTTGATCTTTTTTTGTTTGTTTGTTTTCAAAACTGTTACAAAATGGGACACAAATAACATTTAATGAATTATTAAACTTGAACTTAATTAAATACTTGAAGCAAGCAAGAGACGACAACAGAAAACAAATTTGACAATTTGATTAACATAAATTGTTGTACAATTTTATTAATTAATCACTAATACTACCACCACAAACCACGAAAAATAATAGTAACTAAAAGTACATAATTAAAAACATTTTTTATACATACAATTATTCCGACAAAAAAAAAAAAAAAAAGAAAAGAAAAAAACGAAAAAAACGTAGCTTTGTGTTTTCATTTTGTTCACTTTTAGTTCTGATTAGCTTGATTTGTTTAAACAAATTTCGAACGGACTCAGCGAATGTCCCCGCCCCTCAATTCTTGCCACGCCCCTTTGTCTCCTTCCTCCGCCTCTATCGCTTCCCAAGAAATATTTTGTCGATGAATATGTAGAAATTTAATTATATATATACATATATATCAAATACATAAATGTTGATAACAATTTTGATTGAATTGAGAATCTAATAGACTGTACAAACGACATGATGAATATGCAACAATTTCATGAAAATATATATTTATATATATTTCATAGAAACATATTTATGCTAAAGATTACACACATTACGCTATCTGTAATTCTATACACACATACATACATATATATAGTATATATACATACATTGACATTTTTAAAAGTAACACACACAGAAACATATATATACTATATGGTAGATATATACATATATGAATTTTTTTCAATGCAATGAAAAATCAACTACAATATATATTATGTAACCTTTTTATACCGCCAACTAACTGTGCTCTCTAATTATACTTCAAATATGCTCTAAAAGCAGAATTAACTTACTTCGGTTAGCCGAAGTTGAAATACCCTTGCGGAATGTTGAACTTCGAAAAGATTATCGATAATTATTCTATACCTTCTGCTTGGGTAATCGAATAAACAAAATACTAGGCTAGGGCTGCGATCTTTGGATTTTATGACATACATATACCCTGACTATATAATGATTGTATATGTATGTGATGTATATGTGAATGTATGTGTATATTTAAATATTTAACTATGTGTAGTTGGTATTTGCATGTGACGCCATTTGTGATTAGTTTTGGGGCCGCCTCATTCATAAAGCAAAAAGCAAAATAATAAAAAAAACAAGAGAAAAACAAAATATTCGTTTCATCACAAAAACAAAAATAATAAAGACGATCGAAAGCATATTTATAATTTATAATGAATACTAATCGTAAGAATATAATGTGCTGATGAAGTAGGCAACACTTTTTCATTGTTAGGCTATAAATATTGAAGCCAAAAACTAACTTAACTTTAGAAGTCCAAGTCTGGTTACATATAAAAACAAAAAAAAAAGGGAAAGGGTTTGGTTTGATGTTCGAGTTTTGGATTAGAGATTGGGATTAGAATTGCGTTGAAAGACGGTTGAAGAGTGAATATATACTTAGATCAAAATTAGCCCGGCAGACATCAATTTTAATGTAGTTTATATTTTTGATAAATGTTATTGAATAATATTGAAAAACCAACAAAAAAAAAAGAAAAAAGAAAAACGTATCCAAAATCAAAGAGAATTGATAAGCAAAAGCGGAAGCATACTCAGCGTATCCGGCGCGTTGTTGACCATTTGTACGGAATTTAGATTTATCGATATCGTCATCGATATCGACATCATTGGCAAGCAGCAGCGAATAATAATAATAATAATAATGATAAATAAATTCAAACTGGCTTCGTAGAAGTGTTTTTAAGTATTATTAGTCTATATACAAACAAAAAGTAAATGCTTCTATTTATTTATTAACACTCTTTTCATTTGTAGTCATCAGAAATAATCAACTACGATACCGCAATGTTAAATTCAATGTTAGAGAACCACTTCAAGCAAAAAAGAAAAAAAAAGAAAATGTACTATACCTACATTGTGTGTATATTTTTTTGAAATTAACTAGCTACATACAGACATATAAAAATATATATGTACATTCATAACATTTAAATTAATAATTAATGCTTGGCTTGCGTAGTGTCTATCGAAAATGCAAACAAACATTTCTCATTTTTTTGTCGGCAATAATTTTCTTAATCTAAGATCAAGAACTAGCAATTAGAGTTAATTACCAAACACACACGTTCAATTTAAGCAAACGTCATTAATCATATTCATAAAATCCATATATGAAGCGATTTAATCATACTCTCTTAAAAGCGAAGTGCGTATGATGGAGACACAGCAACAACCACAAAAACAACATTTCTTTCTTACATGTACACAAACATACATAAGTACATACATATGTGGTAAAGCGAAATACCAATATGCATGTGTGCATACATTTGTGCGCAAAACCAATATGGCGATCATGCTTAAAGTTAGCCGAAAATGAAATACTCTTGCACTTAGTTGCCGCCAGCGCCCACTACAATCAGAACTACTAGGAGCAAAGGGTATAGGAGCGTCGCAGTGGGTGACTGCTCTGAAATGTATGCACTCTTTACTGCCTCTCCATGATCTCGCTCTTAAAACTGCAGCAACAGCATGACGCTCTTGCAAAAGCTCTCTTTGCTAATGAGCGCAAATCTATGCACACATGCATGCATAAATGATAAACAATTAACTATGACTGATTTTTACACAGGAAACATTTACACATAAATATGTATAAACAAGCATATACAACTATACAGATATATATACATATACTACTATATATACATACATTTATATATATACATAAATATGAAAGATGTTGCTACTATTATACATACATATGTACACGTAATAACACGCCAGCTACATGTGTGTGTGTGTGGTGCATGTTATAACCATACGTGTGTTTGTTTCTCTTTAAGGAATTTAGTAGATAAAGAGAACTTTACATTTAACACACACATTTCTATGATACTCAATTAGGAACAAGAACAAGAACAACAAAATCTTAGACTGCTTCGAAAACGTAAACGTGAAAAAAGGACGAATTACAAAAAAAAATAAAATGATATCGAAAGATAAAAACAAATTATTAAAATAAAAAAAAAAAAAACATATAAATGGAATGCGACGCGTTTAGGGAATTTTATAAGTTTATTTTGTAGTTCACTTTTGTTTTTGATTTGATTTGCCAACTCTTGCATCCTACATATACTATGTATGTATTTCTATCTCTCTCTATCTTTTACTTAGCGCGCAAGACAAATGATTGATAAGAAAATTTTAAATGTATTTGAGCAAAATTGAAGATAAAATCTAAAAATTAAACAACAAGAATATATAAAAAAATATTTACATATATACACATGCATAATGTAATAATTATTATTATAATAGAGTGCGTATACATATAACTGTTTGTTGTTAGCTGCTTATACTTCCTATTGAAGACTACCAACACATTCATATCCAAGCATTTGTAGTCTGTATTTGTATTTTAAAGTATATAGTATAGTAATATATAGTCTATACTCATCTTCAAGCATTTATTAATAAGAAACCACACATTAATATGCTCCATACGATCATTGTATGTATCTCAAGTCACACACAACAAAAAAGAAAAAAAGAAAGTATGACAAATCAAAATATTACTATAATATTGTTAATGAATTTGCATTTATTCCGTTTACGTTTCTATGTACTAACATTGATTTATATTATTGCAAAATAAAAGCAAATTGTTGTTTATGATTTTGTTGATTTATTTGCTTTTTCTTTTTTTTATTTGCAGCCTCACGCAAAATGGCCAACAACTTGGCCGATAAAATTCAGTCAGAATACAAAAATTGTTTGAATTTACAATTGTTGGAGGATATCAATTATTAAGTTTACATTTACATAACACATTCCACATGCCAATTTTATATTCAAGTTGTTTTGTTCTCACTTTTTTCTGTTTTAAATCAATTTTGGGACTCAACAAAATAAATGAAATGATGAATAATTGAAAATGAGTCTCTACGGTCGAACCGCACACAAAAAAAAAACTTAAAAAAAGATTAAAAAAAAAATTATATATTACAAGAAATTGCTTAGAATTCCAATTGACATATTCATAATTGTTAGCTTATACATCATTATTATACATCATACATACATATATATTATATTCATGCATTGACATCTACGTACATAAGCAAATACATACCAACATCTAGTTATAGTGCATCATGAAATCATCATCTAGTCATTTTAATTATTAAACCCAACATACATAAGCATATATGTATTTTTTATAACAAAAACAAAAACGAAAAGAAAAAAAAAAACGAAATGAAAATGAAAATATTCATATGAAACACCAATTAAATGTTAAATGTCGTTACAATTAAGTTGATATGTTTTAACACAAACTACAATTACAATTTTAAAAATAACAATTGATTGATTTTCTACGAAATGAAGAAATGATCAAGAATGAAATGGAATGATGAAGAAAAGTTGAATGTTTTAGATGAACATAGTATACAGGGTGTTGCTAAATGGCTTTATATACTTACTTACACATGCTAAAAACACACTTACACATATTTATTAAATACATACATGTTTTTCTATATGGTTATTTATTCAATGCCCCCAATTGTTTAACCCAACTCTTAGTTAAAAAAAAGAAAAACACACACAAAACGAAAAAAGAATATAAATATTTTCGCTCAAATTTAGTTGATTCATATGAGAATGAAAGTTTGTTAAAGAAAATGAAAATGTGAAAATGCAAAAAATATAATGATTAACAAAAGGATTAAGGACTGAAAGGTAAATGATATATCAATGGGTTAAGGTTAACATTGCAGGTTAGCACTCTTGGCTGTTTTTTGGGAGAGAATTGACGATGGAATGAAATTGTTAAATTTATGTTAATGAAATATGATGAAAAGTAAACCCAAAAATATGATAAAAAACAAAAAATGAAAATGAAAGAAAACAAAACACATACACACATGGCCCACCAATGCATACTATATGCGCACTGTTTCTTATATAATGCATATAGATCAGAGTACTACGAACACCCCCCAGAAACACCGATCACAGTTACAGATACACAGATAACGATACATTTACAGTTGCAGAGATCCATAGTTACACCCGAAACATTTGAATTCAGTATTACATATAATTTAACTGACTAAACTAACTTTAACTGCCAACTATTCTCCTCTATATCTAAAACGCTGCTACTAAAATGCATTCATTATATATGGTAGACATAGTAGACACCCTGCATATGTACTTAAAGCCCCCACTCTTATAAAAAAAACAAGTTGAAGAAGTAGATCAAGAAGAATATGAAGAAGAAGAAGAAGAAGCACACAGCAAGACGGCAATTCTCAAGAACTAAACGCATATGAAACGCATTTACTTAATATACATGCATATAACTTATATATATTTTTATGTATTAATATTTTTATTAACAACCAATACCAAGAACAACAATGGGAATAACAAATTAACAATTACCAATACAATACTTACACATGCATATATATATATACATTTGTATATCTATTATATGTATATGAAGTATATGAAAAGTATTCTTAATGTAAAATACCGAATGTAATAAATGTGAATGTTATTAACTCATTAAACTATTATTATTACGATTCTGATTGTATGGGCTATTTACCCATTGATAACTAAATGGAAAAACCAAAAAAAGAAAAACAATTAATGACACTCATTATTCTAATGTTTAAGTGCGATAAAACGTAACTCGCTAAAAATCGTCAAAATATCTGCAAATATTTTTATACACTGATAAAAATAATAAAACGTGACAAAAAGAAAAACAAATTCATAATTTTTGGGCGTGAATGGCGAAAGTAAATGGATAATGTTTGAAACTGATATAACTGAAACTGATTTGTGTGAATTTGATTAATAATATTAACAGAAAAACAATTATAAAAACAACCAAAGAGAACTTGAAGCAAAAGTAAGTCTTTTTTAATGCTTAGGGGCCACAATTTTCGAAGTACATAATTAAAAAAAAAACATTGAAAAATAAAAATTATTATTATTATATATTGTATTAACATTAAAAATGTTGTGTAACAGTAATAATAAAATGTCGAAACAACAACAATTTTATTGTAAGAATTACTATTTCCATCACAAGAAAAAACCGAAAAAAAAAAATAAAAAATATTTTGTTTTTAATAAATCAACTTGGGTTTCACTAAATGTTCAAATGGGCGAGGCGAGGTAAGTAATTATTATTTCTGCAAGTTTTATTTATTGCACAAAACAACTGAAAATTAAATGAAAAAATGAAAAAGAAAATTTGATTCACCACATGCTGCCACAGATATAATATCACTGATTACTGGTGGGGAATCATCAGAGCAAATGCAGTCCAAAGAACGAGTATTTGTAATTTAAGTCGCCAACGGCACCGCAACAGCAACCGGGTGCAGCAGTTGCACATGGGCCACAGGGTCCATCACAGGCGGTGCGATAACAGCAATAGCTGCAGTCGACAAGGCAGCACTGGACACAGGGTGTTTCTCTGTAGTAGCGGCTCTGGCAGCACATGGTGATCTAGGAAAACATTTGCAATCGATTAATTGATGCTTGCTAGCAAGAATTTAAAAATGATTACCTATAGAAATTTCTGGGATGTCGGCTTGAGACTGAGATTGAAACTAAGCTAAAATATAAAATCTTGTTCTACGTATTTTAAGCACGGCCTGCTTACAGTGAAATTCAAAATTTAACGTTCACATTGTAACTGCATAAGGTTTGCCATATTACAGTTTTTATCCAGTTCTCTGAGCCGCTGGTTCATATGAACGCTCTAAAGAAACCAATAGAACGAATGCGTTCGCAATTTAGTTCACTTATTTGAGCGAACAAAATCAGCTGTTCTACAGTCACAACAAGTTGCATTTATTAAGAAGAACTAACAATATAAACAATGGCTGGTTTGCATCAGCTCACTGTGGATGTGAGTTGTATAAAAAATGAAAAGGAGCACTTTGAAGATAAGGAGCAGTGCGAAAGCCACAAAATGAATGTTATAAAAACAGAGCCTGCGGAGGAAGCAACAACAGACAAACTGTGGACAGAAATTGACATTGGACCCATAAAACTAGAGGAAAATTTGTACAATATAGAAAAGGAAGTGGAGACTTTTGATACGGGTAATTCATAACTATTAAGCGGGGTACACACGATGCAAACAATTTGCAGCAAGTAGAAAATAATTTGCAATTTGTTTTTATTTGCAAGTTCTTCGTTTGCAGCAAAATGGTTTCACTCGAGTTTATACGTGCAGATTTGATTGCAAAATGGTTTCACTCGTGTTTATATGTAGTATAAACTTTATACATACATGCAAATTTTATTGACGCAAGTTGATTGCTGATATAAACGCGAATGAAACCATTTTGTTGCAAATAAAGAACTTGCAAAGTTTTTTCCAGCAATATTTCTTGCTTGTCGTCTGTATACATTATTTTGACGTTATCTTGGTTGCGTCAGTTGCTTGCTTGTTTGCATGTGCTGGTTGCTTTCAGTCGCAATATTGCAGCAAACAAAGCAACATGTGGGATCGCGAGAAAACGATAAAATTAATTGAATTTTACGAGAATCATTCTGTTTTATGGGATGCCTCGTCAGCAGACTATAAAAATAAGCATAAAAAGCAAAATGCCTATCGCGAAATTGCTGGAAAATTAGACAAAACTAATGATGAAATAAAAACAAAAATTCATCATTTGCGCACGCAATTTTTGCAAGAGGTGCGCAGAGTGAAGCAAAAAAAGTGTGGCCAGGGTACATCGGACAACTATACCAGCAAATGGGAGTTTTTCGATGCGCTTAAATTTATTCAAAATGGCGACAGAAATAATTATAAAATTCAAAATTTGGTAAGTAATACAATTTATTGAACATATCGTAGTAATCACTTTTTTTCTATTTGGAGCTGGTCGATTTCTGAATGAATATGGTTTCATTATGTATCTTTTCATCCGCTACAAGTACATAGGGACCTGGAAGTGGCTGCTCCTCAAGAACATTAAGTTGTTCATTTTCTAACGCATATGATTCCTTCATCAGAAATTCTTCCTTTGCCTCCTACATCGAAGTAAATTATATTATAGTTAGTACAAGTTAGTTAGCGTGCCCTTAAAGTTGAAGTAGTTACTATCACTGTTAGACGGAGCTTTCATATCTACGTGTTTTACAGATGCCAGATGACGTACCAAGTACATCCAAAATAAGAAAAAGAAAACGTGACATGATAGAATTTAAGGACGAAGATCAGCATTTTAAAAAGGCAAGCTCTTTACTCGATAAGCCAACGGATGATCATCAGGTGTTCGGAGATTTCGTTGCATCTGAGCTCAGATTGTTGAAATCACACCAACTTAAACTTCTGCTTCGCAGAAAAATTCAAAGAGCTATTTTGGAAGTATCGGAAATTGATAGCGAGGACACTCTTACTTGATCCACGCCTAATATCGTGTACTCATCTACTAACTCTCCAGTTCTTGCCTTTTCCGATGGTAAAATAGTAAATGCATATAAAATTTACATACTTTAAGATATTCCATTTTTAGGCATTCATTCACTCCGGCACAATGCTTGCAACCGTGCTCACAGGAATGCGAAAAAGAAACATCACAGAATGATATGAATCACTTGTAAAAAATGTAATTACATCAATAAACATATTAAAAGTTCATAAAAATGTTAATTATATTTAATACATACCCGCGGCTAAAAAAACGTAAGGGCTAATAGCTCATTTGGTGGAATCGCACGACGCTTTACAGTGTCTTGTTTAGTTATATAGTTTTTTACTTTTAATACCCGCTACTCATAGGGTATAAGGGTATTATAACTTTGTGCCGGCAGGAAATGTTCATATGTTTGTAACAGGTATAAGGAGGTATCTCCGAACTCATAAAGTATATATATTCTTGACCAGCGTCAACAGCCGAGACGATCTAGGCATGCCCATCTGTCTGTCTGTGTGTCTGTCCGTCTGTCCGTATGATCTCAGAGACTATAAGAGATAGAGCTATAATTTTTTTTCGACAGCATTTGTTATGTTTGCACACAGATCAAATTTATTTCTAATTTTTGCCACGCCCACTTCCGCCACCCCAAATCGAAAAATCGAAAAACAAACGTAATTTTAAAGCGAGAGCTGGTATTTTGGTATATACAATAATGACGATAGTAATTGTGATTCCTAAAAATTTGGTTGCGATCAGATATAAACAAGTAAGAAAGTCGAGTGTACTCGACTGTGAGATACCCACTACCCATTTTAAATAAAAACAATATATTTTGCGGTATGATTCTCAAATATACCAAATATACTACAAAAATACTAAAAATATACCAAATGGTATATGTGGTATATCGGTGTTGTACACCATTCAAAATATACCATAGACATCACAATATACCAGATTGTCGGCCAAAGCAACTAAGACCCCTAGTAAGTAGGCGTTTTTGTCAATACAAAGGTATTTCTTTAATACCTTCCACAATTTTTATCTGATCGCAATCAAATTCTCAGGACTCATAAATACTATAGATATTATTGTATACACCAAAATTGGCAGATCTATCTTTAATACTTATCTTGTTATTCGATTTTTTTGATTTGCGGGGGCGGAAGTGGGCGTGGTAAAAATTTGAAACAAACTTTATCTGCGTGCAAACATAACATGGCTAGATCGTCTCGGCTGTTGGCGCTGATCAAGAATGTATATACTTTATAGGGTCGGAGAAAGTTAAAAGTTAATTTAGTTTTAAAAAGGATTTCATCTTTAACAAGTAAGAAAGCTACAGTCGAGTGTGCTCGACTGAGAGATACCCGCTACCCAATTTGAAAAAAAGCTAAATATTGTGGTATTATTCTTAACATATACTAAAAATACTACAAATATACTAAAACTATACCAAATTTGGTATATAGATAAAGTACCACATTCCAAAAATACCATACACGGCGCAATATATCAGATTGTCAGCCAAAGCAACTAAGACCCCTAGTAAGTAGGCCTATTGCCCATACAAAAGTATTTCTTTAATAACTTCCAAAATTTTTATCTGATCGCAACCAAATTCTCAGGAATCATAACTACTATAGTTATTATTGTATATACCGAAATTCGCAACTCTAGCTTTCAAATTACGCTTGTTATTCGATTTTTTTGATTTGCGGGGGCGGAAGTGGACGTGGCAAAAATTTGAAACAAATTTGATCTGCGTGCAAACATAACAAATGCTGTCGAAAAAAAATTATAGCTCTATCTCTTATAGTCTCTGAGATCTAGGTGTTCATACGGACAGACGGACGTGGCTAGATCGTCTCGGCTGTTGACGCTGATCAAGAATATACAGTAGATTCCGGTTATAGCGACTTTCAAGGGACCGACGATTTTACGTCGCTATACCCGGAAGACGCACTAACCGAAAAGAGCACAACAAATTTTTGTTTTGTGTTTTTTTATGGTTGTCATTCTCGTTTTTTTTTTTTTTTAATTTTTAAGATAAAACAAATTAATTTTTAAACAAAACAAAAAAATGTAAAAATATAATTTAATAACATGGTTTTTGCATAATAAATCGTATACATGCATTTTCCCTAGCATAAGCTAAGGTGTCAGCTAAAACTAACAGAGAGTAGTGTGAATGTACGAGAATGTAGCTCACCCTCGTAAGAACCTTCATGTCGCTCCTACGCACACAAGCAAGAGTGTCAATCACTGATAAATGCATACATTTATGACAGCGTCGTTTTATACCTAAATTTGTTGGCATTATTTCGCTGAATTTTTTTTTTTTCGTCGCAATATCCGGTTGAATTGTGAAAAATTTCGTCGGTATAAGCGGTTTGTCGCTAAAAGCGGAGACGTTCTAAGCGGAGGCCCTTTCATATAAGTTTGTATGGGGACCAACCAAGCCATCGACTTTTCGTCGCAATAACCGGACGGACGCTATAAGCGGAGTCGTTATAACCGGATTCTACTGTATATACTTTATAGGGTCGGAGATGCCTCCTTCTACCTGTTACATACATTTCCTGCCGGCACAAAGTTATAATACCCTTCTACCCTATGGGTAGCGGGTATAATTATGGAAGTTATTAAAGAAATACTTTTGTATGGGCAAAAACGGGTTCTTAGTTGTTTTGGCTGATAATGTAGTAAATTGTGCCGTCTATGGTATATTTTGAATATGGTACTATCTTGATATTATTATTATTATTCTTATTATTAGTATTTTTGTAGTACGTTTGGTATATTTTGAGAACAATACCGCAATATTTAGCTTTTATTCAAAATGGGTAGTGGGTATCTCACAGTCGAGCACTCTCGACTGTAGCTTTCGTACTTGCATCTGTTGATCGAATTCATCAGTCTAATAAGAAGAAAATAAATACACCAATAGCACTCACTATAATACACCGCTTTGTGTAATTATTATTACCTTTTCATCAACTGATGTTGAAAATCAAAATTTTGCATGTATTATTAATAACAAAACTGCAGTATTTATGTTTAGATAAGAAACGAATATGTGTAGATCATTTCCTAAATTACATTAATATTAAAGGTTCGACTAAAAGGATATATACATGATAATCATAAGCTTACTCACTTTTAAGTATTTGCACCTCTATTGAAAGCGTCTAGAGACTTAAAGTGCAATAAAAACTGATCTATTTCCATTCAAAAAATAAATCGCTGCATTAATTAGACGATCATTTTATTTTTATACCCGCTACCCATAGGGTAGAAGGGTATTATAACTTTGTGCCGGCAGGAAATGTATGTAACAGGTAGAAGGAGGCATCTCCGACCCTATAAAGTATATATATTCTTGATCAGCATCAACAGCCGAGACGATCTAGCCATGTCCGTCTGTCCGTCTGTGTGTCTGTCTGTCTGTGTGTCTGTGTGTCTGTCCGTCCGTCCGTATGAAACACTGGATCTCAGAGACTATAAGAGATAGAGCTATAATTTTTTTTCGACAGCATTTGTTATGTTTGCACGCAGATCAAGTTTGTTTCAAATTTTTGCCACGCCCACTTCCGCCCCCGCAAATCAAAAAAATCGAATAACAAACCTAATTTTAAAGCTAGAGTTACGAATTTTGGTATATATAACAATTACTATAGTAGTTATGATTCCTGAAAATTTGGTTGCGATCAGATAAAAATTGTGGAACTTATTAAAGAAATACTTTTGTATGGGCTTTGCTTTGGCCGACAATCTGGTACATTGTGCCGTCTATGGTATATTTTGAATGGTGTACTATATCGATATACCAAACAAATCATTTGGTATATTTTTAGTATTTTTTAGTATTTTCGGTATATTTTGAAAATGATACCGCAATATTTTGCCTTTATTAAAAATGGGTAGCGGGTATCTCACAGTCGAGCACACTCGACTGTAACTTTCTTACTTGTTCAGAACGCAATTTCTTAATGCACCAACTATATAACATTAATATTAATTATTAATTAATATATAAATGATTACATAATTGAGTCAAATATGGGAATTTCAACTTTTCAGTTATCACTTCTTCATCGCTTCGTTGGGGCGAATTAGCATCTTAACTTCTTTAATTTCAGCGCCCCACCAACGTAGATGTCGCTCATATGGTGCATTTAAAAGACTGCATAAGAAACAACAAAAATCTAAAATTATGTGCATTCCTTCGAAAATAAAAATATGCAATATTTACCAATAAGAACAAGAATTGTACCACCAGCCACTTTCATGCCAGACTGCGCAATTACCATTAATACCGTCGTTGTCGTGATCGAATGTTGTGAATTTCATGTTTTCAGAGAATCTCATGCTATCCTTATTAACAGTGCCATTGAATTTACCCAAACTCAGTGCATATCCATTATCTTCATCAGATATTTTGAAGTCGTCATAACGAGCGTTGTAGGTACTTTTATTCCGAAAATCCAAATGTATGTAAAGTTCGAAACGCTGAAAGCTCGTGATACGATGTATCTTCTCTAATCCAAGAAAGAAATCACTTTCAAAAGAACCGAAACCTTTGCGATACGTTGCCCAATCCCTAGTGAAATTCTCATTTCCCCCAACTCGTTGTTGTATTACAATCCATCCAGGTCCAGCTAACTGACTATCGCACAAAACTTCGAATAAACCTATGCCAGAGACATTGAGTTGATGAATTCCTGGATTTTCACCGAAAGGGAGGCATGTTGTGGGACTTAATTTATCAAGTTCAGATTGACTTAGCTTAGTTTCACTTTCTGTTAATTTCAATTGAATATTTTTCTGTTCTTCTTTAATGTTCTCTGATGTCCAATTTAATTTGTAAATTTCTGAACGGCATAACTGAATATCAATTTCATGCTTTATTAATATAGATTTACTCTTCTCTAATTCCAACTCAAGTGTATTCTGATGATCTGTGCTATTTTTAATATTCTCATTCAATTTCTTTATCTTTTTATCTTTTTCAAGTAATGTAGAATTAACAGATTTTAATTGAACTTGACAATTTTCTAAGTTGGTGGATTTATCTGTCAGTTGTTCTTTAAATTTAAGAATAATATTTTGTTGTGAATTAATTTCAGATTCAGATTTATCAACTCTATTTTGACACAATTGCGAATAGTTTTCCCCATTGATTACTTTGTTTTTATACTCATTTAATAGAGCTGCCTCCTTCATGAATGTTTCATGAATTCTTACAATTTCATGATATTTTTCCATAAGATCAGAATTTAATTCACTTATCTGCTTTTCCTTAGTTTCACTTTGTTCTAACTTATTTCTGAGCTGCCTAATAATATCGAGCAAAGGTTTTACAGTTTTTTGGTCTGATTCATACGTCTGATAGGAAGAAAACGTTACATATTCACTTTAATCACTTTTCATTCTTTATATTATGTTTTTGATCTCACTTCATCTCCAGTTGTTGTAGCCACCAAGAATATTTGAAGGACCATCAGTAACAAAACTCCGTTAAATTTTATTCTGCACATTTTAAATGTTTCGACTGCCCGCAAACAAAATGAATTTGGAACTGAATCTCGTTATTTCGTTTAATTCATTGAAAATCTGAAGCGGATGTGGACTCCGATCAATAGATCTGAACGAGAGAGGTCAAGTAATGATAACCTAGAGTCTCGGCCTAGATTCTCTGTCGGAAGAAGAGATTTCAATGTCGGATGATTGTCAGTAATTTTTTTTAAATTCGAAAAAAATAACAAGTTAGAAAGCTACAGTCGAGTGTGCTCGACAGTGAGATACCCGCTACCCATTTTGAATACAAACAACATATTGCGATAATAATCTCAAAATATTAAAAAAAAAAAAAAAAAGTGTGCATGTATTCTCCATCGGGATTTGAACCCTAACATCTTAATAATGCGCGCTTAGTTCTTACTTCTGTCAGTAAGCTTGAAAGGAAGTGAAAAAATATGTATAAACCATAAAACAAAAACAACAAAAATGTTTGTATTCCCGACCGGGACTCGAACCTGGACACCTCAACATGTTGAAGTTGACCACCAGAGCTATCACAGTACTTATGAAGCCGCTATTTAACTCTAAGCATTTAAGACACGAGGAATTGTTGTTCACATACCAATATAGGCGAGCATGTAAATACGTATACGCATTCATACAATAGAATACATATTATATGTACATAGCAGGCGTTTCTGCTCATACAAAAGTATTTCTTTAATCACTTCGACAATTTTTATCTGATCGCTACCAAATTTTCAGGGATGACAATTACTATAGTTGTTATGGTATATACCGAAACTCGCTCTATCTTTAAAATTACTCTTTTTGTTGATGTGATGTGGCGGGATATTGATTTAATGCCTACTTATGTTAACAGGGGTCTTAGTTGCTTTGGCTGACAATCTTTTATATTGTGCCGTGTATGGTTTTTTTTTTAATTCGGTACTATCTTGATATACCAAATATACACTTCGCTATATTTTTAGTATTTTCGTAGTATTTTCGGTATATTTAGAGAATAATACCGCAATGGGTAGCGGGTATCTCACAGTTGAGCACACTAGACTGTAGCTTTCTTACTTGTTCTTATATAAAATTGAAATCACTGACTGACATGCGAAATAAATTGTAATAGTTTGTAGCTCTTTTAAAAAGTTCTGATGCACTCCTTTTTCATCTCAACAAACCAACACTTTATTTTTTTGCTGCAAATTGTTTGCATCGAGTGCACCCAGCCTAAAATTTGAATTTTAAAACTAATTATCTTGGGATTTACAGAAAGTGCATGCAAATTGCCTGATGGGGCATCTGGAAAGTCCGGTAAATCTCAAAATCGACGTGAAATTGTGCGAAACTTTCAACAACGCTTTTTGCAACTGGATACGCATCAAAGCCAGCCTTGGAGTTATCAAACAAAAAACATTTCGAATGCCCAGCACATGCGGGAGCTGCGACAGCGTCTCATGAACTTGGAGCAGTCAGCAGGCAACTCTTCTAGTGATTCTAATGATTGTGGCACGCCAAGCAGTCAACTGAGACGGGAGCTTGAGCAGCGTCTGATGGATGTGGACTCATTTCATAGAGCCAAAAAGCTGAGTAATCGTCAAAGAGTTGCTGCCAAGCTACCTTCAGAAACAGAAGCTGCTCAGCGGATGCGGAGGCTGCGACAACGTCGTCGAGATCTTCAGTCTGCTCACAGTAATTGTAATAGTCCAAGAACTCCTCTCGAATTGAGTGCAAATCGAATGGAAGAGTTTCGACAGCGTCTCTTGAAGACAACAATTGTTGCAGCCACGGCTAAAACACAAAAACAATTACGAAACTTGACACACAAGAAATCCATTGGAGATAAAAAATTTTCAAAGCCTGCAACGTGACAAGATCATTAAAAACAGATATTTTATATTTTATTATTTATATTAGAGTTATAATTTTTTTCGACAGAATTTGTTATGTTTGCAAGCAGATCAAGTTTGTTTCAAATTTTTGCCACGCCCACTTCCGCCCCCGCAAATCAAAGAAAAAAATCGAATAACAAGCGTAATTTTAAAGCTAGAGGAATTTTGGTTTATACAATAATTACTATAGTAGTTATGATTCCTGAAAATTTGGTTGCGATCAGATATACAAGTTGTGGAAGTTATTAAAGAAATACTTTTGTAACAACAATCTGGTACCGTCTATGGTATATTTTGAATGGTGTACTATATCGATATTCCAAACATATCATTTGGTATATTTTTAGTATTTTCGGTACATTTTGAAAATGATACCGCAATATTTTGGCTTTATTAAATTTGGGTAGCGGGTATCTCACAGTCGAGCACACTCGACTGTAACTTTCTTACTTGTTTATTTGAGAAATGTGTGTATTTTGTTTAACTTAAGTTTTTATGAGGCTTGGTATCATCAAAATATATCTATCTACACTAAATATGTATGTTAAACCTGAAGTGTTATGATATTACCAAATAATTACATTTATGTATTTAAAAAATTGATGTGCCTATAAAAAAATGAGACTGGACGGACACATTCTTTGGCAGTCAATAGTCTCAGATACTTTAAAAGCTATGGAATTTAAATGTAAATATTAGATTTATATTTATCGTTACATTATAAAAAAAGAACTAACTAAAATAAGTATCTAATGAAGAATTTTAGATTTAATAAAATATAAACACAAAAATGCAAACAAATTATGGAAAACACTCATATTTTATTTATGGAAAATCATTATTTTTTGGAATCATTTTTAAAGCTTTTGTTCAATGTAATAACATAGTTGTGAATTCTGTATTGAACTTAACTTTAATATATTTTTAAATATAAATTAAAAATAATATTAAATTTATTTAATACAATTTATTAGCTTTGAAGTGCAAATTAAAAATAACCCCATTCAAATAATTGCAGGGATGGAACATTTAGTCGTTATTGGCTCGATAATCGAAAAAATCTACTCGATATGTTCGATACCAAAGTTATCGCAGCTGACAAGTATCACTGGGCGCGTATCGACAAATTGGCCGACAAATTTAATTCGAAAACAATGCGTAAATGTGATATTTGTAATAAAACAGATGAGGGAAGCGAAGATGACGATGTTTACATGTACGGACAGTGGATGACCAGATGTAAAATCACAGTGCATTATTTTTGTTTGGTAAGGACTGCAAATCTTTGATGAACAGCAATTAAAATATTTCTCGCTTTGCAGATGCTCTCAACACATTTGCCACAACATGGCGGCGACTCCAGTGGAATACTCGGTTTTATGATACGTGACATACGCAAAGAGATCCAAGCGGCACAACTACGCAAATGCTTCTATTGCCTTGGGCCAGGCGCCAGCATAGAGTGCCACAAGTGTCATAAAATCTTCCATTTGGCCTGCGGCATGGAAAGTCATTGTGTTAACTATTTCTGTGATGACTTTCGCAGCTATTGTAAGGATTGTGCACCACGCGACAAATATCAAAAGCAACTGATGGCGGCGCCACAGTCAGTTTTCAAAAATCTACGTTGCGACATTTGCTTTGACAGTATCCGTGTGTTTATATTGTCCAAAGTGGTGTATGGCGACTGTTGTCGCAAAGGATTTGCCCACAAGATCTGCATGCGACGCTATGCTTATTCATCCGGCTACTATTTGCGTTGTCTGTGGTGTCGTGATGTGAAATTCCACGAGACGATTAAACTGCAGTCGGTCTTTGTGCCAGATCGCGATGCTACCTGGGAGCTACAGAAGAATGCATATAGAGAATTGCATTCAAAGTCCTTGCATTGTGATGAAGCCGAATGTTTGTGTCCCAAGGGTAGAAGTTACAGTAATAAATATAGCTGGACCATACAGTTGTGCATTTCATGCGCTGCCTATGGTTCGCATTTCAAGTGCCGGAAGGATGGTACTAAAGATTTCAAATGCGAATCATGCAAAGAAATCGAAGCGAATATGCAGAAATCAAAAGACAGAAACAAAGAGCAAAATTCACAAAACAGCAACAAGGACCAAACAAATACCACGAGTCAATTGGATACAACATTATATTTGTCCAAGAATTCGCCATCGCTAGCATCGGATGACGAGGCGCTTCATGCCACAGGCGAGGAGAGCTGCTCCACTGAGGCCAGCATTGTAACAGTTATTGCCTCGCAACTTCGCAAATCGACGATCTCAGAACCAAACGAAACACCAACACCTGCAGCTGAAGTTGCTATTGAAATATCAACACCAACATGTGAAGATGCTGTTGAAACACCAACACCAATACTAATACCTGCAGCTGAAGTTGCTGTTGAAACACCAACACCAGCATGTGAAGATGCTGTTGAAACACCAACACCAACACCTGCAGCTGAGGCTGAAGTTGCTGTTGAGGCAATGGTGATTGATCCGCCGGATTCGCAGAAAATTGAATTCCGTTTGCCGCAACCGCCACCAACACCTAAAGTTGCTATTGAAACACCAACACCAACACCTGCTGTTGAGGCATCAACATTAACACCAACACCTCCCGCTGAGGCTGAAGTTGCTGTTGAGGCAATGGTTATTGATCTGCCGGTTTCGCAGAAGATTGAATTCCGTTTGCCACAACCGCAACCAACACCTGAAGTTGCTATTGAAACACCAATACCTGCTGTTGAGGTATCAACATTAACACCAACACCTCCCGCTGAGGCTGAAGTTTCTGTTGAGGCAATGGTGATTGATCTGCCGGATTCGCAGAAGATTGAATTCCGTTTGCCACAACCGCCGCTTTTTCTCCACAAGAGCTTCACGCATGGCGAACACTTCTATTTGCAGGTCTATGACTATCAGGAGCAGTATCCGGAGCGCTGCGTGGGCACTTGGACTTTCCGCTTTCTCATGAGCGATGCACGGATTCAGGATTGTTCTGAGCAGGCGTTGGAGCAGCTGCAGCCAACGATGTCAGATGTTTGGACGCGTGATAGAAATCGTGGCATCTACTACGAAATTGATCACAAAGAAAAGGAGCTGGCAATGTCATCAATTTAAACTAAAGTGCTTGTCAGCATATTCATTTTTGTAATGCTCATTCGTTTAACTAAGTTAATCGAACACCTTTAGTAATATTGAAAATCTTTTCTTTTTTTAAATTTGTTTTTGCTTTGCTTTTCTGAATTTCTCTTGTGAACATATTATTTATTTCAAAAGTTTATAATAAACAAAATAATTTAAAAAAAAATATTAATCTTAATATAAGAATACTTTCAATTATTCTTTTTGGCCTTAAGAATTGAATAAATATTGCTAGTTATTTGCTATTCGAGATATTAATATGATTAATTTATTATAATAAAGAATCTGATCGACAATTGAAAACATAGTCAATATATATAAACCCATAGATAAGTAAAATAAGTATAACAACTCGAGTGTACTCGACTATGAGATACCCGCTACCCATTTTAAATAAAAGCAATTTATTTTGCGGTATTATTCTCAAAATATACCAAATATTCTGCAAAAATACTAAAAATATTCCAAATGGTATATGTGGTATATCGGTGTAGTACCGCATTCAAAATATACCTTAGTCGGCATAATATACCAGATTGTCAGCCAAAGCAACTAAGACCCCTAGTAAGTAGGCGTTTTTGCCAATACAAAAGTATTTCTTTAATACCTTCCACAATTTATATCTGATCGCAATCAAATTCTCAGGACTCATAAATATATATATTATTTTATACACCAAAATTGGCAGATCTATCTTTAATACTTATCTTGTTATTCGATTTTTATACCCGCTACCCATAGGGTAGAAGGGTATTATAACTTTGTGCCGGCAGGAAATGTATGTAACAGGTAGAAGGAGGCATCTCCGACCCTATAAAGTATATATATTCTTGATCAGCGTCAACAGCCGAGACGATCTAGCCATGTCCGTCTGTGTGTCTGTCCGTCTGTCCGTATGAAACACTGGATCTCAGAGACTATAAGAGATAGAGCTATAATTTTTTTTCGACAGCATTTGTTATGTTTGCACGCAGATCAAGTTTGTTTCAAATTTTTGCCACGCCCACTTCCGCCCCCGCAAATCAAAAAAATCGAATAACAAGCGTAATTTTAACTACTATAGTAGTTATGATTCCTGAAAATTTGGTTGCGATCAGATAAAAATTGTCGAAGTTATTAAAGAAATACTTTTGTATGGGCATAAACGCCTACTTACTAGGGCTCTTAGTTGCTTTTTCTGACAATCTGGTATATTGTGCCGTCTATGGTATATTTTGAATGCAGTACTATGTCGATATACCAAATATACCATTTGGTATATTTTTAGTATTTTTGCAGTATATTCGGTATATTTTGAGAAAATACCGCAAAATATGTTTCTTTTATTCAAAATGGGTAGCGGGTATCTCACAGTCGAGTACACTCGACTGTAGCTTTCTTACTTGTTTTGATTTGGGCGTGGTAAAAATTTGAAACAAACTTTATCTGCGTGCAAACATAACATGGCTAGATCGTCTCGGCTGTTGGCGTTGATCATGAATATACTTGGGTAGCGGGTATCTCACTATCGAGCACACTCGACTGTAGCTTTATAACTTGTTATTTTTTCGAATTTAAAAAAAATTACTGACAATCATCCGACATTGAAATTTCTTCTTCCGACAGAGAATCTAGGCTGAGACTCTAGGTTATCATTACTTGACCTCTCTCGTTCAGATCTATTGAGCGGAGAATCCACATCCGCGTCAGACATTCAATGACTTTAACGAAATAACAAAATTCAGTTCCAAATTCAATTTACTTGCGGGCAGTCGAAACATTTAAAATGGGCAGAATAAAATTTAACGGAGTTTTCTTACTGATGGTCCTTCAAATATTCTTGGTGGCTACAACAACTGGAGATTAAGTGAGATCAAAGACATTAAAATGATTAAAGTGTATAACATACGTTTTCTTCCTATCAGACGTATGAATTAGACCAAAAAAAAGTGAAACCGTTGCTCGATATTATTAGACAAGTCAGAAATGAGTTAGAACAAAGTGAAATTAAGGAAAAGCAGATAAGTGAATTCAATTCTGATCTTATGGAAAAATATCATGAAATTGTAAGAATTCATGAAACATTCATGAAGGAGGCAGCTCTATTAAATGAGTATAAAAACAAAGTAATCAAAGGGGACCACGATTTGCAATTGTGTCAAAATAAAGTTGATAAATCTGAATCTGAAATTAATTCACAACAAAATATTATTCTTAAATTAAAAGAACAACTATCAGATAAATCCACCAACTTAGAAAATTGTCAAGATCAATTAAAATTTCTTAGTTCCAGATTAATTGAAAAAGATGAAAATATAAAGAGATTGAGTGAGAATATTAAAAATAACACAGAACATCAGAAAACACTTGAGTTGGAATTAGAGAAGAGTAAATCTTTAATAATAACATAAACCATGAAAAAGATATTCAGTTATGTCGTTCAGAAATCAACAAATTAAATAGGACATCAGAGAACATTAGAGAAGAACAGAAAACGTTTCAATTGAAATTAAAAGAATGGGATGTAGTGGTCGCTTGGACCGCCAACATTTATTGGGTGGGCCTAAAAGTAGGCAAAGGTTTTTTTTTGCCAAGTAGGAAAAAATGCCAGCGCCACGGCACTAGATGTAGAAAATAGTAGTTAATGTAATATATTTATTAAAGTTATGTTTATGTATGTTAATAATCTAATTTTTGTTAGTTAAATGTTAAATGTATAATAATTGTTTAATGTTAGTAGAAACTTTTAGGATAATTGTATTTTGTTGGCACAAATTTATTAGCGCCATCTGTGTGTGGGGCTTGACAACAACAAAAAGATTTTTGCGATAGATGCATCTTGAGGCAGTGAATGTCAAAGAATGGGAAGTAAAGAATGCATCAAAGATTAACGCCCTATTGACAAGCCAGTTTTTTCTCATTCGTGCTGGTCATGCAATCTCAAAAAGGCATTTTCTGAATTGGTTGTGACAAGTCGCACCAGGGAAAAAAATACATATATAAATTGAGAATTAAGTGCGACGGTCATAAATATTCAGCCAACAGAAATATTCAGTTAAATAAAAGTGCATAGTGCGAATAGAGAAAGTGTGTGAAAACACCCTTTTTTTCGGTCAGCTGCCGATAGCCAACAGGCGGGAACAAAATTTGGAGATTTTCTGGTGCCGTCCAAAAGGCAGGGTAACTATTGCACTATTGCAGATATAAAGCTTACATGTATTCATGATCTGATTTTCCTTTCACAATCAGACGGCACGTAGTTCCATATTGTACTTTTGGATGTTGTTGGTGCTTATGAAGTTAAGCCACCAAGCAAAGCTCATCCACTCCGCTTCGACAGTCGGCAGAACAAAGCTTGTACGAAAGCTTTGAAAGCTTCTGCACGACCGCTGCGAAAGCTGCAGCAGATCAGCTGATAGCTGCAAGCGGGAGACAGCACTGCAATCTGGCACAAATTTGGAGGAGCGATTTGCAGCGCTACCGCACCGCCGCCACCTCAATTTGCATTGGGAGTTGTCCCTAAGAGGGAAAGCCAGGAGAACGCAAACATTACCACAGATGTGGTATATGTGCAATTGACCGGGCGACGACTGGAGGAAATGTCTAAGAAGCTGATGATCGTGCCATAGATGTTTGTGTTGTTCAGTATATGTATTTCGACATTGTTCATTTTGGGCCTTCTGCCACTTAATTAGTGCTTCTTTGTATTCTATTTTGTTCATGTAAAGTCTTGTTTACGTTCATATATATATGTTGAATGGAAGAATTGATGTAAATTTACATGTGATTCCGTGGTATAATATACTAGGTATCAGTTGTAAATAAACTTCAATAGTCATTTGGTCGTCCTACATATATATTGTTCGTAAATACTTTTGTTTTCTGTCATGAATTTGCAATTTTAGAATTACATTTATAATTGTTTACAAAGTAAACAATGGAACATCTGGCATAAAAGCTCAGATCAACATTTGAGTAGAAAGCTTTTGGTTAGGGCTTTAAAGTTTTGTTCCACAGCTGCAACCACAACAACATAACAACACACACACACATATCACCGGCTGTGAAAGATCTTTCGTCGCTGGAGAATGCTGTAAGTGAGCTTTTTGTTTATACATACGTAGCTTTTATTCATATTGTTCGCTACAGAGCTTTTTTGTGTATTGCATCTGTTGAATGCAAAAGTAAAAGACCAAACGAAGTTTATTTTTATCTGTTTTGGCTGGCAGCTTCATTTCGCTGCGCCTGAGAAACCTTAAGTTTCTTAGGGCTGGGCATTTGCCGATGGTCCATTGCCATATAATGATATGGATTACTAATTAAATAGTTTTATAGTGCATAAAAACTATCTATTATTAGCGATCCATATACAAATTGCAATACGAAATATTGGCTAACTATTTCTATTAATTATATTTATTTCTATATATCTATTTATTTAGTTTTTAAGTATTTATGAAATAGATTTAAATTAGCTTTAATATTTCAACGTCTTTATTTCATATTCCGTCCATGTTATCTTTTGGTTTATTTGCCTTTTTCTTTATGTTTTAAATAAATTTGTTATAATGTTGAGTATGTGCGAGTAAGTTTGCAAATTTGGAACCATGCAGCATTTGTATGAGGAGGGTTGAGTAACGAGGAGCTTCTCTAAGGGATCCTGTCATTTAAATTGATTCTTCCATTGGCTTTGCAGGATCATGGTAGGGTGGGCGTCTGCACCAATGAGTGCAACGTAAAGGAGAAGTGCTCCAAGTCGAAGGTAGATCCCTAACTTGTCTTTCATCCAGTTTCCTTCTAACTCTTTACCTCTTTTGTTTACTGTCCTTGTATGTCTTTCCCCGATTTTCCCTTTCCTTAAGTACGCGAATTTATTAATAATGTAATTAATCTACGGAAGCATGTAACGGAAAGGATTTTTCCCCTTTAGCCCACTCCCAGCCGACCAGACAACAGCCGTAGCGATCGCGTACACCTTTCGTATCGTTACAAGTACACCAGCTTCTAAAACGAACAAGCTTCGTTACACGTTACAGTTTAATTATATTATTTGGCGCCCAAACGTGGGGCCAGGTTAGCATTATTGTTTTATTATATTGTTATGTTAGCTAGCCTGTCTTCGAAAAAAATATTTTCGAAATATTTTGTATTGGTGATTATGTGGAGTCTTAGCTGGAGCCAAGTTTTCTTGCGGATAAAACTGCAACTTGCCGCTAGATAGAAACATTGCAGTCAATACAAAGTAAACAATGGAGTTCGTCCGCTTTCTGATTCTGTGTTGATCATTACACACGAGCATGGTCGTTATCTTCTGCGTGGATACGAGTGTAAGTGTTAGTGAGGCAACCAAAATCTATCGGTGGTTGAACATTGTTTCTAAATATTTGCTTGGAACGAGTAAGTGGTTCCGAACTACTTAACTTGCCGCTATATTTGGAGCAATGTTTCGAATTTCTTTTGTTTCCAATACCTACTTTTGATTCTGTGTTGATCATTATACACGAGCATGGTCGTTATCTTCTGCGTGGATACGAGTGTAAGTGATAGTGATGCAACCAAAATCTACCAGTGTTTGCAACAATGTTTTCGAATTTCCTATTTTCTTTTTTCTCAATATCTATTTTTTTTTCCGTGTTAATCAATACACACGAGCATGGTCGATATCTTTTGCGTGGATACGAGTGTAAGTGGTAGTGATGTGACCAAAATCTATCTGTGTTTTCGAATTTCCTATTTTCTTTTTCATCATCTACTTTTTCATTCTGTGTTAATCAATACACACGAACATGGTCGTTATCTTTTGCGTGGATACGAGTGTAAGTGGTAGCGATGCAACAATACCTATCTGTATTTGGATATTGTTTCTAGATATTCGCTTGGAACGAGTAAGTGGTTTCGAACTACTTAACTTGCCGCTATATCTGGAGCAATTTTTCAGATTCCCTATTTTCTTTGTTTTCAATATCTACTTTCGACTATTAGTTAGCAACTCCTCCTTCGATAAGTGTTGCATGGTTCCAAATTTATTTATGTTATATTGGTATCTTTTTTGAGTTTGATCGCATTTACTGTTTATTTGTTATTATTACTATTATTATTATTACTGTCATTATTGTTTTGTGTTTCATACGTTTTTTTTTGTTTAGTTAGCAATTTATAAATATCCAAAATGGCCAGACCCGTTAGTGGAAAGTGTAATCTACTATATCAGAGAATGGCGGGAGAAACTTTCTGTGGTGTATGCTCGAAAGAAGTAGAGTATCCAGCTCAACTTCTAACAACGAGTTGCAATCACTATTTTCATCATATGTGTTTCAGTACTGCGACTGAAAATAACGAAGTCTGCCCAAGTTGTAAGACTGTGTTAAGCAAATCCATGAGTTTGGCAGAAGAACTAAGTGCAGTTCAGAGTTCAGAAGAACAAAAGCTATCAAAATTCAAAAGCCAGGCAGTAGCGCAAAATCTGTTAATCACAGGCTCTAGCAATATTGCACCGACTTGTATGCCCGAACTTGTTCAGCCGAATTCAGATCTAGCACCAGTTGTGCCACCAATGGTTAGTTTGCAGCAGAGTATTGCGGAGGACGTAGCAACCCAGCATCCGCAGGACTTGTCGAAAGCGAGTGAAGGTGGCTTTCACAGGTTGTCAGTTAATTCAGCGACTCAAGTTGGAAGCTATAGAGTTGACTCTGCTCCTAGGCAATTGTCGTCAGCCAGGCAACGGCAGCATCAATCGATTGAGGAGTTTTTGTGTGCGTTACGATCCAGCAGGCAGTTAGCAGAAAATGTCAGTCCATATTGTGTTGCATTTGGACAACACATGATTCTTAATGGCAATACCTATCCACTTCTAAGAAATTTAGAACTTCTAGAAAACCGTACAGCTAGTTTTCATCGAGCGGATTCCGTTGATATAATAAGGCAAACGACTCAACAGAGCATAAAACGGAATCACGAAGAAAAAGAAGAGCAGTACAATCTTAGAAGTCGAGAAGTAGATTTTAGAATTGGTCCAGAAGTTGTTGGGCGAAGGTTTCAACAAAATAATTTTGAAAAAGGCTTTAATGCGAACCTAACTCCAACACTGGTGAAATCTCGCATTAAGCATAAGTTGAGCATTAGTTATTATGAGTTAGGAGATACCCAAGGGCGATTCATTTTAAAATATCATGTTAAAGATTTAAAAACAATAAATCGCATATCAAACAATTCGTCCAAGCGAGTATCACTCTTTGGAGTGATGACCCCAAAGTGTGATTTTGGCAGGGGGGATTGTAGTGGTCGCTTGGACCGCCAACATTTATTGGGTGGGCCTAAAAGTAGGCAAAGGTTTTTTTTTGCCAAGTAGGAAAAAATGCCAGCGCCACGGCACTAGATGTAGAAAATAGTAGTTAATGTAATATATTTATTAAAGTTATGTTTATGTATGTTAATAATCTAATTTTTGTTAGTTAAATGTTAAATGTATAATAATTGTTTAATGTTAGTAGAAACTTTTAGGATAATTGTATTTTGTTGGCACAAATTTATTAGCGCCATCTGTGTGTGGGGCTTGACAACAACAAAAAAAGATTTTTGCGATAGATGCATCTTGAGGCAGTGAATGTCAAAGAATGGGAAGTAAAGAATGCATCAAAGATTAACGCCCTATTGACAAGCCAGTTTTTCTCATTCGTGCTGGTCATGCAATCTCAAAAAGGCATTTTCTGAATTGGTTGTGACAAGTCGCACCAGGGAAAAAAATACATATATAAATTGAGAATTAAGTGCGACGGTCATAAATATTCAGCCAACAGAAATATTCAGTTAAATAAAAAGTGCATAGTGCGAATAGAGAAAGTGTGTGAAAACACCCTTTTTTTTCGGTCAGCTGCCGATAGCCAACAGGCGGGAACAAAATTTGGAGATTTTCTGGTGCCGTCCAAAAAGGCAGGGTAACTATTGCACTATTGCAGATATAAAGCTTACATGTATTCATGATCTGATTTTCCTTTCACAATCAGACGGCACGTAGTTCCATATTGTACTTTTGGATGTTGTTGGTGCTTATGAAGTTAAGCCACCAAGCAAAGCTCATCCACTCCGCTTCGACAGTCGGCAGAACAAAGCTTGTACGAAAGCTTTGAAAGCTTCTGCACGACCGCTGCGAAAGCTGCAGCAGATCAGCTGATAGCTGCAAGCGGGAGACAGCACTGCAATCTGGCACAAATTTGGAGGAGCGATTTGCAGCGCTACCGCACCGCCGCCACCTCAATTTGCATTGGGAGTTGTCCCTAAGAGGGAAAGCCAGGAGAACGCAAACATTACCACAGATGTGGTATATGTGCAATTGACCGGGCGACGACTGGAGGAAATGTCTAAGAAGCTGATGATCGTGCCATAGATGTTTGTGTTGTTCAGTATATGTATTTCGACATTGTTCATTTTGGGCCTTCTGCCACTTAATTAGTGCTTCTTTGTATTCTATTTTGTTCATGTAAAGTCTTGTTTACGTTCATATATATATGTTGAATGGAAGAATTGATGTAAATTTACATGTGATTCCGTGGTATAATATACTAGGTATCAGTTGTAAATAAACTTCAATAGTCATTTGGTCGTCCTACATATATATTGTTCGTAAATACTTTTGTTTTCTGTCATGAATTTGCAATTTTAGAATTACATTTATAATTGTTTACAAAGTAAACAATGGAACATCTGGCATAAAAGCTCAGATCAACATTTGAGTAGAAAGCTTTTGGTTAGGGCTTTAAAGTTTTGTTCCACAGCTGCAACCACAACAACATAACAACACACACACACATATCACCGGCTGTGAAAGATCTTTCGTCGCTGGAGAATGCTGTAAGTGAGCTTTTTGTTTATACATACGTAGCTTTTATTCATATTGTTCGCTACAGAGCTTTTTGTGTATTGCATCTGTTGAATGCAAAAGTAAAAGACCAAACGAAGTTTATTTTTATCTGTTTTGGCTGGCAGCTTCATTTCGCTGCGCCTGAGAAACCTTAAGTTTCTTAGGGCTGGGCATTTGCCGATGGTCCATTGCCATATAATGATATGGATTACTAATTAAATAGTTTTATAGTGCATAAAAACTATCTATTATTAGCGATCCATATACAAATTGCAATACGAAATATTGGCTAACTATTTCTATTAATTATATTTATTTCTATATATCTATTTATTTAGTTTTTAAGTATTTATGAAATAGATTTAAATTAGCTTTAATATTTCAACGTCTTTATTTCATATTCCGTCCATGTTATCTTTTGGTTTATTTGCCTTTTTCTTTATGTTTTAAATAAATTTGTTATAATGTTGAGTATGTGCGAGTAAGTTTGCAAATTTGGAACCATGCAGCATTTGTATGAGGAGGGTTGAGTAACGAGGAGCTTCTCTAAGGGATCCTGTCATTTAAATTGATTCTTCCATTGGCTTTGCAGGATCATGGTAGGGTGGGCGTCTGCACCAATGAGTGCAACGTAAAGGAGAAGTGCTCCAAGTCGAAGGTAGATCCCTAACTTGTCTTTCATCCAGTTTCCTTCTAACTCTTTACCTCTTTTGTTTACTGTCCTTGTATGTCTTTCCCCGATTTTCCCTTTCCTTAAGTACGCGAATTTATTAATAATGTAATTAATCTACGGAAGCATGTAACGGAAAGGATTTTTCCCCTTTAGCCCACTCCCAGCCGACCAGACAACAGCCGTAGCGATCGCGTACACCTTTCGTATCGTTACAAGTACACCAGCTTCTAAAACGAACAAGCTTCGTTACACGTTACAGTTTAATTATATTATTTGGCGCCCAAACGTGGGGCCAGGTTAGCATTATTGTTTTATTATATTGTTATGTTAGCTAGCCTGTCTTCGAAAAAAATATTTTCGAAATATTTTGTATTGGTGATTATGTGGAGTCTTAGCTGGAGCCAAGTTTTCTTGCGGATAAAACTGCAACTTGCCGCTAGATAGAAACATTGCAGTCAATACAAAGTAAACAATGGAGTTCGTCCGCTTTCTGATTCTGTGTTGATCATTACACACGAGCATGGTCGTTATCTTCTGCGTGGATACGAGTGTAAGTGTTAGTGAGGCAACCAAAATCTATCGGTGGTTGAACATTGTTTCTAAATATTTGCTTGGAACGAGTAAGTGGTTCCGAACTACTTAACTTGCCGCTATATTTGGAGCAATGTTTCGAATTTCTTTTGTTTCCAATACCTACTTTTTGATTCTGTGTTGATCATTATACACGAGCATGGTCGTTATCTTCTGCGTGGATACGAGTGTAAGTGATAGTGATGCAACCAAAATCTACCAGTGTTTGCAACAATGTTTTCGAATTTCCTATTTTCTTTTTCTCAATATCTATTTTTTTCCGTGTTAATCAATACACACGAGCATGGTCGATATCTTTTGCGTGGATACGAGTGTAAGTGGTAGTGATGTGACCAAAATCTATCTGTGTTTTCGAATTTCCTATTTTCTTTTCATCATCTACTTTTTCATTCTGTGTTAATCAATACACACGAACATGGTCGTTATCTTTTGCGTGGATACGAGTGTAAGTGGTAGCGATGCAACAATACCTATCTGTATTTGGATATTGTTTCTAGATATTCGCTTGGAACGAGTAAGTGGTTTCGAACTACTTAACTTGCCGCTATATCTGGAGCAATTTTTCAGATTCCCTATTTTCTTTGTTTTCAATATCTACTTTCGACTATTAGTTAGCAACTCCTCCTTCGATAAGTGTTGCATGGTTCCAAATTTATTTATGTTATATTGGTATCTTTTTTGAGTTTGATCGCATTTACTGTTTATTTGTTATTATTACTATTATTATTATTACTGTCATTATTGTTTTGTGTTTCATACGTTTTTTTGTTTAGTTAGCAATTTATAAATATCCAAAATGGCCAGACCCGTTAGTGGAAAGTGTAATCTACTATATCAGAGAATGGCGGGAGAAACTTTCTGTGGTGTATGCTCGAAAGAAGTAGAGTATCCAGCTCAACTTCTAACAACGAGTTGCAATCACTATTTTCATCATATGTGTTTCAGTACTGCGACTGAAAATAACGAAGTCTGCCCAAGTTGTAAGACTGTGTTAAGCAAATCCATGAGTTTGGCAGAAGAACTAAGTGCAGTTCAGAGTTCAGAAGAACAAAAGCTATCAAAATTCAAAAGCCAGGCAGTAGCGCAAAATCTGTTAATCACAGGCTCTAGCAATATTGCACCGACTTGTATGCCCGAACTTGTTCAGCCGAATTCAGATCTAGCACCAGTTGTGCCACCAATGGTTAGTTTGCAGCAGAGTATTGCGGAGGACGTAGCAACCCAGCATCCGCAGGACTTGTCGAAAGCGAGTGAAGGTGGCTTTCACAGGTTGTCAGTTAATTCAGCGACTCAAGTTGGAAGCTATAGAGTTGACTCTGCTCCTAGGCAATTGTCGTCAGCCAGGCAACGGCAGCATCAATCGATTGAGGAGTTTTTGTGTGCGTTACGATCCAGCAGGCAGTTAGCAGAAAATGTCAGTCCATATTGTGTTGCATTTGGACAACACATGATTCTTAATGGCAATACCTATCCACTTCTAAGAAATTTAGAACTTCTAGAAAACCGTACAGCTAGTTTTCATCGAGCGGATTCCGTTGATATAATAAGGCAAACGACTCAACAGAGCATAAAACGGAATCACGAAGAAAAAGAAGAGCAGTACAATCTTAGAAGTCGAGAAGTAGATTTTAGAATTGGTCCAGAAGTTGTTGGGCGAAGGTTTCAACAAAATAATTTTGAAAAAGGCTTTAATGCGAACCTAACTCCAACACTGGTGAAATCTCGCATTAAGCATAAGTTGAGCATTAGTTATTATGAGTTAGGAGATACCCAAGGGCGATTCATTTTAAAATATCATGTTAAAGATTTAAAAACAATAAATCGCATATCAAACAATTCGTCCAAGCGAGTATCACTCTTTGGAGTGATGACCCCAAAGTGTGATTTTGGCAGGGGGGATTGTAGTGGTCGCTTGGACCGCCAACATTTATTGGGTGGGCCTAAAAGTAGGCAAAGGTTTTTTTGCCAAGTAGGAAAAATGCCAGCGCCACGGCACTAGATGTAGAAAATAGTAGTTAATGTAATATATTTATTAAAGTTATGTTTATGTATGTTAATAATCTAATTTTTGTTAGTTAAATGTTAAATGTATAATAATTGTTTAATGTTAGTAGAAACTTTTAGGATAATTGTATTTTGTTGGCACAAATTTATTAGCGCCATCTGTGTGTGGGGCTTGACAACAACAAAAAAGATTTTTGCGATAGATGCATCTTGAGGCAGTGAATGTCAAAGAATGGGAAGTAAAGAATGCATCAAAGATTAACGCCCTATTGACAAGCCAGTTTTTTCTCATTCGTGCTGGTCATGCAATCTCAAAAGGCATTTTCTGAATTGGTTGTGACAAGTCGCACCAGGGAAAAAATACATATATAAATTGAGAATTAAGTGCGACGGTCATAAATATTCAGCCAACAGAAATATTCAGTTAAATAAAAAGTGCATAGTGCGAATAGAGAAAGTGTGTGAAAACACCCCTTTTTTTTCGGTCAGCTGCCGATAGCCAACAGGCGGGAACAAAATTTGGAGATTTTCTGGTGCCGTCCAAAAGGCAGGGTAACTATTGCACTATTGCAGATATAAAGCTTACATGTATTCATGATCTGATTTTCCTTTCACAATCAGACGGCACGTAGTTCCATATTGTACTTTTGGATGTTGTTGGTGCTTATGAAGTTAAGCCACCAAGCAAAGCTCATCCACTCCGCTTCGACAGTCGGCAGAACAAAGCTTGTACGAAAGCTTTGAAAGCTTCTGCACGACCGCTGCGAAAGCTGCAGCAGATCAGCTGATAGCTGCAAGCGGGAGACAGCACTGCAATCTGGCACAAATTTGGAGGAGCGATTTGCAGCGCTACCGCACCGCCGCCACCTCAATTTGCATTGGGAGTTGTCCCTAAGAGGGAAAGCCAGGAGAACGCAAACATTACCACAGATGTGGTATATGTGCAATTGACCGGGCGACGACTGGAGGAAATGTCTAAGAAGCTGATGATCGTGCCATAGATGTTTGTGTTGTTTAGTATATGTATTTCGACATTGTTCATTTTGGGCCTTCTGCCACTTAATTAGTGCTTCTTTGTATTCTATTTTGTTCATGTAAAGTCTTGTTTACGTTCATATATATATGTTGAATGGAAGAATTGATGTAAATTTACATGTGATTCCGTGGTATAATATACTAGGTATCAGTTGTAAATAAACTTCAATAGTCATTTGGTCGTCCTACATATATATTGTTCGTAAATACTTTTGTTTTCTGTCATGAATTTGCAATTTTAGAATTACATTTATAATTGTTTACAAAGTAAACAATGGAACATCTGGCATAAAAGCTCAGATCAACATTTGAGTAGAAAGCTTTTGGTTAGGGCTTTAAAGTTTTGTTCCACAGCTGCAACCACAACAACATAACAACACACACACACATATCACCGGCTGTGAAAGATCTTTCGTCGCTGGAGAATGCTGTAAGTGAGCTTTTTGTTTATACATACGTAGCTTTTATTCATATTGTTCGCTACAGAGCTTTTTGTGTATTGCATCTGTTGAATGCAAAAGTAAAAGACCAAACGAAGTTTATTTTTATCTGTTTTGGCTGGCAGCTTCATTTCGCTGCGCCTGAGAAACCTTAAGTTTCTTAGGGCTGGGCATTTGCCGATGGTCCATTGCCATATAATGATATGGATTACTAATTAAATAGTTTTATAGTGCATAAAAACTATCTATTATTAGCGATCCATATACAAATTGCAATACGAAATATTGGCTAACTATTTCTATTAATTATATTTATTTCTATATATCTATTTATTTAGTTTTTAAGTATTTATGAAATAGATTTAAATTAGCTTTAATATTTCAACGTCTTTATTTCATATTCCGTCCATGTTATCTTTTGGTTTATTTGCCTTTTTCTTTATGTTTTAAATAAATTTGTTATAATGTTGAGTATGTGCGAGTAAGTTTGCAAATTTGGAACCATGCAGCATTTGTATGAGGAGGGTTGAGTAACGAGGAGCTTCTCTAAGGGATCCTGTCATTTAAATTGATTCTTCCATTGGCTTTGCAGGATCATGGTAGGGTGGGCGTCTGCACCAATGAGTGCAACGTAAAGGAGAAGTGCTCCAAGTCGAAGGTAGATCCCTAACTTGTCTTTCATCCAGTTTCCTTCTAACTCTTTACCTCTTTTGTTTACTGTCCTTGTATGTCTTTCCCCGATTTTCCCTTTCCTTAAGTACGCGAATTTATTAATAATGTAATTAATCTACGGAAGCATGTAACGGAAAGGATTTTTCCCCTTTAGCCCACTCCCAGCCGACCAGACAACAGCCGTAGCGATCGCGTACACCTTTCGTATCGTTACAAGTACACCAGCTTCTAAAACGAACAAGCTTCGTTACACGTTACAGGGAAACTAAGCTTAGTCAATCTGAACTTGATAAATTAACACCCACAACATGCATCCCTTTCGGAGAATATTCAGGAGTTCATCAACTCAAGGTCTCTGGCATAGGTTTATTCAATGTTTTGTGCGATAGTCACTTAGCTGGATCTGGATGGCTTGTAATACAATAACGAGTTGGGGGAAATGAGAGTTTCAATAGGGATTGGGCAACGTTTCGTCAAGGTTTCGGTTCTTTTGAAAGTGATTTCTTTCTTGGATAAGAGAAGATACATCGCATCACGAGCTTGAAGCGTTTCGAACTTTACATATATTTGGTTGTTCAGAATGGAAGTACCTACAACGATCGTTATGACAACTTTAAAATATCAGATGAAGATAATGGATATGCACTGAGTTTTGGGTAAATTCACTGGAACTATTATTGAGGATGCCATGAGAGAAAGTGAAAACATGAAATTCACAACATTTGATCACGACAACGACGGACATGATTATTATAATTGCGCAGTCGAGATTAAAAGTGCCTGGTGGTACGTTTATTGTTATGCTGAGTAAATATTGCACATATTATTTACGAAGGAATACACATAATTATAGGTTTTTATTATTATATATATATAATTGGTGCATTAAGAAAATAAAATAAATAAATAAATAAAATAAAACGACTATTTAATGCAGCGATTTATTTTTTGAATGGAAATATTTCAGTGTTATTGCATTTATTGTATCTTTTGATGTAGCAACTTTTGAATCTTTAGACGCTATCAATAGAGGTGCAAATACTTAAAAGTCAACTTATGATTATCCTGAATATATCCTTTCAGTCGAGCTTTGAATATTAATGTAATTTAAGAAATGATCTACACATATTCGTTTGTTACTAATAATGCATACAAAATTTTGTTTTTGCAACATCAGTTGATGGAAAGGTAATAATTACACAAAGCAGTGTATTATAGTGGGTGCTATAAGTGTATTTATTTTCCTCTTATTAGACAGATTAATTCGACCAACAAATGCAAGTAAGAAAGCTACAGTCGAGTGTGCTCGACTGTGAGATACCCGCTACACATTTTGAATAAAAGCAAAAAATTGCGGTATTTTTTCAAAAATACTACAAATATACCGAATGGTATTTTTTTATATCGTATAGTTCCAGATTCAAAATTTACCATAGATGGCATAATATACCAGATTGTCAGTCAAAGCAACTAAGACCCTTAGTAAGTAGGCGTTTTTACCCAAAAGTATTTCTTTAACAACTTCCACAATTTTATTATATAGCTCTATCTCTTATAGTCTCTGAGATCCAGTGTTTCATACTGACAGACACACAGACGGACAGAGATGCATGGCTAGATAGTCTCGGCTGTTGATGCTGATCAAGAATATATATACTTTATAGGGTCGGAAATGCCTCCTTCTACCTGTTACATACATTTCCTGCCGGCACAAAGTTATAATACCCTTCCACCCTATAGGTAGCGGGTGTAAAAATAAATAAGAGTAAGAGTATTAACCTACTACCTTGATTCTCAATCACTCAGTAATTGCACTGCAACCCCTTCGCTAATCAGATGTCAATGAAAAGTGTCTTCGATGCTGTGTTCAATGACAGAGCTTTTAAGCTCAACACTTCCAGCAAATCAGGAAATTGGGGTATGCAAAAAAGCTCTTTGCACTGCAGGGGTAAAAGAAAAACCCCCTGACGAATGCAACACTGTCAACACTGTAACGAAGGGAAGCAAAGCTTTCGCAGGTACAATCAAAGTTATCACCAGAAGCTGAGAGTCAACGGAGACGCAAACAACCCTCGTGCAGGACAACGAATCGGTTGCGAGGATGTGATTTTGCTGCTGACTTCCTCAAGTCAACAACATCGAACAACAAATTTTTGCAGTCAGCAAAAAAAAAAGAGTGCTTAACAGCTTGTTAGATAGTTGTAGTGAATTTTTGCTAAAATGCGAAGTCGCACTGAGCTGGTGACCACCACATTTGATTTGGATTCAGATGAGGAGGACTATAGTCCCGACGACGACGACTCCGAGGAGGATTGGCGACCCAATAACAACAACAAGAAGCCGCAAACCAAACAATCCGAAGCTGGCGGTGGCCGCAAACGCAAATCCAGCGCTTCAACGGCATCCAAGGCCAAGAGACGTGCGATTGCTGCAGCGGCTGCAGCAGCAGCGGCGGCTGCGGCAGCTGCTGCTGTGGCAGCTTCCAAGGTGAGTGATGATGATGACTTCGAGTCCGCTGATGACTTTTTGGATGGCGACGAGGAGGAGGATGAGGATGAATTGGATACAGAGCACAGCGATGAGGATGATATCGAGTCGCCAGCAGCGAGCACCTCAACCAACAAGCGTCCTCAGAGTCTGCCGCCAAAGAAGCAGTTTGCAGTAAAACTGACGCAGCTAGATTTGCTAATCAACAAGCGTGAATTGTGTGCCAAGGATTGGCTGCAGAATGCACGTCTGTGTCTGTGGCGCAAGGATGAGCAAACGAAGCTGTTGCAGAAGTATTTGCGGGTCAAGACCACACAGGATGCGGAACAGCAGCTGCTCTTCACCTCCAGCTCAGTGGTGAGTTTGTGTAACACTTCTTCCTTAATATCCTTAATGTATAAATGCAATTTCTTAAACAGTACTCCAGCTGGGATGAGCAGCACATAGGTGACTTTGTGGCCGTTAAAGTGAATTGTTTGGATCCGAATAATCGACGCATTCAACTGGCTGATTTAGAGGCTATTAAAAAGTTGTCGCTAGAGCTGCAGGCGACACAACACGTGGCTGATGAGGCGGCGGCAACAACTAATTAACTTTCGAGTTGGTTTAAGCACACAACAATTCCTAGCGTTAACTTAGTATTATTATTAGTATTTTAAAAGTTGAAAACGATTTTCAAATTTAATGTTTAGTGAAAACAATTTCAATATCAAATTAAAAATCGCGCATTTGCACAGTAATTTTTTTTCGAGGGCGGGTCGTTAACTATAATAATAATAATAATGTGTGTCAACAATCATTTGAATTGCATACATACGTATAATTTGCTTAGTTAACAGCCAATTTTAATGAAAGTGTTGCATTTAATTAGCACGGCAGCTAAGCGAATTATACTATATGGTACTATATATGCATGTATGCTGCTTGATTTTTGGATGCCGGACGGTTTGCAGAGTTTAGCCTGCCAGCTGCGGTTACCGACGACGTTCGCCTTTGACTGTTTTGCGTTTTTCTTTCTTCTCTTCACGCAATTGCTTCTGCTTTTCGCGATCCTCTTTATCCTTTTGCTTTTTGGCCGCACTCTCTAGTCGCGCTTGCTCTCTCTTCTCCTTCGCCAGATTCGCTACATCCGCCTTGTTTGTATTCGCCATAATTCCGCCAGAGCCACTTGGCTCAATGCCCTCGCCATCCGAATCGTCGTCCTCCTCTTCGCTGACAGCAGTCTACAAATAAGTTAAAATAAGCTTTTAAGAATGAGTTTAAGGATTTGACAATTTGTGGTTAACCTGTGAATATTGCGCGAGTATCTGTTGCTTGATGCGACGCTCCTCGTCGGTATATTCACGCTCCTTGGCGGCGGGTTGTAGCTTTTGTTGCTCCAGCAACTTGGCCAGCTGAGCATTCACATCGATGTCCAGACCTTTCTTGGGCGGCTCATCGGCGCTGGGATGACTCTGTAGCCACTTTTGCAGTATGCTCGCCACCAGCTCCTCAATATTGGCACTCTATAAGCGAAAATGTTATTAAGAAATTGTACAGTTTAATACCTTTAGTTCCAAACTTACGCCAGTTTCGCTTAAGATGCCTTCGAGTGCCTCGATTTTTTCTTCTTGGGATTCCTCTTCGCCCTCGAGTATGCCAATAATGTAGGCACCAAAGACGCTTTCGTCTGTGTTGAGCAGCCGCAGCTGAGTATTTAGCCACGTTTCAAATTCACTCATTTTTCAAATGCAGTGCGGGCAGCTTGAAATTTGTTGTTCAGCCAAAACGAAAAGCTGATAAAATAAAGCAACAGCAAACTTGACACAGCATGTAAGTTGCAGCGTTGCCAGATCTTGCAAATCGATCAGCTGTCAAAAATGCCGCATCAATGCAAACAATAAACGCGTTTGTTCTATAGACTAATTTGTTTTTATATAGTAACTTATATTTAACAATTATTTAGCACTTAAACAAACTTAATGTATAAGCTGTGCTTTGTATTTATGTTCACCGGGTGCTATCGATACTTAAGTAGCTATCGATACCAGCTGCACAGCTGTGCGCAACAGTTGTGAATGCCCGGTAGTGTTGACTAACGAGCATTTAGTGCTACAAAGCGCAGACATTTCTATTGTTATTTATTTTTTGTGCTGCGTTCTTTTCACTTGAAATTGCGATTTAGTTTGTGTCTTTCATTAAACATTTCATTGTTTTTAGTTGCAAATGGCAACAATTATACGTGCAACATATAAAGAACGCATGCAACATGCGCCAATACATAGACGAATCTACATATAGAATAATGTGCAGCAGTTGGCTTATTGCCACAATAACAATAAGTGTTTATATTATAAACAAATTCCAAGTGCAATCCCAACTATAAGTTGCTAAGGGTAAAAAATATAGTTTATGCTATTGCGACGACGACGGTTTTGTGCGTAATAGCAAAAGTGAGTGTGTGCGCGTATGTCTCGACTCTGTCTGCGAGCGTGTGTGTGAGTAAGTGTTCTTTTCGTATCTTCGTCTTTGTCGCGCTCTAATAGAACAATAACAACAACACATCACACGACATCTGCGTTTTGTTTATTTGTTGCCTTCAAACAACAAAAATAACTACAACACACGCGCAGCTGCAGTTAGCAACAAGTGGATAAATATACAAAATAAAGCCACGCTCAAGAGAAACGAGAAATCGCCAAACAATTTGTCTACGAAATACATTTTATACTACGATTTTTTTTTATTAGATTTCTTTTTATGCAGGTGAGTTAATTGCACCTAACTTTATTTGACAGTTGATTGACAATTGATTAATATTTATGCTAATGCAAGAGCAAGCAATAATTGAAATACTCAATACGTACACTATAAATCATTATTTTTTATTTTTTTTTTTTAAATTTTATTTATGTAAATTTTAACTACAAGTGTTAAACTTAAAGTTCATTGAATATCGTTTACATTTAATTTTTTTTAAGTTCAGTTTAATTTCCTTTAAACTTGACTTTAATTTCCTTTTAAACTTCACTTTACTATTGTTTTAAAATCTGATTTTGGAAGCCCCTTCCCAGTTAAAAAAGAATTTGCATTAAAGAAAATAAAAGTCAAAACTTTCGTGTTTTATTTGCTTTAATGCCTCAGAAGGCGGCCTTCGTTTTATATGGGTGTAAAACTGCTAAATTCCGCACGAATAAAAACGAACATAAAACGATAAATGGAAGCCAAAGAAGAAGCGTCTTCTCAGTCATTCTTTTTTTTTTGTAGATTTGTGCGCACTTCTCGCAGGTTTATTTACCCTGAAATTTGAAAGCCTCTTAAAATTGCAGTCAACTCGTAAACTTCGCACTTTCCATCAGTCGTTGAAGCGTTAACTGCCAGCCAGGCGTTAACCCAAATTGTGTTTATCGTCTTTATATATAGGAAGTGTTAGCTTCATATTGTACGTTCCGAATTTTGTTTTGGCATTATTTTGATTTAATGTTATTAAATAAAGAATAACTTTAAAAGCTAATTTACTTAATAAATGTAGACTTGTATATATAAATTCGTATATTTGAACAAAGGATATTATATCTTTATATATAGGGATTCTTAACTCCATATATTGTATGGGTTAGGGATTCAAATATATTTTATTTGTACAGTAGTTATGTTTATATTAACACAACTTTCAAAAAAAATCTACATTATATTTGACTTGGTATAATTTGAAACCTTTTTTAAATATTAAAATATATCCTAAACTATTTCATTTAACACTTGAAACTGTCTTATGTGTTATTTTATCATTAAAAAAAATACTAATTATTTAAGTAAAGTTAAAAAAAGATATCTTTAAGTTTTCCTTTAGTAGATCACAAAACCACATTTTATGGAAATTATTCTGTGCAGTAAATAGGATTAGTTTAAGCTTCATTTGTCGCACTTTATTATATTGAAAAGTATATCGTCGTGATATGGACGAGAGGCTAGGCAAAAATTCAAAAACAGAAGTCGGAACATCAAAGCAAAGCAATTAACAGTCGGCAAGAAGGAAGTGGCGAGTGGCGAGGAGAGAAAAGTCCCGGTAGACCCTGTTGGGGATAAGTACTAGGAAGGCAATCCAAAAATGTATTTGAGGCAAATCCAAAGAGCGTGGCCACCGCCCATTTTGTGGGGATGTGTGTTCCAAAGAGGAGGCGCCTCCTGTCAAGAAGGATGTCAGCAAGCCTTCGTTATACACACTCTCCACAATCATAATATAATGCTGTGAAGTAAGAGTATTTTGTGTTATTCTTACTGATGGAATTATGCAGAGCTCCCCACGGCGATTGGGGGTCGGGTCGCATTTAATGGGGTGGCACTCGGGTTTTTGCGCCTGATGGCTGCAAACATATGTTGCTTGTTAGGACAGCAAAGCAGGTTTGGCCTCCATCGACAGCGACTTTGACTCTGGGTTACTTAGCAATGAAAACGAATGAAACGAAAAATGATAACCATGAATTTCTTAAGTATGTAGTTTACCCAGAAACTGCTTGTAAATCCATTGAAATTCCTTGATAATGCCCTTTTAATTTTATGGACATTTTGTATTAAATATATTATGCAATATATATAAATTTTATATATTTATAAAAGTGGAATTCCATTTTAAATATAATAGAAAAAACAGGTCAAATGAACATATTCTTTCTAATCTGATTTATAATAAAAGTTAAAACAAAAAAACAAAGTTGAGAACATAGTGCATGAGAAAAGTTATTAGGAAATTAATAATATAATATTTTTCTATATTTCTCAAGAACTTAAAAATGGTTGTCCATTTAACATATAAGAGAAAAAACAGGCGAAATGAACATTTTCTTCCTGAACAGATTTATAAAAAAAGTTAAAAAAAAACTACCACTATAAAAAGTATATTATAAAAGACTATACGGGAAAAGTTAATAAAAGTTAAATTAAGAAAAATATATACAAATTTTCTGTTTTTCACAAGTAAGCAAGAATTTAAAAGGATTTTTAAATTACATTTACAAATTGAAATTCTTACATTCCCGTGAAGTATAGAAAATATTATAATATTTGTTTCTTATTAATTTTCCCTTATATAGGCTAGAGTTCTTGTGATCATAAAATATATTCTTGTATTTATTTATTTTACTAAAGGAAACATGAGAGAAATATATAGGAATATAAAAAAATAATCACATAAAAGATTAGTGTCTTATAAAATGAATTATTGATGTAATTTAGAAATTATAAATTCTTATTTGGGAAACTCGATAAATAATAATGACAACATCACCAAGTATGTGCTAAGTTGATACAACCCTATAGCAAATGACACTTAAACAAATACTGAGGTGTTGCAAATTTACATTAAGAGTGATATTATTTTGTGAAACTTTGTGCAGCAGTAAAATTAAGGTGTTTTTACATATTTAAAATGTATTATTCAAGCACAATTTTATCATTGGATAAAAGCACATTTGCTTGTGTTCTTAATATATACGATTATTATCGCATTCTAAGTGCTTTTAATGATTTTGTAAAAATTAAATAATTAATTACACTTCAGAGTATACTTTGTAATTCATGTATATAGATATCAAATATATATAATATAATTCTTATTCCCAGCCTTACAATTGTTAAAGTATATTTACGAAATTCTTAAGTATTTCGCCACTCACAGTAGAGAAGTTGAGTTAGCGTCATCTAGCGTGCAGTAGCTGCATCGATGTGGTCTGCATTTGAATTTCAAAGAGAAATATATTACTCAGACTTTTTGGCTTATTAATATTACAATTTCTATAAATTGAACATTTAAAATAATGAGAGAACCACTTTCTAAACATTAAATATATCGACTTTCAAATTATTAATTAAAATAATGTTAGAAAAACTTTTTAAATATAAAAGATATCGATTTTTAAATTATTAATTACAAGATTTTTATGAATTTAAAATAATAAGTAAAAACTTACCAAATATAAAAGAAATAGATTTGTATATAGTATAAATGGTCAAAAAATGTTCAAATGCAGAGATATTAATAGTCAGTAAAAAATAGCAATTGTTATTTTGAAGCTTACAAAAAAGGACTTTTAATTTAATTTAATTGTAATAACGAGAATACTGTTAGGGATTAGTACCATTAGATATCTTTAGCTTGTATTACTAGCAATAAAAACAAATACATAGGTATTATTACTTAAAATAATATCTTGGGTCTATTACGCGGCTTACAAAGTTTCCATAAAAATTTTCTAATCATTGGAAGCATTAAGCATTACGTTGACGGTGGCTTCAAGCGATATTCGTACTTAGGAGTATCTCAAGAGTCGAGCACGCTCGCCTGCAGCGTTTTCTGCTTGTTTTTATCATCAGCAGTTGAGTGAAACTGATTGAATACGTACACTCGAGCTTCATTTTGGATGGCATGGCAACTGTTTCAGCTTCTGCTTCTGCTGCTGTTGCTGCTGCTGTCAGCTGGAAGCCTGAGCTCCGCGGGCGGCTGATGGATTCCATTCATAGCGACGGCCCCCGCATACATGGATATCCTGGTGCGGCTCTGAAGAGTCCTTTGGTGAAGGAGAAGGGGAAGTAACTCTGTGCTGCTTGTCGACTTTGACATTTTCATTTTACAACTGGCAATAATTTGTGTTGCTATCATTGCGTCCGTCGTTGACAAATTGTCCGCTAAGTCAGAACAGAATCTATGTCAGTTTAAATGTATGTATGTATAAGACAGGTCATGGTGATATATGGAAGAGGTTCTCTTATTCTCGGACTCACGCTCTCTCTGTCGATTCCTGTTGCGCTCTCAAGTAGCCGCAACATGTGTGTGGGCTTTCAAACAATTTTCAATTAAGCGTACAATCACGATAAATAAATCTCATTGTGCAGCGAACTTCATCTAACTCGTTCTCTCTCTCTCCCTTCCTCCCATCTCTCTCTCTCTCTTCCTCGAATGTTGGAGTCACTGTAGCGTGGTATGAGGCAGCTGCCATGTTGCCACTTTATTGCAGTCTTCTAGCTTCCTCTGTGCCGCTAACACGCTTTTGCTTCTAGCCATTTGATACTCTGTCCTCTGCCCTCTTGCTACATACTTAGGGCCTAGTTGACTAGAGTGTGGCTTACGTTTAATAAACTATCATTTTGCAACACATATTCTATTGTCATGATGAGCAGATTTGTGAATTGCTTCTTATAAAACCACGAACAGATAAAAATATGCAAGAAACCCATGCTTAATTAGATATTGATAACAACATTTTTATATATACAAATTTTACTGTATTTGGAATCTATAAAATAATATTATATTATATCGTAATAGTTGTATCTTAAATTCAAATAAAATTTGGCTGATTATAAGTTAACATTTTGAATTGTTGTGATGACTCAGGAACAGATTTATAAACTGATAAAAATATGGTGAGAACACAAATTTAACTACTTTTTTAAAAATTGAAAACTAACTTAATTTTTTTTTATTTAAATTTTTCTGAACTTTGAATCACAGAAAAATTAATTATAATATCAAATTAATTATTATATTATAAAAGTTGTACCTCAAATTAGTATAGAGTCCGGCAGATTATAATTTTACATTTTAGATTGTCATTTTTCATATTTCATCATAAATTTTAAACTTGTAAATTGATCTTCTCTAGCGTAATTTTAAACTGACCTAAATTTAAATTCAAGGGAAATAATTTGTGAATCTATATTTTGTACTTATCCATTTAAGCATATTACTATATGCAGCTTAATAAATTATACATCTCCTATTCAACTTTTATAATTTTACATAATATTTTCTATTGCCCTGATTTTAATCATATTTAAACATAGCTGATCGTAATCTATGAATCATCTTGTTAAATTTGCTAAATTTCATGTTAACATAAATGATAATGATAGAAACAAAATTGCAAAATTAATTTTTTTTTTTAATTATTCTTTTGGGTTTTTTTAGGTGCCATATAATTGCAAAGTTTATCCCTTTCATTAAGTGATATTTTTATATTCCTGAAAAGTGATGAAGAATATCTTAACTTATAAGATTTTTCTAATAAACTAAAAAGGTTGTTTTATAAAATAGTTTAAAACAAACATTTTGTTTTTTTTTTATGTTTTTCTTTACAATCTTGAACCATTTTTGAATACGTATCAACAATATTTATGTATATTATAATTATTGTAAAAATAAAAGAAATTCTGCATTTCAAATATTTATTTTTCAATTTCAAGTAATCTTGAGAGTATTTCTGTGTCGCATTGCAAGTTGTTAGAGTCGAAAATGTCGACTTGTTTATGTTTCATTTCCTTGCCATAAATTACGCTTTTCGAGTGAGCCGTGTGTGTGTTTTTATAATGTTTTGATATATGTGTTTGGATGAGATTTTATGAGTTACATTTGAAGTAGCAATTCAACAGTTATGCTTAGACTGGATTCATTCTTCGAGTGTGTCCAAAATGTGTGTGTGTGGCCAGTTTAAGACGCTTGACAAATAAATATATAAAAATATATGTATATAGATAATGAAATGAAAAGAGCGAACCGCCAAATGCAGGCAAATTCAATCAAGCTAAAATTGAAAAAGATTTCCGTGAAGAATTAAGCGTCTACTCTTGCTCTCTCTTTCACTCTTTCTAATGCTTGCGCCGAAAAAAAAATGGAAAAAAATTACATAAACAGCAAACGAAAACGATGAGAAAAAGATGCGGCAAAGCCAAGCAGAGGCATTTTTTATAAAGTAAATAATAAATCAGCGACGAGACGAGATATATGAAAACCGAACCACATAAAGAGACACACACACACACTAATACACTCATACACATACACATATGCAGATACAGATACAAAAGCATCGCAGAAACTACCTATAGAAGATTTAGTGGTTTGTCTTCTGGACTTTGCTTAGGTAACTCAAAGGAAGTAAACAGGATTTGAACTTTACCAGGAATTTGGCTCTTCAGTTTGCTGTTCTTCTTCATCTTCTTCTTCTTCTTTTGCTGCTGTTGCTGCCACAGCTTGTGGCATGCCTCTAACCTATGCATTAGGTACAACACAAAAAAATAGTTCTCTTTTTTTTTTTTTTTTTGAGTTCCCTAAAGTTTAGCTTCACGTCATATTTCTTTTCTTCTTTTTTCGTGTTTTGTGTATTTGCTGTGTGGAAATTCGATATATTTAAATATGTAGTTAGTTCATTTTGTTGTTCGTTCTTCAATGAATTCCCCTGAATTTTATTAAATGATAAGACGTGTAATTTGAACACACATAAGCTTAAACAGCGAGCCAGAGCAAATAAGTAATACATATATTTACTATATATATACTCTCTTATATAGCCCAGAAGTCATTTGATATTGGGAATACGTGGAATTCTGTGCGCCAGCCAATTAACCGATAGTCAAATTTTCAAATGCTGCAGCTCATTTCAACCGGGGGTCAAACTTACAGTTATTTGAGTCTTTCAGCTGCAAAAATAAATAAATAACAAATATAGAAGCAGAATTTGTTGATTGAAATTTGTTTTAGAAACTTTTTGCATATACAAATTGCTGTTAAAGGTTAGTTGAACACATTTTAAATGTAATTCTTAATTTTCCTTTAGTAATTTATTTTCCTTACTGGCAAAGATGTTAAATAAATAAAGAAAAAGAAAGCTACAGTTGAGTGTGCTCGACTGTAAGATACCCGTTTTCAATGATATTCAAAAATATACCAAATTTTACTATTTTTAGCATAATAATTTGGTATATTTTAGGAATAATGCCAAAGGTAGACTTTTTATTCATAAAATATAACAAATTGAAGTATTTTTAGCAGACTAATTTGGTATATTTTAGGAATAAAAACTGTCTTCGGAATTAATAATAAATTATACCAAATTTTTATGCTAACAATGCTGATAATATACCAAGTGCTATATGCTGGCTATATCGATGTACTATTAAATTTAAAATATACCGTAGAGTACAAAATATACCAGATTGTCAATTAAGCCTTGAATGCAGCAGCCATTGATTGACATATAAAAATAAATAAATACCATCTCAATTTTTAGTCTGCAATCAAATTTACAAGAATCATAAAGGCTGGAGCTATGATTGTATGTACCTCTATCTTTAAAATAGCTTTTCGATTTGTGTGGGCGAAAGTGGGCGTGGTAAAAACATACAAAAAAAACTTGATCTGCTTGGAAAAGTGATGTCAAAAAGTGTATAGTTGTATCTCTGACATTCAATGTTTCGTACGGACAGACGGACAAACAGACAGACAGACAGACGGACAGACAGCCATGGCTAGATCGTCTCAGCTGGTGAATTTGATCAATAATACATTTACTTAATAGGATCGGAGACGCCTCGGAGATGCCTCCTTCTACCTGCTACATACATACATACATCCTGACTTCTTAAAGCTTTCTTTTTTTAGCATAAATAAAATTCTAAAATAAATTCTTCGCAGATTGAACTTCTTTGCATCAAAGTTCACTAAAGAAAATTATAGTTTCCATTTGTCGCTTAATATTCGCTATTTTTCATACTGTAGTTTCTAAGCTGGCTGTCTGCAATTTGCAATTAAAATGTATAAAATACTATAGCCCCACGATCAATTATTCAAATTGCACTTGGGTCGTTCATTTTGTATGTGTGCAACACGAGTACAGTTAGTTATTTGTGTTGCATGTTGCATGTTGTGTTTGCTGCCTTGTTGTTGTTGTTGTTGTTGGGGTTGTTGCAGCTGCTGTTGTTGCCACTGGTATTTACTTGGCTGCCATGTTGCTTATTTGCCACAAGTGAGCAATTATTTGTGCAACATAATTAAAGTTTTATTAATTCATAAACAAATGCGGCGTTAAACAAGCGAAATCTCATAGTATTCGACTACAAGATACTCTGGAATTTGCAAAGTAAACTGTTGATTGTAAAGTTAAATTCAATGGTGAAGAAAATTTGAGTAACTAATAAAACAAAATGCCATTTCAATGATTTTAATAGGAAACTTAAAAAAGAGATCTACTAATCTTAAATGTTACAATTTTGATTGATAAGTAGTGATTTTATGTAATCGGAAACTATTTTGATATATTGAATTTAAATAATAGACATTTTCAAAACAGAAATTTAGGTTGATATATTTTAAAAATAATCCTAATTGTTTTAAAGCAATCCCACATTTTTTTCCAATTTTGAATTACGTCTTAAGTACCAAATAAAAATAAATATATTTTAAAAAATCAGTAAGGCCATATATTTTAAATATAAATATTCCAATTGATCATAATTACTGCATTAAGGGTTTTGTTTTCATTTCTAAGTTACTGCAATACATTAAATATACCAAATGCTATATTTGGTATACTAATACTACTAATAATTACCACATTAATAATTTAATTTTTATTTTTTTAACAATTTACTGAGATTTTTATAATTCCATTAAAAAAAATTAATCACTTAATCATAAAGATTACAAGTTATCTTTATTGGTAGGGTAAACATTTCCATATTCAATTCCATATAAAAATCAATTATAATGACTTTTTGGAATACTACAAGTAAGCTATGTGAACTATTTCTAAAATATAATACATCAAAATGATTACTTTACAATATTAATTCGTTAATTTAACTTAAAAATATATAGCGAGATACTATTTAATGACTTTATTACTATACTTCAAATAATTAGTAAAATTAGAAGTACTCATATCAGATAATGGCATAGCATTTTGATTAATAATTCCAATATAATATTAGTTCTTTTTAAATATTTTAATAACTTGTTGTACATTTATGTAATATAAATTTTTTTTATAAATAAAAAAATAAAAATTAAATGTTTCACAGAAAGAAAAAATGTGTTAAAATCAAGAAAAAAATTGGAATTAAGATTATATGATGTCAAAATGAATTATTAATTATTTCATTCTAAAAATCTTATTTAAAGATATTTTATTTTTAAGCTCAAAAAATATTAAATCGAGATTTGCAATCTACTTTTCAATCTAGATTTTTTCCTCTGAGTTGTTCTAATTTTAATTTGCAACTTGTCCATTTTGTAATAAATAAAATAAAAATTTAAAGTTTCACAAAAAGAAGAAATAAATAAATAAATAAATAAAATTTGGAATTAAGATGATGTCAAAATTGATTATTTCAACCCAAAAATCTTATTTAAAGATATTGTCTGTTTAAGTTCGAAAAAATATTGAATAGAGATTTGGAGTCTACTTTTCAATATAGATTTTTTTTCTGTGAGTAGTAATTTTAATAATATTTAATATTTAATAATATAATTTTAATTTGCAAACTTGTCCAATTTTTGATAAATAAACATATTTAAAATGTTAAAAAAACACTTTCCTTTTCGGCCAGTTACATAAATTTTCATCGAGTTATGATACCCCGTTTTAATTGTGTTTTAATGAGAAACGGCAGCAAATGCAAAATGCCTTTCAGCACTTCATCAAGGGGCAAAGCTGTCGCGTTGTTGTTGTCGCTGTAGTTGTTGCTGTTGCTTTGACTGTGTGTTGCTGCATCATTCATAAATAATTCCAAAAACGCAGACACACAGCGCAACACAACTGCAGGCAACGGAGACGCAGGCGGAGGGGGAGGGGGAGGGGGAACAGCATGCTGCATATTTTGCGCACATATTCCATTTTCACACCGGCTTACAACATTCGACACCTGCCCCCTCCATCCATCTCCTCCCCCTCCCTCGCCTCTGGGTCTCTGCCACAGTGCTTGCGGCAAACCTGTCTTTGCTGAATTTCGATTTAAGCACGTGTCGCGTCTGTTTGTTGTTTGTTGTTGCTTCTTGTTTGCCGCTGCTTATTGTGTTGCACTTCCACCAACTTGTTTGCCATTTGCTGCTCTGTGCCACACACAAAAAAAAAAGCAATTTTGGTAGCGCAACAACTGAAAGTCGCTCTAGCCGAAACCTTTATCAGCCGCCCCTTAAAAGTAACTTCCGCAATCGCATAGCAACAAAATACTCGCAACCAAGAAAATAAAAATCGTAAAAAGAATAAAGAAATCAGAGCATTGAAATCTCACCATGAGTGGGCACATTTAAATACCCTGTAAGCAACTCGATTCACAACACTTTATGAATGCCATAAATACTGAGACACATTGCGAAAGACATCGAATTATAAATACTCTTTTTACTTATTTATATTCTCCAACAAATGAATTTTCTCTATTGAAATATTCTTACTAATTTATTGGAAATGTAATACAGACATAAAACTAAGACAATACTAGTAGCATCGAAAAATAAATCTTGTTTTTTTTTTATTAAAAAATGTTGCAATTTATGAAAAAATAAAGTTAAGTTAGAGATAAAAAAACTGAATAATAAATTCTCTTTTTAAAAATTAAATTAACTTAAATTGGAGATATATGAATGGTGAAATTGATGAATAAATAATTCAATTTATAAAAAATGAAATAAAGTTAAAGTTGAAATATAAATTAACGATGTAAAACTGAAGAATAAAAGCTCTTTTTCACATTGAAATAAATTTGAAATTTAAAAAAAAATCAATTAAGTTAAATTAGAGTTAGAAAACTGAAGAATAAAATCTAGTTTTTAAAATTAAATTAAGTTAAATTAGACATACATTAATGGAGGAGATGAAGAATAAATAAAAACTAATTTTCTTATTAAAATAAATTTAAATTAGAGATATAAAATTGAAGAATAAATTCTCTTTTTCTTATTAAAAAATTTTGCAATTTGTGAAAAATTCAATTAAAGTTAAGCTAAAAATATATTAATAGTTTAATTTGGAAAAAGTGTTGTATTTTGCTAAAAACGAAATAAAGTTAAATTGGACATTTTTGGTTGGCTTTTTTGATATTTCATTTATTTATTTTATTTCTTTGTGTTAGTTACTCTTATTTAATTTTAGAAGTAATATATATCTTTAAAAGATTTTTTTTTTTAATTTTATGTATTTATAAATATTGTAGCTATTTATCTTTTTAACCTATAAGGTATATATATTCTTGATCAGCGTCAACAGCTGAGACGATCTAGCCATGTCCGTCTGTCCGTATTAAACACTGGATCTCAGAGACTATATGATATAGAGCTATAAAAATCGACAGCATTTGTTATGTTTGCACGCAGATCAAGCTTGTTTCAAATTTTTGCCACGCCCACTTCCGCCCCCGCAAATCAAAAAAATCGAAACGCCTACTTTCTAGGGGTCTTAGTTGCCTTAGCCGACAATCTGGTATATTGTGCTGTCTATGGTATATTTTGAATGCGGTACTATCTTGATATACCAAATAAACAATTCGCTATAATTTTAGTATTTTTGTGGTATGTTTGGTATATTTTGAGAATAATACTTACTTGTATAGTTATAAGTCCGGCACTGTTCTTCCATTTGTTGGTCGAATTCATCTGTCTAATAAGACGAAAATAAATAAACTTATAGCACCCACTATAATACACTGCTTTGTGTAATATTTAATTAGTATTTCCATCAACTGATATTGCAAAAACAAAATTTTGTATGTATTATTAGTAACAAAACTGCATCATTTATGTTTAGATAAGGAACGAATATGTGTAGATCATTTCTTAAATTACATTAATATTCAAGGTTCGACTGAAAGGATATATACAGGATAATTATAAATTTACCCACTTTTAAGAATTTGCACCTCTATTGATCGCTGCATTGAATAGTCGATCGTTTTATTTTTCAGAACGCAATTTCTTAATGTACCAATTATATATAAATGATTACATATTTGAGTGAATGGGAATTTCTGTTTTTCAGGTTATCACTCTTCATCGCATCTTTGGGGCGAATTAGCATCTTAACTTCTTTAAGTAAAATGTACTCTCTGACCCACCAATATAGACTTTCATATGGCGCATTTAAATAACTGCATAAGAAACAACAAAAATCAATAATTATGTGTATTCCTTCTAAATAAAAACTTGCACTATTTACCTAGATAAAAAACAATAATTGTACCACCAGCCACTTTCATTCCAGACTGCGCAACTAGCAGATGCCTCTTTGCCGTTGTAATGATCGGATGTTGAGAATTTCATGTCTTATGCCATCATAAATAATAGTTCCATTGAATTTACCCAAATTCAGTGCATATCCATTATCTTCATCAGATATTTTAAAGTCGTCATAACGATCGTTGTAGGTACTTCCATTCTGAACAACCAAATGTATGTAAAGTTCGAAACGCTTCAAGCTCGTGATACGATGTAATTTCTCTAATCCAATAAAGAAATCACTTTCAAAAGAACCGAAACCTTTGCGAAACGTTGCCCAATCCCTATTGGAACTCTCATTTCCCCCAACTCGTTATTGTATTACAAGCCATCCAGGTCCAGCTAAGTGACTATCGCACAAAACATTGAATAAACCTATGCCAAAGACCTTGAGTTGATGAACTCCTGAATATTCTCCGAAAGGGATGCATGTTGTGGGTGTTAATTTATCAAGTTCAGATTGACTAAGCTTAGTTTCCCATTCTTTTAATTTCAATTACAACGTTTTCTGTTCTTCTCTAATGTTCTCTGATGTCCTATTTAATTCGTTGATTTCTGAACGACATAACTGAATATCTTTTTCATGCTTTACTAATATAGATTTACACTTCTCTAATTCCAACTCAAGTGTTTTCTGATGTTCTTTGTTATTATTAATATTCTCACTAAATCTCTTTATATTTTCATCTTTTTCAATTAATCTACAATTAGCAGATTTTAATTGAAGTTGACAATTTTCTAAGTTGGTGGATTTATCTGTTAGTTGTTCTTTAAATTTAAGAACAATATTTTGTTGTGAATTAATTTCAGATTCTGATTTATCAACTTTATTTTGACACAATTGCAAATCGTTTTCCGCTTTGATTACTTTGTTTTTATACTCATTTAATAGAGCTGAGTCCTTCTTGAATGCTTCATGAATTCTTACAATTTCATGATATTTTTCCATAAGATCAGAATTTAATTCACTTATCTGCTTTTCCTTAGTTTCAATTTGTTCTAACTCATTTCTGACTTGTCTAATAATATCGAGCAACGGTTTCACTTTTTTTTGGTCTGATTCACACGTCTGATAGGAAGAAGAAAAACGGACACACTTTAATCACTCTTTATTCTTTTTAGTATTATGACTTTGATCTCACTTAATCTCCAGTTGTTGTAGCCACCAAGAATATTTGAAGGACCATCAGTAAGAAAGCTCCGTTAAATTTTATTCTGCACATTTGAAATGTTTCGACTGCCCGCAAACAAAATGAATTTGGAACTGAATTTCGTTAAAGTCATTGAATGTCTGAAGCGGATGTGGACTCCGCTCAATAGATCTTAACGAGAGAGGTCAAGTAATGATAACCTAGAGTCTCGGCCTAGAATCTCTGTCGGAAGAAGAGATTTCAATGACAGATGAGAAGAGATTTAGAGTCGCGAATTTTGGCATATACAATAATAACTATGTTATAGTAGTTGTGATTCCTGAAAATTAAATTGCAATCAGATAAAAATTGTCGATGTTATTAAAAAATACGTTTGTATGGGCAAAAAGGCCTAGTTACTAGGGCTCTTAGTTGCTTTTGCTGACAATCTGGTATATTGTGCCGTCTATGGTATATTTTGAGAATAATACCGCAATATTTAGCTTTTATTCAAATTGGGTAGCGGGTATCTCACTGTGGAGCACACTCGACTGTAACTTTCTTACTTGTTAACTAAAAAATTGATCGTTTGCTTAAAATACTGCTTCTTCAAATGTTGTCGAGCTGATAATATACTCAAAGTATTAGAGCAAGTACTGATTGGTTAATAATATAATATTCAATGTGATCTAGTTAAAACTTACTGATTGATTGATTTACTAATGAGACTCGCTTATTAGTGATATAACTATGAATAGAGATCTAGTTTTTCAAGCATTAATTTATCAATTTATTTTGCACTTAGTGAGTTGTGCTAATATAATATTAAAATAAGATAATAAATCTTTTCAGCTCGATCATTAAAATTGGTTCCATAAATACGTTCACTTGGTGTGCCCGTAAAATAACCCCATCACTAAACAGTTTATAGGGTATATTTTTACACGATCTAAATTAAAATTGGTATGAAAAAGCAGCGTGTGGCGTCTTTGACGTCGCATCGTCATCGTCATCGTCGTTGTCGTTTGCCGAAGTGTTTATTGTCGTTCATGGTTGCAACACCTGTCGAATTGTGGCATCAGCATAAAATAGAATAAAATGAAATGAAATGAAATAATAAATGAATGCGATGAAGCTCATGAAGCGAAAGCAGACCACAAAAAAAAAAAAAAAAAAAAAAGCGAGAGTCACAGATACAAAAACCGAGAAAACCCAATGCGCAAACCGAATCGTATATAATATATATAAAAATACTTATTCTCATATCAAAAAAGAAATATATACAGAAGTATTAAACAAATACAATGAATTTGAAAGCAACACACACAAAGTATAACAGATGAAAAATACAAAAAAAAAAAAAAAAAAAAAAATGAGAAGAAATAAAACGTCTGCGCTTCAAGTTGGGCAAATAGCAAATTAAATAAATAATAATAATACGAATATTTATACAATAATGAAACACGCGCAAGGTTTAAGCACACACAATCAATTGTAAGCAAACAATTCGAAATATTCAAAGTTAAATTTGAAACATTCAATTTGCAGACTTTGCCATAGAAAAAATGCAAAAAGTATTCCTCAGATAAGAGATTAGATTTATTATTTTTTCGTAAAGATAAAATCAGGTAACTGCCAAAAAAAAAGAAATAAAGAACACCTGTTCTGAAAACTAAACTTTGCTGATAAAGTATTTTTATGCCGTTTACTTTTTGTACTCTATTTTAGAACTGCTTTAGTTGTTTTATTTTTAGCATTATATCAACGTGTGACAATTTAATCAGCTCTTAAAGATAATGATTGAATTTTATGATTGTCATGTAAAATACTTTATTTAATTTAGTTAAATACAAATATTATTATTGATAAAAAAATAAGTCAATTTTAACAATCATGACTAAGATTTTTGACTGACAATCTGGTATATTTTGACCTTTGTGGTATATGTCGAATGTATTATTTTCAATATCGTCATCGATATACCAAAAATGGCCAATCTGGAAAATTTTGACCTCTTTGGTATATTTTGAATGCATTATTTCCTCTATATATCAAATGTGAACAATCCGGTATATTTTGATCTATGGTATATTTTGAATGTATTTCTTCATCGATATACCACAAATGTATTACTTAAACAACATACCAAATATGGCATTCGGTATATTTTTATATTTTTTGCGGTATGTTATTTAGTATAATTTAAGAATAATAACGTTTTGTTTTGCTTTTAATTAAAAGGGTAGCGAGTATTTCACAGTCGAGTAAACTTGACTCTAGATTTCTTCGTTTTTTTTATATTTACAAACTACACATTTATTTTCTTTGGACTACTCACCTTTCCTTTTCATTTGAAATACGAGTAATATCAAATTGTGCATAAAATTATTTCACGTGAGTTTTTAATAAGTTACTTGTAGTTATTTTTAGGTTCTAGAGCAAAAATATTATTTAACGAATATTACAGCACATATAAAACATATTTAAGATACATCAATTAACTTATATTAACTAAATTTAAAAATTTACAATCTTAATTAATATTGGTTTATTTTTTTATTTTTTCAGGATTAATTTTTATGGTGTTTGGATAATTCAATAGTTTACGTTCTTCAATTATGTCAAAGTGAAAGTAAGTAAAGTAAAGCTAAGTAAATTTAAAATTTGCTGCATAAATTTTTATATTTACGATCAATTTGTGGTAATAAATAAACAATGGAAAATGGGGAAATATGTTAAGGTATAATTTCTGTCACTTCCCAGGTAAATATGACTCAAGTCTTGAAGCAGTTTCAATGCCAAACACAAACAGTTTTCCAACGAAAACTCTGGAAAATACAGCACAGTTTGTATGTGTGTGTGTGTGTTTGTGTGTGTGTGTGTGTGTGTGTGTGTGTGTGTGTGTGTGTGTGTATAATCCGACACTACTGTCATTTTCTTGACTGGTCATCAAGTTTTATGCTATGATTTAGCATTGTCTCTCGTCATTTTGTATCTAATTGTTTGTAACATTAAGCAAAAAAAAAAAACCCCAACGTTAAGAAATAAAAATAACAAAAGCCAAAGTCAAAGGAAAATGGCAACAAAAAAGAGTTTTTTTTACAAACTGTCAGCAATTAAAGTAGCACATTTGTCTTTGTAGTTAGCAGTTTGGTAAGTTTCTATACCCTGTAGCTAAAGAATGGTTTAGAGAGGGGTTTATCAATTATAGTTTCAAGAGTGGGTTCAAGTTGATTACATAACAAATTTTAAAGCAAATAAAAGCAAAAAATGAGAGATCGAATAATAATCATAATAATATTAATATGAATAATATAATAATATTTTAATAAAATAAATATTGTATAATAAAACATTTCATTTTCAAAATAATAAATAAAACTGAAAAGATGTTATATATATATATGTTATAATAGCAGGTCTCATTGGAAAACTAATATTTCTGTTAATTCAATATAAATTATACAATTTACTTATTATTTTGAACAGACATCTTGTAAATAAAAGAAGAGAAATAGAGAAGAGAAATGAAATATATATTTTTTAAATGTTCAAATTATTTTATCAAAACAATTATAGAATAGAAATATAAATATTTATATAATTTTTAAGGATTCCTAATTTTAGTTTTAAATTTATTAATCTACTGTCTAGTAGTTGCACATCAATTTCATATGAAGTTTCTCAAGTATCTAAGCACTTACAGGGTATCTGCTAGTCATTAACTATGTGTAAAAGTCACTCTCACTTATTTAGTAGCTGTTGTCTCAGTTTTGTGGTCTTGTGCGGTAATTATGTGCATACAATCAGCAACTTAACTGCATTTGTCATGCATAATTAAGGCTGCCAGCAAATTCAACCAAAACTTAAGTGCCAAACGGCAACAAACAAATAAATACGAAAGTGTTTGTTGGTTTTTTAAAACATCATAAAAGAATATAAAATTGTATTTATACTTAAATTCTTTGCCCAGAGTCACGGTCGTAATTATACAAAATGCCAGCCACAAATTCGAAAACATTATTAACTTTTAAGAGACTCTAAGAATATAAATTTAAGAATTTATATTTTAATATTATTATTTTAGTTTAATACAAAAATTCAGTATATTTAGTGGACATTTTTATTTATTTGTTTTTTTTTTTATTTATTTTTTAATTCCAAAAAATCTAGTTTCTTGTAATATTTGCAATAATTATTAAGAATAAATTTGAATTAAACTTTGAAATTATATCAAAGCAAATGTTTGGAATATTAATTTTAAAACGGAACTAAAAAAGATCTATTGTTTATTCGATAGTTGTTGACAGTTAATTTAATAAAGAACACTAAGTTTTATTAACAAAGCCCTTGAACTGGTAAAAAAAACTGTAAATTTTGTCTAATTAATAGAGTTTTTCCGTTTCATATATTCCATGTGGCAATATTTCTTTAAAAAAAAACTTTAAATTTTGTCTAATTAATAAATTTTTCACAAAGAAACTAACTACATGAAAAATGTGAAATATTTCCAAAAATTGTTGATAAATGGAAACTTCTGGTAAACATTCGAATTTTTTGTGATACAACTTGACTTGCCAATCAGTTGGCCAAGTCATCCAATGAGTCAGCACATATTTTAAGTAATAAAAAGTTGTAATAAGCACGCTTAATAAAAGTTTGTAAAGGGAGTGTTCAATTAATGTAAGCAAATATTCATTTAGCTAAAGTTGAAAAAAATCTAAAAATTTTAGAGATGAAAAATATTTAAAAATTTAAATTTACTAATAATAGAAGAAATATTCAAATTATTTGCTGATGTCAAATTCATGAAGTCTTTTGAAATTTAAAAATGAATTAAGCCTGCTCCCACATAAAAACAATTAATAATTGTAATTTTCAATAAGCTATACATTTGCTTGGTCAATTGAAGATTGTAGATTGCTTATCAAATCTCTTGGGCAATAAACCGAGTGTTCAAATTGCGATAATAGTTATCACTTGAACGAAAATTAACCTAAGACTACCATTTAAATTGTCATCCTTTTAAACACAAGTGCAAAAGCTTAAATTTAAATCTTTGTTGAAGCCGCCTTAAATCTGTTGTGAGTAAGTTGGAGGCAAAACTATTATCTCTTTTCATATTTTGTATGCCATGAAATACAAAAAGAAAAAAAATTAAAAATTTGTTGCCGCTTTGCTTAAAAAAAAAGAGCCATAAAAAGCAGCAAAATAGCTGCCAATAAAACCGTGTACATATGTGCGTGTGTATGATGAGATATATGCGTGTGCTTGTGTTGGTGCATGGGAACAGCTAGTAGCTGTGGAGTACTATTGAAATTGAAGGCGACAGTGACGACAACGACAACGACGACGGCGACGTTGACGTCGCGAGCTTTTCCATTTTGTTTATTTTTGTGCTTACATTTTTGTCGTTGTGCCGCGCGACAAAGCTGCAAATGAGCGAGTTTGTCTACGGTACAAAGAGCGAACGAGCGGGAGCAAATGCAATTGTGCTCTCTCTTTTTGTTTTTGTTTTTGCCACTCTCACTTAAGGAGTGCGGCGCTCTCTTCACACAAAAACACAACATGTGTTTCGTCATCAAAATGTATTTTTGTTGCATTTGCCGTGTGTTTGTTTGGTTGGAGAAATTTTTTTTATTTTTTTTTGTAGCTCGCTTTCAACGTGTCTCTGTCATTGTTTGCTAGCGGGAAAGCTTTGGGAAATTTAATTGTGTGTGTCAGTATGCAATTACACACATTAATAAGTCGTATTTATTTAATTTAAATATTATTTACATATTTAGCATATTAGCATTGGCATTATTTTTTGATTGGTTGTATGATTTTTCCAAAAGCCGCCATTAAATTTCTGCAAAAGCACTACAACAACAACAAAGCCATCATCAACAGCAAAGACAACAACAAAAACCATCAGCAGCAACGTTGTCGCTGTCGTTGTCTTCGTTGCCGTTGTCGATGTCGATGCTGTTGGTAAGCGCCTCTCTTCACATACGCTAATTGTGGGGCCACCACGCAAAATGAAAATGCCGGCAGTGGCCTCCAGAGAGAGCACAGAGCGTAATCGAAAGAGAGCGTGTGCGTACACAACACACAAACACACACAGCCAAGTAATCGTTGCATCTCGTTCTGTTTTGTCTGCTAGCCGTGGCTGGTGTAAGCAGAGGCGCATTATTATTGGGCAGCCATTGCAAAGCGTTGCCAACAGATAACAAAACCAATTTTTTGCGCTCTCGCGACACTTGACACAAGCAGCGGGAGAGGAGAGCATGAGCGTTCAAGTAAACGAGAGAGAATGACAGCAAGCAAAGTAAGCAAGCAAACACACAGCTGGTGTGTTGTACCTATTTGATGCGTTTCAGTCCGAGTTTGTATTTCGTTTGGTGAGGTTTGTTTTTGTAGCCCACACGTCGAGCTGAGAAAAATTATTGTGTGTTGTCAGCCCTTGTGCTGTGCTGTGTGTGTCGTCGTCCCCACTGTGCTCTGCTGCTGTCGACGTGTCTCTCGTTTCGGGCGCCGTGCGTGTCTCCCACACAACAGCTTAAATACAAAACTGGCAAAACAATTGTGAATTTATATATATTTTCGAGCGAAATCAATTTAAATCGCTAAAGATCGAAAAGTGCGCAAATAGCAAAATCCACTTGGCGCAGCCCAAAATATAAGAAAATCAAGCAAAGTGCGTGTGTGTGTCGGATGTGTGCGTGTGTGTGTGAGTGTATTCGGAGTGTGTTTGTTTCACACACCGCAGCGTGTTAACAACGCAAATTGCTCTCAATATTATTCAACATTTTCGATTGTTTGTTGATCTCGCCCAGCAAAACTTACACTATTCTCCAGCAGCAATAACAACAAATTGTCAAATATTAAAATTGTGTGAATATTTACTGAAAAACAAAAAAAAAAATTTTTTTTCCAACTCGGTTACGGAATTTTTGTGTCGCGTTTCATTGCCAGCATGTCTCTTGAGCGCGCACTCTCTTGATGTCGCTTGGCTCTCTCACTCTCTGTGTCTCTTCGTTGCTTTGGCGCTCTCGTGTCGCTTTGCCGCTTCGCGTCGGCCGCGTTTCATAATCCAATTGCCGTCACTCTTTTCGTTTCGTTTTGTGGTCGGTCTTCTTACGTTGCGTTATCGCCCGAGCTTCGCGTATCTTTATTTATATTTTGTTTCGTTTCCATTTCGTTTCGCATTCGCGCCTTGTAATATTTTAGTGTGGCTAGTGCCCACACCCCCTACTCCCCCCTTTGGGCGCTCTTGTCTTCGACTCAAAGCTGCTTCCTCCTTTATATAAAACACGCCCGATTCGAGTTTTTCTACAAAAACTAATCTTTTGTTTTTGATTTCCTCCAACTTCGTTTTGTTTTGATCTACAGTTCTAACTTCTACGACACAAGTACTGTATCATTTCATGGAAGAATTACATACAAAAATAAAATACTATATGTTTTCACAAGTAAATAAAAATAAAATAAACAACAACAACAAATATATCTCAAGTTTGCCTTGAAAATACAAAAAAATATAATAAAAGTAAAAAATATTCAATAAAAATAAAATAAAATCAATATAGCTACCATATAGAGCAATCCACATATATTTATACACGCAACGGTTTCACTTTGCAAATTATATACAACAACAACAACAACAAAAATTTACAAGCATCATTATAAACAATATTGATTGTTAGGCCAATTGTTGCCTAGTGCAAAAAAAAATTAATTAGATAATTGATTAATTATAAAATAAATACAAAATAATACAACACAAAAAATGCAGCTAAACTCAATAAACTTGGATTATAACGCATTTTACGATTGATTGAATTTGAATTTTAAAAAAAGGTAAATAAACAATCTATTATTTTATGCAAAATGCATAAAGATAAATATAAAAAAATTACCTTAAGCTGCAATTGTTTTTTTAAAGGTTTACAACTGAACTTGGTCCTTGGCATATTTTGTAAAAACTTGAATTATTTTTATATACTTAAGCAGGGTCCAAACAAAACAATAAGTAATTAAGATATTACATCGACTTTTTATTGTTCATTGAGTTGGAAGTTCTATTTTTAGTATATTTAAATAGATTTGGTATTCATTCATATTCATTCCCAGCTAATTTGTTTTAAAATTAGAAAATAGTTCAAGAAAATAATGTGTGAAAATACCTTTTTAAAATATATATTCAAATATAATAACAATACGAGTATTCAAAAACATTTCATTTTAACTGCCAACAAAATTCCGAATAAATTTCATCAGTTGTAATTAATTGTAACGATTTCTAATTGGGAGATAAAGTATCTCACGGCTACTTTAAAGTTTGTCAAGCATTTGGCAAATGATATTGAAATAGAAAAAGATGAAAATATTTTAGTTTAAATATTTCTTTATATTTATATATTAGCATTTTATTTATACGCGCGTGTTTCAATGAAGATTTTCCTTTTGTCGATTTTCGTGTCTCCCTCTCGCTCTCGCTCTTCAAACCCGCGCTCTCTCTGTCTATTGAGTGTCGCTGTCTCACTCTTTCGCACCTGCTTAGTGTGCGTACTTTTGCGACGTATTTCGGTTTGATTTAATTAGTTTATTGTTGTTAATTTTGTGTGTTTGCGAACAGGTTAAACCAGTTTTGAGACCAGGCAAAAAAAAAAATAATACTTATATATATAAAAGCCTCTAACGAAAAATTTCTTTATAAATAGTTTTGTGTTCGTTTCAGTTTTTGTGTTTTTATTTTTTTTTGTTTGCTTGGTTGGATTGCTTCTCTCTCGCTCTCTCTCTCTGTCTCTCTCTCTTGCTCGCCCCCCTCGGCACTTAATTGTCTGCTTATTATTTAATAAATATGTGTATGCCTAAACAGTGCGCTTAGGCTTATCGCCAAGGCAAGTACGCACAAACACACAGATACATAAATACACACACACACATATACTTGTGTAGACAGGCCCAGCAGCGATTAGATAATAGCATTTTAAATGTTGTCTCTACTGTACGCTGAAAAATTGACCAACAATAACAAATGGACTTTGTTTTGAAACTGACAAAATCAGAGAGAGAGTGCGGGAAAGAGAGAGAGAGCGAACGAATGAGAGTGACTGATAAGGTAATATGCGTGGAAAAGATAGGAAAGCAGACAGAAAGAGAGAGAGAGAGAGAGAGAGCGATTGCTAGGGAGCGGCAGACTGAACGTGATATGATATATTTTGAGACTATATAAAATATTCAAAAGGCAGATCTGTTTATAAATATTGCAAATAAAAACAAACGCAAAATGAAACACTTAAGCAATAGTCTAACTACCTGATATTTAGATATGGAGAGAGAAAAGATTTCTCAAAGAATTCGTCTGAAAATTGATTTGGATCTTCGCTAAGTTTTTTTTATGTTAGTTTATTATTTACCTAATGAAGATGATTGGACAGAAATGCATGAGTTTGTATTTATAGCTAAGGTATTTGATGAAGGAAGGAAAATTGTATAACAATTATAATTTGATGTACACTAAAATATTGTGGATTACCTAAATATGAAGGAACTTTATTGAATTTAACATTCCGACTGATACATGAAGAAAATGCTTCATTTCATAGCGATGTGTATTTCACAAATGTAGCTAAAATCTGTTGAAATTTTAAACTATTAAAAATTCTAAACACTAAACTGAGCAAAAAAGTAATGGGAGCCGCTAGAATAAAGTATCTGTTGACTCAAAGACTTGCTGAGATTAAAGACAGCTAATTTGATTTTTAATATGCATAGACAAGTCGAAAATAAAGTAATAAATATGAGTATACTATATGTAAGAATGTATCTACAAGTATGCAGATATCAACATACGATATGCGGTATACTGTATACTGTACGTATACGCAATGCAAGCAATGCCATTAAAAACTTGTTGTCGTCGGTCGTCGTTGCTTCTTTTGCTTAAAAAAAATAAAGCTTAAGCTTCGTTGACCTTTGCGTCAATGTCCTCAAAACCTTGAGTGTTGCTCTTTTTTTTTTTTTGGGTTGTCGAGGAAAAGCAACAGTACTTTTCTTTTTCTGGGGTTTTTTGGGACTTGCATTTGTCGTGCAGTTTCTTTTATAGCTCGGTGAAAAATGAATTTATAGATTAAGAAAAACTTAATGATTCCGTAATTGGGAAATTAAGCGCAGTTTGTCTTCAATTCCAACTTCTAGTTACATTCTCCTCTTGCTCAAATTGGCATATTTTATTTTTTCCTCTCCATTTTTTCTTCTTATTTTTTTTTATAATTACGTTAACTTCAATTACTGCTTACGTACAATATCATACCAATTTTTACTTCTTCTTCTTCATCGTCTTGGTCGTCATCTTTTGCTTCTTCTTTTCAGTCGTTTTCCAGTCGAAACTGGTTTCTTTTTGTTTTTTTTTTTCGTTCGTATATTTCGTTTGCTCCACGAGTTTTGCTATAATTTTAATTTCTTTTTGAAGTTCTTCGCAAATGTTTTGAAGGTCTTGCCGCTTTTTGCTATTTAAATTGTAGTTAAATAATTTTTGAAATGTCTTCAAAAATTGTTGAAGCAGACAATAAATACGGTTTTGTGTATATAAGGCAAGGTTTTCCTTAACATCATCACAGGGAATACCATCTAGTGTGGCATCTGCGCTAATGTTGAATGCCCCTCGATGACTTGACAATAATAATAATGATTAAAGAGAAACTATTTGCGTTGATAAATGGAGTAGAAAGAAAGCTGCAAACTTGAATCTTATATTTCTATGTGATTTTAATGAACTAATAGGTATTAAATAAATCGGAAATGTGTGAACTCGGTATTAGAAAAGTGCATTATTTGATATTTCTTATTTTATATTATTTTGTAAAGTAATTCTTCAATTCATTGAAGCCTCTTGAAACTCCTTTCTTGCTTATCAAGTATATATATTGTGAACTAATAATTTATGTATATCTAAAGTATATGAAATTAATTTTAAAGACGCTGTATGAAGAATATTAATCCTTTTATATTTCAATACAAATTTATTTTTAAATTCACTTCTTATTTTCTAATTTTTATGAAAGAATAAAACTTCTAAGATTTATTCCTCATAGATCAGGCTATATATTCATGACAATTTCAACGCTACTGACTTTGACTTGATATCGAATATTTCGAGTCGTGGTTGATTCACTATTTCCTACACACACACACACACTCTCTCACACACACACACACTTCCATTGTATTTGTTTTGTTTTGCTTTTTGAGTTTGCCGCCTGCTTTGGCTGCTTTTGCGGCATTTGAATTCATTTTTAGATTTCAATTTATTTTCGGCGTAGTTTATGCCAATTTGTTTGTTTTTGTTGTTGTCGCTGTTGTTGTTGTTGTTGGTGTGATTTCTTTTTTATAATATTACGTATGCCACATTTCTGAATATGTATATTATTCAAATAGTATGCATGCATGTGGATTTTTTTTCTTGTTGTGAAAGCTTCTTTAAGTGAATTTTGTTGTGATATTCATTCTTTTATAAAAAGCTAAAGAATGAAGTCCAACACGATTAGAATGCTCTCTGCTCAGCACTGGCTTCATATTCTGTTGATTCAAGTCTGTGTTGTATTATATCAACGCTCGTAATATCTATAACAATAATAAACATTTCGGCTTTGACAGCGTATTAACTAATTGACGTCTTTGCTTATCTTGAAGACACAATTTTCAGCGTTTTTTGTTGGTTTTCGGAAATTGACATATTCGACATGCCGCCAAATGCGAGACAAATGTTTCCACTCATCTCCAAATGGAACATAACAGTAAAATTCTAGACGGCACATGTAAATACCCTGTAAAAATATTAAAGTTTAAGGTTTGATGGAAACTTAAACATTAAAGTAAATAAAATGTAGAGCAATAAATTTCATTACAAAATATTATGTTTGAATATCTTGAACAAGAATGGATAAGGCAGGGTATATAACAGTATTCCAGCAATATTCCATTCAACAATACCCTGTAAAAATATAAAAGTTCAAGGTTTGATGGAAACTTAAATGTTTTGCAAATAAGAAGAAAACTTCATTGCAATCAATATGCAATCTTACAAGCCTTTTGAATTGGCTGTACTTAGTGTTCTTGACTTGTTTTTTGTGCCTTATACTCTTCGTACTACAATTATCTTAATTAAAAATCTCAAGTCAAAGTTGGCCAGAGTCAAGACAACCACAAACAGCCACAAGAGCAGAAGATTAGCTCATCTCTTTTCTGCTGAATTAAATAATCAACGTTGTTGTTATTTTTATTGCTGTTTTTTGCCAGCTCTTTGTTGCGAATTTGTTTAAAAACAGGGCTTAAAACATGGCTCTTAGTTATAGAAATTCCAGTTGTGACCATTGCGCAAAATAATCAAGTCAAAAGCTGTTAAAATCTGAATTTTAAGCGCTAGGAATGCGTTGAGAATGAATCACAAAAGAATTTAATGGGCTTGACTGCTGACTTGAGTAACATTTTGATAGTAATTGGAGATGCGAATTTACTGAAAATAAAATACATTTATAAATTGTAGTATTTGATAACGTAATAATAAAATTGTTATTAATTACAATACTTATTTTATTTGTTAATTGCATAGTTATTACTTTTCAATTGCCGCTTTTATTGCTCCAACTTGCGAAATGCGTGTTAACGCATCCATTTCTATTATGATGCTCTTGAAAGCTTCTCCGTTTGAGCTTTGATGTTTTTCGTTCTAGTTGAGCTGCTCAAAGCTTCAAAGTTGACAGTTAAATGTCGTAAGAGAGCCAATTGATCCCTATGCGAGAGTGTAGTGAGTCTCTCTCGCTCTCCTTCTATTAGCAGCGTAAGCCGCTGATCTGAGTGCGAGTTCAAAGTGCGAGCGAGACAATCAACGAACATTTTGTCGGGTGTATTAGTGTGCGTGTGTTAGTGTGTGATTTGTCTGCACACTGCCAAAGTTTGAGTCAGAATGTTGAACTGCTTTTTGGTTTGACGTCGCTGTTGCTGTTGCGCTACCTGTTGCCGCCTGAGCGCGCTGCCCCCAAAAACAACATTTAAGCACTGCTTTTGTCGTTGTTGTTGCTGCTGCTGCTTGTGATTTGGTTAAACGTCGCTAAAGTCTATTATTATCCCAGGCAAGCATACAAAAGGCTAAGAAGCAAAGCGTAAGATAAAACCAAAACCAAAAAAAAAAAAGAATATAACCAGCAAACGTCAGAGCGACCACCCTTTAAAGAAGCAAAACATACACACAACAACACTGAAAAGAATCTAGAATAATTATTATATGCGGTTTTTACACAACAATAACAACAACAACAAGCATAAGAGCAGCGCAGGCAGAAACACGCACACACACGAAAACTTCTCATTGGCATATCAAAAAGCGGCACCAAAGAGCGAGACACACACACGTCACAGCATGCGAGCGTGACAGAGTTGGCGATATATTGGGGCTTCAAGACTTTACCTAACGTTCTGAGCATTGCGTTGCTGTCGTTCATATGCCTGTATGTGTGTGAAATGTAGGGGAAATATTAATGAGCATGTGTGAGGCAAAAAGGCTCTCAGCATTTGTATGCGACTATGTGTATGTGTGTGTGAGTGTTTATAAAGTTGATTGCACTCGATTTTTAGATACAGCTTTTTCAAGGTCATCAACGAAAAAACGACAAGCTAACCAAAAAAGCAAAGCGCTCGCTGCTTAGTTGCTGCTTCTTGTTGGCCGCTTCTAACAGCAACAACAGCAGCAGCAGCCTCAGTCGCAGCAGCCGACGACAGATCGACAAAGAGCACACACAAAAACACACACACACACGCTAGTAATATAAGAAGTGATGCCTGTGCTTTGGTTTGCTTACTTTACTTTGCACTAAATTTGAGCCTCTCTTTTGCTGCCGCTCTCTCTCACGCTGTCGCGCTCTCTTCTTGCTTTACGTAGTATTATTAGAGCGAGCCGCGCATTTAATTGAAAACTATGCGCCGAAAAAAAGCTCTCGAGTTGAACTTGAAATGTTTTTGGCGACTTTGTCGTCGTTCCTCTCGTTCGTCTTTTCGCGCTCCTCTAACATATTGCGAGGCTGGTAAACATTCCAAAATGCTGAAATCAAAACAAGCATTCCATTTTATGACGTCTTTGATTCTGATATTGTTTTGTTATACATATTAGCAAAATAATACATTTTTTTTGTTTTGAGAATTAACAGACGAAGAGTTGATTAATTTATTTAAATTTCAGTTTTTGAATAATATATGTATAAAGTGAATATCATTAATCCTTTGAGCAGTGTATTAATATATTCGTTACGTCAAAGTCCGATGTTCTCATGTTTATTTTTCGATCATTGCAATAAAAAAATTCATGTTGTGATTTGGTTTGTTTGTGTGCTGATGTTTGCAGCTGTTGGAAATGAGCCGGTTTTTTGTTTTTAGATGCTCGTTTGCTTTATTCCTCTCTCTCTCTCTATCTTTCTTTGTCTTCATCGATCTTATTCTTTCATTCTTCAATTGAAAACAAACATGAGTATGCTGAGCATTTTTTTGCAACCTTTTGTTCTTCCTGTTCTGCAGCAGAACAAAGGATGCTGAAGGATAAAACAAAATAATGAAATATTTATAGCAAACATTGAGGGAATTTGATAATTATGAAATTATAAAACACATACTTAAGAATGAGAATGTATTGGTTTTTTATAATCAATTATTTTTATTTTAAAAAGTAGCACGAAAGAATTTGCAACGTCATCGTAAAAAAAAATAGAAATCATCATAATTTGTATAAATCGGAAATTAAAGAATGCTTAAAAGTGAAAACTTATTTCATGTTTTTAAATAGAAAAAGAAAAAAGGAAATACCAAAATTTAGTCATAACTTTTTTTAAAGCAAGCGCAACCTGCAAAAAACAGCAATAAATAATATTGGTTAGTTTATCGCAAATCTAAAGCTTCGTTTAGAAAAACGGCATAAATTTTCATAACTTTAATTACCCAAACCTTGAATTCATTCGCAATATCTTGATAATGTCTTGGATAATTTTATTTGTGTTCCCTTAGACTAAAAAGCAACAAGAACACAGGTTCCTCACGATAGTCTGACATCAGTTTTTCCTCGAGTGCTGGCATTAAAAATCCATTTGCATTTTTTTTTTTGGCTTTTGGCTTTTGGTTTTCCCCTCCTTTCCATCCTCTGCAATCGGTGTGCGATGAGGGCCCATAAACAACTTGTTAAGGCCCTCCATAAAAAAAGGCTCTTTCAAGTGCTAAATGTCAAATTTACGCAGCTTTATTTATGGCTAGCAAAATTTTCAAGCAAATCGAAATGAATTTACATAAAAGCCGAATAAATAAGCGAGTCCACAGATAAATACGCATATGTGTGTCGATGTGTGTGTGAGACTACTCACACTTAACAGTATGTGTGTGTGTTTCTCATATTGTGTTATGGATTTACTTTCAGTTGTGTAATATGCGCTGTGAGTAATTATGACCAAAATAACAAGCAAACAATCGCTGTCTTTGGCATGTCGAAGATTAAGCACACTAAAGAGAGCGTTTTTATACTAGCTATACACATGATAATTAATCGATTTCGAAATATTAAAAATATTCGCAAAGAATTCTCAGCGGTTCTTCTTTTTGGCAACTAAAGAACAACGTCATTTTTTGTTGTGCTGAAAATAAGAGAAGAAAAATTAAACAATACTTTCGGACCTTACTAAAGCAAGGAATTTATTTGAAAGATTATAGATTTTATAGAATGAATGCATAAACGATTAAGTTACTATCTGCACAGATTATCAATATTATTTATAGCAAAAGATTTATTTTAAATAAATGTAGATTTAATTTAAAAATTTGAAACTTAAATAAGTAAGTTACTCATTGTATAGATAAACAATGTTTTCGGAACATTTAAAGGAGGGAATTATATTCAAATAATATAGATTTTAATTTATAATTTAGAGTTGAACAAACTTTCAAATGATTAAGATATCTTTATTTAAGATATCTTTTAAAGATTGTAGATTTTAATTTCAAATTGTAGAATTGGATAAACTTTCAAGTGATTAAGATATCTTGATTTAAGATTTCTTTTAAAGATTAATGATTTTAATATAAAGTTTAGAATGGAACAAACTTTCAACTGACTGAAATATCTTAAAAGATAAACTATGTTCAAATAGTTATTTTGATTTTGTATTTTCATATCTACTTTTAGAATCTATTAAGAGACCAACAATGTCAATCAATTTTGTAATACTTTTTTATGGATAATGAGTATGTTTTCGTACAATATTAATAGTCAAAGTGCGGGTTTTTTTATTTGTGGCATATGATATTATACAAGTGATGTCAATGTAATACTTAGAATATACAGTTATGATTATTTTGAGGTTTCCAATAGAATAAAAATAGATACAGAAAAAACCATAGCAGAAAAAGATATATCGATATTCTGAGGTCTCTAGTAGAGATTAACGAATTTAACTTAATTAGAAGTGACTTAACTAAATAATTTCTAAAATTAAGAAGCTAAACTCTTAGAAAAAAATAAATAAAAGGAATCCTTAATAAAAAAAATATTAATTTATTCACATTAGTGAAATAGTCTAAAGATTTGTTAATGTGGGTTTCTTTAATTAAATGTTGAATGACTTAGTGATTCTAGAGTAAATGTGATTTTCTTTATTGTTCAATTGATGAACGAATATATTAAAGAACCCTATATCTATAAGGGTATAATACCAATGAGTAAGTCATATACGCGTATGCTGACTTCATTGACAAGCTGTCTGAATGATGCCAAAATCTTAAGCAGTTAATGAGAGGAGGCCAGAGGAAGAAAGACAGCAAAGGAGAGAGAGAGGGAGAGGCGTGAGTTTTATGAGGCCAGAAAGAGAGGGAGAGGGGGAGTAAAGAATGCGCGTGTGTGTGCGTATGTGTGTGTGTTATTTTTATGGTGCTGTGTGGCAGTCTGGTAAAATCTGGGATGTTGTTTACAACGACCATGCAAATCAGCTGAACTGCAAATGGGGCAGCAAATTCCATTCGACGCATATTTTATACAATCTGCTCTGCTCTGCGTACGCGCAATTCAAATGCAATCCAATCTCAATACAATACAATACCAAAAAAATACCATCAAACCGAATCGAATCGAATGTGGCCTGCATAAATGTTGTTGTTCTTTTTGCTGTTGTTGTTGGGCTTTTATGGGGCGTGTGGCGTGTGGCTTGTGGCTTGTGGCGACTCAAGAGGTCTGCCAAAAATGGCCAGAGAGTCATCCAAAAAAAGCGAATCGCAATATCAAAATAACTTGCCAATTGTCGACTCTAATGGTGACGATAGTTTGTTGTTGTTGTTCCGCTCTTGTTTTTGTTGTTGTTGTTATGGAAATGGAAGTGCGACAACAACAAATGAAAATGTTAGTGCTCTACTCTATTTGTTTTCGCTTTTGGATTGCCTCTTTGCATAGCTATGCAAATTGATATGAAGACAGCGCGTGCACGATGAAAATTCTATCACTTAATATAAAATTAAATCCAAGGAATCTCGTGGCAACATTTTAGTAACAAGTTTATCAATTTGCCAAAGAGAATATGAATTCCATTCTTATAAAAAAAAAATGTTTAAAAAATACGTTAAATGAAATATAGTAATTTCTTCTTTAATTTATCTAATGGTATATAGAATATATTCTCCTTTCCATTCTAATCAATGTTTTGAATACACAATAAATGTAAAATAATATTTCCTTCAAAATGATTTGTCTTCAATTTATATCAAACTTAATTTTATTTCATCTAATGGAGTCTAGAATATAAATTCTATTCTAATCATTATTTATTTATGTCTAAAACACAATAAATGAAATATATTATTATATTATTATTAAAACAAATATGTCTTTAATTTTATTGAATCCATTGTAATTAATGTTTATTTATATCTAATATTTTCTTCAAAAAATATTTCTTTCATTTTATTTAACTTTATTTTGTTTGCTCTAATGGAATCTATAATAAAAACTGCATTCTAATCAATATTAATTTTGAATATACAATAAATGAAATATAAAAAAGTCGGTAAATGAAATTTTAATTTTTCTGTATGAATTGAATTTATATTCCAAAATGTTGAAAAGCTTTATTTTTGACCACAAATTATTTTTAACAATTCATATTCCATATTGTATTCGTTTGGACAAAATAAAGTTGAAAATTAATGAATTTTAGATTCCAAAATAAAGTTTAAAATTAAAGATAGAATTTTAGTTTTCAACTTTATTTTGTTCAGGGAATTTACTTTTTAAAAAAAATATTACATTAAAAAAACTAAAGTTTTTGAAATAAATTCTTAGAATACACACTAAATGAAGTATTAAATTGTTGTGACGTTATTTAAAATATCATATTTGACATTTGTGGAATGTGATGTATTCAATTATTTGACAAATTTCGTCAATTTTATTAATTAAATATTTGTGCTGTGAGTAGATGAAAAAGATGTTGCGAGGAGGGGGGAGAGGTGTGCAAGGGAAGTGTTATATTACGCTAAATTTGTTGCCAAGTGTCGCTGGCGATTGTCTTGACAACGTTTGTACTATTTTTGGGGGAAACTCATTATGGAATTAATTCAATTAAAAGTCTCTTTGCCCGAAGGCAAAGCTTAACAGCTTAGCCAAGTCGCTTGGAGTTGGAGTTTGGGTGCAATTAACTTGGTCGTTATAAGAAATAAGTCAATAAATAAAAGTCAAAGAATTAAATTGCAGGCGATGCAACCTCATTTTCAAATAAGATTTATTTCGAGTAAATTAGCAAATATTTTGCTGTAATTATGTGTGGAAAATTCTTAGCAAACATTTCTCTCTCTCTCTCTTTCTAATTTGATTAATTACTCAAAATCGACATAAACAAGTTTTTGGCACAAGTGAAGCAGAAGAAGACAGATAAAACGGTGTCTGAAAATGAGAGAGAGAGAGAGAAGAACTTGGGATGTGATTAATGATTCGATTCGACAACAGAACCCTAAGGTTATGTTGTTGTTGTTCTTGGCTACTTATTGTTATGTATTAGCTAAACACTTGCTATTCAGCTACCATCTAACAGCGATTACCTTAGCAACTGCTTCCGGGCAATTGTGACATCATTTTGTTGGAGATATTCAACTCACTTGGAGAGTAAATAAAGTCTGTTTCAAAATGCTGCTAGATTTATGTGTATTCATTTCTTTTTGATTTAATACTATTAAGTATTATTGCTAATGGTTCAGTTTGCATGTTCATCGACAGTTAGTCGCTGCGTTGGCGTTCTTCAGCTATAATAAAGAATCAAGTTCGTTGCGATGCAGCATTAAGATACTCTGTAATTATGCAAAGATGTTCAGGAAAAGAACATTAAAGTTGAAGGGTTAAAGAATGTTGTTTATAACATTGCTTTAAGACTGCAGTTAAGGTGATCAAGATTATATATCTAAGAGTCCTCAAATTAAGTAATTATAATCTATAAAAATAGATATGTTCTATAATACAAATAAATGGTTTCTTCTTATGGAAAAATTAAAAGAAATAATCGGAAAAGAAAAAGTTCTTGTTTAAAGAAAAATTATATTGAATCAATATGTTTTTGCTTTTTGGTTTACTAATTTATTTTTATAAATATTTTCTCACTAACATTTCTAATTGTATAATCTATGTTTTCTATAATAATGGTTTCTTCGTGAAGAAAAATTTAAATAAATAATCGAAAAAGAAAATATTCTTGTTTAAGAAATTTAAAGGTTTAATTTAAATATTATAAATACGAAAATTAAGTAAATTAAAAAAGGTTACAGAAACATTTATATTAAATATTAATAAATTAAAATATATATTTTTGCTTTGTAGTTTACTGATTTGTTTTTATAAATATTTTCTCATAAACATTTATTTTCATATATGACAGACATCTTTTAGCTTTATAATGTTTTTGATGTTTTCTATAATACAAATAAATTTGTTTGCACTTAAAGAAAAATTAAATTAAATAATCGAAAAAGAAAAAATTCTTGTTTGAGAAAAGTTTAAATTAAATATTAATAAATGCAAAAATATTTTATTGCTGCTTTGCTTGGATTTGTTAATAAATATTTTCTCATCAACATTTTTATTTTCACAGGGTATCTTTTAGTCGTTTATTCCTGCGCTCTAACTTGATTTCCACGGCGATTTTTATATCGATTTCCATTTGTTTAATGCTTCTTTGTGTTTTTGTGCAAACTAACCTATTTTTCAGTTTGGAAATTCCAAACATTTGTATTTGATCAACATTTTTTCCCTTTTTCGTTTTTTTTTTTTTTTTTTAAATGCTAAAATTCATTTGCGCAAGTACAAAAGAGCGTTATGTGTGTGCCAGTTTCTTTTTCTTTTTCGTTTTTTTTTTTTTCTTGAAACAGTCAGCGAATGATAATAGTACTAAAACCACATTTTTAACGTACTTTTATTTTGTGTTCGTCTTTTTTTTCCGCTTTTTTGGTTTTTTTGGCTTATCAGTAACGAAAAATTTAAACAGCTGTCGTGAAACGCACTGCAAACAGTTGAAAAACAAAATCCAAATACGAATGCGAGTGCCATGTGGTGTGACTCTTCTTCTTCTTCTTCTTCGGGTTGTTGTTGTTGTTTATTATAGACATATCTGTATTTTGTCAGGTATTCCAGACACGTCCCGAGCAACGAAGCTCGAAGCTACCTCGTAATGTAACCAGACTCATTGCCTGCGTTTTTCGTATCTATTTTCAAAAACTATACAACATACGATTCCGACTTGAAGTTGGAACTGATATGCAAAGCATGTACCTCCCATTGCCTGCCCCTATGCACACACACACACACATGCGTATAAACTGCAGTAATCGGAGCGTGGGGAGGTGATCAGAGCGAGAGAGAGAGAGAGAGGAGAGAAGGTCTTTCTTTCTATCACTTTTAACTCTTTCCACGGTCTCTGCCCGCAGCTTGATAGTTAGACGAATACAACATACGAACGCTATTGTCTTCATGTCTTCATGTATGTCGGTTTAATAGCTTCAATACCCTTGGAATTTATTAAAGGGTATAACAATGTTGATAATGTTGGGCCTTGAGCTAGGGTTGCAAGGAATTCAAATAAGAAAACTTATAAAGTTTAATCAGTTTATATTTTGAATACAACTATTTTTAGTTGCACTTAAAAATTTATTTTAATTGTTGAATCATTTTATATTTTAAATACAACTATTTTCAGTTGCTTTTTATTCACTTAAATATTAATTTTAATTTTTTAATCAGTTTATATTTTTAAACTAACTATTTTTACTTACTTTCTATACTAGATTTTAAAATTTATGTTAGTTTATGTTTATTATATTCATTATTTGTCTGTTTAATTTTCGATTTATTCCTGAATTCTTCAAATCGCTATTGAATTAAATTTGTATTTTATTATATTAGATGTTTAGATTATTACAATATTTCGGTATTTTTTCAGTATGTTGCTTGTCATTTTTAAATTATTGTTGAATTATGAAAATTGTTATTGAATATTCGCATTTTATTGCATTGGTCTATTACTTTATTGCAGTATTTTAGTATTTTTTCAGTATATTTACGGTCTTTTTCAAATCGCTATTGGATATTCGTATTTGATTTTATTGTTGTATTACATGATTACAATAATTTGGTAATTTTTCAGTATATTTCTTGACATTTATTATATTTATAATTGGACCGTTAATTTATTGATATAAATTTTTTTGTATTTTTTATATTCTTTTAGTATGGATATTTTATTTAGAATTTTGTGTCGTAGACAAAAACTATCAAAAGTTGTTAGTTACAATTGCTTTTTATTTCAACATTTATTCCATTTATTGTAATTGAAAAACATAGAGAATCGCTGTAGCTACCTTAATAATTTATTTCTACAAGGTATCTTCTTGTCTAGAACGCTTTACTGACGTTTTTTCGTTGAGCGCAATGCGGAAATAAGCTGAAGCTGATAAGTTGACTTTGGGTTCGAAACTCCAGCTGTAGAAAATTGTTATGCGCCTATTGTAATGAGCAATAAAATGATCGTGAAGTTGTCGTTGCCAAGAATGTCTTCTGCACTTTTAATGTTTTTTTAAGTGCATTAGGTTTGGAGACAACTCTCAAACAACAAGCTTATCCTGTGTGGCAAAAGTGCTGTAGACTATTTTTAAGAAATTACAATTAACAATACATTTTTGTTAATATTTTGAACATCAAATAAATTTGATAATCAGTTTTTTGGGAGCTGCCTGAGCGACCCACCCAAAATGTTGAAATAAAATATGATACGTGACATTTTTATCAAACACATTTACCCGAAAATCATCAACAATTACTTATATAAGTTATTCCCAAGGCGGAAAAGACGAATACCGTAAATTATGTGTAAATTGTATTTAAACCATTTTGCGCATTCGCTTGATTAATTGGCTTTTAGATTGAGTTATGACACAATTATAAATTAAGTGCTAGAATTTTAAAAAAGGGAGAGGCAGGAAAAAGACAATACAAAAGAGAAGGAAAGTTACCTGACTTTTAGAGTATATACCAATACTTTTAGTATATACCACAAGTTGTAGTATCTTGCTGTTGAGCACACTTTGACTTGTTCAACATTTAGTATTTTAACAAAGGAGGATGTGCAGAAAAGAGACAAAATGAGAGTGAAAGAAAGTTACCTCCCTTTTAGAGTATATACCACATTTTCAGTATATAGCATAAGTTGTAGTATCTTGCTGTTGAGCAGACTTTGACTTGTTTTACAATTGCTATCAGGTACATTTATAATGGTCGGCGATAAGAACAGTTGCTCGATCTACTTGTGCCTCGAATTTTGTGCTTATCAACTTACAGTACTTAACGCTGATGGATCAGGGCAAGTCGAGGTTTTACTTTTGTAATATTTGGGAATGAAATTACTCACGGCACTTGCTGCTTCATTCCACTTTACAGTTTGCTAAGCAAATTTGCAACTTTATGAGTTGTTTTTCGTGTGTTTGTGTGTGTTCGTAATGAGGCCAGTTTAAAATACATAAACTCAATTTTTATATATTTACTTTGCGTTATTGTTGTTTCTGTTGTGCACATAAACAATAAAAACAGCAAAAGCAAAAAAATATTTAAAAGCCAAAAAATCCGAAATGTTTTATTGTCGCGTACGCAAGAAAACGTACAAATATTTTTGCCACAAAGTGTGCCCCAAATAAGGGGCACAACAACAACAACCACAACAACAACAATAACAATGAGCTGTTAATAATGCTATGTAAATAAGCGAAATAAACACATGAAATGCTAAAATGCTATCTCGCAAGCTGCTCCAGCATACAAAATTCTCATCACGTTGTTTTTCACAATAAAAGGATAAAAAAGAAATTATCTTAAAAGCGGACAGATTGACAGACCGAATGACTGAAATAGAAATTATGTTAAAAGCACTGCGTAAAGACTGATTGAATAGCTGACTGCGGAAATCTAATGAATTTTTGCATATTTCTTATTTGAAACAAGTAAGAAAGCTAAAGTCGAGTTTGCTCGACAGTGAGTTACTTATAATATACCAAATTAATATATCACACAAATACTAAAACGCGTTAAAAGCTTTATTTAGTATATTGATGTAGTAATATATTCAAAATATACCATAGAGTACAAAATATACCGAGTAAGAAAGCTACAGTTGAGTGTGCTCGACCGTGAGATACTTAAAATATACCAAATTAATATACCGCAAACACACCTAAATGTACAGAAAGCTATATTTAGTATATTGATAGAGTAGCAGTATAGCATTCAAAATATACCACAGAGTACAAGATATAACAGGTTACATGCCCCCAAAAATACTAAAATGCGCCGAAGACTACATTTAGTATATTGGTATAGTACTGCATTCAAATATGCCATAGACTACAAAATATACCAGATTGTCAGCCAAAGCAATTAAAAAACATTCTTCCTATTCAAAAGTATTTCTTAAATAACTACAGTCTACAGTTTTTATCTCTTCCCACATATTTGTACCAATATCAAAACTTGAAATCAATTTAATTACTTGCATAGCAACAATAGAAAAATGGTTAACTAAAATTCTTTTGATTCGGTTCGTGATCAAATGATCATAACCTTAGCAACGGCGCCAAATACTCTCTTCATTTAGTATTTAAAATGTTATGGGAAACTTTTATAAATTTCAAATTATTATCTAATTTAGTCTGGCAAATGAAACAAACAGATTTTAATTAACGTTTTCAATAGATCCACATTTAATTATCAAAGACTCAAATCGTGTCTTTAAGCCTCGTCTGTTTCTTTTTCTGTATACAAATATATCTGTAATTGTATTTGTATCCGAAACTATATCTGTATCTGTATGTGTTTCTATATTTGTATCTGGAGCTGTGTGTTTTGTTGATTAACACGTCATCAAGCGTTGATCAAATGAAATTCACGAAATTTTCACAAAGGCGTGTTAATTAAAAACGTCGCTCGTGTCTGAGTGAGAAACAGAGAGAGTCAGTGAAGGAGTGAGAGAGATAGTTAGCTCATAAGTCACTCAATCACTTGCTCTCTTGCTCACTCGGTCTTTCTCTTGGGATTCTCCTTTTGGGTTCGGATTTTTGGGTTTTTGCGCTTGAGATAGTTCTATATACAAGTCTAGAAGTTGTTTATTTTATTGTCATCGTTGTCGTCGCTTCAAATGTTGTTTGTGTTTGTGTGTGTGTTTGTGTTTTTTTATTTTTATCAACGCTTGAAGACGAGCCGGAAGAAGCAGACGAAAACTGCATTGAATTATCGAGTGGCAGACGAAACGTAAACAAAACGCATATCGTTTCCCCATTGCCCTTTTTCGCTCTGTCTCACTCACTCAAACACATGCTTCTTCCCTTTCCCTCTTTCTTCGTCTCCTGGCTGTGCGTTGTATTTGTTTATTGCGTGTAAATTTCGGGAATAAACAAATAACCGCAAAACCAAGATAGAACGCTTATTCTTTGGGTTGTCGAATAATTAATACTCTTAAAGTTGTGTTTGTGAATTGAAATTCGTATTACAATGCATTATCACAGCAATAGAATAATTACTCTTATATAACCAGGAACTTTTTTCTTATCGTTACAATTTATAACTCAACAAAAATGCTAGATTTGCTATTTTGATTTGGTATTAGGTTGTTTTCTTCCTTAATCAAAATTAAAAATGTTCTTTAAAAAATTGAATTAAAAATTTAAAATTGAACTATTATTCATTCTAACGAACATATTAATATGATTTCAGTTAAGTTCTTCAAAAATATTAAATATTTTATTTATAATAATAATTAAATTTCCAATATTAAATCCAATCCAATTTAAAAAAAAATATTTTTAATTTTGTTTGGAAATTGAATTTCTTATTCCTATAGTAAGACTTTAACTTTAAACGTATATTTTATTCGATTATGAATTTAATTTTGTGTTAATTTACGTGCATTCTACAAACTTGAAAATCTCTTAAAATTGTAATAGAAACATTTGCATTTCATTATGCAACTTATTCATGTAATTGTCTATTAATATTATCCATTTAAGTAGTTAAACAATTACGTACAACTTTCTTTTTCTATTGCACAATAATATAGTTAACTTGACTGCTCGAGACACGTCTCCAATTGCCTCTCGTAAGTGGCTTACCCTTTTTAAGATAGTGTATAAATACTATGGCTGCGTTTATTTGTGTTTCCGTGAATGGAGCGCATGACGAATTGACAAATTATTTGATTATGGTTTAAGTGAAATTGTTGAAATGTGCATTTCGTACCGAAAATTCATTTGCTGCGTTTGCTCTTGCCTTATCTTGGTCTGCCGCAGTCGCTGCCTCTGCCTCTGGCGCTGCCGCAGTCGCTGCTATTGTTCTGTGCTCAGTTACATAATATACATTCAGACACACATATTAGCCGGTTGCGTTGCAATACATCTGCAAGTGAGTGAACGGTGTGTCCGACTCTAAGGTAAACGAGCAGCACTAAACTTGCGAGAGAGCAAGTGAGTAAGAGAGAGCGAGAGCACAGCAACTGACTACGTAAGTTATGCAACGGCAGAGCCACGACTAAAGCAACAACAACAACAGCAACAGCAATAACTACAGCAGCAGAAGCAGCAACGACGAAGAGCAGCACAAAGCGTACATAAAGTAAAAAAATTCAACGGCTACCTTTGCTTCCCCCTTCCCTACTCCCCACACCCCACTCTGTCATCTCTATCGCTCTCACGGCTTGGCTGCTTGACTGCCGAAGCCGGTTGCGCTGGCAGAACTTCTTCTCTTTGCTGCTGTTGTTGTTGTTGTTGTTATTGTTGTTGCTGTTACTTTGGCTGGCCGCAAGATTCTGCACAGTTTACCGTTACCTTAATGGCTAAATCACCGTTTAGAAACGCAACGCGAAAAAAAGCAGCACATAAAAATGGCTGCTTGTTGTTGTTGCTGTTGTTGGTTGCTGTAGCTGTAGCTGTTCTTCAGTTGACCGATTTCAGCGGAACTCTCTTCGACGTAAAACCTAAAACGTAATCATAGTATTTATATATTTCGCAGACGTGCTTAGATTTTAATTAAATTGAAAATTACACTCAATTGCGCGCCTGGGAGTCGAAAAACTTGCAGGCAATAGGTATTATTTATACCCTGTAACTGAAATGATGGCAAAGGGTCGACACGGACACTAAAAGAGGGAATTTTTGAAAGAAACTTTTGTGCATTATGGGAGAGAATAAATTTTTAGGTCGGTAAACTTACATAACATAGATCATTGTAATGATTATAACGTGCTTAGGTTATAATTATATTTTCAGAAGCCAGAAAGACTTCTGGGCTTAAAACTATGAAGACAACAGTTAGCTAAGATTGTTTTCTATTATGATAACGTAACTTTTTTAATAAGAAAAACCATTAAAATTTCAGCCATTATCTTTCTTTTCTGTTTCACTTCCAAAAGAATGTTTGACTATTCAAGATGAGAGTTTATAATGTGTTTAATAGTAGAAAAAATTAAAAGAAACAATTGAAACATTTTTTACTATCAAATAATATAATATTAATACTAATTTTAAAGTTTTGTATGAAAGATATCTTTACTATGAACGATAAGAAATGTGTTAAATCTCATCACAAATGGCAAGCTTAAATATCTAGATAGATGTGGGCTCAAAAGAAAAGTTCTTGGGCTTTGTGATTATTTGCCTGAAGTTGTACGATAAGAAGAGGAAAACAAAGCACTTGTTGGGCTTGCATTTAATCAATCAAAAGGCGGGGCAGGAAAAAATATGGCAAACAAAACGATATGAGAGATATATAAATACGAATGTGTGTAGAAACAATGAGAACAGCAGTAGCAACTACAACAACAACAACAAAGGCAATGAAATGCATTATTATTAATATCACAAAAATACATGAGAAAACAATGACCAGGCGAGTGAGACGCATATAGGATGACATCGAGCTTAGCTCTCGCAAGAGTGTGAGCGAGCTGGCGATAGCAAAAGACAGATTATGCTTCTGCTTTTGTGCCACGCGTACTGGAAATTATATAAAACATGTTTCTGCTGTGTCAAGAGGAGGAGCACAGAGAGAGGAGGGGTGGGTGAATACTGCGACTGGGAGGAAGCATAGCCAAAGGCAAAAACAATAAGAGAAACAAAATAACGCAATGCAGTTGTTGTGTTGTGCGTATGTTTGTTGCGCTCTCTTTCGCTCCCACTTCCCGCTCCCGTTGTCAGCTCTTTGGCCTCTCATTGTTGTTGATGTTTTAAAAGCAAATACAATAAAGCATATACTCTCGCTCTCTTTCTCTCTCACTCTTGCTATGCGAAAACAACAAAGAATAACTGCAGTCATCAAACAGAATTAAAGTTACTCTAACAAGATTACGTGAATCCATAAATCACAGAAAATTAACAAATGATAAACTTTGAGATAGATAACAAAAAATATTGATATATCTTAAATGAAAATAGATCTTCTTAAATGATTTCGACATCTATTAAAAATCCATTGACAAATCTCATAAATCAAAAAATGAATAACAAAACACAGTAGTCAACAGAAATCCATAAAAATGCATTAAAAGTTGACATCAATTGAAATTATTGCTTCCGACCTCAGTTGGGGCAGTAAAAAGCAATGTGTTCACTTCATTAAAATTTATTATTTGCCATTGCTGACAAGTCAACGCTCTCAATGCGTTGCATACTTGATGAACAATTCATGCGACTCTCGCTTTTGGCAAGTGTGCAACAAGAATGCAGAAAATAAATACAAAAAGCTTTGAGTTGGGTGGTGGCTGCAATGCATTGAGTACGAGTATATGACACGTTGGCAACGCGTTGCAAAAAAAAAAAAAAAAAAAAAGAATAACACACTCACACATACAGACAAAAACACTCTCTGGGATTATGCAGCTGATGAGCTTATGTGAGAGAGATAGAGAGTGAGAGCGAGAGAGGAATGAAACTGAAGCTAAAGTTAAATCCAAAGCCTCAACTGCAGCTTCTCAAATTGACAAACAAGCAAAGATGCGAATAACGGCAGAAACGGAACAAAAGGGAAAAGGGGCCAAGCAGATGGGTTTGGGAAATCGCTCTTAGCAGGAAATGTTGCTGGAGGAAAAACGTTTAAAGTTGCGAAAAATATGATAAACGATTATAAATAAAAATTATATTTCTTAAAAAAGATGAGATATTTTTGTATTGCTATGTATACGATCGGTAGTTTTTAGCATAGATATTTATAGACAGATATTTATTTCTTGGAGAAATGTGCAACAGCGTTATAGAGAATCGAAATTACTCACATATGTGTATCAACAAAAAATAACACAAATAGAAAAACGCGTCTTTTATTTAGTTTTATTTTCATACAAATTCTTTATTTGTAGCATTTGAACAAAAAGAATACAATTTTTGAAAAAGAATAAAAGTTTTCGGTATAAATATGTTCTCTTTTATACAGAGTGCAACAATATCATAATTAAAAAAAAAATTTAAAATAATAAAACAAATTACAAAAAAAAAATGAATATACTGTTTTAATTTAGGTAAACTTTAAAGAAGAGAGTCCTTAACTTATAATGATATATTAATGTAATTCCTGCTATAATATCTATATATAAATTTTAATTTATTTTTATATGTGTACCTCTATATTATTTTTCATTAATTTTTATATGTATATCTCTATATTATTTTGCTTTTATTTTCCCATGCGCCGCATTCACAAAAATACATATTTTTATGGTATTTTGCTGTGCATACTGGTTATTTCATAATCTTTCTTCAGCCTTAACCCTTGAGTGCCGAAAAGACAAACTTGCACTTTGCCAGCGGCAAAATATAAAAAGAGCCCAACATGTTTCTCCCCTTCAAAAAGAGAAAGATTCACACTTGGCGCCTTTTACACAGTTAGCTGAGTTTGCTTTTAAGGTAGAGAGAGGGCATAAGGAGGGGACAAAGGGGAGACAGGGGTCGTTGTAGGGTAGGTCGAAGGCGGCTCGACCCGACCCTAAGTGTTTCTTGTAACTTGAGTCTTGAAGTGCCCAGCTGGCATTTGCTTTTGCCAGTTTTTGTACATTTTTCCCGCTGTATTCAACCATCTTGGGGCATTTTCCTCAACTTGTTTTGTTCATAAGAAAAAATACGAAAAATGAAAAAAAAAACTAAAACAAAAACCGAAAAAAGAAAATGAAAAGAAAGCCTGAAACAGAATTGTAGAAAAATGTTAATAAAAGTTGTATTCATCTTGCCTCTTTTTTCTCTTTTTTTGCAGTGTGTGTTTCATTTACGTCTTGAAGCAAGTTGTTATGTATAGCCCCCGAGTTAGACATCAAATCAACGACAAGCAACATTAACAACAACAACTACAACAATAGGAGCAGCAGCATCATCAACAGCTACAACAACAACAACAACGGGTACATCTAACGCTGCAGCTAACAGATGAGCCCCAACAACAGATGTCAATTGCTGCAGCCGAAAATGCAGGGTAAGTTATTCTTCTTCTTCTTCTTTATCGTTATAGCGAACTCAAGAGAGCTGCTCTTAAGATGTATCTCAATCTCATTCGGCATGCACAAAGCCTTTCAAGTAGCTTCTATAGCCCAAGGCGAGGCTTTAACAATGCTTAGGACACAAGTTACAGTTAATTACAAGAAATAAGCTTGTCAATCAGCATTTCAATCATAAGAACAATCAACAAATGTTTTTTTTAGCTTTCGGTTAATTTCTGTTTAATAAACTTTATAATTATAAATATACACTACAAGTATGTTCTATAATGTGAGCATAATTTGAAATAATTTGAAGTTATTTTCAAATATTTTAACACTATTATCGAGCACATCAATCAGTCTTTCAATCATATCGCATTTCAATCACGATTTACAGTCAATCAGCATATTTATGAACCAGCAGTTCAGTTAATTTGACAGTAAATCTGGCAATTAAATTTCCATAATTTCAGTACAATTTTAATTGAATTAAAGTAATTTAAAAGTAAAAGTAAAGTAAGTTTTTTTGCACTATTATCGAGCACGTCAATCAGCCTTTCAATCATATACTTAATCAGTAAATATATAAGAAAGTTATTCAGTTAATTTCTTAGCGAATCAGTCAATCTGGTTTCCATAATCTTAACACATATAATAAGTTCGTCCCCAATATAACAAGCTGTCAATCAACCACCTCATTCAATCACTCAATCACCATTAATAAACAGCTTCTTATTCAATAGAACAACTTTTGGCTGTCTAAATTATGAAGCTGCTTCATAATTAAATTCTTTGCAATAGCCATTCATCTAATCAATAGGCTCTTCAATCAATCATCAATCACTGATATAAGCAATCTCCCCATCAAACTGTCAGTATTTAAACTCAAATAGTCACTCAATCTCTTAATATGTGTATATATTCTGTCAGTCTGTGCCCAAAACAAGCTCATTGACTCATTAATTGTGGCTCATTCTCAAAAGAATCGCACAGATACAAATGCAAGTTGAGATACAAATATTGTTTTGATGTACGACACCTTTGCTGGCCTAATACAATAAAATTTTAAAGAGAGGAAAAACATTGAGATTGTGATTGAGAGAGATTCTCAGCATTCTTTGTGTCTCAAATGTTATTCTGAAATATTTTTGCGCATATTTCGGTCTTTGATTTATAGCTTTCAATTACTTTTATGTTCTGTTTCAGTTGAGTTTTTTGTTTGTGGTCGACGTCGTTGCTCATAATTTCTCAAGTTTTGTTTTGCTATTTCCTTTCGGTCTTTTTTTGGATTCGCTCTCTTTTGATTGAAATTGATTTTATTAGGTTTTTTTTATATTATAAGTTCAAATGCGTTCCAAGTGGAAATTTGTGGCGCATTTTATGGTTTTATTTACACCCAAATGCGCGACTCTGCGCTTTTTATTGTGGATCAAATTGTGTGTGTGTGTGTGTTGTTTGCGGGGGAGAAGCTCAAAAAAAAAAAAAAGGTGTGCAGCGAAATAAAATGCTAAGCTTCGCTCCACTTGAATGGCAATTTATGACGTTAGTTGAACAAACAACAAATAAATAATATAAAAGTGTGTAATCACACATAAAAATCGAATAGCCTTCGACTCTCATACTCATAAAATCTTTGCATTATTTATGGAACTCAAGTTGCAGTCATTATGATTTTGTTTATTAATATTCACCTGGCCTAAGGGTTGTTGTTTGCTTAAGCTTTGCCCTCTGACCTAATTAGAACACACAAAGTTTTACTAAACTGCATCGAAAGTGGTTCAATTATGAATATTTAATTAGAATTGATGTCGTTCATATTGATGTTATGACAACGGCTTCAATGTGCTGTCCATTCGTTGTCTCTATCTCTCCTTCTCTCTCTCTCTCTCTCTCTCTCTCTCTCTGATTATATATTTACTTCATTGTTTATTTACTTTCGAACGTCAAGTGGGACAGATGAGCTTTAAGTTAATGAAGAAACTTTTATTAAGAGATGCAAACTGAACTATGACACAAATTTATTTCTATTAAAATAAGTTTTAATAAATAAAGTTAGTTCCGGGTTCGAAATAATTGATTGATTGACAACAATTTGAAATACAATAAAAATAAATATGATTTATTAAAATGACAACAATGTTAATTCCTTGTCTCTATTTAAAGTGATGGAATATATTTGATTGATTGATTGATAGACTGAACATTCCTCCGCTTGCGAACTGTAAAAATTAAATATGGTTTTAAGTATTTCTTTTTATAAACTGCCAAAATATCAATGGTGGTATGATTCTTTGTCTCTTCATATGCCATTTGATGGGATGGAATAAATTTGATTGATTGATTGATTGACTAAATATTTCTGTGCTTGCAAGTTGTAAAAGTTAAATAAGTATTTCATTTTATTAATTGCCAAAATATCAATTAATAAGTCATCTAGTTAGTGAATAACTCGTCAGTATCTTTGTCAATCACTTGGTCAATCCATCAATCACTTTATGTAGTAGAAAATATATTCAAAAGATACGCTACTTTCCCAGTGCATTTAATGACTAAATTAACTCGACGCCTATTGAAGATTTTCACTGCATAATTTTCACTTTTCTTTGATGCCGCAACGAAAACGAAAGTGAAATAAATGAGGCAGGTCTCCCCCAGATGAAGAGAGCGATAGAGAGAAGGGGGAAGCGAGCATTTTAAAGGTAGAGTTACGAGTGCAAAAGCAGTTTTTTGTGTTTTGTGTTTTTTTTTGGGTTGAGGCCTAGAAACACACAAAAAGCTGAAAAGCTAGAGCCTAGCTGAAAACTGAAACTGAACCGAACTGAGTCTCGGCCACGCTGATGAGTTTAGCCCACTTTCACTTTCGTTTCGTTTGGGTTTCGTTCCATTTTTCTAGTTTTCGGCTAGCCGGTTTTTCCAAGCCACAACACACACACAGAGAGAGAGCGAAAGAGAGATAGAGAGACAGAGAGAGAGAGAGAGACTGACTGACTGACAATGAAATAAAGTTGTTTCATATTTCATGGCGAGTTTGAAACTGAAACTGAAACTAAAACTATTTCAGGCAACGCCTAAAAAATAAAAGTAAAAACAAACTTGCATAGGAAAAAATGCCAGAAAATTACTCATCAAACTGTAGACAGAGCTGCGGCATTGTAGCTTGATCAATGGCAAAGAAAAAAATGAAAAAAAAAACAAGCAGAGAAAAAAAGAAACATTCATTGTCTGCCCACGTAATATGAATACACTCACAAATACTCACTCTCATACTCACATGCGAGTGAGATGTTTAGCTCTTTTTTTTACCAAGTAACTAAATATAAATCCATTAGTTTTCACATTTTGCTCGCTCACTTTCACTTTTGTCAATCGCAATTAGTGACGACAACAACAATAAAGCATTGTACAAAGTTTCTCATTTTAATTGCACTCGTCTTCGAAATGAGCCTACACAACAAAATAGCAAAAGTCATTTAATTGCCAGCAAATCAACAACAATAACAACAACTGACATAGCAACAATGATAAAAGAAAACAATAGTTTATAGATGAATTACTTAACTTTTCAACTGTTAGTAGGTTTATGGATGTACTTTTAAAGCAAGCAGTGTATACCTTTAAGAAAGCAGTGCTTTTCTACTTGAAGATTGTGAACTGTACTTCTGCTGTCCTGCTGCCTGTCTGTCCACTGATTCAATCAGCTATAACTGCTAAACTATAGAAGCTATCACCGAAATCAAACCAAATTTGTCTTAGATATGATTGAGCATAATACACATACTAAGAATACTTTAACATTTTAATTACTGTGGGGTAATTATTAAGTTCAAAAGCGTTTGAGTGCGACTTAAGATTACAGCAGACTTTCATGGGAAACTTAAAACCCACTGGCATTGAAAACACAAATTTTTCAAAGCAAGCAGTGTATACCTTGAAACAAGCAGTGCCTTTTACATGAAGATTGTGAACTGTACTTCTGGCGTCCTGCTGTCCGTCTGTCCACTCAATCAAATAACTATAACTCATAAACTATAAGAGTTATCACTACGAAATTTCGCTGAAATATTTATAAGTATAACACACAAACTTAGTAAACTTTAAAATGTAGATTAAAATGTTTTGAGTCTGCGTTTTGGGGTAATTATTAAATTCGAAAGCACTTGAGTGCGACTTAGGATTACAGCAGACTCTCATGGCTTGCAAACAACAAACTAAATACCCAAGAAACTGGCATTGAAAACACAAATTTTCCATTTGGCAACAACTACGCAGCAAATTTCATATAATTTCCGAAAGCAACAACAACAATAAGCAAACGCCCACATGGCTGTCTAAAAACACGCCTCAACAACAAAACAAAATCATTTTTCCAAACTCGGAAAAAACAGTCGAAGAAGATGATGGAAGAAGAAGAAACGAGCGATTCATAAGCCGCTTACATAAGACGAATGAATCAATGAATGTGGCTGTGAATATTTGCTTGTTATTTGATTTTTTATTGTTTCTATTTTTTTCCACTTTTTTGTTTCTACTTATTTATTTTTTTCGAGAAGAATTTAAGCTAAGTACGCCTTAATTGGCTTTGGGCGTGGTTGAGCAACAAGCAATCAATCAGATTTCTTTATTACAATTTTTTTTTCTCGTTTTTAATGTATTTGCAAATGAATCTGCAGCTGTAGTTGTAACTGTATCTAGCTAGCCCAATTTCCAATGTAGCCAGAACTTTGCTGAAAATTCCAATGTGGCGTCGCGTCGACGCCCACATTGAAACGAATAACTGCGTTTTTTTTTATGACTTTTCTTTGTTACGCGGAAAATGAGGGAAAACCTCATACCACAACGCATACATACATACATACATACATATGTATATCTACATTTTCATACGTCTTCCTCTTTCTCTATTCAGTTGAGGCGAATCTAATGCACAAGCAAAGAAAAAGAAATGAAGAGAAAACAAGTTATTGCATTTTATATTTATCCTTATCAGCAAGGCGAGAGGGAGTGGCAGTTAGAGTAGGAGTGGGAGGGGAAAAGTGCTATCGCCATAATTTGTATGCAGACAACGCGATTGCAGAGCTGCATTTGCTGTTCTGTTATTACACACTTCATTTATTCAGTCTGCTGCTGCAAATTACTTTGAATATGCTCTTATTATGCGTTCTCGCTCATCATTGAAGCTGCACAAAAATTGAAGCGTAGTTTGCTTATAAATTATTTAAAATAGTTTCACAGCTGCATTCCAATACAAAATTTTGCAGTCTGTTAAAGCAACAAAGTCTTACAGCTCTCTTCGTTGTTAATTAACAGCGCTGTTACGTGTAAGTGCATAGGTAAACAGCGACACACACACACACACACTCAACGCACGCACACTGCAAGCTGTTCACGCAGTTTACTTTTTTTGCCGGCGCAGTCTTTTAGAGAGAGCGCCTAAAATATGACGTCACGCGACTAAAGCGCTCACTCTCTCTCTCTTGTTGTCTATCTTTGTATTTGCGCTCTTTTGTTTTTAGACTGATCGCTGCTCATTGCAGTGCTCTATACGTGGACATTGTTGCTGTTGTTGCTGCTGCGTTAATGAGCCGATCATTTGACATTTTGAGCAGACTAATTGTTTGCATACGTCACCAATGAAACGCAGTATTGTAGTGTACTACATACAATTGACATTAGTGCTCAGTGAGTGGTGAAAAAATGAAATCGACAGCAACTAAATGAGTCATGTGGCGCACTTAGTTTTTAGTTATATTATTCAGCAATATGACAAATAATATTACATAATTTATGAGAGAAAATCAAATGTGTTGAATAATTGATTTGTAGAAAATGAAACATAATTAAAAAATAGCAATCAAGCTTACATAATTTACGCGGACACACACACACTGTCATATTGGTATTCTACAATTACTGTTCCAATTGAGTCATTCAATAAGCAGTGCAATTTGCCAAGTTGTTGTTATTGTTGTGTGTAAGCAAGCAGTTTTTTATGTCGTCTGCTGTCTACTTGACACCCACACGTGCACAGCTTGTGACGCGTGTGCGTGCAACTATATGTGTGTGTGTGACTTATCTTAATCGCGCCTACAACTTTTGCCAACACATGTTCCAACATGTCAATCACCTTATATCTAATAAGAACAAAAAGTAAGACAACAAATCGAAGAAAAGCAACAGCAATAAATACTTGTTGTTTATCACAAACAAAATTTGATATACGATTATGATCCGTCTAAGTTATTATACAGATTATTATATTTTCGTAGGGAGCCCTGCTCATTGAGTTTTGTTGTCCATGTCAAAACATATATTAATTACATGCTGCTTACCTAAGCAGTTTTTCGCGCTCTCCCTCTCTCTCTCACTCTCTCTGTCGCACTTTCGGCGTGTAATGTGAACCTGTCCAGCTGCTTTAGACGCAGACATTAAGCAGACGACCGCTAATTACCTCGCCAAAGCATCATCATCAGACAGTCTGGCAACCTGGCCAAATCTCAACAGACTTGCCACATTATATAAGGAGAGACACCGTTTAAAGCAGCTCAAGAACTTGACGAAAGTTAAGCTCATCAAATGAATTTGAGATAAGCATTTAAAAAAAAAAAAACAAAAACTGAAAATCTTTTTAAGTCAACTACAATACAATTGCCCTTCAATTGTGACTAAGAAAAAGACTCTGACTAGCTTAATTTCATCATCCGACTGCTTTCGGTTTCATCTCTTGGTTTTTTATTTTACGTTTTTACCTTCAGGTACTCAAGCGTTGCCGCTGTTTGTTGCCTACCTCAATAGCAAAGCAAGACTTTGACTTCACCTTCAAAGCACATTTTTGCAAATCAAGTTTAACGCCAAAAGCCTCAAAGAAAAAGATAAATACATAAAACACAAACAAGCAAAAAGAGGGGGAAAAGACAAAACTCAGATGCTCTAGCAACAAATTTTAAATAAAAATAATAAGGCAAGCAATTGGTTAATTAAATTAAACATTCAAAGAGAATGCTAACAAATTGATAAGTTGATTGCAAGGATTTCTTAAATAAATTCTAAAATTTCAAACAAAAATATTGAGGAAATTAAATTGAATTAAAAGTTCAAAAAGAGAATGCAAACAAATTGTTGAGTACAAGGATTTATTAAACAAAAATTGGTTAATTGAATAAAAAACTAAATAACATTACAAAGACTTGATGTCTTATTCTAAAAATATAATAATGAAAAAACAAGATGAATAATTTAATTAGAAACTAAATTAATAAGAATGCAATGAGTTGATTTCTTATAAATGTATTCTAAAAATGCAATAATGATAACAGATGAATAATTGTATTAGAAATTAATAATATGATTAAAAGCAATCCTAAAATGCGATTTATGAAGGATACATTTTTAAGTTTAATAGTTTCAAATGTATACTTTATATTAATTGATTGAATATTATATTATTATATTATATTTATCTAAATCATGCAGAGAACCTTTAACATTCATATTTCAATAATAATTGCAAATTTGCTATCATATAATAGACTTGAAATTGTTTGAAAATCACAAATGAAACTTTTGAAACTTTAAGCAAATGGTTTTTGTGCAGATATAAAATATAAAGAAGAATTTTCTTCTTTAAAATGTTTCCAAACTACTAAGTTAAATAATTTAATACTCTCTACTACTAACTTTAATAATTTCATACTCTCTCTCATTCAGTCATATTCAGTAAACTTTTAAAGTACCGCAAATTTCAGTAAACACATTATTAAAATTGAATGTCTAGTTTGAATGTCAATATAATCAAATAAATTGAGCCACGCCTTACTTTGAAAGCGTTTCAAGCTTCATAAATAAATTAAAATACCCTCTGCAAGAGTATGAGCACTGAAAGTAAACTGCCAAAAATAGAGAGAGAAAAACGTTGTAATTTTTGTTAATGATTTTTTGTTGTATCTCTTTTTTTTTCTAGTTTTGAGTTTTGGGCTATAATTCGTTCGTTTCGCTTCTTGACGCTGCTGCATAGTTTCAGTTTTTGGTTTTAGCCACGTTTGATGTCTATAAATGTTGGTTAAGGTTGGCTTAACTTTGAAATCAAGTTTGAGTCAAACTACATAGGCCAAACATAAACGGATAGTTGCTTTTTAGCCTGCTCTACTAGCAGCATTAGTTGGTAGTTGTTTTTTCTTTTTTTTTGGTTTGCTGTAATGTAATGCATTTGTCTTTTCGAGTTGTTGTTGTTGCTTTTGCAGTATCATTGCTGGCTTGGGGTATTAGACACGGTCTGATTACCTGATAAATTCATAGATAGACTCGTATGTGACGGCATTAAAATAATTGTGATTTACGACTTGCCTTTTTTTCTACTACTATATATATCGTAACTGCAATTTCGATGCTCGATTTAAGCCGCAAAATGCTAAAAGCCAGCAACATTAATGCAATTTAAATGCGCTTTAGATAAGGCTAATATATTTAAAAATTGCTGTAATTAGCAATTCAATGAAATGCACAATTCCTTTAATTGAAATGCGTTTTCAATTTCAATGAATTTCCATAGCAAACAGCTTTAACAGCTGTTAACTGGCTTTAATTAATGTTAATTGAAAGTTTTTAAACCAGGAATATTTAATAAGGGATTAATTGTAAAATATACTTTAATTTGCTTTGAACTAAAATTGCATTAAATTAAATGTTTAGTTCAATTCTCGTAGCATTCAGCTTTAACAGCTGTTAACTTAGTTTGAATGTTAATTAACATTTCCACAACCGAAATTTTAGGTTCATATGACAATATTGTTTTAATCTTTTTATTGTTTTAAAATTTCAAAAGATTTAAATTTAATGTATTTTGAAATCAATAAGTTCTTGTATTCAGCTTTGATAGCTGATAACATAGTTAAGATTAAATGTTAATTAACATTTCTACAACATAAATAATAATCTTGTGTTATTCTCTTTGCTTCAAAATTATTGTAAATTTAATCTACTTCCATATCAATAAATTCTCATAGCATTCAGCTTTAAAAACTATTAACTAGCATTAACATTGCATGTTAATTAACATTTGTGCAACACGAATTTTTTAGGTTCATTCGACAGCCTTGGTTTGCTTTTTCATTTTTTTTTATTTTTGTTATTTTAAATGCCATTTAGCTCATTTATGGCAGAGGAAACTGAGAAGAAAATATACATTCACATTTTTACTGTATGCCAAAGGCAAATATGCCGTTTCTTTTTGTGTGAATGTGTGTGAGTGTGTGTGTGCGTTTTGCCAGCCTCCCCAATCAGCCAAGCGAGCGACAATAATAAAAGCATATAAATGAAAATGAAAATGAAAATAATAAAAATCATACGAGATATATGTAATAACAATAATAAGTTTCGCCTTCGGGTAGGTCATGCGAGAGTCTGCTCTTTCCCTTACTCTTCTCCCTTGCTCACCTACTCTTGTTCTTGCTCTTTGTCTGCCTCTTTTGTTGAAGTTCCATGCGTAATAAAAAGCTCAGCAGTGTCTGAGGCTCTTCAACTGTTTACACACAATTTGCTGACTGCTATGACCTTACTTCAATTGCTGACTGCTATGGCAGCTGGCTTACTCCTATTGATCACTGCTATGGCATCTGGGTAACTTCAATTGCTAACTGCTATGACAGCTGCCTTACTCCTATTAAATATAATAACTGCCTTACTTCAATTGGTGACTGCTATGGCATCTTCTATACTCCAATTGCCGACTGCTATGACATCTTCTTTATGCTAATTTCACAAGTAGGTAGTTAAAAACAATTGCAACAATCTCACATATATTATTTTTTATCTTTCACTATTAATAGTCAAGCATTAACTTTTATTAATTTGCATTCAACTTTCACCTGTATTTTAATTGCTCAATATTTCTCTCATTTTCGCATTCGAATTGTGCACAAAATGTGACAATTATCGACGGCTCATTTATTAAATGCAAACATATTTACAACAACAATTTGGTTTCATTGCTGCATAAATTATTCGTTAAATACAATGTGTAGAATTTTCGCCACAAGTTGTGAAACGCATTTCTACAATGTTTTAAAGTGTCAAATAAACTGGGAATATATTTTAACTGTTTTTTGTTTGAGTTGTTTTATTTGACAGTTTAGAGTACAGATATTTTATGTTGAAATTCTTCATAGTAAAATATATATCTTATTGTTAGTTTGTATTGATTTAGGACTTTTGTTTTTGGCTTCAAAATAATTTATGAAGTATGTTGATCCATAGTAACTTATTTATTTTAATCCAACACAACATGCAGCAATTATAAAAAAAAAAACTTCTCAAATTATATCGGAATTTTTAAATAAGTTTAAAGTATTTCCATAATCTTTTTCTTTTGTCTCCACATTTGAAATTCCATAAAAACTTTAAATTATTTCTATAATCAAATTTAATATACTTTTCCTTCTGCCTTCACATTTAAAAAAAGATTTAAATTTAAATCGTTTCCCTAAAAGTTTTAATCCATACAGATTACTTTATCTACAAAATGTTAATCGCAGACTATTTGGGTTTTAAAACTTAAATTTCACTGCTGTTAAATCGCGTGTTTCATTTTCCAATTTCTTATTTATTCAAGCGCACACTTTACGACTTGGACTTGGCTTCCAAATAAATGCAGACCCTCGATAAGTTCCGTTACACTTTCAACAACAAATAAATTATAATTGACACGACCTTACTAAACAATAGCACAGACCATAAATCGATTCGTAAAACAAAGAGCAAAATAATCAAACTCAACCGATTGGAACTCACATGATTCACATTTACTTCATGAGTTTAGTTTGTTAATTAAAAATTAAATTGAAATAAAACAATTGCGAATTTAATAGAATTGTTAATTGTTGGTAAAAACCATGGCTACATTTTTTATTGTTTTGTTTTATTAATTGCAGTAATTTTTGCACTTAAAAATTTAATATCTAAAGCGACGTTTGGCTGGGATAATTAAAATTGCATTAAAGTAGACGGATAATTTATTGGCCTTTAACTTGTCTTGCGGCTGTCATAATTTGTACCCTGTGAAATTAAACGAGGAGGGGTTGATTAGTGATTTGGTAAAGGAAGAAATATTTGTGGATATGAAGAAAATTAGAAATATAATTATGGTTTATAAAGTATTTGTATTTAGTAGAATGACAATTAGAGGAAGAATTATAAATAAAGTTAGGTCTTTTGTCTTAAATGTTAATTGTGCATTTTTTATTTTTGATCTATTATGGTTTTAAATTTAAACTAAGTCAATTTTTTATCTTACCTTTCATTTTTTCCATTTCGTTTTCGGGTCTTATTTGATTTGGCTGACAATCTGGTATATTTTTTGTGTTCTATGATATATTTTGTACTGATGCAGCATTATATCGTCATATCAAATAGAGAGCTCAGTATATTTTAGTATTTCAGTATATTCATTTAGTATATTTTATGTTTTTTGGTATTTCTCATTCGAGTCCGTTGAGTGTATATTTGCGTTTCAGTATATTCATTTAGTATATTTTATTTTATTGTATGGTATTTCACAGTCGAGCCTACTCAGTATATTTTAGTATACTCATTAAGTATATTTTTAATTATATTTTAGGGTGTTTCTCAGTCGAGCCCACTCAGTATATTTCATATTTTTTTGTATAATTATTTAGTATATTTCATGGTATTCTATGGTATTTCGCAGCCGGGTCCGCTTAGTATATTTTAGTATATTCATTTGGTATATTTTTATTTTATTTTATATTTAGAGTCCACGCAGTATATTTTAATGTTTTTAGTATATTCATTTGGTATATATATTTTTTATTTTAGGGTATTTCTCAGTCGAGTCCACTCAACTGTAAATTTCTTTCTTGCTTTTATTATTTTGCTTGCCACTTTTAGAATTACTTACAATATAAAAATCTTCTGTAAGAAATTTACAATTTATTTGACTTATTTCAATCTCACCACCGACTAGCAACTACCCTTTACAACATATGGCTTTCCTCCATTTTAACTGCCAAAACTTCTTTCATTTTTCCCACCCATTTTCTTTATACTTTTTGCTGGTCATCCAATTAGCCAACTGGATAAGTTTATTTGTTTTACCACTGCGAATTTCGTTTGAATTTTTCCTGTTGCACTTTTTGCGTTTGCAGCTGTTTTCTGTCTTTCATTTTCATCGTGAAAATGTTGCTGCTTCTTCTTCAGCTGCTTCCACTTCTTCTTCGTCGTCTTTCATTTCGTCGTCTTTTCCTTGTGTGGGCGTGGCCTTTGTTGCTTGTTTTTATTGCAATTAAACATGCAATTGGGGGCCAGCCATAAACTATGCGCTGCATTCCCCTCCGTCTGGATAATGTGTAATTAGTACACACACACACACACACACATATATTGTAAGGGTGTGTGTGTGTGGAATACGATATAAACAAATGTGAGTCAGCCAATATTACGCTTCTTTGTCCTTAACATTTGCCATTGTCCTGCTTAATCCCAATGCAAATTCATTTATTACTTTCTTTCATTCGCAGTCCGCATATGAAATTATTTTCTTTAATATGGAATTTACATACATATATGCATCCCTAATGAGTGCATAAAATAAGAATATCTCAAGTTTTTATTACTGCGATGCATTTTCTTTAACTTTAACTCATTGTTGCTCTTAGTTTATTATTGTGCTAATACTGTGGATCTTATAAAATTTAGAGAATGTTTGATACTTAATGAGTGCATAAAAGAGGAATATCTAAAGTTTTTCATGAGATCTATAAATGTTTTTTACTGCTCTTACTGCCTTACTTTTTTTCAAGCTAAATGCATTTTAAATAAAAGCTAAGTTTGGTTGCGATCAGATAAAAATTGTAGAAGTTATTAAAGGATCTTAGTTGCTTTGTCTGACATTCTGGTATATTGTGCCGCCTATGGTATATTTTGAATGTGTGTATACTATCTTGATATACTAGATATACAATTCAGTATATTTTTAGTATTTTTGTAGTATACGAGGTGTGTTCAAAAAGTAAGGTGACTTTTCAAATTTCGCGGGCAACATATTTTCGATTATCGATTTTTTTGTTTTGTTATATTGGTACACTCTTCCCTAACATCTGTACCAAGTATCAATGGAACATCCTCTTTTGTTTGGTTGTGAGAGGCGTAAAGTTACAAGTTATTTTGCGAGCTCGGCGATTTTTTGCTATCGAAAAATATGGATCAAAGGATTTGCATCAAATTTTGTGTAAAAAAATAAAATTAAGTGCTCTGAAACACTTGAAATGTTGACAGTGGCATACGGTGAAACTGTTCTGAGTAAAAAAAATGTGTACAAGTGGTACAAACTCTTCCAAGATGGCCGGGAAGATGCCAATGACCAGCCTCGCTCTGGACGCCCAAGCACGTCAACAACTGATGAAAACGTTCAAGCAGTGACGAAAATTGTTTTGGAAAATCGTCGAATCACTATCATAGAAGTTGCTGAAGATGTCGGTATATCGCTTGGCTCGTGCCATGAAATTTTTTCAAACGTTTTGGGTATGAGTCGTGTGTCAGCGAAGTTTGTTCCGAAATTGCTGAATTTTGACCAAAAGAACCGTCGCATGAGCATCGCTCAAGAGCTATTGAATGACGTCAACGACGACCCAGATTTACTCATATTCACCGGATTTAGCCCCATGTTACTTTTCCTTGTTCCCAAAACTAAAGAGACCTATGAAAGGACGGAGATTTGCAACGATTGAAGAGATAAAGACTGCATCGCTGCATGAGCTCAAGGCTATACCGAAAAGTGCTTATGGGAAGTGCTTTGAGGATTGGAAAAACCGTTGGCATAAGTGTATTGTATCTGAGGGGGATTACTTTGAAGGGGACAACATAAATATTGATAAATAAATTAATAGTTTTTCTTGAAAATACAAAGTCACCTTACTTTTTGAACACACCTCGTATTTGGTATATTTTGAGTATAATACCGCAATATTTATCTTTTATTCAAAATGGGTAGCGGGTATCTCACAGTCGAGCACACTCGACTGTAGTTTTCTAACTTGATATTTTTTGGAATTTTAAAAAAATCATCCGACATTGAAATGTCTTCTGCCGACAGAGAAACTAGGCCGAGACTCTAGGTTATCATTACTTGACCGGAATCCACATCCGCTTCAGACAATCAATGACTTTAACGAAATATTCAGTTCCAAATTCATTTTGTTTGCGGGCAGTCGAAACATTTAAAATGGGCAGAATAAAATTTAACAGAGTTTTCTTACTGATGGTCCTTCAAATATTCTTGGTGGCTACAACAACTGGAGATGAAGTAAGATCAAAGACATGTTAATAAGAAGAATAATGAGTGATTAAGGTGTATACTTTTTCTTCCTATCAGACGTGTGAAGACCGAAAATTGGAAGAACAGTGCCGGCTTTATAACTACAAGACTGTGAAACCGTTGCTAGATTATTTCAGGCAGGTTAGAAATGAGATAGAACAAAGTGAAACTAAGGAAAAGCAGATAAGTGATCTTATGGAAAAATATCATGAAATTGTAAAAATTCATGAAACATTCATGAAGGAGGCAGCTCTACTAAATGAGTATAAAAACAAAGTAATCAGAGGGGAAATAGATTTGCAATTGTGTAAAAATAAAGTTGATAAATCTGAATCTAAAATTAATTCCCAACAATATACTATTCTTAAATTAGAAAAACAACTAACAGATAAATCCACTAACTTAGAAAATTGTCAAGTTCAATTAAAATCTGTTAATTCTACATTACTTGAAAAAGATGAAAAGATAAAGAAATTGAATGAGAATATTAAAAATAACACAGATCATCAGAATACACTTGAGTTGGAATTAGAGAAGAGTAAATCTATATTAATAAAGCATGAAAATGATATTCAGTTATGCCGTTCAGAAATCAACGAATTAAATAGGACATCAGAGAACATTAAAGAAGAACAGAAAAATATTCAATTGAAATTAAAAGAAAGTGAAACTAAGCTAATAGATAAAGTAGAGGAAAATCAGTTATGTCAATATGAACTTGATAAATTAAGTTCCACATGCACCCCTTTCAGTGACAATCCAGGAATTCATCAACTCAATGTCTCTGGCATAGGTTTATTCAATGTTTTGTGCGATAGTCAGTTAGCTGGACCTGGATGGATTGTAATACAACAACGAGTTGGGGGAAATGAGAGTTTCACTAGGGATTGGGCAACGTATCGCAAAGGTTTTGGTTCTTTTGAAAGTGATTTCTTTCTTGGCTTAGAGAAATTACATCGTATCACGAGTTTGCAGCGTTTCGAACTTTACATACATTTGATTGCTCTGAATGGAAGAACCTACTACGCTCGTTATGACGACTTCAAAATATCTGATGAAGATAATGGATATGCACTGAGTTTGGGTAAATTCAATGGAACTATTGGAAAGGATCAGATGAGAGACTCTGAAAACATGAAATTCTCAACATTCGATCACGACAACGACAAAAATAATTATTATAATTGCGCAGTCGGGTATGAAAGTGGCTGGTGGTACGAATATTGTACTGAGTGGTAAATATTGTAGATTTTTATTTTCAAAGGAATTCAAATATTTATTGATTTTTGTTGTTTCTTATGCAGTAATTTAAATGCACCACATGGGCCATATCTATGTTGGCATTACAATGGGTACATTTCCCTTAAAGAAGTTAAGATGCTAATTCGCCCCAAAGAATCGATGAAGAAGTGATAAACTGAAAAGTTGAAATTCCCATATTTGACTCAATTATGTAATCATTTAATAATCACAACTACTATAGTTATTATTGTAAATACCAAAATTCGACTCTAGCTTAAAAACTACACTTGTTGTTCGATTTTTTTGATTTGTAAGGGCGGGAGTGGGCGTGGCAAAAATTTGAAACAAACTTGATCTGCGTACAAACATAACAAATGCTGTCGAAAAATAAATTTAGCTCTATCTCTTATAGTCTCTGAGATCTAGGTGTTCGGTACGGACAGACAGACAGACGGTCATGGATATATCGTCTAGGGTTTTGTTATATAAACCATTGTTTTTAAATTTGTAGATAAATAATTCTTTAATATTAAGATTTCCATCCAAAAATCACGGTTGTATAGATTTAAATTTTTTCAGCAATGATTTAAAAGTTTTTCTATGATGAAAAAGATTCTTAATCTTAAAATTATGATTGAGATCAAAATCTTGATTTAAGTATTGTTTAATCCAAAACTCTTGTTTCAATAACTTTCCTTTAAGATCGAAAACTTTTTGAAATCAGAATTTGCAATCAACTTTTCAATCTTGAATTTCTTCTCTGTGGTTTAAATGATTTTTGTTTGTTTGTGGTTTTTAATTGCTTCTAAATGATGTTGTATTGTAAATTAAGTTGGATTTCATTTTCTAAGTCTAATTCTTAAAAGTATAAACTTCTTTATTTCATTAGTTTGCCATAAAGTAGTTGACAATTATTTCTTAATTCGGTTGCTTTGAATCAGCAAATTTCTTTAACATCTTTAAGATTTAATTTCTAGATAAATCAATATTTTAGGGAACAGTTAAACAAAGTAGCAAAACATTGTATTATAAATACAAATTTGATTAAAATATGAAATTGTAACATTCATTGTTTTGATAAGTTTCATTAGAATATTCGGTTATATCAGCTATCTTGACTGGCAAACACACACACTTTATACACACACTTTACACACATCATTTTGTTGGCTGACAGCATTTTTGATGAAATGGCTTTTTATATGATTTATGATTCAATTGGAATGATTACGACATACGCTGAAATGAGCAAATGTTGCTCCTTTTTGCTGCTTTAGCTTTGGCTTTGGCTGCTGTTTCAGCTGATGACGACAACAGCTGCAATTTAGAAATTAAATTTGCCATGCAACATTAAGAGCCAGCAACAAATGAATTGAAAGGCGGGGGCACAAAACACACACACACACTCTCACACACACACACACACTCATCCAACAAACTGTGATTCAGTGCAGAGAACTCGGCGACTTCTTGGGAAAAGAACTCTCGGGAGTCGAGTTGAGTCGAGTTGAGTTGAGTTTTAGGATCCACTCCGTGACGCGACACATGTTGTCACTTTGCTTCTGCTTCTGCTTCTTCCCGCTCTGTGTTCCCCTCTCTCTTTTCCTTTGCTAATATCCGGCTACTTTTGCCCTCGCTAATAATTCATTATCTGGCGCAATGCATCTATAAGGTGTTGCCAACCAGACTAAGAGACGGCCCGACTGCAAAAGTATCTGCCAGATACATCTCTATCCTTTTCCCTTCCATCTCTTTTTCTATTTGCAGCTGATGAATGCAGGCAACATTCGCTTCGCAATATTTGCTTCATTTATTTTCGGCTTTTGTTCATTTTACTCTTCTTCATTTGGTTAATTAAGTGCAATAAACTTGTTGCAGACGATGAACCTTTTTTAATTGATTTTCTAATGTATTGTGTGGATTTATAAATTCCTCATAAATTTTAGACAAATTCTGTATAGAAATTTAAGATTTGAAATTTGTATAAATTCTTTTTAATTTGTAAACAAATCAATATAAATATTTTTGGTTTAAGAAACTCACTCATATATTTTAATTTAAATATTGAGCAAAATAAAGGATTGTAAGCAAAAACCTTAAACAAAATTCAATTTAAAGATTCTAGACTATTCACTGTTTTTTTTAGAATTAATTAAGAATTTACTGATCAGTTCTTTAATAAATGCAATCGTATTTAAAAATTATCCATTCATTTTAAAATAATATCAGTTTAATAAATTTAATGCTATAAAGAATGTACATTTTTAATTTGAAATAAATTCAGTCACTTAAAGAATTTTTGAATGTTTTTATTTCAGAGTAAGAAACAATTTTTAACATTCTTTTTCTCCATTAAAAAGTTTATGTAAAATAAGTTAATCAGTTTAATAAAAACACATGCGTTTAGTTTTAAGTTAATTTGGTTCATTCAAGAATATATGCATTTATTTTGAAATAAATTAAGACACATAAAGAAGTTATGAATTCTCTTTTATTTTTAGTCTAATAAAAAATGTGTGCGATTTATTTTTATTATTATTATTAAAGCATAGATTACAAATGAATTTATAAACCAACGTAAATTTATTAGCCCTGGCTTTGCCAAGAAATGTATTATTCTTTCAATAAATTCTAACCAATATAAAACGAATTCATTTATTTTAAAGTATTTGTAACCTAATAAAGAGATTATTAATTAAAGAAATCTTAAATCTTGTCTTTGTTAGCTAAAAATATAGCTATAAAGATTCAAATTGATAGACACACAACATCAAGTTAGTTAGTTACTTTCTTTCTATTCCAAACTTTACATTTTAATTTCAAATCTATTAAAAAATGTTTTTTTTTTTTTGGGCAACTATAATTAAATGTTGTAACCAAATAAAACCAGTTATATTTGCTCCATTCAAGAATATCTGAATTTATTTTGAAACAAAATCAGCCGCATACATAATTTGGGAATTTCCTTTGTTCAGACTAAAAAGGAATGTTTGAGATTATTTTAATATGCATTTGAAAGTTTTAGCAATTTAATAAAATTGCAGTCTAAGAAATAGTTTATGCATTGATCTATCAATAAATTCTGTCTAATAAAGAGCGAATGCATTTATTTTCAAATAATCATCTAATATAGAGATAATTTATTAAAGAAATTTCAACTGTTAGCGATTACATTACGTGTTACTAAATTCGAAATAAAGATCAATTATTTTTTTTTTACAATATACTACTATTTTTTGAACACAACAAAATTATTGAATTCGTTTAATTCTACAGTAGTATTACCTCTTCGCTGGCTTGTTTCTATTCCAAACTTTATATTTTAATTTCACAACAATAAAAAGGTTTTTTTTTGGGTAATTATAATCAAATTTTTGTAACCAAATGAAACCAGTTTTATTTGGCACTGTTCAGCAACTTTTTCTATCTTATCTACACCTAGAACTTAGAACCTATCACGAAATCGTAATCAACAAGTAATTTTAGGGTTAGTGTTCAGTTCAATGCTGTCACCTCCATCAGCGCCAATATCATTTTTCAAGGATATTACCAATTTGTCACAGACAGCAAATATAGGAGGCAAGTCTCCAGGGAGAGAAAGAGGGAGAAAGAGAGCGAGGGACGGGTCACGAGTTTGCTGGAAATAAAGCAAATTAAATGGAAAGCGGCGTGTAAATCTGTCGCATTAGCAAAACATCATGTTTCACTGCAAATGGCACGCACTGTAAAATATGTTAACTAGAAGGAGGCTGCCTCGATTCTTCTATTCTCCCTCTCTCTCTCTCTCCTTCTACACGACAGCGAGAAAGCTGTAGAAGAGGAGAGATAGAGAGAGAGGGGGAATTGGGAGGGACACGATCTCCTGGCAACAGTGAAGGACAAACAAGTGCGATGCGGCGAGGGAGGGGGGGAGAACGATGCAGGAGTGTGAAGCCAAGCAAGGACATCATCAAATTGACACAGCGACAGTCACAGTGGAGCAAAAACTATTGAAATTTGCTTAATAAATGCAAATGAATTATTAATGCTATGGAATTATTGCGACACAAATATAAATTATTATTTATATGTAATATTTGTAATATAATGATTAATATTTATAATAATAATGTTAAATATTATATTACGTATATAACTATAATATGTAGTATGATTATTTGATTATTAGTTTTTGAGTCATATCAATTGAAAAACGCAAAAATAAATTTTCAACTTATTTTTAATAAAATAAAATCATATTTAATAATCTTAAGAAATTTATTTATTTGAATTAATCATAAAATTAATATATATTTACTTTACAATATGAAAAAAATATTCTATATAAAATCAAACGAGAAATAAAAAAATAAAATATATTTACTTTGAAATATTAAATTAAAGACAATAAAGTTTAAATTTATTTACTTTACAATAATATTATATTGCGCATAAAATCAAACAAAAGTTACAATTATAATGACTGCTAAATTTAAAATTTGCTTATTTTATTTTATTTCTTCGAATGTATGAACTTACCTAATAATTGACTAAAAAATCTAAATATATTTGAAATTTGAAATTTGCAGGCATAAGAGCAAATACTACTTTCAAATATTATAATAAATTTAGAATGATTTATCTCTGCTAAGATGTAAATTAAAAACAACATTATTTCAATTTATTTGCTTACATTTTTAAAATCTAGTAAATAAGTTAGTTTTATTATTATTCTTCTTTTTTAATTTATAAAAATAAACTTATAAAAATACTTAAATTCCGATAAATTCATTTACTATGTTTTAAGTATTTTTATATTGTTGTTTATTTTATTCTATAAGTATTTAAATGTAAACATTAAAAACTTAAATTCCAATTAATAAACTATACTCATTTTGTTTGAAGTTTAAAAATAATATTACACTTCCAATCAAATACAAGAATAATTTTATAATCAACACTCACTTCTAAGAACTTCATTTTGAATATACCAGAATGTGATTTAGTTAATAAAATACTAATAATACAATAATAAAATACTATAAATATAACAGAATGTGATTTAGTTAATAAAATACTATTTATAACAAATCTAAATAGAATTCTTAAAATACAAGTAATTTATTTTAAATATGCGATTAATATAGTATTGTGATTAATTTCGCTTGTTATTCATAATATTACGCATACGCCCCAGTGTGCAGAGTGTGTGTGTGTGTGTGTCGGCACTTGTAGATTGTAGGCGTGTGTGTGTGTGTGTGTGTGTGAGTGTGGGAGGGAGTGTGTATTGGTTTGGTATACAACATGTTGAGCCTGAACCTTAATTTATGCCACTTTCCATCGCCGTCGCCGTCGTTGTTGCCTTTGCCTCCTACTTGCCACTTGCCACATCGCACGTTGCACGTCTCCAGTCGCCTGTCGCCAGTTGTCGACGTCGTCGTCGTCGTCGTCGTCGTTGTTGTTGTCGTCTGTGTGTGGCAAAGGATTTTCGGGTTTCACCTTTTTGCCTTGTTGTCCTTGTTGTTGTTGTTGTTGTTGTCGTTTCAATTGTCGCAGCTTCTGTTGTTGTTTTTGTTGCTGTGGCCATTTGCCATTTTTACTTATTGTCACTGTTATTTTTTTTGTATTTAGTTTTTCCACTTTTTCCCATCCATCAATGTTGTTCGCTATTAGCTTTTTATGCAACGTCGCGCTTCATGATAATTTTTTATGGCTTATTGTGTTTGATTACACGTGTTGAGACCAAAACATCAACAGCAACAAACTGAGGCAAACAATTGGTCTCGCTATTTTCTTGGTTTCTTTTTCATCACTTCTTCACAGAGTTTTCTTTTTCTTTTTTTTTAATTGTATATCAAGAGCAAAGGCTTCCTTTTCAAAATTCCATATTAAAACTCGCTATATATAGCATATTTATATTATACTACAGTGCGTATGCGCAATTTCTGTATAAAATATTATTTATCAAGTTTTCTAATAAATGTTTCACAAATTATAGAAAATTAATAATGAATTATTAGGAAAATGACAAATTTTTAATTGTTTAAATTTCATTATTAAGCCTGCTGAATATTTATTAGGAATACAAAAATATTATTTACGAAAAAATTAATTAAATTTTTTTTTCTTTACTTTTCTTTTCAGGTATGTACAAAACTCTATACAATGGTTTATTGATTATCATAAATAGTAAGTAAAATCATAAAGAATATATGATAAGGAATTTTATTTTTAATTTAAAAAAAAATGAAGAATTTCTCATTTAAGAAATATTTATATTTTCGAAGTTGTTTATTTATATCATAAAACAAAAAACTTGATATATTCTACTTCAGCTGATTAAAAAATAAAAGAACAAAAATCTGAAGATCTTTTATGGGATCTTTATTAATTTGCATTAATTATGTTCAATTAAAAGTTAGACTTTTTTTGACAGGCGCGTCTTATTAAAATCGTTAGTAATGATTTGTTATATATCAATAACAGTTGCACTCAAAACTGAGCTGTTAATTAACAGAACTCAACATTGATGTTAATTTAAAAAAACTTAACATTGTAACTCTTATTTAAGTAACAGATGCAGCTAAAACAATGCTGTTAATTAACATAACTCAACGTTAATGTTAATCAACAGAACTTAACATTGCAGTTGCAGGCTAACATTTAAATAACAGATGCAGCAAAAACAGTGCTGTTTATTGAAAGCACTTAACATTACAACAACAATAAGCAGTCGAAATGAAGTCAGTTTGATTTTGAATTACGTAAAGTAATCAAAATTCAATGTACAACAAAACTTTAACGTGCAAATAAAATAGTTGTTTAACAAGTTATAATGAAATATTTTGCACGCATTCCGAAGTTCTTTTAACTGCTTCGTTTTGGTTTGGTATCAAGTCATAAATCCATTATGGTGGCATTTCCGTTTTTCATTAAATTATTGTCAACTAGAAGTCAGCTCGAGTTTTTCTTTTCTTTCATTCGTGGCCATAACGGCATTTATTAAAAAACTTGCAAAGCCAATGGCAACAACAACATCATAAGCAGCAGAAAATGTCGAACGACATTATTTGTATTTGCTGTGGATTTATAGTAACCGGGGAGGCGAGGAGGGGAGAGCAGTGAGTAACGTTTTTAAACTATACGTAGTTTAGTACTGCAAACACACACAAACACACAGACACGCACACAAGTAACGCTGTCCCACTCTCTTGAGCACCTCACATACTCCAATGGCACTTCAGCTTACGTTATAAGAACAGAGCAGAACATAACGAAGCGAAGCGAGTCTGTTTCACAATTTGCCACAACGTTCCGCGAGCAAAGCGAACAGCAGAACCAGAATGAGAATGAGAACGAAAACGTTTCTCGTTGGCGCTTTTGGAGCTGTGCCTGCCTACGAAAACTGCGACGCAATTGTGGCGCTGAACTGTACAGTGGAGGACATTGACATTTTGCGTTTGCGTTTCGTTAGCATTTTTCGTTCATTCGTTTCAGTCCCAGCGACGTAGCCACAGTCGCTGTTGCTGTTGCTGTCGCAGTTGCCGTCACCACAGAGGCAAGAGAGCCACAGAACGTTTTTATGCACACAACGTGTTGAAAAGAAACAACTTTTAGCCACTGCTTCTTCCTACACACACACGCATACATGCTGACAGTTGTGTTTATGTGTGTATTTACACTACTGTAGTTGTTGTTGTCGTTGTGACTTCTTACGTTTCGCTAGTGAAGCTCATTAAAATTGTGATAATGCGCGAGGAACGCGCTCCATCTACCTCCCTCTTCTCCTTTTCCCCTCCTCTCCCATTCTAGCCACACACTTCACATGTTCTGTTCTCACTCTGACAACAAACGTTGACAGTTTTATTTGGAACATTTGGTGTTGGAAACTAATCCCGACCATAAAACTGGGATTTGTTCCTAACCTTTGGAGCATGTGACCACCACAACAACAACAACAACAGCTAACATCTAAGTCATCATCATAATTCCAACTAAACATTATGTTTAATGCCCATAAAAGTAATTGCTTTTGCTTGTGATTCAGCTGAAAGCAAAAATACAAAAAACAAAAACTACCAATTTTCACACTTGGTTTTTTTTTATTAATCATTTTTAATTGAGCTGCTGTCAATGCAAATTTTATTAGAAAAAATGATTGCAGCGTAAATCTGTGGAGATCAATAAAATGTCTATGAAAGATTTATGAACTGATTTGTTGAGTACTTTTTAATTATATGGATACATTTTAATAGCATTTTGATGTTACAGTTTTACTATACACAAAATAGATAAATAAATTTTTCTACAGTTTTATGAGTTACTTTGAGTATTGCTATATTTTTTGCACCCTAATATTGAAATATTTAAAATAGTTTTCAGCTATAATAATCAATTCCAAATTTTGTACCTGATTTCGTAACTATAAAATAATATAAAATGCTGAACTAAATATTTTTTTTTTTTTCAAAAATGAAAAAAGAAAGCACTTATTTATTACATTTGTAAATGTGAAGTTTTGTTTGAGGTAAAAATGTATTATTTATTACTTCACTATTATTTCAGTTTCTTAATTAATTTTAATAGTTTTTACATACAAAATAATTGCAAATTATAAATCTCAATTCATCAAATTGTATTTCCCTCAAAAATTCGAGGTCGTCCACAGATATTTATCAGACACTGTGATTCATGTGCATGCAAGTCGTCGATTCGTGTTCAAATTACATTCCGTCAAAGTTTGACAGGATATTTCCTTGAAATTATTTTTGGCGGTCACACACCTTTTATTTCCCGTTACTCGATTTTACAAAGAAATTGAACATTTCTTGCCACACCCATTTGAAGAATAAATAATAATAACCAAGTTAAGACAAGAAAACGCAAGCTAAAAATACGCCATCTAAAATATATGCATAGTGAGAGTGAGTGAGTGAAAGAGAGAGAGGGAGAGAGAAAGAAATTGAGTAAAATTGATGTTAGAAAATTTGCATTATTATAGCACAATGGGAGACGACAAGGTGAAATAATTGCTAGAATTGAACAACATGGAAAAAATATAAAGAGCTGACGCGTTGCGCATCATGGAAAGAGATGGATAAAGAAGGAAAGGGGGGGGAGAAGTTTAGAACCCTATCCCAACCGGCGTTTTAACAGCGTTGTCATGAATGGGGCGGCTGACAATGAAACACACGCGAGGCGACGCAACGCGACAGCGACATGGCGACAAAACGTTCGACGAGCAGCTGTTTGGGTTCCCAACTCTGTTGTTGTTGAACAAGCTTTCACCCAGGCGCAAAAGCAAACGTTTGCCGCACTTTGTGTTTTTGCAAACACACAGCGACAGCGCGACAAAGCGTTAAGAGAGAGACGGAGAGAGCAAGCAAGAGAAGCGACTGTGAAAGAGAGCGAATCTTGCATTTGCGCTCTCTGAGCGTAGTTGCTTTGCTAATTGGAGCAAAGCAAACACAAACAAATGGCAATGGGTCGACATTGTGTTCCAATGCCACACTGTTTCACTCTACGCTGTGCTGCTGGCGTCGCTGCTTACTCTTTAGCGTAGTGCTAAGGGGGAGCAGCGAAGTTTTGGTGACGCTTTTTCAATGCTGGGCGGCTGCTGGTGCTGTTTGCTGTTTGCTGCTTGTGTTGTCCTTACACAACTGCAAATGTAATGTGTCAGGATTTTATGCTGCTGCTGCGCTGTCGCTGCCGCTGCTTCTGCCACTGTTCTGCTTATCTGACCGTATTGATCTTGTTACAATTTGAAAATGTGTGTAATTTGTTTTGTCTGACGCAGGCGCGACTTGTTTTTTTCGTTTTTGCTTCGTTTTTTTTTCTACCCATTGTTTTGTTTTTGTTTTGCATTTGCTGCTGCTTTTGCTTTTACTGGGCGGCTGCTGCGGCTGTGTGACCGTATGTTTGTGTGTGTGTGTGTTGCTCTCTTGTTGTTTGCGCGCTTGTTTGCTGACAGCCTATTACGTCACGTGCTCGCTGTTTTGTTTGTTGTTGTTGTTGTGTGTTTTGTTTGCGCTAATTGTCGTTGTCGTTTCTTCGTGGTTCTCAATTTGTAATGTGCTTATTGGTAGTATTGTAATAGAAACACAACTATGTATAATATAACGTAATGCAATTAAGAAGATGCGAAGATTAACGTTACGTAATGGGCAGCGATGTAAGCTTTAAATTAATTGCAAACAAAAATGCTATACTTGCTTTTAATGCCCTGCATCGCCGAAATGTCGCTTAATAAATGGCAAGATTAACGTTAATTACGTAAAGTATTAAGACGTTATCTCAACGTAATTGCTAACATGACCACAGCTGCGAATTGCACACAGTGCGTATACGCATTTAATTGCAGACGCATTTTAACGTAACATAAATCTTTACAGCGATGACAATAAAGAAGCAAATGTTATTTAACATTGCTTTATTTAGAAATGTTATTTAACATAACCCAACTTAAGCGATGAAACCTTTGCAATGTTATTGAACATAACCTCACTTAACAGACGTTTGAAAACAGACTTGGGAAAAATGCTTATAAAACCATAAATAATAAACAATGCATAATGTAATTAAATAACATGCATGCGCAAAAAGTAGAATTTGTCCAATAAATGATTTATTTATGTGCATATTTGCAAGCTGTTTACAACTTCAATACAACTTGCAACTGCCACAAACTCAAGGCGAACTCAAACATAAAATATACATTATGTAAGTGTGTGTATGTGTAGCATACATGCAATTGTAATTTCCTGCCTAAATGCGAGTAACTACAGCAACTTTGGACAAGTGCAGAAACAAGCTGAAACAACAACAACAACTGCAATAACAGTAACTGGCCCAAACAGTCATTAAAGCCCACCTTAAACTTTGGCCAAAACACGCACTCGTAACAGGCCTCAACCTCAGTCTATCTCTGTCTCTGTCGCACACTCTATGCAGCATTTAAAGTAAAACTTTATCGACAGGAAACTTCATTATAAACGACATTGGCACACAGACACAAACACATATACAAATTGTTACACACACACAAACGCAGCAGCGCAGCTTTCGTCTAACGGCAAATGCAGCCTAGTGAATTTTACAGTGGGACCAAAGCGTGCGGCAATAGACAAGAGTTGTGAAACAAATTATGGGTCTAGTCGCGAGAAGGTGCCTAGAGCGAGAAAGAGAGGGAGAGAGAGAGCTGAAAAATTAAGTTGCGAAGGGGAGGGAATGTCTAACATTGCAACGTGACCATCGTGCACTTGTAACATGTTTTTTTTCTATGTTGTAGCTGTAAACTTGTTCAAGTTGCATGCATAGAAGAGAGAGAGCGAGAGGCATCCAAGTAATAGTTAGAAAGCGAAAGATGGAGAGAGAGAGCAATAAAACTGGATTATAGGCCTGCGCGCATCGGCAAAAACAACTACTACACGTAACAACAACAATAACTGTTCATGCCAACCAATTACAGTGACACCTCAACTTAAAATAGAAACGTTAATAATGATGTCTACTATTGTTTTTCGAATTTTGTATCTAAATGTTGAAATGCTATGAAAATAACAAAAATATTTTTATTGAGTTGAAATTTTAAATTTCAATTTATACAATTATAATAAATATTTTAAAAGCAAGCAACACACGTTAACAAATAAATTAGAAAAATAGATTAGAACGCTTAGAAGCTAGCCTTATAGTTTCCAATTAAAATTTTAATGTTTAATTTAAATAATATAAAAACATCAAATAGTTAACATCCAATGAAAATTACATTTCACTCATCTATTGAATATTAATCGGCTTAATAAATATTATGACTAATAATTGCCATTTTAATATATTATTTATTTTTACATTATTACTGATTATTTTCAATTGATTTTAACACTTAGAAACTGGCATTAAAGTTTTCAATACATATATATTTTGCTATTCAAATTAAATAATATAAATACTACAAAATAAAAATTTCATATTTACTTTCGAGCTTTAATCAGCTTAATAGATATTACGACAAATTATATGCAATTTTAGATATATTATTTATTTTTACATTATTACTGATTATTTTCAATAGATTTTAACACTTAGAAGCTGACCTTATAGTTTTTTGATTTATATTTTGATATTCCAATTAAATCATATAAATACTTTTGAGTTTTTATGAGCTTTATAAGTATTATGAGTAATTATATTACATATATTATTTATTTTTACATTAGTACTGATTATTTTGATTCAAGGCAGTGCGTGGCATAACTGTTGTCAATTAGCATGATAAGCCGTAAATGCAAGGAGTAAATTGCTGCAGTAGTTGCATAATGCAGTTCCACTGTGCGCACGTCATCGCGACCGCAGAATGCAGCCCAGCCCAAAGCCCAAGTTGGAGTCGAAGCCACAACAACAAATTCGAATACAAATACACAAGCAGGCATGCATGCATGTGTATGTGTGTGTGTGTGTGTGTGTGTGTGTGTGTGTGTGTGTGTGTGTAGGCATTTCGGCTGCTGTTGTTGTTGGTGTAATTGTGATTCGACGTTCGTCTGCCTTGGCAGCATTTTTGTTGCTTTGCTGCTTTTGTTTTGTTTTTGGCACGTTTTTTTTTTGTGTTCGTCGTTCGACGTTGCGGCCTCTGCTTGGAGTTTTTGTTGTTGTTGCTGTGTGAAATAGGCAAAAGTAGTGAAAACTCGTTTTTTGCATGTCTCTCTTTGGGAGTTGTTGTTGTTGTGATTGTAGTTGTTGCTTGTCGCTTTTGTCGGCTTTGAAGTTTAACTACTTTTGGAGGCTAGCAACGGGCCAATGTTGTTTTTATGGTTGTTGTTTGTTGCCTTTGCCATATCCTTTAGCCAATGACGCCCAGTTTGTCCCCCTCTCTCTCTCTCTCTATCTCGCTCTCTTTCTTCCTATCTCGCTCTGGCTTGCTCTTGTCTCGCTGAGTTTTTCCAGAGTAGGTCAGGAATGCAACAAAGTTGTTGTTGTCGCGCCCACTTAGCAACTGCAACTTGGCCACGTTTTGTTGCCGTTACTGTTGTTGTTGTTGTTGTTGCAGTTTTTGTTGTTGTTGTTGGCTTGGCTTGTCATACGGTATTTTTCTCTCGGCTCGTACCGTTAGAAGCCACTAAAGTTGTGCGCTTGGCCACGTTAATACTGCATCTCTTCCTCTCTCTCTCCCACTCTATCTCTCTCTCTCTCTCTCTCTCTTTCTCTTCAAGAGTGTTATGTTATTTCGTTGGCCAGACTCTTACATTAGCTTTGGCTGACAAATGACTTAACACTCTGCTCTCATGTCATAAAATTAAATTCGCATTTTGTTTCAATTTGTTTGTTTGCTCGTTTCTTGTTTATGGGCATTTTTCCTGCTTGCAACATTAATTTTCCCAGACATCCTTTTAAGCGTTGACAGCTAAAATTGTGTTGCAAATTGCTAGTAAAGTTTTCCTAAATTGGTTAAATTCATATATTCACAAAGTGAGAAAAGTTTCGTTCTACAAAACCGGAATCAAAACTTTTAAAGCTTAGAAATATTATATAAATTGTAGTAAAATAAATATAAATTTACAAATTTTTTGTGGTAGTTTCTTTTTCGTTTATATCACTACAATTTGATACTTAAAAATTCAAAGAAATAAGCATAAAGAAATATTTTCTTAATTTAATTTCGGTTTAAAAAAAACAAGAAATATAATTACATATGTATATATTATAAATAGAAGTATGTAAATTTGAGACATCATTTTATATTCCCAAAAAGTGGAATACAATTTTATATTCTTAGATCAAGAATTTCTACTTCAAAAGCAACATTTTTAGGTATTTATTATTCATATAAAATAAATACAACCATAAATTTGCATTCGTTTTATCATAAATTAGACAAAGAAGTTTGGAAAATGGTTCCGAATTTTATAGATAGAAACTTACGAATACATTCTAGACACTATTTAATAATTTATGAACAATTAAAAGTATTGTTTACCACATTATTCTATACTGGTATAGTTTATTTTATAGTTTATAGTTCCAAATTATTTTTAACTTTTTACTTCTTCCTTAATATCTATAAAATTCAATTTTTTGCACTCCAATTCAATTTTCTACAATTTTTTATTGTATTTACTACGAGTAAAGAAAGCATTCTTTGCTTTGTAACTTCCCTTATTCATAATCAAGAAGAAAATGAAGTATAAGAAATATTATTCATAGTTTAATCTCAAAAGGATTATTAAAAGAAAGAATAAAACCGAAGGTCGCAAATATTAAAAGATTGTAAAATGAAAAATGAGCATTTTGCAAGCCAAATATATTCAATAATAATTTACATTTGCACAAAAGATGCTGATGCTTAAACATAATCCATTCATCGCATAATTCAGACATTGAATAGTTGATTTGCATCATTTGCAGTTGCCTCACTCAAAAGCTGTTGACTTAAGGAACAGTTTGACAGCAAGATACAAAAGTATCTTTGCATCTAAAAAGAATGTGTGTGAAGTAACTGTAAGCGACGCAATCGGCATGTAACATTATCATCATAATTGTCGGCATTAAAAGTGCGGTGACAATAGAGACAAGTTTAATAACGTTGCAGATACATTCGTAGTTATACCAACCAACCCACCCAGCTGTAATATAGTTATTAACTCTAGCTGTATCTCAAGCAAGTTGCAAGTATCTGACTGTCAGTTAGCTGTATCCGCTGAGCTACTGTGGTAATTAGCAAAACTAATTAATGCTGCTCAAATGTGTGCCATGTATCTGCCACTTATGCCGTGCTGTGTATCTTGCATCTCGTATCTTGTATCTGCCACAATCTCAAAATTAACAACATTGGCGAGGTGTCGCCTTGCTTTTCCCGTTCACCGTTCACCATTTGCCATTTGCCGTTGGGCACCGTTAAGCTCTTCATCTACTTCTACTTCTATAGCGACTTCTGGTGTCAGCTTGTGGTATTAATTTTAAAACAGCTTTGCGACACTCCCGGAAATCATATCCGCCACACACTTCACCTCTACTATGTGTATTCAAATGCAACTCGCTTACTAAGGCATTAATATTAACTATTAACTCTACTTCAGCTTTCCACCTCTGCTTAAAATGTTCTTAAGGAAAATGAAAAACCCTCACGTATATCATATAACCTGCTCAATTTCAAATGTAACATTTCCATATCCGACGAGCGACGTGTTCAGACAAACATCGTAAAACTCAAACGCAGCTGCGCCTAAAAGCAGACTACTCTATAAAATTGCTGCTTTAGATTAGACGACTATTTAATACTCTTGCACAAATGGAATTGCATATTTCAAATTCAGTATTTAGTCTTTGAAATCAATTTTGAATTTCTTGGGAAAATTTGTTCACTGAGCTAATGAAATCGTATTATTATTTGCTACTCTTGCAGAAATCGAATCTCAATTTCAAATTCAGTAATTTACAATTTAGTTGGTCTCTGAAATCTATTTCGAATTAATGAAATACCAAAACCAATTATATCAAAACTTTCAATCATAATACCAATATCATTTATACCAAAAAATACCAATTATTTTGTATAATAACTTATAGTAATTAAAATATGATAAATGCTGAGTAATAAAGAATATAGTAAATATATAATTAATGATAAATACTGAGTATCCAAATATATTAAAACCTTAATTATTAATATCAGGAAATTCAAAATGTAGCTTTTGTGTTTTAAATAAATATACAATATTAAAACTTCTATTATTAGGAAAGGTCTTTTAAGTACAACAAATATTATGAATTTTCCCAAAATCTAAATTTTCTATAGTTTATATTACATCTAGAAGTCAATAGTATTATTATAACAAAGTTTTCAATTGCAAAGCGAAAGTTACGATCATTCGTTCGTTATTCTTTTAAAAGTCCATGCAATTTGTAAATTGTCTTTATGCATTGAGCTTGTGTATTTAAATTCTAATATTTTAAATACCTAACAATTTTCTATGTCAAAAAATTTGTTAAACGTCGAAAGTATATTGTAGCACTCATAATAATAATAAAATATACAAAATATTAATAAAATATACAAATAGTTAATAATTTTGTGAAGAAAAAACTAAACAAAATAAAAAATTTTAATATTGTCAAAATTCCCTAAATATCAAATACACTTTCAAATATGCCTTAAATTTCCCATCCAAAAGCAACAAACATTTTCGCTGACAAATCAATACAACCTTCATCACAAATCCATGCGTTAAAAGAGTATTAAGCTATCCAATAAAATGTCACTCAACAGTTGTACAACAGTTGTGTTGTACTCGTTTTTTTGCGCCATTACAAAATAATTGAAGTAAGTGGATGGCGCCCCCTCTCGCTCTTCTCTTTGCTCACTCGCTTTCCCTGTCTGTTTCGTTCGCCCTTGCGACACATTTTTGAATACGCGTCGCGCTTAGGAAAAAGAGGAGCTGGCGACATAGGAAAAAAATATCTTTGTACATTTCTTTTTACGCCTTTCCTTTTTGGCAGCAGCCTCAAGTTCAAGGTTATCTCTGCTGCTGCTGCTGCTCTCTCACTCTCAGCTTCGCACACACTCTCTTTCAGTGGCTGCCTCCCGCTCTCTCTGTTTCGTTGTCTCTGTGAACGATTTTCGGGCGTGAATATTTCGAGGATATCGTGAAGGCTTTGCCTTTGCTTTTGCCGTTTGTTGTTGTTGTTATTGTTGTTGTCACAGCCGCTTTTTTGGGGTGTTGCCGTCAAACGTCGACGCCAGCGCAACGTCGCAGTCGCCGTTGACGTCGACGTCGACTATGATGCCCGAGTTGAGGTTATTTACCCAGCGAGTGGAATTCGTTGAACTTGAATTTTTATTGCTGGCAAGTTTCTTGTACCCAAAATGTAATTGTCATGTGGGTGAAATGGGTGGCTTGAGTGGTTTTCAGGTGGGTGGTGGGATGGTTGAACGTGTTTTGCTGATATTTATATTTCAATTTATTCTATATTTACTATATAGTAGGAATCTACTACAGTTTATTTTTGAAATGTGTTGCTACTATAAATAATTGCATTTAAATTTACAATATAATTGAAATATTCTATATTGTTTCACCTTATGCTCTTGAAAAATGATTTGTACTTCTTTTTATTTATTTTAATAATTTAATAATAGAGGCTTTATATAAAGGACTAGAATAAAATGATGGTATATCTAAGACATTTAACATTTCGTTATGTAAAGGTTAAAGATTAAAGATTAACACATTTCATTTTTAAATAGTATTTAGAAAACAATTTTAACTCATTTACTAACAGCTCTAATGTGCTGCACAAGTTTTTTACAATTGTTAGTGCTGGTTCTATTTCTTTGCAATCCGCAATCTATTTTCTGTTTTTTTATAATCGGACAGAATGTTATATAAAACACAATTCGCTAGCTGGGACTTTAAAGTTTAAGCAAAACTTTAGCTCGCCAGCAAATTTCAGGACAATCGCTTGGCAAGCTCAGCTGTTATTCCAATTAATTACAGGAGCCATCCTGACTAGCGCCCTCTAGCGGTTCGTGGCATTTAATGGCCTTGTTTATGACTGTAAAATATTGCGCTAATTTCTAAGCGAAGATAAAAGAAATTGTGATTTAAGCTGATGCCTAAAAGGCGACCACGAAGAGAAGAAAAAAAAAACACCATAATAAATAAGAAATTATTATTGTTGTTGGACAGTTTGCTGTCGCAATCGTAGGTCCCGTTGTCGTAGTTGGCGTCGCAGCAGCAGAGAGAGAGAGAGAAGGGTTGTAACTGTGTTATGCTTCCAAGGCACTATTAAACATATAAAAGGAATATAGTACGAATAACAATAACAAATGCTGTCGCAGCACAAATCGAAATGGAAAGAATGATGATGAAGAAGAAGCAGAAGCAGAGAATCAAGCACTTTTTGGACGGTTGAACGTACGCAGGTCCTGAGTTCATTCACCGTTGAAACCAAAATCAAGATACAACAAAAACAGCGACGTCAGCGTCGACAGCGCCAACGCCAGCGACAGCGACAGAAGAGAGCAAAGACAGCAAGCAGAGCGCCAAGAGGCAATGCATACGTAAGACGACAGCAACAGTGACGGCAACGGCGACAGCGACAATGATGCGACGCAAAGTCAAAGACGACGACAAGCAAAGCAAAAACAACAATAACAACAACAACAAAAACAATTTTGTAAGAACAAATGAAACAAATGCAAAAACAACGTAAACAATACGCGCGTCGACGCCGCTAAAGCTTTCAGCGCACTTTTACGAGCGTAGAGAGCGACTGCGACGCAATGTGCGGGTGAGTGTATGTGTATGTGTGTATGGGAGAGAGCTACAGGAGAGTGTGTCAGTGTGTGGAGTGGCTAAGCTTGAGAGGGAGTTCAAATACAATAGTAGAAAAGAACGCACGCTCTCTCTCTTACTCTGTGTGTGTGTGTGCGTGAGTTTGTGAGTTTGAAATGTATGCAAATAAAATGCGTATGCGAGGCTGAAGTGGGTTAATATGAATACAACAACAACAAGAACCACAATAACCCAACCGAACTCAACTGAACCAAGTTGAGTCGAGTTGAACTGAACAACGGAGCAAAACACTCGAAAAGGAAGACATCGAAGGACAAGAGTGCATTGCCCGATGCTGCTGCTATCGTTGCTTTTACTATTGCGGTTGCTGTTTCTGCTTCTTCCATTTATGTTACATGCTCTCTAATAGCACTAAACATTTATGGAAATTGCCATTCGCATAAATGTATGCTATTTTCAAAGGCCTAAAACCGCACATACTCACGCACACACTCACACGCACACAACCACACACACCAACAGCACATAGTGGTCAGCTTTTAATACCGCAATATTCTTTTTGGTCTTTTTTGGTGCTTTTATTTATAAGCCTTGGTTTAGCGTTTTGTCTGCTGGCTGTCTGTGTGTGAGCGAGATGAAGGATAGAGCTTAGGTCATCCATTTAATTGTATTTATTATACCCGCTACCCATAGGGTAGAAGGGTATTATAACTTTGTGCCGGCAGGAAATGTATGTAACAGGTAGAAGGAGGCATCTCCGACCCTATAAAGTATATATATTCTTGATCAGCGTCAACAGCCGAGACGATATAGCCATGTCCGTCTGTCCGTCTGTGTGTCTGTCCGTCTGTCCGTCTGTCCGTCTGTCCGTATGAACACCTAGATCTCAGAGACTATAAGAGATAGAGCTATAATTTTTTTTCGACAGCATTTGTTATGTTTGCACGCAGATCAAGTTTGTTTCAAATTTTTGCCACGCCCACTTCCGCCCCTGCAAATCAAAAAAATCGAATAACAAGCGTAATTTTAAAGCTAGGGTTACGAATTTTGGTATATACGGTAATAACTATAGTAGTTATGATCCCTGAAAATTTGGTTGCGATCAGATAAAAATTGTCGAAGTTATTAAAGAAATACTTTTGTATGGGCAAAAACGCCTACTTACTAGGGGTCTGAGTTGCTTTGGCTGACAATCTGGTATATTGTGCCGTCTATGGTATATTTTGAATGCGGCACTATATCGATATACCACATATACCATTTGGTATATTTTTAGTATTTTTGCAGTATATTTGGTATATTTTGAGAATAATACCGCAAAATATATTGCTTTTATTCAAAATGGGTAGCGGGTATCTCACAGTCGAGTACACTCGACTGTAGCTTTCTTACTTGTTTTTATTTTTACTTGTTTATCATTTTTTAAAGACAGTAGATAATCGAAATGTAGAAATGTACATTGTAAATTTAAAAAAAAAATTTACTTTAATACAAATATATGTTATATGGTATGAGTTTTTTCAGTTTTTATAATAAATATTGGAGTTTGTCATAACCATTCCAAACACTTAGTTTTTAAATATTAATTACTTTTCCATAAAGCATTAAATTTTTGATATAAGGCAACTTTTAAGAAAGTAATAAATTTATCTTATTTTTTCATTTATTAATTTTAATTTAAAAAGCTTGAAATATAAATTTTAAAATTAAGAAACTCAAATTATAAACTTAAAAAGCTTAAATTATGAAACAAATTTAAAAATGCATAACTTTCCTTCTTAATGTAATTTAATAAAATTTTTAAATTTAATGTTTGATATTTTAAAGATTTCAATTTGGTTCTTGAAACTTCAACTTCTTAGACAGTTTCATGGGTATTCTGTATTTGTATTGGAATAAGAAATTTCTACACCTATCCAATATGTTTTAACTTGAATAAAGCAAGTTCACGTTGTTGATGGAAAATATTGATTATGCTGTAAAAGTTTCCCCTCCATTTGAGGTCGTTATGTGACCGATAAGAAGTTGGGATACTCAGTGTTGTGTCATTAGACGGCTAATCGTTCACTTGCCGCAAGTTTGCGGCACGTGCAACTGCTTCACGCAATAAAGAAACGAACGGAACTTTGAACAAACAAAATATGAAATTAATTGCAGAATGTCGACAAATAACAACAAAAAAAAAAAAGGCAGAGCAATCACAGAGAACATTTCCACTGAGACAGGATAATAGACTAGCGGTACTCTATAGAGAGAGAGAGAGAGAGGGGGAGGCCAACGCAGCAAGGACATGCTCCAATAAAACGCTCTCATGTCAGTGATAAATGAACAATTTATTAAATTACCACAACGCCAGCCGAATAGAAATAAAGCAAAAAGGACCTCCCAATGAGCTCACTCTCCTCTCCCCCTCCTCCCTCTTCTATTACCCTCTCTCTCTCTGCTCATCACATGCGTGTTTGGTAGGCAAACAAGATAAAGGGGGAGGAATAAAGGGTGTAAGTGTGTGTGTGTGTGTGTGTCCAGCGTTGATTTATCGCCAGAGAAAAGTGCTATAAATGGGGACAAATGAGTTTGCCCACAGCTGCCAACGCAGGGATTCCTTCCAAACTCGCTGTGATGAGCAAATTAAACAGCGACTGTGTTCACTAATGAATAGATATTCAAAATGAATATGCATTTTCCAAAATTTACTTCATATTGTTGTCCTTAGTGACACAGAATTAGAGGAGCAAAAATATGTCCATAAAATGAGAGGGAAAAAACAGTAAGAAATAATCGAACTCTACATAAACCTCACTCTGAAAAACTCTCGATTATATTTAAAAAATAGTCATAATATTTTCATAATAACAAAAACAATTATATTACAAAAAAAGAAGATATTTATAATACATTTATAATACTGAATTTGTAGTAATTTTTAATAAAAAAAATAATAATAATTCATAATATTAATTTTATTTACGTTCTCAGACAATTTGATTTAATTTTAAATACTAAAGCAGTAAAAAAATCACAAAGGTAGAAACAGAAAAGTTAATATGTTTTATCATATTATCATCAAACTTATGGTTTGGAGTTAACTCTAGATTAAAATTGTATAATAGCTGTTATATTATTATTATTATTATTATTAATGTATTGGTATTAAAATTGAATTTTGTATAATATTAAATTATTATATAAAATTCAATTTATTATTGATTAAAAATATGAATAGTTGAAGTTTTCTCTGTTTTTAATCATCTTTTTATCATATTTATATTATGTATAATATTATAATATATTTTACAATTTGATATAAAAAATTACAATTTTCTCTGATTTTTAATATTATTATATTATGATTATAATATTTAATAGTATAATACGCAATATAAATATGATAAAATAAAAAGTTATTAATATGAATTCAACTATTGTAATTTTGATTTAAAATATGGAAACCATAAAAAAAAATAATATTGAAGCAGACTAACTATTAAGTTAATGTATTTACTACTATAAAGAATAATTGAAAACAATATTATGATTATTAACTGCTCTCTGTAATCAATCAGTCACACAATAAAATTACAGATTATTTAAGTTACGTAATTCGCTTTGAGAAGGGCCACAAATAATTTCACGACAATTCCCAATTATCATTAAAGGGTCGCTTCTCCTCTTTATCACCTCCTCGTACTTTTGGGCCCACTTGTATTGATTCTGACTGACAGTTGAGTAGGTGGGCAACACACTCACACACACACACACACACACACACACACACACACAAGCGAGAGTGTTAACCGAAAAATGACGTGGCCGCAATTAAAGCAATCGAACAGGAACTCAAGAAATTGCTGCCACAAAGCAATAAGCCATTGACGTGAGACCAGCAAACGAAAAAAACGAAAACTAGGAAAAACAAGAGAGGAGCAAAGAGTAAAATATATAACATATAAAATATATACAGTAGCAACGGCCCAAAGTAAAGTAAACCAGTCCAAGAGCGACGGACGGACGGACGGACATAAAGGCGGACAGAAGGTCTTTCGGTTTCAGTTTTACTAGTTTGCAGCTTTAGCTTCAGCTTCGTCGTTGTCGTTGTCGTCGTGTACTTGAGATGACGTCAACGCGTAAAAATATAACTATTTCCGAAGGCGAAAAAGAAGGAAAAAGTGAAGCATGTTTTTCGTTGTTTTTTGAGAGGGAACAAAACAGTCAAGCAGTCAGTTAGTCAGTCAGGCAATCAAAATATTGTGCTGTTAAGTAGCTTTTAGAACCGCGAAACTAAACTCAATGAATTGAGTTGTCGTTGCTTTCGCAATGCGGTTCATTGAACTTGTCAGGACATGAACTGCGATAACTCTTGGCCAACTTGCTCGAATTTGGCCAACACAAATGCGTGTGTGAACTGTATCTAATCAAGCAATGCTCACTCTCTCTCTCACTCTCTTCAGTTGTCTTTATCAATCTGCAGTTCAATGGCATTGACACTTTTGCCATTGACCGATATTGGCAATATAATAAACAAGGAAGTCAATCGGTCAATCGACAGTTCACTTAATGTTACGACATGCAGCAGCAGTAACTTGATTGAACTCAAAGCAATCAATTGTTGATGATGAATTCTCGACTAACACGCAGCTCAATTCCATCAATCAAGCTGATTTTCACAAGATTACTTTATCAGTTTCTCTTTAGTTTATTCACTAAACTTAAGCTTAATCTTAAATTGTGCATCAATCTCTTGTGCATCAATTCCTTTAAATTCATAGCATTTACTCATGTTGATTGATTGATCAATAATCTCTCTTTACTTTCTCTTTTAAACTTTATTCTAGTCCTTTGCTTATTAAAACTATTACCTGGTATCAATCAGCATATTGGAATGTCGTTTGATTGATTTAATTCTATTGAACTGCTAAGTTAATAGCGTTCAATCATGTTGATTGACATTATCAAATAATAAAATTTATGGAATTCAAGTAAATTGTTTGATGTAATACAAATTAATGTACTAAACTTCCCTATCTATATCGTGGCTTTATTCGTATTATTAATATTTTCTGCTCTTCTGCTGTCAATCAACATGATTGAATACTGTTCATTTAGGAAAATTATGTCTAAAACCTTTTTTAGATAAATTTCTTTATACTAATACAATGACCGAATTAAACTAATAGCGTTCATTCATGCTGATTAATGACAGACAAGTCAATCAATTAAATCAAATTTCAATCAATAATTATATTCTCAATCTCGTTGCAAATTGAACTCCTTTTTATTTGATTGACAATCAAGTTCAATCAAGTTGATTGAGCACACCTTTTGCCGCTGTCAATCACAGCGCAATCACAAGAAAATAGTTTGTCCATGAGCCAACTGGAGATTTGTTCAAGTTCACGCAGTTATATTTAAATTCAATGATTTATTTTTGGCAATCAAGCAGAGAAATAAAAACATACTCAGTGCACATTCATGAATATACTCAAAATGAGTATGACTAATTTCTTGAATAAACGAAAGAGAGAGTGAATCAAAGAGTCTCTCCCTCTGACCATTCAAATCACTCAATTTGATTTCAAACAGTTTAAAAATAGACATTCAGTTTATGCTATTTGCTTGTTTGTGAATGTTTTGTGTGCTTTACTTATATTATTTTTGTTTGATTTTCAGGGTTAAGTATGTTTTTGTGTGTAGCGAGTGTCTCTAAGAGTAAGGTAGTTCCTTTTTACGCTTCGATTTATTCATTAAATGGTTAATTTATTTCTTAATTGCGAATACAATTTTTAAATAGTTTTTCTCATTCAATTTTTTTAACCTTACTTGCTTTTAATTGTATTTGACTTGCTTCTAATATAATTGTAATTAAAACGCACTAAAACAGCAAACTAATTGTCTCTTTATTTCGCTCTCTTTCATTACAGGTAAGCAGCCTTAAACGTTTACGCATTTGTCTTGTGGACAGCCTCCATGTCGTATGATTAATATGAGCGTAAGTTGCAGAATCAGAGCAAAGAACTCGCTGGCAATATAAATTGTTAATGTCAACACGTTCTGCAATTCCACAACTGAAAGTTTTCTCTGTCATTCTCTCTCTCCCTCCCTCATTTTTATCTACTACTTGATTCGTGTTTAATTTTGCTTATTGCCTTGTAATGAAAATTAATTGCGGTCACCAACGGACAAGCATTAAGAAATTGCTCTCTTCACTTCGTTTACTGTTCTGTTCTCTACTGTTCTGTTCTCTAAGCTGTCTTTTGGTCAGAGTTGTCGACGGTCAAGGGGTCGAAGGTTTGAAGGGTCAACTGCCAAAAATCTGTGGGTGCTAAAATACGTGCGGCATATTTACACAGCAGATTAATCTCTTTTTCTGTGACAATCCAACTGACAAGGGCGAAGAGTTTGCTTTGCCTAGGCTTGGAATTGGAATTGTAATCGCGTCTCGGCTTTAGCCACAAAACTCTTGTCAACAGTCGCCAATGGATAATTAATGTACAGCTATTGCTATTTACTGTATTTATTTATTCACTACTTTATCTGCAAATTAAATGGTCCCAATTTTATGTTCAACTATTCCAATATAGAAGAGCGGAAAGAACTGCTGGAAAAAAATAGTTGTAAATTACGGAATATTCCATAAATTTAGCTGAACTTTTTATAGAACTTTTTTTTGTATACTAATTTCGACTTTTTCAGAACACAATTGTAGAAGTTATTGAAGAAATTATTTTGCATGGAAAAAACTGTTTCTTTTTATGGGATTTAGTTGCTTTGGCTGACAATCTGGTATATTTTAAATTTAGTAATATATCAATATACTAAAAATAACTTTTGTATATTTTAGTATTTTTGTGGTATATCAATTTGGTACATTTTAAGTATAATTCCGCACTTTAGTAATATATCAATATACATACTATGTATAGTCTTTTAGTATTTTTGTAGCATATTAATTTGGTATATTTTAAGAATACTTTCCATACCACATTAGTAATATATCATATACTGTATATAACCTTTGGGATATTTTAGTATTTTTGTAACATATTAATTTGGTATATTTTAAGAATAATACCGCTCTGATTTGCTTTTATTCAAAATGATTAGCGGGTACTTTACGGTCGAGCACACTCGAGTATAACTTTTTACCTGTTTGTTTATCTGCAATAGTATTGACTAAAGCCAAAGAGTAGAAAAACTTATTTTAATTAAATGGAAAACTCTACAATTTAGTCAAATATTTATAAAGAAAATAAAAGTTTTTTTTTCAAAATATTTAGAAATTCAAATATGATGTGAGCTACTTAAATAGTCAACTCACTCTTTTGTCAACCAATTGCTTTTTCATTTCTATGTGTACCAATTCATTAATTTATCTCCTAAGGTAACAGGTATTCTGTTTAAGATGGAAAGCTGAAAGTAAATGAAATATTTATAGTATAAATAAATAAGTATTGTGGCTTAAAACTAGTTGAATTATATCACATTTCAACAGCTAATAGTTAATTCATTTTTCGCTATTATTTAAAGATCTAAAAAGATCTTTATCTACACATATATCTTATTATAATCCTATGACTTACTAAACGCAAATGAGTTGCACTTTTCATTTTATTAAAGAAGACAAAAGTAGAAATCACTGTTAAAGGAAATAATATTTATGAATCTAAATATAATCATAGATAGACTATAATTTGATGGCTTCTTTCCCATCGAACAAATCTCTGCAACTGTTCGATTGACCCTTCACTTTCACTTACTTTCATTCGGTGTGCATTTTTAGCATCGCAATGCGAGAGAAAGAGAAGGAGAGATAGAGAGTGAAGAGTGACGAGTGTGTGCAGTTAATCGCATTTAATCACCTAATGCAATTCCATTTAATTTCCCAGCACTTTCATCAGGCACATTTCATTTTTATTGAGGTATTTGCTGGGCGCGTCTAGCTCTCTCTTTCTCTTTCTAGCTGTCTCTCTCTCTCTCTCCCCTCTCTCTCTGCCTATCCTCCATTCTTACTTTTATTGTCGTTGTCCATTTCTAAGGACAGGCAATTCGGACAAACTTGCAATGCTTGTTTCAAAATACCAAATTCTGGCATACATTCTGTTTACGAGCCACAAAAAACGTAATTGCCCCATTTCCACAGCACAATAAGAAGAAGAAGAAGTACTAGACGAAGAAGAAGAAGAAGCAGAAGTAGAATGACCAACTGCAGACGCGCATTCTGAGAAAACATTCAACACTTTAATGCAGGCAATTGCTGTTGTGCTAGATCTTGTTGGCTTCTTCTTCTTCTTCTTTATAGCCAAAAGTCTCGACCACTAACAATTCCTGTAAAATCTTAACGAGCCCCGCAGAAGTGTTGATATCACATCGGAGTTTATTTGAAAAATGTTTAGAAAACAATACGACATTTTAAATGCTCTATTCTAGATATTCTGAAAGTTTCCGCACAATCGCTACACAAGTAAAAAAGTTATGCAACTTTACAAGTTTATTAAATTGAAGATGACATAGTATAAATATATGAAAATTTCAGCACAATCGTAGCATAGCAATACAAAAGTTATGCAACTTGTAAATTATTATAGTAAAAATTATATGTTAATATCTTTGAACTGGTTGCTTTTCTCTTGTTTCAATATATATCTGTAGGGTATCTCGTAGTCGTTGCCACCCTGTTTGCAGCCCACACACGCACTTGTTAAGCAGAAGTTAAGAATGAGCAATTTATCAGCGTATTTTGTGTGTGTTTTTGTTTCTGCTTATTTGGCACAAATCGAGAGAGGCCTCCACATACATAACATAAACATGTCCAGTTGCCGAACCCAAAGCGCATTTCCTTATTGCATTTTCAAATTTGCGCATACTCTATGCCCTAAGGGTATTATACTTTAGTGAAGAAATATGTTACGCCATTAGAGTATTGATTTTTGTAAAAATCAGAGAAATTGTCAAACTATTTCCTAAATAGGAATGTAAAAGTTTCTTCATTATTTATTTATTTTAAATTTCATTTTTAAAAGATCTCAGTAATCAGATGTGTAGTTTAATATAATTGGGCTTAATTTAGATTTATATATATATTTTTTTACAATTCGACATATATATTTTTGTATTCAAAAGGTTTTATTTCTTTTCTTGAACATTTTTTTCTTAGAATTTTGCAATGAATTTTTCTCAAATTAATTTTTTTGGCTAATATTTTCATATTTGATATATATTTACTTTTTGTATTCATTTTTAAAATATTTTCATTATTTATTTTCTTTAATTAAAATATTTATTTATTTTTACATTTCTTGAACATTGTTTTTAAGAATTTTGAAATTAAATTTTCTCAAATTTATTTTTTTTCTAATATTTTCATATTCATATATTCATATTTTTCTTTTTGTATTCATTTTTAAAATGTTTTCATTATTTATTTTCTTCAATTAAAATCTTTATTTATTTTCACATTTGTTGAACATTTTCTCTTAAGAATTTTGAAATTAATTTTTCACAAATTTATTTTTTTTTTTTTGTTGATATTTTCATATATCAGAATAGCTCAATATTAGAGTATTCTTTATAATATTAGATATATAGTTAAAATATTTTAATTAGTTTAATTATATATGTGATAAATTGCTAAAAAAAAAAAGGCGATTTTTTATAGTACAATTTTTCCCTATTTATATTTCAATACCTTACATTTGTCACTTTGGTAAGTGAATCAAATGCTCGACTTTGCTGCCCATAACTTAGAGTTCTTGCTTATATTCTTTTTTGTGTGTGTGTTATTGTTATTATTTTTGTGGTTGCTCGTGTTCTTGTTCTTGTTGTTGTTGTTGTTGTTAGCGGCGTGCGTCCGCCTCGAAATGAATGCAAATATTTGCCAATGAGGCGCTTTTTAGTCGTTCAGTATTTGCGGCCCCGTTTATTACTCATAGAGTCAACTACGAGTCTCGGAGTCGTGAAGTCCGTTTATATTGAGTTCGTTGACCCCAACCGAAAAGAAAGTGACGCATCCTATGAAAATACTATAATATTATATATATGAAGTTTGTATGTTTGTATCTGTGTACATTATAAATATTTTATATATATTGTATTTCCAAAACTTGTGCAGTTTTTTTTTTATTTCATTCTTTCTTCATTCAATATTTGCGTGCTCCATTTGTTGTTCTCTTCTTCTTCTTCCTCTTCGTTTTTCGGCTTTGTTGCTTTTGTTTTGTTTTAACGGCGCTTTAAAAATAGCTGAGACCTTTGCTTGACTCTTCAACTTTTTGGCCCCGCATTGCTTTGATAAGACTTTAAGCTTCCTGCCCCTCCCCCTCTCTATCCGCTCACTCTCTCTCTCTCTCTCTCTTTCTCTTGTCGCACCTCCCTCAATTGAGTCGCAATCATTTTATATGCGATTCAACAAATTTATTTTACACCCTATGCAATGCTATTTGAGTGTTTTTTCGATTCACCTGTAAAGGGAAATCATTTATTTATTAAACATATATTTTTTTTAAATCGATTTTTTTTTTTTTTTGAATGGAATAAAAACAAAAATACTTGTAATGGTTATAAAATATACTTTTAAATGTGGAAAATGTATCTGCTCTTAATTTATTTATTTAAAATATGAAATGAAACTAATAAAAACGATTATAACGCTTTGTTTCTACTTATCTAAAGAAAAATTGAGCCTGAAATTCATATCATCTTAAAGAAATTTTCGGGTTTCTCTTATACTAGTCTCCTACTCAAAAATCTTTATTAATTTGACATCTTTTAAATTTATAATTATATTTAATTCACTTTAAAGCTTAAATAACTTTTATATTTAATAAGAAATAACATACAAAACAATCTTAAATCGCTCCCTCTTTCTCTTAACACTGTCTCAATAGATGCTCCTTTAAATTCCCTCTTTCCCCCTCTCCATCACTCCCTTTTATTCGGTTATTTCTTGTGCGCCACCATTCAACTTAATTGAACAACTTACTGTGTTTACTTTACAACTCGGCAATAATAATAATTTTTTCTGTTTGTGTGCGGAGAATTGCCGTTAAGTTGAAGTTGGCAGCAATTTGACATGTCGGAAATTATACCAAGTTTTCAATTGGTTTTCTTTTGTTGCCTTCTTCGCATTGTGTTGTTTACTGCCTCGTTTTATGCTCATATTTCGTCATTATGGTAACTGTACTTGCTTGGGTCGCTAAATGGTGTGGGAAGGGAGTCGAAGGGAGGCAAAGCAGCGTGAGCGATTTGTCAACTAACTCTTTGCATGCATATTGAGTATACGATTACATGTGTAAAGCAGTGCCATTAACTTTAAGCCATTATGATGACTGGCAGCATTTCTCACAAGTGGCCAGCCTAGATCAGCTAAACTGCTTGGCTACAGTGCTGCTCAGTAGCTTTTCCTACAGTGCAGCCCATAGAAATTTGACTATTCCTATTTCAGTTGCACTGCTTAACGCAGAAAACAACAAATGCTTCTTGGCTGCCTGCAAAGTTCTCATGCTAAGTTACAATTGCTATTGTTGTTATTCTGCTGTGTTGTCGCTACTCCAGTTTATTATACCATAAGCCGTTGAGGTTGACAGCGATAAGTATTGCATGCGTGATTCACATGTTGCCAATCTGCATAATGGGTGTTGTGGTTTGATTATACCTCCAGTGCTGCCCGTTTGCTGATAGGTAATTTTTGCATATTTATTTTGTGTGTTTACTTGGTTTACTGTATGTACATAATTAGTTTTATTGTTCTGTAATTGTGTGATATGTGATTATGCTTTTGCTTTAAAATGGGTCAAATGTTCCTTCTCTTCACTAATTTTACTAATGAATAGTATTTATCCATTGAATATTTTAATTAAATGACAATCCCAACTGCTTATCCTTTCTTGCATTACGTTTTTCTAGCGCTGCTTTGCACTGCTTAGAAGAGTTCCCACATCGTTAGCATAGCATCCTCCACTCTGCAGTCAAAGCGAGCGCAACAGCAACTGTACACGTTGTTGTTGTGCTTGTTGTTTTCATCTACGTCAGTTTTAACATATTTTTGCATTTACGTATTTACGTCACATGAAATTACGCTATGCGTGACATGCTTTTATGTCGCTGCGCACGTGTGTGTGTGTGTATGTGAAGCTCTCCTAAACCAACCGCAGCCAGCAAACTTCAACTTCAAAACAATGAACAAGAGCTATAACTACAACGACAACGACAGCAAGCAACAGCGTTGACATATTTCCGCAATAAAGCTGCAGGGCGACAACGACGGACAAGTTTTCAATGTGAGCGGAGATTGCAAGCGAAAGAGAGAGAGCCAGTGCGAGAGAGCAAGTGTGCGTGAGTGAGAGCGAGAGATAGCGAGAGCATTGCGAGTCTGTTGCACAATTAAGAATTTGTTATGCAAGTCTTTCTGGTCTCCGAGTGCAACTGCAGCAGCAGCAGCTTCTGTTACCCTGCGGTAATGTTGTTGCCCGTTACATTATTGGGGTAGGACCACAAAGCGAGAGCAAAAAAGAGAGAGAGAGACTGCAAAGAAGTGCAGCATCGTAGCTTTGAAGTTGTTTTTGTTTCTCTTGAAGGGTAGAAAGCAGCATGATTATTATTGTGAGCATGATTGAGCAGCTCCTCTATGCGCAATTAATGCAATGCCTGTCAAAAATGTCGTTGTTGTTTGTCTTTCATTTGCAGTTCTTTTGACAGGGTAAAGAAAAGAAATCTGAAAGACACAAAAAAAAACAATCAAGCAAAACTTAACGAAGCATAAAATTGCGTAATTTACTGCGCATTTAATTTCAAGTTGCGTTTTGTACAAGAATTGGAAAATACTTGCTAGCTAGTAAAAACAACCCAACAACGAGAGAAACCGGCAAAGAACAAGCTCAAAATAACTGAGCGCGGCTTCGCGAAAAGAGAGCTTTCGATACGCCTTTAATACAAGACGAAACACATGCATATGCATGTAGTATGGGTGTATACGTGTGTGTATGTAAATGAATGATGGCGGTCGACTATTTTAATGAGAACGCATTGTGGAAAGGTGTGAAGTTAAAAAGAAGAGAAACTTGATTGTGATTTGCTATGGATTGTGGATCATTGTGGATTGCATTTGAGGATAAGCAACAACTTCATACCCTTTTTTAATAGAAAGTTCTTCTTTCTTAAATTATCTTAAAGTAAATACAATATTTTTCTTTGAATGTTTAGTATTTTTGATTATAATTTTTCAAAGACGTTTTTAATTTTAAGTTTAATTGATAAAATTATAATTTCACAATATTAATAGGTATGTTACTGTTTTTCTTATAATAGTTGTTTAACTCAATAACTCATTGCTGTAATAATTGTCCTCTTTATTTGTCGTCTCACAGCCTGTGAACGTCTTTTGTGTTTATTGTTTGCATTGTCAACGCCTCATTTTATGATCGGCAATATATTTTTTTGTTAAATATAAAACAAACAAAGGCTTAACGGACAAAGGATGTGGCAGCAGCTGTGTGTAGAAGAAGAAGCAGTAAGCAGATAAATCAGAAGATTCTATACCCCAAAAAACAGATCGAGAACTTGCTAAATCAAGTTTAAATGATGAAACCAAAGCCAGTTTCCGCATTTGCCTCTCGTCTAATGCACATTATCAACTGCTCGCATACCCTGTAAACGCAGAGCAGGTGAATTAACAAGGCGAAAAGAGTTCAGAATTTTAATGCTTAACTGCAAGTCGAGCATGGCCTTTGATTTATTTGAAGTGGAAATCCGGCTAGCAAAGGGCGTAGCTGCTCTTGCTTTCTCGCTCTCTCTCTTGAGTCGCCGCTCTTGCAAAGCTCAAGCATTCCGTTTGTTGGTTTTGCCTGACAGCAAGCAGATCTCTCCGCTTTCCGCTCTTCACTGGAACCGCTTGCAGTTCCATCAATCCGTTCATCCGTTTTGGTGCAGCGCTCTGTAATTAATTTGGCAGCTACAACAGAGCGCAAAGAGAATATTTAAAGCGGCATCATATCGAATTACCTTACTTTACCATTGACAGAACGGCATACAGAGATGGAGTGGAAGAGCGAGAGGAACAGACGGGCAGAGAGTCCAAGCTGAAGAGACATACATACAGGGTGCTCTGCACTTGCCATAATAATTCAATTTAATGCAAAGCTGACAACTGTTTGAGTTCAGCTGGTTAACCCTTTTGCCTTTTTTTCTGTTGCCCCTCTTCTCTTCTCCACACCTCCTCCTCTACATCGTACGCAGCTTTGGCTCAACTTAATTAACTCGCCACTGCTCCACAATATTTCTGTCTCGCTCTTGCTTATGCTACAGCTCGATTTACAAACTAAACATCAGCAATGGCAAATACGTCCATTTAATTAAATTTGCATAGAAAATAAAAATAAAGCAACAACAACGGCACCAAAGTGAATGAAAGAATGAGAAAGAGAGGGAGCCACGCAACTGCAGTGCTTGTCAAACTGTTTGTAGGCAAATGTGATGCTGAAAAATAAAATTGCGAAAAACAAGTTGAGCATTTAAATTGAAAGAGAGATGTATAATCTAGTATAAGAAAATTATCAACAAGTAAGAAAGCTACAGTCGAGTGTACTCGACTGTGAGATACCCGCTACCCATTTTGAGTAAAAGCAAAATATTCTGGTATTATTTTCAAAATATACCGAAAATGCTACAAAAGTACTAAAACTATACCAAATTGTATATTTGGTATATCGATATAGTACCAAATTCAAAATATACCATAGACGTCACAATATACCAGATTGTCAGCCAAAGCAACTAAGATCCCTAGTAAGTAGGCGTTTTTGCCCATACAAAAGTATTTCTTTAATAACTTCTACAATTTTTATCTGATCGCAACCAAATTTTCAGGAATCACAACTACTATAATTATTATTGTATGAATGTACTGTATGAATGCGTATACGTATATACATGCTCGCCTATATTGGTATGTGTACAACAATTGCTCGAGTCTTAGATGCTTAGAGTTAAATAACGGGTTCATAAGTACTGCGATAGCTCTGGTGATAAAGTTCAACATGTTGAGGTGTCCGGGTTCGAGTCCCGGTCCTTTTTTGTTTTTTGTTTTTTAATGGTTTATATTTTCTCATTCCCTTTCAAGCTTACTGTCAGAAGTAAGAACTAAGTGCGCATTGATTTTGATGATGGCTAGAGTTAAATAGCACCTGCATAATGGCTGTGTTAGATTTAGTGAAAGGTTGCAGGCATGTTATGGTGCTGGGGTTCAATTCCCGATCGACACATTTTTTTTTTTAATATTTTGAGATTATTACTGCAATATGTTGCTTGTATTCGACTGTAGCTTTCTAACTTGTTATTTTTTCGAATTTAAAAAAAATTACAGACAATCATCCGACATTGAAATCTCTTCTGCCGATAGAGAATCTAGGGCCGAGACTATAGGTTATCATTATCATTACATGACCTCCCTTCAGATCTATTGAGCGGAATGCACATCGGCTGCACTGACTTTAACGAAATATTCAGTTCCAAATTCATTTTGTTTGCGGGCAGTCGAAACATTTAAAATGGGCAGAATAACATTTAACAGAGTTTTCTTACTGATGGTCCTTCAAATATTCTTGGTGGCTACAACAACTGGAGATGAAGTGAGATCAAAGACATATTAATAAGAAGAATAAAAAGTGATTAAAGTGTATACGTTTTCTTCCAATCAGACGTGTGAAACAGACCGAAAAATGGAAGAACAGTGTCGGCTTCACAACTACAAAACTGTTAAGCCTTTACTCGATTACTTCAGGCAGGTTAGAAATGAGTTAGAACAAAGTGAAACTAAGGAAAAGCAGATAAGTGAATTAAATTCTGATCTTATGGAAAAATATCATGAAATTGTAAAAATTCATGAAACATTCAAGAAGGAGGCAGATCTATTAAATGAGTACAAAAAGAAAGTAATCAAAAGGAAAAACGATTTGCAATTGTGTCAAAATAAAGTTGATAAATCTGAATCTGAAATTAATTCAAAACAAAATACTATTCTTAAATTAGAAGAGCAACTGACAGATAAATCCATCAACTTAAAAAATTGTCAAGTTCTATTAAAATCTCTTAATTCTAGATTAATTGAAAAAGATGAAAATATAAAGAGATTTAGTGAGAATATCCAAAATAACACAGAACATCAGAAAACACTTGAATTGGAATTAGAGAAGAGTAAATCTATATTAGTAAAGCATGAAAATGATATTCAGTTATGTCGTTCAGAAATGAACAAATTAAATACGACATCAGAGAATATTAGAGAAGAACAGAAAAATATTCAATTGAAATTAAAAGAAAGTGAAACTAAGCTAAAAGATAAAGTAGAGGATAATCAGTTATGTCAATATGAACTTGATAAATTAAGTTCCACATGCATCCCTTTCGGTGACAATCCAGGAGTTCATCAACTCAAGATCTCTGGCATAGGTTTATTCAATGTTTTGTGCGATAGTCAGTTAGCTGGACCTGGATGGATTGTAATACAACAACGAGTTGGGGGAAATGAGAGTTTCACTAGGGATTGGGCAACGTATCGCAAAGGTTTTGGTTCTTTTGAAAGTGATTTCTTTCTTGGATTAGAGAAATTACATCGTATCACGAGCTTGCAGCGTTTCGAACTTTACATACATTTGGTTGAAATGGATGGAAGAACCGTCAACGCTCGTTATGACGACTTCAAAATATCTGATGAAGATAATGGATATGCACTGAGTTTGGGTAAATTCAATGGAACTATTATTAAGGATAAGATGAGAGTCTCTGAATACATGAAATTCACAACATTCGATCGCGACAACGACAAAGATGATGATGCTAATTGCGCCGTCAAGTTTGAAAGTGGCTGGTGGTACGATTATTGTATTTATTGGTAAATATTGTCAACTTTTATTTTTCAAAAAATACACATAATTATAGATTTTTGTTGTTTCTTATATAGTCATTATAATACACCAGTTCCATGTTGGTGGCACGATTGGTACACTTTACTAAATGAAGTTAAGATGCTAATTCGCCCCAAAGGACTCATGAAAAAGTGATAAACTGAAAAGCTGAAATTCCCATATTTGACTCAATTATGTAATCATTTATATATAATTGGTTCATTAAAAAATTGCGTTCTGAAAAATAAAACGATCAACTATTTAATGCAGCGATTTATTTTTTCAATGGAAATAGAACAGTTTGTATTGCATTTTAAGTTTCTAGACGCTTTCAATAGAGATGCATTAAGAGATACTTAAAAGTCAGTAAACTTATGATTATCCTGTATATATCCTTTTAGTCGAACCTTGAATATTAATGTATTAATATATTAAAAATTTTGTTTTTGCAAAATCAGTTGATGGTAATAATAATTACACAAAGCAGTGTGTTATATTGGGTGCTGTAAGTGTATTTATTTTCCTCTTATTACACAGATGAATTCGATAAATAAATGGAAGAACAGTGCCGGATTTAAAACCATACAAGTAAGAGAGCTACAGTTGAGTGTGCTCGACTGTGAGATACCAGCTACCCATTTTAAATAAAACTAAATATTGCGGTATTATTCTCAAAATATACTACACATGCTACAAAAATACTAAAAATATACCAAAATGTATATTTGGTATATCAAGATAGTACCACATTCAAAATATACCGTAGGCAGCACAATATACCAGATTGCCTATACAAAAGTATTTCTTTAATAACTTCGACTTTTAACTGATCGCAATCAAATTTTCAGTAATCGCAATTATACTATAGTTATTATTGTAAATTCCAAAATTCGACTCTAGCTTTAAAATTACGCTTGTTATTCGATTTTTTTGATTTGCGGGGGCGGAAGTGGGCGTGGTAAAAATTTGAAACAAACTTGATCTGCGTGCAAACATAACAAATGCTGTCGAAAAAAAATTATAGCTCTATCTCTTACAGTCTCTGAGATCTAGGTGTTTATACGGACAGAAAGACAGACAGACATGGCTAGATCGTCTCGGCTGTTGACGCTGATCGAGAATATATGTATATACTTTATAGGGTCGGAGATGCCTCCTTCTACCTGTTACATACATTTCCTGCCGGCACAAAGTTATAATACCCTTCTGCCCTATGGGTAGCGGGTATAAAAATGACACCTTAAATGTCCTACAATGAGTTTAAATTTAATAATTTATTGAATTCACTGATTCACAAACTACGTTTCGCTAGATGGCGCCACTTTAAATTTAAATTAAATGTTCGGGGCACAATTGAATGTTTTCATGTATGCTTTTTAAGCTATATCTGCAGCCTATCGATTTAGCCACATTGTTTGTCCATTGCAACTGCCGTTCAACTGTCGAAAACTCTGTAGAAAACTAATAAAAAAGCAAAGTTAAATAGTTATTGCGGTGCAACTGATAATGGGGAAATCCCTCAACATATCCATGAGAGCGGAAAATTGTAAAAAAAAAGAAGAAACTCGAGGAAAAATACATGTGGAAAATAAAGCGTAAACTGCGACTGGCAAATGTGGAAACCAAAGGAGTAGCAGCAGAGGGAGGGAAGGCGGGGAAAACGGCTCAAAGTGGGGCAGCAACAGCAGATGGAAATACGAGCAGCGAGTGAAATGTTAGACATTGTGGCAGCCACACACAATCACATGCACACACACACACACACACACACACACACACATATGCTAGATGAGGATTTATAAGCTTGTTGTAAACTTATACCTTTGGCAAACACACACGACAAAAAACAAGTGACAAGGCTGCAAACTAAGCTAACTCGACTGCAAAACACTCGCCAGCAGTAAAGAAAAAAATACTAAATATATTGAAGTTAATTTAAACTAGACTCAAATTCTTTAAAAATAATCAGTGAAGGTTATAAAATATAAAATCAAATAAAAATTAGACTGAAAAATAATAAAAATGAAATCTGGAACTCTAGTAGAGTATAAAAATTATATATATATAATAATTTCTTGTGATGTTCTCACAAAATTGTACAGATTCAGAACTTGTAATCTCTAAGATCTAGCTATTTAAAAAAAAATCAACAATTTGTGCTTAAAGCTCTAACATTGCCAGCGGATTATTACACCCTCTTAAGCGTTGGGGTAGCGAGTATAAAAATGAAGGCAGTCAATAGAACGCTCACACACATGAAGACGCACAATTACATCTGTATGTGAAAGGGGATTAAAAGGACATGACAGGCTGCTGTTTAGATGGTTGCGAATAAAGTGGATGGGGAGGGGAGGGTAAGGGAAGTAAGGGAAGTTGCGGAGCCGCCCCAGACAACAATTGCAAATGCCGCGGCAAAACGATGGAAACTGTGGAAACTGTCACAATGTGCAGTCGTGTATGTAAACAATTGTAATCCGGTAGAAAAATCACAGAACAGAACTGAACACAACAGCAGCAACACAACGAAGCGAAGCGAACCTAACCTAACAAAAACAAAAAAAAAAAAAAAGAAATACACAGCATAGCAGCGAAACGAAGCGAACCTAACCTCACATAATGGAAGAAGAGAAGCGCAGAGGAGAGCGAAACGAGCTCAGCAAAGCAAAGCCTACTAAACGAACATACCAAGAGCTTATCTTGTAATTCAATATTGAATTGAATTGCGTGGTAGGAAAGGGAAGGCAAGGGAATAGAAGGAATTAAGAAAGAACTGCATCATTTATGTATGTTTAGATAAGAAACGAATATATGAAGATCATTTCTTAAATTACATTAATATTCAAGGTTCGACTGAAAGGATATATACAGGATATTCATAACTTTTAAGTATTTGTACCTCTATTGAAAGCGTCTAGAGACTAAAAATTTTCTACATCATAACATAAATTAAATGTAATAAAATTGAAATATTTCCATTCAAAAAATAAATCGCTGCATTAAATAGTCGATCGTTTTATTTTTCAGAACGCAATTTTTTAATGAACCAATTATATATAAATGATTACATAATTGAGTCAAATATGGGAATTTCAGCTTTTCAGTTTATCACTTCTTCATCGCTTCTTTGGGACGAATTAGCATCACAACTTCTTTAAATAAAATATAATTGTTATAATCGTCCCACCAACATAGATCTACCCCATATGGTGCATTTAAAGGACTGCATAAGAAACAACAAAAATCTATAATTATGTGTATTCCTTCGTAAATAAAAATTTGCAATATTTACCAATAAGAACAATTATTGTACCACCAGCCAATTTCACCCCAGTCTGCGCAATTAACATATAACCATCATGTTTGTCGTTGTCGCGATCGAATGTTGTGAATTTCATGTTTTCAGAGTATCTCATGCCATCCTCACTAACAGTGTTATTGAATTTACCCAAACTCAGTGCATATCCATTATCTTCATCAGATATTTTGAAGTCGTCATAACGAGCGTTGAGGGTTCTTCCATCCATTTCAACCAAATGTATGTAAAGTTCGAAACGCTGCAAGCTCGTGATACGATGTAATTTCTCTAATTCAAGAAAGAAATCACTTTCAAAAGAACCAAAACCTTTGCGATACGTTGCCCAATCCCTAGTGAAACTCTCATTTCCCCCAACTCGTTGTTGTATTACAATCCATCCAGGTCCAGCTAACTGACTATCGCACAAAACATCGAATAAACCTATGCCAGAGATCTTGAGTTGATGAACTCCTGGATTGTCACCGAAAGGGATGCATGTGGAACTTAATTTATCAAGTTCATATTGACATAACTGATTATCCTCTACTTTATCTATTAGCTTAGTTTCACTTTCTTTTAATTTCAATTGAATATTTTTCTGTTCTTCTCTAATATTCTCTGATGTCGTATTTAATTTGTTCATTTCTGAACGACATAACTGAATATCATTTTCATGCTTTACTAATATAGATTTACTCTTCTCTAATTCCAATTCAAGTGTTTTCTGATGTTCTGTGTTATTTTGGATATTCTCACTAAATCTCTTTATATTTTCATCTTTTTCAATTAATCTAGAATTAAGAGATTTTAATAGAACTTGACAATTTTTTTAAGTTGATGGATTTATCTGTCAGTTGCTCTTCTAATTTAAGAATAGTATTTTGTTCTGAATTAATTTCAGATTCAGATTTATCAACTCTATTTTGACACAATTGCGAATAGTTTTCCCCTTTGATTACTTTGTTTTTATACTCATTTAATAGATCTGCCTCCTTCTTGAATGTTTCATGAATTTTTACAATTTCATGATATTTTTCCATAAGATCAGAATTTAATTCACTTATCTGCTTTTCCTTAGTTTCACTTTGTTCTAACTCATTTCTAACCTGCCTAAAGTAATCGAGTAAAGGCTTAACAGTTTTGTAGCTGTGAAGCCGACACTGTTCTTCCATTTTTCGGTCTGTTTCACACGTCTGATAGGAAGAAAAATTATACACTTTAATCACTTTTTATTCTTCTTAGTATTATGTCTTTGATCTCACTTCATCTCCAGTTGTTGTAGCCACCAAGAATATTTGAAGGACCATCAGTAAGAAAACTCTGTTAAATGTTATTCTGCCCATTTTAAATGTTTCGACTGCCCGCAAACAAAATGAATTTGGAACTGAATTTCGTTATTTCGTTAAACAGGTGCTATTTAACTCCAGCCATCTAAAACAATCATCAAAATCAATGCGCGCTTAGTTCTTACTTCTGTCAGTAAGCTTGAAAGAGAATGAAAAAATATTAACCTTTAAAAAAAATAACAAAAAAAGTTTGTATTCCCGACCGGGACTCGAACCCGGACACCTCAACATGTCGGGCTTGAACTTTACCACCAGAGCTATCACAGTACTTATGAAGCCGCTATAGACATACAACATGCAACTAAATTTTCGGGGATGACAATTACTATATTTGTTATTGTATATACCAAAATTCGAAGCTCTAGCTTTAAAATTACATTTTTTGATATGCGGCGGCGGGAGTGGGCTTGGCAAAATTTTGAAACAAACTTGATTTGCGTGCAAACATAACAAATGCTTTCGAAAAAAAAAAATTATAGCTCTATCTCTTATAGTCTCTGAGATCCAGTGTTTCATACGGACAGACGGACAGACACACAGACACAGCTACCCTATGGGTAGCGTGTATAAAAATATGCATCAGATTATTTATCTTTTTACTTATTAAATCAATTAAAAAACTTAAAAAACAACATTATTTTCATTTACGAATCATCTTTCTACTCTATAAATCAACAACATTTTCCATGTTGTATATTTCCGCAATATATGAATATCATGAACAATAATAAAATATGTATTGTAGATTAATTTATCTTTGATGATCAATGATGATCATGTATTAATCAACATTTCTCTCTGTTCTTTCTTTGCAGGTGAGTAACGCAATGAACTTTCCAAGGAAAAGCTCGTCATTTCATCAGCTATGAAAAACAGTTCATATATTATCAAAATAAAAACATACGAGTATAAAATCGTTGTCAGCTTTTTGAAATGTAAACAACATGCAAAAAGTCCAAAAACAACAGCAACAACAACAGCGGAATTTTGAAGGTTAGCGTATAATTTTATTTTTATTTGCTCATCAATTAAAAGTTTTGCAGTTTGCGAGACGGAGAAACACAAACTTGAAGGAAATATATAAATTTAATTGTGCACACACTGCAAAACAATCTTCAACATGAAAAAAACCTTATAGTAATAAATAATTTTGGACGTCTTTTTAATTGTCCTCATGAAAAATATAAAAGGAATGATTCAAGGCTACTAACATTAAACAAAACTTAAAGCATAAATAACCAAACTATGCAGAAGAATACTAAATGCACATAATAGTTTACAACTTTCATTAAGTTTTCAGTGTTTTTGAACTTAATATCAGACTATTTATTTACAAAATATAAGACGAGAGTATTTAAACAAAGATTTAAAGTAGTCTTTTAGTCAACTTTATTTTTTTAAATTAAACAACTATATTTTGTGATTAATATTTATGTTTCTTTTCTTTTAAATATTTTTATTTTTTGTTTTTTTATTCTGTTTATTTACAATCTATCTAATTGACAATAAGTAAATTTTATGTTTCTTTTAAATATAGGAGATTTTTTATTTTTTTCGTATTAGTGAATAATTAAATTTTATATTTATTGCTTAATTCAATAATACTTAATGTTTATATGCGATTTGCATCGCCTCACAATTGAATAAGTTTCTACCTCGACAATAAGTCTTAGTCAGCGGCTCAATTTAGCAACTGTCAGTTTTCAAGTCAGCTCAGTTTGGAGTGTGACCGTATTTAGCTGCAGTCGCCGTTGAACACGCAAAACAGCTGTTTTTTTCACGCGCGTCTAACCTTAGCTAAAGTGTCTAAAGCTAAAGCAAAAACAGAGACAGAAACAACAAACACAAACAAACTGCCGCAAAATGCTAAATCGACTCTGACCCACTGACATTATTTCGCTATAGCAACGATGACGACAACAACAACAACAACAACAATAACAATAAAAACAACTGCAAGCACTCAGACAACAACTACAACAATAACATGAACAGAAACTAAACACAGTGCAGTTTATCAGCAGGTGGATTGCTGAGGCCGGTTATACAATGTTACATTGAATATGTACTATATAATAGTCTATATTTTTGCACACACTAAGACAGACTGATTGACATAGAGAATGATAGATAGAGAGAAAAGGAGAGAGACTACTTGTAAGATGCCGGAAAGAGAACGACCCTGTCTAGTGCCTACTACATTATTCTAGTTGCATTCGCATGCATTCGACCTCAGTTTGATTTGCTTTAGAGAAACCGATAATAACAATAGTCAAGCTAAAAGCATCCATAAAATAAATTAATTATATATCACTGGCATAAAAATGCATATTTTGCGAAATTATAGTTTAATAGTTTTTTATAATCATAAGAATTAAGGTAAAATGCTTATTGCCAATATTGCTAAAACAGGAAAGAAAAAAAGTAAGATAATTATTTATAAAGTTGTTATATATCGATATTACGTAACATATCGTATAATATCGATAAATTATTACCTAGCCCAAAGTCAAGCAACATTTTTTGAGGTGTCTATAAAACTATTACAAAAAAATATATATATATAAAATTTGATAGGCATTTCATGATTTTTCTTATTGCTTTTTTTTAATATTTAACGTATAAATATGATACTGTATTGTTAATTCTATTACAATATATATATAGAAATATTATTAAAAAAAAAAAAACGAAATAACTAAACAAAAATCAATTTAGTTGAATTATTTGTTTATTGTAATTGCACTGCCATCTTTATTTCCGTACCATTTCAAAGCGATCATGGAACGATCTGCTCTTTGCTTTATGACTAACGACACACCCACTTTAGCATATCGTCAAGGGTATGCCCCGCTTCAAATACCGCACCCGACAACAAAGGCAAATAACTGAATCATTGGACATATCACACTTATAAATATATTTTTATGTTTTTTTTTCTGTTTTGCGAAAATAAAAATATAAAAAAAATCAACATAAACGACAGCGACAACAACAACAACAGCAACGAACAGCAATCGAAATACACTTGAACGTGAGTGAAACAAAATTCATGACCCACTTTATAAAACGCTTTTTCTTTCATCCATGACCCACTTTATTATTTGTAGCAATGATTGAGCGCACGCGAGAGCGAACGAGAAAGAGAGACTAAGAGAGCGAACGCTGAGCAGTTTAAGCATATGTTTTATATTCAGACAATTAGTTGCTAAAATGCAAGCCTACAACAACTGTACAACTAACTGCACAACTGTCGGCACAGCTGAGTAAATGAGCTGAGACACAGCACTCACACACACACACACACACACACACACTCAGACGCAGTCGGATAGACAGACTCAAGTACGTGGGGGAGAGGGGGAAGTGCAGTTGGCAAAGAGCGCAGCTCAGTCAGAGAGAAGCGAATTGCAAATGGCGGGCGGCAGGCGGCAAACGGCGGCTTAGTTAGCTGAATTTTTAGTTAGGGGCCAGCGACAAGTGCCGCCTCTTCATGCATGCGTGTGTATGCTTTGAGTGTGATTATGAATGTCAGTCAGTCTGACAGAGAGACAGAGACAGAGGCAGCGACAGCGACAGACAAACTGAAAAACACTCGAAAATCCGCAAAACAACTAAATTATGTGCAAAATGATTTACGCTTGGAGGTTAAGAGCAATACTTGCGCACAGGTATAAATACAATAGATAACTCTACACTGTTATACTGTTATACTTGAGTATGCCACAAGCAGTTCAAACGAATCTTTGCCATTAACCTAATCACCTACTTACTGCAATTACTCATCAATCGCGATAAATTTAAATCATAAAAAAGTACCTGCAATAGTTATTTATTATCAGCGGATCGTATCTGCATAACATATACATATATTACAGTAGTGAGTCAACAGCTGACGAAATCGAACTGAAGAATTCCAAGAATTTGCAGCAATAGAGACTTGAAATCGTTTGTTCAATAAAGCTTGGGAAATAATAAAATTAAAGAAATGTAATTAATAGACCAAAATTAAGATGATTTAATTTAATAAAGAATCTAATATTTAATATTTATTATTAATATTAATTAATTTGTCATAAGAGGCTTTTAACATGTTCTTATATTCTTTGCAATACCCGATAGATGGCATTGAAACACTTTGTAGCGCCATCTAGTGTTCTGCAGTTTGGCAACTTGTTCTAATGCTGAAAATTACGTATACGCGTAGTACACTGCTTTAGGGAAACTAATAATCGTTATCGTTGTCGTTGTTGTTGTTGTTGTTGTTGCTGCTGTTTCTATTGCACTTTGTCCACTTCCATTTTTGGGATGCCATTACAACTACTATGTGAACAATGTTGCTAGTTTGTTGTTGTTTGTTGACTGCATGTTGTTGTCTCTCCCATCGCTGTCACTTAGTTTGCAGATGTTGTTGCTGTTGCTGTTGCTGTTGTTGGTCGCACTCGTTGGCAATTAATTGCGACTGACAACATGGACAACATGTTTGTTTTCGTGTGGCAAATTGACGGCTGTCTGCTGCATCACAGCGAATCGTGGTTGCAACACTCAAATTAAAATTTGTCAAGTGAAATTAATGCGCTTTCCCACAAGAGAGCTTAAAGTGTGCATTGGACAAAAAAACTAATGGAAATTATTTAAAGCGATGCGTCTAATAATGTTTAAATGTGTTACTCACATTCTCAACTATTCAAGAATTTCATCAGGCTTTCAACAAAGGTCAGCTCTTAAATATTCTGTATAGCTTCAGTCTTCATTCTGATTTAGATTAGATAATATCTTTGGGGAGCTTGCTGCTCAGCTGTCCAACAGCACGTAGGCCAAAGCAAAGCTTTAGGAATACCCAAAACAATATCGCAGGTCGCAGTTGTTGATTTGCTCACAAATTGCCCGCAAGCATGGAAAACATTAATGGACATTATTTTGCTTTTGCTTTTTGGGAAGTGGCAATTTAATGAATAAAATCAGTTTAGGTTTTTTTAAATCTAAAAACATTTCTTTGGGTATTCAAATCTCAAATAAAACAAAAATATTGTTGGACAATTGTAAAGGAAATAAGAAAAGAATATATTTCAATTTTGTGGCAATTTTATGAATAAATTAGATTGGGTTTTTTAAACTTTGAAAATATTTCTTTGGGTATTCAAATTTCAAATAAAACTAAACTTAGACAATTTTAAAGGAAATAAGAAATTAATATATTTTAAATAAATCAGTTTAGGCTTATTTTGAAACTTCGAAAATATATCTTTGGGTATTCAAATTTCAAATAAATGTAAAATATGAGTAACTAAAAATATTTCGAATTTATGTTTAAAATGAGAATCTTTTATTCATTCATTTACAAACTGTAATTTACCTGGAAAAGCAAAAGCTAAAGCGACCACACACTAGGGCACTTGGTAATGACCAGTTTCCAGTGTCCAGTGTTGAGGACTGTGAGCTTGTTGTACTCTTATTTTTTTAATTACATTATGTGCATAATGAAGGCCTCGACTGCGTCCCAAAGAGAATGCGAATTGCGAATTGCAGGCAAAAATAATTACAGACACTGAACGCCCCGAGTCAACGATGTAATCAGCGTAAAACAGAACCAAGAATGGAAGATGGAGAATGGAGAATGGAGAACGGAGAGCGGCGAATGAAGAGAAACAGCGTGAACTAAATCAAAAGAATATCAACTGAATGCTACCAGAGCTATAGAGCGGCTTCATTTGAGAGTACCCTGTAATAGGGCAGAGAAATTTTTAAGTTATATGAAAGACAGAAAAAGAAAAATTCAATTACAATACATTTCTAATGTTAACTAAGTGCATAAAGTATGATTATAAAGCAAACTTAATCTAATTAAGACTAGGAGGAAGTTAAAATGATGTTATGTGGAAACAAACAGCACCAAATATTATAGGATAGGAAAAGTTTTGATTACAAAAAATTCAATTAATATAGCATCTTTAATTTTAGATTATACATAATTATCGATTAATTGTTTTTAAGTTACAAAATAGTTGAAGCTACCCAAAATCAAGGATGAGACAGAGTATTGGCCAGCCAAATTAATAGTCTTTTGTACTCATTGTTGAAAAATAAAAACACATTAAAGTTGTAGTTATAGACACCCTTGTGTGTAACCCCCATTGAGTATTGTTCAGCATATCAGAATTTAATAGTTTTCTATATTTAATATTAAAATAAGATATATAAAAATCGGAATATCAAATATATAATTTCAAAGAAATCTTAAAAATCTTTTATATTGAGTAATTTTTACATAGTTGTAGACACCCAATGCTGTAAATTGTACAGGGTATTTTTGTATTCACTATTATCAAAGGATATAAATATATTGAGACTGAAGATTTAAAAATTGAAATTCTAAAAAGTCTGAAATATTTGAAATGATTTACAAAATAGTAGTATATAGTTGTTTATATTTATTGTTATCAAAAGATATACGTTTAATGGACCTCAAGATATAAGGATAAAAAATTCAAGAAATCTGAAATAATTTACAAAATAGTTGTAGACACCCATTGCTGTAAATTTTGCAGGGTATCCGCTAAGCAGACGGACATGAGAGCAAAGGTGCAGCTGACGGGCAGCTGACCAAAAACAAAAAAAAAACAAAAAAAAAAAAGAATTAAAGGAGGAAAAAAGGCTGCGCTATGAGCGCGAAAATGAGTGACGTATAATCACAAAGGGGGCAGCCAGGCAACCGCCCCCGCTCCCTCCCCCGTTCCCTGCTCTCACACCTTCTCCTCTTCGTTTTTTGTTGTAGTTTCCCTTGACAGGCGCAATAATTGCGCAGATTCGGAAATCTGAGTTATTTTTTTTTTTGGACAGCGTGACACATTAATAAGCCACCCCAATGATGATGATGACGATGATGATGAAGATGATGATTAAGTTGCAGCGGTTCATTATGAAGATGTAGTTTACAGTTAGCTGCTGGCACACTGGGCGTATGATTGACGATTGACGTGCCCAATTAAGGAAGACAGCGAGTGCACTTTTAATTAATTAAATTACAAATGATGCAGTTACCCTTTGTTTGCCTGCTTCTTCTTCTTCTTTTACTTTTGTTCTCTTGTTCGTGTTTCATTGCTTATCAACATTATATATTTGCAGTCTATATTTACAAACACTTGTTCGAATTAACTCGAATAATCTGCAGTTATCGCACTTGCTCACAAGGCTAATTTCGCAACTTATCAATCATTGAGCTCGAACCTCGCTCGAAGAGATTTCCACACACCTCTCTTTCGCACTTCCCCCCTTACCCCTCATTTATCCCCTCTCTCGCTCTCCCTTGCTCATTTGATTAACAACTTTCGCCTCAGCTTTGACAATATGCTGACAATATGGAAACGTTTCGTTTACGAGCCTTTGTTTATTTGTTTTGTTTTTTGTTTTTTTGGTAGACAGAGAAACGCCTCGAAGCGCATAATGAATCATTTAATTGCTGGATGATATCGCATATAGATTTGTTCCTTAAAGTGCTGCCAAGAGAGTCTCAATTCAAAATTAAACCAGAGATGCATGTAAAATATTGTAACAGAAAATAATTTTAGATATAAACATAATGAAAAGGGAGATCAATTATCATATTTTCAATATATAAACATAATAAAAAAGGGAGATCAATTATTATCATATTTTCAACTATACAAATTACGTTTTATTTTTCAACTTAGAAGTAAATTTTATTAAAGAGCACAATTAAAGTAAATTAGATAAATTAAATATCATAATTAGAAATAGAACTTAAACGAAAAGATAGTTGAAACTATGAATTTCAATTTAAAAAATATTTCATTTGCAATTGAAACTTAAAGTTAAAATTAAAAGTGTAATAAATTTAAAATTTTGATTAGGCCTTCGAACTGAGCTTAACAAAACCATGTTGTAAATTCATATCAGTGTAAAGTGAATTTTTATTTGATTTTCCATTTAATGTCATTCAAATTTTAAATACATAAAAGTTGATAAACAAAAATATTCCGTACAGTTTTTTTTGTAATTTTGTTCTATTTTTCGTTAAAATTGTGATTGAACCGCCAACTATAATATTTGATTAATTACACCCTTCAAATTAAACCTAGTCTAATATTAAAATCAACTTTGTATAATGGAATATTTTGTAGGCCTTTTGTTTCTCTCTTTTTGTTTTGCATTCGATTCACATATGCAAATGAATTAGATAAAAACAAAAAATAAAGAAGTACTAGACACTATACTATACAAGTTGTAATCGAGGCAGCACATTATCACAAATAGAAAGAGAAAGAGAGACAGTGAATAGGGAAAGGGGAAGAAACGTATTTGCAAATCATTTTCGCATTTACATTTCACTTGAGGCGCGTGGGGTTAGAGACAATGCTCAAGGCCGCAGAGCAAAGAAATCAAATACAATTGAAGGTAGCTAATAAAGCTACAAACGAGCCTGCTAGACTCTGAGATACGCGCTATCAAAAATGCAATGAAAAAGCAAAAGCAGCCATGACTTTAATAATTTTTATCAGACTCCATAAAAGTGTTTTTTTTTTTAATTTTCAGGAGCGCACTAAAATTTGCGTTTAATCTTTAAGAATGTTGTCAAAAAATTTGGTAGCTATTACTCTAATGGTTTTAGAGCTATAGATGCTGAAGACAGCGGACAGACGGTCAGACAGACAGTTCTATTAAATCTATATCCTTATTGAGTAAATAAATAGAAAAATCTACTGCATGCCTTTAGGTGTTTAAAAATGCTTTTTGTTTGTTTTATTATTTATGTAGATTATATTTTCTTAAAAGTACATAATATAATTCCTAAATAATTCTTCATGCAAATACTAGATCTATTTTATTATATCGCCAACAAGTCCAAATATATTGACTAACTACAAAGGTTATAAAAACTTATCTTCCAAAAAAATTTTCTTTTTTAAATACGAAATGAAAATTCAAACCAATTTCTTTTACATATTTTTTTTTTTTTTTTGTTATCATATAATTTTCTATAGAGAACTTTAAATTATTTTCAATTCATATGAAAATCTCGGTACTTAACAAAGAATTTATTATTCGCTAATGTGAGTTTTAAAAAGTCTAGAATTAAGTTGGCAAGGAATCATATTATTTTGATGTATCTATTTGGCAACTCTGATGTTTTATCAACTCTGATGATGTATCAATAATTAGTCGTCAAAATTCAACATAAATAGCAATAAAGATTATTGCCGAATACAAAATAATAGTTTCGTAATATTATATTACACTTGATGATTAACTACCAATGAATTTTATACAATATATATCTTTTAATCATAGTATGAAAATATTATCTTTTTTGTGAGTAAAATGTTCCCCTGAAAAACTGAATTAAATTAGTCTTAAACTTTTCTTAAAACTTTCCCTTAATCAATTTTCGCATTTGTTTTTTCTCGACTTTTGCAGGCTTAGCCCAGGTGACTTACCAGATCATTGGGCCTCAGGTACAGCAACAACAAACGGAGCAGCAACAGCCTCAAGTAGCAAGCACAGCAGCACCAGCAGCAGCAACAACAACATCAACAACAGCGGCAACTCTGGTTGCAATCTGCCGCGCTCGTCGCCGGCCGCTGCGACCGCAGCAGTTACAATCCCGGCCGCTGGCGGTAGCGTGGTAAGCGGACAGGGAGCGGGAGCGGGAGGAGGAGCGCAGCTGCATCACGGTCTGACGCCCAATACGCCGCAGCAACGAACGGCGGCAACGCCAACGCCAGCAGCAGTTGCCGCCGCCGCAGCAGCAGCTGCCAACAATCTGCTCACGCTGCAACAGCAACAGCAACAACAACTGCTCTACCAACAGCAACAGCAACAACAACACCAACAACATCAGCAACAGCAGCAGCATCAGCTCGGCTCCCATCAGAGCAAAGCAGCGGCTGCAGCTGCTGCAACAGCGCACATTGCAGCTGCGCTGCAGCGCTCGGCCGCCATCATGAATGCGGTCGCTTCGCCGATTCCAGCGAACGCGGCGACTTCGGCTCGCAAAATTCGCCGCAAGACGGACACGAAAGTGAATTTGGTGAGTGAATTGAAACTGAAGTTCTAAAATTTATCGATCCTAAAGGACCACATATCGAATGGTTATCGATAGCCACACAGTTGGTATATTGTGCGTGTGACCTTGTGTCAGCTGGTTAGTGCGGTCACACCTGCCATCAACACAGACTGAACAGTAGAAAAAGAACTGAAGATTAAGTCATTGAATTAAATGAAGCTTTTCTTATGTATTGTTATGCAATTGCAATAATTGCGATACAGACTGAAAATTCGAACTAGAAATGAGGAATAGCATCACAAGCATTTAATATTTATTGGTATTTAAAATAAAAACTACAAACTCGACGAATAATAAAAAGCATTTCTCATATCTTGGAATTTACAAAAAAACATGTTATTATAATTACGATCCCTGAGATAAAATACTAGAAAAGTTATACTGAAAGTTTCTCATTTTAAATTTCTATATTATTAGTTTATATTTTAGTAGTATGCTAGACAGGATCTAAAATTAACCAGACCGTTTTTTTTTTTTATTAAACCATTTTAAATCATGTTAAATATTTAAAGATTACCATTCAGTAAACTTATTCTTAAACTGACAAATCATATCAACAACAAATAAAGATTGTTAAAAATAGAGTGGCTACAAATGTCTTAAATACCTAACAGCGAATAACTTAAAACAGCTTTGCATACATTTTCGGTGAAAAGATAAGTATTGAATTAGCAAAACAAGGAATTTATTATTTGCTAATTCGAAAGCTAGAAAAATCTAGTATTAAATGTTAAAAAGAATTTAAGAACAGAAACTCTCAAATTATCATGCTTTATTGACGTGACGACAAGATGCTTTAAACCTTTATCAATTGTATCCATAATTAGTCGTTGAAATACAGCACTTAAAATGCCTAATTTGACATTCCAAAAAACTTATGATTAATTAATTTATCATTTTAAAACTGACATGTTGTCAATAATCTTGATAAATTAGTGAGCGAAATTTAGCTTGACAACAATCTGGTAGAAATTTCACCTGAGGATTTATGTAATACTTTTTTACTTCAATAAATGCAATTGATCTAGCATATATTTAATATTTTTGTAATTTATAAGTGCTAATAACTTGTATTTATTTTAATAGCCGCAATCACAGATCAACAAATGCAACAATGAGAAGCGACGTCGGGAAATGGAAAACAATTACATCGAGCAGCTCTCGGAGTTTCTGCAGCTCAACAAACGCGGGGATATGACATCAACGAAACCGGATAAGGCGGCAATATTAAATCAAGTGGTTCGAACGGTGAGTAAATCCCTTCGAAAAATTCCCCATGTAAAAGACAAAGGCAATGAGAAAAGAAAACAAAATGCGTGTCGACCACACTTTAATCAAAAACTCATCAAACTAATAAGCGAAAACAAGTTTTGCACAGCATCCAGAGGGAACTTTGTACTTAGCAAAGACACAAGTCCCCAATGTAATTTTCCTGCAGTTTTCTGCTCTCGTTTTTCCTTTTTTCCTTTTGCTATTTGGTGACACGCGCTTCTCAATTAAAAACCAATTATGCTCAAATTCAAATCAGATCGAATGGGGCTTAAAATAATAAAGGAAATTTGGGGAAAAGGGAAAGAGTTCGATGGAGGCACGGAGATATTTCGTCTTTTCTCGCTGACGCAATGCCTGAATTTAATTAATATTTTTATTTAATTTACATAAATTTATTTATGTTTCAATGACACCTAGGCGAGTGGCTAGCAGCAATACCCTGTAAAAAGAGCTGAGGGTATGCGCGACTTGTTTGGTAATAAGCAAAAAAAAAAAAAACTTTTAAATCTGAGTTCAATTCCAAAGAAAATTAGTTTTTGTTCAAGATATAATTGTTCATTCTTATTCTTATTATCAATTGGAAAGAATATTTTTCTTGGTGATTTTTATGAAATTCTATTTCAATTCTCTTAAAATGTATTGTGAGGAATACTTTAATTATTTTAATTATGAGTATCACAATTCTTTCTCATGTCACTCATAATTATTATCTGTGATGTTTACAGAGTATTCAGTTAGTCGTATACTGTGAGCATCAGTTTCAGGTAGCCTAAGCACTTTATTATGCAAATTATAAGCGCCACGCTTTGCCGAACTTCAAAAAAAAAATTTAAATGAAATGCGGCAGCAGCGCAAACAACATAATCCAAGCTCAACAACAACAAAAGCAAACGCAAATGCTACAGCGACAACGGCAACGACAAACAAAAACAAAGTACATCAACATTTGATTTAAACTAAACACTAGTTAATGTAATTAAAGCCAGCTGCTCGCATAAATAATGAATAAATGAAATTAAATGCAGATGGCGATGGCGATGACGATAGTTTATTTATGGAATTCCAGCCTAAAATCAAATTTTGACCACAGCAAAACCATCATACATATAAAATGCTCATATTGTCGTATTTTATATGATTAATCACAGGCTAGACAACGCAGCTAATTAAATAAATTATATAATAATTATAATAATTAATAATTATAATAATTAATAATAATAATAATTATAATATTAATTATATAATAATAAAGTGTATAGTGTGGCGATTTTAGAAAATCATAATTCAAAAGCTTAAACTTGATGTCATCGTTCAAATATTTCTATAGTCTAGACTCTAGACTCTTGCAGAACCTGAAATTAATGTCATATAAAATTTAAATGATATTAGAGAATAAATTAGTGAAGATGTATTGTAAAATAAAAGGTAATAATATCAGGGGGTTTTTTCTATCATATAACGAAATAAGTTAAAACAATAATAGTGTATTTAGTACATGTTAAAATTAATTCAATTAATATTAAAATTTAATTGAAATAATATTGGGGGATTTATCTATATTCAATTCAATAATAATACCCGATACAGCAAGATAAAAAAAATAAATATAGTACATTCTTTAGACATAACAAAAAACATTTAAAGGATAGAAGTAAGATAATTAAATTCTCAATTGCACTTCATCCACCTAAATCGTTGTCTCTGTGACACACGATGCCTCTCTTTCCCTCCTTCTCTAGCCGAATATTCTTGTTGTCTGGTGAGGTGATACTTACCCTTTTTTTTGGATATTGTGCAGCTTTTGTAGTTGTCTGCTCTGCATAGCTTCGCATCTGCGTTTTTTTGGAAGCTTTAAAAATTCGCACATTACCTGATGCGATCAATTGAAGCCCAAACAGAAGCAGAACAAAACTCGCAAAAAAATAAAAAGACATGAGACACACGCACACATAAACATTTAGAACAAAAAGCCCAGACACGTTTTAGACATACGAATGTAAATTGTATGCATGTGAATACATATGAATGTATGTGCTCGCACATTCGTCACTGCATGCTCTGCTTCGTGTTGTTGCTGTTGTTGTTTATTTTATCATTTGACTGATATTTTTCGGAGTGCCTTCACCCCAAAAATTTGAACGCCCGTTGCTTAAGCAACTTTTCCTGGTTGGCTAGCGTAAATACTCACACATACAAACTCACGCAGAGCTGCTTTACACTCTTATTCACTGACACACATGGGGGAGCTTCCTTCCAAAACACAGCAAAAATAAAATGAAGTAAAAGCTCGCTCTCTTTCTGCCACTCGCTGCTGCGCTCTTGCTTTGCTTGCACTGGGCAGATCAACGAACTGCGTTCGCTTTTTGGCGATGACGTCGCACTTCTTAATTTCATATTTTGTTGTTATTACTTTGAGTGTGCAACAGGAATAGCCGAGAACAGCAATAGCAGTAGCAGCGCCACCCGCTTCACTCATACACTCATTCAAATGGGTGATAACACACACACAAGTCGCATATGGAATGTATACAAATACCAAAATACCATCTCATACCCACACGTGAGCCGGTAAACAAAACGGCAGCCAGAGCAGACTGTGAGCATTCGCATTCGCACTCATGTTCGCTCAGCGTGCGAAGAGAGCGTGCGAGTGAGTGAGCGCCAGAAAGAGAACATCGCCTGTGTGATGATGAGCTTGTGTTGTGCCTTCTTTGTTGTTGTACTCGTGTGTATATTTGCCGTGTTTTCGGGCTTTTTTTAATACAATAATACAATTGCATCAAAATGTATGTTTAGTATTTCGGCAACTTTGTGACAGTGCTGAGTGTGCGCAACGTTTTCTGTGATTTGATTTTGATTGCCGATTTCTTTTTAAACGTGATTAATTCTCATTGTGAAAACTAACCATAATTTTGTGATAAATAACATGTATGTAAATGGTTGTAAATAACACATACATATGTGAATACAAGTCAAAATTAATGCGGTACAATCCTCAACAACAATAACAATAACAACAACAATGAAATCGAATGGCAAAAAGCCATTGACACGCTCAGAACACGCGCCCTCAAGTTGATTGACCTTGAGATTGTTGTTGTTATGGGGCGGGGGGAAATGTGAAATTTGTGACTGCACTACGTCTTTCAAGTATTTAATCAAACCATAGTATTGATAATATTGTAACACCTATATACATACCAGCTTACATGCAGTTGTGTGTGTGTGTGCGTGTTGAGCTTTCATTCAAATGCCTTTTCGTCTAGTTTTCAATAAGCTTATGCGTTGTGTGCGTCGTGCTCTAGTATTACGTGTGTGTTTGTGTGCGTGAGTGCGCTGCGTGTATGTCAATGACTCAAAGCTCAAACGCGCGCGAAAATTTTTCGTAGCGATGTAAAAATATAAAAAACTCACACAGTAGAAATAAGATGAAATGCGGTTTATTGCACTTCATGTGTAAACACACTCACACACTCTCAATCCCTCACTTATTCACCCATACAAAGTGTGAAACGAATCGGCGAAGCTTTTCTCTCGCTCTTTCAGACATTCGGGAGTCGGGAGTCATTCTCTACTAGCGCAAAAGCTTTTTTTGAGAAACCAAAGTGCGAAGATGATGACAATATCGTCGATCACAATAATTGCGATGATTGGAGTTGCGTTCTGTTAAACGCGGCTTGCTATTTCTTTTGTGAGTGCGTGTGTGTTAGAGTGTTTGCTTCCGCATCACAATCAATTTCGTTTTAGCCTTGCACTAAAACTACATACACATGTATGTAAGTGCGTGCGTGTGCAAATGCATTGTTAATGTGTGCGTTGTGTAGAGACGCCATTTTGATCCAGTTGTGGGATGAACAAGTGGAAAATGGAATGAGAGAGAACCTATGGAATTTATGCACAAATAAAGTTATATGCAGCGATAACGATATCTTAAAGCTCAGACAGAACGTTGTAATTGACTGACTATATGATTCCCTATAATTTTCTTGATTTTTCGTATAACGTTTTTGTTTATTTATTTATCGTTCAACTTTGAGACTTATAGAATGAATTCGTATTTACTTGCAGTATCGTGATATTTGTGACAAAGGCCAAAGCCGTGATATATCCTCAACATCAACCAACAACAACTCCACGACAACGACCAACAACAATAATAACAACAATAACAATAACAACAACAATAATAACAACAATAACAACACAAGCAACAAACCACACGCAACCTCAACACGCTGCTCTCGGTGCGCCACAGACAACTGTTCGATACACCCTGTGCAACAGGGTGAAGTATCCTCAACAGAGCCACCGCTGCCCGAACCTTCGCTACTCAACGGTCAAGTGCCGGAGATTTCCGCCTATTTCGAGGCACTCGAGCACTACATCAGCTCGGTTGGTTGGGTGCTGCTTCAAGTGAACGCGAACGGCATCATTGAATCCTGTACGCAGAACATACGCGAACTGATTGGCTATGAGAAGCAGGAGCTGTACCACCAGCCCCTCTACATGTACCTGTATTCGGGGGATCACGCCAAACTGGAGCCGATCATAAACAACATGTACAGCACTAGTGGAGGAGGCGGTGGAGGATCAGGAGCAGGACCTGGTGGAGGCGGAGCAGGTGGTAGTTCTGGGGGCGCAGGAGCTGGAGGAAGCAGTTGGGGCGATCTCGATGAGCTGAACAATGGCAACGCCTCACAGCAGTCGGCAGGCTCCAATTCCAGTTCGAGTGGCGGCAACGGTGGTGGAGGAGGAGGCAATGGTAGTGGGGCAGGCAAATCGAAGCGCAGCATATCGACCAAGGTGCGCATGCTAGTCAAGGATACGCGGCCAGCGACACAGACCTCGTCCAATTGCGATGGCATGGATACAAAACCGTTGCGTCCGTCAGGTCAGCAGGATAAATACGAGGAAGTTGTCTTGATTGCGGCGCCAGTGAAAGGTAAGTAAAACCTCCCAGGTTGATGGGGTCAGGGAAGCACATTATATTGCTGGCTTCTTATGGCTTCAGTCTAATCGATAAAAGACTTTCTCTAATCAGTAATTTACTTTCTCCATAGATGATGCTGATGCGAGCAGCTCGGTGCTCTGTCTGATCACGCGACCCGAAGACGAATCGCCGCTGGAGATCAACATGCAGCAGCATGTGCAGCAGCAGCCCATCGAGCAAATGACATTCAAGCTGGACATGCACGGCAAAATACTCAGCCTGGACTCGACTGCACTGCGTGAGCCGTTCAAACAGCATCTGCAGACGTGGATCGGTCGCTTGTGGCAGGATCTGTGTCATCCACACGATCTATCCATGCTCAAGTCACATCTGCGCGACATTCAGGAGTCGGCCTCGGTCCATTCGCCTGGCAGTTCGGGCGGCGGTCCCGTGCACAATGCACCCATATCGAATGTTATATCACGTCCATTTCGTTTGCGTCTCGGCGCTCCCGATGTCTATGTGCATGTGAAGGCCAATTCGAGACTGTTCCTCAACCAAAACCCCGGCGAGAGCGATTTCATCATGTCCGTGCAGACGCTGCTCAACTCGGAGAACGACATGAACAGCAACAACACCGGATCCGGTTCAGGAACGGGCTCAGGTGGTTTGGGCTTAAGCCAAATATGCGCCATGTCGCCGGGTGCCTCGTTGGCCAGCTCACTGGTTAGCACACTCTCCATGGAGGCGCTGGGACACAGTTCCACATCGGCGGCTAGTGCCAGCTTACTGCCAACCCATTTGCTTGGCGGCCTAGTCGGTGGCGGACAACACAACAACAGCAACAATAATGGCGGAAGCGGCAGCAGCAACAGCACGCAAACGACCAACGTCGGTGGTCCGCTGATGAGTTCGGCGATCATCAACGGCAGCGGCATGCAACAGCGGTTGGGAAACGCCAGTGGTTCGGCCTCGGCATCAAATTCCTCGGCTGCCACATTGGTAAATGCCTTCACCGCATCGCCGGCTCATGTGGAGCACTCGTTCTATGGCAGCGATGCCTTCGAGTTTGATATTGCACATTCCTCGTTCGACATGGATCCCAGCGGCGGTGGCGTCGGCGCCTGGACCGATTCGCGTCCCAATTCGCGGGCATCCGTTGCCACACCGGTCAGCACGCCGCGTCCGCCGTCGGGACACGGCTTTAGCCCAGCTGTCTGCGCCTCGCCAGCGACGCCGTATCAGCTGTCCTCACAGTCGGCGGCCAGTTTGCCCTCGCCACAGTCAAATGCCAGCGCCGGCGCTGGCGGTAACTATGGTTTCAACTTTCAATCCTACGAGCCGGCGGACAGCAAGCCCGATAAGGAGCAACTACAGCAGCAGCAACAGGTCGGAAACAATGCCAACAGCAACAACAACAATGCATTGATGGGTGGCAGTCTGCCAAACGGCGTCGGAGTCGGAGTTGGTGGCGGCATGGGCGGACTACTGATGGGTCAGCAACAGCAGACTCCACCGCAACAGGAATCGTCGGAGAGACTGCGCCATCTGCTCACTAAGACGCAGAGCCTAGCAAGCGGACAAGGCGGCAGTGGCTTAGGCGAGGAGGAAAAGGTAAGAGATCGTTCCCTTACACAGGGACTAAAGCGTGTTAAGAGCTCTTTCCGATGCTATCAAGTAGAGTTGATCTATTTATTGTCCGTCTGTTCATTTGGGTAGCTTCCTCTCTCTCCCCGTCTAGTAGTGCACTAAAGTAATGCGGTCCTTTTTTTGCTCTTTTGTATTGTAGTACTTCAAGCAGGAATGCAACGAGGATGAGAAACTGAAAATGGGACCAGTCGGTAGCGGCGGAGCTGGGGCTCCAGCAAGCAGCAGCTTCAAAATGGGCGGCCAACCGGGTCCGATGGGAATGTTTGGGCAACTCGGACGCGGGGGCGCAGCAAATGCCAATGCGCTATTGCAAAAGGCGGGCAACTCACAGAATCCCATGCTGCTCAAGGTGAATAATTTTACTTAGCCTAGGAAGTGCATTTATCGCTGATACTCATTTGATTCCATTTCACATTTACAGCTGCTAAACGAGAAGAGTGAGGACGACGATGGCAGCGGTGGTGCCGGCACTGGAGGAGGTCCGGGCGGTGTCGTTACGAATGCACGACAGAGCGAGCTTATGCGCCAACTGCAGAAGGACGATGGCGGCAATCATGGTCCTGGACATGGCATGATGGGCGGTGGAAGCGGTGGCGGTGGCCCTGGTGGAGGAGGGAGCAACATGAGCAACGAGGATCTCAAGCGCATGCTGAAAATACAAAGTGACCCAGCGATGAGTCGCAAGCGTTCGCTCAACGAGCCCGATGACGATATTTCCGCCAAGCGTTCCGAGGATAAGCCCAGCAAACTGTGCTCACAGAACAAAATGTTGGCGAAACTGTTGCAGAATCCACCCAAGTTGCCCAAGGCACCAAACCCCGAGCAACTGTTGAAGGTGAAAACATTGCCGGACATTACCAGCTCAACGGTGAACAGTGTGAGCAGCTCGCTGGCAGCACCAGGTAATCTGATTAGTGCCGGCAGCACAGGACCCAAGGCGGCGGCAGCGGCAGCCTCGAATCGAGCACGCAAACTGCAGCAGCAACAGCAGCAGCAACAACAACAGCAGCAGCAGCAACAACAGTTGCAACAGCAACAGCAATCGACTGCAGCTCAACAGCAGCAGCAGCTGCAAAACGATGTCTACCTCAGTCAGCAGCAGCTGGCATACCAGCAACAACAACAGCAGCAGCAGCAGCAACAACAGCAGCACCAACAACAACAGCAGCAGCAGCAACATCAACTGGCGACCACAGGAACTACCTCAATTACCATAGCGGCCTCGACCTCAGCAGCTGCAGCGGCAGCAGCTGCCGACTCGGAGTTGTCCAAGTTGCTGGACAGCGTGATGGAATATTATACGGATGATACGCCCATTGTGAATGCAGCACCCTCAGAGGCTTCAGCAATCAGCGATATACAGAAATCACTGATGGATGTTGAATCTGCCAGCTTCGGGCATGTGATGAACTCGCACTTGCTCATGTCCCAGCAGCAGCAGCAGCAACAACAGCAGCAGCAACAGCAGCAGCAGTTGCTGGTGCAACAACAAGTGCAACAGCATCAGCAGCAACAACAGCAACAGCAGCAACAACAACGGCAGCAACACTTGCAGCCACCAGCCTATCCCAGCATGCTCAATTTGCATCAGCATCAACAACAGCAACAGCAGAATCAGCAGCTACCACAGCATTTAATGCGCCAACTGGAGGCGACGCGTAATCAGGGCTTTCAACGACCACCGCCCATGTATCCGGTGCGTGGACGCGGCCCTATGAACGCGGTGGCCACGGCCAGCGGTGGCGTTGTATTGCCCAATCAGCAGATGCGCAACATGCGTCAACAGCAGCAGCAACAACAGTTGGCAGCACAGCAGAAGGAGCGACTACTGCAGCAGCAACAGAAGCAGCAGCTGCTTGTGCCCGAGAATGCCAGTGAGTAATGCCGTAAACTATATGCATATTTTCTATTTAGTTTGATCCGCAATAAAGCGAACGTATGAATTAAAGCTATAACCAATTCGTGTCTTCAATAAGCACTGGTTGAAATACTTGCTGTGGCTTATATCTTTAAACGCCTTTCGCGGACTAATTTATAATAACATATTTAGAATAAAATTAACCCCCAATCATTTTCTTCCCTTTACAGCTGGCATCAATGCGGGCATCAATAACATTGGCTCGCTGCTGAACACGACGGTGGCGCCAAATGTGTCGCTCTCGCGCACAAATCTGCCAGCGGATGCGCAGCTAAGTCCGAACTTTGCACAAACGCTGATGCAGCAACAGCTCAGTCCCGGACGCAGCGCGCCTTACAGTCCGCAGCCGAGTCAAGGTAAGTAAAGGAAAGCTAGGCTTCTACTACAACTAATACTACTTTCCTTCATTAACAGGCTATGCTCCGCCATTTGGTCAAAGTGCGCAGCGTTTGTCGCCGCAACAGCAGCAGCAAAATCCGCAGCAGCAACAGCAGCAGTTGGCTTATCTACAACAGCAGCAAACAGGCGATGGCGGACGCTCTAATACGCCATTTGCCAGTGGCTCGGGACTGCAATCGCCTGGCATGCAGAACAGTCCTCAGCAATGGCCCTCGGCGGGCGTTGGCGGTGGCAACGGTGGACCTGGGGGACCAGGTGTGGCTGTCGGTGGACCAGGTGGACCGCTGCCGTCAGGCAATGCGGGACGCTCTCTGCAGCAGCACAATAACCCCTTGCTCATTGCGCAGCTGCAGGTGAGTATCAACGACAACAACGTCGGCACATTGCCAAATCAGCTGCAACAACAACTAACATCCTCCCAACTTTCTGCCCTTCCAACCAAGCAGAATAATGCCCGTCAGCAGTACCAGCAAAATCAGCGACGTGGTCTGAACTCCCCCGGCGCTGTGGGACCCGTGGGCAACAATGCAGCAGCCTTGCAGAGGCAGAACTCCTTCCATGCGCAAGGTGGAGCCACAACACCCGATGGCAGTTCCGGACCGGGAGGCGGACCCTTCGGTGGTAGCGGTCCTCAGTCGCCCTACGGCGGCGCTCCGACGAATGCGTTCCAGCAGCAGCAACTGCAACAACTGCAGCGTCTGCAGCGGCAGGGCAGCGTGCCACAGGCCACACAGCATTTACCAGGTGAGTCGAGTCGCACAGTGAATGAGGTAGAAACTCAGGAACTTTAGAAGCTCGACCCTTGACTTAGTTCTTAGCGATACCTTCCCCCAAAGACAACAGTCCAACCCTGATATGAACTAGCTCTTATCAGGCGCAACTAGTTTTCGAATTTGAAAATAAAATAGATAAATGGATGAATTAGAAATAGTAATGCATTATAAACTAGATAAAGAAATGTGAATGGCCAACAAGCTGCCAAATCGAGAAGATTCCTTAAATGACAGAGGGCTTAAATGGTTTAGCTGAACAAATGAACTAGTTCCAAGAACGTTTTGACGAACTAGATTCGGTTTTAGCGCAATGCAGCTTGGCTCAACTTACTGTTATATATCAACAATACATAAACAGCTTTACACACACACACATACATTCACACACACACACTCGACGCACACACACACACAGACATTTGTTAATATTTGAACTAGATTTTAACCAATGCCAACAAACAAATCAAACGCTTAACCGAAACAGGCTCAACGCGCTTCGGTTTATCGCCGGGGAATAACAACAACAACAACAACAACGGCAACAGCAGCGGCAGCAACAACCACAACAGCCACAATGAGAATTCCGCTGCCGCCAATCAACAGCAGCAACATCAGCAGCAGCAACAACACCAGCAACAACAACAACAGCAGCAGCAACAGCTGATGAACGGCATGAGCATGTCGCCCCATCCGGCCATGATGGGTGTGGGAGGAATGGGCAGTGGCGGCGGCAATGGCATCATAGGGCTGGGCGGTGGCGGTGGTGGAGGCGGAGGCGGTGGCTATGCGGCTTTAGCTGCCTATGGCCAAGCGGCGGCGGCGGCGAATGATTTCTATGGTCGAGTGCAGACCGGTAAGCCGAGTGTGTGCTCACACTTGAATACTCTATCTCTCTCTTGAATACTCTTCCCCTCTCTCGCTCATGCTCTCGCTCTCTCATGCGCTCGTTGTACAACATACACACTTGTCATGCCCGATATACGATATTCGATAAACGATATGCGATAAAAACGCTGTGTATATAAATATCAAAATTCAAGCTAATCATTGTGTACGTAAACCAGTTGCGATATCCACACACACACCCACCACACCCCTTGGGTTAACACACAGTTGACAACACACACACACACACATCTCAAGCCTAACCACATTTGCGTGTTTTAGTTGTAAAAGTGTAATATAATAAATGCTATATATGTATATGTAATCGATCTTGTGTATATAACCCATAGATCTAAGTAGCTAGGACTCTCCATCTGTATATAATATATTCATAGTCTTAGGTGCAGCGCCCTCCCGACCAACCCCCAACCCGACCCCCTCGTTGTAATATTAACCCTAGCGAAAATTCGATAATTAGAAACAAGTGGAAACACTTTGATTGGGACGCGAAAATATGAAATGCAAATCTTTTGGCTGTGAATCTGTCATATAAAATGATAAATATGTAATCATTGTAAAAGGGAACCCCACAAATATCCTAAAATTATTTATATATTTATGTTTATGAAGAGCAATCGATGAAAAGAATTATGTATAATTATGTTTATGTTTATTGTTTGTATATTTGTACACTTGTTTGTCTTTTGTGTAATTATTTTTATGTTAAATGTTAGAACCATATATTGTGACTAAAAATCTCCACTCTCCGTTTAATTAATAATTTATTTATTTTGTGGGTGACTTGCTTTAGACTTGCTCTAAATAATGTTGCTAATGCTCTGGAAATTCTTTCTCGTTCTTACAGCTGGCAATAATGTTGGCGTTGGCGGAGCTGGTGGCAATGCCAACTCGGAGTTTGTCAAGCAGGAATTGCGAGCTGTGGTCAGTGTGCGAGCCCAGCAAGCGGCGGCGGCGGCCACGGGAGGAGGCGTGAGTGGAGGAAATGTGGCGCAACGCGGCCAGACGCCGCAGAGTCCGTTGCAGCAGGGACCAATGATCGGTGGCGGCAATAGTACAAATGCGATGGGCAATGCCACGCCCGGTGGCAGCGTTAATGCCGGCAATCTTCACTTGCCGCCAGATGAGATAATGGGATTTAGCTTCGAGACGCGTGAGTTTATATAACTTTCAATCTATTTTCATTTAATTTGTTACTAAACTATGTATTAACCTTCATTTACAGCGGACTTCTACACCAGCAGCGCCTCCAGGTGACCCTAAGGCGTGTCCAGATACTCATCAAGCGATCCGGGAATCCAGGAAGAACAACAGCAATGGCAAACAACATTACAACTACTACGACAAACTGCTACAGCAAATAGATCATTTCGATATCTTCTTCAAAACGCATTTATAACGTTGGCACGCCCAAATTTCTCTTTTTCTAAAAAAGATGAATACCAATCAACAATATTGCCACACTTTCGTTCAACACACACAGCCACGCAGGCGTAAAAAAACATTAAGTAATTAACAAAAAAAAAAAATATGAAAAAATAAACAACAAAAAAATGAGAAGCGAACGCCTAGAAATGAGTAAAATATAAATGTAAAATTCAAACCGATAAATAGCAGCACCTTTCAATAAGCCAAAACGTTAATACAATTAATATAAATCTATATATATAACAAAAATATATATATGCAAAAATATATTTATTATTAACACTAGCAAATATTAATTGTAATGCATACATAAAAGAAGAGAAAAAACAAAACGAGATAAATATTAAATAACAGACACGCTATAGTTAAATATTTTGAAATGCTGCTAAACATTATACAACAAAAGTAAAACAAAACAAAGCAAAGCAAACATATTTATTACGTATAAAGCATAGGCTAAGATGCTATATATATAGTATATAAATATATATATACAAAATCACACACGTACATACATATATGTGTAACGTTTCAAGCTGTTGTTTAATATATTGATATTTGTATAACTAACAAAAGTAATGCTCTATATATATTTATATATAGACATGAGAATGGCAGCAGTTTGATAGGCTTTAAATTTAATTAGTTTTAATTACAACAAAAATAACAAAATGTATACAATTTGAACGAACTATGAAATGTAACACACACACACACACATACACATACACGTACACTCACACAAACACATACCACACCACCCACACCCACATTAAACAAAAATACATCTAGCATATATTAAATATATGTACGCATAACTACAATTTAGTGTTGAATTTTTTTCAGTGTGATAATTTGTTAAATTTTATATTATTTGTTGCTCTTGAGCGTGTCCTTACCCCCATACATAATATGATTTCCAAAAGTTTCAATTTCTTTTTACTACTATATATGCTTTTTATGCGAATGCAAATTGCAAAATCACAAAAACAACCAAACAATCGATGAACTCAATTAGTTGAAATTGGAATGCGAGCGATTTGCATAGTTATGTACAACAAAATATATTGTACAATAATAATTACTATTTGTTATGCCGCTCTGTAACGTTGTAACTATATATATATATATATAACTATATTGTAACTATATATATATATATATATATATATATATATTACATATATTTGTACATACACATATACATATACTAATCTTTTAGCACACACATACCTATACTCTTTCTAAATTCTATTTCCGTTTCGAAATTGTAATTGATAATTTAGTTAATGCTCTACACGTAATTATTTGATAATGTTTATGTTCTAACATATAACAAGCAACATGAAAAGCAAACACTGAGCAGTCATGTCAGTGTCTATGTGAAGGCTATTTTACAGGTTTTTGTTTAAACTAATTTGTAACACAGTTTTATTGAGATAATATTAATACTTCTTTTATACACATTATACACACACACAGTACATTATGTAGGATATTACAATTCAATTCAAATTCAACTGCAACGTTTGACGAGAACAAACAAATGAAATCACAATTTGCTTGCGACAGACAAAGGCGACAACAAAAAAAATAAAAAAAAATGTGGGAAATGTTTCTCTTATTTATGTGTAGTTATTTTTATTATTATTCTTATTATTATTCATATTTTGCTTTGTTTACGCAAAATGCATCTATAAACTATAATATGTAGTTGGGTTCAATCGTTATAAATATTATTATTATTATTATTATTATTTTAAAAATGCTATACAAATATTATTATATACATATTATATAAATATCTATTTTAAATATAGTTTTTTAATTTTATTAAATATGTTTTAAATACGAGAAAAACGTAAATAAAAATTTATATACAATATATAAAAACCAATTAAGTTTTATTTATTAAACGTTTCTTCATTATGATGCTGAAAAAAATCAACAAGTTCAACAACGATAATTATTATAAAATTTGCAAAAAATACAAAAAAAAAAAAAAAAAAAAAAAAAAAAAAAATATTTAATTAATGTGTGAAGTGAAGATATTAACACTTGGGAAAATAGAAATACCTCTCGTTAAGTTCAAAAAACCTATAATTAAAAAATACAAAAACAAATTTATATACATACATAAATATATATTAACTCATGAAAACCAAATTAAGGATTACTAAACATAATAGATTAAAATTCGAATATTGAATAGCATTTCGTATTCGCATTCGTATTCTAATAATATGGATTTGTATATATTTCAATAATAATTGCAAATTGAAAGTTTCATATAAATATTTGAATAATTCAATAAGAATTGAGATCATTACATTTTTTTAAGACGCTGCTAGTTAAATTTCAGTTTTTAAGAGGCTACATTTAATGCAATTAAATAAAAAAAAGTATAACAACCTGCAGTACTCGAAATCCCCTCGGAATCCACAACGATTGTATAAATTACAAGATTTTTGACAAGGTGTCAGTAGTGGGGTTTTTTTTAAGGGAATTTTGGAAGTTGGAAAATGATTTCAGCTTCACTCTCGGTTCTCACATAGATAACATTTGTTTATACTGAATAAAACCTCAACCGAATGGCGAAGAACGATAAAGTAAATGATATACACACGTATACTGCATTTAGAATAGGTTTGAATAATCCCCAAATTATTCAAAGATTATCAAGTGCGAGTATATATTCATATATAGTATATAATTAAGTGACTTGGCTAAAGGTTATAGTAAATTTCACAGACACACAGCAACACAAAAAGTACATATAAAGTGCATTAATGAATTTAAGCATTTAATGAAATTAATTAATTTATAAGCATACAAAATTATATAGTTATACACGCCCTTATATATATATACGAATATATATATATTTAACAAAAAATATTTACAAAAAAAAAAAATAAAATCACTTTCATATGCATAATAATTAATTGAATACATTTAATACGATATTGAAGCTAGCTATGAATTATACAGTAATAAGAGAAAAGAAAAAAATAAAAGAAAAGAAAAAAGTACAGATTCCATTTTGATAAATATATTGAAATAAGTTAAAAGCACATCTACAGTTAAGTTAATTACAATTGATTGTATATAATACATAAGCAAATATTTATTTAACGATTTCTATTAAGTTTTCTACCAACTCTTTCCACTGTACATATACGTATGTTTTCTCTCTGTCTATCTCTCGTTCTGTCTCTCTTACTTATAATGCAACCTAGTACCATAAATTTGTACCAAAATAAATAAGATCATGAAACAGTAATGAAAACAAAACAAATGCAACGCCCTGTACCCGTGCATAAGCCTACAAAAGAAACAAACCAACCAGAGATGGTTAAAAAACAATACAAGTATAACAACAAATACTATTTACTAATAATTACAAATACAAAGATGCCCTGAATCGTAATAAGTAGTGCCCAAAATACAAAACAAACAAAAAATAATACAAAAAAAAACTTATACGAAATTCGAATCGAATCGATAAATTAAAACGTAATAAGTATATGTACTATATTAAATAGCATTTATAAAGTTATAACAAATTCTAAAACCAACAGCCTAAACAATTAGCTATAAACAAGAAATAGTCAAAACAAATAGCACAATTTTGTATAAAATTATCCTTAATAACCATTGCATAATTTCAATACAAAGCAACCGTTAGACATCATACTTAGTACAGGCAGGAAAACTTAATATTAGCAACCATTTCACAGTTATTGCAAAAAGTATGGCACCACTCTTCACTCACATACACATACGAACTTACATATACAGGATGACTGCAATGAACTGCAATTTGTACAATTTTCAATTCATATGTTCCATTCCCATTTTGTTTCTTTGCGTTGCTGAGCATATCCACATTGCAGTATTTTTTAGCTCCAAGTTTGACCTGCAAAGTAAAATATATCGAAAAAACCGATAATCGTATTTTGCGAACGTTAATTTTGAATCAGTCTCTTTTGTAGTATTTTTTTATTTCAGTTGTAGTTCATTTTAGGCGATCCTGTATATTGTCTCTTACATGGAAAAAGCTGGATGGATAGAAAGTCTTGTTAATTGGCTGTGTTAAAAAAAGACAAAGAAAAATATGAGGTACGACGAAATGAACAATGAAAAATTGATAATGCGAACAGTCGAGTTTAATAGGGTTTTGGAAGATAAAGTATGTAATAAGCGTAATGTAGTTAGACGCGTTCAGATAACGCCTAGTTAACTGAGTCTCGATAGGTTAGTTTTCGACGGAAGTAAGATCAGTTCAAATACACTTACTCATATTCTCTAAGTACTAACACATTATACTGTTTAAGTTATTTGTCATACATCATTATTATTATTTATTATTATTTGTCCTTTGTTATTTTCGGGTTGGAGGAGTCGATGAAAAATATGGTTAAACCTTACTCGTACAATGTTACAAACTAAATGTTATATTGTGTTGTTGTCCACTCACTGTTCGGAATACGAATTAAATAATAATAATATTGTGCATATTTGAGACATGTTTTGTGTAAGTCTACCCGTTTTGCTATGTATTGTATTTTTATGTATGGGAGACACACCCCCTCTCTATCACAGACACCCTAACGCACTCATTCACACTCAATGTAATCGGAGAGGGAGAGAACAATTATACCAAACACAAGTAATCACTGGAATTACGACACATTTGTTTAGACCAACAAAATGCGTATAAGTAATTAATTAAATAACTAATCGAATACCCTGTGCCCATCGTAGCTGCAAGGGTATCACAATAATCTGAATTCTTCTCTTCTATGGATGTCTGAAGATATTTCCCTTGCTTAACCTACGCTTATCGAAAAAGATTAAATCAAAATTCAAGTACAATTTGAAGAGATAGGTAAAGGCATTTTAAAAGTGACTTTAATCAATGGAAAGCATAGGGAATGAAAGGGTATGGGGTATCTCAGAACTGGGTACAGGGTATCTCACAGTCGAGTGTTCTCACTTATATATTTCAAATAACATGTATGTACAATGTGTAAATGTAAAATGTAAGAAAAAGCACCTTCAATTGAATTTACATGAAACAAAACAAAAAAAGAATATGTTTAAATCGATGTACGGCTATGTTTATGTTTGTATACTTACAAATCTATGAATAATTAAATTTATTAATTAATTATAAATTAAATATACAATGAAATACAATACACAACATTAACAGTAACAGTAATAGTAACATTAACATTACATTAACAGCAACCACAAGAGCAACAGAAACAACACTCACACTTAAAACGATTGCAAACTGAAAGAAACAACAAGAAAATTCAACATGAATATGAAAATGAGAAATGAGAAATGGAAAAAGACTAAATAAAATATTAATGAATTAAGAGTAATACGAGTCTTATTGCTATGAAGTTGTAAAAACCTGGTAAGTTCAACTCTAATCGTTTTTTTTTTTTTATTTGCCTTTTTATTACAGCGATGAATGAAAGCTTTTCATTCTTTTGAACTTTTGCCCAAATTTATGAATATTTTGACGTATGAGAAACTTGTAGAGCTGGTCATTAAAGTTTCAGGTCTTTGACACCGTCGCACCTTTCACATTAAAATTAAAGACCTGTTTTTCCCTTTTCGGCCTTGAAGCGAAGAAGCTTACTTACCATAAACTATCCACTTGGGTTTTATGTTAAGCTTGGTAATGGATCTTTTCGGATTATTGTTTTAACATTTTCAAGGCCAATATTTTTAGTTGTAAATTACACAATGCCAAACGATTTTTAAATTTAAAATTAGAGATGCACTTAATAAATAGTCAATCTTGTAAATTTATTTTTTTTATTATAATATAAATAATTATAGGGTATCTCACAGTCGCGCAAGCCCATTTAGAATTAGCATTTCTTGGTCTTGAATAAATTAAACAAATTGTGTAGAGTTGTGATTGCTGAGGTGGAGCATTTGTTTGGTATTTACTTAGATTGTGACGTGCACTCTTATAATTAGACCAAATAAATCTCTTATTTGTACAGTACATTACACTCCACATAATCCAATTAACATTTTGTGCAAATGCGATCCTAACGAATTGCTTATAAAACTCGACAATTTTTGGTATTTCAGGTGAGAATAAAAAGGGATCTTAGACCCCTAATGAGAATATAACCAAGAATGAAAGTGAAAATCCAAGAATAATGCGAAAATTAAAAAAAATGTATACAAATGTTTGCATGTGTGTGTGTGTATGCTTTGTGCATGCAACAAAAAAAATTATATAAAATTAATGTTATTCGATTTATATAATGCTTAAACTATTTTAAATAGATAAGATCTAATATCATTTTTCAAGAAAAGCCTCAAAAACAGCTTCAGCTTACTGGAAAGTGTTTTATTATATTTGGTTATGCAATTCGTGTGTGTTTAAGTTATGTAATCATTTTCGAAATATGGTTGACTAACTTCCCAACTAATTATAGTGATTTTCTCTACTAACAAACTGTGCTAATTATTTATTAAGACAAAGTGCTTTCTTCTGATTGCAGTGAGTATGTTTAGCTATTCATTTCGCATGCTGCAACCATGTTGTTAATTAAACCCATTAACAAGTATCAGAGGATATTTCAAAGATAATGCATGCAATAAAATCAGAGGTAAGTATGTAGTGAGTAAAGCTTAAATAGAACCAACAGCAGACGATCTGGTAAACAAAATGTATTAAGAGTATCTTAAGAGTATCTTACTAGAGTTCTAGATATTTTCATGATTGTGTTTGCTTTTTACAGATGTTGAATCAGATTATATATATCTATCTTATAAGCAGCCTTAGTGCAGTTTGTTACTGCCTAGAAAATGGCTTAGCAAGGACTCCTCCCATGGGCTGGTTGTCCTGGGAGCGTTTTCGCTGCAACACCGACTGCACAAATGATCCCTACAATTGTATAAGGTATATTAAGTATTATTAAGTTAAAGTTAAATCATCATTTATTTAATCATCATATTTGGCATAGTGAAAGGCTCTTTCAAGTCATGGCTGATCTGCTGGTTTCGGAAGGATACGCCTCGGCTGGCTATGAATATGTTAATATCGATGATTGTTGGCTGGAAAAGCATCGAGGTCCTGCAGGACAATTGCTGTCTGATCACAAACGATTTCCGAATGGCATGAAGGCGCTATCCGATTATGTAAGCAATGGGGATTAAACAGTAATATTCCCTATTTATCCTTGTATTATCTTTAGATACATGCCCGAGGACTAAAGTTCGGAATATACGAGGATTACGGTAACTATACGTGTGCAGGTTATCCTGGAATTATTGGCTACGAGGAATCGGATGCACATCAGTTCGCTGCTTGGAATGTCGACTACGTAAAGTTGGATGGATGCTACGCTCAACCCTATGATATGGATCGGGGTTATTCGGAATTCGGCAGATATCTGAATAGCACAGGGAAACCCATGGTTTATTCCTGCAGCTGGCCTGTTTATCAGATCTATGCGGGTATTCAGCCCAACTTCTCAGCCATTCAAAGTCACTGTAATCTATGGAGGAACTATGATGATATTCAGGACTCTTGGGCGTCGGTTGAGAATATTATCGACTACTATGGCAATAATCAGGATATAATTGCGCCTAATGCGGGTCCTGGTCACTGGAACGATCCTGATATGGTATAAGTATCTTCGATAAATCTATGATAACTTTGGAGTTTTATATCCTTGCTTTATTACAGTTGATAATTGGAAATTTTGGGCTCAGCTATGAACAGGCAAAAACCCAATTTGCTGTGTGGGCAATTCTCGCAGCGCCGCTTTTAATGTCTGTCGATTTGAGAACTATTCGTCCTGAATTTAAGGATATTTTACTGAATCGAAAAATAATTGCTGTCGATCAAGATCCGTTGGGCATTCAAGGACGCAGAATTTACAAGCATAAAGGCATTGAAATTTGGTCAAAGCCCATCAGTCCTGTTTATCAAATATATTACTCCTATGCAATTGCTTTCATCAATCGGAGAACGGATGGAACTCCTTCCGATATCTCTGTGACTTTGAAGGAGTTGGGACTGATTAACTCGTCGGGATACAGAGTTGAGGTAAGTTAAAATAATTGGGAATAATATACGTTTCATATAAAGCTGTTTGCAATGACTCCATGCTTGATGCCGACCAATAGAGTTGATCCTTGTGATCTTAACAGCATTTGTCCCATGAAAATGCGATACGATATAGTCAAAATATAGCTTATTTTTGAAAAAGGATATTCGTGTTTTGGCCATATCTTGGTCTGATTCTTAAGGATATGGCAAGGATATATCTTTTTGTAATCACAAGGATTAACACTATCGATTGGCATTCAAGGATTACTAGATATTCTTAAAAAATAAAACTCATATTTTTCAAAGGGGGTAGCATAGAAAATTTGTTAAAATTTACCGAAATCCGGCGTGTCTTGGTCATGCCAAGGACGATCGGGATGTCCTTTTATACAAGGATAGGTCTAATCAATACAAACTAATTGACATAGTAAAAAGGACGAACGTCCTGCAAACAGCCAAGTTAAAAGGACTTTTTTATATACCGAAAATAACGTATATCTCAAGCATATCCTGTCTGATCCTTGCAAATCATGTGTCGAATAAAACTTCCTGGCGAGCATTATCAACCTGCCAAAGGACATTCAAATCGTCCTTGTAATTGTTAAGTTATAATGAAATTTGTGAATTTCAACTTCTTCTAACCAAAAAATTGCAAGTTTTTGGTTCTTAGATGACCTTTTGTTATTTTTGATGCAGATCGGTATATTTGGCCAGGAAATTATTTCTGATAATACTTACCGATATACTTACTTTATTAGAGTATTTTAATAACGCCAGGATATTTGTTTTTGATAATACTTATCCACATATTTACCTTACTAAAAGTTTTTGATTTAATAGCAAGTCGTAAAGACTACGATATTAATGTTGCTTGCATTTTTTTATTTATATTAACAAAATATTATATTTACTTCTACTCTATCATTTCAGGATCTATACGAAAACGTGGACTATGGAATATTATATCCACATACTAAAATCAAGGTGAAGGTGAATCCGTCTGGCGTCGTTATGTTAAAAGCTGAAACCCAATACCTTAAAAATGTGTAACATTTCTAACAAACTTAATGTAAATGTATTGTTGCGTTGGATTAATAAACAAATAAAAACACTTTAACGCCAGTTAACGTGATATTTGCCCTATTTAAATGACTGATATAAAGAGGAGACAGATCCATGTTGAGTAATAAAGCATTTGATACATTAAACTTTATGTTTATTATTATTTGTAGTTGTGATTACTATATATTTTTTAATAAAATTGTTGTATTGTTGATAAGCTATTGACTTATTAAGGAATACTTCTTGTCCTACCGGGTAATATTACTTGTATTGTGTGCTTCATAGTCCATTACTTCCTCATAAATTAACTCCTTCCATTGCTCGACTGTGTGCTCCCTTTCATCAACGCTATGATCATATGGCTCTGGAGCAGGCTGTTGAAAGAGAAGCATGGAATTTATATTACAGATTATGATCGTAATGGAACAACTTAGGAAATAAACTAAAGAACCTTTAGGTTCCTTTTACCGAATCCTTTTCAAACTAAGTAAATAATTCAAGAATGAAACAGGAATTGATTAGGTGAAAAACGGACTGACAATTCAACATTATTCGAATATAAATAGATGTTCTAAATTGTTATACTAATTGTAAAAGTTATTTAAAGTATTTGTTAGAGTTCAAGGTAGTACAGAAATGTGATTTGTGATCTACTTACAGCATCAACCTCTTCAGCATCGTACCACACATTAATGTACTCATGCTTTAAAGCTTTGTCCACGGATATTCGCAGCTCTGGATCAATGACTAGCATCTTACTAAGTAGATCCCTGGCCTCAGCTGCCTTCCTTCGACTGTTTTGATTATTATCAGTAGGAAACAGGCCATCAGGAAATAGCCTATCGAACGAATATCCAGTGTATCTTGGACGATTTTCGACATAATTGCGTACAGTTGGCTGCAGCCTCTGCATAAAGTTTGGCGATGGTGTACCCAGTTGCTCTGCAAAGCAAATGCAGCATAAGTTAATCAGATTCGCAATATAAATTGATTTGTTTCAATTTACCAATTATCTTATTCCACTGATCAATATGATCAGTACCGGGGAAGAGAACACCACCGCGAATCATTTCACCCATAATGCAACCAACAGACCAAATGTCCACATTCTCGGTGTAGCCCATTCCCAAGATAACCTCTGGAGCTCTGTAGTATCTGGTAACCACGTAGGGAGTCATCATAAATGTAGTACCCGCTGTGCGCGCAAGCCCAAAATCAAGAATCTTTAGAGTACAGTCGGCCTTAACAACTATATTGGAAGGTTTTAAATCCTACAATGAATAAGAATGTGTTATTACAATTAAGGGAAATTGGAACCTTTTGAGAAAATTGATAGTTTACTCTATGTATAATTCCAGCGGAATGCAAATGCTTGATTCCGCATAGCATTTGATAAAGCAAATACGACATTCGATCATGATCCAAATCCATTTGAATCACTTGGCATAGATTAGCATCCATCAGCTCCATTACAAGATAAACATCTTGGAATTCCTCCAAATTGCGCTGAGGCGTGAAAGCGTTAAGCAAACCAATAATCTGGAATTGGAAAATATAGCAATGATATTACATGCAACTTGCATCCTTATATGATCTGTTGTTACATACATTCTTGTGATTCACAAGTTTCATTAGCTTGAACTCTCTATAAGCTCTCTTAGCATGCGTCACATTTTGGAATGGTCGAGATAACTTTTTAATTGCGACGTGTTGTTCGGTAATCGTATCGTAAGCAGCACTGAAACGAAAACGAGTTAGGAGAAAATCAGAAATTTGGTAGTCAAAGACATTTATGAATCATTCATTTAGTTCTTCCCAAAGTCCATTGAACCTGTCTCATCAGTGTTCTCATTCTTTAATCTTTCTAGTGTTTGCAAACAAAATCTTTCTAACTTATTCTTCTTCTTGGTGACAATTTATATTAATATATTGATTCGTAACAAAATCATTAGAAAATCATCTTTTAAGACCCTCCCTCAGAACGCCATGTTATCGATTGTACAACCAAGATAAGATAAATATAACAAGACAAACAAAACTATTTTAGACTCGGTAAAAATTAAATATTCGTTCTTGGCGAAGCAAATTAGTTGACTACAAACTGACGGACATGCCAATATCGACCTATTTGGATGCCCTAATTACGAATGTTTATATTATATAAATCTACCACTTTTGTTATAACTTGCAAAATTACAACAGCCTCTCCTATAATCAATATAATGCGTTGGTACATACATTTTAATAATCCAAAACTAATTTTTTAAAAGTTCTACCCTTTCTTAAACGAAATTAAAATTTAATCTAAACAATTTGAGCAATTTTTTATTTTACTAAATTTCTATAGTTTTAATATCGAAATAGAATATTTCGAAGAATCTAAAATTAAAGCTGGGTTTGAAAAATCAATAAGAAATTATGATTGTATCACAATTTTACATGTTCATAAAAGATAATAAGAAATGTTGACTTACCAAACGATTCCTTGGGCTCCAGATCCAATTGGCCTTAACTTAATGTACCGACTGAGGATTGTGAAATTGGTATCACCGACTTCAACGGTATAATGATGCTGGGTGGCCATATTAAAGTGTTTAATTCTTATTTCCGTTAAAGACAATTATTGACCATTTCGTCCTGAAATCAAAAAAGAAAATGTTTTTATGCTTACAAATATAAATCAAAACATATCTTTAATTTTTTTTAATTAATACTGTTATTTGTCAAAATTTTCTAATTATAATTTCAGTTAATGGTATTTTATGCTTTCTTTACTTTTTATAAAATAACGATTCATTTATTTATACATTTATTGTTCATTAAATTTTTAATTTTATTTCTTTAAATCTTTGTTACATACTAAAAAGTATTACTATCATGATTATGTAAACAAACAATTATCTTTCTTCGAACTAAAGAAACTTCCCTCGTTGGTGGTATGACGCATGACCATAATACGGCGCTTTTGCCGGTGGACAGAAAGAAAGGACTCGGCCCCAAGGCAGCAAAATGCCGAATAATTTTTAATCGATAAAATGTGGTTGGCAAGAAAATAACCAGTTTTATAACAAGTTTCTGATTTTTGCCATTTTCTTCACTTTATCAAAATGTTCACAAATAAATGCTTATTCATCAAAAATATAATTTTAGTTAATAACTCAATATATGATAGTAAATATAAGTATTTTTTATGGCCACCAAATAAACTAGTCAAAATTTCCTGTATAACACACACGCACACCCACAATTACACACTTGTACTATGCAAATGCACGTACATCAAAATGTTTCAGAAAGTGGATCGATATTCTGATGGCATACATACATTTCAATTGTATTGATCCATTTTACAACTGATATGTAACAGGAATTACATGCCTATTAACATAAATATTTATTAAAAATCACCGAAATTGTTTAAACATTAGTAGAAAATGTCGGTATGTACATCCTCTGTGTGTGTGTGTCCAAATGTCGATAAAGTAATTTCTACATTGCGGGGTTACTTTTTGTCAGGCTGCACAATGTGTATCTTTTCTTTAACAAATCATTTTATTTCATACACTTTTTATGCGCAGATGTAGATACTTTTCTAATTTTATATTTTAGTCTATTAGAATCAAACATAAGAATGTCGCTCAAAATGTACATATACGAACACTCGTTAAACAAATGCATAATGTATACCCACTTTTTCGGGCATGCGTTCACTTTAATGCAAAGCGATTTATATTATTTTTTGTTAACTTACGCATATTATCAGTAAAAAAATAACTTTAAAACACAATTTTACATATGTATGTACATATGTTTAGTTCATCAATAATAAATAACTGTATGTATGCACAATCGTTGCGAAAGATTTGGATTAGAGGTGGAAAAACATCGACGGCACTATCGATTTGCAAAAAAATCGATTTTTATGGCACCAATCAAGGTAATTTGGAGACATAATTTATAACTATTATAGTAATTTGAATAATTCTTATTTATAATGAAATTTAAACAATTAAACAAAGTTTTAAAGCTTTGTATACAAAGTTTGATGTTTCTCCACCTCTAAGATTGGGAGTAAAAATCGATATTTATCATAAGAATAAGGAGCCAAATTTAAAAGCCAAAGCAATTAATTCGGTGTACTTTTTGTAATAAATAATTTGATACTTCGTTTTTTAAATTTGTTTAAATATTAAATTTTAATTACAATTATAAAATATACTAAAAACTAGTTGGTAAAATGGTCTATCTATCGATAGTTAGTAACGCAAACAGTTTCCAATCAGAGCCACCTTTTTGGAAGGTCAGTCGCTTCGCGAATTATATAAATATTATAAAAAGATATACTAGGTGCTAATCACATACTTTAAATTGTTCTTTGATTACATTCAAACCGAACCAAAATAAAAAGTCTACACTTTAGAAAAACAGATTATATAATTTATCAAAAGATATCGGAAAATCTATCGATTACATTGAAACACTGAAATATTGGCTGCGCGGTAAATTTCGATGAAATGGTTTCGACCCAAAACTTAAAATATATTTGTATTGTTGAAATCCAAGCAGTCACTATTTAACTTAAACAAACTAAAAAGGAAATCACCATTATTTTCGTGCAAACGCATATAAAAAAGAACCCTTTTATTTTTTCGTGTTGGGCATTATTTTACACATTCTAGTACACTCCATTCGTAAATTTGAAAATCATTTGAAACTAAAAATTAGATTTTGTTAAATGCAGCAATATCAACGCTCTGCACTAATTCTTCAATTTTCTCAATTTCTTCGGTAAGCCAATCAATTGAAACTTTCTCATCCTCCACAACGCATGAGATGACTACCTTTTGAATGCCAAAGGCAACCGGCACAAATTTCGATGCTCCCCAAAGCAAGCCATCTAGAGTAATTTTGCGAATCTCGGCTTCCATAACCTTTAGGTCGATTTCATCGTCCCATGGCTTAACATCTAGCAGTATGCTTGACTTCGCAATAATTGCGGTTTTAGTTGCCTTCTTCTCGGCATATTTGGTCAAGCGTTCTTCGCGAATTCGAGCATGCTCTTCATCTTCTTCATCGCTATCTGAGCCAAACAAGTCTACATCATCATCATCGTCATCAGCCTTTGCACTGACTTTAGCATTGGCATCAGCATTAGAGACGGGGGCGGTAGAGTTGATTTTGTTACTTGACAGTTGGTTCTCTAATTGGGAGACACGACTTAAGATGGTCTGGAATATTCCCTGATATTCCTTGGTAGTCGCTTCCAGAGCTGCAAGACGGCTCAAAACTTCAGTGTTCGCGCATGGTTCGACTTTGATGCCATCAATCTGAAAAAGCAAAATAATTTTACATTACATTGTACGTAAACAAATTGGTTTTGGGAGTACAAAAAACAGAAAAATTTTCTAAAACAAAATACGACCCGACAATTTCAAAGAAAAAACTGCAGCACAATAAGTTGGAGTATCTCACCTTTTCCAAAGTATTTTGTAAGTGCTCCCTGGCTTTTGCAATTTCTGTTACTAAACTGCAGCTATTTGGCTTCGCGACCTTCAAATTACAACAAATAATATTTATAAATAGATTATTTTCATTTCAATGCAAGTGAAGGAAGGTGCATATATTTATTTGTAAGTGTATATATTATTTTGACAACATTTTGTATTACATACATGTACATATGTATTTTTCAAGACTTCTAATTTTGACGACCCAATAAAATAAAACCGAAATCGCCTTGAGCCGCTATTTTAGTTTTTCTTTTAAAGTTGGTAAGGTTTATTGGACATTTTTTTGGAAAATTAAAAACTTAGCTAATTGTTATAAACAATAAGTACATTCATTCAATATAAACAACCTATATTTTTTGTTATTTGCGTAATATTGTTGCTTGTTGTGTGACCTTTCAATAAATTGATCGCAATCTTTTACAGAACCCGGGTTAATTTGCTTATAATATAATATTGTATTGTAACCCTTGGTAGCAGAAAACGTGCTCGCAGAGATAGTGCCGAATGTACATACATACATACATCTATGCTTATAATCCACAAATACATACATACAAACATGTGTACGTGTGCGAAAATTTTTTAAACTAAATTCACAGAACTTACGTCGGATAACTTCTCATAGTACAATTTTTCTGCATTATCGTAGCGGGCCTTATCCACCCAAACTTTTTCCAAAGCTTCCACGCGCATATTTTAAAATATATAAAAAGAGATATAAAAACACCGCTCCACAGACCTTCGGCACCAAGAATAAGTGTATCGGTGCTTGTTGCACTTCTTGAAAATGTGAAGGAATATCGATATTTAATGCCACATCACAGCTACACCAATTTCATTAGTTATGTGCTGGAATTCTAGATTAATATGCTTATCGAAGAAAATATTTGAAATTATCGACATATAAATAAATTAAATTTTTAAATTAAAAAGCATTTGCATTTTCTTTGTCGTACAAAAGTATTAATTCTGAATATATTTGAGGAAATAAACGAGTCGAAGATAAGCTCGAACAACCCAGAGATATAAATCGATTAATCGAATGATTTGCAACCTTGTTGACAACCAAATAATCTCTCACATTTAGCAATACGTGTCGAAAAGAATGAAGAAAATGGAATTAAGTCGGATAATTTATTGTGTAGCATTAACATATTTATGTTTTAGTGCAGCGAATGCTGAAATTATTAATAAGAATGTAGAACGAGTCCTCGATTTGTCGTCCCAACTCGTCAAGACGACATATAAAATCACCGCCGAGGAGACTACCGGCAAACCCATAAAGGAGTATGTGTTTATTGTCACCGAGCCAAATCTGTCGTATATTTCGGCAAAAGATGGATTGAACAAAAAAGTTGAAGTACAAAAGATACAAGAAAGTGGTGCAAGCAATGTGTTTTCCTACAAACTAACATTCAGCTCACCCTCGTCGAAGCAAAGCATTGTCATCGAAACAGTCTCCACCAAAAATATACTGCCACATCCATCGGAAATTAAACAAAACGATAAACAGTTGGTTAAGTTTGTTGGCAAGCTTTATCTCTACTCGAAATATTCGACAAGTACCCAGAAGACCAACGTTATTCTTAGTTCGTCCAACATACTGTCGCATACTCAGGCCAAACCGTTCTCAGTATCGTCCAATAAAGTCTTCTTTGGGCCCTATGAAAATATTGGAGGTAATTAGTTACTAATGGTATATGCGTTTATTAAAATACTAAAAATGCCCAACTCTAATTCTTTATTGGTATAGCACAATCGGAAGATGAACTGGTGCTGCACTATGAAAATCAAACGCCTTTCCTCACAGTCAATACTTTGGAACGCACAATCGAAGTATCACACTGGGGCAATATTGCTGTTAAGGAAGATATTCAATTGACGCATTCTGGAGCTAAACTGAAGGGTTCGTTCTCCCGCTACGATTTCCAAAAAGACGGCCGTTCAGGACAATCTGCTGTTAAGTCTTACAAAACCTATTTGCCAGCATCGGCCAACGGTGTTTACTATCGCGATACCAATGGCAACATTTCTACCTCTAACATGAATCTTATGCGCGACTTTGTTGATCTTGATCTTCGTCCAAGATTCCCATTGTTCGGTGGCTGGAAAACACAGTATACTCTTGGCTATAATGTGCCCTCCTATGAGTACCTGTACAGTTCAGGCAACAAATATATGCTGAAGATGCATCTCATCGATCATATCCATGACAATATGTTGATCGACGAAGCTGTTATCAACATCATTCTACCCGAGGGATCTACAAATATTGAGCTCATAACGCCATACAGCGTAAAACGTCACCAAAATGATCTGATGTACACCTATTTGGATACCGTCGGACGTCCTGTTATCTCGTTTTCGAAACAGAATTTGGTGGAAAATCACATTTCTGATTTCACTCTGAAGTACTCTTTTTCAAAGGTATCCTTGCTGCAAGAGCCCTTGTTAGTTATTGGCTTCATTTACATCATCTTTTTATTCACCATTGTTTTCTTGCGATTAGATTTGTCGATTACATCTCATTCCCATAAAGATTAGTAATTCCTTAATTACAATAATGTGTGTAACTTTTCATTGTATCGAAAAGCAAATAAAAATGCACTTTAACAATATTTTGAGTTCTGATTATTATACATACATTCGATGTGCATTTAATGATAAACACAACAAGAAAAAAAAAACAGATTTTCCGTAATACTATGTACTGATCCAAATTTTGATTACAATAAAACAACTTGAAAATGATGAGTTGATTTCATGTATTTTTACTAAAAGTAATCTAGCCGAGTATATTTGTGAATTTTAACAATCCTCAATCAATAAGCTAGTTCACGCTTAAACTAAATCGCATCCCTAATTGAAATTGATGCTTATTAAAATAGTCTTCAACAATTCAAATAATTGTACACAATATAAATTAAGAAATTTATTGTAAAAAATAACAATAGTTTATTTTAATTAATTAATCAATGCTAGCCGGTTATATCAATTATGTTGTTAAATCAATGGAAATTATTTGATTGATGTCTTTTTTTCTCAGTACTCGTTGGATGGGCGGCACACCAGTCCGAAACGGCCACCACTTTCTTGGGCAAATTGCAATTCTCCTGGTTCTGGGATTGCGCAAATGTGTTTGATGTTTGATTAATTTTATCCGAACCATTTTGTTTCGGTTCAAGACTAAATCTGTTCAATACAGAATTAGTCTTATAATTTGAGAATATGTAGACCGATTGTTGCAGCGGTTTCAGAGAGTTGTCATCTATTGTTTGCGCATAACTGGATAGGGTTGTGCATTCAGCGTTTTCCACCAATTGATGATTGTGTTGTTGGCTGGCAGCGATATCTTTCTTATGCGACACAGAAATTATTGCATATGAATTGAGGATTTTGGGTGGTGCCATTTGATCACATTGATCATCATCGTCCGAGGAACACAAATCAATCGTATCGACAAGAACTTCGCTTGTTGGCGAAATTCGCCATTGGGAATTCAGTGAAGTATCGCGTGTTAATCTAATATTAAGTTTTGTGTTCGTTACAGTTCCAGGTAGTAATTGCTCACCAATGTTCTCGCCCAACTTTTTTTTAATCGAACCGAGATTGGACGGCACTGCTTAATCAGCGGCGAATTGAGAAACAAGAAATTTTGTGTAGTATCTCGCCGTTGCTGAAACTGTCGACGGGGAAATGCGTAAATGTGCGCGCTATTCTCATGCAATTTCTTGAATGTAATGTGCACATTACTTGGCGTTGGCTTCTTCTCAAATGGTTTCCCATACTTGCAGTTATTCTTATTATTTACAACTAACGGCGTGTAGCAAAAACGATCCAAACGCTCTTGCCGCTCAGACACATACTCTAGCGATATTGTCTGTTTCATTGTCTTCAGTAATTTTTGTCCAGCTGGAGACGATATTGGGATAAATGCACATCGATTGAGGGAAGGCACAGCTCGATTCCTTCGTGCTGATATGCGTTTATTTTTGCTTGTTGTAACCACAACCATTTCTTCATTGCATGAGCTTGCTCCTCCTCCTTGTTTTTGTTTTACAAAATTATGATCGGATTCTTTTGATTGAAGAGCAAAATTAAGCAGAAATGCATTCCTTAATTCTGTATTCTCATTTTTACTTTCAAGTTTTCTTTCTGGTTCCGGAGAGTCACATAATATGACATCGTCTTCTATATTACAGATTTTTTCATGTTCCTGCAAGAAAACACATGTTATTCAATTGCATTAACTATGGTCAGTCGATAATTGATCATTTTTCACGAGTGCGAGTGTGTAAAATGAAATTATAATAATTGATGATAAAGTAATAAACAAATTAAAGACAAGTTTATAGTACATTAAGATGATATTTCTTAAGATTGCTTATATGCCTGAAGTTCAATAATCAATAAATTAATATTTATCTTACCAGAATAGCTTCCTTGGAGTATAATTCAGCATCACAGTTATCGCATAGATAAATATCGAACGGAGCCGGTTCGACCATCATGTATTGTGTGTTGTCATCATGAGTATCGTTTTTACTTTTATGAAGTAATAAGCATTTTCTACCCTTTAGCATTCGATCATAAGACTGAATGGAAATAAAAACGAATTCAATAAATCAGAAATTATAATTTGTTATATATTTGCCTTACCATGTTTTCATTGCGAAACGTTACGAGCAGTTTATTATTGCGTCTATCATAAAGCGATGTAGTTGAGTTGTAGTTGTTAATAAACCTCAAGCTAGCATGCTCGTACGCGGCCAAATCATTACAGAAACGTAATAAAAAGAGGCTTTTGTGAAACTGATAACAAATCACAACAATTTCCTTCATTTTTCTATCCAATTCTGCGAATAATTCAATTTATTATGATAAACTTTAAAGATAACAATTAAAAACTTACCCCATAAAAGTTTTTCGGCTTTTTGAGTGGTATTCCAAACGGCGCATTTTCTGGCCACCATTCCGGCTCGCTGCAGTCTATTTTCTTCGGCAAATTAATATGCCCCAAAGAGCATTGAACCATAAATGGTATGAAATTTTCCAACTGCGACTCGGTGATCTTGTCTAAGGAAGTTGGATACCCATTTGCAAACAAAAGAGGTAGGTTCGATATCATATTTTGTTGTGATTTGTCCGTGTCGTCCATTGCAACTGAAAAGGAAAAGAGAGTTTTTGTTATTTATCAATTATTTATTATTTTGCATCTAGCAAAAAGAAAAATTTGGGAGGATGTGGTCTCTTTGTTTATCGATGATGATAAAGAGATCGCGACGATTATACATAAATTCCAACATATGGTCCTCATAAAACGGAATCCTCCAGTTTTCGTGAGTTAAATTTTAACTTTATGACCAGGTAAAAGAACACTAAGGGAAAACCTTAATCGCGGATAAGAAAAAGTCTTAAGGAAACTGCATAGAAATCCTTTTAATACCCGCTACCCATAGGATAGAAGGGTATTTAAACTTTGTGCCGACAGGAAATGTATGTAACAGGTAGAAGGAGGCATCTCCGACCCTATAAAGTATATATATTCTTGATCAGCGTCAACAGCCGAGACGATCTAGCCATGTCTGTCTGTCCGTATGAACACCTAGATCTTAGAGACTATAAGAGATAGAGCTATAATTTCGACAGCATTTGTTGTTTGCACGCAGATCAAGTTTGTTTGAAATGTTTGCCACGCCCACTTCCGCCCCCGCAAATAAAATCAATCGAATAACAATCCTAATATTAAAGCTAGTGTAGCGAATTTTGGTATATACAATAATAACTATAGTAGTTATAATTACTGAAAATTTAGTTGCGATCAGATAAAAATTGTTGAAGTTATTAAAGAAATACTTTTGTATGGGCAAAAACGCCTACTGACTAGGGGTATTAGTTGCTTTGGCTGACAATCTGGTATATTGTGCCGTTTATTGTATATTTGGAATGCGATACTATATCGATATACCATATATATACCATTTGGTATATTTTTAGTATTTTTGTAGTAAATTCGGTCTATTTTAAGAATAATACTGCAAAATATATTGATTTTTTTTTAAATGGGTAGCGGGTATCTCACAGTCGAGCACACTCGACTGTTAGTTTAATATTGTGTAAAATTTAAGAAAAGTTGCGTCAATTTGCCGCACTATTGTTATCGATGTGTTCCAATTCCCAACGTTTCTACATATCAAACACAGGTTTCTATAGACCCTAAACTAAAACAACAAAATATAGCCTATCTTAAACTGAATCAATAAATACTGATTCATTGAGGATGATGAGGATAAAAAAAACGCACAAAGTGCCTACCTTTCTAAATATGTTTTACAGAGAAAAAAATCGCCTGGCATTATTAAATGTATAGTATAAATTATAATGTTTAATATTATTAGTATAACGATCTCGTCTCCATTCTCTTCCATACTACACTTACCCAACTTTAAATCAAACATATTTGCAAAAAACTGAAGTTATAAAAGTAAATCCCGAAAATGTACCGTGCACGATCAAACGTCTGAGCAGACTGTGTAACCTTCGCGTTCGCGAAGATGTTTTTATATTGTCCTACCTACCACACCAATATTCGCAAGATGGTGGCTAATCCTATATACTGAGGGCGTATTCTGTTCGGATGGCCGCGGGTTCAAGTACCCGAACCGCAAAATAAGCGAAAACAAATCAGAGGTAAATATACGAAGGTTTACATTTGCCAAATATAGTATGCATATTAAAGTAATCATAAAAGCGGCAGTAAATGTAATAAAAAAGATTGCAAGTAGAAAAAGGATTCTTCAATCGGCTTCAGTTACAACTTAACAAAACGTCTTAATAATTTTCTGTTCCACACTACAGTAAGCAAGTTTATGGTCTGATGCAGTCAAAGCTCAAACGAAACACTGTTCAGAACAATGGTTAGAGTTTAAACAGATGACGAGAGGGAGCGAATAGTCACATTTCACTCTTTGTTCTCTCTCTCAGCTACATACTGGAACTATTTTTTTCAGTTCCGCTGTGCTAGTGTATTTCGCTGAAAATGGAAAATGGCGTTTTGGGTATGTATAACATGAACATATGTGACGTATCTGTGAGAGATCGTTGTGCTTTATCTTTAATTGCTTTTTTTTGTATCGCTCAGGAACTCATGCTCGTCCTTTAATTTATCTCTTTAAGACCGCAATTACCCAATCATAAACAGCGAGTGAGCTTGAAATTACCTTGAAATTTTTTTCGCTGCAGTTGCAGAAGATTATGAATAAAACATTTCTTTGTCCTAGCTCTTACGTTTAGGCCAAATCGATCAGAGTGATTTAACCCAGCTTGATCCGCTTCTGAACATAAAAAGGAGGTTACATCAGTGGGCACTTTCTCTCAGTGCTCCTATTGCTTAGATGCCATAAATTCTGGGTTTTACAAAGATATGGGAGACGCATATCTTTCTCTCCGGTAGCGAGTTTTGAGACTTTTATTGTTCATCAAAAAAGTCTGAAGTTCTTATATCCTTCTACCTGAGACTCACGTTTAGATGGGTAGCCTTAAATAGACTATTTTCATGAATGAACTGGTCTAGGTAGCTACTATATACACACATTTACAAAATTTATTTAAGTTCTTTCTTTAAATTCGCTGCACCAACTTTAATTTTCGTGCCCACTTAATCGTAAATCCCTCGAAAATCGACAATTCGAGGGGCTCTTAAACATTATGCTTATGAAGTGGGAAGTTGTCAGTTACGTAACTTATAACAGGTTGGCTGATAAGTCCCCGGTCTGACACATAGATGGCGCCGCTTCAAATGATTCGCGCCAAAATTTGACGTCTGTCAGTCAATTAGTTTGTGAGATAGAGCGTCTTTTGTGAAACAACTTTTATTATCGTGAAAAAAATGGAAAAAAAGGAATTTCGTGTTTTGATAAAATACTGTTTTCTGAAGGGAATAAATACAGTGGAAGCAAAAACTTGGCTTGATAATGAATTTCCGGAGTCTGCCCCAGGGAAATCAACAATAATTGATTGGTATGCAAAATTCAAGCGTGGTGAAATGAGCACGGAGGACGGTGAACGCAGTGGACGCCCGAAAGAGGTGGCTACCGACGAAAACATAAAAAAAATCCACAAAATGATTTTGAATGACCGTAAAATAAAGTTGATCGAGATAGCAGAGGACTTAAAGATATCAAAGGAACGTGTTGGTCATATCATTCATCAACATTTGGATATGCGGAAGCTCTGTGCAAAATGGGTGCCGCGCCAGCTCACATTTGACCAAAAACAACAACGTGTTGATGATGCTGAGCGGTGTTTGCAGCTGTTAACTCGTAATACACCCGAGTTTTTGCGTCGATTTGTGACAATGGATGAAACATTTCTCCATCACTACACTCCTGAGTCCAATCGACAGTCGGCTGAGTGGACAGGGACCGGTGAACCGACTCCGAAGCGTGGAAAGACTCAAAAGTCCGAAGGCAAGGTAATGGCCTCTGTTTTTTGGGATGCGCGTGGAATAATTTTCATAGATTATCTTGAGAAGGGAAAAACCATCAACAGTGACTATTATATGGCGTTATTGGAGCGTTTGAAGGTCGAAATCGCGGCAAAACGGCCCCATATGAAGAAGAAAAAAGTGTTGTTCCACCAAGACAACGCATTGTGCCACAAGTCATTGAGAACGATGGCAAAAATTCATGAATTGGGCTTCGAATTGCCACCCCACCCATCCAGATCTGGCCCCCAGCGACTTTTTCTTGTTCTCAGACCTCAAAAGGATGCTCGCAGGGAAAAAATTTGGATGCAATGAAGAGGTGATCGCCGAAACTGAGGCCTATTTTGAGGCAAAACCGAAGGAGTACTACCAAAATGGTATCCAAAAATTGGAAGGTCGTTATAATCGTTGTATCGCTCTTGAAGGGAACTATGTTGAATAATAAAAACGAGTTTTTACAAAAAAATGTGTTTTTCTTTGTTAGACCGGGGACTTATCAGCCAACCTGTTATACTCTGTTTTCTCATTCAAGACAAGACATCAAATCGTGTTATATTCCCAAATATAAATATGTATATGTATGCGAAAGTTCCGCGATCTTGAAATAATGTGATTACCTTTTATCACTCCTCAAAATCTTTTTAACGATCGAATAAATACAGAATATATGTATTTAGTGTACTTGAGCGGCGGGAAGCTCAGCATAGCGAACGAGGGAAGAAGCAGCGCAGTCGCTAACGCGCACACTGTACAATGTTCACAGGCAGCATTGCCATAGTGTACGTTTTGCTTGCATGTATTAATGTGAGTTGGGTAGGGGTATAATTGTTCTGGGGGAAAGTTGGTACCTCCGCGCACCTTTCACGCGCAACTTCTATTTTAAGGGGTACGCGAATAGTTTAGCTTAGGATCTTTTCTTCAGGTGCGACTTCAATGATGCGATCTTTTGATGAAGTCGATTAATACATGCATGCTGTCGATCAATTTGAGGAAAGGACATTTCGATTTATTAAATTCCCAATTTCCTTAAGTAAATCTCATAAAATACGAGAAATTTTGCAACAAAATTGTTACATAAAAGGATGTACGTATGTATGTATATGCGTGAGAGCGAAAAGGAACCATTTTCGCTGAGCAGTTTCTATATTGATATCACTACATTTAAGAGACAAGAACACACTAATGGAAAGTTGTCTTGGAAAGGTGATGGGAACGAGAGCTTTCCAAGCACACTGCCACAAATCCCAAGCGAACTTTCAAAGAAATGTTAATATTTTACAGTTCATTAGAATTTGTTTTTGTTTTAGTGTGGGAAGGAAGATAACAAATGCGATTACTCTCCAAAATCCGTATGTTGTTTGAAGAATATATACATAAATACATACAGAATTAAATATGTATGTGGTGTTCAAAATAAAATACATAGTATACATTAGAATATGCTGTTGTATATTTTTATATATGTAAATATATATATTGGGGTACATTATAACATGAAGTTGTTGCCCATTTTTACTTGTGAATCAAATCGAATATTTTATGCTTAGGCATGGGAACGTTGTGCATAGCACACACATACTTATACACACAAGAATTAATTTGTCCATATACATAAATTGAGATTACATTAATGCTATACGTACACATATATGTTTTTAATCACGTATGTAGAACTTTATGACAGCACTGAGCAAATTGTGGATTGAATGTTTTAATTTAGTGGTGGCAGCTTTTTATCAAATTATATTTAGTTTATCCAGACACAATTGTGCCAGCATACATACATACACATGCATGTATTCACACATTATTTAGTTTCTCATTTGCAAACACAGTCAACGTTGTCATATATGACAAATCGTTTAAAAAACGTATTTAAAAACGTAATTGAATGTCGCTTCTGGTTTAAAAATTACAAAACTAATTACATGTTTTACACCATCAATATGAGTTGTTTTTCTTAATATTTTTTTACCTCAAATCGTTCTACAATCGGAACTGTGAAATCAGAACAGAAAATAATTCGATGGTGGTCAGTCACTGCAGTAGGTATCGATAATCGCGGAAAAACATATGATAAATCGCATAGACTGTTAAGATTATTTATCCTACCCAAATTGTACAATTATTATTAATTATATTTATTAAACATGTGCGTAGTTTTATAAATTGATATTTCTTGAAATTTATTAAAATGCTTTTCGATTGGCTTTATTTCATTTCGATTACATTTGTGTAGTCTTATCGAATTTGTTTTAATATTGAACTCTTACGTTTCTTTCCGTAGGCTTCCAATATTGACGCTATTTATTCGATTTAAATTGTTGGTGGCCAGAGTACAAAAATAAGAATTGTTTTTGTAGTTAGATAGTTTATATAAACAGACTGGAAAGATGAATGTGCTACGAACTATTCGAAACAATTGGAAAAAAAGTGTATTCTTCTCAGGACTTTTAGGATATGGCATATCCACATTAAAGACAAACATCGGAGTATGCAATAGATAGTATAAGTATAAAAATTCACCCATGTGTTTGTTTATTAACACCAACTATTTTGCAGAATTAAACAATATATGAATGAATTCTCCAATGATGTTATGCATGTTGGGCAAAATACGCAAGGAACTCCACAAAATGTTCTGGTTGTGATGAATCCTATTGCCAACAATAAAAAGGCCGAAAATTTGGTAAATAGCATTATTGCTTATAATTACTTTTTCATTCATAAGTTTTTGTTTTTAGTTTAAAAAGTATTGTGAACCCATACTGCATTTAGCTGGCTATTCGGTTGAAGTGCTGCGCACCAATTATATAGGCCATGCCAAGGCCTATGTAGAGGAGCTAAGTAAGCTGCCCGATGTGATTGTTGTTGCCGGTGGCGATGGCACAAAATCTGAGGTTATAACCGGTCTCTTGCGTCGCCAGGGCAGCTCCTGTCCCATTTCATTTATTCCTCTGGGACGCGACAAACAGCCAAAGTCGTCATTCTTCAGCTTGAGCAAACAGCATGAGCTGGAGTATGTGATACAATTGTGTAATTCCTTGGTGCCACTGTTGAAGAATCAGTCCAAATACGAGAGCGTTATTCAATATGATGTTCTTAACGATGCTGCTAGTGAGGAAGGCGCTGCCCAATTGAAACCCATTTTTGGCCTAAACGGTTTCTCGTGGGGTCTTCTGAAAGAGCTAGACAACAAGAAGGATAAATATTGGTATCTGGGACCCCTTAAGCATCATATTGCTGCATTTTTCAGATCATTTTCCGGCAACGTCGATTGGCAATTGGATACAGATTATGTCTACACACCTCCATGCAGTGGCTGCAGCAATTGTCGCGTGCAAAGGGACAGAACGCCGCCCAATAAAGGTTTCTTTACAAAGAAACTTGTGTCCCCTCAAAATGGAAAGGTGGATGCATCGTATAAACTAGTGGTGAATGAGAAGTGCTCTTCAAATCAGGAGGGATCTATTACATCGAACCAAATTAATATTTCGCTCAATCAGAATAGCGAAAACTTTGACGAGCTAGAAAGCAAATTTATTAATTCGTTACAACCAGGATGGGAATTCATCAAGAATATTCCCAACATTACGAATAAGACAATAGAGCCTAATTTTATTGTTAAGAGCAGAACGATCAAGCTTTATCCATCGGCGAATACACCAAATATATTCTATTCCATTGACGGCGAGGAATACGAACCACGACCAATCAAAGTGTCCATTGTCCCCAATGCAATTAAAGTGTTTTGTTGAAATTTCCTAGTAATGATTGTATAATAATTAATTGGAGGGACATACACATATAAATAGCTAATATAACATCACACATTCACAGCAAAAATTGACGGCGATCTCCTCCCAGATCCACAATTGGGTATAATCGTTGATGAACTCATCCGAAGTGATCAAAATTAATTTATCACTCACGTGAATACATGATCCCGGCTTTCGACGCAGCACTTTGATGGTAAATGATTTGGGTTTGCACTTGAAATGACCGTACCAACATTTTTTTGCAATACATTCGATCGATCGAATATAGCGCGGAAAATAATTTAAACCCAAATCAATCCAGTTGATGATTGAAGAGCATTCCCAAGGCCGAGTTTTAAACATCTCATGTTTTCCGGGCCCGCCTCCCTCGAATACATTTCTTACGTTTATGGTTTTCCTCTTCAATGAGTCTTCTTCCTTTTTTTCGTGATAAGTGAAATGATTTGTCTCCCAGGCTGGAAAGCTGCCCAATGAAAGCACATCATCATCCGCATAGAATGGTACATCAATCGATGACCTCTTCGCTCCGATTTTAGTGGGGTCTTCTTTCGGGCCATTTCGACCCGAAGGAGGTTCAATGCTCATATACCGTGGGTTATACGCTTGTCCCAGAATCATGCTCAGCGACTTTGGTGACAGTTCCGCACAATAATCCTCCAGTGCAGCACTACACAGGATTCCAGCTGTGCAGCAAAGCTCGCAAATCCAAAACAAACTCAAGTTCCTATGGGATACCACAATACCCATTTTGTTGGATGATATCAGGCTACATCTGTGTATAGAAACATTCTTTTTTAACGCTTTTTAGTTTTCGTTTAGTTAATCTGATTCTTACATATTTAAAATAATAAAATCGAGCGCAACAATTAAAACTTGATTTAGATACGGGAAATTCTCCAAAGTCTGGGTGCTATTGTGAACTTAGTATGCAGGTCAAGCTGAGCTTGCAAGTTGAAAGAAAAAATATTTCATCTACAGCTCAAGAAAAAATCTTTTGAATCCTTAAAAATAAAATTGTAATATGATTATTTTTAATGAATAATTTAAGTAAATTCTTGGCATTTAAATTAATAACTTGTTTCAAATACACTGTGATATATGCAAGAAATTTGAAATTATTGCGGTAATTCATTTCATGTCTTTTGTTAATATATTTATTTATTTTTTAGCTACTGTTGTTAAAAACCAATTACAACATTAATTTTTATTTTCTTAAGATTTATTTTTAAACATGATAAGTATAAAAAATGCACTATCGTTAACCAGTAAATATATCGATACAATTTCAAAATGGCTCGTGCAATATGTGATGTGAACTTCTCGAGTTGCCCATCACTAACACATTTGGATTGTCATCATTCAATATTCAGCATTCAACAACTTGGCCTGACCGACGATTTTTAAATAGAAAATGGCAAGTACACATTATTAAGTAGCAGTAATAACAAGGAAATAATATCTATATTATAATTGCAGTTTCGCAATCAGTACGACAGCGATGTCACAGTGTGGAGCCCCCAAGGGCGCCTCCATCAAGTAGAGTACGCAATGGCGGCTGTAAAACTCGGCACCGCAACTGTTGGCCTCAAAAATCGTGACTACGCCGTTCTTGTTGCTCTCTGCAAGCCGGCTTCAGAGCTCTCCGCTTCGCAGCGTAAAATCATTCCCATCGATGATCATCTGGGCATCTCTATAGCTGGCATTACGGCCGATGCACGAGTTCTCAGCAAGTATTTGCGCTCGGAGTGCTTAAGTTATAAGCATTCGTATGGCTCGACATATCCAGTGTCGCGCTTGATAACCAATTTGGGCAACAAAATGCAGACAACAACGCAACGTTATGATCGTCGTCCCTACGGAGTGGGTTTGCTCATCGCTGGTTACGATGAGAAGGGTCCGCATATCTATAAGGTGGAACCATCCGCAAATTTCTTCAATTGCAAGGCAATGACCATTGGGTCGAGATCTCAAAGCGCTCGCACCTATTTGGAACGTCACTTGTCCACATTCAATGCCAGCTCTAAGGATGACATTATTTGCCATGGCATTCACGCTATTCGCAGCTCATTGCCCAACGATGAACTCGTCTCCAAAGACGATGGCGGATCTCAATTGGTATTATTCACTATTATTTATTATTGTTAACATTATAAACTGATTTACCATATAACAGAACATTACTGTGGCAATTGTTGGCAAGGATCAGCCGTTCAAAATCTTATCCGATGAAGAAAATCTGCACTATTTGGAAATGGCCAAAAAGCGCGGCGGCTCAATAATCGTCTCAAAGGACGACGACGACGATGACAAGCCATCGCCAGGAGATAGCGAGGAACCAGCACCTTCGACTGCTCGTGATCCACAAGTTGCTGTGGCCACCATGGAAAATCCTTAATTGTAATACATACTATCCGATGTTTAATATTTAATAGTCATCTAATAAAGGTGTATGAAATATTATTCTTACTTTTATAATTAAAATGAAAACGCGACATATATAATATTGAGGGTAACAATTTGTGTTTTTATTTTATATCGTTGCACATACATAAAATTCAACTTTGTCCCAAATGATAATTACCATTTAATTGTACTATTGTACATAATGTTGATATTGTACCCTGAAGAAAAGTACGAACTTGCAGACGTACATATGTGTGTACTAACTAGTGTGGAGTTGCCAACGTATTTTAAATGTACCATTTTTATTAATAGTGTGGGCAGCGTGTTTGGTGTTAATTAATAATGATGGATGAGTGTAAAACGATTTTAAATTGTGTTTTTGGGTTACCTTTAATTGATTTTATATTTGGAGCGGCTATATTGTGGTTCTTGTAAGGGATCCACTGAATTTATTATTATATACTTAAATTTTTATATATATAACGAAAAATTAAAAATAATGTTATCAAAAATTATTGCTATGCTGAAAAATAAAATTTAATACGAATTTTTGAATTCATTCAAAACAAATTAAACTCGAAACGGATCAAAACATTACCCACCGTTTCCATCGATTATTTATATGTGGGGGTTGGTTTCGCATATAAAATTATCGATAAACACTTAATGTAGTTTTGGGGGTTTGAGACGGATCAAGCATAAATTAAACAAACTTTTCTTAAAACAAAATACAACTGTTTAAGACAGTTTTCCATATGGATTAAAATTCCAATCAGTGACCATTTAACAGTTGCAACTTTGTTAATAAATCAAAAATAATAATAATAAATTTACGCATAATTTGAATTATTCAAATTAGATATTGAAATAGGAAATGAAAGAAAATCACAAATAAAGCGAGACTTCCGTGTTTAACAATGTTCTCTGATTAGTGAAAACTCACTGCTAAGCAAGTAATGAAGTTGCGATCTTAAGTTAAGTTGTATGAACTAAAAATACATGTGTGAATACTCCATAATAAATCAGCTATTGATTGATTGCTCCACATTTATCGAAATGGCAAGAAAAGCTTATACGACGAGTAGTTTACGACGAACATCCATTGAATGTACTTACATAGACAAATTGAAACGAGCGAAGCGAGTGGTGAAATAACTCACAAATAAATTCAAAACAATTTGAATAACTACAAAAGAACATTGCCTACGTATGCGTATGTGTGTGCTAATGAATGGATATAACTATAATAAAAAGGTATAACTAAACGGAGTTGTAATCTGCTAAACTATTTTGACAACACTCTCTGAGTAAATAAAACAACACGGCAGAAGTGAGTACGTGTGTGTGTTTTTGTTCAATCAAAACATATAGTATGTACATTCACGCATACATACATACGTTCATGTATATAAATAGTCACATGTGTTTTTACAAATGCTTTTGGTCTAACTGACTTTGGTGATTTGTCACATTTAATAATGCTGTGATTGCGTGTACATATTTATAATTGATTATTAACATATTAATATAATTCATTTATATATATGTTATTAGGAGTAAATTTATGTGCAGTGAAATAAATTGGCTATTTCAATTCCAAATCATTTCATGAAACGATAAAATCTTTGATGAGTCCTTTCGATAAACATGCAAATTCGATTTATTGATACGAAATTTAGCACTAGTTGCACTAAGTGACGTGTAATCAACACAATCATGCATTTATTGGAATAAAACCTCACCACAAGTTAACTGGTGAACTAATTGTTATGCTCCAGGTTCTGGAGCTAATTATTTATCCGATAAGACTCAACCTCAGTTTATTATTAACTTCCTTGAAGGATGTGTGAATGTTAATTTTTCTTTCAAGTTGGCAACGACAAAATATATTTACATATATGGATAATTTTGGGAACCCTCTAATTGGGTTGCTTTCTTCTATATAAATTAAGCAAAGGCAAAAAAGCGAATTTTTATATCGACTAACCTCCACACACAATATTGAAAATAATAGAAATGTTTGCAATTATTCGGATATTACTTTCAGCATACATTCAGATGGCTTGCAATAGATTAATAGGAAGATTGAAGCTTTAGTAAATTGTATCCTATAAAATATTTATTTATAAAAACTTCATGTATTTAATTTCAATCCATACTATTTATCTTTGCGATTTTAGAATTCCATAACGACAAAATAATGTATTCTGCTCCCACTAAACAACCTCATCCGATTAAGAATCGGACAAGTTTTAGAGGTAAGATTTGTAGTAACCCACTTGCCTTCAATCCCAATTTGTTACATCGTTTTTTTTTTTTTCAAATTTATATTATAGATAAAATTCCAGCGCGTTTGGTTTTGTATTTCCTATCATGGTCTGGGTTCCTGGTGTCCTTCATGATGCGCAATGACATGAACATTGCGCTGGTTGCAATGATTTCTAATAGCAACGCGACAGAATCGTTGAACAATGAGCATACTTCCAAGTTGAACTTGGTAATGCTGAACTTTTCGAACTCGTTCATGAACTGTATCTAATCTAACATTGATGTTTCCTTTTAGGGTGGTGCAAGTGACGATCAAATATCTGGAATTAAATCTTGGATCATAGGTTCATTCTTTTGGTGTTATGTGCTCTCCCAAGTCGTGGGGGGGCATTGCTACTGAAGCTCTGGGAACGAAATCCGTATTTGGATGGTCACAACTTGCAACTGCGTTATGTAGTCTGCTAATGCCTTTGGCCGCCGAAGTGCATTATGCGGTCGTGATAGCTCTTCGTTCAATTCAGGGTTTTGCTTCTGGATTGACGTGGCCTGCCATGTACGCCATTGTCGGATACTGGATACCACTGGCGGAGCGTTCGCGTTTCATGTCAAGCTTTCAAGGATTCAGTATTGGAATAGGATTAACGTATCCGCTGTGCGGATTTATCATTACCAAGTTCGGATGGCCACCTGTGTTCTATACAACTGGTTTATTGGGTGTCAGTTGGTGCATTCTATGGTACGCATTGGCCTTCAACACGCCCAGGGAGCATCCTCGCATAACGAAGGAAGAACTCAACTATATTGAGCTGAATGTGGGCGAGGAAGTATTAAATTCAGTCACCATGAAAGTGCCATGGAGGCAAATCTTTTTGTCCCTACCGGTCTGGGCGATTGGAATAACAACCTTCGGTCGAATATTTGTGCATTACGTGTTCATAACGAGTGGACCCACATTTATGGATTCCATTCTCAAGTTCAAGGTTTCGACTAATGGTATTGTGTCTGGACTGCCTTTCCTCGGATCCTACGTTTCCGCCGTGCTCTTTTGCTATATTGCTGACAAGCTGCTGTTGCACAAGATTATGACCTTAACCAATGTGAGAAAAGTATTTACGGCTCTCTCGCAAGTTGTTCCTGGAATGTTAATTGCTGCTCTTGGTTACATTGATAATATTGGGGTTCTTTTGACATTTTGGTTTATTGCTGTCATGTTGATCACAGCATCGTACGCAGGCGCAATGGCGAACATTATTGATCTCGCGCCGAATTATGGACACTCAGGAGCAGTCTTAGCATTCTGTCAAACAATTCATATGTCTGCATCATTCATCTCGCCTTTAACCGTTGGATACATAGTTACGGACGAAGTAAGTCTAATTAAACTCTTTTTAAAATCAATATTTTCATAATTTTTTATTTATAATCTTTGCCTCTTTTAGAAATCAATCAGCCAGTGGCGCATTATATTTGTGATCTCAGGAATCATTGCTGTTGTGACTTATATTTTCTACCAATTTTTTGCCACCGCTGAAATACAACCTTGGAATGCTTTGCGACCTATTAATAATCAGGAAGATGAGGAGGCAAAAATGGTACCGAGCGAAAAGGCTGAGAAGAAATACATTCCCAAATCGACATGAGCGCTGGAATCACATAACTATTTGTACTATATACGGTTCTTGCGTTCTTAATTATATTATGTTGTTAATGAATTTGACTAGTTAAAATTTGATAACTATTATCAAAAGGGTGTAGATACTGTTAACTAATGGGAACATTCTTTAACTCTTGTGATAGACATAGATATTTTCTTGTAAATACAAATATATAACAATGTTTTCCTATTTCTAGAACATTAAATATCAATATTGCATTTTTCAATATTTTTTGTTAGTGAATTTGCATCTAAACAAATTTCTCCATATTAATTTCATTACTACTGCTATTCTGGAATGGTTTAAATTAAATAAAATGACGAAATCGGGAAATCTTAAAAATATTTCAAATGCCCCATTTAAATTCGATTTCCGTTAAAAAATGAAAACAAAGTTAATAATTCACAACAGACGGAAAATTAATTCTTTAAAAGGATAATATATAAATATAAAGGAACGTCTATTTTCGATAACATAAATTTAATAGTCCAATTTGTTCTTTTATTCAAACTGAGTCGATGTTTATTATCGATAGTGCAATCGATAAAGGTCAGCTGTTGTTTTATTATATGAACGTGTTTATGTAGTTGCTTATGTTTGCGTAAGTATATTAGAAATTGTAAAAGCTGAATAAAATTTGGTCTAAAATGAAGCAATTGAATATTAAAACTGTCAATATGAGATTGAAGATTTGTTAAACGTGTATTTTGTTTAGAGAAGGGTGCAAACACAACAAGTGAGTGCGTGATTAAATTATGAAGGCCTAAAGTAAACAACAAATGCATTATTATGTATTTATTTATTTACTATTTGTAGCTAGATACCACATATTAATCTCAACTTACATACAATTTTATGTGTTAGGCATAAAGAAAACAATGTCAAAGTGATAGATTGATAGAATTACATACCAAGAGTTTTGCCGGTTTATAAGAGCTCTAAACAGTTAAATTGCTGTTGGAAAATTGATGATTTTAAATAATGTATGTATGTGCCAATAAATTCACATACATACATTTACTACATACATATCATAAGGACACAACACAGTTTTCATTAGTGTACTTTTTTTAAATTGGTACGTTGCTGCAAGAAAATTTTTGTAGAAATGTACCATGTTTGTAAAATGTATTTTGGTACAAAAGTGCCACCTTAAGTACCAATATACCAGTTTAGTCTTTAAAATATTAAACGCATCTACGATTTCTACATTTCATACAATATTTTGTCGGATTACATACATCATTTCAATAATTTTACAGGTGAAGATGGCCATCGGTGAACTTATATCAAGTTTATCGTCTAACCCATATTTTGGAGCTGGCTTCGGACTGTTCGGAGTAGGAGCCAGTGCAGCGATACTGAGGAAAGGTCTTCAGGGTGCTGTGGTGCTATTTCGTCGGCATATGATGATCACTCTGGAAGTGCCCTGCAGAGACAAATCGTACCAATGGCTTTTAAAATGGATCACCATTAAGGGTGCGAGAAAGACACAACATTTGAGTGTAGAGACGACATTCTTACAGAATGACAACGGAAAAATTCGAACCACTTATGACTTTATACCGAGCATTGGAAAACATTTATTTCAATACAAAAGAAATTGGATTCAAGTGGAGCGCACAAGGGAGCAACAAACGTTAGATTTACACATGGGAGTGCCATGGGAATCTGTGACCTTGACAGCGTTTGGCAATAACAAACAAATCTACTTTGATATCCTGGAGGAGGCAAGGCAATTGGCCTTGCAGGCGACTGAGGGAAAAACACTTATGTACACGGCAATGGGCTCGGAATGGCGACCATTTGGACATCCCCGGCGACGTAGACCTGCCAGTTCAGTTGTCTTAGACGAGGGTATTTCGAGTAGAATCATTGCCGACTGTAAGGATTTCATTGGAAACTCCTTGTGGTACACACAGCGAGGAATTCCGTACCGCAGAGGCTATTTGTTATATGGTCCTCCGGGATGTGGCAAATCAAGTTTTATAACTGCATTGGCTGGCGAATTGGAGTACGGCATCTGTTTGCTAAACTTATCGGAGCGTGGACTCACCGATGATAGGCTAAATCATCTAATGAACGTGGCCCCAGAACAAACTATAATCCTACTTGAAGATATTGATGCTGCATTTATTTCCAGAGAAGCGACTTTACAGCAGAAGTCGGCTTATGACGGCTTGAATCGCATCACATTCAGTGGCTTGTTGAATTGCCTCGATGGCGTTGCTTCCACAGAAGCTCGTATTGTTTTTATGACCACCAATTACCTCGATCGTTTAGATCCCGCTTTAATTAGACCTGGTCGCATCGATTTAAAGGAATACATTGGCTATTGTACTCAACATCAGCTCGAGCAAATGTTTAAAAAATTCTTTGGAGAGCAAGAAGTCGCCAAATCGGCGGCGTTCGCTCAACGAATCGTTGCCACAGGCCGCACTGTGAGTCCAGCGCAAATTCAAGGGTTCTTCATGAGACACAAGTCTTCCCCTCCACAGCTAGTTGTGGACAGTTGTCATAGTATTTGGGAAAATGATGAAAAAATAGCTATTAGTTCTGTTAATTAAATTGTTAATTTTCCATAATGTTGTGTACAAAATAAAATTGTAAATTGCAACTTTATATTCTATATTGTGTAATATTTTAATAGTGTCAATAAGGGAATTTATTTCCTCATATACTGCACTCTCAACGGAAAAAAATAAACAAGTGAAATGTCAGGATGATAAATTTGAAAATGTATTTATTTATATCTATACCCCAAAATAGATTATTGCATTAAACCGTTTAATAAAATGTAAATAAGTTAAATATCATTATTATTATTGAAAATATAAAAATAGAATAAGTTAAAATAGAAACTCTAGACAACTACATATTTGAAAGCCCGTTGAAAAAGGTAAATTTGAAATGGAAATTTGACCATCGATAATATTTGGCGATAGTCGAACCAATCGCTTATCTATTCGGGTTCTAAGCAAGTGTGAATGACCTATCGATCAAAGAAAACCATCGTTGTTGATGAAGCAGTGATTAACAAGTGTTTGTCGCGTGTGGTTCGTTTTCAGCTGTTGTAAAATGAGTTTCAAGAGTCAACCCAAAGGTTTTGCCACCAAATCCATTCACGCTGGACAGGATCCAGAGCAATGGAAGAGTGCCAGTGTTATTCCTCCCATTTCACTGAGCACAACCTTCAAACAGGATGCCCCTGGAGAGCATCGTGTAAGATAAAATTTTGCAAACATGTGCAAAAGAAATGTGTATTTTTATCTCCCACCGCAGCAATATTGCCTTTCCTATTAATAAATATTTAACTCTTTGTTGGCACAACTGATAAATACATACTCATGTGAATATGCATAAATTTATGTGCATATGCATAAGTAGATACGCATTAGCAGTGCTATCGATAGATAAGCCGGTAAACGGCAGATAAATTTTCCATCATTTAGAATTTACATTTGTATGTACATATGTATGAATGTGTGTGTACATTGCGTATTTTGATTGTATTGTGTTATCATACCGTGGTTAAATTTTTATTTAAGCCTGTAAGAATAAACAATTATCTTAAAAAAAGTGAATTAAAAAGATATATATGTTAAATCATATGATAGTTAAACAATGATAGTTTAAAGCATTAATCTTACATTCTAATTGGTTTATTTCGTGGTTAGTGTTAGTAATCTACATAAATTTTTTGAGATAGTGATATATTATTATCGTTTAATTATGCAGCTCACTTTGGCTTATCAATACAATTAAACAATAATAATAAATATCGTTAATCGTATGTTATAAATTCAGATTGGAGGACATTATGTTTTGCTTATGCGTTTATTGACCATCAGTCGACAACGGGAAAACGGTTTATATTTAGAAAATTCGAAAAATATGTTAAGTCATAGGTCTGAACTGATTTGAACTATTTCGCAGATAAGTGTCTTTAGTAAACAGCCGAGCCCTGTTGTCCAAACCAATTTTGCCAAATCATTGTAGATTTAATATAAACAAAAAAATGCAAACTCATTATATATAATTAATTTAAAAATACCCCCTCGAAGATTTTAAAATTTGAATGAAACAACAGATATTGTGCGATATTGATTCCTGTATACATTAATTCCAGGGTTATGAGTACTCTAGAAGTGGCAATCCAACCCGTAATGTCCTGGAAAAATGTTTCGCTGCTCTCGATAACGCCAAGTATGGATTGACCTTCTCATCTGGTTTGGGTGCAACAACTGCTGTTCTTACTATGCTCAACAGTGGCGATCACATTATTATGGGCGATGACGTCTACGGTGGAACCAACAGACTTATCAGGTAATCTTTAGTTTTAGTATTGCATAATTATTATTTATTCTTATACAATTCCTTTTTTCAATACTTCAATTCTATGTTTTTAATTTTGTAAATTTTATTATATTGATAATAAATTCTTCATTATATTTTCAGGCAAGTGGCCTCTCGTTTGGGAATAAATGCAACTTTTGTTGATCCCACCAATTTGGATGCTATTAAAGCAGCATTTAAACCTGAAACTAAGGTATTTTACGATATAACCTCTCTTAAAGACATGCTATACTAATATACTATAATTTCATTTATTTCCAGCTCATTTGGATTGAGTCTCCAACGAATCCCTTGATTAAAGTCGCTGACATTGCTGCCATTGCCAAGATCAGCCATGACGCTGGCAATATTATTGTGGCCGTGGACAACACTTTCCTGACTTCGTATTTCCAACGTCCCCTTGAGCTGGGAGCTGATCTGGTGTGCTATTCCATGACCAAATACATGAATGGACACACAGACGTTGTTATGGGTGGTATAACCATGGATTCTGAAGATCTTTACAACAGATTGAAGTTTTTGCAAAATGGTAAACATATCTGACACTCTCTATAGACATAGATTTTAAGCAATATTCTTTCTTGCAGCTGTTGGCATTGTTCCATCGCCGTTTGATTGCTACCAAGTGAACCGCAGTCTGAAGACTTTGTCTCTGCGTATGCAACAACATCAAAGCAACGCGCTGCAAGTGGCCAAGTTCCTGGATTCGCATGCTTTCGTTGAGAAGGTACTACATCCGGCTCTGCCTTCCCATCCACAGCATGAGATTGCCCTTAAGCAGACCTATGGGTACAGCGGCGTATTCTCATTCTATATCAAGGGCGACCTGAAGCATTCATCAGCTTTCTTGAAGGCTCTGAAGATTTTCACTTTGGCTGAAAGTCTTGGCGGATATGAAAGCTTGGCTGAATTGCCGTAAGTTTTACAACATAGATTAATATAATTGATTTTAAAATTAACTTTCATGTTATTTATAGTTCCGTTATGACACATGCTTCCGTTCCTGCTGAAGATCGCAAAACTTTGGGTATTACTGACGGTCTGGTTCGTTTGTCTGTTGGTCTTGAGGATGCCGACGATTTAATCAATGATCTGAGCCAGGCTCTGGACATTGCTGCGAAGGCATAAATACAATTCCACATCCCCATCATGTAAAATACGACCTGAGTGTCCTATTAAATAATAAATATTGTAATTATGCAAAAGCGTGGTATGTTTATGTTGGACGATACCCAGTTAAATATTTCATTAATTGATTATTAGCCAATACTGTTAATTTGTTATTAACGTGTTTAAAACACGTCAAATTAATTCAAAAAATGTTACAATGCAGGCAAAGTTTACAAATCGAAAGAATTATGAGAAATCGATATTTTCATCGTATCGATAAGCCTTGCCACAATTAATTAGCGATACATCGCGCTCAATTCGATATATTTTTTCTATACGACATCATATATATACTAGTGCAGTGCCGGTGCCATCGCAAAGTGGAATGCAATGATAACGTCAAACAATTGTAAAAATGCTGTCTGAGTTGGCAGCAACGGCGTTTCTCGCCTTATCGCTGAGATCAATTATATCACTTAACGCATATTCTGGATACAACAAGCCTCCGATGTTCGGCGACTATGAGGCACAACGGCATTGGCAAGAAGTGACTGTCAATTTAGACGCCAAATCGTGGTATACAAATGGCACACACAACGACCTGCAATATTGGGGCCTAGATTATCCACCTCTTACAGCATATCATAGCTATCTGGTGGGTCTTGCCGCCAAAACGCAGAATGCCAGTTTTGTGTCCTTGTACGCGAGTCGCGGCATCGAAAGCAAGGAGCACAAGAGTTTTATGCGTCTCACGGTTTTGGCTGCCGATCTTTTGATTTATTTGCCGGCCATTTGGATTTTAAGTGTTGCCATCGATGGAACCTTTCAGAGCAATATCAAGGAGCTGTTGTTTCTACTGCTCGCTCTATATCCGGGGCAAATGCTCATCGATAATGGACACTTTCAATACAACAACATATCGCTCGGATTGGCAGCTGTGGCAATTGCTGCGATTCTCTGCAATAAAAACTATTTAGCCGCTTTTACGTTCACATTGGCCCTGAACTATAAACAAATGGAATTGTACCATGCGCTTCCATTCTTTTCATATCTTCTTGGCACCACTTTGTCGCACAAAAGGTATAATATTTACAATTGCATTCATTTATTTGTATTATTTGTTGTATACAGGGTCAAATAACAATAGTTGAGAGTGGTATATTGGTTTTGAAAAGCTCAACAGTTGCTCAATTGATTTAACGGTATTGATATTCAGTTGTAGACAAATAATCCTACGGCTAAAGATGTGTACAAAATCATTTGAAATTAATAATTTTCGACTTTATGCATTACTAAAACTTTTATTGAACAATTGTAATTATTCTATGAATCCACTGTTTACTTTCGTAATTCATAATTCTTTATAAACGTTAAGTTGCTCTACAAATTCCGAAGAAATAGGACCAGATATATACGAAATTCTTAATCATTTTTTAAATACTATACATTAAACATATACAAACTAATAATTTATGGTTCAGATGATTCTTGATTGATAGATTTCATTAATAAATTTGTATTGTTACTCATAAAAACTATTAACTCACTAAAACTCGTTCCCTTCATTTACAGCTTTAAGTCCTTTGCAATTGAGCTGACAGTCATTGCCTCAATTGTATTGACGGTTTTTGCCATTCTATGGCTACCTTGGTTGCATTCCATAGAAGCAGCTTCCCAGGTATTGCATCGTCTTTTTCCACTTGGACGCGGAGTGTTTGAGGACAAAGTTGCCAATGTTTGGTGCAGCATCAATGTGATTTTTAAACTAAGGTAAGGATATCATTAATTAATTAATAAATAATTATAAAATTAATTTGTTGGCTTTTGCAGGAAACATTTCCAAAATCATCAGATGGCTTTAATCTGTTTGGGGACCACTCTTTTAACTGTACTACCCACAAATATAATTCTCTTCTGGCGACGCAGCAAACCGATGTTTTTGTTAACTCTATTCAATACTTCAGCAGCCTTTTTCCTATTCTCATTTCAAGTAAGAAATTAAGTTTACTATATATTTAAATGCCAGCTATAACTATCGAATGTAATCTGCAGGTTCACGAGAAGTCAATTTTACTGGTTGCTCTGCCAGCTGTTTGTTTATTTCAATGGTGGCCAAATGAGATGCTATGGTTCCTAGAAGTCTCAGTATTTAGCATGATTCCGCTTCTAAAGCGTGATCATTTGTTAATTCCAAGTGTGGCAGCAACTGTCCTCTTCCATTTAGTTTTTAAATGTAATTACTCCAAGCCCAACAAGGAACAGATGCTCGAAAACAAGCTTTTAAATACGACAGTTGCAATATCGGAAATTCTGATGCTGTCAATTTTAGTTGGGTCTTTAGCTATAAAGCCCTCTGCTAGATACCCAGACATTTGGCCCTTAATTATTTCCGTCGTAAGCTGTGCACATATTTTCTTATTTTTGGTTTGGGGATATGTGAAACAGTTTATGCAGTGCGATCGTAAGCTATATAATAAAATCGAGTAACAATCTTAAAAGCAGTGTGATCATAAAATGTACTATAATAAAATCTATTGATTAATAATCATAATACTGAAATTCTGTTTGCATTTAATTCCTAAAAATGTTCGCTGTGGAGATGTGGAGCAATGGAAAAGCATTAAGATTAAGATTTTATTCAGTTTATTGAACATTATTGCATTCCATTTAAATAGAGAACACAACGCCGTTACACTTCATAATTGTTAGTTTAGTTTTAGTTTTGTTTTTTATCCGAATTTGCACAATGTCTTTTAATATCTTTACATTTTTATTTTGAACAAGTGTGATGGTGACATAAAGAAATTTTCTAATGACTTACGAAGTGTTTATGTTTGGTTTTGGTTTGTTTTGTTTTTTGTTTCCTTTTCATTGTTTAGCACTATTTTGTTGGTTTTATTTTATCTGGAAAAGTCTGCTGATGTGTAGACAATGAAAGTCGGACCACAACCTGTCGGTTATCTTTCCGTCAGGCGCCTCCGCAAGATGATCTTCGATTTGAGTTGGTTTGAAATTGACCGCATGATTTTAATTCAGTGAATACTTCAGTAAAGAATGCTGGCTCTGCATTGATCTTAAGCATCTTATTGCTTAATCTGTTCACGATCACCAGGCATCTTTAAAAGCAAATCAAGAAAAGTGCGATCAAATTTTAATGCTATGCTAATATTGCGCATTTTGACTTACCTGTCCCAAAAGTTCTCTTTGGAGTCCTCGACCAAAAATGGCTTCAGAGGATAACTTATTTCGTTTCCCATGTATGAATACGACAAATACAAACAAGTGAGCACAGATGCCTGAAGATCAGATTCCTTTGTTTCCTCTCCGTTAACCAGTTCGCGAACTAACATGTAGACGAATACAACATTTGCTGGATTGATAAATGCCACATCCTGTAAGTTAAAAAAGCATGCTTTAAATTGTTTTCGGGGTCTAAATAAAGCTTTCAGTGTTATAGCTGCTGTATTGAGAGTCTAATAAGAAGCAGGATATTTTATTCGCTAAAAATCCTTTTCAAACATATTTAATATTTTTCAATGCAGTAAAATTATATTATTTATAAATTAGAATTTAGTATTTACAGTACAAAAAGTCCATTGAAAATTATTTGAAATTTATTTGAGTTATCTTCATTGTATTCGAAATATCTAAAATTAATTTTAGCTTTCATGTATAATTTAATCGAAAATAACGTCATATTTTACAACAGTCTGTCTGTTATTTACTGAAATAAGAATTACCTTCAGGTCATGATTAAATTAATTAATTATAATTTGTATCTCTTTTTTTTGTAAATATATATTATTATTACTGTCTATTTATCATAAAATAGTTATTAAAATTTTGCCAACGCATTTTTAAGTTTAAGAATTTAAAAGTGAATAATGGGAATTGTATAAAAGGTTTAAGATAGTTATTATATAAAAATTGGAAGTTTATTTACCTGCCAGCCCTGCAAGAGGAGGCTACGATCGACAGCCCTGAGCCACATGACGGCGTCGCCAGGATCGAAGTTGTTTAACCGATGGCAACGATAGTGCAAGAACATGCCCAGGCATTTGAGTAGTTCCGAAGTAGAAGCCTATTTATTGTGGGAGAAGAGTTGAAAATGAATGTGTAACATTAGCAACTGTTCACAATTAGAATAGAAACTGTTCCCAGTTCGAAGACTGTTCCCAGACTATACCGAATTACCTGTATAACAGTTTTGCGTGGAATGTGATTTTGATTAGTGTTCTTGATCTGTATCGACGAAGCCTGCAACTGCTGGGGCAGTGTCAACGTTAAAGGCTGCTTCTGGATCAGTTTGTTGTGATTGGTTATCGAGTTGGTATTGTTGACACGTCCCAGCTCCTTGGCCGTAGATGGCTTCTGTGTTTTGGCGGCCGTGGGGAAGAATGGCAAATCCCTGATGACCTGATTTTGATTGCAGTGATGCTGTTGCTGATGCTGATGCTCCTCGATGTGATTGCAATGCAGCTGGATATTCTTATTCTTATCAGCTGTGGCTGTCGCATTCACCGCCCCCGATGTGGAGTACGATGCCTCCAGGAGTTGAGCCTTAAAGCAGGCCGACGGCATATTGGCGCATTTGTTCTTGTTGTCGACCTTCTTTTTGTTATGCGAAGTCGATAGCTTCTTCCATGAGAGCGCATTGATGAACAGCGAATGCTTCTTCAAGCTCTTCTCAATCGAACTCTTCTCCGAGATGACAATCGAGTTCTCGTTATGTGAGTCCAAATCATTGTTGATCGTGTCCTTCGACGACACTGTCAGATTATTGAAGTTGTTGTGCGAATTGATTTGCGTGTGCATTGAATTATATTGCATGCTTGCCCCACAGCTGTTCTGATTGTGTCCGGAGCCATGTCGCGATATTTGGTGCGACGACATTCCGGATTTGCCCGATTTATTCTCGCGGTTCTTGGCATTGTTCAGCTGCTCATACGAGAAGTTATTCAAATGCGAATCGATGGAGCCCGCAGTCTCGTTGAGTTTCTCCGCCTGCAAGTCAGCGGATTGATTGTATGGAAAATTGGGCTGTGACGAATAGATGGGATGTCTATCCCTTGGATTAAAACTCAGCACCGTGCCCATGTTGACTGCAATTATATAAGTACAATTGTATATTGTATTATTTTTATTAAACTCTGCAATTGAATCTCTCTCTGTTTTTCTTTTTCGTATTTAATGTATTCCAAGTTATTGATTAGTTAAGACACACATCCATCCACATCCAGACTTCACTTTTGTATACATATTATTTATATTTACTTTTTCTTGTTCCTTCTCTTTTCTTTTTAATTGTTTTACTACTTTTCGTTACTTATTTTTCGCATTGCGATCCTATGGAATTTTTGTTATAAATCGTGATTTAGTATCAACTCAATTGATTGAATTTTTCTTTCGTTATTTCCTATGTTGTTTTACTAGTAGTTATCCAATTGAATATACAAATTTCGTTAATTGCATTTATTTCTAAGATTTAGTTTATAGCTTTGCAGATTACACACATTTTTTTTCAAGTTTCACAAGTGGACTTATGGATATTTTACATTATTTTTGTGAAACACATTTAACTAAAGAACTTCCGAAATATTCCTTAAATCGATTTCTTCACATGCGAAAAATCTACTCTCAAGGGTTGGAATTCCATTCTCCTCCATCTCCAGCCCACCACACGGAGCATGCTCACTGCGCACTTGACATTTTTGTTACCCCTATTTGGTGCTGTTTGGTGCTGTTGCCTGTTTGGGGGACATTTTCTTACTGTATTTTCTATTTTCTTCTATATAGTATTGCGTAAATTTGCATTTCATTTTCAATATTGGCTAGCACCTAGCATTGGATAATATTTCTGTCTATATTATGTAGTATTTGCATGCACATAGGCTTTTGTTTCTTTCTTTCTGCTGAACCTTTTTTCTTACTACGTCATTTCTTCATCACAATTTTTGAGTAATACATCTGAAATAACATTATTGTTTCTTAACTGATAGATCTTTTTAAGTTGTGTTTAATTAATAATATACAGAAAGTCTAGCATTCGATTTTATTCAAAGAAATATAATAAAAGTTCGAAATTGCTTTCGATACTTCAAATAAATATTTTAAAAACAATTTCTGAATACCTTGTTGAATAATGTGCGTATAAACAAATACAAAAATTTAAATTGAATTTTCGCAATATTCTCAAAATACGTTATCTGTAATTCATAAAAACATTATAGGTTTAAATTCTATATGATTTTTGGTTAATTTTAATTCAATAAAACATCATATAAGAAAATGCTGGCATTTTAATGTAAGGTTCTTTATCCTGAATATACAACCCTTTCTCAGAAATGCAAAGTGTTTAAAAATGTTAAGTGCAAAGATTCATTATTGGCTTAAACGCATTCTAAATATAAAACGTAACTTGACTTAAAAGATTTTGAATAAAAGTCGTTTCTCAATAGTTTTCAAACAAGGTCGAAAATAGAAAGAAGCTGGCGCCACCTGGCGGTAGTATAACGGCTTTGCGTGCGCCGAAATCTATTTAAATGTGCTTGCATATAAGATGTGTTTGCCCTGGGCATCTGGGCTAATAATACCCTACACACTGGAGGGGCATTCGCGACTAGAGCATCCTCGACGAATGCGAGTGTTTGCAGGACTTGCTTGTGTGTATATACAGAAGGGAATACTTTTGGTATTTTTTCAAATAATTACTGGAAAAGTTGTTGTGTAAACACTTGCTCATCTTTTTGAATTTTTGCCCCCAATGCGCATGGCGAATATTAATGAAGTGTGCCTAGAGAAGTGGAGGGAAACGCGGCGGGAAGGGATCGGGGCAAAAGGCAAAAGGATAAGCATTTTTGCTGAAAAATTACATAGCTACAGCGACTAAACTAATTGAAGTGTTTTTGATGTGTGATTAAAAAACAATTGGAGACCACAAATCACATGATGAATGGGTCACGAATATGTCGGATTTTACTTTATTTTTGTAAGTTGTGCAAAAGGATATTACGACACACTGAAGTGTGAGATATTATCTGGGCTAACTGCCGCTAGTTAATGTGATTTGTTTTGTACCTCGAGGAGAGAAAGTGATAACATATGAGTACATAAAATCCACATTTCGATTATGTTTTACAGTGTTTTTTCGAGCCACGCTTTGTCAGCGGAGTTATTTCGATCCGAAAATAAACATCACAGAGATGTTTATGATGGGCGACGATGTCAATAATGGCTTCAATATGAACGACGACCAAATTGTAAAGTTCATCAAGCCGCTCGACAGGGGGCCCTACTTCGATACATCAGCCACCAAGAATGTGACATCATTGGTGGGCAAAACGGGGCATCTCAACTGTCGTGTCAGGAATCTGGGCAATAAAACGGTTCGTATTGCATGCTGGCTGGCTTGCTGACTGGCTTTCAAGTTGTATCTGTGTATACATACAGCAAACATCATTAACATTCACATTCACGTGCTAATTACCATTTGTAGGTATCCTGGATACGGCACAGGGACCTACATCTTTTGACTGTGGCTGAGAGCACGTACACATCGGACCAAAGATTCACTTCAATCTACAATAAGCAAACTGGCGATTGGTCTTTGCAGGTAAATACTAAAATGAATCCACTATATTAGTAACTATAATAACTACCATTTTGTAACTAAAGTTTTTTAGTTTTTCAAGTATTATTACAAATTGATTAAAGCTTTGAATTTTTAGCTATAAAAGCATCATTTATTTATGTATTCTAAATCTATAAACCTAAGGCAAAATTATATTAAGAAACTATTTCAGCTTTACTGAAATTATTTCATAAATATAATATTATCAAACGCATCATTTTATCAAGAAATAAAAAATATAAAAATAATTTTATTAATTCATACTAATATTAACCAATTTCTAGTTTATCCTTACTTTTATTAAGCAATTATTTCTTTAACTTTAATAATCGAACTTATTTCATATAACTAATAGTTACTGATTTTCAGCTTACATGTATCAATTCAACATAAATGTCTTCTAATGCTTATTTTATTTAAGAAGTTATTTATTTATTCATTATAAGGTTTCATAACCCATCCTAAATTTACTAGCGCTGGCTGCTTTATTCTTTACAAATTTAAGAAGTTATTTCAACTAATTTATTATTATTGATTGATTCAAATTTGTATTTATTTTTTGCAGATCAAATTTCCCCAATTAAGAGATTCGGGAGTTTACGAGTGTCAAGTTTCAACGACACCTCCTGTTGGCTATACAATGATATTTTCAGTTGTTGGTATGTGCATTTTGAAATATTCTATATACATTTAAGTTATGAACAAATTTAGTAGTATTATTAGCGCTATTTTAGTGTATTATGTAAATACGAAACTTATGTTATACATCTACTTGCAGAGCCCATCACAAGTATTCCGGGAGGTCCCGAGCTATACATTGATTTGGGCTCCACAGTTAACCTGACTTGTATTGTGAAGCATCTTCCGGATCCACCGCTAATGGTGCACTGGACTCACAATAATCAGGCGAGTACAAATACTATATACTTCTACTATATACAATATAAATGTGAATATCTTTGCAGGAGATCAACTACGATTCACCTCGAGGTGGAGTATCAGTTATTACCGAGAAGGGTGATATAACCACATCATATCTGTTAATACAACGCGCCCAAATATCCGACTCTGGCAGATATTCCTGCATGCCATCGAATGCAAATGCCAAATCGGTTAATGTCCACATTTTAAATGGTATATATTCTTCTCAAATTTAAGCTTTTAAAAATATTGAATATTTATTTAATTGCTATTTTTTAGGAGACCACCCGGCCGCGGTTCAAGGAGCCAACTCGTTTGTCGGGCTTAGTTTAAATGCGCTAGTTTTTATAATGGTTTTTGCACATGTATAAGATTATTAAATAATTATAAACGTAATTTTATTGTAAATATATAAATACAAGGTACTTACTTTACATTTATAGTTTACAAACAATAATAAATTAGATTTTAAACAATTTCAGTTTCTCTTCAACTTTACTATTTTTCTGAATTCCAACCTATCGTATCATATTTTTCGATTAACTGGTACCTTTATCTCTTTAAACTTTCCTCATTTTGAATTTTTTATTAAAGTCAATTTCAAGTTTTCTTTCCTATCTCAGCTTGAACATTTCTCTTACGATATGAAACATTTTCGAATTCGATGATTGGACATTGGTTGCGGAATGTAAATATATCGATGTCGTCAGATCTGACGATATTCTGATAATTGTTTTACAAATAATTTAATAATTTATAAATGAACAATCGCCACTCCCAATGCATATTTATACATACCTATGTATGTGGTGAAGCGAATTCCAGCTGATTTATGATAAAGCTTCTTACAACGATTAAAGTTAGAACCGTTAAACACAAGAAGACGATTTGTTACAAAGGTCTGCCATCGGAGTTTTATGGAGTAGATCGTCGAAGATTCATAACTGTAAGCTACTGGAAATGATTCAATAAACGAATAATTATGCGTGTTTGTCGAATCATCAATGTGTTATTTATTAATAAAGTATTACTGATCAAGGTTTCACAGTAAAATTACAATTGTGCTTTGGATCGTACGACAATCTTAGTGTAGTTATAATTGAAAGAACAACGAGCAATAAAAAACCTATGTCTTTTGAGATTTTATTTCATATTTTTCCCAGACCTTTCAAAAAGGTAACAAATTTAACAAATTAACTTTACCAACTGCTGCTTTGGCATTGCGATTATATACAAAGTAAAAAGCAAAAATGACGAGTTCCCTACATAGCATTTAATTGGGTTCACTGAACACTTTGTCTTCAGATAGGAAACCAACGAACCAAGCAGCTGAATCAGCACTAAGCCAAATCAGACCAAGGAACAAGGCTTCCACAACTCCAATCAATGCGCCAGCGCAAACATCCAAAATGTAATGGCGTTTCAATATCAGTCTGGAGAGCACGACGCTGACAGCCCAAGCGGTCAATGGCATCCAGAAAATAATGGGCAGGGAATATAAATGGGTGAAGAAGACGAGTATATAGAAAGCTCGCGATGCGTGACCCGATGGAAAGCTGAATTTATCGGGTCCAATTGTCAGCATGTCTGTGGCCGGCATTGGACGCCGTCTGCGCACAAATGCTTTGAGAAGTGCCACCACGACGATGTCCAGCAGCAATCCTATCAGCATATTCACTTGCATCTGGTGCAGATCGCTGGAGTTGAGCAACCAGATGAAGGCGACCCATGTTGCAAGCCAAGCGATGCCATCGCATGAGACCTCCAGCATTTTGCAGTGTATCTTCAGTGACTTGAAGGATGAGAACTGCAGCAGGTAGGCCACAAAGCGATCCGTCAGCTTCACATCTTGCTCCAAGATTTTCTTTAATGCGGGCGAAACTTGCCTCTGTGTAGACAAAAGAATTTGCAGATAAGTACAATTAATACAGAAAGTCTACTGCAAGCAATCACTTCACCTCTGTCATGTTGAGTGTTTTATTATATGGCTTATTCTGCAGAGTATTACTTGGGTTTCTTTCCAAATTAAAGCAAATAATTTTTATTCACCAGATAAAAATAAACATACATTATTCTGATGAGTTGTTCATTCCACATCAATAGAGCTGGCCAACTTACCTTATCGATACTATCGATAAATTGTTAACACCATTTAGGTGCAATCGATTATTACGATTTGAAATATCGAATTTATTTTCAAATAGTAAAACTAGAAAAGAACTTGGATAAAATATTCTATTTATTAATATGAATTAAAACATTTTGTGTAGCTTTTTTGTTAGCATAATTATTAACTATTTACATATTCCACCTTTCAAAGACGAAATAGTAATCAGCCATCAGCTTAAGTTTCCGGTGATTCTTGTTCTTGGAATCATACTCATAATGAGTCATTATCTCTTCCACTATTCAAAGACAGCGCCGCTGAGCAAATGCCAAGCACAACCAATTGTCAGTCAAAGCCCATATTTAATTCAATTAATAAATTTATTATAACCGTTAGAAGATTTTTGAGATTATTAAATTCGAAAAAATAAATGTGTAACTTTGTCTTAGCTTAATGATTTTATTTATAATTACATTAATAAGATCGAAAACTGCATTTGCTTTTGATATTAAGAATCTCTTATTAGAAATATAAATATTTGTTCAATATTTTGCTTGAAACTTTAGCATGGTATTATGAATATTGCTTTAAATTGCATAGTTTAACTATTTAAAAATTGTGGAGATTATTTTATTATCACATTATTTTCATTTACAGGCAAGAGATTTTACAAATGTTTTCTAGCTATATAAATCTGCTGATTAAACAATAAAATGTTCATTTTGTTGTTTTTTGTTTTGTTTTTTTTTTTTTGTTTGTGTTTGAAACATTGTTTGGATCAAAATATATATATTTGCCAAACATACTGTATTATATAATTTAAATAGTATACTAAACAATAATTTTGCAAAATGCTTTTCATGAATTAAGCAACACAATACTCAAGATTTTTATACAAATTTGAAAGACAGGAATTTAATTCAAAACGTAATTGAAATTACAAATTCGATTAGCTTAATAGCACATTTTTCTTGTGATATATTTATATTATCTTTTTTTTTGTTGTTTTGTTTTTGACAACCAAATTTTACAGTTTTGGAGATAAAATTAAATGAGTTTCGAACTACAAAAACTGACAATAATTTTTTCATTTTTGTTTACAAAAAATATTCTTTTGAAGCAGTTGATTTAAAAAAAATATACATATTAGCTTCAAAGCCTACAATGGTTATAAATACTTGTTTTACAGGCTAAATCTGGCAACGACAATATAAACTATAAACTTTTTATCACTTATTGTCGAGCATTTTTTAATCATTTTGAAAATTTTGTTTATGTTTTTAATACATATTGATTTTTATAGAAATGAATTCAATACTAATTTTATATGTATAAATCAATTGTTTTTGGGTAAATTCACTTCTATAAAAATCAATGCACAAGTTCCTAGACTATATAAGTTAGAGACTGATTTGATTAGTAAACCGAAATACCTAATTAGTAAAATCGAATTAAGGGATACCCAAAACTTGGTAAATTTTTAATGTATTACATAGTTAGGAAAATATCTATTAATGTCAAAAACTTGCATTCCTTTTTTATATTGCGATTATGTTGATTATAGATATGTCCGAGTGGGAAAGAAAGATGTCGAAAAGGAAGTTTTAGTCTGGAGTATCCCATAATTTAGTGTATTGATGTTTGATCAGTTTCAATTGTTAAAAACTTTTGAATTTTGTGTAATAATGCTTGTGGTTGAATGAGTGCATTTGGTTTTGTGATAATATTGTTTTTGTCGATGGTGTCGTTTTATAATGCCAAGCTACTTAAGTGGTGTCATTAAATGTTAAAAATACTGAAGCATGTATTTCAATAAATATCAATATCTCTTTAATTGCTTAAAATTGTATTTTATTTATAAAAAGCATTAAGTAATTCTGTCCGTGCTTAAGTTAATTTATTTCACACCATAAAATTAAAACTTTGAACCGAGTTTTTTCTTGTTTTAGTATTTTGGTATTAGTTTCTAAGAATACAAATTAATATGAGTATGAGTATATATGTATGTATATACATATGTAAGTATATATCGTGTGTGACACTCTACGTGCATTATATGTATGTATATATAATTCTATATGTGTGTAAACATATACATAAATCTGTATATATTCATATATATGTCAAACACATATTGCAATTACTTTCTTCGATTTTATATTATTGTTTTCTCTTCTTGTTATCTTCTGCATTTGATTTGTATTTATGTATTTGTTTTTGTTTGAGTTCATAAATAAAATTGTGTGCGCTTGAAGGCTTGAATTACTTGAATTGTTTTATTTGGCGTTGTATGTTAACTTTGCATTATTTTCACTGGAAACAAGGTTAAGAGGTACAGATAGTTCCTCGCCTTCGCAGGTATCGTTAAACTCAGGCAAAGATTGTGATTTTTTCCGTTTCAAAATAACATCTTTCAGTGTTGCTGCCGCTCCCCCTCCTGTTTCAGATAAATCCGTTTTGTATTTCTAGAAAATTATGATGATGGTCAAATAAATAATGATTTTCATCCAGTTGTCATGCTGACAACATAATTTAAAATTCTAGCAATGACAATCGAATTGCACTGCCACATTCTAAGATTTTTTTGCAGTATGTGTCAGCAAAATCCATATACCTAAGTGGAATAGTTAGTAATCAATTAATTATACTCACGTTAAATACTTGATCTGAAATACTGAGAGTTTCCTGACTTATCGACAAATCCAGCTTTTTGTGATCTATGAAACTATTCATGTTATGCGTCTCAAAGTCTGTCGCTGAGTTGCAGGGTAATTGTCGATTTCCTAGAGATTATTTAAAGATAGTACAATTAGTAAGTAGATGGAATTGGAAATTCAAATTGTTCGCTCACTTTTCTTGGATTTTTCGCACTCTTTGGGCCGCCTACGCCGAGTATGAATGGTGTCACGTCTCATTGAATGCGGTCGATTCACGCCATGCAGCTTAAAGTACAATCCACAAGCATTGCAAACCATCTCGCCTCGCACACTGCGTCTCCAAATGGTTGTTGTCAGGGTACCACAATTCGAGCACGACATATCCTTTTGCGACGTTGTCGATAAAGCATTGCTGCTACTGCTGCTGCTGCCGCTGTTACTGCTACTGTTGCATTTGATGCTCTGAAATTGTGATGGAATTGGAATCATTGGAATTAGTTAATTACATTAATCAATCAAATACATGCCTTTTTGTCTTTGATTCCCTCTGTCAATGTGTTTGATACACCTTCTGAGCGAACGTATGTATCTGTCACCTTAATATCTGGAGACTCAATGCAATCGGTTTTGGTTGGAAAACTTTGCTTACGCCTACATATTTTGACAACACTCGATTGAGATTCAGACATATCCTATATACCACAAAAAAACAACAAAAATAGTTGTGTTTTCGTATCAATTGAGTAGGTGTAAATGAGTCTTAATTACCTTTAAAAGTGGTAGTGGTTCTTCAGGTACTTTTGTCAATGCGATGGCCGACGGCGCAGGAAATACAAAAGTGTTAGTCATCATGCTGCGTATTAGTTGCGTAGCTCGACTTTCATCTTTGTTTTTGGCTGAAAAAAGAGAAAACACCGTTAAGTATTATAGTTCAATCAACATAATCTTAAGTCTACAATTATTTCAGACAATTATTTATATATAAAATATACTTAGATTTCAAATCAACTCACCAGCGGAACGTGCCAATGCTTGCCACAGTTGTGTCGTCGCCGCATCTGTTGCATGATCCGAATTGACGCTCTCGGGCGTCTTGCGATCATTCATTGCCGATGCAATATCCATTTCTAGTTTATTCGAGTCAGAGCTGTCCTCAGAGTCCGATAGACAAGTCGCAATACTTTCGGTATTTAGTTTAGTTTGTTGTTGTTGTGGTGTTTTTGTGTTCAATTGGTAAAGGGATGAGCCGCCAACATCGTTGATCGTAATACTATAGTTCTTAAGATCGCCATCGCAAGAGCCCCTTAGAGGAGCATTCACATGGACATCAAGTATTGGTGGTGGTGGTGGCGGTGGCGGTTGCTGGCCAAAGTTACGTGATGTTGATGTTGAGGTTGCAGCAAATTCATAATCATTCTTTTTCTTTTTCACGGACAAATCGATTTCAACAGTGTCGTGCAGCATCTCGTTATCGATTGATGGACGTTTTGATTTTATCACAGAACTTTTAATACTTGTTTCCGCAGAGAGTGCAGAGAGACAAGGAGATTGGGGATTCGAGCATGGTGGTGAAATGACAATTTTTTTACTTATATCCATAAGCACTGCGGCAGTCTCTAGTTGCTGTTGCAAGTTCTTATATTGCTCAACATCTTTTGCATCTTTTGATTGTATCGCCGTCCCATTATCTAATTCAAAATATTTCTCCGTTTTAATTGCTGTTCGCGGTGTCATTATCTTATTGGTATCGGGATTCAATATCGGCTCACGATGCTCAATAATAGCATTGCTCGACGATGATGTTGTTTGTGATGATAGCGATGGACTCTCAAATAGGTTTGAATACAATAATGGAGCTTGTTGCATATCTCTGATGTTGCTTTCAATTTGGCGCTCGATGATTTCCTTTGCATTTACAAGGGTAACGCCATCAAGTTTCGGCTGCCGTTGGCTATATCTTGTTTTTGACGATTTGCTCAGTTCAGTCAGCGCCGTTGCCGCTATTGCCTCCGATGTGGACTTTAAAATTTCATCAAGTTTCATTTCCAGTTCATTTGCGTCCTAAACAAAATATAAAATGTATTATTTTTATTTGTACAAATAAAGTTTCGCATTAAATTCTTACTAATCAAGTATTTACTTACAAGATGCTCGGAGTCCGATATTGCCAGGAATTCTCTTAAGGCCATATGCGAATTAAGCGCCATGTTGCGGAACTTCCAAAATGATTCGAGCTTAATGCGGCACTCAAGGCACACGATTGACGGAAATCCATCGTTGGGCAATGGCTGAAATAGTTGGCGGAAAACAAAGAGTTTGATAAATATATAATCATCGATCGTTCCAGAAAATGTCTAGAAGGGTACGGAATATTGTTATAACATGTAACACATAAAATAAAATATGTTTATAAAGTAATTATTTAATCGCTTGCCAACTTTTCAACTCATTTTAAAAATATATAAAAATGGATTTTTAGATGCTTTATTTAATAATCCCACAAACAATTATTAACTAATGTCTGTCATTTACATACATCATAAATAATAAAAATATTTATTTAAAAATTTAATTATTTTTTTTTAGATTTTTTTACTTCAGTTATTAATTTAAAACCCAAACATAGCAAGCAAGCGCACGGTGAAAATCAAGTACTTCACTTTGTTGCCCTATCAAATGAAATTCACCACAGTGCAAATACTCAACACATGCTATCCAATGTGTCCAATTGGAGGGGTGACTTTATTTGCAGTGAACTCAGCAAGGGTATTTAAGCATCGGCATGCCGAAAAAATAAAAAATCCTTTTCCCTTATCTTATTCTTATATATTTTTTATCACTGATAAAACCTTAGCTAAATAAAAAAGAGATATGTTGTCAATAGCAACAAATAATAAAACATTTTGTCTCGCTCACACTTATCAGTTCAACGAAAGATAATGAGTGTTGTAAAAGTAATTCGTTTGAACGTAATTCCAGCATTAAAGCAAATGAATAAAAAAATAAATATACAGCTGTGCCCATTGAAATAGCAGTGCAGACGACCTACACATTTAAAGTTGAAAAATATTATTATAAACACAACTTCGAGACAAAATTTTTTTATAACAGCTTAATATATTTAATTTGCGATAATTAAACATATTTTTCATTTTGGATAATTCAATATTTTTCCGAATGTGGATGTTAACATATGAAAATGTCCGTATTATGAAGACCATTGAAATAGCAGTGAAAAAACAAAAATGTAATAAATTTCAAAAAATCTTATAAATAACTTAATCCTTCTAAATTTCGAGTTGAATACGACCTTATAATTTGTTGTGTAGCCTTTATTGGCTATTAGAGCCTCACAGCTACGTGGCATGGAGTCCACCACGTCCTCGCAACGCTTGCAGGGATTCTGGCCCTATACCTCCTGTACAACTTGTCAAAGGTGTGGCTTAGATGTCGGGGATTTCTTGGCAACATAATGCTTGAAGTCCTCCATCAGTTCCCAATCGGATTTAAATCCGGGAACTGTGCTGACATAGCATTACATCAGTTTTTCATGACCAAACCACTCCGTGACCAGTTGGCCGGTGTGTTTAGGTTTCGTGGCTCTGCTGAAAAGTCCATATTGAAGGGGCATTTCATCCTGAGAATACTTCAGCATGATGTTTCTTAATATATTTTCAAAGATTTCTTGGTCTATGATCTCATCGATCATATTTATAGGTCCCACACCACTGTATGAGAAACATGCCCATATCGTGATTTTAAGACCACCATGTTTAGCGGTCTTAAGGGTATGGTTTAGGTCATTTTAGGTGTTTGGTGGTCAACGGACATATTGTCTTGAACTTTTCTAATAATTAACACCAGTTTAGATGCATTTGTCCAAAGGATATTACGCCATTTGGAAAATGGCCAGTTCAAGTGGCGCTTGGCAAACTCCCACCTCGCTTTGAGATGTCTATAACCAAGTAATTGCACCTTTTCTGGACTTCGGGTATTCAAATTTGTATCCACCAGTCTTCGGCCAATAGCCACTTCACTGATTCCCCAACTCAGCCCTGCTTTAATATCCCTAGAGGATGCAAAAGGATTAGTTTAGCTGAAGAGCACTATGCATCGGTCCTCTAAAATTGTGGTTTTTTGTATCGCACCACGGTTTTCAGGCTTTGATTTATAATTTATGTCATTGAAAACCATTTTGGTAAAACATTTTAGGCGACACAGAACTTTTTTATACAATTTTGCTCCTTCCTAAGCTCAAGAAAGGACCTCCTCTCTACATTGGACCAGTTAGGTCCTTTACACACTAAAATTAAATTTTTTTTTATAGTTATAGTGCATTGTCGTATAAACTACAATAATAAACCAAATTAAACTCACTTTTCATAAAATTAAAAACAATTTCGGCTTTTTAGTGGAAGAAAAGAAAAAACTGCTATTCTAATGTTCAGCCCAAAAGTGGTGCACTTGGGTAAAAATATCAAAATTTCAGAAAAACTGATCAAATCAAACGGGGTTTTTGCTGTTTTCTTATCTTTATGCATTATTTTACAAAAACAATGTGCTAGCGATCAACTAACAAAAAGGAATAACCAAAAAAAACGGTTACATAGTCTTTTCTCTGTCGCACTGCTATTTCAATGGGCACAGCTGTATGTATATATGTATGTATGCACATACATACATATTTATGTGTGTGTGTATACAAAATATTCGTGTGACAAGGAATAGCTTTGATAATAAATAATTAAAAGTACAAATATATGTTTGTTGAATTTTGCGTGGATTATTTTACATTTAGATAATTAATGCATTCAGCGAAAAAGTCGTAAAGTTGCATGGAAAAGTAATCGCAGAGTGAAGCAAAGCAGAGCAGACATTTCTTTTATTTTTTAAAATGATGGTAGCGTAATCACACACAATCACCAAATCACCATCACCAACACAAGCACATGTATGTATGAATGTGCATACAAACATCGTGAGCACACATATACAAATGCACGCAAGCATGCAATACATATACACATCGATATATTCATACACATGCCCCGCATACGTACCATGTGTGTGCGTGTGTGTGTGGGTTTGTGTGTTGAGTTGAATTAAAAACAACTTTGCCTTACCTTAATAGAGAGACAGTTGAATATCTGAATTGTAATGTGCGGTGATGAATCATCTTTATGCTCTTGATTGTAATTTTCGTTGCTTGACGTATTTTCGCCGATATCATGAAATAGTCCAACATGCTGCTGCTGTTGCTGCTTAACTTTGAAGTGTTGCTCCTTCTCCTGGTCGCCAATTGGATTATTTGTTGTTTCACTATTTCTCACTTCTTGTTGCGGATGTTGTGTTGCTGCTGTTGTTGCTGGAAATTTTAATGCTGATGTTGTTGGTGGAGAAGTTGACGACGGAGTTTGCAGCATGCGACGAGCGTAGTTAATATTGTTGTTGTCAATTGTTGTTGTTGTGCATGGCGGGTTAGCAGCAGACGACGATGATGAAGAAGAAGAAGGCACACTCGGTGTGTTGTAATTGTTTTTTATATGTAGAGAATTATTGGTATTGCTGCTGCTGCTGCTTTTTTCTGCTGCTTCTGCTGCTGATAACTCGTTATCATCACCATCACAGCAACATGTATTATTTGGGTCCAGAGCATTATTGCAGACACATTTGTTGGCCGCATTAATATTGCACGGATTAGTGGCGTTCAATTGGCTAGTGCCAACTGTTTCATTTTCTGGCTCTTGTAGGCCTGTTGTCGACGTCTCACTTGTACAACTACTTGGATTATAAATTTGTAGATCTGGGATATCGCACTCATTAACCAATGTGAGGCACAATCGACAAACTTGACGATACTTATGTGGTACATTATACATAATTAGTTGTGTTATTTGTATTTGTTTTCACTTGCAAGCAATCTGACACACACTATTTGATTCTTTGTTATATTTGAAAATTATAACTTTAAAACAAATTAGAAAACAAATGTAAACACTATTTGTCACTTTTTCATTGTTTTACAATCCACATTCAGCTCACTGAAAATAATTCAATTCACTGGTTCTTCGACAGCGATAATATCGCGAACTAGTCGTTCTCTTTTTGCACATCAAGTGAATGTCCGACATTGATGAGTGTACAATTTACGAGCTGATCACACCACCTGCACATCGATAAACTAAACTGCGAGTGATATCGACTTTGTGATTAGAATTATAATAAATTTTACAATTTTTTAATATATGTTCTAGCATGTACATGTATATAAAGAAAAAATAATTATTTTTCCAAATAATATCACAACTAAGCCACATGCAAATAAAATAGTCACTTAATTATTATTTATGTTTTCAATAAATCAGATACGTGATTCATTACAAAATACGTTTTTCTAATTTTAAATTAAATAACAATTTTAAAAATGTACTAATTTAAAATTAAATAACAACATTAAAAATGTACTAATTTTCAATTAAAAGAGTATTTAAGAATATTAATTAAATTGATGACTCATGCTCAAAATTGGCAACATAATTCGATATTTTAATAATTTTTAAATTTCAAGAATTTAATTTATATTTGAAATTAATTTTAAGAATGGCGTGAATCATAACGTGGAAAGTCCGAAAAAATCGAAATAATTGCGGTGCAGTTCATAAGGACAATGTAGAGCAATTTATCGATATAGAGAATTGCAACCCTTACTCGTTATTGGGCGTTCTATGAAAAGTTCGATTTCATTCTAGTGTCACCACTAAATTTAAAAAAAATCATTAGATTATAAATTAATAAATACATGCATAAATATATATATGCCAATTGAATACAGAGTATGTATACATGTATTTATTTATAGCGAAATACAAAACATAACTGTCTTTATATAACACAAGCACGAACATTTGAACGCGTGAACGTACGTACAATATCGAAGAAATATTCTCGGCCGTATGTGTAGTGTGTACATATGCTTATACATATTTTATATGTGCACATGTATGTAACGGAATGCATACATATGTACATGCGTGTTTGTGTTTTGTATGTGTGTTTATAATGTGTATGTATGTATGCACACATTGTCTATATAGTGATTATAGTAACAACGTAGTAAGTCCTTCGTGAGCATATTTTATACGACATTCACTACAATTTGATCGCTGTGTGTTTTTTTCCTCAATATTTGACATTTTTGTTTGTGTGTGGTTGTGCGTTATACATTAATTAATTAGCGCGAACATGTGTATTTTGTATTTTGCTGCTTGAAGCATGTGCAAATAGAAAATGTGCTGTCCTCAATTGCATTTCAATTGATGCGTATTTATTATGTTTATTTATACGCAATTTGTGATAGTAGTGTATAAAAATTATCGATAACAGATTGCAAATTAATGTTGAGTTTACCTTTGGAACTATGCGAATATATAGATAATACATAACTGTATATACATTTGCACTTACACATACATACACACATGTGTAACTCGAATGTATGAAAACAAAACTCCCCCTGGAAATACCCGGAAATATTTCCGTCACACATTTCCCACGAAATTTTTATTCGTATGGTTGGTGTGTGTTTACATACATTTAACAAATACATAATGCGCATTAGACAACGACATTCGCTAATTAATCATCAAAGTACTGGCTGTGAATAGATAAAGTTACAATTACAATTACAATAGATTTTCATCAAATCCTAGTTCAGAGATGATACCCACTTTAACACTTTATCAGTTAGATTTTAATTAATGTGATTTAATCTGTTTTAGCCTCCCAACTCTTATCGTTGCTAGTTCGGATAGGTCTACACACATATCTATGTATATGTATTTACAATTGTTATTAATATGCATCACAATTTTCGTTGATATTTTCAGTTAACATAGGATAGTGGATCATTCATGATGGCTTCCATGTCGGACAACGGATTAGTTCTAAGTGGTTACCAAAAGAAACTGAAAACTATGAAAAAAGAAGTTTTTCGTTTTGTATAAAGATACCACAAATAATGCAGCACGATTGGAATACTATGATACGGAAAAGAAGTTTATTCAATGTGCCGAACCCAAACGAGTTATTTATTTAAGGAGCTGCTTTAACATTAATCGACGTACTGATACAAAACATCAATTTGTCTTGGGTCTGTCGTCGAGAGAAGGCGGCTTTGGGATTGTCTTAAATTCGGAGAATGATTTAAAGAAGTGGTTAGATAACCTCTTATCCATACAACGGGATCACGCCTTTCGATCTGATCAAGCCTTCATACCATATGGTGAGTAACTCTCTTTAAAGAATTGGGTCATAATAAAAGCATTTATGTCTCTTTCAGAGTATGTCTGGCAAGTCGTGGTGCAAAGGAAAGGAATGTCGGAGAGTGCTAGGATCACAGGCAGCTATCATTGTTGCCTGAGAGCAACGTCGCTTACCTTCAAGTGCATGGGATCGGAAAAGTTACCTAATGGCGAGGATCGTCTCGATAATGCCGAAATCCTTTTGACCACAATAAGACGGCAAGTCTAGACACTACAATATTCATGAAATCTATAGTTAATCACACTTTTTTATGTCGCTTGCAGTTGTGGTCACGCTTCGCCTCAGTGCATTTTCTTTATGGAATTGGGACGTCAAAGTGCATTGGGTTCCGGAGAACTGTGGATGGAGACAGAAGATGCTACAATTGCAAAAAAAATGCACGATACTATATTACAGTAAGTAGAAGTTCTTGTCAAATGAGAACTTCAATTCTTTAGTTGACTTGAGTATGTTTTTTTGATGAAATAATTAAAATTTGCAAGTACAAGGTAATTAATTGAATTTCTTTTGCAGAGCAATGTCAGCCAAAACCGAGTCTAACATGAACTTGCTAAACGTTTACAAAGGAAAAACGGATTTATCCAACGAACCAATGAGGAAACGTTCATCATCAGCAACAGAGGCGTCCAAGCCCATTAATGTTTTGCATAAACGACAAAATCCTATTGAAATTAGAAACAGTTTTTCGCCACAGTATAACAGTAAGTCAAATACAAGCATTCCTTTGTTGATCTAAGTTGTACTTTCTAAGTAATAGATGTGCTATATACATGTATAAAAACCGTATTTTGTTTTTTCATTTAATTGAAATGTCATGGAAGACGAAAGTAGAGGGAGAAACATTCATATATTGCATTGTAATCCATACAAATTAATGCTGCACTGCGTACCTTTGAATACTAACATTAATAGGATAAAAATACAATATTTGAGATGGTATCTGTAGTATGTATAGATCATTTGAAATAGAGTGGGTAAATAGGACGTGGTAATTTAAAAAGAATCTTAAGGAAAAGGTATAAGTCAACGTTGATTTGTAGATGGGTTTGAATCTCAGTCATGAGTGATAGATGTATGCAGGCAGTGCACCACCAAATTTTAGCATATTTTAAAAATTCGACTTTAGTTTGAAGACCCCACAAATCGGATAACATATTCGCAATTTGCTTTTTAGGCTATGGACGAGAAAGATGTGACAGCTTGCCAACGCGAAATCGGACGCTGAGCGAATGCAGCAATCAAACCTATAGCGCATTAAAGCACGGCCATCGATGCAACACAATATCGGGTTCCCGGCCACATGCAACACAAAGACACAGTGATAGCCCTCCAATTACTACACCAATGAAATGCTCGGAAAGTGAAGAATCCTCAGTTAGCATTGATGAAGCTGACGATAAAGACATGTTTGACCCGTATCGAATAAAGTAAGTTCGCTGGTGCTTTTAAAATTAATATATATTAAATTCTCGTCAATATTTTCTTGCAGTTCAAGGAGTTCAAAGGGCATAATACCAGAGGAAAATCTAGATGACGACTTGGTTGTTGTCGACAATAGCAAAATGTCACGAATCAATGGTAGTGTCCAATGTCAAGGTAATATTGAGGAAAATGCTTTTAATTCACATTCTTTTTGTCATTCATAGAAAACTTTGAAAACTATATTTCTATGACCCCAATGAAAACGACGTATGAAAACATCAATGCCAATCATGTGAACCATTGCGTAGGATCAAACGCCATGATTGGTGTTGCCGACGAAGACTTGAATTTCGCTTTTCCCGAACACTCTCCCGAGAAGCTGGCAAAAGACGCGGAAGTGGACAACCAGTAAGTTTCTTGATAGTCCTGGAAATTATTCAATGAATGGCCTTAAACTAAATTCTAATTTTTTAGGTATGAACGTCCAATGCGTGCGTATTCGATTGGCAATAAAGTGGAGCATACGAAGTTGAATAAGGTTCTCAGCAACCTGAATGAAGTGGATAATAGCTCAACGCGAGTTCGAGCTTATTCGGTTGGATCAAAGTCAAAAATACCTCGTTGCGATATTCAGCGAGGTGTTCTCTTTTCCAAAGGCAAAAAGGGACATAAGGGCAGTCATTTTAATGTATCTGTCGATATGCAGGCATACAACGATGTTGGATTCAACACTCCAAGGGAAATTAAGTCAACAAGCGCTCCTCTGTTGAATCCAAAACAATATATTAACACGGATCGCATGAGTGATTTAATGGAAATCGATTTCTCCAATCCAGTCAGCACACCTTCCTCCAACACATTGTTGTCGCAACCGCAAAAGTCCTCTACAAAAAATTTCCAAATAGCAAATCTAACTCAAACAACAAATATTCCTCCTAATCCTTATTCAATGTCCTCTGGAAATATCAAACAAATGGAATTGCAAAGGCAAGAAGAGCCAGCATATCCTACCTTACCCTATCCAACCCCAACAAAGTGTGCGGAGACTCCTACTGATAATGGATATTTGGAAATGAAGCCGGTTGGCATAACACCCTCAAATTCCAAACCTAACAACTATTGTCTTGAGGATCAGATATTAAGGTTGAGGCTGCACAACTCTTCCGCCATGCCAGTGCCGTCGAGCAAGCCAATGGACACTTTGAATTCGAATGAAAAGAGTCCCACTCAAGGTTCAACAAGTCCTCTCAAAAACAACATTCGATCATTTATGATGGATAGAAAGATAGAGAATAGGCCACCAGATACTAGTATAGAATTATCAAAACCTGCATATTTGTCGCCGACTAATGAAAAGTTAAAGAGTCCCCAGCATCCACATCAGCAGCAGACACAACAGCAACAACAACAGCTCGATGAAAATACCAAATTGGAAAACAAATGTGAGAATACAATATCAAATTTTGCGGCCACAGTCGGAAGAAAGTTGATACATTCAATAAGTAACGAGGACTATTCAAAAAACATGAATAAACCACAAGAGGCGGGTGACAGTAAAGATGTTGGGTACCAAATACTACAGATCAAAAGTGATAGTTCCCTAATTTCAAAAAAGAAAAATCAAAGGCCAATATATAAGCCACAATGTGGTCGACAGTTTCTACTCGAGGGTGTCAATAGTGCAGATGAAAAGGTTCTGAAGCCAATTGCGCACCCCCCAAATGCACCTTCGTTAAACAACAAATTGATAGCGGCGACAGATTTAAAGGAATCCAAGGCGGAGCCTCTTTTAAATAAAGATGAAAATGAATCGGCAACGTCAGCAGGACCCTGCGAGCAGCATGCATTGTATTACGCAAGTTTAGATCTTCCTCAGAGCAGCGGACAAATCACCTCAAAATGTCTTAAAAACAACGCATCGTGTGAATCTCCGCCAGTAGCAGTTTCTTTTGATAATCGAAACTCATATGCAAAAATTGATTTTGACCAATCTGATTCATCGTCTGCTTCATCAAAAATTTTTAACGTTTAAAATGTATCATAAATATATTACTTTTTTCTTAAAAACAGAAATTGCCGACTTGTTTTCATTAAAGAATTGTACAAAAATACATAACATTTAGTTTTAAAAATATTGTTTCAGTGCGCTCAACTTAAAAACTGGTTGGATTTAAAATAACACTAAGACTTCACCATAAGTTTTGCAAAGATGTTTTAATATTTGAAAGTTACCGCTAAAAAATATCGATTTAAAATCGAAGTCGAATATACTGGCATATCCGAGGGTGTGACCATTTTGAAAATATCTAAATATGTAAAATACAACAAATATTTTTCCTAATCCGATCTGTGGTCACACTGTTCACAATAGAAAAAAACATTTGTTGTGAAAGATGAAATCTACAAAATTGAAACGAAATTTTTGGCTCACTGCCGAAATAGAATGCATGCTAAATCTAATTAAGGAGGTAAAATTGGAACAAGGATCCGCACCGAGTACCACGACGCATCACACCTTCACTCAGATTGCTAGCAAAATGAAAAAACATGGATTTCCCAACAAGTCACCGACGCAAGTGCGTCGAAAATGGTTTCAGATGAAGTCCGCATATCTTTGCTATAAAAAGGGGAATGTAGATCGCTTATTTTTAATACCGGAGAAGTTTCGCAATGTAATAGCACAGTTTGTTGAAAATGGTAGTAAAATGGTATCTAGCCCTCAACAGCAACCTGCTGAACGAAAAGTGAAGCCAAAAGGTAAACAATACTGATCTGCATTAGATTAAATAAATATAATTATAATTGTTCTTTTTAGTTGCAGTGCCTGTGTCAGCTGTGGATACATTTATGGCGCAGATAAAGCAGAACAATAAACTATTGAATGCTGAGTTCAACAAATTGGAAGAGACACTCTTGAATTATGAACAACGGTGTCAAAGTATGCGAGATTACAATATTATTAAATACATCAATAATTACTAGATTTCTGAATAGTTAATGTATGAAGAAATATGTATTTAACTTATTTTATAATTGATTAGTTAATAGTTATAAAAATACTTTAAGTTAAAAGTGCAATCGTTTTTTTATACTCTACGCTTTCCATATATTATAACATAACATATATATTAAGAAGTTTTAAATTTTTTGAATAAAAACAAAAACAGTTGCAATCTAGTTTTGTTTTTGTTTGTGCCTTTTGATAACAAAAATAGAGCCAGCTCAATGAACTGCACCGAATTCTGAACCATGGTTTTACAGAAATATTCTGTTTATTACATTTTTAAAAATAATAACATTTATAAAATGCAGTTTTTACGACAATTGTAAATAATCGCTTTAATTAAAAATGTATAATAAAGTATATGTATATATAAAAAAGTAATTTTTTGCCCCGCTCAATTCAAAGGAACTGCACCGAATTCTGAACCATGGTTTTACAGAAATATTCTGTTTATTACATTTTTAAAAATAATAACATTTATAAAATGCAGTTTTTACGACAATTGTAAATAATCGCTTTAATTAAAAATGTATAATAAAGTATATGTATATATAAAAAAGTAATTTTTTGCCCCGCTCAATTCAAAGGAAACTTGTCGATAACACATAAACCAAACAAATTATCGAGACGACGCGATAACAGGCTACTTCGTCGATAGTTATTGGAGCGATTGCAGTTGTTTACTAATTGGCGCCAATTCGACTTCGAATGTCCTACATTCGAATTAGTTATTGATTTTTAACCTGCTGACATAATTGCAGTGAGTGAGTTGAGTTTATTTATCGTGACTAAAGTGTCTATCTTAACCCCGTAGTGACTTGAAAAACGTACAAAATTGCACACTTACTGGAAAATCCGTTGCACCACCAACCACCGCTATCGGGTGGCACAGCGGATCGACTTGGCGTAGAATTCGATTTCTACAACGTGGCCTCCAGTAAAGTACACCCGAGTCCGGGGGCAGCGCGCAGTGTCTGGGCGCTGCCCCTGACGGCCTCCTCATCATGCAACATGGAGGAAGATGGACACGCGCATGGCGACATCGATATCGACATTGATCATCATCGACCCCATTCACCAACTGGCGCCAATGGTGGCGCCTCCAATGGTGATGGCAGCGAGCACGACAGCAATATGATTCTTTTCGAGGGCTTAGATGGGGCCACCGTTAACCTCGATGACATCTTCGATATCATCAAGAGCGGCGAGGTCAGCGAAGTGGAGAATCTGGTGGAGAAGTTTGGCATGGAATGTTTGTCGGCTCGGGATAGACACGGCTATACGCCTGCCCATTGGATTGCGCTCAATGGCAACGTGCAACTGATGCGATATCTGATTGAACGCTCCGCTCCCATTGATCTCCCCTGCCTGGGCACCCAGGGACCGCGGCCCATCCACTGGGCGTGCCGCAAGGGACACGCTTCCGTTGTGCAGGTGCTGTTGCAGGCGGGAGTCGCCGTCAACGCAGCGGACTTTAAGGGACTGACGCCGCTGCACTTGGCCTGCATGTATGGACGCACTGCAACGGCCGCCTATCTGCTGGGCATGGGTGCCTTGAACAATTTAACGGACATCAATGGTGACACGGCGCTGCATTGGGCTGCGTACAAGGGTCATGGCGATCTGATGCGTCTGCTCATGTACTCGGGCGTGGAGCTGCAGAAGACGGATAACTTTGGCTCGACGCCGCTGCATCTCGCTTGTCTCTCCGGGAATATCAACTGTGTGCGGCTGCTGTGCGAGAAGTCGCAGCTTGATCTGGAGCCGCGTGACAAGAATGGCAAGACACCCATTATGTTGGCTCAGGCGCATCAGCATCAGGATGTGGTACGTCTGCTGTACGGTGAAGTGAAAAAGAAGTCACGCTGGATGCCCTCCGTCTCGGAGAGTTGGGGCTGGCTCTTTGGCGGCGCCGGCGACTCGAAGGGACCGCTCTTCCTGTTTCTGTTCTCGGTGCTGCTCTGGGGTTATCCCATGTACATGATACGCGCTATTCCCATTACCTGGAACATATTGCGGCGATCGCATTATTGCTTCATCTACTGGAATGTGGTCATGTGGGTCAGCTGGGCCATTGCAAATCGTCGTGATCCCGGTTATATTCCGCTCAGCTCCGATGCCTACTATAGGGCCATCAAGCAGATCCCGTACTTCGATAAGCTCAAGAAGCGAAATGTGATGTTGACGCGTCTCTGCCACAGCTGCCGTTGCCTGCGTCCGTTGCGGGCCAAGCATTGTCGAGTGTGCAATCGTTGTGTCTCCTACTTCGATCATCATTGTCCCTTCATCTACAATTGTGTTGGGCTGAGGAATCGCATGTGGTTCTTCCTTTTTGTGCTGTCGGTGGCAGTTAATTGCTCGTTCACCATATACTTTGCTTGCTACTGCGTCATGATCGAGGGATTCACGCTGCTCTACGTGTTGGGACTCATCGAGGCAGTTGTCTTCTGCGGTCTCGGATGGATTCTCACCTGTACCTCGGTAAGAATAAAACATCTATTTTTGCAATTCCGTTTTATTTTTTGTTATTTTGTTCAGATTACTTTATTTCCATTATATAAATATAAAATATCATGATATAAAAGATCTATTAGATATTTTCTATATGAAATAATTTTGTTTATGTATATAGAAATTCATTTCGTTTCCCAATTTCATAGTTATTTTGATGAATAAATCGAAATGTTTTAATTATTGGTTTATCATTAATATTCAGTCAATATGCAGAGCTTTATAAGAATTACTGATTGATATAAAATTGAAATAACAATTATAATTTGTCATAGAATGAATACTTATTTAAAATTTCTTCAAAATAAATTCCTTCATATTGTTTCGTAATGTATTTAATGCTTTGTGATTATTTGATAACATCAATCAAATAAAGTTTTATATTGTTTTTAAGAATTATAAATTTGAGGCTAATTTTTATGGTAATCTCGATCGATTTTAAAAGGAAATGTACTTTCTATTCTTGTTACTACTTTAATTGAATTAATATCAATTCACATCTTTCAGATCCTTCATGCCTGCATGAATCTCACCACAAACGAAATGTTCAACTACAAGCGCTATCCTTATTTGCGAGACAAGCGCGGACGCTATCAGAATCCGTTCTCACGCGGACCAATCCTCAATCTGCTGGAGTTCTTTGTCTGTCTGCCCGATCGAGGCGATGACACCGATCTGCTGCTTGAGGATAACATTTGATTAAGAAGCTAGGAGCGCGCCCAAGCTCCTTGCCGGCGCAAGGTTCCAGTGCGTGGATAATAGTCAGTCAGTCAACGCTCCACGAAGGAGCAAATGGCGGCAGCTGTGCTTTAATTTTTGCTCCAGGCGATACTATCAAGTTGGGGATGTTGATATGCAAGCATTATCGAAAGTGGCAATTGTTGTAAGTCAATATTATCAAATAAGTGATATATTTGGCTATTTTTGAAAAACATAGTTAAAATTTAGATTCCAATAGAAATAAAACGAATGAAAAAGGCAATTATACAAAAAATGTGATGACAACTTATGAAATTAATATAGAAATGATAAATCTGCCACCACAATATTTTCGAGAATATCAACAATCCTTCTTGCATACTTAAATCACATCCACAATTTGTTCGTTTATAAATTTTTATCAAAACAATTGCAATTTATTCTTGCAGAGGGGTTCGGTTCTAGAAGATTGTCAGCGAGAAACTTTCAACTAGTTAGCATAATAAGCAAATCAATTAGTTAGTTGACAAATTTCCAATAGTTATAGTTTCCACATATATCATGATCTCGACAAAGAACAGGATACTCTGCTGTAAGGATATTTTTCGAGCTTCGGCAGCTTCGAAGAATGCTTCTTTTCTAGCATATTAAATAAGAATACGCTTCTCTTGTTAATTTTTTTGTACAAAATTGTTACATGTATAAAACGTATTTAATGAATCTCTATATTATATATATACTACATACTTAATATAATAATTAATCAAAATGTGTGTGTGTGTATGTAAATGATGACTAAATGGCTAACATGTAGAGGGAACGCGAGTGTTCGTCGCTCCATTTGTTCATTCGTTTAGAAATTGCACAGTTAATACTAAAACTCAGATCGGACTGAAAGATAATCTCTCTTTCTATAATGGGTACACTTTGGTATGTATATTGGGCGTGTGTAGAATTAATGGAAATTCTGATTTGATTTGCAAACGAATGATTATTGCAATACTTTAGTTTGTTTAGCTCTCGAAACAAAAGTCATAGTTCTCCGGATCTTCGGGAATTGGCGGCGGATCCTTGCTAATGTCCACGCCCTCGGTGTCCAGCAACCGTAACTTGATCTCCATAGAGAGCAGCGTGTCAAAGTCCTCCTTCTTCTGCTTGCTGCACATCTCTTGGCCAAGCAACGCATTGATGCCATCCGTCCAATAATTGAACACGCTCTCATCCGGTGCCATAAAATCGAGTGTCGAGTGATCCATGCTCTCGAATGTGATAGAGAAGGCCAAGCTAACGGCTGGCTTACGTGAACGGGTCTCCTTCATGTGCGGACACTCCTTGCCCTCCAACAGCTGCTTGATATCAATGATGGGCAGCTTCTTGGGCAACTCTTCCAGCGTGGGAATGTTCTTCTCATCGCTGTCGCCATAGTGTATCACCTTGTGGTTAGGTGACAAGCGTGCATACCAGAACTTGTCCTTTGTGCGTGTGCCGCGCAGATACTTAGAAAAGCGAGTACCTGTAATGATAATTAATAATGAAAGTTGGCAGTAGAAATTACTAAACTTCTCCGCACCTTCCACTAGATACGATAGTCGCTGCTGTTTGATTAGCTCCTCGATTTGCGGCGAGATTTTCTCTTTGAGCTTTACAATGGCCGAAGCCGTCGAATCGCATTCCTCCTTTGAGGTGCGCTCCTGTTGCCGCAGCGTGGTTATCTGCTGATATGTGAGCAGAGCAATCTTGCTGCGAAAATCCTCCAAGTTCTCGGGACGAAGTTTCAAAGTGCGTTGAATTTGTTCGCGCACTACGCTAAACACCTTTTGAAAGTCCTCGGCTGTGGCACGCATATCCTTCCAGGTGCGATTCAACGTAATGACGCAAATGCAAAAGAACTCTTCAAAAGGCTGATCGTGAGTAAAGAACATGGGCTGAAAATCCCCTGATTGCTCTGCGGGTGGCTCGCCTATGCGCAAAATGTCGCAGAGCACCTTAACCAGCTCAATGGAGGTGCGTCCAAAGGGACATTCGTGTTCGTCGGCGCGACAGGAGTTCTCGTGAACAATCTTCGTGTACTGCTGTGTGTAGTTGCGAGCAAAGTAAACCATGCAGTCCAGCGCCAAGATGCCTACGAAACAGATTAACAAGTTAAATACAAATTCTACAAAAAAGTGAAACTGAAATGATCGTTTACCTGGAGGCGTTTCTATGAAGTCCTGTGCGGGATTGATATCGCACTTGAAGCCCAGTTTCTTGTAGTACTGTGAGAAGTTGACATTGCCACCACCAGAGCCGCCGCCACCCCCTCCACTGCCACCGCCACCACGTCGAATGTGTTCATCATTCAAGCTGAGATTGCCCGCATAATCATCGAAAGCAATGCGGCGCAATTCTTTGATTTTCTCATGTGCATCCTGATCCTGGGCATTCATCTTCATGCGCATACGCTTCTCCAATAGACCAATCGTGAGTGTCTGCAGCACATACAGCTGATGTGTCATCTCCGTGCTCAGTCCGTTACCAATTAAAGCCAAACGATACTGTTTGGCACTGATGGTGTTGGCAATGACTCGTTTGCGTTGTTCATCCGCCTTCATGAAGAGTGCATTGAGCAGCGCAATGGCATTCTGACGCATCACCGGTGAGTTAACCTCCTGCAGTAAACGCAGCAGATCCTGCAGTTTAATGTCTTCGGCCACCAGCACATATTTGCTACTGCTCTGCACAATGTTCTCGAGATTCGAAAGTGCACTCTCGCCACATTTGGTTGGATATTTTTGGAAATTGCGCACGATTTCAATGTTGCGGGCGACAAAGGAGTTTTCAGGCACCTCCCAGGATACGGTGCCGTGCTCCATAAGCTCCACAAAGCTGGCCAGACTGTACTTGAGTATATCCTCATTCTTTTGACTGTCATCCACAATCATTTTAATCAATATATCCAAGCCCTTCTCCTTAATAAATTCCAAAGCAAATGTGTGATCGGTGCTCAATGATGTCAACTCCTTGAGACGTTGCGCTTTGTCGTCAGGGTCACCATTGATCAAGACATCTAATGCATCGCTGGCCGTCTTCGAAGGTGAGTACTGTAGACACAACACTGAGCCATTCTTAATCTCATTGCGATTCTTTTCCGTCACATACTTCATATTGTTGGGTTCACAGAACTGCAGCGCATAATTCTGATGATCGCTAATGGACCAACCGTTGCATATTTCTTGTATTTTGCCTTGAAAATGTACATTAGTTTAATAAAATGCAATAGAGAATGAGTTATATATAAATTTATTACGAAACTGTTATTTCTAATAGCAAGTTAATCGCGTAATAAGACTATTTCTTCGTGAAGTTAAGCTAACACAAACCCAAGCATGCAGAAATTTTAACAAGTGCCTATAAAAAGGCGCATCTCGTAGCCTTTAAACAGATATATGTATATAATTGTAACATTTTGCGATTAAAGCTGTCTAGTAAATAAATAAGCGTGATGTTTGCGGTCATAGACCCCGCAAATAACATCCATTTCCACTTCCATTTCAACTTCCTGTTGTGTCCCCGCATTTTAATGAGCACTTTGCTGACATCACAACAAAGGGCGTTGTCACTGCACTTGCATTCATATTAAAACTATCACAACTATTGTAGATCAAGAAAGAGTATGTTATGTGCCTGCCCTTGCAGCTAATCTCCCTCTATGACACATCCATAAATATTGCTTATTGCACTTTATAATGAGAGGAAACACACAATTTATTCCCACACACGCACACAAGCATACTCACTTGCAAGTGGATGTCGTTGATCCAGATTTATAAGTTGTGCCATATGATTCTCCCGCTCCACAGCGATTTTCACGATGTGCGCATCCTTCACCGGCATTTTTTTCGGTATCATCTTGATGATAGCTGAATTAATTGCTATATTCACTAAATTATTATTATTTGCTAGTCCGACGCGAGATTTGTGATTAATTATTGACTATTATACGATAACATATGCACATCGATATTTCTGTTGAAAGCAATCGCACGCCCATCGACACTTTAAGTGCTTACGATAGCTAGTTATCGCACTACACGCACTTTGCTTCATTCGATTGATGTCGGCCATTGATGCCAACTTGTTTTTCCTGTAGTTATCAACCTGTCTGTATGAAATTGCTTGCTTTATTTTTAACAAAAATATATTTTATACTAAGCAAAGTAACTTTCTAAATGCAACGATTACGAATTTGTCAACAATTTTAGTAGTTCGCCTACAACACAAACATTAATGCTATTGCCAAGCAGTCTATATTTTTGACGGTTCGTTGTCTCCGCGGGAAATTGAAAATCTTCGGGAAAACTCATCAGCCTGGCGACTTCTCGTGGTGTGAAATATCGCAATTTAACTTGTCGTAATAGCTCAAGGCGTTTTAGTTGCGTCTCTGGGTCACAGCCACTGTTGTTCGGATCCATGTCAATTTCTTGAACTGCCTTAAAAATGCGATGCGATTCTTCTTCTGAGAGTGGAGTAAAAGCTGAACCCGTGCCTTCAGTATAGTGGGTATAACCCTTGGTGAAGCACATGGATCTGCTCTGCGCTGGATGGATAATGTCCATGACTAAAACTCGCTTCATTAGCACGTCATCGGGCACCAAATAGTCACTTGAGGCACTGGACTCCACAATACTGGATATGTTGGCAATTTGCTGTTGATGTGGGTCCACTATTTCTAATGGCATTTTCTCCCAGATCTTCCCCGATGCAAAGTGAAAATCCTGATCTCGTCGTGCTATGCAATAGTAGCGATATCGTGTGTTGGGCACATCAAACTGTGTAGGCGTCAGAATAAACTCTCGCCAATGGAAACCTCCTTTCTCAAGTGCCTCAATAAATTGTTCCCTCGCTTGGGACACTTCAAAGCCTTTCACATTCTCCATGAGTACATAACGCAGCGTTTCACACTGTGGTATCAAGGAACAGAGGTGAGATAAAGCACATGATCGTTTGTCCTCCACATCTCGTTGTAAGCCTTGGCGAGTATGCGGCTGACAGGGCGGTGACATTAGCAGCATGTTAGCTTGCAGCTTGGTGACTTCCTTTACACTTAAGCTCTGTATATTTCGTGTCTTTACGTTCGTTTCCTTATAATTATGCGCGTAGACCGCATTGGCGACTGTGTTTACATCCAGAGCGGCGACTACGTCGCCTTTAAGCTGTGCATCTGTAAAGTTAAATATTAAATGGCTTTGTCGGTGCTGTGTTTTTATGGTCTACTCACATTTAAAGGCATAATGCATGCCGCCAATGCCACTGAAAAGTTCCAATACACGAAATTCCATTACAGCAACTTTCAATTTTTGTTTACCTCGCTCGCTATTCAATGCAAAACAAGTAGACAGCACACTTGTCTACAGCTGTGTTGCCATTCGCAGTGAATCTCCGCACTTTTTTGAGTGTCTACTTAAGTACCATTTAAAAGCCATTTCTTAGCATCGATGCCTCTGCATAATCGAAATTCGTGAAATTCTATTACAGTTTTTTTTTCATTTAAATTTGGCTTATCTAATTTCAAATGTAAATCAAGTGGGCAGCACATTTGTCAGCTGTTTTACCATCCTCAAAAAATGGTCGTTGTGATTGTCAACTTGTAGGCAAGAAGAAGCACGTCAACACGTGCCGCTTTCTTTGAGTTGTGTTACACAGTTTTTACTTCATATTTGTAAAAAAATGGGAAAAATTAAGCGAAAAGCGCAACCGGTACCTGTGGATTCAGACAGCGACTCCAGTTTTGCAGAGGAGGAGCTGAGCGAAAAGGAGGTGGGACCTGTCACAGATAGCAGCGATGACAGTGACTTGGAAATGGAGCCTAAGAAAAAATCAAGTGAGACAACTGCAGATGATGATGCTTCAGGCGATGATGATGATGCTGACGAAGATGATGAAGAAGTTGATGACGACGAGGAAGACGATGATGATGACGATGATGACGAGGATGGCGATGGAGAAGATGACAAGAAGAAAGCCCGCTTACCTGTGCTGAATCCTTTAAGCCTGATGAAGAATAAAGAGCAGCGCATGGCGCTTTTCCGCAAAATGAAAAAGGAGAAGCACAAGAAGAAGATGCAGGAACGCCGGGCTCGCCGCAAGGCTGGTTTGCCTGCTAATCCAGGTCACACCATTGAAAGCTTACGTGAAAAGGATCAAACAGACGTCAACAATCTGAACGATTCGGATAATGAGGAGCTGCAAAAGGAGTTGGAAATCGACGATTTCAGCACATATTTTGAACGCGTCTATGAGCCAAAGGTGCTCATCACATTCGCCGACAATCCTGTGACTAAGACGCGTAAGTTTGGCTTAGAATTGTCACGTATTTTTCCCAATGCGCTAGTGAAGATTCGCAACAAGGCGTCGGTGAAACGTATTTGCAAGAGTGCTGAGCGAGAAAAGTTCACAGATGTGGTCATTATCAATGAGGATCGACGAAAACCCAACGGATTGTTGGTCATACATTTGCCCAATGGACCCACAGCGCATTTCAAACTATCCAACGTCAAGTTGACAACGGACATTAAGCGTGATCACAAGGAGATAACTAAGCATCGCCCCGAGGTGATACTCACGAACTTTACGACACGCTTGGGTCTCACTGTGGGACGCATGATGGGCGCGTTGTTCCATCACGATCCAGAGTTTCGTGGGCGTCGTGCGGTCACCTTTCACAATCAGAGAGATTACATCTTCTTTCGCCATCATCGCTATGAGTTTAACAAGGAGGGTAAACGAGTGAAGCTCCGCGAACTGGGACCGCGATTCACGCTTAAGTTGCGCTCGCTGCAGGAGGGTACATTCGATAGCAAGACTGGCGACTACACTTGGATCATTAGCAACAAGCGACATGCCATGGAGTCGAGACGTCGCTTCTTCCTCTAGTTTAAAAAATTAAGAAACGAATGCCTTTCATTATTGAAATGTGTTTAATATATTTTATTTCCTAGAGCATATAAATAAAATAAAGTAATAAGAGTAAAACAAAATTTTTTTTTGTCAAGTATTTAGCACACAACTTGGTGTAACCAGATTGTTTTTTCCTTCAGTATGGAAGCTAATTTTACGCCATCAATAGAATCGTCGCTCCTTCTTCTAATTTAAAGCTTAAGGAGCGAATGCCTTTCATTGTTGAAATGGGTTTCATATATTTTATTTCATAACATGTAAATAAAAAAGGGTAATAGAAACAACTCTTGTTGCTTACAACCTTCGCTTGCTACGCATAATTGAATTGGTGGCATCCACAAGTTTGTGTCTTCACTTCATTATTTAGTTTACAAGTTTCAGAAACGAATGTCTTTCGTTATTGAATACATTTTAATTCGTAAATTAAAAAAAGTAATAAAATAGCAACATTTCATGTTGTTGTCACATATAATTGAATTAGTATCCAAAAATTCTTTGTCCATTCTACAAACGGACGGCTTTCTCTGTTGAAATGTGTTTCAATATATTTTTATTTGGTAGATCATATAAATAAAAAGAAATAATAAGTATAATAAAAACAACTCGTTTGTTTAGAACCTTTCACTTGTAGCATATCCACCACTTGATGTCGAAATCATAAATGTTTACGTAGTAAATTATTCAAATTGACTTATGCTAAATGTGCAACATACAACAAGGGACACGTCGGGACATTTTGGCACTCCAACTAGGAACGACGTTTGTCCAATTTACATAGTGGGACACTGAGGACTTGCCGGCAGACCAGCAGCTGCTGTTGGATCTCCAAAGGGCAAATCGCCTCCAGTTTCAGCCAGAATCTCAGCTGGTGGCTGACCGTAGTCTTGCAGTTTGCGCATGTCATCGAGCACCACACGGAATTTCTCGCGCTTCACTGTGGGCGAATCGTCGGGTTTTTCGCTCTGCAAGTGTCCCTCAATCACCTTGTAAAGTTCCAGTTGTTTCTGGTATCTGCAGTTTGAATGAAAAATTTAATATAAACAAATGTGTTGTAAGGTGAGACGCGACAAATAGGGTGAGGTCTTTCTGCATATTTTACACACCTTTCTTTGTCCTCTGCTGAGAGTGTGGCGTCGTTCTCCTCCAAATACTTGGGATACTTCTCCAGTAACTCCTTAATGCTGGGCAGCAGGATCTCCGCCGAAAGCAGACTCTGCATCATGCCCTCCATGAATGGCAAGAATGAATTGCCATCCGCATCAGCAGCCTACAATTAAATATTATTGAACGTTATTTCATTTCAAATAACATAATAACTTTGCTAAGCTACTCACGCCATCCAAATTCAAGGAACTGAACATGCTCGCAATGTCGTTCTCACCAGCCGGCGCCTCCAGATTCTCAGTGCCCTCTTGCAGACCCTTCAACGCCTGCGAAATGCTGTCTGAATACTTAGACACCTCTTCATCATTCGCCGAGTTCTCGCCGCTCAATGTCATCGCAGCTGCTTCGGCCATTTTCTTGAATCCGGCCATGAATTGATCGGGATCCTGTGGCAGTGGTGGTATATCACCGCTGGGCGTGTCTGGGCCACCGAACAATGTGTTCATACGCTCCGCCAAGATTTTCGCTTGTTCACTGTTTAACAAAAGTTCCAAAGTTCAAAGCGATAAAATAGTGCAAGCAAAAATCGAAGTAATGTAACAATGATTGCTTACACGAAAAATGCATCTGGATCTGGGGCGCCATCGGTCACTTCACCTGCACTGGCGGCATCTGTCGTCGAGGAAGGTCCCTTGTCCCCACTCTTTGTTTTGTCGAAATCCTGCAGAGCACCTGCAACACACAGCACGAGTGTATTTCGTTTATTATATAAGTTTCGGTGGCGTAACGTTATGCTAATTAGCTGTTACTCACTGTCTAGCAAATCGTTGAGATCATCGGCGTCTCCGTTCGGCTTTTTCTCAGACATTTTGTTTTAAATTTATAAATGAAATGATTTAATTACAGCAAAAACTATGTAACACCTCCTACTCTTTATTGAAACTGAATGAGTGGGGCTGTGTATGTGCGTGCCGATTGGATATACTAGTTTTAGTACATAGCAGCAGTGAGACCGTAATCTGCAGGGGCATATATGTTTTTGGTATTAAAATACTGCCAAAAGAAAATATGTATATACAATTTGTCGTGTCTTTATTATAACAGTAGTCTGATCAGAATAGAAAATGTTTATATAATTACTCGTATTTATTAATGCATTTTGGAAATATACTAATATTAATACGTAATAGGGTGGCAGGTTCATTGATGCTCCGTATTTTTGTCCATATATTTGTTCGAGAGTGTTTGAATACAAGATGAATTGGACCAATATGAATTTGTAGTTAGTTTGAATGTGTTTTTAAAATATGTTAAACGAATTAAAAAAATCTATTGTTGAAAAGCTTTTTAATTATAAATGAATATGAATAAACATATTCATATAAAAAATAGCTACTTCATGAATCAGAATACTTAAAATCTTAAAAATCTTCAATAGCTTGACTTGTAGTTCAAATTTTTTTATAGGTAAATATAAGCTTTTTGGAATTCATTTAAAATATTTAGTTTTTGAGCCTCCACTCTTCTCTTGATTTTTGCCTTAAAAAATACATGTAAAAAATAATCTAATGTTAAGTCTTAAAAATATAAGTAAACATTTTCAAATATAAAAACCAAATTAATAATTTTCACGTCCATTGAAAGTTTTGAAATTGTAGAATGGTTAATGTTAAGGGAGAGAAAAAATAAATATTTAGTAAAGAAGTTATATGAATAAATTATTATAAAATAATTCTTAATATTAAATAAGTATAATAAAATTATACATCCCTTAATAGTAAATTAAAGGAAATGTATTTATTTTGTTTATTTGCCTTTCAGAAAACTATGCAGTCAATTGTAGAAAATCAGAGGTGATGAAAATTGAAACAATCCAAGGACATTAGGCGAAGATTATCTAAAATAATCACCCAAAATATTTATGGTTCTTCTGCGAAACACAAACACCATACCAAACCAAATCGCGCTAAGGTCATGCACCTTGCTGTGCCGACATGAAGATCGGCGACCAAAACTGCGACCAAAACTTAAACCGCACATACTACAGCGAAGATATAGCTGTTAACTGTGAGGGGCTGAAGATTAATGCGAGACAAATTCCGAAACCAGAACGATACACCCAAGTACTCTACACATGGATTTCGGTAGGGAGTCTTTTGCAACTGCAACTGCAACTGCAACTAAGATTGCCGCCTCTCAAGGTCAACATTGATATAGAGAAGAGGAACCCTGCGATGTTTTTCAAGTCCTTAACGCAATCTCATATGGTTGGTTTTTGGTTATTTGGACGTTTTCTGCTTTAACCGCACCGTATACCATTTACCAGAGAGCAAGACGAATTCAAATTCTCGACTTCTCATTCGGCACGCCGTGTTTGTGGTAAGTTTTTGGGGGCGTTCTCTTTCAGGGTGGATGTATAGTGCTATATTCTATGAATATACTGCTGCGTGGGCGGAGTCTTGCTGGAAATAATGCGTAATTTACAGTATTAGCTGTTCTCCTTTATATGTTAATGTGACTTCAGCTGTAAATATGGTTCGCATACACATTTCAATATTGTCAAGAAAACAGAATTTAGGACACAGCAAATAAAAAAATAAAATAATACAACTTAGATTAAAATCATGTAACTAGACATACAAGTTGTGATTATTAGCCATTTGCATTATTTAACATATTTGTTCCCACATTCTATGCAAGGATTATCTACATTTATTATTTTTTTTTTTTGGTTTTTTGCTTTGTTAGGTTTTTTTTAAGTTTTTGATCCCCTTCAATTTTAAATGAAAGTCTGGGAGGTACCTTTAATAATAATAATTTATGAACTCACTATTTAACTTTCCTTAACACTTTTTGGTTAAAAAAGCTATGATCATATTGTAAGTAGTAGTAAATATCCAAAGTGCTCATTTAATATGAAAAATACTTCCTAAGAAAAACACAGAAAATTTGTCAATGTGTTACAGTTTTTCTTGGTTGATTTTCTGTCAACCAATAAAAATATTTTCTTTGACCAAGTCAAAAATCAAAGTGTTCGTTTTTCATGGAACTTAAACGGGCCAAGTCAAGAAGTCAAAACAAAAAGTCGAAAACGTAAAAACCCTTTTGCTAAACAATGTTTGTTCGCATAAATAGAACTCGCTCTTTTTTGACACAATTTTTAAATGAACTCGAGTCCTTGTCATAAACAGTTTATTTTGATATAATCGGCTGCAAGAAGTAAAATTTGTTGTAGAAAAGCAAAACATACCTGGACCAGCATAGCGCACGCAAATTTTCTTGAGAAGCATAAAACAGAACGGAACAGAACCATGTTCAGGCAAGAGAATCCACAGAGTCTCTCTGCCAGGATGTCATAAAATTCTAGCTCATCCTCACTGGCGTTTCTCTCTTCTCTTCGCTGTGCTGTACTGTGTGTGTTGTGTGTTTTTGGGAAACTTTGTTGTGGAACATTGCCATCCATCCATATACCATTGGGATGAGAATGCTGCGATTTCACGGTCACTGATCGTCCCGAACAACTTTTTCGAAAGGCCCTTTTCAGAGATGATCAACCACGTTATGTATACATACATCCTTCCAGCGAAGCGGAAGAGGACAGCTCATTTTTACAGCCTTCGCGCTATCGATCAGTTTCATAATGGACTAGCGATTGTTCCCCGCGAATGTGCAATGATTGTGGTTTTATAGGCCCACCATTCAAGCCATACAAGTCCAAATTACTGCGTGTGCCAAATTTTGCTTTATTTTAAATAAATATGTTTTAAAAATTCGGTAATTACTCTTCAAATTAAATAAATTAATAAATTCCTTATTTTCGAGTTAATTTTTTAAATCGAAAACTGAAATTTGTAAAGCATTCACTTTCCTTAAGAAATTATATAAACATAAACTAAATATTTATTAATTTAATCATAAATTCATCATGAATTTAATCATATTCATATTTTTAACAGAAGACTGAAGTGATTCAATTGCTTTATTGCTTATGTAGCCCTATGAATTCATGTAAAATATTGGTGAAATTCATTAATTCTTTATTTTATAAAATTATCATCAATATTTACTTTCTATCACACGTAAATATATGTATTAGAAATTCTAAATCCAAAACTAAAGCCAGATTTTGTTTTGTATTTTATTATTTTTATACCCGCTACCCATAGGGTAGAAGGGTATTATAACTTTGTGCCGGCAGGAAATGTATGTAACAGGTAGAAGGAGGCATCTCCGACCCTATAAAGTATATATATTCTTGATCAGCGTCAACAGCCGAGACGATATAGCCATGTCCGTCTGTCCGTCTGTGTGTCTGTCCGTCTGTCCGTCTGTCCGTATGAACACCTAGATCTCAGAGACTATAAGAGATAGAGCTATAATTTTTTTCGACAGCATTTGTTATGTTTGCACGCAGATCAAGTTTGTTTCAAATTTTTGCCACGCCCACTTCCGCCCCTGCAAATCAAAAAAATCGAATAACAAGCGTAATTTTAGCTAGGGTTACGAATTTTGGTATATACGGTAATAACTATAGTAGTTATGATCCCTGAAAATTTGGTTGCGATCAGATAAAAATTGTCGAAGTTATTAAAGAAATACTTTTGTATGGGCAAAAACGCCTACTTACTAGGGGTCTGAGTTGCTTTGGCTGACAATCTGGTATATTGTGCCGTCTATGGTATATTTTGAATGCGGCACTATATCGATATACCACATATACCATTTGGTATATTTTTAGTATTTTTGCAGTATATTTGGTATATTTTGAGAATAATACCGCAAAATATATTGCTTTTATTCAAAATGGGTAGCGGGTATCTCACAGTCGAGTACACTCGACTGTAGCTTTCTTACTTGTTTAATTCTGAATCGGAACAGTAAAATAAAGCCCAGTTTTCGGAAAAAACAACTTCCGGGTTCATAGTTTTAATTAAATATTATATTAGAGTATACAATAAGTAGTAATTGATAATCTATTTTTTTATAGCTAAAAACAAAATATGGTTTACAAATTCTTAATTGAGTTTTAAGAAATTGTCTTAACTTCATGTTTACAATCTAATTCTATTGTTTTGGTGGTTGCAGCTTAGTTTTATTTTATATCTTCTATTTTATTTAAATTATTGAAGAATCAGATTTTAAATATAATTTGTGTTTAATATTATTTATAATTTGTGCCTTGTAAGGATCGTGCCTGCAATCTCCTTTGATAGGCGGCCGTGTCAATAGCGATTAAAACACTTGCGATTACAGCATTTCCTGGAAAACGGCGACAGTAGTTTTCTTTTGAAATAAACCAACTGTTGCCCCTCCCCAATCACCATCCCCATCCCCATCTCCAACTCCCTGATGACGATGAAGCAACGAGTTTTTCACGCCATCAAAGCGCTTTGCGCTTAATGCTCAACGCAACGTCAACGCATGCAAATGAGGCCTTGCGTCTGTCTCAGAGTTGGGAGGGTTCCCAGTTCTAAGTTCCCAATTCCAGACAGCATGCTGCTGTAGCATCCTCCATTCCCCTCTCATAATGTGGGTCGCCGACGTCGCAACGTTCTGAATGATTAAGCGGAAATTAAGTGTATGTGTGTGTTTGTATAATTTGCAGCCGTCCAATTGGTTACGGTAACTTCTTTTTAATGCTTGTGGGCTGGGCTTTTTGTCAGGCTATCAATTTGAATTGTCAATGTTGTACTTTCAATTGCGGCAGCCATTTACTCTGGGTCATTTACGTAGTGCAACGGGCTAAGTACAAATCGATAATGAATGCAAGCTGCGATTACACTTGCGCCATCGATAACATAGACGCAATCACGTAACGCATAACGTAAGCTTCACTACGCTTGACGTTAATTGAGTATCGATATCATTTGAGCATTCGTAATGCATCTTCAAAACGCAGCCACACGGATTTGATTAATGAAGGTGATTGAATAATATTATTTAAATTCGCATACATCCGATACGAAGCGTTGCTAATGTTAAAACGCCGGCAAAGATTGACCCAAGCGCCCCCTCTCCTCTCTTTCTCTTTCCCGTGAATGTGAGAAAAACGCCACCTACTTTTTGATCTGAGCTGCTCTTGGACAAAGTCGTTGTCCAGTACATCAATAGAGTCAAGTTGATGGTGAGGCTGTGGTTGTGGCCTGTTGTGTGCCTGTTGTTGATGATGAATAGCTGTTGAACGGTCGATCAGAGCAATAGCAATTACAAATCATACTACAATATATACAAGCGAAGGGGCAACAGGTTGTGCTGCTTGTTTGTTGTTTGCCAGTCCCAGGAAAACAAATTAATCTTGTTGCCACTGACAGAAAAGATCGTTGGTCGCTCGCTTGCCATACTTGCCTCACTTGCTCACTTGGCAGCAGCCCCTTTCCACTGGCACTTTTCCATTTGGCTTGCAGCATGTTTGATGATGCTCCCTGCCCTGCGGGGTGAAGCGTGAACGACCTGTGACGTTCCCTCTCCAGATGTTTGATTTCGCCCTGATGTTGTTGCTCTTGTTGCTGCCGCTTTGGCTGTCGCTGTTGCTGTGACTGTGGCTGTTGTTGCATTGTGGACCCGTTTGCGCCTACCTTGCGCCTTCTGTTTAATGATCAATTTGTTGGCCTCTGATCGTACCGACAGCGCTTACGCTTAGCAGTCACCACTCCACTCGATTGCCATGTTCAGCTAATGACTTTTGTAAAAGTGGGTGTATGTGGCAGCAGCTCCTTCTGCCTCCTGCTGCATGTCTCCTGTCTCCTGCCTCCTGCCTCCCTAACTCGCTCTTTTGCTCCTCAATACATTTCATATGGTAGAAGAGTATTATAATTTTTGTGTTAAGTTGACTTTTTATATAAACAATATCTCAAGGATTAGAAGAACTCTAAGCATCAATTTTGTAGGACAATATATGTATAACATTTTTTTTAATTTTCGATTGTCCCTGTATGTAAATACCTAAATTTTAGTAAGTATTTATATCAGCAATAAAATGCTGATAATTCTACTACGCATACAAATTGTACTTTATAATTGTGTTTCCGATTATTTGAGTATAATTTTAAAGTCATAAAATAAGTAACATATATTGTAAAAGCAATCTGACAGTTTCGTAACGATCGCTAACTAATCCCGATCATGCAATATTTTTAAATTAAAATAAAGGGTATATAAAAAAAAAGTTTGTGAGTTATTTAAAAAAAACATTTGAGGTTTAGTAATAATAAAAGTTTATAATAGAAATGAATATATATATATGTATATATATATATATATATATAGTGTTAAGCAAGAATCATTTCTTAAAAGGAAAAATGAAGAATTGTAGGTGGAGCTAACAAGAACTTTGAGATTATCTCTTTAGCTAGTAATTTTATTGAAAAAAAAAAAAACATTTTGAAGAGGTTTTCCTTTAATGCTGCAGTTACTTTGGTTAAACTAATAATTTGGTAGTGTTACTTAAAGTCGTGCATACTCGACTGTAGCTTAGTTGTTTTTTGTGCAAATGAAAAATGTGCAAATGAACAGCAATTTCGCCAGACAAAGCGTCGACTTTGACTGGGTAGTCATCGGGTCTGGTCTGGTCTGGTCTGGTCTGGTTGACTGGGCGTGTCGAAACGTGGCCATAGTTCCACTAACCGACACTCGGAGTTTTTGCGGCAAACCGTTGGATTATGCATTTGGCATTGTGTGGGTAGAGATGTTGCCTTTCAATCGAAATATAAAATATGCTAATTTGCAGACAATGGAGTTCCGAGGAAGCCAGCTCGTGACCCACAAACAACTAATGCCTTTAATTAGCCGAACTAAACACATGCCAAAAGGCAAAGGCAAGGGTTAATCGCGATTCGCCTTGCTGCTGATCGCAGCACGATGAAGAAGAGGAGGTGTTCACAGGAGGCTGCCACTTCGCCAGGGATCGGGAAAGCCCTCGCGGATCTCGAGGGGCGTTAGCTGCGTTAAGCCGCATCTGAGCATCTAGAAGTCGACGACTTGGCTACCTGAGACGCCAGCCAGGTTTAACTCTTTGAGCTCGACGGCCATGCAAAATCGTTTACAAATGTTGATCAATAAAACGTTGGACTGTAATGCGATTAGCCGCTATAATCGTGCCTACGACGTTGTTGCAGCTCAGCTCAGATCAACTTCTGCTCAAAGTTTTGCCCAAAATATTTGAAAAAGTCAACTGGCGATCTTCGCGAGGATCACTCGCTAAGCTGTTCGACTTTTCCCTCTAATCTCGTCGTTTGTTTCTATTTGTTTGCATGCTTTAGCAAGGATTTCGTTTTACGATCGCCCCTTAAGTCTCCTGCTTTGCTCCTTGTCAGCATTGCTGGGAAAAAGGACAGACTCGCCTGCAACTGCAACTGCAACTGCAACTGTTTCTGCTCTCAGTTGCCAACTGTCCGCTGTCCGGGGGCATCAACTGATTTTGCATACTGCCTCTCGTATTTACCAAAACTAACTGCGGATTAGACCAGAAGTCAATCTACGCCCGCTAACAGAGCATAGGTACAGTGATCTTTTGAAACTACTTTAATTATTGCTGTACGGAATTTAAACAAGATTTATTTTGGATCAATACATTTATTTTGAATCAATACTTTTAACGTTTATTCGACTTTTTAGGGACCTATATTTATGTATATATTTTGATGAAATATATGTTAATATTTTCAAGAACAATATATGTACATGCATCAACTATAAGATCAAACAATCTTAATCAAATATGTAGGATTTCTATTATTCTATAAATTCATTTAAAACTGGTACTGTTCTGTAATCTTCATTTAATTTTACAATCTAAAACAACGTTAAGAATGTTTCAAAATATAAATGTTCGATCGATCAAAAGTTTTCGCAATAATTGGTCATATTATTCATTTTAGTTGAGCCCGTGAAATTCGATGTATTTTATGTTACTTATTGTAATGAAACTTTTTATATCTGATTTATTTTTTTCCATACAAAAGATCACTTGAATTTTGAAATAATTTTAAACAAATTTCTTATTTTATTTTGATACTACCAAAAAACTAAAAAATAAATTTTTAAATAAATTATGTTAAAACATCGTCCAAAAGTTTTTATTTAATTTTATTGCATTCAATTTATTATTTCAGTAAACTAATTAAATACAGTTAATTTTGAAATAAATTAATTTTTGATTTTAACCAACTAAATTGCCTTTAATGTTGTTTTGAATTATTTTTATTTATTTTTATCTTAGTTTTATTGCATTCAAATGTGAAGATTGCAGTATTTTAGTATTTCATTATTTAATTTGAATTGCCTTGTTTCTGTTTCTTCATATGAATTCGCAATGTATGATCGGTCTTTGCTCCACATGTGGTGCAATCACTGGAGACTCAGTTTGTTGTGTGGATTATATGGAAATTTGTTACACGGCAGCAAAGATCAGCGTGAACGAAAACAATAGTCGATATACAGAGCGACTGATAAAGACATTAGGAGAGGTCAAGAAAAGGAGCAGGGGTAAGGTTGGGTAGCGATGCAATCAAGGCCATTCCATAGAGACGACAACATTACGTTGGCCCAAAGCGAATCGATTGCATGGGAGTGAAAGAGAGCGGTAGATGGAGAGAGAGAGAAGGTTGTGATTGTGAATTTGTGGAAAGCAAAGCGTGATGTAACCACGACTAACTTGATTAAGGATGCAACATAAACAGGTGTCAGGTGGAGAAGGTAAATCTGGGGAAGTTAGAGGAAAAGAGAGAGGGAGGTAGAGAGTGAGAGAGGGAGTGAGTAGGGACTCCAATGCAATCGATTAAAGGACTATTTGTTTGCGCAGAATGAAGACGCACGCCTCGACTAAGACAGCGAGGTGGCATGCAACATTCTGTGGCAGGTAGGAAGCAGCAGAAACTTGCAAGAGAGTTGATATTCATTCATAGCGCCGTAGGTGGCATCATAAAAAGTCTTTTAGCACTCTTTATTCATCCGGGGCTTGGCTTTTCGTGGAAATTGTGACGACGTTGTTGCACCGTCAGCGTCACCGTTTATGGCATCGCTGTCTCCTACTGTGTTCAGTCTACAGAGATTTCAATTGCACTGTTTGCCGGACTTTGATGCCTGCCATCGTTGCAAGCGCATTGATAGCGCGAAATTAGCGTTATATGACATTGCCTTTTCACTCCGCATTGTTCGCGCAAATCGAGAAATCAACGCGATTGAAGTTGCACTTTATTTGTCGCCTTATTGGTTTTAAGGCGAGATCAAAGACATCGCGATTGATTTCGATATCGATTCTTCTCAATCTGCTGCCAAGGTCACCTCTGATCTCAAGGTCAACGCTGTTGTCCCGCTAGGCGCAAATATTGCTGTTTTCGTTCTTTGGTACTCCCAACTCCCGTTGGGTTTGCTTTACCAAAATGCCAACGGGCAGCCGCACCGAGCAGTAGAAACCCAAGTCCTTTGTTGGCCTGCGGCCTCCGTTGTCCTTGTTGAGTCAGGATGCAGCATTTCGTCACGAACTCCTGATCTTCGATAGCAATTTCCGCGCTGGCGTTTAATGTTTGCAGCGGCATCATTAATTCCAACCTCTTGGCGCTCACAGTGGGTGCTTTCTACTCATATAGATTGGCTTTCTTTTCCATACATACATATGTATTTCCCTTCTTGCCTCTTGGTGGCTCTTTGTTTTCGTTGCGTGAAATTCGGCAATTAATCAAACTCACACGCTCGCTGACCCGACACAGAACTCCGACTCCGTCTCCGTCTCCGACTCCACCTTCCACTTCAATTCCAACTTCACCACCATGAGATGACCGCGACAGCAGCGTCACATTAAATGCTTAAGCGTGACAAGGATATGATATGCCCACAAGAAAAGGGGATAATGCAAGTAGAGCGTTAGAAAGGGGGTTTGAAAATAACAGAAGGCATTTGAGAAATAAATAAATAACATAAAAGTCGAATTTCTTACGTAAGTTTAAAATTTTCCATTATTAAAATATAGATAAAAATTAAATGAACAGAAGGCAGAAGGTTCAAATTCATATATCTTTATTGTTGAATTAATATTATAAAATAATAATATATAATTTAATTTGCAAATAAATTATGAACTAGTTTTTAATTATAAAATTATAAAATTTTTACGTTAAGTGAAAGAAATTTTGTTGGTTTAATTACAATAGATATTTATGAAAATAAAGTAAATAAAGTAATTTATTAAATGTACATATTTATGAATACCAAAGGGTTAAGAGCGATGATCTTGTTAAAATATTAAATTGAAAAACTTTCTGCTGGTTTTAAACGATGTATTACTAGAACAAATTTATAAGTAATTATTATTTGTATTAGTAAAAAAAAACAAAATAAATATTTGTGAAAACGCAAAGTAAAATTGAAATGAATGCTTAAAATTTACCAAATTCAATAAAATCAATTTTTTTTTAACGTTAAGTAAAAAGCTGGCTAATACATCAAATGAATAACAAAATAACTTCTAATACAGTAAATATAAAGATAACTTCAATTAATACTTTAATGTTAATGTTTTGATAAGCTTGAACACAAGTACCACACTAATACCCAAGCACTATGAAACGATAGTTACACGACAATTTGCACATTTGTTATAACGTATAATAATGAATTCTTTCAATTCGTAAAGTTTACCAAATTGTTTACAACAAATCTCGATCTACGCCTGGGCCGACGATAGCGGGACAACTGCTCCGCGGCAAGGCAAAACGACTTATTATTTGACTCTCCCACTGATTGATAATTTAGTACTAATGAGGTATCAATAAAGGATCTAATACGCTTGTAAACCAATTAATGCGTACTCGATTGCATTATGACTTGAATTCATTGTCCAATTCGATTAACTAGCTGCAAAATTGGGTCAAAAGGACAAGGACTCGAGCTGCAAACTCCACAGTCAAGGTTATTTGGAGCCCTACGCTGCTGCCATTGGCCCACTGATGGCGCTCGTCAAAATGCCGCCCCCTAGCGAGAGAAGTCGGCACTGCCCAAGCAACTGCCAAGCGCTATGATCGCGCACAAGCGTGAACGAGAGGCAACTATGGCAAGTGCTGCGATTGGTCCGCGTGGTTGTTTACCTGCCGCAATGGCTGACATCTTGACTTGCTGTCGTCGCTGCTCTCGCTGTCGACGTCGCTGCTTCACAGAAAGGCAACGATCTTGGACGCTGCTGCACTGATGAAGTTAGTTAGACACAGACTGCGCAACGAGTCAGACATACAACTTCGTGGCCTCCGTTAACGTCTCGTCTACAACTTTGTTAACATTTTTACGTCGCCTACGTTTTCGTCGCGCTCTGCAACTACAACGAATTGATTGCGAAAAATAAGAAGAAAAACAAATAAAATAACCGTTGCCTCGTTGGCCTTTGAAACTGTAACAAAATACATTTCGCAATTCGATTTGGCTATCGATAACGATACCGATAGCGATAGCGAGTGAAGTGAGTTGTCGCCACATTTAATTTGGATTTGGGGAAGGCCGTGTGAACTATGACTGTAACCGCCTTTGCCGCCGCCATGCACAGACCCTTCTTCAATGGATACACAGCGATGCAAGGTAAGTGTCGACAAGACAAGGTTAACAACAACCTGAGCAATTAGTGTGCGACCTTCGACGATCGACGTTTCCTCTTCCCGGGAAGTCAATTGTGCGAGGTGTCGTAAATCAAGTGGCACACGCTTCGCTTTTCGTTCCTCGCTAACTTTCTTTTTCCTATTCTCTCTTTTTGCTAGATATGAACAGCGGCCAAGGACGCGTAAATCAGCTGGGCGGCGTCTTCATCAACGGTCGTCCTCTGCCCAACAACATTCGTCTGAAGATCGTCGAAATGGCCGCCGATGGCATTCGTCCTTGCGTCATCTCGCGTCAGTTGCGTGTCTCCCATGGCTGTGTCTCCAAGATCCTTAATCGCTATCAGGAGACGGGCTCCATACGCCCCGGAGTGATTGGTGGCTCCAAGCCACGCATTGCCACGCCCGAGATCGAGAGTCGCATTGAGGAGTACAAACGCAGCAATCCGGGCATGTTCTCCTGGGAGATACGCGACAAGCTGATCAGGGAGGGCATCTGTGATCGCAGCATGGTGCCTTCGGTATCCGCCATTTCGCGCCTGGTGCGTGGCCGCGATGCGAACGGCAGTAGCGACAGCAATGACAATGATCACGATAATACCGGTGGCAAACTGACATCCAGCTCGTGTAGCTCCAATTCCGCACACAACCAACACAAGCCCTCCGATGAGGATATTTCCGACTGTGAATCCGAGCCGGGCATCGCTCTCAAGCGCAAGCAACGTCGCTGCCGCACCACCTTCTCCGCCGCACAACTGGAGGAGCTGGAACGCGCCTTTGAGCGCACCCAATACCCGGACATCTTTACGCGCGAGGAGCTGGCTCAGCGCACCAATCTCACCGAGGCACGCATCCAGGTGTGGTTCAGCAATCGTCGCGCTCGTCTCCGCAAGCAACACACCTCGGTAGCGGGCAGCAGCGTCGTGGCAGCTGCGGCACCAACTGTGGGAGGCAGCCAGAGCAGTCACAGCCTCAATCACAGCAGTGTGACCAGCTCACATCAGTTGACCCCACTGGCCATGATGCCCAGCATCGATGCAGTGTACCAGCATCATCAGTACGACTTCTACAGCAATCCAGCTCCAGTCGCAGGCAGCAGCAGCAGCAATCTGTCGCCACCGCCGTCGCATCATCATCATCAGTTCTACAATCCCGCTGCCAGCACCACCGCCAGCTACATCATGCCCAGCTCGGCGAGCAATTCCGCCGTCGCTCCGGAGCACTATGATGCCTCGCAATTGGGCGCCGTTTACAGCACTGCATCTGAGCCGCATCAGACAATGCCACGTAACGAGAGTCCCAACGAGTCCATCTGCTCCACCGGCTTCGGCCAGCTGCCGCCCACCCCCAACAGCTTGTCCGCTGTCGTCGTGGGTGCCTCGAGTGGCAACGAAGCAGCAACTTCCTCCTCTTCGCTGGTCAACGACAGCGATGATCTCTCGGCTGCTCTCAAAGTGGAGACAGCTGATCTGGTGGCCCAATCGCAGTCACAGCTCTACACCAATTGGAGCGCCAGTCTGCGTCCCAATGCGCCGCTTTCGCCTGAGGATTCCCTCAACTCGACCAGCTCGACGAGCAATGCTCTGGAGGTGACAGTTCCCAGCTCGGCAACAACTGCCGCTCACCAGATGTTCCATCATGCCTATCAGCATCCAGCTGGTCAATATGCCCCATATGCACCATCGTCAACGCATCCCCATGCCCCGCATCCCCATCATCCGCATGCACCGCATCCGCATGCGCATGCACAGTATGCCACACCGCATTATCCTGCCACCAGCTCGTCGCACTTCATGCCGCAGAACTTCAATGCAGCCGCCGCCGCAGCCGCCGCTTTCTCCTCGCCCTCGAAGATGAATTACACAGCGATGCCGCCACAGCCGTTCTATCACTCCTGGTACTAGACTGCGGAATATCACCTCTCTAATCTCGCCAAAGAATCATGTTACACTATGCTAGCTCCAAGTCTCGAGTGGTTCTACAAGCTATATGTAGTTATATCCTTAGTTGTAAGAGCATTTAGCCTATTCCTGAGTACTACTATGGAGAGTACATCTGTATATAGTGTCTATAAGTTGCAAATAAATATATGATAATTTATACTATATACATCTGTAGCAATGTTAATTTATGAAGAAAGAGAAGGTGGATTGATCTTTCTATCTTGAAGAATGTATCTTTAAGTTGTACCTTTAAGGTTTATTTATGAAGAAAGAATAGGTGGATTGATCTTTCTACCTTCAAGAATGTATCTTTAGGTTGCAAATATGATAAGTACAATGAAGATAGATTTCTGAAATTGAAATTTCATCATATATAAGTATAACAAGTTATATCCCGATATTTACCAAAAGAAGACGCATTCATTTAACTTAACTGCAATTCGTATAAAACTCTATTTAGAGTCTTGAAAGTTACAACTAAATATATGCTAATTTATACTAGAAGAGCAGACGCTTCTATCCAGCTCCTGGAACTGCCAGGACATGCTGTGCTCATTCAGTAGCCTTGCAGGACCTTGACACGCTTCTGTTGCCAGCAGGATTCCGGAAAATCTCGTTGCGAGCCATTAGAGACCTTAAGTAGCGAACGCATCCCGCATTCCGTACTTCGTGTTCCGAGTTTTGGCACAAGATTTCAACAAACTCAACGGGACATAAGGACTCGAGGACGCCATGCTGTGAGTAAGCAAAACTCCAAAAACTAAAAACACAAAAATAAAACAGAGAAATTGAAATCTTCCATTGCGGAAGTTGGCAACACATTTGGCTCTAAATAAGAACTCTAGTTGCAGTCGTCATCATTAAAAGTGGCTCAAACTCCAACCAAGGTGTTAATTGCCCATCAATTCTATCGAATTGAGTAATTGCCCCTAAGCATTTACCTCAAATTCACACCTCTCTCTCTCCGCTCTGCTCTGCTCTCCGCTCTGTTCTGCTCTGAACCCAAAATCTAAATCTTTTCTACGTGTGCAACAAGTTGCAATTAATGAAGTCATACTTCAACAGACATCGCTCATCCCCAGACAATCCCTTGGTCCTCGGTCCTTGATCCTCTCAGTTTGCTGTTTGTATCTCTGTGTTATTATTTTAATCTAGTTTTTCCTACAATATTTGTGCAGACCAAAAGTAAATATTGACTTTGAAATCGACTTAGGATCGAAGTTCCAGGTAGAGTGCGAAAATTGTTTGCCAAAAATCCGACTGCAAATTGCGACAACTGAATCTCATTTAGTACTAAAGATTTCTATCAATCTCTTGGCAGTTTTGTTATTTTTCTTCCATTCGATGAAATTGTATTTGTCTTGTTGTTGAGTTTCTTGCTATCTCATGGCTAAATAGTTGGACTTTTGTTTCGTTCGTTTTAGGTTAGCCCAATTTTGAAGCTTGTCTAATGCCAATTTAATAGCACCCAACGATTTCACTGGGCTTTGTTTGGCTCCAGCCAAGCTAATAATGCAATAAACTCAATAAACTTTAATTAAAATTTGATTCATCAACCCCGATCCCAACTCCGATCTCTATTCGACCCTAGAGAAGCACGGTAGCTGAGAAAGCTCCGCTCGACAAATGTTTTTGTAAATGCCACAAATCCAAAATATTACGCATTAATTTTCGGTAGCGATAAAGAATTACAACTCAAGTCTTTGCTTTGACTGTGTTACAAGTATTTCTTGGACTTGAACCTTTACTTTGTCAGACTAATGAACTTTTTGTAGCCGCTCTATTTGTACCCCAATCTTGTCCAGCTGCAGCAGCAGCAGCAGATCATGGGCGGAGGCTACTTGCTTCGCCGTCTTGATTAATGAACCGACAATGTGTTGAACCGACAAAGCTACGAAAATTGTAATTTAACATATGAGTAGCTGCCACAGCAGCAACCACAGCAACAGCAACAACAACAGCGATAGCAACAACCACAGCAGCAGATGAGCCACAGATTTAATTTAATTTTATATACCCTAACAGACAATTCGAGTTTGATCAATATGAGTCAAGATTATATGACGCTTTTTAAGGAAGTTAGAAAATACAATTCTTCCAATTCAAAAATATGTTAATTTAAAAAGATCAAAAAAAAAATACTTTTAGTTTCAGAAAAATGTATTTTAATGAGTTAACTTTTTATTCTTTTCCAATTATATATTCATTCTAATTTTAGTTTTTTTAAAAATTGAATAATAAAACAATAAAATTATTGGTCTCCAATAACTAAAATCATTAATCAGTTAATTCATTTTTTTAGTTTTATTTTGAAATAATTGAAACAAAATAATTTTTCCAAAATTTTTCAGAAAAGTTTTATGACGTGGCAAATTTGTTTCGATGAATTTAGTGTTTACAATAAAATGATCCGTTAATATATTTTCTGTATAGTTTATACATCAAAAAAATATTTAAGTATTTATTTAGATAAATTCAGTTTTCAATATTGAAATTTAAATGAGTTATTATAATTCGTTTTTGTTTTATTATAACTCATTAACAAATTAACTCCTTACATTCATTTAAAACATTTTAGTCTTCAATACATTAAAAATTGGCAGTTGCTACTACATATTGCCAAATAATTATTTCCATATTTGAATTTCTTGTTAGTGTATTAAATGTTCGATAAGCTACATCAATCGTGTCTCTATCAAATATCTGCCTTTTTGTTTAGCCATTATTATAAATGACTTTTGCCATAAGTCGAGTGTGTTGTACCTGTTGCAATGCTGCCCCTGATCATGGTCCAATTATAATCGTATTTTGCATTTTATAGACTCGTAAAGACGGTGTCAGGTAACATATATCAGGCGGTGCCTGAGGCATAAGAAGTGCAAAACCTCAAAATATTTACAGGGTTCTGGCGGCAGACAAGCCTCCTAAATGAGCTGTGGATTGTCCCAAAATAAACTGCGCGAATTCGAATGCGAATTTCAGTTCCAAGAGACGAAATCGCTGGGTTGCGAAAGGATTTAGCGAGCACTACACAACCTGAGAGAGAGAGCGAGAGAGAAAAGATTGAGGGTGTAAGAGAGAGACAATATAAACACAGCTCGAGGATTAGGCAGATTCGGAAATAATCCTTTGCTGCCAGGAAGCGCGCAGGGCCAGGCAAAAGGTGAAAGGTTTCCCTCACTCATTTACGATGCACCATAAACTTTTATTTGCTGTCATTCTGTGTTTCTGTTTCTCTTTCTCTGTTTCCAGTCGAAGCGCATGCGCAGCTCTCAAGTCCGGACACAAACCCCTTTCCAAGCAAGAGTTAAGAACGGGAAAGGCTTAGCTTTTCAGCTCGTTCCCGTTCCCAACCTCTTCTTCATTCCCATTTCTATTTCTGTGCTCGCTACGAAGTGAAGTCAAAGTCAGGTAGACGGGATCAGAGAGCGAGCACAATGAGGACACTCGGACTCTTCACGTCTATGTCGAACGGGACGATAATCCTTGCTAATGAGGTGTTTGCTTCAACAGGCTGCAGGAGAAAGTCTCTAAGTCAAGGATCATCAAGGATAATGTGCATAGATCTTAGCTCTATTTATACTCAATGAACTAGTTGAGCAAGTTAAACTCTTGCTCTCTTACTTTATTCCACTGTGGAAGTTTTTGAAAATCTTTGAATATTTATGATATGATTTAGTTAGATAGATTTTAAAAGATTTAGTGGAATATAGGAAAAAATGGCTTGAAATGTTGTACGATGTTTTACAATTATTTAGTGATTTTTAGAATAATAAAAATAAATATAGAATAAAAATCTCTTTTTTTTACGATATCTGTAAAATTATTTGTGTAACTTTCAAAATGTTGTTGAAAACAAAACAATTATTGATAATATATTAATAACGATAATGCCGAATTTAAATTTCTTTTATTATGTTGCAAATTTTTATTATCTTCAATGGAACTGCTAAGTAAAGTAAGTATTTAATTTAATAAAAAAGGGTAGGTATGGGAAATTAGAAAATTCACTTAAAAGTTGACCGCGATGTCCTTTGGCGCAAGGTTGTTTCTCTTGGAGTTTTAATACGGATATTAAGGATATGGCTGAACTTTAACTAATTTTGTTCAATACTGTTTGTAAGTGCTTTTATAACTATGCAAAAAAAAAACTATTTTGAATAGAATTAGTTTAATATTTGTTTAAACCCGTTACAGAGCTTTAGTCCGGTTACAATAATTTTATCGTTTTAATTGCCGTTGCGAAGGGCTAAAAAGTGTGAAATCGTCGAGTGAAATACCAGGCGAACAGAGATCAGCAGTAAGCAATAGAACAGAAAGTCACTTGAAATTGAAGAGTTTTGTCTCCCGCTCTTGGGATCCAAATTACGCTCTGAGAGAATAATTGTATTCTGTTTTGGTTTTCTTTTTTCCATGGGGTAATCCACCAGCTACTCTATTATGTTCACCTGGTATTTTCGTAGATTGAAAAGAGGCAACTCATCGATTTTTTGGTATATAATATGGTAGTAGTAGTTGTTATTGAAATAGATTTTGTTGTTGACAAAATGAAGGTGCCACGAACAGCTGAAAAGTGCATTGTCAGAAGGTCGAATACCAGGCGAACCGAAATCAGCAGCAGGCAGTGCAGAAAGTTACTTGTTCCACGTGCTTATTAAAGTACGAGTAATTGAAGAATATTATCTTCGGCTCTTGGGATCCACATTAAGCTCTAAGAGAAGAATTGGACTCTCTGATAATATTCTCTTTTGCGTGGGGTAATCCACCTGCTACTCTATTATGTTAGCCTGGTATTTTAGCCAATCTAATGGACTTTTTGTTTAGGACAGCAATTGTTGTTATTGTAGAAGGGGTGGTAGTAGTTGTTGTTGCCGTTGGAGAATTGAAGGCGCCAGGACAGCTGAAAGTACAATGTTAGTAGTGGAAACTAGCAGGCGAACAGAAATCTGTAGCAAGCACCAGAACAGAAAGTAATTTTTTGTTGGTGAAAATTGTCTCCTACTCTTGAGATCCACATTAAGCTCTGAGAGAATAATTGAAATCTCTGTAGCTTTTTGCATGGGGTAATCCACCTGCTACTTTATTATGTTCGCCTGGTATTTTAAGAGATTCATGTGGCCTTTCAAAAAGCCATCTCGTCGACTTTATGGGTAGTATGAAACGAGAAATAGTAAAAGTATTAAGTTATTAACGTAGTTTTTGTTCTTGATGAAGTACATATATGGCGCTACGAACATCTGAAAAGTGCGAAAAGAAATCAGCCGCAAGCAGCATTACAGAAAGTCACTTGCGCTACGTGCTTATTTATGTAATTTGAGAATATACACCCATTCTGGGAATCACCATTGCACTCTGAGAGAATAATTTGACTCTCTGGTGACTTTCTCATGTATGTTAATTTTATCCACCTCCTACTTTATTATGTTAATCTGGTATAATAGTTGATTAAATACACCTAAAAAGTGCAATGTTAGTAGATGAAATAACAGGCGATCAGAAATCAGCAGCAAGCAGCAGAACAGAAAAGCATTTTTAATTCGAGAAAATTGTCTCTCGCTCTGAGAGAATAGCAGCTGCTCTGCTGCATTTCTCTTTTTGCGTGCAAAGTGGGAAAGTGAAGTTCAGGTGAAAGGGCAATGCCAGTAGGGGAAATATCAGGCGAACAGAAATTAGCAGCAAGCAGCAGTTTAAACAAGTAAGAAAGCTACAGTCGAGTGAACTCGACTGTGAGATACCCGCTACCCATTTTGAATAAAAGCAATATATTTTGCGGTATTATTCTCAAAATATACCAAATATTCTGCAAAAATACTAAAAATATACCAAATGGTATATGTGGTATATCGATATAGTACCACATTCAAAATATACCATAGACGGCACAATATACCAGATTGTCAGCCAAAGCAACTCAGACCCCTAGTAAGTAGGCGTTTTTGCCCATACAAAAGTATTTCTTTAATAACTTCGACAATTTCTATTTGATCGCAACCAAATTTTCAGGGATCATAACTCATAAACTTTGCCGTTAGCTTTAACTTTAAATTTACTTCCAGAATATTATTTAAAAAAAAAAATTAATAAATTTACGCATTTAATCTTAGGTAATATCTTCATTATTAACCTTCACAATAATTGCAATGTTTTTATCAAATGTACGTCAACAGTTATGTAGTAGCAAGGACACTCAGACCATGGATCACAATTTAGAACCCCTTGTGAGGACAGATTGTGAGCATAATCAAAGACTATTGGCAAACATTTTGGTTTGGTCTGTCAACTACTGTCTGGGCACAGAGGCACAGGTTGCAGTTCGTGTCCTGCAGTTTCGTGTCCTGCTCAATGTCCTCGGCTGGAATAGCCGATGTCCCACCGGGTTCGGCAACTCAAACAGAGAAAAGTCTGCGCGATGGCTATACGAAGTCGAAGTCGAAGACGGAGTCGGAGTGCGAAGAGGAGAGTTGTTGAGCGCACGCTGTTAGCTCACAAATTGATTTGTCAAATTGAAGCGCACAAGGACATTGCGATCATTAACGATGATTGCAGGACTCGTCAAAGTCGAAGGTCGAAGGCCATTGCGCAGTTGGACTTGGGTCGGACAATTGTCAACACTTTGTGTGCTGCTCCGAGCAACTGAGAGATCTGCTCACTTACCACCAACTGTTTCTGTTTCGCGACGATCTTCCATCTCTATCCTCACTGCTGTCATCACTCTCTTTCTCTTTAGTCTGCCAGTTGGAGTTTTATTAATAAATATGTTACATAGACTAAGCAAAAGAGAAACAGAGAGAGCTAAATATAAACGCCGAGAGCGAGGCAGATAGTCGTGTCTTTGATCTTGCAAATTGTCGTAATCGATTTGGAATGCTTGGCGGGACCTTCGACTGTTGCTCCTTTCAGTGCATCCTCCTGCTCGGTTGGCTTGGTTAGCAACTTGTCAGCTTCCTTTTGGCAGCTTCTTGGCCCAGCAAGTGTCTTCTGTTCAACGCTTCCACCACAAACTGAGTGCAAATTTCTGTTGAGAATGCGACCGTCACGCTATGTTTATGCTCATATCCCACTTTTGTTTACAAATCTCGAAAATTATCTTTTAATAGAACTTGGCATTTTCATTTTGTATTACTTTCAATTTTATTTGGTCTTGGAGGAAAATAATGAATCATTTCTGGGAATGAATGTTTTGGAAACTTTTTAGTACTTTTATGAAATTATCGATTAAAGGTAATTTCAAAGTAGTAGTAAATATACAAAAATCCACTTTCCACTTATTTCAATAGTTTGAGTATTTAATAATAATACTACAAAAATAATAATACTTATGTATATCATGTTTAATGTCAATGATAAAGAATGTTCTAAAAATCCTGGCAATATCTTGATCTTGGAAGAAAATAATAAATGACCATTGGGGATTTGTGCAAAGCGAATTAAAACTTTGAAAACTATTTAATATTCTTTTTATTAAGACTACAAAAAAATGTACTTTTTACTTTACACCATTTGCTGCTTATTTATGTTCGCTTAATATTTAACTGTGCGACTGCTCTTAATTAACTACAACAACAAACAACTTCTTAAAATTTGTTCTTAATAAATACAACAACTACATTATAAATATTTTCAACAACCATAGAAGCATTTCGTAATGGATTATTAAGGTGAATATTTCAAATAGTTTATTTTGCATACTTTTAGGGGCACACAATTTATGCAAACGAAGTTCCTCATATCTCCGCCATATCCTGTTTTCAAAGAGGATCACAATACTCTCGCAAAGATTAGAGAAAACTTTGAAAGGATATGCTGTTATCTGCACAAACAAAAATCAAGCGACTTTCATGTTTTACAGATATTCGTTCTTTTAACATGAATTGACAAATTTCTTTAATTATCTTCCAAATTTCCTTTCTTCGGAATAAACTTTATTTCCGTTAATATGAAAAAGAAAGATCCTTTCTATATGAATAATAATGATTCAGCAAGAGCTTATATAATGACAATTGATTGCTCTGGCTTTCAACTCTCTTGGTATATATTCATTACTTTTGCTAGCTTATTTGACTCAATGTTGTTATTTTAGTATTATGCTAATCAAGATGAAACTTTTTTAAATAGGAAATGTTGAATGCAAATCCAGTTAATAAATGGTCTTACGTACTTTAGTAGGAATCTATGCCATCTAATAAAATATATGCGCAATGCTAATGTGTTCACCTGCGCCCAACTGACATTATAATTAATGACAAACAGTCGAAACAGAGCGCACCGTTGAAGGGCAATCATCAGCGAACAATGGCTATTCAAGTATGTATTATATATGTATGTTATATTGTGTGTTAGGTGAACAATGTTGTAGCGCAAAATGGTGCATTTCATTTCAGAGTTCTCCTACTACTTGTTTCGATTTTCGATACAATACTCAACCTTAGTCTTATCGCTGTGGAAGTGAGAAAGAGCCTCGCTTTGAAATTTAGCTGCTGCATATTAATATTAATGGTTTATTATTATGACCTGGTGCCTCAGTGTTGCCTTCTTGCCTATTTAGGTAACTTCAGACTCAGCTCCAGTTCCACAGCCTCAACTTCAATTTCAACTCCAACTCCAACTCCAGCTGTAACTGTAGCTAGTCTCGAGTGTAGCTCCTTTGGGGTTGCCGTAGCTTTGTTCACGCCGCGATTGCTTCACTGCACTGACGCCTGGCGTGACGATTTTAATTTCTGCTCTACTCTGTAGCCTCAAAATTGTGAAAGCAGGTTTGCACGATGGGCTGATGATAGCAGTGAATTCTAAATGAATTTTTAAATGAATATTTATGGAATAAGAAACATTTCAACTATTAGAATTTATATGTTTTATTTAATATTTATCAAAAATTGAAATAAAAATACGGATCTGTATAAAGTTTCATCAGTTTTTCTTTATGTAGCTTCGAGAGTAGTAACACAGAACAAGATGGATGATGATATCTTAATATTGAGAGGAATTTCAAAATTTAATTAAATTGTCCACATAAAAAATTAAAAACTCAATGTATAATGGTAAAAATAATTTATATATAATATTAGTAATACAAATTACAACAGCATACTCTAGAATAAATTTAATTATTATATCTACAATTTAATTCATTTGGGATTATAACAGTTAGAACATATATTACTGACTACTGTCAGAATAAAAACTAACTTTAAGATAACTAGTCGAGGGTATATACAAGTCGATCATTCAAGACTACATCAGCTTACATTTTTATTATTATGTTTAAAGCGGCGCATGGTGCTTGGAGTCGCCTCCGTGACTGCAACAAATGACTGGCTAGGCGAGAGGGGGGCAAAGAATGGTGTGTGGAGAGCAGGAGAAGGAGAACTGGCGATGCTTCAGGTATTGCAGAATATTTGCTGCTGTGTGAGTGAGTTCAAGTTAAAGTGTGCGCTATGAGTTGCAATGGGCACAGTTGCAATTAGTCGCACGTCGTGGCGAGTCAGCGCCACCTAGCGGACAGTGGCCAGCAGTCAGCAGCCAGCAGCCAATAGCAGGCTGCAGGCTCAATGAACGGCATTGCCCGACATTCCATGAACGCAGCTCCTTCAAACTTAGTAGCGCAGCTAATGAAGTCCGCTTCACGCCAAGTGACAGTGGCCAACACAAAAGCAACAACTGCAAAAATAACAACAACAATAATATATACCTACAATGTGGGCAAAGGAGTTTTAGTTGGCGTTTTGGAGTTGTCGACTTCACGGACGCGTGCAAATTCCACAGAAAAAAGTGTTGAACTTTTTATTTTATGCACTCGACCTGCAACTAAGTTGAAGTTGAAGTTCCCCATAAAACGTTTATAGCATAATTCATTACGTACTTATTTATAGACATGTTGAGACATGTTGAAAGCAATGTAAATTTCGGAATTAAATTAAAATGCTTATTATTTGGAATATTTTTATACGCGTTACACATAGGATAGAACGGTATTATGATTGTGGGCCGGCAGAAAATGTATGTAACAGGTAGAAGAAGGCATCTCCGACCACGTAAAGAATATATATTCGTGATCATTATGAACAGACGAGACGATATAGCCAAGTCCGTCTGTTCGTGCTTGAACTGACAATCTGATATACTTACTACTCTATGGTATATTTTGAATGTAGTTCTATTGTGTATATTGATATACTAAATAATGCCTTTGGCATATTATAGGATTTTTTGCGGTATATTTTTAGTACATTTTAGAATATGGTTTCATTGGAGATGGCAAGCGGGTATCTCTCAGTCGAGCTCACTCGAGTGTATCTTTCTGACTTGTTTCATTTTATCAAACAACATTTTTTATCACATTCTTCCTTTTTAACCATATCCCAAGTCAGCTTGCTCTAATTGGAATTGGAACACTTCACTAGACGCAATAAACACAGCTACTACTCCGGACAGTTGTGTTGAGAGGCCATTTCAATTAAAATTATCCCAAGTACATATAATATTTTATCCAAAAAAAATGTTCATAAAAAGTAGACAAACAAATTGAATTAACCCAATACACATGTTATTCATATGGAACATAAAAAACGTCACCCTAGCAACAAATGTTATTTAATCGATTTTACTGGCCTTTGAAATTCCTTGACGTGAATCAAATACACAAATTCCAGCACATCAAAGTTGTCCAACATCGCAAGCAGTTCAAGTCGAGTATTATATATTTTCTATACGAGCTTTAAGATAATCCACAGAGATGAGTGCCAGTGGAAATGCGCCGCGAAGACAGCGAAAAATACGCGAACAATGCGGTTCATGTCCGGATCGCTTTTCACGCGATAAACGACAGGTTGTTGTAGAGGATTCCGATACCACTGAGGAGGAATCCTCCACCGACGAGGAGGAGCGCTGGAAGGATGTGGCACGAGCTGCCGAAATACCCGCTGAATACTATAATATCCAGAAACTGGTGAAGTACATCAAGGCGGGCAATCAGACAGCAACGATTGTGTCGCTTTGCTGCCTGCAGGATTACGATCTGCGCACACAAATCAATCAGTTTGCCATCCAAGATATTGGCGGTCTCGATGTGCTCGTCAACATCCTCGAGTGCAACGACACCAAATGCTGTTTGGGTGCACTCTCTGTGCTGTCGGACATCACACTCAACATTGACATACGCAAGACAATCGTCGATCTTGATGGCATTCCTCTCATTGTGGATATCCTGAGTTCCTCCATGAGGGATCTCAAGACTATGGCAGCCGAGACTTTATCGAATGTCAGCAAAGTGCGACTGGCTCGCAAATATGTCCGCCAATGTGGCGGCATCTCCAAGTTGGTCGATCTACTGGATATCAAGATGAGGTATGACTTAATATGAGAACTGTTTTTTGTGCTATACTCGTAAGTATAGAACTAACCATCAGATCATCAAATTTGGTTCACTCTTTTTTGTTGTCGTTCTATCTAATTTTATGAATTTTACTTAATTTTCAACCTTAACTTCTAACATTCGATTCCTGGAACTGACAACGATAATCTTTAATTGTGCAATCCTCTTTTGCAATTTATAACTCGTACTAATAATCATAATCTAAACTATTTCAACAAAACGAGAAACGAGAATGTTTGTGTTTTTGTATTTTGCAAAAAAATGAATTGCATTGCAAAGAGCAAAAATACTTAAGTTAACGCAGCAATAAATATTTTAGAACTTTTCTAGAAATTTTATAGAATATTTATTCCATACTTATTAAATTGAAAAGAAACACATTCTTAATTTAAGAAAATATTCTTAAAGAATGCAAAAGTTTCTATGTTAATTTGTACCGAGATCACAAAATCATAAATTAAGATCGAAATTCGTAAATTTTGATTGTTTGTTAAAAACGTAAAAAAAAAAGAAAAATTGTTTGTCAATTTTTGTTTGAAGATAAGATATATACTATATTATAATCTTCTATCTTTATAATTGGAAATCTGATTTGAACAATTTGTTCAACGTTAATTGAGAAAATCAAATTGTGGAATCTAAAACCTAATTTTCACTCTGGGGCATTAATTATACTTTGGTTTTTTAACAGAGATGCATGTATATATTTGAACATTCATAAATCGATAATTGAATATTTTACCAAGATGTGCCGAGTTTTCAAATATGCACAAATAAGATTAGTGCAAGAAATTCTTACAAAAATTCTATATTTCCTGAAACTGCCGTAAAGTAAATACCTCAAATTTTGTTTGCAGTATTCTGCAGACTCCGCGCGATCAACTGACTGTGGAGGAGATCGAGTGCCTGGACATGGCACGCGCCGGAGCCCGAGCCCTGTGGACCCTGGCCGATTCCAAGCACAACATGGAGCAGATGCGGAAGAGCGGAATTGTGCCACTCATGGCCAACCTGCTGAAGTCCGTCCACATCGATGTAGTCATACCCATAATGGGCACCGTGCAGAAATGCTCATCGGAGCCAAAGTTCCAGCTGGCCATCACTACAGAAGGCATGATAGCGGACATTGTGAATCACTTGAAGTCGGAGTGCATTGATCTCAAGGTGGAGGGCAGCTCGGCGCTCTACAAGTGCGCTTTCGATGCAACCACGCGGGATTTGGTGCGAGAGGCTGGCGGATTGGAGCCACTGGTGGCCATACTCAAGGACAAGACGGTGCGGGATAACAAACCATTATTGCGAGGAGCAACTGGCGCCATCTGGATGTGTGCGATGACGGATGAGAATGTGAAGGAGCTGGACGACATGAATGTCATACACCATCTGGTTGCCTTGTTGGCCGATGAGTGCGATGAGGTGTTGACTAATGTGACTGGAGCGTTGTCTGAGTGCGTGCGTTTCCAGGAGAATCGTGTGGCTGTCTTAAATGCTGGAGGATTGCCATCGATGGTGTCGCTGCTCAACTCTTCGCATGCGCCGCTGCTCGAGAATCTCGCCAAGGCGATCAAAGAGTGCGCTGAGGATGCCGATTGCATGCGTGTGCTCGAGAAATTGGACGCAGTGCGTCTGGTGTGGTCGCTCCTTAAGAACACCAGTCCGCGTGTCCAGGCTAATGCTGCCTACGCCATCTGTCCGTGTGTTAAGAACGCCACCGACTCTGCGGAGTTGGTGCGCAGTCTCGTTGGCGCCATGGAACTCGTTGTGGGTCTGCTCAAGTCCAAGGAAATTATGGTCTTATCGGCTGTCTGTGCGGCGATTGCCACCATTGCCCTCGATCAAACCAATCTGGCCATACTCTCGGATCTGCGCGTCATCTACAAGCTGGCGGATCTGGTCAACACCACCGATGACAATTTGCGCATGAATCTCGCTGCTGCGGTGGCCGCCTGCGCTTGCTTTGGCAACAACACCGAGGAGCTGGGACGTCTGCGCACTGTGACGCCCATTGTCACTTACATGACCAGCGACAATCCGCTCGTGCATCGCACCACGGCCATGGCCCTGGAGAAGCTGTCGATGGATCCACAGAACTGCATCACAATGCACCAGGTAAGTCATCTTATAATTCTTTAATCAGGAAGTGCAATTAATAATTCTGAGCTTATAAACATCTAACGCAAATAAGTTAACAATCAACAAATTCTGCAATAGCAATTTGATTTTTATAATAAAAATCCAAAACACAAATTAAAGCTGGTATAATCAGCTACCCATAGAAGTAGGGTATTAAGGGTATTTTGTAGTATACCCATCAGGAAATTAATGTAACACGCAGAAGGAGGCTTCACCCAGCCCACAAAGTATATAGTATATATTTGATCAGACAACAGCAGAGATGATATAGCCATATTCATGATCTCAGAGATAGAACTGTACGCAACCTAAGCTCTTTTTTTTATTTTCGGTCCCACAAGTCGAATAGCAAGCATAATTTTGAAGCAGTCTTTGATACATAACTAAAATCTTTACGATTCCTAAAAATTTGTTTGTAATCTGAGAAATAATTGTATATTGCAAAAAACGGCTACTGTCTGTTTTTTGGTTTAAGACTTGTCATATTTTGTATATATTTGGTATATTTTAAATGCATTAGTATATCAATATACCAAATATAACCTTATGAATAATTGTGCTTTACCTGTATATTAATTCGGTATATATTAAGAATAATACCGCACTCTCACAGTCGAGTTCGCTCGAATGCATCGTTCTTACTTGTTTTTATAATAAAAAAGTAATAATTTTTTTTTAAAAATTTAAAGTGAAGTGAGAATTTATTAAAAGGTGTTTTTTATTTTCCATATTAAATTCAATATATAATAATTATTTTCTTTTAAATAATCTTATCGCTTACTGACTTAATTAATATCCGCTATCTATTTACTTTTCAGAGCGGAGTTGTGCCCTTTCTTCTGGAGTGCATTGGCTCTACCAACAAGGAGCTGCAATTGGCTGCTGCTGGATGTCTGCGCAACATTCGTGAGTTGGCGCTGCGTGCCGAAGAATATATGCTGAAGATCGACGACGATTAGAAACGAAACATTCTACATACTTCATTCTTCTTTTACGCTGTTTAAATTGTTTGCAAGTGCTTCAAATAAATGATGCAGGTAAAGCTGCTTAAAATTAAAATCTGCAAGTGAAGCTCAAGTTTGTTTGGTATAAGGTTGGAATTGAATTGCATTAGATGATTGATTCTTATTATACATACATATGTACATAAAATGGACTAATAAAAGTTTGGTAAATAGGTAAAGTTCGTCAAGTTGGAAGCGTAGCTATTACAATTCATTTGTAATTAGACGAATAGTCGAAAGACCAGGCTTATGCATTATGCTTCTTCTCAGATAAGTTCGAAGGTAAGGACTCAGCTTATCCAAATATACAGTGTACGTCCAGACAGACTTAGTTAGGTATCAAAAATGGACTTTAAAATTAAAATCTCATAATACAAAATTAAAACAAACTTTATATGTTTATGTGTGTGTACATTTGCTAAAAAAGAAGAAAATAATATAATATACGATTGCTAGAACTCTTAGCAAATTATTTTGTAAGTAGGATATAAATATTTAAGATTCTCGTCAACTTCACTGGAGCTTCAAAACACTGCAGCTAACCTTTAGGATATTTAAGTACTGCCATCTGAAAGAGTAAAAGTTTTCATACAAAAACTTGTTTCTCATAAATAAATGCACACAAACGGATTTCAACATTTAGCTATAAATATATTTGGCGGAACAATTGAACTAACTAAATATGGGAATAGCGCCATCTAGTGGTCAGTAGCTGGCGTTGCTGCCCCTCGTCGAGATGCTCATGCGCCGCTCCACTCGATTCGTGTGCGGCAAGAGGCAACCAGGTGGCGGATAGCGCCAACGTCTCGGTCTCGACAACAGCGTGCCATCGGTGGAGGCGCGATTCCGGAACGGAGCATCGATGTCGCTTCGTGAGCTGCCCAAACTGCTGCTCGCGATGTCGTCCGTGGACTCGGTGTGATCGCCGTGGACGCTGCCTTCCTCCTGGCAGGCACTGCCAATGAGAAGGAACGAGCGACGCGTCACGGCCAGCGACGTTGTGTCGTAGAAGGAACATGAACCAGAGTCGGGAGGCGTCAGGATGCCATCTGCGGCATTTGCCACATCGCTGGTGGAACGTTTGAGCTTGGGGAATTTGCTGAACACACGCCAGAAGCGGAACACATCGCGAAACACGTTCTGCACCTGAAAAACAGAATGTGAAAATCAGATTAAGTTTTGGAACTTTTTACGAAACCAAGAGTTGTTGTCAATAAGTTGTTCTAATTATGATTATTACTATAATAATAGAAATATATATTGTAACATTAAATAATTACTTCAATTTATTAGAAAATCCAAAAATTTATATTATATTATAAAAAGTGAATTAGGAAATTAATGTGAGGAACATAAAATATCTAAATAATATTTTAGATGAAAAATGATTTACAAAAACCTCATATATTTATTACATATTAGGTAGGCTTATTTACTAAGAGTTACATTAATCTATTCCTTATTGCTAGGGTCGGTGTGGTGGATAAGATTAGATTAATGCTTTCGTCGAATTTCATTCACACACATCTGATTTTGCACTAACACTTCTTGCTATCAAATAATCAAATTCAATTCACTTTGATCCATTTCGTTCTATTTAAATTGAACCATTTATTGAGTGCATCGTTGATTATACACTTCTTTATAATGAGCTGAAGTAATAATCGCTTAATTTATAGAGCCATAAACATTATCAATATTTACATTTAACAAAGTTGATTATAACGATAAGAAATATTTGTATAAAAAGGAAATTTGGCTCAGTCTTTAGCAGGTTTTATTCCAATTAGTCTCGCGAAAATGTTCCGCCATATAATATATATATCATTCCTAATAAATATCTTAACCATTCTTTGTAATGCTCAAGAATTTAATGAATCTAATGAAATTCCTTCGATTACATCGGAGATCACCGACCTAAAGTGAGTTAACCAAAAGCTAAAGTATTCATAATAAGATCATGAAAATTATAGCCAGTGCGGAGCCAAATTCTGACTTATATTTACGTAACTATGTACGCAGCTGTGCCGAGGCAGGAATCTATTCCAAATCGAGTGGAATCTACGAGATTCATATTCCCAACTTCTTTCAACAACCCTTTAAAGTGGCCTGTGATTTTAAGACTCAGGATGGTCATTGGACTATTATTTTGACACGACTTGATGGAAGTGTGGACTTTTATCGAAACTGGGATACTTACAAAGGGATTTGGTGATCTAGATGGCGAGTTCTTTTTGGGATTGGACAAAATACATGCATTAACTACGGAGTTCAGTCAGGAGTTGCTTGTGATTCTCGAGGATTTTCGGAGCACAGAAGTGTTTGAGAAGTATGAAAAATTTGCAATCTGACGAAGATGAACTGTATGCCTTGAACACTCTGACCCCAGGCAGCGGGACTGCTGGTGATTCTTTGATATATAATAAGTTCTCAAATTTCTCCACCTATGATCGAAAAGGAGCTTGGTGGTATAACAGTTGCACTCAAGCGTAAGCATATCATATATGGTATGATTTTCTCAATATTCACGCTAAAACATTCTTTATAGCCAATTTACAGGTTTAACATACAATATAATATATAATGGCACCAATACTCAGGGAATTTACTGGTACGATTTCAGGGACAAAACCTCCCTTAAAACAACCATTATGATGATATGTCCAAGGAAGGCTTCCTAGATATCCGATGATTGACTTTATATGTTCATCGCGACAAAAAACAATTATATCTTTGGAAAAGATATTTGTCTTCCCGCAAAAAAATGTATTTTGGATGGACATATACTATTCATTTACATTAATGAAATAAGTTTGACTCTGAGCATTCTTGATTTGTAAAATTCATCTTCAGAAAACTATTATATAATATTAAAAAATGTTGCAAACTTTTCTATATTTAGAAATTTATTGTATGAAGTAAGAAAAGACATTAAATATTTATGGATGCTTAATTAAATAGTGACTGGTAAATGGAAGAGAAGCTAGTAAAGTTCCGGAGAAAGTTGAAAGTATATGAAACAATATTCAGGTACTACTGCTAAATTAAATTAAACTAAAGATCATGGAGATTATTAAGGAATTCTTGAATTAAATAATGAGCTTACCTGATCAACGCTTTCCCTAACGGATATCTCATGAAAGCAGGCGCAGGAGAGCTCACGAAACCGACGTTGTCCCTCCTCCAAACTGACCATTCGATCTCCCGTCTGATCTGTCTTGTTGCCCACCAGTATGACGGGTATATCCAAGGCATAATCCTGCAAAGCAAAGCACAATTAACAGAAGTTGGTAAGAAAAAGCAATTCATGTCAATTCAAACCTTGCTGGTGGAACCCAATTTGCGTCGACGTTTGTTGTAGTTGATGAGGAACTTCAGTCGACTGCACTCGTCAAAGGAGCACTTGTCTGTGATGGAGTAAACGAGTATAAATGCATCCGCCCAGCGTATGTTTGACTCCAGACTAACTCCATCCAGTTCCTTCAGAGAACAAGAAGTCAATTTGCTGTATTAAATCCTTTAAAACTAACTCACATGCAGCTGTCCGGTGGCATCCAGTATATCGAACTGTATCGCCTCATTGTCCAACGTTGTTTGGCAGGTATAGATTTTCTCTAGATTTGGATCATATTCTCCAATAAAACGGCGGGTGATAAAACGCACCACCATGGCTACACAAATGACGCAGATAAAGTCGAGGAAGGATTGAGGCTTTAGCAGACTTGTCTCCTATTACTTTGGCTCGTCACTCACCCGTTTTTCCCACTCCGCTCTGGCCGAGCACCATGACCTTCAGTGTCTTTTGTTTATTGGTATGCAGGCCCAGCTTGACCAGCGACGACTTTGGCGAGGTGGCATTCATTTCACTTCACTCCTCAACGAAGAAATCAAATAGAATGTAGACGAAGGCCAACTGTTTTAGGTGCTGTGAAAAAGAAAAGAAAAGCTGCGTAAGTTTTTGTCATGAGACGAACACAATGCGTCTGTCTGCCCAGCATGATTGACAGAACCTTTTCTGATGCCCTACAAACTAGTCACTAAAAAGTTACATCGACTCGCGACAATTGTATGTTATGATGTATTGCCGGTAAAAAATTCTTTTATGGTAAAGTATTCTTCAATCACACAGTTGCTCAGTGGCCAGACCTTAAATTAATTTCCCTAGGAAATTAAGAATGGATGTCTTATTTTTTGTGCTTCAAATGTAAATTATATAGTTTTTTATTAATAATATACTTTAAAGCTAAATAAAGATGCCTTTTATACAACTAGATTAGGCAGTCACATTAATAGCAGTAAACTTGTTTAATAAATATTATTTAATAATACAAAAAGATGCTTAAGAAAACTAATAAAAAACAAAGAATTCGCTGTGCTTGTAATAATATAGGGAATGCTTTAGTCTAACAAGCCCTTTTACTGTACATTTGCATGTTCTATCAGATATTATTATTTGCTGCATAGTTCGGGTGCCCGTAATCCATACGAGGAGCTGGGAGAGTTCTTCCACCTCCGATACGCATTTTTTGGCTCAGCTCACAACAATATTGCATACTTTCGAGCGTCGGCAACAAAAGGCGGGTGAATTTTTCGTAGCATACGCTAAGGCGCACCACAAAAGACAAGCGAGTGCGTGTGTTTTATAGCTCCCCATCCACGCACACACACAAGTCTAAGTATACATATGTAAATGTAAATGCGTGTGTGTTTGTGCTGCTGATAAGGTCAACAATGTCAGCGACAACGACAACGACAACTTTGAAACATTTATTGGACACTTTTTGCGTCGCCGTCGTCCCAGGGTCAGAGCCTGAGACTGAAACTGAAACACAAGAGCAACAGCAACAACAATAGCAACTGAACTGGAGCCACACATACAGCTTAAGCCATCGTCAGGGACATGGCCAGGGACATGGTCAATATTATGATAATGTTTATAATAATCAACAACACGCCCCGACAATTATCAGCAGATTACTCACTCTATATACATATACATATATACTCGGATACATAGTTCCACTTGCAAGCAATTCTCGTGCACTTCAAAATAAGTAAATACAATAGTGCTCATAAAATATCAATTATCACTTAAATGCGAGGTAAATGTCGCACTCCATTGGGCGCCCTCCATTCACTCAATGCCCAAGTGCCTCTCGATACAGTCGCATTATTTCCAACAACAAAGAGCTCAAGTGCATGTGGATAATTCTCCGTCTGCGTCTACGTGTACACTCCACTCCTAGTGTTTGTCCAGTCAGAATGTAAACAATGAGTCTGCCAGGTAATTTATCGATATCGAGTCACAATTTGAATACTCTTCAGAATACAATTTATATCGACAAGGAAAAAACTCCATTTCAACTTTAGATTAGCGCTCTACTCTAAAATATTTATCATGAATAATCTGGTTGAGTTAAAATTTAAAGAACAAATGATTCTTAGAAATTGGAGGAAAAAACTAATTTTTTAGAGATTAATTTAAAAATTAGGCATCAGGTTGAAGATATTCTTAGTAAGTTTAAACGTTATCATACATTTAAAATTAAATAAAAACAAATTCTACTTATTTTTAATAAAATCAAAACAGTGCAATAATATTCCTAAATATTTGGTATGTTCATATAGGAATACATTCAATATACACAACAGAGTACAAATCATACATATACCATACGAAAAAATCTTTTCTTCAGTAACTTTTTCATAATAGAAAACAGAATTTTTAAATTGAATTTGTACTATGACTCAAATCGTTATCTGCTCTTGAATATTTTATTTTAAGTCAATAGCACTTGACTAAATAAAATAAAATAATAGATTAAATATAAAAAGCAACTTTTAATTAAATAATTAGAATACAAAATTACCTACGCATACTATAAATGTTTTGATTTGTTGAGAGAACAATAAACAACTATTGATTACTAAATATTTTATAAGATTTATTGAGCAGAGGTTGAAAAGTAGCTTTAACCAATACTAAGATTTTTTAAGGAAGAATTCAGAATTTATAACTTGAAATCAATTTAAATCAAATGTTGAATATAAAGATATAAACACTTATATATTAATTAATATTTATACATATAATACAAATGTAAAATTACCCATTCAAATCATAAATGAATTCATACCGCAGTAAATTCAGGCTGACTATAAGTAATTAGTACATTAGTAAAGAAGAGTTAGACTAATAACTAACTTGGTCAGATTAAGCACTTATCACTTGTTGAGTGTACTCCATGGAAGTGTATTATAATTACTTCTGCTACTGAATGAATACACAGCTCAGCTCAAAGGCTCGTGTGCTTGTTTGTGCATTGTGTTTACGACGCATTTGTTGCTTCACACAAATACACGCGCTCAAACACAGACAGATAGATGGCGGGGAGAAAAAGAGAATCATGTGGATGTATATAGAAGTATTAATGTCTGCTGTGCTGATAAATATTCATCAGGAGCAGGCGCCGGCAGCCCGGAGAGAGCAACCAGCAGCCACATGCATGCTGATTATGCCAGCAGCAGTAGACCAGGAGAAAATCCTGGACTCGGTTCCGAACCCGAGCCAGACTTTACCTTTTGCGACTTAAAGCATTTGCTGCGTAGATTTTAATTAGGTGGATTTGTAGCTCAAACAATGCGAAAGCCGAAAGCGGCTGCCAAGGCAACGCAACATTCTATAGAACGCTGCGCGTGCCTAATGAACCAATTGCCTGCCAGCCAACAGGGCGTATACGTAACGCAACGTAACACATTGCTCCACTGGTCGACTGGTCGATTTTATGTGCATCAAGTGGTTGTGTTGCCACGACGCCTGGAAAACAATTTTTCGAGAGTTTTTCTCTGTCTCGCCCTTAGGTCCATTAAGTCCCGTCTGTGTTGCGTCTGCTGCCCAAGTGAAACTTTCGCTTTCACTTCGACTTCGACTTCCACTTTCATTTTGATTTTGATTTCGATTTAATTACTGCGATTTTCTTTTGTTTCGCCCTCTACATGTGGATGTTCACACGCTGTCCCGCAGGAAACTCACGATGGGAATCTCAACAGCTTTAAGGGGAATGACGATGTGTTGTTCTCTGTTGTCTGTTGTGGCCATCGGGCGGTGCAGTCAAGCAAGGTGTAAACAGTGCCAGCAAACTGTTACGCACACTAATGAGTTCTAACGCACATTATCTGCCATCTTCGCACACATTACTACACAGTAGGGTTACCCAAGAGACCTCAACACAAGACACTCAGCTGGCTGAAAGCTCTCATGTGACAAGCAAGCGAAAGCACTTTAGTTTTTTATTTAACTAGTTAAAGACAAAAGCAATTGCATATCTTTAAACCATAAAAACAGCTAAATCTTGTAAATTGATTTAGAAATGTTTTGTAACTTTTCTGTAGTGAATATTATATAATAAAATATAAGATTATTACTATTCGCTAAATATTTAAAAGCAACTTCAGATTAATCCGTATACTCATGGCATTATTTTATGTACCGCAAAGAATTATATAAATGAAGAATTAAAATACATTTTTCGTTTTAGTGAAGATTATTGTTATACCATAATTATGGAAGCATAGATTACAATTATAACAATTATTACAATTATAAACAACAACTTATAACCTATCGAAAATTTATTAACATTGAACTTTAGTAAAGAGAATTATATTTTTTTGTATAATATATAAAAATGTTGAAAGCAATGTTATTGATAAAAATGAATTACCATAATTGGTTAAATTTTCATATTTTTAAATGTGAACCGCAAAGGATAAAAAGTAGTGTAAATAAATTATAAGTTTGGATTTCGAGATTTTTTATATTTAAGCAATGACTATAGTTCTTAATTTAACAAAACTGTCTTTTCAAAGTGCTACTTTTAAATGTTATATAACGAATTCTCAAACTTAATAAGTGAATAGATAAATAAAAAAATTAAAAATTGTAGCCAATAGAATGATAATGTAATACAAAAAATTAATAAATGTTACACATTCGACGCTACAATTTTTAATTAAAATACGGATCACAATAAGTCGTTAAGTAATATTAAAAATATGTATACACAGAGAGATTAAATATTTTGTTTTCTTGGTTCAATTTTGAGATTTTTCCAGGGAGATCTTGAATATTTACAGAATTCTTATTTTGACTTAAGATTTAACATTCTTATTTTAAGTTTGGTATCATATATTCTTGATTCAAGATTTTATGCTTGATTTTGACATGTTTTTTTCTTTCTGTGTAGTCTTGAATTGAAGCAATAAAGATGACTGCATTAAAATTTCTGGAAAATTCCCAATATAAGTTAGATAAGCGAGGCAAAAAAGGAAAGTGATTAAAGTGTCTTTAATACGAAAAAGTTACTCATGAAGCACCCTCATTGCCAACATTGTCAACGGCACCTTATGAGCATGCATTAAGGTCCAGTGACCGTAACTGTAGTTGGGGAGCGGGACCTTGGCATAGACATTGAATTCAAAAAAGTTGCTCAGGCATAGTTACTATACACACACTCTTCACAGAAATAGCAGCAGAAAGAAACACTTGGGTCAGTGTGGTAAGAGTGAAGTGGAGTAAATGAGACAGAAACAGAGAGTGAGTGAGTGAGAGAGTGACATCGGGTTGTTGACCTGTTTATGTTTATGAAAACTTATTGCGTGCTACATTTTCAGCAAATTGAGTTGAGATTGGGTTACTACAGAAAGCGCGTCTGGTTGCCTAGCGCACGTGTCGCACTTCGCCGTGTTGCGAAGAGAGCTGCTTAAAATTCCATAGAAAACAAATCAACCTAACCACTGACCAATAACAAAAACATAACAACAAAAACAATAAGTAGCCAGAGTTGCTAGCACGTAAGGTTTATACGACTCTGCGATACCAGGTAGTATTAGAGAAAAAACTAGATTGAAAAGTAGATTTCAATCTTAATGTTATAAACTTTTTACTCTTAAAGAAGAGTTTTTAAAACAAGAATTCCAGAATAATAAAAGAAAAAATTCCAAAAATACAAAAATATACTGAGGGCTATATTTGGTATATCGATATACTACTATGTATTCAAAATATACTTAAGAAGAATATATCAAATTAAAGAACAATAGTTCCAGATAAATAAAAAATATACCAAATATGCCAAATTTATATACCAAAATATATGAACTATGCCGAAACCTATATTTGCTTTATCAATACACTATTACATTCTAAATATACTACAATTAGAATAAAAGTCTAAACAATGCATACATTCCAAACAAATTCTTATATTATTATAGTCAGTAATATCTTAGAATTTTATTTATTCAAAAACTAAAGAAGCGCCATAATTGTGCTAAAGGCTTAAACAATCTTTAACAATTTAAGAGTATTTCCTCCAAATTTCATAACTCCAGCCCGTATAATCTCAGACATTAAGCCACTTATACAGCAGGACAGACAGACAGACAGATGGACAAGCATGCCTATATTGCCTCGCCTCTCTATTGGAGCTGCATCCTTTTGTCTACGTACAACATTTTCGCTAGTCACTCACTCATACCTTCTGCACTGATAGCTGACCGGGTATACGAAAAAAAAAGTGTAGTACTCGTAGGTTGTCATGGCAGCAAAGCAATTCCGCTTCCACTTTGGCTAAGGTCATGGGAAGCGCAGCACTTGCGACGCGACTCATGACTATTGGAGTTGTGTCGAGTAGTAGCAGGTGTCCCCCCTTACCCCCTTCTCCTATGTATTTGTGCTTGTCATTTCACTTCATTACCAACCATCGACAACATTAACAGCAACAGCAACAACAACAACAACACACACACACAACTGTTGCCATTGGTTGTGTGTCCCTGAAATTGAAAATGCGAAATTGTTAGACCGTATGTCGCTTAGCGTCGCATTGTAGAGTTATATATATATATATATACGTATATATATGGAAGTAGAGAGAGCTGGTCGGTCAGCCTCCATCGACCACAATAGCCCTTGACACCCCTTCCCTTTCGCTCTCCCCCCCTTCACTCAACTGCAACGGTCGCAAAGTATTTATTTTGTCGCGCATTTCCATGTGGGATGTGAAAGTAACCACGCAGCGTCTGCGTCGCAGAACCTTGAAAACAGTATTAGCCAAAATATATACAGTATATACTATACATATATAGTATACGAAAAAAGGGAAATTTGATGTGGCGCAAGCTCCCAAAAAAAAAAGAAACAATCAGAAGTGCGATTTGCAAATATGTGAAATGCGAGATACTCTTCAATCTGGGTAAACAATCAAAGTCAACTGCATGAAATCTCTTTTCTACAGAGCTAATAAAGTATAGTTTAGGTGATAGAATTTATATTAATTAATTAAAGATTATTCCATCATCGATTACTTTATCAAAAATAAAAATATTTGGATTCAAAATTAGATTTTTTTTTTTATATTTTAGTTAGATACTGAATATTTTAGAGAGATAAAAATACGACATTTCATATTTAGTTTTATCTTCATATATTTATGTTAGAAACTGAATATTTCAGAAAGATAAAAATACCTCGTTCCTTATTTAGTTACCTTTTTATATTTTTTGTTAGAAACTTAATATTTCAACTAGTTTCTCTAAGCATTATAAAGGAAGAACATAATGTTCCAACTGAATACCACAGTTGTATATGTTAAGAACTTAAATTCCATTGATTCACTTCGTTTTAATTCACAAAACACTAAGTATCTGAGAACAGTTTTAGTATTCAATAAAAATTGTAAATTCCTCACCAAAAAATAATTGAAATATAAAATGAATTTTACTAAAGTTCACATTAAAAAAAATGGCAAATGTAAAGAACACTTTGCACTTCCTTTCAATTATTAAAATACTAAACGCATAAGAATAGATTTAGTTTGCATGCCTCATCAACAAACATGTAACATTGATTACTTAAAAATACTTGAAATAAAAGATGAATTTAAATAAGATTCACATTAAAAAAAAAAACAAACTTAAATGCAGAAGAGATGTTACAAGAAAAGGGATTTTAACTTGCCTCAGAGCAAATTAAAATGGTTTCACATTTAAAGAATTTACGTATATCATTTTCTACGAATCAAATACTTCAAAAAAGGCGATTCCACTTAAATGTAGCCGGGAAGAAAAGAGAACATCAAACGTGTTGCATGCTTCGAAAAGGACACCAAGGACTCTTGCTCTTAGGATGCCCAAATCATACAGTAGCAATGCAAACCGCAACGACGAAGCCTTGTTAAATAAGCCTCATAAATACAAGTCAACCGTCATAAATGTCATTTCGGGCGAGCGCAGCTGAGAGAGAGTGAGTGTGAGTGAGGGGGAAAGGGATACACTCCGAGAGAAAGAGAGAGCGAGAGAGTGTGAGTGATAAGCGACGTTTAACTAAAAATAAATGCGACCATCGTGCTAAAGTTTGCTAACTCATGGCCAGCGTTGAAGAACAATGTGAGTAATATGATACAAAAACCACAAGTACCAACATTATAAACACACACGCACACACACTCATACCCTCACACACACTCACAAACACAGTGTTACACCGTTGAACATGTGTGAGAGACGTGCTGAACTGTTGCAAGTGGATTTAGCTTTGGCTTTGACTTTGGCCTGTTTTATTTAGTGCGAGAAACACGTGCCCCAAAAGTACGAAAAAGCAAGCAACGGTTGCTTCTGGACGAGCACAGGATTGCCATCTGGGGATGGCGAGAATAAATAGTTTTCCCCGGCTTATCCTGCCAGTAAGTTTATAAACCTTAAAGTCGACCCGTTTATCAGCGTAAATTGAATGAATTTTCAGCAGCATTTGGTCAACTTTTGTGTTGTTTAACTTTCCTTAAATTGAACTTTTCTGTGAAGAAACAACGTATGTTATGTACAATATATAAATGTAGTTGCTTTATAAAACACTGCCTTAGCAATTTACTAATTATGTTGCTCATTAAATTGCTCTTTAAAGTGCAGCCCAAGTATTTGAAGCAACAAAAGTGTAATTCAATTTAGGTAATAGCCTCTTAATACTTTTAAAGCCCTTCAAAGCGTTTTGCAGACAAGAATCAATTAACAATTTTATGACTATATAAAAAATAAAATCAAAATCAATGCAGACAACACAAAAGTTTATTTTGTAGATAAAAATTTATGGCATTCTAAATAAAATGTATTGAATATATGAACTTAATTTAACTTTAATGTTCATACTAAGAGTTTTACCTTTTGTCATGTAATCATTATGCAATTACTTTAAATCATTATCCTTAACTCTTAGCTTAGTTTTCAAACTTTAATAATTCTTATCACAAATAAGTAAATATTTGAAATAAGACAAATACTAAAGTATACTTTAAATACTAAAGCTTTTAGTGATTACTTTAATAAGCTCAGAAATTCTGTTGAATTTTTGCTAACTGCTACTAACATAAATTCTGTTGAATTTTTGCTAATTGCTGCATAAACAGTTTGCCAAATTGAAATTCAACTCTGTACAAGCAGCGATTCTCTTTAAGTTTCACTAATTACTATTAAATCAGTTTGTCTAATTGAAATATAATACACAATCAACATAAATTCTTTGCTAATGGAATTTGCCACAATTTCGTTGTAAATGAAATGCAACAGCTAAAGCTGGCATAAATTCTCAGCTTTGTCTGATTGTTCTCGCAGCTTATCAACATTTCTTCGTTTTTTTGTATATTCTTATCGTTAACCTACTTTGCCAGCATTATAATATAATTAACACGCATAATTTTGCTGATGAAGTTTCAGCATAAATCAAAGCTTACGACGGTTCTTATTGATTTCACAGTCTCGCGATTGTTTCCTTTGGCTTATGAGTCGAAAGCGTTTTAGTTTTTGCGTCTTTTTTAAGAGCCTACTCTCAGCTTTTATGCCGAGACATTGTGTTGGCGCGTCACACGCGTCGTATGCGTCATGTGTGTACTTTGAATATCAATAACTTGTAGCTCTTTTGCCTATTTTGTGTCTGTTTACGATCGCCTCCAATGAACAGTGAATTACGAGATGCTCGATTGTCACCCACAAGCCACAAGCGAACGTCTTCACTCCCCCTCTACTGCTCCTCGCCCCCCTCTCTCCACCCACTGAATGTCTGCGGTTGCAAGGCAATAAAAATTGTGATGCTTTTGTTGCTGGGTTTTTCGCGTTCTAGCCGCAAGTTAAAGCCGGGCAGCCGGCGCGCCTTTTGTGGGTGTGGTTGCCAGGGAAGTGCAGAGACGGAAGGGGGAGGGGGGGGGGGTTGGCTATTAACTAGTAAGTAGCTTTATGACAGTGGGGCGCCCACCAAAATGCGCCTCATTATACGAGTATTTACTGATTGTTCAAACGCTTCACAAGCACAGTGCAACAAATTTGCTTTTCACTTTTGCTTATTGCGGCGACCTTGCGGGTAAATTTAAAATGTATTTAAAACAAATCAAACAAATCAAATCTCTCAACGCGCCTCGCATCGCTCACATCAAAAATGTTGTTTGGCTTTTTTGTTTTTCTTGTTTTTTTTTCTTGTGTTTCTCTTTTACATTTCTCAAAGTCATCGTGTCGGAAATACACGAAACTATCTAATGCCAATTAAAATGATTAACAATGAGATACAAGAGCGAAGATTGTTTATAATTTGCTCGACTATAAAGCACTTCGTAAAATGCAATTTTTGAAAAATTATTGATAATAATTTAGGAAAGACGTCAAGTTCTCTTTAAGCGATTATGTTAAGATAATCAATCTTGAGATTGTGCTAAAATTTACTACTTTTAATTAGTAATTTATGCTGTCTTTAATCTCGTAAATTTAAGTAGAAATTTATGTTGCTTTCTCTTTATTCTTTTGTATATTTTATGACTGACTTTTTGCTTTAATAAATTAACCTGCAAATTTCACAGTGTATTGTAATAATACTTAATTGAACTCTGTACTTAGTGCCAAAAGACAATAAAATTTTAATGCTGCCCGAATTAGTCGGAAAACACTAACAATTTTATGTTATTTTTAATGGCAGAATTTTCCATTCAATAGTTTCCATACTTTTATTTTTCATATTTTCACAAGATGAAAAGAAATTGAACTGCAATCTATTTGTTAATCTTGTAAACAAGCTAAACACGTTTTTCTTCTTTTTTTTTGTCTTTTTTACAGGGTATCCAAATGGTGTCTAGCAAATGTTGCACATAAACATGATTATTATGTGCTGCGTGTGTGTGTGGAAAGGGCAAAAAGCATATTTGGCTAAATTATGTTTCCGCTTCGAGGTCGCCTTAAGCAGAGGCGTGTCAAAAGGGGGCGTATTTCGTTAACACATTTCTTTATCTTTGTCCCCTTGCAGAGTTTCGTGGCGACGCCGCTGTTCCATGTTTTTAATTGTTTATGAATTTTACCTCAGCAACCGCATCAAATAATATTGGAAATTATGCGTTGTTTATTTGTGTGTGTGTGTGTGTGTGTGTGTGTGTGTGTGTGTGTGTGTGTGTGTGTGTGTTTGTTATAATTGTAATAAATTCGAGAATTTATTTTCACTGCGCGCACATTTTCCTAAAATAATTAAGTATACGCACCGTTTGCTTGCAGCAGGAAATGATTTATTTACACTTTTTGCGAAAATTGAAATTAATTGTGTTTCCTTTTGTTGAGTGAGAGAGATATTTTATATTTTTAATTTTTATTTATTTTTGTTGAGGAACCTTCGCGGCTAAGTTCCTGTCACACATTAAGCCAAAGGCTGGCGGCAATTATGCTTTTATATGCACTTATTTTAAGCTACCCTCGATGCGTGTTTATTGCGACGCGGCCAGGAGGCCATTGTAAAACAATAATGAAAATCCGAAATACACCGACAATAACAATGACAAGAACAAGAACACATAAAAAAGTGAAAACATTGCGCGGCGACTGCGCGACGTTGTCAACCGAAGCGAGAGCGAGATGGCGCGAAAGTATTGCGAGTTCTACTACACTTTACCACCTCCTCCTCCCACTGCTGTTCGCAACAAGTGCAGTTGTAAAATGCAAAAGAGTTTCGACGCGGAAGTGCACAACAACAACAACACGCCCACAACACATCAAAAAGAAGACAGCGACAGGCGACAGGCACAAACACGAAAATATTTTTCTCCGTATTGTTAAATGGGAGTTTGGCGGCAGCCAAGCGTCGGACGCGTCCGTTGCGCTGGCTTTCAAACAGGCGAATAAACAACAGAAAACAGGGAGAAGCAACAAAAACAAATCAAGCAAAGCAAACGCCGGCAGCAGCTGCGACAGCGGCAGAGGCAGCGGCAGCAACAGTTAGCTTCAAACACAAGCAAAACAAACACACACACACAAGTGTTGTGTAATTTCTACACGTTTGGAAGAACTCTGCAGTTATAATATAAACCTTTAGTATACAAATATTGTGTTAATAATGCAGCTTTAAACTCATTAAACTACATAGATAATAGCATATTTATTAAATTAAATAATATTTTCTTCCCGTTTTAGCTTTTTTCTAGTCAAATTGCTGCCAAAGTGACAGCATCTTTGAGTGCTTTACAGTTTTCTGTTAAGCTTTCAGTGAGCTTTACAAACAATGTTAAGCTAGCAGCGAGTTTAACAGCGTGGACTGTTAAGAAACCGAAGCAGTTACTCAAACCAAATAAAATAGAATAAAAACATACAAATACAATAAATTACTGAAATGACATGAAATTAATAAATTCATGAAAAGATGCCTGTTAATTTTCTGGCATGACCTTCAAGCCCATGTGGACCGCATGTGTGTTTGTTATTTATTTGCTGCTGGGTGATGGTGAGGGAGGGGACAGACGGTAGGAGCCTGACTAATGTTAAGCGCATGCCACAGTCATACTCGAGACACCCACACCCATTACATGCACGTGCATAATCACACGCACGCGCACATTTCATGTAAACACTTATACTTGTGCATATTTATACAGGCGGCATATGGTCCAAAGGCAACCTGTTGACATCGGTCGGTCGCGCGGTTTGGGGCCGCTGTCTTCCACTGAACACAGCCCACAACCCACAACCCACAGGGCACATGTGTGAGTACGCGTACTCCGAGGATGCGTGTGTCTGTTGTTTGCTTAAGTGTGCGTGCACATACATATGTATGGGTGCCAATGAATGAATATTTGCTATTGGGAAAGAAGGAGCGAGGAAAGAGGAAGTTCACACAACCTACGACCTTAATTATCATAAAGATACAAATATCTAAATTGACAGCAACATGAATAACTGACGGACATATGGACTGAAATGTATGTATGTGTGTGTGGAATTTGTTGCTCAACATTCTTGTATTAATTAAATATATGCTTGTCTTCGCTTGCTTTTAAATTTGTAGCAATAAATGTTATACAATTCTTTAGACTATGCGAAATATTATTATATGCCTGTTGTTCATGGCATTATTTATGTTATTAGAACTTGTTTTGAGCTTCATTTTAATAACTAATTTAAAATTTTTCAAACATTGCAAGTATTATTATTATCAGCGGCAAACGTGAAAAAATTATGTTTATTTTATTTTTATATTTTTCTGATTTATGTTTAAGTAAAGTAATTGGAATGCGGTGAATGTTGCTTGAATGTTTAATATGTAGGTATGTATCATATACATAAATGTAATTTTAAGTATAAATATTTAAAATTGATCAAAGATAATTTTTTAATCAAATTATATATAATTTTTAAGATGGGATGTAGTTTTAAAACTTGTCAAATTAAATAACTGAGATTGAATTTACTAACTTTTACTAATTTCTTTCTGTTTCAATAAAAACTAAATCAACTTTTCTTTAGCTAGGGTATTAAGTAGTCGTTAGCATTGCATATGTCTCTTTAGGTTAGTTGCTTAGGTCGGATTCTCGTCACTAATTGCTTTTGACAAGCGCCTGAGCACCCGAGTCTCAATTGGCAACAGGTTAGAATGCCACAGGATGAGCATTCACTTTAGAAGGCACTGTGCTGTGTGTGATAGTGTGCGTGTATAGAAGTGTGTGTGCGTGTGTGTCTCTGCATTCATTACGCTCCACTGCCTGAGGCATCGGTGTGACGCCCCCTTTCAGCCCATTTAACCCTAATGCACGTGCAAACCAATTGATGGGCGCCTCACTCCGTTTTACCTTTTGCCTCTTCATCTTTAACCCTCGCAGGTCAAATTCTATCGTCGTCATAGCTGCTGTCACTTTGCATTCATGTTGTTTACGCATCAACAGCAGCCAAAAGGTGTTCAACATCCCCACCATTCCCCTCATTTCCCCTCTCTGCTCTCTCACTACACTATTCAACAACTTATCATCTGCTTTGTTTATTTGTTGCTCAAAGGTTAGGGGGAGTCAAACTAATTTGTCAAAAATAAACTGTCAAGGCAACGATGTCTTCGCTGGCCAAACGAAAGAAATAAAACGATAATTTATTAATCGTGTAACTGTTTCCTTAGTGAAAACATTAAATTGGATAGATACGTATCAAAGTCAAGGTCAAAGATAGCGTCACAACTTGACCAGGCTTGAGGTGAGTAAGAAGCAGCTTCAAATTCAGTTAAGTATTTTCAGCATAGCAATAAAGTTCTGTTGAAATATACGAAAAAATAGTATATTTGATATACAAATTAATCGATTAATGAGAATAAATAAATATACATATACTAAAATATACCGAATACTATGATATGGAAATAAATATAAATACTAATTACTATATACTAAATATTGAGACTCGAAATAATCCCATTATTCATAAGGTTTTTAACATTACTTAAATTTAATATTAAATATCGTATATTTGATAAACCAATTATTTTATTAAAGCTTGAGTAAGTGATGAATAATGGGAATAAATATAAATATACTAAATGATACTAAATACTATACTATTGCTTGCTGTGCAATTAAATTTAAATACTACTACTATATACTAAATATTATACTAAAATTCAGACTAGAAATTATATTATTATTCCTTAGGTTTTCAACATTACTTAAATTTAATATTAAACAAGTAAGAAAGTCACAGTCGAGTAAGCTCGATTGCAAGATACCCGCTACCCATTTTGAATAATAGCAAAACAGTGCGGTATTATTCTTAAAATATACCGAATAAATAAATATATATACTGAATGTAATTTTTGGTATATTGATAAAGCACTACATTCCAAGTATATCATTTAGTATAAAATAAATATACTTAAAATACTAAAATATACCGAAGACTGTATTTGGTATATTGATAAAGTGCTGCATTTAAAATATACCATATATAAATTGTTTTATGGGCTGCAAATTACATTTTAAGAAAATAAATATTTGGAATCTGCCCAAATAAGGTATTTTATATTTTGACTAAGTAATTTAGCCTATCATACCATCGTACATACGGCAAACAATCAAGTGCTCGCTCTCTGACCTACTCTCTGTCAATTGAATGTTTATGGATATATGTTTATTTATAGAGTACAGCGCCAAATATGATTTCTCAAATAATGTTCTCTCAAGACAAAAACAAGTGAGAAAGCTACAGTCGAGTGTACTCGACTATGAGATACCCGCTACCCATTTTAAATAAAAGAAATATATTTTGCGGTATTTTTCTCAAAATATACCGAATATACTAAAATTCAAAAAATATACCAAATGGTATGTTTGGTATATCGATATAGTACCGCATTCAAAATATACCATAGACAGCACAATATACCAGACCGTCGGCCAAAGCAACTAAGACCCCTAGTAAGTAGGCGTTTATGCCCATACAAAAGTATTTCTTTAAAAACTTCGACAGTTTTTATCTGATCGCAACCAAATTTTCAGGAATCATAACTACTATAGTAATTATTATCTATACCAAAATTCGTAACTCTAGCTTTGAAATTACGCTTGTTATTGGATTTTGATTTGCGGGGGCGTAAGTGGGCGTGGCAAAATTTTGAAACAATCTTGATCTGCGTGCAAACATAACAAATTCTGTCGAAAAAAAATTATAGCTTATAGTCTCTGAGATCCAGTGTTTCATACTGACAGACGGACAGACACACAGACGGACAGACGGACATGGCTAGATCGTCTCGGCTGTTGACGCTGATCAAGAATATATATATACTTTATAGGGTCGGAGATGCCTCCTTCTACCTGTTACATACATTTCCTGCCGGCACAAAGTTATAATACCCATCTACCCTATGGGTAGCGGGTATAAAAAGCTTTGGCGCGAAAGCTTTTCGACAGCGTCTGGCGATCGTTTAGAAAATGTTTACGCATTAATTACACACATTAGGCGAAAACAGAAAATAACACTGTTGATTGGAAAATTGTCAATAAATTGCAATAAAATTGACACGCAATCTCAGCAATTAAGACAAAAGTGAGTGCAAAAAGTTGCGTTGTTGAATGATGAAAATTGAAAGAAGAATACTATAATATAACATAAATTCATTAAAGAAGTGAACCTTGTTGTTAACCTTGTCCCCAGACTCAAAACCCGTGCCAATATTTAGATAATGTGCCAGACACTTGTTTACAGCCTGCAACTCGCGTGTTTTCTCCGATTTTCGTTTTGTGTTTAATTAACACTCAGCGAAACTCCAGCTGAGAGCTAAACAGGCATTCGATTAGTTTAGGCCATAATTAGGCTAATGTCGATAAAAATCCACAGAGATAAATGTATGTGTGTGTGTTGGTATCAAAGGTATATTCGATGTCATAGAGAGCGGCTTGTTTACTTTAGATAGGCGCCACCAAAAGTCTCTTCCCGCTCTCTTTCTATGACAAATATCGTGAGTAAACAGTTTAACCAATACTCTGAGTTCTAGCTCTGATATTGGGGTCTGCTTCAGGCCCGGACAGTGGGGATTTGGGATAGCATGAGCATGCGCCAATGGCATGCTACGAATTACCTTTCAAAAGACTGGCAAACAAACTCTGCGTGATTCACAACCGAAAATCATGCGCTCTCCAAGTCACGGCTAATGGCAAATTCGGTTCTGAATGAAAAGCAACAAAGCAACAGCAAACAAATTCTCTTTAAATGCAAAATGTTAATTTGAAAACAATAGAAGCATGAATTAAGATTAATATGATGTTGATTGATTTATTTTTTTGATAATTACAAACATTCCAAAAATTAATTTTGGGTTTGATAGTAATTAAACTTTGAACTTATAAGTTGAATTTAAAAATAAAAAAAATAACAAATAGTTGTGAGAAAGTTTATAATAAAATACTAAATAACCTTTAAATTTGTAAATTGAATCTAAAAATAAAAGAAACAAATATTTGTGACAAATGGTAAACTCGGTTCTGAATAAAAAAAAAAAAAACAGTAAACAAATTATCTTTAAACTCATAATGTTAATTTTAAAATAATTGAAGCGTGAATTAAGTTAAATTGATATTGATTGGTTTATTTTTTTTTGATTATTACAAAAATTTTGGGAATTTAAAACAAACTTGAATTTAAAAATAAAACAAAAAATATTTATAATATTTTTATAATAAAAAATATATATAATACAAAAATATTATGGAAATAAAAGAAAGTTACAATTTGTAGAATTAATAGACTATTGAAATTTGAAAATTTCAATGTTAAATCATTAAAGACTAAATAATATTTAAATTTTTAATACTAACTCAAAAATAATAAGAACAACAATGCAGTTAGATATAATTCGGGTTTTGTTAGTCTTTTGATATATCGAGGAAGTGTCGATAAAATTTATAGAATTAGTTATGTAATAAGAGAACACTTCACTTTTACAAAATTATATAATTTAATGATATTAAATAATAATAACAATTAGTGGGTTAAATGTTGTTTTCAGTAGAAATTCTTTTGATATATAATATTATATATAAAATGTAGAAGAAATCTGTTGAACTCTGTATTAAATTGTGGACCATTGCTAAATAAATAAAATACAAAAATGCAAAAATTTAATTTTTTATATTTCAAAGAACATTTTGAAAAGAATTCAAGCAAATAATTACAATATCTTATAAAATCTGTAATCATTGTAAACATAAACTAAATACTTTGAATTGAATGTTTATTATTATTTTCTGTAGTATATATAATACATTGATTTGAGTATTTTTATATTTGAAATTATTATTTAATGAGATTTCAACATTTTACTTGTAAATGAACCAATTAAAACCCATTTTTAGCAAATGTTTTCTCAGTATATTAAACAAATATTATAAATAAAAAAAATAGATAAACATTTGGCAATTGTTTGTAGCGAATATTAGAAACATATAGCGAGAAAAAAATGTTGTTTTTAAGTGGCAAGGAAATGGAAAATTTTTCGAATATAATTTTCTTCTTTAATCAATGAAATGGGTTTAAGACTTAGCTACCCTCTAGGGTAGAAATCACGTGAAACACAACAGGCAACTGAGATTGGGAATCGCTGCAAGCTGTGCCTATATTTAGAAGGCATCTGTCTAATCTCATCGATGCGAGGCACGTAACAAATATTTGTGGCAATTACGACAAACAAAGGCAGAGGCAGGGGAAGGCAGTCAAACAGTCAGTCAGTCGCTCAGTTAGTCATTTACTCAGACAAACTCCCGCTGTGGGGATTATGCTTGTGTCAATAGGATTAGCGCATTGTGGAGAGAAGGAAATATGGAAAATTACATGAGTAATTAACCTCGAGAGGAGGAGAACTCATCACATTCTTTATTGCAATGAACTTGAGGCAAACAACTTGTTGTTGTTGTGGGCGCAATGCCCCAAAAGGCGGCATGCAACGCACGCAGCCACGAACTCGACGCGTGGCAATTGCATTGCGTACGATGAGTAATGTGTGTGTAATGCCTTTGTCTCCCTTCATCAATAAAACAAAAACAATATAAATTCAATTCGGGAAATGGGAAACAACGACAACGTCGAATTTTGCTATATAAAAACTCAGGTCAGGAGCGAAAGTAGACAACAGTTAACTAGCAGAGCTCTCAGGTAACAGGTAACAGCACGAATACAACTGATAATCGCAATCGATTGTAAAGCAAGATCGAGCGAAAGAGAGCGAGAGAGAGAGAGAGGAGAACAAACTAAGCAACCTGAAAGATTAACTGAGCTGAGCGAGAGATTTGTTATCAGCTAACCCGGCGATTTTAAAAGCAAACCTCAGTCAAGCAGCGATTCACAGTTCCGCCTCAGCTCTCAACGAGACAACAACATTTCAGCTAAAATATACTTTGATCAATTTCAGTGCTATCACAACAACAACAACAATTCGCAGTACTTCGACTCATCTTGGGCTTCATTTGCTTCACAAGGATCAATCAAGCAACAACAACAACAGCTGAAATCATGCCTGAGAAACAAGTTGCACCTGTCATCAGTCGCCTGGAGGAGTTCGAACAGAATCTGCCCGGGTAAGTAACGGATAGATTAAATCATCCCCAGCCGTAATCATCTTTGTCATTATCACTATCAATGTGACCTTGCGACCAAGCAAGAGAAAGAGCCAGAGAGGAAGTCATGTAATGAGAATGCCGATAATGCGGATTAGGAAAAGTGAGAAAGAGATAATTACAGCAAGTAGGAAAGAGTGAAAGAAAGTTAACAAGTATATGATAGCTGATAAGCACATATAGATATTTCAATGTATATTTAGACTCTGTTTATGATAAATGTCTATAATACAATCGATTAAAACAAAAGACAGCTCAACTTTAAGTGACCCTTTAGCTAATGAGAGCTGTAGTTGAGTGTTCAACATAAAGTTTCATAAGAAAACTTCATCTGTTAAGCATATATATAGAGTATATATTTATATTCGTATTGTAGACATGAGAATATTGTAAAAAAAACCCGATAACCCGATAAAATCAAAACAGTGCGGTATTATTCCTAAAATATACCAAATAATATACCGCAAATATATACTCAAACATATAATAAATATGACCTTCGGTATATTTAGTATTTTTGCGGTATTACTTGATATGGCTTAAGAATAATACTGCACTGTTTTGCTTCATCCTGATACATTAATTTCCTGCCGACACAATACCCGCTACCCATAGGGTAGAAGGGTATTATAAACACAAAGCAATATTCGACTGTGCATGACCCTTAATATAAATTTAACAAAAGAAAATATACTAATAATGTAAAGTGTGATGAACTGTAAAGATACCGAGTACAGAAATGTTTTAACAAGTAAGAAGGGTTTTTGTAGAGAGTGCTTTATTATACGATACTTTGTTCTCTCTTCCATTATTATTTCACTGTCAATGAATTGCAAATTGTAAAGTGTCTCTTTGCTGAAAAGAAATGCGAATGAACATGGCTAAATCACTCGAATAGAGTCGAAGATTTCTCCTTCTCCATGAAGCTTTAAATGATCCTAAGCTAAAAAATGGGATAAAATAAGAATAAATAAAAATGCAATTGACAAGAAAATATAATGCACGAATACTTAAGGAGTAACATTTCATGACATCTCTAAATTTCATTGCTTCTCGCCTAATAACATCGCGAAAACCTCCTTAACTTAATTTCTATATTTCTGTTTTTATCAGATAAAGATTGAAGATTGACATTCTTTCTAAGTTATCAGATAGAAAACCAAATAAGCCTTAAGTTTACCTTTTTTAAAAACCTTAAAAAAAATGGCTTAATATATTTCTCTCCCTTTGCCTTCCAGCTATTTGAACACACATTCGAAGCTGGCCATTCTGCTCGATTACGATGGCACCTTGGCGCCCATTGCATCGAATCCGAGCAAGACCAAGATGCCCGTCGAACTGGAGGCGATACTCCACAAGCTGGCCAAGCATCCGCAAATCTTCCTCGCCGTCATCTCAGGACGTGCCCTGAAGGATGTGCAGGCGCATGTGAACATCGATGGCGTCACTTATGCCGGCAATCACGGACTGGAGATCGAGTATCCCGATGGCTCGCGACACGATTACGAGTTGCCCGCAGACATTAAGAAAAACTACACGGCGATGGTGCAAGAGCTGAAGCAAAAGGTGGAGAAGAATGGAGCCTGGGTGGAGGATAAGCGAGTCTCCCTAACCTATCACTATCGCGATACTCCCGTCGAGTTGAAGGATGAACAGAAGCGTCTGGCCACGGAGATCTGTCAACGTCACGGCTTCAGGGCGAATCAGGCTCATGAGGCCATCGAGGCAAAGCCGCCAGTTGATTGGAACAAAGGCGAGGCAGCTCTTTACATACTCAAGAGCAAGTTTGGCCAAGATTGGGCGGAACAAGTTCTGGTTGTGTTCGCTGGCGATGATACCACCGACGAGGATGCCATGAGAGTGAGTAAAGAATACTTTCCTCAGCTTAAACTTTCTTTAACTCATCTCGTTATCATCTCCACTGTTAGGTACTGCAAGGCTTGGGCAGATCCTTCCGCATTGCAGCCGATGATAAAATACAAACTTTTGCCGACTTCCGTCTGCCCAAACAGGATGTGATGACTGATCTCCTCCAGTGGATAGCTCGCGTCTACGCCTAGAAATATAAATACATGAATTAATTGCTTAGTTATTTAATGAATTTACTCGTATTTGTAAGCTCCAATTTAAAGTTTAATTTTAAATGTTGTTAGCTTTATTTACAAACAATTGAACAGCTTTACATTTAGTTGATACACTTTAACACATAATTTTGTATATAAACAATGCACACTGTTTATGCTAAAAATACGTGAATCTCTTTTTGACTTTTACATTTTACAAAGTGCGAGGCGGGAAATTTTAAAGAAGCGTGAAATTACAATTTTTCATAGTATTTAAAATTAAAATTTTAAAATACTCTCAACAAAAATTTAATTGAAATATTATGCTAAAAGCTTGATAACTAAAAAGATATTTACAAATTTAAAATAATTTTGCAGTTGATAGCAAAATTTTGTTATTTTTGTGACAAATTTGAGAACATTACTCTTAATTAAAGACATATTCAAAAGGTGTTGACATTTATTGTCTGCGATAATAGTTTCGTGAATTTATTACAATTACTTAATTAGAATATATTTAGCATTATTTTTCTTCATATTTCTTTTTCTTTGTCCGCACGTTGCTTTGTGTTTTAAGTCTGTGAAAACAGTCTAAAAATAATGTAATTTATTTAGCAAAATATATTATTTCTGATATATAATAAACACATGTTATTTATGCATTCTTTAAATTAATTTAAGCAAGGAGAGCGTTGGCTGAACAACGTTTCTCCAGAGCATTGATGCGGCGCTTGTTTTAAATTACGTATACGTAATAAATTACACATACGCAAAAGTTAATGAATTAACCATAATAAATTAAATACAATTTTATTGTTTATTGTTTGTTCGTTGTGTGTTCCTCTACTTCCTGCAGCTGTTTTTCCTCTAACAATGCCGCTCTCTATACTTAAGCTTCACTGTGGCTACTATAAATATTTCGACTGTCTGATTCAAATTAAGTTATTATTAATATATACTTTAATATATTTCCCACACTGTTTCTGGTTTTCCCCTCTCTCTTAAATGTATGTCACTCAAGCGGAGGCTTCACTGTGCCAGTGATGCCAACACAACAAAAAGACAAACAAACAAAATAAATAGTTCAATGCAAAGGAAGTGTCGGCGGTTGTGTAAATGATCATAAAATGTTGCCCAAACACTCGATCAATGAATGAATGAATGAAAACGCTGTCGGGCAGCTGTCTAAGTGAGTCAAAATAAATCGCTAGACACAAAACGAATGTGAATGTGAGTGTATTCATAGTATTCACATAGTGGGCTAAGAAGAAGTGTGTCAACGGAGATGAGTCCAAAAGAAAAAAAAGTGAAACGACCTGAAGACGACAACGACAACCACTCGCTGTATTTACGAGCCTATACACTCTACACTATATAGATATCGAACAGACGCTATATATACAACACACACACACATACAGTATATATTCTTGTGTATGTATTTAAAGATCCATTATGGTATGTGCTTTTTTATGCGCATATGCCTCATAAATAACGTGCGCTATTACTTGGCCAACGACCAGGGTTGCCACACTTCCCGCACACACACACACACACACGGAGAGAGAGAGAGAGAGAGAGAATGGAAGAGAGAGCATCACTTCTTCTTCTTGCTCATAGATGCCTCACCATGGGCCTTTCGCTGGCGCACCTTGGGCATTAGTATTAAGTCGATCGAGGTACGTCCAGCACGTCGCACAGTTTCCGGTAGATAGAATATCTTTTATTTTTGAACTCAACATCAACTATGGCTGAGCAGAAGAAGGCACCGCTCTTGAAGAAGGAGGAGGATTACGTCAAGGCTCTCGAGGGGTAAGCTCCAGAAAAGTGAAGTTAGTTAGCAACATTTTTGAACAATTATCCTGTTGCTTAGCTTCATCACACCCGATCAGGATCAGGTTGTCCTGTTGCTGGATTACGATGGCACCCTTGCTCCCCTCACCGAGGAGTTGTCTGTGATGCCCAAGGATACGGAGATCAACATTAAGAAACTGGCTGCCAATGAGAAAATCTTCATGGTTGTCTTCTCCGGTCGCGAACTGAACGAGATCAAGAACCACTTGAAGTTCCCCAATGTCACCTATGCTGGCAATCACGGTCTCGAGGTGGAGTACCCATCGGGCAAGAAGTTCAAGATCGAAATGCCCGAGGAGCTGCTCGAGAAGCACAACAAGCTGGTGGCTGAGCTGAAGGAGAAGGTGATTGAGAAAGATTTCCCGAGTTTCCTGAGCTTATTCTAAATGGAATTTTTGTTTCTTCCTACTTCAGGTTGTTTGCTCCGGTGCCTGGGTTGAGGATAAGAAGATCTCGGTGACCTATCACTACAAGGGCGTCACCGACAAGCTGAAGGCCAAGCTCATTGCCGAGGCCAAGGGTCTGATTCAGTCCCATGGCTTCCAGCTGATCGAGACTCCCTACGCTCTGGAGGGCAAGCCACGCGTCAACTGGGACAAAGGTTAGTCTGAAGGGAAAATTCAAAAGCTACATATATATATATATACATTATTTATATAGTATACATATTCGATATATCAATTTGTTTTCGATTGTCTGCCAACTGTTGCCGCCTGTTTTTTGGGCTGCGGCTGTCGTCGGCACCTGTTCGAAACAATTCGATTTTGAACGAGACGACGCTTCGATGATTTAATTATTGCCCCAAGTCTGCAGTCTATATAGTATTCCATATATTTCCCCATAGCGCACGGCCGCAAAATTCAAAATTTCACCCCAGAGAGGTGGAATGTGGGCGTCGTCTTCGAAGAACCCAAAATGAAAATATCAAAAACAACCGAAATCTCTTGCTCACAAATTTATGTGGCAACTGTCAGCGTTCAAAAATGTTTTCCACTTTTTTTCTTCGATCTCTTTTTTTTCCTTTCTGCTGCTTTTTTCTTTTATCTGTCGGCGCCCCTCTTGACAAATAAAGCAGAGAGCAAACTGATGTCAAAAGCGCGCCACCTTCTGAATAGACTTGCCTAAAACATATATCTATATTTATATATATCGCATATATCTAGCTTTCTATGGTCTTTGGGAAATATTTAGTCAGCGCGATGATAAATGTTCAAGTCTCTGCAATTTCTCAGTGAACAATTTTGCTTTCATTTCGCAAATATTTAATTTTGACTTGTTTTGTCTAGCGTTTGATTTGTTCCTATTTGGAACGTGCAGAGGATATTTTAAATTCCTTACAGCACAATTTATGATATATGTTATAAAACAAGTCTAAATTTTCTTTATAGATTTGGTATTTTTTTAACTTAATTGTATAAAATGGGAAATTAAATTTGTAATACAGATTTACATAAAATTATTACTATATAATTTCTATATTTATTAATTAATACTGATAAGTTTGAGTTACTAAAATAATCATTTAATGATAGAAAGATGGTTTAGAAATGCTGTAAAGCAATTAATTTGTAGTTGGCAGCGATTTATTTCATGCACTTTTACACAATATTTATTACCTGATTGGCATGAAATTGGCAGACTTTGAATTAATTTCGAATAATATATCCCTGACATAACATAATCATGTCTACATTGAATATGATTCATATTATATTCATGTATCTGCATGAAGCAATTATAACGAGGCTATGTAGACAGTTTAAAGAACTCAATCTAAGCGCATCTAATGCGAAACATCTTTAGCTAATGATGCGATGCTTCACAAAACATATGCCAATAAATGCTGTCACTATATAGTGACGGAACTTGGCTATAAACGATCATATTTGATGGTTTTCTGAATAGCATTAGGTAATATATATATAAGTCTGATCACATCCCGTTTTGTAGTCTGTCATCTTGTTAGATCAATCTAAGATCACATGATCATCATCTTCTGCTAAAGAATGATATTCCATATCTAAAATGGAATGCAATCTGTCGACAGAATCTTCGTCCCAAAATTATCGACGATTTTCGGGGGCGAGAATACGCGACATTTCCAATGAGCCGCGACAAATGTGCATAATTCAAAAGACAACAAAAATATTTACGGCCAGCAAATAAAAATTAATTATGATTGTGCCCGCCTTTTGGAGGAGCAATAAATTCCTAGTGGAAAAATATTGCACAAAGCGAAAAATATGAAAATTCAAAAATTTCGAAGATAGCAACAACCAACCAAAAAAGAAAAGCGTTCGAAAAAAAAGAAAAAGCTAAACAGGCGGTATTTATTATTTCTGTATGAAAAATGAAAAGCTGGCAAGCGCATTTGAAATGGCAACAAAAGCGAGAAGAAAAGAGAAGAATTGGGGAATTGTTGGTGCCGTCTGAAAAGAAAATGCAATACTTAAATTGATGGGGAAAGAGGGGAAGGTGAGATCGGGACGACTAATGCGTCATCAATTAAACAAAAATGTAGCGTTAATAGCGAACAAAATAAACAACAAACAACACAAAGCCAGCATAATTAAAATAATGAAAAAAGGCAAACACACACTCAACTCGCATATTATTCTATTATATAGTATGCAAAGATATAGTATGTATATAGTGACGGTCTGTGGCGAGTTGAATGATTTGAAATTGTGGCTTGCGCACAATTTACTTGACGGGCCGCAGGCCAAACACAATTTGCTCGCTCCACGCCCACGCAGCGGACTAAAAATAACGCCTAGAAGATACACACTTAGCTATAGACATATAGCATTATAGATATATGTATATGCGCCGATGTGAGATAAATCTCTGCCCCTAACACGGGCAAGTCAACTTCTTATAGCACATATAGTATATCTATTCTCATATACAGTATGTCAAGAAACTCTTTACACACTGAAAAAAACACATATTTTTTGACTTTGCATGCAAAAATAACGCCTTTAGTTATTATTTTTAAATTCTTTTTTAATGCAGATCTATTATTTAGCAAATTTTAAATTAGTATGTACAAAAATAAAACCAATACAACGAAAGGAAAAATTTTAAATCAACAAAATATGAGTTTACACATTTTTGACACTGTCAAGAAAGTGTTTACACACTTTACTTTTCGATTCTGTTTTGTTCTATTTTTAGAAAAACTGTACTTTATTGTTAACTACCCTTCTGCACTATTCGCTATTTTTGCATTCCTTTTCATTCAATTGCGAAATCTTGCTACGCACTTGTCAAAAAGTTGATTTTTAAATTATTTGACATGCCTGGAGCTAGATTGACTTATGAAGTTACCCAATTGACTTATTATAGTCACCAAATTGGAAAATCTGTAGCTTAGCTGGTGGAGCTTATTGGGGTATCGCAAAAAATAATTTATAATGCCCCAAATCGAGCCGAAAATGAAGACAAACTGCAAGCAAAGTGTGGAAATGGTCGAAAGATGGATATTGACGAGCGGGCAGACCGCCTTATTATGGGCATGGTTCGTCAAAACCCCCAACTTTTGATCAGAACCCATGCCAAGGAGTTGGAAGAAGAGTGTGACATGGTCAGTTCACATGAAAACGTCCGCCAACTAATTTTGCGGAACCAAAAATTATATTTCCAATTTTACTGTCAGAGTGATGTTGCGCTTATGTAAGGCTGTTAACGGCTTGTGCCATACTCTAGTTGGTCCATCATTGTAGTATAACATTTTTTTGGTTTGGACATAGAATACAACGCCATCCCAATAGTTGTCCGGCGTGATTGTCATGTTAAAAGCCAAAATTTAGGCGTTTTCAACATTTACTTTCGAAAGCAGCGGCTTCTTACGCGCAACCGTTGCAACGGTTGAAGAGTATTTGTTCCGCAAAATTAGTTGGCGGACGTTTTCATGTGAACTGACCATGTCACACTCTTCTTCCAACTCCTTGGCATGGGTTCTGATCAAAAGTTGGGGGTTTTGACGAACCATGCCCATAATAAGGCGGTCTGCCCGCTCGTCAATATCCATCTTTCGACCATTTCCACACTTTGCTTGCAGTTTGTCTTCATTTTCGGCTCGATATGGAGCATTATAAATTATTTTTTGGGATACCCCAATAAGCTCCACTAGCTAAGCTACTGATTTTTCAATTTGGTGACTATAATAAGTCAATTGGGTAACTTCATAAGTCAATCTAGCTCCAGGCATGTCAAATAATTTAAAAATCAACTTTTGACAAGTGCGTAGCAAGATTTCGCAATTGAATGAAAAGGAATGCAAAAATAGCGAATAGTGCATAAGGGTAGTTAACAATAAAGTACAGTTTTTTCTAAAAATAGAACAAAACAGAATCGAAAAGTAAAGTGTGTAAACACTTTCTTGACAGTGTCAAAAATGTGTAAACTCATATTTTGTTGATTTAAAATTTTTCCTTTCGTTGTATTGGTTTTATTTTTGTACATACTAATTTAAAATTTGCTAAATAATAGATCTGCATTAAAAAAGAATTTAAAAATAATAACTAAAGGCGTTATTTTTGCATGCAAAGTCAAAAAATATGTGTTTTTTTTCAGTGTGTAAAGAGTTTCTTGACATACTGTATATAGCGAGTGAACGATTCAAAATATTGTGGAAAACTTGTTTATTGCCAGAAGATCCGATTCTCCAGCATCTGCAAGACGTGCATATATCATCAATGGGGTCCCAAAAACAATGCCGCAAATATGCCAAAATAACTTGAATCTATAGAACATTTTTTTATTAATATAATGCTGATCGCATTAATATAATTAAAATAGGATAAATTGAATAAATGAGCTTCGAAAACAATGCCAAAATAGCTGAACTTTTGGAATATTTTGTAATTATATATTTCAGCATTAATTCATACTGATAAACATATCAAGATTACTTCAAAGATAGTATTCCCATTTGAATGTGAGCTCTTTAAAGCTGAAGTCTTCCATAGAAAAGCACTAATAATTTGTAAAACGACTTTAGTGTGACAAAAACTAACCATTCAATTCAATTTCATTAATATTATATAAACAAAAAATTTAAGATAATTCTATTCTATTCTATCAAAATATTTTAATATCATGTTAGGAATGGTATATCAAAGTTGGATATCCATTGAAACCTATAGTTTTGTTAACAATAGTATTTACTAAAATAGATCGAGATGTTGAGCTTATAATTTATAACACAATTTTATTCAAATATAATATATGCTTATAAAGCCTTTGTTTAGATTAGACTTTAAACAGGAAACCCTCCAATATCAGTATAATTCATAATATTAATTTACTTAATATTACAATTTACTTAAGAAAATTCTTTCGGAATTTCAGTTTTAATACAAGTTTAGTCTCAAATAGAAGAGCATTAATATTGATTATTTTAAACCAAGAAACCAATTATAATATTTTAATTTAATTTCCTTCAATCTTTTTATATTGATTATTTTAATAATAGTTCAAGTTAGCACATATATTTATATATAATATTAACAATTAAGATTTATTTTAAATTAATTAAATATTATATTAAAACGAATAATACCTATGGATTATATATCGTAGTTGTTGTTACATTAGATATTATTATCTTAAATTGAAGAAACCTTTAATAAGGATTGTTTTAAATATTTAAAAAAGCTTAAAATTCAAATTATATATCTTAGTAATATAATTAAAGACCATTTAATTTCCAAACACCACTTTTAGTATTTATTATATATTGCTTATTGTAAATATAACTTTTATTTAAAATCTTCTTAGTTATAAGTACATTATACTTGTAAGCTTATCAAACCCTGCTTACCGTTTTTCGATTCTTATATATTTACAGGAGAGGGTGCCAAGATGATCCTGGAGAAGCACTTCGATGCTGACTGGGCCAAGAACCTGAAGATCATCTATGTGGGCGACGACACCACCGACGAGGATGCCATCAAGGTGCTGCACGGCATTGGCAAGACTTTCCGTGTCTCGGAGCTGCCCACGCTTAAGACCTATGCCAACTATCAGATCAAGACCGTTGAGGAGGTTGGCTGGCTGCTGAAAGCTGTTCAGGCCAACTACGAGAAGAAGAAGAAGGCATAAGCATTGCGGACCACAGCTCTAAGCTTAAGCTAATTCCACACATACACACACCACACACATGCACACATCAACACAAATACACATATGTAGAGTTGTCTTGTATTTCATACTATTTATGATTATGAATATGATTATTACCAATTATTTATTATAGATGTTTTGTATGTCAATCTCTCGTCCCTTATTTTTCTGTTTTATGTTTTCTCTACAAAATTCACAATAAACTTGTTCATATAATTTAATAATATCCTTACTATGCATTTGTCTTAAAATATTGCCCTAAGATTCGTTCGCTTCCTTTGTATCTCATCGTCGATCTCCCTTCATTGCGCCAGCTCGCGCTGCTCCAGTGCGTCCTCCTCGTCCTGCTTGCTTCACAATCGCTGGTGGCACCACGGCAGGCGTAGCATTCACAGCTGGTTGCACAGCGCCCGCTACCACGCCAACTGGCGTCGCCACCGGCGTCTGAACAGCGACCATGTTTCCAGTTTGTGGCGCTACCGCTTGAGGATCGGCACGTTTAGGTTCGCTCATGTTTAGCGCCTCGTTGAAGATCATACAGAACTCGCCGATCTTAAAAACCTCGCCATTCTTGCCCGAATACAAAGTGAGACAGTGACGCCAAATCGATGCATAGCCTTTAGTTAGACGAACAATATCGCCGGGTGCAATCAGCTTGCCAGGCTCATCCCAAATAGAGACATTAATGCTGGCGGTGGGATCACCTACTTTGAAATTGCGCACCTCTCGATTCTCTTTCGTCACTGTGGCTACGCCAACCTGTTGAAATAAAAGGCATGTTATTAAAAACACTAATAAACAAATGCCAACAAGTTGTCAACCTCGAGTACAATGAATATCACATTGATATTCTTTAAACCGGGCTTAATATCCTTGATGGGAATGCATTCTGCGTTGTACATTATAGATGTACTGCTCTGTATTTGATTTACTTAATTAAAGTAATTGTTTATTTGCAATTTGATTTATTTTTTCTTATTTGACGCTAACAAAATTATAAAGTGCATATAATCAAAGATGCGCAACAAAACAGCTGTCCAGAAAATATACTAGTTTACAATGCCGGCAAATATACTACGGCCTCACTGACTTTGCTCCTCACATGCGATAGTGAAGTGTAGCAGTGAAGAGAATAGTGACTGCGACGAAATTCACATTAAAAATAAAAGCTATTACAAACTATTAAATAATTCAATTATTTTAATTAAAAGTGAACTTTAATTAAATAAACCAAATTACTTACTTTTCATTCCACAATTTAGCTTCTTTAGTTATATTATGTGATTGTATGCAGCCCTCGTAAAATGAGTAGTTGGTATATTTCATGAGAATTTTTGATAATTGTAATTGCGGTCACTCAGCACACAACAATAACTCAATTGTGCATTGCTGTGCAAAAATAAAAGCAAACAAAATATTGCAAATTGATGCATAATAACTAAGCAACAAATACAAACTCAAGTGCATCGTGAAATACATGTCATCAGTCATAGTTTACTGCAAAGCAACAATTATTTACGGGTGCGTAAACCATTGAAAAGACAAGTATTTACCTATTGTTTACTACACAAACATGGAAAGTGGCAGCAGCTCAAGTTCCACTTCGGGCAGCACAACTTCAAGCGGCTCATCCAGTTGCACAGACACAGGTAGCTCTTCCGATAGCGATTCCAGCAGCTCAGATGTGCCACGCGCCGAAGAATCTAAACCTCAGCCCTCAAAACAGCCTCAAAACCCTGTTAGACGCAAAATACCAGCGCCGCCTTCAGCCGACAATGAGAAGCCAAAGGCTACTGGGAATGGCAATGCTGCATTGGCAACGGCGGCGAGCAAAGTGCGTTCTGTGGTGGCCGCCAGCAATCAGCGCAATGGCGGACTGTCCAGCGATGATGATGATGACGACGACGACGATGATGCGCCGCCAGCCAAGAAAAATGCGCGCACAGTAAACAATTCAGTGGCACGACGCAAGCCCTCGACAAGCACAGCACCTAAACAGGCAACGGGAGGAGGTGGAGCAGCAACTAGTAAAGCGACACAGCCAGCCAAAGCTCAAGCGCAGCGCAATGGCGACAACAATACTAAGCGTCCCTCGCTGAGCAGCAGCTCTAACAGCACCGATGATTCGGCGCATCGTGGCGATATCAAAAATGGACGCAAAGTGCCGTTGAAGCTGGCGAGCACAGCCACCGCAGTGCGCGCTAAACAAATGCGCGCCAAGGCGCTGCAAGCCAAGACAACCAACAGCAACAGTAACAACAATAGCAATAAAAATGGTCCAAGACGCGGCAAGAGCAAGAGCAGCGATGGCAGCGACGATTCAGAAAGCGGATCAGGCTCGGAGACAAGTTCGATGAGCGAATCGGAGGCCACAGACTCAAGCAATTCCTACAGCTCACAGCCGGCGACGGGAAAATCGAATGCCAAAGGCAAGCGAGGGACAGCAGCAGCAGCTGGAGACAGCGAGGAGGAACGCAAGGATAAAGCGAATCCCATGCGCAAGCTAACCCGCTCACTGAGCATGCGGCGCTCCAAGCAACAGCAGCAGCAAGTCAAGCCAGGCAGCGAAACGGAATCAGATGCGGAAATGGAGCAGGAAGATGACAAGAGTCGTGTGCTGTCCAAGAGTCCTGCGAAGAAATCATCCACAACAACAGCAACAGGTCTCAACAGCAGTAAATGCAAGGTGAAGAAGGAAAGCAGCGTCTTGAGTTCCATAAAATCGCGACCTGTGTCGCCGGCGCTTCAGCTGGAAAAGAAATGTCCCATAGAAGGCTGCGACTCGTCAGGTCATTTGAGCGGCAATTTGGATCGTCATTTTCTGCCCGAAGCGTGTCCCATTTACCACAACATGTCCGCCTCAGAGTGCAAGGAGCGTGCCAACGAACGCAAGCTGCGCAACGAGCAGCGTTTAAAGTTTCCACCCGTCAACAACAGCAATTCGAGCACGCCGGGCAATCAGCACAGCAATCCCAAGACGTTGACGCCCGAGCAACGTGAATTTCTGGCCAAAATACGTGAATCACGCGCCAACTTTCGACCAATTAGCAGCAGCTTTTTAAATGATAAGGTAGAAGAAGCGTATTTAATAAATTCTTTAGACTAATACCCTAATATCTTGCAGGTGAAGCTGGATAAGGACTGCACCGATGAGGATCGCGAACCGAATCTGGCGGGCCTGGTGCCCGACTATGATTTGCAACTGTTTCGCGAGGCGCAAGCACAAGCTTCGGAGCGAATAGAGGATGAACTCAAGGATCTGCCCGTTGGCAAGGGCATCAAGTAGGTGTCAACTTTAGCTACATCTCTTCTTGTTTTACTAAACATTTCTCTTCTCTTTTAGATACATCAGCATGGGCAAGTACAAGATGAAGGTGTGGTATCAATCGCCCTATCCCGATGATGCTGCCCGCCTGCCAAAAATGTATATCTGCGAGTTTTGTCTGCGCTATCAGAAATCCGAGACGGGCATCAAACGTCATGCACAGAAATGCGTCTGGCGTCATCCGCCGGGCGATGAAATCTATCGTAAGGGCAAGCTGCAGGTGTGGCAAGTGGATGGCAAACGTTACAAGCAATACTGTCAGCATCTCTGTCTGCTGGCCAAGTTCTTTTTGGACCACAAAACGTTGTACTACGATGTGGAGCCATTTTTGTTCTACATCATGACGTTGGCCGATGTCGATGGCTGTCACATTGTTGGATACTTCAGCAAGGTGAGTGAGAATTTTAAATTCAGAAGTGTACTTATCTAAATATTAGAGAGGTTAATCAAAGGGAATTGTTATCTGCTTATTATTTCCATTGTTTTAAATCAGACAATTTATCTTTAAGCTTGAGCTATGAGTTTTTGGGTTATTTTTATTATTATTTTATTTAATTAACGAATTCCTTAATACAATGAATTGAACCGGAACGCCTAAGGTCTCCAGGCTATAAAGGTTTTGGGTTTATTCTATATTGGAATGGTTCTTACACATTATTTCTAGTCTTTACTTGAACATCGAGTTTTGAGCTAAAACTGCGATTATTTTAGATTATTTACTGTTTGATTCCAAATTGTCTATATGCGGAAAATGTCCTCTATTCTTCACTTACAATAAATTACAAAATAAAAAGCATAGCATTATTACTAACAATAATATTACGATATTGCAAATCTACTAGTCTTTATAATAGTGATTTGTATTGTCAAGTTTGTTATTTTCTTTTTCTATATATTTTAAACTACGTTAACGTGTTATGTTTTGTTGAAATTTAATGTTAGCTTTAGCACTCGATGGACTTAATTTAAATTCATTTAAAAGTTTAAGAAAATCTTCATTGTTTTCTCAGTACAAAAATCAGAATCAATTTGTTGCTAATCTGTCTGCACACTTCCCAAAATGTAAATTTTTGAACTGCCAAAGTAATGAATAATATGGTATTCTTCTCTCTACTTTAATGAATTCAGACTTCTGCAGAAAAGTATTTAAGTCAATTATGGCAATTATCTTTAAATAGAAACAAAGTTTAATAAATATTTTGATTATCTCCCCCTTTCGGATAAATATATAGATTATATACCTTGGTTGGGGACTGAGCTGAATTTCTTATTGGAAGCATTAAGAACTATAGTTGTTATTTGCAATCAAATTGAATAATACCATTTCACAGTTTATGATTCTTTTGTGTCTGCTGCCAGAGCAGAGAGAACAGGGCTCAGCTTAGACAGGCTTCCCAGGCCTCAGACCTCAGACTCAGAGCCAGAAACAGAGCCAGACAAGCCAAGCTGAAAGCTCAGATGAAGAGGGGAGGTGTTAGGTGTTGCATGTGGCATGTGGCATGTAATACATAGAGGCAGGCAGCAGAGACAGACAGCTCTCTATACTATACTTTATACTCGCTACATGCCAGACAGCAGTTGGCATTCTTGACCATACCCAAAAAATTGTTTTGTCAACTGCGTTGAGATGTTGCTCCAGCTGCCAGCTCCAGTTTTAGCTGCTGCGGGTAAATAAGCTGCCACTATTGGAGGCGTGCCACATTTCCCCAGCAACCCCCCCAAAAATACAAACGAAAAAACGAGCAAACAACTAGTAGAAGACCGACAACAGCAGCAGCATCGGCAGCAGCAGCATCAGCAGCTGGGCAAAATAAGAAAGAAATCGAAATAAAAACAAAATACGACGACGAGTTGTATATTGTCTGCCATGTGCACGAGGTTTCTTGACCTCCCCCTGAACGTGGCAACGAGTCTGCGGACTCCCAACTCCATTCGATTCTATGTTGCAAGCTCTGACTGCATACACAAGTTTTTTGGGCGCTCCCAGAGACTGGGTTTGTGTTACAAATTGCGCATGTCGCGCATAGCTCCCAGTTTGGAGTTGGAGTTGGTGCTGGGAATCGTAGTTCGGAGTACGACGCAGTCTGTGTATTCCATTCATCCCGAACTCAGGCCAGGAGCTGCAGAATCAGCAGCTGGTTTCACACACCACACTGAGAGAAATAGTCAATGAATATGTTGCTCATTTGCTAAATTCTTATAAACGAATGGATTTTGACTCAATACCATTAACAGAATGACGTATTTCTTTTCTTTATTGAAATCATTTCATTTTTTATTAAATACTACTTACTTTTAGTTCTACTTAAACAAGCTCTGCTGAGACTTCCCATCATTATACAGTATATTATACAGCTGATAGTATGTAAAAATACCAAACCCTAATCTGTTATTCTAGAATGTTCGGTGCTAGTTAAATTTTCCATATTAGACTTCAATTAAACATGCGTACAAAACTCTTGATTCAGACAGAATTTGTTTCTTTATTACAATAGTTTAGATTCTAAAAAAGAATTTCCCACCACAACAGTTTTAAATGTTAGCCACCTGATTTGGAATTATTTTTGCCCAAGCTAAACTTTTCTTTTAAATAGAATAAATTCAGCTGTATTTGCTTTTGTATTTTGTTTTTGTTTTTTAGTTGTTTAAGAAAATATTTTACTTGATGATGTGAATTTTATTAAATTATTCACATTTTGCTTCTAATTATTTATTTACCTAATTGTTAATTTTCAAAGTTATTTCTTTATCATTCCGTTTATTTCAATTTGAAGATCATGAATTTATTTAAAAGTATATATTGTTGTTAAAATATTTTCTTATTACATTTTGTTATTTTTTTTTTTTCAAATTTTAATTTGCCTTTAAATTTTCTTATTGATCTAGTTTTATTCTGTATTTATACATTTTTAAATGTTTGATATTCATTGTTAACAGCTTATTTCAATTATCGATTTCTTGCCCATGAATAAATATATCAATTTATTTGTTTTAATTTTTTTCTTATTTATTTTTTATAGTGGATTGTCTATTTTAAATTAGATTAATTAGTTTGGGTTAGTTAATTTATTTTTATACAAATATATATTAGAGATTTGTGAAGTTATATTTATCTAGCTTATTTCAAATTCTTGACTTTGGTTTAATTTTAAAAGTTTACTTTAATTTTAGTCTTTTGTAGACCTTCAACTTTAATTAAGATAGCGTAACAGACCTAAAGGCTTTATCTGCAACTTACTATAGTATATATGTTCCTGATCAGCATCTGTAATCAAGTCAATATACTGTTGTCTGTCTGCTGGAACACACCTAGTTGTCTCTCTCCCCATGTGTACGAGTTATTTGGATATCTGGCTTCCCTCACTCGCTTGCCTGCTTATTTTCGGCAATGCTCCAGCTCCTGACTGCGAGTTCCCTGTCTCCCGAAATTGCAACATGGGCATCAGCCCAGACAGCAGCCAGACATGGCGGATTGGGGCAGGAAGATACGCTGCCAGTCGACACTGGATGCTGTCGTCGTTGCCGTCGTTGTCGTTGTCGCTGCTGCCTGGGCGTATACGATTGAGGTCGTGCACCTCGCTTGGTCTCTCGTGCGCCTGCTCCAACTCTGTGATCCCCCCTCACATCTGTGCACATCTCTTTGCTCCCTTTTGCATATGTGCGTTCCCAGACATCATGGCAGACGCTGCAAAACAAAGCAGCAAACCAAAAAAAAAAACTGCTCATCGTACATAAATGTATTTCCGAATTGCGAATTGTGGATTTGGGAATTGTTGCCTTTCGGGTCGGGTTCACACCCAAAAAACGCCGTAGACATCGCCGCATTTTTTGGCAGTCAGCAGTCCCAGCCGCTGAAATCTTCCTTTCCCCACCTGCTTACCCAGTCAGCAGTTGCAGCAGTTGGGTTCGTCTCTTTGTCGTCTCGTCTCGCATCGCGTTGCGTTGCGTATGAATCCCCACCGACTTATGTATATATCACATATATAAATATATATATACCATAGCTTCACTATATAGCTTTATAGATATGTATACGCAATGCACTCCGTCTCTTTCTCTATCTTTCTCTCCCTTTCCGTCTCGCTTGCTTTCTTTGTCTAGCGCATCGATTCGTCGCGTGGTCATTGAACTCCCGAAAAAGCTAGAAGCGATAAATGACAACCCCCAACCAAAGCTGTCTGACACTTTGTCTGCCATACGCTCTATCTGTCTGTCCGTCCGTCCGTCCGTCTGTCTGTCTGTCTGTCCACTTGCCCGTGTGTGGCCTTAAGCATTTATTGTTATTGATTTAATTGTCATATTATGTTTAAACTAATGTTGATTTTTGTCCTTTTTTGTTTAGCCGCCCATTGACTTAATTTGTTTGATTTTTTTTTGCGTTAAGCTTTAATGTCCACTTGCTAATCGTTTATTCATTTTTTCTATCGATTTTTCAGCATATACCATTCCTGCAGGAAAAGAACTCGTTCTATAATGTTTCGTGCATTCTAACCTTGCCCCCATATCAACGCAAAGGCTACGGCAGACTGCTCATCGATTTCAGTAAGTGAATGGGGTAATTATTTAAGTAACTTTAGCAACAACAAAAATAACAGCTTAAAGCTGCGTGTCAATGTTTTGAAGAATCGGGAAGTTTTAAGTTGGTTTTTTAGAAGCTATTGAGAATAAAATATATAGATCAAAGTTTATGAAGTAAAGCTTACTTTTACAGTTATTGTAATAAAAAAGAAAAGTCTGCATTAAGCTGCAAGTTCTTTGAAAACTATGATATTACTTTATTTTTTGATATGTTTATTTTATTCAAAAGGTAATTTCCTCGATATTTGATTAAGTTAACTTATCAGTAGCTTTCAAAATACTTTATCAACTTAATTTAGTTAACCTGTTTTTCTATCTATAGATAAGTTGCATAATAAGGAAAGCTTTCAAAGCTAAATGAAGTGTTTAAATTTAAAAGTATTTTATTTTAAATTTAAAGCTCATTATTGGAAGTTTTGGAAGTAATTTTTAAAGTTTGCGTTTACATAGAACTACTCTCTTGACTTTTTACTTCGTATGTTTCAAACTGTTTGTCTTTCATCCTAAGCTTCAGAATATGTTTTAATTGTTTTCAATTATTTTATCTTATTATTGGACTGTATTATAATTTCGTATGATTATATCTATCTTATCTATGAAGCAATTAAATTTGAAAGCACTTGTGATTAATCCAAAAGAGATAAAATAGTTGCATGAACTGCAGAAATCTTTAAAATTATTGCTGCAGCTGCTTAACAAGTTTTCCGCAAATTTACTTTACAACTTAATGACAGTATTTAGAACAAAAGAGAAGAAGCAAATTGAAAATATTTGCAGATTAATTATAATGAGACTAGGCTATCGATTTAAGTGGTGGCTGAGTGAGGTGTGTGCGTGTGAGTCATGCATGTGTGTGTGTGTGTGTGTATGTCTAGTTGTATATATTATTAGTGTAGTTAGTGCAATATAGTTAATCATCATTGCATGAGAGAAGTCAACATGCCAGGCTCAGCTGAGTTGAGCTCAACTCCACTCGAGCTTAGCTTTCCATGCTGCAGTGCATGCAATTTCTGCATCAATTAAATGTAGACTCTACACACTGTGTAAACCAAGGTCTGTCTGCAGGTGTGTATCGATATATATATATATCCCTCTCTCTCTTTCTCGCTCTTGTTGTGTAATGCATGGGCATAAGTAATTTTTATCGTTATACCACCACCGAAATTGTTTAAAATTAATCCGCCTTTGAAACGGCCGAAGACAGCGCCAGACAATAAAGAAAGAAAGAAGAGGAAAAAAAAGAATTACCCCCAGACCAAAGCCGAGCAGCACTTGAGTCATAGTCACATTGCGGCTTGGTTGAATGGCAACGCCGCGGCGTCGGTCTCTATGTACAAAGCCTCGATACACATGCAATGCGGGTGTCCAAGCACAGTCGAAAAGCATTGACTGATGACTGGGCAGAAGGGGGCGGTGTAGGGGGCTAACGAACGAAACGACATTGACCTTACACACGCACACACACAAAGGAATGCAGAACAAGGAGTAAGAGAGCAAAAGAAAGCCAGTGCGTTGAGAGAGAGTGTGGTGAGCTTTAGCTAAAGTTCGGACAGAGTGCGAGAGCAAACAGTTTTCGTCAATGTTAACAACACCCAGGCAAAGCCGAATGTGTGGCGTTTGCCCTTTTGTAACGGACTGTAGCTGTCTGCTCTGTCTGTCTTCATGTCTGCCTCATTAGCACAAAACGAGCGAACAGACATTAGAGCGAGATGGCCATACAAGCATATAATACATATACATAGCCAGGTGTAATAACTGCATGCACGCAAATATGCAAATGTGAAGGTTGAACAAGGAACGGGGTGGGAATAATAATTTTCGAGCAGTTTGAGCAAGGGTCGCCGATGATGTATGGAGTCTCTGCCGCCGCCGCCGCCCTTATCTACCAGGGCTAATGTATTAATTAATGAAATCAAGCCCACAACCGCACAAAGCATTCCAAAAGTTGCAGCCCAAAAAAAATGCCAAAAACAACAAATAAAAATTTCAGCTGGCGCTTAAAGCTAGCAACAACAACAAAAAATGCAAAACTTTTGCAGACGACGACGACGTCGAAGAAGAAGCAGCAGCAGCAGTAACACAAGCATCGCAATTGGCGGCAGACAACAAAGGTCAGCACAGGTCACAATGAAAGGGCGTCGTCCTCTGCGTACCAGAGTCAAGTCTGTGTCTGCCATCAGTAGTCGAGTTGAGTATACCCGGTAAACGAGTGCATTTGCTAATTGCAGCTAGAACAACAATTAGAGCAACGCTAATTGAGTACAAACTCTGGCTAACGTTGTTAATTGTTTCGCAAAAATCCAAACGTATTTAACAGACTCATTGCACATTCAATGCACGCTGCTTATTCTCGTAGTCGAGACGACTGCTTTACGCCTCTTGGTATGCAACATTGCGCAGTCGGGCCAGCAATGCGAATCACAAGCATCGATCGATAAAGTCGTCTCGACGTAGCCTCTCACACTCTCACTCCCGCACAGGACGAGAGTGCAAGACAGAGATGGCAGAGCGAGAGAGATGCGAGAGCAATAGACCGACGGCGGCGGCGACGCCACAGCAAAGAAATCAAAACGCCACCCACTAAAATGAGAACTGCAAACGTGAGTTTTCCACCTTCGGCAGCCGCAAAGCTTTGCACAGCGCATAGTGGGTTTTGTATAAGGGAACTATTTACAGTCAACGAATATTGTTGTCGTTTGTCGGTTTGTGTAAATTTTTCTGTTAACTACTCTTTTCACATCTACAACAAGAGTTGGCTGCTATGATACCAAAAGACTACTACTACTACCTATCGATAGACATCTCAGGACATATTGATACATATGTCAAAGCAACTCAATGTGCATCTATGATCGTGTTTTTGTGCTTTGTTCCACGGTGCTCAATTAAAGTAAATACAACAACGCTGCTGCGACTGAAGCTTTTGCTCGACGCCATAAACGTATGAATTTATGTGTGTGTGTACTCACCCCACTTTACGTTACGCTGCAGGGTTCGCCCGAACCTCAACCAGTTGCAGTTGTGTCTGTCGTTGAGTGCGTCTAGCGTCTGTTTTGCGAGTGTTTGAGTGTGTGTGTGTGTCGAGTGTGCGTACGTCTCCCTGTGTATGTGTCTGCTCTGCTGGATTTTTTTCACGAGCCTGCCTCAGTGGGTTTTGTGTTGTGAGGGCAAGCGACGAACTCGTCCTCGTTGATTTACTTGCTGCACTCATTGTTACTGTTGTTGTGTTATCTAGACTCGAGAATTGTTGCTGCCAGACGACGGCGACGTCGTCGAGCTTTTTAGGGGGTTGAGCTTTTTGGGTTGAATGCACGCGAGAACGCTGTTTAAATGCCCGTCGCGCTCGTCATTCAATGTGACCAGTCGCCGTCGCCGATGTCGCTGTCGCAGTCGTTCCCCCCACTTGGGACGCACACTTTGCGGAATCCTGTCTAGACACAACACAGAAAACGCTGAGTTGGGTACGTTTCTTTTTTCTCGGCTGGTTTGAGGGCGGGGCAAACTTGGTCACCATAAATAATGCGCCGGAACTTAAAAAGCTAGTGCTATCTATAGCATACTTATGGGCGATGAGTTTAATGCGCTTTCATTATCTATCTGCACTCTGCAGGTTATCTGCTAACCCGTGTAGAGGGAAAAATTGGTTCGCCAGAGAAGCCGCTGTCCGATCTGGGACTCATCTCATATCGCTCCTACTGGAAGGATGTCCTGCTAGACTATCTCTGCAACCGTTCCGGCAACACGCTCTGCATCAAGGATGTATCACAGGTAAAAGATATACGAAGTTGTGTTTGAAAAGAGTTTTTAAAGTTTCCTGTCTCCAATTTGTATTTCTAAAAAAAATTTAATTCTTCATCTATAACAAAAGATTATCAGTTAAAAGTTAAAGAATTACTATTAAAAGTCTTAATTTATTAAATATTTTCAAACAAAGTAAAAGTTGCTCTTCAATTAAAATAATCAAAATCAACTCTACAATTACGTAATGTAAAAATAATTAGTCAAACAACAATTTTTAATTAATTATAATCGTTACAGTTCCTCCATTATACTTATATATTTTTGATTCCCACAGGAAATGGCCATCTACTCGTATGATATTGTGAGCACGCTACAGGCTCTGGGCATGATGAAATACTGGAAAGGCAAACACATAGTTTTAAAGAAGCAGGTGAGTCTTAAAGGATCAGCCATCAATAAATGATTATATTCAAATGCGTGATCTTTGTAGGATGTGCTGGATGAGTATGAGGAGCGAGTGAAGCGACGCGGCACATTTCCCAAAATCGATGACTCCTGTTTGCGCTGGCAGCCCTTTATACCGATTCAGCCGAGCGAATCGCCATAACCACGTGGCTGGAAGCACGCCCCAGCGTGCTTTGTGGACTCATCCTAAATTGATTAAGACAACAAGAGATATAGTGCTTAGTATTTGTATTTTTGTTGGTAGTTAATTGATAGTAACATTACGTATAGTGCAAATTCCTCAAACTTTGATTCCGACTTAAATATACTCGAGATGCGAACAAGCTTCGCTTCGTTGAAAAAACAATCGCCGACATCTTGAGATTTACTTCAATTTATACGTGCTACACAAAAGTATTGGAAGGGTATAACAAGTTTGTGGCACGCCGAAGATGTTATATGCATCTTAGAAAGAGATTCTACAGATCCAAGAGATACTAAGAGCTGCCATATTATATACAAACCAAGTTCTTAAAGCCATTCTCACATATGTCTTTCCGTCTAAAATAAAGTAGTCTAAAGTCTAAAGTATAAAATTAATGTTTTCGGATCTCTTCAGACCAGTAGTTTGTCTGTCCATACAAAGCAATGCCTCTGGGACTATTAAATAATTATTGCTAATAGCAATCCACATTATAACATTTATATATTATTGTATTATTGCATCACAAATTTTTTTCTGAGAATTATGTTACCAAACTTGAAGTTTGAAGTATTTTAGCGTCGATCACACTCGACTCTAGCTGCCTTGCTTGTCTTCTCTCTGCTGTGAGCTCATCACCCAGATGAATCATGGAAGCGGGCAAAGAAAAGCCAACGCGTTTACATCGCAGTCAGCAGTCGATGCGGTTGGGTGCGGTGCAATTCGTGATGATGGCGAAGGCGGCGGCCGGTTTGGTTGGGGAGTAAAGAGAGTTTGTATAGCAACAGCAGCAGCGACTTGCAAAAAAGTGCAAACCGTGGCAGTGGCAGTGGCAGCAGCAGCAGCGGCGCATTGACATTGCCGCCGCCCCAGACAACGCCACACCAATACCAAAGCACAAAAAACAAAGCGTCAGACAGGTAGAGAGACCAGCGTGAGGAGTCAAAAGCGATGAGGAGAGGAGAGAAGGCGAAGAGGAGACACACAAAAACTGCACACAACAGCAACAGAGGGACGAACGGGGAGCAAGACGACCAGCGCCAGTCACTGCGACTGCACGCCACGTTTATGGCCAAAAAGCATATGCAGCAACAGCAAGAGAAGCAGCAGCAACAGCAGCAGCAGAGACGCCAGCAGCGCGGCAAGCAGCCTGCCAGCTAGCTAGCGACAATGCCGCCCTGCCAGACACAGACATCAATTCGTCGCACAGTGGTACACACCCAGTCGAAAGCTCTATATGTACAAAAAATTATTTAAATTATAAAAAAAAATTTCATATAAATAAAAAGCTAATTTATTTATGAGAATATAATCCATACATACTTGTATTTTAATTTATGTTTTGAAACACTTTATTAGAGTAAATACAAAAATTAAATTACATCAAGTTTATAGGCCAATTTTTCCTTCAGATTTATTCAGAGAACAACAATAAAGCGAAAACAATATAACTAATCTCATGAAGTAGTTGTTACCAAAAATCAATGAATAACAATACTCATCTTACAAATTGAATAAACTAGCACAAATTTGCCATAATAAAAGTCAGATCTTTTTATGTAGTTTTAATTAGTTAAAAATGCAAAAATTATATGCAGTCAAACAACCATTCTATCACAACAACAAAAAAACGAAAGTAAATATAACAAACTGGGGCAATTAATGTAGTAAAAAAGCTTTTTACTGCATTTAATTATTGGCTATTTGGCATGTTTAGTTCCAAGTGTAGATGGTAACTAGCAGTGAGATAACTAATTATATACACTTTTATAATCTGCAGTGTCACATGTCTATTTAGTGATAAAAAAAAAATTCGTTTCATGCATACTTTAAAGTTAAAACGTTTGGTTAAATACATACATATACAATTTTATGTAACTTCCAAACCTGTTGGTTTAGCGTCAATGGATTTAGACTAACTACCTTTAAAATTAATCTGCAACTGGTTTGCAATTCTAGACGAAATGAAAACTTGAAATGTCATCAAAAAATATAGCTACAGAAATGGTTCAGAACTGAAAGTCATATCTGAATTGTTAAATATGTACATATATATCTCAAAATGAATAACAGCAATTAGACTATTTTTCTTATTCGTGTGGACCCTGAAAATTTGAACAGAATTTAAACTGTCATACAAATAGACAAACTATCTATACAATTGGTACTAACTGAAATTTCAATTCAATAAAAATTAAAAGGGAATTGTGAGTAACTTTGGTTTTGATCGTTGTGTTTCTATAAAAATTCTCTGTATAATTTCTCTTTCTTTGATTTTTAATGGTTTTCTTAAAAACATAAAAGAAGAAACAAACAAAAAACATATTTTTTGAAGAAAACTAATAATTATATATATTTCTATTTAGCAAACTAAAACTTTATACACAAAAGTGGATCATACGTCGTATCTATTTATATTTAGCAAAATAAAACTTTATGCACAAAAGTGGATCAAACGTCATATCGAAGCTATGAAATCATATGTAGAATAATAATGTAATTCGTATGAAATGTGACTGATGGTTTTTCGGAGAAAGTAGTTGGCTGCATAGATAAAGCGCTGTGAACCACTGTGCTAGCTTTTTGTTGCAGTCTGTTGTTGTTGGGCTGGTGGTGCCGTAGTTATAACAAAGGAACCCCGTGAGTGAGAACTGGGCAAAAACGTATATGCAATGTATGCGTGAGTGTGTCTGTGCGTGTGCATTAGTATTGGTAAACGGAAAGCGCGGTGTAGGAAGCAGGAAGCGAAAGAAACGGCAACACATACGACTACTCGGCTGCTGCTGCTGTTTCTCTCCACGTGTACATGTGTGTGTGTGAGTGTGTACAGACACATACAGACAGCTGACGACGCTAGCAGAGACAGCGACAGAAGCAGCAACGTCAACTTAGTGGCAATGCGAAATAAAATTCGCGCATTCGGCTTTTGATTAAGCAGCAACATTGAGCATTTGATCACCAACAGCCGGCGTGCGCGGTTCGCTTCGCTTCTTCGCATCGCATCGCATTCAATTGCCTTTTGCTCCAAACGGCAAACAGAGAGCTGGCATAACACATAAAAATAAAAAAAAACTGAAGAAAAATAGCAAAGTCGAAAAAAAATTACAGAACACCGAGTACCAAATAAAATAAAAGGCCAGAGCGTTTCTAGGCGGTCGCACAGTCGGCCATTTGCACATCAAGTGGCCGATTGTGTCTCTCTGTGGCTGTGTGTGTCTGTTGCGTGTGTGTGTGAAGCTAAACTTTGCAGCGTCGTCGCGCGTGTGTGTGAACAATTAAAGCAACAAAGAACAAATAAGCAGAAAAAAAGCTCAGCCAGGCGACGAAATTGTCACAGGCCAAGTGCAACGGAAGTTGTAGAGTGAACCAAAGACATGAAAAGTAACAATTAAAAAATAAATAAAAAAAATAATAAAATGACACTATCGACAAAAAAGCTTCGATCGATGCTTTTGCATCTATATTGTGAAATTTAATGCTTAAAGCCGGACGAACAGGAAGATGCGGAAACGAAAGGGCGGGTGCAGTGGAGACGACGGCGCCATAGATATGTAATTGTTTCTTGGCAGAATGGGGTGGCAAGGGAAACGGAATTAACGCAGGTCAAAAAGCGAACCAAATGCTCGTTAAAAAGAAGACTTGAACATCATAAAAAAATGTAGTTGAGGTTGGGTTTATTTTTAGCGTTTTGGTATCACAAGGCACCAGCAACAACAAACGGCGACACAACAACAAATTTTAGCTACGCACACAAACACACACAAAACAGACGAGACATACGCAAAAAAAAAGAGAGGAGAGAGAAAGACAAGCAGCAACTACAAATAGCAGCAGAAATGTTTGAAGCGACGACCGAGCGACCGCCGACCACATGATTCTACACATTCTGTGTAGAGTCTACACAATAATTCCAAATTTCTTTTGCCTACACAAAAAAAGCACGCATACTAAGACAATTACTCGTCACACACACAACGTTTTTGTCGCTCAAATATTAATTTTAGACAAAAATGTTGCCCAGACCCATGACGACGAAACTCGCATACACGAACAAGAAATTTGGCAATTTTTACACCGTATGCTTTTCTGTTAGTGAGAGTCTGTGTGTGTGGGTTTGATCAGACTAAACTTTTTTTGCTAGCAAACTCCAACTCAGGGTTAAGGGCGTTCTCAGTTTGAAAAAGCATGTGCTTGCATTTTGCACAATGTGAGAGAGAGAGGGCGAGAAAGAGAGCAGGCACCCACACACACTCAAGCAGATAGACATGCACTCGGCAGTAGTCGGCGCATTGTTACTATTTGAGGTTAGGAATGCCCCACCCAAGCAAGACACACATACACAAGTACATAAAAGCAGTCATGTCTGCCAGCCTGCTGCTCATTATACCAACGTACATATATATACTTATACATACATATGTGCATGGTACATATGGTAGTCTGTCTCTGAAATCGTCGCCATTGCTATATACATACACAATTAAATGCCTCACACATACACACATGCTCGGCTGGGCACGACAAAACGACATTCGAACAAAATTCGCAATTATTCACAACGCGCGGCAGTCAAAAGCTGCTCGCGATCGCAGCAGCAGCCAAAGCCGCAGCCGTGACACATCGTGCACACAACACACACACACATACACAGCGGAGACTTAAGCGGCAGCAAGTCCAAGTTCATTATACCACAATCTGTGCGAGCGGCTTAAAAAGTTTATGAGGCGTTGTAAAAAAAAGTATTCAGCCAAAAAAAAGTGTAGAGCTGCTGGCAATTCATTTAATTCCTTTTTAGCGAACACACAAGCAACAGACAGAGAGCAACATCAAGTGAGAGCGAGAGAGACGAAGCACTTTGAACGCGTTTGCAAATTCGATTTTATGCCCTCTGTCTGTGTTCATGTGCACACACACTCAGGAGAGAATTCGCGAATGTAGTGGGGCACGTGTGTGTCTCGGCTGCGCTACAAAACTTGCCAGCCAGAAGAGTCTTGTGCTTTTCTCTGCGTGTGTGTGTGCCTGACGGTGATCACGCACGTAGCTCTGCTGCGCTTAGTAACAGAGAGCAAGTGAGTGAGAGAGCAAATGTGAGAGTAAGGCAAAAGAGCAGCGAACAAAACGCCGGTTCTTTTTTTCTTTGCTGTTTCTCTTTCTACAATTTTTTTTTTCGCAGCACTTTAGTTTTCTTGCCTTTTTTCTTTACAGCATTTCAAATATAGAATATCAAGGGTCTCTGTTGGCTCTGGCAAATATGACGACGACTAACTGTTGCTGCGACAAAAGCAACAAAAAAGAAATTTAAGATTTCGCAATTGTTGCCTGCCCACTGATGACGTCACATCCGATTTGCTGGAGTGCGGTGTGTGGACTATGTAGCCATTAGCACGTACGAACACACATATGCACATAAGCACAAAGTACGCGTGCGTTTGTATGTAATGAGGTGGGCAATGAAAACCATATGACTAATTTGCCATTGTTATTGCATAAATCTGCGTCAAACAGCAGCCAGCTAAATTTCTCACTAAAAACAGGCTGTGTAGAAGAAATATCGACGACGGCGACAAAGCTTCAGCGCTCAAAAAGCTCAACACATATACACCACATTATTTGTGTGCGTTGGGTATGAAGTCATCGGCGTCGTCGCACACAGACGCACACATGCAGAGATCGTTAACCTTAAAGCTTGACATGGACAACACACACAGCACAGCAAGGTCGTTTCCTGTGTGTGGCTTCTTTTACGCCAGGAGCACGAATGAACGAGCGAGGACCACTTAGCAACATCTGTTTCTTGTGATCTCTGTCTTTTACCGTGCGCGCTAATCAGTGACCGGGGCTGGTTTTTGGTAACTACACCACAGTCAGGTACCTGAAGTAGCGCGCGTGGTGGCCAGACGCTTTCAACGATACTCATCATCATGGACATTGCCCAACTCCAGCAAACAAATTTAAATGTCTCCCATGTCTATTGTACTTCATCAGGTGCTCTGGTGTCGTGTCCGTAACCCGGCACATGTTGAAGTACACTCAATATGCGGTGACTTTTATGTTTGCCAGAGGCTTGTCATTGTGGAACAGTGCATATTATTCTTTGTAGAATTTACAGCAGTACATTTTATCCAATACTAATACTATGCGTTACAAATCGAATTGAACTGTTACAATAAAAACAATCTCTACGAAAAGGCGATTCACTTTTTTACTTTATGGGGAGGGGATTAAAGTGACGGCCAATTCTCGGTCTGTGGTGCAAGTGCATCTAAAAAACAGGTTGCCATGGAGACATTACTAAATTAAACTGCAGCCAAGCACACCATTTACACTAATGTAAACAAATCGAGCAGCGATACTTAACTTGCATAGAAGTCTTATAAGAGGGGTTAACTTCACAGGGGAAGGGGGAAAGTGCGACAGCTGTGTTTGCTTATGTTTGATGCAATTGGCATTTGAGGTGTAGTAGAACTAGACTGCGGCGTAATAACGATAAAAAATAAAGCAGCCTCATTAGTTGGTTAGTCATAATAAGAAACTCGTTAATAGCTTACGGCCAGTTTCAATAATTTTTAAAGCCTGAAGAAAATGCAAAACCTCCAGCAGTAAAGCTCGGTGCGACCGCATGCTGATTTTTCAAAAATACAAATTTCTTTCGTCTGATAGGTTCCACTGGAGTGCGTATTTTAGTATATTCTAAACAGACGAACAATTTTTGAACCGTTTTTTGTTGTCTGTTTTAAATGAAATTTTTTTTGAAATTAAAATATTTTTAAATTTTCAAAAACAAGAAGATGCCAAAGAATGACTCTTGCTTGAAATAAAACAATAATATTAATACATATATTAAAATAATATACCTTTGTAAAAACATCGTTATTTTAGTGTCATATCAGCTGAGCGACTAATAGTGTGACCAGTTTATGCCACTAATGTCAAATTCGTAATAGTACTCCTCAAACCGTACAGTTTTACTATTTTGCGTTGGTTGATTTTTTGTTTTTTTTTTTTTAAATAGAAGCGGCTGAAGCGTTTTTTTCAACTGATTAAAAACAATTAGAAAATATTTCTTGAATTGTTTATAGGTTTTTGTTGGGATTTATAAATTAGCATAAAAATTGCATAAGATGTGTAACCTACCTATTTAAATATTTTAAAGATAAAATTATTCCTCATAAAAGTAAATATGATTATAACATTTAATATATTATAATTGTAAGTTATTTCTAAAAACGAAATTTTCCCATCATAAATAACTGCGTAATTATTGATTGAACGAATGCTGAACATTTGACTAAAGACAGCAAGAATTATGTGACTTTTGTCAAGATGCTTACAAGCGGTTCCATGGTGTAATGGTTAGCACTCAGGACTCTGAATCCTGCGATCCGAGTTCAAATCTCGGTGGAACCTGAGTATTGAAACTTATTTTTTAAAATTTTTTTTATTAAGATTTGTACTTAAATGTTCTGGTAATAATGTAGCTGCACCTGCCTTTCATTTATTGTTAAATAATAAATTATTAATTTCTAAAGCAGAAAAGTTAGCTTACGCCTCTTAGCGTGCGGTTTTTACATCGGCTAATGGTTTGTGATCCCACTGACACATACAATATTGCCAGATAGTCGGTTTTGTTGATGTGGCAACTTTACTGTCAGCTGTTGGCTAAAAACAAAAAAAAAGCACAAACGCAAAAAAAACATTATTTTTCGCTCGTCGCAGTTTTTTATTTAAGTTTCGGTAAACAAATCGCACGCACACAAACATTGAGATATTATTTAATTCGAGTGCTGCTTTAAATGTGTCGCCAATTTTTTGTTGGGAATTATAAAGAACGCACAAAATGTTCGCGCCGTGCTTTAGCTTGTTGTTGTTTTGCTATCAAAGTGCGCGCATTAAATATTTATTAGAATTGAATGCGTGAATAACGTGAATCTAAAAAAAAGTATATCTCTTTAAACTGCATTTTCATTGAAAGAAACTACTCAGCCTTTGTTGTTGATTATGTTGAAACGCTTGCTAAAAGTGTCAATTGCAATTGTGTTGAGTTTAATGTTTACCGTTTCATTGGTAAAGATTGTTTTATTGATTTGGACATCATATCCGGACTGGTTGCTGCATTTCCACCCCGACGCCACCCTCGACAACGACGCCTTCCCCTCCTCCAGTTTTACAGCCGATGAATGGCTTGCATATCAGCATTTGCTGAGTGATAAAGGTAAGTGGAAAGAAATTGCCCATTTATACATCTTGTCTTCTTTGTTTATTTCGTGTGTGTATGCAACGCACACATGCGTAGTGTGTGTGTATGAGTGTTGGGCGCATTGTTGCATTCTCCAAGTGTGTGTGGTCACAAAGCTCTTGCAGTCGTAGCACGTGCTAATTGCTCGGAAATCGAAGCTTTTTTTCCAAGGTACTAAAGTGCAGTCGATAAATTTTAAAATGTAAAAGCCCAATTGATAACCATTACATTAAAAGAATGCACAAATGTAATATTAATATTTTGTAAAGTTATTAAAAAAAATTTCTGAAACTCAGGTTCCACCGAGATTTGAACTCGGATCGCAGGATTCAGAGTCCTGAGTGCTAACCATTACACCATGGAACCGCTTGATGTTTGCTGTGCTAAATCACAGTTTTATAACAAACAGAGAAAAGCTGATCTCAGTAAAATGGAAAAATAATGAAGCATAACTAAAGGTGCAATCAATTTATTTATTTTTAGAGATCGTATTTAGTTATTATTTAGTTATTTAGTATTTAGTGTATTCGGGCGTAGATATATTTCTAAAGTATACTTCTTAAACCCTTTGTTTAGAAATTTTCTAAATTTACTAGCAGTTGTCATCAATTTTTGCATGCGTTGATAAAAGTAAATAATGAAAAGCGCACTGCAATTGTTGTGAGCGCCAAAAACAAAAAAACAACCTGCTGGAATATGCTTGAAAAGCACAGCAAAACAGCAATGCGAACTCGCAACGAACGTGAGCTTTTCACTCCGAATTTTGTACTTCGTACTTCGGGCAGGACATTCGCAATGCGTTCGGTTCATTCACAAAACGAAGTTTTCTGTGTCAAAAGGCAGCCACAGCAGCAGCTACAAACACACGGCTGTGAAACGAGCGTCGTGTTTGTTTTTTCGGTATAAAATCAATCGTAAATGTCCTTAAATGCTCAGTTTTGGTTTTACGTTGGAGCCCGCTGGTTGATTGCTCGTCAGGACGCCGCGAATCCGTTTTTTTTTGGTACTACACAAAAAAAAGAGAGAGAACCAAACTTATGAAATTCAGAACATAAACAAGCAAAGAAAATTGTTTAATGCTGTAATACAATGAAATCGGTCGAAGCAAAAACCATCGAGTGCTTTGTTTACCAATTTTATGTGTACAACTAAAATCGTTCAAAGGGATTCTTAGAACCCTAACTCGCGTCATCATCGAATATAACTAATTCGCGAGAAGCTACGACAATATCTATTATTCATTAATTGCCCTTTGTTGTTTCACGCACATTTTCACATTTCCCCCGAATTGTGTATTCTCTTTAGTTTTTTTCTTGTGGCTGCAGCGAAATGAGTGATGTCCTTTGTTATTGTGTCCATTATTCCGCCCACGGTCATAAAGTATTAATTGTTAATTTATTTTGATACCACACAGTCCCTTTCACGAGGTTTTCTGCTGTCACTTCCTGCCTTCCTGTCTCTCGCCTTCCGTTTGTCTCTTGACTTCCGACTGTCGCCTGACTTCATTCTCGTTTCGTCGATTTTTACGCGTAGCGTGTGGAATTAACTTCAACTGTGTGTGTGTTTTTTTCTGGACATTCATGTGTCCGCAAACGGCTCAAAAGCTTAATTATGTACCAAGCAGCACATGGCGAGCGCTTCAAGTGTGCCCTTAGATTAATTATTAATATTGAGCTGACAACGTTCACATAATAATTGGAATTGTTAATTAAGATTGACCAACTGAGAGCAAAGAAAAGGTTGTGGTCTTACATTTGGTAAAATATTTATATATTAGCACTAAGAGCTGCAGAGAGTCAAAACTATTAATAAGAATATTCTTAAAAATAAGTAATCAGGTTATACTTCTTTGAAGCAATCTAAAAAATTGCTTAAAACTCAATTATTAGCTTACCTAATTCATCCATTACTGTAAATAGCTTATTTCGTCAAGAAATAACATGATAGATTAAAGAAAAATCATTGAAATTTTATAAAATAAAAAAAGAACTTTTGAACTCAGGTTCCACCGAGATTTGAACTCGGATCGCAGGATTCAGAGTCCTGAGTGCTAACCATTACACCATGGAACCGCGATGATCCACCGCGAGAAAAGGTACAACTTCTGCTGCTCTCGCTATCTCTTTTGCACCTCGGAATAGACAAGAAAATGCTTAGGGCAGCAATTTTATAAAGAAAACCAGTCGTTGAATGTGTTTTGCGGTTATTTATAGCCCGACAAAAGAATGTGATTTAACAATCACAATCAATAAGGTATGCGAGGGGAAGGCAAAACCAGTTGTAATGGGCCAAGCAGAAGAAGGCTAGGAATTTAGCTAATGTTCTTGTCCGGCTGATGGCAGCATTTACTTGAAAAGGAAATAATTGTTTGGTAAACATTGACCAATAGCCGACGGAGGCGCAGACAAAATTCCGTTTGCTTGCACGGAAATTGAAAGGAAATTGTGCTTGTTTTTTTCTTTTTTTTTGCTTAATGGAGATACAGAGTGAGAGAGGGAGATGGAGAGAAAGGGTCTGTGGCTAAGCAAATTAAAATTGTTTGCGGGAGACGCTCAGCACACGTTAAAAATGACTCAAGTGTCGAAACAACAGCAACAACAAGCATAACAACAAGAAGACCAACAAGAACAAGAACAAGAAGAGTGTGTACCATGTGCACATAACAAGAGGCTAGCGCCTCTTTATCGTGTCGCTCTCTTTTGTCTCAGCCTGCGTTGACTGCCATAGCAGCCGCCTTCTGCATGCAAGCAATTTACCATACGTGTGTTTGTTTGTGTTTGTGTGTGTGTGTGTGTACATAGCACAGAGCTCTGTGTGCTGAGCTGCAACTGTTTTTGTTATGTAGGCCAAGCCGTCAGACGCCAAACGGAAGCTGCTGCTGCTGCTATTGTTGCTGTCCCATTCTGGCCAACTGTCATTCAGTTACACCATTGTTGGATGATGTTTCTGTTTCTGTTGTTGTCGCTGTCGTTCCGCTGCCGTTGCCGCTGTACGTGACGTCGCTGGCGGCGCTCTTTGTGGTTAGTTATGATTATTGCCATGGCCCTTGTGAGCATTTTGTTTACTTCTTCTTCTTCTTCTTCTTCTTCTTGTCAGTCACATTTGTCAGCCCACAATTATTATAACACAGCAGCCACAACCGCAGCCCATTCTACTGTCTGTCCCTCTCTTGCAAAATTATCGTATTGCGCCTTTTGCGGTGTCCTTGAATTCAAAACAAAACGCATAAAAAACTTTTGCGCATTTCAACGCAATGATAATTTAACTGAGAAAAGCTGCGATGAATAGTGCAAAATGGGATGATAAGCCAGAAGGGGGATCAACAGAGGATCTGGACTGGCGACAGTATGACCGCAGTTGACTATAAAAATATGCCACCCCAGCTCAAATAAATATACTAAAAGAAGAAAGATTACCCACACTAGAAATATACTATTGGCTTGAAAATATACCACAAAGTAAATATTAACGAACGCTGGCTGGGACTTAAAAACCTAAAGAAACAATTTCGAAATTTGCAGTCATAAAAGTGTCAGCAAAAAAACTGAAGAAGAAGCAGCAGCTGAAGCAAACCCGCATTATGGCAAGTTATGGCTAAGCTAAGCTCTCCATTGTGTGTACATTCGAGTCGTAAAGAATCTGCAGAGGGTAGCATTTATTTTACTTTTTATACACAACACACACACGTACACTACACGAGCATGCAATTGTGTTTGTATTGAGGAAGGAAAACCCAAATAGACGTCAGCCACTTGGCGACCCTAAAGCAAATGAACAGCTCACTTTCATTACAAATTCCGACAGCAAACAGACACACATACATACATATATACACTTACACACCGGTATTTGAGAGTGAGAGAGAGAGAGACAGGCAGACAGACAGCGGCAAGTTAGTGCTTATAACTGCAGACAAAGTTTGTCAGCTCGCATTACGTGGACAGCGGGGAGAGAGAAGGTACACTCACTGACACACGCACACTTAAACTCACACTCACACGCACACATACATATTCAGATTGGCTGGCTAAGCAAACAAAAGTGTGGCAAAAACAAAAATGGCGCCATCAATGGCGATGATGATGTGTAGAAGGAAGATGTGGAGACTACACACACACACACACACACGCACATGGTAGCAGACGCTGTCATTGTGAAATTATTGACTCACACTCATATGGGGGCGTATGCGTGTGTTAGTGTGTGTGTGTGTAAGGTTTATCAATAAATATTTGTTGACATTGGAAGAGAGAACAAGATACAAGAATGGCAAAAGTGCGAGTGAGATGGCAGACTATCTTTGGGGAATATGTGAAATATTCTTGCAGTGCAGGCGTCGAAAACTCATAACATTTTAAAGATCTCATCTCGTCTCGTAGGTGGGAGTAATTGGAAAATTTTGTACATCGAGTGAAGAACTAAATTCAATCTAGATTTATTACCGTTTTGACTGGCTGACAAGAATTTATGTGCTTGCAGAATTTAGCTATATAAAATGCATTATTCAAAAATGGCTTTGAATTCTCAGAGAAATTAGTACTAAAGAGATTTTTGCTAATTTGGCTTTTAATTTAAAAGAAACTTATATTTTTTAAGTTTTAAGAATGAGTTAAAGCAAAGTTTATATAATGTAAAAATTGTACACCGAGTGAAGTACTAAATTCAATCTATAATTTTATTACTATTTTGAGGGCTAACAAGAAATAATCCGCTTGCAGAATTTATCTAAATAAAATGCATTGTATAAAAATGGCATAGAATTCACAGAAAAATTAATACTAAAAAGTTTGTTGTAAATTTGCTTTAAATTGTATAGAAATTCGCTTTTTATTTTTTAAGTAAATTAACAATTGTAAAATAATTCAAGTTATGTTTTATTATTAAAATTGAATGTAAAAGTGAAAGCAAAGTTTATATTAAAATTCCAAATCAATTCTTCTTCTAAGTATTTTTTTTTAAGTATGAAAAATATGAGTAAATAAAAGTTGAAAAAGACAAAATTTGAAATAACAATCGATTGTAGTACAGAATAAAATGTTTATGGAAGTTCCTCTTTTATCCCTCAAATTTTGTAGGTCGAATACTGATTAAAATCGTATACAACTTTGTTTTTTGCTGATCAAAATTCATTTATTTGGATTTTTTTCTTCTTTGAGTCATCGTTTTGCTATAGTTTACAACAAAAGGTAACTTTTGAGGATTCGCTCATAACTCGTTCATGGGTTTAGTCTTCCAGCTGAGTGTATCGGATAGTTTCGATAGCCTAGAAGTATGCTATTGTTTTTGCTGCTCACAGTTTTGACCTTAGAAAAGTCATTAAGCACTCGAAAGCATATTGAAAGTGCGCTTCAAGCCTGAGAGTCGAAGAGTGGAGGCTTTGATGTGCCTTCCTAACAATGCGCTAACAATGAGAAAGTTGTTACGACAACAGAGTGAAAAGTGAGAAACATCCAGCGAGAGGGATTTTTACATAATACTTGGACTTGGCTCGCAACTTTTCATTGCACAAATTTCTTGGCTCGATTCCATGGGTCGAGCATTATATTTTCGTTTCAGTTTCAGTTTCTGTTTCCTTTTTTTGTTGTTGTTTTTGTTGTGTGTGTTGGCAGCGAGCTTTAATCTGAAACGAGCTTGCCGCCCACGCCTAATGCCAATTCCCAGCTGATTTCGCCTTTGGCAGAATGCTGTCGAAACTCATTTTCAAGCCAACCAAACAAAAAAAAGAGAAAAAACAAAAACCAAAAGAGAAAGAGAAAAGAAATTCAGCATTCAACATTTTCTGACTTGATTTTGCAGTTTGTTTCGCGTAATGCAAAACTTTTGCATAACTTAGCGAGTCCCGAACAACTCCACAAATAGATATGCATCAAAAATGCCAAAAACTTGAGGCCGCAACTTTTTTAATAAATTTATCACAAGAAAGTGAAGAAAACAAAAACCAAAAACTACACGAAACACGTGTCGACTGCTGATGTTAATTTACTAAATTTATTATTTGTGTAAACAACAAAAACAAAAAAATCAATAAATTCAACGCAACGTCGCGTCAACGAATAGAATTTATATACAAACAAATATATAAAACATAATGTGGTCGCCGGAATCGGAGATAAATTCCATTGCCATGGCTACAACGATGCGACATTCGCAGTCCTCGTCCTCAGGTGAGTTGGCTTTCGCTTTCGGCCAATCAAATGCAAAGCCTTAAACGTAAATTTGCAATTTTCCTCTGGATGCGCTTTGTCGTCGTCTTTTTGCGTCTCTAATGCGGATACACGGAACGTATGCGCAATATTGTTCTCTTACTTTCGCTTGCTTTGCTTGCAAGTACTTCCGTTTCCGTTGCTATTGCTGTTGCTGTTGCTGACCCGATTGATGCCAGACCAAATGACTTGGCTTGGCAGCCTGTTCCAGTTGCCTTGAACTTTTCGCGCACGATTAGAGGAAACGCAATAGAGCCTTGACTAAATACCCCAAGTCTAAAGTTCTAGTTCAACTTAAAGTCGAGTGTCCCCAACAAAAACGAAAACGAACATGAAAACGAAAATGAAAATGAAACGAAATGCCTGCGACATTATTCACCACGGGTTCAAATTGCAAATGCTAATGGGCAGCAAAGTGCCGTTATGCACGTAATCTCTAAAATGCCAACTACACATATAGGAATTTAGTGCACACTTCGACCACAGCACGAGCCACACAAATAAGTTGTGCGATTCCTAACGCTTGTCCCACAAATTTGCTCTCTAAAATTGCCAGCTTATAGTCGAAGAATATTTTTAAAATACTTCCTATTGAAATATCGCAAATTTCCATTAAAATAAATGTATTTCTACCAGTTTATAGTCGAAGAATATTTTCAAAATGAAATATCGTAAATTTCCATTAAAATAAATGTATTTCTGTGTATATTGCCTAAAAATGAATTTATTATGATTTATATATTATATTCATATTTATATTTTATATTTATATTTTATATTCACTTGGATTTCATTGTCGTTAGTGTTGCTTTTATTTTACAGTACAACAAATAGCATTTAAGAGTCTCTCGTAATGTTATAAACATAGTCTGGTAAATAAATATAATTTATGTGAAAAATAACTTTATTTAGTATAAATGAATTGCAATTTATAATTTACTGATGAGGTAATATAATATATATACTGATAAAACGTAACCGATTTAAAAATACAGCGCATTTCATAAGAGTATGCAATTCAATGTCACAATCTCCGTCTACAATTATCTCTAAAGTCAATACTCAGTCTGTTGTGACTGACAGATTTATAAAAAGTCATTGTGCTGATTATCAAGTGTAATTATAGACAGACAGATAATAAACGCTTTGCCTTTAGGTGACAAAAAGTACACAATATTCCAGATTAAAGCTTGCTTTTAGAGAAATAAATGATAATAATAATAAATAATTTATGCACATTAAATCAAGTTTTTATACCCGCTACCCAAAGGGTAGAAAGGTATTATAACTTTGTGCCGGCAGGAAATGTATGTAACAGGTAGAAGGAGGCATCTCCGACCCTATAAAGTATATATATTCTTGGTCAACAGACGAGACGATATAGCCATGTCCGTCTGTCCGTCTGTCAGTCTGTCAGTCTGTCCATCTGTCCGTCTGTCCGTCTGTCCGTCCGTCCGTATGAAACACTGGATCTCAGAGACTATAAGAGATAGTGCTATAATTTGCATTTGTTATGTTTGCACGCAGATCAAGATTGTTGCGGGTAGGGGGTATCTCACAGTCGAGCACACTCGACTGTAACTTTCTTACTTGTTTCATCTGAAGTTGTTGCTTAAAATGCAATGTGAAAGTTGTGTGTTTGCCAAATACAAAATGAAGTCATCTCTTTTCGAACCCATCTCATTAATAAAATAATTGCTTTTTTGAAATGTAGGTTTATTAAATGTCATTATCACTTCGCAAGTATTTAGTTAAAGAAATTCGATTGAATTTGTGGCTTACAAAGATTTTAAGAACGAAATATGTCAACTTGGTTTTGGAATTTTTAAACATCTGAAAATGATTTAATCATATCAAACTTTAATAATGCATTAATAAAATATAACGAAGCCTATATGTGGTATATTAATATAGTACTATATTAAAAATATACCAAACATACCAGATTGTTAGCAAAAGCATTTGCGAACCATGCAAAAGTATTTCTTAAATATCTTTTATCTGATCGCATTCAAATTTTTGCCTGCTACATACATTTCCTGACGGCAAAACATTATAATACCCTAATAACCTATGGGTAGCGGGTATAAACATATTTTTATACCCGCTACCCATAGGGTAGAAGGGTATTATAACTTTGTGCCGGCAGGAAATGTATGTAACAGGTAGAAGGAGGCATCTCCGACCCTATAAAGTATATATATTCTTGGTCAACAGACGAGACGATATAGCCATGTCCGTCTGTCCGTCTGTCAGTCTGTCAGTCTGTCCATCTGTCCGTCTGTCCGTCCGTCCGTATGAAACACTGGATCTCAGAGACTATAAGAGATAGTGCTATAATTTGCATTTGTTATGTTTGCACGCAGATCAAGATTGTTGCGGGTAGGGGGTATCTCACAGTCGAGCACACTCGACTGTAACTTTCTTACTTGTTTCATCTGAAGTTGTTGCTTAAAATGCAATGTGAAAGTTGTGTGTTTGCCAAATACAAAATGAAGTCATCTCTTTTCGAACCCATCTCATTAATAAAATAATTGCTTTTTTGAAATGTAGGTTTATTAAATGTCATTATCACTTCGCAAGTATTTAGTTAAAGAAATTCGATTGAATTTGTGGCTTACAAAGATTTTAAGAACGAAATATGTCAACTTGGTTTTGGAATTTTTAAACATCTGAAAATGATTTAATCATATCAAACTTTAATAATGCATTAATAAAATATAACGAAGCCTATATGTGGTATATTAATATAGTACTATATTAAAAATATACCAAACATACCAGATTGTTAGCAAAAGCATTTGCGAACCATGCAAAAGTATTTCTTAAATATCTTTTATCTGATCGCATTCAAATTTTTGCCTGCTACATACATTTCCTGACGGCAAAACATTATAATACCCTAATAACCTATGGGTAGCGGGTATAAACATATTTTTTCATATATGTTTTTCGCTTTAAATAGACACGCATAGTCATAACATCCTTCCACTCAAAACTTACATTTCCATTGATATAAAGAGATCATTAAAGCTAAGGCTGTAATTTGTAGGGACTATACTTTTATAGTCTTGGCAATTTAGTTTTGTGAATTTAAAACTTAACTAAAATAGAAATGTTTTAAGCAGATATGTTCTTCAAAAATCAAAATAAAATTTGCAGTTTATTTTGATTTTCATGATTGAAATAAGTTGCTAAAATTTCAAAAAATGTTTTCCACAGTCACATTAATTAAAATTGAGGCCTTCCAGTCAGTTTCTTCTGAACACAAAAATCTAAAAGGTATCTCAGCAGTCGAGCAGACTAAAATAGAAATGTTTTAAGCAGATATGTTCTTAAAATAAAAATCATAATTGCAGTTTATTTTGATTTCCATGCTTAAAATAAGTTGATAAAACTTGCTAAAATATTTCCATAGTCGCATTAATTCCAGTCAGTTTCTTCTGAACACTTCAATCTAACAGGTATCTCAGCAGTCGAGCAGACTCGCTTATGTCACTCAACTTTTTCGCTTGTTAGGCATTTGCCAATTGGTGCAAGGTATGGAAATATGCATTCCTATTGAAGTGCCTCCGGTTGTGTGTCCTTCGCAGCAGTAGTGTGCACACACACACATATGTACATGTGTATATTTGTATTGCTGTGCGTGTGTGTGTTTGTTTGTGTGTGTGCACACGCAACTTCGATTCCAAATGCCAAAGTGTTGCAGCTTCGTTCGTGCAAATTTGTTTATGTGAATTCGCATATTGTGCGACGAGTCTTTGAGTGAGTGTGTGTGCGTGAGTATATATATATGTGCATGTATTTGTATGTGTGTGTGTTGGAATGTGCATGCTTTCGGGCACGAGTTTGCTGCGTTTATTTTTCGGCCATTAATTGCCAGGTCTGTGCCACGCTACCACATTCATTTTGCACGTGTTGTTGCCGCTGTGTTGCACACACACAGTGTTGCAGCTTAGAGAGGAGGAGGAGGAGGAGAAGCGCAACGGAAACGGTTCATGTCTGCTGGCCATGCCAAAGCGCAACATTAATACCTTGGCATTATGGTTTTAACCCAAATTAAGTTACTTCTATGTGCGGTCAGGCTGTCTCTCTCTTTTTCGCTCTCTCTGTCTCTGTCTCTATCTCTCTCACTTTTTCACTTGCAACTTTTATCGCTTGCCGTGCCGAGTACTTTGCTGCGACATTATGTGGGCGCCATTTAAGTTGCAAATTGGATTTTGGGCTCAGCGAACATATGCCCAATTAAATTCGCGCAGTCAGCGCAAAAATCAAATAATTTTCGTTAAATGCGAATTAAATTCGTCCCAACTGCAGCTGTGAACAATTGCTTTGTGCTGTGATTATGTTGCATGCTCCACGAGGCTTTAAATTAATACATAAATAATGAAATTTATGCATTTTGTGCGCTATCCAAAAAAACACATCCCGTGGGAAGTAGGTTAAGCCTCAGCCTCTCTCACTCTCTATATATATATCTATGTCTTTCTCTCTCTCTTCATTCGCATTGTATTACCCGCAAAAACTGTTGGCATAACAAGCACGAAGATTGAAGAAGTCGCGCAGAGGAAAGAGGAAAGAACTTGGAGTTCAGACCCTGGCTGCAGTCGCATTACTCGTAAATTTAAAACACTGCAATCTGAAATGCATATTCATTTTAGCTGCAATGCCTTCTCTCTCTCCTCCTCCCTCTTCCTCTTTCTCTTTGTCTGTATATATAAGGCTCTACTCTGGCATATAATATATTACGCTGTATGTGTTGCATACATAAACAACAATATAATCGTTAAGGATGAAGTGAAAAGTGTGCTTCGCAATATAACGACCAAGAGGCAGACATATTAAATTCCTTTTAAACGTCTCTCAATATTCGCAGCCAATTTAGCTGGCTAAAATAATGAAATACTTTATGGTTGTTATTAGAATTTCAAGAACTATTCAGTATAAGTTAATATAGTATATTTAGATACTAAGCTTAAAAGAAATGCTTTTGTGCTTAGAATGTTTGAAAGATAGCGTAACTAAATATCTAAAATAAATTGTAGTTCATTGTTAATTATTGTTTAAATTCTAAAACTAATTTGATTATACGAAGTATTGTCACCTAACTTAGTTGCTTAACCTCTAATTGTCTTTGAGATCTGAACATTGGAATATATGAATAAACAGAAAAGAGCTTGATAAGTTAACAAAATTACCTTTGCGGTATACCAAATTAGTATACCAAAAAAAAAACTAACACTTACTGCAGACATATTTCGGATATAATATAAATATTACTATATTTTAAATATACCACAGAGGGCAAAATATACTTAGTGGCTTACGCTTCTTAATAAATTAACAAAGTAACCTAAATACTAACATTTACTACATTTTCGTATATAAATATATAACAATTTACAAAGTGGAAAATATACCAAATTACTGAAACTTCTTGATAAATTAACAGAGTTACTTTGATATATTCCAAATTAGTATACCAAAAAATACTAACATTTACTGCAAGACATATTTCGATTATACAAATTTTACTATATTCAAAATATACCATAGAGTGCATAATATACTAAATGGCAAAAACTCATTGATAAATTAACAAAGTTATCTTGCGATATACCGAATTAGTATACTAAAAATATACTACTATTTACTGAAAGTTGTATTTCGTACATAAATATATTACTATATTCCAAATATAGCATAGAGAGCAAAAAATACTAGATATACTGTCAATCAATGCAAGTAAAATTGTTTTTCATATACAATTATTTATTGAAGAACTTCTAAGATGTTTATGTTATCTTAAAGACAGACGAATGTATCTTCTTCGCTGCTTGAGCAAATACTCTGTTTTAATTTGCTTCATATATTAATAGGTTTGTGAGCAATCACCTCATAAGTTGTAAAAAATAATAGTCCCAGGTGTGTTCAGTATTTGCTGGTAAATAGTTATAAAAAAAAACTTGCTGGCTGAACTTCAGATTGACTTTTTACAAACTCAATTCCAACAGCACAACATTTGTAAACTTTTAGTTGCGAATTGTAACGAGTGACGCAAACTTTATAAAACTAAACAAAACGTGAAAGCACAATCAATAAACAATATTTGTTTATTCTTTCAAAGTTTTCGCTACACTTAAATTAGCATTTATATTTTGTTTTTTTGTGTGAGTTGTTAGAGTTGATTTTAGTTTTTAAAAAGTAACTACTTTTTTAGTTTCTACAGTATTTGAGTTAACAACTCTATAAAGAATATAATGAAATATTTATTGACAGCCGATTGCGATTTTAATCAGCTTATTAAATGAAATACATAAAAGAAAACGATGCCACTTTGTGGTTTTCTTAATCGAAATCAACTTTGAAGGCTGCGCTGACATTAAACGAATTAAATGATACGAAAGATTTTATGCATTTCCCCGTTGCTGCATAAAACGCGGGAAATTGGGCTTATTATGGATTATTATGTGCCTGGGAAACGGGGCGACAGCCACGTTGACAGTTAAGCCAGCACGCTGCAAGTTGCCGTAGTTGCACGTTGCACATTTCTCGCTCCTGATTGGGACGTCGAGTCAAGGCAAGGCAAGGCAAGGCAAGGCAAGGCACAAGCAAGCTTCGGCTTTAAAGATGACATGCCAACCACAGACAAAACACACACACCGCACACCGCACACAGCACACGTAAGGCAAACATTGGCTCTCAGCATGTTTTTTGTGAGCAGGGCAAACCGCAAACAACAAAAAAAAACAAGGAAAAGCCGTAAAAGTGAGCTGGTAAAAAGAGAGAGAAAAAGTAGTGCATTGAGGCTGCCTAAAATGCAACAGCTGCTGTCGTTGGCTGCGCTTGTTTAAACGGCTTCGCTGAAAGCCTGAAAGGAGCTGTGCCTAGGACACATGTCCAAAGGAGGCAAAGGCATGGCAGACAGCTAACAACGACTTCGTCGGCATCTTGCACAGCATCAACATGATGAAGACTATCATCATCATCATGGTGATAGTGTTCATCATCCTCTTTGAGTTGCTCATCATCGGTCTAGGCATCATTTGCAGCCAATTGAGGGACACAATTTGTGCAAATCTTCGACTGCAGCTGCTACACAGCCATTTATCCCAAGTGAGACTTGTTACAATTTTATCGCATAAATAAAATCCTTCTGCCACTTGACTAACTGACTGATTGCCAATCAATGCGCCGCATTTGTAACCAAAAAAAACCCAATTTCGAGAAAAGAATGTGTCGTGTTCTATGCCTCAATTGCATCTATAATTAAGTAACAACGTGAAGGAAATTCACAGCTGTCTGTAAAACGAGAAAAACTAAAAATTCGATTTAAGTTTTGTGCTGCTTTAGTTTGGTTCAGAAGTTTTTAAAATTTTATTTACATTTTATTTGCCTTTTAGAAAGAGAAGTTATTTGCACAGAATATTATATAATATAATTTAATAATATATCATAATACAAATTATAATACTATCATATTGAATAAAATATTACATATATAATATAATTTAACATACAATATAAATAATAATAATACAAATTATAATGCTATCATAATTATAATTTATGATGAATTTATTATAATATTCAGTTCATGTGTATGCTAAAAAATAATTCTTTTTAAATTTATTCATGCTAAGAATGGGGTTATGACTTAATGTTTTCATCGATCTCACATTATTTTGTATCACAAGGATAAATTATTATATTATTATAATGCTATCATAATTATAATTTATGATGAATTTATTATAATATTCAGATCATGTTTATGCTTAAAAATAATTCTTTTTAAATTTATTCATGCTAAGAATGGGGTTATGACTTAATGTTTTCATCGATCTCACATTATTTTGTATCATAAGGATAAATTATTTTGTAAAGTATTATTGCTAAAAATGATATAATTACATTTTTTACCGTATGCAATTAATTGATTAGCTTTATATTAATCTTATTTAATTTGTGAGCTTAAAATATTCTTAGAAAATTAAGTAAAATATGTCCTAAACAGGATATAAAAAAGTTCATATATTTATTTATAATACAAGGTATTTTTAAGTTTCTTAATGTTAATTTAATGTATGCAACTAGATTAACTAGTTTAGATTAACTTAACAACATTATAAAATCCTTACAAAATCAATTCTGTGAAGGAAAAAATTAAAAAAAAGTTAAGACCAAATTGCATAGCAGAGCAAGGTTTCGATCCTCGGACCTCTGGGTTATGGGCCCAGCACGCTTCCACTGCGCCACTCTGCTGCTTGCTTTCAGCGTGGCAAAAAACCACCCTGTGTTAAGTGGCACACACTCAGGCAAACTCACTCGGAAGTCTAGACATGAAGTGGCTACAATATGTGATTTCAATGGGATTGCATGATTAGGCAAAATAAACAAGTATTGTTTGAATGTTTATTTAATCCAAGTTGTGAATAATTTAGTTCGATTCACGTCCAGTATTATTTGCTTCATTTTATTTTCATGTTTATTTATATATTTATTCTTTCCTTGAAAGTTAAATATGAATTTATTGGGTGTTAATTTGTTTCGGCATTTACCAATACTTAATACTAAATTCTATAGACTAAATACCAAATACTAAATATTAAACACTAAATACTAAATACCAAATACCAAATACCAAATACTAAATACTTTGAATAAATAAATTGATACAGAAAATAATATAAACATAAATAGTTTTTTTAATACAATGTCTTTACATTGTGCATAATTAAATGAATGAATTAAAATGTAAACTTCTTAATTGCTTTTCACCTTCACAAACTTTGAACATTAGTTTAAATGCGCCTTCCGCTCGTAGCACACTCAACTGTTATTTCAGAATACTCGTAGTTTCAACTACAGCGAGATTCATTTGAAATATTTTTGTTGAAATTAACCATCTGGCTCTTCAGAGTCAGCTTGAGCTCCATCAAAGAGTTGGCGTTTGCTTCGCGCAGCCGTCGCAAGTCGTCATTTCAGCCACAGATTTATTCTAAATTGCGAAATTTACTCGCGCCAGCCACGAGGGAGGGAAAAGCGAGGAAACCGAGGGCAGCTCAATGGCTCGAGAGCCCCAAAAGCACTTTATGTGCTGCTGCTGCTGCTGCTGCGAGAGAGTGAAAGAGAGAGAAAAAGTGTACAAGAGTGAGAGGGACAGTGAGAGTGCCATGTTGTACTTAGCTTTGGTGCTGTGCGCCCACGTTGCGTATACGTAATTTGCAAAGGGCCGCTGTTGACGCTGTTGTCAAAGTGGCATTTGAATTTATGCCGCCACTTGTAGCAAGTGCGCCAAGTGTGGCAAGGTAGCACACACACACACACACACTCGCATACACACTTTATTTAAAATTAAATATTCAAATATATGGCAACTGCAATTGCTGCAGCTTGTTGCAGATTGCCAACATAAAAATAAATAAATAAAATGTGCAGCGTGCGAGTCACATTGTTGAGATATTCGCAGCGAACATTTAAGCAGCTTTCCTGTGGTTGAAAAATAGAAGGAAATGGGCGGGAAAAGGGAAGGGAAGGGAACGCCCAATGGCCTCGCCAACTGGCAATTTAATCATTTTTCACGTTGACAAAACAAACACAAAAGCAAGCGTCAGACAGCAAGCTCAGGGCAAAGTCTGTGGGCTTTGTGCCGCACGAGTTAAGCGTTTTCCCCTGCCCCTGACCGTGCCCTTTACCCCGCTTGTCAACCGACGATCGAATGTCATTCCAAAAGCGCCATCGATAAAAAAAGGATAATGCAGGCAGTCAACAAAGGAAAAGCGAGCTCTGAGTGCAAACAAGGACAGCAACATCAATAATAAAAAACCAAGAAATCTATAATGGAGTGTGCTCGACTGTGAAATATTTCCTAGCTATTAAATTACAAAGCTGCAATTTTTAGAAACCCTTTAAAGTGGAACTTTTATATGCTCTAGTCTCAAACTGCAGCTTTAGATTTGCAATTGTCATTCTAATAACTAGTTAGCAACTTATCTACAGGGTATCTAGAATTCGTTGCTACACTTTGTGCTTACCTTGGACAAACACATGGCAATGTCGCGCTTTAAAAATTAATAGCGAAATGATGACAAAAGCGACGCGTTGCTGGCAATAATGCCCCAGCCTATTAGGCCAAGTTTTTTTAGTCTCCCTGTGCGTCCTTAAATGTTGCGCAAACATTTGCCCAGCTCAGCACTCAGTTCACAGCTCTCAGCTCACAGCTCTCAGCTCACAGCTCACAGCTCTCTTGGCCACGTTCACTTCACTTCAGTCCTGTGTTGGCCGCTTGTTAATGAGCGAGCAAATAATGTCGAACAAGTCAAAAACACGAGACTCTGTTTTGAGTTTAATGCCAAACATTAATTAACAAGGTCATTGTTGAAATTGTTTACAATTTTTATCGCACACTTTCCTCTCTGTCTATCACACATTCTCTCTCTCTCTCACACACACTTACACACCTTTCTCTCTCTCTCTCTCTAACACATTCTTCACAAACATGGCTCTGTTTCAATTGGCACCCGAAGATGCAGCTATTAGTAGAGAGCTGATCTCGCTGCGAGCCTGCGTCAAGTTTAAAGGTTATCTACAGTGCTTCAAGTATGATATCGTACTGCAGCTCTCCAGCATTCAAGTCGGCTGGCAAGCCAACAGTGCCGCACGCAAGTTGTTGCCCTTTGCTGACCTCAAGTTGTGCTATAGTCCTGTCATTGGTGAGTCAATAAAAGTGAATGGAAAGAAACCAAGTTAATTGAAAATTAATGTGAAATAGAAACATAAAGTATAGAGAAGAGGAGACATTTGTAATCCAATATCCACTCCGATTATACGAATAAAGCTACATTCCATAAACAGCTTCTTGTTCTTATGACATTCATAAGGTCTAAGATTAGAGCGTGTTATTGGAAAACATATTTATTCTTGTTTTTCAATATATTGGTAATGCCATTGTATTTTGTTACTTTCTAAAAATTACAAATATTTGTTATAATTTTAATTTTTTCTCTGCATTATTGTCGTTAGTAAAAATTTTGCAATTAGGAAAAGATTCAATAAATTCACGCTATTCATTTACTAAAAATAAAAAACTGTGTTGCAATATCTTACGTTAATCTATAAAATCTTTCCATTGACAGCATTAGGGTTAACTTAGTATAGTACGAGTATTATTATTATTAGCAAGTATTACATTATTAAAGAGTTCTAGACAAGAGATGTTTTTATTCAGATAATTATACTCGTACAACTATAAAATATTAATAGTCTTTGTAAATCCTTCATTGTAGTAATTGTATTAGATTTACGATACTAAAAATGTTCGATAAGTTACCAATTAAAAATTGTATGTTATTTTTATACCCGCTACCCATAGGGTAGAAGGGTATTATAACTTTGTGCCGGCAGGAAATGTATGTAACAGGTAGAAGGAGGCATCTCCGACCCTATAAAGTATATATATTCTTGATATTGAGCGTCAACAGCCGAGACGATATAGCCATGTCCGTCTGTCCGTCTGTGTGTCTGTCCGTCTGTCCGTATGAAACACTGGATCTCAGAGACTATAAGAGATAGAGCTATAATTTTCAAGTTTGTTTCAAATTTTTGCCACGCCCACTTCCGCCCCCGCAAATCAAAAAAATCGAATAACAAGCGTAATTTTAAAGCTAGAGTTCCGAATTTTGGTATATACAATAATAACTATTTTATTTATGATTTCTGAAAATTTGGTTGCGATCAGATAAAAATTGTCGAAGTTATTAAAGAAACACTTTTGTATGGGCAAAAACGCCTACTTACTAGGGATCTTAGTTGCCTTGGCTGACAATCTGGTATATTGTGCCGTCTATGGTATATTTTGAATACGGTACTATGTCGATATACCAAATATACCATTCGGTATATTTTTAGTATTTTTGCAGTATATTTGGTATATTTTGAGAAAATATCGCAAAATATATTTCTTTTATTCAAAATGGCTAGCGGGTATCTCACAGTCGAGTACACTCGACTGTAGCTTTCTTACTTGTTAAGTATTAAAGAAGGAAAATATTTATTTTCAATGATTATTTAATATTTCAATACAGTATTTCATATTTTGCGATATATTGTAATAACATTTATTTGTCCAACACGATTTAAACAATTAACTCCCAATAATATTTTCAAAGCCAATTTAACGCTTTCATTAAATCATAAATAATTGCAGTGAATCAGTAAATTCAACTCTTTAACTTGTTGTCATAAAACTGCCTGGTGAAAACGCTTTGTGCTCCATTGTCTCAAAGAGTTAATTCGCAGTGCTTGCGTAGGAGGTTTTCTCATTGGCCCTTCACGTTTTCTTGACATTTCCTGCTGCTCGTCATCGTTTGTGCTGCGTGGAAACCGCGTGTTGACCTTCAAAAGGCATTTTCATTAAGCGAACTCAAGTTTACCTCCCCTCCTATCGCCCTCCGCTCCTGTTTCTTCCTCTCGTTTCCCTCGAAGGGAATCCGATTGCCTTTACTTTGACTTTTGCTTGTTTAATTAAAGGCGATTAGTAATTCTCGTTAAGCAATCGACCAAAAGGGCTCGAGGCCCCATCAAATATGCAACGAAAATGCTTTAATTATTCACACACACACGTAAGCACACTTACACTGAGAGAAAGTGCAAGTTAATTTGAGATATTGATGTGATTTGGTGATTAAAAAATAAAGCTTCAGTAATAATGACTTTATTTCAAAAATAATTTTCATCGACATTGTAAATTTTAATTTATGATTATATTGTGTTATAAATTCTGATTGATTTAAAAATGGAATTAAGAAATAAACAAATATATTTTTGTATTTGAATTAATATAAATTAATTATTAATTTACGGATTGATTTGTAATCAGGTAAATTTTTTTTACATTTAAACTATCATTTTCTTAAATTATTTCATTAATTTTATGCTATGTATAATATTTTATCTTTATATTGGAATTCGTAACACATTAACAATCTTGATCTTTTACTCTTTTTCATTCCGATTTCTGATAGATTTTAAAGAGGATATCGATAATTCTTTATCTCTATATTAGAACGCTTAACTCATTAAAAATCGTGATTTAATATTCTTTTCCCGTTCGATTTCTGTTAGGTTTGAAGAACATAAAAATGCTAATGTGCATTTTTTATATTATTCAAACTATTTAATAAGCTATGCATTCAGGTTATTTATTTTGTAAAGTTGTTATTTGGACATATTATTTTAATAATGACTATTTTCTCTAAGTGTACCAACACCTAGATTCATCTGTTCGACATTGAAAGTTGCCTTTCATTGTTTGCACTTTGCATTTTTCAGTCGGATTTCAAATCGGTTTCTGAAATCAGCGAAATCGAAACGGAAGTTGTTCGTTTCGCCTTAAAGGGCAGACCATGGTGGGCGTGGCACATGACACATAAGTGTAGAATGGAGAGAGGGAGAGAGAGAGAGGGGGGAGGGGAAGAGAGTTGGCAAGCGAGCGCGTTAGAAATGAAAGAAATTGGCAACGAAATGAATTCGTTTTCAAATGTCGGACACGCAAACCTGGCTAACTTCGCCATATAACGAAATAACGATTCTTACTCGCAGTAGTACAGTAAGCACTCACTAAAAGCGTACGTAAACGTATTCGTATTTATTTGCTCATGTTTATGGCGCAAGGACTCCCATGTGGAGGACAGAGAAGAGAGGAGAGGAGAGAAGCGGACTGAGTCTCATTTCACTCGTTTGTGGCTACAGATGGCATGTGGTTGCCCCCTGCTGGTTGCCATTAGTGGGGAACCAACAGAAGCCATGGGTGGCTAAGGGTAAGGGGTAACGGGTAAAGGGGGATGGGGCAAAGTGAAAGAGTGAGCGAGTGCGACAGCTTGACTGTTGAGCTTATTGCCTTACAGTGGCGGCCATAAAAAGTGAACGTGTGTCACAATGAATTGCAATATGTAGTATGTGTGTTTGTAGTGGGAGATGTGGGAGTGGGAGTGAGACAACATATAATTGCTTCCATTAAATGGAATACGCTTGCTTCCTTTATTGCCCCTATTTTATGCTACAGTTTTTACAATTTCTACTACTGCTGATAAAATTTCTTTAATTTTGAGTATTACTTTTTCTCTGCTATTTATTTTATTTATTTAAAGTGTATGAGATTGAAATATGAGTTGCAATATGTAGTGTGTTGAAGTGGGAGATGTGGGAGTGAGACAACTAATATAATTGCTTTCTTTATTGCCATTATTTTCTGCTACTGTTTTTACAATTTCATCTACTGATAGTAGAACTTCTTTAATTTTGAGTATTAATTTTATCTCTCTCATTTATTTTATTTAAAATGTGTGACATAGAACTTGTACAATTTTGAGTCTTACTTTTTCTTATTTCTTGTATTTAAAATGTATAATTTATTTTATTTATTTCATCATTTAAATCAAATCGAACCGTATGGTATACGCCAGCTTCTGTTATTACTTTATTGTAGTACTACTTTTTAAATTTTTCTTCATACTTATTAATTTTATCAGTTCTTCTGCAACTTTGAGCATGACTTAAGGACAAATACATACATATATTTCTTGTATATATTTCTTGTATAACTGTATCATTTAATTGGACTAACTTAATTTGTAATATCGACTATTAATTCTACTTTCATTTCAATTGCATAAATTAATAAAGAAATATGACTGTATAAAAAAATATTAGGGAAACCAAATATTAAGGGGGAAAGTATATCTATCTAGATAAAAACCCATATAACTGTGTTATTCATTATATTCCATTCGGTATTTATACTATTCCCACTGCTATTTAACGTAATACTAGTTTCCATTTATTTAACGAGCACTATTATATGTGGATTTATTAAATTTGAGTCCTTATACACACATATGTTAACTGCAACTACTTTTAATACTTTTTATACTGCTGCTATTTATTGAATTAACACCAATAGATTAAGTAGCAATAATTCTGCATTCACTTTACCAATTCTATTATCTCCGCCTATTAGTCCACATGCTACAACAACAAAAACATTACAACTTCAATTCCTCTTCCCACCTTTCTTGCTGCCCCATTAGTAGGTAGAAGGTAACTACTCCTCCGACTACCCCGCATGCGAGTAGTGCTATTATTACAACTGTTACTCCTACTACGACCCCACTTAATCTATATTTGGCTAAAATGGGCGGGTCTTTTTGGGCGTCGCTTTGGCTGACTTTGTCTGATGGCAAAACAAAAAAAAAAAAAAAAAAAACAAAAAGGAATTACGAGAAACCGCGAGAATACTTTGGAACATTGTTATGCAGGACACGCGGCTAACTGCGACCCTCAAGGCAAAACCAACTGCCACGAGGGCCAAAAGTCAATTGCTTAAGAGGCGAAGAGAAGGAGAGAGAGAGAAGTGGGAAAAGAAGGGAAGTATTTAGTTTAGTTTTGATGGCAGCTAGCGATAAGCGTATGCGACATATCCTGGGGAGGTCAAGGAGGAGAAGACGTCGGGCAAGGAGCTCGAGCAAACTCATAAAAATTGAAATATAATTGATTGGCGTTGTCGTTGTTGAACTTCCAACTCGAAGTTGGGGCATTGACGTAGTCGCCTGGTAAAATTAGTTGCCCTGCAATTTTAGACACCATCAACTTGATGTTATTTACATTGTAGTGGTGCCCGGAATGGGGGGCAGGGAACTCAGGGGGAGACTCGTGCCTTGACAACGACAACTCGTTGAATTTCGGCACAAACTTTTTGCATAGCGCCACAAACTTTGCGCATTTAACTCAATTAACAGCAACGCTTCAACTTGCATAGATCCCAGATCCCAGATACTCATCAGGATATTCAAAGCAAATAAAGTTGTAAAAATAAAAAATAAAACTTTAATCAACACTACAACTAAAGTAAAGTAAATAAATAAATTCCAAGATAAATAACAAGAAAATTGAGTACATTTGTATAAATATTATATATATACATCAGCTTTAGTTTGATGTTTATTTTTTAATACTAAAAATTATATATATATTTTTACTTAATTTGAAATTTAAGTCAATTTTAAGATAGCAATTTTTATTTATTTATTTCAGTTTATTAAGCTTTAAATCTTTATGTTTATTTTAGAATTATTTGATGTCGCTCCATTCTCTTAATATAATATTTTGTTTTGGCCGCGTACTTTAAAAAGTTTATTCCTTTACCATTAACATTCTTTATTTATATGTTTTCTTTTTTTATATGTTAATCAAGAAGAGAATTTTGCAGAATGAAATTTTATTGTATGACTTCTATAAATGTATGTTAATTTATTTTTAACTAAAAATTAAGCACACAGAATGTATTCTATTTCTATGTTTTCTTTATCTGTACTACAATTGTATTTTTTATTACTTTATAACTTTTGCAAAATATCAACATTTAATTATAATAGGTATATTTTTTAATATAATTCATTTTTTACCTTATCGAAGACAGCTTTTTATAGAATATTGAGTATTAGCATTTATTGTTTATTTGCAATTTTATAATTATATATGTATTTCATTATCCAGTCTTTAAGCCTCAGTTGGTCTGATTTCCCATTGTGTAACCTAGAATTAATTTCTATGTTACAAAACAATAATAAATAAATAATATTGAAATATTCAGCAGATATTCAATCCTGACCTTTATTTTATATAATGTGCTTTTCAGAATATAAATCTAAGTTCCCGAAATCCTTTTTACTACCAAGTGTTTTCTTAACTAAAACCTTTTTTTCATCTCTATCGTTGCAGGCATTTCATCACTGTCGAGTTCCGGAGATCCGGAGCGACTGCCGGAGTTGCCGCCGGGCGACGAGCAGCGACTGCAACGCGCCGCGCTCCACTTGCAACAGAAGCTCATACTGCGCGAATGGCTGCGTGAGTATCGCATGCAACATCACTATCAGCGACTGTTGGCTGTTGAGGTTGCCTCATTGGAGGACGTGTATTGGCTGGAGGATTCGCGAGCGAGTAAAATACTTGGCAAGGACTGGCAGCTGTGGTCGACGGCGCGTCAAGGATTGCCCACATCGAAGGCACAGCTGGATGCGTTGAAGGCGCAGCTGTGGTCAACGGTGGTGAAGTCGAGTCAGCATCAGGACGCATGGACATGGGGTGGCATGCTGGTGGTATCCGTTTCCGTAGCCGGACTCGTCACACTCGCCGCCATGACACAACCATCGCTGGCCCCGGAAGCGCGACACTCGCTGCTGCAGTATGTGACCGGGAAGTATCTGCTGCCGGCCAACTGTAAGGTGCAGTGGGACTGGAAGGATCCGGTACGTGTGGGCGACACCATGTGCTTTGTGGTGCGCTTCTTTCAGCGCAATGGCCAGCCATATCCCATCTGTGATACGGACCAGTTCTTTGTCGAGGTCACCGAGGGCACACGCAAAGTGGTCACCATCAGCGAGCTCGGCTCGTCCACGGATCCCAATAATGCCAACATCGCCAAGGTCAAGTTCACCGTTCGCACCGCGGGACAATATAAAATCTCGGTGCTCATTGGCGCCAGTCACATTGCTGGTTCGCCCTTCTTGCGCAACTTTCTCCCGGGTGCAATCGATGCTCGCCGATCGCGTTTCATTCGTCCCGCTAGCACGGTGATCTGTTGTGCCAGTGCACCGACTCTGATGCACATTGAGCCCAGGGATGAGTTCGGCAATGCCTGTCTCTTTGAGCAATCCGATGATGCTCTGAAGGTGAGAGAATTCTTGTTTGATTTTTGATTTATTCTTCATCTAACTCCCCTCTTCCTTTAGGGTTATCATGTGGCCATCTATGATCTGCATGGCGTGGCCGTGGAGAAGCTCCAGCATGCCATTGCCTTCAGCTACGATCGCGTCAACTCTCGGGTCTCGGTCACCGCCTTGTTCCCGGAGCCAACCTGCCTGCGTGCCGTCATCAGCTATCGGGATCAGCAACTGCCAAATGGTGACTTCGACATTATCGTGCTGAGCAGTAAGTAGTCGACTGTTACATTTTATTAGTATCGTGATATTTGGGAAGCACTCATTTAAAGTACAATTGTTCCGAGGGTGTGTAAAATTCTGAATATCAATCTATCTCCCGTGTAGGAGAGATTAGCTTTTTAAAGCTTCATGTTGTATTTAAACCCAAGTCAGTGGAGCATATTTTCGTGCCCTATCGCCTTTCTAATTCAATCAAAATTAAGTAGAGAAAATGGAGTCACGTGCAGATTAAAGTCAACTTCAGATATTCACAACAATTTGCAGTAGTTAACCTTGAGTCATTGAGATCCAATTACAACAATTTGCAGTAGTTAACCTTGAGTCATTAAGATCTAATTTCATCAATTTTTCCATATAGTCGACCAAGGCTTCAACAAAATTTCTACTTGAAACTCTTTCTGAGGCAATAACTCTTACAACGGACAGATCATACGCTAAATGAGGGTACAATTTGCACTCAACATTTTATAGTGCAATAAGGTTGGGTATTTTCTTAGTGGAATGCGGACGAAGCTGCCGGTTAAGCTGACAAGTATTATTAAGTAGACTTATTTTGAAAATTCTAGTGTAGCTTTTTACAATTTTAAAGTAATAAGGTCAATGGGATCAGGATCACTTCAGGTAGAATAGGTCGGTTGGTTAAATTTGCCTCAATGACAATATTTGATTCTTCCGACGGATTTATCAGAAGGAAAAGAGAAAAGTTCACTTGGCGGTTTGTTCGAAAGACTCAATTATTATCAATTACAATAAGTTAATAATCTCTTCTCATAATTTTTCCAGATAGTGACACGACGCTAGTGCATAAGAACATTGCCTCGCGGAAGCACAACATTTGCTACGAGGCCAAACTGTTGAGCATCTACGGAGCAACCAAGGGCAAACCTAGGAAGGTGATGTGCTATGTGGGACCGAAGCAGGTGAGTATTGGAGGGAGCAAACAAATCAATTGTGCCATATTGTTGAGGCTCAGAACTCGTTGATCTTTCAGGTGACGATCAAGGAGATGATCTTGAAGTTCATACCCAAACGCATTGCGACCTTTCGACTGTGTCCCTCGACCAAATTCCACTTTCTGCCCCAGCTGGTGACGCAGTTGCATGGTCCAGTGTTTGTCATCGACGATGGAGCGCAACCGAGGATCGAACTGGCCTCCAAGGATCGCAACATCATTGCGGCAACATTTACGCACTTTTTGCTTAAGAACATTGGTGGCTCCGAAACGTTTAAGGATAAACAGGATTTCTTTTATCACGAAGTGCGTAAATTTCATGCCAGTTACTACCACGAAAAGATGGCATTGAAAGTGCATCGCGAGAAGATCCTTGAGAGCAGCATGAAGTCAACCAAAGGCTTCTCCGTCTCCGATTGGTGCGGCAACTTCGAGGTCACCTTCCAAGGCGAACAGGGCATCGATTGGGGTGGTCTGCGACGCGAATGGTTCGAGTTGGTCTGCAGTGCACTCTTCGATTCCCGCAGCGGACTCTTCTGCACATTCCACGACAAGCATCAAGCGTTAGTTCATCCGAATCCAACGCGACCACCGCATCTGAAGCTCAAGTACTTTGAGTTTGCCGGTAAAATGGTGGGAAAATGCCTCTTTGAGAGCGCACTGGGAGGCAGCTATCGTCAGTTGGTCCGAGCTCGCTTCAGTCGCTCCTTTCTGGCCCAGCTCATTGGACTGCGAGTTCACTACAAGGTTAGTTAGTTAGTTTGGTTAGTTTTTTGGGCTTAGTTCGATCAATCGATTCACTTAAACTGATCGAGCGAATAAACAAACAAATAACTTAATTAGCAATAGAATAGAAAGTATCTTCAGTTTCTTCAAGTCTGAACTACTTCATTAAAATTTATTACAATGCACAATTCTAGTGTTTAGCATTTTATAAACGAACGAACAAAACAAAAAATTTAACATTCAATTTACATTATTAAAGTTGTATAAAGTAAATCCTTAAATACACAGATTACTTCACTTAAAGGAATAGTTTCCTTATTAAAACTTAGGATGAACAACACATATGAATGATGCATGAAATAAAATCGAAGGCTCTAAAAGAACTACTTAGTTCAGTGATCAAATATATTTAGTAAATTTGACCACTAACCATATAATACTAAAATATATAATAATGTATTATATCGTTAATGATTGAACGATGATTAAATAATACTACTTTAGAGATTATATTAGCATTTCACATACTTCAATTTAAAACATTCTTTCCTTACAGTACTTTGAGCAAGACGATCCGGATTTATATCTGTCCAAAATTAAGTACATACTCGACACGGATCTCGATGGCACCGACACCTTGGAGCTGTACTTTGTGGAGGAGCTGTACGATGCCAGCGGTCAGCTGAGCAAGACGATCGAACTGATTCCCAACGGTGCCAAGACGCGTGTCACAAATGCCAGCAAAAATCAGTATCTGGATGCCTTGGCCCAACAGCGTCTCTGCAATAGCGTCAAGGATGAGGTGGACAGCTTTCTGAAGGGCTTGAATGCCATCATACCTGATAATCTACTCAGCATTTTCGACGAGAACGAACTAGAGGTGCGTATAAATATGACTTTATTATAAACTTACAATTAAATATTATTTTGTTTGTGCCTTTTTAGCTACTCATGTGCGGCACTGGCGAATACTCGATCAGCGACTTCAAGTCCCATCACATTGCCAACGGCAATTCGGCCGAGTTCCGGCGTGTGCTCGCCTGGTTCTGGGCCGGAGTCAGCAACTTTAGTCAGACGGAGATGGCTCGTCTCTTGCAATTCACCACGGGTTGTTCACAGCTGCCTCCGGGCGGTTTTCAGGAGCTCAATCCACAGTTCCAGATCACGGCGGCGCCCACGTTTGGTAATCTGCCCACAGCGCATACCTGGTGAGTAGTAGACTAAGTAAAAATGGGGGAATTACCATAACTATTCTTAGAAAATTAAGCGATTATATTAAAAGAGACATATGTAGGTCTAGAACAAAATGAAAATTGCTGCACTTAGTAGATTGTAGAAAAGAATTCAATCTAAAATTAATCTGCATTTAATTCAACTTTAACATTAATTTATATTTTTTAGGCTTTTCGAATTTGACATAAAAATGTTTCTCAATTTTTAAAGTTCACCATTTATTTGTAAAGTAAAGAAAAGATATCAATTCAAATATAGTTTTAACTAAAGACTCGATACCCAAAATAGTTTTCTGTTATAGGTCTTCGACCCTAATTTTTTAACTTTCTTACTTAGTTTGAATAATAACATTCTCATTATTATTAATTTCCAGCTTCAATCAACTCTGCCTGCCGGATTACGAGAGCTACGAACAGTTTGAGAAGTCGCTGCTGCTGGCCATCAGCGAGGGCAGCGAGGGATTTGGCATGGTATAAACTCTGGAGGATGGCTGAAATTGATAATTAATATTAAGCGTACAATATTTCTATATACAGCATATACTACAATATAGTTTTTGAGTAGCCGCTGCAAATTGTGTTCCTGCGCTTTCTACGTCATATATTCTTAGTGCGTATTGTATTTGATAAGCATGCGTGATGATTAAATTGTAAAGAGCAAAACTAGTTTTTCCAATTAGTTTCTCTATTTGCTTACAAGTTTACAAATGAAAAAATATATTAAAAATGAAAATGAAAAAGCAACCCAAACAAAAGCAATAATTAAACACAAAAAAAAAAAAGCAAATAAGTAGCTCCTAAAGCAAAAAGCAAAAGCTTTGTTTTTAAACGAGTCGAAAATGAAAACAAAGTGAATATATATCATCATCAAAAAGAATGTGATAATTGTATTATAAATGTGTAATGCAAGTTAATAGTAAAACAAAAACCAACTCTCTTTTAAACTAACCAAAATGAAAATGTAGCAGTTAAATCAACAACTCGAACAATTCAACTGTGTTGAAATGCGAACAATGAGAATCAATATATTTGTGTACTATAGTTTAAAATGCTTGCAGTGCTGTGTACAAATTTCGCCCCAAAGAACAAAATTCCCCCCAAAGAACAAAATTCCCCCCAAAATTATAAAATTCAACTCTGTAGCATATTACTACGTACTAACATAAATATAGTATTAAACAACTATAACTAAACCAGAAACCAGAATGTTATATATGCATTTCAAGTAAATAACAACATTCGCAAATCGATTGATAGCAATATTGAGGAATATTTAGCAGACCGCGATTCCAGTCAAAAATCGTATTATGAATTAAAGAAAATGGTAGTTTTTAAACTGTTGTTGAAAGCACATTGCTAACTCAATAAATTATTGTAAATCATAAGTTATAGTAACTGGAATGTAGTTGTTGCATTGGGAACACCGAATCAAAATGGTCAAGATCTCAAAATAAAGAAAACAAAAAAACATTTATTATGAGTAGAACAGGAAATTTGGAATTTTTACTCTGATTTACTTTATTTTAGAAGTATTTAAATGGCAACTGTACAATTTTGTTTAACTTTGAACGTTTGCTATTTTCCTCTGCCAGGTTATTAAATCTTTTCTTCTTGTTTATTATAATCTTTACATAATTATGACATTTTTGCATTGTTTTTTTCCAAATATAATTCAAGTATAAAGCACAAATGGGAGTTCAACCGGTTGATGACAAATTTAATGTTTATTTAACGGCAATTCACGCATCCAAAACTTGAGCAGCAAGTGCCAAACAACTTTCATCGAGTCCCTGGCCGCTTATTCAATGAACTTTTATTGCGAAAGCTCTTTGACTGGAAAGTCGTCACATTATTGAGGGACCCCAGAGTTAACTATGCAGCAAATATATCATTTAACAAGTTAGTTCATTATAATTTTATTTTATTTATACGTATACTATTTTCATACTTTACTCGCAGACATACATTTCTCTTGCAGGTTCGTGAGTGTCAAATTAAGTATTAGAAAAAGAAAGAAAACAACAACATTTATCCGTGCCCAAAGCGACACACTATATTGTCAATAAGAAATTTTTGACGCATGCGTCGCCGCCGCCGACGACGACGACGACTCGTGTGCCATCATTTTGTGGCATATTAATTTACAACAATTATTTGATATTAATTAGAGTAGAGTAAGAGAAGGCAAATGCAAAAGAAGCCGCTTCTTATTATTTGGCTACATTCAAATTGAAGGAGAAAGTGGTATTCAGTGCTGGAAAAACCACAATATATATAAAAATAAGTAAAAGTGCTCGCAGGTTACAAAATGAAGCTAAAAGCACTTACGAAAGCTCTCCCACATACAAAGTTCAACCAGCTCGATTGCAGGACTAAGCAATCGATCAATTAGTTCGTCTTATCGAAGTTTTAGTTGCTCATTGATCTGCTAGTTCGCTCCGTTAGTTCGCTGCAGTTAGTTGTTTGTTGGCAGGTGCGGATCAAAAATAAATATTTGTTAAACATAATGTTATTTCCTATATTGTGTAGTGTATATGTTGCAATTTTTTTTAAATTATTTTATTTAAGCATATTACATATTAGGCCAGTAATCGTGGATTCATTTTTTCATTGCTGTCTAGCTGCTAGGCATTCTAACGGTTCTTAACGTGGGTGAGCAAAAATAATGTTGCCATTTTGTCAAAATAAACAGACGCCAAGTATATTTTGCTTTTTCCTTTATTACTCGTTTTGGTTCATATATTTGCTCTATTTTAAACGTAATCTGCTTCATTTCGTTCATAAATAAATAATACGCATGCGTACAAACATACCTTTATGTAAAACGAGCTACCAAAACCAGCTCGGAAAAGCTTATGAGCTTATTAAAAAAGTGAAACTTTCTTCTAGCTAGCATAGCAAGTACCTTGGACTGTGCTGTGTGTTCTTTATGTGCTGCCCTGGCATACATTTAAATAATAATAACATGGGTATATGACTATGTGTGTGGGTATCTGTATCAGGCTTATAGGGTCGAGCCGGTAATTAAGACATGTCGAGTGTCATGAGAGAGAAACGGAGGCACAACCAACCAGCAAGGTCTTTAACACACTGCACGCCAAACAGGTAGAACACAAAGTTCAAAAAACACAAAACGACTTTCTCGAAGCAGCGTTAGCAATGCGTATCAAATTCAAACAAAATGTTGCTATTGTCATTATTCAATTTAATCAAGTCAAGTTCGTCACACTAAAATTAGAATAAATAAGCTTAGAGCACTATTTCGATATTGCTTTAGTTAACTAAAGCGCAAAGTTTGGCTATTGTCGTTATTTGGAATTCGTAGTCAAGTCAATTTCGTCCCACTAAAATTAGAATAAATACTCTTATAATACTAATCGCATCGAATTTGCCATTACGATAATGTTATCGGTGTCGGCATGCCGATTAACCGGTGCATTTGCTGGCCAGCGTGCACATGAGCGTCTTGGGGCAGAAGACCAACGATTTTGAGCAGGTCATTTTGTGACCCTTCATTTGACCTTCGGCGGTCTTGTAGCACACAAAATAGCTGCTGATGGAGGTCTGATCCGGTATCTTGTCCCCCTCCCTACAATAGTATTTGCGTTTCTTCACCGAACCGCTGCCGCTGCTGCTGCTGCTTCCACTGCTGCTTAGGCTATTACTAAAGGTGCTGATGGTACTGCTAATGATAGGGGTCATCGTGGGCGCTGGCATTATGGGGCGTAACGTCGAACTGGGCTCCGACATCTGCATCATATACGAGTCCATCATATGATTCTCCATGCTGCCCGATGCTGTGTGAACCATGTTCTCTTGTGCCGAACTGCTGCCGTATTGCTGCAGCAGATTGGCAATATTCTGAGCCTTAATGGCCGCCTCCTGACGTCGTTTTGCCTCCGCGAGCAGCTTAAGTGTCTCCATTTGCTGGCGACGATTCTCATCGATCGAATACCCATTGAATTGCGGCATATTTCCGCACTGCGCATAAGTCGGGGCATCGCAAATACGCGTCTGTTGATTGAAGCCCGTGTAGGGGGACAGGAATAGGATAGAACCTTGCCATCCTTTTTGCTGCACACAAAATAGCGAGTGCAATCCGTTTGATTGGGCTGTCTAACTCCCGCCTGGCATGTGATGACTTCCACATTTCCCAGTTCCGACATGGCCGAAGATGATTGGGTCATCAGCGGTAGAATGGACTTCTGAAAGACATCCAAACTGATGAAGTTACCATTGAAATTCACCAATTGTCCCATGCCCCCGGGATACTTTGACTTCGAGGACATAGCTGGCAAAGAAGTCATCGCGGGCATCGAAGGTAGACTCGATTGACTATGGCCAGGTCCAGTGACATGTCCCATTCCTGTGCTAAACATGCTGAGTCCCACATTGCCTGCAGTATCCGAGTAGATGCTGCTGCTCATCGTGGGTGTAGGTCTGGGTAAGTAGGGGGCCTTGAACTGATGATGATGCTGAGGCATTTGCTGTTGTGGCATCTGCTGTTGCTCGCTGCTCGTTGGCGCATTCTGGGACATGGTGTAGCTGTGCTCCACATAAGTAGCAGGTGCTAATTGATGGCTCATGCCCATCATATCCGCTGAGCTGGAGCCGGCAGCGCTGCTGTAGGTCAGTACGTGAGGACTGTTTAGACGATTATTATTATTGTTGATATTATTCAGGTTGCTGTTCCCATTGCTGTTGATATAGTTGGCGTTAATTGCCTCATCAGCCTCCACTTCCATGCTTTCGATTTTCTGCGAATTGGGTCGGATTTTCACTTGACCTGGCTCAAGTTGCGATGGGAACATGCCCGGCATACTGCTTTGACCCATGCCCGTGGGATAACTGTTGTCCGCCTGGAAGATTGAATTCACATTGTTCTCATTCAGATGCGGACTTGGAGTGTAATAAGTAGCAACAGTTGCGGGCGAGGGATGCACGGCAAAGGGACTCGGTGTTGTGTGTACATAATCATTGGCATACGGCGCTGCATATTGCCCGGTGTATTGATTGCTCATCGTTGTCACCGAGATGGTAGAACTTGGACGTGCTGTTGTCATGGTAGCTATGAATTTGTTGTAATAGTTATTGCCATCCATTTGAATGCTGTTCTTGTTGCTGGAGGTGCTAGAAACAGTGCTGCTGCTCATGCCGTGTTTGTCCAGACTGGGATAGACGCCTAGACTGTTGCCATAGGTGTCGAGCACTTCCTTCTCACCCGAATTTGTGCTGGACAAATGCACCGGAATCACATTGTTGTGAATGATGGTTGTACTCGGCTGTGGTTGTTGCTGTTGCTGTTGCTGCGGCTTCTTGTTGTAGCTGTTCTTTTTGTGATGCACGTAATGAGTCCTAGGTGGTTGTTGGACGTCGTAGCTGGGCATTTGATAGTACTGCTGGAAGGGATTGTTGTGGGGCGATATAATCAAAGGTTGCAGTATGGGTGGTGCATAGTAGGCGCTGTTGTAGGCGGGATTCGGCAGCACTTTAGGTAAATTTTGCGCGGCAATCATTTGCTTGGACAGCTCCAACACTGTTTTCAGGGTTTCCTCCGAGATTTTTGGCTGATGATCGTTGAAGTCAATACTCGAAGCAGTACTAAAAGGTTGCTGCATTTGCTGTGTTGGCGCCTGTTGTTGTTCGGCACTGTGTCCGTATTGAGGTAGCGTAAACATCACAGAACCCTCGGGTCGGTTGACCACAATCTGGGAGTTGGCATAGCCAGGACCATACGAGGAAAATGGTTGAGTATTCGAGAGCATGAGTTTTGTTTCCGGCTGCATGCGATGCTTGGTCAGATGTTCCTGCAGCAACGTCTTATTCGCCGTTGGCTCCGGCAGCGAATCTGGTGTCTTTGTAGTCGCCACTGTTGCTTGGGTTGTGCTTGGCGGTGGCTTTGCTGTAGTGGAGGCAACAGCAGCAACCTTGTAGTCTCCTTGAGGATTGAACATGTCGTAGCGATTCTTGAGATCAAAGTGCGCAAGGAAGGCATTCAGCTGATCCGGACGCATCTCCACCTGTGACTTGTCACTGTTCTGATACGTCTGCTGCAGTCCGTCAATCAGTTGAGATAGGCGCTGCAAATGTGCCGTCAGGTCGGGATCAATCGGGGAGGAACTTGAGGCTGCTGGTCGAGAGGTAGAGCTCATCGTAGTGGCCAGAGCGGACTTGGTGCTAAGCTGCGCTTCACCTTCGCGAGTTTGCGGCAACGATTGGCCATCCAACTCGACTAATTCACCATCGCCACTCGAATCAAACTGACTGACCGAGGCGACTTCATCCTCCCCAATGAGATTGGGTGCTATCAAGACGTGATCAGTTTCTGCTGCCGATTTAGAGTGTGGCACAGCATCGTCCTGCTCCTCACTGCTTAGCGTGGCGTCCAATACAATTTGCACATTGTCATCCTTGTCGTTGTCGCTGAGCCGTAATTCCGCCTCATCCCGGTTGTTCACAATCAAGATATCCGATTTGATGGTCGAGCTGGACATCTCGCTGGGTGTTAGGCATTCCCAATCGTCGCCGGGCAATACACAGCTGCCCACATTGTGCTCATAGACAAGTCCCTTGTTACATTTAACGGGTACCCAGACATGGGAGTTGGAGGGCAGCTCACGACACTTGTAGAAGGCATCGCAGCGTGTCTTGTGGGGACGAGATTTTTCAGGGCAGGGTTTACCTGGGAGCAGGTTTTTTGTTAAGGAAGAAAAGAAAAGAGGGGGAGAAGAGAAGAGAAGACAGTTCGAGTTTAATCCATTTAAAGTGTGTATCCACTTTGATAAGCTGTTAATTCCTTTTGTTCCAGTGTTCACTTTTTCTTATTTTACCTTCCGAAAAGTAAAAGAGACCCGTCAACAAATATGCATAGAAGATTAGTGCACGCATTTCGAAATTCGATGTCAAATTTAAATATCCTTATAACAAATTTCGCGCAGAGATTCCGACCCGATATATTTTGGACACTTCCGCTGCGGACAAAGCGCGCGTTACGAATGACTGCACATCCGCGGTTTGGCCAACATTAAACTTGATGAATAATTTTCTCTTTTTTTCTTCACGATCACAGTCGGGTTCTCACTCGGCGAAATGTAAACACACAAGAAGCAGTGCTCGAGTTTCGACGAGCCAAGTGTGAAATATACGTAAAGTACGATTTGTTGTTCACTCTCACATACCGAGTGAGCTTAAGTCGGAAGGGGAGGTACTAATTGTTTAAACAAATCCACCACTTGTTTTGCATAGAAGCAGAAGCAATTTCACTTTTATATGCCACATTATTCATTGGTAGTTTGTAATTTCGTGCATTTTCTATTTTAATAGGTACTTGTCGTCAACTATTTATTATGTTTAATAATTTAGTCAACTCGCAAATAACTAAATTTTCAAATATTGAGTTGCTCCACTTATTTGAATGTACCGCTTTCATAGCCTTGCAATCGAATGATTTACTGCTATCGATAATCGATATTACAAGCGCTATCGATGTGGTATATTCTTATCTGATATTACTTATATTTCTGTAGCCGCTTATGATTGTGAGCTTTTGGAGTGTATTATTAATTATTCGAATATAGATAATTCCATTTTCATTAATTATTTTATTGTATTTTAGGATTTATTTTATATCCAATTTCCTTGCGTCAAATTTCCCTCTGCATGAAGTAAATCCCAGCTATATATAGTATATTGTGGTATATTTTACAAAGTAAATTAGTACATTGTGTAACAGAAAGTTGCGGTCACGCTGAACGTAGCACAGTGCAAATGAAAACTATTTTTTTGCCAATGCATTGATTGTGTGTGCTTGAATAAACAATGCCAACTAGTATTGCAATACAAAATGAAAAACAATAGTTGTCAAGTGCAGTGCGCGCGTCAAATACCAAAAACGAATTAACAAAACTGACGTGAATATTGTGTTTGCAGTAACTGACATACACATACAGACACCTATACAACAAAACACACATACAGTGAACAGCATACTAAATAAATTGTAGGGCAGCAAGTGCAAGGAAGGTAAGCACAAATCGCTCGGTCAGCAAAGCAAAGCACAGGTAAAGCTAAAGGTAGATAACTCCCAGCTACTGAAAAAAGAAAAAACAAAAACAACAACGCCTTTGTGCATTGGAATGTGCGTCGCACTTTTCAGTTGGTTTGTTGCCTGGGCGCTCCAAGCAAGAATATGAAGAAGAAGAGGAAGGCTGTGTCAGCGCCACCGCCGCGACCTTTGCCTCAATTACAAACAAACCAAGTGACACACATACATACACAGACACACATGCACAGCACTAGTGTGCGTTACATGACTATGAATATTTACCTCAACTTGTCGACATGGGTGTTGCGTGCTTAGTGTTTAATATAATATACTAGATATATGTATATATATAGATAGATGGACAAGTGGAAAAAGTGTTTTGTTGTTGCTGTTGCTCTTCAGGTGTTGTTCACCAATGTTGTCCGCGCCCTCAAATCGATCCCCCACCCAAGACAACTGCATACGTGTGTGTGTGTATCGATGTATTCTTAAGCATTTATTCGCTGCAGTTATTGACATCTAGGCACACATACAACAATAGCATTTGGTTGCATATGTATTGCATAGATGTAAAATGCCGCAGCTGTTGTCTCGCTTCGCTGATTATATACATATTTTTAGTTTCCTTTTTGCCCACACAATCGTTGTCTGGCCTCTCTCCATAAAACACACAGACTCACACACACACAGATATGAAATGTATATATTGCCTGATAACAGCGGCTGTATTTTTTTGTTTTCTTCATCCGCTCTTTGTTTACGTAGTATTAATAAATCATCGATGCTTGTTGCTGCTGAGCTTTGTGCACTACAAAGGAGCACAGGCTGCCAGCTTGATCAACAGCTGAGTTTTATCTGTTTATCCGTTGCATGCCGGATAAACTGTCAATACTTACACCTTGCAGCTAATTGGAAGGCGTGAAACAAAATCTAAATAACTTTGGCTAAATCAATAGAACACAACTATTAACACTTGTTTTTGTCGCATTGTTGTCTTTGTAATGAAATGCATTGTTGAATCCACAATTAAATCGTCATCAAATTAATTTGCCAGCTACTTTGGTCACAAATAATATTGAAATTCAGGGAAATTTTTGTTGTGCTTTTTTTTTGTTGTTTTCTTTTGTAGGTGAGTCATTTGCGCGATTATACAATTTATTTGTGGCGCGTTGTTGGAGCTATGTGAGTGCGTGATATCAAAAAGTATCGTTAGGCACACACATACGCTCAATGGATATGTGTGTATGTGTGTGTGTGTACTTAGATGAGCGATAACTCATGTTTAGTAAGTCATCTACTTTAGATTGATGTGTGCGATCAACATTAACTTGCAAATTGTTATTAATAATTGTTGTTCGAGTTTGCTTTCAAATTACGGTCACAGTTTACTTGTCTGGGTTTTAAGGGGGCTTTAGGGGGCGTGGTCAAATACTAAAGCTACTTTTAGAAGCTTTTTGACACAAGATGTAATGTCACCAAATTTGATAAAGTTATGTCTAATAATTGCTAAGATATCGCGCTTTGAACAAACGGACAGACAGACAGACAGTGGAATATGATAGATTTAAAATACTGCCAACGCAGTATCCAGGGTTTTTCTTCCATGGTGGTACCTCATATAAAGAGCCAAGCAAAATTTTATTGGTTTGTTAATGGCAATTGTAATTGGTCCCCAGACGTATAGGTTGAAGTATTTCCCCAAGATTACGCTTATCAAAGCATATTTATTCCGAGTCGTATTTTGTTTAATGCTGATTTTGGACTGCGCTTTAATTACATTTTTGTAGAATTCTTGTTTTTTAATACATTTCAATAAGTTGAAGTGAAATTAATATTGTGATATAAGGGCTATTCTATTGCAACGTAAATGCATTATTGTATACAAACGAATTATATGGAAAAAGTTGTAACTCAAATTAAAATTATTTATTGTATATTATTATTATTTATTGCAATTAAAACGAATTTTAGTATTGTATATAGTGAAATTTATTTAAAGAAACTACAAAATATTGTAAACGTACCATACTATATATATGTTGTATATATTGTATAAAAAGCTCAATATTGAGAAACAAACTTCCACTTAACTTAGGGAAAAGCCAATAAAAACCAGCTATAGCATCCGGGGCCTCACGCATATAATATAAGCTTGTTTAACTATTAGTAGCTAGATATGTACTTTACTTTATTTGAAATTGCTCTCTTGGCTAAAGCGAAACCGGCAATCTTATCAACTTTGGCTGTTTTGTCGCAATCTCTCAGCTGATAAGTTTTTTTTGTTTTTGGTTTTTTGGGGTTTCAATTGGTGCACAAATAATTGCGTGTACGAAAATGAAATGATTATTTATGCTGACTCTCTCTCTCATTCTCTCTGCAGCCCCTTCGAGTAGCTCGCGGGCAGGAAGTCTTGCCGTGAAGGTTGAACAATCAAAGCCAGAGGAGCAAGAGGAGCAGGCAGCAGCACGTTTAAATGGCTGATGGTCAGCAGGCAGCAGGTGCAGGTGCAGTTTCCCGTGGCCCGCTACTCGATGTGCCACCAACAGTAAACAATGCCACAAGCAGCAGCAGCAGCACTTCAAGTGGCGCCTCAGCTGCGGTTGGGGCAATTGGTGGCGCAGTTGCCAGCGGGAGTGCAATAGCAAGTGGCAGTGGAGGTGGAGCGGGAGGCAGCGGGAGCAGCAGCAATAATGGGGTCGGCAGTAATCAAGGCTATTATCAATTAAGCGTGACAAGTGAGTGTGGTGACAATGACATTGAAAGGATTGCTATTGAATTGATTTTAATTTGGATTCTGAACTTTGCATTTCACAGTTGAAGAAGCCTCGCTGCGCAATAATGGCTTCCTCAAACCGAATCCTTACGTGGAGCTGCTAATCGACAGCAAGAGCAAGCGCAAAACGGATCTGGTGAAGAACAGCTATCTGCCCAAATGGAACGAGGAATTCACAGTGCTGGTAAGCAGAATTAAGGATTATTCCAAATATCTTAAGGCTGACTTTAAATACTAAATTAGGATTCATTAAATGTTCTTTAAAGAAGTTTTAAAAGGTTTTTTTCATGCAGCTTAGGATTCTTTCAATAGAGCACATTAGAAATATATTTTCCATTTGTAAATACACGCTATTTAGTTGAAGCGAGAAGCTTTTTTATAGTTGCTACTTCAATAATTCACTTATTAACTGATTTTGCATTGTTAAGTATTACCTATTTAGTACAGAAATCCCTATGTTCAGGGAAGTTTCAGAAACTTAAGTTAAAGTATAGGAAATTTCAATGCAATCATTTCATATTTTTTATTGTATGTAAATTGGACTGATTCGTTTTCATTAGTTGAATGCTTTAGCTTTATTTTTTCATTCCAAAATATTATTTAATTAGGATCGCTGCCGTAGAAATAAGTTTGTTAACTAAAGTTAATTCTGAATACGAAAATGCTTTTATAAATTAAACAATTATTATGAATTATGTTGTTTGTTATTCTTAACTATTCAGAATCAAGATTAACAACAAATTTCGATTAGAAATATAATTTGTTAATTATATCAATTACGATTCGCAATCAAAAAGTTAGATAGTAATCTAGTAATTGCTAAAGTGTTATGAAAATAACTGTCTAAATATAAACTAAATTAATTATAAAATAGCAACAAAACAAAATCATTATTTAAGCAAAAATCGTTTAATAAGAGCAATAAGAGCCTTAAATATGAAGCTCTAATAACATTTGAAATCGAACATATAACCAAATTACATATCTTACCTCCCTTGCAGATAACACCGAATTCAACGCTGCACTTCAAGGTGCTGGACCATTCGAGCTTTCGCAAGGATGCGATGCTGGGCGAGCGAGCCATTCACTTGGCCCACATACTGCAGCATTACAACGGACGCTGCGAGTTCCTCGAACTGACCATCGATCTGTTTGTCACCTCCAAGTCGGATAATCGCCAGACAAAGAGCGGCGAACTCGTTGCCATACTCAATGGCCTCAAGCTCGACATGAGCAAGCTGCAGCTGCAGCCACAGAACGGAGCTGCTATTCAACCGGTTAATCCGGCTGTAAGCGATGCTGCTGCCGCGGGACGTAGTTGTATGATTTATGGCGGTGTGCGTGCCAGGATGCGGCTGCGTTCAAGTAATGCGGAGCCACAGACAGCGACGCCGCGTTCCCCGCTGCCGCCCAATGGTGTTGTGGAACAACGACGCTCGACAGCGCCGCCTGTGTGGGAGCAGCAGCCACAACAGCCGCAGCCACAGCAGCAACCACTACGCTTAGTTAATGGCAGTGCAGCGGCTGTGCCGCAGACAGCATCGTATCCGCAACAGCCGCCAATGCCGGCGCCGCAACAGCAGCCTCAGGCACAAGCAGCAGCAGTTGGTGTGCAACAACCGATGCCACAGCGGGCTCAGGTCTATGCCAACGGCAGCGTGGAGAACGGCATGTATATGACCAATGTGGCGGTGCCCGTCGAACAGAGCGCGGCCTGCGGTCCTGTGCTGCCCGTGAGCAATGGCAGCGACCCACAAATGCAGACGCAGCCAGCGGAGGATGAGCTGCTGCCCGTGGGCTGGGAGATACGCTTGGATCAGTATGGCCGGCGTTACTATGTCGATCACAATACACGCTCCACATACTGGGAGAAGCCGACGCCGTTGCCACCCGGCTGGGAGATACGCAAGGATGTGCGCGGTCGTGTCTACTATGTGGATCACAACACACGCAAGACGACGTGGCAGCGGCCGAACAGCGAACGTCTCATGCACTTCCAGCACTGGCAGGGACAGCGGGCCCATGTCGTCGCACAGGGTAATCAACGGTTCCTCTACTCGCAGCAGCAACAACAGCCGACGGCTGTGACGGCACAGGTGACACAGGACGATGAGGATGCGCTCGGACCGTTGCCCGATGGCTGGGAGAAGAAGGTGCAATCCGATAATCGTGTGTACTTTGTGAACCACAAGAATCGCACCACACAATGGGAGGATCCGCGCACGCAAGGCCAGGAGGTGAGCCTCATCAACGAGGGTCCGTTGCCACCAGGCTGGGAGATACGCTACACTGCAGCCGGCGAACGTTTCTTTGTGGATCACAATACCAGACGGACCACCTTCGAGGATCCGCGACCTGGTGCGCCCAAGGGCGCCAAGGGTGTCTACGGTGTGCCGCGTGCTTATGAGCGCAGTTTCCGCTGGAAGTTGTCGCAGTTCCGGTATCTGTGCCAGAGCAATGCGCTGCCCTCGCATATCAAGATCACGGTGACGCGACAGACGCTCTTCGAGGACTCGTATCATCAGATAATGCGTCTGCCCGCCTACGAACTGCGTCGACGTCTCTACATCATCTTCAGGGGTGAGGAGGGTCTCGATTACGGTGGCGTGTCGCGTGAATGGTTCTTCTTGCTGTCGCACGAGGTGCTCAATCCGATGTACTGTCTGTTTGAGTATGCCAACAAGAACAACTACAGCCTGCAAATCAATCCCGCTTCCTACGTCAATCCGGACCATTTGCAGTACTTTAAATTCATCGGACGCTTCATTGCAATGGCGCTGTATCATGGACGCTTCATTTACAGCGGCTTCACCATGCCGTTCTACAAGCGTATGCTGAACAAGAAACTGACGATCAAGGACATAGAAACGATTGATCCAGAGTTTTACAACTCGCTGATCTGGGTGCGAGACAATAACATTGATGAGTGTGGCCTAGAGCTGTGGTTCAGCGTGGACTTTGAGGTTCTCGGTCAGATCATTCATCACGAGCTGAAGGAGAATGGCGAGAAGGAGCGCGTCACCGAGGAGAACAAGGAGGAGTACATAACGCTGATGACCGAGTGGCGCATGACACGGTAAGTATTGGAAGTGAAACAGTTAATGGTAGGATCATTATTGATGAAAAACTTTCCACAAGTCTTGTCTACAACTAGTCGAATAGCTTTATTAACTTTGTTCTCTTTTCGCACACTTTATAGAGGCATTGAGCAGCAGACAAAGACGTTCCTGGAGGGCTTCAACGAGGTGGTGCCACTCGAGTGGCTCAAGTACTTTGACGAGCGCGAACTGGAGCTGATACTGTGCGGCATGCAGGACGTGGACGTTGAGGACTGGCAACGCAACACCATATATCGACACTACAATCGCAACTCGAAGCAGGTTGTCTGGTTCTGGCAGGTGAGTTTCTCAATTGTCTCAAGTTGAAACAGCAATTCAATTTTACAATTCACTTTGCAGTTTGTGCGCGAAACGGACAATGAGAAACGCGCTCGTCTGCTGCAGTTCGTGACAGGCACGTGTCGTGTCCCAGTTGGCGGCTTTGCGGAGCTTATGGGCTCGAATGGACCGCAACGGTTCTGCATTGAGAAGGTGGGCAAAGAGACGTGGCTGCCGCGATCGCATACGTGCTTCAATCGATTGGATTTGCCGCCCTATAAGAGCTACGATCAGCTGGTGGAGAAATTGACCTTTGCCATTGAGGAGACTGAGGGCTTCTGCCAGGAATGAGTGGTAGTCGATTTGTGGTCAGTTTGTTGATTAATGTTTAATTCCAATTGAGAGCGTCCCGCGTTCTGCGCGTCCCGTTACGTTGATAGTTACTGTTATTATTATACTGCATTGCCCACTGTATACGTATGTGCATATTACATATGTATTGATCACTATTATGTACACACCCACACACACTCCCACACAAACACACACGCATATATTTTATCGGAGAATTCCCCGCTCCAAAATTCCTATTGTATTGTATTGTCTACAAAACATTATTTTAAGGCGTCTTTTGGCTCAATCTGTGCACTCTATGTTAAGTTTCGGCCATATGCTCTATTTATGCATTAATAACACACACACAGACACTGTGAGAGACACCGAGCCAGCTCCCATGTCATATCTTTTGTTGTTATGTGTTTTTCTCTTTTAATTAAATATCGAAAAATGTTACATCTTGTTACACTCGTCACTCAAACGGTCCACAAATTATAAAAACGAAAATAGAAAAATCAATTCTAAGCAAAAAAAAAAAAAGAAAACACGCAACAACCTGAGCAATAAACAAATTATATAAATTTGTCAAATTTTATGTTCACTTTATATGCATGTAAAGTTTTGTAAATAGTTCCATATAAATGCTATTGTTAACAATCAAATAATTATTGATTTGGCCCTCATTGTAAAGTGCAACTTTAAATGCAATACATAGCGAAAAGAAAGCAAACGTTTTTAACTGTTTAACAATTGTTTAGCACATCAACAAACAAAATTTTAAATATCAATACACAAAAACGAAACAAAAAACAAAAAAATGCAAGCGAAGAGCTACAAAGAAAATTAATATCATGTGAACTTTAAACACCGCAAATACAAGTAAAAAATTATATTAGATATTATAGTAAAAGAAAAAAACACACTCACTTAAAACAATAACTATACAAATTCAAATAGCAATAATTGTTGTTAACAAAATGTAGAAGAACAAGCAAACACACAAAACATAAACAAAAGTCGTAAATTTGAGTAAACGGCAAAATGCGAGAGAGATAACTATATTTTCATGAACTGCATGCGAATGTACATTAAAATACGAGTGTGTAGTTATGAATGTTGTGTAAAGCAGGCATAAAAACGTAAACGTTGGTAAATTGTACGATTATACATATATACATTATTATATATATACATATATATATTTAATTAGTTTAATGCAATTGTGTATTGTACTGTATTATATAAAATAAATGCAAAATTATTTAGTGATATGCGAAATTGGCGTCTGCACTATTCAACTCAACTTATAAATAGAAAATGAAACTATTTCTTGTGTCGAATATGCTACATTGAAGGTAAAATTTTATTTTGCAATAAAGCATTGCTTGATTTCGCTGCTGCTGTTCGAATTTAACAAGCTGGTTTCCATTATTTATTGCCAAGAAAATTACGAAACGCAGCGGTTAACAACAGTGAAAGACTAAAAACAACAACATTAATAAGACAACAATGCCATTAAACACTGTCGTCATCGCCGTCGTCACTGCTGGACGCCAAATGCCAACACATATTTCCAGCGCACTGGGAGATTTTTTTTGCAATTAAAAGCGATGTTATGTAGGATACGTGTGAAGTCCTTGGTAGCTTAAAATCTTAAAGTTTTAAATTTCAAATTCAAGCGAGTCGATAACACACTTATCACGATTAATCGTTTTTTCATTTGTGTAAATCGAATGTTAATGATCGTCGCAGTGGCAACGCTTGACCATTATCAGATGGCATCGCGTTAATATTGCGGTACTTTGTGCACTACGCGAGTATTTTAAATTTTCGAGAAAAAAGAGTTAAATATATAAATTATGGAAGCCGATACCATTTCAAACGACATAAACAAATGTCGAAGGTAAATATTTATACCTTATCTAATTGGCCGCTTTGTTAAAGTACAGTTCATCACTAAAACAGCGAAATGCATGCGACTTCTACAGACCACCACGAAGCGGAAGAAAACGCAAAGTCTGCATTTTGCATACCGAAAGTTAACTTATCTTGTCCCGATGTAAATGAAGATGTTTACTTGATGCCACGTCGCACTGAGGAAATGTTAAGATCACCACTGCACAGGGACAGTCGCTCTTCGTCGTTTATGACGCCCAAAACAATGCAGCCTCAATTGGAGCCACGACGTCGAATAGAAATGTTGCAGTCGCCTTTGCATCAAGACAAGCGATCGAGCTGTAAATTAACACCAGAGGAGGCAAAATCTTTACAACCATATCGTACTAAGAAGTCACCTGCAAAGCACCCAGAAATGCTGACAACTCCTTCGAAGGATTTATTGGAACCACGTCGCATCAAGGAATTGTTGAAGTCTCCGTTGCACAAGGACATGTGTGCCACAATGCAGAGCAACTCCTCCAAGCTTCTGTTCCAGACCCCCAAAAAAGCACGATGTTAATTTGTTAGAGTCTAACTCAAAAAAATATTTATTCGGAACCACGTCGCATCAAAGAATTGCTTCAGAGTCCCCTACACAAGGGTATGCGTGCCCAAATGCTTGGGAAAGGCGCAAAGAATAGCCACAAGGAAGTGCAAAACTATAAGAAAGTATTGCAGTCTGTAGAATCTAAGGAAAATGTCAAAACGCCATCCTCGCATGTAATAAAACCAATATCTAATGTTTACTCAGAGCCACGTCGAATTAAGGAACTGCTGCAGTCGCCGCTGCACAAAGAGATGCGTGCAAGGATGCTGCCACAAGCGTCGAAGACCATTTACTCGGAGCCGCGGCGCACTAAAGAATTGCTATATGCCCAAAATCAGGAGAATGAAGCTTACTCCGCAAGACGCAAGCTGCAATTTAACAAGCAGCAAGGCGACTTAAGATTCCAACGCATTTTGAGCTACTTACAGAGTGTTTTTAAATCCGTTTCGACCCGGGATCTGCAATATTTGGGCGTGCAGAACTTTATCATCATCATGAAACATCTGTTGGAATCTACAGAAGTTGTAGTTGTACCTTTAAATCAATCCAACTACATAGAGCAAATATTCAAGGCGATGGAGCAGCTTAATTATCCACATAAAATAATGAGATCTGCATTGCTGATGCCCAGCGCATCGTTGACGCAAGTGCTGCAGCTGCTGGACTTTTTAATCGAAATGGTAACGAAGAAAAACGAGGATAATCAATTGAATGTGGCCAAAGTGGAGACACTGGAATTGCAATTGCAGTTGGTGCAATTGGAAAAAGAAGATATTAAGACTGCTTTTAAATGAGATCAACAACATTTGCCAGATATTTAAAGCAATGTCAACTGTCACGCTGCTTTATAATGGAGCACATCCTTGTGGAGCTGGCATTTAGCAGTTTTGCTGACGGCCTCTGCACGTTCTCACGCATTGTGTGCGGTTTTTAACGGCAAAAGTCAGAATGGCAAGTTCAGGTTTTGTGGAACTAAAGTAAGCCAACTAATTGTGCATGGCTGAAAGAGGCAGCTCCATTTTTGCTGGAGGCTGGCGAACACATGTTGCAGGCAACCAAGAGCCAGACCCAGGTAGGTGGCATAACAGCTATATATACATATGTAGTTATAACAGCAACTAGCATAACAAGAACTGCGGCTGCGGTTGTTCACGATGCTGCTTTTGCTGCCTGTCGTATGTAAATTATTTCGAGTCATAAAACAAACTGTCACCCAGGTAGTAGTTTCACAATGCGGCTGTGGCAGGGCACTCAAGTGAAATAAGCATATCATAAAGTTCCTTAGGCTCATGCAGCTAATGAACAACACAACACATCAGCAGCAGCAGCAGCAAAAACAAAAGCACAACTTTCAGTTTTCGGAATATAAAGCTTAATAAGCTCAAAAGTAAAATCGCTGCGTCTTCAGCTTAATTGTGCTGACAGAATTATCAAGGTAAGAAGCGCAAAATGTCTTAAAGCCTTGCATCTTCAATCAAATAAATCAAGTAATTTCAAAGCTATGTCATTGAATTTTAAATCCTCGTTATGCAGAAACTATTGGGCAGCGTCACAATGTGTCGTTTATTTGTATAGATTTCAGATGAATTTCAGAATCAAGTCAATAACATAAATATCAAATAAAATACATATATTAATCATTAAAAAAAGTTGTGTTAAAGTCTTTTCTATATTTCAATTGTCAGTCTGTCTGCAAGCTTTATAAATGCGGAAGATACACAAAATCAAATATTGCACATAATTAAACCTCAAAAATATTTGAAAACTTTTTATGTAAATCATTTACTCAAAAATAGCTTAAAACACGATTTAAAGATGCATTTCAAAATGAAGCAAACAAATAAATAATTATTTAATTTTAAATCTCTTATGAAACCTGTTTATTTAAATCATTCATTGGTAAGAAATAGATAACTGTTCGGCTTTTCTTTAAGTCAAACTTCTTATGGTTATATGTACTTACAAAGATATAAAACTTGAAAAAAATAAGAATCTAGTTACGGATTTGTTTACAAAAATGTTCTGTTCGTCTGTGAAAGTTGTATATCAATGAAGAAGCAATTATCTATTGTTAACTTTTATACAGTATGACAAGTTTAGACAGATATCGTGTTTTGTTTTGGTAATTGAGAAATATAGAACATGATTACTTGTAACTTATAACAGCTATATACAATTTAAATAACATAAAATATATTGTTGACAGTGCAAGACTTTTAAAAGAGAAATCTCGAAATTGGGACAAGTTTTTGATTTATTTTTGCATGAATTAATTGAATTGCGGGTAGCGCAGATAGAATATGTGAGTTAAGCGCTTCTGTCATTCGCAGAGAATCTGTAGTTGAAAAGCATTGCTAAAGTTTTGGACTACGAACAGAATTTGTATGCAAGACGAAACCAAGAACTGGGAATCGCCATCGTTAGCGTCTCGACGACAGCGCCATCAGTGTGGCCAAAGCTTGCACTGACTAACGGTTTTCCCGTTGCGACTTCTGTTAACTTGAGGCAATGACAAGGCGTGTCTGCTGCAAAAGCTTCACTGAGATGTCGAGTCATGCAGTTGCAATTATTTTGGAGTTTATACCACGTTTCCGTTTCTTACTGCATTTAACGTTTGACAATTTGCTTGGCAACGGCGAATTTAGCAGCTGCGCAGACTAAGAGAGCGAAAACGAGAGGCAACAAGAACAACAACAACAACTGCTTATCAGTAAATTATATCTTAGGTTAACGCTCTGTCTTCTGTGTTTGCCGCACATATGCTGGCCATGTTTACGGGCACGTCTGTTCCGTGGCCATGTTTGTCCGCCACGGTCTAGCACAGTTCTTGTTTTCGTCGGTCGTTGGTTTTGTTTGTGCGCCATTTCGGCGCTTTTCCTGCTGATTTATGCAAAACTGTGGCATTTTTCAATTGCATTTCCCACGTTCAGCAGTCGTTGCGCTTCATTGCTGCTCTATGCTGTTCGCTCCGTTCATTTTAGTTCCGCTTCGATCAAGCGGTTCGTTCCGCTTAAGCTGCGTTCATCTGGTTCACTTAGCTGCTCACTGCCTTAGTTTAGTTCACTTAGCTGCTCGCTTTGCTCATCTAGTTCATTATAATTATCGTTTTAGTTCAGTTTGTCTAGTTTTGTTTAGTTCGATTTGATTCTTTTTGTCTGGTTCGCTTCGCTCAGCATTAGTTCGCTTGCTGCTCAACTCGTTTATTCGCTTCATTCCTGGTTTGTGCAAATGTGCAAATGTGCCTGTGTGTATGTTTGTGTGTGTTCTCCATACAATTTTCACACATTTGCGCAACTTTGCTTTCAAATGTGCAACACATTGCCATGCTTATTGTTGTTGCTGTAGTTCTTGTTCTTGTTCCAGCGTTGTTAGTTTATGCTCCGCTACTGCTGCTGCTGCTTCTTCTTCTGCTTCTATGTTTGGGTTTGCTGTTAGGCATGGTCACGGGAGCCGAGAGGGACGCGTTAGCGGGACAAATGTCGGCAGCTTCTTCGCACGAGTTGCCAACTGCATTTTATTGTTCCTCTACATGTATGTGTGTGTGTGTTTGTGAATATTCGTGCGTGCATGTGTCTAAATGTGTTTGCATGTGTGTGTATGTGTGTGGGTGCGAATTCATGGATCCCACGGAGTTACGCTTGGTTTTGTGCATTTACTGTCAAGTGATAACTTTCGCGTGGGTTGTTTCAGCAGTTGCAGCTATGGCAACAGTGCCATCTTCAGCTCCAGCTGCGTTAGTCGCCATTTGTGAATCACACGAGCCATAAAAACAAATGCTAAATTTTAAACAAGGTGCATCAGCTGCAACAGCAGAGTCAGGTGTGCAGGGTTACAGGTGAATAAACGCCTTCGTTTATATCTCATTCATGATGCTCTGGCATTACGACTTACTACTTACCTAATGCTATCTATATGACTTGCTTGTGAAAGTGCAGCTGAGTAAAATACTGAAATTATTGATGATGTTATTTATCACTTGCTCATATCTGCACTTCCTTTAAATATTTACAAAGATTGAACTTTGGAATTTCAGGGTAAGCTTCATTCTAGTTCTGATTACTAACAAATTTGAGTTTTTAGAAAGATGTTATTTAATTTACAAATAAATTTAAATTCAATGATACTTATGCATGTTTTTAGAATATTTTGGGGTATATTAATATGCTTTTATTCAAATTAGGTAACGGGGATCTCACAGTCGAGAACACTTGACTGAAGCTTGCCTTTTTGCTTTGGGTTCATTTTTGTAATATCTCTTTTAAAAAGGTTCTAAATATTAAAATGGAATGGAAAGAATATTTACGGAGTTTTGAAGTGTTTTAAGAATTTACAATTGGTTCAACCTTATCATAGTTTTCTTTTACATTTCATTCTCATTTACATTACATACCCTCAAAGTTCTTGCTAGACCCTCGCTAGATCAGCGATCTGCCAAGTGTTGCACTAATTTTCCGGCTAATTTGGAAAATGTGCATAAATAATGCGTATGCCATTTGGGCCATAAACTAAACGAGCCCCAATGGCCATGTTTGCTGTGTGTGTGTGTGTTGTAATTGTGTGCGTGTGTATGTGTTTGTGTGTGTGTAGTTAATGTTGTCGGAGTGGTTGTTGTTGTAGCTGGAATAATGCCCCTTGACAGCAGCCGCATTTGGTATTAATCATACGCACTGTTGCAGCCACTTGTATCCTGTTGCATCATGTACTGTTGAAAGCGAACGCGTGTGTGATGGCAGCAGTTATTCGGCGAGTTATCTAACATTTTGTTAAACAGTTAAATAAATTTGAGCTTTGTAGCAACGATGCGGAATGACGGCATGCGAATTGATGTTAATGCAAGTGAAAACAAGAAATTTATTGGCGCGCATAACTCAATGGGATGCGTTGCAATGACGATGCGATGTGATGACGGTGATGCATGCGAGTAGCCCTCAGAATATGAATGGATGCAAGTTGCAAATTTATAGCGAGGCCTCGTTGCTGAGCACTTTTGCGTGGGTCAAGGCCTGAATGAGCGTGCTGCCAAAAGCAAGAAGCGACAAACTAAAACAAAAACTAAAAAAAAAAATTAAGGACAACGATGACAACGGCAACGTTAACAGCAAAAGCGGAAACGGAAATGCCCAAAATGTAATTGTCACGCACAGTTACAGTTACAGTTACAGTTGCAGCAGTTACAATAACAGTAATAAATAGATAGCAAGACAGAAAGACTGAAATTTAAATGGAAAATTTGTGTAGCTAATAAAGGGGCAACAACACAGTCCAAAGGGGACCATCATCGAGCAGGCAGCTCGACACTGAATAGGCTGGATTGTTGGCTCGTTGCCTCGTTGTCTCGTTGCCTGGTTCCCTGCCTGCTTGACTCGTCGTTGGCTGACTGCTTGTTTTGAGTGGCAGTCTGCTCTCGCTTGACGTCAGCACAGCTGACAAGTGCAGAGACAGCGACATCCTCTTCTCATCTCTCATCTCTCTTTTCGCCCTCTCCGCCATGGCCATTCTTGGTCTAGGCTCAAGGTAGCAAAAGCCATTCGCTTGCCACACATTTTAAACGGGTCAATACGTATCGAAATGCTGTTGAGCATTTGATAAAGAAACAAGCAAGCAAATCACAGTCAAGTGTGCTCGAGATAGCGAGGAAGAGGAAATCACTAAGTGCGACCAAAGAAGCCAAAGTGACGCTGTTGCAGTTGCAGTTGCAGTTGAATAAGTTCCGAATTTATAATACTAACGTTTTGAAATTTGTTTATATGTGTAGTTGCAAACTTTTTAAAATTCTTAAAACTCGTTTAAAGTATGTTTTATTTTCAAATTTGTAATACACATTACATGACACTCGTAGAACCTATTTAGAATCGGCTGCTATTTCCATATTTATTATGGGATTGTTCTGAAAGTGTAAGAAATCATTTATAATATATTCATAACTTTGTATTTGTAATGCGAACTTTCTAAAACTCCGAGAAATATGTTTTTAATGATGGTTCGCAAATTTAAATTTATTTTCATATTTATAATACACATTTTATAACACTCTCAGAAACTATTTAGAATTGGGTTCTATTTTCATATTTATTTTGAAATTGTTCTGAAAGTGTCAGAAATCATTTATTATATATTTATAATTATTTATAATTTTGAAAGTGCAAATCTAGTGGAAAGTATTCAATGTGCTAGAAGTGGAATCTCAGAAATAATTTTTCATATTTTGACTTTTAAATTTTTGCTGTGAAACTGTTAGAAAACATTTCTCATATATTCTTATTTCTATATTTAGAAAAAAATTATTGTAAAGCTTTCGTAAACTGTTTTGAACATGTTTATATTTGTCGCCTCTAAGAACATTGCCAGCAAATATGTTAGTCTTCGAGCTGATTTATGATGGTTGAGATAAAGAAACATGTGAACAAACAGCTTGACAACGAGTTGCGATAGAGTATCTAGTTGGTAGTTTTGTCAGCTTTGGGGCTTCAGTCAGATTAAAGCTCAGCTGCATTTGCATATTACATAATTTGTCGAGTGGCCAAAAGGAGGGGCAAGCGGAGAGGAGAAAGGTGAAGGGAGGTAGCTCTAAAGGCCACCACATGTGATCATCGTTATTATCATCATCATCATCATCCCATGGCAATGCTTTATGGTCACTTTATATTTGCAGTGTGTGGATTAATTTAATGCACAGCGGGTCAGAGAGAGAGAGAGAGAGAGAGAGAGAGAGAAGTGGAGGAGGAGAGGGAGAGGAAGAAGCATGCTCGGCCTGCCCGCAAACACTTGACGTGCACAAGTTGCGCATACGCCCCGTTATATCGCATCGCACATGGATTGCTCATGTTCGTGCTCATGTCTCTGCTTAGGTAGCTGCAACTACTTATTGAAAATGCTGATGCCAATATGCGGGCGACGCTTCGCCCCTCCCCCGGCCTCTGGCAGAAGGTGAAGAGGAATTCTCATAGTTGTGCTAACTGGATTGTTTGGCTAAACGAGAATTGCCACCCAAATGTGTTTTGGTTGCCATGTTCTCTGCAATAATGTTCGATTTATAATAATGCGAGTTGTTATTTGCGAGTTCTGCTCGACGAAAAACTCACTGTGACAGCAGGAAATTAAGATTTATGCTCTCTCTCTCTTGGATATGGGAGAACAGCAGTTGAAGCTAATTGGTTTTAAAATTAGTTTCTGTTTGCTAGGCAAATTCAACTGCTTATAAATAGAACTTTGAAGTAGGCAAAGCATTGCGACTGGAAATGTTGAACGTCTGGCTTGCAAACAATTTTTGCATTTAAATTGACAGAAACTTAAATTTAAATTTAAATTGTTTGCAGAAAACAAGTACAAGGACACAACAACACTACAGAATACAAATACAAATATTTTTCGTATTTTCAATTTTCATCTTCAATTCATATGTTTTGTGTATTTGAAGAAGAAGAATAAAATTATAACTCATAGAGAATGAAATTATTACTCCAGAAAATGTTCTCTATGTTTTAAATGTTTCACACACTTTCCAATTTACTTTTGCAGTGTTGTGTAGATAAATCAATGATATTTTCTTACAATCACAGTGACATTTGTTTCTATTTTTGTTAAACTTCATAATACAAATACTTTTCGATTCAATGTTCAATTCACATGTATCGTATATTAAAATTTTTTAAAATAAATTGTGTTCCTCTTAAAAGTTAAATTATTTCTCAAAGAAAACTATTTCTTAACTGGAATCCAAATTATTATATTTATACTCACTTAAATGAGTTTTTCTCAGTTTCCAATTTACTTTTGCAGTGTTCTGTAGATAAATCAATGCTATTTTCTAACAATTACTGACAATTGCTTCCATTTTTGTTTTTGTGCTTATTCAAGTATTCATTCGATAATGATTGGAAATATTCCATACTAATTGCTGTTATGCTTCATTCAAAACCGTCTATTAGTACCTATAATAGTAGGTAACGCTGCCACTTCAATTAAAAACTTAAACGAAAACTTAATATAAACTTTGCAACGCAAGCGTTTATTAAACAACTGCAAGTGGTTTGTGTTTTGTTGGGCAACAAAGGTTGAGTTGCAAACGAAAAACTGAAAATTGAATACACTAACTATGGCAAACTAGAAACTCGAAAAGTGAAATTATATAAGAGTAGATTTCTCCATATATATTCATTTCAAATGTGTAGTTAAGAATGGAAAAGAAGTTAGTTATTTGGGAATAGGATAAGTCCGTAATCTATATTAATATGTATCTAACATAGCAGTTTAATTTTAAACAAGTCTTCTTGTGTGATCGCATTTACTCAAATAATGGCAATCTTAATCTAATTTGTTAAGCATCAGTCAATGTGATATATGATTCTGTTTTATGTTTATTTTCGCCACTAAAGATTGCATATCAATGATTCTCTAAACTGAAACAATTCTAACAAGTAAGAAAGCTACAGTCGAGTGTACTCGACTTTGAGATACCCGCTACCCAATTTGGTTAAAAGCAATATATTTTGCGGTATTATTCACAAAATATACCGAATATACTGCAAATATACTAAAAATATACCAAATGGTATATGTGGTATATCGATATAGTACCACATTCAAAATATACCATGGATGGCTCAATATACCAGATTGTCAGCCAAAGCAACTAATACCCCTAGGAAGTAGGCGTTTTTGCCCATACAAAAGTATTTCTTTAATAACTTCGACAATTTTTATCTGATCGCAACCAAGTTAATAGTATATATACTAAAATTTACAACCTTAGCTTTAAAATTACGCTTGTTATTCGATTGTTTTGATTTGCGGGGGCGGAAGTGGGCGTGGTAAAAATTTGAAACAAACTTGATCTGCGTGCAAACATAACAAATGCTGTCGAAAAATTATAGCTCTATCTCTTATAATCTCTGAGATATAGGTGTTCATACGGACAGACGGACAGACGGACATGGCTAGATCGTTTTGGCTGTTGACGCTAATCAAGAATATATATACTTTATGGGGTCGGAGATGCCTTCTTCTACCTGTTACATACATTTCCTGTCGGCACAAAGTTATAATACCCTTCTACCCTATGGGTAGCGGGTGTAAAAATTGGGTTTTCTTATAGCACTTTAAAGTTAAGATTGAGTTTAGGAACTTTTTCTGTTTTACGAGAAAATATATACAATTTTTGATTTTCGTACATATTTGTTAATTTTTGCAATTACCTTAAAATAAAAAAAAAATTATTCCAAAATCATATATCTAATTAAAGTGCTAATCACAAGATATATCCTCAATGAGGATTCCTCATATACCAGAGAATTTTCCATATTTGTAATTCGTTGAAGTCAACTTTCAGTAATTCAAAATTTGCTACATTTTTAACAGTTCTTCAAATCCAAGAACTATAAAATCATCTGCATCTTATTATGCGGTGTATTTGATAGCCAAAGTGACTCAGCTCAAAGTGGGTAACTAAAATGTTAGTCACGCGTAAATTCTTAAAAGGATAAAGAGATAATTGTAGTGCTAAGGGGAAGAACTCCGCAGAGTAGCGTGTTGGCTTCGATTAGTGGCAGCGCGTGTAGAGGGCAGGAAATTGATAGCTGCTAATACAAACATCAGGAGGAAAAACAATTAAAACTTTGGCCAAAGGAAAAAGTGCTGCTCGACAGCATAAAACGTATAAAATGTGAGTGCTGTCTGCTGTCTGGCATTCCTTCGATATTTTCCTGCTGTTCAATAATACAAATCGGAATCGACTTAAATGATGGACAACGATGAGCCGCAGATTGCTCGCAGTTTCTATAAAATTGCCCGTTTCTCTGGCCAGATTGTGGGCATTTGGCCACAACACAAACGCAGCTTGCTCTCGAATCTGCTCTGTGGCTTTGCCTTTGTGGTGATCCTTCTTGGAGCAGTGGGCGAGAATCTCTACGGATTCCTCAATCTCAGCAACTTGGTGACGGCTCTCGAAGCCTTTTGTCCCGGGAGCACAAAAGCTGTTTGCGTGTTGAAGCTCGCAATGTTCTTTCTGCATCATCGTCAGTGGCATGAGATCGTGCAACGTCTGCGCGGCATGTTGTGGCACAATCGAGGGCAGCAGGCACAGGAGCTGCTCGTTGGTCGCTCAACGGTGGCCAATCGACTCAGTTTGCTGCTGCTTAGCTCGGGATCGGTGACAAACACCGCCTTCAATTCGCAACCTTTGATCATGGGCCTCTATCGCTGGTGGTCTCAGTTGCCGGGTCGCATTGATCTACCCTTTAATATCATGTGAGATGGGTATCTTACATTTAAATTCTGATTATAATTTAATTGTCTCTTAAATTCTTTCAGTTTGCCTGCTTTTGCCACCGAGTCGCAGCTTTTTCCTTTCACGTATCTCATTTTGACCTGCTCCGGATTTTGCACTGTCTTCACCTTTAGCTTCGTGGATGGTTTCTTTCTATGTAGCTGCCTCTACATCAGTGGCCTGTTTCGTGTCCTTCAACAGGACATACGACAAGTGTTTGGCAATCTTCATGATGGTGAGTGCCACATACGAAATTTAATATTTTATTGCAAGCTACTGCATTGGCTGCCTGAACATTAGCTACAATATGAACCTTAAACTTGTAGATCAGAAAAAGGAGAACATTCAAAATTTTGCAGTTTATATTTACTTTAGATTAGACGCACTTTTCCATCTAAGAACAACTGTGAGTGTAAATTTAAAGTAAAAGGATAGAATTTATGATTTTATATTACCTTTTTTTTGTTTTCGAGTTCCAGTGCAACACCTACTGTATACAGACAGTATTTACTATATATAAATGAGATGTGACTATTGATATCCTTCACAGATGAATCTTTTTTAAGCGCTTGCCTTACTACTGCACTGAAAAAGATCAATTTCTAAAATCAAGAACATTCATCTTTAAAATATACATATATATTTCTCTTCTTGATAAGAACTTAGTCTTTTATCAAATGTTCTTAAAATCTTGATGTGTTTTCTTACTTTTTCGATGAAAATTCTTAGTACTAAGGTTAAAAGATATTGATTTTGGGGCTTTTCTTTAGCGTGAATAAATCGATTATATTTTTAAACACTTTTAAACATTTAAGATGAACATGTCAGGTATCAACTGAAAAGGTTTAGACTTCTCTAATAAAAATACACCTAACATAGGTTGATTCTTTAATAGTTTGTATTACAATCGGTTCAACCGAAATGACCGATAGTAATGTAATTTAATACGATTGATTCACAAAAAAATAGAATTGTGAAAATTTCGCGATAGCAAGACAAGAATTTTGAGTCTGATTTTTAATTCTACATTGTAATAAATACATTTTCGTTGATTTTTAATACATATGTAGTTGTATGACAATCGACTGATACGTTTATAAGTTGTTGATATCTGTTGATTGTGAAGTTAATTCATGAGTCGAGCACTCTGAGCTGTGGTTTCTCACTTTGTAGTCCATTTAATTCTTTAAACTTTGCCTTTTGCCAGTCGATGCCTTCACGCCGTCGATAAACGCACGAATACGATTACAATTGGGGCAAATCGTCGAGCGGCACAATGCGATTATCGATTTGTGCACGGACCTAACGGCCCAGTTCACGGTTATCGTTTTAATGCATTTCCTCTCCGCTGCCTTCGTCCTCTGCTCGACCATTTTGGACATCATGTTGGTAAGTCGCACACTCTGCACTCTTCTTTATCCACGCACACTTTTTCTCTCTCACTCTTCTGTCTATTGAAAGTTTTTTGCTGTTTTTGTCTCCCATTCGACTCGCTTTTGGTTTGTTTGTCTCTCCATTTGTCTGTCTATACGTCTGTCTGTCTTTCTGTCTGTTTGTATGTTTGCTTTTGGCTGGCCATTTATAAGCACATGAATTGTTACTGTGCCAAAAAGTTTTTAATGCGCCATTCACACGTTTTTCCGGTTGCACACCTAGACTTTCTTAAAAGCCCCAATTGCCGTTGGCCTTTTGACACACTCTGCTCCACAAAGTTGCGCTTTTATGCCCGCCAACAAATGACTAAAGTCGCGTGAATTAATGCTTATCCATTTCACTGTTGTAGTGGCAATAAACTATAAGTTTTGCCTGCGGATTAAGTATACGCCACGATTACCTAGAGTTCAAAACTAACAACGAAAAAGATGTGTTAAATTTAAGAACTAAAGGAAATGCTTTCAAATTGTTTTCTATCTTATTTTTATACCCGCTACCCATAGGGTAGAAGGGTATTATAACTTTGTGCCGGCAGGAAATGTATGTAACAGGTAGAAGGAGGCATCTCCGACCCTATAAAGTATATATATTCTTGATCAGCGTCAACAGCCGAGACGATATAGCCATGTCCGTCTGTCCGTCTGTGTGTCTGTCCGTCTGTCCGTATGAAACACTGGATCTCAGAAACTATAGGAGATAGAGCTATAACTTTTTTTCGACAGCATTTTTTATGTTTGCACGCAGATCAAGTTTGTTTCAAATTTTTGCCACGCCCCCTTCCGCCCCTGTAAATCAAAAAAAATCGAATAACAAGCGTAATAACTATAGTAGTTATGATTCCTACAAATTTGGATGCGATCGGATAGAAATTGTCGAAGGTATTAAAGAAATACTTTTGTATGGGAAAAAAACGCCTACTTCCTAGGTGTCTTAGTTGCTTTGGCTGACAATCTGGTATATTGTGCCGTCTATGGTATATTTTGAATGCGGTACTATATTGATATACCACATATACCATTTGCTATATTTTTAGTATCTTTGTAGTATATTTAGTATATTTTGAGAAAAATACCGCAATATATATTGCTTTTATTCAAAATGGGTAGCGGGTATCTCACAATCGAGTACACTCGATTGTAGCTTTCTTACTTGTTATTAACTTGATTTCTTTCTAAAAACTTACTAATTACTAATATACATACATATACATATATAATTTATTAGTATACATTTAAAACCTTCACTCTTAAATTTCTTCGATTAAAATAGCAATTCATTTTATTAATGCCAATCATAATTTATTTTTCAAATATCGAGTTTGTTTCATTGGATACGGACATCTGAGACTCTTTTCTTAATCCATGACAAAAATTTGATAAAATTAACAAAGTGCGAAAGTTTTGACTTTGCCTTGCTGTTACTATACATTCCGACAGCGACATTCATATTATTCTTATGCATTGTGATCGGACTTCCTTCATCTGCCAAGAGTTCGATTACTTTGTTTCCTACCCACTTAACCGCTTCAACAATCAAGTCTCCCACAACAAATTTCGCCACATATTTTAGGACTGCCCAAACTGAGAGTTTTTGCTTGGTAGCTGTTGAATAATATTAAGCAAATATTAAAAGGTTCTGATAATGTTTCAATCTATACGTACCAATTTGATGCCAACCAGCTATGATCATCTCCTGACCAACATAGTGACTTGGGTCTGAGTTGCTGGGTAGCGAAACAGCTTGAACATATTCATTAAACTCCAATTCAAAGGGTAGCTTGATTATCGCTATATTGTTACTGAGAGTAACAGGATCATATTCTTCATGCACCTCGAAATATTTCCTTTCTACTTCCATACGAGTTTGTCCAATTTCGAATGCATTCGAAATGTTTACGGCTCCAAAGTAAATTTGTGCCAAGTCGCTAAAAATAAAGAGAATCAAAGTGTTGGGAATGACTGATTTTGATCTTTTTTCTTGAAATTTGAATATATCACAAAATATTAAATAGAGACTTTATATAAACTTAATAGTATTTTATATAGTGTAATGCTCAAATTGAAATTTCTTCAAAGTATTTAAGAAAGTATCTCTTTTGTTTATACTTACAATTCGGTGTCCAAGCAAGAAGCAGTTGTCACGATAGCACTCTTCGAGATAATGGTACCGCTGCACTTTGGAACCCATTTTGAATTATCGGATTTAAGAGCAACATCAATGAATACTTGAAATGGAAATTGCGTAGGAATTGCCAACTTTTCTTCATATTCCTCTGCCTCGATATTCACTAAAAGGAGCAGAGTAACCAAGGAAATTAGTAGCCAGTTGTATTGCTTCGCCATCTTCAATGTTAGTTAAAGAAACTTATGTATTAAATGGGGATTTGTTCGGTCTTATATAGTGCCAAGCTATGCCAAGGAATGTTGCAGCTTGACAGATTTACGAGCATTCAAAGATAACAGTGATTGATGTCGAGTTATACAATAAGCAATTTCGACAAATATCCAATGTGCAAATTAGAATATTGTTTCCGTGAGTCATATCTTACTGATTAGTTTGTGCATGCTCCCTACCAACATATCACCAGCTGCCTTAAACAATTCTACCGGCAGGCCGTCAGCACCTGCAGACTTGTTGTTTTTAAGCCGTTGGATTGCATCCTTGACTTCGATATGACTTGGGATTGGCACTTCAATATCAGTGCCATAGATTGGGGTTCGTGGATCATAGTCCTCAGAGTCTGTGCTTGAGCCAGATAACAGACTCGAGAAGTGTTCCCTCCATAACCTCAGCACGACCTCTGGTTCTGTGATAAGATTTCCATCATCGTCCCTGCACGCCACTCCACCAGTCTTAAATCCTTGGGTCAGACGCTTGACCCTTTGGTAGAAGTTACCTGCTTCATACCTGCATCTGCTGCTCTTTATGTTCTCACACTCTCGTTTTTCCTGCTCTTTTTTCTTGAGTCTGAAAAGGCGTTTTTCGTCTCTTCTTCTCGACCTGTAGACATCCACAATAGCTCATGTCGCCCCAGCCTGCAGTGTTCTTCTGTAGGCGGCGTCCTTTGCAGCTGTTGCGTCATGACACTCCTGATCGTACCATGGATTGTTAGAGGACGCTGGAATCCAAGCACTTCTTCTGCCGAAGCTCGCAGGGAGTGAGATATGAGCGCCCACATATCGCTTATGTCTTCAGGTATTAAAGGTGCTCGGCGTAATAACCCCGAGACGTGAGTGGAGAATGCATTCTTCGCCTGTTGTGATTGCAGCTTTCCGATGTCCAGCCTTCTTAACGCACTTCGACGTGCAATTTTCGCTACACATAGCCGTGTGCGAATCTTAGCTACAACAAGATAATGGTCGGAGTCGATGCTGAAACCCCGACAGGATCGCACGTCGAGTATAATAGATGCGTGCCTTGCATCGATCACAACATGATCGATCTGATTTCTGGTCAGTCGATCGGGAGAGAGCCAAGATGCCTTATGGATGTCCAAATGACGGAATCCAGTACTACGAACTACCATATTATGCGCAGCTGCAAAGCCTGTTAATCTGAGACCATTGCTCGAGGGGTGTTCATGTAGACTAAATCGCCCGACGGTGGCACCAAAGATGTCTTCTCGTCCTACCTTGGCATTAAAATCCCCGAGGAGAATTTTAATGTCATGGGAAGGACAGCGGCTATAAGCTCGGTCGAGCTCCGCATAGAAAGCGTCCTTGGTGGCATCGTCCTTTTCCTCCGTTGGGGCATGTGCGCATATCAGGCTGTCTTGTGTATGGATAAGCAACAATTTGTGCGATTTTTGTCAGCGGTTAGTATGAGAGACTTGCTTTGATCGTTTGAGACTTAGAAATAATTCTCTTGGGAAAAGGATTAGTTAAAGTTGTAAATTTCTACATTAATATCTGTCTACTACATCAAATATTATTTTTTACTTGATCCAATAGCTAAAATCTGACTGAAGGATTCATCTCAGTCCCTATAAAGTTTATTTTTGATCAGCGTTAATATATCCGATACAATGTAGCCTTGTCCTTCTGTCTGACAGACAGTATGACAGACAGTAGGACAGGCAGGGCAGACAGTAGGACAAACAGTATGAAAGACAGTAGGACAGACAATAGAACAGACAGACAGGACAGACAGCATGAGAGACAGTATGACAGATAGGACAGACAGTATGGCAGACAATATGACAGACAGTAGGACAGACAATAGAACAGACAGAAGGACAGACAGTATGACAGACAGTATGACAGACAGTAGGACAGACAGTATGAAAATCAATGACAAAGTTTTCAAACACCATTTTTAATGTTTTTAATGTAGCAATTTGAAATTCTTCTACATATTAAAAAATTTCTATAAATAAAATATGAATTTCCGTTATAAATACAAAACACATTTTTTTTATAATTGTTCTTGATATTTTATTTGGAATCGATTATTATTCACTTGAGTCGGATATCAGAGACGATTTTTTTAATCCATGGCAAAAGTTTGATTATATTAACGAAGTGCGAAAGTTTTGACTTTGCCTTTCCATTTTGTGTAGTATACATTCCCACTGCGATATTGGCATCATTCTCATGAATAGTGATCGGGCTTCCTTCATCTGCCAAGAGCCCGACTACTTTCCTGCCGACCCACTTAGCCGCTTCTTTACCCACATGTCCAGCTACTGTTTTCCCCAAGTATTTTAGGACCGGCCAAACAGCGAACTTTTGTTGGTTGTCTGTTGAATAACATTAAACATTAACATATTAAAAGGTTCTTATAATGTTTCAATCTATACGTACCAATTTGATGCCAACCAGCAATGATCATCTCCTGACCAACATAGTGACCTAGGTCTTCCTTGCTGGGTAGCGAAACAGCTTGAATGTATTCATTAAACTCCAATTCAAAGGGTAGTTTGATTATTGCTATATTGTTACTGAGAGTAACAGGATTATATTCTTCATGCACCTCGAAATATTGTCTTTCTACTTTCATACGAGTTTGTCCAATTTCGAATGCATTCGAAATGTTCACGGCTCCGAAGTAAATTTGTGCCAAGTCGCTAAAAATAAAGAAAATCGTTGTCAGGCATTTAAATATGATCTCTTTTCTTGAAAATTTCACAAAATATTGAATAGAGACTTTAATAGTAACTGAATTGTATTTAATATAATGTAATGTTGAAAATGTAAAATTACTCAAAGTATTTAAGAAAGTATCTCTCTTGCTTCTACTTACAATTCGGTGTCCAAGCAAGAAGCAGTTGTCACGATAGCACTCTTCGAGATAATGGTACCGCTGCACTTTGGAACCCATTTTGAATTATCGGATTTGAGAGCAACATCAATGAATACTTGAAATGGAAATTGCGTAGGAATTGCCAACTTTTCTTCAGATTCCTCTGCCTCGATATTCACTAAAAGGAGCAGAGTGGCCAAGGAAATTAGTAGCCAGTTGTATTGCTTCGCCATCTTCAATGTTAGTTAAAGAAACTTATGTATCAAATGGGGATTTGTTTGGTCTTATATAGTGCCAAGCTATGCTTTAAAATATTGCAGCTTGAAGGGTTTACGAGCATTCAAAGATAACATTGATTGAGTTATAGAATCAGCATTATGGAATATTTGCAGCTTGTAATATTGTTTCAAGTTGTAAAGCTATTCAATGTCACCTTATCTTTAGACGCTTAAGACGTAAAACAAAATATCGCTAAAAGTTTATATTGTGCATATGTTCAAATTAGAAAATTGAATGTTAATTTAATATCCATGCTTTTCACTAATATAATTCTAATTTAGAATACGCTTTAATGTAAAGTTTTCTGTTGAAGAAACTCTATTGATAACATATAAGGAATATCTTTTAGTGAGCTCCTTCAACTTCCATTTGGATAAACAAGTGTTTCTATTGAAGTCTCGAGTGATTTTTAGATATCAAACTCATTTAGATTGCAACACAAACATATTCTGCTTGACCCATTTATGTTGGCACAGTAATAAAATCACTTGAGATAAATGCAAATTTCCTTATTATGATTTCAAATCACCATCTCAATTCACTTATAATTGTCGCCTTAATGTTGCGAGACTTTCGTGATTGAAAGTGTCAACTTGCAATTGCAATTGCGAATTATGCTCGCAACTTGAAATTTGTGTTATCATCATCATTGCAATTAATGATAGCTCTTATCGCACTCTCTTTTCTCTCTCTCTCTGGCGTCGTCAAAATGCTAAACGACGAACTATGCTCCATCTTTGGACGTGGCACATGGAACGTGGATAGAACACCTCCTCGCTGAGCGGCTTAACCTACATCTGCTACACGGTGGCGGCGATGACGCAGCTCTTCCTCTACTGCTACGGTGGCAATCATGTTAGCGAAAGTGTTGGTACTACTTTAATACTCTTTCCTTTCACATTTCGTTTTCCTTTTCTATTTGATTTGTTTTCTACTAATTTCAATTTCAATTTCGCGCAAAAAAAGCATTACGAAAAATTACACAAGCAAAACATGCACTTGTGCTAAAATTTTAATTACACAACAAAGTGTTGTCCTCTAATTCTTCTTTCCCCTCATCCTCCTCCTCCTTTAGAGCGCTGCTGTGGCTGACACGCTCTATGAGATGGAATGGTATAAATGCGATGCGACGACTAGAAAAATCATTTTAATGATTTTGCGACGCTCGCAACGGGCAAAAACAATTGCGGTGCCTTTTTTTTACGCCCTCACTGCCGGCCTTCAGTTCGGTATGATGATGAGCATAAATGTTCATGCTACTTGTTTTACACACTCTGCATTCATTTTTCTCCTCTTTTCTTCTCTTCTCTTTTCACTTCCTTCCTTCGCTCGCTCGCTTTTTCCTACGCAGATACTCAGCACAACCGGATCGTATATCACGCTGTTGAAGACATTTCTGTAAGCCTATGCGGCGTATGATTGATATGCGTACAAGTAATGGCCAGCTGCCTTGTGTCCTTCTCTTTTTCGTTGTGTCATTTGTTTTTTGTTGTTGCTCATATAATTAAATGATCTCACAGATTTGTCAACGATTCTCAAATGTTTTTTTTTGCTTTCGGGGGGAAGGCAACAGGTTTTCCGATTGCTTTTCAACTGCAGTTATACTTTGATTTATCATTTCCATTGGAATTGAAATGTATAACGACCACGCGAACTGTCACAAACTAATGAAAAACACTCGCGGCTATTGCCACATTAATTGGGTCGACATTCAACTCGCAACAACTCCTGTCATCTACATGGCAACAATGTCACTTTTATGGCGTCACGTTTGTTGCTGTCGGTGTTTCTGCTGCTGTTGTGCTTCTGTTATTGTTATTGTCTGCAAATATCAATTATAATTGCCAACATTTTGAAGCCGGACAACACGAAGTCTGCAGCACATGGCAAAGAGAGCACCGGAATTGTAGCTGAAGACTTTGCTACAGATGATACCTACATATATAGTAATTACCGCACAGCCACAAGTATCGAAGGATATCGACAAATGTATAAATGAAAACTCGAAACAGTGAGCGCCAAAAGTCTTACAAGCACTTGAAAAGTCTATTACACAAATTAATAATTGTTTTCAAAGGGATTTCAAAAATTTGGTAAATAAGTTAAGTGTGTAATATAATTTGAATACATTAAAAAATTTAATTTTTCTTGACTTTCAGATTTGGATTTGATTTTAGATGAAACGGAAATGGTATTTCGTCTATTAATATTATACCTGCTAATCATAGGGTAGAAGGGTAGTTGCTTAGGCTGACAATCTGGTATATTTTAATACTCTATGGTATTTTTTAAGCGCAGTACTTTACCAATATACCAAATAAAGCCTTTTGTGTATATTAGTTTTTTTTTTGTTTTTTTTTTTTTGTATATTAATTTGCTATATTTTAAGAAGAATACCTCGCCGTTTGGTTTTTAAATGAGTAGCAGATATATCACAGTCGATCACACAAACTTTCTTACTGTTCAACCAACTGTCGTTGAGCTATTTATTATTTTTCTTAGAACTCTTTAATTATCAAAACATTTATATTTCACGAGTAAAAATCTCTAAGAAAAACGTTTATTTCTAAGAAAATTAGAGTAAAAATCATAAATTACCTAAAAAATATTATGGAAGAATATTATAATATATTATTTAATATATGGAAAAAATTCCATAAAATCCATACATTTTTTAATTGGTTGAATTGAACTAACATTAATTCAGTTTTTGCAATATTTTCTCTAACATATTTTATAAAAAATGAAACTTCAGTTTGCTTTTAAATTAATTAAATGTAATTTATTATTGAAATAATTTGCATTAGTTTTTTTTTTATTTTGGGTTGTTCTTAGCATCACATACATTATCTAAAATCTGCTTACATGCTTACCGAATAGTAAATTCTTGTCTACAATTATAGTGTATAGTTTATATATATTATTAACTATAATTTATGCAATTAGTTTCACTTTACAAATCTCCTGCTGCTATTCTGTTTAACGTTATGTGCTTTACATTTGCTTCTTGTGTCATGTTGTGATGTCTTGTGTTGAGGTCTGATAAGTGTGTGTGTATGTGTGTGTGTGCATTAACTTTTGTGCTGTACTGTAGACTGACAAGTCGTGAAATGCTTGTAAAACCTTTTGTGAGTGTCTGTTGCTGTTGGCTTTTGTTTTACTGTAAAGTGGGCACAATAATGAAATGTGAGCACGAGTAGAAGGAGGAGGAGAAGGAGGAGGGGGATGGGGATGGGGATGGGGAGCAGGAGGATGTTGCCACAGCTTTGCGGTGACGACGTCGCCTGTGTTCTGTGTGGCTGTCGAAGAGAGAAGATGCTGCATTTTTTATAAGCTTTCACTTTCGCTTTTACTTTTTGCGCCTCGCACAATGAAATGTAAATACGGCGGATGCCTGAAAGGAAAATGGGAAAATGCGAAGCAGAAAAGAAAAAGAAAAGCAGGCACTGTTAATGGTTGCTTGTTTGTCCTTTGCGCGCTTCTCTTCGCCTTGCCTCACATTTCCTTTAACCATTTTTAAGCACATTTCAAGCAGCTGCTGTGTGCGCGGTGCTAAAGGGAAAGGAGGAAACAAGCAAACTGCTCATAATTTGGCTGCTCATTCTCCTTCCTGCTCACTTATGCCTCTCTCGCTTGCTCTTGCCAGTCGGCTAATGATAAGTGCGATTTCCAGCTAATACTTGTCCCATTGTAGTGTCGAGAGCAGCAGCCTCAACCACAGCAACAGCATCAACATCCTTGTTTGTATGTGTTGGCCCAACAAAGCCAAAGTGCCAGCCGAGCTCTTTTGCATCGCAGCGGGATTTTCATCTGCAAAATACAACACAAAAAAGAAAACACCAGTTAGTCAATGTGTGTGCTTGTAGAGTTTCATTCAAATTAACCACAGTCTGCACCCAAGCCAAATAACATAATTTAATTGTGAGATTGCCAGACTAGAGACACACGCAAGAGTCCACAAGTCTCAATCCCAGTGACACAGTCACGCGTCTTGGCCAGGCTAGATAAATGACATATGGGTTGACGTTGACGTTGACGTAGACGTTGGCGTTGCTTTCAAAATAAGATACACATCGCGTATACGCAATAATTTGTGTGGCAATGCTTGCATCATTTGTTAGTGCTCTGTTCGCCATCTTAAGAAGCTGCACACTTCTTACTTCAGACTTAAAAGCTGCCCTGCTCAACACTCTGTTGCTGCTGCTGAGCATCTATCCAGAGATGCTTGCTTCGTCGCTGGACTGTTGAATAGTTGAGCTTGCCATGCATGGAAACAATTAATTTGTCTTTATTGCGTGTAGCGCAACTTAATTGAAATATTCTTGAAATGTGAAATTACTCTGCATTTAATTCGGCTATTTGTATTCCTTGCATCTTTCTTTAACTAGCATTTCTTATCCCTGTTAACTCTATGATCGCAGCTGTTATTTAACAGCGCTGCAGTTCTCCTAAGCAAGTTTACACTATGACCCAAAGATGGCGCCAGTGCAGCAACTATAGAACAATGAAGCTCCCATTTTCTCGATGAAGAGCATTCAGCGGTCGTCTTTACACTGCCACTCATTGTTGTAAAATTTTTATTGCAGTTGATTTATTATCTGTATTTATGCATAGGCATTTGGCAGTGTCATACTCATTTCTATGTTGAACTTCGTCACCATCTTTCTCTTTCCGTTTGGGGCATGCCACATGTGGCACATGCACGCGTATGATTAACTGCCTTTCGCAACTTACTTTTGACATTTTCTCCCATATTTATTATCATCTTTTTGCCCTGCTCTGATTGAGCACTTTCACAATGCTTTAAAATGCAAATTCCTTAAATTATTTAGGCCCGCAAAACAATTTCATTTAAGTTTACAGCTCTTCTCTCGCTGTTGGTTGCTGGTTGCTGGTTGTTGTCGGCCATTTTATTTAGCACTCGACATTCGCACATCAAAAATTAACGCACTTCAATTTGTTTTCAAGTGTTTTGGCCATAAAAATAAAAAGTGAGAACGAGAGAGAGCGAGATCGAGGCCAAAAGTCGCGTTGAATTTACGATGACCAGCGATATGCTGGTTTAGCGTGTAGTTTTGCTGGATTAAAATGTCTTAATTCACTTTAATTTATGCGACGATAAGTCTAAGCATATAACTCATACGCCATGGTGAGCATAACAACACACTGTAAGAGGAGAGAGACAGAGACAGAAGTAGAAGTTGTTTTGTTTGAAAGCAAATTCGAATAAAGTTGAGTCTTGCTTGTTTATGACCAAATTCTCTTAAAGCTGCAAATAAAATCTGTCCCAAATGGGGCCAAATTTGCTGAATTTTTACTACAATTCGTAGGCTATCAAATAGAGCTTATAGCAGCAAATAAATTCAAATTTATTTTATGCAAATTTTTGCATTTTCATTTTGAGAGTATGCAAAGAGAAATTGACACACATTTTTAAGCTGTTTTCAGTTGTCTGTCTGGCTGTCTGACCGTCTAAATGATCTCCCCGATCTCAGCAATTAAAGAAGCTGCAACTAGTAAATTTAGTAAGCACACTCTGCTTACTCTGTGCCACGCCCAACGCCTTTCATTTAATGCACTCACCATTGATGACATGAACCATGACGCTGGCGCTGCTCGCTGTTGTAGGCTGACATGTGTAGTTGCCGGTGTCCGTTGTCTGAGCATTCGAGATGCGCAATCTGCAATTAGAGAGAAAGTAAATACATTAAAGTAAAGGTTAATGTAATGCTAGTCCTTTAGCTTACCTCGACTTGAGCGTATCGCCCAGTTGTGACTCCATCGCAATGCGTGTGGTAAAATCCTTGGCTAACTCTGTGCTCAGGACTTCGTTCAGCGATTGTTCGACAGTTTGGTCAGTGGACTGCTCCTTGCGAAGTCCTTGTCCCGACTCCTTGATCTGGTTGTCGGCATCACTCACATCAGAGTCGAAGGGCGTGATCATGTGCTCGCCACGATACCAATAGATGGGTCCAATATCCTTCACCGAAGGCTGTTTGACCACACAGTTGAGGATAATGGCGCTGCCCGATTTGAAGTGCAGATCGTGTGGTCCACTAATGACGGCCTTGGCATCGGGTGAGATCTCTGCAAACACACACAACAAATTATGTTGAAGAATTGTTTTAAACAACTTTTCAAATATGGGTGTACAAAAATTTGTTGTACGTTCGGATCATAAAAGTTTACACCACAAGTTTTATATAACTCCGGCAAATTGCAGGGAAAACATCCAAATAAAATCCAGCGGCCATTATGTGGAGTAGAGTGTGTATATACACACTGGGTTAATAATAATATTTATTATGCATCGGACTGTGCAAATAATAATAATTAAAAAATATACCCGAAAAGTAAGGCAAGCAGAAAAGTAGAATCGAGAGAGAGAGAGTTTGAGTTACACGAATGGAGTGAGTGTGTGGTGTGTGTGGAGAGGGGGTCGAAAAGGAGGAGGGAGCAAACATATGCATGTACGTCTGTCAGAATTTCGCCGCCAGGTTGTCTGGCCATCGTGCTCGTTCTCTCTCTTTTCCTCTTTGTGTCGCATCTGTTTGTTTGTTTGGTTCGCTGGTTGGGATTGTGGCATATGGTTGAGAGCGTGTGGGAGAGCGAGACGGCATAGGGATGAGGCTGAGAACGACGAATATTCCATGGTGTCATTAAGTGCGTGTGTCTCTCTCTCTCTCCTTGCACTCCACATTCGCATTTATATGTGTGAGTGTGTGTGCGAACACTCGTATTGTAGTATTTGCGCAGTGTCACTGTGTTAAAGGCAATTAACACCCAGAACTGGCACACACTCGTTACACACACACATACAAACATATATATTCTGGAAAAAAGTATGGTAAAAAATGTCTCTTTTCTTTTTTGCTGGCAGCCGCTGAAATTGGTTGCATTTGGTGTGGTCATGCATGAAATGCACACATTGTTTATACCCTGTAGCTGCAGTGTGTATAAAAACTATGCGAGCATCCATTTGAAATACGTGCCGTAATAGCAGCCAATTTAAACTGATAAGAATATTTATGCAAATTCTGTATTGCAGTGTGTGAGCTTTAAATCAATTATACTTGTTTTGGATATAGGGTATTGTTTTTGCGTAAAAATACATTAAATATGCATCAAAACGCAGTTTAACAGCCTAAACTATTTGAGCGTTGATAAACAAATAGACGGCTGACCAAAGTGTGTAAATAAACAATACGATAAGCTTAGCTTAGCGATCGCATAGCTTAGTTAGTGAGCCAGTTACCTGTTGGGCATGCTAGATGGCGCCAGAAAATGTCTACTCAGCTTAATAAGCACGCCAGTTGGCTGCTATGCACTCTAGATGGCGCCACCGATTGAGACATTATTGGCATCGTGTAAATCAGAATTAATGGAATTTTTAAGAAAACCCCTTTTAAATATTTGCGGCTTGCTTAATGCACATTGAACTAATTAAAATTAAATATGAAGAGATTATGCCATTTAATGTGTTGTCTATAAAATGGAGATGCATTACAGCCATTTCGTTATTCTGGATCTTAACTCTTAAATTATCCCTAAGTAAACAAAAGGCAAGCAGCAAGCACACAACATAACAGCACAGAACAGAAGTATTTATAGCACAACCACGCCCGGGAGCTGCATTTATATGAAGTACATATAAATCTTATGGAAAAAAATTGGTGGTCGGTCACATAAATTTGCATAATGACATTAATTAAATGCAACGCAGACTGCAAAAGTTGTGCGAGGAAGGAAAAAAAACAGCAAGTAATGCAAAGTCAGGCAGGCAAAGAGGCGACAGAGAAGCCAGTGTGGAGTCACTCATACGACCCATATGCCGATAATTTCATTAAAAATACAGAGTCAGACAGCTGGACAGTGGCTACTGAAGGGTTGACAACGCTGCTGCAATTGTTTCATTAACGTAAATTAAAATGCATACGATGGCCAAGAAAATGTAATCGGAAATTCATTTGTGAGCCGAGCGAGTCTCTCGCTCTCGCTCTCTCACTATGCGTGAAAGAAGAGTTTTTTCAGTACACAACAGAGCATAATCGAAAACTTAAAAAAGAGATTGCAAACTGATTTGCATAAGCGGCCGAAAGCAGCTGCTGACAACTGAGGCACAAGACAGGCGGCAGGCAGGATGCAGGATACAGGACTACGACTCGCTTGCTCGCAACTTTGAAATGAAAACTCATTTCCAGTAAATGAAGAAAGATCTTTAAAGTCACATTAAACTTGACATGAAACTCTTGATGACATTTTAATTGTGCTGATTAATACGAAACGTTGATCAATTTTGTTTCAAAAAGTGCACATTGACTGACTGCTTGCTTGATTGATTAACTCGTTGTTTCGATCTGTTCCACTTGCATGCGAAAGTCATTTTTGCTCATCGACTTATTGAAATTCTCTTGAAAAACTTTCTTAACTCATTTGTGATTTATATGGTTGTCATGTTTCAACTTTCGTCAAGGAAAAAGTGGTAATTTGTGTTGATTAACTAGCTGATGGGAATGTTTTTTATTCGACTACAGTCGAGTTCATCTCATAGGATGTTTCAATCTGATTAATTATTTAATTGATTGACTGAAATGTCCACTTAATTCTGTGAATTTTTGATAGACCAATTACTCTGTTGTGACTATATTTAATAATTTTTATTGACATTGTGTGTTGATTAACTAGTTGATGGGAACTTCTGTTTATTCAACTAAAGTCTTGTCTATATCATTAGATATTTAAATCTGCTGATTGCCTGATTGATTGACTGAAATGGCAAGTTAATTTGGTGGTTGTTTGATTGACCAATAGTGTCATCTTATGATTATTTTTAATCATTTAAATTGAAACTAATGAAAACAACTGGAATGGTCTGTTCCGTGATTGACTGATTGACTGAATAGTGTCACCTGATGGTCTGTTCCGTGATTGACTGATTGACTGAATAGTTTCACTTAATCTAAGTACTTCAATTGTTATTCTCTGCAATAAAAGCAACTTTACTAGTTTGGCGGCCAATGTAACCACATTAATTACTTAGTCCCTTTTCGCCCATGGGCTGTAAGAATACAATGCGAGTAGAGGAGCATTAATTATCTATAGCGAGGATGTGAACAAAGCCTGTCACAGTGGCTGCTAATTATATGCAAACCATTATGCATGGCTCATTAAATCCTTTACTACATTTCCAATCAGGCAGCTTAACAGCTCTAAGTCCCGCGAGTTGATGAGTTAATTAACATGGCTCCTGCCACCCTTTTTGCTTCTTAGCTCATCCAAGAGAGGATGCTGTTTCCCTTGGCATCGCACAGAGATCCGTCAGAGAGGCATCGCTCCTCCCATGTGGGGAAAAGGGAGAGGGGGCAACAGTTGGGCGCTGGGTCCGTTTTTATTTATTTATGACGAAAAATGGGAAATTAAAAATGTATGCCTGCAGACATTTGTGCCGAAAATTATGCATTTGCCAGGGATGGGAGCAGAAGCAGGGATGGAGACGGAGCAGGGATGGCAAACAAATGAAATTATCATTATTGCTGCTACCGTTAGTTGCGATGCGATTCGCTTCTGTTTTTGGCAGACAACAAACTGAATTACAATTTTTAATAAGCAATTCAAGCAACGATGCGATACGATGCGATGCGATTGTGATTGCGTAGCCAACAGATGTGTAAACATAAATCATCCACAACAAAACTCACAATTTCACATTTAATTTGTTTTGTGCGCTGAATAATTCCCATCCGCATTCGTTGCGAGCATTCGCATTCCCTTCCCCGTCCACTCACCAATGATATTCAACTGAAAGGCCATCGACATTTTGGGCTCAGTGTTCACCTGGCATTCATAAATGCCGCTGTCCTTGGCCTGCGGCGATTTCACGTGCAGCGTCCATTCGCGGGCGTCCTTCGATTCAGTCACCTGTTTAAGTATTTAAATACACACACCATGTAGTTTATGTATGTTCGCGGCAGTTAATGCATAAATCTGCTGGGCAAACTGACTCTAAAATTTATCGCATAATAAATGGCAAAAGCCCGTTGCAAGCAGCTCTTACATAAGCTGATTGCTATGACTGCAAGCTGCTTGCTATATGACTGTCAGATATTTGAATGGTGTTGCCAGACTGCACAATCGCACACTGGATCGCAATGTCAACGTCAAATTAATAAAAGTTGAATTAAAAACTACGCAAACTGCATTGCAATTGCCGGATTTATTTGCTTATAATTCATGAGCTGCCAACTGCACTGCGGATGCATGGCATAATTTATAATGAAATGAGCTACATGCCTGGAATCTTTTATCGGAGGTGTAGGTTGCAGTGCCGACAGTCAATATGTGTAGATCCCGTTTGCGTATCCACGATACCTGTAACGAAGGAGGTGGATGCAATGCAATTAATGTGATGGCGATTGCCAATTCGATTGCCACAAAGGATGAGAAGGCGAAGAAGAAGTAAAAGACGTAATGAATGCTTACTTTATTGGTTCTTCGACTTACCGATTTATCATGCAGACTGTCGACGCGGCATTTAATTATGGCCTCCGTGTGCCCGGTGCGTCCGGTGATGTTGCGCGGCATGCCAAAGTCAAAAATTGGCATGGAATGTACAGAGTCCGTTTCCGTTTCCTGCGATGCCACCGCAAAGCCATCGGACGGTGGTGAATGTGGCGCATACGGCGATGGGGAATAGCCTCCGCTCAGCACCACGTTGTTGGAATTGGCATTGGTGATGGTGTTGGCCAGGAAGGCTAAACTCTTGAAAGTGTGATTCGTGGCTTCCGTTTGTGGCAACGACGCAGCCACAGACTCAGCCACAGTGACTGAGGCTGTGGCAGACAAAGACAAAGTAGTCGGCACGTCATCACCGCCAAAGTCTTCCGCCTGTCTTAGCGACATGTCTTTGTTCTTGTAGTAGTCGTTGCTGTCGTTGCTGCTGCTGTTTGTGTTGTAGAGTTCTCCTGCCACCGCCATCACGAGACCTGCAAAAAGGTTGAAGCAGACCGATTTCTGTTAGAGAGAGAGAAGGAAAATGGATTCACCTCGCCTTTCATCGAAAACGAATTTACAACCTCTTTGTGTGGAGGTGTGTGTGTGTGTGCTGGCATTTCATTTGTTTCCGCGAACTGCCTTTGGAGTTGCTTTGACCCGCCAATTGAAGTAATTCCTTACACATTTTGCCAGCAGGCTTAATTCTATTGAAATCTTTCGAGATGTTGAGTAAACCATTAACTTGTAAAGCATGTCAAATAGACGCTTTACTAGAAAATAATTATTAACTCTAAGGTCAGCATTGTAGAAATCGAATGTAATAGAAATTTCGTATACGTTATGTGTATGCGTATACGCCATTTATTTGTATATTAACTTTGTTTACTTTAAATATAATTTTATTACGAAGTCAAAGCCATAAGTTAGTATTCGTTAATTAGTTTTATATTTCTACAATCAATTTTTGCAAAAAAAAATGCAAATTATATAATATTATATAAATTAGCCTAAAAGCCTTGCTGTGGCTCATCTTTGTGCAATTACGAATTGTGTTAGTTATTACAATAAGAAATAATATTATTAATCATAAATTGTCTTATTTCTTTGAATTTATGAAAACTAATCTTTAACTTTATTGCGTCTTGTTGAAATTTATTATTTATTCATTCTTTTGTAATATGTAATTTATTTTAAATTACATATATTGATTTTATGATTGATTGACACAACTCTCAATATATTTAGACTGTACATTGAAAGCTAAGCGACTGAAATTGTTACACAGCGTAGCCTTAAAGATTTAATTTATTTGTTATTCATTCTAATATATTCCATAAAATTTGTATTATGTAAATTTTTCAGCATTATCTTCATTTCACGACTATCTGATTGATTGACGCCACTGTCAACCCAAAGTTATGAGAATTGATAAATTCAATCAATATTATAACATATAAACTTGAAAATATATTAATTTCATGACTGACTGATTAATGACCAAGCTGTAAACTGTTAGTTTAAACGGTAAGTTCATGGAGATTGTCCATTTCGACTTTAAAGATTTAAGTGCTTAGTTATTAATGCTCTGCTAGAGATTTTATTTAACGTAAATTTAGTAGAAATATTTGAATTTTTAATCTGACGTGACTTTTATCACATAGCTTAAATAGTAATCAGCTGCAAATACATATTTAAAGTTGTTGCTTAGCGATATGTGAGTGTGTGTTTCAACAATGTGAAACTCCAACTATCGATTGAACTCTCGATAGTTTTGGTTACAATCGAGAGTGCGCCGATATCTCCCAACCATCGATAGTGCTATCGATTGTTCTCCTCCTCTATTCAACACATATTTTCGTCTTACACAATGATTGAATATCTCTTCCGAAGAAGGTTAAATTTTAAGACAAAAACTTGTTAGTTATGAAAAGATGCTTCAAAATGCTATAAAATTGATAATGTTGAGCTTTGCCTGCTGTTAGCTTTTCTGCTTGATCCTCGCCCACGTAAATACATATTTAACTACTCTTGGCAGATGCTTGGGCGTCAACTGGGAGGTTGGGTTCGTTTGCTGTTGCTGTTGTTGCGTGTAAAAACTAAGCTCGCAATGCTTTAAGCTTTTCCCTTACCATTTTGTTTTGGCTGCAAAGCCGGCAAGCTTATGTATTTTTTGGTATTTGCGCTGGCGTGGCATGGAACACATAACACAACTGATTTCACAAATGCTGCCAAAGGCGGCAAGAGCAAACCGTACGCGAATGTACAGCGTATTTTTCTGGCCATGTTTGTTGTACCACGTTGCCAGAACCAGAACGAGAACCAGAACCAGACCAGAGACAGCAGAGGGATCGGGATTGGAAGCGGGACAACGCAGCAGCAGCAGGTCGAGCATAGAGAACACAGGCAGAGGGGACAGAGGAATGCCACTTCACGCGCTCAACAGCTTCCGGCAGCGGAGGACAAACAGAGAGGAGCCAGAGCAGGACATGCACAGTTGCTGCAACCGTCTGCTCTTGTTTGTTCCTCTTGCTCTGGTTGTTGTTGTTTTGTGGTTCGTGTTGCACTTGCAGCGCATTTCGCGTACACTTCGAATTGTCAAAAATAACTACAAAACTAGACAAAGACACCCAAAAAATACAAGAAGAGACAATATACTATCAAATGGTTGTTCTCGAAAACGTGCAAAAACTGTTTCAGCCAGTGGGAAATCGTTTGCATGCGACGCGTAACGCGATCGCTGTCAGCTGATAATGAGTGCGTATCTCGTTTAACAGCCACTTCTTATTTGGTAGCAAAGGTAAAGAACTCAACAAATAATAATAAATTAAATAAACGACATGCGAAATGCTAAAAAAATCTGTTGCTCCACTGTTTTATTTTTTGCCTAAAAATGAATTCTGTTTCGTTTATACTTGTCATTAAATGTTTTAACATTTATTTGCATAACATTCTTACTTGGCAGCTGTTGGTTTACATTTGTTATTTATGTTAAGTTGAATGCTGTTAAATAGTTTGTACGCTATGACAAAGATGTGAAGAATTGACAATAGTTTTTACCTTTGATATTTAGAAAGTTTATATAAAAAAGTCAGAAAAATGGTCAAATTTCAATTATTTCTTCTTTTTACTTTCAAAGAGTATATTAGTAAAATTTTGGTACATCGTATATACTAATGCATTCAAATTATACCATAGAATACCAAATATATCATTAATTCAACAAACTTAACAAATTACTTAAATAATCATCTAACTTTACAATTCCTAATAGTGAAATTTAACCTATAAAAAGTTTTATAATTGATTTGCAGGCGAAACTGTTAGCGAGAACGTCTTGCCTAAGCGCATTTTTGTGCTTCTTTGGTCTGTCAGACAGATGCACAATATATTGTGCATATGTTTTATATGAATGCTATTACAAAATAAGCAGCAAACATTATAAGATAAATTGCAATGCGAAAGGCAATTGAAAAGTACACGCGCATATCTAATAAATTTACATTTGCAAATAAATCTCTTCAGTCTGTGCAAAGTATTCGTGCATTTTATTTATTTGACATAGCAACCAAGTGTTAAGAGTTTTTAATGAAATATTGCAAATAATGATTTAGATAATTGTGATAAAAGCAGAGAGTGTCGAAATAGTTGTCTATTTACATTTACCTTGTGGCATCTTAAATACTTCGACACCACTTCATAAATATTTGCTGTTTAGTTTGTGGAATGTTTGGATTGATAAGCGGTTCTTCGAGTTCAATGAACTTGCCGGAACCGCAATTGTGATTGCAAAACACAAGTATTAACACTTGAGGATATCAAGCGACAGCCGCAAAGCAAAAGACATCAAATGCATGATAATGAAGCACAGAAATGAGGCGTTGCTAATAATCACGTTCGGTTTTTCTGGCACAGGATATGCAAATTTTGTTGGTGCTCTCGACTAGACTTTTGTGGATTAGGATTTGTTTTGAAATTTCAGTTTAGCTTGACATCTATTCTATTTCTATTTATAAAATTTCTCCATCCACATTTGGCGACCTTTCAACTGAAGCGTGGCATTGTGTATTATGTGTTATTATGTGTGAAATCGAGCGGAGAAGCTTACATCAAAATGTTTCGACGCAAATGAAATTCAATTTGACAATTCTTCTAACTCAATTTGTATGTCGAACTTTTGACCAGTCCACATGCAACATTCTGTGTCCAACGTTCAGCTTTCAACTTTCAACATTCAGCGTTGCATGCATCAAAGTTATAAATGAATTTATTGCTTAGCTTTCCACGCCAGCTCATATAATATCCACACATGGTTGGAATGTGTGTGTGTGTGTGTGTGTGTAAACTGAGAGAAAAAGTCAGGGCGATAAGGAACACTTTTCAGACCAAGTTACTGATAATGAGATCTTGTAACATAAAAATAATTTTTATTAAGTTATTTATAATTGCATTCTAGAATTGAATAGAATATGATTGTTGCTATTATTACGATTGTTATTATGATTATAGTTATTGTTATTACGATTATTATTATTATTATTACTATTATTATTATTATTATTATTATTATTATTATTATTATTATTAATATTATTATTATTATTATTATTATTATTATTATTATTATTTTCATTTTTATTATTTATTTATGTACGTTTGGTAACTATTTTTAAATATCTCTTTTCAATTATTTATATGTATAAATTTACTAACATTTTTAATTTTACCTCATGTATGATGATGTATAAACATTCATTTATTTTCTTGAATGGCTTTCTGTGTTTTAATTTAATTTAGCTAACATTACAAAACATTGTTTAAAAAATATTTACCTAGCAACAATCTTGAAACTATTGATTTGCGTTTTTCTGAGTTGCTTCCTCAGCTTGATTTTAGTTACCCTTTATTTCGCTCAGTGTATGTAGTGTGTGTTTTGGCTCAAAATTAATCGGATTTCTGCCAGAGCCAGAACCGGATCCAGAGCCATAGTCAGCACCATTGCCAGTGCCAGAGCGTTGCGTAATACAAACGAATTGATTAAATTAATGATGTCCCCCAATGGTCGCAAATAGAATATCCTTGCCAGTTGTCGCTGCTTACCACTTAAATTCCACGTAAGCCACACGTGCAGCTGGCCACGCTTATCGATTCACTGCTCATCAATTGGTTTGGCAATCAGTTTAACGTGAGCGCAGCTCTAAAATTGATTGTCACTTCACTCGACCTTGACACAGGCATTTAAGAAAATTGCGTTTCGAGTTGTGTCTTGTAATTTGGCTGCTTAGTCTATAAATAAATCCGCTTATCGCGCTACAATTTTAATGCCAGCTTTATGGATTTCACTTTAGATTCAACTTTAATGAATAAATGTGATAACTGCGCAGTATTAAAAGTAGTTAGAATACTCGGTGCTAAATATCCCAACTAAATATACTGAAATATGATAATAGCTTCGTTTAACGTTTATACTACTGCATTTAAAAAGATACCAAAATGCGATTACATGACATCTGCTTCCCTCTTTTTAAAAACCGAAGCAAACTAAAAGCTATATTCCATATCTATATCTATATCCATATCATTTATAATACTTCTTTCAAAATATACCATAGAGTACAAAATATACCAAGTGTTCATTACATGACAACTTCTGCATTTTTTTTTGACCACAATAAGTTATTTCTTTAACAATTGTATCTGATCGCAATCAAATTTTCTAGAATCATATATATATATATGTAAAGATTCGAAGAGTGTTTCTTCTGCCTGTTTGGTATATTTCGTGGTATAATTAATACACCATAAACACAAAGTCAATACTTTTGCTATGCGGAAGTCCAGCTTAAAGTTGGTTTTTTTTTAGTGTGGCTTTTGTCAATATAAAAATCAATTTGCATAACTCGGCAAACAATTAAAAGTTTCTAATTGGATACTGGGCAAATATTCGCTGAAATAGAGACGCACCAGCAACTAAACACAAAACTAGAAAACATTGCAAAGCGAAAGAGAGAGGGAAAGCGAGAGTGAGAGAGCCACAAAACAAAAAAGAAGAGTGAACAAGAAATTGCGACAGAGTCAAGCGCACAATTCACAATACGCATAATCAATTTTTGGAAGCCAAAGCTGCCTCCCCCTCTCAATTGTTGGCTGGAAACTAGGGGAGGTTGGCTTCAATCGCCAGGTACTCGACTATGTAGCTGAGAGAGGAGGGAAGGAGGAGGGGGGAGACGAAGAAGCGTCAGGCTCAGTTTTTGGCTTCAGCTGCTGATGGATGTCCCTGGGGCAATACATCAAACCAAATTAGCAGTTTGTGCTGGCAAAGCCAAAATGTGCATGGCACAAAAGAGATTGAAGACTGTCGGACAGACGGACAGAGGAATGGATAAACAGAGAGAGAGGGAGATGGACTGACTCGACTAGCTGGCTGGCTGACTGGGCTGATGGTGCGTATGCTCAACTTATGTTCAGGTGCGTTGGCCAGTCAAATTGCAAGGCAGCTTGTGGCTGCTGCTTTTCCTGATGCTGCTGTCATATCAAAGCGAGAGCCGTGAGCGGAACAGGAGAAGGACGACGAAGGACATTAGACTGTCTGCGTTTGACTGTGGAATGCGTTAAATGCGTTTGATGTGCAGAGTGCGCCTAATGTTTGCAAATTTCCATAAAACATGCAATAAAAGCGCAAGAGCGATGGCTAACAAGCCGAACGGAGTAGCTCTAAAAGGACCAGCTGCAAAAGCAAAAGCAGCAACACCAACAACATCGTGAACAAGAGCAAGAGCAAAGCAACACACGTCACATAATGGAAAAAGTACAAGGGTCGCATAAAAGCATAACAAGCAAACGTGTAACATGCCCAAAAGTCGAAGCTGGAGCTAAGGCTGATGCTGTAAATGAGGCCAGGCAAGAGCTAGTAGACGACGGCGTCCCAGTGCCACAAAGCCAACAAGCAAGCAAGCTAGAAGCGAGTGTGATAGACTAGAAGATACTTTCCATACGGATGCAATGTATGTAACAACGGTGGAGGCTGGTCGATAGACTATTGGTAATGATTGGCATAAGCAAGTCGATAACAGCAGTCGTTAGTAGAAGATCATCAGTGGTGACAAGTTGAACAGCAGTGGTTAAAGTAGATCATTAATCTTCAAAAGTAGAACAGAAGCAGCAGCAGTCGTCTGTCGTAAATAAATCAATCGCTAGCAGAAAGCATTATTATTTTATATTATCCGCATATTAAATTTTATTTGTTAACTTTCATTATTAAGTATTGAACCAGTACAGCCGAAAAAAAGGAGTACTAACATATAACATCACAGGGAAAAACTTATTTGGACCATACCTCATATTCATATTAAGGGAATTCATGTGAATTTCACCTTTGAGTTAACGTTTTGGGTATATTAAATAATCAAAAGGGTATTCTATACATTACATGTGTTTAGATTAATTTAAACAGCCAGACAAAAAGAAATTCGAATTTATTAATGATAGGTGTATCAAGTGTAGATTAAGGCATTTAACATGCTTATGGTTTATCAAACCCTAATACACTTCGCTCGCCGGGTATCTCATTGAGTTCGAAAGCTAACCAGCGGCATCGAGGTTGAGGAATGTGTTCGGCAAATGGCAACAACAATGGCTAAGACTACACGACCAGAGGGCCATCATCACTAGACAATGTAATGCTTCAATATCACACACTCACACACACCCACACACACAGTTAGTCACACACACCTACACACTCTTACTCACATACGTAAGGCAGACAATGACAATCTACATGGAAGCGCCAAGTGCAGTTGCAAGTTTCCTTGAGTCAAATCGTTGGAAAAAACGAAGCAGACAAAAAAGTGCTTACAGCTCCCGCAAAACGGAAATACGTATACGCAATATACGTATACGTGTTGTGTCACACATTTGGTCCGCTTCAGAGCTGCACTTTCATTATGGTACGCTTACGTTCGCTCTGCCCTTATCGCCCACATCCTTTTGTGCTGCACATTGGCATTTCGACTTGCAAGTGGCTAAGATGAAACACTGGGGCGTCGTTTGATGTTGCCCAATATGTCATCTAATGTTGCGAGCTGCTTCTGCCTCTGCTGCATATACATGGCCTTACAGCTGTAAATTATTGCGCTCCTGCAAGTGCGAGGTGGGTTTCAGTAATAAGAGAGGCAATTGTAAAAGAAACCATGATGAATTTTAAGAAACAAATAATACTCATAAAAATGTACATTTTTGTGTAAGTTATTTTGTTATATATTTTATTTTATTTAAACAGTTGTCTGGTTATTTTTTGGCTTAGATATAAAGTCGTTGTCATCGCATCTAATGATTTAAATATAAATAGAAAAATCCTTATCATCTTATTTTATTTTGTGGTTTATGGACAAAGTAAAAAGTGTTTTTTTTTATGTAAAATATGGTTTCAATTCCTAAAGAATACAGTTTTCGGTATACAAAGTTAGACGACTCTATCTCTAGAATTCTGTGAGATATTTACTTGCAACCCAGCGGACAGACAGAACGACGGAATAAAATCGACTACTAAACTGTTATACTAAACTAAACTGTTATACATGTTTACGAGCTTTAAGACTGAAGTCTACTACTAAACTTGTATACTTAACTAAACTGTTATACATGGTTTCTAGCTTTAAGGATGCAAACTGTTATAACTGCCCTCGACCCTTAAGGAAGCGTTACATGCATTTGTTAGGCCACTGCAAATTGCGTGTGATTTGACAAGTGTAAACACTTACTACTCCCCTGTTCCTCCCACTCTTTCTCTTTGTGGTTAGGTAGTGGTGGGGTGAGTTATTAAATATGATGCTTATTATGCTCAAGTCAAGTTATGGGAGCAACAATAGCATTGAGTTATGGCACTCGAGGCAAAAGTAGTGTATTCAGCTGTCTGCCTCTCGGAATTGTTTTGTTTATTGTTCCGTTTTTGGGGCCATCTCACTGAAAATGGAAGTTAATTAGTTGAAATGTGCTGCAAGTTTAGTCTGCTTCAAGTTTTGCGCAGAATGCGAATTGCAAATTAAGTTAAATAAATTAGAGCGCTGCACTGCACTGTGTATGCTAATTTTAAATGCTACCTAAATTAGTAAAGAAAACTTTTAACAATTTTTGCGTGCTTTGCGCTGCGAGTCTCTTGCAGATGCGACCAAAGAAGACGTTTAAATGTGAAACGAGCTGCGGTTTTTGCTTTGTCGCAACACAAATAGAAAGGGGGCAAAGCTATGACACGAGCAGCAGCAGCAACAGCAGCAAGAAGCGTAATCAAACAACGAGAGCTGCTCCAGTCAGCTAGCTGCCACGCCCCCAAGCCCTCGGGCTTAAGACAGCGCACAAAAACGCACGCAACGGGATGAACAGGAACAGGTGAGTGCACTCAACTATTAAATACGCTAGATAGCGCTGCTTATCGAATCGTTATGACTTTGACAAAAGCTCACTGCTACAAGTGATCCAATTAGAGAGCGGCTGACTGTTATAACTCGCCTAATTAACTTGCTGTTCGATGGTTTAACAACTGCATAAGAAATACTCCAAGCTCTTAAGTGTGCCAGGGGGCGCTTTAACATAATTAATGTATTTCTAAATCTTGGCAAATACTCATTGCTCTCGATCAAAACTGTTGCTAGCAAACACTTGCTTAATGCTATAGCACCTGTCCATTTACATAGCACAAGAAAGGCTTGAAATATATGCGTTGTCATTGTACTATGAGTTGTCTGTGTTTGCATGCGATTGTCTGCTCGAGTTGTGTGTTCACCCAAAGGCAAGGAGTGTGGCCAAATGTTTGGGCGTCGGCGGTCTTTAATTAGAAATTAATTACACGTCTCACCTCGATACACCAGAAACAGGAGCATTAAACAATGCCCATGGGACTTACATATGTGTTTACGGTTGAATGCGAATATTTGTGTGTGTGTGTGTGGGTATGTAGACAAGGTTTTGCGGTTAGTGGAGAGAGGGAGATAGCCGGTGTGTTTTGTGCATGTTGCGAAACTGCAAATGCAATCTCTGTTTTCAAGACAATACAAAACTTTGCATACAAATCACAATTTATTTCATTCGATAATTTCTTAATGTGCATCACCTGACAGCTGAAGCAAGACTTCTAATATGGCAATTAGACTAAAAATATTTTAGGCATGTTTCCACATGCTAAAATTTTGGCAAAAATAAAAGTAATACCAAAACCACAAATGACAAAACCACATAAAAGCCGTAAATATTTATGCGCACCATTTGAATATTTATAATTATTAATTACGTGCACACACATACACATATATCGTACCTGTGTGTGTGCTGCGAAAGTAAAATTTATGCGGCGTAATAAAAATTATAAATCGATGGAAGTCGGAGTTGGTGGCCCGGGGTAGGGGGCAACGGGAGAAATGGCGTTGCAGGCATACAAATAATGAATAGCTCTTAAATTTTCATTTAGCTGTCCGAAAACAAAGCAAACTTTTCATTGCCTTGGCTACCGAAATGGACGGAGGAGGGGTGGAAGGGATTGCAGGAAGCACAAAGTGCGGAGGCGACGACAGGAGACCAAAGCAAAGCCGCAGAGAGCGTGAGAGAGAGAGAGGGTAGAGTTTGGCGCTCAACAACAAATTGCTCGACCCATAACCGCAGTGCAATCAATTGTAGTGGTCCAGAGCAAACATTGGCGGCAACACACAGACACAGAATATGAGCAGGAGGAAGGTGCGCCGAGGCGAGGCGAGGCGCAGGCACTTTATATGCCGAGGTAATGGCGCTTAATAAACGTCTTCACTTGAGTGCGCCGAGAACAAAAACCCCAAAACGAATTGAGCGGCCGTGTGACAGGGACGAACAGAGCGTGGGTATGAGCACGAGAGCAGCGAAGAGAGGGAGAGAGAGCAAGGGAGGCACACAGAGCAACACACGGAACGAAAGCGACAGTGCTGCCCTGGTCGTCCAAGTAATTATGATTTATGCTGACCGAGAATGTAGAAGGCATCTAATTGTGCAGTCGTAGGCGTGATGTGGTCGTGTGCAGACACAATTATGTCCTGCTCGACCACCCCGTCTCCACCATCTCTAATGATCATCAGAGCGAAAATACTAAGCAGAAATCCAACGCGAACAGCAATTACAGCGGACACAACAGACGTGGAAAGATTTCCAATTTAATGCCGCTTATGCATGCTAATGCTTGTCTGTTCTTTGAAATCTGTTGCTTCGCTACCTCAGTGTTAAATAACTTGGCTTACACCTTGCTGGTAAAGCTAATATGTCCAAGAGGCGTTGTTAATTGTTAGTCAAGCATATTGAATATTATTAAGTAGCTTAAAAGGTTTGACAGTTCAATTGAAAGAACTAGTTGATCACTAAGCACGCTCATTGGAAATTTAGCTTAGTTATTGATTATTCTTTAAGAACTAGATGAACCGAACTATGTTAGTGCGCTATTGCTGCAACTGAACTATAACAAACGTGCCTTGATGTCTAATCGGCCTTTAATTGGAATATTAAAGAGTTTAATGTTGCTTCAGCATATATAACAAGAAATGTCAGTTTATTAGTTCATAACGTATAACATCTGATTGCTTTTCGCAATGTAATAATTTTACAAAAACTAGATGAAATGAAGTACTGCACTTTTGTTGCAACTGAACTGTAACAACTCTAACGATACGCCAATTGGAATTTAAAGCGCTTAAATATCAAGTTGGCAATACTTGACGGATCCTTACTTGACCATCGCTCTAAACTTATTACGTGCCAGTGCCAGCGCGGGGCTGAGCTGCGCCAGCGTCAACACCCATTAATGTCACCACATACAATTGCGAATTGATGGCAAGTTGCCTGCCATAATGAGGTGGCGGTGGTGGTGGTGGTGCTGGTGTTAACCATGGCCAAGGGCGCGTGCCGAATTAATTGATGCGCCGCTCGTCTAGGGCCACAGGCCGCTGCTGAAAACACTGCCACATCATCATCATCATTGACAACGGCATCAAGGGGTCTACAACATCTTCGTTGAGGAATTCATTAGGACAAGTATGCGAGTGAGAGAGAGAGAGAGAGAGAGAGAGAGAGAGAGAGAGAGAGAGATAGTGGGAATGCAAGGAAGTGAGTGAGAAAGAGTGTCTGCTGCTAAGCAGGGGAGGCAACTCGTCAAATCAAATTTTAATTTATGCTGACATTAAAGTGTCTGCGGGGCAATTAAATCGACAAGGGGCTTGGCGCACAGACACTTGGCTTTGATAAACTGTCGTCAAAGGAGGAAATGCCAACACAATAGGCTCTTTTCTTTAAGCCCTTTGCACTTGACTCGTCCCTTTCAATGTACAAAGGGCCAAAGGAAAAGAGATTAGCCAGCAACGATATTAATCGATAAAAACAGAGACTTGAGACTTAATTGCAAAGCACACACAAATGTCATTAATTACAAAGTGTGCACTTTACAACACTGTAAATGAAAAAGTCAACAAATAATGATTGAGTATTTTACAACATCGTAAATGCGACAGTGACAAACAAAACTTGTTAAATCAGCTTGAAAGATGGCAGCCGACGAGGATAAGCGTAAAGTAATGAAAGAATTGAATAAATAGTAAGGAGAAAAACTGGAAATTTAATTTAAAATTACTAATCTATAATTTCGTGCTGTTTTATTTGTTCTTGCAGCGATCAGTTCATTGGCTGTCCCGTCGAGTACAGAAATGATTTGCCCGAATCGATGCCAGGCCTCAAGTTTCTGCCAAGTGGCGCCAGGACTTTGATGGACTACACCACGGATCCAGTGTCCTTTCCAGAGCAAGAGACGCAGTACGAGTTCGACTTGAAGGGACTTTACCAGGTGCTCGATCTCGATTTGAATGCCCAAAATCCGCATAAGTATCCCACTCAGCGTGGTAAAGTGGATGCCAGAGATGCCGTATTGCTCACTGACATTGTGGATCCCAATATGCCGATTCCGCCACCCATCTCAGCACAGCAGATTGCCAAACAGCGACGCACGGCTGCTCCTCGGACGCATGCCAGCGTACAGCCCTTTGGTGTGATGCAACTTCATCAGTCGAAGAAGCAGGAAATCGGCATGGATGATGTCAGTGTGGAGCAGCAGAAGCTGGCCATCAATCAGACATTCGTAGACGTCAACAAGCCGTTGTATGAACATCCCTTCAAACCAAACAGCGGAGTGCATCCCGTGGCAGTAATGCCCCTCTTGCCGGAGCAGCGGGACTCGCGTGAGTTTGTGCACGTCAAGTTTGGCATTCCACCGAACATCAAGGAGAAGAGTTTGCTCAAGAATTGCGGCAACATTTTGATCAACTTCAAGGAGATATCCGATCAGCCAGCCGAGACAATCAACCGCGGCATCACAAGCTACATTTCTGATCAGCGTTTCAGGGAAGATCACAATTCGGAGGCGGAGCGCTTCGAGCATTTGGTGTTGCACGAACTGCACGGCCATGTCTTCTATCAGATGGTCAGCAATCAGCTCCGGCTGCGCAAGGAGCGTCCCACGGCAAATACTCGTCACGGTCTCTGCCTGCTGGTAAGTTTTAATAATCTACATTTATCGCGAAATATTGAAATTAAGTATCGGATTATTTTTAGCAAATGAAATGCAAGAAACCGGCAACAGGTTAGAAGGGTCTGCGCAATCTAGAATTAATACTATCAAACAACTAATAGTACACATAATTTGTTTGCTTTGTAACAACTTTTAAATATATTTAAAAGCTATCTATATTTAGAGTCTTAATAAAGACATGTATCGGATTATTTTTAGCAAATGAAATGTTAGAAGGCTAGAAGGGACTGTGTAATCTAGAAGTAATACTATGAGCATGTCAAAATTACGCATATTCTTTACCCTTTTTACCAATGTTAGAATATATTTCAAGGCTACAACAGATTGCGATTTATATTTAGAGTCTTTTATAGCAAATTAAATGCAAGAAACCGGTCACAGGTTAGAAGGGTCTGAGCAATCTAAAAGTTATGCTATCAACATATCAATTTGTTTGCTCTGTAACAACTTTTAAATATATTTAAAAGCTATCTATAAGGAAGTGAATCGAATTATTTATAGCAAATGAGATGCAATAAACCGCCAGCACATTAAAAGAATCTTTAGCAATCTTGAAGTTATGCTATCAACTTGCCACTACAACACATAAGTTTTTTGCTTTATAACAACTTTAGAATATATTTCTACAATAAGTTGCGGTCTATACTTTGTATTAAATTAAAATAACATAGTATTAATTGACATTTCTTTATAAAGACAATGTCAATTAATACTACGTTGTTGTAACTGCAACAAGTTTGTGTCTTAGATAAGCACGGGTTTAAATACACACTATGGTTTGAGTCTTAATGGGAGAAGCAAAATTAATAATCAATTATTTTGGCTTCAACAGATTTGAAACTTTGTCAGGCACACTATGGTTTGGATCTTAGCGAAAGTGACATCTTTTATAACCAAATATAGTATAGTATAGTATATAGTATAGTTTCTGCAATATTAAAGTCGTTTCTATCTTTAGGTTTCACATTGCTTTGATTGTCCGTCCCACTATGCACTATAATCTGCTTTGCTCTCTTTGTATTCACTGCTTTTATTTCTAATTTCAATCAAATTAGCATCGTGCCAAATCTAGCGGATTTCGTGCACAGATCAGCGCCAATTTCCAAATCAATATATATCGCTCATTTGAAATCCCGACTGTATTCGCTGGGCTTATGTGGCGCAACTCTCGCTGCATTTTCACAGATTTGCGATATAAATTTGTTGCTTAGTTTAGTTGGCGGAAATATGGAGCATTGTCTGGCAATAAGGATGATAAGTCCTTGTTGATATTGTGTTTGGTTTATTCGTGGCGCAACGTTGTGTCACGTTGCCAGGCGACACACACACTCACACACACTCACACACACACAATCTCTCCTCGTTCACCCCAATGTCATATGCCACATGCCACATACTGGCCATTTATGCGACAGATTCCTGGCTGGCTGTGCTTGCCAAAAAGCAACAACAACCAAATAAAAAATCTTCATATATATAAACGATTTATACACGAAAGCCGTATCTAGACAATATATACGTATGCGAATGCTGAACATTTATCATGTGCATATATTGTGACATCCATGGGCGGGAAATGGGAAATTGTTATAAACATTTCGGGAAGCTTTTAAAATGCGTCGATTTTCCATGGGTTTTTGGCAGCATTTTCATTCCGTCGTGTCATTTATGGCCACCAAAACTACCGGAAACAAGAGGCCCAAACAAGTTAGCGAGTTGCAGACGTGACGAGTGTGCTCGACTCTCACATATCTGTCAACTATAGTTTGGGAAATTTATGAGCTTACTCTTAATCTATTCGGAAAATGTTGCATAGCATTCCTTCTAGGAAATAACTATTGTTAATTATCGATGACACAGGCTATCGATAGTTCTCCACCTTTAATTCTTAAACAATTCCTAAAACCTTCGAAATTTAAGCTCTATCTTGATCGAACCGTTATACAAATTTAACTAAGAGCATAAATTCTTGAAGACCAAAATTTTAAACGAGAATTGCAAAATAAGCCCATTTTTATATTGGGTTCAAGAATTTTTATTCTTTAGAATGAGGTAGAAAAAAAAATTTAAATGCAACGAATTAGAATATTTGCCTCTCCAAACTTACAACAATATTATATTCATTTGGAAATTTATATTTCAAGAAATATTCTTTAATTTAATGTTGTATAAATTCAAGAACTTTTTGCTTATATTTTTTTTTAGATTGTAACTTGGTTTTCTGTTTCTTTGAAATACGTCACCAAAGTATAATACCCTTTTGCACTATTAGGTATTAAGTGCTGGCTGGTTGTAGTACTCTAGTCTAGTACTAGTTGCCACTATATGTAGTAGCGGTATGTGGCATGTGTTGCATGTCGCATTTTGGTGCAGCAAAACTGTCGCTGTCGCTGCCGCTGGCGTCCAGTTGCGCCTGGCTAACTTCAATGCGAAAATGATGCATGATGGCTTTAATGGATTAGCCGTTGGCCAGGCCGAGCCAACTCGAGCTCATGCCGGGGTCGAGAGAACATTTAACGCTCTCCTCCGAGCTACTATTGTTGGTTGGTATCGACAGCAGAGTAATGGAATAAGGTATGGGGAATGGATGGTGTAGCGCATTAAACCCTCAACAAATCAAAATCAAATCGATGCGTGTCATACATCAAAAGCAATCACAAGGCAAACCAATTCGTCCTTGATATCCTGCTGCTCCGGCTCAAAAGGTATCCTGGCGTGGCGTCGAAGCAAATGCAAATTGTGTCTCGCCCCCCTCCGAGATCCGTTCAGCAATCAGACACCCCACAAATACAAATGTACTAGCATTGATATGATGAAAAATTAGCATTCTTTGTCGGTCAACGCAGAGTCCTTTGTCCTTAGTCCTTTCTCAGAGTGAAGGCAAGGCCAAGGTGGCTGCAAAAGCGATTTAACAATGAGTTCTCTTCCTGGCGAGAAGTGTTCTCAATCAGCATTCGGTTCACAGCACTCGCAAAATGGTGTCACAGGATCATCAACAGTTAGTCAGAGATGAGAATGAACGTTGAGAATGAGGTTGTTGCTGGCCATTTGTCTAAACAGATTGTTGGGCAGAAAATGCAGCAACTGTAGTTGACTTTAGTTTGCCAATTGACAAAGGTAAATCTCAACTGGTGAAAGCTCAGTGAAATGCACATTAGAAACACAGGCTGACAGTGGCTGTGTTTAACAGACAGCCAGACCGAAATTGAAGTCATCATTGAGAGAGAGACAATTGACGTATGTTGACATCAATAGAAGCTTCTGCTTGGCAACAGCTTCATCAACTTGCTGAAGAGTGCTGCAAGTAGCTCTTTAAGATGAAAGGCAGTCATTATTAGCATACTCAAATGACAGTTTCGACCAAATTGAAAATACGTGTCTTTAATAGATAATAATATATAATGTTATACCTTATCACTTAAATTTTAGTTTAGCCAGCTATATGAAGCTAAGATTTAGTTTAGACTGCAAAAATTTAGCTTCAGAAGAGTCATTTTTACCAAGTCCTTTTTACGCACTTAAACGTCTATCGAGTTTTATTTAATTTATAGATAGAACTCGGACTAATTACGAATTTAGTATTTTTGCTGTTTTGTTCAACGAACTTATTGCAAACATTTGCTTTCGGTCCTCAACTCGTGACTTGTTGTTCCATTGTCACTTGCAGCATTATGTGAAAGTGTCTTGCAACTGGATCCATGTAATGTGAAACTTTCGCATCATGAATCATTAAACTATGCCAACATAACTGCAAAGTTTTGCCAGCAAATTAAAAGTTTGGCCGAAAACAATTTTAGATCGAAATCCAAAGCTTGACCGATAAGCCAGGCCAGGAAAGGCCATTCCAGACAGGCAGGCAGGCAGGCAGCAAACAAATGTGTTAATAAAATGGCAAACGCAAATCGAAAAGGGTCTAAGAAATTGAAATGAATGGAGTGCGTGTTGCCATGTTAGATTTCGGCAAATGAAAACACGCAAAATCTGCACCAGACACTCTGCCCTCAAATGTATGCTATACTTTTTTTTTGTTTTCCTCGCTTGACAGGTTTTTATACCTGTTACACATACATATAAGGGTATTATAAGTCTGTGACTGCAGGAAATGTGTGTAACAGGCAGCAAGAGTCATCTTCGACCCCATAAGGTATATAAATTCTTGATTTACTACATGCGGGTTTTAATTACTTTGACTGGCAATCTCGTATATATTGTACTCCATGATATATTTTGAATACAGTACAATATTGATATACTAAACATAGCCTACGGTATATTTTAGTATAGTGCGGTATAATTTTTATAGTAAAAGTTTATTATGTATCTTTGCTATATTTTAATATTTTTGTGGTGTATTTTGGGTATATTTGAAGAATATGATTTTATTGAAAATGCATAGCGGATATCTCACAGTAGCTTTTTTTGTGTGTTGAATTTTAGTTTTAGTTTAGTTTCTAGTTTGACTTTTTGTCTTGGCTCCCTTTATTAAAGTTTTCCTTGCTTTAACATGCTGCTAATCAATTTAGCCAAACTGTAAACTCACTCCCTTGGCAGTGCTTGGCAATTGGAAGGTGAGCAGCTGCAGCTGCGGCTGACTCATTCACAAGACGTGTCGGACAGAGAGCAATTCCATTTGCACTAAAAAAAAATACGAAGAGGCAGCCATCCAAAGCCCTTTTCTCTGACAGCCTGAATACCTCAAGGGCGGCAGCAGTAAAAGCAACAGCAAAAACAACTGCGAATGCATTGCATTTGCTTCACTTGTATTTCTTTTAAAACAGATGCGGCAGCAGCATTACCCACAGCATACTTTTAGCAGCAACTGTAACAGCCTGAGACAAGCAGACAGTGTAACATGTTGCATTGTTGTTCTACATTTCTTTAACCACAATATCTTGTAACGCATTGAAGAATGCGTTTTCGTTTAATATCATTTAATATGTAAAAGTCTGTCTCCTTTCGGTTTCTCACATTCTTCGGGTCTTGTGGCACGACTTTTGTGGCTTTTGAGGGACATCAGTGCACTATATCAAATAGCAATTAGATGGTTTGATTGATTGCAAATGTTGTGGGATGCCTCAAGTTGGAGAGTTCAACGTCCATGAGTTGAGTCTGCTTTTGTTTGGTTTCTTTGTCACCATTGTTGGGAATTTTGTTCGCCTTGTTGCGGCTTGCCTTGACCCTGTTTTCATGCATAATGTATAATGGAACTTTTCAATGTATTGTTTCTTTTCCCTTATTGAATTGTTCCCTTTCTTCAATTTCCTGACATTATGGAGCAACAAACACACTTCTTTCGATACTGTTTTGGCTTGAGCTGTATTGAGAGTAGAAGAAAACCTTTGAAAGATTTTTTTGAGATCCAACCTGAATACATGGAGAGCGTAATTTCTCCAACTTTTGAGTTATGCACAGTTGCAGCTAGTTATTCATCAGTCATGACAATTTTATTCTCATTATTATTAAATTTAATTATTTCTTCTACACCTAGTCATTCATTAGACATAAATAGATATAGCAAACTTTTCTGACCATTTCTAATTGTTGCCAGAAAACCCGCAAGGAAGTAAGAACAATCTAACCTGTCAAGAATTCAGTCAACATTAAGTACTATTTTATAAGAATGAGTTAGTATTATTTTAAGCGTTTCGAGCACTTTGTTTTAACAGAAACATTAAATCATCTAAAGCCTCAAATATTTCAATAATAATTTCAATAAATGTTATTCTTAAAAAAAAGGCATTTACTCTTTTCAACAAGCTACCAATTAAGACAATATTTGTCGGGTTACAAATCTAGACTAATTTTACAATTGGAAGTTTCGCCTTAATTAATCTGTGAGTTTTGACTTGTAAGCAGCAGCGCAGTTGACTCGCAGCGTCACTGGGTTGAGTTAAGTTGACTTAATTATGTATTCCAATGTTTTTTTCTTAAGAACCTAAGCTAATCAAGCGTCAGCAAAGTACGGCGTCTATCTTATGTGACTGAAGATCTATTAGCTTTGTTCGACATGTGACGCAAATCGATGAAAAGCTGATCACTTAATTTTGAATTTGATAATTTTGGTAATTTATTATTATTATAATTTTATTGACAACTTAAATATTTTGTCTTGTTGAAATACAAGACAATTCTACAAGTCTTATATATTTTATTAAGCATTTTCTTTTACGAGCAAGAAAATATGTAAATGTTTCAATGAGATTCTCGTGCAGCAAAATAAGCTTTAGCTTTATGGGAATTTGGCAGCAGAAATGCAAATTTTTCAAGCGTTTAAATAATTCATTCATATAAAAATCGAAAAAACAACGGAAAATTAAAGTTACTTTTCAATCGCAGAAAAAGCAAATGAATGTGTTAGCATAATCAGTTTTAACTCTCAGCTGCCGTACATTAATAATGCAGTTTTTAAGGTTTTATTCCTCTATTTAAATATTTGTGTTTTTGTGGTGTGCAGAAAGTGAGAAATTGAAGTTAGTATTTATGTTTATATTTGAACTAATTCCGCGGCTGTCGCCGCCGCAACCAAAACGTTTGCGGTTGAATGGCTGCTTTGTAGCATACTTTGTGGCGCTGGCATGCACACACACACACACACAAACACACGCAGTTGTACATGAAAGTGCCAGATGTGTGTATGGCGTAATGGCTTGTATGTTTAGTCTTGTTGTTGCGACTGCTGAGCCATTGTTTCGCCCCATAATATTTATGTTATGGTTACAAGGCTTTCGCCAGTCCGCATTTGTGGCAAGTTCTACTCGCGTGTGTGTGTGTAGGTGGCACACGTCTGAGCGACTGCGGTTCCCTTTCACTACCATCCAAGAGACGAAAGAGAGAGTCGACAACAACCCAATTCGATGGCGGAAGTGTGGCATTTGAGCTGAAACCCAGCAGCAAGCTAAAAGCTTTGCCTTTGCCTTTGCCAACAACATGAAGAAAATGCGAAAAAGAAGAAGAAAAAAATGGTAACCCAAGCAAATGCTGAGCATAAGTCAAGCAAATCGTTTGTTAATTGGCTGACATGTAGTACTCTTGTGGGACCAATTTAAAAATGGCCCCAGAACAAGGTCAAAAGTACATCTTGTTGTTGCTGCTGCTGCTGCTGCTGATTGATCGACAGCGATGTAGCGAAGCGAGAAAACACTTGCTGCTGCCTGCAACAGGCACGTGTACACTGTGCGTCTCGCTCTGACACCCGCAGTGCATGTACATTGTACAATGGGCACAGCGTTGCCAGACTGTCGCAATCTACTGCTTATTACAAGTAGAGATTTGCCGTTAAATTCGAATTTCGAACTGAGTTGCACTTTTTAATTATGCACGCCACATCCTTATTTATGTCATTACGCTTTCCTTTTCATTTTCCACTCTCCAACGACAAAAAAGCGAGCTAATTTTAAAATAATACACGCTGAAATAACGCAGTCAGCTAGTGATTAAAATGCCTCGTTGAGCGAGGGAAAAATTGGTCAACAAAGTATAAAATTAACTTGGCAAACGAAAACAAAACACAGAGCGAAAAAAAAACGCGCATACTATAAAAATGCAACTCAAAATTGCAATTTAATTAATGAAAATGCGTTTGGGGAATGCAAAGAGAGAGAGAGAGAGAGAGAGAGAGAGAGAGAGAGAGATTGCAAACTGCGGAGCGGAGACTCGTAAAATATGCGATAGAAAGCAGATACAAAGTTGTAGTGGCAAAAAAAAAAAGTGCAATGTGGCAGGAAAAGCGTCAGCTGGCTTCAATGACAAACAAACTGAAGAACGAGAATATGGAAACAAGGAAAAATAGCCGCAGTTTTGTGAGAAATGTGAAAATTAGTAGAAAACGAAATTTGCCAAATTAGCAAGCTGTAAATTTTGCAGCTTTCGTTTCGTTTCGTCTCGTTTCGACAGCAAATTAATAAAGTTCCACGTTATTAGTGCAGTTTTAGCCTTTGCTCATTTTCTAACTTATCTGTTTTTTCTTTCTTTTTCTCTCTTTTTCGGCCTGCACTGCAACGGTAAGTTGGCCAGTGTGACCGTTCGTCCGTCCATCTGTCTGACTGTCTGGCAACTAAACAGCCGCAGTCGAGACGCTTCTCCTGCTTTTGCTCAATTTAATTTCGCTTGTAGTTTTAAGCAGTCCGGCACTGAAACTTTTTGCCCTTCCAGCCTCTCCCCCCCCCTTCCCCCTTCCGACAAGTTGGCCAAAGCCAAACCCCTCTCTAAATGAGGCCATTTCTTCTCCATTGTGCATATGGAAATTGTATGCAGAACTTTTGGGCTCGCTCAACTTTAAGAGCACGCGCCGAGGAAAGCAGCTGCGACTTTGCTTTAATTTATCGCCGCGGCTTTATCGCGTGCACTTTTTTATTTATGCAGTTTATTATGCAGACACATACATACAAATGGCGTATTAACGTTGTCATTGCATTACACAATATCCTGCTGCAATATCCTGTCGCACACTTGACCTAATTTCACGAGGGGAGTGAAAAGTTTTTACAGTTCTTCCTCTGTCTGCACTCGCAACATATCAAATATATATTTTTCGATATTAGTTTCTTTTACTTTTTGCCTCTTGATAATTATATAACAAGGCTCAAAGCAATTAGCTCAGCAGATTGTTTACGAGAAATATATACTGAAGACAGAGCAACTCTCAAACATTCAATGATTAATCAGAACTCGCACATTCTGCAAGCATCAGCAGCAAACAAAATTCATAAGTGCAAACTTTACGCTTGCACCCAATTTTCAAACTATAAATTTAACGTCTCGAGAAAGGAAAGGAAACGAAGACCGAAGTCCTCTTCACTCTCTTCCCTCCTCCTGATGTGTTGGCTCCCTACAGTTATTGCATTCAATTAGCCCGTCTTGGGGAGCTTTCACATTTTCCTTTACCCCCATTTCACTTAGGAATTCCTTTGCCATCCGCACATTGTGTGGACTGAACGAACATCGTCGACCGGTTAACGGACTAAAGTTGACCGACATAAATTTCATTAATTAGTGCAGAATTTGCTGTACTTTTTGAAGATTTGTTAATGTTGCTGTGCTGCGGTCATTAGCAAAATATTTATGATGGTTGTTTGAAGTGTAAAAAGTGCATGATACATCCGGGTCAAAATAATTGCTTCACTAGCCACCAGCATAATACAAATATTTTCCTAAATTCTATTTCGATTTTTAGGCAGGCAACTTAAAGTCGCTTTTTCATTTCATTTTCGGTTGGCAAACTTTTTTGCCCAGAAAAAGGGGATAAATCAATTGAGAAAAAATATTAATGAATTATTGATGAGATAAGACCGAAAAACCCCAAAACGAAATCGAAATCCAAATCGGAATCCAGTGAAAATCCAGCTGAGAATAACAAAGACAGCTCTCAACTAGTGAATACCCTATAGGCTAAAGCATAATATATGCAACGTGTACGGCGTATAAATAGCGTAAAAAGCGAGCTAAAAAAAATTCAGCAACGGTAGAAGAATTACACTAGAGGGCAATAAAACATGATTATTGCGGTAGAACTTTACAGACCGAGCAGACAATGAGTTGCATTCGAGATGGAATCGTTCAGGGAGATGCCAGAGAAAGAGAGAGAGAGAGAGAGAGAGGGGGGCGGGGGCGGGGGAAACGGAAGAGGAAGCTAGATGTTGAGCTTGCCATAAATCAGAAGCCGCAGATTGCCAGAGAAATGCTAAACGAGTGAATGCGTGTTGTTGCTGCGCCTTGACCAGACTCTGACATTAAATACTCTCGATATAAAGTGGAATGTAGCATTAAACCAGTGTTGAGCAATTCCGCTAAATATTGCCCGTTGCCGAAGCTTGGGAAGCAAACAAAAACAACAGCTTAAATGCGACATAATTGAAAAGCATTACTATTGTTGTTGCTGCTGTCGTTGCTGTGGCACTTGAGTACTTTGCGCTATGCATTAAATGCAATTTGAACTGTGTTAAAAGCGCACTTTTCGCGCCATCGCCCTTCGCCTTTCGCCGTAAACATAATTTGCATTGCTGTGAAATATTATGGCAGCAGCTAAAAGTATGCAATACAAATTTTTTATTGCGCCACGAACAACAACAAGGCAGCAAAGTTGTATTAGCGGTCGCTCAGAGAGAGAGTGAGACAACGACAGGGGCAAACGAGGATGAAGCGAGGGGAGAGCGAGAGTGAGATGGAGTGCAGTATAAAGAGGAGGTACTTACCATTATAGAATAGCCATTGCTGTTGCTGTTGTTGCTGCTGTTGTTGCCGCTGTTGCATTATGCTAAAAACTAACGCCATTATTATAATAACTGTTCGCAATGTTGACGCCGCTTTGGCGCTGCTGCTGCTGCGCCACTGACTTTTTCTTCTTCGCCATGCTGTCGTTGCTGCTGCTGCTGCGATGTCGACGTCGACCTGGGCAGCGACAGCATTACTTGTGTTACGTACAGCAATTGCGTCGACGTCGACGTCGACGCCGCTGCTTGGCAAAGTCGCGCATAAATTTCGATGGCAATTTTGTTGTTGTTTTGCTTGCAAATCCCTCTGCCGCTGTTGTTGTTGTTGTGTCTGTTTATGTTTGAAAATAACAATTTCTGCAGGCATTCAGCGTTAGTTAATATTGACCGCCTCTGGTTGAATTTGTGATTTCACTTCGACGATGACTTTAAACAATTGTTTGTGTTGCATTTAAATACACTCGGGCATTAAAGTTGTCGTTGCTTTGCTTGCTGCCGCAGTCGCAGTCACTGCTTCGGCTTCGGCTGCTGCTTCTGCTGCTGTCAGCACGTGACGCCATTTGCCTTTATTTTGTGCTTTTCGTTTGATTAGGGTGAGCACTCACTGATACACAGACACAGTGACACACTAGCACACACGCACACACACTACGGATGAACGCTTCAACTTCAACTTGACTTCATTTTGTGCGCTTGGACGTTTTTCCTTGTTTTTCCTCTCTGCCCGAAAGTCAAAAGAGAAATGAGGCAAAGTTCATGTTGCGAAGTTGTTGCTGTTGCTGCTGCTGTTGCTTGTTGTTATAGATCCTTTTGTTGCTGCTGTTTCCACGTCAACACTTTGTGGCTGAGGTGTTCTTAACACTGTCACTTTGCTATGTTGAGTTGTGCTGTGCTTCAGCAGCTTAGCATTCGTGACCTCGTCACTTTTAGTCATTTGCCAACACTTGCCGCATTCTTCTTTCGTTTTTTTTTTTCACTTTTATTCAATTTAACGTTGCCAACTTGCTCTCATTTCCTCTTTTAATTTAATTGCATTCGCGACTACAACTACAAAGTTGAGAGTTTCAACTCCTGCTTCTCTCTCTCTCTCTCTCACTCTCTCTGAGTTGTTGTTGTAAGCTTATTGACCCGCTTTTGTATGCCTCAAGTTGTTGTTGTTGTTGTTGCTTGCGCCTTTTGTTTGCATTGCCCACGAGAGGATTTTATTGTGTGGTCTACTAACTATACTCGACTCTACTACTCAACTCACCTCCCCCTCTCTAGACTCTTCTACTTTGGTTTGCTCTACTGTTATCCCTTAATCCTTATCAGTTGCCAATCGCTTGCAAGCAAAAAGTTTCACACAAACAATGCGGCTTTCATGTTAGTTTGCGTTGTTCTTTACTCTTTTTTTTTTGTTTTAATTCGAACAGCTGCCAACTTTGTTTGTAGCGCACTTTCTGCAATAAAGGTAAATGATTTATTATTGAGTTGTGGCCAAGTGCGGTTTTGTGGCGAGATCTTGACGTTGTTCTGGTTGTAATTATTATTGATGTTGCTAGTCAGTCGATGCGAAAAATAAAAACTCGACATTTATTGTGGCCAATTAAACAGTTTTAAGCACATGCTTAATGCATTTCATTTTGTTAATAGCCATATTCAAACAATAATTATTTATTTCAAAGTTGTAGCTATTAATTTGTGGCATAAATTAAAAGTTATTTGTTTTTGCATTCCAACTGCAACTTAATTAAACAGTCTGGCAACTCTCTGAGATTAAACTAGGCTCGCTAGCTGTCTCGCTTTATCCTGCAACTCCTTAAGACAGCATACGCCAGCTATCCCACTTTATGGTGGCGATCTTAAAGCTAAAGCAAATGGTAGCAAAGAAAAGGTGATGGCAGATCAATATCGCGACAGCATGTCAATAAATGTAAACATCTTTTGTTTGTGTATGTGAGTGTGAGTGTGGATCTTGAGCTTGAAGAGCAAAGAGCAAAGCAAAGGCAGCGGTAACCATCTTGAGTATAAATATATGTACATTGGCGGGCATTTTATTATACGTATGCTCGTGCATGAGACTAAGCACGCATAATTGTATGGGAATGTGTGTGCATATGTGTGTGTGTGTCTTGTCAAAGGCACCTACATATAAGAGGAACCGCTGCTGCTGCTGCTGGCTAAGCGGCTTGTTGTGAAAAGAATGCTGCTCACAATTCCTATTTTTCCTTTGTTGTTGTTGCAGGAGTTCATTGGGTAAGTGAGCATTGTGTGTGTGTGTGTGAGTGTGTGTGTGTGCTTTGCGTGTGTGTGTTGAGGTCGCGTGTGTCGCAGAGTGTGTTTACACAGCTCTTAACAGGCGCGTGTTTATGAATTATTAGCCATAAGAACTCAACACACACACAAATGCACACAACGCACACGATTACAATCTGTTATACGCCTGTATTTAATGCCAAGAATAGTTGTTTGATTTGTTCAAAGCGAATATGACAGCAATGTTTTATTTAACGTAAGTCGCCCTATTGGGCAACCTTTGCCAAATCTGTTTATTAGTTAACGCTAAGCTTGGCAATGGCTTTTAGCTAATTAAGAGACATTCTGTCTGTCTCTCCTTGTGTATGTGTGTGTGGGTGAGTGGGTGAGTGTATTACAGTCCATTACACCGGATAACTGGATAAGAAAAAGTGCTGCAAGGCAACAAAGTTCAAGTGCTGAGAGCAGCTCCCAGCGGCCACACCCAAGTGCAAAAAAAAAGAAAAAGAAAACACACACTGCATTACATTATTTATTTAGCCGCAAGCAACCTTGGGCGAGACTTTTCCACATACCCGGCACCCTTAAATGCTGAAGGGTTTTATTGCAACAGGCAGCAAAAGATGCTTAAGTCAGCTTAAACAGTAGCTACAATTTTTAAATTTATTAAAACATACTGGTATCTGAAAGTCGAGCACACTCTTCGACTGCAATGTTTCTTTTCTTGTCTGGTTCTTTGGCTTTTTAAAGTCGAATGGTAAAAAACCTTTTTGCCTGTTTATAAAACACACAACATATCAGCTTTTGGCTTTTCCAGTTGCCTGCCGACCGAGCTGAGCTTGATTGATTTTCAACTGTGAAATGTACAAAGTGAAATGTGAAATGTAAAATGCTGCTTGACGTTTTCAGTTAGCCACTTGGGCAGGTGTCAGACAACCTATCAAATGTCTTTTAAAAATACATTGCTGCTGCTTCTGTTGTTTCTGTTGCTGTTTCTGTTGATCCTGATCCTTGTGTGAACAGAAACCAAAACTGTCGCTTGCCTTCACTTTAGATTGAATGCATGCGACATGTGTGTATAACAGTTGTGCTGCAGAACGAAAATTCGCAACCAAATTGGCTGCTCTGACTGACTCGCCTTCCCCTCACTCTCACTCTCACTGACAGTAATTTGAGTGGTGAGCGAGAAGTCAAGAGATAGAGATAGAGATAAGTAAGTACAGGTAAATTGCTTAGCAATTGCTTTGGTAATCGCGCAGTAATTTCAGCTCTCAGTTTTCCCTTCTATATACTCGATACTCGTTAATCAAACGTTTGGCATTTCTGCAAATAAGTTGGCAACGCTCAACCTAAGATGTCGACAGAGGGAGGGGAGACTTGTCACACTCTTGAGTTAATATTGTGACCGCCATGCACGAATGCGCGAGTGAGTGAGTGAGAACTAGAGGAAGGGGAAGCGTGCGTTGGAGTGTGTGTTGGAGTGCGAGTGCGAGCGGGACAACCACTTGTGTTGATGCTTTGTATTGCATGGTTAATCTGATACAAATATCAGCTGTCAATTGTTTATTGTTTGTTGTTTGCATTTTGATGTTGATTTAAGCAGCACAATCTACGTTATCACAGCAAGGCACAGCACAGCGCAGCATGTTCGCTGTCTAATTGCACTTTGGCCATGCTCAAATTCTTGCATAATTTTCTTGTCAATTGCGAATTGGCAATTGCAATGCAGGTTGCAATGCTTGTTGACATTTGACACAAATTGCTGTTGTCGTTGCTGTTGTGTTGCTATTGACGCGAACATTTGACGGCCATGTCTGCGGCTCATTGATGAGTGCGTCGTGTTTTGTGGCATGCAACAAACTCGCACACACACACAGTCACACACTTGACAAACGCCAATCGACGTGCAGTTCATGAATATTTAAATTTCTATTGTTTGTTGTTATGGCGGTTGCAATACAATCAATACGTCAGTCCGTCAATCAGTCAGTTAGTCAGCCAGTGCCCTTTGAATTAAACTCGTTAACACAAACACACACACATATTACTGATTATGCTCTTTCTTTTTTCTCTTTTTTTATTTTGTGAAGTGCAGTTTTCGTCCTGCCTCAACTTGATTTGGATTACGCTTTGCGATAACTCGCGTTTCTTCGACACTCTCGACAAAATACGCAACGCGTCGACGACGCTTCGACACACAAAACTCACGCAACTCTTGCACGACACGTGTCGCACTTCCGTAGCGCTGGAATCCCGTTAGAGTACTGGTTTCACCCACCGCAAACGGCAATTGAAACGACGACGACCGCACATGGAATCAGAAGCAGCAGCATCAGTCAGAACAACAACAGCAGCAGCAGCAGCAAGCACTTCTTCGTGGGCAGCAACAAGCTGAGGCAGCTTTCAATACTCAATTCGCCGCAACTCCGAAAAAATGCTCGTTTAAGCTTCGACCCTGCAGAGGGGTTGAGTACTGTAAACGTGCAGGGGTTGACTATGTTAAGCACTGTTAAAGTACACACGCAGACTTACGCAATGTACCATGCTGTTAGTGCATTCGCTGTTAAACAGACGAAGCTACTCGTGTGTGTGCCAACAGCAGTCATGTTAAACGTAGCTGCATTAGTTGTTGTACATCTAGTTACGTCTCTGTTAAGCATGTTAGCAGTTGCTTTGCGCTGTTAACGAACATTAGCTAAGGCAAACTACGCTGTTATTAGCGTGGACATTTTAAACAGCAACTACGTTTGAAATTGTACATGGTACATTTGTACCACAACAAATACATTTAACACAGCCACAGAAATTACAAAACTTCTAGGACGTAAATTGGAATACAACTCGCTCTACAAAGAAGGTAAATTGGTATTGGTTTATTATAGTTTACGTTTTAAATTTGTTAAAGAACTAAGGCGGAATTAACGAAAATATTGTTCATATAAATTAAGCCACTTTAAAATCAGCTGTTTATTTCGGGAATTACAATAACAACAGAACAATATTAATTGGCTTAAAGGCTTTTGATGTTTTGTTCTTAGCTTATATAGTTAACAGTTTTTACTTGCCAGTCTGTAATGATTTGTAAGTACCATAAAAACTGTGATTTTTGAAAACTTGTAAGTTGCTTTGCTCTTCCTAAATTCTATTGTCTTTTTTGGCAGTTGTGCTGTACCTTTTTCTAATAGTTACTTTGTTGTTTTGCATCGTTATTGATTTCTGTAGCTTCAGGTCGGGGTCTTCGTTATTATGAATGTTGTTTAACATATTTGTTTTTGTGGCTATCAAAAATTCTTTTTCTAGAATATACAAAATAACATTTTCCTATATTTCAATTGCTTTAGACTGCTGTTAATAGCTTTATTGTTAGCATGGGCTCCTTTAACATTGCTGATGGGAGCTCACTTAACAGTAATGTTAACAGCATGTACTAAAAATGTCCTCGCCTTGCTTTTCCCCTACTATTTACAGCTGTTAACTATTGCGGCGACTGTTAAGGCCATTTGCAAGTAATGTATTTAAAGCTGTTTTTAAATATTCAAAATCGAATGAGATTATTGGCTCTGAATTTGCAATTGCTATTTTTGCACGCATATTAAACGTAAATTGATTTCACAAACCATACGCTTAGCAAATTTAAAAGAATTTTATATAAACAATTAATAAAGTAACATTTCAACTTTCCAATTAATAAATTATATAACAATCGAATAACAAATAAAGAAGTCAAGTAAATATTTGTATTGCTTAAAAAATGAATGTAATTTCAACCGAAGTCGAAGTTACTTCACTTTTTTGAATTGTTCAAATTTTTCGGCATTTCTTCATCAATTATTGTTTGGCTTTTAAAAATTGAATGAACAACAAGCGATGGTATCGACTGTGCAATATCCTGTATCCACGGTATTTATTAAATAAAAGACAGTTGTTGACTATTTTATGTCTTATACTTTGCTTAACTTTACAGTACTCCGATTTTTTTTTTGTCGCTCGCATCCTCGACTATAAGGGGGTATGATAATGCAAAACAAATCGAGAACTCTATGCTAGAGTCACATGAAATTTATTCCATTGGCGTCGAAGTTCATTTGAGTGTCATAAATCAGCTGCCCACGCAAATGGCAGGCAGTATTGGAGTAGGACGAAGATTGGAATTGCGAATAGGGAAAGGGAATATTAGGCCAAGGGATTGAAGACATCGTCGACTCTGACTCTGACTCTGACTCTGACTCTGACTCCGACGAAGACGACAACGACAACGACAACGACAAAGTGTGTGTGCAAAGTGGGCGGACTTGGGAAACGGCAACAGCAATGGCAACTTTCGTTGCACGTGCTACGTGCCACAACAAACTGCAACTTGGTCACGACTCAATGCCAGCGACATGGCTGGCGACATCGACAATCGTGCCACACTTTTCTGTTCGTCTCGTCGAAATGTTATGGGGGAAATCCTGTTGAGCACTCGGCCAAAAAGGAAACGTGGGGAATCCCAATGATGGACAACAAAAACAATTCGCCAAGCGACTTTTCTAATATTTCACGTTGCGAAATCAATTTAAAGAGCAGAAAAATACCGCCGATTATGGCAGTCACGACAAAAAGTTGCCAAAGAGATAGAGAGAAAGAGAATAAGGCGGAAATATGAAGAGGACAAATTGGTAGTAAGCACAAAGATGAAGATACGTAGTTTTGGTGGCAATTTGAAATAGGGTCGAATAGCGTAAAAATATGTATGGGAAAAAAACATTCTAAAGATGCGAATTAAACTCTTTTAATCTTAAAAAGAATATTCAAACAAGAATTTCATCTTAGAAAATTCTTATTTTCAGATTGAATTTTTGCTGTAGTAAGTAAGGTAAATATTTATAGTTTTCGTATTTCAAATTGGAACTATTATTTAACCTTATGCTTATAATAGACTTTTTGCATTATTATTTATGTAACTTAACGCATTCTTAACTAATTTCTGTGTCAATTCTAAATCTATGTTCGCTTTTTCTATTCTTCACCTTTCTAATTTTGCTAGTTGCTTTTAAAAGAATTTGTTTGTTTATGAAACCTATAATATATTTTATTTGTTTATTACTACGTCTTTCTAAAAGTTTTCTGAACTGTGTTGCGAATCTTTGTTTTTACCTTCTGAGTCCCGAGCTTTAATATTTGATCCCTTTTTCTTTTATTGTAAAGGTAAAATATAAAGAGGTTTATTCCTCCTCTGTTTTCCGTTCTATAGTTTCTATAGTCTAATGATTAGGACGAATATGTTTTACAAGTGTTTGTTAAGATTACAATTGTTTTCTTAGTTATGTTAAGTGAATCTCTTGAGGTTTCTCCTTTTAGAAGTTCGCTCTGTTATCATGTTGTATGTTTAGAAAATCCTGGGATAATTAATTTTGTTCGTTCCGGGGTCTAACATTTTTTACCTTTTTTGGTTACATTTGTATTTCAAGTTCCTAATTATTTAATATTTCCGATGTCACCCTTTACGGTGATGGAAAGTGATTCTGCCTGCTTAAATATAGTTTCTTCTATGCCTCGATAGTGTAAGATTATTTGATTTGTCTAATATTTTCAATTTTTAATTGAAAACCATGTATTTTTTTATTTGATTGAATATTTTCAGCAGATTTGCTTATTATGTTGTCATGCATTCAGGTATTAATTGAGATTCAAATGTTCAACCCGAGTTCAACATTGAGTTCATTCATTGTAATATGTTCCATGTAAGGTTTGCCAAATAATGACTAAGAGACACCAGCACGTCAGTGATTTTGGATTTACTTTTCAATAATGATTTATTAATGAATTGACAGACTGATCTTAGCCTATGTACATATGTTAGTAAGGCTGCATACATACTTTTCTAAATCATCATCATTGCTTTCGACTTGGACTGGTTAAATTTGGTTAACCTTTGTTCTTTTTTATTACGCAGTTGTTCCTCGATTTGCGGGTACAGTTCCCTTCTAAATTCATTCAATCTTGCGATGTCCGCATTTTGACATTTTGTCAGCATTGTTGTTAATTCATGTACACATATTATGTACTACACGAATATGTTATGCTCTGATAAGGCGTATTAGCGAGAGAGAGAGAGAGAGAGAGAGAGTGTATTCTGTGTAAATTAATAGAAGTCCTACTTTAAGGATTGATTTAAGACGCGATAATGCGAATGAGACGACTTAGGATTTGTGAGGCTTTGACCGTGACGATTTATTTCCAAAATTCAACTAACTGCCAGGTGCATAAATTCGTATAACTAGCCCTGAAAGTGCTGTCTCGGCTGCCCGTGCATGGTGTTAAGTAGCCACAGTTGCGTCGCAGTACATTGCCCGCTGATTGCGCTGACCAAAGATTGGGATTTTTTGGAACGTCGTTGTGCAATGTCCGCAGGTGTCGATTGCCTTGCATTATTTTCATGACGGCTATGCATGATCAGGTTGAGAACTTCCTTGTTTCTGGGAGACCGTGTTAACTTACATATGTATGTATAAATTAATTAAATTTGTTACTCACTGTAACTTAGATGAATACCGATTAGATTCTCGAACTTTGCTCAAGAGTAATACGATTGAGAATTGAAATTTGCTTTGTTTATTAGTGAAACGAAGCGATCTGTTTGTTTTAAAGACAATTTCAAGACTAAATCGAAGTGTTAGAATTTTGTTATTATAAAAGCTTCTTCGAATGCAAGACTTATGGTATCGCAATCGTCTCATAGCAGACGCTCGTTTTCAGTTCAACATTCTTAAGAACATTGACTTCAGTTAACTTATATATGCGCAAACGACTAGCGATCAGCTTGGGAATGCGGACTTAACGTAGCTCAATAGTGGGTGATCATATTTCACGCTCACTTGAGTTGGTATGTTTGCATATTGCAACAATTGTTGTTAATATTCGGTACAGTGTACCCTCAATATATTGGTTCTTTCAAAGTTTTTACTTTACTTTCTTATAAGTATGGTCAAATTAACCTTATTCAGACTGTTTGCTGGTTAGTTTTCATAAGTATTTGTATAAGTATGCTTGTACTTTTGTTTTTTTATTTGGTCGGTTCTTCTAAGTACTTAAAGATGTATGTACTTTCACTTTTGTATTCGTTTTATTCCATTACCAAGATGAAAGGACTGAAACTGACTAAGGTTGCTGATAGAATTTGAGTTTTTTCCTTTGGGTACTCAAGAGTTGGTAGCACCTTGTAGTTCCCAATGGAGGTCAATCCTTTCAATTTTAGCCCCTTGACTACGGAGTGTCTCCGCCCTGTGAGTATTCTGTTAAGATACACTTTAAGATAGATTACTTTGCTTACTTGTGATATTGTTTTAATAATTGAATAATAATATAATGAATAATAATATACAAAATACTTAAATAAACCAAGCTACAATTTGAATAATTGAATACATTTTTCTATAACAAACTCAGTTGAAAAATACAACACTTCACAAAGAATATACGAGTAATAGGAATTTTGAAGTGAATTTAGCCCAAGCTTAAGACCTTTTCAGCCAGTGCTTTATTAATAGTGTTAATATTAATTAGATCTATCATTTGTAAATAAAAAAATGTATATAGCAATTTTGTATATTGTAATATTGCATTGTAATATATTAAGTGTGCTAAATAAATCGTATACATTTCACTTTTTAACTTGTGATATTCTCTGGTTGCTTAAATATAAAGTTTTATTTCAAAATATAGTCTTCTTTGTGTTAAAAATTAATTTAAGTGTTGAAGACTGAAGTGAATGAAATTAAAATGGCAAAAAGTATATAATCATTATTAAGGGGCTGTCCATATATAATATTACGTAATCACTTAGGGGGTGGGAGGGGGTTAAGGAAATGATTATGTTTGATTACATGGGGAGGGAGGGGTCTTGGACAATGATTACGTAATCATTTTATAAAAATGTTGTTAAAAGTATTTATTCAAAAATTGGTTTAGCGCCGATTACTCTGTCGATAAGTACCGAATGCAATAATTCATATAAATGTAGCTGTAAGCTTCGATTGGAAATCAAAGAAACCCCTTTACCGTGTGGCTGTACGGTGATAGGGAGAATGCCTAGTAATTCAGTCATATTAAGGATGTGAAGACCTCGAATGGCTTGACGAGGACTATGTAGACGACGAAGACGAAGATGATACCTGCGGATATAAAGAGATTTTGACAAGCCAACTTCCAATAATAAAAAATATTAAAGATTGGCTGGAATCTCCTTTTGAAAATACAGATTAAAAGAACAATTTTTCATATTTTTCTATTTTTGTGATTACGTAATCATTATTAGGGGGGAGGGTGTTCATCAAATGATTACTTTTGATTACCAGAGGGGGAGGGGGTCAAAAATCGCAGAAAACGTGATTACGTAATGGATGCGTATGGACAGCCCCTAAGAGGAACAATCAGTAAGTGAGCAACAAAATTAGCTTCAGCTTGAAGTTAGATGCGAGTGCTTAGCCGCGTATGGATTAGGAGTAGGACATGGCCATTATGGTGGCTTGTTTGCCAGCAAACTAAACTCGTGGCGGATATGACGATGATGCTGATGATTTCCGCAAACAAATATTTCGTTTGTTGAGCCAACAAGCAGCAGGACCAAGGACCAGCGAGAGGGTGTGGAAGAGGGAAAAAACAGGAGCATAGAAGAGGCAGCAAAAAAAAAAAGCCAGGTGTAAACTAGCTGCACATTCGCACATCCTTTATTGTTGTTGCTGCTGTTGCTCTGCTGCTGCTGTTGCATGTGAGTGGGAATGCGAATGCGTATCCTTGTTATCCTCGTATCCTTCCATTATTACGTGTGTGTGCAAACGTCGGTGTGTTGACGTGTCGTGGCTTTTGTTTGCGGCGGCGACTGGAAACGAGCTCAGTGGGTTAAATGGAAGCATTGCCAAAACGACGCGCTCCGTTTTAGTTATGCAAATGCAACAGCCAAAAGCAACAACAGCAAAACAGCAAGGCAGAAAAGCAGCAAAGCAGCAAATGCAAATGGGTTAGGCGCATTCACGTCCGCAACAAATGTGGCCACAATCTAAACAAAACGAAACGAAACAAAACAAAACAAAGCTACAACAAAAATTAAGCGCACAAAAAATGGTTTATAGTATGCCAACAACAACAACATCAACAACACACAGAAAAAAACAAGAGAAGGACTCTCGCATGAAAGCTGCTGCCTCGTCTGCTGCTCGTCGTCCTTTTGAACACAGTTTGTTCCTGTTTCCTTCCTGCGCTTGACACTTGCGGATTTAGTACTTCATTTGCAACAACATCGTGATGGAATGAGCACGAGAGCTGAGAACTGAGAGCTGAGCACCCGAGGATGGGGCAAGGTTAACCAGACCAAATGAATACTTCTGCGTCAAAATATGTAGGTGGATAGTGGATACTAGATTGCGGATAGCAGGTGTAGGCCAACTTGTTGTTGTTGTAGTGCAAGTTGTAGCTGTAGTTGGATTTGTTTTCACACATAGACTACAGCTAACAGAAGCTACCTCAGATCCCAGGAGAATTGTATGATATTCTGCTTGTTGTTCTGTAAAAACGTTCACAAATAAGTTCTGGAATATGTAAGTACCATTAGAAGTATCCGCGATATGTTATATGAAATAAAGGCTTTGTATAGATTAGTTAAAAAGTTTGATTATTGATTTAAATGATGTACTTACTTGACTTACCATTTGCAATAGACTTTCCTTCAATGATATGTGATCAAAAGGTGATCAGCAAATTGTGTTTATTTATTAAGAAACTTTAGCAAAGTTTTCCACTCTTATTCAATCCTTTATAATAAATAAATAAATATTATATATTTAAATTTATTCGTCAATGTAATACTTGAAAATGTAACTATATATAGACATATATCATATATATTATATAAGAGGGCACAAGCTGCCTTTCACAAATTTTAAAACACACGATGATATTTGACTCAGCTCTTGTATATTCCATTCTTATAGACTGAGATCTACATATATATTAAGTTATGCAGATAGACAGACTATATTGCATACGTCTCATATATTACATCGTTTATATTAAATAAAGTAAGTGGTATATTGACAATAAATATTTGACTTTGAAAAATTCTTAGGAAAAATGTGCGCATTTAAGAAACTGTGTCACAAAACCTTTATAAGGAGGGCAACTGGCGTCGAGTATATGAAAAAAATGCAAACTCATCCTACCAATCATGGAATACTTGGCACCATCTGTAACTGGTCTCCGACCACCCCCTCGCCATCTGCTATCCCCTCCAGCCATCACCCTGTCTATCAGCTCGATCAGCTGCTCAGAGCTCAGTTTTCAGCATGATTGCATTGCACAAGCCATGTGGATCATCTCAAATACCAGGCGAACATACAAGAGTAGCAAGTGGATTTAAGCAAATAAGAGAAGAGCAAACGAAGAATGATGTAATCCACTCAAAATGGATTTCACTGCTCTGTGGATCGCGCACGTGGCTTTTTGAGTTGCTGCTTTTGATAATTTTTGCTCGTCTGGTATTTCACTTTCCGCTGTTTCGACGACTTCATTCTTCTCCAACGACAACAACTAACTATTACTAATAATACTTCTACAACAACAACAAATGCCGTCCTAAACAAAAAGTCGACAAAATCGGCTAAAATACCAGGCTAACATAATTAAGTAGTAGGTGGAATAAAGGAAGAAAAGGAACAGAGAATGCAATTATTCTCTCAGAGCGTAATGAGGATCCCAAGAGCAGGTCATAATATTCTCCAATTCCATTAAGAAGCTGCTACTGCTGCTTGCTGCTGATGTCTGTTCGCCTGGTATTCGACCTGCTGTCATTGCACTTTTCCGTTATGAGGGATGCCTTCAATTGGCCATTGACTAAAACTATTGCAACAACAACTACAACTATTACTATTTCTCATTTCATTCTGCCCAGAACATTGACAAGTCAGCTCTTTTTAATATGCTAAAATACCAGGCGAACATAATTGATTAGCAGGTGGATTACTCCACGCACAAGAAAAAATAGCAGAGAATACAATTATTCTCTCAGAGCGTAATGTGGATCTCAAGAGAGGGAGACAATTTTCTCGAATTAAGAGTGACGTTCTGTTCTGCTGCTTGCTGCAGATTTCTGTTCGCCTGGTATTTCACTCGATGATTTCGTACTTTTTCGCATTTTTAAGGTACACACACCTCTATAGATCATTATCATGGGTGGTATGAATTTATTGATTAAAATTAAATACTTACTATACTTACTTACCATTTGCATTGGATAATAAATTTTCTAATGTCCAATTGTCTAATACATTTTATGTTTATTATTTATTTTAAAATATTCTTCTCCCAATAAAAATGTACAAATTATTATTAACATAATAAAAGTCTTAAATTCATCATAATCATTTTTGAATTTTTATTTATAATATCGTAATTATTTTGCTTTCAATGACATTTTGAAAGTTCTACAAATAATTTAACATACATTTTCCGTAACAATTCGTTTTAATACATCTTTATCTTTATGTATATAACAACAAAACTGAAGAATAGCATACATTCAATGTAAGCTCATAATGATTGAATCCTAACAGTTCTTTCCAACATGCTTATCTAGTCGTAGGACTCCCTTTACCTATAATATAGAAAGGTTAAGATAACGGAAATTAGTAATTTATAAAGTAATAAAGTTAAAGTACATATATTTTAAGCAAGACAAAAATAAGTATCTGTTCATTATATCAATTACCTATTACAAAGTATTTGAAATCGTTTTTAAAATCAACCTACAAATATGCTAATTTCTTGCATTTAATTTCGAGTTTCGAAAATTGCGGCAGTATGCAAAGACAGCGCCATCTGTCGGGGCAAAAGACAGACTACGGTGGATATTTTTTTAAGTTACGCAATTTGCCAAATATTCCGGTCATAATTTGAACACTCTATTAAGTATTATTTGGACAGTTGTAATTTATGTAACTGCCCTCGGCAATTTGCACGCCCGAATCGCAGCCAAAGGACTCGCTACCAGTATCAAGAGTACAGAATGTGTGACACATGATGTCTGCTAATAAGCTTGTCGCTGTAATCAGTGCGCATAAGTCAAAGGCCACAGTGGAGCTTGTAAAAGAGGAGTACTACAGTAGAGTGGAGAGAGGGGGAATCTTAGTGGAAAACTAACGAGAAGCAAGAACGCAAATTGCCAATTATGGCAAGAAAGTGCACGCATTTGCTTATTTATGGCACGAACGATTGTTTGATATATTTATGACAATCGCTCTCGCTCGCTCGCTCTCACTCATTTGTGTCTGTGTGTTACCTGTAACCCTGGTCAAAAGTGCGCAAGGGTAAGGAACCTGGGGAGGGGACAGAGGAGGGGCGACAAAAGGATGAGAGCTTGAAATTGTTGTACGTGCCGTGCCGTTGCTGAATTTAATGTGGCTTGGCATGACAACAATTTATGCTGCTCGCAGTCAGGAAGAAGAAAGGCAGGCAGACAGTCAGGCATCCTGCCAGCATATGCATGCCATATCATTCGCATAGCCAGCCAAAAAACGAGGGGAGCAGTTGGGGAAGCGGGGGCGCCTGGCTTAATGGGGAATCATATTTTTTGTATGCTGGTTCGACTGGCAGTTTATAAGCATTTAAGCGGCTTAACTCGCCGCCTGACTTATCGCATTGTCATCAATTTGGTTAAGTAGATTTTTCTCCCCAAAAATGTTAGTACTACATTCACATTACAGGACTTGCCCTGACATTCTCCAGCTCCAGCTTCAGTTTCGGCTCCGGCTTCTGCTCCCTTTGCCACGGCCCGTGCTACGTTGATTGAAAATTTGCACGCTCCATTGGGCGCATGGAAGGACATCTAATTATTGCATTGATTGAAAATTTCGATGGAGCAATGGCAACCGTGAAATGGGCCAACAGAATCGAGGCTCGCTTCTGTTGCAAAGGGAAAAAACGAGAGGAACTGTTGTACATAATCAATCACGTTTTATCAAGGATAATTGTTTGTCGCCGGCGCGTTTCCTGCGCGTTGCATAAATTGAGTACATAGCGAGAAACAATTAACTCCTTTCCGGATTAAATCTACATAATAACAAAAATATTGTTGCCTCTTCGTAAGAATAGATTTTCTTTTGTCAATTTTGTACTTATAAAAAAGTGCAAATTCATTTTGGGTTTTAATAAAAATATATTTATTGAATATTAAATTATTTGTAACCTAAAGATTCCTCAAGAACCAAACATAAATTCTAAATTGAATGACATTTTTAGCAAGTTTTTTTTCAGTTACACTCCCACTCTGTATGGGATTGATGTCGAAGTTGGTTTAATATCATATTCAATGCTTATTATTTGCGCTCGATTGCCTTTGTATGCGTCTGAAGAGTGTACACTCGATGCTTGTACATTTAGGCTATTATTCGCGAACTTAAATAAACACCTCGAGAGACAATGCTAGGCCTCTCAATTGTAATTGAATTGAATACATTTTGCAATGCAAACATTTACACAAATGGAAGTGCAAATAATGGAATTCAACACTCTCAAGTCAAAATGCCAAAATTATTTGTGGTTACTAAAGTATTTATGAGCAAACGTCAAGCATTGGACTTGACTTTGGTGCACAAAAGTTTAAATTGCTTTAAAGGAGACCCTCAAAATAGGAAGGAAAAATCAGAAACAAAATATAATGGATACTTGGCTTACTTGGCTCTTTAAATTTACGAAAAGAAGCACCAGAATAATTAAATAATTAACAAACAATTGAACTAGTTCAATTGTGAACAGCAACTGAAGAGCTCAGAGAAGCTGGGTCCAGTGATTTGAGATATTCAAAAAAAAATTGGTGCCCATTGCTTTAAATCGTTTGCCCATGTTTGCCCAGGAAAAATTTTTTTTTGCCCACCCTTAGTTTCGAAATTATGAAAAAAATTTTTTTTTCGAAAATTCAAAAATTTTTTTTTTCAAAATTTTTTTGCGGAAATCGCTTTAAAATCGTTTGCCCATGTTTGCCCATCTTTTAGTTTTTCGAAAAAAATTTTCGTTTTCGAAATTTTGAATTTTGAAAAATTTTGACATTTTTTCGGCTTTGAATGACTCAAACTCGATCGCCCACACCTCGAAATTATGAAAACTAAAGCTCTACAACGGTAGCCTCAAGTGTTTTCAAGTCTGCCCATATCTCAGAATTTCAAAATTTTGAAAAATTTGAACGTTTTCAACTTTTTTTGATTGCTCATACAAATTCATCGTTTGCCCAACATTCAAAATCTCAAATTTTTGCCAAATTTCAAAATTTTTCAATTTTTTTTTTACTTTTTCAGACTGCCCATTCGCTATTTTCGATTGCCCACCCTTTAGAATTTTAAAATTTTTCCGAATTCCAAAAATTTTCATACTTTTTTGATTTTAGCAATTGGCAAAAATTTGAGACTTTGAAACTTGGGCAAACGATGAATTTGTATGGGCCATAGGCTAAAATCAAAAAAAGTATGAAAATATTTTAAACAAGTAAGAAAGCTACAGTCGAGTGAACTCGACTGTGAGATACCCGCTACCCATTTTGAATAAAAGCAATATATTTTGCGGTATTATTCTCAAAATATACCAAATATACTGCAAAAATACTAAAAATATACAAAATAGTATATGTGGTATATCGATGTAGTACCGCATTCAAAATATACCATAGACGGCACAATATACCAGATTGTCAGCCAAAGCAACTCAGACCCCTAGTAAGTAGGCGTTTTTGCCCATACAAAAGTATTTCTTTAATAACTTCGACAATTTCTATTTGATCGCAACCAAATTTTCAGGGATCATAAATACTATAGTTATTACTGTATATACCAAAATTCGTAACTCTAGCTTTCAAATTACGCTTGTTATTCGATTTTTTTGATTTGCAGGGGCGGAAGTGGGCGTGGCAAAAATTTGAAACAAACTTGATCTGCGTGCAAACGTAACAAATGCTGCCGAAAAAAAATTATAGCTCTATCTCTTATAGTCTCTGAGATCTAGGTGTTCATACGGACAGACGGACAGACGGACAGACGGACAGACGGACAGACACACAGACGGACAGACGGACATGGCTAGATCGTCTCGGCTATTGATGCTGATCAAGAATATATATACTTTATAGGGTCGGAGATGCCTCCTTCTACCTGTTACATACATTTCCTGCCGGCACAAAGTTATAATACCCTTCTACCCTATGGGTAGCGGGTATAATAAAGCAAAATTTTGAAATTCTAAAGGGTGGGCAAACGAAAATAGCAAATGGGCAGTCTGAAAAAGTAAAAAAAAATTTGAAAAATTTTGAAATTTGGCAAAAATTTGAGATTTTGAATGTTGGGCAAACGATGAATTTGTATGAGCAATCAAAAAAGTTGAAAACGTTCAAATTTTTCAAAATTTTGAAATTCTGAGATATGGGCAGACTTGAAAACACTTGAGGCTACCGTTGTAGAGCTTTAGTTTTCATAATTTCGAGGTGTGGGCGATCGAGTTTGAGTCATTCAAAGCCGAAAAAATGTCAAAATTTTTCAAAATTCAAAATTTCGAAAACGAAAATTTTTTTCGAAAAACTAAAAGATGGGCAAACATGGGCAAACGATTTTAAAGCGATTTCCGCAAAAAAATTTTGAAAAAAAAAATTTTTGAATTTTCGAAAAAAAAATTTTTTTCATAATTTCGCAACTAAGGGTGGACAAAAAAAAATTTTTCCTGGGCAAACATGGGCAAACGATTTAAAGCAATGGGCACCAATTTTTTTTTTGAATATCTCAAATCACTGGACCCAGCTTCTCTGAGCTCAACTGAAGTCTGTTTGCTATGCTCACGCCACCTAACGGACGTTTGCTGCAACTCTGTGTCGCTATGAAATATTTAAACAGTGAGGAGAGAAAGGGATAAATAGCTGTTAATCGTGTGCATGTCTTAATATTTCTTGTGCTGCACTTTGCTATGTATTCAATTTACTTAAATGTTTGTGGTCGCATTGCATTCTAGAACATTTAATCGTAACGGTAGGAATCTTATGCAAATAGCTGCGAAATCGGAAAAAGGACCCCTGGGGATTGAGTTAACATTCCGTACTCAGCCGCCATTATGACACACAAACACACATACAGCTTAGCAACGAATTGACGAGGTGCACACACACACACATAAATAGGATCTTTTGTGTGTGTAAATTGTGCTGGGCACAAAAAGTATGCAACATAAGCAATAAGGATTATCAGATTTGGAATCGACATCGGAATCGGAAATATCGTCACATTTGCTAACTTGAGCTTGTTTGTTGAATTGAAATTGCTTAATTTACCAGATAATTTGGCATACAAACACACACATACGCATACGCAAACACACACCGACACACATTTGCACGTAAATAAACGTTAGGAAATAAACGTAATTAGCTCGCTTACGTTTTCGTTTTTGTTTAGACATTTGCTTTTGTGGTTTGCTTAGCAACGTGTCTTCTTCTTTCTGCTCCTCATATTCCCAGCCCCAATCGGGACGTTGTTTGCTTGCAATTTATGGAACTGAGTGCGGACTGCATTGTGTTTGGCTTCAACTATTTAACTTTTCCTCTTCCGTTTGCGCTCTATTGTTTGTTCACTTAAGCTCAACAGCTCCCAGAGTCAAGCTAAAGTTCAATGGGGTTCATTCGCTTGCCCAGCCTGGCCACACTACAGATTATTGCTTCTTCTTCTTCTTTGCAGTTCGCATTAAGCTGCAGAAGCTCAGAAGGACCTTTGCCAACTCTGTTAAGAGCTGGCTCAAAGTTAAAAATAAAAGAACTAGTTCAGTAATCGATAGCGATCATTTGAACAATTGAAACAACGTAGACGATTTTTATATTGTTAATTTTGTTGAATTTATTTTGGTATAGACACTAATTAAAACCAATGTCCACATTCATAAACACATTCACTAGCAATTACTTTTTGTCGAACTTAACGAGACGCATATCGTCGCCAACAGTCTCTAGATCCTCAGGGTCACGTCGGAATCTATAGGTGCCCACATCCTTGTCCGCCGATTCGGGCAACTTAACCTTTATGCCCTTGTACTCGAATTGCCCCTCTCGCTTATCTGGCACCTCCAACATTTGTTCCTTTTTGTACTCGATATCGTTGCCTATGTCAAGCGGTGCGCCCGAGGGATTTTGTATGGTCGGACCATCCTCGTCATATTCGGCATTTTTCCATCCATCGATTTCAATAGGCACAATCGGCATTCCATCCTTATCCAAAATAGTCACACTCTCCCCAGCACTTGCTGCTGGTGTCTCTGTTTCCGTTTCAACAGGTGTGGCAGGATCGATAGCATCATTGGTGGAGGAGAATTCACTCGCCTCACACGAAAGTTTGGTCGTTAGAAAATTTCGCGTGAAATCATCGTCACCTTTTGCCAGCTCATGAATATTTATATCCGACACAGATACTTCATTTTTTGGCTTTGCACGGTATTTGGCAGTTGTGACCAGATTGGCTCGAAAAGTATAACTCGAATAAATAACTCGCGATAGCAAGATATTTCTGCGAAGCATGCACAGATTTCTAAACATTTTAAGATCGTTTTTCAATTGTTCGTTTTATGAGAATCACAAGAAATAAGTTGATAATTTTAGTTCATATAATGTTAGATGACCGGAGCTCATGAAATTCCGAAAGTGTATAATAATATGATATATAGAATCAAGCAAATGACAGTACAGCCAAAGTAATGACAATTTCAGCGTCTACTTCGAGTAAAATAAAGAAATTTTAACAAGAACCAACGATTTTTTTATGATATGCACTCAATTATAAAATAATATCATTTAAAAAATGATAATATCATATATGCTAAATACAACATTTCACTAACAAGTTATTTAAAATCTGTTTCATATGTATGTTTAAAATATTGACAATCAATGTTGCAGTGTAAAAGGAAAGTCAAATGACATTTTAATTTTTTAATAAATAAACAAGAATAAGCAAAATTTGTATTCATTTATGATGTGCAGCTTTTATATGAAAAGTATTCTCCAATCTTAAATTAACAATTTTAAAAGAGTCTAATAAGATTTGTTTGAAATAAATTACAAACCAAAACTTATCTGTGATTTATCCATATTTTCGAGTTCCAAGTTAAATATTTGGAAACTTTTTGAAGACTTTAAAAATACATACACAAGCATACACTTGACTACATGAATATGCAACTGTGTCAAATTTAAAATAACTGGGTACAGAAATTTCCTAGTCGAGCACTCTCGAGTGCCATCCACAGGACTAGTGATTTATGTCCTGACACTACTTGCTGGTCAACAGCGGCTCAAAATATGCGGACGCCATTGACATGAATCTTTTTAAGCTACCTCAGGTCGTTAGTATAAGATATGTACTATGTACAAAGATCTTTGCATAATGGACTTTAATGGCGAGGCCAAAGGATTTGGTTAAGGCAAATGTAAATACACCATGTAGAAAAATTACCTGAGCTCCAGACTAGATCATCATTAGTCAACAAATGTCAACGTCTTCGTTTCGCCGCACGGCCCGATTTGATGCTGTTAGCTTTACGTTTTCCAGTTGGTTCATCAAGCTCCTCATCCGGCTCCTGTTTGCCAGTTCGCACTTCGCGATTCACTTTATAGGCAGCAGTCATGCGTTTTATGTTCTCCTTATGCACAATATCGTGGTTGACAATGCGGTGCGGATAATCCTTGCCCAGCACACAGCCATACTCCCGCTGTGCGCTCAGCGTTGCCTTCCACGGTTCAAAGATGCAGTTGGCCGGATATTTTGCCAACTCCGGCACATATTTCCTGATGTACGCACCCGTTGGATCGGTTTTCTTACCAAACGCCACCGGGCTATAGACACGAAAGTATTGGTAAAAGAAGGCCGACGCGGAGAGCCACATCCAATTGCCTGCATTGAGTGCCCAGTCCTGATCCAGCAGCAGCTGCTCAAAAACACGCTGCCCCTCCTCCCAGCTAATCCACAAATCGCCGCGTGTCAAAAAACATGCAACTGCGTGGCGTGCCAAATGATGTATCCAGCCCTCTTGACGGAGTTGTCGCATTATGGCATCTATGAATGGATAGCCAGTTCGTCCATGTGTCCATGCCGCCAGATGATCCGGCTGCTCGTTCCATGCTATTTGAATGCAATACGCATTCCCCAGCATTCGATCGAAGTTAGGTTCAGCGGCTGCAGCCGTATAATAGAATTCTCGCCACATCAATTGGCCCACCAAGGAAACTGGTGGCTTCGAGTGCTTGGGGTGTCGTGCAAGAATTCCTTGGAGTCGCTCGTAGAGCAATCGTGCGCTCAAACAACCAAATTTCAAGTAGGGACTGAGCACTGTGGTGCTGGGCTCAAGTGAATTTGGCGACGTTTTGGGCTTCTCAAAGCTGGCCACCCATTGTTCATCTCTGAGCGAGGCTTCCAATCGACGCAGTGCCTCCGTTTCACCTATAGAAGTTACTTTAGTTTTTGATTGGAATTGACATTTCAAATTCAAAGCTTACCACCGGGAAATTTATTGTCGCCTAGTTCATCGGGTCGCTTGACCAATTGCTCCAACGTTGGACAGTCGTAGACACTTACATCTGCCAATTCAAGTTCATCCTCTGATGGCTGTACTTCCTCAGGCAGCTTTTCTGGCCTTTCCCGTACTTTGGGCAATTTCAACTGCTCCACGATGCCTAAAAACTTTTGATATGTTATAGGAGCCTTGCCTAGGTTGCGTGCCATAACCACTTCAGGATTGTAAATGGTATGCGAGCAGTGTGTGTCCACTTGCACCTGATGCACAGCAGCCAGCTTCTGCACAGCAGCATCACGTTGCACAGCGTAAGGTTCAATATCTGATTCGTATGTCAATAATTCCACATTCCAGCGCTCGAAGAGTTTGGGAAAGAGCTCCACAGGTTTGCCACGCACTACATATAGACGCGAATTTAGCTCGCGCAGCTGATTGTCCAGATCACAGAGTGATTGTTGCAGAAATCGCCAGCGATTTGCGCCTACTTGCAACCAGTCGAGTATTCCGGGATCTAATAGGAATATTGGGCGCACGCTGTACTTATGTGGCGCAGCGCGAGCAACATCGAAAACTTGCAATAGTGCTGGATTATCGTGTACGCGTAGTCCTTTACGAAACCAGTGCACAAGAGTGCGACTTTGTGTTGATTTGCTTTCTATTTCAATGCTCATTTTTCGCCAGTCAATAAAATTAGCAATTTACCGTTTTTGAAAAAAAACATCTGTGACCGCCTGACCAACGAGCGCTGCCAACTCGTTCGTAACTCGCAAAATATACCAACTTGTCTGCCAGTATATTTACTAATTTAGTATTTTATTGCACATGCACCGGTAATAATCTTTTTTTATACATACAGTACATAGAAAATATATAAATAAACCCAAATGTTGGCTTTAATTTAACAAATTAACGAGTAATCATCATAGACGGTAGTGTGTTAACTCTTGCGCGTACGCTGCGTTTATGCGCAATTGCTAATTGGTTGGCAAAATGGACTTACTCGACTCGATATTGAACTCAATGGATGCTCCTCCAGCCACAAATGAACAACAAAAGACGCTCATCAAGAAGCAGCGCGAAATGATGGAGCGCATGCAAAACAAGCAGAAGGAGGAGTTGCTGCGATTTCGCAAGTATGTCGAGGAGCGCATGGGACGCTTCGCCAAGGACGATCGCACATGCATCGAATTCCAACCGCTGGACAAAGTGCATCGATCGGTTATACATGAGATTGCCGAGAACGGCGGATTTATAGCCATGAGTTTTGGCCGCGAGGACGAAGATCGTCATTCGGTGGTTTACAAGAAAGAGCATCCGCCTAGCGAGGATGAGGTGACAGCACGACGCAATGGCGAAGGCTGGAATAAGGACATAGCCAAAGAATACTCCGAGCGACGAAGAGAACGGTTGGCTCAGGAGCAAAGTGAAAAGCAAACTGCAAACTCATCCGCCGAGCCCGGATGCAGCTCTTCGGCTGCCCACAGCTCGAGCATAGAAGGCGCCGAGGTGAAGCCGACGTCCAATTATAAAGCAAAATATGCTCACCTCATTGGCGAATCGGCGGCGTTGCAAGCGGCACGCAAAACGGAAACTAACCAAAGCTATGGCTTCGTGCCCAGCAAGAATAAAAAGGACATGCGTTCCATCGAACAAACGCTTGCCGACATTCAGGCCAAGAAGAGGTTAAAATTACAGCAACAGCAGCAGGAACGAGAGCAGGAGCAACAAGATTGCCTTACAACAAAAACAGCCGAACAAACGGCTGATGATGAACAGCAGTGAAAGAAACAAACGTCTTCTGTGAACACAAAAGAAAACAATAGTAATAAGAATATTGTGTATGTAAAATGTATGATTTGTTAAATTCCAAGTTGAATCAGAAGTGTGAAGTAGTATGAAGTTGCTTCATAAATCATGTTGACCATACGCAGCAGACTGTATCTGTAAGCAATTCAAGTTGTTGGCCAGTTGAACGCATTAACTGCGCATCTTTAGATAAAAATTATATCAAATGCAGTGTTCAATTTGCAATTTCTATTTATAAAAATAAAACAAAATTTGTAGTCAATAGCAACAAAATCAACAAAGAGTGTTGTTCATTTGCTTATCATCGTAAGGGCTAAAAATTGCCAGAAAATGCACTGGTAAATCGATTAAAAATGTTTCAATATAATCGATAGTGCGCCAATAACATTCCTCCTCTAACGATAGAGGTGAGACCGTCCTTTTGGAATAACTATACTAAAAGTATGTTTCTTTTGCTATAAATGAAAATGGTGTTGCTCGTTTTTCGAACTCAAAATTTTCTATTTATTTTTTATTGATGCAGTCTAGATTACTTAACAAGCGATTCTGAGGCCTCCATATATATGGGATATTGTATATCCCATCGGTATTAAAAACGTCTACTTTTGAAATGTCTGGTCATACCCTGAGTAATAAAACAGTCTTGAGAAGGGAAACTGAATCCACGTGTAAGCAAAGACGCACACGATGATGGGACGGATCAGCTTTGGAAAAAAAAGATTGAATTCTACTGTATTTAATAAAATTGAATTGCACTTAACTTGCAACATGGGTTGATAATATCGTTTTTAGATAGCGGTCATATATTTAAAAAAAAAAACTATCTTTTTCGAGGAAAGCAAAATGGGTAAGTAACTCACATGGGTACAATTTAACCCAACTTTTATGATGAAAACTTTGATAGGGACATCTGATTTCTATGATTGTGTCCATGATAGTAGACCTGATAAAATTACAAAGGCAAATGTCTGCATACATGAATATTACTAGCTTTAATACATACATTTTTCTTTGTAGGTAAAAATTTTCATTAAAGATGAGTATCTTGATGATCCTACAAAGGGTGTTCTATAAGGAAACAATCGGTGAGTTTATTATCAAAATTATTTAAGATTTATGAGAACTCCAATGATGACAACTTTGATAGGGACATCTGATATCTATGATTTTGTCCATGATAGTAGACCTGAAACATTTATATAAATAGAAATGTACACGAATATACCTGGTTTATTGACAAAGTACTTTTCCTTTCTTGTAGGCAATTATCTTCGTTAATGGATAATTGATGCGAGGGAGAATCTTCTGTAATGAGGTGGAATTGGTAAGTCTATAACGAGACTTTTTAAATGTCAGGAATCTTATGATGACAACTTTGATAGGGACATCTGATGTCTATGATTGTGTCCATGATAGTAGACCTGATCTTTTTTAAAAAGCAAAATATATATCTATCTGAAAATTAATTGCATTACTGACTTAGCAATGTATTATTTTTATAGACAATGCTTTTCCCTCAAGGATAGTCAACATTGTGCGCAGACAATTGCCGGTAAGTTGACTTCTAAATTAACCTTTATTACATCTTTTCTGATGATAATTTCGATAGGGACATCTGAAGTCTATGATTTTGTCCATGATAGTAGACCTGATTCAATTATAAAGAAAAAATTTTACATACATGAATTTTACTGGCCTTACTAACTGAGTGTTTTATTTATTTATTTTTTTATAGTTAAATGTGAATCTTAATAGAAATTATTATTATGTATTAAAACCGGTAAGCTTATTAATCAACTTTGTTTGGATTTACGGAAAACGTTATGATGACAACTTTGATAGGGACATCTGATGTCTATGATTTTGTCCATGATAGTAGACCTGATCCAAACATAAAGTTCAGCATGTATCTCATTAAAAATAAGTTGCTTTACTGACTGGGTGATTTTTCATTTTGTAGGTAACGATTTGTCCTTTAAGGGTGACGTAGTATTGGTGGAATTTACTGCTGGTAAGTTGACTTGGTTAATAAAATGTATTACAACTTCTCTGATGATCACTTTGATAGGGACATTTGATGTCTATGATAGTATGTCAATTTGATAGTAGAACTGATAAAAGACCTATGTTGAAATTGGCAATATAATATTATGTCCACTACTTAACGAGTATCTTTATACGTTTCAGGTCGAAAGGTTAACAGCTCAACCTTTAATTTTGATGCTGAATTCAACTTTAACGAGATGAAGATTGATATATTTCTATATATGTATATGTATCAATAATTGATCAAATATAATAAATATAAAACAAACTAATCTTTCTTCTCAATCTTGTATACTTTTTATCTATGGGTAAAAGGGACTTTGACGTTTAATTTATATTACATAGTTGGCATTTCCGTGCTAATATTGTAGAAGACATGTCAATATTAGGACAAATCATAAAAGTAATTCTTATGGAAAAATTAACAACGTTTTTGGCGCCATCTATTTGAAAGCTTGTGCGCTTATCACACGCATTGAAATGCAACTCGGCGCAATCAGCTGTTCAACAGCTGTTAGAACAACTAAAAACAGTTGAAAAAAATTCTAACTAGCAACATGCAGCACTGAAATTTATTGTGAGCTCAAACACAAACAAGAGGTGTAGTTTTTACCAAATCAAGTTTAACTACTTGCCAAAAATGATGCCCGCAAAAACGGACTCTCGTCGTCGCCTCAATGCCACTAATGGGGCCACAATTAGCGACTACACAAAAGTGCCGGAAGGTCACAGCGTCACAGATGGCTTCGTGCACGAGCAATGGGTAGCTCCGAATGTGGAGGAAACGACTCCGTGGAAGACGATCGGCATAATTCTTACGTTATTCATTGGTGGCACGGTTCGTATTGTCCTAACTGCTATTGGACTGAAGGAAGTCAATCAACTTTTACATTTAGATATGCATATGTTGTGCTACTTTGGATTGGCTAACGGATGTTAATCAAGATCGCACCGATCGCGTCTGGGCGCTGATCGTAATTGGAGCACTCACCATTATACCAGGCGGATATTACTTCTATATACTTGCATGTATTTTATTGCGTCGCGGTGGATACTCGATGGACGACATTCGTCGTTTGGGTTAAAAGACCGTACTTAGTATACACTTATATATCGGTTATGTATTGTATATTTATTGCATTTTCACTAATGGCATGTAGTCAGAGAACTCGGCATTTATTGTATAAAAATATTGTAAATATATATAGTGTACATATATCATATGTATGTGGTTTTTTGTGAAATGATTCATGATTCAGAATTGAATTGGGAGTGGATAGTAGAGTAAAGATTTGGCTAACTAAACTAAACTTGCGACTTGCTTGAAGCTTTTATACACACATACAATACAATACATATAGTGGTAAATCAATAGTAATGCTATTAGCATGTGTATGGCATTTATATCTCTATAAAGCATAGTGCGTTTTGAGCTTAAATATGTCTTCTGCTTCCCTTCTCTTTTGTTATTTATTTTATAAACAATTGCTTTTCATGTTACAACAAAGCTTAGCTGTTTATGTAGTAGTTATTTATATATATCTATATAGTATTGTATATAGTTTGCATATTAATATATACACAGTTTAACTTGGCTATGCGATCATAGAACACTATAAAGGAGTTAGGTACATTTACAGTACACAATTTACATACGGTACATAAACAAAATACGAATACAGTACAACGAAATTAAGCTACAAGTGTTAACAATTTTTACTCGCAAATCACTGCTCAACAACAGTCACCTCGATGGGTGGTATAAACTTCCAAGTGTGTGCCTGCTGCTCATCAAAGCTCGAAGTCGACATTTCTAATTGACTTGTTGTGTTTGTGGCTCCTGGTCCTGATCCTGGAATACTGTTTTTCTGGTGTGTCTGTGGCTTGGTTACGCACTCAATACTAGTCTTGAAACGACCCGGCGTAAAGAAAATGACGGAACAATTGTGCTGCGTCTGCGCTTGCTTCTCCAAAACAGGAATTGTAATTCTACAAAATAAAAGGATATTACATTTTCATTACACAACATTATTCACATCGAGAACTCACCTATTTGGCCCAGAAATGGCAACTCGCGTTTCGAGGTTGTAGTTTTCCATGCCATTCAAATAGTCCTGGTAAAACTTGATAGTTAATACCAAATTTTTGAGCGGGTGCAGAGATTGATTAGTCAGATTAATGCTCAATTGTGCACGCTGCCCAACGGTGGCCACAATCTCGCTGTGCGGCTGCACTAGGGTATCCTGGAAGCTTATGGCTAGTGACAACACAATTAGTAAACGTAACGTGAGGAAATTTGTAAAGAAACTTACACCATTCAAGAGGAGAGACGGTAGTCAAGTCGACCATGCCATGAGAGAGCACAATGCCACGCAACGAGGCAACACCTTGGATGTCAGTACCGGTCAACAGCCAATTAATCTTGACGCGTTCTGCGATGTGTGTAGAGCACAGCTTGCTGAGTGCATCGCTAAACGACAAGAGTTGCGTGCGAAAACACAGTTCTAAAAAGTAAGTAAATTTAATTAAATAAACAATTACAAATGGACAGACATCAACCGTACCGCGTTCCAGATTCTCGGCAACTTCGGCTGCCCGTGCAGCGCAAACCTGTTCCAGCGAGCAGCGATCGACGGGAATGGGAACCCGACAGCTTTCTTTGGCCTCAATGAGTATGTTCTTGTTGTCCGTATAATTGAGCGACATTTCTTGAGCGGTTAAATTTGATATATCCAACACCAAATAGAACTGCGAAGGTCTGCAACATAAATACAAAATTTAACAAATCATTTTACATTACTCAATTACACTGTGTTACTCACATTTCAGCAGGCAGCACATCCCAGCTTGTGATCTGCGCACTGGGAATCAGCTCCAGGTTCAAGGATACAGCGCATTGTCGACAGTAGCCAGCAGTCAGTGCCTCACCGCCTGAATATTTGAGTCGCAACTGCGCCTCAATATGCTGCGTCAGCTGCTGTGGCCGCAAGCTGGACGATCCATCTGCTCCGCCTGGCTGCAGATTCAATGCCGCCAAGGAATGCTGAGCAGCGGCAATTGTTGAACGCGCTGTAACATGCTGCAAGTCCCGACGACGATGCTGCGGCGAGCTGATGCCCACAGGCAAGCTGGCATGTCCCGATGTCGATATGCTGGCATAGTGTGGCATCGAAGACGGTCCGTAATCAGCGCTGGTATTTAACGACCCCGGTGGCATGGGGCAAACAAAGTCCGCTTCCGCGTAAATATCAACCACGAATTCGAGTGTGCTTTGAGGAGCAACTGGCAGCTGAGCCTGCACCAGAAATAACATGCACTTATCTACAGCAAAGATCAAAGATTATCATCAACTTACCTGCAGCGCCTGCTCATCGATGCGAAACATTTTCTTCTGCAACTCTTGCTCCACGTTCGAGTTGATATTCACTTCCAAATGCTCCAGCGGCAGGGTGTTGCTCTCGTTTTTAATGGTTATGGTACAGCTGGAGGATTCGCCATTGTAGAGCGTCAAACTGGCTGATGTAACCACAATATCCGCCTTGTTCATACTGCTAAATGTTGCCGTCTGTGGCAGCGATGTTTTCACCGAGATGCGTGGCAACGCTGGAATGACATCCACCAAGTAGTTGGGCGGCAAATGGCGTCCACGCATGTGCTTCAAGCGACAATTGGACTTGACTCCCAGTGTATGCGTGCTATAGCCCTGTAAATCTAGTTGCCCAGTCTCAATAGGGGTGCCATGCAGCGCGACATTTGTTGGCACATGTGGTTGCAGGATGACGGTCTGTGGCAGCGATTCAAAGACAACGCCATTGCTAAGAAGACGCATATCGGTGACAGCCAGTTCAAATGGCAACGGATTACGCAGGCGAACGCACACCTCGCTGAGATCGTTTTTCACCCACAGAAAGGCTGTGTGAGAAACTCGTTAATTACTGCAGTTCATTTTGTTTTTGCTTGCTACCTTACCTATTTTGTTCTTGTCCTTCTTCTTGTCGCGTCGATCCACGGAATTAAAGTGTATAGGAGTAAAAAGAAAAGGACCGCTGTCGGCTTTGGCAATCTTAATGCGTTGCGGACGCAAATGTGCGGGCAAATCTTTGACCACCATCTCCATGCAATAGGGCAAATCGGTAAGATTTGCGGGCGGTATCACAGTTCCATTGTCCAGTACTAGCGGCACTGGGGAGCCTTCGCATTGTGCGCTTAGATTCTACAAGCAAATCAAATTAAAAACATGTTTCACTCGGGTATCATCTCAGTGGAATTCACCTGCAACTGCACAGCCATTTCGCTTTGCTCGGTGGCGGTCATGTTGTCCCATTGGGTCTGCAGTAGGAACGTCATGTGGCGCGTGGCCAATGCCGATTGTCCCAAACGCCGCGCTGCCGTTATTAAATTTTGTGCCAAATCTATTTGCAATGCTGGCCAGCCGGCAGCATTCTCTAGCACTTCGAGGGGATCGAGTGACAGCAGATAGCCTGTGAAGCTGCCTAGCATTAAGCGATAGCTTTGCGTCCAATCCGGCGCTTGACTGCCCTGCTGCACATGCTTGAGGGCTGCCAGGCGCTGGAAAAATGCCGCTTTGCGTTGATAACCAATTTGTTGATACAGCTCTGTCATAATTTCAAAGCGTTTTACACGCTCCGCTTCGCTTAAATTCAAATTGATGTACAAAATGTTTTGCAGAAACATGGCAACGTCTAGTGGACGATTTTGTTCGATGCAGATGCGTGTGGCTTTCAGGGCAGCTTCTGTCTCAATGGTGGCTGCATGTCGATACTTGCTATAGTTAATTATTGCCTTGCGGTAATAGTTGGTAATCTCCTCCGGCTTGAGTATGTTGCCCGGCAATTCGCCATTGCGTTGATGGCCAAATGGCGAGGCCGATATTGTCGATGTCGAGGAGGAGGACGATGTGGTTGGCGTGCCGGATGCGGACGAGTTGTTGGTCAATAACGATGAAACCGATGAGCAGGAAGATGAATTCGACGTGATGGCATCCGCACAATTGGCCGGCGTATTGATTTTCTTGGTAGCATCGCTTGCTCGCCACTTTTCTGGAGTGTTGCGTAGCGGCGAAGAACCTGAAAAGAAAGAATAACAAATTAACACTGCTCTACTTTTTTTGGACATTTTGTACTTGCCTGTTTCCTGTAACGATGCATTCCTGTGCAGTGTCTCAATCTCACGCATTTGTGGATACAATATCACTGCGGAAGCTGCACACAATCCTTCCTCGCTGGCGCCCACCCACAGTGAATCGCCCACCGAGCGTAGTGTCTCGTTGGCATTGTGATACAAGCTCAAAGCGTCATCCAGTAGACCAGCCTGCAGCGACAGATCCGCCAGATTTTTCATGACACGACCAACGCAACGCTTACGATTGTTGCGCGACTCCATGTCCAAGCCGACAAAGTCTCGTTTTTCGAACGGCGCAAGCAATAAACTGACTTTCTCGGCTCTCTCCCGCGAGCGTTCCAAACGTCTCGACTCGAGCACCCAGAACAAAGCGTTGAGAAAGTCGCTCACACGCGACTCTAGGTCAATGCAGTTGTCCTGCTCACGATAGAAAAATGCCTGCGACTTGAAATTGGAAGGTGTTGTGAACTCATCCTGCAATCGAGTAGCGGCGAGAGGATGCTGAGTCTCCTTGAGTACCCCCAAGTCTGTGCTGCCATCTGCTTGTGCATTATCAACCGTAGTAATGTCAGCTTTGTTTTGAATTGGCAAGGATTCATTCGCCGCTGCATCTGGTCCAAAGAATATGGCACGCGATTCATAGAGTGTGCCGCCATACCGCACTTTAAGCGATTCATGGTGACGACACAGCTCGTTGAGTTCCGTTTGATTCTCGAATTTGCCAATTGTTATTAAGCCGAGCAGGCGACGATGCGTCTGAAAGTCGCCCCAATCATTGTGTTCCACGGGATGCTCGTGAATGAAGCGAAAATAAATAGTGCGCACTACGCCACTAGAATCTGTATCGAAAGTTTGTACGAGCGTTAATGAAACTGTGCTGCAATTGCAATGTCGATTACGTTACCCGTCACTTTGATGTTGTTGACACGTCGCACCTTCTCGAAGGCCCGCTGTAGGATGCGGGCACGGGAGGGTCCGACGCCACGCAGCAGCACCAGCAGACAGCTGTGATGAAGTGCGTTCTGTTCATAGTCCAGACGTGACATAACTGGCTCCACGCTTGGGGCATGGGACTGCGCTCCAGCAACTGTGGAACGCATTTACTTTCAACTAACTCTCTCTTGGGTTTTCGCTTTGCAGATTTACGTCTCATTTGCACATTTCCAAGCACAGTTTGTTGTTGTTAAGTGGCGATGCAGCAAGAGCTCGACATTGCTTGTTGACTTCGTCGTGCCTCAATTAATTGCCATTGTGTCGCAAACTAATAGATGAGGGCAGCAGCAACTTTGTCGTCGTCGTAGCAAGCAGAGATAACATCGAATCGCCTCCCCTTTTGACTTTTGCTTTCGCTTCTGATTTGATGATGTTGCCTGGGTGCTACTTTTACTTGCTGCACACGTGTCCCACAGAAGTTTTGCTTGCGTCTATGTGTATATGCGCTTTACAATTAATTATTGCCGTAAAAATCCATAAAGAAAACACTATGAATTAATTTTTTGCAAAGTACAAAATCAGTGCTCAGCTGCGTGCTACTCCTTGTGAATGACTACTAGAAAGACAAATACAAGCGAATGGCAGTAAAGTGCTCCACCATGTAACAGCAAATGTCCGACACATGCTCCTCCTGTTAAGTTAAGTTAAGAGCGGCAATTTGCTGTTAAGCTCTTGCATATGGCGGCAGTTTTAAAATTATTTACATTTCAGTGGACAAGTTCTACTCTTGTTGCAATTGTTTATTATTTTTATATATTTAATTATTCGGCTTAGTCTGTTTAAGATAAGAAGGTTATATATAGTATTTAAGCATACAATTAAGAAATTGTTTGAAAATACGCGCCGCCTTTCTGTTGTGCAAAGTCTATGAAAGTGTAACCAGGTGGTGACGCATTGAGTTTGCGTAGCTTGGTGTATTCCTTCTTGGTATATTCCCCATATGTGGTCACACCAACAGCTTAAGCAAGATAGTTTTTCCACCTCTAGCGTGAGTTAATAAATGACAACATAATTTTTATTTGTTTATTTTTTTTTCGTTTATTAAACAATGAATTTGTTGCCACGATCCCGTGAAGAGTTCGCACAAACGGACTACTGGAACGAGTTCTTCAAAAAAACGCGGTGAAAAAGCTTTTGAATGGTATGTATCAATCAAACGTATATAAACGATTATCAACATTAACCGGCAAACAAACTCAAAACACGTTGCGGCAATTTGATATATATACATACATATATATATATTCAAGTTTTATATGTAGAAAATAAGAAACATTAGCATTTAGAAATATAATTGATAATATGAAACTTACAGGTACGGCGAATATCTAGAACTATGTGATCAAATACACAAATACATAAAACCCGCCGACAAAATTCTGATGCTCGGCTGTGGCAATTCGAAGTTGAGCATGGACATGTATGACACTGGATTTCGGTAGGATATAATTTTTAACCTATTAGTGTATTTAATCGTTTATAAAAATTTATAATTGTTTATTTACTAACAGGGAAATCACCAATATTGATATATCACCTGTTGCTATTAAAAAAATGATTGATATCAATGCAAAGATGCGGTCAGACATGAAGTTCCTTCAAATGGATGCAACTGCCATGACTTTTAGCGACGAGAGTTTCTCGGTGGCCTTGGACAAGGGCACTTTGGACGCCTTGTTTGTGGATGACAACGCCGAGACGCAAGCCGTTGTCGAACGTTACTTTAAGGAAATATTGCGCACAATGCGGTAAGCTAATGTGACTAGATTATATTGAACGTGTTCACTATATTTCTGTAAAACTGTAGCAATGGTGGTCGCTATGTGGGCATTTCCCTGTTGCAGGAGCATATTATCAACTTTTTAGCCGATTTCCTACCCAAAAACAATTGCATGTTGCGTATTGTTCACTGTGTGGACGTTGAGCGTGCCAATAAGGAAAAGAACACCGATGATTCGTTGTCGTTGCCCGTGTTTGTTGTGGTAGCCACCAAATTCAAAAGCTTGCCTATGGCAGTAAGTAACTGCAGCATCCAAATCAAATAATCCTCTTTAACATGCTGCTTTCTAGATCCTAGAATTTGGCTTGGGCAACGATAAGATGCAACGCTGTCAAAGCTCCACGGAGCTCATCAATGCAGTGAAGTCAGTGCAAAAGGCAGCTTTAGTCTGCAACGGCTTGGCACGCTCTAGCATCGCCGGGCACAACGAGGTTACCTTGGACTTGTTTCGTGCCTCGGAGGAAGCTCCTCGTTACACCATCTATATAATAGATCAGCCACCAGCACGTGGCATCGGCAAATACGCCGCATTTATTGTACCTCAAGGACGAGAAATTGAATGGCTATTTGCCACACCAGCAGGTCGTCGAAAACTTCAAGCTTCAGCCAAATATCAGCGCTTGGCTGTCGTTACTCTGCATCGTGATCAGATTTATAGCACACTGGATGAAGTCAAAGTTGAGCTGGCTTCAAGCATTAGCAATTTGGCACCGGCGGGTCTCACTGAACAGATTCCTTATCTATCGCTTGGCTCCGAAGTCGGACATCGCGAGACACTTATTTCCGGATTCTCGAAGATATCCGGCGAATTTCGCATTGAAGAGGTTGAAGCCGATGGCAAAACGTTGCGTCGCCTCATATTCCTGAACAACCAGTTTGTCGTGCAGTCAGAAGCGTTAATTAAAACCAGTAAGAAATGAATATACCAAGTTTCTTGATGACACTTGCCTAACTTTTTCATATTGCAGTCAAAATCAAAGGCAAAAAGAATCGCAAGAAGATTGAATTTGGCTACTTGGCATGCCAGCATCATCTCTTCATGTCTGTGGGCGTACAGCTGGCCACCTCGATTCAGAGTCCAAAGAAAGATGTGCAGAAGGATGTGCTGGTGATTGGTCTCGGAGGCGGCGGTCTTTGCAGTTTCTTGCACGCCGCATTGCCGTAAGCACATCGAATATTTATTAAAATACTGTTTCTAAAGTTATATGTTTTGCTTTTTAGTCAGACAAGAATTACGGCTGTGGAAATCGATCCCATTATGCTGGAGATAGCTGAGCAATACTTTGAGCTCAAACAGGATAATCGGTTTCATGTGGTCATCGATGATGGTCTCGCCTTTGTGGAACGCTGCCGTAATGAGGGTAAGTGCCAGGATCAATAAGTTGATAGCAACTCATCTAATTTCTTTTTCTGTCGTAGATTTGCATTTTGATGCTGTGCTCTTTGATGTGGACAGCAAGGATCTGTCTCTGGGCATGAGTTGTCCGCCCCAAAGTTTTCTGGCCAATGAGATATTACAGCACATCAAGGAAATCATTGGGCCCAAGGGTCTGTTCATGTTGAACTTGGTGTGCCGCGATGAAACCTTGCGTGCCGAGGCTGTTGCTAAATTGCAGCAAGTATTTGCCTCAGTTTGTTGTTATAAGTTGGATGAGGACATCAATGAGGTTGTATACTGTGCCAACGATGATAAGTACAAAACTATCGAGCAGTGGAAGAAACAAATGGGAAGCGCAGGACGAGGTCTCAACAGCGCCATCAGGGATCAGAAGTTGTCCAACGATGAAGCGCTTGATGTAGCTGAATTTCTAAGCGAATTGAAGATTTAATAGTCAATAGTTGAACATGAAAAGAAATACACAACGCATAGTGCTTTAAATAAATGTTAATTGCTTTTACAATTGAATAAAAGTCTAACGCGTTTTATAGTAAAGTAGGTATAATTGCTAATAACAAACTAATTGCGGCAAAGGCTTTCGCTTACTTACAAACTATATCATTAAGAGTTGAACAGCAGTTTTGGAATATTAAGTTAAGGTTATTCTTTACACCTTGCGTAAGAGTAAATAGTTGTTTTGCTTACTACTTTCATTTTCGTTTTGTTTTGTTTGGTTTATATATACAATAGATACACAAGCAGCGAGCACATGAATTACATAGTACAACTAAAAGCAATGGTTAGATATAAAGTACATAACATATTAAACTCGACAGTCTGTTTGTTGCATTCGGTTGGCTGCAACACTAAGGAACTCTTGGGAGAAACGAAATGAGGCTAAGAAGTTTGCTCTGTTCTTTTTCTTTTTTGTTTTTTGCTTTATACAATTTTTAAAGTCTTGAAATTTACAATTATTTTTATGTAGTCCTCTACACAAAATCGGACAAATGTGGCCAATCTCTCAGTACGGAAATACACAATTTAGTTAAATCATTTAAAAAACTAAAAACCAATTAAGCACTGGGCGGGTGGGGTGAGAAAATCAAAACACTTTGCGAAATATGTTATTCAATACGCGCGGTTTCTTCTTCGTTGTGGATGAGCTGATGCTAGCGCCGCTGCCGCTGCTACTGCTGCTCGTCTTGCCATTAATGGGTGCTCGTCTCTCGGCGTCTGCATTTAGTATCGTCTCCTCCAGTATGCGAAAGGAGTTATGCGACGTGCTGTTGCTGTTGTTGTATGGGAAATTAATTTCCGAAAGCGATGAGCTGTCCAAACTTGCATTCGCAGAGACCGACACACTTGGTACCGTCAGCTGCTTTGCGTGCTTCTCGTTACGCTTCAGACGATACCACTCCCAGGAGGTCGCCTCATGAGCCGAGTGACTTCCCTTGACGCCGCCGATGCCATTGAAAGTGGCGCCTTTGTTTTTGCTCTTGCTAAATGGCGACTTGAAGAAGGCGGGCGACGAGACGCGACGTGATTTCTTTGCTGTTCCCTGCGGCAACTTGCTGTCAGTCTTGCCGTCAACGGTGTCCACAATGTGGTAGCCGGAGGGGCCATCGGGCATAAATTCATTGTAGGCCAAGTCGCTGTTCGGTATGAAATTGCATAGATCGTCGTCGTCCAGTATCAGACTCTCGTCAAAGTCACTCTGTGTGCTCTCCTCCGCTTGGCCGGCACCGCCGCCCTGTGTAAAATTTGCCGGTGCCGACTCCTGACGCTTCAGCTCCTGCAGGGATTTCTTTTTTGCTGCCTTCGTTGGCAGCGGCTTGTTGCTCTTCAATGTTTCTGCAAGAGTCAAATGTGTGAGTACTAGAAAGCAATGGTTAATACTATTAATGACTTACCAACATCGAAGAACTTCTCCGCTTGCTCCGTGCTCGCTAACTGAGCCGAGTCCAAGCTATTGTGCTTGACTCCTTTGCGCCGATGCAACGAAGCTCTCGCATTGTTAAACATGCTGGCGGCAATATTGTTGTTGCTGCCATAACAAACGGATATCTTGCGCTGCCTGGTAACTCCGTTGGGCTCCATCAGCGCTATGTCGCCACAGCCATTCAGTATAATCATTGCCTCTTCGCTAGGTCGCCGTTTCCCGCCCGGCGAATGTTCGCCAATCTGCTCATAGGATTTGCGTCGACTCAGATTCTGTTTGACAACTGTCGTCGGCGACGCTTGTGGTTGCAGCTGTTGCGTTTGGCGTCGCAGCTTGCGATAGTAGACAGTGCCCAGCACTAGCATCAGAAATATACAAGTGCCCACAATGATGACTACGAGGATGCACGCCTGCACCTGATAGGTTAAGGCACGCACTTCGCCAGCGAGCTCAGCGCTCTGCTGTTGATACAACTGCTCCTGTTCGATGTAGCGTCGACTCTGATCCTCCAGCGTGCGCACTGTGAGCGTCTGTTGCGTAAGCGTCTGCTGCAGTTCCTCCACCTGCTTCTTGTAGCGGCGCGATAGTTCCTCTAGATATTGACCCGACAGCGACATATTGCGTTCGAGTGCCTGTGGAAGACAGAAGAAGTTGTTAGAGAGCATTGGCCAAACACACGCTTAACAGCTTAGCAATGACGTAGTCAATAACAACAACAACTATAACAATAACAATGCGCCACCCTCGCGAAAATCACCCAAAATCAAAAACTGTTACAAGGATATACAAACATACATATATGTACATATATGTATGTGTGTGTTGCGGAAGGTGCGCCGGCATTGGCATCAAGACAAGGCACCGGTAATGAGGCTACAACACGCAAGCTTTCCTCTAAAACAACCTCTGTTATATATTCGAATTATGCATATCCTAACTTTATAGATGTTGCTCTTTCTTTTTATTTTAATTTAAAATTTTCAAATAGTGTTAAATTTTGAACAAATCCTTTTTTACTGTACCTTTCAATTATAAACTATAGCAGTCTCCTAGCTCTACTGTTTGGTAGTTTAATCAGTGTATTAGAATTCTATTTACTATGAGTGACTTAGAATTATATATAGTATGAATATAGAATATATGCATAGGTATCTTATACATAAATTTTTCTTGATCATTGAAATGTTTAACAGGTGCATTAACTTTGCCATAACATAATTTCATTTTCTCTATTTTAATCGTAGAGTTTATTCATTGTTGCTAACCGCTTAATATAATATAATATTTCTATAAGCATGTTTAGTTAACATGAAAAAGAAAATGTAAACAACGATCAGAAGTTTGATTAGATTATGTATTCGGCTAGACTTATGTATTTATTGTATCCCATTCGATTCATTGACCCTCAACTCTGATATTTGTTTTTTTAATCGTGATTGATTTGACCAACTAGTCGAGTCACTAAACAATAGCGTATCCAATTGTGATGTCATAGCTGAAGGCTATTTATATAATCGGTTAGAGTACAAGTACAAACTGCTTGTAATTGTGGGGGCTGTGTTTCACCCATTGGGAGTTTCAGTGTTGCCAAATTCACTATTTTTACGTCAGTTTCGACTATTTTGTAAACTTTACAATGGAAATTTAGCTATTTTTGGCTATTTCTGCTACAAAGCACTGAGACATGGGATACCAAAACACAAGGGATACGTCAAATAAGAGTGCAACACTATTGCTCACATTACAGACTTTGAAATCATCGAATATCAATATATACATTTATCAGAAATACAGTGTAAAAGAGTTAAAGAACGCTACTCACCTTGATGCGATTTGACAGTCGAATAAAAACACTCTCCGACTGGGCGCCATTTGTCAGCTTGGGCTGCAAGTTGACGCCACCTCCAGCAGCTGATCCTGCTGCATTGGCGTTGCCTGCTCCAGCAGCCAAGTTGGCGTTGCCATTGACTACGGCAGCAGCAGCAGCAGCAGCTGCTCCACCGCCAGCTGTTATCGAAGCCACTGTAGTTGTAAGCAGACTGTCAATGTTCTCCCAGTTGGTCAGGTGACTATCGTCCATGCCATTGCCGCTCCCCAGCAAATCCCCATTGACCTGTGACTCAGTTGTGGCCTCCCTAGCGCTTGTTGTTGGCGTCGCTGCTGTGCTGGGTGGTGGCTGGATGACGTTCTCCACGCCATCGTTGATGTCAGCTGGCGTCAATGGCGTGTTCAGCTGCTGTTGTTGTGCTGCTGTCTCCGCAGATGACGTAACAGATGTAGGAGGATTAGGCGTGGCTGCTTCCTGCGTGTCGCTGGGCACATTGAAGATATTCACGTCTGCTGGCGTGGGAGCCACTGGCGTCGCATCTACTAGCTGTGCATCAGCGTTAGAAGTAGGTGCCGATGGCTCAGTTGTTGCTGGCGTTTGGGCTGTTGACTTTTCCGAACTGCTTGCAATCTCCGGCAACGTTTCACCGGGCATACTGGCTATAACCTCGGCCACGGACTCCACTGCTGGATCCGGTGTGGTAATATTCTCCGTATGCTGTTCCACAACATCAAGGTGCTGCTGTTGCTGTCGCTTCAACTCGAGTTGCTGCAATGGCTGCAGCGGACTGCTGTTGAATTCGCCCTGCAGCAGCTTGCACATGGCGCCCACATGCTCCGCGGGCAGCAGACTCAGATAGAAACTCTGCCTTTTGTCCATGCCACTTGTGGCACTCGACAATGTCCCCAGGCTGATGTCGAAGTCTGCCTGGCAGACACGCGTCTGCAGCATCTGTGTGCGCAGCTGGGGCAAGGCAAGCAGCAGTTGGAGCTGCTGGGATTGGCAAGAGAGCAGTTGGTTAATGCGCTCCACGATGGTGCTGTTGCAGTTGGCGCAGCTGTAGCTGCCCGTGGAGGGCGTGTGACACAACTGCGGATCGCTGGACCACCGCAGTGCTTTCGTTGGCTTCACCAGCACTTGTGCGGCCTTTTTGACCATCTGCATGACTGCATCGCTGGCGCTTTGAAAGATGTTGCCATTGCCCGTCTTGTGGGCCTGCTCCTGCCCAGCAAAGTCATCGTCAAAGTCATCAAGCTCGTCGCTGGGACGTATTTCCGTCTCGAAGGCCTCGTACTCGGAGGTGCCAAAGACACGGAACAGCGAGACGGGACAAAAGTGCTCCTTGGAGTAGTGCGAATGGATGTCGACGCGCACAAACTTGCCAAAGAGATACGGCTGCAGCTCAAACGTTTGCACCGTCCGCTTATCCTCGGCCGTAAAGCGTCCCACGTTGCTCCAGTCGCGAGTGGGAAAACGCTTCGACACCGCCACCGTGAAGTTCTTGGGTGACGAGCTGAACAGCTCAAAGTTGGCCAACTCCACTTTCTGCGCTTGCACCGCTTCGCACAGCTCCACAACGAACCAGATGCGACTGCCGCATGTGCTTAGCATGTACTCATCACTCGAGTGACTCAAAACGGCGCCCGTGTTGGTGGCATCTCCATTCGAGGCGATGATCTTGGCGCCACAATCAGGCGAGGCATAATTCTTGGAGCGCAGTTTCAGCGACGGCAGCTTTCCGTTGCCAGCGCCCGTTGCGTTCTTGCGCTGCGCCGAATTGTTGACCACCTGCTGCTCCAGTTCCATGGCCTGCTCTCGACTCGCCTCCGCCTCCATTTGCTTTTGTGCCCACTCCGAGAACACGGGCATGGGCACCTCCTCCACAGTCTCATTACTGCTGGCCGTCGTCGACGTTTCTGATGTCGATTCCGTCTCTGGTGACGCGGTGGTCACATTGGCATCCACAGTTGCATTCGCTTCTGTTGTTGTGGAGATGCCTTCCAATGCGGATCCTCCACCGGGATCATTGATTTCATCTGCAATGTAAAAACAAGTTCATATTAAACATATTTTGTGGAATGAGATGAAACCTTATAACTTTACCTTTTTGTGGCATCTGCTTGGCAGCCACAGCTGGCTGCTCCAGCTGCTCCTTGGCGCTTTTGTTGCTCGCTCCAGGAGAGGGCTCCTGCAGCATGACCGCATCGAGGCTCTCCTTGACGGGCTCCAGCTGCAGCGGCAACTCTGTGATCGTCACGCTGGGCAGCTCCGTAATAATATCGGAGAAGCTACAAAGAAATGGAACAAAATCAATTATAGTATTGCATATATATGTAGGATGGAAAATGCAATTGGAATTCTTGTTCAGCTCTCACCTCATGAACACTGTCGATATGGCTATGATCTGGGAGAACCACACGATCCAGAAGAATATCAAAAACATGGTTAGGTTCGTTCTCAGTTTCTTCAACTCACAACAAATGAATCTCACAATGCATTGCATCAGCATTTTGTTAACATTTGCAGCACAATTTCTACAATTTCATTACACCTTGTTTTTGTGTGTTTTCAACTTTGTTTAATTATTGACTCATTTCTTAATATTTTAATCTTAACTCTGCCAGCAAAGAGAATGCACTGTTTAATGTGTATTCTTCACTGGCAACAACAACAGCAACAGAAGCAACAACATTAAACCACCTGTGACCGCGTCCCAGTCCGAATCGGAGTCTGAAGCTATCTCAACGCTCTCCCGAAAGTTCGCTAAATTCACTTGCATGAAAAACACACCTGAGAACGCCTTCGTCTAAAAATAAAGTCTCCACAAAAGCCCCTGTGTGAAGTTGCTCCCATTGTGGGAGTTGATAAAAATATCTGGCGAAATAATATATGATTTGTAATTAAAAGCTTTTTACCAAAAACACTCTTAACCTTATCAACTGGTCAAGACCCTGTAGTAGAGACAATTGTAGTCCAGTATTAATTTATGTGCGTTTAATCATTCGAGAAATTTCGATATAGAGCACAAAATATTTAAAAGTCTATAATTTAAGATAGGTTTATCTTATGGACTCACATAGACCCTGTAGTGAGGCAGTTCTAGCAAGTTTGTTGGAACATATTTCATTATCTCTACCTAATTTCTAGAATATTTAATATTCCATTTAATATTACAATATTAATGCCAAGTTTATCGACTCGTTTAGACCCTACCGTAAAAACAATTGCAGGTAGTGAAAACTTTATCAAATAATTTGCTAACTTTCTTTCTAGAAAATTAAATATGCCACTCACAATACTATTTTATACAATCATTTAAGCAAGCTTAATCTTATAAACTAATCTAGACCCTGTGGTAGAGACAGTTCTACATAATTTGTTGAAACGAATTGCATTATCTATTTATATTATATTATATGGGTAATTCTATGACAGAATTTGTCCCGTGCGAGACTCTTTACATTGAAAATAACATAAACTGAAACAATTTTAAATATGAAAAGTTTATTTTTATAGCTCTAGATAAGTACTTTACTTAGAGCTAAGAATGGGTTTGGAATTTTTTTCCTGTTTTGTTTTCTGTTGTGATAATTGCAAAAATTAACCAATTCGTATGCAAAACCAAAAAATGGACGAAATTATATATTTTATCGGAAAACAGATCAAATTCCTAAAATCAATCTTAGCTCTAAATATAGTGGTTTAAGAATAACATTCACTTATTTTTAAAATTGTTTCAGTTTATGTTATTTTCACTGCAGTGCACTGTAAAAAGTCTCGCACGGGACAAATATCGCTATGGAATTACCCATATTCAATACTTTAACAAACATATTTAATATTACAATACTAATTTATGCACCACTAAGCTTATCGACTTGCTTAGACCCTGTAGTAAAGAGTTGCAGCGAGTAAATACATTATTAAACAATTCGCATATTCTTTCTTTCTTGCCACTGACAATGTTTTAAAGTCGCCTGTGTAATTAGGGCACTCAATTATACAAACTTGATCTTATCGACCTGACTAAACCCTACGGCAGTTTCAAAATACTAATTTCAAATAAATTGCATAATCAATCTAGTTTCAGTTTAATCTAGTTTTCAGTTTCAAAACTGATGGCGTATTTACTTTATTTTAAGTACAGTTATCTTTATAGACTATTTAAAACTTGTAGTAGAAATTGGTAAGTACTTTTTGCATAATTTGCCTAGACAACTGAATATTGCTAAGCAAACACATTTAAAAGCTGGCTGTGTTTTAATTGTTAACAAAGCACGGTTAACCTTATCGACTCGTTTAGACCCTACTCTTTTTTGGCTTTAAGCAAATGTTTTGTGGAAACAAAAATCCTAAAACATTTTCCTTAATTAAGTAAAACATGCTAATCCATAAATTCAGCTTTTCATTTCACCAACTTGTAATAATTCATTTTCCATAAAACTTGCCGCTGTGATTTTATGAATACGAGTAAAATAACTCCTGGCTATTGCATAAAGTAGTGTACTGTGCAATAAAAAGAAATGAATATCATGTAAATACGATAAAAATTATTATACAGCCTGAGGATAAGAAAGTCTGGGGTTAAAGTTGCTGCCGTACATTTTTATGAAAAGCACTAAAAATTATTTAAAAAATGCAGACACCGCCAAATGTTTGAGAATGCCCCCAAAAAAACAACAGCTATAGCTTAGAGTCCAAAATGGATATTATAGGAAAACTTTTGGCGGAGTCAAACAACTGTTGCTAGTGCTTCATTCTGAGCATAGACGACGAGAAACTTGTTTAAGTGGAACTTTGCACAACAACAAATAAGTTTGTTTCAAAAAGTCACGAAAAAAACACTCGACAAAGTCGCTCGGGGAGCACTTTGTAGGCACTTTTTTTTATTGCATAATAAAAAGCAGTTACTGTTTTGCGGCTCTCAAATTGTGTTGAAGGTAATTAGGCGAACTTGCACCAGACACAACAGACAACAGACAACTCGTAAGTTGCAGCTTAAACTACGCTAATTTTAACGCCCACAACCAAAGTGTGAGCAGATTGAGTGAGATGACAAAAGAAAGTATATCAAATGGACACCTTCGACTGCAACCAAAATGTGTTAACTCTGTTTAACTTGCACCAGTTGCAGTTGCAGTTGAGAGTTTGCCATTTCCGTGTTGCACATAATAATTGTACTTTAAATGTGTCTGTGTCGTTGTCTGTTATGCAAATGTGCAAGAAAATTCTACAATATAATAATGCCCACAAGTCATGTCAACAACACAACGCCCACTTCATTCAGTTTTCCCACCTGGCTGCCATATTTATGACTTGTCACAAACACAGCCTGGCATCAAAAACCCGGCATCAGCCAAAAACTCTGTCTGGGCCAACAGCAGGCTGGCAATATGTTAAAGCCTATGACTCCACTCGACTCGCCTCAGCTCAATTCCAATTCCTATTCCGACTCTCGGCCGGCGTTTCGGTTGTCTGTGACTTCAAGTTTGGCAGGAATTTCTGGCTTTTGAATTTGACTACGCGCTAACCACATGAGCAATGCTTCTCGTCTTGTTTTTTATTGTAACGTGCGGCAGTTGGTTTTTTTTTTCGAACTTCTCAATACCCTGGATAAGAGTTGGCACTTTAAGAGATATGTAAACATTCTTCACATACTTGTATGAATAATTTAATCAATGCTTTACAATCTTATTTAGTCACGCATACTTTAGTACACATTTTTATTACAACGTAATTAACATTTAGTCAAAAGTAATCACTGCTTAAAGCATGAGACGTAATAAACACAGGGTATCTGTTTATCTATTACTTTTGTGCACTCACTAAACATCTGCGTAAAAGTGAAAAATTATTCCACATAAATCCCAAGTGGATTATTAATCAGGAGAAAACTGAATAGTATAAAACTTGTATACTATATTATACCAACTGCATTTCTTTTATCAATTATAAAAATAAAAAAATTATTTTTATACTCTTGCATTCTATGTAAATTAAATAAAATTTGAATTAAATCAATATTTCCCTGTACTTTTAACCAACTCTTGTTAAATCATTAATCACTAGGAAATAAACTACATATTCGGATTGAAATTAAAAGTATGAATTCTTTGTCTAATATTCCACATCAAATACAATTATTTTCCAGAATAAAATCTCAACATCTTTGTACTTTTATCCTTTCGCTATTTTCTCCTTTATTTAACATTTTCCGCAGTTGGCACATAATTGCGTCTTATGTAAAATGCCATAATATACATATGTATGTATATAGTAAATAAAGTTGACATTATGATGGCACAATGTACTCTCCTTCTGAGGCGTAATATACGTTGTTGTCATTGCACAGCAATTTCGCACGCATTTTATTTTCGGAAATCGTCTATAAGATCGTTGAGATCGTGCATCTGCATCTGTCTTTAGCTGCAGTTGCAGTGGCAACAACCAACAACCAACAACGAACAACGCCAAGCATTTCGTGTGGGCGTCTAAAATGCCGCCTCGTCCGTTGTGGTAATTACCACTCTTTGTATTATATTCAGTATTCAATATTCAGTATTCGCAGTGTAAAAGCGTATTTCAGATTTGTTGTCATTGTGTTGTTATTATTGTTGGCACATTTGCATAGTCTAAAGTAGGCTAAAAATAATGATGGTCGCCCGCTGCTCACTGTTTGCTGTTTGTGGTAATTGTTTTCTGGGCAAATGGAATTACACATCTTAATTGGCTTTAATTGCCGGTCATCCGGTGTGAAGATCAATAAGCCCAGCTTCAAATCCCCACATAAGAGCAATCAATATTGCTTTGGCAAACAAAATCTTTTGCGAGCTGAGAAGAATCGCAATTAAGCGCTATTATTGTTTGCTATTTGTGTTGGATAACAAAACATGCGAAACCACTTTGGCGACACATCTAGCCATGGTTGCTAAGTGAGACTAATTAATTGGACGGAAGTGAGGTCGAAATTGGTTAATTCATATTGTAAAATCATAAAAGGAATCCCTTTTTGGGAATATTACTTTATTTAAATCGAAAACACAACACGTCAAAAGGCGTCATGTGCACTGCGGGCACTGACGACTCAAGGCTTAAGGATAATTCGATTAGTCAATGCGAACTTATTGATTTATTTCAACTTCGCGCTTCGCCAACACCGAACCGAACCGAAGCGAACCGAAGCGTGCGAAGCGAAGCACGATCGCACCACTGGAAATCGAAATGGGAACTGAACGTATTACGACTCACCTCCAATAATTGTGGTCCAAGTGTGCAGAAAATTCCGCCAGATGTCGCGCGGAGAGCGCGAGCTGCACACACACACACACGCACACCTACACTCATGCACATACTTCAAGAGAGCGACGACAGGCACACAAGACAATCCGGCATTGAAACTCACACACAAATGAGAAAGCGATAGACTCCAACAAATACACGCATACACAGGCATACAGGTGGAAAGAGAACGTTGCTGTCGCTGCTGAGCAGCATCAATACCTTCATTGCAATGCACTTGCAATGGCGACAGCGACGGCGGCGGCGACGACGACGACGACGACGACGACGGGACGTGTCGAAAACATCGCACGCCGCGATTGCAGTTGCCGGTAAACTTGTCGCACCGCTTTGACTTTATGAGCGACTGCAACTACACATATGTATATTGTTGTTGATGTTGTTGTTGTTTCTTTCTTGCTGATGCTAGACATGCCAAATTGATAACAAGCCCAAGTCATAGAGACGAAACTTTCACACTCTGCACAAAGCCTTTAAAGTTAACCGATATGTAACACACGTGGACAGCTGAGGACTTGTACTTAACAGTTCGCACTCTGCCAGGTTGAAAGTTCGGTGATTCCAATTGCGACTGAACAATCGTGATGCATCGTTCATCTCGTTCCGTTCTGAAGACTTTAATTCAAAGCTCTGATATTGGCAATTATTTCAAAAAGCTCTCATATAGTCTATTTATTATGAATATTTTAACTAGTCTTCAATCTTTGATAAAGGATATTTTAAAATGAGGAGTTTAATTTTGGTACTTCTCTAAGATCGTATGTTCAACGATTAGTTTTTAATATAGTTTCTATATATTGTCCATTCACTACGATCATTTCGCATTCCTTTGCTTTTTTTAGAAGTTTCATTTGAAATTGGAATTGAATTTAATTTAGACAATGAATACTGACAAAAAAGGCGCATACATTGCTAAAACTACCTCAAAAAATTCAGGCGAAATGCCAAGTTATTTTATTTTTTATATTGTTAGTTACAATATATTATCTATGCATTGCGAATAGTTTACTAAACACTTCACTTTCCATTTAGTTCCGTTCATTTATTAGTGGCTTGAAGCAGAAATGTCGAAGGATAAAGGCAATTAAACGAAACCGCTTAACGTGACTTATTTAATTTGCTAAGGTTTCGTTTGATGGTAATGAACAGCGTAAAAGTTTAACTGTCTATACTTTGAAATAACAACATTTTCTTTTTGGGTGTAAAGTGTAGTGTATTGATGGGTCATGCAAAGGTTTATCCAAATGCCGCTGGTCGTATAACTCAAATGCCGCCCAAGTTATGTGCAAAGCACGACATATGAACAGCTCCATCTCTTTGGCACTTTATTGTTGCATATTCCCGAAGCTGCTGCAACAACACAGCTGCATGTGGCACCAAAAGGCGTCGGAAATGGTTTAGCCCCCGCAATAATTCAGAAGGCGGTGCATTTAAGCTGCCGGAGGCAAAAATATAGTAGTACCTCCAAGTCCCCATACATCTGTGCACGCCAATTTGGAGCGTGGGTCCCCCAAAAGATGCCAGATAACTGTTGTCTAGGGATGCAGTATGCGCGACTAGAAATTAGGCTCCTGAATGTGACAATTTAATAATGCGCTTAACTGTGCTAATACTTAACTGCACATTGCAGATAACTGCACAAAACAAAATAGAATTCTATTGCAATTAACAAAATAATTTGTAATACATAGAATAACTACATCTGTACACACAGTTAAGTTAAGGATCTGCATAATGAAAGAAAGAATAAGGATGAGTTAAAAATAGAATGTGCTTAACTGCCACAACACTTAACTGCACATTGGAGATAATTGCGCACAACAAAACTTATTTACCAATAAAATTCTATTGCAATTAACTACATAATTTGTTATATAGTAAACTTTCTTCTATTCATGCATAATATTCTGCATAATAAAAAGAGGAATAAGGATAAGTTTTGACTAATTTTCTTCTTCTATTTTTGAATATAATGTGCTTAACTGCCACAACACTTAACTGCATATTGTATTACATTTTATTAAATTACTTTGCATTAATTACGTGTTTAGGAATATATAATTTATTTACATGCCTTAGCAGACCTAAGCACCTTAACAACACAGTTTGACATCCCAAATTGAAATCAAACTGGATAAATGCCAAAATATTTAGTGTCCAAGCGTGTGAATGCCCTGTGTGTTGCCCAACTTCCAGGGTATGCAAGCAATATCAATAAAACAGTGAGCTGCAAGCAAAATGAGTGGCAAGTGCAACAGAAAGTGAAATTGTTGCTCATCTAAGACGCAACGTATATAAAATCATTTGACCATTTGCCTACCATAGAAGAGATTAGTGGACACCGCCACTCAATGGACGCCTTTGACGTTTGTCTGCAGCACTCGAAGATAAACCCAAAGCTAAAGCCATCGACATCGTCATCGGCAATCGACATCGCCATCGACATCGAAATGGACATCGGGGACTTCTTTAGTGCGTTGTTAATGTTACAAAAGGTTAACTCGGGCCGAAAGTGCCAATTGAATTGTTGTGCACACACATGCTGCAACTTCCCTCGGAGTCCATCAGCTCCAACTTCAACTCCCGACTCCAACGGAAGATAAACACTTGTAATGCGAAAGTGTTTTTGATGCCACACGACGCTTACACAATGACTAAAACAACAACAACAACCACGACAACCACAGCGACAACAACATGAACAACAAACAAAGCTCAGCCACACGCAAACAGTTAAGTGCTTAGAGCCAACTAACTGCGCTGTGGGCCAAGTCAAAACTATTAAGCAGAAGGCGTTCCAAATAGAAAAATCATTTTCATTCGCAGTGTTAAAATGCGATGGACTTTTGTAAAATAAATATAAAGTAACGACCCTTTTGGACTTTGCAATAATTGAAATTTAATACTTATTTTATAGTTTGTTTATTTGATTAAAAAGAGAAGTTAAACTTTTTATTTGAATAAAAACTTATTGAAAAACGTTTCAAATTCCAATAGCTTTTAAAAATCCTCTTTTTATGATCGTAACAATCTCTATTTGAAATACGATTGTACAGAAAATTAACTTCTTAATCGAATAAAAACTTATAGAAAAACAATACATATTTCTTATAAAATTTCAATAGCTTTTAAAAATTCTCTTTTTTAGGATCGTTAAAATAGATGTTATAAATACGAGAATTGTACAGACAAAGAGAAAATTGAGTTTATTAAAGCAACCGTCAACTCGAATCGAAATAAAGACATTAATCTAGCGAACATCTTTTAACGATAAATGAAATCTATTGGATCAATTTGCAGCAGACTTTGCTTTTATTACAAGAGAGTGTGCAGAGGATAACTCACAACCGGCAAAAGTGCAGCAATAAGTTTCTTTCACTTTGAGATTGACCTCTCATTTTGCATAACTAATAAATAAAATATCAAGGAAAGTTGAACAATAAATTAAAGATGAATACCTTGCACCTTTAAAAGTATTGACAAACTGCCTACAGGGTATGTGTCTGGTCGGTTACAGTCGCCTACGCACAATGCCAAAGTGTTGCCCAAGCGTCTGGCATTTTTTTTGTTACCAGATAGACAATAATTAAATAGTGGAAAAATGCCGGCAAAAATGAGCGAAAAAAGAGCAGCAAATGCGAAAACCGAAAACAGAAAAAAACACACAATGGCAATAGAAAAACCGGCTTTTCAAAAAGTTGGCGTTTAATGGACAGGCGCCTACAGAGAGGAAAAAAGAAGAAAGGAAAAACAAAAGCAAAACAAAACAAGGCGAAAAATGAAGTAAAGTAAAGTGAAGGCGTGCGACAAGCCTACGACAACAAATCGATGCAGCTCTGCACACGAGATCAGTGATCGCCGATCGCGACGATCAGCGACGATTGACGATCAATGTGATTAAATTGATTAAGCCAGAGTCAATGAGCGACCGCTCACAATCAATTAACTATTTGGACATTGAAATGAAGTCGATCAGCCAGGACAACAGAGAGAAAGAGGAGGAGGAGAGTGTGCGTGTATCTTTTGGATAAGATCATTAAATTTAGTATGCGATCACAGTTGCCATAATCTACCACACTTGCTTTAACTTTGGTTGGTTGTCTGGCCTGGCTTTGAGTTGAGCTTGGGGTTGGTCTAATCATTTTGCATAATCGACGGCGGCGGTGGCAATCGCTTCTGTGCGATAAAATAGTTTTCGCGCATGTTGTCGATGATCGTCACCGTTTGTTTGATAGCAATGTCATGTTGTACATACATGATTATGGCTTTTTGCCAAGTTTGATTACAGTAACAAGATCATGATGCTGATGCTGATGCTGATTTTCGAAAGCCTAAATTGCAAATACCCCAAGTCCTTACACATTCGCTGCGGCTGCGGCTGCTGCTGCTGAAAGTGAAAGTAACGATCATCATCAGTCGGAGATGGAGTCGGAGAGCAGCGATCACCTGCCATGTGTGAAATGTGTCTGGAGGGGATTGGGAGAGACTGTTGCCTGCTTTCTGTTTGATTCTGGCACAATTTGATCGGCTTACTCCTTGGCAAACAACAACAACAACAAAAATGGAAAGTACATTTCAATTGATAAAGCTATTTGCCAACTAGTCTACCATATCTATGGCTCTGGCAAGTGTAGGAGTTGCACTTTTGCAGCTGGAGTCGCGATCCGTGGAGACTGTGCCACAGGCTACACATGATGTCCAGTCAAATCAAACTGAAATCGCACTTTAATTTGCTTCCATTTAACACTTTTACCATGCAACATGCAACAGCAACAACTGCAGCAACAACGTTATTGTCATTTTGAAATATGTTGTGCAAAGCCTTTTAAGGATCTCAGGCAAAGATCTCTGACGATCTTTTTTGGCGATCGTCGATCGACGATCTGGCAATCGGCTCTTTGGCGCTGACTTTTTGGCGTTGGCGTTGGAGTTGGAGTTGACTCCTACAGCGTCTTGTTGGCTCGTAAATAAGAAAATATTCGGCCTGACGCAGTTTGTTTCATTTTTTTCTTGCGTTTTGGGTGTTTTTGAATGAATTGGCCACCAATAGATAGGAGTCCCAGACACAGTAGACAGCTGGATAGACCCCAAGCGGACAGCCGGACAACGTCAAGGCATTTAGAAAGTCGCCGCTCACACGCCGCCGTTTAAAAGTCAAGGAAAATAAATTGAAAACTGTAAAGCAAATTACCGGCAAAATGCATTGTGACAAGACTTCGCGTTGGCGTGGGTGTTTTTTTTTATTTTGTTTTTGTTTTTCTTCCTTTTTTTTTTGCTTTTCTGTAAGCCCCCCATTTCGACCCACCTCCATTTTGGGAACCCGCTACTCAGTTATGCATTCGACCCTCTGGTTGTACACGCAACTCTGGCATATTCAAACATAATTACCTATCCAATAAATATATTATTACTTTGCGATTTCCAACATGCCACATTTCCTCTAAACATTTCCCCAAGTCTCGTTAATCTTTACTGGCATCTGATTATATTTGCTTGTAAATCAATTACTCCACATATTTTATTTCAACTTATTAGCGATGCACTAATATTTCAATATTCGTAATTTAATATGGTGTGAATGGAAGCTGCTATTATGAAAGAACTCAGCAAAGTAACAAGATGAGGAGTTTACTAGTTGCTAGACAAATTTCTCTATAAATCTAAATGACTTAAGTCGCAATTTCACAACGTAGAATTATTAAGTAGAATTATTAAGTGATTCATTGTACTAATTAGCGCATGGACTATAAACATCTTTCGGTTTATCACGTTTAACGAAATGTACGAAAGAGATAAAAACACCCCACAAAATGGGAGATTCCATTCAAACAAAAAGTAGAGAAACTGGGTTAAATTCTACCTTTGAAAACTGAACAAGAACAATGACTGTTCATAGATTGAAGGAGTCAAAGCTTTACTATAACTATCCTTAGTTACTTTTAACGATATATTCGTATAGGTTTTTTTAATAGTTTATCGTTTGCTTATTGAGATTAAGAAACTAGGTTTTATTAGGAAGTTAATATTCTCATTTCAAATAAGTAAAATTTGAATTATCGTTACACTTCTAAAATACTTTGTGCGTTCTTACTTGTTAAATAAACTACAAATCCCCAGATTTCACAAGTTCAAAGCTAATTTCACTACAATCAAACTGCGATAGTTTTGTACTACTGTCAAAAAAAAAAACACATACAATCTGCAAGGGTGTTTTCGTCTATAAACGTCACATTTCTCACTTATTCTTATCTGTACAATTATTATTATGGGGGGGCCAACACATAATATACTAGAAATACATATGATTTCAATAGGCGAGTAACGAAGATTGTGTAGCTATTTCTACTTATAAGAAGTGGAAGTGGAGTTGAGACTGGTTTCACACAATGGAATAATTTTCCTCTCACTCTCTTGTATCTCCCTCTCTCACTCGTTTAGGGAATACTTTGTCACGTTTGAGTTGGATTCAATTTGTGGCTTGGCACGTAAGCTTTACTACTGCAATATTGTACTATTTTACTATTTAAAGTACTGATGATAATGGTTTTTTATGCCGTAGCGCGTTCCGGAGTTTATTGTGTATTTGAAATTATCTGCACCTCAATAACTGACGTTTAGCACTCGAATGCGCATACTTATTTGCATAACTGTGTCTGATAATCGAATGTCAGTGCAGTGGCTTGACATGGAAATTCCATTTGCATTTAGAAAAAATATAATTAAAATAAAACAAAAAAAACCCACCTTTCTTGTTGCTGTTGTTGTTGTTTGTTTTGCGTCTTTGGTATCATCACATTGTCGCCGCTGAACTCGCTTTGCTGTGATTGCTCTAATTGAATTACATCTGGTTGCGTATTTGTATAAATATTATTATGATTAATTTCGTTATTTAACTGACTTTTTGGCACTGCTGCTTCATTAGCATTCACATTCGCATTCGCATTCTCATTAGCATTATCATTATTAATATTTGCATTTGTATTAGTATTTGTGGTTTTCTCACTACTACGAGGCACTACACTAATAACAACATCTTCGTTGTTATTGATATTTACACTAGAGGGCAACACAACATTCAAATTCACTGACGTGTCTTTTACAGCGTTCGCCACTTTACTATTTGTTTTTGTTTTTGCACTAGTTCTTGGCTGCGTGCCCAACTTCAGCATAATATCGCTATCTGCATCGGCAGCCTCTTGACGTGTTGTTGTCGCCGTCGACGTATGAGGCACTGTCGTTGTGGTCGCCGTCTGCTGCTCTGATGCAACTTCTTTACTTTTTTTGTAATCATTTAAGGCGTTAGGCACTTTTTCGTCGCCGCTGCTTCTGATTCCTTGCTTTCCTGTTTCTGGTGCCAGCACCCCAGCTGCATTCTCTGCAGCTGCAGCGTTTACCGTAAACTCATCTGCCGCGGCAGCAGCGTTGTCGTATAGCCAGAAACAGCAGCTGCATGTGCGTGTGTGTGTGTGGAAATGGCAAACAAGATTGTATGGGAAAGAAATGAGAAGTGGTTGGTTAGCTAAACGTTTTTTTGTACTTTTATCAAATCATTTTACCTTAGAATCAGATTGATGTACATAAAGCGTACCAAATGCAATCGAATTTTCATTCTTGTATTATCCAGCGCGAACTTATCACACACGATAAATAAATAATGAGAACAGCAGGCGTTCGTTTTATATTTTTGCAAATAGGCGCGACGACTCTTTCAACAATTGGCAATTGGACCGTTTCGTGTGATAATTGTAAGTACGCGATCGTGTTCCATTCATTCCCTCAAGAACGAAATGGCGCGCACTTTAAGACTATGTCCAGAACGTTCATACATTGTTGATTTTACGCAAAATAATAATAAATATAAAAAGAGTGCTGTCGCAGCGAAAAAACAAAATTATAACTACAGAGCAACGTGACCGCAACTTTAAAATTCCAAAATATACCATTGCACACTACAAAATATACCAAGAGTGCAATATAAAATAACACAAAAGGTCACACTGCCCATTGATCGATATTTTCAATGGTCAGCCGAAACAAAATGTCATCTGTTGGAACTCGAATTTTGGCCACACTGTTTGTTGACTTGCAGTCGACAGCAATAACAACAACTATCTTTCTGCTGTTTTCACAAGTTGATTTCATGAAATTAAATTAAAAATTAAATACAATTTCCAATATGTCATTCCTGCGTGGTTCACTGAACTATGTTTGGTGCACTACCAGCGTGCTGGGCAAAGGCGCCACCGGTTCAGTGTTTCAGGTAACAAAAACAAAACAAATAAGAATGCGTCATTAGAAAGTCGCACAAAGTGCATTAAAGATAACATAATAAATTTATGTATTTCCCCAGGGCGTTAACAAGACAACTGGCGAATCGGTGGCCGTCAAGACTTTCAATCCATATAGCCATATGCGTCCTGCTGACGTTCAAATGCGCGAATTCGAAGCACTCAAAAAGGTAAACCATGAAAACATTGTCAAATTGCTGGCCATCGAGGAGGATCAGGAAGGACGTGGTAAAGTCATTGTCATGGAGCTCTGCACTGGCGGCAGTCTCTTCAACATACTCGATGATCCCGAGAACTCTTATGGGCTACCAGAACACGAATTCCTGCTAGTGCTGGAGCATCTGTGTGCCGGCATGAAACATTTGCGTGACAATAAACTCGTGCATCGTGATCTCAAGCCTGGCAACATTATGAAATTCATCTCTGAAGATGGCCAGACAATCTATAAACTAACTGACTTTGGTGCCGCGCGAGAACTCGAGGATAATCAACCGTTTGCCTCGCTCTACGGCACAGAGGAGTATTTGCATCCTGATCTCTACGAGCGTGCCGTGTTGCGCAAGTCCATACAACGCTCATTCACCGCTAATGTGGATCTGTGGTCCATTGGCGTCACCCTCTACCATGTGGCTACTGGAAATTTGCCCTTTCGTCCCTATGGAGGTCGCAAGAACCGCGAGACAATGCATCAGATAACTACCAAGAAGGCATCGGGCGTTATTTCGGGCACACAGCTGGCCGAGAATGGTCCCATTGAATGGTCCACTACACTGCCAGCACATGCTCATCTCTCACAAGGCCTCAAGACACTCGTGACGCCACTTTTAGCCGGCTTGCTGGAGGAAAATCGTGACAAGACTTGGTCGTTTGATCGGTTCTTTCAGGAGGTTACTTTAATACTGCGCAAACGTGTCATTCATGTGTTCTTCACGAATCGCACCACTTCGGTGGAAGTGTTTCTGGAGCCGGACGAGCAAATCGATAACTTCCGGGAGCGCATCTTTCTGCAGACCGAAGTGCCATTGGAGAAGCAAATACTGCTGTTCAACAACGAGCATCTAGAGAAGAAGGTGACGCCACGAACCATAGGTGAGTTAAGGATTTCTAATAATGTAGTCATAGCAATAACAATGAATAATCTATTCCACAGCCAAGGCGTTTCCTGGCACAACCACAGATCAGCCAATATTCCTCTACAGCAATGATGATAATAATGTGCAATTGCCACAGCAGTTGGAGCTGCCCAAGTTCCCAGTATTTCCGCCAAACGTCTCAGTTGAAAACGATGCCAGTTTGGCAAAGGTACTCTTATAAGGGTTGATTAGGTTGGTCGTGTATTAAAGCTCACAAGTTTTTTTTGTTGCATATTTTAGACGGCATGCAGCGTTGGGCATGAATGCAAGCGACGCGTGGACATATTTACCACAATGGACATATTGATCAAAAAGGGTGTCGAGCAATTTATCGAGATGTTGATTACCACAATTACCTTACTGTTGAAGTAAGTATATAGCAAACATATTTTAAACCAATAATTCAACTAGTATTTAATTGCAGAAAAACGAAGAGCTTTGACAATTTGCTGTCAACTGTGGTGGACTATGCAGATGTGGTGCAGAACATGAGTAGAGTGGTAAGCAGAATTTAAAATTTCTTCTAATTCTAGATAACTAATTTCTTTATCTTCTGATAGACAAAAGGAGATCAGGAGCTAAAGAGCTTGCTTAGCGCTTTGGAGACTGTGAAATCAGATTTCGATGCAGCAGCCGATGTCATAACACAAATGCACAAACACTTTGTTACAGACGACGAACTCAAGTAAGTTCTCTAACCAATGGTCAACACAATCCAACTGACTGATTTCTCTTTCTGACTCCTTGCAGTGAACAGTGGACATCATCGATGCATGGCAAAAAGTGTCCATGCCGCACTCGAGCGAGTGCTCAAGCCAAGTATTTGGTAGAACGTTTGCGTGATTCGTGGCAACACCTTTTGCGGGATCGTGCTACACGTACATTGACCTACAACGATGAACAGTTCCATGCCCTAGAGAAGATCAAGGTGGATCACAATGGCAAACGCATTAAGCAATTGCTGCTGGACAATGTCAATCCGGCTGTTGCACAAATGGCCGAATGCCTGGCGGATTGGTATAAATTGGCACAAACCGTTTATCTTAAGACACAAATCTTGGAGAAGGATGTGCGTGATTGTGAACGTAAATTATATGATATACGCGACGAGCTGTATCACATCAAGTCGGAACAGAAGCTCGATGTGGATACTAAGAACATTTCGAGCAACAATCAATTGGCCAAAATTGAGGAACGCAATCGGTTGCGCATTATGAAACAGCAGCAACTGGAAGTCATGGCTGTGATGCGAAAGAATAGTGAACTGATTGCGTTGCTAAGCAATTTGGGCATTATCGATGGCAAAGTAAATGGTAGCTAGCTTACTTTTAAGATTATATAGTAATTAGTTAAGTAAAAATATAAAACATGTGTTTGACAATTTATAGTATTAATAAGTGCATAAAAAGAAATTTTGAAAGGCTAGCCCAACATTAAAAATGCCGCTTTTGATTTTGAAAATGACAGTGCTGCCTATTATACGCACCGCTCCGATATGCAAACCCTATCGCTTTGCAGTGTGACCATTCACATACACCTTGGATTCTTGGTATTATTATGAAATCCAACAAGCGTTTGCGTTGCGGGGGTTGGCGTTGCAACTGTTTTCATTTTTGTAGTTTTCATTTGTAAACAAATCATTTTTGAAATGCTCAGATGTTTGGATTACTGAGCATAATTGCCAGCGCCATTGATGCGGCACTGCTGCAGCCTATTGCGGTCACAATTGAAACGATTGCAGCAGCTGTTTACTACTTTTTTGCTGTAAGCTGGTTAATCGGCTATTGCCTCGTTCAAACTGCCGGCTTCATTTGGAAACTCCTCTGCGATGGTTTCCAGCTGGCTACAATTGTTGGGATTGAGTGTCGTCTGTACTACGTGGAGCTACGCAACGTGATCTGCGATGTCTATGATTACATTTATCATGGCACTGGAGATGGATTACAGCTGGCAGACAACATAACCCGAGGAATTGGTTTGTTTGTGAGCAATCTACTCATCGGATTGGGAAATCTGACGCTGTGGCTACTGATGCTGGTGCCGTATACCGTTCTCGCCCTGCTGGATTATGTTATACTGCTGCTTGAACATTTAGGCCATTATCTCTTGGGTATTGGCACATATCTTCTACTCAATATCTTTCGTCTGTCCATTGGTATCGCTGTGCTGCTCGTGCTGTACATGTTTCGTCGCTACGTCTATCTCTGTGTCTTGATGCTGCTTTATAAGCTGCATTCTCAGTTGTCGCAAACATGGCAGTGGACGTGGATGATCCTCGAACGCAAATGTTCGTGGTTACTGCACAAATTTGAGGTGAACGAGGCAACGCATTCTGCAAGCAGCCGCTCGGATTGTTGTGTTGTCTGCATCGAACGTAAACGCAATATTGTCCTGCTACCATGTCGCCATCTCTGCCTATGTAAGGAGTGCTCCCAACAACTGCATCGTTACGAAGGTGGCAATCGTTGCCCAATGTGTCGTGACTATGTGGAATCAGTACTGCCCATTTACTCCTAGCAGGGCCAGTGTATGGAATTAGTGCTGCCAATTTATTTTTAGCATTATAGTAAGCGTTAATTGTATATATTTTATATCAATTCATATATTTTTGTACCTAAGAGTTTTATCTAGTTATAAGACAAGAAAATGACACGTATGTTTGATATTCAATAAAATGAACTTTTTATTGCAAATCACAACTCAATTGTTTAGTAGAATATTGTGCTTGCATACGTTAAAATGCAGTAGAATACAATATGAATACGCTTACTTTTTTAATAACATTGAAAATCCACGTGATAATCTGAAATCAAATGTGCCTAATGTGGAGTGATAACAAAAACAGTTGTAAGGGTGAAAGAGTCAACAAGAAATGCATTAGATAAGCGTTTTAGAAAAATACATGAGCGCGAATAAAAATGAGAACCCAGCGTGACCGCAACTTTTAGTCTTAAATCGGCAAATATATTAAAGTCTTCAACATACCAAAGGTCATACTGTTTCCCATTTATTATCGATAATTTTTAACGCCGCTGACTAATGGTCACCCTAATCGTAGAAACGCTGTTCAACATTCAAAAGTCGCGCGCTTAGTTTAGTTGAACAATCTTTTACACTGGTGCCAATATTGTGGCTATGTAGCTCTGTATTTTTAAATAATAGTACCTAAAATTTATTTATTTAGTTCCATGATAAGAAAAGACGCATTTGCTTAACACTCAAGAAAAAATAAACAGGTTTTATTTGAAATCAGTGAAAGAATACAATTGTTGTATGTAAATATATATATATTATTAATATTTGTATGTATATGTATGCATATGCTTTTTGTATATAACTAAGTTGATCAAAAGGCATATGTATATAGAAAAACTATAGAACCATCAAGTTGTACGCTTACTTATATATTAATTACAACGAAAATCAAAGTGACAAAACCAAATCAAATGTTTTGCATTTGTTGTCATTAATTATTGTAGATTGCAGTTGAAGGTTGAACGATCGATTGCGGATTGTATATAATAACTATCTTAAACAATAAAATCAGATAAAATTACACAACGGGCTATATACTTATATAACAATAACAGTTTCATTTTCATTTCATTATGTATGCATATATTATATGTATGTATATGTAGTAAGTAGCTTCTTCAGGTATTTTCTACTATAACTTTGCTAGTAATACGCGCATAATTAATAATCTATATATTCCTTTTGTTTATTCTTTTGTTTTCTTTATAATTCATGCCTTAAGTTATAGCTTTGCTGATTGGCTGATTTGTAGTTGATTTGTTGTATTCTATTTTTTTAGATTATTATATATTTAGTAAACCAATAGTTGTGTTGCATTTTGCATGCACTAAAAGGCGCACGTTAAAAGAATTTTTATATATTTTAATTATTTTTTTTAGTTTTGTTTTTACTATATTTTTGGCTATGCAAAATCATGATCAAAATGGATGATAAAATTTAATACATAGTATATATGTAAGTATATTAATTTGTAGCCATCCATAAAGCTTGCTTACTTATCCTATCTGGTAGGTAGGTAAGTACATAATAAAATATATGTATGTATATATTCAAAATATGCACTTTATATTATATTTAGTTATATTGTTGTGTATGTAAACATATATAATTTATTAATGTTTAGGTGTTCCTTTTTTTACGTTTAGGTTTGTCCTTTAAAATCGTTCCATTGAAAAATCTATCATTTAATCGTTTCTCAAAAATATGCACATCAACTTTCCTCCATACTTGACATTATCTAAATATATATATCGAAATATTAGTATATATGTATGTGTATGCGCTTACATATAAAATTACAAAAGAACAATTAACACAAAATGTGTGTGTTGTTTTAGATACTTCAGCGTAAGCCTTTGTTTTTGTTAGTGCCAAATACAGAAGTTTTTGTTTTTCTTGTTTTTTTGTAAAAGTTCTCTATTCAAAATATATGCTGATGTACACACATATCCATATGTATGGTTGTGTACATGTATGTATGTATGTAGAAGGTACAAAGTAGGTTGTATGGGAACGACTGATCCGCAACTATATATATTTATATTTATATGTATATGTTATACAAAGATAATGATTAAATAACGTATTGTTTGTTTCGATATGTAACGGCTAAGATAATGGCATTTTCATTTCGAGGGTTTAAAACCAACAAAGCGCTTTGGTCACACTGCATTTGCATTTTCTGCTGCTCTTCAACCGTTTTGAACCGCTTGCAACCGTTTTGAACCGTTACACGAGCTTAGCTTAAGCCTAAGATCAATGTTGGGTAATTGTTTTTTGTTTTGTTTACACACGTGCTTTGTTATTGCTACTTAAACATATGATGTTTGTATTTATGTATTAATGTATAGTATTCTAAAGAAAAATGGCTGTTTACTGCACAACATATCATGCATGGGTAATATGGTAATCGTATCTAAAAGTTAATATATATGTAATATAAGTAGCTCCCGTATTTTTTTTGTTGTCGGCTGTAGATCAAATAGTTGCTTATTTTAAGATTGCCTAAACTAAAGTATATAAAGTTATTAAAGGATGTACAAAATCTAGTTAATCGAATTATTTCATGTTCTATCTAATTAACTAATACAAATACCAAATACAAAATACATTTAATGTTCGGTTTTTTTTTCTAGTTACAGTATGTCAAGAAACTCTTTACACACTGAAAAACACACATATTTTTTGACTTTGCATGCAAAAATAACGCCTTTAGTTATTATTTTTCAAATTTTTTTTAATGCAGATCTATTATTTAGTAAATTTCAAATTAGTATGTACAAAAATAAAAACAATGCAACGAAAGGGAAAATTTTAAATCAACAAAATATGAGTTTACACATTTTTGACACTGTCAAGAAAGTGTTTACACACTTTAGTTTTCGATTCTGTTTTGTTCTATTTTTCGAAAAAAACTGTACTTTATTGTTAACTACCCTTCTGCACTATTCGCTTTTTTTGCATTCCTTTTCATTCAATTGCGAAATCTTGCTACGCACTTGTCAAAAAGTTGATTTTTAAATTATTTGACTTGCCTGCAGCTAGATTGACTTTTGAAGTTAGCCAATTGACTTATTATAGTCACCAAATTAAAAAATGAGTAGCTTAGCTAGTGGAGCTTATTGGGGTATCGCAAAAAATAATTTATAATGCTCCAAATCGAGCCGAAAATGAAGACAAACTGCAAGCAAAATGTGGAAATGGTCGAAAAATGGATATTGACGAGCGGGCAGACCGCCTTATTATGGGCATGAATCGTCAAAACCCCCAAATTTTGATCAGAACCCATGCCAAGGAGTTGGAAGAAGAGTGTGGCACGGTCGATTCGCATGAAACCATCCGCCAACTAATTCTGCGGAACAAATACTATTTTCCCAATTGTACTGTCGGAATGATGTTGCGCTGATGTAAGGCTGTTAATGACTTGTGCCATACTCTAGTTGGTCCATCATTGTAGTATAGCATTTTTTTTGGTTTGGACATAGAATACGACGACATCCCAATAGTTGTCCGGCGTGATTTTCATGTTAAAAGCCAAAATTTAAGCGTTTTCAACATTTACTTTCGAAAGCAGCGGTTTCTTACGCGCAACCGTTGCAACGGTTAAAGAGTATTTGTTCCGCAGAATTAGTTGGCGGATGGTATCATGCGAATCGACCGTGCCACACTCTTCTTCCAACTCCTTGGCATGGGTTCTGATCAAAATTTGGGGGTTTTGACGATTCATGCCCATAATAAGGCGGTCTGCCCGCTCGTCAATATCCATTTTTCGACCATTTCCACATTTTGCTTGCAGTTTGTCTTCATTTTCGGCTCGATTTGGAGCATTATAAATTATTTTTTGCGATACCCCAATAAGCTCCACTAGCTAAGCTACTCATTTTTTAATTTGGTGACTATAATAAGTCAATTGGCTAACTTCAAAAGTCAATCTAGCTGCAGGCAAGTCAAATAATTTAAAAATCAACTTTTTGACAAGTGCGTAGCAAGATTTCGCAATTGAATGAAAAGGAATGCAAAAAAAGCGAATAGTGCAGAAGGGTAGTTAACAATAAAGTACAGTTTTTTCGAAAAATAGAACAAAACAGAATCGAAAACTAAAGTGTGTAAACACTTTCTTGACAGTGTCAAAAATGTGTAAACTCATATTTTGTTGATTTAAAATTTTCCCTTTCGTTGCATTGTTTTTATTTTTGTACATACTAATTTGAAATTTACTAAATAATAGATCTGCATTAAAAAAAATTGAAAAATAATAACTAAAGGCGTTATTTTTGCATGCAATGTCAAAAAATATGTGTTTTTTTCAGTGTGTAAAGAGTTTCTTGACATACTGTATCATATTTGTTTTTTCTTTTTTGTTTTTTTTTGTTTTCTAGTTAATGCCAATATTTATAACGAAAATAAGTTAATAACTTTTAAGGTCTGTGTTGTGCACTCGAAAAGCTTGAAGAGATATGTTTTTCATTCGTTTAGCCTAAACAGTAATTGTAGTCTTTAGTTTTACATATAGAAAATTACTTTTTTTTATAATTAATACATTTATACGAAGTGTGGGATAATTATTTGCTAACTACATTTTTCTTTTTTTTGTTTTATTTTATTTTTTTTGAAAATTGGACATAAGAATAGACATCTATGTAGAGTTCAATGCCAATCTATCACAAAATTCACATAGAGGGGCTTTCGATCGCAAAAATAACACATATTTTAGTAATAGTAGTTGTAGTAGAGTAGAGTAGAGAGATTCACATCAAGTGCACTACGATCCATTTGCAATTCTTTAAGAACTCAGCTGGAGTAATAATTACTAATTACCACTAAATAGAAGATTTTACAAGGGCAGGGCGAAGGGTGAAAAGGGGTCCTTAAACTACAGAATACTCGTACTTATTTAGCTTATCAATTAGGTTTGTGTTTTGTGTTGTGTTGTGTCAGACACAAATCACATAAAGGTACTTTCAACTCTCTCGTTAGGTGCACGGCGGGTTTCGTGCACTACAAAAATAAAATCGAAACAAATTCGAACCAATTTATAAATTCCTTACAATTATCCTAGTGTCTAATGGGGAAATACTTTTAGGGGGAGGGATTTATAGTATTTACAATAGGGAGAAAGGAAACTCTTAACACGATTGACTAGATGTAAGCTAAAGGCAAGAGTGTAGGCATTGCATAGAACATTCTTATATATTGAGAGACCCTTTGCACTGAGCTAGCAAAGCGGGTCTATTGGGTTAGCATACTTTTTGTCGAGTTAAAGCAAAGGGGTTGTATTTTTTGTTGTTGTTTGTGCTCTTGCTTGTGCTTGTGTCTGTGCGTGTTTGGATGTCTTGTCTTGTCGGTTTGTCCGTTTGATTTTTGACGGCTTCGAATTAAACAATTGCCGCACAATTAACGTCAACAAGTTGTGAGCGCATTCGTATGTTATTGGAGGACGACTGACAAGTCACGAAGCAGCACGCAGGTCTCGCAAAAATGCTGAAATATTGATGAACGCAGCCAATTATCGGGATTTATCTAGGGTATTAGCGGGGGTGTTGGGCTGTGTGCTGTGCTGCCTACGAAACTGCTGCGCATTTCTTTTATTTTCTATTCTTTTGCACTTAGTTCTAAGTTTTATATGTGATGGGGTATTTTGTAATTACGATCTAGAGTTGCACGGCGAAAGGAAGCAAGTTGTTTGTTGGTACGGTGCTTAGAAGGGCAGCGTTGTCACAAACATGTTCTCGATGAGCGACGGCGCCGGCACCAGATCCTCCAGCTTCAGATAGAAGATACGCTGCAATCCCTGCACGCTCAGTGAACGCAGCTCGGGGAGTTTGCCGAGTAGACGACTGAAGTAATGCTGCTTCTTCTGCGCCTCGGCATTGTAGGTGACATGATCACGCAGACTGCCAATGATTTTCATTTGCAGCTGCTCCACCTTCTTTGGCTCACGCAAGCCGTGACGTTCTAGAAAAAAGGAAGCAGGAAAGTTAATGGAAAAGTCCTCAACACGCCACGGATTACCAATGCCTTACCTGTGATCAAAGTGAGAGCGCAGAGGCAGGCAAAGGCTGATATGTCAATCTCAAGATTGTGCAGACTGCGACTAAACTCCATGATGCCATTGAGCCACTCGCCAAAGCTGCGCTGGCATTGACTGCGATGCAAGACGGTGCCATTGCAGAAGATCAGCTTGGTGTCATCGCTGCGAGCCCGATACGAGAGACGCAGCACAAACAGCTCCAGCGAAGCGGATTGAAACAGTAGCTCCTGATCCTCGGGTGTTAGATCCAAGTAGCCGGGAATCTTCTCGGCAAACTGCTTGATCACATCCACCGAATTGGTGAGCAGCTGATAGAATTGCTGCACCTTGTCCGCCTCACTCATGCCTAGTCCCGGAGTTAGCTGATCCAGCGGCTGCTCGTAGTGCGTGTAATCGAGGCACGAGGGATCCGGTGTGGTGTCCACATGACTGCGCACCAGCGCCGTGATCAACGAAATGGGCGGCGATGGCGGCGACTCTTGTGGCGATTTGGGCTTGGAGGGCAGACGCCCACGTCGACCCTTTAGGGAATCCGTGCGCACCACTTCCTTGACCATGCCGACAACCAAACACTTCTGGAAGCGACAGAACTGACACCGATTGCGTCGTCGCTTGTCCACCGGACAACTCTTATCCGCCAAGCACACGTACTTCGAACCCTTCTGCACGGTCCGCTTAAAGAATCCCTTGCAACCCTCACAGGTCCGCACCCCATAGTGCTGACAGGCTGCGGTGTCCCCACAGACGGCGCAGAGCTGCGAAGTGGCGCCAGCCGACTGCAGCAAACGTCCTGCTTGCAACAGTTCTCCGCCAGCGCCGCTTGCCGGCGAACTAGCTGCTGAATTGGGCGCCGAGCTGAGCAGCACTTGAGCATGGCTGTGACGCGGTCTGAGGGACAGCTTCGCCAGCTTGGGACTGTGCGCAACGGACGCGGAGGCGGCGGCAGCGGCGGGCGAGACGGAGCGTTGGACGGGCAAGGAGGCGCGACGCAGGGGCGGCACAACCACCAGCGAATTGGAGTTGGAGTTTGTGGAGTTGGCTGCGGCAACGGCAGCAGCGGTGGCTGCCTCCAACTCCGAGATGGTGGGGAATGTGGGCAGCGAGTAGCGTTCTCCATTGAGCGTGTTGTAGTTCTGTAAATGGGTTAAAGAGAAGAGGTTTATTAGTAAACAAGTAAGAAAGCTACAGTCGAGTGTACTCGACTGTGAGATACCCGCTACCCATTTTGAATAAAAGCAATATATTTTGCGGTATTATTCTCAAAATATACCAAATATACTGCAAAAATACTAAAAATATACAAAATAGTATATGTGGTATATCGATATAGTGCCGCATTCAAAATATACCATAGACGGCACAATATACCAGATTGTCAGCCAAAGCAACTCAGACCCCTAGTAAGTAGGCGTTTTTGCCCATACAAAAGTATTTCTTTAATAACTTCGACAATTTTTATCTGATCGCAACCAAATTTTCAGGGATCATAACTACTATAGTTATTACCGTATATACCAAAATTCGTAACCCTAGCTTTAAAATTACGCTTGTTATTCGATTTTTTTGATTTGCAGGGGCGGAAGTGGGCGTGGCAAAAATTTGAAACAAACTTGATCTGCGTGCAAACATAACAAATGCTGTCGAAAAAAAATTATAGCTCTATCTCTTATAGTCTCTGAGATCTAGGTGTTCATACGGACAGACGGACAGACGGACAGACACACAGACGGACAGACGGACATGGCTAGATCGTCTCGGCTATTGATGCTGATCAAGAATATATATACTTTATAGGGTCGGAGATGCCTCCTTCTACCTGTTACATACATTTCCTGCCGGCACAAAGTTATAATACCCTTCTACCCTATGGGTAGCGGGTATAAATATTATTGTAAGGCAAAAATTATATAGTCTTTGAATCAAGGATTGCACCTTGGTGAACCGGTTTGTTATCGGGTTTCTCAAAACTTGACTTCTTTATAGGAAGAATCGAATACATAGCGCTAAAGTGAGCAAAATAGAATTGCAGCTTTGAAGTTAAGCAATTTTTGAACCACAACCTTTATGTTTTTACAACCGAGTATCACATTATAAATTATGTCTCATCAAGGCACAATTATTTACTTACGTGATGAAAGCTTGGCTGTTGCTGCTGTTGGCCGTAGAAACCATCGTTCTGGCTGGGAACGCCATTGTACTCATAGAGCGAACTGGCCGAGCTGCTGGGCGAGGGATTGGAAGCGCCATTGATGGCATTGAAGTGGCCATGATAGTTGTAGCCATTGCTGCTGTTGCCGCCGCTGTTGTTGCCGGCATGCGATGGTTGCTGCTGCTGCTGCGACTGCATCTGATGCAGCGTCTGCAACTGGGCTGAAGTGGGTCCAGCACTGAGACCGGCAATCACCTCGGCTGCGGTGGTCAGAGGAAAACAATCCTCATCCATTTTGAGCGTTAGAATCTGATCTGTGGGCGTGGCGACGGAGGCGGTAGCGGGGCCAGCTGAGGATGTCGAGGAGGAGGAATTCGATTGCTTGGGACTGCTGCTGCTGTTGTACTTGAGGGAGTAGGTCTCCTGGAAGCTGGGCAAGCTGCTGCCACACGACAACGGGCCGCCAATGGGTGAGATCAAAAGCTGTGATGCCTGCAACTGTTGCTGTTGCTGCTGCTGGTGTTGTTGTTGCTGTTGTTGCTGCTGCTGCTGTTGCTGAGCATGCAACGCAATTGCGGGATCGCTGCTGGAACGCAAGCTCAGCAGGCAGAGGGAGTGATGATCCTGCTCCGAGGAGCTGGGACTGTGACTGCTGCCCAAGGCGAGCGGCTGATCCTGTATGGAGGACAAACGCTTGTCGCGCAGACACGTCAACTTGGTCAGATTCTCAAGGGAGCTGGTCAGATCCTCGCTGCTGCCCAGAGCGGTGTCCACATGCGCCGGCGTATCCGGATAGCTGGCCACCGATTGCTCCAAGGCGGGCGACAGCAGCGAGTTGTTGGAGTCCGAGGGAAAGAATAGATCCGAGAAGAGTTCACTGTGCGAAACGGCCGCGTCGGCTAGATTGCTGATCAGCTGATCCTCCTCATGAGACAGCAGCGTATCCTGGCTGCCCGAGGGCAACAGCAGGTGCTGTTGTTGTTGAGGGAGCAACTGCTGCTGAAGAGGCTGCTGCAGTTGCTGCTGGCGATGCTGCTGCTGCTGATGTTGCTGCTGATGCTGATGATGATGCTGCTGGTGTTGTTGATGCTGGTGATGATGATGGGACGCTGTGGCTGTGGCTGCCGACGTCGTCGTCGTTGTCGTCGTCGCGGATTGCGTTGAGAAATTGTCGAACGACGTCAGTGAACTAAACGAGCTCTGCAACACAGGAAAGTCCGACACAGACTGAATTAGTCAAAAGCAAACAATAAGCTCTAGACCTCGCTAGTCAAGACCTCGTCTACATCTAGTCAGGACGAAAGGGTGGAGTCAGGACATGCGCGCTCTGTTAGCAACAGACAAACCCCGTTGTCATTGGTCGACAATCCCATGCAACCCTTAAAGTCCTTGTCAGTGTTTTTTTCGGCTTCTTTCTAATTTCCAATTGGTTATGCATGCGAAATTTCCTTTGCTACTTTTTTCATCACTTTTGGCAAACACAATTAGCTAGCTATTGATTCGAATGCTAATGTGCGGTTAGTTAGAAAGCGATAGGAGCTGGCACAGCGGGTAATTAACACCGCCATTCAGTAAAAATTGCTTTCAACACCTGGCAAAATTGCTTAGACTGCAAGTTGAGGCTTCAATTGAGCAGGATTTATGCAACTATCGTTTTTATTTACATATACATACAACTAATGATGGAATCCTAGCAGAAGTTTAGATAATTTATGCCACTTAATGCATACCTCATCCCTTACATCACTATTTAAGGCAAGAGTTGCACTGCACTTTTTAGCGCATTTATACCACTGGGTACTTAATGAAATTCTCATTTCTATGATCACTATTTAAGGGGAGAGTGATGCGCTTTATTTTTGGCTACTTTATCCCACTAGATAGATAGATAAGAAATACATTTTAAGAGATGGACTACTTTCTAGTGTGAAAAACATTGAATATTTTCCTAAACAGATAATCACAAAATAAATATTTCAATGCTAACAATTATTTTTTATGCAATTCTAGCTTTCTGTTTTACTTCATAAGAAAAGCTTCCTTATTCCCAATTATCAAGAAATCCGTTTATGCCTAGGGTATATAATAAAATCAAGCAGTCTACTTACATTGGGTTGCAGAAGTAACATGCTTGTGTTGGCTTGCTGATGTAGCCTCACTTGGCTTTGGATTTTAGTTGTTGCTGCTGCAGCAGTTGCTGCCGATGTGGTCGCTGCTGCTGCTGTTGTTGTAGCAACTGTGGTTGCTGCTGTTGCTATTGCTGTTGCTGTTGCTGTTGTGGCAGTCAGCTTTGCTGCCTCTGCTTCCTTTGTGGCAGCAGCGACTGTTGCTTGTGTTTTCCTCGAGTGCTCCGACGACTTGAAGCTCCTCAATTTGCTGGCCACCTTCGACTTGCTGCTTGGTGGCGAGTTACGCGCCTCACTTTCTGCACCTGCAATCAGAAACATGAGAAAAGAACAAGGATAATATAGCATTTGCTTAAAGAGGCGTGAATGTCAAGCGGTGTCTAGGGCATGCTTTGGTTCTAAATGGAAATGCGAAATGTGTGTGCTAAAATGAAAATGCCACATGCGATGATTTGCTTTGTCCCTCAACTCGGTATTAGAGACTCATCATGTATATTCGTATAAAATATTTTTGGCGTTGCCCAATTGTCTCGCGTTCCACACGCAAACCGCCGTATCGAATGTCTTAATTAGAAATGCTCAAAGACAAAAATACTACTGTGCAACACGGTGCAGAAGAGGAAAACCAGCAGAGAAGCGACGTTGCAGCACACACAGAGCACAACAACGAGGATCACATCTCCATCTCCAGTTAATGTGGCACATAAAATGTAATAAATTGTGTTGTCCGACGCTGCACGTTGCACGTCGCTGACTCCTCTACCTTCAACTCTGCCTCCGACTCCAACAAACATCGACTCTGACTCTGACTAGTTGCCATTGCGGGTGTTCGCTTTTGATTATAATAAATATTATGGCTTATTCGTATTTCGCCTATTGCAAAACGTCATTTCGACTTTTTGGCGTTTTTTGTCGTCGACGTCGCCGTCGTTGTTGCTGTTTTTGTTTGTTGTTGTTTGTTGGTTGTTGGTTGTCTTTGCTGCTTTTCATTTCTCTCTGCAGAAATCATTTTTCACAATTTGCATATTTTTATTATTTTTATTTTTGTCGTTTTTTGGCGGATGATGATGCTTTTTGAAAGGAGAAGCATAATTGAAAAAGATTCTCTAATGATACAAGGCGTATTTATTTTACGAATTATTATAAAAAGGAAACTTTAAATTAGTTATAAATATTATGTAATTTTTATGACTATGTTGCAATTTAGTTCAGCTCAGCAAATAAGTTATCGAACATTGCTTATGATCGATCGATAACATTATCGGTAACTAGAAACTCAGCTTTGCGAATGTAAATGAATTGATTAACGCATTTAAAGTGAATTGAATTTACCTAATCACTTAAGTGATCGATACTTAAAAAATTACGCTCTAGTGTAGTTTATCGATCAGTGATGATCATTTTAATGATGGGAAATTATTTAATCGATTTGATGCGCACATCAGCGCTGAATAGAAGTATGTTCAATACTATATAATAGACTCTTATATGTCTAGTAGGCATTTGAAAAGAAGAAAAAAACAATGCCTCACACAATCGAAATAAAATATCATTGCAGCGCTTTATGGCCGTGGGTCATTTAGAAAGCAATCGATCGATTCCCTTTGAAGCGATACCCCGAAAAGTATAAAAATGCAGAAAGCCAAACAAACTACCGTGGGCTACTGCGAAAAAAGCTACCGGGAAGAGAGCAGCTAGATAAAATGCGAAAGATTTGTGATAACAATGTGCCATTGTTTTTATTACCCATTGGGCAGGCAAGCAGGCGAAACAAATTTGGGTTGGGTTCGATAAGTTTTTTTTTACTGTGGGATTGTAAGTTCGAGTTGCACATCTTCAGCATCGATTTTGGTTGTTTTCTAATTGTTTTGTGTGATGATGTCATTGTGGTAGGCTCTCCATAAACAATTTCTAAGGCCTCTTTATTTACAATCGGTTAGCAAATTTATTATAATGCCTGCCTGACTAAAATTGTCTGACTGGCTGACTTGGCTGACTGACTGCGGCTCCTTCTTCATTGCATTGCATTTCTCGTGTCTTCTTCGCATTGCATAAGTTTGCTAATTTTTTTGTTTTTATATAAGTTTGTTAATACATATTATTTGGCAACGCCGAGTCGCGAGTCTGCTCTTCTCTGTACTTTGAACTGCGAACTTCATTGCACGCTCGCCTGATCAATGGACATGGACATATGCAACTGACAGACGGACGGACGGACGGACGGACGGACAGACAGATAGAGGGACAAAGAGGCTAAGACACAAACTTGTGCAGTGACCCAAAGAAATGGTAATGCGTCGTGGTCGAACGTCTCTCGTCTTTTGGTTTCAGCTTCAGCTTCAGAGCTTGGGTCAGAGACTTGCTTTGGCACTCAGTCATTGAGTCAGTGGGTGCACCGACAGTCAACAGTCGACGGTCGACAGTGCACCAGAAACCAGACTCCAACTCGCAGCGACTCGAACCCATACAATGTTTTTATTTTTCTTCTCTTTTTTTCTTCTTTTGGGGGTACGGCATTCGTGTGAAGTTTTGTGAGAAGTATACAAATGGGGCTGAGGCACAAGGAGTTAGTCATTTTGTGTCTGCAGAGGAGGCGTCGATGCTATCGCCTTTGAAACTCCACGACAACGACAAAGACGACGACGACGTCGACCCAATAGACATTGATGTAGCAGCAAAGAAGAGAAGAAAAAAAAAACTTCCTGCAGTATGATGACGATGATGATGATGATGAGGAGGAGGCCGTTCGTCTGCTCTGCACAAGTCTGGACTTGTGGACTATTGGACTATAGTTTTATTTTTTCTTAGGGTACTTGTTGCGACTTTCACTATTAATTGTCGATTTTCATCGATTGTTGCCCCGTTTGCCAGTTTGTGATGCGGCACAAAATGTAATACTTAATGGGCAATGGGTAATGGGTAATGGGGTTGGTATTTAAAGTTGTGCTTCACCAACAACACAACAGCAATGGCAACAAACCCAATTTCTGGGCTGAAATTCATATCGAAATTGGATCTATTACTCAATGGTCGTAGTCGAGTGAGAGACAATTTGATTGATTTATGCAATCGCCGTCTAATGCCACATTGTTTTCTCGTACCCAACTAATTGCTTACAGTCTTCTTCGCATCGCATCGCATTGCATTGCATTGCATCGCTAAGAGTCGCGTCTTGTTGCAACTTGGGGAGTGTGCAACATATTGGGGCCAATCTGCAAAGCATTTAGCATCGTTTTTTTTTTTTTTGAGAGAATGTTCTGTGCAAGATCAAAGGCGGGCAGGTTCCAAAATTTGCAATCATTGCGTTTCGATTGCAGCTCTTTGCTTTTTGCTAGATGATCCATAACACTTAAATTGTCATTTTCAATTGGACATGAGTAAGAAAGCGGTAGGTGGCAGTGGTCGACTATGAAATACCTGTCTTAGTTCAAGATTTAGAATACTTTATGTGGTTGGAAATGTCTCCTTTTTTGTTGAAAGGCAAAAGAGTAGGAATTTACGGCGCAGCCGCTTTTTTGATACACAACTCTTCCTTAAACAACTCTTAAACTTATAAAGCAAACATAATAAAATATTCAGGATACATTTAAATTGTTAGTAATATTATGTGTGCATCAATCTAGCAATACAAACTGAATATTTTATTATTCGTTAGACTTGCTTTCGTTCTTACTACAAAATACTTGCTACTCCTTTTTGGAATCCATAACTATGGAGCTCTGAAATAACTTACAAACTAATTAAGGACTCATTATGAAATTTTTAGGATTCAGATTAAGTTTGTTGTTAATGCTAAACATAAATCAATTAAGCAATGCAAATTGAAAGGTAACATAAGTTCAATAGCAACATTTCTCGATAAGAAATATATTAATAACAAATATATTTTAATACATCAGCTTTAAAGAATAGCTATGTTGTCCTCAAATAACTTGTAGACTTTCAAAGTAATCATAATGAAATACTTAGGATGCGTTCATATTGTTCTTAATACTACAAATACATTAATCAAACAAAACAAACTATAAGTTAAGCTAAATATATATGATACACATAAATATTTAACAGCATCTTTACCTCACTTCTTACTATTTTGTCTTTCACTATTCATTAAGTTTATTGTTGTTTTTTTTTTTCTAGATTTGCGGTGTCGTAAGTTTGCTTAGCTAATAACAAATTTTATATACATATAGCACTTAGAAATCGTTTAGCTTAGAAGTGAAGTTCTAGCATTTATAGACGAAAATTTAACGACTTAAAGCCTTCTGCAACGATTTTACACACATTTCAAAATTGCCAATAATAAATACGCTTCAACGCAATGGCTGCCGGGTATAAAAGAGTTTCCAGTTTGCATTTAGCATGAATTGTCGCAACAATTCGCAAAAGTATAAATATTTGTAAGTAAGCCACGAGTCGAAGTCGAAGACGCAGTCGAAGTCGAAGTCGAAGTCGGAGGCGACATCGTCATCGTTTTTTAATCGCTGCAAAAAGCGTATTGAAGGCCATCGTGAACATTTCATAGTTGGTGGAGCCGCAATCCGAGAGGATTGAAGTCACTTTAGACGCGCGTGAGCGCATCTCAACCAGTTCACACCCGCCCTCGCCCCCCATCTCTACCCTCCTCTCCTCTCCCTCTATCATTATCGTCATTCTGTTCACTCTCACTTGTCGCAAAAACACATGTTGGCCAATACTTTGGTTTACTCTGGAACAGGCAGCGGTCATCGTGTCATCATCATCATCATCTTCATAACCAGCAGCAGCTCCCAGTTTTATGCAAAAGTGGATTAATAAAATACAACAACAACATCGAAATAAAAGATTCAAATTGAAATGCAGAATTCGAATTTGTTGCTCGACAATTTGCATGAAATTCTAATAAAAGATTTACCGTTTGGTTGTTAGGTGTTGGCCAAGGCAGATGCAGCATCGAGAGCCACAAAAACTGGTTTAATTCGCATTGAAATTGAAATTGAAATGGAAATTGAAGTGTTATATCATTTGCAAATATGAGAACAGTGCCCGGTATGCGATCTCGATGGCGATCACGAACCAGTTATCCACATATATACACACATACATATATGTATATATCTACATTGTTCGCATCAAAGTCGAGCCAAAAGAATTTTGAAATAAATAAAAACCCAAGTCGTGCATTAAGTGTGAATCGCATCTGAGAGAAGCGGAGAAATTTGAGGAGAAATTCACAAAAACGAGATAACAGAACAAATTACAGTTAAATTGTTCTTAATATAGAAATGCAATATGCGACGGGATAAAGATATAAATTACGATTGATATGAAAAGAATACTAATATTAAATAGAAGGCAAGTGTTTAAAACTTGCAGTTCAATTCGAAATACATCTTTAATCTGTTATTAAGATGCAGATATTATACAAATTAGAGTTAAGAAATGGAGTGAAAATAATTAAGAACATAACATAACAAATTACAGTTATTTTGTTCTTAAAATAAAAATGCAATAATAGCAAATTGTGTTGAAAAGAATATTCTTTCTATTGTCATAATTAGCAAGAATTTTATAAACAAAAAAACATTATTTTTATTGTTATATTTAGCACAAATTTATATACTCGCAGTTGAATTTCAAATATGTTTAAAATCTACTATTAAAAAATGAAATGAAACACATTACAGTTAAATTAATCCTAATCAATTAATCTTAAAAACAACAATGTACATTTTTATAAAAACATAACTTTCTATTTTCATAATTAGCTATATAAATAATATTATTTTTATTGTTATTATTAGTATGAATTTTATTTATATTTTCGTAGTTCGATTTCGAATATAATTGAACAAATTTTATGACAAAATCAAAAACATTTTTATTGATATATTTAGCAAGAATTTTATACCTGTAGTTAAATTTCAAATATAAAAAAAATGAGTGAAAGTATCGAAAAAGAGAACAGAAAAAATTACAGGTGAATTCTTCTTAAAATAGAACACAATATTATAAAAAAATATACTTTAATTTTCTATAATTAGATTTCAAATGCAATTAACTAATTGCGATAAAAATAATACTCTTTTTATTGTTAAGTTAGCCAGAATTTATTTATGATCCTGCAGTTAGATTTTAAATATAATTGAGAGACAAATCTAATGTTTAGGTGGATAAATTATACTAATTAGAGTTAATGAGCGGCTGGCAGAGAAATGGAGTGAAATTGATAAATGAGACAAGAGAGTAAAAAACAATTAAATTGTTCTACAAAATTTGAGTGCAAGATTTGCAGTGACAAAAAGATAGATTCATATTAAATGTTGAATAGATATGCAAAGAAAAATTTGTGTAGAAAGAAATTTTAAACACGGATTTAGTTTGATTTAATTAGGTAATGAATCATATATGCTTCAAGTCAAGTCAAAATATTTTACATTTCAGAAGTTTAAATATTATTTATTAAGAGAGTATCAGGTTTTACCGAATGCTCATTGATAGAATATGTGAACATAAACTAAGGATCGGCAAACCAATTAAAAGATTCAATTTCGCACAAGTCAAATAGATAATACGCGTATCAAGCACACAAATTTATGGCGACTAATTTGCATTTGAAGCCACAAAGTTAGCTTCGAGGTTGTGTGGCTGAGACTGCAAGCAACGATGAAGAGAAGAGATCGAGGGGAAGACTGAGAGGCTGAGAGACTGAGAGTGGCAGGTCAAAGGTGGACAGACTGCAGTGCATCAACGTCGAGCTGAGTCGCCGCCTGATTGACACGGCTGAGACAAAGATAAATAAGCTGCCAGTTTCGGAACGCCGCTTACATAATTAGCGGCAACAACAACAGCAGCCACAGCATCTTAGCCATGCAGCAAGAGTATCTTTCTTTTTTGGCCATGTTGCTAAGCGCATCCGAAATAAAAGCCCAGCACAAAACAAGGTGCAGCTGCTCCCAGCTGCTTGGGAGCGGGTGGGAAGCTGCCTTTCCCTCCCCTTCCCACCCCTTCCACCCCTCGACTTCTGCTTCTACTTTTGCTTGGCCAAATAAATAAAAATTTGACACAATTTTTTCCCAAATTTTTCTTCAGCTTCTGCGTCTTCTTCTGCTTCTTCTTCTGGTTGCATTGTTGCCAAAAAAGTTTCAATGCAACGGCAGCGAACCAACGAAATATCATCGAAAACATGCAAGTGATCATGCGAATAATTGTATACGAGGGTTGCTCAAACAGTGTGTGATAATGAACTAAGATTTAAATTAATATTAACTCGTTTATATATATTATTATAAATTTATGATGATTTATTATGTTGAAACATTTTTGGAATTAATTTGAAAATTCAAATAATTAATATTATAATATATTCTGCTCAGCAATTATTGTATTTAATATTCAAATTAAAATACTATGCTTAAAAAATGATCAAATAAATCAAAACATAATTTTCGTAGTGCATAATACGCTTGCGCGTATAGTTTTTGTTAAACAACATAAAACATAAAACTATTCTCTAGTTCATTAATTGGGAAGTCTAACTTAATAAGTTAAACAAATTTATAAATATTATAATAACTAGAATTAAGTTACTTAGATCATATTTGATCATATCATATTTCATATTTGATCTAACTAACTTCCTTTTACTTATTTGCTTCAAACATTGCGCATACGTTCAGTTAGCCTTCTAGTCTGCTGCATATTTACACATATTTTGCTGAAATTATATAATTTGCAGTGAGTTTTATTGAGTACTCGACGGCAACTAATATCGATGGATCCACCCTCAAAAAGTGGGTCTCTCGTCGTAGTCGTAGTCGTATTAGTGTTAATTTAAGTCGTCGACTCATTGTTGCAAAGTGCACGTTTCGTTTTTTCGCTTTCGTTCGAAAAGCAAACAGATCCGAATTTGCTAGATCGGGAGACGCAGATTGCAGATCGAAGTGCGCAGAGAGAGAGAGAGAGAGAGAGAGGAAAGAGAGAGGAAGAGAGAGGGAGGAGTGGGAGGCACAACCAAATCGATTACCAGAGCCAAACAAAAGCGAGTGCAGCGAGTTCCCAGCAGGTTGCAGCAGCTACCACAACAATAGCAACAACTCCAAGCAACAACAACAACAACTACACCCAAAGGCAATGTATCTGTGAGATAGAGATGGATGCCAGCCCCAAAAAATGTGGAAAAAAAATCAAGAAAAAATCGCAGCTCTGCTGCTGGGACGCAAATTGAGCCTAACCCATATATTTGTCAGTGAGTCTCAAGTCTCTATATCTATATATATATACATATATATATATATATTTATGTGTGTATATAGAAAGACTGAGGCGCGCTCATGAAGATTTGATTTAGTGTGGTTACAGCGCAACAACAACAACAACAACGAAAATTTGTTATTTTTGCATATCTAAATTTCAGTTTTCAAGCAGATGTCTCACAATTGCCCAATGAAGGAAATACCAAAAACAAAAACAGAAAAAAAAAACTAAATTCAAATTAAACTACACGTCATGGGGTTCTACAAGGCAATTCAAAAGGTTGCGCATTCTTAATTGTGATTGATAATTTATTGCGCAAATAAATGCTAAAGTGTGATCCTTTGAAAAGGTGTGATCACTAGAAGTATTTTAATAATTGAAATAAATGGTATATACTAAATTAATACTGAATTCATCTAATAGTATTTGCGTGCAAATAAATGCTGAAGTATTTTTCATTAGAATTAAATACCAAGTTCAGCTAATAGTATTTTCGTATTTGTCTTAAGTATTAAATACTAAAATTCAACTAATAGGATCTTCTCTCATACTTTTTTAGTATTGAATGAAATAAAAAGACTTATTAATGTCAAAAATAATAATAACTTCGCTTAAAATAATAAAAAAGCAATTTTCACCATTTTTATGAACATCTTTCAATGTTGAATATTTTATATTTGCTAGCACTCCCTTCTTTTAGTTATTATATATTTTTAATAATTAACATGTTAATAAATAAATAAATAAATATTTTATAGCATCGCAAATATTTTCTGCAAACGCTTAGATAAATTGACACACAGACTTAATAACTACTTTTTTTTATAGATTTTTTCTCAAAGTATTGATTAACTTGCTGTTAGCTTAATATTGCACAGTGTCGTATCTTTTTTCTTTTGCCATTTATTTGATTTTGCATTAGTGAAGCTCAACAATTTGAGCAACTCTTTCACTTTTCGGCTTTCATCAAGTCATTCGAGTGGATGCAAAGGCCATGCGAAGAGTGAGACTCAGAGGCTGTGGTCGATGCGGTGTCGCTGAGCTCTGAGCTTGAGCCTGAGACGCCCCCACAACATTTGGCATTGCAGACGGTACAACTAAAAATTACCTAATGTATCGCTAAGTGCCTATATAGATAGCCATGCCCATTATCCACATAGTACGATGACTAGATGTATGTATTTATACCCGGCACTTAATGGGAAGGAAGGGTATGATGAGCAAGTGAATTAATGAAATGTGTGGAAGAAGCAGAGGGAGAAATTTTGAATTTAAAATCTCAGAGAATTGGGGAAAGTTTCATAAAAGTAAAGTAAATCATAAATTAAATATATATATATCAAATATTTTGACTAATTTCCTAAATATCTATGAATATAGACATATAATATAGAATGAGATAGGTTGTATTTTAATGTTAGTTGCTAATACTTCTTTTCGAATTCAAAGGTAACTTTTTGCATTTCAATAAACACAATTTTGAATAAATTATGAAATTAAAATCTTTCTATTTATATTTAAGTTTTTCTATTTTCCTCTTAATTTTATTTTGTCCCAATTTTCTATATTTTTTATATAGTACCTTTTGCTATCCCTACTAAATATCAAGTCGAGTATCTTATAGTCGCGCTTTCTTCGTTGTTCAGGTCAATAGTTTGGCTAGTTATGAAAATGATAAACACAACAAAAAGGCATTAAACATGATCATCATCATCATCGCTGCACATCCCACTTCCCATATCCACATTATATAGCTGGCAGTTGTGTCTCATGGCATGGTTTCAATTTTTTGTTGTAGTTGTCGTTGTTACAACTTTGTTTTGGGGGCTTTTTTGGTGTGGAATTCATGGCATCATCTCATCCTAGGCATGGCTTGGCAACAAAGCAAGACACCAAACAGCGATCAACGAACACCGAACAGCGAACAGAGCTCCAGCTTCAACTTGCTGCACACGCTTTGAGTGCAGTTTAAACGTGTCTTCAAGACGGTTATTAAATCAATAATGAAGCACACGAAGCCAGCAGCTATGAAATCTCTTGGCAACATCATCATGATGATCATGATCATGTGGCCAAAACTCTGGCTACATCATTAGCACTCGTCGAAGTTGATGCTGAAGTCGAAGTCGATGCTGTGTTGTTGTTGTTGCTGTCGTTGTTGGTGTCGTTGTCTGGCACGCCGGCTGACACACAAACATCGTGGAGTTCATGGAACGCACCCAAAAGCCAAGCTTACAGTTTCAGCTATTAGACGAGCTTTGTATTTTTCTATCTTTTTTTCTTCTTTTTCATTCGCTTTTATATTGTCAGTCTTCAGTCTTCAGGTTTTTTGGTTTTTTGGATTTGCCTTTTTTTTTGGGTTTAGTTTTGCGGCGCTTCTCCTAGTTTCAGTTTCAGTTTCAGTTGTGCTGCTTTGGCTGGCATCGCCTCTGCCCAGAAATCGAACTATTAACTTATTGCTGCAGTCAGTGTTTGCAATTCTTCGGGCACATTCCAAGGCGTAAAAAGGCCCGTCTTACATCTCTTACGGCAAGGTGTCGCGGGTTAACTAAGGTGTGATAAATTTTTGTCGACGACAACGTTGCCATCGATATTTCAAAGGTCTCGGCATGTTTTGCTTTTTCGTTTTGCTTAGTTTTGTGATCTTAATGCTGCGAGCAAGTTTGCCATAATTGTTTTATTATGCGAATAATACACTTAGGTCGCCGGTCGCCATTGTCTTCGCAGCCAAAACAGATGGCAGGGCCACTCACGGCAGTGGCAGCAGCATCGTGACAGCGCAAGCCCCCCTGCTAAGCTGACTGCTGCGAAGAGTTGAGCGCCAGCAAAGCTGACTGCTACGATAGAAGTCTGCTAGGAGTAAATTGACAGCAAAGCTGACTACTATGATGGTTGCTTGACAGGAGTCAGCAAAGCTCACTGCTATGAAGGTAGTCTTCCAGGAGAATATGCCAACAAAGCTGACTGCGGAAACAACTTCAAGGATTCTTAGTAAACTGATGTTCTTAAGTGCCACAACACTTAACTGCACATTAAAGATAAGTGCTTTAACATTATTAAACTGCATTTTTGTAATATTATAATAATAGAATTCTTGGGATACGATCAATTTTCTATCTTCAAGAAGGTGAGGCAGCTAAGCATTTTATTCTGTACAATATTTACATACAATTATTTCTTTGAGAATATTGAACTTATCTGCTATGCTTTAATGCAACGAAATTATTATTTTAAAGAAGTTTAAATAAAAATATTTATATATTTTTTAGTAACATCCTTCAATCTCTTAGAATCATCTCGATTCACCTAACATTCGAACATTAATTATTTAACTCTTCAAATTACTTAAGAATTTTACTCCACACCCTCTTCTGCCTTCCACAATACAAGGCATACTCAACTTTTTGACAGTGTCTGCCTCAAATATTTGAACTTGATCGGTTCATAAACACAGCAGTTAATTGTGCAGAAACAACACGGCGTATACGTGTTGAGCTAGAGTTCTTATGTATGTTTTAAGCACTCGCAGACGTTTGTACAAATTAATTGCAAACTGTGTTAACGGCAGCTCAAATTGTTGCTTCGGCTGAGGGGCTGGATGAGGGGAAATACGCGATTGGCAAGAAGCTGACAGCACAGCAACAACAACAAATGTTAGGCAACGATGTTGCCGTTGTATTTATTTTCATTACAGTCGAACTCCAACTGCAACTTCAACTTGCACCCACACACACAATCCACACTCCACAATCCACACTCCACACTCCACACTCCACTCTCCACGGCTTTGTTGTTGTATCTAACTATCCTCAGCAGCGGTTAACTATGTTGGTTTTTCGGCGATAATTAATAGGCAGTGACAACGACAACGACAACGAGAAGCGACGCCTCGACTTGTTGCAGGGACACAAGCTTCCCTTTCCCTCCCCTCCACCAACTTGCCACTTGTTGCAACTTGTGCATAAAAATTTGTCCATCGAATGCAAGTTGCTGTTGTTATTGTAATTGCTGGTGGCATCTCAACACGCAAGTGCAAAGAGTCAACGTTGCAGTTGCCACTAAAGTTTTGTCTATTTGTGTCTATTACTTAATTGCCGGACACTGCAACAGCAGAAGCAGCATCTAAACATCGATAGAGGGGGCGATCAAGGAGGCAAGGGTTGCCTATAATAACAATTAGCTTGGCATTTTAATATGCATTATTGCAGTGAAAAGATCGCAAACTGATTTCAGCAGACGACGAGTCACGATTTCAGCCAGGACGATGAGGAAGCTTTTGGCCATATGCGTTTTGGCCAAAGATGGTGAAGCGCTATTTTAATTACACAATTAATTTGTCTGGGAAACTCGGCAAAAGCTGCTGCAACCAAATGCAATGCAATCAAAAATAAGTCTACAACATGAAAACACCATCAAAACTCGATTGCGTGGTGTCCTAAAAAACTTAATGTAGACAGAGAGAAAAATGATGAGTTCAAATCAAACAAAAAATTACAGATTTTAAGAATTGTTCGTTAAGCAAAAATGCGGAGAGAGCAAAGAAGAATTGTTTCATAAATTAAATATTAAAAATTGAAATTATAATTCAACAACCTTCATCCACCATCAATACTATACTATAAGCTATACAATACTATATTTTATACTATACTATACAATATACTCAAAATACTATACTCTACTACTCTAATCTCTGCACAATACCACTTTATACTAAACTAACATATAGTCTAAACTATACATTATACTATACAATACTATACTTTATACTATACTATAATCTAAACTATACTATATAATACTACACTTTATACTATATTTTATATACAAAACTATAGGCTAACATTAAACTATACTATTACTTTCTATACTATAAACTATTCTTTATACCTTACTCTACACTCAGCAGTTTCAATGCAAAGAAACTCTGGTTTTTTTCCTCTCTACGCCATCAATCTCTTCATACAGGGTATCCAAGCAAGCGAAAAAGAAGAAAAAACAAAATAAATGCATCTAATGTATGACCGTTGACAGCTCATCGAGCAGCTCGAGCACAGACGAATTTTACATTCAGCACTTTTTGGTCAACTTGAAAACCTGTTGATGATCTCTGCATCAGTTTCCCATGACAGCAGCAAAGCCGACTTATAAATTGATTACAATTTGATGCAGCCAGGCAGTCAGCCAGCCAGCAAGCTAGACAGACAGCAAAGCCAAAGCCAGTAGCTTGTGCTAAATTTAGTCAAATCAACGTCGCTGTATGTGAATCTTTTATTTGCTCACCACATTAGCGGCTAAAAGAAACGTTGACCAAAAATTCACGCACACATTTTTAGAAGCGACAAAGCACAGTTATGGAACAAAACAATAATTAATCCAGCATAGACAAGCACAGAATTCGACAGCGAGATACCCTTGGAAACACTTTTTATAAAATTTAAAGTAATCAATGATGATTTAATGTTCATTTTAATTTAAATCAAAATTACTTAAAAATTTCCTTAGCATACATATTCTTTCTATGAAATAAATACGACAAATGTGTCAGTATTTCAAAAAAAGGAAAAAAGAATATAAATTGAAAACGAATTTTAAATTTTATATAAACTCTTTCTATAACAAATTTTACACAAGAAACCAAAATTAGTCTGAATATTTTGAAAGAAATTGAAAGTGCTTGTGAACTCAAATTCCGATCAACATTTTTAAAAATTTTAAATAAAGAGTAGAGTTCTCTTAAACTCTATCTTAATGAAAAGTCAAGGCAGCTTTTAAGGTTCTACTGGATAAAAGTGAACAACAATCATGAGAGAGCAACAGACGCGCCTCCTCTCAGAAGTATCACGGCGTTGCCAGACTGTCGAAGTTGCAGTAAAATAACTGAATAGCTGCAATCAATGCACCCCTTTGATTCCTACACAGATAATATATCAAGCCAAAAGACGCAGCGCATGCGCAAAGTGCTTTTTCAACATTGTATCGTTGTTATTTATTTATTTTGTGTGCTGTCTTTTTTATAATATAATATTATATAAAGTTTTTGCCGTTGTGCGGGGCTTTATAAGGCAGCTGACGCTGTGTTCGATTCTAAGATCGCAGTGGTCATAAATTTAGCGGATAACTATAGAAATAGAATAAAGCGCGTCCAAGCATCGAACCGGTTCTATCACTTTTACTCTCATCATCATTATTATCATCATGAACAACACATACGGAGAAGCGTCCAAAAGCGAAGCAACTGTATTTTGATTTTGCTATTTCACTCTCGGTTTCAGACTCACATCTCCATCTATATATTGGTCTATTGCCGTCTCAGTCGCGACATTGCAGTGTGTCATCGCAGAAATGTTGCGCCGTAAACCAATTTTAATTTATGCTAATTGTACAACACTGTGGCAATTGGACGTCAGCACGCGAGAAACGAATCTTAAAACGAATTGAAATTGGAATTGGAATTCGAATCTCACATAACGTATACGACACGTAGGGGCAAGCCGATAGCGAAGATATCGACATCGAATCCCAATCCCAATCGAAAACGAGTAAGAAAGCAACAGTTGAGTGTGCTCGGCTTTTAAATATGCGTTAATTAGGGAATTTGTTATTTGATTGATTCTAAGAAATAGTTAGAAATGTGGCTATTGTTTGATATATAAATGTTTCAGACTCCAGCTTAGTTTTTTTAATGCCTTGTTCAGTATTTCACATACATTTTCAGTTAACAAAACATCATCATACCCTCCTCGATCATACAAGCCGGGTAGATGTTAAATTTAATTGGTCTACCACCAAAAATTTGACTGTAACAAAACTTTGCACGCATTTCTTTTGGCCACCAAGGTCTTGTTTTTCCGTTCCGTTTGATCGATGCACAATTGCCGGCAAGTGATGGCTCGATCAGTCGATCAGTTGATCAACTGATCAACACAGTCGATCGTCAAACTGAGCGAACGAAAGAAGCGAAGTGAAGTGGAGAAAAAAAATCACAGTCAACTTGCCCCATAATTCATCGCATTTTATTTATTTGTATTGTGTGTTGCCGCTGTTCAATCGGCTGCCTGATGTCTGATGTCTGATGAAGTCTCCGAGTCGGAGGTGTGTAGTTTTTACCTCTAGCCAACTGAGTGGCGTGTTAAATGCACAACAAGGTTCTTGTTTCATCCGTTAGATCCGCAATGCTTCGATTGGCTATCGACAAAATGCCTTTTATTATGCCTTTTTACATACGGTTTGTGCTTTTGTATCTCTCTTTTTATTTTTATTTTTTGCAGCCATAAATCATTCGATGCTGTGGGAATCGGAGTCGGTATCTGTAACTAGTAGATACGTAGTATATGTCGTTGCTGCACAAAAAGTTCAATGTTAAAGCCGAGCTCGCGTTCGAGACAGCACACAAAAGAATTTGCCACAGTCCACAAAGCATCGTTCATTATCCAATTCCAATTGCAACTCTCCGATTCCGATTCCGCTGGCAATTGTCAGCGAGCTGCGCGACGTCGAGCGTTAACTAGGCAAGTCAGAAAGCCAAAAGGTCTAACAAATTGAATAAAACCAAACATAAAAACAAAAACTGGGCGCAAACGTCATGCTTTACTTTTGTTTGTTAAGCAAATATTTGGTTCAGGGATTGCCCCAAAGATCAGCAAAGAGGATCAGAGCAGAGCAGCATTAATTGCTAAATTGAACTCGAAAGGGAAGCTTGAGGAGGAACAAGGCACACGAGCGTTGCCAGATTGTTCTATAGCAGCGCTGCCAACCTGTTAAATATGTGCTAAAAATAAACAGAAATAGCCCTAAAATAAATTACGCTTTTATTGCCCTGTCAGCGAATTCAAAAACTCTCCCTTTCCAGTTGTTAAACTCAGCTAAGCTAACTTTAGGATAATTAAGTCGCTTTAATGAGGCAAGAATTCTGTTAATTAGAAGAGATATACAACGCCTTGGGGAATTACTGATGGATTCTCCACAAGTTGTGTGCACTCTCAGCGACAAAAGTGAAGGTGTTCGTTAGACTTTCAAGTAAATTAAAAGGCGCTGATTGCTGCATTTGTCCAATCGCGCAGACAGTCGACAGCAGTCGAGAAGCAGACGAGTTGGTTGCGGTTTTGTGGTCAGTCCAAAGTGTTTTAGGTCGTTTTGTTCACATTCTGTTGCTTTTTATTGAGCTCGTCTGCAATTGCAAACTCAATTCGAGAATGCATATGAGAATTCTGTGCTCTGCCAAGGCCATCGCAAGTCACTAGCCAATGACGATCGCTTCGATTTTGCAATCGGGCTGTTAATGTTACACAGCAAGATAAAATCAATTCGTTTCGCTTGATTCGTTGATATCCCAAAAATACCGATCATCTAAAAAACAAATCTTGATTTGAAATGTCCATGTGATTTTTAATAAAATAAATAATTTGTGGCTATAATTAATAACTGCATTTATCAATTTTAATTAATTTGCAAGTTAACCCAAATTCCACGTATACAACTTAGAAATGGGCTCGATAAAGAGATTCTTGCTACCCATTTTCAGTAGAACCATATTTTAAAAATATAACGAATTTATGTACCGAAAAAATACAAAAATATGCTGAGGGCTATATTTGGTATATCGGTATAAACAACTAAATATACCAGCCAAAGTAAATAAGAACAGAATGAATGCAGTAAGTTTTTTTAGCAACTCAAAAGTATTTCATAAATAATTTCTATAATTTTTTGGAGTGTTAAAATTTTTAAGCAAACTTGATCTGCGTAAAAAAATAATAAGTACTATCGAAAATGAAAAATATATCTTTATCTCTTATAGTTTCTGAGATATAGGTGTTCATACCGATGGACGGACAGACAGACAGGCGGACAAACGTGCGTAGGCAGAAAGTTACAATAATAATAAATTGTAATCTGTTCTTCAAATTCGAAATACAACTAATTTTCTCTCTGTACAACTTGCTGATGTTTTTATTAAAGCGGACAATATTTTTCAGATTTAATTCAATTATTCGTGTAGTATTTGCTTCGCAAACCCGCAAAGTGCAAATGCAATTAATTAAATTGTTTAAATAAGCATTTGCTGGTTCATAAATTGCTTGGTTTCAACGCTGTCTCAGTCTGTGGTCAGCGGTGTGTGTTAATACGAGTAATATGATGCATACTCATTAAGCATTTTAACGATACACCAAACAGTCTCTCATAAAAACGTTGAGCATAGTCAGGCAGTCAGATACAGATACAGCTACAGATACAGATACATCTAGCGATGCAGATAGAGATATAATATATAGAAGCAACTTTATTTGAACACATTTATGGGCTTTTATCGTTTAATGAGCTTTGAACATCCTGTTCTCGATTTGAAATATTAATTGTAAGTGCATTCGCTAACAGCGGCATCAGCGAAATTCTCGAAAACTTATGCTAAAGTGTTATTTGGTAGTTGGTTTAAATTTAGCATCTTTAATGCGAATCAAGAAACTCGAACCCAATAGATCCAGTTTTGGATCTAGGAGTTTTTGTGTTTTTGATTAACGCGATTTCATTTGTGGTCATAAACTAAACTGCACACAAAGATTCGACGATAATTCGAGGCTATTCTGCAACGATCTCGATCTCATCTGCCAAATGCGATTAATGATGTCTGGAATAACGATCCTCAGGGTCACCAAGTGTAGTTGGGCGAAATTCTATCGAAGATCGCCGACAGGAAATGTTGTCGCGATCGTTCTGCATTTATTAAACAACAACAGCAACAACAACAAAAACAGAACTAGGAAAATTATTATGAAACTGGCTTGAAACTGTGCTCAAATTATAACAAAAGCAATGCTAATGAGCTCGTCAGACAGACAGAGAAGAGAGACTCGTTAGTCCGCATCTTTCTACAATACAAATCGTTGCCTCTCTCTCGCTCTTTCACTCTCACTTTTACTTGCACTCTCGCTATCTTTCTCTGGCTGTCTTTGCCGTTATTTATATTGTTCACAAAAAAAGTTGCAATGTTCTAAATTTTAAACATCTTTATTCAAATTTATGGCAACAAACACTGGCAAACGAGCATCAAATTATGGTAAGTAGTCTAAAGACAAAGCAGTTCTCGACACACGAAATGCAAAAACGGAGGTTATTATGGAACATATACTACATATATATTTACTTTTATACATGTACATAATATGTATGTATATGTGAGCATGTGTTGCAATCTAAGCTATTCGATAGAGTGCTTGATGTCACTTTGTTGCTATTTGACAATCTTGTCACATTGTGCGATGCGATGTTTGACTTGGTAATGAGATGCGATCGTTCGTTAGTTCGTTGGTTCGCTTGCTTGCTTTGCTTGTTGTTCTAGCTTTAATTAAGCCAATCTTAGTTGTTTTTTTTTCGACAACGTTTTCAATTATTTATTTCTATTTTTGTTGGTTTTATTATGCACTTATTGCCACCGACACTGCAAAGCAACATTCGCACTAACGAAGTGACCATCGCGACAGACGGACGAACAACAAATCTTTGGGGATTTGTGCTTTGGTATTTACATCAACCACAAAAAAAGTGCAGATGCTACTCGCAAGAGATCGCTATCAGTTAAGAGATGAATAGAATGTTCATTTAAAGAGTGTTGTTCAATCAAAAGTTGCCATCAAAATGTTCAAATATTTCGAGAACTGCACAACTATTTAATTGATAAAGCAATTATTGCAAAAACAAAACAAAAAATGTTCTAAAAAAGTTCTTTGTATGTCATTCAACTAATCTAAAAAGTTCCCATCAATTTCATACTCTATGCAAACAATTAGCACGAAAAATAAATCATTTGATTCTTAATCTTTTTTTCTATATAATCGAACAATTTTTGAATATTTTCAAATGTAAATTTAAATTGAATTGATATCAACAAAGCAGTTACTAACTAATTAATTATATATTCTGAAAATTTCCGAAGAATTTGTTAATAAAAATTAAAGGAAACCATAATTGTATAAATTTGTATAAACTTTTTACTTTTAGGTAAAGTATCCTTCAAATCAGATTAATTCCCTAATAAATGCCATTGAAATAAGCGAGTAAAAGTCCAGTTCACAATACTTCATTAAAATACTCTTCGAGGTTCGTTAATAAAATAAACGTTGTCTGTCTACTGTATTTTGTTAATGTTGACATGTTTAAAAAAATGTACATCTTAAGCGTTGTTTAATTGCCAACATTAAACTTGTTTATGTTTTGTGGCATGCACGTGATATGCGCTGCATTACGCATACGCAGTGTGTGCCTGCCACTAATAGCGCAAGAGAGTATACAACAGAGAGCTCACACACACACACACATAGAAAAAGAAGTAGAAATACACACGACAGACAGTCGTCTCATATACACAGGATGCTATCTCGCTTCCTCGTTGACGTCATAACTTTTAATTTTGGACACATGGCAACGCTTATCGATCCACTTCTTTGTGTATGCGCACTGCAGGACAACAAAAATAGTTGAAAGACGATGGAGAAGCAGAGGGGAAGGAGGAGGAGCCGCGAACTCAACCAAGGACGTCACAAGTGTGCTCAAGTGCGTGTTATATGTTGATACATGTATGTATGCGTGGCCATCTGTCTGTGTAAATATGTAGAAGGAGTTGCCATACATACGCATGTAAATATGTAAGAAGAGGTTGCCAGACTCGATGGATTTAAAATGCAGCGGCGCTGCCTTCAACCTCAGAACATGGCGGCCAAGGCAGTTCTTAAATGCTGCCTAGCCTCAGGCGTTGTTGCAGCCTGCATTAATTTTGTAACAAAAACCAAAGTAACAGCAAAAGCAAAAAACAAAAAAAAAACTGAGCAAAAAGAAGGTGTGTGTGTTGTATTCATACATAACAACAACTTGCAAGTGTGAAATCATCAGGGCAGCGAGTAAAAGAGAGAGAGAGAGACAGAGGAAGAGGGAGAGAGTTGGAGTGAGAGCGTAAAGAGAAACGACCTTGAAAGCATTTGCAGAGAGCGCGCGTGAGAGGCACGAGTCGCTTTGGGGGTTTAACTTTTCCTTCGTTTTATTTCAGCTGTTGTCGACACACATACACAAACACACACACACACACTGGAATGGCGACCCCGACCTACAGCTGGTCACATAGTCAATGACGTCACAACACGGCTGTGGACTATTTATAGTGTAGAATGGAAACGCACACACATATGCACATGCATATACTTTTGTGTATACGCTGCTGTTTGCATGTGTATTTGTGGTAGCTTAAATTACGCCATCGTAAAGCGTAGAGTTCTTCGATTTTTACTGCCCCTTCTGTTGTTGTTGTTGGCTTTAAAAATAGTTGCACACAACTGGAAAAAGGGCGTTTAATATAATATGCAACAAACACTGTACTTTATTTTAGCCTGCATTTCGAACTTAGCTATGTAATTTTAGCCACACAAAATGAGTGTCAATCAAGTCAACGCTTCGCATCGCATCGCATCTTCAACAGCGTCAAACAAACAAGTTAGGCGCCAAAACATGAAATAAACAAGCCAATCACACACACACACACACATCGAAATATATATGTATGTAGGTGCCTACAATGTATGTAACCACTTATATACAACACAAGTGCCATAAAAAATAAATAAAAAATAACAAAAATAATCATATAAAATAACAGTTTTAGGCAAACGCAGCAGTTGCAAAAACAACAATTTGTTGTTCGTCTTGTTAGTTTGGCAAATTTTCCTCAGCCGACAGACAACAAGAATTGCAATCTTCTAGGCAGCCAGGCAACGATTAACAAACATTTTATTTTTTACTTCTTTGGTTTTGAGCGCACATTACAACACCAAATGAACAGCGACGACAGAGGGGAGAAAACACGAAGGGGGCCAAGCCCAGGTAGGCAACTTGTTATCGGTTGCTTCTTTAGAGATTTCCCCAGTATTTTCGGTTTTTTTTTTTTTTTGAGAGGCATTTTTAGTTGATTGCATTCGTCATGGCGCATTTGCAACAAATAATTAAAATAGTAAATTTAAACAGCCAGCAAAATGTAGACAGCAAATTGTGCTTGTTGCCACGCATGTTATTTTCGTTTTTTTCTGTCGCTGTGTTTACTTGTAATTTCTTGTTTTAATTCTAGCTTGTTTGATCGCAAGAATTTGACAGTAATCGTAGTCGGAAGGAATGTCACTATGTCGCTGCTGCATGAACATGTTCATTGTTGTTGCTTCAAGTTGTGCAACTATTTTTAAGTGCTGGCTCAAAGTGTTAGTCTTAGCTCAAGAAGCTGCTGATATCGATAGGCAGCAGAGGGGGCGGCATAACGATAGATATTATCGTAAACCGATAACATAAAATACCATTCTCGTATTAATGGGAATGGCAATTAATTGTCAACATTTGGCAATTTGTTGTCAACAGCAGTTAAAGAAAACGAAACTTATTTTTATATAGATAACAAATGAATAATCAGCACTAAATACGGTTCTATAATATTTAACAAAGCGATAATATAAGTGAATACAATTATAAATAATAGCTAAACAGATTAGAACAAACTTTTCTTTAAAATAAATAAACGATTATTCTACTCCACTCAACACTTTATTTTATTCAGTAATATTGAAGTAGAAGATAAAATAAATAAATAAAACTGCAGCCATGCCATGACTCCTTTTCCTTATAGTCAAGTTGTAATAAACAAAAAATAAAAAGTATTTCCCATGTGAGTATTTAATATTAAAAATCGGTTTTATACCACCAACCAAAGACAAGTGCACCACAAAATTAAGAAATAAAGAAAAATGGAAAAGGAAAAAAATTAGTTATAAACGAAACGAAACGAGGTAACAGCAACAACAGCGACTAAAAGCAATCCAATCAGTTTCGAATTAAGGTTTACATATGCGCCGCCAGCGACCAGCAGCCAAATTGACCAACAGCCAATAAAATAAACAACAACAAAAGAGGAAAAAAAACAAAACACAGCATTAACAATATAATAAAAACCCAAAAAAACACGCGGAGGAAAAACTTTGCTGGCTGAACTCTGTGGTGATGCCGCAGCCGCCGAATTGCATTCCCATGAATGCTGTGTGCTGTGCTGTGCAGTCGATTAATCGATTATCGGAAACGGCGAAATGCGAGAAATGATCGGGCAAAAGTTCTTAGCATGCCAACGTGTGACATCGCCGCGTGATCCGCGTGGTTGAGAACAGTGCATTGAACTCGAGGCAGTGTAATGCTGTAATTAAATTCGAAATCGAAAACTATGCGGAATCGATTGAAGCACTTGCTATTCTGGGCTAAGAAGGGAGAGAGAGAAAGATATGCATGAACAATGTGTCAGACGCCTATTGTCTAATTATGCGGCAATTGTCTAAAATTAAATAAAGTAAACGTATTTCGAGATACTTCAGATGAACTAAGAATGCACAAAACGTGGCTGAATTAGCGTGTGAACCAATTGAAGAGCTCATTGAAGTGTTGCACAGCAATGCCAATTAATAATGGCTAACAAAACGCATAAAATAAAATCAAGTTGAACAGCAACAACAGCAATAAGCAGCAGACAAGAAAACCTAATAAAAAACAATCAATCCCGTCCATAATTATTACGTCATTAAGGTTGGCTCGCATCAAATAAAACAAAATAAAAATAATAAAACAAAAACAAAACTCCATTGTTGAGTGCCACAACAAATGAAACTGAAACTCAAATCGAAGCTGGACGCCAATGTTCCATGGATGCTTTTCAATCGTTGTCTTTACTATTTGGCTATAGACAATAAAGGCTAATAACAGCGAGACAGTCAGTCAGTCAGTCAGGGAGTCTTCACTCTCTGCATTACTTATCAAAATTCGCATAAATCAACACAAATAATTAAGCAGTTCGTCCGGGTCTCGAGAGTCTCAAGTCGAGTAATAATCATTAGCTAAGCCGCATGGAAATACAAATCTTCGATGTGTATGCGAAATATAGTAGTTTCTTTGAAACAAATGTTATTAGCTCTTTTTGCGTTGATTTCAAGGTGTGAATTGTAGAGCAAACAATTCGATTCGCACTCCCAAAAGCTAACGGCATTAGTAAAAATTTAAGTATATTATATCAACAATTAAGACTATCAACTGTTGTCTAGAGCTCAAAGTTTTGTTAGTCATTCATTTGATTAATCACAATCAAATACGTAATAGTTTTATAGAATAAATGTGCTATAATCAGTTTTGCACTCATAATTGACTAGCTAATAAATTATTTGCAAGATTTTAAATGAAAAAAAAAAATAGCTAATCGAGTTGCAAAGTTTTGCGAAACTTCCTTAACTAATATAAATCATGTTCGCATAACAAACGCATTGCCGCAAAAGCAAAACAACGACTACTGGTCTTCGACTTCGTCTTCGTCTTTGAGTTACCAAATAGCATAGCATCATCCAACAATAGAGCACAACTTCAAAACGCATGACAAGATCGTGCAAAAAATATTACAATGGGAGGAGAGTCGAATCTGTGTCCAATGCGGTCAGAAGCCAAAATTTATTCAAATATTCCCAAAAACTATTGTTTGTCTCGCGTATCTCGCATAATTTATCTTGATCAAAACGCATTCGAGGAGGCGATTGTTATTGATTGATATATGAGCATATTATTGTATTATTTACTATGCTCAAATCTCTATGCAATTGTCGGAAAAGAAATGTTTTCTAAATTGAAATAATAGAAGAGAAGCAAAAAGTGAATTTCGCACGCCACCAAAAGAAACAAAGAAAACATATATAAAAACAAAACCGAAACGAAATTAGAAAAAACAAAAACCGAAAATGACTCGTGATTATTTTACATACTACAAGAGATGCTGTCTCATTTCTGTGGCTTTTATTGCGACGTCATCAGCACGTGGTGTCCACAGACACAAATATAAACATTTCTGCACATTTCGAATATGCATAATAAGCATTCTACACTTATGCCATCATTTTCTAGTGCACTTCTGACGCACCTCATCACTTTCTCTGCTCTCTCTCTCTCTCTTTCTTCTGGCGATCTCAGTTCAAGTTCATGCAATTCGTTTTGGGATAAACACAACACACTTCTAACGATGACGCTCCCTGCAGTCCGTGTAAACAGCGTGTAAACCGTGAAACTGCTGTAACGTGTAACGTGTAACGTTTTGCATTTGCATTCAGATTAATGGCGTCGCTGGCGTCATGGTTTGTCATCTGTTGCCGGCCCACTTTGGGGCCACACTTGGCCACAATTCGGCACCTCTTGCCAATCAATAACACCATACAAGCTGCTGGCTGGCTGGCATTACGTATACGTGCCGTATGCCTTAACCATATCAAACTAAAACCTCATCGCTTTCTTCAATTGCTTCGATAACGCTCAACTGCAGTTTCACTTAGCAAAGGTCGAAAGTGAAAATTAGCTAATTAAGATATCTATTTCTAATGTTAGATATTACAATATTACTACTCAATATTTTTATAAGAATATAAAATATTACTTCTGATGTAAGAAATTACTATACAACTTCTAGAAATTTTGATGACAATTGATAAAAAATATTTACTAACCTATAGTAATAATAATTACTAGACTCTAATAATAATATTTATTTATATTACCAAAGAAAAAGAAATTTAATTCAACATCCTAACCTATCCTAAGCTTCAGCTTTGAGTAATAAACAACTAATTAAATGATGAAATCAGTGTAATATCAAAATTTATCAAATAATAAAAAAAGGTAAATATGTAAAATGTAAAAGCCTATAAATATTTTAGTTGTTAATAAAGAAAATACAAATGACAAATTATAATGAATTAAACAGTAATGAAAAACAAACTCTATTTGCTTTAAAGTATCTTTAAGTGTTCAAGGACACTTTCGCTACATCTGCAGGTATTTTTAGGTCGTGCAGACTCGTTTGGCAGCTCAAAAATAGCCTCATTTAATTGTTGCTCTACTCATAGATTTATTAATAAAAGTGCAGTGGACAACACACAACACACAGCCACCGCATGAATATGCATAAGAGTGTGTGCGCTGTGGGCCTTAAGTCATTTTGCGTCAGGTCGCCGCTGCCTCTGCCTCTGCTTCTGCTTCTGCATCTGCTTCAGCCTCTGTTTGCTGCCCCGACGCGTCGTCTGCCACAGTGGCTGCCTCGCGTCGCCGTCTGCTGCAACTCGCGATGCTTTGCTGACGCTGGCAAACATGTGGCAAGCCAGGGAGCCAGGAGGGGACGAAAGCAACAAAAAAGATTAAGTATAGGCAAGCAGGCAGCACAACTGGGACGAAACTCATATTTCTATTATTTACTAAATATTTCGCTATGTATTTTACTAGTCGCAGTTTGTGTTATTTGGATATTTTTTCTACTGTTTGTGGGACGCCCCTTTGATGCAAATTTATGTCGTCATTGTGCGTCGTCGTCTCCCCGAAGCGGCGTGTAAACAATTTATTTAATGCCTACTTGCCTGTTGCTTGTGCATTCACAGATTTTCTACACCCGGTCCATACTCAGGGTAAAAAAGGGTATAACTAAGTGGTAAGCGAAGATATGATTTCTAAAAGTATGTTCATATAAATTCTTTGGACCAGAAGAGTCTAGACTCTAGAGCTATAAAGTTTGTGAAATGTTATAATTTAAAAATTTAGTCTGCATATCGAACTTAATTGGAGAATACTGATTTCAAGAATAATCTAGCTATTATCATAAGATTATTAAACATATTTTTAATGCTTTCGAAAAAAACAAAATTGAGTTGCTTTGGTCACACTAAACTCAAAATCCATAAAAAAATTCTATAGATTATAAGAGTCTAGACTCTAGAGCTACAAAATTGTTTATGAGTACTATTTTAAAATGCAGTCTTAAAATGATTTATAGAATAACTTAACTATAATGGTATTAAGCATATTGTGAATGCTTTTGAAAGAACAAAATTTAGTTGCTTTGGTCACAGTAAATTGAAAATTAGTCACAGGTATCTGAAAGTCGCGTCGGACTTGAGCAGAGTTCCTCTTTGCGTTTTTCGCAAAAGCATTCATTTAATTGTACGTCCGATTTGGCAATGCGTAATATTGCGTAGATTGCGCATACGCCGCGTAGACAGCGTCATCGTTAAGCTACAAACACCAACACCAACACCGCAGAGAGAAAGACTGATACATACACGTGTGTATTCCGTTGCTATGCCAACTGTTGCTATATCCCGGATGATGACAGGAGGATGCTCCCGCACTCCCCGCTCCCGCTCCCAAATGCCCAATATCACAGCCCTCGGGAAATAGATTGCGACAGGGATAAATCAAAGCGGGCAAAGCGACTGCAGTTGCAGTTGCAGCAACAGCAGCAGTTGTATTTAAATTCTGTCTGTAGCACGAATTGTTGTTGATTTCATAGTACAAACTGCTCTCGTAGGGCGGGAAAGCGTAAAAGGATTCGCTTTTGATGGTTGCAAGTTGTTCCTGCTGCTGTTGCTGCTGCTGCTGATGATGTTGTTGATGTTGTTGCAGTTCTTGTTGATGTTGCTGCTGGTGTGACAACAGTTGGTCACTGCCAAACTGAGTGTTGTTGTTGTTACTGTTGTTGTTGTTGTGGCTTAGCGACGCCGCCGCCTCTTGCTTCACCACAATCAGCGAGGCAAGACGATCGCGCATTATAGTTAATTGAATAGTGTTTTACTTTTGCCTAAGCAGGGCGGACATGTGATTAAGGTTGTGATTGATATATATGATTGATTGATTGATTGATTGATTGATTGACAGATTGATTGATTAATTGATTAATAAATTGATTATCATTATTGATTGTTGGTTGATTGATTGATTGATTGATTGTTTGATTGATTGATTGATTGTTTGATTGATTGACGGAACACAAATGAATAAGAACACATAAGAACCAAAAGGAGAAATAATACACAACATGAAGAAGTAGTTGGGAGGTTGTCGTTATTCTAAGCACCTGAATGGCGCGCTTTAACGCGCTGGAGATCCAGCACGAAAATGGACGTTGTAGCTGCTTGCCTCTTTAGCTGGCTTCGCTTGTTGCAATTACAGTTTGCTGCTGGTTGTTGTAGTTGTAATCAGGCCTGGCCGTTGCTGTCTTCATTATTCACGCGAGTCGCTGGATGTCCTTGCATATATTTTAGCATGTCCTTAGACTTGAACTTGTTCCCCTTCTCCTCGGCTCGGCTCGCCACAGTTCGGTGAGTTGACGTTTGCGCAGTTGCCAACTGACGACGTAAGCAAAACTGGCGACGTAATGACTTACGCACGTTTCTTTCTATATGTATATGTATAAACACTCCTCGTAGTTGTATGTGTATGTGTGTGTTCTATATACTCAGGTACAAGGACATTACTCAATGTTATTGGCAAACAAAAGAAAACTGCTGCAAATCGATGCCGTAATGTTGTTACTGTTGTTGTTGTCACTGTTGTTGATGTTATTCTGTTGTGGAGTGTGAAGTTTAATGCACATTACACATACGCACTGTGTCACAATTGCAAATGCAACTTATCGATATATAAAATACTTTATGCTGTCAACCGGCTTCCGTTTCCGCATAGAACAACAACGACGACGACGACGACGACGCGACGATGATTGCAACAACGACAACGACGACAACTTGTTGCAATTGAACAATTGTTTTAAACTTTAGGCACACCCGTTTAATATATTTATGTATTTCACGATATATTAATATGCATGTATTTTTTTTTTTGTAATACTGCTACGCGAATTTGTAATCCAAAATAATTACAACTGTGTGTGTGTGTGTGTGTTAAACATATATATTTTATTGTGATTATTAATTGATTGTTTGTTTAGTTGGTGTTTTTCTGATATTGAGTTGTGTGAGCAGTTTTGCGAATAAGTTGTTAACAATGCGGCGTCTGTGACGCGACTGAACTTATCTTTACGGTTACACACGACTATATCCAAACAGCAAACGGACGAGCAGCGCTAAAAACGTACGCTCTGCCTCAGTCGACGTCGCCGTTCGCTTCTGCGTCACCGTCACAGTCGTCGCCGTCACAATTCGTTTTCGTTGTCTTTGTGAGAGAGCGAAAAGACCGTTTGTCTGCCGTCGGCTGCAGCACACGACCTACCTTGTGCGCTCGGCTCTGCATCCGAAGTCAAAGTGCTATTACGTCATTCCCGAACTATCATCATCATCTACAACGGCGGCAGCAGAGCAGAGCAACAGCAGCAGCAGCAGTGATGGCGGCAGCGACGACGGCAACAACAAAATGCAGCTCGTGCGAGCAAAAATCGATGACGTCGTTGTAAGGGCGCCTGCGCTGCTGCTACGCCACAGTAATGTGTGTTTGCAGGCACGCACACACGCATACGCATACACATTGCAGGAGCAGAGGCTCTGCGGCGACGACGACGACGACGTCGAACGAAAGCGAAGACGGAAATAATTTGCGTCATAAAATTGTTTATGTGCTGTCTCTGTTCGTCGCACGCCATTTGCAGCGTGACCAGGTAACAGTAATAGCAACAACAACAATGACAATTGATTTTTTTTTTCTTCACCCGCTTTATTTTGCCACTTCACCTGAATTGTTCGTGCTCTCTCACTCTCTCTTTCTCCCACACACGCCCACATTGAGCACTATCCTTAAACAGAAACGGAGCCGGCTTGCGGTTCCCATCTACCGGCTACCTTGCGGCAATGTGTGGGCTCGCTTCACACACACACACACACACGACAGATAAATATTTATCTACGTGTGTTTGTGTCTGTAATGCAAGCAAACTGGCAAGCTCGCTTATTCTGATTGCTTTAATGTGCAGAGACACAGCAGTAAAATTTCTTAATATTAAATGATTTGATTGTGTATTCTATGATATTACTTACCATTAGAAATTCATACCATTAAAGACACATATTGTGGGCGATGCTGCCCGAAAGAATTGAACACACTGACACATCTTTAACACACGCGATTTTATAATACACAAATTTCGCTACTCGTTGCACTAAATTGCCCGGAACCATTTCGTTTAATTGCCCCTAAACTTATCGTTCATCGTTCGATCATTTGTTATCGTTGTCCTGCGTGCATTTTGATTGGTCGGTTACAACGCAAAGTTATCGTGAGAAAGAACACACGAGCGATAAGCAAGCTACGATCATTTGCATAGAAATTAAAGTGACAACAACAAGAAGCACAGCTTGCCTTTGAAGCCGGCGTTTCCAACACATTTGTATAATCATCAACACCTAATCCGCAACTTAGAGCAACAAGTGCCGTTGTCGCTGCACAAGCGCAGTGCACACACACAACTCTCTTAGCAATGTATGCATAAAGCCGAAGACGATGCTAAAGCCGAAGCCGAAGACGCGACTTCGTTGTCGAGAGTGAGAGTAAGAGACAAATTCGCTCTATGTAAGTTCCAGTTTGAGAGGCGTATAGTAGAAGTAGGTGAGGCCGACAACGTTCGTTTTCGTTCGGCTTTTGCGACTTCGTATATATGTATGTGTGTTGTTGTTGTTGCCTGCATTCGTTGTGGCTATTTTTAGACAGGTTCCAAGGCACGTTTTCTAACTGTTTATAGCGTATGCGCTATGCTCTGGCTATGGCTTGCCCAAAAGCCAAAGACAAACGTGAGATCGTCGCGACGCTCGGTCAGCCGATGACTTGGGCGCAGTTGCTTGGCTTGGGCTGCTCTTCCTTTCGATTTCGCTAGATTTTCGGTTCCCATAATGCTTTTGCTGCTGCTTTGACTGCGACTGCGACGGCAACCGCTGCATCGGCTGTGCAGTGCAGTGCAGTGCATGTTTCTACATGTATGTATACATAATCGCATACGTTTGCATGTGTATGTATGTATGTGTGTGTGTGTTTGCATGTATTTATATTAGTTAAATTTTGGGAGCGACGCAAGTGGAACTGGTCTGGGGGCCATGCATGTTGTTGGTGGCGTTGGCGTTTTGCTGCTGACCCGCTCGTGGCCCCAAAAGTGCATGCAAACAGTTTCAACTCTTCTGTGGGCAAGCGTTGAAGTCGCTTCCAAGAGACGCCTGTTGCTGTTGTTGTTGTGGTTGTTGTTGGTGTTGGGGTTGCCATCGTCGTCGTCGTCGTTGTTGTTGCTGTTGTTTTATTGGCTGTATTAAGCATGACATGCCAGGCACAAAAGTCGCAGCGAAGCCAAGCCAAAAAACTTGGCACTCCTTGTTTTTGTTGTTGTTGTTGTCGTCGTTGCCTTTGTATTTTTGTCTTTGTCTTTGTTTTCTGTGATGATATTCTAAATGTGCTGCGCCAAATTTGCTTCGTTTTGCTACGTCTATTTAGAGTTGTTGTTGCTGCTTTTGTTGCTGCTGGCTTTAATGCATGTATCGTTTTCGCATCGTTGCTCAAAGTTCGTGAGTTTAATTTAAGGAATTTTAGCTCTTTTTGATTGCTATTTAGGCTTTGATTTTTGCCATATCTCCCTCTCTCTTTCTCTCTCTGTCTCTCCCACGCTCTCTCTCTCTGTCACACACATTGCTGGATTTCAATTAGCATGCGGCACTTTGCGTTTGTTCGCCGATGTTGGCGCTGTTGTTGTTTCTGCTATTGCAGTTGCTTAGTAGTTTCGCCCGCTACCGCTAGACGGCGCATTTGTGACGGCGCCTTTGCAATCATTTGCATAAATTGCTTTTGCTTTTCGGGTCTCGCCAACCCTTTTGCCGATTTGCTCTTTCCTCTTTCCCGCTCCACGGACTTGCCCACTTTATCGATGACCCACCTATCCATTTACCCAGCATAACAATAAACCAAAAGACACTCCCCCCTCCCCATCCACAACATTGCCTGCAGGTGAATTTTGTGGCGAATTATTATCATTATACACTACTATACTTACTTTATATATACAAAGTATATTTCGCTTCTTTTGAGCAATTTTTGGCTATTTCTAAATTGTTTGCTGTTTGGCTAAATTGCATTTTAAGGCGAACATGTCACAATATCGCGTATACGCCCCAAATGCCCAACTCACTTTCGTGTGGCAACCACAAAACAAAAATATATAATATCCAAGTGTCGAGCAGTGAGAGTGTCGACAACAAAGCGAAAGGATTACGAGGCTCGCATTTTATTTGGCTTTAAAGTTTTTATTATGTAAGAAAAGGTTGATTATAAATTGGTTATTTTATTCTCAGTTCAAATTTTATTGATATATTTAACAGAAACATAATATGTATTTTATTTGAAGGGTAATCAAAATAAATTGTTTTTTCTTGAAAAGAAATTAACGAGTTATTGTGATTTACTTTAATCATTTTTTATTTATGAATGCTTTAAGACTAGAATTAAACTTTCTCAACGTATTTTATAAATTATACCAAAACTTCTTCTATTCAATTAATTTTTAGTTATTATTTCAACACTAATTTTCATAGAATTCGTTTTTGCTAGTATTACAAAATAATTGAAATTGTCATTTAAATGCTAGAAATAATAAATGAATATTCCATGGAATATATTCTAATAAGCAACTACCTAAACACTAAACCAATTAATAGAACGAATAATTGCTTTGTTTATTGTTTGAAGAGCAGTCCAATTCACGCATTTCCTGAGGACATGGAAATGTTCGCTTTTTATATGCATTATTAAAGCATTCAATTTATAAGGGAGATACCGAGGACGCCAACGTAGTACTACAACTGTGATTACGGTCTGATTGAACGTCACGCAACCGGATAGAAAACACACATACGCACACACTCACACACAACGCATACAGACACAAAATTGATTTTATGGTCTGCTTCCGCCGCTCTATCCGTAAGCGAGCTTCCATTGCGTCCTCGATGAGTGGATGAGTGGGGCAGCAAGTGCTCCGTGGTGAGCAGGTCACGGATGTAACCCTCGAAGTAGGCAACAGCTTTATCTGCCATAATTGTCACATGTTTTGTTTGTCTTTCTCCCCCTCACATGCTCATCAATCAGATCCCATCAGACTGAGTGCACACTTAGAAGAAAGTCGAGTGAGCTCGACTGCGAGATACCAGATCTATATTTATTTATTATTTGTAAATAGTAAAGAATTGATACTCCACACTTTAAATAAAAGAAACATTATTTTAAGTGTGGAGTATCAATTCATTATTTTATTATCTATTATGGTTAGATATTATATTTTATTATTTTATTATTGTTTACTAGCTAATAATCTTTAATTATAATATAACACACAATTCTTTCATTTTGATGTATAAACTTAACGTATAACAAAAAGGAATATTATCAGCAAATTTCATAACTCTTAAAATCTAGATGTTTACACAAATATTTATGTAGATGAAATATATATTTGTCTCCTATAGTTTGTCTTGCCAATAAGTTAATATACCCCCTTTGTCCTTTTGGTATGAAAACTGTGACGTCGACAAAACAGGCGTTGAGTCTTTGACCTCTGTGGGACAAGCCCTAATTATAGGGCCCGACTGTATCTAGTATCTAGTATACGACAAAATCGATGTCGAATTAAATGATGATGACATTGAAGTGACTTTAACTTGAGTATGAGCAAGAAGAAGAACAAGAAGAAGAAGAGTAAGCAGCAGGTGCATACGAGGAGTGCGTCAATATCAATATAAGTGGCATATCTAATATGATATTCCATAGAGGCTCCATCCAGTTGATGGTTGGGTGGTGATTATCAATTGCCGGCCGATAATTAGCATGTCATTATTTATAGCGGAACAGGGTTCTGTTGTTGCTGCTGTTGTTGTAACGTTATAGTTTTTTGCGGCTGATTGGTCGCACACGCCGTAAAGTCGTGACGTCATATGGCAGCATACTACAGGTAAAATAAAATCAATAAACAAAGACGTCATCAATTTTGGACACATGCGCAGTGTGGCACGCGTTGCGGCATGAATGAAAAACCCCAACCAGCAACGACGTAACGCACCGCAGTCGACTGCGCTGCTGGCAGCAGCAGCGACAACGACGCGAGACAAGACACCGGCCGGTAACTGCGACGCTCTCATTCGCCCTCGCTCGCTCTCTCTCACAAGCACGTGCGTTGATGACGTCGCCGTTTTGGCATAGCTCTCCCATTTAGTGTATTGCCATCTCTGTTCATGTGACGTCGTCGTGCTCAACTGTTTGAAACGAAGCCGAGCTAGAGCCGTCTCTCTCGCAATGACGTCACGAAACACGACCACGATGCCAGCGGGCAATGCGTGTGGGTCGCAACTCTATTTCTGTTGCTCGCTACTCGCTTACGATGATGTCACAAACAGTGTTTACAGTCGACTGCAACCGCAATATAAATAGCCAAAGGATAACAGCACGTGCAGGCATTATGGTCAAACTTAAATAGCCAGCTTTACATTGCTAAAACCAGCGTTGCACTTAACAAAAACTTTGTTCGCGGCGCTATTTATAATTTTGCACTATTTAGGAATGCAATTTATATCGATTAATTTTAGGCTTGATCACGCACAAGCCAGCGTAGGAAGCAATAGAACCAAGAGGACAAACGAACCAAAATTTCGATTGCTTTACCAGTGAAAGTGAACTAGTAATAATTACTAATGGAAAGCCGAAAGTGGTGACTAGATTAAAATTGCAAATTGTTATTCTTTCGTAACTGTGATGTGTGGTGAACAAAACTAGCTTCCAAATTAATAAGATCTACTCTTAGAAACGCAAATGTTGGCATACAAATTGTGCAAACGTAGTTTGAAGCATAAGAACAAAAGGATTGAAATGAACTAAATGAACGAACCAAAAGTTCAAAAGTTTTATTGGAAGGTGAACTAGTTTTGTTATTATGTGCACTTTGGCAATATTTGAATACAGCAATTAGTTACAAGTGAATATGCTTTATGATTCAATTTATTTCTGTATGCTTCATTAGAGTTATGTTATTATGCAGGAGATGAATAAGACTCGCAAACCAAATATTGAACAACTCGTGGATGCGCAAATATTTGCATAGAAAAATTGCATAATTTAAAAAGGAATTGTAATACTAAAAACATGGCCAACTGAAGTCAGATTACGTTACGTATGTGAACGAGCCAAGAAGTCGCAAGCTGCTTGTGGCTGATGAAGCCTCTTTTTATGGTGGTTTTCGCACCCGCAGCTCTCGGACAGCTGCTTTGCTTTGCTTGACTGCAGGTTTCTACGAGAAGTTGTGACCTCGACCTGTCGTCCCGTCTGCTTGTGTTGTGTTATGCGAGACATCGCGACGTTTCAACTGTAGTATTATTTATTGGCATCCAATGTGAAACACTAGAAAACTAACCAAAAGACCAAACAGCGTTAGCCAGTGTTGCACGTTCTCTCGGTCGTCGAGTATATATTCTAAATTGTATAGATTTGTATCAATTGATAGCAGCGTGTAATATTCCTCCAGCATCTCACAGCAGACAGCAGCAGCAGCATCTTGGTCAGCAATTGAAAGGCAACAGCAACAACCGAGAGACAACAACAATAAACACGCGATTGTTGGGCCAACGGGCTTGTCTAAATGAAGCCATGTACATGACTCCGATCCGTACGGTATTAACTTTAGCCTGGCACTGGCACCTTGACAAGCCTGCACACGTCTTCGAATGTCAGTTGCTAGTACAACTTGCTAATGACAGCCACGATAATGATGATGATCATCTCGTTGATGATCGTGATGATGTTGCGACTGCAATTGGAGATGCAGCTGAGCCACTATCGATACTATTGAAATGGATTTTGTTTTCTGGGTTTGTTCATAGAACCTAGTACTTTCATTATTACATCTCACTTAACGGTTACTAAGTCAAAAGACATTAAGTAAAGTAATAATTATAATATTCTTGCTATGGTTATTCTTTCAGTTTCTTCTCTTTGACTATGAACGTTAAACAATAAATACCTATTAGTTAACAAAATTTAAGTGTTAAACTGACTGAAATATATTTAGGGGAACACTTATGCCAAACTTAATTTTCCAAATATCCCTTGAAAATTATTTATATTTATTATTAGATTTTAGTTAATTAGTTGTTAATGATATTGGTATGACACCTAATATTGAAACAATGTAAATAAGAAAGTCTATTACATATTAATTTGTAAAGTAATAATAAAAAAAAAACATAATTGTTTAACATTGTGGATGGCTACTTCAAAAAATTGTTTACATCCGTATACAAAATATTTTTTATATGACAACTATTGAAATAGTTAGCCCTTAATGCTTAAATGTCAATAAAAATTAATAAAAGTAAAAACACCATATATACCATATGGTATAGCGTTTTTTAAAATTGTCTCCTTGTGATATTAAGAAAGAAATATGCTATAAATAACAAGAACTAATTTTTTCTAATGGCATCACTAATGAACGTGATAATGATGTGGGAGATGATAATGCAGCGGCTGCAAATAAAGAGTGGATTTAAACTTGGTAATAAAATTGAAAATATGAAAATTGTCAGATAATTCGAATGAGGTTGAATGCTGAACACATCATATTGTACAGGGTATGCACTTAACTGTATTGTAACTAATGTGCTGAATTAATAAAAACAAAACATTGCTTAAATAAGATGTACGAACAATCAGCACTAATGCAACTACAGTGTCATGTTCTGGCCAATGTCGTGGCAACTTTGTCTGTCGAAAATAATCATAATGCTGTCGTCGTCGTTGTCGTTGTCGTTGTCGTTGTCTTCAGCATGAGAAAGAAGGAGTGTAGTGTAAATTAACTTGCCGTTGCCGTGATTGGCAGCAACATTCGTTATTATCGCTGTAATAACTTTAGACAGCTTATTAAATATTTTAAATTAATTTGAAAATAATATTTGATAGTTTCGCTGCATAGCTTGAAAATCAACCCGTTGGAAGTATAGTGTTCAGTAAGGTCGAGAATATTCATATTAGACGTTTCCACTGAAATATTTCCAATTCTTAGTTGTGTTTAAGTAACATCCATAAAGAAATTTAAGAAGTGTTGTTATATTCTAACTGCTTTAATACTTATTTACAATCTGGTTGTAATTAAAATAAATATGACTTCTTTAATACCAACTTAAGAAAGTCTTCAGCATAACAATAAATAAATGAAGGTGTGTGTAAATCAGTTTCTCAAGCGAAGCCGCAGCAACGAAACTTGCAATCGTTATATGCAGTGTTTTAGGGTTTGTCACGAAAAGCAACGATTAGACATGCCAGCCTCCCATTCGCCAGTCATAATATGCGCTTCTCAGAGAAGACAAGAAACCGCATCTTTTAAATTACAACCTAACGACATGCAAGCGATGCACTTTCGCAGAAATTCGATCGAATTCAAGTTTGGAATTTGGCAGCGCATCTATGCAAAATGTTAACTCCGCGTTGAACCGAACCAGTGGAAGTTTTGCTAATTAGTCAAAGAGTCAACAGCTGAAGACAGCTGAGAGCATGTCAAGGCAATTTTATATTTATTTATGTACCCGGCAGGCAAAAGCCGATAGATGTGCGATGTGCTGCAATTGTGTACTACAACTAAGTCAGCGGCAGTCAGCTGAAAGAACGAACAAACGATCGCGGTCAACCATTTAAGGAGCCTCCGCTCGAGGTCAGCAATTGTGATTGTGACTCTGACTCGCGTTGCACGCAACAAAACAAAAACATCATCTACTCTACACACACAAACCGCTTGAGACTCGAGTCTCGCGACTGCCCGATGACTAACCCGTTGCTGTTGTTGGCCAAGCAAACCGCAGTCGCAGTCGCAGCCGCAGGTGAGCAATGCCAGAGCTTGTTTGGAGTCGGCTTCCTGCTGCTAACATAGACATCATTATACTAGGTACCAATGAGATGGATGAGGTATTACAATTTAGTGAGCAGTTAAAGCAGAAATAATTTAATCAAAGTGTGAAAATTGGACAAAATTAAGAATATCTTCCCAACTAGTCTAAATGAGAAATAATGGTCCACCTTGATTGATGATTTGCCTAGTAAATATGTAGCACAAAACTTACAAGAACTAAACTGAGTATTCACTTTTAAATAAGGCGTTAATATCCTCAATCAAATCAGTTTCTAAGGACAATACAATCCTATAATGTTACGGCAAAATACTTTTAAGCACATACTGATAAATAGAGAATAATTCCTAAGAACCATCAGCTCAATATTTCTATTTAATTTCATTATAACTCGAAACTTGTGAGTATTTTAAAGTTTAAATAAGTGATATCAAAAGGTTTTCTATCAAGGTTACTTCTACAAGTTTCCTATTAGTTTAACTCCATTCGTTTTAAAAACATTTAAACTATTTAATACAATATTTAACAGAGAAATTTTCTATCTTAAAAACATTTTTCCATACTAGAATGTTAAAACGCTATTACTTAGTTATTATTCATCCTCATATTGATTATTTAAAAAACTGTTTAAACTGTCTTTTATCAAAATATTGGATCGGGTATCCTAAAGTCGAGTTGTGTCATTTAACCTGTTTTTACCTGCTGCAATTACAATTGGTGCAGCAAAAGTTCAAGCAAACAATTGAATGCGAAATTTATTGCAAACTGATATAGTCAATATAGTCGATCGATCGTTTAATTATTAAATGACCAATGGTGCATCCAAGGTGCACGCCATCAATTTATCTGATACAGATCACACAAATGGATCATTGTTGTGTGTTGTGCATGGTCGCTTCCTAGTCCATTTCACTCTTAAAGTTCAGCTTCACTTTGTTCTGCGGCTTTAAGTACTCCGGATGCTGTGGCAAGAAGTTAGAAGATTAATTTCTCTGCCTCATGCTTCTAATGAATATCTATATATCTTACCTTTAGCATATCGCGGTTGATTCTAGTTCCCTCCACATTCAACAACATATCGCGACTCGGCAAGTTTTTGCTGCAACAGTAGATGGCATTGAGCACAAACTGATCGGTGATCTGATCGCAATCCTTGAGATTAATGCATGAAAGCATCGGACACTTGCGTATCAGGCTCATGAGACCAACGTCCGTGACACGACCACAAAAGGACATGCCAAAAAGACGGAGCAACGGCAGATCATTAAAGAACCTGAAGTGATCATCCTCCAGCAAATCGTTGTCACTCCAATGAAGCTCCCCCAACGAACTCAGTTGTCCCAAATAGCGTGCATGTTCATTGCTTATCTCAAATTGCCCCGACAGCTTCAGGTACTTGAGCATATTGCCCTTCTTATCGGCAAGCGTCGATAGAAACGTCAAGTTCAGCTCATTGGAGGTCATCCAGGTCTTCAGAGTGCAACGCTGCAGATTAGGCAGCTGGGCAATCACCTCAAAGCTCGAGTCACAGCCGGAGAAGGACAACTCCTCGAGTTCCCCGCAGCACTCGGCAATCTTTTCGTACAACGAGTGATTCATCACCTCAAAGCAACAATCGTCCAGCACCAGCACACGCAAATGCTTGAGAGGAATGCCAAATTCTCCAGAATTCCAGAGCAAACAATCGCGCAGCACAAGACGCTGCAGCTTATCAAAGCCGCACAAGTGTTTGCCTATCAAAATAGATCATTTAATTGATTACCAAATGATTGCGAAAGAAAACTAAACTTACCCGTGTAGCAGCCATTGATGAGCTCAAAAGATTCCAGCTCGGTATTCCCCTCAAGATCAAAATTCAACACATCTTCGGCATCCATGCAATCGATGCTAATGCGTCGCAGTTGCGTTAGACGCGTCATTAGTTCGCGATAATGGAAATCATCTGTCACATTACTATAGTTGATCTCCTCCAGATTGCGGCAGTAGACCGCTATAAACTCCACAATCAGCGACTCCTTTTGAAACGACGAGCAGTCAACAGTAAGTGAGGTTATGTACGGTCCGGCCACACTGAAGAAATCAATCATTTCACCCAACTGCATCTGCTCCACATCCTCAGCGTTCAACGCATGTCGACGCGATCGCACCCATTTGCTAAAAACGTGCATGAATTTGGGTGCCACACACGCCAAACGCACTTTGTCACAGAGTTGTGGCAAATAGGAGAAGAGTTCATGCACGATCTCCTCGTGCAGACGCAGAATGGGACATGTCTGCAGCTCAGACAATTGCGACATTTTCAACTAGTGCCCTTGAACACACATTAAATTTTCATTGCTAAACGATACTGACATAAAAAACACAACACTGTAATTGGATATTCAAAATCTTTTAGAATAAAGATCTAATGGTCATCCCAAGGCTGCCACCATGATACAATAATACAAGGTAGTCCCGTCGGCAAAAGTTGTCCGTTATCTATACCGTACATAAGTGCGAGTGAAACGACTGCGCCCAGTGAGTGCGAAAGAATCGACAGTAGATCTTTGTGATTAACCCTTAAATGGTGCAAAGGGTTTAATTGTTCCACTATATTAAAATGAGTTGAAATGTTTTTTATAATTTAATTTTTTATAGTTTAGAAGTTGACAGTAATCGTTGTTTTTGTTTTTGATTACTAATTTTTTTGTTCAGGTTCTTAATTTTATCATAAAGTTCATATATATATATATATAATATAATTGCAATCTGACATTTTTGTCTTGCACAAGGGTTAATATTTAGGGAAAAAATCGTCCACATACAACCTTTCCCTTCAACAAGCACGAGCGCACTCAGCGATAACACTCTGAAACCGAACAAAAAGGCGTACGACGGGACTACCTTGTATAATTGTATCATGGCTGCCACTGTCTTGGTCGCCAGCGTTGCCAGCTCGTCATAAACATATGCGTGTGCACACACTAACAAATTTAAAGGAACACTGAAATCAACGGTGCTTCACAGTCGAGATGAAAAGTTTGCAGACAAATAATTTTAAATGAGCAATAATTTAGATTATTATATTTTATTTGTTTATGTTTCTGGTAGAGAGGAAGCTATATCTTTTTATTAGAATTTAAAGAATTTTAAATTAGCAATAATTTAGTAAATTATTTTCATTTCTCGAAGTGGATACTTTATATATTTTGATTTGAATTGAGACTAATATACTATAAATGAATTTAAAGGCTTTTAACCCTTATCTAGTGCTGAAAATAATTAAATTATTATTCATAATAAAAATAAAAAACAATAAAAGAATAATGAGAAATAAATAAAATAATAAATATTTTAGAAATAAAAAAATTATGAACCCGTATAAAACATTTGCAGCCAAACATTGATAAATAGCCAAAATATAGTACCTAACCTTTTGCACTCACTGTTTATTACAGTCAACAGAATATTGACAGCTGCAGCTAGTTTTCATTCCACGTTAAAAATAAAAGTATAATGTATGAGAGTACTGGCAATAATAAATGGTGTTTTTGTTTTACAGCAATTAATTGCATAATTGATTGCATAAATGCATAAATCAGAGTCGGTAACAAACAATAACAGATGCGAACACAATAACAAATCGTCATATTAGAAGTACTACAAGTATTTTTTATATTATGTATGTATGAGTGTATTTTTTACCGGATATGTTTAATGTAATGTTTAAAGTGATTTTTGTTTAATTTGCGGTTTAATGATACTCGCAACAATTAAATCAAATATGCTTCTGATATTTCTCTCTATATAATTTATATATGTGACTACTGTTTGTCTATATATCTCAAAAGTTCCTGATTTTTTTTTATTATTTAAGCTAAAACTAAAATGTTCATACTAAGCTGAACTTTAATTACATCTTTTTTATTTAATTTATTTAATGACAAGAATCGATTTTTTATTGTAAAGTTATTGCTTATTTAAAATACTAACTTAACTTTTTGTTTTTCTTTTTTCATTTATATTACGTATACGTATATTTTTCAATAGCAAGTTTTTTCAAAAATTAAGTTGATATTTTAATTTCAAATTTATTTTTAAGAACGTTACAATACAATAGTTTTTGCTGATTTGGAGTACCTTTTTGCTGGAAAACTTCCTACCTATTACAAATAACAAATTTAATCTTTGTATTTACTGCTTTTCTCATGCGTATACGTAATAATTTAAAATTAACTTTCTTTACGGAAATTGAATTGAGAACTGCTACAAAAATTCCGCATTTTTTTCAATTCATGACAATAGTTTCCGCAAATTTGAAATGATCTAGCTGTTCACTAAAATACTACAAACAACAGAATAACGAGTATGAATACATTTAGATGTGTATTATATTAATAATACTTGGTCTGCTTAATAAATTAAACAGTAATAAAACTTTAGATCCAATGGGTTAGTTGCATGGTGCCGTCGTGTGTCCTTTGAGTGTCCATCACGCTCATTTGGCGCACCAGACGCTTCATGGAAGGTCGATGCACTGGACGACTGCCAATGCCACTCCCACTGCTTCCCAAATCCAGGGGAGTTCGCTCATCGATGCGAGGCTTTTGACGCAAACGACGATTGTCTTTTAGCTCCAGTTCCACCTCGGACTCGTTGTTGGATGAGCCACCCAAGACATCCAAGTTCTCATACGAAGTTGGTGGCGAAAGGATTGCTCTGGGAATTAATAGCATCATTCGATACTCAATTAATCCCATCAGATACTTACGGCTGTGGCTTGCAACGACAGCAATCTTTAAGCTGCCAGTTCTTGCCAAACTCTTCGCCCTCCTCAATGGTCTGCGGCAAGCGATGATGCAACGTCTCCGGCAAACGTAAGCCCGTCATGCCTCCCAGCACCGACACAAATCCCATAATGACCAACGGCAGCTTTAAATTCTCCTTTCCCAAATAGGTGACAAACGGTATCACAATCAATCCCAGGCCACCAATATAACTGGAGGCCCCGATGCCAATGCCACGCACTTGCGTCGGATATAACTCGCCAGCAAAGGGATAAATTATGAGAAACGAGGCCGAGAGAAGCGCCTTGGAGATGAGATACAGTGTCAACGTCTCGTCGATGGCATCGTCGGGTAGCATGACAGTTATAATGCAAGCAACACCCCTAAAAAAAGAAATTCATAGTTTTTTATTAATATTTTAAATTGAAAAATAATATAAATATGTATTTATTATTTAAATACAATTTTAAGAAATTGGTTATAACTAAAATTTAATTTAAAAATATACAGTCCCAGTGAAACATAAACGTCTAAAACAAAATTTTTATTTATAGTTTTTTATTAAATAAATTAACACCAACTAGAAAATGATGTATGACAAATTTTAGTATTATACTAGATACGAACATGTGAGAAAGCTACAGTCGAGTGTGCTCGACCGTGAGATACCCGCGACCCATTTTCCATGCAAGCAAAACAATTCGTTTTTTTTTAATATAGTGCCAAATTAGTCTATAGAAAAACATTAAAATATATTGAAAGGTACATTTGGTATATCACATGCTGTTACCCTCCAAATTTACTCTTAAATGCAAAATATTGTTGATTGAAAATTAAACGGAAAACTTAATTCGGAAGTGCATTATAAAATACATTGTAAAATCTTACCCCAGCATCATGGATAAGCTAAGCGGCCAACGGCGTCCCCAAGTGTCCATGAAGTACCAACAGCACAGGTAGCTGGGCAACTCCACAACCGCCGACAGAAAGAAGCTGACATACTGATTGGTGCCTAGCGAAGGACCATAGTAGCTGAGACCCAAATAAACCGTTTCGTTGGCAAACCAACTGAGCGTAATCAAAATGGTCTTGAGGCGCATATTGGGCGTGCGACACAGATCCATGAGACCGACATTGGCCACCTTTTTCTTTTGGCTCTTCAACTTGTCGCGACGTATTTGCGCCTCCAGTTTGCTGTGCACAGCCTCCGGAAACTGCCGCCCATTGATCAACGCCATGCGCTCGAGGATTTTCAAAGCTTCTTCAAGGCGACCACGCATCAAAAGCCAACGTGGCGATTCGGGCATCACAAACATATACAGAAAGTAGGCATAGAAGGGCAACGAGGTGATGTAGGAAAGACGCACCCAATCACGCTCCAGATACGTGACTAGTGATAACAGCATAATGCCGGATGTGTAGAAAGTGCAAGTCATAACGGTCACAAACGAACGGTACTTTTCGCCTACCAGCTCCAGGGCTGCAACAATGAACCGCATAAATTCGGATATTTATGTTATGTATCATGCATTGCACTTACATATAATAAATGGTATTTGATAGACAGCCGGTATGGTGAGCCCAACAATTACGCGACTTCCCGCCCAGGTCCAGAAATCCTTGCTTAGCGACGTCATTAGGCTGCCCGCCAACAGTGTGGCCAGACATGTGAAATAAGATAGTCGGCGTCCGGCTCGATCGTTGAGCAGCCCAAACAAATACACACCAACTGGGCCACCAGTGTTGAGCGCTGCCAGACCGATGGTTGGATAAATGTCTTGATCGCATACCAAATCGAACTGTTGACAAGTAAACTTGTCAGATAAAAATTAATTAAATATACTTGAGCTTAAGATGCGATTGTTTGTGACTTGGGAAATGATTAAAATCGAGTAAGGTTAACTGCTCAGATAGAAAGGTCCTGGCTTAGTGACGTCACAAAGCTACACACTATTAATGCTGCCAGACAGACGAAATATACTGTTGCGCGTAATTTCGACACAATTAGATTTCAGTTGAATATTAATGTACATTAAATACTTGAACCTAAAAGGTTAATGTGTTTTTAAAATAAATGGAAACTGTGCATTACTTTATAACCTGCTGTCCTCATAGCTAGATGTAATTAAAAAGTTGCCATCGCTAAACGCTGCCAGACTGATTGGTCGCATATTCTAATTGGAGATTGCGTTGACAGTTCATAATTCAAATTGGGAAACATCATAGAGGGAACATGACTGAAAGCAAGCTTATCTACATGAATGTCTTTATCTAACACAGCTAGATTTTAATCAATCACATCGATCACAATCGAAGACCAAATACGACTGGTATTATATTCCCAGCCCTCGGAGCACTTGACCAAGGGCCAACTTCCGTTGTTGTGCTGCAGGTTTGTCAAATTCCCATTAATATCTCCTGTATCCAAAGTGTCCAATAACTGTGTCCAGTTGACGCCGTACATAAAGCATTTACTATAGACCAAATCATCGTTATCCTGAGATAAGAACTTTTTCAATAGGGGAGATCTATACAATTCCAAGGTAGATTACCTGCTCCTTAGGTATAGCCAACATTTTGCGCTGTTCGAGGTCGAGGTGCTGCAGCTGGGGCACGCGACACCAATAATCATCGGGTGTGTCGGCCATGAAGAGCTGATTGAAGGCACAGAAACCGCATGGGATGCATGCTGGCAAGCAAATGCCGAACACGAGCAACTTCTGATACTTGCCAAACTCGCCAATAATGGGCAAAATATCATCCAAATCAAAGGCCTCCTGCATTATGGAGAACCTTTAAATAATGCAATCATCCAAGCAGATTGTCTTACATCAACGGATTCCTGTGCCTCAGGCTTGTTGCGTTGTTGTCGCAGCTCGGATATTTCATCATACTCATCCTCACTATCCACAATTTCGCCAGTCATTTATTTTATTTTTATTTTTCCTAAACTCTTTGCTACAAGCAATTTTTCCGTTTCGACTGTTTTCCCGTTTTACGGAAACCCCAAAAGTGTTGTCAGCTGTAAAGTGCAACAACAAAAAATCGACAAAAGAGGGCGCCAGCGGGGTTTTTAGGTTTTTATAATTTATTGTTTGAATTGCAAGTTAGTAATTTAATTGATTTAAACTAAAGTAAAGTATATAATTTTTTTAAATATTACACATATGAATTCAATGTTTTGCTTTTTAATGTATTTGCTTAGAATGCAAGCTGCAAATTACAGTTGATTGGCTTTGATTTGAAAGTTGTCACAAAAAATGTTTCAAGTACTTTTTTGGAATCGTATCTAAAATCTGATTTGGTTTTCTTTCACTATATATGTATGTATAATTAAGAACAGCATCTTGCGAATAATCTTTGTCGTTTCTTTTTTTTTTTTTGTATCGAGCGAAATGGACGTTGATGTTTTTGTTTAAAATGAAACGAATTGCAAAAAAATTACATTTGTTTTTTTTTTTAAAATAATCGAACTTCCAATTGATTTTCATCCTTTTGTCGTACTATCATCTGGTTTATGCTTAAAATTATTGCGCGCTTCAATACTACATACATGTAGTACATTTACATGTATGCATCTGTATAATTAAATACATATTACATTACATTACAGTTCATTAATCGATAAACAGAAAACCGGCTGTTCATGCACAGCGCAGAAATCACACACATTAGGCTTAAGTGTAAATTGTGGCTACACACACACACAATCAAAAAAACTCACACACATACAGACTTTATATGTCGTATATATAAATATAAACATTTGATATATATGTGTAGTCCGTCTGTCTGTCTGTTCGATGTGTCTAATCCACCTTGACAACGCTATAAATTTTTCGTATAAACCAGAAGCACGCAAAGAATCCAATTGTGCCCGTAAGCAAAAAGAATAGGAATACCATAATTGCTGTATAACCAAAGTAGAGGAACGTCGATGCGCTATCCTTGATCGACAGCTTTGTGACAAAGTAGTGACAGCAATAGATGAACAGATAGACGGCCGTAAAACCCGATGTGAGGAACGATCGCCACCACCAATGATAGTCCTCCGCACATAAATGGAAATAGCATAGCAAAATGGTTGTTTCCGAGCACGTGATGACAAGAATCAGGAATACGAGGAACAGGAATCCAAACATATAATACATTTGATTAGACCACAGAGAGCTCAAGATGAAGAACAGCTGAATGAAGATGCAGCCAAATGGCAACACGCCTCCCATAACAATGCCAGGAATGGGTTGCGTATAGATGGATTGATCTGGTATTTGACGTGGTATTTGATTCGTGCGCACAGGATGCTCCAATGCCTGTAAAACCAATACATTAATGTCACTTCAAGTAATTGGTTAATGCTTAATACTTACGCGCTTACGGAAACCAAAATAGGCACCCACAAAGGTCAAGGGTACAGAGACGCCAAACCACAAAGCGAGCAGGGCAACCAATGTACTAAAGGGCACAGCGCCCGAGCTGCTCTCGCCCCACAGCACCAGATTCATCACAAAGAATAACGAGAAAACCACACTGTTGCCAAGCGATAACGAAACAGTGAGTAATCAACGTAATGAATCATTTAATCACATTAGCACACTTACCCGGGACAAACAATCGAGGTAAGAATGACGTTGCTCTTCCATTTGACACCACCGAAACTCTTATAGATGCGTGCCGAGACGTAGCCAGCTGGCGTGCCCAGCGAGACAAACAGCACCATGGAACAGGTCATCAAGGCGCCACGATTCGCTGGCGACAGGAAACCCAGACAAGCAAAGCCCAAAGTAACCATGGCCATAACCAGCACTTGAACACCAGAGCCCAAGAATACAGATAGCAACATGCCCTTGCGTGGCGGCCTAAAGACATCGCCATGCACCAGTTTCCAGCCAAATTCCTCCTGGGCATCCTCACCACTATCCATTTGATTGTATCGTGCAATATCCTTGTGCAGTGTGCGCAGCATAATCATGGCCACCATGCCGCTTAGGAACAGCACAATTACCAGTGAGTTGAGTATGGAGAACCATTGGATATTCGTGTGCGGCATCGATTCCAATATGTAATCCCAACGCGATGACCATTTGACAGCATTATTCAATTTGAATGTCACGCTATATGTGTAAAGGATGGTCTGCGATTCGCCCGCCTTCAGTGAACTTTCGCGTATGGCGAGAGGTTCGGTGCCCAAACAATTTGGATTCTTAGGATCAGCATGATTCAAAGATTTAGGAGTCACCTTCACCGAGATAATGCGACCACTGCTGCTACTGAAACCCATGCCCCACTCCTCGCGTGCACCGCTGTGATAGGTGATCTCCAGATCCACATGATTAAAGGGATAGTAGTGCAGAGGACGATTGTACAGCGAATTGATGGCACAACCTTCGCCATCGGGACGGACCAAGCAACCCATGGGGAAGCCAGTGCTGCAATATTGTTTGCCCGTCTCCAGCTGATAGCACCACGTTACAGGCATATTGTCGACGATCCAATGATGCTGATAGTTCAAACTGATGCCCTTCTTTAGTACCATCATGCGACGATCGCTGTCCGCATTGCCGCCAGTGTAATCCTTCTGACAAGCCTGGAAAGTGTATAATAAACATTTAGAGACTTGGCAAACACGCTAAATTGTCTAATTTCTGTGATACTAACCACTGCGCACTCCACATTCTCCATGAACTGTATGTGATAGGGACCCGGTCGAATACGCTCGCCAAAAACTACTTGGCCCAGGTTCTCGACGGGGGAGTTCTCCTCCTTGCCCAGACAAAAGTCAAAGTGATGGTACTCATAGGGAATGACAGACTCCTCGGTGTTCAACCGATTCACATACAAAATGACATCGGACTTGGGGAAAAGAACAATATAAAATATTTAGTTAATTTGAGATCTTATTTATAAATAAGGATTCATTTCTTATATTATATTCATAGACTATTTTAATCAATGAATGGACTACAAAAATCAATGAATCGAATCAGTAATGTAATTAATTTTATATATATCGGATAGATAAAAAAAAAAAAACTGTCCTACGAATGGCTAAATTCAAATAAAAAATTTTAGAATGGAAAAATGAAAATTTATTTAAAAATTCAATCTTGAAATAAATAAAATTTACTCTATAATATCGATAAAATGCATTTATGTGCAATTTAATTTAAAAAGTATTTAGTGTTTTTTATATTCTAAGCGGCGGCGCACTAACATTTAATAGTCACATTGATCGTACATTTTTGTAGAGCTGATAAATCATGAAACTAACAGTTGTGGTTGCGCGCGTTTAACTAGGAGTTAAGCCGATAACTAGTAACACTTTAGAGAAAATATTTATTACAAAATAGAATAGAATAGAATAATAGTTATAAATGTAAAATATTTCATTTTTCTTAAAATAGTTGGGATTTATTTTGGATATGCGATTTAATGTGGGTATGTAATATGCCAGCACTCTTATCGCTACATATTTAAAATTCGTCCCAGAGTTGAGGGCCTCGATGCTATTTTCTTTTTTGTTCTTAGCTTTACTATTCAAAGTGCTGTATTAAGTTAAGCTTAAGACATGGCAGTCCACACTTAGAAAATAAAAGGATATACAAGAACATATAAAATATATATAACAAAAATCTTTCTCTAGATTAAACCACGATTAGACTTATCAATTGGAATTGCATCAAAATTGTTGCGAGGTTGGCAGCCCTGTTCCATATAAGATCTATATTTTATTGAAAAGCTTCATACATTGAGCGATCGCCAAACAAAGCAACTCAGATAACCACTTAAAACAATACTTAATTAATTTCTGTGGAGGAGTAATGTTCCGAAATAAAGTACTTCAATATTTTATGCTCTTCCAAGACGCGTTTTCACTTCTATTTCTAACATACATGTTTCTTCACAGATATTTTTTGCTTGCATACTACTGTTTTTTTTTAAGTCTTTTATCTGCATTAAAAAAGGCATTTTATAGCGTAGCTGACGTCTATATATTTTTTGAAAATTATCAAACTGCTGTTTCAAATGGGAAATAAAGAAAAAAAAGAGTTCATGATAAACAAACATCGCAAGACAAACACAAGAGAATAGAGGAGAACTTAATTACGTTTGGTATCCAACTGAACACAGAACTAACATAGGCAGACACATTCTTGCGCACATATGTATGTATGTATGTATGTGTAGAACTATTGTATGTGTTGTTTGTACATGTGGGCTGTGTAGTTTAAACCAAACGATCGACGTCAGCACAGACCACCTAAATATCCAACACATATACACTGTAATAATGATGAAAGAAACTTGGGTTCTTATCATTGCTTCCGTTTTGCGGCAAATCATAAACGTAGCATGGCACTTAACCATTATTTAATGCATTAGTTGATGACAAACACACACGCATGCACTCACACACATACACTTACCTTGCATGTAGAGGAGATCTCTGACTTCTTGCAAAAGTTTACGGGCGCCAGGCCAGGCAGATAAAAAGCCTGCGATAGCGACAGCACACTGGCCCAAACAAGCAGCATCATCGGAGCCATGGTGCGACGATGGCACCGTGGCAATAGCATTTTCCTTTTTTTGGTTTGAGGAATGTGAATTCGACAACAACTACAGCAGCACACACAGCTCTACTACCAAACCACCCACAAATTGCAGTCACTATCAAGTAAAGAGGGTCTAGCCACAAACTGTTGTGGGATGTCGTCACACTGCAGAGTTGCTGGGTTGAGTACTGTAATTTTGCGAGCGTTTATTACACTAAATTTTGTCTTTCACGCCTATTTAAGACGCACTTTCAGTTAAATTGTCAATTTTGTTTTTTTCGGCTTATTTCGACTGACTGACTGACTGACAAACGTCAGCACTGTGCCAAGTGCAAAAATGGCGTTGCCACCTGATAATAATGAAGTTGCTGTTGGGCTGCTAACTTGTTCAAAATACATCAGAGTTGCTATTGCAACGATTATTTATGCATAATAATTTTATTAATATTGCATGTTTCATTTTCATATTTAAGTTATTAAATAATCGAATTTAAATTAATTTAATATTAGATTGGAAATTTCGCATCATTTACTGTTATCGACCGTTTATTTTAAACATAACTGACAGCAGTAGCCTGACAATAGCGGCGATGCCACCCCATTATAATAATCGTAGAACGACGCGCAGCAGTTTTTTCCCATGTGGAGTTACAAATTGTGCATTTGAGCCGGCCTGCTTCAGTTTAGTTTAACTCTCCACATTTAGTCTCGGACGTTGCAAGTGGTTCGCAATTTAAATTGCTATCTTGACAAATTGTACTTTTAACGTTTTACTCAACGCACACATCGTGGAAATAATTGGTCGCACTTGTCCCGCGTTTTTTTTTGCTTTGACAGTTCGAACAGCCAACTAAAATCGAAATAGCAACACAGCTTTGGCAACGCGCAGCAGACAAAGGGGAACGGAAAAAATACTCGCACAGTAAGCTATTGAAAAAGTAGTAAAATGCGAATGAAAAAAAATCAATTTTGTGACAACGTGAAGGTTAAATTTTATTTTATTGTTGAACGTTGAATCTTCTATTTTTACGCAGAAACCTGCACAGCAAGCATCGAAAGCTAAAACGATTACGAAAAATTTCCGCACATCCCCGCCCGCCGCCCTCCTACATCTCAACTACATCGACATCTAGACGAAATTGAAAGTAAAAAAGAGCGCAAAAATGACTGCGGACATAACGAGGCAATTGATTGTTATTCTGGAAAAGACCGTTTCACCAGGTGAGTTAAAGATCATCTATATTTGCATATGCATGTGTGCATGTTCATGGGTGGCAAAGCGCCTAAAGTTTTAGCTTTGTTGCTACTCAGGGCCAAAGCAAAAAGCCATTTTGTTACACAGCGCTGCGATGCGTCGCAACAGTGACGCGTATGTTGCGCAGGGTTGCAATGCAGCATAAGCACAGCGTATGTTTGTGTTGGTTGCTAGGGGCACACAAACACGCACACACACATAGAATATACAAAGGCATGTCTACATACATAGTTCTACATGAGAGTTTAAGTCGATAGGCAGCAAACTCGTAAGTCGATAGATAGTCGTTGTAAAGTCGATAAGCAACCACTTCCGAATCGATTGGTAGCCACTTTCCAGTAAGGATTTTTGCAACCTAACCTCAAATATATATATTTGTAGATAAAAATGAACTGCTATCGGCAAAGAATTACCTGGAACAGGCGGCCGGCAGCAATCTTCCCGAGTTCCTCAAGGCGCTGTCAAAAATTCTTGTCGAAACGACAAACAGCGCAGTGGCGCGCATGGCTGCCGGTCTCCAGCTCAAGAATCATTTGATGAGCAAGGATGAGAAGATCAATCAGCAATATCAGGAGCGCTGGCATCAGTTCCCCGAGGAAACCCGCGAGCTCATCAAGAATAATGTATGTTAACAACGTAAATTGTCGCATATTGACATATTGAATTTCTATAACTGTGTTTTGTATCTTTGCAAACAGATACTTGCCGCCTTGGGCACAGAAAATACGCGACCCTCATGCGCGGCACAATGTGTCGCCTATGTGGCGGTTATCGAGTTGCCTATCAATCGCTGGAGTATTCTCATACAAACGCTGGTCAACAAGGTCGTCAACGAGGGTTCTAGCGAAATGCATCGCGAGGCCGCACTGGAAGCCATTGGTTACATTTGCCAGGACATACGCTATGGTGTGTTGGAAAATCAATCCAATCAAGTGCTTACGGCTATTATCCACGGTATGCGAAAACAGGAGCCCAGCAATCATGTACGCTTGGCTGCTACGACAGCATTGCACAATTCTTTGGAGTTTACCAAATCAAATTTCGAGCGTGACATGGAACGCAACTTCATAATGGAGGTGGTATGCGAAGCGACACAATGCACGGACACACAGATATGTGTGGCCGCTCTGCAATGTCTGGTGAAGATCATGTCTCTATATTACTCGTACATGGAGCCCTACATGGCCCAAGCCTTGTTTCCCATTACGCTGGAGGCAATGAAGTCGGACAACGATGCTGTTGCTCTACAGGGCATTGAGTTCTGGTCGAATGTCAACGATGAAGAGATTGATCTGGCCATCGAGAGTCAGGAGGCCACCGATCAAGGGCGTGCTCCACAACGTGTATCGAAACATTATTCACGCGGAGCTTTGCAGTATTTGACGCCTGTGCTCGTGGAGAAGTTGACCAAGCAAGATGAGTGCGACGACGAGGACACCTGGAGTCCGGCGAAGGCTTCCTCGGTTTGCCTAATGCTGTTGGCTACTTGTTGCGAGGATGACATTGTGCCACATGTCTTGCCATTCATTAAAGAGAACATTGAGTCGCCCAATTGGCGTTATCGTGATGCAGCCGTCATGACCTTTGGCTCGGTGCTCAACGGGCTGGAGATCAATACACTGAAACCGCTGGTTGAGCAGGCGATGCCAACGCTCATTCGTCTGATGTACGATTCCAGCGTCATTGTGCGCGATACCACGGCCTGGACCTTTGGACGCATTTGCGACGTAAGTAATTATTTCACTATATTGGAAAGAAGAACAATATTTATTCTTGCTCAGAAACAACAACAAACATAGTTGATCAGTTGTCTGTTTAAATGTTAGAGCTCATTGAAAGTTAATCAAGAAGCAATTATTCACATCTTTCTATGGATCATTGCCACACCCTGTAATTTTGTTTTTAATTGTTTTGCAGATCATACCCGAGGCAGCCATCAACAAGACCTATTTGCAAACGTTGCTCGAATGTTTTGTAAAGAGTTTGAAGTCGGAGCCGCGTGTGGCCGCCAATGTTTGTTGGGCCTTCATTGGTCTGTCGGAGGCAGCATACGAAGCCGCAGCTGCCGTTGATGGCGAGACACCAGAGACATATGCGCTGTCGCCATACTTTGAATTCATTGTCACCCAACTGCTGGAGACTACAGATCGCTCGGATGGAGCTCAGGCCAATTTGCGTGGCGCTGCCTATGAGGCGCTTATGGATATGATAAAGAATTCGCCGCTCGATTGTTATTTGATTGTGCAGCGCACCACGATTGTCATTCTGGAGCGTCTTAATCAAGTGATGATGATGGAATCGCACATTACCAATCACAGTGATCGCCATCAATTCAATGACTTGCAATCCCTGCTCTGTGCCACACTCCAGAGTGTGTTGCGCAAGGTACGTGAGGCAGATGCTCCTCAAATTTCGGACGCCATCATGGCTGCACTGTTGACCATGTTCAGCTCGAATGCTGGCAAGTCGGGTGGTGTGCAGGAGGATGCTTTTCTGGCGGTCTCCACGCTCGTTGAGCTGTTGGGAATGCAGTTTGCCAAGTATATGCCTGCGTTCAAGGACTTCCTCATCATGGGCCTGAAGAATCATCAGGAGTATCAAGTGTGCTGCGCCTCCGTGGGTCTCACTGGTGACATCTGCCGCGCTCTCAAACAAATGGTGGTGCCCTATTGCGATGAAATTATGTCGGTGCTAATGAACGATTTGGCTGAGCCCAATTTGCATCGCAGCGTAAAGCCGCAGATCTTGTCGGCCTTTGGTGACATGGCATTGAGCATAGGCAGCCCGTTTCTCAAGTATTTGAATGTCGTGCTGGATATGCTGCGTGCTGCATCCAACTTGCAGGTTAGTAACGAAAATAATCAATTTCATCTTGTTTTTAACTCTAATATTCTTCACACAGGTTGATAATTCCACTTACGACATGAGCGAGTATATTCAGGAGTTGCGCGAGAGCGTACTGGAGGCCTACACTGGCATCATTCAAGGTCTCAAGGGAGTCGATCAAACGCCCAATGCGGATGTGTTCCACATGGAACCGCATCTAGTGCCCATTATTGAATTTATTAAGCGCATCGCTCAAGAACGAGAAGTCTCCGATTCGATGATGGCCAGCGCCGCTGGATTCATTGGTGATTTGTGCACATCGTTTGGACCACGTCTCTATCCATTGTTGGACGATGCGGTTATTACACAATTCCTGGCCGAAGGCAAGCGGTCGAAGGGACCGCGCACCAAAATGCTTTGCGCCTGGGCTGCCAAGGAAATCAAGAAGATTAACAGCCAGGTTATTGCTCAGTAAATTGCACTAAATTTCTATTTTATATCCTCTCAGTTCTTTCCAAAATCGTGTGAGTGTGTGTATGATGCCAAACTGGTAAGTAGAATTCTTGTGATTTGACTTCACGAAATCATTGCAAACGTCTCATCATTTCTCTCTCTCTTCTTTTTTTTTTTACACATTCTCTCTATTGCAGTCCAGTCCGAATTAGAAACAAGTTCTATCTGCATAAGTTTGTCCGATTTATATTGTTGCTGTGCGACGCCCCACCTTTCCCACTTTAAGTTTAAGCCAATTGTGTTGAAGTAATGATTTCTAGTTTGTAAGCTTTGATCGAAATCCTGCTATGATTATCATATTTATATTGTTATATTTTTGTCGGTTTAACGCGCGCTCTAATTGTAATTTCGATAATTCAATCGATTGATAATATCATTGAAAGAGCGTCGCATCATAATAGTAACCAATTCAACTATCGTAATTTCTAAGCATTATGACATTTAATATTCATCACTATTCTTTAAGCAGCCTTCTAGCCCAATTTGTTTCCAATAATGACACTCTATATAGAATACCAATATTAATTATGAAAGCAAAAGCAGAAACATTTGAGTTGAGCTCCCTCCCTAAAAAAAAATTATGTCATTAATTTAAGCCAAAATTCAATATCTAAATTAAATACACAGCAATATTGGATAAAACACTATCTCTTACGGCTGCTACACACTTTAGATATTAAGTTAAAAAGCAAAAAATGTAAACCACAAAAACAGAAAAAAAAAAAAAAACAAAATGAGGGGATGCGAAAATGAAGAAAATGACGTGAAGATATCCCGAGTGTGAGTTGTTGTATGTGCTCCAGAGTGTGCTTGTGATTGTCCTTCTGGTTGTATGTATGTCTGAGTGTGATAATTAGATATATAAATATGTATATGTGTATAGTATGTATGTGATACAAGTATGTGTTTAATGAATCTATGAATCATATGTAATATGTATGAATGATTGAAAACAAAAAAGAAAAGAAAAACAAAAACTGAGAGTAATAGATCTAAGTCTGAAATTGAGCGACTGATGCCTATGTGTGTATGTCGATTAGAAACGAATGAAAATGAATCGAAAGTCTTAATAAATCCCCATTTATAAACTGGAATACCACCCCTGTCTATTTATAGTGTGATGGAATATGTTATGTATATGGATAGTGTCTGAATGATGATTGAAGAATGAAGAGAATATTCCTTAAATGCAATTTGTGGTGTGATGTGTGATATTACTAAACGTAAGCTCTTGTAAGCAAATAGTCTTTTAAGCATTGGAACGAATGAAGTCCTAGTTATAAGTACAACAAAAACAACTGACAAATGCACGATATACCAAATTTAAAGTTATATACAATGAAAAACACCAAAACAAACCAACAAAAGAAAAAAAAAGATTTTAAACGGACGCCAATACGAAAGAACAACATTACCATTAACAGACAAACAAAATATATGAATAGAGTTCAAATTCGGAAAACGATTTGTTAAAGTCATAAATACAAAACAAAAAATTAGCTCCCATCGAATCCAGTTGAGATAATGACGCTTAATTTGCAATTTATGAATAATGACAACACAATGACAAACAACCAAGCAACTACCTGCAGCGCATTATTGTATTGTACATAAAATAAAATATTAAAGAAACTAACACTAACCACAACAACGGACCAGGGAAACCGACGAGTACTTCATTTTACTTTAAATAGGCATAGAAAAAAAGACAAACGATAACAAATACAATTTACAAATATATAGGACTGTGTAGGACAGAATCAGACTGTTTCTTAGATTTCAACTATTAACTGCTTTCAATTACCAAATATAAATAACAAAACGCAACCCGTTTAAAATCTTTTTCTAATTGCGTGCATTTTAATGAATAAACTTAACTAAAGTAAATTTTAACTACTTCATATTGTTCTATCAAAGTAAAAAAGAAAAAAAAATGAAACCATTTCAAAGTTGTTGATACCCAATTGCAAAACAAAACGGGGGATTCCCGGAATTAGCACTGCGTAAATCCCTCTCCGCATAATAAACACTGTCGATTAGTAATATTCATAGTAAAGAACTTTTTCTTCAAATCGCACAGCCGTCCAACGCTTAAAAGAAAGAAAAATTCAATGCTAAATTATTGAAATAAATTAATTTTTTTCCTTACCAAAGATTCAACATATCATAAATTTCGTTTACGTTATCAACAACTTTGAAAAGGTTAATTTGTCTAAACAATATTATTATTATTGTACTCACCATTTAAATTACCCAGAATGGACTAGGATAATGAATGGAACTACGAATGATGATGATAATTATTGGGTATTAAGATTTGTATGTCTGTCGCTTTGAATGACCGAAATGATGTCGTCAATGTGTGAATCGCGATTATTGAGAGATTGCAAATCGCCAATTAGGAACCTTGGAGATTATGGCTGTGGTATGCGAACGTAAGTTGCATAAAAATTATATATATATGTATATATATATGCTTGCTTATATATATTTATTAATATTAATGTTAGTTCAATAAGAAATTAGTTAACCAACTGAACCATTTTTACTTTTCGCTTCCCTAAATCGTTTCTTTTTCTTGCACAATTTTACAGGTGTGTTTTGGATGAGAGTGAAACTTGATGGTGGATGGATGATATATATATATTTATATATATATAGATGAGACTTGTGCTTGTGTGATGGGATGAGATAAGAGAGGATGATGACAATTTGATGTATTATTGTAAATGTGTTGAGAATTATGGCAAAAGCAAAAAGTGTAATCAAATCGAACTCTTTGTAAAGCTTTTCCTGCACAAATTTCTACATTTTATACATGCATAAATTTTGTAAATTAAATATGTTTGCATATACAATACAACAATACTACACATACATAGAGTATAATAGAGAGTGTGTGAGACTGTGACTGAGCGATCAACTGTGTGTACCATTCCAGACCCCCTAACAAATTAATAATATTTAAAGGAAAAAAAAGAAAAAGATGAAAACTATATGGTCGGTCTGATTGCGTTTATAAGAACTAGCTTAATGCAGAAAATAACGTGTGTAACCTAGTGTAATTAATATAAGTAAACCTTATTCCAATAAATCTTGACGTGAGTGCGATATTCAACAGTGATGTGTGTTGAGTATGTAGTAGCGTGTGTGTGTGTGTTTGTGTGTGTGTGTTCAGTATGAATGTGTGTTGAGTATGCATGCCTGTGCTTGCTTGTATGAGAGATTATGAGCAAAGCACCACGCGCAGCTGAATAAAAAACTAAAACAATAAATATTAGTGTACAATTTAGATGCAAACAAAATACTATAAGACGCGAAATGAACGATAACGAAACGAAAACAAATTGAAAAATGTAAAGAAATAAAAAAGTATGGTACTGATTTTATACTGAGAACTGAGACTTACTACCTTATACAAATACACAACAAAATACTTACACCAAACTACATAAGGACTATCATTAATTACTTTACGCGGGACGTACAAAACGAAAACTAACTAGTGAAATTTACACAACACATTATATAACTACTACATTACATACATAAATATAAATACATAACGACATGTAAATTACATAACAAAATATAAAAAGAAAAACGAACACAAGCAGAAATTGGCAATGCTGACGCGCGGTGCTTTAGCCCAAAATATACAACATAAAAACTAACTGTTAAAAAACAAAAGTCGCTATGGTGAACTTTTGACGGTGTGGTGAGTTCAATGCGTGTGTTGAATGCGAGAGAAATTGAGAGAGAGAGCGCGATCAAGTCAGCGCTTCTCTTTTGAATTTTCAGTTAGGCAAAGAATGAAAACTAAACAAAAAGAACACCTAATTAATTCGTAAAACTGCTTTCATGATGACAAAACTTTATAGAATGCATACTACAATTGTGTCTATATCTTGTAAGTTTTTTCATTCTATATTAAGTATAAAGTGCGGCTTAAATGTTCACAAGCAATGTATGACTGATAGTTTGTACGAGTTGAATAGCAAAAATGTAATTGTATGTTTTGTGTGCAAGCGAAAGAATAAAAGTATTTTGAATGCAAGAAAACAAAACCCAACCTGTCTTTTAATTATTATTAAATGTTAATGCTGGTATTTGCAGCTCAAAATACCCCAAAATTTTAATTTAAAATAGTAAAACAAAAAAAAAAAAACAAGTAAGAAAGCTACAGTCGAGTGTAGAGGTGGGCGCGGGCCTGTCTTTTGAGGCCCGGGCACGCACGAAAACAAACTCTTTTTTGAGAGGCCCGGCCCGGCCGAACACGAAACATTTTCATCAAGGCCCGGGCCCGGCCCGGCCCGGCCCGGCCCGGCACGAAACTTATTTACACATATAAGAAAACATTATTGCCATTATAATTAACGCAATCGAAAAGTTCCCCCACTTCACTCCTGCCCTTTTCATTTTGTATAAATTTTACACATTCACTTTTTTTATTTACAGCGTCCTGAATTGTTTGTCGCGACATTTTTATTTTTCACAGATTTGCTAATTTCACAATAAGCCGCCAATTTTGAATTAGTGGTGTGCAAACAAATAAAATATTGTATAAGCAAATTAATAGTAGCATCGATAAGCAATTAAAATGCAACAAATGGCGGTTTTAATTCGATCAAATCAAAATTTTTTCGGGCCTTTTTGCTAAGGCCCGGGCCCGCACGAAGCCCGTACGAATCTTAATTTTAAGGCCCGGGCCCGCCCGAACCCGCTCCGGGCCTGTGTAAGCCCGCGGGCCACGAAAAAAAGCCCGGGCCGTGCCCACCTCTAGTCGAGTGTACTCGACTGTGAGATACCCGCTACCCATTTTGAATAAAAGAAATATATTTTGAGGTATTTTCTCAAAATATACCAAATATACTGCAAAAATACTAAAAATATGCCGAATGGTATATTTGGTATATCGACATAGTACCGTATTCAAAATATACCATAGACGGCACAATATACCAGATTGTCAGCCAAAGCAACTAAGACCCCTAGTAAGTAGGCGTTTTTGCCCATACAAAAGTATTTCTTTAATAACTTCGACAATTTTTATCTGATCGCAACCAAACTTTCAGAAATCATAAATACTATAATTATTATTGTATATACCAAAATTCGGAACTCTAGCTTTAAAATTACGCTTGTTATTCGATTTTTTTGATTTGTGGGGGCGGAAGTGGGCGTGGCAAAAATTTGAAACAAACTTGATCTGCGTGCAAACATAACAAATGCTGTCGAAAAAAAATTATAGCTCTATCTCTTATAGTCTCTGAGATCCAGTGTTTCATACGGACAGACACACAGACGGACAGACGGACATGGCTATATCGTCTCGTCTGTTGACGCTGATCAAGAATATATATACTTTATAGGGTCGGAGATGCCTCCTTCTACCTGTTACATACATTTCCTGCCGGCACAAAGTTATAATACCCTTCTACCCTATGGGTAGCGGGTATAAAAAAACATGTAGAACTTATGATTCTATGGTTTATATTTTTCGAAAAAGCTTAGGTAAATATTAATGGATTGTTTTTTAAAAATACATCAACTACATTATAAATGCATTCAAATCGCCAAGGATGCATGGCTAGTACATAAATTATAAAGGAATGGTTAAAATTAAAATATATATTTTTTTAATAATTTGTATAGGTTTTTAAAATTATTCTTTTGATTTAAAAAAAAATAATTATTCGCCTAGGTGATAGGCAACGTTTATTTTGTTAAACGAGTCCATGTCCCTTAAAAACTGGCAATTCGAGCAACTGAAATACCAGGCGAACATAACATAATAGAATAGCAAGTGAATTTACTCTAGACACACGAGGAAAAAAAGCTCAATAAAATTATTCTCTCAAAGCGTATTGTGGATTCTAAGAGAGTATTGAGTATCCTAAGAGTGGGATACAATATTCTCTGCTTAAGCACATGTGAGTAACTTTTCTTCTGATATTTTAAATGTTTATTCATTTTCAATATACGAACAATTGTATGTGCACATCTGTGAGTCCTTTTTCGAAAAGAACTAATGTATATATCGGCATTAAAGGACTTAGGATCACCAGGACTGATTGATCAGCATAAAAAAATATATGGAATTATCTAAGGATGAAATATATATTTTTACTTATACATATTTTTAAATCCGTGTAACAAAGTATTTACAGGAATCGGTTGTTTTGTTTTAGTAAACAGATTATAGCAAATATTTACAAGAAAATACATAGACCTACAGTGTCTAGAGCTTATGCTGCGTGGTTGGCAAGGTGAGCACACCATCCTCTTGCAATTGTCGTAGCTGCTCGGGCGTCAATTGTAGATCCTCAAGCACAGCGTTCCCATTTGCATGCTGTAGCAATTTTCCAGGCGTTCGACTCAAACGTGGGGCTGGTCGCGGTACCAAAGAGTGTTCGAAGCGCTCAAATGATGCCCGCTCCGCATTGTGATGATGCTCTGCTGCTTCTTGCCATTCTACTACGGGATATACGCAGGCATCCACATCCTCAAATATCGTCGACCATTCCGCTTGGGTTTTGGTGAGAAACGCTTCAGTTAACAGACGTCTGCCCAGCTCTTCATGCTCTTCGCCATATTGTGACAATTCTGACGGCAATTCCAAACGTTGCTTCAGCAGTTCAAAGAACTGCGGTTCCAAAGCGCCCACCGACATGTAGCGACCATCCTTGGTTTCATATGTATCATAGAAATAGGCGCCACCATCGAGCAAATTTGCACCACGTTCCTGATGCTCTCCCCAAATGCTCAGTGACCTAGACATGAACAGCCAGCTGGCCACATAGGCAGCACCGTCTACCATGGCGGCATCCACCACCTGACCACGACCAGATCGATGGCGTTCCAATAGTGCCAAGCAAATACCCAGAGCACACATCACGCTGCCACCGGCAAAGTCCGCCAACAGATTAATTGGCGACGTTGGTTTCTCATACTTCCGTCCCAGCATTGAGAGCACACCCGAGATGGCAGCATAGTTGAGATCGTGTCCAGCGCGTGCAGCAAGGCGTCCCTGCTGGCCGAAGCCTGTGAGACGTGCATATATCAGTCGTGGATTCGTTGCACAGAGCTCTGCGGGTCCCAAATTCAATTTCTCCATGATGCCGGGTCGAAATGGCTCGACGATCACATCATACTTGCTTGCCAATTGGCGCACAAGGCCTTGACCTTCAGGCTTCTTCAAATTTATGGCTAGCGTTGATTTGCCGTGGTGCAGCACATCGAGGGGATTCTCCAGCATCTGCAGCGATCGTTTGTTATGATTTAGTGTTTACAAATTTAAAGCGATTGTTTACCTTATCTATGCGCGTCACAGAGGCACCAAAATCAGCAAGTATTTTACCACAAAGCGGACCAGGAGCTAAGCCCACAAACTCCAGCACTTTAATCCCCTTCAGCGGCATTTCACAAGTTGTTTTGGCCAAAAAAATGGAAAATGGACTTTGCATGTACCATCATCGCTAACAGAGTGTTTTCAAAGGCCATGTTAATCAAACTGTTAACTATAACAATAAAATGTAAAGCAGCAACAATATATCGATACTTCTTGAAGTTGAAGTATCGATTTAGACGGGCGTTCACAATAAAATGATAAAAAAGGAAAATATAAATTTTTGTTGGAGAAGAAAATAATTAACTCCACCTCAATAACCGATCTGAAAATCATTTTTGTTTCGATGTAGGGTATTTAAACGTCATTCACACTTCGATGCTCTCAAACCAAAAGAGCTCATAATTGCGTCGCTTTGCTCATATGTTAATGTTCACACATATGTTTCCCGCATACCAATGCACCTTTGCTTATGCATGAGTGTGAGTGTTAGTGTATTATATTACTGCAGCAACAGCCGGAAAGAGAAGTACTAAAAATTTAATTTAATTACGAAAATATAGCAATTGAAAATTACTGCTAACAACAAATACCAGCAGATATGCCACAACAACGACGTAAGCTGCCCTTCAGTGGCAAAAAGAAGAAGGATCAGTTGCTGCAAAAGCGCAACACAAAAGGTAAATATTGGGAATGACAACAAAACAAAAGCAAATGCCGCAATAATGACGACATCACAGGTCCGCCCAAGTATTTGCGCAGCACGCAGGAATCCTACGAAGACAGCGATGCACCCGAAACAACCGCACCTCGCAAACTAATGGAGCAGCCATTTAATCGAGGCGGCGCCGGCGGACGCAATAAAAATGTTAATCGTTACAATCTGCAGTTCACACAGGAGAGCAAAAAGGAGTTGGAGCTGATGAAGCTAGAAGGCTTCAAGCCGCTTGATGTACTGACGCCGGCTCAACGAGAAATCGATGCCGCCTATTTCGAGCACTTCGATTTCCCAGTGCGGCCGCCGTGGAGCAGCGATAGCACCAAAGAACAGCTGGATCGTAGTGAGAATCGCTACTTTAAGGTATAAAATATTAGCTAATGTCGAGGGTAGAAATTGCGTTTTTAATTCTTTTCCCGTTTTGGCAGGAATATGTGGACGAGCTGTTGCGGCAGAAGCAAAGCGTGGATAGCAGGGAGCTGTCGCTATTTGAGCTGAATCTGGAGACATGGCGTCAGCTATGGCGTGTGCTCGAGTTCTCCGATGTGCTGCTCATCATTGTGGATGTACGTTTCGCAACTCTAATGTTTCCCCCATCACTCTACGACTACATCCTCAAGACGTTGAAGAAGCATGCAATTGTCGTGTTTAACAAAGTGGATTTAGTAGCACCCGAAGCTGTTGTCGCCTGGCGGCACTATTTCTACGAACGCTATCCCGAGCTGCCCGTGGTGCTGTTCGCTTCGTATACGGCGCGCAGTCGCAAAGCTGGTGGACGTGGTCGATTGACACATCGCCGCAGCATGGAGGGAGTCTACAATATTTATCGAGAGTGTCAGCGCTATGTTCAGCAAGAAGTGAATCTGTCCGAGTGGGAGCAAAAGATACGCGACGATATGCGCCACGATGAGCTGGAATTGATGGACAACATTGAGGAAGGGGAGTTGAAGATCAGCAGCAGCATTGACACGACGCCCGTGCAGCAGGAAAAGTATCACAATGGCATACTCACAATTGGCTGCATTGGTTATCCCAATGTGGGCAAATCGTCGCTGATTAACGCACTAAAAGGGCGCAAAGTTGTCAGTGTTAGTCGAACGCCAGGACACACCAAACACTTTCAGACCATCTTCCTCACAGAGAAGGTGCGTCTGTGTGATTGCCCGGGCCTGGTCTTTCCCTCGCGCACACCAAAGTCACTGCAAGTGCTGCTTGGCAGTTTCCCCATTTCGCAGCTGCAGGTTCCATATCGTTCCCTCAAACTGCTTGCCGAGCACATTAATTTGCCGCAGCTGTTCCGCTTGCATCTGCCCGAGGATTACGATGAATGGTCAGCGGTAGCCATTTCAGATGCTTGGGCCTATAAACGTGGCTTCCTCACCGCCAAGGCGGCGCGTCCGGATCGCTATCGTGCTGCCAATCACATATTACGCATGTGTTTGGCAGGGCAACAGCAGCTAGTGCTGCAATTCTATCCACCGGGCTTTGATAAGCAGCGAGAGACCTGGCTGCAGCATCCAGAGCTGGTAGAGGTTATCAAGTACCAGCAGGTGGAGCTGGAAGAGCCGGACAGCGAGACCAATGAGGACACCTCTTCCGTCTGTTCAGACAGTGAGTAAAAAGGTTATTAAAACATTTAGATTAGGTGCTAATTTGTCATTCTTTCGTTCAGCTGCTGGCAGCGATGAAGAGGAGGACGAGGACAGCTCTAACGACGAGACAAATGCCGACGATGATGAGGGCGTGGAAGAGCAGCCATCGCGTTCTCGTAACGTTTTCACACTACTCGAAGATGATTAAATTATATCAATAATTTATTTACAATACTCTTGCGACACACATTCTACATCATTTAAATTTTGTAATCACATTTAAAGCATGCTATATAATTTAACTAAATATCATCAATTTCATCTGATGAAAGCTCGTAATCATCGCCCATTCTCTCGTCCAACGACAGTAGCAGCTCGATGGCTCTAAAATAAAAGAAAGCATTGTGTAAAAAATTAACAATTGCACGATGAATACCTAATATCTAATATGATTGGATAATAAAAACAATTTACTATAAGAGGTGAACTGAATTCCTTAAATACTATAAATATTTTAATATCCCCAAAAAGAACAAAATTCCTAGAACTAATACCACCAAATGGGCTTTGTAAAAGATCAATTATATTGATATAAATGATAGTAATATGAAAAACATTTACTTTATCACAAAAATATGTATAACTAACATACTATACTAAAATAAATTATACTTTTTAAAGAAAGCTAAACAGATGAATAAGTCTAATTTTCTACTGCATTTTGGAGAATCACTTTTGATACATTTTATTATTTGCTACTGGATTTTGTGAAAGAAACTAAAATAATTTGATATAAACTATTTGATTATCCTATCTGATAATGCTTATGACATTTTTAATACTTCCTTTAAAAATAACTAACGTATTACATTAAAGTGCACTTTGTAAATAAAGAGGACTAAACAAAAAAGACATTTAGAACATTTTCCACTGAGATACTGAATTGTTGAATAAGAGCTTTTAAATAAACGGATATATGACTAGCGTATTTAGCTAGAATCTTGTCCAAGCAATTCACTTACTTAATAAGTCTATGATCATCACTATTTTCTTCAATCGGTGCTGGATACATGGCCTTCTTAAGCAGCAGACGTGCCAGGCAATCGCGTAGCTTTAAGACGACTGCAGCAGTCTCAGGATTGCACTTGAAACTGCAAAATAAATCGAATAATTAAATGAATTTGTGATTGTTAAGCTGCGTTACTCACTAGTAGGCTTTTGCCACGGAAATATACGGGGTATTGTCATAGACACCGGACTCGACACCATCGCCAAAGATAAGAAGCGCCATGGGAAATACCATAGTGGCATCTAGCAGATACAAAGCTGTAGATTTCTGTCGCTGAAAGTAGACAAAGTAACTGGAATCGAAACTGGACTCGCCGCTGTTCACCGACGAAGGATGAAAGTTGACTCGACGACCATCATCCGTGGACATGTGATGAATGGCGCGCACTTGATTTCGGATTTGACGTGATTTACTAAGAAAATAAGCTAATTGAATATCAAAGCAATTAAAGAGAAGCATTCTTAATATACTTACCCCAAGTGCGCCATGTTAGGATAGAGTCCGCCGCCAATGATCGCGCGCAGAAGTGGAATCTTGTCCGAATTGAGGTTGGATGACTCGTGCCTGCAATTAGCAGAACTCAGAAATCTGCGAAATATAAGAATATGTTACAAGTAGTTCATTATCTATAATGAAAGCTTAACTTACTTGTAGTTGTTGAGGAGATCGGCAAACTGTTGCTTCATGCGCTCCAGCTGTTGAAGCGTCATCGTGCTGAGGAAATTGTTGAAGCAAAAGTCACGATCTCGATGCTCCAAGCGACTCTCGCGATAACCAGCAATAGCATTGTGCACCAGGAGATGATCACTGCGCATGTTGTTCGACAATCGCCGCTTGGCCTCATCCACACGACGCTCCTGTCCCATGGGCGTGTAGAAGGGCATCTTGTAGGAGAGAGCAGCGGCAGCCGAGGTAATGGGATCGAGGCAACGAAACAGCGCGGACATCAAGATCATTTTGCCCATCTGTGGATCAATGGGCATCTTGGCCAGATGCATGCCCAGTGGCGTCAGTTGTCCGTTGGCATCAAGTGCCTCAATTCTGAAACGAAAGTAAAAGTCATAAATTTGAATAATTATAATAATCATTACTCACCGCTTGAGCAGAGCCACACCGTTGTTGATGGCTTCCTGGGCGGGTGCATTGATAAGAGTCTGCAGGAACACATACGGATTTTCGATATGCAACAGCTTCAAGCTGAGTATGATTGATTCTAGCTTGCTGCGCAAGATCTCTGGCGTAGGAATTTCAGCCATCAGCTGCTCGCGCGCTCGACTAAACAGATTGTAGCAGATGCCCGGCTGGACACGTCCTGCACGCCCCTTGCGCTGTTGCGTATTCGCCTGGGTGACCCAGCATTCCTCCAGCGTTTGTATGTTCGTCTCCGTGTCATAATTACTCAGCTTGGTGCGTCCTGTGTTAATCACATAGACCACATCATCGATGGTCACTGAAGTCTCGGCTATGATGGTGGAAATGATGACTTTCCGCTTGCCCGCCGGCGGACGTCGAAACACTGCCTGCTGGTCCATGGTGGACAACATGGAGTGCAATGGTTGAATGATCAATTCATTGCGCCAACGTTGTGACTTTCCCAGCAACGTAGCCAATTTGGCAATCTTGTCGTAGCCAGGCATAAATACCAGAATCGCACCTTCAGCCTGAGTGCTGCAAATGTAATAGATGAGCTCGGCTATGAATTCAATGTCCTCGCACCCCTCGGACTCCGGTTGACGCAGCTGGTTTAGCACACGCTCGTCGTAGTCGCCGCGTATGCGTCGCAGATACGGTTCGATCATGGCTCGGTATTCGGGATTTTCGCGGACACGTTTCTCGCGTCGCTTGGCAAACTGATAGCCCGTTAAAGCGAGCACTTCCTCGAGATAAAGCATCTGCACAGGATGCATGACTCCCTCGATGCGAAACATGGGACAATTGTCGAAATAATCACAGAAATCTTGCTCACGCACTGTGGCGCTCATCAGTATGACCTTCAGCGTGGGTCTTTGAGGTAGTATGACTTTCAACAAAGCCATCAACAGATCGGTTTCCACGCTGCGCTCATGTATCTCGTCCAGCAGCAGATGACTGACATGATGCAGCAAAGGATCCGACTGCAGCTGTTGCAACAGCACTCCCGTTGTACAGAACTTGATGGAGGCGCGTTCACGCGGCTTACAGCTCTCTAGCCGTATCTGATAGCCCACAGATTGGCCCAGTTGCTCGGCTCGCTCGTAGCTAACGCGTTCGGCCACAGTGATGGCCGAGATACGACGCGGTTGCGTGCACACAATGTGACATTCAGAGGCGCGGCCCTCGGCAATGGCAGAGTCGAGCAAGATTTGTGGTACTTGCGTCGTTTTGCCGCAACCGGTGCTGCCCACAATGAGCACAACTTGATGTTGCGCCACCGCCTTGAGAATGTCGCTGGCTTGTGACATTGTAGGCAGCTTCAAGCGTGCCGCGTAGCGGGCCTGGTAGATTGAGTCTTCATTACGTTCTTCGAGCTGCTTTTGTAGCTGCTTATCAAAACTGGCATTCCGTTGCTCATTGTCATCGTATTGTTCCTTCGTCTGTTCGATAAACGTCTCGAAATTAACGCTCAACAAGCTGTGAAATTGACGCTTAAAGTTGACATCCAGCTGCTCTTCATCGATTTGCTGTTGTTGTTGCATGCATTCCTGGACACGCGTTAGAATGCCGCTTGGTGCACTCACATTGCAGCCCAAGCGTATTTTAGGTCCCTCGTCTTTTGCGTCTTTTTTGCGTTGCCGCGCGAGATTTCTGTAGTACATGCCAATCTCACGGCCCCTCAGTCCTGGCGGACGATTGTTGCCCCTGCCACGGGACAGATATCTGCCACCACGCTGCATGCTCCTTCCTTGTAAATTACTACAAACGGTATAAAATTAAAAGCAAATGTGACGTAGGGCAGTGTGCACGTTTCTTGCAAACATCCAAATTCAAATTTTCGCTTTAACAAAAAAACCATTGTTCAGCGCTCTGACTATACTTAGATAATTTTGTGAATAATAATATAAATATTTTATTGAAAACTATATCAATTTAGAAAAAAACTCGGCTTAAAAGCTTTACAACATATTTGCGAATATTATGGTAAAAGTGTGATTTTGTTGTTGCCTATCAGCTGGGCACACTGTTTAAATCCGTCAGTTACAAAAGTGTTCAGTGCGTAGCCCTGGAACTGCCGGGTTTTCAAATGTCAGCTTATGGTTCATTTTAATTGATAATGAACTAATTAAATTTAGATTTATGAACTGTAATGGCATTTTGTGCAAGCAGTAAGGAAAAGTTGAGGAACAGCACTCAACTTTGTAAAATACAGGCTGTGCTTTCTGTTTAATATAAAGTAAGCATTTCTCGATTGCGGTATAGCAACGTCAATTATATTAATTATTGTCGTCTCATATATGTTATATTCACTTAATTCCGCTTTCCAGCGCTTAGAACATTTCATTGGAAATTTCTGAATTTATTATTGAATTGCATCACAAAAAAACAAAACTTGATTTGTGACTTTTGTAGACGTATAATCCGGCTGAACGTGACTAAGCGGCATTTTGTGTTAAAAAATATTTAATAAATTAGTGTACTGTGTACTAACGTTTTGTTAGCTGATTCTTAAAATTCAAGGTTATAAACCTTGCATAATTTTGTTTTGCTAGATCAGTTTATTAACATACCCAAAATTGACCCACAAAATAAACCATATTATATATTTTTAAAAATCTTGTACATTTTATATACGAATATATATAAATGTATATTTATATATATATATATATATATATATATATTTTTTTTTTTTTTTGTAAATATAAGGAAGTAACAAAGTAGCTCTAGTGACATTTATCTCCATTTATCTTGTAATAGTAAATATATATTTTTATTTATTATTATATATATATATATATATATATATATATGAATTCTATAAAATTTTTAATTTATTGCAAGCACATGTTTCTTCAAATATATTTATGTATGTATGTAGGTTCTTTGAAAGAATCTTTCAATAGATTTTTTACCTAATGCCAAACGCTGGTCGGTGGAACAATCACCGAGCGTCACTCACATAATGCGATGGACACGTTGAAAACCAATAAACTTATTGAATTTATTATTGAAAGAGTTTTGTGTTTTTGTTGTTGTTTGTTTTGTGACTGTATTGTGTATATAGGCTTTTAATTTATAATCTACTAATTAACACCTTTAAGATAAATGAACAACAAAAGAGAAGTTTTCAACCTCTCCAGTAATACAAGTTATAGTTTAAAGAGTTTTATGCTACATGAAATGTGGTGGTGGGTAGGAAAGGGGTTATAGAAGAATAGAGTAGTATATTATAGAATATAGTTAAGAGTTACGAGTTGAATGCAAACATTAAACAACAGTCGAAACGAAACTTGTGCAAAATTGGTAAAGTATATATTATTATTTGTTCACTATAATAATAACATTTTGTTTTAGACTCGACTTTAAGCTAAACTATAAAAAACATGTATGTGTATACTGAGCAATAAACAAATTTAACAACAAAAATCTAACTAATGCTTCTATGCATTTGAATTTACAATTATTCATCTTTATCATTATCATCATTTGGAAGTAGAAATATGGGAGGAGGGGATTGCTAGCAGTGTTGTGTTTTTAATTTCTCTTCTTAAGTACGTACTTTATGAGGTAATATTTATGTTAATGCATGATTAATTTCAGAATACGAAATCATCTTTTTTGCCTACTTTGATCATAATTGTTTAGTTTGTATTATCTTTCTAGTCAAATGTAGCAAGTGATTGGAACATCATAATAATATCAACATAAATAACAATATTTAAGGAAAATGAAGCAAGCAATTAGTGTGTCTCAATTGTTAGTGAAATTCAATCTATATGTATGTAGTATTATTTTGCAGCAACTAGGTCTTAGCGATAATTTTGTGGGTGGTGTTGGATGCGCTCCAAATCCGAATAAGATTTCGTATTCGTATCCGAATCTAAAGACTTTCGTCGTTGTCCTTGTTTTTCATGTTATTGTTGTTGTTGTGGTGGTTATTGAGGCTTGGTGTGCTTGTTGTTTGCGGATGACTCGTTTGTTCCGTCGTCCGTCTTTGGCAATAGCGGTGTCGAGGCCGCCGTTCCATCCCTGTCATCGTTATCTCCATTCTGCAGATCACCACCCGCCACATCCGATGTGACCAGACTGCTCAACGAGGCATCTTCCGTATGCTCGGGACCACGTTGACCATGATGATGACCACTGGCACTGTTACTTCTATCATCGTGAGATATATCGTTGTTAGTCGGCGACGATGCGTTGCTGCGAGTCGGTTTTGACAGACGTCTTGTACTCTGGCTGGCCGCAAGCAAGCGTGGCTTATCATCTTCGGTAATGGAGTGCAAGAGACGCTCCACCTCATCGTCGAATGTTTCGCTGGAGAAAGTGCCCGACTTGCGACTCTTCTCCAACAAAGTGGCCTTCTTGGCAGTCAAATATAAACTACGTTTAATTGCAATATATATCACATCGGTCGAGGCGCGCACGGAGTAATCGGGCACGAAAGTTTGACGTATCTTCGAATCCATATTCAGCGACTGCATTGATCCCATTTGGCTGGGAGAATCTGCAATAAAATTTGCGTGTTATTGAGGTCTTTCATTAGCTAGCTATTTCACTGCTTACCAATGACAACGTTCTGCACTAAGGCTTGCGAGCCGAAATAAGTAAATGGACCGCTGTCGAAGAGCAGACCCTCCTTGCCAATAGTCACCTCGACGCGACCCTCGAGGATAAGTACGAAAAAGTCAACAGCTTTGCCTTGCGTGAATATAAACAGACTGGGATCATCCTTGCTCTTGCCCTTGACCTTGATGTTGTGGAACACGTCTTGATTAAGTAATCGCCGCAAGATCGGCTCCGAAATGATGTCCTTCTTGAACGCATCAACAGCTGCGAATTTCAAAACATGTTATACGAAATATGTAAATGCAATTGAATATAGCAAGTCTTACCAGTGCTCAAGTACTGGAATGTGGCCAGCGTCAATTGAGGAGAAATGCGCACAGTTTGCGCCTCACGACGCTCAGCAAATGCTGAAAAGTCGGCCTTTTTGTAGCGATTGCGACGCGTCTTGGTGCGATTATCGACAAACACATCAGTCTCATCCACAATCTCGGCTTGAATGAGTTCCTCGATGACATCCTCCAGGGTGACAAGACCAACGGTTTCATAGAACGGATCACCGTCACCTTCATTGTTGACACGATGCACAAACGCGATATGCCCAATTGTGCCCTCCTTGAACTGATTGAACATAATGTCCAACGTGTAGTCCTCAAATACGAAATGTACGGGATTCTGATAAAATTCGCACAGAGTTCTCAGTGGCGTATTATCATCGGTGTCAACGAACGCCAAATCCTTAATGTAGAGCAGTGTGACAATGTTCTTGCGATCGCCATCGTAGACGGGAATACGCGAATAGCCAGAGTTCATAATATCGGAGACGGTTTCAAAGTCAAGCACAGCATCGAGGGAAAGCATGTAGGCATCGTTGATGTGGGTCATAATGTCCGCCACAGTCTTCTTGCGCAGCTCCAAGGCACCAGAGATAATATTCACTTCATTCTTATCCAAATCGTTGACATCGTTGGTCACCTAAAGCAATACAAACCATTCTTAGTAAAGTACTCAAATTCAGGGGAATATTTGATTACTTACGCGCACAAGCTCCTTTAGGCGCTCGCGGTTGAACACATTGCCAATCTCTTCACCCAGACACCAGTCCAGGACACGTGAGATGGGATACGATAATGGCGCAGTTATGGCCATCACCGTTTTGGTAATCATGATGGTCTTGGCGCCAATTGCCAAGCCATGACGCGAGCACACAGCCTGCAAACAAAAACCAATTATTAAATGAATCGAAGCAAATTAAGTAAAAATGGAATCTTCCGCCAATTGTAATATACATTTATCTATTTTAAGGTATAGCAAAACAAATATGTTTCGAAAATTATTATAAATTATTACAATAAAATTCAAAAGAACCAAAAAATTACGCTTTATATATATTTCTTTACAACTTGAGGAGCATGTAGAGAAATTCTAAAATAGATGTGAAAAGCATGAATAATAGTCAATTTTGGTAGCCTTAGATCTATTTAATTTGTATATAAAAGAAATCTAAATGGTAAAAGTTATGTCTCTAAGTTTATAGTATTTGATAATACACATTCCAGAAGATATAGTTTTTGTTTTGTATAGTTTTTGCTCATAAGTAGAATATTGAGTAAGATAATCTACTGAGTTAGTTTACAATTTTATACTAAAACCCAAACTCTTACAACCCAAAAATATTATTGAAAAGAATAATTATTCATTAATTCAACATCCCATCCCAGTAACCAACACATTTTTCTTCTGTACGTTATTTTATAGTTTAAATGTTTTCTTCTACCAAATGATTGCTGGATATGAAAATTGAGAGGAATGAAGTAGAACTCACCTGAGGTGTGATTTCACCAAAGAGCACAATGGCCAGCGTAGAGAATATAACGGCAAAGAGTCCAGAGGTCAGACCATCCAGCAGAATGGTAAAGGTGGAGTTAACCAACACATTACCCAAGAGAATACTGCACAACAGATAATTACCTTGATCTCTGACCGGAGCAATTTTGGCGGCATACTTTCTTTCTTTTTCCGTGCCAGTATTGCGCAATATCTGCAATGCAAAAATATCGTTGTTTAATCTATTCAACATCAAATTTAATAAATGCTAGACTATACACACCTTTAATTCGGTACGATCCATGGCCATGAGACCCAGATTGAGACCAGAGAAGAGGGACGAGAAGGCCAGACAGGTGAAGATGACCACAATGGCCAACCAGACTGGCAACAGTGGCTCATGCGTCTCCAATTTCATCCAGGGCGAATTGCCCTGATGCTCAAATGGAATCGTCTTTGAGGCCAGTCCTTGCTGTTTTTCGTTAAATAAAATAGTTGATATAATAATTGGAATCTTCGATTGATTCGATTTGTCATGACTCATGGCAGAGTTGTGCACTTACGCTGACTCCTTCATCATTCTTCGCACACACGTAAAGTCCTTTCTTGGAGGGCGGCACGTTTATCGTGTAGGTCGCCGTGAGGCCATCGGGAGACACCTCCGTTGCCTTAAACGTTTCCGTAACTGGCTTCAGGCATGGACCCTGATAGCCACTCTCCTCGTTGGTGAAAGCAATCACGGTGTTCTGCTTCAGACCAACTCCGAAGAAACGGATGGTTTGCTCTTTTTCGGCTAAAATACTGGGAATGCCTTCGTTCAACTCGGAGGTGCCATCCTCCAAACGCATTCCAATAATCCGAACTACATCATTCGAAAGTGCAAGTCTGAAATCGAGAACGTGTAAATTAAAATTTATTAAACATCGAGCATTCTTTGATTTGTTAAATATACACAAATTAAAATATAGTTCTTCATGTAAACGATTAATAAGTAGATGAATTCAGAAATCCAGAAATCTTCAAAAAAAAAGTTCCATAATTTGATTTTGATTTTTGATTTTCAGTTTTAACTTCCTTTTAGAAAACAAATTTTCTTTAAAAAGGGATACACTCAAACATTTATAACATCTATTATTTATACATATTTGTTTGATAGATTAGTAGTCATTAATTGAATTCAAAAATTCAGTTTACTTTTTGACTAAATCGCTAATCACTTTGATCGAAATAATACCAATTGGACATCTGCATAATAATATTTAATAGTCTGGCATTTGTGGAAATATTTAATAAAAAATATGTATATATTCATCCCAACATTGGGCTACACATAAATAAAAGATCGTTCGATTTATGTGTCTAGTCCAATATATAACAAGTAAGAAAGCTACAGTCGAGTGTACTCGACTGTGAGATACCCGCTACCCATTTTGAATAAAAGAAACATATTTTGCGGTATTTTCTCAAAATATACCGAATATACTGCAAAAATACTAAAAAAATACCAAATGGTATATTTGGTATATCGACATAGTACCGCATTGAAAATATACCATAGACGGCACAATATACCAGATTGTGAGACAAAGCAACTAAGAGCCCTAGTAAGTAGGCGTTTATGCCCATACAAAAGTATTTCTTTAATAACTTCGACAATTTTTATCTGATCGCAACCAAATTTTCAGGAATCATAACTACTATAGTAGTTATTATATATACCAAAATTCGTAACTCTAGCTTTAAAATTACGCTTGTTATTCGATTTTTTTGATTTGCGGGGGCGGAAGTGGGCGTGGCAAAAATTTGAAATAAACTTGATCTGCGTGCAAACATAACAAATGCTGTCGAAAAAAAATTATAGCTCTATCTCTTATAGTCTCTGAGATCCAGTGTTTCATACGGACAGACGGACAGACACACAGACGGACAGACGGACATGGCTAGATCGTCTCGGCTGTTGACGCTGATCAAGAATATATATACTTTATAGGGTCGGAGATGCCTCCTTCTACCTGTTACATACATTTCCTGCCGGCACAAAGTTATAATACCCTTCTACCCTATGGGTAGCGGGTATAAAAATTTGAGGTTGAGTGGGAGAAAAATAAAACACAATTTTCAAAGTAGCAACTATATAGAATTACTATCTATACAATTAGCTTTAATATACAATACATAGCAGACGTTAGAGCAAAAAAAGACAGATCTGTAGAAAATCTCAATTAATTCAACCCAGACACTAGACATAGAAACAGACCGCTAGCATCGACTGTGCTAATTTAGCATTCAACTTGCCCATATTTTATTTTAAGTTGTCTACTCCATATACAAACATGCACAATATACTTTACTATTAGTGCTGTAGATAAGACGTGTAAACGTTGAATTTATAAAGCTGGAAAAAGTGTCAAATACAGAGAATTTGCCAAGAAACACTGACCAGTTGTTGTTAATGGCGATTTAAAAAAGGCTGTGACGTAGAAATTACGCACTTGACGTATAGAATTATGCAATAGCTAACATATATCTTGAGATAGGTGCGAGAGTTCTCCTACGTAAATAAATGAAATGAAATTTGAAATTCGCCAATCAAACCGGATTAAACCAAACAGTGCTGCACTGTTTTATGATTATTATTTGGAGTCGCAAGTGAGAATTGCGCTTGCGTCATTTGCGACGCGTTCTTATCGTTGTTAAACGTTATCGTTAACAAAATACTATATGTATACCATCGTATATCTCATTCGATCAAGTGCAAAGACAATCATGTTCGTTCCCTTTAATGTGTGCTCAAGTGTGTTAAGTCCAGGAGCGTATCAAGAAAGTTTCAAAGTGGGCCCTTGATCAATACGTGACGCTACAATATTTATTTATTATTAGTTTATATCTTTGGTTAGCATCGCGTTCATGTATTATCAAATACAGATTGCATACACTCGTGTTGCCAACAGAAACATGCCTCCAAATCGTATTCTCAACTCTTGAATTTGGTTGTGGGAAAGTCTCGTGATTAAGCTTAAAATATACAAACCGTATAAACAAGTTTATTATACCCGCTACCCATTGGGTAGAAGGGTATTATAACTTTGTGCCGGCAGGAAATGTATGTAACAGGTAGAAGGAGGCATCTCCGACCCTATAAAGTATATATATTCTTGATCAGCGTCAACAGCCGAGACGATATAGCCATGTCCGTCTGTCCGTCTGTCCGTATGAAACACTGGATCTCAGAGACTATAAGAGATAGAGCTATAATTTTTTTTCGACAGCATTTGTTATGTTTGCACGCAGATCAAGTTTGTTTCAAATTTTTGCCACGCCCACTTCCGCCCCCGCAAATCAAAAAAATCGAATAACATGCGTAATTTTAAAGCTAGAGTTACGAATTTTGGTATATATAATAACTACTATAGTAGTTATGATTCCTGAAAATTTGGTTGCGATCAGATAAAAATTGTCGAAGTTATTAAAGAAATACTTTTGTATGGGCATAAACGCCTACTTACTAGGGCTCTTAGTTGCTTTGTCTGACAATCTGGTATATTGTGCCGTCTATGGTATATTTTGAATGCGTTACTATGTCGATATACCAAATATACCATTTGGTATATTTTTAGTATTTTTGCAGTATATTCGGTATATTTTGAGAAAATACCGCAAAATATGTTTCTTTTATTCAAAATGGGTAGCGGGTATCTCACAGTCGAGTACACTCGACTGTAGCTTTCTTACTTGTTTTTTCATTGAATTGGAAGAATTCTCTGCCAAGACACTCTATCTTTTTTATTGTACCATAATTTTGTAATAAAATTTTATTCTTAGTTGAATTTCTTGATCCACAACCCATAATTTATTTTGTTTGCTTATTTGACAAAATTTCATTTCAAATATTCTGCAATAATTTACTTTTTCTATATATATTGAAGATTTTACTATACACATTATTAATAGTTTCAATCTATAAATACAAATAATGCTCTAGGACTGAAAAAATTACATTATTAGAATGTTGCATAACTTTCAATAAAATTTAGAACATCCATTTACACATTGACAAATAAGAAATAACATTGCATAGTAAATACACTTAGTGACAGGTCGATAAGACTGCAATTTAGTCAAACAAAAAGGAAGAGTGCTTTAGTCAAGATTATACCGCGTTCTATATAAGCAAAACAAAGGGTAACTTGACTTGTGTATTGAGAAACTTGTCTATAGCATTTAAGAAAACGCATGCAAACAAGTTATTCAAAGTTAGAGGCAGATGAAAAGCAAGCATAGATCTAGTCTGGATTATTTCTAGAGAAATAAATGATATATTTTATTATATAGAATATCTTTTTATTTAATAAAAATCATATTATAGGGGAACAAATATTAAACCAACTAAAAGAATAAATCACTGCAATAATCCACAATCGGCAATGACTCCTTCTACATATCAAATATTCTATAAATAAATAAATATAGCCCCATAATCAGATTTTATGCATTTTATTTATAGTCGCTAGTTATTTATAGTGGACATTCACCCAAAATGCTCATAAATTGCTCCAAATCTAATGGTGTCACGACTCATCCGACAAACCCTCAGACATTATTTTGAGGGGTCAGGGTCAATTGATCACTTAAGCCATAGAAGTCTCAATGCAAATGCGTTGATTGCCAATCAGTCAAATTAGAGGCTGAAGCGAAGGGGGTGTAGGGATGCTGTCATGTTTATGACAATCTTTTTGTCAATTACTTCAATTAGTTGGCGCCTCGCAATTCTATTAAAAAAGCGGGGTCAAAATCTTCGGGACACGGGTCAACGTAAATTAAATTATTTATTTGTATGGATCAATTTAATTAAGTTGACACCGTGACACCGCATATGCGTAAGTATGTCTGTATGTAAATAAGTGTGTGCGTGTATGCACATATGGGTGCAGAAGAAGTAATCATTAATTACAAGAGTAGTGTGAGGAGAGTGTAGAGTGGAGAGCGAATAGCTAACGCAACATTCGTTTTCGTTCACACATACAATCAGAAAACAATAATAAAAAAAAAAATCCTCGTTCGCACCAACCGAATCCAGATATTTGCGGTTTTGAACCGCAAAGCGAAATTTAGAATTAACCGACACCATGGCAATAATGATGTTGTTGCTGCTGTTGGTGTTGCCGCTTTTGCCGCTGCTGCTGCTGATGCCGTCCGTTGTTGTGTTTGGCAGTTTTGAAAACATTATAAGAGTGCACACACATACACTTTCACGTAATATCCATATGCTTATACATACTTGTACAAAATCGAAGTACACAAGAATGGCTGTGTGCGTGTGTTCAAGCTGTATATATGTATGTGTATTGATTTTGGTGCGGCTTCATAAGGTACACCTGTGCCCTTTGTGTGTGTGTGCACATACACATCAATGCTCATGTGAGTGTGTGTGTGTGTGCTAAGTCTGTTAACTTAAACTCAAACGTGCTTGGCTGGCTGTTTGGCGGTAAGAGTGGCAACGCTTAAGAACGAGAACACAATGAGTCATTAGTGAAACTGTTTGCAGTTTTTATACCCGCTACCCATAGGGTAGAAGGGTATTATAACTTTGTGCCGAGAGGAAATGTATGTAACAGGAAGAAGGAGGCATCTCCGACTATAAAGTATATATATTCTTGATCAGCGTCAACAGCCGAGACGATCTAGCCATGTCCGTCTGTCCGTCTGTCCGTATGAAACACTGGATCTCAGAGACTATAAGAGATAGAGCTATAATTTTTTTTCGACAGCATTTGTTATGTTTGCACGCAGATCAAGTTTGTTTCAAATTTTTGCCACGTCCACTTCCGCCCCCGCAAATCAAAAAAAAATCGAATAACAAGCGTAATTTTAAAGCTAAAGCTGCGAATATACAATAATTACTGGTATATACAATAATTACTATAGTAGTTATGATTCCTGAAAATTTGGTTTCGATCAGATAAAAATTGTGGAAGTTATTAAAGAAATACTTTTGTATGGGCAAAAACGCCTACCTACTAGGGGTCTGAGTTGCTTTGGCCGACAATCTAGCACACTGTGCCGTCTATGGTATAATATATTTTGAAAGGTGTACTATATCGATGTACCAAACATACCATTTGGTATATTCTTAGTATTTTTAGTATATTTGCAGTATATTCTTATATATATTATATTTTGAGAATAATACCGCAAAATATATTGCTTTTAATCAAATTGGGTAGCGGGTATCTCACAGTCGAGTACACTCGACTGTAGCTTTCTTACTTGTTTCTTTGACGTTTATGCGAACTTTAGGGCTGTGGTTTGTGTGTGGATCGTAGGTTGTATTTTTCTGCTTTGCGTCGAGAGAATGCTCTTAGTTGTGGCGCTTATTTGAGTGTGTGTTTGTCCATACACATTTTAAAATGATCATAAAATTGTATAACCGCAGCGTGCGCGCTGCTTTAACCAAAAAATGAAAAAAAAACGAACAAATTTTGTGAAGCAATATTTTGACTGTCTTTTATTATCTACCGTGCCAGACATGCTACATATGTATATAAGCGTCTAGGACGTATACACGTACATACATTTATAATAAATACGCAAGCATTTATATATGTAGGTAGAAATATGTCCAAATACAAATGTACATATGTATGTACGTACATTGATTTGTTTGTATGTGTGTACATCTTCACAGTATGGGCAGCAAGGAATGGCGATGTTTTTGCATACTTAAAGCATGTTAAAAATAGAATTTTTGGCAGCCGACTCAAATATGAACCATACATACTTATGTACATATGTACGACTATGAATATGTATGTATGCCAGTACGTGTGTCAATATGTATAATATGTCTGCAAACAGATGATATTCCGAATTGACATGCATGTCTGCACACAAACATACAAACAAATATAACTCGCATACGCAAAACACATATGTACACATTCATACATAGAATGTATGTACGTATATATTTAATTATGCATTAGAACGCGTACATACATATAATCGCGTCGATCTGTCGTCAAAAGAGTATTTGGTGACCTCAATAATTTCAATTTTCACTTCAGCGAATTCTGATTTGAAGATTTATGAAAGCAACAAGTCAACGAATTTAGGCGCAAATCAAAAAACAAACAAAATCCACACGCATACTATCACATGCATTCAAGTTCTACATCTGCATGTGTGCGTTTTTGTGCTGGTATTGTGCGTTGATAAACATTAAATGATAACAACAGCAAGAAATTGAGTCAGAGCAGCGTTCATCGCGAGAGAATAATAATAAAGTAAATAGCATTATCGGTACAACGAAAAGAGAAGCGTCCACACTACAGCAGAGCTGAGATTGCGTGAGAGGCAGACGATGACGACTATTGTCAGTAACCAGTCCCCCATATTGTACACCCATTAAAAGTTCGACACAAAAGAGCGAGTACTTTAACCACTCACATGTACATATACATATATGTACGTATGTATGTGTGCATACTACAATAATAGTTACGCTCAGTCACCAATATATTCTAACACAACTTACAGTATAGAGCGTAACTTTTAAAATTATATTTTAAAAATTAAGAGGTAATAATTTTACTTTGATTTTTAATGCTTTCATTCAATCATATATTAGTTAAAAAATAAAACAAAAATATAAAACCTATTTTGTTTAGATTTAATTTAAAAACAAAAATAGGTTCAGTGTAATTCATTTCGTTGAATTTAATTATTTTATTAAAAAAATTTAATAATTTATTGCATCCCCTTATTATTACCCATGCTCAATTTGTAACATTTACTGCCTACAACACTCATTATCAGACTGCGATTCCAGGGAAGTCTTCTTGTTTACCCCTTGTACACAAACTGGATACACAGGGTAGATACTATATGCATATATGTAAGAACTGGCAAAAGCAATTAATCTTTTATTAGTCATGTTCGTCTCATGAATACATATAATTCATCTTTTGCTTTATCTGCACTTTTTTATGACATACAAAGTTAATGCTAGGGTATTTCACAAGTCGAGTCAATTTTTTTTTGTATATTTTGTGATCAATTACCACGTGTTAGAATAATTAAATAAAAATTAAATATTTAAATATGAGAAATCAACTTATGCATCACGATCGAGATTTGTCAGCCTTCGTTGAGTTTAGTAAGTTGTAAAACATTGCAATCGCTAATTTTAAATATGCTGAGTAAGATTGAAAACTCTTATGGATTCGAATTGTGGATACAATGACTTCATAACTTCCAATTGGTTGAAACATGCCTCCCCCTATATAACTCAAATTCTAACTTTCATTTTAGTAGAGAGACTGTCAAATGAATATAAAAACTAGTTGAGGAAATTTTAATAGCATTTCCATTTTTTTTATGCTGATAAAATAATCTAAATGACCTATTGGAACATCCAACTTTTGGAAAAACATGGAAGCTTTCTGGAGAATGTGATGAGAAGCTCAATGGTACCACGTATTTTCTAGTCGGTTACTTATTTGATTTTCGATATTTATACGTACAATTAGACATGCTGTGCTAAGAATATCAAAAAACTGAACCAAATAGATACACATAAAGCAGCTCCAGAGAAGTCCACCAGCTAAACTACTTATACATCTTATTGGAAGCATATATATAGATGTGTGCGTGTGTGTGTGTGTGAAGATGAAAGCCTCCTGCCTATTACGCATACATTCGTACAATTTTTATCACGCACACACACAGAGAACAACATGTCCATGAATATGAATGAGGCAGGTGGAAAGAATTTAATTAATTTTTGTTTCAAATTAAACTTGCCTTGCGTTCGTTTCGGCAACTTTCGATCCCTTCAATATATCGACATCGGAGTTGGCATTATTACTATTTAAAGTATTATTATGATTATTATTATTATTGTCGTCTGACCGCAGATATTGTTGTTGGCTTTGATTTAATGGTGGCGCACCAGCAGCAGCATTAACATCATTTGCATAAGCGCCGAAGCCCAAATGAAAACAATGTGCAAACGCAAATAACGCAATTATGAAAGCAAGATTTATGCTATTTCTTTTCGTTGTTGATTTGGTTGTTGGGCGACTCTCCAATAAATCTCCCCATAATAATTTTGACTGTGCAATTGATTTTCCATCTTTCACACGCGGCGGCATCCGCAAAATTGTCGAATTGTTGCAAACGATTTTTGCTGGCTGGCACTTTGACACTTTAGTCCGATTCTGGCATTGTTTTAAACACTTTTCACTTTTTTCCATAATACGTTGTTGTTTTTGTTTTGTTACTTTTATGTTCGTAGTATTTATGAATTAGGTTCCTCAACTAATTTGACAAAAATACGTCCGAGCGATTTGTTGGCACAACACACACGTAAAGCTCCAAGAAGCAATATGCCGAGTGACTTTTGTTTTTTTGTCTTTTTGTTTCCTACGAAGATGAGCTTTTTTAAAGCTACTTTATCTTTTGGTGACTGACCAGAGCTCAACATTTCTTAAATGGAATATACCAAAATACAGAAACTGCGAGAAACTCCACTTGGTTACACTTTCAAGATGATTGCACAATTTACAAAAAGGCATGTGTGAAGGCGCGCCATTTTGAACAGGAATCCATTACGATGATTCAAAAACGAAATAGTCCCTCTAGAAGATTTATTTCTCAGATCCCCTTCCACTTATCAAATTTTTGAGATCAGAATAAAATGATTCTGATAAATATTAGATAAAAAACAGCACATTTTCCGGTACGAGTTCCGGTGAAACAAAGATTGGTAAGATTTGCAGTTTAAAGCACAAAAAGAAACTTTATAACGAAAAGAATGGTACCGTTCACTTCATACTATTCTATAAAAATTCTAATTATGTTCAAAATCATCATTGATACTAAGAAAATTACAAAAGACTCTTACATATCAATGTATTTCTGATAAATATGGCATTGTAATAATAATACCAAATAGCTTAACTTAAAACTCTAATTTGTCATTTTAATTTACCTTATTTGCTTTAATTTGTATAAAATTGTAAAAGTGCTTGTTAATAATCATAACTATACAAATTTTTTAAGTAATTATAGCTTTTGCTTTATGGTAAGCATATTTGTTTATTTAATAATTGTCAATTTATTGAGATGTCAAACGAGAACAGTGTACTAGTTAAAATAAAATACCGACAGTTAACAGTGGAAATGCAACAAGCGGATACCAGGGATGCAGTAAAACGAACGGTCATCTTTATAGCTCATAATATTTATGTGTAGTTTCTTAACTGATTTGTTTTGCCATTTTTGGTGTTGGGTGTTGAAAATATTTACAAATCACAACATGGATTGCACAGAGGACTTAACTGCCATCGACATTGTGACATTTATCACCGACGAACTGCAGCAAAACTATCGCAATAGCAGTGGCCCCAACAAAGCGAAAGTCTTTCAAGAATTCCTCGAACGCTGGGACTCCAAAGACAATTCAATTGCCAAAGTGAAAGCGCTGCAATTCGATTTTGAGTCGGGTAAGCTTTGCTATTTACTCTAAGCGCATTGTATTGAATGTCTGTCTGTTTAAGATTTGGATTGGTTTAATGTCAGCCGCCCTTTGTCAATTGCTAATTTGCGGGGCAAAGTGGTCCTTTTGGATTTCTTCACATATTGCTGCATCAATTGCATGCATGTGCTGCCCGAGCTGCGTGCGCTCGAGGAACGCTTTCCCGTCGAAGCTGGCTTTGTTGTGGTGGGCGTACACAGTCCCAAGTTCGAGAACGAACGCACCGCAGCGAATATTCTATCCGCGGCCCAACGCTATGGCATCAAACATCCTATTGTGAATGATTCCAAGTCTGCTTTGTGGCGTGCATTGAGCATTAGATGCTGGCCATCATTGTTTGTCCTTAGCCCCGATGGCTATCCCATGCTCTTGCTGATGGGCGAAGGCCACGGCGAATTTTTGCATGACTTTGTTGGCGCTGCACTTTCGTATTTCGACGCTCGCCAAAAGATTGAGCATGTAAGTTTGCCGTTACAGCTGTCGACGGATCTGCAGCCTGCCTCTCATCTACGTTTCCCAGCGAAAATTGCACGTCTCTCCAATCGCTATGCCATCGCAGATGCGGGCAACAATCGTGTGCTTGTCGTCAGCGAATCGGGTGTCGTAGAGCATAAGATTGGTGGCCTGGAGGCGGGTTTTGTCGATGGCAATTTGTTGGCCGCACGCTTTAACAATCCCCAAGGTGTGACATTTCTGGACGAGCACACACTAATTGTGGCCGACACGGATAATCATGCATTGCGCCAAATATCACTGCAAAAAGGCAGTGTCGAGACTTTGGCAGGTACTGGACAACAGGGGAATGAACGCGTTGGCGGAAAGCTAGGACAATTGCAGCCCATCTCATCGCCCTGGGATGTGGCGGTGTTTCGTACACGCGACATGGACATGTCCTTCCATGTGGATGAGCTAAATGTACCGGAGAAAACTATTGTGCTCATTGCCATGGCAGGCACACATCAGATTTGGGGCTATTTTCCCGAGGGCATCATTTGGTGGAAGTTTAAGAAGTTTGAGCCACGCTGTTGCGTTTCGCTAATTGGCAACGGACTAGAAGAGAATCGCAACAATTCGTATCCACAAAATGCAGCATTTGCGCAACCTTCTGGTTTGGCCTTGTCCAAGGACTTTTTGTTTATCGCGGATAGCGAGAGCTCCAGCATACGCAAGGCTTCGTTGGTCGACGGTAAAGTGATGGCGGTGGTTGGAGGAGATCGCAATCCACAAGTGAGTATTGAATTGCAAACAATTAAACTTTAGGTAATTATATATTATTTATAGAATCTGTTTGCCTTTGGGGACGAGGATGGGAAGCTGTACAATGCCAAGCTGCAGCATCCTTTGGGCGTTGCCTATAATCACAGCGATCACAAGGTTTATGTGGCCGACACATACAATCACAAAATCAAGGTCATTGATACGGAGACGAACGTCATTACCAGTTTGGTTATAAAGAATCAGGAAGACAACAGCGTGCTGAGTTTTCGTGAACCATCGGGACTTTGCATTGATTCGAGTGGCAAACAATTGCTGGTGGCTGATACAAATAATCACACAATACATATCGTTGATTTGACAACATTGACAGCTCGTCGTTTCGTGCTGGACTTTAATCAATTGGCATCATCGACCAGCGAAATCGATGCACCACTTAGTGCAGCACGTTCAAGTGGATTACAGCTATTGAAGCAGCTGCCACTATTGAAGCATTCAAGTAGCACGCTACAATTCGTCATTAAACTGTCGCCAGAGCTTAAATATACCGCAGAAGCACCGCAAAAGTGGACGGTGAAGCGCATAAGTCCAGCGTTGGAGTTGAAGCAAACAACTGGAGTTTTAAGCGACGGCAAATGCACGCTGCATGTGAAGCGTTTGAAACCTATGGAAGACTGCAAAGATGTGCTGGCCATTGAGTTTTCGCTGAGTTTGTGCGATGCTCACAGTTGCCTTATCAAGCGATTTTCAGTGTCCATCGATAGTGAAGCTGCTGTGGCTGGCGAGGATGGTGGAACACTCAATACAGAGATTGGCATCACTGTGAATCACTCCAACATAAATTTGTGATTTACTGTACTGCATTTGTATCTTTGTATCTAACCGAGGATTAATAATCCTGACATTGTTTTGTATTTATTAACTTGATTGTCAACACACACAACATACCAATATAAAAAAGAACTAATATTTATTTAACAATTGTCCGTGTGTAGGTAAAAATTAAAATTTACATTTATATTTTGTCAAATAAAATATAAAGCTAAAGTTGTGTGCAAAACTTCTGCGTCTGTTCTGTGTTCCCGGCTATCTTGCAGACCTCTGAAAGTAGATCCTTTAAAATCGATGCTTGTCTGCCCTGAGAACCATCTAGTGTGATGGTTGGAATGAAGGTAACTGGTGGTCGCAGCGCATGCGTCGCATCTCCGTTGAGTTTCATCAACTCGGCTCCATGACTGCTGTCATAGCACTTTTGAATCAGGTCCAAATTTTCCACATTGTGCTGCTTGGCACACTGTTAAAAATGAAACAGTGTCATTACAAAAAGATATATATGAGGTGTTTGAAGACAACCTTTTGCATAGCCTCTTTAGGGTGTCGGTTATCATGTATCATGCAGGTCACCACTTCTAGTCGCAGCAGAGGATCATCGATAATTTCAGCTGCGCAAGCATGGTAGGTGTTTGCCTGACATTCCGTTAAGCCATGTTGACATTCAAAAGTGTATTTACCTTCGCTGTCCGTGGCAGTGTGTGCCTATTGAAAAAAATGGTAATTATTTGCATAACGAGTTGCAGTTTGATATAATCGATAAACATGCAAATAATACGCACCTTGCCATAGGGCACCAGCTGCACTTCCATAATAGGCGCTGCCGCTTTAAAGGCGGGCAAAAGTTGCTTGGTGATGAAGAATTTTGAGTCGGGGCAGAGGGCTTCATAGAATACCATTACGAGCACCGGTGCTCCGGCAGCCCGACGAAAACTGGGTTCATCCTATGAATATAAATAAAACTTTTTTAAGCCATTTTAAAGTTTGTGTTGGACGACATGGCTATGCAATGTTTTCAAAATGGTCACACTGGCAAGCGAGTACAACAGCCCGGCTGTAAAAACCCAGCTGTCCGCCCTTATCAAGATATATGTACACAAACGAACTCACACAATTTTAGATACACACACACACACACACACACAATCTGCACACGTAAATACAAAACTATCTTTTTTTGCTTCCATGGATGGTTGCACTTGAAAACACAGATACAACAAAATGTGTGGACTTACCGTTAATGTCAGCAGTGGATTGTACAAGAAAATAATACGTAGCAAGAGTCCCAGAACGATAATTAGAAATAAAATGATAAGAATTCGTTTACGTGTGGCTATCATTTATCCGATTCATTAATTAATCTGATTTGTGCAGTATGTGCAATCCGTAACAAAGTCATATACGACTAAATAGTAGCTAGCCTAACTGCAAAGGCGAAACAATTGTTTTAATTAGTAAACAAAACAGCATTTGTGTCAATAATAAAAATGCAAACCTCTTCTACAAAAAAATATAGAGGTGTAGAATTATCGAAGGTACCTATCGATGTATCGATGCATTGTAAATCTTAACATCGATTCAAACATTCAAAAAATGGCCACCCTACATCTGTTCACTCACTATGTTAACTACATCAGACTCTGATGATCAGAGCACAGGGAAGATGTGACCACGCAGTTTTAAGTTTTGCCGCCATCATTAAAATTCACATATAAAAAGGATGCTAAGGAGTATAGTTTTAATTCTTTACGAAAATAACAATCAATAAATTGAAAAATAGGGCACATTTTTTGCAATACCCTGTAACTTGAGCAATCGCGTAATTAATGCATTTTTCTATATACGCAGATCAAAGGCTATAAAAATCCGATTTTGGCACGTTTGCAAGGACTTTTAAAATGCAGTACATTTATAAAGAAAAATAGCATATTTTGTGAATTATGAAGTATTTTCAAATTCCACTTTAAACACGGACGATATCTCATTAATCATATCACTTGCTACCATGCTGCGACCGAGCTTTTGAAATGCTGCCAAATTAAGTTTCTTTAGAAAATAACTCGAGGCACAAGCAGCCAAATAAGCGGGGTTGGGTTGATTCGACTGCAGTGACCAATAAAAGAACGTGGCCAATGAGCCGCTTAGCAAATCTCCCTGTCCACCACAACGACGACCAGAACCGCCAACTGGCATCGTATACACTTCACTCGTGTGTGGTATATGAATCTTGTCGTTTGCACCTTTCTCGAGGATGACAACACCATTGCCAAGCCGTAACATTTTTTCTCGAGCTGCAGTAGCGTCTTGGCCAAATAAACGTTGAAACTCGATGGCATTTGGCGTCAATATGACGTTACGTTGTCCACAAATTAGCTCAATATTATTGTTCAATATGAACAATCCATCGGCATCTACAATGAGCGGTTTGCCCATTGCGAGACACAATTTAATCACATGTGCGGCGGTTTTCAAGACACCTAAATCGCGTCCTAAGCCGGGACCAACGACCTATAAATCAATAGACGATGTCAATGATTAAAGGTTAGATAAATACTGAAGTCAACTACATACAACAACATGCAATCGATCGATCCAAGGTTTAATTTGCTCCACGGCATCTTCGCGATCCAAAATCGGATGAACAATTAGATCGGGGCTATAGGATTTGATAACTGGCGCCGCTTCCGCATGACAAAAAACATGCGACAAATCAGCGCCCACTTTGATCGCAGATATGGCCGCAAAATAGGGGGCTCCAGTGTACTCCAGGGAGCCGCCGATGACGCCAATACGACCATATTGACCTTTATACTTGCCATTAGTCAATTTGGGAATTATGGTTCTGAAGATGGTCAGCAACTTTTGTGTATGCACTGGGATTTCTATTATTTTCGACATTTTTCGTTGACAATTGTTTCAATTGGATATTATAGGGAGTGAAAAAAGCTTCTTAAGTGCTGGCGAAATAATAAAAACTTGAAATAATTAGGACTCAAGCTTCAAGCAGCGTAAATCAATTTTTGGAACGGTGTCAAGAAAGAAGCAGCATGTCATTGGTGCAAATGCATCGATAAACAGCTGATGCTACTGCAATGGCTCCACCACCAAATGGCAAATCAGCTGATTTGTATTTACAAATAAAGAGGAAAGTTTGTACTAAGTTTTTAGTTGAAACTGCAGAGAATGAAAATAAAACATTCTGGAAAATTACAGATTTAACTTGCCTGCGTTTGTATTTTAGCACGATATCAATAAACACAGTGCACTATTTCGATTGGCAATAACAGTCGAATTTTTCTAGTTAGTACTAGTGGCATTCCCGCAAGCTAGCAATCTGCCCATCTGCACTAAACTATAATTACAACATTAATTAATTAATACATTTTTTTGCTTCAGACAATGGATAATATTGCAAATTTTATTAAAGAATTAGGAAAATATTGAAAGCATAATAAGGAATATCGTTTATGTAAATTCAAATGTTGCTTAAAGTGATCGATGTGGCAACGCCTCAACATCTGATCGTGCAGTCGCACTGTTGCGTAACAGTGATAACAACTCTTATTTTGGTTTTAATTTTAATATCCTTGCTGTAAACTTTAAGAACTGCAATTATGAAAGTCTCAACACTTGCTCGCGGCTTGTTTAGCGCCATCAAGACGAACACCGCATCCCTGACCCGCTCACATTTCACATATTACCCCACAAAACTGTCGTCTGATGGCTCCACTGGCAACGCGCAAAAAATGAACATGTTCCAAGCCATAAATAATGCTATGGACTTGGCCCTCGAAGAAGATAAATCGGCATTGTTGTTTGGAGAAGACGTGGGATTCGGTGGCGTTTTTCGGTAATTAAACATAATACAATAATAAAAACCAATTACTATTTTTTCCATTACTGCAGTTGTTCCATCAATCTGAGGGATAAATATGGCAAGGATCGGGTTTTCAATACCCCATTGTGCGAGCAAGGAATTGCAGGGTTTGTTCAAATTAAATATTTAACATCTTTATATAGTTTATTTTTGTATTGCTTTGTTTTCTATTTAGTTTTGCAATTGGCGTGGCAAACACAGGCGCCACAGCAATAGCTGAGATCCAATTTGCCGATTACATTTTCCCAAGTTTCGATCAAATTGTGAACGAGGCTGCCAAATATCGTTATCGAAGTGGCGGTCTATTTGATTGCGGCTCATTGACGTTCCGTGTGCCTTGTGGCGCTGTTGGCCATGGAGCCTTGTATCACTCGCAAAGTCCCGAGGCGTACTTTGCTCATACCCCTGGACTGCGTGTTGTGGTAAATATTATTCAAATTTAAGTGGAGACAGTTTTAATAAACATATGCTTTACAGATTCCTCGCGGTCCTATCAAGGCCAAGGGCCTGTTGTTGGCTTGTATTCGTGATCCGAATCCCTGTATTGTGTTTGAGCCGAAAACTTTGTATCGAGCTGCTGTTGAAGAAGTGCCCACGGCTTCGTATGCTTCTGAGTTGGACAAAGCGGACATTTTGCGCGAAGGAAAAGATGTCACGCTTATCGGCTGGGGCACTCAGATCCATGTACTATTGGAGGTAAGTTCAAAACTGCATAAACAACATCACTCTTAATCTGTTTAACGGTTTTATAGGTTGCAGACATCGCCAAGAAGCAATTAAACATTGACTGCGAAGTCATTGATTTAGTGTCCATCTTACCGTGGGATACGAAAACAGTTTGCAATGTAAGCGTCTTGATTTTAAACTAATGAATGATCTGTATGCATAATTGTTTGTCCTCTTAGTCTGCCAGCAAAACTGGTCGTGTAGTTATTGCCCATGAAGCGCCATTTACCCAAGGATTTGGATCTGAGCTGGCCGCCTACATACAGGAGAAGTGTTTCTTGCGTCTGGAGGCGCCCGTCAAACGTGTCACCGGCTGGGACACACCCTTTCCTCATGTCTTTGAGCCTTTCTACTTGCCAGACAAGCATCGCTGTCTTGCTGCTGTCAAGGAGATCGTCAACTATTGATTGATGTAATGCAATGGCAATACTAGAAATCTATTCGAAACGGATGCATTTATTTACCGAACTTTGCTTTAAATATTCTTTAAGTTTATCTATTTTGTTGTGCCTGCATGTTGTCTATAATAATTTCTTGTTTTTCTATATGTTAAGACGACACTCCAGCATAGCTGAATAATAAATATTAAACACTTAAAAAGCCAATTTCAAAAAGGCTCTTATAAATTTCCAAACCGATTTGTCGCAATTTGTGAGTAATGCCCGATAAAAATATCTTGAATCAGATTAAAGTTTTTTTGCATGAAACCACAACTAAATAAAATTAAGATTGTTTTAACGATGAGAATAACAATATGAAGATTTATTGCGCTAGCATCTTTGGTGACGCACAGGGCATAATATATCACTTTAAATATACATTAGTTGTTTTCTTTTTTTTTGCACGTAACAATTTTACTTCTTAACTATTTAATTACAAGAAGAAAAAAAGGGTTTATTATTTAATAATTGGAATAATCGGCGCGCAATGTTGTTGTGCTTAATTAACGTCTCCGCATCGTGATAATATATAGTGAAGTTGTGTGTACATTTTTGGGAGGGAATTGCATTCCATTTTCATTTTTCAAAAAAACTATTTCTCTATTTTTCGCGTTTTTGTTTACTACAAGAGAAGTGAAAAGAATAGGTTATTTTAACGACAGTTGATACGTTTAATTTTAAATAATTACAAACTAAAAATTTTTCTGGTGTTTATAAATTATGAAAGTTTTTGTAATTATCTAATATATGTACTATTTATATACACAGAATCACGTCTTTGGAAACATAAAATAGGATGTTGTTGTGAGAAGATGGAATATACTTGTGACTTTAACAAGATTAGAACATATATTTTACTTTCGAGCCATTGCAATTCCCAATCCCAGGATGCCGCCCAAAACGAGCGCAGCTCCTCCAGCCACCGCCATTCCCTTGGCTACTTCCTTGTCGCTTTGTTTTTTAATGTATTCCTTCAGGAGAAACGTTTATTAATAATGTGCTGCATTGGCAATCGTTAAATATGCTACATACTTCTAGTGAGCGCACTTGATCATTCGATTCAATTTCCAGAAATGCTCGACAATATTTCAGACCCTCGGCATAGTTCTTGATGCGTGCATTGCCAAAGGCCAGATAATAAATGTAATCACGTCTGCCTTCCGGATGAAGGCGTGCAAGTTCCTCCAGAATCATGACACCCTGTCAAAGACGCATTAATTTAATTTTAATACGTGTCGCAATTGCAGCTGAACTTGTGTAAACAACACACATATCCACACTAAAAAAACGTGTATGTATATGTGTGCAAGAACACTGCAAAATATCTGTGCGAGTATGTGTATGTGTGACTCACCTTTCTAATGTCGTTTGTATATCGACTGCGAACCAAACAAAACGCATATCTGACAAATTAAAATAAATATATGCTTATTAATACCCACTTCAAAAAAATAATTAATTGTACTAGGCACGTACTCAAATTTTGTTTCTGTTGTCACCTCGCCATCGAGTTCATGTTCATGATTGTATTTGCGTTCGAATCTCTGCAACAATAGGAATTTATAATATAATGCACCTATCCACAACAGCCAATGAAATAAACCAATTCACACCTCCAAATCCTCTTGGGGCACTACTTCGTTCAACAGCTCCTCCATTATTTACTCAATTTCACAATACTCTCTTCAGTGTGTGTGTATTATTTATTGTAATTTTTTTCTTTTAATGTATTCAGCAGTGTGACTAGCATTTGTAATTGAAAATATACTATTTTAAGGTGTAAAATATACCGAAACATATACCATTACATCATAACTAATTGGTCACACTTGGCAAAATAAATTTGGCACCTTTATCTATTTGCCAGATGAAAAAACTAAATTTAAACTCTGAGGCAAAGAGATTTTGTTTTTCCCATAATAAGATAAATAACCGCTCTAGTCTCATATACTTTGTCGTAACTGCCAGTCATGATTTATAGTAACGAGTCAAAAATTAGATATTAGCTGCTTGTATTTATTTTGAAGTTTTAATGGGTTTTGTTTAAAATGTATATCTGATAAAGCTCTAACAGACGTTTACATTACATATTTGAAATTTTCAATTTGTATTTATCACTGCATGAAACAACACTAGTTCATTTTACATTAGCGAATTCTGGCAACTTTGTTACTATTCTCATATGGCAATGTAAAGTGCTAAGTTGGCAGCACCATTTTGGGCAACCATATTTTTTTCTGTCTACCAACCAAAACAGAAATCGCAATCTAGTTATGGTTTATTAAATGCTGTTTGTTGTACAAATTAAGTTTCACATTCTTTCAGTTCTTATCGCTACTGAATGGATGAATGAAATTGTCTATTAACTAAAACTATCATATCAGGTTTAATCAAAAAAGGAAATACTCAAAGGCATTAAGTAGTAGTTATCTACAAAACACATTGCACACTCTGCAAATGGAGCAACAGCAAAAAAGCGTAGCTCACGTCTCCAAATTGTTTGTCTGCACGGCCGTCGACTATAAAGATGAGATCGAAGAGGTACTTATATGATGTGGCAATCGCGCAATGTTAAGAATCCCAAAAATGCTCGTATTTTTTTATTTCAGAAATTTGAACGTTCGTACGTTAACCTGCAGCAACAAATTGCGGGACTCAGTGATAAGGAAATGCACGATATGCTCTCGCAAGTTGTTTGCAAGGATAAACAGCATGAGGAGATCTCCATCGGCTTCCTGTACATCATCCTAACGGATCCAACTATGGCTGCCAAAACATATCGTGACATTACACTCGTTTCCCGCGATGGCATGAGCGTTATTGTTGCAAACCTTACGGTTTTGGTGGCCGAAAAGTATGCCAAACTCACAGATACGGCGCGCAGACAATTAATCTGGGTACTGCGCGAGTTCGTGAAGCATCAGGTGCTCAATGTGGAAAACGTCATCTGGAATTGTTTGCGGCAAGCGGGAGGCGGCGATGTGTCGCATAAAAATCTGTTTTTGGTGGAAAGCCTTTTGGACATCTTCATCGAGTATCGTGCTTGGCTGGAAACGAATCCATTTTTGGTGCAGTCGACAGTTTACAGTTTCGTGCGCCTCATCGAGGATCATGCCAATCCTGCCTTGCTGCCGCTGCGACAAAAAGAGGTCAAGTTTACAATTTCGTTAATACGCGATCGTTTCCACGAAATTATCCCACTGGGAAGGGATTTTGTAAGGTAAGCAAAGCGCGACAACTTAAAGAATAGTTCGTTTATGTGCAAAAAACAATAATGTAGCAAGATTTCGCATTTGTTTATTATCTACAATAATTTAATTCATTCAAGGAAATGACTTCAACAATTTAATTTCTTTTTGTTTGAAAGTCCTAACAATTATTGTAACACAATGTTAGACTTATTGTATCAATCTAAACATTTTAATATAATATTCAAATTGTCTTTTAACCAATTAGAAACTTAGTAAAATTAATAGTTCCAAGCAAAATGATAAGTGAACTTTAAAAAGTCAAGCAAAGTTAAATGATCCTTATAAATTATAATCAATCAAAACATTTTAAAGTTAACCTATACTTGGTATTAAGTTTGATTTTCTTTAACGATTTACAACTTTGAATATTTTAATAATGCTTAATTAAACTATTCATACCTTAATATAATACGTTTATATAAATTTACCAATTTAAAACCTTTTGAACGTGAAAATATGAGAATTTAATTTTTCTTTAAAGTGGTACAGCATATAACTGATATTCACATTTAAAACTTCAGAACATTAACTATATATTCTTTTCTCTTTTGCTAGGCTTTTGCAAAACGTTGCACGCATTCCGGAATTTGAGCTTTTGTGGCGCGACATGTTGTACAATCCGAAGAGCTTACATCCGACATTTAATGGAATTTGGCATTTACTTCAAATACGGACTAGTCGACGATTCCTGCAGTGTCGGCTGCTGCCCGAAATGGAGCGTAAGCTTCACTTTCTCGCCTCGAACGTGAAATTTGGCAATCAGAAGCGGTATCAGGATTGGTTTCAGGACAAATACTTTGCCACGCCAGAATCGCATAGTTTGCGTTCCGACCTCATTCGTTTCATCATCAATGTCATACATCCCACAAATGATATGCTATGCTCGGACATTATACCACGCTGGGCCATCATTGGCTGGCTAATCTCATCATGCACAAATCCAATTGCTTCGGCGAATGCAAAGCTGTCGTTGTTTTACGATTGGCTTTTCTTCGATCCGGCCAAGGATAATATCATGAATATAGAACCGGGCATTTTGGTGATGTACCATTCGATACGAAATCATCCGTTTGTCAGCAGCACATTGCTGGACTTTCTGTGTCGGATTACCAAGAACTTTTACGTTAAGAATGAGGATAGAATAAGATTGGGTGTGTACAATTCACTCAAATTGATACTCGATAAGCAGGTGAGCTAAAAATACTTTTAAACTATGATAAAAACTCTATTATAAATGCTACTTTGTAGGTCATTCCAAACTTACATCCGCTCTTTGAGTCGCCCAAACTTGACAGAGAGCTGCGTAATTTGATACGCGAAAACTTCCGAGAGTTTGTATCGCCGGTTTCCAATATGCCACAATCCATGTACCCAGTGACGCATTCAATTCAAGCGCCTATCTTTAAAAAAGAAGCCGATCAACGATTGCTGCCAGGTGGTAAGTTGTAGAGTTGAATTACTCCAATGCAAATTTTAACTTTCTCTCATCGCTTTGTACAGAGAACATCGATGTGGGTGGCGTACCATTTGCGGCAAACAGTGGCAATGTATCGCTGGTGGATGAGGACAACAAGACCGCTATTGCGCCAGTAGAAAGTGTGGAGCGTGGAGAACAAGAAGCTGTATTTAGCGACGAGGACGCTGAGAATGTGGGCAGAAACAATAAAACCGATGAAAACACGGATGACGACGACGATTTACCGCTGTCAAAGGTTTGAAAGCATTCAACTAGTAAATATGACACTCAATTAATTAATAATTATCTTGTAGGTGCGTCTTAAAGAGAAACCGGTACCGGAAAAAATTGAGTTGCCGGATGCAATTGCCGAATCATTCGAGATATTTGTGACGAAACGCAACTCCTTTACATGGGAGGCATTTTTGAAAGACTTTCGCACGCTACCCGCCTCCAATGTGGATGAAGCGCAGCTCAATTATGTGATCTCAAACACGGTGTTGATTCTACGCGAAACATTGCCACAACAGAACGTATTCTCAGAGAGCAAAACGGAGGAAAAGTATCTCGCCAAGAGCATCAGCTATCCCTTGTATGGTCTATTTCGATTTCTCTACGAGAACGAGGACAAGAGCAAGAAACCATTTCAAACGTTACTCTCCGAGATCTGCGAACGTTTAACCGAAACGGGCTATTTGCTATTGTATTTCATGAAGATTCATTGTAAGCTGCAGACACGCAAAAATGTTCAGCAGGCGTATCAGTTTAAGACAACGGTTTATCGACAAATCTGTGAAGCAACCGATGAGAAAGTTGCCGTTTGTCTGGTGCGTGATTTGGATTTGCTTGAGAAGGAGAATACAATGATCTACTTGTGGCTGCTTCCCGACATTTATCGCGAGTTTAAAACCATTGCCATCAATAATACAGATTTGTTGCGCATCACATTGCGCTGCATCGATGCGAAGAATGTGCGTGACATTATGTATTCGATTGCTCAAGGGAAACTAACGATCTTCAAGCAGGATGGTCTGATCGATTGCATACGCGATAGCCTGGAGTACGAGACATATGAACAGTTTTGCCTATGGCAGCTCATTCAAGCGCACGATGTGCCCCTTAAATGCATACAGGTGAGCTTGGATAATCTCTCACTCTCTTTTAAACTGTCAGTGTTATAATAAATTGTTTTAAATAGGATTTACTGCCGGAACTAGAAGCTGCCAATCATCCAGAGGCGCTAAGCCATTTGCTGTTGCTGCTGAAGAGCGAGGAGCCCACAAATGAAATAATCCGGCTGCTGCTTAGCAGGGAAGCCAAGTCCAGAGGCGATCCCTTTGTCACGTCGGCATTAAGGTAAGCTTACTTGTCTTAACTCGTTGAAATACCAACGCACAAACACTTCAAAATAAACACCTTTTCTTAAACTTTGCAACAGGTTTTGGTGTCAGCGCTGCGAAGAAAAGCTGTCGGAAATAATCGCTTCTCTGCTCACCTCCAAATACCCGAGTTCATCGCCTAACAAGCGAAAGCGGCCTTCCAAAGGTAGCTCCGCTGCAAGCAGCACCCCATCTGCCGATCATGTGAGTTATTGGCCTTATTAAAACTAGAAAATTCACTAATGTGTACTTCTTTGTAGGTATTAAATCACCTGGAGCATTATAGAAGAAGCTGTAGGCATGGCACGGGAACAGGACTCTATGTCCATGACATGATGCAGCGAGCACTGCAATCCGCATATTCGCACAGCAATGAAAGCACAAAGGTAAAACTCTCTAAATTGAAAGTATTCAAAATTTAACTAATATTTATTAAATGACTTCGTTCGTCGAGCAGAAACAGTTTAGTGATCTGTTCGCATTGGCAGCAGAGGATGAAACGACGGCTGTTGGAAGACGAGGGGGCAGCGGACGTGGACGCAAACAGCCTGTAGGCAAAAAAGACTCCAATAGTCATAGTGCGGGGAACAAAAAAAATTCGGATGTTGTGAAAACAATTTACTCATCTGATGAGAACTCCAGTGAAGTAAGAGCAGGCTCAAATCTTTATTAACGAGTCTAAACAACTAATTATACTATTTTCGCAGGAGGATTGGTCCAAACACAAAGTGACACAGGCGGCAAAGAAGAGAAAAAAAGCGATTAATGATTCCGACTGACAGTGTTCAAGTTCAGTTTCAGTTGCAGGATCCCTTTCAGTTTCAGGTTCAGGTCAATTGCAGTCCTCGGTCTTAATCGGTTGCTTTGATGATAAACAACATAATTACATGAGACATGAATACGAGTTTTTTCATGAAATTGCTTAAGTTCGCAAACAAAACAAAAAAAAATGAAAATGATGGTTTAAGATTTTATCAATTTATATAAATTAGTAAAAACCAATTGTAGAATTTTTTGAATGTTGAAATTGTAACGTTATATTTTTTTATTTTTAATAAAAATAAAAGAAACCTATTCTACATATACATATATATATATATATATATGTATATATATACATATATATATAGTCATAATTATACATAATGCAAATCAAAATTTGTTTTCACTGCATTTGGAGGATATTTGAAACATTAATACGATAGATGGCGCTATCATCATTAATGAATTTGTGTTTTTTTTCAATCATTGAGCCTTCCTTTCACAATTACACAATTGCTGTGATACATTCGGGAGATGGCGCCATCACTTTACCATCACCTACATACGAATAATACTTGTTGCTGCAATAACTTTAATTTGCATAAATAATGTACAGCAATGTGTACAGCTCCATATATTTTGTCCGATTGACAGCTGAGGCGTGGAAGGTTAAATAAACTCACAACTCTGTGTTCACGCTGGATCAGTTGAAATGTATGCTTTATGGGATCGTAAATGCCGCCCTCTGCCTCTGCTACATACCAATGGGCGCCGCGGCTTACAACAACAAGTACACACACATGCACGAACACAAATGCAGGTATCAAAAGTAGTACGCTTCAAACTCGCTCAGTGTTTTGATCATTATGAATGAAAAAGAACTGGTAAAATTCTCTCACACTTGTACCCACACACACGCACAGAAGCATAACAACGTTAAGTTGGGTTTCTTGGGCTGCAAAAGAGCGAAGCTTTTTGGCCATTAACTCTCTTTGGCTCTCCCTCTCTCAACTCTCGCTTGACAATGGGAAGGCAAGTTTGAAGCAGCCGAGCCGAGATCAATGTTGTTGTGAAAGCGTTTCTGCGCATTGTGCTCGCAGCCGTCTTCGCGCAGTCCGGTAAAATAAAAGAAAACGGAACGCCAAAAAATTGTCCAAAGAAAGAAAATATCAATAATTCCATAAAGAAAACGAAGAAAAAAACCTTACAATTGTTCGAACAAGTGTCCAAACTAATCAAAACATGCATACATGTGCATAAACGGTGTCCATGTGTCAGTCTACCTGTGTGTATGTGAGTACATGCATTGCAAACATTCCAATTTCGAATGGTGCCCTCAACGTAGTAAAGCAAAAATAAAAAGCAATGGTAATTTTGCTGTGAAAAAAGAAAGTTATCTATAAATTATGCCAGATATTTGTAAGTTAATACAAAACTCGTCGGTTATGAATATATGTATACAAATTCCTAAATAAATGCAAAGTTTCCATTTTTCGCTCAAGACGTATATTGTGTACCTGAAATACCTGAATATTGCCATTTGCATATGTATGTATTTATTTATCGTGGAATGTGATGTTGGCACAAGCGTTTCTCTTAATGCACACGCATACAAATGGAGATATGGTCCATTAAAAGCTCCAAATGTGCTCGTGTCTGTGTGTTTATTTACAGTAATTAGGTTTCGATGATTGATAAATGGTGAGAACCCCAATTGTGGGTCAGAGCGGACGTACACACACACATGAGCACACGTTTATGCAGGCACATATGCATACATATAGATGTATGTGTAGTATGTGCAAGTATGTAGTATTTGTGGTGTTGTGATTACAAGCTAAATAGATAAGTGCAATGCTGCAATACAAATTTCACTGTTAATTAGTCAATCGATAATTGCATAATAATTGATAGTCAATATCAGGATTGCAATTGGTGATTGGGAAAAGAGATTTCATAATTTTTGAAGAGTAACTGAATTCAATTGCAATTCAATCGCAAATTTATTGTTGCAGAAATATCAAGATGGGAAATTCGGGAAGCGCTCACAACATTAGCAGCGGGAGATCAGGCATCGATCGCAGCTCGCAGTTTCATCAATCACATTTCAAACACCTCAGCCAACAAAATGCTCATCATCATCAATTTAGCCGCACTTCAAATTTTCGAACTAGCCCCATTAATCAGCCGCAGCAGCGTAATTTGAATCCTCATTGGCGTCGATCATATCAACCACCTGGCGTCGAAAGGGGTGAAGCGAAGGCTCAGGCGGAAATACCGTTTAAAGTGTTACCAGAGCTGGAGAAAAAGTTGCACTTGCGTGCAACGACAAATGGCGCGATATTGAATTCGGGCGGTACGATTAGTGGGCGAAAGCCAAATGAAAGCATTTCAAATAATAATGCCCTTAGTCAGAGATCCAAAACGTTTATCATAGAAACGCGAAAAGATGGCAACGATAGCAATCGAAATGTAAATCATGATTTACATACGGAATTCACACGCTCCCAAACTTTGCTGTATCACAAAGCCAAGCTGCGGGACTCGCAAACGAATCTCTCACGCATGCAGCGTCACACGTTCTCTGAGCCGGAGCTCATAAATAAACTCAATCAACAGCAACAGCAGCAGCAACAACATCAGTCCAAGAATGCGCTGGATGCAGCAACTAGACCAGCAACCAGCAATCGCAACAAGTATTCCAAAAAGCGTAGAGCTCCCGAAGCACCCGCAATTGCTGTAAATAATACAACTGCTGCTCCCATAGTTAAAAATAATGCGGAGATTTTACGGCCTAAGCCGGATCATGTGAATGGGAAACCAACATCTCACTTTGCCAAGAATACAGATCGCCAAATGAAGCTAACCAAGCCACCATTAAAGCCTATGCAGAGTCACCAAAGTGATGCCTTTAAAAGGGGCAATGAAAACCGCAATTCTTTATGTGGCAATCATCCCCAAAGTCCTGCGATTGAGCGACCTCCTTATGTTTATCGGCGAGAGAAAAGCTCCGACGCCATTATGTTGAAAAGTCGCAAATCAGAAAATCTTGAGAATACTACTACTATTAAAATCCCCGTGAAAATGGAGCAGCATATGCCAAAGGAGCCGCAGGAGGAAGTCATTGGGACCAAGGCCCCACAACAACAACGAACGTTTTACTTTGGTATGGAAATGGTGGGAGGCTCTTCGGAAGTCACAAAGACACTCAGTGGTATGCATGTCTGTAATTGATCAACATCTTAATCTAATGCTAAATTTTGTTATCTTTTAGTTGATGAAAATCTTGGAAACGAGGAAGTTTCCCTGCCCACGCTATGCAACTATGATATGGAATACAAAAACACAAGTAGTCCCGAGGAAAGCATGAACGATAATGGTTTACTTGTTCACATACGTCCAACGTTGCCGCGTCGACAAGCCGAGACACCATCGTTTAGTCCCATGTTAGCTTGGCGTTCACTCATGGAGGAGTTAGATCGTGTCGAGAACTCGCAGATGAAAGAGAATCTCAATATTTGGGCGAATGCTAATGCGAATGCTAATAATGAGCGACCCATACAACCAAATCGTAGTAATACACAAAGTCGTCAGTTGCCCCGAGCACAGCAAATGAATACAACGTGGACACCTGAACAGGATCTGGGCGATGATAACGATGATCGCGTCAAGGGACTCAATTCAGATGATGACACCAGCTCTGATGAGTACCGCTCCAAATGGGAGGGCGACAATTTGTTGTTTTACGGCAGCATAATGAAAAAACCAGGCCAAACACCAGTGGCACCAATTCATACGTTTAGTCTATCGTTGCCCAGGGACTCGCACCTGCAGCATAATCGAGGATTGGATGCTGGTGATGTAAGTAAACTGCAAGTTTTAAAATAATATACTGAATTTTAACGTTCTTTCATTCTGTAACAGGTCTGCATATACAAGAGTCTGCAGAAGTCAAAGCCTGATGATTATTTCAATAATAATGGCAGTGCGAGAAAATCCACAACTCAATTAAAACACGATCAGGCCGAAGGCTGCAATAATTGGCTGCTGCATAAGAATCTGGGCGGAGGCATTGAGCAACATACAAAGAGTCTAGAGTATGGCAATAAAAAGCAAAGAATGGTAAACATTGAGCCTCAATCAATTAAATTTCTAACTGGCGGAAAACATGTCATGTACTTGCCCGGCAACAATGAGTCAACAAATGCTACAAAAACTGTGCCAGCAGCAGCCACCGCAACAGTTGAAGAAGCGAAACCCAAATCAAATCGCCATTTCAAAAGCAGACAGCGACACATTCCACAAAGCTTACAGGATAAAACACCCATATTTCCAACAATGGTAACATAAGACTAAAAATTCTAATAGTATTTTTTACGAACTAACAAATTATTTTTAAAGGAACAGCAAAGCTTCAAATTGGATGATGAGAAGCCACTGCATCAACGTTTCTCATTCAACAATCCCGTGCGACTCTTGGAGAAAAAGTTGCATACGGAGAAATCGGTTAAAGCCGCTAAAACGAAACTTTCATTGGAGGGCGAGCTTGAAGCTTTAAAAAAGTATGATGTGTACTCCACATTGTCAATTCTTGGACTTAATTACCTTTTCTTTTGTTGTTTTAGGGTCGAGGAAGACTTTCAGCGAAACCGTGCTAATGAAAAGGAAAATATACAGCATCAATTGCGACTACATTTCGGCAATGATGATGAACATTTCGAGCAATATCATAGCTTACCTATAGCGCCTGTGCTTGAACGATTTTCAGCCATCAATTTGAATGATTCGAATCATAAGTTGAATGGGCGTCATGATCCCGAGGGTTGTGTTTCCAATGTGCCCTATGCCGCAAATGAAAGTGAGGAGCACAACAACAACAACAACAACAACATAACTTTTGCTACAAAAATATTTAGTTAAGTTTAGCTTAGTTTGTATCTGTAAATAATGAAATAGCTTCAAGCAGAATTCAACATTCCATGTCTTACCTGGTGCTCTTCAAAAGATTGCCTTCAAAAACTCTGTGCGACCGCAAAGTTTATTGTTAAGGAAATATATAGAATTGTTTAGTCGTCAATAAAATTAGTTGCATTTGCCGTAGAAAATAATTTTATGAATTTGTCGTATTAATTTTGTTTTATTTTATTTGACAGCGATAGCGCAAGGTTCACTTTTAAAATTCGCAATAATTTTGCAATATACCAAAAAGTAAAAATATACTATGCTCAGGGCTACATCAAGCCTATCGAAAGACTTATCGTATTTTCTTGGCAGCCCTTAAATAAACAGCTGAGCACGATACAAACAATCAGAAGCTTAGCAATGGAGCTGTTAAAAAGCATTAATAACAAAGAGATATTTATGGAGGTAATGCATGATATTTATGAAACGGTTGCATTACTAATCTACAATTCTGTTATAATCTCCAGGTGCTGCACTTGTCCATTGATTTCCTAATCGGCAATATAAACGATCAACAGGCACTTCGCTTATCCCACAAATATGGATTTCAGAATCCTGACGATTTTCTACTTGCCACCCGTACTATTTCCAAGTACTATAGGAATTGTTGTTTGGACAGCGTAGAAGCAGCTAATACCGATAAGCTGGCGTTTCTCAGCCAAGAGCTAAGGCCACTGGTCCCTTTGGTGCTCGCATCTAGACAAGATGCAGTGGAATCTGCGCTGAGTCGCTATGAATATCTGAAGAACAATGTCAAGTGTGTTATGTCCTTCGATTGGGACACACGATTGATTTTGGGCGATAGCAGTTCGAGGAGTAATGTGCGCCAAGTTGTCACCATCAATTTGCACTGTCGTTCCAATGCTAAAGATGAGCTGATCATGTTTGAAATGAATCTGGAGCAGCTCAAGACATTCATTGAAGTATTAGAGAATTCGCTTAAAAGTGGCAAGGCAATAAAGTAACAATTGTAGAACATATGGATATTTATAATATAAGTTATAAATAGTAGTTATAAATAATTAAGATATATAAATGCCATTTACTTCTATTTACCATTTAATTCAAACAAATTTGCAATTAATTGCACATTTTTGAAACGAATCTGAAAACCATTAAAAATTTTCATTGAAGTATCAGAGATATATGGGCCAAAGGAACCAAGGCAATTTAATACAAAATAAAAGATAAATTAATAGTTACAATATGAACAAACAAATAAAACAAATTTTCTAACTGTACATTGTAGTTTATTTATTGATTTATGTGTAGCGTGTGTGTGGTGAAATAAGATAAACGAGTTACTCGTATATATGTATGTACATTTAATTTTGCTATTAATATATTATCATAAATTCATTTGACGAACTTCATAAATATAGTATACATAGTACTTTATAGCTTACACATATAGTATGTATTATATAACCAGAGAATTTAATCAAAAAGCTACATTCATTTTTACAATCCAAACACCTCTCATTTTTGTCCCTATAATGTACATACATAGTTTCTTATCTTTTTTTTGTGGGAGTTTTATGTCAATTTATACAAGCTTTTTAAAATGTGTGTGAAACATGAACGTGAACGAGCGTTAATAAAGGCAGATTTCGACCATACAGCCGATCTTCGGCTGATTAGGCATAGATCGGAATATAGTATAGTAGAGCGTGGGATGGAAATAGCCGGTAACTCAGCTGATGCCAGCGGCCAAATACTGATTCTTGTAGTAATATGCACAAATGCCTACCACAATCGAAACAGCGGTTGTCATCATTACTGATTTCGTGGTCAATTTCTTCAACACCCATCGACTTAATGCGTAATCTGGTTTTGCTGATGTCGAACGCGGATAGCGACGACGTCGTTCCTCCAATTGTCGTTGCTCTTGTCTGTAATATACAATACGAGATTAATTTGGAATTGGATTTGTAAGACAACTATCACATACTCTAATTTGATGAGTTCCTCAACCTTTTTCTCAATTACCGTTAAACTGTATTTGTCGTACAATTTACTCGATGTGCGCAACAAATCTTCGAACGGCAAATCATCTGGCAGCTGCAAAAAATCAATTTATGTTCATTATTTGTTTGATAAGCAGTTGTACTTTGTTTTTATACTCGGCAGTTTCAGTTAAAAAAAAAAGTAGTATAAATGGGTGTTAAGTGCATGGAAGGGAGTGCTTTTGACTTATTTAGATATATACATATGTATATAAAATAACTTGCTACTATAATTTTTAATAGTATAATATGAATGGCTTTGTGACTACTTAAATTGTTATGACTTAAATATATATTATAAACTTTAATTTCAGTTGCTTGGTATTATATAAGATCTTATATATTCGTATTCGGGTATTTGATAGTCGGCCATTTCAATTTGTTTTACCTTTGATAAGAGACAATGCACCGACGCCATATCACAGTCCTCGCTCAAAATGGCCTGCGATCGATACAGCAGAATTGCGGCTGTCACAAAGATGGGCGTGTACATCGGTGAGGCGAGAAAATAATCATACAAACGCACCACAGCCTTGTATGAGTTCAAACTGTGTCCAAACCAGGTGAGATACCAGGGTAAGGCAAACAGTGTGCCAACTGTGGAACGTTGCAAAAACTGAAACAGTTCGGGCTGCTCAAAATGCACCACAGGCCAAATGAACATCAAGCGCCGTTGGGTGGCCTCCATTGTTTCTTGCATGCACTCGGAGAAGTGGGTGGTGGACAACTCCTCCATGATGGCGTAGGCAACTTCTTCGCCAGCGACGAGCAGAAATGTCACGGCCACATCGTGATAGCCCTGATAGTAGCGTAAGTTTGGATATTTTTGAATGACACGCAATATGAGCACCGTCAACTGATCCTGCAGCGCAATACGCTGTTCATAGGGAATTCCGGGGGGAAAACGTTTCAATGAACGATTCACATCGAGCACCACTTGATTGTATTCCGGATGCGATTGCAATTCAGCCAGAGTTGGCACACGCTCCAAGCTGTTGACATCGACGCCAGCCAACTGTGGCCACAAAACACGTCTGAGGTCATCGTTAACCAGCCCTAATTCGCTGAGCGCTTGTTTGCGCAATTCCTCAATTGGAATGCGATTTTCGGGATATTTGGCAATTAGTTCTTCAATCCCTTCTCGCTTAATACGCTCATCCTGCGTCTCTGGTGCTGCAAACAAAATAAATTAACACTTAGTATATAAAAATATATAATTAATTTTTCAATTAAAGGAAACATACATTTCTCGAAACTTAGTGGGGGAAGATCGATTTTTATTTCGTCAACACTGGACATTGTGCTAACAAAAGCTCTTTGTTATGCTTTGTGCCGTAGTAAGTTAATTAACGTTGCATTTAACGCGAGTTTGTTTGTTCACATTTCACAAGTATATTTGACTAAAAACAACATATGTGCTGTCGAACATTATTATTATGATTACTAATTAATTGTAGATGTAGAAACATCGATGACACACTATCAATGCAACGATGGTTTTTGTTTCTGTGACGGTAAGAAAACTTTGTGAAATATACGAGCAGATATACCAAAACACACCTGCAGCCCTGGTATCACTTTATGCGATATATGCTCTTAATCAGCTGTTAAATGTGGTATATTAAAAAATCAACAATGCGGCATTTGCTATATTACAAAATAAATTTTTTTTTTTATTTAGGAAGGGTGAAATCACAATGAATTTTATTTGCATATGGTGATAAAACAAGAACCTGAGAAAGGGATTTTTGTAATTTGCGGTATTTTTACACCAAAAAGTTAATTGTAATCGATTACTCGATAGTCTTTTCGTTTAAGTTTTGCATTAATTTCGCGCTTGCTTTTTGGTTGGACTGCGTTAAAGAATTTGAAAGAAATTAATGTATGTATGTATGTTTTAATTAATATATGTATTATGTATGTTAAAAGTAATAATTTGATTTTTTTTTTTAATTTTGTATTCGTGCAATAGTCTTCATACTAAGGCAGTAATAGCCGGCCTACTACTTCAGTTCTAATCAATGGTTGTATATTCTTCACGCTTTGTTAGCCATCTTTCAATTGGGTCCTCATTTTAGGTGAAAGATACAATTATAAATTGTATGTATTTTATTAATTGTTAAAGTATGACGGCTCAGCTATCAATGCACCCAATGGACTTGGAAGTGAGTTAGTTTATCGGTAATTGAATATGTCGGAGTGTGTATGGGAATGCAGTTGTTATGGTTGACAATGGTAGTCGGAGACCAATTAGAAAAACTGCAGCAGAACTACCAATTAAAAGAGTCTGTGGGTGTGTACACTGTACACATTGGACGCTCTAGCATTGAATATTTTTGTAAGGACTTGCTTGTTCATCAGGTGAGTAAATGTTGTCAACAAAATACTTATTTATGCAAATTATAGTAAATGAGAAAATCATCAACTGATCTTCTGATTGTATTGATTGAAAAATGTGAACATTTTATTTGTATTAAATTATTTATTTCAATTGTTCGCTTTCGAAGTAATAAAAAATTAGAGTTACGTGTAGATTTGTTGGTATATCTAAACCTAAATAAATACATATGTATATACAGATAATAAGAGTGTTTACTTTAAATAGTCTTCATTCATTCATTTCTTGTGCACTTTTTTGGTTCAGAATTTTAAAAACAAAATATCTGAATATATATATTTTGTTTTTGTTTTTTCGTTTTTTGGAAATTATCATATTATTTATAGGTATAAGTAATACATAAATGTAAGTTACAATGGTTTTTGGAACAGCCCTAGTTGAAATAATTAATTACTTAAAAATATGTGTAGGTAGAAGCATTAATTTAAGTACTTAATTAATTTAATCTGTCCAAAATATTTATATTTATACCTAAGATGTAAGGTTCACAACATAAAGTTTGGGTATAAAATTAATCGAAATATAAATGCCAAAAGATGGACAAAATTTCATAAATTTTCTTTGGTTATTTTTATATATTTATAGTATTTAGTATAAATTCTGCTTAGCTATTTACATTTTGAATTTTGTCGTAATTTCCTTTCTGTCAGCTGAGCAGAGAAACAGAATAGAAAGATTTATGATTGGTTTGTTTGTTTGATTATTCTGAATAGGCATTAATTATGTTTATGTATAATTTAAGCATTAATTGTGGGTAAGTCTGAATTCAGTTTATAATCACTTACATATGCAATATGCTTTTATTATTATTTTTAAATTTAGTTGCAGTTAAGAAAGTTCTTAGGTAGCCTCTATAGATAAGATTCTTAGACTAGATGTTGTAACTGTTCTTTTATATAATATGGGTATAAAAGCAGTAAGACAAATGTATACACATTTTTATGTACATTAATTAAGTGTAAATTTCTATATAATCATTCTCATATATATTTTGCTTGCTTGGATAATATAGTATATATATTATTATATGTTCATATGTATTTTGAATAAATGTCAGTTGCCATTTGATTTTTTGTTTTTGTTTTTTTTTTTTTTTAGTAAATACATTGCAAGTATTATTCATATTTTTTGTAATATATAATCATAGTTAGAAGTAATTCTCATATTATGTAAAAAAGAGTTAAAAAGATATTTTAAAAAAATGTTATGTTTTTATGTAGATTACATATGTTTGTTTATGTATGTATATATCTTACAACTATTGGAAATTTGGTATTTTCTTTTTGTATCGATTGTTTAAACTGTAACATCTATTAATGATTTTGAAAAAATAGCATCTTTAAGTATCTAAATGTTGTTTAAAATAGCATCTTTAAGTGTTTAAGAGTAAATTACCTAAAATAAGTATTATATGCGTGTTATATTGATTGCATCTGTTATTGATTCCCTTCTTAGAAGTTGTTTTGTATCATTCTCAATTTCAATTGGCGATATTCCCGCACTATGTTCATTCAAATACGGTGCGTCCTCCTCCACAATTTTCTCCAACAATATATCACCGGAATTGTTTATGCCTGTCAAATCAAAAAGAGGAGATACAAAAAAATATTATTCTTTTTCAGCGTTCTGCAAACCGCGCTTACCATTTCGACCTACTATCTGTCCATTCGATATATTATTTTCCGTCGATCCGCAATGGACGACAGCCACATCCGTGGGCGATGGCGGACCATTTCTGCCGTTTTTTTGCAATGCAACCGCTTTGCGGGCATGTCGAGTGGTCAACACACCAGTTTCCACATCCCGCTCCAAGCGATGACCTGCAAGAAACCAAAACAATAAGCATTTTACTGATTGTCTAAAGAAATATATGAACCTGATCGTGATCTGGTCAGTTGACGCTGCACATAATCCTCGAGATCTTCTTCCTCCTTGCGGCTAATTAAACAGTTAAGAACTAGTAGAAATAGACCCAAACCGAATGAAAAGAGTCCAGTACAAGTGACTTCATTCCACCAAGCCGAGCTGGAACCTAATTAAATGTGCATTACTATGAAAATTCAATCCTTTAATAGGATTATTGGCTTACTGAACACGTTCCAGGACATGGTCTCATCCGGTATAATGCCAGCGCCGCAGAGGAAAACGCCAAACACAATGAACACGATACCAATATGCAACATACCAATGCTTGTCACAACCTGGAATTGGATTAAATATTACATGTTACTCTCTGCAGGGATTTTCGATACAAACCTGACTATCTATGCCTGGTCCCGGCTTGACGGCATGGTGAGGGTGGTGATATTTACGTCTCACCGATCCGCTGGGCGAATGAAAAGTTTCACCGCTCTCGCTGCTCTGAGTGCTGTAGCGTCTCTCTCTGGCCCTTTTCTGTTCATCACGACGCTTTCGCTGGCGCTTAATCGCCATAGCGGAGTGTATGCCAACCGAATGCATTTTATATATGTATCTTAAATATATAAATATATATTATTATTATTTATTATCATAATAAACAAGTGATTGTATTTTTGCTTTAATTAATTAATTTAATTTACATTCCAAATTTGCATCAATATGATATAGAATATTTATAAATACCAAAGTATATGTTACGTAGAGGGTATAAAATATATATCAATTTGATAAATATGAAGAAACATATTTTTATTACATAATATGTTTTCTCCACAGTAATATTCCTTTACGTATTAAACAACTCCTATTTGTCATGTCTGTTTCTATTTTACTCTCCAAAATAGCCACATCCAACCATCTGTTTTACTCTCCACTTAGCAATTTCAGAATTCCAAATGCATTTCCATAATTATCGATTTATCGCTTTCACAACGATCAGTCAGTTACAAAATAGCCAACAATTGTGGGTACTGTTATGTGGAGAGGGTATCCATTTAAAAATGCCGCCTTACGTCATAAACATGCAACCCATGGGCAAATGATTCACTTTTAGAGTATTGTGAGTTAATTGCCAATCAGTCACTTGGCACAAGCAGTTTTATTGCTGCGTTAACCCATCTCACATATGCTTTGTTCCATTTTAGTTGTTGGCCACTGTACACAAACGCACACGCACACATACAGATGAGCGTACACACACAACACATATACATACTAACAAGAATACTAATGCCGAGAGATGGGGAGTCGCCGCCTAATGAAGAAAATTGCATTTTTCGGTCAACACCTCTACATACACATGCACATTTGCATGCGAGTTTGTGTGTATGTATACTTAGATGCCGTATGCTCATCATGCCAATATTTCAACAGGTAACTAAATTTGAATCAACAGAATCGTGTTATGGCCATATTTAAGCTTTTATTTGCGTGTGTTTGTGAGTAACTAAATGAGTTACTTACGTACTACGCTATGCATATGCACGAGCACATGTTTACATACCATAACTGCATATATGCACAAGTGTCTGTGTGTACGTGTTTAGATATGTAAGTAAAGGTATGATACCTTTTTTAAGCAGACCCGTGTTGCCTCTATAAGTATGCTACACATGTGTGTGCAAAGCAATGACTTTTTGATGAAGTGGATGACTTCAGCAACCCCCCAAATCTTATGTACACACTGGCTAACCTGCAAATGCTGCTGCTGCTGCTTTGATGTACAACAAACAAATGCAAATTGTACACACATACATATGAGAGCGTATGTACAAAAATGTACAATAATACTTTCGTTGCTACTCACCTTTTATGGCGTACTAAGTAGCGGTTTAATTTTGCATATTTACAGGATATTGCGTTCACTAATAATTAATGAAGTTCCGTCGCTGTTGTAGGTAGAGAACATCGTTAGTAATCGGCATTAATATGCACACAAACACACGCCAATATATATACGATGTACACTTATACATGTGTACATACGTGCGTACATCAGCATATGCAGGATAATTAACTTATTTAATTTGCTTTGACAATGGTCGCATTATAAATATGATTCAGTATCGATTTTTATAAATATTCCTTTGTTTTTGCTTTTACAGCATTTTCATTTATTTGGGGTTTTCCTTTTTTTATTTGCACAAACAAATTTGCACTCTCCGTTTAAAGCCGTGCAAAATATTGTAAAATCATATAGAGAGATTTAAATTAACGTAAAAGCGGACATTTTATTGTTGGAACACATTGCGGTATTTATACGACATTGTTGCAATTAAATTTAAGATTTTTAATTTCATTATTTACACTGGGAGAGCAAATCAGCCTGTAGGAGAAATGCAGCAATACTTTAATTTTATTTTTTTCGACCAGCACCGCCGTCAGTTGTTGTAAATTTGTGTCATGAACAGAAACTAAAATTCCTTTCTTTGCACTCGCGTGAGCAAGGAAGAAAGCTCGCCACGAAGCTTTTGACCGAGCGCTAAGAGCTTTCGATAGCAGGTTACCAAGGAATCGTAAGAGCTTTTTACCGTTTCATATCAAAGCAGTAAATTATCGTGAACTATCAATATAATATTTGCTCAAAGCGCAGAAAGTTATTTTGACTGTTATTTTAAACAACGATTGCGATTATTTCAGAAAATTCCTTATATAAATATATAAAGAATTCAATTGAATTAAATTTTTGTATGGCCTAATTCAATACTTTGTTTATTTAACTCATTGAAACAAGTAAAAACCAAAAAAGCTTTAATAACTCTTCTTTTTTAATACAAATTATAATTATTACAGTCGCTGGGATTCAAGCAGTAAATTATCGTCTTGATGAACTAGAAAATATAATACTTTAATGCTTAGCACAAATTAGTAAATTCATTATAACAAATATATAAGTATTGTCAATTGAAACTAATAATTCATTATAACAAATATATATGTAGGTAAATCTAATTGAAGCTGTTGGCGCATTCGGAAGCACTGCTGAAGCGCAGCACAGCTTTGTGAAAGGCCTTAAGTTTGGTCAAATTTGTTCGGTGTATTTGTGATTTTGGATTCTTATACTTGACGCCATCAATTAGCTTAGCGGCCACATATGATAACCACATTACATTTGTCTTGGGCGCATATGCTGACCAATCGTTGCTGCAAGAAAATACAGTTATATTTCATCGTGGTTTGGTTTTAATTAATAGTAGTCGACTTACTTTAATTCATCCCGCATCATGCGGTAGATGTCGTATTGATAATCTCCTGAAGCTGTGAATAGCTCCTCGTCGGTAGACAGATCATTGTAGTGACAGCAATCGCCGACAGTTACTCGCGACAAAGTGTAATCGATGATGGTTATGCATATTCCTTTGGTGGGCAGAGATAAATCCTTGCCATTGTGCTTGTAATCAATGTGCTTCTTGTCCGTTTCCTCGATCAATATGTTGCCCCAGTGCAAATCGCGATGCTCGAATTGAAATGCCTCTTCGCCAACAGCAAGTGTGAAGATGATCTATAATACAAAGTATAGAAAGAGTTAGAGATGTTTTTAAGGCTACAACACATAAAATATTGTATCTGTATTCCAACCTAAACATTATTTTACTTATGTCTTAGTATTTACCTGCTGCAGTGCATAATAAGATTGCTCGGCATTTAGAAATGTAAATTCAGACATATCACTGCCAGCAAAATTCAGTTCCAAAACTATGAACAGCTGATTGTTGCCAAACATTTCGGGATGATCATTCTCCGACTCTTTCTTGGTGTCATACTCCTCCCAGAGTTTTAGCAAATGCTGCGGATATTTCCCCTTGACCAAAGCCACCTATAAAATTGACTACATTTGTAAACATTACAAGCTTGAATAGTCATACTTACATTGTAAATATTTACGTATCCAGTGGTTGAATTGTTGGCATTAATGCGCAGATTACTCATTTCCTGTGATATGATAATTTCAGGCAATATTTGTTCGTATGTCTTCTGCACCTCACCATTGACCAGTTCTGTGCCTTCAATGGGTATCACCTTAAGGACGACAGTAGTTGAGGGATTGCTTTTTGGCATATATTTAAAGACCTCGCCATAGACGCCCTCGCCAATCTTGCAAGTGTCCAGCATCTTGACAGCCGCATACGCGGCATCAAAACGTATCGGTCTTCGCTGTTCACAGTATCTGAGCACTTCCTTCTCATGGCTGATTACTAGATTGATGCTCTCATTTAAGTAAGTGGATTTTCTGCCCGATATGCGAGTAATTTCTGCAGTAGTACGTTTCCTGGGCGAGGACACTTTTACAGTTGGAGCAATGACATCTGTTTGGAAGGTGCGACGCCAGGTGTGCAAGGACTTGCGCCATTTGCCGGGCTGTAGGACAAGCGAAGAACGGCTGCGTTTGCCAGTTGGTTCTTCTTGCGGAGCTATATTCTTGATACAATCATCGACAATCTGAATGTCACTGTTCTCCAAGGAGCTTATTTCGAAGCAAACGTGTTTGATAGCTCGCCCTTCTGCTTTGCCTGTCAAAGACAATTGTGATTAATCTTTTTTCACTTTCATTATCAGCAACTCACCATTATTGGACACTTTGGGCATCACCTGCGTTTTTAAACCATCCAGTTTCATTGTCGTTATGGGTGAGAGTGTGCAATGGAAAAGATTGGTGCTCACACGCTTAACGCATGGCGTCGATATTGAATTGCCATTTTTCCTCTTTAAATTCAAGAAGCGATCGCTTCCCACATCTAAGATATTCGGATTGTGCAATGAGGACTCGCTTACGTTTAATAGGTCAGGATTGCTATTCTCCACGCTCGAGTCAATATTGAACGAAGCTCGCACTTGCTTTTTGATTATGTTTAATTCACGCAGCTCCCTGCAAATTGCGAGAATCTTAATTCATTGCGCGCTTTTGATGTTTTTAATTTTTCACTTACGGCCTGCGATCCAGCAGCTTGTCAAAGGAATCCTTCCAGGCGTCATCAGGTAGAGTATCGTCCATTTTAATGTTATTATTTTATTTTGTAATTCACATAAGAAATATATAGGATTATTCGGAGTTATTACGAATGTTTTGCGTCACATTGTTTTGTAAACAAAACAATTTCAGTTTTATTTGAATTATCGCTCCCAGTGCAACACGGCGTCAGCTTGCAATGTTAATAATCTCACAAGCTGCTGTTAACGCAAAAATGCTCAGTTACGCAATATTGTGCTCTGCTGTTATCAAACTCCTGTTGTGTATAGAATACTCCATTAGCTTCGCAAAAGAACTGTTAATAACAGAACAGGGTTGTCATTTAATACATTTACGTTTGAGTCGTTTGTACAATATTCGCAGCGTTGACTGTAACCCCTTTACATGGTCACACTTTTACTTTTTAAATTTAAAGTCAGTGACTTTCATTTTTTTTTCTATGTTAAGACTTTTGACTAGAGACAACGAAAACCGGTATTTTATTCAAAACTCTGAAAAATATACTATAAATAACGCCCATAAATTTAAAGTTATTACTATCTGTTGTATTTAGACTGCATTATTATACATGTATTTCAAGGTATCGCTATATAAAAGTTCCGAAACAGCTCAATTTTGGTGAGGGTATACAACACAGATTTAACGTATGGTTGATTAAAAATTTGAACTCAATTGTGTATGACTCGTTTGACTTTCCGCATACCTTTCCTAATTATTTTTTTTTTTTTGAATTGCAATTCAAGAATTCCAAGAATTCTATTTCAATGGTAAAGAGCGGCTCGAAATAGTTTCTTAGGAGGTTAAACTTTGTATTTATAAATATGGTTTTTGATTATGTATGCTCTTAGTTTATTTTTGTTAAACGATCAAAGTATTTCTAACAAAGACATATTGTTTTATTATTATAATCATATACATAACTATAAAAGCTTAAAAATGCAATCATTTTTGCATTTTCTCTCAACTAATGTGCTGAGCATGCAAATAAATTTGAATACATTAATACTCTTTTGAAGTCCATAAAAATTGTAAAGCATAATGAGACGATTATATACAGGTTTTCAGTGGGTTTTTTATGGAATTTGCATATTTTATGACAGTCAATCGTATTTAACAATTTCAAAAAACAATAATTTTTGATCAAAGAAATAAAGAAACATTCTGCAAAAGCGCGATTATTATCTGGTAAATAGAAAGAGTATTAAAAATGCGACACTGGTAACATTGTTTTGTTTTGTATTTTGAACTTTTTATTTTACTCTTTGGGTGTTTCATTTTTAAGAGCAGTGTTAGTCTCTTTGACGCCGTTGTAGTCAAATATTGTTTTGAAAAATGAAGAGTGTCCGGTCCCTGAAATTTAAATTTTTACCGCATCGACCAAGTGATCATAATATCGAGTTTTAGTCAATCATTAAGCTTCGTTCGGAACGCATCGAGCCACATGTGCTTTATAAAAAACAATACCTTACAAAATAAAAATAAAACAAAAAATTAAACTGTTTTTGTGTGCAGTGTCTAGTATTATTTCGGCTACGTTGTTTTTGAATAATAAAAAGTGTGATAAAAACAAAGTTAACTGCCTTACAAAATTAGCATATACATATTGTATATTTGTGAGTTGTGCGAGAAAAAGTTTTCAATCTCTTCGCGGCAAAACAGCTACGCAATTTCTATAAGTAAATATACAACAAAGACAAGTCAACATATTTAGAAATTAATAAATAAATTATAATACAAAACATAGATATAGTTTTACAAAAACATCCCGTGACACCTTTTTTATTAAGTATATATATCTGATGGAATATAAATATACAAGAAGACAAAACGCTTCATTTTCAGCCAAGCATTATTATTTTAAGAACTCAACTGTGGGCGTTTAGTCGCTATCAACCGAAACGGAGGCAAAAACTATGAAATTTATTTGCGTTTCTTAGTGGTGCATTCATTTCAAAGTCATTTGTAGCATATTAATTTAACAATCGATCTTTCAGAAAATTAATTAAATGTGATTGATCGATAACGGAAAGATAGATGCTATGTTTTTATTTTTTTAGATTCAAAAATAATGTTGGCTTTGTTTTTAATGTATCAAAACAAAAGAAAAAAATGATTACATATACTATTGTTACTGAACTTACATTAAACAAAATAAAAACATGATGTTTTAATAATATAATAAATCTAATTAGTCAGCTTCATTTAAACTAAACATTATTTTGTAAGCTGGCAACGCTGCTTGATCCTTCAATTGAGCGTGGCTTTAGTGATTAAGCTGGCAACGTCTTAACGGCTGTTTGGCGCTGTTTACATATGTTCATTAATATGCACCTTGTGGTTTCTTGGATACAGGGTATGCCAATATTATAATTTCATGCACATGTAGCTCTATAAGTAACTTGAGCAAGAAAGTCATAAAATACTGACTTCGTAATAGAAACAACAACTGTTTTCAGTTCACCGCTGGATAGAGCACTTTTCGTATAGGTCACACCTAATCAAAAGCTTGAAAAGTGCAACAATAACAACGACAACAATATTTTCCATACGGTTGTCTTAACTTCTAAACAAACTAGAAATTAGAAAAAAACCCATTTGAAATATAAAATACAAATTAAAAAAACTGAACTGAACTGAACTGGACTGAAACTTGGAATGACTTACGTTTACCAGACACGTGCGAGTATTGACGAACCTCCTTGAAAAGTTCATACCACAATCGGAATCGAAGAATAATTTTTATTTGGTGAAGCGTGGAGAATTGCAAACATGCGGCAAAATTTCTAGGCATACAAACACGGTATTGTATAATTAAATAAATAAATGCATATATGAACTGGGTAAATAAAAAAAGACATACAAGTATACATTTATGTTTTTAAAAATAAATAAGATGAATAAACAAATGCATAAAATGTGAACATCCATACATACCTATGGAAATACATATGACTACATACATATATATCAAGTATAAAAACAATAATGAAAGAATTGCTTTCTAAGCGTCTGTCGGTTCCACGTGCTGTAATTTTTGTTTTTTTTTAGCCGGTGGACGCTGCGCAATGCTATTTTTGCTTGGCTCTGCACAAAATGCCATAATTCTAGCTAGATATGTAAACACTGTACGTCAGTCGCATCTGCTCTTACAACTTGAGCTTTGCATGTCGCAATTGCAACGGCTTTTAGGTGTAAGGGCAAAGCAAGACGAAAAGATCTACTTGGGTATTTCCATAGAAGTTGCCAGATCGCTCCAAATTCAAACACATTTTTGATCCTCTAGGAAATAATAATGGAAATTTTTAATTTCTTACCATATTTGTCATTTTAAAATATTTTTTACGTATTTCTATTTTTAACAATTTTATTGTATTCTTAATTACAGTTCATGGACATTACTTATGAAATGTAAATTTTAATTTGAAGACTTCGTATTTCAAAATGTTTAATCCAAAGTCGGCGGTATTGCTGCACTTTTTTCTTATTGGCTTTCATTTGACGGAAAGTGCAGCATCTTTTCAATGTTTAAAAACAAGTGGTAATTTTTTTGTATCAAAACATAGTCTGAAAATCTTATTAATAAAGTCGGTCTTTAGATGCTCCTTACGAAACTCATGAGCGACAATTGGGCATCGGACTGCAGGTTACAAATAGACCGACACATCAGTTGATGACAAGGATCTTTGATATATTTCTGAGGGAGGTGCTTCACTACAAGCCAGTACGAATTGTGCCCATACATTTGGAGAACGCAACGAATCCCGATAATCAGTGGTATATTCTCAATTATGTGAGGTAATTATTGTAATTCAAGAAAAAGATTTATGTAATTTAAGACATTCAAAGTTCCTTAGTTAGAAATCAATATTTGGTTTTATTTTTATTACTTTTCATATTAAAGTTTCTTTTATTTTTAGGTTCGTCTATGAATTGCGAAATATGACTATGATCAACTTGGAAGCTTGGGTGCCTTATAATTACGAGCGTTTGCCAGACATGATTCAAAGCGCAGGTCCTTCTATGACGCCTGGTCGATATGGTTGGTTTGTGCCAAGCTCTCAAGTTCCCGATACTGCATCCAATTATTATACCATGCACCACAAGATCTTTGAATACATGAATAATACTTATTACAATCTCTACACAATGGATGATAATATTACAAATCTCCTCAAGAAAAGAACGTAAGCCTAAACGTGATCTATACTATGTCTTATGCATTGTGTAAATATTTTTATTTTATATTTATAGCGTCGAGGAATTTAGGAATCCGATTTGTGATCATCAGAAATGTGCTTTGCTGATTGCCGAGTTTCGAAATGATTCGTTTTTCATAGAGAGTACTTTAAGTAAAACCTATCTAAATGTCGTTTGGTTGGGAAAGCAATTTAAACAGACAATTGAAGAACTTGCCGACATTTATGCAAAGCATTATCCGAATGGAGAAAAGAGATTTATGGTTCTCCATTGGACACCGTCAATGGTAATTGATGCTGACATAAAGTTTACCCAAATTATATTACCACGATGTGAGGAATCCATAGATCTACAAAAGACGCACTGCAAATATGAATTAACGCCAATTTTGAAATACTATGGCAAGGACTTGAACGACGAAAGTCGGCTAATTTACGCATTGCACTCATTCTATATGACTGATGCACATTTAACATACTTCCAAAAGGAACTTGGAATGCGACGGCTGCGAAGCGATGATATTGAGGACATTTATAATGAAATCGCTTGCAATTGGATGCGTGCAAATGAGCAGACTTATAATAATTGGATCAAACCAGAAGAGAAGCAAATTCTTGCGATTGGTGGCATATTTCCCATTAATGTTACAGATCGAGGCCATTCGAATATCGAGGATGCCGCCCATCGAGCCATCGAGGCAGTCAATAGAAATGCAACAATTTTGCCAGGCTATACATTGGTGCTAAAGACCAACGATGGTCACTGCAAATCCGATTTGGTTATGAGAGCGCTTATCCATTACTATAAAAACGATAATGTTCTGGGCGTGTTGGGACCAGCATGCAGTGAAACTGTCGAGCCCATTGCTGGCATATCCAAGCACATGAATATGATGGTCATGTCTTATTCGGCTGACGGTGCATCATTTGTGGATCGCAAGGCGTATCCGTATTTCTTTCGAACAATTGGTTCAAACACAGAGTATGTGGATGCACATATGGAAATAATGCAGCGATTGGGCTGGAATCGTGTTTCAACATTGACCGAAGATGGCCTGCAGTATGCGGATTACATGTCTCACATGGAAAGCAAACTCAAACAGAACAACTTCACCTTGGCCTTCAATCGCAAGTTTCAACCGAATGTTTCAGCGGAAGATATGAATGAGGTGCGTTATCAAACTTGGACATTTATGTATATTATAATAATAATATATTTCAGCATTTAAGTCGCCTCAAAGAAGCGCATTCTCGAATTCTTATAGCGGAGCTACACAATGCTAATGCTGCCATGGCCATCTGCGAAGCCATTCATCTGGATGTAAGTTATGGTTATTCTATTGTTATCTATGCATATACCAATTTGTATAATGATTGATCTATTAACGGATAGCAATTGTAATTTATGTTGGAATAGTAAAATCAAACTATTTAAAATGATAAATTAGTTTAAGAACGCGGTTTGAAGTGATTTTTTTTCGAAAAGCAAAGCTAAGACACAAACCATAGCATGTAGTGCAACCAGTGCTTAGCGAAGACATAAACCAATTGTGATAACAAACATATTTTTACGCCATTTTACAATGCTAAATATTAATTAATTCTTTTTTTATATTCTTGTTACATTTGATCAACATTTGCTTCTTTATGTACAAACATTAGTTTATGTTTCTATGTACTTGATTAAATTGATAATAGTTATTAATCTCGCACTCTACTCACAGATGACGCAAGCCAAGGATTACATTTGGTTTCTGCCTGCCTGGATATCAAAGGACTTTCGAGTGTGGCAATCAAAAGTGCATCATCGCTGCACAGCCGAGCAACTAAGCAATGTGAGTAGCTTTGTGTTATCTTTTTAATGTTTATCCATTAACTTTGTTGCCATTTCGCAGGCGATGGAAGGACATTTTAGCATTAGACATACGCCATATGGCGAACCCGATGCATTGATGCAGGAGAATATTACCATCAAGAGTTGGCAAGAAACTTATGCGCGCAATTTCGATAAGAATGCCAATTATGTGGGATTTGCCTATGATGCTGTCTGGGCTTATGCCATTGCTGCCCATAAGTTAATAGAGCAAGACACATTTGCGATCAATGATTTAAGATCTCTCAAGACAATCAATCAACTGACTAAATTCATGTGGCAAACGGACTTTAATGGATTGTCCGGCAGGGTGACATTCGGTCACGGCGAATTTGGAGGATCACGTATCAGCGATCTGGAGATTTTACAATGGCGTAATGGCAGCTATACGAAAGTAGGCAGCTTCACGCCCAAGTTGGATGGCATTGGAGATGAACTGCACAGCGATGGAGGGTGTTTGTATTTCAATGCAAACAAAGCATTCAATGGCAAAATCCCCGAGGATGGCAGATACGATTGCCGCTTCTCGGGTGTGGCGAGAGCGTTTCGCATCGATTGCGATCTAGCCAATATGATTGTTAGCATTACCATCTGTTTGTTGGTCATTTTTGTGATGTCCATGATCTCATTTTACTTCTGGAAGCAACGGTACGATCGCAAAGTCCGACACTCGGCTCAGATTATGAAAATGTTTGGCATCGATCTGATAACGCCATCGCGCAATAAACTAAATACACTGGACAAGTGGGAAATACCCAAAGAGAATGTGGTGATCAATCGACGATTGGGCGAAGGTGCTTTTGGTACAGTTTATGGCGGTGAGGCGCAACTAGGCTCCGGCAATTGGACTGCAGTGGCCGTGAAGACGCTCAAGTGCGGCGCATCGACCGAGGATCGCTTGGACTTTTTGGCCGAGGCGGAGGCAATGAAAAAATTCAATAACAAGAACATTATAAAGCTGCTCGGCGTCTGTCTGCAAAATGAGCCGATTTATACCATCATGCAGTTTATGTTGTACGGCGATTTAAAGACGTATTTGCTGGCCAGACGCAGCATGGTCAATGAGAAGATTACGGATGATTCGGATATTTCCCCCAAGCGGCTGACAATGTATGCAATGGATGTGGCTCGAGGACTCGCCTATTTGGCGGAACAAAAATACGTGCATCGGGATATTGCCTGCAGGAATTGTTTGGTCAACTCGCAGCGTGTGATAAAGATTGGGGACTTTGGTATGGCGCGACCTACTTTTGAGAGTGATTACTATTGCTACAATCGGAAGGGGGTAAGGAAACTCTTTCCGGTTCGTTGGATGCCACCAGAGACGCTATCGCTGGGTATTTTTACATCTGCTTCCGATATCTGGTCCTTTGGTGTGGTGCTCTATGAGGTGATAACGTTCGGGGCGGTTCCGTATGCGGACCTCACTAACAATCAAGTGCTCGACCATGTGAGGAACGGCAATTCGTTGCGAATTCCCAGTGGCGCAAAGCCGCCTTTGGAGGGTCTGTTGAAGGCGTGCTGGAGTCAGGAGGCAAGCAAACGTCCCACGGCTTTGGATATCATTGATTACATAGTCAACTATCCGAGAATGTTGACGCCCTGCCTCGATTGCCCGGGAACGGCATTGCAAATGCTCGAAACGGATAGCGATGAAATGGACCTGATGCCGCCAGGACGTCAATCGTCGCCTCTCACTCAGGAATCCATGCTGGACAGTCTGCCAGAGATCAATAGTTCGCACAATTTACGCCAATTCAATTTTCCTAGCTGCGAGAAGCTCAGCGATGTCAAAGTCAAAGAGGAGGCGGTGACGGCGACACCTAACACGCCCCTTGAGAGCGCCGATTCCTTTTCGCCCATCACACCCGATGGCTATAGTATAATGTCACCGCTGCTAACGTATAAGCAACCAAATCCATAAAATAGCCTAGCTATCCACTATGCTTTGATACTTAGTGTTTCCTCTATTTTTTTATCCTGTGCCTTGGTATACTTTTTGGAATACAGGCTAAACGTTTATCCATACTTTAAGTTTTACGCCACTTATACGCAATCTACACTACAATAGACTAGACATATGTATGTATGTATATATTTTAGATTATAACTTTTTTTTTTATAAATATTCTTGTTTTATTAATTAAGAATTGTGAAAGATTACGAACGAATTACTTCAAAGAGGTAAGTGACTATTAGCATTTAATCTTTATTTGTTATTCCTGGATATCAATCTTGAATTATCCTATAACAAGTATTCTGCTACTCATTGAAAGACAACAAAATATGCCATATTTGGCTTCAAGGTGCGAATCTTATAAAAGTTTGCATAATTTTAAGTTTGGAAATCATTTCGTTACTTTTTCTGATCTAATTTTTCTATTTAAGTGAAGAAGGGACAGGGATACAAAGAATAGAATATAGTAACTATATATTTCATATTTTTATTATTAAATTTATATTAACAATATTAATGTTATTGGTTGAAACCGTCTCTTTTTTTAATGATTTTAATTTTATCTATTTAAAATTATTGTACTGTGTCGTTATTTATTTATAGGCATTAGAATTCACTGTTTGAACTTTGAAGTTAGACAAAGACTTTTTCGATGAGTTTATTTTTGTTAATTGTCAGTTTATTGTCCTTTACACAATGTTTTATTTAAGAAAAAAGCAAACGTTTGATAGTTTTAGCTGTCTGCTCTGGGCTATTGACAGAGTATTCAAAAAATATCGCCAAAAGTATGCAACAGAATTAAGTTGAGCTCTTAAAGCGTTTTCTACTCGGGCAACAACAGTACGACGCGAATGGCAAAAGCAGATTTCGTTTTGTCAGATTTAATTCGCAGATGAACCATTATGCGGAGCGTGCAGTAAACAAAATATTAACAAACATAAAAGCTAAGTATATGTGTGAGTGTGTCGGTTGGCTTGTATGTGTGTGTGTGTGTGTATGTGTTGCGTTGTAAATATTTTTATTTCGAGTCAACGCTCAGCTCCCGCATTTATTTACTTATCCATTGTTTTGGTTTCATATAGAATTTTTATTGTGTAACATGAAACAATTTCATCCGTTTGGTTTCGAATTGCAACTGACAGACAATTTTACTGCAGCTGCTGCTGCTGCTACCGCGATAACACCCCATCTTTTGCCACCCCCGCTTCCCGCTCTTCCCCGCCGAGTGCCGGTGCATTAGCACAAACTAATGATGACTGTGGAATTGCAGCCAACGCGGTTGTCGCTTTTCAGCAAGGCCCATTGCTTTATATGTACAGTCCCCCCTGTCCCCCTCGCACTCATTCGACTCGCACGTCCCTCACTCTCTCATAGTCACACTCCACTACACTACCCCTCTCTCGCTCTGTCTCCTTGGGCTTTATCTGGTTGCTCTGGACGCTGGCGCGCACGCTGTTAAGGCTGCTGATAGACCATTGCATTAGCGCGGCAGAGCGCAACATAATGTCGTTGTGCACTTTCCACAGCAATTGTTGCGGCAGGCATGGTGCTAACAGCAGTAGCAGCAGCAGGAGCGGCGCAAGGAGAGGCGAATCTGCTGATGTGGTAGCACATTTGGTGTGGGCGTGTGTGAGAGCGAGAGGGTAAGAGAAGCGCCATGGCAATGCAGCTTACGGCTGAAGCTGTTGCTGTAGTTGTGTGTAGCCGTAGCTGTAGCTGCAGCAGCAGCAGCAAGGCCCCAGCATTCCTCTTCCGTGATGTGGATTTCATAATTACGTGCGCTGAGTGCGATTATTATGATTGTTTCTTAATTCACAGATTTACAATGTGAGTGTGTGTGTGTGTGTATTACAATATATGTACATGCATATACTCGCATTTAAGTATGGCTCTGTGTGTGTATGGTTTTATATGTCACATGCACACATTGCAACACACACACACCCACACACTTGTGCAAGCCAAAAAGAGTTGGGTTATTGTGCTTTCTACTCTATTCCATTCATATTTTATGACTTTGCCTCGCTCTTTGCATTAGAATGCCGCAAAAGCTGCCAACACTGTGTGACTAATCAATTCATTAAGCTTATTTGCCATAATGTTTAATATAAAATTAAAATATCAACTTATTTGTGCAGTCATGGCGCCATCTAGCGGTTGTGGTTTCTTAGAGTGCTTCTGAGTAATGTGACCATGATCTGCTTTCGTATGATAATTGTCTGTCTGTCTCTGTTCTTCTTTCTTTTGGCACACAAAACATATTTTTTGGTGAGTACAAATATGCGAATTTATAAGAACACAAGATGTGCTTGGCCTCGCAACGAGTGTCATATCAATTACTTTGACTACTGTGGTCTATTGGCCTTTCCCCTCCCTTCTTGCCTTTTATATTAATGTAGGGTCCGTGAGTCTAGTCGACAGTCCACAGTCGTCTAGCTGCATCCTTCTCTCTGCTGCAACAAAACTGAACGATTACGATTTGTGACCCAGCTGCTGTTATCATGCTTCGCAAAAACCGAAAAAAAAAAGACTATGGTTGTTAAAGGGACAATACGCACTTGGCAGTCTCTCACAATGGGTCATTTGCATACATTTTTTTGTTAATAAAAAGCCACTTCGATCAATGTGTTTACATATGTATGTGTGCGAATTACACGTGTTGATCTGGCCATTGTCGATCAATAGTCTGGTTACACCATGAATTTTTGGCATAAAATTTAATGTGGACACACTGGCAGATCAATGGCGGCAAAAAGTTGCGAAAAAAATGGTTGCAGCCATAAAACGATTATTGGTCTCCGCGCTTAATTTGATACATATTAGTTTAGGCAAAAAATGCGAACAAGTTTAACCATAGTGCGGACATACAAACATATTTACATACATGCATAAAAGGCGAGTTTTTGCATGTTTTTATGCTGACGCTGCAAATATTCCGGACACAACTGGTCAACGCCAGTAAATAGTGTACTACGTAGCACAGTGGCCGAAACGAAACGATATCGAAGGGTGACGCATGCCAGCCGAATGTCGTGCGAGAAAATTGTGAAAATGGCATTCATAAAAAAGCACATGTGCATGGTGTCGCATATTCGCGTATAAGAATACGTATTGCACGAGTCTGTTATTGTGTGTGTATCTGTATAAATCAAATATATACTTCTACATATGTACATATGTATGTACATATCACATATGTATGCATGTGAATACGTATTTATGATTTGTCGCTTGTGTAAATGTGTGCTTATTTCGCCAAAAGAAGACAAAATGTATAGTGATTAAATGAGTTGATTTGTAAATATGTGGGTAAACAAATGCACACAACATACATATATTCTGACTTCACTTATCCACTTTTCGCTGTAAAATAAAAATAATGTGATTTATGTGCGTGCAAATGTTGTTATCAAAACAAAAGTCTACAAATATAAATAAAAGTATAATGGCAGCTGTGGGTGGCAAATATACCAGCTGGTGAGTAGTTCACACTTTGCCCCTTTTGATCTACATAATTTAGAAAAATACTAAAAATTAAGTACCAATTATGGCCACTGCATAAATGAGCCTATTTGCAGTATATTTTTAGGCAAACTTCATTTTGAACAAGCAGAAGAGGCTTTAAAGAATCTTGAAAATCTCTTATGAATAAGCCATTTGCAAAATCCATTAGAGTGTAACATTTGGCGACAATTTGAAGTTAAAAGTGTTTTTCATTTTTGTTGCTGTTCTTTTTTTTATCGTATTAACTGCGGGAAATGACTTGCAAAATAGTTAACAAAATGCAATTAAAATGCTGCAATTATAATTATAATTGGGCGCGCAAAAAGGAGCTGCAGAGCCATCAGAAAACAGTCAAAAAGACCGGCCCGGATGGCCAACAACTCTGCCGACGATGATTGGGGGTGGGGTTGGGTGGCAGGGGAAGGGAAAGGGAGTCGGAAAGGTTGCATAAAAAAAAAGAACACCGTGGGCTAAGTAAATCTGAAAAGCGTTAATTGCTGCACAAGCCTAAATGAGCAGCAGCAGACAACAATACAATTATTCCAAGCGAGCGCTGCATTTTCAGTCGTCCAGAGGAAGCGCAGTCATTTTGCAGCCTTTTGAAAATATGATACACTGGCAGCTTTAACATTTGCGGCTCTTTTTCTATGCGATTTGTTTTAACTTTAAGCTAATTTGCAGTTGCAATAATTTAGGAAATATGCGCCAACAAAAAAGTTGTAGAGATTTTATTTATTTTTTAGTAAAGTTCTCATGTGTAAAAAGTATGGCGACGCTAAAGCTATAGCTTAAAATTAAATTTTAAATTCTCATTGGTTATAAGAGAAGCCTTAGAAGTGCAATTGTTGGAAATCGCACATTTAAATTACATGGTTTAGAGAAAAAAAAAAAATAATCTAAGGACTGGAAACTTTTAAACTGTGAAGACGTCTAATGTGTCCATTTTAAAAAAATTTATTCTTATTTTATTTGCAAAATTAATTGTGAGAAATTATAAAAAGAGATAGAAATTTCATTAAGGAAAGTATTATATTATCGCTGATGATATTAAAACTGTAAACTAAAAGTAGAGACTTCAAAACTATGGAGACTTTTTCAGCACTAATGTGTTTATTTCAATACAATTTATTGTTTATTGTAATTTAAATGAGTCGAATACTTAATAAAACCGATGTTTAGGTCAAACGGAGACTTAGAGTGAAATCGATAAGAACATAAGACTTAATCAGTGGAGACCTCTTTCGCTAACGTTTTCATTATAATAATATGATCATTTTATGTATTGCCAATAAAGCATTTCATACGATTAGTTGAATAGGGAGATATGATTCAATATTGTAGTCTAATTAAGCATTTTTTTGACTTTGGAAACTTAAACTGTGGAGACATCTTATCGCTAACGTTTTAATTTAAAGAATATGATTTTTTCATGTAATTCCAATAAAGCATGTCATGCATTCAATATTATAGCTAATAAAACACTCTTTTGACTTTGGAGACTTTTAAATTTTGGAGACCTTAAAAGAGTTATGTTTATCTTTTTATTAATATGATTGTTAAGCTTAATGATATAGGAATTGGCGTATAAATAGTTGAGAAGCACAATGCAGATGTAGATGCGCCTGCAATTTGCCTTCTCTTGAAGATTGCTAACTGGATTTCCATCTACCAGATATGTATGTATATCAGAATAACAGAGACAGACACTCACACACAGACACTCACACACAAGCAGAAGCAGTGCATACACGTGCAGCATCGCCGAGTGCCACATTTCATAATCCTATTGAGCTCAGATTGTTTTTGCTCGGCCACGAGAGGAGGCCACCGACATTCTAATCGCTTAACAGTGCACACAGCATGTAGCCGTCAGTTCCCTTGGCCTCGTCTCTTCTCTTCTCTTCTCTTCTCTTCTCTTCTCTTCTCTTCTCTTCTCTTCTCTTCTCTTCTCTCCACTTCTCTTCTTCTCCTCACTTACTTTTGACTTTGGTAGTTTTTTGTTTTTGTTGTTGTTGGTCGTTTCTTTTTTTTTTTGCATGCTGTCCGGATTGATTTTTCCTTTTCCTGTTTGCTTCGCTTTTGTGGATGACTTTAATTCTTTTTCCAATTGGCTTGATGATAACACATGGCGACAATTGGAAAGTGATATGCGAACGAACATTCGCCTCACTGCAAACGAAAATTGTCAATTTGTGCACAAATTTTACAGGGCTATAATTTTGCTATTTATTACCGCCATTTGTGTATTGCATATGTCTCCATATCCATACCCAGTAAATACATATGTATTTGCATAAGTAAGTAAATAATATATTTCCGCCTTGCATATGTAACACGTGCAGAAATGTTGTGCATATAAATTCTTGTAAAATATTTACACTTTAAGGTAATGCAATATTTTTCAACAAATAGCCAAGCTTGTTTTTATACCCGCTACCCATGGGGTAGAAGGGTGTTATAACTTTGTGCCTACAGGAAATGTATGTAACAGGTAGAACGAGGCATCTCCGACCCTATAAAGTATATATATTCTTGATCAGCGTCAACAACCGAGACGGTCTGTGTGTCTGTCCGTCCGTCTGTATGAAACCAAATATACCATTTGGAATATTTTTAGTATTTTTGCAGTATATTAGGTATATTTTGAGAAAAATTCCGTAAAATATATTTCATTTATTCAAAATGGGTAGCGGGTATCTCACAGTCGAGTACACTCGACTGTAGCTTTCTTACTTGTTGCTCAATGTAGTGGATGAATGCCCCCCAGCACGTATTTCTAATTCGAGCAGAATCGAAATCTCATCATCAGTTACCTAAATTCTTAACAAACTCAACTTCCTTAATTTGTGAGTATTTATTTTACACACTTGCCAAAAGTCGAAAAAATAAATTGCAATAAAAAAAAGTAAATGCATTTTCAGCACATTTCGAAATATTATCAGTTGACTTTGGAATAAAAGCACGTTTGTTTGCTTCATAACTCGCGTTCATTAACCCGATCCGATTTTGCCATAATATCACAATTTCTACACGACAGATTTTTGCTTTTACTCATTTTCTTTTATTCATGTTTGTTTTGTTTTTTTGTTTTTTGTTTTTTTTTTTTTTTGGTTTTTGGTATTTATTAACTTACGAACAATTTGTTATAGTATAGTCAATATATGTATTTTTATTGTCCTGTATTTCATTTCTGAGTATTTCACTTGTTAATTATTAGTTACATATGTATGTATGCGTGTATATTCATATATTTATATATACGTATGTATGTGTGCTTTAGTACAATTCAATAAACGTAAACTTATCCTAAGTATTCAACGTATAATCGCATTAGTAACTTTATATCATTTCAATCTTTTGTTTTATGTTTAAAGTTTTCTCAAAATTAATTTCGCTCAATTTTCCTTAAATATCAGTTGTATAGAACTCAAAGTGGAATCTTTAACTTCTTATGAATGGTATTTTATTGTGAACTTTATCATATTTTTCATATTTAACATGTTACAAGTATTTTTCTTTAAATGTGTTTAATACTTATGCATTATAATCTTATGGTAACTACGATTATAGTTTAACCAGAATATTGAGAGAACGAGTTTTAAATTGTAATTACGTGAAATTATTGCATATTGCTCAACTTTCATTTGTTTTTATTGTTATACCTATAAAATGGAAGTCAAATTAACTATAAAACTATTGATTAAATCAAAATCTTGATAATGACTTAAGTCTGCTGTTTGATGTTCCCTGATTTCAATATTTCAATTTCGATTTCAATTACAATTCTTGATCGTTTGGTATTTAAATTATTAAATTAAATAATTAGCCTTCACTACATATAAATATATATATACATAGAATTGAGCTTAATGTTTAACGAATTTGTGGAATCAGCTGCCGATATGTGGTTGTCTATATTGATATATGTTTTATGATCTTAATATCTCTAAAAGCAAACCTTGCATATGAATTTACAAATAAAAAGGGAACGTTTGTTTGTTTTATTTTACAATCTGTGTTGTTTTTAAATGTTGCTATAAATAAAGAGAATTTATTTATTGCGTATTTTCATCTTATTATTTATTACAATTAATATTTACTCGTTTGTATATGTTTATTTGAATTATTATTGTCTTATGGTCCATAATATGTATTCAAACAAATGTTATAATGCGAATACAAGTCTATCTATGTGTGAGTACCTTATTAAATTAGCCACACTTTTTATTGTTGTCTGTTGTCTTCGTATTTTAAATTGATTTTTATATTGATCATTTCCATTTTGATTCTGATTGTTAACTTAGCATTGCAACAAATTTAAATTAGAAATATAGATTAATGAAATATATTATTTAGTTTTAAATCTAGCATAAATTGAGACGGAAATGGAATTTAAATAAACAAGTGCAAATTATGTCTGCACAAATTTTCACGTGTTTTGGTATCGTTGTCGGTCCTTTCTCATTTTGGGCGGGCAGGTACACTAACTTACATTAACAACTGTAATCGTATGTGAGGCATGTATTGCAGATGTTTCGTTTTTGTGGCATGCAGACAATTGCTAAGAAGTACAACTAAATTGACTAGACGCAAATTTATTACAGCTGCATTGAAACTACATACATACAAACATATACTATAGACATGGATATTTATGTATGTCTATATGTTCGTCTGGTTGTGAATATGCAAATACATTTGGCAACTAGCATTTTGGGCACTCGAATTGTGTGTCCCCTAATTATAATAATAATAAGTGTACTTATAATTCAATGAACATAAATATTCAAAACAAAAACAAATAAACAATGCAATGCAAACAATAAAAAATACAAAATATGTATCGGACACATTGTGCGTGTAAATGTGTGTTTGTTTTGTAATTTCTGGATAAATGAGAATGGACGTTTTCAAACAGAGATTAAAACGTTTGCTTAAACAATTGCTAGTTATGAATGGTAAGCTACGCGGTGGCTGATGGTGCGTATACATAATATGCATGCAACAGTGTTGCACAACGCGGTTCAATTGGAACTAGTTCACTGGGTGAACTTTCGTTAGTAAACTGATCTTTAATGAAGTTTAGATAAATTAAGAAATATTTGTATATTGTTAACTATTTTAGGTATAAGTAGGTATTTAATTAAAAAATCACCATCAATTGTATTTTCATTTAAGCTCAAAAGAAAATCAATGAAAATCAGCATCAATTATAATTCTAATTAAATTATAAATAAAATCAATGAAAATAGAAACGAAGTATAAATGAATAAATTCTTGTTTAACAGCAAAAATAGGAAATAATAGTAATAATAATAATATATATATATGTATATATATAACGTGTTTAGATGCAATGTACCACTCTCCGTTGACATTGATGACTCTCAAACGTTGAATTGTAGCGAATGGCATGAAATTCCAATACAAATAGAAATCAACCATAAGGTTAATAGTAACATTTGCATTGGTACAATAATTATTGGGGAATTGATGGAATATGACAAATGGACCGCGATGGAAATAAATGTGGCAACATTCGCTCTTGAAATTGCGGTGATGCTAGCTCATAGAATTTGAGACGATTGCTGTGAATATTGTAGAATTACGCACGGAATACTTGAGGGGGGGAGTGAAGGAAAAGTAGGTGTGAGTATTGCGTAGCAAACTCTTCACTCTCTCCCTCTCTCTCTCTCTTTCTATCTGTGTCTCGTATCTGCAGTGGTTGACCGCATGCAATGGAAGAGTCCTCTGTGTGTGTGTGTGTATGTGTGTGCATTCGACGTCACGTGGCAGCAGGAAGCAAGTAAATTATGCATGCAGCTTCAAGTGCAATAAAACAGAATTTAATGGGAATTTAATGTCGAAAACATTATCAGGCTCAGAGGCTCAGCTTCTGCATTGGCTAAAGTGTAGAATCGACAAACAAACACGCTCACATTCCAACAAATAAGAGTGCGTGTGTTCTCTCTCTCTCTCTCTATGTGTGTGTGTGCGTACACATACATATGTATCTCGCGTGGACATCTGACAATTGCCGAATCAGCCCATTTCTTTTTTTTCAGAGTTTTTTTTTGTTTCGAAATGGAATCCGCGCAAAGTGGAGTGGTGAGAGTGGAGTGGAGTGGAGTGCAGAGAGTGGAGAGAGTGGACGCGCCAAGTGCCGAGAATTCAACTGGCTAACTTAAGCTCTGCATTCTGCTCTCTCCCTCTTATCCTTCCCCTTCCCCTTCACCATCGCCTTCGCCATCTCCATTCACTTTCCCATTCCAATGTTGCTAAATTAGTGACAATGAGTGTGGAAGCGCAGCGCAAGCGGGAAATGCATGAAATTCGTTAATGCATGTCCATTGTGCACTGCGAGAAAAAGTCTATATTCTTCGGGATTTTTTCACAAAACTAGGCTTGCTTTAAAATATTAACACTGCTATAAAAATTCCTATTTTAAGTATACGATTTTGAATGTTTTCTATTACGGTGTTGGTTTGATATAGCGAATTTGTTTGTTTGTGATTTATTTTTTTACTGTAATTTGAGTTAGTTTAAATTATGAATATATCTTTTAACTAACAATTACATCAACTAATTATATTTATTTTGTTATCTATTTGTAATATTCTTTTTATTTATTTCTCTCAGTTGGGTGACGGGTTAAATTAATAATTTATTAAGAATATTTATGAACTGCAGCTCTCTTCGGAAGAGACATAAAGTAGTAAATTAAAAATAACAACTCAAAAACTGTTAATAAATATAATTAAAAATATTTTCTTATATTTTTATGTAAACTATAATTCCGTGATCTAAAGAGTCAAATTCATAGTTAAAGACGAATAATATAAAAATTGACAGAGTCGAAGTCCCCAGCTCTATAAATAAAATCAGTATTATTAGATTGAATATAATACAAAATAAATATAAAAATGAAAATTAAGTAGTTAAAGCTATTCTCGATGCTAGATTCAATCATCTTGAAATTAGTTCTTGACATTTGAAGTACTACTATTTAAACAGGTTAGCACACCCCTTTTTCTCTCAGTGTAAATATATGGCTTGATACGTTGTGCGTTTTTGCACGTTGCATGTTGTATGCAGCGCCATAATTCGTTGTGCCCCACGCACACTTGGCGGCGTTGCATTGTGGGTGCGTGAAGCGCACTTGAAGGTTTTATTCTTATCGCCCGTTGTCCATGCGGACTCGATAAACAACAACAACAGCAACAACAATATCACAGCAGCAGCATGTTATGAGTTGGCTTGCGATCTGCAACGGAATCGGGTTTGGGGACTAGAGACTAGAGAATGGGAAAGGGAAAGGCTATTCGCCGTCATTTACACAAATGCGCATCATCATCCAGACCGCTTTTATTAGGCTGGGAGTTGGAAATGCAACAATAGCATGAACCACAACGCTTCGGACACTAAACTCGCCCTCACTGCCACACTTCAGTGTGGCAACCAAAACAGAACAAACCGAGCAAAACTCTCAACTCTCAACTCGTACCAACATGAACATCAACCGGACATGGCCAAGCATCCCACTTGCCAATTCCTACCCAGCGTCAGTCTCTCTCCTTTCGTTCCCCCTCCGATAGTCGCTGCAATTCGCAGCTTTCGCGTTTTGTGCATCTCTGTAGCCAAGCGACTGCATCCAGTTTGGATTGCAATGCAATGCAATGCAATAGCAACAGCAACAGCAGCCACTTTGGCATTTTCAATCGCATGCATTTATGCAAATTCAATGCCAACTGCATCCCAGAACATAACCAACAGAGACCGAGAGAGGGAGAGAGAGAGTGAGAGTGTGGGAGAGAGCGAGAGGGAGCAACGTGTGCACAGCTAGAAAAACGAACATCGAAATTGAAGTCAAAACTCAGTTGTGGAATTTAATAGTTCACATTTCGAGAATCATTTTTTTGTTAGGTTCTTCAATGAAGAATGAAAAAGGTTTGATTCATTTTTGAAACCATTATTAAACAAAACTTATTGGCTTTGATTATTAAGTATTCTTAATAATATAAAAATATTACGTGACAACAAATTGAGACAAATAAATAGAAATAGAATTCGCCTTAGTTAAAAAGTAAAATTAAATGATTCTAAACAAAATGCCAACTAATAAAACTAAATTATATAGAATTGGGCAAAAAAAATATATTTTTTCTTTAATGTTATTGAAAATTCCATTAAATTTAGTTGTCCTAAAATGAAACTATACAGATAAGAAAAAATATTAAGCATAGAAATATTTGTTCTTATCTGTATAGTTTAATTTTAGGACATCAAAATTGGATGAAATTTGGCATTACATTAAAAATATAAATAATTATTTGTATTTTTTTTTTTCTATTCTTTATGGTTTAGTTTTCCTTTGTAATTGTTTAAAGTTATTCCAAATTTCATTGAATTTAGATTAAGTATGTTAACAAAAAATAATGTAATTTTTTTTACGTATTAGTGTTAATATACGAAAAAATAGTACATTACTTTTTTTGTTAACTTATTTAATCTAAGTTCAGTTAAATTCTGAAAATCTTTATCAAATTACAAATGACTTTCTATGTTGATTATTTTTCACATCTGTATGATTTAATTTTAGAGACATCTAAATTGAATACAATTTTGGATAACATTAAAAAAAATTGTTTTGTTTTTAAATTTTTTCAAATTTAGTTGTCTTTAAAAAGTGAATGTACAAACAAAAAAAATACTTTACACTTTATTGTAAATAGTCTGGGTTTTTATAAATTCGCTCTATCGAGCTTTCACTGTAATGTAAAGTCAAAATCTTTGCTGTTAACTGCTGTCAACTGGAATTAAGAGTTTCGATTGCAGTATTAATATTTTAAGCACATCATTATTTTGGTCATTGATTATTTCTCTCTGTGTATGCTATATGCAACTGTTTGTGTCTGTGTGTGTGCTACACATACGTAGTATATGTATTCCCGCATATGTACATATAAAACTACAACCTGGCAAGTGAGTGTTGACCATGACAGTGATACTACGCATCGTATTCATAAAGCATAAAGCGAATGAAACAGCAACTCCAACAGCAACTCCAACAGCAACTCCAACAGCAACACCAACAGCAACTGCAACTGCAATCGCATCAGCGGCAGCAGCTTTAACATCCGCCAAACGTATTCCTCAATTATTAATATTCCGCAAGGCTGCACACGCATGTATGTATGTGCGTATGTATGTGTGTATGTGTGTATGTGTATGTATGTTGTATGTACATATGTACTAGTCAATTAAGCATATGTATGTGTATTCATGTGCACGCACAATGCAACATTCTCAGATTAATGCATGCAAATAAATATGGAAATATTCACAATATACATTTTTGACGTCTGCTAGGCTTTCTTTCCTCCGTCTGTCTTATCATCAACACAAAAAACAGAAATAAAAAAAATGAATTTAACAATAAAACAATCACTATTATTTTTGTGGATTTAAATGTATATAAAGTGCATGCATACATGAATGAATCAGGATATGTTGAGCGAATGCATTCAAACGAAATGAATGTTATGTATCTTAGTTCAAATGCTCAACTCACTTTTGATTTTTGCTTCGATCGTTCACTCTGAAGTTGTTAATTTCATTCAATAAAAGATTATTTCATTAACGTTTTTGGAAACTGTGTAAGCAGAAATTTAAATATCTAACAAATTAGTTTCGTTGTGAACATTTCTTAAAATATGTGTGGGGAATACTTAAAAAACATTCTTATTATTCATTTCGTTTAAGTAAATATCATTTCATTAATATTATTGTAAACTTTGATATGGTTAAGGACAAGTTTTAATGTCTAACAAATTAATTCAGTTTTAACCATTTCTTAAAATATGTGTTGGGAATATTTAAAAAACTGTGCAAAGAAAAATTGAAACATCTAACAAATTAGTTGAGTTTTGAACTTTTCCTAAAATATTATATCTATGTGTTGAGAATACTTAAAAAACATTAATATTGTTAATTTCGTAAGTAATTGTCATTTCATTAATATTTTTGTGAACTTTAAAAAGGTTAAAGACCTTTAAAACCAGGGTAAGGAAAAATTGAAATTGAGTTTTGAACATATCTTAAAATATGTTTTGGGCATACTTAAAAAACATTTTTATTGTTCATTTTCATTCATATTTTTGTAAGCTTTGAAAAGTTGAAGAAAAATTTAAAGGATTCAATTTTCAACATTTCTTACAATAATTGCTCGAAATGTTTAAAACACATTCTTTTCAGAATATTCAGGTATTCTTTAAAAGCATAGAACAACAATATTATTCAGTTGTAAACATTTTCTAAAATATATGTAAGGAATACTAAAAAAAACATTATTTTCAGAATTTTCAGGTAATCTTCAAAGTACAGAACATTATTATATGTTAAAGCTAAGAAGCTGTCTTTGACCTTATAAAGTAGATAAATATTTCAAGCTGCAACAACAACAACAGTTGAGTCGATCTGAATGCGTCAAGTTTCCAAAGTTTTCAAGTATTAGCAATATTAGAGATTAGAGAACAGTTACAAGAAAGATATATACACGCAGTATTCAAATTCGGTTTATACACTCGAAGCGAGTAACTACTTTAAAGCATGAGAGTTGATTAAACAATTAAATTTCGATTGACTGAACTGTTGATGAGCAGTATTAAATATATATTGTAGTACTTAAAGTAGTTTTGGGTTTTATCTTTGAAACGTTTGAAAATCAACTGAAGAAGTAATTTTAATTTATATTTAGGGTTATACTTATGTTTTTTTTTTTTTTTTTTTTTTGGGGGTTTCGTTGACTATATTATTATTGTTGCTGTTCTTGTTGTTTATTTTGATATAAACGTCACGCTTAATTAATATTTGCATTTCATTATTATCGGAAGACATTTTAGTATTGCATAATTCAGTATATAACGTTTTTTTCTTTTCGTAATTTTGATTACTTTACATTATCTATGTTAATATGAGCTAATAAGCTCAGTATAATGTCTTAAATACAAGAATTTTCGTTAACATTCATTTTCTCATTTCTCATTTCTCTTTCTCATTTCCATTTCCAGCTTGTGTATAATTATTGTAGTGTGTGTGTGTGTGTTTTGTTTTCTTTTAAGCATAGTTATATATGTTATGTATGTATGTATTTATATATAATTCATTGTTATTGATTTCATTGGCCTTTTGCACTTTTTGTTATAAAGGGGGAACATTAAGAAATACATGTATTTTGCACACTTACTTATATGATGAACTTCGTATGTATTTATACTATTGTTGTTGAAAAATACTATATACGCTTTTTTTATGTGATTGCCAAATTACCTCGAACCCGCAACTATCTGAATTTTCATTGAACTAAAGAATTAAAACAATAACCCAGAGCTTAATGCGAGTAGTCGATGTTTCGTTTATAACAATTAAAATGTGTGCAAGTGAAATTGACTTGAAATTGAATTGTTTGTGCTATCAAATTGATATGAAAAGCAGACACTCGTCAGGCAGCTAAGTAAGCTCCTCAACTTGCTAGCTTCTCTGTCTGTTTGTCTGTTTAGTTTAAATATATTCATACAACTTGTTTACAATGTTTACACTGAAGCACTTCCATCCGTTAAGCTGTTGCCAGCACAGAATTCATTCCTAGTTTCCTGCTCTTTTGAAGAGTTGTTTCGCTCTAAACATGCACAAAGTGATTTATAATTTATCTAAGTTCTGTTTTACTTTTTTTTTTTTTTTAATATATTTTATAAATGTCAACCAAATGGAATTAAATATGTATAAGCTGGAAATTTATATTATAAATGAAGCTTAATTTTCAAACATTTTTATACCCGCTACTAATAGGAGAGAATTATTTTATTTCTGAGAAAATGGTGACGATCGGTTAAAAATAGTAGAAGTTATTTAAGAAATATTTTTGTATGGCAAATACTGCAGAGATTTGCTAACAATCTGGTATATTGTTACCTCTATGGTATATTTAAAATGTGGTACTCCATCGATATACCAAATACGACCTATGGTATATTTTAGAATCTTTACGGTATATTAGTTGTTATATTTTAAGAATAATACAATACTGTTTTGCTTTTTTTTTTTTAAATAGGTAGCGGGTATTTCACAGTCGAGTGTGCTCCAATTTCTAAATTGTTTATTTAAATGACTTATAAATAAATATAAAATATTTCACAGAGAATCTTCAAATTAAATGAAATGAATTGAAACTAAATAGACAACTGTATAAAAAATTATAATGAAAATTCTTAATGAGTTTCAATTTAAAATTCTTTTTTTTTATGAATATTATCATTATTTTTTTTAATAAGCAAAACTTAAATAATAATTAAAAAGCAATTATTAAACATAAAAATAAACATAACAAACATTTATTATTGTACAAATTTAACATAAATTTCAGAGCAGTTGCGAGTGCGGGGTTTGACTTTTGAAACAGGCTGTTGTCTCGGCTGCTGTTTGTGTTTTGTGTTATGAATGTTTTGAATGCATGAGGAGCACTCACAGTATTCAAATGGATGCACAAATTCATGACTTGCTTGAGTAGTAACAAAAATAAAGCGTCGTCCACAAGTCGATTGATAAAAATGTGTGTTCAAAAATCGACTAACCAGAAGATTGCTGTTTCTTTTACTTTTTTGTGCTCCGAAGCTTGTTGGGTGGGCAGTGGCCAGTAAGCAGACTAATAATGAGAAGTAGAGCTAGCACCTCTTGCTTTCTCTCCCTCTTTTTTAATATCTTTCTCTCTCTCTCTCGCTCGTTTTAGCAGTGTCACTCGCTGTAGAGAGATTCCTTCGTTGTCTCCGACCCGTTTGTTACGTTGTGTGGCGTGTGGATTTTGTTCGGAAGCATAATTTTAAATGAGCTTAACTGAATACATAGACAATATACAGAAAAAAAAGCCATCAGGGCATTTGTCGTTATCGTGGCTGTGGCCAGCAGCTGTGACCCCGCATTCGCATACGTCCACGGGGTGCGGGGAGTGGGCACCATACCGCTCCCCGACTTATATGTCTTTTCGAATCCGTTACGTGCCGGCAGCTGCGTATCTACTGAAATTATATGCAGTATATATTTAAGTTAAAGCAGCCAAGTGCAAGTACCATATTATAACATTTTATAGTATTCAAATAATTGCAAGTTGAAAGAATAATTATTAAAGAGTGCTTCCCAAAATTTAACGTGCTATTGTCAACTTTCTTTTTTGTATATCTGAAGTAATAAACAACGGCTTTTTGTTAACACTTAATGGTATAATAAATACTCTTTGGTATATTTTTCGTTTGGAAATATATTTGTTTTAACCAATTGCAGTATATTTATAATGAAGCACACTTTTTTGATTCATTCATATGGTATATTATATACATTGTGGTATATATTTCTCTTGACAAATGCATTTTTACACATAATTGCAATAACTACTAAAAAGGAAAGAATATTTTTGAGCCAATTGCAGTATATTATGCTATTATGCATATTTCCTATTTGAAAAATGTATATTTATATACCAAATTGCAATAAATTCCAAAAATAGAAAGTATATTTTTAAACCAATTGCAGCATTTTAATATTATACCATACTTTTTGGGCTAATTCATATGGTGTATACATAATGGTATATTTTCCTCTTGAAAAATGTATACTTATGTACCAAATAACAATAAATACCAGAAATGTGAAGGATATTTTTAAACCAATTGCAGTATATTAATAATTCTAAGTATATAATATTTAAACTGATATTTTTTCATCTTGACAAATGTATATTTTTACAACTAATTGCAATAAATACTAAAAAGTGGAAGGATATTTTTGAACCAATTGCAGTGTATTAATAATATAGCATACTTTTTAGGCTAATTCTTATTTTCCTCTTAACATTTTTTGCTTATATACTACACTGCAATAAATGCCAATAAATATAGCTTGAATATTAAAATACACATACTTTCATTTAAATTAATATGTTGCAATGATTAATAGGAAAGAGTGTCTGACTTTCTATATTTTACTGAAAGCTAATATGTATTTCGATCATTTAACAGACAGCTCAATAATCGGAAGCATTCAGAAGCTTTCGTATCAGCTGCTAAGACGACAGACAGCAAGTTTGTGAAAAGGAATTGAAAATGCGTGTGCTTATGCATCGTTAGGACTTGAGTTGCTTGCAAGTGACCTAATCAAACGAATATATTGTTATTCGAAATATATAGCGAGTAGCCATGGCTGGGCAATATATCTGCAGAGGGAGGCTGGACTAGAAGTTGCAGCTGAAGCTGAGGAGGAGAAGGAAGGAGAAGGGGGAGAAAGTCGCACACTTAAAATTGAAACTGACTGCTGGAAAATTAACTTCAAAAGGGATTTGGAGAGCAGCGAGCAGCTAGCACGAGTGTTACCAAAATACGGTTTCACTGATAAATCAGTGTGCTCGACAGCTGCACGAGTGCTAAGCTCAGAGACCAGACCAGCCAGAGCAGTGAAGAAGAAGATGAAGAAGCACTCGCTTCAGTTCAGTTCGGTTCGGTTCAGAACAACAGTTTAGGTTTTTGGGGGTGGTGGCAAGAGGAGGAGGTGGAGGCGGGGCATGAGTGTGTTGCGGTTTTGCCGAGCATACTACTATAGTAGTCTGCTCTGCTGCTGCAGTCCGTGTTGCATGGCAGCATAGATCGAAGAAGCACAAGCACAAGCAGCTGCAGAAGAAGAAGAAGAAGCATGCGCTGGCAAGCGAGCAGCTTGGGGTTTCCTTAAAAAGGCAGCGACATATTATATTTGCCCAAGTCATAGTCCCATGACATGGGAGGAGTGCTGCCCATGTGTAGAAGGTGTAGCTACTGCTCTCCTGGACAAGGGATGTGACTGTGTGTGTGTGTGTGTGTGTTTGTGTGTGTGAGTGTTTGTAACTGCCGCTTATGCCTGACTTCATTCAATGCTTGTGCTTGTGCTTGTGATTGTGCTGCAAGCCATGTACTCTCGTACCTCTCGTACTTGTGGAATTTTCTAAATCGTAACTTACCTTCCGCTCCGTTTATCATGCCGTTGACGTTTCCACTTGCCACAATGCCACCACCGGCAGCTCCAGTTCCACCAGCAGCACCAAGTCCGCCGCCGCCGTTGTGTGGCACATTCCCAATGCCACCGCCACCGCCACCGCCACCGCCACCGTTGAACACATCGTTCTCTTGCTGCATTTGATTTGAGAAATGGGTTTCCTTGGTACGCACCACTTCGTTCGTTCCCTTGTTGTGGCTGCTGGTCTGCTGCTGCTGCTGCTTCCGACGCGGCTTGCTCGTGGTGTGCAGCACGTGAGGTGTTGCTGTCGTTGTTGACTTGGGCGGTAATCGTAATTCTGCAAGAAATTGCACCAATTATGAAATGCCGAATGCCAAATGCCGACTACGACTACGTCTACGACTACGACGGCGACCAAGGAACACCACAGAGCACAGAGCCCCTCCCGAAAAACAAAAGCAAATGGCCTGGCAGACATCATGTCCTCCCCCCTCCCCCCATCACCAGTTCCGTCTCTTTATGCTCCTTAAACATAAACAGTAAAACAGGAGCCACAACAGCAACAACAACAACAACAACAATGCCAAATACAAAATCTCTAGTGTCACGAGGTTGTACAGTTGGGAGCACAAGTTCGAGTTAGTCGTGTACTACTGTACTATATAGTACGGGTTGTACGAGTAATTTGCTCTGCCTCCTCTTTCCCCCTTTCTGTTCCGCTTTCGCATGGCATGGAAATGATTTAACTACTCGCAGCAACAACATAACATTTGATTACAAAGTCTGCTGCAGTGGTTTGTTTGCACCAATTATAAGTATGTATCTAGTGGAAGACTCAACTACGCAAATAAGCACTACCTGATGCCCTTTTTATATTGCAAGAAGTGGCCAAGTGCATACTTAACATAAAATGCGAATAAAATTCTTTTTTGAGGATATCAAATTATTGTTCTACTCAAAATAGATATGATTTCATGAAATTTCCAATCATATTTAATGAGTTTACAAATTTTAATGAAGTACTTGATATGCTAAATGAGAAGTTTAAAAGCATTGGCAAGTTTTGTTTTCGAATAAAATTCTTAATTTAAGATGAAGTTAATTTACCGCTGAAAATCTGGTATATTTGTTATACTATGGTATATTAGAGAATTTAATGGTATGAGGATATACCAAAAATATTCCTTTTGATGTATCTCAATATATTTCAACGAATATACCAAATACATTAGATTCCGGTTATAGCGACTTTCAAGGGACCGACGATTTTACGTCGTTATACCCGGAAGACGCACTAACCGAAAGGAGCAAAACAAATTTATGTTTTTTTTTTTTTATGGTTGCCATGTTCGTAATAGGGTTTTAAGGTAAAACAAATTAATTTTTAAGCAAAACAAAAAAAATTTATAAATTTCATTTAATATCATCGTTCTTCCATAATAAAGTATAAAGTATACCGGCAAGTTCCTTTGCATAAGCTAAGGCATCAGCGAAAAATAAAAGAGAGTAGTGAGAATATAAGAACCTTTCTGTCGCTCCTACTCACCCAACAAGAGTGCCAATCACTGTTAAATACATACATTTCTAACAGCGTCGTTTGATACTTAAATTTGTTGGCATTATTTCGCTGTATTTTTTTTTTTCGTCGCAATATCCGGTTGAATTGTGAAAAATTTCGTCTGTATAAGCGGTTAGTCGCTAAAAGCGAAGACCTTCTAAGCGGAGGCCCTTTCATATAAGTTTGTATGGGGACCAACCAAGCCATCGACTTTTCGTCGCAATAACCGGACGGACGCTATAAGCGGAGTCGTTATAACCGGATTCTACTGTATACAATTTTAATATATTTCAATAATTTTGGTATATCCGTGAAATGTTATATATTTACAATAATACTGCTTCCTCACTGTTGTACTAATTATACCCATTGATGTATCTCCGTATATTTTAACGAATATACCAAATATTTCTTTTGATGTAATTCAATATATTTTAACCAAATATGGTTTTTGATGTATTTCAATAGTTTTGGTATATCCATGGAATGTTAGTTCGGTATATTTTAACAACAATACTGCTTCCTCACTGTTTTGCTTTTGTGAAACGATTATATTCGTTTGTCAAAGTTAATTGTACAAATACTTGTTACTAAAATACGTTTCATAATTTCATTAAATGTGCTTTAGTTCAATGTCGACTAAAATCAATATTCCAAATTTCAAGATATTTACGATTGCCAGATAACTTGCACTCGAAACTTTGCAGAAATTTCTGCTATTCATGCCAGACATTGCAGTTGAACTCTTTCACCCATCGCTCATAGTTGGCTCAACAATTTCTATGTTTATTATGGCAACCTTTGCTATTTGAAGTGCATTTAAATAGCGCGCTAAACAATGTTCCTTAACAGTTTTGGATGCATCATTTCGCTGCATGTAGCAAGTTGTTATACCCGCTACCCATAGGTTAGAAGGGTATTATAACTTTGTGCCGGCATGAAATGTATGTAGCAGGTGGAAGGAGGCATCTCCGACCCTATAGGGTATATATATTCTTGATCAGGATTAACAGCCGAGACGATCTAGACATGTCCGTCTGTCCGTCTGTCCGTATGAAACACTGGATCTCAGAGACTAATCAAGTTTGTTTAAAAATTTTGCCACGCCCACTTCTGCCCCCGCAAATCAAAAAAAAATCAAATAACAAGCATATACAATAATAACAACAGTAGTTGTTATTCCTGAAAATTTGGTTGCGATAAGATAAAAATTGTGGAAGTTATTAAAGAAATACTTTTGTATGGGCAAAAACGCCTACTTACTAGGGGTCTTAGTTGCTTTTGCTGACAATCTTGGTATATTGAGCCGTCTATGGTATATTTTGAATGGTGTACTATATCGATACACCAAATATACCGTTTGACATATTTTAAGTATTTTTTTATAGTATTTTCGGTATATTTTGAAAATAATACCGCAATATTTTGCGTTTATTAAAAATGGATAGCGGGTTTCTCACAGTTGAGCACACTCGACTGTAGCTTTCTTACTTGTTAATAACTGCCAAAGGCAGCAGGAAAAGTTCAAAAGCCAGTTTATTGATATAAGAGATTCGCTTAGCTGCAAAACTTGTATCTTTCATCTGATTAAATGTGGAAACAATTGAGCATTTCTCCATGTTTGAAACAGTTTGAATTTAACGCTAGTTTTGGGCAACAAAGCAGAGCAAATGCGGCTACCAAGCTACATTAATAGTTGATTAATAATGCATAAAGACAACAATTCAGATGGTTGGTTGGCTGGCTGCTCGTTCGTATAGCTGCAATTAATTGGGGCAACAATCGGGGTCAATCTTCTCTATCTCTTGTCGTTGGTTTGCCGGTTTTTAAAGCCGAGAAAGAAAACCGAAAAATAATTAAGTGAAACTATCTATTTAAGATGTAAGAAATGTGCATGTCCGACATTGAAATTGATTCAATAAAGCGAGTTTATGAGATAGAAATGAAAAGCTTAAAGCTTATTGCTTGATTTCATTTCAGCAGGCAGACGGACGGACAGACAGACGGACGGAAAGAAGGACGGAATGTCTGGCGGAGTGTCGTGTAAGTGAAAATTGAAATGGCGTCCACGAACTTGATGCAACTCCATTGGCAATGTGTGTGCGAATGCGAATGCGAGTGGAGAAAGTTTTCCGCTGATTGTGCAATAATTCATGCTTAGTTTCTGCGCTCCAACTCTATTTTTTGGCTGCTGTGCGTTGCGGGAGGAGCATGGGAAGTAGAAAGGAATGGGAAGGAAGGGGAAGGGGGTAACTGGGGGATAAGGAGCCCACTGTGCCAGATGAAAGATAGAGAAAAGCTTCAGTCGTTTTTAAATGAGATCGATAAAAATAATAGACCGACGGAAATCCTAGGTGATTTATTGCAAGGAAACTGAACGAATTACACATGCGATGCAGACACATACATCGAGTATATACTCTGATTCCCCCTTCCGATTTCCCGCCAAATCCCCTTCTCCTGCCTTGGCTATTCTCAGCTGAATTGATGGTTTCGAATTTTTGAGAACTATTTGGCTTAGTCTGGGCCACAGTCACAGTCCTGAATGATGTCCCTCCATTCTACCCTTATATGTATTAGAATACTATATATATATATGTATATATGTGTGCGTGTGTGTGTGTGCGCTCAGCATTGAACTTGAAATAAGTTTACTGTATCGCTTCGATTGTTTTGCCTGTCATTGTCATTCACCTTGCAATCGAATCCGCGTCTCACTCTTGCCAAGGGCATTCACACTCGAACAGCTGTAAGCACCGAAATCCGATTTGGTCAGGTGTCGTATCGTCAGATTGAGATGCCACGTGTATAGGTTAATCAGCGCCTCCGATATGTTGTACTTGTTGCCATTGTGCAACTTCACATTGCCTGGGCGGAATAGAAATGAAATGGTGATTAATTATGGTACAAGTTTGTAACTTATTTTATAAAACTTATTTATTATATCAAATTATTTTAGTTCTGATTAGATTGGATTAGATTAGAATAGAAATAAACTATTCTATTGCATTTTATTTTTAAATTAACAATAATTTATCTTTACTACGCATGTTTATTAGAATCACTTAGTTCTTTAAGAATTTGTTTATTGAATCGTTTGGAGTAAATTTTACCACAAAAATACATATACAAGACTTGCTCTTTGACCTTTTGTTATTTGTTGAAATATAGTTAAATAACGTGGCATGTATTTTTAAGACTATATTTGTATGAGACTATGTGCCATTAAGGATTTACTGTAATTATGTTAACGACTTCTAGTGTAGTTTCTTGAAGATTCAAAGATTCATTTGATTTTCTTAGAATACTGACGAATTTTCTGCATTTCAGATTGACTTGATTTTCTTAAAATTCAATAGATTTTTTTTTGTATTTAATGCATATTAAAAATACCAAAACCATAAAAATCATTAGTATTTTTGTTTATACTATAAATAGTAACAGATTATTTTTTTAAATTTCAGATATATTCTTTATACCGGTGAGTATTTAATCATATTATATTATTACAGTACTCAAAACAGACATTGTCCTTAAATAGGCTATTCTATTTGATAATATTTGAACAAATATTATTTGGTAACTCACCTTCATTTCGATACCAGCCGTTAAGTGGCTTTGGATACACTTCCACAATGCACTCCAGTGTCACCTCTCGCTCCACAGGCGCACCCACCAACTGGTTAACTGCTTTGATTGTAGGTGGAACTGCAAAGAAGAAAAAAAGAAAGCCGAAATGTTAATATAATATGTAGAACAAGACTATGATTATAATGCTGTTGGCAACTCGCCCTCTTATGAGCACTTCATTTAAGTTGTAAACTTGCCAGCATAAAGAAATATGCATAATAGTTTTCTTCAAAATAACTTGTCTGTTTTTTGACTATCTTGATTGTCAAAAATTTGCATTTTAGATAAAGAGTGTGGCAAAGAATTTGGAAAGTTTAAGGGGCAATAAGTTGTCGTCAAAATCTGATTAAGATGGAAACGAAAAAGAGGCAAAACCATGAAGAAATTGAATGTTTATATGTTTGATCAATTCAAGTTTTGTTACGTTTATGAAATGTATGTGAATTATATTTACAATTTATTTATGCGCATATTAAATGATAGTAATAGCTGCATAAATACTAGCGTCTTTAACTTTGCGATTTTTTTTTGCCAACATCTTTTTTGAAGTTGCAACAATAATTTTTCACTTATTCCTCTCTTTTTATTAGTCACCACAATGATGACTCCACCAACTTCCAGCAAATGACTCTGCTGCATTCATTTCAAAGACAAACTTTTCGTATTTCGCCCAGATACACAGAAAGTGCAAGAGATGAGTGTAGTGGAGAGTGGAGAGCTGAGAGTGAAGGGGAGACATCTCTCGTGACACTTTGAAACTGGAACTGGCTACAGCGACTGTGGTATTCGCTTTACACTCGCTATGCTTTTGCATTCATATGCACTGGCATTAGTTCAGCGCTGTAGCAATAGGTGGCGCTAGACGCTCTTTGTGGGTGCTATGTAAATAACAACAGACAAACGTGCGTAGCAAATGCTCTGCCAACAGAGCTCTGCTGAGGTGCATTGCATTCAGTGTACAGCTTGTTGGCCCTATCTATAATTGGTTTAACATGTATATATTTTGTAGAATTTGTTAGCTTTGTAGTTGATTAACTACAACATTAATCAATAATAGATAATTAATAATAATGAATGAGAACTCATTCAAAGAAAAATGGCGGCTTTAGTTGCCATAAATACTTTTTTGTTGCATACTTTGGGGTGACTTATTCTATGTCAGCGTATGAAGAGCACATTTCAGATTCTACATAAATATTTATTTATAATATAGAATTCTACATAAGATTTATTAAATTTTACGAGTGCGTAGTTAAATTTGTTTATTTACTTTTGTAGAGCATGTCTGGATAAATGTCAATTTCTAATAGACTTAATACTTATTGTCTAATACTTTTCTTTTATTGTAATTAAGTTATTTGTGCTAAATATCATTATTTCGTAGAAACTATTTAATATTACTATTATGTTCATAATCAATCATTCATTATCTGGAGTCTCTTTAGAACTAGAGACACACAGAGAGAGATTTCTATATTTCAACTATTTGAATTGTAGTGTATTGAAATGGCGACTCGTTAGTGTATTGCAATGTGCGTTTCACAGAAGATGCCACTGCTCTGGGACTAAGGACTGGCGGGGGAGACCAAAGAAGCGCGGGTGCCAAGTGAGAAGTGAGCGGGTGCGTGAGTCACAGGCTAAGTTCGGTGGGGATGCGACTGTTTTGGGGTACGGAGAGCGGGGGTAGAGCTGTTTTCATAGGTTCATTTTATGCTAGTAGTGTGTGTGTGTGTGTGTGTGTGTGTGTGTGTGTGTGTGTGTTGCTGCTGCTGCTGTGGTAGCTCTGTATGTGTATGTGTGTGTGTAAATGACGACTGTAATACTCTGTTTCAATGCAGCAAAGGCTCATGCTCATGCTCATGCTATTTTTCCCGTCGTTGGCTGCTGTCTCGTTGTCGTTGTTGTTGTTGTTTCTGTTCTTGTTGTTGCGGTTCTCGTTGTCGTTGTTGTTGCTGTTGTTGCCGTTGTTGCTAAAGGATAATTTTAAGCCATAAATAAAATGGATTAAAGCGCAATGATCCGCTCATCAAAATAGATTTCATCCTCTGTAATTTCTACGCTAGCAACATTATTAAAGCTTTTCTGCAAAATCAATGATAGTCCCAAAGTCCCCATAGTCTCTGTTTGCGGATTTATATGCCATTTTAGCTTTATTTCGTTGTTGTTGTTGTTGTTGTTGTTGATATACTGAAGTTATTCACTCGTCGCGTCTTGCTTTAACTTTAAGTATTACATAGTTCAAGTTTTGATGTGAAATTTTGCGGGAATAAATCGCATCTATTTGGCTTAATACTCGTACTGAAAAATAACTTTTGTTCTTTACCCTCCCTCCCCATCCCTCCCTTATGCAACCAGTTTAATCGGAGGAAAATGAAAATGGGAAAATGCATGATTAATTAACGTATATTCGTTTTATGCTGTCATATCCCTGTTTTGCTCGCAGTCTGTTTATTTTCGAGTCGGGCAGGCGAGAAGAATTATTTCTTGTTTTTCGCTTCAACACAAATAAATTTGCTTAGTCGGGCATGCTCGACTTGTAAATACTTAACTATATAAAGCTACAGAGGTATTACTTAGATTAAAGTGGTTGTAAATAAGTTTAGACTCGAAACAAGAAAAAATTCTTTGAATTTATTGTAACTTAAAATTCTATCTTTTTAATATAATTTGTTAAAATTCATAAAATGCTAACAATTTATAATAAATTAAATTCAAAATAAGTAATTTCCTTTATTATTCTAATTTTAAAGAATTAGACAATAAGTATAATCAACTTCTTCACGAAATATTTAAAGTTGTTCCTTGTTCTTATTGCTGTTGTGTTCTCTGAACTTGTGTTAATTGTTTTGCATTTTTGTTGAAGACAAATTGCTTTTTAATTTATTGTAAGCTTGTCTGTGACAAATCTACATTCACACATATTATTTTGAGGCATTTTAAAATTAATAATGAGAACAGTTTACATTTAATATTAAACACATTTTGAAGGACAGTTGATTCTCATTTGCGACTCTTATAACTATAATGATATTGTTTGTTTGTTTAAATCGAAATCCATAAATCAATCTTAACAGAATCTTTGATATTATTCCTTACATATAGACTGCTATTCTGATTTCTCAATGTATCGCAGTGAATGCATTTCAATTGTTGATTCTTCATTTTAAAGACTTCATTTCCTGTGGCATCACATTATCAAAGGGTATCAAAACTAAACACAGACAGAGAGAGAGAGAGAGGGAGAGGGAGAAAGAGTTGGCTTTAAGCGAAACTTTTGGTCATGATAGAAGCCATATGCAATAGATCAGAGCTGGCCAGTTTTGTCGGTTTTGCTGTTTTGTGCTTTTGCTTTTGGCTGTTGTTGTTGTTGTTGTTGTTGTTGCTGCTGCTGTTGGCCAACTTGGACGTTTCGACAATTGCTAACTTTGAATTTGCATTTGCATTTAACTGATTTTGACGTGGACACATTGCCGAAATTTCAACAGTTGTATACGAGGCTCCTCATCTTGGATGACTTTCACTTACACTCGCACTCACACACACACACACACACACAATTACTGCGAGTCGCGGAGTCAGCTACGCATATACGCACACATGCATATATACCATACATATGCATATATATATATATGGGCGTGCTCTTCTACATAAGACAATGGCATGGCAACTGTTGGATGCGTGAGAGATCTGCCTGCTACAGCCACACACATATGCATTTTAAATACATACATACACATATACGTGAGTGCATACTTACACGCTTACATACCTACATACACAGAGAGAATCAAATAATAAATAATCAATATATAATCTTAAATCTAGACCAATTCTCTTCAAATGTTTGAAGATTAAATTCGGGTTTGGCTGCTCTTCAAACAAGTTGTTTAAAGCTAAGCATTCATAAACAATTTACAAATTAGCATATTCTGAATTCATAAAAGCCAATGCTTTAAAAGTGAACGTTAAGCATCACATTGCAAATGAAGATCAAAATTCTTGAACTTGACTTGCTTTTAAGTAATCCAAAAAATACTATCTTGCATTTTAATTTTTATATGTGCACTTTACTTTGATTATGAATAGGCTCTTTTGCTTTTACTTTTTGTTTTTAAATCGTTTTTTAATGTTTACTTTGTGCTAAACGCAATAAGTACAAGTATATTAAGATTTTTTTTTTTACGAATGTAGAATATATACTTGTTTTCCTATACAAATTTTAAAAGTTATTTCAGAAATACTGTTGTATGCCAAAAAACGCCTGCTGAATGTAGTATTATATAGATATACCAAATACGACATTCGGTATCTTTTTACATTTTTCGGTAAATCGAGAAGGCATAGTTTTTTAGTATTTGGTATATTTTATGTATTTTCGGTATATTTTTAGAATATAGTTTTATCGAATATATTTAGCGGGTTTCTCACAGTCGAGCATACTCGACTGTAGCTTTCTTACTTGTAAAACCGAGTTTATCTAATTAAATTAACATTATTTTGCTTACATTACTTTTTTTCTTAAAATAAAGCAAATATTTAAATTTCTACCTTATTCTTTTTTTTTAATAACGTAATACACAAAATACCGTAACAATAAAAAAAGCATATATTTACATCACTTCGTAATTTTGTTTTTGGAGTAACGTAACATGTTTACTTTTTCTTCTTCCTTCTTAACGTCATTTTTCTCTCTGTGTACTTGCATAGATGCTGACACACGCACACATACATACGAACATCTGCGCATATAGGAAGTAAACAGAATAATAGAGGCAACAGCTCATGACAATAGTTCAATGTGAGCTGCCAGCTTCACTGCTTCACTTCTCAGTTGCGCTCCTCATCATCAGCCCCCTCTCCCACCCATACCCGCCAGCCCTTTTCTAGCCACTGTGATGGGTGCTTTGCTAGTTACGAGTTGTTATTACAATAGCACACACTATACTACAACTACAACTACAACTACAACTACAACTACAACTACAACTACAACTACGACGACGACGACTGCTGAAGCATATTCGCCCATTTGATATGCTTTTGGGCTGGTTTGCCGAAGTGCGACTATCGCAACTTTTCACAACTGCTACTCTCTGAATTTGACTTGACAATCTCATGGTGTTGATTTGTGTCTTGTGTGCCACACCAACGCCATGTTCCATGTTCCTTCTTCCGAGCATCGCAAACAGAACCTTCACATACTTACTTACCATACGAGTAGAGTAGAACTAGCATCTTTCAGCCAACCCGAGTCGAGAACATGGCTGCAAGACACAATTTGATTGTTTCGTTGCGTCTGGAAACATGCAAAACCTCTGAATGACCATGGCGACCATTCAACATAAATTTCATTCTGCATTTTGCATTTTACATTTTACATTTTACATTTGCCAGTGTGTGCCCTTTCATTGATAAATATTATATACTATAAGCATCTTTTCTTAAATCTCAGCCATTTCTCAGATTGAAAGTATATATCATTTCTGTACTTAAAATATTGAATTCTTAAATTCAGTGACAGATGAAAAATACATTTAGTTTTTAATTACATTTCAAATCGATCCCAACGGGCATAAAATACTTGAAAAATGGTGGTTTATATATAGAGAGCATTTTATCGATTTAAAATTGAAAATTAAACTAGATAAATTGATTGTAGTATAATTTTTCAATTCTAAAATCCATTTGCAAATCACAAATATATTTACATTAAATTTAATTTAAAACCTTTACGGAATTGAAAAAAAAAGTTTTCTTTTTCCTTTATATTCGATTTAAACAATCTTGTAGAGAAATTTATGTTTTGATGACTTTGTTGATTGATAAATATATTTATGTTTAATTTAATTCAAAATCAATCGCAAAGAGTTTCAATTCAAAAAATAGTTTTATAGATCTGCACTTTAATTTAGATTTATCGTTGAATCTAAATCACATTAGTTTTTACCCGTTACCCATAGGGTAGAAGGGTATTATAACTCTGTGCCGGCAGGAAATGTATGTAACAGGTAGAAGGAGACATCTCCGACCCTATAAAGTAAATATATTCTTGATCAGCGTAATTTTAAGGCTAGAGATGTGAATTTTGATATATACAATAATAACTATGCCTATTTGATTCCTGAAAATTTGGTTTTGATTTATTTAATATAAAAATTGTCGAACATATTAACGAAATTCGTTCGATTGGTCCAAAACGCCTATTTACTAGGTCTTAGTTGATTTGGCTGACTATCTGGTATATTTTTCACTCTGGTATATTTTGCACTCTATAATATATCTTGAATGTAGCACCATGTAAATATACCAAATATACCATTTGGTACACTTTTGGTATTTTTGTGGTATAATATAGGTACAATTTGAGAATAATACAGCAATATTTTTATTCAAAATGGGGACCGGGCATCTCACTTCTAACTTGTTTCTTTCTAAGTATTTTTGTGGTATATTATTTTAGTATATTGTGAGAATAATACCGCAATATTTTGCATTTATTCAAAATGGGTAGCAGGTATCTCACAGTCGAGTACACTCGACTGTAACTTTCTTACTAATTTCAGTCTGTGTGCACACTCGACTGTAACTTTCTTACTAATTTCAGTCTGTGTGCAATCTTAAAGATTCCTTAAAAACTATAAAGCAAAAAAGATTTAGCAGAAAGCAACTTACAGTTGACGTGAATATCAAATCGCTTGCTCACTGAGGGTGGCACTCCATTCGATGCGATGCAGAGGTAACCTCCCATATCAGTTCGGTGGACATTCGTGAGTGTCAGACGCTCGCCCTCGACTGACTTCAGAGCTGCGCGATGACAAGAAAATTGTAAAATTTGTTAGAGAATATCATTAAGTTCAGTCTGCCAGCAGATTCTTAAATAACATAACCACATTATAAAACGTTTACAAATAGTGTGCATGTGAATGGTTTATTATAAGGAAATTCAATTATTTAGATATGCACCTTGTTTGTCTCTGCTCTCCGTTCTTAGCATAATGTCTTTGCCGCCCTCACGTCGCCACTGCACCATGGGCTCTGGAACACCTGTTTGAATAGATATTTGCTTAAATTATTAATTTCAAATAACATATGAAACATCATATAAATTTATAAACACCTGCGAAATTAAAAATAACAAAAATTTTTGTTTTTACTTGTTTGTCATACATGTAACTATTAATGGTTCTTGTAATAAATATTCTATAATCTCATTTTTTATGTATAGAAATAACTAAATTTCTCAATGCACTAAAAATTCAATTGAGATGTTATTCTAAGGGGTTATTTTTTAGTACAATTTTGATAACGTAGTAGAATTTTTAAAAGTTATGCTTTTCTTAAAATCTTCTTGCCTAGTTTTTTTTTTAAAGCTTTATTTCCTTTTTTAAATACACGTTGTCCAATTTTTAATTGAAAGTTTTGAAACCATTTGTGCCTTAGCAAAATAGAATAATTCTATTGTACAAATTCAATTTTATTCTAATTCTATTGTAGAAATCAATTTCGGTAGTAAGTTAAATTACAATGAAAGTTGTATTATTTTTATGTTTTACATTTATTTTTCGTCTCGCTATTATGATGTTGTATTGATTTCCATTTTATTTTGTTAACATGACTTGAACCTTTATTTAACATATGTTTTAAAACAATCTCAATCACACTCACCTGTGGCACTGCATTGCAGTGAGATGCTGCCTCCTTCAGTGCTGACGCCCTCGTCAATGTTTTGATCGGGATGGTTCAGAATATCCGGTGGGACCACAACATCCAAATAGCCAGACTGCAAAGGAACGATGATATGATGAACTTAATAATGCACAATTGAGTTAGACAATGTTTTTTTGTGACACAAAATGTTGAACATATTTTTGGATAGGAAAAAAAGCATTGGAAATTAATTGAAGTGAAGAATTATTGAATTTACGCCTGTCTGTCTATATTGCTTTTTAGAGAGTATTCCAATTTCATATTGCAAACAGTTGTTTAATATTGCTGATTGGAATTCTTATGATTAGCTTAGTGTAGCTACAGCTACAGTACGTGCAAGCAGTCGACGTCCACGTTCACGTCCACGTCCTCATACGCGGACAAATGCTGCTGGTCACCTGGGCTAATCCATTCACACATATCTCAGAAGTAAGCCAGGACTCAGACGCATATGGCGTAAAGATTACTGTCTCAGCAGGACACCAAAGCAAAGCCACGACAGTCATCTGGGAATGGGCTAGGGATGGAGAAGCGGCAGGGATGGAGAAGCGACAGGGATGGAGATGCGGCAGGGATGGAGGTGCAGATGGGTGGAGGCTGCACTGCATGGTGTGATGCGGTGTGGTCCAAAGTGGGCTGGTGTGAGTGACTTCTACTACTTACCAGACTCTTCATGGGATCCGTGTTCACCTGGCACATGTAGCTGCCAGAATCATTTAGCTGCACGTGCGATATGTGAAGTTTCCAGGTGTTGTGTCCATTGTGTGTCACTGATAATCTTGGATTTAGCGACACCATATGTGTGTGTATACCAAGTATTGCTTTTGAATCTGATTTAATCCATGCCACCTGAAATTGCACACCAAACACAAAGATAGTAACGTAGTACCGGAGAGTACAAGTATAAGACACTGGAAGAAACGATTGGATTATCTATGTAGAAGCTCAAAGCAGATTTCGATTAGAACTTGGTTATTCATATTTATAAAATAAAATACTGTCAGTTTTTTTTTTTGTATTTTAGAGATTAACAAATGAAAATCAAATTTATAAATATGTTAAAGAAGACTTTGTAGATCTTTTTTTACTTTTTTAAAAATGAAGAGTTCAAAAATGAACGGTTCATATACCATAATCAAGCCAAAATTTGCAATTCTTAAAATTTATTTTATAGTTTTTGGAATATTACAATAATTTATTCAGTAAGTACATTAATAATGATTTATATATTTTAATATAAATTAAAATTAATAAATTTTGATTTATGATTTTATGTAGAATCCAGAAAAATTTGTAAAAATTTTGCAGTTTTCGATTTCGATTTTGATTCTAGAAGTCTCGACTCTTTCTTATACTCTACACCTATTTCTCTCGGTGCATAAGTTTGTTGCTTCTCCGAACTTCAGAAAACAACCATTACTTAGGCGCATGTAGGACATACACACGAGTGGAAGATACTAAAGTACTCGGGTATAAATTCGCATGTACTTTGTACCTGAATCCCCGCTCCCCAAAGACGTCCTCACTGAGGCTCAAATACATACAAATAAGATTAGGACAAGGTTGTCTGGTTTGGTCAACGCAAATACGATTTTATGGCATATTAATGCACTCGCTTCGCAGTTGCCACCCAGCAAAGCTGCTGTCCATGCTGTGGGGTATATTGTATTAAAATCTTGAACTCTATGGGTGTAAATGTATAGTGTACCTATGTACGTAGTTATGCTCGAATGCATCTCTGTGCGAGGGTGTTCATTAATTCATAAGGCAAAGCAAGTTCTGGCCACAACTTCAGCTGAATTGTGTCACATTTTCAGCTTACGAAAGCAGCTTAAATACTCCGCATGTCTAAATCATCTGTTCGCCCTATGATCTATTCTGCGCACAGTTAAGCAGACAGGCGCTAGGTGGCGCCAGCTTAACGCCACCTGCCACAATTGTTTTCTGTAACAACTTTCACCTATTGTTTAATAATGCTATCTGAATAGAAGCACACCTGTTTTATACATGAATAAAGACAATTGAATTTGATGAGTACGTCTTTAAAATTATTACTTTAATTTGATGTATTAAACGCCAAAATTTAAAAATATGAAGATTAACTTTTCAGTATTAGAACATATGATAAGAAAAGATATTTAAATTTAAAATTTAAATTTGATCATTTTATTTTATTGTTTTTTGTTTTACAATAATAAATCAGGTCCTAGCTATGAAATAATATTGCTTGTAGTATATTTAAAGTAACAAAAAAATAAATAAAAGTTAAGGGGAACAATCTATGCATTTTTAAAATAAGTATTTATATATAATAGATATGTTTTATGTTATACATATTTTATACATTATAAGTAAACAACAAAATATCACATATAGATAATACATACCCGATATTGTCCCAGGTTGTCCACGACACAGGTGAATGATATGTCGCGTCCTTGGGGAACTGTGATATTCGTGAGTTGGGCCAAAAACTGCGGACCCTGCTCATCGGGATCACTGTGAACTGTGAAAGGTTCGAAATGTCATCATAAAATAATGTGTGCGGAATGTACAAAAAATAATTGCAAAAAATAATGTAAACACAGGTGTGTGGACACAACTATATCTACTGTATATAACTGTAGCAGGTGTATCGTGCATGCAAATAACTCAAGTTGAGGAACAAAGCGAATAAAACAAACGGAAAATGTAATACGAAAAGTGCATTACGCAATTGTAAAACTTCCCACCCAAAAATGGTGGAAGCTGTGGGAGGAGGAGAAGATGGGAGAAGGAGGAGGAGGAGGAGGAGGAAACCATTATCCAAGTTGCGCAGTCTGTTTATACAGTGCATTAAAAAAGTAATGGTGCGCTTAGAATATTATTTGCACATAAGCAATAACTGGGGATAATGCAAAATTAGTTTGCTACTTAAATTAATTACATTTAATACGCTCGCACAATGCGGCAAATTAAGCTGTTGTTCGAGTTCCGGCAAAAAAACTTTTATTGCCCGGAGAAGAACATTTAATCCCCCACCGGGCGTTGTCCCGACGACAGTTGAATACTCTCACCCAGATTACTAACGTATTTATGTTACTATATGTCTAAGTACTTACTTTGTGTGTTGGTAAGCGAATGGCTTGCATTTGTGTTCAACACGCCGGAGAGTAGCAAAATCATCACGGACGCTAATGTCCTGACCCGTCGTATGTTTATCTGAGTCATGAGGGCAGTCTTCATTTTGTTTTTTGGGTTGGTTTGTTGTGGTTTTTAATCTATTATAGGCTTCTGATCGTCGTCGGATCTTCAGGTACTTTCCAAATAACTTACTATCTTAGATGTGTATAGTTATAATATGCATAAAAATCTCGCTATTCGAGCTGATCCCTTTTTGATGGCGATTTATATGTATGTATTTTGTTGGTATGTTTGTTGTTATTGTCGCCGATTATTTGTGCGATCGAAGCATTTCCGTTCTCTATTAGTTGTCTAGGTATTGTCATTTGTTAACAGATCATCACGAATAGATTAGCGCCAATTTGATTCTGCAAAAAGAGGAAGAGTTGAAGAACATGAAGTGTATATTGTGAGAAGTTGAAGGTTTTTCTACAAAAATTCATGTTACGTGTTGTTAATGCAATAATTATCTTTATTTGTAAAGCTATTTCGCTTTCAACGTTGTAAGGAAAGGAAAGCGAAAAAGGTCTGGTGAAGGCAAGTGAAGTCAGGCAGGACTTTCAGGCCAAGGCAAAAAAGGCAAGCAAAGTTAAAACCAAATTCCAAGCTCTGGAATGCGTCGCGCAATTCACTTTGCCGACTGGAATTTCTTTACCAAATTTTAAGTTGTATACAAAAATGTACAAGTGGTGGAATAATACATCTAATTTAAGGGAGGTGAGCTGATGCTGCTGTTGTTACTGATGCTGCTGCTCTGTGGTAACAATTAAACAAACAGACAAACATATTATGCCAACAAAAAATTAAGAAACAGGTATTTCAATGCCTCAGTTCTACACAAAAAGGGCAACGAAAACGGCTAAACGAATGTGAAAGGCATAAAAAGGAACTTAAAGATTCACATGCTTTTCGTAGTCTATTCTCGATTAAATGCCAAGTATATTTAATTTTTCAGAGCTTAAAATTTGGTTTCATTGATTCTTAAGTAGTTTTTAAGTCTTTGATTTAAACAGAACTGATCATCACAGAAATCGGAATTTAATTGCGAGGGAAACTTTCCTGGCCGGACACTAAATTTTCAGCCGGTCACAGAATAAAAGTTTTTATTTTTTAGCTGATTTTAAGTATTATTTTTAATAAAACATTATATGTTAATACAATAAATTTCTTTTTATAAAGCTTTAGACGTTCATAACCATATCATAACATATATAATTTAAATATAATAATTTATATATGTATATATATACAATGATATAATAACATATTTATAAATTTGTATTCCTATGTTTAAATTTTCGGTTGGGTTAATAGAAACATCGACTAAAGAGAGCTTTAAGAGAGTGGCACTTTAGAAGAAAAAGCAACAAAGAGAAAGCGGAACTAGATAAACGAACTTGAAGAGCGATATGCATAAGGAATCGAACTAGATTAATGATAGGCTGCAATAATCGAACTAAATTCATGAACTAGATGAACGACTTGCATTGATAGACAAAAGAACGAACGAAAAGAACGATGAGCAGTAATTGAAAGCGTTTAGTGCAAGTTAAATGGCGGCTTCATTTCGCTTGATCGACTTAATAACAATAAAGTGAACGAATAGTAGCAAGTGAGTTGTGGCGACTCTAAAAACATTAAAATTATAAACGGCGCGCTTAAATTTAATCAAAATAGTTAATAACATTCTGCAGAGTCTATCTTATTGCGCTTTTAAACAATTACGCAATTCCACAATATTTCAGTACAGTGTTGAAGTGCTAACCAATAATGTAAGTGCGCGAATAAGCAAACACAAATACACACACACATATAAATATATGTAAGTATGTAGTAATTCTGCATGCAGAAATCAGAGCCATCAATTTTGGTGCGAATTCGTTTCGTTCGTTTCGTTTGTATGTGCGTAAATGGTCATCCATCAACAATTAATCGCCCGCTGGCAGCGAGAAAGAGAGCAGTGGTAGAGAGTGAGAGAGGGAAGGAGTAGAGTGTGGGGTAGTGGGGCCTGCGCTGCTGCTGTTGCTGCTGCGAGAGTGTTAAAATAAAGAAAATATTCAGCCGGAATTTTTAATTCTCAACGACTGCAATCAAAGGATTTTACAAATGACCAACCCATCTGCTTGTCGGTTGCTTGTTGGATGTTGGATATGTTGAATGTTGGATTGTTGGATTGTGTTGGATGTTGGATGTGAAGCAATGCGATTGCATAAAATGCTTTAACCACATTTCATGTTTGCTCTTGCATGCCTCTGCTCTCTGCTCGGCCCTTGCAACTGCCTCTGTTGACCACAACAAACCCAACTCTGTTACTTTTGTGACATCATTGCCCTCAGCCCTCGGTAATGAATGAATGCAGGAGAGTGGAGAACGGAGAGTTGGCCATTTTGGAGAGCGAGCGCATCAGCATAAAGTGCCTGCTGATCCATTTATTCATATTCAGTTTCGCCTAAAATCACATAGAACTGTTGCTGTTGCCGTTGCTGCTACTGCTGTGTGATGTGGAATTTAAACGGGAGCTGCTCTCCCGCTCTCTTCTCTATCCCCATTTTACAATGCTGAGTTTGTGCTTGCACTTATGCATGCACACAAACACACATTCGGACATTACGCATGTGGATTTGCATGACCAGATTGCTGGTTTGCCTAGTAAGAGATACACAGATATACAAATGCAAGTGTGTGCGTGTGTGCGTGTGCAAGCGTTGCCGGATCCGGATACGGAATTTCGAAATTGTGCGCACTGTCGGGTAATACGAAATTCCATTCGCCACAATTTTTAATCAGAAGTAACTGGTGTGGTCGAGAGCATTTCCGACGTCGACCGGACCGGGTCGGGCCGGGCCGGGCCTAAAATAAAAATGCCAAAATAAAAAGATTTGCGTCTGAAATCTCATTAAAAACAATTCCGTTTGTGTGCAAAACAAACGCAAACAAAAAACCGAGGCGAGAACTGGGAACTGAGAGGAACTGAGGCACGTTGGCCGAGGAAACATTGGACATATCCATCCACACCACATGCATGAGCAGCATGGAGAGCTTGTGATTGTGATTGTGTTTCTGCTTCTGCTTGTGCTTGTGTTGGAAGCGTAATCCCTACAGCTGTAGCAATGCCACTGCCAATACCAGCAACAGCTCCAACAGCAACACCAACAGCAACGTCCCAGATCTCAGCTGCTCCTCCACCGCAGCAGTGCAGCCAACAACTGCCTTGAACTTGTCAGTTCGTCGTTCGTCGCCGCCGTCGCCGTCGCCGTCGCAACTCGCGCCCTGTTTGTCCATTTGATGACGAAGAGCTACCATCAATTTGCAACACTCCCACAGCCAGAGAAGCTGTAAGAGAAGGCAGGAGGCAAGAGCACGGCATCAGTCGTGGTCCGTTGCCCATCGCCTGCCCACTTTGAGTGTAAACACATAATCCATTTAAATTGTTTGTGGTTTTTCTTATTGTTTGTTTCCCTTCTTGTTTTCATTGTAGCTGCCATTTTCGCTGCCGTCGCTTCTGCTTCTGCTGTCGCTGTCATTTCTCTCTCTCGTTTTCGAAGGCAAATCGGGCTCATGTTAGAGGCCTACACGCTGCTCCCCTTTCCCCTCAGTTTCCCCCAGCAACCGCAGTAGACGCTTCTAGTTACTTTAAACACTGGCATATTACGCTTCAAACCCTCACAATTGTATCTGCTTGTAGCTTATCTGTTATTTTTTTGTTGGTCTTTGTGTCTTTGACATTTGATGGCCGCTGAATGATGTGCATTATTGCTACATTTATGTATTTTCACTTTACTTAAATCGCACTCGATTAATGATTTATCGTTATACGCTTTGCCAGTGTAGTTCATCGATCTGGCAACGTGGCATGGCCAATGATCAGCACATAGAGTTGGCAACGCGGTCATAAGATTTGGAGACTTTTTACATAATGGCGAACAAATATTAGATTTTTCTTCCAGCAAAGACTGTCAATTTTTTTGCATTTCTGCAACATATTTTCCAGTATTGGTTTTTAAATTTTTTTAATAATTAATTATGATTTTTTTATAAAGGGGATTCGTTATTAATTTCATGATTATAAAAAAATAAATAAATCTTGCGATATAGCTAAGATGTAATTATGTTTTCAGAGCTAAAATTCGAATATAAAAGAAATTCTCAATTACTTCGCAATTCAAAATATAAATTTTTTTACAGCAATGATTTATTGGTCATTTTATTTTCATTAGCGTAAATTACCAAATTTGGTATTTGATAATTTGAATTAATTTTTCATTTACGGAAAATCTAAGACTCCTAATTATTGTTAGCTAATATATATATTTTATTTCGTATCATATAATATTAAATTTTAAATTAACACTACACATTTTTACCAACATTTGTTTGCAAATTTCGTATTGATTTGATTGCTCTTAAGATCTTACCACAGCTTCTTTTGGCAGCCAGCACTTTCGATTAAAGCACTTTTATTTGTTTTTTGCCTTGAACAACGTAACAAATGAGGAAAAAAAACCAAAGTTTTTTTTTTCGTTTTTATATTTTTTCAAGCATGAGCTTGCTTTTTTGGGGGGAGGCGATTGGCATTTGCTTTTGCCTTCCATGTCGATGCGTCTTGTGATTCACTCCCAAAAACACTCAAGGATGCATTAAGTTCCATTTTGTGACACGGCGAGTACTCGTTCTCTTACTCGTATGAGTGCTCTGCATAAATGGCTGTGTCGTGTGTGTAGCGTAAAGATGTCTGTGCAGAAGTCAAAGTTCTTCAAATTTGCATAGAATCAAAATGACATGTTACTGTGCTTTTTCTCTTTGCCTTCTCCCAATTCAATAGAAAATGTAAAAAGATTATATTGAATTTTCTCGTTGTCTCTAGCCACACCTACATATTACATTAAAGTAGTTGCATTTAAAGCACAAACTGATTAGCTTATTGCACAAATGTAACATTGACAAATGAAAAAATGGCATCAGAAATAAATCCTACATTAATCCTTTTGGTTAACTGCACTTTAATATTTTGTCATGTCAACAAACCTTTTTGTAGGTTAATTACCTAGTTAGCATTTATATTGTTATATAAATATAATTAGCTTAAAGTATATTGAGTTATTGGCAGCAATTACAAACATTTATGAAACTAATTACGAACTTTTAATCGCATTCTGAAACAATAGAAGTTCCCATTATTTGTCACAACACGTAAGCTCGCCGTTACGTTGTTTGTATTACGTTTAACGTAATGATCGGAGTGAGTGTCAAAGCATTGACTTTTTGTCCATCACCTGGTGCCCAGCCAAGCGACTTGTGTCAGCAGTTAAAGTAAAACACAACATACACAAACTCTCGCCTACTCCTTCCAACTCACACATGACATATGATTGCGTATGTGTGTGGGTGTGAGTGTATGTAAACTATGCAGTGTAAAGGAATTGGAGAGTGCGGAGAGTGGGAGTGAAATAGACAGACAGGCAGTACTTACACATGGAACAGAACACGACAATGTGCAACTGTGCAAAAGTGGCAAACTGAAATAGTTTTTAGCTAAAAGTTGCCACACACAACACACGTACACAATATGCAATAGACAATACACAATGCACACACCCACACATACACACATAGATAAGCCGATTGTGTGAATGTGTGTGTGTGTGTGTGTGTGTGTGAGTGTTGTTGAGTCAAACATTTCGTAGCACTGATTTGGGGGTTGCTACGCAATTGTTGTTATCACTTTGTAATAATAATGCACGACATTTACACTGACTGCCGCAAGTTATGCACAAGCACACACTGTGAAGATCGTGTACACACACACATGTGAATGTGAATATTCCGAAGCACTTTTGCATAGTTTATAATCCAACTTTGATAACTGGCTCTAATTATTGCAAACTATTAAATTATTCGATTATTTTTAGATAACTTAATGATAACTGGTGACTAATTTATCGTATGATCTGATTTGGTTACTTTTGATGGTTTTCCTCAATGTTCTCGGAATTTAGTTTATACCTTTTATTTATAATTATAATTAATATCGTAAAATAAGTAATTCCAAATTATCATTTAAATCTCTTCAATATATGTATGTATATTAAGATAAAAAACAACATATATTTTATGATTTTTATATGATGTATAATAATAATGCTAGACTATTACAGTGACGGCTGTAGGATTTACGCCCACGTTTGATTATTTACCTATCAACTGTTATACTCGACTGTTATACATGCTATTACACTGACAGATCATTGAAAGCTCATTTGCCTGCGTTCATTCACTCAGAATGTGATACTACTTTTCATAAACTAATTCCGCACGCTGTCTTGCACCCATTGCTCGACCCTTGACGCCAGCCCTGACTTCAACCCCTCCCTGGTTCGCTTTGGCTGCTACCCAATTGAGTTGTGGAGCGTGCCGTGTCTGTTGACTTTGCTCCTTATCAACAAGTCGCCACTTAATTCAATTACATTAGATACGACGAGAATATACTATGTATACGAGTGGAATGAGAGTTCGAGCTCCCTCTCTCCTCTCCTCTCCTCTCCCTTCCCTTCCCTTTGCGTACTCCAATCGTGTATCCTAAAGAAGGCCCAGTCCTATTCCTATTGTAACTGCGGTTGGATGACAGCTGAGCGCACTACTGTGGCATCCGCATGCCTCTCAAAAGAAGAAAGGAAGGAAATAAAGCATTTAATAGCCGCCGGCATTTCCATTTACATATTCTTCGATTTAAATGTTATCGCGCGTTGTGCTTGTGCTTTTGCTTTTGCTTTGTCCAAACGCACAATTTAATATAATTTTAATTTTTTTTTTTTTTTTGGTTTTTTATGTCAGAACAAAAACCCAAACAAATTAAAAGCCTTGCTCAAGGTCAATTGTGAAATGTCTTTGCTAAATGCTCTCAATTGCCCAAAAGGCCCAAAGGCATTCATTCCCATTTCAATTTCAATTTGATAGCCAACTTTGTACCTTGTTTATTCAGCTGACCAATCTCAGAGTTGGCAAATCAATGAGACTAACATTCGAGTGGCTGTCTAAACCCGTCTAGTATTCATACTCACACTCATATGCATTGTCATTTGATTACTACTTGTGTGTGCTCAAATGTTGGTTCATTTGTCTGCTTTTAATTCCATCTCAATATGCTTTTAATACATCAATTTAATTGTCGAACAAACTGAAGGGTTTGAGGGTAGGACACGGTGTTGAGGCACTAAACAAAGGCAAAGACAAACCTCAATTCAATTATAATTAGTCATAATTATTTATACTACTGACGTTCGATAGTTGGCAAATTTTATTGAGGTGGAAAAGGCAATTGGCAATAGTCCAATGAACCATTGAAATATTGTATGCAAAGTAGGAATAGCAAATTATTTATTTACTGAGCAATGAAATACAACAAAGAACATTCTCTCAGAGTAGTGTGCATTTGTAACATATGAAATTAATACTATTAATATTATTGAATAGATTAATTCAAATATCAATATCATAAATCTGCTAAGAGAAGAGGTGAGATTCAAGAGTGTTTAATTAAACGATTAGTTATATGATTCTAGATATACTTATTGTTTCAGAATTTCCATTGTCGTTTATTCAAAATGTATTCAGAATTACTAAAAATAATGATTTTATATTGTTCGAAATTCGATTTAAGAAGAAAGAAAAATATTTTCAATATTAGAATCAACTTCTGTATTTATTTCTTTATCTTTGCATTTGATTATTAGGTCCGTAGTAAATTTGTAATCAGTTGGTTATAAAAATAATTTTGAAATTAAAATTCGATTAATACTTCTGCAATAATTATATGGAAAAGATAATATATCGTGAAATTGCAGATTTTCGTGTTAGTTAACTTTTCAAAGTTAAATAATTCATTTTATAATTAAGAATTTTTCTTCTATCTTTTCTTTTCTAATATTTTAGAAATTATTTTATTACACGCACATAATAAAATTTCTCTGCTAGATTGTTCAGATATGCGGTTAATGTTGAATAAGCATAATGGTAAGACCGATCTTTATTAACTTAATTTAAAAAGATTTTTTAAAAATTTATCATTTCTTCATTTAATTTATATAATTCAGATAGTTGAAAAATTATTTCCAAAGATATGTTAATACAATATTTGTGATCAAAAACCATAAAAACAGCAAATTTAACTTCCGTCTAAGTAATTATCGATCATCCTTTTAAATAATTTATTGCTTATAGATATTCAGTAGCTAATTGCTGCTGCAAGATTTTCCAATTCCGTATTTGAAGTGGTAGAAAATGTTTGCCCAAAATTAAATGCTGCATTCAGCTGCAGTATTTACATTTTTCTCATTTGAGGAAAATAAATGAAGTGCATAATTAAACTAGAGTTTTAAAGAAAATAGAGAATAGAAAACACATTTTCATGCTTACATTTTGGACACGAATACGAGCAGAGGATGAAGTGGAAGTGAAAGAAAATGAAGTGAAAGGAGACCAGTTTCATTCAGAGCTTGTTTAGTTGTTGTTTTTTTGGTTTTGTTTTTTTTTTATTTGCCGTTTCGTGGCTGCAGTTGTTGTTGTTGTTGTTTTTGTTGCTGTTGCTTATTTAGTTGGCATTTAATGCGTTGGCTGCTTGAACGTTGCAGCACTTGAAACGCTTAGCAAAATTAATTGTTGAGCACAATTGATCGTTATCATTGCAAATATTCGCAGTTATCGATACGCAATAGAAACTTAATTACACATTTTTGAATTGGAATTGGAGATATGAAACAATTGATAGAGTATTAGCGATAGTTAATGTGTAGAATTGTGCACAAAGTCGAAGCTACTTAACGTTAACCATAACGTAACGTAACGACGGTAATGCGTTAATCGCGTTCTCCGCACACACAACACGAGCTTCTTCGTTTCGATAACAAAAACTAGGCAACTCGACCATCAACCGTCGACCGTCACGCGTCAAGCTCTGATTGGGACTGAAGCCAGGACTCTGCCTGATAATTTGTCTTGGCTGCGAGGCGCCCGATGGCAGCATCGTCGTGCAGCTTCGTGTCTGCTCGTGCCAACCGAAGTCGTTCACTTGCCCCTTCACTGGGCGGAGAGTGTGCAGTCGACGCTCTCATTGGTCACCCTGCGCCGGCGGTGGGAGACTTTGTACCGTGAACTGGCCGACAGACGGTAAGACGTGAGAGCGCATGTAGAGCACTGTGAATAGCATCCACCACGTGTCGTTGTGGAACGCTTTTGCTCCTCTACCGGCGTGTGAACAATAAATGAACAACAAATTAAGTGGAGTGTGTTTGAAGTGCAGGTGTTTGTGGATACTCTTTAAATTTATCCACATGTGACTATATAGAATTTTTGATTAGAATCGCAAATTGCTCAAGCGAAATGCGCAATTTATTTCATTCTGACTCTATTAGCTTATGACAAATACTCTGAACAACTTTCATATACCCTATAAATACAATTTATCTAAGCAAATCCACAATGCTGCACAGATATTCATTAAAATACGCACAATTAAGCGTATTAATAGCGCTATATGCAAGTTATCAACGCTAGATGGCGCCACCACAACTTCCGTTATAGCTGATAATAGCGTTATTAGGTTCATCTCGCTGTTTATTATGTGATTGTACTGCAAAGATGATTAGACAACACAGGTCAATTTTAAAAAACAATTTGTGCATTGACACTTGTGATTTGCATAACAGATTAGGCGAAGTTATGGCAATCGATCGAATAAAATTTGAGCTTAACTTTATGCATACCAAGAAAATATACTATATCCTTGTTTATCGTAGCTTTTCTAGCATTTTGGATAAAGAGAATAAATAAATTATTGTGTATATACAATAAATGTATTATTATAGGGAACAAGAGAAAACAGGGTAAATAATAATAATCTTGCTAAAACACATAAAGGTCACACTTTTACACTGAAAATAAAAAATAATTTTATTCGTAGTCATACTTTGTAGTCAGCGCTACTCTACCCAGTACTTTTATATTATTACTTAACTAAAGTTAAATAAATAATATATGTAAATAATAATAATAATATATTATGGTATTATAAACTTGCAGTGTGCAGAATTTTAAAAACAGAAGTTATTTATTCGAGTAACTTGCTCTGCTTTTGGAGACAAAGTTATGTGGGGAGTGACTTTGTCCTGTTCGATTGCTCATCCTTTTTGAAGTGTGTTGGCTAATGGAGTTCTACTACACGAGATACTTGTAGATGCTGGCATAAATGAATTTACGAATACAGAATTTGTTTGCAACCACAGAAATGATATAAATAAATAACAAAACATAAATTTTGCAAAAACAGCTGAAAGCAAAACGGTCAAACAAAACAAACAAATGAATGACCGCAAGTAAACTGAGGCAACAACAAAAACAACAATAACAATAACAATGATAACAACAACATTCAACCTCGTATTCATTCGTGTTCGTATTTGTTTGTGCATTTTTTGAAATACTTTTCTCAAATTATTCCATTCAACATTTTCAAGGTCCTTTTAGTTTATTTATTGCTGCTCGCACAGTGAAAGCTATGAATCTGCCACAGCTTTTTTTTTTGTGCCAGTTGCTGTTGCTTTGCATTTTATGCGTAAGTATCTGACTCTCTCTCTCTCTCTATCTCGCTCTATGGTGTGCTTGAATTGCAGAAGTATCTGTTAGATACACACGAGCATAGTACATGAGTGCATGCATAAGTATGTGCCTGTGGCATGTGCTGCGGTCAGTTCGCTGCTTGCTACACACACTCGAACACACACACACACTTTCGTATTCCAGGGCTGCAAACCACAAAAGACTAGAGATATTTTATTCAGTGGCGATTTCAAAGATGCGTATACGTAATTTATGAAATCACAGCCGGAAAGTAGACTCTTTTTTTCTGCATTATAATAATATTTTTTACTTATTTTTAAAGTGGATTGCGTTATCAGAACAATTTGAAAAGATACAAGTTAATGAGTTGTATATGGGCATTTCCACAGAAAGGTCCACCGCCACCAAAAAATTAAAAGTTCTTGAAAATGATTTTTTCCAACATGGTTACATAAAGAAATATTCAAATTTAATAAACTTGAAAGAATTTTGCATTTATCATTTATAGATTTCAAAATATTCGAATGCAAAGTCCCGCAAACGCACCTGTTGTGATTATGATGTTTGTAGGGCATATTTTGTTTTGATAACAACTTCTAAAATAAATGCGTTATGCTTTGTCTTTTGCTTTGTAAAATCATTTGGAGATTGCAAGAAACGAAAGAGAACGCAAAAAGTAACATGGGATCATCAATAACGGTAAAAATTTTGATTTGCTTTATCACTTATTTTAATGTCCCGTGCGCGACCGAAAAACAACATTTCTTATCAGTAAATCATTTAAAGTTTGTCCCGTGCGCGACCGTAAGTACACAACATAAGTACTAACTTATTCCTCTCTCTTATTTACACAATATGAATGATGGAGTAAGTTGGCAGCATTGGCGCAAAATTAACAAGTAAGAAAGCTACAGTCGAGTGTGCTCGACTGTGAGATACCCGCTACCCATTTTGAAAAAAAGCAATATATTTTGCGGTATTATTCTCAAAATATACCAAATATACTACAAAAATACTAAAAATATATACCAACTGGTATATATGGTATATCGATATAGTACCGCATTCAAAATATACCATAGACTGCACAATATACCAGATTGTCGGTCAAAGCAACTCAGACCCCTAGTAAGTAGGTGTATTTGCACATACAAAAGTATTTCTTCAATAACTTCCACAATTTTAGTCTGATCGCAACCAAATTTTTAGGAATCATAACTATTATAGTTATTATTCTATATACCAAAATACGCAACTCTAGCTATAATTATTCAATTTTGTTGATTTGCGGGGGCGGATGTGGGCGTGGCAAAAATTTGAAACAAATCTGATCTGTACGCAAACATAACAAAAAAAAATTATAGCTCTATCTCTTATAGTCTCTGAGATCTAGGTGTTCATACGGACAGACACGCAGACGGACAGATCGTCTCGGCTGTTGACGCTGATCATGAATATATATACTTTATGGGGTCGGAGATGCCTCGTTCTACCTGTTACATACATTTCCTGTCGGCACAAAGTTATAATACCCTTCTACCCTATGGGTAGCGGGTATAAAAATAGTGGCGGTAAAAAATGTCCCGTGCGCGATGTCCCGTGCGAATTTACTTCAAATTGAATTAAAAAAAAAATACAAGTCGTTTTTGAAAAAAAATTATAACCTTCTTAAAGAGGCATCAATGCACAAAAATTTAAAATTAGTTGCATTAAAATATTGCCTCTGGATTCGCTGAAATTTGCGTTTGAATTGGTTGACCTCTTAAACCACTTCCGTTTTGTGTCCCGTGCGAATCACTTGACTTTTGCAATTATCTTCTGAATGAAAAAATACCCAACATCAATCTTTGCACCAATGAAAGAGCTAAGAAAATGCTATACATTAAGCGTTTCAGTTGAAAAAAAAAACGTTTCCTTTTTACCGGGTTTTTACTTTGAACGCGTACGAATGTCCCGTGCGCGATTTTGGAAATGCCCATATTATAAATAATAAGTAGAAAAGCAATAGTTGAGAGTGCTCGAATAAGTATCTCTTAACTCAACTCTTGCTCCCACTACCAATTCCATTTATAAACCGAAAATATAATCAAATATACTAAAAACAATATTTGATATATCGAAACACTATTACATTCAAAATATATCATAGAGTACAAAATATACTAGATTTTTCTTACCAATTATTAATTATTTAGATTTGTGTGTCCTTATTGATTTATTCAACAACATAAATAGTTCATCATATGTTAAGACATTGTCTGAAATGCGACTCCACCTTTATAAAGCAACTATTTCAGTGAATATTGCATTACAGAATGACATTATTATCAGTAATTATAACTGGCAAATTTCACAACATATTTAAAACTGTCTTCAAATTGTTTTGCTTGCAGTTAATATACTTCTTGACTCTTAACTGCATCATTTTGCTGGGAAAAGTTTCACAAATTTTATGAAATGATTTAGAAGACAGCTGTTTATTTTTTGTTTTGATGCCAGGCTAAGGGGTAAAGAGTCAAAAGGAAAACATAGCAATAAATAAGACAAGTGTAGAACTGAATAACTAAGATTTTATTGTGCTTGTATAATCACTTTGCCATCGCATCGCAGCGCAGCCAGAGTCAAAGGGAAAAGCCAGCGAAGTGAGGCAACAAACGCAGCTCATTGAATGAAGAGTCAAGAAGCAAATGAAAAAGGCAATCGCTGTAGCTGTAGCTGTGGCTGTAGCTGTAGTTGGGAAAAAGGCAATGGCAACATCAATGCCAGGCAAGTAACAATAACTTTTAATCACTTTAAATAATAAAATCCAAGAAACACTTTCGGATTTACTGAGTTCCTTGTTGAGGATTAGCCGAGTGAATCTCCCGCCGCTTAGTCAAAATGCCTTCCACCAACAACTAGAACAACGCTGGCTCCCATTTCCATTCCCAGCTCTCCAGCTCCCAGTTCTCCTCAGTTTCTCAGTTCCTTAGTTGCTCAGCTGCTCATGTAGTAAGTATGTGTATGTGTGTGTGTGTGTGTGTGTGTGTGTGTGTGTGTGTGTGCATTGGGTATAAATGCGGGTTTTAGCAGCATTCCTCAACCTCATTCCTCCATTTTCAGCTCTATCTCATTCTTAGCCCTTTACACTAAGAGAAATCAGCTATACATTTTTGATTGTTAATGAACTATAATCCACAAACTATGGAAATATTAACACATTTTAGAACTTAATTTCTTTTGAGATTTGAACTTAAACTTTACTATTTTATTAAAATTGTTCTCTACATTAACCATAAAATAAAAGTGAATAAATAGGATTATAATTTGTATAACATTTTAATAGTAAAATTTAAGAAAAAACTAGAATTTCGAAAAATATTGATATTACATAGAACTTGCCATATATTTAATTCATCGGAATTCAACTTAGTTTTCCTATTTTACTAAATTTTTGTTCCACATAAATCACGAAGATGTCGTGAATAGTTTAAAAACTTGAATTATTGTTTTTAGGTGAAATGTAACTAAAAATTATTGAAGAAAATAAATTCATCTTATATTTTAATATCCCTTTAGAACTATTTAAATGATAACTAAATATATAAATTTACAAATAATTTGGCCCTTAATGTCATAAAATCAATCTTAAAACCTTTAAAGTGATTCTTCTCGTTTTGACTTTTGATCGTAGTAATTATTTTCTGTCAGTGTAGTGTCAGCTCATTCAGCAAGTAGCTGACGCCTTAAGAGTTTCGCCCGCTGAAACTTGGGCGTCTTGCGACTGCGACTGCGACTGCGAATGCGTATGTAGATAGCGTCTTGCTCAATGATGTCCTTGCCGCCATCGTAGCCACCAAACGAGAAGGATAACAGAACAGAACACTGAACAGAACCAAGAATACAAGGCAACGCAACGCCAAACAGAAAATACACGAGAACACAAGACAACAAACTGTTATTGCTAGGAGATGCTTTGATAAATGCTTCTCTGTCACAATGATGATAATCTCAACTAATGAGGAATTAAAATTGGATTACAGAATTCTGTAATTAAAAGGATTAAGAGGGAATGCAACAATGAATACGCTCACTCGCTCGTTCCCAGGATTAAACTAGACTTGCTCGCATATGCGATGGCAACTTTTGTTAATCATATATTCGTATATAGCGAACTTTTACATATATTACTAGTATAATAATCATGCAGGGAATGGAATCTCTTCTTTTTTTGTTGTTAGTGGTGTATTTTTCTGTTCAAGCACTCTTGAGTGTACTCAATTGGGGCACTCGATACTCGTGACATTCATTCGGCTTTTAAGCTCGTCATTCAGCCGGGCTAATTGTTTGCTGGAGCCAGAGAGAATCATTGTAATCGCCACCATTAAAACACTGTCAATCGCTCAACAAAGCAACCCTCTTAGAGAGCATTTGGACAGCAGCAACAACAACAGCCACGTCAACGGGAGCAATAACAATGGCAACAACAATAATTACATTCGCACTGCCAAAGTCGTCGAAACAACAGAAGAGATTATTGTCAGTTGGCTAGGCAGTCAGTCCGTCAGTCATTTCATCACTCTCTCATTCATTCCCTCAGTCAGTCAGTCATTCAGTCAAGTGGGATGCTCAAGCTGAAGCTGAAGCTGAAGCTGATGCCGAAGCTGATGCTTTTCAAAAAAGACTTTGAACAATAAATGATGTGAAATCTCCTGAAACTGAACTGTGTTCCATTCCCATTGTGTGGCTGTGTGTGTGTGTGTGAGTGTGTTTGGGTGTGTGTAAGTGGGGGATGAGTGTGTGTAATGGGTGTGTTTGCGAGTGCGAGTCGCCTGCAATTCGCGAAAGGGGCTCATTCGCTTTGCTCTCGCAACCATCTTGCCGGGTTCTTTGGCTCTTGGCTCTTTGGCTGTTTGGATGTTTGGCTGTTGCCTCTTGATTCCTGTTGCCTGGCACTTCTTCTTTTTTTTTTTTGTCATACCCGGCAGTCAAAAGTGGAGAAGGGTGTTGGGACTTAATGAGGATTTAAAATTTATGAAGTAAAGTAGTAGGAAGTAACTTTGAACTTATATTTGAAAATGATTTCTAATATAGAATCAACTTAGGATAAAGCGCTGTCCGTCTGTCCGTCACTTTGCATTTCTAAATCTTAGCTACTATAAGAACTCGGAACTCTAAAACTTTCAACAATATTTCTATAGTTACTATGCAGCTGAACATCATGCTAAGACTTAGCTAGCTCCTGTGCCACCGTTTCAAATGGATTAAAACGAATTGAGAGTCGAGAAACGTGACTTGCACCTTGTATGCTAAATCATAGATGTAATCAGCAGGTAATTGTGATCAGTAAGCATTATACCTAATCACTACTATATCGAATTTTGCAAACGGTGTACTATCTTTTTACCATATATTCGTTGTATCAGGTAAAAAGTTTGTATTCGTTTTATATAGTAAAAAGATTTTGACAATGTTGTGATTAGGTCTCATGATTACTGATCACAATTACTTACTGAAATTATCAATAATTATTATTATCAATAATTTGCTTGCATTTGCTTTTGATAGGCTTGCCACAGAATTGAAAAGATGTCGAACTAATTTCATGAGAAGTTTTTATGTCATTGAGCAGATATTGATCACTGATGGAACAGAAAATAAATAATAATAAATAAATAAAACACACAGTATCGATTTAGTTTTTAATATATAAAAAGCCTTTCTTTCGGGCTGCGCTTCTAATCATACCTAGTGTAAGGATAAAGCCCATATTATAGGGCACATTTACAATAATTACTAATCAGATTTCACTGCTGAGAAAGTCTGTTTCACTGGCAAGTTTCTTTGCGGCCCCAAATTGTATGCCGGGTATCTCGCAGTCGTGCCAACGTCACTGCAGCTAGCTTCTGTTTTTTTTTGTTACCGACAAAGCCGTAGCTGTTGTCGTTTCTTATGCATGGGTGCTTGCTCGCCTACCTTCTTTCCGCGCTTCTCTCCTCGCTCCCTCTCCCTCTCCTCCTGTCTGTTTGTCTGTCTGTCTGGGGCCTTCTCTTCTGTTTGCCTGCAACAACATCCGTTTGTTTTTTGGCCACCCGTAAGCCATGCTTCCCTTTCTCACTCTCTCTCTTTCTCGCACTCTCTTCCCTTTTTGCACGTCTTCGCTTACGTTCCAAAACCAAAAAGCAAACATTTTTTCCTGAGACACTCGACTTGTACAAAGTAAATCGGCTTTCGATTGTATTTGAAGTGGGAAGCTGCCTTCTTTTTCATCGCTCTTCATCGCAACTACTTACCGTGTATCCAGCTCATATACATACTACTCATGACTGCGACTACTTGTCATACAACCTTGCTCTCCCTCTCCCTCTCTCTCTCTCTCTCTTTCTCTCTCTGTTGCCATCTCCCTTCTCATATCGCTAATGTGCGTGTCTGCATGGCGTAAGACAGATATGTCTCAGCTTCAGTCGCGACTTCAGCCTCAGAGTTGAATGAATGAATGAAGTGGCTGCGAGTATGACAAGAGTCAATTGAAGCGGCTCAATCTTGCCATGAATGCTTCTGTTTTGACTCTTCATCCCTCTCCTCCTCGGTTCGTCCCTCTCCTTCATCGTTCATCGCATTCTTCAGGCATTGCTCCAGGTGCAAATTTCACGTGTTGTTTTACGGCAATACAATTGCAATTGCAATAGTTCTCCATTGAATGCCTGAAGACTCTGCATACAATATATGAATACATGTTAGTTGATTGGTATTATATATACTTTTATTGTATTCAGTTTTTGAATCTTTTATTTCATTATTTTATATTTTATTTCGTTAAAATTTTTGCATGGACTGAAACCATTTTAAAAATAAATAAAGGTTATTCTTACAGCTCTGGATTATCCCTATATTTAGAGCTAATATTTATATTAGGAACTTTCTCTGTTTTACGATAGGAAATATATTCAAGAGCTATAAGATTCATCTTTAATCAGAATACAACAAATGTATAAAGCATATTTTTAAGAATTATGAATGTTTTTGCACAAATTTAACTCCCTAAGTAGCAGCAATCGTATTTAAGTTCATTCATTCGGCCTTAAATGCGTTTCTTGCGATAAAGAAAAAGTCTAGATTAATTTTCACTGGAATAGCTTTGAAACATTTAGATAATATTTATTTCTATAATATGGGATTATTATCCTTCGTTTCTCTAAGTGAAGCGAATCATATTCGTGAAGGAATTTCACCGCTCTGTTGAACTATTTGTAATAGTGTAAATAATTATAGGCGCTAACTTCAATTGATTTCTAATTAATTTAGTGGTAGGAATTATAAATTCTGAAGTCTATATAATTCACACAATTCATATGTAGATATGTAGCTTTAATAGCAACGCTTTTACCAAAAATTCGCATCCCTTTAAACAGCTGTTAGAATGACAAATGCAAATAATAAGAATTTATAATACACAACTTTTTCTTCAGATAAATTAACCATTCCTAGAAACTCTTTTTAGAGTTTTTTTATCTCTCCTCTTATTTCTGTTTCTTTAATTAAGTAGTACGAAATAATAAATTGACAGTTTTGTATTTGCTAGTGAGAGCTCAGATAAGTAAAATTATCACGGAAACAATTCTTTATTGCATTGAGATGAGTTAGATTGCCTAAGATGTTCAGGTTAAGAAATATACCTCGTTCAGTTCTTATTTAACATACAGAACATAGAATTATTCTTTGCATTTAAGTTTCAGTTGAAAAATGAGTTTGATTGAAGTCATTGTTTAACTTGAAACGTATACTTGATATAGTGTAAATAATATTTGTCGCAGTATTTGTGATTGAACTGTTGACTGAATCGTGTGTGTCAGAATAACATAAGTAAATGGACAAATACGAATACGAGTGCGAGTGCGAGTACTCATAGAGCATGGCGAGTACTCATATTCCGATGACAGCGCATCAAGTGTGAGTTCATTTGCATCGATGATTGGAATTGTGAATAAAGAACAGTTGGTGGGGTGGGTGAGAGGGAGGAAAGGGGGACAAAGCAAGGGATTTTACAGCTATTCAAAAGTGAACGTGACGTCATCATCGATGATAACTTGGGTCAACACACATCAATAGAGAAGGGGAGACACAGCAAGAGAGAGAGAGAGAGAGAGAGCATGAGAGCTTTTGAGGATTGACAAAGTAAAAAGTGCTTTGGGAGTAAAGTTTGTTTTTTTTTTTTTTTTTTTTTTGAAATGCGGAACACAACACGACCGTGATACACTCGCAGCACACACACGTCCACTCATCACACACACACATCAATACTCATCACACACAGACACACACACACACATCATACACGTTCAGTAACAATAGTGTCCATTAACACGCTGGCGGCCAAACAACTTGGCTATTGATGTCATAAATTAAAATTGCAATCGCAGACCATTGATGATAAATCATACGCTCGGATGAGTTTTCATCTCGCACATGAATTGTAGCCGGCGGCAACTACTGCCCACTGAACCCCCTCCCCCCTCCCGCTTCCCCTCGCCCCTCTGCCCCGCTCTTCCTCGCTTCTGTCAGGCAACCAACCAGGCGATGCGATGGCTCTCTTTTGCTCACTGTCGACTGCCATCAACGGGGGCAACACAGCAAACCACACGACGGCGACCAGGGAAAAGGCAGAGAAGAAGTAGGAGTAGGAATTGGAGCTGGAGGTGGAGCTGGAGAAAGCTGGGTCGCCTCTTTACTCACTGCTCAATACTGCGACGTGATGGGATTTTCAAAAAATCCAAGCTAAATCGTTTTTGTTTGCAGGCAAAAGCCAACTTTGACTGCTAACTTTGTTAGAGACGAGCAAGCGAAATTTATGTTTTATTTGGTGTCAATTTGTGGCTGTGGCATCATTCTCTTTATTCATAAATCGCATACAATTCGATTAGATTCGATGATTTGATTGCTTCGAATTCAATTTGTGTGTGTGCCAGCTACTCACAACTCACTCACTCGCTGATATTCGTATTTCAATACATTTTAGCACGTGATCAGCCCAATTGAGCGCACTGCAAACACTGCGTATACGTAATCTACGCCACTTTAAGCCGCTCTGCTGTATTTGATGCTGTTTTCCCTATACATACGTATTACGTATGAGAGTGCCATACATCACGTGTCGTATTAATATTATTAAGCAGCCTTGAACCAACTTGTAATGCATGAATACCAGCATGAATACAACATTGAAGTATTGAAGTATTCATATTTGATTTGTGTATTCGATCTGCGCTGCGAGTTGTTCTTTTGTTAAAGAGCAGCTTTCTAGGAAAATGTGGGTGCAGTAAATTGTGAAATGAACTTTACAGAAATGTTACTTGAAAATCATTTGAATATTATGAAATGAATTTCGCCAAAAAGTTACTTGAAAAGGTATTAAATATACTTAAGGAGAAAGTAGACAAACAAATGCTTATTAAAAGTATTGCTTAAGTCACTAATTGGATAGCTTTAAAAGTAGCTAAAGGTTTAGTATAATGTAAAGAATAGTTATCAAGCATCAAAATGTTGAATTTATAAATAGAATATTTTGCCCAGGAATAAAATTATGGAAATCGCTACTTTAATACTTTATAGTATAAAGATATGTCAATTATAAATGGTAAAATACAGTTAAAATATAAACCTCCTTAAGTTGTCAAAACAGTATTAATTGTGATATAGAAATAAACCGTGCTTAGTAGATGCTCTCAAGGTATCTTGAAATGTGAAAATAAGAAAGCATATAAGAAATTATTTATTATTTTCACTCTTCCAAAATATTCCATGTGACTATTTCCGATATCAAGAAGTACATAAATTTGTGGCGAGTCTCAAGAAGATGCAAAGAAAAAGTTTTATTTTTAATGTAATATCTAATCCTACATTACAAAACAGAAAACCTAATTGTCTATTTTAAATTCTACATATTATATTTCAATTTCCTATTTTGAGTTCATTTATTTCATAAATTTGTCTAATCTAATCGTGCATAAGAGTTAATGCTACATAATTTTACATTTTAGTTTAGTATTAGAGACTATATTACTCGACTACACTAAACACTTAAGTACTTTCTCAAAGTACTCAACCATTTTTGAGTTATTTTAGCATGTTAACTTGATAACTTCTAAGCAGACAGATGAACATTGTCATGCGAGTTGAACTAAAATTCTCGTCTGATAAGAACTTATGTTCTACAAGCAGAATACAATACAAAACATTTACTTGCTCTGAAATATTTTCTAAGGGGTCAGAGGCTTTTATAAAGCAGTTGCGTCAATTGTTCAACTTATGGCGGCTGTAGTATAAAGTTCGCATAGTTGAGCTATTAAAAGTTTACTAGACTTTCGCAATAGGGGCTTGAGATGCTGAAAATTGCATTCACTATGCTACTAAAGATTATATACTAAAAGAATTTGACTACTTTGGCAACTTAATTTGCTTTCGTTGTGATTATCTTTAACATGCTTTACGAATGATAAAAGTATTTCTACAATTTGTTAAACATTCTACTACTTGTGTAATTATTCAATTACTTATTTATTGTATTTTCAATTTATTTATATTAAGTTCAGTCTACTCTGGCTTGCACTTTATATCCTAGATTTTAATTTTAAGCTACAGCAAACAAAAAAAAATCATTCGTGAAACAAATGCTAATAATCTGCATGGTCTATTTTGAATGCAATACTATATAAATATACCAAATATAGGATTCAGTATATTTCTGTATGTTAGCGGTATTTTTATTTGGTATATATTAAGAATAATTCTGTTTTGCTCTAAATCAATATGGCAAGCGGATATCTAACCTGAAAATTTTATAATTCATGACTATGTAATTCGTTCCTAAAAGTTTTAAATAAACAAATGAAAAGTGTATTATTGTTATTATATGTTATATATATATAGCGTACTTATGCAATTATTTGCCTTAATTGAACTGTTTTTTTTATTTAATATATAGACTGACTAAGCTATAACCCATCAAGCTAATATGTTTAGATAAATGTCTACATTTGTATTTTGTATCTCTTTGTGCTGAACATATTTGTTTACACAGCAGAGTGTACACTGTACATCCTGAGCTGGCATTTCAAGACATGCTTGACTGTGTGTAATGCAGACATTTCCGACATTTGGCACTTAATAATTTAGCGTTAAAATGTTCGCACAAAAATTGACAGCGTTTTGACAGCAACTGGGTAAAGCGCAGAGAGAGGGAAAGGAAGAGGGGTGAAGTATGATGCTAAAGCTTTCTCTGTCTCTTAATGCCACATCCCTTCCCCTTCCCCTTCCGCTCCGCCTTGCCGCTCAGTTGGCACACATGGAGAGACGATTGGGGATTCGACCAGAGGCTTCATTGTGAGACAGACCTACGAGAAGATGTGTCAGATCCAAGGCATTTTAGTATGTCATTGGGGTTACCATGCTTCACGTTCCTACTTAATACATAACTGTAACTGTGTGTGTGAGTGCGACGCGTGTGTGTGTCTGAATGTGTGTTGATATGCAGCTTACCTCGCTCTCCTGTCTCCTGTCTCGTGTCTCCTGTCAGCAGGCGAAATCCTAAGACGCTTGTCAGCAGATAGAAGAAAAAAGAATACATATAAAGAAAATATGTTTCAAACTGCGGAAAACATTCTTCAACTCGATTCTAATGCGTTTGTAGTGTTCACATCTTCTTGGCGTGTAAGTATTTCTGTACCTCGTATTTCCTATTTGCAGTCACTGAAATTTCTATACTTGTCTATCAGGACATATAAAAAAGATTTTATATCCTTACAGCTAATATGAATGCAAAGTAATGGCTGCTACTTTGATATGCTTCTATTATTAGTTGTCATTATATACGTCTATATTTATCGTTCAATTATGCAGGGTATTTTGATAGTTAGTCTCTGTTGTTTTTCTACTTGACCAACTCATATTTTCGTTAGTTCTCTTTGCTGCAAATCTTTGCCTTGGATTAGGGACGTGTAAAATGATTTGCTGTCAATGTCATGTTCTCGCATACTTGCCTCAAATTGCATTTTGCTCAAATTTGTTGAAATATTTGTAGAGAAATAGTTTCCAGAAATTATAGCCATTCAAGTTAGCATTCAACAGTAATTTCTTAAAAATAGTTGTTAATATTTTTGAAGCTTATATTGTGTAATTAAGTATGAATATCAGATAGGCAAAAATATTGTAAAATGAATAAATAAATAAAACTTTTATTAAATAAGTAAGTATTTTAGTATATAATCTAGAATTTAGTATATTACACACAATTTGGTCTACATTGGTATTTGGTATATAATACCCAATTTGGTATATATTGGTAATTGTACCCAATTTGGTAGATATTAGTTTTTGGTATATAATACCCAAGTTGGTGTATATTGGTTATTGTTATCTAATTTTGTATATATTGGTAATTGGTATATTACACCCAATTTGGTATATACATATTAGTATTTTGTATATTATACCAAATTTGCCAGACAGATGTGTTTTTTTGAAAAAGCAGTGCTTACGACTTAAATTTTTATTATAAACGCAACTTAAAAACATAATTTAGTTATAACAGCTTATTGTATCTATTTTTAAATAATTCAACATTTCTTAATTTAAATTAACAAAAAACAAGAATGCATTATTAAAAGAATGCTTATATCATTGAAATATTACATAGTGTTAAAAGAAATAGGTTAGGTTAGGTTAGGTTGGACCGGCTGCCCCTGTACGGGGCAAAGCATAGACCAGTAGAGGTCCGTAGCTGTACCGGTAGCTTATCTACGTCTCAGAAGTCGCATAGAGTGGATGCGTTTTTGGCAAAAGCCAGCAACATCCTAGGAGGTAGCCGTGAAACGTCCCGAAGATCGTTGTGGCACGACGAATTAAGGTATTTCAGCCGGAGTCGGGATAACGCTGGGCATATACAGAGAAGATGCTCAAGTGTTTCCTTAACCCCGGGTTCATTGCATTTCCTGCACTGATCACTGTTCGTGATGCCCAGCTTTACAGCATGGACAGCTGACAGACAGTGACCAGTTAAAATGCCTAGCATTAGCCTGCAGTCTTTCCTTGAAAGCTGCATGACGAATTTGGTTAAGTTTTTGTTAGTAGAGGCACACATCAGCCTTGCAGTTTTGCACGAGTTGGCATTACGCCAGCTCGCGTCCCACTGAAGTCTAGAGCGCACCTCAATTTCACTGCCAAGAGTTCGCAGGGATATCGGAAAATTGCACATGTTACCGACATCGAACCCCACTCCCTCTTTGGCGAGAGTGTCTGCGATCTCGTTGCCATCGATGCCCTGGTGGCTTGGGATCCAATAGATACGCACGACCGCAGAAAGAAGTTAAAAGAAATAGTGTTAATAAAATTAAATATAGCTTATAAATAACTTAATCCTACGCGACTCTCTTTTAGTTCAATTTATAGTTTGTATTATCACTACGATCTAGTTTTGTATGCAGTCGGATAAAGAAATATGCTGGCGCACATAAACATACATATAATATCTTTTTTTTCAATTTGTAATACTCTTTCCTCCCTTTCTCTTTTCAGACCCCCCTTTGCTGCCCACCCCAATTAAAAACAGACTTGCAATTGCGAGTATATTGGCGAGCAGCTAACTTGAGTTTTTCAGCTCTAGCGTCTGCCATAATAAACATTAATTTTTATGCCAGTTTGTATAAGTTCAAGAGTTCTTCGAGATGTTGGAGATGGGAGGAAAGTGGGCGTGAAGGCGGAGAACTCTCAGTCGCCCATTGACATTGACTAATAATTAAAAGGGGAATGTGAATTAATTTCAGTAAATAAACTTTTAAATTTTCGAACAAACAGTCGTAAATTTACAAAGTATTCGAGTTATGCCTCTAATTAAATGCCAAATGTGTGTACGATTTAATTCATAATGGTTGGCTGTGATTTAAAGGGTGAAAATGGCATGAGGAGAGGGAAGGGTTAAAGAGGCCAGTTTTGCTTGAGTTTCATTTCGAATTTTAATCGAATGCTGTAAACTACTCCTTGAAGTAGACTTTTGGGCGTGCACCTTACTCATTGTGTAGTAAGTTAACTAACTATACAGGACACATCACAAGGAGCAGGACCAAGAGCAACTAACTCAGCATCCACGTAAATGTTGTCTAGAAAGTTTCAAAGTCACGTTTGATGGCAAACTCCCCCGAGTACTTATTGCTGACAAACTAGACTAGTCTAGATTAGCAACTTTCCACAACAAAAGTATCGCGGAAAATCCACTTTATTTTTAAATAAACTTGCCACTTTTTCAGCAAACTAGAAACGTAGGATTAGCAAAGGTGATACTGTAAAAATGTGCTGTAATGAGAAATGATTTCATCCTTTTAATTTACAAAATATATCTGATTAAATATGATTCTGGTCTATATAACTTTTGTATTGATTAACCAGTTGTAATTAAATATCTAAAGTACTCTCTAATTTTGAGCTCGATCTTTTAATGATTTCAAGAGAAACTTTATAGCACAAATCTTTAAACTTTAATTACAAGGTTAACATGATGATGTAATATAATATTAAATATGATTACCATACATTTCAATTTACGTTAAATACATTATTCAAATTTCGCTTTAATAATTCAACTGTTTCAAACAGCAAATCAATTCAAATATCAAATGCAACTAAATGCACAAGTTCAGAGGTCAAACAATTGGCGTAACAATTGGCTATTATTATATAATATTAATCATTTCGCAACATTAGTTATGAAATGTCCCAAGCAGGTTATTTTTTCTTTTTTCCTTCTTTTTTGCGCTGTGGAAAATTGAACACACGGAATTAATGAATTATGATATATTACTTCAACGAACGAGTAAACAAATGTTTGCCCAAAGGAATAAGAGTTCCATACATGCATCTGTGTGTGTGTGTTTGAGTGTGTGCACACACACACATACAACATAAAGTTACATACGCGTATTTGGTGGGTCAAGCTATCGAATTTTGATTAGCGTGCCTGCATCAAATGGAGCGTTCAAGAATTAAATTGCCTGAATTTCAAGCACTCTGTTGCAATGACATACACGTAATACGACTGAGGGAAAGTAGAGCGGGGGATGTTGTAAGGGGACTTATGGCGATTGCTTGAGCTAACTAAACAAGAGAAACATGAACCGAAATATGCTTTGCCCTAAAAGTTGTTTTTTATGCACCAAAGTCAAATACAAAAAAAATGTCTTCTTACTAACTGGAATACACTTCTTTTATACAAAATATAATATATTTATCTATAATTCTTATTCTAAAAGAGAATACCAAATGGTTAATTTTTTAACTGCCCTTTTTTATATAAACATATATTTATGTTTTTATTTGATATATAAAATATTTATAGCTCTTTAAATTGAATAGTTCGAATTGAACTAAACTTTTAATTTCACTATTGCGATCCGCATAGAGTTTTATGGAAATATCTTTGATGTACAATTATATGAAATAGTTATTATATATATTCAGTATTTAATACCATAAATTCTTGGAATACCAAAAATTTAATAATGTAGTATTTGTCAAAATATTATAATGAGATTACAGTCATTTTTCATTTTTAATCCTTTCTTTAAAAATAGTTAACAAGTATATAACAATCGAGCACACTCACCTGTAGCAATCTTACTTGCTATATAATGCAGTCAACAATTGAAAAATCAGATAGAAAATAACAATCAACAACAGAGGCTTGCATTTTACATTATTTGTGGTCTGATTTCCACTGATTTTTACTTCAATTGCAACTGTGACCCACTTTCCATAAGAGTGTAATAAAATTAGTATCTTCAGGAATATAAATATTCTCCTTTATGCTGCACATCTTTAGAACTAAATTTGCTATTCAAAGACTCAAAACTAAACCACAATGCATAGAGCACTTTTAGTTTAAAAGTTTTCAATCCTGAGGGTACAAAATTGGTTTCAGCTTTCCACGTTTGTTTAGAGAAATGCAAATTATTACAAATGAAATGGAAATCAAGAAAATCCAAGAATAGTTGCGGAAACCAGTTGCCTGCAGCGGTGTATTAAAAGTCAAATAACTTCAAAATATTCATATTGTCAACAATTCAAATTCTAATAAGTTTCGAAATACAAAACAACCACGTTCTTGGCAAATAAAGCAGCGAATTTGTCAATAAGTCAATAAACAAAATAATAGAACTTTCCAAAAGCTCAAATTGAAAATAAAAACTTAATTCAGGATTTGATTTACTTATGTATTTAAGAATTGGCAAACGTAAAATAAAATAAAATAAAATCGCCTTCAATATGGATATTAAATGTCCGCAGTATTTGGCTATCCTTTTTTACAACGCTGACTTTAAGCGGAAACACACACGAAATAAATAAATAAATAAAATGCCACGATGCTCAGGCGTCAAACGTATACACAATATCCTTAAAATGCGGATAAGGAAATTGAATCAAAATCAATAAAATAAAACTTCGATTTGAATTTAAATGCACATTTAAAGTAGTTATCCTTCTACTTGAGTGTGCCTGATATTCACAAAAGTAGACCACTGTATATGGCAAGTTTAGTTTGCAGAAATAACTAAAATAAAAAACATTTTTAAAACAAGCAAATTTTAGTAAAAAGAAGATGACTGTGAGATACCCGCTACCAATTTTCAATAAAACCATATTCTTAAATTATACCATTACCTCAAAATACTAAAATATACCAAAGCTTATATTTGGTATATCTATTGAGTACAAAATAAATTAGATTGTCAACCACAGTGGCTAAGATCCGATTATCATATTTGATTAAGACAATCAAATTAAACAATCAAACAGTCAGTCAAATTAATATGTGGTATATAAATCGACATACTATTTTTTTGCTTGGTCATTTTCCTCAGTTATGATTTTATTTAATTAACCAACATTTATTAAGTGTTGGTTGATTTAAACATTTTGTTAATTCTGTATCTAGATTGCGTGTTTAATTTCAATGACAGTAAAACAGCATTAATCTTTTAGAAAAAATGTGTCAAAATATATACCATATTATTAAAATTTAGATTTATTATTTATTTATTTAATTAAAAGTGGGTAAAATTTATATTTTGAAAAATCTTGCACGATTTTAATGACAGGTTCCCAGTTCTTACCGTACAAATGGTACAAATGTGCTTTGATGTTCAGATAGTCACTCTAAAAAATTTTAGATTTATGTACTATATATATTTGTTTGTATATATTTCAGTTTATAATACTTTTTATTCTTTACTATATTCTTTACGCAACATTTAGTTTATTTACAGCAATTCTAAGCATCCTTGTCGTAGGTCAGACAGTTGAACTGTGATGTGAGGGAATGTCTGCTGTGAGTTTTATTTATTGCAATTTATTAATAAGCTTCAGCTAATATTGAGCAATAATAGTTGAGGCTTCGTTGGAGACACTGAGAAGGGTTCAACGGTGTGAGAGAGAGAGATGACGCTGGCGATAAGGATGACGATGATGCTGCTGATGCTTATGCTTTTGGTGTGTTTGGCTGGTGTTGTGTCTAAGTTATGTGTCCGCCTCTGTTGAGTCTTGGCACAAAATGCCGAGTAATGTGAAACAACAGTAAAATAAAATATGTTATGTAGTCCCTTATACGAATTCTTTTGGTGGCATTTTCTGCTTCAAATATTTGTCGAGCACACACATACACACAAATACACACACATAGAAGGTTCGCATTTTCCCGAGCTTGCTATGTTACTAGTATGCGCCAGGTAAGGAAAACCATGTTGCTGATGTTGCGAACCTCTGTTGAAGTATGCACATGTATGTCGTCATATTGAAAATATTCACGAAAACCTTGTAAACTTTGTGCACCCTCATAGCTGAGCAACAAGACGGGTTGATAGGGGGTTGAGGTTGGGGCAGGAGAGGTTGGGAGGTTGGAAGTGGGGTTTCGCCGCTGGTCACGCTGACAGAGCTTATTATGGTTTGCGTGGCTGCTTCCCAATGTTTTCAAAATTCAGTTCACGCAAGAATTCCTTTTGTTCTCATAACATATTTTAAATTAGTTTGTTAAATATAATAATGCACAGACGACTACCTACAGAGCATAGAATTCTTTACTAGCTGCTGAGTAGCAGTCACTCAGCTGCTCCTCAACACTTCCCCTGAATGTTGCCGCATTCAATACGCTTCCTCTATTAGGCATTAGGCGTATAAACAAATCTCCACTTACCACACAGATACACGCGAATCGTAAAGTGAGCACTTTTCTTAAATTTCCTCAATGACAATGATAAATATGATGAATCGTGCCATCTACAATCTGAGTGCTGTGAGAGGCCAAGTGGCTTTCGAAAGTGTGTTTGCCCTCTTTATCGTTATCTCTATCTTGTCTCTAGTAGCAAACACATTAGCTTTCCAATAAATATGCCGGAAGTCCTCGCTCGTCTAGCGATGACCGTTTCGATACCACATCGAAAGTACAACAGATAAATGAGGGAAGGGATTCGATTAAGATTAGCTAATAACTTGAAATTATAAACCTGATTAGAAGGTGCATTTAGCGATGATTTTATATAATATATTGCTGTAGCTTAAAATTTTAAAATTGAACTAATAAAAATATCTTCTCTTTCAAAATGATTTTTTCAGACAAATTCTTCAACGATTTGAAAATACTTTATTTATTGGTTTCTAAGGACTAATTGCATCACTTTGCATTAAGGACACTTGGATTATCTATCAATACATACAATGTTTATACCCTCTACCCATAGGGTAGAAGGGTATTATAACTTTATGCCGACAGGAAATGTATGTAACTGGTAGAAGGAGGCATCTCCGACCCTATAAAGTATATATATTCTTGATCAGCGTCGACAGCCGAGACGATGTAGCCATGTCCGTCTGTGTGTCTGTCCATATGAACACCTAGATCTCCGAGACTATAAGAGATAAGAGCTATTTTCGACAGCATTTATTATGTTTGCACGCAGATCAAGTTTGTTTCAAATTTTTGACACGCCCACTACCGCCCCCGCAAATCAAAAAATTAAACAAAATAAATAACAAGCGTAATTGTAAATCTAGAATTGCGAATTTTGGTATATACAATAATAACTATAGTATTTATGATTCCTGAAAATTTGGTTGCGATCAGATAAAAATTCGAAGTTATTAAAGAAATACTTTTGTATTGGGAAAATACCAACTTACTAGGGGTCTTAGTTGCTTTGGCCGACAATCTGGTATATTGTGCCGTCTATGGTATATTTTGAATGCGGTACTATATCGATATACCAAATATACCATTTGGTATGTTATTAGTAATTTCAGTATATTTGGTATATTTTAATAATAATACCCCAAAATATATTTTTAGTATTTGTGTATAATAATTGGTATGTTTTGAGAATAATACCGCAAAATATATTGCTTTTATTCAAAATGGTAGCGGGTATCTCACAGTCGAGCACACTCGACTCTAGTTTTTTTTACTTGTTTTTAAATAAACATATGCCCACAAAATATAGTTTACTTAAATTTCTTATATACAGAATAAAGTTAAAAATGTTTAATATAAACAAAAGACTATAGCTTTAATTTCACGATTTGTAAAAAAGATCATCGGATAAGATAAATTTGGTAAGTACTTTATTATGCTCAATATAACTATGCAATATTTACTTTATAAATGTCCGCTCTACGAAAATAAATAAACTTAAAGATTTCCTAAAAACAAAAGTAGATTAACTAAAATACCAGGCGAACATAATAGAGTGGCTACAGCTGAGAACAAAGTTATTCTCTCATTGTGGATCCTAAAAGCGAAAGACAATATTCTCTGACCATATATGTTGATTGATTTTCTGTATTTCAGAATGCTGCTGATTTGTCTAATCAAGATATTTCGCTTGACATATTTTTTGTTCTAATTCTTTTGTAAACAAGAAAGTCCTTGTATCTTGACCGTGTGCAGGATACTCGTTCTTTACAGTATGGTTAAATTAAAGTTATCCTTGCGCCTATTGAAAACTGGATATAGTAACAAGTGAACTCAGCAAAAGATCTCTGTAAATAATACTTTATATGGTTCCATGTTAAAAAAGTGCGCTTTGTTTCACTAAACCGGAACTGGTTTAGAAATGTTTCCAAATATGCCTTGCCTTGATCTACTTCTCAGCATGTGAACTCTTGCATGTGGATCCTAAGAGAGGGAGTTCGAGAGCTTGCATCGGAATGGTCAGAACTAAAATATGTGGCGCAAGTGAATTTGTCTACAGCCACCTACTAGTCACTTCGGTTGGCCTTGTAAAATATAGGAAAATATATAGCTGCTAAAAATACTGAGGTGATCTTCGCAGATCTGGAGCATGTGGTGCAATTGACTTTCTGTATTATTGCTTGTTGCTAATTTATGTTTGCCTGGTATTTCACTTAATGACTTGGTTCTTTTGGGAGTTCGTTACAAGTTAGAGTCCAATCTATACCAATCTCAACAAGACGCCTTGTGAAGTAGCAGGCCAACATATTAGAGTAGCAAGTGAATTAATCTGGAAAAATATCATGTGGAGCATGTGAAATTCTAGGCGTACATAATAAATAAGTAGGTCGATTCGCCCTACTGCAACTGTGAGCTGTCTGATCCTCTCAGATTGAGAGCACGTCGTGCAATTGGTTTTCTGTATTACTATATTGCTTGTTTTGCTTAATATTTTCATAATTACTAGATCATATTTACCCGTTCGCGTCGACAATTGTCCATGAACAACAGCCACAAGTGTGTTACTTAATAATGTATGAGCGTTCATATTGACATTTAAAATATCGTTTTTTTTTTTTAATTTGAATTAAGATCGTACTCTGAACTTCATTGAATTATTCGATTATATTGCATACTTTTAGGGGCACGTATGTAAAGTCTGTGAACTAAATGAAAATCAGTCCTAGTTTGCACACATCCTTTCGCATTTTCAAAGGATATGTAATCCTAGGATCGCCAGGATCCTCTTTATCGATCTACATAAAAAATCATGGGGTCATCTAAAAATCCAAAGATTTGCAAATTGCAGAATAACTAGAGAACTGCATGGACGATTTTAATGTCCTTTTTCATTATGGTAGAACATTGGTCCTTTTTGATGTGCTTAGATCAGAGCTATCGATGTACCTGTGGACAACTAGATATATAAACAACAATAAACAATGCACTGGTCTTCTGTAAATAATATTGAATATGTTTTCATAGGAAAAAAGTGCGCATTTCAGAAAATGTGTCACAAAACCTTTATAGGGGGACGGGAAAAAATGCAAAATCATTCCATCACTTACTCAACGAGATCCCTTACAAAATGCCACATAGACCATCTAAAACACCAGGCGAACATAATAGAGAAGAAAGTGGATTGATCTGGAAATGTAGCATTTGTCAATTTCTCACGACATGTGCTCTTATATATGGAGCTTAAGAGCGGAAGTCCAAACGATTGCATCTGATTGTTCAGAATCAAAGCACGTGGCGCAAGTGACTTTGTCTACAGCCACCTACTAGTTACATATGTTGGCCTAGTAAAATATAAGTAAATTACAATAGAAATTGGTCACTTGCTCCTCTCAGGGCAGAAGCACGTGGTACAATTGACTTTCTGTACTATTGCTTGCTGCTAATTTATGTTCGCCTGGTATTTCTCATGATGATTTGGTACTTTTGGGCGTTCGTAACAAGTTAGAGTCATAAACCTTACCAATGTCGACGAGATCCCTTGTGAAATACCAGGCCAACATAATAGAGTAGAAAGTGGATTGATCTGGAAATGTTGATTCATCTACCATCGGTCAATTTCTCACGAAATGTGCTCTCATATATGGAGCTTAAGAGCGGGATTCCGAGATCATGCATCTGATTGGTCAGAATTAAAGTAAGTGAATTTGCCTACAGCCACCTACTAGTCACTTCTGTTGGCCTAGTAAAATGTAAGAAAATTACAATAAGAATGAATAGACTGGAGGATTTCTAGTTAAATTTAGACGCCACTTGGAGCAGCTGAACATACTTAAACAGCAGAAGGATTTGTGAAGTAGCTGCTACGAATACTGTGGTGATCTTCGAATTAACTTTCTGTATTATTGCTTGCTACTCTATTATGTTATGTTTCACTTGATGATTTGGTACTTTTGGACGTTGGTAACGACGAGATCCCCTGTGAAATACCAGGCGAACATAAAAGAGTAGCAAGTATATTTTTCTGGAATTGTAGCCTTGCTGCAATTGGTCAATTTCTTAAGACGTGTGGATCCTAAGAGCGTGAGTCCGAGAACTCACCTCTGATTGGACAGAATTAAGACATGTGGAGCTCAGTCAAAAGCCAGCTTCGATACACTTGGCCTAGTAGAATAACAGAATATTACGAAAATTCTTAGGATTTCTCGTAAAATGCCACGTGAAGCATAAAGTACCAGGCGAACATAATTAGTTAGTAAGTGGATTGTCCAGTTTTGAACTTTATGATTCTTTCAAGGCATCACAACATGGTGCAATTGATTTTCTGTATTATTACTTGCTACGGACTTATGTTCGCCTGGTATTTTACTTAAAGATTTGCAATTTTTCTTCTGTTCGCAACTACTAAAATTGACCAACAACGACCAGAACTAAGTGTAAAACTGAATAATGAGCTATGATAGTAAAGTCTACTGTATTAACGTCCTTTTGAATCTAAATTGATCGATCGCATTATTTACGTTTCATACTTTTAGGGGCACATATGCAAATTATTAAAACTAAATGAAAATCGCCCCGCATGAAAAAATGTGTCAATCAATTTGTATTTATTAGAAGTATACTTGTGCCAAAGGAGTTCACGGTCGTCGTTCAAATTGCTGAGATACGATTGATTTTCATATACTTATATAAAATAATAATGTCAAACTTTATAAATTTTTACACAACATCCTTTTAATTTCCTATTTCAATTGACAGTACAAATTGAGCTTGAGTTTAAAATATCTTAAAACGAATACACATACATCATTCATGCTTAGCATATGTAAGATTTCTTATAACATACGTTTTACACAATACATGCATATCTCCACATACATACATATGAATGTATGTTATGTATGTACATACAATATATAACGGTCTATTTGTCGCGAGTCGCTATAATAAGTATTTGTCGTAATGATGAATTAATATAATATATGAATATGTTATTTAAAATTGCAATAATTGCTTGTAACAGTATAAAACTAGTGTATACTTAAATGTTAGCACGAGTTACTGTTAATGCTACGTTGTTTTTGTTAATGTTTATATTAATTTTAAGAATGCCAGTTATCTAAGTTACGAGTATGTTAAGATATTGATATCATTATATGTTCATTAATATTCTTGAATCGATAGCATTGGTGCTTCAGTCTAATTATACTATATTGACATTGATCCAAATTACCTGTCCCCCAAAAATGCTTGCAAGTAAATGCAACAATTATGAATTCGAAATGCTCGACTCGTCTCGATTTGCACTCGTACACCAATTAGACAGTTAGCAAATTCTATGCCTATAGCTATTCGTTTATGAATTAAGTAAATTTATAATCCAATTATATCATCATAATAATAGTAATAATAATAATAATAATATCTTTAATCTCCAAACTGACTAACCACTGTAAAGGTGATCTCACAATAATTGTCTATCTTAAGTCTAAATGCAAGTAGTTGATCATTTGATATTCCTTTGAACACTACAAAATATATGCAATTGTGAAATTGAAGTTTAATTGATCTTGAATTCAGTGTGAGAATTGATCTTCGTTCATTTTGTATTAGGCAGTGTATGTATAATACTCTTAGTAGATCGACTTGCAGTTCTGATCAAGGAACATTTCAGTCTAAGGGCAACTTGAAGCATCAAATGAATTGTCGAATCTGAAGGAAACCTTGCAATATACAAGATAAATACATACATACATACATACATCTAAATGACTAAATATTCCTTTTGCTATTGCTAACAATAATGTTCGTTCTATTGTTCAACATTTCAAATTTGTCCAATTCTATCGATAAACGCCGATGGCGGACTAACGTGCTTTTCGTTGAGAATGTGATCGCTGCAGTTGGATATATTTTCCAAGCTGTTTTCCATTTGATATTGATTGTTATCCATCATAGTACTGCCCATGGCCAAGGTCTCGGAGTTGCTCAGCGACTCCATGGCCATCAGTTCCATGGGCTCAATGCTATAGATGTGACGATGTGAACCGATTAGCTCTAGTTGATCTCCGCCTCCTGTTGATCCTCCTCCTCCTCCTCGATTAATTAATTTGGCATTCTTATCACCATACCCCTTGTTGTAGCATGTTATCGACGAAATACAACCATGTTGATCGGCATTTCTCTGCGGCTTTAGTTTTTCAATATATGCCCCCGGCTGTGCAATTGGTCGGGTGATGCCCTTGTTGGCTTCCCCACAATCGCGATTAAGGGTGCCGCTGTTGGCATTATTATCGGCACTTTTGTATCGCTGACGACCGGATACACTTCGGGACAGATCTGCACATTTGGCTGCATCTTTGGTAGATGCAATTGCGAGAGCTTTCCGCTGGGCATCGCCAGAATGCGTTGATTTGCGCTGTTGCTTTGCTGTCGGCTCAAAGAGCCGGTAGTCGATGGGAACGGGGTCCAAGATGCTGCAAAAGAGGATCACAATTAGGCGCAGAGTAAAGATTTTATGCAAGGAACACAGAGAGAAAAATTACAATTCAAACAAAGTATGATTATATTTTCATAAAACAAAATAATAACTTAGATTAAGCAAGATTTTTGTTATTAAAAACTTTACTCTAATTAATCTTCTATTGCTTAAGTTTCATAGAACAATTATTTATGTAAATGAATTGAATTTTTTTCTCTCCGTATGCCTTATTGATTTTCATGGGAAATGATAATGTTGATGAGACTAAGATTAGGTACTAACTTACTATGCAGTTGAGGTCTGCTAAATACAGAAGACCTATCCTTACTATTCCCTCCACTGTTTCGCATCTTCTTGTTATGAGCTGAGAATAGATTGGGCACATATGTATATAGTTGATAGTAATATGGTTTATTATCGAGCTTACCTGATACTTCTTCATCCTCCAAGTAACTGTTATCATCACGCATGCGTTCTCTTTCCCCGCTTAATTCACTGTCACTATTGAGGCTATCATATTCCTCCGACTCCGATTTGATGATCTTCGAACGTCGCTTGTGTCGCTTGTCGGTCGTGTTCAAGTGATTGCCATCATCGGGTGATCCAACCACCATGCTGGTCAGATTCGCATTGGAGTTACCTCCTCCCACACTCGTTGTCGTGCTGCGTTTCCCCTTCACGCCGGAGCTGCAGAGGGTGCTGTCATCGTATTTGGTGGAACTTCCTGTGTAGTTTAAAGGAATATTTCCTGTTTGGTTTTCATGTTCTGGCAAATGGAATGTGGCGTAAGGATAGATATCTTCTGAGTACTCTGGTATACGCTCAAGGCCAGCCACCGATTCAGGCGGAGATTGCTGGCAAGATTTTCGTACTGTACCATAAAAGTGCTCTCGACTCTGAATATCCTTGCCATCGCTCCCACCATTCTGCGGTCTCAGTGAATCAAGATTGCGGGTGAACAACGTGCGTGGATCTGCAATAAAAAGTACACATATTTAATAGCATTTTTATCATTATCCATATGCTAATTCCTCACAGTTCTTGAAGCATATGAATGCTCCAATTAATGCCAAAATTGTGCCAAATATCGATGAGATGATCACGGCAATCAGATGAGCATCGCTAAACACGGTTTGCTGATCATCGGGCATCTCATCGTTGCCCAAACCACCGCTGAATCCAATCAGATTTTGTGTTTCAAAATAGAATTCCTTTGTGGTTGAACCAGCATTATTGTTTGCCGTCACGCGCAAATTGTAAGCGGTTCCCGGCTCCAAATCCCCGATGATATAGCGAGTCTACAAAATGTAAAATATAATTAAGAGGTAAAAAATTACGTACTTGAAGTACTCACATTGGTCTCAATTTTATTGGAAACAATTATCCAATCACTCGAAGATTTGTAGCGCTTAAACTCGATGCTGTAGTGAAGAATGGGACAGCCGCCATCCTGCCACGAGGATAGATCGAGGATCACTGACGTGGTATTGGAGCGGAGGAAACTGTGTTTCTGCGGTGCAAATGGTTTGTTGCCTGCAAAGCAATGAAATGAGTTTAGTTGTTAACTTTTGATTCCACCAATGAACTTACCTTTTGTCTGAGCTGAGACTGTTGAACTGGCGGCGCTGGAACCAATCTTATTGTAAGTATTCATGGTGAACTTGTACTGGGTGCCACACTGCAGATCCTCCAGCATATAGGAGGTGACTCGACGATCAATTTGAATCTCCTCCCAGTCGGACGCGTCACGTCTGTAGGTCAAAGTGTAGCCCTTGATGGGTGACCCGCCAATATCGTCGACTCGCCATTGAATAGACACCGAATTCTTTTGCACCGAGTTCACCGATACAATCGGAGCAGCAGGTGGCACTAGAAAAATAATCAAAGATTAATAATAATAGATATTTGAAATCAACAACTTTATTTACAAATTTTCACTGCTTATGCTAAAGATATTAATGTTAACTAAATAAAGGGACATTTTTCAAAAGAAAATTTGATTTTAGTTAAGATTCAACTTTAATAAGCACGACACTCCATCGATTTATGATATTCAATACTAATTTTGCAAGTCCTCAACTACTTACCCTGCACATAGAGCTGATAGACAATGTGATCGGAGCCTGTGGGATTACGGGCCACACACGAATAGTTGCCCTCGTGACTGCGCTGAATGTTTCGGAGACTGAGCGTGTTATCGTTGCTCACCTCCAGTGGGAATTGCTTCTTGCCTCGGTTGTTGAGGATCTTCCATTCGGCACTAGCCTTGGGATTGCCCACAAAAACGCAGGGCAACTTAATGTCTGACTTCCAGTTGACATGCAGCGTCTGACTAAACGAGATGATGGCAGCGGGTATCGAGGTGCTGGGCACAAGTTTAATCACTGGCGTGCTCGGTCCCTGGCCCACTCTGGTGGATGCAGTGACCCACGCCTCGTAGGTCTCTCTGAAATTGAGATCCTTGGCCTCAAAATGCCGATTGTGTGCGGGCAGCATTTCCTTAAGGATCTTCAATTCTTGGCCCTTTTCCAAGATGCGTATATAGACATTGTATTTGGTAATTAACCCGTTGAGTCGCCGCGGTGGCAACCAGCTGATTATCACTGAGGTCTCGGTGCTCACGGCAGATTTAACCAGCTCTGGGGCATCGGGCACCGCTTCCTCGGTGATGCAGGATACCGGAGGACTCGAAACGCCCTCGCCGGCTCGTGTGAAGGCCAGCACCTGGACACTGTAGTTCGTATATGGTTGCAGACCATGCAGCACTGTGCTCAATGCGGACGTAATCTTTGTCTCACGCACGCTGTACTCGCTCTCGAGCAGTCCCGGCTCATAGAGCAGCTTGTAGCCCTGAATGATGCCATGACTCAGTTCTTTTGGCGGCGATTGCCAAGATATTTGTATATTCTGAGCAGTCAATGCTATGCAGGTCACAGATCGCGGTGCAGCCGACGGCACATCCTCGAGCGTGTGACCCAAGGCCACTGCACTCGGTGGTCCATCTCCTTTGACATTGTAGGCTGAGACTGTGATGCCATATTGCGTATACTTCTCCAGTCCCGTCAGGCGAAAATCGTTGAGTCCCTCGGTGATGAGGTTGCCAACCTTTGTGTGATTCGCCACGCTGTCGGGAGTGCTCTGCTTCTGGTAAGAGATCGTATAACCCAAGAGCTCGCCATTCCACGAATCGCGCACAGGAGCACGCCACGTAATCAGAAGCTAATTTAAAATATTTATGAGTAAACACATTGTTTATGGTAATCGCTTATAGACTAACCTGCTGTGGTCCCAGTGGCTCTGAGGTGACGTCTTGAGGCGGTGCAGAGGGCACTTCGGAATCGGTTTGAACAAAGAGCACATCGCTGGGTGCACTTGTGCCCAGATGGTTCTCGGCAAATAGACGAATGTGATAGACCTGAGCAGGCCGAAGAGAGCCTAGTTGAGCTGTGGTTCTGTCCCCAGGCAACAGCTTTTGATTGTTGTGCTCATGCCAGACATCTAAGTAAAGCGGATGAGGGAATTAATAACAATACAAAATACTTATTTTAATAAACTACAAAATACCAAGATGATACTCTCATCATATTCTAACAATTTACATTATTCCCTATATAAATTGTTAATTATTTTATGCCATACACACCTCCCGCCTTTTTGTATTGCAGAATGTAATTTGATATTGGCTGTGAATCGCGATTATTGCCGCCTCCGCCTCCTAGGATGACCGAATCCTGATCATTCGGTGACCAAGCCAATGTAACCGATCTGCTTCCCAGATCACGGACATGCAAATTGACTGGAAAATTGGGTGGCTCCTGGACTTGGACATGGATAACGCTACGATCACGACCGTAAGCATTGTTGGCGATGCAAGTGTATTCGCCTCTGTCGGTTAGCACAGTCTGCAGAATGGTTAATTCCGATGAGACGCCACGAGCCAGCGGCGAATTCTTGATATGATAACGTATATCATAAGAGGGGTCAATGCGTATAGCCTTCGATCGCCACGAGATCTCCAGAGGCTGATCGCCATTGGCCTCGCAGCGAAGTGTGATGCGCTCGCCGCGGCGAATCGACAGCTGTTTTTTGCTCACAGTCACCGATGGACCAACTATTTATAGAGAAATTACAGATTAGTTCTAATTTATATATATAAATATATATAAGACTTGCCATGAACTGTTAGCTTAATTAGCGTGCTAAGACCAGCTCCAATGCCATTGCTGGCCTGACACAGATAACTTCCCTCGTGCTCTCGACTCACTTTCGATATCATTAACGATCCATTCGAATGCACCACTAAAACTGCATGCGAGTTGACATTGTCAAAGCTAAGATCACGATACTCTCCAGTGTCGCCTAATTGAACAAAAATTCAAATAAATATTGTAGTAAATACATTACGAAATAATAAGTTTTTGGAACTTCTAACCTTTAAACTTCTTCTACAAAATATAAAAAAATCCATATTGTTGATCAGTTTACCTATAGACTGCTTCCACTGAATGGTCGGCAGGGGAAATCCGTCGGCTTTACACGATACGATTACTGCATTTCCCAAGATGGCATCTTGATCGGTGGGCTTTAGGATCCATCGCGGTGGTACTATGTTTTTATGTTCGAATATTCAATTTATTATCTGCAACTCCATTTAAATTCGAAATTTTGCAAGGCTCAACTATCATGCAAACTAAGAAACATGCATAAACAACACTAGAACTACAATATCGATCTATTGAGAACATTATTATTGTATAAACATTATAATTTCATTATTGAAATAATATTATTTTACATCAGATGAGAACAGCACTAGGGACTGTAAGAAAGTAAGATATGTAATTTAACTTACTTTTTAAGTATAGAATTTTGATTATTTAAAACGAAATTTTTCATATTTTGCTGTAAAACACTTCAAAATTTATCATACCACATTTCATTTATTTGCAATGTATGTTGAATTTCGATTAGTACCATCAATTTATTTCCTACTTTTGGCCTTCAAAATAAAAACTATATTGTCTCCCCCAGCTATAACGAATGATTAGTAAAGATTCCTTTTGGAGTATTCCAGTTTTGTTAGTTGTTCAATTTGATCTTTGATCATGCGAATTAGGTATCCCGATACTGTTACTGTTATTGTTACTGATACTGATATTCATACTGATATTGATGCTTTACATGCGATTGAGATACTGCTTAGCTGTTAGTTAACGAAATTTGTGCAAAGGTGCTGTGTGCATTGTGCTCAGTGCTCTAGATTCCTGTCCTGAATATATGGTTACAGTTAAGATTGAAGTTTGGACTACAAATGATTCCTTTAAAGTTGAATGAATGAATGAACGGTTGGAACTTCATCAAAGTTTGTTATCTAATGAGGGGCCTATATTTTTACTCTATTATTTACTTTAATAAAAGCTGATTAATAACTTCGAATTAATTCGAATGAAGGCAATTATTTCTACAAATTCTACTAAAATTTATGTCATCTTTGAGCATTTTTTATAAAAGTAAAAACATATTTTATATATTTTTTGTATAAATCTATATATTACTATCGGGGTGTAAGGAAATATTTTTACCATCATCAAAACATCCGATCATTTCAATCGGCAAAAATAGATATTATATTATGTACCTGAAAGTGGTTAAATAATAGTATATTTTAAGTGAAATTATACATTTAATTAACTGGAAATATTAGAGAACTCCTAAACATGTTTTTTAGGCATTGAAACGTGCATTATAGATAGAGGAAGTTTAAGAATGAAGAGTATATGAAACGTACTCGTTAAAACTAAAGTAAAAGTGGGAAATCCCTAATTAGTTGGATATGGACCTGCATTATAACTTCTGAATAAGTGATTATTAATAAGTTCCATTCCTAGACAACCATTTAAACATACATACACTGATGACCTTATTCCGTATATTTGTATGTTGGCCAGCTTCTGATAAAGCTGAGCATGGAAATTTAAATTTATGTGCGCTTCCTTCCTAGTGCAGAATCTACAATATTTACGGTGAGATTGGTGTTCGAGAGTGCAAGGTACATTTGTCAATAATGCGGTGAATGGTAGTAGAATAATACGGCTGCCGTTTTTAAGGGCTGCTCTTGCTAGAAAACAATAGTTACTCTTGATTTACCCGAAACCGAAAGAACGGCACTATATTCAACTGTGCCAGCGTGATTCGCCACACTGCACGTGTAATTGCCATTGTGCCATGAGGAGACGTTATGTATGGATAATATGCTGGAAAATGGGGCATATTGATTGATTGTCAACGACGGATCCGGCGGCAAAAACTCTTCGCCAGGTTTGGTCAACATGGTGGCGCTCGAACTTGTTTTGGCATTTGGCATGGGAGCATTGCTTAATATGGCCACATTGTTTCTATGCCAAGTGATATTGAATGGTTGGTCTCCTTGGCTACTCGAACACATTATTTGTGTTCGCATACCTTCAGTTATTTCATCTTCAAACGCAAAAGGAGAAATACGCGGCGGAACTAAACAATTGAAAATAACAAAATCAATTAAAATATGTTTGGTTTTTACGAGCAAGTTAAAGCTACAAAGCGTTAATACAGTTTTTAAACGTCGTTCAGTTCAAATTTGTAAGTTAATAGTCAGTTCATCTAAATGAACGAACTAGTTCGATTTCTAAATGAACGAACTAGTTCAATTTCTAAATGAACGAACTAGTTCGATTTCGCATTTGCCACTCTTTAAGATTTTTTTTTGGTTCAAGTATTAAATAAGCACGTTAAATCAAAAATTAGCTTATATCAAAATAAAAGTCAAAGTATAACTATCAAAAATTAGAAATATTATATGTCTTGTCATGTCTGTTCGTTGGTCTTATATCTATTAATTTGCTTCAATAACAATATTGAAAATCAAATACTTTTAAAAGAGTTGATTGGAGAATATTACAAACTTTCATGTAACTTTTAATAAATTCATTTACAGATGAAGTCACTCTCAAGTGACTTAACATATAATTTATATAGTTTATTATTTATATGATGTATTTATAATGTTTAATTACGGTAGAGTACTTATAATAAAAACAGAAAACTCTCATTGACTCAATGTTACTATATAAGACAAGAAATCTAAGAATAAAATTGAACACTCCAAATAAATATACCAAATTTTTATCTATTTGATAAGCTTAAGGCGATTTGATATTGAAGAGTTGAGGCTACAAAGAATTTAACCAATATGTACTTTAAATTCAATGGTCTTCAAAAGTACGGATCCCTCACCTTGCTACCTTATGATAAAAACCAATGCCTAACAAATGCCTTTTTAATTTCTTAAGTCGCCTAATGAACCTATTAATTCCAATTAATAGAAAAATAATTCAATTTTAAATTATTAAATCAAAATATATATACATATGTAATTAAAAGTATATAATAAATATAACTTGACTAAGCTCTGTTAACTGATATAAACTCTCTTCATCTCAATGTTTATTTTATTGTTAAACTCGTATTCTTATAAAGTAACATTGTGTAGAGTATGAACAGTTTTGTAAAATATTTTCATCTTTTGTTTATATCGTTGATTATCAGGGTTCAGCATCCTGTTAATACAAAGTTTGCAAAGCTAGACTTTGAAAGATTAATAACTTACAAGAGATATGCAAATAATAATACAATATTTTAAAATCTTAGTGATTTAAATAGACTTAACAAAAATTGGAATGTGCAATATAGAATTGTAAAAAGATTGAAGAAAAATATTGAATTTAGAAAAACATGCATACAAACTGTTAACAATCGAATAAAGAACATGCATTAATAACAACATCAGCTAATTTCTATAATATATAGTACATATATTGACATATTATAGTTTGCATAGAAGAGTGTAACGAAAAGTCAAGCCATTACAAGTACCATTAACTTTGAGCTGTGCAGAGTGCGTTACAGTAGCGGCATCGTTTTGGACGCGACACGTGTACGTGCCACTTTGGTCTCTCGTCACACTTGTGATGCTGAGGGCGCTGGTAAAATCATCATTTTGGCGAATTGTCACTTGGCCGTTACTTTCACCACCACTACGACCATTATCATTCATTGCGTGGGCAGCGTGCTGTTCACTTGCTGACGATGGCGATGCATAAGACGAGGACGAAGATAAGTGCGATCCGGTGCCGGAACCCAATAGACCAAGACCAGCAGCGCCACCGGTACCCTTAAGCCCACCGCTGACACCGCTGTCGACCGTGGCCGTGGTGGCCACGTTGGCTGCCTGTGGCAAAGGTATTCCATCCTTGAGCCAAGTGAATGAAAGCGGCAGGTCCCCGGTGCCAATAACGCACTGAATACTTGTGCGGTCACCGACGTTCAGATCGCGTGCGAATGAGAATGGTGTAATCTTGGGTGGAACTGAATGTTTTTCGATTTTAACAATTAATTACAAATCCATGACTTTCGCAGAAAAGTGTTGTTTGTTTTTATTTTATTATTTTTTTTTTTTTTTTTGGTATGGGTAACGTTATTAAATTAAGCCAACACACAGTTTAGAAAACACATTATTCCTGCATCTTATTCAAGTTATTCAAATTGCGAAAGCTTAATCGAATTGAGTTAGAATAGCTTTATGAGATACATGGAAGAAGAGGAAATAAATTGCGGAGCAACTTAGCCTAAAAATACTATCGCGCTTTAAGCATACTATGTTACAATCCTACAACCCTTCTCAACTACATAATTTTCTCCTTATTTTTTATAGTAATAAATCAAGTACTTCCTGCATTCCCACCAGCGGCAAGGTAGACGGCAATAATTTATTGTGATTGGGTCAGTAAAGCTTCACATTCTTTGTGATTTAACATTGTCCATTACACACAAAAAAAAAAAACAAAATAAATATAAAACTAAAATACTTTGTATTCAATCAACAAAACTTTGCTGAGAAAGACAACTGCTAAATACACAGCCTTGAAAGAATGTACAACTGATCCCGAAAAAAAAACCCAAAACGCCAAATTGACGCTAAACCGCGCTTTGCGACTCGCCCTCTTTATAAACCAGTCCAGAGTTTTAGAGACAGTTCAGAGGTTTGGAGCTATTGCAGCTCACAACTGTGGCGACTGTTGAACCTTTTTTTTAGGAATACCGCGCGGATGCCAAAAAGCAAGTGCAGGTGCAAATACGTGAAGAATACCGAATGCAAAATGCGATTATATAAATACAAGTGACAAGTGAGAAGTGCAGTAGTGTAAATGATCGAATTGTGCAGATATTATAATTATTATAATTAGAGTAGAATAGCATTATAATAGTACAAGTAGTTGATAAAATTGAAAAACTATGTCAAGTTCATATTATTAATTATAAGTTGAGTTGCGTCAAGACATATTATGTACGACAGTTAACATTCTTGCCAATGAATAATGCATTTACCCAAGAGTATCCTTAGTGCACCAAGGACTTCATTCATAACCTTATAGATATGTCGCAATATCTCGAATTACCGTACGAATATATAATATGTAAAGTAAGGCTCTGGCAATGATTGTTATATTTACTTATTAAAATAAAGATATACCTAAAAAGATGTCTTAACTAATTGAGATACTTATTTTATTATTTAAGTAGTCTTATATGAAATGACATTGATAGCATTATTGTTGATTTAAATAATAATCGTTAGACTTAATTTATTTAGTTATTCATAATCTTGAATAATCATTGCCAGTTGCCGAGAGCATGCATTAAACCATGAATATAATTTATAATATTGTCGCATTTTATTCAATGCTTCATCCCCACCGAGACCTGATGTGGAAATGGAAGTGAAATAGGAAAACAAAATAGAGGAACGTGCTTCGTGCATTCAAATGCATATTATATCTAAGCACGTGCATTGTGCATAGTCTCAAGACGGCCTTATAGATAGATACATAAATCTTCTCTTAAGAGGTCACACAAGGATTATCGCGAACTTAAGTGCAAGTGCATGCTTATGTGCAGTAGAAATTATGTTAGGCTTACTTATATTATATTAAAATGATGTGTGCGTATACGTAATCAAAAAAAAGTATTATTTTAATTATTATTAGTATTTCTTAAATTAGTATTCGGATTTTTCGCGTGGATTCTTCCCGTTAAAGTAGTAGTAGTAGCTAGTAAACTAGCTTACTTAGAAAATTAAATGTAATGCGTATACGTAATATGGATGTAATATTTGTTAATTAAATATCTTTTTTTTGACCTAACATTTGTTTTATAACTAACTTACTTTAGATTTACGTGATTTGTAAGCACTATAAACTATTAAATGTTCTATATCAAACTTTCAGCTTTTCTTTTGTATTAAATGAATTTTGGATGTAAAAATTGCTTTAAAAATACATTATTATCGTACATACCCAGCACTTTGACTTCAACGGATCGCTGCGAGGTGTAATTGTGTTTGTTGCGAGCGATGCAAGTGTAAGTTCCTTGATCAGCAGCTCGTTGCACATTGTCGATTACCAGAGTTCCATTTTGAACACGCTGTCACATATTTATGGGCAATCGCATGCCGTCTAATATAATAGGAAAGTTGCTTTAGAATTTTTCAATTTACTTTTATATTTGCCTTTTGTCGCACCTTTCTCGATATAAACACTCTCGATGGGATAGCCAGCAATGGGACACTTAAGGGAGAACACTTTTCCAGCGACTGCCGACAACTTCGGCATGTGTCGTATATAAGGCATGCCTAGTAGACAATTTAAAGTAATTAAATGATATATACTATTATTGTAGATGCATTGATTTACCATAAATATTTAGCCGAGCAGAATGTGAAGCTTCGCCAGCTCGAGAAATCGCTTTACACTCGTAATCGCCGCCATCCTCCGATTTAACTGCTGATATATTCACATGACTGATGACATCGCCGAACGTGGTCACATATTGGCCAATCATTAGACGATCGTTCTGTGGATTCAAAATAAAATGAATCGTTTATCTTTGAATCGTTCTATAAGTACTTACGTTGGGTAGCGGAAAGCCGTCCAAATGCCAAACAATTTTGGGCGTAGGATTACCGCTTGCGCTGCATTTTAAGGAAACTGAAGGTCCTGGCTGCATTGTTTGCTCAATGAACTTGTAGAGCAACTGTGGCGAAACCTCTGCAAGTCAAATAATTATGAATATGTAAATTAATAAATTATTATTCAATTCTATTATCTAAATATACAATTCCCGCATTTTAAAATACTAGAATTTTTATTTAAATATTCATTTGTATTCATTCGTTGGCTTCATTTACCAAAACAAAGAGAAAATCAATATTTAAATTATTGGAGTTGTTGTTCAAATATTTGGTCAGTTGCTTTTAATTATTAATTTCAATTATGAAAGTCAAGTCATACAAAGAAAAATAAATATAAACACTTTTTTTGATTAACATTTCTTCAACAATATTTCAAAAGGTCGTTTTTTTCAACTTGAACTTAAACTGCAACTGTGCATATACTCACCTCCCAATCTCAGTTCGGCAGAACTTTGTGTGGACTCGATATCGTTCTTTATGATGCACTGATACATGCCCTTGTCCTCCTTGACGATGGATGTGATGCGAATGTGCTCCTTGGAGAGAAGACGCACTCGAGCGCCCGATCGCAGCGTTTTACCATCTTTAAACCATGATATTTGTGTTTTTGGGAATCCCGATGTGCTGCAAATCTACTAAACGCATTAGGAAATGTCCGCAAAGAGCAAAACATTTAGTATTTGGGTCACTTTACTCACTAAATCTGCAGTGTGGCCCAGATTCACGGTCTGTACTCGTGGCTGCACGCTGGCCGTCAATGGTGACGAAACAGACAGTTCCACCTCCAGTGTCTCGCTGCCTTCGGAATTGGTGACAGTGCAGAAGAACAAGCCGTTGTCTGTCTTCGACACAGCCGAAATAATGAGAGTGCCATCCTTGATTTTAGCGCGTCCTGTAGCCAGCATATGCTGCATAGATTCCTCTGTACTGGATCGAGTTGTATGCCATCTACAAATAATAATAATTAATTAGTTTATCATGCAAAAATACTCTTGTAATGTCGTTGAGTTATTCTCTGCTAAATTTATTACAAGTTCAAAAGCATGTCTTAATGAAATTTGCAGAAATCGTTTAGAATGTTGTTACTAATTAAATTAAATGAAAAGTCTATTTAAATGCTTCTAGTTGGTTGTATTTAAAATTAAAGTTTCGAAAAAGGGTGTGGTCAAGTTCTGAATCCAACTTAAACCACGTACAACCTAAGGATTAGTTTTTATTGCTCTGAGTGAAATACAGATGGTCAGATGTAGATACATAAAAAGAGGGTTTCCTTCCGCCTGTTTGGCACTTTAATATAATGGTCTTCCATACAATTGGATGCGGATTGAAAAGGCAAAAAATTACTCGACTGATCATGTGAAACTAACTATCTTGAACATTGGCGGAACTGCTAGTTATGCAATATGCATATAGTTTATCCTTTTTTAGATGTGTTCATTGAGTACAGTATTTAGAAACGGAAAAAGCAGACGAAAAAGCATATCTCCGTATGCAGATTTCCATTTCCACAAACATACAAATATACGAACAATTTGTATGTGAATACAATTCGTATATACATTTGAAAATTAAAAAAAAAAATACATATAAATATTTTTTCTATATAAATAGGAATAAATGAATCTACATGCATACGTATGTACATACATATATATGTATTTGTCTATGAACATATTTGGAAAGTACATACAAACACATGCATACATATGCAACTACACTCACACACACCACAACATACCGCACCACACCACACAGCACACACCACAAAGTCACAAACCCAAGAAAATCATCATGCAGAAAAATTCAAGAGGAGAACATCGCAAATAAAACAAAGCAAACCCTAACATCGCACACTGAGGCCAAAGCTATTTATTGCGCCATAAATCATGACCACATGCAATTAGTACAAAATATGTTGCATACAAATAGGATAACAGGATTAATTAATACAAAAAAATATTTTAGAAGGTCCTCAATGTTTGAATTAAAAATGTATACTAATATATTTTAAAGAATATAATTTATCAATGTATAAAATTGTGAATATTTAAAATTCAATGTTATTTTGAATTAATATAACTTCGCTCTGAATCTTTCTAAAATGCATGAAAAATGTGTGTAATTTATTTAATTTGCTAAACTATAACTAATAAGATATTACAATTATTATTACAATAAAAAAAATTATGTAAAACTGATGCTGGTTTTCAATGTATCTAAAATAATAAATCTACAATGCACTATTTCAATTAATTAACCCATCTCATATGTAGATTGCTCGACTCGCATTTAATCCAAGATGTAAAGAGTTGTAACTTTTTCTAATTTGCCGTAACTTTGGAAATGTGTTTCCGTTCTGAGCTCACTGTGCTCTGTGTTCACGACTCGTCGACTAAACGCTTGTATGTAGAGTAGATACATGTGAGTGTGTGGGTGTGTAAGTGTGTTTGATATGAGTACAAGCAGGGCATACAAGTACATACACAGATATGTGCACATGTACGATGCAACACATGTGTATAAGCTTGTATGCGTACAGGAGTGGAGACCACCACATCATTTAAGTGAAGTTGCCAGAGAGGTGGGCCATCATCATAGCCTTTCAGGCTCGGAGACGCCGCCGCCGCCTGAACGGGACCCAACCCAGCACAGCCCAACTCAACTCAAACTGAACCCCAACCAAACACACACACACACATACTATATAAGGACATACAGAGAGAAGAAGGCAAGCAACGAAACAAATTCAGTTGATATGCTTGAGTGCATTGACATGCTGAATTTAATACACACACACATTCACTTGCGCACATCTACATACGACATGTGCATGTGTATGGGGCCGGGGGAAACATGTTTGCGCTGGTATGAGTAAACGTGCACGTACGACAGACCAAAAGAGAAGAAGAACAGAACAATTATGCACAACTCTTTTTTCTAAGTACCTCAAGACCAAACCTACCACCATGCCCATTAAATCATTTCGTTTAGTAATGAGTACTGATGATGATAAAATGGGGAGACAGTCTGTGCCTATTAAAGGTCAGGGCTGAGGTTCACTAATTTGCAAAGAAGCAATTGCAAAATTTCGCATTTATCTGTCACAAACCACTTACATATAATACGTTAATTATGTAATATCTCTGTGCAATTTTATATGTATTTAATTGCAATCTTCTTTTCACATGCATTAATATAGAAGATCCCCCACACTTCATTGTCATTGCAGGGATTTACAAAAATATTCTTTAAACAAAAAGCCATAAATATACCAATTATCAGCTATTAAAACTGCGAGTTAGGTTACACTGGTCAACTTGCAAACATAACTGATATGATGTTGTCCTTGTCTTACCTGTAAGTGGGCTTTGGATTTGCATAAGCAACGCACGCCAGCACTAATGGATCCCCAACTCTTGATGTCAACGCTACTGTTTTATCGTTCATTATGGGCGGCACCAGTTCTCGCATTTCTGTAAAGCCAATAAAACCTCAAATATTAAAATAATACGGCTACATGTTTTGCAAACATTTTTACAAACAGAAACTTTGCAGTCGAGAATGCTCGAGACGTACACACACATACATGCATGCATCCAACCACATTTAAAGCATATGCAAACACGCACACATCCACATTTCTACAGCTTCCCCACACTAGATGGCGCCAGCATTGCTTCCGCTGCTCTGCTCTTTGGAAAATTGTTTCTTGAATTACTTTTGTGTTGATTTTGCTGTAGTTATGAAAACTTTTAGCTTAGATAAGGAGCGTAGAAAATGTCTGCCATGGCTGCGTTGCCATTGTTTATTGTAAAAATTCCAAATACACTGACATATTCAACTTGTAATCATACAAAATATAAAATTTTGATATCAACTTACCAGTTAATTGAATTTTCCCCGCATTGCTGCTGACTATGGAGTCCTGTGTTAATTTATGATGTGTGCGGCAACGATAAATTTTTGTGAGTCATTCTTGGTGATATTATATATTAAAAGTTCTCCTGTGGGTAGCATATGATTTTTGCCATCTTTAAACGAGTAGAAATAATCCATAAATGTATACAATATAAATATATATTATAATTTATGATTTACGTATGTGCTGCAAAACTTACCGCCCTCTAGTGATGGATAGATGTTAAAGTTGGGCTCCTGCAGCCAAGAGGTAACTGTGACGTACTCCTTGACGAACGACGGAATATTGCATTTAATCAGCACGTTACTGCCAATAAATCCGCCCGGATTTTGTACCTCCGGTTCGTAGTGCTGATAAACCACTGGCGCCCCAAAAAACAACACGAAGGATGAACATATTTTTTAATTAAAAGACCATCAACACAAACCGTTCAGGTTGCAAAAATAAAAATCCTAGCCAGCTCGAATTGCAGATACTCTACCTATCTCTATCTGCCTAAATAGAATCATTTCACAAATTCAAATTCAACTTGAGCTCTTCTCGCACACACAAAGAACAATGCAAATTTGTGTTATCTCCAGTTCTTTTAAGCTTTGGGCGCTCGTTGCTTCAAGTGGAATTGGACTTGGCCTAATTGGACTGGGTTTTGCCATAATAATTGCATTCACCGTGCAATTTTGCAATTGCAATTGTATGCACAGTTTGTTAACGCATTCTTATGAATACATGTTTGTAGCATATATATGTATGTACATACATATGTATTTACTATTTATGTAATTTCGGGATATTGTAAACATAAAACCAAAAACCTAAACTAGAAAGCCAAAAAAAGTAGAAGTGCATTCAAATAATCCAATACAAAGTGCAATGGAAAAAATATTCTAACTGCAAGCTAGTCAGTCTCCATCTCCAACTCTAACTCCATCTGTATTTCTCCATCGCTCTTTATGTCCATGTCCATTTTCCATGTCCAGTGTAAGCATCAATAACAGCCATACCAAAAAACTGCATTTGTTACCACTGCAACGTGGGGTCGATGCCTTTGAAAAGTGAGCAAAAACTGATGAGATAAGCATGCTCGACGTCGAGCCACCCGATGCTTACTTCTATATTTTTATCCTATTGCTGATCATGAAATAATTCAAATTTTTTGCATACATTTTCAAATTCCACTAAATTATAATACCCATCTAGCTTTCGAATAAACGGTATAGAAAAAAACCAAACAATGTTATAGGTAGTTGCTCGTTACAACGAAACACGTAATCAAAACTGCAATATTTTGTCAGTATGCGAATATGAAGCTATAAGCGACGTATATGGCCCACTGTACGACTGCGAATGCAGAAGATTTGGTCATGCGCCCAACTGCCTGCTATGGCAACTTCATTGTTAAGCGTAGAGCACAGTGTATTTACATACACAAGTACATACATGACCACACAAACTACACACACACACGAATTGGCTTACATATGTGCAGCCTTATATATGTGTATGTGTGTGTGTTGGAGCATATGCCCGTATAATTGCTTCGTGTTTTTGGGCTGTGGCAAACCCGTTAGATGAAAACAGTAGGTCACATAAACACCCATCGGAGACTCATATAAGATCCGCAAAATGTACATCCGATAGACACACACGCATACACATATACATATATATATATATATATATAGAAAGGAAACGGGCTGATTGAAACCTGGCCACATTCCAGGCATTATCCATAGCACAGTGTGCCCAAACGCAAAGAATACGCAAGAGAATTTCTTAATCAACGTACCTGCTTTAACAATCACATCCCTGGAGATGATGCTTCCCATGCTGTTGGAGGCTATGCACCGATAGACCGACCAGTGAACATCCTGTCGAAACTCCTCCGCAGCAAATGGCGGGAAGTGTAAGGAACTGTTGGCCAGGATATGACGAACCTGCGAAAACATTACACGACATTCAATTAGATCGTTATTCATCGTGATCATCAATCAATTATCGATTTGCTTCGATATAAGTGTAATGGGGTATAAAAATACTAATTACAGTATTAAGCTTACCTTTGATATCGATGTAATGGGATTGTTCTCCTTGTCCAGCCACTGTATATTGGGTACAGGGTTGCCATGGGCAATGCAATTGACAGTGTTGCCCACAGTGTTCATGAATTCTATCCTACTTGGCGGCTCCACAGAGAAACTTGGTCCTTGTGTCTCGTAATAATTTGATATCTCTGCGAAAAGATAAAATGAAAGCGAATTTGCGATTAATTTAGATACGAAATCACAGCGTTTATCACGTTTACATTTTGTGACACAAAAGCGCTATCGCTGTAGCAATCTTAAAGCAACATAAAAACAAGTAAGAAAGCTACAGTCGAGTGTACTCGACTGTGAGATACCCGCTACCCATTTTGAATAAAAGCAATATATTTTGCGGTATTATTCTCAAAATATACCAAATATACTGCAAAAATACTAAAAATATACCAAATGGTATATGTGGTATATCGATATAGTGCCGCATTCAAAATATACCATAGTCGGCACAATATACCAGATTGTCGGCCAAAGCATCTAAGATCCCTAGTAAGTAGGCGTTTTTGCCCATACAAAAGTATTTCTTTAATAACTTCGACAATTTTTATCTGATCGCAACCAAATTTTCAGGGATCATAACTACTATAGTTATTACCGTATATACCAAAATTCGTAACCCTAGCTTTAAAATTACGCTTGTTATTCGATTTTTTTGATTTGCAGGGGCGGAAGTGGGCGTGGCAAAAATTTGAAACAAACTTGATCTGCGTGCAAACATAACAAATGCTGTCGAAAAAAAATTATAGCTCTTTCTCTTATAGTCTCTGAGATCTAGGTGTTCATACGGACAGACGGACAGACGGACAGACGGACAGACACACAGACGGACAGACGGACATGGCTATATCGTCTCGGCTGTTGACGCTGATCAAGAATATATATACTTTATAGGGTCGGAGATGCCTCCTTCTACCTGTTACATACATTTCCTGCCGGCACAAAGTTATAATACCCTTCTACCCTATGGGTAGCGGGTATAATAAAAAAAAAGAGGCAACTGTAAAAAAAGGGTGGCTATTTGTATAGGCAGCGTGTCGGGAGTTTGAGATAATTGCCTGAACGAGAACTCAACAAACACGGGCGTCAAATTCCTTTCATCAGCGCTGAATTACATTTGTTTGCCCCAAGTCTGCATAGAAAATGTCTCGAATTAGCAAATACCCTGAACACAAGTCGCAGAGTACTCGCAGTTTAGCATTCAACATGCTATCTCCTTTTTTTATCAAGCTTCATCGGTTATCTATTGCCGACTCGCTTGCACTTGTGAGCTGTGAGCTTTGCTCCCACACACTTCGCTATCTGTTGCACTCGATCAAATTGGACCAACAAATAGCCGTGCATAAAGGAGACGGGCAGAAGCAGATAGCATGGCATGAATAATATAGTGAGAGGTAAGCCAGCCAAGCCATTTATTCAGACAGCGTGAGCGAGAGGGAGAGAGAGGAAGGAGTAGAGCAAGCAACGGTCAACACGTGACGCCCACACAGGGCAATAAAGCAAATTATCTTTCAATTACATAAATACATTGTGGCTTACCTGTGGCACTTGCCGAAGACGCGCACAAAATAACAACAACTATAATGTTAAATAATAATAATGTTTGGTGCTCCTTCTTCTGTGCTGTCCAAATCATCTTGTTAGCTGTCACTAACTCTGAATAATGTTCAAGCTTAGCTTCTGCAATATATTATGCTGTAATAAAAAAATATATCATTAGTTAAAGTGAATAAGGTAATACTAAAATAATTAAATGAAAGATATTCTTGCTTATTATAATATAATTAGGTTAGCTACAGTTGGATTAGTAAATATGTAATAATGATGAAAAGTGTTGCCTACTTTTCTGCATTGCATTCAGCATTCTAATAAATTGTCGTTATTTAAACAGCGAAACAATCTTTAAAAAAATATATTGACTTCTCAATTATTACTCTATTATATTAGAAAGGGTTAACAACGATCAAACTAAACTGAACGAATAACATAAAAAACCTCTGAATATCGTTTAGTTGCTTCGTCCATTTTCTCTTTATTTTCGAATTTACTCTATTGTAAGTTTTCTTTTTTTTGGTATTTCCATAACAAATTTATCGCTATTTCAGGTAGCTTTTTTCCAATAGATTTAGAATTTCATTAAAAATTGAACAGTTTCCTGCGCAAATAAATCTGTATAGAATCAGTTTCCTTGATTTTATGCTGCGCGCTGGGAATTGATTTGCAATCAGTTGCAAAATGTTTTAAAATGTCAAAAGAGGCAAATAGAAATACATACACGCATATATACATACATACACACTCACACCCATACAAAATCAACATAAGCATGCTTTGCCACCGAGTCCAAACAGAAGAAGTAGAATGCGTGTTCTTATTACACGCTAACTTGTCGCGCCTCATTGTGATTATACTACAAATAATAATAATAATAAGCACTCGTAAATACAGAGTTCCCACAATTATTTCGGCTCTTAGCAAAGAGAGCAAACTGAAAGAGCGCAAGCGATACTAAAAGAGAACGATAAAGAGAGCGAAATGTTTGTGCAGAAACCGTTATAATAATTAGTTATGCATCGCATGTGACAATATGATAATCAAAATGCTGTTATCATAATTCTTATCAAATATTATTCATAATAATAATAATAATACAAACAAAAATTTGGCGCATGACATTCGTATACATTGAAATTTAGCTCATACAAACTATCATTTAATGTTATATTTACCCAGCTTAATTTTAAAATTAATTTCCAATACGATGCCGTTTAAATAATGTAAATTATTGACGTTGCCGGTGTTTTTTTCTTCTCATTGATTTCGCGACGTGAGCTTAAAATTCAATTTCGAGATGTCCCTTTAGATGTGTTTGTTCACTCACAACCACAGGAAAAGAAGCACAAAAATGCAATGCACATTGTACATGTGTAGGTGTGTATTGATGTGTGCACATATGTATGTATGTATGTATGTATGTATGTATTTGCCTCTGGTGGAAAGGCTCTACTGCCATCTATAAACATAAAATTTGTATTGAATTCATGTTGTGTGTGCTCTGTGTGTTGTTTCACTCGCGCGTTGCGTTTTCAAGATGAACGACTGACTCCTCCGACGAGTTAACGATGACTGCCAACAGTCGCATCCCAAGCACAGGAAGCTTTTTTTGGTGGACAGCGCAATCCCGGAGCGGATGTATATACATTACACACGCACATATGCGCGTAAGCTTTGCGCAGATGCTGTATAATCTCGCGCTTGAGTATAACAAATATATCGCATCGCGAGAGCTTTCATATGTAGCAAAGCAAAGCATGCGTAAGCTAAGGACTTGTCGTGCCTCTGCTGATAAGAAATCATCTGTTTGAATAGCAAATAATTATGATGTTATGTATGAACGCACACACAAACATAGCCCCACACATTTACGCGCATCTGTTTAACAGTTCGTTAGGCTATATGTGTGAGTGTAAAAATCCCTCGCAAACTTGACACAACGTGCCGGGTTAATTAGGTAAACAAAACACATAAATATTGGCACACTTACTAAAATTGAAAACGCAGCATTAATATAGAGCTTCACCGACTTCGACAGCCTATAGCACCTATGATTGGCAGGATCGGTTCATTGATTATACTGTGTGCAGTGATTAACTTAAAAATAATAAATTTCAAACCACCACAATTATTCAAAAATTAATTAATCAAGAATCACTTGCTCACTTATACCCCAAAATTATGCATAACTTTTAGAAACTCTAAATGTATTAGAAAAATATTCGTATTTTTGTTTATTTTATTACAAAGTTTACAGCAGATTTTCGTTTCATGAATTGTAAATATATGGAAATTGCCAAATACATTTTTTATTCAAAACTTCTTATTTTCATTTGTAATATTAATTATTTAAAATATAATTGTCCGATAAACAAGTTTGTTCGGTGACTTATGGAAATTGCACCCTATAGAAGTGACACATTAATTTGACTACATAACATTAGTCATTAGTCAAGATGAATTATCACTTATTTCTTCACTTCTCACTCTTAGTATCAATTAAGATTGTAACAAAATGTTTTAATATGAAAATGTTTATTGCGCGTAGTGAAAAACAGTTGTACACTAAATATAACATTGATAAACTTGAGCTTGCAATTCGCAGGAGTTAACATATATTTCTTGCGCCAGCGTAGATGAAATAACTGTAACACAAAATCATTAGAAATGAATTAATATAATAATTATATAGAACATTGGATACTTACTTGTTCGCTGCTCAAAACTAGACAAATGGATTGTTGTCATTAGGTAACTTTGTTCGCTTACTATTTACACTCGACTTCATGTTGTCTGATAATCTCTTTCTGCTATCACTGAAATTAGGTATCAGAATTTTAATTATTACAATGAAATTATAACAAATGAGTATCCTACAGTTTTACGTACCTTTGGAAATTCACATCATTTATTGCTTTATTACCACTATTCTTACTGGCTTCATTGGCCAATGGTTGTTGTCGAAACTGTTGGGTCGCATTTGTTGTCGGGCTGCTGCTTAACAACTGATTAGTTGCAACGGGTCGAATAATGTTTGACGAATTCGAAGTTGTGGTTTTTTGAGTGACACTCGATACGGATTTAACGCTGCTTACGGAAACCTTGCCCAAATCGCCACTCATCAAATTGTAATTGTCTGGTGCTTTTTTGGTTGGCATGAAGTTCGCTGGCAAATTTTTATCTCGCACAGTTTTTGATAGCGAAAATACATTCGGGTTTGGTGCCTTTTTCGATTTGAGAATATTGGGCGCCGTGATATTTGGAGATTTTTGCACATCTTGCGGGCGAGATTTGGCAATTTCGGTGGGTGGATTGACCGCAGTTAGCGAAATGCTTGGCGAAATTTCATTCAGTTGCTTGGTAATACTACTGGTGCCTGGCGGACTCGTGGTGGGAATTATCTGCATGGCAGCGTTGTTTTTCAAGAAATCCTTGGGCAATGCCGATGCTGCATCACTGGGAAATCCCAAAGGGAAATTTACATTTGTTGGCTTTGTGGATTTCACGCTTTTGTCGATGTCACTTTGTTGGGTGGCTTTCTTTGCCAACGTGTCAGCAAACGTTGTCGTTGTGGTGAGATCAACCGATGTTGTCGGAGGTCCTGGATGCTTCTTCATTGGCACGGGATTCTTGACAGGCACATTAACTGGCGTCGTTGTTGTCAGATCCACTGAGCTTACGATAGGCGCAATTGTTGCTCTAATATCAGGCGCAGTTAACGTCTTGCTTTGATCCACAGATATTCGTGATTTTGCTGCCTTATCCCTTTTATTCAGACTGTCTACAGCTTCAAGTATTTCATTGGGATTGGGATGCAGACCTCCACCTTGAGCTAAAGCCGAATAAGACGTTGAATAGTTTAACAAACTAGACAGCGGATTGTCCAGAAACTGTTTGTATTGTCCCAAAGTGGAGAGCACATTATTGGCACTGGCATTGGCCGATAAGCTGGCAAGAGATGGCGACTCTGTGGTCAGTGGATGGTGCATCGTTGGATGTGCTAAAGGCTGTCCAGTGCGGGGCAAACCCAAATCTCTTGAATGTGGTTTGGAGGCATTGGCAAGATTCTGCATTGTGGACATCAGCTGAGCACTCGGCTGCATGCGATTCGCATTTGGCAAAACTCCGAAAGGCGAAGCAAAACTGCTCAGATCGGTATTCATGTCATTGAATCGCAATGCCGAATACTTTTGGTACATCGATAACGTATCCAAATAGTTTTGATTCAAGTTGTAGCCATATTGTGGTATCAACGAGGCTGATTGGAGGCTGTAGTTCAAAAGCGTTTGCATCTGCAAAAAGATTTTCAAACATTTTGAGTAAAACATTTTAAATTATATTATTTAGAAACTCACATCAAGTCCCGGATATGGATTTAGCTTTGACGCTGGCATAGCATTGGGCATTCTGAAATTAAGAAATTTATTAACTCTGTATTATAGTTGTAGTATCTTAATTCAACTTACTTGTCGGCAGTTAATCCCTCTTGTTGAGCTAATTAAGTTAAAAACAAAGTATCATATTAATTGCTAGTTGTTTATCTTGGAATGCTTCAATTAGTTACCCAAATTCATTTGTAATTCCCGCTCGTAAGTATGCCACGCATCGGCTTTCTCCTGCTCGCTCAGCTCCTGTTCCACCTTGTTCTCCAATAAACTGTCATGTTCATGATACTTGTAGACCAGCTCCGACTGACGCAACAGATGAGCCAATATCGTATCCTTGGGCAGAACAGGCATCGTTCTTTCACTCTGCACTGGTTTCGTTAAACTGCCGAGTATTGTAAACGGTTAATAACATCATTTTCAATTCAAAATAATTGTATTGTTTACGTATAAAGTTCGGCGAGTTCTGCCATATTATAATGCCTATCGATTTGCTGCTCATCCACAACGCGAAAGCTCATCGCTTGCTTCGTCACGGACCTCGTGTACACCTTCTCCTCCATTGTGCCCTGCATTACATCATTTTTTGATTAGGTTGTTATAATATAATCATATTAAGGAGTCACTTTACCATTGCAATCAAGCGATAAATGTAGCAATTCTTTTTCTGGCCCAAACGAAATATGCGAAAAATGTTTTGCTGATCGTTCGAGGGATTCCATGAAGTGTCCAATATGATGACTCGGTTGGCGCCAATCAAATTGATGCCCTGACCGCCAGCCTTGGCCGAAATCAAGAAGACGCGAGCTCTTCGGTTGGCTTCGCTGTTGAAGCGTTTGATCATCTCATGCCTAATGTTCTTGGGCGTCTTTCCGTCCAGCCTGTAATAATCCTGTCCATTTATCCACGAATTGCTTGACTTAAATGTCGTGGGTATATCTGCAAAATAAGTCGAGTATTATTGTCAATGAAGAGCTTTCATTTGTGGTAAAATTTACGCGTGTGTTGTAAGATCTCCGGATCGGATTCGGTTATTTTCTTAAAGAAATACTCAACGACATTCAAGACGGCAACAAAAGCCGAGAAGATTAAGCTGCAAAATATCAATTTATATACTACAATAGTACCTTCTGAGAATTTATTGACTTACCACTTCTCTCCTTTCTCCTCGCACATTCGCAATATCGTAAACATTGTACGCAGTTTGTTGCTGGGCATTATAGTCTCCAAATCCTTCTTGGAAAGATCTTTTCGCCACCAATCATTAGTCACCGATATAGTACCAGTTTGGCTGTCGTAGATATCATCTGGTTGATCATCATCTGAGTGCGGCATTCCCGTCCTTTTCATTTCTTTTTTGTTCTTTTGCTGTTTTAAAAGATTTTAACAGAATTGTTAATGGGAAAATAATAACAAGTAAGAAAGCTACAGTCGAGTGTGCTCGACTTTGAATAAAAGCAATATATTGCGGTAATAATCTCAAAATATTAAAAATAAATATGCATGTATTTTCGATCGGAATTTGAACTCGAGCACCACCGACCGGGTGGTTAAAAAAAAAAAAGTTTGTACTTCGAGCGGGTTCGAACCGGGCACCACAACATGCGCGGCTTGCACTCTATCACCTGAGCTATCGCGTTGCTTAAGAACCCCTTTGCATATAGATGCTAATATAGACGAGCATGTATATACGTATACGCATACATACAATACATACATAGCAGGCGGTTTTGCTTATACAAAATATTTCTTTAATAAAATCCACAATTTTTATTTATAATTGTTGTAAATACGATAAAAATAAATAAAAAAAAATTGTGTACCCCGAGCGGACTCGAACCCGAGTCCCCCCGACTACCGCAACAGTAATATGCTTGCACTCTACCAATAGAGCTATCGCAGTGCCTCTTGCATACATATACAAATATAGAGGCGAGCATGTATATACGTATACGCATACTATTTCTTTAATAACTTCTACAATTTTTATCTGATCGCAACCAGATCGCAATCATTAATGCTATAGTTATTATTGTATATACCAAAATTCGCAATTCTAGCTTTACAATTACGCTTGTTGTTCGTTTTTTTTTTATTTGCGGGGGCGGACGTGGGCGTGGCAAAAATTTGAAACAAACTTGATCTGCGTGCAAACATAACAAATGCTGTCGAAAAAAAATTATAGCTCTATCTCTTATAGTCTCTGAGATCTAGGTGTTCATACGGACAGACACGCAGACGGATAGATCGTCTCGGCTGTTGACGCTGATCATGAATATATATACTTTATAGGGTCGGAGATGCCTCCTTCTACCTGTTACATACATTTCCTGCCGGCTCAAAGTTATAATACCCTTCTACCCTATGGGTAGCGGGTATAAAAACGGTCATTGAACTCACCATATTCGCATTTTTCCAAGCATCTTCCAATACTTTGGGATGTGTCCAAATCTGTCAATCAAACATATAAGTTTAATATTGTAATAATTATTCGCTTAAGCTTAAATTACCTTTCGCAACACGGTGTAATCTGTAATAAGACTTTTGCCTCGACTGTCGCCGCGACTTGCAATTGCTTCCAGAATATATTCATAGAGGGTGTTCTTAAAAGGATATCAAATCAAGAATTAACACAAATATTTGTAGAGTTAATGTCAATAAACTAACCTGAACTGCGGTCATTGGAATAAACAAAACATATTCAAACTTTTGTGGCAAAAAAGTCTTTAGCAATTCGGCTTCTTTGCGCTGCAAAATAAATATAACATTTATTAAATTAATGGTGCTAAACTAACCAATTTGTCATTAGTTTAAAATACCTGCACAAAATTCGAGAGCTTCTTATGTAGCACAAAGGAACGTTGTTTCATCACAGTAATATCCTTTTTGCTAGAGTCCTTGTGCTGACCATTCTTGATGGGATTCGCATATAAATTGGCAAATTCCTTCTCAGTGCCAAGATACAGTGGCTTTATAAAGTTGACCATGCTATAATCTGTAAGCAGTTTGAATCGAAAAATAAATATAATAGTAAATACTCTAAATCTGAAAGATTTACTCACATTCTTTTAAATTGTTTTGAATTGGCGTTCCAGTGAGCATTATGCGCTTAGGTGTAATAATTTTGGACACCGCCAAACTTATAGCCGACTTGCTGTTCTTAATGATGTGTCCCTCATCGCACACCACAAGATCCGCACCTAAAAGAAGCCTTTTATATTGTGACTGCCTCTATAAATGTGTCAAATATATATTACCCGGTTCAAGTAGATATTTATTGACTTTATCCCGTATACTCTCCAACTTCGAAGTGCTCAAGTTGCCGCGATTCTTGTAAAACACTAGAGTTCGAAAAGCCTCATAGCCAACCAACAAACAGCCTGCTTTGCTGGTCGATGACAAAGACCATTCCTCCAAGACTCTTAGTTTATCGGAAATGTCACTAAAGATAAGAAAAATATGTAATCACCTAATAACAGTAATTGGTAGTATTGCTTACGATAGATCGGGAAAGACGTAGACTTTGTATTTGGTTTTACTTTTAAGTGGTCCCAGCCATCGTTGAAGTTCATCGGCCCAATTCATAACCGTACTCTTCGGACAGAGCACTAGCACCTTGGATGTATTCAGTTCCTTGTAGGAAATCACTGTGTGCAACAGTGCGATTAACTGCAAAAAGAACCATATAGTTAATATAAGAAAATTAGGTTCTACTAATCATTTTGATTACCTGCAAAGTTTTGCCTAGTCCCATGCAATGGGCCAAAATGCAACCAGATCCTGTATTTTTTTTGCTATGATCAATGCCACCGTAGCATGAATCATACATGAACTTAATACCATCAATTTGATGTGGCTTCAATAGCTTGACAAGATCGTCATCGACTTGCACAAAAGTCTTTGTTTTTTCCAGATAATCGAGTATGAATGCATTTGCATGTGTGTTCTTGTTATTTTTAAGTGCTTTCGTCAAGGTTTTCTGCTTCTGCTCCAATCGACGTACTCGCTCGGTTTCCGTCTCCTGTGCGGCTCGCGTCTCTTTCGCCAGCTGATCCATGCGTAGCATTGGTTTTAGCACACGTGTGTTCACCTCCACGGGTTCGGGCTCCGCTTCGGAATATTCACTCTCGGAACTCACAACGATTTCCTCATTTTGATTGCGTTTTTCCGCCTCGGCCAGACGTTTCTCCAGCGACTTTTTCGATCTCTTAGGCTTCACAATATTGTCATGCCATGATTGTTCGTCATGACTATCTGATTCCTTTAGAACGCCATCCAAATCGGGCTTAACTTCAATGTCTTCAGTATTGCCACCATCATCGTCGCATTTGAAGACTTGCAAAAACTTGTCGACGACCTCCGATTTGGATTCATTCTCTGAAGATGATGAATCCTTTAATTGATTGTAATCGCTTTCATCCGACAGGCCAGAATCGCTGTTGGAGTCATCCAGTAATTCTTTTTTGATCTGCTCATTGAATCGCGACAAATATTGATTCTCTGTGATGGCTTCGTCGTCGGTCTATAAAATATATAAATCAAGATTAGGTTGCCGTTCAATACTAAATGCCCGCCCACCTATTCTTCGATGATCGTCACAATTTTGCATAGTGAAAATTGAAAACTCTACATACATACTCACTTCTTTGCAACTACGATCACTGTCAAGAGCTTCCATATCATCTTCAGACTCGTCCAGCGCTTCAATACCCTTAACACTCAATGGTTTTGTCTTCGGTTTGTCCTTCAGCTTCACCTGTCGCTGCTGCACGTGACGTTTCTTTAAGCCACTCAAGTTGGTCAGCCTTATGAATTGAGAAATTTATTAGTTTCCTTTAAATATGCTTCTATTTAACACAAACCTTTCAATTTCCTTGTCTGTGTCGTCAGCAGATGAACATGTAGCTTCCCCTTCGCCCTTCATGTCACAGGACGCTTGGCGGAATTTCCTATTGGTTATATCCAACTTAATATACTTTGAGAGATCAATGCCATCGTTGTACTCGAGATTCCGACATCGTACGCTCTCTTTATCCGCCTGTTTCGTTGAAGTTTCCACAGAACACGATCTAAAAGCTTCATTACAACTACTCGCATTATCCGAATCGTAGCGTGAAGAGTCTGAATCAGAATTCAAAAGATTCCTTTTGGCATTGCGATTGATGCGATGCCGCTTTTTGAAGAAGCTTTTTGTGTTGGTTTGCGTTGCTTCAGTCGATGTTGTTTGTTTAATATTCGCTACCTTTTGCAATTCTTTTATTTTACTCGAAATAAACACTTGCAACTCCTCTTCAGTTTGCACTGTTTCCGCATTGCAGTGATTCAGTATGTCTTTGGCACAGCTCAGTGTGTCCGCCAGTCGTTTGCTCAACCCTGTTGCATTCTCACTAAAATTCTTGTAAAGACTTTCAAAGTATTCATCGCCGGGCTCAACTTCCAAGGGTTCAGAGCAATTGAAGTCCAACACTGATTCATCAGCTTCCCTTTTGCTATTCTCCATGCGTAGTATCTTGATTTTGTTGATGGTGTTGTCAACAAAATTAGAGACATTCGTCGGCACCGTGTCGCTGGACGATACAATTTGACTCAAGAGCAAATCTTTAACACTACCCAGTCTAGGTTGACTCAGCACAAGCTCCTGTGACGTGTAGTTGTGGTCATTTAATGCATCCGAAAGTTGTGTTCCGCTGTGCTCATCATTATCATCATCCTGCTCCTCCCTTAACTCACACATTTCGCCAATTGCGTCCTCGATGCATCCCACGGTGGTCGCAACTTCCTCTTCATAGCCTTGCCCCTCAAAATATGTGGTCTCTGTGACCTCCTCAGGCTCAAATTTGATTTCACTTATGAGCTGTTGCTCCATTAGATCGTCATTTGCCGTATTTTCCACATCCGGCATTTCTGCATCTGATAATGAAGTGCGCCATTCACAACTCATGCTCATTGTTTGCTGCAAACGAAATCAGCAAAGATTTTTATTAATGAATTCTGACGCACACACAAATCTGCTTGTACATACGTGTATCCGGTTATTTAAATGTACTCAAATGCATCACAAAATATTGGGATTCACTCATTAGATGCAAAAGTAAATGCACTTTCTGCTAAAACAAATTTCTAGATATTGTTGATAATAGGGATGGGCGAAATTGTACAGCGATAGCTTGACATATCGTAATACCGATGAATCTAGTATTTAAATATCGCGTAATAAATAAATAATAATAACATAAAACATTTTCTCAAATACATCATGGAGAATCATTATTTTCAACATATGAAAAAACATCGCTTCGGATTTATATGAAATATACATACGATGCGTTTAAGCGCAAAACATAACATAGTCTGAGATGACACATTCAACTGCAGTAGTCGATCAAACAACGCGACCGTTTGCTGCTCTTATCGATAATATAATGCTCATATAGCGCATCTCTAAAGAGTACCAAGCAAAGTGAAACAAGTAAAAAAAAATAAATAACCATGAACACACGAAGTAGAAAAGCAAATCAAGAAAAAGTGCAGCGAAAACCCAATCTAGCGAAGTTTAAAGCACCGGCTATTAAAAAAGCTAAAAACGAAGAGAACACAGAGCGAAGGTTTAATATTACTAAATTTCCACCGTTCGGTATCCCCAAACATGCTTTGACACGAACTCTGGAGATTGTTAATGATCCTAATGATGAGTTTTGGCTAAACAAAAACTCATCGTGTGCGCCGCCAATTAATGATATTGTTTATGGCGGTGGTGTCCAGCGATCGGAAACATATATTAAGTTGAATTTGGCACGTAAATGTTTGTTGACGCGTGATTTTCATAACTTGGCTAAATTGTTGACATCGAACATCATCGGCGACACTGTGATGCAGAAATCCTCGTTTCCCATTTTTACAGATGTAAGTTCCGTTTTCATGCTCCCTTATTCTACGATCACTTATTCTATGATCTACTTTCAGTATGCATCAATCCTACTCACACTAAAGGATCCTGAACTTTTGCAGAAACTGAAAGCGACAATATCGAACTCTACTACTAGTGCCAATAAATCTTTGCAATTGAATTCTACGTCTACAGAAAAAGATAATACAATAACATAATACTTTAAGCCATTTCCTTTGACGAAAGCCAGCCTCTATTCAAATTTTGACTATCCCATATAGAATTAATTTATTTAGATCTAAGAAACTACAAATTTAGACACTACTTTACTATTTAAGAAAATATAAGTACAAATAAAAAGCAGACCCACGACCCTCGTCGCAATTTGTAATTTCTCTACCATGTGAGGTTTTGGCAACTTTTACTATTCTTCAAAGCCCTATTTCGCGAACGGCTTCCCATTTTAATCGCCTCGACATTTAATTTGATTTAAAAATAATGCGCAAACATAAATATATAATTTCTCAAGTTCACGGTATTTGTCGCCTATTTTCTTTGTGTACCATTTACTTTGCTTTTTACACACATAATCTAGCTATCACTAAAAAAAAATGCAACTTGTCTCATGCGCTGTGGCAATAACCGTATTAGCCTGGGTCGCTAAAATAACTTCCATGTTACAAGAAAATAACTTAATTCCTTTCACTTTTGTTCAATTCCTGAAGGATTAAGCACAATTTAAAAAAATACAAATCTCGCTTCTATTAGCATTTTGTAAACCTTTTTGAAATGTATAACTTTTGATGATAAAAATACACATTTTTATTGGTAGCACACATTTTTATTTATTTATTTCCTTTGAAATTCAACTTGGATCTGAAGTCCTTCTGTCAGTCCAATTTTAGTGCAGCCAGTCGGACGTCTTCTTCAATGTTTTCGATTCATGGCCAAATCTACGGTGCCTTCGTAATGTTCAAGATATAGATGCGTATTTTTAAATACTATACAGTTCAAGGTGACACAATTCATGATCATCAACAACACAAATCTTGTGAGAAACATAGCGAAAAATAAATAACAACAAAACACTTTTATACAAACTTATTTTTTATTTGCTTTTAACGATTTTTTCATTAATATTTGTTTGTTGAATAAAATACTTGATTAAATGTTAAGATATATCTGCATGTTTACTTTTCAATAAAATCAGAAACTTTGAAAATCATGTCAGTGATGCAATTGGAGAATAGTTATACATTTTGTTCTGAATTCTTCACTTTATATAGTGCGTTTAGTGTGTACTGAAGCCTACCTTTATTCTTTGCCCACTAATTGGTAAGACTACAAAAAAAAAAAAAAAAATTAAGAGCATAATGAAATATGAATACGAAAGAGACTACAATCAATCATATATTTAGTATAAGTCTTCCTCCATTGAAAAGTCTGATGTTTCGCCAGCATAAAGAGAGCTGAAAACAGGAAAAAATAATAAACTTGTTAATATAATGAAATTGTAAAAAGTGGAGTCTTTAACGTACTTTACGGCTCGGCTGGTGAAGAAAACGATGCGTTTTAGCTTCTTATTGTAAAAGAAATAGTTAAAGGACCAGAGGCAACCAGGTTCGCCAAATGGATCCGAGCTAAGATCCGGATTATAGCTATAAATGTCGCATTCCGATAAGTTAACCTCATCGTCGACAGCAGACCATAATGGCTGGCGCAAACCCTGATATTGATCGCCAGCCAAAGCAGACAGGTTCGAGTGCACCGAATTCATAACCCAAGGCAAGGAAGGTTCCTTGCTAAACTCATGCGACTGCAATATGAAAGAAAAGAAAGATAGAAAAATTAGTAAGTTTTCAAGAATCAAAGAGATAGTACTTTTAAACTCACCTTTGCATCTGAGAAATCATAGTCAGGCTCGAAAGACGCATTCAGCGTGGCAATCAAGTAAAAGAGAGTTTTGCGTGAGATCGTGTCACACAGAATGACGCCTTCATCACCAGACTGGCTGTTGTTGCGATGAAAGTTGGGCGAAATGTCCGATAGCGTTTGAGGCGGCGATAACGCCTGCAGATCATGGCCATGGGTCTCGGCCGTGAATCGCTTGTACAAGACTTTCTCGGCAGCTACCATTTTGCTAAAATTGTTGAAATACAAAAAAAAAAACAACATTATATAAATTGTATTTACGTAAAACAATCTAATCAATCATAATAGGTTTAATGTAACGAAGTAAAAACAAAACGTGTTAGGTAATTTTAAAAAATGTCAACGCATTAAAAATATATTTTAACTATTACATTTCATATTGTGTTCAGGGTCAAGCCCCCACGGATGAAGGTTATCTTGTTATATAATTAATCAATATCAAGAATTACTTTATCGTTGTACGTATAAACAAAAGAGTTACCTAGAAATTTTTACATTAAAGAAACTATTATTTGCCTATAAAAAACAAAGTTTAGCTTACGGATGTGAGATGGTCAATATATTATTATAAAAAATTTAAATATGTGATAAGTATATAAGAATTAATATTACGCAGGTAATTAAATGCTTAAATGGAAATTCCTTATTAGTTTAAGAAATTGACTTAATAAAACACTATAATATTGAGAGTAAAAGATTATACAGTACAAATAAGGAATAAAATAATGCGAAAGTTAATCAATATTTACTCGAGCTTTTATTAAGCTTTTTTAAATGCAGTGAATAATTTACATACATAAAAAGTTGGGTTGCTAAATTATTATAAACACAATTAATCAATGAATAATCTATAAAATTTCCATTCAAGTCTCAAAAAGTTTGGGAATCTGATAAGAATTTGTGATTATAAAAATAAGGTTTGGCACAACCAAATAAAAATATTATTAAATATTGGGATCAGTTTGGAATTGAGCTTTTAACAAGCTTTTTAAAATACAAAGATAATATACTATATGTTATTGTTTCCGTATAATTATAATCAGATCATCTAATTCAAAATTCACTAGTCTGATAAGAAATTGTGATTATATAAGTGAGGTTTGTATATTTTGCTTACCATGAGTAGCTTTCGATGCGTCCGAAAATTGTGACACCACCAGTTTGAATAGAAATCGCATTGTTGATGGCCTCGAAGCGCGAGCTCTCGAGTAACTTCATCTTGTAATTCCACTTGTTCTCTGCTTCCGGGATTCAGGATCTCACTTATAAGCAATATATATGTATATATTTTTCGCGATGAGATATTGTGAATTGCAGGCGAACGTTTGAGAACACGACGTCGTTTTCGTTATATGAATTATAAACGATCGAGTAAATTTTCTATATGCGTATGCTTCACAAAGATTTAAGCAAATTTTGATCGACAAAAACGAACAATAGCGAAACAAAAGGCAGCAGCTTAAGCGCAACAACAGCTGTTTATCAATATTTGCGGCGTCGTTAAAATGTTTCTCGTTTGGACAGCTCTTGCTCCATATATGGCCCAGAAAGGAATAGTGTGGACGACTTTGAAATTTCTAAACATGGTACTCGGATGAACAGCGATTCTCTTCTTGACAGCGACTCTCTTCTCGATGATGTTGTAAATATGCTGGAGTCTGCACTGTTTTACTAACATTACACTTTAACACAATTGCTGGCACAATTTAAATTGATCTCTTGGGTTCTTTTGCTTTTTTGAGTGTTTGAACTGCAACAACGAGCACTGGCTGCAGTCAGAATTGTTTGTTTTCACAAATATATATTTTTGTTGTATAACTTTGTATCTGGATTACTTATACGCACCCACACACTTAAATGATGCGTTTGTATGTAGTTCTTTTTGTTAGTCTTGTGTGCGTGTGTGTGTATACACACGAATAAACGGTTGAATGGGTGTGCGTTTGTGTATAGATGTGTGAAGTGTGACCTTCGTATTAAGGAACATACGCAGAAATATAAAATGGCGTCAAATATTCTGCGTATAGCGCGTCGGTTTTGTTTTTCTTTCGTTTTCGATGTTCTACTCCACTCCACTAATCTTTTTGTATCGTTGTATATCCGGAAATAACAACAATGCAACACTTAGTAATCAAATAAATGTTCAGAATCCATTGAACGAGACATATTTATATATTAGATAATTTTGCTTTTGTACGTTTTGTAGTTTCACTTATGTATTGATTACTTGATTGCTTCTTGATTAATTATTATCGCCAATTGGTTTTCACACAAAGCGCTTTCTCTTTGGGCTGATTAAGTGATAAGTAAATAAAATATGAATCACTTTTAATATTGGTTGAAGATTTTCTGTACGGAAAGACACACTGGCTCACTTTACTCAATTTTTTTTACTAGTGATGCACCAAGGCTCTAAGCATCGATAAATTAATTTTCAATGGGTGATGATATAGGAATTGAATGCGATATTTTTACTTACGATGGTTTATTCGATAGATAAAATGCAAGATTAGGCATTAACTATGGTAGAAATTATATATCTTGTAAATTTGTAACATAATATGTTAATAAAAATATAAAATTATTATATTTATTAAAAATAAAAAACTTTTTTTTATTTTGGTGCTAATTTTGATGTTATCGCATCTATACCAAACTATCGTTTAATGCTTATAAACCTGGGCAATACTCGCATATCGATATTAGGCCAAAATGCAACAATGCTGCGCTTAACCATCTATTGTGCATCTCTAATACATATGTACATATAAATGAATCGCACTGTGTAGATGAATATTAAATACGAAAATTTGCGATTCTTCTTGAGCTTATCACATTAAAAGCGACCAGTGTCAATACATGTGTAATATCGTGTTAAATTCATTTCCGCTTGCAAGTCGCAACTGGTGTTCGTCAAAGTAGACAAACCGTTTTAATAAAAGACCACGACGGGTGTTGTCCCTCTTAAGTAGTATATACATTTTCCATTATTATAAGTTCATGTAAATTCTCAAGTAACTGTTACACAAATTTGATATTTTGTTTTTTTTTTTCATATATATATTTTTTTAATTTTCGCCACATTAGAGCATTAGCGATCTTATGAAAATATGGATATTATTTTGTTATATTTGCAGTTTAAAAAGTTGCTGTACATAAAATGGCGGAGGGAAATGCTGGAGTAAGTGCTGAGGGAGCTGCCGCTTTGGCTGCCCCAAATCCTAATGCCGAAGTAATCAGGGGCCAGATATTCGAAGTTGGCCCACGGTATAGGAAACTAACATATATTGGTGAAGGCGCATATGGCATGGTGGTGTAAGTATATCTTCTGTTCTGTCCTAAATCTTGTTGGAGCACAACCAGAATACACTGTGATTCATCATAGTTCATTTGCTTACTCTTTATATCATAAAAATATATATATTAAAACAGTTCATGTCGTTAATAAAAAAAAAAAAATTCATATATAATTACAATATTAGTTCAAATAACTCATTACATTTTTGTTTAAGCCCTGATATAAAGTGTTTTCAAAACATTTACTGATAGTCTTTAGAAATAATAAATAATTACCTTGAAATAGTTTTTTTGTTAATAAAATATTCACGGCAGCAACTTATTTTTGGTTTGATTTTATTGAAATTATTTTTATTTTGTTCTAAATATTTGTTGATGTCCACCACTAATTACTATTTTATCTTCATTCATTCATTTTTTATTATAAAACGTAATCAAGAAATTTTTATAAAATTTTATTATGAGTTGCATGACAAGATAGCCAAAGCTTTATGTATGATAAAATATAAAATATAAATTCTGTTCACTTATTAGAATCTTTTATTTGCAGATCTGCCGATGATACGTTGACGAACCAAAGAGTTGCTATAAAAAAGATTTCCCCATTTGAGCATCAAACGTATTGCCAACGAACTTTGCGGGAAATAACCATTCTAACAAGATTCAAACACGAAAACGTAAATAATATTTGTATAATTTGGACTGAAAATGTAAAGTTTTTATATCGCGGCACATATTTATTACAGATTATTGATATTCGAGACATCTTGCGAGTAGATAGCATAGAACAAATGAGGGATGTATATATTGTACAATGCTTAATGGAGACTGATTTGTATAAACTATTGAAAACGCAGGTAAATACAAATCTTTTTACATATTTGCAGTTAATGAGTTATCATCTTGATATGGTGAGTGCATCTAATCTTATCTAAAATATATTTGCTTTCTTTGCTTGCAGAGGCTGAGTAATGATCATATCTGTTACTTTCTGTATCAGATATTGCGTGGTCTAAAGTACATCCATTCGGCAAACGTTTTACATCGCGACCTTAAACCGAGCAATCTATTACTCAATAAGACGTGCGATTTAAAAGTATGCATCATATTTGATGGAGTGCTAATTATTTTTTAAATTTTATTGTTAACCTGATTTTTTCGCTTACAGATTTGCGACTTTGGTTTGGCACGTATTGCCGATCCGGAGCACGATCACACTGGGTTTTTAACTGAATACGTTGCTACTCGATGGTACAGGGCACCAGAGATTATGCTTAATTCAAAAGGTTATACTAAATCGATTGATATCTGGTCAGTTGGCTGCATTTTGGCTGAAATGTTGAGCAATCGACCCATATTTCCCGGCAAACATTACTTGGATCAGCTGAACCACATTCTTGGTGTACTAGGCTCACCATCACAGGAGGATTTGGAATGTATTATTAATGAAAAGGCAAGTGCAGCCGTCTAGATAAACTAAAGTTATTCCCTTAATAATTTTACGTATGATTTGCAGGCAAGAAATTATTTAGAATCATTGCCATTCAAACCAAATGTGCCATGGTCAAGGTTATTCCCAAATGCAGACGCTTTGGCATTAGACTTGCTTGGGAAAATGTTGACGTTTAATCCGCACAAACGAATTCCAGTCGAGGAAGCTTTGGCACATCCATACTTGGAACAGTATTATGATCCCGGCGATGAGGTAATTTTAAAATCTTAATTATACAATACATAGATATAAATATATTTAGATACACCACTAATTATTTAATGTAAACAATTACCTTTAGCCCGTTGCCGAAGTACCGTTTCGCATCAACATGGAAAATGATGATATATCTCGAGATGCATTGAAGTCATTAATTTTTGAAGCAACGTTGAAATTTAAAGAACGACAACCAGAACAGGCGCTTTAAAAACAAAAACTTACAAAATAAAATAACTTACATTTTAAACATATTGGTTTTATTTTGATTTCCGTTATGTTGTTTTTCGGTTTTGTTTTGTTTGTCGCGTATTTTTAATGTTTCACATTTGCTACGTTAGCTTGTTCGGTGTTATATTTTCTTATTTGAATTAAGTATAGCAAAGACATAAAAATCAACATCAAAATAACAGAATTAAATACTAACTCGTATATATCATTTGTCTGTGTATAAACAAAAATTATTTCTCTTACACATAGTGGGTAAATCCTATTAAACTTCATATAAATACATGTGTTTACTTATACAATATATTATATATTTATACATCATATGTGTATTCATGCGAAAAAAACGGCATGTACCTAATGCATTTACGATATCTCATTATATTATAAGATGAATAACATGTTTTACCTACACACGTTGATAAGTTTGTCATTCTCCAATTAACACACACACTTTTTAATCATGTACTGTATAAACAAATGTCATTTAATATGTTCAACAGTATACAAATTTACATCGTAAACGTAAGCTAACAATTAGTCAGTACCAAAACGAATGTTACACACATACATATATATGTATCTGTCTGTTTGTCTGTCTGTTTGCCTATTGTCTTCTTTGACATATTACATAATTATATATGTCAATCGAGAGTTCTTTATATATATATAAATGTATGTGTATTTACATAATTACCATTTTACATTAACAATTACATCTCAGTTCATTATTTCTCTAAGGATATTGAAGAGTTTAATCAATTTATGCATATTGTATATTTGTGTGTTTATTTGTTCTGTATTTTAACAAGAAAATCAAAATATTATTAACTCGTATTTCAATTGTCGATTTCAAATAATAGCAAAATAATCCAAAACGAATTTGTCTATAGACTAAATTTTTTGAAACTACACTCTAACGCATTGATTGATGTATTAATAAGCCAGAATGTTTTTTTTAGTACTCAGATCTCTGCAAAAAAATAAAAAGAAAACGAAACAAAACAAAGAAAGCAAAGTATCTATGTATTGCAAATCTCATTTGAAAACAGCAAAAATATCTTCTTGCTCATCTAATAACTAATTAAACAAACATAAAAACGTAAATGAAAAGAACAGATTGTATCTTTAGGGATGCTGAAATTATAATTTCTATCGCATCTTTTCAATATAATAATGCTTCGATTTTGATCAATCTCTTGTTGATATTCATGTTTGTACCGATCTACTAATCAAATGATAGTTAGATAATAGCTATAGATATACCAAGAAAATGATGATGTGTATCAAGTTTCATTTATTAACAACAAAATATTGACTCGTCTCGTTCCTGATTATTATTATAATTATTATTATGTGTCTGTATGTTTGTATATCTTGGTGTACACTTGATGGAGTTGCACATTTCATAGATTCTTTAATTCTGCAAGGGAATTCATGTGTGAAGTGTACTTTCAATTAAATTTATTGTAGTAGGAAGATTAAATGCAATTTTAGCAAATACTATACTCATTACATTCCATTGTATGCGTGTGTATGTGTCTGTAGGTATATATGTATTTTAAATACAATTATATCTTAATTGAAATGCACTTTGAACATAAGTAAACATTATTTTTTTGAATCTTCGCGATGTTAATAAATCCTTAAACTATGTTGAAAATCTTGGATCATTAAAAATGTAATAATTTACGAAAAACTACAAAAGTCTTTGCTTACAATTTTAATTTCTGGGAAATATATGGATGAAAGGTCAACTTTTAAACTATCATTAATAGCATTTGTTGATTGTTCAAGGGAAACACTTCATCTGAAGAATCCTCTTCCGATGTGAATATGGTGGAAGAGATTAATAAATATTTTGCAGTTCGGTTAAGTGGCCAAGTCAAGTTCTAAATTGCATTATTTACCTAGACTATAAGCAGGTTGAACTACTTCAGACATGCAGATCTTTCAATGTTTGTCCAGGTGCACCACTTCATGTACTATTACACGTACGTGTACCTAAAATCCATACCATAAATATTTTACATTATTTGGCTCAATTGATAAAGCCAATTGGTGAACTGTTGCAAAAGAAATTTATTTACGCTTTAAACACATTTACTCTTTCAAAAAATGAACAATTTTTGAGAAAAATGTTTTTTTCTCGGGATAATCGTTTGTAAGTGTTTGAATAATTTCCATCAGCGTATCATTCATCTCAAGTTGATTCTCCAATTGTTGCTGAATAACACTTTCTGATCTCACAATTTTGAGCTGTCCCTTGGAAGTGCTAAGCTTACGGAATGCCTTAGCCCGATTCTGTTTGCGAATAATCTGCTCGAGATTAGCGTGTTTCATTAGAATAGCATCTTCAATTTGCGCTTGGATTCTAGTATCTTTGGTTGTGATTTCTGTGAGATCCGCTTGAATCTTTCGCAGAATGTAGATCATTTTTTCTATATTGCTGACAGAATCGACGATACGGTTATCCGCTAGGAATGCGATTTCATTTAGAATCGCCTTCGTTTTATTGCGCACTTCTTCAAGTTTCACTTGCGCCTGCGATGAATTCTTAAACCTTTTCTTTTTGGCATCGATATGCTCTTTGACCGAAGCATTCACAAATATTTGCTCCCGATGCATTACACAATGTTCTAAATCTTGAACTAATTTCTCTTGAGCACGCTTCAATTGACTGTAACGTATATTCATTCTGTGTATTTCGATTTTCATTGCGCCTATTTCACCATTTAACGATGACTCCGACTTGGACCAATTGATAGTTTCCTCAATTAACTTGTGTTTTGTTTCCCAAGACAATGCTTCTCGATGGCTGTCGAGCACCAAGTCTTTGTTGAGCTCGATTTCATTTTGCAAGTCATTTATATCCTTTTCCAATTTCAATGTGCCTGCTTCAGTGTCCTGAAATTCAAAATTATAGGATTTTCATGTTCGTTCAGATTAAAATAATTTGGAGTACTAACCTTGAGTCTTTGGCTCAGCTCTGCTTGTTCATGTTCGTACTCGCTTTCTTCGGTGTCATGATTTTTGCGTTTATTGTAAATTTTCTCGTTGAGCAGCTCCAATTTGGAGGTGTATTTTTGTATGTCTAGCTTTAGATCTCGCGTTTTGCTTTCTGATATCTCCAACTCTTGCTCAACTTTCAATGATTTTTGCTTTATGATTGACAATTCTGCAAAATATGTGAATGCATTAGTATTCAAATATCTATTTCATACGGGATTTTCATATCCTACTTACGTTTGCGGGTCACCTGAATCTCATGCAACTGATCACTTCGCTTATGCGTCAAGTTGACGTAATGATTCTGCAGCATTATCCAAAATTGTTGATGCTCTCTAATCTGATGTTCTCCAATGTGAATGGATTTCTCAATTTGTTTGATCTGTTTAAATAATTAAGTAATTTAATATATAAATATCTCTATTTACCGCAAATCTCACCTTTAATTCAGTTGGATTGCCAGTCTCATCCCCAAAGGCACTTTGGATCTCTTCGATTTGGCTATTTAACTTCTCGAATCGCTGCATTTTGATATCAATCTTAGTTTGCATTCGCTTCAGTTCGTCTTCCAGGCAATCGGATTTTTGTTCAGCCTTATTCAGATTCTCTTTGACAACATCATTTTCATTTCGAGACTTGTAAAGTACTCCTCTTAACTGCTCCACATCCAGCATGGCTAGCGACAATTGATTTTGAACTTTCGACAGCGACAAATCGACACTTCGACGTTGCTCCTGCGCTTTGTTCAAAAGCTTCAAGCGATAACCACTGGCTTTATCGGTAATAAGTTGTTCTTGAGCCAGTTTGAGTATAGCTTCTTCGGTTTTAAATTTCTTCTGATGATTTTTGTCCAGCACGAAATCAAGGCGACGGATTTCAGACATCAATTTGTGACCTTCACGTGTGGCTTCTTGCAAATCGGCTTCAGTTCGCGCTAAGAAGTCGGGGAATTCGTCGAGTTTGTTTTGCAAGCCCGTCAAATTTTCTGCATCGCGTTGACCTAAAATAAGGCATCTTTAGCTTACGTCTAGTGATAATTGAGAGTAAGAAAAACTTACAGTCACGACTAAGAGTGTTCATGTCATCCACCATTCGCTGCTTGAACGATTCTAGTTTCTTGTTTAATTGCATTTCACGTGCTATTTGTTTTTTTACAGCCTCCACACCATTTAAACTTAGTTTGATGGCTTCTTTTTGTTTTCTGCATTAAAAATGACAAATTAAAAAATGCATTGAAGCCTAATGATAATTGCTCAAATTGTTTTGTCAAAAATGTATTAGCTTACCTTATATTATCCTGCACTTGGAATAATATCTTATCACGCTGCTGAATCGCAATGATCACCTCACTCCAAGCTTGCACCAGACGCTTGTGTTCATTCTGCAGTGCTTCCAGATCGGTATTGGCATCCGCAATGCTCATATTGAGAACGTTCACCACCTCTCGGATGGCTGCTCCATCTTCGATAATTGATTCGAGTTCGGCCTCCTTTTTCTTCACCTCCATATCGAGTCGGTAGAAAAGTATATCGGACTTGCGTTTCTCCTCTGACAGCTGCTTCTGCAACTGTGCATCGCGGCTAACAATGCGCTTGGCATTCTTCACCTCATCCTCGACATCGTAAGCCCATTGTTTGATGTTGCTGCCCAGACTTTGTAGATCTTCCAGCTCCATCATGCGTGTCTGATACAATGATTTTTGCGTGCGCGTCAATTTCACCTTTTCTTCGTATTCCTTTTTAATGATTTCTACTGCAGCTTCCTCTTCTTGTCGCTTCTCAATGTGCTCGTCAATTTGCGTTGAGATCTCCTTGATTTGTTGCTCCTGATAGGTTATTTTATTTTGCATATCATAAAGGGCCAATCCTTGAGCTTCGCGGCGATCTTCCTTCTGTTTCACTTGATATTTGATGTCCGTTATCTCATTTTCCAGCTTATACTTGGTCCGAAGCAGATGCTCCTTGAGCGATTGTTGGAACTTCCGCAAAAGCGGATGATTGGGCGGCAAAATGCTCATTTCCTCCGGCTCCAAAGCTGGTTGTGGATCTGCATCCGATATGTTAGCAAAGTCGCAGGAATCTTGGTCTTCGGTGTCCTCCATTATTGCGAAGAGAAATTGAGTTCACAAAAAATATATTTATACAAGTTTTCGGGTTGCTGATTCTGTTTTTTATGTTTATTCGTTATAAATATCAAGCGCCTGTTTGGTTGCCAAGTAAAATGAAAATTGTTTCTAAGAAACATTGTGGTAAACAGCAACTTTTCGAATTGCAATCGAAATATAATCAATCGAGTCGTTTTTTGCGCTTATCGATTAGAGCTGGCTAATTGGTTAATCGTTCGTAATCGTAATTATATCGATACTTAGCATGCTGAAGCCGATCAGCGCATGCGCATTTCAAAAGTTGAGCGCCTCAAGCAGTCATCACATATTGAATTTTTGTAGCGAGCAAGTTTTATATAACGAACATTTTGGTAGTTTAAGTAATTTGAATTTAATTTTAATAGCTCATTTATGCTGCATTTACCTCCATTTTGTGTTGTACCAGTGCAATTTTCACGGAATATGCTGTTAATATCCTCAAAATCTTCTCATATGTGTCTCTATCTATTGCTATTCTAATATTATATGTACACACATTTTCATGCATATACGAGTATAGCTGCTAATTGCATACGTATTGTATTGTATGTGTATATCTTTAGCTACATGTGCGTACATATCTTTAATAATTGTGTTGTGTGTTATTGAATTCGAGCGTCAATGAGCTGCCCTTGTCGCAATATTCATGATGAAAATGCTTTAAGATCCCTAATTTGCCATAATTTTTGTTTTGTTTAGCTTTAAGGACTGTCAAGGTCTCGCGAGGCCGTTGTCTCGCAATTTGTTAATTTACTCAATTAATCTTTATTTGCTGAATTACTTTATTAAAGGTTAACATTTTGAGCCATGGACAGCTTGGGTATCTCTACAGAGCCAAGTTTTCTGGAAGTTGAGCTGCCCCAAACCCTGCTTGAGTCCCCCTCGGTGTCGACATTTTTACCCGATGAAGAAGCCTCGATATGCCCTTTGCTCTCGAGCAATAATACTCTGGGCACCGGTTTGCTGTCACACCCCCTGAGCCCCAACATTGCGGCCAGCGATATTACCTCATCGAATATTAGCAATACCGACTGTAAAGCGGAAACAAGCTCATCTGGAAGTAGTACCGGTATTGCAATGGATGCCATGGATACGTCGACAAATCTGTTTAACAAAGTCAACTATCATCATTTACAGAACAATAATATGACAATAAATCAGGTAAGAAATGCAATTGTATTCCCTTAATATCTAACTTTGGCTTGGCTGCTTTCACTTTAGCGGCTCCGCAAAACAAAAAGCGCAATTTACGGTGAAAATTCGTTGATTCGGCCTCATGTTTCCAATGTTAGCTGACTTTTAACGTAATCTCTATGAGAGTAAATAAAAAAAAAAGCAAGAAAAAAAAAAAGAGCTAGCTTTCGGCATGCCGATGCTTAAATACCCTGGCAGAGTGAAGATTGAAATTGTAAACAAGTGCTAATATAAACAATTTATTGTAAGAACGTGTTAGAGAGTGTCAAGTGCACAGTTGCTGATATCTGATGAAATACCAAATCTAAAAATGCAAGAATTTCAAAAACCTTTACTGCTGAGGCAGCAATTCATAGTAAAAATCCAATGCCATTAGTTTTTTCTCCGTATAGAAATTATACGGATAAGTGTCAAGTTACGATAGCTCTAAAGAAAGAGGACATACGTTTAATAAAATTAACTAAACTCTCTCTGCTATGGTCTTTAAATGAGCTACACTTTTCAGTTGCATTTGATGTGCCGAGGCATTAAATTTTGTTAACGTATATGTCACATTGTAGGTCAATTGGATCCCTCCCTAAGGGGTACCTCTCTTTTGGATGTAGGGTTCAAAATGGAAATGAGAGCGAATGTAAAATTGTTATTAAAATGCTTTCTACACATTTTCATTAATACCTTCGCTTCAATTAGGAATCAAGCACGCATTGTTTAAAGGGTAATCGTCGCAAATCCAAGGATACACCCAGTTTTGTCTCATGGAATTGGCCGTTGATCAGGAAATGCACATTTTTTGTATTTATCTCCGGCGTCTTAGCCATGTGCTCTATTGTCGTGGCTCAAATCGCCAGTTTGCCAAAATATTGTAACCCAAAGTAAGTAAAAATTAATGTTGCTCAAACGTACATATTTCAAATGTTTTTTTTCTCATACCTTTTGCAGAACTGAATGGTACCAAGGAGGCGTCTTTTATGAGATCAATCCCACATCCTTTAAAGATACTAATAATGATGGCATTGGTGATATCCGAGGCCTAATAAATGGCATTGAGTATTTTGCAAATTTAGGTATTTCAGGCGTGCGTCTTAACTCCATTTTTCCCTCCGGCGAATCCTCTTCACTCAGAGATATGCGACCTGAGTTGGGTCATTTAATGGATCTAAAGATATTCGCTCATGAACTGAATGCTCGCAATATGTCGTTGCTGTTAGATTTGCCTTTGCAGCAGATAATTGCAAATAGTGATCAGCAGGAGCTGATAGAAACTGTTGGAGCAGCGCTCAATCATTGGATACATCAGGGGGTAAATGGTTTCTACTTGAAGGGCTTGGTATCGATAGAAAAGCTGGCGAAGCTCTCCAACTGTTTGGATGCATGGAAAAGCATTGTGGGTCCCGATCGAGTGCTCATGGTAGAGGAATCTCTGTTGAAGCACACGGCTAAAACCAATCTGACAGCTCTGCTCGAGCACGTTGATTTGGTGGACGTTGTCGTGGATGTGGAAAGTGATACCCAAAATATGAAGCAACGCATCGAGAGCGTGCTGGCTGAGATGCCAGCTGGTGATGATAGCACCTGGATACACTGGTCAATTGGGGAGCATGATCTCGATGTGGACAACAATCCTCGCAAGATATATGCAGCCACGTTAATGCAGTTGACGTTACCCGGCACTCCGAACATTATGCACTCGAATCAGATTGCCATTGCTCAGACAAATAATAACGAATCGAATCAAACAGAACAGTTCCTAGATGATTGGACGCAAGAGCTGCATAATCTGATCGATCAAATGGACTTTAAGGCATCCCATGGTCTTGTTATGGTTAAGAATATGATTGCGTTGCGACATCGATCCCCATCGATCTACAAGAACTTTGTGTGCAAGGCGAATAAAAACAAGTCCAACACTCAAATACTAGCAAATAGCAATGCCAAAATATTAGTTATAGTTCGCAATTATCCGCGCAAATTCTCATTTGTTTCAGTCACGAATTTCGGCGACTCGAAAGCGGTATTAGACTTGACTTCCAACTTTTACAGTGGTAATCGAATGCTCAGTGCAACCAGTGAAAAGATCTATTTTGAAAAAAATCAAGATTGATTCATTTGACACAATTGTTGTAAAACTAGATAAGTAAGCACTGTTTCAAAAATATATTCTATATATTATGAATATGAATATTGTTATTGATTTTAGCAATAATAATTACAGTAAAAACGTTGATTGAATTTTATTATTGGGTGTTTGGAAAATTGAAAAACATTCTTTCCAAGGGTTATCATAATTTGTTCTTATAGAGAATACTCTTCGTCTGGTTTCATAGATTGCGCTAAACAATCCCGATAAGGAATTTTTATGGATATCCCCAGAGAGAACAACGGCTATAGAAAATAAAAGTTCCGATTCAATTCATTGATAAATTAAATTAAAAACAAATTGAATTTCATATTTTATATAAAGATTAATGGTTTCAACTTTGTTCGCTTTTTTGCTAAATAATTTGTAATGTAAAAAAAATCTATTTTTCAATTGCATTAAAAATTATACAACATAGGAATTTTATAAATTTGTTGTCTGTAAGCCCACATCACTTTACATTACTTTTCCACAGTTAAACAAAATGTTTTTTTTTGTTGGATTTTTTTATTTTTTTGTGTATTACTAAATAAAATAGAATTGATTTATTTTTAAAAAATAAGGAAGATTAAAACAAATTGCGTAGCAATTACAATTACATACGAGTACAATCTAGATGTAAAATTTCTAATCACCATGTTTACCTTATAATTGTAAACAAATTAACACGACGTCATCGGATATCCGAAGCTCACATTTCTTTTGAGTTTTCTTTTTTTTTCGTTAAAGTCGCTTGTAAAATTTAATAAACACTCAGTTTATGCTTCAATATTATTATACAATATACAAAACATTAATGTGAAGCAATCATTATAGCCGAATTTGTTTTTCGAATAATAATAATAATACAGTTATAATAATAATAATGTGACAACACCGCCTTCAAGAGTCGATCTTTAGCTTTTCGTTTTTATCTTTTTTCTTCTTTATAACAATAACAAGAAGTACAATAATTGCGAAGAAAAACAAAGATGATTGTGAATCGAACCGAGTCGAGTCCGAGTGAGAACGACTCGGATATACCCTGTACTGGGGATCAGGATATCAGCCACGTTAATTGCTTTACTGCATTTTTGATTGTGGTATGTACAAAATTGGCAAACAATAAATACTAAATAGAATAATTAATTGTTTCTTAATCGACTGTTAATCGATCGAGCAACCTTGAGTGCCGCCCGCCCTTAGTTTTGACTGCAAGCCTAAATAACAACCAAATTGAGTAGCTAGGACATTATGGGGTCTATACATCTTGGAGGGGGTGTGGCAGCAGAGTGCAGTTATTAATCAGCTGATTACGAGTATATATTAATATTTATGTATATTATTAATTAATTGCTTACTGTACGTTCTTATCTAATTTAATACTTATGTTGTTAATAATTTGTTGAAAAATATCAATGGAAGTTACTAGATGAACCAGATGAGGCGTCTAGTCTAATCAATCGACAATCAACAGTATTGATTTTTTTGTTTTGTTTTTTTTTTTTTTAGTTATTTTTTGTTTTATTATTATTTTTGAAGCTATGAATAAAAACGTTGATGATGACATTTAGAGATTCCACATTATTATCAAAATTCTTTTCTTTTTTTTCGAATTATTCAATTATGTATTCAAATTGAACTGAGGATCACAATCCTTCAGCGTATGTAAATATCATACAAAACTGGGGGCTTGGGAATAAGGAAATAATTAAAAATCATTCATTAATATCTAAACTTTAGAAACTAATGGTTAGTTTCTCACTCTCGGAAGATCTGATAACGGAAGCAATGTACATATAAGGAAGTTATACTCTAGCAATAATCTCACTATGTTTTCTCACTTTTCATTGACATTTCTTATAAATGGTATACATATGAATGCTCATCAAAAATTATCAACTGAATCAGAACGATATTGGATGACATTCTTTTTATACTATATGTAAATATAATATATTATGTGTTGTATAGCGTTCTAGCGTTGTATGAATTGTATGAATGAGACTAAAAAAATACAGTAAAATAAAAACTTAACAATTGATAATTTAAAAAAAACAAAACAACAAATATACGTAATTAGTTAGTATAACAGTTTCGAAGTCTATATAATACTCGTATTATTAGAATATTTAGCCTACTCTATGTACAATATTGAAGCTTACTAAGTCTGCTACTCGGCAGGTACCATGTTTTGATCTAAATCGGGCTTGGTATCATCTGGATCCAAGCTCAAGCACTCCGCAAAGTAGTGTTCCATAGATGAGTAGACGTGCTCCAGCACTCCATTGAGATCATGGCCTTCGTCAGCATAAGTCTGAGAATAAATTAAAAACAAAATTAGTGACTAAACTACAAAATTAGAACTCTTATTATAATGAAATTTTGAAAATAAACAAAAGCAAGTTTAATGATTTGGTTTCTATAATAACAAATATAATGATCTGAACCATATTTCACCTGATATCGATATAATATATTAGCTTCTGTCAAGGACTTGGCTAGCTGCACACCATGCACATAGGGTGCTGTTGAATCAGCTAGACCGTGAATTAGGAAAAAGGAGTTTGATTTGATAAGACGAGCTCTTTGCGTTGCATCCGCTTCCACATAACCCTTATAATTCTCAGCCGGTAAGCCCAAGATGCGTTCAGTGAATGCAGAGTCTGCAAGGAAGTAACAATTACCGTAAGAAAACAAATAACACATTATACTCCTGGAAACTTACTGTAATAAAGCCAGTCAGCAATTGGTGAAATGGATATGCCGCATTTGAAGACATCCTGTTGGGTGCCCAGAACCATGGAAGTCACATAGCCTCCATATCCCCAGCCCCAAATGCCAACTCTAGTTTCATCTAAAAAACTTATGGTATCCAATAGATATCTGTCCAGGCATATAATAAAGTATTTAATATATTATTTTCAATGCAGGCATTCATTCAGTGCTTACCTTAATACAGATATTTGATCCTGTACTTCGGCACCTCCCAAATGACGATATAGGGCCTTTTTGCTTTGACCTTTTGCTCCTCGGACATCCAGGCGCACATAGATAACATCATTGCGGGACGACATATAAGTACCCCAATCTATGCGAAATTTCTCGGAAACTGACTCCGAGCCTGGACGTCCATTACTGTACAAAATAATAATAATGTTATATAATTAAAAATTTAGTGTTAATTTTGATAATATTTACACTTCAACGACTACAGGAAATGCTGCATCCCTAAGTTCTTCACGCCAGCTAGGTGGTAAAAGCAGCTGAACTTGAGCTCGACTACCATGGGGCAAGGGAATTTCAAAGGATCGCTGAATCGGTAATGCAAGTTTCTGCAGCCTTTCGGTGTAGAAGGGACGTGTATCGTATAAGATCTTGACTAGGCTGTGAGTCTTCTGCATATGCACTCCCGAGACTGGTAATCCGGGACCCTGACACTCAAGTATGTAGAAATCAATTCCATAGTTTGTCGCAATCCCAGTTGTGGGTGTGATGAAGGCGTCAAAATGCGAACAGTTCACATAATAATATCTACTACTCCAGAGAGCTTCGCCCAAGTCGCAAGTAATGCACTGCGGTTCACTTCTGCAACACGATGGTCAAAATGAGATATATTTCATTATAAGAAGAAGAATTTAGAATAGAATAGAATAGAATTTAAAATGCAGCTTACTTTCTAGTATCGTCATGAACGGGATCCTTAACCGAATATAGATGTCTTTGGCCTGGCTTTTTATCCTGTGTGGCCAGATAGTACACTACATGATTCGCTGTATCCCAACAGAGTATTTTCAGTACCTGAAAACATATTTTACTCATAATGAGGGCGCATATGAGCGGATAGAAAAGAACTTACCTCATAACGACCATGAGAAATGACTGAAATCCTTTGCTGCGAAATGGTTATATGTTTAATGTGGGTAAAATGATCGTTGCCCGATTCTTGAACACTGGCTAGCAGTAGAAAACTATTGCCATCAGGGGCAAAAACGGGATGTGGAAAGATGTCTAGCCATTCATCCTCCGGAGCGCGTTCAGAATGAATCTAAAAACAATAAATTATTTCAATCAATCACACTATATGATACAATGCATTATTTTATACTCACTTCTGTACATGTCCAATTTTGATCTTTTGAGCATGTCGCGATTATACTATAATTTTGAGATCGTACCATAAAAACTACAGAGACTTGATGATTGCTACCGGAGACCCAACTCGCTGAAGTTAGGTAATAATCTCTGTAAACAAAGGAGAATGAATTTACGTTTTCGTATAGGTTAAAGTTTATGCAAATGAGAAACTCACTGTCCAATGAGAGAGGGGGGTGGTCTCAATTCCATTTTAACTATAGACATAAAATTTGTAATATCAACTATCCATAACTGGACTTCTGGATTGGCAGTGCCTGGCGTTGGGTATCGAACATTTTTCGTTTCGGGAAATGAGCTGCCCGATGTCATACCGCTACCAGCGATAATGGCTCCAGATGATAACCATGGATATGTCATCACCCCGACATGTGTATCATTAAATAAGGCAAACATGAAGTGACTTCCATCCGTGGACGACCAAATTGCTTCCGGCATATCAAAAATTTCCTCTAAACAAATGAAATATTATAATAAATTAATAAAAAAAAAAGGAATTAAGTATAGAGATAAAATGGCAGTAACATTACCCTGGTAGAGCCAATCTGGCACACCATTGTATATATTGTTATCATGGCCCGTCGTTGTAATCCTGATGTCCTCCTCCATTGAGGGCGATTGTCGTACAAATATATCATTGTCAGCAACAATAATGATTGACGTTGTATTCCCCAGCCAGGCGGCATATTGAAGACGCGTTCTTTGTACCTTCGATGAGTCTTTTAACTTGACTGGCATGTGATGATCATTATCTACATCATAGATTGTGTAAAACGCAGTAAACGATTTCTGAAAAATCTACAAAACAACATGAACCAATTAATTTGCAATGATTATTTTGCAAATGTGACACTTACTTTTTTTTACATTATGCCTGAAGAGGACATATTTAAGGTCGTGTGTGCAATGATATCCCCGTACATTCAGTTGACGAATCGTGTGATTTGTTACTAAAATATTTATTGAGTTCGTCGTCGTATCCAATACGGAAAGTCCCCCATCATCCGATTGAAATACGTATTTTTTCGTTGTCACCCAAGAGGGTTGCAATCTAGTCGGCGTCAGTTCGCCCTGTAAATATTCGTCGAGTATCATGCGACGTCCCGACCAATACAAGAGTTCATCCACATATCTGTAAACGGTATTTCAATTATAGTATTATTATACTTTTATTGATCTGTAGCTTCTCAGATTCTTTTACTTTAATTTAATATTTTAATATTTTCGTTTGTAAGCTTCAAATTACTTACCCCAATAAATAGATAGCAGTTATTATACCAGCTATTACAAAACTAATAACTAGTAAGGAGAAGATAATGCTGCGCCAGTTATGTCCCTCATCCAGATCGAGATCTTGATCTTTCTGTTTGGGATCTTGCACCTGTAGAGTCTCATCGGGTGGCAGTCTCCAGGAGCCGCCTCCGCCACCTCGATCAGAAGCTGCATTCGCATGCATTTTCTAAAAATCCAAGCAGTACGTGTTTCGAAAACAAATTGTCGATGAATTGAAGTTATTTCAAGTCGAAGTGTGCTTCGGACGGTTTCGGAAGTAAGAAGCTATATAAATAAATGTAAGTTATTATAACATAGTTAGATAAACTCTAATAAATTCTTTTTAATGTTTTAACCTTACTTTTGATTAATCATCATGCCCCAACTATGTTTGTCATCGGTTGGTATTTTCTGATAGTAATAAAAATAATATAAAGTTGTATGGAAGAAAAACCTGACAATAGCATGAAAAATGTCTTACCTATATACATTGATGATATATTGACATGCATTTATGTATGTACTATATATCTGATATCCTTCACATTGTCGGTACAACAATTATAGCATTGATAGCCGCCAACGAATTTTCCATCTTTTTTGTTCACCACGAAATTGAAAATATGATCACAGACTGAACGAATCTGAGCTTTGTTGCCTGCAAAATTTAATAATAATAGAATTAATACTATTCTTGATAAGGCTTTTCTATAAAACATACAATGTTTCTCTACACTTTGCAAATTGCCTGCTAAAGAGATCAGGCTATGCATTAGTTTGCTTAAGAGAGCCCATGTAATCTCCTATAGCGACTACGTTGTACTCTGTAACTCAGCGCTGTCTTGTAAACTTAATAAACAGTAATTTACGTAGTCTACATTACTTTGTTCCTTGCTGTAAACTCAGACGTCATTAGTTTTTTGCATCGTTAGCATAACAAAGCAAAGCCTTCAAAAGCCCTTCAGGTTGAAATGGTATTGATTTTTCTATGGCTCAATCTATCAAGTACACCCTTCTCCTTTCATAACATAAGTCACCTTCTTAGATGAACCCACCATAAGTTGTAATGATACTCTACCTGTAAACTGTAACAGCGCAGCACACAGCCTTGTTCTCAATTACACTTCCGCAAAATGTGCTCAAAACGGGCAAATCAGAAATGGCTTTGGTAATCAAACGTTAAGTAAATGATAATTATCGCAATATTGCAGTAATTATGGAATTTATTAATAATTAATATATGTGATAATCATTCTCTAATCGGATTAGTTTGAATCAAGTGAAAACTATACCAACAGTGAGTTTAGTTTTAATGTGAGAGGGTGGTGAATAATCTGTCTGATCGAACTCAACTTCCCACCACACTGTCAAATGTGTGTGACAGAAAGAGATAATGTGAAGAGTACTTGGACTTAGCCTTCGGAAGTGAATGAGATGCGATGCAACATCGAGGTAGAGAGATGCCAACGAACAATGTCAAACGCTTGTGTTGTTGGCCTTCCTTTTGCTTTTTGCTTTCTGTATTTTCATAATTTACATTGACCCCCATTTTGCGCCCACGGCAATGTGTGCGTGCGTGCGTTTGTGAGTCTGTGTGTGCTGATAGGCCGAACCGATAGGCAGATAAATAGGAAGCCGATTTAATCGCACTAAGTAGTTTCCTTTTATGTCGTAAGACAATTATCGCTGCCAGCAATCTACTTACACACATATCTGTTTATCGATCTATAAAGCATACTTTCTGGGCTTTAAGTTTGCACATTACTACATATTGCTCAACTTTTTCCCACTCTGCTAATCAAAATGGCCAAAAAAGAAATACACAAGCATGTAATTAATGTACACACATAACTCAAGCACTTGTTAGACTATGCAATTCGGCCAAAGCTTTTGCGTGCAGCGTGTAAACACGATTAAGTCTACCGTTAAACTGTGTATGTAAGTGTAGATGTGTTATTTTTGGTATTTTTTTTAATCTAAGATTCTGACCGTTGCGCCCTGGCACGCGCTTAAGGATATAATTGTTAATATGAGGTAACAATCGTTGACGTTCAAAGAGCGGAATGAAAAAACCGAGCGAAACTATTTTGTCAAATCATGCATAATATGCACATACATATGTACATATGTATATACATGTATAATCTCACACACATATACACATGCATATATGCGGTCTTTGGCATTTGAATAAATATGTGCCTATACACTCTCAAACGGTATTAAGCGGTATAATTTGACATTTAAATACCAGGCATATGTAGTTGTATGTTTACAATATGTACATACATGTGCACACAGACGTACATACATACATTACGTATACGTTACTCTCGGTCACACTTACTTGCGAATGTCAATAAATTAGTTATTTAATATATTTGCCAACACATACATACAATATAAAAACTGGGATTTTACACACATATAAAGTTGCACAAATTTAAACAATTTGTAGATATATAGGATATTGTCGTGCTTATGTACTCAAGAATTGTTGTCGTTTTTTTTTATTTTTTGCATAACTCCATGTAGGTGTGTGTATATGCACATACATACATACATATATATCTGTGCACATACACTGTGCATATGTACATAAGTATTTACAGGCATGTAATGGCTACTTAGAGATGGTTAGATAGCACTTTCACACCTAGGCATGTTTTTAACAATTGTGTATACGTATTTACATACATATGTATGTGTACATCTCTTTTTTCCTGCACATAAAATCACAACCTTCAGAATATTATACACACATACACTAACAATGCTCAGAACATGCACACAGCACGCACACATTCACGCACAGTACACAGCGCACACGCACACGAACATACATACTTCAATGATAGCCAAGAACGCAAACAACACTGGGATTGCAGTAGTATTTGATGGAAGACCATTACCCAGCGACAGGCAACCCGGGACTGAAACCTACATTCGACTGTTGTTTTAAGAATTGCAAAAAATTTTGCTGGCCAGATATGTACCGCACTGAGAGGATTTTTATTCAGCGGCATGCGACAAGCGCTGTAAATACACAGAGGAAAAAACATCCACACATTAAGGATCACCTTAAAAGGACAAAAAATATATTTTTATTATTTATGAAAATTATATAATATTTAAATTTTAGAATGTAATTAATTTTCTGTTTTAACGTTAAGGTACATTATTGTTATAAAAGAAATTTTATTTTGGATGCCAAAAAGATGATATCATACTCATTATTTTTAATTTTACTATGATAAAATTTTAAACTACGAAAAAAACTTTTGCATTTATTTAAATATGCATTCATATTTGAAACAAGAAAATTTAAAATATGCATGCTTCAGTAGTTTTTATTCAGTGTATAAATGTATACTAATAAATACAATCTCCTTAAGGGTGGATCAAGAGTTGAAATCTAGTGAGTGAAAGTCAAAAACTAAAACCCTTATTTTAATTTTGCTGGTATTCTGAAGGTTTATTTAATATAAAGTCTTTAAATAATATTATTTATACTCATAAGTAGCTTGACTTTTAATTAAATTCGTTTATAATTATAAATGGGGTTTGGGAAATTTTCTCTTTCAAAAAGAGCAATGATTGGACTTTCTCTTTTGCAACTTGGGGTTGTTTTCATATCAGATTTACTCAATGTGTGAGGCGTGCACCATGCCATCCAATTTATTCACTTGCTCATCCACTTTGAGCATCTTAATCATTATACCTTGGACTGTTGACAAAGTTGGCGGTGCTCTCAATTATTTTGTATGTTGGATTTTGATTTCAAAAATTTTTGAATGAACAATTTGAATATCCTAAAAATATATATTGTTCCTAAGCATATTTGATAACGATTAATATTTGTATAATTCTCTTTTAATTTACTAATTAAATGTATTAATGATGCTTTTTAATATAATAATAATAATAGAAATATTTACTTAAATTTAAAAAAAATCACAAGAAGAATATAAAAATATGTATTCGATTTAATTTGTCTTATTGGCTGTTCCACTTTAATTTTGTTCTAAAATATATGTAGCTTAATTTTTAGAGAAAAATGAATGCAGCTTACTTGCCTGGTTTGCAATTAACACGCATTGAAATATAATTCTTTTCATGATTGAATAATATTTTTATCATTCTCATAGACTTTTATTACTTCAAAGTTATATCTTTTTAGAAACTAACAAATGTGTTTTTAGTGATACATCATAACTTCCGTGCTTTGGTACATACACATGTAGGCGTCGCAAAAAAAGACGCTTGGCGTGTTCAGGTAAGTCTTTGTCCTTTGAATAATGTTCATTTATAGATTTCGCTCCTTCGTCCGATAACCACTGCGGTAACTCCGGAACGGATATCATTTCAGGTATATTGTATCCGTTCTTTTCACCTGTATGTTACGATAGCGAATGTAATCATGAACTGATATAAATGTGATAAGTGTAAGTTAATTAGTTACCTTTTCTATCAGCCATTGAGTCGAAGAAACACCATGGCGCATCTGGTCCCGATCCCGTCTTCACAAATGCCACATAATGTGACGTTTCAATACAGACAACGGCAAATAGTTCCATGAATATACGTGGCACATGTGAGATGTGGTTAACCATTGGTTGGTAATCCCTTGGTATGGATAGCGCCTTCCACACATGTTTCATTCTAGAAGAATGTATATGTTTTTGTACATGAAATTTATGTCGCGCAGTTATAATATTACCTTTTTTTCATGTTTATGAATAGTATTAACGCATTGATCGCAAAATGCGGTCGACTCAAGACCACTGTCGGTCTGTAAGCAGCCAAAACATTCGCGACATTCAAATTCAGCAAGACTTCCACAAACCGCACAATTACGAGGGGCTACAAAAAACACGTAATAAAATGAATTATCTATTAATTTTACATTTCTGCTGTACTCTTACAATCTTCAATGATGTTTGTAACGTCCAGTACTTGCGAAGGCAAAATACGTGGATACATTTTGAAGCTCTTTCCAAATCGAGGCATTTGTATAATCAGACACGACGGCACTTCTTTTAGCTTAATGTCGGACGAATGGAAGCTTTGCTCAAACAATTGCTGAACTGTCGGAAATGTCAATCGCTCATCTTTCTCCACAAACAATTGATAAAAATACGAATCCTGGCCAGAGCTCAACTAAAAAAAAATAAATTGAATTACTAAAAAGTAAGCAATTAAAATTTCGTAAATATACTTTTAGGAATGGCTCCACCCGCATTATTTGCGATAATAAACTGTTTAAGAACTCCTCGGGATCCTTTTCCTCACTGGTCAAACCACTTACGGAACTCAATTGATCCAATAATTTTCGAAGTTTCATCACTCGATCGGCACGCACAAAGACATTCTTGCGCAACGGATTAACAATCTCATCCCGCAAAACATTCTGGACATCACTGTAGTGTGAAATGTCCTAAAATTATATTTGTAGGAAACTTTTGTTAGATATTCACATAATGCATTAATAATATTACCTGAGGACCTTGTCGTCTATACAGTATTGAATCAAAAACGCTTGTAAATGTGAACATGGAAAACAATGTTGCATCCAAGTAGCAGGAATTATGATGTCCCTGAATGCCTTTAAATTTGCCACACGTTGCCTCAAGTTCCTCCATATTATGTATTCCTAAAAATCAAATAATTTACAATTACTTAGCAATTAGAATATTTGAATAGCTAAATTACTTACTTAATGGTGCGATAGCGCCTAAAACAGTCGGGCAATCAACATGACCAAACTTGACGGCGTTAGTATCGGTTGACATCATGCTGGCAGCTTGACTGCCCTCGGATTCGATAAACCTGCGATCGTTGGTGCACTTGTTTGATGGCACAAAGACAGCGCCACCCTCGCGGCACTGAAATAAACTAAAAGAATGATTTGTATTGCATGAAACAATGTGTGAAAATCAGTGCTGTCAATTTAACCTTTTCCGCATGGGTTTGCCTTAACAATAAAAAATAAATTTTGAAAAATGTTCTGTTTAATATCTAGCCTGTTTTTGAACTAAATATTATATTACGATTTATCACAAATTCGTTGTATGTATTTTGCAATTTTCGCATGGCAGCGACTATGTCGCAACACTGATGTTGAAAACAGCTACAGATCGATTGAATTTGAGAGAGGTTGTGAAAGAGCTAAACACCTTGCAGCCCATCAGAGAAATAAACACATCAAATAAATATGTGTATAATATGTGTATAATATTTACCGAACGCCGTTGTAAGTGCCATCGGATGTGGACAGATTGCGCAAATTGGGATCATCTTCAACTTCAATTCCCACCGTAATATGTGGCGAATCGGGGGTAATACCGATCCAACGAATGACGCCATATAAATCAGCACATATTCCAGCATCGATCACCTCAACCAATGAGCCAACAACTAGTTTTGTGCCGGGTATTTCATGCAATTCCTGATAGTTTGCGCTACTTCGATCTAAAGTAAATGCAACGATAAATTAAAGAAATAATCAGTGTTACGTCAAGCAATGTGATAAAAATTCGACAATCTGTTAACGCTACTATATACCTTCATAATCATAGTCATAATCGTCGGTGTCTGTCTGTATATTGAACTCCAAAACTGTCAGAGGAATATTATCCATTGTAAACTAATACCCATACGAATATTTCTCAATATATAAATGTATTTATGCTCTATGCGCTTATTCAAAATAAAGAGCTAATTTGAATAGATCGTTTTCGAATAGAGAAACTAGACGCAACACAAAGAACAAACTTATTCTCTCGGATGCAGAGCACGACAAATTTATTTTTACCACGAGCGTATGTGTATCTATAACTAAATGAGCTTCAGAAGATAAACTTCATGACTGCCTGCATTATACCCTAATTAAAAATAAAAAACTGCATACAAATTGATATAAACTCAAATTGATATAAACACTAGTAACATTTCTTGTGTTTTTTTTTTTTTAATAATATTGATGACGCGCTCTTATCACAGAACTTGATTCACTTGCAGTGTAATTTATCGCGCTCGCTAAATTGCTAAAAATAAATGTTTATATATATTTAGAACGAACTGAGAACTGATAGTCAGCTGCAGTACGCTGAACTCTGGCTAAACAATCTGACGTGTGTAGCTAACTGAATAGAATACTTAATCTAGTAAGGAATCCATTTATTTTTACCAGTATTGCCCACCACAGGCTTCTGATCGATCGGTGAAATAAGTCTTTCCGCAAATTCCTTTTTCTTAGGATACGAAACTGGTTTGTCAAATTTGATGTCAAGTGATTTGCCATTTAAAATCCCAGCAGCTCCTCCAGCGTTAGCCGGCCAATTTGTGCCCAACAAAACGGCCAAATCCACGTTTTTATTATCGTGAGCATTGTCGATCACAATGACATTCTCATTTTTGGTGGACTCTTCAATGTCGCTCTGGTTTATAACAATGATTTCCTTTTCTTTGAGATTACTCATTGTGGTCGGATTATTTAAAGTGCGTATATTTTGTTCAAGCTGTGAATTCTTACTTTGAAGTGTAGCATCCTTTTCACTAGCCTGATTTGAAATTTTCACAGGTAAAGTTCTGTAGTTGTTATTATTTGATAACTCATTATTATTACTATAATGTTTGTTGTGCCTTTTAGGCGCGCTATCATTACTGTACAACGGTTTGTTATTTCCGCCTTGAGACCTGCTTTGAATATTTAAGACCGTTGGCACAATAGCTGTAATTTTGTCAAAGGTATCATTGATTAATTTACGAGTAGATAATTTATTGCTTAGCTCATCCGGAACGCGAGTTATGCGATCAGCAGTGGTAAATATTGTTAGCGAAGCTTCGCAATCCAAATAGTTTTTCGCAAAAGGAATGCTGTCGATTTGTGGTGAACAAACGTTGGGTTGCTAAAATAAAGTATTACATTTTATTAATTTTTTTTTGGCTTAGATAAATTATTGTGCAGTACATCATTGTTATGATTCATACTTTTTAAATTAGAAACATAGATTCAAATTCATATCAACCATATTAAAACTTGGTAACGGATTCGATAATTCGACCGTTGCAAAAACCCATGTTACCAGTGACGATAACAATATCGATAAAGCTTATTTACCTTATATTCAGCTGTTTAAAATGTAATGTAATAATAGACAGCGCTTCCCAACACTATTGAGTATCATCAATAATATTCACGAATATCTCAAATGGGGAAATACAGAATATAAACAATTAGTCATTGCCAAATAAGCAGTCATCTCATTGATATGCTTCATTAAACATTTCTCATCTGCATTCTAATACAGTGGCAATATACATTCCCCTTGCCTCACAATCGAATAAACAAAATAAAACCCATTTAACATACCAGAATTTCCAGTCCAAAGAAATAACCAACGGGGTTCAATTCCTCCACTGGACCAATGTAGCGTATAATGCAATCGAATCGTATGTCCTTTTTAAACAACTCGCCAGGTACACTCAGGGTATCCGTCTCTTTCAAGTTAAGTACCCAACGGCACTGCTCCTTATTGCGCACCAGACGCAAACGACGACCCGGATTGGCAATACTTATTACATATGGCCAAAAATCTTCGGGCACTGGCAGCACATCACTTGTTTTGCATTCGTAGAGCTGCGTGTTCACATTGCTATGGAAGTCAGTTAATTGCACAATGCACTTTTCACCTTCAATTGTTTCATATATCTTTATAAAGGTGCCAGCCTCTACAAAAAGTTGAAACAATTCTGGGGTGTCTGTTAAATATTCCGAATTAGCAGCGTTGGCATATGTAATGAGTTCAGCTCCACGCGTTATTAACGCATATTTCGAATAGTTGTTGGAATTAGAGTCCATTTAAATGAAATGCCAACACATTAGCCAATAGAAATAACTAATGTTCAAAACAAGGCTGACTAATAACAAAAAGAAAATGTTAATAGTGATGTGAAACAATATCGATAGACGTGCATACATTTCGATAGTTAAACCTTGGATTATTATGGGTGCACCTTTTTTTCCATTGATTCATTAAAATCGATAACTATTACATATTCAAATTGCAGCGATATTACAATTTAAAAATAAATATATTTTTTTTTTTTAAGTTTTATTTCCAAAATTAAAGGAGATTTTGGCATTTTTAAACACACTATTTCGAATTTAATTTAAATGGTACTACTAAAACAAAATATAGTATTTGCGAGTAATATTCAACATCAGAGGCAATTTATTAAAATACGTTTTGAGTTTTACCACATATTATCAGCATCATTTTTTTTTGTTTTTGAAAAGTTGAAAGTGATAACTAAGTTATAAGTAATTTACATTATTTTGGATAAGTGGAATTGTTAATTGCTAGTATATGTTTAGTATTTACATATCATTATATTGTTTGCAAAGCGCTTATAACCAGCTCAAATTTCAATAAAAATACAAAGAAATACATATTTGTTTTTTTTTTTTTAGTTTAAATGAAACCCTTTTTCCTTCGTTGCAGTTAATAATCGTTCTTTCATTATCTCCTCAGACGGATAATCAGGCAGCTTCAAGTAATGCACACAAGTGTTCACCGATGGATAACTGCCTTGTCCGGCATCCACTTTACGTACCACCGTGAGCCGAGGATGCAAATTAGCCAATCCGCCGGGAGGTAGACTACTGCAGCCGGTTGTGAATTGCAAGAAAGCCTTGCGTTCAGCACCCGACAAGCTCAACAGAACGTTAACGAAACGCAAAAAACCAGGGCTGTTTAAAGAAAGTTAATTAGTAACGGGAAATTAATATTATGGTAAAGAATGTCTCACCTTTCTTTGGAGTAGCCCAGTTTGGGTTCAGTGTACGCCATCAGATCCTCACGGGTCCATTGCGGATATTGCTCACCGCAAATCATCATTCGAGCTTCGCATGGGTTGAATGCTGCCAATTTGTTTAGTGGAAACACTTCACAGAATCCATCGTGGAACGCCTGCATCTGCTTGGCAATGCCATCCTGCAGCATAAAATTGAGCAGCAACTCGCAATATGCCTCCAAATTTTCGATGTTCACCTCAATCGAAGCGCCATTGGGCAATAGCTCGGCATATGTGTATCCGTACACTGATGAGCTGGGCAAATAGGTAAATGTTAGTGCCAAGTCCTCTAACGATACTTCAATATTATTCTTGGTGCATAGTTTCAATTTATCTATTAATTCCTTTTTGCTATCACTACTGAGACTGGCATCCATTTCTATAACCTGCTTGCGCATCAACAGGTCTTGTAATTCAATTAAAAATTGATAGCGCGTTGGATCAATTTCCTTTAGATTTTCAATGGTTAGAATGCCACTGAACCAGCTACTGGATTGTGTTAAATCGGCATTAAACAGTTTGGAGAACGTCAACTCAGACCCTGCTGAACTTGTCAGATCCTGGAAGCGTGCATTTGTCTTGAGCTTCAGATCATTGCGCAAAAGTTTGTTATGACAGAGCAACTGCAAAAATGATTTGGAAAGCGGCATATCAACGAGTCGCATATCCTGAAGAACCTTGGCAATAAAGACACCAAAGAACCAGAAATACTTCGCTGCTTGCTCGCAGATGTCAGAGTTTTGCGGCAATGGTGCTGGGAAGAGTCCCTGCTCACGTCTATTGACATAATATCCAACGGGTTTCGATTGATCATCAGTGGGATCTTCCGACGCATCCTGAGCAAGAGGTAGTTCGGAGGACTCGCTGAGCTCATCGTCGCACAGCCACATACAAAGATCTGAACGCTGAACTTCCGCGGCAACTAAAGCATAAAATTCCAGGGTGGGACCCAGTCCAGTGCCTTCCTCATCGAGGAATTCCACTTCCAGCACCGACTTGCGATTGCAGTGCGCCTTCATCACCTGAATGGCCCACTTGAGCAGATCCTTATTGCGCGGCACCTTCACACGCTCATGCTTTAAGCGTCCAACACGGAAATCATGTTGATCATCGCGGCGCGGACTCATGATTGGAATTCTTTGCCGTTCCGTGGTAATGTCACGCTGAGACTGTAGGCAAACAATGCTGCGCGAAGCGCCAAATGCCGTGCAGTTGAAATACAATTGTCGTGTCTCAAACGGAAACAGGAAGGGACACGATTGATTGAGATCCTCACACCAGTTGGGCAGAGCATTACTCGAGAGCACAAGCGGATCGTGTATTTGTTGCTGCAACTTGTTGGTAATTTTCTTACTCATAAACAGCTCAGCCGGCAGCAAAGAATGCTCCGAAACATTTTGCTCCTGGGCCTCTAATTCCTGTTGATTTAGCCCATTAATTTGGATAAGCAACTCCAGCACATCCTCTACCGAACACAAGTTTGTATCGGTGACATTTAAGCCACCATGCACTGGGGAATTCGGCGACAATGTCGATGCACCGCTTCGAGACGAAACTCCCGGCGTGTTTTGTCCCTCATCCGATTCCAGGTATGTGCATTCTTGCACTGTCGGCAAGACCTCCCGATAGACTATCGTGTATGTCGGTTCCCACAACTTGCGGAACTTGTCGTTTTTGTTTAGCTGACTGTTCTGCAAGAGTTCTTGAACAGCTCTAAAAATAGTCCACTCACTGTTGTCCAAATCAATTTCCACATCAGGAACTCCGCCTACTCCCGGACCGCGCAATTTCAAACCCAACATTGTCTGCTCATTATTGGGCTGCCGGCTTTGATGAAAACTCTCCATGTTTGTGTCGGGTGGACAGATTTCTAAGTCCGAAGTTTGATTGACATTGGTGCGTCCAGGACGCGGATCGAACGCTGGAATGAGTGCCGAGAACTGACGCTTTAACACAAACTCATCGTCCCAGGACTTTCGCTTGCTGACGCCCGCCAAACGATTCTCCAGTGACTCGTCGTCCATAAAGGTCAACAAGTTCCGAGATACCATCACTTGCAAAAGAGTATTGCCCACCTCTTCGTACTCGTCCTCGTTCTCCTCTTCATCGTTCTCCTCGTCCATATCGTCTTCATCCTCCATGTCACCTAGCAAAGTGGGCGCACGACAGCTCTCCAAAAAGTCCTCCAACGAAACCTGTTCGCTGTCACTCGACGTAGAAGTTAAGCTCATAGTTAGGGTCGGATTTATGGATGGTGCTGGCTGCTGGCTGACTTTCATATTTGTGGGATTGGGAGCAGCATTCGCTTCGTTGTTGGATGACAGGCTGGGATAGCTCTGTGCGGTGCTCAACAGCCCCGAATGGAAATTGCTGGACAAAGCAAGTTTTACAAGACTCGTCACCGAGTTGGGCCCCCTGGGAAAGAAGGAGCTGGCACCAACATTCTGGTTGCTGTGCTCGTTTTTATTCGCATTAGTTTTGTTCGCCTGATTGCCGCCGCTTTCGTTGTGCGTATCCTGCGATGTGCGACGTCTCGCGATGGCCGCAAATGTCTCCAGGAAACTGCTGTGCACGGCTGCCTCGGAGGTGGATGAGACTTCTGAAGAGCTTGTTGTCGTTAGATTGGGTACACTAATACTCATTTGATTGGAAACAGACACAACGTCATTGGAGATTTGCGGATTCATATTCTCAATGTGGCCCTGATAGGCTGAAACAGCGGGAGCATCATCGGATCTCGATAGATTCGGTGTGGGCATGGCTGACTTCATTGCATCATCAGGAGTTTCGTTTTTCGGCAGATTTCCAGACTGTATGATGACGGAAACCTTGGGATTGCCTTTAAGTCCGCCCGAGACATTTGCACGATGTAAATGCAGCTCGTCTGCAGACAATATGTTATTGCTGTTATTGCGCATTGTATCCACAATAATTTCGCGAGATTCGCCTGGGAACTGGGAAGAAGAGCTGCCTGAAGTGCTTTGCTTGAGGTTAATCAGTAATCCCTTTGCGGAATTGTTTGCATTCATCTTATTGTTCTCCTCAATGTGTGCAACTCGTATCACATCGCTGGCAACAACAGTGTCACAGGATTCACACTCTTCGGGCTTGACAGCAACGTCGTCCTCTTTTGATATCTCCACAATTGAAAGACTCTCAGTGATGGTAGCCAGGTCGGAGACATTGCTGGGCATGGAATTGTTGATGGTTGATAGATCGGCAATTTGCTCCAGTTCGCGTATCAAGGGCGACGGAATATTTGGCTTGGCCATAAGCGTTTGTTCCGCTCCAGAAGCTGATGATTCACTGTATGTAGCTTGTGTGTCTCTAGTTAAAGCGGTGTTGGATTGATTTGTGGTTATCTGTGACTTGGCCGAAATAAAAACATTCTCTGCTATTGTCTCCACTGTCTGCTTCCAGGCAAGGTTATCCGCTGAAACAGTTTGATTTGAAGCATCCTCAGCGTTCTTGTTAATCTCCGTTGCCTCTGGCAACGATGGTGTCGAACTCGATTTGCGTGAAGTCAACACGTTGCCCTTGTCATTCTTTTTGGATGCCATTGGCACCATCGAGTTGACGCCCTCAAACACGGAGGCAACACTTTCCAAATTGGCCAATTTCAAGTCGTATTTGCCCTCGGCACCCATGCGATATGAATTCCTTACGCCATGATCCCATTTCACATCAATCCATCCATTGTGTATCTCACCCGTGATGGTTCCTTCACCTGCGCCATCTTGGTCATCCCAACGCCAATCGACGCCACGCACAACACGAGCTCCACTTGTAATGTGCTTGAGTTGAGCTCGTATTTGACGACGCTCGCGTCGCGTCTTTGCTTCTGCTTCCTTTATGGTCTTACCAATGTCGTCGCAGACGCCAACAACGCGACCATACACCTCAAAGCCGCTTAAGCTCAAATAGTGTGTTTGTCCAGAGGCATTACGTCCATTCTGTTGTATTCGAATGTGCCTAAATCCCTTTGTCTCCTCCGCAGCGCAAATGATGGGCCAAGTAGCTGTGCTGCCCGGTTCCACCAAGCTTTTGTCATCCACATGAGTGATAAGTGTTACCCAACTGTTGCCGTCCTTTGAGGCCTGCAGTAACCAATTTCGCAGAGCCGAGCGACCATAACCACGAGCATGTCGCAAAGTGTAAGCTGTGGGCACAACGTAGACGCCCAAATCAATGGCAAACCAGGCCTTCTTATTATCCTTGGTGTGGCAATTGAGCGAGACGCTGTCGCGCGACAATATGTCCTCCAGTTTACCATATGGCAGCGTTTTGCCCTCTGAACTGGTGACTTGGACCAGCCCGTATTGGGCGGGATTCACCCATTCGCAGGTGCGGCCATTCGAACCAATGTAATAGACTAAGCCTTCCTCGTCAAAGTCAAAATTGTGCGTGAACTGCAGATCAGGTTTGAGTTCGCGCAACTTCTTCAGATAGAAGAATGTTGAGCGATCGAGATCATACCATTGCTTAGCCACCATTTTCAGCAGGTATTTAGCCAGTTGTCCCACCGTCGCAAGCGGCTCTATTTTCAGTGTGCGTCCAGTGCGATCGAAGAGTGTGCTCTCGCAAGCGGATCGCTCCAGGCGAAAACGAAGACGCTTCTGTAGAATCTGCAGACCGTAACCGGTGCCCGGGGCATCGTATAAAAAGACGGGCAACTTCTCTGTGCTCTCGAGTACTGCAACCAATTTCTGTATCAAAATGCTTGCCGTGTTCTTTGTGTCTTCACCAAATATGCACTTCTTGAAAATATCGATGCGTTCTTTCAGCATTTTGTTGGTTTTGCAGCGTGACAAGTTGTGCTCCCAATAGTTGTTAGACAGCACAGCGACGAGTGCCTGGACAAGACCAGACGAATGCATCTCATATGCACTCACAACACCGTCCTCGTGTATCAATTGCGATAGATTCGTTAAGGATGTAAACAATGTGTTGGACCAGGTATTATTGTTTCCCAAACGTTGCTGCTCAATGGCCAGATTAATTTGCTTGACAATTGCCGTGAGCTTTGCAACAGCACCCCGTGGTATTATCTGAGCTGATTTAAAGTATTTGTTGTAGATTTCGCGCGATAGATTTCGCACTTGTATCTTTTGCACATCCGTCTTGGACTTGATACGCTTCTTCTTCTCGGTTGACCAGCCAGAAGCAAAGTCGGCGCCCAGCGAAGTTTCCGCTGTAAATGAATGTTTTGTCCCACGATTGCTTTCGAATATAAATCCTTGCAGATCCTCTTGCAAAATGGTCACTTGATGACCTTCGGTATTGTGTATCTGCAGTTGATTTGGCTTCGGCGACTGCATTACCCAATTGCCCACGACAAGACGCAGCACACAAACGGTGGGCAGAATTGGTTGTGAGGGTGTCCCTGGAGTTACACTGGATCTAGCGCGTACCAGCTTTTCTAAGAACTCACCACGATTCTCTGTAATCAAGCAAAACAAGCAAAAATTCATTTATGTACTACATGCAAAGAGTCATGAAAGTTGTTGAGTTGTTACCTGAGCTGTCGTTGCCATTTTCTGGACTACCGCTGGAGTACATTGTGGCTAGCTTGCCATCAAGTATGAAACGGAACCAACCATTCGAGCCATTTGACAGCTCTAAGGCGGCCGAGTCAGACCAAACATAGAGGCAATCGCGACCGCGACAAATGCTCCAGTCACGCCAATGATATGGCTTGCCTTGCAAGATCTCCTTGGCATCTTCCATGGAATCATCTGTAGCGAAAAAATTATCCACATTTTAATAATGTTTCATTAGGGTTTATATGCATTCAACACTTGCCTGACGTTGATCTGTGCGGCATGCACAGCACTGGGCATCTCTGGGCGGCAGCCAAATCCTGCGAGCTGGCTGTCAACAACTGCGAGCCGCCTTCCTCACTCTGATCCATTAAAGCTTGCACTTTAGAGAAGACGCCGAGTCTGGCGAAATGCTCGAGAAATTCTTCCTGTGTCTTACACATGAGTTCCTCAATAATATTTAAGATGATCAAATGGCCATCCTCATCATCCTGCAAGTTAAATAAAGAAATCATTATAGGCATGACAAAATTAAAAGTTTAAAAATCAAAAATGTACCTCACTATCCAGCACACTGGCAATGACTTCTGTCATCAGGTTGCCCACATTTTGGGCAGCCATCAAGTTGGTGGCCTCATCCTGTTTGGCGCATATGCTTTTTAGCACCGATGGATGTGCGTACTGCACAATCTTCTTGATCAGTCCCAAGCTGGCACGACGCACTGAACTCAGCATGGATCCTTGGAACGTCCGACAGAAAATGGGCAACAATAGTTTCAGATATACAGGAGCCATTTCAGGATCTCCACGCGGCTCCATCAGTGTATAAGCTTGACCATCCTTGCTAGCCATCATGTGACCTGATGACATCCATTCACCTGGCGATTGCAGAATAGCAGCGACTTCGCGATGCCCATCATCAGATCGCTCGCGTGCCTTATCCAACGGCGTTTTGCCGTCCTCATCCCGCAAATCGGGGTAAGCGCCAAATTTGAGCAAAATCTTGGCAATGCCAGGACGGCCAAAGCAGGCTGCGTAATGTAGAGAGGAACTGCGTTGTCCCTTATTGACATCGGCTCCCTTTTCGCACAAATACTCGACCATCTCTAAGGTGCCAAAAGCCGAGGCCCAATTAAGCAGCGTTTGGCCCACATCGTCCATGCAATTTACATCGACGCCACAAGCCTCGATGGCCTCTTGCAAGGCTTCTGTGTCCTTGGAGCGTATGCAATCGATGAGCTGACGATGGGTGCGATCATTGCTCATATCGTTGCGCTTAGGACGCGGCGCCAATTGACCCTGACTACTGGTGGAGGCATTGCCACGATTCAATGCCTGACGACCCTCGAACAGCAGCAGCAACAAAAGATCGGCGAAACGCATGCAATCGAGCACACACCGCTCGTCGCCTTTGAGGCCACGTTCGATGGCATTCGGCAGCTGTGAGCGCAAAATGTCACGAGTTATCGACGGCGAACCGCGACACAGCGTGGACAACAACGAAATTGTTGTGGAAATCGATTGTGGGGAACGATGAGCTTCACTTGTTTGTATTTTGCTGGATGTATTGGCGGCTGCAGTGCCAGCCACATTATCGTTTAAACTATCCGTGTTGGATGCAGGAGTTGCATTTGCCGTTGTAGCTGCAGCAGCCGTTGTTGCAGTTCCACTTACACTCGCACTTCCGGCTGTTTGTGGTCCACTAATTTTGGTAGCAGCTAACGTATGATGACTACCAGTTCCGCCAGCATTCTCTAGGCGTTTCAATAGCTCTGTAACTAGTCCGTATTCAGCCAGCGGCGCTGGATCTATCCATTTGCGTGTAAAACGATCCGCAACGGAAGCAAAACATTTTAAAGCGCCATCCGAAACCATGGCGTCCTCATGTTGTAGCAATGTACTCAGACTCTCTACACAATTCTCAATGCACGGCGAGTTGGGCTCGACTTTGGTGCAGAGACGCGAAACCACAGCCATTGCCGAGTGGAGCGTATCCTTGTGCACTTGCGACCCACTGTCACGTATAAAGGAGAGCACACAGTTGAGACCACCGCCCTCAAAAACAGCTCCCGCCTCGCGGGTGCAAATCAATTCAAGCACCTTAATGCATTGCTCGGCAAGATCGCGCGAAGTACGCGATGATAGATCTGCGACAACGAGGCGATTGCAGATCGCTTTGATGGCACCCTCGATAGAAACAATGCGGCGTGTGCATTCGGCCGACACATCCAGATAATATGTGATTGCTCTAGCGGTCACTTCGAGCACATTTTCGGGTGCCAGTTCATCTAAAAATATCTTGCACAATGCCGGTAAAAATGTGCGTGGCGGACAACTGTTAAAATATGAACAAAGGGTCATAAACATAAGTTATTCAACTAATGGAAAATTAAAAAAAAAAAATGACGAAAATTACCTTTCGAAACAACGATCAACATTATCAGACATCAAAAGCAACATACATAACTGCTCCAGGGCAATTAATTGCATATCCCGCTCATCTCCTTGTCCCATGGACAACCATTCCAGCAAAGTTTCTGGATCTACGTCGCCCATCTGCAAAGCAAAGCACAAATATTGCAATATTATTTATAACACTTGCTAAACAAAGGCAGCGGGCTCTCTCTTGTGACATAAGTTAATTAACTTGAATATTTATTTGCCCTAGTAAACAGATTTTCTTTGTTATGAATTTCACGCAAACTATGATTTAAAAATATATTTGCACGTTGCATGTCACTTGGTATCATTTCTTTTGTTTCACTTTATTTTTAATAGCAACAAAGACTTCTGTGTCAATAGTCACTAAATACTCCAATGAGTCATAAAGCAAAAGAAATGGAGAAACAAATAAAAAAAAAATCAATATAAAACACAGGAAGAAACACGCATGGCGAGTTTAACTTTATCTTGGGTATAAAACTTCTTTTACAATGTTCTAATAAATCAGTTCCTTAGTTGTATTTACTTGTCAGTCAGTCTCTTAATATTATTAAACCATTTACTCAGCAAAAAAAAAATGGTGAAAGGTATTAAGTTTTTTGCCTTAAATTAAATTTACGTTTTAATGTCTTCATTTTTTTTATTTAAATCGTATGAATACTTTCTTTTGCATTTTTTATTGGGAACACTTACCCTATATTCTTAATGTCCAATTTAATTTTTGATGTGGAATAGTTATGTCTGAAATTAAAAAAAAGAATATATATATATAAAATCGAATGAAATAATAAATTGCCTCAAAATACATAAATATCCATCAAATTAATTCTTATAAAGGTAGTCAACAAAGTTTCTAATCAGAATAAAAAACCCACTTAAATTAGAGCGCACGAAAAGTGCTGACACACAAAAGTATATATGTGTGTACATACGTACATATTCACATTCTGTAAATAAAATTGCTTGTAGTAAATAAATACTAAGTTATAAACCTTAGTTTGAGATTAACATTTTTATTTTATGATGTTGCAATCTAGTTTAAAAATCAGCTTCATAAAACTAGTTACATGCGATTGAGCATGATGAAATTATGTATCCATATGTAGTTACATATGTATATGTATGTATGGACCTAACAAAGTTTCATATGTATGTATGAACATAACAAAGTGCGTATGTTAAAAACAGGCATACATACATACATACATTTGTACAATATTGATATTTTCATTCCCAAGTCACTAATCACCACGTACATATATTCAATGTGTGTGTGCGCTTACATACATTTCCATGCATATATTTTTATTGACTGGCAATCGTTGCTTAATTAACTTTGGCAAGTGCGCCATTGCGCATAATATGCACACTTTATTGGCTTTAAGCCTTACATACTTATGTACATAAAAGTAAGAAATATGTACATTCGAATGTATGTGTATTAGACTTGGTGCACTTTCTACATATACATCCATACATACCCATATGTATGTACGTATTCCTCATTTCTGGCAAACGAAGACGTAAAAGCTTATCTGTTATGTAAAACTATGCTTAATCGTTCACTTTTGTGACAATACAAATCAAAAACCACAATCATATATGTATATGTACATATATTGATCAATTCTATTTTTGTCAAACCTTTTTTGCTACTTTTTCCATCCGAAACTTTATGAACTATTGACACAAACACGTGAGTTTTGTAATTACCTTAAGCATTCTAGCTCGGCACTGCATATCTTCGGCCTAAAATGGTTGTTATTAATCACTTAATTGCACATTTGCAAATTTTCACACTTTCTCGTATTAGTATTAAATTTGATAATATAATATTGCCTAAAAATTAAATGCCTATTGAAAACACACACATACATATGAGAAGTGTGACCACAAACGAAATTTGCCAAAATTATTTCTTTTAACTCTAAAATATACCAAAACACTATTATTTTCCACCTGATTACACTTCCTTTGGTATAATTATTCTTTTCTTGTGTAATTTTTAAGTGGATATACGCCACGTGTATTTAACAAATGCGAATTAAAAAAAAATAACACATAGCGAATAAAAATAAACAATTGCAACAAAATTTTTTAAATGAGCGATACACATAGAAAAACAAATTATTCTTGGTCACACTCACCTGCATTACTACTGAAATTTATATTATGACGTATCGATTCTTTGCAGCTCGATAACACTTTTATGCAGCTTTTCGATACAATTTATACTTTTTATTATTATAAGCGCCAATGTATTTTTATTTTGTAAACAGCTACGAAACATTCGCATTTTTATTTATGTGAATATATGGAATGTTTTAGGCAGCACTGCAGAGAAGCTATCCAAATAAGTTTTTCTCGGTAATTTGAAAAGTTGGCCAGTGTAGAATTTTCTAGGCTTTCATACATTTTACCAAACAATCCTTTAATTTACGTTTTATAAAATTTTTCTTTTTCGCTGTTCGAAAGAGCAAATTGTCTTTTAACATTTGAAATTCCATATTGCTAAACAATAAAAACCATATTAATTTAATTCTCATTTATACCGAAATTTGCGTAAATCTATTAATATACATATATATATTTACATATGTATGTACATTAATTAATTCAATCAATCTAATGACATTCATTGAAATATACTTATTTACAAGAAAACACAACTATACATATACAAATATAGAGCGTTACATACACATGCGTATATTTACAGCTATGCGTTTTGTTTATAGTATGTATTAATATGTAATTACAAATGGCAGTGTGCCCCTTTTAACAAATCTTAGATGTACATCATTTCCGCCATCGAGGACATTTTTTTGGGAATGTGCACCATAGTATCAAAATAGCTGGCCAGCTCGCCAATGGTCACATCGTCGCAATTCCTTCCGCTTGTTGTTGCTAGATTGTTGTTGCTGGCTTCCTGGGAGCATGAGAGTCTAGCACTATTGTTGATGGCAATTGTAGATCGCTCCCTCTCTTTTTTTTGGACGTCATCTGCGGCGCTTTGTTGTTGTTGCCATATGGTAAAGTTCTTGGACAACGGCCTGTTAGTAGTATTGGAAATGGCTTTCTTTGATTTGGATTCATCTAGCAAAATGTTGCATTCGCCGATCAGATCACGAAAGCTGCAAGCATTATTTATGCTCGACTTAATGCTGATATTATGATTTCGAGATTTGTGAAAATTTGTGCGACTTTTGTCATCCAATTGTAATGGAATCATTCCATTAAAATTGCATTTCGCGGAATGCTGTTTATCGTTGGCAACGACTCGCAAAATGGGTTCGCGCAATAGACTTTTCTTTGCTAGAGCAACACTGTTCTTTTTCAATTGTAGCTTTTGCATGCCAGGCGGATTCGCAATATCAAAGTCATCATCAACAACAACAGAATCTTCATGGCCAAGTTGTTTTTGTTTGATGTCGCAGTCGCTGGCATCAATATTATTTTTTGATTTACGCCTAATGCGACGCACTTTACACGGCATATGCTTTGTATTTGGAAAAATTGCCGAAATTGTTCTCCCATTCACACTAATAGCATTTGTGCTGTAAAATGGATTTCTATCACGCAATTGCATTTGTTCACTGTTTGATGTTATTTTTAGTTTATCCAAGTCGTCGGGCAACTCCTCGGTAGACATTTTGCTGTTTTTTTTTTTTTTTGCGTAAAGCGTTGTTTTTTTTATTATCTTCTTTGTTTCGTGTTGTTTTATTCTTGTGTTACCAACCAATTTAAATGGTATTCAAATTTTTATTGTATTCGAGGAGCGACTTTTATTAAATTTTCTTTATTATTTACTATTTTGATGCAAGTGTTGGGCAACGTTTTTATTTGCCATTTTTGTATGTTTCCAAACAATGAGTCAATATGCAGGGATGCAAGTCATTTCCACTGTTAGCAGTAATTTTTCATTAACAGTAGCACTACCAACTTAGTAGTACCAAGTTTATAGGTGCTTTTTTTTGCTTTTTGCATCTATTTAATTTTTTCAAACATAATCATTTGATTCTCAAATCCTATTAGGTGTTGTACACATATCATATTTTATTCTCAAATCTTATTAGACAGTGTACACTTTTTTGTAAATTAAAAATGGTATTGCACCATTTATGGTATTTCACATTTTGGTATTTTTTTAAGTGCATCTTGCGGCCTCTCGAAAGTGCTTATTATCAATTATAATTTGGAAGTTTATTTTCACAGACTAGTTTGAGACCGCAACAAATAATGGTAAGTAGATAACTCCTACCTTTAATTACATGGAAATCTGCCTTTTCATTTACACCTTGCCATATATCGAAATATGAAATCATCTTAAAACTCATACTTTTTATGGAATTATTATGGTTGGCAATTGTTTAAATTTTGCATTTCAATCAAAATTCATATAACATTCATTTGACCTTTACCTTTTGGACTAATTATTCCGTTCAATGCGAAAAAGTACATATTATATGTTTTTAATTGGTTTTGTCTTATATATGAGTTTTTTTTTATTTTTACTCAAATGTTATAAATACACTTATAGTGGACATTTATTAGAAATTTTACGGCCTAAATTGCATTTCTTTTAATTTATGTCAATATATAGTAGACCCCGTTGTTGCATTCCATACACACATGCAAATCTATATTTACATGTATTTTTAAGTGCTACACACTTATTCCAACACATACATATGTGGGTTAATATTTTTCCTAGCAAATTTGCTGATTTGTTTAATATCATTTTTGATTATATAAACGATGTATTGTTGTGTATTGTTGTAATTCTTATTGTATTATAGTGTTCTGCTTGGAATGGCACAAGTTGCGTATTTTAATTGCTATAATTCTGATTGCGTTTATATGTTCCAATCGGATTGTTTTTCCTGTTGGATTTTTATAGTATTGTGTTCCTACTATCCGGCTAAGTGCCATTAGAGAGCTATAATTCAGTCGAACTTGACTTTGAAATACCCGCTCTACCTTATAGAATATAAAATAAACCAAGTGCAACTGCACCTGTTTTATTTAGATTAGTAAAAAAAGTGTGGCTTTCTTAGATTTGTGTCTATGAAGTAATATAATGAAATTGCCCTTGTACCCGCTATATATACAAATATTTGCCCAGATGCACAATTATGTAAATGTCAAGGTGAACTTTGCATGCAAAAGCCTTTATCTATATCCAGTGGCGATTGTGGGCGAAGAAGAAGCAGCAACAGCGCCGTGATTGCCTATTTTGTCTTATCATGCAACTTATTTTATTTGTTTGTTTATGACCTTTGACGAGTGTTATGTGATTCCTAATTAGCGTTAAAACCACTCGAAACTTGGTACCACATACTGTTCGTGATACTTCTGATATCTCACTAATTATTTTTTGTTATAAACCATATACTAAAAAACGGAATGTTCTATTATGATGAAATGATCGTCTCAAGATGAAAATCTGTCCGTCTGTTTGAACCCCGAAATCTAAGACTAAAGAGTTGAAGTTAAAGTAATTTAATTATTTCTTGATTTTACATTTTATTTTTTTAAAACCTAAAAAAATATACATAATATATGATACATCATTTTGTATTATATAAATTAAATATATGCACACGCAAGTTAAGCTAAAAAATAAAAATATTAAGTACTACAGATGTAATGATTATGGTTTGTAGCTTATATTTTGTAGCATCTTCATGTGCTCGAACATTTTTTAACGCTTCTTCTGACGATTAACTAAATTAAAATTGAAATTTCTTTACAGGCTGAACCTATTCGCATTGTGGTTACTGGCGCTGCCGGTCAAATCGCCTACTCCTTGCTTTACATGATCGCTAGGGGCGAAGTGTTCGGCAAGGACCAGCCACTGATCCTTCACTTACTGGACATTCCACCCATGGTTGGTGTGCTCGAGGGCGTTGTCATGGAGTTGGCCGATTGTGCTTTGCCACTGTTGCGCAAAGTTGTGCCAACAACTGATCCCCTGGTGGGCTTCAAAGATGTTTCCGCCGCTTTCCTGGTCGGTGCCATGCCACGCAAGGAGGGCATGGAACGCAAGGACTTGTTGTCTGCCAACGTGAAGATCTTCAAGGTGCAAGGTGAAGCCTTAGACAAGGTGGCCAAGAAGGATGTGAAAGTCCTTGTAGTTGGCAATCCTGCCAACACCAACGCCTTAGTGTGCGCCAACTACGCACCATCAATTCCACGTGAGAACTTCTCGGCGATGACTCGGCTGGATCAGAATCGCGCCGCTTCGCAGATTGCCAACAAGTTGGGCGTCTCCATCAACGAAGTGAACAACATCATCATCTGGGGCAATCATTCCTCGACGCAATACCCGGATGCTGCCCAGGGCAAGGTTCTTGTTAAAGGCGAATGGAAATCAATTGCTGAGGCCGTTAACAATGATGCTTATCTGCAAGGTCAATTCATTGAGACGGTGCAGAAGCGTGGCGCTGCTGTGATTGGTGCTCGCAAAATGTCGTCAGCAATGTCGGCGGCAAAGGCCGCTTGCGATCATATGCATGATTGGTGGAACGGCACCGCACCGGGCAAATTTGTGTCAATGGGTGTGTTCTCTGATGGCAGCTATGGGTCGCCAAAGGATGTGGTCTTCTCATTCCCTGTGGAAATCAAGAACAAACAATGGAAAATCGTCGAGGGCTTGGCCATTAGTGAGTTTGGCAAGTCGAAATTGAATATTACCAGCAAGGAGTTGGAGGAAGAGAAGAATGAGGCCTTGTCCGTGTTGGATTCGAATTGACTAGCCGGCTCAGGGGACTCCAAATTGTGAGGATTGTGAGGCGTTAATCCTAGTTGCACATTTTGAAGTAGGCTTTTAAAACACACCCCCCAACTTTTATTTTTGTTAGAAATGCATTTATGAAAAACAAACATTTCACACATGGCAATAATCTTTTGTACATAATATTAATAAAAACGTAGTTTCAAACAGTATGCATAGATTGTTTTTTAATATTGATTGATGCAAATAATTTAATAATGCCGGCAAATCAAAACTTATGTGGAAACAGTTAGGAGTGAAGCACGAATTTTTGAGTATTGCTATCGATTGATTGGCAATCTATCACTAATCGTGTTTATAACCTATCGTCATCGAAGCCTTGTTCCCCATTTAACCTAGTCGAGCTTCTCTAGCATTCTTTACTTAACTTATGTATGTAGTACATACATACTATGCTCACTCGCAAAAAAATATGCCATTGTTCAGTTTAAAATGAAGGGGCGTTTCACAAATTTTGTTAAATTTGTATGGGAGTGTAACCAGATGAAAATCTTACGAAAATCTGTAATTTTTGCAGGATTCGTCAAAACTCAAACATATATGTACTTAAGGAATTAAAACTTTTATGCAGAAATGAAATTCTGAAAAAAAAAATAATGGGCACGTAATAATGCATAAATTGACTACAATAACCTACATATTTCGTGCGTGTTATAGAATTTGGATTTGTAATGATTTTCTGTTCTTTGTTGCAATAAACATAGTTATATGAGAATTTCATACTACATTCTAAGTATTAAATTATTAACAAAATTTTCAACTAAGCAATAAAGTACGTTTCCATATATTATTTCTTTATATACTTTATTTTAAATGCCGGTTCTTTGCTATAAATATATATTTACAATCATGCCAAAGCTACTACAAGGTATTTTTTTTATTTACAACAGTGTAAATATTATGTTGATTTGGGATTTTATAAGTTTAATTATATCCATGAAAAGAAGCCATTTGTTATTCATAATTTTAGCAATTAAACAATTTAACCACTTTAATTACTTACGTAGTAACAAATACAGAGTAATTGTTGACAATAATTTGTGGTAAGTAAAAACCAATCAGTTCAAATAAGAGAAGTTATTAATATTTGCAAATAATTGATAAAAGTTAATTAGTAGCATCAATATATGTATATAATGCACACAATTTTGAAAAATTAGTTTTGATAAATTCCACAAAAATTATCGTGATCTTTATGTGTGTGTGTGTGTGTGTTAACCACAAAATACCTAGTATAAAATTATAATTATGTACTCGAATGTGTATTGTTTGTAAATGAGTTTGCAATTTTTTTTTGTGTATTATAATTGCTTACATATGCTTTATAAATACGCTCAGTTGGGATACAATATGTCATAGTGGCCTGGTCTATAAATAAGATATACTGTTGGCTCTGATCCCTCGGGAAAATCATGGGCCTTGACTTGGGAGCCTTCACCTCGATCCAGATATTCCACACGCACTCCAACTCCTATCGCTGTGCATAGCGCAATGATATGTATGTGATCCGATTCCTTATACATGGGCTCAACTTCTTGATGGCGGAATTCCTCAATTGTGAAATCACCCTCAATAAAATTTTGATAAAAATCAGCGTCCTCCTGCAGTTTACCCGATGTAATCAAACGTAGATAAACAACAACATAATCGGAATAACCCTGTTCATTAAATATTTTATGCAGCTCGCTTTGCACTTTTGCAGTTCCTTCAGCATTTTCCGGACTTACACGCGATATAACTTCCATAAACTAAATGAGAAAATATAAGTTAAATCTACGATTTTAAATAGACAAATCGATGATATTACTGACAGTGTCATGAAAGTCTTCCAGCGTAAAGCTGGGGAAACCAAGCTGTACAAGTTTCTCCTTGGAGGCTTCGGCCAATTTGCGGAACTCTTGGTAAGCACTGTTGTTGCTGACTAAATATTCCAAATAAGAATAAGCAAACGCTCGAAAGAAACAGTTGCCATCGGGTCGCGTGCGTCGTATGAATTTGTATTTCTTGGCCAACTCTTGAATTTTAGCGGTAAATATCTCATCTCCTTCGTATTCGGCACGTAAACAAGTTAGCGGCAATTGTTCGCTGACCAATGGAGTCGATTCAGAGATCTGTAAAAACAGTAAATGTCTTCCAGTCATTAATATTATTGCAATTAATAGTTTTCTTTACTAGCCTCTTTTTCAATTTCACGTTGTTGTTGTATAATCAATTCGTCGCGATTGCCATCGGTTTGCTCGAAAGACTCCATAATTGTTTTTAATTACAATTTTCCTTAAGTGTCACTAAAACTTTGTTGATTGTGCATTGAAAATAGAGGTGGAGAAACATCGGTATTGATGTATCGATATTATAGGTATCGATTTTTTATGGCAAATATTGACGTTTTTTGTTTGTAATGATTCTATTTTTTTTTTTAGTTCTGAACTATTCTAATTTTTGGTATTTTCATTTTTTTCGTTCATATTATATAATATATATTACAGACTTTTCAAAAACTACTGATTATAATCGCCCAGCGATAAATTAATCGGATTACAGGGTGTTCCACAGAAATTATTAATCATTTTCGATAAATTGAAACAGTTGCTTTTTGTATACTAATATTTTTATTTTACAACAAAATATAAAATATGTAAATTATATATATTTCTTAACCAACGAATTGCCTTATGCAGTATTATTTAGAGGTGCTGCTGGAATTGGGACTTCTAAGTTACTATTAGATTGGAATGGGATTGGTTGTAAGCGAATAAATTCAAATGGGAATGGTATTTCATGGTATTTATTGTCATACATTTGTGGAGGCAAGTCAATTGACGTGTTGTTATCAGTCACAATAATATTAAATTGCGACTCACTCTCCATGAATTTGACGGGCAGCACTTGACTCTCAGATGTAGACTGCTCAATTGAAGGGGGGAGATGGTGATATAGTAGTTTTTGGGAAATCTATATGTGTGTGCTGCTTTATAGGTTGTTGCTTAATAGTCTGAAATTCCAAATCCTGTGGTGGGTCGGGCTTCTTAAAGGGACTAGACTTGTGTGATGTGTAAAATGCGGGCATACGAGGCGGATAAAAGCTTTGATAATTCTCTATGCTGGTTGTTTCTGCGATCTCAGGATTAAATTGCGCCAGCTCTTTTTCTTTGAGCTGCTTAGTGTACATGTGATCAAATTTATATGGTTCTGGATCGTGAATGTAGATGGGAACTTTACGTTCAACTTCGACTTTATATGGAACTGGAACTTTCTTTTCAACTTGAACGGGAACTTTGATCTCAACCGGATAGGGAACAGTCCTCAAGACAGGATAGGGTTTTGGAACATGCACGATTTTCTCCATTACTCTCTCGACTACATACGGCTTAGGAACATGTACTGGTTTTGGTATTTGTACGACCTTTTCAATAATCTTTTCGACGGGCACATGAACAATTTTCTCTACCGTCACATTTACAATTCTCGGCACTTGCACAATTTTTTCTACAATTTTCTCAACCGGAACGTGTACGATTTTTTCAACTTTATATGGTTTTGGTACGGTTTTAATGACTTCTTTGATGTGGTTATGATGATGATGGTGATGATGGTGCTTTACTTTGATCTTAACTGGCGTTTCGTGTTTCTTGTTGCCCACATGCTCAACACCCTCCATAATTTCTTCGTGGCTCTCGTATTGTTCCGACGGCTGTGTCTGAGAATCTTCTGTGCTCGGTTCGTTGATGTGCTCATGTATTTCCTCAAAGGTTTCATAGATCTTTTCCTCCCTGCCTTGAACCTGTCTCTTGGCATGAGCTGGTTTCGCAAAGTGGACAGTTTGTCGCTTTTTCTTCGGACGCCTTTTTCGCACTTCGTAGTAATCCTGATTCAAGCGAGAGTTTGAACCCTCGCTAAATTCCCGATAATCAGGATGAAGTGATTGTTTTTTCAAGTCTCCATGAGTTCGGTTTCGATGATTGAGAGACGTATTCCGATCCTTAAGACTGGCATTCGATTGTCCTGCCACCGTGAGCACAAACAATGGAATGATTAAAACCGAAAACACCTGAAATAATCCTTGTAATGCCTTAGCTTGAAGATGAATTGAAAGGTCCTATTATATGACTCACCCATGATGTCATATTCGATAATTTATGATTTGATGTTGATGCAGCCGATTCCTCAACAGCAATGAATTCCTTCATTAATCGTTTGCGAATTTATAGGCTTGCAAAATCATAACATTGCATGAGTGTATTTGAAATTAATGATTTAAGTATAAAACTTACAAGAAATTATGTAACGTGAAATCAGTGGAATTCAAGTACAAAGTCAGGAAAAAGTGTTTTTCTCTTTTTTACACACCAAAGCACATGATTGCGTGTTTTTTATTTTGAACAGACATGATGCCGACTATACCCAATGTGTGAATATATATATTTTTTTATATCAATATTTTTTTGTAATAGGAGCAGTTTGTCTTCTTCTTTTAAGCATATTTGTCTTCATTAATCAGGCACGCTTGGATGCGATTCGATGCAATTTCTTTTCGACTCAATTCCGGACATCACGCTTGCCAAAGAAAAAAATTTAATGAATATATTTCTGGTTTTTGCTTGCAAAGTTTCTGAAAAATAAACCACACAACATTGCCTCATGTAATTTTATTGAATATTTTAAATACGATAGGTTTTTTGTGTTATGGCTGATTTGTTTAAATAGAAAAAGTAAAAACACATTGAATTACTCTTTTTCCATACAGAGATATATTTACTTATAATCTTCATAAGGCTCTTAAATCACAATCGCATCATGTTTATTTCTCCATAGCCCAATTTTTTGTTCACATCTTTGAAAATCTTCACAATTTAGCGAACTCACCATGCTTACTTTATCCTCACGAAGCTTTAACATAAACATTATACTATAGTTACACAAACATATGCAGTTGTAGGATAAAATCTGAAAATCAATACTTTAAAAACTTGAAATATTGTACAATTTACAAATTTGTTGAAAAGGTAAAAAAATAGTTTGTTTTTAAGTACCCAGAAGCACCTTAAAACGGATATGTCACCTGCTACTTGTAATATTCAAAGACTTTAATTATTTTCGATGTTTTATTTATGTAGTGTTTTTTAGCATGTACAAGATGAATTTTGTTCAGGAACAAGCTCCGAAGCCCACACATCCTGTGGCCAACCAGTACGACCCTTTGTCAGTAAACTAGCATTCTGAAAAGATAAAATATATATATGTACATTAGGTAAAATGTTTTAAATTTTAATGAACCTGACAGGTATTGCGTAGTCGAGCAATTTCCGATTCGTCTATCGGATTTTTAGGGTAAGCGGCGTGTATTTTTCAAAATGTAAAATAAACAAATACTTTTAGTTCTATATAACAATTGTATATATTCTACAGATACTTTCACATAAGATACAATTTATGTATTAGTCGTGTACTCGTACTACAAATACATTTGTCGGTCCGTAAACACGAGAATTGTTTATCTATTTTATGGAAAACACACCCAACATTTGATTATCTTGTTGTGCTGAGAGTGTCATTTAGCTTTGAAATTTAGTTGCTAACTATTTCAGAATGTAAACTATTGAGTTTGTATACAAAACGAGATATAAATGCATGGGAGTTAATTCAAATTACCAAGGTCGCTGAAGAGGAGGATACAATTTATTATTGGTACATCCGTCGGAAGAAACGCATCTCTTAAGAGTTTTTTCCTATTCAAGTCATTGTGCGTTCTATAACTTTGTACCCATAAGAGATGTAACTGACAGATAGATAATAATGGCATCTCCGATCCCATAAAGTATATATATTCTTGATCAGGGTCAACAGTGGAGACGATAATGCCATGGCCATCTATACCATTGTCTCTTTGTCCGTAAGAACACATTGTTCTCAAAGAAGAAGATTTAAGAAGATTTACATTTGTTTCCAATTTCTTTTACTGATTACTGTTGTACGCAAAGTTTATTTTATATATTTAACACGTCTACTTCCGCCCCGTAAGTCGAAAAAAACAGAATAGCAAGCATAATTGTAAGCATCCGATGAAATCATATAATTATTCGAGAAAAAAATTTTAAATCGCAAATGGAGTCGGGTCTAAGTTGCTTTGGGTGACAATATTGTATATTTTATACTTTAATGTCTATGTTGAATGCTTTAGTATATCCATATACTAAACACAGCCTTCGGTATATCTTAGACTGTGGCTTTCTAACTTGTTTTTCCCTGAAAATATTGGTTTCTAACAAAATATTCAAAACCAAAATATACAAACAACGATCGTCACATCTCAAATCGTCGGACTTTCTTTTCTACCTTATTTTTTTTTAATATTCACTCTCTGCAAGACTTATTTATATTAAAAGTGCAAGTTTTTATTTCATAACAATCCTGTAAAACTTATTTCGATTGTACGGCATATCATTTATAATAAAAATAAATAAACAAACTTTACGATTTGTGAACAAAAGTAATTCGTGAATAAAGAAATAGATGAATAGAAATAGAGACTATAATGTTTTTCCGTTGATGATTTTTAGTATTGTTCAATTTCACGTGTTTTCATTTACGTCAAGTCGAATATAATTTACTTAAAAACGAAACAAATTGACACAGAATCATTAAAAGGGAGATCGATGGAAGGGGAACCTTTTTCCTTTCAGAGATAAACATTATTTTTCTGTTTACAAGAAAGCACTTGACTCTCGATGCATGGACTCGGTATGTATAGTATGTATTTTTATGTCTACAAATCAATGAGCATTTAAAGAGTTTTAAATATACATACATACATGAGAGATGCCTGATAAACTAATTGGGTAATAGTCTTTTCTATTTTTGTATAAAATTTATCAAAGCTTGTTTTTGTAATCTGAAACCAGTTTTTATCATTTATAGCAATCACAAATTAATAAGGGTAATTAATCGATTTGGTAATTAAATATATTATACATAAATTTTACATATATATATAATATTAGTAAAATTTTTAATCTAACTCACAATTTAACCAAAAAAAAATATACATTTGTGTTTACCAAAATTCACAACATTATGTAGATTACATTTGTTTTCAAAATTAAGTGGATTTTGGCCCCTCAATGCATATAAATAAATTGCGGACACTTGACTATTTAATTGAGATATCTTGCAACTTCAACTTCAACTCCCACCCTCGACGTCAAAGAGTACATTTATTTATGTTTGCGATTGAGCCATGTGAAAAGATTGTCGAACACCCGGTCTATAAAAGACTTCTAATGGATTGGGGTGTTGGGAATTTTATGATTACCAGTCTGCACGTGCGTCCAAAATTGTTAGGCATTAGGTCGAACAATTACAAGTACTTGGCACTTTGGAAGAACACGATGTTACTCATTTCAGAGTTACCATAAAGTGCTATTGTTAATCTATCTGTAGATTATGGAGATGCCTTTTTAAGGAGTTATCCTTGTTTGACAGATTTTTACTACGTCAGAATTATTTCAAAAATCTTTTCTGTTCTGTTCTCAAGCACTTTGTGATATATCCAGCACATTGTGAGTTCATAAGTCGATTTGTTTATATGGATCTTCCTTACCTCATTTCTTTGTTTTCTCTCGTTGTAAACTTTCCGATTCGACAGCTTTAGATCTGCTTGGAATCCACTTTTCGGATCCTGATCACCATCTAAAACATCCACTAAGTAATTTATATACAATATGGCCAATTTTAATGTTTTAATCTGAAAAAATGGGAGCGAATAAGTATTTTGATTTGGAGGATTGTCATATTAATTTAACTAAATAAATTTCTTTTTATTGACTATCTTAAATATTAGCGCTCAGCCTCGTTAAGTGTAAACATTGAATAACTTTTAAGAAGGCAGCTCCTTCAGAATGTCCATTTGGGCCAAAGCCAATTAAGAAAATTGCCAAAAAAAAAATAAAATAACAAAATGAGCTCTGGAAATATTTCCATTATTATTTGCATATTCCTATTATTTCAAATTTAACGTTGTTAATGGACAAGAGTGAATTTATATTCCATGTCATAAAGTTTAATAGTAATTTATATGCATTTTCAGACAAATTATTGTAAAACTTTCTTGAATAAGGTTTCAGCTTTGGAAAAAACTGAAATAAGTCAAAAAGTTAGTTGTATTGCCAAAATAAAAATTATTTTTTAGATTTTGTTCCGTTTGAATACGTTTGAATAATGTTACAACATAATGGTATTATGTACACTATGCTGGCTATTCGAAGAATTCCAGATGTGTCAAATGTACTGGACAAAAATTAAATAAACTGCTTACCATTGCTTATCACTTACTTTAGATAATTTTGTGTCTGAAGGAACATTGGGAATTTTTCCGCGCAGTTTATAAAAAGCACTGTTAATGCTTTGCGTTCTTCTGCGTTCTTTTTTATTTGCCGTGTTGCGTTTTTTTATTGTTCGCACAGCCGTATTTGGAATGAAACAATGATTGTTAATGGGCGCGTATATATCGTCGGAAACTTTCTTCTCTGAATCTACAAAGAAACCAAGAGTACAGCAAGAACAAATATTATAATTTAAATTTGATTGAGGTTAAATTAATTTACTCCTATCTTTAACAGATATTATAACGTACATACATATATTATTATTCTTGAAATTGATTTGCAATGTTCCGTAATTTACAAATCCATATTTTGAAATAATTGATTTAAATTCAAATTAAGATTACAACATTTTATAATTCAGAACTCGTCATTTAAATCAATAACATGTTGGCTTTGATATTTTTGATAATTGTTAAACTTCAAATCAGTCTAATAATTCCAAGGTTTTTATGAATATTTTAAAAATGTCAAGAGTTATAGAAATTTTCAACATAAGAAGAATAAAAATATTGATGTTACAATCTAGTACTTTCACCTACAATTTAATCCATTAATATCCACAATTGAATTGTTCGAATAACTGGTATTATAATAAAACGTATTTGGTTCGGGGCACACAACACTTGTCGTATATTTCGACATTTCACACTATAGAGCCAGCGCACTTTTCAGTTGGCTCTTTTATACCCGAAAAAAATATATTTCTATATGTATACCATATATCTAGAAAATGGCTGATAATTGTCGGATTGCACTTAAAAAAGATTACCGCGATTTACAATACATCATGGGAGCATTTATCTCGGCACCGCTTGGATACTAACTAAATTCAAATTGCAGACGCACAATTTCAGATCAATCGACGTTCTATGAGTATCCAAAAATGTAACCAAAAAAAACACCCCCAGAAAATAGATGCAGCCAATTGGACACTCTGTTGTATCATGCGACCAATAGCAGGCTGTGGTGAAAATAGTTCATGGTGAAAATAGTACAGTTCAACAAAGCGGTCATGCAAACACAACAATTTACCACATTGCCCTCTACACTTGTACCAAATTTGTATATGTATGTGGGTGTATGTATATTTGTAATATTGTACTGCAAGCAAAAGAAATTATAATTTTGATACATTCTTTTATCCATTATCTAGATTAAAAAGAAGGTCGACAAAATAAAATTAAAAGCAAATTGGCGTAAAACATATTTAATTATAAGTACTTATGAAAGTTGTATGTATTTTACAAAACCCATTAGTCATTCTATTTGCCTTTCACTAGATTTAAAATGTGAATAAGAAAACAATTGAATAATTTTAGCAAGCTTATCATTAAGATCGAACAATAAATAGAAAGTTATTCTAGGAAAAAGTAACAAAAAAGTCCCTCAAAGCTGCCTAACTGAAAACTGTTTGTAATATTGCACATTTATTATCTGCATCTCATGCGATAAATAGGAACCTAAAATGTGATGATTTTACATACACATACATATATATATATACTAGGTCATCCCGCTGTCGATGAGCCAATTACGGCATATACAAAGCGTTATTTATACATGCAAACTGATCCCGTTTTTAAAAGTACACTTTCAAAAAAAGGTTCTTTCGTAAATTTTCCCATTTACGTTTGAAATAGCTTCAAAATAAATGTCATTATTTATTTCTTCTTGCTGGGATTTCGTACATACTTGTGTACAAACATTAATAATACATCACAAATGTAAATACATATTGTGATTGAAAACAATGACCGTTGACTCCGTAATCAATTCGTAATTCATAAGCCGAGAACCCAGTTGCAAATTCAGCTTTTGCGTTTGCTACATTAAGAGCGTGTTGCTGATATGCGGAGTCTTCGCTCACAAGATTTCCGACTGGGTTGCGTTCATACTAAGATGCGTACGATTGTGTAGTGTGCGAGTGTGTGTGAGTAGAATACTGTCAATTTTCACGCTGACCGCGCTCTCTTCTAGCCGGCCCTGGGCATAAACTTGATTCGGAGCTTCAATTCAGTTGATGATAGTCGGCGGTTGGAAGCATCAAAAAGCTCTCACTTCAAGTTGAATACCAACGGAATATACGATCAGTACAATTTTTAAGACATAGCGCAACAGATCGTGGAACTTCCGCTGGTAAAAAAATACGAAATAAACAATAGTAAGTTAAATAATAAATTTATTTACATATAGATGCTCATAAATATGTACATACATATATATGGGCTTAATTGTGATTAGCGAGTAAATGGTAATGGGAGAGTGATTACGCAGGTCATTTTGGGGATTTTTTACGTACACATTTGTCAATACTTTATGTACGTGTGTTTAAATATTAAATCGATGTATAATATTTGTATGTACGTGAGTATGCATACACACACATGCACACTTGTTAAAGTGACTTCTAGGGGCAAACAGGTTTGTTTTATTGGCAACAAACACACACTCATACATTGACCATAAATATTCATCCGATATATTGTGTGTACGGGGAGATACAGATATTTTTATATAAACGGATATTATTTTAATTATAAAGCAATGTTGCAACATTTTGACAAAAAAGTGCACCCCATTAATTAATTCATTTAAATTCCTGTATACTAAATACATATACATACATATTAACTACAAATTTACATTAAGATTGAGAAATTGCTAACATGAACACACATACATACATATGCAGACTCTTTGAGAAAATCCCGCAAACATACTTTCGTATGCGTCATTGGCGAAATCCTTGTGTGTGTCGATAAATGCAATGAACTCGATAATATCTTTCTACATACATATGTACATAAGTTCATACATATGTAGCTATGCTGAATTCAACAGTCACCTTTGAAATTGATTTTGTTTTTTAGGACATCTGATGATGGACTTAAAGTGTTTTGTATTGTGTCTTTTGACATATACCTGCTACGCACAGGACACATCTTTGGACGCTTTAATTGCTGATATTTTTAAAACCGATCCAAACTCATTCAGTTCGACTAGCCCCCTTCCAATCCTTTCCTCAACCTCAATAATTCCGGACACTGCTAAACAAAGTGATGAATATGAGTCCTGTGGCTACCAAAAAGAATGTGTACCTCGCTGGTTATGCTCAAACGACACCATAAATACGAGTGGCGAAAATATAATCGATATTCGCATTGACACAGAGTCACCATGCAAAGGATATTTCAATAAATGCTGTGATCTTCCCAACAAGGTAGTGTTGAATTTTCGTATTTTCATTATGGTGTTTCTAATCGAATTCTCTTATTCCTGTAGATAGATAAAAAGGACGAACCCATTAATCCTGTTATAACAAATAAGGGCTGCGGTTACCGTAATCCCAATGGCATTACTTTTAAAATAACTGGTGCCTTGGATCAAGAGGCTGAGTTCGCTGAATTTCCCTGGATGGTTGCCGTTTTGCGTGAAGAGTCGCAACTTAACCTGTACGAGTGTGGAGGTGCAATCATAGCACCCGATGTTATTCTGACTGCAGCTCACTGCGTTTACAACAAGGACGCCCAATCTCTCATTGGTATAATTGACTGCCTTAGATTTTTGCATACAGTTTAAAATTTATTATTTTCAATTTTAGTGCGAGCTGGTGAGTGGGATACACAAACCAAAGAGGAGCCGATTCCACATGAAGATCGTTATGTCAAGGAAATTATCTACCACGAACAATTTAATAAGGGATCGCTTTATAATGACGTCGCTCTACTCTTTCTCGAAAGTCCTTTAGAATTCAAAGCAAGCATTCAGCCCGTATGTCTTCCAAATGTAGGGGAACAATTCGACTTGGAGCGTTGTTTTGCCACAGGCTGGGGCAAAAATAAGTTTGGCAAAGATGGTGAATATCAAGTAATTCTGAAGAAAATCGATCTTCCTACTGTTGCACATGAAAAGTGCCAAACGAACTTGCGTTCAACACGCCTGGGAAGGCATTTCATATTGCACGATAGTTTTATATGCGCTGGTGGCGAAAAGGATCGCGATACATGCAAGGGCGATGGTGGTTCACCCTTAGTCTGCCCTATTAAGGGTCAACCAAACCGCTTTAAGTCCGCTGGTTTAGTTGCCTGGGGCATTGGATGTGGCGAAGAAAATGTACCCGGTGTTTATGCAAGTGTTTCTTACTTGCGACCATGGATAGACCAAAAACTTAGCCTAAGGCAGATTGATACAAAATATTTCACTCCCTGATCAATAAATGTAATACCTGTTGAAAAAACAGCTGTTCAATATCAACTACGGGAATAAAATAAAACCTTATATCGTTTACAAAATTTATATGTACTGAAAAGCTAAAATTTATTAAAATTATAATTCTACTTGAACATTTACATTAAAAATGGAGGAGAAAGAAGGCAAGATCATATAAACTTATGTATATAGATCTGAAAGGAAGAATGAAAAAAAAAGGATTGATGGTCTTCAATGATTTCAATTACAAATTCGAAAAATTTTTGTAAATGGGGTTTAATTTATGATAATAAGTTCTATACTGGAAACAATGACAATATTTAGTTCGGTGGACGTGGGTAAAAATTATGCGGATAGTCTAGTATTAGAATTTGGCTAACAGTATTTATGTTTGATATGAGGGCAATGTATCAATTGAAGAACTATCGAACTGAAGCGGTATACAACTCTGAGAAGTACGAAGTGTGATTATAAATAGTATATTAGGTGTGATTATATTGTTGTATATTTTTGGTATTAAAATAATAAAAATACAAGTGTGTTCTTGGTATATTCACCTGCATTCGTACAATAAATGCCGTTTTACAACAATTGATATTATTATGAAATTAGTTCATAGAGGAAAACAAATTTCAAATGTTTATATAATATTTGGTTTAGGAAATCTGGAGAACCATACAAGGTGCATTTCTGAGCAAAGTTGTGAATGAGGGTATATTTGGTATATTTTTCGACATAAAATGGAATGTTTTAAAATTCGATTTGTGGTCACCCTGATGACGCACGAAGAGAACAAAGATGGCGTTCACGACGATGGCTACTACACGAACAAAGCCAGCAGAACACTAAATATAAAAGTTGTAAATTGTAGTGAAAACATTGTTGAAAAAAAGTGCAAATCAAGCTAAAAAGGCAAATGAAAATTGTTGTACCATGTGTAAACTAAAAAAAGGGTTACGCAAACTAACCATTTGCCCATTGCTGTGGAAGTTTTGTGTAATTCAAAACATATACATACATATTTATGTAGTTTGTGTTTCGTGGTCAAAAAGAATATACAAATCTCCGATCCACACCTTTTATCACAACTTTAGAAGGTACGGTTTTGCTGCTATTTGTGACAAAGTAAACATCATCTATATTGCTGCCACCAAACAACAACTATAACAAAAAACTAAAAGAAAGAACTAGTTTGCATTTTGTGCAAAGTGAGTATACCAATCAAACCAGTGAATGAAACTCTCCAATTACCTGAGACTTCTTGAAAATAATCTTCGTATGCACAAACACACACAAATCATTTACGTGCTATACAAAGACATTGTGTGTATCAATTTTAAATTAAAATAATGCTTTTATAGACATTTGCATATGTATAAATAGTAATATGAATTAATAACAAGGTGAATGAATTTTGAACACCCCACATTAATATAAACATTCAACATTATTTCGGGTGCACGCTCATCGAATCGTACATAAATAATTCAATCTATGTCTTTGTAATTCATAAGTTTTTTCATTTTATTTTTTTCCTAAGAGTGTGTGTGTTTATGTTTTGTATCTGCATCTCCGTGTGTACTTCGTGCATTCAAATACATATGCACATGCGTGTGTGTGTGTGTGTGTGTGTGTGTGTGTGTGTGTGTGTGTGTATGTACACCACGTACATGCACACTAACGCAATTACATATGATCCCGTCGTCGTCGATGTTGTTGCTGTTGCTTCTGTTCACTTCTCTCTACATACGTAACAAGTAAAAGTGGACTCTTCATCAGTGTGCTCAACTATTAAATACTCTGTCTAACGTACAAACATATGTGTGCTAAATATCCGCATATTGGTATCGAGTATAACAAAGTCTGTAGAGTTAGAGCATGGAGAGGTAGTCTGGTGCACACACAATTAAAAGTACATAGACTTACACTTACAGTCAGGCAAACACACATGCACCTTGTAAGCATGCTGCATAGCGGCATCAAAGAATGTTCGTACCTATGATGAATACATACGTGTTATAAATAGGACCATTAAAATTTATGTTAAATGTTTAATTAATTCTGTTAGTTTGGGTAATTTTCGAATAAATAAAGAAATATTTCTTTTAGTCTTTGCAGTGTTGCCAAACTATATTTTTATAAAAAAAATCCAAAATACAATTCAGCTATAACACATTTCTCATATCTCTACTCACCGAAATTTTCTACAATTTCGAAAAAGAGAATATCACCTGTTGAAGCCGTTCGCATTTCCTATATTTTTTTTTTACTTAGCTCAAGAATTCGCGAGAATTGTTTGCGTTATCTAGAAACGTTGGCGCCTACAGCATTGATAACAGTACCTATGACTATGAGCAGAGCTGTGATGGTGATCGTATACTGTGAATACTTCATATAGTGAACTAATATAAATCAATTCTGAGTTGGATCCCTCTAAAATTGTATTTGTTCTTAACAAATTTATATGTTGATAAAGAATTATTTAAAAACATTTATTTAAGCATAATTTACCTTTTTTTTAAACTTGCTAAAATAGTTATAATAAAGAATACATTGTATTTCAATTACTTAAAAATGAGTTCTACAGTATCTATTTGAAAATAGAAGATTGCATTTTGAAATGTATGTGTCAAGAGTAATAAGTTATTTATTTCTGTAAAACTAAAGACAATTTTTCATTATCTTTTCAGATTTAGTATCCACCATCTGCCGTCCACAAATCTGAGGTAAAATGGCGACTAGCGACGATGAACCGATGCACTTGTATGAAGTGTTTCAAAACTGTTTTAACAAGATAGCAAATAAGCAACCGTCGGGCAATGTGGGTTCCGAACGAGGTGGCGGCTATCACTCACCATATGGAGGCCTTGCTGTGGAAAATGGAATGTACTCAAGCGATTTCAATTCCATTCATTCCGATGGCGTTGGCGGGGGACCCCCAAGCAACAATCGATTCGCCAATGTGTCGACGGTTGATCAGTATTTCGATTCGGCAACTAGCAGCGCTGGATGGTATCAATCCCAAATGAACAGCGGCCCGACTCCCAACTATATGAATCAGACAACTTATCAAAACAACACTCCAATATCTGCACACAATTTGGACCACCAACAACAACAAGTGCTTAATGCTGCCAATGATGGCACGAGTATTGGTATCCAAATGGGCGGCGTTGGTGAGAGTGGAGGTCACCTGGGTATGCATAGTCCGGCAGCGACATCGCTCCCGCCAATGAGCTCATTCCGTGGCGGTGGTTCCGGCAGCATACCAAACATTGTTGGCGGCCAAGCACCGACAGTGTTATCGCCGGCCGTCTACAACTCGCCGCAACACAATCACAATCAACAAGCAACAGTACAGCAACAAGCACAGCACGGTTCATTAGCGTCTGCTGGTCAACTCGGTCACCATTCCCTTAATCATCATAACCCGCTACCTCATGCACATTCCCATCACAATCAGCAATTAAGTCCTGCAGTGCAGAGCGCGGACGGCTTCGGTGGTGGCGGCCCGAATGCAAAAGTCGGTGTCGGTGTCGGAGCTGGTAATTCTTCGGCAACGTCATTGCGACAGCAAATCTATATGTCGGCTGCAGCCGTGGCCGATCAGAGTATTAGTAGCTTCAGTTCAAATCCATCAACGCCCGTCAATTCACCGCCACCATTAACGCAGTCTGGAGTTGGAGTTGGTGGCGATGCAGCCTCTGTGTCTGGCAATACAGGTGGTTGGAGTCATACGGTCTTAAACAGCGGTGCCAGCTCGAGCTATGCTAACGATATGGTGGTGCCAGTAACTAGTTTACATACCATGGCATCGGTGTTTCAAGGTGCACGCATGGAGGAGCGTCTTGATGATGCTCTGAACGTGCTACGAAACCATTGCGAGCCTGAAATTTTGGCAAGTGTGAATAGCACATTGAATGCATTGGACAATGCAGAAACGTTATCTTCCTTCGTGGCCAATTCCCCAACGTCCCACGTCCTTGGCGGTGCCAGTTCGGCTGGCAATGGCTCGATTGGTGGTGCTGGAGGACCCAATTCATCAAGTACACTGTCCCACGATGTGCTTTCAAGTGCGTCGGCTGGCGGATCGGGTTTGACGAACATTAAAATTGAACGTGGTGGATCGACGTCAATAACAACGTCCGGCTCGAAGCCAACAAAGAAACGAAAGGAGCAAAGTGGAATGAGCAATGCCGGCGTCTCAACCACATCTAATCTTTCGAATCTGGACATTTCGGATACGAAACCAACCAGTTCTGTGGAGCCCTCAAATGCCAATCAACTGCAACAGCTTGCTGCGCAGGGAGCTGCAAAGGCTGCGAAACGACCGCGACGATACTGTTCGTCCGCCGACGATGATGACGATGCCGAGCCGGCTGTTAAGGCAATACGCGAAAAGGAACGACGTCAGGCAAATAATGCACGCGAACGCATTCGTATACGTGATATTAATGAGGCTTTGAAAGAATTGGGACGTATGTGTATGACACACCTGAAATCAGATAAACCTCAAACTAAACTCGGCATTCTGAACATGGCTGTGGAGGTGATTATGACGCTAGAGCAACAGGTACGCGAACGCAATCTGAATCCAAAGGCTGCATGCTTGAAACGACGTGAAGAAGAGAAGGCAGAGGACGGGCCCAAAATGGTTGGTGTGCAACACCATATGATACCACAACAACAGCAACAGCAGCCATCCGTGAGCAGCGTCGTCGGCGCAAACAGCTATCATAGTCAGCCTTCACAACTTGTGCCAGCGACGTCGCAGACGCTAAGTAGCATGGCCTTACCTACCAATCAGGCTAGCAGCGTATTGCCGCCACATTTGCAGCAACAGATTGGTCAACATCCACAGCAATAGCAAGCAGTCAGCAGCGATGATCTAAAGGCATCACCATCTTCCATTACAACAGCAGCAACAACAACAGCAACAGTAACTCAATTAATGCATGGCTCGACGGCAAAGTACTCAACCAGCTTCGAGCTAGAGCAACAGTTATTAAGCAATTTTTTCAGACGTCATGCCGCTAACAACAATCCCGAGGCAATACCAATACCCCCCCTTGCAACATCATCCCTTTTAGCCTATTTTTATATATGTCGATTATTTTTTTATTGCGCTCTTCAAGAATATAATATATAGGGCTGCAAACCTCAAATGTTTTAACAAGGGTTCAGCTCGTGACACGTTTTTAAGAGCTCATGAAGCCAAGATTATAATTCGAACATTGGTTCACTTTTAAAATGTTTTCAACTATTTATTAAATTTTCAAAATGATTCCACACTCATATTCTCGACATATTTTACAATTTCATTGTTAATTTAACTGCTTTATATGAGTTATTTTTTTTTTGCGTCAAGAGTGATATCTTTTTTATATGTATATCTGAGTAGAAGAAGTTCCACAACAAAGGTTCTTTGTACTTGCAAACCAAACTTTCTTTTAATAAGGTTTGCAGCCCTTATACAATATACATATATGCGAATATACAGTTTTGATCAACTATATCAATTGTATATACTTGTTTTTAATCATTTTTCGACGGAGCAAACATCATTTCCGATTATTAAGAATGAATTTTTGATCCCCATAATATATACAAAATTGTATAATATTATGTGGATTTTACATCATTTAAAGCGATGTCGCCATGTAGCCATCTTTTCATGCATACATAATTATATATTTAGCTCTAAGTAGGTTTATTTACAAGCAACACAAAAAATGAAAAGAAATCTATATAAAAAAAAACATGAAAATTTCACACAAACCCCATTTCATAAATACAAAATTTCTTGTATTCCCCCATATCTTTAGGACTCTATACATAAGAAGTATATGCATATTCATTTTTCTTAATCGTGTTAAATGCTCGCATGTAATTAAAACAAACAAACAACAAATAAATAACATAATGCAACCGAGTACTTACAATAAGTATTAGAAGGAAGTAATCGTTAAATAAGATTAAAAGGTAATTGTTAAATTAAATGTAAGCTTTCAAAAAAATCAAGAAAATAACAAAAAAAAAAAAAAAAAAAAAATTTTAAAACGGTTATCAATTATATAATATATATAATACGCTAGAGTAGGTTAACATTAAACGGAATTTATAATGCAATTTTATGTGGGCAGCGTTGTAAGTTTCACCCCAACATAGGAAATGATTATATTGGACAGCTGAGAAATATCGTTTATAATGTCAAGAACTGCCAAAAACGATATGTATGATGATCCAATGCTGCTTAGATAGCTAAAACGCATAACATAAATTGTTCGACGATATTCAAAAAAAAAAAGCATTCATGGTATGCTATGTATATTTCGTAATCGTACGTGAAATATTTACTTTAATTCTTTATAAATTTCATTTATTATCACTATGTTATTAAGTAGTAATATCATAATATGTTACGCCTGATAACATATATATACATATATAGCTTGTTAATGGTGAAAAGCATTTTTTGCAAAATTGTATTTAGTTTTTCTTTATTCATACATAATTGCTCAAACATTTCAATTATAAATTGTATAAATATATGTATGTGTTTTTTTAGTAAACAATGGTTGCCACGCCGATGATGAATAAATGAGGCAAAACATAACTTATATATTCATATATAATTCATCTTTTAGCTTTCTGATTCCGGCATGATTCGAAACACCCTGGGCTTCCTATTGATTCGATAGTTGACACTAGAAGCCAAATTTGTTGCGTTAGATCTTTTCTCAAGTATTGTTAGATATTCAAATTTAAAGAAGATTCGAATTTTGAGAAAAAAAAATATGTTGTAACATAAAACGATTCTTGAAAAGTTTCGTTGTGACAGTTCATGTGGAATTTTATTATTTCTCTGGTTTATTCAAAAATAATTTCATTTCACAGTTCCCAAAACGTTGTGAATGGTAATAAGCATTCTGTATGAGTGGCATCACCTAACATAAGTAGAAGCTTGTGGTGTTTATCACAAGTCTGGCAACTCTGGTGACATTCGCGGCATTTTATTTTGTGAAATTGACTGAAGCCATCATGGAGGATTTCGAGAAAATTGAAAAAATCGGTGAAGGCACCTATGGTGTAGTTTATAAAGGCCGTAATCGTTTAACGGGCCAAATTGTTGCTATGAAAAAAATAAGATTGGAGGCAGATGACGAAGGTGTTCCATCCACAGCCATAAGGTATGTACCAAAAATTATGTGGCTCTATTTCAATTTGTCCAATTCAAATAAAGCACACGCATCATTTAACTTATTATAGGGAAATATCGCTATTGAAAGAATTGAAGCATCCCAATATAGTATGCTTGGAAGATGTTTTAATGGAGGAAAACCGCATATACTTGATATTTGAATTTCTGTCAATGGATCTGAAAAAATACATGGATTCCTTGCCGCCCGAGAAGCATCTCGATAGTCAATTAGTTCGAAGCTATTTGTATCAGATAACAAATGCCATTTTATTTTGCCATCGTCGTCGAGTACTGCATCGCGACTTGAAACCCCAAAATCTTCTGATTGACAAGAATGGCATCATTAAAGTAGCTGACTTTGGCCTCGGAAGATCCTTCGGAATTCCAGTGCGAATTTATACACATGAAATTGTGACTTTGTGGTACAGAGCCCCAGAAGTATTATTGGGCTCTCCCAGATATTCGTGTCCTGTTGACATTTGGTCAATAGGATGTATTTTTGCTGAGATGGCTACTCGGAAGCCGCTGTTTCAAGGCGATTCCGAGATAGATCAACTATTTCGAATGTTCAGGTAAGCGCTCAAATTGAAATGATGTGGGTGGAGAACCATCTGTTGATTAGAAATATAAATTATTGGCGTACAACATGAATCGATTTCTTTTCAACGTATGACAACATTGATGAATATATTCGATGTTCTTAGTTCGATAGGTTTTTTATTTTATGCGCATAAATTAAAATCCTACACATTTTTCAGAATTCTAAAAACTCCTACTGAAGATATTTGGCCAGGCGTAACTTCGCTACCGGACTATAAAAATACGTTCCCATGCTGGTCAACAAATCAATTAACCAACCAGCTGAAAAATCTTGACGGTTATGGTGTGGATCTTATTCAAAAGATGCTGATTTATGATCCAGTGCATAGAATTTCTGCTAAAGATATATTGGAACATGAATATTTTAATGGCTTTACATTTGATGGATAATGGTTACTGCAAAATGATTTAAGATTCTTAGCATTAATACAAATTTAATATTCTGCATAAGTAATTTCTTGATTTTTTTAATGTTCATATATCGAAAATAAGTAAGGGATTTAAAATCTACGGTATACTCATATATTATAAACTTTTCAAGCAAATAAAAGTTCCACTTAATTGAATGCCTAAATAATAGTACTATTTTATCGAAATTTAAAAAAATGTTCCAATTCCACGTTTCAAAACGAACAAAATATTGCTAACATTTATTGTGCATTGTCGGCAAAAATGTTAAATAACATCGACTTATCGATTTTCTCTAGTTAACTATTAAGAACTCATTTTTTTCAATTAAAACGTAGGAAAAAATAGAAAATGTTAAATGAAGTTGATAGTTTCGCAGACATCTTTCGAGGTGGACTGCCCTATTGTCTTCTTGTTGCTTTGCCGATACTAATACTAGTTTCCCCGAGCATGGCCAGCGATTTTCAAGTAATGTCGATGACCAAATTTGATGTCAATGGTGAACAATTCGGTAAATATGCAATATCATTTACATGTTTGGGACAAGCTTTTCATTGTATGCTTTCATATATAGGTAGCCGATCTTCTGCCATATCTCTGGAAGCGAAATCTCTATACACATGGAGTACTGGTCGTCATTGTGTTCTTGCAAGGTAAGAATCAGTCTTAATTAAGAACAAGAGCAAGAGTAGCGACTGAAAGATACCCTGTAGCATGTGCTAAATACATAGGCACACATAATTAATAGAATACTTCATAGTGCGGCTTTTTTTAAGTATTCATAGTTACAAAACGATCGTTTATATAAATTAATATTAACATGTGCGCTCGCTTTACACACGTTTTAACAAGATCATTATCTAATCTGAGTGTACAACCCAATTAAGATACAATGTACTGATTTATTAAGGCCAAGCGATGCAACACTGCCGCCATCTAGCATATATTTCGTGCCTCACCTTCAACACTAATTAGCACTCGACCTATGAACTATGCGCCCGCATTTTATTACATGTGTATTCTGAGGGAAACTTTTAGCTCGAAAAATAAATAATATCGTTTTTTCTATATTAGGCTTCTCGATATTTCCGTGAATGATTTGAATAAAATTCGTCAAAAGGCTGGTGGCCTTATAATTATGTTGCCTAGAGATGTCACAGCCTTAAACGATGAAGTTAAAGAACATGTTTTAATGTTGGAGCAGCAAATGCTGTCTCAAGCCATTCCAGTGCCAGTTTATTTTGCACCTTTCAACCCAAAGTTGGAAGAAATCTTGAAGGATGTGACGCACACAGCGATTGATAATAATGTTGAGAATAAAACAGCATTTGGACAAATGTTGCTACTGGTATCGGCAAATGGATATCATGTAACTGTTGATGGCCAAAATAGTGCGGCGAATAAAAATAGCAAAATCCCTGTGATTCAAGGTGAATTTGTGCCAAATCAATTTGTTTCCAAGCACATGGATAACTCAGGCGATAGCAATAGTTTGCCACTTATTCTAATAACAGCCAGTCTTAAGACTTTTGGAATTATAAATGTAAGTACACATTGCTCACTGTTTAAATAGAAAAATTCCCTTATTATATTTCACTGCTTACAGGATTACCCTTTGAATGCTGATTCAGCTGTAACAATGGCTCTAGTTGAAATTTTCAGCAAATTACACGCAATGATTAGCATGTCGCCCAAATACCGTTTGGGATTTTTACTCTCCGATTCTGGTTTATTACTCAACTTTCAGGGATCGAAGAAATGGCTGGAAATTGACGACAATAGTGTGCTACAGGTATTTCTTAACAATGTCATTATTAATTAATTCTACATTTTCTACTGCAATCTCTATTTATTGTTGAATTTTCAGAATGTTGAATTTGTATTGTGCCTAGATACGATCACACAAAGTTTAGGAGGCAATCAGCCAAATGTTTTATATATGCATGTGTCAAAGCCACCCAAAGAGAAGACTTCTATCAGTAATTTCTTTAAGATTCTGAAATCAGTATCGGCCCAACATGGCAGTAACCTGACCGTTGAAGGTGTGCATAAAAAAATCAATTTGGCTGATTCGAAATTGTCATGGGAGCATGAACGTTTTAGTATGAAACGTTTCCCAGCCTTTACATTGTCTTCGGTGAAGAACCCGTCAAGTCCTTTAAGAACGACAATGTTTAAGGATGATGAATCGCAAATCGTAACGCAGTTAATTACGTCGGCGAAAATAATTGCCGAATCTCTCGCCTGTTATATGTATAAAATAGATCCACAGTCAGATGTATTTGACGGTCATGTGGTAAGATATTTTGTATAGTACATATATATATATATATGTTATAATTACAAAATGTTTTTTTTATCATTTTGCTTCCAGGCTATAAATGAAAATAATATTTTGCCATATCTTGGGCTCCGATCGATTTTGCAGAATAATGATATCAAGGACGGATTTGAGAAGTATCTGAAAAACGTGAAAATCGTTTACGACAAACCAGATGCGCGGGAACCTGATTTCATGTTCTACAACGGCGTGGATGCCAAGCTAAATGTTTATAGAGTGAAACCAGCTATATTTGATCTATTCCTTACTTTTGTCATAACCATTTACCTTTCAACCATCTATTTTGCAATTCAATTCTTTCCTCGTTTTTACGATCTAGTTTCAGCAAAATTGAATTTATCAATGCGTTCCTCTAATGGCAATGCACAGAACGCCATGAAACGAAAGTAAATAATATCCATCATATAGTGAATCAATTTTTATAACGAAAAAAAGGCAATAGAAAGAAATGTTAAATTTATAAATAAGTCTTGTCGCGTTGAGGTCCAATATGATTGTAAAATAAATATTTTACCTTATAAAAAATTACGAGTGAGAATTTGTGCTCATTTTATAAATGTTGGAATGTTTGGATAAAATCAAAAATTTATTTTGGAGTGTAAAAAATTAAAATCGTTTAGCATCGCCATTAATATTAAATTGTGAACTTTCAATTTGATTGGCTTTTGTTTCGTATATGTGATCCCGATGGTAATAATCACTAATATCTCCATTAAGCGTTTCATATGGTGACTCTCGCAACAATTGTAACTCCACTACACGGTCCGAAATTAATTTTCGCACTAATTTATCATCTGATTGAATATCGCTATCTAAATATGATGGACTCCAATTTTCCAAATTAACAACATTGAACGATTGATTGGAATTATCGATCATGTCAATGCCATTTCGCTTACAAAAATCTAATATCCACGAAACAACAAAGAAAAGCACGCCGCGTTCATTGGAAACGCGCGAATTAATGTCGAATTCAAACCACGGAAGAAGAACGTGTAACCTTCACGTTCATAACTTTTCACCGCACAATCAACAAATCCATTATATTTTGCATGTTTGCCAAGAGCATCGGCTTGCAAATGGGTCTTGATCACATCGACGGGATAACACGCTAACCAAGAAGCAACTCCAGCAAATCCTCCTGCCATCAGCGTATAGAATACACCTGGTGTTTGATTGCATTGCATTAGAAATTCATAGGAGACAAAATAACTAGAGAAGCCTAGAAATTGGAAAGGATTGGTGTTTGTTATTAATTTAATTTAAAAGTACACAGGTTGTTTATAGCCTACCTGGTATATCCCGAAGTATTGTTGCTGTGAATCCTTTGAAACAACCTCTAATACCTTCTGTTCGATATATGTACATAAGACAATCAATCGGTCCTTTAAATTTGTGTGAACTATCGATATGATTTGCAAGTTGAAGTCGTGTTTTTGCCAATTCCATTGGTGCACATACGATACTTTGCACAAGTCCACCGGCAGCACCAGCCCAAAAGTGTGAGGCTAGTGAGTTCGGATTATCCGATAATCGCTGGACGTTGCCGTAAACGCCAAACACAATTGCATTAACTAAACCGATTCCCATCATTGGACTCGAAATACCACGGTATAAACCACGAATATTATCAGACAATAATATTGATTTCATGCAATGAAATGTTCCCCTATATTTCGGATTATTCGGATTATCAGTCTGTAAGTGCACTTTAACTGTGTCAAACGGGTGGCCAACGAGAACTCCCGCTGCACCTGCGAAATAAAAAAAAAAAATGAATTGGTGATTATCAATTGATCAATTGTGCTCCGGTTATTAAGTCATAATTTCGCTATTTCACTTGACGCGCTGAAAGAAAGTTTAAAATGTTCTCGAAATGTTTCATTTTTCATCGTTTCTTAAAAACAAATGTATGATTTGGTTTATCATAGATTTTTTTACCAATCATAGCTATTTGATTGGATAAAAAATCAAAATAAATATAAAACATAACCAAAGCACGACTGGCTTTTATACAAATAATAAAACGTTTTAAAGTACAATATAACATTCAAATAATCTCTCAAAGTAAATTAAATTCAATACTTTATTTAATAATAAGTGAATTATTTAATACATACGCAAATAAAATATTACCTCCGAAAAGACCAGCAATAAAGTCCATTTTTAATTATAAGGTCAGGATATTTTGAGCCGATGTGGTCGCTTGGCGAATTCTAAAATTAAGCGCTGCAAATAATTTTGAAAGTAAATTTTGCAGTTCAATCACCAACAACCTTGATATTGAATTATATTTATGACTATCATAATTGGCAACTAGTCAAATGTAAAATAATGAAAGCTATTTATAATATTAAGTAACATTATAAAGAAACATAACATTTACAAGCACGCTTACTCATTTAAAAAATAAGATAGCATGTGATTAAAATATTGAAATATTTCATATCTAATTATCTTACCTGACGGACTATCTCATGTTGATGCCAACACTATAAATATTTCTGAAATTACCAAAATACCATTATCAGTACTTATAATTTTAAAAAAATTGTACAAAATAAATTTTGAGCGATGATTAGAGCAAACTAGGTTACTAATCAAATAATTTTACATCTCATCAGAGTGTTTTTTTTTAATCTACGCTAATCCAGAATTTTTTTTATCACGTTTTATTTTAAATCCAAAAGTTGTTTTTAATATACCAAATTAAATACTTATATGTAAACCGGAACGTACAAAATTTGGCGGATTTTTGATTTACAAAGTTTCGCACGGGTCACGAACTGGGGCGGTTACATCCGTGTATTTTTGAAAATGTCACGTATTCGATAAAATATACATATATTATAAACTGAAGCCCATTTGAAAATCAAATTTAGCTTATAGTTTATACAAAACTTCGACGTCCAAGCACACACGTTGAAAACACACTTAATCTTTAGAATTAATATTAAAAAAATCAACAATAACGCGAATTCGATGTAGTAATATGCCAAATAATTGTGAATTAAACTGTGCAGTAAACCCGTACTTTTTCGCTTATTTGAAGAGGACTGAGCTGTTATCAGTACAAAAAGCTTGACATTAACGCAAGCCGAATCCATGATTAGAAAGAGCATCAGGGGTCATTTGTTTGATGTGATCTACGAATTAACCCGTAGGCGCCTAAAATCTAAAATACTTTGTTTATAAATTCCGCTATTTGTCAAAGTAATCTTTACTGATATGACTGTTATAATCAACAGTTTTATGTCATAAATACTAAACTCTACAATTTTGTTAGATATTTTTAGAATATATAATTATAAATAAAATCTACGCTTAATAGCTTCTGTAGAATTGGAATCTAAATGAAAGTGTTTGCATTTAATTAAGGCATATTCCATAAAACAAAATATGTGTCGAAATATATTGCTAAATATCTATATAAACTAATAATATAATTAAAAAAAGAATAACATTTTTATATACATAATATTAAAATAATTTTTTAAGATTTTTTTTTAGAAAGTTGTATAATCTGAAAGAGTATTTATGCACCGGTGTGCTGAACACCTTTTTTTCTTCCAACGATAGTTTTGATTTTAAAGCAACTCGATGGTGTTATCGATAAAATATCAATTGACTGCCATCACTACGCTACAGAAATCATTTAGCAACAAACATTTATTTATCAAAATGATACAACATTCACTTGAAGATTTACAAACAATACTTCAACTTGACAGGTATGTCGCATAAGCATTCCTATTTACAGAAATTCAATTATATGTTGCCCGTTTCAGTCGATACTATGGATTTCTGGACTTGTCAGATCCCAAAAATTCGGAAATTAAGGAGCTCATTCAGCGAACGATTACAGCATTACAAGATGAAGTCGCCCTTTCTCACTCGCATTCAATGCAAATGATTAAACTCGATGCAAAATCACAACCCATCAAAAACGACCTGCCAACAAGCGATGTCGAGCATATTAAGGAAAACTCTTGCAATGCACAACATAAGAATAATGATTTCAAAAGTGGATCCTCAAGTGAAACACCTGTATCAGGAAGCCATTCAGCAACATCCATTGGAGAAGTTGACGTAAACACATACTGCAAGCTTGGGCACCTTCATCTGCTGATGTATGAATACTCGGAAGGTAAGGAACATTCTTATAGGAAAATTACCTATAATGTTAATACTGGAAGTATTTCCTTTCTCATTGCCCTTTTGGTTAGGAATCAATCCTTTTTTTGTATTAATTAAACGGACAATTTACATATTTACTTCAATACAACTACAACTTATGCTATTACATTATTTTCCAGCTTTGTCGGCATATCAAAAATATATGCGATTAAGTGCGAAATATTGGGAGAATCATGCGTTTCTATACGGTATAGGTATCGTTTATTTTGAGTTTCGCTGTTTTAAATGGTAAGTGATATTATTAAAAAATTATTTTATAGTTTAAGCCAATCGTAAAAGTTAGGTCTTCATGAGGGTATGTACTAGGTTTATAAAGGTCTCGTCTATCCCTATCTATGTTCTCTTTTGTTTATGCCTATATAAATACAGAGATTTCAGATTTTGAAAGTTACCACAAAACTCATTCTTATTCGAAATATATTTTTTATAATCTCCAAATTAATCATGTTTTTTGGTCACACTTTTTTTAAAGACAACAGTTAACAATATCTTTAAAAGTTATTGTTGAAGGTTGTTTTTTTAAAGACTTTCTCATCTATCAATATACTTAGAAATGCTATGCTTAATGTAGTTTATTTAAGAATAGCTTTTAAAGAATCCTCCTTTAGTAGTAAGATTATAAGATGTTTCGTTTCCAATATGGTCCTACTTGCGTCGCGTAATGTTGTGCCGTTTTTCATTGTCATAAAATCAAGGAATTTATCGCATGTAAAATATCGATATTTTTATTGATTTTATTCCATCCCTACTTAGTAAATTAAACAAGGAAATTGTAAATGTGTATCGACTGAGTGATTTTTTTTAAAATAATATAAATAAAGCACTGCCAACTAATGAATGGGACATCTGTTTAAATTTAGTACAAATTAAATTTTAACTTTACAAACACATAAATCGAAAATAAGTAAGGTTCTAACACTTTTCTACCATTCTATTGTTGATGTGCCCAATTCTTGTTTATACTCTTACATATACGTATGCGTGTATGTATGTGTGCATGTAAGTGCACTTTTGTTCGAGAAAGCAAAAATGTCTGCAATACTTCATGACTACAACTTTCCACATTTAAAGTATTTTTAAAGGTATTGATGAATATATTGGCAATTTATCGACAGTGATCAGACATTTAATCCAATTTGTAGTTGCTTTATATTCAAACTGCATTATATGTGGATACATGTATTTGTGAGTGCATACAAGGGTATGTATGTGTCTGTTAAAATTGAATTGCACACAACAACAACAATACTAGTGATCGTCATATTACAAAACACAATTGGTAACCACATGTGCATATTTTTATGTGTGCATATGCCCTTGCATGTGTGTGCATATAAAAGGAGCTGTTTCCACCATCTATGCGTGTATATGTATGTGTGCATTCTTTACAGAACGTTGTGCTTTGACCAATAGTTTTGATGTTACACTATATTTGCCATTTTTGTGCAGCTCCGATTTGTAAAATGGTTCATCGTGTCAGAATAATCCTTACAATGTGTATTTTATAATATTTTTTAGGTCTGTAAAATCGCTTCAGGAACTTTTATACTTGAATCCACATTTTACATGTGCAAATGAAGCCCATTTACGTCTAGGACTGATGCTAAAAGCTAATGGCGAATTTCGTACTGCCCTTAAGCACTTGCAGCTAGCGTTAATTGATACATCGCCATCCACGTTTACCGATCTACAAGGTAAGATTTGCGCTGAATTCATGTAAAATTCTAATTAACCTTTTTTTTTCGATATAGTGAAATTTCAAATAGCTCATCTATATGAAGTGCAAAATAAGCATAAAGCCGCCAAGGAGTCATATGAATTTATATTAAATAATAAAAATGTGTCGTTGGATCTTAAAGCAGATATATATAGACAACTAGGTAAAATACCAAATTTTCCATTTGATTTTTTTTATATCTTGAATCTATTTCCTATATATATCGTTTCAGGATGGATGTATCATTGTGTCGAATGCCTAGGCGAAAAAAAGGAACGTGAATCGAATGCACTGCTATTTTTACAAAAATCCATCGAAGCCGATCCAAAGTGCGGACAATCATTATATTTATTAGGAAGATGTTATGCCGGCGTTAATAAAGTTCATGATGCATTTTTAGCATATCGTAACTCTGTGGAAAAAAGTGAAGGGAATGCTGATACTTGGTGCTCAATCGGGTAAAAATATCAAATACTATATATTTGTAGCTTAGCTATTACTTATGATTATCATTTGTTTAGTGTATTATACCAGCAACAAAACCAACCAACCGATGCCCTACAAGCCTATATATGCGCAGTTCAGCTTGATAAAGAGCATAGATCTGCATGGACGAATTTGGGTATTCTATATGAAAGTTGTGGACAATTAAGAGATGCCTATGCCTGTTACTCCAATGCCATTAAACGTATAGCAAACAAGGTAAATTAAAGATGTTTCTGGTTATAATGACTAAGAAAGTCTTTATTAACCGCACTTAATATTTACCAAGTAATAGTAACCCCAAAAGATTGACTTTATTTATTTATTTTTGTAGAAAATAGGCAATGCCCAAGAAGGAAATAAAATTTTATATGCAAAAAGCAGCACGAATGGTCTGACAAAAGGTCTAGCGCAACGTGTGAAATTTTTAGAATCCCAGCTTAGCCAAGCACCACTGCCCAGTATAACTTCAAAGCGAAGGCAGCTTTGTTCTATTGAAGAAGCTTGGAACCTGCCAATATCATTAGAAATTAATTCACGTCAGCAACAGCAGCAAACCATTCAAATGCAGCAAAGACAGTTTGGCAAGAATCCATCTGTACAGGTAACATTTTCATAGCATTACATTAAATATTTTAAGCAGCACATATATAAATTGACATTTACTTATATAGGGACCTCCACCACCCTACCCTCACAGTCACGGGAATACAGGTAATCCCATTCCCGCTAAAAGGGTGAAGGAGGATACCGAACACACTGCAAGAAACCGAACGGATGCCACACCGAATTCATCACAACAGCAACATCAAATGAATTCTGCTCAGTTTTTACAGCAGCCGTTAAATCGACAGTCTATTAAGACAAGCTCGTCGCCAGGTCCAACATCGAGCGCAACAAGTGCAGCAAACGAAGCAATATCCGAGAGAACAAACTCACAATCGTATGGTTCAGAAATAATCTCAAGTGATAACATCAAAGAGGATAATGATGCCAATGATTTCGAACTGACTGAACAAAAATTACAAATTCGCTGTCCAAATATATCAACGAAATTAGCTGAAGACGATGCCCTTAATAACTATAATGGTACAAATAATGTCGCAATTAAGTACGAGAGTTTAACACACTTCAATGATGATACTCAAACTAACTTTAAAGATCAAAAGCCCAAAGTCGAATATGATAATGATCAAGAATCATTGCCAACATTTAATATACAAATGGATTCAAAGCAATTGTGGTCAGCGGTAAAGCAATTATCCGTAGATGAGCCACCAATTAATTTTTCAATAACTACAAAAAATACACCGCCCCCATCGCCACCGGATTGTCCGCCACAACGACTCACTCGAGATCAACTTTTACCACCAACGCCATCGGTGCACTTGGAAAACAAAAAGAATGCGTTTAGTCCACAGTTGCAGGAGTTCTGTCTAAAACATCCCATTGCCGTTGTCAGAGGTCTTGCTGGTGCTCTAAAGCTCGACTTGGGCCTCTTTTCAACGAAAACATTGGTGGAGGCTAATCCAGATCACAGTGTGGAAGTTAGAACGCAAGTCAATCAGTCACCCGATGAAAATTGGGATGTATCTCAAGCAAAGAGAGTTTGGGCCTGTATATCACATCGATCTCATACAACCATAGCGAAATATGCACAGTATCAGGCGTCCAGTTTTCAAGATAGCCTCAAGGTAAGTATGACATTTAATCAAAGGGGATACATTAACTAAACGATTACAATTTTCACGCAGGATGAAGGCGATAAAGGCTCGGCCGGCTCTCAAGTCATGTCGGATTCAGATTCCAAAGATTCGGTTTCAAATTCAAATATTAATTTAAGACGCAAACGCCAAAAGAATGGCAGTAAAATGCTAAGGTAAATTTTTATATTCAAACTTATTTAAATTATTTTATTTTTATCGCCTTTCTTTTAATATAATATAATAATAAAATTAATTCTAGATTTGGAACCAATGTCGATTTATCGGATGAGAGGAAATGGAAACCTCAGCTTAGCGAATTACAAAAGCTGCCAGCGTTTGCTCGAGTGATTTCAGCTGCCAATATGCTCTCCCATGTGGGTCATGTAATTTTAGGAATGAATACCGTGCAATTATATATGAAAGTGCCAGGAAGTCGAACACCTGGTCACCAAGAGAACAACAATTTTTGCTCAATTAATATAAATATTGGACCAGGCGATTGTGAATGGTTTGCTGTACCCGATTCTTATTGGGGCGGCATTCATAATCTGTGCGAAAAGAACAACATAAGTTATTTGCATGGTTCATGGTGGCCGGTCTTGGAAGACTTATATAAAGAAAATATACCAGTATATCGGTTTATTCAAAAACCTGGAGACCTAGTTTGGGTGAACGCCGGGTAAGTTAAAGCGTTTCAGATTTATAAATATATATATATAAATGCAATATTTTCATTATTATTTTTCAGTTGTGTTCATTGGGTACAATCAGTTGGATGGTGCAACAATATCGCCTGGAATGTTGGACCATTAACAGCACGTCAGTATTCACTTGCTATTGAACGATACGAGTGGAACAAGCTGCAAAGCTTTAAAAGTATTGTTCCCATGGTACATTTGAGTTGGAACTTGGCCAGAAATATCAAAGTGTCGGATGTTAAACTGTTCGAGTTAATCAAGTAAGTATTGTAGCTTTTAACATCTCATGCAAGCTATAGCTATTAATTACATTTCATATGTTAACTTTGCAGAATGTGCTTATTGCAATCGTTAAAAAATGTATTTCATATACAAGAATATGTCAAATCCAAAGGAGTCGAAGTTCGTTTCAATGGCCGTGGAAAAAAACGAAGCTTCCCACTATTGTGGGCAATGTGAAGTGAGTTCTACAAGTGCAAAACACAATATATATGTATATTTATATATCTACGCTTCATTTATAGGTTGAGGTTTTCAACGTATTGTTCATTCGAGAACAGGAGAAAAGGCATGTGGTCCATTGCCTGCCGTGTTCCCTAAAGCTATCACCATCCCTGCAAGGAATTGTGTGTCTAGAGGAGTACCGTCTATCCGAGCTGCAGCAAGTGTACGACTCATTTACATTATATAGAACACAAGGACTGGGGCAAGCACATTAAGAAATATATATATATAGTATACACATAAATTATACACATTATAACTGAAATTATATTTTAATACCTTTTATTATTATATATTGTACGTTTTTTAAACTATACCGAAGAGGAATTATTAAATTAAGACAGGTCTCAGAACAATTTAAAAATAGCATTTTTATTCGTTATATCGAAATTTTTACAGCTTTGAAAACTGGATGTATGGAGATTCATTCGTCAAGTTAACACGATCATAATGTGATCGCTGGTTTCAAAGTTTAAACTGGCCTTCCAAATGTTTCTTGATCTGAACATAAGTCGTAATATAACTATATATAGAAATATTTTCTTTACAATATTTAAACGTACTTAATTAAGTCTTATCAAGTTCTAGGTAATTTCTATGTACAATTTTTGACAACTATAAATTATTATTTTGTAGATCCTTCACATTTCTTTAGAGATATTCCGATGCATCTGAAATAAATATAATAAGCATTTACATTAATATTAGCAGGCTAGTTTTTGCTGGCATTGTGTATATTTTTATAAACAAAAAATGTATTTTTCTTAAGTAGAGAAGAAATAATAATAAAAAAAAAAAATTGTGAATTATAAGAATAGGATTTTAAGAATAAAAAGAGCTTAAAATAAAGATGCTTTTACTTTAATTGGTATCGGGATGATGGCAATTGCAACATCATACAAAATAATTAATAATAATTTCAAAAAGCACGAAGCACCAGCAACCCAGTCGAAAAAGAACACAATGAAAATTGACGTACCAGGTGATCAGAAATGAGGAGCAGGCAAACACGACTCACATATCAGATGCGCTAAACTTTGGACGAGCGTTTTTAGAGCTAAGTTGAGGTTCTTGTAGAGCTTGGATTAAGCTGGGTAGAAACACTCAACAACGAAAAAAAAAAAAAAACGCTCAGGATTGCACTCATTCAAGTCCACTCAAACGCACTTTATATTTAACTCAAATTAAGTTTTCTACTTACTGGTCATTTCTCTTCACCTGGTATCTCAACTGGCAATTTGAACTTTTGGGCTAGTTGCTGGCTCTTCACAACTCGAGAATGGAATTTTTGGTTTTGCAGATATAAATGTTGTCGTGGTTGCTACATTTAAATAGCTAACCAGCAGCTAAAAGTGTAAAATCGACAGCTAAAAACCAGTCGAAATTAGCAGTAAGTACAAGATGTCACTTGAGCAACCATTGAATTCCAAATTGCTTTGGATAATTTGATACTAATTTTAAGGTCTATATTCTCTATATCAGATAAGGGAGAAATACTGAGACCAATTTTAAATAAGAAACCCCTTCGATTATCCAAAGTATTAAATAAAGATTTACAAGCGTAACTGTATAACAAATTACTATGTATTTTATTATGCTTAGTTAAGGTCGTAGAGTACACATTAATATAGAAATTTTTTATAATAATAATTAAGCCTACTTAATTAAGTATTATTTAATCTAAGTATGTACAAATTCGGATGTATTTATGACAAAAAAAAATGAGAGCAACACTATAAATTATATTTCTGTAGATCTCCAATTATTGTTAGGTCCTTCACACTTCATTAGAGGTATGTTGATTCACCTGAAACAATATGATAACATTTCCATTATTTTTCATTTCGAATTATACAAAAGGAAACGGGAAATTGAATTTGCATTTTTGCGACAATCACATTCTTCGAGACTGCTCTTTATTTCTTAAATATATTAAAAATTAGACAAAAAAAAATTTACGATTTTACAATGTATGGAAAAAAGCAATGGCAATGTAAAAGGCTATTGCAAAGAATCTAACAATAGTATAGATAAATAATTAATCATTATAGCTATGCTATGTAGAAGGGGATCAAAATATTTGATCGCGAATCAGTAATTGGTCATTGCAGTCGGGATGCTTCGACTGCGAATTACCCTGTACTCAGCTCTGAGATACCCTAACTTCACATACATATCTAATATCTATACAAATTCTAATCACTTGCAAAGAGACACACAAAACTCGCAAAATTTACAATCTACAATCGGTAAGGTAATTTTAACAATTTGTAGTTCTTAATTTACAATCTTATTTGCCAGCTATTCGATATAATAGTCTGAACTTAATTTATTAGAATTGCCTAGCACGACGATAAACTATATAATAATCGATGGTTAGTCAAACGTTGAATTTAAATATTTTCTTCAGAAACAAAATCTTTTCGCTTGCCGTTTCTGTTTCAGTTTCAGTTTCAGTTTGTTTCTTTTCAAAATTTCTTTCGACCAAGCGTTCCTTTGGTAGCTGTACGAGAAATAATCAAATCTGGTTGGTTTCGACAAATATATTGCCTGAAATGAAAAGAAGTATATAGACCAGGTGTCATAAAAAGTCAAAACAATAATAGATAATCGAAACGATCTCCTCATTAAGTAAAAAAGCTGATATTGATCTTAAATGTATTAATGAGTTATGTTCTATTTGCGATAATTCCTAGGACCGAAAGCGAAAAAGCACCAGGGTCTCAAAAAAACTTGTTCTAAAAGTGGACATAAAATATTATTAGCAAAGCTAGAAGGCAAATTAAGAAGATTTTTAAGAACTACGCTTTAAAGTATGTACATGAAAGTTAAATCTACCCGAAAATTTTTTAATCTCATAATTTCTCAATAATAACATTAATACTATTTGTTATTTTTTACGTTTATTCAATGGTTTAACAGGAATAGGTTACATTAAACAGGACTCAAAAAAGAGCAGAGTAGTTGTTTTTCTGTTGTCACATCTTGTTGTGGTTCACTTTCTGATATCACCCAGAAAATATATCTGAAATAAGAATTCAGTATTACAATACAATACAAATTCAGTATTACAATAGAAACAGGATAGAATACTCTTGCCAAAAATTATAAACTCTGACTATTATATAAAAAAAGTAATAATCGCTTTGGTGGAATTTGGAATTTGGAATACAATTCGACAGCTATTCGACAAGTTTTAAGTGCGAAATGAATATTTTAAGTAATATACAAATTATAACATATTAAAACTAACAAGTTTTAACCCCGACTTCGATATACTTGAAACTAGAGATTTGTCAGCTATAATTGACACATTGATAGTTCAGTCAGTCAGAATTCTGAGTTTTATAGATACAATGTATTAAAAACGTTCTTTGATTTTTTATATATAAAGGGAAATTCATAGAAAAATCCCACAATATATATTCATTTTTGGTTGGTCAAGCGAGTTATGCCAAAAGATAAAAGTTAGACATTTTAAGAAGATAGATTAAGAAATTTAAAAGAACCATGTTAGAAGCACAAACAATTTATAATTACTAAGACACATTTCAAGATACTTTTACTATTAAAATAGAAAATTTCAATTTTACATCAGATAACAAAGGTATAAGAGACTCACCATATTTTCGAAGAACACCGTACTGAAATTGTCCCTATATGACCATCCTTTGATTGGCCGACGCTGAAGTATCTGAAAGATACATTTTGAAAGTAAAAAATTTTGCGATCTTAATGAATAAGAAATGTTAACACTTACAGTATTTGTTGATAGTCCATAGCTCTAGTCACTGTTGTTCAAATATGGTTTGCACAAAACTATCCAGCTAATACTATTTGTTTCACAAAATTGATTCTTACTTACGAAGAGCGCGTATAAAAACTTTGAGATAGTCCGCTTACAAAAGCGGTCTACCAATTTTTCATATAACAACTGCAAGTCATTAAATACCGAGTTTAATATGGTCTTTAATAATCTTTAATATTATATTGGCCAAATAATGTGAATATTAAATAAATGCATTTTTAAAATTTATTATTACTATTAAATTTTGAGTCCTAAATTGTTCCGTAATTAAATTTAGAAACAAAATGTTGATAAATTAAGAAAGCTTTCGAAGCATGAATTGATATTTATTTGTTTTGTAAAACAAAGGACGTCATTACGCTTATGGAGATTAAAGTCTATGTTCGTAAGGATTAAGGCTTATATATATTTATCGAATATATGTATTTTAAATGGTTAGACACTTGAACCCATTATAAACCCCTACAGACGCTATTGAAGTTTGACAGAGAATTCAATTCCTTAAACTATACAAAATTAAGGACTGAGGAATGAGCTGACATAAATTAACAGTATTTACAAATAGAAGAAGCAGAAATGATAAATAAAGAGTCTGCAAGGGCTTTTAAGCTGTGGCACCCATTAAATGAGTTTCGTTCTTGTTTATAATTATACTATGGCATCCATCAAATGAATTTAATTATTTTCTTGTAATTAAATGGGAATTTTTTTTCTTCTTGATTTTTCCAATCTACATATGCTTCAACAAATAGTTTCTTTCAAAAGTGCGGAATTTGTATAATTGTGAAATATATTTAGGCTTATGAGTTAAGGATTGGTGTGCATCAAGTTCGCATCGATTTAATATCTTTTTGTAGTATTTTTACAGATAAAAGATTCCAAAATAGGAGGAATGGGGAATTCTAAAAAGTAATGAGATTAACAATAGACTCACCGGATTCCCAATATTCATTGCCTTCTTCACTACCACCCTGGTTATTAAAATCTTGCGGCAATCGCTTACAAGTAATGTATGACTCTTGTTCGAAGATCTTATCAGATGCAGATGCAGCTCTAGCTGTAGCAGCAGTAGATGTAGTAGTAGGCTTAGGAATATTGCAACGATCGAATATGTGTGGACTATTATTATCTGAGGAGTTGTCATACATGTTTTGAATATTGGAATCGTTTTGCCACTTGATTGAACCGGAGGATTGTGTAACGGACGGTTGGTGGTTGAAAATATGCAGCTTTTTGATGTCCTTGCTTGATGAGGTATTATTAACGCTTACTAAGAACGATTTGGATGAAGACTGTTTGCGTTTCGATGGCATCGCAGAACATTTTGAGATGGTTGATTTTTCATATTGATTTTTTGTCTAAAACGAATGCATTCATTTTAAACATATTCAGAAATGTTGTGTGTTCGATTTTAAATATCAAAATATATGAATATATATAATATGTTAAATGTTAAATTCGAGTACGGTGTTTGCACTTACAGGTTGTTTTCCATTTTGCTCCAATTGTTGAGATCGAGTTGCACTTCTCTCATCATTGGCATGAAATGGACCATTATTACGTTCGAAGAAACGACTTGAGGACGGAGAGTTGAAATCAGAACCCTCACTGTTTAGATTCCTATCATTGTCACCAGGCAAATTATCCGAGTTTCGATTATTGTTTCGATTATTCACTGAGGGTTCAGTTTGTATGCAGTCGGAACGTTTCTCTCCTTCAAATACAATCGAGATCTGCAATTCAATAAGTAAAATATAAATATATAAATAACTGCTTAATTTATTGCAAAGATTCTCACCTTAAAGCCCTCCGAAAACTTGTAATCTTTGTCCTTATGGGCACCATCGATTTCGGACTTGTTTAAAGTATACATATATTTGACGTTCGTTCCATCGGTTTCACAATCTACGAACATTAGAACATTTATTATTATTTATTTATACCTTATATTTTTTAAATTTTGATTACCGACCAGAACTACTTTGCACAAAGAATGTATTCATCCAGGCGTGGCAAATGATCTTATCCGATGATATTTTTGCAAGTTCCACTTTAATATCACCAGAAACTAAAAGTGGTGAGCTACTTAAATCCAAGTTAGAAGATTGCTGGAAATCAAGTTGCCACGTCTTCAGTTGCTAATTTGAAAAGATAAAATAATATGAATATTATTAAAAAAGAGTTGAAGTTAAAATCAGTTCTGAACAGAATTTCTATAAACTTTTAATGTAATTGAAAACATATTGTTGCGCTTGAGTTCTTCGATTCAGCACATCTAAAAAAAAATGTATGTGGAAGATTTACATATTCTTATACTTACTTGTGCCTTAGCTTTTTCTGTTGCGGAGTCCTGCATGTCCCAAATCGAGCATTGCAATGGGCCAAGATTATGCAAAAAATTCGTGTCCGCAAATCGAATTTCACAGACCTTTCAATATCAGAGCAAATTATCAAAAAAAATATATAAGACAAGAATTATAATTGTATACTTACGTAAAGACTTGTAACTTTATACCGCAAATCTGGGATCAACTTTGAATAATACTGAACATATCTACGTTGAGATGGAATTGTAACCCCCTTTCGATCTTTCGTACGCTTTTCACCATACCAATCGAGTGCTTCGTCAGCGGTTTTCTTGAATCTACAATGCACCAAGTATGCGCATATCATGGTACCTGCAAAATGTAATTCATTTAATTTAAATTGAATAAAATGAAATATTTAGTTGCTTCTTACCAGTTCGTCCTTTGCCTGCCTTGCAGTGCACGGCGACAACGTTGAGCAAATCAGCTTTTAGCCAAGATTCAACATCATGACAAAAACGTTGTATTAACTCAATTGTGGGAGGATTATGATCTTCAAACGGATAAATTGCAACTCTCTGCATGAAATGTAAAGAATATTTATTAGATTTACTCGATTGAAAGATAGTTAAAATCTTTTTTAAGCTTACCCCGTGAAATTTACTTTTGTCGTAATTGCGTTCTTTGCACAAATTGTAGATTTTGTAATGATCACCGTGATTTTCATCTAAAAACTTTAACACGTCCTCATAGCGATTTCTCCAAATGCCTTCTATTTTATCCGGAGCAGGATATCCCATCGCAATAATATTGGAGCAAATATCTGCAATAATAAATATTAAAGAATTTTTCATCAAGATAGTCAACGAAAAAACCAGTAAATATAACAAAAAAAAAAAAATCATTAGCCGAGATTTTGTGAACTAAACTTACAGGTTAGATCCAAGTTAAATCCTTTCTCTTTATAGCGTATACGTTGTTTGCTCACTGCGTTGCGTATGGCGTTGGACATTATGGAAATTGTGTTTGCCATATTAGTCTCTGAAGATGATGTTTGTCTTTTATGATTTTGAGTTATTTGCTTATTATAACTATTTATTTTGATTTCGGTTTCATCATTTCTATGTCCCTTCATATCATAATTTTTTTTTTAAAAACGTTCTTAAAATAACCATTTTTAGTGTGATCGTTTAACACCTGAAAGAACAATAAATTATTATTAGGAATTTAAGCATTCTACACAGATGAACAAGACGTTTTCCCCAATAGGACATAAAAATATCTAATTGGAGTGTATTCTATTGTGTCCAATCAGAATTTAAGGCTCCAAAATTCATAATAAATAAGGACTTTAAAATAAGGCTATGGCTGCTGTTGTGAAATTTTGCGGACCGGTTTAGGGTTATCTCAGTTATCAAGGTATAGGTTAGAATTTCCCTATGTATCTCAATAAAAACTGTGACTCTTTTGATGGACGCTATGGCGACTGATTTTTTTTTTTTTGTAACCTACACCAATACAACGATTACATTGGTCTAAACAGTTATTTTTTTGATGTTTCAGTTTAGCATGGAAACTCCTTGGAAAACACGAATTAAGCAGCGCACTTGGAAAATTGCTAATTATTTTTTTCTAAGGCAAATGTTAGTTTTCTGCGATTACATTGTATTGCCGAATAATATTATTGAACAAGTTTTAAATTATTGACAAAAGAACTGACACATGCTCAAATATATACACTCACAAAAATTGCATATACACACACATACACCTATACATGTCCAAATTTATGTACGTGCATGCATGCAGTTTATACTTATGCTTGTATGCGTATATATGTGTGTTCTCATATGTACGTGTATGTATGCATACGTTCATTTGTTATCCATTTTGTACGAAGTATCAAAAGATCTTCAAAACTTGTAATTACATACATACAATAATTATTTGCAACGGTATGTATACACTTACATAGGTACCGTCTAATTCATCACATATGCAAATAATTAAATATGAACGAGTTATATCTCTGTACATACAATGTATGTTTGTATATACGAGTGTATTCAGCAGTCATCACAATAATAAGCACTGAGGCTAAATTTGAGCACTGCGTTTTTGCACATATGGAAAATGTATTATGTTAACAAACTAATGCAAAATTAATGTTGCATTTATGCATATGTTAGAGACAAAATGCATTTTACTTTACTTTTTCCATAAGTGCTTGTAAGGAGCTAAGTTACATTAGTAGCAGAGCAGCAGCATGTATGTATGTAGGTATGTACGCACGTACATATGTCTGTATGTACAATATAAATGTATACATACGTACATACATGCATGTACATGCATATGTAAGTAAATTGATGTATGTACATACATGTAACACACTCGCAACGCCACCACACAATATCGCCTTTGTAAGTTTTTAACAGAAATTGTAAATTTTATTCCAGTTGAAGTTTTTTGTATATTTAGGATGCTGTTCTCATCACAATTTTATAGGATTTCGAAATATTGTCTTTAACATTTTTGCTAAAGAATTTTTTTGCGTTATTCCGTATATCGTTTGCATACATACATATATCACTTATTAATCACAAATATTCTTGTTTCACACAATTCCCATATGACGGCTGGTTGGTGCTCATAAAATAAAATAAAAAAAAAACCTAAACAATATCTCATGTACTTTTAGTGATATTTTCTAGTGGTGTATCTGCCAATAATATGTCTAACGTGAGAGATACAGGGTGATTCAGACAATCCATCAAAATGATAATGGTGATACACACAATTATCGATAAATTGCTCAAGTTTTTCTTTTACATTGTTTCAACTATATTTAAATCGATGTTAAAAAGCACATGCACAGTATTAAACACTTTAAATGTTTTTTCGCAAACATTATTACATTACCGTTAATGTAATTGGTGATAACTTTATGTTGAAATCCATACTCGAAACTTGTTTAGAAAAACAATATTTAAATTTAAACATTAAAAACAAGCGATATATTTTCGGGAAACTCAAAATTATATATGTATGTCAGCTAAAAAAAATGTAGATAAATAGCATCTTTATCTTAAGTTTTGTTTTTGTATAATTAATTTAATATGTTATAATTGAGAAAGCTTATTGAAAAATTGCCAAAAATGTAATACCAATCTTGAAAAATAATTATAAATGTGAAAACTAAATGACATATTTTAACTTTAAAATAATAATTTGCATTAAATGTACTGATAGAATAATGCCGATAATATGCAATTGATAGGCTACTACAGAATTTAAAAATGAACTTGTGTTTGTTTGATCCCTTTTTATATTATACCGCTGGCTTTTAATGCTGAAATTTAAGTATTGTTTTTCTGTTCAAGTTTTTAAATGTTAGAATTAATATTGTGTATCATATGTCTGCTTAAATGGTATTTACTTTTGTCTTGAGTTTACCTCCAAACATAAGCTTTGGTTTAGTACTTGTTGATTAAAATGTAATTTGCTTCAACGCAGAAAATATCGAATGGCGTCCCCAATTTTCTGGAATCGGAGCATTAGAAGTATGGACCTTATCGATATCGTTTTGATAACTTTGCCTAAAGGGCTTGTAGATCCCAAATTATCCGTTACTACTTTAAAAGACATGTTGAAGATTATGTCGAATTATTCAATAACGTATATATCGAGAACATTATATATGCTTAATTTTTCATGGAAAATCTAAACAGTATTAATACAACGAAATAAGTTGTTCCAATAGAATTATGTCGATCCGAGAATTTTTAAAAAAATCCTAAGTAAACCCTCTAATCAAAGTGATTTATATTTTTATATCTATCGTTATCGTAATTAAATCGACCTACCCTAATACCCCACATTATAAGAGCTATTTTTTTCAAATGGGATTCATCCCTTAAAATGGTTAATGGGGAAAACAATATAAAAAAAGTATAAATCAAATACGATTCTGACAATTTTATTAGATTTATGTATTCTAGGTTTGTCGGTAAAACTAAGTCCGTATATATTTTGTTTTAAATATATGTATCTTAATTATTTTTAATAGTTGGCTAATTTAGTTTCTTAAATTTGAATATTTTTTCCATTTAAATTAAGAATTTGTTTGATGCAATTTGTTGTATGTGTAAATAAATAGTATGTTTTTTTTTGTTTGTTGTTATACCAAAGCTGATGTCCTAGCATAGAAATATATGTGTTAAAAAAGATGCATATTTCCTTAATGATATCAATATATATGTATTGTATATGTATGTTATGTACATATTAGCAATGCTTCCTCTCTTCTCTTTGCATCCTTATGATAGCAGAATCGCATCAATATCGCAATGAACGTTGAATATTGGGGTTTGTTTTTATTAGCGGCTTCGAGAAATTGAATACGAAATGTGTGTGGATGCGTATTTATGGATTAACATTAAAACCGAGGATATATGACTGGTGAACGGGATCTAAAACGTCCTCCACCGCCTTGCCCACCATTGCGACTGTAGCTTGAACTGCTGCTGCTGCCGCCGTAGCGATTGCTATCTCGAACTCCACTGCTGTACGCATCGCGACGGCTGAAGCCATTGCTGCTGCTGCCGCCATCGCGGCTGTTGCCACCACCGCCGTAGCCCGAATTGGAGCGTCCCGAGCTGTAACTGCGTTCACAATGGCGGCTGCTGGAGCTGCTCGATCCACGCTGTTGCCGAAAACCGCCTCCACTGCTATTTGTTATGCTGTGCCGGCCGCCGACATCACCGCGGCGTCCTCGGTCGCCGGGTCCACCACGCCGGCCTTGTCGCGGACGTCCTTTGCTGATTTCGACTCGTAATTGTGAACCCAAGAGTTCGGAGCCATTCAGAATGTCACATGCCTTTTCGGCATCGTCACGATGCTCGAATTCAACAAAGGCAAATCCGGGTGGATTAAATGCAATCCATACCGAATTCAGTTTGCCGTACTTTGTAAATTCACCTTCGAGATCGTCTTTTTTGACCTTATCCGTTAAGTTGCCAACGTAAACTCTAGTCCCCCGTTGATCAGTCATATCGTTTTCAACAAATATATCTGTCTTAGCACAGATATTAATTAATCAATATTTTTTCCACCGCACTCCAGCTCGATTTTTTGTATGTACATCAAAAGTTCTAATTCAGCGTGACCAGATTCAACAAACGAAATTTTCACTACTTCAGCCGGTTTTAAATTGATATTCAGGCCATAAAATAGTACACAACAGGAATAATGGAATAGAACAGAGAGAAAATAATCGAAATCGTTGAACATTATGCATATTCGTTAAAAGTTAAACAATAGAAAAAACTAAATATGTGATTGTCTAATTTGTGTTTAATGTCAATTTTCATGTTGTTGCGAATAAAACATTGAATTATGAAAATAATAATAATTTTCATTGATTCTATAAACTTGTTTATAAAAGTTCATTCAATAACCGTATGCTAAAAACAATGAATGAGACATTTCACACTAGATGTGCATTACCCATAAGCAAAAAATCTACAATATCTATTCTTGCAACACAATGTAAGGTCGAAATAGTAATAACATTTTATTTAATATCCACAATATGATTTAAGCTAAACAATTGAAACAAAAAGCTACTTAGGCATATGCAGAATATGGTTATAGCAAGATTTATGAGGAGAGATTGAGAAATCGAGACGAGACTATTAATCTGTTTTATCTTATTTCCCAACGAAGGACCAGCAAACAAAAGTACCATTGGCACAATCTTATTAACAATATTGTTGTTCAGATATTGATGCCCTTTATAATAAAACACTTCAATCAGTATGCATAATCCAACTGGAACAAAGAGGATGTTATTTGCATACTGAGATAGAACGTATCCCACTATAGCAGCAACAAAAATAAGGGCTCTGCTTTTTACAAAAAAGCTGGGGGTCTCTAGATTAGTTGTATTACTGCTGGCTGAGGTAAAAAATACGGAATTAAACGCATCTTCTTGATAATTTTTACTTCCGACTTGAATGTTGGGTTCCACTTCAGGGTCCGAGTATTCCAAAACCTCAGGGGAATTTGCGTCTGAAATGAAAAAATGGTAAATTATAGTTTAATATATATATATATATATATATATATATATATATATATATATCTGATATCTATATTCATAATACTATATACAATGCGTTTTTAAAAACTCAAAATATCTAACATCATAACCTAACTTGAGTTATAACCCCTAACTAACAAACAAAGCTATGTTGTAGCTCGTAGCTTTTGTTCGCTTTGTCCTACTTGGGTTTTCAGGAAAACCCCATAGAATACAAAAACAATAAATGTAAACCTAATAAAAACAGACTGTGTTCGTCAATGACGTTACTTAGTTCAATTTCATTCATTCCATCGAACATCAGCTGATGAGCACCGGTGTAAAGAGCTGACTGATGGCGAGCATGATACAATTATACAAGGTAGTCTCGTCGGCAAAAAGCTGGTACCCTGTCTATGTTAGCAATGAGTGCGAGTGAAAGAGGCACAGCGTGGTAGTGTGAACGAGACGACAATGAAACGCGCATTAACCCTTAGACGATGATATTAACTTTTACATATTTTGAAGCTAATATTAATGTCTCCTTGAAATTTTTTTAAAATGTAAATTATTTATGAACAATATTAATATGAGAATTCTCTAAATGTTTTAATTCAATCCGTGTCTACGGCATACATTACAAAATGTCATTTTGCATAAGGGTTAATTGCGCTAAAAATTCGTCCGCAACCTCTTGCGTCGAAATACGAATGCGCACTGACGAAAGCTGTTTTCCGACGAGACTACCTTGTATAATTGTATCATGATGGCGAGTGTCAAATAGATAATGAAAATACTAAATTAACATTAGTCGAGTACATCAATTGAATTCAAATCGTGTATTTAGATAGACTTAAGATTTCTAATTCCCGATCAATTATATTAATATAAGTCAAAGGCCACCCCTGAGGTTAAACCACTAAACTATACAAATGTGTGAAGTAATGTAAAGATGTTATATTCGACTACTGCTGGTTTATTGTAACATTTCAAGAGTACCAACGTGAAATTCTATGATTTTCTTTAAATACATTACATTTGCATTGTTCAAAACAAGTGCTGAAGAAATGCTTACCATGTGTCTGCACTCTGCCATTCAGTTTCTCCAATCGACTTTTTGCGCTTTCCAATATTTTTTTACGCCGGGCCTCTCTTCTTAATTCTGTTGAAGTCGCTTCTGTACTCCGTTCTGTATTGGTCTCCATTGTAATTTAAAAAATAATAATTTACGATGTAAATATTGGTAACATGAAGAATCGAACAGAGTGACCGGAAGTTTATTTGAAAATATACTATTTAATGTCTAGAAATAAGCGAGATTACCGTTTTAATATTGATACTAAAAATTGAAGAAATTGTATATCGATATATACAATTTAACATAATATATCAAAAATATCAAAAAAGGATGGATACGTTTTAAAATACAGTTCTGTATTTAAGGATATAAATATTTATATTTTTACATAATTCCGTAAGCTGAAACAGTATGAAATACAATAAAGAATATTAACACATATACCAAAAGGGGTCGAATTATAACCAAACTTAATTAAAACTTCATAAACTTGTTTATTCAACTTACGGAATCTAGTTAAATTTACTTAAGGTATGAAAATATATATTTATATGTATGTATGTAGTTTATTAAAAACTTATTTTGTACTTTGAGTTCAAGCATGTAGCTCTTGCTTAAGGATGCCAATCTCCTTCAGCAGCTGATCAACATCATTATTGGGACTGTCACTTTCAGCCATCTGCCTATCCCATTGTATTAGCTGCAAAGCCAAAGGTTTAATAAGACTATCATTGTGCGCAACATAAATATATATTAACCAACTCGCTCCAGTTCAGTACGCAATGCAATTACAGCCTTTTCGCGATCAGCAACAAGCTCCTCCAGATATTGATACCGAAGCTTCTTTCGTGCTCTGCATTCTCTGGCACTTTGCCGGCTCCGTTCTGAATATATTGAATATTGAACAAATATATATAAAATGTAATTTAATGTACGGAAGTATAAGCGAGAATAAGAACGTACCAAGTTTGGCTTTAATATCAACCTTTTCTGAGGAGGTTTTTCTGCCAGGTTTGCGTCCTCTCCTTCCGCTTTCCTTGCGTTCCTTGAGTAGAAAAAAGGACATTGTATTAATATAGATTTCTCATTATTGTAGTTTCCACCCCGAATCTATAGCGTCTTTGTTTGAATTTATTATTTGATTACATGCATACATATGCTTGTATACATACAAACATAACTCATAAAATGCGCATGTATGTATGTATGTAGCTATAAAATACTACGCAGTAACAAAGGAAAAGGTAAGCACTGCATTTAATGTTTAAAGATATCTACTCACAGTCAGATTATTTTCATCTGATATCGCCATTTGAATGCTTTCACAATCCATTTCAGTTTAATATTTAATTTGTAAAATTATTAACGTTTTAAAGAGATAAACACTGGTCTTCCACAAATAGGTTTGTTATTAGCATCGACTGCAACGATAAATGCTTATTGATACAAATCAGAGTTGCTATTAAGTATAATCGATAAGTGTCGTCATTTCAAAATTATTCAAGCTTTATAGCGCCAAGCGAACGAAACAAAATATCTACAGGTACTCCAATTATTTTATTTCATAGAAATTAGTTTTTCTTAAAAAAGTTATTACTGATCAAGTACAACGAAGTCAGTATTTGTATAATTTTTATATTTTGAAATATTTTTATATATAAAATAGTAGATTTTTGTCAATGGGCTTGCGGTCACACTGGATAGCTACTAGTATGACTTTGATATTTTAAAGAAATTCATCTGATTCTGCGATTAACACTACTGAAAATGCCGTCCTTCAAAGGTAAATATTTGCAAGTTAATGTAATTTAATGTAGTGTACGCCGCAACATTCCATTCTATGCAGTAAAAGTGAAATGGGGCCGCGAACTTTATCCGGATATTGATGTGAATACCGATGAGGAGCCAATCTTGTTTAAAGCTCAACTATTTGCGCTCACTGGCGTGCAACCAGAACGGCAAAAAGTGATGTGTAAAGGCGGAATTCTCAAGGATGATGAATGGAATTTACAGCTGAAGGATGTAAGTTGCGACTCGCTTCACTTTTATTCTCACTGAATCAGCTTTGATTGTCATCATAGGGTGCAGTTGTGTTATTACTAGGCTCCAAGGAAAAGGTGCCAGAGGTTCCTCAAACACCAGTTAAATTTATCGAGGACATGAACGAGGCCGAAGCAGCCACAGCGGTAATGTAAATTCCATGTATGTGTGAAACATTTTTTAACTAGTCTCCTTGCAGATGCGTATTCCAGCCGGTTTAACCAATCTGGGAAATACATGCTACATGAATGCCACCGTTCAGTGCTTAAGAGCTGTGCCTGAGTTGCGCAAAGCATTGGTTAATTTTGGCCAAGATAGTTCAGATAGTGGATCAACTGCATCGACCGTTTCATCGGCCATGAAGATCGTATTTGCCCAAATGGAGAAGGGCACTACGATTACGCCAATTGTGCTTTTGCAGGCTTTACATCGAGCGTCGCCACAATTTGCTCAGACTGGAGAGAATGGCACCTATCGTCAGCAGGATGCCAACGAATGTTGGTCAGAGATTCTCAAGATGCTGCAGCAAAAACTGCGTCCATTGAGTCAAGAATCGGATGGTGCTATTGCCGAAAAGAAAACGCACAAGTAAAAACTCTTGAATAGTGTGGAACTTATAATATTGTATTTAATGTATCCGCTATTTTTGCAGCTCATTTATTGAACAGTTTTTTGGCGGCACCTTTGAAGTGAAAATGACCGCAGACGAAGCTCCTGATGAACCTGCCACAATTTCATCCGAGAATTTCTTGCAGTTGAGTTGCTTTATTTCCATGGAGGTTAAATACATGCAAAGTGGTCTCAAATCGGTAATTATTAATAGTAAGCATTTGAATGATTTTTCCACTATTCGTTAATAATATTTAAATGCAGAAAATGAAAGAACAGCTGGTTAAAAACTCTGAATCCTTGGGTCGCGATGCGCATTATACCAGAACTGTAAGCGAGTGACATTACCTTTATTTTCAAGTTAATTTCAAGAATATTCTTGCTTGCTTTTGCAGTATTTAGTGAGCCGTCTTCCCGCTTATTTGACCGTTCAGTTCGTACGTTTCCAATACAAAGGCAAGGAGGGTATCAATGCGAAGGTCTTGAAAGACATTAAATTTCCCATGGATTTCGATGCATTTGAACTGTGCACGCCCGAATTACAACAAAAGTTGTGTCCCATGCGTGCCAAATTTAAGGAAGTCGATGATAAAAAAATGGAAGTGGAATCGCAGATAAAGCAAACTGCCAAATCTATGGAGATCGACGAGGAAATCGATGAAAGCAAATATGAGAAATTCTCATTCGATGATGATTTGGGAAGCAACAATTCGGGATTTTATACGCTGAAGGCTGTGTTGACACACAAGGGCCGCTCCAGTTCGTCAGGTCATTATGTGGCCTGGGTGCGTTCCAGTGGCGATATCTGGTTCAAGTTTGATGATGACGACGTCACTTCGGTAACGACCGATGAGATATTGCGACTTTCTGGCGGCGGCGATTGGCATTGCGCATATGTTCTTTTGTATGGACCAAAACTTTTAGATAAGTGCTAGATATTTGTCCAATAATAATTACTTGCGAGGTTTACACACTGATTATTAATCCATTTAATAAATTGAATTGTTCAAACGAACGTCGCAAATTTTGCATTTAAACTGACTGTTACATCGATTAACTTGTGTTTTTGATTGGTGTATCGATAAAACATACAAAGTGGAAGGGAGATCGACATGCATCTTATTTATCGTTCTATGACGAATGCTTCGACATTTGAGCGGGGGAAATCCCCAAATATATTTATATTTTATCAGCTTGCAAAACACAACTAAAAAAATGCCAAATTAGGGTGCAACTTTTTTTTTCGTTTTTTTAAGTGAAAGCGATTCTTGTGCTACTTTTACTTATGTAGGTATTAAGTCAAAAATCGCTTGTCTTGTAAATTATTTGTGATCAAAATTTAATAACAAATAAACAAAAATAAAGCTTGTTAATCTAAATCTATTCTATTCTCCAAGAATAGATTGCCAGTGTGCATTTTGGACTCCTTCATTTTCAAGTGCGAGCTCAGCAGATCATCCATGGTGATGGAGATCAAAGCTTTGTTGATGTCTGCACCAGTTGATGGCTGTGGCTTCGACGCCTGCTGTTGATTTCTATCCGTAGCTGTCATAAATTGTCGCATACGATAAACGGAAGCATTGCGACACATTTCACGTAGATCAGAGCCCGAGAAACCATTCGTCAGTTTCGCCAAGCGATTGAAATCCACATTGTTGTCAATCTCCTCCGTTGCCAAGATCAATTTCAAAATTTGTCCACGCTGCACTTCAGATGGCAGACTAATATGAAATTGTGCTGGCATACGACGAAGAATTGCCTTATCTAGATCTTGCGGTCGATTTGTGGCTCCCATGACAATGACAGCAGATTCTGGATCAGTGCTGAGACCATCCCACAGCATCATAAATTGCGTTTTCATCATGGCGGTGGCCTCGTGATCATTCGAGTTGCGGGCGCGCAGAAACGAATCGATTTCATCCACAAAAATTATGCATGGTTGAATTTTTGCGGCCAGCGAAAAACAGCAGAGGCTAACTTCTGTGATTCGCCATACCACTTATCGGTCAGTATAGCCACATCCAAGTTAATAAAACGCATGCCCGCCTCCTTGGCGGTTGCCTTGGCAATCAGCGTTTTGCCACATCCAGGCGGACCATGAAGCAGAACACCTCGCGGCGCTTGCCACAGCTTGGAGTTCTTAAACATGTCGCGATGTCGCACGGGCAGCACAACCGATTCGCGTAGATCCTGTATGACGGCATCCAAGCCAGCGATGTCACTCCATTTCACCGCAATGTCTGCTGGAACAACAAGGTGTGATGCAATCATCAACTCGTAATCGGAAAATGTTTGTAAGTTTACATCGAAGTTGTCCTCTCTACGCAGCCTGCAAGTGTTGAAAATATTGATTATGCCTCATGACTATAATACTTGAACCCACCTTTTTAACTGTTCTTCGGCCAGAAGTTTTGCCTTCTTTTTGCTTTTACTTGTCGGATCTATTTGATTCATCATCCATTTGACTGAGTAATAAGTAATAACTGAGGCTATAGAAATACGCAGTAACATTTGAACCATGTGACCACGCGTTAGCTCCGAACCGCCAAAGTTGAAATGATCCATTTTTGTGAAGTTTTTTTATGTAAATTGTTTTTACTTAATGCAAAGTATTTTGTTGATAATTGGTGTGACTTAAAAAAATGCAGAAGAACTAAACCAAAGGTTGCAATCAGGCTGACCGCATCGTGAATTTTAAAATTCACTAAATAACGTGGAAAAATACTAGAGAGGAGCTCCATTAATAAATGCTGGCCGTCAGAATTATCGATAGGTTGCTACGACTGAAAATGAAACACAAATTCTTTGGCGCTGTGAAGTTTTCATGATTTTCGATTTATTTGTTGTAATACAATTGTTTTAATTAATATTATATTGTTTGTGCGAAACAAGAAGCATATTCGTAATATGTGGTTGCATATATAAATACATATAGAAACATATAAAAACACACTCGCAAGCACACCTCAGGCTAAGTACGTTCATAGGCTCTAAACTACAAAAATAACTAATACATTTTAGCGTAACATACATTAGCACTCAATTTTCATACGCTAGGAGTATAATTTTTAAATAATATTCATTTTGTGTTTATATGAATTTCGATATCCTCGCGTTATTGCGATTAAATTCGTGTCAGCGATTTTTCGCCCTCGTCAATATCCATTTTTCTCATGGAGACACTCGGTGCCGAGTAAGTCGATTGAGTTAGGCAAGTTGTATTTCCGGTTCTTCGAGGATCGCTTCTCGTCTTGAAGCCTACAATGATATATGAAAACAAGTGAGTAATATGATACTACAAATTTCTTAAGATCGCTTTTAAGGCATCCAAGACTAAGGCAATTAAATCTGTATATTTCAGCCTTATTTCTATAAACAATAAACCACTAACCATATAATACATTAGTAGATGTTAATTTATATGGGTAGGGTTATGAAATAAAAATAAACCATTTTTTAAATAACACGCAATTATTCCCAAGCATAGACTGAAAATTATAAAAATAACACGTACCTAGTTTCAACATTATTTCATTCCACACTCGTCTTTTGAACACAAATATAAAAAATACGAAAACTCCTAGAAGGACATTGAATGAATCACTTATCGACCAGAAAAAGTTCTTCTTGTGATCATATAACAAGATGCTCGCAATTTCCAATAGCCAAGTAATTCCCATTACAAAGCATAGCTTAGTATTCATTATAAATCTGGTTTTATCCACGAAAAATCGATTGCGCAAAGCAGGTTTTTCAGCGTTTGAACTCTGCATACGAAATATCTCCCTTTTGACGCGATTGCAATACTTTAGTGTTAGCAAAAATAGAACTAGATTTATGATGAGTAATATGCCAAGGGGTCCAGAAAAAAATATTAGGCTCGCATATCCAATAGTATCATCTAAAAGAAATATTATTTTTTTATTTACAAATTTTTTGGATGAATTTTGTTGATAAACTTACATGTGAACCAACACCGACCATTACCAAAGTTGGGTCGAATATTTTCCGATAGCACATCAGATGTACTTAATGTTGCCGTTATAATCGTTAAGACGATCGCAAGTCCCCAACCATAAAGTGAGTACCATATAAATCGGTTTCGTTGCTCTCGTCTTTGAACATTCTTTGATTTCGTTGATCTAATATAAAAAAGTTCGTCAATTTTTGAAAATTGTCGATTCATAATTATTTACCCAAATGTCTTCCATATATCAAAGCATGTAATATTCATCCAAGAAAATGCAGACATTAAAAAGAAATATACAAGAAATCCTGTGTCAAAGTAGAAAAAATTTAAAAGAAATAATAATTTAATTATATTTGTTTTATTATTTAAAAACAAAACTTACCTGAAATGACGCACACTTTGTTATTGGACGTAGGCATTAATTGCCCCAAAGCAATTCCTAAATAGGCCAGCAGCAAACTACTTACCAAGCAAATTAATATTTTGCCTGGAAGATTGCGCAATTTCTCGATAGAAATATATACTGCAAGGGTCATTGCATAGAAGCAGCAGGAAATTAGTAGACCAATTGGATACATTTTAAATCGAATGCGATCATTGCCCACAACTTTCGAATCGAAGCATACAAATGTGTAGAGCTGTTCTAAAAAGAAGTAGTTTCTTTAATTACAAATTCAAATCGTATATTAAATATGTAACTTTAAAACCTTACCTTATCATCAGCCATAGACGAGTTTTTAATTTTTTCAATACAATACTGACTGTTTGCATATTTTTTGCTAGTACTAGTTATAAAGAGAGATCCATTAGTTGAGCTTATTGTATGTTCCTCGTCGGAAAATGAGTCTGGATCCAGCCGAAACTTTGGGCATTCCATGCCGTGCAATAACCCAAATACTAAGGATGAAATTTTGAAATCAATATTACTGAAATTCGTGTCTTTCATTAATTAAAAAATCACTAATAATAGTTAATAATGATGATAGCTATAGTTCTAAAATCAACGATTTTGTAGCTTACAAATCTGAATACCTGAGGAATTCTTAAAATATTTATATTTAATAAATTACTATTTATACCCGCTACCCATAGGGTAGAAGGGTATTATAACTTTGTGCCGGCAGGAAATGTATGTAACAGGTAGAAGGAGGCATCTCCGACCCTATAAAGTATATATATTTTTGATCAGCGTCAACAGCCGAGACGATTTAGCCATGTCCGTCTGTCCGTCTGCGTGTCTGTCCGTCCGTCCGTATGATCTCAGAGACTATAAGAGATAGAGCTATAATTTTTTTTCGACAGCATTTGTTATGTTTGCACGCAGATCAAGTTTGTTTCAAATTTTTGCCACGCCCATTTCCGCCCCCGCAAATCAAAACAATCGAATAACAAGCGTAATTTTAAAGCTAGAGCTGCGAGTTTTGGTATATACAATAAATAGTAGTTATGATTCCTGAAAATTTGGTTGCGATCAGATAAAAATTGTGGAAGTTATTAAATAAATACTTTTGTATGGGCAAAAACGCCTACCTACTAGGGCTCTTAGTTGCTTTGGCCGACAATCTGGTACATTGTGCCGTCTATGGTATATTTTGAATGGTGTGCTGTATCGATATACCAAACATACCATTCGGCATATTTTAGTATTTTTAGAATTTTCAGTATATTTTGAAAATAATACCGCAATATTTTGCCCTTATTAAAAATGGGTAGCGGGTATCTCACAGTCGAGCACACTCGACTGTAACTTTCTTACTTGTTTTAAATTCTTTTAAAATTGAATCTTAAGAAACAATAATGCCACTTCCTACATATGTAATTTTTATAGATAAGATACGCAATTCCCTTTTAAATAGCTTCAGCAGTGAGAGTGTACTTTGCACAAAAGCTGTCGGATAGACTTACTTTATGGGGTCAAGGAAGCATTAAGGCGTTTATGGCACTCTTCGCAAGCATTAAAATAATTTTATGTGCTAAAGCTAAAGCAATGGCTATTAGTTGGAAACTGTTTAGTTCTCAGTAACTGTTGCCATTTGAAGGGTAAATACAAATTGGAATGACTGCAAGGTCATAAAAGATAATACCATTGAATCTATGAGGCAAAGCCAACATCTAAATTACAGACACGTTCTCCAAGACCATTTCAAATGAATATAAAACTGCGCTCATTTGGTAGAAAGGTGGGCAAAGTAACTGAAACCAAATAAAGTGAACCTTAAATTACGTATACGTCCCGCAATATGGGATGAGTTTACTCCATGAGCAATATCCGTCCAGTTTTTTTTTTTTACAAACATCATTTGGGATTGTAATTAATAAAAGTAATGTCTCAATTAAGGCCAAAAATAAGTCAATGATGTCACATTAAGTAATTGTTCCAAAAGGTTTGCTTGTGTGGGTGTCAACAAACATAAAGCAGAAAATGGTTTTGCTAATATTCAAGATGGCAATACATACGTCTTACTTACACTGAGAAAAATGTATTTCATGGATTGCTTGTACTTACAAAATTATAGTGGATAATTTCGAAAAACTACTTGATAATGTGATACATGATGCTACATGATATAAACATATACGAAGTGTTAATAATGATCTATAAAACAAGTAAGAAAGCTACAGCCGAGTGTACTCGACTGTGAGATACCCGCTACCCATTTTGAAAAAAAGAAATATATTTTGCAGTATTTTCTCAAAATATACCAAATATACTGCAAAAATACTAAAAAAATATATACCGAATGGTATATTTGGTATATCGACATAGTACCGTATTCAAAATATACCATAGACGGCACAATATACCAGATTGTCAGCCAAAGCAACTCAAACCCCTTGTAAGTAGGCGTTTTTGCCCATACAAAAGTATTTCTTTAATAACTTCGACAATTTTTTTTATCTGATCGCAACCAAATTTTCAGAAATCATAAATACTATAGTTATTATTGTATATACCAAAATTCGGAACTCTAGCTTTAAAATTACGCTTGTTATTCGATTTTTTTGATTTTCAGGGGCAGAAGTGGGCGTGGCAAAAATTTGAAACAAACTTGATCTGCGTGCAAACATAACAAATGCTGTCGAAATAAAATTATAGCTCTATCTCTTATAGTCTCTGAGATCTAGGTGTTTTATAGGGACGGAGATGCCTCCATCTACCTGTTACATTTCCTGCCGGCACAAAGTTATAATACCCTTCTACCCTATGGGTAGCGGGTATAAAAATATATATAATTTACTTTTATTTTTTTAATAAAGTCTAATTATTTATAAAAATAGCAAGAATTAAGGTTGAACAAAGTATCTGATGGGTGGGTTTGATTATTTTTTTAGTATCAGTATTTTGCGGGTTGTATCATTTATAAATAAGAAATTTCCAGACAATAATATGAGATAACAAAATTCTACTTATATCTTATTAAAGATATATTAACTTTACCCACCAGCCGGTTTCGTAAAATTGCCGCTAATCTTTAGACTCGCAAAACTTTCGAATAAAATATCATTTGGATCTCGTTTACACAGCGTCGTCATATTTTTTTTATAATAGATTTCGCCATCAGCACAACATCTGCGAACACATGGTAGCGAATCGCAAATTTTCGACTGTTGACAAGTGCGTATTAGAAATTGTTGATTCCTTTTTATCGAACGAATATTACGAGGCGTCTTCTTTCCATCGATTGCTTCAATGCAAAACTGACTTCGTTTCAATTGGCGACTGCCATCTTGCCAAACAAGCTTACTTTCTTCGGCAACACGCACGACTTCCGCGGTCACGGTGTATTCAACTAAAACTTTATTATTGGCACAAAGCAGAGGATTGTCAACAAATATCATTGGCCGATCCACGATAGAAGAGTACACATCAAAGTCTGGTGTACCTGGCACACACCTGTTGAACTCTGAACTATAGATGTAATTGTGTGGACAGCACTTATTGACGAAACCAATTCTCGAGCTGGGAACTGTGGTCGTAACATCATTTGCTTCAGGTTTACACGTTAATATTATGAGACGGTTGTTGAGGGTAAGCAGACACGATTTTGTGGAAATCTCCACTGAAGTTTCGCTAGCGAGTGAAACATTTGAGAGTCGAGTACTTGGACAGTCTGTAATTGTTTCATTGTGCCTGGCAAGGTCATAGCCCAAGGGACTATCAATTTGATCGAGTTGCACATCGAGATTATCTGTTGCATTTTGAATATTCGTAGCCGGAATGCATTTAAGCAACTCTGAATCGAGTTTCGATTCGGGACTGCAACAAATACCGATCGAATTAATATTTGCGGAAACACAACTGAAAATCAAATACATCAAAGCCAATGCCACACTCATTAGATATGATTCAATTAAATATATATGTATATATATTTTTTAATTTAAAATATTTATTTGTTTTAATTTGGGCCTTGGTTTAATTTAAATTACTGTATATACTATATATGAATAATTGTAAGGTTTCTTATCTTCTGCGCGGCGCGCGAATACGTATTAATGAATAGCGTTCTTGAATCTAACTGAAGGCATGCGCTCCTTACGGCTGCACAAAAAAAAGTGGATAGTAAAGTAAATAAAGAAATATGTTTACAATCGTATTTATCTAGAAACCGTATGTACGAGCGTATGTATTATATTCACACCTCTCCTCAGTGTGCAAGTCCATGTACATGTGCGTTCATACCTACTATGTACATACATCTATGTACGTACTTAAGCAAGTATGCTCTCTATGTGTATTCCCAAATTACTTATTAAATTTATAAACAAACATACGAGGGTAGCCCAAGTGGTGTGTGGAGTCGTCATAACATCAGCAAACGTTCGTCATGCGCGGGAGGGGGGCGATCTCACGTCGCGCTGCGGCCCCAGAGAGGCAGAGGGAGAGCGAGAGAGTGAGTGAGCGCCCGAGAGAGACAGTTAGCGTGGGGGAGAGCCTATGAGAGTAGGCAAAATGTTCTGTGCATTGATTGGTAAGTCGTTGGCTTATCATTTTTATTTCTTTACCACTTATATATTAATTGGCCTTCTTATGTGCACATTGGGCTTGCTTTGTTTATTTGTTGTCCTGAGAACAGTGCAAAATTCAAATATGGGGAGCACAGTACAAATAACGCCTGATAATATCCTCAGTATAATGTAAAAATAAAACCGTCATTTATAACCTAATGCAAATAGTGCACTCTGCGCTAGATGGCGCCAGTGGATTAACATTGCATTATTTTATAACTACCTACGTATGTCAATTTTATTAATCCGTTTTACAATAGATCACAAAACATACTTTTTACTTATAAATATGAAACAAAAATATTACGCATTTCCATTCTCAGGTGAAATGTGATTCATTTGCCAGCTGTAAACAACCTTAACACCCAATAATCAGCATTTGACGTCAGATCGATGAACAGCGACTTGCGCAATGCAAAAAAAAAAGATTAGATCACTTTTCCAATCACAATTCGCATTCCCAGCCACACTGAAAATATTCATAAATATTAACACTGGTCACACTGGAAGGTAAGACTAATTTCATATTGACCGTACAAACACTCAAATGGTTATTAATGTTACAAGAGAAAGTTTCAATTCGAATTGAGAAAACAAACAAACAAAACGAGAACCACCTTTCTTTGAGTAGGTCGATTACGAGTCTCGCATCTATGATTCAGTATTGATTATCACGATTGACAACACACACTCTCATAATTATTTAATAACTCTCATTTGCAACATACTTTCATCTACTATAATGCTAAAATCAAGAAATTACAACATAACATCGTTACAAACATTGATCTTCTCGATTATGCTCATAAAGTTGGTGGCATCCTCAAGGATCACAGTGACAGCAGATGCAAATAATCCAGATTTTGAGGGCGATGCGCGGAAAACACCAGCTACCAGTGCTCCAAGTTTCATTCAACTCGTGATCATGCGCTTAATTTATGGCATTGCATCAACGATCGGCGTCGAGGATCGTTTAGAAGATACATTCAATGGAGCATTTATTCCTCCCAACGCTGACGATGGTCTTCTTGGATTTGGCGGTGGTGGTGGCGACAGTGAAGGAGATGGCTTTCTAGGCGGCATCTTTGAAGGAGACGATTATCTTTAAGACGCCATTGATGGATCTGTTGATGTGAATCGATTGTTAATTTATTTTAAATTTAAATCAAATTTAATGTATACTCTTAAAAAATGGTAAATGAAGAAGATTACTATCTTTAAAAATGCCATAGATTATTAATTTATTTTAAAACTAAATAAACTTTTATTGTCTATTTAAAACATGGTGAAAAATGGGCGGAATCTTTGAAGACATAATCTTTGATGCCTTCGATCTAGTGATGTTTAAACGATTGTTAATTGAAATAAAACCTAAAATATTATATATTGCAAATAAGATCGCACTTGTTTTCTAATTTAAAATTACATTTTATTTCATTATATTAATGCACAGGTTAAGCATCAAAAATTGTACACAATTAGCTCCATCTGTAATGAGCGTAAGCACGATTGGTTTCACACTGTCGGTGCAGATCGTCCTTCTTCTTGATCACCCTTCCCTGGCCACAGGCAGCATCCAAGATTTCCCAAGCCAACTTGTCGGGCAACTTCACTTTACGCTCCTTCTCGCGCGCTGCATCTAAAATCCATTTCATGGCCAAAAAATAGGATTTCCGTTGGGTCAATGGGACGGGTACTTGATATTTGACTCCGCCTCTTTTAATTGCGGACAACGTGAGCAACGGTCGCGAGTTTTCGATGGCATTTATGAGCAGCGTCTCGGCATCTGTAATAACTTTCTCTTGATCGGCGCCGCCGAGATTTAATCGCTCAATTTGTGTGCGCTTAATTGCCTCAAATGTTTTCGTTAGCAACTCTTTCGCTAATTCGGCATTACCCTTTTTGGTAATGTAATTCAGAAATTTCTGTTTGAGTTCCCCATAAAATATGGTGTCATTTACATCATTTTGAGCCGCTTTAATTGGGATGTGGGACAGTTCAAGTCCCTTGGAGATCTGGATGTTTTTATCGACAATTGGACTCACATAGTGCGACGGATACACGGACATAAGTCGTGTAGTGCATTGTGCTATCCTGAAATAAGTATTTCAAGAATTGTATTAGAAATTTTAATTAAAATATTCGTCAATTGTTACCTCAAAATATTTTTGGAAGCACAACATGCGTATGCCATTGTTTTATTTATATAATATTTGACAGAGATGGGATTCGGCTACATCGTTTGTAAATCGATAGCTGTTATCAAAAATTCGATATTTTATTATGGAAAATTTACTGCAATATATTATGTAAATTTTTTTAAAATCAATAAAACATATAACATCTAACAAAATCAGATTGACTCTTATTTTTCATATCGGTAACTCTGCTCAAACTGGTTTGTAATATTTGTATGCACATTTTAATCTTTACAAATCTTGATATACAGGAGACAACAGACACCTAAAAAATTGCTTCCAAGCTTTTACGCTACTCAGAAAAGCATTGGGAAGAATGGCTAATATATTATATTCTATCATTTTGACTGTCTTATCTATATACCTAAATTAATAATAATATAATTGTACAGTCAAGAAAATATTTGGAAAAACTGATAATTTGAGAATTTAGAAACGATAAGAGATTAAATCAAATTTTGTTTTCTGAATGTTATATTAATTATTTTATTTCTTTCCTTCTTATGTATGTTATTTTAAATTAAAAAAAAAAAAATATTACGACACTTGCTATCTTTAATCTTTGTTTATAACAAACATTTTTGCATCATCAAACCAAAAAATTGTAGTGTAGAAGGCCTAAATCGGTAATAAGCAATAATGTGAACGGAATACTACTGTGAGCAGACTGATTCGTTTTCTTGTACTAATTCCATTCGTTTCTATGTTCAATCATAGGTTTCTGTTCTTTCATTGTGAGCTACCGTTGTTTTGATTTTTTTTTTAAGGAGAAAGTAAAATTGACGGAAGTAATGTAAGTGTATATTATTAATGTTTTATTCGAGCACTTATCTAGTTGATAATACACGCAATCGCTTTTCATAATGAAGTGAAGAAAAAGAGTTTAACACTCTATGCGTTCCGTGATATACACGACAATACAACAACAGCAAACAGTGTATTTGTAGCACCATTGAGAGATCTAAAAAAACCAATGCTGAAAAAAAAACAAAATACAATTATTTGGATACATGTATTGCAATAAGTGATAATCAATTTTCTATGTGCAATTGTGAAGGTACTGGCATTTGTATGTATGAACAAAGGTACCCATACTACATACATATGTATGTATGTGGCACGCTTGCTTGATTATAAGTGCATGCACATATGTATGTACGTATACAGAGATATGAATATATTGGACAACAAAATAGACATTGTGTATAAACATATGCACGTTCACATATACAAGGTATAATTGTATGTGCCAATTTTTAAACAGACAACCATACATACTTTTGTACATATTTCAGTGTTGTAATTAAATGTGCATATATGTATGTATGTACTTATACCTATATTGAAGGATCATAAAGAAGGTTGTAGGATTCAATGCACATCATCTGGATCTCTGTCACGGTCTGCAACTCTCCCATGCACATACACATGCATGTAATATACAAGTAATTTCAATAAAACTTTCGCATGTTTTGTAAATACTGCAAATACATGTTTTCGATACCTGCACACAGTTCACAAATATTATATATACAATTATTACAGGTGCATATCTATATAGTATCAATATGTACATAATCTTTGGTCTTTTCACTTCCATTGGGAAGTTCAGTTATCAAGGATTATTTGGAAATCGAAATACGATTGTTTCATATTATAATTTTATTTTATGCTCATGAGTTTAAATGAAAATGATTAATAAAACGGCATAAAAATCAGTAGAGTCGGATAAAGTTTTATGCATTCGAATTTGGGAAAGAAAAGAAATAGTTCATGTTATCTATATACAAAAATAATATTAACATTACTATAAAATTGTATAATTTATAAAAATAATTCATCAATCTAGAATAATTTCAAAATTTACTTGTTCAAATAAATTTAATTTGGAGCTTCCTGATTCAACACCACTTAATAAATGTCATTCGAAAATGTATGCTATTTGTATGAAACGTATACTATTTTAGAGAATGGCATCATCAACCAAGTTCGTATTATCATATTCGGCTATGCACATAGAGCTAAGTGTATAAATAACTAATTTAAATGTCATACACTGATCCAGTTTGGCCTAAAACAAGTTATATGGATGAATTGATCAATGATCCTGAAAATAAAAATGTATAGATATTGACTTCGCTAAAAATATCGGTGAACTATCGGTACCAGAAGATTAGGATATGCAGTAATTTGCTCTCGGTAAAATATCGAGTAAAAAATGTTTGTAGCTATGCGAATTTTTAATATATATTTAATTATACGAGTAGTTGTAAACATAAATTCTTTTAAATATTTTTATAATTTTCCTCCAAAATTACTAATGTAGAAAATGTGTCTCGTGACTACTGACTGCTGCGTAATAATTACAAGAAACAACAAATTTTTGAAATTCGCGTTTGGTACATTTACAATCATAGATCTAGTTTTCTTTAATTCGTTTGGCTTAACAGATGGTTTTTAGTTAGCTAATAAAGATGTACAGTTTTTAAAATTTTGTAATCCAACAAATCGAAAATTTAATATTGCAAATATTTTGTGTAGTATCAAAAACTGCCAGTGTACTGTGTGTAGTTATCGATAAATTTTGTACACATCCATTAAATCTAAATTTAAAAAAAATATTAGTCATGCAATTTGACAGAAGTTTATATATTTAATTATTTTTTCTTTGCATTTATTAAATTTTCAGAAGAATACATTTTATTTCTAAATACAAATATTCCGTAATACAAATTATCATAGCTTCAAAATAATTTTTAAATTTATCGTTTTTATTTGACGTTTCATAAAAATCATAAGTGATTTTTTAATATGGTAACTCCATTTATATATATTTTTTATTTTATTTCAAAAACATCCAACATTTTATTTAAAGTATTTTTATAGTTATCGGAAATGTGTGTATCCAAATCGATAACTTTTATCTTCGTGTAATAACGCCTTTTATGTTAGCAAACAAAATGGCATGAAACTCACTGGAGCCAGTTCAGTAGCTCGAGTCACCCTGTGCTGTTCGTATACAACGTTCATGTGTCGAGCGTACATACGCGCGTGTGTGTGTGTATATGCAACCTTGACAACTCGTGTAGTAGTTTTGTAAGCGGGGTTTAGTGCAGAAGGTGAAGTGAAGAAACAAATTATACTACTGTGTACATATATGTTATACATATATTAAAATCTGTATATACGCATAAATATATGATTAATGTTTTTTCAATGTCATATCGAAATATACATATATGTACTTCAACGTATGTAAACTTAACTACCGTAAATTAGTGAAGTCCCGTAGCTGACGCCATTTTGTATTTAGATATTATAAAAAACAACCAGTTAAAATTCTTGTAAATGGAACTTGGCAAAAAAAGGTAATACATGCATACACATGTGCATATTTAAAAACATAAAATATAACAAAAGAAATAGATAAATGAGTGAAGCAAATGAACAATTGCAAGTTAATTGAGTTATTTCAAACAAAAATTATGTAAATACGTGTTCACATACATATACATGCATACATATATCCCAAGCGTTGACACAATTGTGTATGTATGTACATAAAATACAAACATGCATATTATGTATTGGACGCACACACACATAATTGTGTCTGTTATTGCATATACAAATAAATCAGTATATACCAATAATGTATTCATAGGTACATCAATCAAGATTTTTTTTTATTAACCAAAATTGCACGAACAATGTAATTGAATGTAAATACGATACATACATATATATTTCCCACACGCGTACATGCGAACATTAATGCACATTTATTTACATCTGCATTTTAACATATACATACAAATATATACGCATACATGCAAACACATACATACGTATGTACATACAGACGCACTCACACAGAGTGTAACTTCTATTTCAAGGCAATGCTTAAATTGTATGTATGGACAGTTTTATTTTGTATACATACATACAACGCAACGAGTTGAGATTTAAGAGTGCAAAACACATGTATTATATTATTATTGACCCTTATGCATTTTTCGTTTGTTTATTTTTGATTAATTGCAGGTATAAGGGTGGTCGGACACCTGCAGTTAGGTCAAGTGATAGGCGACGTCCTCAAAGTATTTCAACATCATCAACTTTATCGCCGCGCGTTGTATTATCGCGCTTGGAACCGAGAGATTTTGAACGACTTCGACTATCATACAAAGTTGCTATCGATCAGAGGCGATCTCGAAGCTGCCGTGGCATGAACATGGGTCAAAAAATCAGTGGCGGTGTTAAAACAGTTAACCGTAATGATACGCAATCAACATTTAAACCCATCATACCCCGAGAATTGCAAGCCGATTTTGTGAAACCCGCTCGCATCGATATATTACTAGATATGCCGCCAGCCAGCCGAGAAGTGCAATTGAAACACTCATGGAACTCGGAGGATCGCTCATTAAACATATTCGTCAAAGAGGACGATAAATTGACATTTCACCGGCATCCCGTTGCCCAAAGTACCGATTGTATTCGCGGCAAAGTTGGATTAACAAAAGGATTGCATATATGGGAGATATATTGGCCGACACGACAAAGGGGAACACATGCAGTTGTTGGGGTTGCATCTGGGGATGCACCGTTGCATTCGGTGGGCTATCAAAGTTTAGTTGGTTCCACAGAACAAAGTTGGGGTTGGGATTTGGGACGCAATAAATTGTATCATGACTCGAAAAATTGTGCTGGCATCACGTATCCGGCCATCTTGAAGAATGACGAAGCCTTCTTGGTTCCCGACAAGTTCTTGGTAGCTTTAGATATGGACGAAGGAACCCTAAGCTTCATTGTTGATCAGCAATACCTGGGTATTGCATTTAGAGGCCTCAAAGGCAAGAAATTGTATCCAGTTGTCTCTGCTGTCTGGGGACACTGCGAGATCACAATGCGTTACATCGGCGGATTAGATCGTAAGTATATTTGATTATCTAATACATAAGTCATTTCCTAATTAAGTTTATAGGAGTTTTGATACATAAAGGTCCGTCTGTTTGATATGAACATAAAAACTGTCCAGATTTTGGGAGCTAAATTCGTTGAGCGCACAGTTCAAAATTTGCTGTAGTATTTGACCTATTAAATTCCATTTGGATTTTTGAATGGGTTTCTTGTAATCGGTCACACTTGACTATATTAACCTTGCTAATTTGCTTTTTACTTGATGAATTTTAATAGATATTAACATCGATATCCTTTTGCTTTCAGCTGAACCCTTGCCATTAATGGATCTGTGCCGAAGAACAATTCGGCAGAAGATTGGCCGAGTGAATTTAGAAGAACGCATACAGCAACTGCAGCTTCCGCAATCCATGAAAACTTATTTATTGTATAAAAATCGTAGATAATATTTTTAAATGTTTGGATGGGTTGTCAAAAAAGTTATCATTTCGCAAAAAAAAACTGATATTGATGATGACGGGGGCAGCAGCAGGGCAGCAGTTGAGCTAAAGTATAGTATTAGTTCGTAATAGTCTTTAATTCAATGTTAGGTTTTTTTGTGTCGTCAAAGGAATCATGTGAAAGTATACAATTTTTGAAACTATACTTGGTAAATCATTTTTCTTTTTGTATTGTAAATTAAGTCGATCAATTAACTCAATATTTAAAAATATACTCATACTTTTATTTGTACAAGCTTGAAGGAAACGAACGACGTCGTATGATACCTTCAATTGATTTAAAAGAATATAACAAAAAACACAATTATATATACATACATATAAATACAAATTATGTTTACAAAAACAAAACGACACAAACCTCGTGGTATATTCAAAAAAAAATACGAAACAAAAACAAAAGAAAAAAAATGACAAAACAAGAAAAGCATAAAAAATTGTACCATAACAAACAGTAGATATAACATCCATTTTAAATATGTACTAAGTTTAGCATTTTCTTTTTGAATTGTGACCGTGTTCAGATGTCTAATTTAGTTAAATATTAAATAGAAATGTAAATATATACATATATATACTTATACATAGTTACAGACAAGCATACATAACTACGCGGTAAAAAGTATATAGATATTGTAAGACGACATTTCATAATTACGTATGTGTATTTTTCCCCTCCCCAATTGAGATGTCAGTTTGAGTCTTGGTTGCATTAGGTATTTTTGTGGATGTGCTCGATATGCAATTAAATTATGCAAATTACGCATGTACATATGTATGTACTCATAAATAGCATCATTACACGGTCCTTAAGATATGGAATATGGATATAGAAATGGGATAGAACTTCTTTTTTTAAAGGTGCAATAATTTCATCAAACGCAAAACATCTTAATTTTGCCTACAGAACTGATTTGAAGGAATCTCAAAGAACGCATTATATATCCACACTACACATGACATGACATACGATTATATTAATTTTTTAAACAATTTGAGGAATTTTGAATAAAGAAAAAAAAAAAAAAAAAACCCCAATGTATTAACGTAATGCAAAAAGTAACTTAAACGCGATTCATTGTTTTTTTCAGCATAATGATAATGAATGAAATGTTTATATCTGAAAAATCACACATTAAAACATACAAATCGTAATTATTTCAACTGATTTCTGATTTTAAAAACTACTAGTAATCAAAAAAAAAAAAAACATACAAAATAATCACTTAATTATTGAATATGCTTTAAGTATTTTAATGATCGTTTACACTAGTTTCGTTGCTCTCCAATAGTATTTTGACAGAAAACACTTCAATATCCTGATCAGGGGATTATATCATGTAAGACCATTTAATCATTAAACAAAATACTATAATAAACATAATTACAGTCAAAACAACAAATATATATTCGAATAATTTTCGTGGACAGCTAAGTTTATTCCAACAACATATGTACTTATAATGCATTTTAGATGGTTTATACATAAGTTTATAAGTAAATTTTATGACATTTAAATAAAGACTTTATTTCACTGAAAGTGTATGAAAAACCCCCTGTAGGTGCCAAGACTACCTTGGAGACGTTAACATTGGAGTATTATTTTTGAACCTTGATTGCTTTACATAAATATATATATTGATTACCTAGTCTTGAGTTCATGAAATTCGTCTTAAAGTGGGAGCTAAGAAGAAACCAGAATTTATAAATACAAAACATCAAGTAGATCCATCAAACTGATACACATTATCATACATTTATTACATACAAAAAATATAGTTACACAAGTTACAAAGCTTTTTTTGGACATTTCATAGCACAGAAATTAATTTGAAACTAAAACTATTGAATTATGCAATTCTAAAGCCATATACAATCGAATAATTTATTTTAAGTTGATGAACCGTTATTAATTCTCTTTGGTTTTGGCAGAGGATTCCAATCTAAATTTAACGCTGTTGGGGAAGACTCACGATATTGAAAGGCGGTTTTATTGATTTTGCTTTTTTGAAAATAGTTTTGTTCCACTTGCTGCTCATTTTCCAACGGAGCACCCGAGCTAGTGGCCGTTGATATATTTGGAGAGATCTCCGGAGGCACCTGTGAACTTCTTTGATTACTTATCGGTCCAATATTGTTGTTTTCAGTGTATAAAGCGGTTGAATACACCGTAGTTCCCTTTGCCGCACTATCTTTGAGCAGTTTCTGACTCCGATTGATTGAATCAATAATTTCTTTGACTGATTTTGGTTTGGGTTGTGCTCCTCCATCGTCAGGACGTTCTGATTTCCTCTCAGAGTTTTCAAAAATTGTCAAAGGCTTGTTTAAGTACTCGTAATTTTCAGCGCTATTGTTTTCTTTGAAACAATACTTTTGAGCAGTTGAAAGATTATTAAGGCCTTTGCTTTCACTTGATTGACTTAGAGATTGTCTATTTATTCTATCTTCAGGCAAATTTCCAGTCACCGCAACGTTTGTTAAAGTGTGTTCTGTATTCGCTATCTTAGTTTCTTCAATAAGGGGAAGTTCTGAAGTTGTCGGCTTCGGTAAATTTGTTTGATCTGGGATTTTGTGCTCAGTTTGTGAACTTTCAATAAATTTAACTGTTTTAGTTTCAACAGCTTGTTTATCATTTGATCCTGCAGCTATAGATGAAGATACAATCTTTGAATCAGCTTTCGTTACTTCTGATACAGTATCAGCTGAAACACTAGTCGATTCATCAATTTGAAGAGCTTTCACTATCGGTTCAACAATCTGGATCTTATTTTCTTTAGCAATACTCCTGCGCCTTGGAGGGACGGGAGAGCTTGTTTGTTGTTGTGAAATCTTTGGCTCATGTTGTGGACTTCCTATGGCAGTGGAAGATTCTACAATTTTAACTTTGGCCAGAACCGCTGACTGTTCGTTTGTCAATGTATATTCTACATTCTGTAACTTATTTTCCTCTTCGGGTTCTGTTCTTGTAATAGAGCTGCAACTTGGAGAGGCTGGAGAACCAGTTTGTTCCAAAATCTTTGGTTCAGTTTGTGGAGTTTTTGAGACAAAAGAGGTTTCTATGATTTTCACTGAACTGCTACTCGGTTCATCAACTCGTGTAGTGTCCGTAACGGGTTTGGTTGAGGACGTACGTTCTATATTCTGCAACTTATTTTCAGATTTTGTAAAGTGACTACGAACTGGCGGTTTAGGTGGAATCTTTTTGTCGGATAATTTTCGTTCATCTTTTGGACTATCGGCTACAGGGGAAGACTTTGTGTTTTGATCTAAATTACTATTCAATTTATCTATTTGCACAGTTTTAATTTCTGTCACGGGATCGATCGTTGAAGTACATGTTACAGTCGTTATTGTTATCGTACCCTCCTGCAAACTTGAATCACTTTCGGTAGACTTGCTTGGGATTCGAACTTTAGCGAATATTGGCGGTTCTGAGTTGTTGTTTGTAGTTTGGGGACTTTCGGGGCGAGGAGAGGGGGACTCCACTACGACTGTTGGGATTGGAGCAGTTGAAGTCTCATTACTATTATTTACAAATTGTTCTATTTCAACGGCAAGGGATCGAATCGCTTTATTTTGCTCAGCTTTCAATTCACTATCCTCTTGTTTTCCATTTACGGGAGTCGACGTCTTACTCATCTACAAAAATAAAGAAAACTTGAATAAATAATTTGCAAATACTTAAATGTGTTCTTACCATCTCTTTAGTTGGTGCTAAAGGTGCTCTTCTCTTTTTGCGATAGGATTTGCGGACTCCGCCAAGTGAAACACTTCCAATGTCGGTCGCATCCGACTCTATATCACTTTCAAATGGATTTGAGCTCACTAAACTGGTCTGTGAAGATCTGCAAAATTATATCGATGAATGTATATTTTAACAATAGTTTTAGAACATAATAAAAATAAAAATATTTACCTGGTTGGATTGTATCGCTGACTTAACGGCGTTAAATACCCTTCACTTATTGTTGACCGTTGATGGGGATTGTGAACGGGACTAAAGTTTGTACCGCTCGATCTTAGCTAAAAAAAATCTTATATTACTCTGTGTATTGCAATGTTAATTTATAAGGCTAGCCACTTACACCTCTTGGTGTATTGATATTCTGCAAGGAATTCGTATATTGTCTTCTGAAGGCCTGGTCTCCTGGGTACAGAGAGTTTGGTTCTAAGCTCCGACGTAAAACTGGAGGGCTTTCTGATGTCTTCTGTATACCCAAAGTCGATGACTTCTTTTTTCTTAATGAAAAAGTTTTGAGAGGCCTTTAAAGAATTTTATATTTTAAAATTGTATACAGAATAATGTATTAAATTGGTATACAATACTAACCACAATTCTTTTAAGTTTCCAACCGAAAAACTTCGTCGTCTGTTATCGCCGCGTTTTGATAAACTCCAAAATCGCAAACGTTTGTGATTGTCATCATCGGCAAATGGATTCAAGTGCTCTGGATAATCATATATTGAAAGTTGACTCGAAGACCTCTCCGAACCAGTGCTCGAACGCATCGTCCTTAAAGTATTAAGAATATGTATGCTTTCATTATATTATTGGCTCTTAATTGCTAATCCTTTATTGTAATGATATATTCTTTCGTGTTACGATATTGACGATACCTACTCGGTTTTCGATACGAAAACAAAAAAATTACTTGCAGAGCCTCCACATAATCTGCACTTATCGATAACAGAAAATGCAGATTCTGTGGAGGATCTGCAATTAATTAGATAACAAAAAGAAAATATATATAACAAAATATATATATGTCGTTTAATTTATTTGTTTTCAATGTAGATTCACTTATTGTATATAATGCATGCAACCAAACTAAGAACTGAGCCGTTGTTTAAATTGTATACATGTCTTCAATTGAGTTCATTGCACGTCAATTCATTGCATTGATAAGTCGATCTTCAGGGTTGCAAGCACACAAAGTCAAGTCAGCTGTTTAGAGTATCTTTCTATCAATATTAAAAATAACAAATAACAATGGTTAGGCTCTGTTGTCAAAGCAGCCAAGTAATCTTTATGTTTGTACAACAAATTGATAAACACAAATTAATCGCAAACATTCCGTGTGATATTTACAAGTGGCGCGTTCTAATTAGAATGAATTCATGCAAATGGCAAGTGTTCTATTTCGTGTTCCTCCATTGTATTGGGTTGGACTGATAAAAATAGATCACGATTTCATATACAGGTATTTGCATACAAATTTGAAGAATGCACAACAGCCATGAGAGACCACTTTCTTCTTGCTTCACAATAAATATTTGAAACTTCCTGATTAAATGTAAAAAAAATCCACTGAGATATAGACAAATAAATTCTGGATCTACATATACAATGAAGTTACGTCATGAGATTTCAGTTTGATAAGAAGAGGTGTGGAAGTAGGTAGGGACGGAAAAACTTTATCACCAGCGACTTATTTGTACGTTTGCAACCTTACATACGTACATATATACTGATATTTATATACACACGTTGTCTGTACGCTGAGTTCATTTATTTATATAGACACACATTCGCTTAAAAAGCATAATTTTTTCTTTAAAAAGTAGTTATAAATACATTTGTCATTGCATTTACCAATACATAGATGTTTATATACATAACAAATAATTTGATAGATATGTACATAAGAATATGTGTATAAATGCATGTATGTTTTGGTATATACTGCATACATATGTTAATGAATGTATACAAATGTACGTACATAGCCAATTGAGAGTGTAAACTTGTTTGTATATTCCTTGAAATCGATGATCTCACGTTTAAGCTCTCCCTCCTATTGCTTAAGCACCGAGTTGAAGTATAACACTAAACGAACTTTTTCTTTACAGAATTCACACAACACAGGCGAAAAGCTCTTTGCTAAAAATAATTGACGAGGGCAATTCGTAAAGTATTTTATTTATTCCGTCAGTTATTGGTTAAATCTAACGCATACCCGGCACTGCACATACATACATACATAGATATGAACAACTATAGACAGAAATCATATGAAAGAAAACCAGTTTTGTTTTGTGCACTTGTCTTTTGGATCTTGGACCTCAAATGAATGTCTTGCGCTATTTTGGTTTTAATGACAGACTAGGTGATTGAATCGTCGTCAGCATAGACACTGACTGGGTGGTATCTCTGTCGAGAGAAAGCCCGGTAAATTTGAATTTTCATCCCATTCATTGATGGTAGCAAAATCAAGGTATAATAATATTCTATAAATGTAATTAATACGTATGTGTGTCAATTGTATTGTATTGAAAGGAAAGCATTACATTTTTCGAATTTTGCTATAATGAAATACCGAATACAATGCTTACTTCATTTCATAACTGCATTAATAATTATATTAACAACCAGTACTTAAATTACAATTTACCATCGATCTAGAAGATGTTTAGGAATTTGCTACCGTAGTATCGCTAATAAAAATATCGATTTCACAAAAAGTGTTTTATGAATCAGGGATGAATTGAAGTATCGGATAGATGGCGTGTAAATGTTTATTCAAAATTGTACTGCGCGCTTTACAAATTTTATACGGTTTTCATAATTAGTGAGCAATATATTTCATATTATTATATAATCATGAAAATATATTTATTTTGTTTTAAGAAAAAAAAAAACAATATCCTAATTGTATCAAAATAAATAATGCTTGAAATTTTCTACATTTTAACGGAGATTATGTGGGATTGGTACTGGAATAGTGTGATAAAGTGTTGTTGACAAACACTAAGTTAGCATCATGTTTCCTTTTTGGAAATAATGTTTCTGTGTTTTGGTATATATAATCGGTGTAAAAATGTATGTTTCAAAAATATTGATGGTGGTCACACTGTAACAAATAAAACAATTTGAAGCTTTCATTTCAGAAACCAAGCAGTTCAGATTTGTTGATCGAGAATAATTTACGAGAATAATTTTTATTACGATTTGTAAAAAAAAAATAAGGCAAAAGTACTATTAAAGCAGATTACGTCACACATATTTCGTACGGTAAGAAAAATTTTGTATAGTAATATTTACATGTAGCAAAATATGTAGGTAAATCTAAGTTTATTATTCAATTACCAGTTTGTACATAAAAACACGCACATACATGTGCTTTTGGAAACATTGTAATTGCATTTTGTCATTCCCACTACGCAAAAAAATCGTGGCTTGCCGCCATTTTGTAAATCGAAGGAAAACTAACTGTATAATTTGTAGAGGAATTTCAACATGTGTGCGTATAATTGTGTTTGTATAATTTGTCAAAAGCAAAATAGAGTGAGAAAATACAAAAGTGAAGATAGTGTGTCTCCGTAAGTTATTCTTATTGACAATTGTCGAAGTAATTCATATATTTGTTTTTGTTTTGCATGTATAGAACATGTCTGGTCGTGGCAACTTATTGGCTTTGTTCAAAAAAAAAGATGAGCCTTCCGAAATTTCGGCTAGTATTGGCGATCAAACTAAGGATAGCGGCTTGGATGCTGATCAATCGCTATCAAGCGGCGAGTATCGGCGTGTTGCCAGGGACAATGTCGCCAGCGAATTAACAACATCTTTTCAAAATGTCAACATCTCAGTTGGACGTGGGCGCGGTCGTGGCCATTTTTTGCAAACATTTATGGCCGGTGGCATTCAGCCTGTGGAGAGCGTAAGTACCACGGGATCCTCTGAGGGAATTGACATGGGTGCGACTTCAAGCAAATTCGAAGTGTCTGTGGAAAAAGCAGGTTCAGATCACAATCAAAACTTAGTGGCCGATGCTAAGACTTGCAGTACCAAGCCGGGATTATTTTTACCAAATCAAATTTATGGCTTAAAAGGTATAACTTTTTATTTGCAATTTTTTAGCAATGTTATTACAAAAATTATATTTAATTCATAATTCATTTTATTATATAATAATAGGTTCGTAATTATTTATATTCTTTATATAAGCTACATATGTATATCATATCTTTTATAAATAGGTTTTACATATTATACTACTACTAAACAAGTAAGAAAGTTACAGTCGAGTGTGCTTGACTGTGAGATACCCGCTACCCATTTTGAATAAAAGCAAAATATTGCGGTATTATTTTTAAAATATACCGAAAATACTACAAAAATACTAAATATACCGAGCGGTATATTTGGTATATCGATATGGTACCACATTCAAAATATAAACCAACTCAGACCCCCAGTAAGAAGGCGTTTTTGCCTACACAAAAGTATTTATTTAATACCTTCCACAATTTTTACCTGATCGCAATCAAATTTTCAGGAATCACAACTACTATAGTTGTTATTGTATATACCAAAAATATCGCTTGCTATTCGATTTTTTTGATTTGCGGGGGCGGAAAGAGGCGAGGCAAAAATTTGAAACAAACTTGATCTGCGTGCAAGCATAACAAATGCTGTCAAAAAATTATAGCTCTATCTCTTATAGTCTCTGAGATCTAGGTGTTCATACGGACAGACACACAGGCGGACATGGCTAGATCGTCTCGGCTGTTGACGCTGATCAAGAATATATATACTTTATAGGGTCGGAGATGCCTCCTTCTACCTGTTTCATACATTTCCTGCCGGCACAAAGTTATAATTCCCTTCTACCCTATGGGTAGCGGGTATAGAAAATACATTTAAATCAATTTTAGTTTTTATATTTATGCGTACTCTTAGCAAACTAATTATTAATTAATTAACAATTTTTCTTTTCCGTTAAGATGACCTTTTTATTTTAATCTTTATTCGGGTTAGTTAACATTATACTTCTGCTTTTCACAGGCAACCAGATTAATGTGTCAACCAATTACATTCGCCTTAACTCTGATCCCAGCAAGGGAGTCTATTTGTACGAAGTGCGTTTTAGTCCCAATGTCGATTCAATCCACTTAAGGATCAAATACTTAAACGAACATAAGGATAAATTTGGCGGCACAAAGACCTTTGATGGTTCCTTATTATATTTACCAATTTTGCTCAAAGAAGAATTGACAACGTTTGTTACCAAAACTGCGGAAAGTGGTGAAATCGAAATACGTTTGCTATTCAAGAAGAAAGAGTCCCTCAAGGACTGCATTCAACTCTATAACATTCTATTTGATCGCATTATGCGTACGCTCAAGTATGTGAAATTCGATCGCAAAAACTTTGATCCCACACAACCGAAAATAATACCTATTCAAAAATTAGAAGTATGGCCTGGATATGTGACAGCTGTCGACGAATACGATGGCGGTTTGATGCTTTGCTGTGATGTATCGCACCGATTGCTATGCCAAAGGACCGTGTTGGAAGAGCTTGTTGACATCTATCTGAAAAATAAGAGTTGCTATCAGGAGCAGGCGAAAATGTATTTATTGGGTAGCATTATTATTACCAGATATAATAATCGTACATATAGAATTGATGATATTTGCTTTACTGAAAATCCACAATCGATGTTTGAAACACGCAACGGATCTTGCAGTTATATCGAATATTACAAGACACATCACAATATTAATATCAAAGACATCAAACAGCCTTTATTGATAAGCAAAAAACAACAGAAATATGAAAAAAATGCGAGCAAAGATGAAGATGAAATACGTTATTCTTTAATACCCGAACTATGCTATTTGACTGGCATCCATGATAATATTCGTGCTGATAAAAAACTTATGCGAGACATTGCAGCAGTAACGCGAGTTACGCCAAATCAACGGATCTTGGCTTTAGAGAAGTACGTGAAAAATGTGAATAAAAATGACGAGGCAAAGCAAATTCTTGCCAATTGGGGATTGACACTAGCCAATAACAACGTCAGCGTCGTTGGCCGCAAACTACTTGACGAGAAAATATATTTTGCGAATAAAACCGTATCCGCCGGTCCTAATGCTGATTTTTCGCGAGATGCAACCAACAGTGAATTACTCGATGTTGTTCACATAGATAATTGGCTTTTGATATATCACAAAAACGATATGAGTGCTTGTAATTCATTCATGAAACATATGGAGACATGTTGTGCCGCATTTGGTATGCACATAAATAAACCAAAGAAATTGATATTGGATCAGGATCGCATAGATTCTTATGTGGATGCTCTACGTCGCAACATCGTTAATGAAACTCAAATAGTTGTTTGTATTTGTCCCACCAGCAGAGACGACAGATACTCGGCGATTAAAAAGATTTGTTGTGCTGAATTGCCTGTCGCCTCACAGGTAAAATAGCACACATCCTGTGTGCACACATCCTGTGTGCTTCTTATTAGTAATTACAATGTTTAATTATAGATAATCAACGCCAGAACATTGTTCAATGATGGCAAGAATCGCTCAATAGTCCAAAAGATTATATTACAAATGAACTGCAAATTGGGTGGTTCCTTGTGGTCTGTAAAAATTCCATTCCAAAAAGTAATGATTTGTGGCATCGATTCGTATCATGATCCCAGCCAAAAGAGCAGCTCTGTAGCGGGTAAGTATAGTTAAATAATTAGTTTATACACATTTATTAATATTCTACAAATATATTAGCATTTGTCGCTTCGTTAAACGCAACCTATACGCAGTGGTATAGCAAGGCGGTTGTGCAAACCAAACGAGAAGAGTTGGTTAATGGTCTAACTTCAGCTTTTGAGTGTGCTCTGAAGAGCTATAAGCTGCGCAATGGTTACCTTCCGGAGAGTATTATAATTTACAGGTATTAGGGTAGAAGCATCAAAATATCTTATTCTCCAAAGTCTTATACACGAAATATGAGATAAAATTCAGATGTTTCTTGTTATTATTATCCTTCACATCTTTCAGAGATGGCGTTGGGGATGGTCAACTAAATCTATGCTCCATGTATGAGATTCCCCAATTCGAGGCTATTAGTGGCAAAAATATAAAAATATCGTTTATAGTTGTCCAGAAGCGTATAAATACGCGATTCTTTACGGTAATAATTGAATAACGTAAGTTAACATAAAATTTCGAAGCCTTTCATTCTGACTATTTTCAGGGAAGTAACAACAATTACACAAATCCATCGCCGGGAACCGTAGTTGACAAGGGCATAACACGAGCTCAAATGTATGATTTCTTCTTGGTTTCCCAATTGGTCCGACAAGGAACTGTAAGCCCAACTCATTTTGTTGTGCTACGAGACGATTCGAATTACGGACCAGATATAATACAAAAATTAAGCTACAAGCTATGCTTTTTATATTATAATTGGCCTGGAACTGTTCGCATTCCAGCGTGCTGCATGGCAAGTCATGAAAGCTTCCGATATTTCATTGTTAAACTTATTAATTTGTTTTTTCGTTTTTCAGTACGCTCATAAGATGGCTTTCTTGATTGGCCAAAGCGTTCAGCGTAATACATCGGCTACTCTTGCAGAGAAATTATTTTATTTATAAGAATTCAGTTTAAACTTGTTTATTATAACCATATAATCTATCATCTAATCACTAAACGTTTATCATAACCATATAGTCTATCATCTAATCACTAAACTTACACAAGTAACATTCTCTTTTCATTTTGTTTAGTGCTAATGTGTATTAAAGCACAAAGCGCACATGAATTACATATGTAAATTTTCATTTTCATTTTAATTTTTCTAATCTATTAAGAAACAAAAGTTGTGTTTACTGAGCAAACCGCTAATTAGAGCAGAAATCAAATTTTTATTCACACACCAAGACAAAATATTAAGTATTTTAATTAAAAATTTCATTAAATATAAGTAAATAAGTATTTTGACACCAGTTAAATAAAGATATTTTCCAACTGTCGTCTTATCGTAATCGGACAGCAGGTAACGATATCGATTCGTGATATGCAGTTATCGATATGCGGATTTTTTGGGAAAATGCGTCAATACCCAAATAATATAACGAAGCTGTTCGAAATAGGACTAGTATATTTTGAGACATTAAATGGGATATTTCACAATGCAACTATCGTCAAGATAGTTAGATGTTGCCGCAAATTAATTGAAAAGATTTTTAAACTATCTACATACATAGGATTTGATAAATAAAACTCTTTAGATTGAACAACTTATACATTAATGTCCACCAACGCATTTTACATTTACATCACAATCTCTTTCAATTAATGAGCAATTCATACGAAGCATACATATAAATACATATGTATGTATGTATGTATGTAATACATACTATGTATGTACGCTGAACATAGCGTAGATATTATTACTGTGAACCGAGAGTAAATGTATCAAACAAACATTTTACATGGTCATCTGTTCAAATTAATGAGCAATTAATAAAAAAAATTTGTGTACGTTTTGTATTTTATTTAAATTTTCTTTCTCAATCTGTTAGCTATGATTAATTTAATGAACTAAATATTTCAGGTAAAATAGACTTTTGTATTTAAAATTTCTTTTTTTATACCCGCTACTCATAGCGTAAAAGTACATACTATGTATATTATAACTTTGTGCCGGCAAGAAATGTAAGTAACATGCATAATGAGGCATCTCTGACCCTATATATTATACAGTAGAATCCGGTTATAACGACTCCGCTTATAGCGTCCGACCGGTTATTACGACGAAAACTCGATGGCTTGGTTGGTCCCCATACAAACTTACATATATAAAAGCGCCTCCGCTTAGAACGTCTCCGCTTTTAGCGACTAACCGCTTATACCGACGAAATTTTTCAGAATTCAAGCGGATATAGCGACGAAAAAAAAAATTCTGCGACAAATTGCCAACAAATTTAAGCATCAAATGGCGTAATTAGAAATGTATGTATTTATCAGTGATCGGAACCCTTGCTTGTGTGCGTAGCAGCGACACGAAGCTCTTAGACTCTCACTATTCTTTGTCAGTCTTAGCCGTCGCCTTAGCAACGCTGCTGTTAGAGAGAGACAGTCGAAGTGCAATGCTCACGTCACACAAATGTTTATAGCGTGCGTGTGCAGATCACATAGCCTATTTCGTTATATTTCTAGTTTTTTCTGCTTTTTTTGAATGCGTAATTTCGCCAAATGTGAGTTAATGCGCAAAATGCGCAATGAAGAGGTCATTCAGTTTAAGCTCGACACTTGTGCATTACACCCGCAAAATGTCTCAAAAAAAATTTTTTTTATTTAAAAATTAATTTGTTTTATTTTAGAAGCCTATTACGAACTGGAAACCATAAAATAAACAAAAAAAATATTTTTTTTTGCTCCTTCCGGTTAGTGCGTCCTCCGGTTATAACGACGTAAAATTGTCGGTCCCTTGAAAGTCGTTATAACCGGAATTTACTGTATAATATATTATTGATCAGCGTCAACAGGCGAGACGATATAGCCGTGTCCGTCTCTCCGTATGAACACTTACATCTCAGAGACTATAAGAGATAAAGCTATACATTTTCGACATCACTTTTTATGTTTGCAGGCAGATCAAGTTTGTTTCGAATTTTTGCAGCGCCCACTTCCGCTTCCACAAATTGACAAAACTCGAATATCAAGCGATAAAGCTAGAGTCGCGAATTTTAGTATATTCAATAATAACTACAGGGTTTGTAATTCCTCAAAATTTGCTTGCGATCAGATAAAAATTGCCAAAGTTATTAAAGAAATAGTATTGTACCATACCATTTGGAATACTCACTTATAGTATTTTTATGGACTACTATTTGGGTATATTTTAAGAACAATACCGCAATATTTTGCTTTTATTCAAAATAGGTAGCGGGTATAGTACAGTCGAACACATTGAACTGTAGCTTTCTTACTTGTTTTATTTAAAAAATGAATCTGTATTTTGCATACTCGCTAACCATAGCGTAAAAGGATATTATTAATATAATAACTGACGAAAGTATATGGATCTAAGAGGCAGAAAGTAAATATATACATTTATATATTCTTGATTAGTGTCAAAAGTCGAGACTATATAGCCATGATCAAATACCTGTCCGTCTGTCTGAAAGAACTCCTAGATTTCAGAAACTGTAGAAGATAGAGCTAAAATGCACGCAGATGAATTGTTCTTCTTCCTCTATTCGAAACTAATGGCTAACATAATTTCAAAGCTAGTGTCGCGATACATACAATAATAACGTGTTTGCGATTCCATAAAATTGAATTGCGATCAGATACAAATCTTAGAAGTTATTAATGAATTATTAGTATTTCATAATCCCGCAGAGTTTTGTTTGTATTGAGAATGGGTAGCGGGTATGTCGCAGTCGAGCAGTCGAATTGTAATTATGACAACATAAATTTGAAATTTTTGTAGGAGTTTATATACATTGTATCTGCATCTGAGTTATAATCCAGATGAATTAATTAATGTTTACATTTGTTTTAAAATTTTCAGGAGTATAATCATCAAATGATTCCTTTCTAATTTGCTTGTCCCATCCACTAACCGTTTTAGTAATTCTTGATTGCCTAATCGAGCTCTATGAACATAATATGTTTACTTAAATTCGTGCTCTGCGCACAACTTCAAATCCCTATTGTATTCTTCACAATTTTTTGCCTCTGCTTGGGGCTCACATACAAATCAAAAGTAAATCACGTTGAAATAATTGTTAGGCACATTTATGAATATAATAAATAATGTTTAGTTTAAATAAAAATATTTTTGTCTTATGTTAATGCCAGCAGAAAAGTGTATCGTGCGACACAATGGGTTTACGGCTTTGCTAAAAATCTATAAACATTATTAAGACCAAACGATCGGTTTTTGTCTTCTAATATTCTTAACTTTCTTTAGGATATTAACTTTCATAGGGTTTATTTTGCAGAATTCGCTAAAAATTGCGTTTGAAATGAAAATTTTAAAACTAACTTCCACTTTATGTAGCGTGCGACACGTCACAATTTTATTAAATATTTTCAAAACAGTGACTTCAGTGAAATTGAAGCTTATACCCTCCGAAAGTACTCTCAATTCACTCTAAACACATAACAAAAGTTTACGGTAAATCTTTTAAAAACCCCCAAAAAATTGATTTTCATTAGCTAAAATCGTGCGAATGTAGCGTGCGACACATGGGATTTGCCCATATATATTTTTCCTGGGGAACACTTAAATTAAATTTTACTAAAATTGTTTATATTTTAAACCGTCTTTCGAAAAATAATGTGGCACAGGAAGAATATTAATTACCAAATTCATAAGAAATTCGAACATACTAAGTTCTCTTTCTCTGGCCGCCTAGTAAAATGTAATGTCTTCTTTTCTTAAGATACTTTTATGATTCTTTAAAACGATATTATAATATGCTTACTCTTGGGAATACCAGTTGCCATTTTATCTATGCTTTATGCGATTAGCGTAAAATTTCCAGGAATTTTAAAATATTCCACTGGAAGATCTTTTGGAAATGCAAATATAATACATATGTACATATGAGAACTGTCTGTTCGCAGGTAGTTAAAGGCAGTTTGTCCTTGAAGTGAGTGTAATTACCTAAGCCGTGGACTTAAGGTACTCAAGGAACGTGGCTTAAGCAGGTACGAGTATTTCCAAGAAGTTCTGTATTCTATTACCATTACCTTTTGACGTCCTTGATGTGAAATGCAAATGGCGACTTTGCACTGTATTTTCTGCTATAAATAGGCTGACTTTCTTACCATCAGTAGTTCATTTTACATTCGAACCTCGTCGACTCGTGACGTGTTTCCAGTTTCACTCAGTAATTTGTTAAAAGTTCTTCAGTTGCTCCGTGTGTAAAATGTTGAAATAATCTCAACTCCGTGATTAATCTTGTGTTTGTGCCGTAACCGAAAAGTATCTTCAAATCAACGTGTCGATTTGTTGCCTTTTGTTGTCTGTCCGTCAATGTAATCACAATAATTTAATACCATACCTTTCCGCTTTCCACACTTTTCCGTCATCTATCTTGCTGGAACCGTCGAAAATTTCTTCATCGGCTTTGACTAGTCGAAGATAATAGATCTCTTTCAACTTGTCTCCTGGTTTTGGGTTTTGAGTTGAATTTGATAATGTAAATAGTTATATATTTTGTGAATATTAAATGAATACTCCTACCTTGTTTTCCCTTCCTTGCTCCTGCTTTCCTATATCCTTCTCCTATCTCCTTCGCCCCATCTTCAGTTCATTTAATATCGCATAGTTGTTTTTGTTTCAAATTTATTTATTTTTATTTTATTCAGTTAGTTTGTTTTGTTATTGTTTTTTCCTTTTTTGTTTTGTTTTAATTTTTTTGTTTTGCATTTTTGTTTTGCTTTTTTGTTATTATATATTTAGAATTTTACAAGCCATAAAGTGTTTTTTGTTTCAAACAACATGTTCTTCAGTTAAATTCATTCTTTACAATATACATTATAAATACGTAGTTAAAGTGCATAAATTATTCACAAGATAGATATTCGTTTGAGTACAAATGCGAGTATAAGTCAAGCCAAACTACGTAATTGCAAATTTAGTATACGCATCACTGAAAACTTCTCAAATTGTTTGTTTTTTTTTCTGGTTTCTAGTTTTGTTTAGGTTACAATTACTCGTGGTATATTCACTACAGTTATTTTGAAGACTTCAAGCAAGGTTAGAATTAACGTTAAATAAATAAACGAGTTGAGAGGCTTTGAATACTATTTTTGTGTAGGGTTTCGTATATGTTGAGAATTCTGTTCTTCACTTTTCCTATATTATATAGTTAGTTAGTTGAGCATTTTGTTTAGGCATATAGATCTACTATAACCCACAATTGTCTCGGCATTTACCACTGATTCGAGGGACGACGCTCGGCTCCGGGCGCAGCGCTGCCGGAGAATCGCGGCGAGGAGCTCTGCGAGGAGCTGCTGCTGGGCATACTACTGCAGGCGGCTTCGTTGGCCAGAAGCGTGTGAATGGCCGCCAGCAGCTTCTTGCGAGCTCCAAACGCGGTGATGCCCAGCTCCATTAGATTCTCCTCCGTCAGTGTTGTAAACATTTCCAAATCAATTTCGTTTAAAACGAAAATCTCTGCAAAAAAAATATGGAAATACGGGTGATTATATTATAAATGCTAAATTAAGTGCAAAGTAGTAATACTATCAAAAATATACATATTATAAAAAATAGTTCAAAACTATTAAAAAAAAAAAATATTAAAAGTAACAAAACTACAAAAAAAGTCATAAATTAAGGAAACAAAAAAAAAAATCATGGTGCAAATCCGTTATACCGTTGGGTAAAAAATCATACAGTAGGAATTTAGTAATGCTGAGTATAGTACAAAGACATAACAAAAACATGCAAAGAAAAACCAAAAAAAGTAATATTTAAATGTAAAACTATAAAAAAAGGAATGGAGAAGATATACAAAAATTCACGAATCAATTAGTAAAATTGAGGAGTGTCCATGTAAAACCAAAAAACAAAAAATTAAAAAAAAAACATAAAAAAAATAATAAAAAAAGACAAATTACAAAATCCCAAAAAAAAAAATAATATTCACTTAAAACAAAAAAAAATTGACGAATCAGTTAACAAAATTGACGACTGCCATATAACAAAAATCCAAGTAAAATCCAAAAACATTATAAAATTAAAAAAAAAAAACAAAAAAAAATTTATAACAAATTAAGTTACAAAATCCCAAAAAAAGAAATATTCACTAGAAAACCCACAAAAAAATTTGACGAATCAATTAGCAAATTGAGGACTGGCTCCATATAACAATAACCCATGTAAAATCCAAAAACATTTTAAAATTAAATTTACAAAATCCCAAAAAAAAAAGAAATATTCACTTACAAAACCAAAACAAAAACAAAATGTATAAATCAATTAACAAATTGAGGACTGCCCCCATATAACAAGAACCCAAGTAAAATCCAAAAACAATACAAAATTAAAAAAAAAAAAAAAAAAAAAAAAAAATTATAACAAGACAAATCACAAAATTCAAAAAAAAGAAATATTCACTTAGAAAACCCCCAAAAAAAAAATGTCACGAAGCAATTAGCAAATTGAGGACTGACCCCTTATAACAAAAACCCATGTAAAATCCAAAAACATTATAAAATTTAAAAAAGCTAAAAAAATGATAACAAAACAAATTACAAAATTCCAAAAAAAGAAAAGCAAAAAAAAAACAAAAAAAACTTGACGAATCAATTAGCCAAATTGAGGACTGACCCCCTTATAACAAGAAACCATGTAAAATCAAAAAAAAAATTATATAAAAAAACAAAAAATTACAAAAAAAAAACTAATTTGGAAAAATAAAAAAAAAATACATTAAGGAATCGATTATTAAAATTGAGGACTCCCCCTATATAAAAAAGCCAATGTAAAATCCAAAAACATTATAAAATTTTAAAAAAGACAAAAAAACAAATCGATACAAAATTTATAAAAGAATTAAAAAAAAATACATTAAGGAATCGAATTGTAAAAATGAGGACTGCTTATGACAAGAATCCATGTAAAAGCCAAAAAAAAATTTATATAAAAACACAAAAATTAAAAAAAAAAAAAAAAACAAATTTGGAAAAAGAAAAAAAAATACTTTAAGGAATCGATTAGAAAAATTGAGGACTATCCCCTTTAAAAAAAATCCCATGTAAAATCCAAAAACATTATAAAATTAAAAAAAGACAAAAAAAAAAAAAAATCTAAAAAAAAATATAAAAAAATTTAAAAAAAAACATTAAGAAATCCATTAGTAAAATTGAGGATTGCCCCCTATAACAAGAACCCATGTAAAATTAAAAAAAAATTATATAAAAAAACACAAAAATTACAAAAAAAAGAAAGATTTGGAAAAAGAAAAAAAATACATTAAGGAATCGATTTATAGAATTGAGGACTGCCCCTTATAACAAGAATCCATGTAAAATAAAAAAATTATCAAATTAAAAAAAAAACAAAAAAATACTCTTAATAAAAAAAAAACAAATAAATATAATAAAAAAATCTAGATGAATAAAATATTCAACATAAGAATAAACTAATGTACCAAGAAACAAATGTGAGAACAAAAAATGATTTAAAAAAAAAAAACGAAAAACCAAAAAAATAAATAAATAAAAAGGAAAAAAAATTGCAATAAAAATGAAAATATATAAAAAAAAGGAATGGAGACAATAAAAATTTACTATATAGAAATATCGACATTTCAACGCTTTCAAAACATCAACTTTACTCCAGCTTACGATCCAGCAATTGACGCTCTGTACAGAGAAATTGTTTGGTCTATTATGTTGGCATCATTATATCTACAAAAATTTCAAGGAAAAGGAACACTCACTTCGAATGGTAAAAACTATATACTGGCTGATGTATATATGCCTCTAAAAGTCAATCCATTGGTACGTCTATATAAAATCTACATTAATACGTTTTATCAAATACTAAGTGATTAACGTTCAACAGCTTTGAGTTTCCATGGCAATGTCGTGTTTGCTTTTAACACTTTACTCTTGCCTTTAAGGAAGTATTAACCATCGGCTGGATAACTCAGATATGCGAGACATGAATTGTTCTTCCTTAAATGAAATAGATTTAATCAAACCAACAATTTATGAACCTAGCAATTCGTACTAAGCAAAAATTGGAACTGCATACAAATATCATCTTTTGTGAAAGCTGAACAACACTTTTGGAACGACGATGTATATTTCTGTCTAAAGTTCGACGTAAGCTGGACAAGAATTGTGAAAGGACAACGAAAACAGGATTGGATCAATCTTGCAGAAATCCAAACTAAAATGATTGGAAGCCTTTCCTGCAGTTTCCAGCTTGGACTAGGCGCTCATTCTTGAATATATCTCCTGTAAGAGGAATTAAATGGATTCCGTATCAGACAGACCGCTAGAAGGATACAACAAAGCTTCGAAACGTCGAGATAAAACTAAAGATAATGTTAAAGGCCTATGGATTGAGTAAAGTGGATGCAATCGTTGAAACCGCTTGGTTTCCCTATATTTCTAAAATGGAACTTTCGACTGGATTTAACACATGGAAATATTCTGGAGTCTCTACTAAAAACAGTAATTAAGTTAATATAAGTTAGAAATAAATGTGAATGTGCAATAAAATTAGCAGTAAGCGACAAAATCAACTTATTTTTAATTGGGAAATAGTCAGGTTGTTACGAGTGCTTGCTTTAGTAATGTACAAGGCCTAAAAAAGGATCTACAATTGTATTAAATTGAGAGAAGTTAATACAACTTATTAGATGATTTTTACATGTAAATAAGTAAATATTCTTGGATGGGGTTTTAATTTAAAGGTAGTTAAATTGTTTCTTAAAGTGTTGTGCACAATTCAAGTAATTTAAAAGATCGTTCACATAATGTATCTATCTATAGGTATGTCGATAGGAATAGAGCTGTATTAAAAATATTGAACTGACATTTTTGACTATTTTTACGCAACATAGTCGAATGCTTTCATTCAATTGCTCAAATAAATTATAGCAACACCAAATTTAACTACTAATTATCTGAATTTCAATTGGAAATTTTGGGCTACTACTCACTTATGTAGTGCTCCAAGCCGACGCTCGTTAGAAGTGTGTGTATGTCCTTATGTTGGGACAGCTGCATGCGCCGACTCACGGGCGTTGCGTCCAGCAATCCCGTTGTTGCGCTCAGTCCGTATGGGGAACAAAGTCCTGGCGGTGGTGGCGGCATACGCCAGCCATTGGCTGTATTGCCACCACCATTGGAACCATCATCCACCGTCTCAATGGGTGCTGGCGATGTGCGACTAATTCCCATGCCCATCCAGGCAGGAGTTGGAGTGCGCAGCTCACCAGCGACAGGAGTGCGTTCCATGGCCTTGAAGCCAAGTGCACGTTGTATATCAAATTCACAAGCACGCTGCGATGCCTGCTGCTGTTGATGGTGCTGATGCTTGCCCGCAGCGGCGGCCAGATCATAATGAAGATTGCGATAGCTTTCAGCGCTGCCGGGCAACAGATGTGCGCCGCCCATGGCGCTGCCCAGCCCAAGCAGTACTCCATCGCTAAGACGGCGACCAAGACGTGCGGTGGTGCCAGCAATGCTGCCCGCCTCGCTGCTGTACGTGGAATCGGGCGAATAGTGCGCACGGTTGTTGTTGCTACCCGACGAGGAGGACGTCGATGAGACGGCCCCTTGCAACTGGCCATATGGTGGATACGATTGCTCCAGCGATGTGGTGCTGCTGCTGAAACTCTGATAGCCGCTTGTGTTCTGGCTACAGCTGTTGCGTGGCGATACATTCGAACCCACCGATGGTGGACCGCTAGGCACTTGTGGCGGCTTCAAAAGTCCTGAGCCAGGTACTTGCAAAAAGTTATTATTGTTGTTGTTGGTGTTGTTGTTCTGGGTTATAGTCGGTACTTGACGTGGTTGGTAGGCGCTATTGTGTAACGGCATATACTTTTGAGTGGGCGTGCAGACCCCAGTGGGCGTGGTCATGCCAACGGCCACATTGCCATTGAGCAGTAAATGATTCTTGTTGCCATATGGCGACAATTGTGACCCCATTGAGGGCGGCAACAGAGAAGGCGTCTTCGGACTATCGGGATAGCCAGCGAGCAATGCGGTCAATTGAGTGCGATAAGCCAAATTCAGATCCTTATCCTTGGGCATATAGTAATGATCGGGTAGCTCCGGCTTGATGGCCGGCGTCGACAGACATAATATCTCCTGGCGTGCCTCGTATATCTTGTCTGCAAGTGAGAAAAAGGAAAATCAGTTCGTTTTCATTTAGCTTTATATTGTCGGGGTAACTTTCCTATAAATTTCTCAATGCCCTTGATAACGATGGCCAGCGTGCTTTGTCGCGCCTTTTGGCGTAGCGTTATATAGACGCCGTATTTGACGTTAAGACCCATAATTTCAGATGCATCGGTCTGATTGTCGGGAAAGTCAAATATCAAGACAACGGGCAAATTGCCAAGCAATTGTTGTCGCGCCCTATAGACATCATCGATGCGTCCACTAATCGTAACCTGTGATTTTTCAGCGGCTTCACGTTCATGTCTGTCAGATCGGGGAATATAATTTTGGTCTGTGTGCGCTCCATGATGTTTAGCAGATTTACATTATTCTTTCCCTTTACAATCTCATGATGTTGCGGCGATATCTCCATTTGCACATTGACAAGAATTTGATTCTGAAAAGAAAATCAATTGGATTATGCCAAAATTGTAATTGATTCAACTGTTTTGTACTTACTGCAATATTCTCGAAGGCAAAGTTGATAAGGAGCTGTGTGGCATCGCGAACCTGGGCTGACTCCTTTTCGGAGCCCTTGACAAGCACCAGGGATGTATGCAACTTGGGCCGCGATGAGAATATGACCTGGTAACAGAAACAATAGCATGCAAATACATTTGCAGGGATAACAGTATTTTCTTGGGGTTATTACCTGCACATTGAACTTGCTTTCGACCATCTTGATGTAGGGCGTCTCGTGATCTGGCTGCACTTTTCCTGGACCCATTACTGGCATCTCGAACGAGATGAGCAGCGGTGTCGAGAGTCGCACCATGGCCCTGGCACGTTCAACGCCCTCCAAACTGCCGCAAAGCGATACTTGATTCGATTTCTCCGTGGGATTCGAACGATTCGAATCTGGGAAATGTATATGCGTATGCGATTCATCCATAATCCGCTTTATATTGTTACCGCCGCGGCCAATGATGTAAGAGTGATCCGTATAGCTGACATCCATTTTCATAATCACACGCGTTCCCTAAATAAAATCAAGTTTATTTAGCGATCATATTATATATGAAATTCTAAGATAGCACTTAGAATGTCACTATTATTCGTCTGTACGTACCCTTGAATCCAGGCTGCTTAGAATTTGATCTTTGGCACGCTGCACCTGCTCCACTTTACCCACAATTCGCACATGGGGATCTATAAAAAATAATAAAAATTATCAAAATCTTAGTTTAATACAAATATTATATAATTCGTACCCTTTTTGCTCTTGGCTCCAATCTTGAGTCTGCAAGGCCAGCTCACATAAGTATCCGTGGTGTTCATTATCTAAAAGATATAATATATATCTGTGGTTTATATTCGTCCCTTTATAATACACTTGAATTTGGCTTTTCAATAATTACAAATTGCAAAACATTTAAGGTTTATTCACTAAAATTTAAATTGGATATGCAAAAAACATTTAACATATGTTGAAATAATTTCCTTTAGTTAGATGAAATACAAACTTGTAACTGAAAATGCAAAGCCAAATGTTTGATTCAAAATATTTTTAGAAATTATCTTCTACAATCTAACGGAAAATAGTAATAAATTTGAATGTTACAATAATAATTGAATATGGAATTTAGCTCAAGCATTAAAATCCTATATAAAATTCACTTAATGTACACTTACCTCATCAAAGAAATACTCAGCACCGTTCATGCCTTCAATGTCGCTGTCCTCTGTGAGATAAGAAGGAAGAGTATTAGAATATGGATCTATTGCAGTGGATTGAACGTACCCTTTATCAACTGTTCTAGTTTCTGTCGGTCCACCTTAAAACGTTCCGTGTGCAAATCGTCTGGATTTTGTACTCCCAATTTCAATGCAATGGCACGTATGTCACTCCAATCGCTGTCCACCGATGAGATTTCGCTCTGCGTTTCGCTGGGGGCACCACGTCCCACGCTACCGTCGCCAACGCCTGTTGCCAGCGGCAGAGAACTAAGATCGACTCCAACTGGAGTCGATTTACCGCTGGCCATGGCGGTAACATCCGCGGCCGTTTGATAAATAAGCTTATTGAATGAGGCACAGGAGAGCATGTCGAAAATTTTCGCTTGTCCGTTTCTTCCTTTTGTCTTATTGTCCGCTAATCGCAGTTTTGTTGTTCACGTTATTGGCTATCGGCCAATCGATTGACGCCTGCTGTCAGCAAACTTGTTCGATTTGTTTATCGATTGGTCGGTTCTTTTCGTTTTGTTTCGATTGTTATTTACGACAATTCTAAACGTTCACTTTGGTCCGTCTGAGTTTTGAGTTCGGTGGATTGTTTGTGTTGGTTGGGTTAAGGTTTCGAAGATTGAGTTTAAGCTTGTGTTTAAGTGTGTGTGTGTGTGTGTGTGTGTGTGTGTGTGTATGTGTGTGTGTGTATGTGTGTGTGTGTGAGTGTGTATGTATACGAAATACAGAAGAAGAAAAATGCGAAGAGCTATGTGGAAAAAATATTGTTAAGCTGGCATTAACAAATTTATTAAATTAGTTATGAACACGCACTTTAGTAATTTATTGACGACATGGACAGTATAATATTTTATTTTTTACATACATATATGTAAGCATAGATTTCATGCTATTGTAACTCTCCATTATTATCCATTTTCAGATTCTCATAAAAGTTATTTTTGATTTAATTAATTTTAATTTAATAATTTAATTTTATATAGATCAATTTTCAATTAAATGTGAAGATAATGTTGAGGTAATATTTTCAAATCTTCTAATTGTTTAATATTTCTAATAATAATTTGATGGTTTTTGAATTTAAATGAATATCATTATATGCCGTAAATTGTATACATGGAATATGTTTTTCTTTTAAGTATTTTTGGGTAGTAAAAAAAAGATTCATATTTTTTAAGTGCTGATTAAATGAGTTTTTGGTTTAATTTAAAATGTAGGACTAGATTAAAAATAAGTCTATAATTACAGAAATTATAATAATATTACTTATGAAATATTTTTGAACATTTCAAAGCTATTTTTACATCTATTTTAGGACAAACACATTTCACATAACCTCTTTAGAAAGTAAAGGAAAATGCCATGAGGTTCTTTCCTTTTTTCTTACATATTTTATGAACGGAAGCGTAGAAGATTTGACATTGACATGAACAGTTAAAAGGTGCAGACACTTTGACACTTTCACTTTCCTTTTGCTTGCTTTGCTTTCACTTACCGCACCACTATTTCAGATTGAAGAGGCCTTGAAAGTCCAAACAAATGGCATGCGTTAGGTCCTGGACAAATTGTATGGCCTCGACAAGGCAAATGTTCATAACAAAATTACGAATTTGTACGAATCGTTCGATGAAAGGCATTTATAATTGTGATCAACGCAATCGGATTTGTCTATACCAAAATATATAGAGTATATTCTTTTGTTTTACTATTATTTCTTTTAATATTATCATATATGAGTCTATCTATATATATTTATATGTATATTTCCAATGCGAAATAATTGTACACTACAAGTAGTCGGGGAGGAACTTTTCTGCTACCAATTCTATGCAAGACTCGAAGGCAATTGAACGTTGTGGCAATTTTGTCACCGAGTCGGAGTGATATGATTCAATTACAAGTTTTTGTCGCTAGCGAAAGCTATTAACTGCAACTGTAAATCCTAAATTCGTGCTAGCCAATGGGATAATTGTCGCCAGACTGCAGGCTCGCCTGGAGAAATGCTTATATAGATTCGGACTGGGTCAACGAACCACTCGCAGAGAGTTGTTAGGCTGGCCACAAAAACCCTGGTGCTCTTTTCAAACAAAAACATTTTAGTGCAAGGGAGTCGAATTGAGCTTAAAATAATCTAAATTTCAAGAGAGTTTAACTGAGCTTAAAAGAATCTAAGCAAAACTATAAGAGAGTCGAGTTGAGTTTCATAGAATCAAATTTAAAGAGAGTCCTATTGAGTTTAACTGAGGTGAACTTGAAGTGAGTTGAGCTGAGCTTAATCGGTTCGGCGAGACATCAACGCTTTTCGGCTTTTCCTATAAATTATTGGACTCATTGCTATTGTCTCAGCTTTCATAAAGTAATATACATTTTTAAGTTTTTTGTTTAACAAATTTTTTAAATGTGTGCATTTATTATTTTTATTTTTTTACATGCTGGATAAATAACTACGTTATTACGAGCTTTTGAAAGTGTGTTAAAATGTTGCTGCATCTTAACAGCGGGCTGTTAACTTATATGTTGCTTAGGCTTTTCGCGAAAGCAAATGAAAAAGGAATTTGTTTCTATTTTATTTTTTCCCGCCAAAACAATTGAGAAACTCACCGCGAATTTTAATACTATGCACAGAAGACACAAATTTTCATGATTTTCATTTAACACATTTATTTAAAAAAATTTAAGTATGGGCACAAGGACGTTTTAATTTAATTAATTTATTGATCACGTAAAAAGTAATGTGTTATTTAATTTTTGGGAACAATTATTGTTTTGGTCAATTTGTCAAATTTGCAGAGGATTTTTGGTAGTCGTCTTATTTTTTAATTTAACAAAAAAAAAAAAAATTAAATAATAATCACTACCGAAGACAAGGGCGCGAGGGGGAGGTACAATTAATTAATCAAGACACGTGTATAGAAAATACAGAAAAAAATTGAAATTTTTGAATGAAAAACGAAAATGAATTTTTTCGGATCTGAATAATGGTCAAGTGAGGGAGGAGTTCACCCGGTTTAGTGGTTGTTGCAAATAGTTTTAAATAAAACTAAACTTAATTAAGTTTCGCGGAATACAACGCGTCGTAGTAAATGTAAATGGAAAGGGACTCGGGCGGTGTTGTCGTCGTCATTGAAGCGCGTTGACTGCCCGCCCTGAGGCTTCATATTGTCCGGTCTGACCTTCAGGCAGAGCTTTAGTCAGCTCTCTTGAATGGGGGGGGGAGTGGAGTGAAGCTTAAAGATCAACACGTGTATTTTAAAACAACAATTTAATTTGGTGTGCAACAGTTTTAAAAGCTTTGCATGCCTGTTGAAAGCTTTGCCATTTAATCCGCAGTTCAAAGGCTGGGCAATAGATGGCGTCACAGCACAGTGAGGCACAGGAGTTAACGCGCAGACCGCCACAGAATTGAACACGTTTTTGTTATTTCATTATTCGTAATTTATTATTGTTTATTTATATATTAAATTTGCTTACTTTTAAACCAATAGCCATAAATACTAAGTTATGTCGCTTATGTATTTACTTTTTACAATAATATTCATTTAACTTTCTTTTTATGCTTATATGTACTGAGTTCCTTCGTATTATAATTTTTACTTTTTACATCATGTTAGAGTTGGCGTTAACAGGGATCTTGGCTATTATTAATTTTTGTATTTGCATTTGTTTATTTAATGTTATTATTTTGTTCGTTTAGATATGAATATGTTGTTTATATTCAATGCAAGCAGTGTTTTATTTTGTTATTCATGTGTGTTTAAAACTATTTCTTAGCCTAGTTGATAAATAACATTTATATTTATTTAAATATATTTCTTTGTATAGTTTATATTGATATTTAAATGCAAAATAAGAAATCGACATTCTTAGTTCCTTAATGGGGTTCTATGTACACTAACAGGGTTTTATATGTTGTATGTAGATCTATTCTGACTACCATTTAACAATTTCACAAAAATTTGTAAAACTCATCAGAATAGTTAAGCTTAGCAAAATTAAAGTGAAGAACGAAAAGTCAATGAAGCAATTAACTTTAGATCATTGAGCTAACATAAATAAGGGAAGACAACTTTCACAACACGTTTTGATTAGACAAATCTGAGCGCATGCATTTACATTACATAATTGTATTCGATATATGTATATGTATATAATAATATTTAACATTTACACATATTAATTTACTAACCATACATGCACAATTGATTTGTGCTCTCTAGACAACTTCTTAACATATTTCTCTATTTACAACTTTCAAAATTTTGATTATAATTGTATTTCGGTTCGTCTTATTTTGTTGACTATTAATTTATTGTTATTACATAATTTAACTTTGTTTTCGTATTGTATTCACTTTTATCTACCATTTTCGTGTTTTTTTTTAATATTATATCTTTTCGAAATCTTTATTCAATTTACATGTTGCGCTCTATGCTTCCAGTTACAATTACACCGATTTATTTATTAAGGCAAAGGAACTATTTACCGTTGGATTTTTGTTTGCCAAAAATTTTAAATAATTTTGTTGTTATCGTTTTGATTGCTCAAATAATATGGAATTTGTTTGTTTCAAGATTTATGATTTTATCTAAAATGATTATTGTTTTGTGTCTACAAATTAAAAATAACAGTAATTAATTTTGCATGCTTCCAAAACCGTAAAAAGTTCCTTTCAGTACTCGTATAATGTTTTTATATTATGTTTGTTTTTTATTTTTAAGCTTTCGTTCTCAGTTGGATTAATCGTTTTAATTTTATTTACATATATTTCACTGGCCACTGTTAGAGACTTAAGGAGAGCACTGTGGAGTTAGAACACAATTCATAAAAGGTCTAAGAAGCTTCTCACTATTGTTTATAAACTCATTTGCTGCTTTAAAATGCACTACGGTACAAAAAGCTAAGCTCAAGTGCAATTAAAGCTTTGCTCTCTCTCTCTCTCTTTGTTTGCTCTAGTATTGTGTGGGCGAAATATGAATAACATGTGATATAGTTTTTATGAATTAGACCCTTTGCAAGTTTTTACTATTTTCTTAAAATTCTTTATTAAATTTATGTATTCGGTGTTCCGAATTATCACATTGATGCAAAACTCAATAAAAAATTCACCACATTGGGAAGAGTACGTTGACAGTGAATGCCAAACTGTAATGCAACATAACGCTCTCTTAATTAATCGAAATATAACATTTTATCGCTGTTTTACTAGAGTGAAGAGAGCGTTAAAAGCTAAGCTTTTGATTCTGAAGTTTTAGTTTTTATTGGCTTACATCTTCTTCGACTCTTTTGATCTCTCTCTTGCTCAGCTGTTGATAAACAGAGTGACCAACTATTTGCAGTGACTTAAGACTTTTATAATTCATTGCAAATAAATAACATACATGCCTCTTAAATTGCTATATTAAGTATTTTCGTTTTTTTCTCTCTTAAACGAGTTTATGAGCTTCACCTGTTTGTATTTATTCGCTTAAATATGTTTTTTAATTATATAATATTATGTTTAATTTGTTTATATTGTATATATATATATATATTCAATTTGCTGTACTATATCATATTACAAGTCCTGTTTCGATTATTTGGCTGCTGCCCCAAATTAAATAAATACATATTTATTTTATTTTTGTTTTCCTCTGCTTGTATAATGTTGTATTAATTATTGCCACGCCGTTCGCGCGTTAAACACAAAAAAAGAGAGAAAACAGAAAGGAAAGAAAAGAAAAGCAAGAGCGAACTCAGCAACACCTTAAGCTACTTTTTGAAATGCTTTTCATCATCAATTCAGCATCAGCACGAGGAGGTGCTCGCTGGCGTTGCCAACTCCTGCCAAGTCATCAATAATCGTTGATCCAGCGTCGCCGCCACGCCCACTTGGGCAAGTGTCGCTGACAGCTGTTGATGTCGCTTCAATGCAGCTGCCTTCGTTATTGCTGCTGCAGTTAAATCATCGCTGGCATTGGTAACACTTGCAATATTCCCACCATCAGCACCATCAAAATTGTCATCATTCGCATCGTCATCATCATCATCATGAACATCGCTATCATAATCATCACGATGGCGCTGTGCTGCTTCTTGCAAGTTGTCGCTATGCTGCTGCTGATCCCGATTCGAAAGTGCTGCCAATGCCATTTGACAATTATAAAAGCATTTGTCGCCACCCCGCGTCGCCGCTGCAGCCGTTGCTGCCGTTGCTGGTGCCTTTGACATTGTCACATTGCAATCGACTGTCGCGACTTTGTCGCCGGTCTTCCTGTCATTTCCTCTGCTATCGTTCGTTTGGTGTTGTTGTTGCGCCGCTGCTTTATCGCTGCCATATTGACAGCTGATAATTTGATGGGCTCCCCACAGCCAAAGGGGCATCGCGAGTGCTGCCAAACAGCCGACACTCTTGCTAAGCCACGCCCACTTTACCAACTGCCTGTTGATGTGTCTGTGGAGCTTTGTTATATGTTCGACTGGCAGCATTTCCGTAAGCTTCAATACCCAAAAGCGCCAAAAGATTTCATGTGCAGCTTTTGAGGCGCCCGATGCACTGTCCTCTGCTGTAAAGTGAAAGAGAGACAAGGAAGAGTGATTAGTATATACATGCATACATATGTACATATAAGCACAAGCATGCTTTTTTTGATTGGCTGCTTTAGCAAAGACTGAAACCATTAATAGGTGGAGTTGATGCATTTTAGTTTGAGGTTAAAATCGAACTGAAAAATTAAAAAAAATAATTTTTGGTGCTTAGAATATTTAAAAACACATTTTATTCATATCAGTTTCAGTAAATAACTATTTGTTTTCATATATGAATATTGTTCATATATCTTGTTGGGCATACAAAATGAATTGCATAATTTGTATAATCTGTTAAGCAACTTCACTTAAATATACAAAACTATCCTATTCAAATTAATTGCAATACACATTTATATTGCCCAAGTTCATTTTACGGGATTTGGTAAAGCTGTCTGGCTCTCTGGCTGTAAAACAAATAAATTCTACCTATAGATATGTTATTAGAGATTCGTTGTCACATTTGCATATTTGATGTATGCAAGGACATTTTGTTTTATGTGCAACTCTTTCACTCCATTGAATATAACTCACTTGCTGCGAGACTGAAAAATATCTGATAAGTCGTCTTATGGCTGCATTTTAAAAAACTTTGTAAAAAAAAACGAGTTGAAACGAAATCAAATCCAGTCAACGAAATATGCACATATGTACGTAACCCCATGTGTGTATGTGTGTGCGTGTGTGTGTCAACAATGCATTTGCATAAAGTTCACCAAAATCGACAACGGAACTGCGACCCCCAAATCGAAACTACAAGCGGTAACCCAACTGTTCTCCCTACTGTTCCCTCCCAACTGTTCCCAGCATGTGTAACCCACCTTGAGGGCAGCAAAAAATGTTGCATACTTTTCAGCGCAAGTGGATATATTTTGTTGTTGCACAAATTTTAAATACAATTTTGAGTCTGAACTCAGTTACATACATTGTTGTTGTTGTTGCTGCTGTTGGTGCAATTGGTGCTAAGTAAATGTTGCCGCAAGTAAGTGGCAACACTTTGAGCAAACAGTACTTATTTATATAGGAGAAGGAGGAGGCCATAAGCACATAAGCCACACAGCAATCAAAATGCTTTCCACGGTAAAATTAGAAAAGGAAACCCGGGAGACGACTTCAAAGATTGCCTGGGAGCAAGCAGACTGCAACTGGAAGTGCAACAGAAACTGGCAACGTCTGCTGCATCAATGGACGCGACAATCTTTCATGTCGCAACTAACTTTAAACCAATTTGATTTGGCCCAAGCATTTGATTCGATAAGCAGCATGCTCGGTTATCCTGCAGGATAACAGAAGCAGCTGCTCTCCATCTCCTGTTTGCCCTGTTCACTATGTCGTGTCCTCGTCTTGGTCTTGGTCTTGGTCTTGGTCCTAGTCTCCAGCTCCACTGAATGTTTATGCTGGCAAAATGTTATTTGCATAATTTAAGTTGTATGTTCGAGCAGCTAAACGGAGGACAGCAGCAAGTGCCTCACTCCTTGCCTCCCATTTGAATTTCCTGGCTGGGTCCAACTACTTGTATTGCAAACATGACATGGCAAAAGCACAAAAATTGTAAAGGCCAGCAGCAGCAGCTAGGATCAGGCGAATATTCAAATACTATTGCCCAAAAAGGATTTGCTGTTGAGCAAAGAAAACATAAATAGTGTAAATAATATAAACACAGGCGTTTATCAGCACTACAAAAATGTTTATACGAATTAACGAACATTAAATATATTTATATTTATTTTCATTTATTGCTTAGAATAAGGAATTTAGAGCACACAAAAATGGATAAAAGTGCTTTATAATTGAGTGAACAGTTCAAATGAAATTCTCGCTTTGCAACACTTAAAACATTTGGAATTTTGCAACACTTACGCGAATAGTAGGTTAAATAGGATTCATTGTGATCCTCGTAGCCTCGTCCTCGGTCGCGTTCGCCGATGCTGTTGCCATGCTCATCCAAGGGATAATTGTTCATATCGTAGGATCGTCCCGAGGCCATGATTCTCGGTTTATCCTCCTCGATAATGCTCTCGATTTCCTCCTTGAATATGTCAAATATGTTCGCCGTACACTTGAGCTGCAACACGACAACACAAACAAAATAAAGAGAGTGAACAGCTTGTAGAAGTGGCAGCTATTGAATTTGGCTTACTCGCATTTGACCCTTGAGAAAATGCTGATTGGTAACCATAAAATGTATGGCACTTGTGACAGATTCCAGCGTGGTGTTCTCTTGTTTCTCAGTCTGATACGTCTTGATGTGATGCGGTGGCACCTGCAAAAGAAGCAAAAGTGTGATGAGCGAATGAGAAATGGATGTATGTCAAGTGATGATGATGATGGCATCGAGCTTTGGCTGTATGCTCCAATAGTTCGAAGGCTTAAAGGCCTCACAAAGAACTGTGCAAATCAATTTGTAAATATTTATCAAAAGGATGCTACACAGTTGCAGATAGATGGATACTTGTAGATAGAGAACATAGAACGTAGATATATACGACACTACACGACACGACACTCATCAAATGCAAAAGCGCGCCACACAATGCACAATGCACAAGAGGTGACTGTGTGTTAAGTGGCGAAACCTGCCACCGCCCACTAGATGGCGCTGCCAGCCTTTCGGCCTGTCGGCCTGTCGGCCTGCCTCTGTCTGTCTGTCTGTCGGTCCACGTCCACTTCTTACGCCATCGCCATCGCCATCGCCATCGCCCAAAAACACACCACACACAGCACGGCAAATTTATAACTTATGAATGATGAATAGATTTACGCTTGAGTGATTAAGTGGAGCAAGGAACGAGTAGAGCAGGAGAGCAAGAGAGTGGGTGAGGGAGGGGAGGGGAGGGGAAGGGATGGTAGGCATGCCAGGACGAGGCCACTTTGTTTGCGGTGAGTTTAGTTTGAAGTGCGCCTGCAGATACCGTTACCAGCCTGACAGGCCTCCCTCCCTGCCCCTGCCCCTACTCCAGCCTACAGTCTATGATGCTCTGCTGTCTGACTGTCAGCAGTCAGGCACACACATACACACACACACACACACACACACACACTTACACACATTCGGGCACACGCACACTCGTGTGCTTTCCTGTTGAAAAGCGCTCGTTAGCTAAAAGATCAAGTGGCGAACCATTCTGCCAACACACCAGCATTCCCCCTCTTCCCTCCTCCTCCTCCTCCACCTCCACCTCTCTTGGTCCCACACTCGCCAGCCAGACCACAGCACACTTAAGTGTTGTTTGTGTTAGTTTTTGCTGAATTGCTTGTTTGATAATGATAAAAATTATGCCCGCCTCGACTCTCAGCTACTGCAACTTTCTCACTCTGCGCCATAATACTCTGGCACTCTGGGGTATTATTATTTTGGCCGTCTCTTCGTCCGTCTGTTCATTCACTCTGTTTTTTTTTGGGTAGAACGATGAAACTTTCTATCGGCCCTATTCCATAGAGCTGCCGTTAAAGGCTCCTTTTAAATCCATTTTTAATTCTCAAAATTCAAATGAGGCAAATTCACTTTCAATATCAAAATATGTTTTGCCCTTTTCCTCATTTTTAAGTCTTGCATAGTGTATTACAGTTAAGACATTGCTAGAGTATGAGTTTATTACGGGTTCAATTGAAACTTTGAAATTTTGTTCTCTTTCTTCTGTTATTTGACTAAAGTTCGTCTATTCCTTTTGCAATCACAAGCTTTTCTATTTACCACATCAGTTTAAAGGTTAGTATCGAATTTTATTTTTAAATATGTACAATTTCATTTCATATTTTTCATATTCGTTTGGAAATGGATAAGAAAAAGTAATCTCGTACAGTGGAGTCTAGGAATGTGCACTACAAATTGGATCCTAAATATTTGTGATAAATGATGAAAATTCGGAACTTGTTTCTTTAGCATAAAGTCATTTTGTACAAGTATGAAAATTTATAACATTTTGATATTAACATATTAAGAATAAATCAAAATGTTAAGTTACATAACAGAAATGTCAACTTAATAGTCAAGTCAACTTATCCGCTGTTAAAGTCAGCTGATGCGAATCAGTTTTGAGAAAACAAAGCGAGAACAGTTTCGTAACACTTCAAAGAGTTTGTAGTAGGAACAATGTGTTTCTACACTACAGTATATAGCCTAATAACTACTTTTAAGTAATGACAGCAATTGATCAATTTAATACTGCATTTACTTCCCATTAAACATTGAAATTTATATACAGCAAATTATAAGCAAACTCTTAATTTCCCATTTGCAAGCATTTGGTTTGCCATTAAACTCGAGGCAATGCATTAAAGTTGTGCTTCAATTTCAATTATGCGATGTGAAATCCCCTTTGTGGGCTTTTGTAAAATACTTAATTTATGTTGCCAAGCTGAATCAGCAATTCACAATGGGCATGTCGTCGCCTTTCCTCCTCCAAAGAATCACAGCACCTTAAGTGAACTTACAAGTTGTAGTCACACATACTAAAAGGACTACGAGTAGAGTCGTAAAAAGCCGCACAATATGAAATATGGCTTTAACCGTACTGACATTGACAATGCCTTGTCCTTTTCTCTCATCTTCTCACTCGCAGCCTCTTCTTCTCTTTCACTCGCAAATAATTTACAGCAACAATAAAGTGGGCCGTAGACAGAATGCCATAGGTAATACTGCCACTCCGGGGAGTTTGAAGGCGGGTCGCGGAATAAAGTAAAGATTCTCCATAAAAAAAAAATCAAATAAGTGTTAGAGTAAAGTGTGAACGACTAAAATATACCTGCTAGAATGTACGTAGAATTTAAATTTAAATTTTAACACATTTCTCAGGTTTTAACAATTTTTGATTGATTCTGACCATTTTATTTTATGTTTGCTTTGAAAATGTTATCGATTTTAGATTTTAAAGATTCATTTTTAATTTTCATTTAATATTTGTAATCAGTTATTTTTTTCTATTAAGTAATTGCGCTTCATTACTTGTGTAGTCAATCAAAACTTATCGCCAACCTATAATCTGTTGTCCGTATATTCAAATACTCTATTTAAAGCCTCCAAAATAAATCTATCCTTCTTTCCATATGTGTAACGGGTATCAAAACTAGCTGACAACCTAAACGTTTCTTAAAACAAACGCAGCCAAATGGCAGCAGAACCCAAAAAAAAAAAGTGCGGTGCCATGTCACTTTCCGAGCAACTCTTCTCTTCTCCCCCTTCCCCTCCTTTGGTTTTTTCGCTGCCTTGAAAAGTCACACACCTGTGTGAAATCATGCGGAACTATGACAGCAGCTGGGCGGGCACAATCTGATCTCTTCCCTCTCTCTCTCTCTATCTCTGTCTCTATCTATCGCTCTCTCCTCATTCCACTTCACGCGATATGCGGAAGCAACCTGCTGTGGTTGCGGCCATAAAACAGCCAAGCCAACGAACAGCAACAACAACAACAACAACAACATCAGTGTGAGGCATAAAAAGTGACTGCCTATCAAAATATATGGGAAGCCTAGCTGAATAAAAAGTGAGAGGCGCCTAACAAACGCAGGTGCCAAAAAGTATGCAACACACACACTCAAAACACACACATACACTTGAACACTCTTCCACACACACATACATTTGCACACTCTTCCACACACACATACACTTGCACACTCTTACACACACACACACACACACCCATGCGAGAAATGAAAAATCACACAGTAAACGCTAAAAGATTGCCAAACGATGCAACTGTGTGAAATTCCATCAAGATGGAATGAAAGCGCAAGTAAAGAGTGCGAACTCTACGAGATACTCGATCTATTGTGAATAGTTTGGCATGTTGGAGATGGAGAATGGATGGTTTCCAATTAAATAGAATGGGTGAGCCAAAAATATTCGGCAAGCACACGCTGAGAACATACAAATAAAGCCACTAGCTTTCGAAAAGGATTTGCAAATATTTTATCTGAAGTGCATACAATAATTGATGATGAATGTACTTTAATTTTGTTAATAAATAATATATCTATTACTATTAAAGGCTTACTGAAAAATTTATTGTAATTAGAAGTTGTGTAAGCCAATTAAATATTGGCAACTCTTTGATGAAATAAAGACTAAATTAGTCATAGAATCTGATGTGTCTATGCATTAGCTTAGAGAATTATCTGAATTATATACTACTATATAAATGTAGTACTATATGTTATATTGCGGTATATTAATTTGGTAAGTTTTAAGAATAATACATACACTGTTTTGCTTTTATTGAAAATGGATAGTCGAGCAATATTTGTAGCTTTCTTACTTAATTTTTAATACTCTTCTAACTAATTTATTATTATTTACAATAATTTTTTTTTTATATATGTATTCCTTATAGAAATCATATTTTATTTCAATCAAGAAATTGTCTAGTACATAAAGATGTATTTCACATAGTCAAACATCTTCGAACCTTCTTAAAATTATACAATTTATATCCCTGAGAATTCCGCATGAAACACATAATGCAAATCCGAGAGACATTTTCCTTCAAAGTTTGGTTCAAGTATTAACAACAATGTTGAGATATCCATCTAAGAATTGCAACTCTATCAAAAGTGCAATTGCTTTCTTTGTTGATTGCTCTCAAAGCATTTGTAGAATTTGGGCAATTGAAGTGCAAACCAAAAAGTGTCGAATTGAAAGTTTTATGGTAGTAGGTAGAAGTAGGTTCGATGCTAATTGAAAAATGGCCAGGCAATCAATTGAAATTGGCTTGAAGCGTTCTCTAATTGAATGGCGGATCGAAATGGATGCCAACGTTCTCTCGACCTCATAGTTGTTTAAGTGTGTGGAGGCTGGATAAACTGAAACCAAGACTTACCACAATACCATTAATAGTCCATGTCAAATTAGCAGCCGGTTTGGAGTATTTAATTGAGCAATTGCCGTCGACCAAATCGCCAATGCGATAACGTGCCTGAATCCCGGTAACCACTGTGTGCTCTTCCGGCAGTTCTATAAAACAGACAGAGAGAGAGAGAGAGAGAGAGAGAGAGTTAGAGTGTGAGAGGGGGAAAGTCAATGTTAAGAGTGAGAGATGCAGGTAATGGGAGTGTTTGTGTGTGTATGTGAGAAATGGAAATGTAAAATTAGCACTCGAAAAATGGCAAAAGGCTGCGCACATTTGTCTAATTAATTTGCTTTTGCCGAGCCGCCATTTGCAAGTTTTCATTTGCTCAATTTACTTATTTTTTGCACGATGATGATAATGTTTTATACTCCGCAACTCAGAGAGAAGGGTTAGTTAGGTTGACGGTCTTTATGCTACTGGCAATAAAATAGATCTCAGATTGAATGAATGTATTTAGTAGTGTTTAATCTTATTTTTCTTCTTTAATTTATTAATTTCATTTATTTATTTAATTTCTATGGCACCCCTAATTATCTTGTTAAGCAGTCATAGCGATGAATCCAACCTTGTTTCTCCGTCTGTCTGTCTGTCCGTTAATGTAAACACGTGAATCTCAGAGATGCTACGAGCTACAGTCTCCAAATTTGCTGACAATTCTTACATATGTGGAATTTAAATAGGTCGGAATCCTTCGAGACACTGAGAAAAAATAGTAGTAGTTAATATTAACGAAATATCAAATAACTATACTGATACTGACTATAACTAAATTGCGATAATAAGTCCTATAATATTTCTTAACAATCCAAAATCGCCAAAAATATATGACGCGTATCTGATAATTGAGAACACTGGGCAACTTAAGCATTTGTATTTGCTTGTTTCTCCGTCTGTCTGTCTATACATTCATATAAACACGTTGATCTCAGAGACTCTAAGAGTTACATATACCAAATTATGCGCTGTTTATACAAGTTAATATTCTTTTAAAGATCTACATACTAAAACATAGAATTAAAAAACTGATTCATGAAAAGTAAAATATTGAGTATATTATGATTATAACTAAATTATGATAATAACTATCTTATTTCTTTACAATTCACTAACAAAATGTTCTATTCCTCAAAGATGTGTGTTTGGTATCTGGTAGTACTTTAAGCATTTTTACTTGATTATCTTTATAAGCAGTCATAGAGTCCGCCAGTCCGTCTGTCCGTTCTTTTAAATACGTTGATTTCAGAGTCTGTGAGTCAATTCTTCTCTTTGTTTTATGTAAATACTAGATTGTTTTTATATTCTTCTACTCATTAAAACGTATAAGAAATAAACTGATTAATGAAAAATAAAATAATGATTATGACTAAATTGTAATTTCTGTATTTTTATTTTGAAATTTCTGCACAATCCTCCAATAAATTTATCTATTCCTCTAAAATGTTTATCGGGTATCTGACAGTTGAACATACCCGTCACTTTTCGAGCATTTTTTCTTGTGAATATTGTTTTTGTTACTTACCCACCACCTCCATTTCGCCGGACACCATCGCCGTTTGAAATGTGGGCGCCTCCACGGATATTTCGCATGTAAATTTACCCGAAATATTCAGCGGCACCGACTGCAGCACGACATGACTTTGATTCGACAGGTTTCGCTAGAAAAGTGCAAAAAGAGGGTGTTAGCAAGGGAGCAAGAGATAGGAGATCGAGATAGATAGAGTGGTAGAGCGTAATAAAAATTAGTCGAAAAATTTAGTGAATGCGCTGCATAGAAATTGAATATAACGCAATGCCAAAGTGAAATAAAAGCAAAGAAATTCAGGACTCTCGTTATAGATGGCAGCTGGGCTTTTGATGAAATCTGAGTGAGCTCAACTCAGGTGCATTGCAAATGGATATAGAAGTGGAATTTTAAGTGGAAACAAGCGCCAGTCCCTCGGCTCCCCTCCAAAAGTCAACTCTTTATGAGTTCCGACTCCTTTGAGTCAAAGCAATTTTGAATATGGTCATGCCTTGGCTTTGGTGCGATATTAAAAAATTGCTATGGGTTACATTAATCACGTGGCAAGTAATCTTTATGAATATGTTGAGCAAAACAAAAAAACAAAAAAAAAAAAGAAAAGAATTTAAGCTTTTCAATTTTAAAAATGTGGCGTTTAAATGTTTGTTTAATCCATGCTCTTGTTGTAGATTTAAGTAGGATTTGAATTTATAGAAAATCATTTTGTTTTAATAAAACGTTTATCTACCAAAATATTTTGACCGCAAAACAGACTTAATGAGTTTAACAATTTATTAAGTAGCAAATCGAATTTTTGAATAAAACTCTCATTTTCGATTATGCAAAATAATTAAAAATATGAAAATGCATTTTGCTTCTATTTGCGTTATATTTAACTAATATTTTTGTGCAATGGGGCAACATTCTGTCGAGTGCCACAATTGACCGAGTACTCGACATGTTTCACGCAAAATTTAATCTTTGACACGCCGAGCGTTGAACTCATGCGGAAATCCACTTAATAAAAATGGAATTTAATAAATTGCATTTAAAGATGGGGCTTTAATATGCACAAATATGACACTTTTGTGAGGAGTTTTGGTGGTTGGGTTGCGTTGGGTTGGGTTGGATTGGGTTGGTCAGCCAGCCGTTTAACCCAATTTGCCCTGGACACCTAATTGGCCCGAATGCATTTCAACGTAATAATTAAAGTTGAAAACTTCAGTCGACGACTTTTATGGAGTATTTTTTGCGCAATCTGCATATATTGTTTTTTAATGAGCCGCAAGTCAATCGCAAGCCGACTAATTGGCCTACCGACTGACTACAGTGGATACTGTGGACTCGCGACTGCTTCTGCTTCTGACTGCTGCTTCTGACTGCCAACTCTGGTTGTTGTTACTGTTGTGCATAATTACAACATTCAGAGTAGCAACAACAAAAAAAAAACACAAAATCAACGGCAAATGTGATTTCGCTGGCTTAATGCAATCAGCCATTATGGGCATAATTTACAGTGCGTTTGTTATTTTATGACACGCAACTGCAGCATGTGCTCTTAATGTATGTGTGTGCCTGTTTTCCCCTAGGGGGAAGCAAGCACACTCTTTGGCTTTGGCAGTCTGTGCGTATACTTGATACTCACCTCCACATTAAGGCCACTTGTCATGGCAAAGACTTTCATTGCCGGATTCTCTTTGGGTGTGTAGCGATAAAACTCACGCTTGCCTTTATACCATTTCACCGAATATAGCGTATCATTTTCCATATCGTAATTACAGGTGAACAAGGCATTGCTGCCGCGCTTTACCGCCTGCGGTATCATTACCGAAACATCCTTGAGCGCCACAATAAAATCTGCAAAAGAACAACAACAACAATGAATGAGTGCAAACAAATACTTTTATACTGCTTCAAGTAAATGAAATTAAACACAGTCTGTCTGCGAGTTAGTGAAATTGTTTACACGATTTCATTGTTCGCTCAGTCGTCAGGGCTCGTTAGTTGTTATTTTTATTTTTGTCAAGTATCTGTCGAGATTATTGCTGTCATTTCGCTTATGCTAGCAGCTCTTTAATGCTTTCTTCCTAAAGCTCGAATGGCAATTAAACGAGAGAGGTACGTGTAATTTACCCTTTTATTTATTTTTTTGTTAAAGTTGTAAATCGAAGAGGTATTTTAATCCCAACTTTTGCAGTTTCTACTGTTTACGAACAGTAACTTGTCTTCAATTAGTTTCACAAACATTTTCAAACTGCGAGTTCAACTGACCCCTCACAGATCATGAACAGAAAAGGAAATTTTTAAGCTTGCTCGATACCCTACAAATGTGTGCTTAGTATTCTAGTGAGCAGCCTTTTATATGGTTTTTTTGGGATTAAGGTATTATTTGTTTTAAAAAGAGTTCGTAACTAAAGGATTTATTCAAATTTTAGTTGAGGTGAAAGATTATTTTAGTCTTTATTTGAGCTGAAAGGAAAGCTTATTACTATACTTTAGTCGTAAGTAGAAATAGACAGACAAACAATAGAAGACTGTGGAATATTTTTTATTATTTATTTAGTATTTATTAATTATTAATAAATTATTTTTTAGTATTTATTAATTATTAATATAATTGAACGGTATGTGTTCGGTATTTAATTAGTATTTGTTTAGGCTTTTTAATACTTTTATTTAGTAACTAGTATTTTTAGTATTTATAATTTTGGTTTAGTATTTACAGTATTTACTCAGTATTTATTCGGTATGTATTCAGTATTCAATTAGTAGTTGTTTAGTCTTTTTTAATTATTTCCATTTAGTAACTAGTAATTTGTAGCATGTATTTATTATTTATGCAGCATTTATTCAGCATTTTTCGGTATGCATTCGGAAAGTCGTTTTTTAGTATTTTCATTCAATAACCAAACAAACCTTAACGTGGATTTCATACTGTGGAAACACTTTAGAGTTTTACCTAAAATACCCTTTATTGCGCTTTTACTGAGTGTATAAGAATAGAATACAAGACTTGAAAAGTTGGGGGGAAGGTAAAAAAAGTGAAAAAAAGAAGCGAAATAAAAGTGCAAACAATGTGCATATGCACAAATTACAAGGCTGAACAGTTGCAACAGGGTTGCCAGCCCCTAACTGAACTCGCTCGCAAACTGAACCGCCCCAAACCATCGACCCCTCACCCTCATGACCCCTCACCCTCAAGTCCCACTACAATGCAAATACATGCCGGGGCATAGAGCTTTTGATAAGCGAGTTGCTAGTTTCTGACCTGACCACAGTACATTTCGTGTTGTTTCATTTTCCGCAGTGCGTTTCATGTGACAACAAATGTAGCACTAAATAGCATCATGTTCACGAATCTGCCCAAGTTCCCTCCTCTCTCTCTCTCTCATCCCTTAGTTCTCTTTTTCTTGCTGCTCTTTTGCTCCCACACTAGGAGCTGGCATCTATTTTTTACCATTTCACTTGAATGCTGTTTTTCCAATGCTTTTTATACCCGACCTCCACGGTTAGAGAAGGTTATAAGAACTTGGTGTGATAGGAAAGAAGTTAACAAAAATGACTCTCGAATATTTGGTATTTATTAAGTATTTTTAGTATTTACAGTATTTACTCGAAATAAATAATACTCGAATATATAATTCGGTATGCATTCGAATATATAGAAAAGGTTATAAAAACTTGGCCAGATAAGAAATAAGCAAACAAGAAATCTGTGAAATATTTAGTATTTTTAGTATTTATTAAGAATTTTTAGTATTTGATTTATTTATTACGTATTATGTATTCAGTAAGTATTCAATATGTATTCTCTATTTAATGAGAATTTAATTGGATTATTGGTTTAAATTGATTTATCAATTTTATCACAACTTATGTTTTTGATTAATTTCAGGTAATAAATGGCTTACAGTTTAATTTAATTCAATTCAAATTAAGCGATATAAACTTTTGTGTTTATAATAGTAATTTAACTCTGAATAGTTACTGAAACTTACAAAATCATCAGATATACATATATTATTATTTATTTTAAACGTTAAATTTAATTTATATTTTTTTTTAAGAAATAATTAGAATGCTCTCAACAAATTGTTGACAGGTATTGCATAGTCGGGCCACACTCAATAACAGTTTTCTTATTTGTTTTTTTTACGTGTACATTTGTACAATGCTTTTTGTTTCATATTGACCCATATTGCCTTACCCCTTGCCCCCCGCTGCCCTAGGCATCTACTACTGCTCGTATTGTTGGACGAACGCGATTGTCCTTCAGCAGAGGTTGCATTTGTTGTGGTTGCAGCAGCAGCAGCAACAACAACAACAACAACAGCATCAACAACAACTTTTCCCTGACATTTTATTTTGTTATAAAAAAAACTTTTACAATCTACGTTTGTTAAGTATTTTAACGGCTTTCTCTGGCGAGCAATGGATTCCACCGCATGCTCAGGTAATATAAACCAATGAAAACTGCAAGGACAACTCGCAGCATCCCTTCGACCCCTTCAATTCCCCGGTGCTCTTCTATTAGTCAGTGAACTGGTAAAAGTTTTCAGTATGTCTGCGTTGGGTGTTTATCTGTCAGTTTATGTTTACAAATGTCCACTTTTAATGGTTCTCCATTTAGCTGCAGATAGGGCTGAGGTTACTTATCGAGTGTGTGTGAGTGTGTGGGTGTGTGTGGGTGTGTGTGTGAGTGTATGTGTTTGACATCAGTCTTCCCCTTTTGGCTTTATCATACTTTCCCGATGTAAAATTCTATTGCAAGTTCCGTTTTCCGTTATTCATTCCATCTATCTAACATATCTTTTTTTTTTATGAAGTTTCTGCCTCTTTTGTTCAGTTTCGTTTTGCAGTTCAGAGTTTCCTTTTTTCTTGTGGCAAACATCATTTGTAATAATGCTTTTTTGAGCTATAGAAATTTGCCATTTGTTATTGTTTCGTAACTTCGATAAATATTCCAATCATTTACGGATAAACAATGCAATTTTACATTAGATTACTAGATTAATATTCATTTTCATTTAATTCATAAGATGCAATTAGCTAGCAAAACCAATTTTATTTAGTATATTATTTTATGCTAAAGTTATAGTTAATTTTGTGTTATATAATTGGAATTATTTTCAGCGAATAAAATAAATGTACACTAAATTTTTTATTCAGTAATATTTTGTATACCTTGATACTGTTTGTTCGTTTTATTATTGCTGCATTTCATTTGAAGTTTCAACTACATATTATACTTTATTTAAGCTCTAATTAATATCAGCTTTGTAACTTTTTATGCAGTTCTCAAATATCAATTTTGAAATAGTTGGTGCGCTTCTAAAACCCTTTTTTAATTTTGATTTTTTCGTTTCGTATTAATTTTGTTGAAAACAGAAAAACTTTTGCTGACCTGACACGTAATTAATATTAAATTTGCTGCACAAATTTGTAAACAAGAAAAAGTGCAAAACTTTTGTCAATTTGTACTGTATATTTTATGGGGGGTTTTCTTTGTTTTTTAGTGCTGCCAAAAAATTGTGATTTTACTGATGAGTTTATATCTTATTTTTGGTGCAGTTTTTGTGGGTCAGCTTTTGCTCTGATTTGTTCTGTATTTATTTGTGCGTCGGGTTTATTCTGATTGGTATTGCGGGACTTTAATAAGTCAGTTAATTTGGAAAGTTTGCAGACAGAATGCATTTGGCGTTGACATTAAAAGCTGATCAAAAGTTAAGCAGACAAAAACACCTCGAAGTGTTCAAGATAAACAGACAAACAAAGGGACGATTTGAAATGTGGTTGGGTTGGGTTGTGTAGGAGACCAAAGTGTTGCCGAAATGCGAGGGTGCCACTAAGTGGTGTCGACCCAAACAGCCTTGGCCTCCGCTGAAAGTGACACAATCAATGTGGTGCGAGGAGTGTGAAGTGTGTGGAGATCGAGGCCGAGACGCGACCACCATGACAGCCACAAAAACCTGACCAATGTCTGACGAGCAGGATGTCGACTCCACTCGACACAACTCAACTCGACTCAACTCAACTCGACTCGACTCGACTGGTAACTGTCAACACTGTAGCCAGGCATTCAACCAAACTCAACCAAACGCAACCCAACCCCAACCAACTCCTCACTGTCTTGCAGTCATTTCAACTTTGGAATTTCAATATGGTGCTGGGTAAAAGCGTCGCAAAATGCCGCAGGTGGTAGGCATACATACAAAGGACGTGGTCTCTGGTTGATACTACAGCAGGACATCAGGACAGCAGGACATCAGGACAGCAAGACAGCAGGACTGTTAACTGTTAACTGGTCGCTGATGGCAGCAAGAAAAGCAAACAAACCAAAAAGTAAATACATAAATTAAAAGTGTTAAGGCGCGAAATGTTTAATGCCCACATTTAATGAAATTGTGTGCTCAACAGCTGAAATATTTCAATATTCGTGCTGAACATTCGCCATTTTGCTTCCAATCAGATCCAAAATCAACATTTTCACTCGATAGTGTGGCCCAATTTCGCATTATCTGTGCAAATATAATGAGCAATATCAGAAAAACGACAATGGTGAAACTTGAGAGAATATTCAGTCATTTTAAAATCTAATTACACCGGAAAGCAAATGCCAATGAAGCTAAAATATATTTCGATATTAAAATACTCAAAATACAATTATATAGTAAAATAAATGGAATTTGAATTTCTCATACTTAATTCAGTCTTCAGAATTTTTGTATTGCTGTATTTAGCTAAAATATATTTTAGTTTTCCAGTCTGTTGTTATTAAGAATACTATAAATATAACAATATACTATGTATAGAGAAAATTAACGTTGAATTTCGAATTCAATTCAATATTCAGTAATTTCGAATTGTACTAATTATATTATTGCCATGAGTACAGTATTTTAACATACTCTAAAACTAATAACATACTTCAAAATTTGAAGTAAAATTTCGTACTCAACAATTTCGTATTATTGCCGTAAATAGAAAGTTATGTATTAGGCAACTTCATTGAAAATCGCTTTAAAGACTTGCATTCTGTCCTTAGGGTTTGTCTTTATTTATACGTCTATCGTTGCTATTCCATATTTTTTCATTTTGTTGCAACAATTTTTTATCATCAGCTGTCAATAGTCCGTGCAGTTGGCCAGGAAAAATGGCAAAGCAAAGGGAAAAACAGTGAAAATCATTACATAAAAAGTGTTTTATGTTTTGCTATTGCAACTTTGACCAGGCGGCATATGAGCCAAGCACACACACACACACACACTCGCACACACACACACACATATATATATATGCACTGATAGTTAGTTGTATAAGGTTCTCTCTAGCGTTGGAAGTAGTCCAAACTTTACAGCAACCACGCTCTGTATAAACACGAACTGTGTTTTAGTTCCTTTTCTGTATTTGCCATAAAACTTAAAAAAAAAGAATACACTAAAAATAAATAAAATACAACAAAAACAAATAACAAATCGAAATAAACGCATTTTTATACATACATAGAGTACATATATATTCGTATATCTGTATTTATGAACCCCATAAATATGTCAAATAAATTACAAAACAGTCAAAATATTGTGGCATCTGTGTGTTACTTTGCCTCTCTCTCTCTCTCTCTCTCTCTCTCTCTTTCTCTCTCTTTTCACTCTTCGTCTCTGTCTCTGTGTGAAGTCATTTATGACGATAAGGCAATGTATTTTGAGTATTTTTTATTTTTGTGCTTTTGCGTTTTCGTTACCAAAAACTCCCTTTATGATGCTTAAATCTGGTTTTAGGCTAGCCAAATTTTTTTGCGCTTGAATCCTTTACATGCCTTCAATTAGTCAAATTTTGTGTTTAGCTTTAAGTTTTCGTAAGTTCATTTCGTAATAATTTAGTAGAAAATTTGTAATAAGTTTTGTTAATCAAAATGCAAATGCGAAACGAGTTCTTGATAAAGTAAAAGCAATATCTACGAATATTAAGTTCGTGTCAAAAAAAAAAATCAAAGCAGCTTTTCTTTTTAATTATGAATATTCAGTAGAAGAATATAGAAAAAGTTAATCCTCGAAACAATCTACAAAAAATATTTAACCAATAAATAATAAAATAATATTATATATAATAATAAATAACACAAATATTAAATACTAAATTAAATTCAATTAGTTTTTACTTTTACACACTAAAAATGCCTTTGATGCAAATGAAATTGAAAATCACACATCTTGCCATCCATTTGAGCTAAGCTTGGCTGTTTTTCGAAAATAATTTCACATTTCACACCACAAGCATCTGGTAATAGCTATTGGTATTTAGATAACCCCTGCAATATATTCGGGGCAAATGGAACTTTGATAATTTGGTCATTGAAAACACTGGAAAAGCCGCGCGCAGTGTCCGCTAAATATTTAGAGGGTGGTTAGGGGGTAAAAACTACTCGTATAAAATCTGCGGCAAACTTTGCATTTGCCGCAATGGTAAAAATGTGCACACAAAGCTGACAACAAAGCAAAGGAGGCGGGGGTGGGGAAGGTAAGAGGTAAGAGGGAAGAGGGTAATGACAGCTGGGGTGAGAGGTGATCATCAGGCAAAAGCGCTGCCCGCAGACAATTTCATTAGAGTATAAAGAAAAAAATTAAAAGCATACACAGAGAAAACACATGCGACGTATACAATAATGAACATTGAAATGGCCGAGGAATGTGATGAGAGGGAGGGAGGGGAAAGGGTTTGGGGTAGGGGTACTGGGTAGGTAAGTAACCAAAAATACCGAAAAACTAAAAACAAATACAAAATGAACGCGATTTGCAGTTGGCGCATTCACAAAATGTTTGCCACTGCACCGGAAATGCAATACACACACACACTTGCAAATACACACACAGAAAAAGGGACACACACAGACAAACAGAGAAAATGTCCTTTTGTGGGTTTTTTGATAGAGCCCAGGCTGGCAGTTGTTGGGGTTGCGTGTTTGGGCAGTTTTGGCCGCTCAGTGCTCGACTATTAAATAAACATGCAAATTATTGCGCAATTTTTGATTACAATTTTTCAACAGGCTGCAAAGACACGCGCAATATAAATGATTGACTATCAGATACTCTGCACAAGCATTTGACATGCGTTTTTGATGACTGCAGTTCAACCATGCGTATACGTAATAAGTAAACTTCATTTATACAAGTATACAATAAATATTTTCTAATTTTGTGAATAATTCAATACACAGATTGATAATTTGAACTGCGTTATTAATAACTTCAGTTCTATGTTGCGTATACGTAATGTGCACTTTTAAAGATATATGTACTATATATGTACATATATAGTATGTATATACATGTATTCTAATATTTTAAATAAATTAAAATTGGTAAGCCATAAGATTTCAATAAATGAATTTATTAGGCGAACTACATTTTTAATGACTGCAGTTCAATGTTGCGTATACGTAATGTGTGCAGTGCACTTGAAATATTATGGATTAAAAGTTGTATACTTTTAATATAATAGATGTATTTTAATATTTTAAATAAACCACACTTATTTTAATACATAAATTGATTATTCGTTTTTGGTTACTGCAGCTCAATGCTGCGTATACGTAATGTTGCGTCTACGTCATATATGCTATTTATTTGTGATTTATTTTCCTAATATAGATATATTTTTCACTATTCTTTAAGGGTTTAAAACCAAATCTGCTAAAATATTCGATAAAAATTGCTTTTCCGACTAGTCAACAGACATTTGTAACAATTCTCGGATTCTTAGCTCATTTCTGGTAACAACTGAATAACTAACACAGCATTATTATAATAACCACTTCTAGGAATTTGAGTAAAAAATGAGATATATGATCTGATTATTAGCTGCTTCCTAGAAACGGCAATTTAAACGCACAATTTTTCAAATTTATTTAAGTAGCAACAAAAATTGTAATTCTATGGAAATCTATTTTCTATTGTTGTACATACATACAACTACATATTTTTGGAAGAACCTTTGTTATTATCGATTTACCCGCCCGTTAAAGTGAATACAGGGTATGGGAGCAACAAAAACACAGCCTGCATATTTGTGTATGTAAATCGTTGGCCCACTCTTCGAATTATGCTGCCCCTTCACACCCTCCTCGTTTGCACGCCCTTTTCACCATCCATTCAGTGCATGCATTTAACACTCGACGCCTATTTTGCATACAAATTTTATTATTATTGTACATATTTGTATTGAATCGCTGGGAATGCCGCTGCGACAATGCCCATGCAAACAACAACATATTTGTTGTTCTGCTCTCTGTCTCTGTCTGTATGTGTGTGTGTATTATGTGTGTATGTGTTTTGTTGTATTCATTTTTTTTGGCATTATGCAAAACGAAAATCTGCAATTTTTTCGCCTGACACTTGTTTGTTGTCATGTTTTCTATATGCTGACAATTACCAAATATATAGAATGACATATCAAGAGAACGATGTATATTTCCGAATAAATCCGCTCAACAAAAAATAGATGATTGGCGTATTTACAAAATTAAAGAAGGATTTTGCTATTTTTACCATTTGAGAGGGATTATAAAAATGTGTCGATTACGCGCAACCCTTTTTGATTTATCTGCTTGAAAATAATGCAATACAATAATGCAACTAATTTATGCGCTTTTGTAGCGAGAGATTTGTTGATCTAATTTCTACAAAGTGACATTTGTTTGTGATGTAGAATATAGATTTTAATAAAATTGAAGAGTGTGTTAAAGTAGTTGCTCAACTTTTACTAGAAGGAATTTATTTGCCTAATAAATATTTATCTGAGTCTTTCATATAACTTCGTTTAACAGAGGCAATTTTCAATAGTCAACTTTATGGTTTTATTGTTTTTTCTGGAAACTTTTCCGCAACGCTTTTCAATCAGAGTTTCGGGTAATGTAAACAGCTGCATTTTGCTGTGAAGCTGACAGCTTTGGAGCCATAAGAAATTGCAATTCTAAGCGAGCATATTCAAAATTGTTAAATATTCAGATAAAAAATGCAATATTAATTTATGCAACAATCCATTTGCAGCAATCGACGGCACACAAATCGACCCATCAACTGCAGCTACCCGACAAACTTGAATACTATAAAAGTGCAAAAAAAAAAAAAAAAAACACTGAAAGTTTGGACAGAAGACTAAAGCAATATATGGTATTTGTGCTCTATGCATTTTGCATGCGAGTTTTCAGCAACTGTTGTCAGTCAGGTGCACTCGCAGAATATACACACAATACATCGGTTGAAGCATTTATGTTTATATTTGCAATGCCTCCCGCTGCACACTCGCAACACAATCTGAAATAGAAATGAAACAAAAAACCATACCAGTTTATCGGAATAACAAATTTGATGGGGTTACAAGCAAAGTTTCTAAAGTGTAGAACAGCGGAAAACTCACTCAAGTGGATATGAAAAGCATTCAATAAATATATATATATATATATATATATATATTTTTGATTGCAATATTTCTTATTCATTTGCAGATTATTTGTTTTTTAGTTTCAATTATCGCTTGATTATAAATGCAATTGAAAGGTGAGCTAATATAGGGGATATTTAAGCCATCTTTAAAGTATTGAAATGAAAATATACATATAGAATTATTATTTTCTTAATTTTTTAGCTATCAACATAATGATGATTTCTCAAATAATTTTAGATACTTACAATTTGTTTTCAAATTTCCAGTAGAAATTGAAAAATTACTAAATTAAATTGGTGTGATTAAATAATATTAAAATAAATATTTTTCTCAATATTCTGCTGGAATGCTGGCAAACGAAAAGTTAACTACTCTAAACTAGGTTTTCAATCTATATACATATAAGTGCAAGTGCGATTCTGTATTGTTTTTTGTTTAAAATTGCTTCTAGGCAACTAGACTCTCGAAAGGTTTGACAAACTTCAGTAAAATGAAACTTTCACTGAAACTTGGAAATAAGAATAATATATATTGCCGTAGTTAAAGTTCAATTTTAAAACTTAAATCTAAAAAAAATGAAAATAGAAAATTTACGACATATTCCTCCATTCTCAATAAATTATTCTCATTTTCTATATTTATTAATAATTATAATCGTGTTCTATCAAATACTAGACTTAAGGTGTATTGAAAACACAACGCATTTTAAATTTTCTCTAGACTAAGATAGAAGATATGAAAAAAACTAACGTAAGCAACGACAATAAAAACAGCGAATGACCCGCGCATTTCTCTCATCTCATCTTCGTTCATTGCATATCAATGGAAATGAGTTTTTACCGAAAGTTTTCCCCCGACTTGAATGGTTGGCAAAGGGGAGCGAGATGACCACGCGCTGATGATGATGATGTTACTGGCGACGATTTGGCGGCCACTCACACAAACACACAAACACACATACACACACACACAGATCCACACTCATGAATGCCATGCACTGAATTATCCATTCTTCAGTGTACAGTATATTCCCCCAATCTCTTCCCCCCTTTGGGACCACCTCTTCAGAGTTCTTTTGTATTCCTCTCGCTCAATGGAGATGACATGTCAAATGCATGAACAAATAGTCGTTGGCTTTCTTCTGATGCTTTTATAGATTCCCAATGAATTTTCGCTTATACTTTTTTTGTTATAAAATATATACGAAAAAATACAAATTGAACTCTGCGAATTATTAAAATTATTTGTTTGTCTGTCGCCGCATTGAATGCGAATTTTTCGGTGGAAATTCGAGTTTAATTTGCACAAAAAGCGTCTGGCATTAGGCTGTCTGCAAATGAGTTTATAAGAAGAAAAGCTTCTTGACTTAAAAGTTAAGATACAATTTAGAATTTCACACACTTTCTTTAGTTCGTTTGCCTTTAATGTATAGATAGAAGAAGCAGTTTGGCTACGTTCACTTTGATGTTGTTCAATTGTCAAAACAATCAACTGATGCAATCAATATGCGAATGCGAATGCTCTCAGAGTCCTTAGCGTTCCCTTGCACCCGCTGTCCTCGGGGGAGGCAGGCACATTACAATGCCATTTGAGTGCCATAAACAAAATATAAAATGTTGTGCATACTCCACTTCTGCTCTTTCTCTCTCTTATTTCGTATTTTGTATCTCGCATCTCGGTATCTGTCGAGGCGTCGCTGCCAATGCACAATTCACACAGTTGGATTAAAGTGCTTGGCTAACAAAAAGTGCCAGCACGTCAAGAAGCCCAACAACAACAACAACAAAAACAACAACAACAACTGGAAGTCGAACAATAAATGGCAATAAGAACAACAATGACAGCTGCTCGAAGGTGCAGAACTGTTGGGGATCTCAGTGGCCCAAACATTGTTTAGTAATTTATTTTATTTTAGACAGTTTTTCCCATATCTACCAAAAGTGTTTGCTACTTATGCCTCGTCATTGAAGCAGCCAGCTCACTCTCTCTCTCTCTCCCGGGCTGAAAGATTGCCCAGCTACTTATGGCCAGTAACTTTCTTATGCAAAGCATGAGCAGCATTTTTCAGCTGCAGCTCAAGTTAACATATTTTATACCCTCTAGAGAAGTACATTACTTTTAATCTAAGAGATGCAGAACGCATCGTTGAAATTACTATTAAAAGAAATTTATAAAAAGGTGGGTGTAATAGGTTTGTTCTTTGAAATAGCAGTGCTGACGACCTAAGATAAAATTTAGTTATTTAGTTTTGACATATTTCAACAATTTTTTTTTTTTTTTGGGTAACTCAATATATTAGCAAATATAAATAGTAAAATAAGGGATGCACCATGTTGTTCATTGAAATAGCAGTGTTAAAAGAAAAATATAATTAAAATCAAATAAGATTATAGATAACATAATTCTACTAAATTACGATTTGATTTTGTTGTCTAGCCTTTAAACCGTTTTAAAGTTTTGCATCTGTTACACTGCTATTTTAATGAACACAGCTGTATGCATAATTTATAATGATTCTATTACTAAATGATATATAGATATATAATATACAAGTTTGAAATTCTCTGGTTGAGAATTATTATTTTAAAGAGAACATCTATCAAATATTTATAGCTACCAAAAAAAAAAGACTGTTTGCAAAGCAAGGACTTAGTTTTAAAAACTTTTTGTGAAAAGTAGAATTCTATAAAATAGAGTCAACAAGTTGTCAGTCCTCTGATCTGGGCTATAAATTTGTATAATATTTATAAAACTGTGAAACAGTATCAACTGTGATAGTAACGTAATAGTAAATTAAATGCAAATTTCGTTGCTTATACTTTGCCGTAAGAGTGTTTAGATGTCGACTTATCTGTCATAATTTTTCATCTCTTACGTTTGGAGTTTTTTTTTTTGATCTTTTAGTGGCAGAAACCGAAGATAAATTGATATATAGTACGGAGTATACTATGTGTATTTTGAGACTGCAGCGAGCGAGTTATTTACATTTTGGCCAATGCACAAATTGTAAACTGTCCGTTGTCATTTAAGCCAAAAGAAAGCAACATGAGCAACAACACTGGCAATAACAACAACGACAACAACAACAATTTCGATGGCAATCCTTTTATTGTTCATTGTCAGCATGCCTTAATTAAGAACGCTTCGACTTTTGCAGACAGGCAAGGCAAGGCGAGGCGAGGCGAGGGGAGGGGGTTGCCTCATCCGGCGACCTTTTTTGCCAATGTTTACTACCTTGTCTGGGCCACGTCAGAGGAAAAGTGCAAAATGTGAGGGCGGGACAAGAGAAACTGCAAGCCGACAATTTGCAGTTTACAGTTCACAGTTTACAGTTAACAGCAGAAGTAAGGCAGCTTGGTGTACGTGGCGTATACGTTATTGCAAAAAAACCGAAAATTGGTTTGTTTGATGAAACAATGTCTGCCCAAATTCGATCCCTATATCTATATATGTACATATATATGTTATGTATATGCATATGTATGTCTGCGCTTTTGGTAAAAACTCTGCAACTCTCTGATAGCCAAAAGAAATTACGAATTTACATAGCGCATCCATTTGTCCATTTGTTGTTTGTTGTGCTCTGCTGTCCCCCCCTTCTGCCCTTTTGTTAGTTATGTCGATAGTTATCGACGAATGGAGGGCAAACTGAACCGAGATGACAGAAAGACACCCACATCAACATCCACATCAACATCCACATCAATATCCACATCTACATCCACATCCACAGACACATTCACATCATGGCCATATTGATGTTCGCATCACATTGCAGTTAACAACAAACATTCCAATTAACAGCAAACCCATTGCAAATTGCACAATCTCAAACGCGATGCAAAGTGCCAATTGCCAATTGCCAATTCTATGATTTTCATGGCAAGTTATCCAGTCGAGCACGCACATCAAAATGCGAATATGCTGTTGATAAAACAATGGTCGAAACAATAGCTGCAACTAAGCATGAATTCTACTAAGAAATATGTTTTATTTCTCAGCAATAAGTGCTGAATCTACACAGTAAGTAGTCCCATCTACTGAATTAATTTTAATTGTTCATATTTATTAAATGAATTAAAACAAGTAAGAAAGAAACAGTGCGTGAAAAATTCTAAAATATAAAATAAATATACATATAAAATAAAATAAATATACTAAAGACTATATTTGGTATATCGGTATAATACTGTATCCAAAATATACTAACGTTGCACTAATATAAAAAAGTCTGCTTTAGCAAGAAGCTATTCTTAGCTCTTTGATTAACCGAGGCGTTTAATTTATTTTAATGCATTTGGATTCACTGTGACACACATTGTTCCAATACCAAATAAATAGAATTTCTCTTTGATATTTTGATCAAGAAGAAATTCGTCGCTCTTCTCATAAATGAAATTGTTCCAATACCAAAAGAAAAGTAGAGGTAACCATATGATTTTGATTCTGCAACTGGAAGATACGAGTATTCTTGGCACTTTTCTCAATTGCGCTGCAGAGGCGTTAATTCTCTTTTATGGCGATCTACAACCATAAAATTGGCTGCACCTTTGTCCAAATAAGACAAAACGACGACCACTTATTGCCATCTCGTAGGTAGTCCATTGTGTGTGAGCTGTGCCCACTCAATTTGTGGGCAGTTTATGGCACCTCATATCCTGCTGCTGCTTCTGCACACACACACGCCATCTATCGCCTGGTGGTGGAACTACAAATGCTCTCAAGCATAACTACGATTTTTAATTGCAATGAATGTGACAATTGGCCAGTTAGACAATTGTGTATCGTCTTCCTTTCTCTCATGCACACACCCAGGAGAATGCTTGTAAATGGTAAACGAAGGAATGAATGAATAATCGGATTACATTTTGACCAGCAAATGGATATTATCTCAAATGTGTTTTGTGATTCAAAGAAAATGGAAGATATGTAATTTGGTGTTCGTCTTAGGCTCTGTTGATATTATTGTGGACTTCAAACTAAAATGGTAATCAATGTTTTTGAGGTAATCAACTCGAACTGATTTGCACATTTAATATATGATTACGTGTGTGCTCGTAATCTGTTGATAACGTACTTTAGTTATTTAACATGAACTACTTATAGTCTATTAATTCCTGCAGATTGAACTCAAAGCTGAGATAGTTTTGGGTTTATACTTGTGTGATGTGCCATTCAATTATAAATTGAAAATATTTACACTGATATCTTGAAGCTTTAGAAATATCTTCCAGTATGAATTATAAATAGCTTATCTTATATTTCATGTATTTGAACATTTTCTAGTATTAATTATTGTGAGATGATTTATGATCTGTTATTAGCTTGAAAAATGTTTCATAATTTATCCATTTGACGATTCCTTCAGCATGCCAATAAATAGTTGCGAGTATTTGCAAAGAGCACATGTCAAGTTCTCAGCATCTCAGGCATTTGCATGTCCTTGTTGTCGGTATTTTAATTACACATTTTGAATTCGAATTGATTTATAACATGCAAACTGAGCTCTGCTCTGCATATAGTACATATAACTATCTGATATGTTTGCTTATGTAAATACAGTTGATTTATTGGTCAATCGTCGTCGGAATAGATATTTTCTAATTGTGCAAATGTTTGACCTGCTTTGAGGCTTAGTTCATCGATTGCTACGCATTTCTCAAATATATCATTTCCAAGGAGATTCCACTGACATTTCGAATGTCAAAAAGGATGTAATGTTTACCTTGCCAGCTGAACAGGACTTAATGTAGTGTGTGTTTCATTACGCATACGCCACGTTTTACGGATTCACTTTCATTTGAAGGCGTCTTTTGTCGTTCGCCCTTGTATTAATTGCTGTGACATACTATTTAAGTTGAGATTTTATGTGTGTCCACTGTCAGATAGAAAAGTTCGCCTCGGACAATTCATTTCTCTGCCTTTGTCTGACCAAATTGATTGAATTTACTGCTTAAAGCCAAAGCCAGGGCAGTTAGACCGAAAGGCAGCCAGTTAGCCAAGTTGTTGGCCATAAAGACAACGACGACGACTCTCCAAGCTACTCTCTCTCCTTCTGTTTGCGTGTGGGCGCGGTCATTTCATTTGAAATCCTGCTAGGATTTGTAATGAAGATATATACACACATGCACACGCACACACAGAAACTCTTGGACATTCGCACACACACAGCAAATCACTTAGTTTCGCATTACAAAGCTATCCTGACAAGGGGAACACAACTCCTTTGACTGCTGTTCTGCGTTGTTCTGTTCTGTTTGCTCAACGCTGCTTTTCTGCTGCTGATGCTGCTGCTGCTGCTGATACTCATAGAACATATAAATTAATGAATTCGATGCTTATCAATAGCACAGAGCAACAGCAACAATAAGAAAGGCAACTACAGCACGACGGAAACAACAACAATCTGTGTCCATCTATTAGTTCGTTAGCTTTGTTTTTCGGCTTGTCGTGTGATTATGTTGAAGTGACTGACTTAAGATTGGTGCATAGACCACACACACACACACATACAAACACACAAGCACATATGTTGTTGCTTTTGTTGTGCGTGACTTGTATCTATCTTAAAGTCAACAACAAGCGGCTTGCTACTTTATTTCCTCTTCCTCTGCTTTTCTCCTGTTGTCTCTTGCTGGCTCTCCTCATTTATTATAGCACATTTATTTGATAAAACTCTCTCGCTTTCTCTCTCTTTCTCTGTTTGTGTCTCTCTTTCGGTTCTTCAATCATGCTTTTGTATTTATACCCGCTACCCACAGGGTAGAAGGGAATTACAACTTGGCGCTCGCAGGTAATATATATAATAGGCAAAAGAGGCATTTTCGACTTTATAAAGTATTTATATTTCTCAAACTTGTTAGCGATCAGATCAAATTGGTTTAAGTTAATAAAGAAATTATTTTATATGTAGCTGCTTTGGCTGACAATATGGTATATTTTGTAGTCAATGGAATATTTTGAGTGTAGTACTACATTAATATACCAAGTATGGCATCAAGCATACACTTAGTAAGTTTTGTTATATTAATTTGGTATATAAAGCATAATCCCGCACTGTTTTGCTTTTATTAAAAATGGATAACGGGTATTCCACAGTCGAGCACACTCGACTATAGCTCTTGTTTCTTGTTTTGTATTGCGACCACTGCGTTATCCCCCCAGGGACACATGGCTAGTATTTTGTTTCGTTCTTTGAGGCGGATTTGTAATTTGTATTTGATAAGGGGCGCTTTAAGTGTTTCCTCGCATCGGTTTCTTGTCTGCGCGTGGCAAGCCATTCACTCTTTCTCCTTCTTCTCGATTTCTCCTTCTTTTCCCATTCACCTCTCATAAGCCTCGTGGCGGTCTCTAGGCTTTTGGTCTTCATTACAGCATTAGGCATATTGCCGTAAATCTGATTAGCAGACATCGTAGTAGAGAGGAGACCAAATACTTATCTCAGTACTTATGTTATGCATGTACTAGATGCTGCCTAGAGCATAGGTATTTTTAGTCCTTCGCAATCGCTGGCAACTCGTTATACTTAATAGTTTAATGTGTCAGTCGAAGATGCAACAAATAAAGTTGATTAAATGACCATGCTGTTTGAGATCAGTTGAGCTTGAATGAGATTGAATTAATTACTTCAACTGCACTTTGGCTTATATGTTTCACTAGTTTGACTGCAAAATTTCAACACGTTTGCCATAAAATCAAAGCAAACAAAAGCATATTTGCACATCGGGCAAAGTAATGCTGTTTGCGTTTATTGAAAAATACTTTTGGGGTCCAAAAATAGCTGCAGGTGCTTAGCAGTTTGTGCGTTTGGCATTGTCAAATTGTTTGTGATTTTCATTTGTTCATTTGTTCATTTGTGAATGCGGCATTAAAATCCATTTGCCATTGCAACCCATTCGATTGTGTGCTTGCAAATTGCATTGCATACTTTCAGGCGTCGATTGGCAAATTGTTTCTTGCTACAGCACAAAGAGATGGAGAGTATTGAATGAAGGGGAGGGAGGGGAGTGAGTGAAGGGGAGAGAAGAAGGTGTCACCAACTGCTGAAAAGAAAAAACTGGCATTCGAATGAAAATTCTTTGCTTTTGCCATTTTTCCAAACAGTCTGCTAATTTTCAAAGACATCAATTCGTAGTGTGCGCAAAGTACGTGTGAGAATTTATTCCCCTCTCTATGTCCCCTTTCTCAACATTGTCGATACTCATATTCTGCTGCCTTCGCTCACGCTTCCATTTCCTTTCTTGCCCGGTTTATAGGAAAGTTTACGCTGATTTTGGCACGCACACATTTTGCATACTGATCAGCAATCAGCACAGCGAGGGTTGCTCGCTCTCTATCTGCGGAGGCTTTCAATTGGATGTTGGACAGGGCAGAGAGGAACGAGGAGACGGGGAAGGGGAAGGGCGAGAGGCTGTGTTGTGGAGTGGGTGCAAATTAAAATTCCACTTTGGCGTTTGGGGAATTCAATTATTTTTCGCTTGCTTCATGGTCATGCGAGTTGACATTGACAGTTGACTTTTCTTCGACGCTCATGTATTTCCTCTTGTTATTGTTGTTGTCGCAGCTCCCTTTTTATTGTTGTTGTTGTCGGTGCTGCTGCGGTCAATAACTAGCATTTTAGCTTGAATGCGAATTGAACTCAAAAGTGTAATGAACGAAGTACTTGGGGAAAAGAAAAATATATGCCAACAACAACAATATTCTGTGATACCCTGTAAGATCAGACTGTTTAGATTATCTGTCCTAAGTTGTTACAAAATTCTGGTTATTGAAATACTGATTTATTCACCACAACTTGAACTCATATAGCCGCAACTAATTAATGAATTATATAGCAATTATAAAAAATCAATATTAGCATTAGCTAATATACAAATTTTTAAATTGCAGTGAACTATTAATAAGTAATTGCTGATTTAAATAAAGTAGTATCTTTAAAATTATATCTTATAATCACATATATTATATAAAGTCTGTTTTAACAATTACCAAGAAAGAATTCAAATTAAATTTTTAATTAAAATATGCAATTGAAGTAGATATATAAATTTCCAAATTAAATGCCCGACACTATTTTAATTACATTTTTCGAATTTCTTCCAATTTATTTATTTCTACTAATTTTTTAAATCAAATATGCAATTATAGTTTAATTTTAAATGTTCAAATTAGACATTAGAAATCTGCCAACTACAATACATTTCTTAAATTTATTCTTTCCACATTTCCTGTGAATTTAATTGTCAATGAATTTACTTATACTTTTGATCAGAATATTTTTGTCACTGCTTTTAGGGTATCTTAGAAGCGAGTCCGTCTGTCTGTCTTCGCATATTCTTAGCAGATTTATTGCCTCGCGTGGCATCTGCCAATTGTCGCCCCTAAATGCAATCAGCGTGTTTATTGATTTGGAAAATTAAATATTTTTCTTTCGGCGCGTGCCAAAAGTCGCGGCCCATAAATTAACAACGTGATTTGTTGTTCCTACCCTCTCTCTCTCTCTGTCGCTCTCATTATGTTTTTCTTTGCCTTTTTTTCGTATTTCCGGCAAGTTGCAACATTTTAATTAGCTTCTGAATGTGTCAATTGTTGTTGCATGCTACTAAAAGCAAATACCTGTTTGCCAAAACAAAAGACGCTTGCAAAATTGCGAGTGTGAAAAATGTATGTATATAACTAACAGTTGCTTAACGGAAATGTATAAATTGCATTTTGCGGCGGAACTGCGCCCGCGGGAGAGCGAAAGCAAACGTGCGTTAATGCAACATGTGTGTGGCAAGTAGGGAGTGTAGAGCAGAGACGGGGAGCGGGGAGTGCAAAAGGCAGCATTCGAAAGATGAAGCGATGAGGATGTTGTGCTAAATTTCGTATAAGCGCACACATGCAACGACACAGCTTTTAAAAGGACCTCAAGAAAGCCAGGCACCTGATGCAGCTACTTGGAGTGCCAGACACAGGCGACAAAGTTGTCAAAAGTTATAACAACACTTTTGACAACATTTGCTTACGCAAAAAAACTAAATAGAAAAATGCCGTCTGATAATTACCAATTTAGCTAACTTTTATGCTGTTACATTTCTATGCTTACATTGTATATTTCAATATTATTATATTATAAAAGTCTCAGCATTGAGTGCCAATTTATAGAACTAAGAATAAATAAAGCTTGATGTTCTTGCATAATGCATTACTTTTTTTTATAATGTTGTAATTAATAATTTAAATGTGTACATACTTCGTAGATTGTCTCTAGAGATTGTTTTATTAAAAAGTGTGCCCATATTTTAATAAAATTTGGTATTTTTTTATATATTATACGAGTCTTATCATTGAGTATGAATTTATAGAACGAAGAATAAATTGATGTCTAATCCTTTCATAATTATCTCTGACTTATGGAAATAAAAGAGAATTTTAAATACAAATATACATCAAATAGTTATTTGTATATATAAGGTTGGCCAAAAAGTCTTGCGGTATTTCCGATAGGTGTCTTTGCAAGCGCGTAGTTCTAGTTCTATTCATCGCATCGGTTCATGCTATACCTTTTTGGAAAGCTCTTTTCACGCGCTAACACGTGTTTGATTTAATTTTTTTTTGTTTTGATTCGTTCGTGAATTATAGCGTCACAAACATGGAGAAAAATAAAGAGAAAATATGGCATATTTTACAGTTCTACTACGATAAAGGCAAAAATGCAACTCATGCTGCCAATAAAATTTGTGCAGTTTATGGTTTATGGTTTATGATGGTTTCAACGTTTTCGTTCTGGTGCAGAGATGGTCGAAGATGCGCCACGGTCCGGAAGGCCTGTCGTCGAAAATTGCGATAAAATCGCTAAATTGATCGAAAGCGATCGTCAAAGTAGCGCCGTAGCATCGGCCAAGAGCTGGGCATGAGTCATCAAACCGTTTTAAACCATTTGAAGAAGCTTGGATTCAAAAAAAAGCTCGATGTATGGGTGCCACACGACTTGACGCAAAAAAACATTTTTGATCGTATGGATGCATGCGAATCGCTTCTGAATCGCAACAAAATCGACCCGTTTTTGAAGCGGATGGTGACTGGCGATGAAAAGTGGATCACTTACGACAAAGTGAAGCGCAAACGGTTGTGGTCGAAAAGCGGTGAAGCTGCCCAGACGGTGGCCAAGCCTGGATTGACGGCCAGGAAGGTTCTTCTGTGTGTTTGGTGGAATTAGCAGGGAATCATCCACTATGAGCTGCTCCCTTATGGCCAAACGCTCAATTTGGACCTGTACTGCCAACAACTGGACCGCTTGAATGCAGCACTCATGCAGAAGAGTCCATCATTGATCAACAGAGACCGAATTGTCTTTCATCAGGACAACGCCAGGCCACACACATCTTTGGTGACGCGCCAGAAGCTCCGGGAGCTCGGATGGGAGGTTCTTTTGCATCCACCGTATAGTCCGGATATCGCACCAAGTGATTACCACCTATTTCTGTCCATGGCGAACGAGCTTGGTAGTCGGAAATTGGCCACAAGAGAGTCCTGTGAAAATTGGCTCTCCGAGTTTTTTGCCAATAGAAAAGCGAGCTTCTATAAGAGGGGCATTATGAAGTTGGCATCTCGTTGGGAACTCGTCATCGAACAAAACGGCTCATATTTGACTTAAATCGCATTATTATAACCAATTTTATGAACAATTGAAATTTCAATAAAAGTACCGCAAGACTTTTTGGCCAACCTTATATTTTTATATATATTCTTAACTCCAATTTATTTTTTTTTGTATACCAATTTATTCTCATTCTTAGTTTAAGAAAATTCGAATATATTTAAAATATTTATTTTTTATATACTTATTTTTAGTGTTCCAACTAATTCTTTATTTTCAAATATTTAAAATATTTGTTAAACTTTTTGATGTACTTGTTTTAGTAGATTTTTCAGTGCATTGCCCAATGAACTATCACTTGTGTAATTCCTTTTGAGCTATAACTTAATGCTTTCTTTTTGTGAAATTTCTCTTTTAATGTTGGTTGTTAATCCATGTACACACACACACACCGACACACATACACACACACACTCAGCCATAGACACCACAGAGCAGACCAAAAAATGAAAGTGTTAAGAGCATTTTTGCACTCATCTTGCACATTTTTCAGCGTCATCCTTTTACATCTTTTGGCGAAAAAAGCACTTTACACTAATGCACCTTAAAATTTAAAGATGTCATAACATAAACATTTATCCCGGACGCCAATGGCGGCGACAGCAGCAAAGACAGCAGGATAGAGCGAAGGACTGCTCTGACAGCAAGGACAGCAAGGACTGCAAGGACAGGTGTGTTACCATATCCAATGTGCTTGGAGTTGTGGTTTCTGGTCAGAATCGCGTTGCACTTTCAGATATTGCACGATGAAACTTGAGAGGGATATTTAATCTGATGCGAAATTGGTTAATGCAAGCTCAAGCATATTGAGAGTTATATGGTTTCAAAGAGAATTTCAAAATTAGAGCAAGTGAAACTAGAAAACATTTTGCATGACTTCCATTATAATGCAAATAATGTTATAAGCTGCTCCTTAGAATCTACACTTGGAAAGCTTACAATGCTCTGAAAATTTTAACAAAATCAGTTGATTAACATAAAATTTATGTAAGCTATTATTTTACTGCCTTTGATTTAGGCAATAAATAATGAGAAAACAGCATAATTCTAAATTGAGCAAATTTATAGTTTCTCAAATAATTCCTCGATGTAATTAAAAATAAATCTATTTGATAACACAAAAGAATTTCACATAATTGCCAATGAAAAACTCCCTCGCAATATAAATATATTGCAAATGATGTGCATATTTCTTAGGAGTATGCTGAAAAATGTTTGAGCATTTAATTAGCTACTTAAATACCCTCACCACTTGCACTTTGCGCTAATTGATTTTCCATGCCAATAATAAACACTTGTCTGCCACTTCCTGTGCTTCTAATGCTGCTGCTTCTGTTGCTGCTAAGACTGCTAAGGCAAGAAACAACACCCCAAAAAACAATGCATATAAATTTTCAAAAATTACAAAAATGTAATGAAAACACAGGCAAAGCCTGTAAATAGCCTAAGCAGCGTCTCAGATTGCCTCTGGAAAGCTGAGGGTGTTCAAATATTTAATTTATTTCAATTTCACTTTTAATTTAGGCACTAATCTAGGCAATTTGTACACTTACACGCCATTAAGCGAGACTGAGACCGCGTTATCCATATAAACATGCTAGCATAAGAACAGCAGCTAACACGTCGAAGTGTGAATACTCTTCCAACGGAAGAGAAAGTTGTGCATTATTAAAATTTAAAAGTCTGAAGGCTATAGTCATTTGTTGTGGTACTAATTTTATAAGTTATATGTGTAGTTGATGTTAAATTAGCAATTTAGTATTTAAAAATACTGCATCAATAGAGTTTTGTTGATGACATTTTTACAAAAACTTTTAAGCAGTAAAAGATTTGATAACACACGTGCTATTTTCGTTATATATGATATTCATTGTAGGAGTTATTTGTATAATTGTTAAATTAATATTTTAGTATTAAAAAATACTGAGTTATTAGATTATATTTTTACAGAAACTTGTTGGTTGTGATATTAATCCCATAAGCTTTATTTATAGGTAATGGTATAATAAAAGTAGGTAATATAATTTTTTTAGTATATTAAAATACTAAATCAATAGAACTTTTGTTGATTTCTTTTCACCAAAACTTTCACGCAGCAAAAGATTTGCTATAACTTAAGCAAAAGTTTTTTTTGTCTCCAATACTTATTCGACCATAATTCGAACTAAAAATAGCATTCTTCTTTGGCGTTACTTAAGTATACGAAAAGAAAACACAATCCCCCTTAAGTGGTAAATGCCAACGCTTCGCTTCATCACCCTCAATGCGGATGAGGACGTGGAAGTGGATGTGAATGTGAGCAGGCTTTGCTGTACCGTAAAAAAATGCTCAGAGAATATTTATTTGTTTTCATTTATTTTCAATAATTTCAAATTTCCATTACATTAGTTTCGTTTTCTCACTGCCATCGTTTGCCTCCCCCTCTTATGATGTGTTTTATGCGTGCGCACGGAAAACAAACAAATTCGACGAATTTTTGGTCGCACAGCCTTCTCTCGTCGTCTCGCCGATTTGCCCCGGCAGAAACGCTTGCCTTGATTACTAAACTAAATTTTGTGCTCCCTCGACACTAATATATAAAATAAGCGCCATCACTCTGAAACCTTGCTGCTTTCCCCGCTCTTGTTGTTGTTGTGAGTCGTCCTGCCGACCCCAAGATATACAGCTTTTGCTCTTTCGCTGGCCGAAAAACTTTTCTCATTTCTACTTCAACAAACATCAATACAAACAGCGACCGCTGGCAACTTGAAACATATTCCAGGAATATTTTCTTTTCGTCTTCAGTTCCTTCATCTTTTTTCCTTTTTTTTTGGTAGTTGCTCTTGTTGTTTTTCTTGTTGTTGGGGGTATTTTGTCGGGGCCTTGCCGACATACAGAAACCCAAGTGACATTTGGCACTTGCCCTCAACTCAACTGAACTGAGCAAACGCGAACAAATTTACACATTTTTCGGGTTGTATTTTTATACCCTGTAAAGAAACTGAAGCGAGTTGATGCTTCTTAAAGCTTAAAAATCTTGCATAAATATATTACTTTTTTTAAAAAGAATTAATAAATTATATACATATAGCAATTCCTAGATTGCCATAGTTGATTGTTGTGTTGAAAAGTGTGCCCATATCTAAATAAAAGTTAGTATTTATTAGTTCTTTTTATACTAATTTAATAAAAAGGTATCATGTCAATGATCCTTTGGGAAAAATCATTTTAATTTTACAAAATTTTCTTATAACTTTCAGTTACTCAAATTCAAAGTATATTTTAAGTTCTTCAAATTGAGCCCAATTTTTTTTATTAATATAGCTAACTTCTATAAATTCTGTCACCTCTAAATTTAAATTTACAGCGTATCCTTTTAGACGCTCATTACCAATGCTTTCACTGCTTTTTCGCTGCTGGTTTCTTTTTCAAATTTGTTTTTCGCTTTCTTCATTTTCTAGCTTTTGTCATACAACTTCCGTTTCCTGTTCATTTGTTCACATTTGGCATGTCAGTTGAGAAGTTTCGCTGTTCTGTTCATTTTCATTTTTTGCTTTTTTAATAAAACTGTCAACATTTGATGTAGATTAAGAAATTATGGTCTACCAAAAGTTTTCCCTTCAGCAAAATGAGGGAAGAGTATTATATTGCTACCTAATCAATGATTTGGCAAAGAAAAATATATTTCTGAATTATTGCTAAATTTGTGGAAATTGTTCTCGACTATTTTGGGCAAGTTTTGTTTATGACTAAATTACATTTACTTCTTTCTAAGTAGTTGTTAAAAGTAGAGAGTGCACTTTAAGTGTTGGTTGTGCAGAAGTTGTGCAATTTGAATTAGGCAGCTGGATCTTTTGTTTAACAAGTTTTAACAGCATTTTATTCATATCGCTTTGAGTTGTGGACTTATAAAGCCATTTGGTGGCATGCAATGAAGTTTTCTGCCCAGTTGTAATGTTTATGTATATTCATGTATGTGTGTTTGTATCTGAGTGCTGGCTTTTTATAAACGAATACATATGCATGAGATCATAAAGTTTACATGTACGTAGGTGTGTGTGTGTGTGTGTGAGTGAGTGTTTGTGTGTGTAGTGCATTTGTCATAAATGTAAAAAACGCAAGAAATAATACCCAAAAACTGAGTTGGTGAGCAGACAGGGACACACACAGTTGCATAATGACAAACATGTGTGTGTGGGTGTGTGTGTGTGTGTGTGTGTGTGTGTGTGGGTGTGTGTGTGTGGGTGTGTGTGGAGGGAGTTCGTTGCATGCTCTCAACTGCGCATCTCTCTCTCTCTCTCTTTCTCTCGGCCTCTTGCTATCTCTCTCAGGCATACAACGCACTCAGTCGTCGGCAACGGTAATGAATGCATCCGGCATGCATTGAAAACTTGACTCATATTTCATAACCAAACTAAAAAAAAAAACTCAAAAAACAAGAAATAAAACAAGAACATGCCAAACAATAACAACAACAAAAATAACAAGTGCAGCGAGTACGTTGACCATCTTGTTGCTGTTTGTTGTTGTTGTCATTAAAACCAACAACATCGAGAGAACAAACAAAAAATAAACAGACAACAATAAATGGGAGTGACTGTGGGATTTGAGATGATTTTAAGCCACTTTTTCACTTGTTTTTACTCTTTCATTATAATATATTTTATGAGCCCACACCACATAAAACTTCTTTTCATTTCGTATTTTCCAAATTAACTTTTTTTCTGTGCAAATTTAATGCGAATTTCACAAGCATTTTTTACCTTGATTCCCATTCAAATAGTATTTTAAGTGGAGCTCAGCTTAACGCGAATTGTCATCGTTAGGCTTCTTAAAACTGATACATTCAAATTATAGGATTATAGAGAAGTTCACAAAACTATAATACTTTCGACTTTTTCGATAATTAAATGGGTTGTGACTGAACAAAGTGGAAATGGCTTTAAGAATTGTTTATTTCATAATTGATGAATTTATATAATATTTCTCAAATTTTTGTATTTACTATGCATATATGTATGTAAATATATTTAAATGGTTTCATAAATTAGCATATTTATTTTAAACGACCATAAATAAAAGTGAATTAAATTTTGGTTTATAAACAATGCATTAAACCAAATTTTCGTTAGTTTGCTGAAATGATTAATAGAATTAGGAAAAACAAATTTTGTAAAACATTTTCATAAATCACACATATTTCTCCTCATTCACTTTTTAAATAATCTATTGATTGAATAGATAGATATAGTTTATATTTCAGCAGGATTAGTTAGAAAAGACTTCAAATTTCCTCAATACCAACACTTCATAACTTATGCGTGAATGAATAATATATTATGCATAAGTAATTGCTTAGTGAAAACGTATTTCTGTTCAGTATATCACATTCAAAAGACAAAAAGGAAAAATAAGTATTGCAATACATTTTTAAAGCAGTTTATGGAAATCTTAATATCATTTATTTTATTTGCATCGTCTTATCAAATAAGCATGATATAAAATGGAAACAATTGAAAAATAAGTATTGCAATAAATATTTAAAAAAGTTAGTCGCGCCTTGAGAAATCCCAAACACCGAGTGCTTCATAAGAAGCCAAAGTTATATGAGTGTAGTATATGGAAAGATTGCCTCGTTTCCATTTGTCTTAGCTTCTGCCCTGTTAAACCCATTCGCAATGCAGTTCAAGCTGACTACCTCGACTCGCATGTAGGTGCTTTGGGCTTTCAAGAGATGCGCTCATTGAAATGTTGGTAGCTCCATTTGGGGCTGGGTAACGAGACAAGGCTCTGACATCAGCCGCACACACATGCCGACAATGGAGAATGGCTTGTGAGGACACCAGAGGTGGAGTGTGGTGGGGTAAAAGTGCAAGTGCTCGTCAGCTACGCCAAGTTGGAATGTCAAAACAGTAAACGGCAAATGTCTAGCTAGACAAGAGAGGCAGAGCCAAGTTCCTCTCTCTCTCTCTGTCGCTCTTCCTGCAGGGGAATTGCCAGAGAGAAAGACACGAAAAAAAGTGCAGCTGCAAAGTGCAAGTTCGTGTGATATGCAAAGTGAGGCAGAGTTGGTGACGTGTAAGTGCTGAGCAATAGAAGAGATTCCAAAGGGGAAAGCTGGCTGAGGCATAGTCTTAGGTGCTGGCTAAACAAAGCTCTGCACTACAGTGCGTATGTGCAATGTGCGAGCTGGAGCCAATTTTAAGCATTGTTTTTGCCAACTGCTGCTGCTGCTTGTTGCATGTTGCCCGTTGAAAGCAGTTCAGTGAGGCACTGCCTGAATTAGAAACTATCGATTGCCAATGCACAAATCTATCTGCGAGTCGAGATCAATACACTTGTATCTATAGAAATTGTTGAAGAAGTGGAATGAGCTAAATGAAAATGGAGGAAAAAAGTTACCCCTCCCAATAGCGCGAGCATTGGGTAATTGCAAGAAAATCTCATTTAATCCCAACAAATGCGACTTTATCACGCAAAAAATTATGAAATATTCTCTAGGCAGCAATTGCTTTCAACGCTTGCTTCAGCTGCTGTTGCTGCTTCAGTTTCAGTTTCAGCTTTTGCTTTTGTTGTTGTTTACACTTCTCGCACCCTCTGCTCGCTCTGTCTGTCTTTATTTTTCCGCGTGCCTTTTGGCATTTTCCATAGCGGTTCACCAAAAACAAAATATCTACAGCAACAAAGTCGAGCACAACAACAACAACAACAACAAGAATAGCAGCAACAAAATAAAATAAAATACTTGGCCAAGCAAATGGCAATGGCAGTGGATGGATATTAAGTATCATAGTTTCTTTTGCAACATCATCATTTTGGTTATTCGAGTGCTATAAGAAAAGCAATGAGCTGCTGTTTTGGTTATTATGGCGAGGGTTGCCAGAATAGTTGTGCTGATTATAGAAAGTGCAATGTAAAACGCAAAAAAGGCTTAAACTTTGTTATACTTTTTATTGTATTGTATTGCAAATATGTATTTTTTCGTTTTATTCAACATATATTCCAATAGCGTCATTTATTTGTAATTCTTCATAAAATAATTTGAAAAATACTTCTTACTTCTTCATTACTACTTGAATATACATTTTTTTTCAAATTAATATAGATTATCATTTTCAATATAAAAATTTCTCGCGTTTGCTTATAAACATATAATATTGCCTTTTTATATTTTCTGCCTTTTTAAATTTCTCGCGTTTGCTTATAAACATATAATATTGCCATTTTATATTTTCTGGATTTCTTCCTCTAATTTAATTAGTAAAATTCCTTCTATCAGTTGCACTTGTTTATGTTACAAACAAATTAGTAGACTCTTTCATACTAAATATTGAAATCAACACTGATTAATTTTGTAAAAATTAGTTGCAATTAAAATGTCTTAAAGCCACCCTCGTTGAAATGATTTCAATGCAAGCCCGTGGCATCAATTTATCCCCCCTCTCCCACCGAACGCTTGTGGCGCCGCCCTCATCGTTTTATGCAGATGAATGCGCGCATTTATGAAAAATTTTGTTGTCATCGCAGTGTTTCGTTCTCGTTGTTGTGTGATAGTGTTTTTATTGCTGTTGCTTTTGTTGTACTGAGTGTGCTTCCAGTGCTACTGATGAGAAATAATGTTTGCGGAAAAATAAGATTTGTTTATTTTACGAACGATTGATTTTACCCGCCCCATTCTCGACCCCCCACTTGGGACTGTTAACATGCCCCGAACCGCCTGCCCTTCCTCCTTCATTTCCTTCCTGCCACTTCCCCCTTGATCCCTCTCCGTGGTCTGCATGTTGTGCTGTCAGTTGTCCGCGCTTCATTTTGTGCAGCTTAAAAATTAATTATCGCCGGCTCTTCGGGCTGTCAGTTTTGTGTCATTTGTTTTTGGGCTTTACAACTTTTGTAAATATTTCGTCAAAGTTTTTGCTCGCTGTGCTCGCATCATTAAATTCCCCGGACTTTGGACAAATCTTTGCCAGAATTAGCTACGATTTTAGAATGCTTACAATATTGTATTTTTTTTTGTCATTTTCCATTTTCGTTATTCGTTTTTGTCATGTTTTTTTTTTTTTTTTGTTTACTTTGATTTGATTTGTATTTTGAGTTACGTTAGGAATTCACTTACCCGGCACTAGCAGCAGCAGCATGGCCAGCCAACAGATATTTCTACTGCTGCCACGCCCCCTTTGCTGTCCAAGAGACGACATTGTGTTCCTCTCTTTCCTCTCCCTCTGCGTTCGAGTTGTGTTCAAGATTTGCATGCGAGTAACTGCTTCAGACTCGCTTTGATGCCAGCTATTATGCGGGAATAACGACATGAAAACTTTATGTATATATAAACCTATTTTTTATGTTTTTTCTTTTTTTTTGGTTGTCTTAATATCTTTTAGTTGTTTCGTCTGCTTCGTTTTGTCTGATTGTGCTCGTTGTCTGTGTGCTGCAGCCACTTCCTTTGGGCGGTGGCCTTATAAATATATATTGCCCAATAAATGTCAATTGTATTTAGACCACTTTTGCCGCTGGACGACGTCTGGCTTTTGTTTTTTTTTTGTTAAGTCTGCGTCTCAGCTGTAATTACAATTTTTTTTTTTTTTTTTTTTTTTTTTTTTTTATTTATTAAGTGAAGAATCTGTACAGCAAATTTAAAGTACCTTAACATCACAGGAGTATCAAATATATAAAAATAAACCAAACCTCAACACCAATATGAGGATTATATACATATGTATCAGCGTTATTGGCACCTAATTGTTTTGGCAAAGCCTTGCCGTTTAAGACGCCTTAATGGTCTCGCTGGAAGTAACTTCCTGGCTAGTAGGCTGCGGTGTCTTCTAAGTTTATCGCTATAGCGGCTTGTGTGTCTCCCAATCTGTTCTTCTACAGTATGTAGCTTCAAGTCTCTATGAAGCGTTGTGCCACGCACGAACCAAGGACAGTCTGTTATGTTGCGTAGTATCCGATTCTGCAACACCTGAATTCGTTTATAATTGGATTTGGCTGCGATCCCCCAAATCTGGATGCCATAGAGCCAAATTGGCTGGATGCAATGCGCATACACTGCCCTTTTGCATCTTAGCGGCAAAGTGCTTCGTCTTTGAATAAGCCAACGCAGTTGCTGGATCCTTAGGTTACATTTCTTAATTGTGGCTTTTAAATGTGGCCCAAATGTAAGGCGCTTGTCCAGTGTAATTCCAAGATACTTGGCTTGCGATGGCTGCTCCAGAGTAACTCCTTCTAGTTGGATTTCAGGGGTATTCATTATAAGCCTCTTCAGTGTGAAACAGGGGTTCGTTGTTTTAAGCGGATTTATTTTCAAGTTCCACCGTTTACACCAAGCAGCAAGAGCTTTGAGATATTCTTGTATTCCATTAGCTGCTTCTCTACGGCAACTGGAGTTATAGATGACTGCAATGTCATCTGCATAGGTTGCAATAAGTGCTTTGGAAGGAGCTACCATATGTTGACTGTTTGGGCTGGGTATATCAGCAGTGTACAATGAATAAAGCAGCGGTCCAAGCACACTACCCTGTGGTACTCCTGCACTCATACGATAGTTATTAGAGTATATATCCTTAACTTTGACCTTAAACTCACGTCCATCCAGATATGACCTGAAAATTCCATAGTAGGGAGCAGGTAGGAGGTTTTTAATTTTGGACATTAAGCCATCATGCCACACTTTATCGAAAGCTTGCTCCATATCTATAAAGACTGCGTTGGAATACTCCAAGTCGTCAAAGGCCTGTAATATATGCTTTACCAGTCTGTGGACTTGTTCTACAGTGCCGTGTCCTCCTCGAAAGCCAAATTGATGGTCTGGCAAGATATTGCTTTCAGTCAAAATCACTATAATTCTGTTGGCGATGAGTCTCTCCCACAACTTAGACAGGGAGGATAAAAGGCTTATTGGACGGTATGATTCAGGATGAGCCTCTGGTTTACCGGGCTTGTGGATCATCAGAATCGCAGCTAATTTCCATTGCTTTGGGAACGCTTGGATCCTAATAATAGCATTAAAAATTAATGCTATATATATAATCGCTCTTGTAGGCAAAGCCTTCAACGTTGCGTTACAAATCCTATCAATACCTGGCGCTTTATTTTTTGGCAAAAATTGAATGGCTTCGGATATTTCCTCAATCCTTATAGGCTTAATGGGCAATGACATCTGCAGTGGAGTATCCAAACTTTGATGGGTCTCTCTACTTTGTTCTATTGAAGCAAAGTTATGGGGAGTGAATCGATCCTCTAGATGTTGACCGAAAGCATTGGCCTGCTCCATTTCATTTTTTGCAAGTTCACCACCGGGACAACGAATAGGAACCTGTCTAAGAGGTTGTCGTTTAAGCGATTTTGTGCACTTCCAAAGTGAATAATTTGCGTCAACTGTGTAGTCCATGGAGGACAATTTTTGCTCGAAAAATCACTTCGGAGTTCCCTCAAAAGGGTTCGTAGTTGTTTCGCTGCCCTGTTCCACAAAAGACGGTCCTCAGGATCTTGAGAACGAATAGCTCTTCTTCGAAGGCGTCTTTTCCTTTTATTAGTTCTCTTGCTTCCCTTGTGAGAGCAATACCGTAGCTTATGGGCCGAAAATCAGGATCAGGTGGCGTTGAAGCAGAAGCAGCTCTATGTATATTCTCAGTTAGAATTTCGACTGCATTCTCAATGTCTTCCTTAGTGTCCAGAGTTGAATTTAGTTGGAAAGAGTTATTAAGAATATGTTTAAAAGTGATGAGATCAGTACGACTTGTGATTAACCGAGGACTTGGTCTGACATTAGTACCATTTGTTAGCAGATTAACAATAAGGGCTAAGTGATCAGACTCCAGGTCCCAGCTTTGACATATATTTATTTGAGAATCCAGTATTCCATGGTATAATGCGAAATCAATGCAAGTAGCTGTGTGATTAGGTACGTATGGGTATCTCGTTGGTGATCCAGTGGCAAGTATTTTAGCTCTGCTGACTGAAATGGATTCGACTAGCTCACGCCCTCTCGGTGAATTATATGTGTCGCCCCACATCCAATGTCGAGCATTCCAGTCACCTCCAACCAGAAACCTCTGGCCACAAGAAGCCAATATTTCAGTAAAATGTCTTTCCTCAATTTTGTGCCTTGGAGGACAGTATATTGCGCTTACTTCCATATATCCCAAGCCTGTCGCAACTTTAATGGAAGACATTTGAATGGTTTGTGTTTCAATAACACGTTGTGGGAAATGACTGAGAGAGCTCCTCACCAGTACCGCAGCTCCTCCATTACCGTGATTATGCCGTGATGGTTTATACGCTGGATAGAAGGAATATCCGAATATTTTAACAGCTTCACCTCGATTGAGCCTTATTTCACTTAAAAGTAGGATATCGACGCCATTGTTGTGCGCAAAGAATTCAACTTCTCTGGCTTTTCCTGAAATGCCATTGACATTCCAGATGACGATCTTTAGTGTGTTCATTTTAAGGCAGAAACATTGTTGTGGACCTGGGGAACTGATTTATCCCCAGCCAGTTGTTTGATAGAGTTGGCCATTTCAAAAACCATACTTTCGAGCCGTTCAAGTCGTTGACTGTTCTGCTTGTTTTGCGTTTGTTGTTCCTGCTGCTGTTGCTGTAGCCACAAAAGAATTGCTGCTGCTGCTGTTGCTGGAGTTGTTGCTGCCATTTCAAAAATTGCTGTTGCTGTTGTTCCAATATTGACTGAATGTCAAGAACATTTTGTTGTTGTCGTTGTGCAGTAATTTCCTTCCTGTTATTTACTTGTAGACGGCGCTGAGCCTGTCCATTTCCATTTTTGGCAATTGAGGCATAAGATAAACCTATACTATTGCAGACAGAAGGGTTAGGCATTTGCTGAATTGGTTGCTGTCGAGCTGACTGTTCTTGCTGTGGTTTTTGTTGTGGTTGTAGTCGCGTTGGTTGCTTCTTCGAACCCATAGATCGTCTTAGGTAATCTTGATACCACTGGCAACCCTTGTAACTTGCCGTATGACTCCCTCCACAGTGCATACATGTAGGCGGTTGGTCTTGTGGACGTACACACTGCTTTGTAAAGTGATCTTCACCACAACGAGCACAATTGGGATGACGACGGCAGTATTTCGCTGTGTGGCCAAATTCTAGGCATCGTATGCATTGAGCGATTTCCGATGTTTTCCGCATCCTTTCTATCCTTACACGTTGTCGGCAAAGCGTTACAATATCATATACATCATTAATTTTGGCACAAGGCTTGATATTAATAAAAAATATGTTTAGTTTCTCATCTCGGTTTGACCTTGACCTTGGGTTATGCACCTGAAGGGCTTCAAAACCTAAAGCTTTAAAATTGCCAACAATTTCGCTACTTAATGTGCTATGATGAAGCCCCTTAACAACTATTCTGTGAGGCTTCTCTTCCTTCAATTGGTACGTATGGAATTCAATTTCCATTTTATCAAAATGATCAACAATGGCTCTATAAGTTTGAGAGTCCTTGGGAAAAATTCTGGCTGTAACTCCTTGGTTAACTTTAACTATTACGTTATCTAAACTAGTGACCTCCGATATGACATCAAATAGATCGTTAAGGTTTGTAATACTTAAAACTATTTGCGGTGGTTTTGAAGTAACATTAGCATTATTATTACCATCAGAATTAATAGGTTGAGATCTATTGCCTGAGTCATGTATTTCCATATTATCATTTGATAAATTTGTTTGGGTAGCTGCCATAGAGCTAGTAGGGCATTCCTCTGCAGCACTGCTGCTATCTTCAACATGTCTGTCACTGTTTAAGTCGACTTCCATGTCTAGTAAGGCAAACCTATTCCTAGAGCTTGCCTTGCTGGTTGATGCTGAGGATGATCCAAATGACAATTCTCTGAGTGCTTTCTTAGAGTTACCAATTGGTGAGAGTGTTTTCTTCCTCTTACTCGACATATGTTTTTGGCTAACCTTCAACTTGGTAGCAGCATCATTAAATGGAGGAGACGAAAATCCAGAAGTTTGATTGACAGTTGGAGAGACAATTGTAGCACCTCCACTGAGTATTGGGGAAGCAAGTGCGCTTTGCGTGAGATTCGCATAATTTTTATCCATGCTCACTGCAGAGCAAACACTGCTGATTGCCGTAGTTGATGCAGTTGCCATAGTGTAAATTGTATTACTAGTAGCACTAGTAAATGTAAGCGTTGTAGTTATTGTACTAATATTTTGAGTTACAGAACACAAAGGGCGAAGATCACTAATAAATTTCTGACCTTATCTCCAAAGGTGATTTACCAGCCACTTGTAGCATTTTTTCATAATCAAACTGCTTATTGCTAAGCTGAGTGTTAGGAAAAATATTTCCATCCATTACCAAATATTTTACTAATCAATGTAACTTATTAGTTTCAGTTTGGCTTCAAATAGCAAAAGTTTCTGCAAAGTTTTTGTCAAGGACAAAAGAAGGTCAGATCGCTTGACAGATAAGCGCAGATTTTATTACCCCTCTTGTGCGGCTGCGCGCAGAGTGAGGGGCGACGTACTGCCCAAACGGGCACAGAATGCAGTCTTGTCTCACTACAGTAATGTTTTTGTTGTTGTTCAGCTGCCGACACTGCAGAAGCCAGCGTCCGAAATTTTACGATTGGCACACGAAGAGTGCGCAAAAGAGAAACTCGAAAAATAAAAAAACAAACGAGAGTTACACTTGTTTTGTGTTTGCTTATCCGCGACACAACCGATCTCAATGAGAGCAGATTAGCGACTTGTAATTACAATAAATATAAAATGGTAACTTTAATAAAGAATCAAGTAAAAGTTCGACATGAATTTGATGCGCTGCAAAGTATGCTATAAAATTTTTCATTCTCTTTATTTGTGGATAAAACTTGAAGGCGGTGTAAATAAAACTGTTAAATCAGGTTAGTAACTACATAAATGTATATTTTTATATTGCACTACAGAAAACTTATAAAACAGGCAGAAGGAGGCATTTATTGATCAGCATGAAAGGCTGAGACTATATAGCAATGTCTCTCTGGTTGTATAAAACCCTGGAACTTAGAGATTGAATAGATTGAGCTTTATGTTAAGTTTGTATGACATTACTATTTATTGTTGCACGCAGATCAAGTTTGATTTATATTTACTTTCGTCTTTGAAAAAATTAAAAAGGAATTTTGACGTAAGAGTCGTATTGGTACTGTGTACAATAATAATTACAGTAATTATTATTCCTAAACATTTCGTTACGATCTGTTAATAATTTTACAAGTTAATTAAGAAGCAATTTTAAAGGCAAACCGGCTGCCCTATGGTATATTTTGAATGTTGTTGTAGTATATTTTCAGCATGTTTTCGGTATATTAGTTTGGTGTATTTTTAGAATAAAACAGCAATATTTTGCTTTGATTAGCGAGTAGATACCAGTCGAGCATACTCGGAATACATGTACATTATAGTTATATATATATATATATATATATATATATATATATATATATATATATATATATATATATATATATATATATATATATATATATATATATATTAGTTATTATTGTAGTTAGGTATACTAATTTGGTGTATTTTTAGAATAATAATAATAGCAATGTTTTGGTTTTATTGATAATTGGAAGCCGGTCACTTATTGTCCAGCAAATTTGACTGTAGAATTCTTACTTGTTTTTATTTTGTATTTATTTCACTTTTTATAAATAAACAAATTAAATAATAATTGTTGTTGTTCGTCGCATTTTGATTGCTAAGTGATTTTGTTTTTGTATTTTACCTATACAAAATACACTTAATGGTCAGCTTCGCTTCCACGCTCGCTTCACTCGCTCTGTATTTGTTTTGGAGGGGAACTAACGTCCGTGCAAACACTGCGATTAATGCAATTAACGCAGCACTTTAATTAAAAATCACTCCACAGGCAAATGCACACACATGCCTCTACTTCTTCTCCCTTACCTCTCCTTCACTCTCCTTTTCTCATTGTAATACATTCCAACTCTCCCCTCTTTGCCTTAGCCTTCAATTGCAATTCGATTCCATTTCAACACTAATCCGCGTGTGTTGCAGCAAATGAAAAAATAATAGTATTAACAGCCAACAAAGTAAACAAAAAGATAACAGCAGTTGGAATGAAACAAAACGGAAAAGAAAAGGAACCGAGCGAGTACAACAAAAGCTGGGAGAACGGTATTAAATGGGTATCCCTTTGGGGGGCATTTAATTGAGATTACGCATATCTGACTGACACCCACATAAGCGGGAAGCGGAAGTGGGCCATTTTGTCTGTCTTCATTTACCATTGCCCCGCTTTCCTCACTTGCCCCGTTTCTGGTGTCTTCGGACCATTTCCTAATTGTCTTTCGCGTTGCGCCAAAAAACTTCAATTCACACTTTAATTATTTTGCCAGTCTTTACACATTTAAATAAAATCCACACACACATACACTCTCTCACATGTGTTACATACTCTTGCAACTTGTTTTTGTCGTTAAAAGTTTTTCGAAACGCTTTTGGCAATATCATTTTCATTCCCCAATTCCAATTTTCCATTCGCTTTGCTACTTTTAGCGCTCTGTTACAACAAAACGTGACACACACACACATACATACATGTCAACTTCTCTTCTCTCTCACCCTCTTCACTATTTCTGTCCCTTTCTCTACTCGTTCCGCTTCTTAAATTTGTATTTGTTATTGTTTCTCTTTGGCTTTTTATGCATTTAAATTCGTTTTTCTTCCTTTTAATTTCTGTTCTTCTTTTGCCAGCCTGCAAAATGTTGCAAAAAATGCTGCCAAGTTTTGCATTAAAAATGCTGCCAATGCAAAAGAGAAAGAAGAGAGAGAGAGTGAGACGGCAGCTATATGGCCATTTCATTCGCAATTTAAGGTAATGAGCACATACAAAGTGCAATTAAAAGCTTGTTGCCAAAAATGCAATTTTGCGTATACATTTCACAGTCCCTCACTGCTATCAGGGTCCACCTGCTTTCATATAAAGTCTAATATAAAATAATTTTGAAAAAAAAATAAAAATTTTTTATGTTGCAAAATGATCAATTTGCAATTTTGTTGTATTATCGTATTTAATCCCGTTTAATGCAAAGTTAATTTGTAAGCGTATTGAAACGTGGCCCAAAATAAGTGTGGCTTTCTTTTTGGGTTCTTATTACGCTGTATGCATACGTGTAATTATTTTTGCTGGCTTTGCTTTACGCTTGTTTCCTTTTGTACTTGAAAAGTGAAAAAGTATGATCAGCTTAAAAGTATGCAATATTTCGTTCTCCAATTACAAATTTGTATGGCATAATTGCAGGTTTGTTTACATAAATTAAAAACGTAAACAAAAGATTTTACTTATTTGCCTGTTGTAATTCTCAAGTGGTTCTAGATTTTTTTTGATACGGAACCAATATGTGTTCGGCTTTAGCCTCTGGGAAGTTTCTATTGCGACTTTTGGGGTTATCATTCCATAATAAGCGGAGTGATCTCCTGTATCTGTCTGTAGGCTTTGGATGCGCTTTTGGAGTCTAGTGTTCGGCTTGCTTAGAGCCTCTCTGACATGGACGATGGATCATTAGCCGGGGCCCCCAGTATTTGAGTATTTTAATATATCGAATAAAACTATAATCCGAATTGATTAAATGGGAAAATATTCATGGTACGGTCAAATTTTAGGTAGAGGCAATGGATTATGAGGATTCTGGAGGAAATAAATCATTTGAGTCCCTTGTCTTATACAAATGCTTTCCTTACCTTGCACAGTGGATCCGCCAAAAAAAAAAGAAAAAATGTGATGAATTGAATTATTTAATATGAATTTTGAAATTGAAGCTATTTACCTTAAATCGAAATATTAATAGTTAACTTCGTGTCAAAGATTTTTCGTAAAAATAATTTGATCGAATAACTCTTTTTTTTGTGTATTTTGTAAAAGTCTATTTTATGTTTAGTTGGTTGGCTGTCCCAGTAGGGCACTTGTGTTGCTAAAGAATGCAAACTGCAACAACATCCTGTGTTTCTGCTGACTTGCATTTAGCACACAATGTCACAATGCTGACTAGGCGGGATAGCGATCACGCCACAACTCAGACTGCCCAAGCTCAGCGTTATGTATATCGACTCTGTTAGAACTAAGCACTTCACTTCTGTAAAGAATACGAAACAATAAAGTCCAACCAAATTATGGCCAAAGTCGACAGCGCATGCATTTAACGAGCCTCCAAGATGAACTAAAGGACATTACAACAACAAAAGGAGTGGAGAAAAAGAGTAGAACAGAGAAAGAGAGATTTATAGGAGAGAGAGAGAGAGAGAGAGCAAGAGTAATATGAAGGGATTGAACCAACATGTAGAGAGCACTTGAACAAAAGTCTTAAGTGAAAGTTAAAAGAAGCTTTCAAGTAAAGTGTTAAAAGCAAGTGAAATAAGTTCGAAAAAGAATCATATAAAGAAATAGTAAGGTAAACGTCAGATAAAGATTGTGGAATCAGAAGTTGAATAAGTTAACACAAGCTACATTAAATTAAGCGTTGAATTGGTGGCTGAATGTTGAAAGATTCAAATGGAAACAAAACAGAAAAGAAAACTTAAAGGTAATAAGAAAGAAAAGAGTTGAGAACTCCAGCCAAATGACTAATTGATCTATGATGAATGCATCTGTTATATAACTTAATGAAAAGCACCTCAGAGCTTGCGAATTGCAATGAATCATAAGTTACATAAAGCATGACAAATTGTCTCAGCTGTGGGAGCATTGCTAACACAGCTTTACTCTTTGCATCACTGTGCAACACTGCGTATGCGTAATCTATGTTAAACTCGCTGCATGACGCTTCTTTTGGGTTTTGCTTGCAACGAAAACAGGCAACAGAAACCAGTTCGAATGTATCTGTGCACTTCCGCTGCAATCTAGGCAAACACAGTTGACAAACAACAAACAGCAACAACTAACAGCCTTAAGTATTTTCTTTATTTGTGTGTATAAATAACATAAAAGAGGAAAAGCACTCGCCATGCCATATCGAATGCACGACGCCATCAAAGTCGCAGTTGTGCACGAAGCTCAAAGATACTTTTTGTATCTTTATATCTACTGCTGTAGCTGCTGTTGGTGCAGTTCATTGACTTGCCAGTTGTCTGCGTGTTGTTGTTGTTCTCTGCTCTTGTTTGCTGCTGAATGCTACGGCTCACTTATTTCATTTCCCAGCGCCTTGTGGTCCATCAATTGTGTGCATATTTTATTTAAACGATTTCTCTCTCAGCGTATGACATGAGTTTTCCTTTTCTACTCTTGTTTTCTTTTTTCATTTGATTTTTTTGTTTGCTCGTTGTGTTTTTCTTTCTCCTTGTGCTGATTTGCTTGCCTGAGTTTGTGGGTCAAGCGTTCGGGTCTCAGCACTTGTGCATCTCAACTGAAATGTTTTTGATGTTGTTTCTATGTTCAGAGCGTGTGTCCATTGGGATGACACCACACAACCGCCAACAGCAATTACATGTGTGTGTGCTCACACAACACACAACACACGAGTGTCCCGGGTGTTTCCTACGCTTGTTCAACCATTGTGTGCGTAGAAAGATTTGCATTATTTTTGCAGTTTTTGTGAGAGCTTCCGAAAATCAATAAATAATCAATAAATATTAATCGCTTGCAATTTTTTTGCATTTTTTAGTTTGCCTACTGTTTATGAAATCTTAATGAAAATAGTTGAAAGAATATAAGTAAACTCTGACAAGGCTGGATTAGAAAAGCTTGGATCAGTGTGATCCTTTCTTTTAGGAGTTTGCGAGAGGGAATTTCTCGTGGTTATAATTTAAAATGAATTAACTTAGCTTATTATAAGAAATGTGAAGCATTTGATTTTAAATTGTCAAAGACAGATTAAGATTTTGTACTATATATAATATCGTACTCTATTATTTTATTAGCAAAAGATAGTAAAAAGTAAATAATAGATCAACAAAGAAAGAAGTTTAACGAATATTAATAATTACAAGGCATAAATCATGCACATTCTAATGGCGAGTGTCTAATAATAATTACAAGATCCCTTGTAGATATTTTGTTCTCTATGGTATAACAATCATATCTTGATTTTTATTGAGTCCTAACATTTAAAAGACTTGTGTATAACTTGGAGACTGTCGAATTATTATGAAGCTTCTGTTGATATTATGAATATATGGATAAAAAAGAATTGCAGGTGATGATAAAGTATTGTTTTATGAAGGGAAAAAATACAGTTGAAGAATAATCTTGGCTTGATGACGAATATAGTATATGCAGACTTTGGGATATCTGGTATTTTTACTGTTTTATTTTGGGTTTAAGCACCAAATGCAACAATCTGGAAGAGATTCGTGGTGGACTTTCACGTGGAGCAAATTACGGATTAATCTGGAAATGCAGTTAGGCTTTGCTGCCCTTGACCAAATTCTGAGGACAAGTGCAGTTGAAATACCAGACGATCATAAAATCGAGTAGTGGATTCAATACACACAGCTCACAGTAAAGAACAGGTGAGAGGGCAGAAGAGAAATTCTCTTAGTGTACACACGAGTATATTGTGAAACCGAAGTGTGGAAGTGTTTAATGCTGCTTGCTGCTGATCGAGGTGGAGACGTTTGAGAAGAGGATCTATGAGTATAGCTATTTTCTACTGTGTTCTGAGTTACAGAAATTAAATTTTTAAAAATTCAAAAATATTAGCTGCCAACGCCAGAATTTTAATATTTAAAACTATTTTGAATTTGGTCTTTGTTTGTGCCGACAGTTTTTGAGCTAATTTTTGCGTGGCTTTTCTTATGCAGTTTGCCAGATTTTGCGGCAATTAATTGACGCTACCCCGAAAAGTAGCTTTTCAGGTATTGTTTTAGCATAAATACAGAAGGATTACGAGCAGGTGGTGGAGGGGCTGAAACAGGAGCATAGTGTGCGGCTGATGTATTCTGTTGTTGTCCTGTCGTGGTTGCCAACCTTTCTTAGACCACAGAAACTCATTACGAGCTGTTCTCCGCTCTGCACTGTTCTCTGTCTCTTTCGCTTTCGACTATCTTTGTCTCTGTTTCTGTGTTTTTGCTATTTTGCAATTAAAACTTTCATTAAAGTAATTAAAATTGCAACAAAATCAACAAAAATACAATCAAAATCTAGCAAGGAGAGGGGAAGGGAGACACAGGGACAGAGACTAACGTGGTTAGAGGTTCAGTTCGGGGCCTTGACAAATACACAAAAATGCAGTTAAAAATGTACGACAATGGCAGTGAAAGGGATGGCGATACAGACAGAGTGAGAGAGAGAGAGAGAGAGGAAAGAGGGAAGAGAAGTTTTGCGGTGGAGAGAGGAACAAAGACAAAAGTGTGACAAATATAAACAGGAGCGTAAATAAAATAGCAAAATGCAAATGTGGAGAGAGAGGAGTTGAGGGGATAATAAAATGTGGTAATTGTAAATAAGTGGAAAATGAGTGCGAGGGAAGCAAAGAGAAAGAGAGAGAGAGAGAGAGAGTCGGAGAGGGGGCTAAACAAAAATGTGGAAGTAACATTTTAAATTCAAATTAAACGACTGGCAAAGCCACAAAGGATTGACATGAAGTTAGTGCCACAGCAGCAGCAACAGCAGCAACAGCAGCAACAGCAGCAGTAGCAACAACAATTGCTGCACGAATTGTTAACTAAAGGTAACCACAGCTGTTGCAGTTGTTGGTGTTGTTGCAGCAATTGCTGCAGTTGACAGTTGCAACGCATTGTAGCATCTGTGCAATTGTTTTTGTATTTGTGTTTGACAGTTGTATTGTAACAAATAAATATTGAGAAAATAAAGCGAAAGGAACAACAAAAAAGCAAGTGGAAAAGTGTAGATTGAAAAGGCAAGTGGCAAAGTGTTTTTTAATTGCGTAATTTTTAATTAATTTGTACATCATTTGTAAAACAAATACTCTCTCGCATGCACACACATACACACACACACATGACAAAGGTCAATTTTGTAATTTCGGAAAATGGCAAAAATCGCTTTTGCCTATTTGACATTGTTATTATTTTTATGCTTTGGGCGCTTTGGTCAAATTAGTTTATTGCATATTTTTGGCAGCTCTTTACTAGAAATATGAATTATTGCGGCAGCAATTTGCATTTTAAATAAATATTGGCAAATTCTATTATAATATTTGTAATATCAAATGTGTCATTTACTGGTGTAAAAAAATGACAGCCATATAGAAACATTATAGACGCATTTACATAAGTTTGCTTTGCATTAACACAATAGAGAAGTCATTTGCAAACTTTTGGTGTCACATTTTAAACATTTAGCTTTAAGCCTTTTAATTTAGGGGAATTTTAATACAATCCCAGTAAATTGCTAAAACATAATCATGAAAATGTAATGCTTCAAAATCGACTTTAGTATTTAAACAAAATATTTTTGTGAATGTTGCCATGTTTTACAATCATATTATATATTTTGTACTTTATGAAATGATGAATATAGATATACGAAGGGTACGTTTTAGAATTTATGTGGTATATTTATGATACATTTTAGTATTTATATGGTATATTTTCGGTATATGAAATCAATCTGTATTAATAAGAGATATCTTTTTGAAAAATAGCATCACAACTGTCCATAAAATGGCAGCGACAGTGGACTTTTGAATATCTTTTGTTTCCATAGGAAAAATGTGTGCATTGCAGAATCTGTGTTACAGAATCTTTAAAGAGAACTGCACCTAAGGGAAACAAATAAGAAAGCTACAATTGAGTGTGCTCTAATTGATATATTTCAGTATTTGTATGTATATTTGCGACATATTATAGTATTTTGCGGTATATTCTTGGTATATTTTAAGAATATGATTTAATTGAAAATGGGTAGCGGGTAACTCACAGCTGAGCACACCCAACTTTTAAATATTGTTAACTTTGTTTTAACAAACTCGACAACTTTTTTTGCAGCTAGTCTAGCTTTACTTACGTCCAACTATCTGATTCTTTTATGGATAATGCAATATTTTTGTTGACTGAATTGGAAAGCCGAGTAGTCCACTTAGACAGTCTGCGGCTGCTCGCTTTTGAGTCAATGAATATAGTACTTGGATATAGACTCTGAAGTCTCAGCGAAGATGTAACATTTCAATGAGCCATATGACAATCTGTGAATGTCGCGCTCTTGTTTACGCTCAAGTACTTTGGATTCATATTTACATGAAAGCAAACTTGAAACTCAAACAGCTGAAAGATGCTGTATGTTATGTCGCTTGTAGTCTGCCACATGCCACATGCCACATGTGTCGTCTGTTTGTCTGTCTGTTAGGTTTTTTGCGGACAGACGGAAATAAAAGATTTCACAAAACATTGCACAGTCAATGTTCGCCTAGAAGTCGACGAGCAAACAACTTAGCCACGCCCACGCACACCTAAGGCGGCCCATCATGCCAATTTTTAAAGGCAACTTGATACGCCAGACAAATAAAGGGAAGCGAAAGAAACAGCAGCAGCAGAAGAGGCAGACGTTTTTTTCTTAAAGTCGAAAGCTGTAAAAAATGATAAACGCTTCAACTGATGACACATTCAGTTTCACACACGAACGACTTTCAATTTACATTTGATGTTTTATGTTTGCCAGCATTTACGAAGCGCAAACGGAAAACGCACAAAAAAAAAGAAGTGAAGAAACACACGCACACACACATATACAATATGTACATGTAAAAGAAAAAATATCACTCATACGCACCCACGCACAGGAAAAACCCAAAAATACTGAAGCGAACCCTGTGAACTGAACTCTCTAACCAAGCAGAGAGCAGCTGCTCGAGTTGTCAAAGTGCGGTGGGGGAGGAGAGACGGAGAAGGAGACGACGTTGGTGCCAAGTAGACGACAACAACAAAGAGGAGGAGAACTAAGGAAAGGGAAGGGAAGGCTCTGCAAATAAACGAATAATATTTTTGTACTTCAAATAGAAGGGAAAATGCGAATGCCACAAGTAGAAAACGAACTTGCCTCGCATTGAACGCGCATAATTTTTCCCAACAAAATGCCAAATCCAAGAGTCTAAATCACACACAACTCTCAGCATGAAAAAAAACCCAACTCAATAATTCGCTTGAGTTAATGTCTGGCCAGGATTTACTTAGTTTCTGAGCAAAAGGATTGCTTCGATGTCAAGATGTCGATGTCTGCATGCGTATGTGTGTTGCCTTCAATTGAACGACAGTTTAGACTGTGTGTGTGTGTGTGTATGTGTGTGTTTGTGGAGTGAAGTGGGCGATGCTGTGACTAAAGGGATCTATTGTAACCCTGCTGAGCTCTAAACTCTTCCATTAGCTCAAGTATGGCTTGTGGATGGGAATTTCTCTACAACTTCTACGATTTGAGTGGATGCGTTCTTTCGATAAGCCCAAATCATCTTTACGTTAAGGCAATGAGTATAGATAGATAAAGTATTTGTGGTTTCTTTTGATAGGTTTCCCTAGAACAAAATCGAGTTAAGCCTTTTGTTAGGTTTTCAATTAAAATGTATCTTAAGTGTACATTCTACTCTAGAGCGTAATTTAGTTAATTAATTTCTTCGTCTTAGTTGTATAGTTTAAATAGCAATAAAGCTTTGAAAATCAGTTATTAATTTCTAAGTCTTAGTTATCGTTTGAATAGAAATAATGCCTTACACATTGGCTACAAATTAATATTAGGAGGATTGAAAGAGATTATAAAACTAATTTGCAGATAATTAGAATGAATAGTCAAACAAGAATAGATTGATTGCTCCGATTTTCGAAGTTGACAAATTACATTATTTAAGCAAGTATTTGGTTTGCATTCTTTACTACAATCTTGTGAATTAATTTCATAGTTATAGTTTTGATTTAAGTAATAAATTAAATATTTATTACCAGAAACTATAAGGCAAAGAGATAAGTTATTTTAATGGTTAACAACAAATCTAGTAAAATATGAATTATATTTTATGTTGGTTTCTATTATCCAATAAAGACTTCTTCAGATTTTTTTTTTATATATTCTTTTAATTGAGGTAAGTGATTTTTTTTCTTACTTGCATTTTCGATTCAATACTTCTTTTTAAATTAGATTATCTAGTGACTATTAACGATCATTTCCTTGAATCATCTACGAGTATAAAGAATTGCGTAAAAGTAAAAATGTATTTCTCTTTGATTTCTATTATCCAAAATGTGAAATATCTTTTGTTGGCCTGTGCCAAATCACATAAATATTCATATATGGTATTCACAAGTGCTGTTTTGCAACTTTAGATTTATTTGCCCAGCAACATTTTGTAAAGTCTCAAACAACTTACTTGACGCAGTATTTGGTGAGCTCAAACAACAAAGTTCTTAATAATTTCTGTGAGTAAATGCTCGAAAATTGGGTTCATAAAAGTGGCACGTGCCCAGTGCTCGGGTGTGTATATGTATTCTTTTAGTTTTTTGGGACAACTTGCTGTTATGTAAGATTCTGAGAGAGAGAAAGAGAGAGAGAGAGAGAGAAAACTGTGAAGTGTCTCATTTTCAATGGGCACTTGTCAACGTTTCACATCTCGGCAATAATTTGCTTGGGATGCCACAAGGCTTGACATGAACCTCAAAAAGCACTTCAAGAAGCAGCAGAAGCAGAAGCAGAAGCAGCAGCAGCAGCAGGCACACAACAAGTTACACACCCACAACAACACATACAAAGAGATAGTCGTGAACAGCATGTGGTCAGAAAACAAAAGCTAAAGTCAAAGCAGTTGCCAAAAATTGCCCATAACGAGCACTTGAGGACAAATGTGACATGCCAAAAAGTTCAGAGGAATTCTCTTGACCAGCAGAAGAAGGGAACAAAGGGAGCTATGTTTGCTATGCGAGCTATTCAATAACTACCTTATAGATACAGCTACGTGTGTATAGATTTAAAGTGCTTCGAGCTACTCTCAAGCAACAAGAGTGCACTTAAAGACCCAAGACCAAGTCCAAGCTGTCCGGCATTTTGTCTCAATGAAAGCCACGTCACATAAGTTACGATTTTTTACCTAATTTATACGGCGGACCACGACTCCATCTCCGTCTCCAACTTCGACTCGGTTTGTTGTCCGGATGCCACTTGAAGCCATATAATTGCGCTTATCTCTTGGCGCACACTCAAGTTGCCCCAGCTCAATATGTTCCTCCTCCTCGAGAGAGTGAGAGAGTGAAAGGTGGACTGAACTGAGGAGTAAAATGAAGTGCCCGCTGCTGCTGCAAAGGACACCACACACACACATACACACACACACACAGACACCGCGCGCAAGGACATCGACAAGAACAAACAAAAAACAAAAGCAAAAACCTGGCTACGACTATTTGATTTAAAAGCAAGTATAAGTATACCTTTTTTTTTAGTTCTCCTTCTCGCTTCAGTTGTTGTTTTTATTTGTTTGCTGCGGTGACATTTTTATATTGTGTGTGTGCGAGTTTCTTTTTTATACATATAAATATATATATTTTTTTCGGTTGCCACAAACTTTTTGGCATGCCACCAATGAGATTATCTTAAGTGGGCTGCCATTTTTACACTACATTGAGAGAAGTAAGAGAAAGGTCCTTCGATTGCAGCCTGATTCGGTTTCGGTTCAGTTTTTTGGGGTCTGCAATTCCCAAATAACTTTTCAAATAGTTTTTAATGCGCACAAAACTTCCAACTTCATTTCGAATCAAAAGCAGTGCAAAAACAATGCCGCTCTGATCAAAATCTAAAAACGATTGAGACAAATCGATGCGAATTTGGCAACAAACAAAAATTCTAAAGTAAACTAAAAACTAAACTATAATTGTTACTCGCATTTGTTGCAAAATCAATATAGTTGTGTTTGCAGAGACGCATTTTCTAGTGGGTCAGGGTTAGTTCCTAAATGGATTTGTACAATTATTCAGATGGCAAATTAATGGCGATGAAACCAAAGAAATTGTAGAGTAAGTTAATTGCAATTCAATATCATTGAGAATCTCATTGCAAGATATATGAATTTAGACATATGCAACAAAGAACTATGTTTGTAATATTTATTATTTCCTAGCGTCTTAGTATTCATTCTTTTTTATAGTTTGATGTGTTGTTTACATTAAAGTGAAATGTGCCATTTTCCATTTCTGTTTTTCAACCTGCTTTAACTTTGAAATATGCAGCATAAAAAAATGTATTTCTCTTGCTGTTATTAAAAACATATTTTATACATTCATTTTGTATATCATTTCTTTAACGCTTTAAATTCTTTTGCCTACTTCGACAACAAGCATATTGCATATTGTCTGCCAGGTTGTTTGTGTACATTGAGAAATGTTCAGTTTGCAAAAATTCTTAGTCCCGTGCGCAACTTTTCCATTCTTCCCTCTCCAACTTTGCCTCTGTGCCTCTCTGTCTATTTCCCTGCTTTATCTTTTGCTTCCCATTTGCCAATCACATATTTGTTTGTATTGGTATTGAAAAATGTTCAGTTTAAATTTTGGGCTTTGTTAAGGAATCCAAGCTGCAGACGCCAATCTCTTACTTTCCCTCTTTCTCTCTCTCACTCTCTGTCGCTGTCTCCATCTTGTAGTCTCCCCTTCGCACCTATGGCGGGCGCTTTTGAAGGCTTCAAGTGTGAACACACATTATAATAAACGCCTCAATTGTTGTTCAGTCATCTGTGTAATTTATGTTTAGCTAATGTTCAGGCATCGATGAGCTTGTCAGCTTTTGTGAATCACAGCACACACACACACACTCTCACATATTGCCTGTCGTATCTGCTGTGATGCGCCACACACACACACACACACACCGACATTAACCCCCATTGAGCTGAAGTCAGGCTACGAAATGACGTTAAGGTTGCTTCGTTGAGTCTAATAGACTTTCCTGACTCTGCCGTCGTCTGTCTCTCCGTGTTGACTTCGCATCTGTCCTAGTTTTGGTTGAGTTTAGAGCGCAATCCTGTATAGTGCAGAGCGTTTCTGGACGAGAGTTGTGTGGCGTCCTAAGTAACGGTAAACGAAATCCTTTGCCATCCACTTTGCCATCTCAAGCTCTGGCATTTTATGGAACTTTGCTTTCGTCTACTCAATCTTGTTCTCGTTCTCGTTCTCGACCCGTTCTCCGCTTCATCGTTGCTGTTGTTGTCCTCGCTGTTATTTCGTTTTCTATTTTTTGCAGGACATGTTTCAATGATTTCTTATTTTTGCCATGAGGCGAAACTGTTGCGCTATTTGGTCCCTTACAGTTTTCTGCCTTCTTTTTGTAGTTGTTCTTGTTGTATTTTGTGTTTAGTATTTGTCGCTCAGTCGGTGTTAAATCATTGATGTGTGAAAAAGGCAAGTCTCAGTGCATCGATCGATGTGGAAACTGTTTTTTCTTATTTCTTGAAATCAAGTTGGCATTGAATTGAAATCTTTTCGTAGTGCTCTAAAAAATATGTCACTTATTTCAGTATTTATTCGTAACCACCTCCGGTAATATCTCAACATTCAAATAATTTGTTTTATTTGAAACGAAAAGATTCTTCGTTTCGAATTCCTATCGCAAGTATCTGAAATTCCGGTAAGTTTTACTAGACGAAAATAAAAACTTAATTCAGAATTAATATTTGAATATTTTACAGTGTTGCTCAACGCTTGATCGAGATGTGTCAAAGTGCCTGTGGTAGCGTGTCCTATGCTCTAGCTTATGGTCCTGTTGGACCCGCCTTGCCGGCGATGAACTACAACAACTGTTGCTGTGGTCCCAGTCCGCCGTGTGGTCCTTGGACCTGTCCGCCCAACAGATGCCGTTGCTGCGGTGAATGTGGTTGCTTCGGACCCTTTTACTAGAACTATCATATATTGTATGATAGACCAGGATAGGAGAGTCTTTTTGACTAAACTAAATTGATATCTTTCTGTATGCTTGCGTGGGAAGTCGGCGAAGTGTTTTTTCTAGGTTTTGTAATCAAATAAATTGTTTGTCTATGTAAGAAATTGCAGTGTTATTTAATGAATATACGTCAATAATAATAGTTTGGGAAACACGGGAAGAGCTCATCTGTATGTCTTGCGTTATCCCGAATAAGGATGAAATATTTGAAAATCTATGATATCTAGATATTAATAATCTTCAGTTTTTAACCCTAGAATTGTGCTGGCTATTTTGCCATACTGTGCGACTTCAGAGACTTCGCCAGTTCTCGTGACTGGAGAAAAAAATTATTATTACTTTATTCCTGAACATTGCAGATATTGGTATTGGTATATACCAAGTAATTCAAGTGGCTTTCACCAAATTTAAAGGAACCCACGCGCCGCAGACAAGAAAACCGTCGAAAATGGGCATTGAGTTCATATTAAATCCGTATTCACAAGACTACAAATCTAAAAATCCAACCGAGCAAGCGCGTAGCTTTTTAAAGAAGAAATTTGAAAAACAAAATACGAAAATTATTTTGGCCTCGTAGGCTACTACACATCTAATTGCGGAGCATATTTTTCATATTTGTTTCTGCTTAGAACAATTATTATATTCCATGAGAGAAATAAAACAATCGCTATGTTCAATTACTATTAAAACGTGATTGTTCTATTTGGGATTACAATGCAAAAGTTTTTCATAGGCCGTTTTCCAATTGCTCACGGCAGCGGATTTTGAGGGATCTGCTGGAGGAAGCGGGAATTGAAAGCAGGGATTAATTTCAACTGCAACTTGGTGCGGCACCAGGCAATGGCCTCGACTGCAGCTGGTGTCCTTGACAAAGCACTTGTCCTGTGGTCCACATGGAGTCGGAATAAAATCTCTGCCCGAGTAACGCAACGTCGACAGTGGAGGATTGTTGCAGGCCAATTCAAAGGAGGCACATGCCCAGCCACCGCACATCGTGGCTATAAAATGATGTGGCTAAACCATGTAGGGGAATATTTGAGCTCAATATTTCATACAATATTTTTGTATAGTCAGACTTACTCTGGAATGAAGTAAAATTTAGACTGCGGGCATTTGAAATAGTTTTTTCTAGTGCTTCAATTTAAAATGTTTGCCACGAACTCATGGCCAACTCGAGGTGCAACAGTGTGTTCTTTAATAACCGCAGCAACCGGGGCAGCCACCGCCACAGCAACCGCCGCCACAACAGGGCGAACAGCTGTCATAGGGTCCACAGGGAGTGGGAGCGAAACAGCGACCCGTGAATCGCATCGGCGAGAGGCGATGGTGATTGCAGGCAATCGCATACGAAGCACAGGCCCAACCACCGCACATCCTAATACTTTATGGAGCTGCACTTGAAAAATACGGAAAAACGGGAGCTGGGAACTGTAAACTGAAAATTTTGAAGTTGTGTGGGGGTAACCTGTTAATGAATGTCTGTGTTCGTCGAGACAGTGCTCGTTGTAGTCGTTACCCTGACAGCTGTTGACATGCCACGCCCCGCCGACTTGTCCAATTGAAATCTCACTATCTCTCTCAACCCCAGCTCAACACTGGACAACGGAGCAGGATTTAGAGAGCGGAAGACACAGGACATTGCAGAGCCAACAATTTCGTAAATCTTGCCAAGCCGTGTTGAAATCCATGCGAATCTCGCACACCATGCACACAGCCCAAAAAGAACCAGAAAAAAATATGCTAAAAATGGAGGCAGCTAAAGTGAAATTAATCCAACAACAGGCACAGTGGTTGCAACGATGGGGAAGAGTTGAAAAAGAGAAGTGACATACGCTACTAAAACGCGATACTTTTATTGAACATTTTTAAAATATGGAGAGTGCGTATACTTAATATGTCACTATAAATATTAATTATGGTTTTGGATTTAAAGGTAAAATGACTACCAACATTTTGATTGCATATTTCTTAAATACCAAATAAATCAAATTATTCTCAAACAAATTTGAGAGTCTGCAGAAAAAGTTTTTCTTTAAATTGTCTAAGTTAGTAAATTAATATTAATTAGTAGATTTATCCTTTTTAAAAATTTCTAAAACATTGGAGTGAGAATAATTTAGAAATGAAGCATTAAAAAATAAGTTCCAGTTTCTTAAAATAATTATTTTATTTTTATTTATTTATCGATTAGGCCAGACTAATTTTAAAACTAAACCAACTGCTTGGATAAGCGATTGCCACAATTAAACTTCATTAACAAGAAGTAGTTCTTCTATGAAAATAGTTCTTCTTTGAATAAAATATGGGTTTCATTTAACACTTTCAAAATATACTCGTATTTGCTCAAGGCAAGAAAAAAAGTGTTTTAAATATAAGTTATTTTGAAGGCCTAAATTACTCTGGATAGATAACTGTGCTTTAGAAATGAATTTGTATTATAAATAAATTAGTTCTCCGCTCTTTCACTTGCCCCACTGTGGCACGCCCCACAGCTGCTATGCAAAAATCGCACACACCGAAACACCGCTAGACAATTCCAATTTTTTTTCGCACTTTGCGTGGAGCACTTCAGCTGGTCTTGTTCGGCGAGGCCCAGACAATCAATTACATTAGCCCCAGTGACCCTCACTCTCTCTTTCTCTGCTCCCCCCGCGAACACATTCACTCGAAGTTCGGGTCGCCAGCATCATGTGGTTTAGTGACTCTTCAAGCGAGAAAAGGGGGAAGAGAGTTGTAAGGGAGCAGAATGAAGTTGGTTTCTTACAAAAAGCCAAATAGCCAACCGCAGAGCAAATACAATTTAAAATGGAATTTAATAGTTTGCATTCGAGTGCAATTTGAGGTTAGATTCGGCTCGCTTCGGTTGAGTTCGCTTTCAGGATATTTAGGGATTGTGTTTGGTTCGCTTTTCTGTGGTTACAATGTAACTGAACGAAAGGAATGTGTCAAGTTGCTGTCAACGGCAATTGAAAGAGAGAGCTGTCATTTTAATAAGGCAAAAACAAATAAATCTCAAATAATAAATCCAAAAGTAATTGCTTGATCTATGCCAAAAAAGTGCTAAATAATACCGCGGCAGCTGTCAATTGTCTGCCACATTTAGCACGTTTTTTGCGTGGAATTCTCTGGCAACGGAAATCACAAGAATCTGCGGAGCGCAACAGGTGAAGAGAGACAGAAAGTCAGAGAGAAAAAGCGAGATCATTACAAATGTGCCCAAAATGTCGAATTGTTGGAGGTTGTGGCAAGCTCTGTGGCCAAAACTCTTGCTGTGGCAGCTCCAAGAACAGCTGTTGTAAGCCTTGTGGAGGGTGTGGATCATGTGGTCCCTGTGGATCATGTAGTCCATGTGGATCATGTGGTCCCTGTGGATCATGTGGACCTTGTGGTTCATGTGGGCCATGCTGTGGTCCATGCCCTGGTCCCTGCTCCCCCTGTGGACCTTGCGGATCTTGCCACAGCTCGTGTTGCGGCCAGGCGCCTTGTGGCATGGTTTCCTATCGCCTCCAGAGCGGACCCGTGGGTCCCCTGCTGCCCAGCATGGAGTACTGCGGCTGCTGCTCGAGTGGCTGTTGTCCACCCTTCTATTTTGTGCCCAATCCCTGCGCCTGCTGCTGGGAATGGGGCTGCTTCGGACCCTACTATTAGTTGCATGCTGAGATTTCTTCTTCACTGTGTCGCGTTCACTTTGTCGGGTGACTTTGATCGAACTTTTCAATAAATAAATTTGTATGTTCTGCACTTTGGTAGTATTTACTTTGACAAGCCAGTAAATGATTGTTTGCTAAAATTTCAATGTTGCTGAAATTTGCAGATGGGAAACTCGTTTACGTATCGAGAATGTGGAAAAGAAAAATATATTCATTGGCTAAAAAATAAACAATGCAAAAACGCGTTGAAACCAAAATTGCGTGTTTGCTTGAAAACCCATAACAATAACAGTGGGGCAAAGGGCGCAAAAGAAGAGTCGGAAAACCTGCTGCGAAAACAAAGAATACATTTTAAAACAATGTGTGGGAATGCGATGGATTTTTTTACGATCCAAAACAATGTGTATTTAAGTAGGTCAACTAAGGAACTTCGCCTTCCCCAATCGAGGTAATATCTCCCCATTTTTTTGCTACTCCCATATTTTGATTGCATATTTGAAAATGGCAGCTTGTGTGTAATTGAAAACTGCACAACTATGCAGGCAACATTTTGCAGAAAACAAAACCAACAATTGCAATTTATCAAAATTTAAAAACAATTCTTTTACAATCTTCTAAGCTTAATTGTTAATAAATTTAGCTGCTTTTTCAGCAAAATAATTGTGAAACATTTTATACAAATTCTTTGAAGCGGTAAAAAATTAGTGTAAATATTTTATTTATATTTATTTCCTTTACGTGTTTTGTATTTTATTACACTGCATTTTATTGTATTTGGTTTACAGGTATGCTGTATTTATTTGTTTGGATTTTGATTGCAATTTACAACAGCTCTGAAAAATATGTTGTTTTTAATTCAACAATACTCGTATCAATGTCTAGCGTGGTTTTTATTAACTAAAATTGCCACAAGACTATCGAATTTTTATTAGAATACGTTCACTAATTCGGCTTTCACAATTTGGTAAATATTTTGCAGGTGAAATAAATATTTGAATAATTTATTTAAACTCACGACTAATTAAATGTTGCCAAACTTCAATAAAAATTTGAATGCAATGAATTTGTTTTCAAACATAACTATGATGCCAAGATGCAGAAGTTATTTCATAGAAATGATGGAAATGAAAATGAAGTGTTTTCTATGTTGCAATCTTATGAAAATTGGTAATGAAAATGCAAGGATTTTAAAATACATTATTTAGTTTGTTGTCGTTGTTTGACTTCTGTCAGTAGAAATGACTCGTGAATTAAATTTGCTCTTGGCGTTATTTAATTTCGTTTGATGTGGTTGAAATCCAATTGAAATTTGAATGTATGAAAATTAATAATTTCACTTAACATGGTGATTAACTGCATTATTATTTATTAAATATTATAATTGTATTGGGTTTCACTACTTGCAAATGAATAAAATGAAATTAATATTAAATGAACGTATCACTGATTTGGAAAGCGATAATTTTTAGCTAGTTTTATAATTTAAAAGCGAACCTAAAAGATCTTTAAGTAGCTTAAAAGTAAGCTCCTTAGAATATTATATGGTGTGATTTATTTTCAAATATTTCGAAATCATTTGAAAATCTAAAAATATTACGTTTATCTCTATGCAATCAATTAAACTTTTTGCAATTTCAGTTCAAAGTTCTTAAATTAATTTGCTGGCAAAAATGTCTATGAAATTGATTGCCAAAAATTGTTTAAGCTACATTTGGAAATACCTTTAGAATACATATGTATATACAGTGAATATTTCATGAAAAGCATGTTAAATCTTTGCGTTTTCAATGTTTACGCAACTAGATGAATTTCAGTGTTATTACTCATACGCCAAGTGGCCACTCTCAATAGATGTCAAGCGAAATGAATGTTTGTAGATTAATCAGTGTGAGATCAAGTTGACTGTTGTTTTCAGAAAGCACACAAGCACACACGCAAATGCACACGAAACTCGAATTTATTGGATAAAAGTATTTGCAGTAGTCTTTAAGAGGATTACACGGATCATAGCGATTGCGTCTTACCTTTGGGGCATAACAAATACCAAATGTTATGTTTGGGTTGCTGTTGTTGTTGTCGATGTTGATTATTGTAGTCTGTGGCTATAAATTAACAAATTTAGCACGTTACAACATTACACAACGCTCGCTTGCTTGCACACAAAAACACTAACACACTAACACACCAGGGATTTAAACTTCGAGACCGGTTGGAGTCGGGGTTCGAGTTCGAGTTGGAAGCTGAGACTGAAACCGGACCGTGACCGAATCCGGGACAGGGGCAAGAGCCGGACCGTACTCTCTGTCCTACGTGAGTGCTCAAAAATCAAAGTTGTTATTGTTGTTGTTGCTGCACATTTTTCACATATTTTTCATAATTTTACGCGAGCGAGTGAGTGCGAGTAAGAGGGAAGTAGAAACTGTAACAGTGTTTGCCCAAAAAGCATAAAATGTTGTCAAAATGAACAATAAAAGTTTGCGTTGTTTGTTTGTTGTCGGTCGGTTGGGTTGTTTGTTTGTTTGGTTGTTGGTTGGTTGCAAGCACTCAAATCTCTAGTGAAATATTAATTCTCACAATTTCAGACACTTTGCGACGAGCTGCTGTTATCCATTTGTTTAATGCGTTTTATACATTCGTTCGTTTGCTTGTTTGTTTGTTTGGATGTTTATCTTAGCCAACTTTATGGATTGTTTATTAATTGTGCAATGTTTCCGCTGTGTCGTTGTCGTTCTCTAATTTAGTTATTTATTGCCCATGGCGCGGCCCCCATGAAGCGTTATCGTGTTGCTCTTGTTGTTGTCGTTGTTGTTGTTGTCTTTGCTTAGTAGTGGCGACGTCGTCGTCGTTGTTTTCAGCATGAGCATGAGCAGCAGCAGCGTCGTAAGCGGCAACAGCGGCAACAGCAGCACTAGCAGCACAGCGAACCAAACGTTTTGACATTATCAACGTAACTGAAGCAGCAGCAGCAGTAGCAGCAGGAAGCTGTCGTCCTCTGCCTGTCGGAGTCGCCGGCAGCAGACGTTGTCGCCAGCGCCATCGCCGTTGTCGTTGCCATCTCGCCAGGCCGTTGTCTCTGCCTATTGCTCTCGCTCGCTCTCCCGAAGTCCGCCTCGCTACTTGACGAAAGTTCACGAAGTGTTCGCTTGGCTTCGTGCTGGCTTCGCTTCGTTCGCACGAGAGAGCAAGAGCTGCGGACAGCTGTTAGCTAAACTGACTGAGAGAGTGAGAGCGAGCGAAAGCTTTGAAGTTCGAATTTGTGCTTCAGCTGGGATATTTTAACAGGCAACATACTTAGCAGCTGTTAAGTTAACAGCGTGTAAAGTGTGTTGCTGCTGTTAGACATACGTTATGTAAAGTAATTTAGTTTGTTATGATGCATATAAATTAGCATTAAATTGAAAGAAAATACGCATTTATTAAATGCAAAGAGAAACTAAATTACTCTAAGCAGCTTTATATTTGTGGTGTATTTATAAGTTTTGCCTTGTTATCGAATCCATATGATTACTTTGCCAAACTTTAATTGAAGAATAACCAACTAGTCGCCTAATCGGCTTTAATATGTGCACAAGCATAACAATTGCCTACTACTTGCTCGACGCTACCTTTTGCCATGGCAACAACAATAATGTCGACATCTTAAGCGAGGATGAAGAATGAACTGTGTTGACTGATGATGGCAACGTTATGGCGAAAGCATATTGACAATTTCACAAAGCAACAGCAGCAGCAGAAGCAGCAGCAACGAAGAGCATAAAGCAATAAACAAGAAAATACAAAATGCATACGACAAACATGCGGAGACAAGAGCGAAAGGAAATAAACACATACATGTGAACAGGACACTCACACACACATGACAGACAATAGCTGTAAAATGTAAATATTAATATTGTCATAATGGACAACATGTAAGCAGCAAATTTGCTTTGGACAGCTTTAAATGCAGCTCGAAGCGATGCTGGAAAAGTGTCGTTAAACCAATGCCAGGATAACAACAAGCAGGACAACAACAGACAGGCTGGGAAAATGTCAGCTCATTTCCGGTTGCTTAATTTGAAATCGTAGCGCAAAAATTACAAATGAGCTGACAATGCGAACACAACCAAGAACCCAAACAACCGAAAAATAACAGGCCAAGTGCTGCAGCTACAGGGGGAAGGAGGGGTCAGAGTATTGGCTGTGGAGGGGAGGGGAGGGGGAGCGGAGTCGGTCTAAACTGGGAAACAATAAGCACAAAATAGCAGCGTCTAATACGCAAAATAAACGAGAACTGGCCACAGCATGACAGCAACGGGGCAGCAAAACAAAACCAGCTGGGGCGCAAATCCAATGGATAGTTGCCCCCTCCATTCCTCCCTCCCGTCTGCATGCCTCACCCACGAACACTGACCCTAACCCGCCTCTATCTGCCATTTCTCTTGCCACATCCTGCAGGCAGCTCCTTCTGTTGTTTTACAATTTAACGCACATCCTGACAGCCAAAACGCAGTCGACGTTGCTGCCAACGCCCCACAGTTTAATTTTTGTCACTGTGTTTGTGTCTGTGTCTCTGTGTGTGTGTGTGTGTGTGTGTGTGTACACTAATCTAATGATGACAAGCATCGTCTGGCAAACGTGGGGGCGTGGCGGCAGCTATAGAGCTGTGGGGACGGGGGTAACTACGGTTAACTATTGCACTCACTCACACATTGCGTATACGCCACGTTGCACACGAGTCGAAATTGTTGTGCGTTCACCTGTTTCTCCTCGTTTTTTTGTGTGATTGTGAGTCTGTGTGCTTGGCTCAGACGATAAAAAGTGTTGCCTGCTGTTAGATTCCAGTTGGATAAGTTGACATGTCTCCATTCTTCACTTGATGCCAGCTGCTTTTATTCAAGCTGCAGACAGCTGACAAGACAGACAGACAGACAGCCAGAGAGACAGGCGGTTAACCAGACAGCCATTGCATGCAATTGGGTGAACTTTAGCTCCTAAAAAAAAATTAAAAGTGAAATGTATCTTTGAATTATGCAAGAAAATGCAAGCATGAAATACTATAATTATTGAATAATGACTATTTATGCTGTTGAGGCGAGCGCATTTTAATAAATGATAAACTATGATATATATGTTATATGATACATACATACATAGTATTAAATTTATGAATTGCTTAAATTCATATCGATGTTTTTATTTAACAAGGATCTTATTTAAGTAAAACTTTTCACTAAACAAATCATTCGATCAATATATTTCTTTATGCGATTATTTACAACTATTTTTAATGTAAAACTTTTCATACAAACCAAAAAAATTTGATGTCTTGATTGTTGTGTAATAATCAGTAATGTTCAAATAAACTGAATTTTTTTAAAAATATAATATCACCAGTAATAAAAATTGCATGTGCCAGTTACACACTTTTTTCTATAATTATTTTGGATATGCAATGAAATTTAGAAGTAATTTTCAATTTTATATTGCATATTAAATTCATTGACTGAATATAATAATTATGAACGCACGGCTTAACAGGTAAATACTGAAAGACTGCAAAATTTACATATTGTAATTTTCAAAATTTCATAGTTAATTATGCATCTCAGTAATCTTACCGAAATTAAATAAATTTTACAGAATATAAATAGGTAATCAAAGTTATCTTATAATTGATGGAATTTCGCTCTTTCTTTCAATAAAATATATATCATCAGTAAAAAGAAGAGATTTATTCGATATTTCTTCACTTTGTAACATAAATTATCAAATCTTATATTTCTTGAATTTCGTATTTTAAGTTAGGGAATAGAATAATGTTATATCTGTTATATTTGATTTTTAATTACGTATTTCAATTTCAATTTCAATTTTTGCAGCTTCAATTATTCAAAATCAACTCGAACTTTGCGCTGGCTGCGAGTGTACAACTTGTTCTGCAAAATTCTACAGATGCCACAACTTTAGCTTTTCGTTTCATCAAAGTTGACACACACACATACATATAAAACACACACCCACACACGTACAGTCATTTGACTGTCACACCTGTGAATTGCTTAGTAACTTCATTTGCGCTAGTCAACTAATTGGCTAATTTATGCAAGTCAAATAAATGTCATGTCAACAAATATAATTAGTTGGCCCGAAATAGCGAAGGTTGCTTCTGCTGGAATGCGTACGCAGAATGACTATGAAAATATTGTGGTTAAATAGAGTAATGAAAATATGCGCACAATAATTTATGCATGCAATAATTTAAATGATTTCTTTGGCCAATTAAAAGTGTGTACAAAAAAGAGTAAATAATGCTGAAGAAGCGACTGAGGTAAGCTGCAAGCTGCGTGCTGACAGCTTGTCAGTTGCTATCAGCATAATTTTGTTATTGTTTTGCCTTTTGCAAAAGGGAGTCGAGTTGCAACAGGAAGTTGCTGCCACCGCCTGTTGCCTCGTCCTCAGCTTCAGCTTCAGCTTCAGCTTCAGCATCAGCTTCAGCTGCTGCTTAATCTATTGGATTAGCGTAAATGCAATTAGGCGCAGGCAAACGTTGCCTTAGCCGGTTGTTGCTTGGCTGACAGCTTTTAGCCAGTTGTAGTTGGCAAGGAGCAAGGCCAGGCTAAGATGGCCATCTCCAACTCAATTAAACTGTGTGCGGACTTGTCGCATTATCAAATTGCCCAGCAGAGTTGCACTTAAAGTGTTGCATGAATCGATCCATATGCATTTCAGCGCAATTACATTTCAAAAATTTGCCAGAGATGAACTAGAAGTTGGAGTTGGTTCATCAAATATTTGTGCGATGGCTAACAAAATAGCTCGCACTAAATCCACGTCAAAATTGCTAGGCGAAAATAAATAAAGGAAACCAGCTCCCATCGCTCTCCAACACATATCCTTATTCACCATTCAAAATACAGTTGGAGACCAATTTTCCATTCTCCATTCTCCATTTTGCACTTTTCATTTGGGTAACCCCGAAACTCAAACATCAATTCAGCGACGTCAGTTTGCCGCATAAAAAATGGTTGCAAATTTCACCAAGTGCAAACAACGTTGTAAAACAAATATTTCCAACACGTTTTGAACTATGTGTGTGCGAGTGTGTGTGTGTGCCACGCCCCCTCTCTCTCTCTCTCGCTGTGCCTGTCCAGTTCATTCGGGCAGAAGCTGGCAATAAAACCACAACGAAAAATCTATCAGTAAATGATTGGAAAAATGTATTTCGAGTCGTGCATAGACAACGTTCAGAAACAAAGCAAAACGATGAAAAAGGACAGCGCCAGGATATTACTAAAAATACAAACATCGATCGTTTAGTTGCCAAAAGGATTTAGCACGAGAATAAAGCATAAAAATCGAAACAGAACTACTGTACTATTCGTAACTTGTGACATCAATTGTTAAATATGTATTTTCTATTTTTGCGTTTCGCTTTAATAACTTTTGTTTATATGTTTTGTATTATGCTGCAGTTGCAACAGCAGCCATCAAATCCCTTACCAATTTTGCTGTGTTGCCCATTCTTTTGCAATAATAAGCCATAAATATGTTTTGCTGCTTCATAATTTTGTTGTTTTTCACAAGGTTGCAAAAATACTTCATAGAGAGTTGAGCGAGAGACATTTAAGAAACAAACAAACCGACTTAGTTGCGTTCCAACAAAAGCACAAAGCAGGAACGCTCAAGGAAGCCGGAGAATGTTGTTGTGCGGAGCTAGAAGAAAAAGATATGAAGTGGGGAAAATGGAAAACTAAAGGAAAGAAAAAGGCTTACTACCATTCCTGCCTGGACATTTAAGCAGATTTGCCGCTTGTGTTCCAACTCCCAACTCTCTCTTTCTATCGCAGCCTTTCACAATTTTTTTTTTATCATAATTTTTCTTTTCGCATGCTGGCGCTTCCTTTTCGGTGTTTCCTCTCCTCTTCGCGGCGCTCTTTTGTGCTTATAATTTCTCACGTTTTCCTGCAAATGCAGCACAAAAATGCTCGTAGTAACTTTTAATTTCATGCCATTTAATTCGTTGGAAGCGGAAAGCGAAAAAGAAGAAAAGCGCAGAATGCCAAGCGAAGAAAATGCCAAGATGAAGCCATGCAAAAGAACAAGAAGAGTGTGTCCCTCTATCTGCATCTGTATTTGTGACTGTATGTGAATGTGTGTGGGTCAAAAGGAATACAAAAAAAAAAAACCAAAAAAAAAAAAGAAACACGAAGAGAATGTGCCACAGGACACGCTTTACGAGTACTATAACAAAAGTTGTTTCCTTTGTAACTTTCTTCAGCCACTTTTATTTTTTCTCTTTTGCTGTTGTTGTATTCAAATGCCGAACAATGCAACAACTGAAAATTCGTATTTCAAACATTTTGCCTTTTCTTTTTTTTTTTTTTTTTCGTATCTTTCGCATATATTTGGGAGTTGTTTCTTGTTTCAAAACTCGCGACTTATGTTTCGCTGTGCGTGTAATTCCCCTCTAAAAAAATAACTTCATTTGAGTAATGATACTTATTTACCTTTTCGCTTGACCTGAGCTTGTCATGGCTATATCAACAATATAAAGCCTTAGGGTGACCATTTAAAAAGGATGGTAACTTAAATGACCAGAAAGTTCATTCTTCGATAAAAAAATTAATTTTTAATTCTTATTAGACACCTGCTACCCAATCTCAATAAAAGCAAAATATTGTGGCATTACTTTAAATATATACTCAATGAATATAACGGAAAAGTATTTCACATCAATATAACTGACATATACTGAAACATACCCAAATATATATATTTGGTATATGAAAATACTGTGATATTATTCTAAAAGTATACTAAATTAATATACTGGCAAAATACTGAAATATTACGAAGGCCAAATGCGTACTAAATTAAAATTCACAATAAATATACAAATACTGAAACAAACCAAAAGCTATATTTGGTATTTCAAAATATACCAGATTGGCAACCAATGCAAAGCAGCCCCGACTGCAACAGGAGCTATTTTTGCAATATTCAATAATTTCTTTTAAGTATTTTATTTATCCATGATTTTATATAATAAATTAGCAGGTACAATCAATATTCTTTCAGAGATTTACTTTAGTTTGAGTGGCTTTTCGTTTTATAGCATACCAATGAATGTCTTTGCTCGTTGATAAAGTTCTTCTAAGTTCAACGAAGTTACAAGTTGCACTTAAGATCTATGCATCTTTAGTTGTTTTATGATGGCCCATAAATATATTTAGAGGAAAACTGCTGTAACCCTAAACCCGAAAACATTTATTTTATTAGCTCCATTTGCCTGTGCATTGACTATGAATAGTTTGACTTTCTTTTGTTGCTCAGCCCAGCTCATTAATGAACCAAAAAACTTTTCAACTGTGGCAACCCCTTTCAGTTCTCGTGATCAACAAAACTCGATAACTCACGCGAGTATCGATATTACGGGAGTACATCTCCAGGAGAAACACTCTCCCCTCAATAAGTGTCGTCAGCTTCGTCCGCCGCCACGGCAGAGTCTTTGCCGCTTTCATCTCCCGATCATCTTTTTAGTTTTAAATATAAGTATATAGTAATCAATAAACATAAGGCAAAGCAAATTGGTGACCCCGACGTGATCACTATATACACACGAGTACTGGTGCTTACAATGGCAAACAACGACGCCCCACAAGACGACGCCGAGGTTTTTCACGATACCGTTACTCACGGTGTTGACGCAGTTATCAACCGTGTAGCTGTGAAAATACCGCCGTTTTGGCCCGAACACCCAGAATTATGGCTATCGCAAATCGAAGCCCAATTCGTTCTGGCGGGAATAACCTCGGACGAAACGAAATTTAACACAATCCTAGCGTCAATCGAAGCACCGGTGTTGGCCCGAATTGCCGACGCCATCGTCAACCAACCACGCACAGGCAAGTACGAAAATTTGAAATCGTGCATCCTGGAACGCTTCTGCGAAAGCGAACAAAAGAAAATCCAGAAGTTAATATCGGAGACCGACCTTGGTGACAAGCGCCCCACGCAACTGCTCAACGAGTTAAACGCACTAGCCGCAAACAAAGTTCAAGAATCTTTTCTGAAAGCACTGTGGCTGCAGCGCTTACCAACACAAGTGCAAGCGATCTTGCAAGCATCGGACGCCAGCCTAGCAAACTTAGCTAAGTTGGCAGATAAAGTGATGGAAGTCGGTGATTTTCATCAGGTACGCACCATCGACGCCAAGTCGGCGCCAACCAGCAGCGCCGTTTCCGACGATCGTCTAGACCGCATCGAACAACAAATCAACGCGCTCTCCAGAAACCTTTCTCGCAAGAACAGCTTGCGAACGGATCGCAACAGCGTCATAGCTGGAGACATGTGTTGGTACCACAGCAAATTTGGTAACGCCGCCAAGAAATGTCGCCAACCATGCTCTTTTGCATCCGAACCAAAAACTAAATCAATCTTCGGATTCGGCGGACAAATTCGAAGAAGACCACAACACAATTGCCCGCCTCGCCATCAACGACAATTTCTCCAAAACACAGTTTCTCATCGATACCGGCGCCGACATTTCAGTGATGCCACCATGCAAAAACGCAAAAACTATGCTCACTCCAAAGCTTCTTTTCGCCGCCAATGGCACGAAAATACAAACCTATGGAGAAAAACGCATAGCATTGTCACTGGGATTGCGACGAAACTTCGTGTGGACTTTCGTGATAGCTGACGTCAACTGCGCTATCATCGGATCCGACTTTCTTCAACATTTTGACTTACTCGTCGATATGAAACGACGCAAACTCATCGATCGGGCTACGCTGCTGGAATCAAAATGTCACGCGCCCCAACGTAAAATCAACGCGGTTTTATCCTACGACACGAGTAACCAATACGCTACATTGCTTCACGAATATCGCGATCTCGCAACGATCAACTCGAACCGGCTGCCAGCAACATCCGAAGTAACGCACTTCATCTCGACCAACGGGCCGCCTACTCACGCCCGCGCCCGACGACTAGCGCCCGACAAACTCAAAGCTGCACAATCCGAGTTCTCCTACCTCATCGAGAAAGGAATATGCCGTCCCTCAAATAGCAACTGGTCCAGCCCTTTGCACCTGGTAAAGAAAGCAAATGGAGAGTGGCGTCCGTGCGGCGACTACCGAGCACTGAACAACGTAACCGTGCCGGATCGATATCCTATTCCGTACATACTGGATGTAACGAGCATCTTATACGGTAAGAAGATATTTTCGAAAATCGACCTGCAAAAAGCATATCACCAGATTCCTGTCGAACCACAAGATATTCCCAAAACAGCAATTATCACGCCTTTTGGGCTATTCGAATTCTTGTTCATGACGTTCGGTCTGCGCAACGCAGCGCAAACTTTTCAACGTCACATAAACAACGTCATACAAGGCCTCGACTTCGTTTTTGCTTACATCGACGACATTTTGATCGCTTCAGAATCCGAGGCGCAGCACGAGACGCACCTCCGCACAATCCTCGACCGCCTTCGGAAGGCACATCTCACCGTAAACTTTGAGAAGTGCCAATTCGGTAAGACACAACTTACATTCCTGGGACACGACATCAGTCAGCACGGCTTAAAACCATCCGAAGCCAAAGTGGAAGCCATACGGCATTTTAAAAACCGCTTATCGCTAAAGACCTAAAAAGTTTCTGGGTATGATTAATTTCTATAGGCCCTTTATCCCACGAGCAGCCGAGAACCAGCACATACTCCAGACGCTGATCCAAGGCAATAAAAAGAACGACAAAACCCCGATACTTTGGTCTACAGAAGCCGACTACGCATTCACCGCCTGCAAGAACGAGCTTGCAAACGCTACGTTGTTGAATTACATGGCACCAAACTCACAATTAACTCTAACCACCGACGCGTCCGACGACGCTATGGGAGCCGTAGTACATCAGGTCATCAACGGGCAGACACAACCACTGGGATTCTTCTCCAGGAAATTCACATCGACGCAAAAGAAGTACAGCACCTACGATAGAGAACTGACTGCCATCTATCAGGCCGTTTTGCACTTCAAGTACGCACTGGAGGGCAGGAATTTCGTTATTTTCACCGACCACAAGCCGCTTATGTACGCCTTCAGTCAAAACAGCGAGAAAGCATCACCTCGACGCGCTCGGCAACTGGATTTTATCAGCCAATTCAGCACCGATATCCGGCACATCTCTGGAGAAGAAAACAACGTGGCTGATCTTCTCTCACGCATCGATGCCATCAAACACATAAACTTCGACGAGATGGCACTGGAACAGGAAAACGATGCGGAACTACAATCGCTACTCAAGTCTGACGCCGAAAAACCCATCTCACTAACAAAATTGTCTCTTGCAGGCTCAAACAAACAATTGTACTGCCACGTCGCCAATAACCATACACGTCCGTTTGTGCCCAAATGCCTACGCCAAACCGTGGTTGAGGCCCTACATTCGCTGAGCCATCCGGGAGTTAAGGCAACAAACAAGTTGGTCGGAAAACACTACGTTTGGCCCCGCATGGCGAAGGATGTCGCTAAAATCGTACGCTCTTGTATCCCGTGCCAGAAGGCCAAAATCCAACGTCACACCAAATCGCCACTAGGAGAGTACACCGCCAGCGACACCCGTTTCGAACACATAAATATCGACATAGTCGGCCCGCTGCCTTCATCGAACGGATACCGATACTGCCTCACGTGTATCGATCGATTCTCACGATGGCCCGCAGCAATTCCTTTAGTAGACATCACAGCAAAATCTGTAGCCAACGCACTGATATCGGGCTGGTTCGCTCAGTACGGTATTCCTCTTCACATCACAACCGATCTGGGTCGACAATTCGAGTCTACATTATTCCAAGAGCTTTCCAAAATTTGTGGTTTTAAGCACCTGCGGACGACGGCGTACCACCCACAAGCCAATGGTATGATCGAACGCTGGCACAGAACGTTAAAAGCTGCTTTAAAATGCGTCGATCCAATAAACTGGAGTAGTTCCCTGCAACTAATCCTACTCGGCCTACGCACAACAATCAAAAGCGACATCGGGCTGAGCCCTGCGGAAATGGTTTATGGCACCACACTACGGGTGCCAGGCGGATTTTTTGCACCGAGCACACAAAAACACACTGAGTCCGAGTTCACCGAGGCTCTTCAAAAAACCATGTCTCAACTGCCAACCACTAAGCCAGTGCACCATCATACACCGCAAGAATTTGTCCACCCGGACCTAAACCATTGTACCCACGTCTTCGTTCGAGTGGATCGAGTGAAAACCCCGTTGGAAGCAAACTACGAGGGTCCTTTCGAAGTGGTAACAAAACACGACAAATATTTTACACTCAAGGGCCACACAAAGGAAAACAAGGTTTCCATCGATCGACTTAAACCAGCTTACATCTTCAAAGACGTACCGCCTCCAACACAGGAGCAGACGACAGCGCCAACTGCTCAGACACTCGAGAAAGTGTCAAGATCAGGACGACAAATCAGATTCCCAGCAAAGTATCTTTCCCAACTGGAACTCTAGGAGGGGGGGTACTGTGGCAACCCCTTTCAGTTCTCGTGATCAACAAAACTCGATAACTCACGCGAGTATCGATATTACGGGAGTACATCTCCAGGAGAAACACTCTCCCCTCAATAAGTGTCGTCAGCTTCGTCCGCCGCCACGGCAGAGTCTTTGCCGCTTTCATCTCCCGATCATCTTTTTAGTTTTAAATATAAGTATATAGTAATCAATAAACATAAGGCAAAGCAAACAACTTTTTCGCCTCCCTATTTTTATTACAAATTGCATTCATTAAATTTTTGACTATGATTTTATTTTCGGTGGATTTTCTTCAAAATCGCACAAATGCCAAAGAATTAAGTGCTTCGTTTCTTTTAGCTTCTTCTTATTTTATTATTTTGGCTAATTACGAGTAGTTGAGTCTTGGAAAAGTTGAAGAATCCGCAATGTAGGGCATTAAATATTTAAATTGCAAGCGGCGATGCTGTGAAAATTGATTATGCTCGTAGTTGGATGAAGAAAAGGGTTCATAATTAAGGGAATTCTGTGGCCTCGCGCTCAAAACTGAAACCGAAACTGAAACTGTAGCTGAAACATTCATTTCCAGGGCTTTAAGTAAAGCCAAAAGGTGGCTAACTAATAAAGTTGGGCGCAGAGCAGCTTAGGCCACGCCCCCCTCACACACACATACAATGTGTGTGTGTGTGTGTGTGTGTGTGTGCTTAACTTTTCCATTCAACGCTTGTTATATGCGTGCCAAATTAAGTCTAGCTGCTGGCACGGATGGCTCGACGACGTGGCGGTTGCCTCACTCGTTTCACGTTCCTCGTTCCTCGTTCCAGGCAAAGTTTTTAACCATTACTTAAATGTTATATGCACCTTAAGGCACACACTCACACTCACACATTCGCATAAATTCACTTGGGCTCGAAAGTGAAACTAAAAACTGGCAACTTCTTCACTCTTTACGCAGCTCACGAAACGTGGCAAAGACGACGATGACGAAGACGAAGGCGACATCGAATGCGGCGCCTTTGCTGCTTTTGCAACAAACTGCAAACATGTTGCATACTTTTATGCGTGCTGCAAGTTTCTAGCCAACTTAAAGTGGCCTGGGCGTGAGTCTGTGGCAACTATTTTCATACTGGCTATTGATCATAAAGGCTATTGATCAGTTATAACCGTCGTCGCATGCAGACGTGTATTTATTGTGCCCCGGGAAAAAATATTCAATAAGATCACATAAGTGCAGTGACTGGTTAAAAAATCTACAATAACGCGAAAAGACGCTCTTTGCGATGAAATCGCTAATGTTTATATTGATTGATTAATTAATTAATATAAATCATAACAACTAAAACTCTAATTAATCAATCTCGATTACAATGAGTCAAAACGACATTCGTGCACAACGTCACCGTGAGCAAGACGAGAGACGGCTCTCACAACAACGAAACAACGCGTACTTCTCTTTTAAAGCGACCGAATATAATGCAAGCTCTGATCAAGTGCGGTCAATTACCCCCAACTCGACCGAATTCTTAAACGTAGAGAGTAATAGAGCGCGCTCATGCTCTCCCTCGCTACCATCGATGTCTCTGCAGCCTAAGAGCGCAGTAACCAGCACCGCAATTTCGCTGACAACGTCAACCGTAACAACAACAACAACCGCAACTATATCGACAGCGCGTTTAACGACATCATCAGCTAGCAGCGCAAACATTACTACGTCTGTCGCTGCGCTGCCCGAAAAAAAGAACAAAAACAATGAACCTATTAAGCCGGCTGTGCAGACTGGTATGGATCGCTACATTCAAATTAAAAGAAAGATGAGCCCTCTAAATTCTCAACGCAAAATAACCCGTGGCAATGGTAGCCTAGCTGCAATAGAAACGGACATGAACTCGAACCGATTCAAAATCTTGGCAGACGCCTATGAGGTTGAGGCGGCCGAATCTACTGAAGTCGAGAAAAGGAAGCCAAAGCCTCCGCCTATTTATATACGAGAAAAAAAGTTCCAATGTTCTCGTTAACAAAATTATTGAGCTTATTGGCAAGGATAACTTCCACATAATACCCCTTGTAAAGGGCAACATTCACGAAACAAAAGTTCAAATGAAGTCTGAAGATAATTACAGAGTATTATCGAAATATCTTACCGATAATAAAAAGAACTTTTACACGTATCAGCTTAAAAGCAGCAAGGGTTTGCAAGTCGTACTCAAGGGTATAGAATCTGAAGTAACGCCTGCAGAGATAACAAAGGCACTACAAGAGAAGGGATTTAGCGCAAAGACAGTCTTCAATATCCTTAACAGGGATAGAAAGCCGCAGCCACTCTTTAAGGTTGAGCTCGAGCCAGACAATAAGCCCCTGAAGAAATACGAAGTGCACCCTATATACAATCTCCAGTTCCTGCTGCATCGCCGAATTACAGTTGAGGAACCGCACAAACGCAATGGTCCGGTACAATGTGCGAACTGCCAAGAATATGGTCATACAAGGTCATACTGTAAACTGCGCCCGGTGTGTGTAGTTTGTGGAGAGCTTCATGACTCCGCACACTGCCCAGCGAGCAAAGATGACTGCAACTCGAAAAAGTGCGGCAACTGCGGTGGCAATCACACTGCTAACTATAGAGGTTGCCCAGTTTATAAGGATCTGAAAAGCCGCATTCATCAAAAAGGAATTACCGCGCGCACCCAAAACAAAACGTTGAAAGTTTCCAGATCAAACCCTGAAGTCTTCTTCTCGACTGCAGCCAGATCCTCACTAGGACCTATTAACTCTGACAAAAGTGTGACATACGCAAGCGCTTTAAAATCAGGACCGGCTATCCCTGCCTCAAAAGATCATTTCTGCAATCAGCATACCAAGAACCGAACATGGCTCAGCAACATCAATCGCCGGAGCAGTCAAAAAGCAACTTCGAAGCTATGATATGCAGCTTACAACAAAGCCTTACAGAATTTATGTCATTTATGCGCACAACTATGCAAGATTTAATGCGAAACCAAAATCTATTGATTGAAATGCTGGTTTCACAACAATCCAAATAATGACTCCCCTACGGATCTCTACGTGGAACGCTAACGGCGTTTCACAGCATAAACTTGAGTTAGCTCAATTCCTACTCGACAATCAAATCGACGTAATGCTGCTTTCAGAAACACACCTTACAAACAAATACAATTTTCATCTACGAGGATATACTTTCTACGGAACAAATCATCCAGATGGTAAAGCACATGGTGGGACTGGAATTCTAATCAGAAGCCGTATTAAGCACTACTATCATAGCAAATTTGCTAAAAACTACCTACAGGCCACATCTATAAATATAAAACTAAATACCGGCAACGAACTTACACTAGCCGCCGTATACTGCCCCCCTCGCTTCACTATAGCTGAAGATGAGTTTATGCAGTTTTTCAACTCACTAGGAGACCACTTCATAGCAGCAGGAGACTACAATGCCAAGCACACACACTGGGGATCTCGTCTCGTGACTCCAAAAGGAAAGCAGCTCTACAATGCCATTATCAACGCCAAGATCAAGCTCGACTATGTTTCTCCTGGCACACCAACATACTGGCCGGCAGACCCAAAGAAACTGCCCGATTTAATAGACTTTGCGATTACCAAAAACATTCCAAAAATCTGATAAGCGCCGAATGCCTTTCGGATCTTTCATCTGACCACTCGCCTATACTGTTTATTCTACTCCGGCATCCAGGAACATTGGAACAATCACTAAAATTGACCTCACAGAAAACTAATTGGATTAAGTACAGAAAGTATATAAGCTCACACATTGAGCTAAGTCCCCATCTCAATAATGAAGCCGACGTAGACAGCTTTGTTAATTCACTGGAGTCTATACTTGTCTCTGCAGCCCAAGCTTCAACACCTCAAACCATAAATACACAAAGCAATCGAAAGAAGACAAATCTACAAATCGAGCAGCTCGTCCTCGAAAAGCGACGCTTACGTCGAGAGTGGCAATTCCACAGATCGCCATCTTCTAAGCAACGTTTAAGACATGCCTCACGTGAACTTACTAAAGCTCTACAGCAAGAAGAAGCATATGTCCAACGCCACTACATAGAGCAATTGTGTACTTCTAGTACGAAAAACTCACTATGGAGAGCTCACCCTACTCTGAGCTCACCGAAAGAAACCGTGATGCCTATAAGAAATCCCACAGGAGGCTGGGCGCGTAGCGATGCAGACAGAGCCAGCACGTTTGCCAACCACCTTAAAAATGTATTCCAACCAAATCCTGCCACGAGTGCGTTTACTCTGCCGACTTTATCAAACGAGCCTCAGCTTCAACGTGAGCCAATCGAATTTCGCCCAAATGAAATCGTTAACATCATCAAAAATCAACTGAACCCGAAAAATCCCCGGGATGCGACCTCATAACTCCCAAAATGATCATCGAGCTCCCATATTGCGCCGTTTGCACTATCACCCAGCTTTTTAACACCATCGCAAAACTTGGCTACTATCCAGTGAGATGGAAGAAGTCAATTATAATAATGATAGCAAAGCCGGGAAAAGACCACACAGTCCCCACGTCGTATAGACCTATAAGCCTACTTTCATGCTTATCTAAACTCTTTGAAAAATGCGTTTTGATTCGGATAAACACATACCTAAGACTCCAGGAAGGAATCCCGTCACATCAATTTGGGTTTCGTGAAAAGCACGGAACAATTGAGCAGGTCAACCGGATAACATCAGAAATTCGGAACGCGTTCGATAAACGAGAGTACTGTACTGCCATATTTTTAGATGTCTCTCAAGCATTTGACAGAGTCTGGCTAGAAGGTCTAATGTACAAGATCAAGATAATGCTCCCCAGCAACACCCATAAGCTTTTAGAGTCTTACCTTTACGACAGAAAATTTGTTGTGAGGTGCAACTCTGCTATATCTGATGTTTTCACTGTTGGAGCTGGAGTTCCTCAAGGTAGTGTGCTAGGGCCAACACTATACGTCCTCTACACAGCAGACATCCCGACAAGCACACGAATAACAACATCTACGTTTGCTGATGATACAGCTATTCTTAGCCGCTCAAAATGCCCGAGGCAAGCAACTGCGCAGCTAGCTCTTCATATGGTCGATGTTGAAAAATGGCTATCAGATTGGCGAATTAGAGTGAACGAACAAAAATGCAAACACGTTACATTCACCCTGAACAGACAAAACTGCCCGCCGCTAACGTTAAACAACACTCTACTCCCGCAAGCAAACGAAGTGACATATCTAGGAGTACACCTCGACAGAAGACTCACATGGCGCCGGCACATTGAAGCCAAAAGAACACACCTAAAGCTAAAAGCCAGCAGCCTTCATTGGCTAATCAACGCTCGGTCTCCCCTTAGCCTTGAATATAAAGTCCTGCTGTATAACTCGGTACTAAAACCTATATGGATGTACGGCTCCCAATTATGGGGGAGTGCCAGCAATAGTAATATTGACATAGTCCAGCGAGCTCAGTCGAAGATCTTGAGAACCATCACCGGGGCACCGTGGTACGTTCGCAACGAAAACTTACAACGCGACTTAAACATCCTACCAGTCAAAGAAGTGATCGCAGAACAGAAGGAAAAGTACTTTACCAAGCTACTGTTGCACCCTAACCACCTGGCGAGAGGTCTAACAAGGTTGAGCAACCAATCACGTCTTCGTCGTAATGACTTACCTACCCAGCGACCGACCTGAGGGACGCGCAACCAGAATGCAGTTTTAACACACTGTTAGCTAAATTTTAATGTTAAGATTCGTAAACTTATTGTTAGTCTCAAAAATAAGAGAAGATTCAATAAATAAAAGCAAAGTCCTCGAAAAAAAAAAAAAAAAAAATTTTCATACTGCTGAATGTGGCTTAGCATGCATCTAGAGCATTGTATAATTTAACTAATAAATCATTAAAATAATAAATTAATATTATCGAATCGAACTTGCATGTAAATCCAATTAATTAGTTGAACTGATTTGCTAATCACGACTGTTCTAATTAAGTTGTGATTGCAGCCACAGTTGTTTATTATTAGTTGAATGCCCAATTATTAGCTTTTTAATTGATATGTTTTTTTTTTTAATGAAGTGCATTAATTCAATTGGTTTTATAGATATTATAGTAGCAATTGAGTTGTTACAAATTTGTTTACGATATGTACTATACCTATAAATATAACTACATATATTTATTTATTACGCTGACTTATGCAATTTTCCAAGGATACTATTATTATTGGCATTGGCTATATGAATGTTCAATTGTAAAAACTTTTTGTAAAATGAAATCAAGAAGACCCATTGATAGTGGAGTCAAAATAATTGGAAAGATTTTTTTGATCCATTCGTTGTATTTGAGTTGTATGGCATGTTAAACCGAATTATTTCAACTAATTCTAAGAATTTATTTAACTGATTCACGATGTCATATTTAGTAGTATTTTTATTTATATTTTTATATTATTTTCGCTTTATTGAAATTGTAAACTTGTTAAACTTTTTTAAGTTTATAATCCGTTTTAATCATTTATTTCTAATACAGGCTTTTAAGAGCCAAGCAGAGCAATGTGAAAAGCAGTGCCATTTAATTTACGGACTAGCTCAGAACATATATTAAGTGTAGCAAAAACATTTTTGTTTGTATCTTAAACTACAGTTAAAATATGTGTTGCATTTTATTAAACTTTATATAAATGTAAAATATATTTAATGTAACAAAAAATTCTTGGTAGCATTTTTTTGCAATTTGTTTTTTTCTTATCTAGAATTGCAGTTGCAATATATGTTATGTTATTTATTATGGATGCTCATTCATGCGCTTCTGGCTGTATCATCGCCTCTTGCAAAGTGACAAATTTGTGTGTGCAAATATTTACAGCAAAATTGACAAATAGATACTAATAATAACAAAAGAAGCATCAGCAGGAGGCAACAACAGCAACAACAACAATGTTTCTGAATATGAAAAAAATAAAAAATTGATGACGTTCAAATTTCTTGAGAAATGAGAAATTGCGCTTCATGAACATTGACAACGTCATCGAGATCAAAGGAGCTCCAATAGCGACTAGTTTAGTGCCAAGGCACGCATCGCATATATCCTATGGCCATCCCATGACCACGCCCACTTTTCACACACACACAAAGGAATACGTTTTGCCCTTATATTGTTGCAATGACAATACATTTAATATTGTCAGCAGCTTGATGAAAACGAAGCAGCAGATGAACGAATCAAATAAATAAAGAAATTGTTTCGCCACAAAACTTTTCTTATTTCTCTTGTTGTTGTTGTGGTTGTTGTTGTTGATTATTTTTCATTTTGTTCGCTTGGCGAAACATTCAATTTATCTTGAGAATCATTCATATATTCACTGTGAAAATGACTGTGTAGAAAGTCAGGTGTTTCTTCATCAATTTGTTTCGTTGCCATCAATCGAAGCTGACAATGGGCAATCAACTCTAAGCACTTGATTATTCCCTCGATGAAATAGGAAAGAGAATTTGAATTTCGGAATGCTGCAAATTGAATTACAAACATATTTTGAATATAGTTTTCAAATAGATTGCTTTTTGTGGTGTGTTTGAAATATATTTTTTTTTGGTTTATGGTTCATGGTTCACTTATGTCAAAGTTATTTAATACCAATTGAAATGTGAAGTATCTGCAATCATTTTTTTTTCTTTTTTATTAAAGTCCATAAAAAGTACTGAAGTCTATTCAGTTTAGTTTTTAATCCAGTTTCAATTGATTGGTTTAATCGATTTTTGTGTCATTGTTTATGCTCTATTAATTATGTGGCACGCACAAACAGATTTCTTCACCTCTCTATAAACGCTTTCTCTGTGTAAACACCAATCTCATTCCCCTCTACGCCGCCTTTTCCTGGTGACAACAGCGCGCAAAAAAATAAATATTTATCAGACTGTGCATAATTAATGCCCATTTGATTGCGTAATCTGTTTGAAAATGTTAATTGTAAAATTTTCAAGCGCTCTGTTTTTCATTGATTATTTTTTTTTTTGCTTATGCGGTATATTATTGTTTTTCTTGTATTTAACATTTTTTGTTGTAATAATTTAATGGGCTGTCAATTGTTAGCTTTGACAGCTCATGTGCAATTGAAGGCAATAGACATATCGGACATTTTTATTCCGTGGTCTAAAAAAAACATTAACATTGAAAGTTGTTGTTTATTGCTAATTTTTAAATAATCCTCAAACTGCAACAAAATAAATTATGTGCGAGGGAAGACTGACAAGTAGTGAGTTATTTATTTATTTTTTTGTTTTAATTAATAATCTATTTTAATAACTTCATTCATGAATATTCAACCCATGGAATTTTGCTTATTTTCTCTTTTTATTATTCAATTATTCATGTCAAATACGGCCAGCAATTCAGTTGTAAATAAAGTAAAGTTGGTAAATAATTTTGCTGCTTTAAACAATTTTATGCAAATGAAAAATATAAATTAATTTATTGGCAACAAGCTTCCACTATTCAACTCTTAAAATAATACAGTTTGATATTTATTTGATAGTATTCAAATTAAATTTACTTATTAAACATCCCTCGCAAATTGTCATTATGAATTTCTAATATCTATACGAAAAAATGCAATTAAATTCAGTTGTTCGAGGTTTGGTATTGCTAAAAAATCTAAAAAGAAAAAATAAATTTATAATTACAAAATTGTATATATTATATATTATATATGATAATAATTGGAAATACTTTATATTTATAATATAAAAATATTATGGAATTTGACAAACAAATATTGCCAATTTTCGATAGCGGTCAAAAATAGTCACATTATTTCGAGTACTTTAATTTAACTGAGAACTAAAAATAATATGTGAAATTTTGTAGAAAACAATTTCATTGTATTTCATCGAAATATTTGTCGAAAAATGCATATTAAATATTAGATATAAAAGAATTGAATATACACAAAGCTAAATTCTTTGTGGCACAAATTAAAATATTTGAAAGTGTAAAATTATCAAATTAGCATTGAACTGCTGCTAATTAGCGTTGCTAGCATATTTGTTTTCGCTTCATAAATAAAAGTATTTTTATGCTCTTTCACTCACTCTGACATATGCAGAACACACAACATTCTTGTGATGCGTTTGCCGCACAACGCAAATCGCTTCGCTCTGCGATGCAAAGTGTTTTTTTATGGCGCGTTATTCAAATTCAATTTGTTGCCTTCGCCGAGTAGATTGAGAGAGGGAAAGAGGAGTAAGAGAGAGAGAGAGAGAGAGGGAAGACACTAAAATTGTAAGAAAGTATCGAAGCAGCGAGGTTATGCATATGCCCCATTGAGCACGCATGCTGAGTAGTTGGCAAAGGGACGAGTCCATGAAGCTGCTATAAAAGAGTGACGACTGCCAAAGCAGAGGCGGGAAGAGGAGAGAAGGAGAGATTATATGACAAACATCAATAAACTGAACAATAAAATGCATGCATGGCCTGAAGAAGCAAAAGAGAACGATGCATAAAACGCAATGCCCTTGGTAGCAAAAGAAAACTCGCACACACAGAGAGACAGAGACAGAGACAGAGACACAGAGAGTACAGTTTGTATCAGAAAGTTGTTAAAGCTTAAAGAAATTGTTGTAAATTTGCGAAGCATCGCTCAAAGAGATGCCGCTGCAGCAGGGTATGGGAAGGGGGAGTGGATGGGGCGCCCACAAGGCGAACATAATTATGCAAACTAATTAAAATACTCATACGATACGTACATCTTCTGCTCTGATGCCCCCTTTCTCTCGCTCTCATTCTCTCTCTCTTTTTCTCAGTCATCTTTTCCTTCTTCATCTCCTCCACTCTTTGCCTGCTGGCTGCTGTTCTTTGGCGCCCATTTTTAATTAACAGTAAGCGCCCAGCGATGAGAAGAAGTATGTATAGAGAGAGAGAGAGGGAGACTGGGGCGTGGCAGGTACAAGTGTGTGTGTGATTGTGTATGTGAAATGTGTCGACTGGGGACAGGGCAAACAAAAATGAAAGACACTCACTTCCGCTTGACATGCTGTGGAATGTTGTGCACATGCATCTGACTTTGCTCAATGGTCCTGCGCGTGTATGCGAGTGTGTGTGTGTGGGTGTGTGGGTAAGAGCGTGTGTACTGCACAAATATAAAAGCAAACCGCAAAAACACAAATATAGTTGCATACTTTTGAGCGCCTACACATAAATGCGAACTGAGGCCCAGCGAAAAATGAGATGAACACAACATCATCGCAACAAACGCCAACGCTAAAGCAGTGACAGCAGCAGCTTCTGCTTCTCATAATATTTTTATTTTGCCTTTTGCCATTTACACTTGACAAAATTAATGACTGTGAAGTGAAATTACAAAATAATTACTGAAAATTGAGCGTATTAAAAGCAATAAGATGTATAATATAAAGTAACAGTATTTCTATTCATGAATAAATTGTTTCAAGATATTATGTATGTTATGGCAATGTTAACAACATCACTAACACATCTAATATTAAAAATAATAGTAAGATGATATTGTTGCTAGGAATATAAATAACAAGTAAGAAAGTTACAGTCAAGTGTGCTCGACTGTGAGATACCCGCTACCCACTTTTAATAAAGGCAAAATATTGCGGTATCATTTTCAAAATATACCGAAAATGCTTAAAAACACTAAAAAATATACCAAATTGTATGTTTGGTATATCGATATAGTACACCATTCAAAATATACCATAGACGGCACAATGTACCAGATTGTCAGTCAAAGCAACTCAGACCCCTAGTTAGTAGGCGTTTTTGTTAATACTTTTACTTTGTTTTTATTTTCACTTTGTAGAAACTATAAAATTTCTTAAAAAAAATTCATTATTATAAAAAGTGTAGCTTAAGTTTCATGAATACTTTTTTGTTGTAAGAAAGTTTAAGTACTATTTTGTAATATTTGTTGTTTAATACATATTTCTTCCATCAGTTCACATTACTTTCAATATCGTAAATTTTCAAAAATTCTTCTATATAATGCTTTTAATTGCTTTTGATGCTTCGTCCTCTAGTTACACACATTACTTGTTATATCTCAAATAAACTACTTCAATTTGTAGTTCGTGACAATTGCAATTGCATTGAAGAGTTACAACAGTCTGATAATGCCATTTTGAATTAGCTGTCAGCAGTTGTCATTACATTCAATTTGTTGCCTTTTTGGGCACAGTGCATCATTTCGAATCCCCCAGTTGGCCGTCTAAACCCAAAAAGTCAGCAACACGTTGCCTCTAATGATATGACTAACGTTGACAGCACGTCATTCACATTCAGATTGCCAGTTTGCGGGTGTGAATTGGCGCGAGCAACTGAATGAGCGAGTGTGTGCCATGTGTCTGTGTGTGTGGGCGTGTGTGTGTGCGAATGAGTGCGAGCTGTGTATTCTGTTTGGGGAATAAATTGTTAATTATTATTTGAAAAGAGTTACAGCGTTGATGAGGACGCCAAACAGGCAGAGGACCAAACTGTAGTCTTGTGTGGTGCGTTGCATGTTTGTTGGCCTGATGCTTTCGTTTTTATACTATACACGGCTTAGGCGGCGGCGGCCGCGGCCGTGGCGTCAGGACTTTTGTGGTATCCTGGTGGGCGTTGGCAGGCTCTGCACATGCGGTTCGTTCCCAGGCTTCTGTTGCATGCACATTTCAATGCGAATTTCTATGCCACACATCGAGAAAGGGAATGGCATGGGTTGGGAGGGGGAGATGGAGTGCACACCCTCTCTAAATTAACATTCGTTCGCGCCCAGGATCTGTGCATTAATGTGCCCTCAATTCTTCCCATATGCGTGTGCTCATTTCGAATGCGCATTACAACTACAACAACTAAGTTTTCTATTTCTTTTTTGCCTCCCTAGTTTTGCAGTTGGTTGTGTCAATTGAAATGCAACAGAAACACGCGGCTGTGCAGAGCAGTGTGCAGTGGAGGCAAAGCGGCAGCCAGAGTTGGTAAATTAAAAAGTGAAACATACATGGCGTATGTGTAATATTTTTATTACACTTGCCTTCTAATTAGGCAAGTCAGCTGTCAGTTTGCCAGTTTGTCAGCTGTGAACTGTGCCACTGTGCCGACCCCATCTCCATCTCCGACCCCCTCGCGGCTGCTTAGCCAAGCTCTACGCACTCGGATTTGCATTTGCTTTCAACTAATTTGCTTGGCTTCGTTTCCAGCTGCTGATTAATACACTGTGTATTTGGGCCAAGCCAGAATGGCAGCCATGTGGAACTCGTTCGTTCGCTCTGAGCATAGTTTTTCTGCGGCCTCTTTCCCTTCTTACCACTTCTGTCACATTTGGCAAACTGTCATTATCGCGACAAGAACATATATCCATTGGGAATCAACAAAGAAGAAGGCCGGGTTTAATAAAAGTTCAGCTCACATGCTATAAATATGATATTTACTTGGCTACAAGTTACAGCAGTAAGACATTCGAGTCTCCAGTGAAACGTAAATGCTTTTTATAAGAAATAATTTACTTCCTCTCACAGATACATTTTACGTAATGAGAATGACAAACTTGTTCCATTAGTGTTGTCAAAATAATTCACTGAAATTTGTTTAAAAAATACAGAACAAATATATAATAATAGTAATGTAAAAAGAAAGAGAGATTTTTATATTGCAGATTAATTTTCTAAATTTTACAGTTCAGTGCTGTTAACTTTTACGATGTATAGAAACTTATTCTACAGGAAATAATAATAACATAATATAAAATTGAAGTTTTTAAAGTCTTCGAAGTAAATATTTGTTTTGCGTTAGGTTTTAGATACGATATACGTATGTTGCACTTAATTTATTTATTGAATTAAGGTAAGTAATCAAATCGTTTGCACTTCTTTTCTTAAGAATAATATGTTAAGAACACTTTCAAATAATTTTCTGAAATTGGAGATTCAATTAAAAAAAAAAAGTGTTTCAAATTACCACTTCTGTACTAACTGATACAATTGTTTCAATTTTCATTTAAAGATATTCCTTCTTTTGTATAATATTAATTCAATGAGCCACAATTCAATTTGCTTCTGTAGCTACTCAAAAAGAAACCATTTTTATTGCAGATTTGCAGGCTGTGGTTAACCCTGAAGCTAAACATTTAATCAGCAGCACCTCAAGCGCCATTTAGACCCCATCCCCAACACTCCCCGTTGCCTTTATTACCCTTTCTATCGACAACTTCTACATGATTCTGCAATTCCACAACTTAGGCAATACCACGAAAATCGATTTCAATTCAATTTGTTTGATTGCCGCGGCGCTTAGATCAAACGAACTAAATGCCAGCCACGTTCGAAGCTGACACACACACACTCGCACACACAAACACCTGGACATGTACTGAAATAAATACACACACACACACACACAGTTCCAAAAACACACACAGACAGACAGTTGCAATCACGAAAATGGCCGGGCAATAATTGCGCGTGTCGTTGGCTTCGAAACTGGAACTGTTTCTACCTGTTTCACATGCGAAATTAGCTTAAAATGGCTGACGCTAATGTGCAAACAGCCCCAAACCCTTGACACTAGCCTCCCCCTTTTCGCTTCGCCCCATCCACACGTTAGCTAACTCCTGCGCATTAATGCCTTTTGATCTGCACCAAAAATACAACGAGAGTGATGAAAAGAGACAGCGAGTGGCGACCAGCAAACTTTCGATGTACGTGTTTCTGGCGATGCCAAAAAGTATGCAATGCTTTTCATTTTCTGCGAACAAAACGAGCTCAAAAGTGCGACAGGTTTCTCTTTTCATGCTTTTCGCTTCCATTCTCAGTCTCGGTCTCGGTCCGTCTTCTCTACTCTGACATCTATCGCCAGCACGGACAAGTTTCAATTGAACACCACACGGACAACAAGTGAATTTTAGCCATCAAAGCCGTGAAAAGATACCGCAAGCAAACAGAGCAAACCACTTTTAATAGTCAACTTGATGGGGTCTCTTAAATATGTGGTTAACTCTGTGTCAAACAGCTTAACCTGAAATCGTTTCGGAATACGCTTAGATTCTTTTTATGTTATTTATGAAGTCATTTTATGAATGAAAGAAAGGCAAGAAATTAAAATAATCGAATTGGATTCAAAATTCAGTTTGTGAAAGAAACACATACATCAAATTAATATTAACCTTACAGCATGTAAGATTTGTCCAAGTGGCCTTAATGTATTTATGTGGTGCGTATATTTTAATACCACAGGGTTTTTTTGTTTGAAAAACAACGACTAGTGCAATCCGTTCTTAGTTGATTTGGCTGACAATCTGGTATATTTTGTTTTATATGGTATATTTTGAATGTTCAACATCGATATACCAAATAAATCGTACGGAATATTTCCTTATTTTTTGGTATAGTAATTTTGTATTTTTAGAATGATTTTATTGAAAATGAGTAGCTTTCTTACTTGTTTGTAATTAAATAAGTAAATTTCTAAAATTAAATAGTATTTATACTTATGTGGTAAGGCTTATATAGTATTATTTGTTTTGTAGTTATTCTTCATTTGACGAATAAGAAAAATAAAATCTGTGTTTAAAATAAATTAATCTTAAAGAAAAATGTTAAATTCATATTTACTTTAAAGCGTTTTTATATTTTCCAATAAAATCTTTAAATGACCACACTTTACACTTGGCTGTTATAATTTAATTTGTTTGTTATACAAGAATTCCATTTTATTATGAAAACGGTTATATATTACGTAAATAATGTATATTCCGTATTAACTTGGCATTTCTAAGTGTATTTTAAATTTCACCTCCAATAGATATAAATGCATATCGCATTTTTTATGGCAATTGCCGGGCTTTATTATTGCCGTTTAGCGATTTTTTATGTCACGAACTGTGCACTGTAGGCCGTCTGTCGACGGCGCATTTTATTGCATCGCTTACCACAATGAATGGAGAGGGAAGGAGAGGGTGCGTAACGGGGTCATTTGCTCAGTTAGCTTTTTGAAAGCCATAAAAATCGAATGGCAGCGGTCGAGGCAAAACAAATCGATTTGTTAAATTGCAGTGCAAAGTACAAACGAAAGGGAGCATAGAGGGAAATTCGGAAGCGGGTCAAACCCACGCATGTTGTGTAAAGTGTCTCATAATTTATCAAAGTGCAGCACTTTATGCTTTAAGGATATGATAACTGAGCTCACTCTTGAATCAATTAGATTTTACCATAAAAGTGAAAGAAAATTAAATGAAACATGTCGGGTCTTAGTTGATATAGTTGACAATGTGGAATATTTTGTACACTATGGTATATTTTGAACGTAGTGGTATATTAATATACCGAACTTCACTATATTTTAGTATTTTCTGTATTTGCATTCAATTTTATCTGTGTATCACAGTACATTTCCATGGTACATTTCGTATCATATAGTATATTCACATACCAGCCTTTAAATATAATATTTTAGGTATATTAATTTAATTGAATCGGTTTTAGTATATTTGTTGAAAAACACCGCATTGTTTTGTGTTTATTAAACATTTTGAGAGGGTATTTCACAATTCAGTATACTTGAAAGTGACATTTTTACTTTAGATTAGGTATTAAATACTACTAGAGACAAATATTAAACTTCTAAGAATAGCTTACGTGATTTGCTAGATTAAAGAATTTGGTTATTTCGATGCTATCGAATGTCACTTTTGGTAGCGCGTTCGTATTTATTTAATGCACCTCAAGCGCCAACACTGGTGGTGGGAAAATGTTTCAAGTTTGTGTAGCTAAAAAAGTTTTAATTACACTTTCTGGAATATTGGCTTGAAGAAAATGCATCATTAAAATAGTTTCACTCACTAAGCTCATTTGGCCTAAGGCTGCACAAAATTGTTTGTTGCCTCGCCAAACTATTTATTGTTAACGTTAGATGCTGCTAAATTGTCGTGGCAAACAAAAGGTATTTTCTAAGAAATGAAATTCATAGCTATTTTGTTTGGTTAAATTTAGAATTCTCTCGGTTTAGTTTAAAGCATTTTCAAATTCCCCTGTTGCACATTAAGATTATTCGAAATTTTGGGATTATGAAGTACAGATATTAAATAACAGCTGCTCTCCTCTCCCTTGCGTTATCTCGGTGGCAGTATCGCCTTTGGCATACGACCACAAAAACCATCTCATTTATCCATGAAAATCTTGTGGCAGCACAAAAAAAAGGAACCTGTGCCGTATCCTTTTCATTTTCAGCAAACCACAAAACACATTTCGCTTTCATTTCATTTCAAAAATTCGTAAGAAGCAGCAGCGAACTGCTGAGTGGGAGAGGGAGAGTGTGAGGGAGAGCGACACAAACCGTGCGACAGAGAAAGGTAGAATGAAAATGAAAATGATGAAAATGCAACTAATTCCTGACGGCTTATGGTTATTATAGGAACTTGTAGGAGAAGTCGGCAAACGGAAGGTTTATAGGGGACTTGGCCACGTTCTCTATTCTTGGGCTGCCTTTCACTCGCTTTTTGTTATAATTTGTATTTTATTCTCAACAGGCATTTAATGCAGCCAAAACCAGAACCCAGAACCCAAACCCGAGACCAGTCAACGCCAGAATCAGAATCTGAGAGTCAGAGATTAACCTTCAACGTCGCTCAGCTGTATATCATTTAATTTTGCGGTAAGCTCAAAATCCAGGCAATTCAAAAGGTACGAATAGTTTGAATAGCATTCGCTCAAGGTCCCAATTTTATTTTTTATTTTTTAAAAGGTCAAAGCAAACAACATATATAGTATGTATGGTATATAGAATGCAATTTTAATTATGAAAAAAGAGTTTAGCAAATCAGAGTTTTTGGCCACTTGTTGCCCAACGCACAGCACACACAATATACAATGCATCAGGTTCTGGGCCAAGGAGCAAGGGCTGAGCCACATTAGCAATGCCATTCAAACTGCATAAATCAGCATTCAAATTAGAAATTAGCCAAGACTGGCAGACAGACTGCGTCCAGATACAACACTCACAGACTAAACTCATCCAAAGCAGCCACTTGAGGTCTTTGCACCAGACCAACTTCCCTTTACCGCACTCCTCTTCTGCCCGCTTCCCCGTTGGCTTCTATCTGCAACTCATTCGTAGAACACTCGTCAGCGCACTCATTATTAGGCTCAAGTGCAAATTAGTGTGTTTGTTAGTGGGTTATTAAGTTCTCCTCCTGAGCAACACGACCCCCTCATCCTACTTCTGTCTTCTCCTCCTTTGTTATGCTAACGAAAACGAGTTTCTGCTGTGCCAACTAAATACGTAAAATTCTCGCTCGTTTTGTGTGTGTCTGCACAGTAAAACTTGAGTATACAAATTTCATTTAATTGTTTTTCGAGTGCTCTCGCAGCATCACAGCAAAACAACAGCAAGAACAACGACAACGACGACCGCAACAACAATAAACGAGGGCAGCTGTGTGGGCGTGGCATTCGCACTGTTCATTGTACTTGAATAGTTTTTGCTCGTCGTCCTCCTCGTCGAATGGGCAAAGTTTTCGCAATTAACATGAAAATATATACACACAGACACCTCACACATACAGCGATAGCTGCAGTAAAAATTGTACTGCCTACTTTTAGGGAATTACCACAGGCAACCAAAATAAAAACAACAACAACAACAACGACCGCAGATTCTGAAACCGAAAAAACGAGAAAAACAAAAAAACAAACCAAAAAAATGGTGACGCATAAAAAATTAATTAAAATCAATTAAGGCAACAAACCGGAAGTTGGAATAACGATAATAATGAAAAAGTATGCATAAAATCACCTTAATTATGGTTTACATCCGGCTGCTCGTTGCTCGCCCTTCGGGCCAAGTATGCAAAACAATTTGGAAAACAAACGCGCAAAACCAAAGCTAAAAGCGAAACATAATAAAAATTCAATCAGACCAAGCGAAAAACAAAGCAAATGACAGGAAGACACTGACCCAAAACTCTCAAACGCTGCTCCCAAAATGACATTAATTTACACATCAACGAAGCGCAAAAGATCCTAAGCACAAGATTGGAATGGGAGGAGGTTCGACCAGGACACTCTTCACAAGGAAGTGTGGCGAGTCCGCTGACCAGATGACAAAGCGCCTAATAAAAAACAATACAAAAAAAAAAGGGGGCAGCCAGCAATAAAACAGCGAAAACAAAGGCAAAAACAATTTGTTAAGCGCTTCAGCAAATGATGGAAAGTGACGACGAAATAAAGATTCTAAAAAAAAATAATAATGCGCAAAGCGGATAAGCTGCAAAGCATAAAGCAAGAGGAAATAAAAGAGAGCACGAGCAAGTGCAATGCTCTGGAATTTACTTATTATTTGAACTCTATGTTATATAAATTATGTATACGTAGGAATAATATTTGAAGACTGTCTGATTTGTTTAAGAATTTAATTTTAAATTGTATTTCAGTGAAGATTATTTAGTACGAAACTTATTCATTTTGTATTTAGTTGACTGAAATAATTGAATTTTTAAAAAAAATTGTAATATTACTTGTTCGTGGAAAATTTAAAATGACATTGAGTGAGAACCTTTTAAGACTGTTTGGAAAATTAAATATTTTAAAGGCAATAATCTAATGAATAAATATCATCGAAAGAACAGATAGACAGAAAAAAATCTAGATTGAAAAGTAGATTGCAACTTTTGATCTAAGATTAAGACTAACTTAACTTTTATCTTGATTTCAGATCTTAGTTTCTTGGTTAAGTTTGCTAAAATATTTAATATATGATTATCATGTTTTTTTTTAAATGATGTAAATAATATTGAAATAATACTTCTACATGAGTGTTGAGTTGAAAGTATTTAAGAATAAAAAAAACTAATTAAAATAAGCTAAACGCTGTTATTAATTGACTGGAATAATACAAAGTTTTGTCAATCGAAAAGCAACTGATATTATTAAGCTAGTGCTTTTCCCTATATGATATAAATAGGGTTGAGATAATTAGATTGCAAGCTTAGTCTTTAAAAATAAATAAAATAAATTTAAGGATTTATAACTCAGCTATGCCTATAAATAAATACAATCGACAGAGGACTGCTATAATTAATCTGGTGTCTTTTTCTATGCTATATAAATAAGATTGTTATGCGATTGCCGGCTCAATTATAGCCAACTCTTCAGCTGCAACACTAGCAGCAGGAATGGACGTGGCAAGGTTGGAGAACTACTTAAGTGAATGTCTGCCCAAATCAACTGCAGATGGATACAGTTAGGAGGAGCTCAACTCTATTCTCTATTCTCGCATCTCGTGCTTGTTGTTGGCGAGCTGGGACTCGGCGCCTAGACAAGCAAATCAAGCAACTTGCCACTAATCACAAAGGCGAGCCGCAAGGCGAATGAACAAACAAAATGGCGAACAGCTGTCGACCAAGCCTCTCTCTTAGTTTATCCTTTCTCTTTCTTGCACTCAGGGTGTCTGTGAGCGAGCAAGGATGTTAGCAAGGATATATGCATAATTGAATTTGATAGCCAAAAAGATTGTTATTGCTAGAGATTTGTGTGGTAATCGTGTTGAGAAGAGTGAGGTTCGAGTTTCTTCAGCTGCTGTTGCTGTTGCTGCTGCTGCTTTTAATGTTTGTTTACTTTGCGTTCTTGAGACTCTATCGAAGCAGTTGCAACATGAATTTATTAGCACGTTGACAGTTTTGAGTTGTACAAAAAACAAAATGATGAAATGCGTTTTTCGGACTTGCCATTAATCACATAGCATTAATTATGGTGGCTAGACTTGGAATTTCGGAGCCAGCATTTGTTGGACGAGGCGTATACGCAATACCGGAAATTAAACATACGCCATGTAGGCCAGCAGCAAAGTTAAAGCGGATGCTTGCTGCTCTGAAGTTGGAGCAACGCAAAGAAGATGAACATTTTGTGGAGAAAAATTTTTAATATTTAAATACGAAAAACTGCTTATGAGCAGCAGGCAACAGGAACAACACTAAGCTTATCAAAAAGTAAATAAATGCACAGCGAAAGTAGGATAGAAGCGTGCTGAAATGAAGATCGACTTCAAGCTACCCTCTAGATGTACCTTTCTGCTTAGTAATTCGAGTAGTTAAGCTACCCTCTAAAACGTGTGAAATTTAACAAGAAACTGGACTGTGGAAATGTATGTATAATGTATGCAAAATTCGTCGCTGGCTTCGTCTTTGCTTTGGTTGCCGCTGCCACCGAAATTTTAATTTATACATTTTTAGCTGTGTGACTTCCTGATGCAAAATGCAGTTGCAAGTGAAAGAGATGTAGGGAGAGAGAGAGGGGAGATGGCGACGTTTGCACAACTTGTTTATGATTTTATGTCAAATACGTGGAGAAGTGGCAGATACCCAGCGAACGGGGCGTGCCACAGTCGACAGTCAGCAGGGCTAGCAGCGAAAGCAGTTCAAATATCTACAAGTGCAACTTGTAGCCCCAGCCACGCCCCTATTTGGCACTAGAAAACTTTTTGATTTACTACAAGTATGTGTGTCTATGTGTGTGTGTGTGTGTGTTTGTGTTGGTCGAGAGGCATCGTTTGGTTTGTGCTGCAACTTCAGCTGCTGCCACCGCTGCCACCGCTGCTGCTGTTGCTGCTGCTGCTGCTGGTGATGATGCTGGTCGTGTTGTTGCAGCTGACTAGCATGTTTGCCATCTTTGGCAGCGTTGTCAGTTGTGCTTGCTTGGCTTTAAGGCAGCAGCAGCAACGGAAGTGCAGTTTATGCAACATTTTATTCCATAACAACATGCGAAACTTTATCCGTTCCATGTTGATTATTTAAATATTGTTGAGAATAATCAAGCGCTAAGTATACATGCAACAACTTTTAGATTATTGTTATGCAGCACATTGCTATGCGATGACAATGCTTGTTTTAATCTGTCGACAAGTATGTTCAAAATGCCAACAAATAAATTCACATATGCTTACATCACATTCCAAATGAGTGATTGAACTTAATATTTTGTTCAAATAAATTTGAACAAAGTTATCTATCAAAATTTAGAATATTTCTAACAACTTAATTTAAATAACAATATAACCATATTCTTCAAATATTTCTAATTAATGAAAATGAAATATACCAAAGGCTATATTAAGTATATTGTTATATTTTACATTCAAAAATATACCATAGAGAACAAAAATACTAGATTTCCAATTGTAGTAGGCGTTTTTTCCACACTTCCTAAATAGCTTCTACAATTTGTAATCGATCACAGCCAAATTCTTAGGCATCATAAATACTGTATCTACGTGGAAAAATAACAAGTGCTGTCGAAATTATATCTCTAACTCTTATAGTCTCCGAGATATAGGTGTTCATACAGACGGACGGACAGACGGACAGACAGACAGTTTTTCGTTTGCACAAAGTGGTAATACGCTTCTAAACTATGGGTAACGAGTATGAAAATATATATAAGTTTTTATGAAGTTGTCGTATTATTGAAACCTTGAATATATATTTATCGCTAATGAAATTTTTTTATAAAAATATAAAACGTAAGAGAATTTTAATATAAAATGTTCTAATAGATTTTGTGTAGGTACTTTTTAGTTTGAATTATTTGACTACTACTCCATATAGAGTGGCCGTCTAAAAAACGATCGCTATAAAAAGTTCATGGTAAATTGTAGAGGGAATATTGTAGTTGAGTATTACTTTCATTTTCTGTTCTTTTACTTCAATTTTAAAGTGTGTGTCTTTCGCATGCAAATGGCAAAAATTTCAGTTTACAATTGCATTTAAAGAGCAGTTTTGTTTTTTAACAGTTGCCGACAAGCGTGCAGCAATTACACCCACTTATACAGTAGCCACACATACACAGTTATACACACACACACACTCACACACACAGAGGGACAGTCAGATAGATATTCGCACAGACAACTTTGCGGCTTGCAGCTGCATTAAATGCAACCCTTTGCAGCACTTTCAGCAATCGCAACTTCAATCCAAACACTTTGCATATGTGTGTGTTTGTGTATGTGTGTGTTTGCGTTTTCTGCACATGAAATGCATTTAAAATAAAAATAAATAAAGCGATGGAGTGAGAGAAAGAGGAGAAGTGAGAGTGAGAGGGATAGCGAAATCTTTTATGCGGCTGAAAGCACGCTTCAGTATAATTTGCGGTCATGTTCATTGATCTCCTGGGAAGCATTAAAATTTAATGATTTATATTATGAAAACGCCATTGGGGGAAAGGGATTCAGTTCGGTTTGGTTTGTTGTTCAAGGTCCATGCCGTAAATGAATTTATGTTATGTCTCCGGCTGCTGTCCGACGCTTAAAAGGGTTAACATTGTGAAATTAACAACAATTTGACTTATGCGCGGGCGTAAAAGCCACACACACTCACACACACATATAATACAAGGGAGAGAAAGTAGAAATAATATCTGCGCCCTAAAGTATGCTAAACAGTCGAAACGAAGGCAACAAAAGTCATAACTCAGTCGGTGGCTTGGCCTGGCATGGGAAGGAGGAAACTCTGGGCAAACTTGGCGAAAGGTAAAGAGAAATGTGAGTTTGGTCTGCCTTCCACTATTAATCAGGCTTTAATTGTTTTGCATGTGTGTGTGAATCAGTGTTATATGTGTGTGTGTGTGTGTGTGCAGACAGAATGAGACTGAGAGACTAAGAATGAGAGAGAACAACACGCGCTCCAGTTGAGGCCCATGCATCATGCGGCCGAAATCTTTTTGTAATCTCTGGCATTTGTCTGGATTTTTCGTAAAGTCTTTGAATAGATTTATGCGTCTTTGACAGGCACAAGATGTGAGCTGCCTCGGCTGCTGTTTGCTGCCAGCAGCTTAAAGTATCTTAAAGATACGTGGCACAGCTTAAACACACAACCTAGTGCTCTCTTGTTCTCATATTTATAGTATTTATCGCCGACTATCGAGTGCCAGCATAATTAACGAGCAAAACACAGTATTATTGCACAAATCTAAATGCCAAATGCCAAAAGGCTTATGCAGAATGCACGCTACAAGTTTTGCTGTCTGCTGCTCTGGCGCAGTTTCTGGTTGTGACAACAGCAAACCGTGCACTACACAACAGCAACAACAACAATAACAGCAACAGCAACAACAATAGTTGTAGCAACAACACTTACCCAGAGTATCCCCCAGTGCAAGTTGAAGTGGTTTTTGCGCTGTGGTTGCGCAATCGTCTGTGTCTGTGTTTGTGTTTGGTTCTTTTGCTGGTTTTTCCTCTTTCTCTCTCCCGCTCAGTGTTTTTTTGTTGTTGTTGTTGTTGTTGTGTTCATGTCTGCACATGCTGCGGTCAAGAGTTGTGTTGGTGTTGCCAAAGTGTTGCCATATATTCTAAATATGTTGGCTGGTCGGTTCGTTGCTGTTGACCAGCTCAGCTGGGGTGGCCGAAAAACGACAGTTAAACGCAAAAGCGGCTAAAACCGGGCTCTAAAAACCACTTGGCAAACTAAACGCGTGATTTATGCCTCAACTATGATAAGAGCAGGCATAGTAGTCCAGCTCAAGCTCTCTTGCAGCAGGTGAAATAAAACGAGATATAAAAGCTAAATCTGCCTTGGCTATTGGCAACACTCTTTTTCCTTTTTTCCTCTTTTTCCCACTTTATTTTGTTTCATTCACACCTCTCGATTTGGCTACGAAAATATTTGCTCATTTTTAAATAATAAAATTTTGTTGAAATTGTTGTGCAATTTAATCCTCACTTTATATTTCATATTCTTTGTTTTCAATGCTTGCACATGTTTAATTTAATTTAAGCCAGTGTGTCTCGAAAGAGATTCATATGCGATTTAAATAGATGAAATGGCATTTTATTAAATTATTATTACTATTTGTCAAATAAGAGCAAAATGAAATTTGCAGTTAAATGGAAATGGCATAAAAGAAATCGTTAAGCTTTGGTGTCTGGCCATTTCTTTGATATTGCCATAAAAAGTACCCATTGAAAGAAGGAAAGACGAGGATGGATTGGTTCATGAGGCATAATGTTGCAAAATATATTTAACTTTTGCTTTATAATTTTACTTATTTTATTCCTAGATTAATGTTGGTTAAAATATTTTATTTTGAGAATATTTCATTTATTTTTGTAAGCTCGTCTCGCACTCCGTTTTTGTGCAGTGTTTTCGTTGAACATGTTTATCTCTTGTACCGTTTTCCCATTCCTAATATGCATCCCATATTATACATACGTATGTTGCCTTCGACTTGTTTGCCAAGTTGTCTGCTGTCTGCTCTTTCCAATGGGCGTGGACCGAGGGCGAGTTCACCGCCCCAAACTCGTGTCTGTGTGTTTTTCATTATTTATGTGCACAAAACAAATAAATGCTGCTCTATTACCCATAGACTGTCAGACTTCCAGACAGTCTCCGAACGTTGGAACCAAATGGACCTAATATTTTTATGATATCGTCAATCGTTTTGCCATTTCTTGAATAAGGGAATAATTTCAAGTACAAATTATTAAAGTCCTTGGGCATTCGACAATGGTGCGTATACGTGTTCTAGTGTTGCATACACCTACAGCATTTGTGTACAGGGCATTGTTATCTCTGTCCAAACAATGAATATAAAAACCACACAAGAGTTTTAAAATTGAACTTTCGTCGCACCGACATGTGCTTCAAACAAATACCAGGAATAGAGTGAAGGAATGGTGTTCAGGTAAACATTTCCAATATGCGAGAACAACTCACATTTTTGGGCAGGTGGAGGAGTCAGTGTCACGCCCACTTTATGTACTAGAACGTGGCATGTGCTGTGCTAAAATCTGTGCTCATTACTTTCGAGCAGGTTAAAAATATGCAAACAATGCTAGACAAAAACTGATGCTCTAGGCAGCATTCTCTTCCTCAGTCTGTGTGAAAAAAGTGGCATGCTGGGGACAATGCGGCAGGTGGCAAGTGGCAAGTGGCAGGTGGCATGCTGGGACAGGCAAAACAAGAGGAAAACAAAGGCGCCAACCTTTCACCTGCAACGTTGTTGAGGGTGAGCCAACCAAACAATGGTGCTCATCAGCAGCAGAAACGCAATGAAAATTGGAAAATTCTCTCATTGCTGAGTGCTTAGCAATGCAATGAACAACAAAAAAGTATAAATAGAAATTCAAATACAAATCGAAATCCAAATAGAAATAGAATTGCATGCAAACAGCATGAAATGCCCACAAGTTAAGCGAGAGGGAAGATATTGTTTTGTCGGGTTGCAGCTTTTATTTGATTTGCATTCCATGTAAAACAACTAACGAATTATTGGCTCGCCATCCAGTTTCTTAAGATTGGGCAAACGTTTCATGGTCTCGGCCAGAAAATTGGCAGGATCCATATTTTCGTACAACGGATTGCCGCAGAACGTGATCTCGCCGAGACCCGGCGGAACGCCCATGCGCATAAATTCGGCCCAATCCTTGATCACATTCTGCGAGATGTAGAGCACTTTGAGCGCCTTCATCGATTCAATCGGTTTGATCTTCTCAATGTTATTGTAGCTAACCCACAACTCCTCCAGTGTTTCGGCCAACGACTCGATGCCATTTAAGTTCTTGAGATAGTTGCGTGCCAGACTCAAAATACGTAAATTCTTCATGCCCGAAATTCCACTAATCTTCTCAATCATATTCGATGAAAGACTCAACTTCTGGCACTCAACCAACGTGCTTAGCGTAGCATCCATTTTCTCAATGGGTGGATACTGAAATTGCAAACCTATATCGGCAGCCGAGACAGCTTCTTGCTTGTTGCGATCCTCCCAACGTGCCAACGCATCCTTAATAGTTGTCGGCTTGGACATTTTTCTTTTTGTATATGATACTTCTAATGATAATTACAATTTCGTTAGCTTGGGAGTGATTTGTAATTATTGAAAGAAATTTCAAGGGGTTAAGCTGTAGTTATAAACTAAGATATTTAATCATAAATATAAAACAATACATACTATGATTTTATTTCATTTTACTATTGAATTTTTTAAAGATCAACATTACAAAAGCAATTGACTCAATAATTTATTATATTTTATTCTAGTTAAACGAGTGTATTCGAGGTTATTCTGACAGCTCTCTTTATGTTAGTTGGGGTCTTTTCACTATTCTCTCATCTCTTTAAGGAATCTGTACTTAAGAACGAATAATTTGAAACGACGCGATCAGTCTTGCGTTGCTTGTAATTTCATAATTTTTCTGGTCTTCTTTAGATTTTAAAAGGTATTTACTTATACAACAAGTACGAAAGTTGCAGTCAAGAGTGCTCGACTCTGAAATACTTGCTTCCCATTTTAAATAAAATCAAAATAGTGCGCTATTATTCTTAAAATATACCAAAACACTATCGCCAAAATACTAAAATGTACAAAAACATTTTTTTTTAATGATATACAAAATTTCATGGATTTTTATGTAGACCGACAGTGTTATTTAAATTTTATAACTTCCAAATTTAGTCACAGAAATTGGGTACTTGTTTTAGATATTTTATCTAAATAATTTATGTATAAAATTAATATTTTATTGTCAATTTACAATCCTAAACTTTAAATTGTTTTAACTCGCGATTGGAACATTTTTTAACATTTCATTGTGTTATTGGATAAATTTTAATTATTTTGTTATGAAAACTATTAATTTACATTATATTTTTCTTAAAGTGATCTCAAGAGAAAGTTTAATTTCTTAGTAGCATAATTGACTATTTTAAGTCAACTTAAATGAAATTGAATGAGTTGCAATTGTAACTCAAGATATTTCTTTAAATTCGTATTTTTAAGAAATGCAAACAAAGCTAAATATTCGTTAGCTATATTTTTATCTAGCTGTGCACTTGGGAGGCTGACTTTTCTCACAACAGTCTGAGGCAATTCCCATTCTCCCATTCCCAATTCACTCACCCCCTCCTCTCGTCTCCCGTTCGTATCTGCTCATGTTCTCACCGTCTAAATGTAATTTATTTATTTGTCTCTGTGTTTACTCGGCTTTTGGCTGCTCCCCAAGCTCTGTCTGGCACACGCTGATAACTTCATTGGCATTGGCTTTTGTTTGAGTCTGGTTACGGGTTGCCATTTGGGGTTCAGGTTTGGGTCTCTACTCTGTTTGGGAGTAGCTTCACAGCTCCACAGATCCAAAGCTCTCCAGCTCCCCAGTTTCCAGCTGGCATATGCCAAATACCCAACCCTGCCTGTATTTTTTTATGTTTCTCTTTTTTTTTGTTGCGACACATGTTTGTCTTGTATGTGTGTGTTTTGTGTCAGGACCCCTCGGGACTTTATTACACATATTTTGAGGTGATAATACAGTTTGCCTTGCGATTCGTTTGGTCGAACTTTTTTTCTTTTCGTCGCCACAATGACAATGATTTAATTTTTTACATTTCATCTTTAATTTGAATGAATTTATTTAAATATATGTGAATTTTTTCGAGAACAGCTGTTATCGCACAAACTGCAACAAATTTGCACTCATAAATTATTGAATTTATTGGTTCGCTCCAATGGAAAATATACGAGTGTGTGTGTGAAAAAATAGTAAGGTAATGGAAATGTGTGCTCCACATTCTATTTTCTACATTCTCACATGGAGCACGTTTTTGATAATCGTCCAGAAATTTGCCAAAACATATTTGACTTTTTTTTTTGTAATTCCTTTTTTTATTATTATTCATCTTAGTTTTTTTACTGTTGTAATATTTTTGCCAGTTCAATATGAATTTTCTGCCATCATAAATTGTGTGCTCAATGCGGCAGAACTGACAGACGACGAAGAGGACGGAGACGAAGAAGGCGCCGAGGGGCAGAAGAAACATTGTTGAAATGCACACAAAGTCTAATTTATGAATTCAATGGGTCAACTACGATGATGTGAGAACGATGAGATGAGAGGGGCCCAAAAATGTTGGCATATGAAAAATGTCAAGGGGGTTTCGATTTGAGTGGAACAAGAGATTGAGAAAAACGTAGGCTGCTATATGTAACTAAAGCATAAACTAGGCAAACTTCATGAATATTTATATTTATGAATAGTCTTAAGTATGAAATGTCTGAACTTATTTCAGAAAATTTCAAATATATTAAAAATTAAAGTATTTTATTATATGATTGTATTAAAAACGAAAAAAACGTCTCAAATATAAATATTTATTAATAGTTCTAAAAATTGAAATATATCTAAAATTAATATACCCTTATACTTATCGTTAACTTCACTAAAAAGGTCCACTAAAAAGAGATTTATTAATTAAATATATGAATGTAGGAGAGGAATAGTTATTACAGTCATCCAACATTAATTTTTTTGTGTATCATATATCTTTTTCATTTTCTTACTGACTTCTTTGAGAACAGCAACATTCGAGAAATTCATTCTCCAGTTCATTAGGGCTTCTCTTTATTTAATCGTTTGTTATCACTAACAATATTTTTTAATTCCAATACTATAAAGGTCATGTTACTTTAACAATCGTGCATTTAAAACTTAATATTTAAGCTTTCTGCTCGACCATACAATATGGAGAATTTATTAAATAAAAAAAGTTAGATGGCTTGCCCATATATAATCCCTAGGTTAAACAGAAACTGGTAATTTTCCAAAATAAATATTTATTTATAATTATAACCATAATAATAAATCCTTATATATGTACGGTCTGTTATTGTATCATTAAAAGTTGTTATCCAACAATAAATATAATTAATTAATTAGTTAAATTATGAATATAGAGGTTAAACAAAATATAATGAATTACTAAATTATCAATGAATATTAACTGAATTTATTGATTAATTTAGTGTACCAGAGTTGTCAGCATCTTGTATTCATCTAAGCAGACAGTGCGTGCAATTTGCTTGATTGAAAAGCCACTCTTGTGGCTTGTGTCGAGCATTGTCTGACAATGCACATGAACTCTATTCTAAAATTCCATCTCGCTTCCCTTCTTCACATTCATGCTTCAGTCGGAGTCATAGTTAGTGCACTCAGGACTCAGGACTAGGCTAATTCAATGGCCCCTTGGTTGCAACTAGAAGCGTATCCAAAATGCATTTCAACAATTAAACAACGCTAACAGATGAAAGACAGAAAGAGACAGAGGATAGAAAGAGAATTCTAACCAAGCAACGAACCCAGCAAGGAACGTCCCATATGGACACATGCATTATCACTCACATGGAACAAACATACGAAACCGAGCATGAGTTTTCCCTCTACTTCTTCCTCTCTCTCTTTCTCTTGCTGTGCGGGTGTTTCAATGTATGTGTGTGTGTGTGTGTGTGTGTGGTAGCCCGAGAAGCCACAACATGTCCTGTCATGCAGCACAGGACGTTGCGCAGCGGTAACATGCGGTAAACGTTACAGTTGTTGACAGCCGTGTTTGTACTGTTTAGTTTCAGTTAACAAGCGAGAGGCGACACAGCCAGAAAAACGAACGGGGTAGTGGTTGAGGGGTGGGGAGCGGGGGAGGAGTGGGTGGATTCGCGGGGCGGAAACTGCAGCAATGTCATCTTTTTAGTGTGCAATTTGTTAAATGAATAGCCATTAAATTAAAGGGGCCGCCAACACTACTATTAACAATTAAATAAACGCGCCAAGTCGCTCTTCGTATTTATAGTAAAAATAAACAATTGGTTGACCATGTTAAAGTGTTTCAAGTGTTTGTTTTTTATTTTAAAGCATTTTATAAAACTAAAATATTCAATTTCAATTATTTATATAAAAAACAATTATATTAAAATTGGTTAAATCTTCACACCTATTAAAAAAATGTAAATAAGAGGCAAATTAAAGTGCTTCAAAGAAAAACAAGTAAGAGAAAGAGGAGTGTGCTGGACTGTGAGATACCCGCTACTAGATTTGAAATGAGGTAAAACTGTTCATCATTATTCTTAAAATATACTAAATTAATATATCAAAAAATAAATATTCCGAAGGTTATAGTTGGTATATTTATATAGTGGTACATACAAAAATAAAGATATAACGAAAAGTGAAGTGCTTCAAATAAAGAAATATGGTTACGAGTAGTCCGTCTATTTTTTAACAAGTTAATATTTACAATCAAATTATTTGAAATACATAAACATTTAAAAACCAAATTTGGAATAGTTCTCGTTTAATGTATTAACATACACAAAGAAATTCTCTTTTATTACAATATAAATAGGCTATAGAATCTGCCTTTATTTTTTTGAAAAATAAAGTTTTGAAAAATAAAGTGTTAAATGAACTTTGTTTTTAAAAATTAACGAATACAGAAAGTCAAACGATATACATAAATAAATTGATAACTTTTTAATTCAAGGCAATTTTTTGTATTTTTTTGCATGAAACCATTTTAATATATGTTTTTTTTTTATTATTTATAGAATGTTAGCTTTGACAACAACACTTAAATAAACTCGTTTCATGTTTTTATTTTTGCCAAATAAAATCTTATTTAAAATAACAATATTCTAGAGATTCTGCCATTATTATTGCGATTTTAAAGCTGAGCTTCTAACTTTGTACAAGTTAATAACATAAAACTATTTCACACATATTTCATAGACACTCAGTCTAAATTCATTCAAAGCGCAAATGTGTGGCAAAAATTCAAAAAATTATGAAGAGTTGAAAAGTCTCTGATCTATCTATTGCAGCCATCTGTCTGCCCGTCTGCCCGTCTCTTCGTCCATCCGTTTGTCCCATTTGTTGTCATTTATACAGTTTACTGGGTGCAACATTGAGCATACTTTTACTTGAAGCAACTAACCCATAAGTCACAAAAATTCTACCGCCTCGCCTCGACATTGTAGCGATGTTGTTCTTCATCATGTTGTTGTCGTTGGCGTTGTCGTAAAACTTTTATGTATGAAAATATTTTTTCCCCATAAAACACCTGGCCAAAGCGAAGGCTACAAAAAATCACTGGAAAATGAACAGGAGAGAGAAAGAGATAGAGAGAGAGAGAGAGAGAGAGAGAGAAAGAGATAGAGAGAGAGAGGGGGAGGAGAAGAAAACTTTGAGTGAGGCAGCAAGAAGGAGAGAAACGCTTGCATATTGAAAACTTTACATTAAGTAAACAACCTGGGAGAGCATCTGATAACGACTCTGAAACATGCTTTACCCTTATGAGTATGTATGTGTGTGTGTGTGTGTGTGTGTGTGTGTGTGTGTGTGTGGAGAAGATTATGGCTGTTTGCTACTTTCAAGGTAGTCTGGCTGAGGACAACAATTTATAAAGTCTGCGATGTTGACAATGAAGAGCAAGAGATTAACATTGAGCATTTCATTCAAAGAGGTGTGACATCTTAAAGTAGTTGCGAACAATAACATAAATACAATAATAATAATGATAAAGTGCAGGAAATATATATAAATATTTTGTTTGGAATTGGAAGGGATAAATTTAATAATTACACTGATAAAATGTAGAGACTTTATATTATTTTTATTTAAAAATAAATATATCTTAAATATATTTAATGAAAGCTACCAACATTTATGCGATGTATTGAACTAGTGGCCAACAACAAATTCAATTAAAATATCGTTAAAATATTATATTTATATTTTTTCTTAAATTCGAATACTTTCATTAATAATAATTTTAATTTATTGATATTTATTTTCCAATTTTAAATATTCGAAATATAACACGTTCATATGGTATTTGAATTATTCTGATGATAAAATTTAGGGAATTTATTTTATATAATTTTTTCTGATATATGCATATATGATGCAACTCAAATATATTGAAAGACTGTTTTCACTATCGATATCTATAATATTTGCGTATTATAGATATAAAATTAAACAAATTTAATAACTAAAACTAAAATTCAAAATGTATAATATTGGGAATGTTTCGTATTTGCTTGCATTTTATTGCACTGCAATTCACTACTCAAGAATTTCTGCAGTTAATTTGGAGCCATATTGAAGACATACTCGGAGATGTTTTAATTGCGAGTTGTAAACAAGACTTGGTTCTAATTAAAGACAGATATATCTCTATCTGCGTTGCACAACTTCGTGTTGTATTCTAAGACAAGCTACACAGACGGACAACTCACGTTTCCCAATATCAATAAGCTTGCAGTTGACTATATTGCGTGAGTTTAGGAGTAACCAGAATGGGGGCAAGGTAATAGTATACTATGACTAAATTCATGGGCAAGCCAAGCAGAGAGCCACACACTCACACACTTCAACACACACACTCAAACACAGACAAACACATATGTATAATGGCTCACATATCAACAGCAATCGAGTTTGAGTTACATAACCGCAAATAGACAGCAGCAACCGGTTGAGTCATCAAGTTGCAAACGACTCGACTAGGAAGTGGAACAGGAACTGCAATTGCAAATGCAACTGCAACAAGACTAGAGCAGAAGAAGGAGCAGAAGACGAAGTAGGAGCAGCAGCAAGAGAAGGCGAAGGAACAATCAGAGGAGCAGACAACAGTCCGAGGAGCTGGGCTAGAAATTGACAAACTGTCTGACGTTTATGATTGCTGCAAACAAAAGCTACGATGACTGCACTCAAATTGATAATTATCATGCACAATATTTGCCCATTGTCCACAGTCAATAGTCCACACTCAGACATTTATCAATATGGACTGTTGCTCACGATGTCTATGAAGAATTTTCGGCTATGGTTTATTTAATGCGGATCATTGCAACCATAATAATGCTGTGCATTTGATTACGCTTAATGTAGGGATTGAAAATCAATTGAAATTATTGTTGAAAATATTAGAATATAAACTGTGTAAGCTTAAATTAATAGTCTGCAGTGCTTCTAATCATATTGTTCATAATGTTTCTCAACTGCTATAACATAGAAAATAATACAAATCACGCGGTAATCTTCATAAACGCATCGTAAATATATTTTTCTTTTATTTTATTTTGATGACATATCACATACTTAATATGTTTTTGTATTTTACTGTAGTCTGCTAATACATATAATAATAATTTGAAACTATATTCAAATATTGAAAAGGGAAGACTGATCTAATATTATATATTGTTGCAAATATATAAATGCGAAAAAAGGATTTATTTAATATTTGTTAGGTGTTTTTAATTAACCTTCCACTATGATATACTGAAAATCAACAACTGCTATTTCAGTGTACACTCAAGAACAGGAAAACAGAACAAATCTACAGAGGTTTTTAATTATTTCTTATCTCCGATAGGCAGTTTTGTTTATGTCGCATTGCTATTTCAAAGCTTACAGCTGTAGGTAATTAACATGGCAATTAAAAATATGCATTAATATTGAAAAGAGTAGAAGAAATATGTTAAACAATTGTTTCATATTCATTGATATTATATAACTAACACTAGATTCCCTAATTCACAACCAATATCTATGAGGTTGAAAATCTTAAGTTCCTTGTTTCCGAATAGTTGGAGAACTTTATATAAAAATTAAGGCATGTACAATATTTTAAAAAATTGAAGTTTTAGACTAAATTGAGTTGAAGGATTGTCATCTCAAACGTTACAATGCTTTTCTTATTTTATGAAAAGCGCATGCAATTTATAGTTTTATATAACGAACTCTTACGAAAGATCGGACTAGAAATGAGCACGAAAAATTTAATTTCAATGCGACGACAGTATTCCAAATTGAAGTTTGAAAATACGAAATGACTGCTCACATATGTGAGTGTAGCTGTATAGGAGTGTGTGTGAGTGTGTGTGGCCATGTTGTATAACTTATTACAACCATAATTAACACTAAATTCCCCAAATGGCAACAGACAACTGTCAGCTGCAAAATCATTTGTGGTTTGTCCGAATGTTAGGAATACCACGAAGGAAAGAAAGAGAGGCATACAGTGAGAGTGAGCAGGAGAGTTATGGTGATTGAGAAGCGCAGATAGAGAGAGAGATAGCAAAAAAGAGAGAGAGGGGGGTAGAGCGAAGAGGTTTGCCTGTTGAGTGACAGCATCGGCTGATGCTGACTGTTGTCCCATGTCCTTGTCATGTTGCAGGACTCGCTTACATGGCAACTCAAAGTGGTTGCCCCCCTCCTGCCACATGCCACATGCCCCACAACTGGCTGACTTATGTGCTGCGCCGTGCGGCAAATTATAAAATGTTTGCAAAAGGCCGCAAATTTCACATTTCAGAAAGTTGTCGTCCTGGCACAGGACACACACACACTCTTACACTCTTACACAGTCAATGCCAATGGCATTTCCTTGTCCCTTAATGCATTGCCGCAAACTGCAATGAGTGCTTGCTCGCTTGCTTACTTGCAACGCACGAGTCTTCTTCATTTCTCTGTCATAATGAAATTAGTCCAAGTTACATTTGGGTCACATATTGCAGATGTACTCGACGGGGCATTCAACTCGAAGCTGGCCCCTCCTACTTCCACCTTCATCCACTCATCTTCTGGTGGTGCAGTTAATGGCATCAAATGGATGAGATAGCTTTGCATACTTGACACACGCTGCACTTTGATTAATTGGCACATAGAGCTTGTTGTCTGCATCGCACCGAAGCTGACGATTTTTCGATATTTCCCAGCTAATGAATGAAGTCTTTTAAACTCAATTTATGAAAATTGCTTATATTATTTATTTGACTCTGTTAAGCGCATTAATTTGGTTGCGATCAGAAAAGAAGAAATAATTATATATCATAAAAAGCGAGTACTGCTGTCGAGTTTCAACTGCTTTGTTTGATAATATGGTATATTTCATGGTATATATAGCCCTCAATGTAATTTAGTATTCTTTCAGTAGATTTATTTGATATATTCTTAGAATAATACCTCATTTGTTTTGATTTTATTAAAAATTAGAGTATCTCTCTGTTGAGCATGCTCAATTATTTTTAATAACATATTTCAGAACAAATTTTAAGATTTCTGAGGGTTGAAATTTTAGTTTGTCTACCAAATTAATTGCCAAACTAATTTCAATATATTATTATAAAATCAATTATTTGATATTTATAATTTCAGAGAAGACTACTCTCCAAATAATCTACCAACTTTAAATCAAATACTATTTTCAATATAATCTGGTATTTTTTTAGTGAATTTTATTTTGAAAGTTATAGTTCGAAATATGATCTTCTTCAGTAGATTATTTTTGTATATTTTGAGATTAATGTCGAATAACCTACTGACCTTATTTCAAATACGATTTTCAATATATTCTTTTTTAATCTTTTATTTTGAATTTAAAATTTTTGTTGAATAAATTCATTATTTTCTAAGTATCAACTCTTTTTTCATTCACCAAGTTTAATTCTAAATTACTTTTACTATTCAAATAAAATACGATATTACCGAAACACATAAACTTTCTGCTAGAAACACATCCGACTTGTCTGTTGAAATTTATAAATGCAGCGAAAAAGAAAACTGCATTATTTTTAATGATATTTCGCATTATGAAAGTCACTTGCTAACTTGCCACTTAACAGTTAAATTTCCATGTTTAATTAATGCAGAACGTGCCGCAAATCCCCCCTCAACTGAAGTTAATAGCACTTAAGACGCAGCGCAAATCGCTTGATAATTACTTAAAATAATCTACAGCCACAGAACGCATTTGGTGTTGGGCCACGCCCATCGGGAGCAAACAATTGGGCGGTCTGGCATGCAAAAGTGGTAACAACTGAAAGAAGCTAAAAAAAAGAAACAGAAAGAGGAACCAAGAACAGAACCAGGCCAAAACATGCAAAGGCAAATCCCAAGCACGCGTAGAACGTTAGCCAAGTGCAATTTCTCAACTGGCAACAAAAACAGACAAAGAGAGGTAAAGTGAAGCGAGAGAGAGAGAGAGAGAGAGGGGAAGTACAACTATCAAGTACCCCCAAAACTCTGGGCACTGTTGAAATGGAAGCCAGGCCAACCAACATATTCACTTAATGTATTTTATTTTAGTTTTTCTCTCTTATTTTTTTGGGGGGTAGAACAGAACTCGAAAAACAATTAAGCGACAAGTGTCTCAATTTCAACGTCACTTACAAACATTTTATGCACCGCTCAGAGACAATCATCCAGAGAAATGGTCGTAGGGAGGGGAAAAGAGGCAGACAGGGTACAGTGGAAGAGTGGAAGCATGAGCACAGAGCATAAAATGCAAAAGTTTTTACCATTGTAAAGTTACGTGACAGGGCGAGGGTGCAGACACAACTACAGACACGAACACACACACAGCACACACTCTCTCGAAAAAAGTTAGAGAAAAAACTTAATTATTTGTGTGCTCCTCGGCTTCGTTATACGTATGTATGTATGTAGGTCTGTCAGAGTTCTTTCCCTCCTTCTTCTTCCCGCTTCTGTCATGCAAATGTGCGAATCTGCGCTGCAAAGTATGCAACGCATTTTAATCGAAAAGGTCTGCTGAAAATGTGCCATCTTTTTTGCTCAGATTTCCACAGAGTTTTCAGTTGATTGTTAATACAACTCGAGCTCTACACATGGAGATAGCTGAGAGAGTGGCCACAACACATTGATACACACGCGGCTGTTGGGAGGATAATAAATCAATCCTACGACTATTTTACAAAAAAGTAATTAAAACGCGGTCTATCAGCAACAGCAAGCAAGAAACTAAGAGATGAATTAATTTAAATTAATAAACAAACATCAAAACATTTATCTAAACTATTGTAATGTTCTTCTGAGTTTGTTGAATTTTAAATATACGATTAATTGGACAAATTAAATATAAAGTTATATGCAAAATATTTCTTTCCTTTCTTTTTAATAATGAAATCTAAATGACGTTGTGTTCATCGTGGTCATTTGGAAGTATTTACCTTGATTATTGATAATTTAAATACTACTGATTACGGTTCTGCTCGTACTACTATTATTCTCGTACTGCCACTGCAGTGCACTGCCTGTTCCTTCTGTCGACTCCGATTTCTGCTCACGCCGGCTACTCGATACTTTTTTTACGTCGACCAATCCATATCTGCTCACACCGATATATCGATGTCCGTTCACACCGACTCATCGCGCTTTCCATCTTACATATATATATTCTTGATCAGCGTTAACAGACGAGACGATATAGCCATGTCCTTCAGTCTGTTGCTTTGGCTGACAGTCTGGTATATTTTGTACTCTATATTTTTTCTCTATATTGGTATACTTAAGTATTTCTGGGGTATATTAATATTTAAAGAATATTTTGGCACTATTTTGCTCTTATTCAAAATGGATAGCGGTTATCTCACAGTCGTAATTAGTTTTCTTGCTTGTTTATTTCTAAACGGATATTAATAATTAAATACTGTATTTATCTGAACATTTTTCAAAACAATGAATCTAAGTTATTAAAAATTAAAATGTTATTTCAATTAAAAATAGTATTATTTATCCAAAAAAACAACTAATGACGGATCACAAATCAAGCTGTAATCAAATGAAAGCAAAAAGAAACAAGATTTCGACAGCTGATGCTTGATTCTTGAATGTTACTGCGCTAAGGCAAATCCCAGTAGATTATAGCATTGTGCCACATTAATTCCAACAGCGTCAATAAACTCAGCTGAAAGTGTTCAGCCGCAGCACCGCATTACACACCGCACCACAGCGCCCCGCAGAGTATGGCAGCTAGCAAAACGAGACGAGCCCAAATAGAGACGGGCCACGCCCACTGGTTACATGAAGAGCAGCACAAACGCCCACAGGTGTGGTTCGGGCACTGGTCAAGCATGGCCTTCATCTGGTCAAGAGAGATCTGCACACACACACACACACACACACACACTCATGCACACAGAGACCCATTCTCAAACACACACACAGCAATCGTTTCCCATTTCGTGTTAAATTACACATTGAATCGGATTGCGGTGGCCATAACATTTGGCCCTCACTGTGCTGCAGCAACAAGCCCTTCAGCCTCCTTGTTCACCCCCCTTCAACCCATCTCCACTCTGGCATGTTTGTGTGTGTGCGAGTGTGGTCAACGCATTGAGCCCTCGATAGGTTTTTGCGGTTTTTTAATCAAGTTATTTGCGCAGAACATCTTGAGGGCAGGAGAGGGTTTATTTTTGTTGTTTGGGTTGGGTTGGAGCAAGAGCGTTTGCTTAATGGCTTAAGTAGCCAGTCGCATAAATAAATACCAATCTAGCATATACTCCACTCACACTCACACACACATTCGTACAACATTCTTTTGTAGGGGTGGCAATTTGTTAAATGTGCGCTCAAATAAATCACAAATGTGTTCCGCAATCAAAGTTTCTCTGTTTGCTTATTGTTCTTCTTCTTCTTCTTGGGATTTCTTTGTTCTAGTTGCTAAGATTGTTGTTGTTTTTACTGTGGTCGAATCTCTGGCATCAAATTTATTGCGATAATTCGCATGTAAAATATTTCGTACATTTTCTAAGCATTTATCAAGCGTTTTATTATTGACAGAGGTCAGCGGTCATCTCTCTTCCCCTCGCCTTTTCTCTTTTGGTCTGCTGTTTATCTCTCAATTGTGCCTTCCACTCTCTCCCTATTGGATGTCAAAAGTTTTGGCTTAAAATAAAAATGGCAAATTTGTATTTATATAATGCTGCGGTCAGCCATAAATTTAAGCCAAACTTGTGCCTAATAAGTTAAATATTTTTTGTTTTATTTTGGCATATTGAAATTGAGTTTCGATTTCGCTTTGTAAGTGGATGGAGTTAAGAGATAGATTGATGGTCAATTAAATAAGATACTTTTACGATATAATAAAAAGGCATTAAATACGCATAAAGTTTTATGTAGGATATAGTTGTTAATAGTCACTGATTATTCCGATTAGGCAAATTCATATTTAATACAATTTAATTAAAATTTCATGAACTTTTGAATAAAATAAATACATTGTAAACAATAGACACCTTTATAATTAAACACACAAAGATACATTATGAAATTCCATTTTTGTGCTTTATATTTCTATTTTCTAAAACAATCCTGGTTCTATTCTTAATTTAAAATAAAGTAACACAATGCAATATTTAAAATAAAACTATTTATGGAAGAAAATGCTTTCATTTAATTTATTTTCTAAATATTTATTAAATTATTTGACCCAAAAATTGTTAAAAATCGAATAAGCGATTAAATAAAAATTGTAGTAGGTTTTTAAGAAATTCTTTTTGTACAAACGTTCAATTACTATGGGTCCTATTGTGTCATAAAATTTAAGAGACCAGCGAACTAAGGTCTTTATTGGGAACATATTAATATATATTTTCTCATTTGTGAAGCGACCAACAACAACAAATAATTTTTTATTTATTATTTGATAATTCTGTTGATCCCTAAACAAAAACAGCTAAATATTAATCAAAAGTTTTGTGAACACTTAAATTGAATCTGAAAAATGACTTTTATGTTAATACATTAATTAAAGTCCATCATCAGGAAAAATGACATAAATAGAAATAAAGAAATTTCGTAATTATAACCAATATGTCGTTATGAAGTAAGCTGCAATTACAAACGATTTCAACTGTAAAAACTGTAAACAGAAATAAAATTCCATGCAGAGTTTTTTCTATTCCTTCAATGCAGCAAGTGCTACATTTGCTTTTTCCTTCTCACTCTGGCACTCTATCGCTGACTTTTCACTATCGCTGGCTGCTCCTTCTGGCTGCTGCTGCACTTTCTTTTCGTTGGGTGCGTCCAAAAATTTCTGAACAAATTGAAAATTCCAAAAATCGCTGAAGCATGCGAGTAGAAAATGATAGAATCCACAATGAAATGCACAAAAAAAAAAAAAAAAAACGAAAGAGATGGGAAGGAAGAACGAGAAGTAGAAAAACAAAGCCAAGCGAACAACTCACATCATGAGACAGCCAAAAAGAGATTGGTTGTGGGGGGAAGCGGATGGGAAGGAAAGAGGGATATGTGATGTGGCTGCTGACATCGAGGACACATTGCCGCAGAATGCAATTGCATAAAGGTCATAAGGCAACATGACTAAAGTGGGCGTGACATGGCTTTGCTGCATGTCTGTGAATGCCTGTGTGTGTGAGTTCGTGTGTGTGTGTTGGCATCAAAGACAAAAGCAACTTTTGGAGCTCTGCAAGGTGACAGCGGCAACAATGTTAGGCGGAGTTGGAGACGAGGAAAGCGAGTCTCGAATACAGTCGCTTGGGAAAATATTTTGTCATGTCATCAGCGGCAACTGTTGCAGTGGCCGTCGCCATGCGGATGATACTCCGCCTGTCTGTCTGTCTGTCTGTCTCGTCAGTCCTCGCAGTCAGAGTCGAAATCGTTGTCGTCGCTGTCATTGTCGTCGTCCTCATCGTCAACCGGCACTGGCGCCAGCAAATGTGGTTACAATAATTTATGCACTTGTAATGACAGACAACAAAGCGTTAAAGAACAGCTACCGACGTTGCCTGATCCCAAACTCGAAACCCGAACTCGAACCCAAAAAACCGAACTCGACTAGTATCCCATTCCCTTGAAGTCGGGGGTTTGCTGTCAGTTGGGATGCGGCAATAAAATGCGTGTCATGTGCGTGTTCTTGTTGTTGTTGTTGTTTTCCCTTTTCCTCTACTCCCCTTCTCACTTTCGCCTTGTGTCAACGGAAATGTCTCGCATGAAACGTCGTCGCTCGTTGATGTGCTGCTTTCGTCGCAGGGCGTCGAGTCTTCAAAATTAATTTTAAATTTATAGTTGGCGCTATTGCGTTAAATGACGCTGCGGGTCCCGACCTTTTCAGCTCCCCCCCCCCCACACATCCTCTTCCGCCCTCGTTCTCTGTGCAACTGCAGCTGCGGCTGCAACGCTTTGTGCGTCTGCCTCAACACGTAAAGTGGAAGCACAAGAGGAGGCCGCATCATCTATCATTTGCGTTGAGTGATTTGCGAGTGTCAAAGGAGTCTTCGCCGAGCTGCTCATCGCCTCCTCACTTCCATCGGCTTTAGCTCAGCCTTTCCTCTCCTCCTGTCCCCGTCTCCGTTGCGTCACATTCGATTTATGTTAATATACGCGTGCCACGCGACAACCGCAAAAGCGATGCGGTTGCAGTACTTAACCCACTGCAATGCCCACAGCGCGCACAGTGTGACAATATGTATGGAAAACTAAACGCAAATTAAAAGAGATCAATAAAGCCATTTTTAAATTTCAGTAACCAAATTGAGGTAGTAATGTTATAAAATATAATGGAGATGTTTACTATTATACTGCGCCGTATTCGAGCAGCAAAATTTTAGGAAATTCATCAGAAGATAAGTAAAATCATTTGATTTATGTTATATTTGTAAACAAATAGTTAACAAATGGATAAAGAAACAAAATATAATATTTTCGAGTATTGAGTTGGTATTGTTAGAATGTAAAATATGTTTGAATATAATTTGTTAAACTTAATTTTGTTAAAAAACAAGATCATTATCACTCTTTTGACTAAAAAGTCTACTCAGGGATAAAACTATTCATAAGACTCTAAATCGAGATCACTTTAAGCTTGACTTATTAATTTGTTTTGTTAATATGATAGTGGTTGATCTAACAAACTTTGCCTAACTTTATGGGAATATTGAAAATAGATCTTAAAAATGTAGTTAATGCTATTATATTTCTTTAAAAAAGAAAATCTATATAATAATAATTTAATATAATAATAAATCTAATAATTGCTTTAAGTAATTTAAAGTTCTTATTTCAGTTTCACTTTTAATTCTTAACTCTTTCAATTTAATTACGGAAAGTTTGCCCACTGTGCCGAATTGTCTGTATCCCTGAGACCTTAATCTTCAGGACACCAAGTGCCGCGACTGTGAAGACCTCGTCAACACAGTAAAGTGGGGTAATTTTCAATGTAAACGCAACGCCTATAGCCTGAGGCCCCTCGCTTCCCTTCTCGCTTCCCCAAGTGACGACGCCCCGTAGAGCAGTTAACAACTTGCAAGATAACTATGGGCGCCAGGAGTATAGGCTGTTTGGGGGGCGTGGTTGCGTCGGTTCATTTGCATTGTGTGTGTACGAACGGGAGTACGGCAATTGCATTTTAAATGCAGTTGCCACGCCCCCTCCGGGCACAGCCCATTGCCAACTGTTAGCTGTTAACTGTTAAGTAGATGCCGCTTGTGTGTGTGTTAGTGTGCGGCACTTGTTCAACTGAGCAACGTTTTTATAGACTGCAACAAACAGTGGATTGTCTCTTCCCCTCTCCATCTTTTCATCTCTCAACACTTTCCACTAATATGCAAAATGCACTTGGCCCGCAGTTACCTCGTTTGCTGCTATACTAGATAAATACTATATATATATATCTGTTGTCTCTCTCTGTTTTTGTATTTGGTGTGCCCTCAAACTTTAAACTAAGCATAAAGTGTTGCCTAATGGGTTTTGAGTGTTTTCGACGACTACAACAACAACAACTACAACAATAGCAGCTTCAACTACAACAATAGCAACTGCAGCAGCAACAGCCCTGAGAAGTATGCTATGAAATATATTTTTTTGTGCTGTTTGCTTTTGCCAAAAGTTAGTCATTAGCGTTGTTTTCAACACTGCTGCTTGCAGCTGGCTCCAGGGCTTTTGTTGCAACATCCACAACAAATACAACAACAAGAAAAAGTAGTAACAACAACAAGGAAATAACAATTAAAAATTTACAATGCAGCGCAAAAATCTTCTAATGACTTCGGTTTGCCTCTGAGGTCAAGGATAAATTGCTGCATTCGCTTGCAGGCTTTGGCTCTTCCTTTTTCCGTTTTGATTACACATTTGTTGCATATTGACCAAGCAAATATGCTATTGTTGCTTTTTATTAAATAAATATTTACAATTCCGGTGAACCACAGCAAAGTGAAGAAAGCGCAAATCAAGCAAAGAACAAAACAAATATAACAAATATATTATGTTTGCAAGCAATGTTAGATTACAAATTGATATGAATTATTTAACTACAAGATATGTTGAATAATTTGTGATGTATGCATGGTAACTTAAAAAATCATGTGAAAGTGTGAAAGAGCAAATAATAAATTTAAAAGGCTGCATTAATAAATGCATAAGTTGAAAGGGAAACAAATATTAAGCACCTTAAAGCTAGTTACTCATCAATTGTGCAATACATTCTTTATTTAAAATAGATAAACAACTTAGTTTAAAAAAAAGTAGCATACATAATTCAAATAAACATCTAAAGTAATAATTATATAAGCACTAGATTCACGATATTATCATCGAATAAATTATAGAGTTTATCAGTTCAACTTCTGCATAAATTTATATACGCTCTACTAAAACTAAATTATGCATAAACTTTAGAAACATTGCAAGGCGAAAAAAGACCCAAACTAATAATAGTTGGTCTGCCACAAGACATAGACTATAAATCTCAGTTGTCTCCATGTTGTTAAACAAAACTCGGAGCAACCTTTCGTTAACCTCTTGAACTCTTGAGCTTGGGCTTAACTTAAATCGATGGCAAAAGTGAATAACGAAATCGCAAAATCAACATAAAATTTCACCTTTTCGGACAGAGATACGCATATATTCGCATATAAATCTGCTATTATCAATGTGACAGCAACAAATTATGATTGAGAATGTCCCCTAGTTTCATGCCAATTCGAATGACCCAAGGGAGATGTTAGGTTAGAAGAGGGAAAGAGAATGGGAAATGACCTTCTCCACTCCTCGTGGGTTCAGTCGCAAAGGGAATGACAAGCGGCGATCCGTGATATGAAAATCAAGGAGAATAAATCATTTAAATGATTACAGCTTAACTTTTGGCGCTTTTAAGCGAAATTAAATGAAGGACCAAAGACGATACGATGGCGATGGGATGGCATATTCTATCATAAAGATTATTTATTTGTAACGTTGTTGTGCCACAAAGAGTCGACAACGATGGAGACGACGATGACGACGACGACGACGAAGATGAAGCTGGAATAGAAAAGAAATGTAACCCAAATCTATGTAAGTGAATCAAGAGAAATCACTTAAGTATATTTTTATGCTGGACATGCTGCCAGGAATTACAAATACAAGACGGCACGGCACGGCAAAGCACGCTCGCACGCACGCACGCAGCCGACTTACGAAAAGAGATGGGGACGAAAAAGGACACGCAGGACAGGGACAAAAGGACGATGGACCAACTGAGGGTCGCCTGGCGGTTTGTGGCTGTCATTTGCCCTCGAGGCTTTCGCTGTTTTGTGGAGGCTCGTTTCGGTTCGGTTTGGCTTGGTTTGGTTTTGGTTCGGTTGGGTTGGGCTTGGCTTGCAAGTTGTGCAAAAGAAGTGCCATCAAAAGGACATCAACACGTAGCAAATAAAGGACATGCCACAAGGATATGCGACAGCGAGGCTGCTGCTCCTTTTGCCATTGCTACATTGCAAAATTATTATGATTTATATAGCCTTTGGGAATGCGCACAACTCTGAGACTCTGAGGCGCAGACAAACACAAAGGACATGGCCAGGATACCAGAAGGCAAAGAATTTCTGGCACTCTGCCCCCCCTCTTTCACTCAGTTCTCACTCTCTTCACATCCACATCGCTGTATGTGTGGCACAATCGTCTTCGTCGTCGTCGCATTGGCCGCAAAACTTTTGCTGCGACAAAATAGAAAACTTTCTTGGCATAATTCTTTCTATTTTCCTGCATCCTGCGTCCTGTCGTCAGTCGTTGTCGTTGCCGTTGTCGTAGTGAAGTTTGTTGCCTGCCTCGGCTCGACTACTCGAAATTAGGTTAACACTGACGAATTAAGGACATTAGCGTCATAAAGAAATAAGTAATGAAAGCAGCAGCGCCATCGTTCGCTCAACATTTCTGCTGAGTGCGTAAAGCGACAGAAGCAACAACAACAACAACGACAACAATAATAAATCCAACATTTCGAACAACAATAACAACTAGTCAGCTATAGCTACAATTTTCTTTCTATATCTATTCTATGCGTTTGCTGCAGGCGCCGCACTTGAAAGGCATTTGGAAGGCATTGCACGCAGTTCTCAGAGCTCTCTCACAAGGATATAGTCGAGTCCATGTCCTGGCTAAGCAGCCCCTTGGTAGTGGATGGGCTCTTGGGGTCAGGCTTGATGTGCTCGCCTGTCCTCTGCTGTCCTGACCCAGTCTACTTATTTGTGTTTGTTCTCGGTTTAGCCCGCAGTGATAGCTGGACACGTGTTCCATTTGCTTTTGATCTGCAGCAGATGGACTCGAGCGAGAAAATAAAGAAATTCTAAAGAACAAGATTATTAGCTGCAATTGCAGATGATTGGCTGCAGAAGAATGAAACTATTCTACAAAAAAGTCGGACTTTTTATGTTAGAAACGAAATAATTAAAAATTTATAAATTCTAAATAAATAATACAATTTAGTATAAAATAATAAGTATGTTAATATACATTTTTGCTGACTTCATTTTTAGGTAAGCTTTGCGTATAATAAAATAGAATCATAAATCATATATTAATTGATTGAATCAATAATCAATAAATAAAATGAATTAAATTTATAAAAATAAACAGTAAGTAAAATAAGTTTCGATTGTATTTGCATTTTCAAATTATTGACAAATACTTTTGTATACCAAAATATCATAATATTTCATAAATGATGTTGCTCCTATTCAGTCCTTATATTTCCATTAACTTTTCAGTCATTTTCCAGCATTTCTCCCTCTCCAAATGCAGTTGCCAACCCTTTTGCAATTATACGTTAATTCACTTCCGTTTCGTAGACTGTGTTAATTGCATTTATCGATAAATTGTTTGGTCTACCGATAACTTGGCCACAACTGCAGTTGATTTAAAAATGAAATAAAAAATCAAGCACAAGCTGTTACCATTAATAGCAGCTGTTTATTAAATTTGTCACCTTCCCAATGCGATAAGCGACCTGTTTGATCCGACAGCCAAGACTGTTGCTCCCCTCATCCTCAGCCCCTCTGTCAGCCCTGCTGCAGCTAATAAAATATTGATTTATTAAATTATGCCCAGCAAGCGGCATCCACGCTGAGGCTGAGGTTGAGGTTGAAACTGTGGCTGACGCTGACGCTGAGGCTGCCAATGCCTGACAATATTTTGCAAATTTTGCCAGCAGGCTGCTCGGTTCATACGCGTATGTTTGCCCCCGCTCTTACGCCACCCGCACCCCGCCACCACTCTGAACTCTGTACTTTCGATGCGACGACAACCCTAGCCAAAAGCTCCTCCTTGCTAGCTTTGGTAAGTGCTTTTTAAAATCCCGCCCGGGGCGCTTTGTTTGTGTGCAGCGGCAGCTGCTGCGAAGAACCATTGAACTGGGCTGTGGTATGGTTGCTCGAAGGGGGGTACAGAGAGGAAGAGAGTGGGGAGAGCGGGAACTGCTAGGGGTAATAACGGTTAGGCGAAGCCGCTGCTGGATACTGAGCTTAAGTAACCGCACAACTTTAAAATTGTTTGCCAATTCCTTAGGCAGATGAAGGCGAGACGAGGCGAAGACTAAGATGAAGCGAAGGCCGGCGCTTTTGTTTGTTTCACTCAATAAAGCATCTTTGACGTATGCTCTGTCCCTCTCTGTCTCTGTCTCGCCCCCACACTATCAACTGTCCGCTGCCACGCCCTTTTAACCCGTTGCCTCAAGGCACTCTCGGCTCTGCTTCATGGCGCAACCAATAAAAATATGAAGGACCAGCAAAAGCTGCCAGTGGCCGGAAGCTTTATGGCCGGCCTCAAGTCCGTTCTCCCTTCTACCTTCTCCTGTCTCCTTTCTCCTCTGTTCACTGTTCTCTGTTGCCTGTGTCCTGTGTCCCATGTCTTCGTGTCCTTTGTCTGCATGTCCTGGGCTCTGGTGACTGTCTTTTACACTGTTTATTGATGCCTTTGTTGTTATACTACTCACATAGCAGTTGTTGTTTTAGTTGCTGCTGTTGTAGACATTGCTGACGTCTTTTGTGCCTTTTTATAGAATTCTCTTGGTTCTCAACAACAGCCAAGTGTTTTCTGGGTTGGGGCCTGCTTCTGAGCTTGCTTAGTTGCCAAACATTGCCCTGTGGTTAGCAGCATGTAAAATGGTTTTACTCTCAACATTTTCTAAACTTTCTTCACTCCCACAGTGCAAAAAAAGAATTAGGCAACTAATTTCTAGTCAATATGCATACAACAAGTACGAGTTGTGCTCGATATGACGGAAGATACTGAGTATATGGCAAAGGAAATGCAGTTCTACTTACCTAGGAAATTCCCCAACTTGGTAAACCCACAAATAATACAAAAAAGAAACACACAAAATAAAAATAATGTAAGTAGAGAAAGTAAATAAGAATAATAATGATAGGAAGTCAAAACGAGCGCATAAAAATTGCATTAAAATTGCGACACGGACATCCGCAATGGACGCCAATGGACGACAATGAACAGCAAATGGCGTCCGAGGCGCAATTTGGTTTTTCTTTTTTGGTTGCGGTGCGGAAATGCAAAAGTAGACGGAAGTGCAAGTTGTGCAAGAAACTCTCCTTTTAGTTACTCACCTCGTCCTGCAACCCTTTTTAGCAATTGAGGCGCAAAATGAAATGTTTCCGCATACGAGGGGAAGAAAACTGAAAATCTTGCTCGTTACTAGGAGCGCACGAAGAAAATGCAAACAATTTTCTTGTCATTTTCCGTGCGACATTTTGACATTTTATTGCATACTTTTTGGCACAAGAATCTTTCCCATTGCTATTCCTCATTCCATTTCCCTCATCCCTCTGAAGCCACATCCAATTTGGCAGATCATTTAGTAGGCAGCTCTTGATGATTACCAGAGGACACACACAACGAATCCCTGTTCGACTTGCTGGCCACTTGTCACCTTCGCTGACGTTGACATCCATTAATCAATCAACTGACATTGTCCTCACTTTCTCTCTCCCTCAACGTTGTCATTTGGCGGCATATTTCTCTGACTTGAACTTACACACACAACAACAGCAACAGCAACAACAACGACTAGAGCCAAGACAATTAGCGTTAAGTTGTCCTTGAAGTGTTGGCCCGTTAATGAGATGAACGCCAAAAGTTTCTTGCTTCACTTCTTGCGATTGCGATTGCTTTGATGACAGTTTTTCTAGCATTTTTTGTTTGCAACAATTCGATTCGAACAGAGGCGGAGTGAGAGCTTAGAAGTGAAAGTGGGAAGTGGGCTATTACATGGATAGCTTAAAGTTTCTGTTAATGGTTACCAACATAGAAAACTAAACTAAATTAATTCTACTTAATGCAACAGGTAAAAGTTATAAGAAGTTTAATCTGAAAGATCTTTATAGATAAATAAAAATTAATGCTATACATATGTATATAACAATTACAAAAAGTAATAGTGATTTTATTAATACCTCTATACTCTCACTTCGTTATTAATTTCTCCACATCCTTAATATATAATATAATATATAATATATTGCACAAAAATGAATAAACATGAATTTAATGTATATATTTTGGACAAAACTAAAAATTATAATTTTGACTTGTTCCTTGTTAAGAGCTTAAAAACTTTTGTTTAATTGCTACAACAAAAATATTAATTTTGATCATCTATAAATATTAGTGCCAAAACAAAATTAATTACATATATTTTTTTTAAGAATAATATTTATCATAGTAATTCTCTCTATTGTTTGTTTAACACTTTTCTCGTTTGTTTTGACAATCAATATTGAATAGTTGTCTTTCGCTCTCGTTATACCTCAAGCAGATTATTACTGTTTCTTCTTTGAAATAGTTCTCTCTGAAACTCTGTAGACTTTTCTATGTTTTCTGTCTATTCTTCAGTGCATCCTTTAGACTCAATTCCCTTGGCGTACTATTTGATATCTCGCACTCCATCATCTTGTGCTCTTTCATTCCTCTTCGCTTTCGCTAAGCCCCCTCTTTGGACAGACGCCACTGAGCTACTTCCCCGCTCTGCTCTTGCATCATCAACGTCGCTTCATTAGCTGCTCTCACTGCAAAGGCCAATGCCAAAAGGTGTAAAACAAAAAACGACACAAAAGAAACGAAATAGAAAGAAAAACCTTAACAAAAAACAAAAAGTAGAAAAAGAAGTTCAGCTGAAGCTGAGGAAGAAGCTGCTGTTGCTGTTGTTCATAGACAATACAAAAACAAAAGCAGACGCTCGTTCAAGTTTCACAAAAGGAAAGAAAAAGTTGCAAAAAGTACCATAGTAATAACAGCAGCAGGAACACCAACAACAACAACAACAACAACAATAACAACAGCAATGACAGGCAGAGTCAAGCGGCTGCTGCTTTTGCTGTTGCTGCCTGTGGCTGATTGATCTCGTGGGAAATTTTGCACAGTTGCTGCAACACAGCCAGCAACAACAGCAACAACACCAACAACAGCAACTTTGTGGCAACAAAAAGAAAACCCAACTTAAATAAAACTCGAACGTTTTTCTTTTCTTCTCCTTAGCTGTCGTTGCTGTTGTTGTTGTTGTTGCTATTTCGACTTCACTCCTCCGCCTCCGCTTCTCTCCTCACCGCTTTCCTTCACTGTGATTATTTTGCAGCTGTATCCGCTTTGAGTTCGTCCTCGCACGAAAATTAACTTAATGTCACTTACACTTTAGTGCTTTGGGTTAATTTGGTTAGATTATTGTTAATATCCTTTGGGGTGCTCTCTGCGCTCGCTTAGCTCGCAAATGTGCGTGTGTGTGTGTGTGTGTGTGTGTACGTAAGTGTATGTGTGAGCGAGTGTGTTGCCTCTGGGCACACTCATCACTGCGGCAGTTGTAAAGTTTTCGGCATAAAAATGATGCATTGCTTTTGCTTATGACTTGGAAATTGTTTTTCTTTTTTTTGGCCACACAAATGTATTTATTTCTAGCCCAATGGATTACGCTAGCGGCAACAACTGTAAGTCCTTAAGAGTTATTGAGGTTGAACTGAAGAGTGCATTTACACAGTGAAGTAGAGTCGCTAAAATTTACATCTAAAACTCTCAATTGAAATTGGCAACTCTTCTCGACAGTATTCGACTTAAAGAAATGGTAATGTGTATATGAAATATTATTATTATTGAAAATATTTGAAAAAATATTAAACATATATATTTATTTTAATTCTTATTATTATTATTTTATGAGTTACAAGAGCGGTTAGTCCCTTTAGGATATATGTATGTATTTATATTGTATTAGAATGTTGTCCATGTTATTTATTGACAACTAATTTATATCTTTATCAAACTCAAACTCTTTTTAATGATGAAGCGATAATAAAACTATAAAAAAAATGTTTAAGTTAATGGAAAATCATTATAAAATATTTATTTATTTTTTATTAAGATAAATATATTACTATCAAAATACTAACAGCAATGGCTTTTGGTTATAATAAATTTAATTTTATATATATTCAGTAATACAATATTTTTTTTTAATTTGATAGCTAATAAAACTTCCTTGCTATCCATATGCATTTTAAATACAAATAAAATTAATTAAAACCTGCAATGACTATTCAATAAATAAAGTGTAAATTTCGAAATCCATAAATTTTCAATTATATTTCAAGTGTCTTATTTGTTTTGAATCTCTCAAATACAAATAAGAAATGAAATAACTGTGCTCAATTTAATTTAGCAATTGTAAACAATATTATTTTTAATATATGTATTTCTGAGCAATTTGCTAGCCTAAACGCTGTTCTATAAATAAAATACAGCGAAGAGAACGTGACAGGTTGCCAGAGCTCAAGAGAAAATGGTTGTCCATCATAATTGGCCATTAGCCAGTGGGATGCAAAGCCAGGCAGAGCCAACAACCAACAACCAACAACCAGTAGCCAGCAGCCAGCAGCAAGTTAGTCAGCTAGCATGCCAACTTCGGGCCATAGATCAAGGCTGCTTATTTAAGATTTCTTTTGCATACATATAAATAATGCATCCCCTCTAACCCCGTCGATTTCATCCCCTCTATCGCACAATATATGCTTATAGTCAACTCCCCCCGTCAGTTGGAAGCTCTTTAAAAAGCGACTTTGCGACTAATGCAGATGGCGGGAGAAGCGAAGCGTAAAATGTTTTGTAAATTATTATAGAGCAACAACAACAAGAACAGAAAGTCGAACCCCAGAGTGTGAAAGAGAGGCAACAATAGACAGATAAACAAGGTATTCGACGGTTGGAGAGAAAGATTGCATGTGTTGTTCTCGTTTGTAATAAATTTCAATTGACTTGCGGAAAATAAGTTGCGTGGGAGAAGTTTTTGCTGCTATTTCATTTGCTACTTATGAACTTGGCCAAGTTTGAAGCGGAGGCCGACCACTGTTTGACTGGCAAACTAATTTTGGAGCGCAGTGTTAGCTGCTAGCAGCAAAAGCGTTTCCATTGGACAGCAGCGAAAGAGAAAGCGAAAGTGATGCGGAGAAACAAGGCAATTCAAAATGCATATTTCATTTTGAGGCTTAGGCGCCGCGTCGACAATAAAAGCGAATTTTTATGACAGCCAACAGGTAAAGCAGATTCAAATCTCCCACACATACGCGCTTATAAATTATGCTTTAATTTGTATGCAGACACCCAGTGTTGGATGGAGATTGTGTGTGTCCTTACATCCTTACCCCTGCTTGTCGCTGTCATTCTGGCTCCCCTCATTGCTGATGCCTCTCATAATCATTTTAAGCATATTAAAGCGGCTGCTTGTCGTCAACTAAACACGCGTTATAAAAAAATTGCAGCATTTTAACGAGCTGCGGATTATCTAAGGCAACGCTAGACCGAAAATGGTCAAAGGAAGCGGGGAAGTAATAAACATAGAATGGGAGAGATAGAAAAAATATTGCCACAGTTAACAAGGCATTGTTTTAACTGCATGTCGCATTATAAACATGAAATTAGGTCTCAAGTAGTAAACGCTAAATGCACAATTTGTTATTAATGTCCAGTAAGTGGACATAAGTATAAGTTTAAATAAATTATGTTAAAATAATTATGAAGAGAGAGAATTAGTTGATTAAGTGGTGTTTAGTATTTCCTCAATTAAAATTAAAGAATAATTAAAATATAAATTAAAGTCATAGCTTTGATATAAATATTTATTAAAAACGAAGCAAAAAATTCATAAATTATTATTAGGTGTTACTAAATAATTTTAAGAATTACTTTTAAAAAAGGCAGCAGACAACCCTAGCTGGTTAATAATCTGACAATTTTTCGAATGTATAATTTATCATAAGAGATATTTTTAAACTATTTTAAATTTAAATTTTAGTTTTTTTTTGTAACAATCTTATATATTTGATTAAAACTTGCAGTTGTGCAATTATCAATATTTCTTTCCGTTAAATTCATGTGAAGTTATTTAAACTTAAAAAAAATACCTTTAAATTCCCAACAAATTTCCCGAACAAATATCCCAGTTTTCTGTTTTGGGACAAAGTATTCACACAAACCATATAATACATTTATTATATGGTTAGTGGTATTAATAAGCATAAGAAAATAAATTAGGAAATCATTTGTTAAATTGGTTATAGAAATTTGAATTTATACAATTAAATGTGCATAATTATTCTGTTAGATAAATGGCGAAGAGCAACAAGAATTTTAACTTAATACAAATTATTCCCTTTCTTAGAGCCTGTTAACTGCTGTTAATGTTTAAATTGAATATACAATTTAAATATACAATTTATACATTTAAAATATGAATAATGCATAAATACAAAACTATAAATTAAAGTGAAGTATCTTCTTGTTAAGTAAATGATTTATAAGGATTACAATATTTATTAGCATTTCATCCTTTAGTGAAATAACCTTTAAAAATATTCCTTTGAGATATAACAGACGCTGTTAACAGTTGTAAATTTCCCTTTACAGTTGCAAATATTTTGCTCTCCTTTGTTTACTCTCCCGCTTTGCGAATTTCTCTGAGCAATTTCCCTTTGACCATGCTCAGAGCACAGCTGGGGCTGCCTTCGTTAAGTTGAGTCGCCCGCCCAAAACGATAGCGAGCCGAAGTGGAGCCGAAGCGACGAGAGAGCCCCACGACGACAACGAATGCTGGCACAGAATATGCTTTCTGGGGCGATGCTAGCGACGATGACGAGAAAAATCAGCAGTTCAGCAGTTTCATTGATAACGCGCTACGAACTGGGTCTACCCTAAGAAGTTATCGAAACGAACTCGCCGTCGCCGTCGCTGTCGCTGTTGCTGTCGCCGCGTCATCAACGCAAATAACAACGAACAACAAACATAACAACGACAACAACAAAACTGTGCAAAAATGCCAGGCACTTTACACTGCGGCATATGAGGCGTATGAGTGATATTCCTACTGCTGTCAAGGCTGCATTTATTATAAATTTCGTCGGTTCGCTTTGTCATTATTGCCGCGCGTGTGTTTAATTATTGCACTCACTGTGGACGGGTGTATGTGTGTGTGTGTGTATATACATATATTCCATATGCCCTTAAATGGACTTCGGTGGCTCGCATTGCATTCCAGCAATTACAATCCTGCCGCGTCTGCAGTTGCTTGCGTGCCACAAACAATTTCCTTGTGCCTGACCAATTAGCCGTTGAAAGTATAAAGTCTGCATTTGCAGCAGCAACAACTTGATCAATCTGTTGCCACACGCCTCAGCAAGTAAGTGAAGTACTCGACTCTTGTTTAACCACAGTTCTTGCACTTTTATTAAATTGTTTAACAAGGGCGAAATGTGTTTTATGCAACGGAATTTCCGGGAAAATATAATTATTACTGGTGGCAGTAAACTTCTTTCAATTTATTTTGTTAGTACTTCAGAATTCAGAAATACGTCGCGCTTATATACATTAAGTGTTTAAAGCTTCCATTTTAAGCTTGCTTTCTCCAAGTAAGAATATTCATGAGGAAATATTGCATTGAAACATAGTATTTTAATCATTGATTTTAATGAAAGAAATTCCAAGTAATTAGCAAAGAGCTTTGAGCAATTTCTGCACTTACTTATTCAACGTTTCAAGTCTTCGAATAGTTCTGTTCATTTATTTTACTTTGCCATTACATGCATAGCATTTATAATCGTTTCTTAATTTGCTGTTCAAAACTGCATACAAAATATGTATAGAAATGCAATCTAGGAATATCTCGGCAAATGCAATGAACAATTGCAACTTTCACTAGAATACCAACTGACTTGAAAGCTCTGCAATTCATTAACTTCAAAGCGAAGCATTATTAATGCACAACACACAACATTTCTGACATACCACAAGCATTATGAGAGACATATGAATATAAACTTTGTTCATAATTCTCTCGTATTATTAATATGGATTGCTTTTACGCAACATTTCTTGACGCAAATAGTTGGCTGCAAATAATTTGTGGAGCCCACACCGAGTTTCAATTAAACTCCTATTAAAATTTCATTAAACAGCAACGCCCACAAAATGCTCACTAATTAGTTTGGCCACACCCAATGTTGAAGGCTCCAAACACCCAATTCAGTATTCAACATTTAACGTCCCAGAACCAAGAGAAAATAAGCGGCCCAGACCGCGTTGACCTTCGACGGCGCAAGGCCAACAACATTAACATTAACCGAAATTTTAAGCATTTCTTATATAGGCCACAACACGCAGACGGCCTAATTAAACTTCAGGCCAAGGATGTGCGGCATTTTTTTACACTTTTCGCATTTTTTTCGTTTTTTTTTTTTGGTATTTTCAATTAATGCGTCGACATTTTCATTTAACCTTTCTTCCAAGTGGAGAGTTGAGTAAAATTCAACAATTCTTATTCTCTTTTTTTATATAATTTGCCTGACCTCTGGCGCCCCAAGTGGTGATATTTTTATTTTATTTTGCTAATTTACGTATTCTTTTTGTGAGCAGAGAAGCTGCTGCTGCTGATGCTGGGCTGGAGCCCTCATAATTTACATGGCGAATGTTTTATTTTTGTTTTCGCACACAGCGAACTTTCTGGCAGTCTGGCAAAAGGGAAGAGAAGGAGAAGGGAAAGGAAAAAGAAAAGGGAGGAGAGAAGGATGCCCAATACGTTGGGTGGATGTGAGGGGGGGCTGTCGTCCAGTTGGCGTCGCATTAATTTTTATATACAAGTATTTTCCGCTAGCTTTCACTAGGCAATCTCTATCTATCTCTACCTCTCTCACGCTCTAGCTCTTTCTCTCTCTCTCTCTCTTACTTTCTGGCTGACAGTGACTTAATGAGCTGCGGAAGTTAATGTGCAACTTTGGCTCTAGGACTTGTTTTTCCAACAATTTATTTGCATATTTGGGTTAATTCTGTTGCTATTTTATGCTGCTTATATGACTGGCATTTTTCTGTCTGCTTAATTAAAATGTGCTGTCATTTGTCATGTGTTGATGTGATATTGGAATTTATATGAAATATTTGTAGACTATAAAGAGAATTGCAAATGCAAGAAACATTTATTAAATGGCAATATTAGTTTCAAAATGCAGTTGACAAATTATGAACTAAGCTTTTCAGAATATTGTGTAATTCTCGAAACAAAGGCTGCTCCAAAAGTAGCTTTATTCTGTCAAGCAAAACCTCTGCAAATAACGACAGAAGTACAGAGAGAGAGAGAGAGAAAAAGAGAGCATGGGAAAATCACAGTCGAGCTATTGACTTTTGTGTGCCCACAATGGAGCCCAAACGTGCTTCTCGTGCAACATTGTAGCACATGTGAAAACACACACACACACATATTGCGGCAATCACACACAATCAATAGAAAAAATTCTTTGTGTAAACATGTTTCTCCAAAAAGCGAAAAGCAAAAGAAAAAAAATCACATGAGCAAAATCTATAAGTGAGCAAATTTTTGTGTGCTGGAAAACGCTTAAATCAAAAGCAATCGAGCAGCGGCGACTTCGACTTTTCCTTTTGCTTGAATCTGTGGGGAAAATGATTTCGTTTTCCCTCAGACTCTATCGCCTTGCCTGGAAGTAACTGAATCGGTGTGTTTCCTATTTGTATGCCCAAGTTCATTAGCGTCAGTTGGCAAATATTTACCAGAGTTAGCAATTTCTTCTCTCGTTTCGCTGGCATTTCTTTCTTCTAATACTTGGGGCTACTTTACTTTGGCTGCAAGCAACAAACATCATTAAATTTAATTTGTTGCCAATATTGATTGAACTTATTTATGTGTTTTGATTACATTCGACGACAATCGACAGACGTTCCTGGCGTTGATAATTCTTTAAGAACAATGCAGTGATTTGGTTTCGCAGATTAACCGTGTTAAACATGGGATTTTAAACATATGTGTATTTTATTGCGAATGTGAGTATAAATTATTCCTAATCGAAGCGTGGAGTTAATTTATGTGGATGCGGCGAATCGCGCAAGCAATCGCAGTTCTCAATGTAATTCAGCGATGTCAGATATCCTTGTAGCTCCTCCAAGAAGCCCTTCAAGTTGCTATCGACCCTCAAGTCATCGGGTATATTGAGTTTCTGGTTCTCTTCGATGGTCCAACGCTTCATGCTGTGGATCAAATCGCGGCAAAAACGCTTTTGATTCGAGGGCAGAGCTTTTAAAACGTGATTACGTCGAGCTGCAAGCAGACGAGTTTAATAAAAGATCCTTTGCAAAACTTACTCGAACTCACAGATGGATTTACTCATGGATTTGTGCTCTTGAACCTCGCGTTTAGATGCCATAAATGCCTGTGAAACATCGTATTCGCGACGCTCATAGAACTTGGGAGGTCGCGGAGGCGGCGGGGGATTGCACACATTGATGTGATCATTGCCAAAATACGGTGCCCAAGTGTACTTGACAGCCTTCTTGAAGTCCATACGCTGCGACTCAAGGATGCTCTTGCTCATCGCCCACTTTCTGCCCACGTAGCGATTGAACAGACGATAGGTCATGGTCGACATGAAATCTTCCACTTTGCCCAGCGTGCTGATAAGAGGGAAAAGGAGGTCAAATTATGGGAATATCGAAATCATTAAATTGTATTTTAATTAAAGCAATTATTAAGCGATTGATGATTGATGAAACTTAATTCAAGTTTACTCAGCGAACAGATAAAACAAATAAAATAAGAGTTGCAACTTGAAGTAGCCATCAATTTTAGGTGATCAAGTGATAAGCAAAGCAGATTAATGGCATTGCAGAAAAAGATTCACAATTTTAGCTTATGCTTATGCAATTTCTATAAATTTAAGAGCTCTAGATGAACGAAATTGCGAAACATAATCAATTTAAAAAAATTAAAAGTCAGCGTGTTAGGCATTCTCTAGTGAAGAGAAACATAATTTATAAAAGTTGTGATATGATATTTAAAATTAAAGAAATATTTCAACCAAATTGCAATAAAATATTGTCGCCATAGAAATGGGCACAGAATGTGAGTTGATCTGTTTCTTTTCATAATTCAATTTTTTTAAAAGCAAAAGTTGGAGAAAACTTAAATAATTGTGGAACTTGAGAATATATTAATCTTTCACAAACAAGAGATTGATAATTAGTTTATAAATGAAATTATGGAAAGATTCAACTCTAAAGTCAAGTTTTAAGTCATTAAATGTCTTATCAGATTTTAAAAATGGAACAGGTGAAACAAAAGTAGTCTTAAATTGCAAATAATTAAATGGTAATTGAAATAAATCCATTGCAAGGCAATAAATTATAAAAATTCTACTTTAAATTCATAAATTGAATTATAGAGAGATACAACCTTGCACACATTAAATAGTAAATTGTACCTAACTTATCGCATGATATTTTGAAAATTCTATACTATGAAACCATAAATCTATAGAACTTACTCTCCCTCACGGAATGTGAGAATGCCTGGCAATTGATCGTTACGCTTCAATGAATGCAACTTATAGATAATCGAGTGCAAAATGTCCTCCACAGCAGCCAATTGAATGTTCTTCAGATACATCATATTGTTGATATATTTGCGTGAATACCAACCACGAAACAGAGCCTGAATCTTGACGCAACTTGAGTTGTGCGAGATCAGGACACAAGACTGTGTTTCTTCCTGAATCTCGACTACTCTATGACGTTCTTTGCAATACTGCCGCCATATTCTTTGTATGGTAACTGCAGCTCGATGTTGCTTCTTTAGCAAATCACGCACCCGCCATCCTCGAAATATTCGCTGTATAAGACGTGAAGCCTTGAACTGCTTGTAATCGAGCAGAAGAAGTTGGGTTCTAATGGGCGAACAGAATTGTTCAGCTATTGTTCTGTGTTGTTTAAAAATACTTACCTCAAAATGCCGCGCTGTGAATCAAAGCTGCAATGGTGTTCACCTTCAACATATTCTTCAGCGTCAGAGTTGCTAAAGCCAACTTGGCGTATCGAGTGAATTGAAACTAATTTATCCATCCACATATTTTTCAGAGTATATTTTTGAATTGTTGTATGCTGTGTAAGAGTTGCTTTCCGAGTGTTATGAATAAAGCAAGATTCTATGTTATAATGCTTCTGTAGAAGTCAATGGCAAATTGATTGTTTTTGAAGTAAGAGTCAAAGTAGTAAAAGGAGAAGATATAAACTCATCCTGCTTCTGTAAAACACAGACCATATTCTGTGACAACCTCACTCCATATTGCTCCCATATCAACGCAGTAAATAAATTTTAAAATATATTTCACATCAAATTTTAACTTTACTTCAAATAATCAATTAACGGAAAATTTAAATAGAATTTAGGAAAAAACAAAAAACGATTCAAATTCAGAGTGAGCTTCACTATACACTTATACAATAAACCAAAATACGGGATTGCCGCACTGCAATGAGAATGGTATATTATTTAAGTGAACCTTATTTATATAATATTTACTCACCTTTAGTTCTCGCAAAGATTTTATTCCAAAACATTCAACTCCAAACGATACACAGCGTAAAAATACAATTTTAATCAATGTCGAAAATATTCATTGTCGTGCATTAAATATCATTGTACTATTATTATTATTATTATTACTATTATTATTATTATTTTTCTCGATGGAACCATGTAAATTTTACTACAAGTGGAAAAGAATTTCATTAGAATATTAATAAATGAAGTATATTTACTTCAAAATCATTTACCTCAAGTTTATTTACATCTCACTATAAGAACATCTTGCAATTGCCTTGTCGCTTTATATGGAATAAGAAAATATTATAAAAAAAACATTATGTGAATTACTTTTCATTCTAAGCAGTCTTTACCAATAGGGAAGTATAATATTCTGTATCCATTGTTTGTTTTTGCATTTCACATTTATGTTTGTACTATTTCTTTAAAATTTTGTTCTTTTTGATTTTTTTCTCAATATATTATATAAAATTATAAAAGGTTTGGTAAATAATAAATTCACTTTGCACTTAAAAGTATATTTATAATTATTATTTTTTTTTTGTATTTTTAAATTGTTTTCTCACTAAAGTTGTGTTCTAAATGATGAATTCGGAGATGTCTAGAAAGCAAGTTAACTTTGAGACGATGGCTTGGCCTACTTTAATTGATTAAAAGTTGAAATAATTCTGATTGTCAAGTCTATTACATTCCATGCCTATTGTAATTGTTTACGTATTCAACAAAAATATTTCAATAATAAACACGAAATATTTACACATCTATAATTAGAAATATAATATTGCTCCGCAAATGGGAAAATATCAAATAGAAACCGTACTTTTAAATTTGGAATCCCGGAAAAACTACAGTAATTAAGACTGAGATCAGATTTAAAATGTTTGCCTGTTTAAAATGAAATTTTAAACGCAAAAAATGTTTGTTGCAATCGGGTCTTAGTTATTTTCCTTAAAAATCTGGTACATTTAGCACTTTATGGATTAATTTAAATGTAATATTAATATATTAATGTAATAAATATAGCCTTTGGTATATTATTCGATTGTGAATTTTTTATATCTTAGGAATAATAACCCATTCTCTGGCTTCTATTTAAAATTGGTACGCATATCTCACAATCGAGAACAATAACATATTAAATAATCAATGAAATAAAAACACTTGAACATATTTTATGCTCTATTAAAATCCAAAAATCTGTAAAGATCATATCTTATTGTATTTTTACTCGTACAAAGAATTGTTTTTCAACCTGTGTAAATTGAATTACGCGCCGGCTGGAAAATTCTTATAGCATATCATCAGCAGTTCCTCAGAGAAAAGTTCAGAATGAAAAAGGAGGAGCAGAGTAGAGCGGCAACAGAGAACAGAGAACAGACTCGAGAAAATATCGCAAGTTGAATTCATTTTTAATGCTGCCACTGGGCGTCGTCGTCTCCGTCTTGAAGATTCTGTCGAGGACGTGGGTCGCATTTGCAATGCAGTCGACCGGGAAGGGGCACAACTGTGACTACCAAAAGGGGGAGTGGAGAGAGAGTGGACTGTGACTACCAAAAGGGGGAGTGGAGAGTGGAGAGGAGGTGGCAAATACTCGGCCGGCATAGCACAAATGGAGGACGGAAATCAAAAGTTAAAATAAACTATGTTGTTGGCAGCGGCGGCGTCGCTGGGTGTCCTGTTGTCTTCTTGCTTGTTGTCCTTTGTGGCGAATACTCGACTGGGTTGCCTTATAAAGTTGCCGGATATCCGGTTGTTGTCTTCGCTCATTTTTCGCCATCTTTCGTCCTTATGCACGCGCCCACACTCAACGCTCCACTGCCCGGTACTTTACACTCCACAAGGCATTGTCCATTGTTGCCGTCGCAGTTGCAGTCGCAGTTGCAGTCGCAGTCACAGTTTTGTTTAATGTTTCATTTATTTATATTTTCGAAAAGGACTCGCAACAGAAGCAGGAGCAGTAGCAGAACACTCTGTCTGGATGGTGCATCGCATTGCAGAGCATTGTGTTCCCCTTTGGCAGGACTCTTGTGTTTTTACTATTTGACGCTTGTTTACTCATTTCCGGTTGCAACTTGCATTACGTCCTGCAACCGGCAAACAACTATGCACCACTTTCTCTCTCTCTCTCATTTGCCATTGCATAATGTCCTTCTTGTTGGGGAATTTATGCACACAGACTTTGGGCGTTGCTCTGAAATATTTGTTAATATTATGCAAAAGTCTGGCAAGTGTTTAAGTTTAAAGTTACTTTTCATTTTACAATTAATGCTTATTTTATTAAAAATGATTTGTTATAAAAGTAATTTGATTATAAAAGAACAACTTAAGTAGATATTTAAGTTATTAAACGAATGAATTTGAATAATATTAGGTATAAGAGTTGAACTATCAAACTTAATTACAGTAAATACAATACAATTTGACAAACAACTAATTTAACCAACAATTCTTTGGGCGATTGAATTACATTCGAAGCGAACGTCTGACGAAACTATTGCTTAATAAATTGAAGAATTTTTCAAGATTTTCACCACAATATGCAGTTGCAACTTGTGTATATGTATCAGCATTAACAAGGCGAAAGTTTTTTGGGTAAACTTTGTCGATCTGCCAGCTTGGCAATTGCTTTTAATTTGCCTCAAGGCAAAAGCAATCAATCAATATTCATCAAAATGCTATTAAATTTGAATGCAGCCTGCCCATTCTTTGCTTCCTTTTCCCCTACATAGACCAACATCTACTTGAGCAACTTGTTTGACTCACACAAAACTTGGCGACGTTGCGAACTTTGAAAAGTCGCCGGCAAAACTGACGCGGAGAACGGAGGGGGAAATAATACTACTATGGATCAGAACAAAAGTGTCAAAGCAACACTAACGAATCTGCAACAGTTTCAAGTGCTTCGGAAACAACAACAACAGCAACTGAAACAACAAGTCAATTTAACAACAGCAAAGTTGCTGCCAAGGTGTTTGACAGCCTATGTTCAAAAAAGAAAAAAAACGAGAAAGAGAGACAAAGAGAGAGCGATCGCGGCATTCCTCAGACATCGCTCTAATTGTGAGAATTTCATTTGATTTGCAAATTGTTGCATACTTTTCAGCTGCAGCCGAAATGTGCTTCAGTGTATGTGAGAGTGTGTGCGTGTGTGGGTAACCTACATTTCATGACTGGCTGATTTCAATTGCATACGCAACGCACTTCCATGGCTGGCCTCACATGCTACTTCGTTAACCTGATTCCATTTTTAGTTTTTTCTTTGCCTTTGCCTTTCGCACTCTCCCACAAGCTGCACTTCAAATTTAAATGTCTGACAGAGAGCGTGAAGTCGAGGGGTAAGAGAGCAAGTATTGAGAGTTCTGTGTGTGTGCCACAATTCTTGATGATATGAAGTTCAATAGGTTTTCTTATCACTTCTAGCATAGATAATAACTTTCTTAATTCAAAGAATTCTAATCAAGTAGCCTTTGCTTTCGTTTAAGAACGAGCTGGGGGTGAAGCATATAAAAATTGATCACAAATCTACATCTACAGCAACAGAAAACAACAAAAAATTAAAAACAAATATATAGTTTTAGGACTAAAGTGTAATTTTTTTTACTTTTATACTTTTTACAAATTTTTTTTTAGAAAATGTTGCAATCATTACAAATTAAGATACAGTTAAATAATAATAATAGTAATAATAATAATAATAATAATAATAATATACATCATGAGCAAAATACATAACATTAAATTGATAAACATTACTATGATTCACATTATGTTACATTGTTGTGGTTTTATCGAATAATACATTTTCACTGGATGGTTTGTAAATTGCTTATCACATTTAACTATTTAATTATGTGCTTTTAATGCTACTAATGCAGGAAATGAAACTTAAGGGCTTAACTGAAATTAAATTGACGAAAACAGAATAGAAGAAGAAGAACAAGAGAAATTTAATATCCGTAAGATTGCTATTTATTTGGCGCATTTGTATAATACATTGTTTATTTATTTAGTGGTTCTTGGTGGCATTTTTGCTGCTTCATGGTTTTTAAGAAGTAAAATGGAATATATAATATACGAAGAAGAAAAAAGGAATTGTAAGATTACATCACATTTTCATTTTATATTGTTATTATTATTTATTTATTTAGAGCTTATCAGCGGCATTACAGCTTTATGGCTATTAGAAAATATTTGAATTGGAATAATGTAGATGGAGAAATCTTGATCGTCGTAGATTGCACTCAATGTTGAAGACAATCTGCTGAAATATATAATATATATATTAGGAATATCAAGGCATATATATATATATATATATACTAAGTTTTGTAAATTAAAATGTATTTCCAAATTTTGCGTGTGGAGTTTATAGTTTCGAAACAAGAGCACCTCTCTAAAGTGAAAATTGTTTGTTAAATAAATATTCTTTGGTCTTTATTTATTTTTGTTTTTTATCTGGTTTCTGCTGCTTGGTAGCTAATATAAATTTTATAGGCAATGCAGACATCTTAAATGTAATGTCAAAGGAAGACTGAGGAGAGAGACGAGGGAATGAAAACAAAATATTTTAAAGACCACAAAAAGCATGTCCTTGTGTGGCAGGCTAAGGCCACTTAATGCACGCCAAAAGCAGTTCATGTTGCTGGCAATGAGAGTGTATATGATGAGTTCACATATATACATTCACACACACACTTTCGAACAGTCTCACACTGGAATTTGCAGTAAGGACACATGTTTTGGTTTGCTAAGCCTGCTCGGGGGCATCTTTTCTGTTATCCCAGACCATGTTTGTCCCTGTGCTTGTCGTCGTCGTGTTAATAATGCTTTTGATGTGTGCTAAAGACAGCTACAAACTATAGCATATGCGACTACTGCCAGAGTGCGAATGCAGGATCTGGTTATGCTTCGACATAATGCAAGCGGGCTGAGGAATAACCCAGTAAGGCTCAGCCCGAGGCTGAAGTATCTCTCTCTCTCTCTCTCTCACTCTTATGAAGTCTGTTTCTTGTTGCTGCTAAAGCAAATGAAAAACTTGAAGTTCTGGCACTAACAAATTGCGCCTGCAATTCGAGAAGAAATTCAACATTTTGACAGCAAATTATTGAAATTGTGCTTGAGCAAAAATGCAAAATATTTTGAAATTTGCGCAAAAACAAATTCGGTTTTAGTGGGTGATTTAAGTATTAAAATCGTATAATGGCATGACATAAATAGAAACAGAATAACAATTTCAAATTTCATGGTTATATTTCTAAATCGAAATCTATAAATCAATAATACAAAAGGCCGATAAATTTATCACTGAATTCATAGAATTTGATGTAAAAATTGAATGCAAAGTATATCCTTAAATATTGATTGGTATGACTTAAAAAAAGGAATAAATATTATGCAAAAAATTGTTAATATAAATGAATATTATAGGAATTATTTATAAATATATCGAATAATGCATAATATAAATTCAATTTATATTGAAAAATTAGTTTTCTTAGATTATTACCAAAATGCAGTCACTTTTAATGTGAAATTTGTATTTTAAAGTGTATATTTAATTCGTTGTTTAGTTGTACGAAAATTGGCATTCGTTATACATTAACTACACTACGGGAATTGCGCCATTTTTATAGACTTTCGACTAGTCGCTCAATGTGATTTACGCATTGCGTATACGCAATGTTGCTCACTTTTTTATAGCCGCCACTTACACCTGTGCTTCACACGCAGCTGAGCAATTACAGCAACACCAACAGCAAGAGGAACAACAACGAAGACGTCTTAATGGCGCCACAACAACAAAGTTGTCTAATCAAGAGCCAACCAAAAAAAAAAGAAGCAAGCAGGAAAAGTAAGTCTATTAACGGCAATGACAAAGCACGCGAAAAGCTAATAGAATGACAGACCTGTAAAGTGCTTCTGGTGGAGCCGGAGAGTAGTTTGGCAAGTCTATAAAAATGTATTAACTGTTGTGTAGGTGGTGGCCGAAAATAAAGTCATAAACAGCAGAGACACAGGCGCTGCTAACGTCAAGAGGACAGAGATTCAGAGGCTAGGCAATGTGCGTAATATGATAATCATTCTATGTGTGTGTGTGTGTGTGTGTGTGTGTGTGTTGTACAACTGAAAACCAAAACAAAGCAAAAGTTGAAGCACAGAACACAGAAGTAGAAGAAGAGGGCGTGTGAAATTTGTGGGCGTGGCACAGAGCTAAGAAATGATGTCGAGATCTTCTTCAGGCCACAGCAAATCCATTAAACCCTTATGATGCATGAGCACAAATAAAGTGAGTGAGTGAATGCCGCCAGACAAAAGAGAAAGGCGAAAGGCGAAAAAAAAACAAGCTGAGAACAACAAACAAAAACAGCAAAAGAGGCGTGGGAAACATATGCCAAGAAGACTTAGCCAAGGCCCAAGCGACACAAGGAACGAGAGAAAAAAAAACGCAAATGAAAAAAACTAGAGGCTCAGTCAGAGGTCAAAACGGTAACTAAGCAGAGATAGAGAGATGCCAGACATGGGTTGTGTTGTGGAATGTGCAAGGGTCAGGGAATGAGATAGGCAGATAGTCAGATAGGTGAAGGAGAGAGATAGAGAGGGAAGCATGGAGTGACTGGCGGGGGCGTGAGAGGCCGCAAAGTGAGCAAACACTTGAGCCAAGTGCTTGACTGGTTAAAGCGATGAGTGTGAGTCAGCGAGTGTGAATGTGAATGTGAGTGTGAGTGTAAGTGAATGCTAGTTCGTGTTGTGGCCATAGTGAAAGTTCAGTCAAGTGCAGGGAAGGGCGAACAGCATAACCACTAAACAATACTCGTAGATGTAAAGCAGTTACATGAATTAGATATAAGTGGATTTGCAATGATTATATTGAGTAATCTGAGTATAGAAACTGTGCAGGTTCAGGGCTGGAATAGCATAAGTAGATTAGATTGCAATAATTAGGGGTTTAAATTTAATTCAGTAATTATCGATTTTCGTATTTAAAATTGCACTCATTGCTTTCATTCTTTATAAATACATATATCCAAACTGCAATCCTACTTATAAATTTAATCATTAATGACTTGCTCATAATTCATATTAAGTATACGCACAAGATTTCAATCTCCTTTTTAACACATTCAGTCTAATAATTTCTGTTATCAATTCATACATTGTGGTTATTAGGTGACTTACGTAAATCTTTTTTCCCTTCACGCCTTACATGTTATTATTATTATTATTATTATTATTATTATTAAGTATATGGAAAAGATGAATCCTATATCTAAATATTAAGTATACGCATTAGTAAATGCACATAAATCGAATTTCCAAAACTAAGCGATATCTATTTAAATTGTTCACTGTTTATGTTATAATTTGATTGTTCATTAATTAATTATTATCATTATTATTATAAATATTCGCATTCTGAATTTACACTTAAGAAGTACTTTTGAGCTTCTCACAAATAACAAAAAGTGTATGTGTGTATTAAAAATAGTAAAAAAAAAATGTAAATTGTTTAACTGTCACTCATATTAAGTATAGCTACACTTCATTAAGCAAAGTTTCGTATAAATTTTGTAGGTTTTCTGTCATTTGCTCAATTTAATATTTATAGCTCACACCTCATTTCGCAGCAGCAACGATTGTGCAATGCAGTGCAGTGACTATCAATTCTTCAATTGTTGTGCTCATCTTACGAGTATTTTCGCTTTCAATTTCCTATACTCGTATACTCGTAGTTGTATTCGTATATGCATATGAAATGTTGATACTCGAGCATTACATAAAACCGGCTCTTATCTGTGTGCCTTACCCAAAAAAGCAAATCCGAATGCTCTGGCACAGTTGCATAAATAAACAAGGAAGACAAGGAAGGCACAAACACTGAGCTACACACAGACACACAGACACACACACACTTATACACAGACAGATTTCAATACCTGAGTGCATTTTTAGCATTTCCTGGTGGCTTCACAATCCCCTCATATATGATATAGTTTGTACTATATATGGCACTCGTGTGTAAAAGAAAAAAACATTTCTCTGCATGCCGACAATGCTCGAAAAAGACAGTTCCCAGACCAGAGAGGGAACAGACCAGTCTCGAAGCAAGCGAAGCCCTCTAGTGGCAACAGCAACAGCAACAGCAGCAGCAACAATAACAATTGTGTAAAAAGCATAACGTATACGCGACGTGGCACCAAACGAATGGAAGTCCACAGGCGTAAGCAGCACTAGGAATAGCTGATGTGGAAAACCGACAATCACGAATAAACTATACACTATGTTAACTGATATAGAAATGTTTAAAAAATTCGAAATATACTTCATTAAAATTATTATTACTAAATAGAATTTTTTTGAATTCTTTGTGCCTGAATAATTTGTTGATAAATTGCAATACAAATATAATATACCCTTTGTCAGTTAGCTCAGCTGGCAACTAGCAAAGGAAAGGCTCAACTTTTGGTGTGGCGCTTACACAGCGCGAAGAAAGCAGAAAGTTTAAATCAACTTGTGGGAATTTAGACAATTTTATAAACATGTTCACACCAAAAAAAATTTGTATGTGTGTGTTGGAAGGAAGGGGGGAAGGCAACGGGAAATGCATATAATACAAATTTAAAAGTAAACCAAGTCGCGTTTGCTGTGCTATCTGCGGATGCCTTTCGTGGTTTCCTCCTTTTCTCCCCCTCTCCAAATCTTTTTCGACTTCTTCTTGTTGCTGTTGCTGTTTATGCAAATTTTCGCCCTGCGTCGTGTGTGTTGGGCCAGCGCCAAAAGGAGATACGAACGAATACGTGCCTTACACACACACACAGACACACACACACACACAATTCTTTCAAATATATATAGATATATACAAACATATATATATTCATGAATGTATGAATATCTCGGCTGTATAAACAGCGCGTAACTGAATAATAATAACAAGAGTTGAACCAACCGCCGCAGCAGCCGTTGTCATATCCCAGTCTTGCAATGGTAAATGCAAAAAAAAAAAAGAAGAAGGGAGAACGCGAAATGGAAATGGAAAAGCGAAAGAAAACTGTCGCCAGTTTAAATGGTTAAAAGTTTCTTTTACCTCAGGTAAAAAATCCATTTGCGGCTTTAGCTCTTTAAACAACTTTTGCAATGAACACCAACACCGTGTGGCCGTAAATATATTTATGTTCTTTCGCGGCAGGATTTTTGCTTCTGCTTCTGCTTCAGCTTCCGGCAAGGATCGCTCTTTGTATCGCGGAGCTTGCTTGCGGTGACTGCCTTGGCGTTTGGCGCGACAGCAAACATATGTTTCATATTTTATTAAGACAACTTGCTTGCCTTCTTTTTTCGCTCTTGTTGGTCTTATAAAGAAGTGTGAACATTTTCGTTGAAAGCTTGAAAATCACACACTTAATGCTGACTGCAGCTGCATTTATCAATTAACATTTACGAATGCAGTTATATTTATTAAGAAAGTGACTGTAACTTCATCAATAAATAGATACTTTTTTTTTAATAATTTTATCGCATTGCATCTTTTTATTTGCAACTTTCGCTATAAGGGTTTTAATTAAAATTTATTTGCCTACTATTAAATGTAATATTAAATTTCAAACTACTTAACATACAATCCATTCATTTTCTACTTTTTCATTTCCAAAATCATACATATAAAATGGTAGCAAATGCCATATATCAGTTCAATATATTTTATATACAATATATTTTTATGCTCGCATTCTTGATCAGCTTTAACAGCCAAGACGAGTCCATCCGTCTGTTTGTCCGTCCGTTAGCAGAGTCACTTTCAATGTCAAACAAGTAAGAAAGTTACAGTCGAGTGTGCTCGACTGTGAGATACCCGCTACCCAAATTTAATAAAGCCAAAATATTGCGGTATCATTTTCAAAATATACCGAAAATACTAAAAAAAATACTAACAATATACCAAATGATATGTTTGGTATATCGATATAGTACACCATTCAAAATATACCATAGACTGCACAGTGTACCAGATTGTCGGCCAAAGCAACCCTAGTAAGTAGGCGTTTTTGTCCATACAAAATTATTTCTTTAATAACTTCCACAATTTTTACCTGATCGCAACCAAATTTTCAGGAATCATAAATACTATAGTAATTATTGTATAAACCAAAATTCGCAACTCTAGCTTTACGCTTGATATTCGATTTTTTTGATATGCGGGGGCGGAAGTGGGCGTGGCAAAAATTTGAAACAAACTTGATCTGCGTGCAAACATAACAAATGCTGTCAAAAAAAAATATAGCTCTATCTCTTATAGTTTCTGAGATCCAGTGTTTCATACGGACGGACGGACGGACGGACAGACGGACTGACGGACAGACTGACATGGCTATATCGTCTCGGCTGTTGACGCTGATCAAGAATATATATACTTTATTGGGTCGGAGATGCCTCCTTCTACCTGTTACATACATTTCCTGCCGACACAAAGTTATAATACCCTTCTACCCTATGGGTAGCGGGTATAAAAAGGTAAAAAAAGAGAATCTGACAATCTGGAATATTTTGGTATATTATATATGGTATATTTTAAATATTGTTCTATAATATAACAAATATAGGATATGGTATACTTCAGTATTATTGTGGTATATGTGGTCAGAATATTTTCAAAGTAATACCGCACTGTTTTGCTTTTATTCGAAATGGCTATTGGTTATTGGTTATTCGAGTACACTCGACTGCAGCTTCCTATGTTACCTTGCTTTAAGAATTTGATTCCCATACAATTATGTTACATCAATACTTATTGTTAGTCTCGCATCTTTTTTATTTTCCCTTCTTACTCTTCAATTCCATTTCTTAGATCGATATTCTGCTCATTGTTTTGTACACTTCTTCAATGTGCTTCTAAATCCGTCTTCACTTTCCACCAAAATAGTATAACGTACTACTATATTTTCTTCATCCTTTACCACAAGCTCATTGACTTCCGCCCACAATTATACTCCACTATATTCCCGAACTCTCTCGCTTTCGCTTCCCTTCTATTTCTAGCAGGTGACCCTTGCGTCTATCAATGTCAATTCCGCTTAAAAATAGAAATACAAAAACGAAAAAAGAAATCCCCAACATATTGAGCTTTTCATTTCATTTTCTAACAGTTTGGTTTTCTTCGCCCTCCTTCTCTTTCTGTACTCCTCTCAGTTACAGGTCAGACAGCCATTTTCATTTGCTGTTGACGCTTTCCCCTTGAAACAACTGTGTGGCGCCCCCTCCACTCACCTCTTTGCCCCTAGTGGGAGTCCTGCCCCATCTGTCATTCTGTTGCACATTGAAGCGTGAAACTTGCGCGCTTGTCACAAAAATGCTTCCTGTCAGATTTTGTTCGTTGCGGTTGCTCGATTACAAGGAACCTGCCCCAAGGACCATGGCGACGACAACAGCAATAACAAAACCAAGAGCAACGGCGACATCGACATGCGCATATAAATTACAAAATAGTCCGATGTGCAACACGCCGCAGAATCGAGTTTCTTGACCAACCTATTGCAGCTGCCACTTGCCACTTGCAGCACACAACCGCTGGTGCTGCTGCTGCTGTTGCTGCCACGCGTTGCATTAGCATTAGCATTTCCTGTCACTGCCTCCGTTTCGCTTCTTCCCACATCGCAACTGTGACAGCTGCTGCCACTCGTCTCATTTCACTGCAACGCACAGAGCAGCTTCACACAGTGCATGTTCCCTCCACGTGCCACAGTTGCGTGGCTGCAACTCGAACTCGAAAAGAAAAACGACCCACTCACTCTCTATTCTGCTCTCCATTCATTTGCTATTGCTCTCTTTTTCTCATTTTTGTTTTCGCAATTAATTAAGCAACAACACAGTGGTTGCTACTCTGCAATTAAATAAAATGAAAGAAAATGTTAAATAAATATGCGAAATAACACTTTAAAAAGTAATTTCAAATTAAAATTAGTGCCAATAAAACAAAACCACAAAATCCCTATTAAGAAATCCAAATAAAAGAAGTTAAGTAAAATGCAATAGGATATTTTTATTCATTTTACCCTTAAAGTCTATTTTTTGTATTATATTTTTATAATATATTTAATAATCATTAATCTTCACTTTTATTTTCAATCAATATTCTGATTTTCCAATAAAATAATAATTGGAATATACAATCTATTTCTTTCAGTTCTGAGTTACATTTTCCTCGAACAACTTTTAACCATTTTCATAGTTCATTAGCGCACTTTGCCTTCAGTTTTTCTCTAGTTTTTCCCGCTAGTCTTGTGCATTCTGTTGAAAGCACTCACCCCTTAAAAACTGAGAGCAGACATTAGAAAAATATTTGCAATTTGCTGCGACTTTATCACTTTTTCTCGTTGCCTTTGCCTTTTCTTTTATTTTTATTTTCACTTTGTTTGCTATTATTTTCGTTTTAATTTCTAGTTTGCAGACTGAAACAGAGTGAAATTTTCCACGATATTTGGGCGCGTCTCCTTGAGGTCCCCATTGGAATGCTGCAGATGCAGCCGTCTTAAAGATCCGCTGCTGCTGCAACGGCAGCAACTAATGACTTTAAATGTATAAAGATAAGTAGCGTGACGGCAGCTAAAATGGCAACGACAACGGCAACGACAACAAAGCCAAGGACTCTGCAACAAGCAGCAGGAAGAGGGTAAATGGGAGTCAGGGCGGTAGCCAAGTGGCTGTCCTGGCATATGCACAACAACATCTAACACACGACAAGGAGCAAGGTGTTAGGAGGAGGAGGAGGAGGAGGAGGAGGAGAGAGTCAGCAGTCTTTTTCAACGCAGCCAACGACGACAAGAGAAATTTGTTGTGCACAAGGACTTTCCAAGCAGCATGAGTTACTCTCGCTTTCTCACTCCCTCTCTCTGTCTCTCTCTCTCTCTCTCTCTCGCTCTCGCTCTGTCAGCTGGTCTGTGTTTTGCTTCTCCTCCTTGGCTGTTTGTGTAAAATAAACGACAGCTAATAATGCGCACAACAAGGCAGCGTACAACTAGACTATACTAAGTAGCAAAAACAGCAGGCGAGCAACTTGTACTCGAATACCCTGAACTGAGCAGCCAACTAGGGTATGCCAGACTACAGTTCAGCTATATTAACATCCTTAACATTAGAAGCAGAAGAAGATTTTGTTGATTGCAAAAACGATTAAAAACTTGCAAGGCATATTTTAAACTTTCTAAAATTCAGACTAATTGTATTATGGATTAAAACAAAAGTATGAAGCGTGTTTGGATTTGTTTGCAGACGCAATTAAACAAAAAGTCAGACTAAGAACTCCTGAAACTGTTTCTAATTGGTGCTCTTAGCCCTTGAGCAATATTAGAATACAAATATGAAATTTGCTTTATTTGCTGCAGCTCACAAGTAGTTTAAACATATAAGCAAACACTTTCAAAATATCTTGACAATAATAATTAAAATTTAAAATATTTTCATTGTGAAAATGTAGCAGTGTCGTTAACTGGTCACGAACATCTTAAAACCTATTCTATCGTTAAAGGATTGCTTCTTAACTTCGAAAATATATCAAAACGTAAAAATTAGTTTTATTCGCTTTAGCAAATAACAGCAAATGTAAAGAAATCTTACATATTTTATAATTAATTAAAACTCTTTGGAAAGGACATCACAATATTAATAAGAATTGAATATATATATTTTATGTGTTTGAAAAATATTTTACTCTAATTTTAATATCCATTTCTGGATATCTATAAAAATTATTACTATTATTCATCATAATAAAAATAATAATTTAATAACATTACGTATACGTATTTTATGATTACGTACTAGAGTTTTCTTAATCTGAACTTTATGCTGCCCAACTAAGTTATATTTAATAAAACAATTTAAAATATTTATAAACACTAAAATTCTGAGTAGAAATATATTGAATTCGCAATTGTTTTTTTAGTCTTTGAAAACGCTTTGACATGTTTAGCCCCAAGCACAGAGAATGCTGACTTCGAGTAGTTAAAATTTTGTGTTATTTGTAGTCGCTTGGTGTTTTGGGGGCGTGGCGCGACTTTAATTGGCACACATGACACAAAGGCGCGCGTGACACAGTTGCCACTACTCAAAGCAGCAGCTGGAGACGCGAATGCGAGGGCGGTGTCTGGGGCGGGGTCAGAGGGCAAGGGACACCGAGAGGAGTCAGTGGCGAAGTGGGTTTTTTGGGTACAAACTTTTGCTCATATGCATAGACACATTCAACAAAGAGAAAGAGAGAGAAGAAAGAGAGAGAGAGAGAGAGAGATGTTGGCAAGCTGGTTACTGGGACTTGTTTCACTCCTCTCGAATGGCTCCCCAGTTGATCTTTTGCCCGGCCTCGATATCCGCCTGGTGTGGCATTGTAGGCGTATGTGTTTCGGGGTGTGCGTGTTTGTGTGTGTGTGTGTGTGTTTGCGGCACTTGCAACGCCTTATGCAAATGACTTGATGTGTGCGCTGGCACGCGGCTTAACATGGCTTCCCGGCAAAAACAATGCCAAAAGCTCAAGTGTTAAGGGTCGCAGCTTAAGTTTAATTAGACGCGGGCTTGTGATTTATTTGATTGCCCCCAACACGCCCCCTCTAACGGCTCCCTTCTCACCCAGGCCTTAAGGCACTCGAATAGTTTTTCCGCGTCAAAGTTATCCCCATACAGCCATATTGGACGCAATTTAAAACAGCTTGAAAACGCATTTTAAATAATTGCATTGCGTAAGATGTAGCTTTTTGCTTTTATGACTTCAACTTGATTTAAATAAATTTTATGAGAAGATATATAAAAACAAAACAAAAAAAAAAAAATTAAGAAAGGAAGAGCACATTATTGAAATTATAATGCAACAAAATTGATATTATAGACCAATACTGTTCAATATATAAGTTTAACATCAAATTATAATGTAACGCATACATCTTGTATCCCAGAGATGAACTCTGGTAATTTAAGCACTCATGTTATGCATGGCAGTCACCATTATAACTCTGCCAATATCTTTAACTATGTATTAGTTTTGCTTCATGTTATTGTCTTTATATATTTAGAAATTTAAAAAGTCTCAGTTCATTTTATATTGTTTGAAATGTGACAATTAATATGAGTCAAATTCAGTCTTGTTCAACAAATAAGAATATATTTTTGAAACTAGGAATTTATATTTTCTACTAAGCAAAATTTAGCTAGTTTCATTTGTTTCAATTTCAAAATGTTTGTGATTTATTATTTTCAGTTTATTTATATTCAATGAAGTGAATAATCAATATAACGATAAGTTACTGACTTAACAGTACAAATAGAATATATTTTAATATTTTTGAAGGCTTTACGTTATCTATTATAGATTAATCATAAGGAATATTTTAATATTTAGTAGCATTTTGTGTTAAAGAATTATTTATTAATTATTTCATAAGTCCTTTATTATTTATTTAAGCTAAGCTGCTTGAATTTTACTTAGACTAATGTATTTCACCGGCTACATAAATTAGAAATTGAATGAGTAGCTATTTTAAATGCTAATTAGTTGTGCCCATTGTTTTGCTTTGCGAGTTTTATATGTACATTTTATAAAATATTATAAAGTATGTTACACTTTTACGAGTTTTCCAACACTACAATAACTGAGAGGGAGAGAAAGAGTAGGTGAGAAACAAACTAGTTAACTTCAGAAAGTTTTGTGCCTTTTAGAGCAAGTTGCGCTCGCATGAGTAATGAGCGTTTCCATTTCGCGAGTCTGCACTTAAAAAATCAGCCAGCCGTGCAAGACAGAGACAGAATAGGAGTGTATGTGAGAGTAAGAGAGAGAGAGAGAGAGAGAGAGAGAGAGAGAGAGAGAAGGGTAAGGAGATCCGCATAAATAATAATATCTGTCAGCTAAGTTGGAGCTAGTTTTCTTTGTCTGCTTTACGCCTGATTCGCCACGCAACTTTGGCTAGGTAATTTCTCAGTGGCAAGTGGCAAGCAAGTAGGTAAACTGATGAGTTGGTATGGGGTGGGGGAGGGACGAGGGGCAGTCACTCAGGCGCAGTCGAGTGCACAAAAGTATGCAACAGTCTGTGGCAGCGGCATGCACAATATGTTCGCCAAGAAGCAGTTCAGTGAAGGGGCAGCCACTAAAGAGCTAAATAGAATGGCGTTCACTAACAATAGTACTCAGTGGGGGAAGGAAGGGAAGACGGGTTGACCTCCATTGCCGCCAAGATGCATCCGGTTCTCGCTTTCCCTCTTTTTCATTTAGTTTCCTCTCTGCTGGCCTCCCATGCATGGCATTGAGTCCTGACTTGTCACTTGCACTGCTCGCTGACAGTTGGCCAGCCAACAGCTTTTCAACTAGCATTTTCTAGCTGTTCTTTTCGCATTTTCCCCACTGCTGCTACTGCTGCTGACAGTGGCAGCAGTTGCATTTATTTACGCCACAACTCCTGACCTGCCGCAAACTTCTCTTCCTCGCTCGCTTTAAGCTGCTTTAAGCCAGGTTCTTTTATTTTTTTTCTTTTTTGGCTACGCTGGCGCAAATAATTTTCATTAACAGCCGCAGCAAAAACTCGCTCTATGAAAATTTATTCTCTCGTTGTATGCAAACATGAAAATCTCTCTATGAAAAGTTTGTGTATGTGTGTGAGCAGTAAAATATGAAATTATCCATAAATTATGTTTGCTCTTCAAATTAGGTTATCACGCGAAAACATCAGCTAACGCCTGTCTCCCTTCCTTCCCCTTTCCCTATCCCTTTACAGCTTTTCCCTCATTTCCATTTCCCAGCGGGCAGGTTAACAAATTTGTACATTTTTGGTTTTGAAATTTACGTTGCTAATAATTATTTTTCGGTTTTGGTATTTACAGTAATTTGTGGATAGATAGATATTTTTGCCCAACAGGTACAAACAAAGCTCCGCCTAGTGAAGAGAACAGAACAGAAGAGAAAGGATGAGGGAGCGACAAACACACACACGCAGTTTGTTTGAGTTTGCGAGTTTTGCCAGCATAATTTGTGGGTTTTTGGCAACAATTTTGTAAAAGCATTCTAAAGGGTTTTGCCAGCCAGCAGCGTTTTGTTGTAGGTGCTGTGGTTATTATAATTAAGTAAGCATTGGACTATGGCCACGAGAACAAAGCTTAAAGTGATACACAAAAATTAGAGTGAGGGAAGAAAGGTTTAGAAGGAGGCCAACCAACGACAGACAGACAGATAGATAAAGAATATGTAGAATAATGGAAATGCTAATAGGATTAAGTATACAAAATATATATAACTTTGCTGTTTATAATGTACTTAAATCTAGTCTGGATTAAAATAAAGTAAAGCAGCAACTAATAAACATTGTTTTAATTTTAAAAAGTCAGACTTTATACACCCATTTTCATTTTCTCAAAAACAAATATACCACATTAATATACTGATACATCGATAAAATAATACATTCAAAATATATCATAGAGTATAAAATATACCATATTATCACCCAACGCAACTCGAATCTTTCACAATACAAGAGTATATCTTAAATAATGATTACTTTTGCCTTTCAGATACATATTCATATTCATATTCAATCTGCAATGTACAACTTCTATGTTACTATGTTACTTATGTTGTTCACTATTTCCGCTAATGTAAAATGTACTTCACATTAGTAACTCGATATTAACATTAATAATGTATGCAAAAGTAGCATTAGTCATCGCTTTACATTCCATAGAATTATAATTCCTCAAGCACTGAAAAAGTTCTAATAATAAAGCCTGCAAATTGCTCAATTCAAGTGCCACTTTACCATATATACATCAGCATTATTGGTAAATGCCTTAAGAGCATCATTCATACCAATAAAGTGCTCAATCGAATTAGAAGCAAAAAGGACATATTTTCTATGCCAACGAAATGAATTTCAAAGCTCCTAAGAACTCAGAGAGTCACATATTTCACATACTGCATTGATGCACACACGTTGCAATTGAACAGTTATTGCAACAATTTGTGTCAGGCAAGTTGTGATTGCCACTAACCCAGCAATTTCCAGTATAAAAAATGTATATACTCCATATATGCAACTATAGAAACGAGCAGGTAAAAAGGAAAGTAAAAGAAAAATCCTTTGCCCTTCAATTACAATACAAAATTATAAATAACGATTTATCATGAAATGCTGCAGGTTGCAGCTGCAGATGCTTCAGAAATGGAGTTGCATTTTCCAATTGCAGACACACCTGAACACATCTGAACTCGCAGCTGCCATGCTTCGTGTATGCTCCACTTGGCCAATTCAAATTGGCTCGAAGCGCAGCTTGAGCCTTCCACAATATCCCTGCCAACGTAAAGCAAAATAAATTGCCAATGACAGTTGAGTTGGACATTCGTCCGACCATTGCCTGGTTACTGAGACATGTTTTTCTTATTTTTGTGTAGTCAGACATCAGTAAAGCGGTATATAAATGCACATATTTGTGCACCCCATGTCGTATACTTTATTTAGCCTTAAAAATGCACTGCCACCGAACTTTATGTATGTGCATATATTTCTGCCGTTTACTGGTCAAACTCGCAAACGGAAATTTTTGCTTTCTACGCTATTGACAGTGCGAATATTATTTAAATTGCGCATACGCCGCATAGGCCACATGCATGCACAGAGCGAACACAAAATACTCTCAGTCGATGCTGAGGCCAAAAAACTCGAAATAAACTCGGCACATTTACCGCTAATCGCTTCCCCACAGACGCATTAACAATTTATCTTGTGTTATTTTATGCGAAAACTTTTCGCTATCCCAATTCAACCAGCAACCAGCAAACCTCGAAAGCGCCCGCAATCTTCCCCTCACTCTTTATGGTCGCCGTCGAAAGAGCAAAAAACGCAATATCGAGTAAAGCATTTGAATTGAAAATCGTGCATGCTGAGGCAAAATATCAACGATATGCGAGAGGGCCTTCAATACACCTGGGAAATGTTCATTCAAAAAAAAAAAAAAAAAGAAATAGAGACGGGCCAAGTACAGAGCAGAGTTCTATTTTGAGTGGAGCATTAAGGAGAACGGTTTGGAAAGCTACGAAAGTGCAACTTTAAAATCAAATAGAAATAGAAATTACAGAATACATCTCCAACGTTTAAATTGATAATGTAATCAGCTAGTGGCTGTCTTAAAATTGTGATTATTTTTACTGTTTAGGCTCAAATTTAATCCGCAAATGTTTAACAAATATTACAGCTTATAATAACACGGTAAAATAAACAATGAGGTGCTGGCAAGACAAATTATCGATTTTTGCCCAAGCCATTTGCTATAAATAGTCGCTCTTTAGTCTGCCTACTCGTTATCAATTAACTAATTAGTTGCCATCATCATGCTCTTCAAAAATGATGATAATCATTTAAATGTTGATGAACGCACAAAACCCTTTTGTGTGTGTTGACGTCAAGTGAAATTTTCCTCAAAAATATGTCTCGACTGGGAATTGAAGAACATTTTCTAGAAGAAGATGAAGGCAAAAACCACACACTAGTTAATTACATAGAAGCAATTTAACATAATTTTGTAGAGTGTGGATAACTTTTGGGGGAAACTTGCCTGGCTCATTGACCCAGCACACAATCCATTTCAATTAAAGACAAGCGTATAAACTGTACGCAGCGGAGAGGGAGAAAGGGAGAAAGGGGGCAACACAAAGACCATAATCTTTATTGTGGCCCAAAAAAAGGCCATGTGCGAAAATTACAAAATTAACCCGCACATTTTGCCAAACTGACCAAGGAGAAATACTTTGGTCACACTAAGGACTAAGGACTAAGGAATAAAGATACACACAAAAGCAAATCGGAATGGTTGCTCTTTGGGGGTCATCAAAACGAGCTGAGCTTAAGAACTCAAGAACTGGACCAAATGCAAATTTCAAACTTAATCATGGTGAAATTATATGACAAAGAGAAAGGAGTATGAGGGAGGAAGGAAAGGGGTTTGGTTATAGCTTAGAGACCCTTTCACGTTGTTCATTTGTCAAACTCAAAGAGCTACAACAGCTGTTAAGGGAGACCGTAGAGAGAGAGCAAAAAATAGTTGGGTTTCTGCCTTTTCAGGGCTGTCAAATGAGATTAAAATAAGCTTGTTCGTCAATCGACTTGGTTATCCCCCCTTTTGCAACACAGTCGCACACATGACAATGGAGCCATGTCCCGCTCCTTCCTGCTGCTCCCCATGGTAATGGTCGCAGCAAATTTATAGCAATTGTGCACTAAAAGGGTTTTATCCACGCACAACAGCTTGACCAATAAAGCAACTAAGCGCATTTGTGCGCCACTCGAGAGACGAGTTCTCCTCCTTCTCTCTCTCTCTCTCTCTCTCTCTCTCCCTCTCTCTGGAGAGAGAGGGAAACGTCGACGTATAGAATGGGAATATGGCAGTCAGTTTATTGCCAAATTGAGTTCTGAGTGAGCGAACGAACGAACCAACGAAGGGCACAAAGCTTTGTTAGCTGACGACAAAATGTTGTCAACAACAGCTGCACAATTGAGATAAACTTCAATTTTCGTAAATTGTTTAGTTTATTGAAAAATGCGACAACTTGAAGGCTGCTGTCAGCGTTTCCTTCCCCTCTCCCTTTTCCTCGTTCCCTCTCAGTACCCAAACACACACACAGTCCACATTAAACGCTTTGAATTTTAATTCAATTTGACTTTAGTTTAGTTTTCAGTGTGTGAACGAGAGAACGAGAGTCTCACATTCACTCGCATGCCATCGAATTTATTGGCACATTTTATTTTACGAATTTATTGGAGTTGATTTGATTGGACTCGGGTAATGGAAATTGTGTCCAATGTGTGCCTGATGGCCAGTTAAAAGCTTTATTTATGTAACCTACTGTCTGTCTCTATTCTCTCGATATCTCTTCGATAAGTTCATTTCGTTCAACTCAACCATATTTAAATTCGAGTGGATTTTAAAAGTTTAAATAAAATACAAATTCGATAGTTATTATGAAGCGGAAAATGCCCAAAATTGAGCACAACAACTTTTTTAACTCTGCCAGCCGAAAGCGTATCAATTCGCAGAGCTTTACTCACATTGTACAATATACTATATACATATATGTATGTATACTATTTGTGTATACTATATAACATATATGCATTTATAAAATCTGTGAGCTTAAGTGCAGTTGCTGGTCAAAGAATTTAACTCGGTTTGACAAGTTGTTGGCAGAATGCGTAAATGAAAACTAATTTATATATTTTATAGCAACTCTAAGTTTATTTTTACGAATACATATAAAATATTCAAATGGGTTATTTTATTTGCATTGCAATTATTAATTTATTTTGATTTAACATATTGCTTTATATGAACTCAATATTAATTTATAAAATATTTGTCTGCAACTGTCTATATGTGCTTTTAAAATGAGATATTTTAAAAATGCAATAGAATAAATATTTGAGAGTAAGCTTTATGAGTGCCTATTTCAGATTTTTATGTTTTTTTTTTTGTTTGTATTGCTTTTATATTTTTATTTTACACCGGTGGGCCTATTCATCCAAAATTTTCATTATTTATACTGAGATAATTCTGCACACAATGTGTTGAAAATAAGATTGCCATTCAACTATTGATATAGATATACATATAGCTTTCTTGTAGTTAAATAGCAAATACTGAATTTTACTTTATTCTATATACATTCTTCTAATGTGTGTATGAGGTTTGGTATTAATGAATTTTTCCTAGAATGTGTTGTTATGCTACATTATTGCAGTCCTGGTTCAATCTTAAAAATGCATAAATAAATAAATAAAAAACAAAAAAGTCTTAGTTCTCTCATCAATTATAATTAATATAATAGGAATTGCATTAGTAAATTTATTTCATATTAAAAGTTGATTTGCCTCAAAATTATATTCATTTACAAAATACAAAATATGTTATAACTCAAATGTTATTGAGTTGTTTGATTACTAAGAAACTAATCAACGACAAAGTTTTGTTTTCTATTTTCTAATCAGCATAACTCTCCAAATTATTAAATTTGAGTGCGTTTTTACTCAAATCAAAATTTACATACAATTCAATTGTTATTATATTATTTGTTACCATTTTTTCCAATAAGCTTAAGATCAGTTAAACTTAAGTTCAATATCAGTTTGAAAATGCACATCTTCCGCAAAAAGCCTTCAAAAGTTTATTTATTATAAATTCGTCTAAATTAACAAAATGAAAATTATCAAAATAAGTTCAGAAATGCTAGAAGTTATATTTGAAATGGACATGTTGCTTTATTTTACCAGAGTGATATTTACTATCCCCCGCTCCCGTTCACTCGCTTTATCTTTACTTTTCCATCAGGTGCAGTCATTGACCAAATAGGGACCTCAAAAGTCAGGCAGACTTAAGGGCCAACTAACTGGATCATAAACAGTGCTGAAATTCTAGGCAAATGGTGTAATACCTGGCCCATTTGCAGGCATACAGAATTACACACACACACACAGGATGCATTGGCCATCGAGTGCGATCCAGAGTATGTGTGTGTGTGTGTGTTTTGGGCGTCAAAACTGTTCGTTCAGCTACATAATAGCCAAGGCAGCTTAATTGCATTCGTGTGTGCGAGTGAGGACCACAAAAATGGCTAGAAAGGGTAAATAAACAAGCGAAATGTGGCAGCAGATGGGCGCAGTTCAGAGAGGGGAACTAAAGAAGAAATTCATTATGTATTTTGCGCCTTGCAACGAATGGTGGCAAGTAGCAAGTGGCAAGTGGCTGTTGCTACAGCTGCTGCTGCTGTGTTGCTGTTGCTGCCATGACTGTAAGTAAGACCAACACTCGACAACACACAGACACGTTATCCATTCTGAAGATGCCAATACCTCAACAAGACCTAAGCACATCTCCTCCCACATGCTCCCTTTCCCCTCTTCCACTTTTCGTGTCTTCAGCTGACTGCTTAGTGCAGCTTTCGTCTGTTGCGGTTCGGCGCTTGTTAATTTTACAGTGGAAATTGCTTTGGTATTTACAGTGCACTCGGGCAAAGGCGCATTACAACCACACACAACTCTCTCTCTCTCTCCCGCACTCAGTTGCCATCTCATTCACCCCTCAACATCGATGTTGCTTGTGTTTGTTTTGCGCTATTTGCGCTGCATTTTCCATCGACAGCTGTTAAACATTTTCACGTAAAGTCTGCCGCTTGATTGTGTTTACTTGCTGAGTCGCTATCATCACCCACATCCCCCTCTGCCTACCACTCCCCCCCATTCTCATTTCTTCCATGCACTGCCACAAACTCGTGCGCTGCATAAAAGTTGCCTCTCAGGGCTAATCAAGAGCGCCACTTTGTTTGATAGCCCCAGAAAGTATGCTTTGGCATATTTTGTAACCTGCTTATCTTTAAACTAATTTGTTACAGCTGAAGCGGTCAAAATGAGGGAAAGCGGGGAAAGTAAATCACACCCCAAACATCGCTCTTCCCTCTCGCTTTTTGCTTCTTCTGCTCCCATTTTGTGGTCGTCTTTTTATCAACTTTGCGGTGCGTTTCATTACCCAGACAACAGCGACTTGAAATGACTATAAAACAATGCAGCATAAAAAGTGGAACTTCTCTCCCCGCTTCCCGCTCCCACCTCCCTACCACCTCTCTTCTTCCATTCATAGTCGCCTTGGAACAAGCAAAAGTACTCTGCGAAAATAAAACAAAGTAACTATAATAAATGTTCGCAAATAAATTTGAGCTGCAATATTTTTTTTGTTTCCGTTCGCTTCTCCTTTTTGGCTTTTTTTTTTGTATTTTTTATTTTTGCCTTGACATAAAAAAAGTTTAAGCACTTTGCTTCCCTTCCATGAGCCAACGCGAATAAATAGAAACCGTATTCAGCTAACAAAATATGTTTTATGTTGCGGAATTTGTACATTTTGTGACTGATGAGCACAAGATGTTGCAAAGCATTACATTAGGACTTGACTAGTCGAAATGGAAACAAACACATACTCATGCATATTTTGTAGTTCTTAACATCAATTTGGATAATTTGTGGGAGAACTTTTGTTAAGGAAGCAAGTTATTTCGCAAGCTTAAGAGCACATTTCATTAAAAGCGAATTTTGTTTTGGTGACCAAAAATATAAAAAAATAAAAATAAAAAATAAGTATAAATTAATGAAATAAGAAATAAAATAAAATAAAATAAAATATTTATATTAATTAAAAAAATAAGAAATAAAATAGCAATTAGGAAAGCTACAGTCGAGTGCTCTCGACTTTACTGAAGGTTATATTTGGTATATTAATATTGTACCAGATGCCTATTTGAATAAGATCATATTCTACAACTATACCAACAATATATCGCAGAATACTTAACGGACATATTTGGTGTATTAATGTTGTGCTACATTTAAAATATACCATAGAGTAAAAAATAAACCAGTTTGTCACCTAAAGCAAAGTACAAAAATAATATCATTTGTAATTAAAACCGGTATAAAAATCAAAATGTTGGTAATTATAGTGTCGATAAAATGCCACCGCATTAAATTTAAAATGAAATAGATGAAAGATTTATTTTAATAAGCATTTGAGTATAAAATAATTTATAGATAATATCTCCTAAAATTTCTCTGCTGAACACATTGACTTTTGAATATTGAAGATTTTATTATTATATATTTATATTTTTGTCTTGATTTATTGACTATTATTCCTAAACTCCAAATCAATTGTAATCCACAAATTATCTCAATTCGACTTAATACCAATAAATTTTAAATTGGTAATAACAGATGATCTCAAAAAATAAAATAAATTTAATAGAATAACAAGTCGAACAATCGGATTTTAGGCTGATTTAAGAATAAAGAGTCTAGTACACAAATAAGGATAATAACTTTAACTGCCGTTTCACATTCGAATCTAATCAGTCGCATCGCTTGACACATGCAAAAGGCAGTAAAGGGCGAAATGGAGACTTATGTATAAGAGAAATGGGGAAATGGAATTCCCCAAGCGATGCATGTCACCACGTTGCGAATCGTCTCAAGTCTGAGCCAACGAATCCTCCACAGGCACTTTTCACTTTTCCCAGGCATCGCATCGCATCGCATCGCACATTTCCAATCACAGAGTGAGTTACGCTACCCGGGAGTGTTTGGTGCCGCACTCTCAAGCGCATTTTCAGCTTAAAGGATTTACATTGAATACTGAATGTTGATACTTCATATGAGTTTAGTTTTCGGTCGCGAACTGTCGCCTGCCAGCTCAGCTCACAGCGAGTATCTTCGATTTCCATAAGTGAATTTCATTCAGAGAGACACAGCGAGAAGTTGATGGGAAGAGAGAGAAAGAGTGAGGCAGGTTCAGATGCCACAACGTTGCATACTCTGGGGCGTCATATGTATGCGAAAAGCCGCCTTCGCCGTATCATGGCCAAATGGTGTCATGTACGATATGTGTGAATCGTGTTGTACAATTTCATGGCTTGGCTTTTCACCCGCAAACAGAAACCAAAAAAAAAGAAACAACAGAAAAATCCAATCGCAAAAGGAGCGAGACAGTTTTTTCTTTAAGACAATGTGCCGTGATTTGGGAGTTGGAGTTGTATATAGACACCAAGTTATACGAGTTTTCGTTTGTGCGTATTTGGTTTGCTAATGGCAAACATTTGGATTTTGCAAATCAGTCGGAAAATGTGCACTGTGCACTGTGCACTGTCTTTTCTTCTCCCCTTCTGTTGTTTCGGTTTCTCATTTATCTGTTTGAACTGTCATGTAAATCCTGAACAGCTTAAATCGATGCCAAATGATTGAGGAGTTGACTTGTAGTCAGTTTACTGAGTTGGCAGATTTCTTACTCCTTTGGGGATTGGATTTCAAAATCAGTTTGTTAACAATTCACAAATAACATTAGTATTTTTTTAAATCAGAAGAAAAATTATTCAAAATATTGTGTTTCAAGATTTAAAATTTTTAAAATCGAAGAGTTTTTAAATCTGATTTGTAATGTACATTTCAATCTTGGATCTTTTCTCTCTGTACTCTTAAAACAAATTATTAGGTTATTTATTTTCTATCTTCAAATTCAAATTTAGCTTAAGTATCATATGTTAAGAGTTTTTCAAGATTGAAAAGTTCTTAAATTAAGATTTTTTTTACTTATCAATCTAAATTTTTTCTCTGTGATGTAAATATAAAGATTAAATATGTAAATAATTCAATTTAAATTAATTATTTCCATTCTATTTATTGCTTGCAGGTGACAGTGCGAAAAAATGTATAAGCAAAGTGCAACAACTAAAATATAAGAAAAAAAAAACAACAAAAAGAGAACTTCCTTCGAAAAAGAACCGCAAGTGGATGTTAGTGCAAATAGGAAATGAATATGCAAAAAAGGCAAAGAGGATATGAAAAATGCAAATATCAAATCGAGTTCAATGCAAAAATCATCTGCTAACCAAACGAAACGTGTTTGCACAATTCAGTCAATGCAAGCGAAACTCAATACGAATACATATGTGAGTCACTGTGCAGCCAATCGCTAATTGTGGCTGTGCGCAACTGTTGTTGGACAAAAGCGATGGCAAAACTCATATGAAAATATGCATTAAGTGCAACCGCAAAATAGAAAACCAACAGAACAGAGACAGAACGTAACAAGAAAAAACGGAAATAATAATTTTAATAAAAAGAAGAGGACAAAGGGAAATTACGCTGTGGAAAAACGATAGAGGAAACCAAAACAAAAAAAAAAAAAAAACACGAGATTGCAAATGTAAAAATTGATTTCTGCGGTTTCAACTAACGGATATTGCTCATACGCAAAGTATTGTGGCCAAATAGCGGTAGTGCAGTTAAGAAAACAGCAACAAAAAATAAGAGCTCATAAATAAATAACGAATAATTGTGCTGATCAATTAATAATCAATAAAAATAACAGAAAATGGCGCTGCCCAGAATAGAATTCAGCAGGATTTTCATCATCTTCATCGCCTGCCTCACAGCATTGCCAGGTAAGTGTGAACAGACATTTCCGTTAATATATTAAGTGTGGCCAGCTATCTTGATTAACTTCTGTCACGCAATTTCAATCGGAGAATACTGCTACTGGTATTTCCATCGGATCACTTAGTATGTGGTTCAGAAATATTGCGGTTGAGGCACAATTCACTCGACTTGTTTTCAGCCGGATGTGTAAACACAATACACACATACATACACTCACTGGCAAATTGAAAAACCACAGCAAATGAAATAAACAACCTCAAACTGTAGTTAGTGTCCAGCAGTCCAGCAAAAGGACCTGGCAAATAACGAACTTCAATATTAAATGCCACAAATATTGTAAGTGCTTTGTAGTACGACAAACGTCAAGCTCAAATGACATTTTACAATTGTCATGTCATTAAAGACATCATGAAGTCCTATACCAGATGTAAACGACAAAATTAAACTTCAATAAATTAAAAGTTAAAGATGAAAGCCTCCTCAAATGTACTTCTAATTGATTTGAATACTTTTTTTTAAAATATTATTTTATTAAAAATGTAAGGCTGAAGTATTTTCAATTCAATTTTAGATTGCCTAAAGATAAGATTGAATAAAAAAGATAAATCAAACAACATCAACAGACTTTTTCATTGTTTTAAATGAGTTTTTAATTATTTTAAAAATTTAAATTTTATTTCAAAAATAAAAACAATTTAGTAAACAGATTTAGCTTATTACTAACAAGAAGTTTAATAATTTCAAAACTCTATTGCAAAATCAGATAATTCAAAAAAGAAAAACCACATAAATTCTTTACAGCAAAGAAACTTCTTTTAACTTCAACAGATATTTTCTAATTTACTTTAAATTGAGTCTTAAAGAAGAGTTTTAAGATAATAAAGATAATTAAGATAATAAAAAATAACAAATTGACTAAAACAAGAAACTTAAGGCAATTCTATCACTTCAAGAGATATTTTCTTTGTTAAAAATTTAACAAAGCCTCAACATTATTACAAGTCTCCACTTTTTCTGATCGATTTAACAATTCCTCAAAGGTCTTCACTCTTTGTTGTAATACTCAGGTAATTTTCTTGCTTGCCATTTGCTAGCATTAGTCGCAGGGCTTTTATCACTTAACCGATTTTGATCCTTTTGCTGTCAATGCCCTCCCACAATGTTTTTATGACTTTCTAGCACTCACAACACTTGCGAATCCTTTGTCCTCAACTGTCATAGCATTCGCATTTATAAAGAAATTTTCATTATTATTTGCAGCATTCTTTCACTTGGTTTTTTAATATTTTCACTTGCTCATTGTAATTTGAATCCGTGCCTGACACGCCTGCCTCTCGTTTTCCATATTTTCTATACGAAAATGATTCCATTTTCAGTTTTCATCTCTCGGTTTCTCATCGCCTTCTCCGCTGCCGTCGCCGCCGTCTGACACTTTAGGCAAAATGGCTGCAATGACTTGCCGCTTTGTCTGCATTTCCGGTAGCTTTAATAACGTTTTATATTTCCGTTTTAACTGCTCGACGACCACTGTTTTTCTCTTCCCTTTTTACGAGCAGCCTCCCGACGAATTACTAACTACGATTCGAGATTTTGTAGTCCTTCCTTGTCATCATTCCCTTGCAATTTAGTATCCTTCATAAATCCAAGATTTTGCTTTTGGCATTTCATATTTAAATGTTGGTGAAAAAAGAAAATCGTTGAACTTGAATGTCGTCGCTTAATGCGCTGCAGCTACAAGTGAACTTTGTTGTTACACTAGTTGTAAGGATTGAAGTTTATGTTGGCGGCGGGGCGGGGCGGGGTCTAAGGCAATTCATCAAAGCGACTTCCGTTTCCGGTATAGGCCAAAGCAACACAACAGCTTGATTCTGACTACTGTGTTGACTCTTGACAGACATGCGACCAACTGACGTGCCAGACAAGTTAGTCATATTTTGAAGGTGCCCACACACACACATACATATATAAATATACACACATACACACACACACACACACACTAGTAGGGCAATGGGAAGTAGCGACGCCTGTTCGAAAATTTCAATCACGTCGCGCGTATCCTTCACTAGACACGCATTTCAATAGCCAACTAGGAGCGGGCATTGAATGGATAGTGGAGTGTGGAGCGTTGTGGAATGTGCATGTCGCACGTACCTCACACACACGCGAGCACCTACACACACTGATAGACAGCTAAGCTGAAGACGGAGCTACATTGAAACTAATGTCTGAATAGCATGATGATATATTCGACGTGCTTTGCACTAACGCAATATACGCATATCTAATTAAATTATTGTTGTTAAATTATTATTATAGAATCTAATGGACGAATAACAATGCAAGCATTTGCCACATAAATATCTAACAATAGCTGGGTTTAAAGAAAATATAACATATATTATTAATAAGATCTTACAATAACATATAATGTACAAACTTTCTAGAACTGTAAAGTTACTCAATTATAAAATTGTATTCTACAATATACGTTGAAAAACTTTAATTATTTAACTTATTTCTAATGTAAAATAACGCTGTGTATCGGCTCTTAAAGAATTTTGAGATTATTCTGAAAAATTAATATTGCTTATTAAATTGATGAAATAGATTTTGTTGATTTAGCTGCTTTGGCTGACAATCTCGCATATTTTGTATTCTACGCTGTATTTTGAATGTTGTAATATATCAACATAACATTTATGTATAGCTTTTGGTTTATTTCAGTATTTTTGTGGTATATTAATTTGGCATATTTTAAATATAATACCGCACTGTTTTAATCTTTTTCGAAATGGGTAGCGGGTATCTGACAGTCGATCACATTCGACTTTAGTTTTCTTACTTCTTTTAAATTGTAAAAACTTTAGCACATTAAAATTATAATATAATCTAGCTCTTATAATTAGATGGCCGTTAATTCAATAAAATAAATGAAGTCACATCCATCCATCACCAAAAATGAAGACGATAGAATTTTGCTTAGGTATAAAAATTAATTTTCATTGACTTAAACATATTTCGATTTCAAATTTCTTAAATTTTTGTCTACTACACGATCAACTCTCGCTAGTTGTTATTTCCAAAAATATTTGTGCTCTGCCATTTGCCACAACGATTGCCAGCGCAGTGCTTTAAACTTTTTACACACCAATCCACACACACACATTGGCATATGTATTTGGTGTGGCAAGCACGCAATGTCGGCGGCTGCCGGAAATGCCAAGCACAAGCCAACAACAAAATGGAGAACAACAGGAATCAACTGTTGGCATGTTCCCGAATCTCTTTTCGCATTCTACATTTCCCTCTCCCCTCTTGTATTTTCTTTTTTTTTCCCGTTGTTGTTGCTCGGCTGGTTGGAATTTTTGCCAGCGTAATCACGATTAAACTGTCAACGGCATACTAATTAGATTTTTATTTTTATTGCGCTATGACAGCGCCGCGTGACGGCGTCACCAGACATCCTACGCTCTACATCCCACGTCCTCTATATCCTGGCATTCTATGTCCTGTTCGAGCTGCTGCTGTGACTCTGGCTGTGGCTGTGGCTGTGGCTGCTGCTTAGCAAAGCGTGCCTCATGGCACTTGCTGTGCCCTTCAGCCGCATCATTCCCAGACGCGCGCGTGCCTTGCATGACCAAGTGTCCTGAGCGAAGAGTCCTGCCAGAGTCCTGGCCGGCTGCAGCAGAACTTTGAGCACTTTGCGGCGCCTGCTATTTTGTGATTTATGTCTTATCATATTTATGAAAATTATTGTTATTGATGGTATTCAATATTATACATACATATATCTATATATATCGCAAAATGCCACAATGATTGATTGAAAAATTGAGAGCTAGAAACTTCGGCTGGTTATTGATTTAAAATACAGATGCCTTGAGGCGTTGCGAAGAGCACGAAACGAAGTGCTCTTAATTAAGTGTCAGCTGCCTTCAGCACGCACAGCTTAAAGTCAAACACTCACCCACACACACACACACACACATACACACACTGAGAACATATTTATTTTAGTTTTTGGTTGCCTGCAATAATTCAAGTCTTTGCCTTGTGCCATTCTTTGGGGGCGTTCTTTGGACGGAGGAGAGTCTATTACTTCCAAGCTGTTGAATGCGTCACCGCGTACTCAAGAAATACCCACTGGCAATTCCCCTAACGAAAGACCCAGACCTCTTTGTCGTTCTGCTTTTGCTAATGTTTTTATTTTTTTTTTTGCTCTACCTTTAAGCTGCTGCAGTTTATTTTTTTTCATCAAGCTCTCAACGGCTCAGGAAGTGAAATGTTTTGTTGTGTCCGAGTTATTGTAGTTATCGTTGATGTTCTTGCTCCAGTTGAAGTTTTTGTTGTCGGTGCGTTGGCGCAAGTGCTAATGCGGCCAGACAATAGCGACGGCTGCGAGTGAAAATCGTTGCATACTTTTCAGAGCGCAGCTAAAAGATTTAACGAAACTGAGCCAACAACAATTGCTGCTGCTGCTATTTGTACTTTTTGTTGTTGTTATTACTCTTTTTGTTTACGTACTCAGTAAAGCCTGCTGCCAATTACGAATGCATGCAAATATTTTTGCTTGCAATTTAAAATAATTATAATACTCGCATGGACCAAAAACACAAACAAGAGCTCAGTCTGCTCTTTACTGTTGTTGTTGATGTGATTATTATTACTCACTGAGTTTGCTTTCGTTGTTGTCCATTATATGCACACTCAACGAGCAACCCTTGATGTTATTTGCGAGTTTTGTTTACAAACACTTTGTGGTTCACTTTTCCATTTTCTTAAATCATAGCGGACATTTAGCTAGCTGAAGTTTTTATGTTCTGCATAGAGAGCTTAAGCAAAATAATCCGAGCATGAAAATGTCTTAGAAAGATTTCTTCCTTATTATTGCTCAAATGCATTCACAAAATCCGTATTCTATTCTTAAGTATAAGAATGAAGTGCTTATTCGCAAGGAAAGAATTTTTTAATTAAATCAAATTTCCAAACTACACATCAGCTATGCAAAAATTCTTCACTACACATTTTTCACATTTTCTTTTCTACTCAAAGGCTTTAGCTTGAGCTCCTAAAATTTGTTTCCTTCGATAGATGGCAAACTTAAAAAAAAAGCTGAATTGCATTTTTCATATCAAATTGAATTAAAACCATTGTGTGTCATAAAAATCAAAGTCGTAACAATAAATATATTCCAACTTTTATACCAAATAACTGACCGCTAATGAAAAGTTTTAAGTAGTATTTCTGATACAATAAAAAGTTGTTGGAGTTTAGGTAACTTCAGTGTTATGCGTCATCCGGAAATAAAGCAATAAAATTATTATACGAAAATATTAAAAACATAAGCAAATAACAAAAGCTGAGATAAAAATCTCAAATCCACTTGAAGAGATTGAGGAAACAACAAAAAAATAAAATACACTATATAAACACAAACAATTTTTGATGAATATGCAGAAAATGTGCTGAATATTATTTCATGCGCATGTGTGGGCGTGGTGGAAGAAAAGGATAAAAGCGGAATGGAAGGGGAAAAGGAAAGGAGAGGCAAAAAAAAACTTTTGATTGCTGAAGTAAACGCACCCAACGGAGTTTGGCGTCAGTTTTGCTGGTTTGGGGGGTCTCGTGTCTCTCAGTCGTCTGCAACAGATTCACGTCATCAGCATCATCATCATCAGCAGCGGCAACAGTGGCAGCAGGATAAAGCGATGCCTACCGCCAGGGTGGCGTCTGTGGATACGGCATTATCATCATATACCCATCATAATCATCATCAACAGGCCGAAAACGTGACGCATGGAAATTAATATACAATATTTATATATGCACATGTGTCTATCTGTCTGTCTGTCTGTCCGTGTGTGTTTGTGTATTTATATGCTTGTAAATTGATGGATGTATCTGCGCCGGCTGCGGTTACTTGTGGCTTACAGAGAAGTCATGCTCATGGCCTCCCTGGCGACCATTGCGTATTCATAGCTCGGCAAATGCTCTGAATAATGCTAATTCCGTATATTATTTAGGTGTTTTCGGCAAACACGAAATTAAAAGGGGAAATTGTGATTGAAATTAAACATATTTCCTGACTATTTCATGCCCAGTTTGCTTTAACAAGCAAAACAGCTGAGCAACTGCAATAGTTTGTATGAGAAAAGGGCTTCCTGGGGCTGCAATATATCTTTACCTTTAAGCTCTGTTCTTACTTTAAGAGTTTCTCTTTTTAGCTTGTTTCTGTCTATGCAAAACATTGCAAACTTTGCCAATAACTCAGACACAAAGCTATATTAAAATCACTTTAAAAATGAAATCGTTGCCGCATTTTTTGCTTCAACTTTCATCCAAACAGCAGGCAGTAGAAACAGCAGAAAAAAGGGCCAAGAAGAAATTGCTACTCCTGCTACATTCTTTTGCTTTTCTGCTTGGACTCATTTTCTTTTTATTATTTCGCACAATGAACGCACTTGGCGCGCATTAAGTAAGCCCCCAAGAAGCATTTATCAAATTTCTCTTTATAAATATTGTGCCAGCCAAGCAAATACTGTGTCTATAATTCTCTCGCTCTATCTCTCTCTGTCTCTCAGTCTGTGTGTGTGTGTGTGTGTGTGTGTGTTTCTGTATTTTTGAAACATTTATAAAACGTCAGGTGCGGAAAAGGAAAACCGTTGGGATGGTGGAGTAGCATAATGCGAGCTTAATGACAGCAATGAAGATGCCAAAATGATAAACAGCAAACTGCGGCCCAAAAGTGACCACGAACGAAGCGTTGGAAAATGCCCCAACAACAAAAGCAAAGTGAAAAACAAACAAAATTCAAAACAGGAAATGTGTTTGGTCATTTTGTGGTAAGTTGCGGGCGCCGCTCTGTGTGTGTGTGTGTGTGTGTGTGTCTATAAAATTGTGCTGATTATTCATGGTAAACAACTTGTTATCGTATTGAACTTCCCACTAAATGCATATCGTTTAACAGTCGAGAGTCGTTTTGCTTATGCTTGCCATTTGGGTGCGAATATTTTGTAGCATACTTTTAGGATAGTCTACAAAATAAAAAATATGAGACGTGGGTTATTACGCAACTCTTAAAAGCCATTAAAAAATCTCTTGAAAAAATGCATAAAATGGTAATCTCGTTCTTTCATTTTATTGCCATCAATAAATGTATAAAAACAAATTTGTTGACCATTAATAGTTATTTTTATCAATTTGAAAACTTATTTAGAGTATTCATTTAAATTCAATTTTACATATTCATTAAAAAGACAGAAAAACTACTTCGCTTTATTAATAGTTCGATCGTTTATTCGGTTCGTTTGCTTTTAGCAATTTTATTTGCTGTCGCCAACTTTTGCGATTAATTAACTTTTTTCCAACTTGTTTGCCTCTAGCTTTGTTTCTCTTTTTGTTTTATAAATATTTTAATCAAACAAGCGCCTTGAATAGCTGCATACTTTTATCGAAGTTTTGACTCTACCTTTTTTTCTTTACATGTATTTTTGTCTGTCTGCTATTATTTAACGGCTTGTTGTTTTGCCTCAGCAACATCATCATCATCAACGGCAGCAGCAATCTCCTGCTCGACGTCTGTTTAATGAGTTGGCTTTTGTAAGCGAGAAAAATTGCTTCAATACTTGCAGACAGATCTATTCGTAGTCTCCCCGCTCTCGATTTGGCTTATTGATAACAATAAAAAAAGGCAACAAAGCATTTCCATTCAAATGGCTTAGCTTCATTGTGGACTTTAGCCAGGCATTGTTTGTGGAATGACGAAGCGAGACTCGTCATCGGCTGAAGGAAATTGTAAGCGAAGGAAAAACAGTTTCCTCAGTTATCATTTGTTTGCGTCGACGTCTCTTTCACATCGCTTCGCTTCCCTGGGCGCACTTTAAATGTCAATTAGTTGTCAAATGTTTTATGCACTTGCCATTGGCCAGGCGAAAGAAGAAGTCGAAGTGGAATAGGAAGTCTGAACAAGTTTTCAACGTTTCGTTGTTGTAGCAAAAAGCAGAATGTCGAAATAATAATAATTTATAACTATCAATGTCATAAGTTCATGACATGCTCATCAATCAATGCATTAGACAGCTCAGCTCAGCGCTGGCTGCGAGTGGGCAGCGAGATGAAGCTTCGGACAACAGTTGTTGTTCATCTTGTCGTTGTCGTTGTTGTTGCCTCTGCTTCTGATTTTGCTGTTGTCGTACAATGAAAAGTTTTTCGCCTTTAGCCTTCTTAAGGCACCGCTCATAATTTCATGTTGCATACTTTTGAGCGCACAAGAATTTCCTAGCTACAATTGGCAGCAATTGCGTTTTGGTTTCATGTTCTCTCTCTCTCTTTGCTCAAGTATTTGACAAAGTTATCGAAATGGTTGCCCAAAACTTATTGGCAACATGGAAAGTTTTCTTTTTGGCCTGGGGATTGTGTTTAGGATTGCCCAAAGGATTCGCCTGGACATTCGTACGGTTGATTGAGTTTTATATTAATTCGATTTCATTGCGTGCCAAACGACAATTCAGTCGCTATTTCGCAAACGAAAATAAAGTTGCAGTTAGCATGAAATATGGCAATCGATTAATTGAACTCCGTCAACTATTTATAGTACAAAAGGCAACTTTCAGTTATTATTAAAGAAACATTTGTAAAACATAGTGCTTGGCAGAAATAAAATTACAACAGCTAATAAGTTCAGTGTAGGAAGAAATTGAAGGAATATTAATTATATAAGAAAGAACAGTATACTGAATATGTCAAATCGAAAAAATCGAATATCAAGGGTAATCTTGAAGCAAGGTACACGGTACATACAATAATACCTGTAGATCTGAACATATATATATTAAGTGTACAAAAAGATTCTAAAAAAAAATTTCACCTTAGTTTATTTACCTTAAATTCTGAAATTGGCCGCAGCCAAGGCTTTCATTTATTCATATTTTGAGCGTCTTTCATGATCCCCAATAATTTACTTCTTTCTTCACACATTTTTCCAATTTCCATTTGCGATTGTGCTCCGCTTTTTTTTTTGTTCTCTTCCTGCTTTTGCCTCTGGGAGCAGCAATCCGGCAGGTGTGTGTGTGTTGTTGTTATATTACATACATATATTTTGCACTTTAACTGAACGCGCATTTCCCTTATTCGTTCTGCTGTTGCTTTTGCTTTGGTTTTCTCTTTCATTGTTATTATGCTGTTGCATCTTCTGCGTCTTCTGCTTCTACCACCAGGGCCATAAGTCCTGGCTGCTGTTGCTGCCGCTGCTTCTGGTCGTGTTCCTTATCCACCTCACGCCCTGCCCTGGGCTTATTCAAATTGACTCAATTTTTGTTAAATTTCCTGCTGGCCTGCAGTCTCGGCTCCATATATTTATGCCCCGGAATGAATCTCCAGTTTGCTGCAGGAGCAAACACACAACTTTCCTCTCTTTCGCTTCGCTCTTTTACTCTGTTTTGGCTGGTGGGGTTTACGTGCTCCTCCCCTTCATCCGTGCCCTCTCCCTTAATCCCGGCCAGCGAAATGTGTCGGCGCAAAAGCCAATTTAAAAATGCCAACAATGATTTATGCTATGTATCGGTTCAGTTCTGCATTCAGAATGCCGCCTGTTCTTTGCGTCTCCTTCTCCTTCTTCTCGTTTTTTTGTTTGTTGCCTTTGCCTTGCAGTAATTTAAATGGCGTACAGCGAATGCGCTTTAATTTAAACAATTAACCCTAATGATTAACCCGAACAAGGAAGCAGGCCAGTCAGCACATGAAAGGAACTCAGACCAGTTTCAGCTCAGCGATGTTGCCAATAAAACTTAATGACTTAATGCCCCGGTCTAGGTTCCGTTAAGGCTTGCGTGTTATATTCGCCCAAAGTGGCAAAAGTCGCATAATTAAAACAACAACAATATCAGCAGCAGCAACAGCAGCAACTACAACAACTACTTAGCCTACAACAACAATGACCGTTATGTCGGGCCACTAAAACTAGTGCTAACAGCTCTATTTATATAAACGGCTCGACGGCAAAAGCGACAAAGTCATTGACTTCCTGTCCCTAACGCCAAATGGCCTTAGATACTCGTGCTCTGCAGGAGAAAGGAGAAAGTGAAAGAGTGGGAGGGAATGGGGAGTGCCATGTGTGTGAGCTGACAATGCTGCAGTAAAGTCACAATTAAAGTACACAAAACACGGGACTAAGCAATAAAAAAAAAAACAACAACATCATCGCTAATATAGTACTGAAAATATGAAGTCTACACGACTTCTGAGTACGCTATAAAAAAAGCTTAAAATCATTTTAGTAAATCTAAAATTTCATTAACATCGAAAATATTTTAACAGTTACCACCACATTTTTTATTAAGTTATACAAAAAATATTAAAAATATTGTTTAAGGAGAATAAAAAGAATACATATAATATTTATATAAAATATTGTTTGCAAAATAAAGTAAATATAGTTTTAAAATAATAATATCTAATAACTGAAATGAAATTTGAGATTAATAATTTCATAAATTTTCTTAGTTCCTATTTATTAGTTCTCATACGTCTTTAAACACTTAAATAACAATGTAGAAATACATTTGCAAAATGTTGTTTAGAAAACATGAAAACAAAGTATAAGAATATACTGATATAACAGTTTAATAAATTACATTATGGTTTCCTAGTTTTCTTTTAGTTGTATGTCACTTTAATTTAAGTTATTTTGTGGAAATTCACAGAAATTATATCTTCATGACTGCAATCGCATTGCCGCTTGACCCACAATACCCTACAACACCACCGCATGGACAATAACTAGTTTGCGACACTTTCTCTCTCTCTCTCTCCCTCCTTCACCCATTCCCATGTTTCTCTTTCCACCTCTTCCACTAGCATCATGCGCTGTGGGTGCTCGAATATCGTTCTGGGCATCGTTGGTGGCAGTTATAAAAGCCATTATAAACATATGTGCAACCGAGTGTCGTGGTGTCTTTACTCCCTCTCATTCTTTCCTTCTTTTTTGCTCTTCCTTCTTTTACATGATGCTGCCTCTCACTTCTTGCAGCATCATTTCAAGTGTTTCCGCATACTCGACTATCGACGCATAACTTGCTGTATGCTAAAGTGTGCACAAGCCTGTGTGTGTATGTGTGTCGATTATTATTCTTTGCTTAGCTAGACAAACACAACTAGACCCCAACTTTCATGTGTATGTGGGTGTGTGTGAACGCTTTTAAAGAGCTGTGCTGATAAGCATGTAATTGTCGACAATATAAATCACGACTCCCCCAAAAATATGATATTTCTGCATAACATTAAAAATAAACATGAGCGGACTTTGAGCGATAAAAATATTTCACCAGCAATAAAATAAAAATAAACTACGCGGATAATGAAATTGAATGTTACTTTACTTGTAGGCATGGCGATTAGTAATTTGTATGAAAAAAGAGAAAATCATTCAATTGTCGAGAAGAAAAAATTAAATCATTTAATTATTACTAATAATCGTAAGATTGCAATGAAATCACAAGTTCTCCCAAGTAAAGTAAACTCTATTATATTATATAATCCGGCGCAAGCGAGTTTGTAAAATACTGAGAGAGAAAGAGAGGGGGACAGAGAGAGAGAGAGAAAGAGAGAGCAAATTATGGAGAACAATAACGTAAAGTGACTTAAAGCGGAACTCTGATTATAATTAAAAGAAACTACACTCAAAATTCGACTTCAAGAGACCCTTTGGAATATGAAGGATTGAATTCATAAAAGAGTCAAAAGAAGGCTTATATTAAAGCAGAAGTATTTTTTCATTTTGAATATCGTTTAAATATACAATTTAAAAGCATTCTGATTTTTAACATTTGTTATAAGACCAAGTTTTTATTTATAAGAGGAAAAATCTTATAGTTATTTTATGATAAAATTATTATACTTTTTTGTTTATATTTTTCTTTATATTGTATTTTATTGTTAAATTGGCACATTTCACTTGTAAGACGTTCAGTGGCATGTTACAATTCTACTTTTAAACAGCCTGTTAAATGTACAATTTATAAAAGAAGTTTCCTTTTGCGTTCATTTCACATTCAACAAACTTAATAGACCATTTCACACTTTTTAAAAAAAAAATATTCAAGGGTATTAAAAGTAAGTGTGATAAGTTTAATTTCAATTGAAATACAAATAATTTTAAACTTGCAAAATGTGGTGAATTGTGAGAGCTTACAACTAAGAACATTCAGTATTGAATTAGTTCAACAACTGAACAGGTCTTATTAAACGGAGCACAATTACACGCAATAAAATGAATTCGATGTCAAGTGTGATCTGGTGTCTTATACTGTGTAGTTTAAGCAGTGCAACAATCGCGCAAATCAACTTGCAAAATGAAAAATTAAGGCTACATGTAGAAATTTTTAAGATCTTTACAAAACAAAAAGAAAAACAGCAACTCGTAGACGCCGTGCTTGACGACACATTCTCCGCGATTGTGAAGAGAGCTGCCGATTGTCCACCAGAAAACCCTGAAGATACCAATATTAAACCCCATCCAGATGAGGTACAGTGTGAAAATGGTACAGTGTGCATCCCGAGTGCCCAATGCATGGCTCCGACGGCGACTTTGATCGCAGGCAAATGTGAAAATGCAGATGAGATATGTTGTCCACTCAATCAAACATTGGAAGAGATTATCAAAAATATTCCCGATTGTCCAAAATATATTAAATGTGGAGCTGGCACGGAATGTGTTGATAGTTTGCTTTGCAAATCTGATAAGCCCTTTGGTGATTGTGCCAAAGGAAAAGTCTGCTGCCGTAGCGAGGAAAAGGTAGCAACTCTCGACAATACTGATTCCTTCAACAGCACTAATTGAATTTTCTTGCAGAATATGTGCGGATTACGCAAAGTACCAACAAATCAAACTTATGGAGCTGGTTTCGGTGAATTCCCCTGGATGGTGTCTGTGCTCAATGCCAATGGAGATTTTATATCTGGCGGTGTTCTGATTGCCTCGAACATTGTGCTGACCACTGCTAATCTGACAAACGGAAACGATCTTGATAAACTCAGTGTGCGAGCTGGTGAATGGGACAAAGAGAGCACAGATGAATTGTATCCGCATCAAAATCGATCAGTCAAAAGGATCCTGCCACATGAGGGCTACAAGGGCGGCAAATACAAATACAACAACATTGCGATGCTCCAGTTGGAAAAACCCTTCAGTAATGCGCCTCACATTTCCCCCATCTGTTTGAACGATGCACCGTATTCTTTAAATCGCAGTAATTGCTTTGTCAGCGCTTGGGGCAGTCGATCGAATATTCTGCGATCGTTTAACACCTCCTTGATAAGTTCTGGATCTTGCGAATCGAAGCTTAAAACTCAGAGACATCATCAGGAAATTCATTGGTTTGGTGATTTCATTCGTGAGGATCTACTGTGCAGCAATAAGCTACCTAATATCGAATCATGCGGCGTCGATAGCGGCTCGCCACTTGTTTGTTCTTTCAAACGCAGCCCTAAGCAATATGCTTTGGTTGGCTTAGTCAACTGCGGTTGGAGGTCCACGAAGTTGCCTCACAATCTGCAGCCGGGTATATATAGCAATGCGGCACATTTTGCGGACTGGATCGATAAACAACAAAGTAATTTAAATTTGTGATTTATTGAAACACATGATAACATTAAACAGCAACATGATTAATCCCAAGACTAAAACTCTATAGAAAACTTTGAGATCCTCGCAACACGTGTCGCAGTTAACACATTTTCTTCCTCTAGTTATTTCTGAATGTTTTGCTTACATTTCTGTCCCATCATTTGTTGACCAAAACCAAAATGACGTGGCCAAAAGAAAACCAGACTGATGGCAAACATCACAGCGCCTAAAATATACAGTGCAATCCCTTTTTTTTGTTGTCGTTTAACCTCAACGTGAACCCTGTTTGTTTGTTTGTTTAGGTGACAACGAGATGATTAAAAATAATTTCCCTGCAAATGTCCGCCGGTTGTTTTGCCATCCAGTACATCGTGCACATCGTTTAACCTCCCAACACAAACAATGCACATAACTACAATGTATTCTATATAGTATAATAGGAGACTATTCGGCCAGCGACCTCGCCTGAAATTTAATTGAAACCCGACCCACGAGAGACAATTGCATGCCACTCATACACCGTACTATAATCCACACTACACAGAATTTAATTGGCCATAATTAATAAGTTTAAACACTTGGAAAGTCGTCAGACAATGTCAAAGGCTTAGAGCATTAATCACTTGACACCATTACGCTGGGAAAAAGCCATCAAAATGGGGCGCAAATTATAATTAAAGTTAACACAATAAAGCACTAATTTTAAGAGCTCGTTCCACGAAATGTTTTCAAAAATGCCAGAGAAGCTGTTTGCCATAAATCCACCTTAAGAACCACGACGATTCTGCACTTGATGGTCGAGCTACCTCATAAACCAATTATAACTCACGCCAATAGCGATAAATCAATAAAGCGTCCTCGGCAGAAATAACTCGACTCCCGATTGCTTTTTCTCAGCTTTACCGTGTGTTTACTCTTACCATAATTCTGGCTGTCAATTTATAAATACTTTTGATTTAAAGCAGTGCCGGAAAACTAAAACCAATTGTGGGAAGCAATAAAGTTAAATAAAAACTGAAATAAACCGTATTCAATAAAAACATTTTTTATTTCTTTACTTTTTTTTCAGGCTAATGCAATAGCAAAATTAGAAAAAATTATATTTTATGTAATTACTATATACTTATAACTTGTAAAATAAATAAAGAAATATTTGACAATCACAAAGGAAAATTATCAAGTTTACATTTTAATACCATAATTGTGTTATGCACACAAATAAAATATGTATTTTAAGCGTTTTCAATTCAAAAAAGAATATTTGTCTTGATTAGAATTTTATAATTGTATTTCTTATGTTGCTTAAGTTCTACGTATTAAATTCGATTTTTACTCTTTACTCTTTTATCCATAATTGTTTATTCAATCGAATGTTTTAGAGTTTAAACATAATTCTTAGCAAGCAAGAGTTCAATTTGAAAATCAAAATGCATTTATCATAATTAACTTTCACATATTTGAGCATGAAATTAAATTATACAAGTAAGAAAGCTTCAGTATAGTGTGCTCGACTATAAGATACCCTCTACATATTTTAAAATATACCGAGTTAATATATCGTAAAAAATACAAAAGTATACCAACGGCAATTTTTGGTATATCGATATTGTATCGCCAATAGTACAATAACTTTCGGTATATTTCGGAATATTCGGTATTTTAATGCCATAGAGAACAAAATATATAAATTGACAGCCAAAGCAACTAAGACACGTTGTAAGTATGTGATTTTAGCCTTACAAAAGTATTTCTTAAATAACTTTGACAATTTTTATACGATCGCAACCCAAATTTTGGCAATCATAAAGACTGTAGTTACTTTTGTTATTCGGACAGAGGGTATAACAAAACAAACACATTGATGTTTTCTGCCGGGTTAATAAATTTTATTTGGCATTCGATTTTTCTTCAACGTGCTGGAAATCTAAGAAGCAACTCATTCAATTTCCTAATCATATTTCTGGCGAAAGGCTAATCCAATTTTCATTCTGTATTTTCCATTTTAGGTAATTGATTGTCAAACGAAATTAATTTATGTGTCTGAGGCTGAGACTCAGTCTCAGTCTGAGTCTCCGTCAGCTGACTGGAGGAATGGTTGCTGTGTGGAAACGCTTGAGTAAGTGGCCGGCAATATATCACGCATTTGAGTAGACGCTACAAAAACAACTACTAAATAATTGTTAATGTATTACGAATAATTTATGACACTATTTCATAAAAAGCAATAATTTTTCAATATCAAACCAGGCGGCAAACTGAAACTGCAAACGCAGCAGAGATGCGCCAGAGGAGGGGGAGAGAAAGGAACGCCCTGCACAGTTGCAGTTGAAGGCTGCTCCTCAGCACTTCCTCTTACCCCTCTTTTTTTACCCAGTTAGACGTAGCTGCTGCTTTCGTAATAAGCTTGATAAATAATAAAAGAGCGCCAGCAAAGTGAAGTGGGCAGCGGGGGGCGAGTTGAGTGGTGTTCGAGGGGTGAGAGTTGACTGTCGCTACACACTGAAATTTATCATTTTTCATAGCTGCAAGCTGCACTTTCTGAAACATTTCACTCAGCGAGCGCGGCAAGCGGTGCTCCTTGGTTGAAGTAACCCAATCTCCCCAGTTCCCATTCATTCCCGCTCTCGCACTCTTTTGACTCTGCATCAGAACTCCCTTCTCCCATCTTTTCCTTCTCATCCGCCGCTGAAGTCTCATATTTTTGGCTGCTTAGACCTCCTCAGCGTCTCCTTTCATATTTGTTATTGCTGTGCCAGGCTGCTGCCATTGCTGCTGCTGCCTGGCAAATGTTTACGGAAAGAGATTAATTGATTCCACTTGGCTGCATACACAGAGTGTCCCTGCAGAGCCTCTGAGAGTGTCCTGCCCTGCCATGCCCTGTCCCCCTTCATTCAGTCCCTTGCCAGCTTGCCAGAGTTTGTTACTTGGTTTTTGAGGTAGGAAATGCTGCTGAATTGTTTGTTGGCATTTTGCTGACGGCTTCGGTTAAGCCACGTTCGCCACATCTAGAATTACTACCAGAGTTCAAGATTGCACCAAGAAATATCATATTTACCCTATTGGCAAAAGTTTATTAATGACTTCTCAAGCATCTTAAATATTATATCCTAAAAACTGCAGAGAAGAATTATAATTAACTACTACTCTTAATTTATTTATGTATTTCTGTTTGTCACCTCGAATAAAACTTTTACTTGGAATATTTCAGATTTCAGAAATATGTGATTTATCATATGTGTAAAAGTTTATTTTCGAAAGTTGAGAGTTTACTAATTAATTAAAAATCGTTATTCAAACAAACTTTAGCATTTAGAATACATTCTTGATTCATAATTTATTTATTGTTCGAATACATAATTGGCTACCAAGCGATTAAGCCTCTGATAGTTTTAGCATTCAAGTTACAGATGAAATATCATGTTTATCTGCCACTAAGGTAACTAATGATTTCTCTACATGACAGGGAACTACATATTAAGCTGCAGCATTTTATATCAAAAATTACTCCGAATGTCAAATGAATATTCGTAAACTCATTACAACTCTCAGTACTCAGTACTTTATTAGTATTTTCACGCTGCTGTTTGGTATTATTTAGGGAATTAAATCTGCCTAAATAAGTTTACATCATTTCATTAGGTATACCTCTTAATTTTTCTCGATTAAAATTGCAGGGTACAAAGTGCTTACTCTCAATAAATGTGCATTTATTTCCTCGTCATTTCATCAATTCTCTCACATTATTCAATAATAAATAAAAAGGTCAATCCTCCCGCATTTTTCTGCTACAACTCTGGTTACACACAACAAAGCGCCAGGAAAAAAAGAAGGACAATTGAAAATGTAAACATAGTTGATTATGCAATTAAAGCTACAGTTAATCATTCATTTTGGTTTTAAAATAATGTCATTTATCATAATTATGTCATTTATCATAATTATTTTCATGAATGCAAATGGCATTCCCTTTTGCAATACGAGAAAAAAAATTACCCACCAAATTATCGACTATTAAAAAACATTTCGATTTTACAAGAAAAATGTAATGAACATAATGTATTGTCTATCGATAGGAAGTAATCAATTATAATTTGAATATTAATTTCTTTAGTTTATAATAAATAAAAGCAAATGCAGTGATTGTGGAAATAAATCAATTCTTAACACACCTAGGATCCTAGTAATCAATAGTAATAAGTTGACCTACAAATTTCAAATTCATTTTAAAACACTATAGGGAATACAAATTGAGAATAATATCTTCAGTTAAAATATATCATATAATTTTCACTAATTGTAAAAAGATAAACATCTTTAAATTATTTTATAGAGTGTCAAACAATTTAGTAATTCAATAAGTAATTAAAGTGGGAACTTAAAAACTTAAAGACTATTGTTTTTAATATTTCATTACTTTTCGGAATACTCCTATAACATATAATTCTAAAAATAAAAAAATATTTACACATTACGATTGTATATCATTGCATAGCATTGGAAATGGAATTTGGGCAATTTAAAGTTAACACATTCAAATAAATAAAAAAAAAACTACTAACTAAAATATCAACCAAATGTTCAGAAATCGTTAATTTATAGCTGATGTATGTAATACGCTTTTTTATATTCGATATTTTTGTATATCGATCTCTCTTAGTCTCTGAGATCTAAGTGTTTATACACACGGACGGACAGACAGACTGTCATGGCTATATCGTCTATATCGGCTATTGACGCTTATCAAAAATAAACATATAAATATTTATGCCTGTTACATGCATAAATACCATTCTTTCCTTTAGGAAGCGGGTATACAAATATAAAATTCATATATACCCAATATAATCCCGTCTATACTGATTTTAAATTTAGATGACACTGTATATGATGCTGAAAGAAATGTTGCATAGCAACTGAGAGCGACTTGTCCGCCCTCTTTTGTGTTGAATGGAAAGGGCGACAATGGGAATGAAAGAACTTTGAGACGTTTTCAAAGCTGCCAGAGCGAACACAGTTGCAGATGCTAGGAGGGGGGCAAAGGGAGGAAATGCATAAGCTGTGCTCGTACATATTTAACTATTGGTATGCTTTACATGATTAAAACTTTATAAATGGCAAAAGGACAAAGGATTCGCCAGCCAGAGTTGGCGCCAGATTCAACGCCAGCACAGTTAACGAGTGCTCAAAAACAGTGGCATCGCTTTTTACAGTTTCGCTGGCAGCTTGGCAAAACTTTTGCTCAAAACTTGACGCTGGAGCCACCCCGCCTCTCTACGCCAAGTTAGTTGACGAGGTTCTGAGGTTGTGGAAAGACGAGCAGAGCAGAGTGGAGAGGAGAGGAGAGGAGAGTAAGGAAGGAAGGAAGGAAGGCTCCCTGCATTTAATAAGTGGCGAGCTGGCAAAGACTTTTGCTTTTGCCAAAAAAGGAGCCGAGCCAAACATTTGAGACATGCCACAGCAACCAGTTTTAATGTTTGACAAGCAAAACATGCAACCATGCAGCGTTGTCCCCACTGCCAACTGCAGTTGCCACATCCCATGCCACTTGCCCCGTTGCGGTTTTTGATAAGTTCAGCTTGTCAGGCGTTTCGAAGTGACAAATATATTTAATTGCTTGCAGAACTTGGCTGCCAAAAACTTTTCCACCCAATACACTTCCATTTCCACTTCCTCTTGCACTTCCTTTCTCTCTGCAATTTTTTTTTTTTTAATTTTTATAGTTTTGTTTGTTTGTCGCTTTTGACATGTGTTGAATAGACGTTTTTATAATTGCTTTTAATTGCGTTTTCATTTGCTGCCTTAATCACAACTCGCTGCATTTCAGTTCTCCACTCATTATACATACATTAAAAATATATCCAGCTGATATCCTTTCTCTTTCCACATCTTTAAATCGATTGCAATATGCTCTCGAGCTGAATTAACATTTTAATGTCGTTCCAGCAAAATGATTAAAATTTCATTTTTATGCTTTTTTTCTGCTCCGTCACAATAGAGCTGGCAAGGGAAATATGCTGCGAGTAGTTGCAACATTTTTTCTTTATAATTTTCGCTTGCAACTTGACTTCAACTTTGCCATGCAAATTGTCATTAAGTCATGATTGTTGTTCGATTCAAAAGTTTTGCATTTATAGTTCAAGGAAAAAAGTTTTGGGCAAGACAACTTAACAAAGTTCAAGAACTAAACGTCATTTAAGACTGGAAAATTTAAGAAGCACTCAATGAACAATGAACTTTAAATCACTAGCCAAAGTAAAGTGACCTATTATAAATATATTTATAACAATCTTTAATTCTGTGTGTTTTAATTTATTCTCTAGTTCGAATTTATTTAAGCCAAGTGTAACTAAAAAGTTTTAAAAGAATATAGAGATATAAGAAATAAATTTATAGCTTTTACTTATATTTCATACATAAAGAATTTATTAATTTGGTTTTATTTATTTTCAATGTATGAAATAATTTTTGTTATACAGAAATTTTTCTCATAGTTGAAATAGTAATTTCTATAGATTTTGCATCCCCTATTTTACACAATTCAAGTTCAATTATCGAAATTGTTAATTAAATTCAGCGTACATAATTTTAATGGCACAAAGGCATTTTCATAAATCGCTAAAAGTTGTTTCGTGTCAACACGATGAGGCGGGCTGGCTTTTAATAGCAAATATTATTGCAGATGCATAAAGCGAGAGTTATGACTTTACACAACATTAACGACATCGAAAAAAGGGGGAAAAAACAAAAACATAAATTCTCGATTAATGCATTTTTTATGCAAAATAATAATGCTGTGAAATTTGAATGATATTCAATTGAATTGAAGTGTTATAAGCAGCTATTAAACAACTGCCATCAACTGTATATTATAGCCAATTGACAGACACAAAAAGAGGGAATAAGGAGAAGAAAGAAGGAATGAGAAGAAGAAAGAGAGAGAGAGGGAGAGCAGGAGAGTAAGATCAAAACAAAACACTAAAAAAAACTTAATGCCTTTTGAAGTTGGCTGTTGAACATAAACAAAAGACGTATACGTAATGCGAAATTGGTTGGTCAAATAAAGGATCAGAAGCGCAGGTTAGTTCTTCCTCTTCACGTACGAATATGTGTGGGTATGTATGTGTGTGTGTATTTTGTGTGTATAGGTGTGTATAGGTGTTTATTGGATTACCTAACTGTCGCCAGGCTGCAACGTCAACGACTGGGCCTCTGGTCCTTTGCCTGTTTGTCAATACTAATCTGGTCGTAACACACAAGAGTTTGCTGACAGAAAGAAATGGAAAGCGGCGAGGCGTAATCGTTGTCGTAGTCAGAGTTGGAGATGGAAATGGAGATGGAGACGGAGTCGACGCTAAGGACCTCCTGTGGCGACAACACAATCAATGCTGAAATCGAAAGCAGCGGGAACTTTTGCGAAGGCCGTGTACCGTGTGTGTGTTCCATGTACTCCGCCTCCTCTTCCTCCTCCTTCTCGTCGAGTATTTGAACCGGAAATCAAAATAAACAACAGCAAATCAGTCAAACAAACAAACAACAAACAGCAGGCTGCGAGTCTGGCTTCTGCTGCTGGGCTAAAAGCAATAAGGTCAAAATGCGAAACACACACATACACACACACACACACACATATTCACGACATCGGCAATTTTTGTGACAAAGCTACTCTACACTTTATTTACGAGTGTGTGTGTCGTATGTTCATGTGGCCCAATAAAAGCTAATGGCACTGTCGCAATCACCAGGCCACTTACAGGCTTGAGCTTGTGACTGGATGTGTGCTTCGCATGCAGCATCAGCAGCAGCAGCAGCTCTTACAATTAGCTGGAAATTAATGACAACAACAAAAAAGAAGGTAATTGCAAGTGGTCAGCAGACAAGGTACAGTGAGGTCTCTTATTAAATTTCCTCTTGTTAAATCGACAGGTGAATCGACAGTATCAAAAAAATTGGTATTCTTTTCTTTGTAAAAATATTCAAATATATTTTCCATTTATTACATTTCTGTTGCTTGAAATGAATTAATTTTTTATTTATCATTACAATCTCAAATATACTTAATTCAAGTTAAAACTGTTAAATGAAGCAAAACCTCGCTAGCGGCTGTAATGTAATAGAATTATTTCTTTATTTTATGATAACAAACAATATGAAAAACTTTATAGACAGATCGATTGGTTATTAATCCTAAGAACACGAAGTTTTCAAGCTATTGTTATTGGTTATATACATATGTAAAATTTAAATATAGACAGCTCAAGTAATTATTTTAGAAGTAAAGGAGTTTGTGCTTTAGTGCTTAAAAAGTCGTTTAGCCAACAACACATATTGTTAGAATAAAACTTTGTTATATAATTAGATAATTAATTACTTATCTAACTACTTATCTGACTACATTCAGCATTGCTTTCTTTGGACTTTTAACTTTTGTGTGTAATAATGAACATAAACTGTAAAATATGAATATATTTATAATTTCAATTAGTATGTTTATTCTATCTGTTCTGGGCTATTTTTCACTATAACGCCATCGACATCCTTATGTGCTATCTGTTGTAATTTGATTATAACAGAGTATTTATTGATGTAATACAAAGTAGGTAAATTAGTTGCAGAACTTCAGAGGAGACTCTAACTTCAAAAAAATGCTTGTAGTGAGCTGTCGATAACTATTGATCATATCTTTATGTGCTATCGATATTTCGACAAAGTTTGTTTGAAATATTGCAAATTTTAGCGAATCTAGTAAGTTTTAGCATTATTTATAATAGTTTACATTTTGACATTATAAATCGAACCTCGATTCAAAAGTAAGTAATTACAGCTTTCATACTCTATCTAACAATAATACCAAATAATTATCATTTATACTCTTTTTCATTTCTACGAAATATAAATTCTTTCAGTATTTAATTACGTTGCATTTGTTATTTTTACTAAACGAAATATTTCACATCTGTAATTAAGTATACTATCTGTTGTACACAGAATACTTCAGCTTTCCCAACAAGTTTGTTTATCAATTTTAGCTGTTAAAACGAGTTGTTTTAATACCCAACTAAAAGCCCAGCATCGATTTGATTGCGGCCAGTGCCCTCAAATGGTTCATCTCTCAAGTTTCTCTTTCCCACTCCCTCACTCTCTGTGCTTCTCTTTTACCACAAGCTGAGAAAGAAAAAGGTCAAGAAATTGCTTGCGTTGACCTACTGTAAATTCCGCAAGGTAAAGGAATTTTTATTATTATTCAATTTACAAGCGACATCAAAAGGCAGCGGCAAACACTTGAAGCATTTACAGCCACGCCTCCTGCTCCCGGCTGACGCCCTCGTCCCTCCTCCCTGGGCAACCGATTTCTTCTTTCGGTTTTTTTTATGAAAATTACATTTTTACATAATTTAACAAGATGAGGGAAAGTGAAAAGGCAGAGAAGAGGAGAGAAAAGCGAAGACGAACTTCAGTTCAGTTCAGTTGAGTTCGTTCGTCATGCTGTCAGTCAGCCATTTTTTTATGTTGCTACTTGAATTTCGCTGCCGTTGTCGATGTTATGGTTGCTGTTGTTGTTGTGGTTGTGGTTGTTGCATTGACCACTAAAGTAACCATAAAGCGGCATAAAATTTGTGTTCTATGGAAGGTTGGCTCTATAAGAGAAGTGGCACTTGAGTGGCCGCACTTTGAATGGGTTTTAAGGTGCCTCCATCTTGGCCATATCTGCCACTTTTACCCCGCTCTTCAGGCACACCCTTCCACCCCTTCAACTCCAAACCGTCCTCCCTCCTCTCTCTGGCGCATATTTAAGCGCAAATGATGTTGTAAATACAATTTTTTAGCAAGAAAAATGTCTTCATCGTCAAGTGGCTGCTGGCTAACGGCGGTTTCCCCTTCTTCACTCTCAGCCTCTTCCTCTACCTCTTCCTCTTCATCGCCATCTTCATCTTTGCCCCAATACAAAATGGCGTAAAAGCCTCGTGTTGTTGTTGCTGTAGCCAAAAGGTTTGCTAAGTGGAAATGGGTGCTTTGCGCTAAAAAAGGGATGGGGAGAGGGGCGCTGCACGGGGTACAAAACTGTGTTAAAATGTTGTTTATGCGAGGGTTGCCCCAGCAGCCGACAAACTTTCGCTAGGGTTGCCTTACCATCGTGAGTGAGTTAACAAGGATTTGCTGGCTTAAACCAAAAATTGCTTCGTTCGCCATTCGCCCGTTTAAAGCGAACTCAAAGTTTAATAGAGTTCGAAAACTTTCGCGCCTCTCAAACTATTATTGTAATGCTGTTAAATATATTTTCGAAAATTCTTAACATTAGATACTATATACAGTAGAAAACTGCACTATCAAAGCAACAACAAGTTAAGGGACTTTAAAGCTCTTTAAAATAGAATAAAATAATCACAATATATCTTACTTTTAAGAAATCGTTTAAGTGTAAATACAAATGAATCATTCTTAAAAATAACATTTAATTTGATACTTTTTTCTAGAAATATATTGTTCGCTATATAAACATTAACGTCTGATTTTCATATATTAAGATTTTCCAAATGAAGTGGTCTTAAATAATATTTATTAAATGTCCCATTAGGAATTAATTGTTTTGACGAAAAGCTTAAATATTTCAAATCCTTAACCCTCTAAGCCCCAATTGTAGAAATATTAAAAAAAACTATGTTGGAGAATATTTTTTTAGGGTAAATGATAGCTTTTAATTTCAAATATGACCTCAAGAAGTGTGTACTAATCTTAGTTTACCTGTAAATCGAACAAAGGTAAATAAGTGCCTCAAGGCACTCTTGGGGCTTTAAGTCAATTTTTTCATATATGATTTTATTCTAATTTTTGATTATGGTACTCAAAGAAACAATTTTTATTTGCCGTACAGCATAAGTGCAAATTATATTTTGTGCACATACATTGTGTTTGGGATTTCTTGCAGTGCTTGCACCATCTTTTGCCACTGTCTCGACTCATCCAAACAGGAAAATGGTTGACTTGATCAAATCGTACATCCGAAACTGGATGCTTTGACTTTTCACCAACTGTGAGCGATGGCTTTGAAGATCTCGGCGTGGTTGGGGATTGCATTGTCCAACCTGGTTGTGCAGTTCGCTGGGATGATGGTGTCGGAAATTTCCGATCATAATCACGGAATGTGCGACCGCGCTTACGCTTGCTTTGATATGCCACTAAACCAGCAGCAATTGATTCCCGAAACTCCGGAAGCTCCAACAATTTGTCTGTGCTCTTGTTTTCCTTTTTAATGCGCCTGTATAAAACATACGCATTTGTCGCTGCCATATCAACCAAATGGTAAAAAATTCGTGTCATTGCATCTTGTGTTTTTGCTCGAATATGATAACGACCCATAATTCCATCCATGAGGTCAACACCGCCCATGTGGGCATTATATTCCCGAATAATTTGTGGACAATCAACCTCAATGCGTTTTTTAGATTTGTCATAACGAGCTATCTTTGCTATTCCTTCATTTGCATTTAATTTCAAAAATGGCTTAATACCAACATAAGTAGATAGCAAGCAAACGGCTTTATTGTCTTTCCATAATACATTTGTTATATCGATGCCATATGACGAACCGACATACTCAGTCGAAAAACCTCTCGGCTGTTTCCTGATCGTAATGTCATTCGGAAGCTTGCAATTTGGAATGCGATTGACACGCACTGTTCCTAGGCTATATATCCCTTTAGCACGCAGATAAACCATTAATGGTATAGAAGTATAAAAGTTGTCAAAATAAATTATGTAGTTTTTGAAACTTTCTACCGTTTTTGTCAGGCGTACAACAATGTTTGCCGAAGCTCCAAGATCTGGATGAGCAGGCAAGATAACGTTATCACTTGCACCACTATAAATTTCAAACCGGTAGGCATAACCAAATGAGTCGCACAACACAAACAGCTTAATACCCCACTTATGAGGCTTATTGGGCATATACTGCCGAAGGTGGTGTCTCATTTTTGTGCTGCACATTTGTTCATCGACACAGAGTCGTGCTTGCTTTGGCACGGAATCAAACCTTTGGTTAAGGTGATCTAAAAACGTACGCGTGCGATACAGGGAATCGTATCCTGGCTCACCTTTCTGGATTCGCTTGCTCTCATCCCGCAGTGAGAAGAATTTTTTTATTTCTTCAAACTTGTTTCGCGACATGGTGTGTTTTACAGGTCCAAATGCATTTATACCCCAGTAGCTTTTTATATTCGGGTATCGATAAATTGACATGTAAATTAAAATTCCAATGTAGTGATGGACATCGTCAATGCTGAATTTGAATTGATTGGTTATGTTTTGCGTTAGTGCTGACCGAATGGTTTCTTCAACAATCATATTCATAATCTGTGAATCGAAGAAGTAACAGAAAATCTGTAAAGGTGTTGCAAGTTCCTTTATACAATTTGGGAGTGAAGAATCTCCCCGAAAAGCTATGTCGTTGACATGTAACTGCATCGACTGCTGCCTCCATGTTACCTTAGTTGGCACCTTGTTTATAAATTCAACACCTGTTCATAAAATAATTACTTATTTAAGTACCACTTTATAACTTAGATTTCTTACCGGCACAATTAAAACCACCAGAAGAAGGCTCAGATGTACACACTGAATATTCAATTGTCGGCAGTGGTGAACGAGGTCTCTTTACAGGATTTTGGGAATTTTCCAGCTGCTTTACGTTTTCTTTGTCATTATCACCGCTATTGTCTATAAATGAAATAGTTTCGGCGTCCTCTAATGCCGCGTTAAGTGCTTCTACTAAATCCAAGCTGTCTTCATCGTCATCACTAGAGTTACCCAAGAGTTCCTCATCCGTTTCAACATCATTGAACAAATCCAGCAACTGTTCATCGGTCAACTCGGATAATTTAAACCGTCTACGCATTCGACCTGCCATTTCGGTTTGTCTTCAATGAGAAACCATTTAGTAAACAGAAACAAACACAAAAATTGCATGCAGTTGTGAAATAAGCGGTGTTTGTAAAAGGTCGCGTGGTGTCCCAACAGTGCCTCAAGGCACTTATCACAATTTCACCGCTGCAACGCATTATTTGTATAAAGTGGCATATATACAACTTGATTTGGATAATATAATATCTTACCTTCAAGAACAGAAATTTTTAATTGGCTGATTTTGAAGTTATTTCACTTTTATTAATTAACACAAACACACTACGCATCACACAGTAATTTTTGCGCGCGAATGCATGATGCATGTAAACAACACGGAAAAAGTCCCCTTTTAAAGCTTCGGAGAGCTTTCAAAGCTTCCACTCATAAGCTCACATTTTTATTGTGAACTGACAAATATAATTAAAATTATTAAAAAATGTTTCGCTTTTTAGATAATACAAATTATATAATAAGTGCCTTGAGGCACTCTTGGGTATTAGAGGGTTAAATATAAAGTCAGTAAAAGTCACAAAGTTCTCTATTATATTTTATCTAACTAAAATGTTCTTTCAAGTTTTTTCACAACACATTTTTATTTGTGGATATATTATGATCGCCTTGTAAAAATTCAAGTCTGATTTTCAATTATAAAAATGTTAAAATTTAGTGTGCCTCAAAATAAGGTTTATGGTATTAAAATGAAATATAATAAAATCGACAATAAATGTTTCACTAAAAGCTTAATAAATAAATGTTATAGAAACCACTAAAGTAAATATCGGAACAGGCTTATTAACGGCTAGAAAATCAAGTGAAGCCAGTGCAAAATCGCTTGATAATCAACCTGAAGCCAATTGACTAAAATCGGAATAAAAATGATTAAGGCTGCGTTTAAACTGTAGAATAAGCTGCACAGACTTTAAGGCCAAAGCCAAGCCAAAGCCAATCGCCAACAGCCAACGCTTCGCTGGCTTCACTTCGAGCTGCGACAAAGATAGAAACAAGAAACAGTGAAGCAGAGAGATGAGCGGAGGAGAGGAAGTATTATCATTACCAGAAATGTCCTGCAGCGTCAATTTGTAAGCGCCGTTGGCATTGTGCCCTCTGTGTGTGAAGCCAAAGGACTTGAAAGCAGGACCACACAGAACAGTCAGGACAGTCGGCCAGGAGACACTTAAGCAGCCAGCGACACTTAAGTCTAATGGTGCTGTCAGCCACGCCCCCCTTTTGCCGGTCGACGCCCTTTTCCTTTTGCATCGCCCAGCGTCCTTGCACGCATACAAATTGACAATTTTATTGGCACATAAATTAGCAAAAAATAATCAATAAGCAATGTGCCAAAAACGGCGATTTCAATGGCCAAATAAATTGCATTTATTGGCCGCATTTATGCAGCAATTGCCAGGATAATACAAGGACGATGAGTACTTTTTTCGTTGGTGTCAATTACTGTGAATATTTCGAAGAACTCGACTAATTGCTTCATTTGCACTCAGCACTCAAAAGGGAGAGAAAAAGTCATTCCTCCCCTTGTTGTTTGATGAAAACTTGGCGCTAATTAACTGGATTTTTGAGCAGCATTTTGGCTAATTTATAAACTAAATAGTTTGAAGTCAAACTTATCAGAAGCGAGCGTCTTTTCACTTCATCTTAACCCAATGCTCCCTTCAATGAATGCAAATTTCTATCTTGGCTGCTGGCCAAGTGCAAAAAAGCGAGGAGTAGGAGGAGGAGTAAAGTAGGGAAACAGGAAAGAAAAGACTAAACAGTACTACACTTAAATGCCGGAAATGAAATACATGCCAAGCGACAAACAGCAAGGGAAGTGGAATGCGGGCCAAGGGCAAAAGTAAGGGAACGAGAAAATGTTGCTGTCAAACTTAACAGAAATTAGAACGTGATTAGATTTCATTTAAGCATTTAGCAATTCGCATTTCGCATTTCACATTTCGCACTGAAGTGACAGCCAGCATGACAGCATCGTGGACTTGAAAATTATATTTGCCGCACGCAAATTTATTGGCAATTAGCAAAACTGAGGTAAGGTCTCTCTGCTATAGATATAGCAGATTCGGTAGATATTGGGTATGAGAGCAGAACATTAATTATAACGAGCATAATTAACAAATCTGGCAATCAGTTGCTTAACTCCACTCCACACAGACTCAAACACATAGACAACTCTCTTCTCATAAGCGTTTAATCAGGGCGAAGGACAGACCGAAGGACATGGAGGACATGGAGGACTGTGCTCAGTCAGACGTATTAATTAAAGCTCAGCTCTACGCTGTCCACGCAAGTAGAAGTTATTATCTGAGCCAATGTATAAGTATAACTAGTTCTTTGGCTAATTTACGGTATTAATGAGTGTCAAGGAGCATCATGAAATCGTCCTATAATTGGCCAGGCAAGGCCAGAGATTGAGACTGAGGTGGAAACTTGCCTCCTCTGCTTTCTCTTTCCTGTCAGTCAACGATACCCACGTCACCTATGCGAGAAACCCATTTGAAGGAGAAAACCGACACAAAAAAAAATAAGAGAGACGCAATGACAGGCTGACATGACGCAATACAAGAAACACGCAGGCAAATACTGTTGAAGAAGGACAAGCAAAGAACAACACACATACGAGAGCGTCGAGTTAATCGTTGCAAAGTTAAACAAACACAAATAGATTAGTTCAAAGTTCACTCCACGCCCGATGCCAAAAATCAAATTGTGTCAACTTGGCATCCAAAAAAAAAAAAAAGGAAAGAGGGAAAAAAAGAGAATCGCGACTACTCCGCAAACCAAGAGAAGAATGAAAGGAATGTGAACATGCGACAGGGAAAACAAATTGCTTTTGAGTCAAACGATTGAGGCCTGATTGACGACGAGTGATTGACGATTGACTATTGATTTTTACTGGGCACAGCTTTTTCTAGAACCACATTAAAATGCGTCATGTTGCTTTCCTTATTTTCAATGCTCCGTCAACCAGAAAAGTCTTCTGAATAATTTAAAATCCAATACTATTTTCTTCCATTCAACTAAAAATAAATTAAGAAATTGATCTAAAACTCATTTAGTTTATCTTCTTATCAATTTCAACTCAAAGAAAACTTTTAAATATGAAAACCGAATCAAAATCTAATTATTTTGACCTGCAGTGAACTGAACAAAGATTAAACAAGTAAGAAAGCTACAGTCGAGTGTACTCGACTGTGAGATACCCGCTACCCATTTTAAATAAAAGAAATATATTTTACGGTATTTTTCTCAAAATATACCGAATATACTGCAAAATACTAAAAATATACCAAATGGTGTATTTGGTGTGTTGATATAGTGCCGCATTCAAAATATACCATAGACGGTACAATATTCCAGATTGTCAACCAAAGCAAAAGTATTTCTTTAATAACTTCAACAATTATTATCTGATCGCAACCAAATTTCCAGGAATCATAAGTACTATAGTATTTATTGCATATACCAAAATTCGCAACTCTAGTTTTAAAATTACACTTGTTATCCGATTTTTTTGATTTGCGGGGGCGGAAGTGGGCGTGGAAAAAATTTGAAACAAACTTGATCTGCGTGCACACATAATAAATGCTGTCGAAAAAAATTATAGCTCTTACTTTGATAGTCTCTAAGATCCAGTGTTTCATACGGACAGACGGACAGACACACAGACACAAATATATAAGTAAATATACATGGTAAATTTTTTTTCAGATTATTTGTTTTATTGTGTTCACTAAAAAAATCCTATTTTATAAAATTGCCTATATAAATCATATTCTAAGGCAGTCGAAAGCCTAAATCTCTTTGCAAAATTAGTGTGCTAATGAATTGAATTCTAAAATTTAATAATGTACGTATAATTTAAGAACATAACAAACCTTTTTAAAACTTGAATACTTTAACATAGCAAGCGTCAGCAAGAACTTGTAATTTCAAGTTTATTCCGATACCTTCACGTTCCCACTTCGAGACTCACTATCGATGCAGTTAACCCGCTTTCACTCACATTTGACATGACTTTGACTGGCATTAGCATGAACGACACATTTTGCCGCTTATATGCAATCATGTGGCAAATGAAAGGAGCTTAACTAACCAACCGCTTTGTCATCATTCGCATCATCTCCATCATCATCATCATCGTGAACATTCTCTACTATCAGTGGTAATTCTGGACTGCGTTACTTAGCATAAATGCGTATAGTCGAGGCTAGGAACAAGCTAATTAGCTTACAGACATCGCAACATTTCATTAAACAAATGGTCCCTAGTGTATAATTTTAATACGCAATTACAACCAACTCAACGCCACTCAATTGCCAACGCAGCCCTGCTTTACTCCGCCCCCAAGTTAGTTAACTTTCCCAGATACGAGAGACGATACTTAAGCATAAGCCGAGGCAATAAATATCATTTCATTTGATGCTCAACCAGCGCGCTGGTTACCTACGCAATCATCATCATCGGGTAGGTTGCCTTGGCACGGGGCTTTAAATTATTTGATAATTTATGTGAAAATTATGTGACAATTGAGCGAAAAAGTGAATCGACGCTGAGTAGTAAGAAGTACTCAAGTTACTTGGCAACAAAGAACGGAACGAAACGGAGGTCTTTCTTTATTGGAATCTGTGGTCACATCATCAATCAATTAGGAGCAGCCATCTCATATCTCATACCAGATGTCGCCGTGTTTCAAGTCCAGCTGCGGCTCCATTTCCTCAATGTCATGAAAGATGCGCAACGGGCAAACGAATCTGAGGAACTCATAGAGCACAAAGTACAGAGTGCCCAGCATATCGGTGTCCAGATGATGTTGATGATGATATTGGATAGCACAAACAATATCCAATGTACGGGCAATGGGGATAAAGACTCAGCAGCGACAATTGATGTCGCGGACAGATGGGAGGTGCGCCCAAATACAAGAAGGATTTGGTCAATGCTGCAAGCAATTTGAGATTAAGTTAGCAAGAAGTTTACTTTGACTGTGATCTCATTATTCGGTCACTTACCACGCGCCACAACTTGTGCAATGTGTTTAATTGATTTGAATTTAAACAGAAGAAGAAACTTGTGTTTGCTTTGATACTTGAATTTCATTTCGTGAATCGAATTTCAAAAATACACAAACCAACTCATAATCAACTCAAGGCCTGCCACTTGAGTTTGAGGCGCTGCCAACTCTTCTGTTATTTCTAATTAACGCCATGGCTGTACCCACAGAAATTTAACCACAGCTTCGTGATTACACCTCAATTTGTTGGCTTTGTTGTTGTCGCTACCTGAGACTCCTTCTCGGCAAGGGGTTGCGGCATTGTTGTTGGTGAATTATTAAAATGCCTTAATTCACGTTTAATTATTATATTATTGCCTGTGCATAGTTAATGAACGTCAACAGCAAACCATTGTCTAAATTATTTCATTTTCATTAAGGCCCAACTCTCTTTGCGGCTTTACTTATGTATAGTAAAAGCCTCATCTCGGCAATAATCATAGCAAGTGCTCGAAATTAATACTGCGCACAAATTCGATGACAATAATTCGATTCGATCTCTGCGTTTGCGTTTTCTTTTGCATTTCGCACTTAATCACTGCAAGCCTCTTATAGCGATGGTATTAAATATTAATTTGTTTGCACGCAAATCTGCTACTAAGCCTCGACTTACAACCAGCATATCGACCCCAACCCTAGCCCTAAAAATGAACACACACACCCTTTTAAACGGTAATTAAAAGAGGGAGCCACCACCTGAACACGGCGGATTAACCAATCAGGGTGCACAACCTACCGCTATTTATGCAGTGCAATCACCGCTTTAAGCAAATAAAAAAAAATATAAAAATTCAAATTACGCATGGAATATAAGTTAAATACTTTGAGAAATATTGCATATTAAGACGCACAACATTTTGGATTATTATTTATGCATCAAATTTTATATTTAACATCCTTTGAGTGATCAGCGTAGGGCGTTTAAGCTGCAACATTCCACACCCATTGAATTACTTAACTCTGCTTCCTGCCTTCTGTGTTTCGACGAAAAAGTGATGCATACTTTCAGGCTTATTTTTTTAATATTTATCAGAGACAGCGCGCTGCAGCGGCGACTACAGCAGCTTGTTGTTGCACATTTAAAATGCAATCAATCAGTGGGCGTCGTAATCAAACAAAATCCGCAGAAGCGCAAAATTGAAATTAATTATATGCATATTTATGTATAAGCAGACATCCGAATTTTACATACATACATACATACTAATGTATATGTATGTATATATAAACATGCATACTGATGTGTTTGATATTATTTGCATTTGCATGTATCGAATATTTTAATAAACTTTTTATTAGCACAATTTCAGCATCACTTTGCTGACGATTTAATTGAATATTAATTTGCTCTCTGGCTTTTATTAATATAAGGTTGGCAAAAAAAAGTCTTGCGGTATTTCCGATAGGTGTTTTTGCAAGCGCGTAGTTCTAGTTCTATTTATCGAATCGGTTCATGTGATACCGCAAATCTTTTTGGCCAACCTTATATAATATAATAATAGCAAACGTGAGAAGGAGTTAAACCTGTTTCAAATGCTTCAAAAGCTTCAGCTTCATCACAACATTTTTCGCATTGCTCGAGCATTTTATTGCCTGCTTAATGGCAACAAAAGTTAAAAAAAAAATATAAAAATGGTAAATCTTACGAGATTTGTCAAATTGACATAAACAAACGAGACATTTGCCTCTGGCTTGCAATTTAATTAAGCCAGCATTAAAATAGTCAACTTTTGTTTCCATTATTCTCCGTATTGACTGTTTATTCAATTGTATAGATACAATGAGCAAATTGTGCCACTGCCGTAATTAAGGAAGAGCCTTTATTTATGCAGCACATAGAACCACTTAAAACATTGCCTCAAAATTGAGAGCAGTGAAACTTATTTTTTTTGTGCCCGCCTAAAAGTAGGCACTAAAGTTATGTTGCTTTGCTTGTGAGCCGCATGAGACAATAATTGCTTGCATATTTCTTCTAACGAATAAAAAACAACAAAAATATTGCACTTTTTCCATCGCAAAGGTAAAATACAATATATTTCAATATCAAAATTATACGACACTTGAAATTAATCCCTTACACATAAGATTATTCGTCAGCTCCTGAAAGTATGCAGCATATATTTGCAATTCACATTTGCTATCATAATTATAATCATCTCCAGTTTGCTCTCCCTTTTGGTTAAGTGAAAAAAAACTTTGCTGAAGCCTTTGAGCCGCAAACATGAAGAAAAACTTTTTCAATGGCCACTCAGAAGTTGTGCCAGCCTGTACGAAAGTGATGGAAGGAGGGCATCAGTACATCATTCGCCTCGTTCCATAGACCGCAACACTTTAACAATTATTGCCAACCACACGGACATGAACATGGACATGGACATGGCAAGAGAACACGGACACGGTCACAGCACATGGCTGACTGGGATGCTGGGATGAAGGACATGGACAACAAGGACACTTGGGGTGCTGCATGTAATGTGCACAATTTTTCGCATTTTGCACAGCCGACGCAAAAGAAGATCGAGGAGCGAAGTGCGGAACGAGGTTGAACGATTGCAATGCCTGCCACATGGCACCTGCTAGCTGCTAGCTGGTAGATGGTAGCTGTTAGCTGCTTCTGCTTTTGTTCTGCTGCCAACCATAATAATATTAAACAATACATATAAATCACTCAGCTGTCTGACAACGAGCCAAACGTCGCTTTGCTTCCATGCTTGGCCAACAAGCAACAACAGACAAAAGCTAAGGGAACGGGGAGGGTTAAAAGCTGTTTGCAAAAAAAAAAAACAGAAAATAAACGGATGGGCAAACAGGGAAAAATGGGGAAATGCCTCTGACAGCAGAAGGTTTCATAAAAATTTACGGCCATAATGCTTATTTTAAAAGTCAATATGTTCACTGCCAGTTATTTTAACACCCATCGTGTCCAGGTGCCAACGCTCGACATTCACATCCTCGTTGTCGTCCTCATCCTCATCATATCCGTTGCGAAAATGTACGAGACAGGCAACAGCACAACATAAAGCCAAAGTGAAAAGTTAACAGAAGCAACAATAAACACACACACACACATACACTGAAAGAGAGAAAAAAGGGACAAAAGGAAACAAGTCCGAGGAGGCGACGAGACCCCGCAGCCATCTAAAGTCAAGCGACACATGTCACCTGACCCAAAGAGACCCCAACGACAAGTCGGAGATTCTCTCTTCCCTCCCCTCCTCACAACTCTTTCAGTGCTTCATATCCGGCCATGTCGTCCGCTTTATATGACATGATTATGTGCAACGGTGCAACAGGCAGGCAAGTAGTCGGTTGCAAGTCCAGCAGACCAACTGAACAATCCCCATTACAAGTTTCCCTTTTACCTTGCCCTGCTTCTTTCTCAACCCAGCCAATCATCGCGCACAGCTGAACGCGCTGTCAAATGGCCCTCAAGCCATGCAACAGCAACAGGAATGACAAACAGCACGTGTGGCACAGAAGGCAGAAGGCAGCAGCAGGTTGCAAGTTGCAACTGCAGCTCACCTTTGTTGACAGGTTGCCAACAGCGCTTACAACTGATTTTTAAGTCTGTCGAGGCTTAAGGATCTGCTCAACATTGCTTCCCATCAAGCTAATCAACTTGGTCATCAAATTGATAAGAAATTTTCCAGATATATAAACTAGCAGAAAGGAATTTTCCTAATAACATATAAAGAGTTGTAATCACAATGTGCTGACAAATACACTTTTATAAATACTCATTTATTTATATTAAAATTTCAAGTCATTAAGTACGATAAAATAAAACCAAAAAGCACAAAAATATAAAGAAAAAAACTAACGGAGGATAACAATAGAGTTTGCTTAACTTAGATATCCTTTGAGAGAAGACTTGACTAGAAACTATTTTGTTGCCCTCGCCTTGTAATCAAAAAACAAACTTGTAACTACTAGTATTAGTATTAAAGTCATAATCTGGATGTTCTTCAATTGCGTCCATTCTAAACATTTCACAAATATCTGAAAAATACATTTTAATAATATTTTCATTGTTTACTCCTACTACAATCAAAATTCAGAAGGAACTGGGATTTATTAGATCCCATCTCTCTTAGTCTCTGAACTTTTAGACTCTGATATCCAAACACTTTCATAAACTGGCAAACGGATTCAAGGACATAGCTTATCCGCATCTTTTAACCTTTAACCTTGTTGATTTTCCGCTCTTTAAATAAGAGGAGATTGTAAGAATAATTATGCGGTTATGTTATGTTAAATATAGAATGCGGTTGATGCTCCGAGTCAAGCCTGCAATATAATTATATGAATATGAGCAAACATATAATATAATATTTTTATTCTGAGTGGTAAGTTTCAAAAAGCTTTTGCAAAGTGAGGAAAGCAGAACAATCGCTCGTGTGATTCTAGTGCAACAAAGAATTTACAGAACTTATAGAAATAAATAAATATCCTCCCTTCCTCCAAAAGGAATAACGAACATGCTGAGAATACGTGAATTAATTATATTTGTCATGCTGCTAAGCTGTGCTTGGTCGGCAGAGAATGACACATTGGATTTTGAGAGAGAATTGGCTGAAATGATGAACAACAGTAGTAGCTCGGAAAACGTCGGAACACTGCCTCCACTAGAAATGGAAAACAATGCATCTCAAGATGCGTCTTATCGTAGCTCGAATCCAAACGTTAAAACAAAAATTGGACGACAAGAGGAGGTATGAATACAATAGACACAACATTTCACTTCCGATTGTCACAGTTTCAATTTAACAGATGCCGAATCGTGGATGTGGCTTTGCCAATTCTAAGAGTCAACAACCAGACGACGATCTTACATCACGCTTTGGAGAATTCAACTGGATGGTTCGAATAATGGCAGATGATACGTTTATTGGGGGCGGCACATTAATCGCCCCAAAAATTGTGCTAACCACTGCCGGTTTAGTCTATGAAAATCAGAACTCTATCCTTACTGTGATAGCCGGAGAATGGGATGTGAACATCGATAATGAGATTTATCCCCATCTCAAACGTTCTGTGGATACAAAAATTACTCACTCGGACTACAATGACGGTATCAATGACATCGCGCTGCTTGAACTTCGCATTAGCTTCAGTCGACAGCCCAACATTAACACCATCTGCCTGAGCATACCAATCCCAATTGTCGATCAGGATAATTGTGTATCGATAGCCTGGCCTGAGGAAGGATCCAAGCCACAGCAACATCGTCTCGCAATACAATCTGATGAGGTTTGCAGCCAGCTTGTTCCCAAGACATATGTCAGAGGCAACAAACTAGAATCTGGCTTCATGTGTGCAACCCATTTGGATAATGTGCCCGATCTTAATGTTGGCGCTGCCCTCTTTTGTCCCATTCAAGGCGTGCCCAATCGATACACTCAGTTGGGCATTTTTATCGGAACCGAAAACCGCACGGGAACTGCGACCGAACTCTTTGTTCATGTGAATCACTTTATGCCCTGGATATATAAACAACTCGGACCTCGACGCATCGATTTAAAATACTTTTTGCCCTTTGTGTAGGAGTGACGGCTAAATCCTACACCAACAAATGTTTATAAATAATTGCAGTAAATTGTGATTGAGGGTATTTTACATTTTTATGGAACAGCTTTAAAAACAAAGCGATAGTCAAAATAAAATGGATTATTAGGAAAAGCAAAGACAAATATATATTAAACTGCAAAATTCATTCTAGAAAAGAAATTTTTACTTTTAATGTTAGTAGCGAAAATTAATAGAATTGTATATATATTTAGTACAACCAATAAACAAATTAAATAAAATATTACAAAATGAACGGAATTCTTCAAAGGAAATAGGATTATTCAACTGAAATTACATGAAAATTAATTAAAATACATTTAATGTTTTCTTTACATATATTTCATATATGGGTGTGTAGACGTTTTTAAATAATGATTTTAATTATTTATTATTCAAGATTTAGAATTAAATTCAATAAATACTTAATATTAATGAAAATAATATATAACAAAAAAATTATGTTGTAGAATCAAGGATTTTTCTAACTTCATATTGAAACAAACGCTCTGAATGTCGAAGCTACGATTAAGATATGTACGTATGTATATTATGTACATATGTATATTAAAACATTGATATACTAATCAATAGCACATTCATTTAAAGAACAAAAAATACTTGTTTTTATCACATAATCAATCAATCAATTTTTTCGCATTTGCTATCGCACAACAGTTTATTAAGTTCAAAAGTTCTTTTGATTCCAAGCTTATCTTTGCGAACTTTCTTTTGCATGCCTTTCGATAAAGCAAGCATTGTCCATTGAAGACTCCGTCTGCAGCTGCTCATCATGCTTTATTGTACATACTTATCTACATATACGCATACATGCATATGTATGTGAATACGTACATATGTATATTTGAGTTTTTCTTCTCTTTCACTACGAGTCGTCGCTCGTCGTTGACCTACTTTCGCTGCTGTCGTGAGTCACAGAAATGCTTCGATTGTGTCGATCGTTTTGTGGACGTCGCTGCTGACGTCGCCACCGTCGCCCCACCAATGCTTGCTTATCAGCTGCTGCTCAACAAGCGTCAATGCCAGCGCGTAACTTTTACCAAAAAAAAAAAACAAAAAACAAAAAGCACACACACAGAGAATACACAAACAAACACGAATTTGTTGTCTTGACGCACGTGTCGTGTCGCTTTTGCTGCTCGCCTGTTCAATTAGCAAACTATTTAAAATGTTTTAAACTTTTTTACGCTCTCCGTTGGTTAAATTTTATAAACAAAATAAAAATATTTATAAAGAGCGCACACTCATGCACTGTTGTCATGTTGATTTATTTTGTTTATATTGCGGCTGAAGATCGTTTTTGTTCACACACACGCCCAACTCGTCTGCGTCTTCTTGTTTCCCATAATCCGCTACGCGGCCCACAGAAATGTGAACTGCAACAGAAAAACCAAAAAGCAATCTCTCCACTTTGTCGCTCTCTTCTTCTTAGGCTCTTTGGTGCTCTCTAATTCGCTCTCCACGCCTTTGTTATTGCGTTTGCTTGCCCTCAGCGTTGTTTCTATGCATGCTACGGCGTAACGGTAAATCCGTAAAACTCTAGGAAATACGGTATTATTTTGTACTAATTCGAATAGGCGTACAGCTTTCAAGAGCAACAATTCCCCATACTACGGCGACGCAACAAAAGTGTCGCAACGACTCAACGATAATGTCCGTAGTTGGTCCAACGTATTGTATAAATGTGTGTGTGTGTGTGTGAGTGCGCGTGTTACGTATGTGCATGTGTGTGTGTGTGTTTATCTTTCTGTGGTGCTGCTTTAATTTGTTTATTCGCTCATTTGAAATTCCTCGCTGAGCTTTGAATACATTCGTTTTAAATAACGCCTCATACACTGCGAGACAATAATTATATTTTTTCTTTTATTTTAAAATTAAATAATGTGTTAATTTCATTTTGAACAGTAATCGTAAAAGCATAAATTGTGTTTTTAATATACAGTTTATTATAATTTGTTTTTGTTGTAAAAAATATATTTTCAAGAAAATGTACACCTTGCTGCTTTATAAATAAATTGATAACTTATGATAATATTTTAAAGTTATTTTTTTTTTTGGAAACCGAAAATTAATTAATTAGTTCAGAGATAATTTTTTTTTACATAATTTGAACTAATTTGCTGTAGTTTTATTTGTAGCTTTGAAATTTCTTCATGTGTACAATACCGCATAAAAATCACGTTTATCCAAAAACTTGACAGAGTGGAGACAGATACAAACACGTCCACTTAAAAACTGTCCGCCTGGGAATTTGGATAAATGCGCCCCATTCAAATGGCCCACTGTGGATCGAATGAAATCGAAAGTGCTCAGCTGATTTGATCATATAATAAAATATTCAAATTCAGTTCCCAAGTACAAATATAAAATCAAAGAATCTCTACACAAAGTGGTTTCAGGTCGATGGAATATATTCTCTTTATATACATACATACAACCACACATTACTATCCACACAATTCACGAGTGAACAGTAATGTGGACACACTCGCACTCACAGCAATATTGCTGAGCGTGTGCTACTGAAACGCTTATCAGCAGGCAACCTCGTGTGGGCTTTACGCCCGCCTCCCAATGCCGCACCAACAATTTCCACTGGGAACCCAAGCGAGTGGAGCGAGTGAAATGCATTGGGCAAACAACTTTCAAGCGTTTGCTGTGCGCTTGTTACAAAAAGTTTATGATTTCGTATTAAACAAAAAAATAATGTTTAATGCCGTGTAGAAAAGAAAAATATTATTAAGTTGGATGGTTAGTAAGTTTATGTCCGCCTCTATAAGGTCGCTCAGCTGAGTGGATTGTTAAATTAACCCTAGTAAGGCAGTAAAATTAAGTATTATTGAAAAGTGAAATAATAATAATAATAAGTGATGAATAATAAATATTTTACTTTTTCACATTAATAATAATTGCTATAAGTTATAGTATTTATTTCAACAATATTAACAATTTTATTTAGTTCAAATTCGTTTGCTCTGTAAACTTAGTCGCATCGGCTTTCTAGTATTAAAACGTCAGACCATCGTCATTGTTTACTCTGTCTCTCTCTGTCTTGATCATCGCCTTTCACACAGTCGTTCTCGCTTTACGCTTGCCTTGCCTTTCACTCAACTGTTGCTGCTGACGTCAGCAGTGTAATTCACTGGCGCTCTCTCAGTTCATTGCTCTCCACTCTGCGTTACGCTCTCGCGCTCTTTTGAATGCGCCGCTGCTTGCGGTCAACGATCTTCGAAATTTCGGTTCGTGCGAGTTCGTTGAACCGACGAAAAAGCAAGTGAACTCCATTCATTTGTTGAGGCGACAGCTGCTTGTTGCGGCTGCGTGCCTGATACAGCCAACAAGCGTCTGATTTTTCTTTCAATCGTCGTCGTTGCGATCGAGAGTTGGCACTGGCCATTGTGGGGCTGGGTCAGGGGCGGTCCCTGAACGTGACATTATTGTGGGGCATTCACCTTTTCCTCCATTTCCAGCTGAGTGCCAGAGAGCATTGAACCTGACTGACTGACTGTGCTGTGCTGTGTCTGCGGAGGTCAATGCAAGTGAATCGCGTTGCCTTCGCTCAAAAAGTGGGTTAAACAGCGGGGCCAGGGCCCTAGCCCCCAAAACACCAGGGCCATGGCAGCTAGTGGCTAGCCATATCGCATCACTTTCGTTTTTTATGTAGAAATCGATAGCTTGATTTGTTTATGGAACAGGCGAGCAGGCAATGCAACCTAGCGTCAAACAGACAACTGACTGCATGAATACTTGAAGGTTTTAATAGCAACGACAACGACAACAACAACGACAAACAATACAATTTGAGGGCCAGCCGTGCGTACAATTATCATGCTTACAAACACACTCACACACACAGAGAGAGAGAGGCGCATGTTGTCTTTTGTTGTTGGTTTCTATGCCGCTGGCTGTGACGGAGTGAAGCAACCCCCATTGTGCGTCTTCTTCTTCACTTCTTCGCTTCACTTTCGCTTTTTTCAACATGATCGATAATATACAGGCACAAAGTAACAGGCGCACAAAACGCACAGTTCAACGAAACTCGACTCCATCGTTTCATTTAGTTTCGTCGCGGTGCGTCGACGTCAACGTCGACGTCGTTGTCGTTGCTTGCTTGCTGACCTCGTTTCTCTGCGTCATTGTTGTTGCCAGCAGTGCTTATGCTGTTGTTGTTGTTGATGTTGTTGCTGTGCTCGCATTGTTGTTGTCGCGCTAACAATTGAAACGAACGAAGGGAAGAGCAACGCAGCATAAGGAAGCAATACATATGTGTGTGTGATTACGTGCTTATATGATGGCAATTTACATACCTGCTTACAATTTTGTATCTTTTAAGTTCACTCACAAATATTTTAATGCCTGTTGCTATGGATATTTTGTGAAGAGGATTTATTGCGACATTTCATTGGGGAAAGTAATCGACAGATTTTGCCAACATATGTTTTATTAAAGCAACACTTCAAGATGTTTACTTAAGAAACAATTTTAAAATGTGAGGCTAAAATAAATTAAATTAATTTACAAAATAGTAGATCCTTTGGAAATAATAAAAATTCTAATATAAGTGTAAACGACTGTACAATTAATCATAAGTTTGACTTAAATGTAAATTATTCTATTTTATCTTACATATAGGGTAAACCAAAACTAATCAAATAATTACAAAAAAAGTTAAAATTTACAAAAATTGCAAAATTAAAAAACTAAAACTGGCAAATAATTTTTGTGATAAAATATGTTTTACGAGTATAGATTTTCTGGATTTTGGCAGAAGAATAAAGTTTTTTTTTACTAATATTATGCTTTAAACGGTGCTATTTTTTTTAATACATAGTAGTTTTTGGTTATGATTTCATTTCGTTCTATGAAAATACTTTAAGAAAGCTACTATTTTAGTCGTTAGTTATTGGCTTTTGTACAATACACTTAAATAAAATGTATACATGTTCCATATTCATGTAAATATGTAATTGAGATATTATATTAACCAAATAATTTAATATAATAATCTCTTATTTTGACGCGAAGTTAGTCTGTAAAAAATTTCGAATTGCTTGCATTTCTAAATATGTATTTGGAAATATGTACCCTATATTTTCGTATAGCCCATTAGCATGATAATTGTATTTATCTCAGCCATACTTCGCATCTAGTTTTGTTTACATACGCACAAACAGATATGTATGTACATCTGTTTGTTAATTTGAATGTATAAACAGATGTAGCAATGTGTGTGTACATAGGCGTTTTTATGAGTACGACGATTATTGTTGTTCGTTTTTTGGTTTTCCAAGGTTTTCCAGTCCACGTCGATCACTGTGTGTGTGTGTGCTCGTATGTGTGTGAGGTTTGCGATTCAAGGTTTCCTTTTTGTCTCGACATAAAGTGCAAAAGTGGCAAGAGCCACTGGCAGTTGGTAAACCTTCTGTTGGCCTGGCCAAAATAGAACAGCAACGGTTTCTAAATAGTAACTGGGAACTAAAACTAATAGCTGAGGAGCCTTTAGAGTAGATGACACTATAATTCTCTATGCTTGCCGGCAAAAAAAAAAAAATGCTACTGTCTTTATATAGATTTCGGCAAAACAAATAGTTTTTGTTTACGCAAATTTCGTGGCGTCCATTTGTGGGAGGGCGTTGGGGGCATTGGCGGGTGGGCGAGTGAGCGATGCCGCCCGGCTAGACAAGCTCCCGGTGTACGGCATGGCGTATGTGATTAGTTTTTTCGTACTATTTGGAACCGGCGCACAGCGATCCATAGACGGCACCTTCTTCGCTCTCTGGGGCCAGCATGAAATTGTTATGTTGATATGAGTACAACAACAACAGCAACGACAACAACGAGAAAAACAATGTTCAGTGCTCGCGAGTGCCGTAAAAATCAACGTGAATCAACAATTAGCATTCAAGGTTAACCAGAAATGAGCTGACTGACTGAGTCGCGACTTGGGGACAATCGACAACTGACAACACAACCTCACACACACACACACAAACACACACACACTCTGTTGCTGCTTACCAATTGTTTTTTTACCAGTCCCAATTCCAGTCACAGCTCCAACAACAGCAACTGCGATCAGACCTCAAGCCCAGCAACAACTACAAACAAACCGGTTTCGACGCTACTAGAGCCTAGTATATACTATATAGATTCTATAAATAACATGGTTCGATCGTAGCATAAAACTCATATACAGATACCTAAAACATGATCACTTAACTTAAGTGAGAAATTTGTAGTGGATAACTTTTTGCCGTTTTGCCTATGCAAAGTTTTTGTTCCTAAAATGAAATAATATCAAAGGAATATAAAAAATATTTTAATATGAAACGATATGTTGTAGATGATTCAAATATCCTCATATTTAAATATATTGTTTAAATGCTAGAATACATAATAAAAACAAATAATAAAAAATAATAATAATAATAATAATAATAATTAAAAACCATAATTAAAACTAAAAAAATTAATAATTAAAAATTTGACTTATTTAAAGAAAAGGGTTATTTACAAATTATATTTTTTACAAGCAGTAGATTTATTAAAATTACTCAGCGAATAATTATTATTTAAATGAGTTGAAATATTGAAATATTATTATTATTATATTTTTGTAAATAAATGAAGTATTTATTTACAGGGTTTCAATTTCTAAGTTTAAATAACTAGACGTCTTTACAACTTCACAATACAACAGCACCATCGAAAATAATTTTTTATAATATTCGTTGTTACAAAAATAAGTTAAATGTGCAGTTTTTATTAATATTATTACAATTACAATTCTATGATTATATAGAGAAAGATAGAGAAAGTGATAGATAATAGATTTTTTTTAACTGGGAAAAGCAGCAGCCAAATTAAAAAAGAAATTCTTACAGGATATCTACAGTATTACTGAAATATTTAGAAATTATGGATTACTAATATTATTTTAGCTTTTGTTACCTAATTTCATATCGTGAAAAATTATTATTATTTACAGGGTATATCAAAGGCATGCTTAAAGTACTCATTTATTTATGATACAGTTCTACTTAACATGAATATGTTTAAAATATTTTTGAAGGGTATTCTTTCCTTTATTCTTTACTGTATATATATGCATATATTATCTTATCTTCAAATATAACCTACATTTTTTTGTTTTAATAAATTTTTTTTTAATAAATTTGTTGGCGCCCTTGAACTAGTTTTGCTGGGTATCGTCTAGTCATAAACACTCGTCTAGGGCGCCCTTAATACGACGACAAAGTTCAATGACCTGGCGACAGATTACAAACACGACATGAGTTAAGTGGGCACTTTGCCTACGTAAGATTCCTGGAGCCCTGTTCAGCGACAGCACCGCAATTTCCTATGTAGTTGCTGTTGGTGCTTTATGATTTATGGATTGCTCACCTCCTCACCCATGAGACTCGTGCTCTCTTTCGAATTCACTTTCGATTTTCAATTTTACTAGCAAGTTTTTTATAAATACAGCCAGGCGCACAGGGCCGCAAGGGCGTTGGCAACTTGGTCATGATCAGCCACCAAAAATTTGTATCAGCTTAACTCATGTAGAGCGCGCTATCTCGCTCGCACCTACATAAATATGCATGATTGTGTGTGTATATTTGTGTGCGTAAGTTTCTTTTGTGATCGTGACCTACTTTTTCTTTTGCTTTGTGTCGGCGTCTGTTTATTTCCGTGTATGAATGCCTAGAGGGGGAAGGGGAAAGCAACACTGATTAAGCACAAATTTAGTTTATGGCAAAAGCCTGTGCTTAGTGCTCAGTCGGCAACTAAGCGATTTTGCACGTCGCCCATGCACAAAAAGCCAAATGTTATCCGCATCGTATCATAATTAAGCTACAATAACTTGTCATGCTTAAGCCCTTGTGACAACAACAACAACAACAACAGCTCAGCAACTACACGCTCTCTTAAACTCCCTCTCTGCCTGACTGGCACTCACAACAACTCCGACTCACACTCTCTTACATATTTTACCGTTGCAGAGCTGACTGTGGGGCTGCGCAATGTTAACGTTCGCATTCCGGCGGCCGTTAAGCGCGGCGATAATGCGCTCTTAATCTGCAATTATGACATCGAGAACGACACGCTCTATGCGGTAAAATGGTACCGAGGCCGCAGAGAGTTCTATCGTTATACGCCCAAGGAGAATCCAGCATGGAAGATATTTACGAAAACGAATGAAATTGAAGTCGAGGTGAGTACTTGATGATGATGATGACGATGACGATGCCGATGATGATTAAATGTGAAAGAGCTGCCATTGTAAATGGCTGCTGCTTGTGTTGTATTAACGACAACAACAATAACAGCTGTAAACTGGTTGCCTCTGCGTCTGTGTGTGTCGCCATGTTTGTTTTATGCATGTTAAAAAGTTTTAATTAACATTTTTGACTTTTCACTTGGTGTCGCTGTTGTTGCTGCAGTTGTTACACACACACATGTTCTCTTGTAGGCAAAGTCCCCTGCATTTCATTGTTGACTTGCGCTGACACTGCGAGAGACACAAAAAGGCAAACTACCGCAGAAATGTGTTCAAGCTGTTGCAACACGGCTGTAGTTGTAACTTATGCAAACATACACATACACAACTGCATTATGTAATTATAAAGAGCGCTGTTTAACAGCTGCAAAAGGTTGCAAAATATTTAATGCGCATTGATTGGTCAAACAAAAGTGTGATGCCTAAAAGTATGCTATGAAATATAGAACTACCAAAATTCTACTAAATATTTGCATATAAATTTATTGTAGCATGCTTTTGTGCTGACAAAAAACTTATCTCATTTGAACATGCATATTTTCATTTATTAAAACAGACCACACAATCGAATGCCAGTCATGTGCTGCTGCGAAATGTGCCCACCTCAATATCCGGCAAATTCGCCTGCGAAGTCTCCGCCGATGCGCCCACCTTTGACACATCCATTGTGACCGCCGATATGGAGGTTGTCGGTGAGTTTCCTTTACCCAGCCACAGCTCAGATATGATTACCACTGACACGTGTATCCTTTTGTAGAACTGCCCTCACAACGTCCCATCATAACGGGCATTCATTCGCGTTATCGCCTTGGCGATATCATCAATGGCAACTGCTCGTCGGATTACTCAAAGCCCGCAGCGAATCTCACCTGGTGGATCAACGATATACAAGTAATATTCGAGCTTTGCCCATTCCATTCACATTAATGGCTAATGATGATTGTTTATGCAGGTGCCACCAAATTATTTGCGTGTCTATGACATTCAACGACACCTGGCTGAGCATCTTGAGTCATCAGTATTAGAGCTGAACTTTGTGGTGACAACTCATCACTTTATCAAGGGACGCCTCAAGGTAATTACGAGTAAATAATAATTTGATTGAAAGTACTTTGATATTTTGTGTATTTGTAGCTAAAGTGCTCGGCTCGCATTCATGATATTTATGCACAGGAAAGTGAAAAACTCATTGAGGAGGATCGACCTCGAATTTTGGCATCGGGTCGCTCTCCTGACATGAACATGTATCCATTCGATCAGCCTGGCGATGGGGATGAGCACAACGAGTTGTTCTTGGCAGATCGAAGTGAGTTTGATATACATATTTTAAATTTATTTTAGTTTGAGCCTAAAAGTATTTTAACAGCATTGTATTTGCGAAAGTCTGCATTTTTAAAGCATACCTTTAGGCGTGTGTAATATTTATGCTGGGTCCATTTCTCCACTTCCGCATTCGCAATCAATATCTTATTTGATTAAGCGTCTCACATTAGTCTCTGCAAAAGTGCTGAACGTTTGTTTAAAAATTAACCCAAGGCAACACACACAGTGGCGAGGCTTACAAATCTTGGCCTGATTGTTTTGCAACTAAAACAAATGTGAAGCAGACCGTTGGGAATCGTTAGGGGGTAAACATTACACGCACGCCATTAGAATGATTAACGGAACGGCATTAAATCAAAGTTAGTGAAAAAAGGACTCGGGACGCACCTTATTAGCCATTGTTGTTGCTAGCCACGATTTATTAACGCTCTGCGCTAAGCTGCAAGCAATTAATTCAAAGATTAATTCGACCAGCGGGTGCCACACCAACCATCAGCCACCGCAACCACCTTAACCACCGCAACCACCTTAACCAGCACTCAATATATTTTGTATTTCCGTCTCTCTTCTATTCATAGATAATGCCACAACGTTGTTGAAGCTGAATTGGCAACGGCAACTGAGCTTTTGGCTGTTGTTATTGCTGCTGCATTTGACCTGGAGCAGGACAAACTGTAGCATCAGGACGACAAGGATTAAGAGTACCCCAAGTTCTTGTTGCAGCGAAGCAGCGCCAAAACTTAAGTTCGCTGCACGGTGATGCGATGGACCTGCTCTGCAGCTGCCGCGAGAATTGGACTTCAAGACGAGCATGAGGTTGAGGACGAGGACTCCTATTGCCCCATAGAACTAGCATTTGTGTGTGCTAGCAACGTCAACAATTATAAACAGAATCATATATATGCGGGCGTATTCCCAATCCAATGTGAAATTGGCAACGGGAAGAACCTTCTTAGTGTAATGCGAATAGTCGAAATTTGTCATTAACTGTAACGTTTAGCAAATGTTTGTTGTGCTGCCCCCTAATCCTCTGCCCTATTCCTCATTCCAATCGCTCTCCTCTCCCACATAAAGCTACTAAATATACCAGCAAAACATAACGAAATATATACTGTAAAAATGGAATATCTCATTTCGCCACCTAAGCCTAAGTCGAATGTAAATAAATCATAATACAACAAAAAAAAAAAACAATCTCAATTTCAATGGAAATACAAAAAACAAAATTTTAACTATTAAGCTAACTTACCAAAAAGAATTTTTTATATCTTTTAAGTGTTTTATTTTCGATTTTAAATTTGAGATATTTTCGTTAAGCTCTAACTAAGTATATCAATAAATTGTTGGTTTAACCTAAGTGACATTTGTTAGGAAATTGACGTGTTGTGTGTTGATTTTATTTTGGTTTACACTGTATACAAAATGGCAGCCAAATAAAATGTATTTTATTTGAACAGCAAGGTGTTGGGTTTAATTGGGGTCAGAAGAATAAAAGCGCATTTTACTGGTAAGGTATTTTAAAATGATTTTCTGAAATGTATTTACAAGAACAAACAGTTCCTTATTTTGCACTTTTTTGTTTCAGTGCTTAAGTAAACTCCAATAAATTGTTTTCTCTAATATTGAGTAAGAGATTTTGTGAGTACAGTTAACTTACAACTTTTTATTTAGTTTATAAGTACACTCATTCTTTAATTATTTCTGTAATTAGTGTTTGAGTGCAGTTGTTAACCATTTGACGCCATTTGCTCATCATTTTCAAATAACGATTGGAAACTTATTTTGTTTCATTTTATTGTAAGGGTTTTTTTTGCTCGTCGCTGCTCTCTGCTGCCTTTGTGGTTCACCGGGTCGCCCTCAGCAGAGTGTAAAATATTATGGCGTCAACTGAAAAAGCCACAAATGAAAAACTTGTAATTTAGGTGACAAAAACAACAAGACAAGCGAGCGATTGCCAACTAAAGCGGTAGCGGGAAGATGCCAGGAGTCAGGCAGTCAGGAGTGACACAAAAAACAACGTCAAATTCGAATGGGTTGGCAGCATTGCAAAAAGCGACTAAAAACCATTTGGCAGCACCCACACTTAAGGCCGCATCACAAGCACACTCGCATACACTAACAGCTAGTTAAATAGGTGCGCTTGAGACTTAAACTAAGCAAAGCACATTTCTAATTAAAGGAGATTATAATTAAGTTACATAAATAAATTTAAAAAAATTTCAATACTTTCGTTTTAAAATTAAACAAAAAATCAGTAAATTATTTAATCTTTGTTTTGAATTTTTAAATATTAACGCACAAAACAATTAATCAATTACTTACCAAATTTTAATACTTGTTATTTGTTGCTTTACTCTTAAGTTAGCTACGCATACTTATTATTTTAATGGACTTAAGTAAATTTTCAGTCACAATTTTCCTTACAACCTTACCCTTCGATTAACTTTTAGCTTTAATTAGTGCATTAAAATAAACCTTTTAAAATTAAAAACAAACCCAGTTAGAATTGTTTTATTTTCCAATTATTGTCTTTTCTTCTCATATATAATTTAGTTTAATATTTATCTTGATTAATATAATATTAGCATCACAACATATTATTACTACTATTGTTTTGTATTTCGTAGCCCATTTGCAATATGAAGCTTTGATTATTTTGATGATTATTTTTTTGTAGCTGCACCTATTCTAGTGACGCGCGCTGTTCCTGTGGGTGCTGTCATTGCCGTTGCCATTGCATACTTTTCAGCGCGTCGCTTTGTTGTTGCTGTTTGCAATTTCGCACTCGACTGCATTTCGGCAGGATCTGAATGCGAATCCGAATCTCTTGCAGCATGTGCGTGTTTGATTGTGTGTGTGTGTGTGTGGGGCTCGTCTTGCTAAGCATCTGCAGGCGGGGCGTGGCCATTTGCCCATTGCACTGTTGCAAATTTATTGTGCATGTGAATGCGCCCTCTGTCCCCCCTTCTTCACTATTGCTCACAGTCATCCTGCAGCTGGATGTACGACTTTGCTTTGGCAGTCAGCGAACCAAGCCAATTGCTCGAAAATGACTTTTGGCACGAGGCAGCTGCAAAAAGCGATGACGATGACGACGGTGGGGTCGAAAAGCCCAAGCCATGATACTCAGAAGATGGAGCTGCGTTTGCTGTGCAGAGGCAATGGAATTGCGACTGTGTTGCAGAGTAGAACAGGAGCAGAAGAAGGGGTTGGACTGCTAATGGACAATCGAAAACGCATTCAACTGGCAATTTCGGTTTTGCCCGATGGCGCCATCGTCAGCTGTGTTGGCAAATTGATTCCCGTTTGCGGTTTGCTTGGCACCGCCACCAACGACAACACGGTCCAGAGGTCGACGTCGATGTTTCCATCGTCGTTGCTGCAGTTACTGTCGCCGTCACCGTCGCCAGGTGGCGCCCTCATTAAAATGCACTGTCAAGCTATTCGCGGCGTGCGCGCAAAAATGTCAAAAACATTCCCTTAAGTCGTGAAGTCAGACCAAGAACCCGGCAACACCATCAGACTAATCGTAAATACCCTTCCGAAGCGTATTTAAATTTAAGGATTGTGTCTCTATTGTGCAGTCAATATATAAATATAAGATGAACCAGACTTTTACCTATATCACAAAGTAAAATGTTGCACTTTCACAGAAGCCACAAAGCAATATTTTTAAATAAACAACAATTTGAATAAATGATACACGAGTCAACAATTATTATGAACCCATTCGTAGAATTCATTAAAAATTAAAGCAAATTGTGTAGTAGTCTAGGTTGTGTAAATATTTTTATGTAGTATTAAATCATTTGGTTAACTTAACTTTCTTGTCGGCTTCTTGTTTCTGACTTGCATGAAAAACATTTGTTAATTACTTTTCTTTTCCCCAAACTGGCAACGTCGTGCAAAAATTAATAACGAAAACCACAAGTAAAGCTCGACAGTGAGATACCTGCTACCCATTATGAATTAAACCAAAACAGTCCGGTATTAATTTGAAAATATACCACATCAGTATACCAAAACAATACTAAATACAACTTAGAGATCCATCGCTTCAGACGGTCAGACAGACAGATTGCTTTATAGTCTCGTCTCTTGAGGCTGATCAAGAATATATATATATATACAATATAGGGTCGAAATTAATGCACCTACTATTACATTTAAAATATACCATAGAATTAAAAATTCATATTTGAAAACCAAATTTTTATGTGATAGCAAACACATTTTCGGGAATCAAAAAGATTGTAGTTCTTATTATATTCAACAAAAATGTTTTTTTGATTTGTTTTTTTTTTTTTTTTAATTGCTGGATTCAAAATGGTCGTGACAAATATCAAAACAATGATAACAATAAGAAGTGTTTTTAAAAAAAGGTATATCCCTATCTCTTAAAGTATCTGAGATCTAAGTCTTCATATGAATAGGCGGAAGAATGTGTATGAGGTTAAATGAGGAGTCATCCCTCCTTCTGCGTGTTACATACATTTTCTGTAAGCACAAAATTATAATACCCTTTTACCCTAAAGCTGGCGGGTATAACAATGCACGTTTTGAGGTAAGGAAACAGAATATTGTGGCTGCATTTCAGATGAAATTAAGCAATTTGCCTTCAACAATCTATTTGTTTCTTCAAAGGCACAATGACATTTATACGGTCGCCAGACGATTCCATTGTTCTCGACAATCAATATATTGAAGCATTGAACATTTATGGAAGTAAATGTATCGCAAAATGCTATTATGTATGAATTTAACAAATTTAAAATAAATACATTTTCTCATTTTCATCAAAATATACGCGTCAATAATTGCTCGGAAATATTCATACACAGCTCCAACAGATTTGGAATTTGAATTTACGTAATAGCAAAGTTCTCCAAGAGTGCAGCAATTTTTTATTTCAAAAAGCATCAAACTTATAAATAGCATTTATTTTGTAGATTAGAAAAGTCTGCGTCCAAAATTCAGTAAAAATTGTGTGCGGAACTAAAAAGTGTGATTTTTAGAATGCATCTTAAAAGCAGTACAATTATTGCAGATTATGCTCTGATCTTGCTCCAAATGGGCTGCAAAAAATCGCGATGATCGGCGATGATAAGCTTGCAGGCGAATCGCCGCCGAATCGCAGCCGAATCGCATGCGAATCGCAACCGAATCGCAGCCGAATCGCAACCGAATCGCATGCGAATCGCAACCGAATCGCATGCGAATCGCAGCCGAATCGCAGCCGAATCGCAGCCGAATCGCATGCGAATCGCAACCGAATCGCATGCGAATCGCAGACGAATCGCATGCGAATCGCAACCGAATCGCATGCGAATCGCAACCGAATCGCAGGCGAATCGCAGACGAATCGCAGACGAATCGCAGACGAATCGCAGACGAATCGCAGACGAATCGCAGGCGAATCGCAACCGAATCGCAGGCGAATCGCAGGCGAATCGCAAGCGAATCGCAGCCGAATCGCAAGCGAGTCGCAGGCGAATCGCAGCCGAATCGCATGCGAATCGCAAGCGAATCGCAAGCGAATCGCATTCGAATCGCAACCGAATCGCATTCGAATCGCAGCCGAATCGCAAGCGAATCGCAACCGAATCGCATGCGAATCGCAGCCGAATCGCATGCGAATCGCAGCTGAATCGCAAGCGAATCGCATACGAATCGCAGCCGAATCGCAACCGAATCGCAACCGAATCGCATGCGAATCGCAAGCGAATCGCATGCGAATCGCACGCGAATCGCAACCGAATCGCAAGCGAATCGCAGACGAATCGCAGGCGAATCGCAAGCGATTCGCAGACGAATCGCAAGCGAATCGCAGACGAATCGCAGGGGAATCGCAACCGAATCGCATGCGAATCGCAGGCGAATCGCAACCGAATCGCAAGCGAATCGCAGCCGAATCGCAAGCGAATCGCAGACGAATCGCAAGCGAATCGCAGCCGAGTCGCAGGCGAATCGCAGACGAATCGCATGCGAATCGCAACCGAATCGCAAGCGAATCGCAGGCGAATCGCAACCGAATCGCATTCGAATCGCAACCGAATCGCAAGCGAATCGCGCGCGAAAATGTTTGAAAACACAACTTATGTTATATTTTTAAAATATTTGAATATATTAATTGATGTATTATTAAATAACTAAGGTTTTTGCATATGAACTTTTTCAAAAATCATTTAAATAATAATGCGAATAAATCGCCGGAGAATCGCAACCGAATCGCATGCGAATCGCAGCCGAATCGCAGCCGAATCGCAAGCGAATCGCAACCGAATCGCAGACGAATCGCAGCCGAATCGCAAGCGAATCGCAGGCGAATCGCAAGCGAATCGCAGACGAATCGCAACCGAATCGCATGCGAATCGCATGCGAATCGCAACCGAATCGCAACCGAATCGCATGCGAATCGCAACCGAATCGCATGCGAATCGCAACCGAATCGCATGCGAATCGCAGCCGAATCGCAGACGAATCGCAGCCGAATCGCAAGCGAATCGCGCGCGAAAATGTTTGAAAACACAACTTATGTTATATTTTTAAAATATTTGAATATATTAATTGATGTATTATTAAATAACTAAGGTTTTTGCATATGAACTTTTTTCAAAAATCATTTAAATAATAATGCGAATAAATCGCGGGCGAATCGCAAGCGAATCGCAACTTATGTTATGTTTTTTTTTTAAATATTTGAATATAATAATTGAAGTATTATTAAATAACTAAGGTTTTTGCATATGAACTTTTTTCAAAAATCATTTAAATAATAATGCGAATAAATCGCCGGAGAATCGCAGGCAAATCGCAGGCGAATCGCAGACGAATCGCAGCCGAATCGCAAGCGAATCGCAGGCGAATCGCAAGCGAATCGCAGACGAATCGCATGCGAATCGCATGCGAATCGCAAGCGAATCGCAGACGAATCGCAACCGAATCGCATGCGAATCGCATGCGAATCGCAGCCGAATCGCATGCGAATCGCAACCGAATCGCAGCCGAATCGCATGCGAATCGCAACCGAATCGCATGCGAATCGCAGCCGAATCGCAACCGAATCGCATGCGAATCGCAACCGAATCGCATGCGAATCGCAGCCGAATCGCAGCCGAATCGCATGCGAATCGCAACCGAATCGCAGCCGAATCGCAAGCGAATCGCAACCGAATCGCAGCCGAATCGCATGCGAATCGCAACCGAATCGCATGCGAATCGCAACCGAATCGCATGCGAATCGCAACCGAATCGCAGCCGAATCGCAGACGAATCGCAGACGAATCGCAGCCGAATCGCAACCGAATCGCATGCGAACGCAGCCGAATCGCAAGCGAATCGCAGACGAATCGCAACCGAATCGCATTCGAATCGCAGCCGAATCGCAAGCGAATCGCAGCCGAATCGCAAGCGAATCGCGCGCGAAAATGTTTGAAAACACAACTTATGTTATATTTTTAAAATATTTGAATATATTAATTGATGTATTATTAAATAACTAAGGTTTTTGCATATGAACTTTTTTCAAAAATCATTTAAATAATAATGCGAATAAATCGCCGGAGAATCGCAGCCGAATCGCAGACGAATCGCAGACGAATCGCAACCGAATCGCAGCCGAATCGCAACCGAATCGCATGCGAATCGCAGCCGAATCGCAGACGAATCGCAGACGAATCGCAGACGAATCGCAGCCGAATCGCAACCGAATCGCATGCGAATCGCAGCCGAATCGCAGACGAATCGCAGACGAATCGCAGACGAATCGCATGCGAATCGCAGCCGAATCGCATGCGAATCGCAGCCGGATCGCATGCGAATCGCAGCCGAATCGCAAGCGAATCGCAGACGAATCGCAACCGAATCGCATTCGAATCGCAACCGAATCGCAAGCGAATCGCGCGCGAAAATGTTTGAAAACACAACTTATGTTATATTTTTAAAATATTTGAATATATTAATTGATGTATTATTAAATAACTAAGGTTTTTGCATATGAACTTTTTTTCAAAAATCATTTAAATAATAATGCGAATAAATCGCAGACGAATCGCATGCGAATCGCAGCCGAATCGCAGGCGAATCGCAGACGAATCGCATGCGAATCGCAGCCGGATCGCATGCGAATCGCAGCCGAATCGCAAGCGAATCGCAGACGAATCGCAACCGAATCGCATTCGAATCGCAACCGAATCGCAACCGAATCGCAGCCGAATCGCAAGCGAATCGCGCGCGAAAATGTTTGAAAACACAACTTATGTTATATTTTTAAAATATTTGAATATATTAATTGATGTATTATTAAATAACTAAGGTTTTTGCATATGAACTTTTTTTCAAAAATCATTTAAATAATAATGCGAATAAATCGCCGGAGAATCGCAACCGAATCGCATGCGAATCGCAGCCGAATCGCAGCCGAATCGCAAGCGAATCGCAACCGAATCGCAGACGAATCGCAGCCGAATCGCAAGCGAATCGCAGGCGAATCGCAAGCGAATCGCAGACGAATCGCAACCGAATCGCATGCGAATCGCATGCGAATCGCAACCGAATCGCAACCGAATCGCATGCGAATCGCAACCGAATCGCATGCGAATCGCAACCGAATCGCATGCGAATCGCAGCCGAATCGCAGACGAATCGCAGCCGAATCGCAAGCGAATCGCGCGCGAAAATGTTTGAAAACACAACTTATGTTATATTTTTAAAATATTTGAATATATTAATTGATGTATTATTAAATAACTAAGGTTTTTGCATATGAACTTTTTCAAAAATCATTTAAATAATAATGCGAATAAATCGCGGGCGAATCGCAAGCGAATCGCAACTTATGTTATGTTTTTTTAAATATTTGAATATAATAATTGAAGTATTATTAAATAACTAAGGTTTTTGCATATGAACTTTTTTTCAAAAATCATTTAAATAATAATGCGAATAAATCGCCGGAGAATCGCAGGCAAATCGCAGGCGAATCGCAGACGAATCGCAGCCGAATCGCAAGCGAATCGCAGGCGAATCGCAAGCGAATCGCAGACGAATCGCATGCGAATCGCATGCGAATCGCAAGCGAATCGCAGACGAATCGCAACCGAATCGCATGCGAATCGCATGCGAATCGCAGCCGAATCGCATGCGAATCGCAACCGAATCGCAGCCGAATCGCATGCGAATCGCAACCGAATCGCATGCGAATCGCAGCCGAATCGCAACCGAATCGCATGCGAATCGCAACCGAATCGCATGCGAATCGCAGCCGAATCGCAGCCGAATCGCATGCGAATCGCAACCGAATCGCAGCCGAATCGCAAGCGAATCGCAACCGAATCGCAGCCGAATCGCATGCGAATCGCAACCGAATCGCATGCGAATCGCAACCGAATCGCATGCGAATCGCAACCGAATCGCAGCCGAATCGCAGACGAATCGCAGACGAATCGCAGCCGAATCGCAACCGAATCGCATGCGAACGCAGCCGAATCGCAAGCGAATCGCAACCGAATCGCAGCCGAATCGCATGCGAATCGCAACCGAATCGCATGCGAATCGCAACCGAATCGCATGCGAATCGCAACCGAATCGCAGCCGAATCGCAGACGAATCGCAGACGAATCGCAGCCGAATCGCAACCGAATCGCATGCGAATCGCAGCCGAATCGCAGACGAATCGCAGACGAATCGCAGACGAATCGCATGCGAATCGCAGCCGAATCGCATGCGAATCGCAGCCGGATCGCATGCGAATCGCAGCCGAATCGCAAGCGAATCGCAGACGAATCGCAACCGAATCGCATTCGAATCGCAACCGAATCGCAAGCGAATCGCGCGCGAAAATGTTTGAAAACACAACTTATGTTATATTTTTAAAATATTTGAATATATTAATTGATGTATTATTAAATAACTAAGGTTTTTGCATATGAACTTTTTTCAAAAATCATTTAAATAATAATGCGAATAAATCGCAGACGAATCGCATGCGAATCGCAGCCGAATCGCAGGCGAATCGCAGACGAATCGCATGCGAATCGCAGCCGGATCGCATGCGAATCGCAGCCGAATCGCAAGCGAATCGCAGACGAATCGCAACCGAATCGCATTCGAATCGCAACCGAATCGCAACCGAATCGCAGCCGAATCGCAAGCGAATCGCGCGCGAAAATGTTTGAAAACACAACTTATGTTATATTTTTAAAATATTTGAATATATTAATTGATGTATTATTAAATAACTAAGGTTTTTGCATATGAACTTTTTTTCAAAAATCATTTAAATAATAATGCGAATAAATCGCCGGAGAATCGCAGCCGAATCGCAGACGAATCGCAGACGAATCGCAACCGAATCGCAACCGAATCGCAACCGAATCGCAACCGAATCGCAGCCGAATCGCAGCCGAATCGCAAGCGAATCGCAGACGAATCGCATGCGAATCGCAGCCGAATCGCATGCGAATCGCAGCCGGATCGCATGCGAATCGCAGCCGAATCGCAAGCGAATCGCAGACGAATCGCAACCGAATCGCATTTGAATCGCAACCGAATCGCAACCGAATCGCAGCCGAATCGCAAGCGAATCGCGCGCGAAAATGTTTGAAAACACAACTTATGTTATATTTTTAAAATATTTGAATATATTAATAGATGTATTATTAAATAACTAAGGTTTTTGCATATGAACTTTTTCAAAAATCATTTAAATAATAATGCGAATAAATCGCAGCCGAATCGCAAGCGATTCGCAGGCGAATCGCAGCCGAATCGCATGCGAATCGCAAGCGAATCGCAAGCGAATCGCATTCGAATCGCAACCGAATCGCAACCGAATCGCAGCCGAATCGCCGGAGAATCGCAGGCAAATCGCAGACGAATCGCAGACGAATCGCAGCCGAATCGCATGCGAATCGCAAGCGAATCGCAAGCGAATCGCAGGCGAATCGCAGCCGAATCGCAGGCAAATCGCAAGCGAATCGCAACCGAATCGCAGCCGAATCGCAAGCGAATCGCAGACGAATCGCAACCGAATCGCAAGCGAATCGCGCGCGAAAATAATCGCAGACGAATCGCATTCGAATCGCAACCGAATCGCAAGCGAATCGCGCGCGAAAATAATCGCAGACGAATCGCATGCGAATCGCAGCCGAATCGCATGCGAATCGCATGCGAATCGCAACCGAATCGCATGCGAATCGCAGCCGAATCGCAACCGAATCGCAGACGAATCGCAGCCGAATCGCAGCCGAATCGCAGCCGAATCGCAGCCGAATCGCAACCGAATCGCATGCGAATCGCAGCCGAATCGCAAGCGAATCGCAGACGAATCGCAACCGAATCGCATTCGAATCGCAGCCGAATCGCAAGCGAATCGCAGCCGAATCGCAAGCGAATCGCGCGCGAAAATGTTTGAAAACACAACTTATGTTATATTTTTAAAATATTTGAATATATTAATTGATGTATTATTAAATAACTAAGGTTTTTGCATATGAACTTTTTTTCAAAAATCATTTAAATAATAATGCGAATAAATCGCCGGAGAATCGCAGCCGAATCGCAGACGAATCGCATGCGAATCGCAAGCGAATCGCAACCGAATCGCAAGCGAATCGCAGACGAATCGCAGCCGAATCGCAGACGAATCGCATGCGAATCGCAGCCGAATCGCAGGCGAATCGCAGAAGAATCGCAAGCGAATCGCAAGCGAATCGCAGGCGAATCGCAACCGAATCGCAACCGAATCGCAAGCGAATCGCAACCGAATCGCAGCCGAATCGCAAGCGAATCGCAACCGAATCGCAGGCGAATCGCAACCGAATCGCATTCGAATCGCAACCGAATCGCAAGCGAATCGCGCGCGAAAACGTTTGAAAACACAACTTATGTTATATTTTTAAAATATTTGAATATATTAATTGATGTATTATTAAATAACTAAGGTTTTTGCATATGAACTTTTTTCAAAAATCATTTAAATAATAATGCGAATAAATCGCCGGAGAATCGCAGCCGAATCGCAGACGAATCGCAGACGAATCGCATGCGAATCGCAACCGAATCGCAACCGAATCGCATGCGAATCGCAACCGAATCGCAACCGAATCGCATGCGAATCGCAACCGAATCGCAACCGAATCGCAGCCGAATCGCAGCCGAATCGCATGCGAATCGCAGACGAATCGCAGGCGAATCGCAACCGAATCGCAGGCGAATCGCAGGCGAATCGCAAGCGAATCGCATGCGAATCGCAGCCGAATCGCAAGCGAATCGCATGCGAATCGCATGCGAATCGCAGCCGAATCGCAGCCGAATCGCAGCCGAATCGCAACCGAATCGCATGCGAATCGCAACCGAATCGCATGCGAGTCGCAGCCGAATCGCAAGCGAATCGCATTCGAATCGCAGCCGAATCACAAGCGAATCGCAGCCGAATCCCAAGCGAATCGCGCGCGAAAATGTTTGAAAACACAACTTATGTTATATTTTTAAAATATTTGAATATATTAATTGATGTATTATTAAATAACTAAGGTTTTTGCATATGAACTTTTTTTCAAAAATCATTTAAATAATAATGCGAATAAATCGCCGGAGAATCGCAGCCGAATCGCAGACGAATCGCAGACGAATCGCAACCGAATCGCAATCGAATCGCAGCCGAATCGCAACCGAATCGCATGCGAATCGCAGCCGAATCGCATGCGAATCGCAACCGAATCGCAACCGAATCGCATGCGAATCGCAGCCGAATCGCATGCGAATCGCAGCTGAATCGCAAGCGAATCGCAGACGAATCGCAGCCGAATCGCAACCGAATCGCAACCGAATCGCAACCGAATCGCAACCGAATCGCAACCGAATCGCAAGCGAATCGCAGCCGAATCGCAAGCGAATCGCAGACGAATCGCAAGCGAATCGCAGCCGAGTCGCAGGCGAATCGCAGACGAATCGCATGCGAATCGCAGCCGAATCGCAGGCGAATCGCAGACGAATCGCAAGCGAATCGCAAGCGAATCGCAGGCGAATCGCAAGCGAATCGCAACCGAATCGCAGCCGAATCGCAAGCGAATCGCAGACGAATCGCAACCGAATCGCAAGCGAATCGCAGGCGAATCGCAACCGAATCGCATTCGAATCGCAACTGAATCGCAAGCGAATCGCGCGCGAAAATGTTTGAAAACACAACTTATGTTATATTTTTAAAATATTTGAATATATTAATTGATGTATTATTAAATAACTAAGGTTTTTGCATATGAACTTTTTTTCAAAAATCATTTAAATAATAATGCGAATAAATCGCCGGAGAATCGCAACCGAATCGCATGCGAATCGCAGCCGAATCGCAGCCGAATCGCAAGCGAATCGCAACCGAATCGCATGCGAATCGCAACCGTATCGCAACCGAATCGCATGCGAATCGCAGCCGAATCGCAACCGAATCGCATGCGAATCGCAACCGAATCGCATGCGAATCGCAACCGAATCGCATGCGAATCGCAACCGAATCGCATGCGAATCGCAGCCGAATCGCAGACGAATCGCAGACGAATCGCAGGCGAATCGCAACCGAATCGCAACCGAATCGCAGCCGAATCGCAGGCGAATCGCAGGCGAATCGCAGACGAATCGCAGCCGAATCGCATGCGAATCGCAGCCGAATCGCAAGCGAATCGCAGACGAATCGCAACCGAATCGCATTCGAATCGCAACCGAATCGCAACCGAATCGCAGCCGAATCGCAAGCGAATCGCGCGCGAAAATGTTTGAAAACACAACTTATGTTATATTTTTAAAATATTTGAATATATTAATTGATGTATTATTAAATAACTAAGGTTTTTGCATATGAACTTTTTCAAAAATCATTTAAATAATAATGCGAATAAATCGCGGGCGAATCGCAAGCGAATCGCAACTTATGTTATGTTTTTTTAAATATTTGAATATAATAATTGAAGTATTATTAAATAACTAAGGTTTTTGCATATGAACTTTTTTTCAAAAATCATTTAAATAATAATGCGAATAAATCGCCGGAGAATCGCAGCCGAATCGCAAGCGAATCGCAGGCGAATCGCAAGCGAATCGCAGACGAATCGCAACCGAATCGCATGCGAATCGCAGCCGAATCGCATGCGAATCGCAACCGAATCGCAGCCGAATCGCATGCGAATCGCAACCGAATCGCATGCGAATCGCAGCCGAATCGCAACCGAATCGCATGCGAATCGCAACCGAATCGCATGCGAATCGCAGCCGAATCGCAGCCGAATCGCATGCGAATCGCAACCGAATCGCAGCCGAATCGCAAGCGAATCGCAACCGAATCGCAGCCGAATCGCATGCGAATCGCAACCGAATCGCATGCGAATCGCAACCGAATCGCAGCCGAATCGCAGACGAATCGCAGACGAATCGCAGCCGAATCGCAACCGAATCGCATGCGAACGCAGCCGAATCGCAAGCGAATCGCAGACGAATCGCAACCGAATCGCATTCGAATCGCAGCCGAATCGCAAGCGAATCGCAGCCGAATCGCAAGCGAATCGCGCGCGAAAATGTTTGAAAACACAACTTATGTTATATTTTTAAAATATTTGAATATATTAATTGATGTATTATTAAATAACTAAGGTTTTTGCATATGAACTTTTTTTCAAAAATCATTTAAATAATAATGCGAATAAATCGCCGGAGAATCGCAGCCGAATCGCAGACGAATCGCAACCGAATCGCAACCGAATCGCAACCGAATCGCAGCCGAATCGCAGCCGAATCGCAAGCGAATCGCAGACGAATCGCAACCGAATCGCATGCGAATCGCAACCGGATCGCAGCCGAATCGCAACCGGATCGCATGCGAATCGCAACCGAATCGCATGCGAATCGCAGCCGAATCGCAAGCGAATCGCAGACGAATCGCAACCGAATCGCATTCGAATCGCAACCGAATCGCAACCGAATCGCAGGCGAATCGCAAGCGAATCGCAACCGAATCGCAGCCGAATCGCAAGCGAATCGCAGACGAATCGCAACCGAATCGCAAGCGAATCGCAGGCGAATCGCAACCGAATCGCATTCGAATCGCAACTGAATCGCAAGCGAATCGCGCGCGAAAATGTTTGAAAACACAACTTATGTTATATTTTTAAAATATTTGAATATATTAATTGATGTATTATTAAATAACTAAGGTTTTTGCATATGAACTTTTTTCAAAAATCATTTAAATAATAATGCGAATAAATCGCCGGAGAATCGCAACCGAATCGCATGCGAATCGCAGCCGAATCGCAGCCGAATCGCAACCGAATCGCATGCGAATCGCAACCGTATCGCAACCGAATCGCATGCGAATCGCAGCCGAATCGCAACCGAATCGCATGCGAATCGCAACCGAATCGCATGCGAATCGCAGCCGAATCGCAGACGAATCGCAGACGAATCGCATGCGAATCGCAGCCGAATCGCAAGCGAATCGCAGACGAATCGCAACCGAATCGCATTCGAATCGCAACCGAATCGCAAGCGAATCGCGCGCGAAAATGTTTGAAAACACAACTTATGTTATATTTTTAAAATATTTGAATATATTAATTGATGTATTATTAAATAACTAAGGTTTTTGCATATGAACTTATTTCAAAAATCATTTAAATAATAATGCGAATAAATCGCGGGCGAATCGCAAGCGAATCGCAACTTATGTTATGTTTTTTTTTTAAATATTTGAATATAATAATTGAAGTATTATTAAATAACTAAGGTTTTTGCATATGAACTTTTTTTCAAAAATCATTTAAATAATAATGCGAATAAATCGCCGGAGAATCGCAGGCAAATCGCAGGCGAATCGCAGACGAATCGCAGCCGAATCGCAAGCGAATCGCAGGCGAATCGCAAGCGAATCGCAGACGAATCGCAACCGAATCGCATGCGAATCGCATGCGAATCGCAGCCGAATCGCATGCGAATCGCAACCGAATCGCAGCCGAATCGCATGCGAATCGCAACCGAATCGCATGCGAATCGCAGCCGAATCGCAACCGAATCGCATGCGAATCGCAACCGAATCGCATGCGAATCGCAGCCGAATCGCAGCCGAATCGCAGCCGAATCGCAAGCGAATCGCAACCGAATCGCAGGCGAATCGCAAGCGAGTCGCAGGCGAATCGCAGCCGAATCGCATGCGAATCGCAAGCGAATCGCAAGCGAATCGCAACCGAATCGCATGCGAACGCAGCCGAATCGCAAGCGAATCGCAGACGAATCGCAACCGAATCGCATTCGAATCGCAGCCGAATCGCAAGCGAATCGCAGCCGAATCGCAAGCGAATCGCGCGCGAAAATGTTTGAAAACACAACTTATGTTATAATTTTAAAATATTTGAATATATTAATTGATGTATTATTAAATAACTAAGGTTTTTGCATATGAACTTTTTTTTCAAAAATCATTTAAATAATAATGCGAATAAATCGCCGGAGAATCGCAGCCGAATCGCAGACGAATCGCAGACGAATCGCAACCGAATCGCAACCGAATCGCAGCCGAATCGCAACCGAATCGCATGCGAATCGCAGCCGAATCGCAGACGAATCGCAGACGAATCGCAGACGAATCGCATGCGAATCGCAGCCGAATCGCATGCGAATCGCAGCCGGATCGCATGCGAATCGCAACCGAATCGCAACCGAATCGCAGCCGAATCGCAGCCGAATCGCAAGCGAATCGCAGACGAATCGCAACCGAATCGCATGCGAATCGCAACCGGATCGCAGCCGAATCGCAACCGGATCGCATGCGAATCGCAACCGAATCGCAAGCGAATCGCAGACGAATCGCAACCGAATCGCATTCGAATCGCAACCGAATCGCATGCGAATCGCAACCGAATCGCATGCGAATCGCAGCCGAATCGCAGCCGAATCGCAGCCGAATCGCAGCCGAATCGCATGCGAATCGCAACCGAATCGCATGCGAATCGCAGCCGAATCGCATGCGAATCGCAACCGAATCGCATGCGAATCGCAACCAAATAGCATGCGAATCGCAGCCGAATCGCAACCGAATCGCAGACGAATCGCATGCGAATCGCAGCCGAATCGCAGCCGAATCGCAGCCGAATCGCAACCGAATCGCATGCGAATCGCAGCCGAATCGCAAGCGAATCGCAGACGAATCGCAACCGAATCGCATTCGAATCGCAGCCGAATCGCAAGCGAATCGCAGCCGAATCGCAAGCGAATCGCGCGCGAAAATGTTTGAAAACACAACTTATGTTATATTTTTAAAATATTTGAATATATTAATTGATGTATTATTAAATAACTAAGGTTTTTGCATATGAACTTTTTTTCAAAAATCATTTAAATAATAATGCGAATAAATCGCCGGAGAATCGCAGCCGAATCGCAGACGAATCGCATGCGAATCGCAAGCGAATCGCAACCGAATCGCAAGCGAATCGCAGACGAATCGCAACCGAATCGCAGACGAATCGCATGCGAATCGCAGCCGAATCGCAGGCGAATCGCAGACGAATCGCAAGCGAATCGCAAGCGAATCGCAGGCGAATCGCAACCGAATCGCAACCGAATCGCAAGCGAATCGCAACCGAATCGCAGCCGAATCGCAAGCGAATCGCAACCGAATCGCAGCCGAATCGCATTCGAATCGCAGCCGAATCGCAAGCGAATCGCAGCCGAATCGCAAGCGAATCGCGCGCGAAAACGTTTGAAAACACAACTTATGTTATATTTTTAAAATATTTGAATATATTAATTGATGTATTATTAAATAACTAAGGTTTTTGCATATGAACTTTTTTTCAAAAATCATTTAAATAATAATGCGAATAAATCGCCGGAGAATCGCAGCCGAATCGCAGACGAATCGCAGACGAATCGCATGCGAATCGCAACCAAATCGCAACCGAATCGCATGCGAATCGCAACCGAATCGCAACCGAATCGCATGCGAATCGCAACCGAATCGCAACCGAATCGCATGCGAATCGCAACCGAATCGCATGCGAATCGCAACCGAATCGCATGCGAATCGCAACCGAATCGCATGCGAATCGCAACCGAATCGCAGCCGAATCGCATGCGAATCGCAACCGAATCGCATGCGAATCGCAGCCAAATCGCAACCGAATCGCATGCGAATCGCAACCGAATCGCAACCGAATCGCAACCGAATCGCAGCCGAATCGCAGCCGAATCGCATGCGAATCGCAGACGAATCGCAGACGAATCGCAGGCGAATCGCAACCGAATCGCAGGCGAATCGCAGGCGAATCGCAGGCGAATCGCAAGCGAATCGCATGCGAATCGCAGCCGAATCGCAGCCGAATCGCAGCCGAATCGCAGCCGAATCGCAACCGAATCGCATGCGAATCGCAACCGAATCGCATGCGAGTCGCAGCCGAATCGCAAGCGAATCGCATTCGAATCGCAGCCGAATCGCAAGCGAATCGCAGCCGAATCCCAAGCGAATCGCGCGCGAAAATGTTTGAAAACACAACTTATGTTATATTTTTAAAATATTTGAATATATTAATTGATGTATTATTAAATAACTATGGTTTTTGCATATGAACTTTTTTTCAAAAATCATTTAAATAATAATGCGAATAAATCGCCGGAGAATCGCAGCCGAATCGCAGACGAATCGCAGACGAATCGCAACCGAATCGCAATCGAATCGCAGCCGAATCGCAACCGAATCGCATGCGAATCGCAGCCGAATCGCATGCGAATCGCAGCCGGATCGCATGCGAATCGCAACCGAATCGCAAGCGAATCGCAGACGAATCGCAACCGAATCGCATTCGAATCGCAGCCGAATCGCAAGCGAATCGCAGACGAATCGCAACCGAATCGCATGCGAATCGCAACCGGATCGCAGCCGAATCGCAACCGAATCGCAACCGAATCGCATGCGAATCGCAACCGAATCGCAGCCGAATCGCAAGCGAATCGCAGACGAATCGCAACCGAATCGCATTCGAATCGCAACCGAATCGCAACCGAATCGCAGCCGAATCGCAAGCGAATCGCGCGCGAAAATGTTTGAAAACACAACTTATGTTATATTTTTAAAATATTTGAATATATTAATTGATGTATTATTAAATAACTAAGGTTTTTGCATATGAACTTTTTTCAAAAATCATTTAAATAATAATGCGAATAAATCGCGGGCGAATCGCAAGCGAATCGCAACTTATGTTATGTTTTTTTTTTTAAATATTTGAATATAATAATTGAAGTATTATTAAATAACTAAGGTTTTTGCATATGAACTTTTTTTCAAAAATCATTTAAATAATAATGCGAATAAATCGCCGGAGAATCGCAGCCGAATCGCAGCCGAATCGCAGCCGAATCGCAACCGAATCGCATGCGAATCGCATGCGAATCGCAACCGAATCGCATGCGAATCGCAGCCGAATCGCAAGCGAATCGCAGACGAATCGCAACCGAATCGCATTCGAATCGCAGCCGAATCGCAAGCGAATCGCAGCCGAATCGCAAGCGAATCGCGCGCGAAAATGTTTGAAAACACAACTTATGTTATATTTTTAAAATATTTGAATATATTAATTGATGTATTATTAAATAACTAAGGTTTTTGCATATGAACTTTTTTTCAAAAATCATTTAAATAATAATGCGAATAAATCGCCGGAGAATCGCAGCCGAATCGCAGACGAATCGCAGACGAATCGCAGCCGAATCGCAAGCGAATCGCATGCGAATCGCAGCCGAATCGCAGCCGAATCGCAGCCGAATCGCATGCGAATCGTAGCCGAATCGCAGACGAATATCGTAGACGAATCGCAGACGAATCGCATGCGAATCGCAGCCGAATCGCAACCGAATCGCAGCCGAATCGCAAGCGAGTCGCAGGCGAATCGCAGCCGAATCGCATGCGAATCGCAGCCGGATCGCAGCCGAATCGCATGCGAATCGCAACCGAATCGCATGCGAATCGCAGCCGAATCGCAAGCGAATCGCAGACGAATCGCAACCGAATCGCATTCGAATCGCAACCGAATCGCAACCGAATCGCAGCCGAATCGCAAGCGAATCGCGCGCGAAAATGTTTGAAAACACAACTTATGTTATATTTTTAAAATATTTGAATATATTAATTGATGTATTATTAAATAACTAAGGTTTTTGCATATGAACTTTTTTTCAAAAATCATTTAAATAATAATGCGAATAAATCGCCGGAGAATCGCAGCCGAATCGCAGGCGAATCGCAGCCGAATCGCAAGTGAGTCGCAGGCGAATCGCAGCCGAATCGCAGCCGAATCGCAGCCGAATCGCAGCCGAATCGCAAGCGAATCGCAGCCGAATCGCAGACGAATCGCAGACGAATCGCAGCCGAATCGCAAGCGAATCGCAACCGGATCGCAACCGAATCGCATGCGAATCGCAAGCGAATCGCAACCGAATCGCATGCGAATCGCAAGCGAATCGCAACCGAATCGCAAGCGAATCGCAGACGAATCGCAACCGAATCGCATTCGAATCGCAACCGAATCGCAAGCGAATCGCAACCGGATCGCAACCGAATCGCATGCGAATCGCAGCCGAATCGCAACCGAATCGCAGCCGAATCGCAACCGAATCGCAGCCGAATCGCAGCCGAATCGCAAGCGAATCGCAACCGAATCGCAAGCGAATCGCAGACGAATCGCAACCGAATCGCATGCGAATCGCAACCGAATCGCAACCGAATCGCAGCCGAATCGCAGACGAATCGCAGACGAATCGCAGACGAATCGCAACCGAATCGAAGGCGAATCGCAACCGAATCGCAGGCGAATCGCAAGCGAATCGCATGCGAATCGCAGCCGAATCGCAAGCGAGTCGCAGGCGAATCGCATGCGAATCGCAGCCGAATCGCAGCCGAATCGCAGCCGAATCGCAACCGAATCGCAGGCAAATCGCAAGCGAATCGCAACCGAATCGCAGCCGAATCGCAAGCGAATCGCAGACGAATCGCAACCGAATCGCAAGCGAATCGCAGGCGAATCGCAACCGAATCGCATTCGAATCGCAACCGAATCGCAAGCGAATCGCGCGCGAAAATGTTTGAAAACACAACTTATGTTATATTTTTAAAATATTTGAATATATTAATTGATGTATTATTAAATAACTAAGGTTTTAATAATGCGAATAAATCGCCGGAGAATCGCAGCCGAATCGCAGACGAATCGCAACCGAATCGCATGCGAATCGCAACCGAATCGCAGCCGAATCGCATGCGAATCGCAACCGAATCGCATGCGAATCGCATGCGAATCGCAACCGAATCGCAACCGAATCGCAGCCGAATCGCAACCGAATCGCAACCGAATCGCAGCCGAATCACATGCGAATCGCAACCGAATCGCATGCGAATCGCAACCGAATCGCAACCGAATCGCATGCGAATCGCAACCGAATCGCATGCGAATCGCAGCCGAATCGCAGCCGAATCGCAAGCGAATCGCAGCCGAATCGCAAGCGAATCGCAGACGAATCGCAACCGAATCGCATTCGAATCGCAGCCGAATCGCAAGCGAATCGCAGCCGAATCGCATGCGAATCGCAACCGAATCGCAGCCGAATCGCAGACGAATCGCAGACGAATCGCAGACGAATCGCCGCCGAATCGCAGCCGAATCGCAGCCGAATCGCAGCCGAATCGCAACCGAATCGCATGCGAATCGCAGCCGAATCGCAGCCGAATCGCAAGCAAATCGCAGACGAATCGCAACCGAATCGCAAGCGAATCGCAGCCGAATCGCATGCGAATCGCAACCGAATCGCAGCCGAATCGCAGACGAATCGCAGACGAATCGCAGACGAATCGCAGCCGAATCGCAGCCGAATCGCAGCCGAATCGCAGCCGAATCGCATGCGAATCGCAGCCGAATCGCAAGCGAATCGCAGACGAATCGCAAGCGAATCGCAGACGAATCGCAACCGAATCGCATTCGAATCGCAGCCGAATCGCAAGCGAATCGCAGCCGAATCGCAAGCGAATCGCGCGCGAAAATGTTTGAAAACACAACTTATGTTATATTTTTAAAATATTTGAATATATTAATTGATGTATTATTAAATAACTAAGGTTTTTGCATATGAACTTTTTTCAAAAATCATTTAAATAATAATGCGAATAAATCGCGGGCGAATCGCAAGCGAATCGCAACTTATGTTATGTTTTTTTTTTTAAATATTTGAATATAATAATTGAAGTATTATTAAATAACTAAGGTTTTTGCATATGAACTTTTTTTCAAAAATCATTTAAATAATAATGCGAATAAATCGCCGGAGAATCGCAGGCAAATCGCAGGCGAATCGCAGACGAATCGCAGGCGAATCGCAAGCGAATCGCAGCCGAATCGCAGCCGAATCGCATGCGAATCGCAGCCGAATCGCAGCCGAATCGCAGACGAATCGCAGCCGAATCGCATGCGAATCGCAGCCGAATCGCATGCGAATCGCAACCGAATCGCATGCGAATCGCAGCCGAATCGCAGACGAATCGCAGCCGAATCGCAACCGAATCGCAACCGAATCGCAGCCAAATCGCAAGCGAATCGCAGCCGAATCGCAGACGAATCGCAGACGAATCGCAGCCGAATCGCATGCGAATCGCAGCCGAATCGCAAGCGAATCGCAGACGAATCGCAACCGAATCGCATTCGAATTATGTTTTTTTTTTAAATATTTGAATATAATAATTGAAGTATTATTAAATAACTAAGGTTTTTGCATATGAACTTTTTTTCAAAAATCATTTAAATAATAATGCGAATAAATCGCCGGAGAATCGCAGCCGAATCGCAGGCGAATCGCAGACGAATCGCAGGCGAATCGCAAGCGAATCGCAGACGAATCGCAGCCGAATCGCATGCGAATCGCAACCGAATCGCAGCCGAATCGCAGCCGAATCGCAGACGAATCGCAGGCGAATCGCAGACGAATCGCAGGCGAATCGCAACCGAATCGCAACTTATGTTATGTTTTTTTTTTAAATATTTGAATATAATAATTGAAGTATTATTAAATAACTAAGGTTTTTGCATATGAATTTTTTTTCAATAATCATTTAAATAATAATGCGAATAAATCGCCGGAGAATCGCAGGCAAATCGCAGGCGAATCGCAAGCGAATCGCAGGCGAATCGCAGACGAATCGCAGGCGAATCGCAGACGAATCGCATGCGAATCGCAGCCGAATCGCAGGCGAATCGCAGCCAAATCGCAAGCGAATCGCAGCCGAATCGCAGGCGAATCGCAACCGAATCGCATGCGAATCGCAGCCGAATCGCAGCCGAATCGCAAGCGAATCGCAGACGAATCGCAACCGAATCGCAACCGAATCGCAAGCGAATCGCAACCGAATCGCATGCGAATCGCAGCCGAATCGCAACCGAATCGCATGCGAATCGCAACCGAATCGCAGCCGAATCGCAGGCGAATCGCAACCGAATCGCATGCGAATCGCAGCCGAATCGCAAGCGAATCGCAAGCGAATCGCATGCGAATCGCAAGCGAATCGCAGCCGAATCGCAGACGAATCGCAGACGAATCGCATGCGAATCGCAGACGAATCGCAACCGAATCGCAGACGAATCGCAACCGAATCGCATTCGAATCGCAGCCGAATCGCAACCGAATCGCAGCCGAATCGCAAGCGAATCGCGCGCGAAAATGTTTGAAAACACAACTTATGTTATATTTTTAAAATATTTGAATATATTAATTGATGTATTATTAAATAACTAAGGTTTTTGCATATGAACTTTTTCAAAAATCATTTAAATAATAATGCGAATAAATCGCGGGCGAATCGCAAGCGAATCGCAACTTATATTATGTTTTTTTTTTTTAAATATTTGAATATAATAATTGAAGTATTATTAAATAACTAAGGTTTTTGCATATGAACTTTTTTTCAAAAATCATTTAAATAATAATGCGAATAAATCGCCGGAGAATCGCAGGCAAATCGCAGGCGAATCGCAGACGAATCGCAGGCGAATCGCAAGCGAATCGCAGCCGAATCGCAACCGAATCGCATGCGAATCGCAGGCGAATCGCATGCGAATCGCAGCCGAATCGCAGCCGAATCGCATGCGAATCGCAACCGAATCGCATGCGAATCGCAACCGAATCGCAGCCGAATCGCAGACGAATCGCAGACGAATCGCAGACGAATCGCAGACGAATCGCAACCGAATCGCAGGCGAATCGCAGGTGAATCGCAAGCGAATCGCAAGCGAGTCGCAGGCGAATCGCAGCCGAATCGCATGCGAATCGCAAGCGAATCGCAAGCGAATCGCAAGCGAATCGCAGACGAATCGCAACCGAATCGCAGCCGAATCGCAAGCGAATCGCATTCGAATCGCAACCGAATCGCGTGCGAATCGCAGCCGAATCGCAACCGAATCGCATGCGAATCGCAACCGAATCGCATGCGAATCGCAGCCGAATCGCATGCGAATCGCAACCGAATCGCATGCGAATCGCAGCCGAATCGCAGCCGAATCGCATGCGAATCGCAACCGAATCGCATGCGAATCGCAACCGAATCGCAACCGAATCGCAGCCGAATCGCAACCGAATCGCATGCGAATCGCAGCCGAATCGCAGCCGAATCGCAAGCGAATCGCGATCGAAAATGTTTGAAAACACAACTTATGTTATATTTTTAAAATATTTGAATATATTAATTGATGTATTATTAAATAACTAAGGTTTTTGCATATGAACTTTTTTTCAAAAATCATTTAAATAATAATGCGAATAAATCGCCGGAGAATCGCAGCCGAATCGCAGACGAATCGCAGACGAATCGCAGACGATTCGCAACCGAATCGCAACCGAATCGCTGCCGAATCGCAACCGAATCGCATGCGAATCGCAACCGAATCGCATGCGAATCGCAGCCGAATCGCAGCCGAATCGCAAGCGAATCGCAAGCGAATCGCGCGCGAAAATGTTTGAAAACACAACTTATGTTATATTTTTAAAATATTTGAATATATTAATTGATGTATTATTAAATAACTAAGGTTTTTGCATATGAACTTTTTTTCAAAAATCATTTAAATAATAATGCGAATAAATCGCCGGAGAAACGCAGGCAAATCGCAGGCGAATCGCAACCGAATCGCAGCCGAATCGCAGCCGAATCGCAAGCGAATCGCAGCCGAATCGCAAGCGAATCGCATGCGAATCGCAGCCGAATCGCAGCCGAATCGCAAGCGAATCGCGCGCGAAAATGTTTGAAAACACAACTTATGTTATATTTTTAAAATATTTGAATATATTAATTGATGTATTATTAAATAACTAAGGTTTTTGCATATGAACTTTTTTCAAAAATCATTTAAATAATAATGCGAATAAATCGCGGGCGAATCGCAAGCGAATCGCAACTTATGTTATGTTTTTTTAAATATTTGAATATAATAATTGAAGTATTATTAAATAACTAAGGTTTTTGCATATGAACTTTTTCAAAAATCATTTAAATAATAATGCGAATAAATCGCCGGAGAATCACAGGCAAATCGCAGGCGAATCGCAGCCGAATCGCAAGCGAATCGCAGCCGAATCGCAAGCGAATCGCATGCGAATCGCAACCGAATCGCATGCGAATCGCAACCGAATCGCAGGCGAATCGCAGGCGAATCGCAGGCGAATCGCAGGCGAATCGCAAGCGAATCGCAGGCGAATCGCAGCCGAATCGCAAGCGAATCGTAAGCGAATCGCATGCGAATCGCAGCCGAATCGCAAGCGAATCGCAGACGAATCGCAGCCGAATCGCAAGCGAATCGCAGGCGAATCGCAGCCGAATCGCAAGCGAATCGCAACCGAATCGCATTCGAATCGCAACCGAATCGCAACCGAATCGCAACCGAATCGCAGCCGAATCGCAAGCGAATCGCGCGCGAAAATGTTTGAAAACACAACTTATGTTATATTTTTAAAATATTTGAATATATTAATTGATGTATTATTAAATAACTAAGGTTTTTGCATATGAACTTTTTTCAAAAATCATTTAAATAATAATGCGAATAAATCGCGGGCGAATCGCAAGCGAATCGCAACTTATGTTATGTTTTTTTTTTTTAAAATATTTGAATATAATAATTGAAGTATTATTAAATAACTAAGGTTTTTGCATATGAACTTTTTCAAAAATCATTTAAATAATAATGCGAATAAATCGCCGGAGAATCGCAGGCAAATCGCAGGCGAATCGCAGCCGAATCGCAAGCGAATCGCAGCCGAATCGCAAGCGAATCGCAGACGAATCGCAGGCGAATCGCATGCGAATCGCAGACGAATCGCAGCCGAATCGCAACCGAATCGCATGCGAATCGCAGCCGAATCGCAGGCGAATCGCAGCCGAATCGCATGCGAATCGCAGCCGAATCGCAACCGAATCGCATGCGAATCGCAACCGAATCGCATGCGAATCGCAGCCGAATCGCATGCGAATCGCAGCCGAATCGCAACCGAATCGCAACCGAATCGCAAGCGAATCGCAAGCGAAACGCAACCGAATCGCATGCGAATCGCAACCGAATCGCAGGCGAATCGCAGCCGAATCGCATGCGAATCGCAAGCGAAACGCAACCGAATCGCATGCGAATCGCAACCGAATCGCATGCGAATCGCATGCGAATCGCAACCGAATCGCAGCCGAATCGCATGCGAATCGCAAGCGAAACGCAACCGAATCGCATGCGAATCGCAACCGAATCGCATGCGAATCGCATGCGAATCGCAACCGAATCGCAGGCGAATCGCAGACGAATCGCAGGCGAATCGCAGGCGAATCGCAGACGAATCGCAGCCGAATCGCAACCGAATCGCATGCGAATCGCAAGCGAATCGCAGGCGAATCGCATGCGAATCGCAGCCGAATCGCAGCCGAATCGCAAGCGAATCGAAGGCGAATCGCAAGCGAATCGCAGGCGAATCGCAAGCGAATCGCAGCCGAATCGCAAGCGAATCGCAGACGAATCGCAACCGAATCGCATTCGAATCGCAACCGAATCGCAAGCGAATCGCGCGCGAAAATGTTTGAAAACACAACTTATGTTATATTTTTAAAATATTTGAATATATTAATTGATGTATTATTAAATAACTAAGGTTTTTGCATATGAACTTTTTTCAAAAATCATTTAAATAATAATGCGAATAAATCGCGGGCGAATCGCAAGCGAATCGCAACTTATGTTATGTTTTTTTTTTAAATATTTGAATATAATAATTGAAGTATTATTAAATAACTAAGGTTTTTGCATATGAACTTTTTTTCAAAAATCATTTAAATAATAATGCGAATAAATCGCCGGAGAATCGCAGCCGAATCGCAGCCGAATCGCAAGCGAATCGCAGCCGAATCGCAAGCGAATCGCAGACGAATCGCAGGCGAATCGCAGGCGAATCGCAGACGAATCGCAGCCGAATCGCAACCGAATCGCATGCGAATCGCAGCCGAATCGCAGGCGAATCGCAGCCGAATCGCAGGCGAATCGCAAGCGAAACGCAACCGAATCGCATGCGAATCGCAACCGAATCGCAGGCGAATCGCAGCCGAATCGCATGCGAATCGCAAGCGAAACGCAACCGAATCGCATGCGAATCGCAACCGAATCGCATGCGAATCGCATGCGAATCGCAACCGAATCGCAGGCGAATCGCAGACGAATCGCAGGCGAATCGCAGGCGATTCGCAGACGAATCGCAGCCGAATCGCAACCGAATCGCATGCGAATCGCAAGCGAATCGCAGGCGAATCGCATGCGAATCGCAGCCGAATCGCAGCCGAATCGCAAGCGAATCGAAGGCGAATCGCAAGCGAATCGCAGGCGAATCGCAAGCGAATCGCAGCCGAATCGCAAGCGAATCGCAGACGAATCGCAACCGAATCGCATTCGAATCGCAACCGAATCGCAAGCGAATCGCGCGCGAAAATGTTTGAAAACACAACTTATGTTATATTTTTAAAATATTTGAATATATTAATTGATGTATTATTAAATAACTAAGGTTTTTGCATATGAACTTTTTCAAAAATCATTTAAATAATAATGCGAATAAATCGCGGGCGAATCGCAAGCGAATCGCAACTTATGTTATGTTTTTTTTTAAATATTTGAATATAATAATTGAAGTATTATTAAATAACTAAGGTTTTTGCATATGAACTTTTTTTCAAAAATCATTTAAATAATAATGCGAATAAATCGCCGGAGAATCGCAGGCGAATCGCAGGCGAATCGCAACCGAATCGCAGCCGAATCGCAGGCGAATCGCAGCCGAATCGCAGGCGAATCGCAGCCGAATCGCAAGCGAATCGCATGCGAATCGCAGCCGAATCGCAGGCGAATCGCAGGCGAATCGCAACCGAATCGCATGCGAATCGCAGCCGAATCGCAAGCGAATCGCGCGCGAAAATGTTTGAAAACACAACTTATGTTATATATTTAAAATATTTGAATATATTAATTGATGTATTATTAAATAACTAAGGTTTTTGCATATGAACTTTTTTTCAAAAATCATTTAAATAATAATGCGAATAAATCGCCGGAGAATCGAAGGCAAATCGCAAGGCGAATCGCAAGCGAATCGCAGACGAATCGCAGCCGAATCGCAAGCGAATCGCAGACGAATCGCAGGCGAATCGCAGACGAATCGCAAGCGAATCGCAGACGAATCGCAGGCGAATCGCAACCGAATCGCATGCGAATCGCAGCCGAATCGCAGCCGAATCGCAAGCGAATCGCAGCCGAATCGCAGCCGAATCGCAAGCGAATCGCAGCCGAATCGCAACCGAATCGCAAGCGAATCGCAAGCGAATCGCAGCCGAATCGCAGGCGAATCGCAGGCGAATCGCAACCGAATCGCAGCCGAATCGCAAGCGAATCGCGCGCGAAAATGTTTGAAAACACAACTTATGTTATATTTTTAAAATATTTGAATATATTAATTGATGTATTATTAAATAACTAAGGTTTTTGCATATGAACTTTTTTTCAAAGACCATTTAAATAATAATGCGAATAAATCGCCGGAGAATCGCAGGCAAATCGCAAGCGAATCGCAGGCGAATCGCAACCGAATCGCAGCCGAATCGCAGGCGAATCGCAAGCGAATCGCAGGCGAATCGCAAGCGAATCGCAGCCGAATCGCAAGCGAATCGCAGCCGAATCGCAACCGAATCGCAGGCGAATCGCAGACGAATCGCAAGCGAATCGTAAGCGAATCGCAGCCGAATCGCAACCGAATCGCAAGCGAATCGTAAGCGAATCGCAGCCGAATCGCAAGCGAATCGCAGGCGAATCGCAGGCGAATCGCCGGAGAATCGCAGCCGAATCGCAGCCGAATCGCAAGCGAATCGCAGCCGAATCGCAAGCGAATCGCAGACGAATCGCAGGCGAATCGCAGACGAATCGCAGCCGAATCGCAACCGAATCGCAAGCGAATCGCAGGCGAATCGCAGACGAATCGCAGGCGAATCGCAGACGAATCGCAGGCGAATCGCAACCGAATCGCATGCAAATCGCAGCCGAATCGCAGCCGAATCGCAAGCGAATCGCAGCCGAATTGCAACCGAATCGCAACCGAATCGCATGCGAATCGCAAGCGAATCGCAGCCGAATCGCAGGCGAATCGCAGGCGAATCGCAACCGAATCGCAGCCGAATCGCAAGCGAATCGCGCGCGAAAATGTTTGAAAACACAACTTATGTTATATTTTTAAAATATTTGACTATATTAATTGATGTATTATTAAATAACTAAGGTTTTTGCATATGAACTTTTTTCAAAGACCATTTAAATAATAATGCGAATAAATCGCCGGAGAATCGCAGGCAAATCGCAAGCGAATCGCAGCCGAATTGCAACCGAATCGCAACCGAATCGCATGCGAATCGCAAGCGAATCGCAGCCGAATCGCAGGCGAATCGCAGACGAATCGCAAGCGAATCGCAGCCGAATCGCAACCGAATCGCAAGCGAATCGCAACCGAATCGCAGGCGAATCGCAGACGAATCGCAAGCGAATCGTAAGCGAATCGCAGCCAATCGCAACCGAATCGCAAGCGAATCGCAGACGAATCGCAGCCGAATCGCAAGCGAATCGCAGGCGAATCGCAACCGAATCGCATGCGAATCGCAACCGAATCGCAACCGAATCGCAACCGAATCGCAACCGAATCGCAGCCGAATCGCAGGCGAATCGCAAGCGAATCGCGCGCGAAAATGTTTGAAAACACAACTTATGTTATATTTTTAAAATAGTTGAATATATTAATTGATGTAAAATATTATTAAATAACTAAGGTTTTTGCATATGAACTTTTTTTCAAAAATCATTTAAATAATAATGCGAATAAATCGCCGGAGAATCGCAGGCAAATCGCAGACGAATCGCAGGCGAATCGCAGCCGAATCGCAGCCGAATCGCAACCGAATCGCAACCGAATCGCATGCGAATCGCAACCGAATCGCAACCGAATCGCATGCGAATCGCAGCCGAATCGCAGGCGAATCGCAGACGAATCGCAGGCGAATCGCAGACGAATCGCAGGCGAATCGCAACCGAATCGCAAGCGAATCGCAGCCGAGTCGCAACCGAATCGCAAGCGAATCGCAAGCGAATCGCAAGCGAATCGCAGGCGAATCGCAACCGAATCGCAGCCGAATCGCAAGCGAATCGCGCGCGAAAATGTTTGAAAACACAACTTATGTTATATTTTTAAAATATTTGAATATATTAATTGATGTATTATTAAATAACTAAGGTTTTTGCATATGAACTTTTTTTCAAAGACCATTTAAATAATAATGCGAATAAATCGCCGGAGAATCGCAGGCAAATCGCAAGCGAATCGCAGGCGAATCGCAACCGAATCGCAGCCGAATCGCAGGCGAATCGCAAGCGAATCGCAGCCGAATCGCAGGCGAATCGCAGACGAATCGCAAGCGAATCGCAGCCGAATCGCAACCGAATCGCAAGCGAATCGCAACCGAATCGCAGGCGAATCGCAGACGAATCGCAAGCGAATCGTAAGCGAATCGCAGCCGAATCGCAACCGAATCGCAAGCGAATCGCAGACGAATCGCAGCCGAATCGCAAGCGAATCGCAGGCGAATCGCAAGCGAATCGCAACCGAATCGCATGCGAATCGCAACCGAATCGCAACCGAATCGCAACCGAATCGCAGCCGAATCGCGCGCGAAAATGTTTGAAAACACAACTTATGTTATATTTTTAAAATAGTTGAATATATTAATTGATGTATAATATTATTAAATAACTAAGGTTTTTGCATATGAACTTTTTTTCAAAAATCATTTAAATAATAATGCGAATAAATCGCCGGAGAATCGCAGGCAAATCGCAGACGAATCGCAGGCGAATCGCAAGCGAGTCGCAGGCGAATCGCAGCCGAATCGCAGCCGAATCGCAACCGAATCGCAACCGAATCGCAACCGAATCGCATGCGAATCGCAGCCGAATCGCAGGCGAATCGCAGACGAATCGCAGGCGAATCGCAACCGAATCGCAAGCGAATCGCAGCCGAATCGCAACCGAATCGCAAGCGAATCGCAAGCGAATCGCAGGCGAATCGCAACCGAATCGCAAGCGAATCGCAGCCGAATCGCAACCGAATCGCATGCGAATCGCAGCCGAATCGCATGCGAATCGCAAGCGAATCGCAAGCGAATCGCAGCCGAATCGCAGGCGAATCGCAGACGAATCGCAAGCGAATCGCAGCCGAATCGCAAGCGAATCGCAGCCGAATCGCAGGCGAATCGCAGACGAATCGCAAGCGAATCGCAGCCGAATCGCAAGCGAATCGCAAAAGAATCGCAGGCGAATCGCAGGCGAATCGCAACCGAATCGCAACCGAATCGCAACCGAATCGCAGCCGAATCGCAACCGAATCGCAGGCGAATCGCAAGCGAATCGCGCGCGAAAATGTTTGAAAACACAACTTATGTTATATTTTTAAAATAGTTGAATATATTAATTGATGTATAATATTATTAAATAACTAAGGTTTTTGCATATGAACTTTTTTCAAAAATCATTTAAATAATAATGCGAATAAATCGCGGGCGAATCGCAACTTATGTTATGTTTTTCTTTTTAAATATTTGAATATAATAATTGAAGTATTATTAAATAACTAAGGTTTTTGCATATGAACTTTTTTTCAAAAATCATTTAAATAATAATGCGAATAAATCCCCGGAGAATCGCAGGCAAATCGCATGCGAATCGCAGGCGAATCGCAACCGAATCGCAGGCGAATCGCAAGCGAATCGCAGGCGAATCGCAAGCGAATCGCAGGCGAATCGCAAGCGAATCGCATGCGAATCGCAGACGAATCGCAAGCGAATCGCAGACGAATCGCAACCGAATCGCAAGCGAATCGCAGCCGAATCGCAAGCGAATCGCAGGCGAATCGCAGGCGAATCGCAAGCGAATCGCAACCGAATCGCATGCGAATCGCAACCGAATCGCAACCGAATCGCAGCCGAATCGCAACCGAATCGCAGGCGAATCGCAAGCGAATCGCGCGCGAAAATGTTTGAAAACACAACTTATGTTATATTTTTAAAATATTTGAATATATTAATTGATGTATTATTAAATAACTTTTTGCATATGACCTTTTTTCAAAATTCATTTAAATAATAATGCGAATAAATCGCGGGCGAATCGCAAGCGAATCGCAACTTATGTTATGTTTTTTTTTAAATATTTGAATATATTAATTGAAGTATTATTAAATAACTAAGGTTTTTGCATATGAACTTTTTTTCAAAAATCATTATACCCGCTACCCATAGGGTAGAAGGGTATTATAACTTTGTGCCGACAGGAAATGTATGTAACAGGAAGAAGGAGGCATCTCCGACCCTATAAAGTATATATAGTCTTGATCAGCGTCAACAACCGAGACGATCTAGCCATGTCCGTCTGTCCGTCTGTCCGTCCGTCCGTATGAACACCTAGATCTCAGAGACTATAAGAGATAGAGCTCTATTTTTTTTTCGACAGCATTTGTTATGTTTGCACGCAGATCAAGTTTGTTTCAAATTTTTTCCACGCCCACTCCCGCCCCCGCAAATCAAAAAAATCGAATAACAAGCGTAATTTTAAAGCTAAAGCTGCGAATTTTGATATATACAATAACTACTATAGTAGTTATGATTCCTGAAAATTTGGTTTCGATCAGATAAAAATTGTGGAAGTTATTAAAGAAATACTTTTGTATGGGCAAAAACGCCTACTTACTAGGGGTCTGAGTTGCTTTGGCCGACAATCTAGCACATTGTACAATGGTGTACTATATCGATATACCAAACATACCACTTGGTATATTCTTAGTATTTTTTAGTATATTTGCAGTAAATTCGGTATATTTTGAGAATAATACCGCAAAATATATTGCTTTTAATCAAATTGGGTAGCGGGTATCTCACAGTCGAGTACACTCGACTGTAGCTTTCTTACTTGTTTAAATAATAATGCGAATAAATCGCCGGCGAATCGCAGGCAAATTGCAAGCGAATCGCAGGCGAATCGCAACCGAATCGCAGCCGAATCGCAGGCGAATCGCAAGCGAATCGCAGGCGAATCGCATGCGAATCGCAGACGAATCGCAGGCGAATCGCAACCGAATCGCAACCGAATCGCATGCGAATCGCAGCCGAATCGCAAACGAATCGCAGGCGAATCGCAACCGAATCGCATGCGAATCGCAGCCGAATCGCATGCGAATCGCAGACGAATCGCAACCGAATCGCAAGCGAATCGCAACCGAATCGCAACCGAATCGCATGCGAATCGCAGCCGAATCGCAAGCGAATCGCAGCCGAATCGCAAGCGAATCGCAACCGAATCGCAAGCGAATCGCAGACGACTCGCGCGCGTAAATGTTTGACAACTTATGTTATATTTTAAAAATATTTGAATATAATAATTTATGTATTATTAAATAACTAAGGTTTTTGCATATTCGCAGGCGAATCGCAAGCGAATCGCAAGCGAATCGCAACCGAATCTCAAGCGAATCGCAACCGAATCGCATGCGAATCGCAGCCGAATCGCATATCTCTTCTATCTTGGAACAGCGCTTTAACTTAAAAGCAATTTCATCAAAATTTGTCGAATCATAATTTTGAATTTTTATTATGACATATGAATTTTTGTATGTTAAATTAATTAAAATGGATTGAGTCTTATATTTTCTTTTATGTGCAGAGCTTTAATTATCACACCTTTTATTGTATCACTTTCTGCTTAGAAGAAATGTATGTAAAGGACAGAAACTGACATCTCCGTATATACATATTATATATTCTAAATGAGTGTCAAAAGCAGGAACAACACTGACCCCAGACACAATAAGAGAGTGACATAATTTGTTGAACAGCACTTCCTATTTATTTTGAGATCTAGGTGTTCATACGGACAGACCGTCAGACAGACAGAGGAACATGCCTTATAGTCTCGACTGTTGACGCTGATCAAAAATACATCTATCTACCTTATGGGGTTGGAGTTGCATACATTTATACAAGCCACAAAGTTAAAATACCCTCCTACCCTATTGGAAGAGACGAAAAAGCAATCTGAAATGTTATTTGTAAGTTAATAAATTTATTGAAACTTAATTTTTATGATGGTTAATGTGGCAAGAGCTATGTGGGAATTGAACTAATCTGAAATAAATACAAATACATGCGTCAACAATATATATATATTTAAACAAAGATAAGCGATTTGGAAACTTTCGGGACCACAAAGTCCCCCAAGACTTCAGAAATTTTGTATATGTATAGCATAATATTTTTTAGATTAGAAAAATCTGCGTCCGAAATTTAGTAAAAATTTTGTGTGCACAACTGAAAAATGCGAAAATAGAATGTGATTCTTGGATTGTGATCGAAGCAATGCAACTAAAAAGCATCACAGCGATCGCAGCGTATGCTGTGATCTTGCTCCAGTTAATTAACTGGACAACAGGTAAACATAAACATTCTTTTATTCTTAGTAACTGTAATACATATATCCCTATTCTTAGCTCGTCGAGGCTTTGGTCCAGGCAAACAAGACTGGAATTATGTTGAGGTGAGAAAGGGCGCCCATCTCTTTTATGGCCATCTGGTTTAAAGGCGGTGTTGCCTCCACGGGCTTAGGCTGCTTCAAGTATGTGGGACCCATCGACATTAAGGGGCAACCACGTGCCAGCAATTGGGTGCAGCACATGAATGTGCTCTTCATCGACAATCCTGTTGGCACTGGCTTTAGCTATGTGGAATCCTTTGGTGAATTTGCTAAGAACGACACGGAAAATGCACTTGATATGGTCACACTAATGGCGCATTTTCTGCGCTCACATCCCGAGTTCCAACGTGTTCCATTGCACATATTCTCTGAGAGTTATGGTGGCAAAATGGCACCGGAATTTGCCTTGGAATTGTATCGGGCTCAGCAGCGTGGCGAGGTGCAGTGTCAGCTCAAGTCAGTGGTCGTGGGCAATCCCTTTACCTCGCCTGTGGATAACGTTTTGGCCTATGCCCCATTTCTGCTGCAACATGGTATCATCGATCAAGATAGCTACAACAAAATATCGCGAGCTGCAGCCAGGTTTGTGCATTGGGTCAATTCCGGCAATGCCATGGCACCCGTTCTGCAGTATACAAAAATTGATGAGATGATCAAAGAAATCGCCGGAAACATCTATTACCATAATATTCAGCGACGAGCCCATATAGATGATGTCTTTACGTATGCCGTAAATCAGACGGTGGGTGATTTTGTGGTCAATAATGTGACGAAGGCGCTGAATCCCACAAACAAGCCTGTATGGGTAGCACGGAATGCATCGGCCCTCATCGAACTTACCCCTAGAATGTTTAAATCGGCCGTTAACTTCGGTTAGTCTGACATGCAAGGAGTGTATATAATTCTTTATCTATCTTCTCTTATCTTTATAATTTGATTTAAATTGCACTTAATTTGAATTTATAATGCTCTCTTATCTTTGCTAGTCACTCGTTTGCTTGACGAGACACCAATCCGCATGGTCGTCTACTCGGGCACCTTGGATTTGGTCGTTCCCACTCCCGCCACCGTCAACTGGATCGATCAGATGCAATGGGACAGCAAGAAATTGTATGTGGATGCTACTCGCCGACCTTTCCTTGTAGATGGCTTCATAGAGGGTTATGAAAAACAGGGCGGAAAATTCAGTATGTTCTGGGTCCTTCGAGCAGGACACCTTGTACATCAGGATAATCCCGCGGCAATGGCTTACATTCTGCGTGAGATCACGAACTATGGATGATGTTAATGCTCAAGCTGTTAAAAATAATCATTTCCTTGGTTAACTGAATGATAAAATGAAATTTTATATATTTTTATTCTTTAAAGTAAAATCAACTTCACCGAAATTTTTTAGATTACAGTATAATTTGTATTTTTATAATAAATAAATAATTTTGTTTGTTTCCTTAATAATTTAGTAAACAATCAATAATCACAATTCTTCTTGACAGTTGAGCTGGCATCGCCCCGCAATTCCCACATCAAACTGTCTATCAGCTGATCTGATTCTAATTTAAAAGATCATGTAAGAAGCTTTCAAGTCGGTGGCCGTAACCAAAATCAAGAGAATGTCGGTATATACATGTCTAGGTCTGTTCTGTCGAAGTCTGTTCGTTCATTATAGCGAAGCGCGTACCGATGCTCTCACTGCTGACTCAATCTTTATACTGCCTACGCCTGAGCCATCGAACCACTCTCGGCGTCAGCGATGAAATATTATATGCACACTTACAACTATGCAGTATCAATGTGCCCTATTACTCTCTCTCTCTCCGACATACATACATATAGTATAAAAGCTAAACATTGTAAGAACCAAATAAGTCTTTTAAGTGTCAAACAAAATCAAAACGTGAATTAACTTGAAGTGCGCACTAGAATTATTTAAAGTGATAGTTGGTACCCAGACCCTTAGCTCCAGGTCTGCGGATATGCTGAAATCGCATTTTATATATATGTACATATACATATTACCATTTTAATTTGGATAAGTTACTATAATTAGCGGAGAAGAATTTGCACGGCTTTCTGACTTAAACATTTACCTTTTAATCAATCTTTTCTCCTAATTAATAAGTAACCAAATAACTTTGGGGCATCTACGCCTTACATATAAGATTGTCAAAAAAGTCTTGCTGTATTTTTATTGAACTTTCAATTGTTCATAAAATTGATTATAATAATGCGATTTAAGTCAAATATGCGCCGTATTGTTCGATGATGAGTTCTCAACGAGATGCCAACTTCTTAATGTATGTGTGTCACATAACAAACTACATATTGCGAAGGAATTTAAAACCATTCTCAGCCAATTTGTATTTTGAACTGTAAAAATTGTATTTTTAATATAAAGAACCATTCAATAAATAAATTACATTATCTTCACGCCGATTCCCTCGTGCTGAGACAGCTGCTAATCAAAAAGTTGCATGCTTCCAGGCACAACCATAGGGTAGAAGGGTATTATAACTTTGTTCCGACCCCATAAAGTATATATGTATGTATATTGTTGATCAGCGTCAACAGCCGAGAAGATCTAGCCATGTGCCATTGTCCGTCAGAGACTATAATAACAACTATAGTCTTTGTGATTCCTAAAAATTTGGTTGCGATTAGATTTGTCGAATTACTTAAAGAAATAGTTTTGTAGTCTTAGTCTTCAATTTTCATCCCAAGCGTAAACGAGCATTGATTTAATACAAAAATTCGGAAACTTGCGTGCTTTAAAAGCTCACTAAAAGTTCAAGATTTGTTTATTTGATAGAGCAGCCAACTGATACTCTATTGTAGATTAGAAAAGTCTGCGTCCAAAAAACAGTATCAACTTGAATGCGGAACTAAAAAGTTCGAAAACACAGTGGAATTTTTTTAATTGTGAGCGTAGCAATGCAATAAAAAAGCAGCAAAGTCATCACAGTCTATGCAGTATTCTTGCTGCAGCTAATCAACTGGGCAAGAGGTAGTAATACAAATCGCACACGATCTAGTCAAAATAATGTCACATTTTCTGCGATCACATCCCGAGATCCATTGCACATCTTCTCTGAGAGTTATGGCGGCAAAATGGCACCGGATTTGCCTTGAAATTGCATTTGGCTCAGGAGCGAGGCGAGGTGCAATGTCAACTCAAGTCTGTGGTGGTGGGCAATCCCTTTACCTCGCCTGTGGATACCATTTTGTCCTATGCCCCATTCCTGTTGCAACAAGGCATCGTGGATTACGATGGCTATATGAACATATCGCAAGCTGCGTCAGAGTTGTCACGTTTGATTTATACCGGCGAATTGCTGAGGACCGTCAGACAGAATGTAGAAGTTCACCAGTTAATCGGTGAAATCACTGGGAGCATCTTTTTCTCTTACATCCAGAGACGGACTCATGTGGATGATGTCTATGAGTATGGCGGAGATCAAAAGGTGTGTGACTTTATGCTTAATAATGTGACGAAGACGCTAAATCTCACACACATGCCTGAATGGGTATTAACAAAAAATGGAGTTACTGACACGCATTGGAATGTGGCTGAAGCTACTAACCAAATCTCAACAAATTACTACGCGACTTTAACAGTACTTCACATAAGCACTCAAGAAATAAGTATTTCAGTTAATTATCTTTGGTAAACTGAATCATTAAAGTCGATATATATTGGTTGATTTTATTAAATTATCGATTTGAATTAAATCGACAGCATTGTGAATGGCAAATACGATCCTGCCAACTTACTGCAAATTTTCTGGCGAATTATCAGATGTGTACAACCACTAACCATACAATACATAGATGCGTCACTTCATACAACCAAAAGGCATCATTAAAAACAGTATTATTGCCGCCCCAGTCGGGCCGTGCGCTGCGATTCGAACACCGAGCCTCTTCGGCTCATTCGAAAATTCGAAGTTCTAACGCAGCGCGCAGCGTTGAGTTCAGTCGCAGATCAAATGCGGAGCGATAAGCACGGGCGCATTTCGTTGCGCTCTGCTTTCGTTTCTATGTATGCGTGTATGTATCTACATGCTCGCGTATATCAGTATGTGTATGCATGTGAAGTTTTGCAACGTGCAGTTGCCTCGCTGACAAGCAGCTAGCGCACGCCAATTTTGATTTGCCGCGACGAAAGTCTCGCAGAAGAGGACAACAACAATTGCTCGCGTTCTATATGTTTGCAGTTAAATGGCACTTGCACAAGGACCGCGTTGGCTCTGCTGGTGGTGTGCAAGGCTAACATGTTGTGGGTCTGGGTTCAACTCCCGATCGAGAATATATGCATATTTTGTTTTTTTTTTTAATGCGATTTTACTTTTTCATTCCTTTTGAAGTTAGAAGTAAAATTTAATAACGCATTGATTTTTGATGCTTTACAAATTCCTTTTTGCAAACACTTTTTAAAACTCTATTTAAAAAAGTTTGAACTTTAAAATTTTGTTTTTACATTTTAAGATAACAATAACATTTCAGAAAATTAGAGAAAATATAAATAATACAATTATTATTATAATTATAAAGTTTAATTTTTTTAAAGATAAATTCATTTTTGTAATTTAGTTTTAATTTTAATGTTCGCTAGAAAATTTTCTAATAAATTAAAATTAAAACTGGTAAAATATTTAAATATAAATATTAAAAACATATATAATTAATATTTTTGTATATATTTTCTGAAAAATATTGTTTTTATTTTTATATTTTGTAATATTTTAGTTAGTAAAAAATTTAATCAAAAGTTTTAATAAAAAAAATAAAGAATTTATAAATATTTTAATTTAACTTTTTAAATAGAGTTTTAAAAAGTGTTTGCAAAAGGAATTTGTAAAGCATCAAAAATCAATGCGTTATTAAATTTTACTTCTAACTTCAAAAGGAATGAAAAAGTAAAATCGCATTAAAAAAAAACAAAATATGCATATATTCTCAATCGGGAGTTGAACCCAGACCCACAACATGTTAGCCTTGCACACCACCAGCAGAGCCAACGCGGTCCTTGTGCAAGTGCCATTTAACTGCAAACATATAGAACGCGAGCAATTGTTGTTGTCCTCTTCTGCGAGACTTTCGTCGCGGCAAATCAAAATTGGCGTGCGCTAGCTGCTTGTCAGCGAGGCAACTGCACGTTGCAAAACTTCACATGCATACACATACTGATATACGCGAGCATGTAGATACATACACGCATACATAGAAACGAAAGCAGAGCGCAACGAAATGCGCCCGTGCTTATCGCTCCGCATTTGATCTGCGACTGAACTCAACGCTGCGCGCTGCGTTAGAACTTCGAATTTTCGAATGAGCCGAAGAGGCTCGGTGTTCGAATCGCAGCGCACGGCCCGACTGGGGCGGCAATAATACTGTTTTTAATGATGCCTTTTGGTTGTATGAAGTGACGCATCTATGTATTGTATGGTTAGTGGTACAACTGTTAACTTTCACCACAATTGCGTCTCAAGTGCCGATAACAAATGAGACTAAACATTTGTGCGTAAACTCAAATTGGTTCATTGAGCACATTCCAATATATTATAGGGAAACATAATAACATAATAATAATGATATAGAGAAACATAATAACATAATAATAATGATATAGAGAAACATAATAACATAATAATAATGATAATAGTAGTTGCAAGAAGTGTAAAGATGTGATGTAGGGTAGTATAGGCAGCCCGAAAAATTATTTTGTAGATTCCTGAAATCATGTAAGCTAATCTACCGCTAGAGGCATAATTTCATTTATTTAAATACCAATAATTCGAAATAGAAAGAGATAAAGCTTATTGAAACAAGAAAAAAACTAAAATGACTTGCCCGTCTTCAGTTTGCAATAAAAACAAAACGGTATTATTAATTATATATACCAAATCAAATAGCAATATTTTCTCCAATATAAAAAAGCTATATTTCTTATACTACATAGATATGTTAGATCTAAATGCACGTAGAAAACTTTTGTAATTACGATCGAATTCGAAGAAAAGTTCGCCGAAAATTCAGCGGTTGTTTAATAGAGCCGTAAGTTTATAAATAGAATACTTTATTATATATTGGAGAAATATGCGTCTAAAGTTCAGTGGAAATTTGTGAGTTGAAGCGAAAAGGGCGAAAATTGCGAGTGATTTTTCGATTGTCAGCTCGGCAATGCAAGTGAAAAACAACAAAGTGATCACAGCCTATGCAATATTCTTGCTGCAGCTAATAAACTGGGCAACAGGTTTTAATTAGGATATAATTTCTAACTAACTGGTATGATATTCTGTTATTTTTCTCCTACTTTAGCACGCCGTGGTTTTGGGCCAGGAGAACAAGACTGGGACCATGTTGAGGTGAGGAAGGGCGCCCATCTCTTCTATTGGCTTTACTACACGACAGCAAATGTGAGTTCATTTTACGAGCGACCGCTGGTCATCTGGTTGCAAGGTGGACCTGGTGTTGCCTCCACAGGCAGCGGCTGCTTCGAGCAGCTGGGACCCATCGACATTGAGGGGCAACCACGTGGTAGCAATTGGGTGCAGCACATGAATGTGCTCTTCATTGACAGTCCAGTCGGCACTGGGTTTAGCTATGTGGAATCCTTTGGTGAATACCCTCAGAACAATACGCAAATCGCCCTTGATCTTGTCACACTAATGTCGGATTTTCTGCGATCACATCCCGAGTTCCAACGTGTCCCATTGCACATCTTCTCTGAGAGTTATGGCGGCAAAATGGCACCGGAATTTGCCTTGGAATTGTATCGGGCTCAGCAACGAGGCGAGGTGCAGTGTCAACTCAAGTCTGTGGTGGTGGGCAATCCCTTTACCTCGCCTATGGATACTTTTTTGTCCTATGCCCCATATCTGCTGCAAATGGGCATTGTGGATCACGATGGGTATACCAAAATAAAGCGGGTTACGGATGAGCTTTTGCGTCTGATTTCTGCTGGCGAAATGGAGAATGCCATCACACAGAATACAGAATTTCTTAATCTGATTGAAAAAAATCACTTCGAATATCTTTATATATAACATCCAGCGACGAAGACATGTGGATGATGCATTTGGCTATCGTAAGGATCCTAAGTTGTTTGACTTTATGGTCAAAAACGTGACAAAGGCTCTAAATCTTACGCACATGGCTGAATGGAGGGACCGTAATATCTTGGTCTTCTATAATCTCCGCTTTGATATCTTTAAGCCTGCCGTTCACATAGGTAAGTCTGTCAAGCATGGAATATAATTCTATAGTTATCTGTTTTTGAATAAAAATAATAGAATGGAAAATTTGTGAACTTTATAGAGTTAGTAATTTAAATTCATTTATGAAGAGCGCATAGTGAAAATTATTGTGTAGAATATATATTGATTAATTCGAGGTACAGTTGAGTGTGCTCGACAGTGAGATACGCGCAACTCATTTTCAATGAAAGCGAAACAGTGTGGTATTATTATGAAAATATATCAAATTAATATAAAGAAAAAGTCGAAGATACAGGGAAGTCTATATTTTATATATATAAAAGGAGATTATATAAAGGAGATTGCCAGCCAAGCAGCTCAGATCCGAAAGCAGCAGCCCTTCCTTTTTGTGTATAATTACTGTATTCCCTAAAAAAATTCCATCTCTTTGCAAGTCACACGTCTGCTGGACGAGACGCCACTACGCGTAGGCGTCTACTCGGGAGTCTTGGACTTCATGTGTGCCACGCCCGGCACCGTCAACTGGATCAATGGGATGTCGTGGCGCGGCAAACAAAAGTACGTGGATGCTATCCGTCAACCCTTTCGTAGCGATGGCTATCTTGAGGGCTATGAGAAGCAAGGCGGAAACTTCAGCATGTTTTGGGTCCTTCGCGCAGGACACATGGTGCAGCAGGATAATATCGCGGCCATGTCTCACATTCTGCGAGAGTTCACTAACTATGGATGATGTCTCTGCATCTCACAAAAAATCAGGGACCTCAGATAATGAATAATTCTATTTTTTTAACAAACTAATTAGAATCGTATAGTAACTGTAAAATATTGTGAACTAATCCATTTCTCTTTTTAAAAGTAAAATAGTGCAATCAACAAGTAATTTTTATTTTGAAAGCCTTAATTTAGTACTCAATTATTAATCATTTTAAAGTTGAGATTATTTTTGATTAAATTAATTAAGAAAATTTTTGGGACAAAATATACATTTCAAATCATTATTTTACGATATTTATTTTTTCTTCAATGACAATAATTAATCACCAAATTGAGTGAAGCCAATAATGATAAATAAAACTTAAAAATTCTTATTATTTTATAAATATTATTTTATATATGTTATAACTTATATTTATTACAGCTGCTGAGAAAAACGAATAGTATTTGCTATTATTTACTAAATTATATTATGAAAAGTGTTATGCTAAAATTTCAGTGATTTAATATTAGCAATGGAGCAATGAATGACAAGCATTTAATTGACTCCCTCCCAAATAAGCACAGTAGGAGGGCCGACTACCTGAAAATTAAGTAAATATACACTGGATCCTGCGAGGCGACTATAGTTAGCAAGTCAAGCTAAGATTTCTGCAAATCTTAACGTCCACCTTAAGCTCTTGAAGAAGTCTAGGCCAGTGAGCAGCTTTACCCAAAACTTTTTATAGACGAACTGCCTTGGGGGAAAATAACATATTCCCCTAGCGTAAAACAAAATAAACATTCCAAAGCTATATCGATGTACTACTGCACGAAAATCTAAAGAGAATAGAGAGAGAAAGCATTCTTACATCCAAATGAACTCGTTGCAAAGCTCTCCAAAAATTAATCGATTATGTGATCGAGCAGCAAACTTATAAATAGTAATGGAAAATTAGAGAAAGCTACGTCCAAAATTCAGTGCGAATTTGTGCGCGGAGCTGAAAAGTGCGAGTATTCAGAGCGATATTTTGATTGTGGGCGTGACAATGCAACTAAAAAACTACAATGCAATCACAGCCTATGCAGTTTTTTTGCTGCAGCTAATTAACTGGGTAGCAGGTATTAATAAAGATATATCTTCCAATAAATTGTCGTGATATTTCCTGTAATATTTCCTCACTTTTAGCACGTCGAGGCTTTGGCCCAGACGAACAAGACTGGAACTATGTTGAAGTGAGAAAGGGCGCCCATCTCTTCTATTGGCTCCACTACACGACAGCGAATGTGAGTTCATTTTACGAGCGACCGCTGGTTATCTGGTTGCAAGGCGGACCCGGTGTTGCCTCCACTGGCTGCGGCTGCTTCGAGCAGCTGGGACCCTTCGACATTGAGGGGCAACCACGCGCCAGCAATTGGGTGCAGCACATGAATGTACTCTTCATCGACAGTCCTGTTGGCACTGGTTTTAGCTATGTTGACTCGTATAATGAATACGCTGTGAACAACAAGCAAATTGCTCTCGATCTGGTCACACTAATATCGGATTTTCTGCGCTCACATCCCGAGTTCCAACGTGTTCCATTGCACATCTTCTCTGAGAGTTATGGCGGCAAAATGGCACCGGAATTTGCCTTGGAATTGCATTTAGCTCAGCAACGGGGCGAGGTGCAGTGTCAACTCAAGTCTGTGGTGGTGGGCAATCCCTTTATTTCGCCTGTAGATACCATTTTGTCCTATGCTCCATATATGCTGCAACTGGGCATCGTGGATCACGATGGCTTTAAGAACATATCGCGAGTGGCATCAGAGTTTTCGCGTTTGATATATACTGGCGAACTGGGGATGGCCGTCATACAGAATATAAAACTTCAGCATTTGATTGAGAAAATCATAGGAAACTTCGTTTTCTATAACACCCAATGGCGAACTCATGAGGATGATGACCATCGTTACGGCGAAGGTCCGAAATTATCTGAATTTATGATCAACAATGTGACAAAGGCTTTGAATCTGACCCACATGTCTAAATGGGCGGCACGAAATGTGGAGGTGTATGATGAGCTAGGCGGCGATATCGTTAAGCCTGCTGTTCATATTGGTAAGTCTGCCGAGCAGAAAGTGTATATGATACAGTTATCTGTTTTTATATCCGCTACCCAGGCTAAAAGGGTATTATACAATTGTGTCAATAGAAAACAAATATAACTGCCAGAAGAAGCCTTCGGCATTTTTCAGGATTTAACAAATAATATTAATATATAATTTATTGATAACGGGTAGCGGGTATCTCACAGTCGAGTACACTAGACCCTAGTTCTCTTAATTGATTATAATCACTATGTTCTCCCACTGTTCTCATCCCTTGCTAGTCACTCGTCTGCTGGACGAGACGCCACTCCGCGTAGGCGTCTACTCGGGTGTCTTGGACTTGATCTGTGCCACGCCCGGCACCGTCAACTGGATCAATCGGATGTCGTGGCGCGGCAAACAAAAGTACGTGGATGCTACCCGTCAACCCTTCCGTAGCGATGGCTATCTTGAGGGCTATGAGAAGCAAGGCGGAAACTTCAGCATGTTTTGGGTCCTTCGCGCAGGACACATGGTGCAACAGGATAATCCCGCGGCCATGTCTCACATTCTGCGAGAGTTTACCAACTATGGATGATGTCGCTGCATCACGCACAAATATAGGGCAACTAGTCCAAAACTCAGATAATGATCATTTACTCATAGTAGCAGTCAAACAATGTAAACTATTTCAATTCTCTTTTTAAAATAATGTAATTTTACTATGACTTAATTTGTATTTCTCTGATATTTGGTTCTCAATTATTAAACATCACGAAATAAAAATTATTGAATTTTATGTATTGCTCAAATATTCAACTTGCATAAGAAATATTTGAGAACAAAATGAAAATCAAATAAAAGGATTATTTTTAATATTAATAATTTCAAACGATCTTTTTTACTACAAAGCCAAGTAAATCCAACTATTGCTATTTTTCGCGAAAATTAATAAAACCTAAAAGAAATCATTCTTTTATCATTTTTATTATCGACCTTATAATCATTAAAGTTCCTGTGAAAAAACTCATAGTGTGCTATTATTTATTAAGCGTAAAATCTTATGCTGAATAGAACAGAAATTAAATATTAGCAATAAACTATGACAGATAACCAATGAAGCACTGTCAGATGTAGGATTTAAAATCAAGACTACCTACTAACTGAAAACAACAAATTCCGTTTTAAGACTCAAAAGGCTAATAATGATTACCCATGAAATCCAGATAGATAGCAGTGGATAAGTCTTGAGGACAGGCGCCCTTTCGCGCATTGTATTGTGCCCATATGGCTTTATGGAATGAATGTATATATGGGGATCGCATACTACTACAAAACGTGCCAACAATTGTAATGAGTACGAAATACTCTTAAATATATACACAGAAATTTAAAAATATGCGAAAAACTTTCGTGCAAAAGTTCATCGATTGTTTATTTAATCGAGCAGCAAACTTAGAAATATTATACTACATTAATTGAAAAAGTTATTTCCAAAATTCAGTGTGAATTTGTGTGCGGAACTGAAAAGTGAGAGTTACTCTCTCAATTCTCCTTCGATTGTGGGCGTGGCAATGCAACTGAAAAATATCAAGGAGATCACAGCCTATGCAGTCTTCTTGCTCCAACTAATTAATTGGGCAGCAGGTAAGTATTAATAAGCATGCTAACTATCTTCTCTAATATTTCCCTATCTCTAGCACGTCGAGGCTTTGGCCCAGGCGAACAAGACTGGGACTATGTTGAAGTGAGAAAGGGCGCCCATCTCTTCTATTGGCTCCACTACACGACAGCGAATGTGAGTTCATTTGAAGAGCGACCGCTGGTTATCTGGTTGCAAGGCGGACCCGGTGTTGCCTCCACTGGCTGCGGCTGCTTCGAGCAGCTGGGACCCTTCGACATTGAGGGGCAATTACGTGCCAGCAATTGGGTGCAGCATATGAATGTGCTCTTCGTCGACAGTCCCGTTGGTACTGGTTTTAGCTATGTGGAATCCTTTGGCGAATATGCTCGGAACAACAAACAAATTGCTCAGGATCTGGTCACACTAATGTCGGATTTTCTGCGCTCACATCCCGAGTTCCAACATGTCCCACTGCACATCTTCTCTGAGAGTTATGGCGGCAAAATGGCACCGGAATTTGCTTTGGAATTGCATTTAGCTCAGCAACGGGGCGAAGTGCAGTGTCAACTCAAGTCTGTGGTGGTGGGCAATCCTTTTATTTCGCCCTTGGACACTATTTTGTCCTATGGCCCATATCTGCTGCAAATGGGGATTGTAGATCACAATGGCTATAAGAATTTATCGAGAGCTACGTCAGAGTTTTCGCGTCTGGTTTCTGCTGGTGATATGCGGCAGGCTGTCCACCAGGATGGACAAATTCAAGAATTGATTATGAAAATCACTGAGAATGTCTTTGTCTATAATACCCAACGACGCTTTCATGTGGACGATGTCTATCACTATGGTGATAGTCCCAAGTTGAATGACTTTATGGTCAACAATGTGACAAAGGCTCTGAATCTAACCCATATGTCTAAATGGACGGCATTCAATTCTCTGGTCTATTTTGGGCTTGGCATCGATGTCGTTAAGCCTTCCGTTGACATAGGTATGTTATATATAAAGTTGATAAAGTTATTTGAGGCTTAGTGTTTATAAATTCACTAGTCGACCAGGCGAACTTTGTTCCGCCCTTATGAAGTTGTTTTTTTTTTTAATATTTCATTCATTATTATTGCTGATTTAAACATTTTTTCAATTTCTAAAAATTTGACGGTTTTTAAAATTTTATCAATTTCCAAAAATTTGCCGACTTTACAATTATTTCCATTTCCAAAATGTTGTTGATTTTTACTTTTTTTAATTTCCAAAATTATGCCGACTTTTGCTAGTCACTCGTCTGCTTGACGAGACTCCGATCCGTGTTGGCGTCTTCTCGGGCATCCTTGATATTATCTGTGCCACTCCTGGGACAGTCAACTGGATCGATCGGATGTCATGGCGCAGCAAGCAGTCGTATGTGGATGCCACACGTAAGCCCTTCCGTATCGATGGCTTTCTCGAGGGCTATGAGAAGCAGGGAGGAAACTTCAGCATGTTCTGGGTACTTCGGTCAGGACACTCGGTACAGGTAGATAATCCTGCGGCCATGTCTCACATTCTGCGTGAGTTCACTAACTATGGTTGATGCAGTTGCTTCTCAAATAAATAAAGCGCATCTATTTGAATCCGATAACTCAAATAATGATTATTTTGTTATTTAAAAAAAAAAATCATAAACTTTTAGTAATTGTCAATTCATATAAACTACCTCAAACATTTTTTTATATTTTACGTTATATGTTATTATGCAATTTCAACACGATTTTCTGATTTCTAATTTTAATTGTTATCACTGACAAATAATTAATATTGTTGGAGCAATAATTTAGAAACCCATCAATAATTGTATTTAACAAAAAATATGAATTTTAGTTTTTGATTAATTAACACACGTGGAAAAGCTGGGTCCAATTCACATACGCATCTGTTATTGAGCAGATCACCCTGGAGGTGGTTTCCGAGTACAAATCGGAGAATGATTCTTTTTCCTTCAACCCTCACGCCTAAATTAAGAAGTTTATTAAATGTGCAGCCAATATTAGACTCTTCCAAGATGTGCTTTATACAGTGTTAAAGCTCCTCCGTAAATGGCCATTCCTTTACACTCTCCGAAGAGAGAGAGGGAGATATATAGAAAAGGAGGAGGAGAGAGAGAGAGAGAGAGAGAGAGAGAGAGAGCTGGAGATAAAAGGAATTCTGTTGTTGATCAGATTGATAATGGTTGTATTTTTCCCTCACAGAGCTTTCCTGTTCCTGGTGCTGATCTTTATTAGTCAGAAGTCTTATATTAAAGCTCAAAGACTCTTGAAGCCGACGAATACTTAGAAGTTAAGGACGCTTAAGAATCTTTTATAGAATCAATTCTATAGATCTGACTCATAAAAATTTTTATGTACATGTTGTGTTGAATTTGCTAGTTTCCTAAGTAATTAAGAAGAGAAAGAAGTAAATAAATTATTTAAAGTATTAAAATATATTTTAATATGCAAGCTAACCAATTAAGAAAGCAACACTCCAGTGTACTTCACTGTGAGATACCCGCTACCGATTGTAAATAAAGCCAAAACGAATTAGATATACCTAAATCTATATTATGTATATTGAAAAAATACTTTATTCAAAATATACCAGCCAAAGCAACTAAGGTGATTTGTGGGCGTGCCCACTGTCTCTTATAGTCTCTGAGATCTAGACGTTCATAGGAACAGACATGGCTATATCGTCTCGGCTGTTGAGAGTGATCAGGAATGAAAAAATGAAAACACAATATCGTTGAGATAAACGAATATGATAAAATAGATAAGAATATATATTTTTATTAATAACAACAAAAATGGTTTTTTAAGAAGTTTACTTTGAACGCAGATGTTTGCGAAAAATTGCTGAAGGAGCCAAAAAAAAAAAAAAAAAAAAAAAAAACAAATATCCAAAAATTAATGTGCATTTAATGCAGTGCCCGGCAACAGTTTTGTGTTAATTAGCCTAATTAGTTACAAATATATATCAATGAATTGATCAATATAAAATTTTTTTATATGCATAGCCATCTAACTAGAAAAGCCAATAATTACAGAGAGCAAAAAGTAGACATAAATATTTACACAGTGCTCTAGGAGATGTAGAAAACTTGTATACCCCCAAACGAACTCGAGGCAAAGTTCTCTAAAAGTTCATCAATTGTTTATTTGATCGAACAACACACTTATAAATAGCATACTCAATTGATTGGAAAAAGCTGTGTCTAAAAATCAGTGCGCATTTGTGCGCGGAACTGAAAAGTGCGAGTATTCAGAGCGATATTTTGATTGTGGGCGTGGCAATGCAACTGAAAAATATCAAGGAGATCACAGCGTATGCAGTTTTTTTGCTCCAACTAATTAATTGGGCAGCAGGTAAGTATTAATAAGCATGCTTACTATCTTCTCTAATATTTCCCAAACTCTAGCACGTCGAGGCTTTGGCCCAGGCGAACAAGACTGGAACTATGTTGAAGTGAGAAAGGGCGCCCATCTCTTCTATTGGCTCCACTACACGACAGCGAATGTGAGTTCATTTTACGAGCGACCGCTGGTTATCTGGTTGCAAGGCGGACCTGGTGTTGCCTCCACTGGCTGCGGCTGCTTCGAGCAGCTGGGACCCTTCGACATTGAGGGGCGACCACGTGCTAGCAATTGGGTGCAGCATATGAATGTGCTCTTCATCGACAGTCCCGTAGGTACTGGTTTTAGCTATGTGGAATCCTTTGGCGAATATGCGTTGAATAACAAGCAAATCGCCCTTGATCTTGTCACACTAATGTCGGATTTTCTGCGCTCACATTCGGAATTCCAAAGCATTCCATTGCACATCTTCTCTGAGAGTTATGGCGGCAAAATGGCACCAGAATTCGCCTTGGAATTGTATCGGGCACAGCAGCGTGGCGAGGTGCAGTGTCAACTCAAGTCTGTGGTGGTGGGCAATCCCTTCACCTCGCCCTTGGACAGTGTGTTATCCTATGCCCCATATCTGCTACAAATGGGCATCGTGGATCACGATGGCTATAGCAATATATCGCGAGTTGCGGCCGAGACTGCGCGTCTAGTATATGCTGGGAAATGGCGACAGGCGATCAATGAGAACGCAGCTGTTGATGTGATCAAGGAACGCACTGGGAACGTGTTTCTCTATAACACTCAACGACGAACTCATGTGGACGATGACTATCGCTATGGCGAGGATCCTAAATTGTGTGCCTTTATGGTTAACAATGTGACAAAGACTTTGAACCTCACTCATATGCCTGTGTGGATAGCGCAGAATGCGACGGTCTTTCTTAAGCTCAGTGACGATATCTTTAAGCCAGCAGTTCACATAGGTAAGTCCATAAATCAGGTAAATAATTAAACAATTATTTATTGAATAATTACAAGAGCAGCATGAAGAATAGTTTAAAGGAGTTAAGGGAACATTAATTAATTCCTTTTCTGATTCTGATAATAAAAACAATATAAATTAAGGTATTTAATAGTACTTATGGAAATATAATGTAATATATAAAGTTCGTAATTTCAACTAATATCCAATGCTTTAAGGAAATGAAAAATAAATAATACCATAAATTAATTTTAACTTATTTGATCCAATATGGGAAATATGTGTGCACGTTCCATAAAAGTTCCGTATATGCGCAAAATGTAGTTTATTTAATATTTCTGAATATAAATTATTTATTTAAGATAAAGCATAATTTGAATTCATTTCCTTTTTTTTGTTAGTAACTTAACTTGCATTGAATCAAAATCAGGAGAAACAGGCAAAATGTTTAAATTTTGATCGAGTTCGAATATATAATATTAAAATAATTTAAAAATGTTTAAATTCAAAAATATTATAACAATAGCTTACAAATTCTCGCAATTCTTGTATATTATGAATTTATTGATTATGGATAAAAACTGTGGAATATATTAATGTTATATATTCCTTTGCTTCTTTTAATCAATGTTAACTCTTTCCTAGTAACTCGTCTGCTGGATGAAACACCACTTCGAGTGGGTGTCTACTCGGGCATGTTGGATTTACTCTGTGCCACTCCCGGCACTGTCAACTGGATCAACCGGATGTCGTGGCGCAACAAGCAAGAGTATGTGGATGCCACACGTAAACCCTTCCGTAGCGATGGCTTTCTCGAGGGCTACGAGAAGCAAGGAGGAAACTTCAGCATGTTTTGGGTCTTTCGGGCGGGACACACAGTGCAGCAGGATAATCCCGCGGCTATGTCTCACATTCTGCGTGAGTTCACCAATTATGGTTGATTATGCTTCAAATACAAATAAAGTGCAACTAGTCAAAATAATGGATTGCTTGTATTTCAGTCACTCCCCAAAGTGTTCTTCGCCCAAAATCTGGTGTCAAGGAGAAATACAAAATTCTAACAATTTACTTGAAATTAACTCAAATGCTGGTTACAATGCGGTTTGCCTCAAGCCCACAATTCACACACATTGCCGAGTGTCTTTGCCTTCGCTTATTGCTGGAACATTTTACAGGTGCACCACATCAATTTATTTTCCACACAAAAGCCTATTAAAACTCTCACACTCACACTCACACTCACACTCACACTGACTCGTCCATTGATGGCTTGTGGAGCCTGACTAAATGTTTGCCAAATGGAACCACTTAACCTTTTTTTTTTTGCTGCCTTTCTCCTTGCTTTTTCTCTGTGGTTCAGTGAAAATGAGCAGAATTCCCAATGAGTTGTGGAGAGTTGTTGGCAGACAGTCTATGGGGTTTCGGCGTTGTGTCTCGAGCCGCAGCAAAACAAATTAATTAAAAACTTAAAAAGTTTCTCGAACACAGTGATGATGCTTTAAACGACAGACGGCAAAGAATCAAGGCACATTTTGCTGAGTCAGACATTTCTCTCTAAGGAGTCTCCTTGTCTTGATTTGACTACAATTTTCTTGTGCCCGAAAGAGTTGAAAATTTGTAAGAGTATTTGGGCAAGTTGTGAATAAGCTGGCACATAAAAAGATTGGCAAATGCCGAAAGTTTGCTTTGAGAAAGGTACTGAGGATAAATGTTTTGAAAAGGTGCAGGTATTTAGATGATCGAATTAATCTCACAAAGGAACCAAGGACTTTAACATTTAATTCTTAATAAATCATTTTATTTTTTGGGAACTTCAAATCAAAATACACATGCTGAAGAAGATACACTCTTAAAAAAGATCAAATATATATTTTATTTATTACCTAGAAAGATTTTTCATCTTCAGAAACTTCTCCCTTCTTTAAGAAGCTATACCCAAAAAAAAACGTCTCTTAGCTTCTCTTTCGCTTATTGAAATTAGGCAAATTGAAAGCAATTAGATTCGATGGCAGATTAATTTTGGTTTGGCCATTTGGATATCGTCAGCGTTCTAGGCACTCTCGATCATCAACAACTAATTAGTGAATACTTAGATGAAATACGTAATCGAATAACAATTGGCAAGACGACTACAACAGGCAAGAAGTTGCCTGCAAAATGCTTTTCCCTGCGTCACGTCAACGCACAAGTAATTTTCACACAACTTAACGCCACATATCGTGCATATTAATTATGGTGGGAGTTTGTCGGTCGAGGGGGGTGCAAATCTAATTTGGTAAGACGACCTATACGGGCGTCACGTAGTTGTTCCTTTGCCTCCCCGATCTCCATTTCCCATACCTTGCTTCTAGCAGGCAGATGGTAGATGTCATGCGTGGAATGCGCCTGCACGTATGCTATGATAGAAGCCGTGGGGCCTGGCCTTTATGCTACTGTCTTGGCTTGGGTTGTGTTCTTGAGCTTGTTTTTATACCCGCTATCATTAAGGTAGAAGGGTATTATAACTCGCAGAATATGTGCGTTATAAGACATCGTTGACACCTTGAAGAACACAAGTATATTTTGATCATCATCTTGAGACCAGAAAATTCAGTTATGTCAAGTCTGATCCCGCAGTTTACATTTGCTTAATAAAGTTGCTAGGCTTCAAATGAGTATGATATTCAAAATTTATACATTTTTAGTTTATTTGCGATTTACAATCCTTTAATTAAATTTAATTACTATGCCATATATTCTTTTAATTTTTCATATTATTTTATTTTATTTTATTTTACTTTAATTTTAGTATACATAATTAGATAAATATTATATTAAAAAAATTAAAAATAAAATACAGTAAAGAATGCTAAATTAAATTAATAAAATTGGATGGAACACATTAAAATACAATTCATTTAACAGAGTTCAAGGTTTATGTTAGGTTCATGTTAACTGTTTTATCAGTTCTAGTAATAACAGTTTTTAGAAACAATTTTTGAACACGCTAAAATGTTATGTATTCTATAAATATGGTTATCGGATAACTCAGAGTCGAGCACTCTAAGCTGTATCTTTCTTGCTCTAGTTGCCACGCAGCCGGGCCAGGGTAGGCAGCCATTGTACCCATGTCAAGTATTTATAGGTGGCATGCCTGGATTTACCACGCACAGCCCAAAATTTGGCTTAAAATTTACTCATGTGCGATGTGTCGATAGCTTCAGCCCATCTACTGCCTCTTCTCCATCTACATCTTGGCCAGGCCAAAAATAAATTAAATGCCTTTCGCCGAACCAAAAGAAAACAAAGCAAAATTCCTATCATCAACATTCTCGCTCAGCCCACTTTCGTAGACAGGTGTGCTACTGACTTGCCCGTTGTTCGTCCTTCGCCTTGTATCCTTGCTCCTTGCTAGCTATGTTGGTTCTAAGCCTTTGGTTGCCTATTGTTTTGCCTACACTGTAAAAAAAGACCAGTTCCTAAGATCTAACTCCACTTGAAGATAAAATTTGTTAAACACATGTAAATCTAAAAAGTGCTTCAATTAAAGAAAACGAAAGATACATGTGTTTAGGTGAGAAAATTCTCAAATCCATCGAAATTTCTATAAATTTATTATTATGTACATATAAGCGTTCAATTGGATTGGATTGTGGGTTAGTGGTCTTAAAAGTAGACGATTTATTCAATGTTTTCATGTTTTTCACGCTCTATTTAGAAGAAAATTTACATGTTTTATTTATTATACCCGCTACCCATAGGGTAGAAGGGTATTAAAACTTTGTGCCGACAGGAAATGTATGTAACAGGAAGAAGGAGGCATCTCCGACCCTATAAAGTATATATAGTCTTGATCAGCGTCAACAACCAAGACGATCTAGCCATGTCCGTCTGTCCGTCTGTCCGTCTGTCCGTATGAACACCTAGATCTCAGAGACTATAAGAGATAGAGCTATAATTTTTTTCGACAGCATTTGTTATGTTTGCACGCAGATCAAGTTTGTTTCAAATTTTTGCCACGCCCCCGCAAAGCAACAAATCTAATAACAAGGGTAATTTTTAAGCTAGAGCTACGAATATACAATAATAATTTAGTATATACAAAAATAACTATAGTAGTTATGATTCCGATCAGATAAAAATTGTCGAGACGATCTAGCCATGTCCGTCTGTCCGTCCGTCCGTATGAACACCTAGATCTCAGAGACTATAAGAGATAGAGCTATAATTTTTTTTCGACAGCATTTGTTATGTTTGCACGCAGATCAAGTTTTTTTCAAATTTTTGCCACGCCCCCGCAAAGCAAAAAATCTAATAACAAGGGTAATTTTTAAGCTAGAGCTACGAATATACAATAATAATTTAGTATATACAATAATAACTATAGTAGTTATGATTCTGATCAGATAAAAATTGTCGAAGTTATTAAAGAAATTTTTTTGTATGGACAAAAACGCCTACTTACTAGGGGTCGTAGTTGCTTTGGCCGACAATCTGGTATTTTGTGCTGTCTGTGGTATATTTTGAATGCGGTACTATATTGATATACCAAATATACCGTATTTTTAATATTTTTGCAGTATATTAGTATATTTGGCTTTTGTTCAAAATGGGTAGCTGGAATCTCACACTTTTTTCTATATCTTTTTCTATCATAAAATTAAAGATGAATCAACTAATTGAATTTTTATACCCGGTATCCATAGGGTAGAAGGGTATAAAGTTATAATACCCTTCTACCCTATGGATACCAGCAGGAAATGTATGTAACAGGTAGAAGGAGGCATCTCCTACCCTATAAAGTATATATATTCTTGATCAGCGTCAACAGCCGAGACGATCTAGCCATGTCCGTCTGTGTGTCTGTGTGTCTGTCCGTCTGTCCGTATGAACACCTAGATCTCAGAGACTATAAGAGATAGAGCTATAATTTTTTTTCGACAGCATTTGTTATGTTTGCACGCAGATCAAGTTTGTTTCAAATTTTTGCCACGCCCACTTCCGCCACCGCAAATCAAAAAAATCGAATAACAAGCATAAATAAATAAAGCTAGAGTTGCGAATTTTGGTATATGCTATAATTACTATAGTAGATATGATTCCTGAAAATTTGGTTGCGATCAGATAAAAATCGTGGAAGTTATTAAAGAAATAATTTTGTATGGGCAAAAACACCTACCTAGGTGCTTTGGATGACAATCTAGTACATTGTGCCGTCTATGGTATATTTTGAATGGTGTGCTGTATCGATATACCAAACATACCGTTTGGTATATTTTTAGTATTTTTAGTATTTTCGGTATATTTTGAAAATAATACCAAAATATTTTCCCCTTATTAAAAATGGGTAGCGGGTATCTCACAGTCGAGCACACTCGACTGTAACTTTCTTACTTGTTATACCCGCTACCCATAGGGTAGAAGGGTATTATAACTTTGTGCCGACAGGAAATGTATGTAACAGGTAGAAGGAGGCATCTCCGACCCTATAAAGTATATATATTCTTGATCAGCGTCAACAGCCGAGACGATCTAGCCATGTCCGTCTGTCCGTCCGTCCGTATGAACACCTAGATCTCAGAGACTATAAGAGATAGTGCTATAATTTTTTTTCGACAGCATTTGTTTTGCTTGCACGCAGATCAAGTTTGTTTCAAATTTTTGCCACGCCCACTACCGCCCCGCAAATCAAAAATACGAATAACAAGCGTAATTTTAAAGTTAGTATATACAATAACTACTCTAGTAGTTATGATTACTGAAAATTTGGTTGCGATCAGATAAAAATTGTGGAAGTTACTAAAGAAATACTTTTGTATGGGCTAAAACGGCTACTTATTAGGGCTCTTAGTTGCTTTGGACGACAATCTGGTACATTGTGCCGTCTATGACATATTTTCAATGCGGTACTATATCGATATACCAAATATACCAATGGGTAGCGGGTATCTCACGGTCGAGTACACTCGACTGTAGCTTTCTTACTTGTTTTTTTTATTTTGCCTCCTCTAACCTAATATTTTTCCGTAGTACTTCTGGAATAATTTTTCTCCCTTCCCTTTACATTTTCATATTTTTTTTTTTCTTTATTCCACCTCACATTTCTTCCAAGCAAGAGAACAAAGCCAAATCGATGAGCCTTAATTGGTTCAGTCAAACACACATGTTGCTTTAGCTTCCAGTTCCCAGTGAAAAACTCACTCCATTCCATATTCCATACTGAAATTTAATAAGACAGAAGTATTAACTTCGCCTCTTTAGGATTATTTGTACTGAAATATTGTCAACATGTCACTTCTTCAAAGTTATCAATTCGACAATAGCATGGCACATCGTTCAACTGATCTATTAGAATGGCAGCCTCATCGAGGAAGCTGTTCAGCATTTCAGGTGTGCGAAAAACATTTTCACTTATTTTCAAATTGTTATCATCCCAAATCTTCCATTTGCGCATGCTCTCGATTACATCGCCACAAAAGTTGTGAGATGTGTTGACAGTGCGTGAGATCATGTCCTCCACATGCTTGCGATATTTACCTTGAGATTAAAGGACGCAAATGAGAAAACAACTAAATAAAATATTATGTAATTACGGTCTGCCAAGGTGCGATGCACCTTCTTGATTTTTTCGTCGATCTTCCCAGTCTCGTACTCCTTGATGATCTTGTACATACGGGCATCCATATACTTGATGCCAAAAGCACTCTCTTCGCATGCCAAGTTGCAGCCCGTATTGAAATTGGGTCCCTTGAATGGCACCGCAGTCCGATACTTATTGCGCTTGAATTCATCACGTCGATTCTTCATGAGGTTGGCCATATGCATTTGGTAATAACGTGCTCGATCGTTGTGAAAGCGAAACGTTGTGCTGGTCAATAGCTTTTCCACCTTCGAGAGGCAGCTAAAACAAACAAAAAAGAATATCAATCAGAAAAACAGAAAAATCTCGCAATAGGTATTGAATTAATTAACAATGATTGAACAATATTACGTTCTGAAAAGAAAGCTACAGTCAGGTCTGCTCGAATGTGAGACACCCGATACACATTTATATAACATTGGGGCATTATTTTTAATTTATACGAAATAATAAAATTATATATACTTTACTGAGAATTATATTTGGTATACTGAAATAGTACTTTATATAAAATATACCACAGATTACAAAAACCCCCGTATTTTGGCATATGAAATTGTGTCTTAATTCTCAGCAATGAATTTTTCAATTACAACAAATAATAACAATAAAATAGATAAAAATAAATAATCAAAAAAAACGATTATGCAATACAATGATCAGAAGCTAAATAAAATGAATGAAAATCAGAAGTTAAAGTTAAGTCACGGCACGCAATAACCCAACATAAAAAACTTTTAAATTTGAAAAAGGACAATTTAATCAAAAAATTATATCAATGCAAAGCCAACAAAAATATAATATTAGAATATAACATTAACATAAATAAATAAAATACAAAAAGAGAAAAACTATTGATAAGTTTAATAGGCGTTTAAAAATATATACCAAAAATAAAAAAAAATATCATCAGTAATATCATAAGTGTACACATTTATGACTGATATAAAATTGTTTTTGTTTTTAATTTAGTTTTAGTTATTTTAAATATGAAACTATAGACAGATATGATATAATATATAGTATTCTCGAAACTTACGTGGAGTTGCGCAACGAGTAGACACCGGGAATTGCCCGAGTGCGCAGCAGATGGTGCAGCCTGTATGCCACACAACAGAGTAGCTCTTCGGCGGCCAGCTGTTGTGTGTGACGCAAGCTGTACGCATCGTGCACCGTTTGACGCACCAACCAGCCACGAAACAGTGCTTGTATCTTCGTCGCCGATCTATTGTAATGCGCCCAGAGACGTTCGTGCAACATGTTCTCGACCAGCTTCAGATAATTCTTGCGCGTCGCATAGCCGCGCCACCAACGTTGTATTTCGATTGCGGCCCAATCCTTGCGATGTGGTCTACTGGCGTAGTAGCGACGCCATGCGCGTTGAATGCAACGTGCGGCCAAAAATTGCTTATAGTCGATTATCAGCAGGCATGTCCTGGCAACAGGATGATCAGCTGGGTAGCCATATGAGTTGTGGAATCACTTACTGCGAGAGCTCTTGAGGCACCTCTTTGTCATCTTTGAATCCCGAGAAGTCTTCCTCACATCTGTGTGATGAATGCCTAGAAGTTGAGTACAAAATTCACAATTGTTGCAACTTACTCGTAGGCGGATCGCACATTTGTCGACAGCATCGACATTTTCTGCTCAACAAAGTGATAATGAAACATTGTGTATTTTTCTTTTTATACGTTTTAGTTTTATTATTTTTTATTTTTTTTGTATTTTGTAATATTTAGTTTTTATTTAGTGTTTATTGTGTTTTAGTAATTGATCAAAGTCAAGTTAATATTTGAACATCTCATTGTAATTTGATTACAAAATCAAAGTTTTTTAATAAATCTGGAACTTTTATTTATTTGTATCGACTTGATAATAATTCCGAATTTTCCATATAGAAATTCGAAATCCATTTCAAATCTAGTTTTAAAATTGGATCATATTGCGTCTATCAATAGTACTTACACGACATACATATGTATACTATTTTAAGTTATATAACATAATTGTCATCTTTTGCAATTCCCATTGTTTCTTTCTACAATAGAATGTATATAAATTGGATTAACTGCGCTTTACTATCGATGATAGAAGCGATTACTTTGGTCTTCGACAATCCAATTACAGTCTAGTTGCAAATTTCGTTGGCAGTTTATTGAAGTTTATGCAACATACTTGCAGTTAACCAACTCAGTGACTAACTTATGCAACAGTGTACGCTAAAAGTATGCAAACAGCTTTGGCGAAAATAGATTAAATGGCATGTCAACCCATCTCTGATACATGGCAGTCAGGAAGGAAAAACAATAAAGAAAATATAAGTAAATTGTAGGAGACAGCAGCGTTTTGGGGCCAAATTGTTTAAAGGTGAAAAATTGTGCTGATCAAAATTCAGGCCAAAAACCGAAGAGCAACAAGAGCAAGAGGGAAACAGAAACGAAGACTCAAGGTGCCTTGGCGTATGACAAGCGTTAACTTTTCTATGTTGACATCCTGAAGGAATGCTACTTGTTTCCTCTCCTCCTTTCAGGATTCTGTCTCTATGTCCCGCCGTATTTTGTTTTGTTTCGTACGCTCAATCAATTTTCTCAATTTTCATTCCCAATGTTACTTTTTTTACATTTTATTTTTATTTTGTTCTTCTTTTTTTATTCTTATTTAGGTACAGTGCACGTTTGGTTTATTTATTCCCGCTGCCAGTCGCAGTTGAAGCTATCTTCATAGCCATTATCCTGGGGCCTCTCCCTTCAGCCTCATCGCTACCAACCACCAAACCACTCTTGGCCGCATTGCGATGATGTCGACGTTGATGTCGATGTCGAAGTCGTTTGCTGATGATGCTGCACGTCTCGCAATGCTCTGATGTGTGCTGATATTTGACACTTTATTATGTGCACATCATCAATTTTGAAATTATTGTCAATGTACAGAAAGAGCACAACAATATCTGCGATACGGCAGGTCCTCTTTCTCTACCTATCGATTGTAGCTCTGCAATTAGGAAAACCGAATAGGTCAACATTGTTTGACAAAATAATGGATGGTTTTCCAATTACTAATTACTTTCCTCTAAGCTATATATATTTTGTATATTTTTGTCGTATTTTAAATAAATAAATTAAGTTACATTTTTAATTAATAATTTGTTAATCAATCAATAAATTGGGTTAGCCTGCAAGTTTTATACTATTCAATCAAATTTCATGTATATTTATACAAATGATACCTACTAATATAGACCAGTTTTAGCTTTTTTTATTGCGTCATTCATTGGACTTTTTAATGAGATTCCTATACATATATGAGACTCCTCAAGGTTAAATTCATTAGTAAATGTATTATCATTTATGTATATTTCTAATTTTGCTGAAGTATAAAATCATATCGGTAGAATACTGTTTTATTAAAATAAAAATAATAATAAAAATTATTAAGATTAAAATCTTGTTAATGTATAAATGGTTTAACTGCCTAAAGAGAACTATTTAAATCATAGTATATGTTATATATTTATATATAATGAAACATGTATAATTTAGAAAATAAATTCATTATATTGTTTACAACTAACTTAAATTAAAAGTATAGGATAGATACAAAGGTAAGCTTCAAAATGTAGCAATTATTTAGACCATCTTCAACTCATACACATACACACACACACACACTCTCACAGAAAGCGCAAAGCAGACGCGTCGCACATTTGGCAAACCGCAAAGTATGCAATCAATTTTTATTGCCCACATGCAGTGAGTGTGGGAGTGGTCTTCTGCTAGCGTCAGTGCAATGTTTTACTAATAATTTTCAATAAAATCAGCACCTGTGACGACGACAAGGACGACGCGTCGCCCTCAACAGAGGCCACAGCAGAGGCAGCTGGCAGGCAACGACGACGGCAACGGCACAAATGTTGCTAATGTATAAACATTTGAGGCTGCTGGTAAAGTTAGGGAGAATAAAAATTGAAATGCCTTAACATACCCAGCAAGGCGCAACAGGGCCAAGAAGCGAACGGGGGGACTCCCCATAGAGCCAACACTTGCCACATTATGTAGCAGCCGCGTTAACTGAAACTCAGTCGCAGAGCGAATGGCGGATGGCGGATGGCACAAAACCTAATGCGTTTCGCTTGCGGAGCACCACATGCGGCTGGGCAGAAAGGTAATGGCCATGGCTTCAAGAGAAGACGACCAGTAAATGTGGCGTCTACAGCACCAATGAGGCTACTCATTTATTTTAAGTATACACTGACTTTATACTGTCATCGCTAACGGATATACTGAATATGCGTAATTAAATACATCAATGATCTCCCTGTAAAATATTTACTATAGATTAAATTACAAAGACACATAATTTTAATATAATATATTGTTTACGTTATTGAAATGATTATATTTTAAATATTGAATAATTGATCATACATTTGCCTCTACCCTCTATGATTATTGATTGTAATATGGCGAGGCTAATACAGAAAGCATAAGAAATTAAATTTTCGCCTTCAACTGATAGCAATATTAACAAGTTTCTTTGTTGTCATTGAAAATATAAAGAAACAATTTTATTATATTGTTAAGATTGTTCAAATGATTATATTTTGAATATTAAGTTATAGATTATACATTAGAAGAAACCCTTTAAGATTTTCGATCGTAATGTTGCGAGACTATTCTTTCTTTTTTTTAACTAATAAAAATGCTACGATTTTCAAGTTCTTTTCTTATCCACTTATATTGACCTTGAACGTCAGTAAATTTCGTTCCATTTGTAGAGATTCCATGGCTCCAAATTCCAATTTGATAATATCGATTGGTACTACCTTGTTCGGGACATACCAATGGTGAGCCGTTTCCAAAGGCGAGATCCGAATTGTTACCTGTTACACACAGCAGAGTATTGTGTATAAAGCTGTTACATTGAGTTAACTGAAGTTTCATTGCTCTCATAATGGATTGATCCGTCCATCTATTATCATTCCAGCCTGTGACAATGCATTCGTTCTTGTTCAGTTCAATGTTGCTGGGCAAACAGATGGGTTGAATGTGCGAAAAAAATTTGAATGGTTTCTCTAAAATAAGCAGCGCCATATCATATGCATAGACATTAAAATTAAAGTCGGGATGTATCACAGACTCTTTGACGAATCTCTCTTCATATGACAATGCCTCTTTGTTGGTTTTCATATCCCATTCACCAGCTCGAACCTTCCGGTGTTTTGAATTGAGTTCACTTGCGCTGGTTAGCACCACCTTTGATGAGATCAATGAACCACCAAAGAGATATTTATCCTCCATATCAAATACAGCAACAGTCCATGGGTACTCTCCGAAATTCGATTCACTCGCTCTTTTTCCCTTAATGGTCATAATAACACCATTATTTGTGCCATAGCCACAGCTGTTGGGGTCTGAATTACCAAACAGTCTCGAAACATTTATCTATTGTATGTAGAATAATGATAATTAAGATCGTAATTGAATTAAAATAATTTTAAACTTACAATCTCCGCATCGGGGCAGCAGGTCTCCAAGTAATGACATTCGTCTCTTGTAGTTATATCGATTTCATATTTATCGTTCAGCGTCCTGGAGCTCTTGCATTTCCAAAATGCAACACATCGATTCTCATTCTCTTCACCGCATTGCACAATGGGTGCTACTGTTGTTGTCGTTGTGGTGCTTGTTGTCGTTGTGGTGCTTCTTATCGTTGTGGTGCTTCTTGTCGTTGTTGGTGCTGGGGTTGTGGTGGTAGTAGTTGTTGTTGTTGTTGTTGTTGTTATTTTTGGGATTGCTGGAATTGGTGATTGGGGATTGGTGAATTGGGGGTCAGTTTCGACGGGCTCATTATTAAAACGCTCTTCCAATTTCCGCATGGCATAACGGAATATTTCCTCATTTTCTTCCGGTAATAACCAATTGCAAGTTGAATTCAATATATTATTTAAGTTTTGTAATAATTGATTCTCGATTTCTTCCCACTGTGCATGATTACAGATTTCTAGATCTAAAATATCTTTAAAAGAGTCTTCGATATCGTCGGCTCTGACCACACTGGCTAAACAGATTATCAGAAGCCATAGCAAACCCCTTACAAAGAGCATCTCGGGAGAGCTGTAAATGATGAGCAACAGTTATCGCTAACGCGTATTATTGAGAATACTCAATAGTTTTCAAGTTAAATGCGCACCAAATGAATAATAATATGTAATACGATCCTACAATCTCGAAATTTGTTGAACTGTTTTACTGCGCTGGCCGACCTCGCGTTATGGACTGATTGTTGAATTTAAACTCAAAATCGAGGCATGCGATTGTGAACCACATTAAAGTACAAAAAAAAAAAAAACATTTGACGATTGCATATAAATTAAAAACTCATAGAGCCTTATCTCTAATGAGTAATGCTACATTTATTTCTAAAGCAATTAAATTTGACGCGCAATAATAATTTGAAAAGTTATAGATTGTTCAAAAAGAAATGCACTTACACATACATACATCTACTATATTGAATAACAAATATGTTATGTATACAAGTTTCATTTTTTCTGATTGCTTTGCCGGCGTTTGCTTTTTAATATGTTATCGAGTTTCTTTTCGAAATTTGAAATAAATATACGCTGTGGCTAAGTTGTTGGAATATCCTTTAAATACATAACAAATTTGTACAGTCAATTCAAATACTTGAGAGATTTATTCGTCTTGTTTTGCTTGGTGTCATGGAGGACTTCCAAGATCATTCTCCTTCCGAAGGCGGGAAAGTGCAGCCATGTTATTCCCAACGACTTCAGGCCAATCAGCCTAAGGACCTTGGGGGCTTTTCTTGATATTTCAAGCGCCTTTAATAATGACACAACTGATGCCATTATGAAGCGCCTTGACTCAGTCAATACGGTTACGGTCTATCGCCGTCTACGAGTGGCCATTCAACCATTGAAATGGACGTGTTAGATGGCACTCTACTGGTCCCGAGCCCCAGGTTGCCAATCTCTCCCATAAACTCCTTGACCACTACAGCATTATCCAAGTGAGCCGGCCAAAGCAATTAACATCTTTGTTGACAGCAAAGCTTCTATAAAAAATAAAACGAACTCTGATGTGGTCAAACCCAAGGTTGTCCTGGAGAGCAGAAGAGTAATAGAGTCACTGAACTCAACTGCGGTCAGGTCAGGTCAGGTCAACTGTCAACAGGGCATGGAAGATAATGAGATCGCAAGCACCCTTGCCAAAGAGGGCGTTGGGCTTGATATCAGCAACATGCATAATGGGCTGACATCCCTTATCGAGGAAATTAAAGCACACTCTAAGCTTCGGCGGGACTTGATCAGGCGTTCGAATAACTCATTGAAAACTGGCAGGCTCATGTACGCTCCAATCGACATCCACAATACCAAGTACGTCAAGCAGATTTAAAGGAAAGAATGCAACCTAATGTTCAGCGTATAAACTGGTCACTATTTGTCGGAAAGAAAAAGAGTAATCAGTGTAGGAAAAGTAACGAGGCCGGAGTTAACGAAGCACTGAAACATCTTTGCTGTGTATATCAGGGTGAAAAACTTTTATAAGCTGTGTCTAAACGATCTGTGTGACATTTCACAATTATCCCCTAATGCTGTTGGCGTTTGCTAAAAATGCTACCATACTGTGCGACTTCTGATACGAAGGCACGATGTACCAGTACAGCTACGGACTTCCACAAGTCAATGTTCTGTCCCTCTAAGGGCAGCCGGTCGTACTTACCCAGTTTATTAAGATATGTGCAATTAATTTGATCGGATAATTTGATCATATAGTCATTGAATGACTCATTGAGAGCGGCTTTCAATTGCACAATTTTTTCGGGCGTTGTTTTGAGTAAACTTATCAGCTTTCCTTCCAAAATGTTTTTCTCCAAATTCAGATCAAGTTTATTGCATTTTCTGGTTGCAGTTTCAGGCTTCGGCTGTTCTGTTGTAGTCATGTTGAAAATCTTATCGATCTCATCATAATCAATGTAATCTTGATTTGTGTAATGCCGAATAAATAGAAACGTCTCAATAATTTATACACTGTGTTGCATAGAATTCTCTAGCACTTACCTTCTGTTGTCTGCGCAACTACAAAGCCCGTGAGGAGCAGAGGAATTAAAACACTCTTCCATGAGCACAACATTATGACGACTATCTGAATTAATCCAATTCTAAAGCACAACGCTTACTTTCAGTGAAATTTATTGTGATTCATTTGTAAGTGAGTGCCAGCCGCAAGATAATCACTTGGTGTGAGGGCGCATATTAGACATATTTGTAATTATACGATGTACTATATATATTTTCATAAGTTATATGATTTTCCAAGAAAAACAAGTAAGAAAGCTACAGTCGAGTAGCTCGACTGTGAGATACCCGCTACCCATTTTAAATAAAAGCAAAATAATGCGGTATTATTTTCAAAATACATATACCGAAAATACTACAAAAATACTAAAAATATACCAAACGGTATATTTGTTATATCGGTATAGTACCGCATTCAAAATATACGATAGACTGCACAATATACCAGATTGTCAGCCAAAGCAACTAAGACCCCTAGTAAGTAGGCGTTTTTGCCCATACAAAAATATTTCTATAATAACTTCGACAATTTTTTATCAGAGCTTGCAAATAACTGTCGACCGTTTCTCGTTGTCCGCAAATAAGTGTCTTTCTCTGACTCTTTACGAAAAGACTCAGAGAGCAACCGTTTTATGGGTTTTTGAATGAGATCGCTCGCGCTCAGACCGAAACCCTTTTTTCTATTCTTTTTTGTTTCGGATGTTCCAAGACCGTTTTGTCGTATTCAGTGTAGATTAAAGTCTTTTGCATATGTATTGGTATACATTCACACGCATAGGCAAGCAAATCGTGAAGCGTTCGTTTTGCAGATCCGGTTATGGGTAGCGGGTATAAAAAGAGTAGATTGGATAGGTAAAATGCGTTACACGACCTTATAAAATATGTATATTAAAAATGCATGAGATTAATGCTAATCAATAATATATTTATATAAAATTTGTTCTTTTAATCGTTATTTTCAAAAGGAGATTCCAGCCAATCTTTAATATTTTTTATTATTGGAAGTTGGCTTGTCAACATCTCTTAATATACGCAGGTATCATCTTCGTCTTCGTCGTCTACATAGTTCTCGTCAAGCCATTAGAGGTCTTCACATCCTTCGTATGACTGAATTACTATGCATTCTCCCTATCGCCGTCCAGCCACACGGTAATGGGGTTTCTTTGATTTCCAATCGATGCTCACAGCACATTTATAAGAAATATTGCATTCGGTACTTATTGACAGAGTAATCGGCGCTAAACTAATTTTTGAAAAAAATACATTTAACAACAAAATTTTTATAAAATGATTACGTAATCATTGTTCAAGACCCCTCCGTCCACGTAATCAAACATAATTATTTCCTTGACCCCCTCCCACCCCCTAGTGATTACGTAATATATGGACAATATGTATTTTTTGTTAATTTTAATAAAATTTACTGTTTAGGATTTGATAAGTGTGTGGCAAAATCAATATTTTTAACAGGAAATAGAATATCGCGAAGTCTCAACTAAAGTATGTCTCTTCTACATTATTTAATGTTTATGCGCTGACCAGAAGGCAGTCAGTATTCAAACAGATTTCACATCGACTGTAAACAAACTTAGCAGGAAGAAGATGAATATCAAAGGCAATTGAAACAAATCAACAACGAAAATTAGCTATTTAATAAATAAGTAACTTTATGTAAATAAGTAACTCGCACTGGAACAATCATAGTTCTATACAAAGTAGTCAATTGTCTTGGCGATTTTCTTTGAACATTTTCTAATGTTTTTTTATTTCTTTTTTGATGAGCTACTAAGCTTTTACGCATTAAACAATTGTTTATTAACGAAACACGCAACTTCAAATTTCAAGTTTAATTTTGTGGTACATAGGTAACCACTGTATAGGTAACCACTTGTAATTTTGGATGTAACTTAAGCAAGTATCAAGCTTCGCCACCCATACGATTTATAAGAGAGAAAAAAATACAGGTGAGTAAGCAATTAGCCGATTAATATGCAAGCGATCCGCATCGGGGCAGCAGGTCTCCAAGTAATGATTGATTCTCAGTTTCCTTCCCACTGCATATGATCACAGCCATCGTATATTTCTTTCGTAATATCATCGTCGTATTCCTCGGCTCTAACCACACTGACTAAACAGATTATCAGAAGCCATAGCAAACATTTTAACAAGAGCATCTCGGGAGATCTGTGAATGACGAGCACATTTACAAATAAATAATTTAGCAAGAGTTACCGTTAACGCGTATTATTGAGAATACTCAACAATTTTCAAGTTAAAAGCGCACCAAATGAATAATAATAAATAATAGAAAAAAATTAGTTGAACTTCTTTACTGCGCTGGACAAGCTGGAATGAAATTGAAGGTAAGCGATTTTAACCCATATTAAAGTACCAAAATTTTGCAGAATGTTAGAATTTTTTAGTGGCGGTATGCTAATGCATATAATACATATATTATATATTTCACTGCTGTTGTTTATATTTAGTCCTTAGTATAATTAAACACTACTTCCAGTTTCCGTCAAATAATAATAAATATTTATTAACTTATGCAATTCTAAAGTACATTTTTATTACTCCAAATGCTACACAAAAGTTGATGAGATGTCCTTTAAATACCTTTAAAATTTGTAAATTGCAATCAAAATGTCAAATTTTGTAGTTCTTGCGTATAATAACTGCTGTTAATTTGCAGATTGTGGAGCTCTTGGGAAATCCAGGGCATCAACTATTTTGAATTGGTGCTGGGGTTGTGGTGGTAGTAGTTGTTGTTGTCGTTGTTTTATTAGGTCTGTTGAGATCGCTGTAATTGGTGATTCTGTTAGTGGAATGTCGGGTTCATTATAATAACGGTTTTCCAATTTCCGCATGGCATCACGGAATATTTCCTCAGTTTCTTTCGCTAATAACCAATTGCATGTTGAATTCAATATATTATTTAAGTTTTGTAATAATTGATTCTCGATTTCTTCCCACTGTGTATGATTACAGATTTCTAGATCTAAAATATCTTTAAAATAGTCTTCGTTATCGTCGGCTCTGACCACACTGGCTAAACAGATTATCAGAAGCCATAGCAAACCCCTTACAAAGAGCATCTTGGGAGATCTGTGAATGACGAACACATTTAGAAATAAATAATTTAGCAAAAGTTATTTGAGAATACTCAACAATTTTAAAGTTAAAAGCGCACCAAATAAAAAATAATAATCTCAAAATTTGTTGAACTGTTTTACTGCGCTGGACAAGCTTTAACAGTGTACTGATTGTTTAATTTAAAATGAAATTGAAAGAAAGCGATATTCAGCCATATTAAAGTACCCAACAAATCTTTATTATTGCATATATATTTAAAAAGCGATTATAAACCTCTAATGAGGAATGCTACAAACATTCCAAACGAACTTAAATGGTAATATATTTTTTTCTTGCTTAAAAATAATTCTTGTGGGATTTATGCTTCTTGCTGACGCGCAGAAAAAGGTTGATAAGTTTCAGATTGTTTAGGAATATAAAAATGAACTTATACGAGTATATACTATAAATAAAAAATTCCATTTTTCTCGCAGCTTCACCGGAGTAAAATAAAATTAATAATTTTATTTTACATATTAATATTGTTTATTTTAGATAACAACAATAAAAGCTTATCGAGAGCAAGAACTTGCATTTATTTTTGTTTTCGCAGTTTTAAGAATTTTTCAGTGGCGATATGGTAAAAGCTACATTGTATTAATGCATGAATGAATATACATATATAATATATTTCACTCTTTGATGCTGTTTTTTATATTTAGTCCTTAGTATAATTAAACACTACTTCCAGTTTCCGTCAAATAATAATAAATATTTATTAACTTATTCAATTCAAAAGTACATTTCAATTACGCTAAATCCAACACAAAAGTTGATTAAATGTTCTTTAAATACCCAAAAAATTTGTAAATTCCAATCAAAATATGAAATTTTCGTACTCATTTGTAGTTCTTGTCTAGGCAGTATAGTAAGTGCTGTTAATTTGAAGATTGTGGAGTTCTTGGGAAATCCAGGGCATCATATAGGGCACACTAGTGTAGCCCGCTGGCACATTCTCCACTCCGCAATCATGGCCCCAGGCAACAAGACCTGCCTGATAATAGCGATTCGGATTATCTTTCATGGGACAGACGAGAGGAGCTCCGCCATCGCCGAAACAAAAATCGATGTCTTTCTCGTCGCCAGCACAAATGTTACTGGGATGAACATCAAAACCTTTATTTTTCTGTCTCTGTTGTTCGGTACATTTCGTTTGTGGAACAATTTGCACATCGATCTTCTTAAGAATGTGTGGATACTCTTTGCTATTTAGTGATGTTTTGCCCCAGCCGGCGACAATGCAACGTTTCTTATCGAAATTGGCAAATTGGTTGGGCAGGCAAATGGGCGATATGTGAGGACTGGGATAATAGCTTCCTTTTAGCACCAGTAGTGCAATGTTGTTTTCCGATTTGCTATAGCTCGGATGTATGATAATCTGTTGCACATCCAGATCTTGATGCTTAAAGAACTCTCGGTCTGTGGCACTATCCCATTCACCAGCACGGGCAAATAAATTTTCGGCATTTGTGTTGACTACCTTGTGTGCAGCTGTGAGTACAACATTTGGCGCTAAGATCGAGCCGCCTCCAATAAATACATCCAGAACCGCTGCCGGTGTAGGTACACGTTCCACGATAGCAATTATCCATGGGAATTCTCCATATTTAGCCTTATTATGTTTCCCGACTTCGTTGGTAGATAGTATGCCATTTGGATTGCTATTACCACACTTTTCCATCGAGCTTGGCAGCACCTCCTGATCAATCTGCAATATTCGAATTATTTAAATAGCTAAAATAATAGTTGTGAAGATTGTTTACCTTATCAGATATATGGCAACATATTTGATCGGAGCTACAGACATCAGGGGATGATTTGACGATATTGTCTTTATTCGCTTGCTTGCTGGTTTCGCACAACAAAGAATCGACGCATTCTTTTTGTTTACCACACGACTTGACTTTCGATTCATTCAACTCGATCGGTGTAGTTTGATTTGTAAGTCGTTTGCCAACATCATTGAATGACTCATTGAGAGCGGCTTTCAATTGCACAATTTGTTCGGGCTTTGCATTGAGTAAACTTATCAGCTTGCCCTCCAAAATGTTTTTCTCCAAATCTAGATCGAGTTTATCGCATTTTCTGGTTGTAGTTTCAGGCTCCGGATGTTCTGTTGTTTCCATTTGGAAAATCTTATCGATTTCATCATAATCAATGTAATCTTGATTTGTTCAATGCCGAATAAATAGAAACGTCTCAATAATTTCTACACTGTGTTGCGTACAATTCTCTAGCACTTACCTTCTGTTGTCTGCGCAACTACAAAGCCCGTGAGGAGCAGAGGAATTAAAACACTCTTCCATGAGCACAACATTATGACGACTATCTGAATTAATCCAATTCTAGAGCATTTATGTATACCCGCAACTCCGCTTACTTTCAGTGAAATTTATTGTGATTCATTTGTAAGTAAATGCCAGCCGCAAAATAATCACTTGGTGTGAGTGCGCATATTACAAATATTTATAACTATACGTATGTATTTTCATTATTTGTGTTTATTTGGACGTTGACGTAGTAACGGCAGTACCATCAAGTGAACAGCATGCATTAATCGAAAATCGCAAATAAATATTAAAAGACGCTGGACAGCTAAATAAGTTAACTTAAAATATGTTATATGTATAAGAAGATGAAAATCAATTAAATACTCGATAAATATGCTAATAATAAGGTTTCGAGCAGAGAAATAGATTTACTAGAGCAAACTACGTTATTATAATTATTATAATTCACACATTGAATACGGAAGGGATTATGGAAAGCAAAGTTAGTAGTTCTACGAGAAATGAGAAGAGGAAGAAAATTCCTAGTGATCCCGACCGGAACTGCAAAACTAATTCGACTTAACAGCTCCAAGGAGTCTATTTCACTATTAATTAGTCTCTGTATGAAAACAGCCCTTGCATAGTTCTACGATCAGAAAGAGATGGAAGGTTTAGTAATAAAAGTCTACTGGGGTAAGGTGGTAATCTAATATTAGAATTCCAATTTAAACAACGAAGAGCAAATAACAAGAATTGTTTCTGCATTAGTAATATGATTTTCCAAGAAAAAAAGAGAAAAACAGAGTACATTGGATAGTTGAAATGCGTTACACGACCTTATAAAATATATTAAAAATGCATGAGATTAATGCTAATCAAGAATATATATATATATATATATATATATATATATATATAAATACTCTTTTTGCTTATTATATTGATTTAACTTTAACTTTAACTTTGTCGGGTGTTTGTGTTGTGTGCTGGACTTCAGATTACTGTACGTAATGTACTTATGGCTTTTCCCCTTGGGCTTAATGAAGTACTTTATCAACAATTCACATACATACATACTCGTATACGTATTTTTTGTTTAATTTTAGTAAAATGTACAATTTAGCTTATGATGTGTGTGTGGCGAAATCATTATTTTTAACATTAAGAAGACTTTGCGAGACAATAAAAGTGAATTTTAAATTCATCAAGATTAACAGGAAATAGAGTATCGCGAAGTCTCGAAGTCTCTTCTTACATGCACTTTTTAATGTTTATGCGCTGACCAGAAGGCAGTCAGTATACAAACAGATTTCACATCGACCGTTTCGTTCGCTTAGTTTCTATACTTAGATCTTAGTATGAAGTATTCATTGCTCTTATGTGGGATATTTCTGCACTTCACGCTGATTAGTTCAGACGTTGTGAATAAAACCAAAAGCCGGGAAAGAACTTGCGATCCGACCCTTGACGCATCGTCTGAGGATGAAGTACCTGTAAGATCGTGTGGAGTTCAAATGGAATGTGTGACAGCAGATTTGTGCAATACTAATGGAACAATCATAACGGATGGCAGAGCTATCATCGATTTGCGCACTGCATCATTCTCGAATAATCATGGATGCTTATTAGACGAGACTTGCTGTGCTAATGGCGAAAAGGTTTGATAAAGAGATACCGACAAAAAAATCACACATTTAGCAGAAATTTCGTGCTATTTCCTTACATTATTATTATTATTATTTTTTTTTTTTCAAAAATACTCATGTTTTATTTATATGATATATTTAATGGAATTTGAAGGCTAACGAAATCTAATATGAGCATTATTTTAAAGCTCATTATATTTATTTTTCTGCATGCTCGGGGTGATTAAAATGTAGTATATTATATATATTCGTAATGTGAAGATGAGTATCTCATTTTTGAGGGATCATGAAAGAATGTCAAGTATATACCAATTTGTAAAGCAATATAAAAAAATTCATTTTGAAATTTTTCTTATCAAGAAAATCCATCATCAATCAAAACTAATTTCAAATTTCATCGCCGTCAGATCTTGAAGCCCGCTGAAGAGTATGTTTCCCCTGGCTGTGGCTATAGAAATCCAAAAGGATTACACGTCACCCTGAACAATACCAAAGACAATGAGGCGCAATTTGGCGAATTTCCCTGGATGGTAAGCATCGAAGAGAGTGTTTGCGAGAACGGGCAATGTAGCTATAAAGCTCAGGGAGGTGGCAGTCTCCTCGCCCCAAATGTGGTGCTGACCACAGCGCATAAAATCGTAAATAGTCGAGAGGGCAATCTTCGAGTGCGAGCTGGTGAATGGGATAAACTGACTACAGATGAATCCTATCACCATCAGGATCGTCTAGTGGCCAAGAAAATTTTGTGTCCCAGTTTCAATCACGCCGTCGGTTTCTACGATGCAGCTCTGCTTATTCTGCAGGCACCGTTTAAGCTATCGCCACACATCGATACCATTTGTTTGCCCGATAGATCCGAGGAATTTGACAATCGTCGCTGCATCGTCACAGGCTGGGGCAAGAAGACCTTGAGCGATCCACACTACCCGAATTTAATGAAAAAGGTTGATTTACCCTACATACCGAGAGGGAAGTGCCAGAAGCTATTGCGTAGCACACGCTTGGGACCCTATTTCCAGTTGCACAGCAGCTTCGTTTGTGCGGGTGGTGAGAAGGATCGCGATGCCTGTCTGGGTGATGGAGGAGCTCCGTTGGCCTGTCCCTCGACACGGAGCGAACCCAATCGTTATGTCGTTGCAGGCATCGTTTCCTGGGGCCTCGAGTGTGGCTACGAGAATGTGCCCGGCGTGTATGCCAATGTGAAGTTGCTGCTTCCATGGATTAATCAACAGCTACAACTATATCAGGTTCCCAAACAACCAAAATAAAAGAAAACCAATCGCTTCACTGTTTCACTGTGTGTGAGTATACTAAATCGATCAGTTTTGTTAACTAAACATTATTCTGTTCAGAGCTATATCGATAAGTTCGATAAGACATCTTGCAGTATCTTGTTCTGTTCTGGCCTAAATCTATAAGTTCTGTTTATTGAAATTTAATGGTAATTGTTCTCCCACGCTGTTAAGGTGTAACAACTTCAATTATATACAGATTAATTGTTCCATGTCTTATGGAACAAACAATAAACCGCTTACAAAAATATCAATTGTAGTAATTTATTTATATATGTACTATATGTATACAAATATTTGTTGTTTCATATAAAATATATGCAATTGAATTCAATAATTGTTTCTATGTTATTTTATTTAAATGTACCTTCCCGCAGCACATTCTAGTTCAAAATTTAAGACCATAAACTGCAAATCACTCATAGAGAACTAGTTCGGCAGATCAGTTCATTCAGTTCTCTGTAATGGAACCCATCACCTGTTAGGTATATCATTAGCTCATTCATCTCTTTGCAACCGCTTCTGGAAGCTGAAACAAGTTTAGCAGAGTAGTCCATTAGTTCGCTCCAATAGTGACAATTATTTTAATAAAAAAGATTGATTGGTGTAAATAATAAGTAAGATAAGCATATGCATAAATGAAACTCTTTATTAGTTTCCGAGCATTGATTACTACATTTTGATTAAGCTTCAGTATTGCAATAATTGGTGCTTAATCAATGTTGATTCTTCTGAGTTGTTCGTTAATCCACGGAGTAAAAGCGGCAACATTTGTATATACCCCCGGAACATTTTTCCGACCGCAGCCAAGGCCCCAGGAGACAATGCCGGCAAGTTTATAGTGATTGGGGCTGCCTTTAATGGGACAAGCAAGTGGACCTCCGCCGTCGCCGAGACAGGCATCCAAACCCTCCTCACCGCCCGCACAAATTGAGCTTGAGTGCAGTCGGAGCTCGTGGTAGTTATTTGCCTTATACAGTAAATCGTTGCATTGCGAATTCGGCAACACACGAAGTGGTATCTTTTTGAGAACATTTGGAAAATCGGCGTTGTGTTGATCTTTTTTACCCCAACCCGTGACAACGCAATCTTGAAAGTCAAAGTTCTCATTGTGAGTCGGTAAACAGATGGGTGCAATGTTTTCCTGCGTGCTAAAAGGAATATCCAGGATAAGAAGAGCGATGTCATTGCTTCTCTCTTTGCGAGAAAACCTTTCATGTAAAATCTGCTGGATGACATTGCGATCTAAATGGGGCTTAGGTTCATCCTGCTTTTCCAAATCCCAATCGCCTGCTCTAACTTTCATTTCCTTGAGCGTGTGATTTTGGACCTTATTTGCTGCTGTTACCACAACATTAGGGGCTATAATTGCACCACCACCAATTGGTTTTGTATTCGACATAATTGCAATCATCCATGGAAATTCACCGAATTCCGCATCCATATTTGGGGTAGCAGCCACAGTGCCCTTTAAGTCATTACCATATCGTTTGCCGCAGATTGGTGGTTGATTCGTATCACTAGCTTCAGGTACTTCTTCAATCTGTAATACAATTGTGGATAGGTGAGTATTTATATACAAATAGATATTCTGACGCAGTTCCTTACCGTATCGCTGATATGACAGCAAGTTTGCAAATAATTGCAAGGCTCGTTACCAAAATCTCGGAGCCTGTACATAATATGGCCGTTGCCGCCGACGGGCTCCGATTTGCACAGATTTTTCTTAACGCATACGCTTTCCTTGCCACACATTTTGTTTTCGCGTACAATTTTCGTTTGATTCAAGTAGACGTCGATTAAGTTCACGAATACCTCGACTTTCTGCTGAATGACAGACAATGCAGTTGTCACATGTGTTCGTAGATTGACCAATTCAATTGCAACATCGTGTGGTAGGTTCAAATCAGTTTTGTGTTGATGTGGACCATGCTCTTCAGATTTCCTGGTTGTAGTTTCAGGCTCCGGCTGTCCTCTTTCCGGCGTAGTTTGTTTTTTTAATCCGAACATACGGTCGAACTCTTCATAATCAATGTCATCTTGACTTACGAGTATGTAATTCGGAATAATAATAATTTATACACTGTGTTGCGTACAATTCTCTAGCACTTACTTTCTTTCGAATCCGCAACTACAAAGCCCGTGAGGAGCATAGGAATTAAAACACTCTTCCACGAACACAGCATTGTGACGACTACATCTGAACAAGGCATATTCCGTTTATTTATACTTACCACTATCAATTCAATTTGTTGTGATTCATTTTGTCCAAATACTAATGCATGTGTATATAGGCTCATATCAGGCATTCAGAAATATTCAGCACATGCTATTATCGCAAATGGATGTGGCCTATAAACGGAAGTGCGCGATCCATACTTCAAGCTATTAATCATAAAATGTTGTGCAAGAATGTATTTATAAATTAAACTATATTTACCAAAAAATTATTTGGAGTATTATTTGTAAATTATATTTTATCATCCGCTGTTTGTTATAATTTTGATAGTTCTAACATACATTGGTAAATGTCTCACGCGGTATTTTTATTAAGATGAAATATGTGATTAGTCTTACGTACTTTTAGCTTTGAATGTTAATTTTTTAGTTTTAGATTTTACAATACCTAACAATTTTAATTTTTTGTGAACTCTAAGAACTGTGTTATTTCTATATTCAATTAAACACGAGTCCATAATGTCTGAGATTTTTGTAAATAGTGAGCACTCGATAAAAAGAATTAATTAATAATCATATTTTCTGTAACAGTTGGATATGCATAGATTTACCAAAGGGTATGTAATAATTTTCATTTATTTTATGTTCACTATAACCAAACTTAGTTTTCAAATGTATCAGTGCTTCCACTCTTAGGAGAGTGTATTGTATTTATTTCTACTTATAAGTTTGGGTTTTTCAATGCTGCCATCTCTAATTAGATTTTGTTTGCTTTGTGCATTCGTTGTCGTTATGAATAAATACATTTATTTCACTAAATTGACTTGAAAGAATTTAATTTTATATTTCGATTTATTTTCAAATTGTTTTAAATTAATAGTGCAGTTTGTAAACAAAAGTTCGCATTTTGTCAAATAAAAAAATATTAATATTTTTATTACAATTAAACATAAATTAAATGAAGAAAATAGTTTTAGAAAATAAACTATTATATGTTTGAAAGTGTAATTGCCTGTTAATAAAGATATAAGGTCAGAGAATGAAATTTGTTGGCACAATAGGTGGTTGACACTGAGTTTGTGTCTGGGTCTGAATATTTTCTCTGTCGTCTGATGAATGTGCAACGTCTGCTGTGCGTGGCGGGAGGAGGAACATGCAATGTGGCTTGGTCTGCTGTCCAGTGCAATTTAAGCAGACGTTTTCTAATAAACATTAAGTTGACATGAGAAACACGCCAAACAAATGAAGCAAATGCATTTCATACTCTGGCCATGTCGGCGCCCCGGACTGCCACTGTTGTCGAGGGAGAGCGGAGAAGCTGCGGGGGTGTGGCATCTGTTTACTAATGCTGCTGCCCTTTTTTTGTGCCGGCTTTCAGCGCTTGCACCGCAGGATATGTTTACAAATTGAAAAATATAGCATGCGACCGCCAGAACGTGCTAAAAAGGCGCACAGTGGTGCTAAGTCAATGGTTAATTGTGGGAACATTTTTGTTTATTTATTAAATATGTATAAATTTCTATTTGAAGATAAACATTCCAAAAATCTGATTAATTTAAAAATACAATTTGTATTTAAAATATTCATAAATTTATCGATTTTATTCTATAGAATTCGATTCACAAATAGGAAAATCAAGATCTAATTTTGTGGTTTTATTTAAAGTGCTAGTTTAAATTAAACATGATAGGTAATTTATAAAGCTTCATCATTGTGATTACACAATATGCCAAGCGGAATATACATATATAAAAAAATGTTGTTGGTCAGAATAGGTGTTCAGAGATGGAAGATTGGACAGTTGGGCAGTCGACGTGCCACGCGATTTTGCTCAAACGTGTACATAGATGCTGAATCTTCTACTACTGTATGGCGAATGAAAGCAGAATTCATACAATATATAAGTAGTTGGAGCACATTTAAAACATAAAGTAGATATATAGTAGGTATATGAAAATGTGTATGTAGTATATGCAACATAAAGTGGCCGGAGCAGCGTAAATCTGACATGAAACATTTGCGTGACAAGCAGAATGCTGGCTTCTCTTGGAGATTCCCTTTGGACCCTGCAGGACATGCAGGACATGCAGGAGAACGAGATGCACAGAAAAATAATTATAGCGCAAATCATAATAATGCAGCTCCCTACAAACATACTACATATAAAACGAAATGAATGAACAAAACCAAGAGTAAACCCAAATCGTGATAAAAATACAAAATTACCCTCAATCGAATCTGAAATACTCTTCACAACTTTTCAGTAATGTATGTTATTTCTGATTTTGGAGTCCCCTATGAAATGTTCAGGGTCAGTTTTACTGATTAGGGACTGGATGTTTTCGTCTTATCTATCACTCGAGTTATACCACATATGCATTGACTCATAGATTGCGTATTGTATGACAGATAAACAACATTAAATCTCAGTTCTGTGAAACTGATCCTCAAATTTTCATAGGGAATTCCCAAATAAGATGACAATGAATCTATTCAATATTATAAAATTTAATAGCCAAGGAAAGATTATATTTTTTAGAAGGGAACTTCCATGATTTGTATTTCGCAGTAAGTCTCACTTATTAATCTTCAAGTTTGTGGGTCAGTTTCACTGACCTGTCTTATTATTTAACTCATACCATATGAAACAAACATTATATATAATATTATAAAAATTAATAGCCAAGGAACGATTAAATTTATATATGTATGGGCATTTAAATCATTTGTATTTCGGAAAAAACCAGACCTATTATTTTTTAATAGCTATAGAGAAATATAACTCAATACAATCACTTATAACTAATCTGTATTATTTAATGGGTTATAGTTTTTTGTTACTCACAGATTATTAATTAATATGATTCATAATCTCAAAGAAAAACCACAATAACAACTTGAGTTTTACTTTTGAAACTTTATACTATATATGAATTTTTTTACTTAAAAGTAATATTTTTTAGCCAAAATATAAAAATTGTAAAACATTGTTTTATTCAAATAATAAAATAGGAAGTTATTATTATTTTTTATTATAAGAGATATTATCATTACAGTAATGAAAAAGGACTGTTTAACCTAGACTTGTAGAAAGATTTCCCAATTTTGTTGCTGTGAAATTTTCTTAAGTCCATTAAAAAAAAAAAAAAACGTATTGAAGTGATATGCTTTATTAGCATTACAAACATGTTAAATATGTTAATAATTATAACTTTATTGTGAGTGAGGCAGAAATCGACTAATCAGTAGCCACAGAATCTCTAATATATAGTATTCATGTTATTAATATTCCAGATTCTTTGTTCCCTACCACAAATCAATTTAATAAGCTTCATTATACAAGCAATTCTGAGTCAATATATTTTTTAAACAGGTTTACATCCAATGACTAATCCATAAGGCTCGCTGGTAGTGTATGAAAATACCTTAGCTGAAAGAAAAGAGAATTCGAATAGGGAATGGGAATGAGTGCAATGTCATCAGCATGAGCATTAGCCCTGGCAACACAACATGTTCCGACTCAGACTGACCGAGAAGAAGCCCGGGGAGGTTGGCTCCGGTGACATTGACAACTGCGGTCCAGACTCAAAGAAGAACTTTAGCGGGAATTGTGGTGATAGAGATTTTGGACTTGGATATGTTTTGATGCTGCGATGACAATGGCATTTGTCTTGACAGCGTCAGTCAAGAAGCGGGGACAAATTAACTGGTAGTCTAGCCATATATACAATACCAAAACCTGACCAACTGATTTACAATGTCAAATTGACAACAATTAGGCTTGCCGCTCTAGTCCATCGCTACTCTGAGTCTCTCTTGCTTTCCTCTTCTCTTCTAATCCCTGTCTCTCTCTCTCTTTCTCTTTCTTTGTTGCCTGACTGTCAGCCTGTTGCGAAAATGTTGACAGCATTCAAATCAAAATGTTGACAACAGCAGCAGAGAGAAAAGCGACAGCGAAGACGAATGCCTCTGGCAATGGAGTCTCTCACTCTGATAAGAGTCCTGTGGAAATGTTGGATAAGAGCAGTGGGGAGGGATGTTGGATAAAGATGTGGAACGGAAGAGCGAGGAGTATTGTCATAAATGTCATCTTTGAGTCATTTGACAGTTGCACTGGGTTCGATTAGGGCGTGATTTGAATAGGAAATTAGCGAAATGTCGTTGCGTCCTTTTCACTTTCACATTTTGTGCTTTGACTTATGGAAACTCGAAAATTTAATTATACCAGCGGGTTCTAAAAAGTAAATTAGATGCAAATTGCATGAAGATGGGGAAATTTCTATATAAAAGAAAATTTTTGATTTCATAAAGAAATGTTAAAATATTATTCGAATTTGCAGAAAATTTAAAGTGAGTAAAATATGAAAAATTTATTTTGAAATGCTTATTTATAAAGTAATTTCATTTGAATGAAAAATATAATAATTGATAAAGAAAAATGAACAGTCTTTTCCTCTTCCTCAGATAAAAACACCAAATTGGTAAAATTGAAAAAAAAAAATAAAATATTTATCGGTCTTAATACATATATTTGTACATAGGTATTATCTTTATGATTTTCGATTGTTAATGTCCATTACCATGATAAAACAGTGTTATTGACTTAATTTGAATCTCGTTCTCAATCATTGCTTGCAATTCTATTTGTCATTTTTTTACACATCCTAAAACTGCAGCTAATTTCTCATTTATTTAGTGTCCTATTACAAGTCAGCGAACATTTCCAGCTTACACTGAAACGCACTTTCAACTGCGGGCGAAATAAAGACTCAGCGGAGTAGAAAAAAAAATAAAAATGTATCTTCAAGTATTATTATCACTTTCGATGCTATAAATTGTATGAGATGCGTTGCATGAGCCAAAGCGAAGACAAGTGTCGAATTCTACGGTTTGGTTTTCATTGGCGCCGACGGAAAGTCTGAAAGTAAACCTCTCTGATGGCAAGGAAGGGTCTGTGGAGTAACTCGCCTTGTCTGCCCCGGCAATGAGTACTTCCTGCTTCCGGCGACTCTTTCTCTCTCTTTAGACTGTCTGGCAGTAACAACTGTAAGCAACTATAGTATAACTGTCGGCAAGTTGGCTTTATTATTTCCACACTGTTGAATATGCATGCATATAAAAGATGTAAGGACAAGGCTGAGGCTGAGGTGAATGGATGTAAGTATTTTGTTTTGCTTTGAAGACTAGCATGTCGTGGAGTCTGAGGTCCATCTTTATAGGCGGGTGCATTATCACTTACCAAACAGGCAAAATATTGTGGGTGCATTAAATATTTTCGACCCCCTGCTCCCTCTCCATCGTTCCTATTGCCAGCGGCAACACAAAGGAGACGTTACGTAAAATGCTGGCAAAAGGACGAAGTCCTGCCGCCTTCCTTTAGGCCAAGCCAAGCAGCAAACTATGTGGGCCTCAGTTGTGCTCACCCTGCAGCCTTTGTCTGAATTTTATATTAAACTATTTGCTGTTGCCTCTGCAGTTTTCTGCTGGTTGCCTGCTACTATGTACGTGGATGCTATCCCAGTCAATGCCGAAATTTACCTCCTGCAAAGTCTGTGCAACGCATTTTCTTTTTTGCAACAATTTGCGGCAGAATTTATGAAAAATTCAAAACAATTATGCTGCCAGTCGCTGCTGCCACAGCATGCACCACAAATATGAGTCAACTGCTTGAGGGTCCGATTAATTTCGATATTGCTGTCGATGCTGCATGAAAACAGCTTGAATACTGACCACTACAAGTACTTACAAAAAACTCTAAAAAACTAATTAAAGCTTTTGATGCATATCTCGAAGTTCTTAGTTTTACAGTAAAAAGATTTATTTTAGGCAATTATTTGAAATAACATCATATTACATCACCCACAAATTCATCAATTCTTAAAATAAGCAAGATTATGAGTCCATTTTATAATATGATCTAATATTCTTAAATACGAAAATATATAAAGTATTTTACTTTCGCGAATGAAATTTTTATTCAATATTTTTTATAGCTTGATTCAAAAGTTCAAATGTACACCAATAAACAAGTAAGAAAGCTACAGTAGAGTATGCTCGACTGTGAGATACCCGATACCCAGTTTGAATAAAAGCAAAATATTGCGGTAATATTTTCAAAATATACCGAAAAAACTACAAAAATACTAAAAATATTGTGCCACCTGTGGTATATTTTGAATTGTAAATTTGGTATATCGGTATAGTACCACATTCAAAATATACCATACGGCACAATATACTAGATTGTCGGCCAAAGCAACTATGACCCCTAGTAAGTAGGCGTTTTTGCCCATACAAAAGTATTTTATTAATAACTTTTACAAATTTGGTATATTTTTTAGTATTTTTGCAGTATATTTGCTATATTTTGAGATTAGTACCGCAAAATATATTGTTTTTATTCAAAATGGGTAGCGGGTATCTCACCGTCGAGCACACTCGACTGTAGCTTTCTTACTTGTTATACCCGCTACCCATAGGGTAGATGGGTATTATAACTTTGTGCCGGCAGGAAATGTATGTAACAGGTAGAAGGAGGCATCTCCGACCCTATAAAGTATATATATTCTTGATCAGCGTCAACAGCCGAGACGATATAGTCCATGTCCGTCTGTCCGTCTGTGTGTCTGTCCGTCCGTCCGTATGAATCACTGGATCTCAGAGACTATAAGAGATAGAGCCATATTTTTTTTCGACAGCATTTGTTATGTTTGCACGCAGATCAAGTTTGTTTCAAATATTTGCCACGCCCACTTCCGCCACCGCAAATCAAAAAAATCGAATAACAAGCGTAAAGCTAGAGTTGCGAATTTTGGTTTATACAATAATTACTATAGTAGTTATGATCCCTGAAAATTTGGTTGCGATCAGATAAAAATTGTGGAAGTTATTAAAGAAATACTTTTGTATGGACAAAAACGCCTACTTACTAGGGGTCTGAGTTGCTTTGGCTGACAATCTGGTACATTGTGCCGTCTATGGTATATTTTGAATGGTGTACTATATCGATATACCAAACATATCATTTGGTATATTTTTAGTATTTTTTAGTATTTTCGGTATATTTTGAAAATGATACCGCAATATTTTGCCTTTATTAAAAATGGGTAGCGGGTATCTCACAGTCGAGCACACTCGACTGTAACTTTCTTACTTGATTTTTTTTGAAGGCGTTCATCACTTATTGTTAATGCAAATATTACTTTGAATAAAACTGTGTATTTTGCTACCCATTGTCTACAATTTTACATATTTGTATCTTTCAAACTTGATTAGAAATTTATAAAATGTTGCCTTTAAATTTGGAGCTTATAAAGATGAAATCTAGTGATGGATTATGTTTAAGTCTAAACTGTTACTTGAACTTAAATTGCCTGAAGATTGAGAAGTTGCAACTTCTTTTCTTAAGTTCCAAGCTTTTTTTTTTGTGAAATTGTGTGTGTATGTGTGTGTGTGTGTGTGTATTTGGTTGGCAAACAATATTGCAGAGCAGAGATTAGTTGCTTATTTTGACAGTAGCTGTCAGTGTTGCATTTAGCCGAAGCAGCTGCCTGTGTAAACAAACAAAAATATTTGCTGCCTCTGCTGCTGCAGTTGCAAGGACAAGTGCTGCTTATGGTGCTGCAAGTTTGAGTTGCCGGCAGAGGCAAAAGTGCTTCCCTTGCCTGATGACTATGATGATATTCTCATATCTCTGCTGCAATGAGTGCATGCTCTTCTGCTCGAGTGCTCTGCTGACTGCTCTCAATCCCCGCCCCTCTGTGTTGTCCCTTCGCCACTCTGTGTTGCAGTGAAGGCGCCTTCGAACTCATCTCGAGCATAGTTTTTCGTATTTCTTGCCTTTGCGTTTCTTCATTTTTCATGTGCAGCAGCAGCAGCAGCAGCAGCTTCAGGAGCAGCGACGTCGGCAGTTAAGCTTTTAATTAAATGCAAGGAAAATTCAATTTTAATTAAAATTTCTCAAAAAGTCTCTGGCCTGGCATGCATATACGGGATACTGTATACGGAATACGGGATACGGATACCGATTTGGGATTTCTTTCTCCCTCTCTGCTTTTGCTCTGAGTGTTTGCCAAACGTGTAAAATTGAAAATTAGGAAATCGAATTGTAACGTTCAGATACTAGAACATTAGAGGGAGGTGCTGGGGAACTGCAATAAGAATGCCTTGTGCCGAGTCCGACTGAGGACTCGTCAGAGCCAAACAAAAGCAAAATTGTAAAGTAATTGGAAATGAAAACTCATTTTGGCCAAAAATCTTCATTCAATTGGTGCGAACCAGTCTCGGTATTGTTCATGGGAGACAAAGTGGTAAAGGGAATAATCTGTTTGCATTGCCAGCGTCCATAGAGCGTAATTTGGGTTATGCTTTGTTTCCTTATAAGCTTCAGCAAGCTTCTGAAAGCTTGGATTAATGCATGCTGTCAAATTAAAGTTCAATCATAAGCCAAAATTGTACTTTGTGTGCTTGAGCATAGAGACAGAAAAATAATTGGAATGATTGAGAGGTTGATTAATTATTTGTATGCTTTGAATGACAAAATTTTTTTTTAATTTACTATATATGATTAAAAAATAATTTGAGAGATGGATTGATTGAATATATATTTATTGTACGTCTAGAATTGAAATAATTTGAAAGAATTGTTCTTTTGAAGTAAAGAAATATGAGAAAATCAAGTGAATAAATGATTGATTGAAGCGTAAAAGTTTTTCTATGATTGAGATAGAAATATTAATACACTCTATCAACAAAAGAGTTAAATAAAGAATGTGAAAAGTCAAAACATAGACGAAGAATTAATTTAGTTGATTGATTAATGGAATAAATTTTAAATATATGAATTGAATGCATTTTAAACATATGTTTTGATTACATACATCGAATTTCAATGAATTTTTATCTTAAACAAAAGAAATATAAATAATTGAATTGATTGGATGTGTAAAAGTATTTCTAAGATAAAGGGTAGAATATTAATACATTGGATTAATAAAACGCGTTAAATAAATAATGCTTAACATAAACGAAGAGTTTTTATGGTTGATTGATTGATAGAATATATCTTTATTACTTGCCATGAATTTAATGAATTTGAGCTTGTTTTGCTTTCTTACAAGGAATTACAGAGTATATTTGTGTATAACAAATGAAATGAATTGAGGAAGACATATTATTTTTTATAAAATTCCTTAAACGCATGATACAAATAATGCTGAACTTAATATGTTAGCCAAATAATAAATGTGGTTTATTGATTCAGGAACTATTTTAGAGAAAATAGTTTATTGTTTTTTTCCAATACGTTAGAGTTTTAACAATATATAATTTCAATGAAGTTAAAATTAGTTGTATTCTAAATCTCGATATAAAGAGTATCCGTTAAACCAAACCAAAAATATTGATTTCAATATGATGACAATAAACCAGAATCAGAAAAAGGTCGAATCTCCACCGCCAGATTGATAGAAAACATACAGTAATTAAAAAAAAAAATGAGCAAATACTCTTTAAAGCAAACATAAAGTTAAACAAATATAATACTAACACATAAATAAATTCATTGATAGTGAAGAAAACCTGTTGCAATCTTCTCAGTCTAAGTTTCTGATCCAATAGCTACACATCACATATCATGCATGGAATCAAACGTGACAGCCAAGTAATTGTGACATTGGCGCAAGTTTCAGCTGTCTGTGTGGTGTTTGTGCTTTCTTCTAAGGCCTGTTTCTTTGGTAGGGCTTAGAGCAAAAAAGTTTTTAGCCCCTGGGCTCGAGCTTGAGCCTGAGAAAAGGGGCTCAGGCAGCTTTTCGGTAGCATTTTGCACATAATTTAAACGCACACATCCTGTCAGTCATAAATTACACATATTACATGCACGTATAAATCGCAGGCCAGATACCAGATACGACCATGCCAAAAGTGCGCCGGCAAACTGAGAGCAAAGTGCTTAACATACTTTTTGGCGCAACGCCCAAGGAAAAAAAAGGGGGAGGAAAAGGGAAAAAAAGTGAATGAAATAAAGAATCCAAGCTGGAACCACATAGACATCGACAGCAACAGCGACAGCGACATTCACATAGGCAAATCTGCGAAATGCACGTAGCATAAGAAAGTTGAAAAACTTTTCGCATGCACACCAAGAGACAGACAGCCAGCGAGGGAAAGAGGGAGAGAGAGAGAGAGAAAGCAGTGAAAGTTGAAAGTAAGTCAAGACGCTGCCAAAGCGAAAAAGGCGACCAACTTTTACTTTTGCACTGCAAAGCCAAAGATTATGGCAGCTTGACGTGTTCCCAAAAGTCTAGAATTCGCCCCTTTTTAAATTGCCCGTCCAGACGGGGAGTCTCTCGTCTATACTAATTTAGATTCCTCATTGATAAGCTGTTCTACACACACACACACACACAGGTATATGTGTAAACGCACCTTGCAGACACTTTATGAGCAGCCCATATCGGGTCATACGTGACCAAAGACCTATCGACAAGATTTATGCATCGATGAATCACTCGAAGCGTTCTAGCATATGATAAGCTTATGCTGTACTTTAGTCTCGAATTGTTTTCATATAAAATAAGCTTGACGTTCATAACATGAGCATTCGAAATAAGGTTTATAAATTCTAAAGATTGCAATGAGAAAAACTAAAAGCATATCGTTTACTGCTAAATTAAGTAATTAATTGGGAAAGTGCGTCAATAAGAATGTGATTTATATTGACTAGGTCTGGATAATTGTTTTAAATATCTGAAGTGATCTATAATAATTTCTAATTCTCTTTATGCTCTTGATAAATGAAATATTTAATAGATAAAGTAAAAGCAAGTAAAAAGTTTGACTTAAATTATTTTATGCTATACTCCGACTGAGTTTAGTAAAGTATGTAAGTGTTAATTGAAATTTCGAAAATCAGCGCTGGATACTCGAAAAAAATTAAAAATGTCTTCCCATATTATATTAAATTATTTATATGCCGCAGAATGAAGTATTTAATAGAGAAAATAAAATATTCGCATCGATATTCTATTTGCAACGAATATATTCAAAACTCCAACATATTCTTACGTCTTAATTCTTTTGATGATGAAGTTCAACTGTGTTAAATATTTTATAAAGAAAATAAAAGAGTATCAAAAGTAAAATTATATTAATATTGTGAAATATGGATTATATAAAATATTATAGAATATCTTTAAAATACCCATTTTTTTATAAGCATGAGTTTGTAAAATAATTTTGAGCTTTGCAATAAAACAAAATTTAATGAACAAGGGATAACATTTTAACTTCTACCAGTTAATAGTTTAATAAATAAAAAAAAAACTTTGTAAATATATTTTCACAATAGAAAACAATTTCTTGCCATCTCGGCATTAAAATTTGACACAGACCGAAGAGACGAAAGTGTGATGGAAAGAGAAGAAAAGTTGAATGTCTCACCTTTGAAAAGCGCTGAAAACGCATTGAAGTTAGTTGTCTCTGTTAATTTGCAGTTAGCCAGCCAGAGCAGGAAACTTCACCTTAGGAGACAAGCAGCAGTAAATGGGGACGAGCATCATGAAGCACATAATAATAACAGTAGCAGAAGGGAGGCGGAAATTCAACCCAAGAGCGATGCGGTCGGGACCCGCCACTGGGGCGAGGCGAAATGAAACCGCCATCAATGAACCGCAATTGTATTTGTTTGCAAATAACTGAACGTTATCGGAGACTATTTATCTTTATCTACAATAACGGGAAAGGCAACAAGGACAACGGCTCTGAAGCTGGGGGAAAACAACTAGCAACCAGTAAGCAGCAACCAACAACCAACAACCAACAGGACCAAACAATGCAAAACGACACCGCCACAGTGGCCACGGCCCAAAGGGAGACGAGAGACCAAAGACCGAGCGAGTCGATGCCATTCAGCTGGAGGATTGTGAGGCAAACTTTAGAAGAAAAGAGCAGCAGAGATGCTGATGAGAGGGAGGAACTTCAGCGGTTGTGCCAAGGCGCCAACTGAAATAATGATGCAAGCGCCAATAACAATAAAAGTGAAGAGAAAATGGCGAGCACAAGGATATGTATGTATGTAAGTCGCAAGTCCATCCAAAGACAATAAGAATGTCTGCACTGCTCGAAGTGGCAGCTACTTCAAAGTGCCGCCCGAGTCCTTTCATGTAGTCCAGTAGTGTCCAGTGTTCCATCAAGAACTGGTTTAAGTTTAAGCTTTGGTCACAGCGTATTCGTGATGCCTGATTTAAGCACGATTTGCGAACGTATTTTACGCATAATCAAATTCAACCCAAAGCGTTTACTGCTCCCCCACTTTTATTTTCCTTTATTTTTGAGCTTATACTTTCTCGGCAGCTGATTGCGCCTAAAACCATGCAAATTAAATTTAATGGAAAATGTATTTTTCATATTTTTCGGCTTCTCGTTTTTCGCCTTGTCGCTTGTTTTTCTTCGCCACGGGGTGTCTGCAATTTTTTTTTATAAATCAAATTGCGGCTTTATAGCCGCGCATTAATAAATAAAATCATTCAACAAGTAACCGGAATGCGGGCGGAAAACAAAGACGAAGGCGCGTTTTTTGTTTCATATGAAATGCAAAATCAATACACTGTTTAGACGCTTTCGCTTGAGAGTTTTGCCTTAAACTGTTTTCGATTTGCATGTCGAATATCTTAATGTTTTGTTTTACTTGTTATTATTAAATTTTTATTTTCGAAGAATATAATTATTATGAAATTGAATACGTTTTGTAACTGATCTTTTCAATTGTAAGTTTAAAGTTGGAATAAAGTTGGTTTTCTTACAAGTATAATCTTATTTTATTCCTTTCTGTTTTGAAATAAGAATTTCGTAAGTATTTACATATATTTTAATTCATATTTGTCATTTCTGTTATTATTTTCATTGTTTATTTTTTATCGCTTCGAATATATTTTTCATATATTGATGTAATATTTTTCATAGATTTTGATGTAAAGCTTTTATGTTATTGTTTTTAGTGCCACCGCTTGAAGAATTTATTTATTTATTTTACATTTTCGCTTATAACTTTTTGTGTAAGAGTTGCAGACTCTTTGACGAGTTGTTAACATGATATTTATATGGCAGAAACCAATCTGTAATCAGCACTTAAAGCACATGCCGACACATGCTTTCAAGTGTTGTATGCGAGGGTTGACAGCGAGAAAGAGGAGTAACAGATAGAGAAAGAAAAAGAGAGAGAGAGAGAGAGAGAATTGGGGAGTTTTTGCATGAATTATGCAAAAGAGTTTGTTGAACTGTTGTGCGGTGCGTTGTGGTCCCATAAAGGGAATACTTAAATGGGATTTGGGAAATCGCAAGCAGAGCAAGCGAAAGAGCGAGAAACCGGGAGAGAGATGGAGAGAGATAGTTAAAGTTGGCAATTGGAAAAAGGCGAAATGTGTGGAGTGTCAAAAGTGGAGAGCTGCTCTTTGATGGCATATCAAATTGCATTCGAGTTAAGTAATATAATAAAGAGATCGCTCTCATATACATAGTATATAGAGTAAAGTAAATATATTTCCATCGAATTGTTCTCGCATAGTATTTACAGTGCCTACAAAATGGAGGCATAAACTTGTTAAGGCAACGCGTGTTTTCCAATAAATTTCCCAGGCGTTAACTGCGAAATCCCATTGCCCATTTACTTACTGCTGCAACGTGCAGCGTGCAGCGTGCAACGTGCTGTGTGTGCCGCATGCAGCGTGCACCACCTGAAAATTGCAACTTAACAATGCTTGAGAGTCGCCACGAAGTGTGTGTATGTGTGTGTGTGCATGCAACACACATGAAACGCTGCTGCCCCATGTGGCAACGCATGCGGCGTATAAATCAATATTGGCAATTTAAAATTGGCTGGCGGTGTATGAAGCCAATATCCGGCGTTTGGTTCGCCCACTTGGCACAAAAAATAAAAAAAAAAGAAGAAAAATCGGCTCACACACACACACATCTAGTATATATTTACACTCACATACACACAGACGCATACCACGGCTATGGGGCAAACGTGAATCTTAGACAAACATCGTGTGGCAAGCGCAGCGTTCAAAGGATTCTGTGTGTCCGTGTGTTTGCACGGATGGAGGATTGGCCAACTGTTCGCGCAGTCTATTAAAAATGCGCGTATGTACAGTTTGTGGCCCTTTACTGAGTTGGCCAGCGGGTAAACAAGATGCCTCCCAAAATAGAAACAAGTAATAGAGTTACAGTCGAGTGTGCTCGACTGTGAGATACCCGCTACCCATTTTTAATAAGGGTAAAATATTGCGGTATCATTTTCAAAATATACCGAAAATACTAAAAAATACTAAAAATATACCAAATGATATGTTTGGTATATCGATATAGTACACCATTCAAAATATACCATACACGGCATAATGTGCCAGATTGTCGGCCAAAGCAACTCAGACCCCTAGTAAGTAGACGTTTTTGCCCATACAAAAGTATTTCTTTAATATCTTCCACATTTTTTATCTAATCGCAACCAAATTTTCAGGAATCATAACTACTATAGTAATTATAGTATAAACAAAAATTCGCAACTCTAGCTTTACGCCTGTTATTCGATTTTTTTGATTTGCGGGGGCGGAAGTGGGCGTGGTAAAAATTTGAAACAAACTTGATCTGCGTGCAAACATAACAAATGCAGTCGAAAAAAAATTATAGCTCTATCTCTTATAGTCTCTGAGATCCAGTGTTTCATACGGACAGACGGACAGACACACAGACGGACAGACGGACATGGCTATATCGTCTCGGCTGTTGACGCTGATCAAGAATATATATACTTTATAGGGTCGGAGATGCCTCCTTCTACCTGTTACATACATTTCCTGCCGGCACAAAGTTATAATACCCTTCTACCCTATGGGTAGCGGGTATAAAAACCAGGCTAAAAAGCGGAGAGAGAAAGACAGAGAGGCTAAATGCTGACTAGGCAACGCCTAGACCCATTGAAATTGGACAAAGGAGTTGGGAGTGAGAAGTTGGATAGATAAACCTTATCGCAGCCAAAGCTTTGATTGCCGATTAAAGATACAGGGACAAAGGAAACAATTTTGCTGGACATGAACGTAGAATGTGTAAAGCTTTAAACGCTGAAATCGCAATTAAAATTTTGTGGCGGCGAGCAAAACAAAACAACAAAATGCTTTCATACTTCAACACTCCCCGGAAAACAAAGTGAAATTGCCTAATTATGCGCCTATAAGTATGCAAAAATTTAAATATTATGCAAATTGCACACTAAAAACACAGAAAAACAGCAAACGCGAATTGTGACGCGTCGTGTGTATCGCTTGGGATGCGCAATTTAAACGGTTTTTGTTTTGATTTGATGACATCATCAGCACGGGAAATCGCGTCAAAAACGAATTATCACAGAGAGCAGAGCGAAGCAGAACAGAACTGAATGAGAGTCCAACAACTAAAATTTGTTTACGCGAACAAACGCATAAAATGATTGAAAGAAATGAGATGAGCAAAAGAGAGAGAAAGACAGAGATAGATAGAGAGGGAGAAAGAGAACACTCTAGACAGTTTTGCGTGCAAAAATAAAAAGCAAATTTTCGACTGTAGTTATTGCCTTGGCTCTTGGCTCTTGTTGTCGTTGCTGCTGTCTGTTGTTGTTTATTGTTGATACAATAATAAAAAAAAATTCCAAGAAATAGGAAATGAAAAATCGTTCAAGCATAAAGTATGAAAAACACAAATAAATACCAAATTGATTTTACCCTCAAAATTTATGAATATTATTTCTATATGTATGCGTGTGTGTGTGTTTATGAGTGTGTGTTTGACCGAGTTACAAACTAGTGGGAAAAAGTTCACAGAGAAATTGTGTATGCTCGAATAAAAAATAAAAGAAACAAAATTTGTAGTCATTACCTTTCAATTAACATAACAGCACTTTTAATTTTTTAATGAATTAAAGCAAAGTAAACAACAAAGTCAAAATATATAAATATATATAAGAATTTAAAGGGCAACCTTTAGTCCATCATTGCTGCAGCTCGTCTATTTTTATCACAAACTACAAAATTTGTTTGGCCCGCATTTAAATTCAATTTTCAGGCATTAATTCATTTTGCTCGGTCAACCAAAAAAACATTGGAAAATTAATCAGCTCGGCATTTAAATTAAATACCATAAATAATGCGCGTTGAATTAAATGGCAACTGTGCTAACGCGCTTGGCGCTCGGCGTGTTTGTAAAACCATAATAACAAATAGAAACGAGCGAAAAACGCAAAAATTAAAAATGATTATTGTTTTCATCGGGCCTTGATTACATTTTTCGCCAACCGAAAACAAAAGTGCACAACTTTCATTCAACATGGCTACATTTGCGTCAGTTCATTTAATTTTGATCACTTGATGTGCTCATCGATTTACGTATTGTGAATTGACTTTGATGTGCTATGAAAAAATTAAAAGGAATTTGGAATGGAAAAGACAAAAATTAAGCTTTTAGCTCTTGATTGGCACTAAACTAAAGATTTTGGAATTATTTTTTTGTTTGCATTGAAAAAATTAAAAACAAAAATGAATGAATTTTTTGTTTATTTATTTTATTGCAGAACAGTTTCATAAAATTAATCTTAGCTCTAAATAAAGTGCTAGTCTAAAGCTATATGAATAACCTTTACTTATTCCAAAAATTGTTCCAGATTATGTATTTTCTTAAGTGGAGTTTACATTTTATAGTCGCGCATTCCTTGCAACTCTGTTTTGACAAGGAATGTAATAAAGGATGGAAAATCATCATATAACATATGTGCAGCAGAGCATAATTTATTATATATGTTATAATGCATATGTTTTTAGCTGTTGAAATTTGCATTTCGCAAAGTTTTTAATTAGTTCATTTTTGAACAATGTGAGACGATTCCGTTAATATTTATAAATGCAATTTGAACATAATGCAAATTCAATGCTATCTGTCTTAGTGAGAATTCTATAAATTCAATTAAACTGATCATGTTTCAATTTAAGTATTAGAAATAAGAATACGTTTAAAGACGATTTACTATTAGTATATTTGACAATAAATTAATTTAATGCGAGTCCTGTTATATTAATATGTTGCTTAAAAATATCGTTGTAATATAAAGTAATTTCTCGCATTCAATATGTATTGTAAATATCTAGTTCTTAAACTTAGACTTCTTTCAATATTATGCAGAAAATCACTCCTTCTGAGTCTCTTTTGACAATGAAGTCTTTAATATGTTTTCAGAATTGGTTTTCATTGTATAAAGCTTTTATTATTTGAATATAGAATAATATTAAAAGCTGTTGGCCTCATTAATTGATTAACGGATCTCTATAAAAACTCTCATGTATGTTATGCTATTATGTTAGCAATTACATTCGGCTTTCTAATCTTTAATAAAGAGCAACCAATTTTGTAAATAATTACTTACAATATTAGCATTCTACATATTTATTTAATATCAATTCTTTAAAGTTAACTAAATATTAAAAAAGATATTCTTAAATGACAGCTCTTAAATTTCGTGCATTCCCAATTGTTGAATAGAAATGTTGGCCAAGTTGAAAGCAGGTTTTTATGCAAGTTTTCTTACCGTTCGTTGCATGGGTATTTTAGTGCACAACTTACTTATTATATATGCAATAAAATATTTAACGTAATTAAAAGCAATCTCTTCTACGCCTTGGCATTTAGCGACTGCTCACTGCACTTTTAGCAGTCGCCGTCAAATGGCCAAACAATTCTCAATTGCTTCGCTGTGCCAGGAAGGAGCTTTACATTAATTGCCTTATTCCATTTTAGTTTTGGCCTTTTGCCTTCCACTTCTTCCACACCTTTGCTCTAACAAAAAGGTGCAGAAGAGATGGCAAAATAAATGCCGGGTTAAGTACGAGACAAGGCAGAAAAACTGTAAAAGAGCTGATAAAAAACTTAAGGCCTGAGACTGAGAAATTCGCAGCTAATAAAAAAAAGTTTCGAGGCCCAAAAGCTACGCGAATTACTTGAACAGCGAAAAAAAAACAAGAACACCAGTTTGGCTGCCAAATTTTCATTTTAAATTGAGCTTTCATTTGGCTAAGAGAAATTTAATTTGTTAAACAGCATTTTATTGCTCATACGCCACGGGGGCTGCGCTTGATTGAAATTCACAGGAAACATTTTGATTGGGTGCAGCATTTTAGGTAAATTTCATAAAGTTCCTATACAAGTTGAATTTATTTGAACTTAATTTATGTTGATTGAATTTCATAGAAATTGCATATTCAATTAATTTAATTTTAATTTCTATAAATATTTGTTAAATTATGGAGAGTTTTTGTTCTTTGCCTAAAATAATTTTGTTAAATGAAATTTCTGGTTTTAAATTTAATATTATATATAATATTCTACTAATTCGTTTACGACCAAAGCCAAAAATATTATACTTGATTTTATTTCATTTTAATTCTTATTATAATTCACAGCAAATTACGGATTTTTTTTATAAAATATATTATTCATATTTGCGAGCAGAAAAATAAAGTCTAAGCTGCATAGTGAAATGTTGTGACTTTTTCCAATAATTAGCCAACGCTTAAAGCAAAAATATTGAAAATATTACTCTAAATTTAGGTTTTATTTATTTAATTTTTAAAGCAATTAACTTTTTTTGATTGTTTACGAAAATTTTGCTGCACAGTGAAGAGTTAATTTTGATTTTAGTTTTCTCAAAACCAAAGCCAAAAAATAAATCACTTTTAGAAAGAACTTTTATTTTTTTTATTTAATAGGTTCCATTCAATTAAATGAATTATTTTATAAAAATGAGGCGAATCAAAACTTCTAAGCAGAATATATAATTATATATGAATTATAAATAATTGTAGTTGTAAATTAATTTAATTTGTAAGCAATTTTTTGCTTATTAGCTTACATCAATAAAAAGTAATTTCGTTCTCCTTAAATTCCATTCAGTGCAATCAAATTTGCAGCAAATAAAATCGATAAACGGAAAATAAAACATCTTTACATTTAATTATATTTAAATTTAAGTATTTCTAGCAAACAAATCCTGTATATAAAATTTAAAATAGTTGCAGTTCGAATTTAATTTTATTTGTAAGCAATTTTCCTTATCGATTGCTTCAAACTCCCCGGAATGATTTGCATTATGCATTTAATTTACAGCACAAAGGACCACAAGGGCTCAGCAAGATACAAACATAGAGAGGGAGAGAGAGAGAGAGAGAGAGAGAGAGAGAAAGAGGTGCTGCAGCTGGTGCAGTGAATGCCGCCTAAAGTTGTGCTATTAATTAATTAAATTTTGACTACAGCAGCGTCGTCGTCGTTGGCCCCATCGCAAGTTCTGGTGCACAATTAATCCTTATTAATTATATGCTGCCTGTGGATTTATGGCATGTTTTGTGTGTTGGCATGTGCCCAAGACACACACACGTACACACACACACATGGCTCGCATGGGTGACTAAAGTCAATTGTAAGTTGTTGTCCTTGCTATTGCTGTTGTTGCTGTTGTTGTGCTTTGCTTGTGCTGCGGCCTCTCAGCATTTGTAGAGGACATTGATAGGCTTTTGCCTGCAATTCAACGTCGATAGCTCAGCGGGACAGCCTGATTGTCTGTCGACTCTCTCGCTTTAGACTGCATCTGACAGCTGAGACAACAGCACAACTCAATATAAACTAAACGTGGACAATGGCCTTTAATTGCTCACGCGTTTACAACGATCACGAGCTGAATGCGGTTCACAACATGAAATTGATAAGCCACATTAGAGAGAGAGAGAATGGCTTTTATTCCTCCCCATTCTCCAGTTTGACACTTAAAGACTAAATTTAAATTTATATTCGTTTTAGGAACTTCTTTTTAGATATTTCCCTTTGGGGCCGCAGCCTAAAATTATATTTTGTTGCGTGAAACTTTCTGCGAGTGTCGTTAAGTTAATGCGCATTGGAGATTTGAATAGAATCTAAATCCAAATATCAACTGTCATTATTTTGCGCGCAACTCCCCAAGGCAACTTTCCATTTTTAGCTGACTTCACTTTTTCTACTCTTGTAATCAATAGCGAAGAAGAGTAAGAAAAAGTAGTTGATAGAATGTAATTTAATGAAGTGTAGTCGCAAATTCTATTAGCTGACAGTGTAAACAGTGAATCAATTAGAGAAGCAAAGGAGAAATCAACACAAATGAAGAGTATCTTGCAGTCTATCACAAGCTTGATTGGTTTGCTATTTACGACGTTTTACCCCATTTGCCATCTAATGTTTGATGTCAATCAGCAGTGAAAATAGAGTCATTATCATTGTCTGTTTACCGATTAACACAGCGTTTTTTTTCTGCCCCAGATCTCTTTTTGTGTTTGCATATCATTTAAAATCAATTTAGTAATCAGCCAGGCGTATTTTGTTAAACAGTAATTAACATAAATCAATTGAATTGTCAGTCGGTTACATAAAAATGTTTACCCAATTTGCTCGGGTGACATTAATTAGAGCGAAGTCCCATGGGTTTCACTACCTCTCTCTCTCCCTCTCTCTCTCTCTCTCTCTGTCTGCCTTGGATAGTTTTGCTGATTAATGGCCCGCTTCAGTTGCATATTTAACTCGTATTGTATTTGTAAAAATAAAGGTGGGAGATTGAAATGTTTTAAATATGCCAAATACCCAGTATTGTATTGTTGCAATGCTTTTGCATTGTTTAGCTAATAAATTATTTATTTGTGTGATAAATACATATTTTATTATCAAATTGAAAGTGTTAAACAAGTAAGAAAGCTACTATCGAGTATGCTCGGCTGTGAGATACCCGCTATCCATTTTGAATAAGAGTAAGACTGTGCGGTATTTTTCTTTATATATATCACATTCCCATAGATACATAATATACCAACGGATATACTTGGTATATTGATGTAGCACACTCCACAATATACCATAGAGTGTCGAATATATCAGATTTTCAGCCAAAGCAAATAAGACCCGTAGAAAGAAAGCGTTTTTTTTTTTTGTCATACAAAAGTATTTCTTAAATAACTTACAATTTCCGATCGCATCCAACTTTAAGAGATTGATGAATATTTTAGCTTTTATTGTATGTACCGAAAATAGCTTCTCTAGCCTCAAAATTACTATTGTTAATAAACTTAATCTACGTTTAAAAATAAAAAGTGCTGTAAAAAATGATATTTCTATCTCTTCCGTATCGTTTCTGCTGTTGATGCTGATCAAGAATAAATATACTTTATGGGGTCGGAGTTGCCTCCTTTTGTTATATAATACCCTTCTTCCCTGTGAGTAGCGGGTATAAAAATGTTGAAATATTCTATATTGTTATGTATTCCTATTGTTGATATTTACATTTGCTATTGATAAAGTGTTGAAAGTTGCAAGTGCTTAACACCTTTAACTGTCTGTAGAGCTTTAGCAGCAAATGAAAAACTTGCTGCAATTGCATCTAAAACAATATGTGATGCCAAAGGAAAATCCTGCTGCTGTAGGAGCACATAAATTTTAGGGGGCAACAACAGCAGCAACAACAACGAGGCTCATATATTTTACGTTAAGGCTGCCAGCCAAAGGACAACAAATATTTTGTGGCCAGTGTGCAGGGGGCAGACGTCCTTTTTTGTGGCCACGCCCACTACTGCACTTGCCTTTTCTTAGGCAAGAAGCAGTGCGAAACGCAGAAGCAAAGGCAATTTACTTGCCACACATGTGTGTCACTGTCTGTTGCCACACATATGTATGTGTGTGTGCGAATGTCTAAGTGTGTGTATGTGCCATTAAGTGTAATTGTATTGCATTTTTGAGCTTGGAGACAGAACTCGCACTGAAGACTGAGAGAAAAACCATTACAACTAAAACAAAAGTGTGAAAATATTGAAAGCTTGCTTACAACTGGCCAAATCTAACGGCACTTGCAGCAGCAACAGCAACAGCAACAGCAACTGCAACTCCGACTCGAACAAAAACAACAACAACATCGAGGGCAAGAGCGAGAACTTTCTGCCTGCAGAGCTTGCAAAGTTATTACTGTCGGGTGCCAGAGGCAATGGCCAAAGGATGCTGAGGACTCGCAGCCCAGGCAATGCTTTCGCCATGAAATTCTTTTTGTAAATAATGTGTGTGTACGTCTAACACACATAGGCACACTTATGTACACACACACACATACTCGTACACACACACACACTCGATTGCAGCTTGTGTTAATGGCGTTGACTGTTGCTCATTGCTGTTATTGCAGTTGATGCTCTGGCCTATACCCAGCAATCGATTGTATTTATTTCGGGAATGTATTTATTCCGGATATTCAAGTAAACATTCCAAACCATTTCTTTTATTATTAATCAACCACAAAAAGTCGTTTAATTTGATGTATTTTTTATTTCCTATTGAAATGAAAGTAATCTATGAATAATCGATGTTGAAAAGGTTTATGAATAAATTTTCTTTTACTTAGAAATGACATTTTAGTTTGTAATACTCAACTAAATTTTTTGTACTTAAAATTTATTATCTTCGAGTTATACATTTTATATATTTCGACTAAATGTGTATTATATTAATGATTTTTATTTTATATATTTTTTATATTTAAATAACATTTAGTTATTTTTGTAATATTCTTGCGCAGAATTTAACCAGATTTAATATTTTAAAACATAGCGATTGTAATAAATAGTTATCATCTTAGAGTTACGCATTTTATAAGATTTTGTACACTAGTATCAACCTATAATCTTGTTGCATTCATCATCGCACCAAATATAGTATTTTCCATTATATTAATTTTGTATTTCTGTAATATATTTTTAAGGCAGATTATCAGATTATCTACGAAGTATCTGCCGGTGTGGCACTAGCTCTCTTTGAATTTCAACTTATTCCTCGGCTTGTTATTATTTTAGTTGCTTTCACTTTACGCCCAGGCGTATAATTTCTATATGCTCGACTACAATAAAAACCCCAAGATGGAACGAGAAAATGAGAGCTTAAAGTGTTTTATTTTCCTTTTTTTATATGGGTGCGCAATAAATTGCTTTAAAGCTTTTAAGCCACAACTGGCTTTGCGAAGTGAAGAAGGAGCTGAGGGAAAAATCGTCTTAAAGATTCGCTGAAAAGTGCGCTTTTAGGGTTAAGCCTGGGGGTAATTGTAGGCGGTCGTTTCTTGACCCCCTTTTTGCATTCATCATGAGTGCTTTTGGCCGATAAGCGCTGTGGTTAGCCCCCAGGGAGAGGTCTAGTCTAATGTAATGGCCGTCTGTCTTGGCCATTGATTTGATGCGTGTGGATGGCTTTATAAGCCACCCAAAAATGAGCCTCTAATTGTGCGGCTTGTGGTCAATATTTTATGGTTATGGCCATGGCAATGACCAATAATTACATTTTCAAGTCAAATGTGCTGAAAATCTTTTAAATTGATTAAACGAAACCCAAGAGAACACTGTTTTCCCTTCAATAAGAAACACTTTAAAGTTGTCGTTGAACAAATTTTGTCACCAACTTGAACTCAGACAGTCAAGTGCTCAATTGACCCGATTTCTTAGTTTTGGGCACAGTTCTCTTAACTGGATATAATCTTGGGTCAACTCACACAGAGCTGAGATACTATTAAATTATGATGCCCCCAAAAGACACACAGTTGTGCATCGTCAGGTCACAGGTTGAATTGGGGAGAGCAAAATAAAGTAAGTAATTCAATTGCATATGTTAAATCAGTCAGAGGGCCCAGGCTGTGTGTCCTTAGAGGCAGCTTTAAGATGCTTGAAATCAGGTGGGAAAATATTTAAGTTAGAAAAATTGTAAACGTCTTTAGTTTTGGCTAATATTAACTAAACTATCTCTGCGCTATATCAAATATATCGTACATACAGATCAAGTTTGATGCTATTTAAGCGACACAAAAATTATTCCTTTTTTTATGTAAGTATTGTTGACTCTTCCATTCTTTAATCAAAAGAGCAAGTAGTTTTCTAAAGAAATTGTAAACAATTTGAGTTTGTATATTCAAAATCTGATGAGATTTTATTTAAGCTAAATGTTTGAAGATAGAAAAGCTGTGAATCTCTTCAAATTATTGTAAAAATGTCATGATGTTTAGTTTCAGTTAATAATAAAGAGTAATTTAAATAGTTGTGATGAATATGAAAAATCTAATCTTAAAAGTCTAAAAACGAATTTGAGAAGGATCTCAGGATAATAATTAAGATATGTCCATTTAAGTTATGTGATGCTCTTTTGGGTTAGTTAATATTAAACAAGTCATTTAAATAGTATTAAGGAACTAATCTGAAAAGTATAATAGGAAAAAAAATGTATTTAAGCGAATAATTTCTTGTTATAATAGTAAAATGTTGGATAAATTTATATTATTTTATGAAGTTATTTAGATGCAAGCAATCTAATCCTAATCTTTGTAGAGAAGTTTGTATAAGTTTTGTAAAGCTCTGTCCTTACGATTATTAAACAACTAACCACAATAGGCTAATATCGAAGAAGTACTCAGAACGAAAGATAATTTTGGAGGCTAAAGAAATTAGCACATGAATGATTTATCATGCTAAGAAGAACAAATGTTTTGTAAAGTGATTAAATGTATACAATGCCAATATTCGAGTTGTCTTTCCTCAAGTATTGTCACATATCATCAATGACATAATCCTTTCCTTTTTCGACACATTCATCCATTTGCGGAATGTTTCAATTTACTTTGGCTTTGTTTAGATTTCGGCTTTGCACACTCAATTCTAACGATCTTTGCACAAAAATCAGTTGGTAAATAAATTTAATGTAATTAAAATCAAATATCATGTGACTTACAACTTGCCCCGAAAATTTTCAATTCACAGCCAGGTGAACAAAGCCAGAGCATTGGCAAATACGCAGCACATTGAGTCCTTTGGGGAGGAGAATGGCAAAGCAAATGCTCTATGCTCTATGTGTTTAATTGTAAATATTTTCACACACACCTGACACCGCAAACAAACACACACGCACGCTTGACAGAGACGGAAACAGACAGATGAAGATACTTGGTGTGCATTGATTTTCGCCTCAAGGTGTTGGAATTACACAAATTGCAATTTATTTGCCTTTGCAGACCAAAACTAAAGCTGAAATACTCGCATGCTTCGCTCTCTCTCTCTCTCTCTCTCTCTACTCTGCTGATTAATATGTCTTGCGTTTTGTGTATTTGTGTTTGCATTTAACTGGTGAATGGGAAATGGAGGACACAAAGAGAGCGATGATAGAGAGGAAGGAAGGACGGGTTGAAAGGGCGTCCGATATGCTGATATCCTGCATGACCTAGACAAATATTGTGCGTTCTGTTTCCATTTCCATTGCTGCTGTTGTTTGGGTCAGCAAAAGCAGTTTGTCATCCCAGAGAGCGAGAGAGAGAAACTGGAGTGGACAACGAAAGGACACATTTGTTATTTTGAAATATTTTGTTGATTTTGGCCAAGAAGATTTTCCGTAGCCGAGCTGAGCCAAGGCATTTGAGGTTTTCATTTGGCTAAAAGCTGCTCCAACAACAACACATTTCTCATAACTCCAACTGACACACACTAATTGTTGTGCTTGTTTCTCTGTGCTCTATGTAAGTTTTTGTGTGTGCATGTGTCTGTGTGTGTGTTTGGACAACCAAAAATCCAATTCATTGCTCTGAGTTGCTGTTGTAGCTGCTGCTCAAGCTCTTCGAAATTGGTTTAACCTGGCGTATGAGTGATTTAATATTGAATTATGGTTTTTGATTTTTGCCATTCGTTTTACGCTTTTCACATGCTCTGTAATAGATTTATGAATGCCAGCGATTGACGACCAGACTAATCCAATATGCAAAACCCTTTTACTGTCATCTCACTTTGCCTCGCCTTCGCTTGTCTCTGCATTGAAACTTTCGACAAGCAATTGCCATGTCCGAGTACGAATTGAAGAAGGAGCTAAAAGAGGGGCGTGCATCCTCTTCAGTTCACTTCAGCTTCAGCTGCAACTCGTTGCGGCATTTTGCCAAGAAAAATAGAAGCGATGTCCAATTTTTTGGCACAGTGGCGTTCAAAATTAGTGCTAAGCGTGTGAACGAAATGCAAATATTACACAGCTCATTAAGTTTGAATTGGATTTAACATTCCCGTTCAAAGTTGGCAATAGCATGGCCGCAATTTTAGCGCAAAATGCAACGATTGCTTCTATGGTTCGCCATTAATTTGATTGGAGGGCAAGACTATTTTAATATGTGGAATTAAAGAGAATAGAAATCTAGAGAAAATTGCTTACATTGCATTCTCATATTTTTTGTATATTCCCAAAGTAAAACCCTATTCGTTTTATAAGAAATTCACATTCATTTTATGTTTGGGTATAACAAAGAGTTGCAGTTAAATTAAGTTAAGATTAAAAACTGTTATTTACTGCAGATATATTATTTATGAGAATTTTTAATGTCTTTTCTTTACATTACATGGTAATTAAATAACTATTATTAAATTAGACCCGTTAATTTTTAACTTATCTTATCGAAATGTATATATATAAATAATTGTTTGAAATCCATTTTTCTAATATATTGAAGATGCACAAAATTATATAGCTGACTAATTGAATTGATTATACTTTAATTACAGACTTGATGGAAACGTCTTGTTACCCTCTAATCATAGGAGAGATGGAGTCATCTCATCAGATCCCATAAAGTATATGTATGAATATAATATATATATTATTTATCAGCTATGTCCACCAGTCCGTCTTTCTGTCTATCGATATGAACACCTAGATCTCAGATAGTTGCTTTTGCTGACAACTCTATGGTATATTTAAAATTTGGTGCAATACGATCTTCGGTATGTTTTTGCCTAATTTCGGTATACCATATAAATGGCATATTTTTAGAATATGGATATTCTATGAGATAGAGTATATCTCATAGTTGAGCACACTTAACAGTAGCTTTTTACTAGTTCATTTTTATTATGAAACGAAATACATTCACAGAATTTGTTTGCAAAGTTAAATAAATATTGATATATTTTCCCTCTTAAGGAAGTGTAGAGCTTGTTACAGATTTACGCGAATATTGCAATCTTTCGTTTAAATAGTCCTTTGTAATCTGGTAAATTGTATCGCAGAATAATCTCAAATTGACTGTCAGTTCAATTTGGCTAATTTCACATTCTGTTCGCTTTGCCATTTGTCCCGCGATTTTGGGTTCGAGCCCATTTTAGGCTGGCACCCCTAATTTATAATGTGGTAGAAGGAGGAGTGAGTGGGAGTCACACGCGAACTTCAATGTTAATTTACGTTTAATGAATTTTAATTGGTCGTCGACTAGCAAAACAGCAGCAGTAACAACAGCTACAAAAGCAACAATCGCTCACGTACACCACAAAGCGGCCATCGGCCGCAGCGACCAAAATGACCCAGGCAAAATTGACAAATGACATTGCGCCGGGAAGCCCGAATGAGACCAGGGATCGCTGAGCCTGTTCCCCAAACATTTTTTTTTTTAAAGGGGACTGAGAGGACGTTTTCTGTTTACTAATCAAAAATTGCAAACACGTTTTATATTGGCAACACAAAAGTCATTTATTCAATTTGCAAACCAGTTTCACGTTGCGTAATCTAATCAAATAGGTTGTCGACTGCGAGACGAGACGAGACGAGACGAGACGAGAGACAAAGCGAAACGACAACCAAACGAGCCGAATCATGTTGAATGTGTTTAGCACACATACTTCCACACTCTATCCCAATAGTTATTATTGCTGCTGCTGCTGCTGTCTGTTGTATAAGAAAAATCCTCGCTGGCTGTCTGCCAACAACAAACAAAACAACAATCTAAAGCGTGGGTCAGTTCAAAAGCCAACACACAAAACTGTTTTTCGCTTCAAATTTGCAACTGAAAATAGTTCGTCGAATGACGTCAGTTGGTCGCTAGAAATTCGGCAAATTTATGAGTGATTTCTATTGAAAAATTGAAATGATGTGGTCGTCGACAGCAATACTTTTATCTTGATGTGAATGGCCCAAATGGGAAAACCTTTAGTTGTTCCCATGGGGAACTAAACAGTCGCAATGACGTCAGAAAATCGTCAATATTTAATGGAATTAAAATGAGGGAATCAAAAAGTTGACTATTATGAAAATTATGAGAACACTTTGTTTATTTTGCGCAAATGCAAACAGATTATCTATCGAAATATCAACAACTTTCATCTAATAACAGTTCAATTAAAATCTAAAATTAAATTCGTCTTAAATTCCATTAATTGTAAGGGATCTAAAAAACATAAAATAAAACAATTTAAATTTCGATACAAATTTATAACGGGCGTACAGATTGAATTGATTAGATTTTATGCTAGACAATTTTTATACCCGCTACCCATAGGGTAGAAGGGTATTATAACTTTGTGCCGGCAGGAAATGTATGTAACAGGTAGAAGGAGGCATCTCCGACCCTATAAAGTATATATATTCTTGATCAGCGTCAACAGCCGAGACGATATAGCCATGTCCGTCTGTGTGTCTGTCTGTCTGTCCGTCTAGCCGTATGAAACACTGGATCTCAGAGACTATAAGAGATAGAGCTATAATTTTTTTTCGACAGCATTTATTATGTTGGCACGCAGATCAAGTTTGTTTCAAATTTTTGCCACGCCCACTTTCGCCCCCCCAAAAACAAAAAAATTGAATAACAAGCGTAATTTTAAAGCTATTTTGAATGAGGTACCATAGTATTTCTTAGTATTTTTGCAGTATATTTTGTATATTTTGAGAAAAATACCGCAAAATATATTTCTTTTATTCAAAATGGGTAGCGGGTATCTCACAGTCGAGAACACTCGACTGTAGCTTTCTTACTTGTTGCTTTATGAATTTTAATTTTTTGGCATGTTTTTTAAGGGAAACTTTACTTTTAATTTGTGAAATTAAATTATTGGTCTTTAAAAATTTTTTGCCACAGGATTTTAATCTGAAAACAAGATTTCTTTAATTTACAAATTGTAGACAGTTTAAGGATGAAATATTTTAATTTTGTTTGTTGCTTTTATTTTAAGATCTTATTTACAAAATAACATAAAATTAAAAATATAGTTCGATTAAGTTTCTTGAAAGATTTTCTATTAGTTGAAAGAAATATTTTTAATAATTTTCTGATGGAAAGCTGTCAAGATTATACCTTAATATGCTTTGTAATATTATAAGCAGCAGAATTAATCAAGTATTATTATCACAACCTTATGCTGCATAGTGCACTGTGTGAAAAGGCCACTAAGAGCAAAAGTGCTTTAAACACCTGATGACCTTTTTTCGCCAGTCCATGGTGGAGTTGGCACAGACAGCGAGAGGGAGAGTGTGACTCCAAGGGGTCACAAGGGGAGAGGGGAGATAAAAGAAAAAGAGGAAGAGATGGGCAGACAGACAGCGAGAAACAAGCCAACAGACGACGTTAACGATTAGCGATTGTGAACATGGAAAACAGATATGCAAACGTGGCAAACAGCCGCAATGTTGGCGAATGGGGCATGTGGCAATTGCAAGTGACACGCGGCTGGGGCCAGTGCGGCAAATGGGAGGTGGGGCTGTGGAAAGAGAAGGAGTATGGGCGTTGCGAAAAACCCAATAAAGTGCTTAAATTTGCGCCCTGTACATTTTAATGGGCAAATGAAACAATTTCGTTGCGAACAGACAGCGGCAGATCCGTTACTGAATTTTCAGAGCCCGAAATGTTGGCATTGGGGCAACGCCTCCCATATGCAGATTAAGCGCGCGTTTAACAATTTACGCTGCATACATTTAGGCGCCGTATAAAATGCTCAACAAAAGTTTCCTTGTTGCTGTCAATGTTGCTGCTTTTGTTGCTGTTGCTGTTGGTGTTGCTGTCGTTGTTGTTGTTGTTGCTGCATCAATAAATTAAATGCAGATTTTCATTTTGGCGCTGCGCTCAACGTGTTCAATGCGAGCCATATCCCTCTCCCTCTCGCCTTACCCTCTTTTGGTCGCAGACCCGCGCAGTACGTCACTCTCGATTGCCGGTTTCCAGTTGCGCCACAGTTTGCCAGTTTGCTGCAGTTTGTCCGTTTTGCGAGTTGCCACAGTTGCTAGTTAGGCGTGGCATGCAAATTGTTGCATGCAGTTAATTATTTTGCACAGGTTCTTGCAACGCCTTTGCCATTCTGTCCATTCTGCCAGCAATGCCAACTCACACTCACTCACTCACACAGCTTCTTCGCTTCGTCTGCTGACTAACTAATTGAAGTATAACATGTATATAGCCTTTTTGTTCTTTAATTAAATGAGGTAAAAATACCCTGCAGATGCGACTTTCATTTCATTGTGTGTTAAATTGCATGCAATTTTAAATGAATAAAGTTGCAGCCCAAGGTTACCAAGCATAGAAGTCTCAATTTAACTTAATAAATGAAAATATCGTTTTCTATGTTCGAAATGGTGCAAAATGTAGAAGCACTTTTCTTATTGCTTCACCATGTTATTATTGCATTTAGCAGCCAAAGGGTAATAAATCAAAAGAAGCTGCTTGGAACACTAGCACATGGAGAAACTATAAAATATATTTAATCTCGATCAGAGGCAATATTGTGTATTTGTCCCCATGAATATCTAGTCTATCTTAACTTTTGGTTTATCATATCTTATATTTTTAACATTAAATTTAATATAAAAAACAATTGCAAAGCTTTTTTATTCTTTAAAATATTCCAAATAAAATATAAATATTTGTTGATGTTTTGCAGTTTTATTCACAATATATAAATACGGTATTACTATATATTTATAGAATTATTAATGCATTTTTTTTATATAATTTCTCTTGATCAAATGAGACTTCTTGTTATACTCAGTTGACTATCTTATGAGCCACATGTTTCAAGTTCTTCTAGTTAATAAACTGAGTAATAACTCACTAGTTTCGCACTCTTTTCTTGTCTTCCAAATCACCAAAATTTTATTAAGTAATCATATAATATATCTCAGTTAATTTTGCGTGAAATATGAACTGCCAAATGCAGCGCTTTCAACAATCAAATAACTTCCTGCATGATATTAAAAAATATAATTGAATGTCACATTTCAAAGCACAAAATCAATTGGAATCGATGGCAAAAAGCGAAATTTGAATCCAAGAGTCAGCGAAAATGGTTTGGGGCAAAATTGCGAAAGGTGCTAAAAGTGTTTGCCAGTTTCCACGAAATGAACACGTCTTCTCTGGCATATCGAAACGGGAGAGAGGAGAGGGAAAGGAGACACCCAGCAACCACAGAGAGCCGATGGAAATTCAGAGTGGTGGCCAGGTGCCGATTGGCACAGAGGCTAACCAAATCCAATTGGCCAGCGTTCGGATGTGATTTAAAAAACCGAAATGGGTGCAAAAGTTGGCTGGGGGTTGAGAAGGGTGATGAAGAATGGGGTTGGAGTAACGTTACCGTTACCGTTACGTGTGATAAATAAGGTTTTGTCGGTCGAAACTTTGCTTTGCAAAACGTTGCATACTTTGCGGCGCTTTCGTCGTCCTTGTCTTCATTTTTGTCATTTCACCTGGCAGCCATTTTCGTTCACTCTACAACCGATATTCTTGCAGTTTTCCCTCAGTTGTCCCTTTTTTTTGTGCGCCCAACTCTTTTGTGGTTTCCACTTGCAACTCATTCAGTTGTTTCTGGTTTCCTCCCTTGGTCCTTCTCCTTACGCTCGTTTTTTTGGCTTTTAGTAAAATTTGCATTTTGCTTGATTTACGCAAAGATTTGCGGCTATTGCAACGCAACGTTGATGTGTGTATCAATTTACCAAAGTCTCTTTCTGACTATGGTTCCTCCAGCTTTTCGAGCTGACTCAGTCTCCATCTCCATATCCATCTCCATCTCCATCTCTGACTGTGGCTCTAGCTTTAACTCTGGCGGTGGATCCGATCCGATTGCATTTTGGGATTGCTATTCGAAACGTTTGCAGATTGTAATGTTTGTCAGGGCAAACATGTTGCTATTGCCTGACCGCACAGATAAGTCAATTGCCATCCTATCTGATTGCAGGTATTTTCAGCTATCCTTTTTCCTTTCGTTTCTTTACTCCCCTACCTCTCTCTTGTGCATGTGTGCGTGTAAATGTGTGTGACATGTTTTTCAAACATTTTATTTGCGAACCAAGATGGAAGAGCAAAATATGGAGACTTTGAGGTCTTGCAATTCAGTAAACAATTTTCGCTTCACTTGAGCTCGTTCACATACATTTTATTGATGAATACGAATTAAGTAACTTGATTATCACATTTTCCAAATACAACTTACTTTCAATTGATGACAAAGTATTAGATAAAGTCGATGTAGTACTATGCATTGAAACGGCAATAGAAAAAGATATATAACTTTGTATTAAACAATTTACAAAATTTGTGTCAAAAATAAAAAAAACATGAAATTCTCATTAATTCCCTTAATGTAAAATTATTTTAAATTTTATGGAAACTTATGGACTCATATTTAGTTAAAAATCTGAAATGAATTTTGTATTTCATTTTACATACTGTATGATGAAATCGAATGATTAAATTTGTAGAATGATAAGAAGTAAACATGTAAAACATTTTTGGTACATTTTGAGAATAAAGTTTTATTGAAAATAGCTATCTATCTTACAGTCAAACTCGACTCTGGCTTTCTTACTTAAAAAATGTAATAAATTGAATTTGCAATAATTTTTTAAATTTTAATTAGAATTATTATAAAAACACTTAACTCTTCTTTTTCTTTTAACTCTTTTTTTTAATATTCATCATAGCTGAATATAAAATCCAAGTAAATAATTTACATTATAATTTGCAAGTTATAGCAAATGGGATTTGCTTTATTTATTATTTAATAATTTAAACTTAGGAATACAATTTCAATAGAATTTTGCAGAACTTCTGTTTGCCTGCTGTTTGTTAGACATTCATTTCATTTAATTCAACTGTTGTGGCCCAATGGGGAATGGAAAATGGAAGTTGGGAAATGGGAAATGGAGGAAAAAGTCGTAGGTCTCACACTAAACGTAAACGTATCATACTTTGTAGCTGTAATTTTCTTTGAGCGCACTCTTAACGACTTTTCACAAAAGTCATAACCTGCACGGCACACACACACAAACACACATACACACACGGCCGCAAACTCACACAGATGCAGACAAGCGAACAAACAAACAAAAAGAAAAAAAGAGAAGAAACGAAAAGCAGACGGCAAATTCTGCTTAAGTGCAAACAATTAAAAGACAAACAGCTCAATGCCAGCTCATACACACACACACCTACACTCACACACACACATACACACACGCACACATTGAAAGTGGAAAGTGGAAAGGCGTGGGAACATTTTGCGACAGCACCAAAAGTTTTTGACAGCTCAAAAGTCAGACGACATCTGAGCCGCAGTTTTCATTTTCCTTTTGCTTTCATTTCTTTTTTCTCCGAATACCTTTGAAAATGCAGCCAACGGGAGGTTTATTTTCCTGAAATTAAATGTTTTTCATTGTTTAATTTAAACTTAATTCTTTTGTGGCCAAAATGCTTTCATTTGTTTGCATTCAGCAATTGACGACAATTTATGTTTTGAATTTGTTTACCAAATCAATTATTTGCTTTAAGTGGATTTCATTATTGAATAAACAAAAAATTTTTGAATAGAATACAATTTGAAGAGATTTTCACTCAATTTAGCACAAAGACAATTAAAATTCAAATTATATATTTTTATATTCTCTGCTTTACTTTATTTTATTGCACACTCCGTAAAAGTTTATGAAAATTTACAATTTGCTTGAAAAGAAGATTTATGATTGAATACACAGCACAACAACAAATTCCTTGTTATTCAATTTCTAACATTTATATCAATTTAAGTAGGTTCGAATTCATGGAATTAAATAAGCAATGGGTTAAAAAGGATTCCGCTTAAATGCAAGCTGATCTACAAACCAAAATTCAAAGTACAAAATATATAAATCAAATTGCCATTTCGGTGCGTTGATTAAATGCTTTGGATGGTCTGCTGCTTTGTGAAGGCTTCCGAGAATCAATGTTGAGCAGGGTATTAGAACTTCTCTATAAATATCACTATTTGTGTACAGTTGTGAGAATTCCCATCTAATGCGGAATTGCGAGTCAAGTTTGTGTTGTTTGTGTGTGGGTAGCTTACGCGTGTCAACATTCAACTTGATTATTTACAGCAGCGTCTTAGATGCACTGAGCTACACTTGCCTCTTGTCGCTTACTGCTTACTGCTTGCCACATGCTACTTACTATTTGCTACCTGGTACTTGCCACTTGCTACTTGCCGCACGCAGTGACTTTGCCACCTTTTTTGTACATTTTGCGTTTGCCGAAAAATATGCTTTGCATTTAAATGGCATTTTCTTTTTAACCTTTTCGCAACGCTACTTTCTGCATATTTTTATTGTCAATCTGTGTGCCACACACAGCATGCGAGTGTGTGTGAGTGTTAGGACTGTGTCTTGGTTGCTGGCTTGTCATCTGCGTTGGCATGTCATTCAATCTCAATCATTTCTACGGCTTCAGCGTCAACATTCCAGGTAATAAAATGCCAGACAATCTGCGCGTGCTGGAATTTTGATTTTTCCCCTCAGCACACACACATACACACAGATAGAGCCCCAAAGGGAACAGAGTTTTGAAGCCTTAGCTAATCTTTCGACGACCAACAGACCGCACATTAGCACAACCTGTGGGCGGCACCCAGAGAGGAACACAAAGCGTACACAGCCAGAAATCGTGCATTGATGATGATAACGTGGCCAGTGAGGCCCATTGATGCTGTTGTTGTTGGCGCCAGCCGCAGGTTTGTCTGTCCACGCGTTGCATATTCACGCCGCATTAGCTGCTGACCAGACCAGAGCGAGAGTGAGTAAGGGAGAGCGAGAGCGATAGAGAGAGCTGCGGCCACAAGGGAGTCCCCGCAAGCGTTGTGCAAACCCCAAAAATGCTTTCCGTTGCGTTGCATTGCGCATACGACGCGTTGTTTGCTCCGGTTTTGTCGGTTGATGCTTTTGACACGAGCTGTTGATTTTTACGCTGCCTCCTTCGCTTTCGAAAGACCCAACTCGTTCTCATTTCACAGTTGAACGTATGCTAAGCTGATTATTTGTGCCTAAATTATCAGCGGTAACAAAAAAGAAAGAACTTGCAGCTCATAAAAGTTCTTCATTTTCACCTGCCAAGTCTAAGAACGTGACTTGCCCACTTTTGCTCTCCCTTTCGCACTCTCTCGCTGTGGCAGTAAATGAAAATGATATCTTTTATTAGCACAATGAAGTCATAAACATTTCAACAGTTCACCCAGGCAAAGTCAACAAGTCAGCAACAAAGATGAAATCAACAGTCACCCCACATTATGCTCCCCCTCTCCCTCTCTCTCTCCCTATCCCTCTCTACACTCTACACACACACAAACACAGCATGACTCGGTGATAAGCGATCAAAAAAACTACATTTACATGCAACGCTGCGAGTTGCCGGCGCAAAACGGAAACGGAAGTGCAGCGGCAACTGCAACGGCAACGGCAACGCCAACTCTGAAATAATATCAAAAATGGCTGCCGGGGGCGTCGGCAAAAAGTTGCAGCTGGTCACAAATCATCTTACACTGTCAACGGTGTGGAGGGGGTGTGGATGAAGGGGGTCAGAGGGGTTGGCAGACAGCCTCTAACTGTACACGTGATGCGATGACTGCGCCAGTGTTGTAAAATGCTAACGAGCCCAGGCGAATGACAAGCTTTGTTGTCCTCATCGTCGTCGTCCTCATCGTTGTCCTCATCGCAGTTCTCATCGTGGCTTTGAGCAACTTTTGGCTGCTGTTGCCGCTGCTTTTGTGGCCTGCAACTAATTTAGCTGCATTTGCAGAGGCCGCAGTTTCATTTGCCTGCGCTAAGCACGAATTTCCCACAAACAAATTCGCATGCAAATCACACATTTTGTAATAATGTGAATGCATTTTATTGGAATCAAGCTGCTGCTTTAAGAAGTATTTTTTTAGGGGTTGAGTTTAGATTTTTGGCAAAAACCTGTAAGCTTGAACTTATTGGAATTCATTATACTCACAAATTAGTAATCAGAAAATATTAATTTCTAAAGATTGTCAGTCAGCAATGATAGGAATGTGAAATACTTTTTTTTTTTTAATTTTAGCTGCTATTCTCACAAATTTGCTGAGATTAAGGTTTTTAATTTTATTCTGTATAGGTTATTAAATAATTTTGATACAAAAATTAACTTATTTGTATAACTAATTTAATATACAATTATTTGAAGATTTAATATCAATGAAATTATTTTATGTTTCTAAAGGGGCTGTCCATATATTACGTAATCACTTAGGGGGTGGGAGGGGGTCAAGGAAATGATTATGTTTGATTACATGGGGGGTCTTACATGGAGGGGTCTTGGACAATGATTACGAAATCATTTTATAAAAATTTTGTTGTTAAATGTATTTATTAAAAAATTAGTTTAGCGCCGATTACTCTGTCGAAAAGTACCGAATGCAATATTTCTTATAAATGTAGCTGTAAGCTTCGATTGGAAATCAAAGAAACCCCTTTACAGTGTGACTGGACGGCGATAAGGAGAATGCCTAGTAATTCAGTCATACGAAGGATGTGAAGACCTCGAATGGCTTGGCGAGGACTATGTAGACGACGAAGATGATACCTGCGGATATAAAGAGATTTTGACAAGACAACTTCCAATAATAAAAAATATTAAAGATTGGCTGGAATCTCCTTTTGAAAATAACGATTAAAAGAACAAAATTTCATATTTTTCTTTTTATGTGATTACGTAATCATTGTTATGGGGGGTGGGTGTTCATCCATTGATTACCAGGGGGGACGGGGTCAAAAATCGCAGAAAACGTGATTACGTAATATATGGATAGCCCCAAAGATTATATCTGAAAAAATATTTATTTTTACTTATGACTATTTTTTTTAGTAAAGGTTACTAACTTAATACTCTCATTTATTATCTGTCAACATATGATTAAACGATTTAACAAAATTTTAAATTACATAAAGCTAAAATATTGAAAAGTAAACAAAGTTTTTGAGTGCATCTTTCAACATATTATGATTCTACACGATGATTATAATTATGTAAAGTTTTTTCTATCATCCATTTCTAATTCAATTACTTAATATATATTTGTTTGTTTTTTTATTTGCTCTGTTTCTTTGGCAATTTCAACAAATCTTCAGCTGATTTCTTGATGCTTCAGTTCGCATAAAAAGTTCACAGTTGCTAGAATTGAACATTACCAATTTTACATTTACTAAGTGAAATTGTTTATTGGAACTCGCATTGAAGAACCAAAGCACATTTTCTTATTTCTTTTTGTTTTTTTGCTCCCTGTTTCTGAGCTGCAACTTGCACCTTTACCAAGCTACGTCTGCAGAAGTTGCAACTATAAAATTCCAATTTACCCTCTCGTCGACTACGACTACGACGACGACGATTTTCTTGGCAGCCAGACACGCCCCCAGCCTCCAGCCAGTTAGTTGATGCCAGCAGCTGCAAGGACCTGTTGTTGTTGTTGTTGCCATTTGGCTGCTGTTTTTCAGTGAAATACCCCTTGCTCCAAAAGACGACTTCACTTCTTCTTGAAGCTTGAGCTGCAGCTTTGGCTTCGTCTGCTTTTGCTACGTTTTATTTCTGGCGCAATTTTATGTATTTTTATGGTAGGTTGCTGCCGCTGCCATTGCCGCTTGGCCCGGAAAACGGAAACCGAAAATTGCTACTTATTATGTTACTAACTTTGTGTTGTGCCGCTGTCTCCCCACTCCTGACTCTCTTGCTTTACTCCTTTTTGCCTGACTCTCTGCTGTTGCTACTGCTGCTGCTGTATGTGTCTACTTTTTGGCCCGTTTGGCTCGTGTGATAATGTCAGGTTTTGTTAAAATTAAATTGCATGTCTTGCTGCGTTGAAGTTAAATTATTGCCCCCAGCTCAGCTTCATCTTCACACACACACGCAGAGAGGTGTACACACACTAACACACACACACTTACACAGCTGGAGTTGGTCGTGTGCACTTCAAATAGTTTGCACGTCTTTCAAGTAGCCTGGGCAAGGCAGCGGTTGCTCAATCCATTAATTTGGCAAACAATAAGCAACAACTTTTTAAAATGCCATTCACCAAACCTCTGCGCAAATATCCTTTTTTCTTGCATGTTGATTTTCTTTTCTCGCTTTGACATTGCGGGATGTCTGAAAATACAATATTTTTTTTTTAGCCGCGCAAAAGTATGCAACAGATTTTTTCTTTTGCCAGCAACCGCGCGCCGCATGGTTCCAAACAACAACAGCAACAATAACAACAACACACATAAACATAAGCACAAAAAACTGGCAACACGTTGCGCTTGGGCCCGTGTTACCAGCAACAGAAAACAGCCGACGATTTTTGCATGCGCCACAATGTGTGTGGCACAAATATTGTAGAATGTACTATACAAAAGTATATGTGTACATATCTCACTCTACGTTTTTTTTTTTTTGCTTCCTTCACTTGCCACATGCTGTGATTTTTACCGGCATTACGAAATATTAACAACACACAAATGCGAAAAACGACACCGCATGTGGCATGTGCATCACGCGGGGAAGGGACGGGGCATGGTAATGGAGTTAAAAATAGAGTTACAGCCGACAAAAGAAGGGAGGAGAGTAAACTTTTACGTAACGAATATCCACCTCAAAGTTGAATTTGGCCAACACACTGACAGTTGAAATATGTACAAAAGAATTGAAGTGATATTGCTTCAGATGATGATGGTAATACTAGAAATTTGATAGCTCAATATGAAAGGGATATAACATAGGATGTGGATAGTATTTAGGAGTTAAGTTTTTAAATTTAAATTTAGAAGAACATAAAAGAGATAAAATGATTTGAATTTCTACAGCTTACTGTATTTAATGTGCTACATTAAGTTTTATTTCAACTATAAAAATGGAAAACAATATTCTTACTATTTAATTATCTATCCATTAAAATGTAAACTGAAACTTTTTAGCTGAAATTATGTAAATTTTACATATATTTTATTTAAAATACGGTAAAAACTTATATAGATACGGTAAGATTGTTATTAAAGTTAAAGTTGTTTGGGTTTAGGTAAATTTTCGCAGAGATACATTCATTCATTATATTCGTAATTCCCATGAAATACCAGAAGGGGTTAAAGGCGATATTATATAGACACTCGTATACCATAATGATTTGATTAAAATTATTTAAAATTTAGTATTTTTATCCATATATAAAGTAATTTTTATTACTTTTGACTGTATTAAACATCACGAAATTCTGAAATACACTTAACTCCTTCTTCAGTTTGATTTGAGGAAACACAATTTAATGTGATATTCAAATTAAGTAATTTTATTATTTATATCGAATTAAGTAATTTGTGGCAAGTACCTTAAGGTGCTTTGTCATACGAAAAATTATAAATTGATTTGAAATTTGCGCATAACGAGCGCCGATAAAAATTCATCGAAATAAAAGCAATAAAATGAAATCAACTAAGTGACATTAGATGGCAATCAGACACGTTTGAAAATCCATAAAAGTGGAAATATGTTGCCAACTTCAGAACAACACGCTGAACTTGCAAACACACACATGCACACACACATACACAAGTGTGTAGAGTATTAGAGGAGCACTCACACACGTGAATTTATTATTTACCAAACACGTTCAACAGCCAGAACAACACGTACTCAATTTAGAGATACACAGAAAGAAGCGAAGAAAAAAGAAGTTGGATGAAGAGAGAAGGGAGGTAAGAGAGCTGTTGAGGATTTGGAAAGGAAGTGCAACAAATATTGGAACAATTTTGTCCGTTTTAATGTCTCTCTTTCTCTCAATCGCTTAACAGACTGTCCGTTCAAGGACAATAAATTACACGCACATCTGAGGAGCGCAGAAAAATAGAGAGCATAAGAAAATGTAGAATATGAGAAGTGCACAATTTAAAATTGGTTGAGAAATTCAGAAGAGACATCTCATGACAACATATTGAAGTTATTTTTTTCTGTGTTTCTATTTCAAATATTTGTCTTTCTTTTTGTCTTTTTGTTTGTTGCGTTTTGCGTTGGGCAGCAAAAGGTCATGTGACACTGACACGTTGCTCATACGCCACGTGCTGCGGACGGGCAACAAAACCCAAGTCAAAACATCCCAGCACATCCATGTCACATGTCTTCTCCAGTCTCTTGTATGTCCTGTCTTCCTTTGTCTGTATTTTCTATTCTGTGTTATTTTTTTCTCTGTTTCTTGTGTTTTTTTGGAAGTTGGTTGCTTCCGCATACGTGCAAAACATTCACCGGACAAGATTTATTACTAGACCACGTGTTGTTTTTCAAGTCGTGCTTTTAGTTCCCTGTCTTGTGCTGGACTGGACTGAACTCAACTGGCAGCAAGGGTTGAGCCACCAATTGTTAAACAAATCCATAGATTTCTTCACTCTCAACTGCCATTGCGTAGGCAAGGTCAAGTTACGAGTATTTCGGCTTTTTGCGGACCTACAACATTGTCGAAAGCGTTTATGCTACGAAAGAGAACTGAAGTAAATTCCTAAAACTATTCAACAACAAAAACACAAATAGTGGCAGTATTTATAATGGTGCAATAACAAAAAGAATTTGGGAGGTGTAGAATAAAATTATTCCTTTTTTTTAATTAAAAATCCTATCTAATTTTAAGACAATTTCCATATGTGCTTTTGATGCATTCTTTTGCAATGGAATTGCATTTTTAGAAAAAAAAAAAACAAGTGTTTTGTGTCACTCTAAAATCATTTGGAATCTTAAATGTTGTAAAGTTTATAAATTAAATATTTCCAATAATAAAAATTTAAAAAATATAAAGCCTTAATTTAACCTTTAAAGTTTCCGCGAATTGAACATTTTTCTGCAATGAAATTCAAATTGAATACGCAAATATTTCCTTAAATTTTACTTAAACATTTTTCATAAAAAACAGAATTATTTTTTTAATTTTGGTTTAAACATTCCACTGTAAATAAATTTCCTTCCAATTTAAATAATCGTATACTTTGTATTTTAGATTTTTTTTTTTGATAATTAGAAATTTTATAAATTCACAAATTTTTATTATTATTCATTATTTTTTTACAATTGAAAATTGTTTGCTTGTTATTATCTACAATTTCGTCAAAATTTTTGCTGAACAATTCGAATCATTACAGTGTAAATACATTCACAGTTTGGGACTTTAAATTTCAGACATTAAATTTTGAGGGGAGATTACTCAATTAGTAGATTATTAAAAGGCTCCTGTGCCGGTCAAAGCATTGGCAGAGGGATAATGCGATCGCAACACCATGCAGCGATCTCTGTCCATGAAGAGAGCGCGTCGCTTGAGCATTATCTCGCGCTCCAAAGCGGCGCGACCACCAACCAACGCCTCCTTGGTCGCCTCGGCAGCAGTGAGCTCGTGGAGCATGGCAGTGACACTGCTCTGAATGGTGTGCACCTCATCGATGAGATGCTGCTGGGCGACATCACGACAACTCTCGACATTCGGACGATAGCTGCGATTGTGCATGCGTGTCTGGGCCACCTTCATGGCCGCATCGAAGCTGCGAATGCGTCCATGGAGCTGCTCGATGCGTGTCTCCGTCTCGGCGAGATCGCGGAGCACACGATGCAGATCGTTCTCGAAGCGCTGCACTGCCTCCTGGGTGCAATTGATGCGTGCTGTCAACGACTTCTCCACAATGTCCGCCTGCGTGCGAATATCTCTGGCTCCATTCAGCAAAATGGTGTTAAGAGTACTGCGCAGCGCTGCGGAACGTTGACGACATTTTTCACTTTCCTCCAGGGTCTCGAGACTGAAGTGTTCCCAGTACTTTTCCGACGATTGTTCGGGAGGTTGATTAACCGCACCCACATGGAACATGACAGTGCGCGAATGGTTATTCAAGCCCACATTCACAGTATCGATATCGTAGGCTTCCTGCTTGTCACTCCAGTCAAACTCGAGTCGCTGCTTCGCTGCCCGATTTTCCTGCTGTTGGGCCTCAAAGTCGCCGAGGACCTTTTGCAGCTGTCGCTTGATCTCGGCAATCAGAGCCAGCTCATTGACCAGCTCCTCCTCGGGCGTATCGCGAACTAGTTCAGTGTCGGGGCGACCGCAACGCTTCTCGATGCATTCGCGGACAATGCTCTCGGGCACGCCGAGAGTGACGAGCGCTTTGCGCAATCGATTGCGCTCTTGGTCGACCATGAAGATCTCTTCGATCATCGCCTTGATGGCATTCTTCAGTGTGCTCTTCCATTTGCAAATGATTTGGGAGCGTAGTCGCAGCTTCTCGGTTGTTTCCTTTTGCGTCTTGTTCACGGTGGCTGTCAAACGTTGAAACTCTGTCGTGGCACTAAATCGATTTCTGTTGAGTAGAGAGAAGTATAAGTTTTAACAGCTCAACATTATTTTTTTAGCTTGGAACTCACTTGTCCGACATGTCGAGCACACTGTTCGTGTGCTGCACTGTCTGCTGATTTTTGGCCCGCCATTCATTCGAGCTGTAGCGTGTTATCGAATATCTATCAACCACAGGGCGAGTGCCAGTCAATCCCGCCATAGGACTCCAGTCCACTTTGCCGGTGGCCCAAGGGCCAATGGGTCCCATGGGCGTCATGGAGTCTTTGTGTGGCAAGTCGTCTCCAGCTTGGGGCAGATAGCAAGGCGGATTCTGCAGATTATCCGCATCGGGATTAATCGAGCGCTGCAATTCAAAATGCAAGGCATTAATTAATATTATGGATGCAACTTGCTTAACGGCCTGAGTGAAAATGAAAATATGAAAAGCGCATCTTGTGTTAGCTTTTATTTGCATACTCGTATGTGCCACAAAATGTATTTTTGCTCTAAGTTCAATGGAAAAATTTATTTAAATTACGCTTTACTGCAATGACCCTCAACTGAATATATCCAGCTGTATCATTTTTGTTCATATGTATGTGTTCCGATCTGCATTGAGCAAATGCTGCAAAATGATTTCCGCTTTTAAGTATAATCGGATAATTATTTTAAAGTGCGCCTTACTACCATACACACAAAAAATGTTGTATTCTATGCGGCAAAATGAGCTTTGAAACTAAGTATAATGTGGCAACAAAAAATAATATGCTGTTAAACGCAAATACTTCAAATTAAGCAATAGTATTTTATGTATTTAATAGTCATTCTTTTAAATGTGTAACACTTAAGATTTGAAAATACTTCGAATAGTAAATTGTTGTAGTTAAGTGAAATATCGAGAATTTGTCTAAAGTATTTCTTTTAGCTAGTTAAGTACATTTATCTATTATAAGTGGTACTTAAGTGGCAATTAGGTTAAGAGAAAATGTTGTTAGGCCGCACTTTCCGTATATTCTATTTGTTTTTTTACTTGTGTTGAAAATATGTCGCTAAGTGCATAATGCACTAAGTGATAATAGTGCCGGTAAGTGATATTAAAGATATATTTAAAAGAAAAACCTACAGCAAACTGTATTTCCTCCGACTTGAGGGGTCGATCCTTGGCGTGTTCGTTGCGCATCTCAATCAGCTGCTGCTGCTGCTGGTCCAGCCCCGCCTTGAGCTCGTCCTGCACCTGATGATGCCCTTGCACTTGATCGCCAATGTGCTGTTTAGCGTGCTCCTGCAGCTCACGTCTTATGGCCTCGGTATTGGGCACCACAGCAACGGGCTTCTCCTCATTCCACTTGCGTCGTCTGATGGGTCCCATTTCTGGTGGTGGAGGACATATCAAGGGAGCTGGACACGCCGAAGTTGGGTGCAAATCAATGGCACCCGCTTTGCAGTCAGCTGCGTCTGCATACAGATCTTTCTCCTTGCAGCAAGCCATCTTTTTTATTGCTTATGCGTTGAGCTTAAGCTCAAGAAAGTACACAAAATATTTGTAAAGAATACACTTGAATATATCAGGCGAATTGTTAAAAACGTAACTCGGTTTTGTACTGACAATTTGATGGAAATTGTTTGTTTGAGGGTTGTAAATAGCTGACGGCCAGGTTGCTGGGGTTATCTGATAAACGGCAACCTTAAGTTGTTTAGGCAACCAGTTGATTGCAGTTCATGCTGAGAAGTAAACTAGAAAGGGAATAACTTGATATATATTTAATTTTAAAGCAATTTAAAAAAAAATAGTGTATATATCATAACCATACGTAACCTATTTTAGATTGTTTAGTTTTAATTAGTTTTGATAAAAATAAAAAGTGATAAATTTGTATAGAACAGTAAATTGTGAAGAACATTTACTTCTATTTCAATTATTTTTTATATTTATATCTATGCTATATTATGAATATTGCCTTCGGCATGTTTTATTATTTTTCTCTTTAATAAGAGCGATTTATTGACAGATTAGTCAGATTATTATTAAACTTAATGGGTAAATTATGTTACTTAAGTATCAATCGACTTAAATGAAGCAATGAAAAAATGACTAAAGTTCACCCATTAGATTTTAAATAATATACCAAAAATAAGGCAAACTCTTCAACTTGACTTTAGATTTTTATTCAAAAGATACAGATATACTATACAACAGCATCGATTACTTGGGCGTGGCCATGTTCTGAAAGAACATGATGGAAAACTCCAGCACATTGCTGGGCTTATAGCGCAGGATGTTTAACACATAGTCCTGCATAAAGTCTGCCAGTTCAGAGTTCGACTCCAGATACTTTGTGGAGTTCTCGTAGTTCAAGGCCTTGAGCTCCTTAAACCTGCGCGACAAAGCCAAATCCTGACGCCACATCAACTCCAACTTGGGAAGGATGCGCTCCTTCCTCTTTTTCTGAGAGGCGCAGGCAGCGTGTAGCAAATAGTTGTAGCCACGCCAGAAGTGCATCACAATGCGACCCTCGGGGGTCATGAATGTCTCGGCGACATCCTGCAGCTCATCGTTGAAGCACTGCTGGGTGACAATGTGAATGGTATTCTTGTAGGTGCGGTAGAAGATGCGCACTAACTTGCGCTCCTTGGACACAATCAGATTGCAGCGCATCACACGACCGTAGAGATTCATCGTGTAATATTCGAAGGTGCCCACAAAGTTGTGACAAACCAGATACCGCATTAGCAGCATAATGCCACCGTCGAGTACGAAAGTGTGATCGCGATCCTTGATGTCCACGGTGGCCTTGAATTTCTGGGATTCCTCATTGATTTTCGTCTCTCTGATCGCAGTGAGATAACGATCCGCATGATTTCTAACCTCCAATGACTTTTCGACTAACGCATGATCGATGCGATCGAATTCTGAACGTTTCTCGCAGATCAGCAGAAACTGATCGTCGTATTTGCCCTTCAGCTGATGGCCACACTTGGCGATTCCTTTACCCTTCTTCATCTTGCTGCTGCTGTAGACCACATAGCCATCGTACGCCTCCTCGACATTCAGACAAAACTTGCCGATCTGCTGCAGTTCGCGTTCGAAGAAGATCTTCAAATTCTCACTCAGTTTGCAGTTGGTGTGGCGCAGTTTCGAGATGAACAACTGCTCCTTGAAGATCACAGCCTGCTTGACGGGCAGAAAACTCTTGGGATCGATGCCCCAATCGCATTGCTTGAACTGCTCATCAGATGGCTCGATGGGTCGTATCAAGGCTGAAATTATACTCGACACACTGATCTCATCCTGTGCACTCAATTTGTCCAGTTCTTCACACGCTCCAACAATGACTCCTTGCTTGGCCGGATCTCGAAACTTGTCCATGTCACAGGGCACAAAAAGCGGTGGATCTAGTATAAGCTCATCTTCATCCTTTTTGGGTTCTAGTAAAATAGGGTTTTAACTTCAGCTTCGTTTAAAGTTAATGTGAAACTTACCCATGCTAAGAGAATAATTAGAAATAATCCTTAAATTTATAGCGAGGGCACAACAAATTTAATTTTTAAGTTGTAGAACAAGAAAAGCTCAGAAAGTAAATAACAAAATAAATGTCATTATTGACATGAAAGTCTTTAGATTGTTGTAAAATATAGTTTAGTATAAACAAGTAAGAAAATTACAGTCGAGTGTGCTCGACTGTGAGATACCCGCTACCCATTTTTAATAAAGGCAAAATATTGCGGTATCATTTTCAAAATATACCAAAAATACTAAAAATACCAAAAATATACCAAATGATATGTTTGGTATATCGATATAGTACACCATTCAAAATATACCATAGCACATAGGCATAATATGCTAGATTGTCGGCCAAAGCAATTAAGACCCTTAGTAAGTAGGCGTTTTTGCCCATACAAAAGTATTTCTTTAATAACTTCCACAATTTTTATCTGATCGTAACCAAATTTTCAGGAATCATAACTACTACAGTAATTATTGTATATACCAAAATTCGCTCTAGCTTTTAAATTACGATTTTTTTGATTTGCGAAGGCGGAAGTGGGCGTGGCAAAAATATGAAACAAACTTGATCTGCGTGCAAACATAACAAATGCTGTCGAAGAAAAATTATAGGTCTATCTCTTATAGTCTCTGAGATCTAGGTGTTCATACGGACGGACGGACGGACGGACAAACAGACGGACAGACGGACATGGCTATATCGTCTCGGCTGTTGACGCTGATCAAGAATATATATCTTTATAGGGTCGGAGATGCCTCCTTCTACCTGTTACATACATTTCCTGCCGGCACAAAGTTATAATACCCTTCTACCCTATGGGTAGCGGGTATAAAAAGTCCTACAATGAATTGCGACTCTTTGAAAATAACTCTTAAACTGTGGGAATTTTAACTATAGATCATTAAGATTCTTCACTAAATGATGCTGTCTGTAATGGGTATCGATAAAAAGAAACGTCTATAATATTTACAAAAATTAAAATGAAATTAAATTTATTGATTGATTGAAATTTTAAAATTGTATCTATTAGTTATACACGTTTTTTTAAGCAAACAATACAAATATTCATTTCAATTCTGCAAAAAGTAAATTGTACTCATTTCTCAAATTTGATCCAAAAGAATCTTTTAAGACGCAGAAATTAAATTTTTTTATTTGCATATTTATGTTTTATTTAAAAAATAATTTTGAAGCATTACTGCGATCGCAGTTCAATCTGCTAACATTTTTTCTACAAGCATGCAAAATTCATCACCAACTTTCGCTGCTCTGCGCAAAGAATCCGCTAATCCAGGACATTCAAGGACATTCTGCTTAAGTCTTCTCACAGTCTCAACAAGCTCTGTGCAATTAGCTGGAGCATCATCTGACTTTCTCATGGATAGAAGTGCTCTCAAGTGTTTTCGCCCAGTGCAAAACTGTAAATGAAAAGTGCGCTAGAGATATGCGTAAGCTGACAATGGATATACAAGAAACAACAAAATGGAAAAGCGACAACTAATTGCAAGGACAACGACTTCTTCAGGCACACTCACAGCACACAGCTTAAAGCTGCCAAACAAGACACGAGCAGAAGGAGGTGGTGACAAGTGCATGTTTTAATGGAGAACGGACAACAAATACTCGTTAAAGGCGAGTGCAGAAGGCAGCAAAAGGATGCGACAGCACGACACAGGACATCATGCTCATTGTTATTGAAGCGCAAACAGGCAAAGGCGAAGGAGTTGGGTAGGCAAAAGGCGCTCATTAAAACGTATAAAACGTATGAGAAAATCAACAGTTGAGTATGCAAGGGAAGAGAAGGACCTGGCACAACTCGAATGGGCGGAGTCAAAAGGACGCGCAGCTCGTGCGTCCTTGGACCGAACCATATTAAATTTGTTATTAAGCCTGTAATTATTTGCTCGGCCGGAATTGTTGGCATTTTCTCGCTATTAACTCAGAGCTGAACGGCCGACAACGCTTTTCATCTTCCAACGTGTTGTTGCTCTTGTTTTTCTTGTTGGCAAAGATAAAAAAAAAAAAATGAAAACATAAATAAATTATGCAGAACGCGAGGACAAAGACAATGCGCTCTGTGTTTGCTCAGCTTATTTCACAGTCAAGTTAACTTTCAAAGATACAAGCTCTGAGGTCCAAGCCCGCGGCCGCGATACAAATTCTTTGGCATTTTTCCGTTTATTTTTTCTTTAGCTTTTTTTTTCTGTTGAACACATTTTCACATTTTCATTTTCATTAATTTCTTATGCATTTCGCTGGACGCGTAAATTAACTACAATTGTTTTCAGTGTCCGTTTGTCCACTTACATTTAATCTTTCTTCATCTTTTGCATTCACTCGCATTCACATTCATTCGCCTTCATTCGCTTTCATTCACATTCATTCCTTCTTTATTTCCTTGGCATTTGTTTGCTCTCCTTCCCCTCTTACCACTCTTTCTTATTGTTCCCCAAGAACTCTCTACAACCATTGAGTGAAAAAATAAATCAAAATGCGAGGGGAGCGAAAAGCGAACTCGAGGAAAAAAATAAACAAATCTTAAATGAAAATTGTTACCAACGCCGCATGCAGATCCTGGGTATGCAGGATAATCTACCGCACACTCATACACACACACACACAGTCGCACACACACTTGTTTTGGTTGTGGGTTGGCCAAGCTTAAGGGTCAGTAATAAATGTCATGATATGAAATTTATTTTCGCGCCACGAAAACCAATGAAAAGCAACCAAAGCAAAGGAATGCAGCAACAAACACATCTCGAACAACAACAACAACAGGCATAACAACTGGGAATAAGAACAGCAATAACAATGCCACAACACAAGGACAATTAAAAGGGAATAGGCAGAAGAGCTGAGACACCAAAAGAAATGAAATGAAATAGATTCGACTCGGGCAAAATGAAACAGATCTATGGGAAAATTGTAACCATTTATTGTGCCATGTCGACTGAGCGAAGACACCAGAAGAAACTGTTGACTTAACTTGGACAAAACGGAGATAAATTGCTAGCTTATAGATCTTTAAAACCTTTAACGAACTACGAATAATTTAAGACTAAATTAGTGCAATATTAAGGTGGTTTATAGAAGAAGCATTTTCACCGAACATTTGGGTGTGTGCACGGTTTGTTCCGCAGAAATTGACTGACATCCAAAAATTGCTCAGAATTAAACATTCGAAGGACCGACTATTTGACCAAAAATCACATTTTAACCATCAACCACTCCCCGTATTCACTTGATATTGCACCGTGCGACTTCTACCTTTTCGGAAATATGCATTTGCCGATGAAAGGAAAGCGTTATGCAGACGTCGAGGCCATTCAAAAGGCTTGCACCGGCATACTGGAGGCCATACCGGGCAACGAGCTAAAACACTCGTTCGACTTGCTTTTGGTCCGTGCAAAAAGCTGTATTAAAGCAGAAGGAGACTATTTTGAATAATATAAATTGATTTTGCCGAAAAAGCTATTTGTTCTGTCTTTTTGTTAAAAGTCCTGTTTACTTTGGAACGCACCTTGTATATTATTAAAAGACATTTTAAGATTGCAAATGTTGCAGCAAGAAATATCCAATTTAAAATAAATTAATTTTAAAAATGTTCTTCCAATAACATTACAAAAATGTCATTAATTGTTATTTTTTAAATTGAAAATAAACAATTATAGTTAATTTTAAATAAATGCAAAATAGTGCGGTATTATTCGTAAGATACCGAATTAACATTCCAAAAATACTGAAATGTACCGAAGGCTATATATGGTATATTGATATACATAGCATAGATTCTTAATTCTTGCCATAGAGTACAAAGTATACCAGATTAGAGGGCAAACCAAGTAAGACCCGATTCCAATAGGAATTTTTGGCTATACAAAAGTATTTCTTAAATAACTTCTACAACTTTAATCCAATTGCAACCAAATTTACAGCAAACAAGTACTGTAGTTATGAATGATCATATTTATGTATTGATTTCGTAGATGCACAATTAATTACACAATATTCAAAAAAAAAAAACGAAAATGAATTAAGAGAAATCAAAGAAATTTTATTTAAGAATTTCGTTACAATCAACTTTTATGACTGACTATAATACATAATATTAGTGACGGAATAATACAGAACTTTTTTTACCAATTACATATTTGTAATTTAGTTAATCTCAGCATCCAGTTAAACTGCAGTTTACAGAATAATATTAAAATCATTTTCCTTATCAGCACTTACAGTGCTTAAAAATAAAATAAAAAATCGAGTTAACATATACAAATATTGTTCATCAAAGGGGTTAATTGATTTCATAGTTTTCCATTGTTTTCGATTATTGTTTGCTCGATTATTGTTAATACTGCACAAGTATTTTTAGGGGCGTGGCACATTACGATGGGCACATTTTCATGTTCTTGTTCATGTTCATGGCTGATAGACAAATGGCATTGTCCGTTTTTATAGCAATTAATTTATGGGGTCTTAACTCATGAATGCGAACATGAATAACATGAATAAATGTCACAAATGTCCGGCACATTCATCAATCAATATTCAATTTATTTAATGAAATTATTATTGTTATTTTCGATGTTGTCGATCGTTGTTCGCTGCTCTTGTTTGTTGTCAGATTTGTGCCCAATTGATTTCGCATGCAAAACGTTGCGTTACTGATGGCGAAAAAAGGAGTCGGGAGTTGATGATGGTAATGTGCTTTTGTTTTAATTGCTTTGCACATGATTTACATGCTGTTAGATTTCTTTTACACTAACCGCACAGCAGGCACAACAAAACACAATGCAGTTGACGTGGCAATTTGGCATTTGTGAAAAGAAGACGAGCGAGAGGCGGGAGATAGAAGATGGGCGACAAGCGACGCTGAGAGACGCCACTTAAACTTGACATGAGCTCATAAACAAACACAGGTTGCATGTCCTTTCACACACACCCGCACTCACACACGCACACCTCATAAAAATGCGAGCTGACTGACAACACTTTTGTATGAGTTGTAAATGCGAAAACACATCGCAGCCCCTTTCTGTCTCTCTTGTTTCATGCCTGCAGCACGCAATCCTGTCATGCTTTCACTCAGCACTCACACCACTACATAAACACTCACATGCATACACACACACACACACACACACACACACAGACAGACAGACAGACAGTTGTGTGCCCTTTGACTGCTGCCTCTTTTGTTGAGGGGATGTGTTAATTACAGAAAAATTGCGAGAATTTGTATTATTTACTTTGTTATCAAGATTTAGCTAGAGCTTAGCCATTGTTGTTGTTCTTGTTGTTGCTGTCGTACTTGTGCATTGTATTGCGTGCCTCGCCTATAATTGCATGTGTGCTTTTGTGTGTGTGTGTGTGTGTGTGTGTTTATGTGTGGAAGCTGACATCCTGTTGTTCACTGCTGTTGCTGCTCCTTTGAAGGTTAACGTTTTGTTGTTGCCAAGGCACGAAAGGGATTTCGCTCTAAAATCGCAGGCCAAACTTCATTCTTCAAAAGAAAACCGGTGCTGAAACAGCTTTCTTACCTGCAGAAGTGAAAAGCGAGTTTGTACTTGAATATATGATAGTTAATACACAAATTTATGTAATGCTTGTTATTTATATAACCTTTAATTATTTAGTACGGGGGATATTTTATAATATTATATGTTTAATTAAACTTAAACAATACTACTTACTACTGACGATTGACTTCATTACAATCGCTGCTTCTAAAACTGTTCTTCATTGACTACTGATGTTCTACTTCTCACTATCTACTTTTGAGGACTGATAATACCGATAGCTTAAATCCTATCGACTTGCTAATGCTTACCGATAGGTTCTATTGACTAGCATCCATCGCTATTACGTTCATATTCTACAGAAAAATTTGGCTCGCAGATTAGCCTATATTTTCCCATTATCAAATTCAGAAAAATTACCAAAATTTAAACAAATAAAAATATTAGTATATTCAAAAAAAATCTAAATTTATTGTTTCATATATAATATTTTTATTTTTTATTTTTCGCATATTCTTTAGTTTAATCAATTGCTCAATTTTCTGCATTTAAGTATTGTTAAATTGTCGAATTGAAATTTAAATCGGACATTTATTACTTTAAGATTGCTTGATTCATTAATTTCCTAATTATCGAGAAAGATTCAAAGATTCTATATATTAATAATCTTAATCTGAAAATTATTAAAATTACAGTATTATTTATCTGCTTGATTTTAATTTAACCCATTCAAAAAGAAGTAAGAAAGTTACAGTCGAGTGAGCTCGACTGTGAGATACCCGCTACCCATTTTTAATAAAGGCAAAATATTTTCAAAATATACCGAAAATACTAAAAAATACTAAAAATATACCAAATGGTATGTTTGGTATATCGTTTTTGCCCATACAAAAGAATTTCTTTAATAACTTCCACAATTTTTATCTGATCGCAACCAAATTTTCAGGAATCATAACTACTACAGTAGTTATTGTATATACCGATATTCGTAGCTCTAGCTTTTGTGCTTGGTTTTTAATTTTTTTGATTTACGGGGGCGGAAGTAGGCGTGGCAAAAATTGGAAACAAACTTGATCTGCGTGCAAACATAACAAATGCTGTCGAAAAAAAATTATAGCTCTATCTTTTATAGTCTCTGAGATCTAGGTGTTCATACGGACGGACGGACAGACGGACAGACGGACATGGCTATATCGTCTCAGCTGTTGACGCTGATCAAGAATATATACTTTATAGGGTCGGAGATGCCTCCTTCTACCTGTTACATACATTTCCTGCCGGCACAAAGTTATAATAACCTTCTACCCTATGGGTAGCGGGTATAATTAATAGAGTCAGAATATATAATATAATAATAAGTATTTTATCAATTCATCTATGAATTACCTCACTATAAATAAATTATACAGAAATTAGTTAATGGAAATAAATAGATTACCATGATGAAGATTAGCTGCAATTTGAAGTGTATTTGTTACCTTAGCTAATGAGATTTTTAACTAATTAATTTAGCCAGCAGTTTGCTACTCTATGCCATTGCAAATATATATTGCATAAGATTATGATTATATTACTTCAAAATTAATTTAGATTGAAATGGATAATATTTTAGTTCACAAAATATATAATATATAAATTATATATTTTCCTTAATTTGTAACCATTTTTAAGTCTTCGTTAATAGGACCTCCAAATGCGAATTTTATTTGAAGTTATTTTATATGATACTCAGATACTTATGTATCTTCTGACGTAACGAATGAAGCAATTTTCTGATTTATTCGTGGCACATGTTTGGCTTCCACTTGCGCAACTTTTTCGAGTTTTGTGAAGCAGCTGCATTTACTTCTGTTGTTGCTGCTGCTGTTTCCATCGCTATTTCTAGAGAAAAACAATGAGTTTTGCGAGTTATTTTGACTGATTCAACAGCAACAGCAACAAGAGTAAGGAAAACAGAAAGTTTATTTTATAAAATGCAAATTGTTTTACAATTTGATTTCATTATGCAATGTGGCACGGAGAGTGGTGCTTGTATTATCAGATACTCAACTTTCATTTCAATTTCCATTTCCATTTTGGCCAACTCGTTGTCAGACTTCTTTTAATATTAGTTGTTATTCGCTGTAGTTGTTGTTGTTTTTATTGTTGTTGTGCATTGACAAGCAAACAAAACTCAAAACAACAACTGCAGTAGCAGCAGCAGCAGAAAAAATATGAAAACTTTTGGCAAGGTGTTGTTCTATTTGGCCATAGTTCCTGTTGTTGTTGTTGTTGTTGTTGCTGTAACAGGTGCGCCACGTTTAAGCCAAAAAACAAGCACAGTCGCTGCGAAAAGTTTATTGTTTAGCTGCTTCTCATGTTGGTATTTTTGTTAATGTATTTTACAATTATTTCGCATAATATTTTCGAATTTGAATGCATTAATTCACTATTGATTTCGAAAGCTGTCGCTAACAAATATATTTTTACAAATTAATTAAAATATTTGTTGGATAAGTTTTAGTTTTCGCTTTTTTTTTGTTATCTTTGGTGCTACCCTTTCGCCTTAAAGGTATTTCATTTATTGAAGTGACCCAGTTTCCATTGCATTTGGCTCATTAGCCAGTGACCAACATTAACTAAACTCGCACTAGAATTCCAACAGCGAATAAAAAATCCAAATTAAAAGTAGAAAAATAATGCTGTAATTAATTAGAGACGGCGAACGTTGTCTGGACGGCTTTCACTTTGTGGTAACTTCATTACGCCAACAGGCGAGCGCAGCGCGAAGTTGAAGCGAAGTCAACTCAGCCCCTTAGCAGCTGACCCCCTTTTTTTCCATTAACTTGGCTTCTTTTCAACGCGCTTAATTAGCCTGACGCCTGGCAGGTGGCGGATTATATTTAAGGTTATGTTATCCGGGCCAAAGCATAAGCAGCAAAGCAAAATACAAAAACTCGCGACTGCAAAAAGAAATGCAGAAAAGTACTGCACAAACTTGCTGCAAACACACACACACAAGTAATGAGGATGCAACAAAGTTTAAAGCTTACTTTAAAATGTTTGCTAATTAGCGGGTAATTCAGATAACACGGACCACATGACGCTCATATCGTTATCAAAAGGAATTCTGGTAGAGAAATGAAAGAGAAATGAGAGCAAAGCAAGGTCAAAGGCCAGGCATGCTGCATTGAACTACAAACATCAGATTAATAGTATAGATCAAAAATTCAGATCAATGTTGAATAAATAAATACAGAGAGAATTTGTTTCGATAATTTAACTTTGAATCCCAATGAAACCTTGACTTAAATATTAAAGTATTTAAGTAAGCAAGGAATTCGTAAACTTCAAACTTTACAAACATTATAGTTCTAAATGAATTGATATAAAAGAATTCCACAAATTTGTGGAAAGTATTAAAACTTAAAAAGAAATTTTTTTAAAACCTTGCATTAATATTTGTGCAATTTAGTCTTGCATCAAAAAGCGACCTTATAAAAGTCGCAAGCATAGAAATATAACTGCGAAAATGGTCTAGAAGCATAGTTAAATCTCTGGCAGCAGCAGAAGCTCAATATTGGCTGGGCGTGGCGGGACGGGGCGCAGAGATGCTGAGACTCAGTGGCGTGCAACACTCAAAGGCGTAAATAAATACGCCGCCCGCAAAGGTAGGCAACGCTTTTTGTTTGCTCAGCCTATGTATATGTTTGTGTAGGATTCATGAGTGTGCGAGCGGGTGAAAGTGAGTGTGAGTCTACATGTGTGTGTGTATGTGTGTGTATGTGCGTTAATTTGCCAACAAAGACACGTACAAACATGTAAACAGCATTCAAGAGATTTTGCTAGAGCGCACACCGCACACTGAATGGCATTTCATTCTCAATGTGTGAATGTTGGTGTGCAAGTGTGTGAGTGTATTCACGTGCGCTTCGAGTGTACGAGTGTTTACCTAGCCATTGCTATTAATTTGTACACGCTGCATAATAGCTCTGTCAATATTTTATTAACAATTTCCCAAAAAGTGCGACCCAAAAGTGTTGTAAACTGACGCCAAGCTTGAGCTTCCTTTAAAAGGGGGACTGGAATGTTAAGGGGGAATAGTTCGTTAAAACATTGGATGATTATTAATTGTGCATCTTAAAAACAAATTGTTAGCTTTGTAAGTTTAAGTACGTAATACGTTTTAAAAGTGCTGCATTAAACACGCGCTTCTTAAAGCAAAATGTTACAAGGATGAAAATCATAGTTCATTTATTTCAATATCCTTTAAAGTACCTTTGAAGTTCGCTTAGTCATAAAATATGTCAGTTATATTGTTATGTCAATAAATTATGTTTGAAAAGGTTATGTTTGAAAAATCTAGAAAATCTACATAAATAATATTAAATTCAACGGAGAAAATCACTGCTTATTTATTTAAAAAGTCTTTTAATTTATGTTAGGGATTGCTTGCTTATTAAGTACCAATTAATACCTCTATTTATTGAAAAAAGAAAATCTGCAAAGCATTCAAGTAATAGTCGACTGTTGAATACTAATATTGTTCTGCAAATAAATTAGGTTAAAATAGTGCTTTAGCCTATATTATGTTTTTAGATTTTAAGTAATTTAGATTATAAAGTCATTCTAGGAAAAACTACTTCAGGCCCAACCTTATACCTTATACATTATAATGACGTATTTATCGTAGTTCACGTTGGCATAAACGTTTTGTAGCAAGGCAATTAAATTGAAATTTAATAGTTAAATTCACTGGTCAAACGTTTCATTCTTAGCTCGGCGTAAAAAGTACATACAAAGTGCAACAATTTAAGGCACAGTTTGTATCTGAAATAGAATCAACTACAAGCTCTGGTGTGAGCCTTGATGCCAAGGAAACTTCGAACATTGCATCAGCCTTTAGGGACGCATCAATCAGTCTTGTGCAAGAGACCTCCATTGTGCGTTAACAAGTGGCACGTTACCGGATTGAAGCATAGGCCGACAAAAACACGAGGCCACGAGATATATCTATGTATATCTTTTCCCCTCGATCTGCCTCTGTCCCTAACCCTTACCCGTCGGTATCTGCAACTATAGTTAGCTGACTTGACTCCAAGTTGGTACATTGATGTTGCCATTTTGGCGGAGAGAGTAGAGAGTAGAGTAGAGCACTGCAAGTAGTATGCCAATGACAACATGTACGGGCTGAAAGACAAAAGATTGAAGAGAGCAAAGGCTGCTGCAGCAGGCAGGCTGTGTAGCACATACAAGTCATCAGGCATGTTCAGGAAGTTAGTTAGGCGGGTCTGACGACCCACAAATGAAGAAAGGAGCGAAGAGAGCAGAGGCGGGTAGTGTTCTGTCCCATGTCCTGTGTCCTGTCATAATGTCAGGCAGCGACAAGTTGCTCAACAGGGCAAGACCAACGTGGCTCTTAAAGCACCACAATTGTTGCATTAAGTGTCATCCCCATTTGAATATATTCACTTTTTAAACAACCTTTCTCTCTACTTGACTTGCATAATGGCAACAGTTTCTCCATTGTTGCTTCGACTTTTTCACTTTTTTTTTTTTTTGCTTTTTTGAGATTGTTGAGGCACAAAAGTGCAGTCGCCTATTGAAATCCAACAACTGATAGTAGCACTCGCTGCATACAAAGCAGGCAAATGACTGTAACACTGTCAACAACAAAAACTTCAACAATTCGATATCCGTATACTCTACAAATGTTTATTTTATTTACTCTCGAAACTAATTTGCATATAATTTTCACATAATACATTCAAAAACGTTTCTCTTAACTCTGATATCATCTGAATCATGAAAAAATAAAAGAATGCAACTAAGGTACTTATTGATTCAATTTTGTAGGGAATCAGTTTTAAATTTAACTATGCGGATCTTTTAGTTTTAGGCTTTTATGATACTGAACAGTTTTAGCATTAGACTGGTATATACATACTTTTAGTATTTGTTTATAACAGTTTTATTTATAATGTGTATTTTACCAACACTAATTCAATAATTTAAAAATGTTTTCTTTTTATTTTAATAACTTTGAAATAAAATGTAATATTGACTTGAAAAGCTAGTACTGATATTTGGAGTACTGACAATTACTTAACCAACTTTAACTTTTAATCGACAATATTGTAATTCGAATAATATTCAGCAGTCTGGTAAAGTTAATAAGGCCAGAGTTAGTGTGAGCTATAAGTTCAGCAGTTTGTAGGGCGGCACAGAAAAGGCAACTTTGTCCTCGGGGGGAGTTTCCTTGGAGTCCCTAACTCTTTAAAGCCACAGCACTTTAAAGTTGCATTTATCATCATTTGGCCAATCTAATTGATATTTTCTGTTTGCCCCCTGAACCAGTTGCCTCATTAGTTAGTTTTCCCCTGATAAATGTGCACAACACTTTGCACATATTTTCCGCATTATTTATTTTCTAATATTGCTATGAATAGACACAAAAGTTTTGTGGCCATGAAAAGCTGCAAAACTCTTCATAAACCCATATGTGTATACATATATAAATAATATACATTTGTGTATGTTCGTGTTGAGATAAATAGTGGAAAGCAAAAGTTGCTTACTCTAATTGAAACTTTTGCACTGCATGCAAGCAGTATGCAAAGCAGTGTAACGACTTAGCATTGCTTGCGTAAAATTACAATTTATTTCAGTGTTTTTTTTGTTTGCTAATTGATGTATCCCGCAAACCATTGATTTTTCTTCCCGTAATTGTAAGCTTATCAAGTGATTGCTTATCATATTTAAAATCTATATTCGGTTGTTCTCTTCTCATTAAATCTGTTTTGTTCACTCTCCTTTCAATGCGCGCATCTGTTATTTTACTTGTTTTTAACGAAGTGCTCTCTTTAGTAATATGAACATTCTTAGCTTGTGCATCTCTACAATTGATTAGCTTATTTGAGATCTCTCTCTCTCTCTCTCTTTCTCTCTCTCTTGCTTTTCCTTTGCCATATATACATATTCATGCTTTGTTTTGATTTTCTCTTTCTGTTTATTGTTCGTGTCACCAACATCACATATCATAGCTTGAGCCTTTGTTGTTGTGACTTTTGTTAAAGCTGTCATTATTCTCCAACCACGCAGCTTTCTTATCGTACAGTTCTCTATGAATGCCAATGTGACGTTTTAATTCTTCGCTGAGCTGGAATTAGTCTGAATATGGCTGCTGTCGCGATCAGTCTTACTACGCTTTCTTATCGCAAATAATTAAAAAATATAAGTTTATAATGCAAATTCCTAACAAAATAATCAACGCATTCTTGACAATACTTTGCTTGTGTTTGTTGACAAGTTTTGCCAGCACTCAAAAAACCGGAACAGGTAAAATACTATATAAGCAGAAAAAAAATTATAAGAAGCAAAACCAAGGTACATATGCTTTGAAAGTTTCGAATATAAACATGAGCTCGACTACCCATTGTGAATAAAAGCAAAACAGTGGGATAATCATTTTAAAATATACCAAGTAAATAGAACACAAAAATACTAAAAATAATCAAAATTCCATCTTCGGGATATGGGATATCTTTGGGCGTGGAAAAATGTTTAAAGAAACTTGGTCACCATGCAAACATAATAAGTGATGTCGAAAAAATTATATCTATTTCTTATAGCTCAGGGAATATCTAGGTGTACATATGAAGAGACAGACAGACGTTCGGACGTACCTATATCGTCTAGGCTGTTGAAGCTGATTAGGAATACATATATATACTTTCTGCCTACATACATTTCCTGGAGACAGTTTTGAAATTCTTTTGCTGTGTGATATCAGTTTTGCTTTCTTAGAAAAAGAATGTTCTCAGATTAGACTTATTAATATTGCTATTTTTTGTCAGCCATTTATACAAAATCGTATTGTGTATTTCCAGGAATTTCGTCGTTTTGTGCCCCCGGCATTCGTTGTGCTCCGCTCTGGAAGTGCAGCAATAACTCAGAAATTATATTTGGGAATATAGATGCAATTTATCGTGTAAAAGTCACAAATCCGTGTGGAAGTCATCAGTCGTGTTGCAGAGAGGAGTTTATTGTGAGTGCTGTGCAGATTATTCAAATATTATTTAGTATAACCCTAGAATTCCTTTATAGAGAGAGCTACCAGAGTTGCCACCGCATGATTTTGCTTGCGGTCGTCGTAATGTGGCATCTATGCATGTTGAAAGTACCTCAAAGTCGGCCGATTTTGCCGAATTCCCCTGGGTTGTGGCCATCTTTCTTAGCGAGCAGACAAATCTAAAATTTATTGGAGGCGGCTCAATTTTATCGCCAAATGTGGTCTTAACTGCCGCTCACATTGTCTGCGACCGCGCAACCCAAGATCTTCGCATCCGTGCTGGAGAATGGGACACGCGGTCGGTGTTGGAACCCTTTGAGCACCAGGAGAGAGATGTGCTCGTTAAGATCTGTCATGAGAAGTATGATAGTCGAACATTGTTCAACGATATTGCGGTGCTGAACTTGAGAACTCCACTCGAATTTGCTAAACATATAATGCCCATTTGTTTGCCCCGACAGTTTGAGTTTCCCAACATCGAACGCTGCTTTCTGGCTGGCTGGGGACAGGAGGAGTTTTTTTCCAATGCAACTCGCAATATTCTCCGGAAAGTTGATCTTCCGATTCTAGATAATCCCCGGTGTCAACGGAAACTCAGACGCACTCGCTTAAGTCGTCACTTCATCTTGCATGAATCCTTTGTGTGTGCCGGCGGCGAGAAGAATCTGGATTCTTGCACTGGCGATGGCGGATCGCCTCTCTTTTGCCCCCTTGTCGATCATCCCGGTCAATATTATCAAATTGGCATTGTCTCCTGGGGTCTGAATTGTAACTACGCAAATGTGCCTTCGGTTTATGCAAATATACCGCATCAGCTTAACTGGATTCATGGTGTGCTTAGAGGACTTGGCCAAAATGTGAACTACTATACGCCATCCTATAAGCGTGAGTATCAGGAGAGAGACAATTCAATCATTACATACCGCATGCACAATTAAAGTGATTGATGCAAGACAAGAACTCATGGAAAGACCAAGACTGGAAATGCTTACTTCTCCCGAGGCGAAAAACTTGCTAAAATATATTTTCGATATTTAATCTTTGTTTCTTTTTATTATTATTGTATCACAAGCTTCTAAAATTTTATAGATTATTTATGATGAGAGCATATATATGTATATATATAATGGCTGTTATTTTGACTTAAGAATCGAAAAAACCTTATTGAATTGAACAACATAGATTTATAATATTTTGTATATATCATTAAACCGATTTTCTGTTGCCGTTCTGCCTTTTCACATCTTTAATAAGTCTTTCATCCTTCATTCTTTTAATACACTTTTCAAAGTTTAACAAGTTTACTTGATTATAAAATAAACTCAAATAAAATACTTTTTTGATGATGGAAATTGATTGTATTAATATTTAAGCTGGCCGAACTTTATGAAGCGTTTGATTTTCATTACCAAAGCGACATGTGAACATCGATGATCCAAAGTAAATTGTTTTCTTTTTGCTGTCGTTGTGGGAATGCAGCAGAGTCAGCTGCATTGAAGTCGTAGTCGTAGCCGTAGTCGTCGTAGTCATCATCATTAAGTAACGTGAGCCATCATCAGGCAATGGACAGTTTCCGACGACGTCGTCGAGTTGTCGATGCTCACTGGCAAGAAAGCCAGCGAAGCAAATTGTTTTTAATTAAAAGTAAACAATATCAGTTCATTCGACAGTTATCCAGTTATGCTGCTGACATTGCTTGTCCTGGACGAAGCATCTAAGCTCCTCTGCCAGCAGTTGCATTGTTTACCAGGGATTACAAAAATTGATGCACACAGGATGTGGGCGACGTCGATGCTCGATGCTCGTTGCTCGTTGGTTGAGAGCTGCTTCAGTTCTAGCTTCAGCTTCGGCTTCTCTGGCAGCTTTGACATGGCCTGTCCATTTATATTTCAGCAGCGCAGGGGTAAACATTTTTGTTGGCCATTTTCATTTTGACCATTATTAATTGTCTTCTTAGTCGCCTCGCTTCGCCGTTGCCATTGCAGAAAACTGGCGCTTAATGTTCCAGCTAACGGGATTATTTCAAAACTTACATAAACTTATTGCCACATTTTTTGCTGTTGTTTTTTCCGCGTTTTCGCGAGACGCAAGAACTTGCAACTCTCTCGCTTTTAATTCTAGCATCCAGCTTTTTATTTTGTATTATTTTGTTTGTTTTTCTCTATTTCGTTTTTTATGCTGTGTTGCTAACTTTGTTGCACTTTTAATTGGTCTGAAAAATATCTGAAGTTTGTTTTATGATTTTATTTATTTTGAGATTTAGTCGTTGCGATTTGATGAAGTGCAAAAACTTTGCATAAAATTTGCAAAAATTGCATTTAGTGAATACACTGCCACTGAAAGTTACACACAAATAAGAAATTATGTGTTTGAGTTAGCTTAAAATATTTTGTTTTAATTAGGATTAATTTGTTATTTACAAATAACAAATATATGTGTGCCATGTTTTGCTAATTAGTTCTCGGAATTAAGTTAGACATAAAGCTATGAGTTCACACGAAAAATATAGAAAATCGCTACAGTTTTCATAATATTGAGTATACGTCATGTGTTTTGCATACGCTTAACACTGCACAGGAATATGCTGAACAAAGAGTGAAGGAGTGAAAGAGAGCGAGAGAATCGGTGGTATATTCCCGTCATCATCATCATTATGATTTTGGGTATCAAGTTGCGGGCTGTGTCGCTGCTCTAGTGTTTGGTGAAAGGAAATACATACGTGCGCATTCATTTCATTTCCGTTTTGTGTCGCAAAGTGGCCTTCCCAGCAGCGTGAAGTTGGGGGGCGTTGTCATGACTACGTTCCGCAGTTTCGACTATAACTGCCTGTGCCCATTTACAGTCAGTTCGTTCGGTCTTCATGTGTGTGTCCAACTATTTATTTTTATGACATAATGTAGCTACAGTTGTGACTCGCCTCTTGTGCCACTTTCCCTCTTGCCTCGTGTCTGTGCCTGTCCCTGTGTCTGTAAATTTGCTGTGAATGTTGCCATCTAAATATGTGAAAATTGCTCATTTGAAATGTTGCCAGAGCGATACCCTCAAGTGGGGCAAGGGATACGAAACATGGGGCATACGACATGTGGCATGGGGCAATGTAGTAGGTGGTGAATGTCTAGGCAAATTGCCTGTCAAAAATTTGTAGGCAATTTGTTTTTGTTTCTCAACGGTTTCGCCCCGATCCTTATCGAAAGTGCTTCACACAACGCAATTGTTGTAATAAATATATATTTTTTCTGCATATTTTTCCATGTCTCTTAATAAAAATGAAACCATTTCTATTGCGAGCGCTTTAAACTAAAATTTTAGACAAACGATACTCGTTTAGCACATAGTCGAATTTAAGTGGACAAGAGTTTAGTTGTTGATATAAACTAAAAATATGATAACTTGAAGTTGTAGTAAAACAAAATATGTTTTATGATTGTGGCGAATACTTCAAAATAATGAAATTAAATTACAGCATATAATTGACAGCAATTTTGTCTAATTAATACAAAACTAGAACTTATATTTGCTATCAATATCAGATTTCAACAATTTTTATGAAAAAGTAAGTATATTTTAAATATGTTATATTGTAAATGATAAAGTTCAGAAAATCGAAAATAGAGATAAATCCGAATCAATACAGCAAGTTGATAAGTAAGCTTTAAAGAATTTAATAATCCCATGTATCATATATTATAATACTTATTATTAAATCATGAAAACGAAACTAAGTTTAAGCTCTTTGAAGGTTTGCTGCGTTGGCAGAAAGTTTAAAGGCGGCTTTGAGGCAGTTGATGAGCTTCAAGTTGTTGTTTATAAGCCAAGTTGAGTTTTGATTATGTTGTATCAATGTCTCGACTGGCCACAATACAGTTAACCGTGAAACGCAGACAGGCAGTCATAATAACGCACACACACACACACACACACACACACATTCGCAGAACAACTTAAGCCGCTTAATGTAATAGAGCCACAAAAGGATATCAAAGCAGACAGTGGGAAGGAAGCGAACTGCCGCAAGTCGCAGACGCAAGTTGGCAACTATCTGGCATTAGTGACTGTTAGACTATTGGATGTACTTAGACTGACTAAACTTACAGTATCTCACGTTAAGTTGTGGAAAGTCGTTGTACACACTGAAAAGCAGGTATTTGAGAAATATATTTTGTTTTAGCTTATTTATACTACTTTAGAGAATATTTATTTTGAAGCCATAAGATGTAATTATTAAATTTCATTTCCTTTATCTTGCTTAAAACATTTTTATTAAATAGAGAGTAAATCTTTTAAAGCGACCAGATGCGAATATTATTTTTAATTTCTTTAAAATTTCTTAAACCATTTGTATTAAATGAATTAATCTTCCACTTTATATTATTTATAAAGTATTAATTTATTTTAATATTAATGTCACTTTAAAAAGAATATGAAAATGTCGGTGTGTTATAAATTGCTTTCCTTTTGTTTATTTTGTATTTTATTTAGTAAGCAATTTAATTTGAACATACGATTGGACAGGCAAGGCTTAAGATCAATGATGATGTTGATGTTGATAATGATGATGATGATGATGATGATGATGATGATGATGTACCTGAGAATCGTCTGAACCTTGGGACGAAGGTTTTATGTTTTGTTGCACGGACAAAAGCCGCTTTGGCCAATTATTATTGGATTCGCAATTAAATAGTTGGCTTACTTGTTTTTGCCATCGTTTTTCGCTGTTGAGCTTTGCGGGCCAATCGAATTGGCCCAAGCAACTTCTGCGACCTGTTCGAAACTTAAAGTTGAGACAGCATTTCTCAGATACGACAAACATTTAATTAATTTCGAAATGAATGCAAAACTTTCTCGCAGTTTTATCTGGCCCCCAAAAACTCAAACTTTAAAGGTTCGAGTTTGTAGGTGTATGTATAAATGTGTGTGTATGTGCGTTTCCAAGTTGTTGGCTTACCTTGAGCCTAAAAACTTTCGCGTGCAAAGTTAAGGCGCATAAATTTCGAACACAGTCCCTTTTTTTCACAACTAAACACTCGAGTGGTTGGCAATCGGAAAGTTAGCTGCTCTTTGCTCTCGGCTGCTGTGTTTTAGGCCATTTAAAGGATTTGCCGTGAATTTTAATTAAATATCCAAGAAATGGGCATAAATATTGACCAACTTAACACGAACAGTCTTTCCTTTATTAATAAATTTATAAACAGCTAGCAGACAGAAGACACTCTATCAAAAAAACAAGTAAGAAAGCTACAGTCGAGTGTGCTCGACTGTGAAATACCTGCTACCCATTTTGAATAAAAGCAAAATATTGCGGTAATAATCTCAAAATATTAAAAATAAATATGCATATATTTTCGATCGGGATTTGAACTCGAGCACCACCGACCGGGTGGTTAAACAAAAAAAAAAAGTTTGTACTTCGAGCGGGTTCGAACCTGGGCACCACAACATGCGCGGCTTGCACTCTACCACCTGAGCTATCGCATTGCTTAAGAACCCCTATGCGTACAGATGCTAATATAGATGAGCATGTATATACGTATACGCATACATACAATAAATACATAGCAGGCGGTTTTGCTCATACAAAATATTTCTTTAATAAAATCCACAATTTTTATTTATAATTGTTGTAAATACGATTAAAAAATTTTGTACCCCGAGCGGGCTCGAACCCGAGTCCCCCCGACTACCGCAACAGTAATATGCTTGCACTCTACCAATAGAGCTAACGCAGTGCCTCTTGCATACAGATACAAATATAGAGGCGAGCATGTATATACGTATACGCATACATACAACACATACATAGAAAGCGTTCTTGCCCATACAAAACTCTTTCTTTAATAACTTCTACAATTTTTATCTGATCTGATTCTAGCTTTACAATTACGCTTGTTATTCGATTTTTTTGATTTGCGGTTGCGGAAGTGGGCGTGGCAAAAATTTGAAACAAACTTGATCTGCGTGCAAACATAACAACTGCTGTCGAAAAATTATAGCTCTATCTCTTATAGTCTCTGAGATCTAGGTGTTCATACGGACAGACGGACAGACGGACATGGCTAGATCGTCTCGGCTGTGGACGCTGATCAAGAATATATATACTTTATAGGGTCGGAGATGCCTCCTTCTACCTGTTACATACATTTCCTGCCGGCACAAAGTTATAATACCCTTCTACCCTATGGGTAGCGGGTATAAAAAGAATATTTGATAAAGTTTAGAAATCCTTTTAAATGTGTGTATTGAATAATTGTTTGATTCATTTAATTTAAACTTATCAACTATTAGAAATTAATAGCTAGAGTTGTTGGTCAAAATAATAGGACCTACATTATTTATTACTTCTGAAAGTTTGAATGCGATCGGATAAAAACGGTTGCAGTTATTTTAAACGAGTCGGGTTTTGGTTGTCTTGTTTGCAATGCAATGGGTAGCGGGTATCTCACATATTTTAAATGTAATAGTATGTATAAATACCAAATATGACTTTTGGTATATTTTAGCACTTGTCGGTATATTTTAAGAATAATGTCCCTTTTTTTTGTATTATTATAATGGTCAGCGGTATCTCATAAATTTTGATTGTAGTAGAATATCCATATACCAAATATGTATATTAATTCGGTATATTAAAGAATAATACTGCCCTGTTTTGCTTTTATTTTAATGGGTAGCATATTAGAATCGAGCACACTCACTCTCTTTCGAATATTTTTTGAAGCATTTTTCCTGTATACAATTTTTGAATTGGTTTTATAAAATTATATAGTAACAAGTTGTTGTAGGAAGTAGTTTAAAAATTAAGAATTGATTAAGCATCATAAAGGGAATCACGAAAATTCTGTTATTTGAACTAAATCATAAACAAACTAGCACAATTGTTGTGTATAATTTGTAAGACATATTTGAATAGCAGCTATCGTGTTGTCGTCCGACCCGCAAGAATGTTGAGTAAACTAAGTCGTCAGCGTTGTTAAAATAGAGTTGATCAACAACTATTATCCATAAAGTGAATTGTTTAATATGCGAAATGTGCCCGAGGGGCAAGGTGCAGCGCATTGAATGTGACCTAATCAAACTGTTAACTCAACAAACGCATTTCATGCATTTTGCATTCGCAATTCGCATTTTGATTGATTGGCTGCACGGTGAGGAGAGAAATGGAGTTGGGGAATATATGATATGAGTATATCAAATGGTTATACGACTATATAATGAAGTGCGACCAATAAGCAAACTCTCGTTACAAATTGCAGCAAATCAAATACTCACGCACACACTCACACATGGCACATTGACACACAGATATGTTTGCATATTATGCACAAGTGTGTGTAAATAGTTTGCACAGATTTTGGCAACAAAATAAATTGCAATAATTATGCTGCAAACGGTTGAGTTGAGAACTTTCGACGATGCCCCGCAGCACAAACATCCAACTGCATCTATCGAAAACAGCACAAATAAATACAATGTAATTATTGAGGTATACAATGAACTCCGCTCTAACTCTCTCTCCCGCTCTCTCCCTCTCCCTCTCCCTTTCTCTCTCTCTGATTCTCTCCCTGTCTATCACAATGTCTCTATGTGTAGAAAATCTATTTGCAATGCCGTGAATCACAAAATGCGCGAACTAAATGCAAATATCAAACGCTCCGAGCTTTAACTATCAAAGCACACAAATTTAAATTGGTTACATTAACTATAGAGCAGAGTTGGATATATTCGTATTACCGAAAAAGCTAATGGGATAACAATAATTAGAGTGTTCTGTTTACGACTAACCACTCTCAACATTAAATACAATTCATTTACTTCACTTCTATAATTTATAGATTTGATGGTTTGTTTTACAAAGTAAATGGCAGCTCTGGGTTATTATATTTTATGCCGACGTCGAAGTAATATTATCTGATTCTGACAACTATTCATTAAAATATTTTGTGTTACATTCAATTTTAATTGCATATGTTAGTTGTCAAAAGACTTTGAAATTAACACCTCATATGAAATGCATTTCGCTTACTATATTAAATATTTATTAATTCTTAAATTTGTACATAATGTAGATCGAACTATCAAAAACAAACGAAAGTAAATTACTGTTTTTGGTTTTCCATTGTCTATGAACATTTCCTTACGGTATTTTTGTTTCTTTCAACAATCTCATTGTTATTAATTCATCTAGTTAATCATTCGACAATTCAGTTTAAGTTTACATTTAAAAGTAGAATTCTATTTTTCTTAGATTTGATAATATGTCCAAGCATAACTCGCTTATAATTTACTTTAAGAAAAGTTGATGAATTACTAAGATTTTTTTTTCTTTACCGATTTGCTAGTTTAATAATCTACCTTATACCGATATTGAATGAATTTTAACAACTTTAAAAAATTGATTGTGCTTAAAAAAATCATTTTAAAATTAAACTTAAATAATATGAGATCAAGGCAAGCTTAATTCCTTAATTCCCGCTACCCATAAGGTAGAAGGGTAGAAAATATTAGGAAAATTAAGAAACACTTTTATACTAGTATGTTAAATTTTGTACTCTAGGTAGGTATTATTCTTAAAATATATTTTAGTATTTAATTTAGTATATTTTAAGAATAGTACCGAACTCGTATTCAAAATGGTTAGTGGGTAAATCTGAAAATGGTAACGAGAAAACTCGACTGTAGCCTTTTTATATGTTATCATTAATACAAAATCAAAAGGAGCTAAATTCTTACTGCAGTTCAAAATACTATTCAGTAGATATGCAACAAACATTTCACTAACTTTCCAAATAAAATCTCAATTTGGAAATGCCATATAATTAGATGCATTCTCTGTTTAAGAGTGTATTACAAACTCGTTTTGATTTATATCTCCGCCCCAATTACTAATTGTTGTTTGTGTAAATATTTGAGCAGTTTATTAAACAAAATCGTTGCAGTCTTTCCGAGCGCTTATTGTGGACAATTTGCATATTGTCAATGACTGGGGGAAAAGTTCAGTTTGGAAATTAACCAAATATGTTGCAGATTTGCGGGAAATGCAGTTAATTTATTTGTTTAACGCATTTACAAAATGCGAACCGAGGACTTTGAAACAACAATACAATGGGAGGACAGGTGAACAGACGGTGGGCATATAGTTGAACTCTATTGGGTTCCGTGTGCGCACCTGAAAACTGAAAATGAAAATATGCAAATTATGTTGCCGCCTTTCAACCGTGCTGTAAATATTGTTATTATTTCTATTTTTCGTTTTCTGGTTTTTTGTGTTTCTCCCTTCAATTGTTGTTCGCGTTATTTGGTGTTGTTTATTCAGTCCAGACCAGCTGAAAACTGTCAGCCACATGACAAAATTTATTGCCAAAAATTTTAATTAGAAAATCGCAAAAACATGAAGAAGAGAAACGTCGACAACGACGACGAACTCTTGTTGTTATTCAGCTTTTCAACTGTTCAACTGTTCAGCTGTTGGCAAAATTATAAAATTGTTTGTTGATTTTTGGCCAAATGTCACTTCATGTCAGCAGCCCCCCAAACAAAACAATTCTCTTCTATGACGCATAATCAAAATACCGCCTCGTTCAGGTGTCCACAATTCACAGTTTGCAACAAGAGAGATGACGGCACAACAACAATAAGAATTCAAACAATTTTTAAAATAAATAAACGAACAATTTGTAAAAAAAAATAATACATTTTGATTATGTTTCATAATCATGCTGTCAAATAACAACACAATGCGCAAGAAGAGGTAGATCTAAGCCTAATCCTAATCCTTAAAGTATATGGAAGAGGTTAACAAGCATTTCAAGACATAAATGTCATCGAGTTTGACAATGATTGCCACCTATTGAATTACATTTAATTAAACTTGTCACTTTACTTACAGCAACTACAAATTAAAATATTCAATCTAAAATCTTGGAAATGTGTTAAATAATGTAGAAAGGAAAGAAACTGACTGTTATTTTAGTAATAATATTAATCATCATTAGAACATATATGTAAAAGACCTATTTTCTACATTTTCTTATAATAAAAAAAATGTACGTTTAATATTTGATAACAAGGTTTTATATTTCTTTTATAAAATGAAGAAAGAATATTTAGCTGACTTCTGGTTTTCTTTAAATTAAAATGTTTTTTTTTTTTTTTGTTGTGAGTTACATTTATAAAATGTTATCTCTAGTTATTGTTGATTTACATATATAAATTGCTTTGATTCTCGATTTGAGTCAGCTTTTAAACAACTCCAACATTAATTGCTTCCCATAATATAGCTAATTTATAATTTGTATATCCACTACACACACTAGTATAGCAGGGTATGAGATCATTGTGCCTACAGGAAATGTGAGTAACAGGCAGAAGGAGGAATCTCTGACCCCATAAAGTCTATTGTATATTTCGTATCGTATTTTATATTTTGAAAGTAATACTATGCAAATATACCAAATATCAATTATTGTAGTATTCTCGCGGTATATTAATTAGGTATAATTTTGAAATATGGTTAAATGAAAATGCGTAGCGGGTATCTCAAAGTCAAGCATATCCAACTGAAGCTTTCTTACTTGTTTAAAAATGCTGTTGATTTTTTTCTACTCCCAATTTGCAATGAAATCAGCATAATGCTTTGAATATGCAACAGTTTTTGTTGTTGTTTATTTATTAAATGCTGACAGCCACAAACGTTCGCCTAATTACGTTTTTTAATTAGGCGTAAATCGTGATTTCGTCCATTTAACAAATTAGTTATATTTATGCTAAAATCCATCATGTTTCTCTTAACAAGGGTCAAAATTAATTGAGACAATCGAAATGAAAATATATTTTGCATTTAATTGTGCACAGCAATAAAAGCAACATATTTAAAACTCATTAAGCTCAAAGAGAAGCAATTGATGACTAAGCTGAATTACTAATTAAATTGTTAGTAAAACGATAAAATGTGATATAGTTGGAAATATAAACAAATATGTTTTTAGAAGGTCCAATTACAAATTTAGTTGTAACTATATTTGGAGCTTGTTTCTCTTATTCGACTTTCAAGCTCAACCTAAAGTTTGCACATAAATATTTTTGAAAATGATTGAATGTATTTCAAAGTCGCAGCTGCATTCAACGTACATCAAACTTACCACATACTATATACTACATATGTATGTATGTTGTAAGTAGGTTTAAAAATGTTGCCATCACAAAGTTTTCGGTTGCGAGCTGCGAGTTGCGAGTTTTGGGAACATTTTCATTGAGGTAGCGAAAACTGAAAACAGAAAACTGAAAGTCCTGAATAGGCGATGCCCCACTCAAAGGCAAAATGACAAACTATGTGCTGTGCACCTCAAGGCGACCCTAACGGTATACAACATTGTTGTTGTTGTTGACGATGTTGTTGTTATGGGTTCGCTTGTGGCAGCCACATTCGAGTGGAAGAGAGAGCTCACACGCACGTAAGTTTTTAGAGGCTTAATTAAGTGCATAAACTTCTAAGCATAAATACAGTTGCCATCTCTCTCTCTCTCTCTCTCTCTCTCTCTCTCTCTCTCTTTTGCTCTCTCTTTCTCTATATGCTTTGCTCTTTCTGCTTTATGTGCTCGTCATCAGTTGACGCCAGGCGTTGGTTCCCCATGGGGCAACTTTTTTTGAGGTTCACGTATAAATTTGAACGCTTTACTTTGTTTACGTACTTTGTCATAGTTGTTGCGCTCTCTCTCACTCACTCGCTAACTCTCTCTTTATCTCTCTCTCTCTCTGTCTGGTTGCGTGCCTACCTTGGCAAAAGTTCTTAACTAAAGTGTTGCAATTATATTGATTGAATTTTGCGGTGCCGTTGCCTTTGGCAACCAACACAAATGCCTGCACACACATTGCGTATACGCCCCCGTGGACCGCATAAAATGCCAAATGGGCATGTCTGTCACTTGCTGAGTTAAGCATTTTGTTATACGCGCGCCACTCTTAAGCAGATCTTACTTTCAGCGCAATTGAATTCAATTTATTTAATGAGAACAGACTTCACTTTATAATTAATGTAGCTGATTAAATTTGTGAAAACCTCTGTTGATAGTTAATAGAGATTTTACAATATTTTTATTCAATTGCTGATTATTTTCTAAAATTGAACAAATATGATAAGAGTTGTTAAGAATTCTATTGATAGTTAATAGAGATTATATATTTAAACTTTAATTTACAAAAATGTTATTCAACTGTGGATTATTTTCAAATGTTCAAGTATAACGTAAAATTAATGGTTATAAATTCCAAGTCGTATTGTACATTATTTCTCAATGTGAAATTTCCATCATATATTCCATTATTATTTGCCTTATTTGTTTCTCAAACTTGAAACAACTTTTGAAGTTTCCTCGAGGGTTTAGTTTTAAGTGCTATTTCATTATTTCAATTAGCAGCTACAAAATGTCCTCGCTATAGTTTTGTGACCTTTGCTGCAGTTGCGCATTCGTCGTCGTCTCATAGTTTTGTTTTTTTTCGTTAGTTGAATTGCATTTGAAATGCAAGTTTTGCGCCAACGCATAAATCTTTGGCACAAATGGCAAACAACAGCCAAGAGAGTAGAGTGAAGAGGGAAAGAAGAGGAGAGGATATCATGGCTAGAGAAGGATGCCAGGAAGCAGCAAAGCGTAGCTGCGAAACGGTTGTAGCATATGTTGTGCTTTTCTATATATTGTCGCAACATCAGTCAGTATTAGTTGTAGAACTTTACCAGACCTACTTTCCCGTCGTATTCCTTGCGTCCATCCCAGCTCTTGTCTCTCTCTCTCTATCTCTCTCATTGCATTGCAAGTCGTTCTCATCCATGTTTGCCATGCTGTAACCGTCTCGCTGCGTGCCTCTAACATGGCAGCAGCAGTTGCCCTTGCGATTGCTGCTGTTCTTCTTGTCCATCAACAACCAACGCAACGTTTGCTTCCTTTGGTGGCATCCTTTTTAGCTCTCTCTCCGTCTGTTTGTCCGCTGTTGTTGTTCTTGTTGTTGTGTTCTTGATGTTAGCCTCCTGTTGCCCTTGTTGTCTTGTCAGCTGAAGTTTTCTGCCATTTGTTGTTGTTCTTAGTTGGTTTTGCTGTTTGTGCTCCTCCACGCCCGGCTGTGTGCATGAAAACTTGCAGGCATTTTGTTGTTTTTGTCGCCACTTCTTCCCACTTCGTTTCTCTGGGAATTAGTTGTATATAAATTCCACAAAATACTTTTACTTCAATTTTAAATGCAAAACGTGCGAATGCTTCATTTATGCTCGCTTTATTCAAATCTAACTCGATAACATTTTGCAATTTCTTTTAAAATAGATCATATAATAATAAGAATATGATAGTTTAGTTTATATTATGATGCAACCACGCGTTGATTCGGGACTCTCTTCTGAACCTTCGTCCTGACTTGCAACTGCATCCTCTTCGTCCTCTTCATCCTCTTCATCCTCTTCATCCTCTTCATCCGAACTGGATTGCTCAAATGATGGCGGATTCTGTCGATAATATTCCTTGGGTCGAGGAAGCGTAAAAGAATCCTCTTTACATGTAGATATTAGTGTTGAATTAACAATTGTATTGCTCTCTTCATCCCCGAATACGGAAGGTGCTTGCGATGCAGGTTCCGATTTGATTTCTGTAAATGGAATAAGAATCGTATCTTTTTTTTTGTCTTCCACAGCTGAAGTATTTGCAGTGGCTTGAGTGTCTGCATTTTCCTGCAAGCCTACGTCATCAATTGGCGTTGATTGATTATCGATTTCAGTTTGTGTTGCTGCATTTCTAAATCCAGAAAAAATGTTTACTGTGAAATTCATGTTAAGGGACACGCTTTGAACAGATTGTGGGCTAAGGGCAGTCGTGGCAGCGTCCACATCTGCGGCGACAACTGTTGGAATTGGGGGCAAGCACGGACGCTTTGGTGGCAAAACTTGCACCGAGGGTAACCCGCCGTTATTATTGCTGCTGCCACCCGTTTGTGTTGGGGTTGCCTCAAAAGAAATCTCGCCGCATTCCTCGCTGTAGTGCGAGAGAAATTTAGAAGGCTCCACAGGTTTACTTGCTGTTCTACTTACAATCTTCTCCCAGTTGCTGCTGCGAAGATCGGACGACGGCGTCTAATGCTGCGCAATCTTTTTGGGACGCCAACACTGTGCAGCATATAAAAAGATTGTTTTAATTGTCCAATTTGCAAATTTCAATGCCTTGTTCTACTCACTTGTTGCGGTCACGTGGAGTCGAAGGATGCTCAACAGCTTCACCTTCAGCTCCAGCTTCAGCTGGAGTTGTTGGATTAATCCGTGACACTCGTTTGCGCTTCACCGAACATTGAGCTTCACTTGCTCTTGGCGTGTGTAGCGGGCGACGTCCCATAATGTTGGTGAAGGTACGCACATGCATACCCGTTGTGCAACAGCCACAGGGTATCCTGGGTCGCTTGACTCGCGGACTGCGTCGCAAGGCCAGCGAAGTCTCTGCAGTCTCATCGGTTTGCACAACAGGACTCGACTGGTTCTCCGTTGTTGAATTATCTGGATTTAAATTTGCATTATTATTTTCCATTTTTCACAAATTTTTAAAATAAAATGCCCCGTTTTTTGCTTTTCGATTTAATTGATGTGTTACTTGTTTGCCTGTCTGACAGTTTATGAATGAAAATTCTCCAGCAATTCGAAATGTCGACGCAATGAACTAGTTTAACAGTTCTTTCTATCGGAATTTTGCGTCACAGCTAGCTTTCTAAATGTCAAATCTGACATATAGTTATAGACGATACTTCATAATTATCTTTAAAAAAGAACACACACTATTCCATTTTCATATACATCATGTGAAAAATAAACTGGTTATATATATACCTAAAAGTTAATTTTACACCATTTCTATAAATTTATCATAGTACAAAAATTTAAAATTTAACAATTTTCCATTCTTAAATTACATTAATAGTAAAGTAAATATAGTATAATAAAAGGTAGAAAATGAGTGAAAATTTACAATTGTTTTCTTTAAATATATTTTGTGTCTCTATTAAAGAAATATTATTGATGCAATTATGAATTATTATAACAAGTTTTAGTTTTCCATTAATTCCGAAAATATCTTTGTCAATTTTAGTTAATTTTCTTCCTTTTTCATTTTAACTCGTGCCTATTATACAATTATTATTATTTGAATAAAGACATGGGTTCTTATAGTGTATTTGTCATGTCTTCCAATTATACAAATTGTATTGTCATCTTTACTTGTGACTCAAAGTATTTTGATTACTATATAGATTTATCAATATCCTTTTACATCAGTTTTAATTACAATCCTTTATTATTGGTCAAATTTTATTGACACAATTGTCAATATACGCTAACAGACAATGGATCTACTTATGGATTGATTTAAGCAGTGATAATTATACAATTTGCGAGCAAACACTTGAAATTTAAAGGGTATAATTGAATTGCAATAACAGGCTTACAAGCAAGCGGTTTGCCCAGCAGCCTCTGAATGGAAAACCAGGCAAAAATAATATATTTATACATACTTGTATTAATTAAATTTAATGCCTGTCTAGAGGCGAGCCAGCAAAGACCCTTAAGAAATGCGCTGGACGGGTGGAATGAAAGAGAGGCGAGGCAGAGAAGTATTACCAGGCGAGCTACCAGCTACCAGCCATGGAAATAACCGCTGCGAAAACTTTGCCAGCTGTATTACATTACGCCTTTAATTTCATTACATGCCAACGAGCTGGGCGGCAACTGAGAAGGGCGAAGGTGGGGGTGAGGGTGGAAGTGGACGGGTTGAGCGAGGGCCACACGCAGCGTCAGTAGCCCATAAAATAGAACAAAACACTTGTAAAGTCACCGAAAGAGTGAAAGCGAGAGAGATAGAAAGAGAGAGAGAGACACAGAGAGAGAGCTCATATTCCATGGCGCCTTTGTTGACGCCATTGCAACTTAGCGGGATGCCAAGCAAAGAGGAAGAGAAGGTTGGACTGGGATCAGGATGCTTTTTCGGTGGCAGGACGTCGCGTTAAGAGTTTATTATTTAATACTTTTAACGTCGTGCGTAGAAATTAGCAGCCATAAATCAATGAAACGACTCGCACAAGTCTACAATTAGCTGGCAGCCAGACTTGAGCATCAGCAACAGAGCATCAGCATCATCTTCAGACTCAGCTTCAAATTATACGAACTGTATCTGGCGCTGCTTCTGGTGCTTGGGGTAATTAATTTTTATGTTGTAGCTGCCATGAGATAGATACTTCTGCCAGTTGGTTTAGTGTCCAAGCCGACAAATTAGTTATAATATTTATGTGTGTTATCTCTAAGCAATGGCATTTCAACTAACAATTAAGTCTCACTTTTATGATTTTATGTTGCTTTGCTTCTACTCCTCAACTCAAGCCAATTAAATCTCTACAAATCAAACTTTTCTTATGAAAGTTTGCTTAATGCTTATAAATAAAAGAATATTATTAAATTGTTTGAATAAATTACTTGGCATTTGGTTTCTTAAAACTAAAGTTCATTAGAATACAAAACTATAAATTGCCAATTTCATTATTAGTTTTTTTTTTATTTATTGTACATCATTGCAAATTTTAAATTTGTTTCTGTTGGAAAGGGCAGTATGCATTAAGTCTTGGAAATTGCACAGCAAAAGCCACAAAGATATATATTCAATACATAAATATCGATTAAAGATATCGACTTTAAGTTAATAGAGTCGTTTCCACAGTTTTCTCTAAAATAAGTTAGTGTTGGGATTTGACACTGAGTGGCAGCAATAAAGAAAGTAAAAAAGTGTCATAATATACCAAAATGTTTAGATATTTATTATGCTTGTCTTAATGTATTAAAATTATTCAATGGTTTCTATTACTAAGTTGTACAATTTGATTTTAAATTTTAAGTTCTTGAAAAGCAAATTGAAGTACAAACCTATTTAATTTATGTAAAGGTATTTATATTTTTACCACATGATGATTAAGTGATAAGTTATTATTTAAAACGTTAAGTAATTTATTTAATTCAGAGAATTGTTGATGTTACACAAATTATTTAAAGAAGTTGCACCTAAGATAGGACTCACATCAATTGACAACTTCTTGACAGTTTTCTCAGGTGCATATCTCACAAACCAACAATTAATTCATAATTTTTACGTGACAAACATGAATCCCAAAATATGAAAATCGTGGGAAAAACTTTATTAGTTAAATTCTCGTAGATCTAAAAGACACTTTAAAAGAGTGGCACAATAACTCAACAATTGCGACAATACCGGTTGCTGCAGACTAAAATAAATATAATGGAAACGCAATAATAAATTCACTAGCGATAACCCAGCCGAGAGTACGGGAGTTTGCTGCAGCACGCTCTTCTCGGCCAGCATCTCTCTCCACCTTTTATCAACTACGATTATATAATCTGCGCAATTGCAGACAATAAACTTATTTTGCGCAAGAATTTCACAAATAAAGGAAAAAGAAGAATTATATTATCACAATGCCACACTGCTAATTTGTAACAGCCAGACATAGTAAAAGAAGCGGATAAAGAAGAGAGAGGTAAAGAGTGAAAGGAAACTACACTGAATTATATTTTCGCAATAAGTTGGCAGACGCCGCTTTTTGTGACTGCGAGAGTGTGTGCGTGTGAGTTTTATTGTCAATGTGTGAGTGTAGCTCTGTGTGGCAATAATAATAATAATAAGATGCAAACAAAATGCTGCTGTGTGCTACGTGCAGCTGCAACACGAAGGCGCACAAAAGTATGCTATAATAAAAATAGAGCAGATAGTGTGAATGCGGTTAGGGAGAGAAAGGGAAGAGAGGGAAACAGACTGCAGCTATTCCCATGGGCATATAAAGAAATTTACATAGATTTTTAACGCAATAAGCGAAATGTGACTGCGAAATCCAATTTGTAATGAGAAAAGTAGTGTGTGCGACACAGTGAGTAGCAAGAGGGACGAGTAAAGAGGGGGCATGCAAATATATTGCTGCATATTTCCAGGCGTATTTATGGCATGCACTTTACATCGGAGCGTGCTAAAATTATGCAATACAATTATGGAAAAGGCTCAACAAACAGAAAGAGAGATAGAGAGAAAGAGAGATAGAGAGAGAGAGGCGGAGTTAGTGCCCGTGTTGTTTGTTTTGTTTGTTCGAGTGGTTAAAAACGTGACTTGTTTTCTGCGACTTAGCTGGCATTTTGTAGACTACAAGGATTTTCATAGTTTTGCTGCAAAACTTTGCTTTGCTTTACTATGCGGCTGTGGCAATGCAGCTTAGGCTTCAAATTTGGCCAGATCTACTTCAGGCTTAAAGCTGAATATTATTTGAGTACACAGCAAACACATTTTACTGTCGACTGTTTCTGTTTCTTATTGCGTTTGCTGGCATACATTTCTAGCACGCGCCCGAAAGTATGCAATGATTCACACGTTTCATGCATAATATGCGCCCCTTTCGCTGCCACGCCCCACTTCGCTATTGGATGGCATTGTTTGCCTGCGCAATTCATGCGAAAATTATGCAAGCGACAAACGAAGTTGCTTCCCCAAAAACTTTGTCTTTGCCCGTTTTCACAGTTTCTTATGAAATAAAATCTTTAAGCTTCACAGTTGCATTAACTGACCTTTGCCTAAATAAACTTCGCACTCTCCTTCCATAAAAGTCTCCCACACTTTTGCTAAAATTCTACACATTAAGTGTTATGTTTGTTTGTTGTTCTTTTCTTTTTTTCAGTTGCACAGCCTTAAAACTCATTTGACTAGCAGCTATTTTGCTCTTGTTTCCCTCTATGCGTTCTCTTTCTTTTTCTCTCTCTCTCTCTCTGTCTTTTGCTCCTGTGCTGTGATTCTCTTTTGTGTGATTGTAAAACGTGATTTTTTTCTGTCATTTATTTGGAATACACTTATGTTGGGTGCTATAGTTTACTACTAAAAGGTGATACACATATTCGGCTTATTTTCAGTAGCTTCAAGAAAATGTTTTAAAGTATTATTAAATAACAAATGTTTTTGCATATTAACTCCTTTTTAAACATCAAATAAATACAAAGTATTAAACAAATTTTAATGCTAGAAATCGTTTGTCTAACATAAGACCAGCAATGTTTACATATTTTTTACATTTCATTTTGAATTTAACTCAAGTCTAATCAACAGTCTTTCTATATTTACCTTTTATTACAGCTCTTGGCTGAGTTAAAAAACAAATCTAGACTCACAGCCAATAAAACTAATATTATATTAGTTGGCCAATATTTCAAGACTGTCTAACATGATTGTTTGTAATAATTTGATACAAAATTAAGCAAATTGTTTTTTTCTTATAATTTAATTTTAAGATAAATATTCAAAAGTTAGTCTAGAGATAGTAAAACTCTCGTTTTATTATTATTTTTTGCAGATTTGTAATTACTATACTGTTCTATATTTTACCGATATTATAATAAATTACTTACTCTAATTTAAACAAATATTAACCTTATTTTTTTTTATTTATAATTGAAAAGTGTATTTACTATGCGACTTTATAAACTCAACTTCTTTGCTTTATCATTTCTGTAGCGCTTTTTTATTTTTGGTGTTTCGCTCTACAACATTTTACGGTTTATGTTAATTTTTTGTACACTTTTGTGCGCATTGTTGTTGCTGCTATTTTGGTTCGTTGCTCTCCTTGTCGCTGTCGTTTTCGTTATTTTTGTCGCTGTGTGCTGTGTAAATTATATAAGAACCGTTGACCAGTGTCCGAGAACCACAGTTTTGCAGTATTGTTGACTGCTGTGAGTGTTTTGCCAGCTGGCTTTCAAAGGTGTCGTAAAATGAAAATTCATAAATATTTAGCGCACGTTTTATTAGTTGCCAGGACGTTGAGGACAACGATGCCGTTGGCAATTGTGCGCCTTGGGGAAAATATTTAGCCCTCGCTTCTTGCTACATTTATTTAACCTTTTGCAAATTTCGTTTGACATTTAACGCGATCTGACAGCTGTTGGCAACTTAAATATTTCGAATATAATCCAGGCAACACAATGTATTATTGGCAGCTACAAAATCAACAACTGAAGCTAAGCTAATGCTTGGCAATTAACCGAAATATTTTATAATACGTACTTTGTTAATTGATCACCAAACAGAAGCCAATTAGCTCTGTAATTTGGCTTCAACTGCAGCACTGTCGAATCATATCAATCATACGCAGCGTATGCAGCTCTCAAATCTGACACTTTTGGATACGCTGCCCAGCTGAGAAGCCCATTGAACCGCAAATGCAATGTTAACCAATTTGCTACAACGGAAATCTTTCAAAGTTAATTTTCAACACTCGAATAGTCAGTGAAGGGACGCATGGAGAGGAGAAAAAAGGGGTAACACGGAGGCTGTCTACTGACATTAGCCTGGCTGTCTGTTTTCGGTCTGAGCTCTGTCCACTCAGCTGGGGCGACAAAATTGTACAAATTCAACAGACTTCAATGCGTCAATAAGCACACAAGTCGAAGTAGTGGGCGTTCTCTCTTTGTGTGGGGGCGTGGCTGGGAAAAGGAACGGAACGGAGCAGACGAAAGCGGAGACGGAGGCGGAGGCGTCTGTCTGGCAAACAAGCTGACTGACTGATAACGGAAGCAAGGCAATGCACGTATTTACCTTTGGATATTTGCTCTCTCTCTCTCTCTCTCTCCCATTCTCTCTGCTTCCCTTACTCACTGTTATAGATAATAATGATGATGATAATGATGATGGGAATTGCTTGGCACTGGACCTGCGTCCTGGTCATTGCTGATGTCACACATTCATGGTCATTTTGCTGAGTCAATCGTTTGAAAAATTTATGTTGCCTTCAAAAGCAAAATTTGCCATCGACATCGACGTCGACAACGACAACGCCAACTGGAACGCCAACGACGTCGAAGCCTGGCGAGATAGTCAATAGATGCGGTTCATTTAACCTGACTAAATGTGCAGCGCTTGCTCACTGTGTTTGTGTGTGTCTGTGACCTATGACCCGTGCACCTGGTATTCGTGATTCCACTCAACTGTTGACTTCCATTTCACCCTCACTCTTTCGGCAGCCGCTTATGAAGTGTTGATCTCTCTGTCGCATTTAATTGAATTTTGATGCACTTTTCGTTGGCCATCATGTGTGAAAAGCCGACCCAAGTCAGCAGTTTTTGGCCTTTTGCACAGTTAAACTGCTTAATTGTGAGTGTCGCAGTTACCATCATCATCACCACCCAGCAAACTATTGCTAATCATTATTTGTGACATCATTATCTCGCTTGTTTATTGTATGTACAATATAGAAAATGCTGCACTGCAATTTAGAAATTACAAAAACGCAAACAACACTCATTTTCTAATTACTTTGTGAGATGTTTTATTAATTCTCTTTAATATTTCTCTCGACCATCACATTTCCATACTCAATTTATATAATCAATAAATAATATGAATATTCTTTACTAAGTTCTAATTTTTATTATTTTTCTAGCAGGTATTTTAGTTTGCTCTTCGGTTTTGAATCAGAAATGAAATTGGCAAATTATTGATTTAATAATTTCAATTTAAAATTGTATTCTCATAGTGCATTCCTAAATCAGATAAAGCGAGTTGTGCTCCAATTTAAGCAACAAATTATTTTGATAACATTGTATTATAAATTTCACTTGCATTAAAAATATATAATTTTAATGTGTATTAGTATTTTAATATTAATTTCTAAATTAGTCCAACTATAGCTCTGTCGATAACTCATTGGTTCACTCTCTTCAACTCATTCATAGTTGCTGTGAATTCTCCTTTAGCGTCGCATTTATTGTTTTTTAACTGTTCTTAGTTCTTAACCCCTTTAAGCGTGTCTTGATGGCTGGCAACTGTCTGGACTTTGTAGCCTAGTGCAATTATTTTAAAAGTTTTTTAGTGGCAACATTTTAAATTCCATTTACAGAGTTTTTGCACTCATCGCAGTCGCATTTAATGCGCTTAAAGCTTCAGCGTGAAGATGAAGTAGAGGAGGATGAAAACACCAGAAGAAGCAAACTAAAAATAGAAAGCAAAAATTGTCCACGAAAGAGTCAAAGGCAGCCGCAGGGACGTCTCCTCTCTTACCACGCCTCCTGCTCTTCCCCCTTCCCGTTCTCCTGACATCCATTTGGGGACTGAGCCCTTGCAGTCATAATAAAAGCGGCGGCAAATGACAACAACAAGAACGAGAGCCAGGAAGAGAGCGAAGAACGCAAAACTTAACAAGTTCACTTAGCAGAAATTAAGTTTTCAGCATTTATGTAACGAAAACTATAAAGCAAAACTTTCATAATGAAGCGACGACAATGTGGTGAGCAATGCTCAAACTCTACTGCCGGATCGTCAATTCTTCAGTTCAAGTTCGGCAAATGAAGGCGAGAATCGAGCGAGTCCAAAATAAAAATGTGTATTAAAAGTGAACATTAACAAAGAGAATAGGACAAAACTATAACATCTTAAATAAGTTGGATAATTAAACAATAAATGCATTTTTTAACATTAAGACAAAATAATGATAGTAAATTAAAATATGTATATAAAGACTTTAAAAGATATTTCTATTGTACTTTAAAGAAAAATTAATATTATATATCCAAATACTTTAAAGGTAAATGCTATTGTAATTTTATAAAAAAAAATTGTCAGATAACATTATAACATATATAAAATTTATTAAAAACTTAATAATAATGCTTTAAATATTTAATTTTAATTTTTGTGCCTTTCATAAAATTATCATTTAAAAGCACTTTCATGTATGTAGTTTTTACTTAGTTTGAAATATTTAATGTGCAGACACGAACTTAACCTACTTTGCAGATTTAATGTAAAATATTCTTCTCATACTAAACTCAAATTTAAAAATCCGTCGAACAAGCGAAGTTGCGTCAAGAAAAAAAGTTAATTTATTGAATTTCCCGGCACCTGGATGAATGACCACCTGAGGCGTTTTGGCGCTTTAAATCTCGCCTCCGTACAGCGCCGACCACAGCAGCATTTTATTAATTATTTGCCAAGTGTTTTTGGATGGGAGCTCATCAATTGCTGGCACAGCAAATTAACCTAATTTTTTTTGCAGGCCAACAAACTGAGGAGGCTGATTGAGACTAAGTGTGGACTTCACTCACACACACATACACACACACTTACACTCACATGGCCTTTAAATGCCGCGCCATTTTTTAAGGAAAATACAAATACGGAAGCAGACACATTTTGCTAGCACCCCTGAGCATTTTTGTGGCAAAGTCGAAGGAAACTTTTAGCACGAACGTAAAGTGCAGAAGCGAGAGAGAAAGAGGGAGAGAGAAAGAGAGAGAAGGAGAATCTCATCGTTAAGCAGTGTGTGTGTGTGTGTGTGTGTGCTGGCTGTTTTGAAAATTTACTTTCCTGAAGATAAATTATATGAGCATTTCCCAAAGGTTAACGTGATAAATTTGCCGCCAACGTAAGCAAAATATTCACAGAAAATCGAAAGACGGAGAAAGCGAAGAAAAGCTGCGCGATGTGTGTGATGGCAAAATGAAGGGAAATGCAATTCTGATGCCGAAACCTAAATAAAAAAGAAAAACTTTCGAGTTCGATCTTGTGGCCAAATAACAGAAAAGCACTCACTCTATTCATCTCTCTCTCTTTCTCTCTCTCTCTCTCGTTCTCTGTCTCGCGTATGTGTGTGCGGCAGATAAATTGTTTATGTGTCTGTGGGGAAGCGATTAGTGTTAATGGGTTTTTCTGTGTAAGAATGTGTGATTTCTGCCTTTGGTATTTGGTATTTGATTCAACTTTTGTGCACATTCTCATTGCTTTTCATTTTTTTCATTTTCCCTGCTCTGCCGATATATATTTCTCTGCTTGTTTTTTTTTTTTTTTATAGTTCTTCTTTTGCTGTTTTGGGTACTTTTCAACACTTTGGGACAACGCGACGTATGAGCAATCGATAAGTGCACACAGACAGTGGGGGCAGTGCGCCAAAGACATATAGACAGTTAGATAGACAGTCATATGGGGAATACCTACAATGATACATAGATATGTGCTTCAGTGCACAAAGAGGGGGAGCGAGGGGGCAAAGGAGGCAAGGCAGCATTTTCAATTTCTTTTTCAACTGCAGCCATATAAAGTTTTTGGTCGAAATGCTTGCAATGCTGAGATTGCAGTCGTGTAGGGATTTGCTCTAGCAAGGACACCGCCAGACACACACACACATGCACTCGCAGAGTGGACACCAAAGTGGACAGCAGAAAGAGAGAGAGAGAGAGAGTGCAGAGGGAAGTTATACAATTTTCAAACATATATCCCAAAAGTGGCCTGGGTCTGGCCTCGGCCATTGTTGTTGCCTTCGACTTTGTTCGGGAATTTCATGTTTAAATGTCAATTTCTCAACGAGCAAAAGTGACCAACATGGCCAGTTATTGTCGTTGTTGCTTCTCTCTTAGTTGTTGTTGTTATTGCTGGCTTCGCATTTGTGCTCGCTGCTTGCGCATTTTGCAGTCGAAGTCGCCGTCGCCGTAGCCGTCGCAGTCGCCTTTTCCATTGCCATCGCAGCCGTAATGTATGCTACGATTTTTTGTGTGTTACATTGCCTTACAGTCATGGCAGAGGGGCGGGCACAGTGGTGTCCAGAGTTGTGTTACTGCTGCAAGCGGCAGTTATTTTTTCAATTACTTCATTGTTGAGAACTGTGCGTGTGTGTGTGGCACACACACTAGTCCAGATTGGTTTGTTACTGGGTTCGATTAGGCGACAAGGCGTTGTGATTTGTTGTGTGGACTGTTTGCTTTAGTAATAGATACATATAGACTCACACACATGTTACGAATAGAAAAGTGGAAAAAGAATTATTATGCCATTTTTAAAGGCTTAAAATAGAATATGAAATTAAAGGATAAAGCTAGTGAATTATGGAATATGATTTAGGATGAAATCTAAATGGAAACACAAATATAAATTTTTGCTCATATTTTGGTCATAACTATGTAAAATAACTAGCTTTACATTATTTTACTGTATGCATTACATATTCAAATTATAAAGCGAGATATTATTATTATAATTATTATGAATAATATATGAATGAATATGAAATACTTTAACTAAATAATACTAGTTTAACATGCATTCAACAAGTTGTAAAATCAAACTAAGTCACTTTTAAACACAAAGTCGAACCAATTCTCGTACTTTTATTATTAAAATTAAATGAACTTGAGCTACCCCTTCATGTTGGCTGTTAAAATAAGTCTGTCTGTATATCGCCGAATATGGGCGACATCTCAATAAATCAAATGTTCACGGATTGGAAAAGCACTGCAAAAAAGAGAAAAACGAAAATAGGGCCCAAACATTTGCCGGCCTCTGTCCAAAGTACCATAAAATCCCATTGACATGACAATGGAAAATGCTTGCGATGGCTGTGTTACTACGGAGGGATGATTGCAGAGAAGAGAGGAGTGGTGAAGAGGGGGATGGTTGCCAATTAGCGGAACCCAAGCCAGCCGCAACACAACAACCCGTTTCCCAACTCCCACTTCTGATGCTGATGCTGATGCTGATGCTGATGCTGTGATACTCGCTCTCTGATACTCTGTTGGTCTGTGCTAATTTTCAATTTTCATGGCACGCTGCCTGCAATTGATAGGCAGTTGATGTTGATCCCCATGACGGCATTTAAATTGAGCTAAAAGGGGGAGCGACAAAAATATATATTTTTCGCATAGGGACAATGGGAAGGAGCTGGCAAATTTTTTGGAAGCAGGAGGAGGCAGGGGGAAAGCAGAACATTGTCGAACCCATTTGGACATAAGTCGGCATTTTAATTGAAATGGGTGCGCAATCAAATTGGCGACAAAGCTCACGGAAATAACTACTATTTTGAATAAATTAAATGGCTCTGGCGAAAATCTTTATTTATAACAGCTGCCACGAGCTGTTGGTTTAAGTTGTTGTTGCTCTCGTTCCCCTCTCTCTCTCTCTCTCTCTCTCTCTCTCTCTCTCTCTCTCTCTCTGATGATCCCTTGCCCTGGAAAATATTAAATGAAACGCAACAAATCCCATTGTCACCGGGACCCAATGAAATTGCCAAATAATTGACAAGCTATTTGGGGCGTGTTGATTGGCAAAACTAATGCCAAGAGCATGGCACTGAACAGAAATCGATATACATTTGACTGATGGACAACGTGCAAGGGCTAGTTCAACAATGGAAATACCAAAAACAAAAGCAAAAACAACGAGACGAGAAAAAACAACGCAGAGAAAAAGCGCAGACAGACGTGACAAGACCGCATGAAATAAAGTGACATTAAGCCATTTCAACGCAAAGGGGATTTTCACGTTCCAGGATCTCTCTTTCGCTTTCGCTCTTGCTCTTGCTCTCTTTATTTTTGCAATCTATAAAACACAATATATACTATGTGTAAATAGAGGAGAGAGGGGCAACGTTGTCGCATACTTCATGTAGATAAAGCAAATGGCTGACACATTGTATAAATTTACTCCCTTGTTCGACCCGAAAAATTGAGACGAGGCGAGCCCATGAGCTCCATGAGTTCTATGAGCTCCATTGATGCGTTTTGTCTTGTTAAAATAATTGACAGGTGACCAGCTAGTAGCAGCTTTGTGGCAAATAGCAGTTGGAGGGAGTCAGAGGACAGTCTGGCATTAGCCCAGGCAATTTATGACAATGCCGGACAAATTGCGAACATTGAAATTGATTGGCAGACCAAGCCAGACACGAAGCGAAGCGACGCGTCGCTACTCGATGACTTGCTTTCAAATCAATTGAAATATGTCGAAAGCACGAGTACGAGTATTTTGCGAATATTATTCATAGTTTCATTTGTCCAAAAGAGGCTTACAACTTCACTCGAATGTCAACTAAAATTTTGTAATACAAAACATCCAAGTAGAAACGGAAGAAAACAAAAACTTAAGTTGAAGTGAGGCTTAAAACATAATAGAAAATAATTGAGTGGAACTTAAAATAAATAAGCCTAGCTTTACTTACCAATTACGGTCTATTAAAGTATTTGTGAAATTTATTCTAAGGAAGGAAATTGTAATTGAATTGAATGCAATTTAGAATATTACCATATTATTTTCCATTGACTATAATACAAAGAAATATAAATCCTTGAATAATAAATTAAACATTTAAAATAATCCTTTCAATGTAAAAATATTTAATATAATAATAAATGTTGAACACCCTTTTTTACAAATGTATTTAAATGTGTAGCTTTTACCCATTTCAACTTTGTAATTGTGGAGTAAATCTTGAGTGTATTGAATTGAAATTGAAATTGAATTATACCAGCTTCCACTTCATAAACACTCAGCACTAACAAGCTTTAATTAAAAGAGAGTGAAGCATTCGAGCACCACAAGTTTGTCGCCCAATGAATATTCCAGTCAGCATGGCAAACTGAAACCAATTGGAAATAGAAAGCAAATATTTATCTAAATGAAATTAAAAGATCATGTCGTCGGCATCTTAATGAAATGAAAGCGTACAGCAAATGGACACGAGACAACTTAGAGAGGAGAAAAAAAGAACTCTACAGCCAACAACAATAAAATCAAATGTTTTCATTAAATTTCATTTGAGACGTGTTCATGAAATTTTAATTAGTTCTGCTGACCATAAATTATTCAAAGCCACGTTACTCTGGGTTCAGTCTATCGCTGATTTTTCTATGCGAAACATGTTAAGAATATTACAAGAATGGGAATTAGAGAGCAAGCATTAATGACAAGAAGAGTACGATTAGTAAAATAGTCAATACAAAAATAACAGTTGAAGGATATTCGAAGTCTATTTAAATTGCTATGCTCACAAATACTTAAATTAAAATGAATTCTGTAAAACATGAGTTTATATCTATTATTTAATAAGAACGGATATTTTTTTGGGTAATTTATTGGATTACTTTATAACTTACTAGTTAGTATGCAAAAGAATTTTATAAATCACTAGTTGGTAAATAAAAGAATTTTGACGATGACTTTTATATATAATATGTAGATAGAAAATTGGTATGAAAAAGCATGTGCACTTTATATAATAGAAGTATTGCATATTTTTGTTAGCCAGTATACGCAATCAATCTTGCATACTTTGAACTCCTTTTTCCTTTTAGATTTCGCAACTCCCCAACTAATATCATATATTCTACTAACAACAACTGCAAGCGCAAAAAAGGAAAGAAAAAACTTTTAATTGACTTGCTACACGCTGAAATTCCTTTTACTCCAAGAGAACCCCATACCTGAGTCTGCGACTGAGACTAAGTCTGAGCATGGGCAACATTTCCCCTGGTTTCTTACTCTGCTCTTGACCCCTTTGTACCCTTCCTCTCAGAGCTGGGTCGCTTACACCATGTCCCAGACGACGAAAGGCTTCCGGAATCCAAATGGCCAAGTAAATTTCTTATCTCGCACACAACGGAAGTGGATCACCAAAGTGTGTGTGTAAAACTAGCAGCAGTAGGGAAAAGGGGAAGGGAAACACTTTTGTGGTTGTGCTGGTATGTGTGTGTGTGTGTGTGTGTGTGTGTGTGTGGTGGCATGTGGTGTGTTGTTGTGCGTGTTTTATGCTTTTGCGCCCTGCGCCAAGTTAAATGCTAACTTATGTTTAGATTTTGGCCAAGCTCACAAAAAGGCAGCTCCACCAACGACTGCTGAGTCGAGGCCACAATGTTTCCATGTGTGTGTGTGTGTATCGGTGAGTGTGTTTGTGTGTGTGTATGTGTGCAACAAAATTCAGCAGCTTTTGGCTATGTGCAACTGCAACAGCAACTGCAGCTGCAGCAGTCAAATTGCAAAAGTTTTTTACTTTAAGCATAAAATATTTATGTCTGCATTTAGTTTAGTTTTAGCTTCGTTTTGTTGCTTTTCAAGTTGAAGACGGTTTATTGTTGCTGTTGCTGTTGCTGTTGTTGCCTCTTAATAAGTTTGTCTTGACTGCAATTTTATGAATACAGCATTTACTTAAATAAAATCTTCACCACTCGAAGCTCTTTAAGGCAAACTGATTGCACTTGAACTTAATAATTATGCGAATGCATTTTGATCGAAATAATTGCTGCACTTGTCCCAAACAAATGTTTTAATTTATGTTTCACTTTAATTGTTTGATTCGCCTTGTCAAGAGCAATTCATGTTTTATTTATTATTGATTAGGCTTATTGTTGCTTTTTCTTAGACGCACTTTAATGTTTTTGTTTTTGTTTGGCTTTCCCGAAATACGAAATCTTGTTTCCTCTTCTTAACAATTCGATTGATTTTAAATTGCAATTGCAATTGCAATTGAGCTATTACCATTAAATTCCTATTACTCGCATGCTCACACATTATTAATTATTAAGTGTCTCTAGCAGCATTCGAAATGCATGATTTTATTAAATAATTTGGATTATTGCGTATACGGCGGGTGTGCATCCAGCATACGATATTACATCGTATTGCTAATTAATGAAAACAAATGCGGTCTGTTAATTAATAACTAATTGCTCTGATATGTCAGTTTCACGTTTTGAGGAAATGCTGCAAATAGCAAAAAAGTAAATACCAAAAAAAAAAAAAAATGAATATTGACAGCTTGATATGGGACTTCTGGAACAGTTGGGAATTAGTCAGTTCTTTCACAATTTGTATAATTTTATGCATGAACAAATCGTGTGTAATCAAATTAATCAATGAAACAAAAAAATAGTTTCCATGAGATGACAGTCAACATCAAAAATTAATATGTTTTTATTGGTTAAGCCTGTTTTCAAATTGGACTATTGAACTGCGCGATTTGAGGCATGTGTCAATCGATCAACTTTAAAACGCTTCGCCGATTGTCAGCTGTCAATTGTATCTACTGTAAATAAATTCAAATTAAATTATACATTTTTTGCATTAATCTGTATAAAAATATATTCGTGGCGTAGAGACAGGAAAATGTTTAATTGGAATAAATATTAATATTTTTCATTGTCAATAAAATATATAAAGAAATTCGAGTTGCAAAAATAAGAATTCGCTTTGTTAGGGGTTTGATTATAAACATTAAAATTATGTTAGACATATTCAGTTCTTTTTTATAATTTGTATAATTTGATGTATCAACAAATGGTGTGAAATCAAATTAATCAATAAAACAAAAAAAATAGTGTTCATGAGATAACAGTCAACATCAAAAATTAATATGTTTTTGTTGGTTAAGTCTGTTATCAAATTGAATTATTGAACTGCGCGATTTGAGGCATGTGTCAATCGATCAACTTTAAAACGCATGTTTATTGTATAATTGTATAACAATTCCTATGTAATTTGCTGTAGATTTTGAAAAAAAAATTAGGTAGTCATGGTCTTTATTGCTCAATTAATAATTAGTTTTAACAGCAGAATATTAATTTAAACAAAAAGAAATTATATAAGTCTGAAATCATTTGGAATATTGAAAGGAAAACACATATTTGGCAATAATAATTAGCTGCTAATACAGTTATCTTACTGAATTTAGTATTTAAGTAAAATGTAAGCATAGTTTTAAGCGGCTTCAACTTGGAAACAGGAAAAAGCCTTTTTATTCCTGTATAATCTGCACAAAACACATTTTGCGATAATCGACGCAAGGGACAGTAAAATTTTAAATCGAAATAAATATTAATATTTGCACCAATCAACAGTAAACGAAAAATATGCAAAGGAAATTAAGTGTTATTAAAAACAATTCATTTTATTTGATTGAAAATATTATTATACAATAATAAAATGTTGGTTTTGTTAACTGCTAATATATTTTTTTTCTATCTTCTGTTTGAAATTAGTTTTATGAAAAATTGTAGCATACTTTTAAGCAGCTTATATAATATACTATAACCTACAAACATGTGCAAGCGAAGCCACTTGAGTAAGGAAATAGTAAGTTTATTGAGTGCAGAGAGTGGTATAAAATTTATTAGCTGTTATTTAGCATTGGAAATTCTCTACCTTTAAAAACTCAACAGAACACCTTACACATTTTGTGGTATTTGTTATCCGCACTTGGTAATTCAAACTGGCTTTGTTAAGTAGTTTTTCTGTTTCTCAGTTTTTTGTTGTTGTTGTTCTCATTGTTATGCAACATTGCCGTAAACAAATGATTTCTGTTTATACACTCATTTCTCAGCATGTTACCTATTAAACTTTTGTGGACAGGAAAATTTAATTAAAACCAAAGCACAGCTGCTCCTTCAAGGAGAACCCACACAATAACAACACCAACAACTGACACCAACAACAACAACAACCACAGCAACAACATGAATAACAACAGCAATATTTTCAATTATAACTCAAGTTTATAACGGAAAACTTGCAAAAGCGAAAGAGATAGCAAGACAGAGAGACGAGAAAGGGATGGCTGATTGAAACGCTTTTTGGCTTAGACAAAAGAAACAAACAGAAAACCAAAGCAAAACAAATTTTCATACAGGGGAAACACACTTAAAATAACAACATCAACGGCAACAACAACAAGAACAAAGTGAAACAAAGTGCAGAGAGATATTGGAAAAAATAAAAATGACTTCAATTCCAGCAGTTTCAGTTAATTTGAAAAAGCAGTTCCGAATTTTTCGACCAACATTCGAAACGCTTTGCTTTGGCATTGTGAAATAAATGTACTAAACAAATCAAAACTTTTCGCATAACTTTCACATCAATGAATGGGCGAGGAGTGGGTGAAGTGATTTAGGGGGATAACAGAGAAGAGAGTGAAAGGGAATAGAACATCATGTATGGCAAGTAAATCAAAATGGAAGGGCAACAAAGTGTAGATTTATTGTGGGTTTTATAATGGCGAATAGTTGAGCAGGAAATGCTTACAGAACAGCAAAAGCTCAAGCTAAAACTGAAGCTGAAACTGAAACTGAAGCAAATTTCAAGCTCAAGTTTAAGCAACCTCAGTGGGGAAAGAGATAGAGAGCGAGCAGGACATGGCATTGTCCTTTTAGTGTTGTTTATCATGTGACTTGCCGCTTTTCAATAGAACAATTTCGGTAGCTTTGTCCTGATGACGTGTCAACTCGCTCAAGCTGCAAACTTTGCACAAAATGTGAAGCGCCAAAGCGAAACCTTAACAAAAAAAAAAAAAAAAATAGTATATATAAATAAAAAAGAAACTGCTCGACAAAGTTTCTTCTTCTTTTTTGTGCTTCCCTTAAATTGAATTAACTTGAGAGAAGTTCGGGGAAAAAGCACTGGACATTCGCTGAGCGTGAGGCGGGGAAATCGTGGAAAGTGGGGAAAGTGGGGAAAGCTGCCGTGTAGCCTTTGCACCGGCTGAAAACTGAAAACTGAAAACTTACGATGATTTATTTGCTTCACATGGCAAAGTTGAGTGTCACTTTTTCGAGTTGAAGTAACAGAAAACAGAGAAGAAGCGAAAATACTGAAAAACGCAGACCCAAGAATTACTGTGGATTGAAAGAGGCAAAAAGATCAGATATGCTTCTCAAGTTTGTTGTAAGTAAATGGCAAGTAAATGTGACCTATGAGTGGTCAGCAAACTCGACAGTTCTGCAGTTGCCACGCTCAACTTGATGCCGCAGCCTACGCTTAAGCTTTTGTGTTGAGGCTTTAAAGTTTAAATTTCAATTTAAATAAAGTTTTTAGCTCCAGCTTCAAACTTATTCGAATTTCAAGAAATTTCACGGAATTTTAGTGAGTATAGAAAGTTGTTAGTATTTTGTCTACAAATGTGAAAAATATAGAGCACAACTTTTGATTAAGGTAACTTTTTTTTATAACTGTGTCTCCAGAAAATATATGTAACATGCCGTTAAAATACCTAGATCTCAAAGTTAAAATACCTCTATCTATAGAAGATAGCATTATATGTATATTTATATTTATTTAAAGTATTTCTTATATCAATATACCAAATATAAATTTTGATACATTTCATTGGCAAATTAATTTGGTATATTTCAAGAATTTTTGGTAAAGTAATTTGTTATAGTATAGTATGTTTGGGAAAATTATCATAATTTGGTATATTTAAATGGCATTATTATATTATATTATATTTTACTCCCGTACACTTTTGCTTTTATTGAGAACGGATTGTAAGTATCTCACGGTTAAGCACTCAGAACACTCAGAGACTATAAGAGATAAAGCTATAATTATTCGACAGCATTTGTTATGTTTGCACAAAAAACGAACTTTGGTATATACAATGATTACTATAATGTAATTGTGATTCCTGAAAATTTGGTGTTTGATCAAATAAAAATTGTCGAAGTTATTAAAGAAATACTTTTGCATGGGCAAAAACGCCTACTTACTAGGGGTCTGAGTTGCTTTGGCCGACAATCTGGTATATTGTGCCGATTATGGTATATTTTAAATAAAGTACAATATTGATATACCAAATAAACTATTCAGTATATTTAGTATTTTTGTAATATTTTTGGTATATTTTGAAAATAATACCACAATATTTTGCTTTTATTCAAAATGGGAAGCGTGTATCTCACAGTCGAGCACACTCGACTGTAGCTTTCTTACTTGTTTTGATATACATACATATGTATATAATATGGGCACATTAACAACAATTATAAAAAATAGGTTTAATTTAGAGCTTAATCAAAATTGTGTGCCTTAAATTTAATAGAGCATTTTCGAAAGTTAAAATAAACACAGTTTAGCTTAAATTGCATAGCAAGGTAAATTTTCATGCTTCAGTGCAAGCAAAAGATGGAGAAATTAAAGCAGCTTAGCATGTAGATAGAAAAAGAGATGGAGGAAGTAAGAAGAGGATGAGGAAATGGTTAGCTGGCAAACTTGGTTTTACACAGTCAAATATGCTGTTCCGGGTTATAGACCGGAAATGCAGTGACTGCAACATAACAACTAACTAAATCATGGCGACACCTCATTGAGCTTTAACCACCGTGTCCTAACAGTGCCTGCCAACTCTCGTTTCTCTCTCTCTCTCTCTCTCTCTCTCTCTCTCTCTCTCTCTCTCTCTTTCTCGACTCTGTCGACTGCCGGTGTCTGTGTCTGTGCTGGTTGTCTGTGATGCCGTCGTGTGCAATGCTCCATGATCCATTAAAGAGGCAATCATGTTGCGGCTCTTCTACTGCTAAAAAAAAAAAAAAAAAACGTAAAAAGAAGCGTCAGCCACTTAAAATTTAATATGTAACGGGCCGATTGCTTGGGCATTAAAATGAGAAGCGACATCGTTTGCCTCCTGAAGATGCTTGAAAGACAGCAAATAAGCCTCGGCACAAGAAAGCTTAACGAGCACACAAAGCATAAGCACAGCGCCCAAAAAGGAAACTGCCAAAGCAGATGAGCGACAAGAGATATGAGGGGGGAAACGGAGGGGGAATGGAATGGGAACGGAAAAGCGGCAACTAAAAAGACGCACAAAGCATTCGACTTGCAGTTTACTTGACTTGAAAGTCAAGTTGATGTCGCGCATACAAAGAAAGCAAAGCAAAGCAAACTAAAGCAAGAAAAAAAAGCATGCCCACTACATGAATTTATTTCTCCTCACTTATTTTTCATCACAAAATGTCATTGAGGCGACAAGAGCATCGCCGAAAAAGTCGCAGTTGCCATTCCACAACACTACTGCCACCAACTGTGGCATCTGACGGTGTGGCAGCAACAGCAACATCAGAAGCGGCAGCAGCAGCGGCAGCAGCAGCGGCAGCAGCAGCGACGTTGCCAGTGGCCCATCAGGCGTATGATGGATGCTTGAGATTTCAGTTCAGCGCATTTCTTGCAGTTCGCCAGCATCACAGCATCATCGTGGCAATGCCCAGTTCTCCCCCTCTCCCTCCCACTCTCTCTCTTCATCCTTTACGACAAATAAGTCGGGCAACATTTTAACAAATTAGTTTTCTGTGATAAGCCAAAACTGACAGACACCGAAAAGCAGACGACAACAACGAAACTGAATTTGAAACTGAGACTGAGCTCAAAAGAGACTAAGACTAGAAGTTTACTTCTTTTTTATTTTTGGCAGTGCAATTGGCTGAAAATATGATACTGCATTTAATATAATACTTAATATATGCAATTATTAAGCGAATCTTTAGAGAAGTCTGGCAACAAATTTAAAATAAAGGCAAAGATACAAATTTAAAAGCAAAAAAATCAAATTGATAATAGAAAGAACGCATTAAGTTAAATAGCCTTAAAATATGATACTGCATTTAATTATAAAACATTTATTACGCGAAACTTTAAAATGAAATACTTCATTGTCCAAAACTGAAAACTAATTGATAACGAAATATTCTTCTAACCAGAATGAAATTTGTAACTTAAATGTTAACTGTGGAAAGTTAAAAGTGAAATAATAAAAATAGAAAATGAATATGGATGGAAGAAAAAGCATATTACGTGTCATTGTCTGACAACAACTTGAAAATTAAATATTTAATTTTCCAAGAAGAATGCGTAATGTCAGTAAGAAATTTGGAAATGAAATGTTAGATGTGACAAGGTGAATAAAATGCACCCAAATTAATAATATGATACTACTATGCCTAATATGTAGACAATTATTGGATGAAATATTAGAGAAGTCTGATGTTTCGAAACTGCAAATAACGAAATATTGACTTTGCCAGAAATAAATTTGAAAATTAAATGCCAAATGTTAAAAAGTTGAAGAATTAAATAACTTAATCAAGCTTTGCTAATAATATGTAACATTTATGAAATCCATTGATCAAATTTAAATTTCTAATTTAATTGACGGCAAACATATGTTACTTATGGTGCAACAACCAAACGAAATAAAACAAAATGAATTCAAGTCAAAAGCTTCATAAATGTTAATGAATACAATATGTAGAATTATCAAAAAATGTAATAAAAGAAAAGTTTTTGACGCCATGCTTCAACAAATCTAAAACAGCAGCAGCTCAACATTTTTAACTACTTTGACCTTCAGAGCGCAGCTGGATAACAGTCGAATCTCTCACCCCGCCGATGGCGCCCACATTTGGTCATAATAAATTTTGCTAGCATGGAAACTTTACGCATGTCAGCGAGTTTACAAAATGTGTAAATTTAGGAGAGGGAGCGAGTGGAAGGGATTTTTGTTGGCCGCGTTGAAAAGTGGAAACGAAAAACGAAAAACTCGAGCAAAACTTTTCTCCATATATGTGCAGACATATCACTCTCTATGTCGCTGTCTCTGTCTCTGTCTCTATGTGTGAAAGTTTTGTTGTAATATATTATGGTCAGTGGCGAGTGAAGCAGCTCGGCAACTAGGCAACTCACACACAGTTTTCCCCGTCCCATTGCGTCCTTGCACACCGCACCGCACCACAAAAGTTTGCAAACAATGCCACATTAACACATTTGTTGAACGTATAATCAATTTGTAATTTGTTGCCGCAGCAAATTCGTGGATATAAGTCCACTATAAAAGACGCAGAGTTGCAGCAACAAACGAAAAAGTTGCACCCCTCACCCCTTCTCACACTCTCTATACATCCCCAAGCAGCGTCCAAAAAAGCGGAAACTTTTATGTCAACAAGAAACTTGCACACAGAAACTCGTATGAGAGCTGTGAAAGATGCTGGACTGATGGAGCGAGGAAGGAGGGGAAGCACCTTACATATGCGGCGGGGATCGAGCAAAATAACAAACAAAATGCACAACCAATGAAAAAGTTACAACTTTATGCTACAGTTTTGTCATGGAAGAGGGGAGGAAGGGTTTACTTTTAAGGGGTGTTTATGCTCGTAATGGCACCAAAAAGATTGACACAAAGTTACCAAATTAAGCACAACTTCAGCGGGCTTTAAAATGCCAGATGAAGAAAATATAATCGGGATTATTTAAAGACATCCAACTACATTAAATACTGAGTTTAAAATAATCACATGTCTTTTGTAGTAGAAACAAAATTATTTATTTATTTAAAAAGTTAGATAAAATTCAATTTAACACTAACACACTGGCGACAAAGGGTTTCTAGAAGAATTATACTAAAATTTGGCTTAGAGTTTCAAGTAAAACACATACTGCCCTAAAATTTGTCTCAACCAATTTCGGTTATTTACATGATTTTAATTTCGTTAATAAACTTTAAAAATCCTTTTACTCAAATTTGCAAGCAGTCACTATTTCATTAATTTTTTGATAGAAATATTTTCTTCCATCAATTAGAGTTTTTGAGAGAAAAAAAAACAGTCAATTAAACCGTATAACAAATATAAGTCACTAAAATATACTAAAAGCTATAGTTTATATATCTATATACAACAACATTAAAATTTTATCGTAGAGCTCAAAATCGACAAGACTATCAAGGCGTTGAAGTGAGCACGGCAAAAATTGTAAGTAATCTTTATCTCACATAAGAAGTGGCTTAATCGTCTCAGCTTTTGAACTTGATGAATAATATCTATATGTGAATTCACCTTCTTTTTGAAATTTATTTTATTTCTATTTAATATGTATTACAATTATAATTTATAATGGCTATTTCCAATTAGAAGATATCATTAATAAGCTTTTAATAGACGCGTTTAGCAATATTTTAACCTTTAAATTTTTCAAAATTTTTATTAATAAAACTAAGCTTACCAATCGTCTCTTACAACTGTTAATTCACACAATCTTGTGATCTTTCCTCTGTGTCATGTCAACCAATGAAAAAGTCGACAAATTTAAAGAGGTAGCATTAAATTTGCATTGTCACATAAAAAAAAAAAAACACTTGTGAAGCTTAAAGTCAAGTCAACTTTACCCCACCTCGTGACAAAGTCCTCTATCATCTGGATATTCCCCCCACTCTCTCGTTTCTCCCTTCACATTCCCGGCCATTGTCAAACTTCAACACGCACAATGAAATGGCCCGGAGGCAACACATTTCACATTTCATCCACTGCTCACATTCAATTTATATGAAAATTTATTTATTTTTTTTTTTTATTTTTCTACATTTTTTTTTTTTTTTTTTTGTGTAGCCGTTGTATAACAATAAACTAAAAATGGCTTAAAGGGTTTATCAGCAGAAAATCATCTCTCTGGGAGAAGGAGTGTTTTTGGTAGTCGTTTGGTATATTGAAAACAGCCTCAAGGGTGCAAAATGTCAATCAATTTTGTCGCTTAAAAAAAATGATATACAATATATATTGTGGCAATACCAAATACAAACCATTGCCAACTGACCTTCAGTCAAATGTTAACCCTTAACAAATTTGCATATAAAAAGCCGCACAAGGCGCGCGGTGTGGAAATGTTTGATGAGCGGGGGGGGAAGGGAAGAGTGCGAGTCCTGTTAAAAGGCGCTTTATGTTGTTAACTCGTCGTCCTTCAGTGTGGCCTCCACACATTGTACGCACATTTATCAAGCATTATCTGTTTGCTCTTCTTTGTCATTCCTTTTTCTTGGCGCCTTTCTGATAACAGCTGCACTCAATTTGCATGGCGCGTGTGTGCAAAAGTGTGAAATGAAATGTGTGCGAGTGTGTCTCTCGAAATTTATATACTTACTACAAACTTTGCATGCAAATCAAATAAATTATGAAAGTTTTCTTATCTGAATTTTGGTCGCATATTGTCGACATGTTTTCCCAATAAACCTGTCAATACTTTGTCATATTGACAAGAAAATTGAAAACAATCAAAAACAAAAAAACAGAGGAATGAAACTTGAATTCATATTCGCCTTTTTGTTTATTTTGTATTATATTGCTTTTATGCCACAAAATCAACTAACAACAACGAAAATTGTCTTCGACTTTAGAAAGAGTTGAATAACAATAAGTTTGCAATCTATTTGTGAAAAAAGGGTATTAATAAATCAGGTGATAACTTTTTGATTTCCCCTAAGTTTAGGAATATATCGTATGATGTATCAAATACATTTTTACTTTAATTTTGCATGAAATAAAAGTCAACTTTATTGATAATACTCTTCCTACTTTTACTTCACATTTCTATTGCTGTACTTCGTCAAAGTTTGTTAGAAACTCAAAATGAAAAATCTAACAGAAGATATTACTCATAAGCAATTGCCATGTGTTGTTCCGATGTTGTTATCATTTTGCAGCTGTTTCACAGCCGACTAAATACAAGTAGAAGTACATGCATTTGTCTGTCTGACTGTCTTGTAAGTTCAGCTCTCGAACTGAAAAGTACTTTCAGTTGTTTCATTTCACAATTTGTGGCAAACTCTTTATGAACTTTTCACCGAGTTGATGTGATGCGACGCAATCTGTCAGCTCGTTGCCTCTTTGTCTGCCTGACATATGGCATATTTATTCAGATCCCCGAAAAAAAAACAACGTTATGTGTACAATTTTTTGATGTGCAAATTATTTTCGTTATTTTGTTGAAATTCACATAATATTTGCAAACTTTGGAAGTGCGCGCAAATTTGTGAAAATATTTTTGCAGTCTAGCAATCAAATTGCTCATTAATTGAACGTAGTGAAATGAAACGAAGGGCGAAACAGCATTCCAAATCTATCCATCTAACTATCGGAATACCAACAACGCAGACAGAAAGAGATAGCGTGAAAGGGGTTCAACCTCCCAAATGCGAAATGTAATGGAAATGCAATAAAAACAGAACAGAACCGAACCAAACAGAACAGAACACAGATCCAATGAAAAGTTCTGCGCTGTGATAATTCATTAGAAAGTTCAACGGCGCGTAAAATTGAATTATGCATTTCGTAGATGATTTCGTTTTTCGATATTTTTCCACATTTTCAGCGAATCGTGCATTTTCGAATTTGCAATTAAAAGTATGTTTACAATGCAGGCAAAAAACAGAATATGGCATTGCATATATATTTCGAACATAGTTAAAGATTCTCTTTGGCGCTAATATTTTTATCAAATCAGATTAATCGAATCGATTCATTGCACTTACAAACACGGTTTGCCAAAGTTCTTTATTTCTTTTTATACCCGTTACCCATCGAGTAGAAGAATATTATAACTATGTGCCTACTGGAAATGTATGTAACAGGCAGAAGAAATTATATTGCGATTAGATACAAATTGTAGAAGTTATTAAGAAATTCTTTTGTATGGAAAAACAGGTCAACCTACTACGGGTCTTAGCAGCTTTGGATGACAATCAGGTATATTTGTTTACTCTGCTGTATAATTTAATGCTGTACGTTTAGTTTATATATTTGCGTAATATTAATTTGCTTTGCATTCTTTTGCTTTTATTCAAAACAGCTGAGCATATTCGACTGTTGCTTTCGTTTTTTTAACATTGCCAAAGCCTTGATTTATGTTTTTAAAATATCGAAGTAGTTTTAATACACATCGCAATTTAACATAGTCAACGTAGTAATAAATAAAATGCAATTTGAATATAAATTTTTCAAATCTCAAGTTTAAAGCTAGTATTCAGTAGTTCAAATGAAGATTTAATTATAATTGTGTTTCACTTTAGCACCAAGTTTATTTCCAGCTTTTGCCTTAACAACTTTCTATTTTTCGTTGGCAATTGCAATATATTTTCCTCGCTAGTTTGGCTAATGCAATAAAATGCAGTTACATATCTGTTAGAGAGATCGAAAATGGTCGAGACCATTCATTTAAGGGGGAAGGGGGAGTCATTTGCTGTTTAAGCGCATAAACCATGGGGCCACCTGTAAGCCGCATGCCAAACGCTGACAGGCAACGCTTAACGCGAAAATCCTTTAAATCGCTTTCTCGTCCAGCTCTCTCTCGTCCTGTTTGCCCTGCCCTGGCCAAGCTGCTGGCTAGAGCTGAGTCTGCTGTGGCTTTTACGTTCCACCCACAATTCAGCTAGAATGGTAAACAAAAATGTGTTTTGCACGGCATTTCTATGGGTTTCCATGTTGCCAGCTTAGAGAACCGAAGCCCAGCCCAAAGGCAAAAAGGATGTTGCGACTTGATATCAAAAGTAGCAGCAGCTCAGCACGAGCAGCAAGAGCAGCAAATAGGTTTCCCTTGACTTTTCCCAGGGTTATCATCAGCAGCAAATCTATAAAGGCTGATTGACTACTTGATATATTGCTGGGGAATGTCCCTGGACTACCTTTAATCTTTAAGCACTTGAATCAACTGCTTTCAGAGTCGTTTAAGTTATCTTTTGGCTGCCGCTCTAATGTGTGTGTGTGTGTGTGTGTGTGTATGCTTGTGGCGTGTCCTTTGTATATTCAAAACTGCCGTCAAAGGACGCGCCAAAAAGAAACACATATGTATATGGTATCCAACAGGGAACTGAGAATTGCGCGAGAAACAATAAAAAGTTCGCTGCGAATTGAAATTGCCATTCGCAGAAAGATAATGGAAGGGGGACGCGACTTCCTGCATTCAATTGCTTTTATTATTTCAGCTGAGTTTCCTGTTTATATGTAAATCATGTTTAGTTTGGAGAAGCAATTGACAAAAAAAGAAATATGCAGAGCGTGCAAAACACGAGGTGTATGCTTAATTAAAGGCAGCTCTTCAAATTTTTTAAATTTGCAAATCTACTGCAAATTTTAGTGCAAACAAAATTAAAGCGCCTAACATTTTCAATAACAAGAACCGAAATGAGACGGCACAAAATGATTTTCTACGCAACATTTAACAGATGAGCATACACTGTACACGCCACGCCCACAACGCCCATATTTCCGGCCCTTGAATACGCCCATCAGCAAAGAACAGCACAGCAAAGTACAGAAAAAGGCCAATTGGTTAGGCACAGCAAAAAAAAAACAGAAACCTGGGAAAAGGGTAGCAAGGAAAAAAGGCAAAAGCGGCTTTGATGTTATTGCCGCAAATTAGCTAGAAATCTTTTTTCTCTTTGCTGTTTTTTGGTTGCACCTTTCCCATTTACCTTTTGCCAGCTTATTTACCCCCCCCTCGACTGCCCTTCGAACGTCACTCTTCCTGATTATTTCCCGCAGCTGTGCATAGGAAATGCTTAGACATACATACTATTATATACATTTATATATTTAGAAATTGCTGAAAAATAATTTAACTTAAATTGAGTGCGAGCATGTGCAGAATTTCAAATAAATTTCCTCAAACTGAAGGAAAAGCGTGGAATGCGAAGAAACTACTCGTCGTCGTCGTGCTACACACAAAATTTCTGATATATATATTTTCTTCAATTTTTTCTTCTTTGCAGCATTTTTTTTGGGCAACTTACCAAGTGCAAGTCCAATGTGTAAGCGGATTTTTCTTCTTGATATTTTTGTACCATGTACCCATTAAATAACACCCAAATGGGAATAACAACATTTGATGATTGAAAGATCCGCACGACTTGCGAGGTAAGTAATTTTTCTTACAAATATTTAAAACTTATTTTAATATTATTCGTTACTGTTATCAACTAGCAATTAAACAATATTTGCGAAATAATAATTAATCATAGAGCTAATGTTTTCTTTAATATTCTTTGCTTAATTCCATGCTTGTAGCGACACATCTTCAATAATTTCTATATACACATTTAAATTGTATTGCATTAATAATGTTAATATATTTAATTTGATATTTAGACACTTTAAAAGGTATTACTTAGTCGTTAATATATTTTCTGTTCGCTTGCTGGCAACAGCAGCAACAAATTTTTGCTGCTTCAATAGCTCAAATACTATTTTATGCTTAGTTGATTATTGACTGCAAGTGGAAATTTACTTTTGCTCCATCTTCCATGTTCGAACTACCAACTAGACGCAGTTCCCTCTCTATTCTCTCTCTCTCTTCTCTATGTCCACCTCTCTCTCTCTATCGAGCAATGATGGTTCTGGGCTTGTTTGGTAGTCGGCACTTGGGTAGTCGGTACTCAATTCTTGATTCTTGATTTTGAACTCAACTAGCACTCGATTGCATTGAGCTTCGTTGTTGGGTTAAGTCTGGCAGAACGTTAAAAATTGGCAGACAGTTTGTTTGTTTTCCAACTTAACACGGAAATTGTATTTTTGCTTCAGCAGGAAAAACTTGTAAACAAATTGCTAAAAACTATGCACACAATTTGTGCAGCTAGTCAACTTGGATTTTCCATCTCTCTTTCTGCTTTCTGCTTTCAGCTTTCTCTGTTGCTGTCTTTGTCCCATATTTGCCTTTTTTGAAGATTCATTAAAAAGTTACTGAGTTTATTTTTGTGTTTCATTTAATGTTGATATTTTTCCAAACAATTTTCAACACTATTTTAATTGAATTACGATTTCTGATTTGTTAGTTCACTATTGAATTGAAATAGCTTTCTTCCAGCTTGCAGCTAAATTTGTTTCACTTTAATGCCTAGGCAATGAAATTCCAAGAAGACATAATAACTGAGAAAAAAGCTACTGTTTCTCAGAAGTCAAAGGTTTATAACATAGGTTTTTATTTGAATTCAGGCATTTTAACTTTTATACACCTTTGAATAGGAAAATATCTGAAAATCTCTTCACACATTCAATTCGTTTGTTTATAATATAATTATTCTACATACAAAGAAAACTTTCAATATATGTTAAACAATCAAGAGTTGGCAGATTTTACTGCATTCTTTGCAGCCAAGCACATTATGAGTGCAGAGTATATAAAAATGTTTCCGGAAAGCAAGTGGAAGAGAGACAAAAACATACACAGAGAAGGGAAACCACAGAAACACATGCAAACAAGATGAAAACTGTCTGACAGACAACGACGACGATGACGACGACGAATGAGAAAGCGAAGCAAAAAGGGAAATGGAAATGCCAAAAAGTGGAACAGCTGGAAAACGCACTCGGAAGGTCTTCAGGGTGCTTCACTTGTTGTTTCTTATATTAAAATTGGAGTTGTTATTTTTTTTTGTGCCCCTTCTCTCGCTCTCAGTCCCCTTTCAGTCCTCATTGTTGTCGGCCAGCTGTTGTCGCGTGGGCGACAAAAAAAAAATGAAATAAAAAGAAGAACAAAAAGAAAAGGAAGGAAAATATTTTAGTTGGCTGTGGAAATCAAATTCTCAGTTGGACTTCAATTTGTCGTCTCGTCGTGTCCCTTTTGGCCGATTGTCATTGCGGTGTCTGGCGCTGTCAGTTTCAGTTCCGTTAGCTGCCAACTTTTTGACTTTCTGTCAATGGTGACAGCTGCAACGATCTGCCAGCCTTCGTCCTTTCTCTCTCTCTCTCTCTATCGCTATTTGTGTATGTAAATATGCCTTGACCGAAAATCAAAATCAAATGCCATTCAAATTGAATTTAAAGCATTTGCAGTTTGATTAATTTTTACCATTTGCTTTTTTAACAGAAGCAAGGTCACATCTAGCCGGGGCAATAAAATGAGCAGAGCATGTTTGTGTTTAATTTTTTGTATTTTTTTGCATTTGGCTTTCTTTTTTTTGTGTTCGACTTGCGTAACGAACGCAATGCAATGCATCTAAGGAACGCGGACTGTGGTTGCGGCTTCGTTAACCCAGTTTTTCCGCATACAACTTGCATGCTTTTCTCATATGTAACCCTCTTTTTGGTTGCCATGAAAGCGCATTGAAAGCGAAAGTTTCAAGTGGCAGGCAGAGAGCAGCAGCAGCAGCAGAAGCAGCAGCAGTGTGTGCAACGGTAACTAGACGCATAAAATCTGCAGTCCAAGTGCAAGCAAGCACACAAAAGTGTAGCATACTTTTGCGGGCTGCGACGTTTATGCGTTCACTGCGATTGTGATCAATGCTGAGAAAGTTGTTCAGCAACTGCGAACCGAAAAATGTTGACAAGTCTTGCCACAAATTAAAACTACATGTTATGATAAACGTAAAAAGTTTGTTTGTTTTTAACTTGGTGTAAACGCTACTTTTGGCCTACCCAAATTAGAGTGCAAGTTCTTCTGGCCATTGTTAGTCGGGTTCTTCTTGTTCACTGCGATGCCACACAAAAAGCGTAGGCAAACAAAGTCCAAAGCAAACAACATTTTCGGCTGGCAAACTAAATTTAATGCAGGCAAATTTAATAGCAACTACGAGTATGTATAAATACGTAAAAAGAGAGAGCGAAAGTAAAACCAAGTGGGGAAAAAGAGCATATAATACGAGTAGAACGAGTATTTTTGTGCAGTGCAATTCACACTTTTTTATACGCAACTTTGTTGCACAATATTTTTCACAGTCAACAGAAAAGTTTTTCTATATTTTTAGTTCACATTTTATACTTTTTTTAGGGATTTGTATTTGTAAAATGCGAGAGTAAAGTTTTTAAATTGTAATATTTATATGGCTCATGGTCAAAACGCGAAAAGTTTTTTGTGTTTACAGCGACATGTAATTTATTTTCTAAATGTGTAGCGTGTTGTTCGTCCTTTGTTATAGCAAAATTAGTCAATAGCTGATGATAAATTTAATAAAATTATGAAATCCTTTATTCAAAAATTTATGGAGTGCAAATATTGCAAAATTAATAAATATATGTATATTGTTGTGAGTTGTGTAACTCGCAAACATTTCGTCATATCGTTTGTTTGAAGGTTTTTCGCTTTCCCTTTTTGACATGATTAACTGCCCAATAAAATCATGCCGAAGTCAGAGAACGGCAACAGAAATGGCAACTTCCTGTCTATAGCCGGAGATAATGGTTGCGCTGTCCTTATGCCGTACATAAGCCAGGAGACAACCTTAACTCACACTCAATTAAATCAACTTATTTTTGGTCAAATAATTTTACATAATACCAGCCAACATTGGAGCTCATTAATTTAACTTAAGAGTTCAAGGCAAAAAAGCGCCCAAACTGGCGCCAGTAAACAGGACGATAGACCCAAAGGATCTGACGCTCAATGCCAGGTGGAGGTAGAGAATGCGATAGAGTGAGAGAGAGAGAGAGAGAGAGAGCGAACAGAAGATGAAGAAAGTATACAAAAAGTAGCACAAAAGCGGATTTTCATTCAAGGTGAAAGCAATCAATCAATATTCATGAAATCAGATTTAATTTTAAGCGCATTTAAGTTACGCCCAATGTCGACCGCCTCTTCGCGTCTCTCTTCTCCCTTTTCAGGAGGTAATGATTCTGGCAGAACATTTTTTGTTGACAGTGTGAGAGCGGGTAGAATGAGGAGACGAACGGTGAAGAGAGGTGAATAGAATAAGGCAAGGAAAAACAACAATCATTGGCAGGGCAAACGACGATGTCGAACCAAATGAAACTGTTGAGACAAGGCAAAAGTTCGAGGAACATCATTAGAAACTCGTGGGCATTTGCTATGGAATGAGAGACGGAAAGAAGGACGGAGGATTGTCAGTCAGGAGAGTCGAAGTCGAAGTCGAGGCTGGGAAGTGTTGGATCTTTCAGACCACGCTAATTGTATGGCAACTGGGAATACTTTGTGGGTGTCTGACCCACCTGGCGTCGTTGGGTGCGTTGCTTGCTGCCATAGCAAGGAGTAGGAGACAGCGAAGGGAATCGGAGGGAGTTGCTGTTGGCTGCTGCCAAGTAGCTGACGCGCATAAAACTAAGCTGCCAATTCAATTTTGTAATCAGAGTGGCATGAAAAAATTAAATAAAACATGCAAATAAAATTATAACGCGTAATTTGTGTACAGGGCCCGAGGAACGAGACGCAACTTCACTCAACCCAACCCTAAGACACAATTTCAATTTGAAGCGGAAGCACAAAACGTGTGCAAAGTAAAAGAGATTTAAAGTTGTGGCATGAAATGTTAAGTAAAGTTAATTGCGTAGATTTTGTAGGCCGCAGACATAGAAATTAAATTTCATCTATGTTATGTTACGCAATTATTTAAATGTAGTTTAGATAAAATGTTAATAAGTATAATTAGTTCAATTTGCTACTTATGTCTCAATTTTTGATTGGAAGACGTAATTTTATTTTTCTGTAATTTTCAACATTTGGCACCTTTAATGAAATGTCAGTCTTTGTGCTCATTAATTACATCAAAGTGCGCAACATAACTGACAACACTTCGCCTCATTCCACTTTATCGCTTCATCAGCTTCCACATGATGTTGTATGAATGTGACGTATACGCAATATTACGTATACTGTTTTGTTGTATTTTTGTTGTTTATTTATATAATGTTTCTGCTATTTTAAAGCTTAATTAAAAGGTAATGAAATGAAAATAATTCATAATAAAATACAAGAACAACAACAGTTTAAAGCGCACACAAACGCTGGCCTTTGGGCAGCCACTTAATGGTGAATATGAATATATGCAGAGCCTGTGAGTGAAAGAGGAGGGAAGGGACAGGAAGATCTATAGCTCTCGGCTTAAACAACAACAACAACAACCAGTCAGCAACACCATAACAAAAGCAAAGTTAATGAAGTCTTTAATTAAGTTTTTATCTGTCTGTGTGTCGGTTGCGCTATGGTTTTTTTCTTTTTTTATTTTTGTTGCCGCTCATTTGGCTTTCATCTGATTTTGCTGTATTTTTGGAGTGGCCACAACAACTAGCAGCAGAAAAAGCATGCTACCTATGATGGAAAGCTGCTTGTGCAAAAAATAAATCTGAAATAGGGGAAAACACACACACGAGGCGCTTAACCCCAAAGCCAACGCCAGGCTTAGCCATGGCATTGGGGCAATGGGTTGCCCAACTGGCTAATTTAATATGTGTGTGTGTGTGTGGCAACCCCGATTCTCGATTAAGTCGATGGGTGGCAACTTCAACTCCCACATATTTATTGTTGTTGTTGTCCATATTCAAAAGTGGTAGCTCATTTTTCACGTGCTGCTGCTGACCCTTTTTTTCTGTTGACCTTTTTTGTTTCTCTGTTTTTTTGTGGCTGCTACTTCACTCGATTTAAAATCTCTATCTCCATCTGGAGAACTCCGAACTCGCTCGCTGCCTTCACGAACAAGAGATTTGTAAATTTGTGAAGCATTTTTTAATGTGCTTAATTTTATTTCAGTTGTGTGCTTTTGTTCTACGTCGCTTCCCAGCTTCGCAGCTCTTCCTGCTGGGCTGTTGTACATCGCTCAGCTCGGGACATGGACATGTGTTGCTGGTAAAACTTTGTCGTAGTCGTTGTCGTTGTCGTTGTATATCACACAAGCGGCTTTATTGGTCAGCAGGGGTTAACACAGCGAACAACAAGGACAACAACAACAATAACACCAACAAGAGCAGGCGGAATAACACAGTTAGTTTTGTCAGTGACCCAGCATTAAATACTCGCTCTCTCTCTCTCTCTCTCTCTCTCTGCCTCCCCTTTCTCCTCCCCAACCATCATTGTATCGTTGAGCAGCGCGTAGGTCGCCGCGGGTTATTTGTTGGTTTTGTTTTTGGCTCATGCATCGCTTTCGCCTTTGGTTTGGCTTGGGATTCGGTTACGGTTTCTCTCTGCCAAACTACGGACAATGTCCAGCTTGGGGGCGCTGCAGAGTGCAGAGGGAGAGTTAGGCGGGTTCTATTCCCATTTTGCGCTTATTTAGTGTGCTAATGGGGCGTAAGTGTGATTTGGCAAGTGTTTAATGAGCTTTTCACCTTTTGCCTTGTTTTGCCCCAACTGAATTATATGCATTGAGGATTTAACGTGGTATAAGAAGAGCTGCTCATGCATATTATAAGCTGTAGATAGCCTGAGGCATATACTATACAGTGAAATGTTTATGTTCAGCTGAATTATTGACATAAAACTTAAGTTTTTTATATTTAAAATTCTTGTATAATTTTCTTAATCGCTAGAGTAGTATTTTAATTTATTTTAGAGCTTCTCATTCCTTTTTATTTATTTAAAATTTATTTATTTTCTTATGTATTAGTATGAGGTTTAGGCTGAATGGGTTTCCCCAAAAATGTGTTTTTATGTTACTTTATTGGTATAATGGCTCAACGACTTAGTATATAAAAAGCTACAAAAAAAAAAATAATAATGTTCTAACATACTTGTTTGGTTATTTTAGTTTGTGAATTTTAATGGTAGCTTAACTTAAACCCCTTCGACTTAATCAGGAATCCACTTTACCTTCATTTCCTTTTTTTTATTTTTTCTAACGGATGAAGTTTTAAGTTCACCATGTGGGATGAAGCTCTAAGTTCTAATTTTATTCAATAATTCATGGGTTAGCTGGCATAAAACTTACGGGTAAATACATTAGACACAAGCTAGGAACACTTTTTTGCTTTCGAAGTCTTTATTTTTTTAAATTCAATTTAAATTAAAGTCTTAAGCTTCTTTAACTTTATTTATACATTGTAAAAATACTTCTTGAATTTCCGTAACGTTGTTTCAATCTGATACCAATTATGTTCTGTATTTTTGCAATTCTCTCAAGTTACATAAAACTAGTAAGCCCTTAATATTCAATAGCTGGAAAATCAAAAAAAGAGACAATTACATTTCAACTACTTGCTTCTCAAATGCAAAAGTCAAGCTGCCATATTGGATAGATGGAATTGATGTACTCGATTACAATAGATTGGCGATGGGGACATCACAACTATATTATTATCTACCTGCCCCCAAAGTGAGTATGGCACGAATAGAAAATCCGCAACCTATCACAACATTCGCAAAGTAACTCCATGCCTGACCTGACAGTTACAAACTGTTATAGGTCACTAGATAATAGACGAAGTAAAGGCCGAGAGACTCTGAGCTAAAGAGAGTGAGAAATGAAAAGAAAAACGTCCTCTCTGAGAAGTCTAGGAGAGCGAATCGAGAGAGTTTGTGAGCTGAAATGAGAATGAGTTTGCCTAGAAAAGCTTTTTCGAACTTCAAACTGGGTAGAAATGTTGGGGAACAAAAGGAAATTTGTCCCAAAGGACAATGTTAAGTGAAGGAAATTTTAACAGAGAACTGTTGAAGAGGTCAATTTAATAATTGAAAAGAAGTGAGCGATGAAAGTAAATACATCGCTAGAATATTAAAATGTTAAGTTTATTTTTGCCAATCTCTGAGACTCTCTAACTGAATTATAATGAATTGAAATCAACATTAATTAATATTGATTTTTAAAATTTGATTGTTCTAACAAAGAAAATACAAGCAAAAGTTAATTAAGAAAAATACAGCAAAATATTTACTAAACATTGCTTTAATAATTGAGCAGGAACTTTTATCAAAATTATAAAAATGTCTCGTATAATTTTAATTAAATTAAACTATTTCGATGATCCAAGAACTTTATTCAATGCACTAAAGACGGTATTGAAGTTCAGAACAACCTACTGCAATTTATAGGCCTCAATTTCGAACTATTTCTCCCCCTTGAAATCTGCACTCAAATCTGCTTAATCAAGAAGCTGCTACCTTCGCATCGTCTCCTCCCTTTTAGCCATGTATTAAATGCGCTAATATTTACATTAATTTGATTAAAAGCATTTTAATGGCTCAACATTTGGGCGCATCGTTGGTAAATTTCCAGCATGTATGCCTTTTGGGCTCTTAGCTCAGTCTCAGGACGAGTTGAACTCCCCCTTCCCTACCTCCATCCCTGACTCAGCTGCTGCTGCTGCAGCTCTCAGGTGGCAGCTGAGGTGCCGTCAGTTGCCGCATCGAGCGGAAGTTTAGCCTGCATGGCGGAAGTGCACGTACCAAAATGGCCGCCCATTTAACGCATGTGTTTGCACGTAAAGTTGCAGCTCCCCAACCAAATTGCAACAGGCAAAGCAGGGAGTAGAGAAAGAGAAGACTGAAAGGTGAGCCATGTACGTCTTTTCTTCGTTTTCCAGCCATTTCAGCAGAAAACTCAAACTGTGAAAAGGCGAAAAGTTCAACAGCAGCCGCTCAGCCATTTTTACCTGACTGCAAGAAAGTTTTTCATTTGATTTCTGCTTCTCTGTCTCTATCTGTATGTGTGTGTGTGTGTGTGTGTGTGTGTTTGAGTTGCTGTAGAAAACATTTTTCTGGTCTTTTGGATATCTGGAATCTGGGGTCTGCTGCTACTGCGACTGCTGTTGCAGCTGCGGGTATTTCTGCTTATCGCACATAGCCCCCAAAAAATGTTTGAACTGCAAACTGCTCCAGCGGATTACTTGCGGATTTGTCCTTGTCCTCGCTGGCCAGTTAAGAATTTAAGCTTTGGCTCTGCCTCTAGCTCTACTCTCAGCTCTGACTCGGACTCTGACTCTGACTCTGACTCTGCCATTACACAAAGGCAAGGGTAACAACTGGAGACACACCCCAATAGCAGGCAAGTTGCAGCTCGCAACTCACAGTGGCCCCACAGAATGCCGCCCACTTTATTTGTTTTTCACGCTAAGCGGCCAAGTTGGGGCCATCAAGGAAAACTTCAACTGCAGTGCAAGTCAAATTTTGACCAGAAAAGCGTCAAACTTTCCACTGACGTTTTGCACTTTTGCATATTTCAAGCCAAAACTGAAGCAGCTGCGAAAGAAAACTGACAAAGCAAGTCACTACCAATTGCAATCCGACTAGCAAATACACTAACTTTTATATGGGAAATACTGGAAGGGGTTTATTACTAGATTGATTAATTTCTTCCATTTATTCGTGATTATTAAAATATTAAGTTGTATTCTTACCAATTTATCAATTCAATCAGCTCGTTTAGATATAGATAGTTAGCGTATCGAAAGCTTTTGTTGATACCTTGGCAGCATTACAACAACTGTGCATCGTTTATCAGAAAGTACATCAGCCCCTTTGCTCCCTTGGCCCCTTTTAGTTGGTTACATCTTGCTTTTAAACACTTACTTAACTAGAAATTTATGTTGTTTTTGTGCCTCAGTTGCACTACTTCCCTTTCCTCCTCCTCTTTCCCTCCCACTCTCTGGTTTGCTTCGACTCAACTTGACTCGTATCTTCTCTCTGGGCTCAGAGTTTGAGGCTATTGGCGCAAAATGTTGCGTTTGATATGTTCGAGACAAGCGCCAAGCCAAACGCAGTCAAGCCATTTGTTGATGTGCAACGACGACTACAGAGATATAGACTGAAGAGTGAGAAAGAGAAGAAGGGAAATGCAAAGCAAAAGAGGGAGAGAGAGATGGACAACTGCAGATGTATGTAAAGGCGAGTTGGCAAAGTTGAAGTTTTGCTTTAACAAGATAACACGCACCAGCATGAAAAACTGTGGCCAAAACTTTTTGCACGGCACAAGACACAATCCAAACGAAAATAAAAAATCACCCAAAAAATTATAGAAAAGCAAAGCGAGAGCGAAAGAGAGAATAAGAGTGAGTTGCATGTGAGATGCAAACGCCAGCAAATGGCAGCTGAAAGCCAAAGCCAAAGCCAAAGAAATGCAGCAAGAATCTAAACCATTTGAATAGGTAAGAAATTAACTTTATGCAGATTACATCCCGTATATTCGGATTCATTCATTTGATTCATACACTCACGCACTTCGAGTGTGTGCGTGAATACACTTAAGTAATTTACCCTTGCTTTTCCTGCTCACTTTTTGGACTCAATTTCACAAATGCTCATATGAATTGCATGCATTTTATACATACATATATTTTGTCAAAAAGAGAGTTTTCTTTTAATAAAAATAAAATCGAAGCAATGCTTGCAATAAGATTAGAATTTCCGAAATAAATCTGCAAATATTTAACAAGATGATTTCAAATTCAAAAGTAAATTTTAATAATAAGAAGATGTCACTATCCTGTTTCCTCTGTCTGTCTTTTCTTTCTTTCCACAATATTCCAATATTAGGTTTATACTATTTTTTTTTATACTGTTTTAATTATAACTAACAAGTGAATAAATTATCTCTTTCAGCGAATGATAATCAAAACTTACAATTGCTTGATCAAATCCTCATTAAACACACATGTTGTTTTGCTACATTTAGATCGTTGCTCGCTTAGTTTTTTTGCACTTCATTAGCAAAGGAACAAACACGAATTTGCCGCAGTTTTTGGCACGTAGTTTACCATGCAGCCTAAAAGTGTGCTTCAAAAATTAACAAAACTCGATCAGAAGTCATTGAAACAAGCCCCAAAAAATGTGCATAGACCTCTACCATTCAACACACGTTGTCGACAACTCAGGGCAGAAAAAATCAGAGAGAACTTTAAACAAAAAGCACTCAAAATATTGTTGATTATGCCGGTACACACACACACACACATACGCAGACACACATACACATGTAACATAGTCACCCACATGGAACTAAATGCATCGCTCTGTCAGTTGGAGCCCAGCAAGGAAACAGAGTGTGATACCCTTTTGGCCATGTCCAATGGACGAGCGAAAAAAAACACAACTCAAAAGAAGTGAAAACTGTTGTTTTTTTCTTTTGCTCGCGAGTTTTTTGTCGAACATTCTCTGGCGGCATTTTAGATACCCTGTAATCATTAAGCAAGTTAACTCGAGGTATGATGAATAGATAGAAACATAAATTTAACTTGAAATGTAGACAAGACTTTTTTTAAGGAGTTGCTTTATAATAATAAATCTTTACTAAAACCTCTTCTGCACTTACACAACTTTACTTTACATGGTATTCGAAATTGCATCAAATCTTAGTTCAACGATTTTCAAGACTTGTCTGTTTTTTGCGCTCAATGTTTAGTTTTGGGTCATTGCGCATTGTTATTGTTTTGCAAGCATCGGCTGCATATTTGTTTTCCAGCTTGCCTGTCGCGTTCCCTTTCGACTCTCTCCATTTCTCCACCCCTTTCTCTATCCCTCACAAAACATTCGCAGTTCCAATAGCGCATTGACTCGTTACTCATTGCCAAAAACTTCACCAGTCTTTAGCTCTTTTAGCTGTTATTCAATTGGCGAGACTTTATTTGATTTTACCTATCAACTTTCAAATTTGTAAGATGAACTGTATTAATTAAAGATTATTAAATAAAGATTAATTTATTTAAAGAAAAAGAAAATATTAGTGGTAATATGAGAAAATGATTTAAAACTTATTATAATAATATTCTAAATTTAATATGATTTGCTTTTCTTATCTGTATTATTTTAACTTAAAATTTAACTTGAAATGCTATCTAATAAATAACATCATTTTTTAAATTTCAAAAATTAAAAAGTAGTTGATTGGAAATTTCTTAAAATTGTTACATGACCCATACATCAAACATTGAATATAAATATCTATCATTTCTTATTAAGAACTGCAAAAATATATCATTTAATTTTAGTTAATTGGCTTCTTATTTCGTAATACTTCATCGCATTTGCTTTGAACTTGTCGCAAACTTTAAGTGTTATAAGTCGAGACGTTAAACAGAACTCCAGAAAGTGAGTTGTAACTTACGCAAAATAATGAAGGAAAGAGAGTAAAGAGTTTTGGTGAGTTTTTGAATATGCTTTTTAATTTAATTTTTCACTCACCTGAAAGTAATCCTTAGTATTTTTAGCACTTAGCACACTTTGCCCCAGGTCCAGACTCATTTTCGTTATAGTCGTTGTCCGATTGCTTAATGCAAAACTACATTCGCATTAAAAGCTTCTAAAGTTTTAACAGGCAAAGTTTGATGCACAGTTAAAAATAACATTACTTAAGCTGCTCCACCTCTTCTAGTCTACCACTCTCTCTCTCTCTTCATTTCCGCATCCATCTCTTGGCAATGAGAGTTTTCCCCCCAAATTTATCAACAACATGTCAAGCTGCCAAAAACTATGCAATGCACTTTCCGAAATCCCAAAAAGCCAAAGCTGAGGCGAGTGCTGTGTGTTTTTAATGCGGCCAAATCAGTTTTTGTTAATGCAACTTTAACTAATGCTCTGATAATAACTTATACAGACTTCTTCAGGATTGTTTTATGAATGTTTTATCATTTTTTTGTTGAGAATTTTTTAAAGCTGGCTAACAATCTGTTTTTCATTTAATGTTTGTTTTAACTTAAATATTCCCATTTCAATTTTTAACAATATTTTCCACTATTTGAATATTATAAAAAATGTGGAGTTGATTCGTTTTAGAATGCAGTCAATTGCAGCTGTGCAAAAGAAAAAATAAAATTGAATTTTAGTCTATCTGCATTTGGTTAAATATTCAATAGAAATTGTTTGGGTTTATATTGCTTTCTGATTGACTATTCACAATACTCATATCACAATTATGCATTTCTGCATTATTTAATTAGTTGATTTAATTTTTTCTCCATTTTAATTACAACCCTTTTCGCAGTAAAAAAACACATTACTCTCATCTCAACTTCGTAAAAGAATAATGCTAATTTAGTAGAGCTCATTTTAATTAAACGCATAAATTGCGCATACCTTGAGCTGTTGTTGTCTGACTGTCTGCTGGTCTAATTAAATGATTCAGCTCCCTCTCTTCACACGTGGTTCCCACTCTCCCCTCACACTCTCCACACACAGACAATAATATGCAGTGGCATCATCTTTCTCACATGCCGCGTCTCTTTGTGTCGCTCAATCACTTTCGCTTAATCAGCCAGCTTGTCAGGCAGGTGTACAAACAATCAGCCACACTCCTACACTTCTCTCCCTTCTCAACAACCCACACAACCCTTAGCCTCTAATAAAAGCGCCACGAGAAGGCGACGACAAAAAAAAAGAAGAGAAATATTTTGAAACCACAGCGGTGCAGACGGGCAAACAGAAGTTGATTGCTTAATAATATTTTGTGATGATGTGAATTTACTTTTATTTCTCATTTGGGAAAAGTGCCACACCTCTCAGCCACACCTTGTTCTCCTTGCTCCCCGCTCTAAACAGCTTCCCTTCCCGGGGCACAAACACTTTCACAGACATTCCCACACACGCACACTCGCTCAGCACTCATTCATTGGCTTTTTGGCAAAGTCAGCACTGAGACCCCCAAAAGCAGGTGACACGTTTATTTACCCCGTGTCTGTCACTAGTCATGGGGTATATTAAACATAACGTTTTTTAAGCTTTAGTAGCTGGTTTCAGCTTAAAGATTTTTCATTTTAGTATTTGTTAGTTAAAAAAAACTATTGACGTAGCTTTTATAAATTAGTATCAAGTATCTCTAGTGAGCGAATCTTCCAATTTTATTGCATATAATTATACACAAACATATACGCGCTGCGCATCTAACCACAAAATATGTACAAACAAAGAGAGCTAAGTTCAAGTGTGACCTTACAACAAAGTACATGATTTTTAAAACTAAATACGGTCACATTTATTATGCTAATTATATATAATACAACACATTAACAACAATTATTATTAATGTAAAAAAGGAAACAAATACAAGTATGTTATATATTTGAAAGAAAGATTTTTCCAGTTCTATTTGTGCATTGCCTAAAATACGTTTATTTAGTTTAGAATTTCCAATTTTTGGTAATTCAAACTATCTGAAGACTCACGATATTATTACTTGCAAGTGCTGCTCAAATTACAGGGTATTCCCCAGCCATTCAATGCACTAAACAGCTGCTCTTTGTTGCATTATCTGAAAGGCTCATGCGAAACGCAAAAAAGAGATGTTGAATTGAGCGAAGCTGTGGCGCCAAAACATGTGTAAATATTCATAAGTGTGTGTGTGAGTATGTGTATAGGTGTACAAACATGTGTATGTGAGTGTGTGTCGTGTTGTTGTTTTCTTGCAACTCGCTTTGCATGTTTATTTGTTGTTGCCCGTGTTTTGTTTTGCGGCCCTTTTGGCATTTGCTTGGCCCAACGATAAAAATGTAAATTTATGAAGTTTTAATCAATTTGGGGAATTCGCTGGCTCACAATTTCTCACACCCCTCCCCTCCATCCCATCGTTTTGCTTCGCTTTGTTTTACTTTTTGCTGCCTAAAGGCAAATAAACAACCATACACACACACACAAACACATACACGCACACACACACACACACACACACAAACACATACACGCACATACATAGAAATAAATGCGAATTTTCATCTCCTGCCATTTTTCTGTTTTCCGTTGAGTGCGAAACATTTAAAACATATTCCATTTGTTTTTGTTTTGTTTTCGGTCGGCGCTTTTTCGTTTTTTGTTTTGCTTTTTTGCCCTTCTCTTCTGACATTTTTCATTGAGCTTTTGTTTTGTGGCTGCGTCGTGCAAAGCGACGCCCAATAAAGACCCTAATAAAATTTTAATTTAGTGTTATTTGTCACCAGAGGACAACCGGTATGGGAGATATATTTATATATATCTACGACTGTTTATATATATATATATGATTCTATATGTATAGCTCATTTAGTTTGTTGCGTGCAAATTGAGTTTTATATTGGCTGCCCTTAAGTTTTTGCCACAAAGTTTGCCATCTAAATTGTGAAACAAGGCCAAAAAAAACTTGTCCATTTTTTTCACAGCCCATAAAAGTTTCTCCTCTGGGAGGCATAATAGACAAATCTTGCAGGCGAATGAAATACACTTAAGTGCCCGATCTTTCTCTATAAAGAAGACTTCTTACTTAGAACTTGCAGAGAGTGAAACTCTTGTTTATTGCACCACTTCCTGAGCTCCCTATTACTCTTACCCTAATTCAGTAATTCATATTTTAAACTGCATTTAATCAGTTAATTTGCATTTGTCTACCTACCACAAATTCGTATCTTAGTTTCACGTTGACTCTCAAATTAAATTATAAATGCAATACTAGTACTACTGTGGGCAAAAAGTAAGGTGAATTTGTTTGTAAAATGAGAAATCTTTAATTATTCTTCTAAATCAATATCATGCCCTTCAAAGTAATCCCCTCCCGATAAAATACACTTATGCACACTTTTTTTCCTATCCTCGAAACATGCCAAATAGTCCCTTTTCGGTATAGCCATCAGTGCCTTCTTCGATTTAGCTTTTATCTCCTCAATCGACTCGAAACGCGTTCCCCGAAGTGGTTTCTTCAGTTTGGGGAATAGTCAGAAGTCACACAGAGCCAAATCAGGCGAATACGGTGGTTGTGGAACGATATGCCTCGAATTTTTGGGGAAATAGTCAAGAAAAACGTGTACACAAATTGGTCGTTTTTGGTACCAAACGAGATTTGAATTTTCGTAGGCCCAAATGGTCTTTCAAAATGGTTTTCACATATCTTTCTGATATTCCGATCATATCAGTAAGGTCTCTAAAAGTCAACCGACGATTTTTGCCTCCACTTCATTGATGTGTTGGTCATGCGTTGACGTCGATTGTCGTCCGGAGCGCTCCAAGTCATCAACACGTTCTCGGCCCTCTTTGAAGTCTTTGTACCACTTAAAAACATTTTTTTTGTGACATGGTAGAATCACCAAAGGTCTCTCGCAACATCTTCAACGTGTCCGCAGTCGAAATTTCATTCGGCAAACAAAATTTGATGGCATCTCTCATTGTAAAAAAATCGAAAAATGCACTCTTGGTCGTTTGGAGAGCACTAGCGTAAATATATTTCTGATAATGACATTCATATGAAATTTGGCCCAGATGTCATCAACAGTCTTGCCAACTTAAGAAAAAAAGAATTAGCCCGAATTGTTAGGCCCGCGAAGTTTAAATTGAAAATTCACCTTACTTTTTGCCCACAGTAGTACAATATACTTAAAAGTATTACTTATTATAGGATAAGACAAAACTGAAAAGTTTACACTATTATTGAATAACAAATATCAATATAAAATTATGCATAAGAAATCAATCAATATATTTTAGGCATTAATCATTTTCCTTGTCGCCCAATATAAGAGTTTTTTTGTATAATTAACTAGCTGTCATATTATACAAAATATTTTCGTATTGCTGGCTGCAATATTATAATTACTACGAATAAGAGCCTATCATTGACGCCTTCTCAATACTATTTCAGTTGTCGTAGAAACCTAGTGAAGATGCTTAAGCTTTTCCTAATTCCCCGGCACTTGCTTTGATTTATTTCGAGTGTCGCATAATTCACGTAACTAATTGACACGACACATTAGGGCCATAAACATGTGTGTCTGCTGGCAACCTGAACCACAAACTTTATTTATCATTTAATTAACATAAAGCAAAAAGAAGGAGAAGGAATGGCAAAAAAATATAGAAATAAATACGACAGACCAAACGGCAACAAATTGATTGTTTATTGTGCACACATTAGCACACATAAACACATAAACAAACACACTCACTCACAGATTTACGATTGCTTCGCAGTAGCCGAAGAAGTAGCTGTAGCATGGCACATGCGGCGTATGCGCAATGTGATACACAGGGTCACCACAAAGGTTATGAAACATAACCGCAGCCCAAGGCAAATTATGGCCGCACAAACTGTGACAACTGCGTAACGGTAATTTCCCAATGTCCAGTTGAAGCAGCCCCCTCAAATGCCACAGCATTTCCTTTGCTCTTTCCCTTTGCTCGTCTCATCGCTCCGCTCCGCTTCTCTTTTTTTATATTTATGTGTTTGAGCATCAGACTGTGGTTTTGTGAATAGGAGCTGGGGGCGGCAGTGGGTGGTCTAAGTGTTTCGCGAAAGCACAGCATAAAACTACATTACTCTGAGCATAATTTTAATGTGCACCGCAGGCCAACGGTCAACTAAACAACAGGCATAAAACAGCTAGACAAACATGCTGCAGCACTTAGCGAATACTGTAGACACTTTCATTTTGTTGAGTTGAGAAACATAAATTTTGTTAGAAATGCGGAAAATATGAAGCTAAGAATATTTAAAAGTAACAAAAATAAAATTTGGAAAGGATTATATTTCGAAAGAACTCTTCAAATTACCTACAAAATTATTAAAAATACTTTCAATCAATACAATTCAAAAAAAAAATGCTATTAATTTTTCTATACTTTATGAAATTTTCAAATGCCTTTTATTTCAAATATCCTATTTAATTTAATTTTATTTTTTTAATAGTTTAATACCCTTTAGTATAACTATAATAAATATAAGTCATAAATACAAACAAATGTTTTTTTTTACAATTTTACTATTTTCTTTCTCATTTATTTAAAACACTTAAAATTGTTTTGTTTTACTCATAAACTTTATAAAATTTAATTTTTTATACAATTTTAATATTTTATTTTATTTCGCTATTATTTTAAATAGTTTAAAGCTTTAAGTGAAATTATGAAAACAAATTTCCCTCTAAAACGCTGCACGTGAGGCGAGGCAAGAGTATTTTTGGCGTTAGATGTTGTCACTGTTTAGTTAGAAGCTGTTAGTTAGTAGCTGTAATTTATGTTGCCATTAGTGGGAGCCAAACGCACTTAGTCGAGTCCAGAACCAGAGAGAGCGAGAGAGCTGCAAACACTGCGGCGGCGAGAGCGGAAGAGACGCGCGATTTATGCTTGCGAACTAAAACACAAAAGGAACATAAATAACGCGTCGCGCCGAAAAGTATGCAACTGGTTTTTCATATTCAAGAGCTGACGTTCGCTTCTCATTATCAGCCATCATTTACGCTCTCGCTCACGCTCTTACTAACATAACGACACACACACACACATACACACCGATGGAGAACTGAGCTAAGCTCTTCAACTCGGGGGCCTGTTTTATCGGCGTTTGTTTTACTTCCGACAGCGGAACCAGAAACGGAAATTTCTCATTTCACTACATTTCCGCTTCGCGAGCACATACACACAGACACTTGCACACTTATACTCGCAGCACACACACACACACACACACAGAAAGTTGCAGAGAGCTTTGCAGCTCATATGCATAACATGTGAAGGGAAGCCGGCTGAAGGACCGCCTCGAAATGAAAAATAAACAAAGAATTGTGTGGCCTGAAATCAAAAGGCAATGGCAGCATTCATTCTAATAAATATGTGAATAATAGGGGCGATAAAACAGACAAACAGACAAACAAGCCGAAGCAAGGAAACGGCAAACGGCAGCAACAGCAACAACAGCAGCAAACATGAGCAAGAACAAGAAACAGGCAAAACGACTGTAAATCGCACAAATGTTAAAAACTGCCGCAAGGCATAATTTTGCCAGCTTTTTGCGTTTTGTTTTTTTTTTTTACTTAGGAATATCACAGGCCTAGAGGACAGCGGAGTAAAAGCAACGGCGAACAGTTGACAGCAGTTTGTTGTTGTTGCTTTTGATATTGTTGTTGTATGTAGCACTTGCTCCTTGTTATCTATTTTTGTCATGCTACACAACTCTGAGATTTGTTCAATTGTGTGTTTTGTTTTGTGTTCTCCAGCTCAAGAGAGCATTTGAATTTCCAAGTGGGGCAAATGAGCTTTGATGCTTCTAAGCAGGGTTAAGGGCCTTACGGATGGAATTATAACTAAATATCCCATTTCAATCGCTTATAACAAGCATATCGAGTGTGTAATCTTTTCTCAATTAAATTGAATGCTGAAAGTGCAACTAAAAATAACCAAATTTATATATTTTACTACTCTAAAATATGTACCTTAACTCGTTTGTTCTGTCCTCAGCTTAAAGTTGCTTCAACAATTCCTTTTCTCACCTGGTTAACCCTTTTTTGCAATTGAATCCGGATCGTTCTAATTTGTTGCTGTGAATTGCCACTTGAGTGAATTTTTCTCAAAAGGAAAAAAAAACAAATTCAATTTGCATTTTCTGACAGCTGTGCGGAGGGGTGGGGCAAAAAAAACTGCCGAAAATCTCGCGCAAATTCAAAAGAAAAATACGCCTGTCGCTAATTACGAAAATTTATTGAAATCAAAAGTGTCGCACTGGGTTGAGGCAAAAAAAAAAAAAAAAGAAATCGGCTTTGCACCCTCAGATGGCATTGGGTTTCGGGGTTTCGGGTCTCTACTTATTGACACTTGACCAAACGACCAGCGGCCAAAATGGTAATTTCTATTAAAAGTTTACGAACAATTTTTGTTGAAAAGAATTTGCCGTCTTCGTTTTTTCTGCAGCATTTCTGGACATTTTTGTTAGAACTCATGGCGAGTAATGAAAGTGCTAGAGAAAAAGTTTTCGATTTCAGAGCTTACAAATTGGCATTAATTAATTTTCAATGTTTTTTTTTCTCTCTTCTCGGGCTGTTCTTTTTCATTAGAGCACGAAAAACACTTGAAAATGGGTTTGCTTTTTTTGGTGAGTAAATGAAATATTTTTAGCAATTTGTAGAAGGTCTGCGAATGTGTGGATTTGACTTGGCAAAGCTAAAAGCAGGCCGCGAACAATAAGATAATACAATTTTCCAGGTATTCTTTCACCTGGCATTATGCATTTAATCCCAATTTTTAATAACCCCTTCTTGAGGTGCTTGTTTGCTTTAAAGGCTTAGGCCTGCATTAATGATTCAATTAAAAACTAAGTAAAACTCAATTAGGCCAACTTGCGGTTTTATTTCGTTGGCGCAGTGCCTACAATAGCAAAATTAGCTGGGTTAAAGGGTTAAAGAATACCCAGCAGTAAAATGAATTAAATATTTTCTATGATTGTTTAATCATTTTGTTAAAGATTTTGTTGCACAAGTTGCTGATAAAAATACAAATATTTAATTGTTTTCTTTTTTTGCTTATTCTTTGAGCTCATTCGGCATACCCCTTTGTGCTTTGCTTAATGGGTATACGAAGAGAAAGACCAAGCATACATACATTCAACACTCGCCGAGGGTTTGCATACTTTTTCAATTAAACCGCGGCATAACCTACACCCACATTAAAAAACGAAGCGAAGAGTTGAAAGCTGCGTTAAAATTATACACATACAATTATTTCTTCTCTTCTTTTTTGTTATTATTCTTTTGAGCGTTGTGAATATAAACTTTCATTTGCCAGTCGTCGCTCGTCAGAAAACCCCAAAAACCAACCTGAGTCATATAAATAATTCCTTTTCATTACATTTTTTTATACAAATTTCGCGCGTGCTCAATTTTTTTTGCTGTTTTTTGTAGATTCACTTTTATTTTTGTATCTTCTCTCATATAATAAACGAAGCCAAGCGCGCCGGCCTTGTGCCTAATATGAATTTTATGCGATGGGCTTGAATTTCAGCTTTAGCGTTGCTTTGGTCATAATACTCACCCCTTTTCAATGTCTCTGTGTCTGTGTGTTGGTGTTAGGTATTAAAAAAAATTTAATGTGGTTACGATGGGCGACGGGAGGAGGGGGAAAAGGGAGGCGGTGGCTGGGCAATCCTCAATTTACGAGCTTAAGAAATTTGCTTAAATAAAGTTAAAACTGTGTCTGATTCTTGGATACCTTCAAAAAAATTTGCAAGGAAGGGTTTCTGTTAAATACGAGTATATAAATCATTAAAGTATTTATCGAGAACTCCACTTTAATTCAATTAAAGATTGCACTGGAAAACTTTCTTGATCGTATCAAACATTACCAGATTAACAAATAGTTTGTCAATTTCCATATCCATTTCAATATATAACACCAAAGCGCAATTACAATCTGAATAGAAAATACAATATTACTGAGTTATATAAAATAAATAAATGCATAATGATATTTTATAAAACTCTCTATAGGGTATTAACCAGTCAAGTTTGACTGAGAACGGGTTTCTTTTTATTACTTGCGAAAAACATAAAAACTTTTCAATATATTTTTGGCAAACAAAATAAAAAAGTACCGAAGCAAATGTCCAGTCCTAAGTCGTGTGTGAAGAAACTTTTGGCCAAAGCTATAAACTTGTGTTACGCAGTGGTTTCTTCCCTTTTTCTTTTGGTTCTTTGGGACGTGGTCAAGTTTACGCACTAAGCAAAATAAATGTCGAAGTGGAGAAAGCGTGAAAAGAGTTGGAAAGCATGGAAAACTAAGACAAATGAGGCGATAATACGATGCGAATTACTTACAGTTACACTCACTGAGTACAATAACCCCATGGAGAAGAGTTTTAATTTATTTGCGATGAGTGTTCGTTTGGGCAAAGGAGAATGGATAAGGAGAATGGAAAATACTTGTTGCACTCTCTAATTGTTGCAAGTGACACTTGGTTGAACACAATAATAATCTGGCCATAGCAATAAATCACTGGCACTGGCTCAGAGTTCTCTCAGAACTCTGCATTCACTGAATGATATTGTATAAAAATGGAATTGAATTTGATTTGACGCGCTGAGCACAAAAGGCAACGCCAAACTGATAAGTAGCAATCATTTTTGGAAATGCTGCAAAACCAGAACGAGAAACCAACAGCAGCGAGCAGTCAACAAAACACAACTATAAATAATAAGCGATTGTATTGTATTTCATTTGAAAAGACGACCCAGTTTCATCATCTCTGCAGTCAGCCCGAGTCAGTGGCAAACGCAGAACATCAATAAGCAAAGGTCCTGCCCGCCTCGCTTCCTTTTGTTTAGGAGAGAGAACAAAGGATACCACTGTTCCCCGTATTTGGGCATGTTTAAGCACGTGTATTGGCCAAGTTTATTGATGAGCTCAGACATTGTTGACGACAACAATGCGCAAATGGCGAAACGACTTATCAGCACTTCAAGCTTCAACCGAAAACCAAAAGAAGCCTATTGACGCAGTTATTTAAAGACGCAACTTTCAGGGATGGGATGGATAAATATTTCTGAGAAAGCTCAGATTAAGTTTTCAATATTTACACTCTCTAAAAGGCAGCTATTTTTAATTTATATTATTATAAGTGAAAGCCACAAGTTGAAGAACATTTCAATTTGTATTTAATACTACATTAGATGACGACACTCGAGACTCAATACAAACTTTGCCACAAATTTCCGCGTACCCCGTGGTCTCTTTTCTTTTGTTTTTTATGCCTAGTTTATATTAATTGCTAGTGATAAATATTACAGATAAAACTCAGATTTCTACAACTTTACGTAAATTTGTATCCAATGCATTCGACGAACCTTTATATTCTGCAAAAGTTTTTATCAGAAATATATGTACATATTCCCCTGATGTTCTTTCGCTTTCTTTTCGCAAACTTGTTTATATTGACTAAAACTATTGGGAAGAATAAATATTACAAAACTCAGATCATGTTTTTGAATATATCACTTTCCCTAAAAGGCTGCTATTTTGAATATCTATTGTTATAGTTACTATTATAGTTACTATTGTTATTTTAGTCTGAGTCAATCGAAGATATTTCTAATATTTTTATTATTATGTTACTAAATGCTGCAAGTAAAGCCTTTGCAAGAAAGTTAGATTATCGCTTGGTTTTCTTTAGTTTTTTATTTGAACTATTTTATTCTATAGTAATTGGAATCATTGCGTAATCCGCTTGGCTGTAACTTATAAAGCCGCATGCATATTTCCTATGCCATTTCGCTTTTCTTAGTATGTTGTCACGCCCACGCGAAAAAAGCGCCACATATTTTGCGAACATAAATTTCAGGCAGCAGCAAAAGCTGCTTCACAATTTTGTTTGTTGGCATTTGTGAAAAAGAAAATAGACGACGCAATGCAATGCAACCTTGTTTTTTATGGCATTTCATAACGGGCCCTGGGCATTATGTATTTCCAACATGCTAATGCCAAGCCACTAAAACACACATTTCGTTGCTGCTGCTGCTGCTGCAACAACAACTACACCAACAATAGCAACAATAAGACGACCATAAAGCCGAAAGAGGCAAAAATCGCCAGTAAATTGAAAAGTGCGCAGAGGTTTCACAAGTTTTTCATATAAATCTGAAACAGCTGGCGTCTAGAATGGGTACACAGACCCCTCCCTATATTCCCTTCCCTCTTACTTCACCACAACTTTGCATACCTTCGCTTATATTCGACTCTAGAGGGTGCTAAGAAATTGAAAGTGTGCGCGCAAAGGTATGAAAAAAATGAGGTTTGCCTACAACAAAGTGCTAAAAATGTGCAACAAAAAATGCAGGAAAATAACGCATAAATTGTAGATTGCTCCTTAGGATATCCTGGAATGCAAACAATAAAAATTTCAAATGTATATTTCATTATCAAATATTAATTACAAACTTGTAATTTTAGATTTCATAATAATTATTTTGTATTTTGAGATCTATATTTAAAAAAAAAATGGATTTCACTTGAATTTTTGTATTTTGTTATTAAAATTAATTTCAAAAATTACATTCCCTTAAAATTTACATAAGTTACTCTTAATGAATATAAATATGTGAAAGCCAATGGAAATGAAATGAATCCGATGATACTTTTTGAAATAATTATTAAAATTGCTAAACCTATTATGTAAATAATTTCTTTTAAATATATAAAAAAAAGTAGATAAAAATTAATGTCTCATTATTTGTAACTAACATTCCCCATTTTAAAATATTACTATATTCCAGGGTATATGGAAAGTGTTCAGAATGTTAACGGTGTTGAAATTGTAAAATTCAATAGAAATTGCTGCCAAGCAATTGTAATGCAAACCAAGGAAACATGGCTATGAATGAGTTTATCTAGTTCCTTCTATTATAAGAATATACTATATAGAATATAGCTTGACAAGAAATTGTCAATTTGCGAGTTCATAAAGTATAATAAATCAGCTTTTTAGCCAAGTAACCGAAAGAAAGTGTATATTTCATAAATAGACACTTTTCAGAGCTTTTCTTAATACGGACATCATCAGCAGCAGTTTGAAGTGGCAGTCAGGACAAGGACTTTACACCTTGCTGAGCTTTCATGCAATATTTTCGTCAAATCCTCTCAATTATGCGCACATTACAAGCTAATAATATATAAACTAAAGGATTACCCCGCTCAAGAGCAACAAAAGCGAAGATGTGCTGCAAAATAATACATATGAAATAGACCCGGGCACTTGAAGCAAATGCCATCAAATTGCGCTGCCAAGGCACAAAAAAAATCCCATGTCGATAGAGAGTGTAAGAGTATCGTCCTTCTGCCAGATCCAGAGCCTGAGCTCAGAAGCGGCTTTAAGCCGAAGAGGACTTTGCTTGTAATTCAATGCCTGTCGTGGGAGTGGCACAAAAGAGAGAAAAAAAGAAGCGAACGAGAAATGAATTTAAGCGCATTTCAAATACGCACACAGCGCCTAAAAGCGCGCCTCTCTACGTTGTGCTTAACGCGTTTATGTTGGAAACGTGATATAATAAAGAGAAACACCCCAGCACCCCAAAAAAATGCGTTGAAGAAACGCACAAACAACCAAAAAAAGGGAACTACCCCAATTCAATATTTCGAAATGGAACGATGCGAAAATCCAAAATCCTACACAGAACTCAGCCTCTTCTTCTCCTTTGATATCAATATCAGCTCAACTTATGCCCAACACACAACCCTTTGCAAAAAAATATTACTCATACGAAGCATTGACCTGCTCCCACCCACCCATCGCGATGGCATTAGAATCGCATCGCTGAGGCGCAAATCAAGTCAAAGCGCCACACAAAAATATGCTATAGAATTTTTTCGCACCCTTAGCACTTGCACGAGCCGAGACCTCGGCTGTAAATTGAATTGAAATTCGATGGCACTTAGCGTTAGATGCATGCCTTGGCTTGCTTGCTTGTGTCTGTCTCTGTCTCTGTCTCTGTCTCGATGATGTTCTATGGGGTCTTTGGGTCTTGCTGTCTATATTAAGGTCGCCTCAACAGCTCAGCTCAGCTGCCACCATCGTCATCATCATCCCGGCGCATTAGGCGCGCATTTTCGAGTGCCTTTTCCATGGATAAACGTAAATTTTATTAGTTTTCTTCTTCATTTTTTGTTGCTGTTGCTGCTTCTTCTTTGCATTAGCGAAAATTAGTCAGGCAACAGCAGCAACAACAACTCAAAGGTTATTTGATTATTTGAAGAGCCAATCGATTGCAATCGAAGAATCATAGATACCAAAATACAAACACATTCACACCTACAAATACACATGCATGCATAGATTAGGACTACTTGAAATTTAAAGTTTTCGTTTGTATTATTCAAGAAAGGCAACAAAGTATATTAAAAATATATAATAGTAACGAATAAAGAAAATACGACTTCTTAATTTCTGACGAATTTCTAAAGCTACTTTGAAGGCAGAAATCAACAAACAATATATTTAATAATATGTTATTTTCTTTGATGCGTTTTATTTCTTTGAATTTTATTAAGACGTGAAGTTTGCTATGAAACAGAGTGAATTTGAATTGATAAGTTGAAGTGATAAGAGTGACTTTTATTGAATAAATAAGAAATTTAAGATAACTTTCGTCGAGCTTGGTCGACTATGAATAGAAAGAAAATAAAATTTGCACCAAATTAATACACTACAAAAATGTTAAGTAAAAAGCTATATTTGGTATATTAATATATTACAACATTCATAATATTCCGAAAAAAATACTTCTAATAATACTAATAAAGGACAACATTCAAAATTCGATTATAACATCGTGCTACCCTATGAGAAGCGGATATAAAAATATAATAAAAAGTAAAATACCTGCTGTCATGGAATATTGTTTATTACACTTTTTTTGTAGTTGCAATATATTAATATAAAGAATCAAGTTACTGTTTTATTTATATATCCAGCCCTTTTCGACTGCAAAATATTCCGCATTCCACTCTCGAAAATTGTACTGTACAGTTTAAATTAAACTTTTCTGTTTGTAATTTAAGACCTGCGTTCCTCAAGTAATTTATTGAGAATTTATTCTAGAGAACAGCCCTCTTCTTGTTGCTTTCCACACACACGCATAATATGCCATTGAAACATTCAGATTTTCATTTAAAACATTTTGGCGTATTTGCTGAGCTAACAAAAAGTGTTGACAGTTAAGCGGAAAATTGTTGAAAATTGCTAGACATGAAAAAAGAATGTAAATTAACGTAATATAATTTGACATTTCGCCTTGTCAAATTAATGTGAAACTTTTCTGATTTTTTTTCTACATTTCATGTGATTTAAAGGAATTGAAATTAGAAATTGAGATGGAGATAAAGATGGAGATGGCAAATATGTTTGTTAGAGGCTCGCCAAATTGCAATCAAGCATTTTCTTTTTGCCCTTTTAATGAATTTGAATCTGCCGAGAGACAAACGCAGAATGAATTCCAAAATTAACGAGTAGATTTGACATTTATTGGACAGCCCAAAAAAAAAACCAAATTGAAATGATTTTTGACCAGCACAAGATGCGTGTATTTATTTAAATAAATTAAATTATTCACACTTTAACATTACACCTTGAAACAACCTTCTTTAGCACCCCTTTTCGCACTAAACTTAGACACTATTGTCAATTGAGTAAGCTCAGCTCTCACATGAATTTTCCTTCTCATCCCTCCAAATCGTTCACCTGTGTTTAAGCGATAAAAATTGTTGCTTAGATTAAAGAGCTGTCCTCTCGCTCTGCGCGAAAGCAAAGGAGATTGCATTGGAATGTAAGCGCTTGGCAAATAAGGGAAAATGCTGTCCAATCGCACAACTTCAGCTAAGCACATGCATTGAGCAAATATTACAATTACACTTGGCGGACACTTTTCGCCATATGAACGTATACTTTATTACGTATACGCAACGTGTGCTGGCTGTCGCCTGAAGGGGAGCACACGCATTTCCTAGCTGTCAGTTGGCAAATTGTGTTGGGGATTTTCTTAGTTTATTTCGAATTGAACGGGTTGCTCCGCAGAGGACAATGGACTCTACTTTTTAAATCACAATTGAAATTGATGGCACAATTAATATTTGGAATATTTATGATAATTTTGTAAAGTGCGCACACATATGTACATACAAATATGACAGTAATTTATATAAATAATAAATCCCACGCTAATTAAAATGCTCAGCCTCAATCTGACTCACACGCTGCGCAGAGGCAACGCATTAACTCCCCGCGGCGCTGAGACTATTGTTTCCTCGAGGACTTTGCCAGCCTCATTATAGTTAACCGCACATTAATGAAATCTCCAAAGGCATATGCGAGCACGTATGCGTATTTGTGTGTGAGTGTGTGAGTGTGAGAGTGTCTCAAGCCAGATAGCAGCTACAATTTATATGCCACAAAGATGCACAGACGCATGAGGCACATACGATAAGCAACAAGAGCAACGCAGGAGAGAGATAGATGGCACAGTCAGATAAATGGGGGAGAGAGTAAGTATATGTGGATGGGTGGATGGGCAGAGTAGCGCTATGACTGACGCTGATTGATTTGAATAAACGCGCGCATATTTATCAAATTAGCCACAAGACCCGCCGAGAGAAAGAGCTGAAGCAAACCAACATATCGACTTGCCACAATGCAGTGAAGTGCCTCGAGAAGGGGTAAATAAATTAGCAAAAATTATAGAAACCACTATTAAAAATATATTTTTATATTAATATTTTGTTATCTCATAAAACTTTTATATGATCTAATCAATATTTTTATTGAAACACAAATATTCAGCACTAAAATTACAATTGATCTGTTATGGATATTAACAAACACTGGCTTATATTTAGGTTTTATTATCTAAATATATTAAATCTATTTATAAGAAACTTTTTTTGACCTTCATGGTAAAATTTTGAGATATTCTTGAAACAAGATTATAATCTTGACTTTAAAGATTGAACAATACAGAATATTTGTAGAATTTTGAACTTGATTTAAAATATACAATGTGTATTCAATTTTGATATCATGCAATCCTAATTTTGAACGTTTTCTGTGTAACTAAAATTATTTTTTATTATTCTTGGAGCATACAAAAAAATATAAATATTAAAATTCTGTTCATGATACTTAACAATAAAAATCATTTGCTAGTTGCAAAACTAAAAAAATATTTAAATTTAGTTTATCCAATAGCCATATTAGGAATTATTTGTTAAATTTATTTCCGCAATTACATCAAATCCTCATTAATCCAATAATTTGATTTGTTTTGTATTAACATACAATAGTAAATTCCTTAAATGCCTCTAATTTTCAATATCAATCAAAATTTATTGCAAATGTTAATGTGGAATATATGTTATTAAATATCTCTTTTCCCAATTTAAATGCGAAAATGTGAATTTACCTTTAAATTAATAGTTTAATCGTTTGACTACTACTTTTCAGTACATGAAATAAATACAAACTGCATTGAATTTAAATTATGAATGAATAAATAAATGTATCCTCTACGTTATTCATCAATGAGATCCTCTTAATGAACCATTAGCCTGCGCCTCTGCTTTTGACGTTCACACAGACAGGCAGTTTATATACATGCATATGTATACGTCTGGATGTATGTGTATGTGTGCACATTTGAGCTCACACAAAGTGTCATCAACTAATCAAGCGGCATTTGCAGGAGAATGAGCAGCAGAGTGAAGAGCAAAGAGCTGAGAATGGTTGCACAGTGGCACAGAGGGAACGGGGTTAGAACATCGAGTCGGAAAGAGCCTAAGAAATGAAGATGAATCTGTTGTGGTCAGTGGAACAATAAATTTTGAGAGGGGCGAAAAATGAAAATGAAAATCAAAATAAATAATAATAAATCGGCACATCAAATTGATAAAATGCGAAAAGACATTGTGATGATTTTGATTTAAATGCAACTGGGCGATAAATCAATAAACAGCACCAAATGAATAAATATTACAATGCTAGCAAATAATAATAATAATAAATAATATTGCGTGGCAAGTTTGCAGTTCTCAGCCCCCCCACTCTTCTCTTTTTTTTTTATTTAATGCCAGTCGCTGTCCATTAGCGGCACATAAATAAAAGGCTGCCAGGATAGCGGACAAGACGGGCGGACAGGCGAACAAAGGACCTCAACGGCTCAGTCTGACGCTGAGGCAGGAGTTGAAAACCATTAACATACTTTGTTTAGCCAACAAGAAGAAAATTATAATAATAATAATAATAATCATCATCACCATAATAATCATAAAATGGGTTAAGCCTCTGTGAAGCTAGCTGTCTTTGCCATTTTCAATTTTCCTTTCGCCCGTAACTGACACAAGATTTTTAATATGTATTTACTTAGCGGCTTTTTATGCATTTCCTAAGATTTAACAACCGACGTGGCGTCATCGTTGCTGTCTCTTTTTTGTATTTTAATATAAAAAACTTGGCCAAATATTAAACGCACCAAGGGTTAAGATGTTGCCTCAACTCCTTTGGCCAGCCTCCTGTGAAAGATGGTACATAATTCTGAATAATTTCGTTATTTATATTTCCCCTTCCTGGGGCCATGCTACCCTTCATTTTCTCTTCCTCCTCTCACTCTGTTTGACCGCCCACAAAGGCGAGGAGCACAACAATAAAATTAGAGGCCAAAAGCCAAAGGCCACTCGTTGGGGTTCAGGAGGGAATGGGAGGATCGTAATATATTTTCATTAAATTACATACAATTTTATGGTCTTTTGGGGCAGTCTTAAAAGTATTATACGAGTATGCATATAATTAAATGAGTGTGCAAATCATTTCAACTGTTTACTAAATCGCAAATGAAGAACTGCGATGCTGCATGCAGAGTAACATAAATTAAAAAAAAAAACTGTGAATTGCCAGTGTGTGGGATAAATAGCAATATTACAGAATGTATATTATTATAGATTATTTAAACATGGGTACATATGAAGAGAACATAAACTGAATCAGTTAAAAAACAGAAGTAAAGGTTATTCTTACAGCTCTGTTTTACGATAAAATATTTAATTTCCTTCTTATTTTGTAGTTCGTACAAATTTGTTAATCATTCTTAAATGTAATTAAAGTGATAATAAAGAGCTACAGGATTCTTTTTTATGTCATTGTACATACAATAAACAGTACTCGTATTTATGATTACTGACAATTTGGGTATGATCATATAAACATTTTAGAATTAATTTCAAAAACTCCTTTGTATTTCAAAATGCTCCTACTGCAATCGGATCTTAGATGCTTTGACTGACAATCTGGTAAGTTTTTGGTATATTAATTAGGTATATTTAAAAAATTATACCGTATTGTTTTGTTCCAATTTAAAATATATAGCAAGTACGTCACAGTCAACCATACTCGACACTAGCTTTCTTACTTGTTTTCACTTTAAATAATGTCGCTAGTTTATTAACATTTTTACTTGTTTTTACTTTAAATAATGTCGCTAGTTTATTAACATATTTTCTTCTTTATATCGAATTCATACCAATATTATTAGATTTAAATGTTTTAATTATTTTCCGATATTAACAAATGTTGTAGTTTTTCATATGGACAAGCAAACATATGTACATATATGGCTACAGAGGAGCCTTTTTTATCCTGGTAAACAGTTTTCATTCTTTTGTTAGCGCAAAAGATCATAAGAAATTAACGCAAATAGACACAACTCGAAACTCTTCGAAAAAAAATAAAGAAAATGTAGAGTTATGGTATTCAATATATTGACTTCATTCGTTTATGAATTTTGGCCGAAAAAAAACTTATTCAATTTATAACTAGGAAACTTTTACGTTCGCTGTTCATTGGTTTGATGCCATTAGCTAACGCTGGTCGCGTCAACAGCTTTTTGCACTTTGTGGCAATAACAATAATACTGCAAATTAAATAAAATAATGGCAAATGAGGAAGCAGCGAAAGAACGTTGAAAGGGAAGACAGAATAATGTAAAGTTATGCCAGTTTGGAAGATGCTGTTGGTCCAAACGGGGTCACGCGGCGTATACGCAATGCCAATAAAAGCGCAAATAATAGCCAGACACACACACACACACACACACACACACATATTCGTTGAACATTCAACATGCAACAGCAAAACGTAACAAAACAAAACAAAGCGAAGCAAAATACCCGAAAATGCCTTTTATTGAAATTTATGGCACAAGTTGCTTCGTGCCAGTTATGAAATCAGTGCAAAACATTGACCCGCCCCCAAGCTGGAGTTTTCGCACATTTCAATTAGATTCAATTTGCTAAAAAGCCAAAAATTCAATTGGATTGCAGCAGAGATTTTGATTGCGGCCCATGTGATTTACGTGTAATGCGTGCAATTGTTTAGGCTTATGCCGCAAAAGTCACAATAATAATAATAATAATAATAATACTCGCATACATACAATATTTATAATAATAACAATCGAATATTACGTATACGCAGCGAGTGCTGTGCTGCATATGCTGCGCAACCCTTTTGCGGCCCTTTTGTTTATGGTGACCAGTGTGGCCAATGCTCAGTGGCCAGTGGCCAGTGGCTAGTGGACAGTGGACAGTGGCTAGTGGACAGTGGCTTGTGGGGGTATCTATGACTGTGGCAACATCCGTCGCCAACATTTGTCGCCAGCTGCGCTGCCCATTGAAACGGAAATGAGAACTCAACGCAGCGGAAATTTAATAACGACCAGCAATTTAGCAAGGACGAGGGACAGAGAAAGAGAGAGAGCTGCAACCGTATATGAGACCATGAGAGAACGACATATTTATGCGGCCATTTGACTGACCACACCAGCCACACACACACACACACACACAATCACTCCTTGCCCCTCCTCGCAGTCGAACGACTTCAATTGTTGTGTTCATTGACAAATGACCATTTCATATGTGAAATGGCAATTCAATTGATTTCTGCGCCCTGCGCCATCAGCTATCAGCTTGGCTTGGTTTGGCTCGGTTCGGTTCGGTTCGGTTTGGCAACTGTTGTGTTTGCAATTGAAATGAAAATAGTTCAAATATGTTTGCCTCGCAGCAATAATGAGAAGTATTTCATAAAGCCACCCCCAATCACAAAAACCACCATCAAGCCCCCCACATAAATTGCGAGCTGATGTGGCATACTCCAACCTATTCTCTTCCTTCCATTGCGACAATAACAAAACAACAAAAAAAAAACCTGACAACAAATTGTCAATAACAATGGCAAAATGTTAAATGGCCAACATGCAGCGGGTCTGAATTTATGGCTAGAACAGATCAAGCACTCGTATGTCATGGTCATAATAATAAATTTTATACTTTCATTTCACAATTCGCAATTCACATTACACTTTACTGAGTGCTACAGAACAAAAATATTACAATTGCAGGGCAAATAGGACTCACAACTAATTATTATGCTTATCTATGTATATTATTGTAAACTTTATTTAGAGAGCAACTCATTTGTTTATATTGATTAATTAAAGCACTTTCATTTTACATGTACTCGTAAAGTAAATTTTTCTATATATTTTCATATTTTTGGTATATTTTTAGAATATGATTAGATTGAAAATGGCTAGCGGGTATGTCACATTCGAGCACACTCTACTGCAGCTATCTTACTTGTTATTATATCCAATAAATAAAGTTTTGTCACACATAAATCAATCTTACCACATTGAATTACTATATTTTATTAAGATTTTATTTATACGCGAATTACCTCACCTACAATTTCAACGCATAGCATTGGATTGCGTTCTATTAGGTTTTTATCGAGCGCTTTTAAGTAGACAACAAACTTACTTCGCCCTAAAGGAACAACCGCTTTTATGTCCATATGTATATCCACAACAAACGGTTCGTAAATGTATTTTGTCTAATGAAATGGACAATAAATGAATTCTAATTAAATATATTATATTATATATTCTTGCGAACTTACACCACTCAAGAGACATTTTTCCCTCACTCCCTCTGAGCCGATTATATGTTTTGTCCACATTTCGTACCAATACTGGTTGTCATCATAAATGACGCTGCAAACATCTCTGACGGTCATGCTGTATAAGGTAGCAACCCATTCTCTACGTTCATAGCGATAAAATGTTACAAACCCCTTTAAAATAATAATCAGACATTAGTCAGGCAATTAGATTTTCTTAAATTGAATCATGTAAAATTACATCGATACGATCAGTTGGGTCGTAATTCCATTTGGACGTCATATTTCCAGATACTGTCAGTTCGTCCCCATCCTCCTTTGTGTGAAATTCGGAAACCTCGAATAATTCCGGAAGGTCCACGGCGTTGGGCAACTTATTAATGCATGGCGTGAATATTTCCTCATTTTCAAGAATTAATTTATATTTAAACCCACTAACGAGTTCTAATAGCAGAATCAGCATTTCAAAGAGTAAACAACACTTGGTACTTTCCATTGTCATGACTGCTTTCAACAATGAAGTGTTGACTATATTTATACAAGTAAATTGTAGGTTATACAAGAGAAATGAAGGGCATTTAATTATATAGTTAAAATCAAATGTCATCAGTCTATTAGTCTATGTTATTTGTTAGCTGACACGTTATTCTAACATGCTTATTAAAATTACATTAAATTACTAAATTAATACTATGTGAATTGATTGCAATCGGAATGTAAGTTGTTTTCAATATTTAGGAGAGGAATGCCGAGAAGAGCAGTGACAGTGTCTATCAAAACCTGACAGAACTCATTCTATTCAATGGGATTCACTCACGCATGCCCATAGAGATGATCACACTAGCATTTTAAATGCATTCGTGAGAAGCGCAAAGAGTTTCAACCATATATCGACAATGCAGAAAATGGAACACGCTATATACAAAAGCTAATTTTAAAATCGCATCTATTTTTTGTCTACCTTTTATTGGAAAACTTTTTTAATAAATATTCAAAAAAACTAAGTTTTTATATATAATTTAGTTATTTCTTAATAGAGTTTTTTTTTAATACATTTTTTTAAAAGGAAGCATTTTTGAATACTTTCTTTAATAAGCGTATGTATGTGGTGTATGTGTATATTAATAGCCAATTTACTTACACAGTCACAAGTTAAGCTTGAATATGAATTATGAAGCAATATGGCAGCTTTATTCACCTCAGCAGCCCCATCTAAATCTATGTATTTTTTTTAAGCTAACTTCTCACACACACACACACACACACACAAATACTCTTACCTATACTTACACACACATTGTGTGGCATTTATCAACAAAGGCGATGGGAAATTTTAATTTTCTATGAAATTAATTTTTCTAATCAGCGAGTGAAAAGTCACTCACTTGACTTTTGTTTGCCTTTGCCGTCTAACGCACACATGCCAAAAGAAAGGACCATTGCGTCCTCCCTCTCGGCACTCCTTTCCCCCAGTAAATGTAAATGTGTATGTGTATTAGGTTAAATGAAATGCCTGACTCAATTATCTTCTTGACATTCTTTTTTTTGCAGGCAGCTGGTTGAGAAATACTCGCATTAAGCAAAGGAACTGCAAGAGGCAGGAAGACGTCAGCAGATGCTCGTGTCAGATAACAAAGAGTTTTCCGACTTTCAAGCTCGTCGCATATTCATTATGCGAATTTCTTTTTTGGCCAAACACGATTTTGCAACCCGATAATTTTCCATATATGAAATTATGCTACGATTATTACAATAAAAAGGTTAATGCAATTTTTGATTTAATTATAATTGTGTTGCTGTCATAATTAAAAGTCTCGAACTCAATGCTCAGAAAGAAAAATAAGCAAATGGAGAGAGAGCGAGAGAGAGAAACTTGAATATATATGCAGCATTTTGAACGCTAACGCTTAAGCCAAAAAGTAATTATCCATTATTTACTTTATTTTACAGCTCACACAGACAGACTCATGAATTCAGAGAACGAGAGTTGCCTGAATCTATTCATTCGAGTACTCGGATCAGACCCAGAAATTAGCATAACAAAAGGCTGCTGCACAATCCAAACATTGCTAAGTCGATTCTTAATTTTCAATTAAAATCCAATTTGTGCACAAAAACGCCAAAGAGTTTTGCACCCATTCGTTTTTGCATTCGGAATGAATTATAACTTGTTCCCAAAACCCCAATATCCACTTTCCACCAACCCCACCCAAAGCAATCCGACTTCCCACAATCTTAACTCAAACTCGATTCCAACAAAATATTTTTTATACGAATCCATTGTCAATTGCAAACGGACACGCAGCATGTGAATGGGTTGGTTTTGGTTTGAATAATTTGTCTCGTAACAGAAACTCGAACTTTTGCTCGCCTTCCTGAAGTCCATTGTGGCTGCTACGAGCTGGAGTTTAAATAAGCAATTAAGATTTAACAAAACTAAATCACTTCTTTAAATATAATTTAAGCATAGTTTTTTATTAAAAAATTAATTTGCATGTTCACATTCTAATCAATCAAAATATATTAAATTAAATTAATAAAATTTATTTGATTATTTTATTGTCGTAAAATTAAAAGTCAATCTTTTGAGTCCCTTTCGAATATTGGTAAGCTATACATCAAATTATGCGTATCTTATAGTTCTCTTATTATCCTTAAAGTTCACAAGTTTATTTTAATATTTAAATGTCAAAAATTGTAAACAAGAACAAAATTCTTTTTTTTTGTAAGATCGAAAAGTTTATCAAGCAAGGTGTGCAATATTATTTCAATCTAAAATAAAACATTCAAATTGTGATGCTAACCATTTGTACGAATATAGACTTTGTACGAATAGTACTAAAATAAATAAATAATACATATTAAATATTTATAAATAGTTTGTTTCAATTACGTACATCCAGGAATGTCATTACGTACTTGGAACTTGGAATTTCATTCCCAAAATATAGATTAATTAACTTTTCGCTAAGAATTTGTTCATCGGTGTTGACTAGACGAACGTCGTAAGGCACGAATCGATGAGGATCTTGAGTCAAGGTATCCATACTCTTAGGATTGCCTTTGGGCCGGGATACATGAACAGTCCCTCAAAGGAACCGCTGCTCAGGATTAGAGGCAAATCATTTGCCCAAGCATCTCGCACCATTTCTAGTTGCGACTTAGGTACCACACAATCCGCAGTCACATAAGGCTCCACAGTGGCTCCAAACGGATAAAGAAATCCGTTGCGACGTTCCTCAGGTGTCAATAAATTATGATTGACCAGCTTATAAGGCTTCACACCTCGCAAATAGTCGAACCCTTGGCGATCAACATTCTCGCCGTCGTAGCCATGGAACTTAGCCAGTCGATATGCAAAGTCTGAGGCTGGCGTATCGGACCAATAGTTAAAAAGTGTGCCTGACATCGGAATAGCCTTATGAAAGAGTCCACACGTTTGTTGCGTGCCCATCATATAGTGGGTGCAGCAACCGCCTGTGCTGTTTCCAAAGATTGTAATGTTGTCAGCATCGCCGTTGAAGTAATAAATGTATTTCTTGACCCATTTGACCCCCCTGCATTGCCAGGTACATCCAAAATGGGGTCCTTCATGCAGAAGAGATTGAATAATCAATTAAGGTTTGTGAAACAACCAACATAACCAATGTTTGCATCTGCTACCCATAGGGTAAGAAGGGTATTATAAGTTTGTGTCATCCAAAAATGTCAGTAACAATCAGAACGAGCCAACTTCGACCCCATAAAATATAAGATATAACATAAATGTGTCCGTCTGTCCATATGAACACCTAGATCTCAAATAGTACAAGAGATACAGCCACATATTTTTTGGCAGCACCTCTTATTATTACACGCATATAAATGTATTTTAGATTTTTGTCACACCCACTAATGTGAATATACAATAATACCAACCGTCTTTATTAAAATATCTATCTATCGCCACCAATACAGATGTGAGATAGACACAAACTTTTGTAAAATTGATAGAAACAAGTAAGAAAACTACAGTGAAGTGTTCTTCACTCTGAAAACCCGTTTCCCATTTTCAATTAAACCATATTCAACAAAAGCTATTCAAATGGTTATGCATTCATGTCATAGAATACAAAATATACCAAATTGTCAACTACAGCAACTAAGACACGATCGCAGTATACAGAAAATAAAAATTATAAAATCAAGATTTTGGCATTAGTACAAAGAATTGTGGTCTTAAAAGTGCGTCAAGAACATTATAATCCTAATGAGAGAAAAGTTTTCTAAAAAAAAAACACATCTTGATTTCAAGAACATTTAGAATAAGACCCAAGTTCTTATTATTAAAAAGAAATAATCTTATAGTTCGAAGACCAAAAATCGTATTATTAGATAAAACGAATATTGTATTGTAGTTTTTTTTTAACGACTTATTGTTATTTTACTTTTGATAATTCCAGTTATTGAGTTGTATGACTGCAATAAAGAATGGATCGCGAGTATTTCTAACTGAGCTATAGATGGATTACAGAGTTTTGTATCCTGAATCTAAAAATGTTGGTCTTATTTTAAGAATTTGTTCTTAAAATGGTCTTACTTCAAGACCACAATTTTTACGACGAATGTTCTTGATTTTATAACTTGGTTTTTTAATACCCGCTACCCATAGGGTAGAAGGGTATTATAACATTGTGCCGGCAGGAAATGTATGTAACAGGTAGAAGGAGGCATCTCCGACCCTATAAAGTATATATATTCTTGATCCGTCTGTGTGTCTGTCCGTCCGTCCGAATGAAACACTGGATCTCCGAGACTATAAGAGATAGAGCTATAATTTTTTTTCGACAACATTTGTTATGTCTGCACGCCGATCAAGTTTGTTTCAAATTTTTACCACGCCCACTTCCGCCTGCGCAAATTTATACAAATCGAAAAACAAACATTTGTCGACTAGAGTCAATGTTTGGTACATACAATAATAACAATAATCTTATGTAATAAAAAACTGATTGCTTTACTTAAAAGAACCAAAATCCATACAGGATCCAAGATAAAATATATACAGGATATAGCGTAAATTTCGGTCATATCCCTATTGATCCTTACGAGTCCTGCGTCAATCAAAGCGTATTTGAAAGATCTCTTAACCAGCTAAATTTAATCCCGCGCGTCCTTGTGATTCTCGAATTATTCTTGAATTACTAAGTTAGATATAATTTATTTGACCAACGAAAATCATAAAAAAATTCATTAAAAATCAAGTCCTTTAAATATGGAAAAGGTTATGGCTGCGATACACACATTTTTAATATTTATATGTAACATTACTTGCATTAATACACATCCTGAAAGTATACTTCAAAAAAAGTTGTACCCAACAATTGGCGGCTGAAAGTCCAAGGACTACATAGATCGAAGATTACTTGTAAAATGTCAGTTGGGCCAAATACCAGGCGAACATAAATTAGCAGCAAGGACAAATACAATAATTTAGGAGGCGCCGTAAAAGTACATACTTTTACACATAACTACTAAGACATCACAACGACTTGAGACATTTCACATTACAAAACACGTAGTACAAACCCCAATTATTTGAATTCATCACAAATTTTAATCAGATTAATGTTTTATTTGAAATTATTGAATATTGAAAACTACATGTCAAAATGGACTTTTCTACTGCACGCGCTTTTGTTGACGAACAGCTTACTTTAACAGCTGATTTCTCGAAAGTGGCGCCATCTATGCAAATTTTTGGTATGCAACATTGATAGTCAGTCTGTTTCTTGTAGAATGCGATCAAAACTTTGATGATATATTAACTTTTAAAAAATGTATAAATGCCAAGTAAAATGGTCGGCTGGACCATAGTGCGCCGTAAGAGTATGCTGTAAAGTGTATGTGTGCTGTGATGAGTGCTGTCATTAATTGACGACCTAAAAGTATGCTCTGAAATAGTTTTAGGTAAAATACTAAGCAATAATTTTTCGAATGTATGCCAAGATAAATCATAAATTTCAAAGTAATAAAAACCAGCTTATTTGTGTTTGTCCATTTATTAATATATTGTTTAAACAACGTAGAAAGCGTGTTGAGAACATGCGTGTATAAATTTACTATTTTCACGTGTTTGCCATAACCCTGAACCCAGGAATCCTTGCGTATGTCGGCAAGCCATATATCAAAAGATTCGTATTGAAATAATCTAACAGCCAAGTTTTTAAGTATCTCGCAAAGCAATACCTCAAGGACATCCATTTCAATCATCGAACACAGAACTGTCTTCATTTAATAAATTCTTACCATATTTACTTCTCGACTTTTTATTTGTAAAACTCATTTCTGCAAATTTTTATTCCTTTATTTGGCTCTTGTTTTTAAATAAATTTATGTTATTAGAGATAACCATATCAAAATACAAGGAATCAAGTCAAGATTTTAGTGACCGACGGGGGGACAAAATAAGAGTATTGAATTAAATTTTCACTTTACTTTCGCCATTTTATAAACTTTAAACTAATTAAGTGTAAATAAATAATTTTTCATAATTTTATTTTAATTATTTTCGAAAAATTATTGGAACAATTGATTAGTTTTGCCAGGCTCTTATAAAAAAAGTGAATATACAAATTATTACGAGTACGTATTTGAAAAGAATATACTCTAACTAAAAATGTGTAGTACAAAATATAAAAATAAATATAAAATATGAACTTCTGGAATTTATGAAATCTTCATGTTCGAAAAGAATCCAAAGTTAATGTGGGAATTTTCTCAAAAATCTAAAAGTGTTTACTATTTCTAATTTCTTACATTTATTTGCATAGTTATGATCGCGACTCAATTTTCTGGCCAAAACTATGAACTGTTCGCTGCCAGTGGAGTATAGAGCCAACAAAAAGTTGGCCAATATCTGTTGAAACTTGTCATCCAAAATATTAATAAGGTGACATGTGCTGTGGCAAGTCAAATGGAAGGACTTCAACGTATCCATTTTGACGGATTTGTCCACTCTGTGACATAAGGAGAGAAACTTTTGCTGTTCCGCATCCAACCGAAAGATAATCTCGTACAGTTCTACAAGACGTAAATGCGACTTTAACCCTCGTTTAGTCTGAAACACACCACACTCGATGTAGTTGAGGTACTCGACGTGTAGGGCGAGCCATGCATCCAGTGAGCTTGTGATGCTGCAGGCATCGTGAAGACTTTTGAGAGCGCTGCCCAGGACATCATTTAAGAAGTAGTCTCGCAGTTTGGTCATGAAACTCATTAGCTTGTCGATGAACCCAACAAATCGCTCAGCCACCTGCACGGCATCCTTGGATTGATCGAGTCCTGTGCGCTCCAGAAAGTGCACTTGCTGGCGACGAATGCGCTCGCTGAGCACATAGTCGGCATGATGCAGTTGCCACAGCGAGACAAAGCAGGAAGAATACTGCTCGATACGATCTCCGATGAGCGCTGTCCAGTGGCAAGGCAGTCTCCATCGCAAGAGGAAGCAAGACCAACATTGTTTGCCCTTACCATCTGCCTCACCTTCCAGCTGATCCACAAACAACTGCTCGTTGTGCTTGTCCAGCATCTGCTTCATCAGGTTGTCCAGGAGCTGCACATTATAGCAATTCACCGACTGCTCCAAAGCGGGCTCCAATAACTCGATCAGCCCCCGAACAAAGTCCACATCGGAGAGCAGCAAATATTTATGCAGTTTGGAAAAGATTTCCAGCGGAGTGGGCAGCAAGTTCCCCAGCTGCAAAAGCAATGCCTTGGATGTCTCTTGTTGCCGAGCTAGTATGATTTCTTTGAGTGACTCTTCATCCATCTCCTCGTAGCATTTTCTGCATGCTTCATTCAGCTCTTGCTGCAGCTGCTCGGCGCAAATCGAAGACTTTAGCTCAACATTCAGCCACCTACGTGCGTATCTATGATTTCTGCCCACTCCGAGCAGCAATTGAGCCAACTCTCGATTGAGAAAAGGCGGCAGCAACTCCTCAATCAACTCGAAGTACGAATGCCAATAGAGCGGACCATCGGCGTGTTCTCTGTGCTCCACAATAAAGTACAGTTGATGCAGCTCCCCGTTCAACAGCCACTTGCTAATCCTGCCCAGCAACGGATAAGTGGCCAACAGCAGCCACTGCTGCAGCAGTTCATCAAAGTGCGCATTGAGACCAAGCTGCAGATGCAACGATGTCAGCAGCGAAGCTTTGCTAGATTCGAGGGCACTGTAGATCTCGCCATACCATTGAAAGCGGAGATGATGGTCCCGTGTGTGCCAGTAAATATGCAGCATATTCTCCGGCTGCAGCTTCTGAGCCTCATGGTAGGCATGAAGCACCAGCAGCTCATCCCGCAGACAATAGGCCAAGACCAGGCCACTGTCATCCAGCTGGGACAAACGCTGCAGCAGATGCTGCGTTTTCCCGTACAGATGACCCACATGACCGATGGAGAGCAGCAAAAAGGATTCGCTGATGCTCTGTTGATGATGCGGAGAGCGCAAGAGCAGACGGGCTTTCAAAGCAGAAGGCTTCAGCTGCATGCAGACAGCTCCCAGCATGCCGGTGAGTACGTCACGTTGACGTGCCTCCTGACTGAGGTTAATCCACTCGCCACGATCGCGATGCTGCCAGCGCAGTGACTCGTACAATTCTTTCTCCTGCTCCGTGAGAAACTCCTGCAGTGCCTTGCGAGCCACCACATCAACGTTCATCCCGTCATGGGACATGTCCTGACGCATGATTATCTTGATGCGCTGCTTAATCTCAGTGCGATTTAGTGGACAAGTCTTGGTGGCCGTCAGCTCCGAGAACTGCAGGAGCTGCTCAAAGAAATCGGGTCCCATGGGATCAGCCTCAGAGCACTGATAGGCTGGATTGCATCTGAAGGCGAGAATAATAGGGCGAGGTGCTGCAATCACATACCGTTCATGCTGCCACCGACCAGTACTTGAACTTGGCAGTGCCGACAGCTCTTCCATTGGCGAATAGATTCTGCCTTCGTCAGCGGCCCGATCAATCACTGTCTGATTGACCTCGTCGCGATAAGCTTTTTGTATAAAGGAGAGCTCCGATGGTTGGTCCGACTCGATCATGCTCAAAAGATCTACATGATCTCCAGGTTGGCAATCCAAATTAACTGAATAAACCTCCGACTCCCTGAGTTGCGTATCAGATCTAAGCACATAAATGTCCTCAAGAATAGTCAACTTTCTCTGCTCCTGTTGCCACTTGAATCCTATCCACTGAGTCGACGAACTCGACTGCTTCAAAATGCACTGCAAATATGCAAATGCGTTGACTTTAAACTGAACTGGCAAATACTTTACGACTTTACGTTCCGTTTCCCATTTAAAATCCTTCTCACTCATATGCTTCTGCTGGCCAGAGCCCAACAAGGTTGGTAAATTCGCATTCTCTTTGACACAGTCCAACACAAATCTCTCTTTGCACAGCAACTGTAATTGACACAACGCATTGATTCTGCTCGCCAATCGAGCACTCTCGAAATCCACCTCATTAATATGGATAATTTTCTGCACCAGCTTCATCAGTCGATCTATATACTCCTCTCTATAAGCCAACATGGCGCTAAGCGGCATTACCTTGGGTTTGTTCGCATCGAAGAGCTTGTAGCAGAGTATCAAATAGAGGCGTCGCTTTCGATCATCGGGCTCCAATTTGAGCAGCATTCCATGCAGATAAAGAAAGAGTTTCGATCTTAATTGTAGAAGTTCTCGCAGGTGGCGATCCTTGGCATTGTTTTCTAGCGATTTAAAGTGCTTTTGTATGTCCAACACTTCAATAGCAGCTCGTGGCTTTTGTGGCTTAAAAACCTGCAGAATGTGATCCAAATTTGGATGACTGCACCCCAGGGAAATGCTCAGTTTGCCAAGAAGTTTAAAGACCTTGTTGCGAACCATGACAGAGGGAGCCTCCGGTAATTTCTGCTGTTCTTCAGACATTATTTAAATTACTTGCATTCGATTTTGTATTCTATGATTTGTTTTTGTAAATTTTCTAATGAGCACTACATAGGATGATAACGTTTTCGGAGAACCTCAGAGAGCAAGCTATGTTAATCTCTACTCACGTATTTTCAACTTGTCAACGTGTAATTGACTCATAAATCAAAGCCAACAAACTATAGCATTCAGCAGAAATTGTCTTTGCACCTTTTGGTGCCAACTTTTCATTCATTATGCCCAGCAAACGAAAGAGATAGAGGCTAAAATAGAGAGAGAGAGAGAGAAAGAGAGGCTGAAATGTATGAGGGCACTTTTAACCTAACCTAAGAGCGTAAAAAGTTTTGCCACCTCCACAAAAGGAAAGGAAACTATGCACAGATAAGTGAAAAAGATTATATATGCATTGTACTCAAATTTACCGCCAACATCAGCGACAAAAACCCCCAAAAAGAGAACTCAAAGAACAGAAAAAAAAACTTAAAACTCAGTCACCGAAATGACACACAATTTACGTGCAGGCAAGTCAAACGTAAGCGGAAACAGAAACGGAAACGGAAGCAGCCATTTAAAAACACGACACTGGAGATAAATTGCGGAGTGAGGAAATGAAAAGGAAGCTGTGTAAAAAGTCTGAATCAGCTTGCAAAAGTGTTTCAGAAATTATCAATGCAATTTTCGCCAACCAAAAAATGAACCTTTTAAGCCAAACTTATTTTTCCTAACACATGCATTTATTAATACAAGCTTTGGGAATGCATAAAAATTAATTTGAAAGATAAAGTAAAAGTTCCGAAATTTTCAGTGCCTGGCAATCTGATACGCTTAGTACTCTATGGTATATTTGGAATTTATCAATATATCAAATATAGCCTTCGGTATATTTTATTATTTAATAGTAATATAGTATATTTTTTTAATAATACCGAATTGTTTTGCTCTTATTCAAAATAGGTAGCGGGTATCTCACAGTCGAACACGACTGTAGATTTCTTATTTGATTTCTTGCATAATTCATTGTTCATATATATTTTAATTTTAATTTATAAAGTATAATTTTGATTGCCCTCCTTTCGAATCAGTCCTTTCAATCTTCCCTTGTCAAACGTTTAGCTATCTAACTAATTTCACATGATTTGAAGTTAACTCGTATCGAAATCATTCCTCTTCATACGAATATTTCAACCACATTACTTCACAACTGCAATAGATGTCTAGTTATTGCTATAAGTATTGCAATTGCTTCCACAATCCTGACTATTTGACAACGACAAATACAAGTTGAGCAAGTGCTTACTCACATTTAGCCATAAAACTAGCAGGATGACAAGAGAGAGAGAGAGAGAGAGAGAGAGAAAGAGAGGGAGAGAGATGCTGCTAATGCTAACTAACCAACAAGCTGAGCTGACACTCAAGTTGTAGTTACCGATTCATGTGAATGTTCAACAAACGACTCACTGAACAATGCAAATAATTGTCAAACTTAACATGGCGCAAAAGGAGCAAAAAATGAACGCAAAGGGGGACGGGGAGCGGGTGGTGTCGAGGCAAATAGAAATAAGCTGAGCGACGAGCAGAGCAAGGAATGGAAGCGTATGATTTTTATAGTGCACAGCCAGCAACCAACAGCGAAGGCAAAAGGCATTGTGCTAAGTTGTCGGAAATGACAAAAAACCAGCAGCAGCAGCAGCAGCGGTGGAAAAGTGTGAAAACTTTCGATGCTCACTGTTGATTGTCTATGCTATTGGTTCCCTTCCTCTAACCTCTAACAGCTTCCCCGGTCGCTGCATTTCTCCCATTTATGTTGGCACCAGTTTCATTCGTGCTAAGCGCCTCTTTAATCGTACACAAATCGAGGCGGAGTCAGGAGCCGAAAGTCGAGAGTCAACGAGAAAAAAGAAAGGTGCACACTTTACGGGGTATCTATAGTACTTTTCACCCCTCAATTCTGTCTCTCCCCCGCCACCTGTCATTGGCTTTGCACATTTGAATGAACGCGAAACAGTCGATGAATTGGTTGCGGGTTGGTCGTTAGTCGTTAGACTCAATCGCGTAGTGTCATTGTCGCTGCAGCCCCTCTTAACTACCCGACATTACAATGAAAGTCAATAAATTTGATTTGACATTTGCTTACCCGCCTCCCGCCCCCCTTTTACTCCACCAGCAGCTTGTCGTGTCCCTTGTCATGGCATGCGACATTTCCTTGCGCTGATTCAGCATATTTGCCTTCTGCTTGGCGAAGAGCCTTCAATTGTAATTTTATTAAATCCCAACTCTTTGTAGCTCTCCGCCTCATCATCCACCATTCATTCAGTTTTTTAATGAGCATAGCTGCTGTAAAAACTGAGAGTTGTTGTTGAAAAAAAAACTGTAAGGATTAAATGAAAATTAAGGTGCAAATTCAATTGAAATTATTTCATTGTTTGTATTAGTCATCGTAATTATGAAATATTCTTCATCTAACATAGTAAAGAGGAACTAAGAAGAATCATGAAACGATAATTATTTATATGTTAAATGGTCAAAATAACTTAATGCAAATGTAGATAATCATGCAACTTAAGTGCATTTTCTATTTAGATAATTATAAGAAATTGTAATTTTAATTTTTTATTTATATTAAATTAATACAATATTTTGCATTTTATTGGCCCGCTACATAAAGTATATATAGTATATATTCTTGGTCAGCATCAATAGCATATTTTGAATCTAGTACTATATTATGTTATATTAATATAGTAAAAATAAAACCATATATAATATTATATTTTTGTCTTATTCAAAATACGTAACGTGAAACTTTCTCACTTGTTATAAATAAATTTTGCACTCATTTTAAGCCACAAAATAATAAATATATTAAATAACATCAAAAACTATACAACTAAATCCTAATAGTTTTGTTGCAAATGAAAATGATCTCTCACAAATTGATCAATTTTAAGACTGTGCCTTGATTTCTTATTTAAATTAAAATCATCGTGGGCTATTTTACAATTGTAACAAAACAGTTTATTCTAATTTCTGTTAACTTTGATCATCACAATATTTATGTAGTTCTGGCTTTGTGGGTATGCTTTGCAGCAATTAAATAATATTTTACACAGCGCAATCAACACGAAAGCAATCAAGTTAATTATAATTTCGATTGTATCGAATTGTAGTCAGCGGTCTGTGCTCTACACTTCGTTCTCATTCTGCTGTGTGTAATCATGGATGAATTCCCCCAAGCAAGCATGTTTTGGGTCAAACTTCTGCCTTGCCTTGCTACCAATTAGAAATTGACCAACGCGCCACATATAATTAATGATTCGAACTGCCGACTTGGCACAAACCCAAACCCAAGCCGGTGGCTGCTGCCCATGTAAATTTATGCAATGCAGCTCCTTGCAGTCGCCAATGCAGTCGCTGTCGCAGAGTCTTAGGTAATTGCTGAGAAACGTTGAGACTGGCCCAGAGCAGTAACTCTAGCTACTGTGAAATTCTGCATTGATTACACATACGCCATGTGGTCAGAGGCTGAGTTATTAATTCGGAATTTAGCATTAAGTATAGATTATTTAAAGGCACCTTCAATTACTCCACTGAATACGTACAAAGCGAGTTAGACGGGGTTCATTTAGCCACGTTACTTAAATGGCAAAATGCTCTGCTTAAAATCGTAAACCAATTATAAAATCATACAAGCCATGATATGAGCACTTGCGTCAATTAGGCAAACACACACACACACACATGTATAGAAGGATGTTTCTGCAAAGGACACGGCAATTACGTGCAACGTTTGAAGCATCATTTTATTACACACAGACAGACAGACAGACGGACAGATAGATAGACAGTCAGAGCTCTTCAAGTGGAATCGTTCATGTCATAAGCTCGCTACTTAAATAAGTCGCTTGTCCCACGTCCAGTTGAAAGTCCTTGGTGTAATCCTTTTGGGCCTCACATAGAACTAAGTAAACATACACACACACACACGTCTACACTCATATCCTTACACAACATTTTAAACGTTTTCATCTCTAATTACATACGAACGTGCAACTGCTCCTCGTCAGCTTCCTAATAATAACGCATTCTTGATATGAGTTCTGTAATTCAAATTAAAAGCTTATTATCTGCCAGACTTAACGGCGAGTAAGTTTCAAGTATTATTTATTATACTCTACCTCATAAAATCAAAGTGCTTTTTCCACTTGCACTTGATTAGAAGCATGTTCTTCAAATGGATTGTCTTAAATTATTGAACAAGATAACAAGTAAGAAAGCTACAGTCGAGTGAACTCGACTGTGAGATACCCGCTACCCATTTTGAATAAAAGCAATATATTTTGCGGTATTATTCTCAAAATATACCAAATATACTGCAAAAATACTAAAAATATACAAAATAGTATATGTGGTATATTGATATAGTACCGCATTCAAAATATAGCCAAAGCAACTCAGACCCCTAGTAAGTAGGCGTTTTTGCCCATACAAAAGCATTTCTTTAATAACTTCGACAATTTTTATCTGATCGCAACCAAATTTTCAGGGATCATAACTACTATAGTTATTACCGTATATACCAAAATTCGTAACCCTAGCTTTAAAATTACGCTTGTTATTCGATTTTTTTGATTTGCAGGGGCGGAAGTGGGCGTGGCAAAAATTTGAAACAAACTTGATCTGCGTGCAAACATAACAAATGCTGTCGAAAAAAAAATTATAGCTCTATCTCTTATAGTCTCTGAGATCTAGGTGTTCATACGGACAGACGGACAGACGGACAGACGGACAGACGGACAGACACACAGACGGACAGACGGACATGGCTATATCGTCTCGGCTGTTGACGCTGATCAAGAATATATATACTTTATAGGGTCGGAGATGCCTCCTTCTACCTGTTACATACATTTCCTGCCGGCACAAAGTTATAATACCCTTCTACCCTATGGGTAGCGGGTATAAAAATAAAAAATAATTAACAGTTGTCAGCTAATTTTTCGTATCATAAGTATCTATGTATTATGTATTAATAAATAATGTTTATAAACTCAACGTGCGTAGAAATCGAATGATATTTTATAATTGTTACAAAGTCATGGCAATATTTTAACCTAATTATTTAAACATTATTTTATCTATAAACAATTAAAATACGCACGCGAATCTAACATAATTATCCTTTTTCAAGTCAATCAAGCGCTAATCTATTTGATTTTCAACTACATAATAATGCTTATTTTGTTGGAAAATTTTTGCATAATTACTAAATCCATAAAAAAAACCATACGAAATAAATTGAATGTGTAGCGTGATTGACAAATTCAGTTGAACAATCAGTCATCATAATGCTAAGAACGCACTTTGTCGAAGTACTCTTTGTTTTTTGGATATCCAACAAGCTAAGTTATAATGTATATAGAATAAAATTAAGTTCTTAAAATTGTGAATTTCAAAATAAATAAAGACAACTTGTTTCCTAGGAAGCTGTCGTGTTTAAGTTTACAAATGCAGTTTGTGAGAGCCACAACAAATCGTGGATGGTCATAAACACTTGTCGACTACGTGCACTTAACCGCCATAAAGTGTTGTTCAACTTTAATGGAACTATTCTGCATCCAACTAACAGAATTGTGCTTCATTCGCAAATCTTCAAGAAAGCGAGTGGTTACAAGCCCTGGGTTATCAACTACACAACGGATTGCTGTCGATTTCTGAAAAAGAGCTATAATCCACTTGCCATTTACATCAATAGCTATTATTTTGACTTTTCAAACTTTAATCACTCGTGTCCCTTTATGGTAAGTTTTTAGAGTTATCAATTTCAATGAATGTGTATATATTATTATTGAATCTGTTTTTATGTATATATAATCTGTTTTTATTGTGTATTTTTTTATTATTATTATATTATTTTATTATTGTACAACATATTTATTTTTAAGGGTGATCAAATAATTGATGGACTTTATCTAAAAGTTGAGATGCTGAAAGGTCTTCCAATTCCGAATGGCGACTATTTGTTGGCAATGAATTGGTATTTCTATGAGAAAAAACAATTTTCTACGAATTTATATTATACATATACAGATTTACAAAAAAACAATTGAGCTGCCTAGATTGTAATATCTAGAATATATTTTTTTAGATTAGTTTCTAAGCAGTAAATATCGATTGTTAAAACCACCACCAAATAAATATTTAAAGATGACATGACTACATTTATCTTAGTTGGATATGCATCTGGCAACCCTACTTGTGTTAATCTGGCAACACTGTTAATAAGTATCGATTCTTCAACCCAAGACCTTTAGTATCTTTTAAGTACTGAATACAACTACTTTATATATGTACTTTATATTACATTAGTAAAACTATGAATTAAACAAATTACATCAATCGTGTATAATAACTTATTAGCATTATTAAAGTTATATATTTTCTAGGGTAGCGTATTAACAGTTCGGTGTTGAAGTCATCAAAGTGCTGTCGTATGTTGAATTGCATTTGTCGCCTTGCAGTGCCGACAGCAAATGCATTAGAAATTAGGCTTATTACAAAGCTTAAGAATATTATTGCTTCATATGCCCAATATTTATTCACCTACTCGACATGCTTACACACATGTACACATGAACACATGCACACACACACTCACAGTAACGTAGTATAATTTATTGTCCTGGGCATAAATTTCAATTGGATTTTGCTTAAAGGCCGAGTTGGCCAATTAACATAAGGCTGGAATTGAAGTTTGTTTTGTTTTGTGGCAACTTGAATTATTATTATGACATTATTTATCTTAGAGACGTGTGTGTCCGTGTGTATGGGAGTACGTAAGTGTATGTGTGGGTTAATTTGCGTAAATTGTGTGGTTATTTGTGGCTAATTGAATGCATAAATCTGCATTGAAAATTCGCACAATTGTGGTGTAATTTTAATTTAATTGCCCTAAGCCGAAGCATTGCAAATCAAATAAGTCTCGCCCAATCCCAATTTATAGGAAAATCTTAAACAGAAACCGACCCGTTGGCCCATTTTAGATTAAATTTCCCATTCCCTTACTTAAGATGTTGCTCAGTGCCATGCAGCAAATTAAAAAATTGTGCAACAATTGGAAGCACACAGCAGCAAAGCAGAAATTGTCAGGAAAATGCAGCAACGAAAAAAAAAGAAAAAGAATAAATAAATAATATATAAGAAAGCACGAAAGAAAAAGGCGACAAGAAATTAGAAGAAGAGCCAAACAGCAAGTTGCAAGTTACAGAGCACAATAAGAAATAAGTTGAGCAATCTGTAGTGAGCAGACAGTGGCAGTGGCATGTTGCAATAGTAGCTGGACGGTCTCGTGGCACGTGCAACACTTGCCACAGTAATTGATAGCACGCTAGACTGATTCGCACTGCAATTCCAGCTTCAAGCTTTGTCCTCTTATCCCATTTTCAGTCGAATAATGCAGAGCTGCAAATTTAAAAATCCTTTAAATTACCATATAATATTCTTGGTCTCTGCTCCAGCAAGAAAGTAGGCAAACTTATTGTTCACTTCTCTAACAAGTGCCGACGAGTATGAATAATTTCCACCAACAAATACGCTGTGAACACATTGCCGTCGGCAGTATCCGCTTTTTATTTCCTATTTTTTATGACTCCATCATAAAGAGGAAGAGATACAACACAAATTTGGATGTGATTTAGTGTCAACATCTTGCTAGTGTGGAAATCATCAGTTGCTTACCAAAGAGTTGCGTTCGTTTGTTCGCCACAAAAAACAGTGAGAAATATTTAAAGTTCTTCTTTGCAGTTTCGAAAATTGAGAAAGTATTGTATAAATCTTAAAATATATTATAAATTAATGAAACAAAAATACTCAATTTTAACGTCGGCTCAAGAAGATTGAAGTTTTAATAAAATTTAAAGAAATGTTAATAATCTAATTCGTATTAATAATAAACACACAACTTTCCCTCAAAAATATTTTATTGATTATTGGAGCATCTATTTATCGAAAATTGGGGATGTAAAACTTAATTTCCTCTTCCTATCCATAACTTAATTCCATTTCTTCACTTCTCACTCTCTTTTCTGATTATTTTTAGCTATCCAAGCGCTGATTATATCTCAACTAAATCATTTTAGTTATTTCCACATGCAATCTGCACAAAGCCTCTTCAGCTATTTTTTTCCTTTGTCCCTAATCTATTCGTGAACAATCTTTTGCAGTGTAGTCCTTGTCCGTTGTCTTTTCGCAGTGCACAAATCTATTTTAATATTTTCTTATTTGCCACTGACATTTACGAAAAATCACATAAATTGGTGCACACAGCCATTTTGTCTTGCCATTGTCATGACTTTGCCTCAGACTTCAGGACCCGAGGCCGAAGATCCCATCTACCCATCTAGCCATCCACTGTATACCAAGTAGTGCCGACAACATTCACACACGCAAGCAAGCAGTGATGAGCCAGAAGCCAGAAGCCAGATCCAGAAGAAGGCAGTTGACTAAATCCCCGACTACCTTACTGACTATGCCCATCAGCGAGGTCGAGGGGATTGTCTTGGAGTAGGGAGTGAGGCGCAATGGGAATGAGAATGGGAATGGGACACAGCGACTACACCACACAAAAGCTGCTTTTTTCCCTTCACTATTATTCCCACGTACTTAAATTTGTATACCCTCTAAATGTATGTAATGTGTTGTGTTGGTTTAGATATATTGTACATGTTATTTTTATTTTAACTTTAATTTCTTTGTCATAGAAACCACTGAAAAAAAAAGTTCTCCAATCATGATTTTGTTTTTAGTACTAAGTCTGGTCTAAATAGTGCATCAAGAGTATGCGAATCTTAAAGTTAGATTTTGATTTCATGTGCATTTAATACCAAGACCCAAGTTTTTATTAAGAAAAAAAAACAAAATCTTATAGTTATTATGCCAAAAGTCTTATAATAGGATTAAGAAAATATTACATTATACAAATATTTTTAATTTTAAGAATTTTTTCTTGGTGGTATTTTAAGAACACAATTTGGATGAGAAATGTTCTTGATTTTAGAAACAGTCTTTTTTCAGTGTATATCATTATAATTTTATATATTTGTTTTTTATAGTCATTAGAAGCATTAGAAAATTACAAAATAAAATAAACTGAATTTTAAAAATAAGTATAATTTAAATTATGATTTATTCAACTAATCATCTGCTCCACAAGTGAATTCTGAATAAGAAAAGACATGCAAAAGTTCTACCGAGAATAATAGAAGTATAGAGTATCACATCGTCGACTACTGTGTCGCTTGCTATGCATTTTTATTGTTGTTGTGCACACACGACGAACACTGGAAACTGGAGAGATATGCAGAGATATTAAGCAATTTTCTACGTAAATACTTTGTAATGGATTTAGTAAGTAGTAAAGTATGACGCGTTTGCCATCTAGAGCATGTCTGCACATCAGTATGTGTGTATGTGTCTATTTGAGTGCTTGTCTGTGTGTGAGTTAGGAGCTCAATAAGAGAGAATAAAGTACGGCCTGTCTATTTGTCTGAGTCTATGTGTGTGTGTGTGCGTTTGTGTGCCATGTTTGATATTGTAAATCTCGGCATAGATATATATTTTTTCGCATCATATAATTGATGAAAAAGTATTACAGCGATTTTCAACGGCATTTTTTCTCGTTCTCTTTCTCGTTCTCGTTGGCCCATTGCATACTTATGTCATGTGCGCTGACAGCAGACTTAGATGTGAATGTATATGCATGTGTGTGTGTGTGCCTTTATATAGCCTTAGTAAATGGAGCGTAGTAAGTGAATTATATTTAATGCTTTGTGTAATTTAAATATAATAAAATCTCGTACATTCTGCAACAAAAACGAAGACGAGATAGAAAGGTGGGCAGAAGAACGTGATACAATAAAGAGGAATGAGAGTGAAATGTGTGCAGCAAAAGAATAATATTTCTTGCTGCTTTTACTTTTGCTTTTGCTTTTGCAGTCATAAATGTTCGCATGCTCGATGTCACATACGAATGTATGCGCCAAGAAGTAGGCAATAATTTTTTGAAAATGTCAGCAAAATTCCTTGGCCTATTAAATGGATCATTAACTCAATTCTTGGAGTCATCAGTGATTATCAATTTTATTCGTATTCAAATTGAAGCGAATTGTGTTGATTTGTTACTGCTGATGCAATCTAATTCATTTGCTGAAGTCCACCATAAACAACATATAATTTAAACACATGTTTTCCACGCACATATTCCCAATCATTTAAACGCTCGTATCACTTCATGGAATGGTGTCTCTCTAGAGGCTGTTGCTTTTGTTGTTTTATTGACAACCTGCAAACCAGAACATCAACAACGAAATTTGTGAGCAAACAACTTGATTAAAAAACCACAAAAAGCAGCCAACCCCGAAAACAGCTCCATTGAAGCAACGAACCAAAACCCAACTGAGTATTGTTGGTCATCCAAAAAGGGCACTCAATGAGTATTCGCATTCGCATTCGATTGTGAAATGGACGTTGAATACAAACTGTTTCAATATGGTGCACCGCCATGTTGTGACAAGGAGGTCAGCCACAGGGTAATTTAAATGAAATGAACAACAAATGCACTCACACTCACACTCGCACTCGTAAAATACGAATACAATAAAACAAAAACACAAAACAAAAGAATGGACAACAAGAGGAAAAAATAAAAACACTCACAAGCACCCGTTGAATATGCTCGCAGCAATGTGACATGTGCCGCAAATGTTGCCCCAAAAATAAATAGCAAGTTGTAAATTGAGGAGAGTAGCTGGTTGAGCTGCTGATTGCAGACTGGTTGTCCAATGTCCACAAGTAGCTAAGGGGCGTAAAGGAGTGGGCGCGTCGATGGGCAGGGCCTTGTCTGTGAACTGTGTCCGCATATTGCTTTTCAAATTGGTCATCGAGAATAATAAAAAGCATGCGGGTATCGAGTTTTTATGGCGTTAACAAATGGCATTTTATAACACAATTTTGATATGTGGCCAACAACAAAAATAAAGCCCAATAACACTTGGCTATTTGTTTGTGACTTCCATCATATCTATTTCTACTCTAAATTGTTGAAACACCCACATGACAATCGATTTATTAAGCTTAAATTTTTAAATTATGCAAAACCCTGAGACACTTTAGTAGCTGCGTGAAGAGTTGAGCGTAAAGTAAGCAAAAGACTAATAATAGTTTGCTTTTAATATTTCTCTTAGTAAAAAGGAAAAAACAAAACTGAATCCTTTGTTACAATATTGGAAGGTCAGCAAATAAAATCCATACATTTTCAATTTCACTTGCAAAAATGTTCGCTTTTGTATTTTTGTGTGTTTTCGAATTGTTGTTTAACTGAAGGCAAAAAGGGAAAACTTCTGGTTTTTGTATTTGCAGCTATCGCATCCGAATTGTATCATTGCTATCCATTGTTCTGTGCTCTCTCTCTCTCTCTCTCTCTCTATCTCTCTATATCAATATATTTTTCTATCTCGTTCGCTCGCTTTCTCTGTGGCCTTTCTATTAAAAATAACAAATCCCTAAATACGCCACTCAAAATTCAATTAAAACTCTCGACGCACAAGCGTCGACAGATTTATAAAGCCCAACACACACTCGCACACACACATGAATATACAAACACCCATAGAAATCCATGGCTAAAACATTGGCCAACTGGGCGTGGTGTGTTGGGATGTGATGTGAATGCGGTGGAGACACATTGCCATTTCAAATGCCAGCAATTGAGTGCTTTCAACTGAGTTTTCAAATATTTATACGCCTGGACAGCTGCAGGGGTAAATCGGCGCCTATAAATGAGCTCAGCGCCTATAATTATGCAATAAAATTGGTTTATGGCGCTTGCACTTCACATTACGAGTAATTCCCCTTATCATTTGGCACATTCGATACATTTTGGCCAGCCAGTCAAATTACGTTTGACAGCATTGTGAAAATCCAAAAAAACGTGGAAAAAATGCATTTACCTATAATACTTTTATTACTTAAATTGCTGGCCTGCCTGCAGGTTGGCGTGTTTATGAGTTAAGAGTCTGGGCTTCCAAACTTTGAATGGCTAAGTTGCACATGACTGCAGTGGCATACAAATGTCATTAAGGGCGGTCACAAGCACAATCAGAGCTTGAGCAGAGGCCAGCGATGACTGCGTGATTCGTGAGAAAAGTCACGAGATATCAACTTTCAAAATTCCCTACAAGACGAAAAGTGAATAATATTAAACAAGGAAATCGAAAGGTTCTTTTGAACACTGTTAAAACACGAAAGATTTTGATTCTGTTTGTGTATTATAATACTAAAGGTAGAACTACTCTAGCTAATTTATTTATTTAATTATTTGGACGTTGACGTACTAACGGCAGTACCATCAAGTGGCCCAGCGATACCAAGCACGGGCTTGTTGACGCGCGGACAAAACAAAATAAATTTGTGAACAGCATGCATTAAATTAAATAAAATAATATAAATAATTAAATAAAAAATTGCTTCAAATTGCACCGAAGATACATAGTATATATTATATAATGATAATTAACATCATACAGTATTAGATCTCTTAGAGCTTTAGCCTGCTTTCTAAAATTTCTGGAACAACACCAGTTTTTTGTGCAGATTAAGCCCACATATAGATGAACTGGAAGGCAAATTCATCTGCATAACTTGCCAAGAACGAACAGTATTTTTATAAAATATAAATTGGTTTACCAATTATAAAAATAATCGTAAACTACTACCAGTTAAGAAAATTATATAAACTTTCAGTATATAGCAATTGAATATACACAATATACGTATTTAATATTCATTAAATTGAATTAGAATGCTGTCTTATCATAAAGAAATACTGGCTTATTATAAATGTGTACTATGTGATAAGTTTGTGTTATGCAACAAATACAAACATTTGCACTCACGTGATCATCTCTATCGATGTGTAGGGCTGACAAGCTGCGACGTTGTTTGAGCCATTTTGAACAGCTGTTTCGCCTGCTGGTTTTTTGTGTGCCTGTTAAGTATGCACTTTTTTCCGTCTCTTGTTCCTTAACGTTAGTGTGTGAGTATGTGTGCGAGTAAGTGTGTATGTATGTGTGTGTGTTAAATGTATGCGATTTGTCGTGGTAGCTCTATAATGGCCAGTAGAGGTCGGTAGAGCCGTTATGCTTATGGTTTTGCATGGCGGCACGTGTGGGGCATGCAGATGGCACCGGGGAGTGTGAGGAGAGTTGAGAGAGATTGAGCGGAGACTGAGTGGAGAGTAGTTGGAAAAGCACTGGGCAAGCGTATCGCAGCCCCCAACGAAGCACCCAACAAAGCAGAACTGAAATTGAACAAATTCCTGACAAATTGGAATTTGGTTTAGTTTTTTGCTTTTGTTTTTGCTGCCTTTTTTGTGTGTTGTCTCCTCCTCTCATTTCTTTTGCGCTGCCAGCGAAATTTGCTCACATTTTTCTTATTGTTGTTTTTGCCGCTTGCTCTTTTTTTTTGTGTGCTGTTGTTTCTGCAACATTGCCACGCAAGATTTTGTCTCAAATATGCGCTGGGCCATTATGATTATTTCTACATTGCGTTTTACCCCAACCAACAGCTATCCCCTCACCGCGCACCCCGCACTCGACACCATACCGACCGTATTGCTTCTGCACTATGAAAAATGACACTTTACAACAGTTGTAATTTGTTTTTGTTGCTTCTCACGCTCCATCTTTCTATGTATGTGTGAGTGTGATGATGGTCAGAGTGTGTTTCGTGAGAGTGTGGGGGGTTGCCACCCCGTCCACAACTATGAGGACTCGGCTTGTGCAATTTGTGGGTGCCAATGTGATTTGCTGTTCTAGTTGTTGTAGCCAATGATATGGGCGTGGTAACTGAACAATTTGATGACATTTTGTGAGAATAGCTGGTCGTAACATGATTTCCGACAACTTCTGAAACAAGATTAACAAAGTGAAATCAATTGCCAAAAGGAAACTTGCAAAAAGTACTGAATTCAAATAGATGGCAAGGCCAATATTGAATTTTAATCGATCATTTTTGTGTGCTTTTTTTCTTATTCTCGATTCGATTCGATTATTGCCGTTAATTTCGATCAGAAAAAAACGAGATAAGTATTGTTTGCCCATTGAAATTGTAGTTAATCACATTTAAGTATCGTCTGCCATATGGAATTGTAGTTAATTACATTTAAAAAAAAAATGGCAATGCTTGGCTCATTGACAGACTAGATTCACACAATGGCTGATTACTGTCATCTGAAGTTGTCATTGAAGCGAATCCATTTGACCACTTGACCAGCCGACCGCAATTTAATCATTCGAGCCAACTGACAAACAAGCGTAACTACCAAACTAACCGCAAAAACCAATGTTTATTATTTTAGCATACAAATTAAATGCAATATTTATAGATTTTAATTTGTTGAATAATTTCCATATCGTATACTCATACACTCGTTCACTCGCATACACTTTTCCTACCGATTTTATTGTACCCATTTCAATTACAAACAGAAATGTTTAAAATCACATAGGCAGCTAACTTTGCGGTCGTTCTGGCCATCAGTGGATGGGGACGGTGAACGATGTTTTTGCGGTATTTTCCCACTAAAATCCCTGATGCTCTGAATTATTGAAATGCATGCAAATTAGTTTCCAGCTGAACAAATTGCAGAGCGTGAACATTTCCGAACCTAAATCAAGAATACATATATATTTTACTTGATCATCATTTGTTATTTATTAAAAACATTTGTTCACACTGAATAGTAATTAATACGTTTCAAGTTAGTTAGCGGTAATTGCATCTATTGTTATTGTTTACAATTTCCATAAGCAGATTATTAATTAGTTTATTTATTGAATGAAGGCAGCTGGGGTAAACCAAATGGCTTGAGCTCCGCCAATTCTAGACAGTTCCCCTAATAATTCATCGGCATGTTAGCAATTAAAACTGCATAGTTGAGAGCAAAAAGTGGTGTCAACTTTTGTGTCTGCGGATACAAGTCATAAACTAAATGATATGAAATGGTCATTGACGAGAAAACTTGCCATTGGAGCGGAACAAGCTGCAGAAGAGAGCAACACGTTGAGACCGTTATTATGGCACACAAGGGGCATTATTAAGTCACGTACCATCGTGTGTAGCTGACATTTTCTTCAATTATTGTACTTATGGTTTCTTTTCGCGTTCTCTCGCCTCCACTGTATTTGTTGCTTTTTTTTTGTGCGCCGCCTTGTGAAAAAGTATGTATCTGTCTGGGCACTAAATGAGTTGTGGCTTTCGAGCGTGTGGCTCAGTTCACTTAAAGAGTTGGCCAATGTTTGATCTTGACACATAAAATATGTATTAAGTAGTTGGGTTACCGCAAATCATGAGTTTTCCAAATATTTGCGATATTTAACTAAATTATACCTTAATCAAAAAAATATTCAATAAGTATTCCTTTTCTATACCAAAACTTTAATTTTAATTGCAATTACACAATCTTGTCTATTTCATTCAAAATTAACGACCATTTTAAATTTAACATTACTTCAAGCCGTTAACAGAATCTGTTAGCTTACAGCATCTGTTAACATTGACAGTCGCGTGTGCAATCGTTATCGTTTATCGTTTCTTTCTGCGCACGAAAGAAGAAGCAGTACTTAATTGGCGCGACGTAAACATTTCAAAATTGTGTTGCACGCTAAATATAATGGGCATCATTTTGAAGAGTTGTGACGACGTTTATTTTATTTGGTAAGCATTCCAATTAAGTATTTATATGATTGAAGTGGAAATGTTTGTAATTGTTAATTATGAGCAGCATACGCGCGTCGCAGTGAACGTCTTTTGCGTTTACCAACTACGGGACCCAATCCTCCACCAACTCCCGAGACTGTGCCCAGCTGGAGCAACAGTGGATTACTGACCAAGGCAGCAGCTATGCCAAGAACAGCGGCACTGGCCAAGGGAATGAGGAAACTCTTGGCAAGCAACGCCTTTTGAGACAGCTCTGGAGGTCCCTTGTGGGAAGCCAGATCATGTGGCTCCAGATAGGCGTACTCGCCTCCGGTGCTGCCATAGTGCGAATGATGTGACACATGAGTGGGTCGAGAGTCGTATACATCGAATGGTATACCAGCTTCGCTGCTGCTTCCATAGTAGCCACCTCCGCCACCGCCATGATGGCTGCCGCCTACTCCTCCTCCAACGCCGCCCGCGTACTCATATGGATGTCCTTCGTAGGCGTAGCTGACAGGTCCATGAGTGCTGGGCACATGCGATGCAATACCACCACCTGCTCCGCCTCCATAATGACCTGGCGACAAAAGTTTTAAGTGTCTGCAGTATTCACCATATATTAAGTCACTTACCCACGCTAATGCGCTGCTGGACACCAGCTGAATTGCGCCACTTGTTGTATGCATCACTGAGACTCTCACCCACGCTGCCCAGCTGCTGTCCACCACCTCCACTCAAACTGCCAATGCCTGTGGAGCCGACGTAGCTGCCCGACCCAGAGCTGCCTGTTGAGCCTGGTCCCCTATAGAACTCCGGCGGCGGATCGTAGCTTTTGGCTATATTAGTGCCAGCATAGTCCACCTCACGTTTATTGGTATTCCCATTGCCAGTGTTGCCATTGCTTGGCTCCCATACCACTGTACTGCTGGAGTTTTGTGTCCAACTCGACGGCACACCGAACAAAAGGAGTAGCCAAAAGCTTCGCGATGCGAGTAGTTGACGTTTGAATCCGAACATTGCGACTAAGTTCGCTTCACGCGATGTCATCGACTTTATAAAACATGGCACCCCCAATGTTGTGTATTGTTGCAACATTCGAGGGGATTCGTGCGTACTGGCGCCAAATTGCGCTTTGGCAATTTAAGCCTGAAATTGTAAGCGTCTTTTTGTCGTCGAGTACGCGACTCCAGTGGAGACGCATCGCTGCCTGCCTGCCTGTCACTCTGTCTCTCTATACATGGAGGAGGCGACACCCGCTGCAAACCACTGAAGCAATTAGTGTCGCCAAATGCCAAGTTCTTTCGCCAGACGGCGGCGCAAGTTGCTTGCGCTTGGAGCAAACATCTAAAGGGGGTTCAGGTTGGTGGTTTCACTTTTCCACACAGGTTCCATTAACTTGGCCAGCACGCGTGTAGTTGCCAATTTGACGTCAAATGGTTAATGAAATAAAATGCAAATCGTAAATAAATACCTTTTGTAACTGCCGCCCCTTATCTAGCGAGTGATCTCGTGACACGATTGCTGGCACAAGTTGACAACATGTTTAGCAATGGAATGAGAAGAGACATACATGAATATCATAACAAATTTAAAAATACCTAAGCTTTTTATTCTGACAGACTGACAATGTAATGCTGTAAAAAATGATAATTATGTTAGACAAAAACCAGCTTAACTTTTATTTTTATTATTAATATACAAAATCAAAACGCAAATGTAATGGTTGCGATTAAAAAAATGGTTAAAGTTACTTAAGAAATACTTTCATTTGTCAAAGAACCTCAACTGCAAACAGGTCTTGGTTGCTTTGGCTGACAATTTGATATTTTTTATATTCTATTTGGTATATTTTGAATGTAGTACAATATCGACATACCAAACATAATCTTTGGTATATTTAAGTATTTTTTGTGGTATATTTTTATATATTTTTCGAATATCGTTTTATTTACACACGTGTATCTCACAGTCGACTGTAGATATCTTACTTGTTATATTATTATTATTTTTATTTTTCAACACTATTATACATGTACATATATGATGACTGTTAACTTTTCTAGTCAGTGCTTCAAAATTATCAAACCACCCTCGCAGCATGTTCAAAATTATTTTGCCTTTTTAAAAATAGTTAAGAAATTAACGCCGTTCGTCTTCGTTGCACTCACTAAAAGCAAAGATAGCAACCGACGGCGAAGGTGAAAAGTAATACTGACAAAAAAATTGGCAATTTGTTAGAAATTCGTTTGCCTATTTTTAGCAATGAAAATGCAAAATCTGTTGACCTTGCACGCGTTGCCATTTGCTATATGGCACTCGCTATTGTCTCTTGCCAATTCCATAGTTAGCAATCTTGGCACACACCTCCAAATTGTGTGATTCGGTAGCCCGCAGTCTGCTGCCATCTGTTGCCGCTGCCGCCTACTGTTTGAGTCTTGACGTTTGCCGTGTTGACGTTATCACAAACATGGCACGAACCGGGACTATCAGTGTTTTCAGAATTTATATGGCATTTCGACGAAGCGCACTATCAGAGTGCGATACATGGTGAGAGTTTCAGGGAAATGAAACAATTTTTGGCAAACCTTATCGCAGATGACAATAGATTGATTAATTTGAAAGGTGACGCGCTTAGAGCGCATGCGTGAGAAATGACGATGATTAATGATCATGTACGATCATTACGTAGTTTATGTACGCAAAAAAAAATACAAATGAGTTCACATATCGCCTAGGCTGTACTTTGATCTTACGCCTGGTATGGTATGGTATGGTATGGTATGGTATGGTATGTTAATCTTCTTTTGTTGTGGAAGTCACAAAATTAATAGAATTTTAATTGCATGCTTACTTTTAACATGTCGTTAAATTTATATCTCTTTGAATGTATAGTATTTTTAACTATATTTAAAGTTTGTTTTTAAAATGCTAATATTTTAAATTTGACGTTAGACTTAAAGCTCCGAACTTAATAATTATTTTCAGATGTATTTAAATTTTAACTTCAATACTCTAATTATTCTAGACTATGTCTACGATAACGGCAAGAATTTAAATTATTTTGCCTTGAAAATTCGTTTATCTAAAAGGTGCTTTGTTGTGTCGATACTGGATGTGAGCAAAACAATAAATTTGAAGAACATTTAGGAAAGTTATATGTTAATTATAAAGAAAGTAAATGCTTTGCACCTAATATTATTGCGAAATTCGTTAGGGGTGCGCAAAATTCTTTTAAGTCATAATATTACTATAAAGTTATAAGTTGTATACTAATACTTTTTTTCTTGCTTCACAGCTTTTTTAAATAATTTTGACATAAAGAGAAAGTGAGACATTTATGATTTAAGAAAAGTCTAGACCAATAACTTGGAAATTGTTGCTAACATCTTTTAAAATGGAATAACCGATATTATGAAAATAAGGAAAATTAAGGTTGGCTTTTATGTAGTCCATAAATTTAATTCTATGATTTTTGAGATTTAATTTTATTTCAATCACATATTAATTTAATTTTCCGACAAAAAAATTAATTTACATTTAAGCCTCCATTTGATTGCTTAGAGAAATTAAATACTTTTACATAAGCTATAAACTTAACACTAATTTTGAACTTCTTGGAAAATAAATAAACAAAAATACAATAAATTTACATGGTTGTATGAACAAATAAATTTTCCAATAGAGATGAAATTCGTTACTTAATATGACAGTTAAATTCTTGTACTCTTTTTTCGAATATAGTATGTGAACTGAGCCTGCAGTGGCTAGTGGATCATTTAATGGATTCATTACCATTACCATTAAGTGATTCACTCTCCACGGCACGAAAAGTTCACCTGCTACTGCGAAAAGCAACCATATTGCGATAACTATTCGGATCCCAGAGGCGATGTCGCACAAAGTCAGCCTCTTTGGCCGGCAAATAGGCAAAAAAGGTGTCCGTAATGGATCCCTCCAGATTGGAATAGCCATGCATGGCCATCCAGATGAGACGCGACGCATCCAGCGCTGCCTTATTGAGTGTGCTGTGGTATTCACTCTGCAATCGCCGCATGTGGCAGAGAGAGTGCAAATATTTATCATACGACTCGATGGTTTTGCACTTCTTAATGACCGACATATTTGGAAGTGGTACTTGCATTTTCGCAGTCAGATCATTGTTGATAATACCCATGCTTTTGGCCATATTCTCTAACTGGCGATAGTTATAGGTCTTGCCATAACGAGCTGCCACCCAATCGACCAGAATGGGCATCATGTGGGCATTGGGCAAGGTGACGAGCACATATTGCGGATCTTTTCGCAGTATATCGATGGCAATTTTCAGCAGTTTCACTAGCATTACCACATCGTCGGGATCAATGGACTGGGCATGTTTGAATCCATCAGCCGGCGACTTTTCACAATTCCTTGCGCTCGCTTTTCCCGATGAACTGCAATCCATGCCAGCGCATAGACGTGAGGATATTTCATCGCAATCCTTAACCGCATCCTGTTGCTGCTCAACTGCAGTTGCAATTTCAACTTTTGTTTCCTCCATTGCCTTCTTGAGTGCCGCAATGCAATAGCTTCTAATGATCGAGCTGGCATCGAGCTGCTCTCCCGCCTGCGTCTGCGATTGCGATGCCTCCGGCGGCTTATAGATCTTAAAGTAATCCCACTGCAGCACACCATTCTTCATGGTTCGCCTGGAGCAAAATCTATCCACCGACGCATCTGATGTCTCACGAGCTGCTGCCAGCTGACAACGGTCCAAATCGAGACGCGGCAACACAACCTTCTGCAACTTGCCCTTGCTATTCAGTACCTTGATGAGACCCTCGATGGGTGGACAGCGATCCGAACCCTTATACTTGAGTCCCTGACCACAATAGACATTCGAACCCAAAGTATTGCGTAGACTGCGCACAGTGTCGGGCGTGATCAGGCGCAGCAGATTCTCGGTGCCCATTTGCAGCACCCTCACCGGTTCGTCCTTGTCCTTGTCGTCGGGCGGTGGCTCGCTCACCGTAAAGTCTATGTCCAGCAGAAATGAAAAGTCAGGCTTGCGCTGTGGTCGACCCTTAAAGTCCAGCTCAAAGCCCAGCTTGCCGCACATGGCGCAACCGGCTCCAACACTGCACGGGCCGCCGATGAGACGTTGCAACTGCGCCAGCTGAGTGCGTGCCTCCTGACGCAGCTTATCGGTCGCCGCTTGTACATCGTGCTCCAGGTGGCAGATGATGCGACGTCGTCGTTTCTCGTCTTTATTGCCGCTGAGCAAATCAAGGCAACGCTTTGCCGTCTCGATGGTGAGTTCCTCCTGCTTGCGGGCTGTTGAAAACTCCAGCATGCGATGCACATTGCAAGTGGAACGCTCCAGCGGCACGCGACTGCTGCTGAAGAGTGGAGCTAATGCAGCCGACAGGCAGTGCTTGACAATGCGTTTCACCGGCGACAATTCGTACGTGGCGAACCAGCGCGATTCATTGGGAATGCGATGCAGCTTATCGTTGTAGTCATTGTAACGCGGAAAGATAACCTGACGATCCCTGGGCGTAGACATCATTGACATGGGCACATACGGTTTGGGTCGCAGTTGTGGTATCAAATACGGCAAGGTATTGTCATCCTCAGCTTTTTTTTTGGTCCGCACTGTTTTGCCTCGTTTTCGTGCCTCCTTTAGCATTTGGTCACGCTCCACAAAGGACATACCCTTGGTGACCACAAATGGCGGCGGTGTTCGACGTCGCAACCACTTCTTCCGCTTGGCTTCCTTCATGTCCTTGGCACGCTGTATTTCCTGGAACTTTTTCGAATACTCCGCCGTTGGCAGTATCTGGTCGAGGGCCCGCAACGTGGTCTTCATATCCAGATGAGCAATACCCGAGAGTATTAACTGCTCATTGGTCGAGTATTCGTCACGTTCATTGCTCAGATCATGCGAAGTTTTGTAGAAGGCTTCCCAGATAAACCAGAGAAAGGCCAGATCGCTTTCCTGGCTCAGCGACATAGTGGCCTTAATCTGTTTGGCAGTGAGCAGCGGCTTCAAACCCAGCAGTGTGAGGCACTCCCGAACGCGATATGTCGACCCCTGTTCAATGTCGTCACGTAACGCGTGTAATAAATTGTTACAACCAAGTATTTGCGTAACCGAAATGCCGCGCAGCCAACGCAACGATCTCTCCAGTATTACAAAAGCACTGTACTCGGACGCCACCATTGCAATCTATTGCATCTAATTGTTATCTGTTTACAACACACTTCAAATACTTACTATTCGTTCTAAAATTGTTCACTTCAAAATTTTGTCACCTACTTGGGATGATTGGAAATTCAAATCAATTATTTTTACCGATTCTTTTTATTCCTCTTCTTCTCTCTTACTTTCTTTAACTTTTCTTAAAGATACTTATTATTTGAGGATTACATTTGCCATTTAATTTTTCTATTTTTTGCTTCCAATATATGTATAAATTATACAATATTATTTTATATTATATTATACTAACTACACTTCTCTTTCTTAATTAGTTTCTTCTTGATATTTCACTGAAAATCTTTAATTTCTCATTTTCAAATTAGATATTGTCCATTTCCCCAATAAGAATAATAAACATGAAATTGTCGTGTCTCAGATATTATATATAGGGTTACTGGATATAAAATACTTCGTGGTATTAATATCCTTTTATTTCATGAATGTACATCCCCCTAAAGCGTTTCTTTATTTATGATCTCATTGAGCCTAGCACAATTTGGATTAACTAATCAACTAATTAAGGAGCAAATAATACTGTCAAGATAGTAGGTCTGATTTAAGACCTCGGCAAGATTATTGAAAAACGTTTTCATGTTCCGGCCAAAATAGAAATTATCAATGCAAGAACAAAAGTAACAACAACAACAGCAAAAACAACAACGAGAGCTACATCGTCGAAAACAACAACAAAAGCGTCAGCAAAGAACATGAACATAACATGGCAAGATAAGTTGGTATATAATTAAAGAAATAGTATTACCGATATCAGACGGCACTGTCGAGTATAAAAGGCTCGCCATTTGGCTGGCAGAAGCACATTCAGTAGCATTCACTTCTCTGATTCTAAGCAAACATGAAAGCCGGTGAGTGCAAAATACGCAATACTCGCATTTGGGAATACCAACAACACACTTGTTGACTGAATATCATTCTTTGTCTGATTTTATACTTGCAGCAATCATTCTTATCAGCCTGGCCATGCTCATCGCAGCCGTTTATGTTACAGCTGACTGCGATCCCGATGCCGAAGGTATTCCAGACTGTGCAGCGCTCAGCGATGCCGCTGGCACTCCATATCGCAACAACTGGGATCCTACTCACTACTTCGAGTGCGACGGCTCAACGGTTGTTCGTGAGGCATGTGGCCTTGGTACAGGATACGTTGAATCTTCCAAGACATGCGTCAACTGGACTGTCTGGGAGTGGGAGCCAGTTTGCTAGAGAATACAACTGAACGTCACATGAATAAAGATTTTTAATGATTATTACCAAAACAGAATTGCAATTTCATTGTTAAGCTAGCCAAGAAAGTTACAGTTCTTTAAGAATATATGTTATGGCTACATAAATGGTATGTCTATATATACAAGGTGCGTTCCAAAGTAAACAGGACTTTTTGAATCTAGCGCCCTCTGGTGGCGCCATATTTATGTCAATTGGTGCGTTAGAATCTGCTATCCTTTATCGACTTCCAGTAAAAATTTTATGATATTTCATCTATTGGAAGTGAAGTTATTGCGTTTTAAGTGTCAGTATGTTTTTGTCATCGGTGCGAAAATGAGCTTCGAACAAAAAGCCAACATTAAATTTTGTTTTAAAACTTTTACCGAAACGTTTCAATTGATAAAAAAAAGTTTATGACGATGGTTGCCTATCCCGTAGCAGAGTGCACGAGTGGTTTCAACGTTTTCAAAGTGATCGTGAGGACATAAATGACGATGAACATGTGGGCCAACCAAAATCCGTGATCACAGAAAATTGCATCGAAACTGTGCGTGAATTCATAAAAAATCAGCCGAAATCATCATTGAAATTAATGGAAATAGAATTGAACATCTCCAAAACATCGATTTATCGCATTTTGACCGAACATTTGGGTGTGTGCACGGTTTGTTCCGCACAAATTGACTGACGTCCAAAAATCGGTCAGAATTAAACATTCGAAGAACCGACTATTTGACCAAAAATCACATTTTAACCATCAACCACTCCCCGTATTCACCTGATATTGCACCGTGCGACTTCTACCTTTTCGGAAAAATGCATTTGCCGATGAAAGGAAAGCGTTATGCAGACGTCGAGGCCATTCAAAAGGCTTGCACCGGCATACTGGAGGCCATACCGGGCAACGAGCTAAATCACTCGTTCGACTTGCTTTTGGACCGTGCAAAAAGCTGTATTAAAGCAGAAGGAGACTATTTTGAATAATATAAATTGATTTTGCCGAAAAAAACTATTTGTTCTGTCTTTTTTGTTAAAAGTCCTGTTTACTTTGGAACGCACCTTGTATGATGACAACGACAATTAACTATGCTCAGATATCAGATATTCCCACTACAGAAAATAATTTAAACACAAAATATTAATTTGTTAAACAAATTTTTATTATTATCTGCAAATTTGTGAAGAGTCTACAAAAAATTAAAGAGCGGATTAAATTCACAAATCCACCGTAAATGTAAATATTTTTGCTTACTGAACATCCAAATAAAAGCCAATAAAAAATAAAGCAAAACAGTGTGGTATTATTCTTAAAATATACCAAATTAATATACCGCAAAAATACTTTTAAGAAAATATGCCAAAGACTACATTTGGTATATTTATATAGTATTATTTTCAAAAATACCATAGAGTGCGAAATATACCGGATTGTCACCCACAGCAACTAAGACCCATACTAAGAGACGATATTGCCCATACAAATGTATTTCACAAATAACTTCTACAGTTTTTATCTAATCCCAGGAATCTAAAATACTATTGTTATTATTATATCGTTGTTATTATTATATCGTTATTATTATATCGTCATTATTATCTAGTTTTTAAATGATGCTAGTTTTTCGATTTTTGTTAATTTGCGTGACAAAATTTTGAAACAAACTTGATCTGCGCCCAAATATAACAAATGATATCGAAAAAAATTATAGCATTATCTCTTATAGTCACTAAGATCTACATAGGTTTTCATACGGACATACGAACATGACGGACGTCTCGGCTGTTGACGCTGGATCAAGAATATACAAACTTTATAGGGTCGAAGATGCCTTCTTCTACCTGTTACATACATACATTTCCTGCCAGCACAAAGTTATAATACCCTTCTACCCTATGTTTAGCGGATATAGCAACAACTTAAATAATACATAGTTGATAAATATTTTATTTTGATTCTTAAGCTTTACCAAAATTAACATACCAACAAAAAACTACAATATACCCATCGCTATATTTGGTACATCGAAATATTATTATATTTATAAAATGCGATATGCAGTTGCTGTTCCTTGGCAAATACAAGTTAGTATTAGCTAAGCTTAAACTAATTTTTCTTGATAACAAATATTTTAAAAAGTTGAATTCATATAATACATATAAAAACCAATACAATTTTAAGAAATTAAGAAATTTATATTTTTTACCTCATGAATAGTAAATTAAATTTTTGGAAATTTTTATTGTGGATCGGTAATTGAGGACCCCAGACTTAAAATAAAAAATATTCAATTCACAAATCTTCTTCAAAGACATAATAAACGTTGGTAATAAATGTTTTTTTCTTATCAAATATCCATGTAATATTTAATAAATAATCACCAGTTGGAATTATCAGACCTAATAAGTCAGCTCGTAGATAAAATCCTTCTATTATCTGATCACCCTATAAAAACAAAGTGGCTTACAAGAATATATTCAAGAACTTATATCTAAAACTTACCACATAAGGGCACGTGTGATTAAGGTTACTGAATTCCTTAAACAGCTTATAAATAAGAATCATAGCGGGATTATACATTTTCTTTGTGAATCGGCAGGCGTCAATATTGAACTTATAAAGCCACGGCTTATAACCGTTTGCTCTTTTGAATATTTGCATATCAATAATAATATCGCTACACGGATGCAGAATCGTACCATTGAAATTGAAAACTATTTTATTGCGACTAATTGCATGCAGTCGACATTTATTTATGACCACAAATGACTTGTTGTAGCTTTCACAAACTACATTTGTCATCTTAAATATGACTGCATCCTGTTCAATAAGAAAATAACGAAAATACAGCGTATACGTTATATATTCATATATGTACTTACATTGAAAATCAGCTTATGGATTACCAAAAACAAAAATATCACATATGCAATGCGTCTTCTTTGCATTCTGCCTTTTTCTGAACTCAACTTTCAAATAATGCAAACTGGTATATAAATGTATAGGCTTCAAATTAAACTTATACAGCTAGCAATCTAATTTATATGAATATTGCCAATCAAAAACACATTTAACATTAATAAATTGACTATATAATTTTGGTAATTATATAATTAAAAATTTTACTAATTACATTTTCTAAAATATAGAACTATTATTCATAATGTTAGTATTTATCAAGTAGATGATAATCAAAACTGCAATTAATGAAAATATCACAACAATGTTTTCATATAAGCAAAATATTAAAAACTAGACTGCAATTTAAGTCGATTCTATTGCTGATATTAATTCGTGAAGACTTAAGTCCTAAGTCTTAGATATTATTGGTAAATAGAAATTATCAATGCAAGAACAAAAGTAACAACAACATCAGCAAAAGCAACAACGAAACCTACATCAATAAAAACAACAACAAAAGCGTCAGCAAAGAACATGAACATGACATGGCAAGATAAGTTGGTATATAATTAAAGAAATAGTATTACCGATATCAGACGGCACTGTCGAGTATAAAAGGCTCGCCATTTGGCTGGCAGAAGCACATTCAGTAGCATTCACTTCTCTGATTCTAAGCAAACATGAAAGCCGGTGAGTACAAAATACGCAATACTCGCATTTGTGCCAACAATTTGGGAATACCAACAACACACTTCTTGATTGTTGATTGATTATCATTCTTTCTCTGATTTTTTACTTCCAGCAATCATTCTTATCAGCCTGGCCATGCTCATCGCAGCCGTTTATGTTACAGCTGACTGCGATCCCGATGCCGAAGGTATTCCAGACTGTGCAGCGCTCAGCGATGCCGCTGGCACTCCATATCGCAACAACTGGGATCCTACTCATTACTTCGAGTGCGACGGCTCAACCGTTGTTCGTGAGGCATGTGGCCTTGGTACAGGATACGTTGAATCTTCCAAGACATGCGTCAACTGGACTGTCTGGGAGTGGGAGCCAGTTTGCTAGAGAATACAACTGAACGTCACATGAATAAAGATTTTTAATGATTATTACCAAAACAGAAGTGCAATTTCATTGTTTAGCTAAGCAAGAAAGTTACAGTTCTTTAGGAATATATGCTAGTGCTACATAAATGCTATGCCTATATAAATGATGACAACGACAATTAACTATGCTCGGATATCAGATATTCCTACTACAGGAAATAATTCAAACACAAAATATAAATTTGTTAAACAAATTTGTATACCCGCTACCCATAGGGTAGAAGGGTATTATAACTTTGTGCCGGCAGGAAATGTATGTAACAGGTATAAGGAGGCATCTCCGACCCTATAAAGTATATATATTCTTGATCAGCGTCAGCAGTCGCGACGATATAGCCATGTCCGTCTGTGTGTCTGTGTGTCTGTCTGTCCGTCCGTATGAACACCTAGATCTCAGAGACTATAAGAGATAGAGCTATAATTTTTTTTCGACAGCATTTGTTATGTTTGCACGCAGATCAAGTTTGTGGGCCACGCCCACTTCCGCCCCGCAAATCAAAAAAATCGAATAACAAGCGTAATTTTAAAGCTAGAGTTGCGAATTTTGGTTTATACAATAATTACTATAGTAGTTATGATTCCTGCGATCAGATAAAAATTGTCGAAGTTATTAAAGAAATACATTTGTATGGACAAAAACGCCTACTTACTAGGGGTCTGAGTTGCTTTGGCCGACAATCTGGTACATTGTGCCGTCTATGGTATATTTTGAATGGTGTACTATATCGATATACCAAACATATCATTCAGTATATTTTTAGTATTTTCGGTATATTTTGAAAATTATACCGCAATATTTTGGCTTTATTAAATTTGGGTAGCGGGTATCTCACAGTAGAGCACACTCGACTGTAACTTTCTTACTTGTTATTATTATCTGCAAATTTGTGAAAAGTATACAAAAAATTGAAGGGCGGATTAAATTCACAAATTCTGTTTAGCGGATATAACAACAACTTAAATAATAGTTGACATATATTTTATTTTTATCAAATTAACATACCAACAAAAATACTACAATATACCCATCACTATATTTGGTACATCGAAATATTATTATATTTATAAAATGCGATATGCAGTGGCCGTTCCTTGACAAATAAAAGTTAGTATTAGCTTAAACTAATTTTTCTTGATAACAAAAATTTTAAAAAGTTGAATTCATATTATACATATAAATACCAATAGAATTTTTAAAAATTAAGAAATTAATATTTTTTACCTCATGAATAGTAAATATAATATTTGGATTTATTTAGGACGCTAGATTTTAGATAAAAAATATTCAATTCACAAATCTTCTTCAAAGGCATAATAAACGTTGGTAATAAATATTTTTTTCTTATCAAATATCCATGTCATTTTCAATAAATAATCACCAGTTGGAATTATCAGATAAAATCCTTCTATTATCTGATCACCCTTTAAAAACAAAATGGCTTACAAGAATATATTCACGAACTTATATTTAAAACTTACCACATAGGGGCACGTGTGATTAATGTTGGAAAACTCCTTAAACAGGTTGTAAATAAGAATCGCTGCGGGATTATACATATTCTTTGTGAATCGGCAGGCGTCAATATTGAACTTATAAAGCCACGGCTTATAACCGTTTGCTCTTTTGAATATTTGCATATCAATGATAATATCGCTACAGGGATGCAGAATCGTACCATTGAAATTGAAAACTATTTTATTGCGACTAATTGCATGCAGTCGACATTTATTTATGACCACAAATGACTTGTTGTAGCTTTCACAAACTACATTTGTCATCTTAAATAAGACTGCATCCTGTTCAATAAGAAAATAACGAAAATACAGCGTATACGTTAGATATTCATATACTTAACATACATTGAAAATCAGCTTATGGATTACCAAAAACAAAAATATCACATATGCAAGGCGTCTTCTTTGCATTCTGCCTTTTTCTGAACTGAACTTTCAAATAATGCAAAATGGTATATTAATGTATAGGCTTCAAATTAAACTTATACAACTACCAATCTAATTTATTTGAATATAGCCAATCAAAAACACATTTAACATTATTAAATTGACTATATAATTTTGGTAATTATATAATTAATAATTTTACTAATTACTAAATTCTAAAATATAGAACTATTATTCATAATGTTAGTATTAATCAAGTATATGATAATCAAAGCTGCAATTAATGAAAATATCACAACAATATATAAGCTAAATATAAAAAACTACATTGCAATTTAAGTCGATTTTATTGCTGATATTAATTCGTGAAGCCTTAAATCTTAGATATTATTGATAAAATAGAAATTATCAATGCAAGAACAAAAGTAACAACAACAATAGCAAAAACAACAACGAGAGCTACATCAAACCAACAAAAAACAAGTAAGAAAGCTACAGTCGAGTGTACTCGACTGTGAGATACCCGCTACCCATTTTGAATAAAAGAAATATATTTTGCGGTATTTTCTCAAAATATACCAAATATACTGCAACAATACTAAAAATATACCGAATGGTATATTTTGTATATCGGCATAGTACCGTATTCAAAATATACCATAGACGGCACAGTATACCAGATTGTCAGCCAAAGCAACTAAGACCCCTAGTAAGTAGGCGTTTTTGCCTATACAAAAGAATTTCTTTAATAACTTCGACAATTTTTATCTGATCGCAACCAAATTTTCAGAAATCATAAATACTATAGTTATTATTGTATATACCAAAATTCGGAACTTTAGCTTTAAAATTACGCTTATTATTCGATTTTTTTGATTTGCGGGGGCGGAAGTGGGCGTGGCAAAAATTTGAAACAAACTTGATCTGCGTGCAAATATAACAAATGCTGTCGAAAAAAAAATTATAGCTCTATCTCTTATAGTTTCTGAGATCCAGTGTTTCATACGGACAGACGGACAGACACACAGACGGACAGACGGACATGGCTATATCGTCTCGGCTGTTGACGCTGATCAAGAATATATATACCTTATAGGGTCGGAGATGCCTCCTTCTACCTGTTACATACATTTCCTGCCGGCACAAAGTTATAATACCCTTCTACCCTATGGGTAGCGGGTATAAAAAAAGCGTCAGCAAAGAACATGAACATGACAATACAAGATAAGTTGGTATATAATTAAAGAAATAGTATTACCGATATCAGACGGCACTGTCGAGTATATAAGGCTCACCATTTGGCTGCCAGAAGCACATTCAGTAGCATTCACTTCTCTGATTTTAAACAAACATGAAAGCCGGTGAGTGCAAAATACGCAATACTCACATTTGTGCCATCAATTTTGGGAATACCAACAACACACTTGATGATTGATTATCATTCTTTCTCTGATTTTGTACTTGCAGCAATCATTCTTATCAGCCTGGCCATGCTCATCGCAGCCGTTTATGTTACAGCTGACTGCGATCCCGATGCCGAAGGTATTCCAGACTGCGCAGCGCTCAGCGATGCCGCTGGCACTCCATATCGCAACAACTGGGATCCTACTCATTACTTCGAGTGCGACGGCTCAACCGTTGTTCGTGAGGCATGTGGCCTTGGTACAGGATACGTTGAATCTTCCAAGACATGCGTCAACTGGACTGTCTGGGAGTGGGAGCCAGTTTGCTAGAGAATACAACTGAACGTCACATGAATAAAGATTTTTAATGATTATTACCAAAACAGAAGTGCAATTTCATTGTTTAGCTAAGCAAGAAAGTTACAGTTCTTTAGGAATATATGCTAGTGCTACATAAATGCTATGCCTATATAAATGATGACAACGACAATTAACTATGCTCGGATATCAGATATTCCTACTACAGGAAATAATTCAAACACAAAATATAAATTTGTTAAACAAATTTGTATACCCGCTACCCATAGGGTAGAAGGGTATTATAACTTTGTGCCGGCAGGAAATGTATGTAACAGGTATAAGGAGGCATCTCCGACCCTATAAAGTATATATATTCTTGATCAGCGTCAGCAGTCGCGACGATATAGCCATGTCCGTCTGTGTGTCTGTGTGTCTGTCCGTCCGTCCGTATGAACACCTAGATCTCAGAGACTATAAGAGATAGAGCTATAATTTTTTTTCGACAGCATTTGTTATGTTTGCACGCAGATCAAGTTTGTGGGCCACGCCCACTTCCGCCCCGCAAATCAAAAAAATCGAATAACAAGCGTAAGTTTAAAGCTAGAGTTGCGAATTTTGGTTTATACAATAATTACTATAGTAGTTATGATTCCTGCGATCAGATAAAAATTGTCGAAGTTATTAAAGAAATACATTTGTATGGACAAAAACGCCTACTTACTAGGGGTCTGAGTTGCTTTGGCCGACAATCTGGTACATTGTGCCGTCTATGGTATATTTTGAATGGTGTACTATATCGATATACCAAACATATCATTCAGTATATTTTTAGTATTTTTTAGTATTTTCGGTATATTTTGAAAATTATACCGCAATATTTTGGCTTTATTAAATTTGGGTAGCGGGTATCTCACAGTAGAGCACACTCGACTGTAACTTTCTTACTTGTTATTATTATCTGCAAATTTGTGAAAAGTATACAAAAAATTGAAGGGCGGATTAAATTCACAAATTCTGTTTAGCGGATATAACAACAACTTAAATAATAGTTGACATATATTTTATTTTTATCAAATTAACATACCAACAAAAATACTACAATATACCCATCACTATATTTGGTACATCGAAATATTATTATATTTATAAAATGCGATATGCAGTGGCCGTTCCTTGACAAATAAAAGTTAGTTTTAGCTTAAACTAATTTTTCTTGATAACAAAAATTTTAATAAGTTGAATTCATATTATACATATAAATACCAATAGAATTTTTAAAAATTAAGAAATTAATATTTTTTACCTCATGAATAGTAAATATAATATTTGGATTTATTTAGGACGCTAGATTTTAGATAAAAAATATTCAATTCACAAATCTTCTTCAAAGGCATAATAAACGTTGGTAATAAATGTTTTTTTCTTATCAAATATCCATGTCATTTTCAATAAATAATCACCAGTTGGAATTATCAGACCTAATAAGTCAGCTCGTAGATAAAATCCTTCTATTATCTGATCACCCTTTAAAAACAAAATGGCTTACAAGAATATATTCACGAACTTATATTTAAAACTTACCACATAGGGGCACGTGTGATTAATGTTGGAAAACTCCTTAAACAGGTTGTAAATAAGAATCGCTGCGGGATTATACATTTTCTTTGTGAATCGGCAGGCGTCAATATTGAACTTATAAAGCCACGGCTTATAACCGTTTGCTCTTTTGAATATTTGCATATCAATAATAATATCGCTACAGGGATGCAGAATCGTACCATTGAAATTGAAAACTATTTTATTGCGACTAATTGCATGCAGTCGACATTTATTTATGACCACAAATGACTTGTTGTAGCTTTCACAAACTACATTTGTCATCTTAAATAAGACTGCATCCTGTTCAATAAGAAAATAACGAAAATACAGCGTATACGTTAGATATTCATATACTTAACATACATTGAAAATCAGCTTATGGATTACCAAAAACAAAAATATCACATATGCAAGGCGTCTTCTTTGCATTCTGCCTTTTTCTGAACTGAACTTTCAAATAATGCAAAATGGTATATTAATGTATAGGCTTCAAATTAAACTTATACAACTACCAATCTAATTTATTTGAATATAGCCAATCAAAAACACATTTAACATTATTAAATTGACTATATAATTTTGGTAATTATATAATTAATAATTTTACTAATTACTAAATTCTAAAATATAGAACTATTATTCATAATGTTAGTATTAATCAAGTATATGATAATCAAAGCTGCAATTAATGAAAATATCACAACAATATTTGTATATAAGCTAAATATAAAAAACTACATTGCAATTTAAGTCGATTTTATTGCTGATATTAATTCGTGAAGCCTTAAATCTTAGATATTATTGGTAAAATAGAAATTATCAATGCAAGAACAAAAGTAACAACAACAATAGCAAAAACAACAACGAGAGCTACATCAAACCAACAAAAAAAAAGCGTCAGCAAAGAACATGAACATGACAATACAAGATAAGTTGGTATATAATTAAAGAAATAGTATTACCGATATCAGACGGCACTGTCGAGTATATAAGGCTCACCATTTGGCTGCCAGAAGCACATTCAGTAGCATTCACTTCTCTGATTTTAAACAAACATGAAAGCCGGTGAGTGCAAAATACGCAATACTCACATTTGTGCCATCAATTTTGGGAATACCAACAACACACTTGATGATTGATTATCATTCTTTCTCTGATTTTGTACTTGCAGCAATCATTCTTATCAGCCTGGCCATGCTCATCGCAGCCGTTTATGTTACAGCTGACTGCGATCCCGATGCCGAAGGTATTCCAGACTGCGCAGCGCTCAGCGATGCCGCTGGCACTCCATATCGCAACAACTGGGATCCTACTCATTACTTCGAGTGCGACGGCTCAACCGTTGTTCGTGAGGCATGTGGCCTTGGTACAGGATACGTTGAATCTTCCAAGACATGCGTCAACTGGACTGTCTGGAAGTGGGAGCCAGTTTGCTAGAGAATACAACCGAACGTCACATGAATAAAAATTTTTAATGATTATTACCAAAATAGAATTACCATTTCATTGTTTAGCTACCCAAGAAAGTTACAGTTCTTTAGGAATATACCAGGTGTACCGGTATGAAATGAGCCGCTAGATAGAAATGTCTCGTTAGGGAACATTTGTTGTGAACGAGCCTTTACTAATTGAACAGACAACAATATATTTTTTAATCGTGTTAAAAATGTCGAATTTTGTGCCAGAAAGTGATGATGAAGTGACGCATAGCAAACCAGAAAAGTGTGGTGTACTACGAGCTTCTAAACCTGGTGAAACCGTTAATACTGATCGCTACCGACAACAAGTGATCAATTTGAACCATGCATTGATCGAGAAACGACCATAATGGGCCAAGGTACTTTTGCTCCATGACAATTCACCTACCCACAAAGCAAAACTGGTTCAGCATACAATCAAAACACTTGGCTGGGAGCTGCTACCCCACCCGGTGTATTCACCAGACTTGGCTTCTTCCGACTACCATTTGTTTTCATCTATGGGACTCCTACGAGGAGGTCAAAAATTGGGTGTCTGGTTGGTTTGCTTTAAAAAACGAACAATTTTATTGGCGTGGTACAAATTGCCAGAAAGGTGGTCAAAATGTGTAGAAAACAATTGCCAATACTTTGAATAAAATGTTTTTTACTTTCCCATTAGTAATTAGTGTTTTATGTTCACAATATGTTAAAAGGCTCATTTCATACCGGTACACCTGATATTTTAATGCTACATAAATGCTATGTCTATATAAATGATGATAACGACAATTAACTATGCTCGGAAATAATTTAAACACAAAATATTAATTTGTTAAACAAATTTTTATTATTATCTGCAAATTTGTGAAGAAACTATAAAACTAAAACTAACTAAACTAAAACTGTGAAACTAACTAAGTTGGATAGGAAAAACAACATATATTCTATAACAATAAAAATGAAAATTTCAAAATTACGATTCACAAATCTTCTTTGAACGCAAAATAGACATTTGTAATAAATGTTTTTTTCTTATTAAATAACCAAGTCAATGCCAATAAATAATCCCCAGTCGGTAGTGTCAGACCCAATAACTCAGGACGTAGATAAAACCCTTCTAATATCTGGTCACCCTTCAAGAATAGAACAATTTACAAGAAAATATACACAAACTTATAGAATATATATAAAACTTACCACATAAGGACACGTGTGATTAATATTAGAGAAGTCCTTAAACAGGTTGTAAACCAAAATAGCAACGGGAATATACGATTTCTTGACAAATCGACAAGCATCTACAGTCGTTTTAAAAAGCCATGGCTTATAACCGTTTGCTTTCTTGAAAATTTGAGCCTCAATAAAAATGTCGTTACACGGATACAAAACCGTTCCATTAAAATTAAAAACTGTCTTATTCCGGCTGATTGCATGCAGTCGACAATGATTTATGACTATCCACGACTTGTTGTAGCTCTCGCAAACTGCATTCGTAAACTTAAATACGACCGCATCCTGTTAAGAAAAATATAGTTTTTCCCGAACTCTAATATCCAACATTATTAAAGACTCACATTGCAACTCAGATTGAGAGTTATCCAAACCAAGATTCCAAAAATAATGAATTTCTTTCGCATACTGTCGTATTCAAACTGAACTTTTAAAACATTTAATGCTACATTATATTAAAAAGTTACTACAAATAATCTATTATTTGTCTTATCAGTAAAAATCAGTCACTTCAAAACACATTAAACATTATAATAAAATATAATATAAAGTAGAATCTAATTTGAATATATAACAGGTTGGCTGATAAGTCCCCGGTCTGACACATAGATGGCGCCGCTAGTATTGAATGCATATTATTATACCCGCTACCCATAGGGTAGAAGGGTATTATAACTTTGTGCCGGCAGGAAATGTATGTAACAGGTAGAAGGAGGCATCTCCGACCCTATAAAGTATATATATTCTTGATCAGCGTCAACAGCCGAGACGATCTAGCCAAGTCCGTCTGTCCGTCTGTGTGTCTGTCCGTCTGTCCGTATGAAACACTGGATCTCAGAGACTATAAGAGATAGAGCTATAATTTTTTTTCGACAGCATTTGTTATGTTTGCACGCAGATCAAGTTTGTTTCAAATTATTGCCACGCCCACTTCCGCCCCCGCAAATCAAAAAAATCGAATAACAAGCGTAATTTTAAAGCTAGAGTTACGAATTTTGGTATATATAATAACTACTATAGTAGTTATGATTCCTGAAAATTTGGTTGCGATCAGATAAAAATTGTCGAAGTTATTAAAGAAATACTTTTGTATGGGCATAAACGCCTACTTACTAGGGCTCTTAGTTGCTTTGTCTGACAATCTGGTATATTGTGCCGTCTATGGTATATTTTGAATGCGGTACTATGTCGATATACCAAATATACCATTCGGTATATTTTTAGTATTTTTGCAGTATATTCGGTATATTTTGCGATCAGATAAAAATTGTCGAAGTTATTAAAGAAATACTTTTGTATGGGCATAAACGCCTACTTACTAGGGCTCTTAGTTGCTTTGTCTGACAATCTGGTATATTGTGCCGTCTATGGTATATTTTGAATGCGGTACTATGTCGATATACCAAATATACCATTCGGTATATTTTTAGTATTTTTGCAGTATATTCGGTATATTTTGAGAAAATACCGCAAAATATGTTTCTTTTATTCAAAATGGGTAGCGGGTATCTCACAGTCGAGTACACTCGACTGTAGCTTTCTTACTTGTTTTTATATAGTACTAACCTTCAAATGATTCGCGCCAAAATTTGACGTCTGTCAGTCAATTAGTTTGTGAGATAGAGCGTCTTTTGTGAGACAACTTTTATTATTGTGAAAAAAATGGAAAAAAAGGAATTTCGTGTTTTGATAAAATACTGTTTTCTGAAGGGAAAAATACAGTGGAAGCAAAAACTTGGCTTGATAATGAATTTCCGGAGTCTGCCCCAGGGAAATCAACAATAATTGATTGGTATGCAAAATTCAAGCGTGGTGAAATGAGCACGGAGGACGGTGAACGCAGTGGACGCCCGAAAGAGGTGGTTACCGACGAAAACATCAAAAAAATCCTCAAAATGATTTTGAATGACCGTAAAATAAAGTTGATCGAGATAGCAGAGGCCTTAAAGATATCAAAGGAACGTGTTGGTCATATCATTCATCAACATTTGGATATGCGGAAGCTCTGTGCAAAATTGGTGCCGCGCCAGCTCACATTTGACCAAAAACAACAACGTGTTGATGATGCTGAGCGGTGTTTGCAGCTGTTAACTCGTAATACACCCGAGTTTTTGCGTCGATTTGTGACAATGGATGAAACATTTCTCCATCACTACACTCCTGAGTCCAATCGACAGTCGGCTGAGTGGACAGGAACCGGTGAACCGACTCCGAAGCGTGGAAAGACTCAAAAGTCCGCAGGCAAGGTAATGGCCTCTGTTTTTTGGGATGCGCGTGGAATAATTTTCTTAGATTATCTTGAGAAGGGAAAAACCATCAACAGTGACTATTATATGGCGTTATTGGAGCGTTTGAAATCGCGGCAAAACGGCCCCATATGAAGAAGAAAAAAGTGTTGTTCCACCAAGACAACGCACCGTGCCACAAGTCATTGAGAACGATGGCAAAAATTCATGAATTGGGCTTCGAATTGCTTCCCCACCCACCGTATTCTCTAGATCTGGCCCCCAGCGACTTTTTCTTGTTCTCAGACCTCAAAAGGATGCTCGCAGGGAAAAATTTGGATGCAATGAAGAGGTGATCGCCGAAACTGAGGCCTATTTTGAGGCAAAACCGAAGGAGTACTACCAAAATGGTATCCAAAAATTGGAAGGTCGTTATAATCGTTGTATCGCTCTTGAAGGGAACTATGTTGAATAATAAAAACGAATTTTTACAAAAAAATGTGTTTTTCTTTGTTAGACCGGGGACTTATCAGCCAACCTGTTATGAGAAATGGTTGATTCAAATCAGTCAACCATAAAGAGTCGCATAGTATTTATACCCGCTACCCATAGAATAAAAGGTTATTATAATTTTCTGCCTGTAGGAAACGTATGTAACAGGCAGAAGAAGGCATTTCCCATCATACAAAGTCTATATGTATATCCCTGCTCACTTTCAACAGCCAAAAGCGATAAGCCATAGCGAGCACACTCGACTGTTGATTTCTTACTTGTTTTGAATAATATAAAATTTTGTGAACTTTAAAGATGTTTTCCATGACAGTCAAAAAAAAAGATTATCCAATATTTTATTCTAAAAAAAATGTATGTATGCTTTATTAATTTAAAAAAATCCGAATTTCACAAGTCTTCTGTAAATTCAAAATAAACATTCGTTACAAATTGTTTTCTCGTGTCAAATAGCCAAGTCAACGCCAACAAATATTGACCAGTAGGAATTGGATTTAACAAGAGCTCAGGTCGTAGATAAAATCCATCAATTATTTGGTGTCCCTTCAAAAACATAAAGTTAGAAAGTATATTCCTTATAGTCAAGATAATAAAATAAAGCTTACCATATATGGGCACGTGTGATTAAAGTTGGTAAACTCCTTAAATAGATTAAAAACGAGTTTTGCAATTGGATTATATGATTTCTTTACAAATCGACAGGCATCTATAGTAGCCTTAAAAAGCCATGGCTTATAGCCGTTGGCTCTTTTGAATACTTGACCTTCAACAATAATATTTTTGCATGGATGTAGAATCGTTCCATTAAAATTGAAAGTATTTTTAGTTCGACTAATTGCACGTAATCGACAATTGTTGATGACCATCCATGATTTGTTATAGCTCTCGCAAACCGCATTTGTAAACTTAAAAATAACTGCCTCCTATATAAAAGTATTCCAATTAAATTGGGATCATTTTTCTCGAAATGATGTTCTACTTACATTGCTACACAGCTTTTGAGTTATGATAATAAGGAACAAACCAAAGTTGATCAATTTTATTTGCATGTTTACGCTATTGAACTGAATATTTACTGTTATTCACTATGGATTTGTATTTCAATAATCTATTATTCGCTTCAATCATCAAAGTAATTTGAAGCACTTCAACTCTAAACAGTTTAATTGTTTTAAACTATTTCTTCATGTAAAACAATACAACATTCGAATTATATAAATTACCTTCGTAATCGCAAAGTTGTTATCAATAACAATACATGAGAGTTTTGCAACCATATGTTTTAAATTATAATTGTCGAGTGTGCGTATAAATGGCATTTATGGAAATAACAACTAGGAACTAAAAAATACTACGTTGATAATCTTTAGTTATTAAACCGACAACTTCATTTCTGTTTAGTAATTTTGAGCCTTTTTTAAGGCTAAAACTAACATGAAAATCATTTACGATTATTCCCCTCATTCAAAACAAATTATCCTATAACCCATATTAATAGTTTTCTTACAGTCACATATTCAAAGTATATGTATATTTAATTGCATTACTATAATTTTACCACGCATACATAAAATTTAAAGTATTTCTTAATAAATAAATTCACAAATCTTCTTTAAATTCAAAATATATATTCGTACTAAAAGTTTTTTTCTTATCAAATAACCAAGTCATAGCAAACAAATAATCACCAGAAGGTAATGGAAATATGTGCAAAAAATATATTCAGAGATAAGCCAATTAATTAAATTACGATCTTACCACATAAGGGCACGTGTGATTATTGTTAGTGAACTCCTTGAATAGATTATATATGAGAGTAGCAAAAGGATTATATGATTTCTTGATGAATCGACAGCCATCCACAAATGCCTTAATAACCCATGGCTTATAGCCGTTTGCCCTTTTGAACACTTGGCCATCAATAAAAATATTGTTACACGGATACAGAACCGTTCCATTAAAATTAAAAACTGTCTTATTCCGGCTGATTGCATGCAGTCGACAATTATTTATGACTATCCACGATTTGTTGTAGCTCTCGCAAACTGCATTCGTAATCTTAAATATGACTGCATCCTGTTCGACAATGAAAAAATTAATCGTATTCATTATAAAATTATAGACTTACATTGAAAATCAGCTTTTGACTTATACATAACAAGAAAAATACATATAGAGTGCGTCTTCTTCGCATTCTGTTTTTTTCTGAACTGAATCTTCAAATGCATTGCTATAGTAATATGTAGGCATCAAATGAAACTTTAATAGCAATCTAAAACTCATTTAACATTATTAAATGTATTATATAATTTTAATAATTTTAAAGCAACTAGTCAAAAATAGTCAATTGGCAAAATATACATATTATATATAGATAAAAATATTGATATACACATTTGAAATATAGATATTTAAATATAGATATACATAAATATTCTAAGCAATTTAATTAAATATAATAATTGCAACATAGGTAGGAATCACGATAGTATAAAAAAAAATCGCTGAATAATCAAAGGTTCAATTTATGAAAATAGAGCATTATATTTATATTCCCAAAATATTTAATATTATCCTAGGTTGATATTAAGGATGAACTAAGTTCAGCTATTGACTTGTTAAGACTGGTTTTGGCTAATACTTATACATTTTTTCGGGGTCATTTCTTATGATTTGGAAAATGAATAGTTATTTCTTTTGAAATCTGCATTGCTGCATTTATAAAGTACAACTATTGACCAAGTAACAACAAACAAAGATTTCATGTGATTCATGAATTTATAAAAAGTATTTATACACAATTAAAAATATTTATATTTATGTGATTCATTAAAAATGGCATAACTTTCTCATTACAAATACATATTATCTGAATTGGAAATATGTGTTATTAATTAAAGCTTGTTTTCAGAATAAGCAATAATTTCCAATAAAACTCACCAGTCGATAACGACAAGCCATATTTAACATTATAGGGGACTTTTGATTGACCTATGCAAAGGCAATATATTAAATACTATATAAATATACATATATAAATTCTTCTCGAAAACTCGACTGCAGACATTATATAATTTTTATAAAACAATTAATCTGCATTTTTTAATTTAAATCAAACTGTTAGCCTCTGACAAAAAGACCTGCTCTTGAAATCAAATTTAAATTTATTTCCGTTTTAAATGGAAATTACAAAAATTTTAGTACATTATTAAATTGTGATAATTCAATCTTCTACAAAATGGCAAAAATAAATTATTTAACTAATGTCGTTTGCTTTAATTTATTTTTGAAAATGTTAGATATGTAATAAGATTATTTTATTATGAAACAAATACAAAAATTGAGGTTTGTTATAAAATAACCAAGTCATTTCCAATAAATAGTCACCAGTTGGCAAAGGCAGGCCTTGTAACAGCTCAGGACGTGGATAAAATCCATCAATTATTTGATCACCCTTAAACCAATAAATGTTACAGATTTATAGAACTTTGAACGATGAAAACTTACCACATAGGGACACGTGTGATTGAGATTGGAAAATTCACTATACAAATTGAACATGATAATAGCAACCGGATTATACGACTTCTTGAGAAATCGGCAACAATCCAGACTGAACTTATAAAGCCACGGCTTGAAGCCACTGGCTCTTTTGAGGATTTGCGCCTGAAGGAAAATGTTATTGGTCGGCTGTAAGAAGGATGCATTAAAATAGAAGGCAGCCTTATTGCGGGCAATCGCACGTAGCCGGCATTTATTTATGGAAACCCATGATTGGTTATGGCTTTTGCAAACTGCATTTGTTAATTTGAAAATAACTGCTTCCTGTTACAAAATAAAATATAAGAACGTAGTATAATTACTATGATTCCAACATACATTGTATCTCAACTGGATAGTCATCCAAATGATTAGAATTCCGAACACGATGAGTCCTCTTCGCATGATTCAATTGAACTTTTTAGTGATTTTACATTATCTATTTGTTTAAGACACGATTCAATAAGCAACATAATTATCTGAAAATTAGCCAACTAGATTATACATAGTACTAACACTATTCTATGTAAAATATATAATATAACTATAATTGCGACTGATCACATTAAATATTGATCATTATAATAAAAAACAAGTAAGAAAGCTACAGTCGAGTGTACTCGACTGTGAGATACCCGCTACCCATTTTGAATAAAAGAAATATATTTTGCAATATTTTCTCAAAATATACCAAATATACTGCAAAAATACTAAAAATTTACCGAATGGTATATTTGGTATATCGACATAGTACCGTATTCAAAATATACCATAGAGGGCACAATATACCAGATTGTCAGCCAAAGCAACTAAGATCCCTAGTAAGTAGGCGTTTTTGCCCATACAAAAGTGTTTCTTTAATAACTTCGACAATTTTTATCTGATCGCAACCAAATTTTCAGAAATCATAAATAATGTTGTTATTATTGTATATACCAAAATTCGGAACTCTAGCTTTAAAATTACGCTTGTTATTCGATTTGATTTGCGGGGGCGGAAGTGGGCGTGGCAAAAATTTGAAACAAACTTGATCTGCGTGCAAACATAACAAATGCTGTCGAAAAAAAAATTATAGCTCTATCTCTTATAGTCTCTGAGATCCAGTATTTCATACGGACAGACGGACAGACACACAGACGGACAGACGGACATGGCTATATCGTCTCGGCTGTTGACGCTGATCAAGAATATATATACTTTATAGGGTCGGAGATGCCTCCTTCTACCTGTTACATACATTTCCTGCCGGCACAAAGTTATAATACCCTTCTACCCTATGGGTTGCGGGTATAAAAACATACAATTCAGAAAATACCGGAAAGCAATTTTAAGATGGATATCAACATTGAAGTATGTTCGACTTTCAGTTATTAGACGCATCTCGTTCAGTTTATGCTTAGTATGTTTTAGTACTGACTCTTCTAATCATTATTTATTAATAAGCTACGTTTAAATGAATTCTAAATATTTAAACATGTTAATATCGCTTGCATTAAATATTATCTTCGTTCCGATTTTTATTGCTATATTAAAGTGCGTCTCGTATACAACTTTTTTAGTCGTTATGATTTTGACTGTGATTTATTTAACTTTGTTGAAAAAAAAAACTTGTGAACGGCTTCGTCTTGTGCCCCACCGTTCGTTTATGTGTTCCATCCTTGTCTAGGGAGTGCTAACTTGCTCTCCTTCCAAACAACACAACGATTTCGCCAGCCGTCACCCTCATTTATACGTCAGCGTTGGCGAAAAACAACTTGGGAATTACAAGCGAAAAATGAAAAATCTTCATACACTCAACATTTCAGAAAACCAGAGATAGTATTTAGTTTAAATTATACAGTATTTAGTATTTAGTAAAAATATATATAGAGTTCATTCATTATTATTAATTTATGAGCTAATGAATCGATAAGAAACCACATTGATTTGAAAAGATTAAGTGCACTTATGAAAAGTGGCCTCGCTATCAAATCAAAAAAGTTATTTTGATAGATCTGGGCAAATACCGAGAATTATGAATGAATTCGATAGGGACGCTATCAACATTTGAAAACAACCGATGATGTCAATATAGAAAGCGTCATAGTCCAGTTCAGCTGTGTTTCAAGTAATACAAATAAAAATACGTTGTGAATGGCTTTTACAAACTTTAAACTCGTTTTATTATTGTCTTTAGTTACGGTTTCAAAATTGAATTGAAATATTACATGAGAGTGTACAGAGATTGAAAAAGTAAATCTCTGATGTACAATATGTGTACATGTGTACTTACATACATAATTATATAATACATACTATAAAATATGCCCAGCAAAGTGTTAGTTCATCGATCATAGCATATTTTACAGTATCTTTACATGTGTATTTGTTTGTATATAATATATTTATATAGAGTTTACATGGAGTATAATGATGTCATCCGAAAGACACACAAACGATAAAACAATTAATCTTCATATAGTTAATGTCTTTAATACAACATGTTTGTATTCTATGTGGGGAAATTGGCCGTGGCGTATGGAATGAGCTGCACCTGACCTAAAACTAGCCCTATACACGAACAGTTACGTCTAAACAAATAATTGTTTAGCAATACTATGCGAAATCACTTTTTTGGCATTGTGCGATTCACGATCTCGATTTATGATTAAAATCAAATTGTACCTTTAACACAGAAACACTTTTTGGGATTGACACGAAACTCTCGTTTGGACACAAATATAAACATATAGAAATTATCAAGGGCTTAAAATGCTAATTATTGTCTGGTACTGAATTGTGCTAAAAGAAATGTGTAATAAATAATAACTATTTAAAATCAAATAAAATCGAAGCACTTGCGGCAGCTGAGCACCTAATATAAACGAGTAACAAACAAAAAAAACTAAGCAAATACACTATACAACTTATCGGTAGAGTTTGTAGTAAAAACTACATAAAGCCTTCGACGTAAATTCGCACACAATCTTTGAATATTGGAGGTTTTGACTACCGGATTCAGTCCACGCTGGGATTCAAGATCTGCGCTAGACTTGCCCAGGTGCCAAAAACAAAGCCGCAAAGTCCAAATATGAGAATGAGGAAATCTTTCCACAGCATCCAGTTGTAGCGACCGTAGCCTACATTATAGAATGTGATAATCTCTATGATCGGTGGCGCAATTAGCGCTAAGGCCGAGCTGCTCACGGCACCCACCAGTGAGATAATAGATCCCAGATTTGGAATACAAGCGGCCAGCAAAACTGGAAAATAGTCACAGGATTCATGAAATTATTCACCGCTCAAGTATAACCCATTGATGACTTACAGGTGAATGTGACCAGCACAGTGCGAAGGATTGTGGATGCCAGTTCCTTGGCACGTGTTGTATCAAATTGGCTGCAGACAAAGGGCTCCACCATGTTGACGGGTACATAGAACTGCAGCGTGTAAGAGAGGAAAATTGCCACCGCCATGGTGATGCGTACCATCCGCGAAAGTCTGCAATGGATGAAAAGATACATCATAAGTTGGCTTAGATAACTGGCACATCAAATATTTACTCACAGTTCTTCCTGAGGCAGGTTAAGAGTAATGCTTCCCTTTACACTCTCGCCATACTTGAGATATCCAAAGAATCCCACAGATGTGTAGAGGCAGGCCACGATTACCATACCCGTATTGAGGACACCCGTGGTGCCGCCAAAGTCCTCCGGTGTGCGCATATTGTTCTCCAGTGGCAGCACTACGCCAATGCCTTCAAATGCATAGATCGCAGTGCCAAAGTAAAGTGGCAATGTGGCCCAAGTGGCCACGGGTTTCACAGTGTGCGTATCAGGCAAATCCTGCAACATGTAGGAGAAACTAATGGCCAAGCCGGCAACAGTTAGCACGGCAGCAATGAGAGAGACAGGCGTCAGGTACTTGAGATTGCGCACCAAATTCAACATTATCATGGGCAACAACATTAACAGCAAATAGATGCGCACATCCACTTTGTAATAATGATCCATCACATCTTTCACATTGAGGGCCACAAACAGAAAGTAAACACAACAGAAGCCAATCTGTGTGATAAACAGGAATGTGGTGACCACCCGTCTGGCCAAATGCGAATAACGACGCAATCCCAACGGTCCCGTCTCAAAGCTACAGAATGCAACCTCCGAGAAGTCCAACGATGGCTGCTGGAAACGCCGGCACAGCTCGTGGGAGCAATTAACCAGCATGTGCATACAATGTGTGCAAATGGCACCCATTATCAACGTTCCAAAAAGGCCGACATAGAGGCCGGCATTCTTGAATGCCTCCGGCATTGCGAGAATGCCAGTGCCAATGTTGCCCTTCAGCAAATGCACCAATGTATCAAAGTTTGATGTGGGATGCTCCAGTGTGCGATGGTGCGTGGGATTGTAGCCGACCGACTTGAGATTCTCCCCGCTCTGCTCATCGTCACCTCCAGGGGCTGCGGCGTGCACTGTATTAGTAAATATTTGAATAAAATTCTTCTTATGCTGCGATGGCATTTGCATAAGGCGACACTAGATCAAGTGATTCATGAAGCTACTAAAATTTAAAACCAAATCTTTCAATTTCAGTGTACTCCACTCAAAAAATTAACAAAATCTTAAAGGTAAAGGCAACTTTTTATATTTCTGTTTCATGTATTAATCGGAAACAATATGAAACAACAAAGTTCTCACAAAAAATGAATGTAGAATAAAAACATTCGCAAATTTATGTTTCCCTGAAATTGATTCAATATCACGAAAACAGAATTTGCCCATTAACTTGATTATATTAAAATGCTTTGAATGTGGCAAATAAAATTATCAGAATGAAAAGTATTTTTTAACAACAATTATTGGAATACATTTTATAAATTACTTCACACTAATCAATACATCTAACATACTACGCCACTTTTAGTAAAAGTTCTTGATTGATCGCATTTTAATCAAAAATCAAAATGTTTCCCGTATCTTTATAATTTTAGAATGTTTTGAAGTTATTAAATAAAACAAAACAACAAAATGACACAGCAGTAAATAGACATATTTAATTTTAAAAAATTTGTTAATTTCAAATTGCATTTAGATGCTTATGAAGAAAATGGAAATTCAGTCGAAATTAATTTAGCAAATTACTTTACACTAATCGACTGATCTCGTTAACCGTCACTTTCAGCAAATGTCATCTGAGCATGGGAAGGTGTTCATTTATTTTAACTGCTTACCTGCGATGCTGTCTTCGCTGTGCACATTGACCAATGTGCTGTCCGGCGGAGAGCTGCGAACAGGTGGCCTAATTAGTCCGTTGCCACTCCGACTACCCTCATAATCGGAGCCATCGCCTTGCAGCAACAACGGTTGGCGCTCCGACATCTTCGGTTTGCGCTTCGCGGAATCGTCGAGCTGTAAGATCGGTTAAGCGGGGCAAATATACTAGTGCACTCTTATGAATGTGTGAGGGCGTGTGATTATGAGTGTAAAATGTACTGTAAATGATGTGCTCGCCTCGACAGCTGAAGTCACACTGAAAATACAATGCGAAGCAAAGCCGCTTTTGTGTCTGGCGAATTTTCCGCTGAGTCAGTTTAAAGAGAACTGCAACGGGCAACAGAAAATAAAAACGGACTCTCGGATAACGCGATAAGAAGAGGCACGCCCCAGAGGAGTGGAAAGTTTTTGCGTGTGCCACCGTTGGAAACTGTCTGTAACTGATATGGTCAAGCCTTGGACTTGGACTACTTTTTGTCAGCTGCAGCTCCATTTGCAAGTTCGAGTTCATAACATTTCAATTCAAATATGTATGTATACAGGCTGTTATTATATTCGCATTATTCATTCATACATTCGATATCAAATCGAGGAGTCCAGTGACTCACTTGATATATAGTACGTACAAAATTGTAGCTATACCAGAAGCTCAGACACGAAAACAAATCCCAAGCGATAACAAGTCAACGTATACATATTACATAGCATTGCGTTCAAGTCTATTGGCTCTAAAAAGTCATGCTATAATGTGGCAAACAAATAAATATCACACTTAGAAACGCCCACAATATTAAGTATATTACAAACTGGAAGACCTTCGATTATATATCATCTTCTGTGCGTATTATATTGCGTCAAAAAATAAAATTTCATTAATAGAAATCTTATCATAATACCGGAACTACATTCGATTCTATAATAAATATGTATTTACAAGACATACGTCAATTTTCCTATCATACTGTGCATATTGAAAACAAACATCAACTTTATATAGCATGAATTTCAAGCACTTAAATATCCAAAAATATATAACATAAATATTTACAAGTCGACCAACTATATCAGAAATATCTTCAACTAGTGTATCGAATTATTAATTGCATTATTCTTGCTAACTATTTAATTTAATTGACAAAACATAAATTACCTATAGTATAATTTATTTATTATTTAATTTAAGCAAATTAAAATTTAATTGGAAAAATCAGTTTTCTAAAGTATGAACTTTAATATAATTTCTGATTAAACAAAAACACTACCAACAGATACGTAACAAAATCTCGGAAAGTATTTGTTTAAAACTAACATTTTAATCTATTGAGGACAATTATAGAGATAATTCCTGAAATTACAGTGTGATATGATAATACAATGACAACATATCTCTTATATTTCTCTGCGAATTTCAGAACATTTTTCAGAGATAATTCTTGCAGGTTGTATTTGTTTGATATGATTAAAGCGAGCCCCGTGTCTGGTGTGTATATATATCCCAAATAAAATAGGCAGACTTTATAATAGTCCCCCATATAATAAACGGTATAATAGAATTTTATGTGTTCACTTACAAAAGCAAAAGAAACTGTTGATAGAATGTATCAATTTTGTACAAATTAGGCATGCAGCGGGCAGTGCGTCGATAAGAAAACAAAAGCCTTTGAACTACAACTGAAATAATAAAATAATTTAAATGAAATAAAAATTTTTAACATGCAAGGATTATATTTTAATTTTTAAATACCTGTTGAAGGTTCGTCAATGGTGTCAAGTCTTCCATTGATTTTTTTCTACTTTCTGCCTTTTGACACTGACAATGAAAGAAAGGCTCAGAAAGCCACCGAAGGTCACGACGTCGACGCAAAAACGTACAATTTTAATCAATTCCTGTTGAACAAAGACATTTGTTGTTGAGTTGACAATTCGGTTAGACACATTTAATAACTTTACAACAATGTTTGTATGCATAAATATATGTATATGTATCTATACTATTTACGCTATGAACAACTGTTGTTAGCATTGAGACTAGTTGATATTGCACAATAATTAACTAAACAAATGCAGCTGTGTAACGCTGTAGCCACATTTTAAAAACATTTATCATTACAATCATTTATCATTTGAAACTGCAAGACACATTCTGCTTAGTTTATAAAATTACCTTTTTAACAGAAACGACGACGACCACAATCAAAACAAAACCAAATTATTGGTATTCTTCCTCTTCTAGCTGAGTCATTCACCACAAATGTGCACATAAAACAGTGCTGGCAAATGCTGCAAGCTACACGCACTATACAGCACTGTGTTCACCACCCCATATGTATTTTGTGTGTGACGTGTCTGCGCTTCGATAAATAATAATAATTAAATTTTACTCGAAATAAGCAAAATACAAATCAAAAAACAGTAAAAATGGTTGAACTCGGTGGCGTCGTCTCCAAGTTCTACAACGATTATGTGCAGAACACACCGAAGAAGCTCAAAATGGTGGATGTCTACTTGGGCTACATTCTGCTGACCGGCATCATACAATTTGTTTACTGCTGCTTAGTGGGCACATTTCCCTTCAACTCATTCCTCTCGGGTTTCATCAGCACTGTGAGCTGTTTTGTGCTCGCCGTTTGTCTGCGTCTCCAGGCAAATCCACAGAACAAATCTGTTTTTGCCGGCATCTCACCGGAACGTGGATTCGCTGACTTTATCTTCGCACATGTAATTTTACACCTGGTCGTGATGAACTTCATTGGATAAGGAACAATTTCAAGACATTTTCATACTTGCTAAATGATTATGATAAAATGTATAATTTAAAGAAAAATAAATATGTATGTACTATTTAAATGTATACATTTTCTTGTAAGCTTGCAGAAAATCATAATCATCGTATGGAAACTCTAACTGAAGAGCAGGCTCTGGCATAAAGCGTTTAACAGGCTTAATAGTCTCCACATACTGATTCAAAACAGGCTCCAGATGTTCTGTCTTTGCGATAGGCTTCGATGGTTTAGACACCTCCCAATTTGAAAGCGTATCGTTTACATTGAGTGGCGTTAGATTCTTGAATATAGCAACATTTGGCGCAAAGTTCATCTTGACCGTGACCTAGCAAATGCACAAAATATATTTTATGTGGCTAAAATGGGAATTGCTACACTACCTTGGGTGCTATGGCCGCTTTGGAACGAGGCGTCAAATCGGGATCAACAACAGCGCGCACATTTTGCAAAGCGTTCAATTCATCATGTTTGCGTATTGTTGTATTACTTTGCGGCACTGCAAAGAGATTTCCCGTTGTAGATGAGGGTACTTCTCGCAATGCCGGTCTTGATGGCGAAAGAGTATTTTCCAGTTCCGAGCCATGATTGGATTTAACGCAAACTTTTGGTGCTGCATGCAGTTGCGTTTGCACAGTTTTAACATGTATTTTATGTGTTTTACGCTTGTGCGGCATTTTTTTTTTAAATCAAAAATTTTTGACAATTCAAATGGCTGACGCTTTTTGATGTGGTGTTTTACAGCACTGGGTGCGGCGGCATTGATAAACAGCTGTTTTCGGTTGTTGTTGTACTTGCTCGCGTGCAATTGATGCAGATATATTATTTATATTTTTTAAATTAAAATATGGCTTTGTCCCGTGCCAAGCCCGACCAGCTGCCCGCCGATGCTGTGGTCATCACAGAGGATCAAGCTCTGCGTTATCAGTGGAAAATCATAACAGCCTGGGACAAAATAGGAGACGTGTATGTTGCCCCTCTTGTCTTTTCTGCTGCTTATCTAACCATTAAATTTGTATTTAGCTGGTCACTGCGATATGCTCCAGGAATTTTAAGCGCCATGGCAGCTGCAACGGGTGCTTATGTGAATAATCATTATCGCACACGGTTACGTCTTGGTGGCCATGGACGTCTCTCCAGCTATTTGCCCATAGTTGCTGTGCCGGCGATCTTCACAATGCTGAGTCACAAATTTTTCATACAGCGCCCCATCCTGATAGATCCTTTATCCGAGTGCCCGGTGTGCACCCAAGTTCGTAGTGCCGCTTTCCAAACGGCGTTGGGCGTAGTTTATCCCACGATATTAGCACCATTTGCTGCATTTATGTTTGCAACTAGATGCTTCACATATCGCCTGCCATCGATAACGGAGAATCCCAAAGAGGTGCTAATGCTATATAGGAAATTTACAAAACCTATTGTACCTGCTCTAACTACCATAATAGCCATACAGGCTTTTATCGCAATGTATCTGACTGGCGAAGAAGAGAAGCAAAACTTTAAATTAATGCTGCGTATGAAGGAAATCGAGCATCAGGTTGAAGAAGAGAATATGCCGCAGCGGTTAGACTTTTAATTGATATGCATTGTGTTGTACTCTAATTATGTGTAAATACATATTGAACTTTAGAATTTTTAACATTGGCGCCTATCGTTTCGGTATTGTTTCAAAAAGTACTCATTCAATTACAAATCGTTTTTTGTTACATTGTCCAACTCTGAAAGTTGCAATAGCGGACGACAATATCGATATCGATAACACTTTGATGACACTCACGAATATCGATAACACAGCTAACCGGCTAGCTATGTACATTTGTAAGAATGACGAATGAGTCACTTTATTGAAGTGACTGCGGTGCTCAAGTTCGTTTTCTCATTTTCTTTTTATTATGACTTTGTTGTTTTTTATTTCACTTTTTATATTTTTGTTATTTTAGTTCTCTTCCAAATTAATGCAGTACACACTACATTAAGACTAACCAATTTCTATTACACTTTTTGCAGCTGGATTTTGTAAGCGTGACAGTTCACAGTACCCGTGATTTATTGATCATATCTATTGTCGCCACGTTGTGCCGTATAAAAAGGCTGACGAAATTGGTCGTGCATTTTACAGTGAATAAAAGCGTCGCACAAAATGGTACTGGACTTGGATTTGTTTCGCAGCGACAAAGGAGGCAATCCCGAAGCCGTCCGCAACAATCAAAAGAAGCGCTTCAAAGATGTGGCTCTTGTCGAAACGGTAATTGACAAGGACGGCGAATGGAGACAGCGTCGCCATCGTGCCGACAACCTCAACAAGGTGAAGAACGTCTGCAGCAAAGTGATTGGCGAGAAAATGAAGAAGAAGGAACCCGTCGGTGCCGAGGGCGTTGAAGTGCCTGCCGATGTGCGTGCCGATCTAACCCAAGTCACTGCGGATGCACTGCACCCCCTAACTGTCAATCAGATCAAGCAGGTTCGTGTGCTCATCGACGATGCCATGACTGAGAACCAAAAAGAAATGGATCTGGCTGAAGTGGCACGCAACACAGCGCTGCGTGAGGTGGGCAATCATTTGCATGAATCGGTGCCCGTGTCCAACGATGAGGACGAGAATCGTGTGGAGCGCACTTTTGGCGATTGCGAAAAACGCGGCAAGTACTCGCATGTGGATCTCATTGTGATGATTGACGGCATGAATGCCGAGAAGGGCGCCGTTGTCTCCGGTGGACGTGGCTATTTCCTCACTGGCGCTGCTGTCTTCTTGGAGCAGGCGCTAATTCAGCATGCGCTCCACTTGCTCTATGCTCGCGACTATGTGCCGCTGTATACGCCATTCTTTATGCGCAAGGAAGTCATGCAGGAGGTGGCCCAGCTCTCTCAGTTCGATGAAGAACTCTACAAAGTGGTGGGAAAGGGTAGCGAACGCGCAGAGGAGGTTGGCATTGACGAGAAGTACTTGATTGCAACCTCTGAACAACCGATTGCCGCCTATCATCGCGACGAATGGTTGCCCGAGGCATCGCTGCCCATCAAATACGCCGGCTTGTCCACCTGCTTCCGCCAGGAGGTTGGCTCCCATGGTCGCGACACACGCGGCATCTTTCGCGTTCATCAATTCGAGAAGGTGGAACAGTTCGTGCTCACCTCGCCACATGACAACAAGTCCTGGGAAATGATGGATGAGATGATTGGCAATGCCGAGCTGTTCTGTCAATCCTTGGGCATTCCATATCGTGTGGTCAACATCGTTTCGGGAGCTCTCAATCACGCTGCCTCTAAGAAACTGGATTTGGAGGCTTGGTTTGGCGGCAGCGGCGCCTACAGGGAGCTGGTCTCCTGCTCCAATTGCCTCGACTACCAGGCACGTCGTCTGCTTGTTCGCTACGGCCAGACAAAGAAGATGAACGCCGCTGTCGACTATGTTCACATGCTGAATGCCACAATGTGCGCGGCTACACGCGTTATTTGCGCCATCCTCGAGACACATCAGACAGATACGGGCATCAAGGTGCCGGAGCCGCTCAAGAAGTATTTGCCGGCCAAGTTCCAGGATGAGATTCCGTTTGTGAAACCAGCGCCTATTGATCTGGAGCAGGCTGCAGCTGCAGAGAAGCAAAAGTCCAAGAAGGAGAAGACCAAGAAGGAATCGGCTGCTGCTTAAAACGTGATTCAAATACAGATGCAGCTTCTAAATCCTCATTTCTTACTCGGCATACATTAAGCTTTTAAAGTCCACAAAATGTGTTATATTACTTACGACAAAAACAAAAACATACTACAATATTTATCGCATTTAACTGCAAATGTTTTCTAATTAAAGACGCTTTCAAATGCAAGACACTCGAATATTTCTTATCGGCATTTAAACTTGATTAAAACGTACTCTTTTATTGTACCCAGCACTAGGTGAATAGAAGGTATATTGGTATTATAAGAGCTGCTTAAATTGTGAGCAGTCGGAAGGTTTTTTTAAATGCTCAAATAGTAGCAGACTTCTATGTGTGAGATCCGCTGTCTGTCTGTCCTTTTCAGATACTATAAAAGCTATATTTACCAAACTTGGTAATACTTTTAAAGTTCCTTTGCATGCTTGTTGGAGAATTCCCATACAACCCCTTTCCTTTAAAATCATATACACATAAGAATGACCACCCTGAATTTCATGAGTACATATATTATAGCATCTTGATATAAATTCACATTTTTCGCGTTGCAAACATTCCAAATTGCCATGGCAACAGAGTTGTTTCTGGAACCGGCAGCACTTAAGTTGCCTGGACAACGTTTCTAGCCGCTTGTTTACAAGCAATCTTTGTTTTTCTCTTTAGAGAAAATTAGGACGAATTTTAAATAGAATCGTTTACCATGTCGCAGCAGAAACGACGAGAGAAATCAAATAAGCTCACACGCTGGGATCGCATACGTAAGCGACAGCTGAACGCCAATCCCTTGAGTGTGATCAAAACCGATGCAGTGCGTCGCTTCATTGAGCTTGACTATGTGGACAAGCGGCAATCGAAGCTGCTTATTGAAGGCGAGCCCCAGAAGCAACTGAATCCCAGCGTCATCATGGACATGCGTCATGAGATGGTAAGTTAAAAGAATATTTAAGATTCAGGTCAATCTTTTGATTTATGTACCTTCCTCGTTTCAGTTTGCTCAAATCCCACGCAAGCTGCCCTTGGCTACAGTGGCACATAGCAACACACTGGAGTCGACCAAGGCACACAATCTGGAGGTGGAACAACGCTACATGCATCATCAGCTGCAAAAGTTTCGCCAACAGTTGGTCAGGCAGCATCCGCGTCAGCACAAGCTGCAGGTGCGTCCTACCAAGCCCGATTTTAAATTGAATCATGGCCCGTTAATGGAAAGCTTGGCGCAGGCATCGCGCAACATCGATGAGTTCTACAAGACGCCGGTGGATGCACTGCAACTGGCCCAGGAACTGTGCTCCACACACAAGCAGTTGGCCAATACAACGCTGCTGAATCAGCTGGAACCAGATCCAGAGGCAGATGTCGAAGTCACTTGGTTGGTGGAGCAAGTTGAGGAGACCAAGATGCAGGAAACGTTTGAGAGGGAACAGCTGGAGTGTGGCATGGAGCTGGACACGCTGGAGTATCGCAAGTTTAGCAAGCAGGTCCAGCTGGACGAGAGTCGCGCCCAGCTGCTGCAGCGCTGTCGCACGCCAAGTCCGCTGCTAACTACCGAGGAGCTGCTACGTCCCATGAGAGCGGCAGCCGAGCGTCAAATGCTGCACTTGCGCACGGTGCGCCACGAAGAGGAGCTGCAACAGCAGCAGGCGGAGCAGAAGGATCAGGGTGAGACACCTCAACTGCAGCGTGAATCCTCCAGCTGTTCCAACACGAGTGATGGCATCGATTCCGTCATCTCAGACCTGGCCGAGGAGGCGTTGTATGAGCTGCAACTGGAGGCAGCCGAGCAGCAACAGCAGCAGCTGGATGAGGCCTTAAACGAGGTGCTAGTGGTGGAACCACCTGCCAAGCATGTGCAGTTCCAGCTGCCCACCAAGCAGACGCCGACTCCCTCGCCCCTCGAGCTGCCCTTGGAGCCGTTACTCATCCGTCGCATAGAGCTGCCCCGCGTAGTACTGCAACCCAAGTCGCCAGTCGTTGCTGAGCCTGAAGAGGTGCAACTGAGCAGCTGCAGCGAGGATGATCCTCCGCATGAGAAGCAACGCATCATTGAACAGCTGTTCCAGGCACGCGACAACAGCGAACTAAATCTGCTACGCAAGTATTTCCTCAAGTGGATACACTACACGACCATGGAGAAACTGGAGCGCGAGTCGGGTGGCCAAAAGCAGGGCAATCGGGCACAGAAGATCAATGCATTTCTCGACAAGATCAGGCAGGAGAAACGTAGACAGCGTGCGGCGCCTAACGAAGGCGACAAGATAGCCCAAAAGACCCTGGAGCAGCGCGAGGAGGCCGTGAAAATGGCAAAGCAGTTCAAGAACAAGTAAGTGTTGATGAAGTTTATTTCAACAGAGCGCGATTCGAACTTCTTTTACAGGCTGAAGGTGCAACAGGACATCATTGATCTGCAGCGCATCAAGCTGGAGCGTCAAGAGCGTTTGATAATGCAGCTAAAATTGAACAAGCTCAGCGACGAAGCTAAGGAAGCACGCGAAGATCTCAAGCAGGAGCTCAAGACGGTCATACGATGCGGCGATCCAAAGGCCAAAGCCAAGGCCAAGTGCCTACAGTTGATTGGCAGTTTACGCGACGCGGAGGATGAGGAACTAGAGCGCCTGCAGGGCAAGGCGCTGCTGCAGCCGCGCTTCCTGCAGCACATGCAGGAGCGTGCCCTGGAGCGAAGTGTGCGTCACGAGCAGGCACGTCAACGTCGTGCTCAGGCGGAGGCTGAGCGAGAGGCCGCCAAGCTGGCCGTGGAGGAGGCCAAGCGACAGCAGGATGAGGAGGCCAAGCTGCTGCGTATCGAGGTGCTGAAGGAGAAACGCCGCCAGGAGAAAATGGCCAAGGTGCTGAAGGAACGCGAACGCCAACGTTTCATTGAGAATCAACGCAAAGCGCTGGAGTTTTCACGTCGCCTTCTGTTGCGTCGCGTTGGCATGGAGGCCTTCAAGCGTCTGCTACAGCGGAAGCGCGAGAATCAGGTGAAGAGCGAGGAGTTCTGTCGGCGCCTCTATAAGCGCACCTATTTCCATTTGTGGCGCAGCTACACAGAGTTCCGGCAACGGGAGCGTCGCATTCGTGCCGATCTCTGCTATCAGCGTGCTCTGAAGCGTCGTGCTCTGCACGCCTGGCTGCTGCAGGTGCACGAGGAGCGCAAGAAACTGCAGGTGGCCATTGACTGGCATGCTTTGCATTCGATGGAGCATTGGTTTAATCGCTGGCTTAATCACACGACGCAATGTCGCCTCTTGGAGGATACCAAGATGCGTCAGGCGATCTCCCATCACGAGTGGTGAGTAGACGGCTGCTGCTTCACTTCCCCAAGACTTTAAAAGTGTTCTTTATCTGCATAGGCATCTCAAGTGGAAGGTGCTCGACTGCTGGCAGCGGTTGCCGCAAATCTTGCGCCTAGAACGGGAGACGGAGGAACGTCGCCAGCGTTGGCGCATGAAGATCTGGGAACTTCTGCCCGACTATAAACCACGCGAGGACAGTTTGTGGTAGCAACAAGGAACTGGCTTTCAAAACTTGTTTTTATAAGTATATATTCGGTTGGTTTTTGATTTTAGCTTAATTCTAATATTCTCTAGCTGCTGAGTTTTTATAAGTATATTTTCTGTTCTTTGTTTTTGATTTTAGCTTAATTCTAATATTCTCTAGCTGCTGAATAATGTGCAGATCAACTAGCAAGCTAAGAAAATCGAATAACGGCGACTAGCTTACCAAACTAACAAGTAATTATGCGGGCTTAAGCTAAGTTAGTTATAGTCAAGAATGAGGTCAGAATAAATAGACAGCGCAGTAAAATAAATATAATACAATGTAACATATATTGATGGGAATTGATTATTAGATGAGTAGAAAACAAGTAAGAAAGTTACAGTCGAGTGTGCTCGACTGTGAGATACCCGCTACCCATTTTTAATAGGGGGCAAAATATTGCGGTATCATTTTCAAAATATACCGAAAATACTAAAAATATACCAAATGGTATGTTTGGTATATCGATATAGTACACCATTCAAAATATACCATAGACGGCACAATGTGCCAGATTGTCGGCCAAAGCAACTCAGACCCCTAGTAAGTAGGGTTTTTGCCCATACAAAAGTATTTCTTTAATAACTTCCACAATTTTTATCTGATCGCAACCAAATTTTCAGGAATGATAAATACTGTAGTAATTATACTATATACCAGAATTCGCAACTCTAGCTTTATTTATTTATGCTTGTTATTCGATTTTTTTGATTTGCGGGGGCGGAAGTGGGCGTGGCAAAAATTTGAAACAAACTTGATCTGCGTGCAAGCATAACAAATGCTCGAGAATGTCGAGAAAAAAAATTATAGCTCTATCTCTTATAGTCTCTTGAGATCTAGGTGTTCATACGGACAGACAGACAGACGGACATGGCTAGATCGTCTCGGCTGTTGACGCTGATCAAGAATATATATACTTTATAGGGTCGGAGATGCCTCCTTCTACATGTTACATACATTTCCTGCCGGCACAAAGTTATAATACCCTTCTACCCTATGGGTAGCGGGTATAAAAATTAATATTTGTAAATGATATTTTTAACTGGTCGAAAGTATAAATAAGTAATGAATCGTTCGCTTTATAATTGAATATAAAGAGTAACAGAAACTTTCGCCCCGTACAATTACTTGAATAGCTGGCCGAGTAATTCAATTGACTTTTAACACGTAGACAAACGGTATCTAATTTTGAACTTCAATTAGTGCATAATCTTTGTTGTTTTACCGATTGTTAAACACTAGCAAGGATTCACGCTCAGATAGTGCGTTTTATTATAATTAAGTATAATTTGTAAGCTTAAATTGCGTGCGCCTTTAAATACAGAAAACAACATAAAACAACCGCTATTAAACTAAGTGATAATAATACAGAGTATAGCTTAGGATTCAGCTGAGTCTCTTTGCCTTAAATAAGTGTTGCTACAGCCAATACTATACCATATTCGATCACTTGAGCATGGCACGCCAGTTGTTCCAGACGCGATTGCGACTCCCGTTGCCAATGCCACCGCTTGAGGAGGGCTTAACACGCTTAAACTCATGCAAGGTGGTACCACGATACCACAGATACAATTGACGCACCAGCACAAAAGTGATGTAGCCCGAGATGAGAATGGCATAAGCAGCCACCACAAAGGATATGCCCAATCTGCAAAAGTTTGTCAAATATAAATACAGTTCAATGAAAGTTAATTAATCCACAACTTACTCAAAGTCCTCGAAAACCTCGCTGCAATCGTCGGGCAGCAGCAGCGGAATGCCCAGCAGTCGCACTACCAGAAACGGATGACACACCGCTGTCAGTGTCAGATTGGCGCCCAGCAGCAGCGCACACTCGGACAAGGCGAGTGCAAACAAATACCAGCGATAATTGCGCTCGCCAATGCAACAGTTGAGCCAATAACTGTGATGTGAACGCCGCTTGACGCAGCTGCCGCAGACGGCACAATGATATGCGCGCCTAGGTGTTACCTTGCGGCAGCTCTCACAGATATTCGGCTGACCACCACGATGCTGCTGCATAAGACCAGCTTTCTCGCCATCGTCTCCTTCCTCATCATCGTCATCATCATCGATGCCTAGAATGGTGTCGGTTGCTGCTTGTTGTTCGGCCTGCTCCTCGCCACTAGACGCTTCCGTGATGCCGGGCAGCTCATCCTTGGGCGTGGTGCCATACTGTGCCGTCACCAGATTCAGCGGCGCCAATTTCTTAGTACGGTATAAAGCATATAAAGCGCCACCCGATAACAGAAGCAATATGTAGTTCTCTTCAGGCAGGAGTTCCAGCAGTGGCACCTCGAACTCAAAGATCACCACCATGTACACAATCGAAAAGACAATCCAGCTGAGAAAGAACGTCGTCTTGGTCGCTGTGCGCTCCGCCAACTGCAATCCCCAGCTGGTGAAGCCAATCAGAGTGAGCATTAGCACAATGCCAGTCTTGGCATTTAGAGCTGCCAAACCCATCATCAGTGGCACAATAAAGGCAGGGGCTAAAGCAGCGGGCGAGATGCGTTTGGCGCCGCCGCGCCATGGCAGACGCAGTCGATCCTGGAAAGCGATCAGCATGCCGTCGATGTTGCGTTGTTCAATACGCTTACACGTGATCAAGCTGGCAAATTAAAATAATATTTATAATTAAATTTCAGAAAGTGGGGAGTGAAGCACAAGCAGTTAAGCGATCTATGCGGGAGAAAAAGCGATAACAGTTCTAATTAAAATTCATTGATAACGCGGAAATATACATATGTATATAGTTTATCGAAACATTGGCACAGCGCCATCTTTTGACCGTGGCGTCACTTAAGCCCGTCAGATCACTCAACTGCATGGACCGCAATCGATCAATTTACATTTTGGGTGGGACTGGTCAAATATTTTTATGGCTACGTATGTGTGTGTCTGTGTGTGGTGCCTACCGCGTGCATACCAAGTCAAAGTCTTCGCAATTACAACAGCATCCTAGCATATGAAAGGGCTGCTTATCTTCGGCAACGTATTCGCAGCAACAAAGCGTTGCTTGTGACGCTTCCGTCGCTGCTTCCGATCGCTCCGATTCGATCGCTGCTGCAAAAAAGTTTGCCATCGATTTCGGTGTGTGTGTTGGTTATTTTCGTTTTTTCCACGCAGCGTGCGAAGATAATAAATTGTTGAGATTAGATTTGCGCCAACTCTAATGGCAACAGACTGCGAACTTTACATATAAATAATTATCTTATTGCAAAATAAATACACAATTTTATCGGCATAAAATGCACTACTCACATTGCGACAAAAACAAAACCCCAACTCTACGCTCTCTTACTACAGGGTGTTCCCAGCAATAAGCATATCGTATAAAAATCATCGCTATTTTTGGTATATTTAGTTCAGGTTTATCGAAATTTTAGTTCAATTATACCACGTTTTAAATTTTCATCTGCCTGCCATAGTTGCTGGCTATGAAAGACTTTGCCAGCTTTCACCACTTCAACGAATTGCTCGAGACCACCGCCCACTCCGAAATAATGTGACTTGGCAGCTATTAAAATATTTCCATCCGGATGCAGACGCTTTCTAAGCGTATCCAGCAACTTTTGCTGATTTTCTATATTATATATAGTCTCAGACGTCAGAATTATATCATATTTCTTATGATTCTCTGTGAGTTCTGCAAAATGCATCCAGTCTCCAGCATAGAATTTATTTTTTGTTAGTAGTAAATCCATTTTAACATCATCTTCTAATCCATCTTCACAATTTAAAAGCACATTTGGCATGGTTATTTTCTCCAAAACATCCTTGTTCTAAAACACGATACATTTCAGTTCAAGTAAGTATTACATATTGTTTTTTATGTTCCAGTCTACTTACATAATCTTGGAAATCAACGGTTGCTCCATTTTTCAAAGCATATATTCCCAAAAGGCCAGAGCCACAACCCAAGTCCAAAACCATTTTATTTTTCCAATTGGCTTCAACGTATTCTTTTGCTAGATATAAAAGTAAATCATCGGTACATTCCCAGATCTTGGCTCCGCCTTAAAAACAAGGAAGCTTAATATAGATATTATTATTAAATATTTAGTTATACAAACCTTCATAAACTCCCGCTATTAAGTCAGTATGGCTTTCTTCTGATTGTTTTATATCTTTACTATCCACATCATTGTTTGTTTTGATATCCTGAAGGAGAAACCCAGCAACAAGATGACGAATTTCAGTATTTCCAATGGTTAGCTCCTTGGCATTAAGCTCATATAGATCCATATTATTTAGAAGCTCTTTCTTTGGTTTTACTTCTTCAGCTTTATACCAGTCAATTTTTTGCTCAGCTTCTAAATCTTTAATATCATCCTTATCAACTTTAATCTTTTTGAAAGGACTCTCGGTGGAATCTGATGAATCCCGTTCGTTTACATCGAAATTGAACTTGAACATTTTGTGAGCACTTGAAACGCCCTGTTTGTTTTGGTTCTTGTTGGTAAATATGGTATCGGCACATTCACGTTTCTTAAAAAAATAACAAAACCATATGTAATTAATGACATTGGTTGCACAATAATCAATTCAATCTTATTATTACATTTTCTTATTTTGGACAAGAAACAACTGTTAAGTGAAACAAACCTAAACCACGCGAGAAACACACTGAATTTATCGATAAGCATTCACACCGCACGGTGCTAATAAGCACCGGCACTATCGCTATCGATAAAACTGCCGAAAATCCCAAAAATCTCATCACTAGAATTTGCTTTTTCGCTGGAATATATTGTTTATTATTTATTAAAATAATAAATGGCCGACCAACTTCACGACGATGTAAGTTTTGTGTTTAAAATGAATGATTCATGGTGAATAAATTGGCAATATATGTAGGATGGTGAGGCGGCGTCCATAATGTCTATGCGATTTGACCAGCAGCAAAGGCAAGACAACGCTGCCAATGGCAGCGATACCGGCGACGTTGACGACGAAGCCCTGGAAGACAACGGCGACGACGTAGATAGTGATGGTAAAAAAGATGCTGATCTGGTGTTGCCAAAGGCACTAGAGGATGTGCTTGCTCTCAAAGATCAGCGTGTGGCCGAGTTTGACACTGACGTCGACGGCCGGGGTGATGGGGGTGTATCACAAGACGGCGGCGATTTTGCCGATATCGGCGAAGACAGCGATGACGATGCCGATAACCAGGTGAATGGTGTCAGCAACAATAAAGCGGGTAAGCAAAGTAAAGCGGACAAAAATAAAAAGAAAAACGACGCAAGAAGCAAAATAAAAAGATACGCCAGAAGTTGGAATATGAGCGCCAACAACAGTTGGCACGACGCTCGGAACCAACACAGGAGCCAGAGCCCGAAGAAGAGCTAAAGACAGCAGCGGTGGGCAGCGATGACGAAGAGTCGCCAGAGAAGGACAAGGACACACAGAAACAGAGTCGAAGTAAAAAGAAGAAGGATCGAGGATTTGAAGAAAAAGAGAAGCCAAAGGAGCGCAAGAAGTCCGAAAATGGAACCGAAGATGATGTGACCATAGAGTAAGTAACTCAGCACTCTCACCGACCTTAGCTAATCATCTTTTATTCACATAGATATGTGCCTGAGAAAATCACCATCGCTGATCTAGCGCCCATGTATCGACAATTCTATCGTGTCTTCGAAATCTTTAAATTGGAAAACAAACCCAAGCCCGTGGAAAAAGACAAGGCAGCTCTGGACGCCGAGGCCTTGGCCAAGGCAAAAAAGTCGTCAAACAAATTGCACGACGATGATGACGATGATGTGGATGATGACGAAGATAACAAGGAGGATAAAGAAAAGTTGTCAAAACGCAAACTAAAGAAACTCACACGACTCAGTGTGGCAGAACTTAAGCAGCTAGTCTCACGACCAGATGTTGTTGAAATGCACGATGTGACGGCCCGCGATCCCAAATTACTGGTGCAGCTAAAAGCGTATCGCAATACGGTGCAAGTGCCACGTCATTGGTGTTTTAAGCGCAAGTATCTCCAAGGCAAACGAGGCATTGAAAAGCCGCCCTTTGATCTGCCTGCGTTCATCAAAAAGACGGGCATCATGGAGATGCGGGAATCGCTCCAGGAACGGGAAGATGCCAAGACTCTAAAGGCAAAGATGCGTGAACGTGTCCGTCCCAAAATGGGCAAAATTGATATTGACTACCAGAAACTTCACGACGCCTTCTTCAAGTGGCAGACGAAACCTCGCATGACCATCCACGGGGATCTCTACTACGAGGGCAAAGAGTTTGAGACTCGGTTGAAAGAGAAGAAACCAGGTGATCTGTCCGAGGAGCTTCGCATTGCCTTGGGCATGCCCGTTGGTCCCAATTCGCACAAGATACCGCCACCATGGCTGATTGCTCAACAGCGTTACGGTCCGCCGCCATCGTATCCGAATCTTAAAATACCTGGCTTAAATGCACCCATTCCCGAAGGCACCTCTTTTGGCTACCATGCTGGTGGCTGGGGAAAACCGCCAGTAGATGAGAATGGAAAGCCTCTTTATGGCGATGTGTTTGGCATGAATACACTTGATTTAGATGTGAGTAACAAAGCGCAAACTTTAATTTACATCAGGACCTGTAGTTTATGCTTTTTATCTGCGAGTTAACTATCAGCTAGTTTCTAGCTGACTTATCAACTCGATAATTTGAAATGAAAAAGCGTAATCACTACAAATTCCTTTAACTTGAATATGAAAATAATAAATCCATATTGGTATATATTTCTTATTTAATATTTTAGAACGGCATTGATGAAGCGGACATTGAGCGCAATCAATGGGGTGAATTGGAATCCGAGTCAGAAGAGTCCTCTGAAGAGGAGGAAGAAGATGGCGAAGATCTGGGTAATCAGCAGGATGAAACAGGCTTGGTAACACCAGTCGAGGGTTTGGTTACACCCTCGGGTCTAACTAGCGTGCCAGCGGGCATGGAAACCCCAGAAAACATTGAATTGCGCAAAAAGAAGATTGAAGCCGAAATGGAAGAGTAAGTTAAAAGCATATATTAAGCTGGTATAAAGACTGAACATACTTTTTCTTTTGTACAGCAATGAAACACCAGTGCTTTATCAAGTGCTGCCAGAGAAACGCACGGATCGTATTGGAGCATCCATGATGGGATCTACTCATGTCTATGACATTGGTGGCGGCGGCGTTGCTGGTGCCAACAAACAGCCAGTCGTGCGTTCTACAACAGATCGCGAGGGCATTGTTGAATTGGCATTGGACCCGAGTGAATTGGATCTAGATAACGATGCGATGGCCCAGCGTTATGAGCAACAGATGCGAGAGCAACAGAATCATCTGCAAAAGGAAGATTTATCGGATATGTTGGCAGAGCATGTGGCGCGCCAGAAATCCAAACGCAAGCGACAACAAACGGATCCAGCAAAGGCTACAAAGAAGTACAAGGAATTCAAATTTTAATTCTACAAAAACCTTTTTCTGTAAGCGAGTTTACTGTTTCACCGTCATTATGATATTTAAGCGACGCCGAAATAATGTCATTATTAAAAGCTGTTAGGAGAAAAACTTTTTTAATCCTTTTTATTTGTCAAAAGAGCTTAGTTTGAAATTTGGTGGGAATGTTGTTTGAGATTTCATCTACTTAAATGTGTAGCAAGATGATGAAAATGTAATTGTGCAGTTTTGTAAAAAATGAGACACTATTTTAGAATAAATGATCAGCTTAAAATCTGATATCACTCTTCAGTTCATTACTCACTACATATAATGACAATTAAATATTGAATAAGTTATTCAAGCACGTGTCATTATTAGATGGTAAATTAAAAAAGTCTCGTTTGATTTTGTAGTCACACAAAGTGCAAATATTATTTTTGTTCTTATTGATGTTGGTTGTTTTTTGGGACTTATAATATTTTAATAATTTCTTTACATTGAAACTGATCGCTTACATTTTCATGATGTGTTGTTGCCCGTGTCGTAGTAGGTCAGCAATTCAGAACAAAGCAAAAGGGGGATGTGCGAATGCAGATTAACGTTTGCAAAATTGTCCACTCGAGAAGAAAAGCATTCTGAGCGGAATTCCAGTTAACGTACATCTAGGGCGCACATAATGCACTGTCTATGTTACGGCTATAGCTAATGCTAATGTTGTTATTTAGCTGTCGACCCCATGATCGATGACCACATAAAACTGGTCATTCATCTAATTGTTCATTGAGCTGCGCCAGCAATGCTGCGCGTTTGGATTCCAGTTCACCATCGCTAAGCGTTAGCTCCTCATTTCTGGACGCCGCCGAATCTGATAAAGCGGCCGGACTGATTGGCGTCGTAGAGCGATTGTTCCGATGCCTTTTGGCTTCTTTATCCCGACGGGCGCGTTTCTCTTTTTTCTTCTTTTTCGCCGGTGAATGCGAATTGGAATCATTCTGCTGCAGTGCTGAGCCTGTGACTGGCGAATGATTTCCCAGCTCAGATTCGCAAGACGACTGTAAAAATAAGATTAAACGTTAATTGAATAGGAAAGTTTAATGTACAATTTCAACTCACAGCACGCGATTTGTTTTTACGCTTTTTCTTCTTTTTCATCAGCTTTTCACTCTCAATGCTGCCAATCGAACTGAGCGAATTCTGTTTGCAACAAACAAAAAAAAAAAGAACGAGTTATCAAATATTTACAGCAGCTCTAACCCAACTTACTGAACGTGATTTGGAGCGGCGTTTTTTGCTTTTTCCAGCTCAACAAGCTCGTTTTCAATATCTGATCTTGAGGTGGACCGCACACGTTTTTTATGCTTTTTATTCTTTTTGGATTTACGCGATCGTGAATGATGATGACTGCACGCATCCTCGCTCTCCTTAATAAAGTCCTCCCAAATCTTTTCTACGCCAATCTCTTTCTCATACAGCGCAAATGCCTCCAGATGCTCGACCAGCTTTTTGGCGCTTTCGTAGGGCTCACCCACGGATACATTCGCTTCCAACCACTCATTTTTGATTTCATTCTCCAGCTTGCGTAACCTTCGCACTTCCTCCTTCATACGTTCCTTTTCAATGGTCTCGGCCTGCAGAAAAATTAGTTTGCTTAAGCAAAGCAAAATTCAAAGAAATATGAACTTATTTTACCTTCTCTAGCAGCGAGTTGTACGTCAACTTGACATTGCCGGCATCTAAGCTGGCTGATCGTTTATCCTCGCACACCACTGTGGCAAAGTCCTCAAAGCTCGTCTTGGCTTGCACCACAAACTGTTTCTCTTTGAGTATTTCGCGTATGATTTTCTTTTCGTCATGGAATCGTGCCTTCAAGTTCTCCACATAGAACTTGAATAAATCCAACGGGGTTGAACCATTCTGTCCCAACATGGCAGAGAAACGTATATCCGCCGATATTATGGGATACAATTCCACCCACAGCGACATGGATGTCAATTTTCCCTCCTCATGCAGCGAGTCGAGTAGCGCAAGGAAACCATCCCGATTCTTGCGTTGCTGCCGTTTAAGACGCTTCTTCTCGCGCTCTCGATCTTCCTCTTCTTCTTTTTCAAGCGTACGTATGTGCTCCTCAAACACAATCAGTGCATCCTCCTTATCCATGCCTAGCAGAGTCACATCGTTCTTAAATGCTGCATTATCGAGCAGCATCACCTGTGCCTCCGACCACGTTGTGGCGTATGTAATGGACGTCATTGATTCTAGCAGCTCACCAAGCACTTTCATGTTGCGTTTCTTTAGCAGACGCGACTCCTCTTTCTCACGTTTCGCCAAATTGAAAATGCAATCCTCGTAGATGTCGCGCCGATCGGGTTCCGGGACTGTCGTCCATGTGCGATTGCTGGCAAAGACCTCTTCGCAGCGAAAGTATTTCATTTGCGAGTTCATCTTATCGCTGGACATGAGAAACTGTTCCAGATCCTCCTTGGCTTTTTTGGCACGCAGTCGCGACTCCTCACGTTCATCTTTCAGTTTCTGGGTCTTGTAAGCGTTGAAGGTTTGCTTGCGTTCATTGAGCGTTTTAAAGGCATTGTAACGCGGGTCCTTTGATATGATCTTGACACACTGATCCCAATTGGCGTTTGAGGGCACGTTGCGATCGCGAAGCAGCTCCTTGAATGCCTCTATTGCCTCACGTTTATCCTTAAACATCAATGATGCGTTGTTCTCGGTGCCGGATTTGTCATCTTTTTTAGCTAAGTAAAAATTAAGTAATATTAGTTTGGCGTAATTTCATGTGATTTGTGTTTACTCACAATTGGGCACTTCGATCGCTGCCAACGTGGCTGCCATGGCCTGATCCAGTGCCGAGGAGCTGTTCTCATTACTACTCGGCGTCAGTGGCGAGTGTATCTCCGGCGTCGGCACACGCGGCGCTGCTGGCAATGCCGCTGGCAATATGTTGGCCAAGGCCACGTGTGGTACCATGCCAGCCAGACTGGAAGACGTCATGGCTGCCACTGCTTTAGCTGCAGCTGCTGCTCTAAAACGGATAAGCACAATGTAAGCGAATGTTATGCATGTGATGTGTGTTACTTACTCCTCTGCTTTGGCCTTGGCTTTCATGTCTAGATACTCTGGCGGTGGCTCCCAGCAAGTTTCTTTTGTGCTCACATTATGATAATACACTTTATTCGCGTCCGAACGATACTCTTTCCACGGGCACTGATTGTGCAGCAGCTCTGCTGGCGTCATTAGCGCCTCCGGTTTCTCCCACGAGCTTTGCTTTGTGTTCTGATTGTAATAATAGGGACGTCCATCCGGCGCCTTATGCTCCGTCCATTCAGTGGCTAGGGTGCCAAAGGCAGCGGCCAGCTCAGGTGGAGGCGGTGCCCCAAAACCGGGAGGGGGTAGACTGAAGGGCGGCACTGGCATTCCTCCCATACCTCCCGGCGGGTATCCCATGCCGGCCATCGCAGCCGCTGGCGGCATCGGCATTGTTGAATTACTGCCATTGCCAGCGCTAGGAGGAACATTCATTTCACTATGTATTGCTAATACGATTAAATGAATTTAACGTTTTGGTACCAGTACCGGTCGTCTGGTTGCTGGCTGCCAATATGATGCGCTTTCAACTAATTTATTGAAAATTTTTAACAATTCTTAAACTTTTTTCTTTTTTGCACGTCTCTCTCGTTTTTGACAGTCACAGTTTTGGTGCGTGGTGGTGCCTTGCCAGATTGGGTAAAGTCTGCCTAAAATTAGTACATTTTCGTAATGCACCCATTTATCGATTTACGATTTATCGTCACGATTGATATTCGGTTCTTTCTTGAATCCTACGCGCAAATTTTTTTAAATTTCTTGTGTGAAATCAAAAACAAGAATTTGTTAATAAAAAATAAAATATGAATCCTACCTCTCAATTGTTTAAATTGTTGAAGTCTCTTAGCGTCCACTCTTTCTTTACTTTATAAATTCACGCTTACTTCTTAACAACATAATACTAAAAATTATTATTTATTTTATTTGTATTTGAAACAAAAGGGAAAAATTTGTTGATGACACGCGTAACCTTAAATTGTGAGGTTCTTTTTTATTGACACACATGTCTACATATATACATTTGAATGCCAGACATTGACGCATTTTATTGAAGCAGTTGGTTTGAAAGAATATGTTGTTATTAATTGCCTTCTTCAATGCTTGAAAATTTTAAAGATATAAGATCAATTTCAGCTGGCTCATAGCATAGACATGTTTTCTAAAGCGGTCCAACATTTTGTTTGCGCACGTCGTACGTTGTTGTTGTATCTGGGACTTTGTGGCTTGATTTTTTTTGTGTTTTTCTCACCATTGAGTGTTTCTTATGTGAGCCCAGAATGTTATATGGACAGTCAACTGTATGAGTCGGATAACGGTGGACTCAAGCGACTGGAGGATGTCCTGCTCTCTCAAATAATACCTCCGCCAGGAAGAAGTATATTCTTCCATGAAACCAAATGTCATTCTAGTGACGGAACTAACATATTCAAGTTGTCCGCGAGACAAGCGTGCTCCATCGAATCGGCGGCTTTGAATAATCCAAATTTTCAAGTTTTCCTATTATTTGCAACTCCCACCTATACATTGGATGATAAAAACGATCCCATACTTGATGCGCTTCGAAGCTACAAGAATATAAATCTGCGATACTTAAATATCTGGCGCTACATCAAAGATACGCCCATAGAGAAGTGGTTCAAAGAGGGCCATCTCTTTCGGTCAAAGTAAGATAATAAACTACATTACAAACATTCTAATTCTTTATGTTAATTTAACTTAGATTTCTGACGGAACACATGTCCGATCTGCTGCGACTGATTACCCTATATCGATTCGGCGGCATCTATATGGACTTGGATGTTGTAGTTCTACGCAGTATGGAGCATGTGCCGCTCAATTATGTGGGAGCCCACGATAATATCACCATCGGCAATGCTGTGATCAGTGTGGAGCCCAGAGGCATCGGTCACGAGATGACTGAATTATTCTTGGATTACTATCAGAAGCATTATAATGCCGAGGAGTATGTGTCGAATGGCCCCACATTAGTTACCGATGTGGTTAATAAATTCTGCAACAGTACAAGAATGAAGCAAACTCAAGATCCCAAAAACTGTCGTGGATTTAAAGTGTTCAATGAGACTGCGTTTTACCCATTGCAGTGGCCAAAATGGCATCATTTTGTTTTACCCAAGTACAAGGAAGATACCTTGGAAAGAACGAAGGACTCGTTCCTAATTCACTTGTGGAATAAGGCGTCCTACCGGTACTTATTCAAAGTAGGCACCAATAATGTTTACGGCAGGTATGCGGTTCTCAATTGTCCCAAAACTTATGCGGCAGCTGGAGCATACTTTTAGTATTTTGAGATGTAAGAATTTGTACTACGACTGATGAACTAATATAGTCAAATAAGTGTACCAATAAACAATTAGACAAATTAAAACCAAGAGTTGCTACCTACATAAGTGTCCACAGTACACGAACTATGCAACGGGGTCTGTAAGTTTGTTCATGCTCTTGTTACCAGCGAACACACATGGTACTGGACATCTTACTTTTGGTGATCGTAAACACATGTGCAAACACATATCGTTCTATGCAGTGATACATAATATAAAGATTCGAATATCTCTCTACCTAGCTATCTTCCTAGACATAAAAATAATAATGGTTATTGTACGTTCAGTATTTTCTCGTGGTAAAGATTTGCAAAAGTTATTAGAAATCTATTAATGTGAAAATAAAAATGAACAACAAAGATAAATGATTGACGGAATAGTATTGTATATCCGACATAAATACTCTTTAAAAATAAAATACAGCACGCATATAATTAATGGAGTCAGCTCAAGAGATATGTATTTAACCCGATGCACATATTATAACATTTGGCAGTCAAATTATCGATGTATTTTTCGAAATATATATTTTATTTCAATTTTGATCAAAGCTGATCTGATTCTACTTTGAAGTCTACTAACACATTTAATAATAAATAATATTAAATAGATTATCTGACTGAATCACAGTCTTTTGTTTGATCGAAATGTCATCAACAAATTCTTTAAGCTCTAATAATAATAATAAAAATAATGGAAAAGGTTTGTTGCTTGTCTTTGAATAACTTGATTAGACTTTCCCGTTACTATGTCATATATCTCTCACCGTTTGGTAGTTCAGACAGACATGAGAACTTTATGTATAGATAAAACATAGGTGAACAGCTGTTTCATTGATAGGTACTTTTTCATTTATCGTAAAAGGTAAAAGAAACGTGGCAATCGTGCGACTTCCTCTCAACCAAAATAATAGAAGACACTCTGACTTGATAAGACCCGCAATCACAGCAATTAAAAACAACAAGCTTAATCACAGACAACCTGTAATGTCAGTTCCGTTTGTACTTCAGCGTGAAGATGGTGTCACATCAAAAGACTATTTTGATTTGTTCCTGGATCCGTCGGCGGCATATTCTGTTATCCATAATCGCTTTTATTATTATCCTTTATTATTGTACATCAGAAAAAAGTCCAGCTGAAGTACTCCAATATCCTTGTTATATGTACTCGTTAGGCGAGAGCTCAATTAAAGGACTTGAACGACTTGAAGACGTGTTGCTATCAGATATATCACCTCCGCCGGGAAGGAGTATATTCTTTCATGAAACTAAATGTCATTCAACCGATACACCAAATATATTTAATTTATCCGCGAGACAAGCGTGTTCTATTGAATCGGCAGCTTTGAATAATCCAAACTTTCAAGTTTACCTATTATTTGCAACTCCCACCTATACATCGAATGACCAAAAGAATCCCATACTTGATGCGCTTCGAAGCTACAAGAATATAAATCTGCGTTATTTGAATATCTGGCGTTATGCCAAAGATACACCCATAGAGGAGTGGGTTAAAAAAGGCGATGTCTTCCAATCAAAGTAAGATAGTAAACTATATTCCAAACTCCTTAATTCATTATGTTAATTTAACTTAGATTTCTGACGGAACACATGTCCGATTTGCTGCGATTGATTACCCTATATCGATTCGGCGGCGTCTATATGGACTTGGATGTTGTGGTTCTACGCAGTATGGAGCATGTGCCGCTCAATTATGTGGGAGCCCACGATAATGTCACCCTCGGCAATGCTGTGATCAGTGTGGAGCCCAGAGGCATCGGTCACGAGATCACTGAATTATTCTTGGATTACTATCAGAAGCATTATAGTGCCGATGTTTATGTGTCCAATGGCCCCACTCTAGTAAGCCACGTGGTCAAAAGATTCTGCAACCACACGTCAATGAAGCAAATGCAAGAAGATCCCAAAAACTGTCGTGGATTTAAAGTGTTCAATGAGACTGCGTTTTACCCATTGCAGTGGCCACAGTGGCAGCATTTTATTTTACCCGAGTTTAAGAACGATACATTAGAGAAGACCAAGGACTCGTACCTAATACATTTTTGGAATAAGTCGTCCTACCAGAAACTTTTTAAAGTAGGCACCGACAATGCTTACGGCAGTTATGCTTCAGCCAATTGTCCCAAGACCTATGCAGCAGCAGCTGGAACAGATTTCTAAATCTAGGATAATAAATAGTTGCTCTTCTTAGTAATAAACCAATTTGTTACACACAATTAGTACAACAGTGTTCGTTTCTTATGTTTTCTCCCGCTGGCGTGCAATAGAAAATTTTACTTTTACTAAAAAAATGTTAAGTAACCCAGTTTAATGACTTTTATTTGTCCACATGTAGAACAGAGTTTCATACAATAGTTTCTTTTTCACGTCAGCACTGAAAATGAGTATTTCGGCAAGTCAACATCGTACCACAACTTATAAAAAAGCGGGAGAGTATTTCTTAGACACAAACATCTGTTAAGCAGTTCACTTCTCTACTATTCGTCCAATTGTATAAATAAAAAATATGTATTACAATCTCTAGTCTTGGTCTCTTGCATTTTTGGGAAATATTTTTCAAATGCCAAGTCATATATTCAGTTCTTTTCGAACTTACCTGGCAGTAACATGTTCCATTTAAAGAAAGTTTTCAACGCTCTCTATCGCAAATTTGGTCCGCGATTTTTCTTGTTGTTTTTGATTTGTTGTTTCGTCATTTATGTGCTACGGGGACGAAAGGCAAAATATTATTATATGGATACAGTGCGAGCATATGGAGATGCAAATCAGAATATCTTAGAAGATGTTTTATTTTCCAACGAGAAACCAACACCAGGAAAAACTATATTCTTCATCGAAACGAAATGCGAGCGATCAGATTTGAACTATAATATCCTCAACTTTACGGCTCATAACGCCTGTGGCATCGAATCTGCTGCGTTGCATCACCCAACCCATGATGTCTATGTCCTGGTTGCTTGTCCAACATTTCGCCCACAAGCTGATCCTATAATTGATGCTATGCTCAGCTATAAGAATGTGAAGTTTCGCTATGTTAATCTATGGCGATTTGCAAAAGGAACTATAATCGAAGAATGGCTAAAAACGGAGGCACTATTTCAGTCGAAGTAAGAATTAAAAAAAGGTATTTCTATTTTGATTTTTTTTTTTTTAATTTTCCTTAAGATATTTGATGAACAACATGTCTAATCTACTACGACTGCTGGCGCTGTATCGTTATGGCGGCATCTACATGGACGAGGATGTCATCATGTTTCGCAGCTTGAAAGATGAGTCTCCTAATTTTATGGGTGCAGAGACTGAGGACAGCATTGGAAATAGTGTGATTGGCATGGAGCCAACTGGACACGGACGACTTTTTTCTTATATGTTTTTAGAAGATTTTAAGCGCAATTATTCGGGCAATGTTTGGGGTTACAATGGTCCCGATGTGCTGGTACGAATGATGAAAGTAATTTGTGGTACTAACGATGTGAAGCTTATGAAAAAGGATGTGACTCGCTGTCTCGGCATCAAAGTACTCGACGTAAGTGCCTTTTATGAGATCAATTGGTTAGAAAGGGATAATTTCTTTGATGAGACTCCGAAAATCGTTAATGAAACGCTGACGCGTCTTAAGAAGTCGTATGGAATGCACACATGGAACCATGTGAAGACCAATTGGACACAAAGCGTTAATTCCCCCTCAGCTTACATCCAGTTGGTGGCTAAGAATTGTCCAAAGGTCTTTGCTGGCACTGGGAAACGTTTCACATAGACGAAATCGGAAATCACATTACCATTGTTGGTATACTTTTATTCATTTTTAACGGACACCGAAAATCATGGTTTGTTAGCTGGTAGATAAGAAAATACAAAGACCACAATAAAATTTCGTCACAGATAATACAAATGATATCTTGTTTGGTGATTAAATGTTTATCTTTAAAAGAAATTTTGATAAAGTTTGGAAATGCAAAATTTAGTTTCGTCGGTTGACCAGTATTTAATCAGACGCCATCCGTTCAACACATTCTGTATCGCTCAGTATTAGATTTTCACGAAAAAGCGATTATGAAGAAACGTTCAACGTTAATAAGTGGACGCCGTTTTTTGCTTTTGATTGTGGCTCTTAGTCTAATTATTCTTGTTGCGGTGTACTACATAACAGACATAAGGCAAACAGAAATCCCGGTCTACTCATGTTATCTGGATTACGATTCGAGAGGTTCTAAGGAAGAGCCGCAACAACTTGAAGATGTGCTCTTCGCAGACATAAAGCCAACACCAGGGAACTCTATATTCTTTCTGGAAACCAAATGCAATTGTTCTAATCATAGGTATAGTATTCTCAACTTTACGGCTCATCAGGCCTGTGCCGTCGAAGCTGCGGCATTACATCATTCCAGTTATGATGTCTTTGTGCTATTTGCCTGTCCCACGATTCGTCAGCAAAATGATCTCATACTCGATGCTATGCTCAGTTATGAGAATGTCCAGATTCGCTCTGTTAATCTCTGGCGATTTGCCGAAGGTTCCCCCATCGAGGATTGGCTAAAGAAGGATGATCTATTTCGTACCGAGTATGAACAAGAAAAGTAGTAATTTTCTATTTTACTTACCCAGATTTCCTTTCAGATTTTTGATGATCAACATATCTGATCTGCTGCGATTGCTGACTCTGTATCGTTATGGTGGCATTTACTTGGACGAGGATGTGATCATGTTTCGCAGTTTTGAGGATGAGGTCCCCAATTTTATGGGTGCTGAGACAAATACAAGCATTGGGAATAGTGTGCTTGGCCTGGAGCCTGATGGGTTTGGCCATATGGTGGCAGAGCTTCTTTTAAATGATTTTCAGCGCAACTATTTGGGCAATGTCTGGGCTCACAATGGTCCCAAGTTGTTAGTGCGCATGATGACTCGAATATGTGGTACGAATGACGTTAATGTTATGCAAGAGGACAGCAATATTTGTCACGGCATTAAGGTATTCGATATCAATGCTTTCTATGAAATAAATTGGACGGAAAGGTCTCGCTTCTTTCATAAACAATTCGCGGATGAAACGCTGAAGCGTCTGAAAGATTCATATGCGATGCACACTTGGAACCACATTAGAACTAATTGGCCTTTTAGAGTTGGGTCTAGTTCGGCTTACATGCAGCTGGTGGCACAACATTGTCCGCGGGTCTTTGCTGCCACTGGAAAATACTTCACATAATTTATTAAAATATGTGTTAAATAATAATTATTTAAATGATTGACATCTGCCAAGTTCTTAAGGATATTAAACACCTATTCGCTTAAGGTAGGTCACTAATATTACATATATTGAAAAATATATTATTTGTCTCTCTAACTAAAGCGAATTTTATTTTAGCTACTTGGAAATTAATGCTCAGAGAAAAGGCAAAACCCGTCTACGTTAAAACGCCGACTAATCTAATCTACAAATATTGCTAAACTTTTCTGTGATTCTTTTTCCCATTCTTCTTATGGTGCCACACAAACATTTCTAGACATATTTCCGTTTTATAAAGATTATAAAAACGCTCGATTAAACATTCTGCCGGCCAAACTGCCAAAATATAAAATTCTGTCAATTACATAAATTGGCGATATGTCAGTGAAGTATGTTATGTAAATCTAATTCCATCATTTGGAATTTCAATCGATTACAATTAACGAATTCTCCGTGTAATTACAAAACAAATATTGAAGGAGAAGAGTCATGGGCAACCCTACCCTATCCTTCAACTCTTTGGGCAATGGGTAAATAAATTAAATTAATTTAATTTAGCCATCTCCAATGTTGATTCAGAGCTCAATTAACTCTTTCTATGATTTTGGTTAAAGAGAAAGAGAACCGTCGATGTTAAAACGCCAACTAATCTAATCTTTACTACTAAACTTTTCTGTGATTCATCCAATTCTACCTATGATATGTTGCTCTACATTAGAAACATTTCCAGCCATTTTATTTTATGAAGATAAAATAGATGGAAAAAATAAAAAATTGGGTTAACAATTGCGTCGACTATGCTCGACTTTGAAATACTCGCTATCCATTTTGAATAAAAGCAAAACTGTGCAAAATGAATATACCTAAGAAATACAAAAATATACGGAAGGCGTTTTTTGGAAATGTGTCAAGCATTTGAAATAAAATATTGGCGTAGATCAAGAATATGAGTACTTTATGGGGTCGGAGATGACTTCTTCTGCCCGTTACATACATTTCTTTCAGGCACAAAGCTATAATACCCTTCTTCCTTTCGCATAGTTTTATGATTTTACGAAAACTTAAAAACTTACTTCCGTTGTGCCCATATTCAGACCTACACTGTGTCGATGACTATGCGGTATGAAACAGCATCGATTTGTAAATCCAAGGTTTCAAAATCGATTTAATTGTGATGAACTTGTTAAATTAGAAGTGTTATGCGCAAGTTGATTTTGCACTTACAGAAATTGCAGCTGTCCAAACAATAAAAAATGAATTAATCGTAGTAAGACTTACATCCGTAGACGTGTTTAGTTATTTCTGCAGTGTCTTGCTGTCAATATGTTCAAAGTATCGCGTTTACTAAACTGTTGTATAATCTGGAGGCGGAAATTAATTTTCTTAGGTCTCATCATCGCTAGTAGTCTATTACTTATCGGAAAAATGCATCGAGAACCTAAGATTTATCATTGTTACATGGATGCAGAACAAACGCCGAATTCCAACGAAAAACAGTGGATCTTAGGGGATATTTTATTCACCAAAGAAAAACCCATACCTGGGCGAACTATATTCTTTGTCGAAAGCAAATGCAATTGTTCAGACTCTCAATATAGTATTCTTAACTTGCCGGCTCATAGCGCCTGTGCCATTGAATCCGCAGCCTTGCATCACCCAACCTATGATGTCTTTGTCCTGGTTGCCTGTCCAACAATTCGTCAACAAACTGATCCCATACTTGATGCTATGCTCAGCTATAAGAATGTAAAGCTTCGCTATGTTAATCTTTGGCGATTTGCAAAGGGATCTCCTATTGAAGATTGGCTAACGAAGGAAGATCTATTTCGTACCAAGTAAGAACTAAAATGCAAAATTCTATTTTTTTACCAGCATTTCCTTTTCCGCTTTAAGATATTTGATGGTCCACATATCTGATTTGATGCGATTGCTGGCTTTGTATCGTTACGGTGGCATTTATTTGGACGAAGATCTGATCGTGTTTCGCGCATTGGAAGACAACAACCCCAATTTTATGGGTGCAGAGATAAAAACAAACATTGGAAATAGTGTGCTTGGCCTAGCGCCTTATGGATTTGGCCATATGTTGGCAGAGCTATTTTTGAATGATTTTCAGCGCAACTATTTAGGCAATGTTTGGGCTCACAATGGTCCAAGGTTGATGGAGCGAATGATGACCCGATTATGTGGCACCAATAATGTTACTGCTATGCAGCAAAACAGCAATCTTTGTCATGGCGTCAAAGTATTTAACGTCAGTGCCTTTTATGAGATAAATTGGGTTGAAAGATCCCACTTCTTTGATGAGAAATACGCCAATGAAACGTTGAAACGTCTTGAAGTCTCGTTTGGAATGCACACATGGAACCATATGAAAACCAAATGGCCGCTTAGTGTTAATGTTAGATCAGCATACATCCAGTTGGCAGAAAAGCATTGTCCAAAGGTCCTAGCAGCCAGTGGAAAATATTTCACATAGCTGCAAATACAAATATAAATTGAAAAATATTATATGTATGTTATTAAGTATAACAAGTAGTTTTGGAAATATATAAAAAGCGTTGAATCCCGATTAGTTGGTGGCCTTTTATTTTCTTAGGGTTTTTGCTACCACGGCACTATGGGCAAAAAGTCGCAAAGTGCGGCATTTTTACATTTTTTTTTGTGTTCGGTATCATTAAATTGACTTTATTTTTTGAATTAGAATACTTCAAGAATACTGAAACATATTTTTAAAAAATTTTAGACTTCGTTGGTAATTTGTTATTCGCCCATAATTAAAGACTATTGTCTGGACCCTCTAAAAAAAAAAATCGGCGGGAAAATTTGTGATTTTTTCTGTCAATTTTATATTCAAATACTAAATCAAACAAAAAAGCTTGAATATGGAATTTAATCGTCAAGGTATGTAATATTAATTATTGGCACTAAATTTTTAGTACATGAGATATATTGTCCAATCGTGCAATATGTTGTTGGTATGTTTTTAGGTTCCTGGTAACAAATATATTTGTGTTTCTGTGGAGTGTAACTAGTGCGTCTAGGCCGGTCGAGGCAATATTAAAGCTGAATGTTATTTACCAAACTGTTAACAATCAAATAGTGGTTAAAATTTTTGCTCCTTTTTGCTCCATTTACGGCAAAACTTAATGTTTCAGTTGTATTTACGTCTTCTTATTCAACGTTGCTTGATTTTTGGAACAACAACAACCGCCAACAAACTGCTGTGAAGCAGTTTGTTTTGCAAAATATCGATGAAAATGAATTAAGTGATGTTCAGCAAATCTTAACAAAAGATAAGCTTATTCAGTTTTTCAGATTGAATAACACTAATTTACGAAAATGCAACAGAAATGCCTGCGCAATGGCTTGCATCCTCTTTCATAATTGAGTTTCTTAAGATGATGTTCCACGCGAAAAGCCTGGTCGTAAACGCTTAATGTATACTGAGACAGAACAAAGGTTAAAGTGAAAATTAGCATTTGAACTAGAAAAATCAATGCTATTGTTGCCTGCCGTTTTGAAAAGTGTTTATAGTTATAATTTTAATTGCTACATAATGTGAGTTTGAGGTATGCCCATCAAAAGTTAAAGCAGGTACTTGATGTACTTATACGTTAATATGTTACTTATAAGTGGTATCCAATATCTCAAATTTTACATAAAGTACTTTTATAAAAACCTCCGTACTTCTTCTAGGAGCTCTCCGTGAAAATGCGTCAGAAGAGCGCAAAAAATTGTACAAACTCGAGATGTTTCCTCATGCAAGGAAAAACAGCCGCCTGAATACTATATCAGATGTGTTTAATAGAGCTTTGGATTCCTCTGATCCACTGCTTTCAACTATAAATCTAAACGAACGCCAAAGATTAAACTATAAGCCTACCAAGAGATGTTATAGCTCTTTTGGAATCTCCTGATATTGAGCCTCCAATAACATAGGCATGTGCAGACAATAATGATAATCAGGTAGAAGAAGGCGGAGATAGTGAACTCGATATTTTCGGGCAAAGTTCCCTGGAGTTGGAGGAAGAGCTTTGTGAAGAATAAATTATTAACTGGGCACCAAGGTATGGAGTCACAAAACATAATATTAGACTCTAATTAATTTTTGATTTAAATTTGCATGGATTCAAATCAAATTTAAAATGTGAATTTGCTAATAATATATTAATTTAATAAATTTTGTTTAATTTTATTAAAAATATTACATTAAAATATTTTAAAACAAATTTTAGAAAAAAAAATCGAAAATTATAACCTCATGGTAGGGTGGGCGGAAAGGAAGACGTGGTCCAATTGAAAAAAACGAATAAATCCGAAATTCTATCTTTATTTTTTTAGGTATATGTACAAAGTTTCATGTTTCTATCTTCAAAAATGGTAAAAATGCCGCAATTCAGGACTTTTTGCCCATAGTGCACTGGGAAATATTTCACATAGCTGCTAATAAAATATTAAATAATAATATTAAAATAGGAGAATAGTAATCATTATTATACAATACAATATATGTTCAGATCTGAAGATCTTAGTAGACAAAAATTTAACAGTAAGAAGACTGAAAAGATACCACATACTCGATCTCCCCGATAGATAAATCCATGCAATTGAAAATATAATATGACACATACGAGTATAATATCAGGACTCATTGGATAACTGTTATTTCGGTTTATTTAATATTAATTATATAATTTACTTATTGTTTAAATAGACAGATTGTAAATAAAAGTAGAGAGAAAAAAGATCTTAAAGATAAAGATAACTAAGTAATGTTGTAATATAACAGGGTAGCTAAGAGAACAGCTCATTCGGAATTAATCAACCTTATTAATGTTAAGTGGTTACATAACTTATGTAGTTGGACTTAAGTAGTTTAACGGATTATAAACAGGTAATACAACCAAGTTGTCGCAGTTGTGTTAATATTAGAGTTAATATTAAACGTCATTCATATGCGAATCGTGAATTGTTGCAAATGGCGGATAGCTTATTTTTATTTATTGATTTTCAATGTTTATGAGGTTATTATAATAATATTTAGTAGAGAGTTGCTTTCACAATATAAAACATGTTAATAGGAAGCGGTTTTCATGGAAATAAGTGCGTATAACATTATATTATCTATACAACTGGAAGAATTTCTGTACTAGCCAGATTAGTGAACGATTTTCAATTTAGTTTACTAACTCTGAGCTAACGACACTCCTGTGCTATAGAATCCGCAGACTCTCACAAAGATATCATATTTCCTGTCTAACATTTCATCACGACCATCTATTCCTTAATATCCCCCAAGCTATATGAATGTGAGACTTTTTCCACGCTAATCTATGGCGACTTGCAGCTAATGCACTGTACTAATTCTGTATCTGAGATCTTGTAACTCACATGTGTAGAAATTGATACTCATCATTTTTTTCCTCACTGCGTTACTGTTACTGTGTAATCTTTTCAATACACTTGAGCTAATATTAGCATAGTTCGATTATCGTTTTTACTGCAATATAACATGTACTTAAAGTAGAAAATTCAGTAGTCCCGCAACTTTCGCAATGTATCGAGATGTCTCAACGTCAGAGAACTTTCCGGGCGCGTCTCTGGAACTTTGTAAAATTGCTGATAGTTCCTCTTTTTATTATTAATATATGCGAATTTCTCACCATGCGTCTCTTTAAATTACCGCCTTCCGCGTATCCCACCTGCTATTCGATAGCTGCTTCGATGGAGCTTACTCCCGAGAACATATCTGCCATTGAAGTTAATGGTCCAATTCCACTAGAGGATATACTGCTATCGGAAGAAAAGCCTACACCTGGAAAGACAATATTCTTCCTGGAGACCAGCTGCCCTTGCTCTGAAAATGATTTTAATTTCAGCACTTTGAGCTCACGACAAGCCTGCGCCATTGAATCGGCAGCATTGCATAATCCGAACCTAGATATTTATGTTTTATTTGCTTGTCCACACTTTCGCTATCGATTCGATCCTATAATGGATGTCATTCTGAGCTATAGGAACATACAACTTCGTCGCGTCAATCTTTGGCGATTAGCGGAAGATACTCCACTTGAGGACTGGATGTGGCAAGAAGAACTTTTTAGCGCTAGGTCTGCGGTAAATTGTTTGTATAATTTTTCGATTACTGCATTTACCTCTATTTTCTGTAGATTTCTGATGAATAATATCTCCAATCTTCTTCGTTTATTGTGCTTATATCACTTCGGCGGCATCTACATGGACTTGGATGTGATCGTATTGCGTAATTTTGTGAATCAGTTGTCTAACTTTGTGGGTGCTGAGACCGAACAATATATATCGAATGCTGTTATAGGTCTGGAGTCCAACGGATTTGGTCACAAGATCGCTGAACTGTTGTTACGTGACTTTGAAGAGAACTTCAATGGCGATATCTGGGCCCACAATGGGCCACGAAACATTTTAAGCGTAATGACACAAATCTGTGGAACGAATAATGTCAGCCTCATGGAGACAAATCGTTATCAGTGCCAGGGTGTTAAGGTTTTTAATCACAAAGCCTTCTTTGAGATCCAAGGCTATCACTGGGCGCATTTCTTTGAGCCAAAATATGCGAATAAAACGCTGATACGCTTAAGGAATTCGTATCTGACTCATATCTGGAATCGATATAGTACGAAGAGATCGCTTAGGGTTGACTCCAACGCTGCCTACATTCAATTGGCGCGTAGACATTGTCCCAGGGTCTTGGCTATAACTAAAGAATATTTCGATTAGTCCGGTGAATTAATTGCTATGATAGAGGATTCAATTGCACTTGTAGTAGTATAATAAGGTAATATGTACAGCTAAACAAACAATATAAAATATACAATTAAACAGTTGCTATTTCTTTTGTTAGTAACTAGTGGTAACTACAATAGTTTAGACTGCAAAGTTCTACGTAAATGGAAATTCCGAACAAGTCTTAGCAGGTGTGTCGAATTTCTAGTTCCCTGAACTAGACTTTATTATAAATATTTGTTTTCATGGAATTGTGCTAATAATAGAATTTAAACTAATATTTCTTGAGTAAGATGATGCCGCCAACTGGAGTGCGAATAAAAATATCAAGTACATAATTCTAGAAGATATTCTACTCTCGGATGTCAAACTTTATCGATTCTTTATCAATAGCCAATTGCTACGTTCCCGGTAAATTATGAAGTTTACAGCTCGACAAGCTTGTTCCATTCAATGGACATCATCTAAGTGTTTCAAGCGTTCAAGTGCTCAAGTGTTTGTTCTATTTGCAAATTCCCATGTAATAATGTAATCAATAATGTTCAATTGTCGTATTAGGAAACACGTCTAATAAAAATATGCAAATATAACATTGAAGAACTTATTGAATAAAGTAATCCATTAAGCAAACTGCAGAACTAAAATGTGAAGTGTTTGCATTAAAAAATGAAATAATTGTAAGCAACTACTGATGTTTAGATTAAGTACTTTATTGCATAGCAAATGCAGTTGAGCAAATATTAAAAAAAAAAATATTATTATCTAGTTGAAAATAATAACTGTTTTAGCTGTTAGTTGTATTCACTCATTCACATTGTCAAGACATGAATCTACGTATAAGAAAATTGCGAGCACGTCTCTTGATCTGTCTTAAATTTGTGTTTCCCATAATAGTTTTTCATGTGGTGGAAATAATGATAATATTTATCTTCGAAGAAAGTGATACCTTATATGAATTACATGAATGCTACTTGGATGAATTGCCAGGAACAATCTCCACAAACTGGAGTTCGAATGCTGGCCACGAGTATCTAGAGGATGTGCTACTTTCGGACATTAAACCCATACCAGGACGTGCAATTTACTTTCTGGAAACTAAATGTTATTCGCTAGACTCGCAGTCTCATTATTTAATCAATTTGACAGCACGACAGACGTGTTCCATCGAATCGGCAGCTTTGCATAATCCAAACTTCCAAGTGTTTGTTCTATTTGCTAATCCCAAAGTTATAGATCCAGAAAATCCTTTTCTAAATATCATTCAAAGCTACAGTAATGTGCATCTTCGGCAATTGAATATTTGGCGCTATGTTAAGGATACTCCAGTGGAGGACTGGATCGTTAGGGACAATAAATTCATATCTCGGTAAGAGAAAATCGATTTCATCTACTTTATTGCTAATTTAATAACTTGTTTTCGATAGTTTCCCCACTGAACATACATCAGATCTACTTCGCTTACTGACCGTCTATCGCTTTGGAGGCATCTACATGGACATGGACGTGGTTGTGCTACGCAGCATGGAGGATATACCTCTTAATTTTATGGGTGCCCAGATCACCAATGTTATCTCGAATGCTGTGATTAGTTTGGAGCCCACGGGCATTGGTCATGAGGTTGGCGAATTATTCTTACGGGAATTTCAACAAACTTTCAATGGCACATATTATCTATTTAATGGACCAATGCTAATTGAACGTGTATTAGCAAAAATCTGTGGCACAAAGTCTGTCATCGAAATGCTAAATAATCGCGAACGTTGCCATGGAGTTCGATTATTCGACGCTAGTGCATTTTTCATATTGCAAAAACTGATTTACCTCTTTGATCCTAGAATGCTGAACGACGGAATAGAGAAAACAAAAAATTCATATTTAATACATTTATGGAATAAGGGCTCCCAAAAGTGCAAACTAGTCGGTCCTAGCTCTACTTATGGCAGATATGCCGCACAGAATTGTCCTAAAACTTATGCGGCTGCTGGACATTTGTTTTAAGGGATTTGACTTAAAATCCAAATAATTTTAAGAACAATTATAGTACCATAAAATTTAATCGAATTAAATTCTTTTTTTAACTTGTTCAATCCATTATCTAACCGTATAAAATATTTGTAAGAAGGCGGATAAATTTTACCGGTTTTATAAATACAAATAAAAAAGCTACAGATACTTTCTATTTTCCATTTTCAATTAAAGTGCCAAGTTTGGAATACCACGCTCAAAATATACCATAGAACACAGAATATACCATATTTTCAACCGAAGCATCTAAGATCCGACTGTGGCAGTTGTTTTTATACCCGCTACCCATAGGGTAGAAGGGTATTATAACTTTGTGCCGGCAGGAAATCTATGTAACTATGTAGATGGAGGCATCTCCGACCCTATAAAGTATATATATTCTTGATCAGCGTCAACAGCCGAAACGATCTAGCCATGTCCGTCTGTGTGTCTGTCCGTCTTGTTTTGAATGCGGTACTATATTTATATACCAAATATACCATTTGGTATATTTTTTAGTATTTTTAGTATATTTGGTAAAATTTAATAATAATACCCCAAAATATATTTTTAGTATTTTTGTAGTATATCTGGTATGTTTTGAGAATAATACCGCAAAATATATTGCTTTTATTCAAAATGGGTAGCGGGTATCTCACAGTCGGGCACACTCGACTGTAGCTTTCTTACTTGTTTCTAATAATATTAATTTCTACATTTTTTATCTGCTTGCAACCAAGGGAATTATAAATACTGTTACTGCAGTCGAGCGACTGTAGCTTTAAAATTTCACTTGGTCGATTCTATTTTTTCTAATTGCGTCGGCAGAATTGGGTGTGTTAAGAAATCGACAACAAGTTTGATTTATGTGCAACAATAATCATTGCGGACAAACAAATTATAGCTCTATCTCTTATAGTCTTTGGGATCTACATAGGTTATCATACGGATTGGCGGACGGACAGACAGACAGACAGACGGAGAGAGCTGATCAAGAATATATATATACTTTATGCCTGTTCCATACGTTTTCTCTCTATGGGTAGCAGATATAATAATCGGACAATAACTCTCTAGAAAGTTGAACCACACTTAGTGTGTTAGATACACATGAACGAACTGAGCAAATTAGCAGCTGATTAAACATTAATTATTTTCAGTATGTTGGTCAAAGAGGTACATGTTTTTACTCACTTTAAGTTTTAGTTGCATAACTTCACCTAAGTTGCAAAGACATGTTTCACGAACCTGTGAAATGGCTATCTTAAATAGCTTAAATAGCTTTTAAATTTTTTAAATTTTTCTCATGTTTAAGCTCGTACCATTTTGGAACTTATGTAAAGAAACTTTGTCACTAATGAATATGCATCATTATTACTTACTTTTCTTTCTCTGTTGCATTGAATGCTGCCTTCCAAAATCCAAAATTTACCAATGTTTGTTTTGTTTGGTAATCCAAAAGATGTACGAGGGTTGCTATTTAAGTTTCTGGTCTAGGTCACTTCTAGCCATATTAGGACCAATTGGCTATTTCCCAAAAAAAAGTTTGGACTTTTATCGATAAAAGCTCCATACAACTTTTTCATGTGCGATCACGTTTGATATCGATAAACGATTAATCAAAAACTTACCTCGGCAGAAAAATCGAATTAACTCGTGAACACTTTCGAGCAATAATTTTTCACAACTTTCGACTTGGATTATTACGACAAGAGTGCACCGATGAACTTAAATCTTTGTAAGGCGATGAAGTGCCATGTCAGAAGATGCTGCTAAAGTGTTCAAAAACCATGTTTTGGAGGTGCCTCAATCAGAGTGGAAAAAATGCTTCGACAATTGGACAATTCAAAAGTATATAAATCTTGCTGGAGAATACTGTGACAAACAATAAATTCATTTTTATACCCGCTACCCATAGGGTAGAAGGGTATTATAACTTTGTGCCGGCAGGAAATGTATGTAAGAGGTAGAAGGAGGCATCTCCGACCCTATAAAGTATATATATTCTTGATCAGCGTCAACAGCCGAGACGATATAGCCATGTCCGTCTGTCCGTCTGTGTGTCTGTCCGTCCGTCCGTATGAACACCTAGATCTCAGAGACTATAAGAGATAGAGCTATAATTTTTTTTCGACAGCATTTGTTATGTTTGCACGCAGATCAAGTTTGTTTCAAATTTTTGCCACGCCCACTTCCGCCCCCGCAAATCAAAAAAAATTGAATAACAAGTGTAATTTTAAAACTAGAGCTACGAATTTTTGGTATATACAATAACTACTGTAGTAGTTATGATTCCTGAAAATTTGGTTACGATCAGATAAAAATTGTGGAAGTTATTAAAGAAATACTTTTGTATGGGCAAAAACGCCTACTTACTATGGGTCTGAGTTGCTTTGGCCGACAATCTGGTACATTGTGCCGTTTATGGTATATTTTGAATGGTGTACTATATCGATATACCAAACATACCATTTGGTATATTTTTTTTTAGTATTTTCGGTATATTTTGAAAATGATACCGCAATATTTTGCCTTTATTAAAAATGGGAAGCGGGTATCTCACAGTCGAGCACACTCGACTGTAACTTTCTTACTTGTTTTTTTATAAATATTTGCATTTTCATTATTAGGCCAGAAATATAAATAGCAACCTTCGTAGATCCGAAGGATTCTTGCGCTTAACTTATAAGGAACTACAGAAACAAGTGAAGAACATGAAGTGAACTTCATATACGAATTGGGAATTGGATCGTCAGAGAAAATAAGTTAACGCGTCTGTGTCTCAAACATATTTTATCATTTTATATCCCACAGTTTTAAACCATTTGATTTACGGCGTTTGTTGGCTTTGCATATCTTTGGAGGCGTCTATTCGGACATGGACATGGTCGTTTTAAAAAGCTTGAGAGATGTGACACTAAACGTGGGAATCGAAATCTATGGGAATCCTACCAATGGAGTGATAATAATTAACGGCATATGGTTATTCGTAAAATGGACATTTGGTAGTTACTCTGTGGATCGAAATGGCGATGTCGTGAGACAGACAACGACCTCCTATCTAATACAAACACACAATAGCGCTTCATTAAATTGTTGTTCAAAGTCAGGTGCCAAAACAGCTTATGAGAAATATGCTCAAGAAAATTGCTCAATGCTCTATGCAGCAACTGATAAATTTTTCTCAGATACTACTGATAGGATTATTAAGATATTTTCTAAAATACGAAATGGTATCTCATACACAGTAATATTTAGTTTATTAAATGATGCAGCTGAACAAATATTAAAAAAGTACTCAATGCAATAGCCATCACCAAGTATGTTATATTTCCTTCTTAGTGCTAGTTCATTATTTTTATTGCAACGACATGCATCTTCATTGGCGGAGTTTGCTAACACATTGTCTGTTCTATGCACGAAGTCTATTGATTCCCATACTGATATTTCATGGACTGGAATTTATTGTACTCATTATGTTCACAATCTTCGAAGAAGGTCCTATAAACCGATGCTATATAGATGGAGTCCCGCCATTTGAGATGAATGCCGTCAACTTAAACCCAGCGATAGACCCCACAAGTCTAGAGGATATTATACTATCAGATGTGAAACCTCCACCAGGACGAGCAATATTCTTTCCTGAAATCCGGTGTCATCCTGGCGATGTGCATCGAATACTCCAATTGTCAGCAAGACAAGCGTGCGCTATCGAATCGGCGGCATTGCACAATCCACATTTTCAGGTGTTTGTTTTATTTGAAAGTCCCACTCATATGCCAGTTGGCGAAACATTTCCTTTACTCGATGCCATTCAAAGCTATAGGAATGTGCATTTTAGGCAATTGAATATATGGAACTTTGCAGAGGGCACTCCAATCGAAGATTGGGCTAAAAAGGCCGAACTGCTTCACTCAAGGTATGTTTTATTAAAACAACTTTTATTAACTATTCTTAATGGATAATTTCGTTTAGCTTTCAGTCCGAATATTCATCGGATTTACTGCGTTTCTTGACTCTTTATCATTTTGGCGGCATCTACCTGAGCATGGATTCCATTGTCTTGCGATCATTGGAGAACTTGACACTGAACTATGTTGGGGCCCATGATAATCAGAGTTTGGGAAATTCGGTTATTAGTCTTAAGCCCAGAGGCTCTGGCCATGAGTTTGCCAAACTATTTTTGCGCGAATTTCAGAAAAGTTACCATGCCAAGAGCAATGAACAGACTTTAATTAACCGCATGATGCAAAAATTTGTGGAACACTATCTATGAAAGAAATGCAAAAAGATGCCAATCGATGTCATGGATTTAAGGTATTCAATCCGAATACTTTTTTTGCTATTAGCGACGAGAGCAACGTTTTTGAGGAAGCCAAAGATTCGTATATAATACATCAATGGAGCGCTGACTCTAATAAATGCCAGCTTAAGGCTGATTTTAGAAAGACTTTTGATCAATTTGCGAAGAAGTATTGTCCAAGGGTCTATAAAGTAAATAGAGAATATTTTTAAAGTGATAAGCGATAATTAAATGTGTTTAATTCTTGAATAAATTACTAGATTATGATATTGTAAAAAGTGCAAAATAATAAAAGAGATATATCAATTGTTTGGCTACGACAGCTAAAGTCTCCACGATAATCAAATGCGTTTAATTATTGAATAAATTGCTAGATTATGCTATTGAAAAAAGTGTAAAATAAAAAAGGAAATATCAATTTATCAATTGTTTGGCTACGACAGCTGAAGTCTCCACGTGCATGAATTATTTATTTAAAGATGGTTATTGCACCAGCTGGATGTGCATATTTGAGATTACTTAACCTACTAAACCAATTGAGCTAATATTTCCTCTCTTCTGTCTGACGATATTTGGTTCAGTTGCTTAACAACATTCGGATTGCATCAACATGTTTCAACGTCGCAAATCTATTCGCACTCGACTCATGAACAGTGCCAAATATGTAATGCTACCGTTTTTGGTGATCAATGCGTGTATTTTAATCACAATGATTCGATACACAGCGAAGAAGCCAATTAAATATAATACCTGTTACATGGATGCAATCTCTTTGGCCATGCAAAATCGCACGCCCATTGAAGATGGCGGGCCAATTCCACTTGAGGATGTGCTGCTTTCGGAAGATCAGCCAACGCCGGGAGAATCGATATTCTTTTTGGAAACCACCTGTCCGTGTTCCGATCCCAAATATTATATGCTAAATCTGGCATCACGAGAAGCTTGCGCTATAGAATCGGCGGCATTGCATAATCCATCGATGAATATCTTTGTGTTGTTCGCCTGTGCAAACTCTCTACAACAAGTTGATCCTACAACCGAAGCAATTCTGAGCTACAGCAACGTAAAGCTGCGTCGTGTTAATCTCTGGCAACTAGCAAAAAATACTTCGATACATGATTGGATCTCAAAGGACGAACTTTTTCGCTCTAGGTCTGAAGTAAATGAAATTATTTTGACTTGATTCTAATATCTAAAATTCATTAGATTTCTGATGGTTAACCTATCCGATCTGCTGCGCCTATTGACTCTATATCGCTTTGGTGGCATCTACATGGACATGGACGTTGTTGTCTTGCGGAGCTTTGAAAATGAGCCGCCAAATTTTGTGGGTGCCGAGTCAAAGGTCAAAATTGGAAACAGTATTCTACGACTAGAGCCCAAGGGCTTTGGACATAAGATAATTGAGTACTTCTTGCTTGACTATCAAATGAACTATAACGGCGATATTTGGGCCGTTAATGGACCCGTTAGTTTGTCTCGCGTAATGTCGTATATTTGTAATACGAATAACATTACCGTTATGCAGTCGGATCAACGTCGTTGTCAAGGCATTAAGGTGTTTCGAAGCAGTGACTTTTATGCGATTTCCGACTGGACATATTTCTTTGAACCAGAGTTTGCAAATGAAACGATGGAACTATTAAAGAACTCATATGCGGCACATTTATGGGGTCACATTAGCACCCAGCGCGATCTTAGAGTTAATTCTAACGCAGCTTATATACAGTTGGCGTCTCAAAATTGCCCCAAAGTTTTAGCTGCCGCGCGAAAATGGTTTGATTAATCTAAGTGAATATTATAATTGAAATGTAAGCTGCACTATAGCTGATAATTTGAGTACTTTGAAGATTAGTACTAACTTGGCCTTGAGAGTTTAAGACCTGGCACTTAACCACTTACCAATTACGAAATTTGCCAACTGATGGAGAAACCTCAACTAAAAACACATCAATATTTAGAATTTCATTGCCGATTTTTTTTTATTTACTGAGGGATAATATAATATAACTATTTTTCGAGAATTTCATTTATTTACTGAGGGGTAGTATAATATAACAATTTCTCTAGAATTCCATTTGCCGAATTCTTTATTTACTGATGGATAATATAATATAATAATTTCCTAAGTATTTCATTTATTTACTGAGGGATATTAATAATTTTTCTAGAAGTTCATTGCAGAATTTTTATACCCGCTACCCATAGGGTAGAAGGGTATTATAACTTTGTGCCGGCAGGAAATGTATGTAACAGGTTGAAGGAGGCATCTCCGACCCTATAAAGTATATATATATTCTTGATCAGCATTAACAGCCGTCCGTCCGTATGAAACACTGGATCTCAGAGACTATAAGAGATAGAGCTCTCATTTTTTTTTTTTGTGTATACAATAATAACCATAGTAGTTATGATTCCTGAAAATTTGGTTGCGATCAGATTAAAAGTTAGAAGTTATTAAAGAAATACTTTTGTATGGGCAAAAACGCCGACTTACTAGGGATCTTAGTTGCTTTGACTAACAATCTGGTATATTGCAGCTGAACAAATATTAAAAAAGTACTCAATGCAATAGCCATCACCAAGTATGTTATATTTCCTTCTTAGTGCTAGTTCATTATTTTTATTGCAACGACATGCATCTTCATTGGCGGAGTTTGCTAACACATTGTCTGTTCTATGCACGAAGTCTATTGATTCCCATACTGATATTTCATGGACTGGAATTTATTGTACTCATTATGTTCACAATCTTCGAAGAAGGTCCTATAAACCGATGCTATATAGATGGAGTCCCGCCATTTGAGATGAATGCCGTCAACTTAAACCCAGCGATAGACCCCACAAGTCTAGATGATATTATACTATCAGATGTGAAACCTCCACCAGGACGAGCAATATTCTTTCCTGAAATCCGGTGTCATCCTGGCGATGTGCATCGAATACTCCAATTGTCAGCAAGACAAGCGTGCGCTATCGAATCGGCGGCATTGCACAATCCACATTTTCAGGTGTTTGTTTTATTTGAAAGTCCCACTCATATGCCAGTTGGCGAAACATTTCCTTTACTCGATGCCATTCAAAGCTATAGGAATGTGCATTTTAGGCAATTGAATATATGGAACTTTGCAGAGGGCACTCCAATCGAAGATTGGGCTAAAAAGGCCGAACTGCTTCACTCAAGGTATGTTTTATTAAAACAACTTTTATTAACTATTCTTAATGGATAATTTCGTTTAGCTTTCAGTCCGAATATTCATCGGATTTACTGCGTTTCTTGACTCTTTATCATTTTGGCGGCATCTACCTGAGCATGGATTCCATTGTCTTGCGATCATTGGAGAACTTGACACTGAACTATGTTGGGGCCCATGATAATCAGAGTTTGGGAAATTCGGTTATTAGTCTTAAGCCCAGAGGCTCTGGCCATGAGTTTGCCAAACTATTTTTGCGCGAATTTCAGAAAAGTTACCATGCCAAGAGCAATGAACAGACTTTAATTAACCGCATGATGCAAAAAATTTGTGGAACACTATCTATGAAAGAAATGCAAAAAGATGCCAATCGATGTCATGGATTTAAGGTATTCAATCCGAATACTTTTTTTTCTATTAGCGACGAGAGCAACGTTTTTGAGGAAGCCAAAGATTCGTATATAATACATCAATGGAGCGCTGACTCTAATAAATGCCAGCTTAAGGCTGATTTTAGAAAGACTTTTGCTCAATTTGCGAAGAAGTATTGTCCAAGGGTCTATAAAGTAAATAGAGAATATTTTTAAAGTGATAAGCGATAATTAAATGTGTTTAATTCTTGAATAAATTACTAGATTATGATATTGTAAAAAGTGCAAAATAATAAAAGAGATATATCAATTGTTTGGCTACGACAGCTAAAGTCTCCACGATAATCAAATGCGTTTAATTATTGAATAAATTGCTAGATTATGCTATTGAAAAAGTGTAAAATAAAAAAGGAAATATCAATTTATCAATTGTTTGGCTACGACAGCTGAAGTCTCCACGTGCATGAATTATTTATTTAAAGATGGTTATTGCACCAGCTGGATGTGCATATTTGAGATTACTTAACCTACTAAACCAATTGAGCTAATATTTCCTCTCTTCTGTCTGACGATATTTGGTTCAGTTGCTTAACAACATTCGGATTGCATCAACATGTTTCAACGTCGCAAATCTATTCGCACTCGACTCATGAACAGTGCCAAATATGTAATGCTACCGTTTTTGGTGATCAATGCGTGTATTTTAATCACAATGATTCGATACACAGCGAAGAAGCCAATTAAATATAATACCTGTTACATGGATGCAATCTCTTTGGCCATGCAAAATCGCACGCCCATTGAAGATGGCGGGCCAATTCCACTTGAGGATGTGCTGCTTTCGGAAGATCAGCCAACGCCGGGAGAATCGATATTCTTTTTGGAAACCACCTGTCCGTGTTCCGATCCCAAATATTATATGCTAAATCTGGCATCACGAGAAGCTTGCGCTATAGAATCGGCGGCATTGCATAATCCATCGATGAATATCTTTGTGTTGTTCGCCTGTGCAAACTCTCTACAACAAGTTGATCCTACAACCGAAGCAATTCTGAGCTACAGCAACGTAAAGCTGCGTCGTGTTAATCTCTGGCAACTAGCAAAAATACTTCGATACATGATTGGATCTCAAAGGACGAACTTTTTCGCTCTAGGTCTGAAGTAAATGAAATTATTTTGACTTGATTCTAATATCTAAAATTCATTAGATTTCTGATGGTTAACCTATCCGATCTGCTGCGCCTATTGACTCTATATCGCTTTGGTGGCATCTACATGGACATGGACGTTGTCGTCTTGCGGAGCTTTGAAAATGAGCCGCCAAATTTTGTGGGTGCCGAGTCAAAGGTCAAAATTGGAAACAGTATTCTACGACTAGAGCCCAAGGGCTTTGGACATAAGATAATTGAGTACTTCTTGCTTGACTATCAAATGAACTATAACGGCGATATTTGGGCCGTTAATGGACCCGTTAGTTTGTCTCGCGTAATGTCGTATATTTGTAATACGAATAACATTACCGTTATGCAGTCGGATCAACGTCGTTGTCAAGGCATTAAGGTGTTTCGAAGCAGTGACTTTTATGCGATTTCCGACTGGACATATTTCTTTGAACCAGAGTTTGCAAATGAAACGATGGAACTATTAAAGAACTCATATGCGGCACATTTATGGGGTCACATTAGCACGCAGCGTGATCTTAGGGTTAATTCTCAGGCAGCTTATATACAGTTGGCGTCTCAAAATTGCCCCAAAGTTTTAGCTGCCGCGCGAAAATGGTTTGATTAATCTAAGTGAATATTATAATTGAAATGTAAGCTGCACTATAGCTGATAATTTGAGTACTTTGAAGATTAGTACTAACTTGGCCTTGAGAGTTTAAGACCTGGCACTTAACCACTTACCGATTACGAAATTTGCCAACTGATGGAGAAACCTCAACTAAAAACACATCAATATTTAGAATTTCATTGCCGATTTTTTTTTTATTTACTGAGGGATAATATAATATAACTATTTTTCGAGAATTTCATTTATTTACTGAGGGGTAGTATAATATAACAATTTCTCTAGAATTCCATTTGCCGAATTCTTTATTTACTGATGGATAATATAATATAATAATTTCCTAAGTATTTCATTTATTTACTGAGGGATATTAATAATTTTTCTAGAAGTTCATTGCAGAATTTTTATACCCGCTACCCATAGGGTAGAAGGGTATTATAACTTTGTGCCGGCAGGAAATGTATGTAACAGGTTGAAGGAGGCATCTCCGACCCTATAAAGTATATATATATTCTTGATCAGCATTAACAGCCGTCCGTCCGTATGAAACACTGGATCTCAGAGACTATAAGAGATAGAGCTCTCATTTTTTTTTTTTTTTGTGTATACAATAATAACCATAGTAGTTATGATTCCTGAAAATTTGGTTGCGATCAGATTAAAAGTTAGAAGTTATTAAAGAAATACTTTTGTATGGGCAAAAACGCCGACTTACTAGGGATCTTAGTTGCTTTGACTAACAATCTGGTATATTGTGTCGTCTATGGTATATTTTGAATGTGGTACTATATCGATATAACAAATACACCGTTTGGCATATTTTGTAGTATATTTGTATTGTTGGTATATTTTGAAAAAATACCGCAATATTTTGCTTTCAAAATGGGTAGCGGGTACCTCACAGTCGAGCACACTCGACTGTAACTTTATTACTTGTTTATTTATTGAGAGATAAAATAATATAACAATTTTTGTAACATCCCTCAAAATTGAACAGAATTCGCATCTTAAGAAATTGCGTCAATGAGCAAATGCAAGAATACCAGTTCAGCACACACCAGTTGAGTTAATATTTGTAGTCTTATTGAGCAAATATAGTATAGTTTTTTTTTTCTATGCTTAAGTTGAAAACTTCGCATATGCATTAGCTTCAGTACTTTCCCAACATTCATGACAACATGTTGCAGTGGCAAAGACCCATTCGTGCTTTTCTCTTAAACAGTGGCAAAATTCTACTGTTTCCGGTTTTATTAATTAACGTGTTCATAATTGTCTTTATGCTCCTTCGCATAGAGAAGTCAATAGTACGTGTGAAAAACTGTTATAAAGAAGCGGTTACTAATGGCCTGAGTTCCATGAACTGGACTTCAATTGAAGGAGCTGAACCAACTCCCCTAGAGAATGTATTATTTGCGGAGAAAAACCGCGCCCGGGTCGCACGATATTCTTCTTGGAGACTAATTGTGTCTGTGCAGATCCGCAATATAATTTGCTCGCTCTGAGGCCACGACAGGCTTGTACAATTGAATCGGCTGCACTACATTATCCAGATTTAGATGTTTTTGTTCTCTCGGTGTGTTCAAGTTACCGGAAGCCCAGCGATCCAATAATCAACACGCTTCTCAGCTATACGAATGTTCATATACGTCGAGTTAATTTATGGCAATTTTCAGCAGAGACTCCAGTCGAGAATTGGATCAGGAGGGAAAATCTATTTGACTCAAGGTTCGCAGTAAATTTTAATTAATATATTATATATTATGATCTTATGTTATGTTAAGTTCTCATAATTTAATACAATAGAAATTTCCAGAATTTGAAAGGTATTGAAAATTAATTCAACTATCACTATTCACTGCATAAAAGTGAAATTAAGTTTTTATGCAGTTACCCTCATTTTTCAGTACAATATTTAGCTAATCTTAGTTCTTATATGTCTCACTTACCAGATATCTGATGAACAATATATCCAATCTGCTACGCTTATTGGTTCTATATCGTTATGGTGGCCTTTATTTGGACATGGATATGTTAGTGCTGCGCAGGTTTGAAAATGAATCAATCAATTTTTTGGGTGCTGAACCCAACTTCAGTGTTGGGAATAGTGCTATCGGACTTAAGCCATACGGATTTGGACGAAGGCTTGCCGAACTATTCCTGCTGGACTTTCAAAGAAATTATAATGGCAACATCTGGGCCCAAAATGGACCCAGAAGTGTGTCCAGAGTGATGTCATATGTTTGCAACACAGACAACATTACTGTAATGCAGCAGGATCTTTTTCGGTGCCAAGGAATTAAGATTTTCCCAGTGAAAGACTTTTATGAAATTGCCGGTCATGAGTTGCAGTATTTCTTTGACCCAAAGTTTGCGAACGCAACAATGAAGCGATTACGGAATTCATATTTGACACATATATGGAATCACCAAAGTTCAATGAAACCCCTTAAAGTTGATTCTAAAGCCGGCTACATTCAGTTGGCAGCTCAACATTGCTCTGCAGTTTTAAAAGTCACAGAAAAGTGGTTCAATTAATGTAAGTAATAATTATTATTATTATTAAAAGACTAACTATATTCATTACATGAAATATATTTCTTACAGCCTCAATGGAACTGCTTAATGCTTTTTCTCCCTTCTGTATTGAGTTCGTTCATTAAATAGAATATACTGCTGCCAGTATACTATCCGAATATAGTATTTAGTCGATCAGATATCATTCGAAGATATTTCATATCATAAGAAAACGAAATGTTTACCAAATTGTTATGTAGATCACAGTAATTATATTCTAGAAATCAAACGTTAAATTAATTTTCTTAATGTATTAGCAATATTATGTAAATTGAATTTAGATAATAAGTTCAAGTACTTATGTGGTGTATTGTATTTTCCAACACAGTGTATCTGAATACATTCTAGTTAACACAGCTATTTCAAGTTCTTATATAGTTTCGCTATATAAGAATATTTAAGAATGTTGAATTGCTATTTTAGTATGCAAACTATGTTTAAAATAAATTTTATATAGAGTGATCTATACAAACGCATATCCTCACTCATACATTTACTGATAATTACTCACCACTAACGAAAGAAACAGAAACATTAAACAAATTACATGTTTTTCTCTTAGTCCTGAAAAATGTTCCTATCTAATGAACTTTAGCTTAATGTACATGGCTGACCTCATAAAATAGATTAGAAACAACCTCAAGGTTCAAAGAAATTCACTTTCGATATTTCGAAAGTTATTATGTTCTTATATCTCATGGGTGTGGTCATAGAAAAGTCGACATGTGGATAAGAAAAAGACAGTGCAGATATGCTGAGCATGTTCCCAAAAGAAGACCCGATACTACTATGATTGTCGTGTGAGGTTGGCGAACGATGTTATAATTTGTAGGAGCATATAAAACATGCGGATGAGCAACAAATTTTCACTACTCTAATTAAGCTTGAGCACCCAAGTCATACAGTCTTCCGCCTCAGTATGTTTCAAACGCCAATGAAATTACCAATTCTACAACGAATATTATTCTGCCTGATCGCCGGTGGGATAATGTGGTTATTTGTGGCATCCCCAACCGATGACATGCCTGCCAATTTTAAGCCATTTCCTTGTTTTATGGATGCAGACGATGACAACGCAGATGATAGCCTCATAAGACTGGAGGATGTACTACGAGCAGATGTAAAACCGACACCAGGTAAAACAATATTCTTCCACGAGACGCGATGTCATCCGCCAGGATCGAAGTACATCATGGACTTGACAGCCAGACAGGCATGTTCCATTGAATCGGCAGCATTGCACAATCCAAACTTTGAGGTATTTGTGCTCTTTGCAAGTCCCACCTATCTACCCGGAGCTGAAAGGCCGAAGTTACCACTGATTGAGGCTCTTCAAAGCTACAAGAATGTGCATTTTCGTCAACTAAATATTTGGCGTTATGCGAAGAACACTCCGATCGAGGAATGGATCAACAAAGGACTACTTTTTGAATCAAGGTAGGAATGGATGCATTATCATAAATTTTTACGCTCTCATTATGCCTACTTCGCATAACATATATTTGAAATAAGAATCAGATTATACTTAGCCGTGACCGTTTATCATTATGTAACAAGTAGGAAGGCTACAGTCGAGTGTGCTCGACTTAAGCAACTAAGACCCGATTGCAGCATGCGTAATTTGCCATAAAGTAGTATTTCTCAAATAACTTTTACAATTTTTATCCAATCCAATTTTCAGGAATCATAAATAGTTTCTATTATCAATATGAATTTAAGACTCTATCTTTAAAATTACGTTTGTTATTCGATGTTTGTCCATTTGTGGGGGAGGAAGTGAGCATTGTAAACATTTGAAACAAACTTGATCTGCGTGCAAGCATTGCCAGTGCTGTTGAAAAAAAGTATGCCTCTTATAGTCTCTGATATCTGAGTGTTCATACGGACAGACAGACGGACGGACTGTCGGAGAAGTCTCCTTCTGCCTGTTACTTACATTTTCTGGAGGCACAAGGTTATAATACCCTTCTACCCTATATAGGTAGCGAGTATAAAAATCTTTAAAATTATACAATTAGCATTAATGAACAGTTATATGTAATTGCAATTAATTTTAGGTAAAATTTCTGACATTGCATCTCAGCATTAATTAACTTGTTTCACATCTGCCTTAGCTATTTAAAGGAACACACCTCGGATTTTCTGCGTATATTGAGCCTCTATCGCTATGGAGGTATCTACTTGGACATTGATGTTGTCGTATTGCGTAGCATGGAAAATATTCCATTGAACTATGTGGGAGCAGAGACTCCTGGCGCGCTATGCGGTGCAGTCTTTAGTCTGGATTCCAAAGGCACAGGACACGACATTGCCGAACTATGTTTAAAAGACTTTCAAGAAAATTTCAATGGACAACAGTACATTACAAATGGACCTAGTTTAGTGATGCGAGTGACCAAAAAAATATGCAACTCAACATCGATACAAGAAATTGTGGCAGAGCAAAGAAATTGTAACGGATTTCAAGTATTCAATACAACGGCATTTTATCCGATTCCTTGGCCATCATGGCGTCGATTCGTTGAGCCGCAATATCTCAATGAAACGTTAGAACAGACAAAGGATTCGTATTTAATACATTTATGGAATAAGGTGTCGAAGGAGCTGAAATTTAAAAAGGGCGATGACACTGCCTACGGAAAGTATGCGCAAGAACACTGTCCCAAGGTCAATGCGGCAGCTGACGAATACTTTTAAATATCTACAAGTAGTACCGAATATTTTTATTTGTGTGGTAGGAATAGAAAATATTTGTTATAATAATGTATGTATTATAATAATAATTATAATATATATTAGTTGACAATTTCTCACCTCAAATGGTTGTTTAAAATCAAACGTAACATTTGTTTTCACAATGTATTAGCAATGTAAGCATATCTTCAATTTAGTTAATAAGTTCGAATACATAAGTTGGGCATTGTAATTTTCAAATACAGTATATATAGCTGGATACATTCTAGTTAACACAGCTGTTTCAAGTTTTTATATAGTTTCGCAATAAGTATGAATATTACTGAATCTTGAACCACGTTAACATATTTAAATAGCTGTAATCTATGTATACAAACGGATTCGTACACTTATATATTTATTAGAACAACAGACCTGCCAACTCAAAAAAAAAAAAAGAACTAGCTCGAAATGTTCAGCCCGCAAAGCTTAAATTGAACTCTACTCTTTACATTTTGTACAATGTATATTTCATGAATACTGGCCGTAGTGTTCCTTCTGATAAGAAAAATACTTTGATTGAAATGAAGATACGCTGAGCATGTTCGCAAAAGAAAATGACCCGATACCAGCCGAAGGTTGTCGTACGATGTTATAATGTATAGGGGCATTAAAAACAAACGAACGAACCGCACATGTTCATTACTCTAAATGAGCTTGAGTTTCCAGGTCATACAGTCTTCCGCCTCAGTATGTTTCAAACCCCGATAAAATTACCAGTGTTCCTACCAAAAATTCTACAACGAGTATTATTCTGCCTCATGGCCGGTGGGATAATGTTGTTATTTGTGGCATCCCCGACCGATGACAATGACATGCCAGCCAACTTTAAGCCGTTTCCATGTTTTATGGATGCAGACGATGACAACGCAGATGATAGCCTCATAAGACTGGAGGATGTGCTGCGTTCAGATGTAAAACCCACGCCAGGTAAAAATATATTCTTCCTCGAGACGAGTTGTCATCCGCCAGGATCGAAGTACATCATGAACTTGACAGCCAGACAGGCATGTTCCATTGAATCGGCAGCATTGCACAATCCAAACTTTGAGGTATTTGTGCTCTTTGCGAGTCCCACCTATCTACCCGGAGCTGAAAGGCCGAAGTTGCCACTGATCGAGGCTCTTCAAAGCTACAAGAATGTGCATCTGCGTCAATTGAATATTTGGCGGTATGCAAAGGGCACACCAGCCGAGGAATGGGTCAATGAAGGAGATCTGTTTGATTCAAGGTAGGAATAAATATCATAAACTTTTACGTTTTCATTACACCCTCTACGCATAACACAGTGGGACTAAACTGTTGAACCATGTAAAGGTATAAAATTAGAATCAATTATATAGATTACATTAGCCGTGTCCGTGTCCGTGTCCAAACGTGTTCCGTTTACATCATAATGAAACTGAGACCAGATAGATCACTTCAATATTTTACATTTCACATAGTGACATTTATGGTAGGTTTCCTGTCTATAGTATAGTATAGTTTATAGTGGAGTGTGGAAAATATATTTGTATGCACATATATTCCTAATTAGAGTCAACCACAATAATGATAATGAGTTCTGCATGTTCTTCTGCACGTCTTCCTGTCTGTTCTTCTAAGATACATACATAATTATTTCAGTATGTTCAGATAAATAAAAACTTTTGGTTTCTATAATAGACGGAAGTAGACGGAAGTAATGTCGATAAGTGAAATTGAAAATAAAAATGATTTTGCTTTCATTTTTATATTTAGCGGATGCGCACTAAGTTTTTTGATTCAAAACAATTGTTAAATATTTTTTCTATGTCAATAAATAAGGTGTACCTTAATGTTATATTAATATTAAACCAACATTTGCCGTAAGTAAAACACTCGAAAATATTCAATCATAATATTTTTTTTTTTTTATTATTTTTAACAATCCTTAATGAGCAGTTATATGCAATTACAATTAATCAATAAATAACTTGATTCACATCTCATTTAGCTATTTAAAGGAACACACCTCGGATTTTTTGCGTATATTGAGCCTCTATCGGTTTGGCGGAGTCTACTTGGACATTGATGTTGTCGTATTGCGTAGCATGGAAAATATTCCATTGAACTATGTGGGAGCAGAGGAACCTGGTGCGCTATGCAATGCAGTCTTTAGTCTGGATTCCACGGGTATAGGACACGAGATTGCCGAACTATGCTTAAAAGACTTTCAAGAAAATTTCAATGGACAAGGATACATCTCTAATGGGCCCAGTTTAGTTATGGGAGTGACAAAAAAAGTTTGCAACTCAACATCGATCGAGGAAATTGTGGCAGAGCAGAGAAATTGTAACGGATTTCAAGTATTCAATACGACGGCATTTTATCCGATTCCTTGGCCATCATGGCGTCGATTCGTTGAGCCGCAATATCTCAATGAAACATTAGAACAGACAAAGGATTCATATTTAATACATTTGTGGAATAAAGTGTCATATGAGATGAAATTTAAAAAGGGCGATGACACTGCCTACGGAAAGTATGCGCAAGAACACTGTCCCAAGGTCAATGCGGCAGCTGACGAATACTTTTAAATATGTATCTATAAGTAACGAATATTTTTAATTGTGTGCCAGGCATAGAAAATATTTGTAAGCTAAGTATTAATTAATAAAATTTACAGTAGTTACTACGTAGGAAAACAATTATGACCAGCTGTACAAGTTCAAACGTAGCCGGCAAATATTATTTAACAATTTCTCACCTTAAATGGCCATTAGTTAATTAATTTATCTTAATTTCCCTATTTTAAAATGTCAAATCGTTTGCAACGGTCACACATTTTACTGTTCGACCAATATAAATAACTATTTGGTTATTTAATGTCACTTAAGAACTCCACTTTATTAGTTTTGCGCGCACTGCAAGTTAAGCTTATACACGCCTTACAATTTACTCCTAATACTGTTAACTAAATAGCTCGTTAACTCCACACGCAAATGTTACAGTATTCTTCACGGGAACTGTGACTCTGCTCACTAAAATACTAATGTGATAATGTGATGTGGCTAATGAAATTTGTATGAAAAGACTTAAACCTTTTTGTAATGAATATATTTTACAATTATTACACACCCATTGTTGAAATTAAAAATATGTATTGGATACATGGTATTTTTTAATATACTAATCTGAGATGTGAGCAGCTGATTCTGTTATATAGAACAGCTGTTCAACTTGCATCAATCAGTTTTGTTGCATATCTTTGATCTGCATTTAAAATTAACTAATAGCATAACAAATAGTGCTGTTTAATTAATTATTTTGATATAATTTAATAAGATGGATTATTGCAAAATGTGCTTCAGGAACAGAAAATTATCGTTACAAATTTATCACAGCAACCTTGAATTGCAGGCTGTTAATTACATTCCATAAAAATGTAACCATTACATTGCACTGTTCGATTGCAGCTAGTGTGTGTGTGTGTATGTGATTGTGTTTGTATTTTCAGTTGTGTGCTTGCGGCTGTGTATATTTATTTGTTTAGCATACATTTGCACATTAAGATGATTGCGTTTGTTTTGTTGCCACCTAATAATGTTATTATTTATTCAGCTATATTTTCTGATGACATTAACTGCCAATGAATAAGCTACTGTCTTTAAATCACTGAGTGAGCGTAATCATAATCATAACAACAAACCCCGCTTTTGTTTATTTTAAATACATATATTTGCGGCAGCATCATCATTATCATCATGTTATGGCGCCTGAACTTGTTATTAGCGCGTGTGCTACATAATGGACGATTTCGTCTGCTTCTTTTGGCGCTTATACTGCTGCTTTTGCTTAGCATTTTGCTGACTTATCGCTGGCGAACTGATGCTCAGCTTTGTTTTATGGAAACGCCAGCAGCCCAACAGCAACAGCCAGTGAATATTCCGAAAATTCTTGATGATGTGCTGGTTACTGAACCAGTGCCCATTCCGGGTCGCAGCATCTTCTTTCACGAGACGAGCTGTCATCGACCGAAACGCAAAAGGCCGCGTCCTGGGCTGAAAAGTACAGAAATGCAGTACAACATGTTGCAATTGACGGCGAGACAAGCGTGTGCCATTGAATCCGCTGCACTGCATAATCCCAATTTCCAGATCTTTGTTCTGTTTGCCGGTCCCACCTATCATTACTTTGGCAACAGTAGCAACGGGAGTGGAAGCGGGAGCAGCCAACGTTATCAGCCTTTAATCGATGCCATTTTGAGCTATCGAAATGTGCAGCTGCGTCAGCTAAATTTATGGCGTTTTGCTAGCGGCACTCCTGTTGAGAATTGGCTCAACGATGGTCCACTGTTCCGCTCCAGGTGAGTGAAGTTCTCCTTTCGCCGGTCAGCCTGTTTTTCACTAATCAGCATTGTTTCATTTGATCAGCTTTCTCTCCTCACACATCTCTGATTTTTTGCGCTATTTGACTCTCTATCGCTATGGCGGTTTGCATCTGGACATGGATGTGGTGATGCTGCGCAGCGTTGAAGACCTACCACCCAATTATACGGGGCCGAATCCAACATTCACTTGGCCGCTGGTGTTATGAACTTAGCTCCCAATGGATTTGGCCACGAGATTGCAGTTTCGTGCCTGCAAGATTTTATGCATAATTTCAATGGCAAAGATGTGGGCAATAATGGTGCGGGTGTGATAACGCGCGTGGCACAAAAATTATGCGGCACCAAAGATATCAGCGTCATGCTGGATAATCGTAAACGTTGTTTGGGCTTTAAAGTGTTCGAACGCAACGCATTCTATGCAGTTCCATGGAAACATTGGCGACACTTTTTCGAACCGCAGTTGCTCGAGCAAACGCTTGCACACACTAAAGATTCTATTGTGGTAAATTTGTGGAACAAACATTCAAAACAACAAGTAATTAAAGTCGGTTCAAGTACCGCATATGGTAAATACGCAGAACAGCACTGCCCACGATCGTATGCGGCAGCTGGTGAATATTTCTAAGTGATCAATTAGATCTACTCTATACCAAAGATCAAACAAAAAGAGCGCACACAGTGAGAGAGCCATAGAGAAAAAAGAGAACGGATGCTCTATTCTATTTGTTACATACAATACGTTTATTAGACTCGCCCACATTCCAAATATGAATCAAACAAATGCTCAATTTAGCAATACCTCGTTTTTGGGGCAATATATAAAATTTATAAAATTTGACGTATGACACGAGCAAAATTTTTATTATGCAGATTATTTCATTTGGTTAGTAGAAATAAGAACGAAACGTACGAAAAACCCAATTCAAATATGGTATAATATTTGCAATACTTATGTATGTATGTAAAATAGTATAAGAAACATTTTTGGTGTCGGCTAGCCGACATTTGAGTACCCTTGCAGAATCTGCAAAAAATAGTAAATATCATTTGTATACAAAACTCTTGTGAAATTCATTAAGTTTTCCTTAAATACATATGATAAATTATTTTCATTTAGATATTCAAAATACAAATATAATATTAATGTTCTCGGATTTTGCAGTATTTTTTGGTGCGTTTTTTCGTTGGTATTTTTTAATGTACATTACTGGCCATTAGGAGTGCAAAAATACCGCTAAGTGAAAATGCTGGTATTAAATGACGTCAAGCGTGTCTCAATTGGTGGTTGTTAAGCGAGGTGTAGTAGATAGTGAGGAGTAGCTGGGAAAAAAAGTTGGCAACATGAAGTGCAAATATATAATGGAAGCGAGCACAAAAACAAAGTATAATGTACGTATTTTTCACATAATAAACGTTCTTATTTCAATTGGAAGTGTTTGTGGTGGTTATCTGCTATGATTTACTTATTTGAATAAACTCCGACAAGTTGCTGTAAGAGATAGCGTCGCAAGCATAGTTTTTTTTTTGTTAGCTTGATAGCAAATTAAAAGTCTCGTTTCATTTAGTTTTCAGCCAAGATTCATTTGTGACAGTCCCATTAAATGGAATTCGAAATGTTAATTGATAGGTCAGCAAGAGAGTGTTCAAATACTTAATGTCAAGCTCATCGAGACGGACTGACAAATTGTCAGTCATTGTCAGTGACAATGAGAGACAGTGAGAGAGAGAGAGAGATCGAGAGTACAATAACAAATGTATGCAAATTAGGGTTGTCGAAAATTTTAAAAAATGTCGTATCGATGATATTTTTTTTATCAAATAATATGATAATAATATTTCTAAATATCTCCGAAAAATATCGATATATTTGATATTTTTGATTTTTTTTTATAAAAATGTTTTTTCCTGGATAATAAAAAGAAAACAAGTTTTATAAACTTCCATATTTTAATTATAATTTAATCAACATGTCTTATGTCTTATATGTATCTAAATTTAACATCAAGCCCAATTGGCAGAATTTAATGATTTTAAAAACACTCTTTGTTTTATGTGTATGTCCGTCATTCGGCTCCTAGCATCGCTTATTGCGCAAGTGTGACGACAAATTCGATGAATTACCGCTGGTTTTAATTGTTTTCTCACAATGAATGCGCTTTGCGGTGCCGCCTGTTATATTTGTGTAATTTGATTTAACATTTATTTTTATTATTATTATTATTAATTATTAATTTAAGTTTAAATTGAAAGTTTCAATCGACGCTTTGAATTTAGAGTGACCAAGGAAAAAATATAAAAAAAAAATATCGTGATTCGATATTTGGGCAAAAAAAATATCACGATATAAATATATAATTTTTAGAAAAAAATATCGAAATATTGATATTTTGATATATTATCAACAACTCTAATGCAAATGTAAACACTCTATAAGTAGAATGGATATCAGTGTTCACTATCGCATTACCCAGCAAATGATTCATCTTATTAAAGAATGTGGGTTTGCATTTTATGTAGTAATATTTCAGAATCTTAAATCAAAACTCCCTCTAAATACTCTTCGCTTATCAACGGGCAATAGTTTATTTTTGTAGCAGTTGCGCGAACATCTTAATAAGACCCTCCCTTTTATACACTGTATGTTTTACAGGGTAACTGAACCATTTTGATCTGCGTCAATCGCCCATTCGGTTTAGTATCGTGGCGGTCTTGTCCGCATTCATATCGAGATGGCCCTGATTCCACGTGTGTTTTCCACCCGTCACTTGCGTGTCGCGTTGTACACGCTATGTGCGATCTTGACCATCATCATTTTAATCATAACATGCCACAAATGGCAATTGGATGGAGACGCCAATTTGCAGTGCTTTATGGACGTCGAGCCAACAAATCTCCCGACAGTAGCCGAAAACGAAGTGGAAGGTGATCTACCGAAGCCCTTGGGCGATGTGCTACTCACACAACCGCAACCCAAACCAGGGCGCAGCATCTTCTTTCTGGAGACTAACTGCATATCAGGCACGAAACATCATCCACTAGAGCTGACAGCACGTCAGGCCTGCGCCATTGAGTCGGCGGCCAAACACAATCCCAACTTTCATGTGTTTGTGCTCTTCGCCAATCCCAGATATCAACAGAAGGAGGGCGAACAGCCGCTGATGGATGCCATATTGAGCTATCCCAATGTGCAGCTGAGACAGTTGAATCTAATGCGGTTCGCTGTCGGCACACCTATTGAGGATTGGCTGAAGGATGGTGAACTCTTCAAATCGGAGTGAGTTTGCAGAATATTCAATTTGTCTTCCCAACTAAAGATTGTTTCTTTTTAGCTACCCCATCGTGCACATTTCGGATTTGTTGCGTTTACTCACGCTCTATCGCTTTGGTGGCATCTATTTGGATTTGGATGTGGTGCTGCTGCGTAGCCTGGAGCAAGTGCCTCTCAACTTTGCGGGCGCCGAGTCGGATACACATGTCGCGAATGGTGTATTAAGTTTGGCTCCCAGTGACTTTGGTCATCAGTTTGCCGCATCGTGTCTGCGTGAGTTTCAACAGCATTTCGATGGCAGCAATTGGGGCAACAATGGCCCGGGAGTCGTGACTCGAGTGGCCAAGAGGATTTGTAGCACGGAGAGCATTGAGTTGATGCAGACGGATCCGAAACGGTGCATGGGCTTTAGGGTCTTTAACCGCTCCACGTTCTACGAGGTGGGTTGGGTGGACTGGCGGCACTTTTTTGAGCCACAATACATGGAGCAAACGCTACAGCGAACGAAGGATTCACTATTAATACATGTGTGGAACAAGCACTCCCATCAAATGCCAATCAAAGTCGGTTCGGAAACCGCTTATGGCAAGTATGCGGAACAAAATTGTCCCAAAGCGTATGCAGCCGCTGGGGAATACTTCTAAACCCTAGAGAAAATGTCACAACATCGATCAGAAAAAGATCTCAAAATGTGTACTTCGCTTCTACTATAGGATGCCTCATTAGGTAACATCGTTTGCTACTGAGAATACTTTTCTATCACGATTGTCATTCCAAGAAATAGACAGCTATAAGGAATGACATATACGCTGTTTACTAAACGAACAGCAAGTAAATATTGATAACATGTGAGTCATTTGTTGTAACTCACCACATTCCAAAAAAAAAAACAACGTCAAGTAGAGTGCCTTATATTAGCGTGCTCGACCTGAAGACATTCTATATGCCAAAGGAAAAGCTAGCAAATTTGCCATTTATTTAAATTAATTGATGTAACTAATCCCATTCAAATAAGCTAAAGTACGCTAGAAGAACATGCTCGTCTGTAAGACGTGCTGTTGCCAAAGAAAGTGTTTAATGAATATGAAAACAAAAATATTTATAATTTCGTGAAGAAACAATATGTGTGAGGATCACATATGTTCCCTCATTTATATTTAGGATGAAGAAAACTTAATGTTCAAACTTATTGATATTACTAATCTCATACAAATAAGCAAAACTATACTAGAGAATATTTCTCGTCTGGGAGACCTGCTGCGGTTAAAAATAAAAATGAAAATGAAAACATAATTTTGGAAACAAATTTAGCAATGAACATAAATCGACTCCGACAATGCTTTCATCTATATTTAGAATGAGTTGATAACCGAAAACAAAATACTCGTTACAAAACTATTTAAGAGAATGCTTTTACACTTTTTATACGCAATACACTTTAAAGTGTTAACTGAATATATTTAAATGTTACCGATCCCATAGAGTATTTATGATTTTGTAAGAAGACAACAGCTGAGACGTCAGTCTGTCTGTTCATCAATCTGATTAGCGTTATTTTTATAGGTTCTAGGCAGACAAAGTTTGATTTGAAGTCTTCTCAGCGCAAATCGAGCTTAGTTTTAAAGACGATGATAAGAATTGTAGTAATTTTTAATAGCAAAACAGTTCTGAATCCGATCAGGAAAAAAACATGAAAGTTGTTTAATTTTATGCGCTGAATTGTTATAGACGCCTTTTAGACACGCTTCTTCATCTGCAGGGTAATAATATTCACAATTGGCTACGCTCCACAGTTTAAGAAGCCAGCTCAGCTAAACAGTAGCTGAAGTAACAGAGAAATGACAGCACATCCAAAGCAGATGCTCGTGCAGCTCAAAAAACGATGGTGGATAATACTGCTGTTGCTGATCATTCTGCTCCTTGTATTCGCTACGAATCGTAATTATCAACAGCAGAATTTGTCTCCAAAGTCTGCACAATGTTACCTGCCCGAGGATTATCCAAGAGATGATGCTATTTATCGGCTGCGTCCGCTCAACGCGCTGAAAGATCTACTGCTGGAGGAAAGGCAGCCTCGATTTCGTCGGACCATCTTTTTCTGGAGACGAGTTGCAGTATGCCGCCAAGATTTAAATATAACAAGCTGGAGCTGCCGGCGATTCAAGCTTGCGCCATTGAATCGGCTGCTCAACTTAATCCCAGCTACGATGTTTTTGTGCTCTATGCCAGTCCGTGGAATTATTTGCCGGACGAGAAGACAATGTCGCAACTTCTTGAGGTAACCTTGAGCAATCGCAATGTGCATTTGCGTTCGGTGAATCTTCAGAGCTTGGCAGTCGACACTCCAGTTGAGGATTGGCTCAAAAGTGGCGAGCTCTTCAAGTCGCGGTGAGTTTGTAGCACATGTCTTGGCTTCTTCAATTAATCCTTTTCTGTTTTCTTAGTAATACAACTGAACACATCTCGTATCTGCTGCGTCTGCTGGTTCTCTATCGCTTTGGTGGCTTCTACGTAGACTTTGATGTGCTCTTCATGCGCACCTTGATGAATTTACCCGAGAATTTTCTAGGCGCCGAGAGTGAGCATTCGCTAGCCAGCAGCCTTTTATCGTTGGCTCCCTCTGGCATTGGTCGTGAATTTATCAAAGAATGTCTACGCGACTTTCAGCATCATTTCGATGCGAAAAATTGGCGAAAGAATGGAGATCAACTCATCAATCGTGTGGCAAGCAAGTTCTGTGGCACGCAGAATGTTTCTGCAATGCTCGACAATCGTTCTGGTTGTCGTGGCCTTCAGATACACGATTGGTATGCGTTTTATGCTGTACAGCGGAACTATGTACAGGACTTTTTTGATCCCGTACGCGTAGAGGAAACTCTCGAGCTGACGAACGGGTCGTATTTGGTGCATTTATGGAACAAGTTATCTTACGAGTTGCCTGTTAAATTCAACACAGATACTGCCTATGGCAAGCTGGCGAAGCAATATTGTCCTAAGGTCTATGAGGCAATTAACGATAATTCTAATTAGGAAATAAACAAAGGATAAAATGTTCCAAAGAATGTTTCTTGTAAAACATTGCTTTTGTTTATATTCGTTATATTATAAATTTAGTTGATATTGACTAATTAAATAGCCGCTTAAGTTGCGCCTGCTCGATTGACAGATACGCCTACAATATTCAGAGTCTGAATGGAATAAATTGTTTAGGATATTATAAATCTAAAGTGGATCTGCCTCTAAATTAGGATATCACCTAAAGTGTGACTATCTGAGGTCGCATGTTACATATATGGGAACGAGATGTTATCGTCTGTATTCTATGGAAGGCTTGGGGCACGTTGATCGTTCCTGATATGCTGCTTAATGAGTTAGAATGTAGTGGCATACAACTAGATCCACTTCTACTAACTTATTGGAGTTCTCTTCTATGGTAATTAAAGGATTCGAGAATAAAATGCAAACGGATGTCATTTACACCGACTTTAGTAAGGCTTTTGACTCTGTTAATCATCACCTCTTACTGTATAAGCTTAATGTTCTAAGGTTTCCTCATAGCCTAATTGAGTGGATATCCTCATACCTTTCCAACAGAATTCAAAATGTTTATTATAATGGTTTTGTATCTAAATGTGTTCAAGTCACTTCTGATGTGCCCCAGGGTCCATTTAGGTCCTCTATTGTTCACATTGTTCATAATTGATCTTCCTTCTGTTATTGAGCATTCCCTTGTACTTATGTACGCCGATGACGTTAAGCTTTGCCTGACATTTAATGATAGTCTTGCGAGCTCACTGTTACAATGTGACCTTAATCGTCTAGAATCTTGGTGCAGAGTAAATATGTTACATCTCAACTGCAATAAGTGTAAGTTTATGACCTTTTGTAGGGGTTCTTCCCAGTTAAATAACTATATGTTATATGATACTCCTCTTGAGCGAATTGAAGGTGTTAAAGACTTAGGGGTTTTGCTTGATGCAAAACTAAAATTTGATAAACATATTCTGTCTGCTGTAAATAGGACCATGGGTGTTCTGGGATTTATAAAACGCTGGTCGAAAGAGTTCAATGATCCCTACATCACTAAGACTTTGTATGTCTCACTGGTTCGTCCTATTCTTGAGTACGGATCTCTTGTCTGGAATTCCCAGTATAGGATTGAATCGGTGCAGAAACAATTCTTATTATTTGCTCTTCGTAGTTTAAATTGGAATCCTAATATTAGATTGCCACCGTATCGCAGTAGACTTTTATTACTAAACCTTCCTTCTCTTTCTGACCGTAGAACTATGCAAGGTGCTGTTTTCATACAGAGACTAATTAATGTTTAAACAGACTCTTTGGAGCTGTTAAGTCAAATTAGTTTTGCAGTTCCTGTCAGAATCACTAGGAATTTTCTTCCTCTTCTCATTTCACGTAGATCTACTAACTTTGCTTGCCATAATCCTTTCCGTATTCTGTGTGTGAACTATAATAATCTCAATAACGTAGTTTGCTCTAGTAAATCTATTCCTTTGCTTAAAACCTTATTATTAGCTTATTTATCGAGTATTTAAATGTTATTTATCTTAATATACATATATTCTAACATATTCTTAATCTAATTTAATTAGCTGTCCAGCGTCTTTTAATACTTACATATTCGTGGTTTTCGTGTAATGCATGATCTTCACAAATTTATGTATTTTGTTTTGTCCGCGCGTCAACAAGCCCGTGCTTGGTATCGCTGTGCCACTTGATGGTACTGCCGTTAGTACGTCAACGTCCAAATAAAACTAATAGATAACACTGAATACTTTGCATTCAAGTCTTCAGTTCATGGCGATGATTGGAGTCCTTGAACTGACAAGGGACTCCTTCTTTATGATACACAGTAAGTCGCAAATATTAAAATATCAAGATAACTCATGAAATGTACTCCCCTCATAGATGTAAATCAGACATCATCAAGGGTGGCAATTTCGACACTCAACACAATCGAATAATAGATACACACACTTAAAATCGTGTGAGTACTGCGAGTGTGAGTGATTGTCATACTCATGCCTTTCTTGCATTTGCCTTTTCAGCTGGATCATTTTAGAAACTCCGGCATGCAGACACTCAAGTCTTTATGGTGGTTGTGCTTCGTGCAGCCGAAAATTATAAAAATTCTTTAAAATGTAATTTTTATTAATTATAAAAGTCACCAAATAAATAGTTTTATAATTTAAAGTTTAGAGAAATAAAAAAATTGCAAAAGCGCACCAGCAATAACAAGAACAACTCACAAAGCCAACAACATATCTTGGATCTCATTATATGTACATATGTACATAGTACAAACTTACATATGTATGTTCCTATGATCGTGCCGGTCCACTCATAACATTTTACCGAGTGTTTTTGCCTACCGGATACACACACTTATAACCACCGGCACCGGCTTTACCCGAGTGTGTAAAGTCAGATAACAAAAATCGTGTGCCTTTTCGACACCCATACCCATGAATATGTACCTTCTTAGACACCCGTACACATGAGTATGTGTATTTTTTGACACCCGTATTCATGAGTATATGTATTTTTTGGTACTCATGAGTACAAATGTGTCAAAAAGGCACTTGAATAACCGGTGCACCAGATGAGTGTGTATACACCCATGCATTTACTTTGTAAATTAAAGTAGAGTATTTCTTAGTTTTCATATTAGATAAATGTAGTCAACTAGCAGCCAAAACTGATTTCCATAACTAATTAATCTTGAACACTTAGCTGTAGCGGAGTCTGCTTGACAAGTAGATACTCCGGAAGCGCAGCGCTAAAATAAATACGCAAATATATAACAAAATTATTGTGTTTACTGATCCTACAGAAAATTATATTCTCTTTTTTTTTCATATTCTACTATACTATGTTTTAGAAGAAGTATTCTGGAATGATTTGTTATTTTATATGAATAATAAAAAAATATATATAGTTAAACTGAAACAATTTAAACAAGTAAGAAAACTACAGTCGAGTGTACTCGACTGTGAGATACCCGCTACCCATTTTGAATAAAAGCAATATATTTTGCGGTATTATTCTCAAAATATACCAAATATACTGCAAAAATACTAAAAATATACCAAATGGTATATGTGGTATATCGATATAGTGCCGCATTCAAAATATACCATAGACGGCACAATATACCAGATTGTCAGCCAAAGCAACTCAGACCCCTAGTAAGTAGGCGTTTTTGCCCATACAAAAGTATTTCTTTAATAACTTCGACAATTTTTATCTGATCGCAACCAAATTTTCTGGGATCATAACTACTATAGTTATTACCGTATATACCAAAATTCGTAACCCTAGCTTTAAAATTACGCTTGTTATTCGATTTTTATACCCGCTACCCATAGGGTAGAAGGGTATTATAACTTTGTGCCGGCAGGAAATGTATGTAACAGGTAGAAGGAGGCATCTCCGACCCTATAAAGTATATATATTCTTGATCAGCGTCAACAGCCGAGACGATATAGCCATGTCCGTCTGTCCGTCTGTGTGTCTGTCCGTCTGTCCGTCTGTCCGTCTGTCCGTCTGTCCGTATGAACACCTAGATCTCAGAGACTATAAGAGATAGAGCTATAATTTTTTTTCGACAGCATTTGTTATGTTTGCACGCAGATCAAGTTTGTTTCAAATTTTTGCCACGCCCACTTCCGCCCCTGCAAATCAAAAAAATCGAATAACAAGCGTAATTTTAAAGCTAGGGTTACGAATTTTGGTATATACGGTAATAACTATAGTAGTTATGATCCCTGAAAATTTGGTTGCGATCAGATAAAAATTGTCGAAGTTATTAAAGAAATACTTTTGTATGGGCAAAAACGCCTACTTACTAGGGGTCTGAGTTGCTTTGGCTGACAATCTGGTATATTGTGCCGTCTATGGTATATTTTGAATGCGGCACTATATCGATATACCACATATACCATTTGGTATATTTTTAGTATTTTTGCAGTATATTTGGTATATTTTGAGAATAATACCGCAAAATATATTGCTTTTATTCAAAATGGGTAGCGGGTATCTCACAGTCGAGTACACTCGACTGTAGCTTTCTTACTTGTTTTGATTTGCAGGGGCGGAAGTGGGCGTGGCAAAAATTTGAAACAAACTTGATCTGCGTGCAAACATAACAAATGCTGTCGAAAAAAAATTATAGCTCTATCTCTTATAGTCTCTGAGATCTAGGTGTTCATACGGACAGACGGACAGACGGACAGACACACAGACGGACAGACGGACATGGCTATATCGTCTCGGCTGTTGACGCTGATCCAGAATATATATACTTTATAGGGTCGGAGATGCCTCCTTCTACCTGTTACATACATTTCCTGCCGGCACAAAGTTATAATACCCTTCTACCCTATGGGTAGCGGGTATAAAAATAAGTAATAGTCATTGTTATTGCTTTGGATTAGTACTATATTTAGATCTAAGATTTATTTTAAGAACCTTACGATAAAATGAATAATATTCTTAATTTTTTGTATGAATTTGTTAATTTTTGCAATTATCTAAAGACGGAAAAATGATTCCAAAATCATTTGAAGCTTTAATTAAAGTGCCAATCAAGAGCTATAAAATGTATCTTTATTCTAAATAAAAAAATGTTTTGGTATGTCTTTTTACGCGACACTTTTGCCAGAGAATAACCCAAAATTATTTATCGTTAGAAATATATTAAGAATATAGAAGACCTTCAATCTTTGCCGCATTGCCACTCTGTTGATGTTGCCTCTCATTTACAGGGTATAAAATTAAATCCAATTTGATGCGCTACTTCTATAACTGGAATCAAATGTGATTCCATATGATCTGCAATCATATGTTCATCAACATGACGCCACGTCTGAATCGCTGCATCATAAATTGTCTGAACTTAATTCTCCTGACTTTGATTCTGATCTATGTGCTGAGCATGTGGCGCATCTACAAAATGGAAAAGAAGTACCAACCAGCCAACTGTTTCCTTAACAGAAATGAGTTAGATGACTCTCTTGGGATTCCTCTGGAGGATGTGCTGCTATCCGAAGTGGAGCCAACAATTGAAGGCACCATTTTCTTCATCGAGACGAGCTGTCCTTCGAATGGCAACATCTTAGAGTTGACTGCACGCCAAGCATGCGCCATTGAATCTGCGGCCTTCAATAATGACATTTACCAAATATTTGTGCTCTTCGCCAGTCCCAGATATCAGCAACAGGAGGGAAACAGACATCCGCTGATTGATGCCATCTTAAGCTATCCCAATGTGCACTTACGTCAAGTGAATCTAATGCGTTACGCTGCTGGCACGCCTATTGAGAATTGGCTGAAGAAGGGTGAGCTCTTTAAATCGAGGTGAGTTCTCAAAGGGTATTCCTCAATTGAATGTAATCCCTGCTCTCCTTTAGCTATCTGAGTTCACATCTGGCGGATGTGCTGCGTTTACTTACGCTCTATCGCTTTGGTGGCATCTGTGCGCACCTGGATACAATGATATTGAATACTGTGACGGCATTGCCGTTAAACTATGCGGGTGCCGATCTTGATAACCAAATTTCCACCGCTATGCTGAGCTTGACCTCGACTGGATTTGGCCATCAGTTTGCCGCAGATTGTTTGCGGGACCTTCAGCAGAGATACGATGCCAACAACAGACACACAAGTGGACGAAATGTCATCACACGGGCTCTGCAGCGAGCTTGTGGCACCTTCAACGTTGCCTCGATGCGGAATAACCCAAAGGGCTGTCAAAGCTTTCAACTGTATAATCACACACAATTCTTAGCGATCAAGCCGGCAGATTGGCGTCAACTGTTTGAGGAAGAGTTTCTTGACGAAGTGCTGCAACAGACAATGGGAGCCTCCTTTATGCTGCATTTGTGGCACAGCAAGTCGCACAAAGAGCGCATCAAGCGGGGCACAAGGGCAGCGTATACGCAATATGCTCGACGTCATTGTCCCAAAGCCTATGCAGCAGCTGGTGAATATTTTTAAGGTTCAGCACAATAATTTAATTGTTAGAGTAGCTTAATTAAGAGTGAGCATAAATTACGCATTTACTAAAACGAAATGATGACGAAAAGCACTAGATGCACTGCACCTGGGCATAGCGCAGACAGGCGCCAATGTTCTCCTCAGCGCTCCCCTTGCCCGGTGCATCGCCCCCTCCAAAGTGGACGCCAATGTAGAAGGGAGTGACGGTGCTTTCGATGCGGCACGGCCAGGTGCCCGTGGAGCAGAACTGTGAGCCACAATGGACGGGCTCGCAGCCCGGCAAAGGTCCCAGCCCGGTGCCAATGAAATCCTCAATGATGCAGGGCATCGTAATGCGATCCGCACACGTGCTAAAGAATTGTCGCGCCTGCCGACGACGTCGCCGATGTCGCAAATCGAATGCGCTGCGCAGAAAGCCAAACAGATCAAAGCCTCCGGAGCTGCTGACGCCCAACGAGGCCGTTGCACCGCCCACGGGACGCGGACGTCTCGAGACTCCGGGTTGAGCGCTCGTTGCGCCACCGCCGCCGCTGAAGAAATTAAAGATGCTGTTGCTGTTGTCGTCGCCACCCCCAGAGCCCTCAGCATCATCGTTGGCTGGTGCTGCAGGTTGCTCCTCTTCCTCCTCCGCCTCCTCCTCTTCTGGCTCGTCCACCCAGCCGGGATAATCATCATCAGCGGCAACTGCTGCAGCTGTGGTGGAACGCACTGGCGCCGCTGTGGTCATGGCAGACGTTGCTGCAGTGCTGCTGGCATTTCTCATAGGTGCCGCTGTCGTTGCAGCTGCTGTCGTTGTCGGGTCTTCAGTTGTCGTGTTCCTCACCCATTGGCTGAGCAACTGCAGCAGATTTGTTGTTGTGGACGTGGCATTCTCAGCTGCCGCGGAGAGTTCAGTGACAGGCGGCGCCACAGTTGAACTTGCCGCATTGGACATAAATGAACCGCCGCCCAAACCGCCACCAATGCGAAACGATTGCTCATCACACGGCTGATAGCTGATCGAGCACATGTCCGTCTCCTGGCGCACACAGATCCTGTAGTGCTGATTGGCCAAGTGGCGACCGTTCTCCGCAAAGTTAAACGTCTGCATGACGCCCTCGACACCCGTGTGATATTGCAGGCAACCCGGCGGGGCACGCTGTGTAAAGGGTATTTGCAGCACGCGTATTTCCCACAGACGCATGGGCAGAAAGCGTCGGGAAACATTCAGTGTAATCTCTATGACCTGATCCTGAGGATTGGCTGTCACATTCGTCGCTGCCGCTGGACGTAAGCTGCCATAGAGCGTCGATTGGCGTGGCACGGTGCGCACTGCCACATCATAGTACACTGCAAGCAATTACAGGGTATTTATTAGAAGGATTAGTGAAAGAGATTCCTCTACTCACAATGCTGTCCGCTGTTTTGTCCGCACAGCTGAAAGGCTCCTCGAGCTCCGCCAGTGATGTGAAACACATCCCCATCACAAACTCCCGTTCGGCGATTCGGTTGTCCCAGCGAGAAGTGATCGAAATCGATTCGCAGCTGACTGATGTCCTCGCTCATGATCTTCACTCGCAGCTTGCATTCCGTGAAATTGCTGGGCATAAAACTGGGAAATCCCGGCGAGACTATATACGTTAAATTGTTGGCTATGGTGCCATTGCACTCGGCCAAGAATACGCAGCAGACGCCAAAGCCCATCGCGCATTCCCCCCGTGATTGGCCGCCCTTCTGGCGACACTCGTAGGCATTGAAGCAGTTTCCCATCCGACGACCATCGTCAGCCAGGCACTCGCCATCCACGGGCACCGGAAACAGATGGATAACTGCAAATACACAGAATAAGTGAGATAGATTAGAGTCATTATTAAACTAATTTAAGGAATTTCAAATATATATATGTAAGAAAATATTGAAAATGCAGACGAAAAGAAATTCCTAACGTATTCCGAAAGTAGACTATAGAAAATAAATTAAGTATTATCCCGCACTAAATTGTAAAATAAAGAAAAACATAACTAATTTAAAAGTCAACACTGTTTTCATAAATCAAAGATAAATGTTTTCGATATAGGAATATGTATTTAAGTCACAAAATTTATATATATTACAAAGTGTTGAAAATGAAGTCGAAAAGAAATTCCTAACGCATCTCAAAAGTAGACTATAGAAAATAAATGGAGTATTAAAAGTTTAAAAGTCAACACTATTTTCATAAATCACAAAATTTAAATTTTAGCATTTATTTTAATGGTTTTTCAAAATAAATTTGTTAAACTAATTTTTGAATTTATTTCATATTTTAATTAGTTTTTTAATGTTTAGAATTTATATAACTCAAAAAAAAAAACATAAAAATGGTAATTTTTTAAACGCCATCAAAATAAACAGAGCTAACTAATCGATTTAAATGAGAAAGTATATTGCAAAATTAAAGAGTACAACATTTGAAAATAGTATAGTTTTTGCTTTAAAGTATTTCTAACTAATTATAAACACCCATAACTCATGAGAAACTGTGACAGCTGAGAATTTTGGTGGTCGAAACTATTATTATTTAATAAAAAGTCTGTAATTTTAGGAACTATTAACTAACTGCTTATCTTTATCTTTTATCTTATCTTTATCTTTATCTTTATCTTTTATCTTATCTTTATTTAGCGAAATTGTTGCAAAATCAATATGAAATTAAAGATATAGTCGAAATTGTTAAATTTAAATAAATGTAATTATTTACGTTATTTTAAAAAGTATCTGATCTTGCAGTGAATTAGTGGGGAAATCTCAGTTCAGAATATGAGTTTTCGAAATTTAATAAAAATTCTTAATTTCAATATGTTTTAACTAATATAATTATAATTATATAATATATAAAGAAAGTGTGACATTATCGCAATTGAGAACACAAATAAACACAAAATTTATATTTTTATATTATGTTGTTTTAAAAAGTGTCTGATCTGGCAGCAAAATAGTTGAGAATTTGAGTTTTCGAAATTTTATAAAAATTCTTAACTAATATGATATAATCATAATTATATATGTATAAGGGAAGTGTGACAGAGTCGCAATTGAGAACACAAATAAACACAAAATTTAAGTTACGTTTTAACGTTATTTAAAAAGTGCCTGGTCTTGCACACATTTATAATTTCTAGCGAAATTGCAGTTGAGAATTTCATGGAACTATTATTCATAATGTCTGTTCACGCTGACCTTGCGCAACTTACCTTTGGGCCGTCGAATGCTGTTACTGCTGTGGCTGCTGCTTCGATTGCTAAATTGAGGACTGCTCCACTGCTGGCTGCTCATTTGTGGCCTAGAGCCATAGTTGTAGCTATAGCCGTGAGCATGTTGCAATAATTCCTCTTCCTCAATGAGATCCACATCCACATCTACGTCGGCATCCATATCCAGCTGCTGCTGTGGCACAGTTGCCGCTGGCGATTTCAAATCTGCGCTCCAGATATCATAATGATGCATGGGTGGCCAGGCAGTCTCGGTCTCATTTGTGGCTGCAGTCGATGGTGCTGCGAGGCACAGCTGAGGTGCATGGCTCAGCCACATTGTGAGTATGCAAACAGCTTGCAGCAGCAACATCAGCAGGTTGCAAGAACCAACACAACCGGCTGCAGCTGCTGTTGTGGTTGTTGTTGGGCCACCAACGACAATAACTTTCTTTTTAGTCGCGCATCGTAATAAGCTCACGATTTTATTGCACTTGCTCAACAACAATTTCATGGCTTCCATGTCCACACAGTGCCAATCTCAATGCCAATGCCATGTGCTGCTCCACTCCAATGCTGTATAGAGAAGGCTCCTTCAATTGCGTCTTGCTTGTTGCCGCGTGCGTTCCGCTGCGTTGTTCAACTATAAATGCTGCCCCAAGTCGCAAGCTTCGACTTTGACTTTGGCTTCCATTGGCTTCAACAACATCAACATCGGCCAGAGTTCCATTTGGATGCTGTGCGTGGCCGACTTGATCAGCTTTTCTCTGTTGGCAGCTGTTGCTGTTTCTGTTTCAGTTTCTGTTGCCACAGTTGTTACCACTTTTGCTGCGGTCGACATTTTGCTGGCTCTAATCTGCGCTTATATTTATTTGCTATTCCGTGCGCTGAGCTTCAGTTCAACTGCCGTATAGTGCTACGATGACACTTGTTTACCAAAAATAAAGAGTATACAGTCGTGTCTGGATATAGTAAACACCCAAACTTGACGTTTAGCAAAAGTGTATTCCCCAATTCTTTATATAAGAATTGATTTTCATTTAACTACTCATTTATTTCAACAAACTCTGTAATTTGATCATAGAATTTTTATTTTTTACTTTATAAATGTTTTACAATACCCTGTACCTTGTATATATAGACAAATGGAGATGGTGATTAACATTAGCAAGTATCATGTCTAGTACAATTTGATTGTCACTAACAAGTGTCTTCCCTAGCACACTTGCACGCACTGCTTGATGAATTAAAACGACACTTCTCTTAACATTACCCTAGCAAGTGTCATCCCTAGCATACTCTGCTTGCTTGCCATGTTAATGCTAGACAGCGCACTGCTGCTTAACAGCATGCTGTTAACTTATGCATGCCTATGTTGTTGTTGCGCTTTCAACTGCTTCCCCACTATTTCTTCTCTTCTCCCGTTCTTTTCACACGCGACCGGCTGATGCTTATCCTACACCCCCCACCAGTTGCTCCTTGGCCGGTTTGCATACATAATGACAGTAAATTAAACTCACATGTTCACACTTTGGAGGCTCCGTCGACTGGACAATACGTGAATTAGCTGAAATTGGGTTGCATTTCTGCTGCATCATGTTCGCGGCGTTGCTGTTGTTGTTGTTGTAGTAGCTGCCAGTTGCCAGTTTTGTGAATGAATGTGATACCCAGGCTGACTCGCAATTGGCAAAGGCAAAAATCAGGTTAAACAGCTCTGTGGTAATTTACGTTTGTCTCAAAACAACAACAACAACAGCAGCGGCATCGGCAGCAATAACAATAGTTAGTGTGAGCCACAAAACAAGTCTTTAAGTAGCGGGCAGCAAAGCGTAGAAAGCTGGCGACCAAAGCAAAGCACAAAGCAACGCAAGCAAAAACTGTGTAATGTGATTAATTTTATGGCCAGCCACCAGATGAATGTGTGGCAACTTTAGAACATTTGTAACAGTTACATCTCAGTCTCCGTCTTCGTACATCTCAGTCTCCGTCTTCGTACGCTTCAAGGTTAGTAAGCTTCTCACTCCAAATGCAAATTAGTTATGCCAAAATAGGAAATTAGCTACTCGTTGTTGCTCCGCCAAATTGCATACTGCCAAGAGTGTGACCGTAACCGCATAACTGACATTATCTCCAGGGACGTGCTCATAATTAGATGCTCAAAATGGCGTCGCTGGGTGATCGATAGCAATTGCACGAAGTGAATGGCATCACTGGGGACGCTGATAATAAATGGATATTAAAAATGCCAACTCAATGCAGGGATAATAATTGGTTAGACTCTGGATAATAATACGTTAAGTTAGTTAAGTTGGGTATTCAAAATGTCATCAGTTGAGTGTGATAATAATAAGATGCAAGAAATGCGACGTTATTAAAATGGTATTTTATACAGGTATATTATAAGTTTAAGGCAGCAATATTTTTTCACCGACTTTAAATAATTGAAAACTCCCTCATAATGGCATTTTAATGTATTTTCGATGATCAAACAAATAAAACAACTTGCATAGTTTTGGAAATATTTGTTGCATTGTATTTTTTGTTGTTTGTTTTTGAGGACAGCTCATTCGTTCGTATACTCATCGTGGTAGCTGTTGATGTTGATATCTAACATCTCTGTTCTGTTAATGTTAGCTTAACATGCGAGTGCATTCGAAATGTAAAATGTAAAAAAATTAACAGTCAAGGATTACACGAAAATCGATATGTTGAGTATTTCATCTTCTTGTTTTAAATAAAGCGCTTAAGCTTAAACTTTGTACAATGTGTGTTTAGTAAGTAGGTGTGTTTGTATTTGTGTGTGTGTGTGTGTGTTGTTAGCCAAGTTTTAGTTTTGTTTGTATTGGTAAATGCTTAGAGCGGTTCAAGTGCTGTGGCAGCATGTGGACTCCCTTCCAGCTTACGCCACACCACGTTGCACATCTCGCGCACCAGCGCCTTCTCGCCATCATCCATCTGATCCAAGGCATTGCCCGCCAAATTTCCGAGACGATCTCGTTCCAACTGCTCTCGCACCTCGAGCACTTGCAGGGCACGAACAACAGCCTCGGGACGACCGGCGATGGGTTCGGGCAACTGTTGCATTTGCATTGCTGCCGCAGCAGCCGCAACCGCCTGACTGATGTCCTGCTGGCTGTGAAGATGTGGAGGTGGAGGAGGATGTGGCGAAGGCGCTAATTTGGCTGGTGATGCGACTGTTGCTGTTGCTGCTGTTGTTGTTGCTGCTGATTGTCCCTGCTGCTGCTGCTGTTGTGATTGCTGCTGTTGATGCTGCTGTTGCTGCTGCTGCATATTGGCTGTGGGCGTGGTGCGTTCTTCCTCCAGCTGCTGGATGCGTCGCTCCAACGAGCGCACATATTGCAACGTCTGATCGTTCAGCGTGTGAGCGTTGCGCAGATCCTGCTGCAGAATATTTTCGGGGGCATACCATTAGTTAGATTGTGTGTGTGTGTTGCAATCGAGTCTGTCTCGCTACTTACCGGCAATTGGCGTTGTTCCGCATAGTTGCGCAGCGCTGTGATTGTCTCATCCGCGTTCGTGCTTGAACTGGAGCCGTCGCCATCATCTCGCAGCGCGTTGCGCGTCGCTGCTCCGCAGCCGGCGCACAGAGCATTTGCTGCCACATGGGCGCGCTCCTCGTCCAGATACAGACAGAGCTCCTTCAGCTCCAGATTGTCCGTGATCAGTTCCTGCTGCTTGTCATCCAGCTGCCGCAGTTTGTTCTGGTTAAAGAAGTGGATAGAAGGGTTTGAATAACAGTCGTTTAACAGAGGCAGGGCTTATGTTATTTAAGTCGCCTAATAGAGGCGGTAAGAATAGCTTAACAGCAGTAATGTTATTTAACTGGCACTTAAGAACAGTAGCAATGTTATTACGTAACAGTCGCATTTATGTTAATGAAATGTAAAGTGCATACGTTATCGTTTTGTACCAATATCTGCAAACATGTGTGCGAAAATTAAAACGTAAATATATGGCTATTGGTTGTAATTTAGTTTAACACTAATTAAATTTCATTAATATACTACTCAGATTAAAATTAAAATTTTCCCAGATGCAATCATGGTGACTAATTATTATTATTATTATTATTTGCATGTTTCAGTATTATTTGCTTTTATATCGCAAGATAACTATACATTAACATTAACATAAACATCAACATATATTTTATATACATGCATATATAGTTTTAAATAATTTTACAAAAAAAATTAAAACAAAATACTTTGGCTGTACTTTGTTATTATTGTGTTTACAAATTACAATGATGCATTTTATACTTTTATTTGTTGTTTGAATAAAATAGTGGATTATTTTTGTTACACTGCGAAAATTCCTCACAACGATTCACAAATGTTTAAATTGCTTACAGATCTACCAAGTACAGCTACACTGTTAACTTAACAGCATAGCATCTAACAGCCACTGTTAACTCACCTGATAGGCTGCCACCTCCTGCCGCATCACACTGGCCGTGTATCGTCCAAAGCGCTGCCATTCGCGTGCCAGCTTGCGTCCCTTTTGACGATCATCGTCCAGAAAGCAGCACAAATCGCGCAATTCCTGATTGTCATCCAGCAGACGCTGATTTTGTTCCTTCAGCGCTCGGAGCTCATTCACCAGGGACTGTTGCGGAGTGAAGCATATTACATTCAACTGTTTGACATATGTTATTAATTTTATTACCTGCAATTGTCGATTCTGTTCGACTGTTAAACGTCCGCCATTGGCTGTTGTTGTTGGAATGCCCGTGGCTGCCACACTGGATGAGGTGACCGATGCAACGGGCGACGGATGTTCCTGTTCCGGTTTGCGCACAAACTTTAGCATATCCTGTTTGCCTACAGACTGTTGTTGCTGCTGCTGCTGCTGTTGCTGCAGAAAGCGCTGCTGTTGTCGCTGTTGTTGCTGCTGCTGCTTAACAGAGTCTGGTATATAGATGCTGGATAATTGTGGGATATCCGGTGGATACTTCAAAGGCAAGTGTGGCTTCAAAATGCCACCACCAGTTGCTGGACCCGGCTGCGGCGGTGGCTGATAGCGAGGGGGGATCGAGTGAGCGGGCGCCTTTAAATGCGCCTTAAGCGTCGACTGTTGCTGCTGCTGTTGTTGCTGCTGCTGCAATTGATAGAAGCTGCGTCGCGTGGGCGGCAACTCTTTAGAACTGTTATTGATCTGTTGTTGCTGCTGATGTTGTTGTTGTTGGATGGGGAGACGAGAAACAGTTGCTGCTGTTGCTGTTGCGTGCTGTGTGTGTTGCTGTTGTGTCGAGTGTTGCTGATGTATTGTGGCCACAGTTTGCAGCTGATGCGACTGTGCAGGCGACTGCGCTGCCGACGTCGGCGTTGGCGTTACGCTTTGCTGCGCTGCTGTTGTCGCTGCTGTTGTTGTTGTTGCTGGCAGCAATGAGCGTCTCTGCTGAAATTGTTGCTGCTGCTGTTGTTGTTGTTGCTGCTGCTGCTGCTTGCTAATCGTCGCTGTTGTTTTATGTACAATTTTGTCAACGCTATTAATTTTTATCAAATTGCTTGGAGCTGTATTTGAAGTTGTTGCCTTTTGCTGTTGTTGTTGTTGTTGTTGCTGATTCTTCAGTTGTTGCTGTAGTTGTAGTTGAAGTTGTTGTTGCTGTTGTTGTTGCTGCTGCTGCTGCTGTTGATTGCCGGACATTTTTATGTTGTTGCTTCCCTGTTGTTTGCACTTTTTATTTTTATGTTTATGTTTACTTTAAATTAGTTGTGTCTTTTTGGGTCTACGACCTGCAAAGAGATAAACAAAAAGGTAACATTAACATTAGCGAAAAAGTAGAAAAACACACAAAAAAGTAAATGGTAGATAAACATAAATCAGTTGATTGCAAACTGTAATTGATGCGACAGCTGAGGGCAACGACGACAGCAATAATTAAACAGCCATTAGACAGATAGAAAGTGAAATTGTGCATTTATCGCACCAGTGCAGCCATGACACATGCCTCAAGCCACACGCCACATGCTGCTTGTCGCACACACACACACACAACGGTTTCCTTGTCTGCCGTGCAACGAAGCGTCGTAAACTCCCAAAGTCGCTGACATTGCCACGAACGTACGTCAAAGTTACTGTCAAACTGCTATTGTCACAGTCACTGTCAAACTGTTACTGTTACTAACGCTGTTAATGGCGTCGTCGTTTCTGGTTTCAAAACCAAGTGTGTGACTATCTCTAGAGAGGATCTTGAAAGCGAAACCCAACAGCAGCTGCTCAGTTTGTGTTTAGTCAATTGAATTGTAAAGCGTGACAGGCGCAATTATGTTAAGCTGCTAAAAGCTAGAAAGTCACGTCAATATCTTAGTATGACATTAATGCTATCGCGATTTGTCATTAGAACTTTCGCTATTTCTGCAAAATATTGTTATGTTCTATTTAATAGCGCTAATTGCAGAGCTCTGTTAAGCTGGTAACTTTCATGCTGCATTAAGCACATCACTATTAAGCTGCTGCTGCATTTCTCATTCTCTCATTCTGCTTGGGCAGCAGTGTCATGTTAACCTGCTGTTAAGTGTTACAGCAAAAGTCTAGTGATTAACTTCTAGAGTAGAGCTGTTTTCATTTTTGTGCAAAATAATTTAAAAAATAAATATATTTGAAAATAATAACACTTATATAATCAAAATTAGAATTTAAAATCTCATTTTTATTATTTTGTATTCCAAATTGTTTTTAATCAGTTAAAGCTGTCTTCTATAGACATTCTCTGTCGTCTCATTTTTAGTAATTTGGCGTTTTATTACATATTTTTGACACCTCGTTTTTTAATATGCATAATATTCTGATACGATCTGCGGACAGTCGCATATCTTTTATGCCAATCAGATATCAAGCAATTTCGTGATTTTCACATTAAAAAACGTCCAAAGTTTTTGCCACTCTTCTTTTATTGCCCCATTGTAAGCGAATGAAGATACAAATTATACTTATGGCTTAAAGGTAGAAGAATTCCCACAAATTTTGACTGCGGATGCCACCCACTAAGTATGGGAAACCGGCTCTGCACAATTTTGCGGCTCAACACCTTCCCTCCCTTTCCTCTTTCTGCACAATATGTTGGCTCGAGGCTGCGCGAGTTGAAAAAGAACCGCTTTTGGATTTACATACAGCTTGTTTGGGGCTTTTCGGCTTGTTATTATTATTACAACACAACCGCGCATTAAAAGTGCCACTAATTACACCAATTTATTATTGTGTTGTGAAGAGCAGAAACAAAACAGAGCTAACACCTAATAGTTAGAAACGCCCAACACCACCCCACACACACTCACAGACAATGGTAACCATTAGCAAGTTCAGCAATAAAAATAAAATAGAAGCAACAACGACAACTCTGGTTAAGAGAGAGCTTTAAGAGCGCGCCACACGCCAGCTCGTAAACCAGATAGGGAGAGCAATATCGGAGCAGGCGGAAGGCGTTAACGTACGCATAAGTAGGCAAAAAAAAAAAAAAATGAAAAAGTGCGTTTCAATGCGATGCCGAAGGCAACCAGGTGATGATTTGCTATTTATAGGGTTTAAGCCACATTTATGAAGGTCTCTTTAAGTGGTAAAGCTCTAGGCAAAACTTGTCGGCTAATCTAAAAGAACCTTGATTTGATATGTTGCGCACTTAAAATATAAAAAAATAAAAAAAAAAAACATTTCATTAAATTTCACCCCAGCTGGGAATGGAGAATCATGGTATCATACATAAGTTAAGATGCGATCGTTGACTTTGCTATGCAAAACATCTTGTGTGTTGTTCTGCTTTCTGACAATTTTGAGTTTGCTATACCATGTCAACGTTTGCTCTTATTTCGCTCTCGCAGCGAGAGCAGCTTAAATAAGGATAAAAGCTTTTTGCGCATTTCATTGTGATTGACATATTGCGCTGTAAGCTCTCAGCATACGTGGAATAGTTCTGCGACACATTAACATACACACACAAGCACATACACTTATAATTACATACATGGCTTTGAGTGTATATGAAAATGAACTTTCATGCCAAGTATCTTTTTTTGTACGTTGTTACTCGTGAGAGAGAGACTAAGTAGGCATATAAAGGTTGGTTGGCGGAATGATCGCACCACGTATTGGCATTTCCGACTGGCGACCCCAGTGTCGTCTTTATTGAAATCGACCCCAGTGCCCAAGTCGAAGCCCCGGCCCCGGCTCAGGCTCAGACTGAGACCGAGACTGCGACTCACGGCACGGCAATCAAAAGCAACAAATCTACAGCAACAACAATGAGAGCAATATTTGTGCTCATTAAGCGTAACTGACACACGAAGTTTTTGTGCTGATGTTGTTGCTTTTTTTTTTTGGAGGGTTTCTTCATTTCGCAAGTCGCCAAATACAACGTCGCCTGTTTCAACTGGAGTCTGTGTGAGTGTGCACACACATACATACAAGTACACCAACACAGTAACATAAATCTGCCTCGGCCGCCCCCTTATTCCACGTCCCTTGCTTTGTGGCTTTTGGCGAGTGAGTGAGAAGTTGAAATTGTTGTTGGCTTCTCGCATTGTTTTTGTGCTTGCTTTTTTGTAGTTGTAGTTGTAGTTGTTGCTTTTGGCAATTTCATTTTCGTCCGCGACTGTGGCTCCATCTACAGAGAGCGATTGCTATTATTTGAAGGTAATTCGATGATTTACAACTGTTGGCTTTGTGTTTTGTAAGTTTTCTTTCAGAATGTACCTCTCTACATCTCTGACTCGCGTTGTGTGTGGGGCAACAACAACAATAATTTTTCAAAGCAAAAACAAAGGGCCAGTCAGTCATTCAACAGCCTGGCAGCAGCAGCAGCCTGTCCAAGCCTTGCCTTTGCTTTTGCCTGCCGCATTCTTTTGTTATTTCGTAATGGCGACGATGCCGTTTGCTCTTTTTGTTTCTGTTTTGCGCTGTAATTTTTGCATAGCAGGCAGCTATCAGAGGGGGCCCAACATGCCAATATGCTTTTGTCCGTCTTTCTTTCAACTCTTGTTGTTGCGTATGCGCTGTAAGTTCTGCGCCACCGTTTTACATTTCGCACCTGTTGCTGTCATTTTCGCGCTTTCGCTTTAAACAGATGTTGTTGCAGGAGAACTTCGCGGCAGAGTTGACAGCTTAAATAAGCTTTAAAGAGAGTGTCGTACAAATTGATTGCCAACTGTTTGCAAATACAAATTTTAATGATAAGTGCGTATGCATGCATGATAGAGCGAGCTAGCAACACGTTAACAGATGGCTTTGTCATTAACAGTGCTGCTATTCCACCCTCCCACTCAATCACGTTGCCTGCTGACAGCAGCTGTGTGCGCTGTTAATTGACAGCAGCTGTGAGCTCTGTTAGAGCTGAGCCGAGCTTTCACCTTTCTAATGCTATCAATCATTTAATCGCAACCCAATTAATTGTTGGCAAATGAACACACACAAATATGTTACAAATGCATGAGTTTTGCAATGTTGTGCCAAAGTCACAGCATATTTTTTGTTTGCGTGTTTTAACAGTAAGCAATTATTTAGTTATGACTTGTAGGCTCACCTTACAACATAAAGCTTTCGTTGTAAACGATATAAAGGGTTACGTAAGGGCAATTTTTGTTGTGTATGGAACTTTCTTAACATAAGGTGTTTGCTAAGAAGAAGTATTTCTGAAGTAAAATTGCTTCAACAGTCAAAAATGACGTACGTGATTTTTTGCTAATTTCTGCAATACATCATTAGCTTATGTTTTTGATATTTTTGACAGTCGGCATATTTTTTGTTAATGTACATTTGTTTTTCTTCGTTTTAATAGCATTGCTCAACGAAGCTTGAAACAAGTGTTTAATTAAGGAAATGAACGTAGACCTAAAATAAATAAACACACTTGTCGAGGGGGACTGAGAAAACATCAATTTAATATACCATAAAAATAATAAGCAAAAAGAATTGGTTAATAAATAAAACGAGAAACGAAGGCAAAAAAAGAAACAACAAAAAATACGTGAACATTGCTGAAAGGTACTCAAGGTTAAGAAATCTCTTTAAAAAAAGCACACGCACAACAGCTTTTTAATTTTTTTGGATTGGATGTGATGACAGTAGCAACAACAACAACGACAGTATGGCGACGTCGACAGCGACAGAGACGAGAAAACCACAAGTCATGTGGGTTAAGTACACTTACTTAACAACACAATTCAAAACTGACCGCGCGCACAGACAATGAAATTTGTAATGAAAGGTAAAGCTCAGCTCACGACGACGATGGCGACTGTGACAGAGACAGCAAAAGCAACAACGTGTGAGTGAATAGCATAAACCAGGGCTGGCAAATGTAATTTAAAAACAAATACATTTAAAGCTGCAGGGTTAATCACCAGCACAAAATATTATACATCCTTACAGCTGTTAAGTTTAAGGAGCGCCATGTTAACTTCAAGTTTGCAGCCCTGCGCCAAGCTTGAAGACTTCAAAAGCCACCCACAGCATGAACCGGCAAAGCGAACGAACGCATGAATTTGTGACAAGAAACCCGCACACAAAAAGCACAAGCGCAAAGACAAACGAAACACCCACACATTAGCACACACAGACACATGAGACGGACAGACAGATAGACAGATATTGCTCTCTCGATCTACACGCTTCATTGCATTTGCATTGCACGCACTAAAAACGCGTGGTATATGTGTGCCGATGTGTGTGTGTGTATCGTTTTTCAAATGTAGCTTGAAAAACGCCTTCGTCGCTTGTATCAAATGACAAACGACAACAGCGGCGTCGCTGTCGCCGTCTCAGTCAACAGCGCTAAGACAGACAGATGACTTGTGAGAAAGAGGCGACCGGCGAAAATTTCATGAATGAACCACGACTAAGACAAAAGGAAGCGTGTGCGCGACAGAGACAGAGGGACTCGCCTTGGCGCGTTGTTCATTTATCAAACGTGTAGGCAGAAGGGAGATGCCGCTGTCAATGGGGAGAAGGAGGAGACAATGGTGGGGGACACTGTTGAATCATAAGACGATTAAATTGCACGTGACACCGTGACTGGAAAAGCCGCTAAATGTATCAATCACTGATCACCGTAACATTCGTGAGCATTCGGTCCACGAATTCTGAGAAGCTTTGTAAAATGATACCCAAAAAAAACGTCAATGAAATGGATGCCCACGAATGTGGCCCAAATGAAATCAAAGATTTTTAGCCAGCCAACGAATTAAAAGCAATTTGAAATGCCGCCCACCCACCACGCTTACTACGCGCATTCCATTTTGTTGTTCTTGTTCCCTTCACTCTCCTTTATGCTTGTGTGATTATTATAAATTCATACGTGTAGCACGAAACTTACAACAGCGCAGGGAAAAAGAAACAAAAGCGGGCGCCGACACAAGAATTAAAAGCTCTTGGGAGAAAACTACATATCATAGAGGTTAAGCCGCAAGTCAAGCTGCCGATTCGAATGTGGAGCGTAGGGCGGAGAATGTCACGAAACATGGAAGTTGAAGCTTTGCCAATTGCGCGCAGCCGCAACAGCTACTGTTAACATATTATCTTTACAGCTTTTATTCTGCCCACATAAGTGCCTGTTAACTGCGCACTGTTAACACAACATTGCATATACAGTTTACAGTCACATCCTGCAGGCGCAACTGCATACGCCACTGTTAACTTAACATTCCATTTATAGCATACATTCATAGCCACCCACTAATAGTAACAAATTAAAAACTATCGCTACTAAAAAGCTAAAACTACTCCAATTCCAGTTTAAGTTCCAACATGTAATCCATAAAAAGTACCAATGCGCTGCCCACGTCAGCGACGTCAGAGCTTGCTACAAATGGCGTTCAATTCTCCAACCAGCAGCGCCACAATTAATCACAGAATGTGTTTAGGTTGTGAGTAAGTCTGTGAGTGTGTGTGCTTTATAATAAAGCTATAAACAACATCGAGAAAATCGAAAGTAGCTAACAAATTCAACGGCAGCAAATTAATGAAACGCCTGACCAAACAATGGACCCCCGTCTCTTCACCAACTCTCAAGCGAACAGAACATTAGCATAAATAAATTTTAAAGTTTTTTTTTCTCTTTTATTTAAAATTGAGAAACCTTTCCCATATATGAACATGATTATTCAAAATGGAAAGAAAACTGAAGAATTCAAATTTACACCTGAAATTGGGGGAATGAGAACTGCTGAAGAAATTTCCCTTCGAAAAAATCAAAACAAAAACAAGTGTGTTAAATGAGAGAGATTGTGCTCGACCTAAAGATACGGTGTAGTTAGATTTTTAGGTTCAAACTGATTCTAGACCATGTCAACTTTTTTAGAATCCATTTAAAAGCATTTAATTAATTTCTTTTAATATTTAGTAAAAATTGTAAGTTTAACTCTAAACTTCAATTTCAATCTCATATTTGTAAAATGTATTCATTTTTGTTAATTAAAAAGAATAATTTGAAAACTTTATAACAACAGCTCATTAGACCCTTCTTAAGACTGATTTACAGGGTACGCATACCAACAAAAAAAGAAGTTTTTCCAGCCGTTGTGCTAGATGATAATTAAATATTTGTACATTTGAACTTTACTGGGTTACGAGGGCAGCTCAAAAAAAAAAAAAAAAAAAAAACACAAAAAGATAGACAAAAGTCTACATACATACATATGTATGTTATATGTTTATCTGTCTATCCGCCTAAGGTTGGGTTAGTTCGTCAGGTTGTTGAGGTTTGATGTTGTTTTTGGCAAACGAATCCGTTTACAAGTTCTTAATGCTGGCTGAAAGATTGATGCCTTGTATTTGATACAACTTCTAGAGTCTGCCTAAAAATATATGAAGACACATTTGCATATTTAGGCAATTTTTACGATGCTGCCGCCTTCCACCTCCTCATGTTGTTGAGGGCGTGGTAATGAGTTAAATTCGAAAGTTGTTGTCGTAATAATGTTTCTCGTTGTTGTTTATTTATTTTTACAAGTTTTCTCAATCTTTTGCTCATTTACATGCATAAATTATTTGCGTCTAGTATTTGTGTTCTCGATCTGCGTTTCTCGATGTGGCAACATTTCGCCATGAAATCGACAAGTTTATAGCGCACCTTTGTTGTTTTGCAAGTCGTTAAAAATCAAATGATGCCATAAACCATAAACATAAGTTCCAAATGGAAATTTGGGCTATTTGTAATGCTCGTGTTCTCGACTTTGCTTCTTGGTGGGATTGCTGATCAACTATTATAATGATATGCAGCTTCGAGAATTGAGACCTGAGTTTTGAGTATTGGGATTGGGATTGGATATTTGTTTATTCAGCATTTTTATTTTTCTCGGGGAGTGTCAACCAATAGCCGTTTACATTATGCATATGCGATTAATCGTAAACAACTCTCAAAGCGCATAACTGTTAACTGGACCAGAAAATGTCTGGTTATGATTGATGGAAGACTCGTGATCATTCACTAGGAAAATGAGCAAACAAATTGCAAATATGTTATTGCATTTGCATTTTTTGTTAAAAAAACAAGTAAGAAAGCTACAGTCGAGTGTACTCGACTGTGAGATACCCGCTACCCATTTTGAATAAAAGCAATATATTTTGCGGTATTATTCTCAAAATATACCAAATATACTGCAAAAATACTAAAAATGTACCAAATGGTATATGTGGTATATCGATATAGTGCCGCATTCAAAATATACCATAGACGGCACAATATACCAGATTGTCAGCCAAAGCAACTCAGACCCCTAGTAAGTAGGCGTTTTTGCCCATACAAAAGTATTTCTTTAATAACTTCGACAATTTTTATCCGATCGCAACCAAATTTTCAGGGATCATAACTACTATAGTTATTACCGTATATACCAAAATTCGTAACCCTAGCTTTAAAATTACGCTTGTTATTCGATTTTTTTGATTTGCAGGGGCGGAAGTGGGCGTGGCAAAAATTTGAAACAAACTTGATCTGCGTGCAAACATAACAAATGCTGTCGAAAAAATTATAGCTCTATCTCTTATAGTCTCTGAGATCTAGGTGTTCATACGGACAGACGGACAGACGGACAGACACACAGACGGACAGACGGACATGGCTATATCGTCTCGGCTGTTGACGCTGATCAAGAATATATATACTTTATAGGGTCGGAGATGCCTCCTTCTACCTGTTACATACATTTCCTGCCGGCACAAAGTTATAATACCCTTCTACCCTATGGGTAGCGGGTATAAAAAAAGTAATGTAAGTGAAAGCAAACATATCCGTAAAACTTGAATCGTGGATTTAAATTACTTGCGGTTGACATTTTTGTAAATTTCTACTAATGCTTATAAAAATGTTTACTTAAGAAAATATATTATATATATAATTAATGTATATATAAATTCTGATATATGACAAATTTTGCATATTTCAAGTTTCTTTAGGAATTCTCGATTTAGTTTAATATCGAAAAAATTCGATATATCTAATATCTTGAAATCGTTCTCCTTAACCTACAAAAAACGTGGCTTTAAAATAAAAGCAATAAAAGCAACGAAATAGAAAATGAAAACAAAAAGCAAAACATTATGTAAGCATTAGCACGCTTTAACCCTCAGTTGACTGTTTGTTTATGCTGCCCAACTCCCTCTCGCTCTCTCCCCACACTTCCTCCCCACTCACCTACATGGGCGACACGCTTTTCACAGTTCACAGCAAGCGTGAACGAACCATAAAATACACCAACAACAACAACAACAAGAACAACAGCAGCGCAATAATGCCACAGGCAATAGGCAATGCAGCCCAATTAATTTTCTATTAATTTTTCTGATTTTTTCCTTCTTCTTCGTCTTACGAATAATCATACACGTAATAGGTAATGCCATAAAAGCGGAAACCATTAAAATGACTTTAGAAATTGCCGGTTGGTTGTAAGACGGGATGGGGGGGAATTCTATTTCCTTTCTTGGACAAAAGCCGCTTATTCCGATGCCCAAGCAATGATATTATGCTACGCTCGCCTTTGTGTGCGACAGAAACTTCCGGATTGAGATTTCATATACAAATAAACACAGCTCTTTGTGTGTTTGTTTATAGATCACGAGCATTTGCGTCTTGAGTTTGCGCTCTTAACCAAGAACTACGCAGTAGCTATAAGGATAACATAACAATGTTAGCGAAAGCTCTGTTAAAGGGGGATTACAAAAAAAGATCAATTTTATGCAAATAAAAAAAAGATTATCTTCATTGTATGTGTTAAGAAACGTTTATGATTATTTGATAAGTTTGTTGCATAAGATTAAACACTAAGCTTGCGGTGTTAACCAGTTGAAATGTTAACTTAACAGCAGGGTGCAATGTTATGGAAATGCGCTGTAAAAACTCTGTCAATGTTGGCTTAGATTTTACAGGCATCACCTTAATGCAAAAAGGGAAAAGTGGTTGCTTTATTTGATTTATTTGCTGCTCAACAGATCGGTGAAAGGTAAAGGAGGGTATTAATTAAACGATTCTGTGGCCGAACGCACAATGATTGCTGTATTTTTACATAAAGCTTAATTTATGAACTAATTAAAAGGCAGTTCGTGTCGCTGTGCGGAAAATGCGACCAGAGTGGGAGGGGGAGGTGGTGAAGGGGAATGAAAAGAAGGGAAGAAGTGGCAGGTAACCCAATACTTGGGACCCATTGAACCATGCCAGATTGTAAGAGGCAACTGAAGCTGTTCGCTCGTCTTTCAACAGCTGTGGCACGTTGCAAGCTTGTTGTTGCCGTTGCCGTTGCTGTTATTGCGTTGCTCTCGTTTCGGATGCTGCTGCCTTGTTTATAAATCAAGTCACATTAAGTGTAATAATAAACGCAGATCGTTTGCCCAGCCGGTTTTCTTCAACGGATCGAATTGAATAAGTCATAAAAAACAACAAAAAGCAAAAATAAAAAGGAAAAAAAAAATGGGAGGTAAGCGAAATTAATAAAACGCACGCCGCAAACGCAAACTCTGACAACATGTGAGTGTTGTCCGTGTGTCTGTGTGTGTGTGTGTGAGTGGGTAATTTGTATAGAGGGCAGCCTAATAACTTTGCCAGCAAATGCAGAAATGACAAAACGCACGCTTCATTGCAATTCCCCATTCCATCTATCGCTCTTTCACTCTCTCTCAGCTGCTCGCTCTCGTTGTCTCTGTTACGCTAACGATAATGCTGATGGCACAAATTATAGGCAAAGCGAAAGAGCATCAGAGGCAAAAGCCCGGCAGTATTATAACGGGCTGTCAGTAGCGATCGGCAGTGGAAAGTAAGCAAGAAAGTCGGAGGCCGAAGCTGAAGCTGCAACGTCGCTGTCGCCGTCGTTGACGCTGTTGTTGTTGTTGTTGTTCAGACCCACAATTTCCGCCATTTATGACAGTCACAAATCGAGTTATACTCACACCGCACCACAGCAACAGCCTCAGCTACGTACTTTCTAATTTCTAAACGTACTTTTATTTTGATGCTGCCGTTTCGGTTTTTCGATACCCTCTACAATTAATATCCTAGACGTTGCTATACTTTTAGCAGTAGCTAAGCAAAGATTTAATTACATTATTGTGCCGTCAATACTTTAAGTAATTAGAATATCTGTTATCCTATCCACATTAATGAACTGATTAACACTGACGGTTATTTGTTTACTCAACTAGACTAGTCATATTAGTTAACATATTTAAACTGTTACACTCCAGGGTATTTGCAAGTCGCCCATTCAGTTTTGCTCTGTGCTTCTTGTCTTCTATTACAACTTTTGTGGCACTATTTTAGCTGAACAAAAACTTGTTTTTAACGGCAACAAAGTGTTAATGTTAATTTGTGTATGCGATATTCTTAGCTTCGTCTTTTTTTTTTTGTTTTTGCCCAAATGGCCGTGCAATAGAAATTTGTTGCCGTTGCTTGCAGTTACATTTTATGTAAATTTTCTACAGCGTTTATCGCACAAAACAATGTTCGCTTAACAGCAGCAGCAGCGAAATGACGTTGACAGCGACAGCAGAAAATGAGCAGCAACATTCTCTACTAACTCTCATACACACATACACACACACACCAAAAGCAGCTGCAGTCTAGCAGTAAAAGCTGCAGGCCTGTTAGCTTAGGGGGCGGGCCACTTTGCGATTTGTTTGATAGGCTGTTGTTCCAGCTAAATGATGCTTGCTTAGATTAACTGTAACTAAAGCGTGTGTGCTTTCCTGAGCCAGGAAGTTCAAATTTTTTTTAAATTGCTGGCGCAAATTCTTAAGTAGACAATAAGCTAATTTATTTGTATACCTCGCAATGTCAATTGAACTTCTTGGAAAAAATGCAAGTAACATTGTCTGGTGCTGCTGCTACTTCCTCTTCTCTCCTCTGCTGATGTGCCGTTGTCAATGCAAAAAGCTCTGCTGTCAGTAACATTTTTGCTGCTATTGTTGAGAAAATGTTGCCAACGGTAATCGAAGAAGGAGGGTTCCAAGAGTGGAAGAGAGAGAGAGAGCGGAGGTTGTTGTTGGTGAGTGGACAGGAAAGTTAAACTAGTTCGAGTTGCTAGCCGAGCGAGGAGAGACCATAAACTGGGACACTTGTTGCAGCAACTTGCGAACGCTCGCTCTATTGGACGAAATAAAAGAAGCGACCAAAGATGACAGCAGCAAACACACACACACACATACACACACACATGAGCACATTCCAAACTTCCCACGCAGCATTTTTGTTGTTGCTGTAACTGGGAGCGGCAACCTAAATTGTCTTAATGGACCATGAAGCTGATATGCAGCAGCCGCGTAAAATAAAAAACTAAAAGGCCGCCCAATTATAAAAATAAAAAACAAGCGTCACAGCGCAGTCAACGTCAACGTTGCAGTCTCTGTGTGCTGCCGAGATAAGCCCATAAGGAAAAGAAAGTTTTTCTTCTTTCTTTCGATGGCCAATTTCATTGACAAAAATAAAAAGCTCCCGCAACGAACTTTGCATAATTGTTGTTGTACGAAATTGACTTAACATATTTCTAACAGCAGCCAGTGCAACAGGTTGCCAGCTCTGCAGTCTCTCCCTCTCTCTTTTACTCGCACTGATTTGCTGATGCACATTACATTTCGAAATGCTGCGCACTGTTTGTTGTTGGCCGCTCAATCGGCTTTACCTGCTGCGCACAACAACAACAGAAAGCAATGAAAGCAGCAGCAACAGCGTCGTCGTCGGCAGCAACTGCAGTTTTTTGTTTGATCTTCTCTCTTATTGTTGAGCCGATGTCGTGCATCTTTTCCCTGCTGCTTGTTGTTGTTGTTGTTCCTGCTTGTTATTGTTGCTGTTGGTCTCTTGTTTCACTGTGAAATTTATTGGCGCATATAAATGCCTCAAAATTGATGTTATTGTCATTTTTAGGTTGACCCTTTTGCTGGCTGTTAAGATTCTTGCTCTCCTCTTCCTCTATACATTTCGCTCTCTCTCCCATTGTGTGTTGTGTCCTGCTTGTTTTGAAAATTGATTTTTACTTAGATTTTATTGTTGTCAAGATAAGTGGAAAATGGGTTTGATATCGCTGACTGTTTATTGTCTTGTGTGTCTCGGTGGAAAATCGAGGAAAACACACACACTTACAAAAACGGTGGGCGCGCCCAACTCTTCTAACTGCCAAGTGGGCGTCAGAATAAAGCAATTTGTGCAAGGGAACCGACGACGAGATGAAGCGAGACAGAGTTATACAGTTGTTATGAGTTAATTTTGTTTTTCCTTATAAGAACAGACAGAGGGCAGCCAAGTGGGCGGTGTGTGAGAGCAGCCTGACAAGAGGCTAGGAGGAGAGGTGAGACTTACCTAGCAAATGTTATCGATGTCAATAGGTGTGTGATGTGAGAGCTTTTTTGTCGGAAAACTTCCAGCTGCAGGAAAGTCACGCACACACTCGCACAAGGAGTCAGCGCAATTACCGTGTAAAATTGCGCAGTCGCGACAACAACAAATACAAATATTTGCAGACGCATGCGCCGCGTTGCTGGTGTTGCCGCATTCCGATGCTGCCACAAAACGCAAACGTGCGTCGCCTTTTCCGCGACTAAATTGTTTAAACAACTGCAGAATTTTCACACAATTTATGTGTAGGCAATAACAACATTCCTCAGTTTCATTTGTTTGTTTATTGCAAACACACGCACGCATACACACACACTGAAATTATAATCGCAAAACAACAAACATAGGCAAGTTGGCAAACACAATTTTCGCGCACTTCGGCTTTTTCTGTATGTATCTTTTATTGGCTTGAATTTTCCTGCCTGCCCTTTTCGAGAGACACACAAAACGCAGACGCAAACGCAAAACGGGCAGCGACCTGTTGCTTCTTTTTCTTTTCAAATTGGTTTTTTTCGGTTTTTTTTTGCACAACTTGCGTGTTGTACCTAAAACTAGTTAAGAAGAGGGTAGGTGGGACGATTATTTGTGGCGCGTGTGTTTAATGTTTGCAACAATAATAATATGCTACAACCGTCAAACTCCGCACAACCGACGCGACCGAAACAACCGCTCAAACAAATTCAACAACAATTTGTTGGGTGTGACCACAGGCAATATTGTCTGAAATGAATGTTGGAGTTTGATATGCCAAAGTGCTTAATTTAACCTTTGGTATATTTCTAAACGCATGTTAAATTACGCGCCACTTTAAACACCCTTTTATTTCAGACTTCCACAATATTTAGGCTTTATCATTGAATACAACTCATCCCAATATTCGGATTTTCTTAAAAACAAAACGTTATCTGTATACGAATGCCATCAAAGCTAAGTTGAAATCTTGAAAAATACCGAATACCAAATATTAATGTTAAACCGTTTAGCGTAATAATTATTTTTTAAAACTATATTTGTAATATGTTTACAATAATTACTATTTACTGTCGCATTAACATATTCCAATTTTCCATCAAAATTTTAATTTCAATTTTCCATACAAAAACAAATTAAATTTATTTTTATTTTAGGTTAACAGTGAGCGAACAGAAGAATTATCGATTAACTCTAGCTTATAACAGGCATGTCTTCTGGCACTATTCGATTTTTTTCAGGGCTACACATTGGCACCAGTCAGTCAGCTGTTAAAAGGCCCCCGGCAAAGCAGCAAATAACAAATTGGATTTGTTTTTGAACTATTTCGCATAGTTAAGAAATGGGAGTGTGCCGTTTTTTTCAACAAGGATCGTGTCGTTTCGGCACCAAATGTCGCAATGAACACTTTGATGTTAAGTATGTATTTATTGGACAATAAAAACACGCTGCAAATAGCTAAGAGAAATTTGGGCCTCCGCCGAATTTTTAGGCAATATCTCAAGACGGATATGGAAGCGTGCATCAACAGTAACATGTGGCGCTTCTCGGTCTATGGACCGTTTAAGGATAAGCCAAGCATTCCTAACTTCATCGAGGATCAGTCCTTTGAAGAAGTGCGTCTCCAGGCCTACGAAAGTCGCAGTCAAAATCGCTTCGATCAATTCCATCAACAGTATACAAATCAAGTGCACGAAACAGTCAACAAAATGAAGGCAATGCTGCAGATGACGCCACAAATCATCGACTTGATGATCAAGATCTATGAAGCACCCGAGGGCGCTCAAGCGACTGCCACCAACAATAGCAATCCTTTTAGTTTTACCGAGAACAATGCAACACAGCAACAAGCTGGTTCCATTTTCGGCAAACCCGCTTTGGGAGCGAGTAGTGGCAATATCTTTGGTAGCCCAGCTGGAGCCCCACCTGCAGCTGGCAATATATTTGGAGGCGGCAGCGTTAATAATGCAGCTACCAATAATAATATATTTGGCGGTGCCAGCAGCACAAACATATTCGGACAACCGCAACAACAACAGCCCCAGCCTGCAGCATTTGGGCAACAGCAGCCAAATCCATTTGGACAGCCGCAGCAGCAGCCCTCGATCTTTGCACAGCAGCCGCAGCAACATCAGCAGATGAATCCTTTTGGACAGCCAGCAACAGCTGCTAGGTCATTTTCATTTGCTCAGCCAACTCAGGCGACAAATCCCTCGCCCTTTGGTCAAAGCAACGCCTTTATGCCACAGCAACAACAACAACAGCAAGGTGGCATCTTTGCTCAAGCTGTAGCTGCTGCAGCAGTCCCAAATACAGGTAACATTTTTGCACAGGCTGCACAGCAGCAGCAGCAACAGCCACCAAATGGCTTCTTTGGCCAGGCAGCAGCAGCGACAGGATTTCCGCCTGCGCAGCAAGTTCAAATGCAACAAGCGGCGCCACAACAGCAGCAGCAACAACAGTTGCAACAGCAGCAGCCAAGTGATTCTACCACTTACAGTCGCATGGAGGATTTGACAGCCGAGGAGATTGCAGCATTTAAGGCGGAAGCTTTTGCCCCTGGCCAAGTGCCTTTCAAGCCGCCGCCAAGAGAGCTTTGCTTATAAAAAATTACTTTAATATAATTACAAAATTAACAACTACTTTGATAAGTTCATAATAAAACATTAAAATATAATTTATAGAAATTTATAATAGTATATTAAAGTATAATTTATAAATAAAAAGGGTTTTTTTATTTAAAAACAATATTATAAATTAAAATTAATCCTTATTTAAAAATTAAAGTTAATCTATCTTTTCACGGAAAGAAATAAATATTTTTTTTTTGTAGAATTAGATTTAACAATTTCTATAATTTTCTCTATTTTTGTATATGTATTTATATTTTAAAATCGATTATTGTTGAAAATAAATTAAAATGAATCATTATGGTCAAAGAAAAACATTAAAAATCTAAGTTTATTTCTAAACACATCATTGTATTATTTATTATGTTATTATTTATTAAAATAAAGTAAATACATCTAAATAAATAAGTCAAAAGAGGCTATCTAAAATGTTGTACCAAAAATAAATTGAATAATGTTGTGTTATGACTTTGGTTGTAGATTAATTTGTTAAAAATTTAAAAAATTAATCACAACCCTCTTAATTATGGTGTACAGACCTCAACAATAGTCAACAACCTCCATTCCCATCGTTTCAGCAACGACATTATATCCTCAATATTCCATATATCGTGCAACAATATTTAGTGGATAAGTCCAACCTTAGTGCATCATCATATTAAGACGCTCCATGTTAATGGAATAGACGGCGTGGGAGCCAATGAGATTGCGATCTCGAAAGGCGAGCTGGCAATCCTTGAGCGTAATCACAGTCCGTTCGCAGGGCAATCTGGAAAACAATAGAAATCACGTATTAAGCAAGGCAGTAAGTTTTTTTTAAAGATCTTTTAACTTACACTTGTTCGCAGGCGGAAAGAAAGACAATGTCATCGTTTTGCCGCCGCATAAAGTTTGCGGTGTTCAGCTCCTTGTCGTGCTCCAACGGCGTGTCGTCCACCTTTTGCCTTGTCACTGTGTTACGCAGCGATGGATCCCGCAACTGGGCGCCCACATCATAGTAGAAGTTGCCCTCGCCGCTGGTCTTGTAATGCTTGCGCTTCTTAATGATGGCAGACAGCAGATCCTTGAGCAGCACCTGCACAGCCATTGCCACATACTCGGCCACGCTGTCGTCCACAGAGATGAGGCCAATCTCCCAGGCACCAATTAGAAAACGTCCCATGATGAAACCAGCATCGGGTAGAAATAACTCCTGGGCGCAGTAGCGTTGTGTGGGCAACTGTTGCTGTTGTTGCTGCTGCATTCCCTGTTGATCGCCAGCCAAAGAAGGTGGTCGTATGAGCTGCATATTATCCTCATTTACAAAATTAAGCACATCACATAATTCGAACGTGAAGCGTTCGGCAAAAGTCCGAGAACTGCGCTTCCGTTTCCGGCTGCTGCTGTTGGGACCTGAGCGGCCTGAGCTGGAGTGGTGTTGTTGCAGTGCAGCAACTGTTTCGGGTGGCGCAAAAGCATCGATTTTATTCAGCAGCGCCAGCAACAATTGATTGTGCAAATGCAGTTTCTCAGGTGTCAAAATTTTGCGACTCTCACAGTCGAACTCCTCTTTGGTCCAGCGGTTGCGAAACCAGTTCTTCATGTTGCCCCGGTAGAGCTCCCAGCTGTCGCCGAGCGCCACAGCGAGCGCCTCCTTGGCCACAAGCACTTTGTCTGTCAGTGGATTCATTAAAATAAAATATTGCGTTTGTTGTTATTCTTAGCAAGTTTGCAATGTTATTTTTTGCACGGGTGTGACCAGATCGAGGGTTGCCGGATTTAAAAGCGGCATTAAAATGCAATATTGCACTGAATTGGTATTTTAGTTCAAAATAGTGTGCTTACAATATTATCGATAATGCTATCGCTGTGTTTCCCATCTCAATGCGACATGAATTATTTTTGTATTTACAAAATTGTTCGAGGTAAAATGAGTCACGGCCAAATTTATATAAACAATTCAAGTAAATAACGTAATATTCACAGAATCGTAGAAATATTAAAGATGCCGAAGCTGGCGAAGAAAGGAAAGGACTCTGCTTTAACAATGAAGATTTTTGCTGTGGAACGCAAGCAGAAAGAAGTGAACCGCGTGCTAAAGTTGAAGAGTGAAATTTTGCTCAAATCGGAGGTCTCCTATTTGGAATATATTGAAATGCGATCAGAAATGGAGCGCCTGAAAGCGTTAAAGGACACATTTGAGCGGCGGATGCATAAATTAAAACAGCAAGCCAATTAGTTACAAATCATTTTATGTGTGCTGAACTTAGAATTAAGATTCGATGTAAGAAATACAAATTTTAGACTGTTGGAAATGTGCTCCACATACGCTCGAATTCTTTTTCATATGCGATTATTACACTATTGTCATTCTGTGACATGACAATACAGTTTTCCCAGTTTCCGTGGAAGCCCTGATTCGTCCAGTTCACAGAGCCACTCAGCAACAGGCTACGATAAGAGCTTGTCTTCAACTTGTTGCTGGTCCTTTGATTATTAATATCGTTTGCAGCTTTTGGTGCATCGACTAACACGAATTTGTGGTGCATCATCACTTTGCTGGACGGACAACGAATATCGAAACCGGCATTTTTAAATCAATCATTTTCGTCATGGTTGAAGTCATCATTACCAGGTCGGTGACAATTCGTAGTCGGACACCACGCATGTGGGCTTCCATTAATGCCTGGAACATTTCCAGGTTGGTGAACGTGTACATAGCCAAGTCGATGGAATATTGAGCCTGATTAATGTAACTGATCATCGACTCCATAATGCTAGTTGGAAAAACATGAGAACGCGTGATTTCATTAAATATTATTACATCGATGACTTCTTCAGATTTTTTCTTGATTCGCGAATGTTTTTTTGCAATGCAGATGACTTCAGTGCATATTATTGCACCCACAACTACAGCAAACGGCATCCACGGGATCTGACTGCTCAATCCTTTAAGCACTAGAAACAATTGTCATGAGTTTTAAAATGTTTATTATTCAAGTGGTACAAATCCAACACTTACTTTCTGCGCGCTTTCCAAACAAATGCTAGACAGCTTGTGACGTCACAAGCAATTCAAAATAGTGTAACCTCCGTTTTGACACCACGATATATTTACAATCTCTGATCGTTATCGATATATGCGTAGGATCAACCCTGCTTATAATAATATAATAGACACTTTTTTAAATCAAGCCAAGCAATATAAAATAAATACAATGAATGATACGTCCGGCAATATAATTTCAACTGAAACTAGAGACTTATTGGAGGCACGCTTCGCTGAATTAAGGAAAGTGCTTAAACTGAAACTAATATTAAATGAAGTGCGTGCAATTAAAAACATTGGCAAAGAGCAAACTCCTGAGATCAAACGCGCTCTTAAATTAGTTTCAGTGGCTGATTTTATACGGCTAGGTGATGGAACAGAGCATTTGCTAGGTAAATAAATAATACAAACAAGTTATAGATGTTTGCGTATATGTTGAATTCGTTTTTAGACTTGCAGGACTGCACCAGTTGTCCGTCGCTCAGTTATACCGATCGCAAAGCGTTGCGCTCTAAATTGACATCAAATCTGAGTGCAAAGTTGACACAAATTGTTGAATTGGGCGACAGGATTCGTTGCGAACTACCAGATGCAATGTCAACAAATAATGGGGCGGACGCACAGCTGACAACAGGACAACAGGAAATCATCAAGCTGCAAAAGGATCAACGCGAATGCTTAGAGAAATTGGTGGAAAAACGACGGGAAAAATGTGAATTAATGTTGATGGCAGCGGACTTGAAAATGGGGCCACATTTTGCTTACGAACTGAAGGTGCAACAGGCGCAGGCCGAACTGTGGCACACAAAAACGGATCTGATGCGAATGTATTTTACACACAACATTTTGTCACGCACTGATCACAGTTTAAGGGCGCATAAGGAAGTTGACAAATATCTCGATGAGCTGCTTAGTGCCAATCAGAATCAGAAAAAAGAAGTCGCCAATAGACGTTAAATGCAATGAAATAACACAAAAACAACCGATTATACAATTTTAAGAAAAATATACATATATATAGGACATTAGAAAAAAATGCGTTTAAATTATTGGCGGAGAAACATCGATGAAATTTTAGATACATTGCGGTTTTTCATATCGATATGACAAGCATCTAATCGTATACATTTTTGGAGACATAATTCATTAACTGACTATTGCCTGTTGTATTTATTGTATTCTAGTTTGCTAAAATTCTTGGATTTCTAAAAACAGCATTGTATTTAAATTTGAGTATAATTGGCAAAGGTGGAAACGCAAACCCAAGTATAGACTGTACAGGTGGCAACCCTATCGTACAGAAAAAAGTAAACAAGGCGGCATTGCGTCTCGTCCGACATGACCGAAAATAGTTTTAGCGAAAGCAAAGAGGACCAAACCGTGAATGACGATGCTCCGACACCAGAGAAGTCAGCACCAGATATAGCCACAACCGTGGCTGCTGAACTCAGTAGCAGAGGCATCGATTGCGAGGACAATGCATCGTTGGACTCGGCGAGCGTTTTCAGCGCCACAACAACAACGACAACAACACGCAGCAAAAGTAAATCGCCAAATACGCGTAAACTGAGGAAATTATGTCGTCGCGCCAAAGCGCCTAAAATGGTGCAACCGCTTTACAAATATAGGTGTGTTGTGTAGTGTAATTATTATTCAATAATAAATGTATTATATTTAATAACCACCGACAGCCATCATGTTCGTGAGGATCATAATCATCAAATCTTTGGTGTGCAGTTTAATCCGTTTCTGGATCGAAGTCAAGCGGTGTTTGCCACAGTGGGTAAAGATCGTGTATCCATCTATGAGTGTGTTAAGCGCAATCCGGAGATGGAAGCTGGCGAGGATGACGGTATACGTCTGCTGCAAGTCTATGCAGATCCCGATGTAAGTAATATGCATAATAATATAGAATATTCACATTGAATTCAACTTTGCAGACCGACGAAAGTTTCTACACGTGTGCTTGGTCCTATGATGCAATCACTAGAGATCCTGTACTCGCTGCGGCAGGTTATCGTGGTGTAATACGCATCTTTAATATTATAAAACATCAGTGTGCCAAGAATTATATTGGACACGGACATGCCATCAATGAACTCAAGTTTCATCCGGTGTTGCCACAGTTGTTGCTCTCCGGCAGCAAGGATCATTCGCTGCGCTTGTGGAACATACAGACGGATGTGTGTGTGGCGGTTTTTGGTGGCGTCGAGGGACATCGGGATGAGGTGTTGTCCATTGATTTTGATTTGCGTGGTGATCGGATCATGTCTAGCGGCATGGATCATTCCCTTAAGTTGTGGCGTCTTAATAAGCCGGATATTAAGGAGGCAATCGAGCTGAGCTCGACGTTCAATGCCAGCAAAAACACGGCACCATTTCCCACAATTAAGGAGCATTTCCCTGACTTTTCCACGCGTGACATTCATCGCAACTATGTGGATTGTGTGCAGTGGTTTGGTGATTTTGTCTTTTCCAAGTCCTGCGAGAACTCCATTGTGTGCTGGAAGCCGGGAAAACTGTCAGCACAGCGTCAGGACATAAAGCCACAAGATTCGACAACGGTTTTGCATCATTTCGATTACAAAATGTGTGAGATTTGGTTTGTGCGTTTTGCATTTAATGCGTGGCAAAAGGTGCTGGCTCTCGGCAATCAACTGGGCACCACTTTTGTTTGGGAGCTGGACTCAAATGACCCAAATCTGACCAAATGTAGTCAACTGGTGCATCCCAAATGCACTTCAACAATACGGCAAACATCGTTCTCCAAGGACGGTTCGATTTTAATTTGTGTATGTGACGACAGCACTGTTTGGCGATGGGATCGCGTTAATTAATATATTCTATATATAATAATCATATACATTCTATGTAATAATGTATTTATTTATATATTTATGTGTGACTTAAACATAATTCAAATATGGAACGTATTTTGACGATAAGTAAAAAGTGGTGGTAAACCGACAACAGCGATATATTCGATAAAGTATTTCAAGTGGCAACGCCAGAAAATTATATCTGTCAGTGTTGCAAAACCTGAACAAGCAAATAATAAGAAGACGAAAACGTTTAGGAAAAAACTCGGACTTTAGTGATACGGACAAAGCGAAAAAATGGGCTCATCCTCGGGCAAAAAACATAAAAAAGATAAGAAACACAGTCATCGATCACATTCGCGTGAACGCATGACAACAAATCGCGGCGTCGAAGATGATGTGACATTGGATCTCACAGACGATTCGTCCTCAACGCGACAACATAGACACCAACACAAGCACAAAAAACAACACAAGGAACATCGACACAAGCATCACAGACACAAGGAGCGTGAGCGTCCCAGCGAAGTCATCTCACTCGAAGAATCCGACTCAGACAGTAAGTTTCGTATATGTAGTAGTTATCAATTGATTGTGCAGTCCATTTAAAGGGGCAATTGCTCAACATCCCCAAATCGAAAAGCGATATTTCTACATGGGATTGGAATTGATCAATTGCCTTTGGAGCTGCACTTTTCGCTGGCTCAGAATTCACTAAAACGCTCTTGTTCTCTTTTTTCTCTTTTTATTTCCAACTTTCCAGATGTAGACAGACTGTGAGTGAGCTCAAGAAACTTTGTCCAATTTGGAACTGTTTTAAAATTACTATATTGTGTCCATACTAAGTCTTTGAACTTGTGTGTGTTTTGCAGGTTCCGATTGCGTTGAGGTGCCGGTTGAACAAGATGCCAGAGCCAAGGCACGAGAGCGGGAGCAGTTGCCAAGGGAACGAGAGCGAGAACAGGTGCCAAGGGAACGAGAACGTGAGCGGGAGAGGGAACGAGACCCACAGGCATCACGTGAACGTGAACATGAAGTAGCCACGCCACCACCACCGCAAATTTCCAAGCATGCAGACTACGAGCGAGAGCGACGACGCGAGCGAGAGGTGGAAAGGGAACGCGAGGCAAGAGAAGCACGCAAGCGTGCGGGAAGAGAACGTGAACGTGTGCGAGGAGGAAGATCTCGATCGCAGTCGCCTGGCACATCGCAACTTCAGCAGCAACAGGCAGAAGCGAATCGCAAGAATCGAGGGGTGCGAGGAGAACGTGAAGCAGGCAGAGAACGTGAAGCAGGAAGAGAACGTGAAGCTGTCCGAGATCGAGAGCCAGGACGTGAACGTGAAGCAGTTAGAGATCGCGAGGCAGGAAGAGAACGAGATGTAGCAAGAGAGCGTGAACGCGAGGCAGGAAGAGAACGCGAGCCAGTTCGAGAACGTGAAAGGGAGCGGGACAGAGAAAGGGAACGTGAGCACTCACCTATACCAGAGAATGGCGCAGGTGATGTGCTCTCCATTGCCGAAACGAATAAATTGCGTGCCAAGCTGGGACTGAAGCCACTCGAAATGGACAGCGGACCTAGCAAAGCATCCCCAGCAGCTACGGCAGCATCTGCAAGCGGAAGCCAACAGGAGAGTAAACCACGCTCTGGTGCTGACAAGGATCTCTCTTCATATAAGGATGAGTGGGGCGAGTTCTTGCACAAGCCTGCCGACAATATACAAGAGAAGAAGGAGGCAGAGAAGTTGCGTGATAAACTAAAGCAGCGCAAAGAGAAGCGTTTTCTGGAGGAGCGTTTAGCGCGCATACGCACGCTGGGCGAATCGGACGAGGAGACGGACAACGTGGCGAAGTGGGTGGATCGCAACAAGCGTGTGGTCAATGAACGTGAAGAAGCAAAGCGAAAGGTGACTAAATGGTTTATATATTCATGTATGCAAACTATTGCTAATTATCGATCTCTTGCAGGCTAAAGAATTAGAAGAGTTAGACGAGGCGTTTGGTGTCGCGGATCTGGTGGAGCAAGAGAAACAAAAGGCCAGACAGCAGGCCTATGGCGATCGCAATCTTAAAGGCTTGCGCGTGGAGCACGATATGGATGATTTTGGCGAGGGTCGCACTGTCATATTAACGCTCAAGGATCAGGATGTGCTGAATGAAGAGGAGGGTGACACATTGGTCAATGTCAATATGCTTGACGATGAGCGTTACAAAAAGAATGTGGCAAACAAGAAGCTCAATCCGCTTAGTTATGGCTATAACGTCTATGAGGAGCAATACGATGAGCTGGGCAATCCGATTGAGCGAGCCATACTCGAGAAGTACGATGATGATGTCGATGGAAAGCCCAAAACACGCAAGAATTTTGTGATTGGCGAGAATGTGGAGGAAGAGCGAGAGCATAGACGGAAACTGCTCGAGATTAAAACCAAATTGGCCGGCAAACGGCTGGAAACGCTACAGGACACCAACATACAACTAGCCTCGGATACTTTCAGCGTGGAGGAGTTGGCCACGTTAGTTATCTGCTGTCATTTTTATTCCTTAATAAATTCACTATTTTCTTGTTTTAGTTTCAAGAAGCCCAAGAAAAAGGTGAAGAAACTGCGTCAGAAACTAAAAGCTGAGGACTTGGAACCGCTTGCAGAAGCTACTGGCTCCTCAAACATGGGTAGTCGTCATGGACGGTATCGCGAAGCCGATGACGAAGATGTGGTCATGAAAGAGGAGCCGCAAATCAAGCTTGAACCCGATGATGATGACTTGGAACGTGTGCTGAACAAGGCGCGTAAGCTGAAACAAAAAGAGAACATTATTAAAAAGTCGTTGCCCATTGATGTGGCAAGCATAAAACAGGACATTAAGCCGGAGCCTGTGGACGAGGCAACCAGTGCCTCTGGTGTTATTCTAAGTAGTGCTGATGGCAACATTGTGCTGAATGCCACAGCCGAGTTTTGTCGCACACTTGGCGATATACCCACTTATGGTATGGCTGGTAATCGAAATGAGGACTCCAATGATATGATGGACTTTGATAATAATGATGCCATGGACGAGCATATGGATGGCAATCACGAGGAGCCTACACTAAGTCACGGCACATGGAATTCTGTAAATCCTGATGAAGTGATGCAACCGGCTGATTTAGACAATTTGGGTGATGATGTTGAGGAGCGTGCCATTTTGGATGAGGAGCCCGATGTGGGTGCTGGCGTGGCAAATGCTTTGCGTCTAGCTCTATCGAAGGGTTATCTCGAGAAAGAGGAAAAGAATCGGCCGAGTAACACAAAAATGGCTCATCTGCAGGCCAAGAACTATTCGATTGAAGACAAGGCAGCCGGGTAAGATAATTGCTTTGACTCTCTTTACATTGAATATTTATTAAATAAATATTTTTGTAATGCAGCGAGGAGGACAAGATTGGGCGACGTGATCGCTTCCATGCTGGTCCCATTATGGACTTTAAGGACAAGGAGACATTTAAGCCGAATGTTAAGCTTGATTACATTGATGACAATGGACGCATATTAAACCTCAAAGAGGCGTTCCGCTATTTGTCACACAAGTTCCACGGCAAAGGTCCCGGCAAGAACAAGATCGAGAAGCGTCTCAAGAAAATGGAGCAGGATGGCGTAAGTTCAAAATGTAAATAATAAGGTAATCAATAACAACTACTAATTGTATTGTTGTTCCAGTTGATGAAGACGATGAGCTCAACGGATACCCCGCTCTGCACGCTAACCATGTTACAGCAGAAGCAAAAGGAGACCAAGACACCATATGTGGTGCTCAGTGGCAGCAACAAGAATGCCGCAGGCGTCAGCGGAGCTTCAATATCAAAGTTTAAATAATTAGTTTCGACTCCTACAACAATTTAACACTTTCCACAACGCAATGCAATAGTTACTTCCAAAATCACCAAACAATCTTAACAATGTTCACAATTAGTTTAGAGTTCAGATCCCTACACCCACGAAGTTACTAACTTCCCATTTATTGGTAAACAATCTCCTTTAATTGTACAAATTTATTTCACCTTCCTCCTCTTATTTTTGTTTTCAAATGAGTTTATTTAAGATTTCGTAGTGTATTTATTGAGATATTTGTAAAACTTTCGCAAACAAAAATAAGCAGCATTTAGGCAAAAACAATTATAAATCTTGAATAATTCCGAATAACAAATTACGTGTGTATGTTTATTTAATCCTTGTCAAATTAATTCAGTTTAAGCTTGAGATGTTTTATCGGCGTTTAGCAGATGAATTTGTAATGGCAAATCTTCTCTATGTAGTGTCACTGCAACGATCAAAGTTTAAGTAAAAGTTAAGTATCTACTTAAGTTCTTTTTACCTGTAAAATTGCTGCCCAGCTGCGTGCGATTGTTGCCCTGGATTAATTCGAAATGCTGCGTCGCCGGACCAGAGCAATTCATTGTGGAGTTTTCATGACTGAATTGCCAACTGCACTTGCTTTCTGCAAACTGAATGTATTTCACTTGCAACTGCTGCACATTTGGTGGCACATTGGCTGTGGTCAATTGTAGCTGTAACGTGTCATTGACGCGTGCAAAATTGAGGCCACCATAGCCAAAGATTAGAGCTTGAAGGAAACCTCCAATGCCAGTTAGAAAATTGGCCGAGCCATCGTAACCAATGGGAGTTTCGCTCCACACTTTGAACTCGGGACGCACATAGCTCTGATAGCCGCGTGTAAAATACTCATCGGCACGTCTAAACTCTGCGGTCCCCAGATAGTTGGCTGCAAACATGGACCAGGTCATAGCTGGACCCGATTCTCGTGTCACATTCGCATAGTAATGCAAGTCATTCAAATGCGTGGAAGTGATATCGAATTGCAGCGGATAACCAAGCAATATGGTGTCTGCCTGCTTCACAATGGCATGCAACTGATACCCCAAATGCTGCGGATGATAATCCAGTGGCGCATCGTATAAGATGACCAGCTGATCCCTAAGCTGTTGCCAACTTGCGATGTGTGCAGAATTGTTGGTGTTGCTGTCGCATCTGGCCGCTGTCCAAGCAGCAAAATCAAGTGCGATCTTGGACACAGCATTGGTGTAGACATTGTCATCGATGTTGGCATGATCCTCATCGGGTCCCATCACCTGGCGAAAGTGACAAGCATTAGCTTCACAGCTCGCTCGGCTAAGCAGAAAATCGGCGACCTCGGCGACAATGGGCCAATCGCGTTCGCAGAGCCAATTGTAATCTTGGGATTGTGCAAAAAGCTTTTGCAGCGCAAATGAAATGTCCGGTGAGATGTGTATCTCCTGTTGTGCCACCTCGGGACAGCAGGGATTGGTCACTTCGGTGCCCGTGTAGGCGCTTTCCCAGGGGAATCTATAACAGAAATACTTGTAATAGAAAAAGTGGCAAGGACTTTAGACGCACCTGGCACCCTTGTAACCCGTTGCATTGGCATTGTATTGAGCTCCATTCAGATGCCTGAAACGGTACTCAAGCAACAGTTTGCCATATTCGTAGCCAAACTGTGTGACCACCGGCAGCATCCAGATTTCCGTATCCCAAAAGTTGTGACCTTGATAGTCGGCCTCCAGATTGCCGCGTGCCAAGCCAGTGGGACTCAAGCCATAGTATGGATCGTTGGGTTGATTGCTGCTCAGCGTAGGCAGCGAACTGACCAAATAGAAGATTCCAGCATTCACAATACGCGACAATTCGAGAGCATTGCCTGTGATTTCGATGGAGAAATGCTGCTGCCAGAACTCATGCCACAACTTTGTATGGTTTGCCAGCAAGGCGGCGTCACTGAGCCGCATCACATCCTGTAATTCCTTGAGTGCAACACTTTCGACGCGATCCAAGCAGATGACAACGCGATGCTGCAGTTGAGCTTGCCATGTGGGCCAAGGTACTTGACGTGGCTGCTCAAGAGACTCACTGAATGCCACGTGAATCTCATGAGCTTGCGGCTGAAACTTCTTCAACTCCACTATACGGGTGCGTCCACGTAACTGGCGATAATCTCCAACTGTATCGCTGCCATTGTTGATCACCACAAAGTCAAATGCATCGCTGTCATTGCCGGGTTGCTGTGTCAGCTTTAGAAATCTCGGTGCTGCTTTGTGAGTATATATTAGTACTCTTAATATAGTTATTAATTTCATTTAATTCTTACAGTTGATAAATGTGGATGTCGCATGTCGTGTGGCCAGCACTTCGTAGATCAAGGCGCGATTGTAATAACGATGTGGATACGTGCGTTGCTCCAGCGTAATGCCAATGGAGGCATAGTTTTTCGTGTAATGAAAGTAGCCATCACGCAGATTCATCTCATAGCTAATGCCAGTTGCTTGTTTGCAACCAAAGCGATCGCAGATCTCGGCATTTATGTTGATCCAGTTGGGAATTCTCGCACGCTTGCTGTTCCCAGTAGCGCCATTGTACACGCTATTTATGAAGATGGCATCTCCAAAAACCGTGTAACCCAAATGTCCATTGGACAGACTGGGCATAAAGTTCAAATCCGAGGGTAAGCTTATGCAAATAAATAACAAAAAGTAATGTTAGTTTATCTAATATCTCTTCAATCTACAGATCAAAACATTATACTTTACCTTTGGGTTTGTAGCAGGAAGGGATCTGAAGAGTCTGCTCTACTCTGCCAGATAAGCATGAAAATTAATGTAAATTGCAATTTGCTCATATTCCGCCTGCATTGATCCATTGTCGAGGAATGCTCGGAATATACTAAAACTGCTCTCTCAACTCTGATTGCTCGATAGCTGACAAAAGGAACTGATAAGTTTAAGTCGAAGCGGCAAACACTCGACAGTTGAGAATCGCTAATTGTTTATATTTGTCACAGCTTAAACAACTTTCTCACAGTAAAAGTACTATCTCTTATCAGCCTTAATCGCATTAATTGATGTTTGTGATAGTGTGTTGAAAACAAAACTCCTACCTAATCATTAATCTGTAATCGTGATTTAAATAGTAGATTTTTTTAAATTTAATTAATTTAAATTATGCATTAGAAAGAGTTTAAAATGTATAAGCTTGCATAGATACAGTTTATAATTTCTGATTTATATAATTTATTTAACTTAAAGTTCATCAAACCTATAAATGAGCATTTAAATTCGTGTTCTCATTATTTTGGGGTATACTTTTAGGCAGTTAGATAATATTGCTAAAGCCGCTCTGAAAATGTGGCAGAAATCGCAAATACCAAGAGAACTCGAGAACTACAAGGTCTATTTGAATGGCCATTGGTAAGACAATAGTCCGCTCTTCGCTTGTCACAAGAATTAACATATATGATCTTACAGGATTGGCTGATATATAAACAATTTATGTATTATAAGTCCCTAGGAATTTTAAAAATGCTCATCGTTTATATTGATGAAAATTAGAGTTGTTTTCAAATGGCAAAGAGATGCTTTTTTAATTATGTAACAATTTCTCTTTATAATATTTCGATCTTTAAAATCTTTCATTGCCATCCTGGTTACCTTCATTACTAGATTTGAGCCGAGTAGTATTTAGCCGAGTTAAAGCTAAAAAAAAAAACGAATGTCCTGTTTGGAAAATGTTTTATATCTCTTATTATTCTTGTCACATTTTCAAAATACATGTATTGCATCATGGGCTTTTAACAAAATATGGAATCCGACACTTGTAATTTTTTGGTCAGCGTCTTTATCAGACAAGTGTATAATCACGAAATCTAGGATAATTCGGGAACTACAAGAATTAACTAGTTTACCTGTTGGAGAATAAGAGTCTTTACCAAGACTTTTAAATAGATTGAGGACTCGAAAGGAATTGACAGGATATAAGTAAGTATAAGCTTCTTATTTGGAAGTAAAGCGACTTTAAGAGAGGCAGCATAAATTATTTTATTAACGGACTGAGAATTCCTTTGTGGCAGTAACAAATTGATGGAACTCGCAGAAGGACCCATCTCCGACCCCATGAAGTATAGACAGAGGTATATATAGACAGAAGTATAAAAGTATAGATATAGACATGAAGTATAGACGTAAAGCTGTATTATCATTGCATGGAATAGTAAGCGTAAGTTTAAAGCTTAAATATCGATTTCAGTTTCATACTATAATAACTACAGATCTTATGGGTTATTAAATAAAGTAAAATTTATCGGATAATTAGGATAGAAAAAGGTAGAATTAACTTTTTAACAAATATTTTTTACTTATATTTGGATTTTATGCATATTTTGCTATGGAAAAATGTTAACTCTTTCGTTAGACTTTGATGCATTTTTATCTATCTCTCATTCCAATATATGGTATGCAAAAAAATGCTCGTAAATATTTGTTTACTTAATTGTTGTCTTGCCTTTGTAACTATTGGCAGTATTTACATCGTCAAGAGTGAGTATTTAATAAATAGATGCTGCCAAGGAAAATTAGACTTTTATACTTCAAGTGTTCAGCAAAATCAATGAAACAAATTCGACATGAAATAGCTTAATTTCTGTAAAGTATATGCGAACGATTATGCAATAGTTCCTCCAACTCATTGAAGATAACGAAAGGATATTGGTTTTAGAATTTCTTTAAAACACTGTTTTTAAATCAAATCTAAGAATATTAATCATTAATTTGAATGAAAAATAAATAAAAATAAAGAAAAAATGTATCTGTAGAGATAAGTATATAAAATTTACCAGCTTCAAATCCTTAGGGATTTTGCAAGTACAAGCACCCAAGCATTTTCATTATCCTCCTGAAAGTTGTTTTAGGGGTAAGTATAGAATAATGAACAAAAAAGCTCCTTATTTTAAATCAGTTACTTTTACTTTGTGGTGTGATTGATAGTTTTTGAATGCTTTTAAATTATTAATATAATCAATTTAATAAAATTGTAAATAGCATCAGCACTTATTTTAAGACTACAAGCTAATTTTATGTGAATAATATTTATTCATTTCATTAGAACTACATATTTTATAAATTGGAAAGAGTTTTTTTTTTTTAATTTTATAACATAAGCTTTTTCTTAAATTGGAACAAACAATTTAATTAATTTATTTAGATTTTGCAAGTTAATAATAGGTTTATGAATTTTACAATTTATTCAATTTTGGCAGGCAAACGCCTTTGGCATAATGTTGATTGCCTTCTTGAAAGTCTATAAAAATATATTATAGTCTTTGGGATTTTTTATGGACTGCACTTGTCGCTCAGATGAGATGTTGTTGATAATTGAGACAGAGACAAGGCGTGGTACATGTGATGGGAAATGGGAGAGAGAGGGAGACACAGAGACACATAGAGAGAGAGAAAGAGAGAGAGAGAGAGAGAGAGAGAGAGAGAGAGAGAGAGAGAGAGAGAGTTGCGCTGATGATGTGCTGATGAATGAAGGCAGCGGAGACAATAGGATGTGGGAAATCTTCTAATGGCATCGGCACAAAAGAAAAGTCATTAAACGGTTAACTGAGAATCGCAGCTGGTTCAACGCTGGCATAACTCTGGGGTGGCCCAGCGACCCGAAGCACCTGCGTATCTTGCACTATAGTAGCACAATCTACTGTATGCTATTTTATTCTATAACAATTTTTGTCTCTCTCTCTCTCTTCCATATGTGCTCCATTTTTTTGTTGTTTCGAATCGCTTTTTCCATCTTTACTACAGCTATGAATAATTCTGAGCTACTCTTCTTTGCAGCTGGGCTAATTATATGGCTTTCGCTGTTGTTGTGTTTGTTATTGTTCATGGCACTAATTACGTGAGAATCTCGGCGTGCAACAACGAAGCTTTCCAGGCGTAGAAACCATAGAGGCCTAGAAGTAACCAAAATCAAAATCAAATTCGACATCGCCATTATCATCATTGCCCCGACAGCGAAGCGTAACCAATAGAACAGCTACAATTGCGACTCCACTCCACTCCACTCCACTCCGATTATAGTCATGGCTATAGAAAGAAGAAGAGCTAACCGAACTAACTAGAAACTGTAGCGATATGGGCGCATGACTTGCCGTCTCTCTTGCGTGCTTTGCTGGGGTAGCTCAGAAGAGTGGCAATCGGGAACCCTTACATCTTAACTCAGCTATAGCCAACTAACATATCTCAACTAATTTTAATGACGTTACGCCGCGATAGGTTTTCTGCTCAAGATCCATAAAGAAATGCTCAGGTGTTCGGTCTATATATACATATATATACGAGTATAGCAAATATAACACAGAGTACAGTCAACATCAACATGTCTTTTACCTTTTTTTGTGGTTACTTGGCACGAGATCCGAATCTGTTTTAGATCTATGGGCCCCGTGATTTACCCTTTGTTTTGCGGCTTTACTGACTTCCCCCTATTAGCGCCGTCTTCTTCTGGCACACACAGACACACACTAACTGTCTCGCTCCGGCAAATTTGAAATGCTCATGTTGCTCTTGCTCTTACTCTTGTTGTTGTTGTTATTATTTATTTTATTTTTTTTTCTGTTTTTCAAGAAGTCTATGCAGAGCCTGCCTATCGCGATGTCGCCGCTTGCCGAAGCGTAACTGAAATATTAAAACATTTTTTTCCTTCTTTTTTTCGCCGTTTTGTTGTTGTTTTCTGCTCCGCCATTTTGCTGGTGGTTTTGGCGTCAGATTTGTGTTTTTTTTTTTTTTGTTTTTTTGCAGTCTTTTTGTAGTTGTTTTTGTCAGTTATTTTATTTTACTTTTTTTTGTTAACCTGTTGCCCGAAAAGTCGCGTCGAGAAATTTACGCAACGAAGCGTTGCCAATGAGTTTCCGCTTTTGAGGCATTGGGCATTGGGCTTACTCGTCGTCGTCGTCATCGTCATCGTCGTCGCACCACGCAACTCCGACTCCAACAACAATGACAACAACAACAACAACGCTAACACCAACAGGTAATAGCAACAACAATAATAGAAGCAATAACAACAATGCTACAAACAATAATTTCAACAATGGTTATAACAACTAGTTACATGGGCGATTTGATAAGTTTGTGACATTAATGGGAATTTATGATATTTAAATTCATTTTGTATTCATTCTTAACTATTTGTGATATTCATGAAATACGTAAATTCATGTTATATACAATTTGTAAAATTAATGAGAATTTAAAAAATTTAAATGAATATTGTCTTTATTACTTACAGCTTGTGACATACATAAATGAGAATTTAAGAGCGTTTTAAAAATATGTTTTAAATAATAATTTATGTCTAATAAATAAATCATGTTCTAATTCTTGTATTTACATTACATCAACTGATATTTTGCACAACTTAGTTAATTATTTTGATAAGTAATTACTTTAATTCTTTAAGGTTGCTGAACAATTATAAATTACAGGTCTTGAAAATTCGATATTATTGGTTATTCTGCAATTTTGCCTTATAACAACAACAACAAAGGAACGTTTGTCAATTATTTTTCTCTTATCAGAAAACAAATATTATTACTGCATTTCTTGTGTACCTATTTTGCGTCAAATTTTATTTTCTTTTACCAAAGAAAGTTGTTGGTTCAACAAGCCTTCATTTTTTACCTTAATTGTAAGAAAATTTTCATTAAAGTTTTAAAGTTTATTTTTAGCTTATTTTTTGTAATATGATATGGGTAATTATCTGAGGGATGCCGCGTGTGACCATCTTTTCAGTGACAAAAAAAAAACATAAACTAAAACGATTTTAAAAACATGTGAAGGTTATTTTTAATGCTTTGGATCGGTCGCACGCGACATTTACCAGAGAATTACCCATATATATAATTGTAAAGAAATTGGTATAAATATTTGTAAGTTTTGCTAATGTTCTTATATCAAACTCGAACAGAAATTATACTTAAATTTAATGTTTATTAAAATACTTTAAGTAATTTCTTAAGAATCATTTGTAAGAAAGTTGTGAAACGCACCTCGAATTCGAAATCCAGCTCAAGCATTTGCTCGCGTTTTTGGGGCTCTTTCGGGTCTCTCGCAGTGTTTTTCTGCCTAATTTGTGTGTGTGCGCCTCGAAAATGAAACGCGTGTGAAAATTATGTTTATTATGTAGTATAGTGGATAGTACAATGTACAATGTACAACCTACAATGTAATATATACGCAACATATGTATCTATGCATCTACATACCGCAAGAGTATGGAAGTCTCATAGAAAAATACAAAATATGTTAAAACAAAAAATATAGTTAGTTGGTAATCGGTCGCTTTCGCCTGGATAAGTTTTTGTTTTTGTGCTTTTGGGTGTTGTCTAACTGTGCGTTAGCTTTGGCTTTAATTGTTGTAATTTGCTTAGATATACACTCGTATTTTATTTATTGTTGCAAGATAATTATGATGATTATCTGTGAAAGGGCGTATTTAAATTTGATGTTGTTTTCCTTCTTTGCTTTTTCAAATGGCATTAGGTGATTTAAATGTAAGCGCTCCCGTCGTTGCTTTGGCTAGCTCCACACAGCAGGCCTGGGAACCTCAAGTTCAAGACCTGAACTGTGTGTGTGTGGATTAGAAGGGGGAAGTGGAAAGGTAAGAGGGAAGGAGGAGGAGGGGATAAGGTGGTAGGTAGCCCATCGACACCGCCTTTCAGCCGCCGCATTTGCAACTCAATTATGAGTGCAGTCTTTGTAGCACTATCTGCACATCTGCCTGCACCTGACCATTCCGTGCAATTCTAGCCGATAATTTGCATTATTTTGTGCGAGTTGCACACAGGTGCACACTCTGTCTCTCTATCCCTTTTCCCCTTCCACCCCTTTCCCCTTCACCGCTCTGTCTGCCTGAGACGCCGTTGATCTCACGCGTCGCGTGGTCGCTGCAATTACACCAAGCAACAGGTTCTAAACTCCTCATATGTAAATTACCAGTAGCTGCCTTTGAACTTAGTTCCACTTTAAGAATAATATACGAACTATGTACTTGCTTACTTACAATTCAAAATATACTTATTATTAAAATTACACTTCATTTTGTATGTTGTAAATTGCAAATATTCTATATAAACTGATCTAGTTTCTGGTAGTTCAAAGTTACATTTAAATTTGTATAAAATTGTGCCACATGCATTTCTAATTAAATCCCATTTTTTAAGAATCTGTTATTTTTTATAATAACTTGGGATTTTGTTATACCTTATTATTTTGTAGCAATATATGCATATATTTTTATTCCACACTCGATATATATTCATTGTTTTTTTCTATGAAATAATAATTGTCGGTGAGTTCAACAATTCAGCTCGAAAGAAGATGTGAATGCTAAGAATGAGTTTTACTTCGAGGAGAACGATAAATTGTTATACTAACATTAAATTTAAAGCTTAGAAAAGTTTTTGAAAAATGATATTACCCTTGAAGTTGATTTCTATTTAAGATTTATCCTCATATTTGGATGAAAAATTGTGTTTTCTATCTTTGTCAGACGACTTATTGAGTGATGATGATAGCATTTGTTATTTTGAGTAAAATGGAGTCTTATAGGTTTTGATTAGCAGTTTAAATAAAGCTAAGAATGAACTAGGAACATTTTTTTTGTTTTAACATAATTCCAAAAATTAACAAATTTGTTCGAAAAACAAAAAAAAAAGAATAAAAAATAATATTTACATATTTTATCGTAAAATGTTAATCCAGATCTATGTATAAAAACAATCTATACTTATTTTTTGTTTCATTTTTGTTTCACTGTAAATTGTGTCGCACGCGACAATTTTTTGCAAGAGAATTACTAATACTTATTTTATAAGTATATATATTAAATATTAATTTCTTTTTAGTTTTATCTGCAGATAATTGAAAATATTCTTTGCAGTTAAAGCCACCTCTTTTGCTCATCCATGAATTAAGTTCTGAATAATTTAACCAGCTCATTCTTTCTCCTTCACTGCTACCTTTTTAACTTATATTTGGTATTATTTTCCCATATCTTAAACACATCTTATACTGCATTAATTTTCATTAAGAGCTTCCCTTAACTTGTTGTGCTGTGTGCGGTTTGCTTAATCATTGTGTTTATCCACCCCATGTGTGTGTGTTGTGTTGCTCAGTGTAGCTTCCAGATAATTCAGTTGTATGTGTGTGTGTGAATCGTTTGTGACCTCTGGCCGGCTGCTCTTCAATTCAATTGCAATTGGCGCACAACGAAATGAATACACACACACACATGGACACATTCATGAATACGGGTACTCATACGGGTACTCACACTCATGGTCGCTGATAATTATCAGCATGAGGCGCAATTTTGTTGTTTCATTTTGGGCGATTGATATGTAAATTCTCGTTTGCTTCATTTGAAATGCGTAAGTCATTTCCCTGCGAGGCAACCACCGAGAAAAGCGTTAACTGTGTGCTGTATGTGTGTGTGTGAGTGTGTGGTGCGCACAGGTGCGACAAATGAGCACGCTTGGCTGACCGCTAATTAAGGTAGGTCCAGGTTCAGGAGCAGAGCGTGGGAAAAGCATCAAGCAGGACACTCGAGTTAAAGCACTGACGTGCTATGCGGCGTATGAGTTATATTCGCAAGAGAGCAGCGAGTGTCTCTACGTCTCTGACTTTTGTAATTTTACAGCTGCTGACTGCGATAATGCCCAAGAAATCAGCGAGCGTAACCGCAAAGCCAAGTCAAGTGCAGAATGTGCTCGCATCTTGAAGTATCTGCGAGACAACGACGCCTGCCTCATAATTTGCCACAGCCAGAGTCAGAGTCAGAGCCAGAGTCAAAGGCAGAGGCAGAGACAGAGTCAGATTGAAAGCCAGCAGCGTGATTAGCGTTTTCCAAGCAGCGCGCGGTTTCAATTATTACACCTGTTGTTCGAGCAGCAACAGCAACAGCCCGACCCCTCAAAAGAATTGCGTTTGCTACTGCTGTTATTCATAATTTTTTGTTGGGTAAAATGAATTTCCATAAGATAGTATTTTGCAGCTACAAAGCGTGCTTCCTGCTAAGCCATCAACCAGCAATACTTTTGCGGCAAGATGGCGTGGTCTATGCTTTAGTGTTAATATCAATACCCAGTGGCCATAGCTGTGGCCAGAGCTGGGGCAGCGATAAGATCAGAGTTAAGAGTTAAGAAGCTGCTGCTGTTGTTGTTGTTGTTGCATCCTCATCAATGATTGTGCGTTCGGCCATCAGTTCATAAATATTTCTCGAGCTCAGAGATAATCACAGGCTCTCGAGTTACTCGAGCTTGTCAGCAAGTGGCCTGGCTACCATTTAAGGTGTTAGCCTGCCACACAATCCGAACAACAATCGGTAGCTAACTAACAGCAACAACAACAACAACAACGATGACGACGACAACAACTTCAACCTCAACACGTTCACGCATCATTGCAACGGCAACCTGCAACCTGGCACTTGTCCAACTTGCAACTTGCCGCTGCACTTTAGTAGAAAATTGATTTCTGCTTTTATTGTTTTTAGAGCGTTTCATATCTCACGTCATCTTGCACATAGTACGACTTCGACTTCGGCTTTGAGTCTGTATCTGGCAGATACTCAGCTCGAGCAGCTGGCAAATCGATGACGTTTATTGATATTGGCTTATTGCACGATAATAGAGTTGTTATTGCACTTTAATTGAAACGCTAAACTGGCGCCATCTAACGCCAGGTAGACACTAAGCTGCATGTTTCAAATTTAAGAAGAGAATTTCTTAAAACCTTTAATTGATTTTTAAGGCCAAGTGATAATCTTTTATGACTTACTTTAAAGTGAAACACATGAAATGGTAATACTTAAAAAAGAGAAAAATAGAAGAAAATAATTTTAAATAAGGAAATGCAACGAAATGTTACTTCAATGTTACCAATGTGGAATGTCTGGATGAACCTAACACAAACAAGTAAGAAAGCTACAGTCGAGTGCACTCGACTGTGCGATACCCGCTACCCATTTTGAATAAAAGAAATATATTTTGCGATAATTTTCTCAAAATATACCGAATATACTACAAAAATACTAAAATTATACCAAATAGTATATTTGGTATATTGATATAGTACCGCATTCAAAATATACCATAGACGGCACAATATACCAGATTGTCATCTAAAGAAACTAAGACCCTAGTAAGTAGGCGTGTTTGCCCATACAAAAGTATTTCTTTAATAACTTCGACAATTTTCATCTGATCGCAACCAAATTTTCAGGAATCATAACTTCTAAAGTTATTATTATATATACCAAAATTCGCAACTCTAGCTTTTAATTTACGCTTGTTATTCGATTTTTTTGATTTGCGGGGGCGGAAGTGGGCGTGGCAAAAATTTGAAACAAACTTGATCTGCGTGCAAACATAACAAATACTGTCGAAAAAAATTATAGCTCTATCTCTTATAGTCTCTGAGATCTAGGTGTTCATACGGACGGACGGACAGACACACAGACGGACAGACGGACATGGCTAGATCGTCTCGGCTGTTGACGCTGATCAAGAATATATATACTTTATAGGGTCGGAGATGCCTCCTTCTACCTGTTACATACATTTCCTGCCGGCACAAAGTTATAATACCCTTCTACCCTATGGGTAGCGGGTATAAAAATAATGGGAATCTTTAAGAATTGTATATTTTCAGTTATATTCATTTAGAAAGCCTTAGAAAAATGCTGTTGATTGAGGACAATATTATTATCAATTAATAATGTTTGTGTTCGCTTAAAAATATATATTTTTTTCAACTCATGTTTTAAGGAAATAAAACTATCAAAATGTGCAAAATTCGATGTCTAATAATAATATCGCAAACCCTAAGCGATCGATAGAGTAGTGCTTTGTAATTATAGTGATTTGAATGTTATTTTACAAACTTTTCGTGTTGATAATCAATAATATGATGATAGAAATTCTAAATAATCAATAGTTTTGTGTAACTAATCAATAGCTTTGCTTACTACTTAAAACGCTTAAATATTTTACAAAATTTGACAGTTAGTATTTTCATTAACTATTCACATTCTGTGCCAAAAACAATGCTGCTTCTATTGAATAACTTTTAATGATTGTTCTATTATTCATAATTTTTAAATAATGTATGTATATCTAGCATTTTCATATATAAATAAATAAACAGTTAATGATATACATTTCAAAAATAAATGTATTGCTGATAATATAAATCAGGTATCTTTAAATTTTATTTTGACACCAATATCTTCTATGCTTACTATCTGTAATAACTTGTCTACCATATGTCAACTGTATGATATCGATAGTAGCGTGCTGGCTTGCTATCGATAGTAAGCTCCATAAATACCCATAATTTCTGTAGCGCAGTGTGGAAAATATTAGTTAAGAATGCGCAGCTAAAGCTTTGCGGTAACTGTACCACTTGCCAAGCCATTTGCAAGCTGCGTGTTTAGCACATAATTTTTCACAATTTTCCATTTCCAGCAGCAGAAGCGGAAAATATTTGCCGAGTCGTTGCCACAATGAGGAGGCAGCAGCAGTGAACAGTCGGCTTTGAGGTTTGCTGAGGCAGCCAGCCGTTCAGCCATATTGCATGTTTGAGCGATAAGAGTCTAAATTATTATCATAGTCATCGAGGGACCGAAAGGCAAAAAACCTAGGGCAACCTAACGAACCTGCCACAACCTGACGATCTGCGGCACTCTGTGGATCTTCGAAGAAGTCGCCATACATAAGTAGTTCACTATATGCGGTGGACCTGTTGCACATGCTTCAGATATATTTCTCCTTCATTTTAGGTTTTTTTTTTATTTTCTGCTCCGTTGACTGCGGCAATGTGGCATGAAAGCATCGAGAGGGCGGAACAGAGAACGCCTTCAAGCTGCAGGTTTGCAGCTTGCAACTTCGGGCTAAATGCTGGAAAATCGTAACAATTTCAGCCACAAAAATTAAACGCTTTTCTCTCAAAAAAAAAAGAGACACACAAACAGAGAAAAATTATATTGTTTTGGGTGACATTTGTGGTAGTCGTTTTGTTGTTGTTGCTATTAATGTTATTTTCGTTGTTGTTGTTGTTGTCGTACATGCGCAGCATTTAAAAAATTTATTTCGCTATCGCAGATCTGTTGAGGCAGCCAGCCGTAACGTTAGACAGTGGCAAACGGCGGCATAACTAGAATTTGACAGTATAAAAATACCAAAAAAAAAAAAAAACGAAAAAGAAAAATAAATAGTAAAAGAAAAGAACCCATTTTGGGATCACAGAATTGTCGTGAGTTGTACTTGTTGTTGTTAGAGTTTCAGTTAGCTCGTAAAATAATTGTCGGCTCATAACAGGAGCTGCCTCAGAGAGGGAAGGAGAAGGGGAAGAGGAGGAGTCAAAGTCGAAGTCGAAGTCCGAGTCGGAGTCGGAGACAGTGAGCTCTGGCAATAGAGCGCGACATATCACATTGGCCCCGGCTTATGGAGCAAAGAACTGCCCTGTAATTATGATGAGGCCAATACTACAAGAAACTGACCCTAAACGCACCGCTTTTTTTATTTTGTATTTTTGCTGGCCGCTCGACTGGCCCCTAGTAATTAAGAAATCCTCTTTCTGTTTTCTTTTTTACTTTTTGTTTTTTACAGTGTTTTGTATTTTTTTTGGTTGGGTTTTATGTCGGGCAGCGGCAAAAGTTTCACAGAATTCTGTTTTTTGATGACTTCACTTAAATGTGGTCAAAATGGTCATACATGTTTGGCTTATTGTTGTTGTTATGATTATTATAGTATTATTATTATTATTATTATATTTTTTTATCATTGTTATTGTTATTGTTTCTGGTAGCAGGCTACTAGTGTTTTGTAGTTGTTGCCGTGCCAACTTTACATTAAGCTGAAGCCCTTTTTCTCTGTTGCTGCTGTTGCTGCTGTTCCTGCTGTGCGGTCAATTGCTTTTGACCCGCCTGGCCCCCTTTTTGGCCCAAAGCCCAACAGATTTGGGCCTGTTTTTGCTTTTCGACTAAACATCCGTTAGTTCGTTTGAAGTTTGAAGTTCTACGGGAAGTTCTTGAAAATGATTTTTTCCTGTTTTGGTGAAAGCTCGTTAGTTAGAACTGTATCGAAACGAGGAGAAGCAGACAGAAACTAACTAAAACTAACTGCAGAGGCTTTGAGGATTGACGCCAGCTGTTGTTGCCCGTGTTGTTGCTATTGCTGCTGCTGCACTCACACATGTTGCAACTTTCACCCGAAATTGTTGCAGCTTTCCCAAAATGCAATTTGCAATTGCATTTGGCCAATAATTGCAAACTAATGCAACGAAAACAATAACACAAAAGCCAAAACAACAGAAACAGAAAAGAGTCGAAGCAATTGCACAATTTGTCGAAACGAAATGTCAAGGGGAAGCAGCTCCAAGTGAGGGGGGAGCGAAAGTGGATAGAGGAGAGGGGTTAGGGGAGCTGACTGAGTCATGCTTAGAAACATACTGCTAGAGACTTTTATACCTCTATAATACATATATTATATATCATGTGTCTGTGTATACGAAATTGGAGCATTAACTGCTGAGATGACAGAAAGTACTTTTATGCTTCCGTTGTTGGAGTTGATTCGAATTCGAGTTACTCTATAGATCGCTATTTAATGCCGTGTCATTTCCTTATCAAGACAAGCTGCAAAATGTCACCAGCAACAGCAGCAGCAGCAGCAGCAGCAGCAACAGTAACAGTAACAACAACAACAGCAGCACCCACGGCATAATTAATTATCCCTTCTCTCTCGATCATAGCTATAGATCCGGCGCACAGTAGCGCCCATTTCTGGCTTATTCCATTGCACATTTTAACTACTTTTTTCTATAATTTTATTTTGGGTTTTTTTGTTTTGTTTCGTTGTGTGTCGTCTGTCATGCAGGCTCAGAGATAGTGAACGGCTGTGCACCCCTATAAAGCAGCCACAGTGAGAGGGCCATAAACATTATCGCATGTTCTACACTTAGATCATCAAACCGGGGGTTAGACTCTGAGCCACACACAGGTACATCACTCACACACACACACACCATACACAACACACACACCATTGCACAACCGACAGATCGCACAATAACAACGCGCCGTCACGGATCGATGACAATGTAAAAAATGAAACAAAATAGAATAGTATAAAAACGCATGAGTTTCGAATACACGGGCATTATGGCATTTTATATAGCAACTACTGTTAACGAATCTATCTGACATATGATGAACAGCTAGCCAAAAAGCCAGTTATACCCTGTAAATTCACCCTTATTAGTTTTATATAAGTGAGTTTGCAACAACTCTTAAACAGACGTGAAATTCAACAAAAGTTAATTTTTGGGAAAGTTAGAGCATTATGGCATTTTATATAGCATATTCTGGAAAAGTATTTATCGAACACAAGATGAACTGCTAGTCAAAAAGCCAGTTATACCCTGTAAATTTACCCATATTTGTTTTATAAAAGTAAATTTGCAAAAAACTCTTAAACAGCTAAGAAATGCGAAATTCAAAAAAAGTTAATTTTTAGGAAAGTTAGAATATTATGAACAGCTAGCCAAAAATCCAGTTTTACCCTGTAAATTAAAAAAAACTCCCAAACATAAATTAAATGTAAAATATACAAAACGTAGAATTGTAGCAAAAGTAGAATTAGATCTAGCCCATTTAATAATGTTATGCAATATGCTACCCTATAAATTTAATACAAATTTCAGCCTATGAAAACTTTAGTACAGAAAAAAATTAAATTAAAATCGAATTACATGAAAATAAATTTGACAGACTTAATAAAATAAAATCCTACATTCTTTGGCATATTTATTACACGGTTACTTTGAGTCTTATACTCTCTTGTTTACATCCCACAAACAAATTGCAATGCGCCTAACGAACTGTTTATATGTTCGCTGACTGTTGAAACAACAATAGATTAGTCGCATTATAGTCATGTGAAGTTACTAAAATTCTAAAAATATCTCAACGAATACTTGCACGCTCATCACTCATAATCCAAATACCTTTTGAATACACTCACACTGAACTAGTTAATGATACACCTATTTAACTAAACTAAACGAACACAAAGGTATTAACATTCATGAGTAAATCATAAAATTTTGTGATCATATTCTTTTATAGTCCGCAACTCTAATTCGAAATTTTTGTATTTATTTATTTTTAAATAGTTTATTTTCTTAACTTGTCTAGTCTTGCAGAAATGTGTATTGATTTGTTTATTACACTTTTCTGTTTTTAAATAAATAATTGTGATTTATTTTTATTTATTTTATTTTGATATAAATTCCTTATGAATTACCAATAAGAAAATCTTAAAAATATTTTATTAAATTTTGTTAAGATCTAAAGCTGACTAATAATAATTAGAACAAAAATATGCTTAACCTAATTGAAAAGCGTTTTAAATTAGTTTTGCGTATAAATATCAAATTGATTAGCTCGCTTTAATATCAAATTATTTGCGAAAAATTGCAAGAAATACTATTAAAACAATGAAGAGAGGAAAGCCAATTGGCAGTGAGAATCGATTTGGGAGCATTGATAAATTAATGGGAGTGAAAGACAATAAATAGATTAGTAATGGAGTAAAGCCAAAGATATTAAGGATGTAAGACTTTTTGGGGAATTATAGGATGATATGGTAGAAGCCTGGTGGACAGAGGAAGGTAAATATTTAGCCGGGATCATTTACAGCTCCTCAGCGGTTGTTGTTTGTTGGCTGCTTAGTCAAATGGAAAGTTGCAACAGCAAAATGTGGCAGCCACAGCGGTAACAGCTGCAGTTTGTTGCTGCAACTAATTGCATTTAGTCACCGGTCACCGGGAACAGATCGTCTAACGGTTGCTTCCGTTAAGCAGACGTTGCAAAGCCCCAACACCAGCAACAAAATAGCGCAGAAAAAAAACAGCAATATGGCGAATGATTTTGCAATGAAATCAAAGCAAAACATAGAGCACCCAGAAAAATGGCAACAGCAAAACAGCAATAGACAATCTAAGTAACAGTAGCTGCTAAAGTTCCACATGAATGCAGCTGGCAAAAGCTAAAAAAAGACGGAAGTTGCGGTCATTGAAAGGTAGCTGCATAGCATCCATTGCCAGTCCTGATCAGAGGATGATGATGATCGATCATAATGAGCAATTAGACTATACAAAGGGAGAAGAATGAAGGTACCTAGAGGTAGGTGCTTGACGCGTGGCAAACATCCGATTGCCGTTGGGATACTAGAAAAGAACATTCTTCGATGCGATTCGATGCGATGCGATGCGTAGCTAGTTCCGGTCTTTATAATAAGTCCGCAGTTAGGCAGTTAAGAAGATTGCTTTTAAACGATATTGAAATTATAGCTGGGCCAATGTAAGCAATTGTCAATCGGTGGCTGCTAGCGGAAGTCCGACCCCATCCGTCTGACCATTCGCCAGCAAAGTTCACATGGAACAGGTCAAACAGTGAGGCGAATTCGCTGTTGTGTGAGTGTGTAGTTTTAAAATTCTGGTGAAAAGTCGGAAGCGCTGTTGCTTAAGCAATATTGTGTCTCAGGTTTTTTTCGGTCTTTTTTTTTTGGGGGCACACACAGCAGGGAGGGCAAGAGTTGAGCGCACATGGCGACAATTTAGCCAACGAAACTGGAGTCAGAAGCAGAGCGACTCAACGGCTAATGATCATTTGCGGCGACAGAGAGTAACAGAGAGCGAGAGCGAGAGAGTGGGTTACACACGGAGAGCGAGAGCAAGCGGCAGCGCAAGAGCAAGATAGCTATAGAGCCGACAGCGAACAGGTAATTACACCTGTGCTAATACGCTTCACTGAGCGCGCCATGTGCGAGCGAGACAAGCATAGGAGCTGTGGAGAACGACGACGACGTCGACGTCGAGCGACAGCCCGTCGAGGCAGCTCGGCGAGGTTACAAAAACCCCGTACCAGAGACGAGCCCAGACAAGTCGCAAATTGGAACGCAAGCGAGCGAGTCGCGTAGCACAAAGCAAAAAGATACAAAAGAAAAACCTAAACGTACGCTTAGAACTCCAGAGTTTTGTTAGCCAGTGTGTGACTCAGTTCGACGCTTCAGGCCAGCGATAGTTGTTGCTGCTGCTGTTGTTGGTGGCGCGTTCGAATTTTTTTGTGTACGTCGCTTTTGGTGGTGGTTACCTGTCGTGTTGGCCACGTTTGTGTCGATCCGATCAGTGCACCGTCAGCGAGCGGCGCGCGCAGTTCGTCGTTCGTCCCCAGCAACAGTCACAAAGTCAGCAGTCAGCAGTCAGCAGACAGCAGTCGGCAGTCGAGCGGCAATAGCGCCAGCTGCGAGCGAGCCAGAGATATCACACACAACACACACACACAACAACAAGCAAAAGTGTTAGATAAACTGATAATACAATAGCAAAATAGAAATAGACATGCACAGAAACGTGGCGCAAAAAACAACAACAACAACAACAATAAGAACTCAACAAACAACAATAAAACGAAAAAAAAGAAAACTATATATTAAAAAAACATCGAGAAATGAGCAACGTCAACGGCGAAAACGGAGAACGGCAAAAGCACAGCGCACAGCGCACAGTGTCAATAAAACTCTCGAATTCATTAACACAACACAAAACGTTCTATTAGTAAGCACTTGCAAATTTTGTGCTCAACAACGAGATGGCGAGGAGTCGAGAAGGGAGCGAGGACAACGCAGCGGAGCATCGCAGCGTAGAAAAGAAGACTCAAGCAGAGCAAAAAATTAGCGTAGAGAGACCCTATCGAATTGGGAGAAGCAACAGCAACAGCAACACCAACTTGTTCACCAGCAACAGTTGAAAGGTCTAAGCTATCAAATAGAGGAGAGCACTGCAAATACACACACAACTACACACACATACACATGGGCTCAGCGACTGGCATAAAACACCTCATAAACGTCAGACGCCAGACAGAAGAGACTCTCAAAAAGTTAGAGCCCATAATAAAAATCAACAGCGACAACAACAACAACTACAACACCAGCATCAGCATCAGCAACAGCAGCCGCCGCAACATGAGCAGCAACAAAAGTAACAACAACAGCAGCAACAAAAGCAACTGCTGACCGCTGTGTCCTTGGCCTCCAAAAGGGCAGGTGAGTTCAATATTTTATTATGTACAAAATAACGATATTATGTATTGTGTTCTCCTTATATACATACATACCTTGCTCTTTTTGGTCTTGGTTTTATTACCATTTTGCCATGCATCATTAATCAGCGTCAACTAATAGATCTTTTGCCTCAAATTATGTTAGATATAAGTTATTCGTGTAGAGATCAAAGATTTACCTGCTAATGTTCAAATGTTAATGAACAAAGAGACCCTTTTAACCCGCAGCTACATATATATTTTGTAGTTTCTCGAACTGATTCACTTTTAAATGCAAACTTAAAACTTGTAAATTAAGCAGACTATTCGTCCAATTTCGAGTACTTAAACTAAATATAGCGAAACTTTTGAAATGCCAAAGAGAATGATTTCATTATAGTTCAAAATAATTTTTAAAAAGTTTTAAAGTTTGAGAACCTGACATACTATAAACATGAATTTTCTAAATTTGTGAAAATTTATATTTATAATATGTTTTGTTTTCTGATAGAAGTTTTTTAAATCTTTTGCCAGTTTCATTTTCATTATTTTTCATACTATATTTATCACAAATTTCTTTCTGAAATTTCTCCTTATCTAATTTTCCTCGAAAAACCCTTTCCGTTAAAAATAGCTCTGAGTGGGTCTTCGACTTTTCAAGCTTCTAAAAAATCCCCAGCTTCATGTGAACTATATTTAGAGCTAGCTGAAAATTATAAGCTTCAAGCTGAACACTATCCATAATGGTTAACAATGAAAAGAAAGAAACAAATACGTGTCTTTCTTTTTTTGCGCCATCATTTTCAATAATTTGTAGCTAAGAGTGAGAGGGATAGAGAGAGAGAGAGAGAGAGAGAGCAGATGGGGAGAGGAAAAAATACATTTAGCGGCGCTTTAAACAAGTCAATAAACGATTAAAATAATGATTTTTCAAAAAAGCGAGTGAGAGATGGGATACACAAAATTAAAAAAAATTGAATTATTTTGTAGCCCACACAAAAGGCAAACAGGCCTAAAAAATAATAATAATATTACAGACAAAAGAGAAATAAAAGATAAACTTGGTTGGTTAAAATGAGGAATGAAAAAAAAAACACTAAGCAAAGCAGAAGAAGACGACGAAAAATTGTATAATAAAAGGCTGCTGAATCGACAGTTGGACAGTTCTCGGCACTGATATTTTTGATGTTGTTGTTGTGTGTGTGTTTTTCTTCTCTTTTATTTTTGGCTATAATTGCGAGTCAAGTCGCGGCAAGTGACATCATTTTAGGCAACTTTTTGGATTTGGCAAACAAGTTGTACTCGAAGAGTAAAGTTGTTGCTCGCCACACTCGTTGTTTGTGTAGTTGTAGTCAGGGCTTAATTGCTATGACTTTATTAGGTTATCAGTTGTGCGATTGTCTGAGTGTGTGTGTGTGTGTGTGTGTGCGTGTTGATTTTGATGTACCAATGTTGTTGTGTGTTTGAGTTATGTCTCATTAGCAACACGTGTGAGCCTGAAACTTGAACTCCACCACAGCTCAGCTCCGATCAGCTCAGCAACATGGCACACACAGACACAGAGATACACATACATTCATACATGAACACATACAGTTGCAATATCAATTACAGCATGCCACAGGAACAGTCGCAGTTGCAGCAGTTGTTGGAGTCAGTAACTGGTTTCTTTTTTTTTACTTGGCTCAGTACAGCACAAAATGTACGAGAAGCAAGCATAAAAACCAAAAAAAGGAAGGAAAAAAGAAATAAGAAAAGCAAAATCTCATTGCTGTTTGGGACACCTCCTGCACAAAGCTGAAGCTGAAGCTGCAGCTGAAGCTGAAGCTGAAGCTGGCTCCTGCAGGTTTCAAGTTGCAAGCATTTGCCTTGGACTCCGACCGACTCCTAAAATGACCCAGAGCTATCCACACACATACACACACAGCTTTTGCTGTGGCCATAAAGTTGCAGCCGTAGCAGCAGCAGGAAACTGAAAGCAGCAACAATTTACAAACTCATGCCAAGGCAGCCTTAAAAGGCCGCTGCTTTACTCCGATCTACAGCAATCTGCTCTGACTAAATCCCTGGCAAATAAAAGTGCGTGATTTGTGTGTTGAGGGCAAGTGATGTGGCCACCATCAACGGTGCAGCCGAGTGAGGCACAAGTGAGAGACAAGTGAGAGACAAGCGAGAGACAGCGCCGAGAGAGGGCAAAGTGTGTGTGTTTGCCGACAATCCATCAGGTCTGTTGACCCCCAAGAGGCCACAGAGCTCTGCTTCTGCTTCTGCCGCTGACTCTCATACGGACTCTGATTCCGACTCCAGCTCTGACTCTGCCGCTGTTGGTGGCAGTTGCGCGCCTGTCTAATTGCCGTCAAAGTCGCAACACTTAGCCAGGCTCAGAGTCGTGTGAATCTGCCACCAGTTGAGCATCAGCTTCAACCTGTAATAATTGCCAGCGGGTCATGCAGCTTCAACAGCTTTAACAGCAGCAGCAGCAGCAGTCGCAATAGTTGAAAGTATCATCTTCAACTTCAACTACAAGCTTGAGCTTGAAAGTTCCTTTATCACACACTTGCAAACGTCAACAGCTTGCAAAAGTGTTTCTTCGCCTGCTTCGTGCACAGATCACACACAACACTTAACCATGACAATGAGCTGAATTACAACTAACTGCAACACGAGACGAGCAGAACTACTTAACTCTAACGAGCCGTGAAAAGTTAAAGGATAATGAACTCCGAAAACGAATGGCAAAGCACTTAAGCTTCCATTAGAATGCCTAATGCTTTGGTACATAATAAAATGGAAATGTTGAGTAGCGATTTTCACCGAAGGGTGAGATTGTTGAATTCGATTACAGCAGAAGAAAACTTTCCTATTCAGAGCATTATCAACTGTAAAGAAATATATATATATCTTTTTTTTACATTAATTTCAATACTACTTTTGTAAGTACAATTAGACTTCAGCATCAAACTCTCTGAGTTTTTCATTATTCTAAAGCTAAAAATCTAACTCTTTTGTTTAGATTGTTTTTATGCGCTTCGTGTAAAAACTTTATATTAGCTTGACTTTTCAGCAGAGCAAGTGTAGTTCGGACTCCAAGTGTCTTGTTAGTTGGCTTCGTTGTAGTTGTGGTTTTTTTTTTTGGTTTTTATTTTCCGGCATGTCGAGCACTTCTGAAAAAGTTGTTGCGTTTCCTGGAATGGTCTCAGACCCTAGCTCCAGAGTCAGAGTCAGAGCTGGAGTCGGAGTCAGCCAGGGGCCAGACAATCTCACTCGCTCATTTTATGTTTTATTTATTTTTATTTGCTTTTTTTGTGAGTGTGTTTTTTGTTGTATTTACTATATGTGTACCTATGTTTTGTTTGCTTTTTACATTTTATTTTCTTTTTTTTGAATGCTGACGGTAGCGCTGACCTTTTTCGTTGTTGATGTTGTTGTCACATTTTTTTCGACAGAAATTGTAAAAAAAGATTTTGTTCAAAGCGCCGCTGAGACGGCGGCGATCTGCGTTTGGGGCGTTAATGATCGCCGCTGGGCCCAAATGGGATGAACTAACTGGATTGGTAGCATTGCAAATAGCCCAACAATTGGTCAAAAAAGAAAAACGAAAAGGAAGGGTTATTGCTACCGGTCGCAAGAGCAACACACGCAACATGGCAACAAATGGCATCATTTAAAAGCCCATCAGGGCATGCAGCTTAGCTCTGAGCTACAGTTACAGCTACAAGTTTAGCTGTAGCTTTGATGTTGCTGTTGTTGCTGTGTCCAACTCAAAGTCACAAAGTCAAAGTCAGAGTCAGCCCTGATGAAGACGAAGAAGACTCCATCTTCATCTTCATCTTCAGCTTCATCGCCAACGTTCAGCGTCCATCGTCACACAGGTGCACAGCGGGCAGTAGTCACAACATCGCACTGCTCATATATCTTTTGCGCTTTTGGGTTTGTCCAGCTGCAGCTAAGAGTGGACACAGACCGAGAGAGCGAGAGGGAGAGGGAGAGGAAGGAGCAGAGCAGAGAGAGGGAGGCCGGCTGCTTCAATTGATGCTGACAGCGAATGAAAGGCGCTGCTGCTTGCTCCAAACCGAGCTGAGTGGAGCTGAGGTCGTAGAAGCAGCAACCGCAGAGTCTCTGACCAGCGACTCAGACTCAGACTCCGACTCAAACTCAGATTCAGACTGCGACTCTGACTCTTACTTCCTCTAGAGAACCAGTTTGAAGCCACGACCACGACAACGTCGACTCCCCAGATCAATTCTAGCAGATTTCACTTTTTTTTCTGTGTCTCTACTCCATACGTTCGCTTCTCGCCAAGTCTCGAGTCTCGACTCTGGGCACTGTCTGTATTTTTTTTCATCTGCTGCTCGTTTTAAGGTGCAGCTCGAACAGTTGCAACTGTTGCCTGTTGTCTGCTTGTCGTCGTTTTGTTCCTGCAACGTTCACCAGCTTCCAAGCTGAGCTCCAGCATCAGCATCAGCTTCGCAGCTCTTCTGCATTGCATTTTTATCTGAATGAGTCGCGCAAACATGTTGTCGTTGTTGGCTTCGTTGCATGCCACAAATGTGCGATTGGCATGTCAAAAGAATTATGTATTGATTTTTGATTTCACATCGCGGAAGAATCCTTCTTCTTTCGTTCGGTGTCTTCTCCTAGGCAACTGTCCGCCCCAAAAGTCCCATTAAGGCGCTACAAAAATTAAAACTCATGTAACTCGCCAAAGGATGGCCAAAAAAATACAGAAACAACAAAAACAAAACGAGTTTGCTCTGAGCAAAGTGGGCGCCGCTTGGACGGCGAAAATGAATGACACTAAACGATACTGACAGCAAACATTTGTCGGTCGACTATCTCAACAGGAGTAGTTAATTACTTTTGCACGAAATTATGTTAGTTAATTGATTAAGCGTCGAATATTTTGAGAGCTTTTGATTACGAACGAACCAAGCGGACAGCTAGACAGCAGCCAGTCATAAAACAGGCTCTAGCCGTGCCTTAAAAGCAAAAAAAAAAAACTCCACTCAAAAATTGCAACAAACTCTGGCGAAAATACTTCGATCGCAGCCTCTTGCTGCACCCACCCACGCGCTGCAGGCAACGAGCTAGGATGGGGATTTTGCTGTTGTCTAAATATGTACATGGGCGGCACTTTTTTCTGTAATGGCAGAGGGGGCTTTAACATCAAATAACCCGGCACGAAGCACAGACAAGAGACCAACTTAATAGCGGAGTTGTGCTGCCTTCAAGAGAATCGGTAAGAAAAATATAATTAAACAAGACTTTCCCTACTTGAGCCAATGTAGTTAATCCTGCAATCGATGTTTAGCAAAGAAAAGTTGTAAAATTACTTAGGCAGAATATTTAGCAAACAATATGAACTACAGAAAGTATTGCTATTTAAATTATGTGCAAGGAGGAAAGGAAAGTATTTTAATTCAAATACAGCTAAATACATTTTTTAAAAAGCAAAACACTAGTATTTTATGATCAAATAGATCTTAAAGTTCCAAATTCATCAACTGCATATTTCAAACACCAAATCGGTAGCTGATGAAAACGTCTAAACTATCTTTAAGCTTGAGGAAAATTATTTTACAACTACAAATTCAGCAAAATGCATAATTTAAACAGCAAGGCGGTAGCTAGATAAAATGTATTTGTAAGTTATGTAACATTGAGATTCTAAGCCAAAAAAAGGATATCTCAAAACTATGCAAACTTGTAGGCGCTTTAATTAGTTTGCGCAAATTAAGATGTAGATCAGTGTCGATAGATTAAATGCTGATAGTAAATCCGATATCACCATAACTTATGTGCTGACTGTGAAAATCGAAAACCAGCTTCGGCTGAGTATAAACTTGTGTTTTGTTGAGATTCATTTGACCATTAGCTGGCCTATGATAAAAAGAAGTCTGGTTTTTTTGTATTCTTCTGTATTTTCGAAAGGCAGCACTAGCAGAGATAAGCGCAACACAGCTTAGGAAGATATTGATCTATAGAAGATCTATTGAAGACAGGTTTTTAGGGCCAGCAGCTTATGAAACACACATTATACAATTTATGAGCTGAGTTGAGCCGAGTTAAGTGAGAGAACTTGAATGCGATAGACAGCCATTGCTATTGTTAATAACTATCTATTATAGTTGTTCACAGAAATATAATGTAAGTGTGTGTGAGTGTGTTGTTAATACCCAACAGATACACACACACACACACACAGACACACACAAATTAGTAGAGGGCCAGACAATAGAACGAATCGTTTCACATTGTCATTTAAAGCTTTGCCAACGCATTCAAAATTGCGCGCATTGTTTGTGTGACTCGGATTGTTGTTGTTGCTGTTGCTGTTAGTGTTGATTTTGTTGCTCCTCCTCCGTTACTGTCAACTACTCGACACACGCAGATAACCACAAAAACACAAACAACAACCAACAACCAAAAAATAAAAAAAAAGTAAAATAAAATTACATACACGACTTTTTCATAACAGTCACGTTTTTCTCGCTCTCTTTTCTTGAGTTTTGTTGTTGCTATTATCATATACACATATATTTGTTACTTTTATTTGCTTTGCTGACGGGCCACAAAACAATAAAACAGAAAACAAAAAAAAATCGGGAAGCGATATTCAATTGTAGCACTTCTGACGCATCGAGTAAGCAAACAAATCAGTCCGAAAAAATGTAGAAGAAGAGGGAATGGAAAATCTTTTAAATCAGATTAGAAACCGGGAGAGAGATACAAAAAGCTTGAGCTTCATCAGCGTTGCTTACACAGCACAAAATAAGATACAAAGCTGCACACAACTACATACACATACAATGAGTTCGAGCTCAAGAGGGAGATTATGATGTTCGGAGCGCGTTTTAGCCTGGCACATTGCATTGGCACTCAGACGTCGCCAGGCTGCCAAGTTAATGACAGCTTCAAGTTACTCGCGACTCGACTGCGACTGCGACTCCGACTTCGAGTTCGAATGCGGTCTTTTGGCTTTGACTCTCTTGGCAATTAGTTAAGGCAGGCCACTCGCGCCATACGTGGCGTATACGTAATATGACTATATATCATCAACGCGCTCTCTCGATCGCTGTGTGTGCGCGCGTGTGTCTGTGTGTGTGTGTGTGTGTTTGAATGATGAGTGTTGAGTGCTGGCCTGGCAAATAATTGCTACTGTTCATCAGCGTCGTGAGCTGCCAACATATAATTAAGATCCGGACAACAGCAGCAGCAGAAGCGCCTCATAAAGGTCACCAAAAAGTCTCATTCTTCCGTTAGCTTGCGCTCTTTCTCTCACACTCTCTCTTTCTCTGTATTTCGGACTCTCTCGGATCATTTAAAACGCCATAATTTACTAAATAAGGCAGCAGCCGAAAACATCAACGAAATGTGCATTTGTGCATAACTTGGCACAATTATGAAATACTTGAAAGGCTTCCACTGTCGAATCCGGTTGTGGAGAGAGAACCCAAAGAAAACTTCATAAATAATAATGAAGGATAATGATGATGATGTTGCAAGCAGTCAGACGGACAGACGGACAGACGGACAAACAGACAGGGGGAAATGCCACGCCAAGCTGGCTGCAGCAGAACTGGCTGAAAGTGCCGCCAAGATTTATGCATGTAAAAACTGAGTGTGTGTGCCTGCGTGTGTGTGTGTGTGTTTGTGTGTGCAGAAAGAAGATAAATACAACAAAGTCTGGCAGGGCATTAAAACTTAACTTCTGCATGCAAGCCGTAGATGAAGATGAAGCTTGAGGCGGGGGTGTCTTTACACGCAGCTCCCCGGGCCGCTTTATTTGTCAAGATTAATTACAAAATTTGCGTTAAATCATAATTTTCAATGTTTTACGACACAAGAAAAGAGGGGGAAGAGAGGGCAGCACCTTCCGCTGATTTACGGCTGCTTGTTGTCGATTCGTTGTTGCCGCTTGCTGTTGTTGTTGCCGTTGTTGTTGACAAGCCCACGCTGACTGGCCAAAAAGGCGTGTGGCAACAACGAGAGAGCTTTTGCCATTTTGCCTGGGAATGACATTTATGGCCTCGCTCTGTGCCATACCAAATGAATTTCTGTCTACAATTATTTCTACGTTTTTTATTTGATTTTTTGTATGGTTTCGGTTTTTTTCAACTGATAAGCTGGCCGCAAAAATTTGATTGGAAAAATTGGTTGTGCTAAATTCAATAGCAAACTGCGCAAAAACAAGTTTTATTTTTGTTTAATTTGAACAAAAAACGTTCTCGATAAAAGTAGCTCAAATTGCAATTATTGTGCTAAATAATATTAATTAGAAGAAGGCAAAAAGCTTCAATATCTTTGATAAGATCTTTTAATGTTTGTAATTGAAATTTTCTAGGAAAATTAGTTAGATATTTGCTGGCTATAAATCATAGATTTCACATTTACGATTTGAAGAGCTTAAACAGATATTTTGTTCTGAAAAAACAGTCCAATAAAAAAAAATGCTCAAACGGCAATAACTAAGAACATACAAAATAATTCAATTTCTTGGCACTTAACTAGAACATAAGATAGAGTTAATTATCTTTTTTAATGTGTAAATTATATTAAAGTAAAGTTTTATTATTTGCTTGCAGCGCAACAACGCAACATCAATGGGGGGAAACTAGAAGCTGGCGGCATTTGCCATTTCCCTGGAGTCCTTTTTGCGCTTCATTTGCGACAAATGGAGCGAAGTTTTGTGGCAGGTAAGCGCAAGCTACTTTTATGCTGTTTATGGTTTTAATTAAGAGAGAAAGAGATAGGGATATAGAGAGAGAAAGAGAGACACGAGGTGCAACATTGGTGCAGCTCATTAGCAGCAATTTGTTGGGGCATGCCGACAAACAGCGTTTTCATGAGAAGCGCACACGCTCCCAGAGCTCTTCAAGCTGAAACCTTATATGAGACTAGCTTACTGCGTGAGTTGTGCGTGAGTGTGCAAGTGTGTTGAACTTGTTAATTATGCATGTGGTACAGTTTTTCTTTGTTGTTGTGGTTGCGTGTGTGTGTGTGTGTGTGTGTGTGTGTGTGTGAGGCGTTATCTATCAAGCGAACGTAGCAAGCCGAATCGTTAAATTCAAATTGACAGCGTCGCACAATCAGTGAAAGCGTGTGAACTGAACTTGAGACTTTGCCAACAGCAGACAGACAGACAGGGAGACAGACTGACAGATAAACAATAACAATACATAAAAAAAACCACAGGGAAACAAGAGCTAAAATACAAACTGAGCGCCGGATTTGCCTAATGCATATGCAAAGAAACTTTGTGTGGCATGAGCCGGTATGCGGAGGAAGGAGGCAAGAGGAAGGCACAAACAGAGTGTGGTAGCCGACACATAAATCTACACATGTTTACACATTAGCCAAAGGCACTTTAACTCTATGTGTGTTTGTGAGCTTCCAAGCTACACACAACATTTGCCATATCAGTTGACAATTTGTCAACTGGCTGCGACTTGAATGACATTTTCCATACCGACCAACCGAACAAACAATGGACAATAACAACAACAATAACAGCAACAGCAACAACAACTTGCCGATTCCAATTCATGAAATGCACAATTGTTGTCTGCTGTCTGCTGTCTGCTGTCAGCAACAGCAACAACAATAACAACACAAGTATTTCAAACAACAACAACAGCAACAGAAGTCATTACTCGTTTTGTGACTAGACCGAAAGCATAATATTGATAAGTGTTCCAAGTGAATTTCATTGCACAAGCGGCCTTATCAAAATACCTTTACCTATCGCACACCCACACCTACATGTTTAAGGTGTAAAAGTGTGTGTAAGTGCATGTGTGAGTGTGTGTGTGTTTGTTTAAAGTGTGAGTCAGGTTAATAGATTTCGTTTCATTGTCAAACACATTTTGTGGGCTATATGTCATCGTTTTCTTTTGACAGTAGCTGTTGTATTTATTCACTCACTGCTTATGAAATACGAATAATTGGGTATATGCAACTATCGGCCAAACTTAGAATATCTTTTTACAAGGGTTTTAAATGTTAAGAGACAAGTACACAAACAAGAATATAATAGAAGAACAAGTAATCAAACTACAATCAAGTGTGCTCTACTGTGAGATACCCGGTACACATATTTCAATAAAATCAGATTCTACAAATATACCACGAATATGCCTCAAAAATATATATCAATATAGTAATACATTTGAAATATACCATAGAGTACAAAATATACCAGATTGTGAGCCCGTTTTTGTCATACAAAAGTGATTCTTGAATAACTTTTACAAATGAAAGCTTGGGAGATCAACATCTCATAGTTATGAAGTCAACACATATTAGAGTATTAGTATTTGTGCTTGTATTAGTGAAAGGTAAGTCATAACAAAAAACATATATATAATATAAAAATGCTTGGGCAAAGCTGAATTAAAAGTGAGAGAAGGTTCTCCTGCACACATTAAGCGCTTAGAAAGGAGATTTGTTTTATGGAGTTTTAGCCTTGAGTTCAAGTTGTAAAGCTGCAGGTGAAAAACCTGATTTTCGATTTTGGCTCGTAGGTACCCAAGTTTTTAATGGCATATTATCAATTGAGGCAAATGATAAGCCCCAAGTGATCATAAACTATAAACTATATACACTTTTCCAAAGCAGTTTATGGCCTCGTCATCTATCATTTCGCATCTGAGAGAAGCTTAAAGTTGCGCTCTTTTTTTCTTAGTTGGTCTATGATCATTTGAGTTTGGTCATAAATCAGCATCTATTACTTTTCAGCAGTTGGGAATCTGTTCGGCTCCTGTGCTCCTGGCCAGCTTCGAGCTGCAGAGAGATAAATGTGCCCGCGAAAACTTTGACAAGCGATTAACTTTACAATTTATCGCGTGGTCGACAAAAAAAGAGAGGAAAACAAAGTCTCAATTGAAGCGGCGATTGTCGTAAATCTTTTCCTCTCTCACTGACTCTTTCTCGATCTCTCTGTCTCTTTCTGCTGCCGCATGTTGCGTCATTAATTTAACTAGTTGTTGCAACAAGCGTCTGGGTCAGGCAGCCTGATTAAAACATCAGGCCAAGAAGTAAGCTCTGTTCTGTTCTGTTCTCTGTGCTACCTGCACAGCTGCCGCAAGTTGAACAGTGGCAAGTGGCAAGTGGCAAGTGGCAAGCGTTGTTGTGTGCCCACTTGGCGTATTTATTTATGCATGTTTAAACATATTTAATGTCATTATGGGGCACCCAAGACCAACACGCATTTAATTATGCTCAACGCATTAAATTAATGAACATTTTTATCAGCGTGCCGCGCAACGTAAACTCTCAAGTTGCCATGCAGGTTTTCTGTTCATCTTCTCGTTGTTGTTGTTTTCATTTTCGTTATCCGCGCCCAAGAACCAAACTGCAACGTGCCACAGTTGCAACAGTAGCTGCCGCTGCCGCTGTTCCAATATATTTATTGCAGCATCCACAGCGCTGTCGTTGTCGTTGTTGTCGTGTTGTCTTCGTCGCCTTTTGCCGCGTTTTAATCGCATTTAATATATCATTTTATTAAGCCAATCGTTGGCTGTCGCTTGTCTCTGTGTTGTTGATTCTCTCTTGGGATTCTCACTTGAGCCCGATGCTCGACGCTCGACGCTCGACACTCGTTGCGTCTGCTTAGCGTCTGGCTTGGCAATTTGCGTAATGCTGTCATAAGGCTGTCAGTTTATCATTCTCGACTCGCGCTGCTTTGCATCTCTTTATATTAATTTCTTGAATGACTTAAAGCGGCGCCTCTAGCGACATGTGATGACACCTAACTAAAGCTTCACTGTGGCAGTTGAAGTCGCAGTTTGCAGTTGCAGTTGCAGTTCGCAGTTTGCACGCTGTCCACTTGACAGCTAGATGAAATACAGCTATGCCTGGCATTTAATTGTGGCATGTGGCAAGTTCCAAGTAACTGCCTAGTGTTGTTTTGCAGCTGCTGGTTAACTGCAAACAGCATTCCACAGCTCAGTTCAGCTCAACTCAACTCAATACAAACCAGCCAACAAAGCAGCCAACAGTCGACTAACCAGGCCAATTGTCAAATGCATCGACCAAAGCCACCCTACGAGATCGCTTTCAGTTGTCGCGCCTGCCTCTTGGCGCGTTGTTTTCTGTGGCCCAGCCTCAGCCTCAGCTCCAGCCCCAGCCCCAGACTGTTGCCTGTTGCTCTCTGCTGACCACATAACTTACAACAGGCCAGCCTTACAGAGTAGAGTTCCCAGTCAACAGCAGTTCCCAGTCTTTAGTCTTCGGCCTTCAGTCTTCAGTCTCCCCAAGTCTTGCTTGCAACTACAGTCTTTATTTTTTGTTGTTGGTTCGCCTGCTCTTGCTTTAGTTTCCTGCCTTTAATGTTGGCTCTATTATGTAGAGCAGCGGCATTAGCCGATGGCAGATGGCCAACGAGCAAGCGCCTAGATAATGCCAAGGGAAGTCTTACAATAGAGCTCCCAAGTTGGGGGCTGTCGAAGCAGAACTGATGTGTGCATAATTTAAGTGAGCATGTGGCTCAAGATTGCAGATGCTATGCCACAGATTAATCTGTTGCAACTTGCCACAAAAAAATAGCGATATTAAGAGAATAAAAGCTAAATTTAAGTAGCAAAGAAAACTAGTAAAAGAGTTCAAGACTTAAAGGATTGAGCGCCCTAAAAGTAATACTGCATAAATATTCTTTTCAATGCAAATTGATTGTAAAATCAGTTACACAAATCGTTACAAAATGTGTGAAATAAAAGATGAAATACAAGTATTTTTAAGACTATTTTAAAAAGCCTTATTAAATTTTGTTAAATTCATTTCAAATATTTATTTATATATTTCGAATGTTTTCGAAATAAATTTCATTAAAAATAAATGACGTAAATCGTGTAAAAAGCATTTTAAAGAAAAGTTCAATAAGAAAACTTTAAGAAGTTGCAATAATGTGTTGCAAGATGCAGTCAAGTGTTGAGAATAATTGAGTAAATTCAAACAAGAAACACAATATTTTTTAATAAATGGAATTTTTAAGCTAAAGTATATTTAAGTCCCTCACTCACTCTTCTGGCAGCCCTCGCGGCCTTGCTAGTTACAACGCCTTTCATTGATACTTATGTTATGTCTCTCTCTCTCTCTCTTTCAGTGTTCTCTTGCAGACAACTTGAACATGTCAATCACGATGTGAATGTGGACTTGCGAAATGGCCGCGAGACGCTTCCTGTTGGGTAAGCTGATGCTGCTGCTGATACCTGATACATGAGACAACTAGGCAAGTAGAAGACAGTCAAGACAGACAGACAGACAGACAGACAGACAGTCAAGGGGCAGTCAGATTGATGTTTAGTCAAAGCAAATGCCAATGCCAAGAGTTTGACAAAAAACTTGACTTGAACACGCACACGCAGAAACACAGTTGACCCTGCCTAAAGCGACCCCTTGCTGACCTTTACCGCCTGCCGCGACTAATTTATCAAATAAAAGCAAAGCGAAATTGTATGTCGGTTCAGAGACGATGACGACGACGCATAATTAAGCTAGAAGGAAAAAAGACACCGAGCGAAAGGAAGGCAGCGGTATATTATGTTTTTTTACCTATTTTTTTTGGGGGGTATACAAATGCGTTTTTAAACCATTGAGCAACGCCTCTTTCTAACAGTTTTTTTTTGTTATTAGTTGTGGTTTCCAATCGGCTGTTTGATTTTTGTTAATTGCCGCTTATTAATCTTAGGGCTATTTCGCTGTGGCCCGTTTAATGGTCTTGCAAACAAAAATTCTAATTAATGAAATATTCGGGAAGAAAAAGAAAAAGCCACATTTTGTTAAACACAAAACAAAATTCCAATACCGAAACTATTCTGGCCATTGTTTGGACGTCTTTCGACAATTAATCAAAAAGAACAGGCTCAGCATCCATAAAAGAGAAAAACTGTAGAATCTTCCAATAGACAAAGCCTAGGCATTGTCTATGAGATTGTTCGACGATCTTGCTCAGTGCGGCGCATTGACAAATTTGTTGGCAACTTGCAGCTTCAAATTAAGTCATCAATCATTTTGTGCTGTGATATCAAAGCAGCCGCACTTTGATTAAACTGAAATTGAAATTGAGGGGCGACATTCGTAATCAAATGATATTGAAAGTCAAGATGGTGGTCCAAAGACAGATCTCTCTCCCATTCGAATTGACGTTGGTACAGTTTGAGTTGCTAACGAGCTGAGTTGATTCGAGTAGACGTAGTCGTATTTTCTGTGTTTGTAGAGTTGAAAGTTGCCAGGTAGATATCGCATGTGATTGAAATGAAATATAAAATTACATTAAATTACCGGATGTAATTGCGGTGGTCGTGCCAGTCGCTCAACTCAACCCAACTCGACGCAACTCGACTGAACGCAACGCAACTTAACTGAGCTCTGTCTCAGTAGCAGAGCGTCTGTCTGCTCTCTTGCTCTGGTCAATGAATCATGCCCAAAACGAAGTGCGACGCAATTGTAGTCAGGGCAGTTGGGACAACAGGGCAACAAACAAAAAAAAAAAAAAAAAAAATCACACAAAAACAAAAGACTCTGGCAACGAACTTGAAGCACTTGGCGTGGGCGCACGCTCTCATGACCAAAAACGAAATAAGAAAACAGGAGAAGAAGTTGAAGCAGCAGAGGGCAGTTTCTACATGTGTGTGTGCAAACCCACGCTGCACTTTAAAAACTCGTAAAAACAAACACACACACACACACACACACAGAAGCGAACGCTGTGGGCCTCGCAAGTCAATGACATTTGTCGTATCTTATCAGAGGCAAACGATTTTGTCAAACGAGCAGCAGCAACGACAACAACGACAACGACGACAACTGCCGGCACATTAAATGCCACTTTTTCACGCCACACGACATTTTCAATGCGCATTTAGTTGTCAATTATTTTTGATAGCCAGTCGCATGCCGATAAGAACACACACATATAGCATGTCTGGTTTTTGTTTCTTTAGTTGCAGTGGCACCGTTGCAGCATCCAAGATTTGCATATTGAGCGGTGGTTTGTCTTTGCCAGCGTTTTGAGAGACATTACTTTAAGCCGCGGCGGTATTAGCCCATTTTGGGCAGCCACTTTCTAAGGCAAAAGCATACAACTGGTTAAAAAGGCATAAGATAGTTACTTGCGACTGACACAAATCGCTGACAGTTTGCTGCTTTCGAGTTAATTTATGAGTGAGATGTCGAGAGATCTGGCCTAAAGTATGCGGTCAACAATCATTGCCAAAACTAAATTGAAGCCATTCGTCACGAAATCTCAATAAACTCTTCAATAAAAGACTAAACATTAAAAATAATAAGCCACAATTATTGCAATAGATTGACATATTTTCGTGAAGATAAATTTAATTGCAGGCTTCCATATTTTCGTTAGCTTCCTTTCGAATTTATTTAATGTGCAACTCATTTAAAGTTGACTTCTAGCTCAATACGGTATTAATAATAAATTACAAGAATTATATTTACTAGAAGTATTAGTCTCTCATTAAGTGCTTCGCATAATAATTTATTGTCTGCTCATTTTCTTTTTTAGTTTAAATGCTTCGAATAATAATTTATTGTCTTCACATTCTCGAATAATTTTGAAATTGATATTTAATTTATAATGTGAATTTATCATCAGTTTCACTCAGCATTTTGCCGTGGAAAATGGCATTTGTTCACATGCTTCGATGTTGTACAATCAGAGCAGCTCGCTGTGACCCATATAAAAGATTTCAATTGAATATATGTATATTGTATATGTATATGTGTGCGTGTAACGCAAAGCGTGCAACAATTTTCGTTGAAAACAATTTGCAGCAAGCAAACACAGGCGGAGAAACAGTCTGAAAAAAATGAAAATAAATATTTTCGCAGTGCATATGCCACGCACGTAGCAAAAGCAACACAACTGTGCAACAGCAGACAGAGAGACAGACAGACAGAGAGACAATCAGACAATCATGCACATAATCATGCCATCAATACATGGCAATTATCAATGAAATTTATAACAATCCACGAAATGTAACGAAAACATAACCGACCAATAAAAATTTCATTTTCATAAAGCAGGCATCTCAAAATCAGGAATTGCGAATGAGAATGAGAACGCTGGAGCAGCTGCAGCAGCAACCAATGTGAATGCCGCGTGCTGTGTCCAGTTCAGTTCGTCATACTCGAAGCATGATGTTGTATTTCTTGTTGTTGGCTGCTTTGTTGCTTGTTGCTTGTTGCCTGTTGCCTGCTGCCTGTGATCTGCATCATAAAAACGTGCCAGATTGATGCGTGATTGAAATGCCAATTGGCTCACAAAAAAAAATCTCAAGTTGTAGATCAAGCTGAAGTTGCCTCGTTATTGTTGTGTTGTGTTTGAGGCACGTCGTTTGCTACAACTCAGAATCGGACTTGGACTCGGATTCGAACTCGGACTCTCAAGTGGTAGAAGCGCGTGTGGTTACCGTTAAGGCCTGATTAAGAGGCGTCTTCATACCTAAAAACACGTATCTTCAATCTTTTCGCTCTCTCCTCCTCTCTCAGTTTGCATTGTCATTGCAGACAATTAGAACTGGCTTTGATTCCGTACAGAATAGAGAGCATTTGAGCATTTGACTGCAATTTGCTTAAAAAAGGCCGCGTTGATAAACGATAAAACAGTTTGCTTACTGTTACCTTTTGGCCATATACGACAACGACGATGACGACGATGTTGTTGTTACCGATTTCCGTCGCTTACCGTTCTTAGCTGAGTTGAGTTGAGTTCTTGTCCATGACATGGTCAAGACCATGACTAGTTTCTTTTCTGCTTTTTCTTTTTATGTTCTACTCTTTGCCTGCCGGGTAACTGCACTCTGCTAAGCAGCTTGTAATGCTAGAAAAACAAAATGAAACAACAGAAATGTGACAAAGAAGGAAGCGTAAAAAATGAGAGAAAACAAACTGTCAACGCACATAATAGCCAAAATAAATTCTTAAGAGCATTTATAAATTATTTCGGTTACAACAAGATAACAAAAGCTATAAGCAGCTTTATGCTGAAAAGCTATTCAAGATTAATACTAGAAGACTTGTAGACTACTATTAGACTGATAAATTGGACTTTTTATAAAGGTTGACTGTTAGTAAAAAGTGTTTTAAAAAGTTTTGAATTTAAAAAGCGAGCAAAATATCCTTATAAAATCGTATGATCTGGAAAGTTTTTTTTACTAAATTAAAAAAGGGTATATAAATAATCCTATTTGCTTTAAATACAGAACTACTTCATCCTTGGTAGTGCAATAAGTTTTCCATATTAGAACGCCTTTCTTGTTGCTCGAGGCATTCCTATTAATATTTATGCGTTTTGCCGATGACGCTTTGGCTGGCTGTGATGAATGAGTTTTGCGCTGCTGTGCTGTGGCAGCAGCTGCAGCTGGAATCTTGGATCTTGGCGGAGCAACTGGCGCCAAGTGAACGGCGACATTCGACGGGCGGCCAACTGCCAACTGCCAACTTCCAACTATCAAGTGCCAAGTGGCAAGTTGCTGGCCTGGCCATGTAGGGCAGGCAACGACTACTAACTACGAGTGTCAATGAAAGAGAGATAGAGAGAGAGAGAGAAAGAGCGATCGACTGTAAATGACTCTCTAAGTCCATCTCTTTCCAGTTGCTGTCTGTCTGTCTAGCTCAGTGGCAACAAATTGACCATTTCAATTAATGAAAAACGCACTTAAACATTAAAGAGTTGTTCGGACTGTCCGTAGCAGGGTCTTCAAGTGTTGGCGCTAATGATGCGATGAGATGCGCGTGGATGCGATGCGAAATGGAGATGGAGATGGGGCTGCGAATGGAGATGAAGATGCCGAAGTTGCCACGCTGCGAAGATGCGAGATGCGAGATGTGAGATGTGGAGACATGTAACAGCGTAGACCGCTCACATTTGCATATTTTGTTGTCGGTTTGTCTTTCTTCAGCTGCCTGTTTTTTCATTTTCGCTCTGACGCCGATGATTATTGCCGGGGCCAGAGATTAAGCGCGTAAATTTGTCGTTAAAAATCATGTTCAGATATTGTGAGGAGATTGAGGAGAAAACAGGCGAGGGGCGAGGAAGGGGGGATCGATGTTAACTGCGACACGCGATTACGTTAGCGGGCTGCCTTGAGAAATGGTCAAACAGCAGCTGTTGAGATTTTAACTGTTTCGCGTCGTTGCTGTTGTTGTTGTTGTTGTCGTCCGAGTGGAGGTTTGATTGCGCCGCTTTTTGATTGATGGCTGTCGCCTCACGACGCATGCTCGGCATGTCTATGAGGCGAAGACGGTCAGACTGACTGACTGCCTACCTGACGAACTTGCCTAGCTGCCTATAACTGCCTAACTGACTGACTTCCAGACTGACTGTCTGACTGACGTACTGATTTACCGTTGCCTGATAAGCAGCACACAACACACAAAAAAGTGGCAATTACATGAAATGGAGCAGCCGAAATTCGGCATTCGACATTTCGCCATTTCGCTATTTTGGGCTTTTGCATAAATTGGCCGCAACGAAACGAAACATAGCGAAGCGAAACGAAAGACTTAGGCAACAAACTCGATTACGATTTGCCATCTCGCATCTCGCTTTCTTCGTGACTAATTTACGGCGACGTTTTCCCAGCCCCAGAGCACAACAGCCACAGAGCTCCAACCAAAGTCAGAGACCAGAGGTCATTTGTAATTCACCAACCAATGAAAAAACAAAAAAAAAAAAAATGGCAGTCAAAGCAATTTTCGATGTTACAATTTTTTGCTAGGCAACAGCTCAATTTCGTTGTGCCCCCAATTTCGTGGCAGCGATCGCCTTGGCTCAGTGAAGCGCAATCGCGCATTGAAATACATTAAACTGCGCTGCTTAATTAGCTGAGCTAACATGATAACTTTTTAATTGGCTTCCTCTGCTGCTGCTGATTCTTTTAATAATCATAATGTTGTTTGTCTTTCACTGCTCATTTTCTTGAATTTATTTTAACCCAAATTGAATTGTAATTTTATGCAGCACGCAGCAGCCACAAAATGATTTTTCACAGCGAATTATGCGGCCAACCGCAGCGACCCAGACACTTCAGCCCCAAAGCTTTATATTATATACAGAGAGAGGGAGATATCAACATGATAGCACATGCAATATTCAGGTGGGAACTTGTATTTCCCACGCACATTGTCTCCCCGTCCCCTGTGACACCCGCAGCTTTCAACACCCTCCCCTTTGAAAGCGTCGCCTCTTCCTGCCATCAATGGAAATGAACAACTTCCGCGAAGCGCGCCGCAAAAAGAGAGAAAATAACAAACACAAAAATTTGCGTTTTTGATTAAATCGTGGGATAGATCAAAAAAGCGCGAGGTTACCTTATCAGGCACTAAAAAAAAAGAGAAGTCAAGCACACAGGTGCGCAGTGTATCCCACAACGTGGGATTGAAGTGAACAGTAGTCTAATAAAATAAAATGTGGATCCTCTGGCTTCTAGCCTGGCAGAGAACAAGTTCATTTGAGTTGTTTTTTTTTTTTTGCAGGTAAATAACTTTTGAAGTGTCTTTCTCAGATCAAAGCAGCCAGTCAGCCAAACCAGCGTTGCCATATCGGGCAAACACGTGGGATAGATCTCTCGACGAGGCTACTTCAAGTACTCACTCTGCTCTCTCTCTCGCTCTCGCTCAGGTAAGTTAAGGTTGCCAGCCAACCAGTTCTAAGTTCTCAGCCAAAAAAAAAAAAAAACAGTGAACAAAAAATGTGGTAGCTTTATTGGTCTGCATCTCGGCACAGTTAATGGCACTGGAAGAATTCACGGGGTTTTTATAACACACCCGTGATCTCTTAGTGGCATCTATGGTGCGGGATATTGCGTATACACAGACCTCCCAAAAAAAAAAAAAAAAAAACAAAATAACGATAAACGAAAATAAAAAAAAGCAGAAAAACTTCCTCCCCAGTGCTGAACATTGAGTACGTTAATTGTGTTAATTGAGTCGTAAAATACTGTGAAATGTTTTCTAATTTTTGTGCGTGATTTGAAATGAAATCTGAGCAGATTTTTTGTTGTTATGTTGTTGTCAGTTGGCAACCGCTTTAAATTGCAATAAATTGGTTGGGCAGCAAACAGCAAACATCGTGATAGCCTGGCCTGGAGACCAGCAATTGTGGGAAATTAATTATTGTTGTGCCTTTGCGCCTGCTGGTGTTGTTTTTTTGATGTGGTCAGTGGTGTTGCGCTTGGCGCTCATTAGCACCTTAAGCCAACAATCTAATTCATAAATACCGATTGTAAAAACAACAAACTTTCAAAATAAAAACCTTTAAGAACCTTAGAGCATTTCGTTAAGTTTTTTTGGACTCGAGGCTGAGAATCATCTGAGCGCCGGACGTGGCAGGCAGCCTTGAAAAATCACCTTTCACACTGGCCACAGTTGGACAGAGGCATTGCTACAATTAACAGTTCAATGAACTTGAAGCTAAGCGCGCCAGAAAGCGGATGGAACAGTGGCAACAACAATCGCTTGGAGTGAGAACACAGAATACAACACAACACAAAAAAAGTATGAGAGCTAGGCCCGAACCATGGATAATAGCCCAATGGAGCTGTTGGGCATGCTACAAAAACACAAAAAAAGAAGAAGGGTAAAAAAAATACAATAACAACAACAACAATCAACAGAGAGCGGGAGCTAAAAAAAAAGATAATTAACTTTTTTTTCTTTTGTACTAAGTATGCCAACTGCACAGAGAGACGTACTTCGTCAACAAGTTGAAACTTGGAAACTCGGAATTACAGCACGCTAGAAATGCCGGCATGTGAGCCAAGTCTGTGTGTTGTTGTGTGAGAGAGTTTCACTCTGCGTGTCCAGGGTTTCCCTATTAGCCTGTTTCCCTCTGCTGGGTGCTGCTCTGACTCTCTCGTCTCTCTCTTGCGACTGTCAACTGAACGCTTCAATGATTTTATGCATAAATTTCGTTTGCAAATTTCAGCGCAGACACCTTGCTTCTATAAAAGCTAAAAATTCCTGCACGAGCTGATGATGATGATGACAACTCCAGCAACTCCAACTTCAACTCCAACTCCAAGAAGACGTTCCAGTTGGCTAACCTCGGAAGTGCAGGCAACGAATGCTTCCTGTGTCTCGCCATCAGCAGCAACAGTAGATTGCATTAATTTATGAGAGACACCTTCTCGTCCACAACATATCAATTGTCTTTTACTGCCTTCAGCCAAATTGCAAGCACAATGTATTCTCGGGAAGTTATTAGGGTTTCCTAAGAGACAGCTAATAGCCTTATTCATTAGTGCGAAGTTTAGATAATAACTAAGCAGAGGAAACCATGCTTATTAAATAAATTGTTGGAATTCAACAACATCAAGTTGGTTTTAGGAATCTTGGAATTCTTGGGACTCTTAAGACGGCTTAACAGCTCATTATCAAGTGGAAAATTTTAGTTGAGAAACATCAATTGTATAAGCCATTATAAAGGAATATATTAAAGTTGAATTGTTACTTTAAGAGAACTCAGTGGAACTTTGTTAAGTTGTAAATCGCTGTTTATACTCAAAGAGTTGTCACAAATGAATGCATTAATTTCTATATTCGATGATAAATTGTAAATATTTCTTGTAACTGCCAAGATAAAAATCGCTAAGCATATTAGAATTCTATTAAAAATAAATGTAGTATTAAATTATAAGAATTGAAAAATTAGTTTTTAATTAAAAAAAACCTTTTAAAAATATACTTTTTATGCAGTTATAATAATTCAAAAGGAAGAAGAGCTGTGGCATATCTGCGATACGAAGATTTATCCAAATCTATTCCGAAACTTGTAAATTGAATTTAGGGCATTAAATTGTTTTGCAAATTGTAAGCAAAAAACAAATCCAAAACAAAGTCTTAAATATATTGTTGAATGTGTAAATATCTAAATTCGAAAATCTAAATTGTAAAAGTGAAACAATATTTAGAAAGATTTAGTTGTAGCTTGTGTTAAAGCATATGAAATCGTAACTCACCAGTTAATTATATGATATTACATATAAAAATAAAGACATATTATTATTTAAATTATTACATTTATGCGATTAAATTTAATCATTAAATAATTAATAATCAATAAAACTACAATTCGAATAAATAAAGCAGATAACTAGTTACCAAATTGGCTCATGAAATGATTCCTAATGTCCAAGTTATTTGCCACAGCTATTTTGCGCCATGAAAATCCCACCAAATTGAATGGAAGGCAAACAAATTTTGCATAATTCAATGCACACGCGCTTGAATTCAACGATTTTCCAATTTTCCCGTACCAATGTGGCGTCACAAATGGTCAGAGAGTCAGAGGGGAGAGTGCGACAGACACAGACAGCAACCGAGACAGACCGAGTGCAACATGCTGGGGCAACTTGTTGCCGCTACGATTTAAGCCATTAAATGACGACAGTCCAAATTGCTAGGCAAATGCATTTTGCCTGCTGTTACTTGTTGTTGTTGTTGTTGTTGTTGTCAGTGTCACAGGGCGCGCTTTGGAAAATTTGGAAAATTGCCTTTAATCAGAGCGAAAATGAGTTGGCTAATTTGTATGGCCAATGGGGGCCAAACGAAGTTTAAAAACTTTGTACTAGCTTCAATTCCAATTTCAAGTCTCCCCCGGAAAAAAAATCTGTGCTCAATTTTCTGTGGGAATTGTGGCAATTGAACTGAGCCAAGTTAAGTTGAGTTGAGTTGAGAGAGCTCTTGGCCATTTGAAAATTGCGCTCTAGTTGCATATCACTGACTGACTTGTCTTGTGTTGTGAGTTGTGTCTTGTCGTGGATTGTTTTAAGTGTGTGTGGGTGGCGGCACTTCTGCTTCAAGTTTCGACGAAAAAAAAAGGGGACGCACAGCTGTGCGTTGTGTTGGGAGTTTTTCATTTGAGGAATGCGGCGCCATTTGCCATGAGAATTGCGGCAGTTCACACAGTTGGCGAGAGGATTGCACTCTGATTGACTTCCTAGCTGCATTTTATACTAAATTATGCAAATTACCGCGGGACAACAAAATGAAAGAGATGGCCACAGATAAGCAGACAGAGAAAGAGCGAGATACAGCAGCCTAGCACGCTTCGTTTTTGATCTATGAGCTGCGATTACGAGGCGGCAAACAAAAAATAAAAAAGGCAGTCAGCAAAGAAAAGAAATAATACTTAAGCGCATCTAAAAGCTGCACAAATAAAGCGCAGCTAAACTGTTGCTGATGCTAAAGCTGATGCCAAGTGCAAAGCGGCAGCTGCTGGTGCTGACGATGCTGCTGGGAAACCTGCCGCCAGCAGTTCAGCTTTGCAAATGATGATGAGGCACAACCGTAGCATACAGCCTAAGCCACAATGCACAATGCAATACGGCACATTGTACAGATAAAGAGAGAGAGAGAGAGAGAGAGAGAGAGAAAAAGAGAGACTGCATGCATGACAAGCGACAAGTTGTCGTTAGGCCCAAAATTAGAGGCATTTACATGACCGCCAGACAGTCCCTAAGCTCGACAGAAAAAGACAGCGAGTTAGATTGAGAGAGCGAGAGAGATTATACTGTGTGCTGTGTGTAAACATTTGAATGCATCAATGCAGCTGGTCAAGATCTGCACTGGCCGCAGTCTGGACCTCTGCGACTGCATCTGCTAACTTTGCACTGTGCAAATATTTTAGCAGCAATTTTCAGCTTAAATGCCTCTAAAAAGAGCTTCACAGTCTTGGATACATCTTCGAGAGCATGCAGCTTGGTTTTGTGGGTTCAAGTCAACCTTTTGCTGCATATCGCATTCTAAAGAGTTGGTATAAATAAGGCATAAATGCATGCATACGAATACTTTATACTCAACTGAGCTGAGGTATGCAGAAAATTCAATAGGATTACAATAAATCATTCAACTGGTAAACTAGTTAAATTAGGAAATTCAATTCATTTATAATAATGCTATTTGTGTTTATTGCATGCCAGAACTAAATTACCTTATTTTAGCTTTCGACTTAATGACTGCAGACTTTAACTATTATGATCGAATTGTTAGTACAGATTTTAACTTAAGAACAATAACTCTCCAATCTTTGTCAACTTCAGAAACTCATTATAATAAATTAAATAACCAACAATATTTGTGAAATAAAGCTGAAGAATAAATTCTAGCTCATTGATTGCCTATGAATTCTGTATGCTGTAAGCTGTTGAACTGTTTTTCAAGCAGTTAGTAAAAAAATAAATTACAAATTTCCGGTTAACTACGCCAGCTGCCCTTTCTTTCTCTCTTTTTATTATCTCTATTCCCTCTCTCGCAGACTGCCATTGGAGATTGGGGGTTTTCCAGGTATAATCGACTAATTAGCAAGCAAAAAACACGTGATGACTCTCGCTATCGGTTCACAGAGATCAATCGAGCAGCAACAGTATTCAGTACTCAACAATGACTGCATGCCAAATCAATGACGTTAACATATATAAAATATATTCCTATGCGAATATCTAAATTTATCCATTCATCTACTCCAGACCTCAAAACACCGCTTATTCACATATTACGTTCATTTCGTTTCGATTTATTTTTGTTTTGTTTTGTGTGCTTTGAGGTGTTGGTTGGTTTAGTTTGTCCCTGAAATTGTGCAGCAACCCCGTTGTGAGTTTCCGTTATGGCGCTGTAAGGCGTATCAATTGATTGTATGCGAAATTCTACTATGAATTTATTAACAATTCAAATTGCAACTTGAAAAGAAACGCACAGCAAAACAACAATCAAAGGCCAAGCAGTAAACAAAAGAGATTGGACCAGCGTAGTTTTATAGCAACTGTGGTTGGTTGTTGGCTTCGCTTAGCCATCGCTGCTAGAGCTCTTACAGTTGGCGAGTCACTGTGCGGTTTGTGCCTTTGCTAAGTTGGTTTTGTTACGTGCTTGCCTTTTCTTTGCTTCGCCTTTCTGTTTACTTCTTGTTTTTATCCGTCTTTTCGCATTTATCCGTATTTTTCTCATCCTTCTTTTCAGATTTCTCATTCTTACATTGATCGTCTTTTGCTTGAGACTTTTCAATTTTCTCTTCCATTTCTTTGACTTTTTCATTTAACTCTGCATCTTTTGCATTCAGCTCTCTCAAGTTTTTGCATTCCTTTTCCAGCTCAGCCAGCGCTTCCTTTATCACTTTCTCTTTGCATTCCCCCGCCGCTGCGCTTTTCTCCATTTTTTGCACACATTCTTTCATAATATCTTTAGCCCCCTTCTCGATTGTCTTTTCAATTTTCGATTTACTCTTGCTGTCTTGAAGTTTCTTTTTTCGATTTCCTCACATTTCTGCACCTCACGAATTTCTTCCTGTTTCTTCTCCGTAGCCACACACCAGGCCTTTAGCTTATTTTTTCCCTATCCTTTTCCCCATCCATCGCTTGAGCTTGCAGCGTATCATTACACTCTGCTTCCTGCTCCATCATCGCTTCGATACTGTCATCAGGACATTCATCTTCGTCATCCTCCCCCATATTGGCCTGAACTCCTCCGCTTACCCGTCGTTCATCACGCAGTTCCATTGATTGATTCTGCAACTCCACGTAGCTGAAGCGATGATATCCAAAATATTGCGGATTCTTGTACTCCTTCGACATTCCAGCTCCAGGACCAAGCACTTCGTCGGGTGATTGAAATTGCCGAAATGCTTCGGGTCTCACAAAGTCAGCTAGCTCAATGTCTTCATGGTCAACACTCTGTGGTTTGTAACCCTCATCTGGTGGATCCTTGGGCGGACGCGGTGTATTAAACGCCTTGCTACTCAGCCGATTCAAGTAGAGATACTCTGGGCATTTTGGGCTGACTTTAGGTAGCCGAACAGATCGCAAAAGTAGATTGAACATTTTAACAATTCTATAAAAAAACTTGTCAGTTGCTTTTTAAGTTATTCTAACTGTATTACTTGCTGAAGAAGCTTATGTCAAAGTATACTAAGATTGAAAAAAAATTAGAAATAAAAAACGAAATGACTTTGCTTAGGTAACTTTCTTTTCTTATGAAAACGAGAAAAATATAATATAATAGTTTGTTGCTATAATATTTATTTTTGTGGGCGAGGGAAATATCCCGATTTGTGAGACTAAGCCTCTATGAGATTTTACCACGTTGCTACAAACATTCATCACTGTTTGTTTGCTGTGTGAGAGGTTGAGAAATGGAGAGTACTTCCTTTTGGTATCTTCCTTTTTAGCTGTAGTTCCGCACACATGCCTCACACATTCATCATGGTTCCATGTATCGAAGCAGAGATGTTTGGCAACTGGCAACTGGCATTTCCGTTTCCGTTTTGTTTTCCTAGCTGTGTTCGCAATGTGCGGGCGTGCGGCACCTGAACGCAGGTTTTTTTTTTTTACAAGTTTTAACACAACAGCTGCCGCAGACAACGCAACAAGGTCAATAGACTTTTGGCCAGAACGCAGAGGAAGTGGCAAAGTCAAGTGAGGTCTTAGCAGTTTGCTTTGCTTTCGCTGCAATCTGATCCCCGTCTTTTTCTCTCTGTGACAATGACACTTGCAGCACTCGCAAAGTAGTGCTGTAGTTTTCCATGCGCTTGTCAGTCAATTGTTAACTGCCAGCGCCCAAGGCGAGTTGCAGCTGCACTTTTGATGAACTTTTAAGTGATTTCTTTCAGCCAGAGTTTACGAGTTTTTCGCCTGGACAACCCAGCCGGCAGCTTGAAGACGCCATCTGGCATCTGCCATCTACCAACTGACATCGGCCAGCTCAAGCTGCTGCCATGCCCTTTTATCTGGCGGCGCCAAAGTAAAAAAAAAGCTGTCGAGCTTTAAGCGACTTTTCAAATAGTTGAGCGGAATTTTATTTTTTATTATTAAATATATTATGTATGAAGTTGAATCGCTTATGTGGCTTTCCAGCTTTAACTTCGTGGCTGTAACCTTAAACTTTGTAGTAGCGGATAAATAAAGAGGGTGGCTTATAAAGTTGCAGCTAGTTAAGCTAACTATCAGATTAATGGGAAGCCACAGATAATCACTAAACAACTAAATAATACTCTCATTTTTGTTATGCATTGCACAACTTTATTCTTTCTACTAAGCCTAGACATAAATGTTTTTATTTCCCTGAAAAAATTTAATGAAATATAAAAGAAAATTTTAGAATTTTAGAACTTTAGACTATTTTATAAAATGTTTTGAAAATAATAAGAATATTAATAAATAAAATTTTGTAACATAATTCTCTGAATTTAGTAAGGACATAGGTGCTTTTGTTTCTCTAAAAAATTTTTTAATAAAATATGAAAGGAAATGTGAGTATACAAGGACATTAGACTATTTTATAAAATATTTTGAAAACAGTACGAATATCAATAAATACAATTGTGTAACATAATTCTCTTTAAACTCTTTTAAAAATAAGACGAAAAATACTAAATAAATATGTAAGGCGAAATTAAATAACTTTTAGTTTAACAAACTATTTACTTGTCTGTGGGTCAAACTGTACTTAAAAGCTTCCAAGTACCATAAAAAATTTTCCAAAAATAAATTTGAAATAAAAAAAACCCTTCTTTCGGGTTTCGGGGAAAAAGTTTTCAGTGCAAAACTTGAAGACTTGCTAACTCATTTCTTATTGTAATTTATCTGTAAAATTTGCAACTTCTGACATAAAAATATAAAGTTATTAGGCAACCCTCTTGCGCCCCACCTGCACGGAATTTTCATTGTTTTTATAGCGTTTTAGCGTTTTGCCGTTAACAACATCATTTCGCACACAGCTCCTCCAGGTTCTCAGATTGCTCGCAGCAGGAGAAGCAAAAGCAGCATCAGCAGCGACCTCGGAGTTGACCAAGTGCAAGTTTATTTTTAAGTGTGCAACGTAAACTTTATGGTTCGGCGAGAAGGATCAACTTTGTCCTAGCTGTATCCTGCCTTCCACTCTCTGTTTTGGCTCAACGCTGTCTGCCTGTTTATTATTAAAAAATTTGTTGCCATTTGCTGCTGTTGCTGCCCTAAAGAAAGTTGCTTCAAGGTTTATGGTCAGCTTGTGCGCACACGTGTCCAGCATTGGAGGAGGCAAACGAGAGGGAGCGAGAGAGAGAGAGAGAGAGAGAGGAGTGGAGAAAGCATGTGCAGTATTGGCCATGGCCAAGTGTCAAAGTCCATGAAAGGAGATTAGGGTCAACTGGCGCATAAACCACCTGTTGTTCGCCTAGCCAACAATTTAATAGAGCTCTCAATTCTTTTCTACATTTTCCACACGTTCTACGTTGGCTTCACTTTATTTTATACGTTCTTCTTTTTTTTAGTTTTAATAATGCAATTGGCTAACTAAGATAAAAAAGTTACACAAAAAAACAATTAAACTTAGCTAAAATTGAGGAGAGAATTGGAATCGCAGCTTGGCGGGTTAGTTTGTTGAAAGCAGAGCAAATAGTAAAAGAGTCCCGTATCCCAGTTTAAATCTAACATCAACACTTGGGAACACTTACACTGAGTGTGTGCGTTTAAGTGTCTGCGTTTGTGTGAGTGTGCATGAGTGTGTCTGTGTGTGAGTGTGTGTGCCTTAAATGCTAGACATAATCGTGATTCCATTTTGCCGTATTGAGTTCAGTTTAAAGTTGTTGCTTTGTTCTTGGCCTTTTACCATTGAGCGCGACGATTGCCATTGCGCTCAGAGCTGGAGCTAGAGATGGACTTGGAGCGCAGTCCCTCGCTATCGCGACGCTGCTCTTCGCTGCGACGGCTCTCGTTATCCTCCAGCCTGTCCAGCTGCCACAGCTCATTGTCCAACAGCCGACGTCCCTGGCTCCAGCTGATAGCGGCGCCAGCGCGAGCTGCGTTGCCATTGAGACGCGTCGAGATCAAGCCATTCAGATTGCCCGATTCCAGGAGCAGAGGAGCACTGATGAGCTGCGCCTGCACCGAAGCACTGGAGGGTTGAGCAAGAATCAAGCTGGGCTGAGCAGTGCGCTCGATGGAGAAACGAGCGCTGGGCAGTTGACGCCAGGCATCCAAATCGCGTTCGCGGCTCAAGAGTGAGGTAGTTGTGCTGGCAGTGGGCAGGCGAGAGATCAAGGTGGGTGGATGCGAGACCACGCTGGCCTGCACGCTCTGGCCAATCAGCTGGGCGGCATTGGGCAGCAGCAGTGTTTGCTGCTCGTTCAGACGCTCCAACAGACGCTGTCCTTGGCTCTGGCTCTGACGCTGACGTTGCTCCTGTTCCCGCTGCTGCTGTTGCTGCTGCTGACGACGCTGTTCCTGATCACGTTCACGCTGTTCACGTTCGCGCTGCTCACGCTCGCGTTGCTCCTGCAGACGCTGGAGTTCACGCAGTTGCTGCTCCTGTTGTTGACGCTGTTGCTCCTGCTGTTGACGCAGCTGGGCGGTTTGCTGCACCTGCTGCTGGAACTGCTCCATCAGTTGCTGGGCCTGCAGGCGTGCCTGGTTCTCGGACTCGCGACGAGCTTGGGCCTCCAGCTGCAGCTGCGATTGTTGCTGGGCATCGGCAATGGCTTGAGCTTCGGCCATAGCTTGGGCAGTCAAACGGGATTGCAGTTCCTCAATGCTGTTGTAGCGCGATGATGAAGAAGTTGCTGACGAGGAAGAAGACGAAGACGCTGACGAGGAGGAGGCGGAGGCAGAGGAGGAGGCAAGACGTTCATCAAGACGCTGCTTGGAGACAATGGCATTGAAGCCGCTGGCATCATCAGCCGTGTAGTCGACAATGCGGCGCGTGCCATCGGGTTCAATAAGCGAATATTGTCCCTTGACCAAATCGCCATCACGTTTCTCCTCCTGTCGCTTATCGTCACCGGTCAGCGAGTCACGCACATCGTAGGCAAATGTGTACTGTGGCCGGCTATCGTAATCCTCGCTCGAGTTGGGCAAGATGGTTGTGGCCTCATCCAAGTTGGCATCATCGTTGTTCAGCTCGGCGCGCAATTGCTGCTCGTTGTTGCCATTGTTACGTTGAAGTTGCGAGGACTTGGCCAGCTGGCTCAGTTCGAGGGGTCGCAGGAAAGAGGCGTTGGCCACATTGCAGGTCAGCAGGCTCAGGCATAGCAACAGGCAAGTCTGGGTACATAGAATAGAAGATGCTTTTAAAAAACTAAGGCCTGAAAAACTTGAGCAGCAGCATAAATCAAATTGAACCAATTGGCTGTTGGCATCATAAATTTGCCGTTCACTTTTATATTTTTTTTTTAGCCCAGCCTAAATGAATGAGACTCCTTCTAGCTGTGAGCGGGAGAAAGTCTCGAATGAAAGCTCCTTCTCTCTCACCTAATGCCTATTGACAGCATGTGGCTGGAAACTTTGTCTGTCCTCTCGGCTTTGTAAGGATTTGTGATAGAGTTTATCAACTTTGTCAAACAGTTTGAATAACAAATTTTGAAGCTTAGAATATTGAGCAAGTATGAAAGTTCCGCTAAGGAATTATGCATTCTTTACAATATGATTTAGGTATAAATACTGTTGCTAATCGAAGTAGAAAAGATGGGTATAGAATAAAGTATTTGAGTAGTTTCCTGAAATGATATTTTTGCTTTTACTTGAGGAATAGATTTGAATAGTTTTTTTTTGAAAAGCTAAATATGAACATTTAGAATTTCTTAAGCAAAAAGTTGCTTAGAAAACTTACATCTTAAATATAATGAAAGTGTATTTGCATTTCATTGCGACTGTCTTAGCGTTGAGCTCTATACAAATTGTCGTAATATGTTTACGAGTTTTATCGTTTTGTATTTTTGATCATCCTGATTTATGGGCTGTCTCTCTGCCTCTGGTTCGATGCGTTTTACATGACACCGCAGGCAATCGGCCGGGTGAAAATTTATGGCCAGAATTGAATGCCTGACTGCCGTAGAACTTACCCGCTTCATGGCTGTTGACGTTAAGTATTCGACTAGTTGGATGCTTGTTTTGTAATTTGTTTAGCTGCTGCTGATGCTGCTGATGCTTGGGATGTTTGGTTAGTTGGCTAGTTGGCAACTTGACTTTGCTCGCTCTTTGCTTGTTGTGGCACGTTGTGCTACTGATGTCAATCCAAACAAGCATTGACCATTTTATACTCATACCACTCGTAAGTAGTCGTATAAGCTCAAAAATAAAGGGCCATCGCCCAGAACCAGACCACACTTGATATGCGTTTGAGGCTTTCAAATTTGTTTAGTTAAAGTTACAAATGACCTTCGGGTGATACGCCTGCCTGGTCAGCTACTGGTCTAAGCTGCAGCACAGCATTCACTTTCGAGCAGGTGCCGGACAGAAGAAGAACGTGGTGGTCGACTAAAATGTCACAGCAAACATTGCGTACGGAAATTGGAAATAGGACAGACGAGTGCACACACTAAAACCCAAGGGGGATCTGAGCAGAAACAAATTGCAAATTTTGTAATTTCAAGGCATGGCAGCTCCAATTGCAAATGGGAGCAGCAGACGCAAATGACAACAAACAGTTCATGCTTATGTTGATGCCTCAACAAACTGAAATCGGATAGGCCTCTGGTGTGTGTTCAAGTCTAAAGCTGGTGACAATTTTCCGACTCTTGCTGCTGGTTTTTGCATCTTAATAATGCAATTGTGGACGGCATGTTGAAAACTATATCAAAATAATGAACTCGGCACAAAATAGTATATGTTTTTACTGTGTTCAGTGATTTCAACCACAAGGCAAACCCAAAATATTAGAGGGATCAAAGTACTTGAATCACATGCTAATTGCGAGTTGGGCAAAGATTACTGTAGTTCTTTATGAATATGAGAACAAGCTTATTAAAATCAAAAAGCATGCAGAAAAATTAAGAAAAATTCTTATGGTGAGCACAAGCTTTTGAAAGCATAGTAACAAAATTATATTCTTATTTATTTTTCATTATATTTATAAATGTAAAAATATGAATGAAAAAAATAATTCGAGCCACCCATTTTTAATGAAAGCAAAACAGTGCATTTATTTTAAAATATTTCAAATTAATATGCCGCAAAAATACTAAATTTATACCAAAGACTATACTTGGTATATCTATATAGTAGTATTTAAAAAATACCATAAAGGGCAAAATATACCAGATTCTCAGCCAAAGCAACTAGTTAAGATCCATATTTATACAAAATTCAAAATTCCCTCAAGTTTTTATTTTTCCTCTCAGTTACTCTACAATAACTAAGTTTGATAAACGTCATCGCCTACTTTATCAATTTAAGTTCATATAAAAAAGTAAGCATAGAATTTAGTCTGACATAAGAAAACAGACATTTGTCACAGCAAAGGCTGCAAAATAATTTATTGAAAAATAATAAAAAAACAATAATTAACAAATAAAATCTAGCATGAATCCCAGTTTGAGTGAATTGCTAGAGAGGGCTAAATGGCTGGTGAATCAGACCAAAGTGGAAACAGCTCAGTTGCCTGTGGAGCTCACGCTCCCTGAAGTGCTGCAGAAGGCGGATGAGATGCATACACGTCTCACTGGACAGTCGATGGATAGGCAGCGAACAATTCAAATGTTCAGCCAAAATGGCATCGATATGCCGAAGCTGACGCGAAAAGTGCAGAATTTGCAGTGTATGATCTTTGAACCAGATGAACTGCCCGATACAGATGTGCCCGGCTTACTTCAGCGTATGCAGCAGAAATCAATTATTGATATCATTGAGGAGACCAATGCAAACGTATTCAAGACGATCGAGAAACGCCGCTGGCAATGGCAATTTCAAGAGTGGGAGGATGAAAAGCAGCGTTTGTTCAATGAGTTTGAGCAAAGCGATACAAAGACAGCAGCTGTGGCCATGTCGAATGCTGTCATTTCTTCGCTTAATCGCATCAAGCAGCTGTATGCCGAGGAAATCATAAGATACAACAAATGCCAGCAGCGACATGTAAGTCTGCTAAGCACATTCACCCAGCTCGCTCAGCAGCAACTCCACGATGAGCAGGTCACAAAGATGTGGCAAGTGCTGGAGCATATGGCGAAGGAGTCGTCAAGCTGTATCAAGGCTCGCCAGCAGTCGCCGCAGTTTGCGCAGCAGGCGCTTCTCTATGTGGAAGAGGGCTATAGACAATATATCCGTGATACTTTAAGGCGTTCGCGAATAGGTTTCAAATGCGGCGGCATTCCCAGTATCTATCATAAGGTTAAAAACTTTGTGTGTATCAAATTGCAGAAGTGGCAATCGTTAATCGATTTCGTTGACGTTGTGCGGCGTCGCCCGCTGTGGCCGCATGTCTTCTATAGCTTACGCTGTGGTCATCTCCCCTCGGCTGTGCAGTTTCTCAAGGATTGGGAAGATCCGCAGCCCGAACTACGCGAGCTGCTGGAGTTAATGGATCAATTCAAGGCTGATCCAAAGCTAAGCGAGTTGAATTCGCACTACGATCGCTTGAAGTTGCGTCTCGCTACCGAGTACAAGGAAAGATTAAGCCAGTGCAGCGATCCCTTTTAAAGGCAGTACGTAGCAGATGTTCTAAATCCGTATTTATTATATATGCATCTATTCATTTTCCAAGGTATTTGCCATTGTCTTGGACTGCGATCCCGTCAATCTTCATGGTCAAGTGCTTCAGAGTCTGGGTGATTTGGTCTGGGCACAGTTAATGCTGCGACGCGATTCGCAAATACCACTTGGCATCTCTGATGTGGAGGGAATGATGCACTACGCCTATGGCAGCAATTATTTGAATATGGCTGCAACGATACCCATTTTCTTTCAGTTGCTCGTGCTCACCGGACACTTTGAGGCGGCCCTTGAGTATCTCTCTCGCACTGAGGCCAATGAAGTTCATGCTGTGCACATGGCCATTGCGCTCAATGAACTCTCCTTGCTGGGTGTGGCCAGCAATGAGCTGGAGCCAATGCTGGGCTGCCACACGGATGATGCCTCAGTTCTGTGTCGCCTAAATGTAATGCGTTTGACTATCAATTATGCGAAGCGCTTCGAGGAAACGGACGTCTACGAGGCCATGAATTACTATTTTCTTTTGCGGCATTATCAGTCAATAGATGGATCCAGTCTGATGCTCAACGTCATTGGTGAATTCATGATACGCAACTTCAGACCTCAAATGGTGGACTTGATGTTTGGCAAACCGGATCCAAACGAACCTACATTTTATGCAGGGTACGTACTGAAAATATATTTAAAAATTACTTTCTAATATGGAATATTTTCTCGCAATTCGAGAGTTTTTCTGTCCGAAAAAAAAGGTTCTTTCTTGGAATCTTTGCAAACAAAAATCGAAATTTAATATTTTTGCATTTTTAGTTCAATCATATATTTTTAAATCTAGAGAATTTATTCGCATTTTAATGTTAGATCTAAATAATCTCGACTTAAGAATAACAAATCTAACATTTTCCAAAATGTTCTTGAATTTACATCTAATTTTTTTAGTTTAAGATAATCTAAATTCAAGAACAGCTAAGCTATAATTTTCAAAATGGATTGATTTTTGATTTTCATTCTCATTTATACAATTATAAATTTCTTTCGATAGCGGCATGCTTGACCGTCTGCCCAGCACGAATTTTGACAAGAATGCCTTGGCCTCCAAACTTGCCCATGATCTGACCAAGCATTGTAAGTATGAGGCGGCCATCGAGATGCACCTCATCACCGGACAGCTGGACAAGGCAATGGGCTTAATGTGCTGCATGTTGGCTCAAATGCTGCATCTTAAGTCGCCTAAAGGGAACTTACGTATGGTTTTGACCAAGCTTACAAATCGCCTCTATTCGGGTGCAGCACATTGCACTTTATTCTTGAGTTCGCAAGAGATATCCGCATTCAAGTTGCTGTCAAAGCTAATGAAGTTTTTTGATCGCTTTCATGCTGGGGATTATGATCAGGCTCTCGAAGTGCTTGACGACACCGAATTGATACCCAAAAGTTATTTGGAAGTAGACTTTTGTCTCAGCAAGGTGAAAGCTCTAGGTGCCGATGCTGTCAAAGTTTTGCCCAATGTTTTGCTTTCGACAATGAAGATCTATTTTAGGCAATATAAAAAGCAAAAGCCACAGCAAAGTGGCGCGATGTTTCTGCTGCGAGAACGCGCCAAAACATTGATAAACTTTGCAGCATATTTGCCACACCGCTTGCCACCCAACATCAATATGCGACTCGTACAAATGGAGCTGCAAATGCAGGACAATTAGAGTGGAGAAGGAGGAGATATTTTGCTGTTTTTAAGGCTTATTTGTAAGCCCATTTTAAGCTAAAACAAATGTTGTTACTTTTCTGTTTTGTGGTTGATTTTTTGTTGATTATAAACATTAATAAAGCGCCGTAGAGAAATCTCCCTCAGCTTGAGACTTGACATTAGTAAGCTTCGCTCTATTACAGTTTGTAGCGCGTCTTTTACGTTGGCCAAAGTCAACATGATTTAGATGCGACACTGAATGCCTGAAAGCTTTATCAACTGTAACAACTCGGATAGAGGACGAGTATGCGAGGCTGTGCCAACAACAATGTCAACAGCTGTAGCAACAATGCGTAGGAAAATAGAAATGACAACAACATGCGCTAGTCCAAAAAAACAAAAAAAGAAAACAAGAAATAGAAAAATCTGAAGAGAACGAAAAAACAAAAACAAAGGAAAATAACAACCAAACTGGCCAACTGGCTGGAAAGAAAAAAAATTTCATGCATGACTGAAATACAAGAAGAGGCAATACCAGCAACCAGCAACCAGCAGCCAGCAAACGAGCAACTACCAACGACCGGCAGCATTCACATGCACACTCACAGACACACTCACATTCACATTCACGGCATATTCACGAACAGCAGTCGCTCATCGTGGCGTGTGCTGTGTTATTCTATCTGCTGCATAGTTTTAGGCGCCACACCAAAACGCAAAAAGAAAACAACAACAACCTGGGCAAAGCGCCAACATCGGCCGAACGAACCATGTGTCGCCGTTGTTGAACGTTTTTCTATTTTTTCCTCGTCTATTTCATTTTTCTTTTTAGCTGGCTGCCGCCGGTAACGTAATTGAGTTCTGAATGGAACGAAAAGTCCTCAAATGAATTTCGAAACACTGTCACAGTTTTAGAAATCCGTGGCAGCAAACCATGCATGACGATGTCTACGCCAATTTTGTGGTGCAATAATTGCAAAATAAATTCGCCAATTTGCCTTTTGGACAAATAGGGAGCAATTAGGTTACAAAGTGTACATTTGCATTGATTTTCATTAAATAATCAATTTTATCCAATTACCTGGTTATTTTCTTCAATAATTTTTTGCTTTCATTAGCTGGGGCATAAAATAAATAATTCACATCCACATACTACTATAGAAGCTGGGAAGTTTCCGTCAGTTGGTGAGCAATTAAAGGCAGATTCATGAATAATGAATCGCAATTACAATTTTCACTTTACAATTTGCAATTGGCACACATGCACATTTGCCCCATTTGCCAAGGTAAATAAAGTAAACAAATTGAAATACGACTGCAAGTGCTGCATAGCGACTATCAAATATACTTTATGTAGAGGCTATTTTCAATTAAAATAAATTAAACCATTTGCAATTAGGGTAAATGTGTAGTGAGTGACTTTGTGTTTACTTCATAAATACGTCAGTCTGCGATTACATACATAAATTTCTGTAAGAAAGTGAGAAATGTATTTAAAAATCAAGTATCCGGCAAGCAGTGTAAACGAACACATGTATACACTGCTTGGCATAATAATTAGCATTGCACTGCTTGTAGTGATAATTAATATCGCACTGCTTACATAAGGCATTTATCAACTCGAATATCTTAGTTAATTTGATTAAAATTAAGCTCTTCTGTCTGGAGAAAGATATACAAATTAATTACAAATGTTTGGCTCTTGCAGTAAACAAGTGATTGTATACAATTCTAAAAGCAATTGACATTTTTATATTGTTGATTGAAATCCTTTTCCCTATGCTTCTTTCCGTTTTTTACGTATTTTTCACATTTTTCCCCAAAGTCATAAAAAGAACTGAGCTTCATCGCAGTCAGCGCATCGTTGGGTTCATCTATCAAATTCTAGTTTATATCTCATTATGCGCTTAATGCGCCCGTTGATAATACACTCGGTGAGCCCCCGTTGGCAAATGTTGTTGCCTGACTACTTTTAATGCGCCACTTTGATTCGTATAAGTATCTGTTGTCCGCTGTTTACAAAAGAGAAATATGCCAAACAAACAAAGTATAATATGAAATGTAGCTGGGATAAAGAGATTTTGGTCTGGTCAAAACAGGGGTTCGATTCTATAAGCTTGCTTCCCTGGGGGTATTAACGTTTTACAATTTCGCAAACAATTTTGAAGCAAAGTAAAAGCAATTCAATCTGTGGCTAGCTGGTAACTAGTATTTTGCTGCTACTGTTTGTTTGTTGCTATTATTTTTGATGATGGTTCTGTGGTTGCCCAGCGGTTTGGGTGTTGTCACATCTTTTCGCTACAGCACTGATTGAGTTGGGCTGCGTTGCGCTATTTGACAGTTATAACTCGCAGCAGTGAAGATAGTTGAGTTAGACAGTCAGCCAGTCATCCAGTCAGTCCGTTAGTCAGTTGACCCAAGTTGACTGTTTCAATTTATTTTTTCATATTTATGTGTTTGACGCTTTGGCGCTTGATGTTTGTGTTTGTGCTGTGTTTGTTTTGTTTTAGTTTTCTATTTGGCTATGAAATCCCCGTTCGCATCGCGTTCAAAATGCCAAAAGTTAAAATAAACACAGAAAGATAGCGAGAGTGAGAGCGATGGAGATAGGAAGAGAGGCAGACAGTCAGGACATGGGACAGGAAGCACTTGCAAAAGTATGCCAACAATATTTTTGCCGTTTGTGTGCTTTGTGCTATTGAAAAAGGAAATGAATAGCAGGAGGCAGAAAAGTTAAATCACCTCGAGCACTGGGCGTGCCGTAGCCACTGTATGCTTTAGGGGGCGTATACGCAATATTCGCGCATAATACTTTTGCCAAAGCTCGGGCTTCAAAACTCGTCACATTTTCAGCCTGTTTCGGTTTCGGTTTCAGTGTTTGCTTTTCGTTTTCGATTCTCTACTCACCAACAAGAACACAACAGCAAGTGCTCCTCTCTAAATGGGTTTCCATAATACGATGTCAGCACTGTTAAAAGCACGAAATTCAAATTGCACTTATCTTCTGCTGCTGATGCTAATTTGTTTTATGCGCTTTGGGCAGCAAGTTCTTGATAAACGCAGCCTCCTGCCTTTCACTCTTCCACTCCCACCCAGTTAAACCGTTGTACATTTTATGCATTCAGGCAATCGCCATCGATATTTTTGCATTTTGAGCACACAAGTTGCTGCAACCGGCTGGAAACTAAATTTGCCACATTCACATCACATGACATCCGCTTCGCATATAAATTTTCATTTTGTTTTCCTTCCTGCCGTTTGCTGCATTTTCATATTTTTTTCCACACAATTTTCATTTCAATTAATTTTTATGGAAAACGCATTATTTTAGATTCCACTACAAAGGAAATTACTTTATATTTATAATTGGAATTATGTGTGCTACCAGAAAGAACGAATTTAGTTAGTTTTAGAGCTTAAAATATAATATACGAATGTATTCTATAGAATTGCAATTTTCTATTAATTATTTGCAATCTCTATTAAAGCATATTTTTTACTAACGAAGTAAAATACTTTTTCATTGGATTAAAATTCAATTTACAGCTCAATTAGCTCTCAATAAAACGGCTTCAAAGTTTCAATCGTTTGAGCGTTCAATTTTTTAATTAAAATTACTTGAAGTCTGCACTTAAAAGTTTTCACAACACCAGCTGCATATGTTGAATTTTTTAAATGAAATACACGAGTTCGAGTGGGTCTGGTCGGCGTTAAATGCGAATGTGAATGAGAGTCACGTACAAAGCTTTCGGCGATAACAGCCAAACACGTCTCGCAGTCTCCGTTACAACCAAAGCCCCGCCATAAATCAGGAGCGTAAAAATCCTAACCTTGCCTAATGTCGAACCTAAGAACTGTGTGAGAATTTTAAATGAGGTTTGAGAACTTATATTTGCTTAAAGTAATTGCAGAAAACTTATTTACTTTTCGCTGGGAATTAATTAAAATTTAATTAGAGAAGAGAGTTTTCACCCCGCTCGCTGAATATCGTAGCGTTCTGTTAACTAAGCATATAATTAAAATATTCACAAATCCTTGGCATTCAGTTGTAAACATATTATACAACACTTGGCAAGCAATTGCCAGTTCAATTATTCAACACTATTGCGATTTTAGTGCGTATGGCAGAGCTTTACGATATTTGCGTTTTAATTACAATAACAAAAGCAACGGCTTATGGATTCATTCACAAATACAGATATCAGAATCTTCGAAAACGTAAACAATTCATTTGCTTTAATGTGCAATTTTCAATTGTTCCAATCGATTCGCATCGAAACGAAACAAAACAAAACCAAACAAATGTTTATTTGCGCATTGGGACGGGGGCAATTAATGATTTTCATTTGTTACAATGAACGAACGCTTTGTGCGGCCATTGATTGCCTCACTTTTTTTTTGGGTTGGAAAATGGGTGAAATGGCAAAAGTGTAAATTGTGTTATGAATATGTATGGCACTCGTAGGCAGGTGATTATGAAAATCAATAAGAGCAAACAGAGAGAGATGGACGAGCAGACGTCAAGAGAACATCTGCCGCAATTTGGCTTTAATTAACCTTAAGTTTCGCGAGAGTTTTATAGTGGCAAACAAATTATTTCGATTGAGTTCAATACGTCGAACACCGTTGGCACCGACTATGAAAAGGCGAATTGTAATTAATTACACTCAGGGAGAAAGTACAAGAGAAATGTAAGAATTGAATCCAATAAAAGTTTACTCGAAAGGTAAACATGGGCAAGCAGTGCACATAACATAAACGAGTTGAACTGCTTGCTACATTGAATATGTGCGCTGCTTGCTAGAGTTATTTAAATGTGTCACCAACAAAGTTTATATATTTTAATACTGATCAAGTGTGAATTTGTTTAATCAATGTTCCGCAGTTTGAAGGCGAATTTTCTATAAGCTTCGTTTTGCTTATCACAACATTTCATATGTTATGTTCAGATGATCTATTTAAACAGCGAATGCATGGTAATTATAGGTTGTTAGCTTATTAGTGAGCATGTTATGCAGCCAATGACATACATATATAAAAAGGGTGGATTTAGCAGCAGCATTGTATTGTTATTTGAGCTCAGTAACAAAAATGTTGTGGCATTTTCGCAATATCATTGCTTTCATTTGCCTGCTGTTGTATGGCAAAAGTTTGGTAAGCAGCACTTGAAACTGGAAATTACTATAATTAATAAAAATTAATCCATTTACTATGCAGTGCAACACGCAAACCTATACGTTAATTATAGAGAAACTGAGCTTCAATTTGACTGAGGGCCAAAGGATTTTGGATGATGGATCGAATTTATTTCTGATGGGTCGCGATCGACTTATCAATGGAACCGTGGAAGTCTTAGAGGATCTTGATCCCGAGCACTTTTCAGTGCATATTGCTCTCTTAAGTGATTCGTCGGGCAATGGCGAGTTTAAACCACTTCCCTACAACGTTTCCACTACAGATCCGTGTACTGCGATCGTCGATTACGGTTCAATGGTGAAGCCTTCCTTGGATCCGGATAAGAACACAAATTTTCCGATCAATGGCGATGTGTGCCCGATACCAAAGGGTGTATACTATTTCAATGACATCCAAGTATCGACTGATAACTTGCCATCACATGTTCCTCGCGGATTTGTTAAGGGAGTTCTAACTTTATTTAAAGATAATGCAAGCATAGGCACTTTCGAAATGTTGGCCAGAGTTGAGGATAAATACATGTAGACTAGCAAGTGCTTTGCTTAGAGTCTTTTAATATAATAAATATTGTCGAGCATTCATTTTGTATTGTTTTAAACATTTGCCACTCAAGTGAAACTGGTCGAGTGTCATATTTAGCACGTGGCGAATTGAATTTGTCACTATGTGGTATTTAAATGGCACTAATAAAATTTTTATTAGTGTCATTTAATGAATGTCGGTCAGGTGTTTATTAAGGTATGAAAAGTAGTTGATTGAATGCATTGCAAATGCAAATTTTAATTGACTTGCATACTCAAATATGAAATTAATTTCGTTTGATTTCATTAGGTTGGCTATTTTTAATGGAAGGCATAAAGCGCTCAAACAGCTGTCGTTGGGTAGCCTTGAATATCGATTAGAGATTACCGAAATATTGCCAACTATTTAATTCACTTTCAGGCAGTCAAAAGAAACACTGTTGTCAGGGCATAAAATTCGTGTCTGCCTCTCAATGTTCTTTTCATTTCAAGGTCTCGAATTTTTAATGGCCAAATCGATGGCATTGCATGCAAAGCGAGTCAGGAATAACATTGTTTTTAGATGACATAGTCAGCTTTTGGGTTTCCGCAAAAATTCCAGTGAGCCAAAAACTGTGCCACAAAACTCGCAAAAGCGAGCGCATTTTCTGCTTACTCTGCGTTCTGCTGCATGCAGACAAACCGATTCCAATTCCCAAATTCAACTAACTCAAATGCAGCTCTATCTCTATCTCTCGCCTATTTCTTTTTTTTTTTTTTTGCTCTGTTGGGCAAATGTACTCTTGGCTGTCAGTCAAAACATGCGGCAAAAGTTCACAGCACTCGGTTCACGCTGCGTATACGTAATGCTAAGCTGAGCAACAACGGCAGAAGGGAATGCAAAACAAAATAAATATTGAGCAGTGATTGAAGTAGCTAACATACACCATTTAATACCCTTTAAATTGTATATTTTAAATTATATTTAAAATTATAGTTGTTCATATTAATTTTATTTATTAATTCTGAATTTTCTTTGTCATTTTATACCTATTTAATCTTTTAACTTTTATTTAGATTGCACTACAACTGCAAACAGCGAATAGGCCATCTTTACGGTGACAAAAAAGGCATTCAGATTGAGTTCAATGAGTCCGCCAGCCATCATTGGCCGCTTCATCAGCCTCAGCGTCAACTGTGTAAAGATGAGAACATTGTGTCGATACTCAGCTGATTGCTCATACCAATTGCCCGAGAAAATGGCATTGGGCAAACGTTGTGCCTCCTCAGCGAGTACACTGGCAAAATAACAGCTGGGAAACAGTTGAATGCAGACAACCATAAAGTAGACAATATTGTAAGCAACGGGAGCAATATCTTCGGCATAAAATAATGCATAGATGACAATGATGCAGAGATTTGTGCCGCAAAACAACAATTGTGTAAGCTGCACATAGCTGATAGTCACTCGGGTTAGCTCGTGGAGTCTAAAATGGTTAACAAAGATCGAAAACAAATATTTTTTTTACAAAATTAAATTCACGCACATGTTTTCATTGAATTGATTGCATTAATAGTTAAATAATTATAGTTATTAGGTCGCTCGCGTGCAATTGTAATAACTGCAATTAATTTATAATTTCCATCGTCACACTAATTTGTTAGCCTACCTCATTAACAGTTTAAAGTCCTGAATGCAGGCCAGCAGCTGCTGTTGAATGCCAACGCCAGGCAATCGATGGAATCCCAAGCGTGCCATCCGAATGCCAAACATATGGAGATGACCACTCACATAGCAAAGCGTCAGCGGGGTGTAAATGTCGTTGATTAATCCCTGTAATCCTTCGGTTAGAATGCTAAAGAACTGATAGCCAATGGCCAAGGCGTAATTAAAGTCATTGTCGTGCCAATCGAACGGGAACCACGCCAAATAGAACAACTCGTGTGTTTCGGAGAGCAGCACGGAAATCGCAATGGGCAAAAAAATATATAGATGATGGCGAAACTGATGTAAATGCAGCGCGTAATACGATTAACTTGCCACTGCAACGTATGCTGATAGTAGTCCAGCTCCTCATCGCTCAATATGCAATCATCCAGCTGCTGCAGCAATGTGCTAATCTCCAGCATATGGGGCAAGTGCCACAAGTGCACAATGTGTTTCAAGCTGCACGCAGCACAGGTTAAACTCATCGTCAGGTTCTGGAATATTTCCGCAGGCGTTGCTTGCAACAGCAGCCCGAGTAGCAGGTGCAACGGAAACATGAGCGTCACCAGCAAATGCAGCAGCAGCGTGCATGCAAAAACCAAATGTGAACTGGAGCCCAAGAAAGTTGGGGCAAGAACTCGTAAGCTGAGCCACAACGGACGATAGGCGCGAGTGCTGTCGATGTCCACGTTCATGTCCGTGCAGCGGCGATGTTGCAACGCCTTCAGTCGGACACGTTCGATGTGCGGCGGCTTTTATGCACTTATCCCTAAGTGGCATTTAAACGGCGGCAATCAAAGATTCATTAGTGCGCCAGCAGGTGTTGATTAAAAAATCGAGCCTAAGTGTAAAATGGTCAAGAAAGGTCATTATCTGTCACAATAACGATTTGGCCAATTGAGAATGTTAAATATATTTGTTAATTAAAAAGGAAAAATATAAGCATTACTTTAGGATAATCTCTGCAATTACAATTATAATAATTTATGAAAAGAGAAAGCAAATTGCTTCACTAAAAGTTGCCCTAAAAAGGTAAAAATGAAATTTTAAATTTTCTTTAACCTTTTCATGCCCAAATTAAAATGGGGACACATAGAAAATATTATTTCCATAAATGATTAAAAGGAGCCCTAAGTATTTTTCATTCCGATTTTCAATACTCCTTTGGTATGTCCTTACTGCAATGTTGCCTTTTAGGCAACATTTTTCCACCCATATATTATATATATAAATGAGTACGAAAATGTAAATGTTAATTGTAAAGTCAATGTTGCCTATAGGCAACAGTGGGCATGAAAGAAAAGTTGCACATAGGGCCTAATGATAACAATAAAATTCGACTCATAAAAATAATAATTAAGCCTTCAGTTTGCTGCAAGGAATAGCTGCCCAAATAGTGCCTTATAATATCAAAAAATTGTACTAATAAAAATAAAAATGAAGCCTTCAATTAGTGTCAAGAAATAGATGCTCAAATAGCGTCTAATACAATAAAAGAAAATATTTTAATAATAATAAAAGTTAACATAAGTGAGCTATCATATGAATTATTTTGCCATCTTGAGCATTAAAGCTGATGATAGCAATTATATAACCAACAGGGAAGACAGCCAAGTTTTATTGTTCAAAGCTCATTAAGCAGTTGACAACTGCAAGCAACAGAGTTGTCAACGTCGCCATTTTCTAGCGAACAAGAATTATTGGAAACTAAGAGATTAAGGCTTCAATTTAAAGCCCATTCTAACTACTTTGAATAGAATAACATAACAATAAAGAATGAAAAATAAATTATTAAACGATCATAGAATTTATTTTCATTATTGCATTTAAAAGCTAACATAGCAAATAAAAAATGTGGAAGCTTTCATTTTGTTAACTAACTTTTTTATTTCAACAAATATTCGCACCCGACAAACAATTAAAAGTTTGACTAAAATCTAACTGCAATTGTAACTATAAGTTGACAATTCTGGTCGAGTTGACACCCACAAGTTCAAGTTCAGGCCACTGAATAATACATATTACAATGTTAGCAGGCGTTCATTTCAAACTTGGCAAAAAGAGATGACCATAAAAAAGTTCGTTCAAACTTTTCACTGTTTAAATGTTTATTGCACTTTACTCTTCTTGTTTTTTTTTTCTTTGTGCAAACAAAGTTGCTGAAGCATTGGACATTAATACTTTTCCACGTACAACTTGCACTTTTCACACAAATCACCAAAGAGATTACAATATGTTTCCATAAAAGAGAATAAATTTAACAATTTATGTTTTTTTCTTCTCTATTTTGAAAGCTATGACACTTTCGGTAAGTGCATAAATGTCTAGGCTCATCTCCGATGGCATTTCCGTTTCCTTTTCCAAGGTCTCATTGTTTTATGGTCGCATCGATGACGACATCTTTGACTACGCCCGCCAACGACTTTGGCATGCAAAATAGAAAATGCGACAAAAACAACATTGCTTTGATGACGTCGTTGTCGACTTCCGGCTTCATCCGGCAATCTTGCAAAGTGAAACTGTGTCACAGCACATTTTACGCTTACTTTGCGCTAGCTGCATGCAGCCAAATGTTGCAAGTACTACCCCAGCTCATTCTCCTGCGTTTTTGCTGCTTACTGAGAAGCAGCAATTTGCTCGCTTTCTGCTTTGTCTGTTGTCCTGTTTGGCCGTCAGTCAAAACATGCGACAAAAGTTCGCAGCACGCGGTTCACCCGGCGTATACGTAACGACGAAATGCACAGCCGTGACGAAAGGGAATACAAAGCGCAAGACAAAAGTAAATAGAAATGATTCGCAGAAGCTGTAATGACACAGAGAGATACCCTGTAATGCTCAATGAAGAGTTTGTTTAACTAGAATATTCAATTAAATATATATTTTTTTTTATTAAACTAAAATGTAAATTTTAAATAACAACATTTTATGCAAGTAGTTATCTGAGTGTAGCTGACCCTTTTAACTAATTAATTGTACGGTATGCTATGGGGAGCAGAGCAGCAACAGAAGCGACCGGAAACTTTTTTAAGCAAACTTTTTTTTGTTCAGCATTTTGCTTTTTTGGCTTTCTGATTTTTTTCTCGGTTGTGGTTTCCGGCATAAAAGTTGCAAAAAGTTATTTGATTTGGAATTTGGGAACTTTTTTGTATTGCCGCTCTTATGCGAGACGAGAGTGTATATCTATGTGTGTTATATTTACACTAAATTAATGAAAATCACAACTGTGTGCAAAATGTAATTTAATTTTTTGTAAACTCACCGAACATTTGCCAGTTGTCATTTCGCCAAGGGGCAAGTTACGCGTGGCCGATGTCTACAACTTGGTAGCATCTACAAAGACAACAAAAGAGAAACACAGAAAGAGAGTGCAAAAATTATTCTTTATCATCTGACAGTTTTCAAATTTATCAACTGACAGCTGAAGCCCCACTTTGAGACTCAGAGAGAGGTCGGAGTTCGAGTGAGCAGCTGTGAAGTGTCACGGTTTGCCGCATTTGTTTTGCTTTCTTCTCCAACTGTCTGCTCGAGTTGAGACGAGACGATAAGTTAGTTTTACGATTCTCAACTTTGTTCGCACTGTAATTCATTAGCATTGGCTTCCTTGCTTGCACACTCTAATTGTCTTAATGTTCGCATAGTTGTTATTTACAATGATTTGAATGCAAATCGAACTAATTTTCACTTTCCGACAAATGCTGCACATCAGCCAAAGTAAACAATTAATATTTCATTACTGTGTGAGAATGAATTTAGCACCCCGCCACCCGCATTTCAATCTACAAGCACACTTCAAACTGTTCGCTCGAATTTTCTATTTCTAAATTTAATGCTCATAAAATGCACGACGTTTATCGCTTTAAATGCACAAAGGCATCTCTGAATGCCGTCTTACAAAACACATATCCAAAACAATGCGATAAAACATTGCCCACTTCCACAGAAATGAATCGAGTCGAGGGCAACAACAACAACAACAACAAGAAATGCACAGCTATAAAATGCAGCATTAAACGGACTCACAGTTGACAGTGGGAAACCGCAATAGAAAAATAAATGGAAAATATTTATATATCTATTTGGTGCAAAAACACAGTTCACGTAACCCTTCAACAATTCTAGATTACACGACACATTTAATATTCAACTTTAGTATGGATTTTATGAGCAAGCAACCATCAACCACAAGCTTCATTAAAAATTATCAATATAATTTAGATTCAGCCATAAAAATGCCAACGGAGACTAGTTTGCTAGGAGGGCAAATACGATTCCTTTTTTTTTGGCTTCTACGATGACAGTATTTTTATTGCAAATATAAGATATTCTCTGCTTGAGTATAAAGAAAAAATAATCATAATTTTTTATTAAAGAAAATTAAAATCACGCGCAACAAAAATTGCTATTTAAATGTTGAACAATAACTTGTACATTCAATCAAGATATCAAAAAAATCGATTAAACCGCAAAATACTTGGAAGCGTCTGTACGCGAATTTGTATATAAATCTAAACAGTTTATAGAAATCATTTTAGCTAACTGTTTATATCAATCAAATTGGCTGCCTCGTGTGCATAGAAAACTTCCACTCATCTCGAGACCGATGCCTTTAATGTTTGTTTATGCAATGGATTTGGCTTGGCGCAAAGGCGTCAAGTATTTATTGGTTTTGCAGCGTAATGCCTTTCGGTTATGCTTTGTTCAACTAATTTCAAACGATTTTTTTTGCACGAAAAAAAAACTGCGAAAAACCCAAAAATTTGTTGTTGTTCTTTTTGTAAATTTTATGTGCTTCTTCGCGGCGATAAGGCGAAACTCTCGCAGTCATAGTTCGACCAGCTGGAATTGTTTATTTAGTCTAGCCTCGGTCTGCTTGCGTCTATGTGTGTGTGAGATAGAAAATGTGTTTGTGGGGTGTTGTGGTCATGGCAGTGGCTAATCGTCTAATTTTATCATGTGGTTATCCGCGTTTAAGTGCTGCCAAGTGTTGAGCGATTTGTGTTGCTTGTTGCCTCGCCTTGCCTTGCGGTTGCGGTTGCTGTTGCTTGCTACTTGCTACTTGCAACGCCAAGTGCGATACGAGTTCTCATACTTATACTATTCACATTGCTTAGACAATACACCGCACAGCATGCATGCATGAAATTGCAATTTGCTAAAGTCGCTTGCCATTAGACTAATGGACTGCCCCCAACAACATGTCGCCAGCGACTGCAGCAGCGGCTTTTGTCCTTCGCGTTCTCGCTTTTTGAGACACTTGAGCCAAAGACACTCATTAGCAGTGCCAACCAAACGCAAAGGGGGAAAAGGGTGACCTCCCAAAAACAACGCTTAGGGCGTAAACAAAATGATAAAAATGTCAGTCGTTAAAATGCACAAACGGTCACTAAAAATTATAAAAATAAACAACAGGAAATGCACAACTTAAAAGCACTCTGGAGTAAAAATTAACCCAGCAAAGTGCTTGCCATTAAATATTCATAAACTACACAAATTAGGAGATGATAATCACAACTGAAATAATTGTGTAGCTCAATCGCAACTCAGTCTTCCACAACAACTACGCAAATGTCAATGACCGTTTTAGATAAGCGAAAAATCGATGCAATGAAACAGCGTTTCTCTATCGGTAAATATAAACTGCAATTAGGATTTAGACAATGAAAACCATCAGCATAATTGTCAAGCCCGCAGTCGCGGTGAGAGCAACAAATTGCACAAGGACACACAAAATGTTGTGTCGACGCGCGTTCGCTGCACCTAAGTAAAAGCGAAACGCTGTAAAAAGGATGCAAATTAATTGGTAGACCCGCTTGTAAAAGGAAGCGCAGTAAGAGCAGCACAGATAAAATCAGTGACAGAGGGAGAGACAGAGAGACGTGGCACACTGGCAGGTTGCGGACAAGAAATGGCGGTCACGCGTTCAGCATATTTGTTGTGTATCACATTACGCATACGCCATGACTGCGCCGTGTGTACGCCATGACTGTGTTCGAAGCGGCATCGTGTAGCTAACTACACGTACAACATGCGACGACTCGTTGCCGCTATGATAGGCCAAAAGGCAATCAATCAAATGTTACAATGACGCAGTCTGCCTATTCTGTTTTCCGTACCCAACCCAACCCATATTCCTGGTATATGTTACATATAAGTTGGCTTGGCTTGACTTTGCTGGCTGGCTGGCTGCCTGCCCATGTACCGGACGGACTTTATGCTGTGTTGTCCTTGCCATCCGCCAAGCCAAGCCACGCCAAGCCACGCCACGCCCCTCTCTGCCACAACTTGAGTCGCCTCGTCTCGGCTTGGTCGGTGTTTCCGGTTTCAATTTTACATAAACGCAACGCTTGCCAGAGAACATTTTGCCATGTCAGTTGAGGCAAAAGGGTAACTGGCCGGGATACACTGAATATTTAATTAGCTTTGCAAGCTGCTTGCAAGCAAAATGCACATTAATAATGTTGCTTTGCAAATAAATATTATTGCAAAAGAATATTAATGGCAAATCACTTGGATGACTCTTAAGAATAATTTTTTTAATTTTAGGAGCAATTAATTAACTTAAAAATAATTTATGTGCGGGTTGAAATAGAAATTTTTTAGAATTATTGAGTCAATATCTATGACTGTCCTCATAAATCAAACAAAACGAATTTCACAAAAAATGACTGTTGAATTCATGCTTATAAACATATAAAAATATTCCATATTATACAAATATTCCGAAAATATACCACAAAAATACTGGAAGGTTATATTTGTTATATCGATATTATACTGTATTCTGGTATATTTTGAAGTAGTTTAGTACAAAATCGATACACTAAATGCATATAAAGTACAAGAATACAAATAAATTGTCAGCCAAAGCATCTAAAACCCGTAGTAAATAGACTTGATTCCCATACAAAAACAGATTCATTTTATTTTAGCAGACTTAATTACTTAATGCATATAGTTGAGCTTACAAATAATTTTAGATATACTAAAGCTTCTACCTTTGTAGACTGCACAAATCAAATCAATTTAATTTATTATGAATTATCGATTTCATAAAGAAAACAAAATTTAATTAGAGCAGAACTCAGGCAGCTGACAGCAGCATACAAATTAATGAAGTTAAATAATAATTAATGATTAAATTTGACTATGGAAATCAGATCACATTTAAGACAATAGTTGACTGAAATTTATTGAAAATACTGTTGTGTGCTATGCATTTGCTCAATAGTTGCTGCAGCTAAATCTATCGGATACCCTAACTTGCATTAGATGTCAGTTTAGCTCTTGTGTTGTGTTGGCTTGTGTTAGCTGCTTGTTGACATGATGACTCCAGTGTCAGTTCAACCCATTTTAGCTGCTGTTCAGTGTCCAGTTCTGAGCATAACAAGCTGCATTATTATTATTATTGCCGACCAACAACAAAATGCTGACATTTCAATTGTGGCAATGAAAGGCGAATGCCAGCAGGCAGAGCTCTTGCATTGTTGTTGCCCGCAAACCACAAAATTTTATGGGTCAACCGATTGGTGTTGGTTGGATATTAGTGCGGCAGTAACAGCAACAGCAACAGCAGCACCAATAGCAACGACAGGCACTGAAATTTCCGTTAAGCGCCACTTGAACTATAACCTTAACGCCTGGCCGCAAATGCGGTCATTAAGGCGCATTGAACAAGGCTTCTTGCTCTGCAATCGGCCTTCTGCCTCAGCTCAGTACAGTTCAGTTCAGCACAGCTCAGCCTATAAAATATGAACCAATTGACGTGAAATTGATTGTTCTCTGCTGCTGTTGCTGCTGCTGCTACTGCTGTTGGTTGCTGTTGCTATGGCTGTGGCTGCTGTGACAGCGCCTTGTGGTCTTCCGTTTGAGCTTTATTAACTACAACAACAAATACATAAAGTGCAGACGATGTTCGTAGCACACACCACACCATACTCAACTACTATACTTACGCTGGGGTTCTGATTGAGTATTCAAGGGTTTGAGGTTTGCCACCCACTCGCTTATCGCTCATTTTACACACAGCCAGCTATGCGAGAAATGCCACAAAATTCTCCTACAGCTGGCATATTTTACGTGCCAGCCGACAGAAGAATATGCTTGACGGCAAGGATTAGAAATTCATCCATGTCTATGCTTTCAACGTTCTCAATCCCAGTTCGAAACCAATGTTCAATTGAACTCTATGTTAAAGAGAGAGGGAGAAAAGAGAGGCTCGATTGTGTGGTGCTTTAATTAATGTGATGACGGAGAGGTCAGACAAAAGATGCGAACATCATCAATAGCACTTTCTGCCTCAGTCAGAGACAATCATTCATTTCGTACGTCCAACAATGGGAAAGAGTTCTGTGCAGTCATTAAATGTATAATACAATTGCGAAAACGAACAAATAATGCTCTACAATTGCTAGACAAGAAAGTTGAATTTAAATATGCTTCAGATTTCAAATCATATATACATTTTTGTACGACAACATTTATCACACTTTGCTTACACTTCAACTAATTCGCAGAACAAATCATAATAATAAATGATGATGATTCATTTGGACACGAAATGCATTTATCAATTTCTACACCTGAACACGCGTCGTATACTTCATTCACATTTATGAGCAATTTTTCAACACATCACACGCAACGCCACAGAAAATCCCAACTAAAGATATAAATGTATATTCTATATATACATATGTATGTATGTGTATTAACTGGCGATTTGTATGCGCTGCAAGCCAAATGGATGAGCACTTGGCGTTGCATTACGTATACGCCGTATGGGCCGTATGGGTGGATCGAACCAAAACACAACACAAATAATCGCTTGCAACATGTTCGAAGCACATGGTGCAAACAACGTCGAACCGAATGTGCGATATTGCGTTGCCTTTAGCGTCGGCACAAAAGTTCTCCAACTGTTTCGGTTTCAGTTGTATGGAAGCTATCGCAGCTTACGGTACAGATAGCGCTTGCATTTCTCTGCTCAACAATAAACAAAAGCGTGTTAAGCAACAACAACTGTTCTATGATATGAGTGTGTGTTTGTGTGAGACAAAAGAAAAGCCCTCGCAAGGCAAAAGCAAAGCAAATGACTTGGCTAGCAACATAGTGAAAGTGGCGTTGATTTTCAAATTCGTTCGTTTTTCTGCCAAATGAATATCAATTGACAACGGCCAAGAGCAATTACAAAAGAAATAACAGAACATAACAGAGGAACAAAAAACGGAGAAATAATAAAAAGAAAAACATTGCCTCTCTGTTTGTTTTTAACGTATTCGCCCTGCAGCGATGCTCGTCGTTTGTATGGCTTCAAAAATAACCATAACATGTCCTTGACAGCGACTGCTATTTTTAAATAACCCAACGACAAACGGCCCCTTCTCATTTTTCTCTCTGAAGCTTGGCCGGACGCATCAAATCAACCCAAAACGAAAAAGAACACCACAGAAAACACAAAAAAAAAAAAAAACAACAACGTAATCGCAAATGTTGTGAAAGCCAATTGCAGTGAAAGTGAAAGAAATTCTTGCTACGAAATCTCAAGTGAAATCAAAATGAATTCAAAAATAATGAAAAGCTAAAAGAACTCAGTACTCATGATGAGTTTGCTGATTGACAGGCCGACCGCAAGTGTCCTAGACTCTGATCGATGGACCCCATGTGTGTGTGCATGTCCTTAGTGTCCTGGCCTGGCCTGATGCTCTCTCATGTTGTAGAATTTCTGTTTTTGTTCTATTGCGTGATGCGTGTGTCAAGACCAACAACAAATCAGTGCAGCGTGTAGCGTATTTGATGCGTTCATTGGGCTACGTCGACTGGCTGCTTTCCCGCCCGCCAGTTCTCCCTCCCTTTTGGGCTGTCGAGTCTGTCAATGCTGCCAAATGAGGCGTTGACTGATTTGTTTTTCATTACAAATTGCGGCACATGGAGCGTATGCGCAACGTATGCAAACATCATTATTATCATGTACAAGTGATAAGTTCTCGCATTTGAAAGCCAACAAAAACATTCAATACTCACACTAGATGCAGTCGTTGTGAATGTGCTAATTGATTGCATGTGTGCTCTATTTATAAACTAAATAAATGCTCGTCTCTGGGTATATTGAGTGACAGGTTAGCAAGAAGCTTAGTTTTTTTGTATAGTCTATTGAAGTGAATTTAATGAAGATTGGTACATAACATATGTTTTTATTAAACTGAGATACTTTCGATTCACATTTTTAGAAAAACTATTTCAATAATAATAATAGGATATTTTATTTAATTTGAATATATTAAATATTCATACTATATATGTATATACATGAATCTTAACTTTTTATTCGATTTAATATTTGAGTACTTTTTTTTATTTGGAACTTGAATTTGCAGTAACAAAAAAAATGTATCTTAGGAAATAAAATATCATTACCCAGAGCTTATGTATGTTAACTGACTTTTAACAATCACTAAAATTATAATATTTATAATTTAATTTAAAAATTTAATTCCAACTTACATCTGAAAGAGGATATGTACATGTAATATGTATAAGATTCTTTGAAATTCTAGTCTAACATAAAAGAGTTCCCTTCTTATACACCGAATATAGTAAATAGATGTTAACATATAAAAGGATGAATAACTTGCTTTTCTAGCTAACCATGTGACTTTAAAAGGAACATTTTGAATAGCACACATAATTGAGGTTTCTAATACGTTTCCGGCAAACTGATTAACCCTATTTGGCATTCATAAATTCGGCTTGTGGTTTGGCTCTGGGTACTTGGCTTTACAGTTGGCTGTTTAGAAAATTAAATTACATGTCGTAGCAATTTGTGAGAAAAAAGTAAAACCATTACGACAAGCTATCCTATTTATGCACAAGTTATTAATTGCGCATGAGTATGTATGTTACACACGCACAACACACATAGACACGTAGGCCTGCTCATTGTATTAGTTAAATCAAGCAGTAGCAGGTCACATTACATATACGCGGCATGCGGCAGGCGGCCTACGGCATGTCTGCCTCCGGTTTGTGCCTTGTGGCACGTGCTCAATTATTTGCCACCGCCACTGTCTCCGCTCCCCCATCGTCATCGTAGCCGTCGTCGTTGTCGTCACCATGGCAAGGATGTCGAGCCTGCCTAACTGCACGTTCTACATTCTGCGTACTCGTAATTAATTTATGCAATAATTTTTCATTGCTGACATAACTTGACAATATTTGGAGTTGGAAAAATATGTTTTCATTTTTTGTGATACCGCATTGTCCAGCGTTCCCTTGAAAACTTGCTTGCTTGCTTGCCTAATAAAACTCCGACCAAAAAACTAACGAGTACCTCTTGAGCTGGCGTGTCCTGTGCTTAGACGAACTATCCAGTAAATTCTTGTGGTAGCATTTTCATTTCATTTTTACATTAGACAATTGAAACATTATCTTTTTGTGAAGCGTCCAAACGTTATGATGAATGACAATGCAAAGGACATAAAAACGAAAAGAACAATGTGGGGAGGGGGGAGTTGGGGGCGAGTTGAAGTAGCCACGCATAGCAGGACATGAATGCCGGTCATTAGGTTAACTGACTGGACAGGAAGTTGCCAAAACGCGCGTTTAGCCGCGCCATTGTCGCCATTGTGCGCCGTACTTTTTCGGGCACATCACTTTCAATGATTGGCGACGGCACCAACGGCAGCAACAGTGGCACTTGAGCAGAAGCATTTCGAAAGCCAGCGGGACCAGCTGCGCTTTTCGCACGATATCAACGAAAAAGTTTTTCGGTGGAGCGGGAGAAGTGGATTTTCTGACGCGCACTTGACAATTGCCACCAAGGACAAGGAAATGACATTTTAGGCACGCAACGACAGCACGCACAGTGGTCCTCGCTTCTCGGGAGACAGCTTAATATCTGGCATAAACAATTTCCGGTTTTCCCAAGATTTTTATTAAATAAAGCGAAAACGATTACGAGCGGTAATTGAGCTTGAAACATTAAAGACAACAAACAGCTTAACTATTGTAGATAAAAGTAGCATTTTAAAGCTTTATATTGTTATTTGAAAATATATGACATATAATTAAAAAGCCTTCAACAATAAGATTTATATGCTTTTAAAGCAGCTTTCAACTGTCAGTTGAAGCACTTTTCCTAGAACGCATTTGATGGATTGTTATTATAACTGCGCATTAAAAGTAAGGCTATTAATAAATGTGGCTTTGAGAAAGTTGTTGACACACTGTGTGTGTTATTTTTAGAGCTTCCATAAATATGATGAATTTTTAATATTAATTGGAATTTATGTATGCTCTTCGTTAGTACGAGGAAACCTTAGTCGAAATGCCCACCGTGCGAAATTCTTGACTTGTCCTGACGCTTTGAACTCGCACCAATTTCGACTACGTCATTGATTGCTATCTGTTTTGAATTTTTATGAATTTCTCCTGCCTGCCAGCTTTGTTATTGTTTTTCTCTGTGAGAGTTTTGTGTGTGTGTGTGTTTTTTTTGTTACCGAGGCTCTTCTGCAGCTTGTCACACTAAATGTCAAGTGCACGTGCTGTGCGTTCGTCTTGTGTGCGCTGACTGTCGACGGAGCTGGCAAATTGGCAACGTGACGTATGAGTGATACATGTTATCTGTTGGGAACTGCTTTTTAAATATTGCGCATACGCCACATGTGTCAGCGTAAATTACTTCAGTGTGTTTTACGAGCAAATACCAAACAAAAAATTGATTTCGCGAATACTTTTAAGCTGTGCACCACGATTGCTGTGATTTCAAATCACAGCCACAAAAGTGAGATACCTCAATCTACAACAAAGCATTTTTTCAGTCTCTAAAACAACACCCACAAGCAATATAAGTCACAATAATTTATAAAAAATAAGAAAGCAACAAACATAAGACAAGTGCACTAATTAAATATTCAACTTGAACTTAATTAAAAACAAGGAAAACCCTCGACTAAATAAAGCTGCAATAGACAAAAGCAATTGGAGCTCTAACAATTGGAGGAAAAGGAACCAGGGTAAGTGACAGCCAAGCGGCAACCTTGACGTATACGTAATTTTCCGCCAGCACATTTCATCCAAAAAGTCCAGTATGCAGGCGCAGACCGCACAAAACACAAGGCAAATTGTATGCATAATGCAAATGAAATTCAAGGATAGTTATTCGGCCAGTTGTGTAGTTGCAAGACACTTGGCATACTTTAAAACTGATAAAGTTCTGTGCGGCAGCTAGAACACTTGAATTACTTTCAAATATTTACCTGCACACCGAGTCTATCAAATTATTTATGTATTTTTGTAGATACTCGTAAATATTTGTTTTATTTGACTGCAAGGTGAATTGTTGAGAACGCAAACAAGCTCACATATAAATCAAGTCAAAGGAAATAAAGAAACTGAATGCAATTAAATTGCTCTTAAATTATTGACGTCAAAAAGAAATTGTTGAAATACAGTTTATTGAATTTCGGTTAAATTGCATTAATATTCAGAAAGAGAAGTTTATTTGACGGCACTCGAAGGCAGGATGTTTATTGATAATAGTTAAATTTGAATTGGAAACTTTTAAACGATAGAATATAACTTCCTTGAAAATACGAAAATTTCATAACTCAATTTATAACTTATTTAAGTTTAGTATAAAAATAACAATGTATTCTTATTAATATTTATGACAATAAAAAATAAAAATTACTTTGTAAAGTAGAAAGCGTATACAGACTTTAGTATGTTGCAGCACACTAAAAGGTATTTTAATTTTTAGCTTGTTTGCAATTTGTTATTTGATTTGTTGTTGCTGCCAAAACCTAGAAGCAAGACACGAAGCAGCAAAAAGCGGGAAGAGGACAAGAGATGGACGGTTGTAAAGAGGCAAATGTTGTTTTTGTTTGTTTCATTGCGTTTTAGTTTTGTGCTTTTGTTTATTTTTGCGCAATGCTCCAATTAAAATTGTGCGCCTTTCGTTTCGCCTCGCGTTATAAAGTAATTTTATTTCAGTGCCTCGCACTTGGCTCATTATTCAACTTCAACGTTGCAGCGCAGCCAAGCAGATAACCTAACCTAACCTAAAACTTTTGCATTCAACTAAGATAATTATCAAAAATTAATTAGCATTGTTCGGGCCAATTTTTCAATATGGCCTGCATTAGTGAGAAACTAAAACTCGCATGTAATTAATGGCAGCTGCCCTGAAGGCGGTCGTTTGGCATTTGTCAGATTTATGTTAATCACCTGCAGTCCTGAGCTGCCAGACGACCCACTGTGCTACCACTTAAGTGCGAGAGAGAGAGAGACAGAAAAAGATAGACAGCACTGTGTGCCACTCGCAGCCTCTTGTGCTCTTTGAACTTTTCGGAAACACTCGAACAAAAGAGCTAGCGAGAGAAAGTTTTATGTTAGAACCGCACATCTTTCACTTCAGTTTTGCGTCCTTCCATTATGCATGTGTGCCCAATCCTTCTTCTATAGTACTCTCTCTTTCTCTGGTTCTTTGCAGCCATTTTGATTTATTATGGTTTTGGCTGGCGAAAAGTTTTGATTTTTCATTGTGATTATTTTATGATAGTTTAAGCCGAGACTTTGGCACAAAAGTTGTGACACAACTGTGAGGACAGAGAACCTAAGATCGAGCTGAAACCCGCATTGAATGCCATTTGGTTGAATGGCATAAACGCAAATTGTATAAGTGCATTCAAAGCTTGCTCACAGCATGTATTCGCATGGAAGTTATGTAGAATACAGTATAGTAAGTGTCAATATTTCCAAGAGTTTCACTCAATTGCAAGCAATTTTCAATTGAATAACTTTTGCATTGAGCACACAAAAGTGAATATTGTATTCGTTGTAGTCTTACGGGTCACCAGCCAACACATAAACATCATAATGGCAGGCAGTATTTCTCAATTTCGTCAAAATCAATAAGAAAGTAGGTCAAAAGTGCGGCATTTTCTTGGGCTTATTTCAAATTGGAGGGCACACAGCAGGGTTTCGTCCGTTTTTTTAATAAAGCAAAGTTCGAACAGGATTCCCGCATTACGTATACGTCGCGTAGTCATTCAAAAATTGCTGTTGATGGCAGCACGTGGCTGCTGTCACATTACCATTCGCTCTCGTAATTACACATTTAAGCCATGTGTCATGCATATTGAGAGGCTCATTAAAGTGACGGATGCTTCAGGGAACTATACGCAATCTTCCCTCAGTTCTCAACACAGACAACAACTAGCAGACAGCCGCAGGCTTCTCACGTACTCCACTTCTCACCCAACACTAAATGTTTTGTACCCAATATACATACACAGTATATACTTAGTATGATGGTAATAATTCAACTAATTTGCGTATTTTCAGCTAACAAAATTGCTTTTAGCTTGCTGCATGCTGAATATCACTAATTAAATGGCCAATTAGTGTAGATACTCGGCTCGGGCGCTCGGTTGCTTGTTGCCTGGCAACAAATCCAAAAAATGTGCAAAAGGAACAACAGAGATATGGAATCCTCTGTGTACAGAAAAAGTGTCTGGATTTCATTGTTGTTCTTCATTCACTTTTAAAATCTTGTATTTTTATTGTCAGGTGATTAAATTGCTGCCTTGGGGTATGTTGTCAGTTGAGTTGTCTTCTCGTTGCCAAGGTCGAGTGACTGCTTCTTGCAGCCAGCGACGTCCAAATGACATACAGAGAAATCTCACAACAATACAACCAAAAAAAAAAAAACAGCAAACGGCAAGCAAAAAACAAAAGCATGAGCATACTTTTTTGGGGCATATTTCACGAGTTGTTAATTTTCAGGGCAGCGCAAGCTGTCGGAAAAAAAAGCAAAACAAAAAAATGAAAACAGCCGCCTTCCCATACCAAATGCGAAATATGTGAATGGGAAAACTCTTTTAATTGAAAATTCATGTGGGAGGTCGGAAGCCAGGCGTTAGCGGAATGCGCAGCTTAAATATTTTGCTTTTTGTTGCTTCCGTCGGCGCCGTTGTCGTCGTTGTTGTTGTCGACGACGTTGGCAAGCAAGGCGTTGATTGTCCGTGTAATGCAGCGCCATGAAAGGAGGTTAACAAGTTGAAGCTGCCTCTTGTTTTGCTGACGTATCCTGGCCTCAAAAATTCGTGCGAAAAATATGCTACAATGTGTATGTGTATGTGAGTGTGGAGAAAAGGCAAATGCATCTTCTTCTCTCACTCTCCTTGCCTGTCTATTTTGGACGCCCTCTCCCTGTGTTTACAGGGTGCATCAAGTAGGCCAAAGAGGGCTTAGCAGCGTCGACGACGAGTCGCTAAGCCTTTCGCACATTTGTGCACGGTAAACATATCTCTAAAGTGGAAAGTAAGCACACACTCACTCACACACTAACAAATGCACTCATACAAATGAATTCTCATATTTCCATTTTACCGTTGCTGCTGCTTCTGCTGTTGTGCAACACAGCGTTGCAGTTGCAGTAAGTCCTGGCCAGGAGAATGCTACTTATAACAAAGTTGCCGCTAAATGCGCCACTTGCCACCCCGCTGCCATCGCTACTTGCCATACACACACACACACACACACATGTATAAAGTGCAACCAAAAGTGCACAGCAGTGTGAACAAGACGCGCCAAGTTTAACCTTGTCGAAAATCCTTTGCCATGCATATGAATATTCGCTGTGTATAGTAAGTGAGCCTCTTCGAGTGCACAATTGAAATTCGTTGGATTTTTCTTCCTCTTTTTTTTTTGGTATGCCATACAAGCAAGTCAGCAAAAATTACAAAAATAAAGCTTTAACCAAAGGGAAGAACAAGAATATAGTCACCTTTATTATTGATGAAATTGATATAGGCTTACGATGTGAAATAAAAGATGGAAATGTAAGAAAAAAACTTGAAAACTCTTATAGAAATAAAGGCTAGGAAGTTGAGAAGAGAGTATATAAATATGTATTGAAAAAGAAAAGAAGTAAATCTACTTCGTGGATCTATCACAAAATTTCGTAAAAGTGATTAAATCATACTTATTACATTTGAAAAAGGATCTATATATTGATATAAATTCATTTCAACATTTTTTTATTGTGTGTTTCTATAACTATGCTATATAAATCATAATCACTTAAAATAATGGGACTGTATATAAACAATTTTGTGTCTTGTGCTTGTATTAAGGTCACCAAGATAAAAGGGTTCATAAATCTTTGCTTAATATTTATTGGTTTAAACAACTTATCCGATCTAAGTATAAATTAATGTTTATGATTTCTATAGATTAGCTTCAGGCACATACAAGACAGAAAGGAATTTATATTAGTATCATTATAATAAATCTAATTTCTATTAAGAATACATAAAAATTATTTGTCATTAAAGATATCTGCAGTTGCTTAATCATTTCATCTTACGGTATGAGCTCGATGTTTTTAACAGTAGCAATAATTTTATAAGATAGAAATAGTAATTTTCATTTATATAATGTGAATTGAACTATTAGTAATCATCATTAAAATAAATCTAGGAAGATTCCGCTATCACAATGATTTGTCAGCAAAATCTCCGTTTCATAATTGACAAACACGATTGTAAACCACCAAATTGCAAAAGAAACGAAGAAAAAAACTACTCAACTATTGCAGACAGCTAGTAAAAAGAAGATAAATGATACCTGAGAGAGAAGCAGGTGAATAGATAAAAACCACATTAGAGCTGCAGTGGCAGCAATTTACAATTTGATGAGCCAACTAAAATGAATGAGTAAAGTTCTTGAAGCTGTACGCGAGTCTTCGAGTGCGCTAGGTTATTGTTAGGCTATAGTAATTAGAATATTAAACTCATGCTGTGGCTTTTAATGATTTATTAAGTAGTGGCAGGCACCCGTAGACATTCCACTAATTCCCCACACTCAGCAGAGCTGAGCTGAGCTGCGATGGCTGTGCGCGTATAATTCAATATTTTAGTTGGGAACTAAACAACAAAGTCGAAAACTTTTACGCTGCGAGGCGAAAAGTTCTTCCCGCTACTTTGCTGTGTTTTCTGTTGCATACTTTTGCGGGCTCGAATGTCGTCAGTCGCCGCAGTGTCGCTGTCGCTGTTTCTGTCGCTTTTACTGTGTGTTTTGCGTGTGTGAGTGTCAGGTAGTTTGTCGCCGAGGTCGTTCCCCAGTGTCATTAATTGCCTGGCCGCCATTTTGGCTGCCGCGGCGTATCCGTATCCGGCGGGCGTCCTGTTTGTGTGTGTGAGTGTCGTTGTCCTTACATCATCTAGTTAAACAAATCAACGCTTTTCATGGCCGCTAATGCAATCAAGCCGCAATAATTTTGTCATTTTCCATTGCATACCTCAGCAGGTGGGCAAAGACAGAGGGGGAGAAGGGAGACGGCTGCCCTGCTGGGTGCGGCTGAAAAACGAGCGCCTGTCGCGCAGCTTTGGCATTTCATTTCCATTTTTATGCGCTTGTCGCTTCTCTGGTCGGAGTGGGGACTTAAGTGCTGCCATTTGCAGCAAGCGAGCGCCTTAGTGTTGCCATCTCAAATGAGATACACACACACACACACACACATCGACACACACATTGACACACACACAAGTTGATCTGTGTGTGTGCACACGTTGAGATGCTTTTTAGTTGATGGGATTGCTTTAGTTTTGTCGTCGCTGCCTTCGGTTTTTGCAGAGCACTTAAATGGCAAAAAGGTTGGCAGATTCACCAACATTACCTGGGCAACGTCAACCTTTAAGCGATGACAAAGTATCTCTCGATACTCGTTATGTGGCTTAAACACACACACGTCGTATATGTGCATAAAACTTGCGCTTAATTCATACTCGCATATGATGCATATATTTAAGACGCTTTTCCTGCAATTAAGCCAGGAAAAGAGCAGCAAACAAAAAAAAAAATAAGAAAAACCAGCAGAAAAATCAATTCAATTCCCCAGAAAGGCTCTTGCCTTCATCTCCCGCACAAAATGCTCAGTTGTCGTTGTCGTTGTGCGTTGTTTGGTCAGCCAAGTGTTCAATAGATAAGACCACAGTCAAACACATTCACGCACATTCCCCGCAGCAATTTCCACACATACACACAGCCCACACACACACATAGTTAACATCCATTAAACACTTCATAAAATGGCCATTTCTTGTCGGTTGCCTTTGGCCAGAAACTGCTTATACTCTAGTGTGTGTGTGTGAGAGAGTGTGTGAGTGAGTTTGTGGAAGTTTTTCTGTGACGTTGGTTGAGTCATTTTATTGCGGCATACTTTTCGGTTATTCCTATGTCCCATGTCCCATGTCCCATGTCCCATGTCCCATGTCCGGTGTCCTGTTGTCCCATGTTCTTCTTGCTCATTTACTTTTTGGTATTTGATAGTTCTGTTCTTATTTGGGTACAAACAATGAAAATCAGTCAATAAATCGATTGCTTGCATTATTTATAATGCCAGAGACACGCACTCGGCCAAAAAGTTAGTTAGTTGCTAGCAACAATCCCTTTGGGCCCTAAAGGTTTTTGTTTTCCTTCCTCTCTCCCTTTCTCTCTGTCTCTCTTTCTCTCTCTCTCACACCCAACTCTCAAACACCCATTTACCCATTTCAAAATCCTTTCCCATCCAATTCATTTCCAAATAACAATCTCGGCATTTGCCGTTTCAATCTCAATCCATTTTATGTGGCCATTGTGTTTTATTAATTGTTTTCCTTTGACTGATTGCTGTCAATTTTTATTGATTTCTCATTCACCATCATCCACGGCATACAGAAAACACGAAGGCAAAAGAAACCAATCAAAGTGGACGACGACACAATCAGAAAGACACTCAAATGCCGTCTAAATCTTCCCAATAATAGCTGAATATTTATCACCATTTTGATTCTAATCAACGATCAAAGTTTCTCCAATTAATGGTGTGAGCGTAATAAACTTGATTAAAGCAAAATATTATGTCTGCAAAAATCGTTGATAGTTTTTCAATTGGATGTGTGAATCAATGCTAAAAGTAGATTTAAGTTAATTTAAGCGACATAAAAGAACCGGACTTGAAATAAGTTGAAATACAAAAAGACAAAATGTAAAATAAATTTTATTGCCATTACTACAGAAGTTAAATGCAAAATATCTTAAATAATGCAATTGTCTTTGGTAAAAAATGTGAAAACTTGACATTTAAGTTTATCATTTAATTAATGAATAAGTCACCCTATTGCTTGTATTAAAAATTCAATTATTATTTTGGGTTTATTATATAATAGACAACACCAACCACAGCTGAATTCACCCCATTTTTTGTTTAAATATAGCAATTTTCTGAAGAAATTTCCCCACAAAGTACTATATTATTTAAAAGAAACTTGGCAAGTAAATTTGACAAACTAAGATGCTTAAATCTTAAGTATTTGTTGGCACAGATCTTTAATATTTAAAATCGTTCAACAGAAACTCAATTAGAGTTTTGTTGTTATTTAATTTGTGAGCCACAAAATATGTTTTCCTTTCTGGCCCGGCATTTCGAGTGCCTTCTTTCCCACTTTGTACTTCTGTGCGATTTGTTGCTGTTGCTCTCTCAGTTTTTGCCCAGTACTGCTCGGATAATGGGAAAAGTTTTTTGGTTGTTCCCAAGAGTTGTTTCATAGTTTTGCTTTAGCTACAAAGCGTGCACATTTTCTAATTGGTCAAGTAATATACGCTCACTTTCTCGCTTTTTTATACACTTATATGTAGGGTTATATAGTTGGATATACACTATATATGTTATACGATATATGAGACTGTTAACCTGTTGGCAGCAGTGTTGGACATTTGCTGCGCATTTAACGCTTTTGTGGCTGGCAAACATTCTTTGCTGCAGGTTCTTCATCGCTTTTCCCTCTGTGTCGAGCGTCGAGTCATGCATTATGTATGACATGATTGGCGTATTTGTGGCGGTATCAAGTGGGATTATGGCCTTGAACTTTTTCTTCAGGGTGGGTGTAGCCCAAGGGCCGCACTGTGTGTCATTGATTTATTGGCTTTCGACCCCACCACCCCCCAAAAGTCGAGTCTTCGCCCCAACCAAACACACTCAGTCAGTCGACGCTCTCGAATTGAGTCGAGTGTGTTATATTGTATGTGACTTAGAGCTCGTGAGTGCTGGCTAAATTTCATTTAAAGTTGTGTGCCCCAGAATTTAGCATATATTACTTAAAATGCTCACACACAAAAGAGGCGGCTGTTGGGCGTGTGACAACCGCAAAGTTTACCTCTCGCATAGAATATGAGTAAAGTTTTTCGCACCCAACGTTGTCGCCCACTCTTGCATAATTAAGCAGCTGACAAGTTGCTTAGGTGATAGAAAAAAGTAAAACGTTGCCGTGACACAGTTTTTGCCAAAAAAAGGAGAAAAAAAATGTCTTTGTTCTTAAATTATATAGTTGACAGGTAGGCACAGGCGTAGACAGCCAGGCAGGCTGGCAAAGTTGGCTTGGCAGTCTTGACAGTGTAGTGGCAAGTAAGTTGGGGCCACAAGCACATGCGGCTATAATTCAGTTGAGCTCATTAATGCCCAACAAATTGCCAACGATTGACATAATTTATGTCAAACTCAAATCGGTTTAGGCGTGTGCGCGCTCTCGCTTTAGTCCCAGGGGATCAATAAAACTACCCACAACCTGAAGCAAGGCACCACAAAAAAATAAAACCAAAAAACACGTCCCAAAAGGGACGAAGGCCAAACCCTTTTCATTAAATATAAACAAAAATGAAAATTGTCGCCAGCGTTGCTCTTTTGGGAGCCTCAGCCCAATCATCTATGTAAAGTGGTCAAGCGTAGGCTTCAGACCGCCAGATTAGTTCACTGTCCTTCGGGGCCATTTCACAATCACAATTGATCGATGAGCCAAATGGAAAATGTGTCAGCAAGGCTTTGCTCAATGTTGTTGTTGCGCTGCCTTACCTTGCTTTCTCCCCAAGCCAAAGCTGACAGCAATGGTCAATAATACGAATTTGGTCGTTGTTTTTGTTTGGACATTAAATGCCAAGCAAGGTTTTTGACAAAATTAAAACAGACATATTAGAATTTACAGTGTTCTTTTCCACTGTACTTTAAAATGCTTTTCTTATACTTATACATTTGGTGTCAGCTGTTTATACTTTTAATACCCGCGATATTACTATATAATGTACTCTATAACAATATACCAAATACATCCGTCAGTATATTTCAATATATTTAGTATACGATTTTGGTATATTATATAAATAATACCACACTGTCTTGTTTTTACTGAAAATAGGTAGCGAGAATCTCAGTCAAGCACACTCGACTCTAGCTTTGGTACTTGTTTTGTTCTATTTTTCGACAGAATCTAATTACAATCGATTTATTCGTAATCACATAGTTGCACCAATTAACTCGTTGCCATTTATTCGTAATTATTTTCACGTTATCTAATTATTCTTTTAAATTTGTTGATATTATCCTCCACATTGTTTTAACGTACTTTGTGCTTTACGGTTATTATTTCGATTGCTCTAAATTACTAGTTGTTATTTATTCACAATTGTTTTCTAGTTATCTCCTTGTTAATCCGTTATTATTATCCTCACGCTAATTGAAGTTCTATATTTAGTTATACTTTGCGTGTATTGTATTCATACTTTACACTCTATGTTTGTATATATTTGAACTTTTATATCAATACACAAAATGCTATTAATTTGGTAAATTTTAAGAATAATATCGCACTGTTTTGTGACTTTATTACTTAATCAAAGTATGTTTTTTATCATTATATTACTAGTTTCTTTTCGAATAAATTAATGATAAACATGATATATTACTCAAATCGTATATACAGTTTTTTTTTTAATCGGTCTTTAAAAATTGAAAACTTTTCATTGATTTTTTTATATTGATACTCGATTTATTATACATATTGTAATGTATTGAGAATATTAGATTATTATTATTAGTATTTTTTTATAAAGATCTTCTCTGTATTCTATTCTGTTTTATCTTCATTATGGAGGCTCCATTTATCTATTCCCTATAAATCAACTACTGTTCAGCGCAGTCCTGCTACCTTTGGCTACTCGTTCTCGCTTAACTGCTCAGTTGGCCTACGTTCATCTTGTCACATTCAAGGCAGTTCATTGAGGCGTCCAATCCAGGCTCGACGGCGACTGCTTGGCAGCTTGGCAGTAAATGTGTGTCATTGTGCGATGTGGTCCGTTCGCTTCAACTCGTTGTGACAGCAAATGAAATGAATGAAGAAGGTTGCGCAGGTTCTTCTTCTTTTGGGTTGGAAGGAACTCTCATCATCTCTTCGTCATCGTTCATCAGGCATCATCAAGCATCAGCGCCTCAACTCACCCGCTTAAAGCAATGAACTTTAAGTAATTTGCTTTTACTGCCTGACAAGTGACGAACAAAGTGCGCCGTTTACTTTATATTCCATTTTTTTGTTCACTCTATTTTTTCGTTGTTGCTATTGCTGTTGTTGTTGTGTTGTGTCTGTTATTTTGTTGCAGGACGACAGCGTGTTATCAAAATCAATTTGCGGGGTCTGTGGGAACAGGGCGCAGGGCTTAAGCTGAAAATGTCGAGGGGACTAGAGCTAAAGGTCTCTTGTTTCTCGCCTATTTTGGCGCTCTATTTTTGAGTTTGCAACGTGTTTTGTTGTTATTTCTGTTGTTCTCGTTCTCAGTGTCGTTGTTGCGCCATATTATTGTGCAATGTTCCGGAACGCTGCTTTGTTTCAGCAAAATGCGCTATAAACAAGCGCACACAATAAAAAATAGGAAAAAAAAAGAGAAGAGTGCTCAGTTCTAGAAGCTATCTTGAAAATGTTGTTGCTCTCCTCGTACAATGTTTCTCAGATGATTGCGTTGGCCATCTGCAATTTTAGTTACTTAGCTGGCTTGCTAGCAAGTTCAATGCAATTCCCACATAGTTTCAAACTGAGTGCTCTCTGAGTACGTTTAGTTTTATTAAGCAGAAACTGCTTTTTATGGTCAATAGTCCTTGAAATTTGCAAAAGAGCATGCCATGGCGCTTAACAGCTGTGAAAATGATAAACTCGAGTCTCGTATCGTATAAAATACACTCTCAAGAAAAAAACACTTACGGATAATTAAAAGATTGCGACACTCGACTGTCGATTGGTCGTGTTTGGTCATCGTTGGCAATTCTTTTAAACTACATTTTTATACCCGGGTAGAAGGGTATAAAATGTATGTAACAGACAGAAGAAAATATCTTTGACCCTATATTCTTAATCAGCGTTAACAGCCGATATGATATAGCCATGCCATGAAGACCTGGATCTTAGAGACTATTAGAGATGGAGATATAATTTCATTTTTACAGCACTTGTTATGTTTGAACGCCAAACAAAATCTTTGGTAGTTAGTATGTTTTGAGGTATATTAACTTGGTATATTTTAAGAATAATACTTCACTGTTTTAACTTTAATTCAAAATGGGTAGCGGGTATCTCACCGTCGAGTACACTCGACTGTAGCTTTCTTGTTTTTAGTGCATTTCTTTCGAGCACTCGAAAAGCTTATTGTATGCTATCCAATTACTGCGTGTTGATGTGTGCAGGGTATGAGACTGGCGCAAACTGGCAAATATTTTTGTTAAATAAAATAAATGGAACATTCCTGATGTGTGCTCCACAATTCTCGATAAATATATGTGCCGGGTTACACACACACTTGGACAGTCACCCTTAGCACTGAGTGCTGTACATTGTTTTAAAAAGAAGAAAAAATAGAAGAAAACAGAAATTGTCAGCTACCTTATTTAGGTCGAAAAGCACTCAGGATAGGCAAAAGCCGAATGCCGAGAGCTGTGAGCCGAGAAATTCCTCTCACACACGCATATGGAACGTCTCCATGTGCTAAGTGTGTGTGTGTATTGGTTGTATCTGTGTGTGTCAGTCAGGTGACAGTGTAAGCGCCTTAAGCTGCTTGAAAGCACACTTGCAAACACACACACACACACACATGTGGGCAGGACAGCCGACATATGGCAGAGGCCAGTTTCCAAGAGCCAAAGGGGCCAAAAGGTATCCACAAGATACTTGTTCCATTATATAAGTTGTATTAGCTGGCTCTGATGCCGATGTGTCGTCTGTCTTTGCTGCTTAAAGTGTGCACTTTAATTGAATTCCCCACTGCAGGGGTTAAAGTGGAATGCGCATTCGCATTTGTCGCATTTGTAGTTAATTTCCAATGTTAGATTGTGCAGTAAATTGTGTAATTTAAATAAAGTGCAGCACAATTGTGACTGACAGCCTGCATTCGTTGTTGCTGTCGCTGTTGGCCACGTCCCCAGCATGCTGAAACATGTCAACACACAGCTGCAGTTGCAGATAAAGAGATAGACATTTACACAGCTATAGCTGCAGCTACAGTTGCAGATACAAAGACAGATACAGATACAGAGAGATGTGTAGCTCTTGCACATCGCATGCCATGTGAAACAATTTGCCAGGCGGCACTCAATATTCGAGAACAGAAAATTGTATCTACTAGTACGTGTATCTCGAGTCCCCAGGCGGACAGCAATACTCGTAAATTTGCCAAAAACACAAACACGCACACTCACACACACACACACATGCTGATGCTGCAGTTTACGCCGATAAACAGCAACAGCAAAAGCAACAAATTATTTTGGTAAAAAATTTACCAAATAGCTTAATAATAAAAGAGCTTTACGTTACAAGAACATTTTTGCCTCCCTCTTCGTCCCCCTTCGTGTGCCTCATCAAAATTTCATGCGCTGAAAAATATTTTCATTATTGTTGTTGTTGTTGTTGTTGTTTGCCGTTGACGTTGTTTTTTCATCTTCTTAAGGTTACTCGCCTTTTTCGTTTCGTCGTTTTTTTTTTGCGCATTTTTATTTTTGTTTATTGCTTCGCCTTGTCCATTTATGCGCATAATTTATGCATAAATTTCAATTACCTGACGCCCTGAAGTATGCTACGACTGCCCCTGTCTGAAGTCTGCCAAATGTCCCCGCTTTCCCTTCCTCACTGGCCATCTCCCTTGGCCTGGCTTTAATTCACTTAACTAAGCTCTATGGCAAGAAATGTGCTTTCGATGTGTGTCGCATCTGTTTGCATATAGAATAATTTTATTTAAATTTAATAATTGAGTTTTATCCTCTACCCTGCTGAAATATGCAGTTTATAATGCAGTAGCAATTTTCTGTTTGGGTCAAACTCAATTTATTGCATGTTCTATAAATAATTCACAAAAATATGCCTGATTACTGCTGCTAAGCAATATCACAGAATTGTTATTAAATTGTTATTTTAAAGTAAAGGCTCTTTGCCACAATTAAGATATATTAAATTTACAGGATTTTGATTTATGTTGAGAGTTATTTTAAAATACATTTCAAAGAAGTGCTTAATTAGTTTTCACAGAATCATTATATTAAAAAATGTTTTCTTTGCTTGAAGAAGATTTTATAATACACTTCAAAATAATTTGAATTTATAAAAACTTGAATTACTATGAGATGAAGTTGTTTTCTAATAAAAACGACTCCAACGAACGACTCTTTCTAGCTTTTAGAGTATCATCCAGTCGCCGCTGCTTTTGGTAATTGAGATTTTAGAAATATTTCTGTTCACTTTTTTTCTCTTTGTTTTTTGGAGTGCTGTAAATTTGAAATTCAAAGCACGTAAGAGCCGCCACACGTTCGCGCCATTCGCCACTGCTTACAGATATGCGAGTAATTTATATGGGCAAATATTTGCTAGCTCATCGCGAGCCGAGCAAGCGGGGCGGACTGCAGTTAGCCACGCCCACCCACGCAGTGCTGTTTGCCCACATCCTGAGGGGGCTTTTGCTCCCATTACAGCTTCATTAAAATGTTGAGCCTTCGCAGCCATTCGAAGGGCTGCAAAAATTCGCATATTGCGCAACATTTGTGTGTGCCTGCGTTTTCTCTTTTTTTTTGCCGCTTCATCTCTCCAGGGAGGAGAAGGCTAGCACATTAAATCGAATTGCAATATGCTCAACCATGTGTGTGACATACTGTCCACTGTCCGCTATCCACTGTCCACAGCTGGGCCACTTCAATAAGCAAGTCCAACGACAACGAGTCTGTGTCGGACAACTCAGACCGGCGACCAACTGACGCTTATCCTTAAATTTTAATTGATGACCACCGCAGCCTGACGCAAAAGTTAATGAAAATCCGCCATGGTCGAGGCGTGAAAATATGCAAAGTGACAGGACGAGAGCGAGCGAGAAAGAGGGCACAGGAATGCCAGAATGAGAGAGATGGAAAAGGGAGAAGTGAGCTGGATGAGAGGACCAAGGCCAGTGTTGCCTGCTAATGCTGATGGATAATTAATTTTACTGAGCCCAGGGCTAGTCTCACACTCCCTTTGCCCTCCATCTCCCTCACTGTACTCCTATCTCTCTGTCTCTTTCTGCCTCTGAGTCCATGCTTGAACTCGCACTCGGTTTTAATGAATTTGCAGCACAATAATTGGATTGTTGCGAGAAAAAGCATGACTAAAAATAAAATCAACACACAAATAGATACAACAACTAAGTGTTTCCTCTTGCTGACTGCTCAACTATGCTATACCCTGTAGTCGGGGCGATTGCGGCATTCCACAATAAAACAAACTGGATTTTTAGCCTAAGCTAATTAACATTCATTGTGCTTGGCTTTAATGCGCTTTTAAGGCGTTAGGCATTTTATGCAAATCTTTGCTATTTGTTTGCGGTTGTGTTGAAGAGTTCTCAACTGAAAAATACCCTGCAGAGAAAATGAAAATTTAAATTTGGTTACTCGACAGATAAACTCAACTGATTGATATTTTATTTTATTCTATTTAAGCTCGGATTTTAAAGGTCATAGTAGTTTGTAATAATTTAATATTTAGTAAAAATAACATTTTATATTCTAGCTAATTAAATACTTTTACTTCAAAAAAAATTTAAATTGATAAAAGATTTTTTCTTTGTTAATTTTATTTTACGAAAATTATAATTATTTATTTATGTATGTATTTCAATTTATGTCGGATTAGGCAATGAATGTGCTCCTGGTAGCAACAAATCTTTTCCTGCCAACTTCATGAATACTCTGTTTATTTTTATCTAAAGCACTAACTAAATTTAAATTTTATATAGCCCGTGACTTCTTCTTGAAAGTGTACAATTGCCATGCTTCGAAATGGAGCAACTTTTTCACTTAGGCAAACGTTGTCAACCCGTCAAATTGCCTACAGGGTACAAGGGACACAAGCGGCGCCTGGAATTATGCAAACGCTGCGAAAGCAAAGCGCAAAGGCAAACACCGATTAGCACAAAGAGTGCGTAAGCCAGCGGCGGTGTGGTGGGCGTGGCTTACAGCGGGTACATGAAGAAGATAGAAGACACAGAGACAGAGAGAGAGCGAAGGAGCGTAGCTAGAAGAGTGTTTTGTTGAGTGTGAGTCGAGTACTTTGCGCTGCGTTAATGGGTGTCATTACCAGTCGAGCGGCAAAAACTTTTTCTAACCTCTTGCGGTGCTGTCTTTCCCTCTTTATCTCCCTGCACCCCTCGTTGGCCTTAAGAGTTTCTCTTCTACCGCTCATTAGCTGGACGCGGCTTGACGGCTGGTTAGCTTGACCATAACACGCCAGACAATCTTGTTTGGGATTTGTGCTTGTGAAATATTTGCAGCGGCAATTTGTGAGTGCGTTGTCGTTAACTTTTGGGATGCCCATAAAAGTTGCTAAGGCGTGAAAATATCCTTGGCAATTAAATGCAGGTGTTTACAACAATCTTGGCCATATGTGCGCTATGTGCACTATGAACAGCTGTCGTCGGTCCAAGGCAATTCATCAAGAGAGATTCAGAACTGTGTCTGGACATATAAATCAACAGAAAGCGCACACAGAGCGATTGGCGGCTGCTAAGCTGCTAATGACTAATGGCGACAATCACAGCACAGTTATCAAACTCTGAGCAAAGGCAGCTTCGTCATAAGCTTATTGAGCCGTAACATAATATTTATGCGCCAAAATCTTTTATGGCCGCCTTCGTCACCCTCCCGCAAGAAATATGCGAACAGCGAAAGGCCACTTCAAGTCGTGAAACTTCGACTTCGTCCAGCTTAAGTAACTTAATCTGTCAAAGTGTGCGAGAGCGATGTCTGCGAGTGTGAGTGTGTGTGTGTGTCTGCCATTATCATCATAAATATAAACAGGTCATCACTTGAGCTAGTCCCTGAGTTGGGCTAAGCTTTTAGTTCAACATAATTTGATATTCATGCATGTCCAAGTCATCAAAGTGAATTTTGTTTATGTTGCATTTAAATCAATGTCTTTCGCCTTACTAATTCTTTCTCTGTCTTCTTGCAGAACGCCCACAACACGAAGACGTCCCCACAAAGCCCAGAGCACCAAACAGTAGAAAGGTAAGCAAGTCAAGGATAAGTCACTCGACTGTCACATCTGGCGTATACGCAATGCCTAATGATATGCCGCATGCACAGATGAAATGGGAGCGCGCGCCAAACAATGCAAATAAAAATGAAGAACAACATTTGCATATTTATTAGGGCATACCAAATATTTATTTATTTGCAATACTCGAACCCAAATAGCGACAATCATTTTTCAATGTCAATCAGCATTTGCCATATGCCAGATTTGCAGCAAAAGATACTATCCTTCGAAGTGGGAATATATTATTTGTGTGTTTCGGCAGGGCAATAAATAAAGTTAAGTCACTTAAACTTGACTTCAGCTTTATTTCGAATATGAATTTATCATTTTTTCGCACAGTTGCTAATTGAATTTTTGACAGCAGTTATTTTTCATTATTCAGTTAAATAATGGGTAAATAAATCAGCCGACAACATTTGAATTCTGTTCAATAGAAATTTAATGCAAATTAATAAACTAATTTATTTTTGACCTGATTAACTTGCAAAATTATCTAATTACTTTCAATCTGCATTGTTTCTATACAAGTAAAATATATAATTTTCGCACAAATTGTTTTTCGCCACCGCAATTTCGGAGCGTAATTTATGATTATTATTATTAAAAAATCAATTTTTATTGCTGCGATATGTTTAAAATGCGGCAATTGACACAATTTTATGAGGTTATTCTGTGTGCTCATTTGTGCAAATTGAAAATCAATGCAATAATTTTTGGTTGCTTTTGGTTTATTGTGTTTACCAAAAAATAAGAAGAGAAATTTTCATGCAAGTCTAGATTTATCATCGACAACACACCAAAAACCAGGACAAATAACAGCTTTTGTCCCTGGCGTGCAATAATTAAAAAATTCAATTCAACATTGTCAAATGTGTGTGATTAATTATCGAGTTTGCTATGTGTAAATATTTATGAAGGTCTCTTTGTGCGCCTCCGTGTGTGTGTGTCTGTGTGCGTGTATATTCAATTATGATTTATGAGCAGGTGTGTTTGTAGTTAATACAATCAGCAGGTTCATCAATCAATCGGTCGGGACTGATCAAATATGCACGTTTATTGCAAAATCGACTATGAAATTATAATTAATGCCAATTTGATGCATGATTAAACAAAAGTGTTGCAATTATAATTAATATTAATTGACACCAATTTTCAGTAGCTATCATTTTCATTACGATATTGATAACAGCGTTTTAATTGGCATTCAAGCCATTCAAATTTCCTAGCATCCCAATTAAGTAAGCTGCAAATGTTGAGGAATTCTCTTATTAACCAACAGAAAATATTTTTCTTAAAAATGAAATAAACTTCTTGACTACTTTGAATACTTTTTGTCACATTGCCTCAACTATGCGAAAGTTAAGTGTCAGTTCAAAGAACTTCATCTATTACCATAGTTAACCTTGTCGCTGCTTGACGTCAATTATATAATTATTTTTGCATTAAAACGCGCTAAATTTTGGTGGCTGTCAATTTAATGAGACGATTTCACAGCTTAAAGCGCATATAAAAAACAGCAAAGGCGGCATACCACAGCCTCCAATCTGACGACCATAAAAAACTCTCTCAGCTTTCAGCTTTCTGAGCTGACTTCTGTTGCTGCCAGCTCAATCTGCAGCCCCTCATTTTGGCGCTCTGTTAATTTGCACGCTGCTTGCCACGAAAGACGCTAAATAAGTTATGTCATTTGGCTTGGAAGGGAATGAGCAGGCGGAGGGAGGAGGGAGGAGAATGGGAGTCGCAACGGGAGCACATTTCATTTTACTGTGCTGCCGTAGAAATTTAATAAAGCAGCGCCAAAAAATTATTAGCATATTTAAAGGCAAATGCTCAACATAAACTGAACAAGTAAGAAAGCTACAGTCGAGTGAACTCGACTGTGAGATACCCGCTACCCATTTTGAATAAAAGCAATATATTTTGCGGTATTATTCTCAAAATATACCAAATATACTGCAAAAATACTAAAAATATACAAAATAGTATATGTGGTATATCGATATAGTACCGCATTTAAAATATACCATAGACGGCACAATATACCAGATTGTCAGCCAAAGCAACTCAGACCCCTAGTAAGTAGGCGTTTTTGCCCATACAAAAGTATTTCTTTAATAACTTCGACAATTTCTATTTGATCGCAACCAAATTTTCAGGGATCATAAATACTATAGTTATTACTGTATATGCCAAAATTCGTAACTCTAGCTTTCAAATTACGCTTGTTATTCGATTTTTTTTATTTGCAGGGGCGGAAGTGGGCGTGGCAAAAATTTGAAACAAACTTGATCTGCGTGCAAACATAACAAATGCTGTCGAAAAAAAATTATAGCTCTATCTCTTATAGTCTCTGAGATCTAGGTGTTCATACGGACAGACGGACAGACGGACAGACGGACAGACACACAGACGGACAGACGGACATGGCTAGATCGTCTCGGCTATTGATGCTGATCAAGAATATATATACTTTATAGGGTCGGAGATGCCTCCTTCTACCTGTTACATACATTTCCTGCCGGCACAAAGTTATAATACCCTTCTACCCTATGGGTAGCGGGTATAAAAACTCAAGACTGAAGCTCAATGCCATGCGACATTAAAGAGGGGGAAAGCTAGCAGCTGATGGGACTCATGTGGAGAGCGTGAAGAGCTGAAGAAAGCAGCAGTTCATAAAATGAGACGGCTGAGAATTGTCTTAAAATATGCACAGGCTGTCGAAGTGCTGAGTGTAGCAAAGCGGACGACGAAGGGAGAAATAGATTGACAGCTGGCACACTGCCAATGACAATTGGTGAGAAGGCTAAAGTTGTGCAGCTGACCAAGAAAATGCAAGGACATTTTTTTTTCAGTACTGTGGCATGCAATAAATGAGAAATAATAAAGAAATTATTTAAACTTTATACATAAATTGGAAAGGATTGAATTGGTAGTAAATTGTCAAATTTATGTTACCTGGTAGCTATTATCAAATAAGTTTGAATTTATTACTTAAATTTAAATTAAAGAGTATTCATTTTAGTCATTTTTAAACTGGTCTTCAGTTTAATACTTAAACAGTTTACTCTCTTTTATTGACGATATGCAAATTGCAATTTGACATATTTAGTTTTTTAAAACCTAATTTAATTTACATACTTCAATTATGCAATTATTTTCTTATTAATTGTCAAATTTGTATTATTTGGTAACCCATTTTTAATTGGAAATGCTGCACAAGTTGCATTTTCAAATTGAAACGAAATTATCTTAAATTGTTTTCAAATCAAAATACAATTCAATTAGCTGCACAAATTGTGTTTCATATTTGGATTTGCAGTTGTCAGCAGAATTTAAGTTGAATGTCAAGTTCAATTTAATAACGAGCAGAAAATGAAACATAATAATATACGAATTCACTTGGTACGTTTACTGTTATCGTCTCTATGCCATTGATATTCTTATGCACTATTGATATCTATATTTACTATCGATATTTACTTATGAAGGACACTTGGGCACTGTTTGTCAGCCTAATGTCTAAACAATTTACTTGTTTTTGTTTTTGCTTTTGAAAGTGCAACGTTTCAAATATTGTTTTTGTTTGGTGCTCAACAACTAAATTACGCATACGCCACATCGGCCGCCGTTTGAACTGGCATATTTACTAAATCCATTAGCCATTAGGCATATTTATATTGTTGATATAACTGTCAGATAGTTTAAGTTTTCCTTTATGTGCATTTTGTGCGTATTTCTGAAATACCTTCATAAATCGAAATTATATAGGCACGATAGATACACACACGCTTACAAGGCAAATGGTCAAATTTTTGGTGTAAGTTTAGTGGGTGGGTTATCACCTTACCCACACGCATACACATACACATACACACACTCTCGCACATACTGACAACAGATGTTAATGCCTCAGTGAGCAAAGTGCGTTTCGCTGTTCGGCTTTTGTGTTGTTGTGTACCAAATTTGGCCCACCATTGTTATCACTCTTAACGTTGCCATCCTCTCTCCCAGCTCCTTCGTGTTGTGGTTGTTGTTGTTGTTGCTATTGTTATTGCTGGTTGTGGTCAGTATTAATATTTGTTGTTGGCCGTTCGCATACGCAGTGTGGCCACAAATTGTATGCCGAAAAGCTGATTCAGGTTTTACGATGGCCCATAATGTGCCTACTCCAACCCCAGAGATACCCTCTCTCCCTGTCTCTCTCTCTCTCTCTCTCTCTATCATGTGTGTAACTCGCTCGCATTATATCGAATTATGTTATAAATATGAAATATATTTGCCCATTGCCAACACAGAAAGAAATACGTGTGAGCATGCTGAACATGAAATTGCTGCACACTTTTATGGACTTTTATGCGTTGTTCGTGGACACACGAATCGGATTTTGTGTGAGAACATGCAAAAAGGAAAGCTTGAGGCATAATTAAAACATTATCTGGCTCAACTATTGAGTGTGTAAATACAAGGCAATAATACAAATTCGATCTGCTCACAGCAGGGCATCGGAATGTTGAGTTCGCTCAGAAAGATTCATGCGCTAGAGTGCACATTATTGTTGTATAATTTCCGCTAATTTGGTTGGGCAAATAATCAAAGCAGCGAGGACGACGTCAACAAAATGTGTAACGACCAAATGCAGCGACCCAGCCACACAGCGACAGGAAGTCGCCAGCTGTGCGGGTCATTTGCTTGGCCTTCTGGGGGTCCAGCACACTAACTTATACACGCACTTATGCACACATAATGAGCGGTCAATAAATGACTCATAAATGTTGTATTAATTTTGTGCAACAATGAATGCCACAACAACAAGGCGCGCCTCCATAATTCAGTCACTTTACTCGAGAGTTATCGATGTTGCTCTCTTTTTTTTGCTGCCTTTTTATACCCGCTAACCATAGAGTTAAAGAGTATACCCACCCTAACATATAAAGTATACAATTTCGTGATCGGCGTCAACGGCTGCGATAATTTAACCATCTTACCTAGAACACCTCGACTTCAAACTCGACTAGAAGAAATGGAGATGTGTTCTTTTTATTTAATTTTTGACAGCACTAGATATTTTTGGAACATAAAAAACCAACTATAATATTTATGATTCCTGTACATTTATTTGCAATCAGATAATAATTATTAGTTAAGAAAATTTGGGCCTTGGCTGCCAATTGTTGTAAATTTTGTACTCTATGGTATATTTTAAATGTAGTACAATATCATTATACCACATATAGCGTTCGGATTATTTTGCGGTATATGAATTTCGTATATTTTAAAATTAATACCGAAAGAAAAGCGGATATTTCAAAGTCGAGCATACTCGACTATAGTTTCCTTACTTGGTATTTTCTTTTTCCATTAAGCATGCTGTAGCCTTAATGTGTGCTGTGCTGCAAATCAATATTTGGCTTACATTGTGTGTTGACCACATTTTAAATTAGCCCATTCAATGCACTCGAGTCTCAGCCTGAGCCTGAGCCTGAGCAGCCACTCAAAATCAAGGCAGCACAAGCCGAATTCCGAGACTGAATTACTTAGCCTCGACGATGCTTTAGTTTTATTGATTTTATTTTTATGTTTTCTTTTTCATTTTCTTTAGAATGTTAGAAGTGCCAGTTTGGCATTTTTCAAATGCCCTACGATGGGCATAATAAATGATACAATCCACTTAGAGTAAAGCAGCATTTATTTATTTTCGAAAATTTTCAACAATTTTGTGCAAAGTATTTGGTAAAGAGCTTAAAAACTAAATTGCTAAATTAAACCGCACAGATTATGCAGCGCTTGTTTCTCTATTTAAATTTAAATTTTTTGGGAAAAAATGCAATAAATCTGTGGGTGCAAAATTGTTGTTTCATTTTGCGTATTTGTCGTACTGCATGTTGGATTACAGCTTGTGTTTTTGCTTCGTTCTTTTAAGAAACTGGCTTACCAACGGTTTCTGTTTTTCGTTGTTGTTGTTGTTGTTGTATGAAAGCTCTAATTGCTGTGGCTGTGTCGCTGTCGCTGCTGGGGATGCTGCTGTCTGGCCTGGGTGCCAGAGCTCTGCCTCTGCCATTGTTTGGAATTACACAAAATGGAAAAAAATATGTACCGAGTACCAAAAAAAAAAAAAAAAGAACACACAACAAGCAGCAAAGAGTGAGTAGGAAAAAATGCGAGTGCCAACAACAACATTTGTGAATCGTCCTTGACTGACCTTGCGCATTGCAGGACGACCGCGTGCTACGCTCATTATGCTGTTCTTGTTATTGTTGTGTACAGCTCCTCGTCTTCCTTCTTGGCAAACGTCAAGTCTGCGCTTGCATTTTAATGATTGCAATCAAAATTTCAATGCATTGTTAGCAACATACGGCGAAATACTTTTTGAAAAGGCCAAGGCAACTACTAGGAATTCTTCCACAACTAACAACCATCTACCGACAACGCATTTACAACAATAATAACATTCATCGAGAGCTGCCTCCGAAATGTAAACAAAACGTGTGCAAACAAATTCGTGAATACAGCTCACTTCAGCTAGGCCTCGAAATTGAACCCTTTCTTATTTTTTGCTAGTTTGTTTGGCAAGAGTGGAGGAGGAAAGCTAGAGCGAGATTGTAAACGGAATACAAAGTATGTTGCGTCACACACACACACACACACACACACACACACACACGCTGCGTATACTTAACATTTTGATTTTCAGTTTCGCTGCAGTTTTTTTTTATGAACGGCAACAAAAGAGCAAGAGTTTTTCATGTGGTAATTAGAGCAAGTAACTTTTACTACGCAAGAAAAAATGGCAAATGAAGGAAGAAGAATGGGGGCGTGTCGACTGCAAAATGAAACGAATGAATGGTAAAATAATAGTAAAGGCAAATAAAAGAAAGACATCATTGGCTGTGAATGTGAATCGCACTTTAATTTCATCAGAGAGCAGAGCACAAGATGCTTTCTATTGTTGTTGTTGTTGCTGCTCCTTCTCCTTCTGTTGTTGTCGTAGAGCCAAGGACAAGGCGTGTAAGCACATCAGCAAAATGCCTGATGATAAAATAAAATGCCAAATGTGCGCGCATTATTCAAATGTCATGATAGTCTACTCAGCTCTCACATGGCATGCGAGCACAACTGAGGTACAGACTCTATACTATACGAGTATGGGAAGCACACAAAAGTGTGAGTGTGTGAAGGATGTGGTACTCTCGACTACAGCTATAGAATAGACTGGGGGAAGATGGGATATGTGAAATTAATGCACCACAATCAGCCAGCTACAGAATTAGAGCAGCCCCATCTGAGATAAGTTTAAGAGCAATATTTTCTTAAGATTCGAATGTGCTTTCAGCGAAGTTTAATCTAGAAAGCATAAATCTACATATGTGTTCTATTAATCAAATAATGAATGCATTCTCAACTTGATGAAATCTAACTTAAAATAATAAACATTCTGCATAACATGTTTGTATTACTCTTGAAATTATTGCAGAATTTTAGGTTATAGACATTCCGTATGACATATTTGCGATAATTATCAAAATATTAAATCTCTTTCTACCCTTCAAAATTTAACTTAAAATAATAGACATTCTGAAGAGCTTATAGATTTGTAGTATTCTTAAAATTATGAATGCATATGCTATATAATTTTTTCGAGATTCAGATATTTTAGACATTTCAAATAACATATTTGTGGTAATAATTAAACTATTAAAACTTTTTCTTTCTTATGTAATCTAGCTTAAAATAATAGATACGCTCAATTACATTTGTCTAATATTAATTATTTTCATTAGGCAGCTTTGAGTTAATCAATTCCATTTTTGAGCCTATACATTACATAAACATAAAATTACAAACACATTCAGAAAGCATAAAATCCAACCAAAAATTATAGACATTCTGTACAACATATTTGCAATATTTTCCACTCTATCATTTCCTACTGAGTAAAATAGCCAACACTTGCTGTCACAGTAATAAAATAAATATTCATTCAACCAAAGAGAAAGTGCCGACACTTTAATTTAATGTAGCATAATTTGCAGCGTCTTGATGATAATTATGCTCAAGCTGCTTTTACCACACTCAAACACACACATTATACAGACCAAAGATTATCAACGTGATGTGCTATTCGTACTTCAATATAAATTCACTTGCGCATACGTTTAAATCTACCAAATAGCTGGCAATAAAAGTAATGCATAAATGTTTTTATTTGCACATTTCTTTGCGCTTCTTTCGAAATTCTATTCTATTCCAAAAGAACAGAACAGAGACATGAGCGATGAGCGCTGAGGGCAAAGTGGGATTGCCATTTGGATTTGGGGTCGAATCCTTTACGAGTTTTTGACTCACACACACACATACGGAACAACAACAACAACAAGAAGAGGAAGAATACACGTACTTTTCGCACGCTGCGTAAAACATTTGTTTTAACCATTTGAAAAACACACACAGAAAATACACCAAAAGAACAACAAGAACATGTAATAAGAAGTGAGAAGTATGTGTGACAAGGCATAAATAACTAAACACCTGCGGAATCTGCGGCGGCAAGGGATGTATTTATATGTATAGTAGGTGTATGTATATTATGAGTGTGTGTGTGTATGTTTGGTATGTAAGTGTTAAGGCCTCCTGTTGGAATGAGACGCAGCAATCTCCAGCTATGTCTGGTCTTGCTTTGTCAGGCACGTCTGAGTTGTGGTGTTATAAATTACAGAAGGCTCGTCTGCCATTGCTCACAGCATTTGTCAATATATCTTGAAAAACCCTCATCCCTCCTCCTCACTGCTTGCCGCTTTGAACTGAGACGAACCCAAAGACGGTGCTGAGATTTGGCGTGCCAAATATTTTACCAGCCAATAATCCATGTGTGACTACCAAACGACTTAAAGCACTATAAATTTGTGGTTGAATTGCACAATTATGCAGATTTGTGCGTATACGTAATTTTAGGGGTTTCAAAAGCGATGTAAATAATAAATATATACAGTACATACAACAGGTAGCAGACAAACTAACGTATGTAATTTATATGGAAATTTCAAAATCGTTTTGAATTTTTTCGTAAATTGATTTATATATTTTCAATAACGTTATAATAAATTTCTTTATATATTTTCTTAAGATCATTTGCATTTTATTTTATCGAAAAAAAATTATAATTTTAATTGAATAAATGATTTAGCATAAACATATAAACTTAACATAAAATTAATTATCTGTTTTGATTTATTATTTAACTTCTTTAAATGTTAGTTAATAACGAAAAATAAGCGTCTTCATTTTTTTATGGTTTCAAATTTGATGTAAATATATAAAAATAATTAATATCAATCGAAATTATATAGTATTTAAAATTATTAAAATTTAAATTAACATTTTAAATATGATTGAAATTATACTACAAAATATATATATTTTTTCTTTCTCTATATAAATTAAATATATATAGAGAATATCCAAATTTATTTGCTTAACTTTGAACTGAGCCTGAGTTGCGTGCTAAGCAGCCGCCATCTGGCGTTGGTAAGCTGCAACTGTTGTATTACTTGCGCTAAGCTTTGTGGTGAAAAGCTTAGCGAGCGAAGAGACAAAGAGCTAACTGTGAGAGTGCTGCCCAATCAGCTGTTGTTCAAAGATAACAGCTACAGGCAGGCGGCTGTAAATCAATAGTTATATTATTTGCCAGTAAATGCAGCTGATGATAGCACACAGAATGCAGAAGGTTACATAGGAAATAAGTAAATAAATCAATTTTGTTATGATTAAAAAATATGATCATAAATACCTTGGAATTGCGGTATTTAATCACAAGCTGACTAATGCTACAATTTTGCCTTATCAATGCAGCGCTCGAATTACAAATAAATACGCCTGCGATTACTGTTTCAAGGCCTCCTTCATTTCATTGCCAACAGTTGAGCAAAATGAGCACTCTCTCTCTCTCTCTCTCTCTCTAAGTTTCGCTCTCTCTTTGCCTCTTTTTGTACGCACTTTTGTCGCTTTTGCTGTGAGCTTTTTTGTCAGCTTTGATTGATGCAAACGAAAAAAAAAACCAACGAATTTGTTGCTCTTTGCGAGCTTGCACTCTCGCTCTCTTGCAGGACTTTGGTGGCAAGGAAATGATTTACTGTTTGCTTCTGCTTCTACTGTTGCTGCCAGTTGATTGGCAACACGTTTGCCGGAAGGTGGTAACCAACGCTGGCAGGCAGTCGGACAGGAAGTCAGGACAAATTTTGCCCGTATAAAGCTAGCAAATATTTCGACTCGTGTCTTGTCTTGTCTGCTTCGCCGATGCCACGCGAAATTTTCGTGATGTGTTGCGTGTGTGTTTTGTGATTGTGTGTGATATTATTTAAACAATCGAGTGCATCGAATGATTCTAAAAATAAACGTGAGAGTCTAATTCAAGCCAACTTGTTGCTGCACAAAGAAAGAACGAAAACGAAAATAAAACCAAGCTCAATTTGAAATCAGCTGCCTTTAGCCTGAACCTGTTGCCGCTTGTGAGCGCAAGCGAAATGAATGCTAATTGCAAATATTTGTTCAACAATTTGCTTCACGTTTCACAGTCTCGAGCGCGCGCGCTAAGAAATAAATTAAGGGCTAAGAGGCAATCGGTTAATGGAGCACCCAGACTAACTGATGCTCGACAATTAGTCGCACGTCCGGCCAGAGTAAATAGCCGAGAACTGTAACCAAAAACGAAAGGCCAAAAAACACGTTCAATGAAGGGGGAGGGGCCGACGGACAAGCAACCAGACAGTCAGACAACTAAAATTACATTAAACACATTCAAATTACAATTACGTAACCCAAACAAATAGCTAAACACACTACAACAACAACAATAATAACAAAGCCAGCTATAAATCTGAGAAGAGCAGTCAAACGGGTCTGCCAACACCTCACGCACACTCTCACACACACACATACATCCCGGCGTGGTGCCAGACACACCCCGGAAATACAACAGGCAACAGTCGGTCACCTGACCCACACAGACCCAAAAGGCAACTTTTGTTACAAGCTGCCAAACAAAAACAAAAGCGGATTAACACTTTGGCCCAATGATGATATGGCATTCACCCTCCTCCACTAGCGCCCTCTAGCGCCGCACGCTGTCATCATTTTTTATACGCCCTCGGGCGTGGCAGTTCAAATCAAGCAGGCCTAACCAGCCAAACCGTCGACCAGGCCAGGCCAAGCAACTCCAACTCGTATTCTGACCTGACCCTTTTTGCTTAGTCAATCTAACTGGGCAACCTTTTTTTCTTTGCTTTCTGTTTTTGTTTTTGTTTTTGAACTGTACAACATAAAAATTCAAAAATAACACTCTACAACAATGTTTGGCAAATAAAAAAACACCATGAGTTAATGTATATTAAATGTGTGTTTTACAAATTGGGAGTTTGACAAAAGTTTCGCATAATAAAATGAATTAAAATTTTAATTATTGTACGGGGAGTTAAAATTTTAGTGTATTCAACTTTTTATGAAGCTCTTACTACAAATGTCTCGAATTTGAAATATTAGCATGCTTCTAAGCTCCAAATAAATATTAAAGATCAAAGAAGTAGCAAAGCAAACAGTTGCTAATAAATATTAGCTTATCAGCAGATAAAAGCAACGCACTTTAAGTGCACATTTTTATCATCTAATATTTAGCGATTTTCAAGCAAAATTTATGCCTTTGATGGAAACTTCATCACCAGTATACAAGAGTCAGTTACCTGAAAAGAATGAAGAAAAATATATGAAAAATAAATGAGAAAATTTAAAATTTTAATGACTGAACTATTTCTATTTTTGTTTCACAAAAGCATATTATCTATAATATATTATTTCCCGTAGTATAGTAAAAAAAGATTAAGCCAACAAAAGTCATGAAATGCTTCAAAATAATTTCGAAATTAATGTTGCATTATATTAAATGATTATTTCTTGGGTCACTCTAGATTAAAACTCAAAAAGTTCACAAGTGTTTAACAGCTTGATTTTGTAATTAATTCGAGATATGCAGCTTATAGTTTTATCTGCTCTTTTGTTGCTTAGTGTAGCATCTCTTCGAAGTGAGCAGCCAATTGTTGTTGTTATTTGCTGGCAACACTTAAGCCGCAAAGTATACCCAAAGTTTATATTTGTGGGCCCCTTTCTCAATGCGCTGTTTTTATTTTATTTTTGGCCTTAGAGCGGCAACAGCAGACAGACAAGTTGCTTGGCCTAAACAGCTCAGCAATTTGCCTTTGTTGAACCCTTGTCCATTGGCTCTGTTTGGCCCGCTGCTGCTGCTGCTGTTGATCCAGTTCGGTTCAGTTTAGCTGAATTCAGTTCTCTGTCTTCAGTCAGAAGCGCATTTTGTTTTGACAGCGAGTTTGTGTATCAGTAACAATTTTCTTTCCTTTTTCGGAGTTTTTTTTTGCTTTTGTTTTATTTTGGTTTGTTGCTTGTCGGCACCCCGGCAAATGTTTCCAACTGAGTTGATTATTTGTAAACGCAAATCAAAGGCAAAAGGGAACGCAGCCTTAAATTTTCTGCATTCACCAGCGGTGTCTCCGTTTTTTGTAGTCATCTTCTAAACCCTCCCGCCCTCCGAGTAGCGTGACCTTGCGTCCACGCGGGGCAAGTGACGAGGGCTATTTGCGACCTAAATATTTCAGAATTAATTTACCAAATTAAAGCCGGCATGCTTATCCAAGCCACTGAGCTTAGCAATTTATCTACAAACATGAGCACACTCACACACACACACATACTTGAACATTAACACATTCACTCAGCGAGACAGACAGAGAGAGAGAAAGAGAGTGAGTGAGCGAGAGAACAAACGCCCAAAGGTATTAATTAGTATTGCACAATGAATTGGGACCTTTGCCAGCGGCAACTCAGGGAGTCTCAGCACACAGAACGCAGCGAGCTGAACGCGTCCAAAACTAAAACTTATTATAATACAATAAACATAATACGAAGAGGTGGGTGGCAGCTTTGACGAACCTCTGAACAAAGCGAGCGAGCGAAAAGCACATAAAAAAAAGAACAAAAATCCATAATGGCCAAGTTGATTTCAACTTGCGCTCATTCGGTTCATTTTTTCGCGTGCTTCGTTATCGTATCGACAGGGGACACACTCACATCGCACACCTACACTCACACACACACCTTCAAACCAACTCACACATTTAGAAGGTGTTGAAATGCTCACGCCCTGATGCGCTCGCATATGAAAAGGCGACGACAAGTTTGCACGGCATTCAAAGACAGGCCACTGACAACGCACAAAAGTATTCTACATCTTGTTGTATACGATATACAGTATGTTATATATACCATATATACTATATAGTATTATGTGCGCTGATAAGAACACGGCTGGCAGCATGTGTTACACACATCTATACGTGTTGCTGTCTAAATATTTTTACAACTAAATAAAAGAGCACCAGCATGATGTTGAATGAAATGAATGCATGAATGAGTGTTGGAAATGAATGCAGCATATTTTTTTTGCTGTCCATGAATGAGTAAACGCTTGACAGTTGCCATTCGTTTATTTTCCATTTTTTGTTCTGCTCTTTTTTACTCCCATCGTGTGTGCTAAATTTAGTTTAGCCGCAAAGTAGGCAACAATTTTTGCCCACACACATTACGTATACAAATATCACGCATACGCAGTGTTATATTTGCCATTGAAAACCTACGACATGTCAATATTGACTAAAAGCAAACCTTTCGTTTATTTAGTGGCACATTTAAAGTAACAATTTAATTACTAGGTTAAAAAAATGTGCATATAAATTCAAGAGAAAATATTACGCAATTTAATGGAGTGCAGCATTTATCGAGCTGAACGAAGCTCTTTAGCTTCTCACGCACATTTATTTTTATTGTCTTGTGGTTGCCGTTGCCGTTGCCGTTTTCGTTTACGTTTTCCGTTGTTTTTTTCACATTTTTTTATGTGGTAATTTTTGACGCCTTCCGTTTTGTGCGCGATAAGCAAAAACCCCAAAACCCCGAAAAAAAAACAAAATACAAAATACAGAAACTCATGCCTAGATTATGGCAGACCTTAATGTACACATTTGAATGCTATTATCACAATACGCTGGTCTGATAGGCAACCACAGCAACAACAATAATGACAACAACAAACAGCCACAGAAAGCCACTCATTGTCTGTGTTATGTCTGTCTGTCTGCCTGCCTGTTTGTGTGTATTTTTGCGTCGTCGCTTATTTCCAAGCAATTTACTTTAATTCGTCGCATTTTAGAGTGTATAGAGAGAGGCATATGGCTGGAACGACGGACAGACAGACAGACACTAGAGTCATCAGTTGACTAAAAACACTTGCCACGCCCTCAGGCAACCTGCCATACACCTGCTCTGCTCTGTTTTGCTTGTGTGTGTAGTCCCGATAATACTGTTTTATTGAGCGCAATCATCATCAGCTGGCAAAGTCAAGCTCTTCCATGTGTAGCAGATTTTTCGGGTGCTGAAGGTTATTTGTAATTGCAATTATGGTTAAATTTACGTAGAGCAAATTGAAAACTGCTGCAAATTAATCGAGAGAGAGTGGGTTGGCTTTTCAATTTCCCCAACAAGGATTACCAAAAAAAAAGTCAATAGCCATTAAGCTTTTAAATCGATTATTTCGCAAAGTTGTTGAAAGAGTAGCAGGAGATTTCTGCAAACTTTTTTGTAGTTGCAATAAAAATGCATTCTTTCACACTGAAATGCTGTATAATAAATCGACAAGAAATATTTAAACGATGATGAAAATAAATCTTTAAAGCAAGCAAAAATCTTGGCTTTATAAACGGTTTGAGTGACCCCCGCTCAAGCGAAAACTAGATTGTGTCAGGCTGTCAATTTGGTAAACTTAATTGCAGCAAATTGGCTTGGGTTAGGTTACTTTCGGGTCACGTTCTTATGGCCAATTTTAATGCGCAGAGTTTGTGTGTGCGAGCGGAGCAAAAAACTCTGGCAAAATGTGCGCCATCAACGGCGAAAAGTGATTGTCAAGTGTGACCAGCGGCATAAAGCATAAAAAGCAAAACCCCCACAAAAAAGAGGAAGCAAAGAAAAAAAAAAGGAGAAATAAATTCCTGTGAGAAACGTGCGTGCGCGGGTGCAACAAAAATGTCGAATCCTTCGATGCCGCCACGTCGCCTGGCGCCCGGTGCCGCAACGCCTGTGGTTCCATCTCGCCTAACCAGAACCGGGACAGCTCCAGCAGCAGCTACTCCAGCTGCGACAGCTGCGCTAACTGCTCGGTTGAGCGGTGGCAGTGGCAGCAACACTGTGACCAGCAGTGCGATAACTTTGGAGCAAGCAGCAGCTGAAACGATGGCAACGCCACCATTGATGCAACCCATGGCAGCCACATCCTGTCCGGATTCGCCCATACGCCGCGTTTCGTCCAGCTTGAAAAACTCTGCACTGGATTTTGCGTCGCGTTTTTTCAACAAATGCAAAGCGGCCACATTCACTGTGGACGGTGCCACCTACACAATTGGTGAGTACACTCAGAGCGTAGCACAACGAAAAACTAAAAGGCATACGAGTGCGTATTCAAGGCAAAAAAATACGCCAAATACAAATACCAATACAAAGGCACAAAGGTCAACAAGTGTCTGGTGACCAAAAACGCAAAGCATCAAAAACAAAAAAAGGAAAGGTGTTAATACAGAGCTTTCCTCTCGCGCTTGATTGAAAGGATGCAACATGGCAAATTGATACTTTTTCACCCTCTTTTCGGTGCAACTTTCTTTGTCTCACACTTTGTTAGTGTGTGTGTGTGTGTGGCTGACATTGTGCGCAAGGTCGTCGTTTGACATTGGCCCCAAAGTCTACTCTCCAGGTGTGTGTTTGTGTGTGCAATGTTCATTTTATTTCGTTTACTTTGCTTTTGTTCACCTTTTTGTATTGATTTTGCTGCACCGAAAACGTAATTCGATGATGAACAACGACGACAAGCTCTGTCACTGTCAGTCCCATCAGGAGCTGTGCAAAAGTTGCATGCAACTCAAATTACATTTTCGACATTTAATGTATCTACTCCAATGATATATACAATTTTAATAGGTTTCAATTGATTGCAATTGCAATATCTGGCTTTGATTTCCTTGCAATCATTTTCTAATTCGCAAACAATTAATGCCAATGATTTTCCTCTGGCGCCAAAGAGCTCTAATTTCAGCCTGCAAATCAATGTATTTTCACGCCTATGGATAATAGTGTTTATTATCAAATAATTGTTTTTAATTATACTGTTTGCTCGTTCAAATTATTTTCTCACGCTTAGTCAATAATATTCGTATTTATTTAGAGTATTACAAAATACGCTAATTATAATAAAATCAAATTAAAATGTAGATACCATAAATAAATATATGTACTGCAATATTTTTATATGATAATGATTAGCGGAGTTGTGTGTGTTTAAATATGGAAGTATTTCCCTGAATAATTCAATAAAATACAAATATAACACACATATACATGTATATTGAGTTTACATTTGTAGATATTCGGCATTCATATCTCGTATTCATATTTGCATACAATAATGTTAAATTGGTTTAATTAAATTGAAATATTGAGGTATTTCTCTGAGTTCGAATATAATTCAATGAAAATATAAATTTATATCAATTTCATATTTATAGATATTTGACACTGATATTTCATTGCCCTTATACATATTTCTCCAATACAGAAAGTTCTTATCTCCGATTAACCTCAACAAATTTGCATATTGAAAACAAAGAGCAAATCTTTGATTGATCTCAAACACAATTCCAATTGTAGAGCTCATCTAATAACATGGCATTTACACTCAACGACACTTATAAATAATTGTTATTTATTTTCGTTTCATTGACCGCAAACAAACGTTGTGTCTGGCAAACTATTTGGAAATTAATTACGAAACGAAATTTAATTACGCACACAAGAGCATTTCTACTTCTAACATATTTATTCATATGCGGGCTTCGAGTGGACCACAGTCACTTTGGTTTAAAGCAAAGCAAAGTCACTTTAGATATTGCTGACATAAATTTCAAGTACTACACAGCAAATTTGCAAACTGTGGAGCAAACACGTGTCGAGGCGTTAAAGCCTTACGGCAGCTCTGTGGCATGTGGCAAGAGGCAAGTGATATGACTGAAAAGATAACTGGGCTGAGCTCGTATTTGATTTGATGCGGCACGCAACAACAAGGCAGCCAGGTTGCTCCCATGGGGCACATCTCGGGCAGATTTTGGCTCTGACTTAAGCGGATTTGTAGGGACTTGGGGAGTGTGTGCGTGTATGTGCCTTAAAATCTGCGATAAATCGATTCATATTGATACTTTGATAAGGAATGCTTACGCCTGATTGATGCCACAATCCATATGCTTAATTATAATCGATGTCAAATTACCGAGTGCCGGTCAAACACTGGAATTTTAATAATATAATTTATGCATATTCAAAACGAGCGGAATGAATTTCTGCTTTTTTTGGACACATCGATTGCCACACAGCACTTAACGCTTTTTAATGATGTCATTTGAAATGCCATTTAAAGTTTATCGAAGCGCACAGAGCAATTAAAGGATGGCAACTGCTATTGTACTGCGTTATTTCTTTTCTTTTTTATGTTGGGCCTCCAGGGCTCTAAGGACCTGGCTGCATGAAAGGCAATGTGCAACAACAGCAGGGAAAGCAAGGCAAGCAATGAGAAATTGCTAAGTTACTGGAGTCTTGAGGGACTTTGCTTTTGCTTTTGCTTTTGCTTTTGCATTGTCGCATCCGGACCAACGCAAAGTGCATCAGCTGTGACATCAATTAAAACTTGTTCGTGTGTGTGTGTGGGAGTGTCCTGGCAATTTCCAGAGGCGTAATGCAATTAAAATTGCACCAAAAGCAAAGCAATCTCCTAGGCATTACGCTGTCCAGCTGCAACATGTGCTCACTCCTTAAAAGTCTTTATTAATAAGCCTTCAATGGCGTGAAGTTTCCTTTTTTGGGAGGAAGGGACATACTTCTCACTCGTTTAATCTTTAATTGCTGATTTCTGTATGCACAAGTGGCCGGAACCAAGGCGCAAGGAGGCAACAAACCAGGCAAGCTGCCAAGTGCCCAAGTTGCGAGAGACAGCAACAGGAAACCAGGAAACACAAACTGAACTCAACTGCGAACTGCGAACTACAGCAACTAGGGTGTGTCTTGTGTCTTCCTCGACAAGAGGACCACCTTCACTTGCTGTGCTCTTGCCGTGTGTACTTTTGCCTGTCGAGCGGAAATTGCATTGTCAACGCCAGATGTGAGACAGCCAACTATTTTCAGTTGACCTCCTCCTCCTCCACCTCTATACGAGGTTGTGCCCAGTTCTTAGCCCAGTGACCGACCAGGTCCCGGACACGCTGCTCGTTCGTTGTCATAGATGCGCAAATTAAAAATAATGACAAGCAAAGTGCAAGAGACTTGCCCAAAGACCGAAGACACAATACACTCTACACCTACGAAATGTCTATTGTAAAATTACTCAAATTGGCCAAGGAAAAGGCAGGGGGAGAATAATTGCGAAAGCAGCGAAAGTTTCAAACTCTATTAAAGGTTATTACTTTCAGCAGTTAGTAGCAATGGGTTTAAAACCAATAACAATAATAGTGACAGCTCATTTTAAGTTGGAGAAAAAGTAGAACTCATTAAAACAACTTGTAATTATATTTGAATTAAATACAATTTAAAAGATAATGGGTTTACTTAAACATCAGATATTACCTTGTATATTTACAAATGTATGAATTAAAATCTAATTATATCTGAATTTTTAATTTAAACAAAAGTACACAGAACTATATACTATAGAAAATATTATAATTAATTCGAAGTTCCAATATTGGACTAAAAGCAAATGTATTTGTTAATAAATCAGATCATATTTTGTATATTTAAAGGATGCAATATTTAGATATTTAGTTACTTATTGCTATCGAATAAGTACAATTTTATCTCGAGATAAAACAAATAGAAACAATACAATAAATTATATAAAATTTACTTTTTAAATGTAAATATATTTATTTAAATATTTGTTTATTTAAAATATTTACACATTAATGCAATAAGCACAATTTTGACTTGTAAAAGTAAAAGTCAGTATAGTAAAACACAACATTAAGTGATTGTAAATGAGTGCTAATTAATAAATTTAAATCGAAAACAGTTACTGCAACGCAATTTGCACAATTTTAACTTGCCACAGCAAAACTCAGTATTAAAAATAATACATTAAATTATGACAATAAATATTTTAATAAAATACAATTTACAAGTAAATATATTTATTGAAATAAGTGATATTATTTTTATTATTTACCCACAGCAATATTCACAAATTTGTGCATTAAAATCCAAATTAAATATTCCCTCACCATAAACGACTTTTGGGTAATAAAATATGCATGTCATACACAAAATGAATAAACACTGAAATGGGCTTTTTCGAATGCATTTCCGGTACATTTAGCACAAACATCAGACTACAAATATGTTGCCAAGAGCATTGACTGAATAATGTACGAGTAATTGCTAAAAGCATAAATTGCACACAAAAACAGCAAACAAATGTGCCCTGAATTAAGAGTTAGTCAATGAATGAGAAAGTGTATGAGAAGTAATCAGAGCGAGATTGTTAAGCAGAAGTTCATTGACGATTTGATTCAGCTTGATTGCAAAATCGAGCAATGGCCTTAGACTCAGTCTCAGTCTGAGTCTGAATCGCACTAGTTGCTTTTCCACACTGTTGCACGTCGCACGTTTGCGTGCTTTCTCTTTCTGTCTATCGCTCATTAATCAGCAAAAGGGCGACAATTGCAACACCATTTGGTTGCACGGCAACCATGGCATTGATTTAGTTTACCATTTGCACAGCACAGACGCGGTAAATAACCTGTTGCACACTTTGCTCGAGAATTTATCGATTGAGTGTGGGAAAGGGAAGAAGTGAGACTGTGTGAGAGATGTGAAAAATGAAAGAAATGAAAATCGATTTCACGCTCAAATTGATTTGGCTTTTATTGCAGAGGCCATTTAATTTATGGCAACCGGCTGCCATAAAAGCCGAGCCACACACACACTCATACACAAAGCGAGACATAAGGAGAGCGAGAGAACAATGCGCATAAGAATTTTCGCTTGGCAATTTTAGGGCTTATAAATTTAAATTGCGGCTCAGACGGCGCACAGAGTCCCCAAAAGAAAAAAACGTATATAAGAAATTGGAACACACAAGAAAATTCCACGGGCCTCGAGGTGACGACCTATCCAAGCTGCTCCAACATCATGTAAATGCTGTTCTTGCTGTCGGTATTCGGTAGTCGGTTCTTGATTGTTGTTTGTGTTGTAGCTGCTGGTAACATTGATTTTCTGCTATGCTGCTAAATGCCAGACACAGAGCAACATCTTCCTCCCTCCCTCGCCTTACACTCTTTATGCCTGTCAGAGGGGCACACACACATCCATTATTATGTTGTGGGTGCTGTGGGAAAAAGTGAATTTTTGGCCTCGCAACACTCTCTGTTTCTACCAGCTTATGGTTGCTGCGACTGCTGTCGAAATTCTGTTGAGGTTTGCGGGCATATTTTGGCAAAAATGTTTTTGTACCAGCAGCAGCAGCAACAGCAATAGCAGCAGCAGCAGCGGAAAGTAGATACAGTAGGAGACAGACTCGACTCGACTCAACTCTTCTGGCATCCTTTACTTCCTGGTTGTTGTCATTCAGACTGCTCGCTGTTGGCAATTTGTTTCGAATTTGGCATTAATTTTTCACACAGGACACAGGAAATTGAAATGTTCCCATAACGGGAAGTCGTTAACTTGCCAAAAATGGGCGACAATATTTGATGTCTGTCGCTGTTGCTCTTCGCTGTTTGCTGTTTGCCTGTTTCGGGCATCAAAATATTTTACAGTTTTAGTCAACGGCTTAAAACTCAATTAAAAGTTTATTAGTCACTTGTGCAACAACCAGAGCAAAGTTGGCATAAATTGTGGCTAAAATTCTGCTAATCGAATTAAGCCACCTGCAAAGTTTTCATACAATTTTTGACACACACACACACACACAAGTGAGCGAACGAGCGAGTTAAATACTTAAACAAAACTTAAACAGCATCCAATCAGCTGAAGATAAACTCCAAGAAATAAATGAAAATGCGACGGGGACTAAACGCGGCCTATTCCTTAGGCTTAATGGTGTCTGCATTCAATTTAATTGCCATCATTTCCTGCGCTCCATTTCGTCGTCCAGGTGGCAAACTTCAATCAGCGGAAATTGAAACGCAAACTCAGCGTAGATATCTCTCTGACTCGCTCGCACTCTCATTCTCGCTGTCGTTGTCTCCTTTTTGCCACTCGGAACCCAAATGCGTAAGCATTCGGTATTCAGTATTCAGTATCCAGAACCCTCCTAATCGAAAGTGAAACGTGTGAAGCCAATGGCCAGCAATGAAAACGAAAGCTGTTACCGTTGCCAGTTTGCGCTGCCATCGTCCCTCTTCTGTGTTAGTGTGTATATACACACTTTTGTTAGTTTAACAATGTATCCGCTGGTATCATATTTATTTTATTGCCAGCCTCGCTTTTGCCGTAGATCGAACAGCAATAGCAACAACAACAACAACGGCAACGGCAACCACTTGGGAACAGAAAACAGAGCAACACACAGAGAGCTGAAACACGACAAGAAGCAGTTGGCCACATGAATTCCGACAGCAAAAACACCCAAATACGAAAAAATAGAGGGGAACAAAATAAAAGAAACTTGTTGTTGTTTATTTTAAGCTATAAAAAACAGAACGAGAAAAATTTAATTTAAAAAGCAACTCGATTGACGTGCGAACAGCTCTGCACTGCAATTGTATTTGTGTCTGTGTCTCTGTGTTGTGTGTGTGGGAAACCAAAAAGTTGTTTACTTTTGAACAATTGAATCAACAAAAGGCTCTCTGGCACGCCTCACGTGCTTTACGATTTTGTGGACAGAGTGCGTGTATCGGAGGATTCATCATGAATGAAACTGCAAAATTTCATTACAATCACACATGGCATTCACTTATTAATCAAAAGCTGTTCATGTTATTTTTTTGTGATTCTCTGATGTGCATGTTTTTTTTTCTGTGGCTTTTTTGCCTTTCTTTGAAAAGTTGTTTGTTGATTTTTGGAAAAGTCACTCGATTGCAATTAAATTCCTATAATTGAAAAGAATATCAAAGTAGGAAGAGAGTACTATTTTTATGACTTCTCGACTTGAGTTTTTCCAACCATTTTTTTAGAACCCAATAAATATTCTAAAGGCACGTGGTCGAATATTAAATGACAATTCTGTTCTGCATTCGATTTAATGCTTTCTTTTATCTTTTCAATTTAACTTGTACTCCATTTATTAGACTCTATCGAACTGATCGCTTCTTACAATGACAACTCCAATTTAGTGAATACGTATACGTATTACGTATACGCAATTTAGTCAACTCGCTAAAAGAATGCACTCTCATCAGAGTAGCTTTCTGCTACTCGACCTAATTGAATCTGAAGGCCATCAGTATCAGCATCAACGATATACTCTGCGGTTGAGTTGTGGAGCATTTGGATCATCAATCAAGCGCGCGTATTGCATACTTCATACTTCATACATCTGCTGTCAGCATCAGCAATATTTTATCAATTTACTGAAACACTTTCTCAATCCCACTCAAAGTGAAAGTAACAACGGTGGCGGCTGTTTCTTTTGGGCCAGCTGCCCGGACTGGTTCTCTGTATAAATTATGATGGCAATCATCGGTGACTTTTATTTAAGTTGAGGCGCTACTCCCCAAGGAACTGTTTGGTCCTTGGTCCGCCATTCCATCCTTCGGAAAAATTTGAACTGCGAAAAATAAAGGCAAAAAGCTGACAAAAACAATAACACAGCAGGTGATACTTTTTATAGGCTTGCTTTTCTTTTTATAGCCTGCTTCTCATTTTTTTTTTTTTGTTGCCGTTCATTAAGCACCTGGCGAGCGTCGTGTTCCGTCTTCCTTTTCGTTTCTTTTTTTTGTTTTTATTTCTGTCTGTCCAGCACTTTAAGTGCGGGCGCGCAAATAAAATTTGTTCAACTTCAATTTAAAGTTCGAGTTCGAGCTCGAGTTCGACGCTGTTTTTGTTGAATGCATTTGGGCAAAGGCAACTTTATGCCCAGCTGCATTTGGCAGAAAGGCGAGTCGCCTTCCGTTCCCCTCCCTTGGCCCCATCAACAGCTCCTTTGCAATGTTCTGGGGCGTGGCCAACACACAATGGACTTACCTTGTTTAGCACTCAGCTAAAAGTTTGTTGCTGCTGCCGTGTTTATTGAATTCTCGCGAGCTAACCTAACTAAAAAAAAAGCAAAAAGTAAAAGAAAACTGGAAACGGGAGTTGGAAACGCGCACGCATAATGGAAAAGTGGCGCTAAAATTACGGATAGTATGCTATAACGAATGCCTTTGAGCTCTTTCGCTGTAAGTCGAGCAACAGTTTTTCCAAGAACTCAGCCAAACACGTTTATTCGTATTGCTTCTAAGTCCGCTTATCACTCTTTTTGGTCGCACTCGGTGCTTATACGATTGTAAATCGCGTTTTCCATTTTACATAATTTGTTGCTTGCGGCGTTTCTTAGCCAAGTTTCATCAAACAGCGCGCGCGTGCAATTTTGTGGCAACTTTGTCTGCACACATAGCAAACAGTTGAGGCGAGTTTAGACCGGGGAAAACTGTAAAGTGACGGATTGAGACACATTTCGTCCGAATTGAAACGTAATAAAGTTATAATGTAATTTTAACACTTTGCTGTACAAATCGATCGTAAAGTAATGAAACATTTTAGTTACAGCCATAAATATATTGCAACATTGATATATTTTTAGAAGGGTATCTGTTAGTTACGCTTATTCTTCAACTTGCAGAATATCACTTTGCTTAGTCAAACAACTATTTTTGTCGCGCTTGCTTTGGGTTGAGTTCGCTTTCGTTCCGAGTTCGCCGCGTTGCCTTAGGAGCCACAAATAAACAACATCGCCGACACACACGCTAAGCGGGATAAGATAGAAGGGGCGGGTGTTAAGAAAACTACTAGTTTGTAGTATAACAGGACTTGCTGCAGTGCTTAGCTGATAGACATCAGCTAATTGAAACAAGTGCGGCAAAATGGCAGACATCATAAAATAAACCAAGCTTATATGTAGAAAAAATATTACTATAGCATTCTATGGACTATAATGTAAGGCAGATTAGAGAAAAGTTGTGAGAATAAAAAATGATTTTATATTCTAGAAATAGTTTGTAAGTTAGAAAATTAAGATGGAATCCCAACCACTTTAAAGCTGTTAATTTTATTATTATTTACAGTTTTAATATTTTTATTTTCTTACTATATTAATTTTCTAATAATTATTTATTTTTAATAATAATCTCAATTGTTTGCCTATTATTTATTTACGATTTAACTAAATTGAATTCTAATTAAGATGTTTAACTGGAAGGCAGACATCATAGATTAAACAATGCTTATGTATATAACCAAATATAGTATTTTATTATACGAGAGCTCAGAAGAAAATTATGTCAATAAAAAATTAATTTATATTGAAGTTAGTAAGCAAGAAAAAGCCGATTACCAATGTTACATTACTATTTAATTTTCATTGAAATAAATGTAAATACTAATTATTTGTGGTCAAGCTAATGCTACTTTGAATAATAATTTACTTTTAATCAAAATGTATTCCAATTTGACTTATTTTAAATATTTGCCTATTATTTATTTATGTTCCAACTAACAAATATTCTAACTAAGCTCTTTTATATAAAATACATTTAATTTGTTTGCAACAACTTCAGCCCCAAAGCACACACAATTTATCTATTTTAATAAAATCCCCTTAATTAAATTCTTTTCAATGTCATTTATCTCGCAGACATCAAATCCCGCCTATTAGCTTTCGCTAAGTGTACGCGTATTGTCTTCACGCACAGCACAAAGAGCTGTATTAAATTTTCCGCATTAGTTTGTCTATCATGAATGTCGACGTTTTTTAATGCATTGTAAACCTAATAAGAATGTAATTACCTGCAGTGCTTAGCTATAAAAAAGAAAGCAAAAGATAAATAAAATGACCTCCAACGTTTGCCTTTGCCTGCGCCCACGCTGCGTATGCGTTACATTTTGTTTTGCTTTTGTTGGCTTTTCTCTCTCCGTCTCTCCGTCTCTTGTTGCTTGTTGCTCAGCGTTATTTAGCACAGTTTTCTTGTTTTTTATGTGCTACACAAATCAAATTTATGCGATGGCCAACGATTTGAGATGGCACCGCGTTGAGCTTGCCCCAAAAGCAATTCCCAATAACTGAATTCTTCTCCACTTCTTCTCCGAAAGTTTCCGTTTCTGTTTCATATATGACCGCACTTGCAGTTACGTGTTTTGAAATTTGATTTGGATGGCATTGCCCGCGGCGGCAGCTGCTCTTGCTGTTACACAGTTGCTACTGCTATTATTATTATTACTATTTTGTACGATATTTGTATGTGTATTGAACTCTCTCTGACTTCTATCCCCCTCTCTCACACACCATTGCATCGAGAGCTGCACACGTTTTGCTGCGCAAATTGAAATTAAATTGCAAACTTTAAAAGTTTATGGCCAGTCGAAGCTTCAGCAACTCACTTAGCAGGACAGCTTGCTACGAGCGGAATCTGTCGAGACTTGCAAGTCAAACTTTGCTATGGATGTTAGCCAAGAGCAGAGTCAAACATTGCGGCTCTGAATCTTTGGCCTTTTGAACATTGTTTTTCCATTCGCATTCACATGTGTGTATTGTCGATTATTTGTTTATTTTTCAGCTGTAATCACAACCGAAATCACTTTTATTGTTGACTGCACTCAATTATTTATATATACATACTACGTAAATATATATATCGTTTTTCGTTTGTTTATTGCGAAATTTCTTTTGATTTGAAACGTTCTGTTTAAAAACAAAAATAAAACCCAAAACAGAGTATTTTAATGATATGTGGGCAGCATAATAATCCAGTTCTCTAATCATATGTATGTGGGTCATCAGGCACCAGGCAGTATCCCAAATTGTCCAATGAAGCGATTTCGTAACTTTTTTCACCCGCAATCCAGTCAGATTAGTTCACATCCCTCGACTTTTTTTGCTGATCTTCCTTTGCAAATTCAACAGGGTGTTTGCTCTAAGTAGTTGCGATAATCTCTGTGCCAGTGAGTTGCTGCTTACAAACTTAAGCTCAATTCGCAGCAAGCAAAGTTGGCAACTATTCGCAAAACTTTATAATTCCATTATAAATCTATACATATTGAGAAATTGCCTTGCCAATGGATACTTTTTAAGTAGTTTTTGTAGTTCCATTGATAGATAGGCCCTGTTAGATAAACTTGTGAGTACTGCTAAGCAATTGAATATAAACACAGGAAGATAAATAAAGAAAAAAATAAATTTGTTAAGAGTATGAGTAGTAAAGATTTATGACAGCAGAATATTTTTAAAATATTGTAATATTGTATAAGTTATTTAAGAAACACTTTTATAGGCAAAAAATGTATACTACGAGTCTTTGTTGCTTTGGCTGACAATCTAGTACATTGTCAATCAATGGGTATCCCTTGGCATATTTTAGTATTTTTCGTATTTTGATTTGGTATATTTGTAGAACATTGAATTATTGAAAGTATGTAAGTATCGTTTATCTCACAGTCGAGCCCAATCGACTGTAGGATTATTGCCTAAAAATCAATTTATTCATTTTACTACAAATAATATTGTGACGTATGAACTTTGTGGCATAACATACAAACAATTTAAATAGCATGGCATGGAGTATAAAATCAAGTGATAATTAAATAACTTCAATTTGCGGATATTTTCCGAAAAAAGGCATTAATTAATAAGTATTTAAATATCCTTAAAAAGCAATCAAAATAATTGAAAAATGAAAAAGCGAATTGAATGCCACTTAACAGAAAAATATTATAAAAATTCCATTTCATAATTAATTTTAAATCTTTTAAATCACATCGAACATAATAATTGATATGCATCAACAAATAAATAAATTGAGGTTTTGATATGGAAATGATATGGAAGCAATGCTTGAAAGGCACCCTGTTTGCATTAGTGGTAGTTTCAAAATCTGAAACGTAAATCAAACGTCGAGGCGCCTTTGCACACTGACAGCCTCGATTGGGTCCCGCGTCTTCTAAAGGCATGCGGAGAAGGCTTCAATACTATTTCCCTGCCCCCGCACCTGTATCAACAGAGTAGCTACATTGAGCAGAACCAAAAGAGAAAAGTCCAAACCAAAGCTCACATACGTCGTGCTCAACCCCTTTTGCGTCTCTGTTGTATTTTGTGTTGCATGATTTTTATTTGCTTTTTAAGCGGACGAATGGGCAACAGGATGCTGCCTTGCTTGACCAAAGGATGCCCGCTCCGTAGCTGCTTCTGCTGCTGAAGAATGCTTCAGTGATTTCATTTGGCCATGATTGCTTCTGCTGTGTTACACAGATATGTCTAGGGAGGCAAGAGGCCTGTGTACTGAACCTGCCAACGAAACGTTGCGTATATACGCATAAATAATCAAAACGATGTGTACTCGACACACTGACGTGGCTGCAGTTCAAGTTAACCAAATCAATTTTCATTTGAAATGCAAAGCGAGAGAGCGCCAGAGCGAGATGCAGATAGGATTTTCAATAATTTACCAACATTTGTGCAATTATGATGACGCTGCTGCTGCTGACGATGAGAATTAAGTTAACAGCAAGTTTATTCACACATGCAAACAGGCTGGCTGCCTGGCTGGCTGCCTGACAACTCGACCAACATATCGTATGCGCAATATGCGAAAGGACAGAAAAGGCTGGGCACAAAATTTTGTGCGAGTTGCATGGTAAATATTTAATATTGACAGCGTCGCTCAAAAGCAAGTGCCATCGAGCAGGGAGAAAGAGAGCGAGGACAGAGTGAGCCTCTCAAAGCAAGTGCTTGGGTAACATCAGAGTTACTTACTGCTAATTAAAGGTAACAATCAACTCAGTATCTCAGCGTGTGGTCGCATCAGCGTTAACTCAATAAAGCTTAAGGCATAATGTACAACATGTGAGAGCATTTGTTTCACCATCTCACACACACTGACACGCTTTATTTGGAATTTTTTTGCTTTTTAGCCCCTTAATGTGTGGCAGCTCTTTAACACTCACTTTACAGCTGCCACAGGCAACGATTTTTTAAGTGTATTAATACACACAGAATGCTGTAAAGGCTGCGCTCTCAGCTCATAAAGTCAAGTGGCGCAGCGTCTGAGATTTTACAAAAGTATTGCAAAGGGGAGAGAACACAGCATTCACTTCCCCCTCGTCGTCGTAGTAGCTACTATACACAACAGTCATGTCAAGAATGCTGAGTGCAACACGGTTTTACAACTTGTCTTCTGTATATTGCATGCCAATCGAATTGAATCGATTCAAGTATTGAATCGAACCGAATAAATTATACGAGTCAAAGTAACAAGGACGAGTGAAAGTAATTTAACCAGCAAAGCTTTCATCTTCATCTCCATTTCCCATTTTATTTACACACGCAACCGTTGAGCAGTCTTTAAAATTCAGCTCTTGATAACGCATTCAATTTGCAGCAATTTTCATTTTAGACATTGGCATTGACCTTTTTTAGCAAAATATTGATTTATATGCTCGAATATCGCATTGCCAACGCCTTGAATCGAATCCGCATCCGTTTACCTTATATTCCTTCCTTCTTTTCTTTCCTGCATTGCACTTTGCAAACTGACGTCGCATAAATCCGGTGCCCACTTTGCTGGGGGATTAAAAATTGAGATGAAGGAAACGCACACGCCGGCATTTGGTATTGCAGGATAACGCAACAGACAAAACTGTCTCCGTCTCCGTCTCCGCCTCCATCTCTGTCTCTGTCTCCGTTGCTGTCGCTTTCGCTGTCTCCATCGCTTTCGCCTATTGTGCATCCCAGACAATTGGCTTACAATTGTTGCCATTGCCTCTGCGTTATTGTGACTGCGGGTATTGTGGTTCTGTCGTGTCTCTATCTCCTCTCTCTCTCATTGCATTATGCGAGAAGCCAATCGAAATCACAAAAGTGGGCGGCTTGCCAGTGTGTCCTGGACATGCGGTTTCCAACCATTTTCAAGTGCTCTGCAAATTACGAGGATGTCGCTGGCAATACTAGTGAATGCCAACAGTTTGAATAACTTGCAACCAAAACAACTTGTCGCGATTGTTGCTCATTTTGCCCCACGACAATTGACATATTTGCATCACACACATACCCACACACTCGAATCGATTGAAGTTGACGAGTTGTGGGAGAAATTCAAATGTATTCGAACAGTCGAAGCAATCATGCAGGAAAGTGTATTATTGTTACAGCTCTTGACTGTAAGAATAAATAGTCACAGTACTGTAACCATAAGCGGATTTGAAGACAATTCCCATCAAAGTTAGCCAATGAAATAAAATACATGCTATAGAAAAAATTGAAAGAAGACTTAATAGGATCAAATGTATCTTTGGTAGTAGAATTTTTGATATGAGAACCAATGTCAAATAAACATTATTTTTAAGGTATGAAACCTTTTTGGAGTAAATTAATTTATGTAATGTTTTACTATATTATGTCATTGATTTTAGTGCAAAGTATATCATTCAATATGAAAAAAAGCAAATAAAAACAAGTAAGAAAGTTACAGTCGAGTGTGCTCGACTGTGAGATACCCGCTACCCATTTTTAATTAAGGCAAAAAATTGCGGTATAATTTTCAAAATATACCGAAAATACTAAAAAAATACTAAAAATATACCGAATGATATGTTTGGTATATCGATATAGTACACCATTCAAAATATACCATAGACGGCACAATGTACCAGATTGTCGGCCAAAGTAACTCAGACCCCTTGTAAGTAGGCGTTTTTGCCCATACAAAAGTCTTTCTTTAATAACTTCCACAATTTTTATCTGATCGCAACCAAATTTTCAGGAATCATAACTACTATAGTAGTTATTGTATATACCAAAATAAGTCTAGCTTTAAAATTACGCTTGTTATTTAATTTTTTTGATTTGCGGGAGCGGAAGTGGGCGTGGCAAAAATTTGATATAAACTTGATCTGCGTGCAAACATAACAAATGCTGTCGAAAAAAAAAAATTATAGCTCTATCTCTATTATAGTCTCTGAGATCCAGTGTTTCAGACGGACGGACGGACAGACACACAGACGGACAGACGGAATGGCTATATCGTCTCGGCTGTTGACGCTGATCATGAATATATATACTTTATAGGGTCGGAGATGCCTCATTCTACCTGTTATATACATTTCCTGCCAGCACAAAGTTATAATACCCTTCTACCCTATGGGTAGCGGGTATAAAAATCACAAAGAATGTGCGGATTTGAAGAGCATTCTAGCATAGATAGGCAATAAAATAAACTGTATGCCAAAAGAAATTTTGGTTTGGTGAATAGTAGAAAGCGTTAAAGAAATATTGATTTCTGTACTACAACTATAATTTCATGTCCATTAATTTGGTCGAACATATAAATAAAACAAACTAGAAATGCATACTTTAAAATAGATGAGTTTCTATGAAAAGCATCAGCATCTTATTTTTATAATCGACAGACTTTATCTATGTATTTAATCATAGAGTAGAATGAGCGAATACCCAAACTAATTGATAATGGTGAAAACATCTAAATCTAACTCATTTTCCTGCTCTTCAAACGATTTCATATCATTGCTTGGCCATCATCATTGTGTCTTCTATCTACAGACATATCTAATTTAATAAAGAATTGCAGCCCTTTATATTTGGGTCAGTTGGCCAGTCACAGCAATGTTTTGGTATTTACAGCGTGTAACAAAAATAGATTTAGCTGCTAACAAATGTATATGAATTTAAATTGAGACAACCGACCGAACAGAACTAACAGGCAACACACACACACACAAGCACAATTTGAGATAGAGGAGGAGAGGAAGGCGGGTAGACAACCAAAAATTGGTCCTCTAAGGCACATAAAAATAATTCACGTTGTAGCCATTTTGCTTACACATGAGCACGCAGTCACAGGCAATGACTGAAATGCGTGTGGGGGGCGGAAAGGGACCTGAAGAGGACTTGGGACTGGCAGTTGACATCACACATACGCACTGTTGGTTGGTTGCTTGGTTGGTTGATGCGACGGGGCCAGCAAAGCGCTGACAACCATAATGAGATGTCAGCGTTGACTATCAAGTGGCTGCCGGCTGCTGCTGTTGGTGCTGGGCGCTATTTGGCTTTGGCTTGCTTTGGACCCAAGCGTCGACGACGACGACGACCTGCTTCAAGTGCCAGTTGTGGAACACACAACAACAAAAAAAAAGGACGACGACTTTCCACTTCCATGCAAACAAGCGGCGACGTGCTTAACATTTTTAAGCCATAATGAGCAGCAGCAACAGCAGCATCAGCAGTGGAAGTAGCAACAAAAGCAAATGAGACAACAGTGAGAGGCGGCAGGGCGTGACACTTGAAGTGCCTTTGGCCTGGCAGAGCTGCACACGCATAAATATCCTTCCTGGACTCACAGGACTCGCAGGACTCACGCAGCAGCAAGAGCAACTAATTTTTGCTCGTTGCCCATTGCCATCCAACCATTTTTAATGATGACAAATGCGCATGTTCCCTCAGCAGCAACAGCCACAATGAACCTCATTATGTCGATGATGATGGTGATGATGATGATTGCGACTTACGACTCACTAAAGGAGTTGTGCCAGGGCAAATGCGCAAATAAATTGCGCCAACATACCAAGAAAAAGCAGCAGCAGTAGCAGCTGAAGGAGGCGAAAATGTTATTGAAATTGTAAATTATGTCAAGGACATGCAGCAATTGCATTCTGAGAACCGGGATACAGCTAAGCATGCGAAAATCCTGTGCTTAAGGCATGCCATTAATGACTTTTGCGACGACAACCAGAAGAACAACAGCAACAACAATTGTGACTCACAACTGCCAAATGCCTGGCTGCCATCGCCAGCTGAAAGTATTGTCCCTCAGGGAATATAGACAGCTGCCAGTTAAAGAGTAAAAGTCATTGACAACAACTTAAGCAGAAATGGAGAACGTGAAATGAGAATAAGATTGCGTGTGGAGCAGGAAGGGTGGACAGAGAGGGGCGGGGAATGAGCCACGTCCTTTAATTGACAGCAAAGTTTTGTCGACAGCAAATTTTTCTGTGGCAGAGCCGAAAAGTTTTTGATTGCCATTCGCCATTCGCCATTTGCCATTGCCATTGAATGCAAGCACTCGCCCCGCCTTTTAGATGCTTAATGAGCAAGTTCGTCGACATGCTGGCCAAGCCCAGGAGTGAAGCATTTAATAATTAAAAGCGCCAACGGACGAACTTCGCCTGAAGTTCTTCACCGTTTTTTCATCCCTATTTCAATTCCATTCTTTGCTCGTTTGCATGTTGAAGCTTATCGCTCGCAAAAGAATCCAAATCACAATCAAATCACAAAAGAAATTGCACTTAGTGCAGGCAAACATGCGATTATTAAAAGGGCAGTTCTCTGTTTCTCTCTCTCTCTCTCTCTCTCTCTCCCTCTCTCTCCCTCTCTCTGGGTAGGCGTGACAAATGTAACAAAATTATGACTCTGACCGCATTGAGCACGCACACAATCAACGCACTAAACACTAATCCTCACATAATAAACGATAAAAGTGCATGCTAGTCCCGAGTCCTGAGTCCGAAGTCCTTACAAAAGTATATTTCTGTTTGTGTTTGTATTTGCAGTAAAGCATCGGAAATCTTCGAGCTTTGGCTGAATCTCTGTGGTCAACTATTGTTATCAATATAGTTAAGCCAGAGATGTAAATAATATAGTAGAGCATATAAGCTGGGGGAGTTGCTTAAAGTGTGCGCTTGGCAAATGCAGTAAAGGAATATATATACATAACAATTTAGAAAAGTAAGAAATAAGTTAGAATATTAAGCAACCAAGAAAATAGTTAGAAATAAATCAAAAAGTTTAATAAGCTGCAGTTGATAGTTTAGAAGGTTAAGCTAAAGTCTTACTGAAATTTAAAATGTATATTCTGAGCAACGAAAAAGTTGTTTTGAAAAGTGAAAGCACAAAGAACTTTATTATTGAGCAGTTTGCATAATTAAAATTGAGCTATTGCAGATTTTCATGGCGCGAGTTGCGAACAAAATAATTGAAAGAAAACAGCGCAATCCTTGAAAGGAAAATCAAAGGCAACCTTACTTATAAGAAGAGCAAGTTTCAATTAAATATATAATATACAAATTTATGTTATGCTGATATGATTCTAAGAATAATCTAATTTTCACAATTTACGAATATCTCTTAGACATCAAAGTTATTTATTATACTCTCTTCGTTAAGAAATTTTCATATAATATAAATATTTACATAATCGATATTGAAATTATTAAGCAGAAATTACTAAACTCTTAGCTAACCACACCAATTAAAAATATTAAAAATACTTACACGATTTAGTTAACGAACTTCTTATTAAATACAAAAATTAATGTAATCAATACTAAATTTATTAGGCACAAAATATTAAACTCTAAACTAAATGCGCCAATTAAAAGATGTTAAGAATGCTTAAGAATTTAAATGATTTAGACAATGTCAAATTAAACAAATATTTATGAGAACTAAATAATTGTAAAAGCATTTAGTCTAATTAATTAGAATTAATCTATGCAGCACTAATAACATTACGTCTTAAGCCTGTTTGCCAGTCTTGTTAAATGAAAGCCTTAAAGCCTCAATTGCATTAAAGTTTGTTCAGTTGCTGTCAAAGTATGCGTGAGCCTCTCTGTGTGTGTGTGTGTGAGTGTAAGTGTGGGTGCGTGTATGTCTTTCATTTAGCTCTTAGCAGAGGCAAGTCAATCATGGACCACTTGACCACAAGCACTAAATCACTTTGAATGGGTCGCTGCTTGAGCCACAGAGAATGATAGAATGAGAGAGAGAGTGAAAGAGAGAGACTCAGATGGAGCCATTGCCTAAGGCTGGAAACAGAGCTTGATTGTAGCTTCGAGACAAAGACTGAGACTGTGACTGCGACGGCGACTGCGACTCCTATTCTGTGAGCCTTACACACTTGTCAGCTGTTTATCTTGGGCGCAAGTGTTGGACAAGTGTTCGCTTGTACTTGGCAAATACAATATACATACATATAATATAATATATATTGTAGATGTCTGCAATCTTTGGCATGTTTCAGCGATTCTGCATATTGACAACGGCATTTACATAGCTTCCATATTCTTACACGCAGCAGCCTTCAAGTGTTTCCAAGTGGGCGTGGCGAAATCAATTGCACGCCATTTTAACTTGAAGCATTGACAGCACATTAACCCACAGACGACCCCTCGAAAACACACCCAACACACGCACACACACAACGAAATCTACATTTACAAAAGACGCATACATTATTTATTAGCATTTCTTCGTTCTTTTCGCTCCCAAGACAAACAATAAAAGCGAATATTACGATAAACCGAATATTAAATATGCTACCAAACACTATATTCATATATGTACATATATTATATTTGGATATACAAAAAACAATATTCTTCCAGCGAAATAAATCTCTTGTTGAATATTTGCATTTAATTAAAAGTTCATTAACATGATTTATTTTGGCCTTTAATAGATCTGTTCTGACAGCTAAGCTAAAAAGCCACATTAAACGTGGCAAAGTCCAGGCATATTTTTGGATCTCTTTTAATGCGGTTTCTCCTTACCTTGACAAAATTGTCTTGTACTTTAGGGAAAGTGTATAGGCCACAAAAAAAATGCTTAAAGAGCTGCCCCCAAAAAAAAGTGCTCAATCAGCATGGAGGGGATTGAATATGGAGAATATTGGAGAGAGGGAGAGTGGAGTACGATTAAATCGCTGACTGACTTGATTCCAACGCACGAATTGACACTTGAGATGGATTAGCATGCGACATGGGAAGGAAGAGATACTTGGCTTCTTTTCCTTCAATATGGGGCTTCTTCTTCCTGTTGAGGACTGGCTTTTGATAGGATACCGAGAGGATACTGAGAGCGTACCGAGAGAGATAATAAATCAATGTACTGACTAAACTTTACGCATAACTTTTTATGATGCTATCTAGGTCCATGTTTTTCTGCCCCACCTCCAACTTTCCTTTGCTGACGCTTTGCTGTGGTCAAAGGGAAAATAAAGGAAAGAATTTTTGGTGGTCGCAGCTCGAGCGTTAAATTGGAACAGATGTTTCGCTGTCTGCGTTGCCATCGCCTCATTTAGGCACTTAAAACTAACCAAATTGCGTTGCGCTGTTTTTGTCTTGTTATCTTTCTCTCTGCCGTTGTCCCGTTGCCTCTGTTTCCACTTCCGTTTCCGGACAACGTTAACAAGCAACAACAACCATAATTTGGACTGTAATTTATGAATTATCAACAAAGACCGCAGCGAAGTTTTACATTCTGCAAGAGGTCTTTCTTCTTTTTAAATATTACAAGTATTAATCATAGTTGGCAACAATAAACCAACCATCGGTGCAGAGTTATATCTTTCACCAACTGTCATTTTACGCGTTAACAGGCTAAAAGGAATCGCGTCCTTGTTTGTCTGTCGATTTCAGTGCTGGCGTATTTTTGGAAGGCAATGTTAAATGCTTTGTCATACATCAAAATTATGTCATTATTTATTAATGAACTGTAAATGTGATGGATGTGTGTTGTTAAGATGTCTGTGTATATGTATGTTACCCTTACGCCCCCTTATACATAGCTAAATATACCTCACTTGACGTTAATATATAGACACTTTAAATGAGATTGCATGATATTTAGTCAATTTGAAATGAGTGCTGCTCCCAGACCGTCAACCATACTTTGAGTACCACTTATTTTCTATTCACATTTCACGTGCATTCCATCCTCATTTTGATAAGCTCTCGCACAATATAAATGTGCCTTTTAATATAGAATACTCGCGCTCTGTCTCTCTTTATCTGCACACAGAATGAGCTTACGAAGTTATTAGGATTTCTTGTGAGCAAAACTAAAGTACGAATTGACCCAGAAAGTTTTCTTTGACTGCAAAATGTATATTGTGTGTACAAAATATATATGTTTTATAAATTTAATTCATAGTGTTGCTTAAATTTAAATAATTTTCAATTTATTGTTTCTTTATTTTATCTCAAAACTGTTCTTCTATTTTATTTAAAATGTTTCTTAAATTCAAATAATTTTTAATGTGTATTTACCTTATTTTATTATATAGTTTCATTTTCCTAAAAATAACATAAATATTATACACATTAATTAAGATTTAATACTGTTATTTTCACAATATTATTTAGTTACTTAAACAAATGTCAGAATTAATCATATCTCACATATCTTTATTCCTTACTAAATTATAAACATATAAGTTTGTCTACTTATATAGAGAATTATGTAGTTTGTCATTTTGTTTGTGTCATCTGCTGTTGTATTTTCACATTTCTCATTTTATGCACAACACAAAATAAATAGACGCTTTCCTGAGCTTTGTGCAAAGCAGAGAAAAGTTAAAACAAGGATAAAAATCTGAACTGGCTTTTACTTAACAAACTGTGAATGCAACTCGAAATCCACGTTGCAATTCCAAATGCAGCTGTTGCACAGCAGTTACAACAACAAACAAACAAATAAGCACAACCACAACACACGCAGAGAACAGAGTAAAGTAAACGAAGCCACAGAGTGAACAAGAGAAATCGCATTCAACATTCAGTCAGTGTCAACGTCAACTTTAAACAATGCAACTAATTTGGTACTGAAACAAGAAGAAATTTATTCTTGTTACTTGCTTTGCCCAAACTCTCATTTGTTCGCAATTTGAGCAAATTAGGCAAATCATTAGAGATATACACACAGAGACGAGAACCGAAAGTAAAGAGTCTATGTGGGCCAACGAAAAACTTTCATTAACAGCACCTGAGAGTATAGCTCATTATATATTTAGGAAAGCAGCGGGTAACGTTAAGGATTTGTGGCAAGCGGGGTAAAGAGGGTGGGGAAAAAGTTCGCATTAAAAGTGCATTACAAAAAGCAGCTGCAAGAGATTTGCGGACCCAAACTCTCGAGTAACTAAAGCAGATTTCAACAACAATCTGGTTCCTGGGCGCTGCGATAAAAATCCTTTTCACTACTAATTAATTAAGTTGTGCGGAGAAGCGACAAGAGTGAAGAGTGTACGAGTGTTGTAGTTGTAGTAGTAGTAATATTAGTTGCTAGGGAGGCTGCTTTAAATTCAGGCAACGCATTCATTAAGTATACGCAGTGTGTGCTGTGTGTTGTGGCACGTTGTATAACATGATAACCGGCATCTTAACACCTGACATAATTAAACGTTTTGTCGTGCGATGTTGACGATGTTGACGCGCGTCAACTTCATAAGCGCGCGCTTGACCTTCGTGCAAGCAGAAACAATCTAAGGATGTACACACACACACACGCACACACACACGTACTGAAAGGATACTAAAATGCGCTTATGAGTTTTGCGGTTGCCTTAGCAAGCAGCAGCATCCAACACAACACAACTTAAATATGCAAATATTTGCACAATGACTATATGTCTGAGCTGCAAGATGGTGTGAGTGAGAGGCAGCCTAGTTGATGACACAACACTTGCAACACTTTGTCTCACACACACACACATCCATACACAACAACCTCACACCCATTACAAAGGCACAACAGCACCCACAACAGCAGCCGCAACACACAGCGAACTCAAGCAACCGCAGGCCTGTTTATTATTTGTGGTCTTATCCTTTTATGGCATTTTTGTGGCTTCATTTTCTCCACACACACACACATACACACACACAAAATTGAATTATAATATTATTACATTTTTTTATTTCCATTCATTATTTCTGATTTTTTTCATTTGCGTGCGTTATTAATAATATTTAACAGCAAGTGCAATATCAATTTAATGGCAACTTTCGTACTAAGCTTGTTTAATGGCTGCAATTAAGATTGTTTTTACATGCAGCTGTGCCTGGGCTTAGCTTTAGCTACTTAGTTTGAGTTTGTTTTTTTCTTTCTTATTCTACTCTCTTTTTATTTTTTGTTGGGCCCTTGCTCAAGGCCAAGCCTTATCGTTGTTATCAATGCGTCAAACAGTCTGGCTGATATCGTGTCAGAAAGAGAGAAAGTTGCAAAGAGAGAGAGAATGTCGAGGACAGCAAGCGGTGGCCCATTAGCATTCGCTCTTAACTTTCCCTTCAATTTGTGCTCTTTCATTAAATATACTCTGTACGTTTTTAACAGAGCTTTTCACCAAACAGCAGTTGCTTTAAGCTGTGACAAAGCTTTTTTTTAGATGTTCCGCACGAAGCTAGATGGCGCCAGTAAAAGCTTTACAGTGGCGTCCACTATGTTGGACTTTTGTTTGGGAGTGTTACCACAGAAAAATTGAACTTAACATTTGAAAAATACTTTCTTTTGAGGTCCATAAAAATTCTGAAAGCTGAATCACATATTAAACCATTGCCTTAATTATAAGTTTATGGACTAAAGAAAATTCTTAGAATATATAGCAGAAGTAGTTTTTTAAAGAGCAACATTTATACTTTATTTATTTAGTGCATTTTAAGAAGGAATTTAATTAAAATGTAATAGTAAATTTTGTGTTATTTAAATTATAAAACTACAAACGAACTTTAAATTGAAATCTCTTTTAGTATATAATTGAGCGACAAATCCGCAATAATCTTTTTACAACCGCGCCTCCACTTCCTGTCAACTTTTCAATCTACTCAAAAATAGCAACACTCCTTCGAGCTGTTGTCACAGCATCGATTAAACCGTTAGTCGCATTGGCTGTCAGTGATCGGCAAACGTCAACTAGGCTTATCCGATGGCCAGACTGCGATATGGCAACGCTGGCTCATTAGGCAGCCAAAAACTGAACAAAAAAAAAAAAAACACGTTGAAAGTCGCTGTTGGTCACAATTTGTATCGCTCGTTGATCGGTGCGTTTATTGAGGCGAATTTAATTGGCACAGGTAAACAGTCAGTCAAAGTCAAAGCTCCAAATGTTGTGCTACAATCCACCTCCGTCCCTCTTATACCACTCACATCACCTCCCCCTTTTGCCGCCCACTCGCAACACGCGCTACGCGGCGTGTTTTCTTGGCTGCCATAAAAGTAACAACAAGTTAAACGGCCGCCCGCCGTTCACAGATCCCCACAGACGACGTCATATGCACACCCCTCCCCCTCACTTCACCCCTCTTAGACCACCTCTCTTTCATGTATGTAGTTTGACCGTTCATACGTTCGTTCGCTTCGTTGATCTGCGCATGCGTGGCGCGCATATTTCATGGCAAGGCGATAATTAATGCAACCAAAAACTGAAATACAAAGTGCCTCTTGTTGTTGTTGTTACTGTTGTTGTGCGTTGTTTTTATTTGTTGTTTGTTGCTGTCGTTGCCCAAAAATTTTATATTAAATTTGTTAGTTTTTCATACGCTGCATTCATAAAGTGCTTTGCTTGAGCACATTGTGTTTTTAATGGGGTTTGAAGCAGACATCAAAGTGATTTTGACTAATAAATGGCAATTGTTCTCGAAAACCAAATTATTAGACTATACACACCTTTATACTTAAAGAGCTTAATAAATAGAATAACTTAATACATACTATATTAAATATAAATGTTAAAAAATTAAATTAACCAAAGTATGAATGAGTTACTAATTGCTAAAAATAAAAGAGTAAAAGAAAATACTTTTTGAAATAATGTCATTGAATTTTTACATTTTAAATTTGTGAAGTTTTATAATTGTATGAATAATGTGATTATTTCTGATAGGATAAACTATACTACAAAATAATAAAGTAATAATTTATTGCATAAATACTTCTTCCTTGGACAAAGATTGAAAATTTAATTTTAATACTATATGTTTGACCCAAGTCATTATAACAACATAGACTACAAAATTATAAACGTTTAATATCTAAGCGGTTGTGTAAACAAAATTTAAAATTGAATGAAATATAGTTTTATCAAAGAAATTAATGAAATGTAAACTCCTTAAATATTCTCAGCTTAAACCAAAATTTAAATTTAATCCCCACTCAGTGTGCTTTCCCAAATGTACTTTTAATGCATTCACTAGTCGCAGTTAGTTAGTTAGTTAAACACGTCATGTTGATTTGGCTTGGCTCACGCGCTTGATTGCACAGGAATCTATCAGCAGGTTTTTGATGTCGACGCTTGGTCAGATCGATCGATAGACCACAAGACTTTGCTGTTCTCTCTCTCTCTTTATCAATCAGCTTTACTCTCTCATATTTATCACACTTCTCTGCGCTTTTAATAGCTCACTCTCTCTCTCTCTGTGTCGGTGTGCAGTGGATGATTTATTGCCAGTCGCCTAGTTTGGCATTTGACGCATTTGTGCAACATGCATTTTGACATTCAGCGCTGATTTGTGTGAAATTGGTAAACGACAAACAAGAAAAAAGTTTATTTACCAAGTGTTGCCTGGGCATGTTCGTTTAATTAAATTCAATTTTTGAAATTTAGTTACAAATGCAGATGCAGATTTTTGATTTATTAATAACAGTGATTAAATGCCGGCCTGGCGACACTTTTGCAGCTTTACAGCGAATTTGTCGCTGGCGCCTGCGACTTATTTGCGTGTCTTTATCTCGGCTATATTTGCAAAGTCGACGCTGTGCGTGACACGCAATGCCAAGCCCCCCCAATGGCTGAGAATCGAGCGCTGTTTGTCCAGTTTTGAGGCAGCCAGTCAACCAAGCAGGCAACTAATAGGCAAGCTGGGCAAGTCAAAACAGCTTGGTCAACTGGCTGCAGTTTGTGGCAGCCACAGAAGTTAAACGACGCTTAAACAGTGCACATGCCACAAGTACAAACCTTACCTGCACAGACAAAGTTATACAGATAGTAGTAGTGCCTTCCACGTATCCTCTGATAAAGTGACCAAACATTGCACAGGTGAGTCATCCAATTAATTCGTTGTTGCTGTTTTTGTTGTTGTTGTTGTTGTTGCCCAGAACATTGCTGCGTATGTTGCCCAATTAGCATTTGACTAATTGTTACTGCAGGTCCATTAGATATTCAGAGCTCTAATTGTATTGCCCAGCAGACATGGAACTCTCTATCTATCACAGACACATACATACAGACAACTATGTCTTCCTGGCGCATTGCCATAAACATTTTGCAGCCATACTTGCTGCTCAACGTTGCGTATGAGTAATATTTACAATTAGTACTGAGCTGTAAATTGCATTACGTTGCGCCCAAGTGCCGTCGAACAAAATATTGTACGTAAACTTAATTACTGTGAGCAGTGAACATCAACTACAAATATTTTAGATTTCATTCATATTTCATAGCTAAAGTCATTCTCACAAAATTGAATTCACATTTGCCAACACTCACAAAACTGTGCAAAATTGTGTATCAAAATGGTGAATTTATATTTTCGCATTTGAATTTGCATTTGAGTTTCAGATTGAGTTTCGAATTTGACATTTCGCCCACACTCGATCGCCTGCAGAGGCAACTTCATTAGCCCAATTATGCTGTCAAACAAGCTGGGTAAAAAGTTATTTTGCATTCAAGTAAAACAATTTGCAAACATTTGTCAAGAAATCCAATATATGAATTGTGGGATTTTTTGCTTTGTAAATGCATATTAGATTTGTTTAGACACAGCAAGCAAATTGCTATGTTGTATTAAAAGCATTCAAAAATAAATAAAATCTAATTGTTAAAAACATACTAGAGCTCCATTTTCTTGTTTTTCAATTAGTTATTAGGCTCAAGTTTCTTCAACTTTAATTGATTCGCTTTATCTAAACGAAGCAAGCTTTAGTTTCAGTCAATCATTTGAAAGACTAATAATCATCACAAAAGCTTTGCCTTGTTTTCAAGGATCTCTGTCACCTTGGCACCTACTCATACTTCCTGTCAACTCAGTAGTACACTTGGGCACACAATCTGACAGTGTATTGATTGGTGCCATTGAGTACACAACAAAGTGATGATCTGATGCAGAGAATACCTGAAGTAAAGCGAATTTAATTTGTGGAGAAATCGAAAATGTCTTTACAAACAAGAAAGAGCTCACTCGACTGTGCGGTATAATTCTTTAAATTTACCGAAATATACTAAAATCTATATTTGGTATATCAATATACTATTTAATTTAAAATAAGCCATGGAATACACAATATATAAAATACAGTAGAATCCGCTTATAGCGACTTTCAAGGGACCGTCGTTATATCCGGAACACCTACAAACCAAAAGTTGAAAAATAAAATTTTGTTTATTTTATGGTTGCCATAGGTTTTTAAAATGCAACTAATTAATGTTTTAATCAATTTAATTTGTATGGGAACCCACCAAGACATCGAAATTTCGTCTCAAAAACCACACGGACGCTATAAGCGGCGTCGTTATATCCGGATTCTACTGTATATCAAAAGAAACTAAATGTCGACTTCTCAAATAACTTCTACCCAAGATCGACATACAATTATAATTAAAATATACCATAGTATACAAAATATACCAAACTGACCTGCAAACCAATTAAGATCCTCATATAACATCTAAGATTACCTATTTGAACTTTGTTTCAAAATTAAATATTTGTTAGATATTATTCCTAATAATTCTAGTCACTCTAAATTAATTAATATTTAATGGATTTCATGATGAATCTATTGTAATTGCTAATAAGCAATTGAAGCTTCACAAAGTCCCTTAACTAAGAGTGTTCCCAGAAACGCTGAGCTGCGAATAACGCTTTGTGTTTCATGCCTGGCTTGGATTTATCTGTAGCACACTTTGAGGCGTTGCTTAAGCGGATTTTACATTGTTGTAAAAATTTAACATAAACACAGTGCACACTCACAAGGATAGCCCAAGACAGTCGTAGCTCGTCATCGTCATCGTCGTCATCATTGTGATGATGATGGTCTCATCTTTGCTTCAATTAATGCTAATGGGTTGCCTCTTGAGCCGCCGCAGCTTTTGTGTGCATTTAATGAGCTCGCCGAGCCATGCCCACAATTAATGAGAGCTTTAGCCGACGCCCCCAGAGCACCTAACAGGGCTAACACGCTCACACACACACACACACACTGGGGAGAACAGGGCTAAAAATGAGTGTACGAGTAATCTTATGTTTTGTTTTTGGCTATAAATATAACTGATTTCACGTTGTTATTCGCTTGTCTCTTTACAGGTAAGTCGCTCAAATACTTTTGCCACTTAACGCAGCAGCGTCCCAAAGGTAAGACCAAAGGGGGAAGCTGAGCTGGCTGCTTACTGCTGCTGCTGGGGCACGGAGATCAGCAGGCAAGACGCCTCTTGTTAGCTTCAATGTTTATTTTTGGGCGTGGGGTAAGTCTCAACCACCCCCGTGTAAGGCAAATACCTGAAAATATCCTACGGAAATAAAAAATAAAGATGAGAGACCGAGTGAGCGCTAAAGATAAAAACACTTGTTCAACTTAAGGAAAACAGCAGTTGAAAATTGCTGTCGCTTACGTTGTTGCTGTTGCTGTTGCTTGTTTGGGTCGCCCCCAAGGAGGCGCTAAAGTTATTTTTTTCTTTCATTTTTACATATTCGTTTGTACTTATGTGCAAGTATGTGTGCGGTTGGGTCGTCCTTCCAAAAATTCTGCTTTTCATTTGTTTTGTTCGGTGTATTAGCGCCAACAAAAGCAGCAACAAAGGGCCACAAACCACAAAAAGTGGGTGGCAACCTGTTGAAGTTCCCAGACTGAGGCGCCAAAAAGTAAACAACAAAAACAAACGCTCCGAAAAGCAGCAGAGACAGAGAGAGAGAGAGAGAGAGAGAGAAAGAGAGAACAGACGAGAATGAGAGCGTATGCTAACTCTGAGAGCAACGCAATTGCAAGTACTGCAAATAGCGGGAAATCGCTTTTAGTTAAGACCACAGAAAAGTTTGCGGCACACGCTGGCAGCATGTCAAAAGCTTACGGAGCGTAAAGCTCAACAATGCACAAGGTGCTAATTTTAGATACAGGTTACAAGGCGTGATACAAATGCCAGGCCACAGATATCACATAAAAATGATTCTATTAGAAATACGGATTGAATTATTGATAGTATAGTAGATAAAAATGCAGATATTTTTAGCAATGAGTAGACAAAGAAAATGCTATCTCCTAATATAATAATAAATCAACGACAAAGCAATCATTAAACATGATATAAACATAAATTCATTTTTATGTGACTTTGTGTCTAAAGTGTTATAGTTCTAATAAAACAATAATTAATTGCTATAAAGATTCAATTCACTAAATTTGGATTTTTTTTAATGCATTTCAAATTTTAAATATAAACGAATTAATCTATTTATTGTTAAAAACAAAATTCAAAACAAATAAATAACAATTATTTAAATGAATAATATTTCAAAAATGTTTCATCACCTAAAACTTCACAAATGTCATAAGCAATAATTAATTTATTTTATTTTAAAATATTATATTATTAATTGACGTTAAAGTTAGGAAGATTTACGAAAAATCGTATATACATAAAAACTAAAACATTTAATTAAATGAGCAGCACAAATTGAAAAGCATTCAATTTAAATTTGAGAATATTAAAGCGAACTGAACTTGATGACATTTATATCTAGTTATAACTAGTTATTCACAGCTTTTATCCTTAGTCAACAACAAAAAAGCTAAAAGGCAAAAGGTATAAAACTTGGCAATGTCAAAAGCTTTTACACAGGGAAATTTGTGTGATGAAAATGTGTTGACAGCAGCTTTTCGGTATTTAGCACTCACTCCTTCTCGCTTTTCTCTCTCTGTCTCTGTCTCCCTCTCTTTGCAGATGTCTCTCTGCGGCAGGTTTTCCGCGCGCAGATTGAGAGCTTTGCTTTTGGACGGGTTATGGTGTGTGCTGTTGTTGTTGTTGTTGTTGTTTTTTTTTTTTTTTAGGTGGGATGTTAATGCTCTGCTCTGCTCTGGTGCTGTCGCTGTCTCAGTCTCGGTGTCTCTGTGCAGTGCAAGTGCGAGAGTCTCGATATCTGTTGTCTCTGTGATTCTATATGCCCACAAGTGGCCCGCTGCTGCTGCTGCTGCTGACGCCGCTGCTGCTGCGTCGACGTTGTCGTAACTCCGAAAAATCCAGTTCCAGTTTATCCCCAGCAGGCAGCATGTGCGGACGTCGTTGTCGTCGTCGTCGTGGTTGTTGTCATTGTCGTCGTTGTCGTTGTCATAGTCGGTCTCGTCTCGTTGCCGCTGCTGCTGCTTCTGCTGCTGCTCTTATCGTAGTCGCGTCTTCTGCTTAGGCAGCATCAATTGCCCGCCGCGATTATTAGTTGTCTATAAAAGCGCAGAACGAATATCGTCGCGATCGACAATCGATAAACTGCAAAACAGAAGCTGTTTTGTTTGCTGTGCAGTGCAGAAATCGCATTCACATTTGTAATGCAAATCACAACGAAATCGTAATCACATCTCAACATCGAAATCGAATCGCAATTCAATGTGTACGAGTGTATTTAATATCCAACTGATTTATAATTTTTTTGTTGTATCCATTTACATTATTCATCGACATCCATCATTAATGCGATATCAAAATAAAAACGTATGCAGAATAAAAGCAAATATATACAGAAAATGTGAACTGTTATCTCATTATCAGAGTTTCCCACACCTTGTTCTCTCCAATTGCTGTTCTTGTTGATTAGTTATATACATTATTTCTTTCTGTTGTTGTTTATCGCTGGATTGTTGTCTATGGTTACCTTTTATGAGTCCGCACCCATATTTTTCGGCCTCACAACTTATGTGCAATGCAAGCATGAAACACGCCAGAGCCCCCCAAAAAATATAAAAAAAAAAATTAAAAACAAATCATGCAAGTTGTCAAAAAAAAAAAGAAACTTTCAAAAAGTTCTCACACAAAATTGTTGTTCATCAATTTCGTATTTGTTGGCTGATAAATGCTGCGCTTTATTTGCCATCAGCGTAATAATGATTTGAGAACCAGATTCGAGTGTGAGATATTATCAAAATTGCTAATTAAATTAATGGATGTTTGAGCATTGCTCATACGCCGCATGGCACGCATATTGTTCATTCGCCGCGTTTGCCTGCTGTCAATCCATAATAATTACTTCCCCCTCCCCCCATCCACCATTCAAGACAGCCGACTTGGCTCATTTGACGTCATTATATTTTGCATATACATACATATATATTTGTATTTTGCCCAAATACTGAAAGCCATCAAATCAATTTGGCACTCGTCGCTCCATCAAAATGTATACAAATGATTAACATCGATTTACAACTGATTTTTATATGCACGTATTTACAAATCCGCGACGTCTGGCCGCTTGAGGGCTGCGAACTGTGGCCCCCTCGTCAAATCATAAATGTTCAACAGTTTAATGTAAAATCTCATAAAAATGAATACAGAGTAACCCAAGTATTCAGTACAACGAGTACTGCGCATTAAGAGGGGAGTTCGCCGTATATTTTATCGCATAATTTGCAGCGTACGTGTTTCTATTGCCAAAAAAAAAAACACATACCCGCATATAATTTTTATACTTATGTATATTTGCTGCAGGCGATAAAAATAAAATGAAACAAAAATGGGAAGACAGTGCGAAAGAGATGGCGAGAGAGCGTCACACGCGACTGAAACTTCCTCGTAGCGGCGATAAAACCAATTGCCCCGATCTGATATATGTATCAAATAGGATTGAGCGAATTTCACATTACTCCATTAAGCAAATCATTCTCGGCAACGCCAATAAACCTGTCAATGATTCAAACGTAGATATGCGTGCAGTTTAGAAACGATCAAGTTTGTTGAACTTGCAGATACCACGCAGATAATTAAAGAGCTGTAACGGTTGCTAAATTTCAGTTTACTCTATTTTAATTTAATTTAATGCGAATTCGTTTAGACAACAAATATGCAAATTGAGCAATTAAAAGAATAGATTTTAAAACCGCAGACATTTAGCCAACGGAAATGAGCTCATCAATACATATAATATTTATTACAATTATTATTGGCGCATCAATATAAAAACATTCCAAGTATTTCCAACACATCGGGACTTTTTAATTATTCTTCTGCCCGCAAGTATAACACTAATTGTAAAAATCCCTATAAAAGTTTACAAAGTTGTGTGTGGCTGACCGTTCGTATACTTAATGGCCAGTGGCACGTAAGCAAATAAATGTTAAATATTGGAATAAATGTTGCGCTGCATTTGACGCAAATTGTTTATACAAATCTCAAATTGTTGCTGTTGCTGTGCGCTACATTTCGCTCAGCATTTTTTTTTTTCGCTCGCTCAAATGCAAACAAAACTAACAAAAACTACACCAGAGAAGCAACAACAACACAAGCAACTTCAAACGCTGATCAAAGCTAACTGCGCACCGGACGCACACGCCTCAGTCGACGTCAGCAGCAACAGCGACGCTGGCGCCAACGGCGACGTCGACAACCCAAAAAAGCCGTGTTGTAGTTGGCCCCAAACGAAATGCCGAAATTCACAACATTTGCATGCAGCCACACACACCTAACGGATGCAGCAACAACAACAACAAAGATACAAAGATACAAAATGTTTATATCTTTTACGCCGCGGCGCACGTTTTAAACGTTGCGACGTCAGAAGTCCAAAACGAGAAAAATTAATATAGAAAAATTAAAATAAAAATAAATAAAGTGAAAAAAACAATTTTGTTAATTGCTCGCATGGCAATTGTCAACTCGCTGGCTAACACACACACACACACCATCGCACACACTCGCGTACACACGCCTCCCCGCCACAACACTTGTAATCCCTCTATGCACAGCGCACACAAAAGCTGAAACTCGAGTCTCAAATATATTTTGTTGTGAATGTGCTGCGATTGCATTTGCAAAAATTTGTCAGTCCGTCTGTCCGTTTTGGTATTTGTAGTTAAGTGTAGTTGTTGCTGTTGTAGTGCTGTCTATTTCTAATTTGGACTATTGTTAGATGGCGATTCAGTTAGGCAGCTGCCAGTTTGGGATGCGTAGCAATCTATGAACATGTCGTGGAGATTTTAAAGTATCTTTGAAGTGTTTCGACGACGACAACTACGACAACATTTTCAAGTGTTTTTCCTTTTTTTTTTTTGTCGTGTGTGGCACTGAGCTCTAAGCTCAAGCAGCTAATTGACAAGCCCAGGGGATCAATTAAACCCAGATCGCGTACTAGGCATTTCACGTTTAGGCTCAGAGAGATCTCGTCAATTATTGTACACACACACACTGAGAGATATATTCAAGTCGACTCGCAGCAATGCAATTGCCCGATTTTGGTTACCCTTTTGCGTGTTTGCAGTTTCATGTTCAACGACAACAACAACGCAAAAAAATGCCAAAAATGTTTAACCTACATTTAAAAATTATGAGCTAAAATTGCCAACTGCAAGATACAAGACACAAAATAACAAAAACTCATTAAATTTTATGCCGCATCCGCACGATGCAAGCAACAATAACATAACATAAAGATACGCGCACCAAAAGATACACAATAACAACAATGTATCGAGAATTGGGGGCTCCATCAATTTTCAATGCCCATCAGCAGGCGATGCGTCGGCAGGCGGCCCAAAAACTGAACTCGTTTCATCCTGGACTCAACGCAACACAACCAACACAGCCACAAAACGGGACAACGGAACCAACCAGACAACAGGACAAACAGACAACGGAGACAGCCAGACAGACGGACAGAAGGACAGACAGACAGACAGAGGCAGAGGCCGAGTCAGAGGCACAAGCAATTTAATTAAATGCATTTTAAGCTTCTTTTTCTGCGGCCACTGTCGCGTTTTCTTCATTTCATTCCACTTGCAGCGAGTCTCTTGAATGCAGCAACTCATTTGCAGATGATGACAAAGAAAACAGAAAAGACAAAATTTAAGTTCACAGTGTTTTTCTTTAATTTCGTAAAGCAAATCAGGAGAAATATTTGAAAATTTCTTTTAAAGTTGAGAAGTACTGTTTGATTTAACACATGTGTGAAACATGTCTTTAAAACAATCCTTAAATTAGTAATCTTTGGTATTGACACCAAGATTGTGGACAATAGAAACATACATGAAATTAACAAGTAAGAAAGCTACAGTCGAGTGTACTCGACTGTGAGATACCCGCTACCCATTTTGAATAAAAGCAATATATTTTGCGGTATTATTCTCAAAATATACCAAATATACTGCAAAAATACTAAAAATATACCAAATGGTATATGTGGTATATCGATATAGTGCCGCATTCAAAATATACCATAGACGGCACAATATACCAGATTGTCAGCCAAAGCAACTCAGACCCCTAGTAAGTAGGCGTTTTTGCCCATACAAAAGTATTTCTTTAATAACTTCGACAATTTTTATCTGATCGCAACCAAATTTTCAGGGATCATAACTACTATAGTTATTACCGTATATACAAAAATTCGTAACCCTAGCTTTAAAATTACGCTTGTTATTCGATTTTTTTGATTTGCAGGGGCGGAAGTGGGCGTGGCAAAAATTTGAAACAAACTTGATCTGCGTGCAAACATAACAAATGCTGTCGAAAAAAAATTATAGCTCTATCTCTTATAGTCTCTGAGATCTAGGTGTTCATACGGACAGACGGACAGACGGACAGACGGACAGACACACAGACGGACAGACGGACATGGCTATATCGTCTCGGCTGTTGACGCTGATCAAGAATATATATACTTTATAGGGTCGGAGATGCCTCCTTCTACCTGTTACATACATTTCCTGCCGGCACAAAGTTATAATACCCTTCTACCCTATGGGTAGCGGGTATAAAAATATTGTATTAAGCAGCTTCTTCTTAAGTAAATATTTCTTAAAGAGGTTCTTTGTAATATATTTAATTTCATGTATAAAAAGAAGCATGAATCGAATTAAAATATTCTATAGAAGTATTTCAGCACACTTTCCTTTTGTAAGCGAATGTTTTATTTTTGAATTGAAGTATAAGTATTTTAACACACCGTTTATACATATGTAGGCTAATACTTTATTTCTGGATTATTAGACTACTTATAACAAGTATGTTAAAATACTTCAGTTTTTTTGTTTTGAATTTAATTAATGTTTACATCAACTCCCTCTTTCTCAACAACTCAATTCCAATCATCAAGAGTATTGAACTGATCGACTTGCCATAGCTGCGCTTCAAATCACTCGCATTGTCATATCTCCATCGCCTTTTGGTCAAGTGCAAGGCACTCAAAAAATCACCCAAAAGCAAAGATAAAAAAAATATATGTATATGAAAAGAAATGAAATGTTCAAACCAGTTTTGTGTGTGCTGATGACACCCGAAAAGAAGCCGATTCGCGGTCTCAATAATTTTTATCTCTTTCCTTTTGTATTTTTGGTTTTGTGCTGTGCTGATGCTTTTGGGCGAGACCACTCGCAGTGTGCTTTCAGAAATGTCTTAAATGATGTTAACGATGCCCTTTGGGTGTTAATTACAAGTACGATTTAATCTGGACAATCGACTGTCATTAACTGTAGCTGAATGATCCGCAAATGTGCTAATGAAACTGACAGACCTTGAAATCTCAAACAACAACAACAACATATTCGCATGGAAAATTTGTGAAAAATGTTGTGTTGAGAGACGATTCAGAGATTCATTGATTCAATTAGCCTGTCACAACAGTTTTTTACTACATAAACAGGCCGAATGTCGCCCCATATTCACAGATATTAAAAAGAAATAGCGAAATGAAAGAAGATAAAAAAAAACACAAGTTGTTTATAGATAAATATAGACGCAAGAGAGAGGCGCGTATTAGTCTGAGAAGCAAAAAGAAAAACAGCTGAACTTTTCATTTATTTATTTTCTTCTTTTTCTTTCGTTGCCCACAAAAAGCACAAAACACAAAAGCCAAAAACCAACAGCAGTTTGTTTGGGTTGCCAGAGGCTTCGTGTGTCTCTCTTTCTCTCTGATGTGAGGGAGGCAGTGTTTTGGCCAATGTTCGGAAAATTCACTCAAAAATTAAACGCGCGAGCAATTTCATCTGTTCTTTCACCTCTCCTCCCGCAATTCTTGGTATTGTTGTTTGCTTGTTTTTGCTTGTTCTGGGTGTAAATGCGGCGGCTTTTGTTTCTGTTGTTGTTTCTCTGTTTCTGTTTCTGTTTCTGTTTCTGTTTTGTTGCCGCATTGTGTGAATGTGTGTGTATTATGCCCGCTTATTCCTTGCTTTTGTTTGTGGGCAGAGGAGCAATCGAAATGAGTGACAGCATAACTGACTACTATAAAAATTAAACGCCACTTTGAGCAAATTTGATTGACTGACACAAAGCCTTGCCAATTTGGGCAGGTGTCACCAGGATTCAGATCGAAATGTAGTTACTCGACGGCCGCCTGCATTTTTTCGATTTCATTTCACACACAAAAAAAGGGTGACATTTTAAGCCATATGTCAGCAAAAAAGGCAGCCTGCATTTATATAATTTTATGGCTCTTAAAAAATAAAAATATGAAAGACGTATTAACCGAACTAAGTGTGTTCGACAGTGATATACCCGCTACTAAATTTGTATGAAAACACCATATAACGCATGAATACTAAAAAAATACCGAAGGTCATATTTGGTATATCGTTGAAGTACTATTTTCGAAATATATCATTGTTTTTGGGGAGTTAATTAGTAAATTCAATTCATAAATTACCCAAATGCCATAAACATAATAGGAAATATGGTCTAGTTTTAAAATAAAAGTTTCAATTTAGACAATAAAATTTGCAAAAACTTTATTTTAAAAGAGTTACTAATCAAATCACATTCATAGCAATTCAGAGTTCTACTTAAATGATCACTTTTTAAGTTAAATCTAAACAAAAAAATAACACTTAGATATATGTATTTCATACATTTTTTTAAACAATTACAAATCATTACAGTATAAAGTTCAGTTGAAATGTTTCTCTTCAATTAAGGTAACAAAATAAACAAATAAATTTTATTTCATACGTTTTAAAATACAAATAAAAGCTATTGGCGTTAAGAGTTAAGTTTACAAGTTAAAAATAAAACTCATTATAGTGCAGAGTTCAGTTCACTCTTATTTAAACAAATATTCAATCATTTTTAAAGTCAAATAAAAAGTCATTACAGTACAGTGAGAGGTTTACTTTAATTGTTCAGCAAAATTTTCTAGCCAGCACACAAGAGAGAGAGATAGAATGTGCAGCATGTTACAAATCCTTTACAGCCTTTGATGGCATTATAAAAATGCCAGAAATATACTGCACACAGTACAGCATTTAATAAGCTTGGCGATTAGCCAGATCTGTTGTCGACAGTTTCACTCAATCTCTAAGCTCTTCGCTCGCACATTCGAAAGACAGCTATTGGCTTGAAGCTAATGCTGGCATAAGTTTTTGTGGGCCGCCTCCGTTTAGGACATTTGTTATTCCGTTTGTGCTGCGTGTGGTAGATTGAGCACTGAAAGTTGTGTGCTAAATGAAAGGCGCAACGAAATAAAACGAAACGAATTTCAGAAACACCTGTCCGTCGTATACAAGTAATAATGGCAGGACACACGCTTTAATCTCTCCGACAGGCGTGAGTTGCATGACAAACTTTGATTAGCTGTTCGCTTTAGTCGCTGCTGTTTGCTGTATACATAAATGCAGGCCTAAATAGAAGTCGACAGTCGATAGGCAGGTTATAAAGACAGCTCTTTAATGATGAATCGCTTTTTAAGTTCAGGCGAAAAATGAAATCTCCCCATTGGCCATGGTTAAGTGACTTAAGTGCCGTCAAGAACTTTTTTCTTTCTCTTCTCTTCTTGTTCAACGACTTAACGCTCTTTGTTTTGTTGTTTATGTTCTTGTAGTTGTAGTTGTGGTTGTTATTGTTGTTGCTGCTGTTACTGTCGACGGCGTTTATCTAATCAATAATCGCAAAAAATGTCAAAATAGCAAACGTGCAAAATCTGTGGGGACAATGACAGTGACAAGGACGAGCCTCAATCTCGTCGCCCCAAATCCCCCAAACAGCCGAGTTCTAGTTATGGCTGTGTGAACGAACGTGCTTGGGCCTTAAAAACAAACTAAACCAAACACAAAGCGCAGGCAAAAACAAAACAAAAGTTCATTCGCGTGCACGTGTATGTGTGTGTGTGGGTAAAAACTTTTAAGCAAACAATTGTTGGGCAGCACTCGACGGCCTAATAAAATCAACACACACACATACACGTAGGGCAAAAATCACAATGACAGAAAGAGAGAGAGTGAGAGGAAAAGCTATTCGAAAATTGACAATATTGACGCCTCTGCTGGTTCGTTGGATAATAATAACATTTGGTGGCGCTTTCGCACTAACGAAACTTGATCAAGCTATTTGCCCGCGACGCATATTGATGTCTACTATGCTGTGCCCTGCACTGAAATTGTAGCCGCTTAATGGCAGCACCGATGTCGCGTTGTCGCAGGGCGACGCAATTCGGACACATGTCAGGACTCGGCAAACAGCCGCTAAGTGGATGCTGTGGCAGAGCGCTTCGGTCGTCCTTTTTTGCATTTTATGGCATAATCATTTTATGCAGGTACGACAAACGACTCATTATGGTGCTGTCAACAACGACCTGAGCTAGTAATAGAAGTAAAATGTGCTAATGAAGTATGGCACAAGCCAAGCTCGTTGGTTGTCTTGGCCATAACTTAACTAGAGCAAAGTTATTTAGCGCTGTCTGCTGAGAAGTTTTTACCGCATAGCCAGGTAATAAACGACTCCATTTATTAATTAAAATATGCTTTAAAATAATATTTAATTAAATCACAAAGTGTGTTGGAAAATTACTCGCATACAATTTAATTAAGAGTACACATCAAGTTTTTCATTTCATTAAAGTAAACTAATCCTTTTAGTTTTGAACTAAACTTTAAACGTTAATACCATTAACGTGGCTTCCTGCTTCAATTTACTTTGCCAAAAGTACAATAGCAGCAAATAGCAAATATTACGTATACGTACATATACGTGATACGCTTTGTACTGGCTGCAAACAATTCAAACTACATTAGTGGGTATTAAATCAGCAACTTTACTTTCCCTCTCTGCCAAATCTATTTATGCGCTTACTTATAAAGTACCATCAGCCGAACTTAAATTACCAAATTACGTATACGCAGACGAGCAAAGCTTAAATGGAATATATTTGTATGTGTTTCTGATACTCAGGCCCATAGAAGTTAATGCAGCCCCAGCTTGAGTACTTTACAACTCAAATAGAATAGAATCAACTTGAGCAACATTTATTTTCGCCAACTGATGCACTTGGCTAACAATATGTTTGCTGCCTTAAATCAGGGCGCCATAAAGACCAAACAGAAATAGACAAAACACACAACACACACATTCGTGCACACGCTTTGCCAAAAATCAAAAACTTCAGAATGCCTTTTTATATGTACCTCCCCAAAACAAAAAAAAACAGATAGAGACATACTCAGAGTTTGGTTGCCAACTTTTTGCTGACAATTTGCAACTTTTTTTGTGTTTTTTTTGTGTGTTGCTTCTCAACGATATTTTCATTCATTGCCCTTTTGTTATTGTTATTGTTTTCGTTTTCGTTTTTGTTACTGGTGCTTGTTTTTGTTGTTGTTGTCCCCAAAATGGTTTCACATTTCAGCGCGCCTAGAACTATGCAACATTTTGCTTGGTTGCCTGCCAGTCGCAGGCTTTTAAGCTTGCTGTGTTTATTTCAACCTCTGTCTCTTACTCTCTCTCTCCTTGATGTGTTTCTACATCTCCGGCGCTGCGTCCTGCGTGCCAGCCAACCAAACTGTTTGGGTAAACACATTTAAAATTTTCGTTTTTCGTATTTTGACAGCGAACTGCACAATCCGCAAATTTGTGGCAAGCCAATGTGCCCCTTGCCTTATGCTCATCCCACTCACCTTTTTTTTCCCTTTCTCTCTTTATCTCATTAAAGGTCTTGCTCATTATACCAGCTTTTGCATATCTGCCAGCCCATCCATATACTCTATGCACACAGTTCGCCATTTGTAATCATTAGCTCAAGCTGTCTATTTTCATACGTTTCAGTTTTGCCTGCCTTCAACTTTAAATTGCTTTCGACCAAAGCAGCAACATTTCCGACGTTAATAGTATTTTCATTAGTTTGAGTTTAGCCACTAAATCGAATATTTAATAAGAATTAAGCAGACTTTAAAGTTTGTTATTTATTTGGCAACTCAATCTGAAACATCTTCGTCACTTGATTGCCCTGCGGAAAGCGTAAACAATATTCAGCAAACATTAAACAAAAATCTCCACAGCTTTCTCTTTTTTCTTAAGTAGGCAACCGAAGGCTCATTGCACAATTTGCGCGCACAGTTTTGACATTTTCTTGTGCTTGCTTTTTGCTTATAAACTTTGCGGTCGGCGATTTTTGATGCCACTTTAATTAGCTAAACTTTCTTTGCGGCGCGACAGCTGCCCTCGCTTCTCGTCTATCTTGAGAACTGAGACAGGTGGCTTCGCATTTGAATTGCTAATCATACTGTTGATTTAATAAGAAAAACACCAAAAACAAAAAAAGAAGAAATACGAAACAAATACACGACTAAGAAGTTTTTAATGATGCTGGAGCCAAAGTTTTACATTTTACAATCAGCAGACAAAAAAAAGTAATAAAGAACAGTGAGAAAATCTTGGGGAAGAAAGGGAAACGCAACTGTAATTTGCTTTTAATTAATGCGTCGAAACAGGCTGCCAACTGCAGCGCCAAAGTTTAGTTTTATTTTGAGCTGCCCTTTCGCAAAAAGCTGTAAAGCCGTGCAAGAGATTTGTCAAAAACTTAGTTGAGGATTTTGAAATTTGGATTTGGATGGCTGCCAAACAGGCCATGGCGAACCAGTTTTCGCTTCCCACCAGACGATAAACCTGTCAAGGCGTCAAATTTTCTCGCTTTCTCTCTCTGCCTCTCTAAGGCAGTTTTCTAGCCAGTTTGGTTTATAGAAATTGTGCATTGAAATGGAAATGTGCACATTAAACACATGCAGCACAGCAGAGCAAAGCAACGAAAGTGCTGCTTGCATGTATATTGAACATACATATATAATCACACACATTTTGGTGCTCGACTGCAAGTTTGTTGCATACATTTTGGGGCAGGCGTCGCAAGGCGATGTTGCATACTAAAAACGACTTTGAACGAATATTGAATCAATAAGGCAAGCTCGCAAGCAAATAAATCGAGTAAATCGCCTTAAAATATGCTGTTGAAATTTCAAGCACATGATTTTGGCAGCTCAAACCTTAAAGCAAATGCAAGCAATTATATTCCTTTTTCGAATGTAATTTTCAAATGATTTACAATTGAATTACACAAAAATGCCTTGTGTACGTGACTCATACATTTGATTGTTATTCCTAGGCCTTTTAATTGCATTCCAGCACAACTTATGTAATGTGTGTGTGTGTGTGTGAAACTTGAGTCCCCGCACCGACAAAAGTCACAACATGGCTCTGCTTTCAGAGCCTGTCGCTAATAAACTTGATAAATGGCAAATGGCCTGGTGTCTCGGGGTCCTCTGGTGCTCGACATGAAAACCTCTGTGCGTCATTTTGAATTTCACGCCATTAGAGAGAGATGTGTGTATGTGGGGCAAATGTAGCCGTAAGATTTGAGAAATGGCGCATCATTAGACTCGAGACAGGCCAAGTGGTGTCGAGTGTCGACTGCTCTCTCTCTCTCTCTGTCTCTTTCGACTGATTCGGCAAGTCATCAGTGAATGGAGGAAAAGCGAGATGTTTCTTTGTATCGTTTTATTTACCCCAAAAAACAGTCACAACATTCGTTGTGAGAGTGTGTGTGGCAAGCGCAAATACACAACAAATATGAAGCGTATTGCATAGCCAAAAAAGAGAGGGAAAGAAACATGAAAAAATAAGCGTGGGCGTTGGGGCGTGGCTGTCAAAAGTTGGCATATTTGTCAGACGTTTGTCATGACGTTGTTGATTTTCCCCCATCCGCAAATAACATATTTACACACACATTCATATGTGACGTAATGCGCTTGACTCGACTCTCATAGTCTAGGAAATTTTACCACACTGTAACTCTACTCGGCTTGGTAACTTGATCAAAGTAGCTGCAATTTCCACAAAAGCTAAGCCAAGCATGAAATATAATCACAATTTCAGCATATTTGCTTATGTTTTTGAACGTCCATACGTCTAAAACATATTGCCAATTGTTCGCTTCAATTGCTTCTTTTGCTCACTTTCCTACATTACGTATACGCACTGTTTGACTCTTCAACTGCAAAAATTCCAATCTGCACACAACTTTCACTCAAGAAACCAAATAGCACAAATACTATACATACATGCGATAAAGTTTTGTAGCTCAGTTAACTTTACATACAATGTGGAAATGCAGTTGTTGCCAAGTTTCAACAAAACTTTCTCAAATGCCGCATTGAAGTATTTGCAATTAGTATACAATGACACAAGTTGAATTGCGACAAATTAAATTTCCTACAAACTCTATTGACACCATACATTGTTGGGCAAGGAATCGATTTCATTTTATAAAGAATTAAATTATAAGAGAAAATTATATTGAAAAGCTTTCAGACATTTTATGTCTTAGAAATTGAGATTAAATTTAATGTTTATCAAGCTATTCAGGTTTTTTATTTATTATTTCAAGGAAGAATGAAAATAAATTTTAACAAATTCAGGTACTTAACTGAGCTTTTTAAAATTTAAGTTTATTCTGTTTTAAGAAGGGATTGAATTGATTCAAAAAGGTTTTTCGACATTTATTATTCTAAAAAAATAGTAATTATTAAAATATACTTTAATTCGCCTCACCTTTGCAGTTAATTCAAATTTACATATTCAACTTAGCTTATTTTATAAGAAATGATTCAATTGATCGGAAGCAACTGCTATCATTTATTAAAAAAAAAAATAGAGGCAGCACATCAAATAATTCTACATTTCACATTGGCTTCTGCAGTTTTATGTTCCTGAAACCCGATTAATCCACAAGCTTTTGAAAAGCTATCATTGCATTTGCGAAGTCAACAATGCGAACAAGAATGTTGCACAACATTATGCAAAGCCATTGAAACAGTTACAGTTACAGTTGCAGTTACAGTTCAGCCAAAGAAACGTGCCACATCAATGCAGCTTTTGATTTTGCCTGCCTAAAGTCAATGCTAGCGCCACTCGAATGTGTTGCACAGACTGAGAAGTGGTAGAGAGTCTCAGCAAACGGAACATTTCCAGTCAATTGTGCAAAAACAAGGCAAGTGTTGAAGAGCTTATGTGTGTGTGTACTGCTGCTAAAACGGGGTCTGTTTTGCCACATGAATTCACTGCAGGGTTTGCTTGTTGATAGGGAGTGCTGATCTAAGGATTGTGTTGGCATTTCGCATTTCGAGGGAAGGGAAGGGGAGGGGAAGAAGTGGAGCAGTCGAGACTTTGGTTAGTTAGTAGCAACAGCTGCAAATGTAAACAGAATGAGGTCAGTTGTCGGACTGTGGCTGGTGTGCTGGTGTTGCATGTTGCTTGGGCATTAGGGCAACTGTTGATAGACGTGGGCTACTAATCACCAACCATACAGTGCTGGACTGTCCTTTGCATATACACACACACACTCACACGCACACACACTAGCTCACACTCATTCGCATATCAGTTAAACGACAGCAGACAAGAGGCGTCTCCTGCATGGACGCATGCAAATGAAGCCACAAAATGACTTTTAAGTCGTTGCTGCTTCGTATTCCAGCTGCCCAGTGGCGCCAACTAGATTCACAACATTGCGCTATTATATCTCTATTAAAGCGTAAAGTTATTCAACAAGCAGTAGCCATAGGAAATGTGTCACTTCTATGTTAGCTAAGTTGCGGCAACTCAGTGTCTGTACTTTTTATTTTGGTAGAGTTTCAACGACTTTGAACATACTTGTTGTTTCTGCTGCTGCTCTTTCTTTGAAATATAACTGCTCACAAAACATTAAGCTATTATATCACCTCTATTGATGCATAGAGTTATTCAACACTTTGTTGCTTAGATTTTTTTTTAAATAGAATGAAAAAGCTACAGTCGAGTGCGCTCGACAATGAGAAACCCTCATGGGTAGAGGGTAAAATAATAGTTTATCAAAAAAAACCGAAAATATACCGAATATTCTATTTTGTATGTATATCAAATTTCTATTACATTCAAAAAAGACCACAGTGCATAAAATATACCTAAGCAGATAAGAGACTTTTTTTCAATTAAAATTATTTCCTAAATAGTTTATAGAAATTATTCTTATCGAAACGAAATGCAACGCAACGTAATTCACTTCATGTCTATACTTCACATTTTGGTAGAGTATTGCTGACTTTTAACCTACTTGATTCTACTGCTGCTCCTCCTTCATTTAAATGCTTTCGTCTGTCGCCTTCGCACACACTGCGTACGTTATGAATTATGAATATGCTGCGTCACTTTGATGCGCGCTGCTTCCACTTCCTGGGGACAATTTTGTCTACGACATTTTGAGGTCGCTGTCACTGGCGTCCCCCAACCAATTAATTGTCAATTGCCGCATTATACCCCACTGTCATTCTCGTTCACTCTCTCTCTCTCTCTCTCTCTCGCTGCTCCCTTTCGCTGGGCACTTACTGCACATGTTTGCTGGTGAAATAAAGTCATAAAATGTTGAGCAGAGTCAACAACGAGAGGCTCGGCTCGGTGCTTGGGTGGGAATGCAAACAGCAACCTGGCAGAAGGCAGCTAAAAAAAAAAAGTGAAACGCATGAGACAAAGTTTTTCATTTAGCTGCCGCGTTTGCAAAGTACATAAAAATTTTAACAAAGGCACACATGTACACACACACACACACACACACACACAGAAGCCTTGCCGCGAGTTGCGAACGCGCGGCGTTTGCGACGTTTTTTTTGACAATTTATTTATGCGTTTAATAACGACATCATCAGCATGTAAATACGAACTCACTCACACACACTTCCGCACTCTTCCGCAGTTCAGAGCGAGGGGGCGTGGCAGGGGAAGCGTCTACTCCCTGGCGTCAGTAATAAAAATGTCGCAGATTTGACAATGTACTTTATGTTGTGCGACTTTTTCAAGTTCGCTTCCGCCACATCGTCTCCTCCACTTTCACCTGTCATCCTGTGAGAACAGCGTTCAACATATTATGTATTAATTTTGAATGACTTAAAGCTGTCGAAGAGAGTGTGAGGGAAGCTGCTGCTTCCGCTGCGTGATCTGAGTGTGTCTCATGGAAATTACATTAATAAAGCAGACACACTCAAGCACACACAAAGTCAGTGAGGCAGGCAGCTCATTAACTCAATTCGCAGACTCAATTCAAGCGACTGAATGCCAAAAGCAACATCTACAACAACAGCTGTTGCACTGTATACAAAACAGATAAACAACATACTCAATCCTTCCTCCTTCCCTCGATCCTTTCATTCATTGCAAATGGGCTCAAACTCATCGCTTATGCGTCAATGGCAAAACGAGAAAACAAACATGGGCTGGCTATAAATAAGCAGCTAATAAGGATAATTGCCTGCTTTACAAATTGTCGCCGCTCTCTTTTCCTCTCTCTCTCTCTTTCTTACTCCCATCTACAAGTCAAAATAGTAATAAATTGGCAAAGAAAATTGCGTGGCGCAACAAGAAATACGAGGCAAGCCAAGAAAAAGCCGCAAACCTTCTTCCATTTTCCCGCTTCTCCATACATTTCTTGCCATATGGAAGTGGGCAAGTCCTTTGAATTTTATTTACATGCACACATTTACATATGTATTACATAGGCATGCATATATAGAGAAGAATACTCTACTATATATGCTCACATGTGTGTGTGTGTGTGTGTGTGCTCGCTGCTGGTTAGAGAGACAGTCTTATTTATGGTCGTGCGGTGTGGCAAATTAATAATGCGACTTTCTCATTTCTGCCTCAGAATGCTGCCTCAGAAATGTATGTAAATGGAATTTGTAAGCTGACTAGCTGACTGCAGCTACTAAAGCCCACAGCTGGGGTCCATACTAAGCAAAAAGGGGCTCCACACCGTCGGCTTGGTATGCAAAATACGGCCACAAGTCTGGCTTATGCAATGCAGCTTAATACAATCGGTTAAGTTTCTGCGGCTTAAGAAAAAAACGGGGGCAATAATTAATTATATTGCGCGAGAGAACGCAAAAGTTTTTAATAGAATTGTAAGGTAGCACAAGGTCAATGAAGAATTCTTAACAAGTAAGAAAATTACAGTCTGTTGTGCTCGACTGTGAGATACCCGCTACGCATTTTGAATAAGAGCAAACAGCGCAATATTATTCTTAAAATACTGCAAATTAATACCGCAAAAATACAAAAATATGCCGAAAGCTATTGTTGGTATATTGAAAATTTACCATAGAGTAATAACCAGAGTACATACCAGATTGTCAGCTAAGCCAACTGAGACTCTCCGTTTTTTGCCAGACAAGATTTTCAGAACTCTTCTATCCTATTTTTTATAAAATCCTTAGCAAAATTTTTATAGAAGAATTATAAAAATTTATTATAAAAATAATATGTTATACAAACTAAAAATATTTCAGTTTACTTTACAACTATTTTCATAAATTATGAAAATTTATTGAAATTATAGCCAAATACGAGTACTCTAAAGCTACATTATGTAAATTCAGTTCAGTTAATAGTTTCACTTTTGTTCTTAAATTAAATATATATATTTTAAACATTTAAAGTATTATTGTAAAAGCTTACAAATTCCTTCGCATTGAAGAGTCTCCATTTATTTATTCAAAGTATAAATCCATCGTAATAGATTTTATAAAAAAAACATTTAAGTTATTCTGGCTTTTGAATAAGACCATATGTTGCTTACATGACTCGTGTGATAAGTTTAGCTTTGGTCGCCTCTTCTCGCTCGCTCGCTCGCTCGCTCGCTCTTCTCAGCAGCATACTAACGCCGAGGGCAAAATACAAAATAAGAAGAAAAAACACATGAAGGAAGGAAAGCAAAAGGCAATTTGCAATTGAAATGCGGCTTTGATGATGACAAAAACAAAACCAAACTTGCCCATTTGACTTTAGGGCCTGTCGCCTGTCTGGCTTCCTATCATTCCTTTCACATGTCCTTTGCTTCTGATGTCCCCAAATGCTAATGAGCCAACTAAGTTGTTCTCTCTCTTTTTCATATAGTCTCTTATACTTTCTCTCGCTTTCTCGCTTGCACTATAAGTATCACGTTGTCGTCCTTCGTTTCGCTAAAGCTAGCAAAATTTATTACCCACTTCCTGTCAGCAAAACAAAAAAAAAAGTAATAGCCTTACAACCTGAGTATGTGTGTGTGTGTGTGGTGTGTTTTGTGTGTGTATTACATTCAATTACATGCAATTTCTGGCTGGCTATTGTTTGTTATTGCATACACATCGATCGAAGGCTGCAGCTGCCTCACTTGATGAACGAGCTCCAGTTTTGAGTCCTGCGCAACATTCGCATCTATCGTACTTTAACTCATCTTTTATTTACATCGAGGACAGGCGACTGGCGTCAAGCTGGCGGCCACCACAACAACAAGAATAACAAAAACAACTTTGACACAATGTCCAGCAAAATTACAACAATTAAAATAAGGCACACAAGCAAAGGAGAAAGCGAAAAAAAAAACAACGCAGAAAAAGGATGCACGGGGCAAACAGATGAGTGCAAATGACAACGGAACGAAAGGCAAATGCAGCTCCAGTTGGTTGTTATTAAACAATGACCCTAAAGAGGGTCTGACAACTTGGGCATACGACTTGTAAATACTTAAAATCTAAACGAAAACCCAACAACAACAAATAACACCTCAACTTCAAGTCACAGCAGATCCTAATAAATTTGTAAACTCGACCAATTAAGAACCTGAAAAAGGGTTCAGCATACATATTTATTAGACAATGCTGCGCGAAATTTATACAATTCACAATCAGCCAACGGTTGGTGTAATAATAATTGGAAATGTCGAGGGACGCAATTGCTTAAAATGTGTTTATTCTGTTTTCTATATTGTGGAGGAAAATTTAATTTCAGAAGTAGCGAATGCTAAAATATTATTGATTTAAAATTTTGCATAATTCATTATTTTCTGCACTGCATTGTAAAACAATTGTTGTGCAAAAAAACATTTATATAAGATAGTAGAATATTTTTCATACTAAATGCTTAAAAAATACTGAAAATAGTAAAATTGATAGGCAAAGCGATTAAATCGTTTATTTTTATTAAATTATTAAATGTCACAAGATTGGCACTTCCAATAAAATATTTAAAATGTTCTTTTACTTTTACTACATTCAAAATCAAAGCAACAACGATTGTTAAAATTAGAATTTTTATCCTCACGAATCCTTAAAATATTAATTGAGATTGTAAATTCATTATACATATTTATTAAAGATTTTTAACATGCTTAGAATGAATCTTTTTTTTAAATAAAATATGGATAGAGTTAAGCTTGTCAGATTTACACAACTTATCTAAGAAATCAGAAAACTGTGTTTTGCTTTCCAAAGTCGCAGCTAATTAACACAGCTATTATTGCTCACTCAGTTTCATGCTTAGCCAAACTAATTGAGTTTGACATTTCTTGCAGGCTTTTTGCAAGTACTTGAAATTACTTCAAGTGTATTCAAAGTTCGTATGTCATGTCGCAAAAAGAAAACACATTTAAGTTGTTTTTCTCTGCAAGTCACATTTCGCATTTTCCTGCATATAATCTTTTCCCCTTCCCGCTGTCATTGTCCGCTTCCTCATTTGCTACTTGTGCGCATTGTGTATGCGCTTTTAATTATTTGTGTATGTTTTTGCTGTTTTGTGTCGTTTGTTGTTTTTCGCTCGTGTCGTCTTCTCTCTCTCTCTCTCTCTGGGCTCTGACACGGTCACGTCCTTGGCTGCCTATGCCCCCTCCCCAGCCCGCAGCCTTAGCCCTTGTAACAGTGCCACATTACGAGCTACATTTGAGCCATGCAAGTGACAGCTTTTAATTAAATAATTAACTTGTGCCTTGTTGCTTTCATCTCGCCAAACGAGACACGAAAGCTGAGCACAATGCAAAACTATGGGTGAATTATATAGCCAATGATGCTGGTTGATTAACTGAGCTAAACAATAGACAAAGTCAGTAACTTGACTGGAGTTCATTGACAACGCTTTATGGCCAAAACATAAAAAAAAAACCAAAAACCAAGAGAAGAACTATAAGCACAGTCACTTTATGCGGGTTGCAAAACTTTCTCGTCGATATGCAGCACAACAAAGGGCCAAAACAGCAGATTTACTCGTACAAATAAATGGCCAAAACTATGCGATGCTGATTGCATACAAATTTTAAATTTATGCCACAAGTTCCCTGAACTCCATAACCAATAACCAGATCTCAGAGCACCCACTAAATTGGATTTGGTCTTTATGTTTTTGTGCTTCTCGTGTCTCTGGTCCTTTTTGTGCCCTTTAACCTTTTTAGATAACGCGATTTATGGTCGCCAAAAGCATCGACAAAATACGGCTAATAACTTGCGGCAGGCGAAACATTAATGGACTTGGGCATTGATTTCCGTAGCCGCCATTAATTGTGTCGTAAATGCGTTATTGATACATCATTAGGCAGACGATAAACGCGGCGTATGCGCAATATTTTCAGCTGACAACGAAAACTTAAAGCCTTCCTCTCATCACAACTTAAAGCTAGCTCTTCAGCTATATTCTATTTTCATATAACATATATATATTTTTTTTTCTTTGCTACTCTTTGAAAATGCTTTTAAGCCCAAACTGTGGCAAGTGGCCAGCAACCCACGCTGTGGCCCTACTAACAAAAGCGATGGTCAGACACACTGTGAGTGTCCTGCAAGTGCCCTTCGAGCGATGGCAGTAAAAGGAAAAAAAAAACAGAGAAGCGAGGGGTAAAAAAAGGCAATAAAAATATAATTAAAATTTGATGCTTATCATTTAAAGTCCACGCCCAGCAGCTTTCAATACTGGAGCTTTATTTGAATCCCACTTCAAATGAAACTCTTTTCACTAACCAAACAATTGCAATTGATAATGAAACGAAAATTGTTGGTAACTCATATCTCGTTGTTGCAGTTAAGCTGCTTAACTTGATGTTAAGGTTTCCCAAACCAGCTTCAGGCAGAGAGAACCCTTTTAAAATTGATTAACATAAAAGTTAATGCTCATAAATATGAAAATGAAACTTGACGTTTCGTCCAATCGATCGATACTAGGATGAAAGTTTCTAACGCCCAAGTGGTTGTTGAGGTGACTAGGGACTTCGTTTACAATTAGAATTAATTATTTTCGAAATATCTTAATGGGCAAAACTAATTGGAAAATGGAAGCTGCATCAAAAACTTCTTTAAACATTCCCCCACACGGATCACATATCTATGGTCTTAAGAAACTTGATTGTTGACATATAAATTTCTCTGGGAGTTTAAACAGAAATGAAAAGGTATCACATATTGCCTGAGACATTTGCTCGACTTCCAGTTGCCAAACATATTTTCTGTGTGCGCTGAACTTGCTTGTCATACCAAAAAGGCTTCGAAACCTTCGGCAACCATCTGTGCTCTCTCTTGGTTTGCTCGCCTCCTCTCCAGGCAGCCTCGTGGCAACCTCTGGTGAACGTGACGCCTTCAAAGTGTCGCCTCGTTTTATTTGGTGTACGTGTCGAACGTAAAGACATGCAAAAATGGACTGGGCCACACACAGAGTGCCAAAAGTTTAATAAATATCATATAGAAATAAAAACAAACAACCACCGAAAAACAAAAAAACAATCTGCAAATTAATGAAAAATGCTTTTGGCATAAAAATAATGAAGCCAAGTTTTAAGGGGCCGCATTAAAAAATGTGTGTAATAAAAAAATGTTGCACGTAAATAAAAAATGCGAAACATTGCAGCAGTTTGAATGGCATTGATGGATTCTGATAAATGGACAGACATTATGACAAATATGCAAATCAATATCCGACTGACAAACTGACCAATACACAAACACGGACACAAACACTCACATGCTACGACAGGCTTGTCAATATTTGTGCGATAAAAATCAGAATCGCATAGTGCTACAAACAATGGCCTGTCATTCAAATGCAAATATCGGAGAGACAAATGTAGTACGAGCGAGGGAGAAAAAGTCAATGGGTTCCATTTTTTTTTTGTGGGGCGTGTTTGCGTGTCCAGTCGAATAATCGGCAGCAGTGTGAACAAAACTGCAATTAGAACAATATTGAACAGCAACAGCAATTGGCATGCGTTTAGAAACAAACAAAATGCATTAGAAATCTATTTAAACTGGTTATACTATATAAATAATTTGTTCATTCAGAACATAACAATGAACCACAAGCTCTCAATTACCAATGAATAAAATAAGAAGTTGAGACAAACAAATCCCATTATAAAAGCAAAGAAAAACATTTGAAATACAATAAAAATACCATACTACATAGTATATATTTCATTTCAATAGAAATAATATTATTCTCGAATAAATTGCTTAATCCTATAAAAAAATACTATATTGTACAAATACACTAAGACTCAAACAATTCCAATTCATTTCTGAAACGTAATTCTGTCATTTCTTTGGCACTGTTTATAAACAACTGACAGTTGTTGTTTAGTTCGAGGAGGTTTTATGTGATGGCTGGCAGAACAGCATAGAACATAGCTGTCTACTGATGTCAGAATTGAAGTCATTTTGATGGCATTCATAAAAGATTCAGTTTCAGTTTTGACGTTGCATTGTTTTTCGATGGAATTCTGTCATGTACAACGCTGCGTATGCGTGCTATATATTTGAGATAACAGACCGGCCCATTCCATCTTTTCCTCTCTCTCTCTCTCTCTCTCTCTCTCTCCCTCTCACTCTCTCCCTCTCCCTGTGTTTTAACATTTTCTCTATCTCGCTTTTTGTCTGCATTGAGTCCACGTACATTTCATTTCCATTCATTGCTATTCATTTGGCCATCGTGTTTGGTTTTAATTAAATTTTCCGTTTGTGTAGACATAAAAGTGGCTCAACATCAAAAAAGCGAAAAGTGAATTAAAGTGCAATCAATTTGTAAATTATACCCAAAAAGTTATGTATTAATTCAACTGGCGTAGGCGTCAAACAGGCATTTTTATCCAGCATCCCACGAAATACCAGAGAAAATGTTAACGCGCGTCGCGTAAAATTCGCAACAAACAAATCGAGGAACTTTAGACTTTTTGTCGGCACCACACACAATGGGCGATACATTGGAGGACGCGCCGCAGGCGACGCGACGCGACAAACCGCAAACGTTGAACATTAGTCCCGAGGAGGCAGCCGCTGCTGCGGCAGCAACAAGTGCTGTGGCAACCTCGTCCTCTTCAACCGTCTTTACATCCTCCTCCTCGACCTCATCCTCCATGCATTATGCGCGAAATCGCACGCGTTGCGATCGGGAGCGGGAACGGGAACGCGATCACTCGAGTGATGGGCTGAGCAAGAGAAATGATGAATTTGTTGGCTTGGTGGCGCCACCGCGACGTGAGAGTCTTAACAGCTGCGACACGCAGCAACAGCAACATCAGCAAGAACGGAGCTTGGCAAGCAGTCCCGGCGGCTTTTCCAGCAGCCTCAACAAAGCGATGGGCTTCAACAGTCGCAGCCTAAACACAGCATCGAGCGGCTCAAGCACCGCCGGCAGCACCAGGTACTCGTCCAGCAGCGTTGTGGTTAGCGGCGGCGTTGGCAATTTGCCCGGCACCACAACGCGCAAGTGTGTCCTCACGCTGGACGGGTACTCGTATGTTATAGGTAAGGATCTGCTTACGTGGCGGCGCCGCACCTGACACCACATAAAACAACTCAGGCACGTCCCCCGAAAAGCGAAAAAGATAAATTTGTGGAGGAAAAGTGCGGCTGGGACTGGGACTGGAACTGAGTATGAGATACTTTATTGCCCAAGAGTCACCTTGACGTTGCTCTTTTGTCAAATTGAACTTTTGCTCCAAAGTCAATTCCCTGCGCTGGGCTTTGACTTTTAATTCCTAACCCGACCTCAACTTTATCTCGGTTGATTCATGCAAACGCATAAAATAATATATATGTATCTATTTTTCTATCATTTCATTGCAGGTAAGTCAATTCAGAAGACAATAACAACCACGCAGGCAGCACAAGATGTTGTAGTAGAAGATGAAGAAGAGCTCGCAGAGCCACAACCAGAAACCAGATTGAATGAGACTTGGGCCGAGGTACGTGGCTCATTGCAGCATTAAATTGAAAATGAAATTGAATTTCCCCCAACGAGTCGGGGGCTATTATAAAAGTTGACTTCACTTCTCTAACCGTATTTCTCTCTCTCATTTCCTTCCGCTAACAATTCATTTCGAATTGCTGCTTCTGCTGCTGTTGTTGCCGGAAAATTTATGAGAAACTTTTTATGCTTCTTGCATATGGCCAAGAACTTGCTTGTAAACCAAAAAGTGAGTAGCAGCAGCAGCAGAAGCAGATTGCGTATACGACGCGTGTGGCCTGAGTAAACATTTTAGAAAATACTACTGGCCAAAATGAAAATGTATTGCCAGTCTTATCGAAGCAGGTTGGTTAAGCTGGTTACGGTCGAGATTGCATGAACCACTTTTGACTGACAGCCTTCTGTGGGGAACTTTGATAGCAAAGCTTGTACTACGGCGGCTGGACACATGTGTAAGCAATGCCTTTGTCGAACTATCGCTTTCGTCCTCTCCTATGTGAGGCTGTTGTTGTTCTTGGTGTTGTTGTTGTTGTTGTTGTTGTTGTGGGGGCATCGTTTACATGACATAAAACAATTTGAAAACAGCCAGCATCAGTTAGAAACAGGTAAACTAAGCTCAGGCTTTTGGCCAACTGTTTTTCGGGCTAATAAACTGACACAGACCACAGCAAGTTTTCAGCACAATGCGTGTGCTTGTGTGTGTTTGTGTCTGTCTGTATTCGTGTGCATTTCAGATAAAATTCATGAATTCAATTTGAGGTCAAATGAATTTTGAGAGCCACAACTGAAAGGTAGAAAAATAATCTCCTAAATACCAGTAGGGAACGTTTGCTCTGTGGCGATTTTTCAACCAAATGTGCAAAGTCAATTTGTGGCAGCCCTTTATGCCCAGGACACATAAATATATATAGCCATACAATATATTCCAAATGTATTTTCCAATTAAATTTTAAATTCAAAGTGCAAAACAGAACAATGAAATATTGCATTGCAGTTTAAAAATGCTCGACTAAATTCACAGCGGAATTATGAAATTAAATAAAATGAAAGAAAACATTTTTCGAATGAGAAATCCATTTGTATAATTCTAATATACTTTTAGCAGATGCTTTCTATTTGTATGATGATCTTTTAAAAGTGGTAAACAATACAAGCCATATTTCACATTCACACAGAAATGAAAATTTCGAGCATTGGCTTAAATAAATAAGTGAGAATCTTTGTTTAACTGAGAGTCTCGAGTCCAGATGGTGAATTATTTGCCGCGTTTTGGCCGTAATACTTGCCTTGCAGCGTCACGTAGCGACAACAAACTGTGTGCCGATTTGGGACAATGCCACAAAAGCCCGGAGAAATGTCTGAGGCGACGCCCACCTTACCAACTGCAAAGCGAAAAACCAAAAAAAAAAAAGGAGCAAAACAAACACCGTAAACGTAACCGGCAACGCCGGCTAAGAGACCAAGTGACGATGTGGCGCGCGTCGTCCTTTGGGGTTACAATTTATGGGCGCTGCAATATTTTGCAAATATCCGTAGCATATCCTGCGGCGACAACAGCAGCAACAACAAAGCGACAACGTCAAACGAGAATGACAAGAACAGACAAACAACGAATGCAATAAATAGTCAAGTGTTTGTGTTCGGTGTCGGCAGTGTGTTGGCAAGTGTGTCCTTCAATTGACATATTACACTTGTTATAGTCCTGGCCGCGGCCGCTTTGTCTCGCTCTTCGCTCACAGACAAGGACGAGGCCGTCGACGCCGTCGACATCAGTTGTCTGGCCGGGAAGCGGCAGTTAGAAGTCCCGCTTGGCTGATCAAGCGACATCAACGACAAGTTCAACTTATTGACAGCAGACCAATTGGTGGAATGAGACCAGCTTAATTGATGTGCTGCTCGGGTTGAGATGCCAAAGTCTTTGTGTGTGTCTGTGTTTGGCGAAAAAAAAGGGTTAAGTGGCCCATTTGGCTGCGGTTCAATGAATTTCCACAGGCATTAGCTAATTTATTGACGAACAAAAGCAGACGCAAAGCAAAAAAAAAAGAAGGTTAACTGAATTTAGGAGCTAACGAGGTTTAAGGGCAAACGCGAATTTTGCAGCGCGTTCAAGTGCTGCATACTTTCAGGCGCGCATAAATTCACGACCATAATAAAAAGCATTTTGCCAAGTTGGAGCTCATAATTTAAATGCCTGCTTTGTCTTTGCCTTCACGTTTGCGTTTATTTTGTTAGCCACGAGGACTCGACTCAGTGAAGTCAAAGTGACCTTCCCGGTTTTGACATTAGTCTTAAGCAAAAGCCCTTGTGCAAATTTGCATAAATTCCAGTCATTGACTTAAACGCACAAACATTTCAATGCATAATGGCAATGCGAGAATGGCAAATGTCAGACCACATGAAAATTTATTGTAAAGCACGGCATGGGACGAGGGACATTGCCAAGGAATTGGAACAGCTTTATTGAATTTTAAAGGGATAATGTATGCAACTTTTTTTGTGTAAAGTTTTTTTTGTATTATGCCCAGCAGCTTCTCAATTGCCAATCAATTTTGCTTTTACTTCTCGACAGACGAAGCTTTCCGACTTCACCGGACTTCAAGTGACAGCAAAGACATGAGAAATGACATCAAATGTGGGAGAGAGCAAAGGGACTCTGCTGTTTAGCAAGTTATCCTGTAGTAAATTGTTGTACGAGTAGATGTCTTCAAAACTGTTCTTACACTGCTGCAAATAGTTTCACAATTCTTTTGAAACTTTGGCCATAAAAATAAAACTTGTTCCCAGACTTCCCGTTGTTCATCATTTCTCAGACCACGTAAATCTTTTAGTAATTCGATGTTATGTTAGCTTAAAGCACAACAGTGTAAAGAAATCTTTAATTTTATATCATTTATGTTACAGCGTATCAAAGACTTAAAATCAATTTAATAACACTCTTTGAAGCCACTTTCACACACACACAACGTACATATCGCCAGACGTGAAGTTGATTATCAATGTAGCGAAAAAAAATGTATTTTAATTAAAAACAGTTAAAACGCGGCGCCAGCTTCACAACTGTCTGTGAAATTTATGAAGCCAACGGCAAAATGGCCAAAATGGCGTTGCCACAAACAGAAAACTCAGCACACAACACAGACACACACAATGGGAAAATGCTGTAGAGCTGAGCTGAACTGAATATGGCCAATTGGCTGACGCATCTCTTTGCTGTTTCTCACCGCCCTCACCCTCACCCTCGCCCTCGCCCTCGCTCTCACTCGCCTCGGGCTGTTGTTCGTTCAGACATCAAGGTACGCGGCGCGTACTGCCAATTTTCCCATAGCTGCTCAACATTTTTGTAGCATTTAGGCTCAAAGGATTCAACACGTACGTGTTTCTCCTTGTCAGGGACTGCGGCTGCTGCTGCTGCCGCTGTGCGCAGATGTCAAGGAACAGCCGCCAGACAATCTGACGTCGTTGTCCTCGCCGTCATTGTACGCTGCTTGCATACAACACAGCCAGTTGGCATTGTGTTCCAGCATACAAATTCAACCTAATTTCAAAGGATTTTGTGTCCATTGTATTGTACAAAGATTCACGATACTCGATTGTATTATTAATACAATATAAATGTTTATTTTTAAATTTCATTACATTTCTATTTTTATTATACGCGAATAACTTTTTTCAACTATTGTACAATGTTGTTATACCCGCTATCCATAGGGTAGAATTGCATTAATATTGTACAGCTAGATTCTTGAATTTACAGATAATAATATAGTTTTTATGATTCCTGAAAATTAAGTTGTAATCGGATAAAAATTGCAGAAATTATGTGTGAATTACATTTGAATCTTTGTTGTTTTGGCTGGAAATCTGGTATATCTTCAACTCAATGGTATTGAAAACGTAGTATATTTGTTATATTCTCGACTGCAGTTTTCTTTGCTTGTTTATTAATACATAACATATGTTGACATTATTATAAATAAAAACATGTAATTACTTGTTTTTAAATTTCATCAAATATAAATTTTAGTTATAAAAGAGAGATATTTTTAGTATTATAAGATTCTTAAAGTATTTCATATTATTTTCATATTTTGACTTGTTAACTAATATTGAATTCATTAATTTCTCTACTTAAACTTAAGTAAAAAACCCAGTTTATAAAAGTTCAACGTGTTGCTAATTTTCTTAATTCGTTAGAACTCAATCAGTATATTCAAAATAAATTAAGAACGTTGAAAAGTTCGATTTACCAATCCAATTTAACAAATGTGCGAAAATTATTGATTAGTAAAGCAATAAAAAGTAGAGATGCTTTTTTAAAACATTGCACTAAAGTAATTTCGAAAATAAAGTATATTTTGCTTATTGTATTTATTTACAAATATTCCTTATTGCTCATATCCTTTAATATCTCTCAAATTCAATAAAAACAACTATTGGAATTCAAGTATTTACTTAACAAGTATTTCACATTAAGCACAATCAATCAATGAGTCAGAAAATGCAAGAAGGCTACACAGTTTATGTTCTCTTTGTGTTGGCTGCTGGATGTTTGCGCTCCGGTTAATTTGCGAGCAGTTGGCTGGTAATTTTTATTGGCATCTCTTTCTCTTGCGAGACGTTGCCAACTTTCCGGCAATCAGCTTGGCAACAAGGATATCCACTTGCCACTCAACAAAGCGTTAAATTTACACTGTTAACTGGCAACTTGGAACTGGCATTTGCCAGCTGCTGTAGCTTTCATTTAGATCTCTCTTTAGTTACATGCGAATGTCTAAAGAATTGAAATTAGCTAAAAAATTGAATAAAAATTATACTTGACAGTTTAGTTTTAACAGCACTTTTGTCTTCTAGTGTTCTAGTGTTTTTATGCGAAGAACTTCAAGTCAAATTGATGGCTACAATTGAATGAAAGTTTGAGACAAATGACTCAAGCATTTGTAAGGATTTTAAAATAGTTTTGTAATTGCATTTTCAATGAAGTTAGCTGGAACCAAAAACAAAAAAGTGATGACATAATACAAAAATCCATTGATTAAGCAATGGATTTCGCCACCCACTTGTCTGGTCATTTTCAGGCACCACTTGACGGCCACAAGCGGAAATTCAATTCCATTCCCTCATTCCTTTACTCACAACCAAATACCAAATAACCGCAAATTCCAACCGTTGTCGACAACTGGTAATGACAGTTGAGCTTTTGGGCGAGCTGCTATTGTATTCCGTTCCCAGTTCCCACCCGAAAAACTCATGTTGTTGTTTTTGTTACTTTATTAATTAATCAATCAATCAGTTTCGGCTGGGGAATAACAAAGAATCAATGCATCAAAATGGCTAATTGAAATTTACTTTCGTCCATTTGTGACGCCACAAATTGTACATTAGCAACGCCACAAGAACCACATTAAACGACTTGATGAGCTGCTTAACCAATTGGCGACGCTGTGCACTGAAATTGCGTTTTAGAATTGAACCATTTTTGCAATGACATTTCTACCGAAAACTGACCTCATAATCGCATCCTGCTCCCAGAGGATAATGCCAGCATTGGGTGGCAATAACAGCTGCTGGCTGCCATTGCGATTGCTGTAGTCACTGCATAGCGAATATTTAAAATAATATTTCATAATCATCATAATAATGATAATAATAGCATGTGAATGGTAGCGCGAGAGATATGAAAATTCCTGGTTCGCGGCATGCGCTTATAGACTCTGTGTTTAACGTGGCGTATGAGCAATGCGAATGATTTGTTAAAGCAGCTACGAGCGCTTTAAAAAAGGCCAAACAAAGCAGCAGGATTGGATTAGTGTTCGCTTCGTTTTTTTGTGGCATTAACCACTTTCCACTTGCTCGATTTGTTGAACCTTAAACTATTTTTAAAGCAACTCATTTGTTATGCTATTTCATGGTCCATTTGCTGTGGCTCCAAGTATGAATAATCTTAAGGATTACAAATAAAAAATTCATAGAAAATACTTAAATATTTTCATCAAGCAAAACTTTGATTTACGAGCTTTTGCGTTAACTTTATCGTCCACCATAATTACATTAAAAATTTGGTAGTAACACAGCGAAGCAGAAAATAATGTCAACTATATGACAGCAGCATTATAGAGTAATATATTTATTTTAAATTCTTATTCCCAATGGTACTTTAAGGGTCAACAAATCGTTTAGATTCCCACAAAAATCGCAAAGTTTCTTAACATTTTCATATAAATTTATTATGCAATGCTATGCAGCATTTGATGTCTTGTCATTCAAACTTTTAACTTATTGGCAGCCAAACAAAATTGTTAAATGACTTCGTGGTGCAAGTTTTTGTGGCAAAGTTTGCGGTCTTAGCAAATTGTACAATAAGCGTTGCACGTGCCCCTCTGGCACTTCTAGTGCTTAATGCACTACAGCATTTGAAACTTTAAAACTTTTGCATAACACAAAATGACAGAAGACCTGTGACCTGTCTCTCCCCTCTCTCCACTCCATCGTTGTGTTCCTTTTTCATAGCACATTTGCACTGCGACAGTTCGCAAATCTCTGCGTTGTGCTCCATAAATCTTTCGAGCTCGTGCGCTCGACCACATGAAAAATTATACACGCTCTGAAGCAAACACAGCAAAAAGAATAGATGGAAAAGCTAAACGCAAAATGACGACTACTAAATACGCTTTCATATAAATAAAGTTTATAAAGCTCAAATTAAATCAGCAAGTTCTTAAAGGGGTAAAACTTTTAATACTATATGAAAAATTAATTTAATGTGCAAGTTAATATCTTTGCAAAACCTCCAAAATCTAAAATCTGAAAAAGAGTATAAGCTCACGTATTATTTGGACTTTGGCATTGACATTGGCTTGGGCAAGCTGCCAGGCGACTTTATGGCACTGAAATTGAATCTAATTTGAACCGAAAAGCAAATGCTGCCGTTTGCCGGGAAACTGGAAATTTAATTCATTTGATTTACGTACAGTAAATCATTAATTTTCATGTCCTGTGAATGGTTTTAGTTTGAGTTTTCCTTATTTTTTTTTTTTTGTTTTATTGAAACTCGTGACAAAAGCAACTGAAATGCAATTAATGGTTGCAAACAAATTGGATATACGAGTGTGTGAGGTTGTTACTAGGGCTTAAGTCTCAAGCAGCTGGCAGATGAGACCCTCGTGGGCAGCCAGTGTCAATGCACTGCTGGAAAGAGCTTGTCTGCGGGTAGAGGAAATGTAACATGCTTTGCAATTCACATACTGACAGCGTTGGCTTACCCCGGCTCATAGGTTGAATCGACGCCGGCAACGGCCACAATCAATTGCTGCGGACGATTTATGAAATCCGTGAGATTTACAATCTGTTCCTTGTCGCTCACATTGATGATCGTGACGAGTGTGTTGTAATCCTTGAGTGAGCTAAAGAAATGTGCACAAATGTAAACCATAATACGTCCTTTATGAATAGAAGCTGGCGCCACCTACCGTTTGATAGCGAAAACAGCGCGAGAAAGCGGCTCAATGCTGAAGCGTCCACGTCGCAACACAGGCAACTTGCGCAGCTCAATCAACAACTTGTAGACCTTATAGTGGCTTTTCTTCGCCAGCTGCTGTGACTCCAAATTAAGCTGCACATAGTTTGGATTCACTGGCAGCCAAGTTCTGGGTGCATCCGAGAAACCTATTCAAATAATTTATCACCCTTTGTCATTTCTATAAAACTCTTGACATTCTTTTACCCGCATTTCTGGCACTGCTCCACTGAAAAGGCGTACGCGCCGGATCTCTGGAAACCTTTTGAAAGTCCAGTTCACCAGCATTACGTGCTGGCGGATCGACAGTCTCCTCCCAGCTAATCTCCTTATTGTCCTCCATGCCCAACTCTTCGCCCTGCCACAGAGCACAAAATGTCGGATTAACCTTTAACCTTTTCGCTTAAATGCATTTCGCACTTAGCACTTACATTATAGGTGACTGCGACGCCGGGCAGCGTCATGAGCAGCATGTTCATCGCATCGACACTGTCGGCGCCAAAGCGTGTGGCGACACGCGGATTGTCATGATTGCCCATGACCCAATTGGCCGCATGCCCGCGTGGCATATAGACCAGCCACTTCTCCACGTTGTAGACAAAGTCACGAGCATCCGACTCGCCATTCACATTCGTGATAAAGTTAAAGTTGAAGGGCAAATGCGAGCCACGTACCCCATTCGCATCCTCATAGTAATCCGCCAGCTCCCGGAGCCCAGCATACGCTTCGGTCATCATAATGCGCGCTCCACCAGCCGGATGCTTGGCCGTATAATCGTCCAGCAGTTGCCGCCAATGCTGCACCATATCCAGCACTTCGGGCAAATCCTTCGTATAGATGTGCCGCGTGTAATCGTAGGAAAGTGGATCCGTTGACTTGCCCGAGAGAGGTTCATCAGCCAGCGTTTCGCTTTCAAATAAATGATTCACTGCATCGATGCGAAATCCGGCAACACCTTTTTGCAGCCAATACAACATAACATCATCCATGGCCTGCACAACGGCTGCATTGCGGAAATTCAGATCCGGTTGCTCCTTAGTGAACTGATGCAGATAGTATTGCTCTCTCTCCTCGTTCCATTCCCATGCCGACCCATAGAACACCGACTGCCAATTGTTGGGCGGTTGCCGTTTCCCATCTTCATCCAGTTTGCCATCGGACCAGATATAAAAATCCTCATAGCCTGGCTCCTTGGCCACCGACTTCTTGAACCATTCATGCTGATCTGAGCTATGATTCGGCACAAAGTCAAGCACAATCTTTATGCCCAAAGTTGTGGCTGTGTGCACCAATTGCTCAAAATCTGACATGCTGCCATATTCGCTTTGTATGCTTCTGTAGTCAGATATGTCGTATCCAAAGTCCACCATGGGAGATTGAAAAATGGGACTCAACCAAGTGGCTGTGATGCCAGTCTGTGCTAAATACGGCAGCTTTGAGATGATGCCCTGCAAATCGCCGATGCCATCGCCACTGCTGTCCTTAAAGGATCTGGGATAGATCTGATAGAAGACCGCATGCTGCCACCAATCGATAAAATCATCCGTTTCCGTGCTCAACAAACTGGACATGCTGGGTGCTGGCGCCCGTATCAAGAGCAGACTGCAAAGTAGAAGTAGTTGCGTTTGATGTTGTAGTGTTGACATCGTGCTGAACCTTTTGTTGACTTGACAGCAACTAAATGCGAAAGTTCGCTTCAGTTTTGTTTTATAAGTTAAGTCCCAAAGCTAACAACAGTCATACAATTATTACAATTTCAATTTGTGCATCATTAAAAGCTGACTGAAACTGTTCTGATTATTTATAATTGAAATTGAAAATTAGAAGCGCCTGACGGTCTGTTGTTTTTTTGTATAAGCAAAGCAAAACAAAACTGTTTGGGAACTAGAACCAGATCGCAATCTATAATTATACCTTTGCATAGTCAGATAATAAATTGTGACTTCCGATAAATGTATAATTTCGCTTGTCAGCATGGAAAAATTTACCTGCAGGGTATTTGGTAGTCAAAAAAGCGAGTTGAACACTCACTAATGTTTAACATGCATGAATAATTTCAAATATATTTGTTAAATTGTTAATTTTCATAACAAAACCATAATTTGCATACCAAATTTATTTTTTCCCAGCTGGGAACTTGAACAGCGTATTAGCCGACGGCTACATTCAGTTCTTTTTTTCAAAGGTAAAGCAAATAGCTTTTTATATGCCTGAGCTTTAAAGAACTCTCTATCTACTATCTCTCAGTCTCTCAGTCTATTAGGCTCTCTCCCTCTAACGCTCTTAGTAGTGTCCACTCTCTCTGCATCCCTCTATTCACAGCAATCAATCTTTGTCTCTCTCACATTTTTTACTTGTCGTCGCTCAAACTGATATTCACTCACTAAAAGTTTATTTTTTCCACACATTACCTACCTCAACTTCACTCCAACGAAATCCAATAAACAAACAATATAAAAACGTTTTTTAAATTTATGAAAATTGTGTCATAAAAGACGTGCCAACAGCAACACAGCACAGCTGCGATCAACTGAGAGCTGTCTCTGGCATTTGCCGGCAACCAGCTGAAAAATTGGCAAAAAAGCTTTCGTTCCACAATTAATCCACACACACACGCACACAGTCCACTCACTCAGTCAGCATCCACACGCCGCTTGCCGAATATATCAAGAGATGAAAACAAAAAATAAACCTGCACACTTACGAACATAAAGTAAATTCATATTTATGCAATCACAAAGGGCTTTTAATTAAACTCAACGACAATTTATCTGTGGCAGGCAGCCGCGTTGACAGTTGTATGAAATATTTTGGAGAAAGTGCTAAAACAACAAGAGCAGCAACAACAAGAATACCATAATAACAAGCGCTGCGCACGTAAAGCAAAGCGAACAACAACAAGTGCTCTCAATTCAATTAAAACACTCAAAAACGATTTTAAGTGTAAATAAGTATGACAAATGAAATGAAATAGAAATGAAAATTGAGATTGAAGTTGTAATAAGTTTGCGCAAAGTGCAATCAAGCAAAAGTAGTTGCAAATAGGCATTGAATTCAGAAATGCAGCTTATTAAAACTGTAATAAATATTTATTTTAATGGAAAATAATTTAATAACTTAAATATTAAATATACTTTATTTATTTTTTTACTAGTTTCAATAAATATTATAAATTATTTCCGTATATGTGTGTGTAAGCTAAGGTTGCTAAAGCACACCAATACTTGTATAAAATACAACGAATACGTATATTCGACTGACTTTTAAATGTCCGCTATTTAATCAAACGCTTATTTATGAACCTTAAGCGTTATGATAAGACCCTCATAAGGTGCCAAATTGATATCAGCGGGTTTAAGACGCTCTCCTTCTCTGTGCTGTGAACTGACACCGACAACCGCAAGGGTCAGACGATTGGGTAAATGGATAAAGTCACTGACATCCACCTGCTGAGTGCAATTGCTCACATTTATGATGGTCAACACAGTGCCATAACCCTTCAATTCGCTAGAGAGGAAAGAGTATTGAAACGGATATCAAAAAACTGTCAGAACTGTCACAACGATTGCCACTCACCGCTTCAGAGCAAACACTTGACGACTGAGAGCCTTTGCCGTTAAACTTCCCTCCTGCAAAACACGTAATTTCCTCAATTTGAGCAACGATTGATAGACCTTGTAATGACTGCGTGTGGCTCGCAGTTGGGCGCGCAGATTCAGCTCCTGATAATTGGGATTCACTGGCAACCATGTGGAGGCATTTTTGGAGAAACCAGCACTCCTCTCATCATTCCATTGCATGGGCGTGCGCTCAGGATCACGTGAGATCCATTTGTAGTCGACGTCTCCAGCATCGCAAGCAGGTTGATCCACGGTCTGCTCGTAGCTCATGTCACGATAATCCTCCATGCCGAGCTCCTCGCCCTACGATTGAATTAGTGATTATCAAAAAGCAGCTGAAAAATACTTCAGATCAGTTTTACTTACATAATAAGTGATTGCAATGCCTGGAAGTGTCATCAGCAGCATATTCATGGCATCCACTGCCTTGGCACCATATCTAGAAGCTACACGTGGATTGTCATGGTTGCCCATCACCCAATTGGCTGTATGACCAACGGGCATATAGATCAACCATTTTTCGATGTTAAACACAAAGTCCTGAGCAGTCGAGTTCTCGTTGAGTTCGGTTATAAAGCCAAAGTTAAATGGAAACTGTGCCCCCTGTACTCCCTGAGGATCCTCGTAGTAATCCATCAGCAGCTTCAAGTCCGCATAAGCTTCTACCATCATTATCCTCAGAGGTCCGCCATTGTTAGCACTGTAATTGTCCAGTAGCTGTCGCCAGTGTTGAACGAGTGTATAGTCCTCGGGTTGATTCCTGGTGTAAATATGCTCAAGAGAATCAGGAGAGTTGAGATCACTTGTAGTGCCACTCAATGGTTCATCTCGCAGCTCTTCGTCCTCATAGATGTAATTCACTGCATCGATGCGAAAGCCAGCCACACCTCGATTCAACCAATATATCATAATATCATCCATAGCCTGCAGCACTGCAGGATTACGATAGTTGAGATCGGGTTGTCCTTTGGTAAACTGCCGCAAATAGTACTGCTCGCGCTCATCATTCCACTCCCAAGCGGAGCCGGAGAATACTGATAGCCAATTATTAGGCGGCACTCGATCTCCATCTTCCGATACTGTTCCATTTTCCCAAATGTAAAAATCCTCATACCCAGGCTCTCTTGCCACCGATTTGATGAACCATTCATGCTTATCGGAACTATGATTTGGCACAAAGTCCAGTATAACCTTGATGCCCAAAGCTTTTGCTGTGGCTATAAGTTGATCAAAATCCGCCAAAGTGCCATACTCGGGTTGTATAGCTTTGTAGTCAGATATATCGTAACCAAAGTCCGCCATAGGGGATTTGAAAATAGGATTCAACCACACCGCCGTAATACCCGTATCGACAAAGTATTGCAGCCTGGAGGTAATGCCGTTAAGGTCCCCAATGCCATCGCCATTGCTGTCCTGGAAGGATCTCGGATAAATCTGGTAGAAAACCTCGTGTCGCCACCAATTGTTGAGTTCCTCGTGCACTTTTTGCTGATGTTTAATGAGCTCAGACCGCGTCCAACTCGTGAAAAGGCCCAAAATTAATCCGAATATCAAACACCATCTCAAACCCATCCTCACTCGATGAAGTTGTTACACTTTTTTATGCCTTGTTACAGCTTCAAGTGGCTTTTTATAGTCAACGACTTTATTTACTTCCGTTGGATTCCGGTTTCTTTATTTACTTTCGATTAGATCGAATCAAATACTTGTTCAAATGGTCGGCGTGTGACCAGCGCGTAGCTGATACATTGTAATTGATAAACTTGACTTACACTTTCATTAGCCTTACATAATGTGAGGGCAAAGCTTCGTACTCGTAGCTGAAGAAATGCAAAAACTTATCATTCAATAATAAATATTAACAACAATAATTAATACACATAAACACCGCTGAAAGCTAGCGTTATTCCTTGTTCTGTTACAGTTCTTAACGCGAACTTTCTTAACTCAATGTGTATAATTAGCAGCTCAAGAACAAACAAATAAGTTTGGCTCAAAGTTCATAATTACATTTGACATACAACCAACAAGTTGAAACTATGAGTGTTGTGTGAATTTATTTCCCCGACAAGGTTGAGTTGCAGTTAATTAATTACACAAGTTTGTTGCGAATCCTTTAATTAACTGCAGTTGCATTTGCATCAAAAGAAAACATAATATATTTTTATACCCGCTACCCATAGGGTAGAAGGGTATTATAACTTTGTGCCGGCAGGAAATGTATGTAACAGGTAGAAGGAGGCATCTCCGACCCTATAAAGTATATATATTCTTGATCAGCGTCTACAGCCGAGACGATATAGCCATGTCCGTCTGTCCGTCTGTGTGTCTGTCCGTCTGTCCGTCTGTCTGTATGAACACCTAGGTCTCAGGACTATAAGAGATAGAGCTATAATTTTTTTCGACAGCATTTGTTATGTTTGCACGCAGATCAAGTTTGTTTCGAATTTTTTTGCCACGCCCACTTCCGCCCCCCGAAAATCAAAAAAATCGAATAACAAGCATAATTTTAAAGCTAGAGTTCCGAATTTTGGTATATATAATAACTACTATAGTAGTTATGATTTCTGAAAATCATCAAATCAAAATTGCGATCAGATAAAAATTGTCGAAGTTATAAAAGAAATACTTTTGTATGGGCAAAAACGCCTACTTACTAGGGGTCTTAGTTGCTTTGGCTGACAATCTTGGTATTGTGCCGTCTATGGTATATTTTGAATACGGTACTATGTCGATATACCAAATATACCATTTGGTATATTTTTAGTATTTTTGCAGTATATTCGGTATATTTTGAGAAAATATCGCAAAATATATTTCTTTTATTCAAAATGGGTAGCGGGTATCTCACAGTCGAGTACACTCGACTGTAGCTTTCTTACTTGTTTTAGTGTGTTTTTGCGCAAAAGCTTTCTTTGTTCATGGCGTGCTTTGTGCTTACAAAGCCACATTTTTTGTGTTTTAAGTCACACGAAAGACTTTTAACACTTGGCACTCAAAGCCAAGAAGGATATAAGGAAGTCCTATTTGACGAAACGGTAAAAGAGTATTATAACTTGGTCGCAATTTATGTCAACTACATTTTCTAGTACCCGACGTTTTCACATTTGCAAACGTGTATTCAAATTTGTCTATGCCTATTCCAATTAGTGAAGTTGTCACTAAAATAATTTACAGTCTACATAATTTTTTTTGAAATATTATTACATTTAATTAAAAGCAACAAATTGGCAAAAAGTTTTAATTAGTTGTGTTAGGGTTGTGTTTACTCTAACAATGTTTTGTTTAAATTGTGTGTGGAAGTTGTCCTCTAGTTGTGTGCTAAACATCAGCAAAATTTATGCGACTTTATAAGGCATTTTTATCGTTGTTCTCTATCTGTTTTCATTTTGCACTCCACCTGCCCTATTCTCGATTCTTTCTTGCTTGCCCCACACAGATTGCTCGGCATTTAGCACGTTGCATTTCCATTTTGTTTGGGTCCAAACCGCGAACTTCCGCTGCGTGACCGTCGACGTGCAGCAAATATGGAAATGGAATGCGATGGTAACCATTGAGAGAGAGAGCAGGGGAAAGCAAGGAGAGCTTTCGGAGTTTTGTATTACCTTAGTTAAGCCAAAACGAAGCAAAGTGCGCACCTCTGACTCGGCCCGCGGCTGGCTTTTGGTGGCTTGCAGGGTTTCTGGTTACCTAATTAAAACATTTCGCAACATTGTAATTCAGTCGACGCTGTTTGCATAATATACTAGATACACTACGTATACATGATGCGTCCTGCCTGCTCAGCCCAAAACGCTTTTCCCTTGGCAACCCACACACACTCACACACACGAGCATATTCTCGTACATCATTTAGATTGTCTTGGCCAAGTTGGCAGCCAACAACAACTATGCTGCCGAGCATAATTTGCGAGATTTTCTTTAACAATTTATTAAATTCCAGTTACAGGGCAAATGTGACATGAAAAGGGTTTGACAAGTCGAAGAAGTTAACGGATGTGTCAGTAGATTGCGTCGGAGGCGTGTGCGAGGGGGGCGTGGTTCAAGTGTTTTGCACGTGTGAAGTCTGATATACGAATACATATAGCATATATTGAAATTCCTTTCGATCAGGCAAAGTTATGTGAAATTTTGTGGCGAGCAGCAAAAAAAAAAGTTGTATTCGAAACAACTTTTAAACCTGCTAATCCCAGCCTGTCGTCTGCCTGGCAATTCAGATCCAACAACGATGCCTCTCTGCCTACCTTTCATTTGGGCTGTCCGTCAGGACATCGTGGATAAGGACGAGGACGAGGATGAGGTCGAGTCTGAGGCTTACCTTTCATTTTCGTGTCGTACGCTGATTGAATTGCGTCGCGAACTGGCAAAACAACACAACACACACACACACCCACACACACCCACACACACACACACACAACCTTTTGTTGTGTGAGTGTTTGTGTCAGGCGAACCCTTAGCCTGGCATTTTTGGGGCACTTTTCAATCTGTGGCAGTGGCAACAGCAACGGCAACGGCAGCAGAAGCAGCCGCCACATGAATAAATAGCAGCCAGGCAGTACATATTTTAGTATGTAAATATTTAATAATATCAAAGAGACGCGAGATGCCTCGCCATATTACATATATTGTGTATATATATATTAAAAATACAGTCAACACCCACAAAAACGGACGCTGATTAGATTTTAGTCTCGTGTGCTTATTCAAATTTAATGCACGCACCCAACAAACGAATACGAACAACATATGCCAACAATTTAAGAGCTGCTTCCTCTTCAACTTCTTCTTCTTCTCTTCATACTTATCTATTTTATTTATTCGCATTTTCGGGCAGAGAATCCGAAATGAGGGGAGAGGGCTGACAACCCTTAAGCGCCGGCAAATTGGTTCGGTTCTCGGTTCAGGACAAAACGCTGGATTCGTGTTCTTTGATTGCTATTTGCGTTGCCATTTCATGTTCGAGTAGTTCGAATACGTTTACGCTTATCAAATACTTGTTATCAAAATCGATTACAACAACAGCGACAATCTCGCTTTTGTTGTCATGTGTAGAGATTGTGTGTTGTGCCTATATAATAATAATACGGAGTTCAAAATACTTGCATATTAATAACATTGATCGCCATTAACCTGTATTACGTATTCGTAATGTGCGTATTTAGTTATTATTATTATAAGCGTCACAAGCTTATAGCTTATAGAGAGAGATAGATAGACAAACAGTCAAACCTAATAATAATAGCTCATATTTAATCTATAGCCTTATAAATAATCCTTGTGCTAAAAGCAGTCAATCAACATGAGGCTTGAAAGGTTTTTCCATGACATCATCAAATCATGGTCATTAATAAAACACTTAACCATATATATTATTTTTATGTCCTCCCAAAAGTATGCAACAGCTTAACAGCTAAAACAAGTGCTAAAGATACAGATTAAAGATAAATGCTGAATAGATGTTTGTAAGATTTAGTGCCTTGGTCTTAAACTTATGTATCTTATCAAAATAAATCAAGTATAAACTACAGTTGAGTGTGCTTGACTTTGAGATACCCGCTACACACTTTAAATAATTGCAAAATAGAGCAGAATTATTTTTTAAAGATACCAAGATGCCAAGAAACTGCTTTTAAATAAACTGGAATCCGAGGAAAATAAACATAAATGTATACATTTAGAGCATTTACATCATTTCCAACAATGAGCATTTTCGGCAATTCTCGGAATACTCGGAACAAACCCCGCCCAGTTTTATACAGTATCCAGCAATTGTAAACAAAAGATAAAAGCTGATGACAACATCCAACTCGGCGTCGTATTATCTTTTTAATAATAACATTCCTCTCATTTAACACAGTTGACAGTTTCCTGTCATAAAGCACAACGGTAGTCGCCGAGTAATCCCGCGGTTCCCTTTTTGTGTTTCGGCCACAAGATGATGCATAAAATGATCCACAGTTATTGTTACCATTACAATGTTTTGCCATGCAAAAATGTTGCACGTTGGACTTTTGAAGTATATTTTGAGTAATTTGACAGTTGTGTCGCACGTATTGAGATTCAATTAACAACAGCGACAGACGCATCAGTTAATAAATCACGCCGTCAGTAATCAAAAATTCAACAGAGTGAGACAGAAAGAGAGCGAGACAGCAAAAATAAAAAAGACAACGTCTGCAGGCCTACGGCGACGATTAATTATGCACAATTTGATTGATGTGCGTGCGGCGAATACTTAAACGGTGAAGCGAGCGGGATGAGGATGGGATGAGGAAAGAGTCGCTTAATGGAAACGAGCTCAGTTGTTTGGCTGTGATACGTCATCAATTGTTGCTACTTTTAATTAGGAATTAATGGCATTATTTGCATATATATTATATACGTTATACACATTACATGCTACAGACACGCTTCAATGCATTCGCTTCGAAATGCATTGTGTTTAACCCGTTTCCACTGCACTGCATTCATTAATGCTTCTGTTCGGATAATCGAAAAGTATCGATAATTATTTATATGCTGCATGGATTAATTTGGTTAACAAAGAGTTGATGAGACAAACAAAATGTATTAATTTATGAATATTATTCAACGCTATTGAAGCGGAATTATCACAAACATTATAATAAATGCATTAAAGATAATATATTCAATTCGGTTTAAAGTCATTTGCAAACAGAAGCTGTTGTTATTATTTATTTGATTGTCCAAACCGGAAATCTATAATATTCTTAAACTCAGGCAACGTGTCGTATACTTCACATGCAAACAAAATACAATAAAATAAAAGTTTAAAAAACTGTCAAGCCATAAGTGCATAATGTAGGTCAAAACATCTAAGCAAAACACGTTTGTTGCGTATACTTGTATCTCTAACAGGTTTCTTTTTGCAATAGGAAGTAAAACAAAACAAAACAAAGCAATAAGAATATATTAATATTTTAATGAGATTATAAATACACGCGACAAGCAAAATCAAAAAGTTATTCACTAAGCACAATCTCCCATGCTCCGAATGTTAAGAGTACGTCCCAACTTCTTGTAATCCCGCTGTGTGCACTCGAATTCACAGCGATTCGTGTAGGTAACGCCATTGGAGCCGCACACCTTGCCCTTCTCCTTTAGATTGCAGGGACAAAAGCTGGCCTCAGATTGACCCAAGTGACCCAAGAAGATGGTGAGCACAAGCAGGAGCAAAGCAAACAAATTCAAAGACCTCATCTTTGCTAATTATAATTTCTATACAAGAAAAGAATTTCTCCGAGATTCTCTTACGACGTTGTGGCTGTACGAAGCGTTGAGTTTGAACTGAGCCTCAAAAGCAAAGCAAAGCAATTGTATTGTGTGGAAGAGTCGAGTACTCTCCGGGTATGCGTCAGTATTGCTAATTAGTCAACAAGTGGGAATGATTGTTTGTCTGTTTGAGTTTGATTCCACTTGAAAACAAAAACAGTTGCGCCCGCACACCTCGCTCTCAAATTATTCGTATATTTTGTCGTTGTTCGTTGTTGTTTTCAATGTTTCGCTATAGCAGCCGTATCATTGAAATTGTTCGGCGATTCATTTGCATGTGCTTTGCGCGCCTCTAGCAATTTACAAGGCTGGCAATTGATAGAACCCACTGACATCCAACTATTTAGGCAGAGCATCAACACCAACAACAGCCGGGAGCCCCAAAGACGACCCAAAGAAACGCGCATGGCAAAGCCAATTTTCAAACTAAACTCGGAAAAAAAGTCATCGGGTGCTTAGTCTAATTTCCCAAGTGACCGAAAGTTATTCAAATTGATGGAATTACTTGTCCCCATATAACATTTGTACAACAATAAACGTCGTTTGTTAGACAACAATAGAGTGCGTCAATTTGTTGTGTATATTTATTGTTATGTATTTAATACACAGTACAATATAAAACGTTGAACATATTATGATGGCTTTTCATTAATTAAATGTTAAGTGAGTGCCTCTGCAATTTACACAATGTGATAGACAATTTTACCGCAATTACTTTCCCCACCTGCCGTCGATTATTCAAGAGTTCACTCGAATTCACTCGAAACCTCGACGTGCCCTCATGCAATGCATGCGTAGCTGATAAGAAGAGTCAACGCGAGATAACTAAAGAAAGAGAGTGCTAAATAGAGAGAGTATGAGGAAAAGAGAGTATACTAATATTAGAGATGGAACTGATAGTGTAGAAATCTGGTATTAAACAAATGTACACAACTAAATGAATTAACAATTTTGTAAATAAATATTGGTTTGAAAAATAAATATAATAAATAAAGCACACAATATATTAATAACAATTCACAGCTTATGTTGAATGCGTTATATTAGAGATGGGACCAATCATGCAATAATTTCTTGGTTCATAAAACAAAACAAAACTAAACTTCAAAAAAGAAAATATATTAAAAACAAATATTGTATCCAAATATAGTTTGAAAAAAACAAGTTTAAGTATATATATAAGATATATTACATTTGAAACAATCACTAAATTAATAATAATAATTATTAATAAGTATATATAAAATATATAATAAATTTGGAACTAATCACAAAACATTTTTGTACTTAAAAAAACAAATCAAATAAACCCAACGTAAAAGGTTAAAAAGAATTATAATTAAAAATGAATAATAGTTTCAAACATATAATAAATCGTCAGCATTAATAAACAAGTAAGAAAGCTACAGTCGAGTGTACTCGACTGTGAGATACCCGCTACCCATTTTGAATAAAAGCAATATATTTTGCGGTATTATTCTCAAAATATACCAATTAAACTGCAAAAATACTACAAATATACCAAATGGTATATGTGGTATATCGATATAGTACCGCATTCAAAATATACCATAGATGGCACAATATACCAGATTGTCAGCCAAAGCAACTAAGACCCCTAGTAAGTAGGCGTTTTTGCCCATACAAAAGTATTTCTTTAATTACTTCCACAATTTTTTTCTGATCAAAACCAAATTTTCAGGGAATATAACTTCTATTGTTGTTACTGTATATACCAAAAAATTACGCTTGTTATTCGATTTTTTTGATTTGCGGGGGCGGAAGTAGGCGTGGCAAAAATTTGAAACAAACTTGATCTGCGTGCAAACATAACAAATGCTGTCGAAAAAAAAATTATAGCTCTATCTCTTATAGTCTCTGAGATCTAGGTGTTCATACGGACAGACGGACGGACGGACGGACGGACAGACGGACATGGCTATATCGTCTCGGCTGTTGACGCTGATCAAGAATATATATACCTTATAGGGTCGGAGATGCCTCCTTCTACCTGTTACATAAATTTCCTGCCGGCACAAAGTTATAATACCCTTCTACCCTATGGGTAGCGGGTATAAAAATTCTAACATATTAAACTCATTTCCGATAAATAATTAATAGGAAACCCAAAATATCGTAGAAGGTCCATCACTAGCAAAGTGTGAGAGAGCTCTATAAATTATCAATTGGTTGGCAACGCGACAAGAGCTTTAAACGTTTAGCTTTTTTTCCGCTTTAGCAAAGCTATACAACAAATCGTATTTGCTTAAAACCACAAACAACAACATGGAAGCAAAAATGGCTCAATGTCACACAAAGTAAATAAACTCACAAATATGTATATTACTAATTTGACGTTGTATGTATGTGTCCAACCACAAGTTAAATTTCGCTAACCAAACGAAAGCGGTAACCACAAATCATTATTGTGAAAAATTACCCATTCAATGCACTGGCGATAAGATAATGTCCCATGTCCCAGGTACCAACAATCAGGCTAGGCGAGCAATGGAAAACAATACCCATGCGAGTCAGTATCAATTTTGAACAGCTTGTGGATTCACCTGTAGTTAATATGAAGTTCCTGGGACTCTTGTTGTTGGCTCTGTGCCTGCTGGTAGGAATCTTCGCCGAAGAGATCGAGAAGACCGAGAAGCAGCCCATATGCCCCTGTTCGCGTAACTTGGATCCGGTCTGTGGCAGCAATTTCCAAAGCTACAACAATCGCTGTCTCTTTGAATGTGCACGCCGTAGTTTTGAGCGCCAAGGACGCAGCCTACAACTGCTGAGAAGCGGCAATTGTTAAACCCGCCGGATGGATTATTCCCAATATTCTTTTATTTATAAATTTATAAATGCAAGCATCAAATACCAAAAAAAAGAAGAGATTAAGTAAAAAATAAATAACGTACAAAATTAACTTTGTTGAACCGTGTAAAAACCCATGAATCATCAATGAATATTTGTTATATTTCTGCTTATCAGCTTGGCACTATACGGAGTGTGTTTTGATAGCGACTTACTTTATCAAGACAGAGTCTATATAGAGCTATAAATTAGATGTACGCGAACGATACTCAACAACGTTGCAGGGCTACATTATGTTACATTGAATTCTACACTCATCCATACAAATATAGAATTTCTAAAAACCAACTTAATATAAATTAATCAAATCAAATTATCTACTTTAATTATTCTAACGGCATCCGAAATCCAATTAAGTGTGTTAAACCAGTTGAGACTTGAGCCAGTTTTGCGAATTCCATTTACAGTTATGAAATGTTTGCAATTAATTAATAAAATGGAAATAATGAATTTCAAATGCAAATTTCGATCTCCTTAGGCGACCCTCTTAATTGAGTTCCATTTTAGTGCGAATGCAGCCCTGGCATATATACAAAATATATTATTTATTATTTGGCATCAGTATTACTGATTAAATGGCACTGCATGAGTTAACACTTGAGTAAATAAATACAGATAGACACCGAAGGCAATACGTGTTCTATTTGCAAAAGTCTCTATTGTTTATTCAATTCTAGTTTCTTTGTTAACATTTCACAACAATCTGTGTCACAGCTATATCTACAATGATTTTGATTCTCCTCGATCCTCTAGCATTGTCCTTTCCTGGCTACGGACAGACTGCGACCTTGACGTTGAGCCGAGCAGCCCAACTCACAGGCATTGGGATATGAGCGATTATCGCTGCCACAAACCCAATCCAGATTCCTGGGGCAAGCGCAGAGGGGTTCGGCAGCTGGTTCGGTGCTGGTGCTGAGAGCCACCAAAGCCAACAGGCAGAGTGTGAAAAGTGCGAGGAAACGCATGGTGTTTGTTGATTAGAACCTTTCAACTGGTTAGACAAGACTGAAGTTGTGCACAGTCGACAGCATTGTTTTTATATACAAACGAGTTGATAAAAATAAACTGAAACGAAGCTAACCCAAATCGCTGAGGGGAACTCGAACTTAATAATATGTTGAATAAATTCAACAATTAAAAATAAATACAGGACTTTAGTATACCCTCTAATGCAGTTCGCTAGAAATTCTTGCTTACTTGCAATTAGTTTTACATACATATTTCTACAGGGTATATGGAAAACATAATCGAGAAAAAATGTCGTGACATTTGACACCTTTATCTCGACAATGTAAGCAATTGATTCTATCGATTAGCATATGGGGATCAAAGAGTCAAGTGCGCAATACGCGAAAAATCACTCAGAAAACTCAGAGTAAATTGTTATGCCAGCTGTTGTGGCAATGACGTGAACGAGCTTAGCTATTTATTATGACTTTTTTTAAGCCGATGTTTGCTGGGTAACCAAAGGATACCGAAAATTATAAATTGTTATGCAAATAAAATTGAAAATATAATAGAAACAGGTTTTATGTGTTGATACACATGGGTGTTTTATTAAACTTAATAGCAAAACTGAGAAACATTCACTTCAGATACTTGAATAGACTTTAGCACTTTCCTTTCTTCACGAAATTGTTCTCATGACCCAAAAACTTCGACAAACAATTCATTTGGCAGGCATTGATGTAAGTATTGCCATCACTGCCACAGACTGGATCCATTTCCTCTGAACAATAACAAGTTTTTACATTATCTCCAAATTCCGCACTGCTAATTGCCAGCAAAGAACACAGGAAGAACGAAAAGATTATCGGGACACGCATTGTGTTTGTTGATCAGAACTTTAAAGCCACTTGCTATAGACTAAAGTTTTACACAATCAACAATATTTTCATATACTGGGAAAACGTAAAGTTTACAATTAGTTAAAAGAATATATACCCTAAAATATATTCGAACAGCTTTTCAAATGAAGAAATTTCAAATAGAGAGTGTCTCAACTTTAACAACACTCAAAGTGTTAAATAATCGATTATTTTTATTAGCAAATAGAGATCAGTGTGTCGTATTTGCAATATGCAAAGAGTTTATCTAAAAGCTCAAACAATTGCTGTAGCATCTGTTGAGTCTTGGCTGAAACGAGTTTAGCTGTCTATAAAAGGCTTTCAAAGCGCAAAAAAGCAATTTCAATCTGAAAATTGTGGCCCACACATCCCAGGATGGACGAACAAAGCAAAGGGATAAATACTAAAGAAAAAAGAAAATTAAAAATAATAAGAAAGCCAAGAAAATAGACTCACTCTCAACGCATTGCATGGATACCCTTTAATGTAATAATAGAGTGCATAGTGAAATCATTTGATTGCTTGATAGAAAGTTCTGAGTCATTCAAAGAGAATAATAATCATAGAAGAACTGATAAGCAGCAAATACTTAAAATTGTATTCCATTGACGAGGAAAGTGAAGCAAAAATATTAGTAGTAGTAAGTCTTAGTATCTTATCATTTCCTGCAATATATGTGATTAAAAACTAGATGCGAAATTAATTTAGATCTATTTCGTAAAACGCATTTTTAGTATAATAAATATAAAATCAATATTTATTGCAAACTTTATTGCCCATTTATTAAATTTTATCTGAGCATCCTAATCAATGCCATTGTTATTTAGGGTTTATCTATTTGCTAGTCTTCTTATCGATTCTCGAGTGGATTCTTAGCACAAAACTATCTTTGCTGTAATGTGCCCGCTTCCCAGATCGTAACCATCTGCAGCCAGTTACACACACAAGACTTATACAATATGCATAGTGTGTACTCGTTATACCCTTTCGACCCTTCTGGCAATGGGGTATAACAATACACTTTAGCTAAGCCTAACAGCATTACACGTCCCACCCACATAACAACTAAACAAAAAAAAAAAGAGAAAGAATGTAGGAAAAAAGGCTGATTTATGCAAGTGACAGAAGTGAGAGGAGTAGCCCCCAAAGGCCGTTGGGCACCATGTATATACTATATGCACATACATATACATATATAAAAGACTATATACGCTTATGTTGGGACCTGTTGAAATGCTATTTTCAAAGTACAAACAACGAGTAACAAAAATCCATTTTCTAAAGGCATTTCTTGCATATAATTTGATGCTTACAGTTGCCAGCACGCCAGAGACTCTGCCCAGCAAACGTGAGGAGGCGAACGCCGGTGGCACAGGTGGCAGCAACAGCAGTGGTGGCAGCAACATTGGTGGTGTGGCAAGTGGAACTGGAGTTGCGGGCAGCGGTGGTGCAACAGCAGCGGCATTAACACAGCCGGACAACGGCGAACCGAGCCCCACAAGCTGTGACCTGGGCAGCAACATTGGCGGCAATGCGACAATAAATGGTCAAGTGGCAAGTAAGTAGACGAAGCAACCGCAAGATGTGTGTGTGTATTATTTATAAGCAACTGGTCAACACATATTCATTTAAGGGCACAAAAATTGCAATCTCTGACTGCAGCTTCTGCATAATTAAAGAACGAGCTGCTGTGCTTGGTTTGTTTAGTTGAGATTTGATGTTAGACTTTTATTTAGGAATTTGCTGCTCTAACAGTCTCTACCTGCCCAATTCAGTGGCAACAATTTAAGCACATTTTGTGTTGATTTTTGGCATGGTGAACTCATTAAAAGCGTGAGTAAAAGTAACATAAAACATTTCATCAGCCAACGAAACTCAAACACGAGCAGAAACTTGAGACTCGCAAGTCGAGACTCGATAAGCAGCTCTCCGTCTCTCAAATGGTTTCAGAAACTGGCATCGCAGTTAAGCAGAAGGAATCTCGAGTGTAACATAAATTTAAGTGCAGCATAAAGCGAATTTTATGCGAGTCCTTCAGCGTCAGTTGGAGGGGGAAGAGGAGAAGGAGGATGACTCGCATACAAGCCAAAGCAACGAGCTTGCCAAAAAATAAATGTGCTGCAGTTAACAGTCCAAGTGGGTGGCGCCACCAAGTTGCCGGTTCGCTACTTGCCGTTTGCCGCTTGCCGCTTTACCGGTTGCCGCATTGACGCCTCAGGAGCCAAGGCACTTGAACATTTCTTTCTTCTTTTTTTTTTTTGTGTATTTCCCTTTTGTTTTGCGCATCGCGCTGTAAGTTGCCATTCGCAATACCCAACACGCTCAGAGCTCAGCTCTTAGCCAACAGATAAATCTTTTGCAATTTACGCTTAGATCTGAAACAAAACGAAGCAACGTAGGAAGAAGCAGCTCCGATTTACCCTTGCGTCATAAAGGGAGGTCAGTGCATGGCCTGAGGCCTGAGGTTTGGTTGGGAGGGGGTGTAGGGGAAGGAAAACTCACTGAGTCGCTCGCTCGTTAAGCAGTTACATTTGCACTTCGGGTTAAGCTAAATAAAGAATTGGTATGCTACAATGAGTTTAAGTCATTGAATAAATTATTGATTTATTTGCCAAGCCAACGAGAAAGAGTTGAGTTCAGTGTGCCGCAAATAAGGAATTGTTTTGATCAAATTTTCATACATCACTCGATTGATAGGACTTCAATCTGATTTTCAAAGATAAAGTGCTATCGATTGATGTACATGATGTTATCAAACTTTGAGAGTATAGAAATCATATTTGCATATTTTAACGAGCTTTTATTTTCTTAACAATAAAACTTTTTCATTAAATTATATAAAACATTTCTGCATTTTTAGCTAAACACGCTAGAACAATAAAGGTTATTTCATCTTTTTTTATTCAATAATCTACTATTTAGTATAAAATTAAAACTAAATATAAGAAAAACAGATTAGAAAAGCAGTGTGTTTTTATTTGGGGATATGACAAAATTAAACGTTGACGCTATATTGAATCACAGTGTGTGTTATTCAAATTGTCAACCGACTGGAAAGAATTTACTAAACGAATAAAATTTCAATTGCAGAACACGGCTCTCTCACCATTGTACGTCGATCGAATAGTCGCAAGAATTTCACACAGATCGATTCACAAACGCAATCAATCGCCTCGCCCTCCTCGGCCAGCATCAATTTCTTCCAGACACCGCTAAGTGAATCGCTAGCGGAACGTTTAAGCGGTGCCCGAGGCACCAACGGATCCACAGCGAGTGCTGAAGGCGGCCATCAAGTGCCATCATCGTCGGCAGCAACAGCAACAGCTACAGCCACAGCAACTACAACAAATTCAGCCGGTAAAATGCAGCCCTCGTCGCCGAATCAAACGAATTTCGCAACCGATAATACACAAAACGCGAGGTCTACCGATCGACCCACCTATGATTACAGACTGAGTCGCGACACTATCGAATATCCGAATTCAATAAGTCTCGGTGCCATGGGTTCAGTGCAGGATCCCGGTTTTGATAATCACTCGGCGGACAATTCGGCCGAAACGGGCTCAAACGTGTCGTTAACTGGTATTTGGGAAACGGATAATTTGCCATCTGTCGATACGCCAGATGCTCTCAATAAGGCAGCAATCAGGTGAGTTTTTATACCCGGTAGAAGGAGGCATCTCCGACCCCACAGCTGATGATCAGCGTCAACAACTGAGACGGTCTAGCCATATCCGTCTGTCCATCTGTCTGTCTGTCCGTCTGTCCGATTGAAACACTGGATCTCAGAGACTATAATAGCATTTGTTATGTTTGCAATCAGATCAAGTATGTTTAAAATGTTTACCACGCCCACTTCCGCCCCCGCAATTTGACAAAAGTCTAATATTAAGCGTAATTTTAAAGCTAGAATCGCGAAATTATATACAATAATAAATATAGTCTTTGCGATTCCTGAAAATTTGGTTGCCATCAGATAAAAATTGGCGAAGTTACTAAATAAGTACTTTCGTATGGGCAAAAACGCGCACTTAATAGGGGTCTTAGTTGCTTTGGCTGGAAATCTGGTATATTTTGCACTCTATAGTATATATTGAGTGTAGTACCATATCAATATACCAAATATTCAAATTGGTATAATTTTTAGTATTTTTGTGGTATATAATTTTGGTATATTTTGAGTATCTCACAGTCGAGCACACTCGACTGTAGCTTTCTTACTTGTTATATTTTGAAAATATAAAATTGATATAATTTTCCCAATGTTGCTCTATAAAATGTGTAATTTCAATTCAAATGTATCATTGAGAGAAAATCAATTGGCTTCTGTAAATCAAATAGTACTGTGGAATATTATTATATTAAATTGTTTAATAAAAATATTATAAATCACGAGAATGCAACTATAATTTATAAATTATAATATACCAAAAAAGAAAAACTCAAATAATTAGCAGATAACTGAAAGGAACTTCAGTAAATATTCTTTTTTAGATTTGAATCAATTTGAAGATTTCGATTAAAAATAAGTGAATCTTTTAATTATAATAAACAAATACATATAAACATTAACTATTTCGACAAAAGAAAGATATTTGAACTATTTTTAATCTGCACAATATAAATTGTAAAGAATTACTACAAATTAATTGCTAAAATCTAAAATCGTATTTACCAATTAAGTAAGTCAGATTACATAGCAAATTAACTTATAGTCTGTAATCTCTTTTCCCAACTAATCGATACTTTCTCTCACAGAATACGCAGTCTGTTGCGGCGCATGGATCATGAGACCGTCGCATACGAGGACATGCAACGTAATCTGCATTATGCAGCACGTGTGCTCGAAGCGGTCTTCATAGACGAATCAAGGTAGGTGAAAACTTTGCATTTATGTGCCATTTCTCTAACCAACAAAAACAATCTAATCATGAACCGGCAAAAAACGAAACTAAATTTACAAAACAAACAAAAAATCAATTGCAAAAGAAAATCAATTTTCTGCGCGCTTTCGGGGATCATACTACAACAATTGGTTGAGGCTTTATATAGTGTATACAATTAGTAGGTTTTCCCATTTTGTGTATAATGCTGCGTAGTTCGAACAATAATTGAATTTTTGCATTCGGATTGCACACAAGGCAAGCTTCAAACAAAAGTCTCATCTACTATTGTGTTTCGCCATCGGATCCCTTATAGCATATCTATACCAAACATTACATACTATACTACTAACTACTATTACTACTACAACAAACTTATATCATATGAAAATCTATCACATACTTTTAGCTAACAACAATTTCCGTCTATTTTTGTATCGTTTTTCCGTTTTACAACTTTCACACGTTTTTATATACCTTTTTTTTTCTTTTTATATCTGTGTGTGTCTGTTGTTTGTGCAGAAGCCCCACATCAGGTAAAAGTAAATTGGGGCAGATTGCGTCTTCATCCGTTGACAGCGAAGAGTAAGTCTTTATAGAGTCAACTTGAGCTTTGGTTTTGTCGTTAACTTTGTTGATTTTTAACTATCTCTCTCTGTCAAAATCTCTCTCTTTCTATTTCAACTCCTCTTAACCTCAACGCGTGCTCACATCAACTACAAAACTTACTTATCCCACCCCTAAATCAGAACAACAAAAACAACAACTACTCTTCTATTCACCTCATTCAACTCTTTCTTTAACTCTCCTCCTCTTTCTCTATATCTATCTCTTTCTAACTCTATCAACTTTCTCTCATACGTTGTAGTGCTATTTTCAGTTGATACTATGTCGAGTAAACTGAATACTCTACTAAGTTTTATTGCCTTGCTCTGCAGTATCGCTGCAAAAATAATATGATTGCCGTCTCATCTATCCTCTCATCTATCCCAACAAATTCATAACTAATAAATGTCATTTTAAAGTCAGAGAACGCGTGTATTTTAGAGAAATAATATATAGTTTAGTGGAAACTTACTACTACAGTGTACATTATCAGTATGTTATCTCTACTACTATTCAGAATCGTGTGATATAATATTTGCGTATATTATTCTCCTCCCCTTGCAATCAAAGCACCGTATCAATTGAACGAAATCTGTCTCACTCTCTGTATATCTTTCTCAACTGTGTCTCTTTTTAACACTCAAACATCAAAAGCTCTCGGTGTATTTGTTATGGTTGTCTCTAATTAGTATCTTGAAGAAGTTGGTCCCAGTTAATCCCCATGATTTCGCCAGATATTGACATCTGTCTTCGCATCTTCTATCTTTACATCTCGCTATTCGTTACTACTTGTTTACTGTACGCTTGCTATAAAAACAGAAAACTAATCGGTTCTTTTTTTTTGGTTTTATGTTTCATTTGGAAATCTAAAAAGCAAAGTACAGTCACACAATGAATAGTTTTTATTATTTACAACCACACAACCAGATAGTCTCGAGCTTTCAATTAAGTGCCCCTCCCCAACTTCGTCTGTCAATCACACACAGCGTACATTTATTATGGACTCCATTAAACGGATACATTGGAACTGGCTGAATTCATAGTATACTATGAATAATTCACAACATCGGGACACGATTCATCGATTTGCATAGGATTTGTTGTTTGGGGGCGGTCTGTTAGAGGCGAGGTTTGAGGTTAACTACAACAGCAAAAACAAAATGTCGACAATTCAATTCGTCGAAAGTATGCAACACTATTTTTTATTCGCCTGTATTGAAAGTGAATAGAATTTCACTTCGCTTTTGGACCAAACTAATCCACTCACACTAATGACTTTTAAAATCAAACAAGAAATAACCATAAATAAAAAGCAAAACCAACTGAAAAATGTAAAAAAATATTGCAAAAAAACACTTACCTCTACTGATGTGTACTATTTATTTGTTTCTTTCTATTGCCAACCATATTTTGAACACTATCAAAAACACACACACACAATAAAACAATTGCAAAAAAAAAAACCAATACGTCAACGAACGATCCGGCAACTTCTTTCGTATTACAAAATATTTGTTTGTCTGTATCGGTTTCGCTTTTACTCACTGCCAACTGCTGTGCGAAAAAACACTTGACTGCCCTACTCACTCCCTCTCACACACATGCAACTATGTGTGAACAGTGAGTCCACAAAACAGTGCAAAAATCTCAACAATAACAACTCCAGCGGCAGCTGCAGCCTCAACAAGGCAGCGACTGAAGAGACCGAAGCTTCGGCATCAGACAATCAAACAGAGAGCATAGAAAGCCGCACAAAAGGTGTTTCTTTAGCGCCCCAAACGCACAGTGGTCCAACGGGTCCGCCAGCATCGGCCAAGGAAACGACAGAGATGGCAACACAACCGTTAGAAACCGTTACCGAATCCGCACAAGAGGAGCACACAAACGCGACATCGGCGGCGACAGGGTCAGAAACCGCGGCGACGACGACAACAACAACTGCGACGACGACGACAAGTGAAGGCGGCGCTGTTCAAAGTGTTTCCAGCAGTAGCAGTTGCAGTAATAAAGCGACCGTTCAGCGACAAAGACGCCTGCGCACTCCCGTCTGGGCGAGATCAATGTCGACGAATAAAACGTACTAGCAAAAATGGTTTTATTACTCCCTTTCTCTAAAAAAAAAATTTAGCGTAATTTTGTATGCATTTTCAGTTTATGTACAAACTATTTACCGTTTTTGCGTTGTCTTTTACGTTGTTTCGTTATGTTAACCAACACTGCCAGAACAAAAACCTAAAACTACTCTGTCTATCTCTCTGTCTATCTCTGTCTCTCTCCCTACTGTCTGTCTGCCATTCTAACTTTCTGCCTATAAATCTTGAGAAATGTCTACGTTCATTTTCTGCTGCTGTAAATACTATGACTATGTAGATCCTGTCTACTATAATACTATTTTGTTCGCTTCAAACTACATATGTATGTGTAAATAAATGTACTATAAGCTCCCATTTATTCAACACTTCCCCCACCCTCTTTTCAGCGATCTCAGTACTGTTGCCCCCTTCTTAAACATGTGCTGCGTTTTATACATTTGTTACATCAATTTCTATATATGCATACGTTTGTAAATGTCCTTTAACTGTTTTACCATTGGCATGTGATCGTCCCGCTCATCTTTAAACATATACAACTTGTTAAACTTATAATTATTTTCACTTTTTGCTTGCGCATGCCGAGAACTAAAAAACTTTGCGCTTCCTTTATTTAACCGATATCCCGCGAGAACTGTGCTATTTAACCGTTACTGTTAAGGGTGACACTCTCGTTTTTACTACGATTGTTTCAGCTATAATCATCGATATTAAAATTTTTGTATTTTTGAATGAATCATTCGAATTTTAGGAGTGTTTGAAACTTTTTTTTCATATAGAACATATTTCTTTAAGCTAAATATAGGAATCCCATAATTGTCGGATAAGCTTTGCCCTTTAATTTTAATGATCGTTGGTCTAAATGCGCTGTTAAGCATTACAGAAAACGGTTATCGTGTAATCCAACGGCAGTGTTCAATTATCGAAAACGCTGCTGTTAACTCGCTGCAGACTACGTTAATCGTGAAGCACATCGGCAGTGTAGTTATCGAATAAGCAGCTGTAAACTCACAAAGGCACTGTTAATGATCGCCTAGTGGCAACGCTGACCGCGTGTTTTGCCGCCAAAAAAGTGAACAAAAACATAGTTTTTAGCAGATTTAAATTGTTTATGCAGCAAACAGTGGTTGCCAAACAATTAGTAGAGTGCTCACAGTGTTCTAAACAAAAACGCCATGAGCAGCGATAAAATTAAAAATGGCAACGAGCCCAACGAAGAATCGGACGAATCATGCGGCGTAAGTTTTGTTTGTGTTCTCGATGCACTAAAAGCCAACTGAAAAATTAATGTCCAACAATTGAATAGGACGAATCGGCGAGCTTTACCACAAATAGCACCACATCCCGTAGCAAATCACCGGCGTCGAGCACGCGCAGCAAACGTCGCGGCCGACGCAGCAACAAATCGAAGACCAAAAGCGGCGCTGCCTACAAATACGAGTAAGAGCGAAAAAGGGAACGCGCATATTTGTTATGATTGCTATTTCACTTACACTGCACCCTACAACTAAACAGCTCGCATGTTAAGGAGAATCATGGTGCAAACATATTTGGCGTCGCCTTCAACACGCTGCTGGGCAAAGAGGAGCCTCAAGTGTTTGCCACCGCAGGCAGCAATCGTTGCACCGTCTATGAATGCCCACGCAAGGGAGGTTTAACTTTATTGCATTGCTATGCGGATCCAGATGTGAGTTTGGGAATGAACTTCATGGACAATCTAAACTACCAAATGTATTGTTAACCTTGCAGCCCGATGAGGTTTTCTATACCTGTGCCTGGTCTTATGATCTAAAAACTTCAGCTCCTTTGCTGGCCGCCGCAGGTTATCGGGGTGTCATACGCGTCATTGACATCGAACAGAATGAGGCTGTGGGCAATTATATTGGCCATGGTCAGGCCATCAATGAACTGAAGTTTCATCCACACAAACTGCAGTTACTTTTGTCGGGCAGCAAGGATCATGCCATACGCTTGTGGAATATTCAATCACATGTTTGCATCGCCATCTTTGGCGGCGTCGAAGGACATCGTGATGAAGTACTCTCGATAGATTTTAATATGCGTGGCGATCGCATCGTTAGCAGCGGCATGGATCATTCCCTTAAGTTGTGGTGCCTCAACACTCCCGAGTTTCAGCACAAAATCGAGCTTTCGCACAGTTTCAGTCAGGAGAAATCAACTCTACCATTTCCCACCATTACCAAGCATTTTCCTGACTTTTCCACACGTGATATACATCGCAACTATGTGGACTGCGTGCAATGGTTTGGCAACTTTGTGCTGTCCAAGTCATGTGAGAATGCTATTGTTTGCTGGAAACCGGGGCAGCTGCATCAGAGCTTTGAGCAATTGAAGCCCAGCGATTCGTCGTGCACGATTATTGCTGAATTCGAGTACGATGAATGTGAGATTTGGTTTGTGCGTTTCGGCTTCAATCCGTGGCAAAAGGTGATTGCGTTGGGCAATCAACAGGGCAAGGTTTATGTGTGGGAAATGGATCCCAGTGACCCGGAAGGTGCTCACATGACCACACTGCATAATCCACGCAGTGTGGCAACGGTGCGTCAAATTGCCTTCTCACGGGATGCAAGTGTGCTCATCTATGTGTGCGATGATGCCACTGTTTGGCGTTGGAATCGACGCACTGCATCCGCCCTCTAAAACGGGCATATTTTCATTTGCCAACCACAAACCAAATCTCAACGTGGCCAAAATGCATATCTGCGCCTAGTTCCTAGTTATTAACAATAAAATTGCACAAATTTACTTTGTAATTGCTGAAAATATTACATTTAAATCGAATGATATTCCAAACTATTGTATTTCATTTTATTTATGCATTATATGCTACAAAAAAAAAAAATCAAATTTAAAAATTAAACAAAATTATTTTTAAATTTACAACTGTCCTACCGCCAAGCCAATAAAATATAAATATATGCTAAATTGCATATTTTAATTAAGTCCTATTTTAAATTGTTATGTTATAACAAAACAACTATCAGGAGAAGCTTTAAAAAAATATTTTCTTTGAATTTAAATCATTTTCTGCTTCAATTTGATATCATTTCGATAACAGCTTAACGGAAAAAAAAAAAAATCTGCATTTCGAGCGACCTTCATTTTGTTGACCATTTGGCCACTTATTTCTTCCCCCAACACTTTCCTCACCACCCACTCAAGCAATCAGCCAGCTAATTGAAAACGCAGTCAACTGCATACAATGATATCCGTAGACACAACGGATGCTGCAGCAAAAACTCAATTTTTTCCACCGCATCCCCCAAATTTAATTAGCGTGTGTGCAGTTTGACAATTAGAGATGGGCGCTTGAAACCTGCAAGGAAAAAATACTGTACGACCAGTATTTAATACCAAGTCACGCGCGCATAACTACTTAAAAGCGCAATGTGACCGTTAATTATGTATATTCTGAAATTGAACTTACTATCACACTGTTTGCTCTGCGCCAATTAAAGTCGCGCTTTAAAAAAGTATATACAAAAAATGAACAAAGTGCCACTTTGCTGTCCCCTGTTGACCATTTTCTAATCGCGTTGGTGAATCACAACCGCATTGCATCGCATAACAAACGACCACTGCCCATTGACCGACCGCCATTTGTATGCATTGCTGCACTTGAGTTGGAAGGAGCAATCGAGGAGCCGGGTGAGTGAAACAAATGCGACGAAATTGAAACTGCCAACACTCTGCCAAGGATGCGATGAAGCGGCAAAAACGCAAGAGCGCCGGCATCCAGCAAAAGCAATCTAATCCAATTCAAGCTGAGCCATAACAGCTCCCAGCAGGCTTATTAAGGGACAAAGTGCCGCAACGCTCTTTATGCACTTGCGCAAGCAGAAAAAGGTTTAAATATATTGAGTCTAGACTGTTTAAATATGGCGTACTGTTATACTGACAATGCTAATCAAACAAATTTTAAACTGCTTTAAGATGGCCGACTGTTATACTTGCAAGCAACTTGTCTTTGTGCAAATTGCTCTACATTTTAAACTGCTTTCGCATAAGAGCAATTTACTTGGAGTAAAAATTACTTGGCAGCTCAACTGTTATACTGAAAGTCTTTGAACCTTGTCTCGTTGTTTGTACAACATTTACATATTGATAAAGAAAATTAGATAAGATATTATTTCTATAGCGCGCGTCGTAAAACCGAAATATTTATTATTATATTTTTGGTATGCGCTGTGGTGATTGCTGATTGAGTTTTTTTTTTTTTAAATTTTTGTGCACTGTGCTGCGCATCTTTGTCTGCTGTTCTTCTTTCTTTGTTCCCAACATGCGTTGACTGCCCATCCCCTCCATTTCTAGTTCTTCATTTGCTTGGGAAGTGAGTAATTAGCCAAGTTTGACTTTGTCGCTTGGTGGTAATTTTGGGTGGAGAAATTAATCCGTCCGTCATTTTGTCATATTTCTAGCATCTTTGTTACCGTTTGTTCGTTTGTTCTCTTCTGCTTTTTGTTTCGTTATGTCTCTCGTGTGTGAACAAAAAAATACTAGATGCAACTCAGCTAGCCAGTCCCTAACCTCAAACTCCTCCACTGGCACCACAGTCTGTCGCAGCAGCTCAACACATGTGCTCAGCTATGCTCGCCATAGCATCATCAGCATCAACGACAGTGACAGCAATAAACGAATCATACGCTTGCGGTTTGTCTCCCTCTCTCTTTCTCACTCGCTGTTATTTTGTTGTTGCACTCGCCAAAAACACAATTACCCCCACCCCGCGAGAACAGTCATTCGACAATGATTTGCGTCTTTCGACTCACTCTCACTCACACACTCTCTCACACTGTCGCTCTATTTGTGTCACTTACACACATACACACACTAAGCACTTGTCAGCCAAAAATTAATCAAGCTAACGCCGCAGGACAAGTCACTTGTGGGCGTCGTCTGCTGTCACTTGAATACCATGTTAAACATGTGCGGATGACACCAAAAATTAGTTTAGCATGTCATTTGTGTCACCCAAAAGAGCTCGCGGCTCACAAAACCAAAAACTCCTCTTAAGCCCAGTGACGTTGGCTTCCTTGGCGCTATTTGGGAGTAAGTCTTAAGCTCGCTAAGCTCTTAAAAGCGAAGTATCCTCCCACTCTCCCTTTCTTGCTCTTTTCACTTTCACTTTTGCTTCATGCACTTGGTGCCATTTCATTTGCACAAATGACTTTTAAAGTCTCTAGAGCGCTGACCAGCAGCTTAATAAACTACAGTGCCGCAAAGAAAAAAATTACAGTGGCCTCTATAATAACACTCCACCTCTAAAACTGCACCTTGTAGACTTTCATACATAGCGCAAAGCCAAAAATATCCAAGCTCATACGTCGTCTATACACCTTGTAGACTTTAGATCAGTCCACACTGCCGTCTCCTAATGTCATTTCCCCCCTTTCAAGCTTATCAGCTAATTTGTTGACGCAATATTCGCTTTGTTTAATTATGATAAAAACAAAAAATAAAAAGAAATAATAAAATGCAATAAAAAAAAAAACGAAAGAAATCAAAAATGATTTTGTAAAAAATCGAGTTAGATATGCGCGAGTTTGTGGATGGGCTCTCTTATTATTATTATTATTGCTGCCGTGTCGATATCAATTGTACAAAATTCACAAATTAAATGCCATTTGCGGCTTCATTCATGCCGATAAGGTGCCAAATGATTTTAATGTCTCTTCAGTTTTCCAACTCGTCGCAAACAACGCGTGTGAAAAATGTGAACAAAATACAACGCGCATTTCCAATAAATCATAATTAAAACTCAAATTTATATATAAATAATATAAACAAATTGTCTTCGTCATGCTGCAGCAGCGAGCAAAACCTAAAAAGTAATTATCCAATGTGTCATTAATACAAATTAACATTGATTTAAAGCAGCACACAATTATTAAATGATTCATTTGAGGTCTGGAGGGCCAGATCTAATTGCAAGTAATTAAAACGCGAAAATTGAACTGAATACAGAGAGAACTAGGTCAATTTTCTTTTTTATTTTTTGGCTGGCCAAATACAAGTTGAAGGTCGCAAAACTGTGTTGGCCAATTTATATGGATAACGGCTCGCAGTCATCAATCATCTTTCGCGTCAATTGGGAGACGGGGCCCAATAACTGACCCAAAAAACACATACCCAAAAGAAAAACCCACAACGCACAACAGTCGTCGTCGACGTCGTCGTCCCCCTTTCAATAAAGGCCTAATATTGGTTGTATCTATTTGGCCAAAAGGAAAATCAATAATAAATGATGTTAACTGCCAATTTTTGCCACATAAGCAGCAGCGTCAACGCTTTGACCGTAGAGACGACCGCCGTATCAAATTCAAAAGGACCTTCTGTGTCTTGTACTATGCCAGAATGCCACTCGCCGTTGTCCTTTGACAACAACAGCGAAACAATGAACACAAAACAACGAACGCAGCTACTACGATGACGATGTACACACACTTTAATCAGTCTGCTCCCCAGACAAACAATGCCTTGCGAGGGTCGCTTAATTTGTTGATCTTAAAGGGAACAATTCAAAAACAAACAAAAAAATTATTAAATAATTTGATTGAATATTGAGTGAGAATAAAAAGATCAAATAAGGAATAAAAGAAATTATAAATTATAGCAATCGAAGTAAATTTTCTATAAAGAATATTCAATTACGAACCAAAAATGCCCAATATATGGCTTATTAATTGATAAATTAGTTGCTTTAGAAAAAACTAGATTGCGCAACCATTATATGCAATAAATACTTTCATCATTTCATGACAGAAATATAAATATAAATTTGTAGTTCAGCATATGCTGACAGATGGAAAAGTAGGAAAATTGTTTAATATTGCAAAAAATAAATAGACCAAAGAAATGTCCAAATTTCCTATATAAATTTATTTTTGCGTAACTTTCATATTATTATTATCGTAAAGAATATATTTTTTAAAGTTCTTATAAAATGCAAATATTGTATAATCTAGCTAGGAAAAAGAGATAATTCATTTTCCTCTCTCCCTCTTTCTCCCTGATAATCTCTCCAACTTCTCGAGCAACTCTCTAGAAGCAGCATTCCCAAGGTTTTCAATCTAATGATTCCGCACACGCAATGGTGCTTGTTCCTGGCTTTTGTGATGTTACACGCATGTCCTGCCAAATGGTCTATATGGGAAGCTGCATGCGAGACGGGGGTAGGGGGAATTTCAAAAGCCCCCGGTAAACGAAAATCATTGACAGAAAACAATGTTGTCAATTTGGCAGCAATTTCCCGTGTACGACGGGGCGGCAATGACAACGGCGGCGATGACAAAATGTGCCTCAGGCATTTTTGTGCGACGGGCACAGGAAATTGCACGCATAACTATTAAGTGGCATACTACACTTTTTTTTGGAGAGGGAAGGAGAGATGGGAATCCGCATTATCATTTGTGTTGTGGCCCGCTGCCCTTAAATGAGCCTTAAAATCAAGACACAAGGCCACAAAACGGTTCGCTAGACATTTGACATTTGAGGCCCAAAAAATGGCTAATGGCTTTAAGCTGCAAATTGTTGTCTTAAGATTTTAAGACACATTTTTGTACACAAAAACAAAAGATGAGATTGTTCTGGTCGTGACATATAGAACAAACCGAAATTTAAAAGCAAGAACTATGAATGTACATTTCAGAATGTTTTATAGTCGCACAAATTTGGATAAAATGCATATTGTACACAGAATAGTACACTTTTTAATTCCGAAAATATTTTCTAATGCATTTTAAATACATCAGATACATAAAATGTTATAATATATAATTCATTAAAGTTATATTTTATGTATTAATAATAACTTGTTTTCTGTTAACACGAGACATCTTCATTAGGTTAAAGAATCAAATATTGTATTACATTGTATAACGTAAATGTCGGGGAACTGACTTACTATATATATACATAAACTTAGAACAATTTTAAATTAAAATTTTCTCATTAATTCTAAGCTCAAAGCGCACGGAAGTTTGCAATGTTTTCCAGTGCGTCACTCAAGGCGTGAACTCTCCACTGAAGTGTGCGAACGAAATGGCAGATGGAAGTGTACTCAGCTGAAGTCTCCCATTAGTAGCTTGGCAACCTGTTGCCTCTCGCTTTCGCTCGCGTGATTTCTAAATGCACTTAATGCGAGCTTTTATGTGGCAATAACTGCAGCAATTCATTTAAACCAAACGCCCTGTGCACGCAACAAAAATTCGAATTCCGAATTTGTATGTTTGGAATTGTAATTGTAATGAAATGCAATTGAAGAAATAAACAAAACTGAAAACAGTTTTTTCTTCTCCGCTCTCTCTACCTGTAAGATAGTGGGAGAGAGAGATGGGGAGAGGGGTGTGGGCAGGTGGCGACCTCGAGTCCGACGCCATCTTGAGATTCTTCGCTAGCATGCAAAGTCATTAAACACAATAAAGGCAAAACGCCAAGGCTTAAGAAGTTAGAATTTCAAAGTTTTCGACTGACGAATACGCGGTAAATACAAATGAAAAATACAATAGGAAATATAAATAAATTATATTAAAAAAAATAATACACATAATTTATAGAATCTTTTATTATTATATACAATACTTTGCGATTATTTTCCAGCTAATATATTAAATTTTAATTTAATTTTAAATTATTAAAATATAATATCTTTGATAGAAATTTTTATTTAAATGATTTATTTTTATGTCACTTCACTTATTTATTGTTTCTAGAACTTAAGAAACTTTGCGACATTTATACACTTTTTTTAAGGAATTTACAATACTGTTCTTAAACTTGACTCTCTGAATTTCTTTATATACGGAGGCAATAAGTTTCATAACAAACTTCTATAAAACTTTAAAATCTGCAATCTAAATCTCAAATATTTCCAGCAAATTTGATAGCTCCACCAGCAATAGTTTTTGAGATTAAAGTATTGATACAATCGGACAGTCAGACAGACGGATGTCTGCCGTGTTTACATGATTTCAACTTCAGGCTTTTGCTAGTTTGTGAATTATTCATTATACCCTAGACGTACGCTTTTGACTGCCGGGCATCAAAAGAAGGAAGTTAGCAGCTGTGGAAAGCCTTTGTGCTCGTGACGTTGTCGTGTTTATCAGGCCAGGATATAGCTCGAGTCATGACTGCCACGAGAGTATTACGAGTGCTATATGTATATAGAGATGTTGTTGTTGTTGTTGCTATTGTTGCCAGCTAGCATTTTGTGTAATTGTTTTGTAGTAGTAAAAGAAAAATACGGCGCTGCTTTTGCACATAATAGTTGAGCTACCCTAACCGCCTCCTCTCTGCTGTTGTTGCTGCCATCGTGAGTTTGCTTACATTTTATATTCTTCTGCTCCTTGCTGACATAATTGATATGCCCTCTGTGTGTGTGTAAGGCTGTGTTTTACAGTGACTACTGACTTGACGCTGCTCCGCTTGGCGTGTGGTCGACTGCTCTGCTCTGCAGCAAAGCACGCATAGCCTGTCCGTTGTTGCTTCCTTGAGCACGCAAAGCAGCAAGAGCAGCAGCAAAGCACAAAGCAGCTCCCTTGTTTCGCAATGTTGCCGCATTTTAGCGGGTTTTAGTTTAAATTTAACTCGCAATGAGCAAACTACACGCGCCGCAGCAAACAAGCATCTAACGCCGCTGTCAAAGAAAACGCAAAAGAAGAAAAGAAAAAGTAAGAAATTGTTGGCTGCCGAAAAAGAAAACGAAAACGAGAAATAGCTGCACAAATATTTGCACACGTGTGTGTCAGTGCTGCCATCCTCCTCGCACTTCGTTAAAAGCGCATTTCGAGCTAATTGCAAATCGCTCTTCCTCTCTCTCACTTTCGCCCTAACGTGTTCTCGTGTCGCAGTGAAGTCAGTGATAAATTACGGTTAATTTCGAATGTGCGAATAAATAGAAATCGAGAAACGAATTGACATTGACACAAAGTCAATTTATGCGACGCCAATCCATGTCAACATTAACGGCACAAGGAATAGCAGCCACAACAGCAGCAACAGCAGCAGCAGCAGAGGCACAATTATTTGGAGCAGCGGCAGAGCGATTGACGTATTACAGAATCAGAAGCATTTGCTTCGTGATCGTTGCGATGAGTCGCCTGAGGCGTGAAAGCAGCCGTCAAAGCGTCATAACCGTCGAACTCATACAGTTCATAATTCAGTATCGCGCCAAGGAGACGCAGGAAAAGAAGAAAAGGTGCGATTCTACAACTCTCTACTATTCAGTGCAAAAGTTACTATCATTTATCAAAAAGAAAAAACAAAAAAACTAAAAAGCAAAAGACATAAAGTCAAAGTTAATTGAATAACAAAAAAAAAAAAAGAAGAATGTTGTGTATTACTGAAGCGGAGCATGCCATGAAAACGGAATGGTATTACATAAATTATTCGTAGTTAACTCTCTCTCGACTCTCTCAACAAATTCACACAAAACAATGCAAATCAACAAAATATTACTCTACTCGCTGCAGTGAAATATCATTGCCATTTCGCTTGTCACTCCTTTTTACTACGAAGTGTACACACAACAACTATAAACTGGGGCTCGCTCGTATATTGCGGTTAGAGTTATGTAACCGCTTGTCGACGAGCACAACAGGAAGCTAGCAAAAACTATTCCAGGGATGTCTGGTAAAATACCGAGAATTCTAGCAACTGCTTTCGCTTGAAAGCAGCGCAAGTTCTAAAATATTCAGTTAGAATTTGATTTAAGTAAATGCCAGACTCAACAGCAAGTCTTTGTTGTGTGCGGATTACTCTGCGGAGAAAGCAGTTGCTTATGCAATTGTTGTTTTGAAATATATGTAGAGTTGAAACTCAATTTGGCTACAATTATTTGACAATCCGTGGTATAAGAATTTGAATAGTCTAAGAATATAGAAGGACCAGACAAAAAAGATTTAAACATCTGTATAACACATTTAATATTACCAATTGTATACTACAAATTATATACACCAAAATAAATAAATTGCTAAACAACATAGACAAGAATTTTGTGTACAGCACTGAACTCGGTTTATACAGGCGTTGATAAGACATCAATGTTACTATTAAAATATTAGGTATTTGTAGAGTTGATTCTTAACTCTGCACATAATCCATTAATCTAACACGTTGTAATAAAACAATGTGAAATATAATAAAGCATATCTTTGGTAAAGATGATACATAAATCATTAATAAACAATTTAATAGTGAAATTTATTTGTAATACTTAAAAAGTTCCATATAGGAAAGAGTATCTTAAAATGATTATTCAGTAAATATTAAAATTTATTTACAGTTTATTGATCTAAAAAAATTTACAAAAATAAAAAAATTAATTGATATATAATTTTCGAAGAATAATTGGAGTCACCCAAGAAATGATTTCGTTTGAATTATATTCAACTCAATCAAAAATCATTAACTATAAAAAGTGGTTCATATTTTAAAGTAGAGCAAAATTTCATAAGGTCTCTGCATGGGTTTTTAAAATCTTGCTTATCGATAAGTATCAACGTAATTTACGTTGGGAACCATAAATAATTAAATATTTACAATTTGTAAATTTAAAAAAAATCGTCAGCTATAAAATTCGCGTGGACATTTTAAGTCTAACCGAAAGCAACTCAAGCCAGCGATTAAATCGCTGCTGCTTGGCCTCGTTAGATTCGTCTATCGATAAGCATAATCGTAATCGGCTTTGAGGACGCACTTATCGTCGGTTTTGTTGTTATTGCTCTTTACGTTGCTGCAGCACTGCGACTAATTAAGCATAATTGAATCTAACGCTAATTCGCTTAAGTCGTTTGCTCTCAGACGCGTCTCGCTTGAGTGCTTCACCAGCTTAGCAACTCCCCCTCTACTCACTCACTCTCTATCTGTCTCTCTCTCTCACTCTTTGGCTGCCATAACGAGCAACTTTTGTATGTTTATTTTTTTTTCACATTTCTTATCCTTTTTACCTGTATGTGTGTGTGCGTGTGAATTTCTTGGCAAATTTTCTGGAAATCGTTGTCGAGTTGGAGTTGAAAGTTGCCATGGAAATGTGCACTGATTGAGGCTGTCAAACTCGTTAAGCTCCTCTTCGTGGCGCCCCGTCTCTCCTCTGTCTACATACACAACTAATTGACCAATTAGTCTGATATTTCAGTGTGTTGCCAATGCCAATGCTACAGGCTCGAAAAACATAACTATTTTATATGCAAAGTCCAAGTCGAAGTGAAAGTCGAAAGTCCTTGCGTCTTTGTCGCACGTTGCACGTTTGTTGTTGCACCCTAAAAAGAAAATAACTACGCATGCAATTAGTGAATTCGTTTAGCATCCTTACAAACTCACACTCACAAACATACACACTGTCTCACACACACACTTTCACACACTTTCACACCCACACATACACGCATGCACCTGCCTGTTCAGCTTCTTAGTAAATTTTTGCATTCAGTTCCCACTTAAAAATAAAAACGAATAATAATTCTCCTCCTCTTTGTCTTGCATTTTAAACAGTTTTTCGTTTCACATTAAAAAAAATAGAATGAATTTTCCTTGCACCCATCCTAAATAAGTCTTTTCCTTTTCCGCCAAAATAAATTACAAAACACAAAATAACTCTGAATTTTCGTTGTAATCTTTTTTACGTTGTTCTCGTTTATTTCTGGTGCATTTTGTTTGTTTATTTTCCTTTCTTAACTTGAGCTACAAATGACAAAAAAAAAAGCACAAACAAAATTGCGCTACATAAATTGAATTTATTTAACTTGAATTTCTGTTGAGTTTTTCAATATTTAACACTTTTATTTGTTACCAAAAAAAAAAAAGAAAAAGAAGTACAAATTATTAATAATAAAATAAGTTAATATGGCAGAACATTGTGAAACCCAACTAACAATATGTTTTCTCTTCAATCCCCCCAATTCCCAACAAAAAACCCAAAAACAAAACCTTTAGGCGTCTGGCCGACGAGGATGATGAACTCTCCGAAGTGCAACCGGATGCGGTTCCGCCGGAAGTACGCGAGTGGTTGGCATCGACGTTCACCCGTCAAATGGCCACCACTCGCAACCGGAGCGATGAGAAGCCCAAGTTCCGATCGGTGGCTCACGCCATTCGAGCCGGCATCTTTGTGGATCGCATTTACAGGCGCGTCTCCAGCTCGACGCTCATGCAATTCCCTCCCGACGTCGTCAAGTTGCTCAAGGTGAGTGCCCAATAAAATAACTAATATCAATTTATTTTTTAAATAAAATAGAAATAGCTTAATTTACACAAATAAGAATCATTTTAAATCTGCCCCAAAAAAGTATGCTACATTAATTGATAGTACAAATTTTATAACTTGCAAGAACATGACTCTGGATCACTTTTAAATAATTCCTTCCTTATAAGCATTAGTCAAGCAGAAGGCCATTTGGAGCCGGTGCTTTAAAAATAAATTAGTGTTCACTTGAATTAAATCTAACCTTTTAGGTAAATAAATAAATACTAGTTACACTACTTAACTTATAATTTGTCAAGCAGTAAAACCAGGTCTATAATATTATTTTAGATAATTAAAAAAAAATCTAAAAAAATAATTAATTTTGATATTAGAAAGAACAAAGCAACATAAATAAAATGACATTTGCATTAACTGATATTGTTAAAAAAAGATATTTTTCTTTTTGAAATTTTGAAATTTTTCTTAAACATATAATAAAAAAAGTAAAAGAATTAATGACAATTTACGAAATCAATGGAAAATATTAAGTATCAGAAATAGGGTTTATGTTAGATTGGGATAAATGCACTTCGTACTCATTATTAATAAGAATAAACATTTCATCAAATTATTGCAGAAACCTTAATTAAATAACTTTTCACATACGAGTCTTTATCGGCATGAATTCTTTTTTATCAATAAATAGTTTATAAATAAAATAAACTAACATCTTAAAAATCGAAAATAGTATAATATAGATAATTTCATACCAAAAACGAGCTTAATTGTATTTAGAACTCTCTACCCATTTTTGTATATTAATTAAGTCAATAACAAGCACCGGAGTTAAAGAGAGAATTACACACCCTTTTTTTTTTTAAATAAAGATCTTAGAAAATTACTAACTTTAATTTTGAAATTAAAATTAAATTTCATTTTTGATTTAGTAGTAAAATAATAAAATATTCATTTGCATATATTTAATATTATTATTTTATTATTATTGTTTTTATTTATATCTGTATATTTATTCGTTTTTTTATTTAGTATATAATAGAAACCTAATTATATTATAAATATATAAGCATTTGAAAAAGAAACTTACGTCAAAGCTAAATATATGAAATTAAATTAAACATAGTCAAAAATGAAGCCTTAATCACTCATAATCGCTCTATAATTTATTGAATGCAAGTATTTTACATACAATAATAAATAAATAATAAAATGTTCTTCCTCCCCCAGAATCTCGATGACTGGACTTTTGATGTGTTTGCGCTGACTGAGGCGGCCAGCGGTCAGGTGATCAAGTACGTGGCCTACGATCTGTTGAATCGCTACGGGGCGATGCACAAGTTCAAGATAGCACCCGGAGTGCTGGAGACGTTTCTGCACCGTGTCGAGGAAGGTTATTGTCGCTATCGCAATCCATATCACAACAATTTGCATGCGGTGGATGTGATGCAGTCGATGCACTATTGTCTGTGCAACACGGGCCTCATGAATTGGCTGACGGACTTGGAGATCTTCGCCTCGCTGCTGGCGGCGCTGTTGCACGACTTTGAGCACACCGGCACCACCAACAATTTCCATGTGATGTCCGGCTCGGAGACGGCGTTGCTGTACAACGATCGCGCGGTGCTGGAGAATCATCATGTGAGCGCCAGTTTTCGGCTAATGAAGGAGGACGATGCTAACATTTTGTCGCATTTATCGCGCGAGGAGTACAAGGAGTTGCGCACGCTCATCATTGACATGGTGCTGGCCACCGACATGACCTATCATTTCCAACAGCTGAAGATCATGCGCAATCTGTTGACGCTGCAGGAGCCAACCATTGACAAGTCGAAGGCTTTGTCGCTGGTGCTGCACTGCTGTGATATCTCCCACCCGGCCAAACATTGGGATGTCCATCATCGCTGGACCATGCTACTGCTGGAGGAATTCTTTCGTCAGGGCGATCTCGAGAAGGAGCTCGGTTTGCCCTTCAGTCCGTTGTGTGATCGCAAGAATACGCTCGTCGCCGAGTCACAGATTGGTTTTATCGATTTTATTGTGGAGCCCAGCATGACCATCATGTCCGACATGCTGGAGCATATTCTGGCGCCCATTGCGCCCGTCATCAAGAATAAACCGGCACCGTTGCCCGAAGAGTCGAGCAACGCTCACAACGAGGAAGCCATCGAGGAGGCGAAGAAACGCAATGTCTGCGCCATGACACGCAAGAGCATACCGGGTGCCGTCTCCAAGTTCACCATCACCAAGCCCTGGCTGACGTGCCTCACGGAGAACAAGCGCATCTGGAAGGAGCAGGCCATCAAAGGTAAAGACGAGAGTATTCCTTTTTCCTTTCAATTAGCTGCCTCCTAATTGCATTTCAATGCTGCTTTGATCCAGCTTTTGAGCAATTTGGAGTGGACAGCATATTAGCATTTTTCAATTTTAATCCTCATCCTCATCCTTACGCAGAGCTTTTAGAGCGCAGAAGAAAAAGCAACTTTACATAAAGCAAGCAAGTTCCTCTCCTCTCTCACTCTCCCACTCGTTTGTCCCTCTCTCTCTCTCTCTCTCCCTCCAATCTGACAATATTCTACAAACTGTCCTGCGTAAGTTAACTAATTGAATTCTAGAAATTGTGACAAGCTTCTCACACGCTGACAGTTTAATCCACATTTTATAATGTATTTAACAATAAAGCTTTAAATAGACCAAATGCTATTGTCTTCACTTTCTTTCGCAATATGTTTAAAATTGGTTTTGAAAATCTGATTATAGTGGTTGCTGTAATCTATCTAAATTATACATTATTCGAACTTGTATAATTACTGAAGAATTTCAAGCTCAGTTTTATATTAAATTTTATCCTATCCTATACTATCCTCTCTCTCATTTACTAAACTCATTCTCGAACATTAATCTAATAAAATCTTCATTTGGTAAATTTGTAGAATAATGTTTACATCAAATATTAAGATTTTACCCATGCAGGCTATAAGGATATATAAAACAGCGTTAATTTTATTATTTTTTTATTGAATCTTCTTTTTTGTTATTACGCATATTCCTATACTTAACTCATATACTGTTTAACAATCAAATTAAATTATTTTCAATCTACTATATAAGCAAAAAGAAACGTACAAAATCAGTTTAAAAATCATAATTGAAATATTTTATAAATCACTCCCATCAAATTCAGCTCCGAACATCCAATATTAAAATTCTCAAAAGTATAAGATAATTATTTGATTTATTTTAAATTGTAACTTTACCATGTTACAAATGTAAGTAAGAGTTGTAATTTTTACATTATTTTAAGATAACTGTTAATATAATGTAAATTCCATATACACAATTAAAAAATGAACTAAAGTGTTAATTCATATTCTAACGCGCTTTGCAGATGCCGAGGCACGAGCTCTGGCCGCCGCCGCTGAAGCAGAAGCCGAAGCTGAGGCCGAAGACAAGGCCGCAGCGGCGGAAACGGAAGCAGCAGCATCAACGGCTGACGAGCCGAAGGCAGAGGCGACAACAGAGGGCGCTGCTAGCAACTAAAAATGATGCTCTCTCTCTTATACAACAGAGGGCGCTGCTGGCAACTAAAAATTGTTCTCTCTCTAATACTAAATACACTGTAGTCAACTAAGTCCCATAAGCATAAGCAGCAATCTATGAAAGAAAGAATAGAGAATATACTACATTTAAAGCTAAATAAAGTAATCATAAATAATGAATAGAGAAAGATATACATATATATATACATAAATAAATATATAGAAATATATGTAAAACCGCACCGAGACAACACAAAAACTATGTAGCGAAACTGTATAACTGAGTAATTCCAGGAGAACCAGTATTGATTAACGTAGCAGCAATAGTATCCATGTTCGTAGACGATGATGATCAATCAAAACAAAATACTGAAAATCATTAAAAATATGTATACATTAATCATATATAGATAAATGTACTATATATGTGTGTATAATTAATTGATGTATTGTTGTTAGTAAAAATGAAATAGTAATCGTAATAACACTGAAAGCGAAAATATTAGCAACAACATCATTGCACAACACTAGCAGGAACTCTGTAAATAGGCGGCATTTGTTCTAGAGTATTGTTCTCCAACAACAATTGATAAGCATTTACTTAGCTTAGCTCATAGAGAGATTTCTTTAACTTTATCTTTATCTTCGTTTTTGTTATAGATCAAACATGGTACTTTTCTTAGATATAATGATTATTTGTCTTAATTATTGTATGATTTTTTGTAACGCAATATATTTAATTAAATACGAAACTTTTTTGTAATCATTTAAGTATACTCTTTATTTCCGAAACTTTGCTCAATTTTTGTTATAATGGATAAAGCGGATGATCGACGTCAAGGGCTGTCTAGATATTAAGTACCTAACTAAAAATACCTGAATAACTAACACTTAACTAAATAGCTATAAAACAAATGGAAAAAATGTAAATATATCTAACAAAAAAAGGACCTCTAACAGACTTTCGATTCACGTGAATTTCCACTCGAACAAAAACAAAAAAAAGTATATGATGCACAGAGCTACCTACTCTACATATATATTCGCCGTATATGAATGTTAAGAATATATTTACACATATAAAACATAATACTAATAATATAATATACCTAACTAAAAAATACATGGCACATGGTTTAGTAAACATATTTATTTTTATACGTGCGACGGATATAGAAGAGAAACTTAAACCAAAAACTAAACCAAAAATATGTAACTAAAAACAAACAAAAAACACAAAAAAAAAAACAAAAAACAAAACACGATTCTTTTCAGTTCAGTTCTTTGTGTGTGTTTTTCTCGTATTCGAAGAAGAATCCAAACTCAAAATGTTTTAAACGTTTTTCAAAATGTCTGATAGCGGGACCATTCTTTTAAGATTTACCATTGCTCTTTACACAGCAGACGGCGATCGAGTCCAGCTAGGTAAGGGAAACAAGTCGAAATAGCAGATCGATAGAAGGGATCGATAGTCGATAATCAGATCGATAGTCAGGCCAGGGCTGGAGACGGTGGGAAAGGGCAGTGGTAAATGCGCTTAGCAGTAAGGTACCAAATTATCAGCTGAAATTGGGATCATAGCTTTATTAAGGTAGTCAATACTCGTAATTAACTACTGTAGTTGGTAACCACAAATCATCTGACAACACACACATGCATACACATGCAAGTTATGTGTGTGAGTGTGTGTGTGTGCGTCAGCATGTGCCTGTGTGTGTATGTGTAAAGGCCGCATTAACCATATTCGATAAAATGGAATAAAACTAAAAATAAAAAGAAAAAATAAATATTATATTTAATCTATTAATACTAATATGTACTCTTAGCTGCAGTAAATACTCAACAAATACATATACATAACCAATATGTACATATACATACATGCATATATAGTACTGTTATATATGAATATCGAACAAATTGAAACGCTCAAAGCGAATAGGCAAAAAAAGAGTTATAATCACTTCTAAATGTAAAAAAAAAAAACAAAATATAAAACAAAATTAAAATCAAAGTTAGGCATAGGTCCGAGTCGAGGTCCTTTTGCATATCCTTCAGTTACTAGCGCAATGAACTTGTTATAATCTCTCTGTTACTTAACGTACAATACATTCAAGCATATGTCTTAACGTTATTAGCGACAATGAATACCGTAGTATTGTAGCAACAACAGCAACAAAAACAAATATTACGCATACGCCTAACAATAAGAAGAAGATTTTCTGGCTCTATATATACGAAGGTATTTATAGGAATTAATATGATGCACAAGCAAAAAAAAAAAAGAAACTAAAAAGGATAGCATGGTTTTCCTATCGCCATATCTTTTTCGATTTTCAGTAGTCAAAATATAATAATGATAATATTATTATAACTTTACATACAAAATATGTGTATACAAATATATGAGTTAAAAGCAATCATTACATTTAAAGAAATAAAACTATTATGGAATACAAATGATAAACAATACATATGTAATACTTAACCAAGCAAAAACAAAAAAAAAAAAACCTAACTAAAAGTATGTGAGTTTTGTGTAAATAAAAAGTGCATATAAAATAATAAATAAAGATAACCTATACTTTAAAAACTAGCACAACATTGATACATTCCTAAAAAAGTCGAAATACCATTTAGCACGCTAAACTGTAAATAATTTTGTGTTTCATTTTTCGATCTAAACTTACAATGTCTCAGCAAAGAACTTATACTATTATATGATGAAGTAATTACTTAATATCTTTTTAATTTTCCTACTAAGTTCCAAATCAAGCAAATATTTAATATGCTTAAATTTATCGGCTGAGGTGTGTGCTTATTACGAAATACCTTCAAGAATATATATAATAACACCATATGACTTTTAATATACTAATAAAAATATTATTATTAAACCTAAAGCAAAATGAGTTTAAATTGTTAACATATCGATAACGCAATTATCGAACCGCACGCTGACTTTACAGCGGTGCTAATTAACAGCGCAGCAACATTACCATTTCGAGCATAACATTAACAGCTGTTGCAGTGTGCGCGCTTCCCAAGCGAATGCCATTGTGTACGTTGCAGGCTGACTGTCAGTTTATTGTAAGTAGCTGCACAACAAAAAAGTAATAATTTTCTGCGTTTTCGTTTGCTTAAGAATTTCAATTATTAATTAATGATGCGCAAAGTCGCTGAGTGTTAAAAAGTGTATTGTTAATTTATAAATGATTTAAATGAAATTAGCAACAGCAGCACGTTTAGATTGTCCGAGAGGCTACTCTGTGTATGTGTGTGTGAAGTTTTTGCTCATGGCGTTGCCATGCAAGCAGCGGCAACTTAAGAGACTGCTAACGCCGCTGCCGCTGCTACTGTTGTTGGATATTTGTTGTTTGTGCATAGCAGAAGAAAAATAAAAAGACCATGATTAATATTGGAATGTTTTTGGTCAAGTGACAGTGACACACTAATCTAAAACGAGGGCTATCTAGAGCAACAAACCGACCGCCTGACCATCAAAACTGCAGCCCCGCCCCACTGAATATATTCAAGTGTCTTTACCTTACCCCCTCCCACTCTTTGCCTTTAACCAAATTAAGCAACAGCGTTCCACACACACACACCTTTACACCCACTTGCGGATTGTGTCGTGCTTGGACTTAATTAATTTTGCACAATAATAATCTAAGCGCCAGCGAGCTGTGTAAATAAAAGCAGCAGTCGAAGAGAATGATGACAAAGTGAAGGAGGAGGGGAAATCTTATCGCTCGACACACGACACAAAAAGCACTTGGTGATGTTAAGGCGGCGCACACAGGGAAAGGGGAGTGGCAGCATCTCGTTATCAAAGTGTTTTGTGCATATTTGCGAATACACTAAAAACGTAACTGTTTCTCAAAGAAGTTTGGGAGAAGGAAAACGGGAATTGAATTGTATCCGAAATTGGCTCTGCATAATGATAGTTTAAGCTAAAGATTGGCATAAATGAATAGCCAAATGATAGCTCTTCGAAAGTAGCTTTAACTTACCATTAAAACTGTTTTGCTTTAATCTTTTGATTATGACAACATTCCTTTATTTCTGTCTGACCATAAAAAAAACTTCAATCTTCAACTGACAGCTTTTTCTATATATAGAATGTTCATGGTTTTCTCTGATTAACTGATGCCCTGAAGAGTGAAATTGGAGCCAAGCATAGCTAAAAAATAATATTTAAAAAATAATTGCCTAAAGAAGTACAGAAAAAATCGCTTGAACCTCTCTAAACTCTGAAAAAAAACAGCCTAAAATAAATAAAAATTTCTTTGCTGCTGAACAAGCCAATGTTTAAGGTAGCTAAGGTTATCCACGTTTGTCTTATGCCGAACAAAACTGCTGGGGAGAACTGTGCCTACTAAATAACTAATCAATCTCTTTTCATGTTTCATTTTGCAGTTCCTTGACCTTATTTTGATGTACGGCGCTTGGGGCAGCAGCAGCAGCACCACCATATACAGCAGCCAGTGTTGCAGCAGTTATTGTTGAACGATACGCCAGCGCCATGCACATAGAAACCGCGACGAGTTGTCAACCAAAACGAGCAAGTGCCAAAAATCGCAGCGTGCCGTTAGCGTGAGCTAACTTTTCAAAACGACTTTAAGAGCGATACAATTTTTGGCCAGCTGAAATCAAAAAAAGACACTCAGCAGAGAGAGAGAAATTGGAGACATCGTGGAGAGACGCCCGCCCCCCCAAGAATCCTAGTCAAGACGCTTAGCAATTGCATTTATTTTTGTTATTTACGATTGTAAGCCGCACCGCATTTTTAGCCATGGGCAACAAGAACTCGTGCTGTGCCTACTCAAGTCCACAATCGGATCGCAAGTCCAAGGATATACCGCCCGTCTTCGAGGAGCGTCATCAGTTGCCGCACACATCACAGCATCAACTCGATGGCCATCATGGCGGCGGCAGTGGCAATGTGGCGATGTCTGTGCATCATCAGCAGCATCATCAACACCATCATTCACATCATCAACCCGGCGGCGCTGGTGATAACTATGAGAATCAACAGAATCTGCAACACATTTCCGAGCGTGAAGCGCTCGAAGGCGAAGAAGATCCATCGGTGGATCCCACGGCTGCCACCATGTTTCTGGAACGCTCCAAAGTGGAGAATGGCGGCATGACGCGTAAACGTTCGCAGCATCAAATTGCCCAACAACAGGGTGGCAGCAGCTCTGGAGGTGGCGGTGGTGGAGGCGCCAATACACCGGGTGCGAATAGTTCGGGAACGGGAACTGGCGGCCTCAAGAAGAGCTCGTCGTGCTCGACCATCTATTTGGATGACAGCACTGTGTCGCAGCCGAATTTAAAGAACACAGTCAAGTGTGTTTCGCTGGCCATTTACTATCACATAAAAATCGTCAGTCGGATCGTCGCTTGGACATATTCGATGAGAAGCTGCATCCGTTGACGCACGATCATGTGCCGGATAATTATGACACTCAGAATCCCGAACATCGACAGATCTACAAGTTTGTGCGCACACTGTTCAATGCCGCTCAATTGACGGCCGAGTGTGCAATCATCACGCTAGTCTATCTGGAGCGTCTGCTCACCTATGCGGAACTCGATGTGGGGCCATGCAACTGGAAGCGCATGGTGTTGGGTATGTGAAAGCCTCATTCAATCATCAGTCGTTAAAGTAACGAGTAACGATAACTTAGAGAATTAAGTATAACAAGTAGTTATAAATAAATGCTTAAATAGGGTTTCTTCCAAAGTCTCTTTCAACTAATATTATAATATGCATGCAAAACTCATTCAATCATCAGTACTTAAAGTAGCGAGAAACGAACTGAATACAGTATAACAAATAGATAAAGAAATGTTTAAATATTCTATCCTAAGCCATTTAAACTGCTTCTTATTCAATAATCAGTCATTAAAGTAGCATTTAATGATTAATTTGCTGTGTTTACTAATAGGTTAAGCAATTATAAACTTCTCTTTATTAAACCACTTTAAATGACTCTTGGATGTAACGGATGACGAGTAGTAAATCTATATTTCAACTTAGTGTACAAAATTTTAATGAAGTGAAAAAGTCACATTAGAACTGATTACATTCTTCTATAACTAAGAATTATTTTGTTACTCTTTTTCAAGTTCTGAATAGTTTTAAATTTGATAAATTATTTTCTGGACTCGTCATGAATACTCCCGTTACTCGTCGCAAATTACCACTAAACTAAATAAGTTTGATTATCATCTATGTATTAATTGAAAGTATTTCTTACATCATTAATTCATTTTAAACATGCCTGATACTCGTCATAAAGTAACGTGTGTCACACATGCCTTTTTCTTGGTCCGTTTCTAATGGATTTCCAATGCTTTTTCAGGTGCTATACTGCTTGCCTCCAAAGTGTGGGACGACCAGGCAGTGTGGAATGTCGATTACTGCCAGATACTCAAGGACATTACGGTCGAGGATATGAACGAGCTGGAGCGTCAATTTCTGGAGCTGCTGCAGTTCAACATCAACGTTCCATCGTCCGTCTATGCCAAATATTATTTCGATTTGCGCACGCTTGCCGAGGCAAATGAGCTCAATTTCCCCACAGAGCCGCTCTCCAAGGAGCGCGCCCAGAAACTGGAGGCGATGTCGCGGGTCATGCAGGACAAAGTGACCGCCGAGGCGCTTAAGAATGGCATCAAGAAATGGTCCTCGATGGACAACATCAGTCAGGGCGGTCCGCGGCGTAGCGTGGCCATATTATCGTGATTTATATTAGCTTATTAAAACAAATAAACCACACAACTGTATTTTAATCTGTAGTAGTGCAGCTCCTCCAACAAGAGCATCCATACAGTATCCCCTAAAAAAAAACAAAGAATAACCTGTCCTTCCTTGATACAAAACAAAAAAAAAAAAAAACAACTGAATTGCAAAAGAATAACATAATTTCTTTATTTTCTATTTTTTATTGTCGACTTAACTATAACTTATACACTTCTCATATATGTACATTTAGATATATTGAAAAGGAAAACAATTTTTGTATAATTTAATTTCATGTAATACCGTTAATAAACTTTACGAGAAAGTTTTTTAGCCAATTACACCAACCGAATTGCACACAAAAAAAAAACAATAACAAAATGAAGAAATTAAGTGAATGTTTTTAACAATAATAACAATACACAAACACACACATTTGTCTCGAATTAAGGACCACTTTTTATATATACAACACTATGCCAGCATATTTGTATATTCTTGTAAGCGAAACTACCGATTGCAGTCAAGGATTTGGATGATTTTAAAATACTTGTAATATGCCTACAACAATTGCAAAAAGAAACGCGTAACCAATTGCCAAAAAAAAAAAACTATATGAAAAACATAGAAAATGCACTGTATAAAAAATACTTAAATATTTCAAAGATTGTACAATTTTGTGTAATTGGTTTTTAGTCACAACGACAACAAAGTATCGAACTAATTTCAATGGATTCCAAAGTGACTAATCCACCAAAAAAATATATATATTGTATTTTTAACATGTCTGCGCCGTTACGAATTTAATTTTGTTTATTTCAATTATGTGATTTTCTAATAGTTTCATCTTCATATATATATATATATATAGATTATGTATATATAGAAGGCTCAACGGCTTCCTTATCGACAAAATTAAAAACAAAAACAATGCTAAAAGGCGCAGCACAATTAATGGGCGTGGCCTGAGTGAATAATATATATATATATATATTTACATACATAGATCTGTTTGATTCGTAATAGCATAACACACAGCGCAATATTAACCCAAAATTTGTGAGTAAATTAATATTTAGTACTATAAGGATACGAATTATATGCAAATGTATTTTATTTTGTAATTTATTTTACGATAACGCGAAATAAAACAAATCACAAACTATTTTTCAATTATATATTTCAGCAAAATATCGCATACCAACAAAGTTAACTTTGAATTTAATGTAGTCAAAGTCATTCCCTGATAGAGAGACTCATTCATAATAAACAACCAAATATCCAATCAAATGGGCGCCGATTAAAAATTCAAATTACATGTCCGACTAAATTATCGATATATTTTTAGCGGATAAAAATTAATTTTTGTATGGAAATAATAATAATAAAATAGTTCTTTTGCACCATGGTTAATATTAAATCATATCTTTGAATAATTGTTCTACAAATAATTATTTTTTTGCCCCAAAAACACCGATGCCAGCGATAACATACTCTTCTGAACAAAAGATTTAAAAGTATCAAACAAATAACAGGTCGACAAGAAAACAATAGAAATTAATGCAAATTTATAAATATACAACAATCCGAATAATTATGAAATTGGTTATAAACATCGATGACTGAAATTCAAAATCGAAATAACAAATCAAAAATTATCGATACTAGTATCGTTGTGCTTCTACCACTATTGTCCTGCTTCAATTCGCTTTAAGCGGTTGCAACCAAATGGTTAAATTCAAATAGGGACAGTAAATTATTTAGTAGGATCCTCAAACTTTCGGCTACATTGTAATTAAATGTGTAAAAAAAAGTTGTGAATAGTGCATTTTTTAAAAGTGCAAAATAAACAAATGGTTTGTATAGGTTGGCAAACAAGTAAATGCATTACTTTCAGGAACTACTTCGCTGTTAGTTGGTAGCTGAAGCAAATGTTAAATTTGTTGTCGCTGTTAGGCTACTGTAAAAATGAAAACAAGGTGTTCAGTGGTGGTGTAAAATGCATGGCTGCAAAGCAAAAGCCAAATAAAAGAAGTAATAAAATATATTGTATGTATTTGCAATAATAATGAAACGTGAATGCAGTGCAAAATGCGGGTAACAAGCAGATAGCAAGAAGTGTTTGTTTGTGTGAGCGGTGTACAATAATAAAAAAAATTGTGACGACGCGTCGTCGGTGTCCCCGTCTAACAACCGCCATTAAGAATTTTACGCGTCGCGGTGCGGGACGCGTTGCTGCTGCAACATACAAGCAAGGCAGCTAGCAAGAAGAAAAACGAAAAAGAGGAGTGGCGGGCAAGTCAAAAAGAGCTTGATTTCTGGTCTGACCGCTGTAAGTAAAATGTGCATACATGTGCATGTATCAATGTGTGGGATTTTGTAAGTACGCATGTGAGTGTAGAGATGCGTATACAATTTATTCCCAATAGGGATTTATATTGCAATGCTAGAACGAGCTTTGCAGTAACATCTTTGAATGCAGTCATATTTCAGCTTAATATTTTTACCGCCTTTTTGTGCCAAAGCACAAGCCCCAAAATGAAAAAAAATGAAGAAGCAGCAGCGCGCAGTCAGTCAACGCCAGTCAATAAGAACAACGCAATCGCACACGAATGCACACTCACACAGAGACACTGTGTCTGTATCTCTCCCGTTCTCTTGCGCTCACGTTGAGCGCGCTCTCTCATTCTCTGAGCTTCACCTCTGCCTCGCTCTCCCACACGAGAAACAGGAACACCGAACACGAAATAAGAGCTCTGCACGAATATGCACAGTGAACACGTATTGGAAGAAAAGAATTTAACAGATACGAATTCAAAATATTTTGATTTATTTATTTAAATATATAAAATATTCGAACTCTTACTTTTTAAAAGTTCAATATTTGCGAAACTGTATTTACAGTATCTTCAAGATAGTTCTTATTAGAAACGCACCAAAAGCACGGCTGTGGAAAGAAGTACAGCTCTAACTGCTCAATAAGAATATACTAAATTGAAAAATAATATTTTCTCAATAAAATTATAGGCAAATTTGATTTCAAATTTAATATAAACTATAAGCAAAATTAGAATTTTAAGTATATTTTTTAAACTAAATTATATACTAAAATTGGAACTACACAAAAAATCATTAATTATAACAATTAAAATAATATAAAGTGGTATTTTAAATTTAATAAATTACCAATAAGAATCCTATGCATATTAAAATGAACCATGAATCTCGTGAATTGTTCTACTACATAAATGGTGTGAAATGTGTGTTGCGTGCTCACTGTGTTTTCGTGCAGTGCACGAAACGCGAACGCGCCTCACGAAGAACTTTTTACATCGCTTGCGCTTGCTTTGCTGTCTGCCTGCTGCTCTCTGCCTTCTGCTTCTGCTGCTGCTATTGCTGTTGCTGCTGCTTCTGCTGCCTCCGCGTCTCATTCAATTTTCAGTTTGCTTTGCTCTGTACACCGTACACCACCGCCTCTCACCCGCGCGGCGTTTTGATTTTTCTACTACACTACTGTTGCTCTGCCTGTGTGCTCGGCTCGGCGCTGCTAAAGTTTTTTCCAACTCACACAGACACACAATACAATTACATATACAAATACACGTACGACGCATCGCCGCCGCCGCCACCACCACAACTACAATCAAGTAATTTTTCATACATACATATAATGGCGTCATAAGAACCATATTTTAGCGAATGTTTATGCAAAAATTTTGCAAAACGAATAATTTGTTGGAGAGAAGAGCAAAAATATTGTGTTAAAAGTTGCTGTTGTTATTGTTATTGCTGCTTGGAAGCGAGTGTAAATGAAATCCAATTGGAAATGTGAACAGTGTATCTTTGTGAAATTCTAATACAATATTATCAAATGACTTTGCGGTCGACGTCAGTGTGTGAGTGCGTACTTGTGTGTGTTGAGTCCGAGAGTGTCTTTTGTTAGTGTATGTGTGCGTATGTGAGATACGTGAGCTGCTGTGTTTTGTCTATGTATTGTATCTGTGGGCTTATATATGTAGATCGTGAGTGTGTGTGTGCGTAATAAATATACACTAACACACGTACCGAGTTCCCATTAACGTCATCATCGTGTCATTTTCTTGTTTGCAAGGCGGCACACACAGCACAGGGTTGCATTTTCGAAAAAATTAATTTTTTTTTCGTATTAATAAATGCAAATGCAACTGAGATGCTTGCAATGTACTACAATATGTATATGGTTAAATGAGCATGTGTGTGTGTGTGTGTGTGTGTGTGTATGGACTTCTCCAAAAATTACATTTTTAGATTATTCTTTTTATTTTTTGGCTACCATATGGTTACATTAATTGATTAGACTTGAATTTGTGCAATTGCAATTTTGCAGGGCTTGGTTGCATTAAGCTAAGCGACAATTTAGTGGGCTTTTTAATATACGATATTTTTCTCTACAAGTTTTCCATTTGAAATATTTGTATTTTTGTATTTTATTAAACAATTATGAAATGCACACTAATTGGCTGTAATGAAAATATGCGTCTCTCTCTGCCGCACCGTGCCTCTATTTCCCCCCTCTGTCATTGTCTCCGTCTCTCGAAAAATTGAGCGACAACCAAACAAAAAATTAAAAATAAAAAGCCGAGAGACGGCAGCAATAATTATAACTATAACTCGAGTTCGGCATAGAATGTGGGCAAAACGCAAAACTTGTATGCGCCGCCTGTACTGTTTGACTCTTCGTCGCTTTTCCCCTCTCCACTTTTTGCTGCTCTCCCCACCAATTCGTTTCGCTCCGCGCTCGCCTTAGCTTTCATTTTTATACCCGTCACTCACATATTATAATGAGTATGATAGGTCAGTGGGAATCGTACTAGTTTACAAAATATTATGTGTTTTCAATTTTAATCAAGGCAATAAATGCTGCAAATAAAGCTTTTTGTTTAATTAAAAAACAACTATTTAATAGTGCAAATATTGCAGTGCAGCAGCATTGCAATTCAATGTTGCGGGTATGTTTTAAGCGAACCCACTCAACTGTAGCTTTCTGAGTTGTTTCTCGTTTTTGCCTGTGCCAGTCTTTTTCGCTTTATTTTGTACTTACGCTTTGCGATTCAATTCGTTTTTATTGGTTTTCCGCTTTAGGCGTCGTGCAATTCGTCCAAGGGGTGTGTGCATGTGTGCGTGTGGGGAGCAACGGGGGAGCGTTGTCGTTCAATGAATAATGAGAAGCAATGTAAGCGGCGGCTCGTTGCTACAAAATGTGAGAAGGAGAGAGAGAGGCGCAGCAACAGCGTGCGAGAGAGGGAGGGACAGAGAGAGAGCAACTCACTGCTGCGAACGACGTGTGAGCGCGAACAACGAAACAACAAATAAAGCAAAGTATAAAAGTGCACAAAGTAAATGAAAGAGAGACGACCGCAAGCCGAGTAACCAGAGAGCATGATAGATTGAACGAGAGAGAATGAGAGCGAGGAACAAAAAGAGAACGTTTTTCTTCTTTTTTTTTTTTTGGATTTGTGTTTTGTATTTTGTTGGCGGGGCAGCCAAAAGCGAAGCCAAAGCACGAGAGCTCCATCATCTAGAAGACGACGACGGGCAATGCACGCACATACCGCAATAGATATAGTACACACACATACTATAGCTACAGACACACATATACTTACATACATTGTATGTACTTATAGTAGATACAATTAATTTGATTTGTTAGCACCGCGTATCGCGTTTTGAGATAGTATTGAGAATTTATGATTTATGAGCATGTGTGTTGAATGTTGTTGAATGAACGAATTTTAATGCATGCATACTCTATAGGGGGCAAAAATAAATATTTTGCCAAAAAAATTGAACTATTTTTATAAATGCAATCAATATGTAAATTTTAAATTATTTTAGCTTAAAATTATAAATGCCTTCCACTGTACATATGTACATTTGTACGTATGAATGTGTATGCAATTTCAATCACTCAATCATGTTAGCCCAGCCTGCCAATTGTCTGATACCCCCCCGCGCCGTTGAAATGAACTACGACGCAGCTTTCATCTGTGCTTACGCACATACACACTTGCACACGCAGAAACGATACACATATGTACGTAGATGCATGCATGTGTATGTGTATGTGTTTGTGTGCTCTTTGCATATTGACTGCAAATAATTTTCACTTGATTTACTTTTGCTGTTGCTGCGTCACGTCGTCTCCCTCCCACTGCCGCCGCGTGAACGGCTTGCTCATGGGGTCTCTCTGCTCTGCGCGTAAATAATGGGTCGGAGGGGGTTAAGACGACTGTACCGCGCGCGCGGTGTCCGTTTGATTATTTCGCGTAAACATAAACACAAAACAAACTGTTGCTCAGCGAACGCTCTGTTTGCTCAGTACTCTGTTGTTATCGTTTATCGTTTGGCTCTCTTGTTTTTTGCAGGTGTCCCACAAAACGTAACTCAAAATACTTGATTGAAAGTGCATAAAGCGTGTCTGCCGGTTAATAATTTACTATTATATACTAGGCATATTTAACTTTTGCTCCCGGCAAGACAAAACGGCGACAATAATTTCGTTTAGTTGTCGAAAAATATTAAGTGCATTGCATAAGGTAAGTGCCAATAGGAAGAAGGTCATGGTGTTCTATTAGTGTTTTGATAACGTCGATAGCATTGTGAATTGCAATCGAAGCGTAAATTAGCTTTTATGACTCCTGCACACTGGTGTCAGTTCAAATCTTTGCATGTGCAAAGTGGGAAATGTTTCAGCTATAAGAAACTATTGATTTTGCTATTCCAAGCGAAAAAAATAAAAAGAGAATATCTTTATTGAAAATTTGAGTTAATCTTAATAATATAACAATATTTAAAAATTGGGCTTTATCAAAATTTGAATACTATAATTTGTTATTATTTTAAACGAGGATTGATTTGAGATTAGTTGGTTTGAGTTATTTATTTAAAATAACGATTTATATTTACATGTACTCTAATAGGAGTTCGGATACCAATAAGAGAACAATGTGGAATACATTATTTCTAAATATTTGCCATTTACATGTAACGTTTTCATGTGACTTTCAAATGTTTTTCTATTTCAGTTATTTTAGTGTTTAGATTTATCAGCATTTTCTCATGCCCGCTCCGCCCATTTTCCCGGGCCCAGTTAGAATAATGTAGCTGAAGTTACATATATTACATATGTATTTGTGTTTGTAGCTGTGTGTTAGTATATGTATTCCTACCTCACCACATAAAAAGTGGCGCCCTTTTTGTGTTACATGAACTCGCCCACTTCCACTCCCCGTTTCGTTGCGCTCTCGTTTCTCTCTTTATTTGTATTTGTATTGTTTTTGTATGTGTGTGTGAGCGTGTCGTCTGTTTAGCTGAATTATTTGCTGGGCCAGTGAAAACAATCTAAATGTAAAGGCGCAGAGAGTGAGAGAGCGGTGCGCAATCTTTTGGGAGGGGAAGTGGTACTGTGAGCTGTACAGCAGCAGCTTAAGCGCTTACTTCAGCTCAGCTCCAGGACCTATGCAAACAGCCCACTCGCTCGCTTACTCTTCATTCACAACCCCCACTCGTCGTGCGCGCGCGCTCGCTTGCTCACACTCTCTCACCACCGCTTACTTTAACTCCACTCTTGTCCTACACACACACACATTCGTAGTTACAACACTTATGCTTCAAGGCGCGTTGTCTTTAATCGATTTGTACTTCTTAATATTTACATCAGCCACCTGCCCGCCTTGCCATCTCTCAACATAACATTCTCCACAATCTCTCTCTCTCTCCACCTCTCTACATACATTATTCTCGGCTCTCAAAACATTTCTATCAAATGCTGCTTGCATACTCTGATTGGATATCTAAATTCTGAATCCTGCTAAGGCGAGGCATTGACATAGCCCAACTTCACACCCAAACATCATCACAGTTCTCCACTCCCTTTTCGTCGCTCTGTGTGTGTGTTTTGCTTTTACAATTTATATAAAGTTATTTCATTGTGTGCAGGACACTCCTCTCTCTCTCTCTCTCTTTTGCTAATGGGCAATTTATATCATTTGATATTACAAAATCAATAACTGCCCAGCAGCATTTTTGAACATCTTTACACACGAGAATTGTGATTGTGTGTGAGCTCAACTGTACTTGAAGGGTTAATGCTCGGATAGCATTAGTTTTACATTTCTGCATTTACAATAACACAACATCAACAACTGAAAAACAACTACAGAACAAATCGGAACGTGCAAAATGTTCGTTTACTGTTAACGCGCTGTTAACTGCGCATATGTTACACATTGGGTTGAAATATTGGCATTTCCAAAATATTTATTTATACTATAAGATTGAAATATAATATATGTATATCATTAAAAAATATTAAGAAATTTGTTATGCCTTGTAAAAATGATAGTAAGACATTTCGTATTAGACAATGCAAGTTTAGCTTAACTGTGGTACCAAAAAAATACCGATAAATATACTGATCTTCGCTTTGTTTACATTTTGCAGGTGGAACGAGAGAGGCAATAACAACAATAATACTGCGAGCAACTACAGTGATGTATTAGGAATAATAAGAAGCTGCATGGTAATTTGGCCAAAGCGCCACAAAACTCATTTTTCCAATAATCAGAGACAACAAATATTCCTTCACTTGACTTTTTGTAGCCACAACGGCCAGCGTAAAACAGCAGTCGACAGCAGCAACAACAACAACAACAAACGAGAATATAATGTAGCAGACAGCAACTACATTAATAACACCTACAACAGCAGCAAAAACAACAACAACATCTTGAAATACAATTGCAGTGAAAAGTAGCAGCAGCAATTGCAGCAAGAAACAGAAATAAGTCACGTTAGACACACACTTTTAAGTCCAATCCAATAAGAATTTGATGAATACAATTTTATTTCGAGACGGAGGCCACAAAGCGAGCAGTCAAAATTCGTTCGTTATACTCTAAATGCAGCACGTGAGCGCTGCCAGTTCGGCACCTTCGGTGGTTTCAGCACCGGTGGTGACCACTGGCGGTGGCACCACCATCACTTTGGGCCACAAAGCCAGCGATCCACAGCAGCAGCAGCAGCATCAACAACATCATCATCTTGCTCATCTTCAGCAGCAACATCAGCAGCTTCAACAGCAGCATCATCAGAATAACAATAATAATAGTAAAGTAGACGGAGGGAATAAGCAACAACCGACAACGGCACACGGCGGCATTGAAATGTATAAAGTGAACATTGAGGATATATCGCAATTATTTACGTATCACGAGGTCTTTGGCAAAATCCATGGCGATGTGGTGAATCATGTGGCGGCGGTGCATGGCAGTCAGTTGCCACCGCCACAACTGCCACCGCCACCGCCACTGCCACCGCAAGCAACAGCAGCATCCACGACGCATTCATCGGCTAGCGCAGCTGCAGCCGCAGCGGCGGTGTCCACAAATAATGCAACTGTCGCTGCTGTAATGGCCTCGGCCAATGCAGCAGCAGCAGCTGCAGCTGCCGCATCAGCGGCAGCGACAGCACAACAACAGCAGCAACAACAACAACAGCAGCAGCAGCAACAACAGCAGCAACAGCAACAAGCTGTGACTAGCACAAATGCTGGAACACAGCAGGGCAGTGCCACGGTGACGACAACTAGCTCAGGTAGCAACAATAACAACAACAGCGGGAATAACAGTGGGGGCAATAATAACACTAGTAACAGTAACAGTAACAACAATAACAGTTCGACGACAACGACAACAACCGGTGAACTGCTGATGCCGAAAATGGAGGGTGGCATCCATGGCGTCGATGGTCAATCGAGCGTTGCCTTGGCCCCCGATGGCACACCGATTGCGACTGGGACGCATGTGTGCGATATTTGTGGGAAAATGTTTCAATTTCGTTATCAGCTGATTGTGCACCGTCGCTACCACAGCGAGCGCAAGCCATTTATGTGTCAGGTGTGCGGTCAGGGCTTTACCACATCGCAGGATTTGACCCGTCATGGTAAAATTCATATTGGCGGTCCCATGTTCACATGCATTGTGTGCTTCAATGTGTTTGCCAACAATACCAGTTTGGAGCGTCACATGAAACGTCATTCAACGGACAAACCATTCGCCTGCACCATTTGCCAAAAGACATTTGCGCGCAAAGAGCATCTGGACAATCATTTTCGTTCGCATACGGGCGAAACGCCGTTCCGTTGCCAGTACTGCGCCAAGACGTTTACGCGCAAGGAGCACATGGTCAACCATGTGCGCAAACACACGGGTGAGACGCCACATCGTTGCGATATTTGTAAGAAGTCCTTTACGCGCAAGGAACATTATGTTAACCACTACATGTGGCACACTGGTGAGTGTGATGATTTGGTGCAAAGGGGGCGGACAAATGCGAGCGGCGAGCGCCACGACCTCAAAACAAAATAAACTATTATATATCTATACCAAAAACAAAAACAAAAAAACCAATACTGAAAAAAATGCTATCAAATTTACCAAAAAAAAACCTATAATTATCAAAATATCGATAACCGATTACCGTTACCAAAATTCCAAGTAGAGTACAAAATACCGAAAACAAAACCAAAAAAACAAAAAGTAATATCAGCTATCTATATACATACTATATGTTATCAACAGCCATCACATCACACCACAACCAATAATCAATCAAATATCAAAATTTGATCAATCAATCAATCAAATCAAAAGAAAAAAGAAAAGCCAATTAAGTAACCGCCACTCATCGTGCGTACTTTCACCTCGTCTGCTTCCTTCCTCCTCACTCACTTACGCTCTCGCTTTCTTACTCACTCATATTAATATTTGCTTGTGCTTGTGCTTCTTCCTATATATAAGCCCATAACTTATATGTAGCCTATCCGAGTTTCCTTTTTGCATTTTTTTTGAACTCACAATCCTCTCAACCTCAAAACAACACAACCACACTTATTACCATAAAAAAAGATCATTGGTAAAGTTACATCTTCAGCTGAATAACTGTCATCAAATATGTTATCGATAATATAATTCGAATCGATTTTTTCACATATTAACCAATCAATCAAAACAAAATTTTAATTTGATCACAACTAGCAGTACAAAAAAATTAAAATGTTATCGATATACTGTTATCGATCGTGCTTCAGCTCTACGTACATTTCCGCAACCTTCTCGCTCAAAAATACTCGCTCATACCGCTCATAACACTCCTTCCCCCTAAGCCAACCAACATCACACACGCTCACACTCACAAAACAAAATCACAACAACCAAACAATCACACTCCAATCTCCACTCTCCAAACGTCACACTCCACTCCTTCAATCGTCACACTTCATCCTCCATCCACCATAATTCTTGTTCCACTTCATTGCTCCACTGCCAAACCTTCGATCGTCATCGCTGCGATTTCCTTCCCCTCCACTTCATCTCACTCGTTCTTGCTCTTTCTCTTATGCTCTCATCGTGTATTTTTGCCAGTGTTTCTTTTGCCTTGCCTACCCCGTCTTCCCCACCTTAAATGTTTTTGTCAACTCTCGAACTCCATCATTCTTTCACTCTCGCTTGTTCTCTTACTCTATCTCCCCCACTCTCTCAGCTATACAGGGTGCCCAAAAAAAAAGAGTATTGAAAGAAAGTTCGTTGTTGCTGCTTGTCGATTGCCAACGTCCTGTGCCTGTGCCTACGGCGTTTAACTGTGCGACACCAGACATATTCACGCCCACACACACTCACTTACCTTTCTATTTTTTGGGCTGGAGAGATACTTATTCCACAAACATTACATTACATTACATGTGCATTGCAAGTTAGGCTTCAATTATTGGCGTCGAACCCGGTCGCATTCAGTTAGACTTGAACTTCGCGTTCACTCACACAAATACACATCAGCTCCATTAATCAGTTAGTTATCGATAACACGCATGGGGCGATCTATCGATGGATTAGCTTTGCTGTCGACTCAAAGTTTTATTGTTATTCATGTCTAGGAAGACACTCGCATTCATACATCCTGTATACATACGCTTCACACACACATGACTACCACAACCACGCCCACCGCCTATGCGCCACCCACACACACACACATTTCAAAAAGAAAAAACAAAAGCCGAGCCTCTGTTCGCTTCGTTCGAACCACGGCCAAAATTTCACACAAAGCATTGCGTTGCCGGGGGACTTTTTTTATCGTTTAATTATTACTTTTGTTTTTATTTTCGATATTTTTGATTTCTTTTACGCTTTGGCGGGACAATTTGAAAACGTACAACTCCTACTGCGCGTTTGACAATTTTCTTTTAAGTTGATTTTTGTTTTGTTTAATGCTTGCTCTTATTAGAAAAGTAAAAAGATAGATAAGAAAGAAACTTTACCCTAGCCTCAACTCTTCTGTTCTCTTTCTCTCCCTCTCGTTCTCTCTTTCTCTTTATTGTTCTGTATGTACCATCAATTAAACAGGTCAAACACCGCATCAGTGCGATGTCTGCGGCAAGAAATACACGCGCAAGGAGCACCTAGCCAACCATATGCGCTCCCACACCAACGAGACGCCGTTCCGTTGCGAAATCTGCGGCAAGAGCTTTAGCCGCAAGGAGCACTTCACCAATCACATACTCTGGCATACAGGTAAAGAGACACAAACAGAATCAACACACAACAACACACACCACAAGACGCACACTCACACACACACACACAGACGTAAGGCTTGACTTGACTCGACACCCAAAACAAGATTTGAAGACTTCAAACTCCGACCACAAGACGTCCTACGCACACTACGCACGCATTCTACCCACAAAAAAAAAAAAAAATATGCCAGTCCCTGTTGTCCTCGAAAGTGGCCTGGAAGGCATTTACAGTCATAAAAGAGACAAATACTCCCACACACACACACGCAGACACACACACACCTACAGCTACACTCACACACTCCAACTTTGATACTCTGACACGCACACTTGCGCGATTGGTGCACGAGCAGCGATAACGAACTACATCCCAAGGGATGGGCGTGATAACGACAAAGTAAACAGCGATTTCTTGCTCAATCACAGCGCGACTCTTCAGCGAAACAATGACAAAGTCAAGTCGAAAGTCGATTATATATAACCACAACTAGAGATCTAATTTTCGAAACCAACTAAAGATTCAAAGAGTTCCTTTCTTTAAAATGAAAAATAATATCAAGTACAAATATGTATTTAATAAATCATAAACAGTTGATCTTCAAGATTGTTAAATGCAATCCTATATATTCCCATTCATATTAAATATCACATTAAGATCATAATTCAAAACCAAACTAAATATAAATTTGGTAATTGCCAATTCATGTCATATTTAAAGAATGTATCAAATATTAACTAAATTGATTTAAAGAAAAACAGTTCTTCAAGATTAATAAATTCTTCAATTATAGATATTCATACAACAGAACGATAAACCCGTATAGATTTTATAAAAATATTACAATATAAAAAAAAAATTTGATTGACGATCGCATTTCTAAAGCAAACTAATCATACCCTAAAAGTGATGTCAAAATATTACTATTATATTGAATGAAATCCATAAATTAAATCATGACTCATATATTTCCATCATAGATGGCTTTATGATTTCCCCAACTATATAAAATGCTGTTAAAGTGCCTAAATTACTGAGATCAGTCTGTGACCTTGGGATGTGAATCATTATCAACTTGTGTGAAATTGACAATACAGCAAATACGCGTATATTCCAAAAATATATACATATATGTCCAACTGTGACCTTTAAAGAATTTGCGTATAATATAATAAGTATATTGTAGCATTTAAATACTTAAATGATGAAACTGATCTTCAATTGAATGTTACGATTCTTGCAATTTACCACGCAAGCAGGCGAGACGCCGCATCGGTGCGACTTCTGCTCAAAGACGTTCACACGCAAGGAGAATTTGATAAATCACGTGCGCCAGCACACGGGAGAATCGCCGCATCGCTGCTCCTACTGCAGCAAGACGTTCACGCGCAAGGAGCATCTGGTGAATCATATACGCCAGCACACGGGTGAGAATACCGTTCAAGTGCAAGCTCAATTTGTGATTGAAGAAGAATATGTGAGATGATGAGTCGTGAATAAATTTTTGTATAAATTTATTATGATCACAATTTTAATTAAAAAAAAAAAACCAAACGAACGAACGCCTCCCTCATTCTTAAAATGAGTTGTTCTCAATGGCGCTGTTGTTGGAATTTGTTCTGAGATCATAAGAAGCGATCGTCTACAATTTGATAAATCAAATTACACATTTAGTTTGCAACTGATCGTCAATTAAATAATACATATGTATAATAACGCAATTTACGATAATATATCATTAAATACCATATCTACCATAGCATGTAACATTAACTAAATTGGAAGAAGAAGGAACGCTGTTGGAACATGTCGATCACTGATTTACAGCTAAATACGAAATTGAAAATGGGGGAAAATAGGCGACTACCAAACGGACTGAGACACTGGACAAACATACTTTACACTCGTTACGAACGAACTAACAATTGATTTACAAGTGTTGCTTTGTCGATAATGATTACTAATCTCTAACATGTTTTTCTTTTCCTTTTCTTCTTCTACATCTATTGACTTTTTACCACGCAAGCAGGCGAGACGCCGCATCGGTGCGACTTCTGCTCCAAGACGTTCACACGCAAGGAGCACTTGTTAAATCACGTGCGCCAGCATACGGGAGAGTCGCCGCATCGCTGCTCCTACTGCATGAAGACGTTCACGCGCAAGGAGCATCTGGTGAATCACATACGCCAGCACACGGGTGAGACACCGTTCAAGTGCACGTACTGCACGAAAGCGTTCACACGCAAAGATCACATGGTTAATCATGTACGGCAACATACAGGCGAATCGCCGCACAAGTGCACCTATTGCACGAAGACCTTCACAAGGAAGGAGCACCTAACGAATCATGTGCGCCAGCACACGGGCGATTCGCCGCATCGCTGCTCCTACTGCAAGAAGACCTTCACCCGGAAGGAGCATCTGACGAATCATGTCCGCCTGCACACTGGAGATTCGCCCCACAAATGCGAATACTGTCAGAAGACCTTCACACGGAAGGAGCATCTCAATAATCATATGCGCCAGCATTCGAGCGACAATCCCCATTGCTGCAACGTGTGCAACAAGCCGTTCACACGCAAGGAGCATCTGATCAATCATATGTCACGTTGCCACACCGGCGATCGACCCTTCACATGCGAGACATGCGGCAAATCCTTCCCCCTCAAGGGCAATCTCTTGTTCCATCAGCGTAGCCACACCAAGGGACAGGAGTGCGAACGTCCGTTTGCCTGCGAAAAATGCCCCAAGAATTTCATTTGCAAAGGTGAGTCGCGTCTCTCTCAATCCGCCATCCAAGTCTTCGGCATCGCAATTGGAGCCGGTTCAGGCAGCGCACGCAAGACGTGGCGTCAGCATGTTAGTCAATCACAATCCCAATCCAGCCTCTATATGCTAGACCCATGACTTACCATTTAACGTATACGATCCTTTCTTTTCTCCTACTTCACCACAGTGCAGCCTAGCCAAAGTCGAACCTTTCCTTGTAGTCTATTTAATAATAATTATAGATATAAATTTTATAATTTTGGTTTATCAGATTATGATTATGGTTAAACACCATTTTTATAAATTCAAATGCTTTAATTACTTCATTACGCGATGAATGTTGTGATATTATATAAAGCATAATGACTATCAATCGAATATTTAGTATTTTACAAGAATAACGGTCAAATTTTGAACTTACCTAAGACATCGTATTGAATGAAAAACAAGTAAGAAAGTTACAGTCGAGTGTGCTCGACCCATTTTGAATAAAAGGAAAATATTGCGGTATTTTTTTTAAATATACCAAAAATCGATATAGTACCACATTCAAAATATACCATAGACGGCACAATATACCAGATTGTCAGCCAATGCCCTAGTAAGTAGGCGTTTTTGCCCATACAAAAGTATTTCTTTAATATCTTCGACAATTTTTATCTGATCGCAACCAAATTTTCAGGAATCATAACTACTATAGTTATTATTTTTGTATATACCAAAATTCGCAACTCTAGCTTTAAAAGTACGCTTGTTACTCGATTTCGTTTGATTTGCAGGGGCGGAAGTGGGTGTGGCAAAAATTTGAAACAAACTTGATCTGCGTGCAAAAATAACAAATGCTGTCGAAAAAAAATTATAGCTCTATCTCTTATAGTCTCTGAGATCCAGTATTTTATACTGACAGACACACAGACGGACAGACGGACATGGATAGATCGTCTCGGCTGTTGACGCTGATCAAGAATATATATACTTTATAGGATCGGAGATGCCTCCTTCTACCTGTTACATACATTTCCTGTCGGCACGAAGTTTTAATACCCTTCTACCCTATGGGTAGCGGGTATAAACAATAGAAAACACCATAAATATAAATAAGATTTTTGTTTAAATTAGCGTTGCAAACTTTAAAACAAATTATAATTTCAACTTATACGCTTCGCAATCAATCGATATCGAATAATTTGAAAATAGTTAGTCATAGAAATCTAAAAAAAAGAAACTGAACTCATAACTAAGTTATTGTATCGCTATGTTATTTGCTTATAACTGATTGTGGTTTACGACTTTAGAATGTACATATTATATAATATATATTTACATTATCACGTCATTATCACAATTTTATATGAATATGTTCTTTTATGATTAAGTACAGCTAGAAATCGATTTGTTTTTATAGTTAAAATACCAAAGTTTATTATTCTATAAATCAAGTAGTTATTTATAATTTATACAACAATGTAATTAATAATAGTTTACATTGAGGTAAACTTAATGAATGTACTATCTAGTTTAATTGATAAATATTCATTGTACTAGTTTGATTAAGTAATATTTTAATATTTTATGGATCGACCACATCTTAAGTTAGTTTTAAGTTCTAGAATACAGCTGGCTGCATTGTGGTCTCCAATCCCGCCTCTAAAGTAATCCCAATCTGTAGTATCCCATAATTGAATCTAAATGCTTGCTAGCCAACGCCTCGCTCAGTACGGAAACCTAGATCCGTCCGCTTTGGTTTGTTCAAATTTGTATTTTTTAACTGTTCCCGAAAATATAACAACTTATCCCTTGTCGAGAATGAATGAAAGATGAAAGAGAGATGTCTTCATGTCGCTTCCATTGTCCGTTCCGCAGGTCATCTGGTCTCGCATATGCGCTCCCATTCGGGCGAGAAACCGCACGCGTGCACACTGTGCAGCAAGGCGTTCGTTGAGCGCGGCAATTTGAAGCGGCACATGAAGATGAATCACCCGGATGCCATGATGCCGCCCCCACCCGTGCATCCGCATCCGCAAATACCGGCTGGTGTGCTGACCCAAGTCAAGCAGGAAGTGAAACCGATCATAAGTGAGTCGGATACAGAATTCTAAACAAAAGTTTGTTTGCACCCCCAAGCGTAAACGTATCTAACAAAATACTTCTCCTCTCCCTCCTCCCACACACACACACACACTTTTGCAGTTCCGCATCATTCGGCGACGACCACAATGCACACCATACAGCAGATAACAGCGGGCGCTGCAGCGGCTGGCGCCGGTGCCGTCCAGCTAACGCCAGGCCTGGTGCCGTTGGTCACCAGTACGCTCATCTCTTCGCACAATGCCCAGCAGTCGCAGAAGCAACAGCAAGCAGCCGCTGCAGTTGCGGCACAGCAACAAGCTGCTGCTGCCGCTGCAGCACAACAACAACAGGCAGCGGCTGCAGCTGCAGCTCAGCAGCAGGCGGCTGCCGTGGCCCATCAGCAGCATCAGCAACAGGTTGCTGCCCAGCAGCAGCAACAACAGCAACAGGCTGCGGTGGCAGCCCATCAGCAGCAGCAACAGCAGTTGCAGCAGCAGCAATTGCTGCAGTTGTCCATACAACAGGCGGCGCATCATCATCAACAGCATCAGCAGCAGCAACAACAGCAGCAACAGCAACATCATCAGCAGCAGCAACAGGCACATCCGCAGGCACCGCCACAGCAGCAGCAACAGCAGCCGCCACCGCAGGTGCCGATCGCCTTGATCAGCGATCCGAGCGCCTTGGCACGCGCTGCCATGCAGCTGCAACATCTGCCCACGAATGTGGAGCAACATCCGGTGGTTTACTAACAGTAGCCCCTGCTGCATGCGGCGGCCACAACAGCCACAGCAGCCGCGACGCAATGGTGAATGGCCTGAATCTGTAAGAGGAGAAGCAGAAGCAGAGGAGGAGGAGAAGAGAAGGAGGCAACAATTACTAGAAGGAGCAACCACACATCCCCCTAAAAATAGAAGAAGCAGCTAGTTAGATATGCATAGAAAGCAAGCAGCAATTATATATCCTAAACACATATATGTTCATGTATCGAGATGTCTACGCATTCTCTCACTCTCTTGCTGCCACAATGCTGCTGCACTGCTTGCAACGTGATTTGTGTAACGTGCAATACAAGGAAGCTAAACATCTCATAGTTAAACGCCCCCCCGCCACCCTTTGCGCTGTACTCCCTTAAAACGATCTTTGTTAGGCGCTTAGCGTCTATAATTTACTATAATTAATTGATTTTCTCACACGTCCCTGTTACATTTATGAAATGTATGCACAACACGTTGCGCCATCAAAAAGTCTACTAGCTGTGCTAGTAGCTTTTGGCCAAAAGCGTGCAGCGTGGCAAACTCAGACTATGAGAGAGAGAGATGGCGAAAGATGTAAGGAAAGTTGTTAGGACAACATACATACAATACATACATACATACATATGTGTATATTTATGTACTTTTGTGCATCAAATGTGCAGCAGCTAGAACGTTTTTTGCGAAAATCACACTGAGAAAATTTGTATTATTTTGTGCATTTTGATGTAAGGCAAAAACAAAGTATGTAAACGATTAAACTTAACTACATACAAAACATAAAACATAAAAAAAACAAAAAAAAAAAAAAAATGAAAACAGAAAAACAAACAAACACATATTATGCTAATAGCAGCGCCCCCAGTTAATCATACAAGTCCCGCGCCCTTTCCTACAGCCAATCAAACAGAAAATGAAAATGAGAACGCAGAAACAAAAATAAAAAGAAACCCCATTAAATATTTAAGTGCAAAACTTTGTTGCTGAGGAAGCTGGAAGAGTTAAGAAGGCGGCGCAGGCGTAGGCTAAGTCAAGAACTAACAACAGCAGAAGTATAGTAGAGAGAGAGATGAAATGCAAAAAGAAGAAGAAAAGAATTATATTATATTATGATTACGATATTTAATGTTAGTTGAACTACTAAAAACAAAACTGATTAAGATTGAGAAGATAATGCGAGGAGTCGAGGCGACAGATGAGAACGAAAGTGGAATTAAGTATTTAGTTTTACGTAAATATACGACAACCAGATAAACAATGTGCGTGTGTGTGTAGAGACAGAGTGCATAGAGCACACGATAATGATTACGATTATAATTATTGACATAATTAGATGTGAAGAAGAAAAACACAATTAGGAACCCAGACGGAACGAAGTTGAAAGATGAAGCAGAAGATGGAGAAATTGAGAAGTTATAACCCCAATCTAACACTCATACACACACACACACACACATGTACACACACTATTAAAGTTAACAACAATTACAAAAACTAGGCACAACTCTACAATTATAATTAATAATAACAATTACTGTGCTTATGTTGAAAACAAAAACAACAAAAGATGATAAAACAAAACAAAAGCAAGCCCCAAGCGCCACAAGCAACAACATATCTGCTTTAAATTTTACAAAAAAATAAAATAAAACTAAAATAATGAAAAGAAAATAAAAACAAAAAAAACAAACAAAAACAATAAGGAAAAGTATAAAAAAAAACCATATTAAAACTATTATTAGCTGAGTCAAGTTTATTCACACACACACATGAGAAACAAACATACATATACACACAGACACACACCTATGCTTCCTTTTAAATGCAACATTTTATTAATTTAATGATTTTAATTAAACACTTTTAATTTAAATTAACAACAAAAACTGTACATGTATACACAAATAAAACAACATAAACAGAAAAATATACATTAAAAAAGAAAAAGAAATAAAAATATTAAAACAAGTTGTTGGTTTTGCTTTGCTGTTCAGAAAAACAAAAAAAAAACAAAATAGGAAATCCCAATTCGTTTTATTTTTAAGGCATTTATTGGCAGCGCTAAAACTTTTAAAAATATGTACTAAGAATGCAGGGAACAATTGAAAATTGTAAAAAAAAATAACAAAAATAAACAAGAAAACAAAAGAGAAAAGCAAACACAAATTGTTTAAACAATTGCAAAGCCGAAGAAAAGAAAGAAGAAATGAAAGATTTATGCAAAGTCGCCTAAGTCTGAGGTATTTTTATACATACAATATGAAAGTACAGAGAACTTTGCACATAATATTTACACACACAGACACACAAACACTTCCACAAACACAGATGCATACAAATTTATGTAGTTGTTTTAGCCGTGTTAGTTTTTTGGTGTGCGTTTTTTGGCGAAATAGTTTTGATGATTGTGTATAGAGCGCAGCATATATAAAGTGCATATATAGAGTATATATAAAATTATATATATTGTACTATTATTAACTAATCTATTAAACGGAAAAAATCAACTGTATGTGTAGCGAAAGCGAAAGCGAATGGCAATTTTTAAGTACGAAAAAGTAACAACAAAAATTTCAATTGTGTTGCAATATTTAACAAAACAAAAATTTACAATTAATTTGTAAGTTGCGTAGTGCATAAATCAAGAAATATATATATATATACATATAATACATATTCACACTCACACACACACACTCACACACACATAAACATACATTAATTAATAACAATAAGCTGTTTCCTAAAAACAAACGCTTGGCAGCCAATTAAAGCAAAAACAAAACAAAAACGAAAAAATTAAGAAAAAACACCAGAATCAGTAACAATACTAAGTAAATAGAAACAATAATGTACTATAATGCAGATACAATACAATATAAACACTATATATACCTACAATATATGCCTATACGACAAATGAAATTGGATAAATGATAATATACATACAACAATACATATATACTATGTAATAAATACAATACAATACAATTATACATATACAACAAACAACATTGCAGCATTGCAGCAATGCAACATGCAACATAGAGTATATTGTAAAAGTTAAATGTAATTAAATACATACAAATTGATGACGTAGTAAGCACCAAACAACAAATAAACAACAACAAAAAATTTAACTCTACTTTGGTCTAAATTATGCTATATGTAGCATATTAACTTTAGGCAGTTTTTATTTGCAGAATGTTTTTCTATAAAAAAATTTAGGATTTCGGATTTGTCTAAGAGATTATTCAATGCAGTTCAGTTACAAAGAATTTTTCAATTATTCGTATTAAATATTATTTCCCAGATTTTTACTCATATAGATTTCGTATAAATTGTATACGAAGCACAATACTATTTATAATTTTTTGAAGATCAATATCAAAGTAGGTCAAAAAAAAAACAATGGCGTCATAGCACTGCTTGCATTATTCAAAACTGCAAGCAGTGCAAATTCGTATTTGTGGTACTTTACAGTTACTTTTCATATATTTCTTGCATTCGTTTGTATTTATTACAGATATGAAATTGTGAGCGACATTCTCTAAACTTATTGGTTTATTTCTTCGAATACAGTTGTGATATACTCAAATACTGACACATTATCGGTGCCTTATATCAAGCACTTACTAATTTCTTTTGCCAAAATTTTGACAATATTTGTTGTGTTTCTTGAGGTTAAATGATAAAATTTTTATTATGCCAGATAAGATACTATAGTTTGTTGTCTTTTTTATTCACTGATAAGTTTTTGCATGATTTGTGTTTCCATATTAGGTATTACCCAAAAAATGAATGGCATGTAAAATGTTAAAGTCATTGTAGGGGAGTTTTGCGTACATTTATGTGAGTTATAGATTTATTATTATGGGTGTTAACATGGTAGTAAAGATTATATCCAACATTGACCAACTTCGGCAATATGTTACGAATTATGAAAAAAGTTGAAATTGGATAAATGCAATGGAAATTTTTAAATTATCTTCAATACGTAGAAAATTCATAGAAAAGATTAGTTTTTAGTTTACTTTAATATTATGTGAACTTCCTATGTTTGGTGATGATGCTGTTGGGGTATATACATACACGATCGATATGAGAAAAATAGTGAAAAAGAGACACATTTTGGTAAAATGAAGTATTTAATGCGCGTTTTAAACGCAGTATCCAGATGAACTAAAGAAATGATCCGCATTGCTATGTATATATTTCGCAAACTTCACACATTCTAATGTGTCCGTTTTAGCAACCTTTGTGTGCCTAAATTTGGCACGCAAATGGTAAAAAAAAAAAAAACAAAAAATTAATGGTCACGCCGCTAAAACAATAAATGCAATTATTAAAAGAAGCACATGCTCTCACATTCTTTGCTTATTTATATGGCGACAATGTTTTTGTAAACCTAAATTTCAAAAACAGTCCTGCGACTCCATAAAAACAAAATGTCGCCGCAAGTTTAGCGGAAAAAAAAACAATTTAGTTTAATATGAAATTAAATGATTAATGTATTTATGAAAATTGGCCTAAAAACGAGGTCAACAGACATAAGAAAACGTATTGATTGGAAAGAGGAAATATTTCCAACTTTCAGAAATGTAAAGAGATGAGCCGATAGTCGTGACACATCGTGTCTGTGATCGTTTGGCACGTCTCCTCTCTAAGCAACAGTGCTAGCGAATAGTTAGGTAGGCAGGTAAAGTGGGTCGGTTGCCTGGAAAACCACCCTTAAAAGAACAAGGCAGTTCTTGTTTTGGTATGTATCTGGAATTGACTGGAACTCAGACAGCTGTCAGCGCGCAACGACGTCATTTGTTTTGAGCGCATTTACAAAAATGCACCGCGACGGAAAAGAGCAAAACAGAAACGAGGAGACAGGTAAGTACGCAATAATATTGAGAATCTGCCCACTGACCTTACCTTTGATGCAACAGACAACCGGAGCTCGTTGCTCCACCTAAACGACGATGTACTATCGCTAATAGTCGACTATCTGGAAGTGTTTCAACAGTTCGAGTTGAGTCAGTTGCACAGTCGCCTGCTCAATGTTGTGCAGGCTTTGTGGCGCACACGCGTGCGCAGCGTGGAACTGCTTGACGGGGAGATGCTGGGTGTAAGCAGTCGACAGTTTCAGGCTTTCATCACTGCGCTGACTCCGCACGTGGAGCAACTGAACTGCCAGCGGCTGGACGTGCGACGCCTGCGTCAGCTGAGTGACGGAAGCTTGAATCGCGTCACACAACTGGAATGGGATCAGGGGCAAATGCGACGACGCGGTCGCTTGCGTTTCGTGGACGAGGATGTGCGACTGCTAAAGCGTTTGTGCCCGGGGTTGAGGCAGCTGACGTTGCGTGGCTGCCAGGTGACGGGCAGATATCTGTGCGAGCTGCAGCAGCTGGAGGAACTGTGCCTGGATGAATGTGAGTGCCTGAAGTCGCAGCATTTCCGCGACATCTTTCGCCAGCTGAAGTTGCGCAAATTCGACATTATGGACAACTGTGATGAGGTGAATTGCTGTGATTTGGTGCAGTTGTGTCCCACCTTGGAGAACATTAAGATTGCCGACTATCATCTGTGCATGGAAACGGACATTACACAAGAACTGTTGCAGCTGCCACATCTGCGTGAGCTCTCCATCTACTCCAAGAACTTTGTGTTCGATGTACTGGAACGCATTACGCGACCAAGAGTTGATCATGGCAAACTGATTGAGGGCGTCCGCTTCAATGGACTGCTTCACGATTACGGCCGCTTCTTCCGCGAGCTGGGCAATCTTCATCAGTTGAGGATTCTGGAGGTCGAAGGTGTTCTGGACGAGGGTATGCTGCAAAGACTCAATAATCAGATGCTCGAGCAGTTGGCTCCCCAGTTGCCGGAACTGCAGCAGCTGCACATTACCGGCTATCAAATGGAATCGGATGCGCCTTTGTTGAAATTTGTGTCCAATTGCCGGCAGCTCCGCATCCTTGATGTGACGGGTACACGTTGCGGTGGAGATGCATTCGTTGAACGCTGCTTAGCGCTGCTGGCCAAGCAGAGTTGGCGCTCACAGCCGCTGGAATTGTGGATATTATGCAGTGATATTAGCTACGATATACTGAAGGTTAGTTCATGGTACAGTTGACATTTAATCCCTCCATAATTGCTCCTTTCCTTTTAGTCTCAGAGGTATTTGATTGACGAAAAGCTGCTGCGCATCTATAACAATCGAATGTTGACCGATCCGGACCACTTGCCCAACGTCCTTAAGTTTAGCTTTGTGCGCTGAACTCATTACCTGCCCCACTGTGTTGGGTCCTGCTAATCTATAAATCGAATTCTTTGTTTAATCTACTAATAAATAACTTGTATTATAATCGAATTAAGACGTAATTAAATTAAGACTGATTAAACTATCGAAAACGAATTTGCAAATTCATAATTATTTCGCAAAAGATTTGCTCAACTTGAAAGGTAAGAAATATGGATTCATTTTACAATAAAAAATTTTAAATTTTTTGAAAGAATTTATCTGAAATGAAATTAGATTTTGTTTGTTAATTACGTTAGACAAACATCAGTAAAAGTATTTATAAAATATTCGCGTTGAGTAGCCAAAAATTTATTGTTTCCTGTATTACATTTGTTAATGGGATGATTTGTCGGAAGAAGATATGTGAAAATATGTTGAAATTATTTTCATATTAAAAAAAGAATTTCTTTTCTTATTAATAATGTTTTAAATACAATAACCGCTTTCTATTCGTCATTAAGACAGAACAAACATCCGTAAATATGTTCGACATTATACCGCAAGGGGTACAAGGGAAGGGAAATCTTGACTTTCACTGTCATTCATTGATTTGTTTGCAATCAAATAGATGCCACAATTGATTTTCTACTATTCTAATCTCTGTATTTGTTTTGTATTGTCACTGGAAATATTGCTGACTGCGCCATGCTGTCAAAATCTGACAATTAGCGATCATTAGCTGTAGCTGTAGCTATAAATCTGTATATGTATGACATATACGTTATATATATATAAAGTGTATTTGTGTGCATCATAAATCATAACAAATATTACACTATCAGGGAGTATTATGTCACAAACCATCATGCTTATAAATACATAAGCGTACATATGTACATACATATATGTAGAGGTACTATATAGTCTGTCTGTCCATCTGACCGATTTTTAATATGCTAGTAACTTGCTTATTTTCGCTGCTAGTTAAATTAATCTTGTTGTATATTTATGTTTTATTACAGATTTATAAAAAATAAATTTTATATATTATATATTATTTATAAGATCAATAAGTAATTCTTTTGAAGTATCCCTTTAAAAGGGCATTTAAACTTCGGCTTGCTACAGTTTATTTTTCTTACACTGTTGAGGATGTAGTTGTTTCGCTTATCAGATCATTCGGCAACGTCGAACGGGGTCCAAGCGATTGCAGCTCCTCCGCCTCCATCTCCTGCAACGCCTCCTCATCAGTTTCTTATCAGTACGCACGAAAAATCGGAAAACTCGAAAGTCGAGAGCGGATTTTTGTTGTAGCGCGGCATGTTTAGTTAGTAGATGGGCTCAGTTATATTGATATGTTTGCCGATTTTGGGTTAGAGTTGAGGCGATAACGAACGAACGACTCGATTCGATTCGATTGCCTTGCCCGTCTGGTTGCACTTGGGTATGCTGCTCCCATTTCCCCATATAGTTGCCACTGCCACTGCAACTGCAACTAAACCGTTGAAAGATAACCCTTGACGAGATTGTGGAACTTTTGAACCAAAAACAACACTAAGTGCACACAAAACTTAAAAAGAAGAATTGTAAAATCGACACGCTACACTGCAAGAAACACTCCGAAGCATCTGAGAAGAAATGCCATTGACCGAAGTATTCAACATCCGCATGGAGAGTGGCTTATCTCTCGAATAGATGAATGATTAATGGTAGCGGAAGATCAGCCTCAAAGGTATGCTACACTTTCGTTTCGCTCAGTGTAACAATTCATTGATTTGTTTTTATATGTAATGCTTGTTTCGTTTTTTGTTGCTTGTGTTTTTGTAGGTGCAGTATCAATTCAGAATGCGCCTGAAGCTGAGTTTTCTTTTAATGGTCAAGTACTCGTTGTATATAGGAACATTTTCCTGCTCAGGCCGACAGTCTTTATCAGGTCGGCATTTCGAGCGGTTCTCATCTCCAGCGACAATCGATCGTTCAGGATTCTTCCTAGCTCACTGTGATTGTGAAAGTAACATGTGTATATAGTGCATTATCTGAGCTGAAGAGTAGATAACCCCCGGCTGGGACCTTTAAGATCGCTTCGAGACGCGACACAGACACCGTAACAACAAAACTGGGAATACCTAGTCTAGTGTTTCTAACACGTGAATTAGCATTTCTGTGTTGAAATCTGAGAAAACTAGGCATTATATTTACACATCTTTAACTAATTTGTACAAAGAGCAGGGTAAGTGCGTCTAATAATATTTAGTAAAGATTAGAAATAATTAGCAAACATGATGATAATCTATACATTTAATGTTTAGACCTGGATTGTTTCATAATTTCAAGACCTCCACACAATGTATAGATTTACTATCATAAGCTTACAAATTGAGGATTAAATTGCTAGATCGTAATAGCCAACAACCATTATGCAATTAATCTTGTCTATCAAGAATACGAAATACGTGTTAAACAGAGATTTATGTTAGTTTTATCAACATTGTATGTATAACGTGAATCTATTTTTACACTTAATTAAAACATATTTGAAGGAATTATCGTAATTATCAACTGATAGTGATAGTTGAACTAAACTCTTGAGGAAACCATTAATAGCAAAAATAATCAATTCATTGGCTATAAAAATGCCTGCGTTCATAACGCAAATAATGCTAATTCAGTAAAGAATAATTGCAAGATGTAAACATATCGTGGCTACCCACGATATAATCAAGGAAAACAAGTCAAGTGTAGATCAGTAGCTGCATTACGGTTACGCACCTGAGAACTAAAAGCTCGTAGTCTCATTCTAGTTGCGACCTGCGATCCGAAAGTGACATGATCGGAAAATCACGCATTGCCTTGACCAGCCTGCTGGGATTAATTCTGGTAACAGTGGGATTCGTCTATCTGATCAACCTGGAGCAGCTGCAGCGCAAAGCCATGGAGTGGGTGAGTCGATGAAGGATAGATGAATAGTTACAAAAATAAATTAAACGAAGTAAAATTAAAATCAAAAAATTAAAAGCTAAAATAATACACATTTGCTTTAAAATTTTACAATTTTACGAAAAGTTAAGCATGGAATTACTAGTAAACTAAATACATTTTTTAACCAAAACTTCAAATTAAATTTAATGCTTATTAAATATTGAATTTATTTTTCAATTTAAAAAAAGATAAAGTGAAATTATATATAATATAATAATTCTATATTGACATTTATAAGAGATAAATTGATGTTTATTTTGTAATTATAACACAATTTCTAAATAACATTAAAACTATTAAAACAAGTAAGAAAGCTACAGTCGAGTATGCTCGACTGTGAGATACCCGCTACCCATTTTTAATAAAAGAAATATATTTTGCGGTATTTTTTCTCAAAATATACGGAACATATTGCTAAAGTACTAAAAAATATACCAAATGGTATATTTGGTATATCAATCCACATTCAAAATATACCATAGACGGCACAATATACCAGACTGTCAGCCAAAGCAACTAAGACCCCTAGTAAGTAGGCGTTTTTGCCCATACAATAGTATTTCTTTAATAACTCCACAATTTTTGGAGAAAAAATTGGCAAAAAAATTGAAACAAATTTGATCTGCGTGCAAACATAACACTTGCTATTGAAAAAAATTATATCTCTATCTCTTATAGTCTCTGAGATCTAGGTGTTCATACAGACAGACGGACAGACACACAGACGGACAGACGGACATGGCTAGATCGTCTCGGCTGTTGACGCTGATCAAGAATATATATACTTTATAGGGTCGGAGATGCCTCCTTCTACCTGTTACATACATTTCCTGCCGGCACAAAGTTATAATACCCTTCTACCCTATGGGTAGCGGGTATAAAAATGTCATCTACTAACACTACCTAGTCATTAAATGTAAGGTTCAATATCAAATTTCTTGATTCTAAAATTGAAAACTAGAACAATAAAAATATAAAATTAAAACTAAAATAATAAAATTATATTTAAAAAAAAAGGCTGATAGAAATTGTGTTTTGTGAGATTGTTTATTAATCAAGTTCACTTTATAGAAAATATTTATTTATTTAAAAAGGTTAGCTATAATTAAAATTAATACTAAGACTATTGGTAAAGCAGTTATGTTTAAAAATGGCTAATTTTGTTAATCAAAAATAATCTATTACTACCGCCAGCTCATGGTCCTCAAGCCCAACACAATGATGACGAATCTCTGGCAGTATCCAAGCCTCCCCATGACAGCCTACGTCTACATCTTCAACTGGACCAATTCAGATGAAATCGATAATCCACTGGTGAAGCCACGCTTCGAGGAACTTGGACCCTATACCTTCACCGAGCAGATACAAAAGTTGAATGTCACCTGGCACCCGGAGAACTCAACGGTGTCGTATCTACGCAAGAGTCGCTTCACATTTGTGCCCGAGCTGAGCAAGGGAAATCTTAGCGATGTGGTGATCCAACCAAATACTCTCACGGTGGGCATTACGCACAAGGCGCAACGATGGAATCCCGTGCTGCGTTCCTTCATGATGATTGCCCTGAATATGTACGGTAATGATGCGACTTTTACGCGCACAGCGGATGAATGGATATTCGAGGGGTTCGATACACCGCTGATTAAGATGAGTTCCATGGTGCCCAGCAAGCTGTTGCCGCAAATGCATTTTCCCTACGAGCGCATAGGCTACGGATATCCAGTAAGGCCCCAGATGTACATTTTCCAACTGATTGCTTACCAATTGATCACATTTTCAGCGCAATGGCAGCACAGAGGTCTACGGCCATCATAACATCTATACGGGTGCCGATGACTTTAGTAAAATCGGGCAAATTGCGCGTTGGCGTTATGATGATGTGGCTGCGTCTTTTCCACATTGCAAGCTCAAGGGCAGCATTGGAGAATTCCATCCGATACCGCTGCGACAAGGAAAACCTATCTCCTATTTTCTTCCCGATATTTGTCGCGAGCTGCAGGCGGATTATGCGGGAACCACAATCTTCGAGGGCGTCGAGGCATATGTCTACAAAGGCAGTCGGCGTACTGTGGCTAATGGTAATTTAAACGATTCATTGTCTTTGGAAACAAGAGTTAAGCACTCGATTCTAGGTACCGATAATCCGGATAATAGCTGTTACTGCCAAGACGATTGTGAGGAGGTGCGCTCCGGCGTAATGAACGTGTCCGGCTGTTGGTACGATGTCCCCGTCTTCGCTTCCTATCCGCACTTCTACAATGCCGATCCCTACTACGTGGACGCTGTGGAGGGCCTAAAGCCCGATAAGGAGCGCCATGAAATGGTCATCATACTGGAGCCCAAAACGGGCATGTTGCTCCACATTAAGGCGCCTCTTATGATCAGTTTGCTGGTGGAGCCACGACGTGAATCGTAAGCATTGCAATACGAAAAGTCTATATTAATTAATGAGACATCTAGTAGAAATTTTCTACACAGCTTGGCTTTCAAGATCTGATCTAGTAATATGACATCCAAATTCTATATGCTAAAACATAAAAACAAAGTTTGTGCTTAGTTAATTTGTTTTTTTATTTATTTTTTTTTTATTTAATATGACATATTACTATAGCTCGATTCTCTTTTATCTACAGCGCCTTTCGCAATGCTCGTCGAACTTTTCTGCCTCTGATTTGGGCAGACTATCGAGTGCAAATCACATCCGATCTGCTCTTCTACCTGAACCTGCTGCCCATCTCAACGATTGTTGGCAAAATCTGTGGCATTCTCGTTATCATTTTGGGACTAACGTTGCTGTTCTATTATCCGCGGAAAATCTTCATACAGCGACAGTTTATACGACAAATTGATATTACAAGTCTGGATAATCGCATTCAAGCAACGAGTGCTGTCAATCCTGAGCTCAAGAACTATGGTGCCGAGGGTTCCCCCCTCCTGGTGGGTCTGCAATATGTTGCGGCGTCAGCTGAAGCGGAATGCGCCAGTTGAGCGCGCAATTGCCGCGAATGTAATGTGATAAGTGTACAGTTCTAGGGTTTTCTAGGGTATGTCCGTCTGTCCGTCGGTTTCGACGAAAATAAGTCGTTCGATTTGAAAGCCATCTTGATTCATTTAACTTGGCATATGTTATATAAATTTTAAGTGGTTTCATTCCATGTGGAATATACCCATAAGGGATTATTCATATATATACATAAATCTGCCTAGGAATTATCGGCATTGAAGTGTATTTCATCATTATGGTTTTAAGTTATATTATTAAGTGTGTTTGATATACAGTTTGTTATGCTGATCGAATTCCAGATAGTTATTAAATGCATTTTAAAATTCTTGAACCATTTTCTAACTCTCTCACTTTTAAAATAGAGCAGTCAAAGTTCAACAATCTTAGGTTCAATAAACTGCAAGATTATGGCTGCAAAAGTGTCACATTTTTTATACATAATTTTTATATACTGTATATGTACATACATATGTACATAGCTCCAAAATTGTTGTACTCTGGATTTATTGGTTATCGGCATTTTGTACTTCGAGTGTATCATGAAATTAATCACAGAGTATACTCAGAGCAGTCGAAGCAATTGCTTGCCACTTACTGATAAGCAGGTTATAGAATAAAAATCATACTTTAATATAAATACACTTGTACAGTATAAATTCTGATAAAACAAAATAAATATATTTAAAAAAATGTTCACATTCCAATTGTTAAATTGAGCGCGCCAAACCAGTCATTGAAAATTCGTTCGAACACAAAATAAACGTCAATGCATTATTGTTTCAAACTGACAATAAGCGAATACATCGAAATATTACCGTTTCAAGAGATGGAACTGGTTTTACATAGACACAGAGAGCAAAGACATAATGAGTGAGAGCGAGAGCGAGTTTGAGAGCATAAGGTAGTCGCCGCTCTTTGCTCATTTGCTGTCAGTGCTGCCAACTTTTGACCAGCAAAAAAAGCTGTTTTTGACGGAATGAATGGAGAAAAAAGCTCAAAAAAATTATTAAAAAATCCAAAAAAAAGCTAAAAACAAATGCATAAAAAAAGAGAAAAAATGTCTTCAAAAATAACAATTTATTAAGTTCATTTTTGTTTAAAAGATAAAGATTTGCATTATTTTATCGTTATCTCCTTAGTCTGTCTCATTTGCGTATGACATATTAGTACCTATCAGCATTTTCCCATCCGTCCCAATCCGATTCTCTATATTACAATAAAAATGAATAGAGTATACATATCTATTGCTTGAAATGAATACTTTAACTTATGCTTAGAATGCATTCCTTAAATTGGATTTAATAAGGTTAACCTGGCAAATAGCCAGAAATCGCGTATGTCCAGGGCAAACACAATATTTGGATGGCCACAGTTGCCAACTCAAAAAAATCTCCGGTTTTCACCAGAATCTTTAAAGACCAAAATTTGTTTGTGTTGCTGATGTTGGCCCACTTGATCAAATTGAAATGGAAACACTAAGCGGGTGATGAAATTAGCGTATTTCGAGAAAACAATCGATACGCCAACACATTTTCTGGATTGTTTATAAAAACAGTTGGGAAAAAGCCAACAGAATTTCTAAAAAAGCTAGAATTCCCGCTTTTCACAATTCCCGCAATTCACAAATTTTTCCCGCATTTAGCGTTCAAAAAAAAGCCAGATTTGACGGGAAAAATCCAAATTGGCAGCACTGTTTGCTGTGGTAAATGCCCTGCGCAGTAAAGAGTATCAGTTCAGTAAGCGTTTGGTAATACACAAAAAACCGCTGCGAATTTTCTATCATTATTAATCATACATTATATGCTTAACTAAAGTACATCAATAGGAAGTAAATACCTCGTCACCTTAAATGGCACTTACACGCTTTGAACTTCATTAACATAAAACCCAGCAACTCTATTGCAGTGTATATGCAAGTCGACTTAACTGTCTGCTTATGTGCTTTTAATAAAGAATATATAATTGCTGCTGGTGGCGTTTTAAAAAATATAAAACAAAATAGTTTCAGTCGCAGACCAGGCGTAGTGCCGCTCAGACGCATAGATCGGACGACGCGTGGCCATTTTGAGCGAGTTCAAGATCAAGTTAACGAACGATGCGTTGAGAGATGTCTAGTGATTAAAAACGAATGGGCGTGAGTGAGGCGCAAGAAGAACGCGAACGAGAAAATAGACGCCGATGTTAAATGCGAATATACGCATACGTTTTGCTCACGTTTACGCAAATTTAAAAAATTCCTATTAAAATTGAAATCAATAGAAAATAATACACGGTTGCAAAAGGGCATCCAAAATGAAGTAGAAGTGGAAGCACTACAAGTGAACAAGCGTTACGAGTGCTAATAATAATACAGAAGACGTCGCAGTTCCAACAAGCCACAACAAAACGACGCCTAAAAGTGAAAACGTAAGAGGGCAAATACCGAAAAAAATATCCCTACGCACTTGAATTGTTGTTGTTCGGCGCGTGTGACGAGAGCATGCGCGTGTGTGTGTGAGTGGGAGAGGAAAAAAGAGAGCAAAGGCGCGTACGCAAGAGAGTTAAACACACGCAGCAACAGCAGCGTTAACTGAACGAAGAACGATCGTTCTTCTTGCTTGATATTCAAGCTAATAAAACATTAACTTTGTTTCTTGTTGATTGGATGGGGTCGCAATATTTGCACAAAATTAAGTAAAAAATAAACCAAAGTGTGACGCATTTTCAGTGAATTTGCAAATTAATCCCAGCGCATAGAACAAACATACACAGACACATGTATACGGTAGCCACATAAATGCTTAATTTTGGCACATTGCACTGTGGTTTCGTCTATTTATAGCATTATAGCAAATTCGCTATAAACATAGCGTAGCTGCAAAACATGTCAACAGGTTGCGGAAGTGACGAGCCGAACAAAATCAACAACTCAAGGATTATAGCGCAAGTAATAACCATAAATAATTATTACGTGTTGCCTTTTCAATCACACTCACACTAATTTAAATTCCTGCGAATCATATTTATAATTGTTGTCTCGCTTTCACATACGCTAGACGACTTAATTAATACAACTTGGACTCGGCAACAGTTCTTCAGACAATTTGCCCCCACATATGACTAAGTGTTAATATGTTGACATAAATGAATTTGCGCAATGCTAATACAAAAAGAACGCGTTAACTAATCTAGAAGAGGCTGGGCTATGAGTGGGAGTGAGAGCAAAAGAGAGGAGTAGACAAATTGCAGAGTGGAAAACGGGTTTTCCTATATGGATTCGATTTAACCTTGCTATGGCAATTTGTGTTGTGCATCAATAACAGCAACTAACAACGCACGTACAAGCATAGGAATGTTAATGCTATTGCTACACATGACTCCCACTCCCCCAAGTCAAATAATAAAAAAGAAACCGGTTTCCGAGAGAGCCGAGAGCCTTCCCCCAAAAAATCATAAAGCGTACCCGCATTCAAATTAAAAGCAGTGCAAAATAACTATTTCATGAACAATTCGTACACTAGGTCGTTGTGTTATAAACAATTAATGGTTTGACAATTAGACATCTATAATATTTATAATTACGACGTAGTCATAAGCTGCGCTCTTCGCTGTCGCTCTCCGGCGCGTGATCCGCTATGGTACTTTTTTATTCTGTTCACACGCTCTCTATCGGTCGCCAATTGACATTGACGCTCTCTTCCATTCCTAGACGAACGAGCCTTTCATCATCGATAACTAAAGTCGGCTGCAGCCGATAAGTCATTATTTCCCCACACACATGCATAATATATTCACTTTGCACAACACTGCATGCGGGCTTTACTTTCAAGTGTTAAAGAGCGTAGCGATTTTACCACGCGCTCTCTTTAGATTTTGTTGGTTGTGTATTTGTATTGCTTATCTGTAATTTTCAGGCAGCGTCAACGACTCCGACAACGTCGAGTAGAGCAACGTTATACAAACGCTTGGCTTCAGTGCAGCGCTGCAAGAGCAAGAGAACAGGCGACAACGACGCCGACGTCGCACAAAAAAAATCAACGAAAGTTTCCTGCAAAACAAAAAGACTAATAACTGCTGCTGCAAATACAACAGAAGGCGAAGACAGCAGTAGTGATAGTCACAGTGACAGCAGCAGCAGCAGCAGAGGTCGTCATCATCGAGAACAGGAGCAACAACAACAGTTAAAGATGACATCACGTGCATGTCATTGTGCCTGGCGGCTGGTCATTGTGATATTGGGCGTATGCTTTATTGCCGCCGGCGTTTACTTGCTTCGCAATTGGATCGACATCTTTACGCGCATGCGCGGCAAGGTAAGATTAAAGTATATGATATCGAGTGAGTGAGTTTGTGCTGTAAGATTTTGTTGTCTCACGCCGTTGCTATCAGATTTTATCTTATCGTGCATACGCATAATTACATCAGTCGTGCCGAGTCATAATGTCAAGAGTCTGCAGTCATTTTGCAACACTGTCTGCATCTCAATCAGTCAATTGCCAAACTGTTTTATACATAGCAAAAGGGGTCAACTGGACGTGAACCCTGTGAAAATTACCATACAATTAGACTTTCAACAGTAGCGTACAGTATAGCAGAAAATGGGTGGGAAATGATTTCAATTGGAATCAATTTCGCTAAAAAAAAGCCAAGAAGCAAGATTGAGTGTGTGCAGGTGTTCAGGCAACAGTAGAATAAAATTTGGGACAGATAAGATACACAACAACAACATTACATTAATATTTATTTTTTGGCTACTGACTAAACTCTTTCTGAACGAATGTGATTTACCCATACATTTGGGCATTTAATCGGAGGGCGTTGATCATGGTAGCATGAATCATACTAAGACACACCGGTTGTGTGGCCCTGGCAAGGCTATAATCAGATCATTGATCTATTTTGGCAAACATGTTGCCAACACTGAATAAAATTACATTCACTCAATTTTCCAAACATATAAACAAATAATTTTAGGTTTTTCCATAACAACACAATCGGGCATTCTTATACACTTTTTTATCTTATCAGAGCGAAAAGCATTTTTAGCGATAGAGCCTAAAGTCGCCGATTAGAAACGAGGTCTCTCTGTGAATCGATTTGTTCATTTTTATGAGCATTATTCATTTTGCATTTCCTCCCAACGTCTCTCAACGCTCAATCCGGCAAAATCACAATAAAAAGCTTTTGGTGTATTACACCCAGCTTGTGATTATTATTATTATGATTACACACACTCTGATCAGGTGCCGTGCCCTTGACCGAAACCTGAACACCTGCTCGCAGTGTATTCCGTGTATTCAATGTATTCTGTATACCGTATCAGACAAAATGCACAGCAGAAGTTATTCATCATCGTTTGCCGTAACAGACTGGTCGCATATTTACACGTGCCACTGTCGCCACACACAAAGAGCGAAACACCAATCGCATTTTATCAGTTTAGTCATTTCCTGAAAGCCAAAAAACCAACAGGCCAAGAAAGATTATAGCCAGAGTCTAGAATTTTCAAAATGGCCGCAATGGATTTACTTAAAGTTTTCAGCCTAATAAAATGGCAGTCTAATAATAACGAGGTTGATGATTACATATGTGTCGATGTTTGTTTGATTGATTGATGAGCAGGGCCGGACTGCTTCTGGACTGATAATAACATGACACTCACATGACATTTGCCTAGTTGATTGGGGAAATTGCATAGACGAAAGTCAACAATGTTGCTAGACACAGAAAGAAAAACAGAAAAAAACCAGACTACATGGAATTTCACACTACAATTTCTGAGTAGACAACTTCAGCAAGGAAGTTTAAGAAGTGCTTTCAATTCGCAATATTTTGACCAACCTTGATAATCCAAATAACGATTCAATAGCGCCCCTTTTATGCTGTTTAATGAGTGCACATTTCTCAATCGAAATTGCAGTGCCCTTTCTTATCATTAATTTCGATTATCACTTGTCACTTCATATTTGCAGCTATCGTAATAATGTGTTAACCTTTGCTTAAATAGCCTTGTTAACAAGTACACTGATCTGCAGGTCGTGAATACACTTAATGAAATGCCTTGAACCTCAATTATTTAGCATTCTATTAATTTGTAAATTAAGACAGGTACTTAATTCGAAATAAAGGCTATAATCAAATAGGGTTGAAGTCGTGGCCCGTTAATGCAATTTAATGTGCGAAATTGAGCTTTTAGTTCGTTTACTTTATGAATACATTAAGGGGGCGTAGAACAAAGTAAATCACAGTTCTGTATAATAATTCAATTATTCATTTAATGCAAATTTGGGTTTATTTGTACATGAGCACTTTTTATAAACTTTACAAATTATACTACATCGAACATTATTTTAGGTTTCCTTAAATAGATTTTTTATACGTGCATTTGTGGTCAACAAATTTAATATGTTTTTAATATGTTTGTATTTATAGATACATTATACATTTATTTCAATGTCAAGAGCAATAAGAGCCGACTCATGTGAATGTTTCTTCATTTTGTAGAAGTACGAATGCCACAATGTAGCAAGAAGAACATTTCTAATGGTCAATATTCATATAATATTAATGCACGCAATGTGTTGCACATATCATTGCGGTTATCAACAGCATTTCAGTTAGACTTAAGGGGTATTACGCTATATCTATTACTTTTAACACTGCCAGACAACACAAATTACATAGCAAATTTATTAGCACATTTGAGCTAGTTGTTTATACCCAGAATTAAAAAGGTTATAGCGTTACTAATGTGCGCACTTTATTTATAAACATTTGCAATTATTGATTGATTGATTATAATATCGCATGCTTCATCAATTAATTATTTTTGCCAACTTTCAGGAAATGGCACTGAGTCCCACGTCGCGAGCATACCCCGATTGGAAAGTGTCACCGCTCCCCCTTAACTTTGACGTTTATCTCTTTAACTGGACGAATCCGGAGGACTTTTATGTGGATTCCCCGCGGAAGCCACGCTTCGAGCAGTTGGGTCCCTATCGCTTTAGGGAACAACCCGACAAAGTGGACATTGAGTGGCACAATCAGAATGCCTCGGTGTCCTTTCGCAAGAAGGCTTTCTACTACTTTGATGCTGCCGGCAGCAATGGTACGCTCGAGGATATTGTCACCTCGGTGAATACTGTGGCGCATGTAAGTTGACAAAATGCAGAAATAAATCTAAATTGAAAATTACAATTAATTGATCATTTTTGTTGCAGGCCGCAGCACGTCGTCTCGATGAATTGTCTTCTTTTGCCAAGTTTGTAGCCTCAGCAACGTTGAGTGGCACACAGGAAGTGAGCGAAACCCGCACTGCCGAGGAGTGGCTCTTCAAGGGTTTTATTCATCCATTGGTTTCACTTGGAAAATTTATTCGGCCTGGGGACGTGCCCTACGATCGCGTTGGCTATCAATATGACCGCAATGGCACCACCAGCTTTGATGGCGACATTAATATGTTCACTGGCGCCGATGACATTAGCAAAATGGGACAAATCTACACGTGGAACAATCTAACGCATACGGGTGCCTTTGAGGGCACTTGTGGCGAAGTTCATGGCTCCATGGGCGAATTCTTCCCACCCAATTTGAGCACCAACGGCAGCGTATATCTTTACATGCCCAAAATGTGTCGCGCCGTACCCTTGGACTATACGGAAACGGTGACGGTGCACGGCGTTACGGCGTACAAGTTTAGTGGTACACGTCATGCCGTGGACAACGGCACCATGTATCCGGATGCCAGTTGCTATTGCGTGAAAGGCAAGTGCAACCCAGCGGGAGTCATAAATATTAGTCCCTGTTCATACAATGCATCGATATACATGTCGTATCCGCACTTTTATATGGCGGATCCCAGTTATCTGGAGGCTGTGGACGGTCTGCAGCCGGAGAAAGAGAAGCATGAGTTTTACATGGCTCTGGAGCCAAACGCTGGCGTGCCCATGGATGTGGGCGGTGGCTTCCAAGCCAACTTTTTAATGGAGCCCATTAGAGGAGTATCGTAAGTTAATTGGATTGCAGTTTGCGTGACCTGAGATTCAATTTCGCATCTCTATTTGCAGTCTATATGCGCGCGTGCCCCGTGTCATGATGCCGCTGATGTGGGCCGAGGAACGTGTGCGTGTCACGGAGGAGATTGCCGCCAACATTGCACTGGTGCCGCTCATAGTGCTAATTGGGCAGATCGTGACGGGCATTTTGCTTGCCGGTGGTCTGCTTTGCACTTGCTGGTATCCCACACGCAAGATGACGCGTCTGTGTCAGAGCGATGATCCCAAAGCAAAGGCAGCGGTGCTGCGGCCTCTGACCACGCTCAGCGTTGCTGGGGGCATTGGCAGTGGATCAACAAATGCCAATGCCAATGCCATTACAATGCAGCAGTTATTCCATCAGCATGACACTCAGAATGAGCGTGTGGGCGTCCGACTGCTCGACTATAGACGCAGCTCGGGATTGACCGATAGCGGCTGCAGTTCGGCTAGTGAACGACTCCTTGAGAGCGGCTCAACAGATGTGATAATTAGTTAATATATCTATACGTATCGTTGCATCTTGCATTTTGAATCGACCCAACCGTTAAAACTTTATACATATACTATATAAATACTATAGATTGCCTTTTTTAGCCTTAACTGCCTCATACATAGCACCACAAGCTATTAGTAAGGAACACACATACACAAACATATATATCATATCGCAACACACACTCATACACACCCAAGTACACTCATCACACTCACACACTCATATGGTTTCCTCACATCAACTGCGCACTTGTTGCGCGGGGACATATAGAGAGAGATTAATAAGATTATTTATTTATTAGTGCCAAAAACAAGAGTAAGGAAAAACGCATGATAGAATGAAACGTGAAAATGCAAAAAGAAACGAAGAGAAAAATCAAAAAGTCATTAACTATGTTAGTAACTTAATTTAAACGCTGTACATAAGTGATTAATCGCCTACCCATTGTTAACGTTAACGTTTAGTAAAACTGCGCACGTCCAAAGTATTTTTTTATATTTATACTACATATTACATAAATTTAATGCATAATAATTATTTTTGTAAAGCGATCATCTTTTCTCTTTTTAAGTTCAAAAACAAAATGAAGTGATACAATTCAAAGTGGGATTTAAGTTAAAAGAAAATAAGAAAACAAAACCCAATTCCTTAAAAAATTAAAAAAGAAACCAAATTGAAATGGAAATCAACAAAACAAAAACCACAAAGTGTTTAAACGCTTTTCAGCCAACTGGAAATGGCCCAAAAGCAGATGCTAATAAAGCTGAAGCTGACCAACGAATTAAAGGTGCTGGCTCCGCTGTCCGTGTTACCCAAATCCAACTGGGAGGACAGTGCCTCGGGTACATCCAAATATACACGCTCCACCCCGAAGCCAAATATGAGCTGTCGCAAACGTTCCACGTTCACATAATCATTCTCCGAGGACCAAATGGTCAATGTGCTCTCATTCGTATCATTGACGGCTGCCACCAGATTGTGCAACTGCTCGGCGCTATTGGCCGCAATGCCAGCGCGTACTGGAAACGTGATCGGTTGCCCTGTGGAGGTCACATTGTTGTCGCGTATGGCCTGCAACATGGCATCGCATTGCGACTGCGTGTATTCGCCATCGCGGAAATCTGCACCCCAGTTTGTGGTCCAGCCAATAGAGAGCACCGCTTGCTTGTAGCGATTGCAGCCGGCAAAGAAGCGGGCCGGATCCACGGGTACCGTTCTATTCTGATCCACGGGACCGGCTAAGATATCCGCATTGATCCAAATTGGATATGTCATCTATAGCAAGGGAAATGCATGATTAACAAATGTAATACAACTACTATTTAGTGTATACTTTTGGAATGGTCTCGTCTAGTATGTCCAGCGCACCTTCGAACACCTCAATGGACTTGAAATCCAGCTTGACACCTTTCTCCGCGCCTTCGTTCACCTCGTTGTGTGCCTTGATCTGATAGAGGAAATCTTCCAGTGTCAAATCGGAGATGTTTGCCGGCGGATGCGCCATCACTGGTAGATTATCACCCTCTCCATTCAGCTGGCCCAGCACAATATCCGCCTCAATCATGTCGATGTCGCCTGTAAGTGAAGATTGAAGTTGAGTTCCAAGTCAATGCTTTGCTTTCAACTTACCGTTCAATGCATCGGAGAGAAGCTGCTGACTGTTGACTGCATGTGCCCAGCTGATAGCGGTCAGGTTAGCCGCCTTGGCCAGAAGTTTGCCCTTGTCGAAGCGCACCATGTTTACTGTTGCTTGCTCCGATTGCAGTACAATGTCTATTGCGGATTGTTGTGATCGTGATGGTGTTGAGGCAAGCTCGTAATAGAAGATGCTGCTGTCGTTTAATGCAGCGCCATCGATGCCGACCGCAACGAGTGCTATTTAAATCAATTTATACAAATTATAAATGTGTCGAGTAACTGTTGAAGTGCAAAAGATAAGTGAACAAGGGAAGGGGGTTTTGGGCTGCTTACCTTTTCTAATGGAAATCGACGCTCACAAAGACAAGTCACATGAATGGGGGAAGTAATTCTCAATGAGTGTTTATGTGAGTGTGTTGCGACGCTCGTGCACACAGTGACAGTTAATGAATATGAATGCTTATAAATTGACACTATCAAATGCTGTATGTGAGAGCTGCAAAAATTAAAAACAATGCACTTTTTGTATGATATGGAAAATAACAGACTCAATGCGCAGACGCAATCTTAGTGCAAGAGATGCGAGTATAGAATACATTAAAAATCATTTTGAAAGATTACCCAGTGTGCAAAGAAAGAAGAGTATTTGTGATGATCCATGATGATCACGTTCTGCTTGCGAGCTCCGCTTAATTGCCATGGTTCTTAGTGCAGCGGAACAATTGAAATGCCCTTAATTAATCAGCAAGAAGAAATACACATATTTGTGATAAGCCAATCTATCTAGCGATTAAGATTCAAGTATTTTTTTTTTTTGCGCGCTTATCGATGACTTTTGCTCGTTTAATTTATAATGGCTATTAATTGGTTATTAGCTGACTTAATTACTTACAATAATCGTTATTTGTAATTATTTTCTGTAAATTTTGATAAGTGCTAATCCAAAAATTAAATTAAAAATTGCTAACCTAACTCTTAATTAAAACACAACATTTCTCTGGCAAATAACTATTTATAACGAAAGTGTTTAAAAAACTTTATCGACAGCTAATCGACATCGCCCACTAGTTGCTCGTGACCGATAGCGTTTTGAAAAAAATATTTCGCTGCTTATCGATTGATGATAATAATTTGTAGCACAAAAGGTATTCAAAGTAATCACAGCTATAGTGATAAGTAACGACTTACAAATGGCGCTCATCTCTATTACAGTTGTGTGCCAAGCAAATGTCGTTAATTCATCCCAGCTACCTGCTAACTTAAATTCACTACTTATTGTTCATGGTACATTTGCTCTTTTTTTTATTTAAAATGTCATTTATTAATAGCAAATTAAAAATAAAATATATTAAGCACAGCGACAAATAAAGGAACAAAGAATACCAGCAGTGCATTTACGGTATATTTCGAGCTTCAGATTTCTGGCATTTCAAAGCACTATTTCATTGTTGAGTTAATATACAAAAAGTGGTACGCTGGACAAACAATTTCTTTGGTTTTCAAAAAGTGGCGCTAAGTTATACCCTTTTTTCGTTAACATCTTCTGGGGGTGCCACCAACAATCAGTTTTGCATGTAAACTATTGTTTTAGGAGGTATTTTTCTGAAAGACTTTATGGTCACACTGGCACATAGATATAAGAGTGTAGCAGGTGCGTGTGTATATTACGTGTAGTGTACGTTGCTATTAGTTGCTTTCAATTTCATTGCGACTGTTAGTTCAATCGCGCACAATCAGCTCAGCGTGTACTAACATTTAGATAAGAGCCGGCACTAATTACATTCTTGGACAAACACACTCATCGCGCAACTAGATAAATTACCAATTATGGCAGATATAATCAAAAAAGGTGCCCTCTTTCTCATGAGCCAAAAATGCTATGACAACTACGTTTTGGAACACAATTTTCTTGATGGTAAGTTTGTTGAAATGGATCATTAAACAGCTGTTACTATGAGTGCTATATATTTTCTGTATTTTTTATTGCAGTGCCATGCTTCAAGGCGCTGCTGAGCAAAGGTCTCGGCATTGGCATCATTGCCGGCTCGGTGCTGGTGAAAGTTCCGCAAGTGCTCAAGATTCTCAACAGCAAGTCGGGCGAAGGCATCAATCTGATCGGTGTTATGCTCGATCTGCTGGCTATCACATTCCATATGTCCTACAACTTTATGAACGGCTATCCCTTCAGCTCATGGGGTGACAACACTTTCCTTGCTCTGCAAACTGTAGCGATTGCTGCTCTTGTTCTCTTCTTTGGCGGTCGCAAACCACACGCTTTTATCTTTCTGCTGGCCTATGCTGGATTGTTGTACGTGCTGAACTCGGGCCTGACATCGATGGCCGTGCTGCTGACCATACAGAGTTGCAACATTCCCATTCTGCTGGTGGGCAAATTGTCCCAGGCGGTGACCAACTATAATGCCGGCTCCACAGGACAATTGTCGGCAGCGACGGTGATCATGATGTTTGCTGGCTCGCTGGCTCGCATCTTTACCTCGATTCAGGAGACTGGCGATCAGATGATTATCATTACGTTCTGCGCATCGACATTCGCCAATGGCGTCATACTCGCCCAACTGTTGTACTACTGGAACAAGTCACCAGCGGGCGCCAAGAAGCAGGCGGCTGTCAAGAAGGCCAAGAGCAAGAAGGACAATTAAGCAACGAAGAGGCTGTTTGCTTTTACTCTAAACTACATTTAAACGTAAATGTTTTCTCGACATTATAGAACAAACTAGCAAGACACTAATTAAATGTAATGCTTAACGTAATCCAAACCAAATCCAAAGTTAGCACTGCTGGCTTTCGAAGTGCTTTTGCAGCAACGCTAAGGCGCGATAGCGATGCGAGATTGAATTCTTCTGGGATTTGGGCAGTTGTGCATAGGTCAGATCAAAGCCCTTGGGCTGGAACACAGGATCCCTGTAATAATTGTTAAACTTAATATTTAAGTAGTTGTATGATGAAATGCTTCCTCACCAGCCAAAGTTGCGTGGTCCGCGTGGCTCAACGATGTCGCCTTCGGTGATGCCTTTGAAGATTTGTGGCTCGGCGCTGCTGTTTTCACAGTAGGCAAACGTGCAAATGGCTTGCGCCGATTTATCCTCCCAGCCGCCGAGCAAACGATACAATCCCTCTGGCTTAAGCTTCTCCAGAAACCATTTGATATAGGGACCGGGCAATCCTTCAAGTGCATTGAAGCACAGGCTGGTGTCCTCGATGAGCACTGGGCCATCCACGTGCTTGGCCGCCTCCTTGCACTTTATAACGGCAATCTCGTCGATCTCACCCTGCAGTTCGGGCAGATCGACCTTCTTGGAGACAATTGTGCGCGGGAAATTTGGCCCCAATATGGAAATTAGTTCCTCCAGCTTCTTGGCGTTGCCCGTAACAAAGGTAATTGGTTTCGACATGCTGTGCGTATTGTTGTCGTCAATTTAAATAAAGTGCGTAATCTGTGCTTATTATTGTCAACGAATCAACACGCGCTGCACCGCACAACTTAGCTAACACGTCGTTATGCCGGCACTTGCGAAATCAGCTGTTTGGTCTCGCTATAAAACAGGGTTGTTATGCATTTGCAATTGAAATCCAATTTCGTTCCACTTGTCTGGCGTTAGTGGATTGTGTGTATTTGAATTCAATAAATTGTGTATTGTAATTTATTCAAATAAATTAATATTAATATTAATAATTTGTTAATATTCTACTTTTTGTTTAATTCCATTTTAATTTATTTATATCAAATAAATATTTTAATTTAACGGTGGTTCGGTGACATTTTAAAATAGGCGTAAAAGATTCTTCCTTTATTGTCCTTAAGGTAACTCTGAGTAAGAAATGAGGATTTCGAGTAATAATTAAAAACAAATAATGTTTTTTTATAATATAATATAATAAGCTATGTACGTATCTATCACATTCTTCGGCAACTTCACAGGGTACATTGCTAGATTCGCAAGGATAAATTGAATTGATGGGATCAACGCCAGGATAACTTGACAGCTACAAGGACTATTGGGATGTTTTTTAGTAGGGTGATAGCTCCAACTAATATGCTTTAAAATTGTGATTTCCCAGAGACAGTTCTATTTTAATGTTCTTAATAGTCGAAAAAGGATGTGGCTATTTTCTGAGGTAAGGCACTAAAAGTGTGCTTCACAACTCTTGTTGCTTTCTTACTTGTTATATTAACATAGATCTAAGGACTATATTAATTAACACATAACAATCGCAGCCTAACTATTTAATGCTTTAGAGGAATGCACCCCAGCCAATGTACATAGCCGCCAGATTATCAACTTTCGTAGCCTCGTTGATAAGGAAGTTCACCTGACCCTCAGTGGACAGGGGAATGCTGTTTGCCTGTTGCCGCTTAACCTGATCAAAAAAGATAAAATATTAATAATATAGGTAAAAATAAACTTTCCCTGTCACACTCACGTGTCCTTGCAGACGCTCTGCAATTCGCTTCACATCATTGGTAACCTTGGGATCCGTGAGTTCCGCTCCCGGTTTGTTCTTGCTCGCAGTGGACGCAGTGAGACGACTTTGCACTCCCAAATCATAGACAAAGGGACGCAACATTGACATTAGTGTCTTAGTCTCCTGCTTGAGCAGTCGTAGCGTAATCTCACAGCACTTGCGATAGCTGCCCTCCACCCCCAAGGGTCCCATCGCTGTAATCATGTTGTGGGTGAGCCTAAAAGGCACCACTTCGGGATAAGCGAATGCTTCGCCCTGATTGAACAGGCAATTGAAATCCACATGCACCGCATCGCCATTGCGCTCATCAAACAATATATTCTCGCCATGCCGATCGCCCAGTCCCAAAATGTAGCCCACCATCGACATGACAGCCACTGTGCGAATGTAGGAATTCCTTGCTTCGTACCAACTATGTGGTGTGGTGAAGCGTTGCAGCAGCCACTCCTGAAACACCGGCGGATGAGCCGGCTGCAGTTGCTTTAGGAAAACATCACGCTTGCGCTCAGGAGTCTCCATTTGGGGCACGGCTAGCTGCTGCAGCTGGCGGCCGCTCATCACCTTCCCGCGTTGCGCATAGAGCGCAATGCAAATGCTGCGATACGAGTTAAGATTGGGTAGCCACTCGAGCAGTCCGCACTCCTCATTGAAGGGCAGCACAGCGTAAGTGCGTATGTGAAGACGACGCTGACGCGCATGTGCATCTTGATGCAGATAACGCTTCATTAGGCCATTAAATTCCATCAAACGCGCATCCTTGCGCAAATCATCCTTGGGCTTGACCATGATATCGTAGTCCTGTCCGTCGCTGCAGCGTATGGTCAGCTTTTAGGCCGTGCCGCCGAGCGCAGCACAAGTAGCTTCTCCTGAAAGCCGCTAATGTAGATCTGTTGATACGGAAACCAGTTGCTGGATGGCAGTTTCTCTTGCGTGATGCTTGAGGCATCTGGAGTGCAGCTCAAGCTAAACGCCGGTTGCATGTACTTCTCAAAGGGCAGAAGTATGTTGGAGAAATTCGGTTGGCTGCAGAGCAGAGTCAAGCGTTTGTCCAGATCGCTCAGCTTATAGGTGCGATCCAGTGTGACCTCCTTGTTGGTCACGCCAATCAGTCGCTCCGTCAGGCTGTTGAAATCATTGAGCAGCCGCTCAAAAGTGGGATTTTGCAGCCGGGAATCGGTCAAGATAAGTTTGCAACGCTTGATGCGATTAACGGCAGCGGACTTGAAGTGCGGCAACAGCATCCACAGCGACTGTTGAGGATAATCAGTGATCAGCTTGATGATCACATTGCGCAGCACAGCAAATACATCCGGCGAGGGATGACAAAGGCGGCTCAACATTTGCGAGTAGGCTGTGTAGAACATGGCCGTGGGCAAAGCGGTGCAGCAATTGTTGAGCAAATCGTTCATTTTGCGCACAAGCTCAGGGTATGTGGCGGATGTGCTCGGCGTGGCCGCTGTGTCCAGCCAGAGACTGATGAGCCGTGGCATGGATTGATACACATGCTGATTGCCGTAGCGTAAGGATTTGGCATAGTTTAACATGATTTGCAGCAGGAGTTCCTCCTCCTCGCGACTGGATGAAGCAGCCGACGACGTTGCTGCGCCGCGCGCCTCTCGCATCTTCTCCAGGAACTGGGCCAACTGCACATAACAGCGCTCGGATTGTCGCTGCACAGCGATGGCCTCCTGGAAGTACTTGAGTATGGCATCAGCGCAAAGATTCATCGAGTCCGCATTGTAAGTGGCCTGCAGATATTTTCCCTCAAAGTAGAGTTGTCTTTGCTCCTCAGGCAGCTGCTTTGTGTTTCCATCGCATTGCCTTTTGATGGTGTTGAGCTGTTCCTCCAGGTAGTTCATAGCCAACACTTGATCCCCCTTTTGCCAAAGCAGCTTGGCGCGTTCCACAAACAGTCCAGTTGGCTTGTAGGCCGATGCTTTCATTAGATAAAGATGCGCACGCTGCAATTGTCCCGCATTGCGATTGATTTGTGCGCTCTGCAGCCAAATCTGCGACAGTTGCGTTTGCAGCTGATTCTGCAGCGTGGCACGCGAGCCCAGTCGACGCTGGAGTTCCGCGAGAAGATTGCGACGAAAGCTATAAATGGGCTCCAGCACACGCAGCTGCGGTTGCACCACCTGCAGACGACATTGCCAGTCCTCAAAGTAATCGCGCATCAGTTGCTCTGCCTGCTGCTCCTCGGGCTGCTGTTGCAGCTGCTCCATCAACAGCTGACAGCACTGCAGCTCGTGCACCATGTGCAGCTTGAGCACATGATCGTAGGCATGTGCATACGAATGCTGTTGTTGCGATGAGCAGCTTCTCAGCTGTTCCAGCACCGAGCCACGCATGCTATCCAGCAGGCCATCAAACTGCAGCTTCGTTGTTGTCTCTTCCCTTAAGGCAAGACAAGCTTTAGCGCATTGAGCATGCCAGTTGGGCGTGCAGCGCTTGCTGGCTTGCTCCAGTTCATCCAGCTCATCGTAGCTGCCCAGACGCCACAGCAGCTCCGCCTTGCATTCGCTGAAGTACGCATCCATGCGCTGATCCGACAAACGTTGCGCCAAACCATCGGCAATCAACAAAGCTGTCTTGGGTGTATCCATGCGCAGATATGCATCGACCATGGCGCGTATATGCGTTGGCTGCAGCTGCTCATTGCTGGTCAGCAGTTGCTCATAGCACGTAATCATGTCCTGCTGTCGCTCGACCAAACGATTCACTAGAATCTCTTGGGTAACGCTCATATCACAGCTGCGAGTTTGTACCGCGCCTTCCACAGAGTCAGCATCCATTAGACGCCCATAGATCTCAACCAGAAACGTAAATTGCTCGAGTAAAAGTTGTGACTTGTCGCCCGCTGCAATATATGCTTCCAGGTATCGCAAGGCGCGTTCATATTCACCACAGTTGTAGCTGGCACGCGCCACCTGCAGCTTATCCATACTCTGCATAAACTCATAGATCGCCTTATAGCTGCTGTCAACATCTTGAGGTGGCTTGCCGCTGGTGCTCATGCCATGCAGACGCTGCCACTCACGCAGCCAACGCTCTAGAAAGTCCAACAGCTCGGCGCACAATTTACCCGCCAAACGTGATTGATCCTCCGGCTTGGAGGCGCTCTCTGGCTGCTCCATTGTTGACCTGTTGCCAGCGCCATATTTCCTCGACTCGAAAATCTTGACACCCTGCTCGCTAGTTGTCTTCGTTTGCTGCTGCTGCTGTGACAATTCATCGTTGGCTTGGAGCACGGCCTGAAACTCCTGTTCAATGTGCAGCCGCTGCTCTGCATTACATTCCAACAGCGCATGCAATACAATATAAGGATAAAATGTGCTCAACATATTTGTATCCCTGCGTATGCAAGGTTTATACGAACTGAGCAGATGACGCGTCTGCGCTGACTGCACATAGTCCACCAACCGAGTAGCCCACAAATAGGCCCACAGCTCGTATGAATTCGCCGTGTAATGGCTGCCAAAGAGCGGCTGTTGCTTCAGCGTGTTGGGACGATTCGAGCAAATGTAGCAGGAGCTCAGCAACGGTTCCATAATTTCACGCATACGCTGCGGCAACGATTGCCACAGTTGCAGCTTCTTTTGCTCCTTGGGCACAATGCCACACACCGCCAACGTCTCCTGTATGGCCAGTGCAAAACTGTCCACGTGCTTGGTCTGCTGCTGGGACTGATATCCGCTGCAGAGCGCCGTTAAAGCGAGCACCGTAAAGTCATCCGTGAGCACACTCAATGGCAGCGCTTGTGCCGTCGCAAAATTGTAGTTGGACGGCAAGTAGCTGGCATCGATGGCACCCAATTGGCCCATACACTTGGCCGATGCCAGCTGCAGCGAACGATCGTCGTGCTGGCAGCCTGACATTAAGGTGTGCACCAGCTGCTCCATCAGCGGTTCCAGCGGCAACGCATTGAGCAGCATTTGATTGAGTTGCTGGCGACGTCGGCCAAACAACTCGGCCAAATGCTCCAAGCCATAGACACGCACCTGCAGGCATTCATTGCTGATTTGCTTGTGGAGAAAGCGTAGCTGATCCAGCAGTGGCGTCGTCTCCTCCTGGCCAGCTGCAGGTCCCGCCAAGCAAAGCTGCGCTGTGTGCCGACGAATGCAGTCCCGTATGGGCGTCGAGACTTGCTCGAGATTCTCCAGAAAATACAGATCTGCAAGACAGTAAAATGTAGTTGAAAGGATTAAAAGTATTCTCCACCAGCTACTCACCTTGTATGTAGTTGCCCAGCATCGCTGCATTGCGCAGTATAACGAATTCGTAGAGCTCATTCACCTGCTCCACGCTGTACTCCAACAGCGGCTGCAGCGTGGCGACAATGCGTCCAAGCGATGGACCCAGCTCTTGAATGTTGACCACATGCAGAAAGATGTGCCAAATATTTAGGCAGATGCGCTGCAGCTGCGGCTCCTTCAGCGTATGGACAAAACTCAGCATGGCAATGATTTTGAAACGAAACTGCGTCACATGCTGTGGTCCCACGAAGCGCAAGATTTGCCCCAGACTGAGGAGCGTCTCCTCCTTGAGCAGCCTTTCAAACGACGGCTCCGAGAGGCAGCTCTCGAAGTATGTAATGACTCCCAGAATGCGCTCTGCAATGAAAGTGGCAAACTGCGCGTTGACTGCCTGACTGGACAGCTCCTCCTCGGCTCCTAGCGTCAGCTGGAGAAGGCTCTGAAAGGAACGCATCACAAAGGTGGGATTGCGATTGAAATAGATGAGCAGCTCGGCCACAGTTTGCTGCAGGAGAATTTAATTATTTTTTATATATATTCGAAATTAAGAACTCTTAACTCACCTTGACATCGGCATTCATGAGCTGCTGCAGCGAGGACTTTGTGCAGCTGGCAACGAGCTCAATGCAGCGATTCGCGATCTCCGGCTGCTCGGTTAGATATACATGAGTGTAGAGCCTTAGAAATGAGATGGAGAAGAGTGCCGAAATAGGTTTTCCCAGCTGCTTGGACATAAGCACAAAGACGCCCTTGCAGCGTGGCTCGCGTATGCAATAAGGCAGCACCAAAGTGGTCAGCAAGCGATGATACTTGCAGATGAACTCCTGCACACAAGAGAAGCCCAGCATCTTGGAGAGCTAAGGAAAGGAGAAAAGAAATAAATTGGTCGATAAATCAAACGTAAAAGAAATACTTACAGCTCGCAGAGAGCGTGTAAAACGCACGCCTTCATTGAGATATGCATGCAAAGCAAGCTGTACAACAAGAGCCACAGCATCGCGCTTATACCAGTTCCAAAGGGTTAAGGGCTGCAGTCCATGATTGGCGCACAGTTGACACGACGCTAGAACCGCCTCCTGGGCAACCAGTGAACGCGTGTGCACCAGCAAATAGAACGTCATCTTGAACCAATGAAAGAGCCATAGCTCATCGAGCTGCTGATGCGCAGAGCAGACAATCAAACGTAGCCAAAATCGTTGCTCTGACTCACGCTGTGCCTCCAGTGGCTTGCCAAGCATGTTCACTATGGATGCAAGCACATGTTTACCCAACTGAAGCATAAAGTCGGAGCATTGAGCTGAGAGAACGGGCACCAAGCGCTCAAAGCTACGCAGATTGAGCGACTGTGGATTGGATGACTCTTTAAGCAGGCGCAGACAATGCGTTGGCTCCAATTGTATTAAATCTAAATGATGACTGATGAAGCCACACTTTGGTTTGAACATCACGGCAGCTGCCAGATCCGGCAAGTTGGCAACGTTGAGTTTCAGGCCGCTGGAACGACAGCAACCCAAGTAGATTCCAGGCAGCTCCGCTGGCAACGGCGCACACTTGGCGCAGTGCAAAACAATGCGTTGCTCCACTTGAAACACATGCGCATCGCCCGCTTGCTGGGTGCAGAGCAGCAGACGCAACACGCTGGCCAAACTATCATCGTCAGCACCGTCATCTCTGATCTTCAGGCGCGGCAACGCTTGCAGCAGCTGCGCCGCCTTGATGTAGCCAGCCACATAGAGCTGCGGCAGTTGCGCACAAAACCGTTGTCTCAACTCCAAGTGCTCCTCGTTGAGCAGTCTTAGATGCTGCTGCATGTAGTAGCTTTGCAGCTGTGTGTGTGCGCTTGACGGTGTCTCCAGGCGCAGCGTGGACAAGGCTTGCAAAGCTGGCAGCGGTTGCTGCAACGTCATGCCCAGCAGCTGTTGTTGTGTGTGCGGCTTGAGCTGCAAGCGTATGCAGTTCAATTGAAGCATCTGTGCGCTAATCTCTACGAGCTGAGCGCTTGCGCTACTGCATTGCGGCTGCTCCAGCAACTGCAGACACAGCTGATTCCAATTGGCAGCCATTGGCAGCTGCAGCTCGTGTTGCAGTGGCAAGGAAGCCAAGAGTTGGGAATGCAACGCTTCTGTGCTGATTTTGACGACTTCTTGTTGTTGCTGCAACAGCAGCAGTTGCTCCATTTGCTTTAGTGCACGCATTAGCGGTAGAAGCAGGGTTATTTCGCCGTGTGAAGGTTTCTGCAGCAACTCCAGCAAACGTAGATTGAGATTTCCCAAGATCAAGTCGCTTACTGCTTTGTTATGTACAGCCAGCACAGCGAGGAGCGGCAAGAGTTCGTTGGGCAATCGCTGCCACTCGCAGAGCAGCAGTCTCGTGGTTTGCGACGGCAGCTGTTGATCCTCGCCACTCTGTTGCAACTTGTGCTGCAGATAAACGCTCAGAGCTTCCAGCAAACTAGCGCCCCAAGCGTTGTCCTGTTTGTGTCGCAGCAGCTCATGCAACATTTGACAGCTTAGCTGCAGACTCTCAGGATCCGGCAGCTGTTGTGGCTGTAACAACTCGAGCAGCTGCTCTGTGTGGTTTGCCAGCGAATCCATATGCTGCGATGTCATGCATTGGGCAGCCAAGAAGCGACTGCAAAGACTCCACAACATGGACGTGGCACGCAACGTCAGGCATGCATAGTGCGCCACCTCCGGCTGTGTTTGCCAGGTGTGCTCGGTTTGTGCCTTTAGCACCGCATGACAGTAACCCAATGCCGTCAGTTTCGTGTCCATGTTGAACTCTTTAATGCAGAGTAGAGCCTGCTGCAGACTTTCGACAAACTGTTTTCCGTGAGTGGCGTGGGCAATGTGATGGGCATGCTGCAGCACAAGCAGCAGATACTTTGCCAAGGCATCGCTGTGTTCCAATTGAACTGAGATCACCTCAAAGCTGCAATCAGTATCGAATTCCTGCAGAACGCTGATGTCGCCTCTAAAAATACGCAAGTGCAGTAAACGCGCTTCCTTGTCATTCTTGCCAGGACTGGTGTAGTCAAAGGCACTCATAAGATCATGCAGCTGCTGAAGTGCATCTAAATAGGCGGCGAGGAGTCCTTTGTAGAGCTTGGGATGATTGCACCAGCAGGACGTGAGCAGCTTTTGCTGCAGCTGGACGTTCTTCAGACATTGCCTGGAATATAACAATTAGTAACTATTTATAGATCAAATTATATTGACACACCCCTCGTCCTTACACTCATTGAGGCACACGGAAAGTTTGTTGAGCAGCCACAGCAGAAAAATGTCCTGGAATTCATTTTGCAATTCATCCATCGACGAACAGCTGATGAGACTTGGATCCTGACAGAGTATATCGTCCACCACATGATACACCGCCGACAAATTGGCTTTATTGCGATTTACCAAATTGTACAACAATTTCCACATATCCTTGCGACGACCCGTCATTTTTATGCACGGAATTTCTTGGATTTAACTTTTAAAATGCAAATGTTTGTGGCGCACGCAGCCTGCGCCGGCAAATCGACTGGCGTTGCCAGACTTACATACAACCAACTGTTGCTTCAAAGTGGCTTTGTTCAACACTGTAAATAACCTGTGTTGCCTGATCAAGTACAGTGAATATACGGGAAATACCGAACGTAAAATACCTTTAGTTCAATTAACGCGGCAACGGCAATCTCGTTTCAAATTTAATATTACGGATTTTAATTGTAATAATTAATATATTGCAAACCTGTTAATTTCTTTTTGCAGTTGTAACCAAAAAAATTGAATTATGGTTCTAATAAATTGCAAGACAAATTAAAAATAATCAATTTAAATAATTTTCTCATTCTATTGCTCTTGTTATATGTATACTTACAACCGTTTGCAAATAAATTGTGCAATATTGATAACACTTCAAATAATAAAAAAATTCGTTTTAATTTTGAAGATACTGCAATTAATCTCATTTTGTTTATCACTAACATTGACTGATGTTAAAAAACTATAATTTCCGACTTGCGCTGATTGACAACGAGCTTTAATGGGTTTTTTTTTTATCATTATCTTTAGTTTCGTGGCATGCGTCACATATTGTGTATGTATATATGTTCAATTTATGGGTTACTTGAACTTATCACGCTAACAGCAATTTTCTTTTGTTGTATCTTAAATTATTTACACATTTGCAATAAATACTATTCATTCTTCCTTCTTTATGGAGATGAAGAATTTGTCCAGAGAATGTTTAGTTGCTTCTTATACAATCGCTTCAGCCGAGCCAAAGACTAGGAATATGATCCAACCAATCAGATTAATGCCAGCCGCTGCACTAAATACCATCGGCCAACTCTGGGTCAATTCGAGAATGTGTCCCGCAAGATAGACTCCCAAGAATCCCGGTATGGCGCCCACAGTGTTCATCAGTCCAAAAACGCTGCCCGAATGCAGTGGAGCCAAATCCTGCGGATTCACGGTGACTGCATTATTGTGGAAACCGGTGCCACCAATGATGATGGTCATACAGATGAGTGCTGTATGGAAATCCGTTGTGCGACTCATCACAAATAATGCTGCATTTTGTGCAGCAAAGCAGCAGCTTTGTATCAACTTGCGCACCGTCGTCGTGGACCATTCCCTGGCTATCAACCGCGTAGTTAGGTATTTGGCAAAGAAGGTGCAGGGCGGCAACGCGAGCCAAGGTATCATGTTGACTACCCAGCCCTTGGCATGTGGAAAGCCATCGTGGAAGTAAGTGGGCAACCACGAGAGCAGCACAAAGAAGCAGTTCATCTCGCAGGCATGCGTCAGCACACAGGCCCAAAAGGATAAACGGCTGAAGTAGCGCAACCAGGGCACCGTGGTCTCCCCTGGCGTTTTGTTGGCACACAAACGCGCCGGCGTCGCAATGTTGATGATCCGATTGCGTTCACCAGCCATGGCATAGTAGCGCAAGACCAGCGCCCAGGCAAAGCCCATTAAGCCAATCACTCGAAAGACATACGACCAGCCGAAATAATCGAGTACAAAGGAGCCCATAATACCAGTGAGTAGCGTGCCCATCGCGGAACCCGAGGTGAGCAATCCGAAGAAGCTGCTGCGCTCATTCTGGCAGAGATTCTATAAAATAAAGATTTATAAATAATAGAAGCACTAAATTTATTGGCAAACTCACCTGGCTGGTCAGACTGATCATACTGGGAAAATGAACACCCTGCAAGGCGCCATTCAAGATGCGTATGGTGACAATTAAAGGTATCGCATAGCTCTTAACGGACGCCGCCGACCAGATGATGGTGGGCATAAGAAAGGTAATGACGGACCAACCTAAAGCAGCCAACAATATTACACGCTGTCCGCCAAAGCGATCGCTAAAATAGCCGCCCAGCACCTGAGTCAACGTATAACCCCAGAAGAAAGAGCTTAGCACGGTACCGGAGTCGGTTTTGCTCCACTTTTGTGCGGCAGCTACGGCGGGGACAAGCAGCGGCATAGTTGTCCTGGTGGAGTACAACATACAGGTGCCCGTCAAAAGGGTGATAAACCAAACGCGCTTCTCGTGCCTGCAAACAAGTTTTAAAATAAATCAATTAAATTTGGAGAACTGAGCACGTTGAGAATTTGTTGAGCTTGTATCGTTGAGATATAACAATTAATAAGTGAGATGTAATCTTACACCGATGTTGACCTCCAATTTTAGAGATATAGTATCTGACGCATATTTGAACGGACGGACAGAAAAAAGATTCTTATGCCATATTTCGAAATCCTTTGTGGGTACCCAGTATACAGTTGCCCCGCACTCACCTCGTCCATATGTTCTGAGTGTCCACAAGTTCGCCGCGCAGCAGCGAATATTTCAGCTTCTCGTCCATTGTGTGGGTTGTGTTTACTGTTATTGTGTAGTTGTGTTGTGTTGATGGATCGTTATATTCTTCCTCCTGCTTCTACTGATTATTGCACGCCCCCCTCACGGAAAACATGTTAAGTCCAGCATTTGAATTTTGTTTTATGTTTTTATCAGACACCTAATTCGTTGCGGGTTTTGTGATTATTTACACAATTTTGTACGTGGCGAGTTTTCCGCTTGGCATTAAACGGGCATCTAATGAATTTATACTCTGATTTATTTGGAATTTTCGACACGTTAATGCGCTACTTGGAAACGAATATTTACAAGGATTGTTTATGTACTCTACAAATAAGTTATTATTCTACGATTTTACAACAATATTTAAACATTTTTACAACTTTAGTTTCATTCAGAACTTTGTTAATTAGCCGCTGTTTTGCTGTAGTATTGAAATGCCTGTGGAAGCGCATGCATGGCCTTGCCACACTGGCGTTTGGCGAAAACATATGTTGTAAGCGTTGCCAGCTTATGAAAAATATAAACGAAATTCTAAATGTGTTGCCATTTAAGTACCCAACAACACAAATAGCGCGCGCATTTAAGAAAAACTTCATTTCCGATTCTTGATAATTAAGCGCAACAGAAATACCTAAATCAATTCAGAATTTGTAGTTGGAAACACTACAATATATGTAAATATCCAATTTTGGCATGGGCAACTTCATTTTGATGATTTTTATTCAATGCTGTTTCACTTAAAATTATTTTGTTTAGCAATATATTTATGTGCTTAATTCATGTGGAGTAGAAGACAGGAAAGGGCGTTGGAGACAGAATGACAGACAGTTTAAAATAAATATGAATCATGTGCAAATCTATTCGTCAAGCGTGAGATGCACATTTGCGGAGGGATGCAGTCCCAATTCTTTGAGCGTCGACTCATTATGTTCCATCTCCAGGGACTTGCGTGGAAAGGCACAGATTAACTTGTAACCCTCCAGCGGTATGTGTTTGTGCGTTTGCCTTATATAGAGACGCAAGGTCTTAAGCTTCGTATCCGACGGCCAACGCAACTGGACAACTTCATCCGAGCCGCTGGAGTTCAGTAGACGCAACTTAAGTGCCGTTAACTCCTCCAACTGAGTACCCAGCTGTGCTTCATAAGAGATGGCAATGCCTTTGATCTCATCTTCATCGAATTCCTCGAGACTCTCGCAATCGCTGTTGGCCGCAGCGTTAGAATTGCTGCCGGATTTCGTTGGTGCGCTGTTGCCGCCGCCGCCGCCATTCTCATTCATGGAATTCTTAATGGCTAGCTCAAGTTGCTCCTCCTCGGTGAGCTCTAGCAGACGTGCACGTTTCTTGGGAGTGCCTGCTGTCGATGAGGAGCATGAGGCTGCTCCCTCCTCTAACTCATCGTCATCGTCATCGATTTGAATGGCCGCTCGCTTCGAAGTGCTCGCCTCCTCCAGCGAAAAGTCGCGATGATCACGCAGAAATTGCCGTAAGTCAGGCAATACATTCTGCTGATTGGGTTCAGGACTGCGCCAAACTTCTTCCCCGGTTCGTGGATCAATGACACATAAATACGGCAGCTTAGCGCAATGATAGAAGGCGACAAAACGTCGACCTTCGGAGCTATCGTCATCCACCTGCCAGAGCACAAATTGCCTGCGAACTAGTTGCTTTAGATCCTTGCTGCTCCAGACATCACGGTTCATGGTCTGCGATTGAAAGTTATCACTCTGCACATTTACTAGCAGCCAGCGTTCACGTTTGCTGGCAAATTCGCGAGCCGCAGCCAATGAGCCCGAATACAGAATATCGGTGGGCGGCCGGAAGAGATCACCAAGGCGGGATGAGGTCGAGTTGGAACTAGAGCTAGTTGCACTAGACCGATGGCTGTTGAGCAGCGCCTGGCCAGCTACAACCATTTGAGCGGAACGCTCACGACGCCGACGATGTGTGCTAGCATCGGAGTAAAGGCCCGTCGCCTGCAATTGTTCCTCCATTAAGGCGCCCTCTCGTGCAAAGTCCCGTAATGGACAGACTTTTACCCGCTGCGTCATACGAGATAAGCGACTGCTGTTGCTGCTGCTGCCGGACGCAAAGAAATTGTCATCCTCCGGTAGAAGCAGCTGTTCGCGCACTGGAGCAATGGGAGCACGCACTTCGTCATCGTCCTGGATGGCAGCACTGGATGAAGAGGAGGCAGTGCCGCCGCCTGCAGCAGCAGCGGTGGCAGTGCTGCCACCTTGCTCGAAAAACAATGCAACTGCTGCGGCGACATCGTTGGCACAGGCACCCAGGTAGTGTTTGGCCTCATCGGCTGTGCAGGCGGTAACTTCGACCACGCGCTCGACTAGTTCGTCCACAGAAGCAACCACTGCATCGCCACTCGACATTGCACAGTTTCGCGCACTGAGTCAATCGAATGGATATCAATTGATTTCTTCTATATCACAAACAGACAAGCTTTTAATTTTTGACAGTAGTAGCAGCAGTATGCTGTGAGAAACGCAAAATGTATGCTAGCTTGTAGTGCTGTGTAATGCTTGTTTTCAATACTGAATAAAATAGTAGTAGGTCTTATTTTGTTTTGGTATAATCGATAATATCGATAATTCCTGCTTCGAGCAGAGTGTTGTTATTTTGACTATAGAGTTAACATATGTTAGCAACAGTTATATTCAAAATATACAAAAATGCACATACATTGAAAATAATTCACATTTTTATAGGACATCACAGCATCGCATATAGTCGAACCGTAACATGGAAGATTTTGTTAACTGTTGTTTAAATCTATCAATAAAAATTTCCAACAATTGCATCGACAACGTCATACGATAATGAAAACTTATTTTCATTTGGAACCTCACTTGGAACAAATTAAATAATTTTGAATCGAATAATGATCGTTTCATCTGTTTAGCATGTTATTTGCGCAGCACATTCAAAAACCGACTAATGATAAGACCTCAACCTTTTTAATTTAAATGAGTCATTTGCCTCGTTGATCGGCAACTCAAATTGATTGAAACCACTAACCATACAATACATTGTATGTATGGTTAGTGTTGAAACGTTAGATGTATTTATAGCACTATAAAATAACAGCTGTAGGTGTTACGTCGCTGTTAGTACTCATATGGAGATGTTAAGCAACAGCAAATCTAGCCGCTGTTACTTTGATTGTAGAGCTTCATTCGCAATATTGTGATCAAATGGGATGTTGGTTAAAACAATTAGGGTCAAATATTAGAATTGATTAAATAAATGAATAAAAAATTGTAATTAGAAATGTACAAAAATAGTTTAAGATGTAATTCAATTGATTGTAGAAAAAATACTAGCAGTTAATGTTATTAACACTGTATGAAAACTGTTAAAGTTGTATGTAATCGAATCGAGCACTGTTTTGCATGACGACTACGGTCTTGTTTTTAATTATTTATTTATCGAGTGCGGGTGTTGTTTATTGTGCTGCTAAAATAACGACGCGAGACAACTAAATTTGGCGAATCGTTCGTTTTAGTGCGAATAACGCGCGAGGCGGCGCTGCAACAAACCCAAATGCAAAAAGCACAAGTAAAAATTGCCAGCTGCTTGTTTGATTGTGAACAGTGATTTTCTTGAGGGCGCACATAATATGAATGATAAGAGATTATAACGAATATCTATAAAAAACCATTAAAAAATTATGACTAATGCTGACGAAAATTTAAAAAGAAACCCAATGCCAAAAGTGCTTGTATAACTAACGCGCTCGTTAGCACAAATACCAGTTTTCCAATAAGAATCATATACATAGAATAAGAAAAAGAAAAAATCAAGTGCTCCTATTGTGCCTCTTCATCTCAATTCCAATTAATGCAATAATGTGCTGCTGAGTGAGATTATTATCATTATTGCTGTTCACCGTGTAGTTGTTGTTATTGGATCGCTACTGTAGCGAGATTTATTACATTCCAACCGCCTTTGCTGCCTCTGCTGACGTCGCAAAATGGTCTCGTTGATAAAAAACCAATTGCTCAAACATTTGTCCATGTAAGTGTTGTCACCAGCATCGTTATAACCGAGTTACCGCAAAATTGCATTACAATAATAAAAAAAGCTATGCTAATTAAAAGACCTGGCAGCATGGGGCGCCATCATTTATTTACTGTGGGAAATTTAATTGATTTTTCCAAGCTGCGGCGAGCAACAGCTCGCGTTTTTAGTTATTGTTGTTGTCTCAATGCCGTTGTCTTTGTACGCGGTTGTGTGTGTGTGTATTCTTTTTGCAGTTTCACAGCGGCTGCATTTAACAGGGGTGAGGGAGAGCTACCTTGTTATCATTATCGTTTATCGCTCTCCCACCTCTCGACTTTATTTTAGAGCGTAACAAGTGGATTGATGAGGCTGCTCTCCCTCTCACTCTCTCCTTCTCTCATACACAACCAAACGCACATCGTTACGCTTCTGCCATAATAAAAACAATTTCAATTTCAATTTAAAATTTGATGTTTTAGAGGCGCCGCCGGCTCTTTGCCCAATTCAATTTTTAAGATCTTCACAATATGTTTTGCTTATTTCCATGCATGTTTGTGTACATGGGAATGTGTCCTGCCAGCTGCATAAATAACCGAACATACTGACTGCACAGGCGCGGATTGCAGGGGGTGAGAGACTTGGGCCCCATCATTGACCTTTTCATTCAGAGCTGTCAGTCAACTTAGCAAAGACAAAACAAGAAATTTGTTTTTGGTGTACATTTGAATTTGGTAAAAGTTTTAGCTAAGCACACGAATAAGTTTTAATTAAACAAATGACCTTTATATCTACAGCACGAATATAGTCGACATTTGCGAAGTAGTAATTATCATTTTTAAAAAGTTTAAACGAACATATATTTGAAACGTCTATACGAGGGATACAGAAAATAAACTTAACAAAAATACAATAGATTTATTTTTAACTTTATTTCTAATTAGTTGTCAAAATCTGTATGCACATACATATATCGTATAACAGTAGATCAGAGTTTACTTCACTATCTCACCCTGGGCTTAAAGTATTATTGTCAAAGCAAAGAGAGATACTAAATTAATATGTTCTTCTTGACATATATAATTTCTTTCATTTAGTTTAGAACCCACAAAAAAATTCCACAATAATCTGTAGGGCTATAAATATTGCTTTCTCTTTACTGTTCTATCATTTTCAGTATGTTTATCGATTTCCATAGGCAGTGCGCTCCTGCGACGCACTCACACGTGCATGTATGTATGTATATAATATATAATACGAGTGTATGTGTGCGTACACAAAGTTGGCGTATTTATTTGTCTTGTCTTTGGGGGCTTGTGCTTTAAGTCTTGCTTTCATGTGCCCAAGATTTTTTCCACGCAATTAAGCTGCAAACAAACTAACTTTTTAACAAGACTAACGTGTAAATGCAAAGCAAACTTGTTGCCTTTTATCCGCTTTGAAGCCACCCGTCCTTAGTCAGCACCCAACAGTTGCCCAACAGGATAAATAAAACGGGGAGCTTCTTCTTAAAGTAAAAAGTTTCATCATCGACCCAAAAGTTTCAATTAAATAAACTTTTTTTAGCCGGGTAAATTCCCCTTTTCTTTTTTAATATTTGCGACACAATCTTGATATCCTAATGGGCACCTTATTTACTGTTTACATAAAGATTAATGATAATCGGACTAGTGTAAGTTATTAGATTTTCATTAGACCAACTTTTATTTGAAATTCTTTCAAGTAGAAAAGCTAAACAGCAGAAATGGAAAAGTTTACTGTAACAATGTATATGGATAAATAGAGAATAAAGTTCTATCATATTTGTTTGATTCAGCTCTCAAAGTTTCTGGATGTTTATATTAAAAGACCGATGGCCATCAATTCTTTTTTTATTTGAATGTCAGAACTTCAATGAATCTCAAAATGCAGGTACAAATTTGTATATGGGCATTTCTCAAAGTAGCGAACGTACGTTCGTACGAGATAAATTAAAAAAATAAAATCGGAAACAAACGTTTCCTGAAACTTTTTTTTTTTTTACTCTTCGATAGCATTTGTTTAGCTCTTTGGTTAGTGTAAATTATGGGTCTTATCGATTTTTAATTTTCATAATATTGTCAAAAAACATGCGGTCGCGAACGTACGCAAAATGGAAGTCGACTTTGGCTTAATACAGTAAAATGCAAAACTCTGCGAATTGAGACGGAATATTTTAAAGAAATAACTTTACTTTTAAAGTAGAATCATGTAGCTTTCTATTAAGTCTACTCCCAAGAAAATATCTCCATTTCTTTATTTTTAATTTAATTAAGTTCCGGTCGCGAACGTACGGTCGCGAACGTACGATTTTTCCATGTTGTTTTATTTATTAAATTTGTATTTTTACCACAACTTTTTTTTTATTAATAACTTCATATTTCATAAAAACAAACGGATTTAACTCAATTTAATGTGTCTAATAACACTTAAAAGCAAAAAAAATAAATTTTTATTAAATATGAAAAATGTACTGAAATTTATTGATGGCAAGAAAAATATGTAATAAATAATAAGTAATAACTAACAAGTAATAAGTAACTGCAAACGACATTGTTTTCAAAAACAAAAACAAAAAAAAAAATTTTGTTTAAATCCATGCGACGCTAGTAAAAATCGACATATGCTTATAGGTAAGGTCGCGAACGTACGCTACTTTGACAATCAATAAAACAAGATTGGTTTGAGTAACTCCAACGATTTTTTTATATTTAAAATATATATACCAAAATAACTTAACACGCGAAGTTTCATTCACCTGCTTGCACTTAATGCGATGCAATTACAATAAAATGATGTTTTCGGTCGCGAACGTACGATTTGAACATAGATAAGAAGCAAAATAAAAATAAACATTTAATTGAACATTTTTTCGCTCACTTTGCATTTTTTATCTTATTATTGGATTGCTATTAAGAGATTTGGTAGAAAAAGAGCAAACATGTCATATGTTTTCTTTGTGAAATAATAAATCATAAAAATGCATACAAAAGGAGCTAAAAGTGAAAAAATTACATTTTTTCAGTTTGCAGGCAAATTTTTTTATAAAAACAACGGAGATATGCTACGGATCCATTGTATTATGAAAATTTGGATATTTCTTTATGACATTATACAAAAAAATACGATGAATGTGAAGATTTTTTTTTTTCGGTCGCGGTTTACCATTTTTTGAGAATTGCCCATATTTTATTCTTCTTGGAAATAATTTTATTCTTATTCCCGTCCTTTAATGGTTTATTAACTTTGTAAATTAAGTTTTCTTACGTATTTTATTGTTTATTTATTTAGCGCAAGATTTTTTTTGTGCAGCAATAGTTTTTTAAATTTTTTGTCGTAGAACAAGTTGTACTAAATTATTCTGAGTGTACATACATTGAGGATTAGGAAATACCTTTATATTCTTAGAAGCATTGACACAAATTTATTTTTACTTTCTGCGCCTTGAGTCCTTGATTGTCCTACAAGATATTTATAGTTTGCCTCAGCTGATTATATTTCCCCGATTGCCATTCAAGTACATTGCCACTTACATACCAATTACTTACCTTCAACTCGAATAGATACGTCAGCATGGAACTCCACATCGTTGTCGAATCAATCAATATTTAGATTTCAATTATGCATGCAGAACATTAACTAGAAATGGGTCAATTGATGGCAACTGACAGGTCGTTCGTTCCTCTATCTCTCTGACTTCTTGGGTTGGCGCCACTTGTTGCCATTAAATGAGCGATGACAGCTCAGTGAAGCTGAAATAACGAACATTCAGTCTTGGGTAACATCTTTATGTTTTCTTATGTTTTTGTTTCCTGCAGCTATACAAAAAATCTTTCATCGGACAAAATCAATTTGAGCACATTCCGTGGCGAGGGTGAGCTATCTAATCTGGAACTGGATGAACGTGTTCTCACCGAGCTGCTGGAGTTGCCCAGTTGGTTGCGTTTGACGTCAGCGTGGTGCAATCATGTCTCCTTTCGCATTAGTTGGACAAAGCTCAAGAGTGTGCCCATAACGCTGGTAAGGTTCAATTGATTTAAGTGTTCTTTGATATAGTCGCGCATTCTAATCGTTTTTTATGTTTATGCATAGACACTTGATGAGGTGCGCATCACCATCGAGACCTGCAATCCCACAGCTCGCGATGCGGGTGGAGGGAATTCAACGTCTGCGGCTGCCTTGCCACAAGTGCCTCAGGGTAAATACAGCTTCATACACAAGGTGGTCGATGGCATCACCATTGTGGTGAACACGGTCAACGTCAATTTTGTCAGCGCCGCCTTCACAGCCTCTGTGCAAATGTCCCGCATTCGTGTCGAATCCAAGAATCCAAAATGGGCTAGTGCTGATTTGCGTTCCACACGACTTAAGGATGGACACAAGGGTATCATACTGATCTTCAAGGAGCTCTCCTGGCAAACGGTACGCATCGAGGCTAGCTCCACGCAGGACAAGTCCTTAACGCCGCTGCGTCTGCTCACGAATCATGCACGTTGTCGGATTACGATCAGAAAACGTTTAGCAGATTGCAGTTTGTTGGCTTCACGATTAGTGCTCATATTGGATGATCTGCTGTGGGTATTGACGGACTCGCAGCTGAAGGCAGCCTTGCATTTTGTGGACTCGCTGTCGGGACTCATCAAGGCCGCCACACATGCTACGCAGAAGTCGAAAGCGGCACGCAAGTTGCAGGTGAGCGTGGATTTATTTAAAGTCGGTAATCAAAAGCGAAGCAGATTGTGGCCAATCATATTAGTTGCACTCACATTAGCTTACATGACGAGCTAGACGAACTGCAAAAATATCTTAACGGCCTTCACTAAACAATTTGACTATTCAATAAGAAAATTATGGAGAGTCAATGCATAGTTGTTTTCCGATGAAAGAGAAGAATGAAAGCTGTTGCTTATCTGAAATGTGGACAGCTTTCTTTCTCTTAGAAATCCCCTTAAAAGTGCAACGAGTATCAAAACGATTTGTTGTTGATGCATCATTTTTTAACCCTCCGTTTTCTCCTCCATAGACGCTCCCCGAGTACCAGGCGCAGGTTGCACAGCAGCAGAATCGTCTCTCGGAATCGGTTAACACATCAACCGCTCAGCGAATGTTCAATGCCTTCGATGTGCGCGAGACTTCGTATCATTTCTTCAGCCAGCGCATCGATCTACACTTGTGTGACGACGAGGGCGATGGACGCTCCAGTTATCCAGAGCTGGACAAGGGCGGCGCCTTGCAGGTGTCGGTTACAGCCTTTCAGGTTGACTATTATCCCTATCATTTGGCCAAATCTGATCGCTCACATTGGGCTAAATACAAGGAGGCGTCGGTGGCGCCAGCATTGTGGCTCAAGGAATCCTTGAATGCTTTTCGGGAGGCTGTACTCAATCTGAGCCAACCCAATAGACCCGCAATGCATGCGCCGCTGGAACGCAGTGCTCCAGCCTCGCCCATCATGCTGAATGCTTCGCTGTTGAGCTCACACTTTGGCAACGGTGGCACTGGCTCCAATGGCAGCAGCACACCGACTGCAGCAGGCGTAGCAGCATCAGTTTTGGGTGGTTCTGGCTCAGGAGGCTCAGGGAATGCCTCATCAAGCAGTCAATTCTCACAGGCAGCGCAGCAGCGGAATACCTTGGAGAATTTGGCCAAGCTGATGAGTTCGTGTGTCATTCTGCGCATCGAGGACTTCACCTTGTATCGTGTGACGACGTCGGGTAAAAAGCAAATGCCCAAGGAGTTTGTTTCAGGTATGAGAAGTGATGCAGTTGATCAAATACTTACACAACATCTCCAAAAATACATCTTCGCACTAACAATAAATTCAAATCATCGCTTGTGTTAAAGGCTAACACAGCTGTGACAAGCTGTAAATTATAATTGAATTAAATTATTAACAGCAATTAAAAGTTATAACTTTGCTAAAAAATTAGATAAATTTAACATACGTTTCAGACGTTTGTATGTGATATTAACTTGAATTGTTCAATTCAAAGCCTGTTACAAAGTACTACAAATCAAGGCTAACAACACATTTACACACACTGATACACACATCAACGCTTTTACATTATTCGAACTAATGTTAATACGCTAAATTCTCTTTTTTCTCTTTCTCTCTTGCATTTGTTTGCTTTTTGTATTCTGTATTCTGTGTTTTGTGCATTTACATAACCTCATGCATTTTTATTTGCCATCACGAAACCTCATCATTCCATTTGTCACACTTTTGTCACACATCCGCTTTTGTTGTTTTTGTTGTGCCTCTGTCGTTGGTTGTTGTTGCTGTTGTTAATTGTAGCACAACACAAAAGGAAATGCCGTTCCTCAGGTGAATATCACGCATACGCCACGCCTGCCAGGCATGGCTGAAACAGAAAACAGATCGTTATTGTATAGATAAATATAAGTATGCAAAGATGTGGAATGGTGCAGCTGCTTTAAATATGTAAAGGATGAATCACATCGTTTAGCGAACAGAACAATTTATTAATTGCATTTTTTTGTATGAGAAGTAAGAATTTTTTAAAATTGAAAAAAATTTTCTGTTACATTTTATCGTTCATACCAAAGCTGAAAATAAACTAAAAGCAAGTCATATAAATATTTTTTACATATAAACATATATTTAGTTCGAAAAGTAAGATTGTTTTAAATAGGTGTTACAGAAATAATTACTTCTGCCTTTAAAGACAACATAAACTCATATGGTCTCAAAACAATGGAAGTAAATTTGTCGTTTTAGGTTAATATAGTTTAAAGCTTGAATTCCATATTAAAAGTGTGATGTAGTTTTAAATCGATTAATTTTATTCTATAGAAAAAATACAAGATAGATGATTTATAGAACTAAATCTATAAATGCATAGTATTTGGTTAGCTTAAATGTAGCATCTACAATATTGATATGAGGCAGAAGACTCTCAAAAAAAGCTCGGCATTTAGTTCTAGATTAAATCGAGCATTTCCTATGGCTAGCAGACATTAAATGATCTGTAGATATAAGCCATGCCTGGTTACTTAGCTTGTGCCGTTAGTCGTTGAATACAACAACTAATTGAATATTTAAGCTAATATGACTTTGTCGATTGCAGGTGACAAGGATCGCTATTCGTTTCCCGCCGAGATGCCAATTGTGCACGCCGAATATACGTATTTCTACTATCCCGGTGATTTTGTATTTCCACGTGAGTAAATCGATTCTATAACAAATGAAGTATATTACTAATATTCTTTGTATGTTTTTTAGTGCCGCCTTCAAAGATGTTTGTGCACATCAATCCGTTGCAAGTGCACTTTGATCTCAGCTCGATATTGTGGTTGAATTCCTTTGGCTTGAATTTGCACGAGAGTTTGCTGCGCACCAGCGTCGGCTCCCAGGCCACACTGCAGCCGCAACAGCCGCAACAACAGTCGCAGAGTACGCGCGGCTCGATTGCCTCATCAATTGCCTCGAATGGCTCCAATGGCACACAGATGGCCGCTGCGTTGAGCGTGGAACAGGAGCCAAATCTGATGTACATGGATGTCAAGGTGGAGGCGATTATGCCGCGCGTGGTCATGGAAGCGGCGCTGGATGCGCCAAATCAAAAGGATCGACCCAAAACAATGCAGATACAGATCTCACGTTTCGCCCTCACCAACATACGTGAAATGGGCAGTTCACGTGCGGATTTAGCACAGGCCTTGCACTCCCTACAAGAGGGCTCTCTCGTCTTTGGCAGCGGATTTCCATCGGTGGATGGGGATATGTGTATTGTCACGGATCGCATACTATCGCATGTGGCTGCCTCGGATGTGAGCATGATGCCAACAGCAGCAGCAGGAGCAGCACCCATGTCGCCGCAAGCACAGCTGCCACGATCTGCATCCACGCAGTACCTGTCACGCTATGCCATGTGGTCGGAGCCACGAGATGTGTGGTGCATTAAACTGGATCCCATTTGGGTGGATTTTCTGGGCGCACGCTCCTTGGGCCCGAACAAATCCATACCATTTGTGGATGCAGTGCCCATAACGCTCTGGCTGCATGCCGGCCAAGCTCAGGCACAATCACAGCTGGAGCTGGAGCAGCGACGCCAGAGTGCGGCGAGCTCGCAAATGGAAAGCATGGGATTGGCACCGTTGCCATCGCTGCCGCCACTGCCACGCAATCCGTTTCTCAGCGAGGAAGATGTGCGTATGCCGCAAGCAGCTGCAGCTGCCACAAAAGAAGCGGCTGTTGAGCGCTGTGCGGATATGCATGCAATTGCGCATATTTCGAATTTGGTTAGCCTGCAAATCGATCACTATCAATTGCTGTTTCTGCTGCGTCTCGCCGAGGAATTCAATGAAATGTCCACGTTTCTTAATCTGGATGCCGAGCGCATATTGCAAAAGGTTAGTCGTCATACTAAAATCACTCGCACTTCTCTCGCTAATCTTAATCTTACGTATTTTATAGCAAAATCAACAGAAATCCATAATATTTGGGTGTGTGGTGCCACAGATCGAGGTGACCCTGGTGATGCCATCGCCAACACCTGGTAAGGAATCAAGTGGTGGTGATGCTGAAAGTGTCTTACCCGATTCAGCTAGTTTGGGTGATGATTTACACATGAATAGTAAGAATTTATATTTCTTTTGTTGTCTCTCTCTCTCTCTCCTTATTATTATTATTAAAAAATTAACTTTAGTTTTAAAACCCATATACAACAAAAGTATTAGCCATCTAAGCGATAGCTAACGCTACTAACAAACTGAAAAAAACTGTGTCCCCTTTTTCTCTTTCTCTCTGTCTCGATGTCTCTAGTGAGCAATAATTGTTAAACAATAGCAAATCACACGTAGTTCTCACCGCCCCCCCTTGTGATTCCCTAGGAACAGTTTTATTATTATTTATCGTGCAATTTCATTATGCTTTTACTGCTGTATTTTTGTGCTTTCAATTTTTTAATCAATCTATGGGCTGGTCACCTAGGATTTTAAGCCACTTGTTTATAAACCTGCCCAAAAAAAGGGCGTGGTTTCGCAATTGTATTATAAATAACGTGATTTCTTTATGTACTCTAGAGAAACATTCAAGATAAGTTCAGATTCACAGAATTCGTTAATAAATAAAAGTTATGCAAAACAGGTTGAGAATTTTCTAATCATTTTGGCTGCTTTAAACGTTAATTGATCTTGTGCACATTAAACTTTTTGCTTTAGTTGCACTATCAAGAAATTAGTTTACAATTTGTAATGCTAAGACAATGTTAAGTATCACCAAAACTAGTAGCTTTCGAAACCACGCCCTTATTTCTTAACTCGCATGTTTTTCGTACTAAACTAACACCAAAAGATATTAGCTAGATAACAAATATTGTAAAATAAACGTATCGTTCAAATGCAATTTAAACATAAATTAAATATGAAATATTTACATTTAACAGGCGGCAATATAACTTGGCCAACACCACCGCCATTAGATCAGCTGAAGAGCAATACGTTTGGCAGCGTAGAGACGCCCTCGCCAGTGACCAATGAGCCGCCTTTTGACAGTGGCATACACATCTCCAATCCGAATACACATGGGTAAGAATGTAACAATGTAATGCTGAAGAAAAATATAATTAATTGCATGTTTTTCGGCAGATATAATGTGCAGATACAGAGCACTCCAACATTGGCTTCCTCAACGCCAAGTCAGGGTTCAAGACCCGACACTGGCATCTCCATGCAATCACAATCCCAATCGACATCGACATCGACAACTACAGCCCCGAAGAGCGTGAAGAACACAACGATACGTTCAAGCGGCGGCAACGATGCAGTGCCCAGCATCACCAAGGAAATCAATTCGGGCTTGCTGTCGATGAAGAAGGGCTTCTCCAGTTTTATGACTTCCATTGACTCGGCCATCAAGTCGGGTACTCCCAACGATGATGTCAGCGACACCTTCTCGGTGCAGAGTGACATTAGTTCCGATTCGGAGAATTTCGCTATTGTCATGGGCGATGACAAGACCATGGACTGCATGGATGTGATGTTCCGCCTCAATCCATTCACCAATGACAGCAATATGAAGGCCTCGCCCGTCGAAGTTGCCAGCGAGGTGTACGAAGAGCCCAGCAGCTACAAGACCAACATGTCCTCGCCCTCAGAACCCTCAGAAGGCAGCACGTGGCGACGACGTGATCTTGTGTCCATGGCCACCTTTAGGTTGCATTTAAAAAAGAAAATTGAATTGTTTATTTAATTTGTAAATTAATTGCATATTAATCTATTGCAGGCTGACCACAGTGGAGGTGATACGTCAGCAGGAGGGCTCCAAGTCCTCGGTGCGTTTGCAGGTGGCTGCTGTGTCCTGTGATGAATGCGGCGCCATTCCCTGGGATGAGTTGCAGGTGCGTTAAGCTGTCAGTTATGTATATTAATTGTTAATTGAATTAATATTGAATTTTTCTTTGGTTTTCTTTGCGTTTTTGTATATATATAAAAATATAATTTGTTTTCTTTTTATTTCCTTGCCAAAATTCAATGTAATTTCGCTCAACTTTTCCATAATGTTTCTGCATGTTTCGATAACTTTTTATCTGAATCAACAAACAATGCTAAAATATTTAATTGAATTTTACATTTTACTGTAAGATAACTTCTCATATAATCATTTTCTCATTATATTTTCTCTCTTCTCAAAACGAAAAAAAAAAATGAAATATGTTTTCATCTAAAAAAAAAAACAAAAATCGAAATGATCTCAATGTGTGCTAATTATACAAAATATTGTGCTCAACGTATAATTTACTCTGTTAAACATCGAACACTTTGTAAATTGATTAATGACAACAACAACATGACACAACAACTACAACTACAACAAACAACACCTTTCTACAACAACAACAACAACAACAAAAACAGATCGCGCATCAAGCGAACAAGGTATAAAAATCAAAGCTAAGCTACAAAATTGAAATTTCTTTTTAAACTTAATTAAAAGCTATCTTTTGGTTTAATGCTGCTTCTGTACATAAATAGTATTATATTTTTGAGATTAATTATAAATTTATTATGTTTTGTAGTTGAATATTAATTTTTATTTTTGGCTTCAATTGCCAGCGCTAATGCAGTTGAAAAGCGTTTTTGGCCAATTAGTTAAGTAGTTAAACGATAATAAGTATGTTGAAATAACTATATATATAAAAAAATATGTCTCTACGACTGTGAAATGTGTTAACAACAATAGGCAGCTTTGTTTTTTGTTGATGAATTGAATTGTTTATTGATACGAATGTGTTTTTTGAGCATGCCCCCGCCTCATGCCCATCCAACGACTACAGCGAGTCTGCCAGGCCATTATAATACCTATTTAACAAAATATATAATAGCATATATTATATACTTTTTAACCAATAGAAAACTAGATTTTTTGTTGTAGAAAAATTCCAATTTATAAGTTTGAATATTTTGTTTGTGGTTTTTTTGGTTTTGATTGGTTTGTTCTATTTCTTTGGTTGCAAATTGGCTTAAACACTTAGGTTGTGAAGGCGTTAACAGCCCAGCTGGGCGAAGACGAACTCTTTAAGCTAACAACAACAACACTACAATAACAATAACAACAACAATATAGCAGCAGCAACAACAACAACAACACTAACACCAATACAACAACAACGATTACAAACGATTACAAACACATTTAGCTTTAAACTTGAAATTAAACAAGTAAACACACACATCTCTCTTTCACCCACGCACACACCTTCTTTTAAGCACTCACACACTCACACACACACACACACTTACAGCATGTGTGTGCCTACTGCTTTGCATGTGTTGTGTAGTTTGTTCGCTTGCGCTTGGCTTGAATTTGAATTTTAGCTCGCTCTATTTATTTATACTATCCCCGCCACTTGCAGACCAAGTTTGGGGCACGCTGCAAAGCCTGGAACCTGGCGCCGTACAATCCAGAAGCGCCGCCCTGCATTCGACTGCGCCTTGAGGAGACCTTAAACATGCCCAAGGAAATTGAAGGCATCATCGATCGCAAGCGCATACAAAGGTAAGTTCATACAGATTTAATTCGTGGTATTCAATAAATAATAATTGTTCGTGTTGCAGCTGGTTTACGCACCATGCGGAGATACGCGTCAAGGACATTAGTTTGGACTTGTCGATGAGCACAGTGATTGGCCTGGGTGACTTGGCCGAGGATGAGATCATTTCCCCGCCCATGCCTGTGACGGTAACTTGACTAGAGATTGTACGATCTGACGTGATTAAAAGCTAATTTACTTTCTTCGATTTACTGGTAGATTAATCTGGAGAATGTGCGCATCAATTTACTGGAGGATCGACCGCCTGTTAATATTACCTCACCGGGTCCAGTGCCCATCAATCTGTGCATTGGCCGCATGCATTTAGAGCGTGACAAGAATGGTCAACTGCAAATACAGCCAATAGGTAAGTGATTAATTTAATGATATATACAAACATGTATTTTAAACATTATTACATTCTATTGCAGATACAAACTTGAGCGCTGAGCAACAGCAATCGCTGGGAGCCAGCGGCTTGTTTGGTGCACCGCGTGAACGAGATCGCGAGCTGCTTTCTATGCAACTGGTCATGCAGCAAATGAAGCTGGACAATGAGCAGCTGCGCAAGCAGCTTGTCGACTCCAAAGTCAACACTGACAATTACAGGTGAGTGAAGTAATTATATCCGTATATTAATCTCAAATAATTTATAATTCAACTAATTCTGATAGGCACAAGACCAAGCAGGAAACGGAGGTGTTGCGCTCGTATTTGAAGGCAGCACAGGATGATATTAGCATATTGCTGGAGGAGAAGAAAGCTTTGTTGGACACCATTCGCTCAATGCAGGTGCGCTTCAATTGCTTAATAGTATTAATACTTGACAAAAACCCACACAACCACTGTATCGCTATCTTTCTATCTACATATCTGTTGTACACTTCTAAATGTTGTTTGTATGTTTGTTGCTGTCACTTTTGAAACTTGTTTGTTGTGCGTGTAGTTGCAACACGTTAAGCTTAAGAACACCACAAATAATAATGCAAGGACAAGAGGTCAGTTATTTAATGCACGCACTCACATCTTCTAGACAAAAAAACACACACCCACTGGTTGCATGTTGCTTTCGAAATTCTTCTTTCGAATTTTCTTTTTTTTGGAAAATTGAATATTAAATTGTTTTTCGTTTTGTAGTTGCAACTGACCTCATCGAGTATGAGCCGTAAAAGCGATGGCAACAGGTAGCACAACTGCATGGACTGCATACAATGCTGCGGCGAAAACAACAATGCCTAAGGTCACGTGTGCATCCCAGGAATAAAGCTAGGAAAAAATGAAGAGACGTCCTCATATACATATTTAATGTCATTTCGCTTTTAAATCCATCATTGCGTTGAGTTTTAGCAGAAGACTGAGCCGTACTGAACACGGACACTATTCACGTTGCCGTTCGTCGTCATATACTTACATGCATAATTATATACAACTATATACACTATACTAAACTATACTATATACTTAACAATACTGTATACATACATATATTTATATTTGTATTGGTTTTTATTATTTATAAGCTATAGCTAACTGTTCCAAAGAGAGAATGTTGTTGATCAGAATTGATTTTAATTGTTTTTATGTACGAGTTTTTTTTTAATTTTTATTGCTGCTGCAACTTTTAAATATATAGCACATTGTTAACAAATAATTCATTGATTTTGAAACGAAAAGAAAAAGAAAACGATTGAATCAAAATAAAAGTAAATATTGTATATTGCTACCTGCATTACTATATAACTATTGAAATGTAATTTGTCATTGATATTACGCGGAAAACTAAATGAAACCTTGTATATTCTATAGAGATATTTATAACATATTGTTGTGATTCATGATCATATCAAAAATACTGAATTCTAGTAATTATACGTATTACCTACATATTCTAATTATTGATATTACAACTATTACATGTGTGTGTACTTGCTGTTGTTATTCATGTGCTAACTTAACTAAACAATTGGCCAAATTACTAAAAATTAAATTATTAACTTTAGCATTGAGTACTAGCGAGTTATTAAAATTTTTGTATTACATTATTGATTGCATTCCAAATAAAATTGATTATCGTTTACTAGCAGTTAACTATATAACAAAAAAAATATGTATTCAACTCTTAACTAAATCAAAAAGAAAATAGAAACAAAAACAAGAAAGGAAAGTAACATAAAAATCCTTTCAATTGCACTCATGTTAAGTAACTCGTATACAAATTTTTAATCGAAAGTTTTCATATTTCAATATACGACATAACAAAAATCAAAAATATATACAAAAAATATATAAGTAGCATAATTTACAAGCCGATTGTGTAAATTTAAAAGCCCGAAAATATTAACAAATGTTTGAAATAGCAAAAACAAAGCTAAATATTGATTGTTATACATGCATTATTTGAACGTTTTCATCTGTAGCTAGGTACAAATAATAAACATAAACAATATGAAAGCAAAGGAAATTGAAATCGTATAAAAATAAACATCGATAAAAATTACAAGTTATCGACATTTTTTTTTATTGTGACTGGCAGCACAGTACGCCATTTTTGCTTTGTCATCTTTTCAACATCAGGTGGCAATGACCGTAGAGCTTAAAAATCAAAATGGAATTTGTTTATAGACCAACGAAGTATGAAGTTGAGATAATGTGGAGCCAAGTGGTCACTTCGTATGGCATTCATCATTTCAGTGACCAGGAATGGCAGGAAATCTTTGTAGATTTCTGCAAATGCCTCACATGCGATACAGATCCCTACATTGGCATGGACAAGGTAATGGAAAATTTCCTCCCATTTATTGCACTCTGTAAGTACACAAACATATTTCACTCATATTTGCTAGGTGGGTGAAATGGCCAATGATCTGATGAGTTCGGGAGCACAATATGCAATTACCCCACGACCGCTGCTGCGCTCGGCAACATCAGTTGGACCATTTTCTTGCAATCCACCAACGCAGCCGCAATATGTGAGTTGGCGTGAGCAGCGAATGGCAAATCATTCCGTATGCGTGACCGCACAGCCAATGCAACAACGGGTACGGGACTGGCCCATACAAAATATGAATATCTGTGTAATGTTTCTCATTTGCAGCGTTATCCTTCGGTGCGCCATGAGAGCGTGTTACTTAACACAACAAGTGCTTATGAGGCGATGCAATTTAAGCCCACCGTATCGAATGCTGATTTTTTTAAGAAACCGGCTTCATTGCCGGAGCGGCAAGTTCCACCAGTATCACAACAAAAAGTACAGCGACAAGTAATACATCCACAACAACGCTATCAAAGTGCACAGCAACTTCAGCAGCAACAACAACATCAGAAATTACAGCAACAGCTATCGCTGCGACAGCAACAAAAGCAACAGCAATTGGCAAGTCCGACACAACAAAAAACCGCTCATGCAACTCTTGCATACTCTAATCAACCGTCGCCCAAAAAGCCCCGCATAGATTCATATCAAGTAAAGTTTTTATTATTATTTTTTATTTTTATGTATATTTATATTTTTTACTTTTCGCTGCTGCGTCCACAGCAGGGCATGACCAGCAGTCAGCTTAATGAGGTGGATCGTCGTAATTCCGTAAACTTTGGACTGAAATCTGATGGAGGCAAGATGAACAAGATTCTAAATGATGTAAATCTTTCCACATCAACGTATGGAGCTCTGCCAGATCCACTTGAGGATTGGCTGAAGAATTATCCTGATAAAACCGTCAGCGATTTGACCACCCATGTTGGAGATACCGATAAGTTTTTTGATAACTTGCCCAGTTTATCAACATTTTTGGAGCCAACACCATCGCTAAAAGTTCCTCCAAATCCAGTGGTGATTGAAAAACCGGCTTCAATTGCTGGCGTTGGTGCTATTGCTGTTGATGTGGATAATTCGGGCAATGACAAGAAGAAATCCAAAAGAAGAAGTCCAAGCAGTCGAAAAATTAAAAAGGAAGATATTGAATTTTAGACAAAAACTAAAATGCCAGGTATAAAAATTACAAAAATAAATTCACACATAAGAACAATATCAAAAAAGGAGGAAAACAAATAAATCATATAAGCGCATAACAGCATCAAAAACAATAAAATATACAAATTAACTCTATTCAGGCCGGATTATAATATAAATACACGAAATAATTAGAAATCGATACAAAAACGAAAATAATACCAAGTACAAACAAGAATTATGTATCAGGAAATTGATAATATGATCGATGTTTCCATTTGTAATGGGAACGCAAATGATAAATAAACGGACATTGACAACTTATTAAACAACATATAAATTAACTGTCGAGTCGATGGCCTTTGTTGCTAGCACTCCCTTCTTTTAGTTATTATATTATTTTGTATAATAAATAAATAAATAAACGGATTTTCAAAATGTAGAATCCCATAAAAAGTAACATATTTTCAAATGCTCGAGAAATGTGAAAGCTAAGCGGCTAACATTTTTCTTTGTATTTTTCAAGTCACGCGATGTGTATCGAGGTGAAGACCAATCGAACTTCACCAATATTTTATGATGTTGATTGCTTGATCTTTTTTAATACAGGGGTTAAAGTAATAGGTTTGTAGTACAAACTTTGTAATCGTTTTTACATATTTGAGTTGGCATGCTAACAAGAAATTTTTTAGCATGTAATATAAATTAAATTATGCTAATTTTTTATTTCTTAATATTTTTATTTTTTGGATTTAATTATTTTGAATGTATTCAATTGGAAGTAAAGTAGCATAAAATTATTTTAGTATTATATTGTTTCTTGTTTTATTAATTATGTTATGTTTTTTATTGGACAATTTATTAAAATTAAATGTTTTCAGGGTTTTTGAAATTTGTATTTTACTAAGGATTAAGCCTAACGGGCAAAATTCGATAAGTTGCTTACTGAACATGTGTATCAAGCAGTTTATATCACAGCAAGCAGTGACAAAGCAGGATACAGGTAAGCAGTGCGATTAGAGGGTATTTATCGCCAGCTGGGCGAAGACGAACACTTTAAGCTAACAACAACAACACTACAATAACAACAACAAGCAGCAGCAACAACAACACTAACGCCAATACAACAACAACGATTACAAACGACTAACACATTTAGCTTTAAACTTGAAATTAAACAAGTAAACACACACATCTCTTTCACCCACGCACACACCTTTTAAGCACTCACACACTCACACACACACACACACACTTACAGCATTTGTGTGCCTACTGCTTTGCATGTGTTGTGTAGTTTGTTCGCTTGCGCTTGGCTTGAATTTGAATTTTAGCCAACCTCTTAGCTCGCTCTATTTATTTATACTATCCCCGCCACTTGCAGACCAAGTTTGGGGCACGCTGCAAAGCCTGTAACCTGGCGCCGTACAATCCAGAAGCGCCGCCCTGCATTCGACTGCGCCTTGAGGAGACCTTAAACATGCCCAAGGAAATTGAAGGCATCATCGATCGCAAGCGCATACAAAGGTAAGTTCATACAGATTTAATTCGTGGTATTCAATAAATAATAATTGTTCGTGTTGCAGCTGGTTTACGCACCATGCGGAGATACGCGTCAAGGACATTAGTTTGGACTTGTCGATGAGCACAGTGATTGGCCTGGGTGACTTGGCCGAGGATGAGATCATTTCCCCGCCCATGCCTGTGACGGTAACTTGACTAGAGATTGTACGATCTGACGTGATTAAAAGCTAATTTACTTTCTTCGATTTACTGGTAGATTAATCTGGAGAATGTGCGCATCAATTTACTGGAGGATCGACCGCCTGTTAATATTACCTCACCGGGTCCAGTGCCCATCAATCTGTGCATTGGCCGCATGCATTTAGAGCGTGACAAGAATGGTCAACTGCAAATACAGCCAATAGGTAAGTGATTAATTTAATGATATATACAAACATGTATTTTAAACATTATTACATTCTATTGCAGATACAAACTTGAGCGCTGAGCAACAGCAATCGCTGGGAGCCAGCGGCTTGTTTGGTGCACCGCGTGAACGAGATCGCGAGCTGCTTTCTATGCAACTGGTCATGCAGCAAATGAAGCTGGACAATGAGCAGCTGCGCAAGCAGCTTGTCGACTCCAAAGTCAACACTGACAATTACAGGTGAGTGAAGTAATTATATCCGTATATTAATCTCAAATAATTTATAATTCAACTAATTCTGATAGGCACAAGACCAAGCAGGAAACGGAGGTGTTGCGCTCGTATTTGAAGGCAGCACAGGATGATATTAGCATATTGCTGGAGGAGAAGAAAGCTTTGTTGGACACCATTCGCTCAATGCAGGTGCGCTTCAATTGCTTAATAGTATTAATACTTGACAAAAACCACACAACCACTGTATCGCTATCTTTCTATCTACATATCTGTTGTACACTTCTAAATGTTGTTTGTATGTTTGTTGCTGTCACTTTTGAAACTTGTTTGTTGTGCGTGTAGTTGCAACACGTTAAGCTTAAGAACACCACAAATAATAATGCAAGGACAAGAGGTCAGTTATTTAATGCACGCACTCACATCTTCTAGACAAAAAACACACACCCACTGGTTGCATGTTGCTTTCGAAATTCTTCTTTCGAATTTTCTTTTTTTTGGAAAATTGAATATTAAATTGTTTTTCGTTTTGTAGTTGCAACTGACCTCATCGAGTATGAGCCGTAAAAGCGATGGCAACAGGTAGCACAACTGCATGGACTGCATACAATGCTGCGGCGAAAACAACAATGCCTAAGGTCACGTGTGCATCCCAGGAATAAAGCTAGGAAAAAATGAAGAGACGTCCTCATATACATATTTAATGTCATTTCGCTTTTAAATCCATCATTGCGTTGAGTTTTAGCAGAAGACTGAGCCGTACTGAACACGGACACTATTCACGTTGCCGTTCGTCGTCATATACTTACATGCATAATTATATACAACTATATACACTATACTAAACTATACTATATACTTAACAATACTGTATACATACATATATTTATATTTGTATTGGTTTTTATTATTTATAAGCTATAGCTAACTGTTCCAAAGAGAGAATGTTGTTGATCAGAATTGATTTTAATTGTTTTTATGTACGAGTTTTTTTTTAATTTTTATTGCTGCTGCAACTTTTAAATATATAGCACATTGTTAACAAATAATTCATTGATTTTGAAACGAAAAGAAAAAGAAAACGATTGAATCAAAATAAAAGTAAATATTGTATATTGCTACCTGCATTACTATATAACTATTGAAATGTAATTTGTCATTGATATTACGCGGAAAACTAAATGAAACCTTGTATATTCTATAGAGATATTTATAACATATTGTTGTGATTCATGATCATATCAAAAATACTGAATTCTAGTAATTATACGTATTACCTACATATTCTAATTATTGATATTACAACTATTACATGTGTGTGTACTTGCTGTTGTTATTCATGTGCTAACTTAACTAAACAATTGGCCAAATTACAAAAAAATTAAATTATTAACTAACTTTAGCGTTGAGTACTAGCGAGTTATTAAAATTTTTGTATTACATTATTGATTGCATTCCAAATAAAATTGACCATCGTTTACTAGCAGTTAACTATATAACAAAAAAAATATGTATTCAACTCTTAACTAAATCAAAAAGAAAATAGAAACAAAAACAAGAAAGGAAAGTAACATAAAAATCCTTTCAATTGCACTCATGTTAAGTAACTCGTATACAAATTTTTAATCGAAAGTTTTCATATTTCAATATACGACATAAACAAAATCAAAATATATACAAAAATATATATGTATATGTAGCATAATTTACAAGCCGATTGTGTAAATTTAAAAGCCCGAAAATATTAACAAATGTTTGAAATAGCAAAAACAAAGCTAAATATTGATTGTTATACATGCATTATTTGAACGTTTTCATCTGTAGCTAGGTACAAATAATAAACATAAACAATATGAAAGGAAAGTGAAATTGAAATCATATAAAAATAAACATCGATAAAAATGACAAGTTATCGACATTTTTTTATTGTGACTGGCAACACAGTACGCCATTTTTGCTTTGTCATCTTTTCAACATCAGGTGGCAATGACCGTAGAGCTTAAAAATCAAAATGGAATTTGTTTATAGACCAACGAAGTATGAAGTTGAGATAATGTGGAGCCAAGTGGTCACTTCGTATGGCATTCATCATTTCAGTGACCAGGAATGGCAGGAAATCTTTGTAGATTTCTGCAAATGCCTCACATGCGATACAGATCCCTACATTGGCATGGACAAGGTAATGGAAAATTTCCTCCCATTTATTGCACTCTGTAAGTACACAAACATATTTCACTCATATTTGCTAGGTGGGTGAAATGGCCAATGATCTGATGAGTTCGGGAGCACAATATGCAATTACCCCACGACCGCTGCTGCGCTCGGCAACATCAGTTGGACCATTTTCTTGCAATCCACCAACGCAGCCGCAATATGTGAGTTGGCGTGAGCAGCGAATGGCAAATCATTCCGTATGCGTGACCGCACAGCCAATGCAACAACGGGTACGGGACTGGCCCATACAAAATATGAATATCTGTGTAATGTTTCTCATTTGCAGCGTTATCCTTCGGTGCGCCATGAGAGCGTGTTACTTAACACAACAAGTGCTTATGAGGCGATGCAATTTAAGCCCACCGTATCGAATGCTGATTTTTTTAAGAAACCGGCTTCATTGCCGGAGCGGCAAGTTCCACCAGTATCACAACAAAAAGTACAGCGACAAGTAATACATCCACAACAACGCTATCAAAGTGCACAGCAACTTCAGCAGCAACAACAACATCAGAAATTACAGCAACAGCTATCGCTGCGACAGCAACAAAAGCAACAGCAATTGGCAAATCCGACACAACAAAAAACCGCTCATGCAACTCTTGCATACTCTAATCAACCGTCGCCCAAAAAGCCCCGCATAGATTCATATCAAGTAAAGTTTTTATTATTATTTTTTATTTTTATGTATATTTATATTTTTTACTTTTCGCTGCTGCGTCCACAGCAGGGCATGACCAGCAGTCAGCTTAATGAGGTGGATCGTCGTAATTCCGTAAACTTTGGACTGAAATCTGATGGAGGCAAGATGAACAAGATTCTAAATGATGTAAATCTTTCCACATCAGCGTATGGAGCTCTGCCAGATCCACTTGAGGATTGGCTGAAGAATTATCCTGATAAAACCGTCAGCGATTTGACCACCCATGTTGGAGATACCGATAAGTTTTTGATAACTTGCCCAGTTTATCAACATTGTTGGAGCCAACACCATCGCTAAAAGTTCCTCCAAATCCAGTGGTGATTGAAAAACCGGCTTCAATTGCTGGCGTTGGTGCTATTGCTGTTGATGTGGATAATTCGGGCAATGACAAGAAGAAATCCAAAAAGAAGAAGTCCAAGCAGTCGAAAAATTAAAAAGGAAGATATTGAATTTTAGACAAAAACTAAAATGCCAGGTATAAAAATTACAAAAATAAATTCACACATAAGAACAATATCAAAAAAGGAGGAAAACAAATAAATCATATAAGCGCATAACAGCATCAAAAACAATAAAATATACAAATTAACTCTATTCAGGCCGGATTATAATATAAATACACGAAATAATTAGAAATCGATACAAAAACGAAAATAATACCAAGTACAAACAAGAATTATGTATCAGGAAATTGATAATATGATCGATGTTTCCATTTGTAATGGGAACGCAAATGATAAATAAACGGACATTGACAACTTATTAAACAACATATAAATTAACTGTCGAGTCGATGGCCTTTGTTGCTAGCACTCCCTTCTTTTAGTTATTATATTATTTTGTATAATAATTAACATGCAAATAAATAAATAAATAAACGGATTTTCAAAATGTAGAATCCCATAAAAAGTAACATATTTTCAAATGCTCGAGAAATGTGAAAGCTAAGCGGCTAACATTTTTCTTTGTATTTTTCAAGTCACGCGATGTGTATCGAGGTGAAGACCAATCGAACTTCACCAATATTTTATGATGTTGATTGCTTGATCTTTTTTAATACAGGGGTTAAAGTAATAGGTTTGTAGTACAAACTTTGTAATCGTTTTTACATATTTGAGTTGGCATGCTAACAAGAAATTTTTTAGCATGCAATATAAATTAAATTATGCTAATTTTTTATTTCTTAATATTTTTATTTTTTGGATTTAATTATTTTGAATGTATTCAATTGGAAGTAGAGTATTATTAAATTAAATTATTTTAGTATTATATTGTTTCTTGTTTTATTAATTATGTTATGTTTTTTATTGGACAATTTATTAAAATTAAATGTTTTCAGGGTTTTTGAAATTTGTATTTTACTAAGGATTAAGCCTAACGGGCAAAATTCGATAAGTTGCTTACTGAACATGTGTGTCATGCAGTTTATATGACAGCAAGCAGTGACAAAGCAGGATACAGGTATGCAGTGCGCTTAGATGGTATTTATCAAGTAGTTTACAGAATAGGCGCAAGGCAAGCAGTATTCTGTCCTAAAAACTCGTTACAATCTGCTAATACAAGTTTCCTTTTTTTACGCTAGACAAATGATCGTTTTGTGGTTAACAAAGCATGTAAAACACTTTACATAAATTGCATTAAAAGTGCACACCAAGCGACAGCGACAGCGACAAGAGCAGTAGATGCAACATTAACACAAAACTGCAAAACAGCATTGTAAGCTCCCAACCGAAATTGAATTTGCGGTTTTGCGCATGTGGGCGTGGAGCAGGGTCCAACAACAAGAATTGAGGTATCGTATCGAGGCAGCAAATAACTGCAAATGAAGCTAAAATGCGGTCAACAAATGTGGCGGCAGCAGCACAATAAACAACAAGAGTAGAGGCAAAGAGAGAGAGAGAGAGAAAAAAAAAACAGTCAAACAGTTGGATAATGAGCAGACTTCTGTAAGGTTATGATGCGGACAAGTCTGTGTGCCATGGCCAGAGATGCAACACACACTCATACACTCACAAACACACACATTCACACTCGCGCTCTTATCAAAGTCATCAACACGAGCGTTGGCGACAGTTTGCTACTGGGAAATGATGTGGTATGTGGTTGGTTGTGGCCATGCGCTGATGACTGGTTGACTGGCTGACGGGGCACAAACTTTCAGCCAGTGGGGCAGACGAATAGACTGGCAACTCGAATGGTTAAAGTTGCTCCAAACAGCACTAGGTCAGTCAACTGGTCATGTTTAAATGAAACTGCAAGCAGATACACAAATGCACACCCACACACATGACGAATAAACGTGCCAGCGGCATGTTGCAACAATCTCCAACTACATGAAGCAGCAACAGCAGGAGCAACAGGAGCAGTGGCAGGATATGGATATGGTTTACATGCAACACAATGGCAGGCCGTCAAGTTGCGGTTGCTGCAAGTGCGATATTGTTCAGGTTCCGTTGATGACACCAGCGACGTCCACTAAAAGCTCAATTATGCTACATAATTAAACATTGCACAACTGATTAAAGATAACAGTATATGCACTCACAGTGGCATCTGGGGATTTCCATTGAACTGCCTATGAAAGAAATATTGAATATAATGTATTTTAAAGTAAGAATCAAACTTGTCGAATTTAAAATGGAGATATTTGTGACCACATGAAATATGTACATACATATGTATGTATGTATGTACACATATGTAATTTAAGTGTTCCTCAATCAGTTTGTCGAACGCATAAATCTCTGCAACTACAATAAATGGAGATAACGGACTATAGTATACAATACAAAGCTTTCAATAATAGCTCAAATTTAAATATTTCAAGAAAATTTCTTACGATTTAGATGGCCATTGAGTAACATTTATTTTTCATTCCTTATATTTTTATTTATTCTTTATATAATATTTATTTTATTGCATGGTCAATAAATACAAAAAGTATTACCAAATGCGAATGAATAATTACATACATACCTACTGCAAAGCCTTTATGTTCATAATATGATACATGAGACAATTATATTTCAAAGAGGAGAGCCACAAAGTCATATGTTCAAGTTTTTTAACTGTTGCATGCTTTCATTTAATATGTATCAATAAAAATTGGAGGGTCTCTAATAGTATATCCTCGACTTTATCTTTGTTTCCTTGTTAAATCATTTAAAAACGGCAAAGTAGCGTATAATAATTTATAGAAGTTTGCGCGGAAAGTGGTTCTCTGGAAATGACTTTTAGTGTAATCACTTGAAGTAAGTTTTAAAATAAACATTGATGACATTTACTCGCTTGTGGTAGATACAATTATTGCAATCAACATCAAATGTTCGCAGCGCAGTTTCATCATTGAAAATCAGCTCCAACAAAGGACATTATGCACTCAGACACCCATGCACACACAGTGTATGTGTATGTAACATATATGTGTGTGTTGCAGTTATCGGTAGTTGACCAAGTTTTAATACCCATGGCGACCCATGTTGCGCATGTGTAATCCCATTAAAATCCAATAAGTTAAATTATTTCCATTATTATTATGTGAGCGCACTTTGTCGCCTGTCCAAGCTCAACTTTCTGTCTGTGGCATGCAAGTCCTGATGCCTGCCGTTCTGCCGTGTGTCCTGTTTATATCCTGGCTGATAACTGCTTCTCAGTGTGGGCGTTTATCTCGATATTTTGCCGGACAGCCTGTGATGACCACTGTTGTTCGCTGCCTGCTTTCCTCATGCTTCCTTTCATGCTGCTGTCTGTGGCTTTTGTTGTCCAGTTGGCGGCACTTTTGACCAATATCTGCAACACTTCAAACTCATCCCGGTCATTTCTGTGGTTACAGCCATTGGCTTCTGTTGGCCATTAAATTGCATTACGGCTGGCAATCATTGTGAGTGTGTTGTTGTTGCTATTGCTCTGTTCTTATGCCCATGTAATTTCAGTAATTTCGTTGTCTGCTTTTGTCGTTTGCTTTTTAATTACTTTGCATTTTGATGCGTGCTAATGTTGAAGCCAACCCAGTTGTTCAACCACTTACGAACACTTCACTTAGGCTCGTCTCTCTCTCTCTCTCTCTCTCTTTCATTATGGTGACCAAGGCACATTCAAGCTCTAATTTTCTTTACAAGAAGAAATGCAATAGGCACTTACTTAACGTATAGCACATACTTCAAGCCTATAAACAAGCTTTCGCCTATCGATAGTATTAATAGACAATCGATAGCGTTTATGTCAGCTAAAGATGATTTTTCTTTTCCTACTTTTAGAATTTTTTTTAATGCATAAATATTTGTTTAATAATAACAAAAAATGTTATTGAATGAAAAGACTTTAGCTCATCGACAATCATTAATTTGCTATGACTATCGATAGTTTCCCTTTGCAAGACTCAGCAAAAAGTGCAAAGCGGAAAAAATAAGCGTTTAACGTTGCCAAAATAACGGTAAAGCTATAGCAAAATTCCACGCAATGTATTTAAAAGGTTCTTTGGAGCGTCGTTAATAATGCTGGTTGCCAAATGGTGTGCAACAACAAAAACAGAACACTGCTTTTGCAGTATATAAGGCGCTTATAATACGCATACGCAGTGTATGCCAAGCAGCCGCCCTGTTGAACAGCGCGGAATTGAGAGAAATAATGGGAGTGTAAGCCCCAAAACTAACAAGGCAGGAGCAGGAGTTGGAAATGCCAATGAGACGGCAATGGCAACAGCCATTTTTTGGTTCATGAACATGCGGCAAAAATTAGAAACGAAGCGATACGATGCGATGCGATGCGAACTGAACACAAAACACACAACTGACAACGGAAATTGTGCGAACGGCCAAGAGAAAAATCGACGCAAAAATAACACGGCAAAAATATCAGCAGCAACAACAACAAGAATAACAATTGCTACTGCACTGCCAGCAAATATTGTCGAACAACAACAGCAGCAGCGAAAACATGAAAAAAAAACAGAAACTTGTCTAGTAAAATTGCACAAAAACAACAAACATAATGTAGCTCAGTAGTCGAGTGTGTGTCTGTGTGTGTATATACATGTGTGTGTGTGTGTGTGTGTTTAACAACTTGCCATTGACTGTTGTTGTGTGGTTTTTGGGGCCATGCTGCTGGAAAAACAATTACATCGACATGTGCGCCAAATGCACCGATTACAGCAGCAAAATCTAGTCGAAATATTTGCCCCTTTAAAAATGATTACAAATTTAAATAAAATGTATAATATGTAAATATTTACCCATCGAATTGTCCACAGCCAAGCCCCAGAGATTTCAACCTTAAAACTCATCATCTTTCGAGGTAAAAAAACATGTATTTTTTTTTAAATGTTCTTGGCAAACTTTGATTGGACATAAGTTTGCCTTGCCTATTTCTGTTTTTCATTGTTTCCCTTTTTATTTCTTATCTTTGTTCTGCTTTGAATTTTATTATACTTCGATTTACTGCAGATTGCAAATTGGCTTAGGTTTTTTTTTTTGTTGGGAACTTTAATTACTTCGGGGTTTCGAGATATTTTACGAACATTTTACTCTTTTTTCTTATTCACAAAAAATAAATGTGTTGTGATATCATATGTATACAGAGCGAAGAGAGTAGTAAAAGTTAGCTAATATTATATATTATTCGTAAATTGTTATTTTAATTTTCATTGTAATAACAAATACAATTCTTTATTAAGTATATAAAGTCCTTTATCAATTTGAAAGTGGAAACAAAATTGATTACACAATAAAATAATTCTTTATTTGAAACCAAAACATAACACTTCCTTAATTAAATATACTTGACAAAAGAAAATCATCTTTCGTTGAAATGAAAAATATTGAACTATTACCACAACCATTTGCATTATTATATTTAAACTTTTTTATTCGCTGCGTTAACCAACCTTTATTGATGCTCTGTTCCCGCATGTGAATAGCAAGTTTCATATTTTTCATGTTATCGAATATTTAAGAATAATATTTTTTTGCTTTTGGACAAATATCACTTTCGGCTTTTTGCGAATTGTCTGTACACAAAACTAACGTGTTGTTTGATATTTTTCTGTTTGGTATGCAAAAGATATCGTTGTTTGGATTTTAATTATCAAATGCAGAATGTAAAAATACCAAATACGATATGCAAATACTGAAAGCAGATGCCTTTAGAGAATAATATATGTTGAGATATCCTGTAATAAAATGTATACAGAGTAACTTAATATAAATTTCTAAATGTAAATCAAATTTTGAAGTTTTAAATATATATTTATATGAAAAATAAGATAATCTAAATAACGAATTCATTAATAGTTTGACTGATGATTACACAATGCTACCCTTTAGAGTGATGCTTGCAATGTATCGCTGTTGTAGTTAAAAAAGTAAACTACAATTTGTAAGTTGCAAATAAAATAAAAAATACATAAATTTTGGTAAAATTGTTAAGCTGCTTGTAAGCCGCAATGCAAATGCGGCTTTAATCAATTAAAAATTTTTACGCTTTTGCAAAAGTTTGCAGTTTGTCTCTGTGTGTGACTGTTTGACTGAGCGTGTGTGTGTGTGTTGGCGGCTGTGAAAATAACAATAAAGCAAATCAAATACACACACAAACACAGGGAGAGAATGCAGCAATAACAACAACACACGGGGCGTATGAGCAACTTTTGTGGCCTGCCTGTCATGGCTAGGCGGCTTTGCCAAAAATGTTTTTCAAGCCACGTTGTTGTCTTTGCTGTTGTTGCTTTGCGGTCTGTTGGCTCGACTTGACTTTTGGTTTTCGCAGAGCCTTTTTGAAGCTCTCGTGGCTTTGTTTGTCCTTGCCTAATGTTGCTCATCATCTCGTTGTTGCTGTTGTTGTTGTTGTTGTTGTTGTTGTCAGTCAACGTTGCTGTTGTTGTTCGTGTTGCTGTTGCTCACTGCGCTGAGTCTTATTTATGCGACGTTGTTGTTGTTGTTGTCGCTGTTGCTGTATGCAAAGATAATAAGATAAATGTTCTCAAAGGACTGCACGACACTGTGCGCCATTCGTTGCTTATGCAAAAGGACATTTGCGCAAATGTTTTGTGATAATAAATATAACTCTATGTGGCAGCAGCGCTGCTTCTGCTGCTGCTACCCATGATACTTTTCCTATTCCTGGTTAGTGTTATGCTACACCCTCAATCCTCAACCCTCAACCCTCAACCCTCATACTCGCCTCCTCCCGACCGCACGCTACTTTCTGCGGCACTCTCTCTTCGCTGACAGTGGCTTTGGGTCTCTAAACAGCAAAAGAAATAAATAGAAAACTAACGAAAATTGTATTCAAAAATAAAATAGTATTATGTTTAAACTCGTTTGAAATATACCCTAAGAGATTGCGTGAAGATGTATGTTAGATATTCAAATTTATGAATATTTTTGTAACTTAAATAGTTAGTTATTTACAGTTCAATTATTATTTCCATATTTTATTTTTTAATAATTTGCTTTTGAATCTCACATTGATATAGCTTACCCCTTTGTGGATATGCTGTACTTGCAGGGTACAAAAATGCAGCATTTATTTTAGTTTCATGTCTGCGGCTAAAAATATTTTTGGTGATTGTAATTTATGTTAATTTTGTTCATATTTTATTTTTGTTCCGCTAATTGAAAAGCGCATTTAACTGTGAGATGCGCAAAATATTACAATGCAAATAAAGCCAGATGCAGGTCTTTATTCTGGCTGCTATTTTAATAGCAATTTTCAACATTTCTATTTATTTCTCCCTCAAATTTCATTTCCAAAAGTTTCTTTTATATTTAAAATGTTTTGTGTAAACCTTAATTTCGTTCAGCCAACCTTTATTTAAGCTATTAATTTTTAGTGGAATTTAATAGAAATTATAATATTACTTCATCATTTCACTTTATGCAATAAAGAGCTCTCTTTTTATTAGCATTTTTTGGGGCAAATTTCAGACATTTTGGAACAAAGTTAGAACTTATCATTTTGTAGTTTTGGAGTGTTGTGCATAAATGTTGGGGCGAAAATCAAATTAAACAAACATTTTTGAGGGCTAGTTTTGTAATGAATTTATAACAAAATTTCTAAACATTTGCCAGCCATAAAAGCGAATAACGAATTTACATAATTGACATGCGCCTAACCCAACTCTCCGGCTCTCCAAATCTCTGACCAGCAGCCAAAGTGGCCGCCGTGGCTCGAAACCAAAACCAAATTATTTGTACATGCTTGAAATTTACTCGATGCGAGTGCGAGTGTATTTCATATTTCATGGTTGATTTATGAAATTTACGGGCAGCTATTTTGAATTAATAATACAATGTAATGCAGTAGCTAACAAGTAAGAAAGCTACTCGCTACCCATTTTAAATAACATCGGAAAAGTGCGGTATTGTTGTTAAAATATACCAAATCAATATGCCACAAAATACTAATATACCATATATAGTTTATATACATATTTAGATATAGAACTTTGTTCTAAATATACCATTGAGTACAAAATATACCAGAGTGTAAGCCAAAGCAACTAAGATGTGTAGCAAGTGGCTTATTTTTCACATACAAAGTATTTCGTAAGTAACTTCTACATACAAATACTGTTGTTTTTATAGTATGTACAAAAAATCGTGCCTCTAGTCTTAAAATTATAATTATATATATGAGGTTGCCTTCTTCTGCCTGTTACATATATTTCCTTCCATCCCAAATATATAATATCCATCTACCTTATGGGTAACGGGTAAAAAAATCAGCTAAGACTAGCTAAGACACACTGCACTGTATTGTATAAGTATTTTTGTTGATATTCTTAATTAACTCTGCTTTAGAGTTTTAATCACTTAAAACACTTAGACAATTTGTACAATAAAAATAGATATTTTGTGTAGATATTTTAAGTGCACTTTTTCAATAAATGCATTCGTTTGCGTTATTAAACTATTATATATTTATCAATTCACTTTCGAGTGTGTGTGTTATGAACAGAAATATGCTTTTAGTGCCTGCAGTTGCATAATGCACTTAGCATTTAATCTACAGCCAAAAGCGAGTGCGACATGTTTCAATTTGTTCAACCACATATTGAATACTTGCTTCAATTAGGCCTAAATTTATTCACATTCGATTTGTTTATAAATTGAATAAATAAAAATTCGTTTCAGCTTAAAGAGTTGATTGTGCTGACGGACTTTCCCAAAGAGATTAACTAAGTAAATTAGTTTAAGCTCGAATAAAGTTGAATGCTCGGCAAAACTTAGTTTTCCACTAGCTTAAACCGATTTGCGACGAGTAGTTTAAAGCGTCGTCAGCTTTTCTTGACAAACCAACTGTGTGTTATTGGAAACCTTTTTATGCTTGCTTTATTCAGTTGTGTTTTGCCTATAAGCCACTCTGAACTAAAGTCATTGCATAATGATAGGCTCCTTAGATAAACTAGTTTGAAGAGCGACTCAACTCATGCAGAATAAATGGCTGAAAATCAGGGGAAAAAAGTTAAATTTCCATCAGCTCGGCCAAGTCATGGAAGAGTTCGAGTCAAAAGGCAAAGTGGCGACGCAAGCATTTCCATAATTAAACGTACAACGCATAATGGCACCTTAATGGCTAATGAGTTTCGTTCAACGTTATGGACGATGGGATTGAGGCATGAGGGATCGGTAATCGGGGGCAAGGACTGCGTAAAAGTGGACGGGGATTTTCCAACAGCATTTGCATTTCTTTTCATTTCCATCATGACGTGCAATGGAATTGAAAATTAAGTCATTAAACTGAGCAAGTGGCCATCGCGGCGTATACGTACTATTTAAGTGCAAGGCGAGAAAAATACAGACAAAAAGATGTACGTATATAAAAAGACCATCTGCCAAAGACAAATGATTCTTGTTGAAGGGACCGAGAGGGTGGAGGCGGCAAATTTGCATACAATTATTTTCATATCAACTCAAACGCGCCGTGAAAATTCGCGCTAGCAATGAAAATGTGATTTGCTGTTGTGACAATTGTAATTTTTCACTCGCTTGATTTCTTTGTATTCCATGGACCAAGTCTGACGGCGTTGTCCATATCATTCTCCTCATTGTGGAGAGCATTTCCAGTAGAAGGACCTCAAGGCAAGGTATTGGCAGGTCGCACGCTTTCTCCCATTGTCTTTTGCGTGCATTTCATTTAAATGATTAAGGGTTTTCGTCTCTTATTTTTGGGGGTTTTTTTTTTTTTTTTGCGTGTCCAAACCCATCACTTGAACCATCAATTTTTCATTGTACTCGTTCGCTTCTCTTTTTGGGCTACCGTATTGACTTGAGCCGGAACCAGACGCTACGGCCTTTTGGGTATATTTTACACTCCATTGCCAGTGGGTCATGGGTTGACCGATTGGTTTTATGGCCCAGCCTCTCAGTCGTCACTTCTCAGTTCTCAGTCTTGTTTGTTTTGTTAGCCTGTACTTTATTTTGTTTTATTTTTTTGTTTTTTTGTTGTATGTTATCTCTTGGCAAATTTTCTTTTACGAGCCTTTTCATTTCACTTCATTTTGTTAATCAATTTGCTTGAGGAGCTTTTGTTTACGGCCTGGCTGCCCCCATAGTTATTGACGGGTGCTCCCACAACAACAGTTTGCAAATGTACAACAATTACATGAGTGTTCTATTTAACAAGGGCTTGGCAAAGTTGGCAGATCCTTCAAGAAAAGTGTTTGACGTTAGTTGGGATTGCGGAAGCTCGTTCAGAATAATAATTTAAAATACACATTTACCTTGCAAATTTTTGGCAGAATTGTTGTATTATTCGCAATAAAAATCTCAAATCTAAATTACTCTAGTTAAAATAGGCTATTTGTGTAATAATGATTATTTGGCATAACCATCCAAAAGAAATAGTAAGCAGCAATTTATTTAAGTTTGTTAAAATGCTTCTATCATTTTTAGAATTTGCAAGTAAAATATCTAAAGTCGAAAGGACTAAATCAAGTTATACCAAATAAATATATAAAATATAATAAAATATACTGCAGACTCTAAGTGGTATATCAAATACATATTACATTACAAATATACCATAGAGCATATTTAGTATATCAATATTACATTCAAAATTTACCATATTGTACAGATAATACCAGATTATAGCGGGCTATATTTGATATCTAAGTATACTCTTATACATATAGAGTACAAAATATATCAGATTGTAGCGAACTATAATTTGTACATTAATATACTATTACTCTCAAAATATACCATAGAGTACAAAATATAAGCAACTACAGACGAAATCGATATAGTAAAAGTACTATAATATACCATAGCCTGTATTCAGTATATAAATATTACATTCAAAATATACCAAAGAGTATAAAATATGCCAGATTGTAGCGGGTGATAAGAGAATTTATAATTTGTTTCCCATCATTATTTTCAAAGATGGTTTTAAACCTATCATAAGTTTGAAGAAACTGAGTTCGGTTGATAGTCAAAATGAAAAAAAAATTTATTTCTTCTTTGGGGAACGCGCGTAATTGAAAATGCGGTTTGCCATTGATAAACTGCCAATGCGCAAACGAACGAGGGATTCGTGATAAGTTTCTCTGACAGAGCCAATCATTTTGGGGAACTTCTCCAGCTTTTGCTGCTGCTGCTTGCAGCATCCTTTTTGCTGCTACGTGTTTCGCGTTGCAATTTTCAGCTGAGCTCATGTGCAAACGAGTAATTTTGTTGGCAAGCAAGAGAGAACTCGCAAGCATACGCGGCATTGTGTTTCAATTCCTTTTGCCAAAAAAAAACTGCAATTGCAGCTGCGCCGCCTTTGACTGCAGATATTCATTCAATTATTTTGAGTTTCAATTGAATCAAATGCGATTTATGTGCAAGTTATGTTATGTATCTGCTTTCTTCCATTGAAAATCTGTCCCTTGCAAATTAGGAAATTAATTTCCACAGAAGCCTAATTGCTGTCTTGTAAACTGCAGATTTTTGAAGTTTTAGTCTTTGACCAAACTGCGGTTGCAAAGCTGCTTATGCCACAACGACGACGTTGTCTGTCGTCGTCGTTGTCTGCCATGCGTCATGCTTCATGCTTCATGCGGCATGCGTTGCACATTTGTGGCCGCAAAATTGTGGTTCTCAACAGTCGCAGTCCTACAGAGTTATGGTCGCCAGCAAAATGCATTCAGCCCACTCAGTAGAGGGCTTAGGTATTCCCTTTTAACCATCTGTTCTGCGCTCGTCATTGGCTGTCTAATATCTTTGGTATATGAGCTTAAAGCATTCTCAATTAAAGAGCATCAAGATAAATCTGCTGATATTCATAAGAAAATGCAGCACTATAAAGTTAAAGTTCCGAAGTAATTTATATAATTAGTTTCTACATGTAAAATAATATTATATGTTAAATAAAGTATTATATCCGTAAAAAATGCTTGTGTATAACTTTAATCCTCAATATAAAATAATAATATAATTTTTGTTTTATTTTTAAGGATTTATTTGCATGCTTACGTTTTAAAAGTGTGTCTGTTTTTATGTGTCATCCGCATATTTATTGAAGTGTTTTTTATTTTATTTACTTAGTTTATATTTTTACACTTCTTTTTAAATGTTTTTTATACTATATATATATTTTTATTATTTTTTTGCGATTTATTAAGTGTAATGGATGATTTTATTTTGTGAAGTGATTAAATAAGTATTTTTTCAAAAACACAATTTTCTTTTTATATGGGTTATTTAATCTATGATGAACCACAAAATGAAAGAAGCAGTGAGTTTACTTTTTCTACACTTTATTTAATAGAGTATTTCATATTTCAGGAATGCATTGTTTTTTGTTAAATATGTACTCACATTACGTATACGCCACATGGGACAAAAGAGAGAGAAGGAGATAGAATGGCCCCACATATAACGCATGTGTGTATACTTAAGTATTTGTTCATAATATTATGGCAGGCGTTGCGGTTCATTTGGTTAATGCATGCAACCAAAGCCTATTATTCACAACCTGCATTGTGCCTGACGTTGCTTTTATGCTGATGCACAATTGTTTGGGTATGTACAAGAGTGTGTAGGTGTGTGTATGGGTGTGTGTGGGCATATGCCATTCGCCAAAGCTGCCTTTTGTTTGCGGTGTCGTTTTTGTCTATTTGAAAGAGACAACAAGGATTCGATAATGGGCTCACATTTTGCATTTGCCTTGCCAAACATTTCAGCCTGCAGCCTTGAGAGAGAGAAACAAGAGAACTTCACCAGATATCTGTTCCCATCTTGGTTGGTCAATGGATATTGTCTTGTTGATTTTGTAACCTAGAAACTCATCATTAAACTTCGTGTATCGTAATTAGCTATTGTTTAATTTGATGTCACATGTTACATAATTTCGAAATTTACTTCAAATATAATTTAATTGAAAGCTGGGGTCAAACTTAACAACACATTCGATAATTTCGCAATGTTCAAGTTGTAAACAGACAACGCAGTCGCATTCACACTTCTGATCAAACAGCGAACTTTCATCGCATGCATAATAATTTCTCTCGCATTTTTATGCATGTTTATTTTTTATATGACGTTGCAAATGGGTAAAAATACTTACAATAAATAAAGTACGCTCCACGGACGACTGCTAGTGAATAATTACACATTATACAGCACACACAAAAAAATATGAAGAAAATTACAATAATTTTTAATTAATAAAACGGCCGCGCTACGAGCAAAAGGTAGGAAAATGCCTGTCCACGTAAAGAAAAATTGCAAGTGCAAAATTTCTGCAGCTAGACATGTGTGTGTGCGTGTGCTTGCGTAATGCGCTTGTGTGTGTGTGTGAGAGAGTGACTGTGTGGCATGCAACCTGTTTATAATTGCACATTATGCAAATGAAGTTTTCTCCATTTTTTCGTGACCAAGAGAAAACGAAATAACTGAGCATTTTCAGCTACCCTGCAGACGGTTGAAGGTGTTAAAAAAGAACTGTAATATTTTTTTCAGTAAAGCATATAACAGCATAATTGTTATATCAAATTGAATTCCTATTCATAAGTAGCCTTGTCAGAAACAATATTACAAACTTATCAAACTCTCTCGGTGCCTGTAATGGGTATTTATTTAAATTCACCTGAAGCAAGTGAAATTTGTGCACGCAAATCCAATTAAACTAAATATGTACGTAAGGGAAAAGTAGGAAAATATTTAATATAAAAGTCAAGAGCTTTGCATTTGGCATTACCTGAGCTCTGAGCTCTTCGTTGAGCAATTGCTGAAGTTGCAGCTGCTGCTTGAAGCACTTGCAACAAATGGCGACAAAAGGCGGTGACTCTTGGCCTGCCCCCAATGCTCAAGCAGCACTTGCTGTCGACGGAGTTGCATCATAGACAGAGCCAAAGATCGGGAATGAGAAATGCGAACGAGAATGGGACTGGGAATGGGTATGGGAATGGGAATGGGCCGTCACTAATTTTATCTATTTCTTGCACTTTGGCCAAAGCAATTGTCTTAGACATTTTCATCATGCAACGATGGGGAAAGCTCTTTTACCGTTTGCCCCTTGAGTGCCTCGCACAATTCTCAAAGTTCGCACTCGCCTCTCACTCTTTGCTTTGATGCTTGAGCTTGTTGAAAATCAATTTCTTGCATCATTGTTTGCCAAGTGAAGTGCACTGGAAAATTTTCTTGGAGCCATCAACCAGCAGCAGCTAAGCAGACCTCTCTCGCACTTATGGCGTCGTTGCATTTCCGAGCCATGCACTGCGGTCTCACTCTCTCTTAAAAATCAACGTCAAATATTGAGATGTGTGTTGAGGCAACTACGAGACGAACGAGTGTGCTTTGGGCTCTCTGTTTTGTAGTCAAATCCAAATGAAAGCAATTAAGCTAAGCACCAAGCAGCACAAGAAATTCATTTTCATTGCTGATTACAATGACCTCTAACATGGAGGAGGAAGATTTCGTAGATAAATCGGACAGTGGGCAATTGTTTGGCAGCCAGAGCTACAAGAACCGCTCTAACGAATCGTAATGAACAGAATTAGCCAAGTCGATATTGGGCGTTTCAGCCACATGTACTATACTGTACTATACAAAAGTTGAATCCACAACATAGTCAGTCGGTGGACCCCACAAGGCACCCCAAAGTCGAAGGCAAGCGGCTGCTGCCTTGCTGTTAGGCTAAGCCGTGCGCGACCCGCCAACATTTTTGTGCACTAATTTTTTGGGTGCACAACGAGCGAAAATTCTTTAGCCAGACAAGGACGAGGATGTTAGCGATGACGATGACGATGACGACGAGAACAGCAATTTCGTTAGCATTCTTGGATCCTATCCTGGTTCCTGGACAAAGTTGTAATTTTATTTTCGAAATTCGTTTAGTTCTCTGTTTGCACAAGAATCCGTTATTTTCTTTGTGCCAGGCTAACACACACACACCAACACACCGACACACACACAGCCAAATGAAGTTGAAAAGTTTTTTAGTTTGGGGCGCGTTCGTTTAGTTTGGCCATGCGTAGCATGAGATCCCAAACTAGATAGATACAATGGACAACGCCAGCGTCTGACTGGGGTGTTGTCTCAACCGCCAACGTTGTCGTCGGTGTCTCCATCCTCCGCTCCCCGCATGCCTTCCCTCCCTCCCTTGCCGCCGGTATGTGCCCCTTGCTGTCATGTCATCATGTTGATGAAGCAACCGGATGATGAATGGACGTGCGCCACAGTGGAGCTTCAATTGATGCAATCAGCGTAAAGTGACAGTTGCTACTTTTTTCTACTATTTTTTCATTTCTTCTTCTTTTTTGTTTTGGAACCATCCTCGACCATTTTCTGCCGCGGCTCTATGTCGCGGGTGTCAGCTGTCTGTTGTTGTTCTTGTAGTTGTTAGTCGCTTTTTTATTTGCTGTGTCTTGGTTAGTTTTAGGGGGCAAGAAGTGACAAAACTTTGAGTTCATATCAAACACGATTAAAGTGCATACGAATGTTAAACTAACATGAGTTTAAAGTGTATTTGAATAGTAAATTTAATTATTTTCCATTTAATGCAATAGTTTGAATAGAATTAAATTCAAGAATTGTTGATAATTTCCATTTTTTAATTTCTTTATTTAATTGAGGCAATAATTTCCATTTCTATTTCTATTTATTTATTTAGATGTTAGTCTCTTTTTGCTGTATCTTCATTAGTCTTGAGACCAACTGACATAACTTTAAATTTATATCAAATTCGATTAAAAGGGGAATATATTTCAATTCATACATTGCTGTTTCTTAAAAATTGTTAATTTATTGCTTAATATTCAAACAATTTCCATATTTAAAGTTTATTATATTTAAAGTTCAAAAGAGTCTACCACAAATCCGCAAACGAAATCACTTGTAGTTTCCAATCAAGTGACCATTCAACTATATCGCAATTTGTATCTCGATTATCAATAAGCTGAATGCAGCAAAACAATTTCTGAGTGGTATTATCAATAAATACGAATATGATTGGTTCGTATTTTTGGGCTTTAAAACCTATTTCTGGCCACAACAATTCGTTGGGCTTTCGGCTCCAGCTATCTGCAAGTCGACAAATTTTGTTGCCTTGTTGCAAAATAAACTTTACAGAGATATGCGCAAATAGAAATTGGTTTTTGGTCAAACAAACTGGACACCCATGTCAGCAGCAGCAGCAAAAACATCTGAAGCAAAAAGGGAAGGAGGAAGGGAAGCAACAACAATAAAAATAAGAAATGAAAATGAAAGAAAGGAACAAAAATTGAAATTAAGTTGCCGCAAAGAAGCAAAACTAAAAAGATGCCAAGCAGTCGGCCGAATAAATGTACGAAATCAGCATAATGTAATGGAAACAATTTTTATGACAACGAACGGGGGGGCAGCATTTGTAGTGGGCGGAAGTCGATGTAGAAGCATCTTCTTAAAGAAACTTGTACTCTGGTCACCTTGTATTCGCCTTGATGTTCGACCATCGACCCTCAACAAAACTACTGGATTCGCTGGGGCTACTCGCTGGTGTATAACGAACACATTTTTCTGACCAATGTCAGACCCTAAAACTGACAAATTAGCATTTTTTCCATTTTATCCCAACGCCCTGGCGTCCAACTAAATATTTGCCCTGGCGACCGCAGCCCAGCATCAGAAGCAGCATCAGCGGCAAGCATCACAAAAAAGTGCCTGCTAAAATAGTTGAGTTGAGTTATTTTTGCAGCTGACCTAATTTTATAATGGAAAACTTGCGATAAGTTGGTAACACAAAAAAAAAAGAAGAAAGGGGAGGAGCGAAAAAACCCCCCTGAACAACGATGATGGAAGCGACGTCGTTGGCGCTTCAGGCAGATAAATAGCTTGGCCCCAATTCTCCTTTCCCCTTGAACCTGGAGGCCATTTAGTTCTTTCTTATTATCTGCGTATGGTTGCGTGGGATATTTTAGCTATGGCAAGGGATATGTGACGCACTGAATTGGTAGAAGCTGCAATATTGTTGAATGATATTTGTAAATTTGTTGTTGCATAGAAATTTGATTTAACATAAATGCAACTAAAGTTAAATTGAGATTTTTAAACCTATTTTTCTGCAGAGTATATGATTTTATACCCGCTACCCATAGGGTAGAAGGGTGTTATAACTTTGTCAATGTAACAGGTCGAAGGAGTCATCTCCGACCGCATAAAATATATAAATTCTTGATCAGAGTCGACAATTGAGGCGATTTACTTACGAATTACTTTTGTAACATACGTCAAAAACGGTAACTCCAATGAGGTCTTAGTTGCTATGATCGACAGTCTGGAATATTTGACACTCTTTAGTATATGGGCAATTCTCTGGTAAATGTCGCGTGCGACCAGTGACAAAAAAAAAACAAAAACTAAAACAATTTTAAAAATAAGTGAAGGTTATTCTTAAAGCTTTGGATTAGCACTATTTAGAGCTAAGATTGATTTTAGGAACTTGTTTTGTTTTACCATAACATAACATATATAAATTTGTTCATATTTTGGTTTTGCGTACGAATTTGTTAATTTTTGCAATTATCAGAACAGAAAACAAAATAGAAACAAAAATCCAAATCCATTCTTAGCTCTGATTAAAGTACTAATCTATAGCTATCAAAATAACCTGTTTTTATTTCTAAAATTGTTTCAGGTTATGTTTTTTTTTTGTCACTGAAAAGCTGGTCGCACGCGACATCCCTCAGAGAATTACCCATATTTTAAATGTAGTACAATATCGATATACCATCGTAATATTTGAATATCTTTACGTTATATTTTGTGAATATTTGTATAATATGGTTTTATTGAAAATGGGTAGCGGGTATCTCACAGTCGGGCACACTCGACTGCAGCGTTCTTTGTTCTTTTTTTTGTGTGCGCCTTTACATTTCATTTCGCATAGATAGAGATTGAGAGGATGACAGACAAATAAATCTCTTTTGTGTGGACCTGAATTTAATTTCCACATGCTCATGAATAATTTTCAAATTTCAAATTCAGTAAAACGTGAAGCGTATTTCCTGTCTTACCGGCGCAATGACAACGACAACGACATACTCAGTTCCATTCACAGTCACAATCGCCGTCACTCTGGCTGAGCCTCCAGTTACCAGCTCAGTCTCAGCAGGAGGACATTCAAGGTTTTTGGCTCGTAGTCCTTTTAGGACCATTCGCATAAAAAGTTATGCCAGCAAAAGAAATATTACCCATATTATGGGCAATTCAGCCCCAAAGTTACAGCTCACCTAGGCTCTTTGCAGCTGCATTTTTCGTTTGGCGCTGCCGCCTTTCATCTTCCCCCTACTCAGCTTCCTTTCTGGTTGACCTCTGCACAGATTTCCATTTAAAGTCCTTTCATGACTTATTTGGCCAGTGAGCCAAATGAAATCCAAACATTTGGACGTTTTTAAAGCACATAAATTTATTTTTTTAAATTCTTTTTATCCATAAATTACACATACTTATCTTTATGTTCGAAACTCTTTTGATGCGCATTGGAGTTCATTTGGAATTACTACTTAAAATATGCATCATAAAATATATACTTCAATTAAAACATCTTAATGTTGTAGATGGGGTCCGAAAAGAGGGTAAGAAGAAAGCCATTAAGTGCTTGGGGAAATGTTTTTACACTGCTCGAAAATAAATGCAAGTTTTACTTACAGATGGAATAAATAAATTATCCAATTTACTATATTTCAATTCTTTCAAGAAGTTTTTAAAAATACATTATTTAAAAACTATTTCATAGTAAAGAAATTAAATTAAGAATTCTTTAATAAGGCAATCCCAATAATCGCAAGCATATTAAATAGTGGCCTTGAAGACAACTTCTTACTTGTCATCAAGAGGCACAACAATAAGCAGTGAATTTATGGGACTAATAAATAATAATAATAATAATTTATTTAAAAGGCATACTTAATAAATTGCTGAGTAAACATAAGTAGCTAGTTTATTAATAGACCAAATAAAAAAAAAGAAAAACTTTAGACACAGTGGCCCATTTTACGGGGCACAATGAGAGCATATTACGTATACGTATTAAGTAGACAGCGCAATGAAGTGAAATATTTATAAACTGCTGACGTCAACAATCAGCAAGAAACCAAAAAGAGAAGAGCGAATGGGATGAGCTGAGCTTCGGGGGTAGTTCAATGCATTTATTTGTGAATTTCATTTATCAGCGAGCACTTCAGGGGACGTCGGAACAACAGAGAGTGAGACTGAGAGGAAAGAAAACAGAGAGTGGCGGCTTCTTTGGCAGCTCCGCTGTCCAATCTGAATCAAGGACCACCACGTTGCAGCTTATCGTAGCAAATCCTATTGTCGTCATATTGACATAACCGCAGCTTCTCGTAAGTCCTTCAACACCCCCGCCAAAGACCAAAACATGCAGACCCAGACCTCGAAATCAACCCAAAACCAAGTCGAGGCAAGCAGACCAGCAGCCGCAGAGGAATTGCTCTGGCTTGTCCTTTGTGCTGCTGTCTTTGCGGTCGCTTGTTCTCAATGGAGACTCCCGCAGTTGCAATTGTTGCCGTTGCTGTCCCCGTTCTTCATGTTGTTGCTGTGTATCTTACGCTTCAGTGGATTAAGTTTCGTACTTGGCACGACTTATCTTTTACACCGACTTGTTTGTAAAATGATGAAATGAATGTGCGGTCAGCAGCATTCTCTCTAGCCAAGAGCCCAACTCTCTCTACAGCATCTGCTGTGGCGCATCTTCATCTTCATTTCGCCATCTTGCTCTATCTGCTCGCCTTTCTCTGCTTTTCGTCAAGTTTCCTTCGCTGACTTGCCACTAACGTTGAGTGCTACTACAACACACACACCCTTAACCCAATGGGCAATACAACACAACACAACAGACTGCAATACAATGCAATCCCATGCAAGCATCATAACTCAGAGTCAGTCACCAGTTAGCGGTTACAAATGTTGGAACACTTATCAAATATGCTAGGAAGAAGTTGCCTTCCAGCAGATATTAAGTGGTTTATGCGCTTGCTTATGTTTAAATATGATTGCTAGCAAATCTTTAATAGTCTGAATAAGTTGAAGATAATAATATTATTAAATAATAATATTCATGTTTAAATTACAATATTTCTTTAAATATAAACTTTGTATTTAAAATCTTAGACTTAATATGAATATTTACACAAATCTTTTCTACAAAGTCTTTAGAAAATCAAATAAGAAAGCTTCAGCCGAGTGTGCTCGACTATTAGATACCCGTTACCCATTTTGAACAAATGCAAAACAGTGCGGTTTTGTTCTTATAATATACCAAATTAAAATACCACAAAAATAGTAAATATCTACTAGGATAATATATATATTTTAATATATTATATATCTTATAGAATTTTATATTTATACTAAATTAATATATCACATTAATATACTGCAAAAATCTAAAATATACCGAAGGCTATATTTGTTAAATTGATAGAGTACTCCATTCATACATATATGTATATGTATGTTAATATTCCAGGACAAATATAAGAACACCATAATATATAAAGAATATTTTACCAAACTTTCTTCATCTCATTTTGCCAAAAAAGCGGAACGCTCTGTGCTTTCATTAAAGAGAAAATCAAGCATGATTGGAAGAAGTTGATGACTAATTTGACTAATGAATAAGTTTTATTCGCAAGGTTAATGAACTGCTAATGAGAAATCAGCTTTTGCTGCCTGTAGGCGCAGTGTATAATCAAATTCGACTATAGATTTCCTGTGCAGGTCTTTTTCCCATCGAAATGACCCGACCTGATGACCATTAGCCTGATGTCTGATTTCAGGTGCTTGTTCTGTTGCCATTCTCTTTCGTTTTTCCTCTCTCTCACTTTTTCGCTTTGTCGCTGCTCCTCACGCAATTGCATATTGTATTTGCGGCCTGCCGCGCACTTTTAAACCGTGGCCAAATGCAAAATGTGCACCATCATGTTGAGTAACGACATCCACCCGCAGAGCACCGCATCCCCTCTCGTATTCCTCATCTGCCCCTCTGTCCGCTGATGTTGCTGCTTTTGGCCTTCGGCACAGGACACACAGTTCAGCAGAGTCGAGAGTCCTCAGTCCGCAGTCCGCAGTCCACAGTCGCGTCGTAATTAGCAGTGCACAACGTTGCTGGCGATAATTAATGACGTTGGTCACGTTGGTTTCATGTCGATTTCATTTCATGACACGGCCGCAGGCAGCTTTCCGCTCCGCTCTGATCCGCCCTGCCTCCCAATTTCCCAAATGTGCTGCGCTCCGTGCGTTTGCTGCTGCTGCTGCGACCTGTGCGGTGATTTGTCAAGCGTTCGCATTCAATAAAGCACAAAATACACAAAAAAAAAAAAAAACACAGAGTGAGAGAGGAAGCGACTGCCACGCCTTTGGCTGCATGTAAATGTACATAAAATTGAATTTCATTTGCTACACAAAAAAATTAAAAAAAGAAATGCTAAAGTAAAAAGAGCAAAACAAAAAAAATACAAATTTGCTTCCTTTTTCATCTCGTTCACTCTCTCGTTTTTTTTCCCAGTTCACTGTGTGTTTCTGCTCCATTTTGCTGTAGCTTCATTAAATGCTGCCCATTTTGAAATTCAATGCAATTTGAACTTTGGCGAGGCTATTGGCAAAATTCGAATAATTGAATAATTTATTACCAAGCCAAGTCGCCTTTTGGCTTGTCCGCTCGCTCATTCACTTTGATCTGAACTTTTTTCCCTGGCATCAACCAACTTTACATTTCAATTGGATTATGCAATTTATTACACACACACTCGTATTTTCGTATTTGAACTTAAGACTTTAGTCTGTGGTTCGAACTAGAATTTTGATCGTCCTTCATTTGAAATGTGAAATTTCAAATTCCAATTGCTATTTACGTAACACTTCAAACGTTGCCTCAAATTTTGTACGAATTTCTCTAAAATTTTATGGCAATTTCAATTAGAAGTTCGTCAGTTGATTAGTGCACAAAATGCTGCTTAACTAATTGAGTAGCTAGCAGAGAGAGGAGTTCTCATTTCACATTTCCAACAGTATCACAATTCCCCAAAGGGTCGAAAATTAATTAAATCCGTTGCGTTTGTTTGACATTCTCGCGTTCAAATACATACATCCGAGCTGAATAGCCCGTTCAATAATGTAAAATATTTGATTTACTACAGCACCCACCATCAACATACATATGTATGTGCTACCATATTGCAGCAAATATTTGCATATAATCCAACTGCTATATAAACTCATACTGTCATGAGCAAATACATTTTAGTTGTAAATACTTAAAGCCCCCAACTAAATCCATTTCGCATTACACAAATTGCAGCTACTTGAATTGCAAACTGACTGAATTAACATCGGCATCAAATTAACTCAAATGCAATTCACATTTGTGGCAATAGTGAGTGCATTCATGAATTCATGTACTCTACTTGAATGTGCTTCTCTTCGATGTTAACATGTCTATTAGATTATGAGATTTGAATTTGCTACTTTGAGCAGTTCTGTCTCTAAATTAATTAATTAATTTAATTAAATTTTGTCAAATAGTTATATGCTTGGAGAAGATACGAATTGGTGTAAAAACTATACTATTAACAATAATATTTCTAAATAAGTTGTAAGACTTTATTCTCTCAGCTTACTTAAGTAAACCATTTCAAGCTTCAATATATATTTTGTATTATTTATTTTTACGTCATTGGAAAAGTTGCATTAACATTTTTAAAACTTAAACAAACATATTTTAAAGCTCTTTCCCAAGCTCTTAAATATCTTAATTTAATCATTAAACTCATATTTTTTTTAACCCTTTATGAGCATATTTTTCTAGATTTATTAAGTCAATAAAGAAGCAGGATTAGCAGCACTAAAACTTAAGCAAAGATATTTTAAAGCTGTCAAATCTGTTTGGCAAACTTTTCTTGCCAAGCTCTTAAATGCCGTAGTCTTGCTTAAAGAAATTTTGCTATTAACTTAACAATGGGTTAATACTGTCTGTTTGACTTAACCGTCCAGCTATTTTTCGTTAATTTATGGAACTATTAAATATCATAGAATTATTATTTTTAACTTCAAACTTACACTTTATCAACAGATTTATGTATTTTCACAAAAAATGTTGGATTAACAGCACTAAAACTAAAGCAAAGATATTTTAAAGCTATCAAATGTGTTTGACAGTCTTTTGTTTTTAAGATCTTCTGCTTAAACTAATTTGCTGTTAACTTTACAATGGCTTAGAGCTCTTTGTTTGACTTTCACTCACTCTAGTGTAGTAGCTTATTTTTCATTACTTTATAGAACTGAGTTCGGTAGTCATTCATTTTGTTGAGTGGAATTTTTAGCACTTTTCTTTTTGTGTGTATTGCAGCTGAGCTTAACAGATATTTGTTTCATTCGCTTGTTTATTGTTGAAAATTGGCATGCTGGTATTCGAATGCATTCAATCCTCTGTTGTGTATTCACTGTTTTTTTTTAGTGTTGTAGTCATTGATTCACTTGTTGGGATCAACTACTGATACAGCTGGTTGAAGGGGACCAAATGCTTTCAAAACTAGATCTGACCCGATGTCAACCAGCTACATACAGCGTTGCAATTGTAAATCGTTTCATCACGTTTAACATTACACCAATCTCTATCACTTGTAGTTTTAGTAGCTGAGTGCAAATTGTTATTGTTTGTATATTAATTGAATTGCATTTGCACATTGTTTGCATTTCATTAAGCACGTTTATTGTGCCGTCGTCGTTGATTCTGCTGCATCAGTTTGCATTAATGCAGTTGATGCAACTGCTGCAAAACGTTGCATAAATCAATTCACACTAATTATGCTTCATTGTTGCAACGCTTCACAAAAATAGTATTAATTGAATTAAATGTGCAGATAACACAGCAGCAAATAACGCTGCCATAAATCAAGTACGATAAATTTTTGTATTTTCTGCCCTGAAAAGTATGCTATAAATATTGTCAAGCATCGCGAATGCTCAATACACTTTACTTACTGTCAATTTGCTGAAATATATAGAGTATTTACTATAGTGCAACGTAGTTTCGGTGCTCTGCAATTAAAGTATTTTGTTGATTTTAATTAGTTAGCTTTTAAAGTTTGCCATCACCGACCACATGCAGTCACAGCTCACGCTCTCTACTACAACTCACAGTGTGAGTCTCACACACACACAAAACATTACCCAAAGCTTCCTCCCATAACACACACACACACACACTCCATTGTTACAGCAGCTGCTGTTGTTGCTGGCGTTGTTGTTGTTTATATGAGCCACATTAGCTTCATTTGTTCTATTGTTTTGATTATGATTTACAATGCCCAGTGCGATGCTTTTGTCTGCTGCTGTCTGCCTTTTGCTGAATGAGCTTGCGGCTCTGCGGGTTGTGTGTGTGGATGTGTTTTAGCTGCATGTGTGTGTGTATGATTTGTGTGCATGTGTTTGTGTAACAGAATAATACATTTGCATGTGGAATGTGGTCATCCTACACAATAAATTTCATTTAAACTGTGTGCAAAAAGTTTAGCTTTTGTTTTCGTATTTTTTTTTGTTTTTTCTTTTTTGTTCAAGCGAATTAGCCAGCTGCTAGGAGCATTGTTATTAACGCTCATTAGGCCTAGGCCACAATTCTAAAGCTGTAATACTACAGTTTTCCCAACCTGGTAATTAGAATCTGGTTTTTGGTCAAGCCAAACTCATTGATAGCTGAAAATCGATGCTACATACAAGAAATAATTAGAGAGAGAGATGTGTCTAGGTATTTACACATTTTGCTTGTTCTGTGCATCTTTATAATTTTGGACATCGCATAAAAACCATAAAATTTTGACTAAAAAGTTGCCGAAATCATCAATTTGGAATGCGTTTATTGGATCTCTTTCTGTTCCGTAGATGTAACTTTCCCCTCAGTACTACGATGTTGTTTCTCTGCGGAGTCGATTGCGGGTTTGCCAGATTCGTTGGGAAAGAAATGTTCCTCCAGTTGTCGGACTCCACTAGGAGTGCTAAGATCGTAAGCAAACTTTAGATATTTATCGAAAAATACTTTGGTATTGTGACTTTGGTTTTTGGTGCGAATTGATCGTTGTGCTGCCTCCGGTTTGTCTGGTGTCCTCAGCTCTTTCGCTTGCTTGTTGGCGCTAATATTCTCACCAACAGCCGAACGCAAATCCTTTGCGGCAAAGACATCAAATTTCGCCCTCCGTGGCGATTGCCGCGATTCTTGAGCATGTGACTCCAGAGTTCCGCGTTGATTGACTACAATTCCACGGCGTTGCTCAACGTTCGGTGTATTGGAAACCATCGGTTCTGCGATGTCGATACGTTTTGTGGATTTTGGTGTATTTAGCTTCACTAGCGTTGGTTTCAATTTCTTATCCTTATCCTTGCTAACATCCTTGTTGCCACTGGCACTTATGACCACTGACTGCTGCTGCTGTTGATGATGATGAGGATGATAATAGGATCGTGCCAAAGATGGCATCTCCAGCTTTATCGATTTGTGGCTCATGGTCGGCTTTCGGCTGGGTAAATTGCTGGCCATTTGCAATGTGCAGTGCTTCAGTGGCTGTACGTAAGAAGAGTGAATAAAGTTCTTTATAGAAATTCGAGTCAAAAGAATACACAAAATACGACAACTTTATGAAGGATTTCGAATGATTTTTATTTTTTTGTCAAATGTTTTAATAAAAGTTATAAAAAGAATACTGCTGCTACGATGCGTTAAATATATTAAAGATGTGACGTCGAACTGACTTTTAATAAAGCACAGCTTCTATTATTTAAAAAAACAAAAGCTTAAATCCCAATTCAAAATTAAATGTTTAAATTGGATATGCTTGAGGACAAAACTGAAATTCTAGATAAAAATGTTGAAGACGACATTTCTTTTTTGTATTTTTTTTTTTGTGCTGTGCTGTGGACGTGCAATTTTATAGATTTATCATGTACGTGTGAAAGGTATAAAGCTATATATATGTATATCTGATACATTGTCTGTTGCCTGCCATTTACTCAAGTTTAATTTGCCTGTCAGTTCACTTGGCTTGAACGTGTGCAGCAGGCGAACTAAGGGTTGGAGAGTTCTAAACTGACATTTACCAAATGCCAGCTGCCAGTTATACGACTGCGTTAGCAAATCTCCCCAAGCCTCCCATTTTTGGACGCGTCTTGGTCAAGTTTGCCAAGCTGCGCACAATTTGTGAAATGTAAGGGAAAAAAAATATATCAACTTAACACAGGTCGCCAACAGTCGAAGGGGTTGGAGGTTCTGGGCTTTGGGTTTTTACAGATATACAGCTTGACCGAAATGAAACTAATTACTGAGGGCGACTTTACACGCAGATAAGACTTAAATCACCAAAGTGAAATGAAATTTTCTGTATTTTTTTGGCTGCCTTCATACCCAAAGGGTTGGCAGAGATGAGAAAAATTCGAAATAAGAAAATTAAGCTGATGCTGAGCGACTGAAAATACTCTGTTAAAGAGTATAAAAGTATAAAAAAGGGTAAATCTATTAGGATTATAACTGAAATATGTATAATATATATTTTATAAAACATATTGACAAAATTGTAAAAAGGTAATATAACATATTATAATATTAATTAACAAAGAGTTCTATATGTAAGTTATACAATTAAATTTTCTAAAATGAGTATTTCTTTTGATCTTTGTTTGCCTATTGTATTCGTTTGACTTCTCAGCTTCATTTGTAGTTCACAGGGTATACAAATTAGGTCCAAACGGCGACCACGAAGCATGCAAAATGTAATGTATATAACGTCATTAGGCGGCAACGGCAGCAACAGAGCAACAGCCAAGTGTGAAAGCCAAATTCGCGGCCATGAAGCGGGTTAATTACGCTACATACAATAAATTACTCGCTTTACGGAAATGCACAAGAAAATATAAACGAGAGAACGCGAAAAAAGGAAGAAAATGCCAACAACAGGCGTTCGCCTCGGTTACAAAAAAGACGAAATTAGTGGGAGCAATTTCGGCGGTGTGTGGAAGGAAAGGCAAACAATTGGGGAACAGCGGGAGAAGGAGAATAAGAGTGGGTAACTTTCTCCTTGTGTTCATGCATGCGACCCTAATCAGCTTAGAGGACGAAAGATGATTAAATTTTTTGGCCTTTGAGTGAAATTGAAAGCGCCTGCGACACGTTGTCTGACTGGAGCAGCCATTGAAAGCGCATTACGTATACGGCATGTGTTGCATTAGCTGTCGACGTCGCGACGTCGTCATCGCTTCCGTTCTTGTCTTGCTTTCTAAACCTTTTGAACATTTCACCAAATTACGTATTTCACAAGCGCTTGTCCAAAAACTTTTTCGCATTCTCTCTCGCTGTGTTTTTCGGGTTTCTCTTTTTCCGACTTTTTTTTGCATCGTCTTCCATTTAGCTGTCAGTTTTGTAAGCTGTTCCCTTGTCGTTGTGGAATTCTCTGCATCTCTGCTTCGTTTTTTTTTTGTTTAGTTGTTTTCACTTAATTTCATTTTAGCTTGCTTTTGTTTTTATGCTGGCTCAGCTCATCATGCTACAAAAGGAATTTTTTAATTATAAAATGTGTTTATCCTGAATTAATTGTTATTTTTGTGCCCAGAGCAGTAAACAGTAGCTCCGGAAAGCTAGAACTAAATACAAAAACGCCCGAAAAACAAAAAAGAATTAGCTTTCTATCTTCTCTGACAAATTGCGCACATTTTAAGCTTGACTTTTGAGTTGCTTTCGCAAATGAAACTGCCACTTGAATGATATAGGATCGAGCATTCCATATAAACTACAGGCAGCAGCTGAATGCGAAGGGCATGACAGCAATTTATAGTTGAATTTGCTAGACTTGAATGCAAAACTAGTTAAAGTAACGAAAGCTGACTTGTGTTCTACTTTTACAATTTATTCTTTCGAAAGTGATATCTGAAATAACAGTTTAGACTTTTGTCTAGATCATTTTATAGACATTTACCCTTCAGAGTGTACTCCAGAAAAAGTTTTTACCATCAAGTGTTCAGTTTCGCTGCACTTTTATGTATCATTTTGTTAAAGTTAAACTGTGTTGAATAAATAATTATGTTAACTATTGATAATGACTTGCTGTTCTGGCGAAAACTTAATGGATAAGCATGTCTTTTGCTGTAACGAACTACAGAATGGCTGGAGAGACTCGAATCTCTTAAATTATTTAATAAAACACTTAAAGACAACTCGACCCTAGGCAACTGTCTCGCAGCCTGTTGCCAATTGTTAAGCAAACAACGGCATATATATACACTTGATACTTATGTGCTGGACTCTATATAAGTAAGCAGAGAGTAACAGTGACTTTCTGTGTGTGCGTCGAGTGCTCCACTTCAGTGCCATTGTGAGTGACACTTCTTTGCCTTTGCCTTTGCTGCTGCTGCTGCTGCTGCAGTTGCTCTGTGTAGACAATTCAAGTACTTGCCCTACGTCAGCGCGTGTAAGTGTGTCGAAAATAACTGTATATGGTTGCAAGTCAGCAGTTTGCTTGTTGTTCTGCTGCGCTTTTCAACGCGCTGCTGTGCCCATAGTATTATTCTCGCTCTCTCCAAGGCATTAATGTCAACAAATGTTTGTGTGCCGAGCTCTGAATCTCACTCAGTGCACAAAAAGAAACACTTGACTTGCAGGCAGCTCGAGTGGCAGTCAATTTAAATTGGAAACCGACTCGAATTGTTGTCCAAAAATATAAATTGCAACATAAATTATACGCACTGTGGTACAAGAGACAGGGGAGAATGATAGGGAGGATGAGAGAGCACATATGTGCTTAAACGGAAATCATGTACAAAATAACCCCAAAAATACACACACACCAAATCTACCTAAACTCTAACAAATATACATATAGTTGCCTTTTATGTGAATGTATGTGTGTACAAAATGGCTGCCCTCAGCTGCAGTCGCCATTGCCGCCATTCGTTGCCGTTAACATTTCCGCTTTATTTGTCTGTCTGCCCTTTGCACTTTATCTATCTGGCTGTCTCTGTCTCCGCTTTGCCTGGCTATCTCTCTGTCTGCCCCGCTCCCGCTCCCGCTCTCCCCTCCACTCTCCACCCTTCTGACTCTTACTCTATCTATCTGTTTGTCTGTTTTTCTGACTGTCTGTCTTTCTGTCTGACTGCCTGTTTGTTGGCTGCTTGTTACCTACATTCAACTTGCTCTCTCCTCCTCCTTTCTCCGTCTAACTCTTTTGTGCACTTTTAGTTTTTATCTCTTTGTGGCGCTGCGCTGCTCAATGTTTTCCTCACTTGCTTGTTGTTTTGCTAATGTTTTAAATATAAACTCAAATAACGTCGAAAATAATACATAAATCACTGCAAATATCGCGTTGAATTTCTTTTCAATCTACACACAGCTCCAAATACATTTTCACTCCTTTTCATTCCCCACGCTTTGCACAAATCGTAAACAATTCTGTTTGCCATTCTGATTTCCAGCCATAAATTATGGAGCACATCCCTTCTTTCACACTATACAAGTTTTTATCTATTAATTTGATAGCTTGTGAATTATTGCTGTTGCTGCAAAGCCACATGAGGCATTTGATGCGATTTGTTAGAGCTTAAGTTGAAAGCATAAACAGTAAAGAGAAAAACTATTGCTGATATGACTTAAGTTTCTGTTGAGTTGAGCAAACTTGAGTTGAGTTGTTTTTGGGCTGCGAATAAATTCTAAAGCATTTGCCATGCAAAGAAGTTGTCTTAAGTGATAACGTACTCAAAGTAGATGCATAACTTTAACAAGCTTAAGCGGGATTAAGCGAATTTGTAAATAAGCATTTGTCAGTGGGGATTAGAATGAAGCTTTGCGACTTTGTTTAGTTTATTCACATTTCATGTGCGAACAGATTATATAATTTTGTAGCACGAGTTAATATATTAGTTGTAGAATTAAGCTCTGGCAAAACTTGTTCTCACTTTACCTAAAATGATTGACACCGATAAATGTTAAGCATTCAATTGTGCACATCAATTTGCAACGTAACGCTGTCTCAAAAGCAGTTAATAATAATACAATTTCTGAACATATCATATCAACACACACAGGCAGGCACACTCAACTGGCCAATCTACGCATTAGTCTAGTAATATACCAATTACCTATGAGGCAGAGTGAGTGCATGAGTTGTGCTGATGGGCTGACAGTTAAATTTCCCGTTGCAAGTGGCACAAACTGAAGCGAGACGATCAATCAAACGGCATGCAAATTGTGCCAACGAGAACATCGAGGACACCCGAGGACTAGACGCGTCTCCTGTTGCTGCTGCGGGCTGCTGTTGCGCATATTGAAATGTGATTTTCGTCATATTTTGCACAGCGGACGATACGAGGCACGTCGCCTCCAGCTTGGGACTGCAGGGCGACAGCAAGTGGAGTGTGTGTGAACTGTTCTCGCTCACGCTACACGAAACAGTTAATTAAATGATGAAAGCATTGACGTGTCGCCAGCCAACAGAGAGACTATAGCAAGGGGGAAGAAACGGAGAAAGAGAGAGAGAGAGAGCTGTTGAACAGGTGGACAGCTTTGAGATGTGGCGCAGTCAGTGAAACTAACCCAACTGTGCTGTGCTGTGCAAAGTTGACTAAAAGTTGTGCTGACAGACAGACAGCCCCCAGACACTAGCTGAGTCTACTGTCGACTGTGTCGGTTGCTCACTGAGTTTATAATGCATGGAGCGTTGCGAGTTTTGCTGGGGCACGCACGCTTCAGTTGCATGTCACACGCCGCTTGATTGGTTGCCTGATTCGTGCTGTTCCCAGTTCTCTCAGTTGTGCCTGCGCCCGTGCCTCACGTGACAACGCGCCAACGGGCATTGTCCAACTCCCCAGCCGCCCTTGTGGTCTTCCACTTGGCCAACTTGTACCTCAGCCTGTCTGTCTGTTTCAACTGCCTTCACTCTCCTCTATGTGTTTGTGTGTGCATTTTAATTTTCATTTCATTTCCTTGGCCGTGGTGCTGTGTGTGGCTGGCTTCTCGACCGAGTGACAACTTTGTGTAGTCAGTTGGCCATTTGTTGATTTGATTGATGGCCAACGCCTCGAGACTTGCCAACTGGCAACTGCCAACTGCCATTTCCAACTTGCAACAACAATTCGCTTCAATCTATTGACATTTCAACGCAGCGGTTGTTGTTGTTGCTTCTTCTTCCCTTCCCTTGGCAGTTGACCATCTTGTTCGGTCTTTGCTAATGAACTTACATAAATGAAGCCATTAACAAGTTTAACATGTGGCCACGTGTAATCCCATCGCGTTACTTCCTCACCTGCTGCTTGTTTATGTTCGAGTTTCCCATAACAAAATTTCCATGTTGTAAATGTTGTTTCAACTTTTTTTTCGCTCTCCCCACCCTTAAGTTCTTCCTTTCAACTGACCAGCAGAGCGCATGTTTACTCTCCCTCGCCTTTGGAAACTTGTGTAAATGCTGCTAATTAGCAGAGTTCATAAATTTGTGCAGATTTTACCATATTAAGTGCGTTACAAAAGTTCACCTGCGGCGATGTTCCTATGGCAAATATTGTTTTATATTTCACATCACACATACATATGTACGTCTGCAAATAACAAAAAAAAAAAGGTAAAACTTTATTAGTTCAGACTTAATTGGCTTAATTGCTTCAAGGTTTCACAACTATATTAAAATTTAGGTTTTTTTTTATTAGATAAAAGGTTTTTCGTTTCCATTTTGGAACGCGAATGTTTGATAGCATAAACAAAAGTTTTCTTTTAGCGAACTTTTTGTTATATATCATCCATTTAGTTATATATAAAGAGACCTTTCAGGTGTCATCTGTTTAATTTCAGAAATTTTAATTAAAGCAACATCATATTAAAAACTATAAGATATTTTCATTTGCTCTCCTTGCGCATCACCGCTTCTTCAGAGAAGGTTAAATCATTTTTGATGTTCAAAATCTTGCGCATTTCCTCTGAGGTCTTGCCCGCAATCATATTAGCCGCAGTCTTGCAGGCCAACTGGAAAAGACGCTGAATGTTCAAAAAGTTGGCAACTTCAATCAGTTCGACAAGGGTGCTCATATCAACGTTAATGAAATCGCTATCCCATGGAGAAATCACACCGCAAACGTTTTCAGTTTCCTCCTCAGCGGTTGTATCTGCAAACTCGAACCGATGAAATTCGGCCCATTGAAGAATTTTTGTTAAAATCGCCGATCTCACTTTTGGCAGCGGTACAATCTCATCGTCTCCGCTGCAGCTCTCCAACATACCCTTTTACAAATTAAAATCGTTGAGTATTACGTACAGAACATAGTCAAAACAATGCTAACCTTTATAGTGCCTGAGCACATGATTAAATCCATTTCAGTCTCAATGATGACATTATCAGAAGTCAGTAGCTTAATGACAGCCATGTTTATCTAACAAAGTTGAACAAATTCCTAACTTGGATTGTGATACAACTAATTCGTTTTAGAGAAATGTAAATCACGTGTGACAGATGACGTCAAGGATTGCTTCATGAATTTTACGATAATTGAAATCGAAACAAAATATAATGACACACAAAACAATGCGTCAAGATAGCTCCGCAACTTTAGCATCACATATCGATAAAAAAAATATCGGTTAAAAAAACTTTTTATTTTCGTCTTTTTACGTGATATTTAATCTTAAATTCAAAAAGTTTAAATGCAAAACAATATAAAATTAAATTATATTTTTCTAGTAAATCCATGTTCGTCAAATTACATGCAGTATTTATGCACTAAAATCGTGAATGAAAAATTGTGGTAGTAACATTTTTGCCAATAATTCGGCTTTGACGAGTTGTCTGCCAAATCGGCTTATGAAAAGTTATAGAGTATTGTCTTATAAATATACCCTCAAAAAAATCATACATTTATTCTTGGCAATAATCACTAAAATTTAATTTTCTCGAAAACGTCTTAAACGATTGGAATAAAACAAATTGTAAAGCATTCGAATTTTTTATGTTTATGGAAAGATAATTTAATTTTCTATTGTTTTGCATTTAAACTTTATTAATTTAAGATTAAATAATATCACGTAAAACGACGAAAATAAAAAGATTTTTAACCGATATTTTTTTTATCGATATGTGACGCTACAGTTGCGGAGCTATTTTGACGCACATTGTTTCTTAATCGAATTCTAGTTCTTCATTTTCTGTTTCATTTTATTTGGCAATTAATTGGTAATCGACTTAAAGATTCTGTATTTAATCGCAGCACACATCGATTTGAGGAAGTAATGAATAAGGCTAGTAGCTTGACAACTGTTCCAGTAAGAGCTCAGTTGAATTGAGACTTTCAAGTTGTAGCATCAGCAGAAAGTAAATTATTAAATCTCTTTTTTTTTATTTCATTATCTTAATTTTTTATTGTGTTTTTTTAACAAACTTGCTTAAATAATTTTCATTGCAGGCTAAATAAAAATTAGCAATAATGAACAGCGAAAATAATTTAAAGCCAAATGAGCAGCCCAAAATGCTTGGTAAGCGCCACTTGGAGGACCAGGATGAGATATCCGAGACCGCAAAGAAAGGTCGAATTGAGCAGGGAGATGTACGTAAAACGAATATATATTTATTTTAATTATAATATACATATTTGTCTTAGAAATCGTGGCCGCTTACTGTGCACGAGCCAAATAATCAAGTTGCCCAATTGGAAGGTCCGAAAGCCTTTCGCAATCGCGTCTCCAGTGGTGTTAGTAGGAATCGTGGATACATCAACAACAACAACAACAATAACAACAATAAGGATTTGTTCTTTATAGAGAAAAAACTGCAAGCCATTGAGGGCCCAATTCTTGAACTGGACTCTATGGAAATTGAAGAATTTCGATTCTCTAACCGCAATCGTCTTTACGTTGGCAATATGCCAAAAGATATGGGAAAGGAGAAACTTAAGGAAATGTTTGAACCATACGGAGAGATTAACGATCTCTTCGTCAATGTGCAGAAGAACTTAGCCTTCCTCAAGATGGATTTCCATCAGAATGCGGTGAAGGCCAAGCGTGCCCTAGATGGTTCGATTGTTAATGGACGCACATTGCGCGTTCGTTTTGCCCCAAGTCATCCGTTGGTGCGCGTTACCAATTTGTCGGAATGTGTGTCGAACGAGTTATTGCATAAGGGATTCGAGATCTTTGGGCCAATTGAGCGTGCTGTTGTTGTGGTTGACAATCGTGGCAATCATAAGGGCGAGGGCATTGTTGAGTTTGTAATGCGATCATCGGCAATGAACTGTTTAAGCCTTTGCCAAGAGCGATGCTTTCTTCTAACTGCCAATTTGCGTCCGTGCATTGTCGAGCCCTTGGAGATCAATGATGAAGATGGGATGTCGGAAAAGATGATTGTGAAGTCTCAAGCCTTTAATGAGGAACGTTGCGTTGGTCCACGTTTCGCTGATCTCTGTTCATTTGAGCATGAATACGCCACCAAATATAAATGTATAATAGAGTATTATAAAAACAAGGCAGCTGCTCTTCAACGGGAACTCAAATACGAAGAACAAAAATTGGAGGACGAGTTGGACTACGCTCGAACTATGCGCGAAACCGAGTTGTTGCGAAAAGGTTTGTTTCATATTGTTAGCAATTTATCTAATCTACATTTCTATTTGTTTACTTCCAGAGTTAAAGCGTCGTGAGGCTGAGGAGGAGCGTCGCAAATTGGAGTTGCGAATGCGTCACAAGCAAAGTCAACAGTTGTTTTCGCTTGAGGCTGATCCATTTCATCGTCAGTCAGATTTGTTGGCGCCTCGTTTTAGTCGGGACAGGGAAACTGGTTTTGGAGCTTTTAGTGATTATAATAGTCGCGACTCTAATTTGAACAGTAGCCCATTTGTTGTTTTCGGAGGTAATCTAATTAATGAATATAATAATAATATATAATTTTCACGTTAATTGGCATTGTTTTAGATCCAAATGAGAACTCGTCTTATAAACAACAGGTAAGTATCAATTGCAATTGACTGCGTTTCCGATTATCATGTGAATTTTTTTAATAAGGACGAGTGTGAACTCGTAGAATCCTATAATATAAGCGATTCAAACTATAGCACTGGGAACGATACCTGGAATGGAGGTCAATCGGGAATACGTCACTCTCTTGATTAAACTGCCTTTAAGCAATATTGTGATTAAAATCAGATGCAATAAATAAAAAATTCTTTTTTATTAAAGAAAATATTTTGGTTTACTCTCAATTTTAAAAAAGGATGTGTATACTCATTTAACCATGTCTACTTTCAAGCTCGCTCTCTAGTATGAATAATACTCGAACAGCTCTTCAGACCAAGCCCGTAAATTTGCAGTTGGTGTTGTCCAAGAGAGCAGCAAACACTAGAAAAGTTTACCCAACAAAGCATTTGCTTATCTTGCACTCATCTTTATCAACTTGAGCACACACATGTGGGGGGTGTGTGTGTGTATGGATGAAGTACTTCACCTCTTGAATAACACACCCAACACTCGAACAAAGAGTCGATAATTTTTTGGCTAACTGAATTTGACCAAAACGACAAGCCAAAGAAAACAGAATTCGAGAGAAAATAAAGAAAAACATGCAAACAAATAAACTCATTGAAATTGAAGTGAGTGGTCATTGATAATCTCCACACAGCTGCTTGCGGATGGATCAATGTCAGAGCCATTAGATTCACTTTGCAAACAAAACAGAGATGTGAGAGAGTTGGAGCAAGCCGTTAGAATAGCAAGATTTTGTCTTTGCATTTTGCACTCAGGAATATAAACTGCAAATAAAAAAACGACAACTCAAACGTGATGAGTATGAATGAAGCAAAGAGGTAAAAGTAAGAGAATATCCTTTAAGAACAGTCCATTGTTGAGTTAGTTTTATAAAAAAAATTAATAAGCTACAAACACATTCGTTTGACTGTGAGATACTCGCTACCCATTTTTAATTGGTGGAAACAGTGCGGTATTACACTTCAAATATACTAAATTAATGTGCCACAAATACAAAAACATTCCGAAGGCTATATTACTATACAATGAAAATATACCATATACCAAAAGTTATATTTCCATCTCTTATAGTCTTATAAATCTAAATGTTCATACGGACAGATAGACACACTGGCTTGGTTATATAGTCTCGGCTGTTGACGCTGATCGAGAATATATATTCTTAATATGATCGGAGATGCCTCCTTCTGCCCGTTACAAACATTTTCTGGTGGCATAAACTTATATTATTCCCTTTTATCTTATGGGTAGCTGGTATAAATAGTAAACCGTAGTTTTTGTTCAGTGCAGGGCGTTTCCCAGTTGAGCACGCTAAACAATTCCCCAGTTCAACTTGTTTGAGCCGTTGACAGTTCATAACAAAGTGCAACCGCTGACTGTGTGACTGACAAGTGCATTTTTTATGCGATTTTCGTCTTTTTTTATTTGCTGCGCTTTTTTACATAAACAAGATGTGGGCGACGTGAAGTCGGTTCCCTAGGGTGAGGCAACAGGACAAAATAAATCATGAACAGACACCGACAAAATGCTGGAAACAAAAAAAAAAGTAAAAGAACTGCAAGCGAAATGTGTGAAAAACGTTTAGAGCTGCCAACAAATGGGCAAAGTGAGGGGGGAAAGGATATATTTTGGAACTGGCACAGGAAGGAAATGTTTTCCACAACGCAGGGCGGCCATTGCCACAGCCACCGCATGTAGAGAAAGGCAAAGAGTGGCGACGATGCAGCAACGACATGGGCAACAAAGCTATGTGGTCTGAGTTTTCCTGCATTTTGCCCCTAGTTTTTCCTCTTTTTCGGTTTTGTTTCTGTGCTTCTCGGCTCTCGCTAAACTTCCGGCGCAACGGTTCTAGGGGATCTTTGGCCTGGAATTGGCGAAGCGCGTGCTAAAATGGCTTTAAAAGGCCATCAAATGAAAGCTAAACGTAAAATCTGCTCGCAATTGCATGCAACAACTAGACAAATCAGCAAGTGCAACAGCAACAACCACACGATTGCCGCTTTTAAGCTTTGAACTGTGTCTAGGCCTGTGGTTGTAGTTGAAGTTGTAGTTGCTTTTGCTTTTGCTGTTGTTGTTGATTTGCAGCAAGTTTGCAGTAAGTTTGCTGCCAGCCAGCTGCCACAGTTTGTCGAGGCAAATTGCCAGTCACTCTGCGGAGCGATAAGAGCCCGGCGATAGCAACTAAATTGAAAAGTGCTTTTCCTTGGATTTGCCACTTTCCACATTGCCACACTTGCCACGCCAGCAGCTCCAGCTCCGTCTCCGTCTGCGTCTGCAAGTCTGTGCTGAATTCTCGTTACGTTTTCGTCCAAATGACTTTAGTTCCATTTCGTTTCGTTCTTCGTCCTTCAGTTATTTTTGCCTGCCTCCTGCCTGCCTGCCTTACCCGGCACATTTCCGGCACGCCAGGATGTCTGGCCAAATTCAGGTCGAATGTGGTCGACCTCATCCCGCTTCTGCTCCCCGCTCACCCACATCGCCACACATCGCTTGCTCGAGGTTATTCATTTATAATACTCTTAATGCTCTGCTGGGCATTTTATTTAATTTGCTTTAGATGTATACATATTTTTTAAAACTTGAATGTCTGCCAAGGTTCTGAGAGTTTTTTCATACGGCAATCATATGCACGGATCTAATTAGTTACCAAGAAGTTGTCTTTATTTATATTATATATATGTATATATATATATTTTTTTTATTTTATATTATATTTTAATGCAAAAGTTTATAATTTTAATGACGTGAGCGCACTTTAGTAGCAATTTATGTTTATTTGATTGTATTTATTATTGATGTATACGACAGAGATCTTATTGGTATGTCTATCTGTCCGTCTGTCCGTCCGTCCGAATAAAGTTACTTAGGAAATTATTTTATATGCAATCGGGTATATTTTTTACTTTATAATATATTTTGCTTGTAGTACTATATTGATATACCAAATACAACCTTAGGTATTTTTTTGAATTTACGGTATTTTAAGTCAGTATATTTTTTAGAGTGTGGTCTAATCTATTAATTTATATCAGCCCACTCGGCCTTCGCTTTCATACTTGTTTTTTAGTATTTGTATTCAAATCAATCTATTGTAATGGAACCATTTAACGATATTCATTTGTAAATAATTTGAATTGCTAAATATAACTAGCAATTCCAAAAACCTTTTTTTTTATAATTCTTCATATTTTAATTTAAAAATTGAAATACTAAATTATTATTATTCAATCGAAAGAATTATGATTTTTATTTATTGGTTAAATTGTATTCGTGAAAATTATAGATAAATAATATTTATTAATGTATTTTGCTTATTATTTCAAGCAATATTCTAAAAAGTAAAATCGCCTGTGCTTTGTTTGCCAATCAAACAGCTGGAGCTGTTTTTATTTCGAGAAATCAATTCTCAGATATTGTTCTTTTATTATCACATTTTATGGTGACGCTCTGCGTGATTTGGTTCTGTTTCATTTCGTTAAGTTGACTTGAGTTGCGTTGAGTCGCTGGCAAAAAGCGAATGCTTTTTTGACCATTGTAATTATTGTGGTTCGTTGCGCTTTTGTGGCGATGTCTTCTGTGCGGTGTAGAGCTGCGTGCTGTGGTGTGCTTTCTCTATGGCTATGACTATGGCTTTGGCTTTGGCTTTGGTTGCGGATCGGAGGATTTGGTATGAATGTCAGCAAATTGTTGTTGTTCTTCTTGTTATTGTTGCCCCATTGACCGCTTCATACTGAGTGTGAAGAGGGCTTTTATTGTGCTCATATTGGCCATGACGAGAACGTGCCACTAACTTGATTGCCATTTCAATTGACCGCAATTTTAGAATGCTTTTGCCGTTGCCATTCCCTTTGCCTTTGCCACCCGCACACTCTTCTCCTCTCTAGGTCTGAGTTTGCTCTCGGCCCTGGCTACTGTCGCCAGTCTTTGGTCTTTTGTATCACAACGGCCTTTTGTTAGCTTCCGCATCATTACAGACTTTGCTTTTGGCCATTTTGTTGCCTGGTTTTTCTAGCTGTCTTCCTATTCGCATTTCGTTTTTTTCATCTTCTTTGCTGCTACTCTCGTTATGCGGCTGGGAGAGCGGCTAATCTGTCCGTTCATTGAATGACCAACGAGTCGGTCGATTCCCTTGCTTATTTGGAAATGTGTAGAAGTAGCAACAGCAGCAGCAGCAGTCAAGCGGAAGCAGCTACAGCTGCCGGATGCATCGATAACCATTTCCTAGACACCCACACATACACGCACACATATGACGCTCTGCTCTCTTTTACTCAATGGAATTGAATTTTTGCCTCAGCTGGTTTTTCGGTTAATCTGGAATTTCAATTAGCGTTCGTTCGTCACGACTTTTCGACATGCGCCCGGTCACTTTAATTGCTTGAAAAATCAATGAAGTGAGCGTTTTTTGTTTTCTCATTTTTTATCGGAGAAACTGCTTTCAAGTGTTTTATGCGCAATCTGATAAAGTTCGGACCACGCCCACGCGCCTCATTTGCAACCGCATAAAAACAATAAAATGCAAACGCTGCACTCTCGTTCTCTTGACTTGGCTTGTAATTTAATGGCCAACGCCTACAACTCGTTTTTTTTTTTTTGGTTTGGTTTTTTAAATGCACTTTAAGTACTTTACAGGTTTATTTTATTTTCCTTGCAATTCTGTTTTTTTGTTTTGCATTTTTAACGCCTTTTGTTTCGCCTCTGCTGCGCCTTTTGTTTGCCTTGCTTCTCGCACGTATCAGTGCACAAAGGACGCAACGGCCATTACGTGCCTAGCCAAGTGTGCCACACTCTTTCTCTTTATCTGTGTGTGTGTGTGTATGTGCAATAATGATTGGAAAGTTTCGCTTTGCAGTTGTGTTCCGAAAAAAAGAAGAATTCAGTGCATGCAGCTGCCACAAAAGCCGTAAATATTTCGGCAGAAGCCAGCAACGCGAATGCGACTCTGCGCCACATTTACATAACAAAACTGCATGCGCTGCGGCCATTAAATAATTAGAAATGTCTCTGTGCATGTGTGTGAGTTGTAAGCTTTCTTTGTATGTATGTATGTGTGCGCACAGGAAGAAACTTTGTGCAACGCCTTGGCCATTAAAGTGTAATCAACTCTCAACATCATTGGCGCCAGCCTGGCAACATGCAGAAACATTAAAAACTTAAAAAAAGCGAAAGAATAAAACAGTAAAATGGTGGTTAAATACCCTGCAAAATGTAAGGGTGTCTAAAAAGAATAGTTTTCTTGCTTTTCTTTTATATTTATTATATTATATTATTTACATATATTAATTAATTAATTTTTGTTAATTTTTTTAACATTAATTTTTAATGCTAAAATATGAATGCATGGTGAATGGGTTTCTATAGAGCTTCAGCCATAAATAGTTCTGGATTGGATTACGTAATAAAACTTGAACCAAAAATCTAGAAGAATATTTAAAATATATAATACATAGCTTCCATAAAAATGATTGAATCATAGAGCAGCCATAAGTTGATTTCTTGTGGTCATATCAGGCTGACAATTTTACTGCAAGTTCCTTACAAGCTTGAAACTATAATAATCTTATTCTTTATATTTTATTTCTATCAAAAACAAAGTCCTTTATTTTTCATAATTTTGTAAGTTTTTTTTTTGTAAATTGTTTATCTAAATTGAGATAAATATTATTACAAATATTATAAGCAAAAATTTATTAAGCGAATATTGTGGTAGCATTATTAACATAGCGAAAACAATGGAGTATTATTAAAGCGCATTGTATCTATATTTTATTTTTAAGTTAAGATTTTTTTTGCGATATTCATTTGCTTTGGCTTAGTAAAGAAATATTTATTAAAAGATTTAAAAGATTTTATATAATCAATGGAAAGATTTTCAAACAAAATGTTAGTTAAGAGATCAATTTAAACCCATTAAGAAATATATTTTTTGAAATCTATAGTATACCCAAGCCTAATATTCATTGTTGAACTTTTGGCTTCATTTGCAGTTAGCGTAAACCTCATGAACTTTTCTTCTTTTTCTCTACCAGCCAACTGCCAAATTGCCACAGTCAATTGCCGATTGAGGTTTCAGCTTGTTAGGCTCTTTTAGGGTATCCGGCATAGACTCCACTCTAAAAACACAAAAGGAATGCAGGGAGGGGCAGGAAAAATCTGGGGAAACTTTTGGAGCGCGCATTGTCGTAAATGAAATGGTTTGCATTTTGAGGTTAGTTGCTGTCATAAATTTTTAGTGACTTTACTGACTTTGCCCTTTTGTTAAGGCAAAAGGGCAGCACACACAGCTCGTAATGCAATTGATTCGCTCTCTCTCTCTCTCTCTCTTTTGCACTAATTGACAGCATTTGATAAATGCAATTGTTGGTATTCTGGTATTTGGCTTGGGTCATTTGCTTTTGTTTTGCAAATGGATTGGATTTAATTGGTCGTTAAGTAGTTTTAATGCCGTTAGCAGTGGATCATTCGATTCGTTGACTGTGCTCTGTGTGGTTGAATCATAAATCAAAGTCAATATATAGTTGGGTGCGCAGATTGAAGTAACAGTAGTAGTTGGTTTACTGCTTAAAGTTGCCCTCAAAGAAGTCACGTGAGTGTGTGAAATATTGGAGGAGGAGTTGCGAGACTTTCGTAGAAAGCATGAAAAATGTCAACGACAACCGCAAGTCAAATTGACTCTGGCTTTGACACGTTGACATACGATAAAGGTATTTGCGTGAGGGCGTGGCACACACACCTCCACACACACACACGCGAGTATTGCTTGCAACGTTGTCACATGGCATTTTCATCAGAGGCAACGGAAAAGAAGCAAAGGAAGAACAGAATACAGCAACAAGATTCAGTCACAGCCTCCGCCTCAGTCTTCAACTTTAGCTTTAGCTTTTCAGTTCTCGTTTGCTGTCGTGTTCGAGTGCTTCATGTCATTATGTATATTGGAACTGAGCGGGCGTTGAGGGGTTGGCTGAGGTCTTCTTTTGGATTTGGCTTTGCTTACGCTGGGTTTCACACTGATTACACAAACGTGAGTTGGCTGCTTTCAGCATCGCGTTCTACATGCAAACATCAGCTTCATCTCGCTTTCCTTCTTTATTTTTTGGGCCTCATACATTTATTCATGTGTGTGCCACAGTGTGTGTGTGTGTGAGTGTGCTCATTCATTCGCTTATGCACTCATTCATTTTCATCATTTCGATGTTGTTAAGTCAGCAAAATTTAACGTACTCCACTTCTCTGATTTGCACTTACTCATCCTCTCACCCTCGTGTCTTGTGTGTGTTTCATTTTTTTCCCTGATATTTACCAAATTGGGTTGTGATTTTCTGCACCTTATCTCTCTTTCACTTTAAGAGTACGCCGTCATGCCTCCAAACATTGCTTTCGTATCTGTTTCTTTTATGTTTTCATTTGGAAAGATTTTGAAGGGAACGAAAGTTGTCGAGTAATTTTCGTATATTGAGTGCCAAAGTCTCTTAATATTTTCTAGTGATTTGGCAAAACGTTAAACCAACAGTTTATAATTGCTAAATGTGTTTTCCTGCAGCAACTTTTGTGTGATGTTTGCGCTAATTGTGTAGCTGAGATCAGCTCGAGACAAGTTTTATGCAACATTTGCTGAACCCAAAAACAGCATGTGAATGCATTTTAAAACTACTTTAAAAGTTTTCTAATTAGTTCTGTTCCTATCTTTGATGCTTTTTGCTCTCGCTTCGCATTCTATGCTTTGATTTTTATTAAATGCAATAGGATATAGATTTTCTATTGATGCGAACAATTTATTCATTTCAATAAAAGCAAGTTTGTTTTTTGTGAGTAGTTTTTTCAATATTATTATTTAATATTTTGTTCAAATTTTACACATGAAAGTGCTTTGATTTCTATGAAAAGCATATTTGGTTTACAAATTTATCTAGATGAAAACTTCATGTCGAAAATGTATCTGTTTCTGTATTCTTTACATAAATATATGTTTGTTTTTTAGTGTGTATTTATCAATTTGTATTTCATTTTATTTGCATGAAAGTAAAACAAAAATTTTAAAAATATTTTCCTGCAGTTTTTATGAAAGTGAATTTTTTACAGAGGGCAAATTGATATAGAATGATTTTTAAAAATGATATCAGTGGTATTGTAAAATAATTTTATATACTGAAAAATTAATGATTGTTCAAAATTGTATGAGTAGTATTGCATAAAAAGTTAATATTTGTATTCTGAGCTAAAACAAGTCAAGCTTTAGCCCTGATCAATATACATATAGAAATGGAATGACGCAGATGCGAAGACGTTGTTAAAGCAACGCCATTTGCGCGTAGCCTTCGGGCAGACTGTCATCAGCATTTTTGCCTTGTTATGCTCTGTCTACAATCTTGAGTTTGCTGCCAGTCAGCCTCTCTATATTGCACTGACAATCTTTAGCAACGTCTTTCATGCATTGACAAGTAGCTGCCACGCCCACATTTTGGCGAGTCTGTTGTTGTTGGAAAAACTCCCACGTCAATCAGCTGGGCGAACGTTTCGTACTCGTTTTGTATTTGGAATTGCAATTGCTGTTGCCGCAGGCAGGCTGCTTAATGCTGCAGCGAAAACAGCAGACGGCAAAACGCGCTTTGAGTGGCCACAAAACGAGTGGGAGAGAGAGAGAGAGGGAGAGAGAAAGGGAGGCAGCGGAGGAGTGTTTTTGTAGCATTGACATTTACGCAACATGTCCCTGTTGCATGTTTGCAATTTGCATTTGCAAATAGTTGCAAAAACGAACATCAAATGTGGCAAATGTGACACGACTGTGGAGTGGCAATGGTGTACCAGAGGATGGTGAAGAGGGGAATAGGGGAAGAAGGCTGGGGGGGATCTGCATTGCATGCATTAGTTTAGTGAGTTGTGTCTCGACCCGCTTGCTTGCTGACTTTGCCCCAAAGTTTGTAAATATACATGCAAATTTTTCGCAGTGCTCCCAACTCTCGTGTTTTGCTGCACTCTCGCAATGCTTTCAATTTTGTTGCCTCACTGTGTTTACACACCCACACACACTCTCACACACACACTTGTACATTGCAAACATGCATAGACTGAGTTATGTATGCGAAGCTGTCTCGCAGTTTTAGTTACAGTTTCGGTTTCATGTTTACCATGTTGCGGTTGTGCCCCCTCTTTTGTTGCTGTTGCCGCATTTTTGCCTCGTGGCATGCATTTTGATAGTTTGCCTGCCACATGCCGCATTTGCACTGCTGCTGCTGCTGTTGTTTTTGTTTTTGTTGATGTTGTTGTTGTTGCTTAATCATAAATGCAGATACTTGATAACCAATAACCGATATCATCTCTTCATTTCTCAGCTGCATTTCAATACTTGCCATGAATGAATTTGGCCACATTTGCTTAAGGACAACTGCGAGTGAAACTAGTTTTATGTTTTTTTTCTATGTATCTATTTGGTTGCCAGTGGCTCGCATTGTTTTGCCCTCTGGCATCTTTCATTTGCAATTCTCTCTACTTTCGTTTACTCGTTTAATTTGCATGCCGAAAACGGCATCAGAATTCGTTTGTCTTCACCATATTGGCTGGCTAAATTAGCATATTGAGCGCTGGGAACTGTAGAATCTGTTATAAGCCATGTTATTTTTCTATGCATACATTGTTTGCACTTCAATTAATGCACAGATCCATCTCTCCTGGGACTCGCTCTTACCACAATTTTGTGTGTGAATATAAAAATGGCAAAGTCCTTGGGCGGAGTCAGTTAGTTAAAGTAAGAATTTGACTTGTTTTCCATTTAAGAATATCTGCATGCTGCCGAATTTAACATTTGATACATGCAGTGCTACAGCAATAATTTCAATAATTTCAGTAGTTCGAGATGCAAATTTTGTGTGCTTGCTAGCAAATTTGAGTATTTTATGCAATTTCAAGAAATTTGCATTAGAATCATATAATTTGTAGAATATTCATTAGTATCGATTATCATGTTTCATAATATGAAAAATGATAACTTCTTAAAGCTTAAAAAAAAATGCCTATAAATGGAAAATGAAATGAGGAAAGCTATTGGAATATGGAACTTCAATGCACTCTATACAAATTAGATGTAATTTTCTTGTTTATTTTTTTTAAATCTTTATTTACAAGAAAGAAAGCTATAGTTGAGTGTGCTTGACTTATTTTCATTTAAAAATCATATTCTACAAATATACCGAAAATATACTTTAAAATACTAAAATTTCGGTTCGGAGATGCCTTCCTTTTGTCTGATACATATTTTACATATCCTGCAGGCTTTCAGATGTCATATAAAAGCAGAAGAATAATATAAGAATAATTTTGTTAAATTTAATGACTGCATTTCGTTTTTATAAATACTAATAACTCTCTTTAACGCTGATGTACTTTAAACACACATACACTTCATTATGCCAACAAAATACAACACGAATGTATTTCCTGTCAGTTGGTTGCGCCTGTTGGGTATGCAATGAAAATTTGCACTCGAATTACGTGAACCGAACAGAGCAATTTTGTTGCATGTTTTCTTTATTTTTGCGCTGGAAATTAGATGCCATATAATTGCTACACACACATACTGTGTATCCGTATGCTGGTTTGTCAACTCGGATGCCCTTTCATCTGCCTACATACCAAACTCGTGCCCTGCTTCCCCGCTCTGACACTCTTCAGCATTTATCTCGTTCATGTGTTGCGGGTTATTTGGGCAAGCTAACCGCAGACTGGTTTCCATTGACAAAACCGAAAATACTGAAATTTATGTGCGACATTTTCTCACTCTCTCGCTCTCGCTCTCTCGAGCTGGATCTGGGCTTTTCACATACGCTTTACAGACTATTTACGACTGTTTCAACCCGCAGCTGTTATTCGCGTGCCATTTTCTCGCTTTATCAGCACTTTGTTACGCCCTATAACTGAGTGTGTGTGCGGGTGTGTGAGTGTGCGTGCGTGTGTGTGTTTGGATCTGCGTGTGGATTTAATTTTTTTTTTTTGTATTTTCTCCCTTGTCCTTTCTCTCTCGCCACTGCCAATATTTTATCTCCATGAAATTTTTGCGCAAAAATTGAAATATTTATTTATGTTTTTTCTTTTTCGTTTTTATTATTATTTTTTTCGTTATTGTTGTTGTTGTGCGCTTTTCACAGCCTGCATAAGAGAGTGTTTTCTCGTTGACTCACACTCTGTCGCACTGGGGGTTCGTCTTCGTTGTTGTCGTCGTCGTTGTCGTTGTCGCCATTGTCCTTACGTTGTCCTTGCGTCAAGTGTCAAGCGCTGTGCTGAGTGGCCAACGTCGTCGCCGGCAGTTTCCGGCACACGTTCCTCCCCCATCCCCATCCCCATTCCATTCCCCCAATTTTTCTTCTTTCTCTTGCTGGCTTTTTTTGGGTTTATTTGCGTTGGCGGCAAAGTGTCTCGTCGCCGGGTGTCGCCACTGCGTTACTTTTACTTCAACTTCCCCAGCAGCAGCAGCAGCGGCAACAACAACAACGAACAAAAAATACGACCCCTCACTATCATACTTTTGCTACGTTTTCTGTTTGTTTTGCATTATTTGCTGCCTCCCCAGCCCTGCGGTTGCCTTGGACCATACTTGCCACATTTTACTTGTACCTACATACATATATTCAGATATTTTTCAAGCGCTGTTTGTGTTGTTGTTGCTGCTGCTGCTGCTGATGCTTTTGCTGTGCATATCTTATGAAATTGTTTATTTTTCTGGTGCTGTGTGGTGTGTGTGTGTGTGTGTGCGGCAGTAAAATGTTTTCATGCTGCCCCTTAACTACTCAAACCTCTCGATGCCACAACACTCACTTCAGCCGCCCCACCACGGTGTCTCTCCCATCCTTCATCGTTTATGTTGAGTGCATAATGGTTGTTTACTTTTAGCCTTCCTTTTTGCCACATTTTTTTGTTGTCTCCTTTATGCTTTTTTTGTACTTTGGCAGCTTTATTCACTTTGAAGTTTACTGCCATCGCCTTTTGGTCTCGATTGATGCTAACTAAACTCAATGATTTTCACTTGTTTTAATTTTTGTCAAGTCTTTTCTATGCTCTGCACTCGGATGTCTTGACTGCTTGTTGCAAAGTTTAAAAAGTGATTAAATACGCGATGAAGCTGTGAATATAAGGTGGCCATCAACTCGAGTTTTATTAAAATTCTTAATCACCAAAAAACAACTGTTTTGCCATGATGATAGAGCTTTATTATTGTGATATTATGTGTCTACCTCTTCTTAAAGGTGGTCTAGTAATGGTGTTTTGCTTTGCCAAGAAAGTCCAACAAAAGGGAACGACATGAAAATGTTTTTCGAGTGGTCATCAAATGACAAACAGCAGCCTCCCAACTATGGCGACTTCATCCTCCAATTTGCAGGCAAGTGTTAGACACTGCATGTGAGTGCCAAAGAAAAATGCAAAGCGAAGGAGAAGAAAGGTGTTGAATTCAACGCCTTGTGTGCCTTGAATTACAGGCATTTGTCGTTTGCCATTTGCAGTTTGTACTTTGCAGTTAGCTGCAGTTGATGGGATTTGCATAAGCTTTAAGTCTTTAAATTGAATGCTTGGGCACAAGTGGAGTGAGTGAGTTGACTGTGTGAGTGTGTGTCGAGCACAGCAGGCGATGCTCGGCAGGCAACACTAATTGGTCGTGTCACAGTCACGTAGCCATGGCCAGTGACAGAGTCCAGAGTCCACAGTCCAGAGGCTGGGCTACGCCTGAAGCTGTCAACTGGGCAAGTTAGCTGTGTGGTAACTGGCATGCAAAACCCGAAAATATTACGTATACGTTGTAGTTGGTACATGGCAATCAATGCCCAAGGAAAGGATACACTTGGCCTCTCTCTCTCTCTCTGTTGTTTGCCAGAGGCTTGTCTCATGTTTATCCTGGCTGGCCAAAAGAAAATTTCCCTACAATGTACATACATACATATATAATTTATTTTATTTGCCATTTATTTTTTATGCTCATGCGAAAGTCAAAAGCTTTCTATGCAAATACGAGCAGAGCAACAACAATGACTCGACAACATATGCCAGAATGTATCTTTGTATCTTTCCTTTTTGTGGGTGTATCTAAGACAGTTGTCAGCCCGTTTTGCCCCCTTGTCTTGGCCAAGGCTTATTAGCCTGTTTGTTGTTTGTGTGTGTGTGTCTTGTTTTTCTCGAAATCTTTTGACAGCCGGCTTTGTTCTGTTCTGACCTCAAGTTTTGACCTGGTCTGCGCTTACATTTCGTTGTCGTCATCTTCTCCTGTATTTATTTGTTGTCTAATATGCATGAGCTGCTTCTCGTTGCAAAAAGCTGTAAATTTGAAACAGTTTACATTTATTTTTTTTTGGTTTTTCTATCTACATTTTTGTATAAAAGCCATTTGTGTTTGCAAAAGGTTTAGGCAACAAAATGTAAATTATTAGACTTGTTACGAATTCAAAATTTGAAAAGAAATTCAACATGTGCAGCAAATTAATAAAGCTGTGGAATTTCATAGAGCTTCATCGAGCACATTCTAAATTGCGCAGTAAAGGGAATTTTTGTTTATTGAAAAAAAAGAAATGGAAATACAAAACGAAAGTTGACTATATAACTGAGTGATTCAATTATTTTATCGTAACATATTTTATTGTAAAAACGAATTTACAGAGAAGTGCTATGCTGGAATTTTAGCATTTAGCTTGTTGTATGCATTTTATCTGGATTTTGCTTGTCTTTCTGCTTGCTTGGCTTGTAATGCAATTAGGACGAGTTACATTTGGATTTAGTTGTGGTCCTTCCTTGCCTTGGCTTGATCTTTTGCCAGTGACGCTTTTCATTCTGCTCAGCTGCAATTTAAGCAAATAGTATGTACAACATAAAAAGAAAAAGGTGGAAAGAAGAAATTTCTCATGAATAAATGCATTTACGTTGTGTCTTTTTACGGTCAACTCACCCACACACACACACACACACATACAAATACATAGACTTGGGCTTAAGGGAAGCTTTGTGTGTGCGTATGCACAAAATCCTTTTGTAAATATGATAAAAGTCATGGATTAGAGTGCAGCAGCAGCAAGAGCCACAGCATATGCAAGCTTTCAGCTTTTGTTAATATTTTACATTGCTTTTCGTCTGAGAATAAATGCAATATCTCACAAAAGTTAGTAAAAGTAAATTCGTTAAGCTGTTGTGGCCAGAATGGAACGTCGCCAACGCCAGCGCAAGTGAATTTGCTGTGTTGGGGGAAACAATGACATCCGGCTTCGGTTCCGGGCAACAAAACCAAGTTTGTCGCAGAGTTTGGAGAAATATTTGCACGACGAAATGACAAATTAATTGCGAAAATGTGGCGTTTGCTTTGCTTTTAAAGCAAATGTGCAAACAAATTTTGCAGCAAACAAAAATGCGAGCGTGTTCCATAGTGTATCTTGATCCTTGGACTGCTGCGGATACTCTGCACTCAGCCCTTTATTATGTTGCTGCTGGTAAATTAAATTCCTTGCCTCGGACAATGTTGTTCCGGGCGAGCGAAAAGTGGGGAGAAGCGAGCGGGCCAAAGTTAACGTTAGTTACATGAGCACAAAGTAAACAAAGATGTACGACCAATGCAACAACTACAAAACGTGCTTGGTTGTTGGCCAAGTTAGTGGAGCAGTTGCAGGAAGGAAGCAAGAAAGCAAGCGACAACATTGAAGCGCCAGTTACATGGCACGTTGAACTTATAAAAGCAGCTTTAACTTCATTTTGGCCAAGTTAGCATCAATTGCAGCGAGTTACCGATTGATAGACACAGCGAACACAGCAAGCACCGAGTTAACCTCGATAGTGAACAAGGGTTGAGTTAGTTCATCAGTCGCATTTAGACTTCAGAGACGGAGTTGGCAATTAGTTTGCATTGCTTTTAGTAGTTGCAAGAGTTTGAGCTACTGAAAACTATGGCATATAAAAACTTTCCATATTCTGTAATTTATATTAGAAATTAGCTGCTTATTTGCTGCAATAAATTAACATAATTAAAGATTACATACATAAGAATAAACCAACTAGAAAAACTCGTACTGTCTTTGAAAAAAATTAATTTGAGTTTTAATTTAAGTCCGTTAAGAAACTATTTGAAAGAGAACTCATCAAAGAACTGCTAATGAATAATAAAATATAAATAAATTCACAAATTCCATTCCACAAATGACATTAACAGAAAGGAGATCTTCATTGCATATTAATGTTGCCTAAATAATGCACCAATTAAATTCTGAAATCGATAGCAAATATTAAACTTCAATTAAGTATTTATTTATACCTTTTTGTGCGTAATTCCGTCAAAAGCTTGGGTCAAATTCAAAGAAAATACTTGTCGAAATTCTTGTTCTTATGCAAAGAAGCAAAAACTGTCAGTTCAATCAAGCAAATTAGAAATTTGCGATGCGACTTTGCTATGCAACTCATATGAGTTTCAATAGATATTGTGTGTTACATTGAAAAGCGTTTGGCACTTTTGAAATGTTGGCAATTAATTTTCTGCTTCGACGGCTGTCAGTTTGTTGATTTGTGTGACATTTTGTACAGACAAACATGGCCGTAAAATCAAGCAGAGTCGAAGGAATGGCAGTGAGAAACAAAGGAGAGAGAGAGCAGTCGATACATCTATAAATTCTCGACTTACTTTGATGTCATTTTAATTACATTTCGAAGTATCGTGTGCCAATGGCAATGGCAAATTCGAAAGCGAATGCGAATGGCCAATGTCAATGGCAAACATTTCATTCGAACTTACGCTTCGGACCAAAACACAAAACGCAGTCAAGTTAAATTGTTTGTTATGCTACACTTATGGATTTTACAGTGCTTTATAAAATGAATTTTCTTTTTATCGACTTACCTAAAAAAAAAAAGGATTGCAATTTCAGTTCTCGACAGTTTTTGGCATTTTGCACTCGTGTTAATCTGCAAAAGAAAACAAATACAAACAATTATTAAAATATTTATCATTGAAACTGTCAAATGCTAAGCTTTCATTTCATGGAGAATCCAATGAAATGCTTGAGCTGATAAACATTTTAGCAATTTGTGCAAATATTTCACAGAAATCACAATAAGTATTTAAAATACAAACATGTATATTTATCTTTTCATATTTAGAGCAAATGCTCTGCAGACACAAATTGAGAAAAGGAAATATGACAAAGCCGAGTGAAGTTTGCGTTTGACAAATTTCAAGAGCATTTCTAAAGTCATTTCATTGAAAGCTATGAAAAAGTAAATTCATTGAATTTTTCTAGTTTGTAGTACATAATAATAATGCAGGGTATAATTTAGCATAGCATTTAGTGGGCTTTGTTATTATTTTCATTTGGAAAATGCAAAATCAGCAATGCGTAAACAAAGCAAACAAAACAGACGCCACTGTTTTTGCCTATTTATAGTTCATTTAGAGAGGAACGAAGCAAGGCAAGGAACTGTGGCATATGGCAGCAGGCTTGGCTCTTGACTGGCGGCATGCAACCCACACTAGTGTTGTGTCGACAGCAGACATTGCTGCTGTAAAACCAAAATCATTTTCTCTTTTTTTGTGTTCTGTTAGTTATTAGAAATTCAAAGTGAAACAGGGAGAGAGAGAGGGGGAGAGAGGAGCACAACTCGCTGGCTTTGTATAAATATTAATGAAGTAGGCCATAGAAGTGCGAGGCGAACCATTGAGTGGGTCGTTCACGTTGCTATTGAATGGCGCAGTTGTAACAAGAAATCCTGGCCTATTTTCAAGTTATACTCATACTTTCCCCCACACTCGCTCCCTTTGTGCTTGTAGTTTAACTTGTGCGTTTTGCTGTTATTCGAACTCAACAGCCTCCTTCTGTTGTTTTGCGTACGAGTGTGTATGTGTGTGTGTGTGTGTGTGTACTCGTATATTCATGTTGTTGTTTATTTGCATAAGAAGTCAATAAGCACCGAGCATAATAGAAGCTGAGCGAAACAAGCTCTTCAATTTCCACTTCCTAGCTTTTTGCCTCGTTCGTTATTGTTGCCTTGCGGCAAGCCCCTTCTCCACTCTCCTCTCTCTTCTCCCTTGCCACGCATCAGCGCCTCAAACATGACGCAGCAAATGGCGTGTGTATTTAGTGCGTAATTACCAAACCAGGCCAGACCAGAACCACATCAGCCAACCTCTAGGCTGGTGGCTGGAGAAGGAGTTTCAAAAACCAGACACAGTTCCCCAAAAGATAAGTCCATGTTTTTGGTCCAGCAAATGGCGCTTGAAACGATAATGCTGCCCATCGTGCGGTTTGCCAGCAACAACTACAAATTCGAGCATTTACGTATAAATATCAGAATTAAGTTGCTCGACATTGTGAATTTCTGCTTGAGTAGAGCAACGAGAATAATACGAGTATCTGACCATTTGAATTTCTTAAAGTATTCTGCAACTGGATTGAAGACAAGACTATGTTATGTATTAGCTGGGAATATTTCATTTGTTTAATGTGTCTACAGGTAACTATAATGTATCTTTACATAGTTTAGCTTACTGCTGCAATTATGATACGAAATGAATTACAATAATTGCCTCAATTGAGGTGGAAATTCACAGCAGAGCAACCTGCCGATTAAGGCATTTTGTAGCAGCACTATTTCTAATTGTAAATGACATTTGCTCCCTCTGCTGATTTTGCAGCAGTACGTTGATTGCACACTCAAAGCTCATTAAGACGCCTAGAACTCAATGCCAGATAACGACAATACAAAATGTCTATTTCCAAAGAGTGCTTCGCATTTGAGGGAGACACATTTGAAACATTCTAACGCACAAAACTTATAGAACACACACGCACACCTAAAGAGGCAGAGAGGGAGACAGAAAGAGAGAGAGAGCTGCTGACAAAAGCCTTGATTAGAGCGACAAGACACACTCGAATCCTGCAAGTCCATTAAAATCCACTCAAGTGCACTTAAACGTTTCCGAGTGTTTCCCAGGATTGCAATACTCGTCGTTGCTGTTGCTGTTGCACTTGCGATACGATTTGACTTGAGCTCTGCTTCCTCCTTTCACTTCATTTTTTGCACTTCTGTATCTCCATCTCTATTGCTGTTGTATGCTCTCTAATGAGAGTTAAGCCTTTAAATCTTTTGCGTGTGCAATTCCTTTTTATATACCCTGTATGCGCATTAGATTTCTTAAGAGTAGTTGCAGCTTATATATTAATGTACAAAGTTTATTCCTAAAAGTTATCTCTTCATTTGAATTTATTCATCCAAGAATTTAAAGTTTTCTGTTGTGTCTTATCTGTTAATCTCATCAGTTAAATTTCTTTTTTATTTTTCTATGTCTTTGTCTATATTATTATTGCTATATGTTTTCTATTCTATTTCTATACTATTTCTATAAAAGTCGTATATACCCATAGGGTAGAAGGGTATTATAACTTTAATTTTCAAAAGAATACTGGAGTGTTTTGTTTTTATTGAAAATGGGTAGTAGGTATCTAATTCGACTGTACTTTTTTCTTGTTTTAATAAATACTATTCTCATATTATTATATATGATATTTATTATTATTATTTTCCTTTATCATCTTGTAATGCAGTTTGCAATTGGCATGTGAATGAGTAATCGTAAGTGCTACATGGGGCACATTTTGCTGTTGTATAATCAAGTAAAATTGCTTGGCATTGGCTCGTATATCATGGCATCCCTCAGTGATTTATGCCTTCAAAATGGCCATTAAACTGCAGCAGTTGCGCTATTAAAGTGCAAGCTGTGCAACTAGTTGCATGCACCAAAGAAGCAAGCCAGTAAAATTGTTAAAAAACAAATTTTGTGGCGCTTATTTCTCTCGCACTTTTGCCTCGATTCTAATTAAATTTAAGGCCCTTTTATTGTAGTTAGGGACAAACAGCCCACAAGCGTTTATTTCACTCAAATTTATATTTATTTATTTTATTTCCGTTGGCCGTAAATAAAAGCTGCTTATCCTTGGAGAAGCTGCTGTTTGTTGCTGCTGGGCGAGGCATTAAATGCAAAATGGCAGCTAAAATTTGAAAGCCTTCGGTTGATGGCCTCCGTTTTCTTTTTTTGCGCTTCTCTTTTTATTTTTCATTCCCTCAGCACGTCAGGACATTCATTTTTATTGCCAACCGTGCCAACACGTGTGTGAGTCTGTATTTTTTATACGTGTGTGTGTGTGTAGCGTTGATTGTATTGTGCTTTGGCTGTGCGGCGGACGCTAAGTCTCAACTAACGAGGCCATCAACAGGATGCGGCACCAGCACAAAAGCCGATTGCAGCCTGCCATGTGATTAGAGATAGAGAGCTAAATGGCCAGCTAGAGAATCAGGGTGCAGGGAGAAAATAGAGAGACAAAAAGGTAAAATTGCCTTTAACTGTAATTGCCACAGCATCAGCACCAGCTCCAGTTCCAGCTTCAGTTTCAGTTTCAGCCTTAGCTCGCCGCACAAATTAGGCTTAAACTTCTGAGATGACACAGCTTTTCTATGCCATTTTTCTCTCTCTATCTCTCTCTCTCTTCATTGTTTTGCAAATAAGCAGGCTGAATTTACAACCCGATTGGCAACTAGACACGAAGATAATCAGCTGAGACTGGAAATTAATCAAATACCCGTCTGGCACTTTAACTTGAAGAGCTTTTCAAGTTTTTAGCCCATAGTTTTATGTGATTTTGCTGCAGTTAAGCTGTTGGAAAAGTGCTGGAGCTTAGGTAGCTTTGACTTGATCGTGTTTAAGTCAAAGTAGAAAGCTAAAAAGCTTTTGCTGTTTGTTTTAACTTTGCTTTTGCTTTCGAAGCCATCGGCACGAACATTTTTGGCAATTCGGAGCACGCTCATAAACAGTTCTTTTATGGCCTATAGACGGCAGCTGTTGTCATTTTATCTGCTGCTGCTGCTGTCGTCATCGTCATTGTGCCCCCATCGAAAAAAAGGACATCATCTTAATATTTACAGGTCAAAACTTGTTAGTGCTAATGATGGGCTGTACTGTGTAATGTTTGAGAAAGTGGGATATAAGCGACTGAAACTGTATGTTACTTTGAACTTAAAACTTTGCAACAAGTTTTGCTAAATTTAAATCTATTTTGGAAAATAAAATACGAATTTTGTTTGTAGTAAAGCATATCTTTAAATCCTGCATTTATTCTTGCTAAATTTAAATTCAAATTAACAAAATATTTTTAAATTCAAATGTAGATTTATTTAGCTTTAAAACTTTCTGATATTTCTGGTATATAATCACCTAAAAATAATTTAGATTTAAATTTGAATTTGAACAAAAGTAAAACAAAGTCTGTTGCGAGGTATCTGTTAGTCTTGTTACGTTCGATTTTAGAAGCATCTGTTGTTCATGCTTGAACATAAAATTAGCATTTTTATGCAGCTGTCTCGTTTGTCCAGTACCATTTCCATTCCCTGGCGCATCAGCTAGACAATTAGGAGCAGTGTGAGACACAGGTCGACTGACCAAGTGGTCATCCATTTTTGTTTATTTACTAAGGAGGAGATGGAGGAGGTTCGAGGGATCGACTGAGAAGTTTGTCTGCTGTAAAATGGCGCACATAAAGTGAACTTTAATGGCTCGGTAGACGACAGGTGGATGCGGATAGAGGTTGTCTCGCATTTACATGCACATTAAATGACCAGACAGATAGTCGTGTTCTCTGCTTGGAACAGGCATGGCAAAAAGAGAGAGAAAGAACGGTGGGTGGGGCGGGGAGGCGAGTTACAAACGCCCCTGGGTCGATATGTTTTGGCTGCCAATGGTCATTACTTGGCAAAGCGTTTAACTTGCTGAGGAACAGACTCAAACACTTGGAGTGTCATTAAGAGCGGCGATAAAATTCAGCTGAACGAAATGTACAGTCTCCTTCTCTTTCTCCCTTTCCCTCTCTCTTTCCCCCTGTCCTCAGCCAGACGGAAGCTGGGCAACGATCTGCGCTATTGGTTACGGTTACGGTTACGTTCACGTTTATGGTTTTGTCTGCTGCCAAATGGCGTTGCTGACCATTGGCTGCAATTAAACTCTCACACACATAGACAGACAGGCGGATACTCTTCACAGGGCTGCATTGAGCTGTGCACAAACACCCCAGGGCTGTATCAGTCCCACTTTCCCAGCCTCTGCATCGACGCAACTGGCGCGTTAATTGAGGTAAATTACGTAATTTTTTCTCTCTTTTTTATTTGCGATGCCTCCTTTGCGGTACTGCGCCACGCCCCACTGGCCAAATAGGTTTATGGTGGAAAATTTATTTGTTTAATTGCAAATTTTTTGCGCCCCTACTCGCAACCAAAAACCAAAAAAAAAGAAGAAATGTGTGCTATGAAAATTGTTATTACCCTCGCATAAGCTTGCAATTTATTGGCGTCCGGCCTTTTTCCCAACCAAGTGATGCACTTAATGAAATTTGTAAAATATACGCGAATGCATTTTTTTTAATTGCTCGTTAAAATGTATTGGGCATGTTCTTTAAAAGGTGGAGAATGAATGTGGCTGCGAAAGGAGTGCGGATCTATTGACTGGAGCACGAATTTTGTTATAGTTTAGGTTAAAATGCAAAATTAAATGAGTGAAAACATTTACTATGCACTTTGTTATGTTAATGTTAAGCGTGAATTTATTTATTAAATTTGTGTGACTTAGAGTCAAATACTTTTTTAGAAAAAAAAAATTAAAAATAACTTTACATATTCCTATCAAGTAAATGGGTCAAGAAATTGAATAGAGTATACATTTTATTAGTTGTTAGGTTTAAATAATAAGGTAGCTGAGGTTAAAAATAGATTCCCTGTTAATTTTGCTGGTGGAAATGCTCATTGTAGATTTCTTTTTTTCAATAATAAGAATCAACATTTAAGAGAGTGAAGGAAGGAAGTTGAGTTTAAATAAATATAATATACATACATATTCACTATATTTTGTCGCATTTGTAAGCAATGCCTGACTCTAAATCGTGAGTTTGCGTTTATTTGTCATTTAATTTGGCTGAATCTGAGGCTTACAGCAGAAAATGTATTATTATTATGAATTATATTCAAACAGTGTTGTTATTTCAATATCTGGACTGTTCATTTGAATTGGTTTTTCAAATTTTAGATTTAGATGCTTACGAAATAGTCAACATAATCGACAGTCAACATTTCTTTACCTCTATTTTATTCCCTTTTTCATTTTTATTTCTTTTTAATGAACAAAGTGTAAGTGATTGGTGTCGTTGAGGTTGTGCTTTAAAGCCAAAGCCAAGAGCTAAAGCCAAAAACATTGCATTAGCGCAGACATGTGTACTCAGCCGGAGAAGTGTGCGTGTTTCTTTTGTGCTTGTTATTGTTATTATTATGGGAGTGTGTGCGTGTTAGTGTGAGTGTGTGCGTGGCAATTGTTTGTGTAGTTGTTGCAAAAACTTTTGCTTTTGTTGTATTTAGTTGTTTTGTTATTTGGCGCGCTCAGTGCGTTCGTTGTTCGTTGTTGGTTGTTTGTTGTTCGTTGTAGCTGCAGCTGTTTAGCTGCTTTTGTTTTTGCTCCACTCTGTGCTCTGTTGTTGTGGCAGCTTCCGTTTCCGCTGACTTTGCTTACTGTATGTGTTTGTGTTTGTCTGTGCCTTGCCTTCCTGTTTGCGCCTGAAGAAGTCTTTGAACTCCTTGCAGACGCTTCTGGCTGGCTTTATATTTCGCCTGCCTTTCGTTTACTTCATAAAATTGTAAAATATTACGCAAATAAATAGAAATTGTGTGCGAGGAAGATAGAGAGAGTGTGTGTGAGAGAAAGAGAGGAAGAAGCGGCTACTTAGACAACACCCTGGGGAGCTACAAAAGTTTTGAGCGTCTTTAATTTCTGCCACACCACAGCAACTCCTCGGTCTCTCTCTCTCTCTCTCTCTCTCTCTCTCTCGGTCTCTAGGTTTAACTCCCTGTGCAGCCACAACTCACATTAAAGTCAAAAGCTGTGACAGCAACATTTTAGAATATTTTTTATATTGCCTTTTGCTGTTATGTTTACCTGATGATGTGGCAGAGGCAGAAAGAGAGAGCTTGAGGTAGGCAACAACAGAAACTTGGCTATTGCATTTGTGTTGCACGTTTTTTCGGCGCTTTCCCTTTGGTTTTTTCCATTGCTCCTGCTGATGACGTTTTATTGTGTTTGTGTTTTTTTTTTCTTTTTTTTGCAACGTTTGCTATTTTTATTTTTCCCTCTTCGCCGCTGGTTTGGCCTTCCCCTCTAACTGGGGCTGGGCTGCTGCTTATTCTCTGCAGTCTAATATCAACACTTTTGTGCTTCGTAATTACTTTGAAATTAGTTTGCGTCGCAAACTTTGCACATTATGCGCATCCTTATGCCTGGCTCCGAGCATTACACACACACATATACATATGTATATGTAGTTGCCTTAAAACATTAAAGTTGCCATTAGTGTTGTTCTGGTTGTTGTTGTTGTTGTTGTTCGCCTCCCTTTTACGCTCTGTCTCTCTTTAGCTCTTTCGCTTGCTTTTTGCTGTTTTGACATTGTTTTCTGAACTTGTTTGTTATTTCTGGGATTTGAACGTGTACGTGTGTGCGTGTGTGTGTATGCGCGAGTGTGTGTGTAGTTAAGCGCGTCCATGTCACAAATAAAATAAATATCATTTAATTGCTTTCAAAATACACACACACAGCGCATTTGTGACGCCAATGTAGCAAAAACATCATCAGCTAAAAAGCATTGCCAAAGAGTTTTAAGAGAGAAAGAGACAGGGATAGAAAGAGAGAAAGTTAGACAGCGCGAAAGTAGTAAATTTAAAGAGGAAAAATGGCTTTGGAAACCAATTTGTATCGAGTCAAAGTCAAAGTTAATGTCCCAGGGCAATGGCAACCAAACTAATTGCGCACAGGGTAAGATAAAGGCTAGAAGAGGAGAGAAAAGCAGGGAAAGGAAAGTGTGTTGGAAATTCAAAGTATAGAATAATAATTATTAACAAACGGCAAAGGATGAAGAAAGAGTTGCAATGAAAACAAATTTTGAAGATATATAAAAAGGGGGTGAATGAGTCCAATGTGAAATGAAAGAAACACAGATTAAAAACAAGAAAGTGAATATAGATAATACTTAAAAAAAAGTAAATAATGAGGATTTTCTAGAGATTGATCAAAATTAATTGAGAAAGTGAAATGAGAAATAAAAGAAACTGATAAATAAGAAAGAAAAGGCATAAAAGATTGTTTATATATATATAGGTAGCAAGATACCAACGAAAATATATGTATATTAATTTTAAATAGAATATATGGGATCGATGGAGATTAACTGAAATATGTAGCAAAAAATATTGAAATCAAATTTAGGCAATTAAAATATGTTATATATTACCCCACAGCAAAATGCCACTTTAAATAAACATCGAAATTCAAGAGTATTAAAAGCGAGCTTATTCAACTTCTGTGTGTGCTTGCGCTTCTAACATATATACTATATAGTAAACCACGTTTAATTTGCTGTTATTTTCCATGGCAAGCGCTAGTTTTTAAGTAGCTTATGTAACGTTATTGTTGCAGCTGTCAGTTTTGCATTCGCTTTGGCCACATAATCAAAGCTCGTGAGTAGCTCAGCTTTTTGATTGCTTAAAAAAGAACAAAATAGGAAAGGTAAAAGCCAAAAACATAATGAAAATTTGCGGTGGCAAGGCAAATAGAAATTGTAGCTGCAACAACACAAACTGTGTATGTTGCATGCAAGCAGGAACAAATAAAGAAATAAATAAACAAAACGATAGACAATGAACATGTGAAGAGGGCAAGAGAATGGAAGGAAATTCGAATGAGGCCAACGCGTGGCTAATGGCAAAATAAAAGAGACAATATATTATTTAAACAGCAAGAAAAGGCAGGAAAAAGGAAAAATAGAGATAAAGAAAGAGAGAGAGAGAAGAAAGACATCACAAATTGGAGCACGTTGCGTATGCGCAACATTAAATGCAGTCGTTGCAAATGATGTTGCGCATACGACGCGTTGTGCAAACTGCAATTAAAATCATGCATTTTTAATACGCAGCGTCAACACTTGCATAAGCAAATAAGCGACAACAACAACAACAACAAGTTCAACCAGTGCCCACGGCTAAGCAAACATTTTAAAATATTTAAACAACGCGACGAGCAACAATAACAACAACAAGAAGTTGACGTGTCGTTGTCGTTGTCGTTGTCGTCGTCGTCGTTGGGTTAAGTGCCCGCCCTGCATTTTTATGCTTGATTGTGTTTTATGGGTGGACGTGGCACCTCGATGTCAGTCCATGTTCAAAGGGAGAGCAGGGAAAACTCGTTGCCAGCCGCAGCGCCATAAATACTGTGGCTTGTTTCTCGCATGTAGTTCGCCTCTGTATATGTGATGTGTGTGTGTGTGTGTTGGCGGCACGCCCCTTAACAACGCCACGTAGCAAAAAGAGGTTTCTTGACTCACTGCCACCGATTGCTTCTGTGCCGTTGACGTTGCCCTTTGCAAAGGATGCCGTTGGTTGCTCGTGCATTTTTTATGTTGCAACCTGGTTGCTCAAATAACGCACAAGCCAATGAAGCATGCATCCGCCGTTGCCACACCACGCCACTGATATTTGTGCAACGATTTTCCAACTTTGTGTGGGGCTGTTCGAAGCGCTAATGAAAACTCAGGCAGCCGAAGCAGCTGCTGTAATACAAACAACAATTATGTATTGCGGAGGCATCTCATAACTTGCCACAGTTCAAGTTATGCGAGCAGCTACAGATACAGATACAGTTACAGACACAGATACAGCTACAGATGGAGCGTCTACAGTTTTATCTTCATCTTCAGCTGCTGCGTGGGTGAAAATTAATTAAAATTCCTTTGAGCGTCGGCGAGATGCCTAAAGTAAATTTACAAAGTAAATTTCGCCCAAATTGAGAAAGATGTTGCGAGCTGAATATTTTATAAAAACGTAACTCTTTCTATGAAACGTAAAAGCTATTCACTTGGGCTACTTTAAGGTGACCAAAATTGGCGACTAGATCGATGAGATTTGCATAGTTAATATTAAGTACAAATTAATAGGAAAACTAGAATTGAATTGTGTTAAAAGCCAGCAATTAATAATTATTATGGCAAACTTGTAAAGCGTAAATATTTAATTGCCCGAGGCGCAATTTAAATATTTATAGCATTGGCTCTTAAAAATGTATTCTTTGCTTTTATTTTTTCAACTCTTTTGGCTTTTAAGGAATATTTATTTTACGTTCGTGACAATTTAAGGCACTCTTCCACAAGCTGTAGACCTCAGCGATTGCTGCCAATATAATTAATTAAAATTCGGGCTTGGCATTGACCTGGAGACAGCAGCTTTTGCTGCCTTTCGGGTCACCTGCGGGCAACTCCATTAATTATTGTCAACAATGTGTGTGTGAGTGAGGAGTGCGGAGAAACTTAACGAAAAATCATTTATTATTTTAATTAAGCTGGTGAAAATGTGGCTGTTGCTGCTGTTGCTGGTCAGGTGAAAAATTGTGACCGCATCAAATGAGGCAACTGTCAATTGCCTGTAGCAAAGGGCAGAGGTCAGAGGGCAGCACAGAGCAGCAACGTGTTGCTGACAGTTGTTCAATTTACGTCAAAAAGTTGTGCGCCTTATGGCGGCAGTTGCTGCTGTTGCTGATAATGTTGCTCTTTTTGCAGCCGTCATTTTCATGTTAATTATTAATGAATTTCATTTATTGATGACTTCACAAAGTGAGCAATCAGTTTTACTTTGTACTTGTTAATGTTGTTGCTGTTGCTGTTGCTGTCGCTGATGTTGATACTGCCATTGCTTTCTCTGATGTTGCTGTTTTTACTGCTGCTGCAAAACCCTTGGGGCTAAAGACAAAATGCTTTCAGTCAGCAATTTGTGCGCATAATTTTATTAATTAATATTTTATGCATGTTTGAAGAGGCCGTCATAATAAATGAAGCCTTTTGATTTGCTATAATTATAATACAATTATTATGTATGCAATTGATTGCTAATTAATTGTGAATATGCAATGCAATGATTGATTGATTTAAAGTGTGTAATATTTAAAGGAAATATCTTAGCTCTGAAAGCTTTTTCTTAAAAGTCTTCCACAATAAGTTCTTCATATTTTAGTCACATGTTTGCCTACGTCTGTCGTCTGATCAAATGCTTGCTGATGGCATTAATGGCCTCACATCACCATCTCTTTACGTTTGCAAAACTTTTCATATGCCAAATTCGCGCTGACAACTTGACAAGCAACGAAACGGAAGTGAAAGCGGAAAAATAAAAGAAAAGGTGAAGAGCCGCAATAAGTTTGAATGAAGAATTTAGCTTTATGTGCTTGTACTCATATATATAAATGTATATAGTATTTTCTTTGGCTGCTCTGTATGCATAACAAATACGTGTGCTTCACTCAGATGCGTGCTGGCATTTCATCAGCTTTACGAGGTAGCCAAAAATAAGGTTAACACAGTGAAGAGAATCTCGTGGCCAGCCAGCAAAAAAAAAAGAAAGAACTTTGCAACTGATCAACTTTTGTCTCCTTGTCTTGTGTTGTGTTGTGCACTTAACACGCCGCCATCGTGTTTATTATGTATGAAGCGTAGTCAACGAGTCGCACTCACGCACACTCACACACAAACAGCACACACACACATACTGGTGGCTGTCAAAGTTGCTGAATAAGTTATATTTGGCTGCCTGCTGTTTTTGTGTGTGTGTGCGTTTCGTTGCTTGCGGCCCATTTAAGTTAGATTAGCCGAGAATAATATTAATCAATCACGCCTTAGGATTTTTGGCCAGGCATGCGAAGACACACACAGGAAGACAGTTCTCGTTCCTGTTAGGCATTTTGTTGCTCCATTTGCCTAAGTCTGTTGAAATTTGCCGCTGGCGCTGCTGGATTTGCTTTTATCTCATCATTGTTCTTCCTGCCGTTGCTTTCTCGCCTCCTCCTCCACCTCCTCCAGCTCCATGATGAGCTTCATCATGAAACGTCCTGGCTGACAGCTGCTGCCGCCCAACATCGAAGACGAAGACGAAAACGTGTCCTGGCTTAGTCAACTTGCCAAGAAAAATTGCCAAAAACATTGTGTATGTGTATTTGTGGTGTTTACTACGCATTGTATGTACATATATATATATATATGTATGATTGGCCCCAGTGTCCTGCGCTTTACTGTCCCGCTGTCTGCATATCCTGTATCCTGTCAGTTTTTTTTTTGCATCACCTCTCCCCCCATCCTCATTGCCTTTTGTCTGTCTGTTATAACATCATTTATTTAGCACTGCGGGCTACATTTTTTTCTTTCTTTTTATTTGAATTTATGCTGATAATTTGAGTAGCAGAAAGAGAGAGAGGTAGTGCGGGAGACAGCAAACTAAATCTAGCTGGCTCAGACAATGTCAAATGATAGCAGATGCAGTGGCAACATCAGCAAGGTGCTTGCCACACCCCACCCCCCACGTTCACCTCTGGCAGCTGCTGCCTCTGCCAGCAAGTTGCCGTATGATTAATCTGCCACATGAAGACAACGCTCGCAACGCACTTTATCATCATGCACAACGCACAACGAACGCGCGACTCTCTCGATGCAAAGTATATTAAATATTAATGCCTTGCCAGCTGCGCAACACTCACACACACATGCACACATGTACACTTGTGTCCGCTTGCTGTTTGGCAACACTTTTGTGACGCAATTTTTTAAGTAAATATTGATGGCCAATAACAACAACAGCGGCAGTAGCAACAAAAGCAGGGAAACAGCTCAAATTTAACAGCAATTCATTCAGCTGACATCAAAGCGTGTTTGCCAATTTTCGCTTTTTTCCACAAAAATGAAGTAAATAGGGAAATATTCCTCTGTTTTTCAAGACTGCTGCTCGACTTACAAACACTATTCAATGAGAAAAACTAATATATTTAGTAGACAGACAGAATTCTTGTAGTTAGTGCAAATAAGAGCAGTAAGAAGTAATAATTCAAGTAACTAAATATATTAAGTTAGAAAAGAAGAAGGAATGTTTTTCAAAAATAGCCAACAAATTGAAAACTGATTTTTAAAAAGTATAGAATTATTTTATTTCTAATATTTGAAATTAACTAGAAATTTTCTTCATTTGGTTTTCCATTCAGAAAGTGCTCTAACAACTACTTCATGTCTACTCTCTGTCCTCTTGTATATTCTCATACAGTTAATACCGACATATTAACATCAATTGTTGCCACATTGTTTTTCCCCACGCACACTCACATTTTATTGTGAAACTTAACAGATCCGATTTACGCTCATCAACTGAAATGACCAACTTTAATTAGCACGTTTTTCCATCAGGAGTTTTATGGCCAACAATCAGCAATTCTGTGCAGGATCAAAAGCTTTGGACCATCGCTTGTACATTCATTTTGTACTCAGCTGCAGGGTATTAAAAGTGACTTCAATTTTGTTGCACAGCAGCTGCTTGTTGCATGCAACACACACTCACTTTTACATCTCTTTCTCTCTCCAATTGCTGTGTTTTTTTACTTTCTGGTATCATATGTTATCATAAATTTATGAACGTGTGCCATCAACAGGCGCCACCCACATGACACAGCAGCTGCCACACTCCTCTTCCTCTCACCCTTCTCCGCCTCTCCTTTGTGGCTGCTGTAGGTGCAAATGTAGCTGCTGCTGTTGGCGTCGTTGTTGCTGTTGCTGCTGTTGCTGCTGCTGCGTCGTCATCAAGTTTTATGCGCATATTTGTTTTACCGTAAAAGTAGCTTGTAAAGCGAAGAGAGAGAGAGAGAGAGAGAGAGAGAGAGAGAGCGACGCGAGGGGCGTTAAACAGATTGCACACAGCTTAATGTCTACTAAAAATCGAATTGTGATCCATCAACTATGCTGTATATGGCAGCAGGTCGAAGTTGTTCCGTTTGCAGAGGAAAAATGAAGAAAAGTGGCGGAAAGAAGTGAATTGCGAGGGAGCAACGAGCAAGCGGGGGAGGGGTGAAAGTTCCTGTCGCTTGTCTGACGTGATTTTTGTAGCGCATTTATGTATAATTTTATATTTATGAGCATGGCTGTTAAAAATGGCCAAAAGTCGACGAAGCAGCTCCGAGATGTGTTTATGCCTTTAATGCTGATTTATGGCGTCAAGGCGAAAAAGCGTTAACTTTCCGCATGTGTGTGTGTGTGTGTGGGAGAGAAAGGCAAAAAAAAGGCGAGTGAAATTTTTACTGACTAAACATTAATCAAAGTTTAATGTCTGCCTAAAGAGCATAAAAGGGTTACGGAAAAAAACTGTTGCCTACTTTGCAGCGCCCTTCATTATCAATGCACGTAAAAAGCGATGCGCCAAGCCATTACTTGCATGTTCAAGGCAAAAACTACTTCGGCCACAACAGCAACAACAGTGGCTTTAAATAATAAATACTCTTGAGAATTGTGGGAGAAATTGCTGTTGTTGTTTTGAGGGGGAGTTCCAAAATGCAGGCCGCAGGCGGCAAAGACGACGACGCAAAGGCAAAAGCCAACAAAAAAAAATTGGCAACAGCTTGAATCTTGAGCAGCACTTGATGACTTGCCGCAGGGCGCTGTGGGCGTGGCAATAAGGCGGAGAGAGAGGGAGCGATGGTGGTTATACAACCGCAAGTCCCAATAAGCCACTTAAAAAGTTTATAATTAACAGCAGCAGCCACAAACTGAAAACAAGAAAAGAAGCAACGCAACAACAACAAGAATAACTGAAAATAAAATAATAAAATTTTGCAGTAAATTAAAAATGTTTTGCTCGTTGTGCCAGTTGCAAGTTTTTCTTGGCTTTGGAGTTAAAAGCCGAGTTAAGCGGCAACTTCATTAGCTGGCATGCATTAGAAATCAGAGTGGAAGATAAGAGGCGAGTTGAAAAGAGAAAGAGAAATAGAAGTAGAGAGAAAGAGAGCAGGTCAGGGCTAATCAAAATGCTTGGCGGTGACTGTTCATATTATTTTTAATCAATTAAGAGCTGTCAAAAGGCGGCAAACAGAAACTTAAATGATGCGCCTCACACGTGACATGTCTGCCAACATCCTGCAGGACACGTAGCTCTCCTACACACACGCGCACGCAGACGGACACACTTCTTGTGTATAGAGCTCGTTCTTACAATGGACCATCGTTATCTGTGGCCATTTGGTCGCCTTTATATTTACTTATATGCAGTTAATAATTATGTCACTCCCTCATCATGCGTGTGTGTGTGTGGGTGTGTCGGTGTTTGTGTGTGTGTGTGCTTGTCTCACGCCTCTTGTTATGGGAATACCCCTATTATATGCTCTGCTACTTCTAATAATGCGCCCATTGGCTGTCATCTCTCGCAGCACTGAGCCATAGACAAAAGCCTCAACCCAAATGCTGCCAAAGATTCGCAAACAAAAGCGCAGCAGCGGCACACATGCTCTAGCTCTGTCTCTTTCTCCTCTCTCTCTCTCCTCTCTGTCTCGTTCTCTCCGTTGTTCTGGCTATATGTGTGTATGTGACAGCTGTTGTTCTGTTGTCTGGCAAGCGGATGTGCGAGCATTGTGTTGGCACATCCGGTTACATTATGAAACTAACGCACACACACACTGAGCCTGTTATGCAGTAAACTTAAATGGTACGACCTTCTTTTTTCCCATTTTTTTCCTTCTTTTTTGTTGCCTAGACTCCAGTTCCAGCTGGCGTTGCCTGGCGTTGTGTGCTCTGCATTAAATATACTCGTTTTGCTCGCTCGTCCTAGCCTAGCAGCCTCATATTCTGGGCACTGTTCTTAAGTGTAACTACAGGCAGGGCCACACGTTGGGGCCATAACTCATGGACCGTTAGTATATATGGGCATCAGGATGCTTTTACCAGGCTAGTTACAGCGAAACACTGCACTACACACCACTTTTTGTGGAACAGAACTAAATGTAAAATACATAGCATACTTTCTTGAGTAGCGTTCGAAGGAAGTTATTTATTGGAATAAGCCTAAAAGTATGCTGCAAGAGTTGTATGAACGATAGGGAGTTGATTTTGAATAAACAGTTCGAAAATGTAGCATTTAATAAAGCTTTACCAGAGTCATAAGTGATAGAAGACATATTTTTAAAACGTAACAAAAAATCATTAAAAAATCAAAATAGATTTCCTTTTTTAATTGAAATTATATTGTTTTTGTCCAAGTAATTAAATGTTTTTAATAAAATAAATAAAGTCAATACTATTAATAATTCAGCTAAGTGTTATAAATACTTTGAAGATGAAAAGAGGAATCAGAATGCTTCACTTGAAATGAGATCTATTGTATTTTACTTGAACATTTTTATTCTCTCTCATTTCGACTACAAACTCTTGCTGTCTAGTGTAATTTAATGGTGGGCGCTGTTTATGCTCTACATGCTGTTGCTGCGAACACACATTAAAGCCATCAATTTCATGGCAGTTTTTGGGCCCAAAGCAGGTTATCGGCACACTGAGTGAAAGAGGGTTTTTCTTTGCCACTCTTCCATTTCCACTTTGCACACTTCCTGCTACGTTCGGCAACGAGGCAGAAAAGAGTATGAGTATATATTTTATGGTCCTTGGTTGGGCACTTGGGTAAGCAGATAATTACATAAAAATGAATAATAATCTTTAATGATGCTGCGCCACGGCGATGTTGTCTCCTGGGGTATTGACAACAGCTTATTGACAAAATGTGTTAATGATTTTGCAAATTGAATTCGCACCGTGTTGGAGAGAGAAGAAAGGGAATCCTTTTGAGCTGCGCTTGTAGAAGGAACAGGAAGTGAATTGTGGGCAATCACCTGCAGCAGGATGGCAATCTAAATAGCCGGAAGTCCACGGGCAGCTGCTCAAGCTTAAACTGTAATCTAAGGCAAGACATGCGTGTGCGTGTGGTCAGGGTGTGTGTGTGTGTGTGTGTGAGTGTCGGATGCTGCATTTGATAAGGCACGGAAGTGTCTGCTGCAAAGAGACCACAAAGGAGAGAGAGAGAGAGAGAGATAGAGAGAGAGAGAGGGAGCACAAGATGTGCACAACTAATAAGTAACATTGCATTTGGTGGCAAGTTGGGGGATGTTGGCAGACCGCTAAGCCAATAGACAATGAATCGAGTTAAGTGCAAGCGAAAGCATAAACGCTGTAACAGACCCAAAAGATACGAACGAGAAGCAGAGCATGGGAGATTATTAGTTGTCGGATAGTAAGACAAATAGCGCATATAAATAAGCCACTCGCTGACAAGGCAACGGCAACAGCAGGAGGAGCAGCATCCTTCTCTTTTGCGAGCAGATTGAGTCATGGTCGAGAATGCTCCTGCGGCTTTATAAAGTAAATAGAAATTGTAATAATGAGATAAGAACAATAAGCGTCATGTCTGCTTGCCATGCGATAAAACTGAAGAGCGATGATGAAGTTGATGACGATGAGCTGCAGATTGTGCTGAAGAACAGCTGCAGCCAGCGTTGCTTTTATCTCAATCTAACAATCGACACTCTGTCCAGTGTCCAGTTTTGTGAGTGCGTCTGTTCAGTTCAATATCTCTGCTCATATTGATGTCTCGCTTGCCGGAGCGTGATTATGAGCAGCCTAAACGTATTAAGGCCAAGTTGATTGGTTCTTGCCGATAGAGCACTAAAAATTGCGCCATTTGTTTGCTTTTGGAGGGTGGTGGGGGAAGAGAGAGAAGAATCGACTGCGTGATATATTGAACAGACATGAGGGATAAGCTTAAGCTTAAGTCATAGCAGCTGTTGTCCACACAGTGTTGGCTTAATCTCTGCTCCAAACGATAAGCGGCAAAATTCCACAGTTAAGACAACGAGAAAGATAAAGTATAGCTATTGTTGAGGGAGACTTGCTGTCCTCGAGTGCCAGTTAATGTTGTATAATTAAAGTAAGCTCGCTTAAGATTGACGAGCGAATGTTTTCTGTGGTCATAATCCCAAACAAATTGCAATTGCCTGCAGTTAATTATGGAATTGGGCTTACAACTTTTGCTGTTGAAAACAATCTGGCAAATTGAAAGCAACAATAGGCAATTCGTTACGAAACGGCAACGGAAATACAGACGAATCCGTTTCGATAACATCGCAGCAGCAAGGCAACATTTTCAATTGCTGCAACTGCTGTTTAATGTTGCCCCATACACAGCAGGTTGTGGGTTAGGATTCCGGCTGCCTTTAAGCTGTGCAATCATCGATGTGCATCTCGATCTTTCTGGTCTGACGTTGTCTGCCACGCGCAACGCATATCCGTTAGTTGGTTTCTGACTCTTTTACAACGTTGCTGCCACAGACACCAGAAACGAGAGTGCGGTGGCAGTTGCATAAAGGTAAAGATAGATGATAGCAGTAGGAGCACTCGAGGCATAGTCAACAACGTCCTCGTCGTCGTTTCTAATGCAGCATTGCGAATGCAACAGACAGACAGGCAGCATCACACATACACACACACACACACAGCGACAACACTAATGCCAGCTCGCCAATCGGCAAGAGTCGTCATTATAAATTGAAAGACATTTCCAGCAACAGCAACAGCAGCGGCCAGCGCCTGCAGCCAAAAAGGATATACAGCGTGAAGTTCTCAGCTAAAACTGCTGCTGCTGCTTCTCCTAACTGCATCCGGCAACAGAGATGGAAAGAAAGCCAGAGAGAGAGAGGTAAGGGAAGTAAAGGAAGTCTAGAGCTGGCAGCTGATGCTGCTGTCGTCGTTGTGGACTGTTGCGCTGGCTGAGAGTCTGTAACATGTGTCGCTTCAAGGAAATTGAATTTTTATTAAAGGAAAACATTTTTATTGCAGATTATTTTCATTTTATTTTCGTGATGCGGCTGCGGCGGCGGCGGCTCCTATCAGAGTCTTAGCTGATTGAAATTTCAACATCCGCCGGCAGCCTGCAATTCAATTATAATGAAAAAGTGAAAGGAACAAAAAAGACATAGAAAACTTTTGCCGCTTAACTTTGACAGTTAATGTGTCTAATTAAATTGCTGAGGATCGGACACAAACAATGAAATAACTCCGTTATTTGAGTTATGAAAATATATAAAAGGGTATTAAATAGTCGTTTATTGCATTGACTTTAACGAAGCCTGATAGCGATGTTCGCTTTTCGATTTTCCACTTGCCCGCTCGATTTTCTTTTGCTGTTTTCTTTGCCTTTGCATTTTAGCATTTTTGTGTGTCGGTTCTTTTTAGATGTTTACATGCCTTTTCAATTGAAAATTCAAGCTCAAGTTGTGCGCAATTTGGTTGTGAAGGAGCCACGCCCAAAAGCACACGCCCCCATTTGGAGCACTCAAGTAGATTTTGTGGCTTTAAAAATTATTGTCGGTTTAGATTCGAAAGGATGTGGCTGAATAATATGGCAATTTGTGTTGCAGTTGCAGCTGCATTCGTAGTTGCAGATTTCTGTTGACTGCTCGTAAAAAAGTCAGTTGGGTTAAATGTCGTTCTTGTTCTCCTTGCTTGCCAAACGACAATGGAAGCCATTGAGTCATAAAATTTATAAAAGCATTTGCAATAAGCATTGCCAAAAGTATCCACAACTCTGCACTTAAAATGTTTGCGAAAAAACGAACAAAAAAGATAAGAGTTGGTCAGGAACGATAGCGAGAGAGAGAGAGAGTGAGATAGAAATCGACAGGGAAAAGTTATGTGAGGAGGAAAAAGGAAAAACAGACAAGCGAAATATACTGTACAAAAATTTGCTGGCAAGTACTTACCATTTTATTGATTTTGAACATTCGTTTCGATTTGGACATTTTTGCTTGGTCAGTTTGGTGGCTGCTTTTGCGATATCTGCAATGAGGCAAAAATATAAAATTACATTATTTTTCTGTTTGCTGCAATGCTGCATTAATGTAGCGGATAAGAATATACAAAATGCAAAGTTCACTAAGCTTGACAGCTTAAGCACAATATTTATTGGACACATAATTTACCAAGTTCGAATAAAAAATTAATAATTAATGATTCCGTTTACTTAAAAACAAGCAGAGTGTGCTCGACGGTATTATTCTTAAAATATACTAAATTCATATACCAAAAATACCAAAAATCTACCGATAGAAATTTTTAGTATACTTTCTAAACATACCATAGAGTGTAAAATATACCAAATTATCATCCAAAGCAACTAAGACTAAAATGCAAATGGCGTTTTTCGCCATATATGTTATTTACAATTTTATAACTTCATACTGACGGACGGACAGACAGACGGAAAGACGAACAAGGCTGATCAAAAATATATTGGGTATGCCTTCTTCTGCCTGCTACATGCATTTCCTGCAGTCACAATGTTATAATCAATATATTGTATTCAATATATAGATTTGAATGTATTTCTATAATAGCTTTTACACATATTTCGCTTTAAAATAACAATTACTCCTATTAATATAAGCTTTTGTTGCTTTCGAAACTAATTTTTAAAACTTTAAATAAGCTCTATAATTGTAGCTATTCAATGTTACAACACTAGCCGCTCAGCAATTAATGCATATTATAAATATTTCAAAAGGGTTTTAATTGTGTTGTTTTTTCATAGCTTCTTGCTCTTTTCATGTGCAAGTGGCACATCAACTCTTGTTGTTTAGTTTTATTTAAAGTATTGTAAGCATGCAAATGGCAAAAGAATTTGCAAGTCAAAAATCGTGCTTTAAAATAAACAAAAAGGTGGCATAAAAAAGAGCCAACGCGGCAATGAGAATTATGGGCTGGCAGGAGGAGAAAATAGTGTAAAAAAAGGAAGGGGAAGAAATAAAAGTGAAAAACAAGAAAAGCTTCGTCCCCAAGGATGCGAAGGACAAAGGGAACTTTGCACTTTTGTTTGCCGTCACGTGCACTCAATAAACTTTGAACAAATTTGCATTTGCAACACACTCGCACACACACTTGCATGCACATTGTTGCAGCCAAAAAAACGAGGCAGATAAGGTAAAGAGGCAAAACGCAGAGGCGGAGGCAAACGCATCGAGTCGAGTCGAGTCGAGTCGAGTCGAGTTTCAGTCGCAGCGGAAACAAAGTTGAGCACACAACGTCCATTTCCTTGTTTTTGTTTGTTGCACCATTCGATTGAGCTCGATTTGCAACGGCTTTTTGTGCCACAGATTGCCAACTGGTTTCAGGTGTTTCCGACCAGCAACCAACAACAACAAACTGTGGGAGAAAAAAATAGGTTGCCCAACAAGCGGCTTAGGCCAATCTGGCGATGCGAATCTCAAAGCTGGCATCTTTAAGGATCAGCTGATGTAAAAAGTGTTTCCCACTTGTAGTTTTTCTTTTCCTTTTTTTGCTCTTTTTATTTCTGTGTTATTGACAACTTGGCAAATGAAATGCAAATCGAAGCTGGCAAATGCAATTCGCAGCGTAATGAAGAATTCTCAATGCCAATGGGGAATGAGAGTCCCGAGTCTTGTCAAGCAAATGAGGGAAGAGCAATAACAACAAGAACACCAACAATCAGCAAAGGGAGCGCAAACGCATCAACAGTGGGCGTGGCACACTCGTGTTGCACCTGCAAAGCTGGGAAAGCGAGAAAATGAGTTTTCTGCAATTTTGTTGCTGCTTTGCAATTTATGCAAAAGTCAAATGTTGATTTGTGGCCAGCTGCAGCGAGCAGCAGCCGGACTCTCTAGCATATATACATATATACATATATTGATTTAGTGCGGTTTTTCTGCCACAGACTCAGAAGCACATTGCTTCTGCTACCTGCTTTATGCCACGTAGTTGCTTAAAGGGGTGTGATTACTACAGGATGTAGCAGAACTCTCGTTTGCAGTTGTTTCTCTATTTTAAGTTTTGCCTCTATGTCTGCATTTTAGGATTAAATTCGTAGCATGAAGAGTCGAAGTCTAAGTCGTTTGCCATTTGCCATTTGCATAATAATTGGCCTCACGAATACGAGCTGCACTCCAAGAGTCAGAGCAAAATGGGAATAAAAAATGAATGTGGTGGCAGCAGGGGGCAAAAAGTAGTTTTGTGGCGCTTGTGGCGAAACAGCAAAAAGGTCAAACAATTTGCTATTGATGGAAATGGATCAGAGCATCATCATGAGAGGCATCTTATCCGTTGATGATGCCCCACTCTTGTGTGAAGTGCTCAGAGCTAAGAACTCTTGTATTGCTCTGCTGTTTAAGCATTTTCTGCAGTTGAAGATTTTCCATCCAGCATACCTTCTGGTTATTAATAATATTGTGTTGATTACAAGACGACAAATTCGCTGAAGCTTGAAATTAACGCTATTGACATAACAACCCGTTACTTGCTTCCTTCTCCTTCATCCTTTTGCCAGACCCTTCACGTGTAGAGCAACCCTTATAAGTGAAAGAATTAAATTGGCACTCTTTGGCAAAATGATGTATTTACCCAGAATCCCTCTTATCCCAGTCTGTCCCTCCGCCTGCAATTTGAATCCTTGGCACACAGCTGCCAGAGACCCACAGAGAAACCCTGCTCAACTTGATCGAAAAGTTACTTTTTACCTTTCGCCCGTTGCCTTTTGCATTTTATCAAGGGTTTCAATTTAATAACAAGCACCGTCAGCAGCCAGCAGCTGAGTTCACAACTCTCTCTCTCTCTCTCTCTCTCTCTCTCTCTCTCTCTCTCGTGCTGCCAAAAGTATTTTTATACCTTTTTAAGGGCATTTGTCGCGAAGTTTTTTTTTTGAGCTAAATCAGCTTTCAATGATTTATAGAAGACATCTTGACAATATTTTTTCTTGTAAATGAGTTTTCAGTTGTGTCAAATTTTATAAATTAAAATTAAAAATAGAATAGACAATGTCGCGGAATATGAAATGTAAAAGTAAAATACAGAAAATGCCAAAATTCTCAACTTTTAATTTTAATAAAAATATTCATATTTCAATTTGAAATGCAAAAATAATTATAAATAAAAAATAATTCAACAAAATATTATTTATCAATAATCTGGTATATTTTTTACTTTGTCTTTGGTATATTTTTGAATTTTTGCGGTATTTATAAATAATTAAAATATAAATCAATATTATATTATTTATTATTTCAATTTATTTTTAGTACTTTTCTTTATATAATTGATTAGCACAATCCTTGATAGCTCTTTATCTGCAGTACTCTTATGGCCAAGTTATTGGCCACACCTCTCAATCTTCTTTGCCCTTGCAGGTCACCATGCCTCTTTCCCATGTGTGTGTTGACAACAGGAAATTGTCGGTTGAACGCCATAAATTATGGCACACTTTACTGCATTCTACACTGGCATTATTGCCCATTTTCCCCTCGCTCCCTTCACCGTCAAACTCGCTGCCTAATGGCAAATGAAATCAGCTGTAATTTATACCTCTTTATAAGGATTTAAACATGTTTATATTTATTTTCCACACACATTTTTTCTGTTCGCTCTCTCGAATACTTTGCAATTATTTCCACCTGGGCAATAAATTACCGTAATTAATTTGCCAAAAAAATGTTGCATTCCATTGGTGGCGTGTTTTTATGTCTGGATTATTATTGTTAATCATTTTAATTGGTATTTGCGTGGCGACATTGTTTATATTGCGTTAATTTAAAATCAATTTAATAAATGTTGTATCTATTAAATTGCACTTGATTAAACACAACCAAATATTTAGCCAATAGATTGTCTATCAAAGTATTAGAAATTGTTTATCTTAGACCGCAAAACTTTGGATAGAAAGTTTATATGGCCTTAGGTATTATAACTTTGTGTAACAAGAGCAGTAGAACAATTTTTGAAACATAAAAAATTAACTACAGTTTGGTAGAATGTATTTAAGAAATACTTTTGTGTGCCAAAAAAATTGAGTCCTAGCTGCCTTGTCTGACAATCTATTGTAGTATGTTTTGTACTTTACGGTATATTTTTTAATATTGTAGTATATGTATATAAGTATATTTGTAGTATATGGTTTTCTTGAAATTTGGTATCGGATATTTTATAGTCGAGCACACTCGACTGTAGCTTTCTTAATAATTACATATTGACTTTAAGAATTTTATTTAAATTTTTCAATCAGTTGTTCACATATTTTAAATCTGTAAATCGAGTATTTACTATGTGGTGCTCAGTTGGCATTAACAATTTGCATAATGCATATTAAATCTGCCCGGTTGTAATAACAATAACAAGAGCCATAACAGCAGTTAACAACAACATTGAGACTGAGATTTATGTGCAGGAGTTGTGGCTCATTGAAGCAATTTAATTTTGTGGCTAGTACATAAATTTAATTTTAGATAAACACAAATGCTTGCAGGCAAACTAAGAGTGTATTCATGTACATATGTGTGTGCGTTTGTATTTGTGAATTAACATAATCGCATAATGCATGAGACAACATCAGAAGTAATGAAACGCTCTCAGCTCAATTATGCTGCTGAAATCTGCAATATCAGAATGCAAATCAATTAATGGAATTAATGGAAATGCACTGTTTATTAAAATCCGGTCATGTGAGTGTGTGTTTTATCTCTCAGACTGAATGCAAACTAATTAAGAACAGCAGCAAAATCTAATTAAAGTGTCTTCTTGCCTGCCTGTCCAGAGACAATAGGTAATCTCCTCGATTCATAATAAGTTTGGCACAAATCTGGCCAAAAAGCTGTGCCCAAATTTGGCCACAGGCCAAAAACACACACAGACATACTCTGTGAGACTGGCAGTCGGATTTTGTTTGCTGGGTTTTCGATGTCCACTTGAAAATCAATCAAGCAGTGCTCTCTTTGAGTGTGCTCCGAAAAACTGTTGCAAATTTTATAAATGCTGATCGGAATGGCTCAAACTCATGTTGCATTTTGCATGCCTGTCAGCTTTTCTACTCTTCATGCGACTACTAGACTTGGTGACTTGGTCTCTGAGTCAGTGTCTGTGTCTGTGTCTAGTCATTTATTTAGCACTGATTGCCAATGCACACAGAGATTTGGCAACGATGAGTTTCAATCGTTTCAACTTACAGCTACATTTTCTACCCACTGCTTCAAAAGAGTCTCTCTTTCTCTCTCCCGTCTATTTGTGTGCCTGAGGTTGGTTGCTAAGTAAACTCTCTGAACTCTGAACTGCCACTCGACAGCAAGTGTAATCAATGCCCCACACATAAACACACTCGAGTGTCACCAGCTTCAGCTTCAGATATCGAAAATGTTATGTTTAAGCGCTTTTGGCCAAACCAAATCTACTTTAGTGTCATCTGACAAAATATACATATATGCAGTATACGTTATGTATGCAGCTATTCGTGTGCTGCTGAGTTTGTCAGCTTTGTGCAAATCACTCTCTTGATACCATCGCTTCTAGGCAAAATCTAACAAAATGTGTCCATTAGGAGCTGTATCAAGTGCAGTTTAAACTCTATCGAAACCAAAGTGCAAAGCCAATGCGTCGAATGCGCAATGTATTTAAAGCTTTCACTCTACTAAAAATTAGAGATGAAGCTTTAAATACATTGATATTTTCTATTTTCTAAGTAAATCGAATTTTACAATGACAATTAAAATCATTGCAGTAAAAATTAGGCATACACGTCGTATGCGCAATGTAATTAATGCTTAAGCTTATAAAAAGTCGTATATTCCTATTTGCAAAGTTTAAGAATAATAGTTATTGAAGTAAAATATACAAGTTAAGGTAAATGCTAAATTAATATTAAATGGCAAATAATCCATAACAATTTACATTATCAAGATCTCTATGTAACATATCATTATTAATACTTCAAGAGATACCAAACATTTTACAAGAGTTGGAGGTATTAAAACTCTTAGCACAGGATGTAAAAACTATGGCTTAACTATTAAGCGTCTGCTTGAACTATAACTCAAAGCTAAAGTTAACTTTATCTCTCTGTCTCTCTAGGCAGGCAGGCGGAGTTTCCTTTATAATTGTCTGTTGCAAGTTGATGCCTGGCAACAAGCAAAGTTTTGCAAGGCTAATCAGTTGTTCAAGTTGTCAAAGCCTGAGTCAAGAGTCGACTCTCAGTCTACAAGCAAACTTGACACATTATCAAAACGTTTCGGGCTAACTCTTGAGCTCAGCCTCCTTATATACACTATGCTATCTACTTAACTTGATGATATATTTTACACGTCAAATGATAGAAGAGGCTGGCGGGAAAGGAGCAGCTCTCGCTCTCTATCAATGATGGTGGAAAAATAATGGAAATTCTTGTTGTCGTCTTCCCCTCGTCACCTTAACATAGAAAATTATGTGTCGAAAATGTAGCACAGGAGACAAAGCCCACAGCCCAGACTGAGGCATTGACAAGATGATGCCCTAGCGATATGAAACTGTATGTGTGTGTGTGAAAGGTTAACTTGCAGCAGACAGCAGAAAGAGTAGCAAAAAATGAAAATAAAGTGAACTGAAACGACAGGAAGTGAATGAAGCGACGAGCTGATTTATTACAAACGCCCAATGTCGATGTCGATGTGCATGTCGGCGATGTCGATGCCGTTGATAAGCAAAAAGCGACGAGCTTCGGCGGCGGCGGCAGCGGCGGCGAGAAGGAAAGCGGATAAGCTCTCCGCCAAGCCAAATGCAATTGGCAGGAATTATGGTAGCAGACGACGATAGACGACGAGATCTCAGAGAGTTCACTGCCAACTTCATCAAGCTGAGTGGCTTGACTGAAAACTTCTAATGAAATTTTGTCCGAAAGACACTCGACTCAAGCTTTAATATATTTTTGCACATTTACATATTCCAAGCAAACAAAAAAAAAAAAGCAGAAGAAATATGAAAAAATGGAAAATGTTAGCAGCAGAGAGGAGGAAAAATGGATTATAGTTAAGAAAATGGAATGGACTGAGTCGAGTGACTCCATTAATATTGTGCGCTCAGGTGAAATGCTGATGCTGTTGCAACTATGCTTGCCTCCTGATGGATGCTCTTGCCACATCTACCTGCAGCTGCTGCTGCTGGTGCTGGTGTTGGTGTTGGACTTTGCTTCGCTTGATAAGAAGAAAATGCACTCCCAGTGGCTGCTTGTCATTTGGCTTGAGCTGTCTTTTGCTTTTTCTTACACATTTCCCCCAACTCGTATTCATCTAGTTTTAGTTGTTGATGTCGTTGTTCTTGTTGCCTGTTGACATTGCATATTTTACAGCATTTCGTTGGCTTTTCTTTTTTTTAAGCTGACATTCGTTTTGGGTTGTCATGAATTATGAAAAAATGTTCCTAAATGTTGCCGCTACTTCTGCTGCTGCTGCTGCCTCATGAAAAATTGTCAGACAGTCTCAGCTGAAATTCTATGATCTTGCCAAACCCATTTTTTTTTTGAATTTCTTATGCATGACTATCAAATAGTTAAGACCATTAGATGTATTTATATGGTATATAATATATATTTGAATCAAAAAAGCACTTAAATATCTTGACAAGAGCAGCGATAATAAAATCAAATTATTCATATTTTGCATTTATGAAAAATTGTAAAAGTTAATTCTTTACTTTAATTTGATTTATTTACATTTCAGAAATCAAATTATGTAAAAAATTCTTAATGAAATATTATAATTTTAATCGAGAAATGATTTTAGTAGAAACTCCTCTGTAATTCACTAAAATTCAGTTTAAGTTAAACTGCTTTTCTGCTCTCATTATGCAAATATAAAACTAAAGCAAACTCCACATACATAACTGACACATTCATTATGCAAAGTGTTGGCCAACTTGATATACATTTTTAATTATTTGCTCAACGATTTATTAGCTGGCCTTTTGAAGCGTGCAAAATAACATGCCACAGCTGTCTCACTCACACACACACACACACACACACAGACACACATATTTGCAAGCACGCTCGTAACTTGTGTCCACTTCATCAAATTACAAAAGTTGCAACTGCAGTTGGTTGCAGCTGCTTGATAAATGGCTAAAAACTCGACGCGTTGCCTTTTCAATATGTTGCACGCATGTTGCATAAACTAGTCAGCACACACAAAAAAAGGAGGAAGTGGCCACGCCTCTATCACTTTTGTGCACTCGCATCTGACAGTTTGGGCCCGTTTTGTGGTCGTTGTCGTCGCTACCTAAAACCCAAAGAGTCTGGCTGAAATGTGGAGCTCGAAAGTGGCCTCGAGCCTTGTGGCAGCTGTGCACAGTTTGGCTAAAGTTTTAAAATTAATGGTGTAAAGTTTATAATTAAATTACAGGCTTCTCTAACTGTGGCGACTGATAACTTTAATAGGGCCATGCATGTGTGCGAGCGTTGGAAAGTATGCTGCATTAAATTGCTGCTTTTGTCTTTGGCTTTGTTGGCATTTCTCTATATGTGTGCTTTAATCTGGAGGGAACGAGTGTGGTACGTATTATGCAATGCCAGCTGCCGTAACAATATATTAAGCCGTTAAGTGAGGCGATGCTGCTCCACTGCAGTGCACTGCTGAAGCACAGATTGTGCAATGTATAAATTGCGTATACGTAACGTTGCAAGCTGCTGATGAAGCAAACACAGAAATGGCAACAGCAACGGTAAACACATCAGTTCACATAAAACCAGGCACGTTGACGACGTCGTCGACGACGAGTTGACATAATTACAATGTATTAAAGTTATGGCGAATGGCTTTTGCACACACGCACACACACACACACACACCAGGGAATGGAAATGAAATGGAATGGCATGGAAAGCAAAGCAAATGTGTATGCAAACAACAACAACAACAGCAACAGCAACTGAAGTGAAGTGAAGTGAAAGCAAACTGCAATGCATTTTTGTGTGCGACAATTATGAATCTTGCGCTGTGTCGCGTTCAGCGCTTGACTGACAGCTGAAGCGTTGCCAGAGCGAGGTACAGGCGAGACCGACGGACGAACAGACAGATAGACAGTCCGTCAGTCAGTCACTCAGTCAGAAATGAAGACATCAACGGAATGGCAATGCCAACAGAGCAACCGTGCACAGCCCGTTGGCATTTTACATAAATATCATTGCAATTCTCTGTATGTAAGAGAGAGGGAAGCAGAAGAGGGAAAGGAGCGGTGGAAAAATGTCAGCAGAACGTGTTGCAAGCACGTTTCAAATATCTCAGCTCGCCATAGTTATATATAGACAATGCAACGAGCAATTGCGGCGCAATTATACGCTAAAGATTCAGGCAACAACTATAGATAACTAGTAAAGGAAAAGTAAAGGAAAGTTTTAGATAAAGAATTTATAATTTTACGTAGAAAAGAATAAATGGAGAGAAAATTAAAGGAAACATTGTTATAATACAGTCAGAAAAATAGAGAACACAAATGAAATAAAAAAATAGAAGATGGGGAAGAATCAATTGGTTGGTTAATAAATATAAATTAATGATTTTTCAATATTTAAAATTTTAAGTCCGAAACGAAAAGGAAGTTAAAACAAAGTATTTGTATAATTGAACTAACAAAAAGGACGCAAATTAAACTAATAATATTAACACCATAAGATATTTTTGGTAATAATTGATGCACATCAAATATAGTAACTTGTTAAATACATTAGGCAAATTTTTGTTAAAAATAGTACAAAAGAGCTGAATGAAATGTCAGTTGAATAATTATAATTCGACAGATAAGAAGACAAACTCGTTTGTCAATAGATCAACTTATTTATAATCCCAAATGTAGAAAACTGTCAAGAAAGTGTCTGCCTAATTGGCTCGGTAAACTTAGCGAATTAAGAGCGTGAAGCTGTTTAGTTTACGTGCCAAATATAAACCTAACTGTCAAACCCAACTCAAACCTGGTGAGATCTTAAAATCATTCTCGGAATAAAATGTTTGCGCATATTAAGAAATCAAATGAAAAGCAAGTGCAAACAAACTGACAAACTAACTAAACAAGATTTGATTAATGGCAACTATTTTACAAAAAGATATTAAATTGTTGCTACCTGGCCGAGAAGAACAACGTCAGAGATGGAGAGCGAGAGATATGGCAATCATTTGAAAAGCCATTTGTAAATAACATAACCGAAAAGCATTAAAAGCTAATCCCGTTTTGAGCCAGCAGCCGGCAGCTGAACACGTTTCATTCCAGGCGATTTGGGTTGGAGTTGAATTTAGGTTGCGGCTGGTGTTGGGATTGCGATAGGGATTGGGGTTGTGCCACCGCCTGTGGCATCAACGTGGAATCCATGGCACAAATCCACGTCACTCGCTGCTTAGCCAAATATTTTTCCATTTTACCTACAGCGCTCGCGTTGCATATTTATGTGATTTATTATGGGGAAAATGCTGGCACTTCCCCCAACTTCCCCGCTTCAGGGGCTGGCCAGGTGGCCAACCCCAAGTGACCTCGAAGCTTGTCCCGTTACGAGTTGTTGGCTTAGAGCGACAGCCTGAACGACATTTTCCAAAGGTTAAAATCAAAACAAAGTAAAGCGAAAATACGAAAAATTAGGTTGCCTTCCTCTTCTCCTCCCTTCCCCTTCACTTCCGCCCGTTGCTCGTTGATTCCTGATTCTGGGCCAGGTCAACAGAGCCCCCGACCTGGCCAGAACTCAACTGGACTGGACTGCCTTGATTATTAGCGACGGACTCGCTGATGCTTATAAATTCGTTTCAGTTTTGTTTTGCTCTCTGCTCAGTTTTATATTATTTTCTCGTTTTTTTCTTTTTTGTGTTTAGGGTGTGTTCAATATGCTCGACACGGGCAGCCAACAAATCCTGTTCGTGTCTGGCTAGCCTGAGTCTGGTTGCCTTTTAAATGTTTATGCCAATATTTACATTGCTTAGGTTTGGCTGCGAGCCACAAAAATATCTGTATATGGTATATACACACATTTGATTTTAACACGAAAATATATGTGAAATTGCGGCAGTCGAGTGTGGGGCGTGGCAATCCTGATAAGCGCCAGCACTCTTTGATCGATGGTGCTACAAGTAATGGCGACCCCAAAGACACACACACACACACACACACACACTCACACCCACATAGTGAATTTATTGTTGTAGTTGTGTTGCCATTTTAATTGAAAATTCTGTGCGTGCGTGTGTAGAGAAAAGTGTATAGACAAAAATAGCACAGCAAACCCTTGAGAACAGCCTGCTTCAAGTCTTTTATATTGATGAGGTTTCGCTACTCAAAATATTGATTTTTTATTAAATTTGATTCGATGTGAGCCGCAGCTTAAATCATCTGCCATACACTTTAATTGGGGGAAGGCAATAACAAGTGATATAGTTGGCTCATTAATTTCAATTAGCCACATCTTGGCAATTAGGCGCATAATCAACTTGTCAGCTCTCAATTAGGAATTAAATTTCAACAAATAGTCCCACAATTTGTTTTGTATTATGACAGCAGTCAGCACAGCATTTGCATAGTTTCAATTTGGCAGCTGTGAAATTCTCAGCAAAAGCGGCTTAAATACGTCTTAGCCCACCTGAAAATGTTTCGTTATAGCTGTCTGCTTCCCTGCAGGGATTTACTTTTATGCCAACTATTTTCATTAATTAATTTACTTGCAATTGCTGCTGAGATGGCGAATCCTCAAGCGTAGCCAACAATCCGCAATCCTGACTAGCCACATAAATATTTGACTTGACTGAATGCTGAATAACAACGACAAAAAGACGCGAGAGGAAGCAGGAAGCGAAACTCTTTCAATTTGCAGTCATTGCAAAATGTTAATGGAATGAGTGTCAGTCAGTCAGTCAGTCAGTCAGTCAGTCAGTTGGTTTTGCTTCCTTGCTTTTCTCTGCTTGCCGCATGCTAAGTACAATTAGATGTTGCAAGCAGGATGCTGTTGTTGCCATCGTCTTATCGCGCTGTCTGTCTGTCTCTCAGTCTTTCTGGCTGTCTGTGTTCTTTGCTCTTGTGGCATGCAACTTGGCAGCTGCATAAAAAATTACCAAGCGAAAGCCTGTAACAACAATGCAGCTTTTTTGGGGTAGCCAAAGCAAACTTCGACTGCGCTTCCTCTATCTCCCTCTCTCTCTCTCTCTCAATCCCCATTTATCTTGTTTTGAGTAATGAAACCAGCATCGTTGCTGGCTGCTTCAAATTTATGCGCAAGTTGTGTGTTTGTAAATCTAACGGATTAATTATTACAACTTGGCAATGTTTACAATGAATTTTCAGAGCTTATTTTCTTGGCCAGGCTTAAGTAACTTAACTTGCCGCAGTCAGAGTTTTTCTAAGCTTCTTTCTCTCTATTGTCTTGCCGGCAAGTTTTCTCAAGTTTCTTGCTCAAGATTGCAATCGAGAGAGAGCCACAACGAGAAGCTGCCTCATTGGCAACCAAATTGAACGCACACAAAAAACAATTAAAAGACTTGCAGCTGTATGTGTGTGTGTGTGTGTGTGTGTGTTCGTGTGGCAACTAGCAAGTGGCAAGTGGCAGGCAGCTTACTGACTGACTTGTGCATGTGATGAAAATTTTTAATTAAAAACTAATGTTGCGAAAATATGAGACAAGGCATCAAGGCGTGAAGAGAGTGGAGGGTGGCTTGGATAGGGAGGGGAGGGGAGGGAACGCACACTGAGACAAAGTAAATTACGCCTAATTGCGAGTGTTTAATTATGCACTAGTTTAATTTTATGGTCTTGCGGTTAAGCGGAGCAAAGTGAATGAGGGGAGCGAGCGAAGGAACACGACACGAGTCCTTTTTGGCTTTGGCTGCCGCACACACATACATACACTCTGGAAATATATGGCAGCCACATATAAAGACATTAGACAAACAGGAAGTGGATGCTTTTGGCCAGCTTTGGCAGCTCCCACAACGCACACACACACATACTCTCGCACACACTCGCACACTGGGAACGTGGGAATACGCAAAACGTTTGTATTAACATACGTTACGAGCTGCAACTGAGGGGGTGGTTGGGTTGAGCGGGTGGTTTGTCTGTCTGTCTCTCTCTCTGATCCCATACTGTGCTCTGCTCCCGCTGTGGACTTTAGCCAGCTTTAATTTACGCAAGCAAAAGGCAACCAAAAGTAGCAAATAATTACGGGCTACGTAAGCGTTGATAACATAAAAGGATTTCCAGCCAAGGCACAAACACATAAGGCGTCATTTACGACCACTGTTTCAGTTGCTGTTTCCTGCTTAACTCCCTTCCCCCTCTTCACCTTTCCTCCACACACTTCACTCTCGTAGCCAGTTAGTTGGATATGCTAGTTGATGGGCGGCTTTTTTGCTAAGCACTTCACTTCAGCACACACTCGCTCACTAAAGAGATTGTTTTTCTAAATTGTTTTTTGTGGGCATAATAGAAAATGTATTTCAAACAGAGAAAATTACTAGGCACATCTACGAAATGCTTGTGTTGTATAGAACTGTCTATAAAATCTTCTTAATTTACTTTTATCTTATCTGCACAATAAAGTAGAGAGATTATTCATGTTAACTTATTTATTTAAATTTGGTATATTTTCAGTATTAGATTCATCTTTAACTAGTAAAATTTGAAATGAATATAAATTTTAATCTCTATATTTAATGAAATTAATTTAATCATATTAATCTTTATTCAGCTTACTTATTTCAATTTGGTATTTTAGCAGTATTTTTTCCTACATTCTCTTTAAAATGAATATTTGCTTTGTCATTGCTCAAATCAACTTTACATCTTAGGTTTATTAATACAATTTATTTTAAAATATAAAGTACAATTTTTTTTCCTAGGTTTTCTAATTTGTTAAACAAACGCAACATTTTTTTTATCATATTTATTTACAATTTTATATTGTTGCGTAAAGCTTTCAGTAAACTTTTCTTTCTATACTTTCTGAAGTGCAATTGCCAAAAATTTCCATGATGAAATTGTTTATTAAAACGCGTTCGCAACATTTTCAACTCGCATTAAATTTCATCAAGTGCTTTCACTTCTCATTATTCAAGAACATTCTATAAAAAGAACTAGCTAAAATTAGCTCAAGTAGAAAATGAATTTAAAAACTTTTAAAACTAATTGAAACGAGCATAAGCTGTGCTTATAATTAGGCATCATTATAAAAAGCTTGTTTAGTAGACAAGAGACGACACACATTAAGAATATATATTTTCTTTTCTTTGCTTTTCATTTCGTTTTTTTTCTTGCAGTGTTGAAAAGTAATTCGAAAAAAAAGTTGGCTCTAAACAAAGAGAAAAATTGAGGCAAGCTAACTTTGGCCACAGTTTACCTTTGGGGCAGGCCACTTTTCAAACAATAACAACAAAAACTGGTCGAAAACTTATAATGTGTGCAAATTGGCCTATAAAAAAATCATGTGTGAAAATTTGCTATCAAAGAAGGTGGACTCTGGTCTCTCTCAATACCTCACTCTCTATGGCAATTTCTTCAGCATTTTTGGACTTTTGGTGACGTTTTGTGTATGTGTGTGTGTGGTTTTTGCCCTCAAGGGTGGCAAAGGGAGAATTGTTGTGATGATGGTGGTGGCAACTTGCTTCAATTAAGCCCGAAAATAGATGGCAAAAAACCCTTTCGTTATCAACACCTTGTCTACGGCATTCTCTAAGCAAATTGTACTTGCTTGGGCCATGAAACGGGGCTAACAAACAGAGCCTGGCTAAATATACTTATTTGAAAAGGAAAAAGGCAACAAGAGAAATGAAGAACGCAGGACGAGGAAGCCATTGCAACAAAGACTTTTTTTGGTTGGTCTCTTGGTTTTTTGGGTTTGCTCAACTCTCAGACAATTTAAAATTAATTGGTTTCCATGTCCAAGTCGGGCAGGATGTGCAGGATCTCGGTCTGTTTTTCAACTGCTGCTGCGGCTGCTGCTTAGAAGCAGCAAAAGGGGCTACAAATTGGTCAGCTTTTGGCTAGCTCGGCCAACTTCTTCTTCGTCTGCATATCCTGTGTGCGGTTTTTCACGCAAAATGAAATCATTTGAAAGTGTTTGCCTCGCCTCCAAAACTCCCCCAACTCCTGCTTTTGGCTATAAAGGACGCATCATCACAGAGCAAACAATAAAGCAAAATGGTTTCCTTTTTTTTTGGTGCGTTTTACTCTTCATTCTTTTATTTTTTTGTGTGTTGATAATTTTATTCCTCAGTTTTGTTGCGAGACGTTTCAGCAATTTTGCGTAACCATCAAAGGGATGAGAGTTGGTTTTGTGCGGTTGTAAGAAAGGCAGGAAGGAAGTTAAGGGTGCAGCTGATGAGGCGCTGGCTAATTAAATGAAAATTCATTGCGTATGCCCCAAAAAAAGTAACGTAAAAAAAAGAAGAGGAAACTTTTTCGGTCATTTAATGTCTGTGCTCCTTGTTGTTGTCTGCTGCAAAATATCTCTGCACAGAAATTCCAGCGTAACAATGTGTGTGAGTAACATACAAAGTTGTTTTGTTAATAAGATACAATGTTGTTGTTGTTGTTGTTTGTTTTAAAAATACAAAAAGTCAGAGCTGGGAGAGTTGGGAGTTGCCTGGCAATTATTTGAGTTGTAGTACAACAAAAGGCAGACACAGATACTCGCACACATACACATGTGCATATAATTACTTTGTGTACATTTGCATGGCAACACACAATACACAGATACACAGCGACAGCGACGGGAATCAGTGTGAAACATTGTAATGCGTATACGCAGCGTGTGCCACATTCGCTTTCGCATTTCAGGCAGCTCAACTTTAGCTCGTCTGCCAACGACGAGTCTTGCTGACGACTGTAATATGCTGCTATGTTATGTCGTAAATGTCGCTTTTTATTATTTTACATACATGCTTATGTCGCTTTCTGTCTCTTACTCGTTCTTTCTCTCTCTCTCTCTCTCTCTCTCTTTCCCTCTGTCTCTCTGAGTATGTGGGAGTTCTGTCTGTGCTTGTGTGCCTGCTTTCGCTTTTTCAAACGTATCTCGGCTTTTGTTTTATTTACATTTCAACACACGCTCTTGCCAAGCCTCACTGCCATCTAATTTTCTATGTAATGACAACAAGACTGACAATCACAGAGAAAGACACTGAGACAAGGGATGGAGGTAAGAAGCAGCTAAAGGAATGTGTTACACTCGCATTCACAACTGCTGCTGTCGCTGCTGCTACTTTGCGCTAATATTTAATGGCGTTGATTTTTATAATTAAATTGAAGCAGAAGCGAAGTCAGCAGCTGCTGCTGCTGCTCCACATTCAAAACGAAACAGCAAAAGAAATAGAATTAAATGGAAGAAGAGTAGAAAGTAAAATAGCAAAGTGAACATGAGACTAGACAATTTATATGCATAAACAACGCTCTCCTGTGCTTTCAGCACTTTTGCACATTTGTCACACCTGGCGTATACTTAATGTATTGTTCTACACATACACATGGCTCACTCTCTGTGCGTGTGAGTGTGTGCTCATTTTTATTACCTACCTCTAAAGCTGATTTATTTGCAGCCTAATGAAATTTGTTTTGTGTGCAGCCAAGCGAAAAGCTGCTGCCTGCCTGCTCCCAAAAAAACATCCAACTCAATTCAAATGCATTCCAAATTGATTGCCTGAGTCTTGTCCTAAAAACACTCCTCGCATCCCTCTTTTCCTTCAAACTTCCAGTGCTTTGAGATCATTTTTATCGACGGGAATTATGCGAGACTTTTATCAAAAGTAGCTAATACTCAAAAGCAAATAATCTGAGAGACTTGTAGGCAATTATTTGGCCTCTACAGATAATGGCAATAAGTTATATGATTTGAGTAAAACGTTGTGGATATTAAAGGAAAATTAAAATTACGGCAAATGTTGGCTATGAAACTCGTATATATACATATAATAAACGTTTAAGAAGAAGATTAGACTTATGAAATAGGTTTCATAGAAAAGAATTTTATGGGAATGTATAAAAGATATCTACAAAATTGAGAATTGTTTATATGTGTCTTTTGTCGAAAGAGTAAATATGGAATATGTACAGTAAAGTAGAAAAATGATAAATATTTAAGTTAAAAGTATCCAGAGAAAGCATTGAATATTTTTACAGAGTTATGAGTATTAAAGTGAAATTCAAACCAAAAGAACTACAAAATTGTATAAATATTATTGTTCACATATCTTGCAAAGTGATTTTAAAGCTTAGTATAAATAAATGTATAACAAGTACCTTTCATTTAATTAAGATTCACAAGAAATCTTTACTTTTATTAAATAGATTTTTTAGGGAACTAGTGCAACTATTTCAAATAAATAACAGTAAATTCAACTACAATTTACGAATTTGTAATTTATATGTAGAAAATTAGTCTTAAGTCACATTATTTATTTAATTGTTATAATTCTGAGCGTTAATATTGCTTAATTGTGTTAATATAATACCGCCAACTGTCAGGTTTAATAAATGCCCGAAATCAACACTAGATTAAATTCAATTAACTCAGCAATTATTCGATTAGTGCTGCAAAGCCAAGAGCCTAATCCATGTATAATTATTATCAACACACTCAACTGCAAAAACACGCAGCAGATATTTGAGGTTTTACCCCAAATAACAGCGCAATCAAATTTGCAAATCATTAAACAATTTGAACGCGTACTCTGCCATAAAGAAAAACAAAGAAAAACCTGCAAAATAAATTCAATAATCGGATAGAAAATCGCGAAAATGTGAATATTAAAATGCGTGAAGCCAAAGTGCAAACGTAATTAATTGAAATGCAATTTGCATTTTTGGTTTAGAATAGGATTTGTCAATGGAGATGAGGATGGGACAAAACCGCAGATGTTCAAAATTTGTTTGTCATGCTGCCAGCTAATAAGCAACATTTCAATACGATTTGTGAAATTTGCCGGAACTTACCGCATTATTTGGTTTTCATTGAGTGCATTTTAGTGTTGATTTAAGTTGTTTGCTTTTTTAACGTTTTCGTTTTCTATTTTTGGTTTTTTTTTTTTTGGTTTTTGTTTTTGTCTGTGTTGTTGAGCACGTTGCACATACGCCGTGTTGTCTGTGGGTGAAAATTAAACACAGTCACGCACGCAACTCACTGAGCTGAGACATTTTAATTGACACACATGCTCAGCACTTGACACCTGACGGCAGTTGATGTTGTTGATGATTATGATGACTATGTTGATGAGCAGCAGACAAGTCTTTGCCTAACGAGGCCAATTTGCCACAGTTTTGTCCTCTCTAAGCTTCAGCTTCTTCAACTTCTCATCTTCATCTTGAGCTGCATCTTCAAGTCAACAAAACTTTAGCTTTAAGTCAGAGAATTGTGTAAATTGGACGCGTCACTTTGTTGCACTACGTAACGCACTAAAACGAAGACTGAACGCGTCGCGTCGCGTACGGCAATTGAAACTGAAGTTTGGGGGAGTCATCGTCGTCGTCGTCGTCGTCAGATGTGGAAGCAGCAGCAACAGCAACATCAACAGCAGCAAACAAACGGTGGCATCACAACAGCAGCAGCAGCAGAAAAACTGAGCAAGCAGAGCGCAGAGTAGACCAGACCACCTACAACACGCAACGACGACTGAACGAGCTATTGCGAAAGGACCAAAAACATCAGGCACCAGGCACCAAGTCGACACAAGTCGCAGTCGACGCTGTCGTCGCAGCAGCAGCAGCAGCGACAGCAGAAACGGCAGCAGCAAAAAATACGAGCCAAATTGGCGACACGATGAGTAAAATCTCGGCAACGAGAGCGGCAAGTGGGTGAGAGCCGAAGGACAAAAGGACGATGGAGGCAAGCCTAGCTGACTGACTCTGACTCTGACGCTGACGCTGATGTGCGATGTACGATGTGCGGTGGTGTGGCAATCGGGCCACGAACTATTTTTGGTGAAGCTTGCAATTTGCGAAGCGCATCGGCATTTTCCTGCCGAAGTTCTGTTTGTTGTTGTCGTGTTGCATGGGTGTAAAATTGTTGCCTCAATGCAGAGCAATAGCAGCAGTTGAAGCAGCAGCAGCAGCAGTTGAAGCTGAAGCTGAAGCTGAAGGAAAATCAACCCATGCCCGATACATCTCCGAGTCAATTGCGTGCAACGTGTGGAATTGGAACAGTTGTCTTGCTTTTGCGAACTGTATTGGAATGTGGTTCGCTCGCCAATATGTGGGTTAATATCTAAAGGGAAATTCATTTATAATTCAATATCTTTTCAAGAGTGTGGGATCTTTTTGTGTCTTTCTGATATTAACATTAATTTGATACATTTTGAATATCGATAGTGAATAAAATCCAATCTATTATACATTAAAGTTAGAAAACTTGTATAAGTATATTGATTTCTTTTGGTAATCAAATCTTTTAAAACAAATATTTAATGTTTTAAGACGGGATAAGTATAATTAAATGTAGTTTAACAATTGTTAGGCATTCTTAATTTTCTTAATGCAACCAATGGTTTAAAATAAAAATATTTGGTATTTTAGATATTAAATATTTTTATTTTATTTATATATTTTTATTTTTTTAATTCATATTATTTCGATTTTAAGCTTGTTTTTATTTGATATAAAGAATCTCAAAAAGTTATAAATATAAATGCTTTTTGTATAAAGTATTTTTCTTATTTAGTCGCATTATAATTAAATAAATACGTCAATATTTCATTCATCTTTTAATTATTGCTACTAATGTATTAGGTTGCTGTCAATAATATCTTTTGGAATAAACATTTTTAGTTTTGTAGAAAATTTGTAAAATATTCAATAAGTACAGCAAAGACTGTTACCAAAATCGAAAATAATTTTTGAAGTTCCTAGTAAATAATGTTTTATTTTTAATCCCGCTGCAGAGTTAGCAGTGTCTTAACATAACATGTCTAAAGGGAATATTATGGAATTGAAATAACATTACTCTCAACATTAACTCAAAGGGTACATTCTCTCTGACCAGCTAAGCGCATGCGTTTTAGCAACAACAACTACGAAACGAACTGAAACAGAGGACGCCAAATTCCGACACAGTCATCGTTACAGCGACGTCGTCGATGTTGCTGCTGACGTCGGCATCGGCATCGGCAGCAACAGCAGCAACAGCACTAGCAGCAGCGACAGCCGCAGAGAATATCCTAATGGACACAAAGCGCAACTTGCTCCACATATTCTAGCCCTACTTACACAGCGACATACTCCCACACACACACACACACACACACACACACACACACATACACAAGTACTCGCACACTCACACAGAGACGCACTCATACTTACAAACTGCTGACAGAGATTACAGAGAGGCTGAGCCAATGCGTTTGCCATTAGTTGCTGCGCTGCCGCTGCCGCCGCCACCGTCGACGTCGCTGCCTCTTGGCTAGGCTTTTCATTTATTTTTTTTTTTTTGGTTGCTGCGCTATGTTATCAGTGGAACTTTTTGGCCGTCGTGCAGATTTCGATATTCTGGCTACTGATAACAGGCACCAACAACAAAAAATGGCAGGCAAAGCACATTAAAAGCAAACGAGAGAAGACGACCCAATTTTTTGTTGTATGCCTGCTGCTGGCTCACGCACTTTTCTCCCTCCTCCGTCCACCAAGGGAAGCCAGTGGGAGGTCAGGTATTTGAAGAGCTTACACTAAGGTGCCTCCGCTTTGGTGGAGCAAGCAACGCCTTTAAATGACTTGGCCATTTAAATGAAGAGCCAAAAAATACCTCATGGGCTCCAACGATATTTTTTTTTGCTTTTTCCTTTTTTTAATTTGTAAGTTTAACTTTGAATTTTCTCTGTGACGCCTCCAATGTGCCTCCTTCTCTCCGCCTCTCAACTTAATTAAATGTTGTTAGAAACGCTTTTCATTCAACTGCATAAATTACAAAGCAAAGTGGCACTTACCAGTTGGGAGAGTGGGGGAGCAGAGAAATGGCGGTAAGCCACGCCCTGGGGGCAACTAAATTATAAGGGCGGGCAGCTTTGCAGTTTATGTAAAATCAAATAAGTGTTTCGCATTGTCTTAGTTTCGTGTTTTCTTTAAATTTCCCTAAGTAAATGCCAGACAATTGGCAAAGCCTTCAATTGTTGCGGGGGGAGGTGCAGAGTTATAAATGAGGTTACATTGAAGTGTAAAGTTTGGAATGTTACAATTATAGGTGGAATATAACTTGTAATACATCGGTTTAAAGATCATGTATTGGTAATTAAATTTAAAGTTTTTGATAGACTGTAACTGTCTGTAACTATTATTATTAAATTGTTGAATTTTTTTTTTAAATTTAACTTACTGCCATACCAGAAAATCGATTGTAAATTAAGATGTATTTGAAATTTACTTTAATTTTGTACTGCCTGAAGTGCTTTTACATTATTCTTTTTTTTGCCTAGTCGCAGAGACTATGGGATATAGAGCTAGATTTTTCGATAGCGTTCGCATCTGCATTGGCTGAAAATCTGGTATATTTAGTGTTCTACGGTATATTTTAAATGTAATAATATATTTATATATAACACTATACTATATTTTAGTATTTTTTCTGCATATGAATTTGGAATATTTTAAGAATAATATCGCACAATCGATTATAGCTTTCATTCTTGTTTTTCTTTATTTCCATTCAGCCTAATATTATTTTTACAATATTGTACAAATTGATAGAATAATATTCAAAATAGGCTTTAAGTCTCCAAGCATCTATATTTGACTTGTATTTTGCTTGCCTTTTTTTTTACTAATTTTTGAGCTTTCCATCAGAATAAGTTTGTAGAAACTGTGATTACATTTGAAAAGTTAAGAATTAAGCCTCGCTATTTCTTGAATTTCTAAAATGTTATTATTATTTACATTTATGTCTATTTTAGCAACTATATTATATTTATATTTAGATTTTATGATGCACTTATTTTTATGTTTTTATATGTCCCACAGAGACACGCGCTCTGCCATCCTCTGTTTCTCCAATATATTTTTTTTCTGCTTGACATTCAGTCTGGCATCGTTTTGGCAATGACAAGTTTTGTTTATGATTCCAGTTACTTGAGGTAATCCATTAAAGTCAGCTTACCAGACCTCGTGTGTGTGTTTCGTGGTCATTTAAATGACAAAAACCACATAAGGACAGTTCAACTGCTGTCGCCTGTCGCTGTTCCCTGTCCCCTGTCCCCTGTCCTTTCCCGCAGTGAACTTAATATGCAGGACAAATCGCGCCGCAGGACACACTCGACACGCAGGGGGCAGAATGCTGAATGTGGCAGTGCGCCCCATGGCGACACAATGAGAGAGGAAAGAGATGGTCCAGCCGCAGTCCCTGCAGGCATCATTATTTTGAGGCGCATTAGTCACAAAAGCAAAAACAAAAACAAAACCGAAACCGAAAAAAAAAGACAGAAAACCAAAAACCAAAACCAAACTGAGAGAAAAAACCATAACAAGAATCTGTCCCGCATCAATTTGTTGTGCGAACATTTATTGTAATTTATGTGGAAGGCAGCGTTTTATGATTACTTTCGTCATTCCGCGTTGTGATTTATATATATGCACGTTAAAGGCCAAAAACAAAATACAGAAAAAGGATTCAGCTGCTTTGAAGTGCGGCTCCAACTGCGACTGTCCTCAGGACTTTTGTGGGCATTAACTCTGGGCCCCTGCTATAATGTCACACGGCAGCAAAAGTTTAGCAAGTTGTGCAAAGTTTTTGAGTTTACTTCTTGTTTCTCCTTTTTTTTGTATGTGTGTTGTTGTTTTTTTTTGTTGTTTATTTTTGTTATTTTCACTCAGCTTTTCAGCTGCTTGTTTCAGCTGCTTTTCGGTTCGCATTTCAAAGTTTTCCGATATTGTTGCAAGTATTTCGTAAAAAATGGCATACAATCTGTCAGCAAAATGTTGCTTACCAAGTGGCATTCACACAGCTACAGCTACCCAAAATTGAAGGACGCAGCTGCTAGACGAAAATCAATTGAAAATTGGCCAAAACTCTCTCAGGTGTTTTGTGCCTCGAAAATCGGTGTGCAGAGCGGGGGGGGAAACAAAACTTTCTTTTTTATTACAATTCACAGTGCAATAACGCCAATGCAGCAAATGTCAATCGTAAGCTCCGACAATGTAATGCCCACAAAATGAAGTTTTCTCGTTTTGAATACCCTCGCAAAGCAGTTGAGAAGGGCGTGCAAAGCAGTTAGAAAAATACAATCTTGAAGAGAATATATTTTTGGGTAAGTGGTATTATTTCCAAACAATTTAGATATTTATAAAGTATAAAAATATCCTAAAATATAGAATTAAGGATAATAATTTATTGAAAGTGTGCTAAATCACTTATGACTTATAAAAATGTTGGACCATCTTATTATAATATTATTATGTTGAAGCCCTTTAGCATTTTATTATTTGATTAAATATATATTTTTAATTAAATATAAATTTGTTAGCTGTTTATATTTAAATCCATTAGATAATTATAATAAAACAAATTTTGTTAATTATTTAATTTAATTTTTTTCTACTTCGTTTTTTTTTTATTTTGGTAGTCTTTTAGTCCTTTTATAATTTGTATTAGTTAAAAAACGAGACACTTTTAAGTCATTTAAATTATTTTAATCAGTTGGCAATAGACATTTTATATTTGATATTTGATTATTACCAATTCACAACTACAATTCAAATGGCTTAAAAGCCTATCACTTTTAAGATAAATCAAATTATAAATCCAAGGTACTCTTGGGTATTAGCGGCTTAAAATAATGTTGTTATCTACATTTTTATTTGTTGTTCTACTACCAAGTAAAAGTACTTTGTTCTAACCAAAAGATCTATCAGAGGGTATTTTATTAGCAACATTCAGCAAGTTTCCATTCCCTGCTTTGTTTTGCTTTGTTCCATTCACAATTGGCAATTACATTGCCATTAGATGATGTGGCTGTCACGCCCTATATTTTATTTGTATGATGCTCCACACGAAATGCATATTTCATGTTTCATCATTTTTATAAATTTATTTTTTATATTGTTTCCTTTTGGCTTGGCTGTGAAAAAAATAATGTGAAAAAATATGTTGCCTACCTTTCGGGGCGCGTGACTGACTGACAGCTGCTGACCAGAACAAGACTCTGACGAATGTTGTGCCAATCAAAGGGCGGCAACGAGATGAGACGAGACGAGACGAGACGCGACACCATGAAGAGGGGATGACAGAGAACGGGGAAGGGAACAATCTCATGTTGCGGCCATGTCGCTGTCGCCGTCGCTGTTGTTGCTGTCATTCTACGTAAAATGTCAAGCAAACAGCGCAAATTAGCCAAACGTTTTCTTTTATTTAAGGTCATGGAATGGAGGGAGGAGGGGGATGAGGAAAGCCGCGTTCAAGCGCATGAAACTTGTAAAACTTTATTTTGACAGCTTTTGGGCTCGGACACCTTATGCCTGACACGAGCACCAACAAGTGCCACTGCTTTGAGGCCTCTGTCTGGCCAACAATAACAACAACAACAACAACATTGAAGAATTTTCACTTAATTCCCTTTAATGCGCTTTAAAAAAATTATGATTACATTTCAGTTATAACTTTTTTATTTGTTGCGCTGTTTATTTGCTTACTGACCGTTGACAGCAGCTAAAAATAAAACTGACAAGTTGGATTATAATACGCTCAAGAAAGAGATATTTTTAGCGCATTTATTGTTTTGTTAAAGCTTGATTTTAATTTATTTTTTTGGTAAATGTTTTAACACATGCTAAAAATATACTTAATGAGGTTGTCTCTTTTGGGAATATAAATAGGAATGCGAGTTATTCTATTAAAGGAAACTTTGTCATTTCGCAGCAAGCAATACCACAAAGTGGGGTGTATTTAAATAATAATAATGCCACTAAATTACTTTTTGTAATATGTCTGTAAAATATTATATCAATCTTATTTAAATTTTGAATATGTATTAAATCAATCTCATGGGTCTTACCTTTTAGGCTCAAATTGAAATGAAATATTGATTTCCACGTAAGTTTCAAGTTTATGTAGACTATGAGATTTTCACCGTCTGTTCATATTCCTGTGAGTGCTGAATGATTTCTCAATTTCACGTACATTTATTGTAATATTTGTTGAACCTTGACAACTGAGCCTCCCCATTGGCCAATTACTTAGCTGCACACAAGAACCATAATTAATTAAGCCTGAAAAGTGCACAACAGCAACAGCCTAATCTCTGTAACGATTGAAGTGAGTTGTAATTAGTTTTTGGAACTCCGCTCCATGAAATCAGCAGAAAATCACAATTCAAGGAAATTAACTCATTTCCACATAAATTAGTTCCGAATGCCGTCCAATACTGCAAAATATTATGCGTCGATTATGATTAACGATCATTGCCGCCAATTCGGCGTAGTCAATGTGCAAAAATGTGGGTGCGAGGCTGCCAAAATGAGTAGAGGTTGAGGCCTTGATTCCAGTAAGTGAGGCAGACATAAATAACTCAACTCCGAGCGGTGAATGTGCACAAACTGAGCAACGCCTCTTATAAAGATGGTTTTTTTTTGCAGAAAAGAAGCGTTGTATAAATATGAAAGAAATTTTGTTGCATTCGCTGTAGATTACCAAAAGGAGCGGGTATATAATGAAACAATTTATTGTTACGTATTCTATTTAAGAAACTAATAACATTAAATATATAAACATAAATAAATAATACAATTCAATAACAATTTAAAATAAGAATGTCAATTCTTGCTTGAAAATTATACATAATAATAATTTTAATGGAAGAATTAAAATATTCATGATAAATATGTTAATTTTTTCAATAAAATTTTTATTATGATATGTATAATTTTCAAGCAAGAATTGACATTCTTATTGACCCAGTGGAAATCCAACATTACTACAAATCTATGAATTTTGAATAATTTTCCAGTTTATTTAGTTAGTGATAAGGAATGAAAACTTTTATTATAAAAGTAAAAATAGTTTTAATTTTGAGACTGTGTAGATAGTTCAGAGATTGGAGAATATAGAACATTGTGTAAAAATTAGACAGTTCGTTACAGACATTCTTAGATATTTTGAACCTTTAATTAATTCTATATCTGCCATTTTAGTTCTAGTATTAGCTAAAGGATATCTGATGGTCGCGCTTTTTGAAGCGCAAGATTTTCAGCAGCTTTTTATTGGCAAAGCCTAGAAATATTTATGAGTTGTGCACGCGACCGTTGCTGGCGGCCAATTTTTAGGGACAAGACAGGAATTTAGTGCAGGACGTGGCAATTACGCGAGCCCAAAAGCTCAAAAAAAAACGATAATACATATTGCCAAAGTCATTGACTGGCCAAGGAATTTATGAATTATACAAAAAGCAGAGTGAGAGGCGAAGCAAAAAAGCAGAGGGACGTAACCAGAGGAGGAATTGGCCAAGGCGGCAAAAGGAATATCAATGAATATGAGTTATTTGCACGCATAGCAAAGTTTTTCACTTTACAAACTCATGAAAAATAGATTAAAGTGAAACGAAAAATGTGGCGGAACGCCTTGCTCCCATCCACTGCCACGCCCTCCGCACTGGCCCCCAGGCGGGCGGGCAGCATCGGTAGGCAGTCATTAAAAATGAATTTGTGCCAAAGCGCAGCTAATGAGTAAAGAAATTTCAGCTCTATTCAAAGTATGGGTGTTTGCCTTAGTATGTGTGTGTGAATGCGTGTTTGTTTGCTTCTGCCTCTATAAGCGTGTGCGTATGTGTCCAGTATGTGTGTGTGTGTGTGTGTCTGTATTGGATCCTTTGCAATCAATCAGTTGCCCAATTTCTGCCTCACTTTGTCCAATGACCAAAGAGTCATCGGCAGTCTGCTGCCGTTCATCTGTTTGTTTGTTTGTTTGTTTGCCTTTTCCCTTTGTGCGAAGGACATTTTCAAGAGCCGCAAAACCCTCCCGCCTCCCCCTCGCCCTCGCCCTTCTGAACCCCAAAACCCCAACCCAACACGAATTATACATTTGACATATTAGTAAAGGCCGATAAAGAAATTGATTTCTGCCTTTCAACAGCATCGACAACTCAAGTGTCTAAAAATGCCGAATACTCGAGATTTGTGCCTGGCTTTTAATAGAAAATTGAGTTATTGAGCGTTGATAGATTGCAAAAGGTTGTCGCTTCTGTCCGTGATTTTAGTCTGCGGATTATGGATGTTTTTTATACCCTAGAAAGACGATTAAGGATTAAAGCTGTTAAGAAATGAAATGCAGTAAAAAGAAGCACTTGAACTCTAAAGCCAAGTTCCCATTCAACTTTTAAGCTTATGATAAATTTGATTTTTATTTGTATAAAGAATGGATTGCCAACTTTGACAGATGGTTGATGTGTTACCTAACTATTAGAGAAATAATAAAAACGCATTAAGAACAGAAGCAGCAGTTTGTTAAGCATTAAAGTAATAGATGTTTTTATTAACAATTTATGTTTATACATTTTCATAGTGAAATTGGTTATTTACAATTGTGGCAATTTAAACTGGATTTGAAATATGGCGACTGTATATTACAGCTATTTAGTTATTGAGGTAGGTGAAAATAACAGTAGTATATTTCTTTCTATAAGATATTGCAAACTTAAAAACTTTAGATATTATATTTTAGATCCATATCATAAATTGGCAAGGCACAAAATTACGCAATGGAAGCACAAATATTAAATAGAATTATATGTTACAGCTGTTGCTAAGAGCTCAGTAAAGGAAAACTATTGAATATTTTAGTATACATTAAGTATAAAAATGCATAAAACTAAATGTGTTAATTATTATAAGCAAAAGTGTTAAATTATTAAATTAGCTTGATACTTAAATGTATTATAACTACCTGTTTTAATAAAAAGTCTTTTAAAAGCACTACTACTTAAATCCATTATTTAATTGTGTAGCATTATCCAGCCATTTTTTAAAATTATTTTTTTTATTTGGGGTACGAAATTAATTCAAGGACTTCACAAATTTCTGGCAACTGCTCTAAGCTTAAAGCATTAAACAATTTATAGTAAATGACAACATATTTCATTGTAGGACACGCACTTCGATTGAGTGTAACTTTTTAGTTAAACATTAAAAAATAAACGCGAGGAGGAGAAAAAAAATATGTTGACAAGCTGGAGAGCAAACACAGAACGCAAACACAAACAGAGACGAAGGGAAGTGAGTTAAGCATACATTGGGAAAAAGAGAGACAGAGGGAGAGAGAGAGGGAAACATAGACAGAGAGAGATACAAATCGGCAAGCGAAGAGCTCTCGTCAATGTCAAGAAAGCAGTTTTCCTTGGTTTATGAACATGTTCGCTGACAACAGCGTTGTTTATATTGGCACAAATGCCCCACCCACAAAAGACGTGCAGGTTGTTACAGCTAAAGAGACACACAGAAGGACAGACAGAGAGAGGAGGTGGAAAAGTGACCAGGAACTAATGAAAAATCCCGAGGGATGCCTTCGATTGGTGGGCGCTGGTTTTGTGATGAGGTCTACACAAACATTTGAGCAGCGCTGTCAACAACATGCCAGACAGTCAGACAGACAGGCAGACAGACAGACGGATGAAAAGTGGCAAGCAGGACACAAAACACAAGCCGCAGGACATGGCACACAGCGGTACAATGGACAGACGAATGCTTGATGTATTTTGTTTATGGGCCATGCTGCGCACATTGATGACAGTCGAAATCTATCGCGAAGCATGGAGCATGGACAGTGGGAGAGGTCACGGCGTCACTTGGCAGCACGTGATGTCATTAGCAGCGGCAGACAAAACGCATTTGTCATAAAGCAGCAGCAGCTACCATCAACAACAACAACAACAGCAACACCAAAGTGCTGCCCCCAAAAATGCGTGGGACGTGGCATGGTGAAGAAGAGAGGCAGCAAAGTGGAAATGGAAGTCAAAGCAGAAGCAACCACAACGTGCGTCACGCACACACGCCAATCATTGTCAACGGTGCAACAGTCGAGGGACGTTTGATCTATGCCAGCGTTCCTCGATTATTGAAATTCCTTAATGAGCAGCGAGCAGCGAGTCACAGCAGCAACAACAGCAGCAGCAGCCGTGTCAAGTGCAATGCAATTTCCGCCTCGAGGCAGCTGCGATGTTGCAATTGCAATTTGCATGGCCAATTTGTGTGCAGTTCGATTAAAGTGTTGCCACACGCTGCAACGAATATCAAAAAGAAGTAAGCTTCAAGTCAACGTGTCGTATGCGCAATCAGCAAAAGTGACAAATTGACTTTTGTCTGTCGTTTTTGTTTGTCTGCTTTGCTGTTTGTGTCTCTCTGTGTGTCCCGAAACGCTGTTACCAATTACCGCTAATGTTGCACAGTTGCCGTGTTCACATAAAATTAATGATAAGCGCGCCATAAAAGAAGTTTTACTGCAGCAACAGACGACGAGTTGAGCTGCGCTGAGAAGCAACAGTTGAGAGCTTAACTCGCAATGTTATGTCACAATAAAATGAAATCCAACAAGCGTGAAGTAGGTAAAGTCTCCACATCTTTTTTTTTTTGTTTGCAGCCAGTGGCAAATTGAAAACTTTCGGTTGAATTTACGACTTTGCCTCGCAGCTAATTGCCAAGGCTAGCGCAATGTTTGTTTGCCACCTCGAGAGTGTTTAGAGCCTAAGAGTATCCAGTGTCCAGTGCTTGGAGTGTTTTCAGTGTCTTATCTCGGGTCGCTCAGCTCGAGACACATTAGCATATTTAACTTTGATGCGCTGTGCTGCGCTGTATAGTTGTTTATCTGCAGGTATAAAGCTCACCAAATGCCTGAATATAAAAGTCTTATATCAATCTTGGTACAATTTGATGTCCTTTTTGTCGTTGCTTTCCCCCAACGCAGTCGTTGTCAATGTCACAGCTAGCTTCAGCGTCAGTTTCGACTCGAGGAAAAAGTTTTGTGTATGCGTTGTTGTTGTAGAATGGAGAGGGGGAAGGATGAAACTGTTTGGAAGTCCAAGTCACCAAGCGACGCACCTTTTGCTACGCTTTTCTCTCGCTCTCTTGCTGCTCTCTCTTTTTATTTTCATGAATAAATTGCGCAGAATTTATGTGGAAAGTTTTGTGTGTGCGGCAGATCCAACTTCCAGTGCTCCAGTTGCACGAAATGAAAGTGGCTAGCGGAGTTTAGATGAATCTGTTTGGCTTAGTCTGATGAGTTATCTGCGCAAATGCAGCAGCGGTGCGGGGGTCAGACACATCTCTGCTGCTGCTGCTGCTGCTGCTGCTGCTCCAGCTCCTGCTTTATGTTTGTTTTTCGAGAGGTAGGCGGAATTGTTGAATTTATGGCTGAAATGTTAATTGAGCGCTAGGCGGAGTAGCAACTGAACCAAAGTTGGACTACGACGTATCAAAGTTTTTCTCTTTGTTTTTTTTTTTTTTTTTTTGTCAACAATTTGCAAAAGAGACAGAGAGTGAGAGAGTTGTGTTGCATTTGAAATACGAGCTCGCAATTGAGTGCCACGATTCTAGAACAACTCACACACAATGCAGATGCACAATTTCATTTGCTTTCTAATTTAGTCGGAAAAGATATGACAAAGCATATTTCCAAATATAAAAGTTTTAGACTACGGCATGGTTGGCAATTAAGCAAGCTGAGTCTTCTCCACGAACGCAACAAAAACAATTTATCAAAGAGATGTTCGCAGCTCTGCTTGGAGTTATTTTTTGAAGCGTCGCATTCACTCAGTTTTATAGCAAGCAGCATTGAGTTGATTAAATATATATAAAATATATATTTATACCCGCTACCCATAGGGTAGAAGGGTATTATATCTTTGTGCCGGCAGGAAATGTATGTAACAGGTAGAAGGAGGCATCTCCGACCCTATAAAGTATATATATTCTTGATCAGCCTCAACAGCCGAGACGATATAGCCGTCTGTCCGTCTGTCCGTCTGTCCGTATGAAACACTGGATCTCAGAGACTATAAGAGATAGAGCTATAATTTTTTTGATAGCATTTGTTATGTTTGCACGCAGATCAAGTTTGTTTCAAATTTTTGCCACGCCCACTTCCGCCCCCGCAAATCAAAAGAAATCGAATAACAAGCCTAATTTTAAAGCTAGAGTTGCGAATTTTGGCACGATCAGATAAAAATTGTGGAAGTTATTAAAGAAATACTTTTGTATGGGCAAAAGCGCCTACTTACTAGGGTCTTATTTGCTTTGGCCGACAATCTGGGACATTGTGCCGTCTATGGTATATTTTGAATGGTGTACTATATCGATATACCAAGTATACCATTTGGTATATTTTTAGTATTTTTGCAGTATATTCGGTATATTTTAAAAATGATACCGCAATATTTTGCCTTTATTAAAAATGGGTAGCGGGTATCTCACAGTCGAGCACACTCGACTGTAGCTTTCTTACTTGATAATTAAGAAATTACGAATATATTTAAATTAGATTAAGATGTTGCGAATACTTTTTAAATAACATTTCAATGAAACTTTGTACTTTAATCGAAAATAATTTCTAAGTGCCGATTGATAAATGATAAATTGTAGCATCTAGCAGTAAGTTCGGTCATTCTATAATAATATAATGTAATTTGGGCATTTCGTGTTTAAAAAAATGAAAATTGGATGCAAATAGATGGCAATGCAGATGCAGAAGGATGCAAAATGGACGAATCTGGAAATGGATTGTGATGCAAATGGATGTGAATTCAAATACGCAATTGAAAATAGAGAAATGATTTATTTTACATTACATTCTGTTAATTGAACCGCCAATTATTAAAAATTGTACAAATTTCAGAAAGGCTAATTGTAACGTTAAAGTAGAAAATTATCAAAATATGTTTAGTTTCATTCATTTCAATCATTATAACTTTTTATTTAGTTACATGTTTATTTAACTTTTCTTAATTCACAAAACATGTGCGTCAGGCAAATGACAAATCACAAGTCAATTGTAACATGCAAGCATGGGTAGAACAAAAGAAAAATAACAACAAAGGCAAAATAGCAAATGATTTCTCTTCAAAAACAATACTGCACCGTTTGAAGCTGATTGCTTGCGTTTCGTCTTCATCTGCGTTTCGTTTGCATCCTTATTTGCTAAGCTGTTGAAATCTGAATATTAGTTGGTTGCGTATTATCGAGCGTAAAGGCTTAAGATTAAGCGAAGAATTTTGGATTTACGACAGGAAGGAAGTGTGGGGAACAGCATGGAACGGAACAGAACGGCATGGTACGAAACGGAATGAAGCGCGCCTCTGACACATGGGCGCTTCATTTCCGACAATCTGAGGCCCATTCCCATGGCCACACGTTGACGCCCACAAAATGAGGAACCGCAACCCAAGTGCAAGTCACACGTTGCCATGGCACTCTCGACATTGTCGTAGCGACATCAACGTCGCAGACGCCAACGATGACGACGACGACGTTGCTGGCGACGCATTGTGGTCTCTGCGTAATATTGCTGAAAACCACAGAGAGACGTAGCAACGCTGCGTATACGTAATATTTCAGCATTTTGCAAGCAAGGCAACAACGCAACACGCTTCGCTGATGCGGACCACACTCCTCTCTTTCTCTCTCTCTCCCTCCGCATCCCTTCCCTGTTGTGTAAACTCTGCTGGTGGCATCGTCGACGTTGTTGCCCCGACTTCCTTCGGCATAGAGCATAGAGGACGGTGCGTGTATGTGTGTGTGTGGGAGTGTGTGTGTGGTCTACCATTATCTGTCTGGGAAGCCATTAATTTTTCAAGATTGATCCGGTATGCAAATTACTTACACAGAATGTGTACGAGCGCCAGCAGCGCTTCCTTTACTACTTTGCTCAGCTGTCTATTGTCTGTTTTCCATGTGTGTGTGTGTGTGTGTGTGTGCTCCATGCATATGTGTGTGTGTTTGTGAGTGTGAGTAGCTATTAGTGCCTAGATGCGTGTGTTTATGCTTGGGCACCAAATGTGGCTGCTCAAAAATTTGCCAGCTCGTTTTTCAGCATTTTCTTTTTATATTACTCACATTTCTTTACGCCCTCCCGTTCCACTGTCTAATTAGGTGGGCGTGCCCTTTAAAGCCAGACAGACGAGATAATTTAATGCGCCGCGACTTTTGCTTGATTAATTGCATTCATTGCGTAATTAACGCAACGCCATCGATTTAATATCCATAAATTGTTTCGCTTTTCAGAGTTTTTCCTCTTTTTGGTTTTAATGACACTTGAATGCACTTTTCACAGTTTGCCGCAGAAGGCACTTCATGCCACAATTTGCTGCGCACTTTCTACTTGTCCCGGCACATAAAAGCTTGTACACGTTTATTATTTAATTTAACTAAGAAAACGTCTCTTTAAATTGAAAGATTCAGCTTTAAAGTACAATGATTGATGGGAATTGCACTTCATTTACTTTGAGGCAGAAAAAAAGGAGTAAATTGATTGCATAGATAATTGGCAAAATTTAATTAGAAATTCATAAGCAACTAATTAAAATATGCATTATAATTGACGCCATTTGCGTGCATTTCCTTTGCAAATTAATTTTAAAATTAAATGGTTTAAATAATTATTAAATGAATAGTTATGTAGAATCTAAATATAAATAATGATAGTAAATCATCTATAAAAAATGTATTTTTAATCTAATTATTATTCAAATATTATATCACTCGAACGATTTTAAAATGCAACCAAATAAATTTGATATTTAATTGGTTAAAAAATAATAAAACTAATTGTAGTATTAAACTTTTAACTCTCATATAGTGTACAACATTATCGTTTGTGTCTAAAAACTTAACAAAAATGTTAAAGAAGTCATGAAAGTTTGTGCCAAAGTCGATATTAGATTCACAGTATGTGGGATTAGCTACATTTAGTTGCGATGAATTATTTTTTCTATAATATTATATATTATTAAATAATCACAGCTTGTTGAATTTAGAAAATTTGTTTCAAATTAGACATTATATTTTATTACGTTTAAAGGCTTTTGGATTAAATCGGTTCAAGAAATAAAGCTTATTGTCATATGAAATTCTCATATTAATATAATACAACAAAAGTTACTATTTTCTTGTCTAAATTGAGACAAATTTCAGGTTTTAATCCAACACAAATATTCAACAAAAATATTTAATAATATTAAATTATGGATGTTTATATAGAATACGAGTCATATTTTTGCTTTTTTTTTATTTTAATATCTTATAACAGGGTATCTCAACGCACGTCAACGCACATCTGCAAGTGAAGCATGCGCGACTTTTGCTATTCTTTGCAAACTTTTTGAATTGCTTTCGAGGCAATTGCAGGGAATCTTTAATCTCGCGAGGCATTATCTGCAACTGGCAGCGTCTCTCTTTTTGGAGTAGGCACAAGCACACTTTATACACACATACTCTAAAGCTAAGCAGCTTGTCCCAAGTGTGTGTGTTTGTATGTTCTCTCTCTTTGTGTGTGTGTGCGCGCATTGTTTGTGTGTGTGACAAAGATCACTTAACGGTTGGGCAATGTTAAACAAAAGTCTGTGTGGCAACATGCTGAATGCAATGTTGATGATAATGATTATGATGATGAGGGTGCTGTTTGCCAACAACACAGGCCATCACAAGTAGCATGCACACACTTCACACACACACACCCACACATACACACATACACGTACACGGACGACAAACAAACAAAACGCGAAACTAGCAACCGCAGTTCTCGTTAACACATCGTGATAACAATCAAAGCGAAACAAAAGCGGCCAACAAAACTGGAGAGCACAGCAACATCACATCAGAGCCTGGTCAGCAAAGAGATGAGGCAGTTGAGAGCGAGAGGTGTGGTGCAACAGCAGGTGGAGGCTATAGAATTTTACTATATGTATATATGTACAGCTGTATATATTCTTTTTCTTTTCGCTTTTTTTGGGCGGCGAGCCGCAACGCGTTATCTATGCTCAGCTTTGCATAAATCAACGTAACAAACAAATTTCTTTTTCTCTCTACGCTTCAACCGAACTCAAGCGTTAAATTGGCATGCGTTAGTGTATGTGTGTGTTTGTGTGTACGTGTGTTGGACAAATTATCTAAGACTTTGCGCACGTAAAATGCCAAACAAAATGAACTTTTAACAGCGCTAAAGCTGGCAATCGCCAACAGTCGAGGGGCATGCGGCATGTGGCATGTGGCAAACAAAATCAGCGCACCAACAACACTAAAATACAAAATTGTAAAGCAAAGAACAAAAACACGTCGTTGTCGTCCATTTAATTGGTTTGCACTCACACACACACACATACAGCAGTCTCTAGGGCTATGCATTGCTCTGTATCTATATCTATGTGTGCCCGTTAGTGTGTATGTGTGTGTGCATTGCATAAATTACATGAAATTTACAAATAAATTACGCGCATGCAAAAGGCGTTTCCACTGTAACTACATGCAACGACTTAATTTTTTTGTAATTGCTTTCTGTTTAGGAAAAATGATATCGCCTGAAAGTATGCTAAGCAATTTGTAGTCGAGTTAGAGGTAACATAATTGTAAATATTACGCATACGACAAGAGCACTCAGTAGATGTGGAACTTGCGTTATTTAAAGCGTATTTTAAATAGAATTAGTAATCGATAGTGCTCCTTAAATTTAAGCTTCCCTGCAATTCAAATCTATTTAAAGTGTGAGTTTAAAAACTGCAATTAGTGTGAAGAATTTAACACCTGATTCGTGTGAAGGAAGTATGTATTTCAAATGCAAAAGTAAATGATATGCTGAGTTTTAATTAAACTAATTGACTGGCAAATAGAATGAGAAACTTTTAATTCCGTATTATTTAATAATTGTATATATTACTCATACGACAAGTAGTTTAAAAAGGGTGGAATTTACTTTATTGTAAAACGTATTAAATGTTTAAACAGTAAACTGAGATTTGAAATGAGTTAAATATCCAATTAACATATTTTTAAAGTTTAAGTTTAAAGTGCAATTAGCATAAAGAAATTGGAAAAGAAAATAAAATGCAAAAATGTATAGTAACATTTAATAGAAATGATTAACGTAAATAGTAAATGGTATACTAAATTAACATTTTATTGAAATGATTAAGTGGTACGAGTCAATAAAGTAGAATTGGTTTGCTTAAAATCACTTTAATTTATTATTATTCCATTAGTTGTCGTATGAACTAATTTGAATACCTCTCCTCATACAAAGTCAACTCAAAATCTATCCTAGTTTTATGAATTTGATTTGTATAAACAATTTGTATATGATATTAGTATTATCTCATTAAGATGAAAATTTACCTGAAAAGATTCCCAAAACATCCCAACCTCTCTCTTCCTCTTCCGTACTCTCAATCGCTTTCACATTTCAAATGCAGCTTTAATTTCCGCTACAAAATATGCCCGGCAGCATACTCAGTCATTTAAGAGATAATAAACTGAGCTAATGGGCGCTTTTAGCGAATGCTCCAGTTAAGCAAATCATTATATTAAACGCGGCTGATAAGCTTAGCGTAACAATATCGCTTGAATCATCAATCAAATCGCAGGATATTAGCCAAGTTAATGGCGCCATGGGGAGAGAAAGAGCTCTCTATCTGTTTTGCAATTGCGTGTACTTTTAATGTCAGATTGATATACAGATATTATCGTTCTAAACATAGAATTATTTGTGTCAGGATTAAGCTCATATTGAAGCTGAAGCTAAAGCTGTTTGCTGCCATTGTAGATTCCATTTGTTCCATTTCATAATTCAGCCGCAAGACAATTGCTCTTAATATTGTTGAATATGTAAGTGTATAAGCGTGTGTGTGTGTGTGTATAAGTGAGTGTGTGTGTGTGTGTGAGTGTTATGAGTACCGTCATCGAGGCCATGGCACAACGATGTTCGAGTTTTAATTTATGCTCATTCACACACTCACAGCCAAGTCGAATGCGAGTTATTGTTGGTGTGAGTGTATATGTGTGTATATCTGCGGGTGTGTGTGTGTGTGTGAGTCGCGTTGGGTTTTTCATCGACATTTAATTGAAAATAACTCAAGCGTGTCAGCAACGCGCGCGGTTAATGAGCGAGAAACTCGAATGTCTGTCGCGACTTCCACCACAATTTGTCCTCCTCCCCCATTTCGACTTTTTTCGCTCTCTCTCTCTTTCTGTCATGCTTTCGCTATCTTCCGCTCACTGTCTCTTTTTGCACATGCAGCACATGTCTGAGCCAACTGGGCGCTTTTTGCCAGCACGTGAATGACATCAATGACAGTGAAAAGGCGTTTTTCTGCACTTAATGAGCACGACTCGAGGCGGGGAAAGCTGCGCACTGCAGACACAGTTATGCTGCTTCTGCCACTACTATATACTATATCTCTTTCCTAAGCTAAGCAACTTTTTTTTTTGGCTTTTTATCTGTCGCTGCCGCTGCTGCGTGTGACAAGTTTATTTATGTGTCTGAAAAGCAACCAAATGAAAAGCACAAGGAAAAAAACATCTAGAAAGCTAAAGTTGTTGTATGTAGTTGCAACTTGAAAGACAGCATCCATTCATTTCATTTCATTGCTGAATTTGGGCTATGGCCGAGGAAGAAGAAAATTGTAGGTGAAAGCGAAAGAGAGTTGTTGTGTCGGCAACAGAAAAGTTGCAATTGAAGCCTTGTTGCCAAACGAGCTGATTGCCTGCATATTCTGTGCATAAATGTACAGCCAGCTGCTGCTCAATGCTAAATGCTGTAACAAACTACAGTTGCATTGACATCATAATACCCTGTAAATGCAAAATTGTCAAGCTGAAGTTGATTAATAAATGTAATGCCCAATGCTCATCTCATTAATTAACTTCAATGTCTTTTAATTATTAACTAATTATTTCTCTTTTAAATTTTGGGCTTAGGGTATTTATACATTCGTTTAATTTGGTTGTCTTCCAGTTACTTTCTAGCCAGAATTTAGAATTTTCAGCCCTCGCCCTGCAACAGAAATTTCGGATTTTGATTTTCAGCTCGCAAGCAACAAATCAATGAAATAATTATGCAAATATTATGCTGAGCTGTAATTCACACAAAATGCATAAAGCACAATGACATGCCATGGCACACACGCACACTTAATCATTTACACACACACACAAAGACACACACGCAAATATGGTCATATGGAAAACTCGATGTGTGTGTGTTATATGGGCGCAATATTACACTTTAGTTATTTATATTAAAATTTTTGCTTTATTGATGTGGTTGTTTATATTTGTTATTTGTATGTTTTTCTTTTTTTTCTGTTGGTTTTTATGTGCGTAGCGGTTTAGTTTGAGCCAAGCTGTTACCACACACACTCACAGAGGGAAAAAGAACTAACCCATATAAAACGTATGGGAGCATAAAGCATGTATAGAATCGCATTTCTTTCGCTTAGCTTGACCTTTTTTTGCCCCTGTTGTTGGCTCAATTTTTGCCTTGTTTCGTGCATGTGTTTGCCAATTTCCTGGCTACGAACGAGTTGACCACAAAAAAGGCAACAGCAGCGGCAGCAACAACAACAACAACAACAATAACAACATAAACAACAGCTAAGGAAGCCAAAAGGAAAAAGCAAATAGAAAGCACAGAGAGAACGAGCTGCAAATAAAAACCAAACCCAAGCAATCAACAAATACATTTCAACAGCACCTTATAAAAGTATTTGAACCTTATGTTGACCAAATTTTATCGCATTTGACACACACACACACAATCACACACACTCAGTCTTCGAAACACTAGCTCACAGTCGCTCATTGGCATTGATTTTGGCTTTTATTAGCTTGAGCAGCCGCAGCACAGAAGTTGGCAAGTCGCACTTGACTTGACTTCATCGTTGTTGCAAACTCTTCCTCCTCCTCCTCCTCCTCATCCTCCTCTTCACTTCGCTCCAGACTTGCCCCCTCTTCAGCTTCAATTGCCCTAATCCATTGCAAAGTCGGCGTGGGATCACGTACAGCATTCGCAGTGAGTATATCTTTTTAAAAACATTGTTAAAGTTTTTGCTTTAGTTGTGCTGCTGCTGCTGCTGATCCCAATGCCCCAACCCCTTGCCCCCTGCACCCTCCTCCTTTGCTTCTATACATTACAGTAGTTCTTTTTTATTATTGAATTCGAGTTCAATTTGTTTTTATTGATTTGCCATTTTGCACTAGCCCCAGAGATGTGACGGAAATTGTCAATGTTTTACAATAGTTGCAGGCTCCCATATACCACTCCTCCCTACTCCCCTCTTTTGATGCCACCAAACATCATCATGGCTTTTTGAGTTTTATGTGTACTTGATAAAATTTCAATAGTTGAACTCGTCACTTTGCTTGCGTGCTCTACAACTCATTCCTCTTTCATCCTCTCCCTCTCTATCTCTCTTTATCTGTACCCCTTTTGCTTCATCCCACTCTCTCCTTTTATGAGGTTCAGGATCTGTTGTTTTTCGCGCCCGTTTGCTCTGCTCTGCTTTGCATCTGCTTTGCCTCTGCCTTTAGTTTTATGTGATATTAAAATTGATAGCAAATCGCTGCTGATGCTGATGTCGATGCAAGCTCCGCTCAGTTTCAAGCACGCAACGCCACGCATCGTCAAGAGGGGCGCAAAGAGTTGTCAAAATGGGGGAAAGAGAGAGGGAAGCGATGCTATGACTTTTATGACGCTCTGCAAAGTCCTGTCGCTTTGGCAAATTGATTTTCATGCGATTTTCAATAAAGCCAATCCCACATTGCGCGCTGTTCTCTGCTCGCTGCTTGTCATGGCATGCTTTATGCGTTCGACAACATTGTTTGAGCATATTTCTAATAAATAAAAAACAAAACAAAAAACTAAATAAATAAAAAATAAATTCGAGTTCAGGCGACATTTCGCAAAAGGAAACACAGCGCATTATTGGGTAGGCAAATGTCGAGGAAACTACTCAGAGAGAAAGAATATTAAATTGCTTTTGATTCTCAAATGCTGAGCTAAATTGACAATAATATCCGACTTAAAACTACCCAAGCCTAAATCCAAATAGATGCAAAAGTAATAAAAACATTTAATCATCAACGATTTTTGTAAACATTCTTTAGTTTAACTCAATTATTTTCTTTATAATAATTTTATTCTATTAACAATTATTATTTGCTAATATGTTAATTCTTTACTGTCCGTAATAAAATTATTATTTTGCTGTAAGGTAAATGGTTTGTACAGTTTAAAACAGCTTTCTAATTTTCATTAAGTCAAATTAGAATATATTTATTTAAATGTGTAGAAATTAATTTTCGTTTTGGTAGCAAAGCTTTAATAAATTTGTCTATTCAAAAATTTGCTGCCACCTTCATTGAAATACATTTTCTAACAATTTTAATAGGCCGTTTGCTGAATCTGTTAAGTGTATATTTATATTCATATTTTATTTTATATATGTTTGCCTTTAATGTGCAATAAATTGCGATGAGTTGTCGCCTGCGGATGACAGACAAATTTTGGGCAAAAATTTCCGGTAAATTTTTGTATTGAGTTTGTCGCAGGCAAATTTTGTTGCTGTTTGTTTTGAACTCGAACATGTTGAAACGCGACCAGAGCGCACAGCATAGTGTCATATCAAAAGCTAAACAATAATAGCAGCAACAACAATAGCTCTCACATACACGCACACACGCACACACACATTCGCACACTCACTCGTATGCAAGTGACTAAAGCAATAAAACGCAGACAATGTGTGAAGTTGAGCGTTCGAATTTCCAAGTGCATTTTCCATTTTCCGCATCGCATTGATGCACAACAACAGCGGGAGAACAGCAGCCGAAGGGAGAGGGGGAAGAGAGGAGTCGCCGTTTGCTGTTGGGGCGAACAAAGAAAGCTCCCGCACACACACAAATACAAACAGACTCAACACACAGATACACAGACACATAGACATAGACAGTGGCAAAAGCCAAGCCTCGGCAAACACACATATGTGGGCGTGTGCGAGCTGCATAGGCGTGGCAGCGTGTATAATTTGCGATTTATGAGCCAAATGCTGACAGCGCAGAGAGAGGGGATAGGAAAAGGGGACAGCGAAGCGAAGCAGCGAGCGTAACACGTGCTGTGCATCGCCTAATGCGACTGGCAAACACCTACGCATACACACTAACACAAGCACACACATACTCACGCACACACATTCACTCCCACTCACAGGCAGTTAAGCACGCAGCGGAACTTGCACAATGTGTCAAATGTCATATATGTGTCGCGTTAATAAATTCACTCAAATGTTTCAATGTGCTCGTCTGTCTCTGCCCTCTGGCATAATAAAATGCGAATACCTCCCCCTCTTACCTGCCCACTCTTCTCAGGCCTGCGGGCAGCACTCTCAATTGTCAGCTGAAATCCCTGTCGCTGCAGGATACGAGTCTTGAATTGCCAACAACATATTCGATTCAAAGTTTATTATATTGGCATTGATGCTTCTGCCTCTGCTCTCCCAAATGTAGTTAAGGCTGAAAGCAGCTTTCTAGAGCAACAGTTGCAATGCTGTTGGCTAATTGCAGAGGGAATACAGAGGGAAACGGAAAGATGGAATTCATTTTGTTATATATATGTGAATATGAAATGTTTCCATTATTGCCCAGCTATTTCAGGTATAGCCTCAAGTTAGTCACTGTTAATTAAAAAATTGAAAAGTGTGGAAGAGTAAAAGAAAACGACATGCATGAGAAGTGGAAAAGATTGAGAGGAGAAACAGTAAAACTTAAATGAAACAAATTGTCAAACAATTATTCTTTGGAGAATATTTTAAAGTTTAGCATATGAGACATAAAGAAACAAATCTTCGTTTACGTTATTCTGTCAATTTTGTTTAGGATAAAAAACTAAAAGTGACCAATCGTTGCTTTGTTTTCAGTCTGGTTAAAATAATTTCGTAAATTTAAGACAAATTCGTACAGGTCTTTAAATCGCAAGTAAGAAAGTTGCAGTCGAGTGTGCCCGATAGTTAGTTACCCATTTATAATAAAAACAAAACCGATCAGTATTATTTATTATATATACTGGAAAATTACTCAAATATACCTAGACTGAACAAAATCTTTAAATATAAAATTGGTGGAAGAACAAAGTTTTAATACCTTTATATGTATATTTAATACCATCTATCAATTTCTAGAATTTTTATTAAAATAAAATAAAATTCAAAGACTAATAGACATTCGATTTTTTATTGCAAATAAATAAATTTACATCTTCACAATTCATATAATCTTCTACGCATTTGATATTTAACATTTGCATTACAATTAAAAAGAAATCATCTAAGCTATAAATAGCTGAATAAATTACCCGAAATTATCAATCAATAAGACATGGTTAGTCGTAAGAACATTACAAAGTCCATTAGGCGCAGTAATCGCAGCAATCGTAAATGACAATAAAATACAAAACATGCAAGACTTATTGGCCATATTTAGCTGAATATGGTCAATATATTTGAAAAGTAACAGCTTTCGTGTTTACTCGTATGTAAAGTGGACAAGCGATTATGGCTAGAAAAGAAATAAATTACTGCAACATCAAGGAATTTATTATGCACTCAACAATTTAGACGTGCACAAAAAGAAAAAATATTTAAATGAAAAACGGCAAAATAAACTGCAAATGATGCTCAAGGCAACATATAAATATAGTCGATAAAATATACTTATGCGCCAACCTTCAGCCTTTCCATTGCAGATGTTGCACGATGTTTGTCATTGAACTCGCCTCGCCAAAGACCAAGACGATAACTTTGCTTCAACTCAATAGAATCTCAGTCTCTGTCTCAATCCCAGTCTCGTATTTTCTTTCATCTGCTTACCCAATGAGAAAGGGGGGCGGGACGATGCAACCGAATTGTTTTTTTTTTTTTTTTTTTGTGTTGTTTGTGAAATCTATTTAATTGCAAAATCACAGCCAAAAGTGGGCAAAACGTTTTATTTGAGTTCGAGTTGCGAGTTTGAGTGCATGTTTGTTTTTCCTTTGGCTGCCTGATTTTTTCTTGGCTTGAGCCGGGCATTTGGGGCGATTTGCCAAGTGGCAAGCAAGCAAACGCGCCCGAAACCTGAGTCGGATGAACCACCAATAGCACTGGCAATGGCCAAAAATGAAAATACGACAAAAAAAAGATAGAAAAGAGAAAGGTTCTACAGCTAGGCTATCATCATCAGTGACTGCTTGGCAATGGCATCGGCAAATGGCTAAGAAAAGCGTATCCGTAGTGACATTTTAGCTACGGTCTTGTCGTACAACAAAACTGCATAAATTTAATGCGGATTTTGGCAACGATGCGACAACGGTCGATTCACGTGCCAAAGTTGCCCCAAATCCCCGCCGCTTTTCCAAGAATATGCCCAGCCAAGTTGCAGCACAGAGCACAAAGGACTAAAGCAGCGACAGGACAGCGACAGCAACAGCGACAGGACAACGACGCGTCGTTCAAGTTGAACACACGAAATGCGAATGCGAATGCGATGTGGGAAGCTGGGATGCAGGATATGGGAAGTGGGAAGTGGGCAGTGGAATGTGGCTGGGGATAAGGAGGACATGGGAAATCTCTCTAGGCTCGCTCCATGAAATTCTATGCATTTCCGTGTTGGCATTTGTCGCTGCTTCATTGTGAGTTGCAGGACGGGTTGCATAAACTAATGCACAGTGGGCTACGTTCTGAAGATAATAATAGTTATAGTCGGGGATATTAAATAAGTTAAAATTAATATTTGAAAGAGGCAAAAGCCAATTCACTAAAAGAAACTTTATCAATTAACATAAAAACTATTCACAAATTTATATAGGTAGTAATATTTATAAAAATAATTTAACTAAAATTATTATTAAACTTCCATAAACTACACAAAAATATATTTTGGAAACAAGAATACTAACACCATAATTCCTTACATATATTATTATTAAAAAATTTGATAAAATTTGAATCTTTTTAGATTTTAATCGACACGGAGAGAATTGATTCTTATATTTAAATAAACTTCTAGAGTATTAAGAGTAGAATAGAAAAGTCTTTAGGTGTTAATGATTCCTATTAAATACAAATTGTGTGCCAATATTTTTTTTTTAGATTTTGAATACTATAATATTATTGAAAAAATTTTAATTATTGGTTAATTAAATCTAGGAAGTTAATACAAAAAATTAAAAACATTTCCAGAGTATCAAAGGCAGTTTTAAATTTGTAGTCTCTCTATTCGTCCCAATAAATTGCAAATTTTTATTTTATTTTTTTTCAAAATTGTCTTTTACAATAATTAACATTATTTCCGAATTGTTAAATTATATATTATTTTATTATAACTTATAAAATAAAGCTTTAAAAAAATAGTTAAAGTAATTCGGCGTATTAAATATTGAAGAATAATATAAATAACATACTAAGTGCAATTATTTCATGTCTTCCACTGTATGCTGCGAAGCGTAGCCCATGCTCTCATATCCTTCTCTGCACCCTGTTGCTCTCTCTTTTCTCCTTTATCTCTTGTCTCCCTCGTTTGCTCATTTTATTCTCTGTATGCATTATAATTTGAGTGGCATGTTGAGAGTCGCTTTTGTTTTGCTTTTAATTAGATTTACATTGGCCACTTTTCAGTTGCGGATGCCACAGCAGCAGCGGCAGGAGCGTTGCCTCTCGTTAACTCGCCTCCCCTTCCCTGATCCTTTCACTCTCTCTCTCTCTCTCTCTTCCCCGTCTTCTCGTCGCTCATCAGTCTAGAGCCTAACAAACTGCGCTTTGTTTATTTTGGCGCCTTGTGCACTCGTTGCCCCCAAATGTGACGATGGCCGTTGTTGCACGTAGCCAACAACAACAACAGTCGCTCTTCTCACTCTCTCCCCTCACCATCTCTTGGTGCTGCAGTGATTGCCACTTCTTTTTCTCCATTTTTGTTTTTTGTTTTTGTTGTTTTGTCGAGTTATTTTCAACAGCTTCACTTTTTGCACTTCCGCTTTGTGTGTCACTAATTGCTTTTGTGTTTCAGTATTTACAATTGTTTTGATTCATTTCTTGTTGGCTCCCATCATCCATCCCCGCAGCCATCATTCTCTCACTCCCTCCCTCACTCTCTGTCACAATGTGCCTAATTAAATGCACTTTGAGTGTCGTCGAGTTGCTGCGTCATTGTCCAGTAACAGCCATCGCCTCTAGGCCTTTGTCTTGTGACCCTCACTATATTGTTTCCTCTTTCATTATCTCCATCTCTCTTTCTCTCTTTCTACAATTCTCTTTCTCTAATTAATTTCATTCTCGAGCGAAATTAATCAAATTTGACTGCATTTTCACGCTGCATTCCTAATTGGCACAAAACACAGCTCAAATTCAGATTTTATCGATTTGCATTTGCATTGCGCACAAACTCCTGAACCAGGGCTGCTCAACCATCAGGGCTAACCACATTAGTGCATAAATTCATTTAATTAGATTTTAGTTAATCAGGCATATATTAAATGTAATTCTTAAAGTTATATTTAAAAGTATATAAACTGAATTCAATCAGATAAATATAATATATTTTACTTGCCTAAATATTTTTCTTATAATTTAGCTAACATAACTGCAATAATAAATATTAATCGAGCAGTGATCATTATGTGAGACACTTTATAGCCCTGGTGCTGCACAAAAGCTATAAATAAGCAGCAAAACTTTCTGCCAAGTTAAGAAGAATAATATCTTGCATTGGCTGCTGATGAAGCTGCTAATTCAAAACCGGAAAAGCTTTTAACCAATTTACATAATTTGCTAAAGAGTCGAGTTGTCCAAGTCGTCGACTCATCGCATCGCATCGCAGTCGAGTCGAGTTGAGTCCGTAGCCCAAAAGTCGCGTTCTCCAAGTCGTCTGACTCGAGTCATTTTTCTTTAGCCAGCGTTGCCAATGCGCGAAGCGAAGGACATTTTTAAAGAAATTAATTAATGAAATGTTGATTAACTTTTGCCAGCCAGCCAGCCAAGTCGAGTCGAGTCGAGTCGAGAGCTGGTGCCTCGCTGACCAGCAGGAAAGAGACTCAACAGCGGAGGATTGAGGGGGAGCGGATTGCGGTTCGTCGTCTGAGATTTATGTCGTGGCATTTGTTATGGCAAAGAGTAAACAAGCGCTGGGCGTAACGGATGTAGGGAGGAGAGGGCGTGCGCATAATCCACAAAATAATGCGCACCAAAAGCTATTTACAATTCGTGAATTTATTTTTAAAAAAGTGCTGCTGCTGCTAGACTGAGGGCGGGGCAGACTTGTGACGGCGGCGTCCGGTCGTCTGTGTCAGAATCTGAATCTGGATTTGGATCTCGATCTGGGTCTGGGCTAATTAGCGTGAATGGCGCCCCCCGCCCCTCAATGCCATCTCTTGCTTTGCCCTGCCAATGGGAAAAATAGAAAATGCCATTTGAAATGCGAATAGCAAAAGCGTTAACGGGGTCGTCGCAGCTTATTTACCCTTGCAGATCCAATTAGGGCTAACAACGATACAACGCGGCATAGATTCGAATATTTATAGCGTGAATTATTTATAGAGAAACCACTTGGAGTTAAACTGTAGACTTAGCTATCCATTAGTGGATTAATCTTCCAGATTTGCATAAGTAACTGAAAAAGGTTACTAAACAAGAAAAGTTAAGAAAATTGTGTTTAAGCAAGCTTTAATGTGCTTTAAGTACTTTGAGCATACAACCTGGGTGCTCAGAGAGATCGTTAATGTGCTTTCAAACAACAATTTTAAAGCTTTTTGCTTTATTTATTAAAGTTGTCGCTAGCATGGAGCAAAATATCAAATATGAAAATCCTAAACGTATTTTTAAAATAATGTGATGAACTTTAAAGCTCGTTAATCATGACAACATATTATTAGTAGCATTATTAGTTATTATTAGTGAAAAGCAACTTTAATGAGGTTTAAGCATTAATATTTAAGCTAATGCTAGAAAGTATCCAACAATGCATATAGAATATTAAGATCTCTTAATAATAATTGTGTTTATTCACATAAATCTTATACACAAATATCTTATAAACTTAATATAATCAAATGATGTATATTTGAAAAGCAGCTTTAATACGCTTTCAAACTTAAATATGTAAGCTTTCTTCTTCATTAAATGCAGTATCGGAGTGTTCAAAACTTGTATATACAAGGACAGGTAATAATCTTTATTTACATTAAAATAGTTTTTATGTACAAATATATGAAAATCATAAATGTATTTATCTTAAATTGTTTTATGCTTTAAAGCTCTTTAAGCCAGGGATTAAATGTAAACAATTGATGAATATGTTTGAGGCCTCTCCATCGTTGACCTTTCAAACAAGTTGGCTGCTATTTACTCATAGAAAGGGTATTCAGGCGCATTTGCAATTCGTGCAATGCGATTAATCATTGTTGGGTGCTTTGTTGTTGCCCCCTAAAGAGCTTCAATGAGGAGGAAAGGAGAAAGCTTTGCGACATGAAACTCGTCAAGTTGTTTTGTGCTTGATTGATTTATGTGTTCGAGGCCCATTGTTTGGGCCTTAATTAGTTTGACCAGGTGGCTGATTTCAGCCGCGCACAACACACAAACACATACACAACGGCTGCGGGTCGCTTTCGCCCTCGTCTAAGGCATTTCTCGTAGGGATGCTATTAGTCAAAGTCTTGGGAGAAATTGGCGATAAGTTGGCAAGACGGCCAGGTAGACATTTTGCTTTTGGGCGCCGATTTATTGTGCATCTGATTATCAAATTGCATAAAAAATGGTTAGCCAATAAAACATTTTGACATGCAATTCATACCTTATGCGACAAAACAGTAGAAACACACACCCCTTTTCGGTTCACTTCGCGCTCTGGCTCTATAAATAACATGACGCAATCTATGGGTAAAATAAAGAAGAAAAAAAGAAAAGCATTATTTGGCAATAAAATGGAAATCGATTCGACTGCGGGAAGGAGAAAGAGGGAGCGAGGCAATGGTAAACGGCAAACGGCGAGCAAAGTTGACAAATTGCAGCCAAGGAACAAATGGAGCGCCGTAAGAAAAATAATATCGACTATCAAGGATTTCCCAGTGCCGTTCGTTGCCTCATTCTGGCTGCTGCTGCCACTGCTGCTGCTGCTGCGACAATTTACATGCCCCAATTGCAGCCCCGCCTCGTCCATTGCCTGAAACGTCGTTCAAATTGAAAATTTTTCGTAGACAAACACATATACAACGACACACATACACACACACACACACACACACACACATACACACACACACACACACACGAAGCATCCTTTTGTGCGGAGGCTGCTGCTCCATCTGTGACTCCTTTTTGCTCTGCACCCTTTGTACTTGTCATTTATGAAAATTTGTTTATTTTCGTAATGCTCCATTTGCAAATGTAGCCAAAGTAAATATTGGCGCTTTATATATGCCAGACTGAAGTATGGACAGATCTCCACTCTCTTTTCCATTACCCGTTTTTTTTTTCTTTCTTTTTTTCTCTTCAGTTTTTTTTATTATTTTATGGTTTCGACTGCGGCGCATAATTCATATGCTTTTGTTACAATGTTCCATTTGTGGCCTCTATCGCATTCTGCATAAATTGATTAAAGTGAATTTCTTATTGAGTCATCGCAGCACAATTTCCATTTACATTTGTTGACAAAAAACTTACATATAAATCAAATTCAATATTTCACATTAATTATATATTTTAATATTTAAAAGTCACTATTTGTTTTGCTGGTTGTGCTATTTCAAATGGCATTAATTATTTATAGGCGAGCGCATTAAACGTTTGCCCATAATTAATAATTGTACTTAAATGGCAATAAAAACCAACAATAGGCGGTTCTTAAATTAATTGCCCATTAATAATAGTTTGCTTAAATTGTCTGATTTGTTACGGTTTTGTTGTTATTCCACCGCATGACGGTCAGTGTTTTTTGGTTTGAGTAAATAACCAATTTAATGCCGTCCTTGGAAATCTGTAATAATAGGCTTAAATATAGAAATTTATTTTCGCAAGTGTTTTATTAACTTTTGTCATTATCGTGGTAGGATTCTATTCCATTTTGGTTCATCGCAATACAAATTTGTCATCGAGAGATTTAGAAATTGATTATTATTTCTGAAATTTGAATTAAAATTCTATTTCCATAATCTTTTAAATTTGGTGTCGAATTTAATTAATCAGTGATTATTCATTGATATTTTTCTTAAATTGCTTTTTATGGCCTTTAAATATTTTTTAATTGAACATTTAAATTGGTGTGTCTAATTAAACAAGTTATATAAAAAGCATGCTCGACTGTGAGATACCCGCTCCCCATTTTCAATAAAACCATATTCTAAAATATTCCAAATTAATATAGCGCTAAAATACTAAAATATACCGAAAGCATAGTTTATTATTATACTACTTTATTAAAATTATACTAAAGAGTATAAAACATGCTTGATTTTCAGAAAAATATTCTTTTTTAAATAACTTCAACAATTTTTATCTGGGTAGCGGGTAAAAAAAATTGCTGTATACGTTTAATGCATCCGAAAACTGCACTTGATTAACAGTTATTCAGTTTCAATAGAGTTCTGTGATTAAGTTTAAAGTTTAAATTGATTTTATATCAATTCACTGCAACATCATTTGATTTTTCGCTTTTCATACGACTTTTAGTTTCGTTTGTTTTGTCCATTTGTTTTGTGCATAATCAATCTCCCTACACACATACACAAAAAAATATAAAAGTGACAGCAAAAAAAGGAAATAAAAGGCAGCAATGAAAAAACTTTCGGCAAACATAGATTTTTAATAAATTTTCATAACCCAAATCCAAAAAAAAAAAGAAAAAGAGGGAGCTAGAAAAGCAAACCAATTGCCAAGCATACTTATTGGGCATATTACGTCACAGTTGCTGTCGGAAAAGCCCTCCCCCATTCCCCTCCCACTTCACCACAATTATCCTCGTCACAGTTGAAGAGTTATGGGAAAGAGAGACGGGAAGAGGGAGAGGGGCAATAGCAAAGGACAAACACCACAAGCCCCGCAAAATACATAACCAACAAAACAGCAAAAAAAAAAAGAAAACAGTCGAAATAAACAAAAATCAACAACAACAACAATTGGAAAGCATGCAAACGATTGTAATAGTAAATGTTGTTGTTATGCGAGCTGTTGTTCTTCTCGTTCTAGTTGTTGTTGTTGTTGTTATGATTGTTGTTGTATCTGATATTACAGCTATTGTTGTGCAGAAACGCGCGAACGAGCCATAAAAATGCGAGGCCAAAACAGTCAAACTTATGTTGTGACAAGCAGCAAGTCAAAGCTACGTCTCCACCGTCCCCTTCACCACCCCTTCTCCCTCTTTCGCTGTGGAACCCTTGAAATATCGTAGCCCACTTCCAATTGAGCATAACCCCAACTCTCTCTCTCTCTCTCTCTCTCTCTCACCCCCCAATACGACCCTGAAACCATTTCGTTTTGAATCCTGCGCGACTGGCGCTTATATTTTATTGCTATTATCCTGTTTACTTCATGTTTATGAACAAACATCACACACACACACACACACACTGTCACATTTGTGTGTTGTTATGGTGTGCGAATTAGTTGTGGCAGCGAAATGAAATGAAAGCGAATTCGAATACGAATGCGAATGCTACGGTATTTGGCGTTTGCTGTTTGGCATTTTTCCTTTTTCAGTTCAATTGAAATTTTACTGTGGCAGTCAAACTAGCAGAAGAGCAGCGAAAGCACGAGGTATGAGCTAATTCAAATAAGGGAAACCCAGAAGAAAAGCGTGTGTGAGAGTTTGAGAAGGGGGAAGGGCAAAGGGTCTCAATGCGTGTGTGTTGATACGAATCATATGCTGGCAGAACCAGCCAAGATGACAATCGCGAGCGCCAGCACAGCGTATACCCTGTAAAGAGTTCTCTGATAAAGGGTAGTGTGTAAAATAGGTTGTCCAAGTATCACAGAAAGTAAATGTTATAAATAAATATTAAACTGGTATTGGATATATACGCTCAACTGTGCAAACTATTTTGCATATTTTTACTTACTATTCAATTATTTTATATAGTTTTTTATATGATATGTTACATATGTATATATTTTTCTTACATATTTGTAATTACATAACTCATAATTTTAGAATTTTGTAATATCCAGCAGAATCAATTTGTATTCTGTGTAAATTATATTTATTTATTTCAAAAGTTGGATATATAATTAAAATGGACACTAACGAATTTCTAAAGCACTCGCTGCAAAGGCCTTTGGCTGTCACTTAAATAGTTTTTACTTCCTTACTTCCTTTCATATAACAATTGTAACGATAGTTGTGAGATTGTGGCTTGATGCAGTATATATTGTCTAAGAGATATTTACAAAATTTATTTATAAATTAGAAAACATTTCATCGGAAATGCTTTCGAAAGTGCTTTCATTAGTTGGATAATATTAAGGATTGCTAAATAAATTAATAAAGAAACATGAATTATGAAATATCTAATAAAATATTCTTTGTAGCTTGCTAATTTTAAAGATTAAACTAAAGTATAAATTGATTTGCAAAGGTGTGATTTAGTTATTTTAGTTATATTATTGCGAAATTCACATTATTAAAACTATAATTGAATGCAGTTATTTTATTATATTTATTTTTTATTTTAATTTTAAGTTAATTACTAATTACAGGGTAACTAATCAGTCATCTTAGTAAACACAGCTTGCTTATCTACTTATGAGCAATTTTTATTGTGTGTATCGCACTCGAAAGCGACTTTTGCCCTCAAGGATATGTTATAACCGTACTCACACTCATACCTCATTCGCCTGCCCCTTTGGTTATGGATGATACTAGTTCTATACGCTTGCAGCACATACAAATATTCATATATCTAACTAAAGCCCCAGCCACTTGATAAGAAAAAGTGCTGGCGTTGTACCTTTTGGACCTTCAAAGTGCGGGAAAGGGAGAAGAAGGGATTATGAGTGAGTGAAACAGCTGTGCAAAACTAAATTCATTTCCTTTGTGCTGGCGACTTGCAGTTGGGGGAGCTAAAAGCATTGAATATCTAAAGAGACAACATTGTCATATTTTCAAATTGTCTGTACAAGTGGCTGTCTGACACTTACTATAGAGTGTGTGAGTGTGTTGTTCAGTTGGGGGACAACACACATTTGTTTAGTCTAATAAACATTTATATGACTTTTTGGCCAAAGTGCTCGACACAATTTTAGCACCAGGGAAGTGAACACTTAAAGGCGCATCGATGCGCAGCTTTATTGTGTTCCGTGCCTTAAACAAATAAATTACATCTGCCGCAACTAACAAATCAAATAATGAATGCATAAATTTAACAATTTTCAGTAGCCCGAAAGTAGCTAGAAAACTTCGAAGATGTAGAGGGAGAGGAGGGAAGATGGGAAGGTGGCTGCGTCGGCGGCTGCTTTTCCAATGACTCGCTTTGTAATTTATGACTTGGCACTGCGAGCAGACTCCAGTCTCCAGTCTCAGTGGCCAGGCGAAAGCCTCCTTTACAGATGACAATTTTCGGAACAATTTTCGCCGCGATTCGCATAGAACAACGGCTGGGTGGGAGAAAAGTGGGTAGAAATTGTAAAATTTTGCGTTGAAATATAAAACTTTCCGCTGCATAACGAGCTAACGATGCGGAAACCTGAAGAAAGTTATGTTATCAATTTCAGTAGCAACAAATAAATTTGAATTTAACACGGGAGCACACAAAAGGCCATCAACGAACTTTACACAGAGCCAAGCATGGCGAGGGAGAGACAGTCGGTGGGAGAGAATTATGTGCACTTCATGCAGAGTAGTTTTAAATTTCACTAGGTAAATAGAGAGCTTTAAAAAGTCGTGTCAACGTGCCACAAGCTATAAATCTATATCATGGCTATTAAATTCGGCTTAAGGAAGTGTCGCACTCGTAAATTTCGTGCAAGTTTGAAAAATGTTTTCTTCCACTTGATCAAAGCTTTTTAATTGGAAATCAAAGTGTATGCAAGCCACTCCTACGATTTATTTATTTATGCCAATCATCCAGATGATTTTATGCAATACACTTTTTGGCGAAATAGTGTTGAAATCGTTTTCAAGCACTCGAAGTGTGTTGATAAGTTGAACGAACGAGATTTGTGAGCACAGCTTCGTCTTTGGTTTGGTTATAAAATCAATTTCCGTTCAGCAATTCAATTTCCGAATGCAATAATTATGCCAAGTGTCAACATGCAACAAGAGGGAAAAGAATGCAAAATAAAAATAAAACCGCAACAAAACTAAAATTGAAGCAGCTGGATTTCTTGCACCATCTTTCCACTTTCACAGTACTTGCGAGCTTTTTGGAATATAGCGTCAATTAATAAGTTTTTCTTAAGGTTTTCCGGCCACATACAGATATAGTAAATCTTTTGGCACAAATCTTAACTAGCGACGCCGCACAGCGCCAAAGGAAAATCACATAAATCCTTGAGCATTTAATTCGAACAATAAGAAAAATAATTACGAGTGCTGAGCACGTGAGTCAAGAGCACTTGACGAGGGCGGAAGAAGAAGAAGAAGCGGTGTATTGAGGGCTGTGGAGGGGGCTGAGAGAGAGGTGAGGATAAGCCGTGAAAAAATTACAAGTCGAGGCAAGTTGCGCCTGCTCTCGCACCACGTTGCACGTTGTGGATTGCGGATTGCTACGTTCAACTGACAGTCGCCCGGAAGCAGCAACAAAGTGTACGAGTGTGTGTGTGTGTGTGCGTGTGTCTCTGTCTGTGTCTGTGTAGAGGATGGGTTTACTTGTCAGGCAGTTAATCTAAGCCATCAAGCGGAGGCGCCGAGTCTCGCTATCCAGATATTCCAGCCCAGGCAGCGTCAGCGGAAAACGCCGTACACAGGTGCAATTAAGAATTTTGCACGGAAGCCAAGTCAAGTCAACAGACAGAGACAGCAAGCTGGAGAGAGAGCGACAGAGAGAGAATGAGAGGGAGATACCCACACCTCTGTTTAACTAGTGCGCTTCTAGGCGGGCAGCCAGCCAAGAACAACAACAGCAACAACAGCAACAACAACAGCAGTCAACGTTGCTTTGCTATCTACCTGGCCACCTGCCACCACCCTTTGCCAGCCCTCAAGCATTTACCCTTCTAGCGCCTTAGCCTGCCCCCTTGCCATGCTCCCTGGGCTCGTTTACTATTCATTCTAGCGTGCCATTAAGATTTGTTGTTTGAATACATTTACCATTTGTTAGTGCAGCCCGCGTTGAGTGAATGTGAATGTGAATGTGTCTATAGAAGTGTGCGCCTGTCTCCCTCCCTCTATCTCTCTCTCTCTCTCTCTCTCTCTCTCTCTCTCTCTCTCTCTCACTCACCCTCTCTCTCACTCTCTTTTGCTGTGTGTGCGTGTTTCATTTTGCACTCACAGCAATTATTTACTCGCGCTTAAAGCTAAAAGGCTTTAATTGCGCGATTATTTGTCTTCTTCATTAAGCGAAACACGCAAATCTCAAAGGCAAAGAACTCACCAGTCTGATGGCGGCGTTTTGCACGGTGAGGGGGGAGACACAGCATACTAGACGAAATACGGTTGGGAGACATGAGGAAGTGGCAGAAATTCGCTAGGCACAGTGGCTGCTTTAAATAAACATACGAGTATGCAGGCTACGTTAAAAATGACGAAGACGTTGAATTCAAGAAAATCATATTTGAGAGTTTAAAATACCAAAAAATTATGTAATAAGTGATGCAGTAATGTGAATATTCTTTAAAAAGAGCACAAATAACGAGTAAAAATTGATAAAAATGTATTTTTAACAGATACTTAGGCGATCTTAATTTCTTGGCAAATAACTAACAAGCATTTAGTTCAAATTGATTTATGCAAACATTTGCATTATTGTACAAAATAATTTTAATAATTGAAATATTTCAGTAAACAAAATTGATATTTTGAGTAAAAAATAATTCCTTAAAATAAAATTAGGTATTAATTGATTTAGAATAAACATAATTGAAATATTCTGAATATAATGATTTAAAAGGTTCTTGTAAACAGCAATAATTTATTGAAATATTTGTTGAAAAGAAAAATATTAGATAATTACGATTGCTTAGAATTTATTAGTGCAAGATTTTGAGATATTTTTGTTACGATGTTGTATGTGAGTTAAAGGTGATTCTTGAAAATTAATTAAGTAGTAATTGCTTACGAATATGCATTCTATTTAAAGAGAAATTAATGAAAACATTCTTGGAAAAAGTGACGCAAAAAGTTATGAAAAACCATTGTAAAAAAGAATACATGAATTAATATAGTTTTACCTAGAATTTTGTAATGCACATCTTAAGGTAGATCTGTAGATAATTAGATGTCTTTAGATATTAAAATGAATAGATATATATTCGAGGAATAAATTCAAATTAACTAATACATTTTGTCGATGAATGAAAACAAAATTTAAGCTTAAAATTTAACAAAACAAATGTTTAATTTATGTGGTACAATTTAAAGCTTTGAAAGCAATAATTATCATCTGGGCATGCAAGTTTACTATGGTTTTCTATAATAAAATCAACTAAGTATCCAAAAGGATATTTGTTACCAAAATGTGCGTGGAAATTCAAGTTAATAACGCAAAGATAGCGTAGCACTTTGTGTTATTTATACCTGAGTTAGAAACCTGCAATTTGTAATCAAGTATACGCAGCGTATTCAGTTCATAAACTTGGCAACTTGGAACAGCGAAGCAGCACGGCCGCGCTATTGTGACTATTATGTTGTTGAGCATAAACTTTTGCCGCCAACTGTAGGCTGCACACGCGATATGCAGCAATCCTTTTGCCAGCTGCTGTTGCTGTTGCCCCCTTGACCCCGTGGGCCACGACGAGTTCGAGTTCGAGTTTGAGCACGCCACAAAAGCAAAAGCACACATTCAGCGAAAGTTTCTAAATTATTGCAAAACAAGCAGTCAAACAAGCTGAAGCAATAACAACAACAACCAGAACAACAACAGGGCAACAACTATTTGTGCCGCGCCTCACAGGATCTGAGGCGTTTTGTGCTAAATATCGAGACGATGCCAGGGCCAAAGAGGACGACCACGACGACGACGATGATGACGAGGAGCGAGGACTACAATTAAAAGCACACCTTTTTGCAGCCACGACGATGACGGCACGACACGGTAACTGTGGCTAAGAAGCGTGGAGTGGAGAGGGGAGGGAAGGGAAGGGGAGGGAAGTTGGTTCGCCAGCTGGTTCTTCAATAATTGACAAGCCTGCTTCGTCTCGTTGCCTTCCCAGTGGAGACTGTGCTACAAAGTGAAAACATGGCGCGAAAAATGTTGCAACGTTTTAGTTTTAATTTCTAGTGAGATAGGTGGTTAGAGGGGAAGCAGGGGTGTGTGCCACACCCTGGCAGGAATTTAACCTTAGCGCGCAAGTGTTTTATTATGTGTAGTTTTCAGTCATTGGAATGTGCTAAGGATGAGCTCCCCACCCGCTTTTTGGCAGCACTTCGTGCGCGAAATTAAGCCAAAGTTGAAGTTTTCCCTCGACTCTTCCTGCGACTGCGACTGCGAAACGGAAGCAAACAGCAAACGGTAAAGGGAGAATAAAAATGGAAGAAAAGTTGCTTCCACTTCTCGCTGTCTCGCTTTAACGCAATAGGTAGAGCTTGGCAATCAAAGTGCTGACTCAGTTGGCCAGACATATTGAGTTTAGCTCCCTCCCTCCATCCAATTGGCATGCTACTAAGACAATGTTTGCCGGCAAGGCGACCCTCTTAAAGGACACCATCCAAAAGTAAAAATAGCTGTGCCCCTCTGTATGTGTATGTGTGTGTGTGTGTGGCAACATTGTGTGTGCGTGACAAAATGGTATTTAAAGCCGCCGGAAGCGGCAGCAATTTAAGTTGCAACCAGCCAGCCAGCCAGCCAGCCAGCTAGTCAGTCAGTCAGTCAGTCAACCAATCCAAGAGCTAGTTGAACCTCTCACCTCGTGGTGCTGCATTCATTAATGCTGACTCAGTTCAGTTGTTGTGCTCAAACTTCTGATACCCTAACTGTTAGAGTGATATGGAATTCACACACGGGATAAAGCATGTTTATAAGAATTTCTCTATTTATTCATTCTGTAATATCAACAGTATTTATTTATTTATTATATTATTTTATTTTATTTTAAAATTTAAATAGTAGCAATACTAACATTATTAACAATAAGCACACATTGATATTACTATTTAATCTTTATGGAAATGAAACGAATACTAAATTAATAGTCTTTGTAAGTTGTATATAAAGTGAGCATCACTTTTTAAATTAGACGTGATAAGATATGAATATATGGTATGAAAACTACAGTCGAGTGTGATCAACTGCAAGATACCCACTATCCATTTTGAATAAGAGCAAAACAGCGCGGTATTATTCTTGAAGTATACCACATAAATTTATCGCAAAAAAACTGAATATATCGAAGGCTATTTTCGGTATATTTATATATTACTTCTTTTAAAATATAGCAAATTGTTAGCCAAAGCAGCTAAGACGTTTATGGACAGACAAGAGTATTTCTTAATTAAATAAAAAGAAATATTTCTAAATAAATTATTATGATAAAGTAAAATATGCAATAATTTTGATGATGGTTCTGGCTATCTTAAATATATCTTCAAATCATTATATTTATATGATTTTTCTAATTCACAATTTTAGAGGTTATACATACATCGAAAATGAATGTAAATATTGTTGACAATAAATTAATTCAATAATTCAATATTTTGAGTTAATGTCACTTGTAATACTTTGAAGATTAATTCAATATGCCTTTTTAATAGACATCGTAACTCACAGACAGTTCAAACTCAATTCATAGATAACTTTTCGTAAGAAGTACATAAATTTGACTTTTGAATTCCAAGATAATTAATTTCTCAGTTAATCATTTCTTAATATATTTAAGAAACCATTTCTTCGCTGTTTGAATACATAGTCAAAACCACTGTAACAATGTGTTTATTTATGTGTATTTAGCTTAATAATAATTTAGACTTTTCTCATGCCGCAATTTTCATTTTTGCACTGACTTAAAGAAACCACAATCAAAATAGAGTATTAAGCTTGCGAGTTGTGTTTTTAAATGTTAATTATTGCTTTTGGCAGACGCTTTATTTGGCCAACTCTCAGGTGAGGTGAGTGCACATGAATAGACCACATCATTAAGTTGAAGCAGCCGACTGATAGCTCGACCTTTCCTCCAACGCCCCTTGGTTGCCTGCCACATTTGCCACTTTATTTGTTTAAAATTTCATTCAAGATGAGCGCGAGAATTAAAAGTGCTGGTTAAGACTTTTCCGTTCGACTTCGAGATAGAGTCTGCGACTTTGACTTGGCGTTGGAGTTTTTGCACGACTTGCGAAAAAAGGTAGCAACAAACTTTAGACTTCAGAGAACGATAAAGAGGGGAATGGAGTCTACTATCATTATAAGGCAACTTTGATTGGCAACCTGAGGGTGCATATTATTTACCGTACGATATTCAGCTTCAACTGAACTCAACTCAAAACTGAGCTCGGCTCAGACTCAAGCTTTGCTCTTTGGGGTGTTCAACTATTTACACAGGCTGTTGCCAGTTGGATAAAGTTTGTGTCGGGGAATCGAAATTTTTGGGGCAACAACAACTTTGGTGTGCGGCGCGCATACCCGCATACATTGCAGCTTGCCTCAAATTGTTGCAAATAAAATTTGGCCCGCGTTTTTTGGGACACACAGCAGCTCGTAATTTCTTTAATAGTTGTTCATCATCATCAAGAGCAGCAGCCCCAGCTGCGGCGGCATGTGTGTGGCAGCATACGTGTGGCATGTGTGTGTATGGCAGATGTGTGGATGTGTGTGCGTTAAGTGGTTGTTAGCATGCATTTTGCAAAGGTGCTTCGGATGGATGTATGTGCGTTTTTGTGTGTGTGTGAGTGCGGCATAGGTAAAATACTTGTGTTAATTTAGATGGCACACAGTCTGGCGCAGTCTCTCGCTCTCTTTCACTCGCCATCCATCCATCTCTTTCTCTCTCTACCGCTATTGATGTTGCAACTGAGTGCTGTTGCATTTTGCTTGGTCTGCGTTCGCTTGTTACGCGCAGATTTGTCAATTAGGCCGCATCGTTAACGGCCACACAAAACGATGACAAGCGAAAAACCTAAAATGCAAACTAGCAAAATACATAGCTCGTTGGCATGACTCAGAGATACCCTGTATTTCGTTCAAGTGTTTAAGAGATGGAAAACAAAGTTTTTGAAACAATTAGAGTGAATAAACTATTGCATATGGTAAAAAAGAATTAAAATGAAGTGAACATCTCACAAAATAGTTAAATGAATTGCTACCTTTTCTTTGAGTGCTAATTATAAGTCACATAAAAATGTCTTCTCACATAAAAATTATTGAACAAATTTAAACTTTTACCTAAAAATAGAGTTCGAATTTGCTAAAATATATGAAATACTAATTAAAATCGCAAAATAATTTATCTTTATTGACAGTTGAAAATTATTTTATTTTAAAATAAGGAAATAAATAGGTGCCATAAATTCTGCAAATGTAAAAAATGATTTAATAATGAGTGTAAGACTACTTCTGAAAATCAAGCCTATTTTTTTCATATTTGATTAACAAACTATCTTATATTCAGCTTATGAGTACATTTTTTATTGTTTTATTGCTATGGATAAAACTTTATTTAGAGCACTTTTTTTTTTTTTTAAATAATTTTAAGTAACATAAGATAATCGAATAGTTGTATAAAAAACAAAAACTTGTTCGATAAATTTCTTTTTCATTAAGTTTATCAGTACTTAAATCAAATAACGTTGTATATATAGGCAAATGTAAGCGTTTTATTGATTCATTCAAACTGTGAACACTCATCCTTGCTTTACATCTCTTTTCACTCAATCATTGCATTTTTGTCAGCTTTCATCGTGAATGAAATGTCATGCTATCAAAAGTGAGCCTGTGATTTTCCTGCACAACAAAATGCGCCATACACTAAATAATACGAAAAGTGAAAAAAAGCAGCGAGACGAGGAAAACAGCAAAGCGAAAAAAGTACAAGCATAAGCAAACATGCCGCAGCCGTCTCTCTTTCTCTCTTGTTCACTCTGTCTCTCTTTATTTCCCTGTCGCATTTGCTGGGCATCTAATCAACAGAATTTAGCGTCATTTGAGTGCGTGTGGCATGTAAAGAGCTTTGGCGATGTAGAGAGGGGGGAGGCAAACACATTTGTGAGTATCAGTGACAGTCAACGTCGTCGTCGCTGTCGACGTCGCTGCGGGTGTCATCAATTTAAGTTTGTCTGTCTCCCTCACCGCCTTCTCTCCCTCCTCCGGGTGCTGCCTGTTTTTGGCACTGATTTGGCGCTGATTTTGCAGCAAATGCAAAAAAAACGAGGCATCAAATCCATCAACGGGTTGAAATTGCAACATTCAACGTGAAATATACCAAAAAAAAAGGGGTGGCAAGCTGTAGAGGGAGTGAGGTGAGCTGAGTAGACCTGAACTGAACTAAGCTAAGCTATAGCCCAAGTCAAATCACCGGCGCAGGACAACATGATGATGGCTGCTGGGATACTGGGGAAACTGATGTCAACGTTGATGACGCTGCCACCCGTCGATGCTGCTGCGTGACACGAATTCCAGTGTCCTCACTCCTTTACCACACACTTCCTTCCACATTTCGCCTTTCGTCTAGTCTTTATTTTGTGGCTGGGGACAAAGTAGATGCCGCTTAAAAATTTAAATTGTATTTGCGGCAGCAACGGGCGGCGGCGGCAGCAGCAGCTGGTGGTTGGCTGCTTTTCTGGGGCAGGTGATGCACACTAAATCAATGCAAGGATAACGCCCAACCTTAACGAGCGACAGGCGACAGGCGACAGGCGACACTCCAAAAAAAAGACAGCAATGTAGAAAATTTGCACATAAAAATTGCAAAGGGGCGTGCGTTGTGGGTGAATGTTGCAACTGCTGTCTAAAATTCAATCGTACATGCTGAGCACCTGGTTGCTGCTCTTCGGTGGTGGCATTGGGATTGGAATTGAGATTGGTTAGGCTAGCAGGCTGGCACACCTGCTGATGAGTAAATCTTAAGTGCAATAAAGGCGGGCGACGCAACAAAATCCAAAGTACGTGCAGCTGAACCTCGACCTCATCCCACCTTAAGGACTACAGAGAGAGAGATTCAGCTGCCAGGACACTCACACACTTCCTCCCTTGTTCACTTACTTAGCGGGATTTTCGGTCTCATGTTTGCAAAAGTTTGCCATTCTTTTAAGTAGTACATGGTGCCAGCTCTATATAGCATAAGTATATATGGTATATATAAGGACGATAAACCCCCTGCAGTCTGCTGCTGCCGTTGCCGCTTTAGAAACCTATACGGCTTTTTGTTTTGTTCTACTTTTACGTTAAATCGTAAATTTTATATAAAAAACTGAGCAGCAAAAAATAGTAGAGGAAAACTTTGAAGCGCCTACGTGACGCACTGAAGCAGATTTCTGTAAAACCCACCAAGGAGTAAAGGTAAAAATAAAAATAAAATAGAAAAAAATGTGAAGAACAAAAATATACTCCTATATAAAATAGTTTTCAGCCTTTGCCGTGCACAAAAGTTGCGCTAAACTCAGACGCAAGTGTTAAGTGCGTTGGGTTAGCCAAGCAACCGAAGAATAATGGCGACGACTCGAGCGGAAGGGAGTTAGACAGAGACAGAGACAGCGTGAGAAAGAGAAAGGGGGAAGAGCGAGAGATAGGAGTGGTGGGGATTTGGCAAGCTAGTTAGCAAAGGAGTTCCGTGTGCCGCAGCTGAACTTTGAGCTGCCAAGAAAATTGCAAAGCTATTGTACCTAAGAACTTGCCATAACAATACCCCCGAGCACTTTGCTGCTCTTCGCATCGTTTCTCCCCACAGCTGTCATTTCTTATGCTGCCGCTGCGATCTTAAAAAAAAAAAATAATAAAAATGGTGGAAGTCTTTGAATTTTGCTCGTTTTAACAATTGAAGGCCGCCCGAGTTCAATTCAATTTGAAAAGAATTCAACACACATTTCAACGCCAGTTTATTGATTTGCTCGCATTCTTGTGCAATGCCATTCACATTTCATTTCACATTAAACAGATGCAACTTGAATTATTCAATATATTAATAAATTGTATTCTATTCTTGCAGATTTTGAATGGAGCGACAAAAAAATAATATGAAATAAATTATTTTCCTAAAATCAAGAATAAAATCTACAAGCATGGTTATATGAAGTCAACATTTATTGCTGACCTAACATGAACAACACCAAAAATTAGATTCAAATTACAGATAAAGGAATTTATTTTAATATCTCTCTGCAGAGAATATATATTCTTGTAGCAAGATTTAAATATAAACATCGATTTTTTAATCTCAAAGAACAATTACAACATCGAATTCTAGTCTTAAAGATTTTTCAACTTAGAATTATAGTTTCAAAATATTTATTATATCTGTTTCACAACGATTTCAAGTAAAAATCCACAAGCGATATATGTAAGGCTTATTCAATAACGACAAGCAAATAAAAGTAAACTGATTGAAAACATCAAAATTCACCACAAAACTTAAATTTCTTCCAAGAACTATACACCAAGAGTATGACAAGAATTTACGTACAAGCCAGAAATGTCTATTATTTAATGATTTAAACTAAGCCCTTGGCTTTCTGCTCGACAATTTCAAGCACAAAGGGAACAAGTTAAATTTAAACTGATTACGAATACGCAACGTTACGCAGTAAAAGGCAAACAACAAAGAAACTACACAGGAAAAAATGCGAAGCATCAAAACGCAACTCGTAAAAAAAATGAAGAACAAGAAGAAAAAGCTGCTTATGCTTATAAATATTTACCGACAAAAGCAACGTTCTGTTTTATGTGAATTCTTAAATTTTGTGCATTAAATTGTAAATTGCAAATTGCGTAAAGTGCTGAGGGGGAGGAAAAGAGATGTTGAAGAGGAATCTACATACATACGTATGTATTATGTAGGCTAAATTCAAAGGGAAGCTAGAGCCAAAGTCAATGCCAATGCACATAACAAAGCATTTTGGCATATTTACTTAAATATTAACCATTTTAACGATTTACAGCGAACGAATTTCATGCATTTTATGTGCCACACTGTGTTGTGTTTATGCGTAAGCATCTGCATGCATGAGAGTGTGTGTGTGTATGTGTGCTGTACTTAAGCAAACATGTGTGCGTGTGTGTGCATGTGAGCATGAAAGGCCCTTGACCAAGTAACCATAAAGCATAAAGCATGCTGCAAATAAGTAAGGCTAGACAGCCTTAAGGATGCCATAGATGGCAGCGAGCGCTCGAGTGGGACGCGGGACGTGGGCAAAAGATCTGGTCAGAAACGAGACAGCTAGAGAGTGAGAGAGCGAAAGAGAAAGCTAAGCTGCCACACAGGTTATACCCCTCGAGCCTCCAGTCCCGCCACGCCCTTTCTTCGACTACCACTCTTCCACTCAACGGCTGCCTTGTTTCGTGTTTCATGTTTCGTTACGTTTGCTTTTCAAGTGGGCGCTGAATCGGCTTGCTGGCAGTTGCTTGTGTTCATCGAGCTCCGCAATGGCAGCAGCGATGAAGAAGCTTGAAACGAAGAGCGGGCATGGAGGTGGCAGGAAGGCAAGCGAAACTGTGGCCAGTGGGCTGTAGACTGTGGGTTGGGGATCAGACCATCGCTTGTAGCAGGAAACATGAAATTTTAATAATGTTTATAATGCCAAAAGGATTTGTTAGTCGACGCTGTACACTGAAACTGCATATGTGTGTTGCAGAGGTCAGTCAGTGAAGTTCTTTGGGAGCTGTTGCTGCAAATTAAAGAAGAGAATCATCTGAAAATTAAAGCTACCATCAATAACATTCTAAGCTGCCCTAAACTTTCCTCTCAGAATTCTTATTGTAATCATTTTTGTAAAAGACAAACATAGGAAAGTATAATTTTTTTTTTAAATTATATATTTTGCACCATAAATGTAAACAAAGCTCAAGGCTTTACTGAATAGTTGTTTATTATTTCAAAAATAAAAAGCTTGCTGTACACGTCATGCAGTGTTTCATAGACTTTAGTACATTTTAGATGTAATCATGTATTTATCAAGAAGTTTTTAAATTTATCAGTTTTAGAATCTGCTTATGCTCTTTCATGTTTTTTTGCGATTTCATAAAAGTGGTTATTAATTACACATTAACAAGAAAGAAAGTTACAGTCGAGTTTCTTCGATATTCGCTTCCAATTTTCAATAGAATCATTTTCTAAAACAATACCAAATACCAAATATCGCAAAAATACTTAGATATACCGAAAGCAATATATGGCATATTGATACAGTACTACATTCAAAATATATGTATTATAGAGTAGAAAATATACAAGATTCTATCTTAAACTCTTTCGAAATAAATATATTTTATTATATTTAAATAAAATTGAGAGTAACCCTCTCGTATGCACAAATATGTTGTAGGCGAGTGTGTGAGTGTGTTTACTTCAACGTACATTGCCATTAAGCGTGGTCGTTGCCTGCCATCAGCAAGCTCCCCTCTAACCCCTTCTGCCGTCTCTGGCTGTCCGCCTGCTGGCTCAGGCAATGACATATTGCGCTGCACAAATCCGCAAACAAACTTTATATGAGTGCCAAAGGATAAGAACAAACAGCGCTTCGGCTTCAGCTCAGGCCTCGCTAGCAGCAGCAGCATCATTGACATATATATTTTGAACTGCAGCTGCAGCTGCAGCAAATTTGAGGAGGAGGTATCGGTGGAGGCATGGAGTGTGGCATGTGGTGTGTGTGTGTGTGAGTGGCACAGCACTGATGACAAGTCCACGATGACCCAGCAGCAAACGAAAAGACGCAGCTGCAGCAGCTGGTGAGGGAACGGCAACGGCAATGGCAACCGGGAACCGGCAACCTGGCCAAACATTGAAGCCACTTGTCAAACTCTACGGCCAGTGTTGAATCAACAAGGACAACGGACAAACAGAAGACAGTCTCATGTGCCTGTTTTCCATGCACTTCCTCATCCACTTTGGCGTTCACTTCCTCCTCTGCTTATGCTTCGCTGTTGTCCACTTCCACTTGCTTATCCATTTCCACTTCCACTTTTGATATTGAAAGCGAAGCGAATCGACTCGGAATGTTTCAGGGGATTTTGGTCAGACGATTCGTTCAATGAACCGCATGATTTTAATGCTCTCTGTATCTCCCTTCTCCCTTCCCTGTTTCTGTCTTTCTCTCTATAGAATTTTGTCCATGTTATTAACTTGGCCAGCGCATATTGGTTAAGGCTGCTCGACGAGATGCAAATCTTGTGGAAAATGTGTTTGTGTGCTCTGTGCTCTTTGTTGGCATCTGGCGCTCTTCTCTTCACGCTCCCTTCTCCTCTTCATCCGTTGCTTGTTTATTGAAATTTCGTTTTACGATATTTGTTATAAAATTTAATTAGGCAATTGCCCAGAAAGCTCACATGTGTCCAAGCATAAAAGCCAGCAGACACTACAAGCATATCGAAGGGGTCTCCTCTCTTGTGTTCTCCTTTCCCTCCTGTTTCTCGAGCGTCTGAGCATCACAACATAATTTAACAGTTTTTTTGGGGTTAAGTGTTTTCGGGTCGCGAGGATATCTTTATTTTTATGCAGCACTCTTGGAAAGCGAAAGCCCATTGCCTTAGGCATCCAAGAAGCAGCCGAAGAGTCCATAAATTCAATGAGTCTCTTGTCTCTGCTATGATTAATTTATGTGTTAAAAGTTGTTGATGCATAAATAATGATTCTACATATGATGAGTTTTGTACATGACATAATAATTGATCAATCATGTTTAGCTTAATTTGAAATGATAAACTTATTTTACTACAAGACAAAAAAATGTATTAATAACTTAAGTTATGCTTTCATTATTATTTTTCACAATATGCAGTTTTAATAGATTTTAGACTTTCGTAAGTAATTGAACTATCCGCATAGTATTAGAACAACACATTATAAGAAAACTCATTCAGGCCAAATCTCAGACCTATATAATGAGGACTACATAAAATGAATTACATTTATTTATTTGCTTTAAACATATTTCAAATTAATCCCTAAAGGGATTTGTGACTTCTCTCAAAGAATTTGTCTTATTTATGTTATTCCTTTTATTATTTTTTACTTACTAACTTTTAACTTTTGAAATAAATTCTCCATTCTGCGCTTAATTCAGAGGAGAGTATTCGAAAGTCGCTTTCACTTGATTTACATTGACTTTATTTGCGCTTATTCGCATAAATTGTGAGGTTTATCTTCCGCTGTCGGCTCGCTCGATAGCTTTAAAGTGCCGCGACCCATAAGCTCAACTCCCCTGCTCTCCACTCCGTCGCTTCGCCACCATCGATGGTAATGGGAATTATCCCCTGGGTCGACAGTAGGTCCCTCGTTCATATTTTTGCCAATTCGAGTGCGTGGAAAACAAAGCAATTTCCTATCTATCAGATTAAACTATAAATTTCATAAAGTTGACTGCATATTCCACGGCAATCGAAACGTAACGAATTTAAATGGCCAAACAATGCGCCAACAGATACAAACACACTGAGAGAATGAGAAACAGACTCCGAGAGGCGAGAGTCAAAAGGCCAACAAGGGAGAAGATTGGGAAGAGAAGGAGGAGTGACAATGGGAGGAAGCTTGAAGCGATTTCGAAAACTCAATGGTTTGCATTTTATGAGTTTTTCTTTTTTTTTCCCCCCTATGCTGTGCGCAACGTTTCGAGTCGATAGTCGGAGTCGAATTTGAGCCCAATTTTTGGTTATTAGTTTAGCGACGAGTCCAGCATGCGATGGCAATTGTTGCTGTTGCTCGTCTGCTGTGTTTGAACTTGTGGCAACATTATCGAATTTTCGGACTTTTTGTCACAAAGCCCGTTGGCAATTAATGTCGGAGAGGGCGACGCGTATTGCGGCTCTAAAGGGCTTTAAGGAACCTCGCCTAATTATTAGTCGAGTTTTCCATTTTGCCCCCGACAAAACAAAAGTTCAACATTTATCGTTGTTATTATTGCTTTCGCTAACAAATTATTGCCAGCGACGAAAAGATTCCTTTTCAAATTTCCGACGCGACTCGCGTAATTACACCTCGCCCCGTTCCGCCTCTCCGCCACTTTGTCGGTTATTGGTGTTGTTTTGCCATGTTTTTCATTTAATAAAATCGAAGTCCTTCGCCACTCCTTGGCCCCCTTGACTTTGATTAGCCAAATTAGCGACAGCTGCGGGGCGGAACAGAAGCAAGAGAACCGCTTCTGGGTCTGAATTCCCATCCTCATCCTTATCCTCATCTCATGCTCTGATTCGCATTGCGTATTTGGCTCTTAGAGCGTTGCGCGTTGAGTTAATTAGCAAAATTGTAACGGGGGCTGATAGCGCAGCACTGAAGAGAACTTTTTAAAGCAATTTACAAGCGTAAATTGTAACTTTTGTGTGACTTTTGTTTTTATGCGCATCGTCGTGAGTTTCGAGTAATGTGTGTTTGTATTTGTGTGTCTGGGTTGGATGATTCTCGTAATCAACACACTTTGTAATTTGTACATGATAAGTCATTGAGCTGAGCTGAGCTCATCTGAACACTGCTCAGCATGAGACACTTCATTTGATATTGAAGTACAACAAATGAGCCAATGACACTGGCAGTTCATATGAACAAATATGGAGCTGCAAATAAATTGCATTAAAGCAATAAACGTTAACTAAAACAAACAGTTGCTTAAAATTTAAGTTTATTTGGAATTATATGATCATTTTTAAAATATTCTTGAATATAGATAGCCTTTAATTTCTGCTTCACAATTATGTTTATTTTTTCATCGAAATAGCCTATTAAAAACTTATTAAAGAATTTTCTAAAATTGCTTAAAATTTGTATGGCTAATTCTCTGGCAAAAAAATTGTCAGGTGTGACACTATTTACAGAGAAAAACATTAACTGAAGGAATTAAAAAAATTACTTATGGTTATTGTTATAGCTCTGGCTTATGCTAAAATATATAAAATCGTTCAATTTTTGGTTTGCGTACGAATTTGTTCATTTTTGCAATTATCTTAAAAATCATACCTAGCTTTAATTAAAGTGCTAATCAAGAGCTTTGAAATTAACCTTTATTCAAAATAGAAAAATGTTTTGTTAGACGATTTTTTTCAATCATTAGATTGAACACACTACAAATTACTCTCTACTGATATAAGTTTATCTTATAGATTTTTGAAGTCATTTTCTGCATTCTTGATAAACAAGTTTTTAGAGGCTTTTGTTAAATTACTTAAATTAAGATACAATCCGCAATCTGCTAATTTATAAATTAAACTTTTGTTTATTTGCATTATTTCATTCTTGAAATGTTCTTTTAAATTCATAGGTTAGTATTAAGATTTTGCTTTTACTTACTCTTGTTCTTTAACAGTGTTAGTTTAAATTATTAGTTTAATGTTGGCAAATGTATAGCTTTAAGCATTAGCTTCAACGCCAAGCCAGCCAAGCTTTAAACAACTTTTTACTCTTGGGTAGTTATCACTAGCATTTGCATTATGGAAAACAACTTGGAGGCTAGTGTCATTGCCACTTGACTGTGGACTGCTCGAGTATGTAAGGACCACGCCCACTCAATTATGCTCCCATCTGGGTCGGAATACAGCACAAGAGAAGACATGGAAGCAGAAAGTGGGTTCAGAGGCAAAAGTTGGGTGCATTGTTGTTAAATATTTCGTTTCCGTTAGCAATGTTTGCCAGCTGCTTGGTATGCAAAATGAGGCGCTGCCAGTGTCAGGGCTGTTTTCTCCTTCTGGTTCTGGCTCTGGGTTCGTAATAGTTGCAGCAGCCAGGCCAACAACAACAGCAAAAGCAACAGCAACACAAAACAACATACAGTGTGTTCCTTCAGTTCCTGCAGCTGTTCTTCCTCTTCCTGCCACGCACTTGGCAAAGTCGAAAATTCAATTTCCTGTTTTTCGTGTATGTATGTGAGCCACATTTTTGTTGTATAGTGCTATGTGTATTACCATTGTTGTTGTTGTTGTTCTTTTTTGGCACTTTTGCGCTTGGCATTGTATTAGATTCACATTTGCATGCCCAGCGTGAAGTGAGCCACAGGCAAGCAACAAAGGCAACAGTCGAGGTGAGGCGCAGACTCTCTTTTGGGCACACGAACCACTTCCGCTTCGTGGAGGGGGGAGGATGCCGAAGAGTGAGGCGTGAGACTTCGAGCTGGCTCTGTGCCGCGTGCGTGTCCCGTTTTTGAGGCAATGCATCTGCATGAGAAGTTGGCAGCGTGTTTTTTGGCCCCGAAAAACAATTGTAAAACCCTTTGGCTGCGACTGACTCTGCGACTGAGGCTGAAGTCGCGCCATCATCTCCTCCATTCTTTTTGCACTTTTCAATGCAATTTTTGGGCACTCGTATTAGAAATTCATTTCGAGCAACAGCAGTCAAGCTGCTTCGCCGGCATCGAGGGAACAACCGCCTCATGTGTTTGTGCCACAAGCGGAAGTTTTGCTATCAGCACGTTGTTGTCGTTCGTTCTTCGTTCTTGGGGGTTACGCAACACCTCGCACTTCTCTCATGGTTGTTTCTTGGTTGCAAATTTTCAAATTTTCATGTCTTGTCATTCAAAAAAAGGGCAAAGAGCTGCCACGCCTACCGCTCGCTTAACTCGATTTCCCATAAATTCCTATATTGTATTTATAACCGCCTTTCCACTACAACTCTGTGTGTGAATGTGCGTGTGTGTGTGTGTGTGTTGTGTTGATTTGCCTCGCAAATATTTGCAACTCTGTGTCAAGAAATATTTTCGAAGCGATCAAATACAAAAAGCAATTTCTTACACCCATTGAAACTATTTGCAAGCGAGTCTATGCAAATCCTATTAAAAATCTTTGGAAAGTTGCGCAGAAAAGTGTGCTATACTTTTCGAATACTTTTTTTTGCAGATATTTATTCAACATGGTTTAACAAATAGCAAAATAATTACGAGATTATTTAAACATCTTAGTTTTTATTTAACAATAAATTGCTTTTGAATATTTATATTTAATGTCGCAGTCACAGGGTATTTTAATGCAGACTTAAATTTTAGTTTTGTGACAACTTCAAGTCTTTAATAGTCTCTCAAAAAACGGCAATTCATTCACAATTGCAAAGCAATTATAAATTGGCATTTAGAAAAGTGCAAGTAACATCTACTAAAACTACAAATAAATTTGAAACGCAGCTGTGACGGAAATTCAATAGAAACTTGGTCACCGAAGAATTCAATTTTAATTGAAATCTCGGAAATAAGTCTATGAAATTTCAATCCATTCTTGTTTTGACTTTGCATTCATACTGTAGTCATGCCAATAACTTGTACATAGAATGTTTATAGATCGGCCTGACCTTAAGGCATTGAGAGAGCTGTTGAAAATTCTCCATGAATTTACAACTATGGCTGATGAGCAAAGCATTCTCTTGAGCAAAGTAAGAAATCAGTCTATTGGGGAATTGTGTGTTGAATGTTTGTAATTGTAATTGAGACGAAATTGCAGCTTGCTTCAGAAATGTCATAAATTGTTGCACATTTTTATTTCGAATACCAAAAATTGCTATGAGAAAGCTATGATAAAAGTTTTCTTGCTAATTGGAAAAGAATTTTATATATATAAACTTTGAATGTTATTTGGTTTAGTATTTACTCTTCACGTCACTTTAGCAAACTGCGTTTGTGTGCAATGTTAATTGAATTAGTGGCTTTCATTACCTCATTCTAACATTTGTTTTCCTTTGAAAATTAGACTTAAGGGGTAAATTGGGTATGAGAGATCATATTTAATATAAGAAACATTTAAATAATTTCTTATTGTAACTTTAGCTTAGAGATAATAGCGTAAGTTTATCATATAGCTCTTAATAATAGTTGCTTGGTTTCATGTATCAATCAATAAAACTGGTGAAATCAATATTAGCGCCATCTAGCGACCGTTGGCTGCAAGCAATTTCACAAATATATACATTACCTATACTCGCAGTGTTTTGTAGAGTATTTTACAGCTAAGCAGAAGGCACCAACTGCATTCGCCTTAACTCAATTGAGAATTTATTTACTGAGCACTTTTGATTTTGGTTTGAAGACTGATTAAGATTCCTCCAGTTGCCACAACACATGTGATTGTGATTGTGTATGTGTGTGTGTGGTTTTTGCTATTGCCATTGAGTGGTGTTGTTGTAGACTTTTAATTAAGTGCGCCAGCATAAAAATCCATTTATTTATTTAGCTTTTTGTTGATTCACGTTACGTGTTGGCTGCCTAGAAATTTCAATTCACATGCTGCTCGCACACACTAAACGCTGAGTGCTTAGTTCTTTCTCTCTCCTTCTCGGTTTCTCCTTTTTTCTCTATATACTCATTTCAACATTTTTGGGGTTTTCACATATACACACACACTAGCACACACGGATTGGGGGCAATCGTGCATAAGCTGGAAGCATTTTTAATATGGCCATAATACAAATACAAATACAAATGGGAAGCTGATCCAACTGCAGGTAACTTCCAACCAAGTAAATGACAGTAAATGATTGAAGCTAACCCCAACGACTTTGTCTGAGTATGTGTGTTTGTGTTTGCTCGTATGTGTGTGTGTGTGTGTCAATGACAAAGTAAAACTGCTTACGTGACTTTCGGTGCGATTTTGCTTCGAATTTGAAAATTTCAAATTCCATGCAGGTAAAAACGTTGCTGCTGCTGCTGCTCTTCGGCTCCTTAAGCATTGCAGTTTCGACTGGAGTCAGAGTTGAAGCCAAAGCCGAAGCCAATGCCATGAAAAAGTGAGAAACCAATTCAGATAACTGCAGCAGCTAAAATGGCCAAGTGAATGCAATGAATTGAGCTAGAAAGAGAATGAGGCTGAGGAACTGTGACTGGCAAAATATGAAATATAACTGCGGCAGAGTTCGACTCGGAGCTGTGAAGCTTTATGCAATGCAGTCCCCTCTCGTCCTCCTAGTTACTTTGTATAGTCAGCTTAGCACGTGCCCAGTCGGACTTTTGGCTTGTCCGGGAGCCGTATAAGTATTATTCATCATCATCATCGACGCTGCTTCCCGTAGCTCTCTTCCCCTTATATCTAAATTGCAGCTGTAGAAAATTTACGCTTCAAATGCAGCTCCATTGTTCGCGAATATTAAAAAAAAAAAAAAAACGGAGAAGAGAACTGTGTATAATACAGTCGTAATACGTGCCGCAGATTTAGTAGCTATCCGTTGTTAAGTGGAGCGTGTAATCAATGAAATTGTCATATAATTACGAGTCGAAAATCCTTGCTGCTTTTACTGCATTGTTGCCACATTTCACAGCGCGTCGAGTCCTTCATATTGCTTATCGCTTGCAAACAATGCAAGCGGAAGTCCATTAACGGATTTTACAAATGGAACTGGAAAGCAGCGAACGTGATGGAAAAAGGATTAGGGAATTTCTGCAAAAATATTTTACATTTTGCAAAATTGCGCTGTTGCCAAATTTTTTGGGAATTTATTGATAAATTGCTTGATGACCTGATGGAAAGCTGTGTTGCACAAACGAAAATGCAGAGATTAGTAACTTAAGCTGCATACAGCACAGGTAAATACAGCAGTTAATTTATGAAACAAATAAAAGCCGCACACACATATGTAAAACAGAGCACGAAAACTTAATTAGAAACTAGTTCAAACATAATTTATTAGAGCAGTCAGCTTATGGCAGTTAGATCGGCGCGTTGTTGCCAATTTGCACTAAAGATGTATAAATCAAGCTATGAAAATGACAAAACAATATAAACTCACGTAATTGGTGGCCTTCCACACAGGCAAACAAAAACACATATGTATTCAATACGAAAGTTATTTTTGGGGCAAAAGAGGGCATACTTAAGTTTTATGGGCCAGCGAAAACGTTTCGAACTCTGTGTGGTGGCATCATCCCATATTATATAATATATATTTTGTATTTATAATGATACGTGAATTTTGCATGCACTGCACAAACAAAACGTATAAATTCATGAGCACCAAAAGCGATTTAGTTAAGCCGCTAAATTGCCTAAATTCGAAGAGGAGAGCAACAACAAAAAAAAAGAAAATGAAAATGGAAAATCAAGCTGAGTGCAAATGCTTGGGGCAAGTGTGTGGGTGTGTGTGTGTGTGTGTGTGGTACATTTGGAGTGAAATATTTTTGCCAGCCCATGCAGAAATACGCACAAACATAAATAAAATAAAAAGGGCGCCGTGGCGGAGGCATAAAAATTTCATCGATTTCCGGTTAAAGGCAAATATTGTAACCATAAATATGAGCCGACTATAAATATCAGTAGACCCACTAGAGGTGTTGTATATGTGTGTGTGTGTGGGTGGAAGTAGGCGTGGGCGTGGCACTTTCACGCCAATGTGGCGATAATGCGATTGCTTTCAGCTTTCGGCTTTGCGCGCGCGATTACATTTCGATTTGATTTCGATTTGCTTTGGTTTTGGCATCGACATCGTCGACGTTGAGCCATCGCCAGAGCCAACGCCATCGAACTTTGTCGTCGTTTTATATTTTTCATTTGCTGCCTTGGCAGAGACAAAATTTAAATTGTTTTTGCCAGCGGCAATCCGAAAATAAGAATAAAAACACACACACAGACAGAGACACACAAATACTCGTACATATTCTAAATAAACGTGACGACAACACAGGAAGCGGCTGCAATGAATTTTGTATGTGCTCTGCCTGCAAAACGTTGCACTAAACTTGTATATTATTTAGGCATAAACAACAAACATTAGTTTTGTATTAAGAGAAATTTGACATATGAGGGATACATTTGTGAAACAAGTCCTCACAAATATTTGAAAATAATCCGGCAATTTTTTTAAAATCTTTTATTTTACTCTCCGTTTGAACATTAGTATTCAAGTCACATTTTAATAATTTGTAGAAATTAAACAATCTACAGCCTTGAAATAAAATCTTGTCTTGCTAAACTGATATCCCCTAGAAATTGTCATATTCCCCTTATTTTTTTGGCTCGCATCTTTGTTTACGTATTCGACAAAAGTTGCCAGTTTTTACAATTCTTTTTGGCTGTAACTATTTTTATACTTTTAGGCAAATTGCAGACTCGTAATACTCGTAAGTGCCAAGGGGAAAAGGAATAAATGAAATGGATGAGAGTATGCCAATATTCGTATTTATGTTTTAGCCATGTTGGTAAACAACATTTTCGCAATTGGCCATGTGGCTATTGCTAGTGCTATTGTTGTTGTGGAGAGCTTCATGGCGTCTCTTAGCCGAAGCATTAACATTTTTGAGCCTATTGTCAACGCACCAAAACTACTGCAAACAAAGCGAGAAAGAGATGGCAGATAAGGCAGTATTGGTTTTTCTGTAAAGTTTCATTGTTTGGCCTATGCCATTGTCATATTTGCCTACCATACAAATGGAACCTTGCATGCGAAGAGTGCCAATATCTGAATGGATTCATATTCGAACGAACGAACGCACAAGCCAAAACAACACAAATACACTTTCACTCTGAGCTCATTTCAAATGCATTGGCATTGGCAGAAAGCAGGCACAGCTGGGACAAAAAATATTTTTAAGAGAAAACAAGAAGCAGCCTAAAGAGGCATCAAGGTGTTTTTAAACTCAAACAGCAGAGCAAAGAAATCAATAAGCTTAAATTGTTTAAAGAATACTTAGAAAGGGAACAAGGCAAGCAGTCTGTTAGCATTCAACTAACTTCTACTTCCTTTTTATTTTTTCATGTCTAGTATAAATGAAATTGTTTGTAAAGTGTTGATTCAGCATTGAATTAACTTCGATTGTTCCTTAAATATTTAGTAAAAATAAAGTTATTTGTAAAATATTTTGCATACTTCAATCTTAATCAAACTTTAACTTACTGTAAAATAAAAGCCCAAGGAAATAATATGTTACGTATACGCAGTGTGTATTGAAGCAATGCGACTTTAAAGCAATGCAATAAGGGAACTTGCAATGGAAATGGCAATCGTTTAATTAGTAGTAATTACATATGTATCATATCTTTTTAATTACTAACATTTAATATGTCTCGCACACACACACACACACACACACACACACACACACACACACACACACACACACACACACACACACACACACATATGGGAAGAGACCGCAAAAACCAGCGAAGGATTAAAACTGATTAAAATGAATGACGTTAAGCGACGGGCATATTTTAATTATTTAATGCTAATTAATATGTTTTGTAAAACCACAGCAACAGCAGCAGAAGCAAGTATTGACGTCGACGAGCAACAGCAATAACAACAACAACAACAACAACAGTAGCAGGAGCAGCAGCTGCTCTCTGTTAACTTTGTCATAATGAGTTTCGCATTTAATTTCGGGGGCGAAGCTGCGCTAAGCTCTGTTGACAGGCGTAAATTGTATCTCATGGATACAAGTGACAAGCTACAGCAGCTTTTTGGGGAAGCTACAGGCAGAGCAGCGCCGCAACTATTGAGACAAACTGTAATTAATTTGTTTGTTGACTTGGCAACTGTCTTCTTTAGTTTGGATATAATTCTTAAGTAGTATATATGACAGTCATTTGTGGGCACCTCATCAACTGCTTTGCATATCGCAGACAAAGCATGGAAAAAGAGGGCTGAAGAAGCTGAGGCAGTCAAAAGTGTGGGCTTTGTTTTTGAACTGTGACAGGCGAATAAACAAAGACACAGATACACAATTCGCAATTTCAAGGGGTGTTTCGTCAAACGAATTCTCTTTAATTTTCCGCTTCAATATTTGTTAAAAAAATCATATATTGCATAATAAACAATTTAAATAATTTAATAAAACTGAAATAAAGTTGTCTACTAATAGTTTAAACAAATGTAGAGGGCTTGAGAAAGTGACGAGAATTTGTGCTCTTATTGGAGAAGACAAATTAACTTGACAGCAAAAGAAAACCGAATAAGCTACTGTATAATAAAATCAAAAAGGGGATGTGGAAAAGCGTCTAGTATAAATACAGAGTTCTTAGGAGTGGAATCGCTCTATTTGCAAGAAAAGGACAATAAAATTTGTATTTACTTTGCGAATATACATTTTAATATTCCAAATTTAGAACCCAAGCGAAGCTAACTGAATAAAAGCTAATAGAAAACGAAAAACTTGGGGTATGAAATAAGTAAGCAACTAAAAAAAGGGTGGACAGAGAATACGGTAATATAGACTAGAGAAAGCTGGAAATGTAAATTTGAATACGAGAATGTGAATTCCGAGAGAATTTCATTTGAGAAACACTTGCACTTGGCTTAGCTATCGCGCTCTGCATCTGACTTCGCAGCCTCGACCACCGCCTTTTTGGTCACCCTCCTCGCCACTGGCTCTTTGTGTTTCCTTGTGCTGCTGATTTATGCTGCACATTAATATTTTAATGTCTTCATTGCGAGGCCTACGCAAAAAACCAAAAAACCACCACGCTCGAGGACTTGTGCAATCCATTAAACGTTATCAGCCAGTGACATAGCAGCGACAGTCAGTTCAGCCAGCCAGCCAGCGAGCAAGCAGCAGGACCTTCCAGCTCCTTCGCTCTCCTGCTGCTTTCATCTTCAGTGTTTACGCACATTTGTCTTGTGCCGAGCAGGCAAAAGTTTTGAGTTGCTTCTCACAACTACAAAACTAAACGACAACAGCCAGTCGAGTGGAAGGGGGGGATAAGGATATTGTGGAGGCTTGCAAGGACTAGAAGAAGGACAACTCAAGCTTGCCAGCTTGCTTGCTTACTTGCCTCTTCTTACGGCAAATTCAATTATAGCAAATCACATGCAAATGAGTTGGAGGGCAAAGTTAAACAGCAAACAACTCACAAAAAAGACAGAAGGACACACAACGAGACGCGTTTCCAATTTTCAAATTGCATTTCCCCTTTTTTTTATTCTTTTTCCCCCATTAAGATTTTCAATTCTTAGCCCTTTTTCAGTTGTTGTTATTCCTGTAGTAAGATGTGTCTGCTTTTTGTTGAGCTACGGCTGTAACAAAAGCTAACGATATTAAGTCATACTACACACACAAACACAAATGTATTAACTCCCACACACACACACACACAGACACACACAGATACATGTTGCCATTACTCATTTGACGTCATGTTATTTTGCCTCGTTTGCAAATTCAATTTACGTTTCTAATTTAATTTTTTGCCAGCAATTAGAAAATGCGAAAATATTTTTGCCAACTGGCACTCGTAGTTTTTTTAATTAGTTCGCCATCTGCAATGCTCACTGTGCATGTGAATATAATGATAAATTCAAACACACACTCATACACTCATTCGGGTATCATTACATTCATCAGATAGATATAAAATTATATTATATGTGGTACTTTTACTATATTATGTATGTCGCTGCATTTTGCATGCAAAACATTCAACTTTAATGTACTTATCTCGCATTTGTTTGGGGCCACGGGCTTTCTAATTAGTTTTTCAACGAGATAGAGAAGGGGCTCTGGTGTAAGCAGAGGGATAAAGGGTGAAACGCTGCTGGTGCCAGACATCGAAAATTTGGGTGGCAACAATTTGTGCACAGTTGAAGTGCTTTGAAACTAAAATAAATTGCCAAAAATCCTGCTAAAATTACCAATTAAACACATTTATCTTTAATTGTCAAAACAACTATAAATGTGAAATATATTATAATTGGCAATATTTTAATTACAACTTGCATAAAATGTAATTTTTATATTGAGTTGTTTCTATGTAGGAGTTCGAGTTAGATGAAAGCTGCGCAAAAAAGTTAGCAATAAATAATAAAGTTTTAGTATACTCGGTTCGTCAGACTTACTAATCTGTACATAATTTTCTTTGTAATTAACAATTAATTAACCATGTACAATAAATGAAATGCTGCGAAAAAAAATTTTGCTGAAAAGTATGCTACATATATTGTTCTTGGCAATGTTGGCGCCATCTACCGGTCAATGCATGTTTCGTAAATTTCGTATGAGTGATTTAAGACATTCTAGGTAATTTATTACGTATATAACCAGTAAGTTCGTATTATTTATATTCTAGTCAGAAAATATTTTACTTAATAAATACTACATTTATGTATTTTCGAGTTACGCCAAAAATTTAACAGTTTCTTGCTGTGCCACGGACAAACGATGTGCGCCCATTGTCGGTGCATTTTCAATTCGGTTTTCAATACCTAAACGCCATTTTGCTCAATTAAACTCAGCTTAAATTTGTTCCCTCCACTACACACAGACTCGCACACACACACATACCCGCTCACAGACACAAATTGCCAACCAACTGCACAATTTTTCAATCAACTAAAAATGCTTAGAAATTGCTGCGACGAGATAGAGAGCGAAAGAGACGTGTATAGATTTCATTCAGTAGCCGATCGAACTGTCTATAGGACGCAATATGTAGCACAGTCACTGATTGAGTCTTTCTCTCTCTCTCTGTCTATCTGGCTTTCTCTGTGTGTGTGTTTGTATGCTAACGCATTCATGTGTGCAACAGCAAGAGCGCTGTGTTTGTGTGTGTGTGTATTTGTATGCGACAACAAAAATGCCATAAAATAAAAATGCCCCAAAAACAAAAAATGAGGACAACGAAAATGGTTGCAAAATGCAACACAGTGAGCTTCGAACAGTGCGCGCATGTTGCCACGTTTCGGGAGTCGGTCGCATGAAATTGCCATTTCCAATTAACGCCATTGCAAAAATAGTTAAATGCTCGAGGAGAGCCAACGAAACAAACAACAACATCAAGGAGGAGGAAGAGGAAGAGGAGACGGCAGAGAATAACACTAGCACATACCTGCAAACTGAAAAAAAAGCAAACACAGCATCAAGGACAGACCAACAACGTTGCTGACCACCAACAGCTTCTATGCCCAATGGACTGTTGTGCGAACTGTGACTCAAACGGCGACTGTCCCTATGACTGCAAATGGAACTGGAAACTGCACTCGCCATATTGCTCCCTCCCCTCTGCTGTCGCACGCTTGACGAAGTTATAAGCGTCTGAGCTACTCGCGTATTTTTGGCTGCAACACCAATAGTTGCAGTTGTCGTTAGACTATGTGTAACTAACTCTATTAACGAAGCGGAAACGGAAACACACACGCACTCCATGCAGTCACAACACACACATTGACAGTTGGGCAGAATGAGTGGGGGAAGGAGAAAGAGAGAGGTAGGTAGTTACTTCAATATATATGTAGATACACTGAATAAACACAGCTTGTGCCGCATTGGCGACACATGTTGTGGGCTTACGCTGTGTTGCCTGCTGCATGTTTGACTGTCTGCTACCGCAACGAGCTCAGAGAATGCTCACATAACCAAATACCCTGTAAATATGAGCAGTATTAATAGGTTTCGATTAAATAGATTTATTTGAACGGTGAATCAATTTAATAATGTTAGTGCCTTTACAACACGGTTAATAAGAAGACTTTTAGTTGCAATCGCATATTTAAAAATAATAAAAAAAAAATGTTAAAAAAAATTCACATTGTTTCCAAATTTAACGGATGGGAAATATGTCTTAAAGTTGATAGTTTATATTATGATTTTCTATTCACTTTCTTTCCAAATTTAACGGATGGGAAATGTTTTTTATAGTTGACACGACATTTTGAATTTTCATTAATTTAAAATCCAAAGATTGAAAAATGTTTTTTCAGTAATTAAAAAAAAAATTCAATAACAAATCGTTTATTATAATTAGAAACGTGAAATTACAGTCAGAGCAACTGACATCTTCAGATTGAAAACTGAAACTATTATTTTAAGTTGAATTACTTAACTATGTATATTTATTTCCAAAATATTTTGCATAGCTGTCAAACATTTTTAGCTACATTTTGTGCAAGCTAACTAACATCAAATATATAAAATGTGTAAAGTAAGTCATATTAAAATAGGTTTCTGGAAACTTAAGAAAATTACTTTTCATTTCCTAAAAAAATTCTCTATATTGTTATTCATTTTGTTAATTAAAGTTTTTTTTGTATAAAAAGAAACCCTTTTTGTATATCAAGCAATTGTCAATCTGTGTCGGTTGTAAAATTTACGCTTCAAGCAATTGGTTAGTTGCTAAACTTTGCGCATTTAGTTAAAGACTTTCAAGTATTTCGTTTTCAGTTCTCAAGCTGTCTGTAGGGCATTGGATATTTCGATGCGGCTCGTTTATTTTGTTGTATGTTGGTTGGTTTTTCACTGTTAACTGTTCGCCTCTGCTCGCTGTGTTGTCACTGCCGCAAGGCACCAGTACCCAAAAACCTTTGCAACCTCCAGTGCACTCATCCGCCCTCCCTCCAACCTCCCTTCGCCCATGGAATGGAGAATGATCCCAGGTCCATTGAACAGGCCGCTGGTCGCCATGTTGACCGAATTTTTCCATAGAGTTGATAACAGTTCGACAATTTTTAAATGTTTCACTCGCCAGAGAGCGAGACAGCAAGCATTGTTATTGCCAAATGAAAGGGGCGGAAATAGGGGACGGGGAGAGGAATGATCGGGGGATTCGCTTGGCAAATTTGCACGTTTCTATTGTGTGCGCGTTGTAGCGACGCTTAAAATGCGACTCGATTTTTATCGATTTAATCAAGCGGCGGCAGCCAAGCACTCCCCCCGCCCCCTTTCCATCGTCCTTTATCGCTTTTTATATTTTTTGTGTTGTTGTCGTGCTGAGTTTTTCAGTTTTTCATTTTGTGTGTATTTTGTTGCGCCACAACCTGCGACGATTTCCATACGTAATTGCACTGTAATTGACAATTTATTGTGTCAATCGCAATCGAGGCGCAATTCCGTACCGCACGGTGTATGCTACGTTTAATTAACAAGGCGACAACGATGCCACACACATACACAGAAACACACACACATTCGTGGCAGTCGCGGTTGTGGAAGTTAAAAGGCAACTGAAGTGGGCGGGGAAGCCAGCGAGTAAAAAAGCAAAGTTGGGGAGTTGAAAATAACAACGTTGCTAAAGAAATTTAATCTGTTTTCGCAACGCAACGCAACGAAACGCTATCAAGCGAGCGAAAAGTTGCATGCCACACTTTCGAGTTGCAGCATAGCAATTGCGAACTAAACGCGTTATTTAAGCTAAACTTAATTGGCAATCATGCCCGCTGTAAAATATCAGATTCGAGCCAATGAAACTACAATCAAATGCGATAAGCTTCAATTAAATAGCACTCCAAGCCTCCTTCAAAAATTTCTGGTTTTAGTAACTGTCTACGTTCTACTAACTGGCGCTTATTTTAGTACTCGAATCGTATTTACCTCAACTCTTAGTATTTGATGAGCTTTGAATTGAATTTTGCAGTCCAGAATACATAAATTGCTATAAATTTGTATTTGTATAGCATATTTAAAGTCTGTTTTTTACAAGTGATATTTACGAGTCTTGTTGATGGCTTGTAAATTTTGCTGTCTTGACTAAAATATGGACAGCGCTAGACATGAAAATGTTGATCTCTAAGTTGGGTATAAACTTGTCTTATAAATTTGCAAAGGTAAAAAATATATCTTGAGATAGTGAAATGACTTCTAAAAATAATTATTAAGCATAAACTCCGGATAGCATAATAAACTACAGTTAGTATACTTTAATAGAATAAATTTAAAATGACAAGAAAATGGAAATTATACCCTCCTTAATAAATCGATCAAGTTGTCTTTAACCTGGTATTTTTTTTCCATTTTATTACAATTGGCCAATTAAAAATCTTTTAGTACTAATAAATTTCATATTTTGAATTTTATTTACAAATTTAATTTCTATACATTTACTTTATCATCCATATTCCATATTCTAACATAAATATATAGAAAACAATAAGTTGCTAAAGAAATTTAATTTGCTTTCGAAATGTAATGCAAGAATTGCAATTCGATTCGAGCCAATAAAACTACAATAACTGCTGTAAGCTTCCAATGAGCAGCATTTCAAGCCTCCTTCAAAAAATTTCTCGTTCTGTTAACAGCTTTGCAGTTTACGTTATACTAACTAATTATTAAAATAATTTAATACTTGAAGCATATTCTCCTCGACCCTTGGCATTTGATGAGCTTTCAATTGAATTTTGCAGTCTACTCAAGTCCTAGTTCCTATGCATGCATTGCAAGAAATATGTATTATTGTATCATATTCCAAGAAAACTTTGTATAAGTAGTATTTATAGTTGAAACTTGAAGATGGTGATTTTAAAGCTGGTTTTGTCATAAAGCAAATATTCTAAGCATATTTTGATATAGTAACCTGGCTTCATAAAAAAGTTATTCAGCATCATATTGATAAGCAATTAATGGAAACACCACATGACTTAGTATTCAAGCACTAGATTTGTTATTTACAAAATCGAGAACGTTTTTCCAAGCAATGGTTTTTACTCTCAGGTCAAAAAGCTAATTAAAAATTCCTTTAAGATGCTTTTAATATAATAATTGCAGTCTTCTGAATCTTATACAATTATATTTTCTAGATTTTATTTTTGATTTTACTAAATAGAAATTTAAATTCATTTATAAATTGTTCTCGCCCAGAAATTAGAATGATAAATTTCTTAAATGTTTTGAAACAAATGCAAATCCATTTACTAATGATTCAAAAATATTTCCACAAATGTTGAAAGCAAGCAAATCTCGTCTGGATAAAGTTTATTCTTTTGTTGCCTGCAGCAAGTGCAAAGTTCACTTGGGCAAATTAATATTGGCTTTTCATCTGGGCGTCTAATCAAAGCTCATCAAACACAAGGCTTACTAAACACCATACTAATAGCAGCTACTATCTACGATTTATGTGGCAACATCCATTCGTGCCTCGCCGGGCAGACCAACGCATCAAGCAGCAGGCTTAGCCAAGGGATGAGAGTAAGAGCAGGAGCATGCTCATCAGCATCCATCTTCCATTTGCCATCTTAAAGGCGCTGCAGTCATTGGGTTCCCTCTAATTGGGCACAGACACAACAACAACAAAGAGAGAAACAGAGAGAGAGAGAGAGCTCCTGTGTTGATTAACGTGCCCACCAATTACGCGGCCCATATATAAACTGGGCTCAGTTCAGGACAGGAAACTAAAGGCCGAAAGGGAGGCTGCTGCATATCGACATGGTCAGTGATAAAGTGTGCGTAACAAAAGCTAATAATTGCTCAGCAACGTGCTTGGCCACGTTGAAAACTGGGCCCAGAGTCTAGGAGTCTCGCAGTCGAGACTCGATTCTCGCAGTCTCGTTGTTAGCTGTTTGCTTTTTGAGTGGCCAAAAAGTTTTGGCATCATAATTTATAGCTGCGTTAAACAAGCGAGGATAACAAATTAATTTTGTCTGTTCGAAAGGCAAAGGCAAAGGAAGCAGAGCAACAACAACAACAACGAAAAAAACCACAAGGAGCAAGAAGCTGGCGACTGCGAGGTGGACACTGTGGCACAGGATGCGATGCCAGGACTTATGAGCACAACGTTTACTCTCGAATTTCTTATTTGGGCCAATTAATTTCTAAAGTCAGCGACGTGCCACATCCGCATCTAAGTGTGTATGTGTATGTGTGCGTGTGTGTATGTGTTTGTTAGTGGCTCGTAAATCTTAACGAGCCAAAGGCGAAATTCCAACGCACTCGCATTTTGGGAGGGAGAAGAACTCTCGCGAATGCCACTCATAAATATAAGTTGCAATGTGGCAAGTAGCTGTTGCGAGCTGCGAGCTGTGCAAGGGGAGGCAGCAACGTTGCCTTCATTTCTTTGGACATTTGTGGCCATAATGACCATTGTGTAGGTGTGTCTGTGTGTCTGTGAGTGTGCGTTATATATGGGAGGGGCCAACAATTCCCTTTGACCCGCCCTCGAATGTGGCTAGCCATTGAAATACGTCAAAATATTTGGCATTCGATGTTTGCCACGTTTGCAGCTGATATTTATGCGACGTTCCTCCGCCCCCTTCTGCTCTTCACAGTCATAACTGCCATCTAATCGCAAGTTTTGTTTTGTTTTATTGTCACACACACATACACACACATACACACACACACACACACACAAAGAGAATGAGCAGAATAGCTGAGCAAATCGCAGCCAAGCAAAACACATAAATCTCACTCATGACTTGAACTCCGACTTTGTCTCCATCTCCATCTCCGTCTCCGTTTGAGTCTCGGTTGAATCCTCGTTCCTCGCTCCACCCACAAATCCTGACAACAGTGGCTGCTCTCTTGGCCAAGGTGTTGATAACGTTGTTTTATTGTTGTTCTTGTCGTTAGTATTTGCTGTTGCTGTTGCTGTTGCTGTTGTTGTCGTTGCTGTTATTGTTGTAGGCGTCGCCTGCTGTACATCTTAATCGTAATGCAAAACTTGTCAAGCTGATATGTAAACGAAAAACGTGCTGCAAATATTTGCTGATGCTGCTGCTGCTGTTGATGTTGATGTTGATGTTGATGCTGAATTCTTTTTGGTGTCGTGCCAACGCAGCATTTCTAATTTATGGTCACGACCAGAGGACGTCGAGCGTTTCATTTGCCATAAAGGGAATACAACGCAGAGACGCACATTTAAATTGTTCACATGCTTGGAACGTAATTCTTAATAAATTACTAAAGCATTTACCAAATTTAAAATGTAATTACTTATTTGCAGCATTTTATACCCGCCACCCATCATTATTCAAAGAATATTTTAGCTTTCATAATCTCCCTGAAATACTTTGTATTCTATTTGAATGTTTATATTCAATTATTGCTGAAATCTGTCTTTTCATTGAAATGCGTTCTAATGAAAAGTTGCTCAACACTATCAGATATTCAATCATACTACTCTAACATATAACTTTACATCATTTCATTTTAATTAATGATTAATAAACGAGCTGCATTGACAATTCCTATCAATTTCCAAAATTTAATTAGAATTTATATGCGAAATGTTGCATACAAAATGCAGTATGCAAAAGCTCTCAAACATTTCACGAGGTTTTGAGCAAAATCTAGCTACAATTGCAGTAAAAACGAATAAGCTGCCATAGTAGCCGAAGCCAAATCAAAATCAAAATCCTCGCCCACCTGCACAACCGCATACAAATACACATACATACAAGCGCATACATACATATATAGTATATGTATGTAGCTGGCCAACTATTAATCCGCATCCGAGTTATAATTCATGCTGATTGTATGAACATTTCAGCTTTTATGTGAACCGTAAAACTTTACTTCCTGACTTTTCATCAGCCAGTAGTCCGCATCCGTACCCTCTTCACTTCGAGGGGGTGGATGGGGAGGGGGCGGCGGTTGCAGCTTGGTTTACCTGTTCAGCGTGTTGTAACCAGACAAAGTTTTTGCTGCTCTCCTCTACTCTGCTCTGATTTCAGGCAAAAGTAGAAAATTTTCAATTTTTGTGTGCAGCATGAACAATATTTTTGTGTGTGAATAGTTTTCAGTAATTCCAGTTACAGTTTAGTGACTCTTCTGTCTTTTCCCTCCTGCCTTCCACTTGAATCTCTCTTAGTCACTATGGATACAAAAGGCTTATAACAGAGAGAAAGACACAGCGAGAGAGAAAGACACACATCGTTTGGCATTTGACTATGTCCAGTACAGTTCAGCTCAGTCAGCTTTCTACCTCGTGTTGTAGTTGTAGTTGTCGCATCCGTTTCCGCTTGCAACTTTGTCCTCGCCAAAGCGAGGAGCTTGCGACTACAGTGCGCTCTAGTTAAATATGATTATTATTAACCCTGGCAACACACACACACACACACACACACACACATACACACACATAATACTCAGCTTGTGTGTGGCACTTAACAGGCCGCCGTCGCCAGGCAAGACTTGAGTGCTTCAGCTTTTTGCCTGAGAGCGAAAGTTCTGCTTCGTTAAGGACCAGCACATGGAACAGCTTCGCCTCGTCCTGCTCCTCTTCGACAGTCGTCGCTCTTCAGGTGAGTGGCTTGGCTCACGTACTTGTTAAATGCCACGTTTCACTTGAATAATTGAGAGCGATTAGGCCAAAAACTTTTGCATTGATTAAGGTTTAAGTTGGCCAAACATTTACCCAAACTCCACTCCACTTTATTGCCTGCTTCTAGCCACACATTGTTTTGCCACTCACTTGCTCTCTCTCTCTCTCTCTCTCTCTTAGTCTCGCTCTCTCATTCTCCTGAGTACCACCTTTGTCATTTGCTATCAGCAAATGTTTAAATATGCATTACGTGTGTTATACTCGTGTTCAGCAGCACTTGGGGATTACCAACTGCCTCCAGACGGAGCTGTAACTCGAGAAGTTGTAGTTGGAGTTGTGGCTGGCATTCCACTCTGAGTTTTGCTATAGCTCTCTCACACTGCAGTTGTTTGAGTTTTAGTTTTCAGTTAGCAGCCTAGTTCAGTGTTTACCTTTAAAAATTCAATGCTCTGGGTATTTGAATATGAACTCAACTCAACTCTGAATGTTTTCATTGCTCCAGCCTCAAGGCAGACAATCAGTCAACAGTTTTTCATATCGCTCTCTCATGAGTTACACTTCGCAATTATCAAATGGTTTGCAATTTTAACTAAACTCATTGCACAAGCATAAATTAAAGTCAACATGCGTTGATCTCTGGATTCATCAAACTTTTAGCTTGGGGATAGAAACAATTCTGAGTGATTTGTGGATTTCCTTAGACTTTTCGGGGTATTAAAATAGCAAAGTATAATAAATGGTCGCACTAAATAAACTTTCTCTGTTACTTTTCATTGTATTTTATTTTGTCGATTTCCCTAGACTATTTTATTTTAAAATCAAATTAAAAAATGTATCGAGTTTGATAGCTGTCATGATTATGTTAAATTGTAAAAGGTTTTTATTTAGCTTACAATCAAATAAACCAAGTAGGAAAGCTACAGTCGAGTGTGCAAATTAATACCACAATATTTTGTTTTTATTCAAAATTATTAGAGGGTATCTCAAAGCCGAGCACATTCGGCTGTAGCTTTCTTACTTATTGACTTTACTTATTTTAAAACGTAAATTATTTTCACATTTAGAAAGTAACATATTTTCTCTATATACATTTAAATAATGAATTAACTAAATTAATTTAAAACTATTAAATAATCCAAAGCTAATAATATAATTTATTTACCTATTTCACAATTGAGATATATTATGATTATTCATGTCTGCCTACTCCACGCTCTTTGCCTTACTTGGACTGCTGTTAAAGGCAAAAGAGTATCTGAATTTACCTATGACTGGAACATGCCAAATAGTTTCTCAATTACTAGTTTGCCAAGGAAATGTCTGTGCTGTTCAACCATTCTGATTCAAATGTCTCCTGACAATAGCAAAAGTACTAATTACACCTCAAACCGCTACTAATGAAGATGTCAAAAAAAATGTGTGTTATTGCCACAAAACGTTGCATAAATGGGCAACTACCTTTCAACAGCAACTACACACGTACACTGAAAAAAAACATTCGTCTCATAAATTTTCTTCTTAAAATAAGACCACTTTAGGAACAAATTCGTAAAATAAAGAAAAATAAGAAATTCCTATTAAGTTATTATCTAGTTTTTATTCATCCTTGTTTTTTAGGTTCGTAAGTAGAGTCTAGTCTCAACAATTTATGACATACTATATAACATACGAACCGAAATTACGAATTAAATAAGATACTAGTAAAATAATTAAACAAAATGAAAAAAAAAAAACAAGTAAAAACTAAAAATAAATTTATGAAATAATAATAAGATTCTTAATCTTAAAATTATACAAAAATTTTCCTTTTATTAATAGAACTTGGACTTATATCAAATATTCTTTTAATTAAGATGTGTTCTCTTACTTTACGATTTTCATGTTCTTGACGCACTTCTTACACCGAAATTCTTAGATCTATGAACAAAATCTTGAATCTATAAGTTTATTTTTTTCAGTATTTGACTGTGCCTCTGACTTTGCATTTGACTCTTTCTCTGGCTGTCGCTGTCGCAATGTCTGTTACTGATACCAATAGGCAAACAGTGTGCAATGCAATGCAGTGTGGCCAGGCGATATGCAAAGTGCATATGCAAGGATCGACTGAATGCCGCAAGCAACATCCTGCCGGGAATACAAAAACAAGTGCAGCTCGGCTAAAGGACTGTTGCCTGCTAGCTGTGGACTGTGAAGTGGGGCCATCATTATGCGTGGCCAGAAAACCCTTCGTAAAATATGCGACTGCCAAAAACTGAATGCAAAAATGTGCAAGAGCAAAAAATGAAGAAGGCAAAATTGAAACACAATGTTGCTGTGTGTGTGTACTCTCGAGTTTTTCCAGTTTCCCACACACAGAGCAAGGAGGCACATTATCTCAAGTTTTGGGGAGACGGAGCAAATGTCAAACGTTTTGCCCGAACGCTGAAAATTTGCATGCAAAGCCCTGACTAAAAGAGAATAGCCTTGTCATGGCCACGCCCACACCCACTATGTCCACCCTTGGGAAGAAGAAGAAGAAGAAAAATTCAACGCCCATTTTGGGGCGAACTGCGTTTTGCTTTTGTGTGCGATTTGAACAAATGCAAACACTTTGATTTTCGCTTTTTGCATGCCAACCAGCGAGAGAGAGGATCAACTGGCAAACAGAAAACACACATACACATCTACACTCCAACACACATGCATAGTGTACGTGTGTATGTGAGTATTATTTATGTTCTACGCTAGAAATCTATTTGCACCACACCACAAATCTCAGCTCAGCGAACGCAGCGAAGCGGCAGTAAAAAAAGCTGCTACGAATGACTTGCAAAGAGAAGGTTGACCTGAAGATACCTTGTAAAAATATGAAGAGAAGTTTAGGCAAATATAATGTGGCAGTTGTGAAGAAATAGTGGCAGAAAGAAATATAAAAAAAAAGATGAATATATATGTAATTAGTTCAATATATTTCCTTATTTATTCAAAATGAATTAAATATAAAACTAAATCTATAAGTGCCAAAAATATGAGAATATATATTTTTAATTACTTTGGATATATTAATTTATAGAATTTAATTAATAAATAAAACAGAAAATGTTAAAAATGTAATTTAAATATGAATCCAAAAAACCCATAATTAGGAAATATTATAAATATTGAATGTAGAATATTCTAATATGAAATATATTATGAATATTGAATGTAAAAATTTCAATATAAGCAATTTCTGCCATCTAACAATCTATTTGTAGTCCAGGGTACAAACTGAAATAGAATTGTGGCCCAGCAAATCTCCGACAAGGATATTTCGAGCAGTCCAGGCCATGCCATGGCAGGCAGGCAAACAGCAAACAGGGAATGGCAATGGCAATGGCAATGGCAAAGGGCAACGCATCGCATTCGCATTAAATCGAAGTCGTTCCCGTGACACGCCACTCGAAGTGCACAGCACAGTCACTCCCCTTCCCTTTGCCCTCCTCTCGAGGTACAAGAACAGCTTTTGCCATTTGGCAGCTGAATTGTTTGCGGGCAGTTTTGTTTGCCAATGGAGATGGAAACGTGAGCAGCGAGAGAATGGGATATTGAAAAATGTAGAAATAGGTTTTAGTATTTTGCGCAGTTAGATAGCGAAGCTTGACTGTACTTGTTGGCATCACGTGCTCATCTCTAATCCCCGCAGACACAGTGCCTGCAATTCCCCAGAGATTTCCTTTTGAGTTGGACGCTGCAGTTTTGCTTTTGCTGCGCTCTGTTTGTGTCTTGTTGTAGGCGGTTAGTTTAAGAGAGGAAGAGGAAGAGTTGTAGCCAACACAAACACACCTACAATCACACAAACACACACAAAGGCAGACGGACAGTCAGAGGCAGAGTGCAGGGCACTTGCATATCTGTGTAAATTTATGATTGCCCCATTTCCGTTTTTTACAGTCAGTCGCTGCTATTGACTGTGCCACTCCCCCACCGCCTCCTCTCGAATAGTAGAAGCTGTCCCTCTCTCTCTCTCTCTCTCTCTCTCTCTCTCTGGCTTTGGCTTGCTTATCCTGTGACCGGTATTATTGTGTGACCCCCTTGGGCTCCTCTTGCCTCGTTGTTGATTCCTGCCACCTCCAATCCAATGCTGGCATCTTTCCTTTGGCTTGCTTTATTTCTTTTTTATTCCAAATCCATGCTGCAACAACAGCAGCAGCAGCAGCCTGCAGCTGACTTGCGACTGGGTTATGTCCTGGGCACTGCTACGGCTGCCACGGGTATTGACTCGTCGTGGTTCGCTGCCGCTGCTCTCTGCTCCAGCTCTCTGGCTCTGGTCTGGCTATGGTTCTGGTTCTGTTTCTGGATCAGGCGCTGCTCCGTATGGGGTTTTAATTTTGACAGCTGCAGATAAATTGTTAAATGCAGGCTCGTTTCAGCTCTCTGAGTGCTTTATGTGGGCTTATACTTGTAGGTGTATTTGTGTGTTGGTGTATGTGTGTGTGGTTGAATATAAATTTATCTCTTCTTTTTCCTTCTCTCCTTCCATTTCTCTTTCTTCTCTTCTCTCTCTTTTTTTGTGCGCTCAGCTGTCGAAGCTGTACACATTTTTCAGCGTTTTTCTTTTGTTGTATGGCATTGACAGGCGCCCATCAAATGCAAGTCCCCAAGTCCGAATACCTTCTCCCTCCTCCTTCTCTTTTGCAGGCCTGATAGGCGTCGAATATGCAAACAATATATAAAAAAAATGAAAAAATGAGTATAAAAAACCAGGCCACTCGAAAATGCATTGTATCTATCAGTTTGTAGTCGGCATGAAATATGCTGCATCGTATTTACGTCATAAATAAAAATGGCGTTAACTATTTCCCCAGTTGCAGTTGAAGTTATCCCATTTTCTCCCACTCCTTTCGGCTCGATGTTTTCCATTTTTTATGATGCGTCAACATTTAACGCAATTTAAAGTTTTTGTCATTGCGCATTTATTTGTGCAGACTCATAAAAACAATAGCAATTTGTTTAATATTTATGTTTGCAATGGCTTCCAATTAACATGCAATTATGTTATGAATAAGAAGTTATTGTCAAGTATTTAACAAGTCTGAATGGATTTAATTGCTTCACTTGCAATGTATTATTTTAGTTTCTTTATTGATCTTGGAGTCTGATTTATACTTTTATACTGCACACACAAACTTTCATGATTTCTTGAATGAAATAATGTGCGAAGCGTTTAGTTTAAAGCTGTCAAAATTTAGATTTATTCTTCTTCATTTGATGATGCCCTTAACAATGAGGCTTAAATTAAGTAAACGTAGAACGTACAGCAAGCAATTTATATCACTTAAAATTCAGCAAATCAATCACAAATTGAAAGCTACTAATTGCATTCATTTAAATATTCATTCGTCTTTTCTTTTGAGTATATGTATATTTAAAACACTTTCTGACAATAACATCAATATACTAAGCATTGACTTCGATATATATTTTGTTATATTTTTGGTATATTTATTTGGTATCCTAGCATATATTTTGGTAAATTTTGTATTTTCGGTATGTTTGCTTGAAATTTGTTTTATCTGTATAATTATTTTATCTATAGTAAGCATACACTTCGGTATTTTTTGTGTTTTGATATAACATATTGTTGTATTTTTTGGTATATTTTAATGCCGCACAGTTTTGCTTTTATTTCCTTGTAGTGTTATTATAAGCAACTAAATTTGAATTTGTGTGAAACAAACACAAACGGCAACTAAGTTAAAAAACTTATTATTGCTGTCAACTATTTGCAAGCGCTTACAAATATCTTCTGGCAAGATCGATTGACAGAAAACCCCATTCACAAATGCCAAATCTTTTAGACTTGGCTCATTTAAGTCACTTAAAGCCAACCGCAGGATATTAGCGCAAAATCTCAAGAGGCAGCTGCAAAGTGAGGATGCAAGCAACTTTTGCCACTTCCGGCACACGCACAAGGCAAAAATCTGCCGCAGCTGCAGTAACAATAACGACAACAACAATAAGCAAGAGAAAGAGAGAGAGAGAGAGAGAGAGAGAGAGAGAAAGCAATACAGTTAAAGTAAAGTAACTGCAATGAGCTGCCGAAAGCCGCGTTGACATTTTCATTTAAATTATGCACATCACTTGAACTTCCTGGCCGCAGACAATGCCAAAGGGTAGAGGCGAGCTGAGCTAAAGGATATGGAGGCCATGGCTGAGTTGAAGCCGAAGACAGCAGACAAAAGGACGTAAATGAGAGCTGCATGCAAGATGAGACTTATTCCACATACACATTGCCTCTCTCTCTCTCTCTCTCTACCTCTCTCACCCTCCCTCTCACTCCCGCGTTTCTTCGTTCTCTTGCGCCTTGAAGAAACTTTGTGTCAAGGCGCATTTTACAGTTATGGCTGGCAATGGGCAACTTTTGCCATTCGGCCTGAGACTCTCCGGGCCCATTGTCTGCTCCTGGCCCTTTGGCTGCCCTCTCCGCTATCCGTCCTCTTCCCCAATCCCCGATGTTGCCTCCAGCGCTGTGCATACTGAATACAGTTGCTGAATTCTGAGATTCCGGTGTACTCGCTGCCACAGTCGACTAATTAAAACGGAAATCCACAATGGCCGTTCCCTCCCCTTCGCTCCCAACGTCGTCCCCCCAAGTTGAGTCCAACTTCCGCTTAAGTAGCAATGCCAAAGTAAAAGAAAATTTCATGTTTTATGTCTTTCCTCCACTTGCTGCGCTTTTCTTTTCTTTTGCCTCTGCTCTGGCAACCAAAAGTTTTTTATTATAATTTCTTCTTTTTTTTTTTTTTTTTTGTTGGACAACGCCAAACGCTTGTAAGCAGCAGCTAAGCCAAAAATACATTTAAGAAAAAGAAAGTCGAAAAAACATTTGAGAAAAAAATAACGAAAGTTTTTGGCGTTGTAAAATTAATAAAAATTACGAGTGTCGAGCGCAAAAGTTTAACGCGTGCCGCTTTGAATAATTGTCAGGCCTGAACAGATTTGTGGGGAAAGGGAGGAACTGGAGGAGGAAAAGAAAAGCGTGGCGGATAAGGAGAGGGATAAGACAGAGCGCGTGGGTTAACGCAACGGATTTCCAAGTGCTTGACTTGGTTTTGTTAACCTGCTGCTGTCATTGAAGGCTTATCGGAAATTATTTTGCACCCACTGTTGTTGCCGCTGTTGTGGCTGTTGCATTGTTTCGCACTGGATGAAGAGAGAAAGAGAGAGGAAGAGAAAACGAGCGTAATTAGAGGACGCGACGCGCTTTACGGTTATTGCCGCTACGCGTGCGTATCTCTATCTCTATTATACGGCACCGGATGCGACCCATTCGCAGACCCCGAGGACACACTTCCTCGTTTCAGATATGACTAATGTATGCACATTACATTTAGCCAACCAGCTAACCTCACTTGTCCCGCCTCCGCTCGCTTCACTCTTTTCACTTTCCACTTTCCACATGCCGCGTGGACGTGCAGATAATGACAGTTGCACAACGACGCGGCACAGCACAGCACAACGTAGCAGTTTTGCCCCTGCGGCAAAACGAACTCAATCCAGCCACATCACCCAGTTTGAAGTGTCCCCAGCGATAGCAAACCTTTCTCTCCCACTCGCTGTGCAGCGGAAAAGCACTTTGACCATGCGGTTGGGTTAAATGGGGACAACATTTTGCACAATTATTAAAAATATTCACATTCTGCATGGTAATTTGCGGTTTTCATGAACATTCCCATTCAACAACACAACAGCAAAAGGTGTGCAACAAAAATTAAATTGTTGCCTCCTACTAAAGATGCGCATATGCGATAGCCAAGCACAATTCTTATTGACTTTGCTAAATTAGAGTTTAACCAAAGGTGGCTGAAGCAGCTGTGACAGAAAACTCAATTGTTGAAACTGTCAATGAAGTGAGAAAATGTGGAATTTATTTTAAACAATAGGAGAGTTAACGAAGCTAGTTTCATCATTTTATTTTTAGCTTTTAGCTTCATAATTTTATATATATTTTATAAAGAAATTGTTGCTTATACGAATAACTCAAATAAATCGGCAATCAGCGTAATTTAGATTTTCGGTGCATACAATAAAAACTTAAGTTTTTATGAACGCCTACTTACTACATATATCATTGGCTTTCTCTGACAGTCTGGTGTATTTTGTTCCCTATGATATATTTTCAATGTAGTACTATATCAATATACCAACTAAAGCCTTCGACTGCAAATTTCTTGCATGTTTTAATGCTAATAATTTGCTAAATAAATGCAACTTTATATTTTACCAATGAATATCTTATTGTTGTTTAGGTTTGACCAAACAATCAATTTATGATAAATAAAATTATTTTAATATTTAAAAGTTCACGACTTTTCCATTTTTAAGCACTTAAATATATTGTAATTAAAAGCATAATTTGAATGTCTGTTAAGCATATCAAATTACTTAATTGTTATTAATGTTTGTGTAAGCAAAGGAATTTAATTTATCCACTTCAACAGCAGTCGTAACATCAATTATGTGCAAATAAATATAAATTACAAATATTGAGAAATGTAAAGCATAGATTAAGCTAAAGATGTATTGAAATGTTTTGTAATTGCCATAGATACACAAATTCGTTATTCAAAAGTGCTTTGAAGCGAAGAACTTCGTTAAGTGTGGAATCTTTAGTATTGCAGCAATTGAATTAAACTAAATTGAAATAAACTACATGCAATGACAGAAACACATGAAAAGATTTTCAAATTACATGCAGCTATTGAAAAGTGAAAATAAACTTAAAATTGAGGAAGAAAAATGCAAAATTGGCATGAAAATGCAATTCAATCGTCTTAATTAGTAGAAATCTCGTAAAGCGTTGGCCATAAAAATGTTGTTGTTGTTGCTGTTGTTGTTGTTGTTGTCGTAAAAATGCATAAAATTGTGCAACCCAATGAAAAGAAAAATGAAGAACGTTCAAGGCGAACAGACAAATTGGCAATTTGTTGGGATATTTCGCAAAAAAATTGCAAATGCCAAAGCCAAAGCAAAAGCAATTTTGTCTAAGAGTTTTCGCCAAGGTGTGCAGCAAATATGCATTTAATAGAGTTTACTCACTCCTGTGCGTAGCTTGCTGCTTGTCGTCTAGTGCAGATGGTGCAACTTTTACAGCTGCTGCTGCTGTTGGTGTAGCATCAACAAATTAAGTATACGTCACGTTGCCGGCAATCATTTATGCACTGAGCTCAAAGCATGCAACGGAGTGTGAGAGAGATAGACAGCTATAGCAGCTGACTGAGTGAAAAAGAAGCAGCTGTCAGCTTTATAAATAAGCAAAAGCTCAAAAGCTGCATCCACTAGCAACAGGCCACATGCAATATGCAACATGCAACATGCAGCATGCAGCATTCAGCAAGAGGCAACGTTCAGCATGGCAGCCAAATTGCCAAATGCAGCCAAAACTCATCCTGGCTAAAGTTAACTTATGGCATAATTCTTTAAAAGTGCCAGCGCCTGGCATTGGCATAATGAATGAGCAGTTGAATGAGCAGCTATCCAGTCAGCTGCTCACACACACACACATGTACTCTCACACACACACACACATACATACGAACTTGAAATGCCTCCCTCAAATACGCATTCAACTTTGCATTCACATTTGCATTCGTATTGATTCATAGTCGCTGCTGACAGAACCATTTGCCGCTGCCGCCTTTGAATGAGTGAGTGCATCATCAATGCCGCAAGAGAGAGAAAGAGATAGAGAGTGCGAGATTGAGAGCGAGAGAGAGAGAGAGAGAGAGAGAAAGAGAGAGATAATTATTCACTTGACATCCCCGATGAGATAATTTGCCTGGCGCCCATAAAACTGATAAATATGCATGTTCAACTTTGTTCAGCATTCATTTTTTATAAGCACACGTGTTCCAAGAAATGCAACACACTTTATGCATTTTGAATTCGCATTTATTTTGAACATGCTACATGGACAGCTATAAAATAAATATAAGACGATTTTGCGAATTTCAAATAACCGTTTTTTTAACTTATATAAGTTAATTATAATATAATTATTATAATTAAGTTATAACAATTTACAATTCGAATTTTGCATCTTATTTAAAAAAAAAAGAGTGAAACGTAAAATGAAGTGTTAAATACAAACATTTTATAAATTTCAAATTCCATGAAACCTGCTTTAAACATTTTTAGTTAATTTTATAGAATTTTCTTGGGTGAATCATTTTAATTTATAGAGTAGGAGTGAATTTCGACAACAAATTTCATATATATAGTATATATACTTAGATAAATAGATATGTATGCTCAACAATTAAGATTACAAAATCTAAGTTAAGCAAAATGCTTAATGCTTTTATAATGAATACTGTACTGATTCTAAAATCTAATATCTATAAAAAAAATACTTCCCATTTCTTGTAGAATTATTAATATGGAATATATTGATTTTATATTATTCTTTGCAGTACGTTTAAAGTGAGAGAGTTACTTATTATCAAATGTAGAAATGTTACACTTTAAACTCTAATTTATTCATGTATACAATTCTGCAATGAGTAACTTTAGCTAAGAGTAACGTTTTCGGGAACGTTTTAATTTGTGCATATGCTGCAATTTTCTTGTTGACCTCTTTTTCCAATTTGACTTTAACCAACCAGCATTTGCATTGATATGAGAGCTGCCTCTGAATGAATGCTGCCGCATATGAGTGACAAGGAGGGGGAGAGAGGGGGAAACGGCAGCGGTTGGATGTTGGCTTTAAGTTGTCAGCTGGTGAAATTCTATTAAATCTTTTAACCACATTGGACAGAGTCACGTTTGGCAGCTGACACGTCGACGCTTTTTTGACACTCGGCCTCTCTCTCTCTCTCTCTGACTTCAGGCACTAAAATGTCGAGCCTGATGTCGAGTCTGATGCGGATGTGAATGCTGATGCAGCACGAAAAATTGCAAATAAAATTGAAAATTCAGCGTGCTTCGTGCTGCCAAAATCAACAAACGTCTTGCGGTCTACGCTCAACCAAAAAAAAATGTATATGTATATAAAAAAAAGGAGTCTGGCATCTAAAATGTGGTTGGGCATTTAATGTGAAGCGGCCTACACCTCATGGAGAAAATATTGTCAAGGTGTCAGTAGTCAAGTTAATTTAAACAGTCAAACTCAAACTGTTCGCTCCTCTGGCCAGACTGCGGTTGTGGGATGCGTCTAACCGCTCAGCTGTAAAAGAGCCAAAAGCCAACATTCAGGATATAGGATAACCCGACTGGACACAAGAGTCAACTAGTGCCAAGAGAGTGTGTGTGTGTGTGTGTGTGAAGTGTTACCGCAAAATGAGTTTCATTGGAAATGAATGTTCAGCTCACACACACTCTCTACTCTCTGTCTCTCTCTATCTTTGTCTCTGTCTCTCTCTCTGGTTGGTCAGCAGGCATAAAAGCATTTTGGTTACGGTTTGATGGCCATGCGACAGCAAACGTGCGACACTCTGATAGCGCTCTTGTTGCATTTGTCCATTTGGCTTTTAGCAATTCGCTTTTTTGACACTTTCCACACACTTGCACACTCTCATGCACAGCAGCAAATCCTTCAGAGTGTGACAAAAACTGTGAATTGCACAAAAACAACGAGAGAAACGAACAAATCCAGCAGTTTGTTAAATACCAGTGCGAAGCGAACAAACTTCAAGTCTGTCGCACTCAATATTTATGTAAATTTCTCCGCCCATTTTCTTTTGCCGCAAGTATTTCCATAATTAAATGTGAAATAAAGGCGAAAGAAAAAAATAAAAAAAAAAAAAAGCTATGCTGCAAAAGTCGTCGCCTGGGCCAGCCAAAAATGCGCACAGAAAACTTGCAAGAAAATATGTGCGGCCAGGATAAAAATCCCAAAGGCAACAGAGGAGCACAACAACAACAATGCAACTGAAAACAGAGTAAAAAGAGTTGATGACAGCGTAGCTTGAATACACTACAGTTCACAGAAGATTTAACAATGTATTAAAGCTTAAAGGGAAAGCTTTGCTTTACCTTATGACTGAATACACTAACATTAAGCTTAAACAATTACACAAAATTATTAAATATTAAAGCATTGGCTTAACGAAAGTCCAAGTACATCAAAAGTTAATTGAGCATTAAGCTTAAAGAGTTTGAGAAACTGTGTAGTGATTAAATAATAAAGCTTTGGCTTAACTAAAGTCTTAAACAGTACCACAAATTTCGTTGTTATTAAATGTGATTTTATTGCAATCGCTTTTATTTTCTATAACCAAATCAATTCCTAATATAATTATCAATTAAATAAAATAAAATATAATAGTAAATAGTACATTGATATTCTTATTCACTGAAATAATCTTTGTACTAAAGCTTCTTAAAATAAGTTGTCTTTTTTAATTTAATTAAATTAAAGATTTTTGCCATTAAATGATTAAAGAAATGTTTGAACTCTCCTTTCAGTTCTTTCTAAAAAAATGCTTCTAATGCTGTTTAAATTCTCATTCAGCTCTAAAAAATTCTGCTAATATTTCCTGAATTTATGATGCTCAAGCTAAGCATCCAGCTTGTTTAAAAAAAAAAGATGCCACAGCTTTTCGTTGCTTCGCCACTTAAGCTAAAGCTCTTAGCAGTGCTTTTACCTTCTAGTTCAAAGCTGTCTTAGCCATAAAAGAGCAAAGTGCAACTGCAGTCGGTTAGAGTAATGTGGCAGCTACGACTGTATAATGCGGCACACAACAACAGCTGGCGCTGACTGAAGCTGCAGCTGCTGAGGAGATGAGAAAGTAGGCAAGAGAGTGAGGTTGCCTTGAGGGGAACATTGAAGTTACTTGCTGCTGCTTACCAAGCAAGCAGCGAGGCAATATTGTGGCCCAATAGCTGCTCAACTGCAGCAGTGCATCAGCAATCACTTGACGCAGTCGCCGCCCTCTGCAAGCCATTAAGTGGGCGTGTCTGTGGTGTTGGCATAACTTTCAAAAACTAATTAAGCCAACTTAAGTGCAACGCTGACGTCGCCGTCGTCATTTTGGCCTACCAGGCATTTCAATCAAGAGGCGTCGCCACAAGAGAGAGAGAAAACGAAAGAAACTAAAGAAAAAAAATAAAACGATGAAAGCAGCTGCCAAAAAATGCGAATACAAAGTAGGTTTGACTTCGAAAGTGAGACAGAGACAGAGAGACGAAGAGAGACGGAGAGAGAGAGAGTGTGGGGGAGGTGAAGAGGTGTTAGTGTTGATGTTGATTTAGGTTCACTTTAGCGTAAAATGAATGTCCCACTTCAAATAAAAGTCGCTCGCTGTAAATCACGCAGCGCCCAAGTGCGAGAGAGCCGTCTACTATTTGTGTTTGTGACACTTTTGCACAGATTGCAGGAGAATGTCGGGGAGCGGGGAGGGGAGCAACATAACAACACTTGAATGCGACCGCCGCATGAAACTGGCTTGCACTTGAGTGTCAACTCGAAGACTAGAAAGAGCGAGCAACAACTAAAGGACAGCCGAAAATGTCCAACGGCGACGACGACATCGTCAACGAGATGTTGTTGATGACGACGACAAAGCTGCACTTTTCTATTTTGTTGTTGCTATGGTTGTTGTTGTCGTTGTCCTAGCTCACACCGGAAGTGGCCCAGCCGCAACTGTCAGCGTGGTCGGTCGGTCGGTTGGTCGCTCGTCCAGCACTTCATAATTTCTTGACAGAGGCTCCTGCTGCTAGCAAAAGCAGGAGCTCTGCTCTCACTCTCCCTCGCTGTCTCTGTCTCGCTCTACCTTCTCATTTCTAGCTGCTGCTGTGCAACGCCTTTGGGTACCCTGTGCTAAATGACACTTTATAATTGTGCGCCTCAGTGCAAAAGTTTAACAATAAATTGAAAAGTTTTCACAGCCTTGTCGCTGCTGCTGCTTCTGAAGTCAAGTCAAGGCAGCGGCAAAGGCGTTTCTTATTATCCTTTTGGGCTGCCAATGCCTGTGACACCACCTCTACCATGTATGTGTGTGTGTGTGTGTGTGTACTTGAGTTTTGTTGAGTTTTAAATGTGCATTTTACAAATGTTACTTGTGGTCTTAACGCTGCCCCGGGGCCAACGACAACGGCAACGGCAAGAGGCAATGGCAATGCCAACTTTGGCCAAAACTTTTTGTTTTAGCTTTTAGTTCTGTGTCATCGTTGCTCTCCTTGTTGTTGCCCTTGTTTGTTGTTGTTCATGTTGCTGCTGCTACTGCTGCTGATAGTGTCGATTATTAAAGCAGCAACTTCAAATGCCTCAAAGGCAACAATTGAATTTGGCTAACGAGTTGGAAATGCAAATGACAAAGCCCAAAAAACATTAACTGTTGCCTACTTTTAGGCGAAACTTTAGAAACATGTTCTCCTTTCAGTAACATTTTCTTAAACAGGTTTAACTGAACATGCTGCAGGGCTTTACAATTAACATAAACATATTTTCACTAATGAAGTTTAGTGAGGAAATTCTTAAATTAGGCTCCTCAATTTAACAACAAAAAAAAGCATGTCGAATAATTTGAAAAATTTGTAAGAAACTTTGTCAAAACTTAAATTCTAATAGAAAAGTAAATCAACTAAACACAAAATTCCTAACATTCAATTTAAAATTGTTGAATTTAGTCAAGTTATTGAATAGAATGTCAATAGAATGCCAAAAACTTTGTCCGACACTTGACGAAATTTTTAACAATTTGCAAGTATTGCATTGTGAAAAGTGCTCTGTGCATTTCTCGCCTCAATTTGGCATTTGGGGAAAGTTCATAGAGTTCATTAGATTAGAAATTGCAATGCCAATTACACGCATAATACGCACCATTACATAAATGCCAGGCATCGGCATTTGATGTCAGCAAGTTGCCGCCCTTCAAGAACTTGCTGATGCAACTTTAAGTTGCGCCAAACAGCTGCCACCGCAGTGAAGCCATGCCAGGAGGCAAGTGGCAACAATCGGGCGGAGATTATGGCGGAACAAGTGCAAAAACTATTGGGGCGTGGGCCACATTTACAGCAAAACAATGGGCAACAAAAACTTTTTTGGCCAGCGCGAAAATGCATGCAATGTGCGTTGCATTTCAGTTTCCCGTTTTCCATCTCTTTCCTTTCATTCCATAAAACGTGGCAAAAGTTGAGCAATAAAAAAAGGCAAGTTTTCTTTGTGACACTCGCCACGTTGCAGTTGCTGCTGCTGCTGCTTTTGTGGCCATGTTGGGTTTGTTATTTCATTTTGCATATTTTGTGTTATGCTTGTTATTTTTGCAACTTAATTTTTGGTATGCATTCTGCGGTCTTGCATCTTGCAACTTGCACTTCCAACTGCCAACTGCCAACTGCCAACTTAGGGCAAGGTGGCAAAATAATACCACTTACGTTTATTGCATGCCATAAACACAATAACAATAACAATAACAACAGCAACAATGCAAAAACAACACATTTGGCTGGAGCTTAGGCTTATAACTCTCTCACACCTACTATTCATATGTGTCTGTCTTGGCCTTAAGGCTTAACCGCTTGACCACATAATTACGCCGTGCACTTGCCCCAGTTCCCAGCTTCCAGCTTTCAGCTCGCAGCTCTCAGCTTCCAGCTCTCCGTTTACGGTTAGTTGCATTGCTTTGCTTTGTGGTTTCCCCAATGCCAATTAAAAGCCATGGAATTTTACAAATTAAGCCTCATTACGCACACTCCAACTCACACACACACTCACACTCTCTCACACTTACACACACACACACTCAGAGTGAACCACAATCCTGTGCAGCTGACCGCCTGTTGACACATTACCTTCGGCTGCAAATCCATTTGCTGGCTTGTGGCGAGCCTAATTGCCCATAATTTCGGCCGTCGACTAAGCTCACATCCTCGCATCCCATCCCCTCCCCTCCTCATTATCCACCTCTATCCAGCCGCCATTAACTCGCCTCCGATGTATATACTTATGAGTGTGCAACTTTTAATTAAAGAAATACACTCATATACATTCATTAAGGCCTCTACACACTCAACGTGCTATGCACAAAAACCGCCGGAATTCGAATATGCAACAGTGCGAGCAAAGTAGAAGAAGTTATTAATTGCACTCTACTCCTGTTAAGTTAAATAAAGCGAAGCAAAACAAATATCAAATGTATATAATGGAAACATTATAAGCATTAATAATTTAAAAATAATATTTAATCTTCAGCAAAGTATTTTTTGTTTATGTGTACTTCAGGATACAGTTTGCGCCTTTCTCAGTACCAGATTATGGAAACAGAAACTGCATTTATAACTCCTACACATTTAACATACATCGATTTTCCATTTATTCCTTGTAATTTTAGGTCAAGTAATGATGTCAATTATTGTATTTCATGTTAAAGTGATGCATAATGATAATATTTAGAGTCATAATAGTTAAATCAGCGCAAAAATGTATCACAACAACAAAAGTTCTTAAATATTATTATCTTTTTATAACTCAGCACTTTTTTATGCCGATTCGCACAAAGTTATTTCATCTTAAATTAGTATTTTTGATATTTACCTCGAAAGTAGAAGAATAAAATTTTTGAGCTCTTACTCTAAACCGAAATTAAATTTTTCAATGTACCCATAAAGTTATGTAAAATTGTGAAAAAACAGTTGGGCAGCTATTTCCACCAGCTGTGTTTCTATATGTATTGCATATGTCGGAATAAGTCGCCAATAGTGCCTATAACTTACATAGCCCTATTGCGATATTACTGAAATGAAACTATACTTATGTACAGAGACTTATTAATGGTGAAATTTCTTGTTCGAAGCTATTAAGTTTAGTTAGTTTTGCTGTTCCGGTCGGCAGAAATTCTAGAGATTTTCTCCCACTTTTCATTATAACTTTACTTGTTGTAATCCCTTTCGTATTCTGTGTGAGAATTATAATAATACCTATAATGTAATTTACTGTATAGCAATCAATTCTTCACTTTAAAATGTTAAACCCTATCTATCTAATATACATAGAGATATTTGTTTTTCTTTCGATACCTTAGAGAAAAGAGTTAATTATTGGAAGAGAGTCTGATCGTTTACTTTTAAACAATGTGCGATTCAGTGTTGTCCGGTTTATAGGGTGTTGTAAACTCTTATATATTCACAGCAAATTAAGCCAGCTGCCAATTGGTATGAAGTGTTTATGGCTGCTGTTTGTTCTTATACCCCTCTTGTCCCCAAAGTTTCCTCGGTTCGTTGTAGATGAACAGTGAACAGTGAAAAGTGCTCTCATAAGACTCCATCCTGTGGGCTGTTGCCGTCTCTGTCGCACTGCCTTCCTACTTGGAGTCATGTACTCGAGCTCTAATCGCTTCTAATAACGCACAAAATTGAAAAACTTATGCGATATCATTGGGGACTTAAGCAACACGACAAGTGCAGCTGTTGGGGGAACTGGAACTGAACCCAAACTGGACTCGACAACTTGAACAACTGTGACAACTTAAAGCAGAAGTAAGCAACGAACAGGAAAAATACACCCAGTAAGTAAGAAAGGAAGGAAAAAAAATACATATAGTATATGGAAAAAAAAAGAAAATAGACAGAGACAGAGACAGAGACAGAGCGGGAGTTTTGTAGAGAGAGAAAAACTGTCGTGATATGCCGTAAACATGACCAGCTGTAGCTGTAGCTGAAGCTGCTGGCGCCAGGAACTGAGAACTGAGATGGTGAGTGAGCCAGAATTCTTGTCATGGACGCATATTGAACTCTGGCGGTCTGTGAATCTGTCTCTGTTTGTATGTGCGTGTGTGTGTGCGAGTGGTGTTTGTTTTTGCTCTGTGTGTCACTTTGGAAATTGTACAGATTGTCCAACAGTTACAGAGCGTGCAGCGTCTGTTTGTTTTAATTTCTCTTATCGGCAGGCAGCTGCTTCTGATTCCAGCTAGATCTTTAGGTCCTTCTTCAGCTACAATTGCACTCCTGCTCCTGCTCCTGCTCCTGCTCCTGCTCCTTCTCCTACTTCTGCTCCTGAAACTCCCCAGTGCCATACAATTTTAATTGCACAATGGCAGTTCCTTTTGTTTTGCCGAGCTACAATTTTAAAATGAATTCATGGCCTCTGTGTGCTATGTTCCCTCTTTTGTTTGACGGCTCTAAATCCGCAAGGAGTTCACTGCGTACAAGCACAAGCACAAGAGCACACCGAGTACACCAAGTCACTGAGCTGGGATGAGCAGAATGAGCTTGAAATAGGATCTAGGCAGCTATTTAATTGAAACTTGCTTTCTGACTCCGTTGGGCCAGCCAATAAAATGTTTAACTTTGATTTAGTTAAGGGATTTCAAAGTAAATTAGCTTAAAGCCTCCTTTTAAGCTAAATAATAGCTGCAAAACTCAGGCAAATTGTTGCGATATCATCAGAATAGCATTTAATTGAATTGCATTTAATTAAAACAAAGAAAATAAATTTACAGTCGATTGTGCGCGTCTGTGAGATACTTTTTTAACCTTTTTAAATCATATGCTAAAATAAATATATACAATCATATATAGTGTAAAAACTAAACCAGTTTGTCAATCAAAAATCAAGAATATATATGTATGTTACTTTATACTTTCCAGTTATAACAATACAATGTTATAATTTAGGAATAAAAAAAAAATTATAGAATTATTACATTGAAAATGTTAGTATTTAAAATGAAAATAATTAAATTAATTACAACGAAAGCTGTTTCGGAAATATATGCTAATACAAATACTAAGATTACGATATAATATAGAAGGTTGGCACTTTATTTTATGCATACTTAAAATAAGTAAATAAGTTCTCAGCAATTAGATTTGCCTTCATGTTTGAAACCCACAAGCATTAATTGTGCTTGACTTATGAGAAACTTTTAAATATATTCAACATTAACCTAGACCCAATTAAAGGATTAAACTAAAATTAACTAAAAGCCCTGCTAAGCTAAATAATAGCTGCAAAAGTCAGGCAAATTGTTGCGATATCATCACATAGCATTTAATTCAATTGCTCTTAATTCCCAAAACAAAAAAAAATAAAAAAAATTCATTATAAAAGGGAATGTTTGTTAGGCAATTAAATGAAAATAAGTAAATTAATTACAACATTAACTATTTTTGCAAAATATGCAAATACAATTGCTAAGATTAAGTCACAATATCAAAAATTGCCATTTAATTTTATGCATATTTGAAATTAGTAGTCAGCAAACACTTTCTTCAAGTTTTAAGCCCACAAACATTTATTAGGGATTTCAATGGAAATTAACTTCAAACCCCCTTAAGCTAAGTAATAGCTGATTTCAATTATCAAAAAGTAAATTAAAAATTCAAACAATTAAATGTTAATATTTCCAATTAAAGTATGTAAAATATACAATGATTCCAAAATAAAAAAAATTATATAAAAGGTTGACATTTTATTTTATGCATATTTAAAATAAGTACTCAGCAAACACTTCCTTCAAGTTTGAAGACCGCAAACATTTATTATGCTTGACTTATGAGAAAGTTGTGAGCGTATTAAAGACCCGGCTTGTGTGTTCTACACAAAGCTTTAGATTATACCACAAAAAATGGCAAGTGGAGACAGCCAGCCAGCTGACAATATACTATCAACTACTTCATCAGCTTGTTAATGGGGCACATACGCAAAGACTTTGCCGACAAACATGCTCATCTTGAGGGTCCGTCTCTTTTATGTACTCGTATCTATTTCAGAGTTTTCGTTTTCGCTTTCGCTTTTCGTTAGCTCGTTGTCTTGTCTTGGGCCTGGCCATAAACTCTTACACATTCTCTTAGCTTCTTAATGAGCGGCTCTTAACATTTCGATTCTAATCCCTGGACAAATCTTTCTTGAACTGCGCCGTCAAACAGCCGTGGCGTATGCGTGTCGTAAACATGTTTTCTATCTGCCCCAAAAATTCTCTAGTCGCTGGCATCAAAACAAAACCAAAATAAGAAAGGACCACAAAAATTAAACAGCCGCCTGACGACTTGACCGAAAATGTCCAATAAACACATTTATCTGACCCACAAAAGCATAAAAACCTGCGCCGTCGATAACATTTTATAACTCGGCAAAGTGCCATAACCCAGCGAAATGGCCAGAAACGAAAGACCCAATTCAAACAGATCCCTCCAAAAGAGTCTGTGTTGTTTCCCGTTCCATTTCCCTCCCTCTTTCACTTTTGCTAATGAATTAAAGCCACAGCCATTAAAAGTTAACCAGCAAGCAGACAACTACGAGTAGACAGCCCGCTTCACATAATATTAAAGATAGCAAAATATTTGCATAACAACGCACAACAACGAGTAAGGCAAAAAACAAACTAAGCAACAACAAACACGCTGCCAGCCAGCCATAAAAGTAAACTTGAAATAATTTTACATTTGGGCATAAAACTCATATACTCGAAGAGCATAAATCAAATAAGAAAAAACACAGATATAAAGGTCGCATAATTTAATACGTAGCCAGGACATCCGACATCCTCCATCCAGTCCGCCAAAAACCCACATCACACCACAACCAACAAAAAAAATAAAGAAAAAAAGAAACTTGCTCAAAATAACATAAAGCAGCATCAGCAGCAAGTTTAGACGGAAATGGGAGCGATGCGGGTGCTTGACTACAAGATACTCTGTTTTAATGACTGCAAATTATGCGAAATTAAAGTTTTGCTCAATCTTTTGAGCAGATTGACTCTGCTTTCGAGTTCCGGTGCAGACTACAGACTATTGCCATTGAGACAAGAATGGATACCAAAAATAATTTTGTAAGAATTCATCTACATATGTAACCAATATAAATATCCTCGAAGAAAAAAGATATTTATGCTTCTAGCATGCATTTCAAAGTTTGCTATTGTTTATATTATTTATAGAATCACTATAAATAAAAATTGTTCAAGTCTAATTTGATATACGACAAATATACAACAAATTTTCAATTTGTATGTAAAAAGAACCTCACATATACAATTTTAATAAGAAACTGTTTCATATAACAAACTGTTATATACGCAATTTTATACAGGGCCGAAAAGTATGCTATAAAAAACATGAGTGCTAAATACTAAACTCTGTCATGAGTTTGTATTAAAAATAATATGACAAATATATAATTCGAATACTATTCGAAAAGTTGACGACGCTAAAATGCAGACAATACAACTATTAAACTAAATAATATAAAATGCGAACAATAAAGTGCAACTCTGAATTTTTTTTAAATAACAACATGAAATAGTTAACACTCCCTCTTACAAGTCACTTTGACATCTAGGGTATGTCGACAAAAACAAAAAGTGTTAATGAACAAAATAATGAGTTGCAGTGCCCAGTTTTGTGCCACACAAAACATTTTATGACACTAACAGCTAAACGCTACGGGGAAAACTTCAACATCAGGCAGAGAACGTCAGACATAAATACACACACACACACACACATAAAACTCTGAACACCCAACGCCAACACATTTACTCGAGAGTGTGAGAGAAAAAAATCACAAAATAGAAGCGAAAGCAGACAAACGAATGAGAGAGAGAGCAAATCAGAGTCGCCGCATGAAGCAATAAATAATCAGGAAAGTTTCGTTGAATCGAATTATCACCCCCTGAGGTGCAGTTCCGTAATGAATTTGTTTTGGGGTTTTCTTCTACGGCATTTAGTTTCATTACGTTTTTAGCTTCGCCACCAACTTCGAGCTGCATTGCGGCTGCGTGACCCAGCTATATAAACTCCCTCCCTCCCATCTCTTTGACCAAGTTGTACCTTGTACTCTTCGTGCCGCAAAAGTGTGGCCGAGTCAGTTTTTGATTCAGTTTGCTCAGTTGGTTTGTTTATTTGTTTGTTCTGCTTCTTCTGCTTCTTTTCGTGTTCGCATTCAGTTCAGTTCAGTTGAGTTTGTTTTGTTTGTTATTTGGTTTTCTGTTTTTTATAACCAAATACCATATGTGTGTGTGTGTGTGTGTGTGTGTGTTTTAGCTATGCAAATCTGCGGGCGCATATTCATTTGATTTGATGTGCATTCTGTCGCTTCACATTTATTTGCTATTTGCGATTGCATTGCTCTTACTTTTGGCTGCTGTGGCTTGTTTTTGGCGCTGTCCTGTCATTGACTTCGCACCCAATTCCAATTCCAGCTGCATCCCCAATTCGATTGGCAGATGTTTGGCTAAATTTAAATTGAGTTTCCGGTTTGTTATCTCCTCGCACAATGCAAAACTGACACCCGACAGACGTTAAACTTTAATTATATTATGGCTTGTTCCATGCATTGGAAAATACAGAACCAAATTTAGAGTCTGCTGTGGAAAGCATATTAAAGCTGTCTCTAAAAAAATGGGAATTAAAAATAAGTTTCGAAAACTTTCAATTTGAATTTTCTGTATAAACATATTTATAATTTTCTAACTTAAACTAATTTAAAAACTAAAACCATTGCACAAATGTTGACTAGATTATCCTCTTCAATATGACAATTCTGGATCCTCTAAAATATAAAATCGTATAGTACCAACACGATTGCTAAACGAAGCAATAAACGGAATTGAGAGCAGAAAGAGCATTTCAGTACGCGGATCTCCCATGCGAGGAAAACGCTCTTCAGTTATATCATAATAACCAGCTGCAACGAGCGATTAAGAGAGAAAATGCATGTCAAGAAGAGAGACAATCTTGAGATAATATTTTAAGAACTTACCACGTATCTGGGAGAGAGTTATTGAGGTGGCTGGTGAAGTGCACTTGGCATTTAATAAGGTTTGCCAAATGTGGTCCGTTATGCCAGGATGACGTTGTTTCATCTTGTAAAATAAATCGTCCAAAGACATGTTTGAAAATGTTTTGTTATATATGTATATATTGGAAATTTCCGTCTGCGTTATTTCACAGCACAACTCGAAATGTTGTGAGATCAAACTCACAGATCTCTCATTTTCCGCCTACTCTCTCTTTCTCCCACCCAAAATAAAACCGGTATTCCAAAGTACACCACCAACTCAAACACACACACAAATGCAGCAATGCAGTTGCCCTCCCTCATCCCCGCCCTCTAAAAGTCACGCTCACATACTGTCGCTCTCTCTCTCTCTCTCTCTCTTACTAGCTCTCTCTATATGTGCTTATCGAGACTACATTTGGTGGTGGATTTTACAGCAATGATCGCTGAGCATTTTCAAATTTTGGTGGTGGGTTTCTTCGCCGTGTGACTTGGCTGGCCGTAGTCAAGACACAAACCTTAGCTAAAGCTGTTATACAGTGCAGCGTAGCAACAAAAAATTTCCCCACTGACCGTACATTTCAAATAAATATTTTCTATACATTTTTAATGGGCAACTTTTGCGTTTGTTCTTCGTTTTGTAGTTTGAGCAATAAAAACTTTACCTTTCTTATTACTCAACATTGAAACTGTTAAACAAAAAGGTAGAAAAACTCAGTTATAGGAGCGACGGAGCGATGGAGCTCGAAGGAAACGTGGAAAATGACTTCAGACAAAAAAGTTGTGCTTATTTTCGCACTTGTGGTAAACGAAGTGGGAAAATAATTACAAACTTCAAGCAAGGTAGACGACGATGACGACGACAACGCCAACAAGGACATGACCAAAAGAAAAGCAAAGCTGCACGAAATAAATAAGAATCATAATAGAGCAAAAGTACAACTAAACACATACCCTGTGAATATATATTTTGAGCGCAAATTTATTCTATAATTTCCGAAATACTCGGAAAACGCTTCACCTCTAAACCAAGTGTGTTTTAAATTACAGGGTATTCCAATCATGAACAACTCTACTCTTTTTCTTGTTCATTCTTTAAAGAATGCATTCGTTTGAAGGGTCTGGAGCACCCCAAAGATATGGCAAACAACTTAACAAAGTCATTTTAATTTAAGTTGTGCAACATTTCAACACTTTGGTAAATAAATTTTCACAGACAGCCTTTAGGCGCTCTCATTGTCTCAGTGCTGCAATTGCACACACAGCAAGGTGTGCCTGTGTTGGTATATATACATGTGTGTGTGTATGCCAGCCATGCAGACAATAATTCCATTCGACAATTTGCATTTCGTGACGAGTTCTTAATTTGAATGCTGCCTATTTTCGTGCCCATTTTGTGGGTTTTATTTGTAGCACTTAAGTGAATCTCGTCTATTTGAGTAGCTTCATTTATCCATTTTATGGACTGTGCAAAGCCACAATTTTCAATAAGCTAGATAAAGGCATTAGTTAATTTTGGATTATTATTATCTCCTCTTAACATATTTATGCGATTTATGCAGATTCAGCTTAAATTCAATTTGCTTGTCGTTAAAGCAAATTTATTAGACAATCGAATTGAGTTAAATTTCAATATGTCGATAAAGTGTTAGTCCAATGACAATAATTTCATATGTTCTAAATTGAAAATTTTAAATGTCATCTCTACAAATAGCAAATTAATTCGTAGCATTTAGCTTTTGACACAAAGTAGAGAGGGGAAAGGCATTTTTAAACTTATCATTGCATACTTTTAGGTCCGAACGACAAATTAAACCAAATGACTATTCTACAATTATACTTAAATTCTAGTTTTTTATGTTGGCAAACGCGGTAATTTTTGGCCAATTTGCAGCAATTGGGATAAAGCTTTGCTGGTTTAGATTGCTGTTGAAGCTGATATATGCGCTGATGGTGCCCGCATCATAATTTGAAGCTCATTAAAACACATTCGCCGCCAAGTGAATGACAGCAACAGAGAAGAGGCAAAGGCAAAGGCAAAGGAAAAACTGCAGCACAAAGTGCAAACGCAGCATACAAAACTAACATATATAACATACAAAGAAACATATATGTTAGTGTACTCATACACTCATACTGATGTTTGGTATCTGCGCATTGTGCATTTTGTGAATAAAAATTTGCAGCGAACATAAAATTCGCAACGGAAGTTATTTCACGCTTGGAGCGTCCCGCAGCTCACTGTTCACAGCTCCACGTCAAAACTAACTAACGAAGCAGCAAACGAGGAGAGTGCAGAAAGAGTGGTCGAGGGGAGGGACTAAAGAAGTTGGTTAGTTGAGAGAGGAATTAAGCAGCGTAACAAACTGTCAGTATGTATGAGTCTCTCTGGGCAGCTCAGTGTGCGTATGCTTGCAACGTAATTGGTTTCAAGTAACGGCACTCACACACACATACACTCGCTACGCTGCACCTGCTGCGGATAGAAGCACAACAAGTCGTTGCAACAAGTTTAATTAACATAAAATATTCAACGGCTGCAACGGCAACAACAAACAACAGAAATTGCATTTAAAATCGAATTACTGACTTTATGTTCACTTCTTGGGAATCTTCATTTGTGTGAGTGTCCGTCTGTCTATGTATGTGTGTGTGTGTCTACAGTTAAATAATGCAATTTATTATAGCATACTTTTCAGGGCGCTTGGCTTTGGCAGCATACAAGCTTTTTCATAATTTCCGACGCGTACTTTTTTCTCCATCTCCCTCGCTTTTCACTCGCTTTTATTTTCGAAGCTGGCCACTATAGCTGCTACTATTGTTGTTGTTGTTATTTCTGTAGACTCATTTATTAATTCCAATCCATTTGTACACATGATTTACGTGCTACATAAATACCGTAATAAATGGAGCTCTCCAAGGCTCTACAAGGCTTTTACTGGACAGCCCACTCAACCACCCAACCACTCACACCCACATCCTCCCACTCACCCACACCCACACCCATACACACAACACTCACACACTTGCACGGACATTTGAGCAATTTGCTGTTTTGCATTAATAATTGCTCTATGCTGCAGTGAAGCACAACATTTGGCACAGTTTCATTGTGGCAGCATTCTGAAAATCAATTTCCAACTGGGATTTCACTTTAAATAAGCAGCTTTCAACATCGCATTCTTGGCAAAGAGATTCTGCTTTAATCTAACATATAAGCACCATACGAAGAGAATAATTTTCACTTTGAAAATTAATTTCCACTGAAGTTTTCACTTAGCATAAGCAGCTTTCAACTGATCGACTTAAGCAAACTTTTGTTTAAGCATTCGTCTATTCGTTAAATACTCAACTAGTTTCTTGTTTATGAGAACACATTTGCGTGAGTTTGCAGTTCAAGAAACAGAGTTTGCCAATTAACTGAGAAAATTGTTGTCAAATGCAGCACAGAACACATTTTGTCTAACCTGATGATGCTCTATGTATTTTGTTCAACTGTCAGTTCTGTCTAATTGAGTGCACACCCACATACTGAGAAAGCAAGAACACACACAGACACCTCAACACCTGAATGCATTGATGTTTTGCTTGCATAACTATGCTCCATATCCAATCCAATCAACTGTCTCTTTCGTGTGCAATCAATTTCAACTAAATACCGTCTTCATGCGTAATTGCTTGTCCATGTATGCGTACGCTTATGTGTGTGTCTGCGTTTATGTATGTGTGTGCTGTGCTGTGTACTTATATGGCGTCCCTAATACGGCAATTAAAAGATGATTCCAATTAATAGTAAACTGCGCATATTGCATGCAATGCAGGAGTGCTCGCTATCTATTTCTTCCCCTCTGCCCCTCTCGACGACTCCTTCACAAATTGTATTACCATTTGCAACACAAAGCTGCTCCATTAATTGCCCTAATAAACTAGACCTGGCTCTCCAAATTAGTTTAATCAAGTATTGTAATACAATTTGTCGGCACAATGGGCGCTAAACAATGGCATTTAATAACGACTGTCGAAGGTTTAAATGCGCTTATAACTAGCAGATACTCTAAGTGAGATATTTTAAATAATCCTCTTTTAGAATATTCAGAAAATAATTAAGTTTTTAAGACAAAGAGAGCTCTCACATTGCCTGGGATTTGTTAACCGTATTAATCAATTTTATAGACAGATAATTATCTAGAAATTTTTATTATTTGTCGCCACAATGTGCGCTAAACAATAACATCTATGTTAATAACAATTGTCAAAGGCTTGAATGCGTTCATAACTAGACAGCTTCTAAATAATAATCTTTTCAAATAATCAGAAATTAATTAAGTTCGCTTTGGCTGGGATTTCTTAAACCTCTTAATTTGTTTCATAGACAGATTAAGTTCTCACAATAATGCATTTAATAATAACAATAGAATTTGTTAAAACAATGAGCTCATCTTATATCAACAGTCGAAGGTTCAATGCGCTTGTCCACACAAGATTTAAAAATAATCCTCTTTTAGAATATTCCAAAATTAATTAACTTTTTTAGACACTTTAACTGTAATTTCTAATCCATAACAAATAATGATCTAGATATTATGCATTTAATACATTAGCATATTCCTACTTCATGAATCGTTCATTCACAGGGTATTAAAACTAAATGCCAAATCTAATCTATAATTAAATCGTGTAAACTGTCGCTAACATTAACACGAACGCATTAATATTAATAGCTAATATTTTAGGTACGTTTTATATTGCCTAATTAAATTTCCACTTAAAATACGACGCATTGCGTTCTATTTTTTTTTTTTCAATACAAATGTAAACAAAAGCAGCGCAAGATAAATGGCAAAAAATGTGAGCAGCCGCAAAACAATTAATCAGAGCATGGCTGGGTGTAGTAAATGGGCGAAACATGGGATTGGGAGTACTTTGGGAAGCAAACAATTTGCATAAATTAAATAAACTAAAAATGCTGTAAACATAATTAGAAATATGATACTCTCTCTCGCTTCAGCCCTCGCTGTCCGTCTCTTTCTTGAATGCATAGAACATTCAATTGATTTATGCAAATTGCGAAACCGCAAAACAAAATGCAAATTTGTCAAACAATCGACAACAAATACAACAACAACGACAACAGGCAAAAACCACAACAAGTGCAGCAAAAAAAAAACAAGTAAGAAAGTTACAGTCGAGTGTGCTCGACTGTGAGATACCCGCTACCCATTTTTAATAAAGGCAAAATATTGCGGTATCATTTTCAAAATATACCGAAAATACTAAAAAAAATACTAAAAATATACCAAATGATTTGTTTGGTATATCGATATAGTACACCATTCAAAATATACCATAGACGGCACAATGTACCAGATTGTCGGCCAAAGCAAAGCCCATACAAAAGTATTTCTTTAATAACTTCCACAATTTTTATCTGATCGCAACAAAATTTTCAGGAATCATAACTACTATAGTAATTGTTATATATACCAAAATTCGTAACTCTAGCTTTAAAATTAGGTTTGTTATTCGATTTTTTTGATTTGCGGGGGCGGAAGTGGGCGTGGCAAAAATTTGAAACAAACTTGATCTGCGTGCAAACATAACAAATGCTGTCGAAAAAAAATTATAGCTCTATCTCTTATAGTCTCTGAGATCCAGTGTTTCATACGGACGGACGGACAGACACACAGACACACAGACAGACAGACACACAGACGGACAGACGGACATGGCTAGATCGTCTCGGCTGTTGATGCTGATCAAGAATATATATACTTTATAGGGTCGGAGATGCCTCCTTCTACCTGTTACATACATTTCCTGCCGGCACAAAGTTATAATACCCTTCTACCCTATGGGTAGCGGGTATAATAAAATATGTGTAGTAAGTAAATAAATTAATGGGGAGTAAACGCATGTATTACAACTTTATGGACAATAATAAATAAATACTAGTACAACTTATGTGCATGTTATGTTTGTCAAGTTCTATCATGTTGCATGTAACACATCACTTCTCCCTCTCTCTCTTTATATCTCCTTCTCTTTCGTTTGTGTTGACTAAATGCGACCAAGTGCAAAACCAAATCAACCAAAAATTACGTTATAAATATTAATTTCATTCAATTATTTTTTCTACTGTTTTTTGGTTGTTCTTTTTTTGGCTTTATTTTCATTTATTTTTATATAGAGTTTTATTGTTGTTCACTGCGGCAGTTTAGCATGCCAAATTATTTACGAGCATTCAATTATGCACATATTTCGCTTTGGCATATATAATTTCGATAGTTGTTTGATTTCGATAGACAATTGTTCATAATAAAATAGATACCTGATAGTTGTTTCAACTACTAAATAAAATTCAAAGTTAATATTAAAGAAGTAGTAGTCCGCTACTTATATTAAATAAATTCATATTCATACCGAAAAATACTACAACATACCAAAGGCTATATTTGGTATATCGATATTGTTCTATATTCAATATATAGAGAACAAAATAGAGTGGGCGTGGCAAATATATCAATTAAACTTTATCTCTGTGCAAACGTTACAAGTGCTGTAGTAAAAAAATTATAGCTCTATCTCTCATACAGTCTAAGATTATGTGCTTCATATGGACAAACAGACGGACGGGCATGGCAAGTATATATAGACTTCAAAGAATCGAAGATGCCACCTTCTTCCTGTTACATACATTTCCAAGAGGCACAAAGTTATAATACCATTTCACCCTATAATTAACATTATCAACACAAAGTAGCCACAAATGAAGAATGAGTTAAGTTTGGCCTTAACACATTCACCTCTGAAGCAAATTACTAATAAAATATAATATAAATATAAATATTGATTCCTTTTAATACTAATATCTTATAATAGAATAACTCATAATTCCATAATTATTAAAATAATAAATATAAATTTGAGAATTGGGTATTTCAAATTTATTTATTACAAAAAAACTAGCAGTCAAAAGTATTTTCTTTGTTTATTGACTGCTCTTATAAAAAAATAAATCATTTAACATTCTCTTTCCCAATGCGTTCTTCCGCATCTGAATTAAAATTCAGTTCACAAGCTGGTCTCTAATAAATAAAAGCCGTCACTCACCCACGCCATCAGGGCTTTTTATTTATAACAAGTGAATCAAGTCCAAAAAGAAAATTATGCAAATTTATGTATTGCACATTTTTCATATTTTCATTTTCTGTTAAATCTTTACGTTGGACATTTTGAAGTCGCAAGGTTACGTTTTTTTTTTTTCTGCTTTTTATTTTATAATTTCTTTGTGGTTGCCACATACATTTGGAGTGCCCCATTTGGTGGCAGGCAAATATTAATTTCATAAATGTTGCGTGTATTTTAATGAGAAATGAGAACACTCGAAATTAATAACACAAAGCGCACATTTAATGCAAATTGCAGCCCCGAGACCGAAACTGTAGCTCTGCCATTTGGCTGTGCCTGAGGGGCAAAGCACAAAGTGGAAGCGGAGTCTGGGGCAGAGGGGAAGAGTCGTGTACTGTCAACTCATTGGGCAGCGGACCATCGAGCCAGCGCAGAGAACCTCAATTTCTGAGGCGTGTGTGCAGTAATTATGAGGGCATTATGTTGAATCCACAATCGTTATTGCATGGACATGCTGGGACAAGGATGCTGTCCCTCCATGGATGTTGTTGCTGCTGCTCCTTGCGGCGCTTAGCATTCCCAACATTTGCGTTATGCATGAACTGAGAACATGTAGACAGAGTCTCCCCCCTCTCAGCATCCCCCTTTATCCGCTGTCTGTGTTCAGGATGTGGCAAGTGGCAGCAAGAGATGAGTGTGGTTGGTCCTGGGCTCCCTTTTTGGGGGCGGTTGTCTGCTGTGTCTAAATTGCGACAACATTATTTAATTGAAACTAATTTGCCATTTTGTGGGCGCCATCAAAATATTTAATGCTGCTCGTATACAACCGAGCTGGGGGCGTGGCAACATACTGGAACAGCTGCTGAGCTGCTTGTCGTCGTCTGGTCAGCTTTTGCGGCTAATGTGGGTCAGCAGCAGTCTGCTGCCATTGAGCACTCAAAGCATTCTTGCTTAGCGGCTTTAAGCAGTGCCCCAAAAACAAATGTGGCAACATGTGGCAAGTAGCACATGATTGCTCATATGCTTGTGGCAAATAAGTAGAGTGCAAATTAAAGTAACATTTCCTCCCCACCTGTAAAGCTCTGCCATATTTTTCACCTTGTAGAAATTGCGCGCACGAAGAAAAAATTAAGCGCTTTATGGCATGCATGCAACTCGTGCAACGGAGCGTGGTTAGGCTATAGGGAGGAATGAGAGGTAGCCACTGACACTGGAGTACAGCACATGCTCTGTTTACTTTTACGATTTTTCCCCAAAGAAGAAAAAACTAAAAAGGAACTGCAAATAATACAGAGCAGAAGTGTGGCAGCTGCACTCATTGTTGACTAGCAATAAAGGCTAGATTAAAGCCAACTAAAAAGCCAACCGAATGTACAACTTAACTATACTCAAAAAACTTCTAACTTTCATACCTCATAAAAATAATAATATACCAAAACAAAAAGTTTAGATTTACTGAATTTAATCAAGTAAGTGCGTAAAAGTAATATTGAAAATTAGCTTAGTTAAGTAATGCCAATTTATATAGTTAGTTTTACTATGAATTTAACAATTGTAGCGTAATATTAGAAATAATGATTAATGCTAACAATACTGTCAGCATTCTGATATCATATAATGATCGCAAAAGTTAAAATATGTTCATCATTTAATAATGTTTTAAAATCACAACATGTTAGCTTTCATAAAAATCTTTTTAAAAACGTGAAATAAGTGAAATTATTTAAAAGAAATAAGTTTAATTTAAAATATAAATATACACAAATATAAGAAAATTATGAATTCAAAATTGAATCTTAATATACAATAAAAACTGAGAGACTGTAATATCTTTTTTTTGTATTAATTTACACATGCTTTCTATTTTTTAGTTTATAATACATAATAAAAAATTTACTAATAATACCAAGGTAATAATATATTATTATTGTTATCATCTTGATTACACTCCTTAAAAAATAGTACTTAGAATGTCTAGAAAAAATGGAACAATTTTAATTGACCTTAAAACCTTTAATCACGAATCACTTAATTTAATAATTATATTTGCATACATTTAAAGTTGATATCGAATAAGTCAATAATGTCACAAAATATAATATTTTATTTACTTGAATAAAATATGTAGAAAAAATACTGATTGAGCAACGCTCCAAATAAAAAACATTTTTTTTTTCCATTAGTCTTTGAAAATTGCAAAACAAAATAAGCTATGCCACAAGGTTTTTTTTAATTACCAAATTAAGGAAATTCAAATTTCAAAATATTGAAAACGCTGTGTCGAAAACCCGCTAAAATGGCAGTACTGACAGTAACAGAGCAGCACACCCACACTACTTATACGCACACACACACACACCTAACACACACACACATGGCGAACGACACCGCCAGCTGCAGGCGTGGCACAAAGTGAGCAAAACGCACGTGACGCTCATCAATTTGGCGCACTTTGCCTTCGCCGTTGTGTTTTTAATGCGCTCTGCCAACGACAACGATGAGAATGAGAATGAGAATGAGGATGAGGATGAGAATGAGCATGTGGATGAGACAGAGCTTCAGGACAACGACAACGACATCGATGATGATGATGATGATGATGATCATAATGATGAGGAGACTACCACTGCCAGTGGATATTCGTTTACTGTTGCTGCACACGAACCTGAACCTGACTCTGAACCTGGCTGACTGCATCGTTCCGCACATGCTGTGCACGTCCAGCTCCTTACACCCATCCACATATCCCCATACAATGTCACGATTTTGCATATTAATTGCATTAAGTTATAGCCACCGACGGCAGCAAGCGGTGCGTCGCCTGGCGTCACATGTGCCTCATAGTCTCTCTCATGGTCTCTCTCTCTTTCATGGCTCCCACCTTCCACCCACACTCATACACACACACACAGAAGGTTGGCTTGCGAAGTTCAGTGATAATTTCAGCTTGGTAAATCCACTTTGCTGCACATGTTTGAGGCTTAGTTGTTGCCGTGTGCTTAACTGCCATTCGAACTAGGCGCCATCGTCCTCCTCCTCCTCCTCTTCCTGGCTCTTGCTGTTGCTTGTACAGACTGTAAGTTCATATTTATATTATGTTAAACTAACGCACAAACATTTTGTCTGCTCGCCCACTTGAAATTTATTTATAAACACACAAATTCCAATAGATACAATGAAATGCGATACGCGAACGCATGTTAAGCAGACATCCACGCATACAAACATTCATATACAGAAATACTTATCCCATGTGGAAATATTTGAAAATGTTTGCCGATCGTTTCGCTATTTTTAACCTGCCAACAAAATATATGAAATATACTTATTTGTACACCCTGATCTCCGATGGTTAGCAGGGTATTATAGCTTTGTGCCAACAGGAAATATGTGTAACAGCTTAAAGTATATATGTATATATTTATTCTTTCAGCCTTTACAGCAGTATGAACATCTAGTTAATAGACTTAAGAAACTAAACTTAGGAGTGACAATTTTCCTATGTTTATGAAAAAATTCAAATACATCTACAAGCCTTCAACTTTTTCGATTCGAAATAAATGAACAAGAGTTGTAAATTGTTTTTTTTTTTTTTTGTAATCCGGCTCTGTGTTGTCTATTAACTATAACATTTTTTCTTTAAGTATAAATTTTTTTATACCTTTTCATGATTTTAGTATTTTAGTATTATTTTTTTAACCACTGGAAACTATTTAAAGTGAAACGTACTTTCAAGATTCCCAGAAAACTTTATACAAAATATATTTCAGCTGTTCAACAAATTATTATTCATTACTTACAACAATATTTTGTTTCATGTTTCGAATATTATAAATTTTAGTATAAAATAAGAATTAAGTACTATTGTATTATATAATATTTGAACCTCTAAGAATATTTATATATGGTATACTTCCTACATTCCCAGAAAAGTGTCTACACAAAAATATTTAGTTTCAACTGTTTGACTAATTATTATTCAATACTTATTATTCTGCATTTAGAGACTTATTATACATATTTAAATTTTAAAAAATCCGCGGAATTTTAATCAATATAACATTTCAAAATAACAATATTATTTAATGTATTCAACACAATGTTAAGCTAAAAATAAATCCATGCTATCTAGTAATGTTAGTAGCACAACGTTTTACCGCCTGTTTGTTAATGAAAACTTAAAAATAATTGCACTTAAATACAGTTTACACACTGCACATTGCAGATTTTTATTGCTCTGTGGATTTTCATGATGTTTCGCCAGATTTCGCTCCATACTTCTTTACATTCCATATGATTGTTTATATACTATTGAATGCAAGGAAGCATGGAACTCACAAAGGCTATTTAAAAACCATTACCGTTACCATAACATACACATATTATTGTTGTTACACTCCCTTTTAAATTGCTGTTGTCTGTTATGTCCTGTTATGTTATGTTCGCTGCTGATTCACACATAAATAATGACAATGGCGAATGTAATTGCATCACAAAAGTTGCCAAACATTTGGCAAACCAAATGTTCCTAGTTGTCGCTTGTTTTGTCGGCTGCTGGACGACAATTCTTAGCCCAAAGCTATCAGAACAAGAGTGTTTGCATTTATGGTCCTTGCATTGTTTTTGTTCATTTTATTATTTAGAACTAAATCCTTTGGATCCTCCTTTTGCATCTTGCAACCGCCGTGACTCCGACTTTGGTTGTGGCTTGCAAAATTTTCCTGTTTTGCGTTGAATTTTCCGCTCGCCGTGTTGCGGGAGGGGGACTCGGTGAGGTGAGGTGAGGTTTAATACTTTTTGCCGTGCGTTTTTATAGTCCAACTGCAATAAAGCAATTTTTAAGCGCACTGAAGTGTGTTTATATGTGACTGTGCGGCTGTTGAAGGGGGCGTGAAAGGGAAGCCGGGGGGCGGAAGTAGCGAGCGCTGCCCTTCGTCGTGTATCTGCTTTTGTTTTTGTGTGTATTTCTTTTATTTCTCTTTATTTTTTTTGCATCTTTCACGCGCCTGCACAAAAAATTCATAAACTTTTTTGCTGCTGCTTTTTGTTGTGTTGCTCGACTTGCAGTTGCTACTACGATTGTGTGTGTGTGTGTGTGTGTGTGTGTTTGGGGCACGAAGTGGCGCCCGCAATAAAATTGCTCCCTTTTTGTTGTTGTTACTCTTGTTGTTTTTCGACTTTGTTTTTTATGCGCATATTTTGCACCACATGGCCAAAGCCCGAACACCGAACACCGCGCATCGCTGCCCGCCTCCCCCTCAAACACGCCTTGGCCAGGGCTTTAGTTTTGCGCTTAAACGATTTTTTCCTTAACATTTCGAGTTTTTTGTGTGTATTTTTGATATAAGTCTTTTTCTGGTCACATTCCGCACGCGAAATATGCGCTCAGCAAAACAAAATCCGCGACTGCAATTTCGATTTAGGAACACAACTCAAAGTCGAACTTAAATCCGATATTCATATATTCGAGATTCGAACAAAACTGTCAAAAAGACATTTACAAATGGAAACTGAAGCAGAGCTGAGCTGCTGAGTCACAACTTAACGGCGCGCACTGACAAATGCGACTGTCATCTAAGCGCATTGTAAACAGACGTTTATATAGGTGCCTAAAATTAAATTCGAGGACCCACATGAAGCGTCGCAGTCGACCCGATCCGCTTTGCAGGTCAAGTCGCGGCCAAGCCAGGCACAATTACAACTACAATTACAACTACGACTGCCACCATGTGGTGCATCATCGCTGTAGTTTTTACCTACTTGAAGCAGATTGTGGCAATACCCACGCGGACTGCAAATGCATCGCGAGTTCTCGAGTTTGAGTTCGAGTTCGACTTTGACTCTGACTCTGAGTTGCAGCAGGATGTGGCACATGGATGCAATCTGCAGACGCTGCAGGCGTTTTCCCATGTCCCCGTTGCCGCCTTAAGTGTACCAAAAGGCAGACAAACTCTGCCATGTGGTGTGCGTTCTTCTGTTTTACAACAAATAAACAGCACAGCAAGGAATGTCAAATGTTAATCATATGTGTTACAGCCCTCTCAATCCCAAAAACTGTTCCTCGCAACGTATATCAAATTGCATTCGCAATTTACACGCTTAGCACTAATTGCGACTACTTCAAGTCAAAGTTGTAAAACCTCTTGAAATATTGAATACTGGTTCTATACGTAGAAAATGTCCCCGAGATTGTCCGAAAGTATTGACTAATATTTCTTAGAACTCCTTCATAATTTTTTGAGAAAAATTTGATAAATTTTCTACGAGTTAAATTTGATTAAGCAATAAAAAATGTTGAAAAATTATTTCTCAAAAGCTATTTAAAATTTTAGTTCAGAAATATTTAATAATTTCTTTTGAAACACTTCATATAATTTTGAAAGTTTAATAAAGTTGAAGTTCTTCTATGCATGCAATTGGCTATCAAGAAGTATTTATGATAAACTATTTAAATTTTGTTTATATATATCTCAAAACTGTATATGATTTTAATTTAATCATTTAATAAATTTTAATATTTGTTTAGTACTTAGGAAATGGACCGCAGAATGTCTGCAAATATCTACAAATACATTTGAGAAATAATTTCAAATTTTAGTTCAGACAAATTTAATAATTTTCTATAAAACTTTTGATATAATTTCGATAGTTTAATAAATTATTCTATATAAAGAAATTAGCTGAAAATATCGACAAGTATTTCTGAAAAACCATCTAACATTTTTTGTAGAAAAAATTCTAAATGTTCTATTAAATATTTTAAGATAACTTAATGGCAGTATTTATAAACAATTTCAAATTTGGTTTAAATATAAAGTTTTGAAGACATCCATTAATTTATTTATGATATTTGAAACAACTGATCTTAAGTATTGCTTCAACTCTAAGAATGCAGAGGAACAACAAAGGTCATATTTATCTTTCGCAAGCAGCTTTAATTAATATTTAAATTGACAAGAAAATCAAATTGAAAATGAAATAAATTTAGTCAATTTAGGATCGGTAAGTTGTCAGTTGTTTAACATTTTTAAAAGTATTAAATTCAAAAATGCAATCTGTTTTAAAGCTGACCAAGATCAGGTATCACAACACCGTTGTGAGTTTCAGGTCATGGTGGTTGAGATTCAAAGCGAGTGCTTTACACCAAATGTCGAGAACTAAAAGAGGAGCACAGCCACAGCCACAGACAACGGAGCAGCCGCCGCAGCCGCCAAAGGACAATGGCCCCATTGAAGTGTTGGTCCTTGGATCCATCAACATGGACTACATAACGTGAGTAAAGACTTGAGAGTTGATTTCATTTGCATGTTAAGCGATCGCAGTTACCTCAATGAGCTGCCCAAGCCGGGTGAAACACTCCAAGCCATGTACAGAGAGCAATGCTTTGGCGGCAAGGGGGCAAATCAATGTATGGCAGCTTCCAAATTGGGGGCCAACTGCGCTTTGATTGCCAAACTCGGACAGGATGACTTGGGCAGCATTTACTACGAGTATTTGCAACAAATGGGCATCAACACAGATTATGTAGAGCAGCTGGAGGGTGTAGAGACGGGCATTGCCCAGATCAACGTGGATGACAACGCGGAAAACACAATTGTCGTGCTGCCTGGTGCCAATCAAAGGCTCAACAGTAAGGATGTCTCCGCGGCCAAGAAGCTATTTAAAACGGCCAAAGTGTTGCTCTGTCAGTTGGAAACGAATCACAAAGCTGTGCTATGTGCTCTGAAACTATTCAAAGGAGTTTCTATACTAAATGCAGCGCCTGCCATGAAGGATATGCCACCCGAACTGATCCAGGCAGCCAGCATATTGTGTGTCAACGAGGTGGAGGCAGCCCAACTCACCGATCGCGAGAACATCAAGACGTTGCAGGATGCCAAAGCAGCAGCTGGAGAGTTGCTGGAAAAAGGTGCTCAAAGTGTCATCATTACGATGGGTGCTTTGGGTGCTGTGCACTTATCTCAAAGTGATCCGAAGTATTGCATTCATTGTCCGGCGGCACCGGTGCGCTACTTGGCAGACACTTCGGGGGCTGGAGATGCTTTCCTGGGCAGCTTAGCCTATCATATTCTTCGCTTTCCCAATCTCAATCCTGAGAGTCACATTTATGCGGCGAACATTTGTGCTGCCTACTCGGTTGGGCATCGCGGCACTCAGCCCAGTTTTCCCGGTTCGGAAATTGCGCAAGATGATTTGTGTCATATTTATCCGAATTTTTGTGTGATACCTGAGGAAACCGAAGAGGAGGCGGCGCTAAGGAAGAAACAACAAGCAGAGGCAGCAAAGGCAAAAGAAAACGAAGCGGTTGCCAAGCCAGAAGCTGCGCCTGCTCCAGTCGCTGCTGCCACTCCAGAACCAGAGCCAACTCTAGCTCCAGTGGCTGTGGCAGAAGAGCCACCAACAGCTGCCGCTCCCGTTCCCGCTCCTGCACTCGTTCCCACTCCCAATCCCAATCCCATTCTTGCTGCCACCCCAGAGCAAGCCCCAATGCGCGGCTCAATCGCAACACCTCGCACCTCAAGCAATCAAACAGCGCAACCCAAACGTGTATCACTGGATACACGAGAAATGACAGTAACTGTGCCAGCAGCACGTGTTGCACAACGTGCCACAGAAGTGGCAGCAGCGATGGTCTCATCTCAAGCCACACAGCGGACCAAAGAGGTGACAGCTCATGTGGTGCCCGGACGCATAATGCACAAGCCTCGCAAGGTGCAAGTTCAAAAGAGACCGATCCCAAATCGTAAATGAGTCGCTAAAACACAGTCATTTGGCAAAAGTATTTGGCAAATTAAATTTGTAAATCTTTTCGATTTTATCTGTCAATAAATAGACGCATAATTAAAACGAACATTTTGTTGAAATGCGTCTGTGTGTGTGAGTGTGTCACAATTAACGTTTTTCCAGACCCAATTTCGAATTTTCAAATGAAACTTAATCGAATTGTAATGAAAATTGTCAACGTGTTGTCAGCGCCGCGTGTTGACAAAAGGCAAAAGCTGGCAAACGAGCAAAAAATGGTTTCACAATTGTGCATTTTAATTAGCAATTTTGTGCTGTGCGAACTGTGACCATGATCAAATGAATACGCTGTAAAGGAATCAGGAATACAACAGAACAAATATTCACAAGTATTTCTGAATTCCTTACGAGTAACTTTGAAAGCAAAGAAACAAAAAAAAAGGATAAAAGTAGAGACAGAAAAATTGTTTATTTGACATATTAAATTCCAAATCATTTTTAACTTTGTGTCGATAAATGTTATTTGTATTTAAAATATCCTTTATGCGTATTTAAAGTCTCCTTTGAAGGATAATTGTCCTTATTCTAATCAAAGATATGTCATAGTTTTACTACAAGGTATCTTTTAGCCTATCAAGCTCATTTATAAAACGCTCATTGCATTTAATGTGCATTTTTAATGCACTACGCATAAGTTATATGCTCTTTCATTAAATTATAATATCTGTATAATCGAAATGCATGAAAACTGGCAGTAAAATTGCAACATGGAAAGGGAGACTTGTGAAAAGAATATTAATAGCATTGAATTACAAAGCAAGAGATGATGCTCTGTGGTATTCTAGGGCTTGGGGCCATGTAACTAATTATTGAAATGCTATTATAGCCATTAATGTGTCCATATTTTAATTGAAATTAATTAACGAGCTGTGCGTCAAATGGTTTGGTTAATGTTAACAATGCTGATAAGGCTCTTTGCATCTCCCCTATATATGGCATAAAGTTAAAACAAGGTCAACAATTAAAGAGGATTTGGAAACATTTAAACAGAAAAATTAATGTCACTTGAGCTTATATAACTGATGAAAAAATACTTTCAGTTTTAGTATCAAAAACAAAAAATAAATGTGACTAGAATTTATATAATTCTGTCGGGGAACTTTCACTAAGTCACCTCCACTCAACCCGTAGCTATATTCATATATACATGAGTGTATTATATATATAGCATAAGCCGTTATATAGCAGAAGTATTTCCTATACATTTCCGCAACAAACACGAAAATAGCGATGAGCCAAGTGGGCTCCGCATTATTCACCATATGCATGCCACAGCTCTTCATATAGTATAGTCTTTCTCTTTATCCCTCTCACTCACACACACACACACTTACACACAACATATATATGCATATATGTTGGCGATTTCTGTGCTGTTTTTCTGTTGTATTTATAGCAGTTTGCGGCATTCTCCATAAATAGCAACAGACGAGTTTGAAAGTGCACACCACCAAAAACTATAGCTGAACTTTTCTCAGCATTTTTATCAAGTTATTTCCATCGTTTCTCCGAATTTCCACATTGAACCGCACACAGACGCGTTTGCAATAAATTTCGGCAATATTTTTTTTTAAATGTACTTTTGCTTTTAATATTTATATTTTCAATTAAAATGTTTGTTGAATTTTTTCCAGATTTTTTTTTTTTTTGTATCACAGAGATTGTTTTCAGTTTTATATTGCTCCTTTTTTTTAGCTGTTTTTTATTGTATTAGATTGTCTTTGCTTTGCGTAGGTATTTATTATATAGTATAAACAAAGCGGCGAGCCCAGACCGAAATCGGGCGATCTGCACAGCTCGAGAACAGAATCGGTAATGCACTAAAGGATGCAAAAAATATTCTCAAATTAATTCTTGGGCTGTTTGGCGGCTGTCGAGTCGAGTCGCGATGCCCCCGGTTATAACTGTACCACCGCTGCCCGACCGACCGAGCGAACGAACTCTATCCCAAAAAGATCCACAGAATCAAACGAAAAGAACATCTCCGCCTCCCTTCAGCCTGCCTGAGAAGAACTTTCATTTCGTACATATACATATATGTCTATACATATATATACATATATATTTATTTCGTACATATTTATAGCTTTGTCTCGTCTTCTTGTCTTGCTATATACACAGATCTGTGTGTGTTGGGATATGTATATAAAGCGCATATAGCTAAAATCGGCCTCCCAAAATATACCAAAGACTTCGGCGTTGTCGTCGTCGGGCTTTTGCCTCCACACTTTGCCGCAAATGATCCTCTTACGCAGGCGCATTCCACACATACACACACACACACACCTACTCACACACACACAGTCATAAGTAGCAACGTCTATACTTAGCCGTATATACGGAAGATCGGGCGATCGTCGAACTGTTTTAGCTGCTTCGATTCGGCCGCTTCTTCGTGCCAATGCGAACAGCATTCGTGCTATAAAAATAACATCCAGAAACACACACGCACAACTACATATGTGAGAGTCTGTCTAGCCCCAAAGACGATCTAACATTACGATCACCAAACAGATCGGAGAGTTTCTGTTTCGGTTTTTTGGCAATCGAATCGAAATTGCCATATAACTGAAAACCGGCAGCAGCAGGCGGCATCAGTTTGTTATTTCGAATTGCCGATTTTCCATTTTCCGTTTTCCAAATTGTCTATAGCTCTTTTCTTTTGAGGGTTGACATATTTTTGGAAATGTCAAAATACGTTAGAATTGCTTAATTACTTTTTCTCTGCTCACAACACACATTTGGCACTGCTCCAATTTTGGCGATCGGTTTATCCCGATTTCTGTTTGGTATCGGTCCTATATACACACATATTTGTTGTTGATTGGAAAATATGTTTTGGCCAGCCGAGCAGATCGATTTCAGGCATGTAACGATCAATTTGCTCTCATGTAAAACAAGCTCAACAACAAGTCTGCTCGTATAAGGAATATTAAAGTGTGAACATCATACGTATATTTCCGTATTTATATTTGTGAATTTGCGCTCTCTTGATTCGTCATTAGCGTGGGCAATCGTCGCATTGCTCGTTTCGTATTTTCAATTTGGACTAGGCGTATTTTTAGCTAATCATTCTTATCTTGCTTCAGCTACAAATTCGATGAGTAAGCGCATGGGAATGTAATCGAATTAGCAAAATGAGCTAAGCATTCGATATTATTTTTGTGTACAATATGTTTCTTATATAATAACAAAACATCCGCAGAAGTAAATAAACAACTAGAATTGTGAATATGTTTCGGAATCTATTGCTAAAAAAAATCTGTAAAAATTAATATATATGTTATTTTAATTTCTTATTTTTTTACTTAAAGGCTATAGATTTTGATTTTTGATCAACTATCCATAATACTGTAGAAAAATATACTAGAAACAAAATTGAATTTAATAATAATTGAGCAATAAGCATGCTACTAAGCTTTCTATCAATTTATAATATAAACAGAAATTTTATTCATTTAATACAAGTATGAAAGCTACAGCCGATTAAAATATTAATTATACCAAATTAATAATCCAAAAAATACTAAAGTACGGCATATTTCTAATGTAGGGCTATATTAATATTGTATTTGGTATTTTGATATGATACTACTCGAAATATACCGTATTAGAGTATTTTTCGGTTTACTAGTTTGGTATATTTAATATTTTAGTCGACTGTAGCTTTCTAACTTGTTATCAGGAGTATTATTGTATTTGGTATATTGATATAGTACTACATTTGAAACATACCGTAGTACTAAGCATACCATGTTGTCAAAGCAGATAATATTTAGGAGTCATAAATACTATAATAATTATTGTATGTACCGAAAATTGACTCTAGCTTCAAAATTATGCTTGTTATACGATTTAGTACGATATGCTCAAGCGAAACAAATTATTTCTATCTCTCATATTCTTCTATAATCATAGTCCTGTCATTAAAGTTAAAATTACCTTATGTTATGAGCATGAGATTTAGCCAGAATGAGTTATTCCTAGAATATGTACATACGTTAATATATATTCCTTTTGTCGTAACGCGTTAAAAAGTCTTTTATAGACTATGCAACAGTCGTAACCGTAATCAGATGTGAACCGCAGATCTTATTAAGCAAATGCACTTGGTTTAATCTACTTGCTCTAGATGTATATGCAAAGATGCAATGCTTATTATGTGAATATATTTTTGTTAGCATCCAAAAAAATACTTGAAAAGCATTTTGCGCTTCAGCCGCATTCGTGAATTGGGCCCTTTTAAGAGCTTAGCAACATTTTGCAGTGCGAGAAAACGCACAAAACGCTCGAACACAATTCGCCTTTTAATGTGCAAATGTAAAGCTTAACTAATGCACACACACACACACACACGCGAACAGTAGATGCACACACACAATAGATGCAGCATCCAATAGATTCAACCAGCTTGAAGAAGAAGCTGCAATAGCAGAAAAGTAGAGGCAAAAGTAGAAGTTCTACTCGTTGATGCCTCGTCTGCTTACATGCGAGCGAAACACACAAATGCAATTTAATTTTTTTCTTCTTTTCGTTTTTTTTTTCTCAATGATTTTTTCTCTCGTTTCGAATTTTTTTTTTTTTGTTGCTTTGTGTGTGTTCATCTTTGGCCTGCATGAAATGTATTTTTGGGTGGCAATAATAGCTCCCAGAGACAAAGAGATGATTCTCGTCCTTGTCGTTAGGTTGATGAATTTCTCTGTTGTGGCTGTGTGCGCCATAAAAACATAGCCACCAACTGTTGTCTACAAATAAATCTCGTTAAGAAGTACATACAAAAAAATATACACAAGCACAAACCCCGACATACACATATCTCTCTCTTATGCAGATACAAATACATTTAGCCCCAAAAGTATCGAAGGCAACATGACCATAAAAACGCATGGTCCAAATACATAATAAATAATACAAGCAAACAAAAAAATACAGAAAAATAAAGATATCTTTGACGTTCGGAATATGAAATACCCTTGAGTAATATTGCTTAAGTTTAATCGAATGTTAAAACTTGGTAAACAAAAGATCGCATAATTGTAATTCGCATTTTGGGTAGTCAACTTTTTGATAAGGTTTGATTAACCAAAATAAGACAATTCAATCGTTCACTTCTTTATACATTTTAAATAAATATCAAAGAAGAGACAATGTTAAAATTAAAAATAAATTCCTTAAAGGGTTCTTAATGCTTAGTAACCCGATCTACTTGTCGCTAATAATAACAATCTAGATAATTATAAAGCCAACGACCATATCAGCACATTACACAATTTTTCGCAAATATTAAAATGCCCTCGTGACAAACCCACACACAAATTTTATGAGCCAAAAAGAAACAGATACAGAGACAAAACATTGCACTTGACTGTGTTGTTGTGGCCATAAACAGCAGAGAATTAAAATACTTATAAAATCAAACGAGACCCAAAAACGAAAGAAAAAAATGTAGGCAAATTAAGAGTCGAATAGGTGACAGCGCTGCATTGATTTAAAAATCGAATCCGCGTATTCATTTTTATGAGCATTGTACATGCCACATTCTGTGGCACTCTCTCATAATGCGGCACCCAGCCGCAAGACACGAAACGAATCCTCAGCAGTTTCTTGGAATACACTCGATAAGAGTATTGCTATTTCGTAACAAAATATGTCTGTGAAGTTTTCATCTTCATTATATGTATTCTGAAATAAATATGTATTATAAATTTACTTGAACTGATTCAATTTCCTTAATATATTCACCTCTTTCTAGATCCCATGTGAAAGCTTTATCACTATTCCAATGCCGTTTGAAGTGTATTAGAACTTCGTCAATTGCAACAGTATTGAGATTTTTTGTCGTATTTTGTCTTTGTTTTTTACGATGGCAATTAAATTGCAGAATTTGATTTAATTTATTTTATTGATAATAAAAAGCCAAAAACTCAAAATGCCGCCATCCTTGCCGTCTCCACCGCCCGCCTTGCATTATATAAAATTTGATTTTATTTCTCTTCACATTTGCAGAGTTTCCCGCCCCATGACCACCCCACCCATGTCCGCCCCTCGCCCCTTCTTTTTGTGCAGAGAGCCAACTTGAGTATGCAAATGGGGAGGAGCATTGCACGCTCTTGTCACATTGGAAAATTGAAAATCCTTTTATGTGCAAAACGTGACAAACGATTTTAGATTTTATGCCCCTTGACGTCGCATAAATATCGAAACTTTAAGTGAGAACTTTAAAGTCATTGCTTGGCCCCAGCAAATGCATTAAGTATATTATTGAATTGACAGAAAAATTCTGATATAATGGCAAATGTGGGAAATGTTAAAACAAAATTGGGTTGTGCTAGAGTTTACAATAGATTGATCAAGGGTATTGCTGGATACCCAAACATAGAATAGTTTGAATTTGAATTAAATTCGTACAACTTTTGGTAATAATATATTACACAATTTATCACAAAGAGTTAGAGTATTAAAATTAAATTTATTTTACAGATTTCTCTTCTTTAAAATTCATTCTATTTTGCTACAAATATTTATGAAAAATATTTTAATTATATTCTGCTTGCTCATCAGAGTGTACACAAATTCACATATGCTCAATAATTTAATGCCACGCCCACTTGGCTAGTGTCTGCAACGGCTTACATGTGTAACACACTCATCGCTTCGGATCTGGGAAGTGGACAGCAAGCATATTGGACTTGCATTGGACTACCTACAACGTAGCTCAGCTCAGTTCAGTTCAGTTCAGCGCAGCTCAGCCCTTCTCTCTCTCATCCAGAGCCATATGGGATATGGTGACGCAGCTCCCCATCCCAGGATTGTGTCTGCAATTGCCACAGTCGCTGCTTCTGCTTCTGCCTCTGCCTCTGCCTTATGTCTCTTGCCTCTTGCCTTGGCCCCTCTTGCAACGTTTGTCTGGCTGTTTCGTAATTACGTGGAAGTCAGGCCCAGCAATCGGACACATGTAGAACATGCCACATGCCTCTGACTATACTTGGCATGTATTCACACTCACACTCGCATTCACTTTGAATATTCGTACTTGCATTATTGCATATGGCCTTTCGAGTATGAATGAACTCAAGTGGCGGCAATTTCAATGTATTTACAATCCAAAAAAAAACAAGAAAAAAAAATAAACGGATTTTAAAGACAAACAAAGCAAATCTTTTAAATGCTCGCATATAAATTATAAATCAGACAAACTAAATGTTTTAATATTTATAATGCGAGTTAAAAGCAGATGATGTTTACTTGAAATGCAATACCAATTAGTGCACAAAAGACTGTGCAAATAAATTATGCATATGTTCAAAAGTAAATGCAATAATAACAATAAAATAATGCATCCTCTATGCTGTACTCTATTTTATGTAAATTTGATTGCATCGTTTACAATATTCAAATTGCTAGTTGATAACAAAGTTGCCAAATTAAATAGCATGTAAATAGTTTATGTACAATGGAGACATGCAAATACTTTACGTATATTTTGGAAGCAGATGCAATTACACACAGATTAACATTTATTTAGATTTAAATACATCAACAAGCAGCATAACAATGCAGGCTGATTTAATGAAAAGTTTAAAGTATTAGCAGTAGTACATAAAAGGTTAAACAATTGCCACGAGCCTTGGTGATTTAATAAGTTGTATTGCTTTACATAACAGGTGTCAATTTTAGTTGTTGGTTATTATGTTAAAACAGAAAGCAGCCTAGAAAGATAGAAGTAGAAGAAGACATCTCGGAACCCATCTGTCTGTCTGTTCGTAGGAACATTTAGGTGTTTTATATGACAAATAACTGCAGCTGACGGGTCCTAATTGATTGACCAAATATATAGATACATATATATGGTATATATTGTACTGTATGGTATATTTTGCATGTAGTAGTGTATCTACTATATACCAAGTATATTTATGTATTTCTTATATTTTTATAAAATAAATAGGTATATATACTAAGTACAGCATTTGGCATATTTTAGTATTTTTCTGATACATTTTTATACCCGCTACCCATAGGATAGAAGAGTATTATAATTTTAAAGTACATATGTACATATATTCTTGATCAGCGTCAACAGCCGAGTCGATCTAGCCATGTCCGTCTGTCTGTCTGTCCGTCTGTCCGTATGAAACACTGGATCTCAGAGACTATAAGAGCTGTAATTTTTTTGGACAGCATTTGTTATGTTTACAACTTTACAATTGTGATTCCTGAAAATTTGGTTGCGATCAGATAAAAATTGTCGAAGTTATATATTTGTATGATAAGGGCAAAAACGCGTACCTACTAGGAGTCTCAGTTGTTTTGGCTGACAATCTGGTATATTGTGCCGTCCGTCTATGGTATATTTTGATTGCGGTACTGGATCGATATACCAAATATACCAGTATTTTTTTTTAGTATTTTTGGTATACTTGCTACTCGACAGTAGCTTTCTTACTTGTTTTGGAATTACTTAGTTGGTATAAGGCATTCGAACATATTCACCCTACTCGATTTACTTGTTTAGTGAATGGCTCTAGTTAACTATTATTTTCAGAATATACTTAAAAGTTTTCCTATAAGATTTTAGTTGCATTACACCCGAAGAAAACCAAGCAGACAGCTTGAGTGACAACTCAACTAATTTTGTTGTGCTGTTTCACATCCTCGTTAGTTATAGCTTCCTGAACATTTTCCCACTCTTTCCAACATATACATAATATGAAGGATATTAAAAAAAAACAACAAGAACAAAAGAATGAAAACTTTGGCGATATTTCGTGCCAGATTTTTGAGTTTTACAAAACTTTTGTGCCATATTTTGCAGAAATGTATGAGAGAGAGCGAGTGAGTATGCACCCAATAAGCAGGCAACTCGCCAAGTATTGCAGCATAAACCCCTCACTATCTCTTCTTCTTCGTCCTCCTGCTCTTCCATCACCCACACATACATACATTAGATGCCTTCTGCTCTTCCATTGCAAACATGCTATCATCAGAGCCTCACAGCAAACATGGCACACAGCAAAAAGTTTACGCAATGTACCGTAAATTGTGTGTTAATTCAATTATGGCCAAGTTATCGCCTTCCCACTGCAGTCGTCTCACACACACTTGCACAAACACACACACAGGCAAGACAGCTGCGTAATTAAAATACCGAATGTTTATTCAGGTAAATAATTTCAAAGTGCAAGTTGAGAAACAACGGCAACTGCAATAACAAAATTGATACCATTTTACCAATTCTCGTTGTTCTTGGTGTTGTTGTTGTTTATAGCCAGGTTAGTGAGACGCGCTGACTTTTGGCAAACGCGGCTGCAAAAACAATCTAATGTCAAGCCCCCGCCCCTCCTCCGCCCCTTTCGCAAAAGGCAGCAGTGGTGGCGCCTTCATTCAACCGTTGAAATTTCCAGCGCGCAAAAGTTCTTAACAAAACTTTTCATTAAAGTTTGGCCAAGAGGAAGGACGACGCAACAGAGCCAAAAGACGTGAAAGCAGCGAGCGAAAAGCGCGCAAAACTTTTGCCCGCTGCTAAACGTCGTTTGTGGGCGTGGCCGAAATGCAGCAGCAAAAACCAAGAAGCAAAAAAATATATATACCATATATAATGTACACATAGTAAAAAATAAAATAAAAAAGAAAAAATGTGGCTGCTAAGTATTTGTTTTTTCATCACAGTGTGTGTTTGTGTACATGCGTGTGTGTGTGTATGTGTGTGCTAAGGTTTTTCTCAAGTTTTTAGTCGCCATCCGCAAAATGTTTTTCTCGCATTTCAATTCACCACAAAAACGTTTTGAGAAATTATTGCAAAAGTTTTTCATAAAATGAAAGCGCATAAATTTAGTAAAAAAAAAGAACCCTTTGGGATAGTTCTGGGAGGCAAAGAGGCAGCAAAATGGCTAGATAGTTGTAGAGCTGGTTAGAGCCAAATATCAAGCGGCAAGCAGGAAGTAGCAAGTAGCATTCGTTGCATGCGTCCGATATGCACACACACACTCACACACACACTTGCGTCGCACACTCACGTGCACTACATGTGCACCTTTGTGCGACACGTTAACAAAAATAAAAGCAACAGCAACACCAACAACAACAACATCAACGACAACAACAAACAGCAGCAACAAAAGGCAACGAGTGCGAAAAACTTTTTGGAGGGTAACGCAAAAAATGCAGCAAGCGTTTTTGGACAACAACAACAGCAAAAACAAGAGCTGGGCAACTTTTATTTTGGCAGCAGAGCTGCATTTGTTAAACCCAGCAACAAATAGAGAAATAAGATACTATAACTAAAGCTAGCAGCTTAGAGCAGAAACCAACTGGAAAATGTGACCAAGGTAATGCAAAATTATTCAAGAGGAATATGTTGATCGATTAAATTAAAAGTAAATTCCAAAAATATAATGTTAAATGTATTTTAAAATAAAAAGCATTTCAAACTTAAAAAAAAGAAATAATTCAACAGATTAAAAATAAAATATGCAAAGTAAAAATGTGTTTTAAAATAAACTTTTAAAAGAAGCCAAGTATCTAAATACTCTTTTATTAAACGAGCATTAAACTAAACGTTGCATCCCATAAAATATGTAAAACATTTTGCTAGCCATGCGATAGATCTTAATTTAAAACAGGAAGCTAATTTCATATTTTGTCCCAACTCTTCACGAATTTCTTAGAATTTTGTTTCCCAACTTAAAATAATGAATATTTTGTTATAGACAACAAACCTAAAGCCAATGACTGCCCAAATAAATGTAATAATAAACAATTACCTTAAAATCAAAAGTAGTAATAAAACTATCATATTAGTAAAATGTTAAATGAAGAGAAAAAACTTAAACAGCTTCAGCTTGGAGTGCGAGGAATGAAGAAGAACTGTGATTAACAAGCCGAAGACATTTGCAGTCAATGCTTTAGAAATAATATAATAAATAAATAAATGTGATTAAATATTCAAATAATTAAATAATGCCCTCGACAATATCACTTTAAATGAAGCAGCTAATCTTCAAATTAAAGCGTAGTAAAAAGTCTATCAAGCATTTCCTTAGGGCATTCAATAGTTGCCTAGTTGCTCAACTCGCATTTACAAAATTTTCCGCATTCACACACACTCACATGCTTTCTCTCTTTCGCACACATAGTAGCTATCTCATTCTCTTCCCTTTACATTCAGTGTGCTTGTATTTTTGTCGACTTTTCAACTTGGGCGCGACTGTGACGCGTCGGTGGCAACGGCGGTTAGAGATTGTAGAAAGCATTGGGAGGTGATGGTCAGAGGGGGCGGCTAGCTGGCGGTGGCAGTGGCGGAGTGCGGTGTGCATTTGAAATATGGTCGCTTGTGCCACAAATAAATAACGCTTTGAAATCGCTCGCAAGTGGATACAGGCAACATTTTGAGTGTGTAGGTGGTGCAGCTGCCTCTTTTCCTGGCCACCCCGTTGCCCCCTGCTAGCGGCCATGGTGCCTTTAGTTGTGAATGTGGTTCTAGTTGCGGCCACGGCTCTGCTAGTTAAGCACTTACATGCACACATACATAAATAGGAATTAAAATATAAAATGCTCTCGACGCCAACAGTCAGCTAGCACAGCCACTGCCAGAGATACAGATACAAATACAGCCACAGATACACAAATACAACCACAGCTACAGACAGATACAAATACAACAAATGCCGCTACAGATACAAATACTTAGATACAATTGCTCTCACATGGTAAAGTACGCCTAGATTGTCTGTTTTCTGCGTCTGCGTTGGCAACTAATATTTATTTTTATTCCACACATTGCCCCCGGGACGGAGACGGGGGCAACACCGACAGGTTGGTCAAACGAGGTGCGGGGATGGAGAAAGGGGGGGTTGTGTCTTCTCTTGAATCTTCGAAGGTTAAACAGCCACAGAGGAAAAGATCAAATGATGCTTAGCTCAGCAAAAAGATGAAACTATTCATAACTAAACTAAAACTATCAGCTTTACTCGCATTAAAAGCATAAGTTTACAAGTTCATATAACCTCATATTAAAAGTATAAAAATTAGGTAGAAAAGGTTTAATTTCAAAATTATAAATAACTTGTGAGTCATAAAAATTCCAGATAATATTCAACAGTTATCAGAGAGTTTTGTTTTTATATCACATAATACTTTGAGTTTTCAAACAGAACTGCTAATTTAAAAGAAGTCGCAGCTTCAAATATAATTTTCATTTATAACCATAATTTAGAATCATATTATTGTTGTCCTAAATTTGAGCACAGCAACTAAATTTTAAAATTAAAAACTTTATTTTTATATAAGGAAGAACATAAATTTTCATTCCATTTGAGTGTGCTCGACTGTGAGAAACACGCAGCCTGTCGCGCTATCGATATTGTCAAAATATACTGAATCAATATACCGAAATGTATATTTGGTATATCGATATACCATTTCAAATACCGAAAATAATAAAGTATATGCCAAAATGTATATTTGATAGATATTCTACTACATTCAAATTATACTACAAAGCACGAAATATACCAGATTGTTAATCAAACAATTTTACAATATATACAATTTTTTCTTTCTACATTGTGCTACTAAAATTTCAGAATTTCTTAAAATCTAAAATTAATAGACTATTAATAATAAGTTCTAGCTTACAGAACTTAAATTTAGAACCTTTTTTCCTTCAATACCATACAAAAACCAAATGCTTAATTCTGCAATCTGAAAATTAAACCACATCTTGGGAATCCTCAATTATTCCTAATATTCAAGGCACTTTTACTCATCTTTTGTCGTTTCTAACACATTTGGAAATGCCTATTATCTAACAGCCTCCAAGGGAGCCATTTGACATGAGAGACAGAAAGAAGAGGCAACTGCCTCCCACGTTGACTGGCCACATGGCTGGCTGAAGAGCAAGTCACCAAGAGTGCTAAGCACATCCACTTTTAACAATTTGACAGGCAGCAGCATTTCAGTTGTAGACCATTTGCTACTTATTGAGCAATTAAAGTGATCTACTCAATGCTCATCGCTGAGATGCACGTGCACATGTTGGGCCTTTGAACTCGATGGCGATAAATTTGAAATCTCTAGCCTGGCAACCAAAATTGGGAGCACAAAAATATTTGTCAACGCGTTGGTAATTGAATGCCCCAGCCAGCCAGACAACTTGGGTGCAATAGCCTTTGTCTAGCTGAGTAGGAAGAGACCAACCCAAGGCGACATCTAATTACAGATGCAAAGGGGGGAAACGGAGAGGGAGCAGGGGATTCTGATCAACACGTAACTGAAGCTGCAACAACATGAAATGAAGCCGAAAAAAATGCAACGAAAGAAATAAAAAACAAGAGCCGTAGTATTTATAGAAACCAACGCGATGCGATCGAGCTGTGTAAGCAAAGAGCAAACGCAAAAGAGACAGACACAGCGAAAGAGAGAGAGAGAGAAAAGTTGTGTAGAGATCAGTTTATGATATTTTTAAACGATAAAATCGCAGCAGGCGAAGTCAAGTGCACACACTCCGAGCACACACATTGTGCATTGGCATCAAGTAACCAGCCAAGCAAGCAGCCAACGAATCGTCTGTTTGTCTGGCCTGTTCTCTGAAGTCTGATGGGGGATAGTACCAAATGAAGCTATTAGTCTCCATCTACGTCTCCGGCCATCTATACGAAATTGTGGCCTAAAAATATAGTTTGCTTTTTGCTGCTGCTTTTGTCTAACACTCGAATGGAGTTACTATATTTGGCCAGGCTGCCACATGGCGCTCTCGAGTTACGTTTGCTTTGGCTTTTTGGGCGTGTTTCTAATGTTTCATATTTTCTTTCAAAGTGGAGGTAAAAATTCAATTGCCTAGCCCCCATTCATATAGGCTTTGTACGGGGCCATGTGTCGCAAAAAAAAATATATATATAAAGCAGCTGAAGTTGCAACTTTGGCTATGCAGCATTCACATATTCCAGTCACGATTTAGCATTTCTCATCAGCGCTGCGATTTTCATGTCACGTTCGCTGACAAAGTTTCTGGCCCGTAACCTTTAGCCGTGCCAATGCGCGACAACTTTCCAACCATCGCGTCCTTTTGTGGCTATATAGTACCCATACATAGTACATACCAAAAGTATATCCCATATATACACACTCACACACACACACAGTCTTCTGTCTATCCGTTCTGATGTGCGGCATTGCTGCCGCCTTAGGCTGTCACTTCTTATGTATTTTGTTTGCTCTTCGACAAAACTTTCGCCAGCCTGATGTTTAATTGTTATTTTGTGTGCCTCGCGTTGTGTGTGGCACGAAGCAACTTAAGTACGTCTGATCTCGTTTCGAAGTTGTTTCCAACTTGTCAGCCGGCATAACCAACAATTGTCCAACTCGAAGGCAAATTTAAAGTACATATTTCAATGGCAGCGTTGCAAATTAGCTTGAACTTTATTATAAACATTTAAAATAAAACATAATTTAAAATATTATTTATTATTGAAATAAATAAATTAAGAATTATATTGGAAATTTTGATTTCATATTTTTTCGATTTTAACAAAAAAAACTTCATATAAGATTTTTTGGTTGTAAAAAATTAAAACCAAGATTTTTAGGTTGTACGAATCTAATATTAAGATCTTTTGTCTAAATTTGCATTTTAAGATTAAAAACATCTTATTATAAAATTCAAATCTCGATTCAAGAATGTGTTATTATACAATATATTAAAAAGTAGATACTAAACTTTGATTTAAGAAATTTTCGATCGATAAAAAATCTTAATACAAACATTTTAGGTTGGAATAATATTAAAACAAGATTTCTTGATTCATCGATTTGATATTTAAAAATATATAAACTCTCATTGACTTTCATGCATTTTTTTGATTTTATTCAATTTTTAAATCATGTAATTAAAGATTCTATGTCAATTGGAACCAAAATTGGTAATTGGAGAGTCCTAGTTAAAGTTTCTCGCTGCCAACTTTCAGCTAGTGTCTTTGTGCCATTAAAGTGAAATCAAATTATTAGTACATTTTGGCAAATTCTGCTTCATTAAAACTAGATTTGCAACAGAGTTTATTCAACAATTTGTTTGCAGTTTCACACAAAAACTAAAGAGTAAGAACTGTATATGCATAAAGTCGTAAAATATATGGAAAAGTTTCTGCAAACCGCCACTCATGGGGGCAGTGGAAAATGTTGAAGTAGTTCGTTTTATTCTATGCTTTTTGCCACTTTATTAATTTCAAAATAAAATGGTGCAACCATTAACAATGCAGCTGAGAGCAGAGAAAGCAGTCAACAGTCGGCAACAGTAGCAACACAACTGTGTAAAGAAAACAACAAAATGTGAAATACACAATTTCCAGTCAAGCCACAATAAACAAGAGCAAGAGTAAGTGAGAAGCGAGTGAAATGCAACCAAGAAATAAAAAATGCTCACTACTCGAGTACGTGTATTACATGTACTTAGAATGCGGTAGATACGCATACTTTTCCAGGGCAGTGTAAAACATTGCGAGAGCGAGACAAAGCGAATGAGCTCCGCTCTGGCAGCATCTTTGTCTAGTTCTTTTGGCTGCACGCTCCGCAGTCATTTGGAGCATATGTTTCGAACATTTTTCATAATCAAAAAGCTTTTAGTGGCGGACAGTGGCAATGATGGCCAGGACTTTAGGAGGACAACGATGCGGCTGCCACGCCCATATCCCATAGCCAGCAGCTATCACCCTGCTGCCTCTGTTGCTACCGCATCCATTGGACAAAAAAGAGCTGCAAACTGACTAACTTATTGCCCACCAAGTGGAGCTTATTGTCCGTTTCATTTTCGAGTGCAGCAGCGTGTAAAATCGCAATAATGCACCAGATTCTAGATTCCACCAAAAATGTGTTGCACTGTGCCCATGTCCGAAGTGCGCGCAACTCGTGCGCAGTGTTTGTTACCGATTTGTGGCAGCATCAACAAAAATAAAACCACTTCAACAATTATTCTACAACTACGTTGTACAAGATGAACTATAAGATTCCCTGCAAAACTGATAAAAAAAAATCATTCAAAAAAATGCATAATAAACAAATATTATAATTTGCAATGAAAAATAGAAAAAAATTATGACTATAAGCAGTGTTCGCGAATTTTCAACATTCATTCGATTCATTTAAATTTGCCTTTTGAAATTTTCCAGCAATATTATTTTCATTTTTAAACACACTTTATTTGAGAAATTCGTATTTACAACAAAAATTATTAAATAATGATTATAAAGCAATTAAAGCTCTTTAACGTCAACTAAAGAAAATATATAGAATATATTATATGATTTATTTAATTAAATGTCTTTATAAGTATAAAGAATGATATATTTAAGTAAAAGTCTTTATAAATCAAAACCAAACATTAAAAACCAAATATATAAAATAATAATAATAATAATTCTCGTTTGTTTTCTATACTCACTTTCTACACAGAAAGAAAAAACCTATATTGAAAATTAGGTTGCAAATCTTGATTAAAAACAAAATCTTAAATAAGATTTTCAGGTTGAAAAAAACTTAATTTAAACTTTTTATGATAAATTTGCATTTTAGCATTAAAAATTCTTATTTAAAAAGTAAAATCATGCTTCAAGAATGTTTTATTCTTGATTTAAAAAATGTATATAGCAATTGTATATATATATTGTAATTTACTTTAATTTTATTTAATTTCATATATTAAAGCAAATCATCTAAAATTATAAAAATATATTAATTATTTTAATAATAATAAGCACTTTTATTTACTTTTATTTTATTTACTTGTTATAAAAACGTTTTTCTACAATTTTCACATATTTTAATACACCCCTTGCCACATTTGTTTAGTATACAGGGTATCTACAAAAAGCATGTTGCAACGACAAACAGCAATTGTCATGCCAATTGATTGCCGAAAACAACTAAAAACCCGAAAACAAATTCAATTTCGCTTTTAACACTAAAACAAGTTGCACAAATGAATTCAATTTTCATAGGCATAAACATGTAGCCACAACACGCACACACACACACACACGAATGCAAATATATATATTACAAAGTATTTGAGCATACTCGTATAGCAAATTGCAATCAATTGAATAGCAACAAACGAACAGTACTTATCTATTGTTGCATGGAACACGTTACTTGTTAAAGCTGGCCTGGCAGCCATCTTTACCGGCCGCAATTTAAAATTGTTTATTTATAGTTGACAGTTTTGTGCGTCGTATCATATTTTATTTGCATTAAGCAAATAGCAGCTTCACAACAATAGCCAGCATTTAATTCTTCTTGTTGTAGCTGCTGCTGGACATTTCGCTATGACGATGGTTGGTTGTGGCTGTGTGCACATTACGCATTTTATTACATTTCCGAATGCTTTTAATTGCCTTTCATTAATTTTTACGCAATGCCGGTCATCATATGCAAATAAATTGCGTATACGCCTCGTTGTCCGACAGCACAAGCCGAGAGAGACAGCAGCAACAAACAAAACTCCGCATACAAAACAATAAAGCACAGTCGTGCACACACAGCGAGTAATGTAATGCTGCAGCTGAGCTGTCTCCCAGGCAACGGGACAACTTACTATCGTTAACTTTTCTTCTCTAAATTTACAAAATTATTTACAAACTTTATTCATTATTCAACTGTCAATAATTTTAATGCTGTAGCAGATTTAATAATCTATTGCTATAAACCATGTCTCGCAAGTCGGAAGCCTTCAACGATGGTGTGTCCTTGTTGTGGAAAAATACAAAGTAGATCACAAGTCCAATAACTAGAAGCACTCCAACCACCGAGCAAAGTATCATGCAGAGAATTTTCAGGCCACACCCCAAGCAGCTAAAAAGTTGCACAGTTTTAACAAATAAACTGAAGATTGTATCTATACACAGAGAGAAAAAAATGGAATCGGTAGATTGCAAATCTTCTTGGTTCAATTTTAAGATTTCCCTATTCTTGAAACAAGGCAATAATCTTGAATTTCAAGGTTGGGCAATCTAAATTTGTAGAATAAACCTTAATGGTTCAATTTTTACATCAAACAAATTTGATTCAAGGTTTTATACTTGATTGAAGGCCGTTTTTTCTTTCTGTGCATAGTAAAACACTCACCAACATATTGCATCTTTAATGGGCTTACACATTTTGCTCGAGACAAGTTAAAATTTTATTCAGAAGGTGTAATTCGGAACATGTACAGATATAAAATAAAAACAAGTAGCAAATGAGTGATATGACAAAGAACCCTTGAGTGGAATAAATTGAAATTGTCGGCAATATGTATACACAAAAGATATATAAACAAGCAGCAGGACAAGAGCAACGTCGACTTATGTCAGCAAGCATAATATGAAATTATGTCCCAGTGGCATATTTTGTGCGCTTTCAGGCAAATTATATTTTATTTTATTGTATTTTCTTTTATTTTATTTCACATTGTTGAGCAATTTTTTTATTACAACGCGTAAATTCGATTAACTTAAGCTACACCAGGCATACATTCATTCAATTGTTGTTAAGGGCTGCCTGAAAGCCAACTGTAAAGCGAATTTAAAAAACACGAAAAAACAACTCATGGCACGCATAATCGAAATGTATTTTGGCTTTTTATTGCGCCAGCCAAAGCCAAGGGTATGTGGTTGTCCTGTTCTGCTCTTACCGGTTACTGAGTTTTTGAAGGGGGACTTTTTTTTTGGGTGGGTGGAGGAGTGATAACAACATTTTAACGCCTTATAGTCCATTTAGGTAAAAGTGCCATTTGCGTTGTGGGCTTAACAAGAAATTATGACCTCTGGGCGGCCCAGCCACAGGCTTCAAACCCAAAAGAAAGTCCATAAAAAAGTGGGGCAAGCCACCAAATAAAAATGAAGCGAGCGAAAAAAACAATGCCAAAAGCTGAATGCGTGGAGACAAGGTAAGGAAACCGCAATGATTGCAATTGTTAAAGAGTTGCTTTTATCGATTTCAATTGCTTGGAGTCGAGCTGCGAAAACAATCGAAATATATTTAATTGAAAGTTTTTTCTAATTGCCTCAATCTAGTTGGCACAAACATTTGCATCACAACTCAAGTAAAACAATTAGTAAAAATAAAAAAAAAACGGTATGAATAATTTTGAGAAACATATTTTGATCATCCTAATAACATGTGCTTACATGATCTTTTTACTATTTGTCATCAATATAGCTAGAATCATTTATCGAAGAACGCATTAAATTAATTTTTACAAAATTTGAAGTATCAAAATTTTAACAACATGTTCAAAATCGAAAATGCCTTTGAAAAATAGTTCGCCAATTGTGATATCTCTGTTAGCTCTTGTGATAATCGATAGTGCTTTTAGCCACTGCATCGAGTCAATGCTGTTTACATCCAGCAAGGAAGAAATGTCAGAGAAAAGCCAGTCAACAAAATGTTTGGATTGAAATTAAAGGAAACGTAAAGACAATCATGCAGAAAATTAAATAAATACTATTTAAAATAAAACCGCCAAGCGTGTATGAAACGCACTTAACATCGTATAAATAAATATCAATATATTTAAAACTTGCAGTTACACATTATTAAAATAAATTCAAAAGTTTGCCATAGTCATCGATTATAAGTAGTATATATTATATATAGCTCTTAATTTTCATTGAAGGCTGTACAAAACTTTCCGAGTACTTAAGGTTAACGATGAGCCAAAGTTATGACTGAGCCAAGAGCTGGGGCCAATCGGGCAAACTGTTGAGCTCAAATCTGTGGCTGATGGCTTTCAAGCCACGACGAGACGATGACTGCCTTCATTTTAGGCTCCCTCTCTGCCCCGATCGTCTCCCCCGCTCACACTACTTTACTGGCGTAACATTTCAATGAAATTTCCATAAGGAAACCATTTAAGAGCTGCCGAAATGCGAAGCGAAAAGAAATCTGTGAAAAACCGCAATGTCAGTGGGGAAGAATGAGGAGAGAGTCCCGTGATTGTTGTGTGAGGCAAAACTGATGCTAGTAGTTAACGGTACTTTGTATGCAAAGTGCAAAAAAACGGAAGTAAAGTGCCAAAAGCGCCGAACAGTCGAAGCAACTAGCCAAAGCCACGTGGACGATGAAAAGGAGGGGGAAAAGAGGGGGAACCCAGCTGGTGAAGGCCGCAAAGCGCTCAGCAGCTTGTGTTTGATTATTTTTTTACGCTGGAGCTGCTTTTGGCTGTCTTGCTGTGTGCACTTTATTTTGTAGATTGTAAGCGTTTATACACAGCTAGCTGGACGATTAAAGAGGAGGCGGAGGCGGAGGCAGCAGCGACTGACAGCTGACTGAAATGTCGAAGCCAAATTCAAAATCGCTTGGGTTCAGTTCGAAAGTACTCGAAACGTATCTTCTGCATCGACGTATCTACGTAGCTATCCTGTGATTAAGAACGTTTCGTTGTATTTAAGTGTTGGCCCTAAGCTCTTTGTTACTCTTTATGCTCCATCGAGCAGCTGGGGGAGTTTTGGTCTTGCGGCTTCAAGGCTTTGCTTCTACGGCCATGGCCAGCTGTGTCTGACTGTGTGCGAGTGTGGATTGAATGCTTCAGCATATCATTACCGCAGACTGTGGACCACTCGATGCCTGGGCTTTAGATGGCAATTTGTCGATAAGCACTTAGTTTTCCAACTGATCAGAGACTTTGATTTATGCACATGCTAATTATATTATATAAAGAATAACGAGCAATCTGTTCACTGCAAAAGAATTTGGTATACCTTAAAATTGAAGAGGCTTCTAAAGAGAAAAAGTATCTTCTCTAAAGTAATTTGAAAAAAATTATCTTATTCAGATACAAAGTTTAAGATAATTTAATGCATTTTTAAAAAACAAATAGTATTGACATTTTGTTATAATTGAATGGTAATTCTTCCAACTAAATAGACTTTTATATATAAATAATATCGCCCTTTCTTTAGAATATTTACTGGGGAAAATTTCTTTACGAGTTTACCTAACATATTATTTCGTAAAATTTGTATCTTATCGAAGGAATAAAATGATTTCTAAAAATAAGAATTTTTCGATATAGTGAAAAATATAAGAAAAGAATTCGTGTAATAGGTTTATATCATTCTTCACCATAGATCTGCCATTGCTTATTGAGCTAGTTTTTTATTTACTAAATTTGGATTTTTTGGTAAAACTAATATAATATCTAAAAATACATTTTTTTGGTTCATTAAATAAACAAAAAGACTAAGGAATTCTTGTAATACGTTAGTAAGATTCGAAAATAAAGATCTGCTTTGTAAAAAAGACTATACAAGTTCTATAATTGAATGCTAATAATGTCAAACTATTACCGAAAAAAATCTCCAGTAAAAGTGACAAAAGATTGTCATTATGCTGGAACAAAATGATGGAAATCATTTGGGAATTCTGTAAGGAAACTGTTTTCCAGCTCTTGAGGGATATTTAGACAGTTCCGCTGTGATTGCCTATTGATGATATCCTCGCTGCTCATAAATGAGATGAGATTTGTTTAAGAGGTAGGTGGGAAGATTGAAACTGGCAGCTGAATGCCGAAATTCGAAAGCTCGCTGCACTCGATGGCAACAGCATAATTTCATTAATGCCCTTTAATATGGTGCGTCGAACGCTTCAATGAATTCCATTTTGTAGGATATTCGAGTTCCTTTCTCTCTCTCTCTCATTTATTTTTTTATTTTTTCATTACGCCGATGGCTTCGTCCTCTTCAGCATCTTTTCTATAGTGGCTGTGCCCCCATCCAAACTCATTTTCTCTCTACTTTTTGATTGCCTTTTACTACATTGAACATTTGGCATTTGCTATCTACGCGCGCCTGTGGATCGAAGAGATTGAGGAAGAGCGTGGAACCATTACTTCGATTTGTTTCTTATTTAAATTTTGTATACGCTTGAAGCGACACTGAACCAGGGCAAAGCAGGGCGGTTGTTGCAGGCGACGGCAGCGAGGGCGGAGGCTGCTGGCAGGGCTGCATTAAGTGCTTTTGCGGGTGCAAACGCGAATTAATGCGAGCCAAAAACAAAGCAAAACGGGGGGCAAAACAGCGAGAAAAAAAAAGAATTCGCTGTGGTTGCCAGCTGTAACGCGTTTAATTTATACGCTCGCCCTGGCAACGGCAACACAACAAAATAAAGAATGGCCAAAGAGAAGAAATAAAAATATATATTTATTTTACAGCTGCTTCTGCACTTAGAGAGCGAGCGAGCGATGTGTGTGTGTGTGTGTGTGTGTGTGGGGCAATAAAAAGCAGCAAGCGAGTGGCATTCAACACCTTTTTCTATTTTGGCCAAAAAGCTTAATAAACAAACGGCCAAATGGGGTGCGGATGCGAATGCGAATGCGAATACTCGTTGAATACTCACCATACTAGTTGCAATGGCAGTTGGCGGTGACTCTGTGGGCTCAAACCAGCGCATAAACATTTAAGTCCACAATTTGCACAGCACGTAAAGGGCCAGAACACCACACACACCTACACACCCACACACACCACACACACACATGCAACCAACCAACAGACTCACACACACACAGAGCAAGTGCTAGCCAAATGCAATTTTCACGTGCAACCACAACGAAATTTATGCCACACCAGTAACTACAGCAGCAACAGCAGCTGCTGCTGCTACTGCGACTTCAACTGCTACAGCTACAGCTACAGCTACAGCTTCAGCTCTTGCAGCAGCCACTGCTACATCCCCTTCGCACACACACACATGCCACTGACAATGGTTGACACCGCCCGCCCGCAGCCACAGCTGCCGTTGCTGCTACTGCTGCTTCTGATTCTGATTCTGCTGCATCTTTCAACAGCAGCATCGCATATGAGTTTGGAGTCGAAGAGTCGCTGTTGCCGTTGCCATTGTCGACGTCCTTGTCGTTCTCGACGTCGCGGCTTCATGCGTGCCCGGCTACGATGTGGCAACATAAACATAAAACCAACAACAGCAACAACAACGACAACTACTCCTACTTGCAACACCCAAAAGCAGCAGGCCGAATTACCAACTTGCATGCCCTGTTGGCAATCTGTAGCTAAAGCGCGCCTTAAAGCTCCTTAAGGCTGCATTTAATCAACAATACACTTTAAGAAATTGTTGAAGAAAATGAATCAACAAGTCGGAGCAAAAACTGCAACAATAGAGCTTAAAGCTATATCAAACTTTAAACTTGTAAAATTCCGGATCCAAATCCAAATTAAAAACAATTTTCTGAAAAAAAACTGCAACAATAGAGCTTAAGACAAAATAAACTTCAATGAGCTTTTAAGATTCCGGAGCAAAATCTAAATTAAAAACAATTTTCGGAAAAAACTGCAACTATAGAGATTAAAGCTAAAAGAAACTTTAATGAGCTTTTAAGATTCCTAAGCCAAATTTAATTAAAACAATTTTCGAAAAAAAATTGGAACAATAGCAGAGCTTAAAGTTATATTACGCTTTAATAAGCTTTTACAATTAAGGAGCTTCGAAAATAATTAGCAAAAGTTTTCGAACTAGTTAACAAAAATGTTACAATGTCAAATGTATCCTCTTAAAATGTGAATAAAATTAATGAATTAACTAGTGAAACAAAATATATAAACTTTTAAGGCTATTCACGACAACAAAAGCAAAAAAATTATGATGTTATCATGTAATCATGTACATTTTGAAATTTAAGTTTCTAGTAATAAAGAACTTAGAAGGCAAATATTTGTCTTAACAATCCCACAACAAATTAAGAAACTAAAACAAAAACAGATTGTGAATTTAGGGATCAATATTTTTATCATATAAAATGAAACATTTAAAATTTACGAAAAACATGCAAATGTTAAATTCTGAAATATGCAAGTAATCAAAACTCTATCACCCTTTCATTGTAATATTACAATAGAAAGTGAGTGCAAAAATTCCTTTTAGAATCCCTGCGGATTTCTTTGCCAATGATAAGGAACAAAAGGCTTTACCAACATATGAATATTGCTTTTGCTGAATTGGGCATTGGTCATATGACAGTCAGCATGGCTCCACGTTTGAGGTGCTTTTGTTTTTGGCTTTGTTGTGTCTGAATTGTAATGCAGCACTATCACCTGGCGCTACATTTGCTCAGTAGCCAGCTTATTTATTGCAGTTGAATTCATATGAAAAACGTTGCTGGGTGCTCTCAGTTGATGTTCATAAGAGAGAGCAATAGAGAGAGAGAGAGAGATAGAGCGAGCGCGTCACTTGGCGACAAGGCTCAATGGACGATGGACCCGATGCCCCTCTGAGAATGCGCCGACAATGCAGCCAGCTTCCGTTTACTAACGACAATGAGGAACAGTGGGAGCAATAAGTGTGGCATCAACAGGAGGAGTTGACAATGTGGCCACGGTTGAACGCACAGGCAGCTCAAGCAGTCATAAGCACGACTCATGGACAACTGCAAGTGAGCAAGCAGCGAGCGAACTTTCAGGTTTCCGTTTCCGCTGCAATGTGTCGCCGCCATTATGCAAATGCTGCCCCTTCCCCCTCTCTCTCCCCTCTCTATCACTCTCTGTAGTGGCCTGGGCATTCCACAGCTCATTGCAATCTGCATTTAAATGACCCAAGCTGAGATTTTACAGCGCCATCGCCTTGTCGCATCATTTGCAAAAATATTAAAGCAAAAATGTACGAGCAACTCAAGCCACCATCCTAGACTGCTTCGGCACCTGCAATTTATGCATAGAATGCGCCCTGGACCATGGCCATGACTTGAGGCCCTATCCCTCCCTTCACACCAGGTGGCACCTCATTTTCGTTGCGTGCCTGGGAGACTGAAATGAGTTTCTTGTTGGATAATTGAAATTCCTTTTTCCGTTTGATGCTACGACTTCTCTATGACATCTGCAGCAAAGCCAGAGTCCAGTCAACTGCCCTTTTGATTGATTGCCAATTGCCAAAAGCTTTGACCATTTCGGCTTATAAATATGGCATTGCTATGTAAATTAATATTCAAATTTAAAAACGTGTATGGTTTGATTTCTCCCAGCAAATGATACAGCCTTGAATACTATTGCATTTCGACAACAATCAAAGATATCTTTTAATTTCGACAAACTAAATAAAAGTAGAATAAAATAAAACTCCAATTCATGGGGAACGTAAACCTATAAAATATTTCATTTCAAGCGAAAATAATTTCTTATAATTAGGAAAATAAAATGGAATAAATTATTGACTACAGTCCAATGAAATATTGAAGAAAGCTGCTCAACTGTGAAATATCCGCTATTCATTTTTAACAAAAGCAAAACATATATTTTGATGAAATAGTCCGAATATACTAAGTAAAGCTCTTTTTATATTTTAGCTCTTTTTATTCTAGTATTTTATCATATATACTTTAAGAATAAGTGCAGTATTATTATAACAGTATTTCAATATAGTATATATACATATAGGTAGAATATATAATAATTGCCAAGTAATATATATTTTTGAAATACTATAATACTAATATTGTACTTATTCTAAAAATATATTAAATTATTATTAAAAAATACTAAGATATACCAATTACATTAAAAATATTCCAATAACTACAACAAACATTTTTATTTGATGCAGGTGTTCAATCGGACAGACGCCTCGGCTATTGAGACTGATCAAGAATATATATATTCTATCCTTGCCTATTCTTCTGACAGTTATAGTTGCAATTTACCCCATGATTAAAAGATAGAATTAGTCAATCTCAAATGAAATACCAAAAAAAAGGAACAAGTAAACCGAATGTAATAAAGTTTATTCGATTTTTTACAATTCCCCTCACTTTTTCTCATTCAACGCAATGGACAAATAGCAATTCCAAATGAGTAAAGTCAGCTGCACATACATAACCTGATAGCTGATGGGTATTAGAGTGAAATTAATCAGTTGTGCCAAGGGCCACAGCATGTAGCCGCGTTGCAAGATCGTAAAATACTGTTCACGTATGCGTTGCACAATATCTGCGTGCCTCTCTCCGTTCACCAATGGCACCAGATACGACAGCAACAAAGTAAATGGTGGAGCAAAGCACGTCTGATCCATCAACATTTTCTTGAGGCTACGCTGCAAAGCGGGCTGATCTTTGGACACCAAAGTGTCCAGCTTGATGTACCAACGACGCAACAACGGTCCACAGACAAACAAACCAATCGCACTATAGCGAGCAGTCCTTGACAGATTGTAATCCTTGAAGGATCGCTTCTCGATCGCCAGTTGCGCGATCACATCGCTAATCCCCATTATGATGGCTGCATTGAAACCTTCGCGTGCGAGAATCGCTAGAGACATAATATAAATTGTCAATCGAACTATATTCAAAACTCTGTCACAATAACAACAAATTTAGTATTGATGATCAAGACATTACATTGGATTACTTATACAAATAATAAACTCAAAAACTAAAGGCCTTCTATATAACATACATATATTTTCCCATTTATTAAAAAAGTCGACTGCAATTTTAAATGCATTTAATTTGATTGAATTTTAGAATTAAAGACTTAAAGTGGGATCAGCATTTTATTTGGGAGTGAGTTTGGCTTTGTTCACGTAGCCTAAACTAATTTCACACACGGCTAGATGGCATGGCATGTGGCATGTGGCATGCAGCATGTGGCACGAGAGACTGGAGAGACAGTAGGCGGTCCCCAGTCGTTTTCATAACTTTGACAAGGTAACACACAGAGCCAGGAGACTGCTAATAAAGTTACACGTGCTCACACACACACACAACGTTAGATAGTGAGAAAAAGAGAGAAGGAGCGAGCGGGTTACATACACAGATTGTGTGTGTAACGCGTTTTGTTACGAGCCCAGCACAACATCAACCAACTCCTCATACACACACACACTCACACACACACATACAGATATAGTACGATGCAAACCCAAGAGAGTTGCTAACGTTTTTTCATCGCAGTGTTTACTCTTTTTCATCTTGGCGCCAGGACTCTAATGACAGGACCCCTGTTGCAATCCTGTAAAAGAAGGCGGGCTGGCGATTAGCGACAATAAACATAAAAAAAAATGAAATACAAGCCTCCCCCTTTCCCCTCTACCTTCTCTCTCTCTCTGCTGTATTTTATGCAATGCTTGGCACAATTTTAACAACCACGCGAGATTTTTGTCGAGCTTTATTGTTGCGCTTATCGTTGTTTTTAATTTTTTTTTTTGGCGGATTTTCAACGCATCAACTTAATCATTTCCCTTCGTGTAACACACGTGCACCGACTCGCTAATGATGGGGGAATGTCGCACCTTATCCCTCCACCTTCTTTTTGGTTCTGCACAAATTAGTTCACAGCGCAAATTCATTAATTGAATTATAATTTACAAGCACAATTCCAGCGTCTACAACGAGCTCCCCGGTTGCCCCATGTGGCGACGTCTGCTGCTGCTGCTGCTGCTGCTTGCCCTACGATTGCGGCAAATGTGGAGCAAGCAAATAATAAACATGTCATATTCATCTGCATTGTGGTGGGCGTGGCAGTGTGTGGCAGTGTGTGGCAGCCGTATCAGTTGTATTCAACCGCGTTGGCCTTGTTTATTCAAAAGTTGTATTCAAACAAAAATATGCCCGACATCTTTTTTTCATAACCAGCTCACGAACAGCATTTCATTATACCCCTTAAAATAAAATATTCACCACGGGAGGTACGAGTTCAAATTTAAAACATACCTAGCCTAAATTTAGTTTTCTCTTCTTTTGAAAATCTTATTTTCTGGCATCTGGTATGTTATATACGCTATAGTAAATTTTTAATGTAGTACTTTATTAATATTCCAAATATAGCATTTGATATATTTTAGTATTATGGCACTATAATAATTTGGTATATTTTAAAATTATTATCACACTGCTTTACTTTAATTCAAAATTGGTACCGGGAATCTCACAGTCGAGCACTTTCGACTGTATCCCTATTACTTGTTTGTTATAACAAATCGATTACAATAAACACTTCTTCACTCTTCCCTTAATTACAATTACATTTAGTAATATGATCTGTTTTCCATTTAACTAAAAGATATCTCCTAGTCATACTTTTCACACTGAAATTTATGCATATTGGTTTATATAACATTGCAAATATTTTTTTAAAAGCAAATTTAATACAAAGAATCACCGCAAAAAACGGAATTTCGGAATTTGTTCCAAGTTTCTTGTTTGTTTTCATTTCGGGATTGAGTTTTATTAAAAATATGAAAAACTGTTGGTTATACAACTTTTTTTGTTATGCAATTGATTGCAGTTTTAACGAGGATATTGTAAAAATGTTTGATTTAATAAGGAATATGAGAGAGGACAGCAATCAAACAGAGCGAATCGCATCATTTTTTCTCTATAAATGCATAATTAATTAAAACTTGCATTGAAAAATGCAAAAATATTTATATATATATTACAGAGTTGTCAAACATACTCGTATATTAATTTAAACGATGATTGAAATTGAATTTATAATATTTCATCTTTAAAAAAGTTCGATGAGAAAAACCAATATACTTTTATGTAGACGGAATTTAAATAATAAAGCAACATTCGTTTTACTGACGAATCAGTTGAAAATCTTAAATTCTCAACAAGTCGTAATTAATTGAATTTATTGTGTAAGCTGACAGTTGACATTTAGCACTCAAGGCAGAGGCTGCCGCTTCATAGATTCTAGCTAAGATTATTAATAAGTGCGTCAGATCCATTTCGATGCGTTTGTCAATTTGTCGCATCAGCAAAAGGAACAGAACGAAGGCGCAAGTTACAATCCCAATGGCATGTCAATACAATTGCAAAAAGGAATTGGCAACACGCACGCCACTCAACACACACACACACACACACACACACAGATAACAAGACAGAGAGTCAAAGTTAACCAAGGATGTGCTGCATGCTGCGTTCTGCCTTGACTTCTGCTTCTGCTGCTGCTGCCGTTGTCATGTAGAACGTCAGCTTAACGGGCGATCAGCGACAGTGAACGACAGACACGACATGGCTGTAAGTCAGTTATATGTCTGTTCTGTGGCACGCCCCACACCCCACACCCCACTTCTCATTCCCATTGCGTTTACCAATACTCGCATCGAAGGCGTTGACAGCAAGCAATTTGCAATTGCTGAAAATTATTTCTCACAAATTTGTTTGTCGCCCACTTTTGACGAGTGTGTTAACTGCCAAATCAATCGATCCCAAAAACATCGTGTTGGCAAAAACGCATTGCATGCGTCTCCATTTTCATTTCCATCGCCATCTGTAGCCTTCCTTTTATCGTCGTATCGCCCATTAAAAAGCAATTTCATTTAGTAAAATACACACGCAAGCCGAAAAGTATGCTACACATTTTGAGTGCAACTAAATTTTACAGCCAGATAAATTCCAATTATTAAAATCGAATTTGCACAGCACGCATATTGATGCAGCGAGCGTAGAAGCGTTACTGCAACTAGAGATGACACCGAGTCATGTCACGCAAAACTTAGATATATCGTTTAAATAAAATAGATTATTATTTATATAACAAATTAGAGACAGTGGAGATGACACTAAGACGTGTCACGAGAAAGTAAATAGTTTTAAATTCTTGAATATAAAATCTACGACAGTAAATATTATAAATATATTATATATTAAGTACGCAAATATTAGATATATAGTTTAAATAAAATAAATGCTGGTAACTATTATTTACATATAGCAAATTAATGGCTCTAGAGATGACATAAAACAATCAAGAGAGAGAGAGAGTAAATATTCTTCCATACAATATAAAACCTACGATAGTTAATATTATAATTATCTCACAAATTAAGTAGTGCGCATTTATTGATGCTACAGACTCGGCATTACTTTCACTTATAATACAAGTATTATACAAAATCGTGTCACGTTGAACAAATTTTGTAACAAACCTTCACATAAATATAAAAAAAAAATATGTAGAAGGTAATATAAACGATACTTGTCGTGTCACGATATATATTGATTACATGAAATATGTGATTGTGTTTATAAATATCCCAAATTACTGTCACCTATCAAGTCCTGTCGTAAATATTTATTGCAAAAGTTATTATATAAAAGTTATATAATTCTAGCTAGTATTATTTAACATATATCTTAAATTACTGCCTATAGAGATGAAACCAAGTCGTGTCAGGAAGACTAAATATTTTGAAATTGTAAAATATGGCAATAAATATTATTTATATCCCAAAATGTAGGAAAACTCACATATTGATGCATCAGACTCAACATCACATTCTCTTAGAGATGACATCAAGTTGTGTCACGAATGCTCAGAGTGTAGCAAACATTCAAAATATTTTAATATATAAAAATATATAATGATGAATATTATTATTTATATACAAGACAGACCTTTATTCATATAGAAGAAGAATTTAATTAATCCACTAGAAACGGCACTAACCCATGTCACAAATTGCAATACTTATAGCAAAGTTATGAACCCAAAATAAGAAAGGTTTACAATAACTATCGATTACATTCACCATGTGCATCTCTAACGCTTATATCAAACTCTAATTATGCAAATAAAGTGCAAAAAAAGCAATTATTTCGAGTATTTCCGTTACCCAGCACCAAATGCTCAAATTATCAGATTGTTCGTTCTATTTTTTTGTTTTTTTTTTTTGGGATGTGGGAGAAGTGAGAAGTGAGCATCTGTGCTGAACCAACCAACTACGAACAACCAGTTGCAGATTGTTTTTGCAGCGTTTTCTTGATATGTTTTCCAATTAATTTCGCTGTCGTCCAGTGTTGCACAACACTGTTTGCGCATATGCAGCTGTCAAGTGTCTTGAACAAAAAATGCATAAATAAATAAAAGTAAAAAATACACAGCGGATGCTAACGTGAAACAACGGCCCCTGTCACGCCCACCGCCCGCCTTCAATGACCGCTTCCTACCAACATTTGCAGTGTCTCTGCAATAAATTTGTAAAATTGCGAATTTTCTGCTTCAATAAATTGTCAAATCTGCAAATCAACAATAACTTAATCTATGACGCTGCTAGTGCACTGTGAATACATATTGGTTGAGTGTGTGTGTGAGCGAGTGTGTGCACTGACTGCATGCAATACGTATACGTAATGTGCTGTTAACGGCTCATAAAATTGCACTTTAAAACGCGATACAGCAGTCGCGACTCGAGCACACACACCAGCAGAGGACAAAACAAAAACAGGAAGTGTCAACGGCAACGTTGAGGGGGTGAAGAGCATCAACAACAACAACAACAACTGTGCAACAAACTGCAGAACGTTGCGGATGAGGCAACATGTGACGTGGGGAGTTCTTTCACTTGCTATGGAGTTTTAAATGCAGCTCAAATGTGTGCCACGGAAAATGGAGCCAATAAACAAAAATAAATGGGTAAAAAGTGTGGAGTATTGTGTATACCAATAATAATATAAATTACTAAATTATTTTGCTTCAATTCTTACAATAAATTCAGGTCTAGGATAAGGACTAAAATAAAATTGTTTAAATTGTGGAGTATTTTCTAAACCCATTAGTTTTCATTTTGTAGTTGAAAAGTGAAATATTTTGTATCTTAAAAAGATATTTTCTCATTAATATCGTAAATTGTGCAAAAGACTTTAAAACTGCGAAACCAACTTATAATAAAAAGTAAACTATTTGGGAAGCTATTAATTAATTTCAATTCGAATCAAGCAGAACCTGAAATTGGACCAAGGATATTAAAACAAAAGTAGCAAACTAAATTGGTAATAATAATAATAAAACAATTTAATATTCACTTTGCAGTTGAAATGGAAAATGTTTTGAATCCTAAATTGTGCACATGTATGTTTTCCAAAATAAATTAGTATAAATTGTGGAATATATTTAATGCCAACAGCAGAAAACATATTAACTAATTTAAATGAGAATCTCTTGCTAACTGCCCTCGTACCATAAATAAACTGCAATCGAATGGCATTGTCGCTTTGTATCTGCCACAGTGTGAAATTTATTATTAAATGAAATACATGAAATGGAAAATTAAGTGAAAACAATGCACGAAACAAGTGCGAAACGTGTGAAACTGAGATCATCATTGTTGCTAGCCGAAAACGTTATTCTAAATGTATAAATCGAAAACCAATACAAAATTATTAGACATAATTGCTCTGCAATTTAATATAAATATTTCATGAAGTATCGAGTAAGCCTTTCCGATAAATAAAAAGCATCAGGACATAAACAATAGGAATAACAACCAACAAATTGAAGTGCTCCATTTTATACAAGCACATTTCCTCTCTTTCAATACACACACACACACACTCACACACACACACATTGACAACATGGCGCATGACTCTTGGTTAAAAAAATCGTTGCATATGCACAGGCGCTGCGTAAAAATATTTGTTCGTTGCTGCGTGTGTGCTGCAATTTTTCGCGCAGCGAACTTGTGCATAAATATAAATAAATATTTTTTAATATGTTCATAAATGGCAAATACAAAATAAGAATGAAATGAATGCAAAGCAAAAATCGCTCACAGACACGGTCATAAAAACCGAGCTTTTTGAAAACAAATATAAATAATGCATAAATACAATGAGGAACGAAGCGAGACATAAAGACACGACCCATTTAAGTTAAACGCGCACTGGGGGCACATTTGTTGACGTTGCGACCGTTGTCATTCCTCGTTAACATCCCCGAATACAACAGGGTATCAAAAAGTTGGGCAAAGTAATGAAAAATTTGGATAAATTGAGAAGCGTTTACTTACAAAGAGTGTTGAAATTTATTGAGAATACAAAGAATGAAGAATACACCTCGATGCCATACTACAGGGTATTCCCCAGTTGATCATACTTCTCTTGCAAGATGCTACCACATAATTGTTGATGTTTTTTTGTTTGAACCTTTGTCGCGTTGTCATGAAATATGCATGCCACACATTTACATGAGAGGCATTAATTTTGCAATTTCATTGGCTCTTGTTATTATTATCATTTCCCGTTATCTCTCTCTTTATACGTTTTTTGTGTAACGCTAAACGATGCAAAATTGATATATGACACTCCTTCATCTCTTTCGGTCGTATGAATATGCAACAAATGGCATGGAATATCAAATGTGTTGTCTGCGAGCTAAGCTGTTGCTTAATATGAGATGTGCGCATACTTTTATCTCCCACTGTGTGTACATGAATATAATATAATAGACCATCAGCAGATTTTACAACATACAAAATGTTTAAATATTTGCTTTGTTTAAAATGAGCGGAAATAAAAAATAGTGATGTAAATAAATAGATAGTTGTAAAATGCAATTTATGATGTTTAAATCGCTTGACAAAAATTGAAAATAATTAATTAAATGGAAGGGAATATCATTAAAAAAAACTATTAAATTCATTAATTAATGCAATAAAATCAACTGGCTGCAATATAAAATTTCTTGCCATCAATTAATTAATTGGATTGCTATTCACAGTAAAATTCACTCAATATTAATAGAATTAACATTAAATCGATGTAAACGATTAGCAATTTCTTGTTATAATGCAAAATTCCATTCATATTTTGTTGTATAATTTATTTTGGATATTTCTATACATTAATGAAATATGATTTACGCTGATTTGTTGCCTGCATCCTGGCACAATATTTATTTATGCAATTTTAGTTCGCTTGCAACAACAATGCATAAATCAAACTGTATAATCGGAAAAAGGCAAGCGATTTTAAACGATATTTTTTGGGGCAACGCACAATAGCAATTAGTTGAATATTCGAATGCTAATTAGTTGAAGAGAGCCCGGGGAATAATTATTATTGTTATTATAATTTACATTTGCAATACTCTGCACAAGATTATTTAATGGGAAGATTACATAAAACTATATAAATAAAAAGAAAACGAAAAAATAATATCATATTTGAATAATATTTTCAATAATAAAACAAACTTGCATCACATTCAAACAAATTTCCATTCAATTCAAAATTTCAAGTTAACTTCCAAATTGTAAGCTCAACGTGCAGCTGGCGCCATCTCTCGTGCACAGCTTGCAACTCGTTTTGTTATTATCTGATAATCTGTAACCTATTTACACGGTATATTCCCGTTATGCACTTTCCGCATTTGCTATTCACAATTGTTTTTTTTTTGCCATTTTTGCAAACGAAATCAATTAAGACCACGCACAAAATAAGCTCATCAGAAGAATGATGGAACCCTGCTGATGATGATGATGATGATGATGATAATCACGTTGATGATGATTGTGATGGATATTTGATATGTGGCCATCTGACCTGCACTATATATATATTTGGTAGATTATGACCTGAATGAGTTGTGGGGGGATTATGGGCAGATATTTTTGATGCTGCTTTGTTTCCGTTTCCGCTGTGAGCCGCATGACATCTGCGCGTTTCAATTTATCGTTTTTTTTTTTTTGCTCTTTTAATATACAAAGCGCTTTTGTTATTTGCAATTGAATTGTCGAACAACATTTATTTATTGCATAAATACACATAGCGTAGCGAATTGCATTTGCTTTTTAATTTATGATCACAACAACTAACGAGAGAAATTCCATTACAATATTGCTTATAATCGCGACGTTAACAACATTAACTAAAGACTGAAGCCCAACTCATTTCACGTGACAGTTGCGCGTAATGTTGGCATTAAAAAGAAAAACAGAAAACAAGGTACCCCCAAAAATACCAATTATGCATTTATGATGATGATTCACTTGAGTAGTTACCTCAAGCACACCTTATAAAGAACAGCAAAAACACGATAGTATGACAGCTTTTATGCTGCTTCTATATCTTACACATGTGTGTGTGTGTGTGCGTTCAACTGGAACTGCATGTACATGTATGTATGTGAGACAATTTGCAACCAGATGGCACGCATAAAACTTCAAATTCACTTTTATTAATTGAGACAACAGCACCATCTATGGGACATCGCTAACAACTAGCCAGGAACGAACCCAAGCTGCTTGCTTTGTAAATTAAGGGAACAGCACCATCTATGAGACATTTCTGGCAACTAGCTATTAACGAGCTAAAGCTGCTAGCTAAAATATGGTGGCTTGGTGGGCAACAGCATTGCTAAAAACAATGACACTGAGCAATTTTAATATTCACCTTTGCTTTAAATAATTGTAATATATGCATTTGTATTAAGAATTTTGAAAACTACTTACTTGCAATCACGGCAGAGCTATTGAAGAAATGTAATTATTAAATTTAATGCTTCTAAGGTGCTGAATTTATCATATAAACTAACAGCACTTTTACTAAGCGTCGCTCCCTATTGTTAATTAAACGCAACACACCACTATATCGAACTGTATTCCGAATATTGTTAAATATTTTCAATAAAATAATTAAATTTCACGAATTTCACAATGCGCGACTCAGCTTTTCAGAAAGCACCGTTACTTTTGAGCGTTGCCAGATATTTGCATCCATTGCAGCAAACGTTGTTAACATAAACCCCAACTACAGAATTGCTCCTCAGCTGTTATCGAGAGTGCGTCGTAATCGATGTTTTTGTAGCTCTCTACGACGCATTGCACTATCAGCTGTTTTCAGTTGTCTGCTGTCTGTTGTTTTTTTACTTCACGACTGATAAGAAGCGACGCAATTGAGAATTGTGAATTGTGTAAAACTAATAAAATAAATATTGTGCATTTGCTGCGTGCAACAAAATGAGCGGCAACATACATGGCATCAGTTGGTTTCCCAACTTTCCCGACAAATTCGTTTCCTGGGGCCAGGAAATCAATTTATACGAGGTGCGCAGCAAGGAGGAAATCCAACAGCCGCAACAACAAAAGAGTCGACTACCCTACATACCCTGCAATTATCTATCCAACGAGTCGCGCTATCAATACGCACGCTGTGTGGCCGCCTCCTATCACAGTGATCAACCGATTATCGCTGTTGGTTTAGCAGATGGCAAAATTGGCATTTGCAATTTTCGCGACACTTTCGACAGCAGCTGGGAATATAGTAAGATCAGTTTACACCTCTATTCGTTTTGGGAATCCCTAATTAATCTACCTACCCTTATAGCACCGCGTCAACAACGTATGTGCACTTGTCTTGCCTGGAATGAGTTGGATGCCAATATTTTGGCTATTGGCCATGACAAACATCGTTCGGACTCGTGCATCACAATCTGGGACATTGAACGTGGTGTTCCCAAGGAAACGGCGAATTTCTTTGGTCTCTCCGAGTCGGCCAATTCGCTGTGTTGGGATCACAATCATCGTGTTTTGATCGCTGGCATGAGTCAGAATCTGATTAAACTATTTGATCTGCGACGTAAATTGAATCTTAGCTTTAGCTTTCTCCCTTCAATTCTTTAATAAATGTCTCTCCTATTTCTAGAAAGCAACGCCACCTGCCAGTCCATCAAGACCAAGGCTGTCCAAGGCCTGGCCGTTGCCCCCAATGGCAACTATCTGTGCAGCTACGTAGACTCCATGATTATGCTGTGGGATCTGCGCGCCATTGAGCGGCCTCTGCGTCAAATCTCCTCATCGCGCAATCACATGCAGCTCGCCTGGTGTCCAACGCGCACTTCGCTGCTCTCCTCGCTGCAGCGGGACTCGCCTTATATCACTTTGTATGACATTCGCAGTGTGGACAACGAGTCGAGTCGCGAAGTCTATCATGTGAAGCGTCAGATTAGTCCGTTTCCTGCCAAGTATCAGCACAGCAGCAAGTTTGCCGCCCTCAACGGATTGTCCTGGCATCCGCGTGACTTTGAGCGGATGTTGCTGCTTGCGGATGCCTTGAATATTCTCGACTTTCGTCTGCCCGCCAGTTTGCATACGGCCTACAGCAATCGCCATAAGTTGCCGCTGCTCATGCAACGTCCTCTTTATGCTGCTCCATCGCCAGCAGTTGCTGCTGCGCCTGCCTCACCCACAGCGCCGCCAACAAGCAGCTGCAGCACACACAGCACAGGTAGTTCTCTAACCGATTATCAAATGGGTCAAAATTCGCTGAGTTTTGATTTCCTGGAGCGTGAGCTGCTCGAAGAGGATCTGCTGGAGGAGACACGTCAACGGGCACTGCAGGATTACGGGATGAATAAACCAGACAATAAGAGGTTCGCTGAGCTGCAGCTGACGCCGTATTTGCGCAATGTGTGGACAACGCTGGGGAATGTGTTTTGTGAGGAACGCTTGACGGGCTTGAAGTCAACGCTGGGAATTAACTTGGGACACACTTCAGAGGCGCTAATGGCAAGTTCACGCATTGAATCGCAGCTGCTCCAATGGCCGGATGGCATCAACAATTCCAACAAACTCGTGTGCTATCGGTAAGTTTGAGAAGGCTGAAGGTTGACATTGGACTTTTTAAGATTTTCAGTCTATTTAATTCGAAGCTATCAACGCTTCTTTTCTATAGGTAAAACTATTTATCCTTAGTAACTTAATAAATTACTAACTGATAGTCCTACAGTCAGCTATCAACTCACTGTACAGACGGTAAGAGTTGGGAGGCTGCAATTCTTAGACATGCTACAAAGTTCTCAAAATTTTAACATACAATAATGCTGCGTTTATAAATTCCTATTCTAACCATTTAGTTAAAACAGTAAGAGCTAGGAAGGAGTCTGCAAATGTTATACTAAACAGTTTACACAATTTCTCTCTCAAAATTTCTACTCTTAATTATCTTAAGTATTGCATTTAAGTCGAGTCGTTAACATTTTTACACAAGATACAATTTGGGTTTCTTAACATGTCCATTGTAAACTTGCACCATTATAATCTCCCTCTTTCTCCCTTCTTAATTGCAGAAGCGAACAACGCGACTTGGCGCTGCAGCTGTGTGGCTGGTACTTTGACCAGGAGCTGGACAGATTCATCGAGCAACTCTATGCCAACAAGGAGTTCAGTCGCGCTGCCATGATCTGTGTCTTCCACTTGAAAGTGCTAGCTGCCTGTAACATTCTCTCGCAGGCGGCGGATATGATGCGTGATCCCAGCATGTATCGCATCACAGCAATTGCGCTGTCCAGCTTCAATGCGGATCGTTGCAGTTCAACGTGGCGCAATCAACGCTCCACGGCGAATATGCAGATACAGGATCCACATTTGCGTGCCATTTTCTCGTTCCTCACCATGGAGAAGGAAAACTTTGATGCCGTGCTCAAGGAAGAGGGCGTTTCTTTGGCGGATCGTGTTGCTTTCGCCTGCAAATATCTGTCGGAAACAAAGTTAGCCGACTACATAAAGCAACGCATTCAGCGTGCCATCGAATGTGGCGATTTAAATGGTTTGCTGCTCACTGGAGAATCGCTCGATGGCATCAACATATTGCAATCTTATATGGATGCAAGTTTCGATGTGCAAACTGTTGCCCTGGTGGCCATCAATTACTTTAGGAATGAGCATTTTACGGACAATCGCATACAGTACTGGATTGCCAGCTATTTGGATTATTTAAATAGCTGGGGACTGTGGGAGAAACGCGCCGAACTGGACATTAAGATTGAGAATATTCGCGCCTCATCGCGCAGTTCACGCACCGTTTATTTGAGCTGTAATTTCTGTGGCAAGTCCGTGTCGAATGCATTGTTGGATGAGCCGCGTCCCCGAAGCACAAGCACGAGTACGAATCGATTATCATCGTGTCCCAGCTGCCGCAAACCGTTGCCACGATGCTCGCTGTGTCTGATGCACATGGGCACCATGATCAACACAAGCGGAGGCAGCGGCGGAGCTGGAGATGCATCCACGGATCAGGCGGGCGGCTGGCAGTTGAAGCCGTTTGCCAAGTGGTTTTCCTGGTGCCAGACGTGTCGTCATGGCGGTCACACCGAACACATTATGCAGTGGTTCAAGTGAGTACTCCAATCATTTGTTCAGTAATGTTTATCCTAATGTTTTCTGTTTGCAGACAAAATTCCGAGTGTCCCGTGTCGTCTTGCAACTGTCGCTGCTTTGACATGGATGGCACCAAACTAAACGCATTGCGTGACATTTCCTAGCTGCCCAAGGCAAGCCTTCAATGCTGCAACTGCTGCAGACTATATAGACATCCTACAACAACAACAACAAAACGCCCATGCCATATGGTTCGCCTTAAACTGAAAAGTGTTCATTGTACTTAGACAAAAACGATTAACGGTTGATGTGCCCATAGCTTTAGTTTATTATGACCTACAGCTGTTAGCTGCTCAAATTGCATTTTATACTTACAATAATTAAAACATCTACAACTACAACTTTATGACGAAATACAAAAATCAAAATTTAATTGTTTTCAAATTCCGCGCGCATGTAAATTGTCGATGTAACTTCGATAGCTTTAACAGGCACAAAAAGTTCTAACAGCGTCGATTATAGCTGAAGCTGATAAATAGCTGTTGAATTTAAATGCGCATTTCTTTTTTAAGTTTCTTCGATTAACCGACATTTCGCTAGTTTAATGTTGCTAATGAAAATAGTATTAAATAAATTTGCCTTATCAAAGCGCTTTTTTTTATTAAAGAAAACTGAATTTATGTGAACAAAAAAATTATTATCCAGCTGCTCAATAATCGATATATCAAAAAATGTGCAACATCGATAGTGTAATCGATGTTGCTCCCTCCGCCACAACACACTACACACGTTGTTAGAAGAAGCAGCAGCGCAAAGCACACACAGCGCAGCTGAAATAAAAATTAAGTTGTTTTTTATTAATTACAAAAAGACTGTGCTTCCAATTAAAAACTCCTTTAAGGAACATGTCTACTAAAATAAGAAAATTAAATCTATAACACAAAGTCACAAAACGTGTATGACAACAAACCAAGTAAGTGAGTCGAGTGCATGTGTGTGTGCAAATATTTGTGTAATAAATTGAAATGACAAAAAGGCCCAGCAGCACTTTTACTATCAGTTGCCGTTGTTTGCAAGTTTAGGACATAAAAAAGTGAAACGTGCGTGCAACATGCGAAATAGCACTGAAATTTCAGTTCACGGTCAAATGTTGCCAAAAATACGCACAGAACAAAACTGTATATGAATATATTAATTATAGATTATAGAGTACGTTTGATGTTGTTGTTATCCAAAAAAACAAATACCTGCTAAATCTATCTGCCTTTAAAATGACGTCGAAATCGTGTATTTGTTGTTTTTTGTTTCTGTTTTTGAAAATTGAAACTTTGCCAACAATTTTTGAATTCACTTTCAGGCATTTTCACCGCGTGACCCTTTTTTGTTCATTGAATTTGTGCGGAAAATGTGTGAAATATCTTTGCGTTACACAGTTTGTTTGATTAACTGCCATTCGTCTACAACTTCAAGTTTTGGAATAGTAAACACAGTCAACGAACCGCATATTATGTCATTTGACTAAATTTAGCGTTTAGCGCACGAAGCCAAGCACCATTCATTCCTCTCCCTGTCTCTTTTGTTCTTCCTCTCTCGCTCACACGTAATAATCGCATGCCGTTTTAATTGCCGTTGTCATTGTATTCATAATCCATTATTTCTTATGCTTCTGTGACCATTCAAAAACAGAGCCGGCAAAATAAACAAAGCAAAACGCAAGACAACTTGATGCGCCTGACAGCGCAACAAGAAAGTGAGAGAGAGCGCGACTGTTCCAATCAGAGAGTGCGTCGCTTGCTCTCGCAGGCAAGCGTAAAAACAGCTGACGCCATTTAACAAAGCTGATGCTCGGTAAAAATTCAAATAATTGCAACAGTTATACATATCGAGCGAAGCGAAGCAGACGAATGGTTAGGCTCACGCAGCTGAATTCACGATAACTTCCCATTAAACGAAACGATTTCTCGAACGATGCAAATAAAACAATCATATAAATAAATCGCTTGATTGAGCTTAAGCGTTTGTTTATACGGCGAACAATAAAAAGATCTAATGTGTAAGTGTAAGTGTAAATCGAAATCGAAGTACATTAATCACGCTCCAATATCAAGGTCAGCGGCATTATGTGAAAGTTTATTCTTATCGAAATACTGTGAATGGCTTTCTTTTTGTGATTATCAGTTGTTATTGTACAAAATAGATAACACGGCATTTTGTGTTTTGTTCTTGCAAGTAGCGGAAGAAGAGTAGTTAGCTTATAAATAAACCGGTCTCATTGCTGCACACACTCAAACTTGTTTCAACTTGTCGAAGGACAAATGCAAAAAGCTTGAAACGAACTGTGATTTATGATACCAACAGAGAGTGGGAGAGCAAGCGCAGATCAAACTTCTCGGTTGAGTTTTTGTCTTAATGCGTTTTAGTTTTTTTTGACATTACGTGATCTATAATGTTGTAGAAGCTGAGAATATGTAGTTTTAATGAGTTTTGGGACACTGTGCTACACACTCAAAAGCAATTGCTGAAATTACAGTCATAAAGTCGCACACATAAAAACAATACAGCAAGAGAGGGTGCAATATTTGTCTTCAAAGTTTGTAGCACGGTGTAAAGTGTGTAAGCGTCACACTTATTTGTTTTGCTGCTGTCATTCTCAGTCGGTCTGTATATCTGTCTGCCAAAAACACAAAAAAAAGAATTTATTTGAAATTTAAATTTGCTCTGCACATATTTTCATTAATAATTTTACGTGGACTGATAAGATTAATAATTATTATATAAGTAGTGTGAGAGAAACAGCAATAGGTTTCTTTTAACATGACACACTTCACTTAACGCAACGATGTTCTTGTCGTTCAGCTTCATACTTAAGGGCAAACAAGCAGCAACCAGTAGAGGGAGGGAAAGAGAAAATCATATATCGATTGAAGCAGCGGTAAATCAATCCACAAAAGTGCAAATGATAAATAAAGCTCTTATTTAATTTGTGATATCTTTGCAGTCTGACACAAAGCTGTATGATTCGCAACAAAGGAGCAAGACGTTCAATTGACACAAAGCTGCATGGTACGCAAGTGCAGCGCACAAGACCGAAAGGAAGAAGACACTAAATTGACTGACACAAAGCTGCGTGCTACGCAATTGCAGCGCACAAGCAAGAAGACATTGACACAAATCTAAACAAAAACAAAAATAAACAAACCCATAAAGCAATGTTGCGCAATACGCCTTTTGCCGGCACGCCCACCTACAAGTTGCTACTGGGCTTTGGCCTCTGCTCACTGGGCAGTGCAATGTTGTATGCGTACTTTAAGTCGCGCAATGATGATAAAGATGAAAACGACAGCAACAACAAACGGCGATTAACAAATGGTGGGCAGCAACAACAACAACAGCAGCAACAGAAACAAAAGGAAATCTGCCAGAAAATCGTTGTGGACAACGACCATGTGCCATTGATAATTGGACGCGGCGGCGCCAACATTAAGCTAATTGAGGAGAAAACGGGCGCAAAGATAAGATTACGGTAATGCTGACACTAGCTTAGTCGAACCACAAATACTCTAACAATATTTTCCATTACAGTGACAAAGACACTACACAAAAGTTCTGCGACATCAGCGGTCAACCGGATTCCGTGAAAGCGGCACGCGTCATGCTCATCAGGGAGATTGAGCGTGCGCCCATTGTGAAAGTGGAGCTGCTGGTGCCACAACGCTTGGCCAACAAGATCAACGGACGTGGCGGTGAAATACTCCAAGACATTAGTCGCACTTCGTTGGCCAAGATCAACATCGATCCGAATGGACGCAATGGCAAGGCAAAGGTCACAATTGTGGGTAACCAGAAGCAAGTGAACATTGCACGCAAACTGATTGACGATCAGATCGAAGAGGATGAACAACTGCGTTTGGCTGTCGACGAGGTGGAACAACGTCGCGAGCCTCGTCGCTCGCCCACCAGCCTCAGCATCACCTCCTCGATGTACTCGTCACAAACGTCGCTCAGCTCGCAGCCGCCACGCGACAAATTGATGGCCGCCCGTGGCGATGACAAGCCGATGGAAGTATACGTCTCGGCGGTGGCATCACCCACCAAGTTCTGGGTGCAGCTGGTTGGACCGCAGTCGAAAAAACTGGATGACATGGTGCAGGAAATGACCAGCTATTACAGTAGCGCAGAGAATCGCACCAAGCATCAACTGACTACGCCGTATATAGGGCAAATTGTGGCCGCCGTCTTCAAATTCGACGAGAAATGGTATCGCGCCGAGATTGTGGACATCATGCCCAATCAGTACAATCCAAAGGAACAGGTGATTGATCTGTACTTTGTGGATTATGGAGACAGCGAGTATATATCGCCTGCCGATATCTGCGAACTGCGCACCGATTTCCTCACACTCAGGTACGTTTTATGAGATTTGTATTTATGATTATGACTTTGACTTTGCATCTAAGCGTAAGATATTTATTAAAATTATTGCCGATCATTCCTCATTGTCCTTTTAAGCTCAATTGTAATTATGCATATCTGTTTAAATAATGCATTATTTATTTTTTAGATTCCAAGCAGTTGAATGCTTCTTGGCTAACGTCAAATCCACCATTACAGACGAGCCAAACACCTGGCAAAAGACATCCATCTCCAAGTTTGAGGAACTCACTGAGGGCAAGTCTTGAAATACCCCAAATTAATCTTTAAAATCTAATTGTTATTTTCTCGTATAGTGGCACACTGGCACAAACTGATCGCACGCGTGGTTACCTACAAGGAACGCCCGAAGATCAGTCAAAGCAAAGCTGTCAATGCCGCTACCAGGGACGGCACTCCACTTCCCGGCGTTGAGCTCTTCGATCCTACAGAGGGTATCGAACTGAATATTGCGGATCTGTTGATCACGCAGGGCTTTGCACTGCCCCTGGATGGTGCATATCCGGTGCGATCACGCTCGAGCACGCCCTCGAATCAAAGTGATTCCACCATCGAGGAGTTGTGTGCCACAAATACGCCATTGACACCCCATTCACCCATGTCCATGTCGATTATCAACGATGTGGAGAGCGCAGAGGATTCACATTTCGCGGATCAACTGCAACATCTGCAGCACAAACTTAATGGCAACGATTTAGCCAGCATTGATCCAATCAAACTAACCACAACGGCGGATGATTTGCAGAACAGCAATGTCTCGAGTAACTAAAAAAGAATTGGAATCATTTCTTCATCTACTTGTTTCACACTCATTTGTTAATCTTAAATGCGGCAGCTCAGCACTCTTGACATACATACATGTATGTATTTATATATATATATATATATGTACATAATGCATATAAAAGCGTAGTCTGTAAGCAATATACTATTTACTGTTTAGGAATTTTGCAATTGTTTAATTCATCACTAATTGCAAATTGGCTGTTTGTGGACATATCCATTGTGTGCCCTTCAACTTGAACAATTAATACATACATATATATATATTGTATCTTTATGGATTCAGCATAATACTTTATTTCTTTTATTGTTTACTTAAAAGATATGCCATGTTACTTAAGCCGAGTTCAGCTCCATGTTGATAAATGTTTCTCTCTGCTTTATTTGTTAGCTCGAAAATACAAGAAAAACACACACACTTATTAACTATTGCAGTCTCATTTTGTCTTGGGGAATTCCACAGAATATGAATCAAGGAACTCTTTTTTTTTTAGATGAGTATATCGTTGGTAGTGTTGATGGCTATGGGAGGCAAGTATATTGCACGTATTTGGCTGCGTAGACGTGCTATTTCCATATCATCGCGTTCCATTTCGCGTATTAGCTGCGAGAACTGCACGAGACCCTCGCGATTCCCAGGGAATCCATGCAACTTGATCACCTCCAATTGCAGCTGCATGACCAAGGGGAAAACATGCTGCATCATTAAAATCATCTCTTTGCCAGCTGATGCTTTAGCCTCGGATAGTTTCTTGGAGTTATCGGGCTGATTCACCGTACGTATGATATCCATTAGTATTTGCTTAGCGCTTTCATTATTAAAACTCGACAAATAGGACATGTCCAACAAGTTAATTGCTAACAAACAAAACAGCACCACAAAAATGTTTCTATCTACTACACACAAACGCACCCCCCACGCAGTCACTTAAACAATGCCAATCACATGGAATTGAAGCATTCACAGCGATAAGTAAAGAGAATTGTTGCACACTCTCTGTTAACAGCTGATTGGATTTTACAATCAGACAAATGTTAATTGTACTTTACATAAACAACAAAAAAAAATATTTTTTTTAGAATTAACTTACATAAGTTTTTAAATCAACGACCGCAATCATGCAATAAATTTTGTATTTTTCGAGCTTCAATCGGGTATTATTTACCGGTCTGTGCTAGCCGTTTTTCCATTTGACTCTACAAAATTGCAATTGTGTAATGAATAATAATCAGTGGGATAACAACACAAATAAATCGAAATAAAATTTTCTAAACAACGTCTACATTTATAAGAAACCAAAATAAAGTGTTTTAAAGAGGCGCACATATACGGACAATTTAAATGTAGAGTAACCAGATTACCCATATTGGGATTTCCCTATTATTCCATACTCATCAAATTATGAATGGTCACACCCTAACACAGCTTTTAATATAGAAGCAGCTTTCTAAAAGCTAATTTTAAGCAAAATAGACTGAATTTATGCACATGGAAATAGTTTAATAATAATGCATTCATTTAAAATATTTGACTGCACAACAGATGTTTCTGTACCTCTGACCAGTGTTAGAACATTCGCGCACCACTCTATTTAATCGTGGCTTATGATTCAGTGTAGCGAACGCCACGTTTCCCAACACTAGACGGAAAATGTCACGTCGAAGAAACAGAAAAGACACAAAAAGAATACAATTATAGTCATCACAATAATGTGCAAGTTTTTTAAAACGCTGTAGTAATAAAACGAAAAATATGCAAATTGTGCATTTAGTCTGTGCAAACTAATTAAATTCGAGAAAATTGTCAACGTAAATTGTAAAGTTTTGAGTGCAAAAAAAAATAATAGATTGATATAAACAACAAAAACAACAACGAAAGACGACGCAGTATTTTGTGTGTTGCATCTGCAAAGAGAGAAGTGGAAAAGTGCAAAACGAGAACGAACACACATAAGAAATAAAAAGCAGCAACACAGCAGTGTAATAATAAAACACAAAGTAACAACACACGCACACACACACTCACAGATACACACACTCATACAGGAACATCACTGCGAGAGTTGTGTGAGAAAGAAGAGGCAGGTGGCAGAGGCAGCAATTGTGCCACACATACAAAATTCTACAAAAAATAAAAATAATCTAAGAAAAAGAGCATTATAAACAAAATGAATCGCAGTGACGGCTTGGTTAGGCGCGCTGTCAAGCCTCGCGAGAACGGTGCGGAGGGCGGTGGCGGTGGCCTAAATGCAAATACGCCGGATGACAATCAGGACACGCTCGACAGCAACAAGGATCAAGAGGATAACATCGATGATGGCGACTCGAAAGAGACACGACTCACGCTCATGGAGGAAGTGTTGCTGTTGGGCCTCAAGGATAAAGAGGTTCGTATTGTCTCTGTGATAACGATAGCTTTTTATCAGCTGTCAGCAGAGTTGCCAGCTAAAACAGCTATCGTTTTATCTTTAATTATTCGTATGGAACCCATGTACATGAATTCCACGTTGTATGTGTGTGTATTGGCACTCTTCGCACTTGCACAATGTACACAGAAACATACAAGCAAAGCTTAAACATTTAATAAGGAGCTTCCGTTATTGTTAGAGAGAGATGACCTGAGATCTACAACTATCGCTCGCTCATTCGCCTTGGGCAAGCATCAAATGGCCCAACAGTGCTTAACCCTAATGTTGTCGTCGTTGCTGCTGCTAGTCATTGAAGTGCATTGACGTTGCGTCGCAGCCAACGCCACCGTCAACTTTGGCTTCAGCTTCACCTTTTGCTGCTGTGCTTGTGCAATAAACCTTAAACTCACTCATCATTACAACGCCTTTGGCTAATAGAGAACGAGTTTATCATTTGTTGCTACCATAAATTCATGCTTTTGTCTTCTTCTTCACTTTGGCTGAATTTGAGCTTATCGCACTTTTTGGGTGTCTAAACACATTTATTGTTGTTTTTGTTGTGGCCAAGTGTATGAAGCAGTTTCATTTTTAAGTGGGGCGCACTTTAAAAGCAAGCTACTCAACTTCTGATTAGTTTTTCGGCTACCCAATGAGAGCTTTCTTTCTGAAAGATCAACGGCAGCAAAAGCTTTTTGAAGCTGCGACTCCTGTTAAAAATAAAGGGCACAACAAAAGCTAAGATTACATAGAAACAAGTTTTGGCAGCACTTTGCGACGCTTTTTGCTTGCCAAGTGGCTGCTTAATTTACATAATATTGGAATACTCGTTAATCTCGCATGTTTGGGACCCAAACTGGCGAATGCGATGGCTCTTCTCCATATGCCACATCTACGTGCCCGTATTGGGACTGCAATAGTATAATACTTTTTTTCCTCTTCTGCTGCTGCTGTATTGTGTGCTTTATCACTTGCAAGTGTATGAGTGTGTACATATTTGTTTTTATTTTTTGCCCGCAGTCTCGCAACTGCTCAAAAACATTCCGCACTCCCCCTTGCTAAGTACATTTGCCTTGTAAAGTTTAACGTGTCGTTTTTCTATTTTATTTTCGCTACGATCATTTTTCATATTGGGCTGCTTGAAATGTTCATTCTTGCGTCTTCCATTCATTTTTATCAAACGACATATTTCTCATTTAGCTAATTGTTTTGAGGAAGTTGTTCCTCCCTCCGTTTTTCTGCTTATCGTCCATAACGTCATTAACTATATTGTTTTTTATTCTCGAAAAGAAACCAAAAAAGAAAAGCGAAATGATAAGAAACAAGCAATTTTGTCAACGTAGCGTGATTCATCCGGTATTTCCAATAGGATTATCGATGATTTTACTTTATGTATTCGCAATTATATAAAGTTATTATTTTATGGGTCTAGTTACAGTAGCTCAAGTTATCTATAGTCTTCAGACGTCATCGCATAACGATATTCTTTTTAGCTTAAGCAAATTCAACTGTTCAAACTTTGAACAGTTGCCTGCGTCAGGTGTGAAGAATTGAACAATTCTTCGTTGTCTAGTTAAATAGACCAGCTTTTAAGCTTTTCAACTGAAAGTTCATAATTTCAACATACACTGTGTAAACTATCCACGGTTTGTTGATATTCTTTTATATCTTACTTTAAAAAAGAATAAGCAATTAGTCGTAAAACGATCTCAATGTTTGATAATCAGAAACTTGATAAAAAATGGAACACGCTATGGAAACGATTTTCGCTTAGATTGTTAATATTTCATATGCTATTACTCATTATAAAATAATAATCATTAATCCTAATGTATAACAAACGGATAAGAGTGGAAAATAAAACGTATTAAGGGGGATTTTTTTGTTTATTTTAGTCGTTGTTTTGACCAGCCTCTATTTTATTTTTTAATAAATAACAATTCAGTTAAATTTTTTCAAATTTGTTGCATACTATATTCCTTATATTTAACTTTGTTATTATCATCAGGGATTGAACTATGTATTTTTTGTATTCAGTTAAATTATTTAAGTGTTAAAAAATACTAGCGCAATAATTAATAAAGTGTGTATAATTGATAAAAAGTAAATTGAAAATATTTATATATTCTTCATATTATAATTATAATACTTAGAAACTAATCTTGTTCTATTTAGATTTTTAAATTATAAAAATAAGTTTAAGTGAAATGATTAAGAATTGTTGTTGTTATATTTTATTTATTGAATATAATTTTCCTAATATTCTCGTTTCATCGCAGGGATACACATCTTTCTGGAATGACTGCATATCAAGTGGCTTGCGAGGTTGCATCCTCATCGAGTTGGGACTGCGAGGACGTGTAATGATCGAGAAGTCGGGCATGCGACGACGTGGCTTGTGCACAAGGTGAGTGAGGACATATCGCAAGTAAATTCTAATAGAACAAAAGATATTAAATATAAAAATGCAATTGTAGAAAACTGATAATGAAATCGGATCAGCAGACCGGAGATGTGCTGTTGGATGAAGCGTTGAAACACATTAAGGAAACAGATCCCCCAGAGACGGTGCAAAGTTGGATTGAATATCTCAGCGGTGCGTCATAATGATTGACTAACTACCAGACAGCCCTTCAAATATGAAATTAATGCATCACACACATCCACCCATTATTATAGGTGAAACTTGGAACCCATTGAAATTGCGCTACCAGCTGAAAAATGTGCGCGAACGTCTGGCCAAGAATCTGGTGGAGAAGGGTGTGCTCACAACGGAAAAGCAAAATTTTCTGCTTTTCGACATGACGACACATCCGCTCAACAACAATGTGGTCAAGTGCCGTCTGGTCAAGAAGGTAGTGAAGCAAAATTTGGAATAATAATAATAATAATGATAATAACTTATCATTTTGTATTTTAGATTCAGGATTCGGTGCTTTCCAAGTGGGTGAACGATCCCCAGCGCATGGACAAGCGTATGCTGGCGCTAATATTTTTGGCGCATGCCAGTGATGTCATCGAGAATGCCTTTGCGCCGCTCAACGACGATGACTACGAGGTGGCCATGAAGCGAGTGCGGGAGCTGCTCGATCTGGACTTTGAAACGGAGGCGGCCAAGCCGAATGCGAATGAGATACTTTGGGCTGTGTTTATGGCGTTTACGAAATAGATGATCATCATACCTGCACCCTCTCCTTTCCCCCCTTTATGCCGGCTAGCAACACATACCACACACATACACACAATCTAAGATCCATACACACACACATAGTAAACTTTGGCTGCTTGTTTTAAGAAAACAAATGCGGGCAGTTTCGCAAACTCCCTTCAGTTCAACTTTGAAAAAGGACAGTGTGTTGTATAGAGGCATCATTATCAAGAGGACCGGGAGATATATATGGCTCTTCATATGCATATATATTTTATATATATCTCTATATACATATGCGATAATTAAAAATCGCCGAGGCCTGATGTCAAGCAAAAGCTAAATCATTCGTTCTAATTCGTTCTTTTTATTTTACTTCAAATTCGATTCGCAATTTATTTTAAATAAACGAAATGTTAGAAAATAGTTCAATTTACAAAAACACATACACAATAAATGCCGTATTATTCCATTAATTGTGTTCTACGTAATTTACAGCAATTTCGGCATGCGAATAAAACAATAAATCAAAAATTCGATTCGATTCGTGAATGTTTAAACAATATAAATTAAATACCAACAATAAAAATCAATGTTAAATTAAGTGCAAAACGAACGCAAATACGGATAACTATATTAAATATTTTGAACTGCGACAGGTCTTTTTTGTAATTATATAAACTTAACATTATTTATAAGAGCAAAACGCTAAAAACAAAAAAAAAAAAACAAAAAATCAATGAACTTTAATGCATCCACAACAATGTTTATAAATCTGTTACACAAAACACTTAAAATGTTGAATCTGTTGATCTGTAATCAAGTATCTTGTGTGCAGTGCCGTTTGCTCAGCTCATGTTCCCATTGTTTCACAACTTTTCGATTCAATTCTGCGTTTGTGATTTGCTTAAATAATTATAATAAGCAAGGAAATACACACACACACTCATACACACAGTGACAGATAGATAGAGCAAGAGAGGGGGCATCTTAGGCAATGTTTATTTAATTGTTATAAATTTCGGGAACATTGAAAAAACAAAGAAAATTTTTCTAAACGTAAAACAAAAAACAAATTAAATAAAATAAAAACAGAAAATGAAAACAATCTACAAATTTATGTAAATGTAAAATGTGCACGTCAAATAATAATAATTCTAGATATTTAAAGGCCTAATAAATACAATACAATATATAAATACCTTATATACAACTGTGTTCCAATTGACTTTTAATTGACAAACATCATATGTAGTAATTATGACTTTGTTGTTAAGTCGTGTTTGAGAGTCGAAATCCTTTATCCAATTATTTTTATTTATTAAGTCTTTATTTCTAATACCGACAAAGACTCCAAATTCTTAAACACTTTCGCGGTATTATTATTAGACTCATTTGAAATAGTTAGTTTTGAAATATATTAAAAATGTATAACTTTAAATGGAAAAATCGTTGTTTTCTGAATTTTTATTTCGGATGTACAATTCGTTTCTTTCGAAAACCCAATTAGTTGCCTATTATTGAACATTTTAATTCCAAAAAAAAAACGATGCTGTTTAATTTTTTAATAAAGTTTTTTTTATTATTTTTAATAATTAAAAGATTTTGCTCATGGGAGTAGTGAGGGGAGAGGGAATTGCATATACCAAATACAGTAAACATAACTCTCACAGTAAACACAAATAGTAGTTAAGGTTACACAGGAGTAAAGTTAAGCCACAAAACTAACTTATAGTTCATGCAAATATCGTCTTGTCTTGATTTTTGTTTTTTTTTTTTTCGTTTTCACTTTTATTATAATGATGGAATCTTTTGATACATATCGTAAATGGGAGTTGCTACAGATTAATATAGAACGTTCGACACCTTTTACAGGGTTTGCCTCAGGCCTAATTCACTTTCGTTTTTAACTAATGGGAATTTTTTAATTGCATTAAAATGAAGCCAACAAGTATGAAGGAAACAAAATTGATATTGGTCTAATTGCAGTTGCTCGTTTAACAAATGTTTTCGCAGCGCAGGAATACACACAGCACACAATGAAGAACAACAAATACACATATACTATAATATATAGAGTTTGATGATGATATCAGATCAGTCAATCGAGTACTCTCAAGATTGATAGATAAAAACTAAAGAAAAAACATGCAAAATATGAAAAGTTTAATAAAAATAATGGAAGATTTGTAACGCTCGAAATGAAGTCGCAGCTATTATAAGTATGTATCTTTATAGATGTATATATATATGTGTATATAATTAATTGAAGTGCTCTCTCTCCTCTCATCTCTATCGTTCTGCACACACACACACACTATCTCCTTCTAACTTTTTCTCTGTTTTATGCTAAGAACTATGCTCATCTAAACCGCCGGCTGTTCAGCGAGAGGCGACGCATGCGTGCCCGATTCTGAGAGTAGCTCCTGGACCAGCGCTCCTCAGTGGCAGCGGCTGCTGATGTGTTTGCCGGCAGTTTGTACGTGTAGCCTACGTGCTAACTTAACAGATCCTTGATCTCCTTGTGCATGTGGCACAAGAAGTCCACATAGCTAGCCGAGCCGTCTGTGCCACGATCCTCGATCAGGAAATGACGGAATACGCTCTCCAGCTTATCGTTCTGCCTCACACAGGTAATCTGTCGAACAGTAAAATTAGTAATCTGAAATTATACAGTTCTCATCAAAGCCGAAAAGCTTACCCTCATGTAGCGTGTACGCTCCTCCATAATCTGATCAATGATATCGGTAACGCGACGCGCCAACGGCGTATCGCCCGTGATGGCAAATCGCTCGGCATTAACCTGCTGCGTGCACTGGACACCAAACAGCGCCTGCACCACACTCTGCGAGAGCGCTTGTCCCAGCCAGATGAACAAGTGCACACCGTTCTCTAATATGTAGGCACCATCCTCGGTGATCTTTTCGTGGGTGCAACGCACTGGTGTTGGCAACGTTGTGTCGTCGGGCTCCACATTGTGGATGGGAATGAAGCGTGGATACAGATAGTTGACAGACATATTCAGATCCATGGCCAGCACAAATTGAATGACATACGAGCGATCGTCCAATGTCATATCGGAGCCGCCAGAGATGGCATCGTTTTTCAGCAAACAAGACGCGTAGAGAGGCAACAGTTTGAGGCACTCGGGGAGAATCAGTTGACCCGCTGATGTGGGCGATGTGCAATGCTTGCGATAGCAGGCCAAAATCTGTGCCGAACGCTGTATCAGATTGTCCTTGACCTGTTTGGGTGTGTGCTCCATCAGTTTGAAGCACGCCTGCTTGGCAAAGAACAGCATTATGGCGTCCAGATCGCAGCTCTTGAACACATCCGCAATGGTGACTGTGACGCGCAGAGCCAGATTCAAAATACGCAATCTGCGCTGTCCGCTGCACGAGGTATACAACAGAGCAACCTGTATATAGACATTCTCCTCTGGCGGCAGCTTGTCGTCATGCTTAATCTCAATGCTGATCGATTTGGTGGCATCTAAAGTATAAAGAATGCAATTAGCATCATTTGAGAAAGGGTACACTAAATTTACAGCTTACCAATGCTGGCCAACTCCACGTCCGTGGTGTTTGTCATGAAGAAGTGGCCATAGAACTCAGTGGGTCGAACGCCTGCCGAGGTGCGCACTCGCATTACTGCATCGAAAGCAATGGGACGCGACACGTTTTTAATGATATCCTCGATCAGTCGCTTGCCATCAAGCTCTGCCTGGAAGTAGGTGTACTTGAAGACCTCGCCACCAGTTAGACGCGACACTTGGCCAATGGTTGCAATGTCAATGTACGCGTTATTGAACAGAAACAGATCCACCGAGCAACCATGCTGCACACACTCCTGTCCCAGCGTATTGTAGGCCGTTGTCTGTGGCGTCAGCACCGTCTTCTCCTTGTCCGTGCCGAGCAATTTGCGATCATCGCGATTCTTCAGTTTGCCCGGCGCTTCGGCAATTGGCAGCGTTGAGTTGAAGACCAACAGTTTGCCCGAAGTATTCGATGCCTTGAGCGCTTCGAGACCCGCCTGTATGGCCGGATAGAGTATGGTTTCCGTCTCCTTGGTGTCCACAAACATGCGTGGTATTTCCTCCATGAGTGCATCGATCACTGCTGCCGATTCCTCGGGATGGCAAAGGAAACCATCGAGCAGCGGCATAAACATCTCTTGCACATCGCCCACAACCATCATTTGAGGCTGTGCCAAGCTGCTCTTAATATTGTAGAAATGCACGGTGCTGTTGTAGGTGATGAAACCGACGCGCACCTTTGATTTATCCTGTCCCTGATCCACCGGCAAATGCTTGAGTATATTCTTGATCTGTGAGCACAGCAAATGCACCAAACCCGATTTGATTGTATTATACGAGACGTCAATGACGAAAATAAACGCTGGCACCTCGGGAGGCACATTGTTCTGCAAAGTAAATCATCAAATTAAAAGGGGGTTATGTTTAGATATGTTTAAATTGACTTACGCGACAGTAATCCTTCGTAGCCAGAAATTCGTAGGTACCCAGCAGCAGCTCTGGACGCTCCAGCTTGTCCACACGCTGTCCGGTGTGATCCAAATGCTGATAGTAGTCGGGATGAACTATAAAACAATTTCGAAATATGTATAAAGTTATTAAAATATTAAATTATAAAGGAAATAAATTTTTTAAACAAATATTTAAATGTCCAAAATAAATACTTAAATAATTGTTTAATTTGAAAACAAGTAAGAAAGTTACAGTCGAGCGTACTCGACTGTGAGATACCCGCTACCCAATTTGATTAAAGCCAATATATTTTGCGGTATTATTCTCAAAATATACCAAATATACTGCAATTATACTAAAAATATACAAACTGGTATATGTGGTATATCGATATAGTACCGCGTTCAAAATATACCATGGACGGCTCAATATACCAGATTGTCAGACAAAGCAACTCAGACCCCTAGTAAGAAGGCGTTTTTGCCCATACAAAAGTATTTCTTTAATAACTTCGACAATTTTTATCTGATCGCAACCAAATTTTCAGGAATCATAACTACTATAGTTGTTATTATATATATCAAAATTCACAACATTAGCTTTAAAATTACGCTTGTTATTCGATTTTTTTGATTTGCGGGGGCGGAAGTGGGCGTGGCAAAAATTTGAAACAAACTTGATCTGCGTGCAAACATAACAAATGCTGTCGAAAAAAAATTATAGCTCTATCTCTTATAGTCTCTGAGATCTAGGTGTTCATACGGACAGACGGACAGACGGACATGGCTATATCGTCTCGGCTGTTGACGCTGATCAAGAATATATATACTTTATAGGGTCGGAGATGCCTCCTTCTACCTGTTACATACATTTCCTGCCGGCACAAAGTTATAATACCCTTCTACCCTATGGGTAGCGGGTATAAAAATTAAAATAAAAACAGAATTTTGTATTGACTAAAATTGTAAGCCCTCCCATAAAATGTAATCGGAGGGTATAATTCTTGATGGTATATCTAAGTTTTATGACACTATGCATAAAAATTCTATGAATAGCATGCTTTTCAAGGGACCTATAATTTATGAACATATTCGAAGAGTAGTTCAAATTCCATATGCAACAAGGACTATAATTTAATTCTAATTATAGAGTACTTTCAACTTTGGAACTCACCCTCCGTAGTCACCTTGCACATAAGGCACTGGAATCGTCGACCCGCGTCCACAAACTGCATGTTGGGCGACATGTAAGCCTTGCAGCGATTGCAACGAATGGGACCGATGTCACCAAAGTTCACAATCGGTGGCTCCATTTCACCCTGAGCGACAGCAGCAAACGGCGAAATGTTGAGGGTCAGCGGTAGCGCTGTTGTCTTCAGCAAATCACCCGTATTGGGGATGCAGTAGAGCGAAGAGCGTATGAAGCGTGGCGACGAGTTGCCCTGATCGTGAACCACAAACTTGGTAGTTACGAGCGGAGGCAAAAGTCCCGGCTGATTGGTCACAAATGGACCGCCTGCATTTGTTTGATTCTCGATCATCACTTGAATGGGATTCGGCATCTGATCGGGATCCAAACGACGCTGCGCTGGCGCTTGTTGATAGCCACCAGGCATGGGAGGTTGCTGCAAAGCAGTGAAGAGGTAAAATGAGAAAATATTGGATGTTGTTTCAATATTAGTTGCTTACATTGTAGCCAGGACGTCCGGCACCGGGTTGGCCGGGATAGCTGCCCGGTTGTGGTGGATAGCCGGGCATGGGCTGCTGTCCAGGCTGCGGCGGATAGCCCGGTATGGGCTGTTGTCCATAGCCAGGAACAAAGCCTTGAGCTTGCGGTGGTCCAGCGCCAAACTGTGACGGCGCAGGAGGCATACCAGGCTGTGGTGGCATGCCGGGTTGTGGAGGCATGCCGGGTTGCGGTGGCAGACCAGGCATACCTGGCTGTGGAGGCATTCCTGGATGAGGCGGCATGCCAGGCTGAGGCTGCATGCCTGGTAATGGAGGCAGACCAGGCTGCCGCGGTTGATGAGGCATTCCTGGTTGAGGTGGCATGCCGGGTAATGGAGGCAGACCTGGCTGCAGGGGTTGATGAGGCTGTGGCGGCATGCCAGGTTGATGGGGCATGCCTGTTTGAGGCGGTAGACCAGGCTGTGTCGGTTGATGTGACATGCCAGGCTGTGGCGGCAAACCAGGTTGCGTGAACGGAGTTGGTGCTCCGCTTACGGGCGGCTGCGCAGGTCTGCCAAAAGCTGCCGGAGCTGGAGGTTGTGCGCCACCTGCCGGACGTGGCAGCTGGTGGTCAGGAGTCGCTGACTTTGGTGGCGGCATATGCGGCAAACCAGCCAAATTCGCGCTGTTCAATGTCATCTGGGAAATGCCACCGGGCACGCTCTGTGGCTGTAATCCGGGAGCTGCTGCTGCTGCGGATGTGGGCGGATACAGCGCAGCTGGCGGCGCAGCTGATACGGGTGGAGCCTGTGCTGGTGGAGGAGCAGCAGCTGGAGCAGGCGAGGGTGCCGTGGTTGAGCCGTTTGCATAAGCTGCCGCATAGGCATTGTTGTTGTTATAGTTTGGCTGCGACGTTGGCGGCGGCTGCGCAGCGTTCGCATTGAATTGATTAAATGCAGCCGGCGGCGGAGGTCCTGCAACAGCAGCAGTTGCTGATCCAAGAGGAAGCGGCGGTTGCGCAGGCTTCAGGGGATTGCCACTCACACTTAAGCCGCTCATCGACGTGGCCAACTAAGCAAATATAAAGACAGAAAGAGAGAGAGAGATATAGTGTACATGCTAAATCAATTCAATTATGTGTGTGTTCTTATCAGAAACATACATAACGAGTTGTCAGTTGAACTCTTTCTTATGCATAGAAAACAAAAACAAAACAATTATCAATGCTTTGGAGTTATGAATAAGATTTAGAGCGCAGCAGCTGATAAATGACACATAGAATGAGAAACTCGATCGGCGAATTGCATTGAGTCGACTGACGGCGCCCTCTGGGGGACATCGCGCAACCGCAATCCGTTTCCGTTGCCAAGCAGCTGTATTATCCACAGATCAATTATAATTGGACTCTCAAAGCTTCCTCGCAGGCTCAACAAATTAAGCTTTTATGTGCTCTCTCACTCACCTGCTGATAGTTGCCATTCACATAGGGCTGCTGTTGAGCGGACGTCACTGGAGCGCCATATTGTTGTTGTGGCAGCGACGTCGGCGGCTGCTGCTGTGGTGGCTGAAGCGGCGGCTGCTGCTGTTGTGGTGGCCAAGCTTGCTGTGGTGGCTGTGCATATTGTGGTTGTGGCTGCGGCTGGAATTGTTGCGTGGGCGGTGGGCCATACATATTCGGATTCATCGTTTTTGTGTTTTGTAATTTGCTTTCTCTCTCAAATTGAGCACATAAAACAACAAACGTAGCAACAACTTTCACACAACACACTCGAGATTTTGTTAGCTCAAAGTTCGGGGTTCGCCGTTTACCGTTCCCGTGTTCCCCTTGTTACAACAAATACGAAACGATTGGCTAGCTGCACTTGTGCAATACTATTCGCTAAATGCAGTTAATTACACAAATACCAATCGCAAAACGAAAACGAACTTCCACGTCAGTCCGCTAATTCGATTTTTTTCTGCTGCTTATTTTTTTGTTGCTTTGCCACGTAAAGTTGTCGCATAAAGCGTAACCGTAGCTGCACTCTTCAAAACATACTAATTTACGACAGTAAATACCGCAATATTCGCACCAAGTTAATAATTGAAGCTTTTATGTACCAAATATTTTAACTAGGGTCACACAGCTTTCTTGATAAAACTGTTGTTTAAAATCAAATTTCAAAACATTTAGAAATTTAGATTGAGTTGAAGCTAAACTAAAAACGTATCATAACTATTTTAATTGACAAACAACTCAATGCAGTTACATATATTAAAACAATTTATTAATATGATTATTTAAAAGAAAAGTTCACTAGTATGAAATTTATTATCAATATATCGATATTTTATCGAGCCCTACAGCTGAGTTAACATTAACGTACACTGTTAAGCTGCGCACAGTATTAACAGCGCGCGCTTTTAATTTGAAGTTTCAGTTGGGAAACGACGCGTCATGCAGCGAATCGAAGGATTCACTTAGATATTGAAATCGTGTTATCCTGTCAGCTTTACACTTTTCCTTCTCGAAACGCACTACCGACTGCATTCCCTCGAAAAATCGCAGGCCCGTATGTCGCTCAATTTCCCCGATATCACACAAATGATGCTGCAATTCGCAACTGCTGCTCGTCGTGGTGTTCTTATTATCAATGATATAGCCCTCCATATACGGCGTACTATCGGGTATCTTGGGATCTATAATCAATATCTTGAAGTAGTGCGATGGCATTGGCAACGGTATCCAGTCGACAATCTGATATTCCAGCGACCAATTCTCGCCCGGCCGTCGAGTGGGCAAATACATTGGGCCCGTGTAGGCATAAACCGAATCATATTTCTCCGTCATTCGGGTTACGTGTTGTTCCAACTTGCGCCAGATCTCACGTTGAAAGGCCTTGCAATGCCGTGTGCCTCCACAGCTCAGCACAAAGACATCATTGTAGCGCAGATGCAATGAATCCCCCTCGGCATCGTCTGTGGTTAATCGGCGAAAGTTTCCCCCCAAATGCTCGCAAATCCATTTGGGAGCATTAGTACGCAGGTCCTGCGATACAATGTAATCCTTGTGCACATACAGATTCTCGTTGCTGGGCAATCCATATTTTATTAAATCCAAGAGATCAGGTGTATATACTGGTGGCTTCCTATCGAAAAGCAGTGAACTAATGCTATCATATAGCGAGAATATAAGGCAATTTCGAATTTTATCCGAGACACATGTGGATCGCTTCCAAAGTCGCGCCTCATGATCGGTTCGAAATGTCGATAACTAAACACGGTAATTTTACTTATTAAACTATAGAATATATCTAAGCACGATGAGTACTTACAATAGGATATAGCTTTTGACGCTGGTGAAAAATGTTAGGATCGCTTCGGATCATGCCGAAGAGCTGACGTATCGACATCTCCTGTTGATAGTAGGCACCACAAACAAATCCCATAAAACCCGCGATGGCATAATATAGACATTGCTGTGCATTCTCGTCTATTAAAGCCATTTGGTATTCATAAAACATCAATCTTAAAATAATGCAAATATATTGTCTTCTATTTATATAGTTTGGATCAAAATTCCGCCTATTAACTTGTAATTTTGTCTTCAAAAGAATTTTCGCTCTTGACAAATTTTCTATAAATTAGAGATTATTAATGACATCGCCTACTTTTGGAAGCTGTTTCATATATATATTAATGCTTATTTAAATTAAATTTATAAACTTTAAATTATCCCTATAGTATTTTGCGGATAACTAACTAACTAAAGCATTTATAGATATACATATTTGGCTTATTAATATTCAAGTTTAGTTTCATAATTTATATGACCATTTACTTCAATTAAAATTTTCCTAAACAAAAAAAAGTTGACTTAAGGTCAGTGAACTTACAAATATTTTTATTTACAACGTTCAATTCTAGGCAAAATCACGAAAGACTTGCGATTTACTGGGATAATTGCTGCCAAAGAGCATGCTCCTACGCAAACCATCAAAGAACTTGAGTCCCGCATAATGTTCGATCTCTCGGATGTCGCAGAGAAAAGCGCGTAACGTAATTTGTGGCGGAATCGAAGCATTGGGGAGCACATAGGCCTCCATGTAGGGTTTGCCCAAAGGCAGACGCGACTCAATGGTGATGACTTTAAAGAAATGCGTAGGTACTGCAACCATATTGGACCCAATCATCTGATACTCCAGGCTCCACTTGCTGGAGTTCTGCGTCGGTCGTGGCTTGTACAGTGGTCCAGTGCAAACGTAAACGGAGCCATAGCGCTGCGTTAATTGACGCACATAGTTCTCCAACTTATTCCAGGCACCGCTATTGAAGCCTTGATGTATTTGTGGTGCAATGTTGGTCAGAAAGAAAGTCTCATTGCAATGCAATTGCTGACTTCGGTGATTGCCCGCTGCTGCCAGATGGCCACGATCGAAACCCGAATGCCGATAATCGGCGAGCGAGGCGCGAAAAGTCGAAGGAACACTCAAATCAGGCCGATAGGTGGCGCTAGCGCGGCTGACACCGGGCACGCCATCTAGTGTCGATTGCTGCAAATGCTCGCAGACCCAGTGGGCAATGCGATTGCGGCGATCGTAGGAGAGCACAAAGTCGCTATAGACGCGCACATCGTCCAGCCCTGGAAAGCCATACTTCATGATCCGTTGCACATGATGCATTTCATTTTGCGTGGCAAAGAACGAGAACTACGGTAGAAATTAAATATAATAAAAAAGAAGGAAAGTTATGTTGCTTTATCTTACTGCATCGAATATTTGGGGACTAATGTAGTAGGCGTATGCATCTTGTTGCACCAGTTGGCGCAACTGACGCGTTGCATGCCAGTGTTGAAAGTAAACACCTGCCACAAAGCAGCTTAGAAGAGAGACCGCCCATCCCAGAGTCAAGCGCAGCCAAGGGCGGCTCATAAAGTTGACAAATACGATGAACCGTAATTTTAAAACAAAAAATTTGAAGTGAACATCTCGCACAATGCTTGCTGGGTGGGATACAAGCAACGAACGCTAGGTGGCGCTGGTAATAGTTTCTTGTATATTTGTTGTAATTGAGTGATCCAAATTTATTCAATTTGATTAAATGGTTAATCGGAATTTCAACTACTAAAGGATACATTCAACTTTATGAGTATTAGAATATTAATATTATTAGTTAAATTCAACAATTGTGAAATGAATTGTCATCCTAATTTATGAAATTATAGCAGAAAATTATTCACAGAAGATTTTCATATTTTCACAAATATTTCATAAATAATTTATAAATCCAAGCAACTGAAAAGATTTTACATATAATAGCATGGCTCATTGGATAACTGATATTTCTGTTAATTTCATAGTAATTATTCAATTTACTTTAATAGACAGATTGTAAATTAAAGAAGAGAGAAGAAAAAAATAATTTCATTAAATAATATGTATTACATTTTTAGATTACATTCAAGAAAAAGATATTTGGAAGGAAGATGTTGACCATTAAGATTAATAAATATCATAATAAATAACACAACAACTTAAATAATTGTCGAATTTATATTTGTCACTAATTTCGAGGCATTTACGAACGTTAAATAATACTTAGTTAGCGATAATAGTACGCGCAAAAAAAAAAACAATCCGCAGATCAAATAAAAATACTTAGGCGACAAACTAATCACATATTTACATAAGATTAATCGGTGATAGTTGCCAGGGCTGGCTCATGGCCCTGGTTAGTCACTTGCGTGTTGACAAAGTTGCGATCGAGACCCTCAAAGAACTTGAGGCCAGTTGCATTCTCGATATCACGTACATCGCTGAGCAGTGATCGCAGCTCGGTGTTATCGCTTATCGATGAATTGGGCACCACATAAGCTTCGGCATAAGGCGTGCTATGCAATTCCTTCGGATCGACAATGACGATCTTGAAGAAATGTGTGGGCACCGCAATGATGGCGTTATCTTCCGGTTGAAACTCCAAATACCAATTGTTGCTTTTCAATTCGCGCGGCAAGTAAATGGAACCGGTGTACACAAAAACATCGCCATAATTCTGGGACATCTCATGAATGTAGAGCAGTAATTTCTCCCAAACGCGTGCATTGAAGCCGCGATTCAAGAACGGTTTAATATTCGCCATGAAGAAGACACGCGCCGCCTCCGAGTGTTGAAATGATACATCGGCCATGTGATTCAAAGGTCGAGGTCGTACCGAAAGGCCATAACGCGATGATTGCGATAGGGGATTATTTGTGTAGCTTGTGGGTTCGACACGTTCGCACATCCATTGTATCGCGGAGTTTCGACGATCGAATGATGTCACAAAATTGTACGTCTCATTCAAGCTAATCTCGTTCATGCTGGGAAATCCATACTTCATTATTCCGCCCATGCGATGGGATTCCGATTCATCGCATTCTTCCTCGAAAAACTCATTGCCAAATTGCACATAGAATATATCCAGCTGTAAAAGAAGGAATTTGTCGTATGATGAAGCCTAGACGAACTCTCGAGTATTTTCCCCAAATTTTGTAGCTATAGCTCTTATAACCCCAGAGATCGAAGTGTTTACATGAGCGGACAGACAGGCAGACAGACTGGCTTCAAGGAAATTTGCTTACCAACGCATACAGTTTACGCCTAATAAAATATGCGTGTGGATTGCGTTGTTCCAGCTTCTTAATGTTGCGTATCACATGCTGATGTTGATAATAAGCACCTAGAGCAAAAAAAGTTCCAGCTGTGGCTGCGACAATCGCTAATTTACCACTCAGGGGCATATCCATGTCCACATTTCCAATAGAGGTCACTCTGTAATTTTCCAATTAACTCACAAAAATTTCTATATATTAATTTATAAAGTATTTAAATTTGAATGAGGTTTGTTTTGTTTTGATAACTGTGGCAAAGAAATCTTGTAAATAAACAAGAATTGAAATTAATCATAAAGAGCTTTTGATTACACTATTCCTTAGAAAGTTTTCAAAATTGTTCTATCATTAAATTTTTTGTGAAATATAATTATATGTTTGTTTTCTCTGTTCTTTCAACTTTTCTTTCACTATATATTAAAAATCTTGGATTAATTTTGTAAGCATTCAGAATTTATTTATTTATTAATAAGTCCATTTATAATTTCGGATGTTTTTCTGGCAGTTTCCTGCAACTTATTCTTTACTGCTGTTGATCTTTCAGATTTTCATAACTTACTTCTTAAATTCATTGTAAGCTTTCAGTCATGTTCAGAAGCTTTCACAGAGCTTACAGTGATTAAACATTATAAAGTCATGCTATTGTTTACATTAATTGAGTCAGTTGCTGGCAACGCGAAACACAAAACGAAAACGTTATCGCTTTTAGCCATTTCGAAAGTTTTCGTGTCTTGTGGCAAGTTCCTCGCTTCTTGCTGCGAGAATCTAGTGCCAAACACTTGCCAACTGCATTAAGTCAATAGGAAAAGTTGCAGTCATCGCTTCCTTTTCCCTCCTTTCCCTTCTGCTCTCTGATCTCTACAAAACTGACCCGACACAAGTTTATAATAAGCGCCGAGCTAGTCCAATGGCTGACTAAACCAAAAAGCGGCGTTAAGATTTATTCGACGAAGCTCGTCGCACTTTGTTATGCTTAAAAATGTTAGTTGCGGATTTACAGTTTTCCGCTTTTCAAGTCAAAACTTTTGTGCCCATTGGGTCTAGCGAGTTTCCATGAAAGTTTAACCATTGACAACCACACAAAGCAGTCCAATTTCGAATTTTCTGGCCAGTTACAATCCGCTTGTGAGCACACTAAAAACATATCGATAGTGGATTTTTTGATTATTAGTTTTGTATATTAACAAACACAATTTTGCAGTTTAAAGTTGTTGATTGCTAAAAATTCTGTAAGGATATTCTTAAATAGGTATTGTTAAATGAGCGATAAAATTATTAATATTTTTTAATGTTTATATATTTATATTGAAAGTATTATATAAAATTTGTGGGGAAATAAAACTTAAAGGAAAAAAACATCTTACATTTGATTTATTATATTTATAGCTTTTCTGTCTTAAAAAATTAATCGATAGTAAATTAACATACAACTTTATTAGGTACTTTTATAAAGGAATATATTTATTTCAATGTCTGGAACTTTTCGAAAAATATTCCTTCATTCTTCCGTCAGTGTGAACATTGCTTCCCATTTCCTTTTCCATTCATCGCTACTATCGATAGTTTTTTCAGTTAGAAAATTCGTTTTAAAACTTTTTCCCTTTCGTCATCTAGCACTTTTGTCGACATCTGTTCAAAATTTGTCGAGACTTTCTGTTTGAAAAATAAATTATAATAAAATGCCAAAATGACTTTCTTTTCGGATAAAAAGCAGTTGGGGTTAAGCTGAAGCACAAAGCTTGCGAAAAGTCCTCGGCAGTTAATTCAGAATCCTTTACCTTTAACATCCGCCCCTCCTCAACATACTTTAGAGTCCTGCTGTACTTGTCACTGGCACAAAGGAACTGTTGAAAAAGTTTTGTGACACTCGAGCGAACAAAGTTACGACTTGTCGAGCAAAATGCGCCGAAAGTGCAGTAAATTCTGCGTACGAAACAAATATTTTAATTCGCAGTTACAGAAAAATAATAGAAAGGATATAATCCAGGGGTTTAAGAGGGGATTGAAGCGGGCTTCTGTAGGGATTGTTGTTGAGCGCGTCCTGTGAGGCCTGCCAATTAATTTCTCAACTCTAATTTGCGGTTTGCCAATTCATTAGTGTGTGGGCGTGGCCAGCCTCCATTTTGCATATTGATTGACGTCTGCGAGAGGGGAATGGGGACTGGAGTAGGGTGCTGTGCTCAAGGGTTTTTGCGGATTTTCTAATCAACGAGCCTCACGCAAATTTGCATAATTGAAATACCGCCTCACGTTCACGTCGCCCGACTTGGCAGGTGTGGCATGCAAAGAACCCAGTGCCGACAAACTGTCAGGTGTGTGTCCGTGACCAAAGTGCTGAAAACTTGACACGCCCCAGCCCCAAATCGGGGTATGCGGCATATCCTGGCAGCGTGTCCTGGCATCCGAGCCACCTCCGTTTGGTGAGCGATTGACTTGCTAAGTGGCAGAAATTTGTCGCTTCATTTGGTAAACTCATAAATAAATTATGTGTTTCGGTCTGCATAATTAACTCAAGCTACAAATCCGATTTGAGCCAAGCAATTACCCGATAACTGAGCACCAACACAGCCTTTTTTTTTTTTTGCTGGTTGTGTCCTAATTATTACAGCTTAGCCCGCAGCCAAAAAAAACTCTTTGGACTCTTACAGGTGAATTTTAATTTGTTTGCGATTTTCGACAAACACAACGAAGGGAAACGCTAATAAATTTCTGCTAAATCAGTGGGGAATTGTCTAAATAAGAATCACAATTTGGTTAATTGGTCATGATTAATCAAGTTCCTTATTTATGTGCTAAAGATTTGCTATGATTAACTACCGATTTTTATACCCGCTACCCATGGGGTAGAAGGGTATTATAACTTTGTGCCGGCAGGAAAGTTCAAATATTCAGGACAATAATTGATATTAGAATGATAATAGTAAAATCGATAAAAATGCAAATGCTAACATTGATTAGCGCGTATTCCTTAAATAATCAAATAATCAACCAATAATGCAACGCAATGTCTTTCTCAAAACAGAAATCTTAAAGAACACAAATTTATGCGTTACTTTGTTGCAGAAAACCCCCTTTTAGGGTATATACGAAACATATGTTCTGATAAATTACGAAGCTTTTAAGCCGTCAGCAAAATAATTAGTTGAGTGCAACATAGTTGTAATCAAATCAATAATTTATTATTTTTTAATTAAAACTCGCATTTTTTTTGAGCTGATAAATTTTCATAACAATTTAATGGAATTTTTTCGCAATGTTCCTTTCGTATAAAAACTCAAATGCTGCGGGTTTTGGTATCCACAAGACAACTAGAAATGTTCTCTACATTATTAGCCCTGCTCTCAGTAGCAACTTTTGGTTGCGCTTTGCACTTGCCAGTTGACCCAGAACTTCTATTGATAAAAGGACCAATCAACAATCGCATCGTTGGAGGAGAGGACACACCGATAGAGACAATCCCTTGGCAAGTGTTGCTGCTAAAACTAGGACGGCATTACTGTGGTGGCGTCGTCTACAGCAAAAACATCATAATAACAGCCGCCCACTGTGTTTGCGATAACTATGCCAATATTCTTGATCCCAATATTTTTGATGTGCGCGTTGGCAGTAGTAAGTCTAACAATGGTGGATCGGTTATTAAAGTTGCCAAGACAATCGTGCATGATCGTTTTACACTTCATCCAATAATTGAATATGACATCGCACTAATTTTGCTAAGTTCGCCCCTTGAAATGGGTCCAAATGTCAAGGCCATTCCACTAGCAGATTCAATTCCTAATGACGGAGCTTCAGCTATAGTCTCTGGATGGGGATATACGGAAACTGGAGAGGCTTCGCTCCATTTGAAAAGTGTGTCTGTGAACATTGTCAGTCGCGAAGAGTGCGCCAGGGCTTATGGTTACAAAAGAATTACACAACTAACAATCTGTGCTTCTTCCCCTGGTTCCTGTAATGGTGATTCTGGTGGCCCATTGGTTTTTAATGATGAGCTTGTAGGCATTGTTTCTTTTGGAAAAATTGGTTGTCCATCCAATTCTCCTAGTGTATATGCAAATGTTGTTGAGCTTCGAAAATGGATTGAAGAGGAAGCCAAAAACCTAAGCTCATCCTAAGACATTTGTGAATTAAATTGCAAAAATAAACGTAATAATGAACATTAAATTGATTGCATATTATTTTATTTTAAACTTATTTCTTGTAATCGTAAGAAAACTATATTCTACCATTGGGGAAAATAAATAAAAAAGCCGCAGTCAAACACACTCGAATGTGGAATATTCGTTACATATTTGAATAAAATCAAAACAGCGTCACATTATTCTATTATTATTATACCAAATACCGTAAAAATACTAAAAATATACGAAATATGGTACATTTATATAGTAATACCCTTAGTAAGTAGCCGTTTTTTTCCATACAAAAGTATTTCTTTAATAACTTCGACAATTTTTAACTGATCGCAACCAAATTTTCAGGAATTATAAAGATTATACGGTCATTGGTATATCGTCCCGCCTGTTGACCCTGATCAAGAATATAAATATATTTTAAAGATTTCCTGCCGGCACAATGTTTTAATATCCTTCTACCCTATGGATAGCAGGAATAAAAATGAGCACAGTGCGGTGTAAACATTTTAGGTGAAAATATAAAAAAAAAATAAATTATGTAAATTAATATTGACTAACATTAATATTGTTTTCAACTAACCAAAATACCTATGACTAACTCGTTGATTTAATTATTTAACTTTTTTCCAGTATTCAAATTATGAAATTAAAGAAAAATACTAAAGTAAAAGCTGAAATATACGACACAATAATTAATAAAAGAATGATAATAGTAAAAACGATGAAAATGCAAATGCTCACATTGATTAGCGCGTATTTCCTATCAAATAATCAACCATAAACCTTTTGCAAAAGCCGAAATCCTTCTTGGTCTTCGATTGAAAAAATGTATATGATACAAAAATCCCCTTTTAGGATATATAACATACAAAGGTTCTGAGAAATTACGAAGCTTTTGAGCCGTCAGCAAAATAGTTAGTTGAGTGCAACAATAAATTATTATTTGTTATTACAACTCGCATATTTTTAACCTGATAAACTTTCGTAACTATTTGAAATTTGTTCTTATAACATACAACTTTTCTATAAAAACTCAAACGCTGCGGGTTTTGGTATTCACAAGACAACTAGAAATGTTCCCTACATTATTAGTCCTGCTCTCAGTGGCAACTTTAGGTTGTGCTTTGCACTTGCCGATTGGACCTGAATTTCTATTGAAAAAAGGACCAATAAACAATCGCATCGTTGGAGGACAGTACACACCAATAGAGACAATACCTTGGCAAGTGTCGGTGCAAATAGGAGGATCGCATCATTGTGGTGGCGTCATTTACAGCAAAAACATCATTATAACAGCCGCCCACTGTTTTTTCGATGACTATGCCAATATTCTTGATCCCGAGATTTTTGATGTGCGCGTTGGCAGTAGTACGTCTAACAATGGTGGATCGGTAATTAAAGTTGCCAAGATAACCGTGCATGATCGTTATATACATTATGTACATAAAAAAGACACACCAAAAATCCAATATGACATCGCCCAGCTTTTGTTAAGTTCGTCCCTTGAAATGGGTCCAGCTGTCAAGGTCATTCCATTGGCAGAGTCTGTTCCCAATGACGGAGCTGCTGTGCTTGTCTCTGGCTGGGGACGAACAGAGACCGAATTCGTTGCAAGATATCTAAAAAGTGTTTACGTGAACATTGTTAATCGCGAGGAATGCGGCAGGGCTTATAATATGGAAAGTACGAAAGCTAAAATCTGTGCTGCTTACCCTTGGAACGATTCGTGCAATGGAGATTCTGGTGGACCATTGACTTACAGAGGTAAACTTGTGGGCATTGTTTCTTTTGGGCCTGACAATTGCGGTGATCCCAATGTTCCTGGTGTCTATACAGATGTCGTGGAGCTTCGCAAATGGATTAAAGAGGAAGCCACAAAACTAAGCACAATTTAAGACATTTGTGAATTAAATTGCAAAAATAAACGTAAAAATGGATATTAATCTGACTGCATTATTATTTATATTTATTTCATGTGATAGTTAAGAGTTATCTATATTTATACTCAATATTAATTCATTGCTACACTCGATTGTGCTCGACTGTGGAATCTCCGTTGAAATTTTAAATAACATATGCAAAACAATAAATAATTGTTTTCGACTAAAAAAAGTTTTAAGTAAATGATCAGATATTATGCCAAATAATAAAATATGCACATTAATTTTATAGCTGTCCTGTGAAACTCCTGTAGACTCCTTCCAAATTATTTTGAAAAAAATATATTTGAACATTTTGTTAACCTTGGAGAACTAATTTATGTTAATGAACACAAATATCTAATCCGCTTTAGAGTATACGGTATACATATGCTTTTAGAAAATACGAGGTTTTTAAGCCGTCAGCAAAATAATTAGTTGTGTGCAACATAGTTGTAATCAAAGCAATAAACATTTTGTATACCCGCTACCATAGGGTAGAAGGGTATTATAAATTTGTGCCGGCAGGAAATGTATGTAACAGGTAGAGAGAGGCATCTCCGACCCTATAAAGTATATATATTCTTGATCAGCATAAATAGTATTTATGATTCCTGGTTGGTTGCGATCAGATAAAAATTGGGAAAGTTATTAAAGAAATACTTTTGTATGGGCAAAAACGCCAACTTACTAGGGGTCTTAGTTGCTTTGACCGACAATCTAGTATATTGTGCCGTCTTTGGTATATTCTGAGTGTGGTACTATATCGATGTACCAAATATATTATTTGGTATATTTTTTTTTTTTAGTATTTTTGTATTATTTTCGATATACTTTGAAAATAATACCGCAAGCGGGTATTTCACAGCCGAACACACTTGACTATAGCTTTCTTACTTGTTTATAGCAGTTTTTATTTTGTTTAGTTGTTTTAGTCATTAGCAACACTGTTAATTAATTCTTGGTTTTAAATCAGAGTAATGTGTAACCGGAGGGGTCCAATGGCTCTATATGTGTTAAAAAGGATTATCAACTTCTTTAACATTCGCTTTACAGTGATGTTAATAATTTCTAGATCACATCTGTTAACACAACTTGAAAGCAAACTTTGTGAACTGTTAATATAACATATGTTAAGGGCAAAAAGCTTTTATTACACAAATTGAATTTAAATATCTACATTATATTTTAAGAAAATTAATATATTTATATTATCTGTATTTAATATTATTTTCTACCATTAAACAAAGGTAATACTTTTAATTAGATATCGAATTTTAATAGACTATTTTATCCAATTACATTCAATATTCAAAATTTGTTTGAATTAATTGTACACTTATCATATAAGGTATTCCTTTATTTTTGTTAGCTTTTATAGCAGTAGAATACCCCAATTCAAGCAAATACATAATTCTATATTCAATTTAAACAATTTGTTCAATGCAATTAAGCCATTATCTGTATTCAACGCCATCCAATTAGATAGCAAATGTAATTAAATTTTATAAAATGATATACACTTAAATTATTAGCTCTATTAGCCAATATCAGTATTTTATACTATGCACATACATCTCTATTAAATTATTTATTATATTTATTCTAATTCAATTAATTTTCTGAAATGTACTACGTTGTTTAACGACAAAATAAAACATAAAATTAGATAAGCAATAAAAACAGAACATGCTTTCATGTGTTTCACATTCGCAAACAACAAAACCCAAGTTCAGCTATTTAGCTGAGAGATATTTTTCACATTTTGTCATGTTCTCACTCTATCTTTTCGTCTTGCTCTCACGATTATTCTCTTACAGATTAAATGTGTAACGGTTAATGGACATTGAATAATTAACGCCTCTGCCTAAATAGCCGGCGCCCGCGTTTAGTGGGCACTTCTTATCGCGTCACAGTAGCGAAGAGAGAGAATAAGAGGGAGAGAGTGAGTAAAAGAGCGTAGACAATATGTCGCCACTGACAGATCTCTGCTGGAAGTGTCAATTCCAGTTGAATGCGCTTCGATCGTTCGCCTTGCTGTCGACAGTTAGCAGTTGAGCACGCACCATTGAGCGAGGTGGAGTGTCTAAATTGGTTGCTGCTCCTCTGTGTATGTGTTTGTTTGTGCTTGTGAGTGCGTCTTTGGAGCAACGAACGATTGGGAGTCTATTAATTCAAGATGCGAATTACATACATCATTCTAGCTACGCTTAGCGTAACGCTAGGTAAGTCTATCAATTATTATTACAAAAATTGTAATATAGTATTTATTGTTTGAATTATCAGCTGCGCCTTCAACCGAAACTTCCGCTTCCTCAATGGAGGAGCTGAACAACAAATGCGATCACAAGTTGACGAAATCGAACAAATATTTAGATTATCCATTTTGGAAGAAGTTCTTCAAGCATTGGGTTCCATTCACAAGCAGCTCGCGTGTCAAAATGCAATTCTTTCTATTCAAAAAGGATTTCCCCGATTGCGGTCGTGAACTTTTCCCAGGCGACGATGAAACCTTGGAGAATTCTGGTTTCGATTCACGTCATCCCACACGGTAAGTTTTCAATTTTCTCTTTTTGTTATTCCCAGATCAATTTATTTTAGATTAGCAAATCAATCATTTTGGTGGTGGGAATTTGTTTTGTAATTTACATGTACGAAAAATTGTATAATTAAATGACACGTAATAATTATTGCTGAAAAACGGTTTGCTATATTTTTGCTGTTGTAAAAATTGAAGTTAAACATTAGTTGGGTTGTTATTGTCGATTCACATGCGAAAACTGGTTTTGTTTAAATTTTGTTTTATCAGCCGTTGTTGCCCTGTAGGACGAGAACGAGCAGTAGGGTATATTGTAGCTTAGATACAGTATGTAACAAGAGTAACGCAAAATAGAAAAATATTCAACAAAATTTAGCACCTAGAAAAAAGGCGTACATTAATTATTGTTTAACTTTAGTACAGGGTACTCTAAAGTCGATAGGTTATGTTTTACTGCTATCTAAGTGGTTTTCGTTGTGTTCTCTATCAACGAGCCTATAAATAAAAGATAAATTATATTAGTTACATATTATATTAAGTACAGGGTAGTCTTAAGTCGATACGTTTTACTTCGTTAGCTTCTAAGTGGTTTCCGTTGTACTCTTTATAATGAGTCACTCCACAATAAATACATCGTCAATGTTATGATCTTTCCAAATATTTGCCAAACAAATTAGCAGACAACATTTGAATTTAAATAAATTTCAAGATTAGATAAGTTTACTGATCTATTTATGATATTCCAGCATTATAATACACGGCTGGATGAGTCAGGGCAAGGGATCGCTCAATCGAGACGTGAAGACCGCCTATCTGAGCTTGACAAAACCGCGACCCAAAGCTGAAGGTAATGAAGATAACGAAATCAAAATCCCTCTCTATGAAGACTTCAATATTGTTGTCTGCGACTGGAGTAAAATTTCCTCGAATGTGAATTACTTCGGGGTCGCCGATATGGTCGAAGATCTGGGATTTCTACTCGCCGAATTTGTGCGTCATCTTCACATGCGAGCGGGACTTAACTATGACGATGTCTACTTGATTGGTCACTCGCTGGGTGCCCAAATCGCGGGAAGTGCTGGAAAACAAATAAAACCCTATCGCTTCAATACGATCTATGCCCTGGATCCGGCTGGACCTGCGTTCCGTGATCTGAGCGATGAATATCGCGTCGATGCCAGTGATGCGCACTATGTGGAATCGATACAGACGAGCACGGGATTAGGTTTTGAGCAGCCCGTCGGACATGCGTCGTTCTATCCGAACTTTGGCAAGGATCAGAAAAAGTGCTATATGTATGGCTGTTCGCATAAGCGAGCTCACGATTATTTTGCCGAGTCCATCAATAGCACCAAAGGCTTTTGGGGCATTCGCTGTGAACGCATGTCACGCAAGAATTGGATATTGCTGGATAATGATGGCGAGTTTCGCATGGGTGGCGAACCTTCGAATCCCAAGAACGGCACCTTCTATGTGAAGACCTACGATAAACCTCCTTATGCCATGGGCAAAAGAGAAGTGCTGGAAAAAGAACCGCTCAAGGAGGAAGCTACTACTATCGTTTATCATTAGGAAAGTATTACAAATATTATTTAATGTGCACAGCGAGTGAGATTGTCAAAAATATTTCTATAGATTCCTAGCCAAGCTACGAAATAGTTTCGAGTATTTTTCCTTTTTTTCAATTCTCAAAAATGTATAAATACATTTTAAATAAATATTATAATAATAAAGAATCAAGATATTCTTACTATCAAAATTTAAATAAAATTATATTAACAAATAAATATAAGAGTTTAAGGAAATAAATTGGAGGAAAACGACAGCAAAAATAAGGAAATTATAACAAGTAAGAAAACACAAAAGAATGATGAAGTTTCCTAAATATCTTCTTTAATTAAGTAATATACCTATAATTATTTAGTTCACTTTAAATTTTTCAAGACACAACTTCTGCCGTCCCAAACTTAAAAACCCTTCAAGGTAATTTCAGAAAAGTTGAGCGAATATTGAAGAGCAATTAAAAATTCGAAAGCTTCTTAAACTTTCAATTAAATTCTGGAATACTAAAAGCGTTAAAAATACTTAACTGCAAAATAAAGTTTTTATAAAGCAATTTTTTATATTAATGTCAGTTAAAAATATAATATCACACTCAATATTTACAATCTCAACTTTTACAACAAACTCAAAAGGTATTTCAAATATTTAAAGAAAAGTCAAAAGTCATTTTTCTTTGGAGTTAGCAAGCATGCAATTTCTGTGGATTGGCATTTGTTGGTTCTATCTGTTGATGTTCATTAAGGCATTGCCTTTGCCAAATTGGAATCCCGACTACCTGGAGGATGGCCTGGATTTTCCGGACATACTCGATGATTGGCACTATGAGCTAATGCTGAAACGCAATCAGAAATATGCCCAGCTTTACATGTGAACTTCTGCGAAATTGTTGTTTTCCGGCCCAGCTAAAAGTTTGTAGGAATTTTAATTAAAACAAACAATGTGTTTTACCCTCGCATACACATACACACACACAAAAAGGAAAGGTGGAAAAGAAAAGTGTTGCAGTACAACGTTGTCAGACATTGCAAGTTGTCGGGGCAAGTTGTTAATGCATTTACTCGGCTTAATTAGTTGACATTTTACATTATTCATACGCCATGTGTGACCGTCCCAGTAAAGGTTTGCAACCACAGTTGTGCCTTACCATCACATCCCTGCCCTTTCCCTGCCCTCTCCCTTCATCATAATTTTCACTTACATAATTAAAGTTGTCGTTTACGTGCTGAGGTTAGATGCGACCCGACAACTAAACACGAGTGCAAGAGCTGCAACAGAACAAGCTACAGGTGGGGCAAGCATTTTGTTATGCGCTAGACTTTCTGCAGAGTCATCAAAGCCATGAAGGCAACGTGACCTTATTCGAGGGTAGTTGTTGTTGTTGTGATGCCCGTTTTAGCAGCGAGGCAGTAAAGGGTATTAAAAGCGCGCCATATATCAAAGCAAACATGACGGCGCTTGCACATAATAACGATAGATGGCGCTGATAACACTATGAAAAAGGAGTAATAAAATAAAATTATTACTGCAATGACTTCTATTAACTATTTTAAAATATATAATAATAGAATATAAAATATAAAAATAATAGTTATACAATATTCATCATAATACAATAAAAAATATATTCCTTACAAAATATAAAAGCAAACATACAACATAAACTATGAATAAGAACTTTTAAAAAATTTCAGAAAAATATAAATAAATAAATTATGAGCAAGAAAAATTTAAATTTTAGAGAAATTAAAAAGAATATTGACATAAATAAGAGAAAGCACAATAATAACTTCAAGTACACAGAAAAAACAAGTAAGAAAGTTACAGTCGAGTGTGCTCGACTGTGAGATACCCGCTACCCATTTTTAATAAAGGCAAAATATTGCGGTATAATTTTCAAAATATACCGAAAATACTAAAAAATACTAAAAATATACCAAATGATTTGTTTGGTATATCGATATAGTACACCATTCAAAATATACCATAGACGGCACAATGTACCAGATTGTCGGCCAAAGCAAAGCCCATACAAAAGTATTTCTTTAATAACTTCCACAATTTTTATCTGATCGCAACAAAATTTTCAGGAATCATAACTACTATAGTAATTGTTATATATACCAAAATTCGTAACTCTAGCTTTAAAATTAGGCTTGTTATTCGATTTTTTTAATTTGCGGGGGCGGAAGTGGGCGTGGCAAAAATTTGAAACAAACTTGATCTGCGTGCAAACATAACAAATGCTGTCGAAAAAAAATTATAGCTCTATCTCTTATAGTCTCTGAGATCCAGTGTTTCATACGGACGGACGGACAGACACACAGACACACAGACAGACAGACACACAGACGGACAGACGGACATGGCTAGATCGTCTCGGCTGTTGATGCTGATCAAGAATATATATACTTTATAGGGTCGGAGATGCCTCCTTCTACCTGTTACATACATTTCCTGCCGGCACAAATTTATAATACCCTTCTACCCTATGGGTAGCGGGTATAACAAGCAAGAAATCTATAGTCGAGTGTGCTCGACTGTGAGATACCCGCTACCCATTTTGAATAAAAGTAATATATTTTGCGTTATTATTCTCAGTAAATACCAAAATACTAAAAATATACCAAATGGTATATTTGATATATCGATGTAGTACCACATTCAAAATTCAAAATATACCATAGACAGCACAATATACCAGATTGTCGGCCAAATCAACTCAGACCCCTAGTAAGTAGGCGTTTCTTTAATAACTTCGACCATTTTTATCTAATCGCAACCAAATTTTCAGTAATCATAACTACTATAGTAATTATTGTATGTCGCAAAATTCGAAAAACTCTAGCTTTAAAATTACGCTTGTTATTCGATTTTTTTGATTTGCGGGGGCGGAAGTGGGCGTGGCAAAAATTTTAAACAAATTTGATCTGCGTGCAAACATAATAAATGATGTCGAAAAAATTGTTATTTATCTCTTATAGTCTCTGAGATCCAGTGTTTCATACGGACAGACACACAGACGGGCAGACGGACATGACTAGATCGTCTCGGCTTTTTACGCTGATCAAGAATATATATACTTTATAGGGTCGGAGATGCATCCTTCTACCTGTTACATACATTTCCTGCCAGCACAAAGTTATATGTTAATACCCTTCTACCCTATGGGTAGCAGGTATAATCAAAGAATTAGTCACAGGAGTTTCACAGGACAGCTATAAAATTAATGTGCATATTTTATTATTTGGCATAATATCTGATCATTTACTTAAAATTTTTTTAGTCGAAAACAATTATTTATTGTTTTGCATATGTTATTTAAAATTTTAAGGGAGATCTCATAATCGAGCACAATCGAGTGTAGCAATGAATTAATATTGAGTATAAATATAGATAACTCTTAAATATCACATGAAATAAATATAAATAATAATGCAGTCAGATTAATATTCATTTTTACGTTTATTTTTGTAATTTAATTCACAAATGTCTCAATTTCAGCTTAGTTTTGTGGCTTCCTCTTCAATCCATTGGCGAAGCTCCACGACATCTGTATAGACACCAGGTTGACTGGGATCACCGCAAGGATCATTAGGCCCAAAAGAAACAATGCCCACAAGTTTACCTCTGTAAGTCAATGGTCCACCAGAATCTCCATTGCACGAATCGTTCCAAGGGTAAGCAGCACAGATTTTAGCTTTCGTACTTTCCATATTATAAGCCCTGTCGCATTCCTCGCGATTAACAATGTTCACGTAAACACTTTTTAGATATCTTGCAACGAATTCGGTCTCTGTTCGTCCCCAGCCAGAGACAAGCACAGCAGCTCCGTCATTGGGAACAGACTCTGCCAATGGAATGACCTTGACAGCTGGACCCATTTCAAGGGACGAACTTAACAAAAGCAGGGCGATGTCATATTGGATTCTTGGTGTGTCTTTTTTATGTACATAATGTATATAACGATCATGCACGGTTATCTTGGCAACTTTAATTACCGATCCACCATTGTTAGACGTACTACTGCCAACGCGCACATCAAAAATCTCGGGATCAAGAATATTGGCATAGTCATCGAAAAAAACAGTGGGCGGCTGTTATAATAATGATTTTGCTGTAAATGACGCCACCACAATGATGCGATCCTCCTTTTTGCAGCGACACTTGCCAAGGTATTGCCTCTATTGGTGTGAACTCTCCTCCAACGATGCGATTGTTTATTGGTCCTTTTTTTCAATAGAAATTCAGGTCTAATCGGCAAGTGCAAAGCACAACCTAAAGTTGCCACTGAGAGCAGGACTAATAATGTAGGGAACATTTCTAATTGTCTTGTGAATACCAAAACCCGCAGCGTTTGAGTTTTTATAGAAAAGTTGTATGTTATAAGAACAAATTTCAAATAGTTACGAAAGTTTATCAGGTTAAAAATATGCGAGTTGTAATAACAAATAATAATTTATTGTTGCACTCAACTAACTATTTTGCTGACGGCTCAAAAGCTTCGTAATTTCTCAGAACCTTTGCCTTATACCCTAAAAGGGGGTTTTTGTATCATATACATTTGTGTTCTCTGAGATAAATTTGTTCAATCGAAGACCAAGAAGGATTTCCGCTTTTGCGAATAGCAATCCAGTTACGTTAATGGTTGATTATTTGATAAGATATACGCGTTAATCAATGTGAGCATTTGCATTTTCATCGTTTTTACTATTATCATCCATATATTATTTACTGTGTCGTATATTTCAGCATTTACTTAAGTATTTTTCTTTAATTTCCTAATTTGAATAGTGAAAAAAAGGAAAAGTCACAGGTATTTTGGATAATTGAAAACAATATTAATGTTAGTCAATATAAATTTACATAATTTATTCTTTTTTTTTTATATTTTCACCTATAATGTTTACGCAGCACTGTGCTGGTTTTTATTCCCGCTATCCTTAGGGTAGAAGGATATTAAAACTTTGTTCCGGCAGGAAATAAACGTACAAGGCAGAAGAAGGCATCTCCGATCTTTAAAATATATTCATATTCTTGATCAGCGTTAACAGTCGAGACGATATACCAATCATCGTATAATCTTTGTAATTCCTGAAAACCAAGGCTATTGCTATATAAATATACCAAATATACCATTTTGAATATTTATTTTAGTATTTTTTTCGGTACATTATTTTGGAATACTTTAAGAATAATGCCGCGCTGTTTTGATTTTATTTAAATATGTAACGGGTATTCCACAGTGTTCGACTGCGGCTATTTTACACATTTTCCCCAATGATAGAATATAGTTTTCTTACGATTACAAGAAATAATTATAAAATAAAATAATAATAAGCAATCAATTTAATGTTCATTATTACGTTTATTATTGCAATTTAATTCACAAATGTCTCAAGTTGAGCCTAGTTTTGTGGCTTCCTCTTCAATCCATTTTCGAAGCTCCACAACATTGGCATAAACACCAGGATACCCGGGTACAGCGCAACCTATGCCATAAGAAACAATGCCCACAAGTTCACCCTCATAAACCAATGGGCCACCAGAATCACCACCACAGGAATCTTTTCCAGGGGCAGCAGCACAGATTGTTACTTGTGTAATTCTTTTGTAACCATAAGCCCTGGCGCACTCTTCGCGACTGACAATGTCTACATAGACACTTTTCAAACGGAGCGAAGCCTCTCCAGTTTCCGTATATCCCCATCCAGAGACAAGCACAGCAGCTCCGTCATTAGGTAGCGACTCTGCTAGTGGAATGGCCTTGACAGTTGGACCCATTTCAAGGGGCGAACTTAACAAAATTAGTGCGATGTCATATTCAATGAAGTGTGGATGAAGTGTAAAACGATCATGCACGATTGTCTTGGCAACTTTAATCACCGATCCGCCATCGTTAGACTTACTACTGCCAACGCGCACATCAAAGATCTTGGGATCAAGAATATTGGCATTGTTATCGCAAACACAGTGGGCGGCTGTTATTATGATGTTTTTGCTGTAGACGACGCCACCACAATCATGCCGTCCTAGTTTTAGCAGCAACACTTGCCAAGGGATTGTCTCTATCGGTGTGTCCTCTCCTCCAATGATTCGATTGTTTCCTTTTTTCAATAGAAATTCAGGTCCGATCGACAAGTGCAATGCGCCGCCGAAAGTTGCCACTGAGAGCAGGGCTAATAATGTAGAGAACATTTTCAATTGTCTTGTGAATACCAAAACCCGCAACATTTGAGTTTTTATAGGAAAGGGAACATTGCGGAAAAATGTCATTAAATTGTTATGAAAGTTTATCAGCTCAAAAATATGGGAGATTTAATTAAAAATAAATAATTTATTGACTTGATTACAACTATGTTGCACTCAACTAATTATTTTACTATGTATATACCCTAAAAGGGGATTTTATATGCAACAAAGTATCATATACATTTGTGTTCTGTAAGATAAATTTGTTCTCTAAGGCCATCTTCAAAGAACCCCAAGGAGGATTCCCCAATGTTTTTCTGCTGCATTTTGCTTTTGGGAAAGGCAATTTAGTTACGTTACCGGTTGATTATTATTATTGATTAAACGCAATGCAAAATGCAATTAAAATGGCCTAAAAGGTTGGCATCTTTACTTAAACGAATTAAGTGGACAGCTGTGGTTGAATTAATGTGTAAACAACAACCAGCCAATATTCATACGTTCATCGGGTAGCTGTCAGCAAAACGATATCCTGATAGCAGGCCCCTGATGGCAACCAAATTTTCAGGAATCATAATCATACAAAAATTCGCAGCTTTAGCTTTAAAATTACGCTTGTTATTCGATTTTTATACCCGCTACCCATAGGGTAGAAGGGTATTATAACTTTGTGCCGACAGGAAATGTATGTAACAGGTAGAAGAAGGCATCTCCAACCCTATAAAGTATATATATTCTTGATCAGCGTCAACAGCCGAGACGATCTAGCCATGTCCGTCTGTCCGTCTGTGTGTCTGTCCGTCTGTGTGTCCTTCTACCTGTTACATACATTTCCTGTCGGCACAAAGTTATAATACCCTTCTACCCTATGGGTACCGGGTATAATAATAATGACAAAGCAAGAAAAATTTAAATTTTAGAGCAATTAAAAAGAATATTCACATATATAAGAGAAAGCACAATAATAACTTTAAGTACACAGAAATAAAAGTAGTTTTAGGCGCAATAAAAAAAATGCAAGCAACTTAAGTTCAGTTGGTAAGTATTAAAATTCGAATTTATATACACAAAATAATACAACTAAATTAAATATAATATGATTTGCCAAAGCAAGAACAAATCAATGTAATTAAAACTTACATACAGAAAACCCAATATAATTTAATAATAATACAAATTTATGAAAAGGCAATTGATTTTACTATATTTAGTTCGGCCAATTACTATTCATTTTGTGAATTGAATGAATATACATGTGTTAGATAGTTCAACTAACATAACCATTTAATATAGTTATGCGCACTAGAGAAATTCCAATTAAGATATATGAATGCCTGGCAATTGGCCAAGTTATCGACGTATTCACAGTTTTCTAATCTCAATCTGATCAATATCGTTGAGAGTGACACTTTGAAATGAATGACTGAGTGGCATGCCACATTGCCACATTCGAGATACTACACATGGCAAAATGTGGGCTCAATTTATGCAAAATGATTTAACTTTGGGCTATGCGACGTCTTCGACTGGTTTTTGCAGCAATTCGATTTCACAAACGGAGCCAGAGAGATATCTGAACTGAGCATTTGATTATTTAAATTGCATGCTCATTGCGTATAAATAATTTATGAGCCATGGATCTGCAGCTGTGGCATTCTAATTAAGACATGAACATAATTTAGCCCAAATGTCTCCCCCAAGCAGGGTGAACTAACCAACTAATGGTCATTATTACAGGACTACTAGGACACTATACATATACTATATGTATGCACGTCTGGCGTCGCCCAATGCAATTTACACATTGAGCTGGCGAAAACCTTTGGCTACCAACTTGAGGACCAATTTGTCGTCCCTCTCTCTTCTCTCCTCTTCATGTAACATAACTCACTTTATGTGTGCGTTGAGATTGTTCACCAAAAGGGTTCCACACAAAGGAGGGAAAAATTCAAATAAAATCTGTAAAAGTAAAGCAAAAATAGAAGGTGCTGTCGAGACTTTTGGGTAAAACAAGAACAAGAACAATGACAATGGCAATGGCAATGACAATGACTTGTCATCCAGTTTCGTATTTCAAAGAAGGGGAAGGAAGAGCACTTAAAGTTTTGGGATTGACAATGCGCCCACAGACTCGTAAAAGTTCATGTGAACACGCACTTAGGTCAGCAGATACTTAGATACTTATGTATCTCGTCGTAAGTTCTATATATATATATTGTATCTATGCTATTTGCACAATTTTATAGCATTTTTACGGTGCACAAGTTTCCCAGTCACAGGCAGGCATGCCATTGCTTTAAAATATTTAAATTCGATGTCTACGCTGTGCCAAAAAGGGTTTCTGCTTTCCGTTTCGGCATCGCCTTCAAACTTTGCTTTCATGTGTGCGCTCTCAGCTGTGTAATGTGTTGTCTTGTATGGCGCCAAGTAAGGTGTATGCCAGGGATGCATTAAAATCTGAAGGTACATTTTAGTTTAAAAATTCAAAATTGATCGATGAAAATTAACATCACATTAGTGATCAGCTTGGCATATGTGACAAAAGCTGAGTGCCTTACCGCTTGCAAGTGTGCAGCCCTGGTCGTAGACATAGATTCCCTGCTGACCCAACATGGTATGCATGTGAATGTGTGTAAATAGTAAGTTCACTTGTAGTCCCGTCGCCTACTTTTGCGGTGTGATTTTATGTGCAAACTTAAATTATACAATTTGAGGGCCATGAATACATTTTTAGTCCTCATCTTTGTTGTTGCTAGTGCCGAAAAGGGACAATGAGTTGCTAAATGCTTTGAATATTCTTCTGGCCATTGCTTGGGCTGCATGCATAATATAAGCACACACTCACATACACATGTACTAGATATGTAAGTTTGCTTTGAATTCGGCACACCCACACTCACTGCCACACGCACACTTGACTGTGTTGACAGGTTGAGCGTGTCATGCGGTTCGCAAAAATTGTTGTATACATCTGTCTTGCTCTGACTGTAACTGATATGGAGAAACCAAGAGATTTTGGTTTTATTCTTTCATTTGTTGTCCAGATACTGCTGAATATTTTCTACATTTCGACTATTAATTATATTTGCTTTGCATAGTTTTGCGAGTTCGTTTCATCTACTTGCCAAGCCACAAAACAACATTCGAGATCACTCAAAATTCTAAAGTCACTCAAGTCAAAGTCGTTGAGTTAAAGCTACATTGCAAAAACAACAGCTTTCAATAAATGCCGCCTATTTACAGTTAAATTTTTTTTTATGGCAATTGCCGCGCTCAAAAATTCTTATCAGTTCGCATGGCGCGCGTGGAGTGTTGAAAGCTTCTCGGTTTTTTGTTGTTATCGATATGTTTTTTTTTTATTGTGAGTATGCGTTATGTAGTGAAATGTGTAATTAATGTAATAAATAAATTTAAATTTAAATAATTTTGATGTGTTATTAAATAAGTCTGTCAGCTGTTTTGCTTTTTCGCTCCTGTTTCTCTCTATCTATATCTCTTATTAATTGTAATGCTCTTTAAGCGCATAACAAAGTACACACTTTGTTAACATGCAAATAGTGAAACATAAAGTCAGCAATAAAGCGAAAGGCGTCTGCAGCAAAATGGATGCTGTAGTCCACCCAATATTGTTGTTGCAACTTTCTGCTTTATGCGTGCGTGGGTTTATGTGTGCATGTGTGCGCTTGTTTGCATGTGTGTTTTGCATTGCATTGCACTCAAAATAGCGTTAAGCTCTCACAACAAAAGCCAACGCAAAACGGAAAAAAAATCCCAAGAGACTGAGAGAAACCAAAAGCTTTGCCCTAATTCAATTATGTATGGTGTGTACACACTGGCCAGACGTGTAAGTGTAAACAATGAACGCAACGCCTGCGCGGCGGTCGCCCCCCTTGGCAACTCTTTTCACGTCGCACCTCTTGCTCTGTTATCACATTGTTTTACTTTATTTTTTCGCGCCACGCATTTGTACAAATTAAATGCGATGGCAACTCTGGAACTCCCTGAGTCGCCATTTAATTCGACTGCAGCTTTGCCTGAATCCCAATCCCATTATCATTGTCGCCACTGCTGTGGCGCTGCTGCTGTTGTCATTTGTGCTTTATGCTACCGCAAAATGTTGCCATTGTTGCTATGCACAAGTTGCAGCAACACATTTATGAAAACTATTTGCAAATGCAAACGGCATTAAAAGCAAATGCAAAAAAAACTACACTCGGGCCACACTGCAACATGCTGTTTTCAAAAGGCGAGACTCTGAGCACGTTTCATGTTATGCCATGTACATATGTATATTATACGTACTCATACATGCATATGCAAGCAACAGCAGAAACGGAACTGGACATTTCTCCCATAGAGAAGGACAACTGTAGGGCAGGTCAGAATGTGCTGCAAAAAGAAAACAGAGCAAACAAATCGCAAATTGAAACAAGCAACGAAGGAGTGCAGCAATATTCAAAGGTGAGCAGCTACGTAAACACCCTGTAACATGAAGAGTTTCGTAGCAAGCAGCTAATTGCAAACAGGCATGCACAAGTTAAGTAAGGCAATCTCTGCTTGGCACGATCGTTGATGCACTCTGTTAACAACATCGTATTGATAACAGAAGTCAGTTACTGCCAATCGCAGCGTTTTCAAGTTGCAAGGGTATAAAAAAAGAAATCAGATAAGTAGCAGCAGCAGCTGGCGCAGTCTTGGCAGCCGCTTTGCCTCATCAGAGGCGCAAAGAGAATGGCAAATAAAAATCAGAGTCAGTAGCAGAGCAAAGGAGAAGAAGAAAAATATGAAAAGAAGGGAAATGGGAGGGCCACGGCAATTGGCTGACTGCCGTCTGACGTTGTTAACCCTGCAAGTTATGCATTCTTAATTTAATCGCTGGAAATTGACTCTCCAGAGTGCGATGCTACCCAAGACTTAGCGTGTCTCGTCTGTTGCCTACTTCAAGGGACGAAGACGCACGGAGAAGGGGAAAAGCAATTTTGAAAACTTTGCTGCAGAGATGGGCGCATATATCATGCGATTATGATTATATTGCATAGTTTGCATTATCCAATGGCTTGGAAATCTTTTCTAGTCCAAACAGACATTAAGCTCTCAGCTCAACGGACAGTTTTCTCTCACACTCCCACAAACGCTTACAAAAAGCCATGCAAATAGTTTGCCAGACGTTGGCCAAACTTTGTTTTTGGGCCGCCTGAGGGCGCAAGTGTCTGCATAACTTGCACAACTGGATTATTGGACAACGAAAATGAATAAAATGAAATTTGCACACATCTCTCTAGAACAAGAACTTTAATTAAGTTTCATAAATTTTGCTATGTATAAATCGCAAACACTATTGAGCAATTGGCATTTGATTGATTAACATATTTTGCATTGCAACGTTGACTTCACTTCGATTCTCTTTTGCTTCTTCTTTCATTTCGGTTTGTCTGCATCTCGGATTTTTGCAAAGTTTCTTTTCTTTCTTGGGGACAGCTGTTGATTCGTTGCGTTGACGTCTTTTAATTTATAATGCAATCGCTTGGCTTATCACCTTCTGAAGCCCCTACGGCCCGCATTTCGACTCGAGTGTCACACCTTTCACTCTTTCTCTTGCCCTCTTTTTCGCACACACAAGCAAGCAGACAGACTCTGTATGTAAATGGATCTGGGAATATGGCTAAGCACGCGTGTTGTGTCGCCGTCTGTCGCCGTTGTGTTGTCTCTGCTCTGTGCTCAGCGCTCTGTGCTCGGTGTTCGGTTCGGTGTTTGCTCTCACGAGATTTACAACGTGACAGCGCACAAGGCAGATGCAGGTTGACCTAGGGACACGCTCCAAGCACACACACCTGCAGCACCTTTTCCAAGCTGGAAGGGCGGGGCAAGTCGGAAAATGCCATCGACGACGTTGGCGACACGTGCCAAGGACACTGATTTATATGTTTTCCATTTTTGTTTTATTAGCGCTTGGTGTATCTTTCATTTCTTCTGTCCCTTCCCCAACGGCAACGTGCGTGGCATTAATGAGCTACCCCACAATCCCTCCCAGAAGCCATTTCGCAATCCCAACTCTAACCTCAACTATTACGAGTGCTCATTTTAAAGTGGTCGAGCAACGAGTTGCTGACTGTGCAAATTAAAATGGCATGAAATAGTCATAAATTGCGCATTGGCGCATTAAAATTTTCTCCACCAAAACGCTTAAAGTCCGCACTCGCCGAGTGGCTTCATTTCATTTCAGCGAAAGGGAGAGAGAGAGAGAGAGATAATCAGGGGTTTGGTGGAATGCGGGGAAGCGACGACGAGTCCATAAACCGACAGCTGTGGCCATCTCCAAGCGGAGCGGATGTTGCTGGCAACGGAAATGGCTGCGTACTATATCCAGGGGGCATCCCAATAGTTTGCGGTGCTTTGAATGCGTTGCATTTGCGTTTTACGAAATGAATGAATGAATTTCTATGTGCTTCTGCAATCACATTTTGCCTCGATATTGTATTGCACACGGTGTTTGTGTTCTAGAAAGAGATTTCGATTGCAAATCGTTTACTGAAAAGGTGAAAGAGAGTTTGATATACATAGCTGTTTTTTAATGTCAGTTCATTTAATTGCGTTTTTTTTATTCATACAATTTAACAGAAATTTAATTAACGGTGAAACTTCATTGTCGACAATTGCACATGGGTGTAATTGCACTTAAGTACATGCATTTCAGATAAGTGCATAAAATTCAATGTAAACCGCAATAAGCAACTCATTAACACTACATCTTAAAATTCAAATACATTAATTATAATTGACATATTGCATCAATTTTCAGTCATCTTATTTTGTGTTTTGTGCGAAAAATGGTCGATAACTGCAACTCATTTAATTGCAACATATTAAATATTCTCATCAAATTCTATTTAAATAATAATTTACGGATTATTCATTCTAAATCGCTTAACCTAAATCCATTGAATATAATATCACATTATTACACTGATAGTATATTTTAAAAGTTTCTTTCTCTTGCAATTTTTCACTTAAACATTTTACAACAGATTGAAGATAATTGCATTATATACACTTTTTATTTAGCTGAGTATTTCCACTGCTTTTTCAATCCACTGCCGCATCTTCACCACATCGACATAGACACTAGAACCCCCACAATTCTGCTGGCCTAAACTAACGATGCCTACCAGCTTGCCATCGAGGACCAAAGGGTCCCCAGAGTCACCTAGGCCGGCATGACTGTACGCATTGTACGCACAAAACTTATCATCAAATATTACTGGGTAGTACTCCAATAAACACCAGAAATGACTCAGGACTTGCAACTGCGCCACTTGCAATGTTGTCGATGGACTCAAATTATTACTGTGACGTCCCCAGCCCGTGATCGTTGCCCAACTCCAGGGATCGGGACTTTTTTCTGCCAGTGGAATTGCTTGTATGCTTGTGCTGAACTTTAGAGATTTCTTTAGAAGTAGCATCGCAATATCATTTATTTTTCGCGTGCTGTTGTAATCCTCGTGGCAGAGAGTTTTAGCTATGTTTATCAACGATCCTCCTTCGTTGTAGTTTGTACAACCCGCTCGAATTTGGAATTGTTGTTCGAGTTTCTTTACAACACAATGCGCAGCCGTTATTACAAATAGTTCACTGTAGATGCTGCCACCGCAAATGAATTCATTATTAAGGAGCAAAGCGATCTGCCAAGGTGCTTCCTCAATTGTTACGTCTTGGCCACCAATAATGCGATTGTCCACATAATAACTATCCACGGAAATTGTTAAAATATTTAGGAACAGTAGATGGAGACACTTGCAATACATTGTAAATATTTAAAATGGAGTTTTTTGCTTTGAATACTCTTTCATTTATAGCCCAAGAGCTGCAGGTTGTTGGCAATAAATCACAAATATTAGTGATAGTTTATCTTTATTTGAAGTGCAAGTTGATGAAGTCTATGCTCTATCTTTTGTTTTAAATATGTTACTTGAGGTATTTTTCATTTAAATGTTCCAGGTTGGTATTTATAAGTGAAAAGTGACACATTGAAAGATGTCATTAGCTAAGCTAAGCGTCATACAAGTATTATTTAATATGGGGAAACTTATTCCATATTGCATATAATTATTCATCGAATTTACATTTAATAATTTCACATTCATTTTGACTTTTTATATTTTTTAAATTAGGAATTTGAGAAATATTTTAAAATTTTCTTAAATCTTCTTTAACTTTTTATTGTTGTAAAGAATGAAAGTGACTCGTTGCTCACTCAACTTATATGTCAAATTTTAATAATTTAAAAAAAAATAAAAAAATTAATGAAATCAACTGAAGTATTTCCAAATATTTTTTAATGTAGGAAATTATTCACCCAACGTATATTGAAAATATATTATTACGATTTTTTCATATATTAAGGAGAATTATTGTTTAGGTCATTACTAAGAAATAAAGCTATTAAAATAATAATAGTATCTATTGAAAATATGCAGGCAATTCACATTTCGTAATTAATAGAATTTAACTTGTTGAGATTTTTTTTTATGAATTGAATTTATAAGACAGATTATCGGTAGATACTCGTATATGAGTATATTTTTTGTTACTACTATATGCTGCTCTCTTTCGTTGTTAATAATTTGCCATGAGCTTTAATTTGTTGCTAAGAACGAAACTGAATTTGGGAACGTTTGCATCTACGTGGTTTGCATATTGCGGTCATATCTTTATCAGCGAGCTGGCAACTTTGCTAGCCAGGGAACAAAGCGGCGGCGGTGGCTTTTTCATTTCAATTTCCCGGTGAATTGCCGTTGGCTGAGATGGAGAGAGAGAGAGAGAGAGAGGTTTGAGAGGAAGGTGGCGGAGGAGAGATCGTTGCACAGATTGGATTGGCAGACTGCGCGTAGACATTCAGGCATTTGGCCAATTTAGTTTAACGCGCCGTTTTTCGAATGCAAAAAGGCAAAGCGGAGAGGCAAAAAAAAGAAGCGACAGCAGCTGCTGCTGCTGCTGCTGCTTCTGTTATCATTCAATTGCCGCCACGCCCACTTGAGCATTTTGAATGCCAAGTACGAGGAGCATTGAATGATGCTTGCTTGGTTCTACGTTTTCTGATTTAATTGGCCGCACGCAATGTCCGCTTTGAGTCCGAAAAGTCAGAGAATGGAGTTGGCATTTTGGTGCACGAGGGGTGCCAGCGAAATTAGCTTAACAAGCCGCTGGCCACAAAAGTCTGACATTGCGACCAAAAACGAGCATTGTCACCTCGAGGACAGATGCCAGTTGACAAAAGAGAGAGGGCGAGGAGTGCTGTTGAAATCGATTGGATTGGATTGAAATTGTTGACCGTCGACCAAGCGACATGGCCTCGGGTTAGTTGCATGGCCATCTGATTGCATTGTATCCGTATCTGTGTATGTGTGGGATTGAAAAGCGTTTAAAGCGTTGCTGAGCATCGAGGGGTGCGATTACGTGTTTGGAATAATTTGTAGTGAGGCAGCAGAGCAAAGAAAAAAAGAAAATAAAAGGAAAAAACATGCATACCAAATTAGTTTAATTCAATAAAATCTTCAAGGGTTAAAAGGAAGTTATGAGTCAGCATCATTTTGTGCTGGCATTTTAAATTTTGCTATCGATGAAAGAGGCAGCCAACAGGCAGCACTTGCAACAACCATTAGCCACGGGCCATTTTGCAAGTTTTATTGCGCACAAGTCTGGAAAGTAATTCTATTAAAACAAACAGCGTTACAGCAAACAATCAACTCGCAACGCAAGTCGATAACATTTTAGCTGCATAAACAAAATGCATGTTGAGCATCGGAGTCTTGGCAAATATGAAATTCCATTAATTTGATGCATGTTCATCGCTTGTGCTTGGCATGCGCTCTCAAGGTGCATCGCAAACAGACCACGGGGCGTATGATTAATGCATTCTGCGGTTCTTTCTTGCTAATGAAATCAATAGCTTGGCAAAAACTGTAAACTTCAAATGTGTTTAGAATTTGAAATATAAATACTTGTGATAACATTTAAATGTAGTAAATTGCTAGTTAAGCATTTAATGTAAAAGCTTACGATTTAAATTGAACTGAGCTCAGCAATTTAAAGTGCACTCAATTATTGTCAATGCATTAACGACCTTCAACCGGATTGTTATTATTCTTGTTGTTAGCAATAAAGTTATAAACTGATTACAGACAACCCAAACCCAAGGGCCAGACATTTTCAAACTTGCCCCAAAAAATTGAATGGCCATAAAAGTTCTTGCCCCTTTTGTTTGGCCACTCACAAAATTTGTTTGGGTGAAAACTTTTGATTTTTAATTAAATGCAAGCAAAAGCGTTGGGAGAAGGAAACGGGAAACGGGAAACGGACATGGAAATGGAAATGTGGCAGAGAGTTGATTCGCCGTTGAGTTCAGTTCTTCATTGCAATTAATAGGTTATAAAGCAAACAAACAAAATGAATGCGCGCTCACAAAGCGAATCAACTCAAATTGTATGTTTACTTCTCTCGTTCCCGCTCCTGTGCTTCCCTTTCAGACAGGGAACGGATCCACAGTCAAAGGAAAAGGAAACGTGGATACTTTTACCAGCGATGTATTTAATTGCATCCCAATGGAGCGCATTCGACAAACTGCAACAACAAACAGCACAGCAGGGAGTAACAACAAAAAAGCGAAAAGTACTTTATCGAAATGTTTTTCTTTTGCTTTCTTTTTTAACATGTGCAATGAAAGTAAGAATTTGCCCAAAAGAGTTGACGAGTTGTCTGTGTATCTGTGTGCAGGTATCTAAAGGTGGGGCAGACACTCCTCAAAGGTAACGAACGCAGTTGAGTGGCGAGTAACATCTTGCATCGCTCCTTGGGGAAAAATCATTTTGCATAAGGTTTAACAAATATGTTTTCATATGTATGCTTACATTTCCATGCTTGGCTGAGCTTTTTTCTTTTTCTTTGTGATTTTCGTGTTGCAATTTATTCATTGGCCAAATTAGAGGAAAAAATAACTGCAGAGCTGAATTTTGCATCTTCTTTTATTCACTGCAATTGAATAGACTTTTTGTATCAATTTCTGTACAACGTGAAATGTAAATGTAACTACAGAAATTATTAATAAATTGAGTAAACACATAAAGAAATAAACATCTAAGAGATGTTTAAGCATATTATATTATATTATTGTATTAAAATTGAATTCAACATTATCGTGTTACTTTTTGTCTTCTATTTTAGGTCAACTAAATGGATGCCTTGAATCATGGATTTTAGAGAAAGTAAGTACTGAACATGTCAAATTAAATATAACAAAATTAATTTATGGAATATCAAACAATGATGAAAGACCTTCAAGTCAAGAAAATGCAATTTACAAATTTATTCAATTGTATTAAATGTCAAAGCTTTAAACACTGTTAACTGAAGAGCATTCATCGGTCGAGCTGTGATAAACTGCCACAATTCTTAGTTGAAATAAATCCAGCTGAGTTTTATCTCCATCTCCATCTTCATCATCATTTCGTTGTTACATCTCATGGCTCGAGGAAAGCTTAATAAAAATGTATTCATTTCGCATTTGTGTCAAGTTTTGCAGCTTTAATTTGTTGTGCACAAACTTAGTTACGAGTTTGTCAGCTTAGGAAATTGTAAAATAAATTGAAATATGAGACGGGCATTTATCATTTGCCACATATTTCATATAAGCACTTTTCCCTCTCCATCTTTTTGTGAATATACTAAATACTCCTTTTCTGGATGTATTTTGCGGGTAATCCGAATATTTGCGACAGTAGCAGCTGAGTCCTTGGGATGCATAAAACTATCAACGAAATGCAGGCTGAATTAAAATATTTATGCATGGTACGTGAGGCACATGTTTATACTGCCTCATGTTGTGTGTGTGTGGCAACTTTTTGCTAGTAACAACGACAAATGTGGCAACATTTTGATTGCTGCTGAAGAATAAAAACGGGAGGAGAATTGCGTGCAAATTTGTTTATTGTTTTAATAAATGTCAACAGTATGCAATTGCCGGCAATTAAAGACATGCTCGACAGTAGTTGATTCTGTTGCATGCAACGCCATGTGTTGCAGTGCGTATGATAAATGTCGGCTGTCAAACAAATGAAATTCTGCCCATCGACTGCATAAAACTTGCCAAACTTCTTTTGTGGCCTGGTATGAAAGCAAACCAAAAACTTGCGAGCCGCAAAATGCAATGACATAATTTATGACCAATCCGTAGGGGGCGGCAAGTTTTACCAACGGACAAATGGGCGTGGCAAGGAGATCAGAGGTCACGGGGCGTTGCTTATGGCCTGCCATTTATTTAACCGTATGCGCAATTTTTTGTTGGTTTGGTTTCGCGTCCGTTTCGGTTTGGTTTGATTTCATTTCACAGCATGCTGCGATTTGTTCGATTGGAAAAATTGAATTATATAATTTTGATGAGCATAATAAAAAGCGGCAGTTGCACTGGGGCGTTGCAAACGCTATAATTTACCACTTACAGCGATAGAGGAATTACTTTTATTATTTAATGAATAACGCGCAGAATTCAATTGAATATAATTTTAAACCAAGGTAAATTATATTAGATTTTATGGTAATTTGTTGAAATGAATTAAATCTAGGAATAATAATATTTTAGTAATGCGGCTTTCAACTATCTAAAGTATATGAGGTATATTTATATATTTCCGAAATGTATATGAATTTAATCTACAATTTCTAGTATGTATTGTTTTTCTGTAATTGAAATTCAGTTCGCGGTATTTCACGGTTGAGCATACTGTGACTGAAGCTTTCTAAGTAATTCAAATTGTAGATTCAATTCTAGTTATACTATTTATTACGCGCTTAAAATTTTATCCCCTGCCATTTCGAATCGTAATCTGATTGCATTTCTTTCTACATTTGTCTAACCCAATGCCCAACTTTTGATAATCTGCCAAATGTTACCCAAACTGATAATTCCCAATCATTGCACAACATGCAGCATATTTGCTTTCCACATGTTTAACTTGTGGCTCAAGTTATTTTAACTGTTGTTGCCTTTTCGGCCAAAGGGATTCGACTGCCGAATTGGGGAAAGCGATTGGAATAGCCAACTAGCTTTTAGTGCTATCGAAAAACGGAATAAACTTGTTTCAAAACGTTTACGACATCTAAAAGTTTTTGTGGCACAAAACCCAAAAAGAAATCTACAACATTGGTTGTGAATGTATTTAGCGCCGCATTTTCCATTTGCACATGTGAAAAAAGAAACATACAGAAATATAGAAACCAACTTTACGTATTCGAAGCGTTTTTCCATCGAGTTAGTTTTTACAAAAGAAAAAAAAAAAAAAAGAAATGAAATGAAAGAAATGTTGGGGAAAAACGGAAACGCCGCTGCCTAAAAACTACAACAAATTTTCATGTGCCATGTTCGACGTATTCATAGACGACTTTTTGGCGCTGCACACAAAATTTTTGGAAATTGCATTTGCGCCATTTTAGTAGAAGAGGAGAGGAAGAGAGAAATAGGGAGATCGGGGGAGACACACTGTATGTGTATTGCCATATTTTTGGCCCTTTGGGCTGTAAAAGCTAAAATGTTTGGCGGCTCAAAAACGAAAACGCGGCAAGAAGCGAATGGCGCCAAAGTGGATTGCCAACTGCTGTTGTTGCTGCTGCTGCTGCCACGCCCCCTCTCTCTCTTTCCACATGCTGCCCATCACTTTGGCCACTTAAAAAGGTGTTGGTATACCTGTTATTGCCTCTCTCTCTCAAAGCTCTCTCTGTGAGCCTTTTGAAATCGCGGCCACCTGGCGTTGGTCACGGATTTTGTGGGCATGGTTTTGTGGGCGTCTACGTATGCCTGACTGGCCTGACCTGAGTGCAGCACTCTCTTTGTCTATTCAATTGAACTGGTTAACAAGTGCAGCGCACGCTACACGAGTCTACGGTCTACGGTCCGATCTCTGCTTAATATCCGGCTTGAAATCGCTGAACGTCTGGCTCTGCTTCTAAGTGGCTGGCCTCGTTTTATTGGCTTTCAGTGCTGATGCAATAAACTTGCGTAAAAGTTCGCGTCTCGTCAATCGCTATGCGCTTCAATTTCCATATTCACAGTCTCTCATATGCGTTGCCATGAATTTGTTAAAGTGATTACCACTTGATAAGCCGGAAAAGTTCCTCATCGATAGCTCGGATTTCTTTTTGGAGTAAAAGGATTAAATTTGAATGCATATTGTATGTTTGTGCATATGTCGAGAGCGAACAATCGAGATAAATCTATAGATTGAGATGTACAAAACTATAGTTTACTTCAGAGTATGAACTTGAGCTTGTGACTTATGATATTCAATAATAAGTTAAAATTTGACCGTTTTTGCTCAGGTTTTCTCTAATCACGTATAATATTTTGTACTACAAATTGGTAAGGAAACAAACCTGACAAGTCTAGAGATAGAGTTGAGTATTAATATATAGTAATAGATAGAATTATATTTTGATAAGGATGTATATAATGATTTACATATATAAAGATTCACTTACATTTACATAGATAAAGATACAGGTAGAATTATAGATTGCAATTCAGAAATATATGTAGGTGAGGATGTAAATAATATATACATATAGAGAATGATATAGATAGAATTATTGATAGAGATACAGATATAGGTATAGATCGAGAAATAAATACAAAGAGGTAAAGATATTGATGATATACTCGGATATAGAGATACAGTTAAAGATGCAGATATATAGAGCTGTAGATTGTAGATGCAGATAGATTTAAGGAGCAATAACAATACACCAATCTGCAGGCTTTGTGAATAAAGTTTAGCTTAACAACTTTACAGTATTGAAACATTTAATTTCCGATTCAATTTTTGTTTGCTCTCCTGGCGATCTGCCAATAGCTTTAAGCTCGTGCGTCTGTCTACTATGTGATTTTGTACTTCGATGTGACCAACATGAACATACTATGTACATATTTTTAAACAAAAGACCGCCAGTTGAGTCGTATAATGCGCATGGATTGCACAGGAATTCCTTACTGATTTATTTATGGCACTTTAGTGTGCGTGTCACACCACTCAATTTGGTTATTCATTAAAAAACCAAATGGAATATGCTCTACCAGTGTGATTGTGTGCGTGTGAGGTGAGAATGTGAGTGTGAGTGTGCGTGTGCTTTAATTGCTGGGCATTTTTAATGGGCGAACACGACCGTACAATCGACACATACAATCGTCATATAATACAATTCCCCTACAATGTGCAATCGAGCGCATTCGGCAACAGATGCTGCGGTTGTCATTAAAACACAACAACGCTCAACCGCTCAATGTTTGCCCACACACACACACTCTTGAATACATTTGCCATATAATATCATTCAAATAAACGATATACCGAATTTGCGAAATTAATTAAATCGACAGAAAGTAACGGCACATTTTGGTTGTGGCATTTCGCGAATGTGAATGTGAATGCGATTCCGATTCCGATTGTGAATGCGAATGCGAATGTGAATAACGTTGGGAGTCACGTTTGTTGCGTCGCCATCGATGCGTAAAATCAATTGAATAACTTTAAGCTGCAACGGTTGACAGGTGTGAGCTTAAACCTGAATACCTCGCTGTCAAATGGATAAAGCGAATAAACTGATCAACTTAATGAACGTCGACACTGCGCAATCCAACCACAGAAGAGAAATGTCATAAGATATTGAAAATGCATTTCATTTTTTGCTCTGAGATTTAATTAAATTGATTTTGACTTCAAGTTCAAGCCATCCGATTAACTGAGGTGAACTTCAGTTATAGCCGGAAACTCAACTCGTTGAGATTCATGTTGTGCAGTGTAGTCAATTGCATAAATAATTTAGTTGTTGCCTTTGCCTGGTCAAAGGACATTAGCGTGGAAGCTGTGTAAGTCGTGCAGTTCGAATGTTGCTATTTAATCCTTGTCTGCATTGATTTGCATTCGCACTTGTCACACCTTTGGCTATACTCTACTTATTGAATAATTTAAATTTGTCAAGAGAGAGTAAGTGCATGTGTCTGGTATTTCTGTCAATGCCACTCGACTCAATTGTCAATTAATGTCGCCCAGATGTGACTCTGCTCAAGTTGTGTTGTGTTGCTCCTTTTTGTGTAGGGATGGAAAGAAAAGGGCATCTCATTAATAACCGTAGAACCAGCAAACTCAATGCAAATGTTCATACATCACTCATACGTCATGTGGGTTAATCCAATCATTAGATGCCTGCTTTGCTGTTGCCGTTTCTACTCCTGCTGCTGCGGCCTGTGAGTGACTGAGATCCAAGTTGGATACGCTTTCGCATACGCCACTGACAGCTCATCACCCATCGCACATCACTCGGCGATGGTTAAATGTCTAATCTATGGTTGACGGCAATGTTGGGCCTCAATTCCAGTTTGTGGATATCAATCACAATGCTAAGCTCCTGCGTGCTTCATCCCTTTGCCTTCGGGTCAGCTGCTGGTAGCATTAGTTGGCAAATGCCTCATTATGCCCACTAGATGTCCAAGCTTTAACCCCATCAGTTGGATAAGCAGCAGCAGCAGCAGCAGCAGCAACAACTTCCTCAATGAACACCTTCGCAAGCTGTGCACTTAAATAATTAAATTGATGGCATTAAGAAAAGTTTTCCAAACGCGCCAATTAGTTGTTAGTGAAGTTGTCAACTTGACGAGAGCGAAAGCGGCAAAAAAGAAAACTCGATTGGAATTCAATAAACTAGGAAATGATTTGCATAAACTTTTTGCTAATATCATTTATTTCTATTATATGGCAATTGCAAATGAGAAAAGTTCAGTTGGTGTCCGTGTACTTAAAAACTTGCGAGTGATAAAGTGAAATAGATATCCGAGCTTTTAATTTGAAAATAGTCTGTTTATTATCAGTTGTTGTAGTAGTTTGTTAGATTTCTATCAAAATTCGAAAATAATGTTTAAAAACAAAACATTTAGTTGAAATTCGCTGTTGAGTTGTTATCTGGACCCAGGCGCATCGGATGCTTCACAAATGTCCCGCCAACCTCCGCCGATACCCAAGACAGCTGAGCGTACGCCGGGTCCGCTGGGCAAGGATACAAAAAGCAACAATGAAAAGTTCTTGCAGGATTTGTATTCCAACACAAATCGGTTTCGCAAGATGCACGGTTGTCCTGAGTTAAAAGTAAATGCCGCTCTCAGTAAACACGCTCAGGAATGGGCGAATGTATGCAATGTAAAATTTTTGTATTCCATTATTTGTAATATCTTTAAACTGTTCCTTAGCATTTGCGGGATAAGAACATAATGCAGCATCGGCCGAAGCCCAAGTACGGTGAGAATATCTTTCTCTCAGGCGGCATGGATGTAACTGGTGATTTGCCAGTGGAGATGTGGTATCGAGAGATAAATGCCTTCAATTTCGATAAGCCAGACTTTACGCCCACTTCGGGGCATTTTACGCAGCTCATATGGAAATCATGCACAGAAATGGGCGCGGGTGTGGCACGCAAGTTCGTCAAACAGATTTGTTTTTGGTTTACACTTATGATAATATGCGATTATCTTTTAGGGCGGATCGTACTTGGGTTGTTTGCAATTATAATCCACCTGGCAATGTTATGGGTCAGTTCAAGGAGAATGTGCCAAGAAAACTATAGAGCTATAGAACTATGTAAACATTTGATAAAGCTCCAGAATTTTAAATTTTAATAGCGAAAAAACTAAAAATTCTTTTAATTTAAATAATACTATATTTAAATTAAAAGTGGGAATTTTAAAGCTAATTTTCTTAAATACCAAAGCAGGTTCATTTCATAATAAGAAGACTAAGATTTTAAGTTAACATCATAATACAATATTTCATATTATGATTTTATAACAAAATTCTAAGAATATTTATCTTTTGGGCTTATCAAAATGATAGGAGACATTCTTGCGTGCGTCAAGTCAAATTTGCAATATTTCGAGATAGAAACATTTCAATTCAAGGGTCTAATAATAATAATAAGAAAGCTACAGTCGAGCTTGCTCGGCTGTGAGATACCCGCTTGCGGTATTATTTTCAAAATATATCGAAAATATTACTACTGTATTTGGAATATCGATATAGTACCACATTCAAAATATACCAAAGACGGCACAATATTGACAATAACATATACCAGATTGTCGGCCAAGGCCACTAAGACCCCTAGTAATAAGTAGGCGATTGTGCTCATACAAAGTATTTCTTTAATAACTTTCACAATTTTTATCTGATCGCAACCAACCAGGAATCACAAATATTATTTATGCTGATCAAGAATATATATAGGTTATAGGGTCGGGGATCCCTCCTTCTACCTGTTACATACATTTCCTGCCGGCACAAAGTTATAATAGCCTTCTACCCTATGATAGCGGGTATATAAAATGTTTATTGATTTGATTACAACTATGTTGCACACAACTAATTATTTTGCTGACTGCTTAAAAACTTCGTATTTTCTAAGAACATATTATATGTATACCATATACTCTAAAGCGGATTGGATATGCAGCAAAGTAAACTAAAAATTTGTTCATTAACATAAATTAGGTATTCAAGGTTAACAAAAAGTTCAAATATATTTTTTTCAAAAACAATTTTGCATTTTTTTTTTTTGGATAGTTGAATGACAATAAAAATTCAAAGAATTAACCACACGAATTTCATAGAACAGCTATAAAGTTAATGCACATATTTTATTATTTTGCATAATATCTGAGCATTTACTAAACATGTTTTATATATAATATATATTTATTGTCTTGCATATGTTATTTAAAATTTTAACGGAGATTCCACAGTCGAGCACAATCGAGTGTAGCAATGAATTAATATTGAGTATAAATATAAATATACCAGGATGTCCGGGATAAGCGCAAATTTCAGGCCCAAAAGAAACAAGTTTACTTCTGTAAGTCAATGGTCCACCAGAATCGCCATTGCACAAATCTTTCCCAGGGGAACCAGCACACATTTTCGTACTTTCTATTTTATTAACACTAGCGCACTCCTGGTTTACAATGTTCACATAGACACTTTTCAGATGGAGCGGAGCCTCTCCAGTTTTCGTCCACCCCCATCCAGAGATTAGAACTGGAGGTCCGTCATTAGGAACTGACTCTGCTAGTGGAATGGCCTTGACAGTTGGACCCATTTCAAGGGGCGAACTCGGAATCAAGAATCTTGGAATTGCCAATGTATTGACTCTATTGTTGTATCTATTCCACCAACGATGCGATTGTTTATTGGTCCTTTTTCAATAGAAATTGAGGTCCAATCGGCAAGTGCAATGCACAACCTAAAGTTGCCACTGAGAGCAGGACTAAAAAAACAGAAAACATTTCTTGTTGTGAATACGAAAACCCAGAAGCATTCGAGTTTTTATAGAAAAGTTGTATAAGAACAAATTTCAAATATGTTAGTTACGAAAAATTATCAGCTTAAAAATATGCGAGTTGTAATAACAAATTATAATTTATTGCTGTACTCAACTAATATTTTTGCTGGCGGCTTAAAAGCTTCGTAATTTCTCAGAACCTATGTATATACCCTAAAAGGGGGTTTTTGTATCATATATGTTAAATTTATGTTCTCTGAGATAAATTTGTTCAATCGAAGACAAAGAAGGATTTCGGCTTTTGCGAATAGCAATCCAGTTACGTTAATGGTTGATTATTTAATAAGAATTACGCGCTAATCAATGTGAGCATTTGCATTTTTTTCGTTTTTACTATTATCATCCATGTATTATTTATTGTGTCGTATATGTCAGCTTTTACTTTAGTATTTTTCTTTAATTTCATAATTTGAATAGTGGAAAAAAGTTAAATAAATAAATCAACGAGTTAGTCACAGGTATATTGGATAGTTGAAAACAATATTAATATTACTCAATATAAATTTACATTATTAATTTTTTTTTTATATTTTAACATTTGTCAGTTATTCTCGCTACCCATTGGCTACGAGTGCATTATAACTTTGTGCCGATAGAAATGTACATATGTAACAATCAGAAGGAGGCCATTCCGACAACAGACGAGACAATATAGCCATCCGTCTAGATATCAGAGACTATAAGAGTTATATATACATATATATGTTATATATATTTTTTTTTTATAGCACTTGTTATGTTTGCTTCAAACGTTATCAATACCCCATGCTCCCGTAAATTATCAAAACTCGAATAACAAACGTAATTTTAAGGCTAGAGAATTTTTGTATTATTGTATTGGAGTGTACTCGACAGCGGCTTTCCTACTTATTTCCCCCAATGATAGAATATAGTTATCTCACAATTAGAAGAAATAAGTATAAAATAAAATAAGATGTAATCAATATCATGATCATTTTTAAGTTTATTTTGGCAATTTAATTTATATAATATATATCTCAGGTTGAGCTTAGTTTTTTGGCCTCCTCTTCGATCCATTTGCGAAGCTCCGCGACATCTGTATAGACACCAGGAAGACTGGGATTACCGCAAGGCTTAGTAGGCCCAAAAGAAACAATGCCCACAAGTTTACCATTGTAAGTCAATGGTCCACCAGAATCTCCTCTACAAAAACCTTTCCAAGGGGAAGTAGCGCAGATTGTTGCTTTCGAACTTTCTATATTATAAGCCCTGGCGCACTCCTCGCGATTTACAATGTGCACATAGACACTTTTTAGATATTTTTCAACGTTTTCGGTCTCTGTTCGTCCCCATCCAGATACAAGTACTGCAGCGCCGTCATTAGGAACTGACTCTGCCAATGGAATGGCCTTGAAAGCTGGACCCATTTCAAGGGGCGAACTTAACAAAAGCAGGGCGATGTCATATTCCGCTTTTTTGTTATTTATATTTATGTAATGATCATGCACGGTAATCTTGGCAACTTTAATCACCGATCCACCATTGTTAGATGTACTACTGCCAACGCGCACATCAAAAATCTCGGAATCAAGAAGCTTGGAATCGTTATTGTGAACACAATGCGCTGCTGTTATAATGATGTCTTTGCTGTAAATGACGCCACCACAATTATGCCGTCCTAGTATTTGCAGCGACACTTGCCAAGGTATTCTCTCTATTAGTGTGTACTCTCCTCCAACGATGCGATTGTTTATTGGTCCTTTTTTCAATAGAAATTCAGGTCCAATCGGCAAGTGCAATGCGCAACCTAAAGTTGCCACTGAGAGCAGGACTAATAATGTAGGGAACATTTCTAGTTGTCTTGTGAATACTGAAAACCCGCAGCATTTGAGTTTTATAGAAAAGTTTTATAAGGAAAAATGTTAAATAGTTACGAAATTTTATCAGCTTAAGAATATGCGAGTTGTAAAAACAAATAATAATTTATTGCTGCACTCAACTAATTATTTTGCTGACGGCTTCGTAATTTCTCAGAACCTATGTATATACCTAAAAGGGGGTTTTATATGCAGCAAAGTAATATATACATTTGTGTTCTCAAGTTGAGCTTAGTTTTGTGGCTTCCTCTTCAATCCATTTTCGAAGCTCCACAACATTGGCATAAACACCAGGATACCCTGGTTTTGCGCAACCTCTGCCATAAGAAACAATGCCCACAAGCTTATCCTTATAAACCAATGGGCCACCAGAATCACCACCACTGAAATCTTTTCCAGGGGCAGCAGCACAGATTGTTACTTGTGTAATTCTTTTGTAACCATAAGCCCTGGCACACTTCTCGCGACCTAAAATGTTCACATTGCCACTTTGCAGATAAAGCGGATTTTCTTCCGTTTCCGTCCATCCCCATCCAGAGACTATAGCTGAAGCTCCGTCATTAGGAACTGACTCTGCTAGTGGAATGGCCTTGACAGTTGGACCCATTTCAAGGGGCGAACTTAGCAAAATTAGTGCGATGTCATATTCAATTATTGGATCAAGTGTAAAACGATCATGCACGGTAATGTTGGCAACTTTAATCAACGATCCACCATTATTAGACGTACTACTGCCAACGCGCACATCAAAAATCTTGGGATCAAGAATATTGGCATTGTCATCGCAAACACAATGGGCGGCTGTTATAATGATGTTTTTGCTGTAGATGACGCCACCACAATAATGCGATCCTTGTCTTTGCAGCGACACTTGCCAAGGTATTGTCTCTATCGGTGTGTCCACTCCTCCAATAACGCGATTGTTTATTGGTCCTTTTTTTCAATAGAAATTCTGGGTCAACTGGCAAGTGCAATGCGCAACCTAAAGTTGCCACTGAGAGCAGGGCTAATAATGTAAACAACATTTCTAATTGTCTTGTGAATACCAAAACCCGCAGCATTTGAGTTTTTATAGGAAAGGAACATTGCGGAAAAATTGCATTAAATTGTTTTGAAAGTTTATCAGCTCTAAAAAAAAAAAATGCGAATTTTAAATAAAAAATAATAAGTTATTGATTTGATTACAGCTATGTTCCACTCAACTAATTATTTTGCTGACGGCATGAAAGCTTCGTATTTTATCAGCACATATGTTTGGTATATACCCTAAAAGGGGGTTTTCTGCAACAAATTAACGCATATATTTGTGTTCTTTAAGATAAATTTGTTCTCTTTGGAAGATTTCCCAATGTGTATTATGCTTTTGCTGCTGTATTCTGCTTTGAGAAAGACAATTGCGTTATTGGTTGATTATTTGATAAGAAATACGCGCTAATTAATGTGAGCATTTCCATTTTTATCGTTTCTACCATTATCATTTTAATATCATTTATTGTCCTGCAATTTTGAACTTTAACTTAAAGATTTTTCTTTAATTTCATAATTTGAATTGTCAAAAAAAAGTTAAATAAATAAATGAACGAGCTAGTCACAGGTATTTTGAATAATTGAAAACAATTAACATTACTTAATATAAATTTACATTATTCATTTTGTGTTTATATTTTAACTTTTATCGGTTATTCCCGCTACCCATAGGGTAGAAGTGTCTTATAACTTTGTGCAGAGAGGAAATGTATGTAAAGGAGGCATCTTATAGCCTTGTCTGTCTGTCCATCCGTCTGTATACACAATTTATTATTTTGGTATAAATTAAGAATAATACTGCGCTGTTTTGATTTTATTCAAATATGTAACGGATATTCCACATTGGAGTGTGTTCGACTGCGGCTTTTTTTTTTACATATTTTCCCTAATGATCGAATATAGATTTCTTACGGGTTCAAGAAATAAGTATAAATAAAATAATTTACAATCAATTTAAAGTTTATTATTACGTTTATTTTTGCAATTTAATTCACAAATTTGAGGTTAGTTTTGTGGCTTCCTTTTCAATCCGTTTGCGAAGCTCCACAGCATTTCCATAAACACCGGGATACCCGGGTACAGCGCAACCTATGCCATAACAATGCCCACAAGCATATTTAATTTTTTTGATTTGTGGGGGCGGAAGTGGGCGTGGCAAAACTTGGAAACAAACTAGATCTGCGTTCAAACATAACAAATACTGTCGAAAAAAATTATTGCTCTATCTCTTATAGTCTCTGAGATCCAGTGTTTCATACGCACAGACGGACAGACAGGCAGACGGACACACGGACTAGATCGTCGCGGCTATTGATGCTGATCAAGAATATTTTATATATTAATATATACTTTACAGGATCGGAGATGCCTCCTTCTACCTGTTACATTCATTTCCTGCCGGCACAAAGTTATAATACCCTTCTACTCTATGGGTAGCGGTTATAACAAGGAAGAAAGTCGATATACAGAAAATATTGCTTTGGTATATTAATATATAACTAAATTCAAAATATACTAAGAAGTACTAAAAATACTATGTATATTGTCAGGCCAATCAGCTAAGATCCGATTGCAGTAAGCGCTTTTTGCCACAATGTTATAATACCCTTCTACCTTATGGGTAGAGGGTATAGAAGTCTTAATAATCATGGTTGCTTTTCTATGCTTAGCATCTAATCTCCACTCTGACACTCGGCATGAAATCGCTGCCAAGTCCGTGTTGCTAGGCCAACAAAAATAATTTGCATAGCTCGCGAGAATGCGCAGGGAAAGATTATAGATTTCACACTGCCCTCAAGGGACAGCATCAAATGCTGGCTAAATTTCAGTTTTTTGGGAATTGTTCCAGGCAGAGAAATGTAACTTGATGCCTCGGCGTGAAATATTTTATTGAATTTTATGCTGCGGTTGTGGAATTTAACGCTTCGCTTGCGTTTTGTGTCGACTGCGTTCTGAGTTGAGGCCAAAATTTAATTTGGTACATTTTTTGCGACAATTTCACGTCACACGTCATTAATTTTGCATTTTTGCCATAAATATCCTGTTAGGTCCTGCCTGGGTGGAGTGAGTCGGAAGCTGGGAGGTTTTTGGTGACGTGACATGGACACATTGCTGACTCCTGTCATGGCCCTTTGACACCAACACACACACACAGACTCCATGGGGCGACGAAGGTGTCGCTTGTGCGTTGGCCCTGAGGGCTCAAAAAATATGACCTTTCCCTCTGACAACATGGCTAACAGTTTTTGTTAGCCATTTTTGTTATTTATTTATTTTTGGCAAGCCGAGTCGAAATTAAAAACGGGAAATTCACCATAAAAATTCATAGTCTACCTCTCGGGACGTCGTCGAGTGCTGTGATCACATTTCTGTCGCCCTCTCTCTCTCTCTTTCATTATTTCTGTCTTTTTCACACATTCCACTGTATTTGCTGCATTGCTGTTGTTGTTGTTCTTGTTGTCGTTCATATATTGCCATTGCGCCTTTTGTTGACTTTCGTTTGGCCTGTTGTTTTCGTTGTTGTAGCCAGAAGCATTTTTGCAGCATGCTGCCAACCAACTTTGATGCGTTGCCAGCTCCTTGTATGAGTGTGTCAGTATGTGTGTGAGTGTATATGTGAGTGTTCGTTTACTTGTCACTTGTTGGCGGTGTGAAATTGAAGCCAGCAGCAGCAGCAGCAGCAGGAGCAACAGTCAACGTAACAAACACCCACTGAAAGTGGTTTATTGGGTTAGGGTTACGGTTTATGTGGAAAGTTGAAAGTCGGTTATGTTGTTGTTGTCTCGCTCGGAAGTCAACGATTTTTGGAGCACACTCTGAAGATGTGCAATTTAAAGAGATTATGTGACAAGACGGGTATTAAAGAGAAGCGGAAGAAGCCGATATAAGCGCTTTTGGCAGTAAACTGATTGACAATATTGTCATATGCAGTTTTATAGCATACTTTTAGGATTGAACGCAAATGCGCTTAGCTTTTAAAGCAACCTGAAAGTGTGCAATCACTTCTTTTTGTTATAGTTTTTGATTATATTGTTCAGTTAAGTTTAGTTAAGTTAAGTTTAAGCTGCTTTGTCATTGTTGGCAGATTACTAATTTAATCAAGATGAAAATCTTTACATTTTTGCACTGATTATATTTTAAATAACGTTGAGTTCAACAACATGACAGCACTTAAATTTCAATATCAGTTCAGTGCTTTAATATTAAAGCGAACGGACATTAAACGATCATTGGAAAATTTGCTACATATTTGCATTACCGACAATTTGCAGCGCATTGAAGTGAATGCAATTCATCAATGCTTGCATATTCCTTACCCGCATGCCACAGCATCTGTTCTGTGTGCAGCTCGCACTTTTATTTGTAAAGCTGCATTTCAATTGCGTCAACATTGAATGAGCAATTTGAACAACATATTAATGGAATGGCAACACACACACATACATAGCAGGTCGCTCATCAACGTCAACAGAATCTGCCATGATGCTATACAATGTAATTAAACCAGATGAACCTGACAATCAGATCAAGTTTCTTCCTTGTTTCCTTGTACACCTTTTGCAACCTTTGCAAGCGGCAAATCTCATTCATGCGATGCAAATGTGCAAAAAGTCAACAGACAGGACAAGGATGGAGAACGGCGACAGCAACAGCGACGGCGTCGAATGATCCGCTTAAGGAAACAAACTGAACGACGCTGGAAGACCGCTCGATGCTTTTATGCATTGTAATTTGCGCGTAATTTCACATGGAAAACGTGAAAATGCTCTGCCATTTTTCCAACAACAATGGGCAGAGGGCAACACAGCCACCACCAACAACACCAACAACAACAACAACAACACTGTTGGCATCTGCTTACGGCAAAGTTCTCATTTATTTTAATGCGTTCAACGCTGACGACGTGCAAATGGCTGCCAGTTTGCCATTGCCAGGGCTTTTCAGTTGCATACATAGCTCTTCTTTTTTACCCCTCTGCTTCTTCTGGCTTTTTCATTTAAAAATTGCTTGCAGATGCAGCTGCAACTCATGTGTGTGTGTAGCATTTGGAATGTGTGTGTGTGTATATAGTGTAATTATTAAGCTGACATTGCAGCTGTGCGTCGTCTGTCGTCTGCTGCCTGCTGATGCACTTTTCATTCAATTTCAGTGGGTCAACAACGGCAGCAGCAACAACATCAGCGTTGGCCATAACAATGCCAATTTTAATGGTCATTACAATAAGGCCATAACCATAAAAAATGCACAGCTACACACACACACACACGCACAGCCAGACGCACAGACTTTAATACGCCTGTTCACAGACAATGACAACAATAATGATTCGCATTTATTGGGCTTATGGGGCGTATTAATAATATTCAACTGTGTGGCCTTTGCCAACACTACACGCCCCTTAAATCGCACAAAGCAATCGAATTAAATTTCAATTTGAACACCAAGCGTCATACAATAAATTGTTAAAAAAAAAAAGTAAACATAACACGCATAGTTTTGCCTGTCATAACATAACATTGAAACAATTTTCTTTTTGTGCTTGCTTATTTAGCTAACAAGTGACTTTTTTTGAGAAATTTAACCAATGTTGGTTTAATTTATATTTAGAATTTAGCGAGAGGATCGCAATAGTTTTGAATTTAATATAAAAAGAAGGTAGATGGATGTTTAAACTAAAGAATTAATGTATTAAGTATTTATATTTAAATTTACATTGAGCTGTTCGATCTGAGAGAGACAATATACAAAGTAGATGGGCAACAAGAGAGAATAAAATAGTTCAACTAATAGTCCCAATCGGCATCATGTTGACTTATTCAGCAATTCGTTTTCTTGTAACGACAGCCAAATTAAACTGACTCGCTGATTTGGTCTCGCGAATGAGCTATAAATATTATGCATATCCTGGCATTTCAGTCACACTCAGACACTCACAATAACGAGATGCTGTAGAAGCAGCAGCATTGCATAAATCTCAATATGCAGTGACGTGGAACGTAAACGAATTTGGTGGCATTGTCGAAATCTCTGGGGGGTTAGAATAACAAAACAACAGACAAACGAAACACAACAAAAAGGAATCAAGAAGAATGGAGAAAGAACTGCCTGCTGCATTAACCCTAAAGCCGTCTTGGCATTATTTAAAATCAGAAAACCCTTCAAATTGCATTTTAATAGAATTTATTGCGCCAAACGATTCGAAAAGAAATTCCCACAACAGTATCCGATGGGGAAAGCGAAGAGTGGGAGAGAGACAGAGGCAGAGAGTGAACTGCAACACTTGACTTTCATGTTGCAACAAAATGCTATTCTCAAGACGGAATCGCAGTCGCAGCCAAAGTATTGCGATAAGAATGGCTCTTCCTTTAGCTTCGCGGCTCTTCCTCTGTGAGCGCATTCTGTGCAGCGATGCGCATCAATTGCAAAAATAGTAAAGACGCAAAATAAAATTTACAAATCCGCGTTGCAGGACGAGCAGCAGTCAGGACACAAATTATTACTTGGCTCGCCGCCAAAATGTTTAAATTACAATTTGCACAAAATATATATGTATATATATGCACCTCCAGATGCTACCACAGAGGCAAGCACAAAGTATGAAGAGAAAGTAGAGGCAGAGGCAGAGGCAGAGTAGCCGCAGGAAGCCATTTGGTTGCAACGCTGTTTGCCGCCTCATCTCCGCTTGGTCATAAAAATCAACAACCAGGGCAAAGACGTCTTTGCCTGCCGAGTTGTACTGCTTGATAAACTAGCACGGGAATTGTCTTGCCACCTGCTGTTGATCTTTCTGCTTGCGCATATCAACGTTGCGTATACGCAATGTGCATAATGACTGTGAGCTATTGTGGCGCTGCTGGCGAGCAATTTACTTTGTTGATTTACTTATACAACTGACAATTAGTTTAACAAGCTTGAACTACTTATTCGCATTCAATTATAAAATATAATTCAAGCATTGCGAAATTGAACAGTCCACTTCACTTATTGAAGACTTAAGCTGCATTCGAGTGGAGCAAATAATCCCCTAATGAGACACATATAATCTGCATAAAAACTCAAATGGCATTTACCATTAGCTGCACAAAGGAAGGGCCAAAGTCGAAATGCAAAGGATCAAAATGCTTGATTCGCCATTAGCGCAATCTGCTGAGCAAAGCTGCCGGGCAGCAAGCCAGGGAATAGTCAACAGCTGAATGAGCCACCCAGTACAAGCTGAAGGTTGAGGTTGAGGTTGACCACAATTGTGTGGTCACGTGATGACTTTTAAGCTGCGACCGCTGCCCCTGTGGTTGGCATTTCTTTCAACAGCTCAGCTCATAATTTCCACAAAAAGGAAAACGAGCAAAAACAAAAAAAGGAAGAAACAAATGATATGTGGTGAAAGAGAGAAACCCAGAAGAAAATGGCACGAGTCGCGTTTTTGCATTTTGCGCATATTTTAATTAATTTAAGTTCTGTTTGTCTGCCTAACAAATTTGCGGTGGGAGCCTTGTAAAGTTTTCGCCTTACAGGTTGACAGCCATTTAAAAATGCATTAAACGCTTTAATTAAAATTCTGCTCGAAAAAAGAATGGGAATTGCTTTCATATTATTTTGTTTTGTTCTTTTATACTTTTCGGTGGTGGCCATTGCCCTCTTGCACTCATAATTCATTTCAAATAAAGAGAAGTATAAAAAAATTGTTGACAAAAATTTGGAAAACATTGCGGTTCATGTCCGCACGACGACAGTTTCCATATGTGGCCGCTAGATGGCGGCGTTGCCGTTGGCACTTTACATGCATGACTACGTGTCCTTTTAATATCCTGTGTGTGTGCGCCGCGACGCTTCAAAACTTCCGTTGTCGCAAATAAATAAATAAAAATACTATGATAAATGAACACACTCACCATTTTTTGTTTTATGCATATAAATAACGTAATAAAGAACAGAATGCGAGTACAACAAATGTTCACTAACATTTTTAGCGCAGGGAATTTTAAGCGCAAATTTAGGAACTTTTCACTACTGAGGTTTGCTGGGTTTTCTGAGAATATTGAATTACATTTTATAATATCCTCAGTTGACAAGAAGATCAGTTTTCGTTAAATTCAACTTTCTAAGCGACGCTTTAAAAATTAGTTTGGAATTAAAATTTGTGGCTCAAATGGAGTATTTTAAATTACATATATTATTGTGGAATATTTAAAATTAAATATTTTTATTCTTAATAAGGATTTTTGCAGAGTAAGAAACCCCCTTTAAATTACATAATTTTCTCAAAATTGTACATTAATTTATTTCCTCATTTGAAACTAAGTCTGTGTAATTCTAATTAATAATACCTAATTCCTAGTTGTTCCACAAATGTATATCAAACTAAAGCCACGAGCGATCTTGCTGCATTTGTTCTAGAGTTTTGTTTATGGCACATGTGTAATCGCAGTGTTCATTATGATATGATACAATGCATCAATTGCACAATTAGTATTTGCATAATTTGACCTACTCTGGCAGCATGTTAAATTATTTACACAGTATTCCTTTCCCCTTCCCCCACAAAGAGCGCCAACATATAGCATTTGAGAGACAATATTCAATTACGAGCATTTGCTGAGTGTCTGGTCCAAAATTAATTTGTTTGTGTAACAGCAACAAACTAACAACAACACTTGCAACTGTGGGGCACTATCAACAACAACAACAACAAGGACTGTAGCAATTCCATTCCATTTCCACATCGTGACACATTTGGACCGGTGTTGGTCTGCTCTGGTCACGACGAGGTCTGAACACTCGGCGTGTTTCTAAGCCAGGTGCTGTTCAAACAAATTGCGTACGTGTATGTTGCGCTTTGGTCCTGTTTTGTCCTTTTGCCTCCATGGTCCTTTGGTAATTGTAATGCGAGCAAATAAACGAGCAAGTGAAACACGAATATTCATACACGACAATGCCCTCAACAATGAGTAAGGGGACTTAAGGACATTACAAGGACATGCACAAATATAAACATACATCGATGCATTAAGCCAATGCCAAATGTATGAACACAACACCACATTGTGGAGAAGGGTTTTGTCCCCACTGGGGTTACAAGTGGCCCTCACAAATTTTGCAATCAACAACAAATTTTTCATTTCGGTTCACACATTTTTGTTTTTAATTTGTAACAAATTTGAATTTATTTGCTGCCAGCACCTGCGATGTTAGATGCTTTTCCCCTGGCAACAATCGAATTAAGTTTGCCCCCACGAAATGTTCCATTCCAAGTTGGCAAAGTAAATAGAAGGGAAATATGTTGGATATTGAGCTGATATTTATATTAATTTAATTTAAAAAAAAAAACAGAGAATATTTTGTCATATTTAGACGTCAAAGAAGACAAATGGTTCCCTATTAAAAGTATCTGATGAACTTATGAAGGTGACAATATTATTTTTAATTATACCGGTTATTGTAAGCCTTCTAAAAGAAAATTGTATATTTGTAAATCTATTTTTTTAAGAACTACAAAATAATGTTTTATGAGTCAACAAAAACTTCGGATTTTTAATATAGTGATTGATTTTTATACCCGCTAACCATGGGGTAGAAGGGTATTATAACTTTGTTCCGGCAGGAAATGTATGTAACAGGTAGAAGGAGGCATCTTCGATTTTATAAAGAACAATATATATTCTTGATCAACATCAATAGCCGAGTGGATCTAGCCATGTCCGTGTGTCCGTCTGTCCGTCTGTCCGTATGAAACCCTGGATCTCAGAGACTATGTTATAAGAGATAGAGCAATAATTTTTAATTTTTCGACTGCTTTTGTTATGTTTTCACGCAGATCAAGTTTGCTTCAAATTTCTGCCACGCCCACTTCCGCCGCTCCAAATCACAAAAATCGAATAACAAGCGTACTTTTAAAGCTAGAGTTGCGACAGACAGACAAGACTATATCATCTCGGCTGTTGACCCTGATCAAGAATATAAATATATTTATAAGATGCCCTCTTTACATACATTTCCTCTCTGCACAAAGTTATAAGACACTTCTACCCTATGGGTAGCGGGAATAACCGATAAAAGTTAAAATATAAACAAAAAATGAATAATGTAAATTTATATTAAGTAATGTTAATTGTTTTCAATTATTCAAAATACCTGTGACTAGCTCGTTCATTTATTTATTTAACTTTTTTTGACAATTCAAATTATGAAATTAAAGAAAAATCTTTAAGTTAAAGTTCAAAATTGCAGGACAATAAATAATATTAAAATGATAATGGTAACAACGATAAAAATGGAAATGCTCACATTAATTAGCGCGTATTTCTTATCAAATAATCAACCAATAACGTAATTGTCTTTCTCAAAGCAGAATACAGCAGCAAAAGCATAATACACATTGGGAAATCTTCCAAAGAAAACAAATTTATCTTAAAGAACACAAATATATGCGTTACTTTGTTGCAGAAAACCCCCTTTTAGAGTATATACCAAACATATGTTCTGATAAAATACGAAGCTTTCATGCCGTCAGCAAAATAATTAGTTGAGTGCAACATAGTTGTAATCAAATCAATAACTTATTATTTTTTAATTAAAATTCGCATTTTTTTTGAGCTGATAAACTTTCATAACAATTTAATGTAATTTTTCCGCAATGTTCCTTTCCTATAAAAACTCAAATGCTGCGGGTTTTTGTATTCACAAGACAATTAGAAATGTTGTTTACATTATTAGCCCTGCTCTCAGTGGCAACTTTAGGTTGCGCATTGCACTTGCCAGTTGACCCAGAATTTCTATTGAAAAAAGGACCAATAAACAATCGCGTTATTGGAGGAGTGGACACACCGATAGAGACAATACCTTGGCAAGTGTCGCTGCAAATAGAAGAATCGCATCATTGTGGTGGCGTCATTTACAGCAAAAACATCATTATAACAGCCGCCCATTGTGTTGACAAAGAAGAGCCAAGGATTTTTGATGTGCGCGTTGGCAGTAGTACTTCTAATAATGGTGGATCGGTGATTAAAGTTGCCAACATTACCGTGCATGATCGTTTTACACTTGATCCAATAATTGAATATGACATCGCACTAATTTTGTTAAGTTCGCCCCTTGAAATGGGTCCAACTGTCAAGGCCATTCCACTAGCAGAGTCAGTTCCTAATGACGGAGCTTCAGCTATAGTCTCTGGATGGGGATGGACGGAAACAGAAGAAAATCCGCTCTATCTGCAAAGTGGCAATGTGAACATTTTAGGTCGCGAGAAGTGTGCCAGGGTTTATGGTGACAAAAGAATTACAAAAGTAACAGTCTGTGCTGCTTCCCATGGTTCCTGTCATGGTGATTCTGGTGGCCCATTGGTTTCCAATGATAAGCTTGTAGGCATTGTTTCTTATGGAGTCGGGGGTTGTTTTCCACCCAATCTCCCCGCTGTTTATGCAAATGTTGTGGAGCTTCGAAAATGGATTCAAGAGGAAGCCACAAAACTAGGCTCAACTTGAGACTTTTGTGAATTAAATTGCAAAAATAAACGTAAAATTGAACATTGAATTGATTGCTTATTATTTTATTTCATACTTATTTCTTGTAACCGTAAGAAAACTATATTCTATCATTGGGAAACATACAAAAAAGCAGCAGTCGAACACACTCGAATTGTGGAATATCTGCTACCTATTTGAATAAAATCAATCGCGGCATAATTCTTAAAATATACCAAAATAATATACCGTAAAAATACTAAAATAAATATTCGAAATGGTATGTTTGGTATATTTATATAGTAATACCCTTGGTAAGTAGACGTTTTTTTCCATACAAAACTTCTTTAATAAGATCGACAATTTTTATCTGATCACCACCAAATTTTCAGGAATTACAAAGATTATACGGTCATTGGTATATCGTCTCGCCTGTTGACGCTGATCAAGAATATAAATATATTTTAAAGATCGGAGATGACTCTTTCTGCCTTGTACGTTTATTTCCTGCCGGCACAAAGTTTTAATATCCTTCTACCCTATGGATAGCAGGAATAAAAATCAGCACAGTGCGGTGTAAACATTTTAGGTGAGAATATAAAAAAAGAATAAATTATGTAAATTAATATTGGCTATCATTAATATTGTTTTCAATTATCCCAAATACCTGTGACTAACTCTTTGATTTATTTATTTAACTTTTTTCCACTATTCAAGTTATGAAATTAAAGAAAAATACTAAAGTAAAAGCTGACATATACGACACAATAAATAATACATGGATGATAATAGTAAAAACGAAAAAAATGCAAATGCTCACATTGATTAGCGCGTATTTCTTTTCAAATAATCAACAATTAACGAAACTGGTTTTCTATTCGCAAAAGCGGAAATCCTTCTTGGTCTTCGATTGAACAAATTTATCTCAGAGAACATAAATGTATATGATACAAAAACTCCCTTTTAGGGTATATACATAGGTTCTGAGAAATTAAGAAGGTTTGAAGCCGTCAGCAAAATATTTAGTTGAGTGCAACAATAAATTATTTTTTGTTATTACAACTCGCATATTTTTAAGCTGATAAACTTTCGTAACTATTTGAAATTTGTTCTTATACAACTTTTCTATAAAAACTCAAATGCTGCGGGTTTTCAGTATTCACAAGACAACTAGAAATGTTCCCTACATTATTAGTCCTGCTCTCAGTGGCAACTTTAGGTTGCGCATTGCACTTGCCGATTGGTCCTGAATTTCTATTGAAAAAAGGACCAATAAACAATCGCATCGTTGGAGGAGAGGACACACCGATAGAGAAAATACCTTGGCAAGTTTCGCTGCAAATAGAAGAATCGCATTATTGTGGTGGCGTCATCTACAGCAAAAACATCATTATAACAGCAGCGCACTGTGTTCACAATAACGATTCCAAGCTTCTTGATTCCGTGTTTTTTGATGTTCGAGTTGGCAGTAGTACGTCTAACGATGGCGGATCGGTGATTAAAGTTGCCAAGATAACCGTACATGATCGTTATATACATTATGTATATAAAAACGACACACCAAAATCGCAATATGACATCGCCCTGCTTTTGTTAAGTTCGCCCCTTAAAATGGGTCCAACTGTCAAGGCCATTCCATTGGCAGAGTCAGTTCCTAATGACGGAGCTCCAGTTCTAATCTCTGGATGGGGGTGGACGACAACTGGAGAGGCTCCGCTCCATCTGAAAAGTGTCTATGTGAACATTGTAAACCGCGAGGAGTGCGCTAGGGTTAACAAAATAGAAACTACGAAAGCTAAAATCTGTGCTGGTTCCCCTGGGAAAGATTCATGCATTGGAGATTCTGGTGGACCATTGACTTACAGAAGTAAACTTGTGGGCATCGTTTCTTTTGGGCCTGAAATTTGCGCTTATCCCAGATATCCTAGTGTATATACAGATGTCGTGGAGCTTCGCCAATGGATTGAAGGGGAAGCCACAAACTAAGCTCAAATTGAGACATTTGTGAATTAAATTTCAAAAATTATTATTTATATTTATTGCATGTGATATTTAAGAGATATTTATATTTATTCTCAACATTAATTCATTGCTACACTCGATTGAGCTCGACTGTGGAATCTCCGTTAAAATTTTAAATAACATAACAGGTTGGCTGATAAGTCCCCGGTCTAACAAAGAAAAACACATTTTTTTGTAAAAATTCTTTTTTTATTATTCAACATAGTTCCCTTCAAGAGCGATACAACGATTATAACGACCTTCAAATTTTTGGATACCATTTTGGTAGTACTCCTTCGTTTTTGCCTCAAAATAGGCCTCAGTTTCGGCAATCACCTCTTCATTGCATCCAAATTTTTTTCCCTGCGAGCATCCTTTTGAGGTCTGAGAACAAGAAAAAGTCGCTGGGAGCCAGATCTGGAGAATACGGTGGGTGGGGAAGCAATTCGAAGCCCAATTCATGAATTTTTGCCATCGTTCTCAATGACTTGTGGCACGGTGCGTTGTCTTGGTGGAACAACACTTTTTATACCCGCTACCCATAGGGTAGAAGGGTATTATAACTTTGTGCCGGCAGGAAATGTATGTAACAGGTAGAAGGAGGCATCTCCGACCCTATAAAGTATATATATTCTTGATCAGCGTCAACAACCGAGACGATATAGCCATGTCCGTCTGTCCGTCTGTCCGTATGAACACCTAGATCTCAGAGACTATAAGAGATAGAGCTATAATTTTTTTCGACAGCATTTGTTATGTTTGCACGCAGATCAAGTTTGTTTCAAATTTTTGCCACGCCCACTTCCGCCCCTGCAAATCAAAAAAATCGAATAACAAGCGTAATTTTAAAGCTAGAGTTACGAATTTTGGTATATACAGTAATAACTATAGTATTTATAATCCCTAAAAATTTGGTTGCGATCAAATAGAAATTGTCGAAGTTATTAAAGAAATACTTTTGTATGGGCAAAAACGCCTACTTACTAGGGGTCTTAGTTGCTTTGGCTGACAATCTGGTATATTGTGACGTCTATGGTATATTTTGAATGCGGTACTATATCGATATACCAAATATACCATTTGGTATATTTTTAGTATTTTGTAGTATATTCGGTATATTTTGAGAAAAACATCGCAAAATACATTTCTTTTCTTCAAAATGGGTAGCGGGTATCTCACAGTCGAGTACACTCGACTGTAGCTTTATTACTTGTTTCTTCTTCATATGGGGCCGTTTTGCCGCGATTTCGACCTTCAAACGCTCCAATAACGCCATATAATAGTCACTGTTGATGGTTTTTCCCTTCTCAAGATAATCTATGAAAATTATTCCACGCGCATCCCAAACAAGTAAGAAAGCTACAGTCGAGTGTACTCGACTGTGAGATACCCGCTACCCATTTTGAAGAAAAGAAATGTATTTTGCGATGTTTTTCTCAAAATATACCGAATATACTACAAAATACTAAAAATATACCAAATGGTATATTTGGTATATCGATATAGTACCGCATTCAAAATATACCATAGACGTCACAATATACCAGATTGTCAGCCAAAGCAACTAAGACCCCTAGTAAGTAGGCGTTTTTGCCCATACAAAAGTATTTCTTTAATAACTTCGACAATTTCTATTTGATCGCAACCAAATTTTTAGGGATTATAAATACTATAGTTATTACTGTATATACCAAAATTCGTAACTCTAGCTTTAAAATTACGCTTGTTATTCGATTTTTTTGATTTGCGGGGGCGGAAGTAGGCGTGGAAAAAAATTTGAAACAAACTGATATAGTCTCTGAGATCTAGGTGTTCATACGGACAGACGGACAGACGGACGGACGGACAGACGGACATGGCTATATCGTCTCGGCTGTTGACGCTGATCAAGAATATATATACTTTATAGGGTCGGAGATGCCTCCTTCTACCTGTTACATACATTTCCTGCCGGCACAAAGTTATAATACCCTTATACCCTATGGGTAACGGGTATAAAAACAGAGGCCATTACCTTGCCTGCGGACTTTTGAGTCTTTCCACGCTTCGAAGTCGGTTCACCGGTCCCTGTCCACTCAGCCGACTGTCGATTGGACTCAGGAGTGTAGTGATGGAGAAATGTTTCATCCATTGTCACAAATCGACGCAAAAACTCGGGTGTATTACAAGTTAACAGCTGCAAACACCGCTCAGCATCATCAACACGTTCTTGTTTTTGGTCAAATGTGAGCTCGTGCGGTACCCATTTTGCACAGAGCTTCCGCATATCCAAATGTTGATGAATGATATGACCAACACGTTCCTTTGATATCTTTAAGGTCTCTGCTATCTCGATCAACTTTATTTTACGGTCATTCAAAATCATTTTGTGGATTTTTTTGATGTTTTCGACGGTAACCACCTCTTTCGCGCGTCCACTGCGTTCACCGTCCTCCGTGCTCATTTCACCACGCTTGAATTTTGCATACCAATCAATTATTGTTGATTTCCCTAAGGGAGACTACGGAAACTTATTATCAAGCCAAGTTTTCGCTTCCACTGTATTTTTTCCCTTCAGAAAACCGAATTTTATCAAAACACGAAATTCATTTTTTTCCATTTTTTTCACAATAACAAAAGTTGCTTCACAAAAGACGCTCTATCTCACAAACTAATTGACTGACAGACGTCAAATTTTGACACGAATCATTTGAAAGTTAGTACCACTATATAATAATATGAATTCAATACTAACGACGCCATCTATGTGTCAGACCGGGGACTTATCAGCCAACCTGTTATGCAAGACAATAAATAATGATTTTCGACTAAAACAAGTAAGAAAGCTACAGTCGAGTGTACTCAGAGATACCCGCTACCCATTTTAAATAAAATCAATATATTTTGCGGTATTATTTTGAAAATATACCAACTATACTGCAAAAATACTACAAACATACCAAATGGTATGTTTGGTATATCGATATAGTAAACCATTCAAAATATACCATAGACGGCACAATATGCCAGATTGTCAGCCAAAGCAACTAAGACCCCTTGTAAGTAGGCGTTTTTGTCCATACAAAAGTATTTCTTTAATAACTTCCACAACTTTTATCTGATCGCCACCAAATTTTCAGGAATCATAACAACTATAGTAGTTATTATATATACCAAAATTGGTAACTCTAGCTTTAAAATTACGCTAGTTATTCGATTTTTTTTTTGTTTTCGGGGGCGGAAGTGGGCGTGGCAAAAATTTGAAACAAACTTGATCTGCGTGCAAACATAACAAATGCTGTCGAAAAAAAAAATTATAGCTCTATCTCTTATAGTCTCTGAGATCTAGGTGTTCATACGGTCGGACGGACAGACACACAGACGGACAGACGGACAGACGGACATGGCTATAACGTCTCGGCTGTTGACGCTGATCAAGAATATATATACTTTATAGGGTCGGAGATGCCTCCTTCTACCTGTTACATACATTTCCTGCCGGCACAAAGTTATAATACCCTTCTACCCTATGTAGCTTTCTTACTTGTTTTTTTGATAGTTGAATTACAATAAAAAATTCAAAATGAAAGGAATTTCACAGAACATCTATAAAGTTAATGCACATATTTTATTAAATGGCATAATATCTGATCATTTACTAAACATTTTTATACCCGCTACCCATAGGGTAGAAGGGTATTATAACTTTATGCCGACAGGAAATGTATGTAACAGGTAGAAGGAGGCATCTCCGACCCTATAAAGTATATATATTCTTGATCAGCGTCAACAGCCGAGGCGATATAGCCATGTCCGTCTGTCCGTCCGTCCGTCTGTCCGTCTGTCCGTCTGTCCGTATGAACACCTAGATCTCAGAGACTATAAGAGATAGAGCTATAATTTTTGTTCGACAGCATTTGCTATGTTTGCACGCAGATCAAGTTTGTTTCAAATTTTTGCCACGCCCACTTCCGCCCCTGCAAAGCAAAAAAAATCGAATAACAAGCGTAATTTTGCGATCAAATGGAAATTGTCGAAGTTATTAAAGAAATACATTTTGTATGGGCAAAAACGCCTACTTACTAGGGGTCTGAGTTGCTTTGGCTGACAATCTGGTATATTGTGCCGTCTATGGTATATTTTGAACGCGGTACTATATCGATATACCACATATACTATTTTGTATATTTTTAGTATTTTTGCAGTATATTTGGTATATTTTGAGAATAATACCGCAAAATATATTGCTTTTATTCAAAATGGGTAGCGGGTATCTCACAGTCGAGTTCACTCGACTGTAGCTTTCTTACTTGTTTCGATATACTTTGAAAATAATTCCGCAAGCGGGTATCTCACAGCCGAGTACACTCGAATGTAGCTTTCTTACATGTTTTTTATTTATTTTCATTTTAAATACATTATAAATTCAAATGTTATTTAAATTTAACTTTACTCAATATATAGTCGCTTTGTAAGACCTTTTAAATGCTCTGTGCCACGGATTGACTGCAGCGATAAACTAGATATGTATTGCAGTAAAAACAATGCGCGTTTTTCTAGTGCCATTGTTTTTCATATCAAGGTTTAACTGTCAATGCAATTCACAATTTTTGAGTATTTTTCATTAGTGCATTTTTTACAGTCGTATTGTTTGATGCTACTGTTCTAGTAGCTGTTGTTGTTGTTGTTGTTAATTACAAAGGTCCGCTGGATGTCTATAAAGTGTTCGTTTCAATTGCGAACTGCAACGCCCCAAAATTGAAACCCCGCTGCCAGGCACGACCCAAATCGAGGAGGGAGGTGGTGGTAGGGAAGGGGGAGGATGCTTTTGTCTTGCCCTCGCCCCTGGCCTGTCAATCGATGCAGCTGTTGTTCGATTTCGTTGTCGTTTTCGATTTCGCTTTTGTTTTGCTATGAGCCACAGAGCAGAGACAGCAACAGCTCCAAGGGTGAGGTGGGGGATGAGGTCAGGGGGCCGCGAGCTGACCTATAAATCATCTAATGGCCACAGCGAGCGTTTGGTTTGGTTTGGTTTGGTTTGGATTTCGGCCAGTCTGCCTCGCTGCCCGACTGCCTCCCTCCTTCCCTCTTTCCCTCCCTCGATGTGCAGCCGCACATGTGTCAATATTTGTGCGAAATGCGGTTGCAGTCTACCCGACACAAAACACTCTCCATCATTCCGGGCATCGCATCGGTTTGGGGTTTGGTTGGTTTCAATTTGTTGTTGTTGCTGTTGTTCTTCTCTTTTTTTTTTTGTTTGTTGGGGCAATGGTGTAGTTTTTGTGGAATTTCTGCAGCGTTTGCATTGTCTCTCCGTCTGTCGGCGAAAGACAAGCTTTTAGTTGTTTAAATTTAAGTTGCATCGTGCAGCCCCTAAAACAAAACAAAAGTATCTCCAAAATAGCAATGCACAGGAATGTGCTCAGCATAACCATCCATATATAGCATTGCTCTTTCAATTCAGTCTTGTTGTTTTTTTTTTAGGTGAATTTCCTATTGAATATTTCAACTATTTCCGCTTGGTAAGAGTTCTACATGGTTGCCTTTGCTTAATTTCCGTTTTTATATTTTCGTTTTGCCTTACCCTTTCAAATGGTACTCCTTTTCTCTCTCTCTCTCTCTCTTTTTTCATTCCCTCTCTTGTGTTTTTCTCGAGCCAGAGATGGACATCTGTTTTGCAGTTCATTTGTTATGGAATTGAATTTCACTTGGCAGTTTTCCTTTTACATTTCTGACGGCACTCAACGTGGCGTATGCGCAACTTATTTGTCATGTTCCATGTTCCATATGAAACGATACGATAAATGAAATTAAATCCATTCGAGTGTAAAATTGCAAAGCGAAGTTCGATAAGAGAGCAGAGCTTAATATGCAACGTAATGTTGTCTGTTTAGTGCAGATATTCTAGAAGCTAGATGAAGTACGAGAAGTCTATTAACTTTAGCTGTGAACACATTGAAATTGCTATTACCGTTCTAGATCATCGGTGAAAGATGAATTTGTGAACTTTAATCGGGCAACTTATATGAACGCTTTTGTTGAAAGGTTTTCTAACTGAGATCAGAGTCAATTACAACTGTGAAATATGGTTTTAAACTTTAAACCTATGCTCCGCGAGCAACACAAAGCAAGAAATCCCAAAGCAGGACAAAAATCTAAGGACGCTTCAGCCGCAAGCAGCGCGGCAGGTCCCAAAATAGTCATAAATTTTAGCGTTTTTAACAAAAAGCGAAAAATAAAAAACAAAAAAAAAAAAAACAGACGGTAGCAGGCATAAAAGAACTATAGAAAAAGACAGAGCAAGAGACTGAGAGAGAGAGAGAGAGAGAGAGGAAGTATGAAAATAAAATGGAAAAGGGCAAAACGAAAGAGGCCCAAATGAAACTTGGCCAAGTTACGCCCGAGGAATTGTGCTTAATTTACTTTTGCTTCCCTTTTTGCAGGACAATCACTTCTGCCATTTCTACGAGCGCATCCTTCGCTTCTTCTTCTTCTTCCGAATCTTCATCTTCATCGTCTTGGATTTGGTTTTCTTTTGTGGTTTCCTTGCGCCTCAACTGTGGCCCTAATGACACTTTAAAAAATTCATTTAATTTACACATAAAAATATACACAAACTTGAGTTTAATGTAATTAATTTACTAAATGACATGCAGATTACAATGTGTTTAATCTTTGCGACTTTCAGCTTAGGAATTTGTCGAAATATTCATAATGTAGAAGACTGTCTGCTTGCCAAGGCATCGCATGCATAGTCGGGGTAACTTAACAACTTAATATATTGTTTTCAATAAGCTTTCACATTGCATGCTGCAAGAAGTAGGAAGTTTTTTCGAGGGGCGATGGCAATATGTACATGCAGTAAAATGATGTTGCTAAAGCGCGAATAGTAAGTGGCAGCATCATGATGTTGTCTTTTGAGATTCGACTGGAGAATGGGGTGAGAACGCAGCATAAAGTGAGGAGCAGGTGGCGGTGTGTGTTGCAGTGAGAAGCGCTTGTTTCACAGCAAAGCGTTGTCGTTTGTTTAAGAGCTGCATTAAAATGGTAAAGGAGACGACAGAAGATAGCAAATGTGGCACACAGATGCGCTCGAAATTCAATTAAATTTGTCTTAGAAAGTTCACTTTAATAGAAAGAAATAACTAGTTCGCTAAATTATTAACTTATATAATATTTCTTAGAATATCATGAATAAGCATGAAGAGTTGAACATTTTTTAAATTGAAATTATTTTATTAAACTCTATATTTCTTAGAAAATTCTTCACTCTTAAGTTACATACCATATATAAAGAATATATTTAAGACAGTGTTTCGTCTTCTTGGTAGCAAAGTTAATAGAACTATTTTGTTTTGTAGGGTATTCTCTAACTTACACAAAACGTCGTCGCTCATAATCACGTATACACCAAGAATACACCCACGCAAGCTCCTCAACACACACACACACACACAGAGAGCAGAAACTAAACAGAGTGCTTGGCAGAGAGTTGCTGAGTTGCTACAGAAAACGCGGAGGAGTGTTCCAAGGGGTATAGAAGAAGGTTAGGGTGGTGGACATCATGTACGTCGACAGCGATGTCAGCGGCAGCAGCGCGGGGCATTAAGCACGTCGGCAACATAAATATTTTAATTTTGCTAAAAATTTGTGCTGAAAAGTCGCTTTTTTGCATTAGGGAAGTGCGAGACGAGGAAGGGACAGACGCACATACATAGTTACACGCACACACACAGCATAAACTAAACAAAATGGCACCGACGAAAGGATGCGCAACGCAGTGTATGCTGCTTACTGTTGTTGTTGTGGTTGTTGCCTGGCATGGTGATGTTTGTAATGATAAGCGCTGTTAGTGTTTTACTTTAATAGGCAAAATTATGGGCACACTCACGCTCACACAGATACACAAACACCCACACATGCATGCCCACACAAAAGGCTTTGACTGAAACACGGCTCAAAGGCATAAATTATTGCGGTTAACAGACAACGCAGACAGCGCAGGCAACACAGGACATTGCAGTAACAGGCTCAGAAGCAGCAGCAACAGCAGCAGGAGAAGGGGAAGGGAAGGGGGAGCAACTGCTTCCCGTGGACAGAAAAGCAGCCGGATGGCTTTTGACTGTGCTGCTCCAGTGCCTGGCGAGCTGCCGAGCAGTTGCCGAGCTTTGGCCAAATTAAAATAGTGTCGGCCTGTTCTATATGCAACTATTGTTTTAGCTCATTTCTAAGGAAAAATAGAGCTACATACACTACTTGCAACAGAGGTGTGAAAATGTGAACATTGCTTAGGAAAATATGCAAAGAGTTATAGTTTTTGGGTTAAAGTATTTAAAGCAACAATTAGAAGTGACGTGAGTCTTTTTCATTATAAAGTTTATTTATGTATTTTACGAATTAAGTGCAGAGCTTAATCATCATCATCAGTTTTTACATTGACAGCGTAACTCAAAGTCGAGCAGTCTTTGCATAGATTTTTTGCACTCATTTTGACAATGAGCCAAATTAAATGGAAAACTTTTGTTGTGATTTATGCAACGAGTTTGCGAGTTTCAAATTGAGAACGGATGTTAGAAAACAAATAACAAAATGCCAAGTTAATTCCAGAGCCAAGCCATGCCAAGTCAAGACATAAACTAAGATTGATTAACAATTGGAATTGCACGATAATTAAATAAATTGCAAAATTTGCAGCATTTATTTGAACATCAGATGCGAAATGCATAATGCAGAAAAGGCATTTCATATATTTATGCATTTATATTTTATTATGCTATACTGGAAAATCTTGCGGTTTATTAAATCGATTCAAATTGATATTCATTCGAATGCTGAATTACGATTGCTGTATGCTGGGCCAATATTTGCGCATATTTCGAATGCCACAACAAATGCAGCCAAATCGAATGTTGTTTAAACATTGTTTGTTATATTTACCCACTCTCCAAGACAGGCGGACAGACCTAGGAATACGGTGGGCCAACAGCATGCGTTATGTTTGCAAAAATTCTGTTGTGCATTGAGCTTTGCTCAATTTGTTATTCGAGGCCAACAATTGCACTAGCACTAACGAAACTAAATGCAAATAAATGTTTATACTTGCAGGTCAGCAAATATGTATGTGTCAATACGATGTCCAAATGACTCTCTAATTATGCAATTACTGACCAAGTTTTCAATCAACAACAGAAGCTCTGGGAAGTAGAGATATTCTTAATGTAGGAAATAATTAGAAGCTAGCTAAGATCAAATTAATATATAAAAATGTATTAATCTAGTTGCACTTTTGCTATCCAGAAGTTATAAGGTGTCGTCTCTTGTTTGGCCTGGTGATTAATGGGCGCTAATGTTTGAATGTGGCAGCAGCTAAATTATTGATGCTACAAAATTGCTCACATATTTCAGAATAAACATTAAATGTAATTAATATCGTGCAATAATTGTGCACAGTATTCCATTTATTTGCTTTGGTCGTTCAGTAAAATCATGTACACATATTTCAATATACTGTGAAAATATTTTATAAGGACCTTAACGACTATTAAAACCAAAAGTCGTTATAGTATAACTTGTTTAGGATTTCAACTTTATCTAATTTTACACTTGAATAATGTGCTAAAAAATTTCATTAATTGCTACTTACATTATTTAAACAAGTAAGAAAGCTACAGTCTAGTGTGCTCGGCTGTGAGATACCCGCTTGCGGTATTATTTTCAAAATATATCGAAAATACTACAAAAACAAGTAAGAAAGCTACAGTCGAGTGTACTCGATAGCGAGTACGGGTAATAGCGGGTATAATAATAAAAATATACAATTTGGTATATTTGGAATAACGATATAGTACCCACATTAAAAATAAACCAAAGACGGCAAAATATATCAGATTGTCGGCCAAAGCAACTAAGTCCCCTAGTAAGTAGGCGTTTTTGCCCAAACAAAATTATTTCTTTAATCACTTTCAGAATTTTTATCCGATCGCAACCAACCAGGAATCATAAATACTATTTATGCTGATCAAGAATATATTATACATACTTTATAGGGTCGGAGATGCCTCCTTCTACCTGTTACATACATTTCCTGCCGGAGCAAAGTTCTAATACCCTTCTACCCTATGGTAGCGGGTAAAAAAAAATTTATATTGCTTTGATTACAACTATGTTGCACACAACTAATTATTTTGCTGACGGCTTAAAAATTATGTATTTTCTAAGAACATAACATATGTTTTTTTAGTCGAAAACAAGTATTTATTGTCTTGTACATGTTATTTAAAATTTTGACGGAGATCTCATAGTCGAGCATATATAAATATAAATAATAATGCAGTCAGATTAATACTCATTTTTACGTTTATGTATGCAATTTAATTCACATATGTCTCAATTTGAGCTTAGTTTTGTGGCTTCCACTTCAATCCATTTGCGAAGCTCTACAACATCTGTATAGATATCGGGATTACCGGGTGTACCGCAAGAATTAGGCATCATAGAAACAATGCCCACAAATTTACTATTGTAACTATTGCACTGCTCGCGATTTACAATGTTCAAATAGACACTTTTCAGATGGAGCGGAGCCTTTCCAGTTTCGGTATATCCCCATCCAGAGACAAACACAGCAGCTCCGTCATTAGGAACCGAGTCTGCCAGTGGAATAGCTTTGATAGTTGGACCCATTTCAAGGGGCGAACTTTGTAAAATTATATAAATTATATAATTCTATAGCGATCATGCACGATTATCTTGGCAACTTTATTCAATGATCCACCGTTGTCTGTGGTACTACTGCCAACGCGCACATCAAAAATCTTGGGATCAAGAATCTTGGCATTGTTATCGCAAACACAATGGGCGGCTGTTGTAATGATGTTTTTGCTGTAAATGACGCCACCACAATAATGCGATCCTAGTTTATGCCAAGGTATTGCCTCTATTGGTGTATCTACTCCTCCAACGATGCGATTGTTTATTGGTCCCTTTTTTAATAGAAATTCAGGTCCAATCGGCAAGTGCAATGTACAATCTAAAGTTGCCACTGAGAGCAGGACTAATAATGTAGGGAACATTTCTAGTTGTCTTGTGAATACCAAAACCCGCCGCATTTGAGTTTTTATAGAAAAGTTGTATAAGAACAAATTTCAAATAGTTACGAAAGTTTATCAGCTCAAAAATATGCGAGTTGTAATTAAAAAATAATAATTTACTGATATGATTACAACTATGTTGCACTCAGCTAATTATTTTGCTGGCGGCTTAAAAGCTTCGTAATTTCTCAGAACCTTCTTATGTTAACATATAACATACATATACCCTAAAAGGGGGTTTTGTATGCAACAAAGTATCATATACAATTGTGTTCTTTAAGATAAAATTGTTCTCTAAGGCTAACATGATGTTCAATCGTAGACCAAGAAGGATTTCGGCTTTTGCGAAACGCAAAGGCAGTTAGGTTAATTGTTAATTATTTAATAATGTGAGCATTTGCATTTTCATAGTATTTTTTTTTTTAATTTCATAAGTTGAATAGTGGTAAAACGTTAAATAAATAAATAAACGAGTTAGCCATAGTGATTTTATATTGTTGGAAAAAATATTAATGTTAGTCAATATTAATTTACATAATTTATTCTTTTTTATACCCGCTACCCATAGGGTAGAAGGGTATTATAACTTTGTGCCGGCAGGAAATGTATGTAACAGGTAGAAGGAGGCATCTCCGACCCTATAAAGTATATATATTCTTGATCAGCGTCAACAGCCGAGACGATCTAGCCATGTCCGTGTGTCCGTCTGTCTGTCTGTCCGTCTGTCCGTACGAAACACTGGATCTCAGAGACTATAAGAGATAGAGCAATAATTTTTTTTCGACAGCAGTTGTTATGTTTGCACGCAGATCAAGTTTGTTTCAAATTTTTGCCACGCCCACTTCCGCCCCGCAAATCAAAAATCAAAAATCGAATAACAAGCGTAATTTTAAAGCTAGAGTTACGAATTTTGGTATATACAATAACTACTGTAGTACTACTTACTAGGGGTCTTAGTTGCTTTGGCTGACAATCTGGTATATTGTGCCGTCTATGGTGCATTTTGAATGGTGTACTATATCGATATACCAAACATACCATTTGGTATATTTTTAGTATTTTTAGTATTTTCGGTGTATTTTTAAATGATACCGCAATATTTTGCCTGTATTAAAAGTGAGTAGCGGCTATCTCACAGTCGAGCACACTCGACTGTAACTTTCTTACTTGTTTAAATATATATTCTTGATCAGCGTCAACAGGCGAGACGATATACCAATGACCGTAGAATCTTTGTAATTCCTGAAAATTTCGGTTGCGATCAGATAAAAATTGTCGAAGTTATTCAAGAAATACTTTTGTATGAAAAAAAAAAAAAAACGCCTACTTATTAAGGGTATTACTATATAAATATACCAAATATACCATTTCGAATATTTATTTTATTATTTTGGAATAATTTAAGAATAATGCCGCGCTGTTTTGATTTTATTCAAATATATATCGGATATTTCACATTCGAGTGTGTTCGACTGCGGCTTTTTTTTTTACTTATTTTCGCAAATGAGAGACTATAGTTGTCTTACGATTACAAGAAATAAGTATAAAATAAAATAATATACAATGTTAATGTTCATTACAACGTTTATTTTTGCAATTTAATTCACAAGTTCATTAGAGGTTTGTTTTATGGCTGCCTTTTTAATCCATTTGCGAAGCTCCACAACATTTGCATTAACACCAGTATACTCGGGTACAGCGCATCCATAGCCATAAGATACAATGCCAACAAGCATATTTAATTTTTTTGATTTGCGGGAGCGGAAGTGGGCGTGGCAAAAATGTGAAACAAACTTGATCTGCGTGCAAACATAACAAATGCTGTCGAAATTAAAATTTCACTGTTGGAGCTGGAGTTCCTCGAGGTAGTGTGTTAGGGCCAACACTATACGTCCTCTACACGGCAGACATCCCGACAAGCACACGAATAACAACATCTACGTTTGCTGATGATACAGCTATTCTTAGCCGCTCAAAATGCCCGAGGCAAGCAACTGCGCAGCTAGCTCTTCATATAATCGACGTTGAAAAATGGCTATCAGATTGGCGAATTAGAGTGAACGAACAAAAATGCAAGCACGTTACATTCACCCTGAACAGGCAAAACTGTCCGCCGCTAACATTAAACAACACTCTACTTCCGCAAGCAAACGAAGTGACATATCTAGGAGTACACCTCGACAGAAGACTCACATGGCGCCGGCACATTGAAGCCAAAAGAACACATCTAAAGCTAAAAGCCAGCAGCCTTCATTGGCTTATCAACGTTCGGTCTCCCCTCAGCCTTGAACATAAAGTCCTGCTGTATAACTCGGTACTAAAACCTATATGGATGCATGGCTCCCAATTATGGGGGAATGCCAGCAATAGTAATATTGACATATGTTAGTCCAGCGAGCTCAGTCGAAGATCTTGAGAACAATCACCGGGGCACCGTGGTACGTTCGCAACGAAAACATACAACGCGACTTAAACATCCTACCAGTCAAAAAAGTGATCGCAGAACAGAAGGAAAAGTACTTTACCAAGCTACTCTTGCACCCTAACCACCTGGCGAGAGGTCTAACAAGGTTGAGAAACCAATCACGTCTAAGTCGTAATGACTTACCTACCCAGCGACCGATTTGAGGGACGCGCAACCAGAATGCAGTTTTAACACACTGTTAGCTAAATTTTAATGTTAAGATTCGTAAACTTATTGTTAGTCTCAAAATCTAGAGAAGATTCAATAAATAAAAGCAGAGTCCTCAAAAAAAAAAAAAAAAAAAAAAGAAATTTAAATATTGCTCTCTCTTAAGTCTTATAGTCTCTGAGATCCATTGTTTCATACGGACAGACGGACAGACGGACATGGCTAGATCGTCTCGGCTATTGATGTTGATCAAGAATATATATACTTTATAAAATCGAAGATGCCTCCTTCTACCTGTTACATACATTTCCTGCCGGCACAAAGTTATAATACCCTTCTACCCTATGGGTAGCGGGTATAAAAAGGAATAAAGTTACAGTAGATACTCGCTAGCCATTTTCAATAAAAGCAAAACATATTCCTTTAAAATAGTAAACAATATACCACAGAAATAGTAAAAATGTATCAGATTTCATATGTGGTATACATTCAAAATATACTATAATAACATAACAATAAAATATACCAAAAATACTAAAATATACCGAATGCTATATTTGGTATACTACTACATTCGAGGTATACAATAGAGTACAAACTACAACCTACTTTACAGGAATCAAATACTATAATTTCGACTATATCTTTCTATTCAACGTTTTCCGATTAACGGGGTCGGAAATGGGCTTGACAAATATGTACATATGTTATATAAAACGAACTCAATATGAATTTTAAAATAACAAGATAACATGATAATTAAATTTTCAATTCAAATCTTAGCTGGTTATTCGATCGTTAATTCCTCTTTAAGATAATGAATGATTGTACTAAATTATTTGATAGAGTGCTGGAAATTTATTACACATACTATGTTATATATGCTCCATTTGACTGGTACAGAGAATATGAGCTGGTAATTTGTTGATGTATGAGGAATTCCTTCCATGTAAGCAGTTACGTATGCAGTGTGACATTTGCGTGTGGAACTCGTTCATAGACATTGATCCAAAAAGAAAAGAAATTGATGTGGAGTGTGTGACTGCATAAAATCAGTTGTGGTCCTTTTATTTACTGGGCCGATTGACGTCGACTGCACACAACCTTGAGAAAAGCATACAGAATAGCAACGGCAGCAGCTAGCAGGAAGAGAATTTTGAATCCATTCAAAATAAATGCGCTCTCATTGTCCTCATCCTCGCATATTGGACAGACTGAGGGATCCTTATTGGGAACGGCTTTAGCTGGGAAAAAGCGATTCCAAATCCGTAGAGGTGTTTCCAACGCCAAACGCACATAACCCTTGTTGCTCTTGAAGCATTCTGGATACTTGGCCTTTAAATGGTTGCGACACATTTGGCCAGTTGGTGTCACTTTGCAGATAAAGTTAAAGATCCCATCATGCGCGCTTTGCAGAGGCATTTTACTTCTTATTTATATTTTTTTTTACTTTTTGAATATTAAAGATTTAACTAGAAACGTTGACGAATTATTTTTTTTAAGTATTCAAAAACATGTTTTCCCAACTAAACGTCAGCAATGACAAACATTTCGGTGTCATGTATGTTCACATATATTTGAAATTATTAAATTCTAATTACAAAACAATGCTGGAGGAGACAAAGGACAACTTTGATGGGGTCATCAACCATTGAGTTTTTTCAAACACATAATTTTAGACTAATTCATTTAATCTAATTAATTTATAATCTAATTAAATCTTCAAACACAGACTGATTCATATTATTTTAATATAATCTGATGAATTTATTCTCTTATGTTCAAACATAAGTTAAAATATAATTATTTTTTATTTTCTTCCAATTCATTAGCTTTTTCTTCCGAGTTGGACAGGACATTTTGGATGTTAAAAATCGTGCGTATTTGTTCCGTGGTCTTTCCCTTTATCATATTGGCGACAGTCTTGCAGGCTAACTGCATTAAGCCGTCAATGTTTAGAAAGTTGGCAACCGTAATTAGCTCGAAAAGAATGCTTTGATCAACCTTAATAAATTCGCAGTCCCATTTTGAAACCACATCAGTAGACTCCTCATCCTCCTCTTCAGTGTTTTCACTAAACTCCTTACGATGGAACTCGGCCCATTCAAGAATTTTGGATAGAATGGCCGATCTCACTTTTGGCAATGGCACAACTTCATCCTCTCCGCTGCAACTCTGCAGCATACCCTAAATAAAAGAATAATCAATAAAATACGATAGAATTTTCCTTAAATGGAACTAACCTTAATAGTGCCCGAGCACATGATTAAATCCAAATCTATATTAAAAATGACATTATCAGAGGTCTGCAGCTTGATAAACGGCATTTTTTTTGTTACAAAAAAAAGAAAAAATAAAAAAATGTTTTTCAACTTCAAATCTGGATTTACTCCTCAGAAATAATATTTATATGTATTATAGAAGTTTAAATTGGGTCAATGTGACAGATATCGTCAGTTTGTTTCACGAATTTTACGATGATTGAAAATGTAGCGAAATAAAGTGACACTTAAATCAAAGATATGTATGTTAATTAATGTGAATATATATCAATGAGATTTGTGAAATGGTAATATTAATCAGAATTTTGTTATATTTTCCGTTTCAATGAAAAACGAATAAGAAAAGCTTGTTAACATGAACAGTAATTAAATTCTAAAATCTTATTATTTATTTTATTTGTTGTTGATTTATTTTTATAATTAATTTTTATATACAATTTTAATTTTTCTAAATATATTATTTTGTAATTTTAATCACAGTTTATTCAACGCAAACGATGTGGCAAATAGATAGCCAGGAAAAGGCAATTACAATTGTGTTTGTCCATTGGTCATCAACAAAACGAGAAGGTTAGTTCCAAACGCAACCTTATTTTTTATTATTTAATCTTATTTAAAAAGTCTGGAAATTAGTGAATGATCAACGAAATATTATGAAGATACATAAAGATGAAGACTATTAAACATTTTAATAATAATAATTAGATTAACACAAAAAGCTATTATTTGCAATCGTCGTACCACATTGCGTATGCTTAATGCGTATCCAGTGGAAACCTTGAAATGTACTTAAAATTCTAAACACTCGGCATTTTGACACCGATTTTTAATTGTAACAAAGTCTGTCGACTTGTTTGGCTTTTGCTCCCTTTCGCACTCTGCGTGTGTATGAAGTGTGTGTGAGTGTGTGAGATACATGTGGAAATCGGCACAATTTTTACATTTGCTGTATTTGCATTCTGCGGTTTTCTAAATAACTAAATAACTTGGCAACCGCATTTGTTGGGTTTTTTTTTTTTTTTTTTTTAAACAGACAACACCGTGTCATTTTTATGGCTGCCTCTTGCTCTCTATTCGTCTGTCTTTTGCTCTCATCCCCCCTCATCTTGCTCAAACACATGGCCCACATCTAAAGTCTGGTCAAAGTTTGTAGTTTCTTTAATCTAGATGGCCACCAGTTGAATACCGGGCTGAGAGAACTTTGTTTGCTTTCCTCGTCGAACGATTTAAATTAAGTTACTTTTCTACAATCGAACTGCATAAATATTTAAATAAATCACTCGGACAAGCAAAAGCTTCGATAAATATTTGCAGACTTCTGTCGAGCTCTAACAATTTCACAATCTGTTTCATGTGTGAAATTTGCATTTTTCTCCAGCTTAAATCCCACACTTGTTACATATTGTACTACGCACTTTAGCTTTCTCTTTGCGATGGACAAAAAGTGCCGTCAGAAAGTCTCATAAAAATGTCGAATCGCTTCAAATAAAAGATAAACAAACCGGTAAAAAGGCAGCACACTCACACTCTCTCTCTACTCGTATGCAAAGCCCAAACACACGACGTTATCTGTGCCATTGATATCGAAGCTCAACGCAAACTCACCAAATTTCCCACATAAAGAGCGCATCACTAAAAAGGGAAATTTGCTGCAATCATAAAGACCGAAATGGTTCAAAAAGAATATTTAATTAATTTAGTTAATTAATGTCAATTAATTAATTTTGGACAAATTGAGCATTTTGAATATTTGAAATCAATAACAATTTGTTGAGACATATAGTTGCCACATTTTCGATAAGCTTTTATATATTTTTTTGTTGATTTCAACTCGATAAAATGGCGTTGCAATTTCGCATTATTGTTTTTTGACACACTTTCCTTTAAAGCGCAATCAGAATGTAGGTAAACTTCAGACATGCATAAGAAGTGAAAGGCAAAGGCTGTAAGTGCGCATGGCAACATTGATTATACAAAACTAGAAAGGGGACAAAGACACGCAGAAAAACAATAGCTCGGAGTTGGGTATTGCGTGTGTATATTTCTTTGTTTTGTTCGGTTTGTGTGTACATTTTTAGTACACGCATCGTTGCACTTTATTTCTTTCATTTTCACGCACTTTTTGATGATGAATGTTAAGAACACTTGATTTTGAAGTGAAATACGACACGTTGTCAGCTAAATTATAATTGAATTCTGAGAGTAAAAGCTGTATAATTTTGATATATTATTTTATATACTTTGAAGAGGTTCTTAGTTATTAATAGAGTATTCAGATTTCGATTCGCTGTCGGCAAAAGTAATTTCTTGTTGTTTCTATTTTGGCTGTGGCTGCGCACGTAAGCGCAACACAAACTGCATTAAAATGTTGCACACCCTTTGGGGCACACCAAATTGCTGCAACAACTGCTGCAGTAGCAGCAGCAACAATGAGTTGTCAACAACCAACAAAATATAGCAAAATGAAATTTTGCTGCTGATTGTTGTGGCTGCAAGCTCCGCTGTTGCACTTAATAATTATAATTTATGCAAGAGTCAACAATTGCGCAAAAGGAGGCGCCACAAAAGGTGCGTAAAATGTGGGTGCGGCGCGGCAAGTTATACAAAACACAAGCCAAAGTAAATTTGCATAGTTTTAATTCCCCTCTTTCTTAATTGTACCAAAAACGCAGCAACTGCGGCATTTGTATGTCGCTAGCCGTGCGTGAAAACAAACGATGAATTAATGGAGTACACTTATAACATAATTTCAACATGACAGTGGGACTTCGTACTTTGCAATTTTCAATTATTTCAAAACCGTACTATAAAACCGACAAGCAACGATTATTTCAAATATTTGCATTACTGAAAGAGGCAGAAAAGAATTCATTTAAATACATTCAGATATTCAATGCGATTGCAAAACTCACTTGGCAAATATGCGACTAAATAGAGCGCAAAGGGACCGAACGATGAGCCAATCACAGACACTAGATAGAGAGTTGGTAAAGACTAACAAGACAGAAATTTTATATTAATTCATACACAAATAATATACTTTTTTGCTCACCTTGTAAATGCTGTATACCATTAATATTCCGGCAACTAAGTGAGGTATAGCGACTGCGAATGCAGCATATTTCCATTCTTTCTCCTCCCCTTTTGTGAAAATAGTGAGAGTTATTGCTTCTCTTAAAAGAAATACTTACAGAATTGGTAAATGAGACTGAGGGTGGTCATTACCAAGCCATGAATCAATGTCCAACATGCAAAAAATTGCGCTTTCTTGGCGAGCGGACAGCAGATGTTGTCAATCCATTTACATGCGCTGCAGATGCACATCTCGCTCCTAATACCTCTGTATTAATTAAAAAACCATCTGTTGAATGTATTTAAACATACGCATGAAATATATATTACTCTGTAATGCCTACTCCGATTTATTCTTTGTTGGAATTTTGAATTTAAATAATTCAAAATTGAAAAGTGTTTTGCGACGCTGAAAACTATTTTTCTTTTTTCTTACATCTACTTTTCGTTATTGTGTAACTATTCATAAAGTTAGGCGAGTACATAAAAAATCAATAATTCACAATACTAACTAATAAGTACAACATTTTACCTCAATTACAAAAGTTACTTTTTAAACTTTTGCGAGTGTCAGCAATTCAAAAAGGAAAGCTAAACTAATTGCACTTAAAACTAATAACAAATTATATGACAAAATTCAAAATTTGTGTTTAGCTTTATACCCTTTTGGCACAAATTTCAGACTTTAAGTCTATAAAAAATATATATATAATGTAATAATATAAACAAACCTTTTTACTTAGTACAATAATTGCAACCATAGAAAAATTCTGTATTAGCTTTCTTCATTGGACAACTGATTAATATTATTTATAGTATTTACATTGCTTAACATTTTTCATACTCTTGAAGTTATTCCTTTAATACGGTACTATAATATCTGCATCCAATTATTATGAATATGATTTGCATGACTAGAAAACATTGAGCATTTTAAATTACAATTTACAAGATAAAATTATTAAACACTTACTTGGCAAATATATCGAAATGCCGAAAACGAAAGGAAGAATTGAACTAATAACAATACTCGTCATAAATTGGGATGACTTAGACTAGAAAAGAATAAAACTTTTAAAGCAAAGTAAAATAAACTTATTCACTTACTTTTTGTATGCTTAATATCATTAAAATTCCAGCAATTATATGAGGAATAGCAATAATAAATCCCACATCAATGTTCGACTCTTTCAGTGATACTTATAAAATAAATATATAAAAATTCCAAAACAAGTGTAAAATGACTTACGTATAAAAACACCAATTCAACTGCTAATATAAGAATGCCATGGGTTAATGTCCAAATCGCAAAGAACCAAATCTTTCGCTTCAACGGCCAACACCATTCATCCAGAAAAGTAAACGATTCACAAATGCACATATTAGGTTTGATATTTACGGACTAGTGAATTGAATATCGAATACATTTCAGTGTTTTTAGTTGCCTACTTTGATCTCAGTCTTCGTCAATTGGTCAATAGTATAACCATAACACGTTCATCAGGCATTAGGATGGAATTAAAGTAGTTAAAAGATGGTTTCTGATTGGAAAATGTAGCTCATCCATTTCGTCTTTTGGTCTCATATAAATATTCTGGTAGCTTTTTATCACAGTTTAGACATCTGGTTCGGTTGTTATATGTCTGCATCCAATGATTATGAAAAGTGTGTGCATAACTAAAAATAAAATTGAACATAAATGTAGTTTTGTTCAAGAGAATGACACATCACTATTTGAAACTTACTTGGCCAAAAGATCGTTAGGATAAAGGTATAGGGAGCGATCGAACTAAAAATAAGGCCTATCAGGAAGAGCTTGTCCATTGACTAGTTCGATAGAGAAATTCATTAGTTAAAAATTCAAAGAATTATGATATGCACTTACTTTTTTTAATGCTGATTATCACAGTAATAGCAGCAATCAAGTGGATGGAGGTGATTGCAGTAAGACCATAAATAGGTCCTATTTCTTGAGAATGAAACTTACATTTAATATTGATCGTTGTGATTGGGTAATACTTACTAATAATATTACGGAAGGCATAAATCAATATGACACAAAAGACTGTCATTCCTAGAGAAAAAATAGAAAAGAACCAAAGCTTTCGTTCGAATGAACAACACCATTCATCTAGACCTTCGCACTTTTCACAAAGACACATATTGAATGCAATGACTTCAAATTTCAAAACAATAAATTCATCTTTCTAGTGTTTAAATAATGCTTACTGTGATCTACACTTTTGTAAATCTTAATAAGCTTTATCTCTTAATAAGGTGAGAGAAATCTTCAAATATTATTGTATCTATGTTGTCTCTGTCTTTTATTCAGTACCATTAAATTGTGTAGTTTAATTTTGAAGTATATAGTTTTCTCGTTATTCTTATTTTATTATTAGTGTAGGATATCAAACGTTCCAGTCAACACAACTGAGCCTTGTTTCCCCCCCTTTCTTGCACATTACGCATACGCCATGTGTGTCTAATTGTCTGAGTCTCGCAAGTATATCGATCCAACTAATTGAGTTGTTCGAGCAAACAGAAACAAGAGTACGATATCAGTGATGCCCTTCCTGATTAGCTATTTATATGCTCGCATTCACATTCGTTCCATTAATCGTTAAAAGGATTAGAGGCATCTGCCTTTGGCCTCTCTCCCTTGTTCTTTACTTGCTCCAAATTGATAGGCACGCTTTTCGGTCGCAGCTGCTAGTCAAATGTAAGCTTTAGTATTTGTCTAGTCGGCTTTTTTTTTATAAAACTTGCATTTTAATCATAGATTAACTAGTTTTCCCAAGAACACAATTGGTATTACGATTTCGAACAGAGTTACTTCTTATTGATAGTTGTATTTTTTATAAGCACATTTGTTTTCCATTTTTGTCGAAGAAATTTGGTTTCTTCACATTTTGTAATTTTCTGCTCGCAATTTGTGTTTTGATCCCAATTTCTTCGCGGCCTTCACAATCCATTTGCGAAGCGCCGGAACATTTGCATAGACTCCGGGATAATTGGGTTCAGCGCAACCATTGCCCCATGAAACGATACCAACTAGCTTGCCATTATGAACCAATGGACCACCAGAGTCACCTTGGCAGGCATCCTTTCCCGGGGAAGCGGCACAGATTGTGGCTTTCGTGATGCAGGTGGTGCTATAGACTTCAGCGCATTTGTCGCGTCCCACAATGTTGACACTAACACTTTTCAGATTGAGCGGAGTGTATTCCGTTTCAGTCCGTCCCCAGCCAGAGACAAGAACTGCAGCTCCGTCATTTGGTTCGGACTTTGCCAGTGGAATGGCCTTAACACTGTCACTCATTTCAAGGGGAGAGCTCAGCAAGAGGAGGGCAACATCATTGAGTACGTCAGGATCTGAATACTTTTCATGGACATACTTTGCCGACACATTAACTAGCGATCCACCGATGTTGTGGGCATTAGTGCCGACGCGCACCGAAATAGTTCGGGGATCCTTGTGGTCCACACAATGGGCGGCTGTCACGATGATGTTGCTGCTGTAGATGGCTCCACCGCAGAAATGCATAGTGTAGCTTTGCAGCGACACTTGCCAAGGTGTCGTCTCTATTGTTGTGTCCAATCCACCAATGATCCGACCATCAGGTCCAATCCTCTTCAATTTCAACCAATTCGGCCATACATTCGTAATATGAGCGTCGACAATAAAGAATAAAGTTGTTGCCGATACCAGCACTAAGACTTGGCTGAACATTTTTTGCCTCTCTGACATTGTGTGCGCTTAAGCACTGCAGCTTTTATATGCAAGCAACTTGGCTATAGTGTCTTTAAATAGTTAATATATTGCCTGCCAGCTTATCGTCCCATTGTAATTCCATATTTGCTTTTTAATTAAAAACTTAGTTTAATACTTTCCTTTTAACTACTTCCGCTCGTCAATTACTTTAGATAAGAAAAAGTATTTTTCTTCTAGTTTGAAAAATGTAAAACTTTCATGGTGGTGTAAGAAATAGAAATATTTCTATTTTGTTACATATCCATTTATTTAGAAATACTCAAAGCTGGTTAAATTTTTTCAGTGTGTTAAGGAAGTGTGGAGATTCTCCTTATTTAGTTTCTCATATTAAGCAGTACACAACTTGCAAATGAAATTAGTACTAAGAATATCATAGAACTTAAAAGATTCTCCCACTTTTATTTCCTCCTTCGAAAATCAAAAGAAAAACAAATAAAAATTATTTTTTTTTAGATCCATAGATTTTATTTTCTGATTTGGTCGCGATCTGAAAAAAAAGTTATTCAATGAAATATATTATATATTGGATGTATTAGGATATAAATATACGATATACATAAATATATGTAACTTTTAGTATATTTTACTATTATTCGTTATAATAATTCGATATATTTAAACCCTTACGCCGCATTGTATTTCTTTTTTTTTTAATTTTGTGAGATATTTCAGACCAGCATATTCGACTGTAGCTTTTTTACTTGTATTACTCAATGATAACATAAATATATGTAATTTTCTCACCATCAAATTGCAGTCAAGTTAATGTTAGTCCTTGACAAAAATAAAATATAGTTCTCTCACGATTACAAGAAATAAGTATAAAATAAAATAATAAGCAATCAATTTAATGTTAATTTTTACGTTTATTTTTGCAATTTAATTCGTAAATGTCTCATGTTGAGCTTAGTTTTTTGGCTTCCTCTTCGATCCACTTGCGAAGCTGTACAACATCTGTATAGACATTGGGAAGAGTGGGATGACCGCAAGGTTTAGGCGCCAAAACAGCAATGCCCACAAGTGTACCATTGTAAGTCAATGGGCCACCAGAATCTTTATTGCACGCACCTTTCCAAGGGGAAGCAGCACATATTGTTGCTTTTATAAGCACTCCATCCATCCTGACGCACTCCTCGCGATTAACAATGTTCAAATAGACACTTTTTAGAGATTTTGCAACGTATTCGGTCTCTGTTTCTCCCCATCCAGAGACAAGCACAGCAGCTCCGTCATCAGGAACTGATTCTGCCAGTGGAATGGCCTTGACAGCTGGACCCATTTCAAGGGGCGAACTTAACAAAAGCAGGGCGATGTCATATTTCGTTATTTCGTTATTTATATTTATGTAATGATCATGCACGGTAATCTTGGCAACTTTAATTACCGATCCACCATTATTAGATGTACTACTGCCAACGCGCACATCAAAAATCTTGGGATCAAGAATCTTGGCATTGTTATCGCAAACACAGTGGGCAGCTGTTATAATGATGTTTTTGCTGTAAATGACGCCACCACAATAATGCGATCCTTGTCTTTGCAGCGACACTTGCCAAGGTATTGTCTCTATTGGTGTGAACTCTCCTCCAACGATGCGATTGTTAATTGGTCCATTTTTCAATAGAAATTCAGGTCCAATCGGCAAGTGCAATGCGCAACCTAAAGTTGCCACTGAGAGCAGGACTAATAATGTAGGGAACATTTCTAGTTGTCTTGTGAATACTGAAACCCGCAGCATTTGAGTTTTTATAGAAAACTTGTATAAGAACAAATTTCAAATAGTTACGAAAGTTTATCAGCTTAAAAATATGCGAGCTGTAATAACTAATAATAATTTATTGTTGCACTCAACTAATTATTTTGCTGACGGCTTAAAAACTTCGTAATTATATATGCCCTAAAAGGAGGTGTTTCTGTAATATACATTTGTGTTCTCTGAGATAAATTTGTTCAATCGAAGACCAAGAAGGATTTCCGCTTTTGCGAATAGCAATCCAGTTACGTTAATGGTTGATTATTTGATAAGATATACGCGTTAATCAATGTGAGCATTTGCATTTTCATTGTTTTTACTATTATCATCCTAGTATTATTTAATGTGTCGTATATGTCAGCTTTTACTTAAGTATTTTTCTTTAATTTCATAATTTGAATAGTGGAAAAAAGTTAAATAAATAAATAAAGAAAAGAGTTAAAGAGTTAGTCACAGGTATTTGGGATAATTGAAAACAATATTAATGTTAGCCAATATTAATTTACATAATTTATTCTTTTTTTATATTCTCACCTATAATGTTTACGCGGCACTGTGCTGGTTTTTTATTCCCGCTGTCCATAGGGTAGAAGGATATTAAAACTTTGTTCCGGCAGGAAATAAACGTACAAGGCAGAAGAAGGCATCTCCGATCTTTAAAATATATTTATATTCTTGATCAGCGTTAACAGGCGGGACGATATACCAATGACCGTATAATCGTCGTAATTCCTGAAAATTTGGTTGCGATCAGATAAAAATTGTCGAAGTTATTCAAGAAATACTTTTGTTTGGAAAAAAACGCCTACTTACCATATAACTATATAAATGTACCATATTTCGTATATTTTTAGTATTTTTACGGTATTTAGTATACTTTAAGAATAATGCCGCGCTGTTTTGATTTTATTCAAATATGTGTTCGACTGCGGCTTTTTTACTTATTTTCCCCAATGATACAATATAATTTTCTTACGATTACAAGAAATAAGTATAAATAAAATAATATACAATCAATTTAATGTTCATTATTACGTTTATTTTTGCAATTTAATTCACAAATTTGAGGTTAGTTTTGTGGATTCCTCTTCAATCCATTTTCGAAGCTCCACAACATTGGCATAAACACCAGGATACCCTGGTTTTGCGCAACCTATGCCATAAGAAACAATGCCCACAAGTTCACCCTCATAAACCAATGGGCCACCAGAATCACCACCACAGGAATCTTTTCCAGGGGCAGCAGCACAGATTGTTACTTGTGTAATTCTTTTGTAACCATAAGCCCTGGCGCACTCTTCGCGACTGACAATGTCTACATAGACACTTTTCAAACGGAGCGAAGCCTCTCCAGTTTCCGTATATCCCCATCCAGAGACAAGCACAGCAGCTCCGTCATTAGGTAGCGACTCTGCTAGTGGAATGGCCTTGACAGTTGGACCCATTTCAAGGGGCGAACTTAACAAAATTAGTGCGATGTCATATTCAATGAAGTGTGGATGAAGTGTAAAACGATCATGCACGATTGTCTTGGCAACTTTAATCACCGATCCGCCATCGTTAGACTTACTACTGCCAACGCGCACATCAAAGATCTTGGGATCAAGAATATTGGCATTGTTATCGCAAACACAGTGGGCGGCTGTTATTATGATGTTTTTGCTGTAGACGACGCCACCACAATCATGCCGTCCTAGTTTTAGAAGCAACACTTGCCAAGGTATTGCCTCTATCGGTGTGTCCTTTCCGCCAATGATTCGATTGTTTCCTTTTTTCAATAGAAATTCAGGTCCGATCGGCAAGTGCAATGCGCAACCGAAAGTTGCCACTGAGAGCAGGGCTAATAATGTAAACAACATTTCTAATTGTCTAGTGAATACCAAATCCCGCAGCATTTGAGTTTTTATAGGAAAGGAACATGGCGGAAAAATTTCATTAAATTGTTATGAAAGTTTATCAACTCAAAAATATGGGAGATTCAATTAAAAATAAATAATTTATTGACTTGATTACAACTATGTTGCACTCAACTAATTATTTTGCTGACGGCTTCGTAATTTCTTAAAAACTATGTATATACCCTAAAAGGGGGTTTTATATGCAACAAAGTATCATATACATTTGTGTTCTGTAAGATAAATGTGTTCTCTAAGGCCATCTTCAAAGAACCCCAAGGAGGATTCCCCAATGTTTTTCTGTTGCATTTTGCTTTTGCGAAAGGCAATTTAGTTACGTTACCGGTTGATTATTTGATACGCAAAATTACGGAGGTTAACCAGGTCATTTGCAATCATGCCGCGATAATCACCGCGTGCATTTGCATTGTTATCGTTATTATTATTATTGCTGTGGCTATGATTGTGGTCATGTTTGTGGTTGTGGTTGTCGCTATGCTAGCCGCATTTGTCCTCTTGTATATTGTGGCCATACACTAAATTCCAACCACAGTCGAGCCGCCTAATCAGCATATGCTCTGCGAGTTAATGAAGTGCGGCCCAACAATTAAACAACGCACGAGCTTTGCCTCAGAACCACGCCCCCAACGGGAAACTGTGACCTTTTGACAATCGCTTTGCCCTTGCCTGATTAAGTGCTTTTGATTCTCTCGCTCGTTCTGTTGGTTGGGTTTAAATTTGACAATAATGTCATGGATTAAAGCCAACACAAAATGCAATTAAAATGGCCTAAAAGGTTGGCATCTTTATTGATTAATTGAAATGAATTAAGTGGACAGCTGTGGTTGAATTAATGTGTAAACAGCAGACAGCCAATATTCACATGTTCATCGGGTAGCTGTCAACATATCCTGATAGCATTTGGCTTAATCATTTATAAAAGAACAATCTAAAATTGTACTTCATCCACTGTCAAGAGTAGATATATTAGCTCCTCAATAAAATGGCGTTGCGTAAATGCTGGAAAGAAAGAACATAACAAATTTTGTTGAAATACTTATGAAACTGTCTGCAAAATGTACATAAGCTCATAAAAGCTCTCCAGAAACCGATTTAAAGAGTCATACAATGCGCTTCGTAAGCTTCTTCAGCTTTACAAGAAGTTGTACATAATTACAACATTTTTAGCAAATAATTTTTCCACAAAATTGTCTCTTTCAAATTTAACAGTTTACATATTATATGCACTCTAACCCTTACCTCCCACCAATGAAGACACAATCACTGCCAAAGTTGTTAATACTCGCAGCCAATTGCAACGCTTTTTGCGTTTTACTGGCGCAGACAAATGTTTGAGATGCTCCTCTCCGAACACTGGCAACTTTGTCAGCATCATATTGCGAGTATCTGGAGGCAGGAGCATATCCAATTCTACCTGTGGTATGCAAATGGGATTCGGTTGCAGCTCAATTGGGATACGCACTTGATTGATCTTTAATTGATCGCGCACTTGCTTGAATGTACACAAAATACTTTCAGCTGGCATAGCATTGTCATTGCACGGCGATCGTATGTATAGAACTGTAAAGTGATGATCGTAGCATCGGTCGTCATGGAAATCAAAGTAATTCAAAGAGACAGACACCTCGTTAGTATTATAACGCTCAATGCAGCCACAATTTGGGAGAACTACATATTTGAGTGCTGCATTTGAGCGAATCTTAAAAAGCAGTCCCTTTGCCGTGGGATTTAATATAGTGATGATACGTTTCTGGATGCGATCGTAGGGCGCATAGAATATCATCTTTTGTGGACTAACACTGATGAGGTCAGCATTCAATTGATTCAAATCCATCTGTGAACTTAACTTTTATGAAAAATATATATTGTAAAATTGTAAAAGTTTTCGACACTTGGCAAAACTTTGAAAAGTACTATGACAGCATTTGAAATGGCTTTGACAACATTTCCATATGCTACTCCGAGGACAATAGCCACCAATTGAATATGTTTGTGCAGCTGCAACATTTTGCGTGAGCGGCATGAGCGTAATGGGATTGTGTGGCATCAGCATTGAGGCATTAGAAATAGGCTCAAACAATTCAAATTATATGCCAGGCAGTAAGTAAAGGTTGATGCTGTTGATGGTTGCCCACAATTTTCAAATATTGACAATTTTTGGAATTTATCGAAATGCACAAAAGACTCGCAATTTGATACAGGTAAATATATAGCATAGACATAAAGCATTATTATGGATATTGGTCGTCGCATCGGCTTTCGTCAATTGAAATAGCATCAACGAACAAAACAATTTTGGGTTGCATGCAACGGCAACCTCTGCACCGCATTGGAATGCAACATATGTACATATGTTGTTGGCTGCAAATGAAAATGTCACATGAAAAATGGAAATGCAACTCGTGCGAATGTTATCAGTTTACTAAATAATCAAGTAGGATTTCAATATGAGATGGAATAATAATTGAAGTTTTTGATGAATTTGCTAAGGAATTGAATACGAATGATATGAAGTTTATACACCTTGCAATGAAAACGCACCATTCTTATAATGATAAAATGAATTTTTGTCAGTCATTATACAACATTTTTTTTTTATTTCCAAAATGTTCATGCTTAGCATTGAAGTGTGTGTGTTGTTTGTTTCCATCTAGCTTTCATTCATAAGGGCATGCACTAGCTCTGCATAATCGACCAAACCCTGATCGTTGACATGATGCTCCAACAACTCGTCCAATTCGGCTTCAGTTAGACATTCACCACAGTGGGCCAGAACGTATCTTAGCCGGCTCGCTGCTATGTAACCCGTATGCTGCTCATCTAAAAGGCGTAGACCGGCAACAAAATGTTCGGCCTCTGGAGAATCGGAGTCGTCCGACTGAATGCTATTGTAGATGGACATGAACTCGTCAAAGGATATGCGCTCGATGTGGTGTTCATGCAACTGTCGGATGTGCTGACGTATGCTTGCCTCGCTGGGATTGAGGCCCAGGACACGCAGACAATCGCCCAACTGAGAATGCGCAATTTTAGCATCTCCTCGTTGCGAGTGTTGCAGGAATTCGCGACGCATCCGGTCTCCTGAAAGTTTGTTGGCCATTTTGATGCTGGTCTGTTGCTGCTGCTGTTGTTGCCGATTCAATGATGATGGATGGATTGATTGATTGATTGACGACAGCGCGTGATTGTGTGAGTGGGCCTGTGTGTGTTCATGTCTGCAGTTGTGCGTCAAAGTGTGAGCTCATCGTATACGCATTTTCCGCACAGTTACTGGCAAACTGCACAGTTAAAAATTGAATCCAATAATTGTTGGGCATATGTGATTTGGAAAAACAAATTTTCTATTAATTTTGACATGTTAACAGTTAAAAGAACAGAACGACATTACTCAAATGTAAACAATTGTCCCAGAAACACGACGCAGCGCTTGCTGGAGATGTAAAAACAGATTAAAGAAAATCTACAAGATTCTGATAGTACTTAGTATTTAGTATTTAGTTTCCCTATTTTTACCTTTTTATGTAAAAATGGTTTAAACTGCTTCATTCAATCGGCTAAATGAATGTCTGGATCTGTGACACATTTTAACAGCATTTACATCAGTTTCTACTGCCGCGCTTCATTGATTCCTTGCACAGTTCATCCAATTCGCACTTAACAAAGTTAGTATGGCTCAACAGTTTTATATTTGCACGAATAGTCGGCATTGGAATTCAAGTGAGAATTGTCAGAGGATTTTCTTGATTGGTGAGTAAATTGATTGCTCTGCAGTTAGGTTGTTGATTAATTCATATGGTACAAGAGCTGGTTTTATTTTAATAACCATTTTTAATAAAAATATTTAATTAAATGATGAAAAACTTACACTTACGAACGGGAACTCACATGCCCTGTTCTTCTTGGGGAAAAAAGATTATTTGATTCAGCGAATGCAACAGTCAGTCTTCATTTATTGTAAATGAATTTCGACAGTCAGAGTGAAGATGAAAGTGGAATCAGCAGAAGCAGCAGGAGCAGCAATATCTCTCAATGCAAGAGATATTTGCATTTTAATTCAATTCAATATGATTCCCACTGCAAATAATTTGTAATAATGGAATGCGAATAATGTTGGGAGTGTGGCACACATACACTATTCATACATATTATTTATTCAATGCGGTTACTTAATTGACGTATAGCCAATAAAATGAACTTTTTATTAAAGTAACTAATTGAAAATTGCATCAGTACTTTATCATTAAAATATTCCCTTGAGTAGAACTTTCGCTTAATATTTATTTGCATGATTTATTATTTTGCTTAACTTCGACAAATGAAGACAACTAATGTAAATTAATAAGTCTGCCTTACATTTTAACGGTTTACATTTTTGGGCATTGGGTTTGGTTTTATTGAAAATATAGTATGAAACGGATATTTCACAGTCGACTAAGGATTTTTACTTATTGTACTCAATGGTTACATAAAGTGCAAATATGCAGCCAAATTAATTCTGGTTTGTATTTTAATTTTTGCAATTTAATTCACAACTGTCTCATATTGAGCTTAGTTTTTTTGGCTTCGTCTTTAATCCATTTGTGAAGTTCCACAATATTTGTGTAGACACCGGGATGCCCCGGATCGGCGCATCCAAAGCCATAAGAAACAATGCCCACAAGCTCACCCTCATAAACCAATGGTCCACCCGAATCACAAGAGCAGGAATCTTTGCCAGGTGAAGCAGCACAGATTGTTACTTGTGTAATTTTTTTTGTCACCATAAGCCCTGGCGCACTCCTCGCGGTTTACAATGTTCACATAGACACTTTTTAGATGTTTTGCAACCTTTTCGGTCTCTGTTCGTCCCCATCCAGAGACAAGCACATCAGCTCCGTCATTAGGAACCGACTCTGCCAGCCGAATGGCCTTGACAGTTGGACCCATTTCGAGGGGCGAACTTAACAAAATCAGGGCGATGTCATACTCCACTGTTGACCTACTTGTATAACTGTCATGCACGGTTATCTTGTCAACTTGAATTACCGATCCACCATTGTTAGATGTACTACTTCCAACGCGCACATCAAAAATCCTTGGATTTTCTTTGTCAACACAATGGGCGGCTGTTATAATGATGTTTTTGCTGTAGATGACGCCACCACAGACATGCGATCCATCGTTTTGCAGCGACACTTGCCAAGGTAATGTCTCTATCGGTGTGTCCTTTCCTCCATAGATGCGATTGCTCATTGGTCCTTTTTTCAATGAAAAGTCTGGTCCAACCGGCAAGTGCAATGCGCAACCTAAAGTTGCCACTGGGAGCAGGAGTAATAATGTGGAAAACATTTCAGGTTATCTTATGAATACCAAAAAGTCGAAACATTTAAGTTTTTATAGGAAAGAAACATTGCGAAACAATGCCATAAAACTGTTTCGTAAGCTTATCAGTTCAAAAATATGCGAGTTTTCATTAAAAAATAGTTGCATGCTTTGATTTTGTTGTACTTAAGTAATTATTTTGCTGGCGACTTGAAAGTTTCGTAATATTTAACTAGTTTCATAATACTAACAGACGGTTTTAGATGCAACAAAGTAACGCATCAATTTTATGTTCGTTAAGATAACATTGTTCTCTAAGTGTTACAAAATGTTGAAAAGGAAGATTTCTCAATGATTATTATACTTTAACTGCAACTTTCTGCTGTTAAGGAAGGCAATTTAGTTACGTTAATGGTTTAATATATGATACGAAATTTCGATAATTAATGTGTGCATTTGCATTGCTTTTACTGTTATCATTGCATCTTTTATTGTTTTGCATATTTTAACTTTAACTTTTGGATATTTAAACCCGCTACCCGTAATAGGATATTATAACTTTGTGGCTGTAGGAAGTACATACCCAACCCCATAAAGTATATCCTCATGATCAGCATAAGCGGCCTAGTTGATATTGCCTTGCACTGCACCGTTTCGCTCTTATTCAAAAGTGATAACGGGTATCTCAAAGTCAAGCACACTCAATTGTAGCTTTCTTGTTTTTTGGTTTTTCGTGCTCTACTGCAGCTTTCTTACTTATATAATTCTCTCACGATTGCTGAAAATAAATAAAAAATAATATGCAGTCAATTTAATGTTCATCTTCACGTTTATTTTTGCAATTGAATTTAAAATTGTCTCAGGTTGAGCTTAGTATTTTGGCCTCCTCCTCAATCCATTTTCGAAGCTCCACTACATCTGTATAGATAACGGGTTTACCGGGTGTACCGCACATTCTAGGCCCAAAAGCAACAATGCCCACAAGTTTACCATTGTAAGTCAATGGTCCTCCAGAATCTCCATTGCACGCACCTTTCCAAGGGGAAGTAGCACAGATTGTTGCTTTTATGATTTCTGTATTGTAAGCTCTAGCGCACTCCTCGCGATTTACAATGTTTACATAGACACTTTTTAGATATTTTGCAACCTTTTCGGTTTCTGTTCGTCCCCATCCAGAGACAAGCACAGCAGCTCCGTCATGAGGTACTGATTCTGCCAGTGGAATGGCCTTGACAGCTGGACCCATTTCAAGGGGGGAACTTAACAAAAGCAGGGCGATGTCATATTCCGTTTTTTCGTTATTTATATTTACATAACGATCATGCACGGTAATCTTGGCAACTTTAATTACCGATCCACCATTTTAAGATGTACTACTGCCAACGCGCACGAAAATCCTTTGATTTTTTTTGTCAACACAGTGGGCGGCTGTTATTATGATGGTTTTGCTGTAAATGATGCCACCACAAGCATGCGTTTCTAGTTTTTGCAGCGAAACTTGCCAAGGGATTGTCTCTATCGGTGTGTCCTCTCCTCCAACGATGCAATTGTTTGTTGGTCCTTTTTTCAATAGAAATTCAGGTCCGATCGGCAAGTGCAATGCGCAACCGAAAGTTGCCACTGAGAGCAGGACTAGTAATGTAGAGAACATTTCCAATTGTCTTGTGAATTCCAAAACGCGCAGCATTTGAGTTTTAATAGGAAAGGAACATTGCGGAAAAATTGCATTAAATTCTTATGAAAGTTTATCAGCTCAAAAATATGGGAGACTCAATTAAAAATAATAATTTATTGATGTGATTACAACTATGTTGCACTCAACTAATTATTTCGCTGACAATCTTAAAGCTTTGTAATTTATCAGAACATATGTTTGGTATATACCCTAAAAGGGGTTTTTTTGCAACAAATTAACGCATAAATTTGTGTTATTTAAGATAAATTTGTTCTCTTTGGAAGATTTCCTAATGTGTATTATGCTTTTGCTGCTGCATTTTGTTTTGAGAAAAACAATTGTATTACATTATTGGTTGATTATTTGATAAGGAATACGCGCTAATTAATGTGAGCATTTCAATTTTTAACGTTTTTACTATTATCATTCATATATCAATTATTGTTCTGCATATTTCAACATTAAGTTTAAGATTTTTCTTTAATTTCATAATTTGAATTGTGGAAAAAAGTTAAATACATAAATCAACGAGTTAGTCACAGGTATAATGGATAGTTGAAAACAATATTGATATTACTCAATATAAATTTACATTATTAATTTTTTTTTTTATATTTTAACATTTGTCAGTTATTCTCGCTACCTTTTGGGTACGAGTGCATTATAACTTTGTGCCGATAGCAAATGTACATATGTAACAGTCAGAAGGAGGCCATTCCGACCTTATAAATATATTTATATTCTTGATCAGCGTCAACTGACGAGACAATAAAGCCACCCGTTTAGATATCAGAGACTATAAGAGTTAGATATACATATATATACATTTTTTTTTTTTTTTGATAGCACTTGTTATGTTTACTCGAAGTTCAAGTTTGCTTCAAACGTTATCAATACCTCATGCTCCCGTAAATTATCAAAACTCGAATAACAAACGTAACTTTAAAGCTAGAGAATTTTTGTATTATTTTATTGGAGTGTACTCGACAGCGGCTTTCCTACTTATTTCCCCCAATGATAGAATAATGTTATCTCACAATTAGAAGAAATAAGTATAAAATAAAATAAGATGTAATCAATATCATGATCATTTTTAAGTTTATTTTGGCAATTTAAATTATATATATCTCAGGTTGAGCTTAGTTTTTTGGCCTCCTCTTCGATCCATTTGCGAAGCTCCACGACATCTGTATAGACACCAGGAACATTGGGATCACCGCAAGGATCAGTAGGCCCAAAAGAAACAATGCCCACAAGTTTACTTCTGTAAGTCAATGGTCCACCAGAATCTCCACCGCACGAATCTTTCCAAGGGGAAGCAGCACAGATTGTTGCTTTTATAATTTCTGTATTATAAGCCCTAGCGCACTCCTCGCGATTTACAATGTTCAAATAGACACTTTTTAGATATTTTGCAACCTTTTCGGTTTCTGTTCGTCCCCATCCAGATACAAGTACTGCAGCACCGTCATTAGGAACTGACTCTGCCAATGGAATGGCCTTGAAAGCTGGACCCATTTCAAGGGGCGAACTTAACAAAAGCAGGGCGATGTCATATTCCGCTCTTTCGTTATTTATATTTATGTAATGATCATGCACGGTAATCTTGTCAACTTTAATTACCGATCCACCATTGTTAGATGTACTACTGCCAACGCGCACATCAAAAATCATCGGATAATCTTTGTGAACACAATGGGCGGCTGTTATAATGATGTATTTGCTGTAAATGACGCCACCACAATAATGCGATCCTTGTCTTTGCAGCGACACTTGCCAAGGTATTGTCTCTATTGGTGTGAACTCTCCTCCAACGATGCGATTGTTTAATGGTCCTTTTTTCAATAGAAATTCAGGTCCAATCGGCAAGTGCAATGCGCAACCTAAAGTTGCCACTGAGAGCAGGACTAATAATGTAGGGAACATTTCTGGTTGTCTTGTGAATACTGAAAACCCACAGCATTTGAGTTTTTATAGAAAAAATTTCAAATAGTTACGAAAGTTTATCAGCTTAAAAATTTGCGAGTTGTAAAATCAAATAATAATTCATTGTTGCACTCAACTAATTATTTTGCTGACGGCTTAAAAGCTTCGTAATTTATCAGAACCTTTGCATATACCCTAAAAGGGGTTTTATATGCAACAAAGTATCATATACATTTGTGTTCTCTTAGATAAATCTGTTCAATCGAAGACCAAGAAGGATTTCCGCTTTTGCGAATAGCAAACCAGTTTCGTTAATTGTTGATTATTTGATAAGAAATACGCGCTAATCAATGTTAACATTCGCATTTTCATCGTTATTACTATTATCATCCTTGTATCATTTATTGTGTCGCATATTTCAATTCCTACTCTTCGGTTTTTCTTTAATATAATAATTTGAATAGTGAAAAAATGTTAAATAAATAAATCAACGAGTTAGTTATAGGGATTTTTGATTGTTGAAAACAATATTAATGTTAGTCAATATTAATTTACATAATTTATTCTTTTTTTATATTTTCACCTATAATGTTTACGCAGCACTGTGCAGGTTTTTATTCCCGCTATCCATAGGGTTGAAGGATATTAAAACTTTTTGGAGGCAGGAAATAAACGTACAAGGCAGAAGAAAGCATCTCCGATCTCCGACATATTTATATTCTCGATCGGCATCAACAGGCGAGACGATATACCAATGACCGTATAATCTTTGTAATTCCTGAAAAATTGGATGCGATGAGATAAAATTGTCGAAGTTATTAAAGAAATACTTTTCTATTATTACTTACTAAGAGTATTACTATATAAATGTACCATATTTCGTATTTTTTAGTATTTTTTAAGTTTTTGGTGTACTTTAAGAATAATGCCGCCACATTCCACATTCGAGTATGGTCGACTGCGGCTTTTTTACTTATTTTCCCCAATGAGACACTATAGTTCTCTAACGATGACAATAAGAATAAAATAAAATAATAAGCCATCAATTTAATGTTCATTATTACGTTTATTTTTGCAAATTAATTCACAAATGTCTTAGAATGAGCTTAGGTTTTTGGCTTCCTCTTCAATCCATTTTCGAAGCTCAACAACATTTTTATATACACCGGGAATATTGAATGAACAACCTTCTTTTGAATAAGAAACAAAACCTACAAGCTCATCATTATAAACCAATGGGCCACCAGAATCACCATGACAGGAACCAGGGGAAGCAGCACAGACTGTTACTTTTGTAATTTTTCTTTCACCATGAACCCTGGCGGACTTCTCGCGACTTAAAATGTTTACGTTGCCACTTTGCAGATGGAGCGGACTTTCTTCCGTTTCCGTCCATCCCCATCCAGAGACTATAGCTGAAGCTCCGTCATTAGGAACTGACTCTGCTAGTGGAATGGCCTTGACAGTTGGACCCACTTCAATGGGCGAACTTAACAAAATTACTGCGATATCATATTCAATTATTGGATAAAGTGTAAAACGATCATGCAGGATTGTCTTGGCAACTTTAATCACCGATCCACCATTGTTATACATACTACTGCCAACGCGCACATCAAAAATCTTGGGATCAAGAATATTGGCATTGTTATCGCAAACACAGTGGGCGGCTGTTCTAATGATTTTGCTGTAGATGACGCCACCACAATCCTGCGATCCTAGTTTATGCAGTGAAACATGCCAAGGTATTGCCTCTATCGGTGTGTCCACTCCTCCCATAACGCGATTTTTTATTGGTCCTTTTTTCAAAAGGAATTCTGGGTCAACCGGCAAGTGCAATGCGCAACCAAAAGTTGCCACTGAGAGCAGGGCTAATAATGTAGAGAATATTTCCAATTGTCTTCTGAATACCAAAACCCGCAGCATTTGAGTCATTAAATTGTTATGAAAGTTTATCAGCTCAACAATATGGGAGAGCCAATTAAAAATAATAGTTTATTGACTTGATTACAACTATGTTGCACTCAACTAATTATTTTGCTGGCGGCTTAAAAGCTTCGTAATTTCTCAGAACATATGTATGATACATATGTATATACCCTAAAAGGGCATTTTCTGCAACAAAGTAATACGCATACATTTTTTGATCTTTCAAATAAATTTTTTCTCTTAGGTGTTTAAAAGAATTGTAAGGAGGATTCTCCAATATTGATGATGCTTCTACTGCTACATTCCGCTATTTCGAAATGCAATTTAATTGCGCTATTGATTTAGTATTTGCAGTCGAGCATTTATATAGTTATATCATTTATTATTTTGCATATTTCAGCTTTTACTTTTAGATTTTTATTGTTAATTTTATAATTTGTCTAGTTGAACAAAATGAATTACATTAAATAGATCAAAGAGTTAGTCACAGGGATTTTGGAGGACAACTATAAAGAAGTGCTCAAGTGGCACGAGTATGATCTCGAAATATGTGGTACGGATTCGCATGGATGTGAACTCGTTAGTGGCATCCAGATCGAGGATCACTTGACGAGCCTTCTCCGTTAGCAATTGCATGTGGGCTGCATAATGCACTGACATTGTGTTGTCCAAGGTTGATTTGATGGCAATGCCATCGTAATCCACAACAACGATGCCAACAATGTTCTTCATGGTACTAAAGCGCTTCAGCATCTCCTCAACTTCGGCGGACATTGTGAAAGTATTTTGTAAAAAGCGTCACAGGATTGTTCTATAAATAAGTGATTATTAGTCTATTTGTCGAATGTGTTTTTAGTTTAAGTGACTCAAAAAATTTTAATGCCCCAAGTAATGACAATTTAAAAACGTAAAATTCAAAGCACTTGGTATTGTATACAAAAGTTATATTTCACTCGGTTTTAGCTATTTAAACATCAAATAAAAATAATGTTGAGTTAATAAATTCATTAATAATTTATAGTTTTTCGATCAACAATACAATAGTGCTCCATAACATTACTTAATATAATATATGCTTCATTTATTCGATAGCTATACAATATTTTGTTTGCCATGTCTTTTGTTCACATTTCAATGCAAATTTTCTTGCATTGTTGTCGGTAAATAAGCATAAAGTTTATATCAAAAGCCGGATGAACATTTGGATGCATGGCTGCTGCAGTAAGCTGTAAAACTGTGAAAAGTTTCCCTTTTGTGTCTGTGTGTGACCAAAAACTACCGAAAATTAATTGAATGTTGTTGACTCTTGTTACACAGCTCGCAAACGAGTTGTCCTCGAGTCCAGAAGTCGACTAACGAAAGTCCAGTCCAGTCCGGACTCCGGAGTCTCCGGTTTTCAGTTCTTTGGCATTCGAATTGCAGATGAACTGCCTTTTGCATCAAGTTTTATGCGGAAATTATGGCACTCTTCCGGTCAGAGTCGGCCAACAACTCCCTTCAACTTCTTGTCGGCGCCTCTGTAGTCAGGGGTGTAAAATTGTGCACTTTTCAAAATTAATTAAAAGTCATAAAACTCATAATGAAATTACCCAGCAGTCAGACAGATACACAGACAAAAGCCACTTGCGAGCTGGACAGTCTGAAGAAGACAGAGATGGAGACAGTGACGTGGCAAGTGCCACAGGCATTCTGATGTTCAACACATGGTGTTGCAGCAGGAAGTCAGGATGTCAGCTGGAAGGTAAAGATTTTCAGGCGAAAATGTGCAAATTACCAGTAAAGTGAAAGGAAATTTATGTTATAATTAAAGTGAGGGAATGGAAATTCATATTATAATTAAATCAATGTCCAGACTGAAAACCTCAAATGTAATCTGTTGTTGCGGAAAATACTATGAGTTATTATCATTTGTATATTTTTATTGAGCAAATACAGATGCTGTGATAAATGTTGTAAAAGCAAGAGTGTCATCAAAATGTTGCACAAGTCGCGCAAGCTTTATGCAACGGATGTGCAACAGGATGTGTATCTGCTTGCAACCGAAAATATTTACAAATATCCATGCTGTTTCTCCTGATGTTAGCAATTTATGGCAATGTGCAAACATTTGCATTTATTTGTGTGTGTCGCAGCAACAAATTGTTTGCAGATTCACAGATTTTTTGTTTCCATTATTATTAAAATTTCATTTTTGTTTTGTTGCTGTATCTAATTTTAAATTTATTGTTTGTATAAATTAACCTGTAGCCCATATTTTTTTCAAATATTTCATTTGCTCTCTGATAACCTTTAGTTTAGTTTTTATAGTTATGTGCTTTTACTTACCCATAAAATGATTTAACATATCGTTGTTTCGGCTAATTTACATATCATACGTTGTTAAATTCTTTCAATTTGACAACGTATTAAATTAATTATCAGCGTATTCTTTTTGTATTATGCATTGTTGACTTTTGATTAATTGCAGTAAAATTGATTTTTTACGCTTTTTTCATTGTTCGATAGTCAGGAAATCAATAAAAAGGTTTGTGTAAATACAAGTAATTAACATAAATGTCATTATTAATATGACATGAAATAGGGTATTTAATAGCTGATGTGCGCGTTCGGTTGGTTTTATTGTTTAATGTGCATTAATCAATAACGAATTTAATAACGGGCCATATTTGCGCACAACTGCAAATACTTTATGAATGTTAAATTCGTCGCAAGGTGTTAATGAAATGAGCTTTCGATTGCCAGGGTACCGCAGAAAGATACTCAAAGGATTCGGATATATAGTGTGCATATATGGCATCTGGGAAATCAACTGCAAACAGAATTGCAATCCTAACCGAAATGCAAATGTGTTGTGTACCCATTAAATGTTAATGCAAAACTGGTTTACACTTTTCAATTAATTGCAAAATATTCTCTCATCTGCCAGCAGACGCACACACATTGCCAATTAGGAGCAGAGCAACAAGAGTATCTTCTTGGGTAAGGGGTTTTAACCTGGGTTGGGGGAATACTCGTAATTTAATTTAGTCTAAATTAAAATTATGATTATGATTGAGCGAATGCCTGGGCGGCACACGTGCGTGCTCAGCTTTTAATTGAATTTTAATTAAATTTTGAACATGCCGTTTGGGCTCGACTTAACACACACGCAATGCCAACAACACCAACACCAAGTGTCTTCCTTTGCTTAGCGAGGATAATAACATATAGCCGGCTCACGGATGACGCACAAATCTGTTCAAATCTCTCCGTCTCTCTCCTTTTCGGTATCATTTCTCTGCAATTGGAATTTTAAGATACAGATACACGATACTTACACTCCACATCGGTGCAGAGATTTTTCATTTGCCGCTCGCTTGAGTCGCTTCAGTTTCAAAGTCATAAGCCAAATGCCCGAGGATACAATTTTAAATTAAATATTATAGCGTTGGCTTTATGCAAACACCCCGCAAGGCCTGATAAATGTCCTCCACACACACACACAAGCAAACACATTCCCTCAGTATGTGTGTGTGTGTGTGTGTCTACCACATGACACCTTTCGGCTGTTTTGTCGCCATTCCATCCCCACTTGATTTGGCTTCCGTTCAATTTCAATTCAATTCCGACAAGAATTTTATATATTTTAGATGCTAAGCAATTATTATGTCCTCTTCACCTGAATTGCTGTCCTTTTTCATTTCTCTGGCTGCATTTCCGATTGATTGAGAAATAAATATCGCAAATATAAATAAATAGCGTCCACTTATAGCGAAGCACTCGAAAATGCAAGTTGCTTTTAAAGTCAACTCAACAGAGCAACAGAAATGTTGACAGCACAACCAGCAGCAAAACATAAATGCGAAAACCTCGAAAGGATTGTCGCAAAATATGATACGATTGCCGGATACTCAGTTTGATTAGCGACTATGAGAGCACTTGCTTAAATTGTGGATGAGGCATACCCTATATCAGGGGGTGGCGTACAGGGTATAGAGAACCTTGGCATCACCTTTTTCAATCAACTAAAGAGCAGCTACCCGTGTCCGCCCTCAACTTCAACTCTGTCCCACTTCACTCAATAAGCTGGCATTTTATTTGCATTTTTTTCGTCACTTGCTGTCTGCCTGGCTGCTTGCCCAATTCCCAGCAGTTTGCACAGCTTCTCTGCCTCTCCCCTTCCATCACTCTCTCTGTCTCTTTCTTTCTCTTTCGTCAACAGTGTCGAAAACTCGGGCCAAGTTTTTTACACGACAACGTCGGCAAATTCATCATCGTCTCAGCACGCGTCTGTCAAGCGCGCTAAGGATACAATAAATGTCTTTCGTGGTCGCTACGCGCTCAATGTCCTGGCCAGGACTCGCTCGTCTGCCTGTCTGCCCCACCTCGTCTCCCCTCCTTCGACTCACTTCGACTCTGTCTGTCTGCATGACTGCGGTTGAGGCACCCGCTGAGTGAAATACTCTGTCGGATTAATATGCAACAACGTTTTGCAATTTTTTTGTCGCCACTTTTCTTCTTTTTTTCTTTCCTTGTGTTGTTTCCTTTTGGTTTATTCATTTGCCTTTGGGCTCCTCCAGTTTGGCTTTCCTACGAACAGCTCCTCTCACTGCTTCTTACCACAATCATGAGCTCTCTGGCTCAGGTGCACTCTGCGATAACAAATTAAACAACTTTATGCAAGCGACACACAAAAAACACTACAAAATATAAAATAAATGCGTTGAATTTCTGTTTGGCGCACAAACAGAAGTGAAGGTATACTGTGAAGCAGCTTTGTAGACTTTTATGTACTTAAATAAAGTCGTTGACTCCTTTTTTTGATACTACTTACTTTCAATTTATGCCAAAAGAACATAATGGATCCCCGATTTTCATTAAGCACATATAAGTTGTTATACCCGCTACCCATAGGGTAGAAGAGTATTATAACTTTGTGCCGGCAGGAAATGTATGTAACAGGTAGAAAGAGGCATCTCCGACCCTATAAAGTATATATATTCTTGATCAGGATCAAGTCGATCTAGCCATGTCCGTCTGTGTGTCTGTCCGTATGAAACACTGGATCTCAGAGACTATAAGAGAGAGAGCTATAATTCTTTCGACAGCATTTGTTATGTTTGCACGCAGATCAAGTTTGTTTCAAAATTTTGCCACGCCCACTTCCGCCCCCGCAAATCAAAAAAATCTAATAACAAGCGTAATTTTAAAGCTAGAGCATATACCAAACATACCATTTGGAATATTCTTAGTATTTTCGGTATATTATGAAAATACAATATTTTGCTTTTATTAAAAATCACCTGTAACTTTCTTGTTTGGTATGAGCAAAGCTGAAAGCTACGAGAGCTTGTTGACGGTTCATAGCCGACAGATTTGTAAGTGGAATGTGGGTTTATCGCGATCAACCAAATAAAATGGTATTCTTTATTAATTAATGCATATACAATTCAATTAATTCTCGCGAAAGGTTTTCTTATGCTCTGGCCACTCAATAGCACTGATCCTTTTGAGTTCAGCGAAAACCTCTCGGGCCATCCAATGAAACATCGGACGATTCCACTGGTTTTTTGTGGCCAACACCTCCTTGTCTTCGGTTGGCAATGTTAGATCAACGAAACATTGTATGGAACTGTAGCGTGCCCACAAATACACAAATGACTTCATTTTGTAAACCCACGATTCATTGGGCACATATCGTATAATATCCTGTAGTTGTCCCATCTCTGAGGTCTTTAAGTTCGTTAGGAACTGAAGATTCATCACTTCGCATATGGTCGATAGCGTAGCATGAATATCGTTACTATCGCTGAATGCAAAATGTATCATGCGAAATAATTTGTCAACTGCATCTTTGCGTTTTCCATAATAAAGCTTACTGACCAGAAATGACATTTCATTAAAATTAACGTCTGCATAGCGTCTAAGCTCATTCTCAATGGCATTGCCACACCACTTGTGCCCCTTCCACCAGAGATCCCACTTCGAATACTCTTGAGTGACATAAATATCCTTCCAAGCGGCGCGTATAGTTCGTCGTATTTTCTTATATGTTTGGCGATGAGGATTAAAAGGCGCAGCATAGGGTTCCAATGGATCATTCCCTTGGTTTTCTGTTTCTTTCATGCCACCGGCTGGAAAAGTACGCCGACGTTGATAAAAACCAATGGCAAAGGATAAGCGCTCCGGTTGTGGCAACGGATCTTTTCTGTATTTTATGTAGGGCATTACGAATTCACTGATGCGAAATTCTCTTTGCCTTGGTAGCTCTTCTAAACGGCGTCTCTTGGGCTCTTGGGACTTTTTTCCTTGATCACTTCTCTCATATCGATAATTGCCATTACTCGGAAACTGTTGTTCCCTTTGCTCATGTGAGTATGGCTGATAATTGTGGTTATGATTTTTATTTCCGCGGTCATCGTAATAATTCAATTGTTGCCTGGTCAAGTTACCAGTTTCATTACGACTATCTTCCCGATAGCTCTGCTGATCCCTCATATGCTCTCTCGGAAATGAATTATTGTAGTTTCTGCTATGGAACTCATTTTCATGGTTCTGTTGATCTCGTAAACGCTCCCTCGGATGTGCATCGTAATTGTTTTCCCGATAAAGGTGTTGCTCTCTTGGGATTTCCCTCAGCTGTGTATCGTAGTTGTTTCGGTTATTTTCTCGAAGAGGAAAGGGTTGAACTACATCACGAGGAGCTTCCTCATGATAAGTGCACATAGGACGCTGTAACTGTTCCTGCTGCGGATAAGGATCGCAGTTGTAATTGAACTGTTCCTGCTGTAAAAGGGGATTATAATTTTTGCCAAGCTGTTCCTGCTGCGGATAGCGATTGCAATTGTCATCGATCCTATTTTCGCCGCTATCATCGTAACGGATGGCTTGATGATCATGGGGTAGATCACGAGGATCTTCGTGTATATTGTAAGCGTCCTCCTCGCGATATTGCGGTTCAATATAAGGACTGCAAAAGTTACCCGGCGGCTGCGCCCTGGGAGATGGGTTTTGCATATTGGGTCGATCAAAATCGCCACAACCAAAATTACCCCTGTTGGCGTAAGTTGGAGTTGAAGTTCTTATCTCACATGGGGGCGACGGTGATCTATCCCTCTTCCATGTGTTATTCTGACGTTCTTGCAGTAACTGTTGTATCTCACGCAATACGATAGTATCCGCTTCGCTTTTTCGTTGTGGTCCCATCATCTGCTTGACACGATTCCAATTCTCCCGCATCTGCAACAGATCAATGTCGGGTCGCTGCATCAACTCCATCGTCAGTTGATTGACACAGTATTGTCCAAGTCCCAACTGCAGCAGAAAGTTCCTACACTCCGTCATCTGCACATTCCTAGAATATCTGTCAGTTTCATGGACTCGGTAAACCGGCCGTCGTTGATAAAAACATTCAGAAATGTCTACCTATATTAAAGAATTGGTTAATATCAATAATTAATTAAAAATATTATTTTTTTAAATATTACTTGTCCAGTATTCATTTTATTAAAATTAGCACGATACATATTTCTTGACTTGATTTATTTTGCCTTGTTGTTCGTTTGGAAACTAAACGTAAAATGCTTCTAGATACATAAATGCTTTCATAGAAATAATTTTGAAAGTACAAAGCCTACCTCATATTACAAAATTTTGATTATCCCCTACTACAGTAGTCACTCTCATGATAATAATTTAAAATATATTTAATTTTTAATTCTGTTAAAATGTAGTTTTCATTGTTTTGCAAATAATTTCATAAACTCTTTCTGTGCACTAATAATAATGTTGCAAATAATGTAAGCAAATTTTACAAATCCCTTCGAAAAGAAGTTTTAATAACATTCCTATGAAGCGGCATTTCAAAAGTTTTCACATAACGTTTCACGCACGTACTCTCAACAAATACGCAGATCTGGTCGCTAAAAGAAGTTTAAAGCAGTGCTTAGTGTGGCAAATTGCCGCTGCGGGGATTTAATGGGAAACACACACCAAAATAGAAGCATATCAATTGTGAGAAGGAATGAACAGACGTAGAAGATTTACCGTGGATAAACTAATAGTTTTGAGCTTTGGACAAACGAATCAATTGACACTTTAAGTTGTCTAAAAGCCAATAGCCTATGAGCTGCTCTGATAAACTTGGCAATAATTTATTACAATCACTCAAGCCAGCGGCGATGTCGATGGTGACAAGCAGAAAAAAAAAACAGAAAAGCAGATGGGAGAGCAAAAGGAAAACGTAATGCATGAAATATAAATGGAGTTCTGCTTGACTCGGCCGAAATGGACGATACTTGAAGTGTGTGCAATATTTTAAAATTGCATCCCAGAGGATAAGAGAACATTGCAATAAAATGTGCCACATCGACACACACGTCGCAAACGAATGGGCAAAAAATTGAAATAAATAAGATATAAAATGGCAACAAATACACAAAAAAAAAAAAAAGCAAAAGAAATTCCCTGTCACTCTATCTCTCTCTCTCCCTCTCTGGTTCATTCCATTTACTTTGTGCGCCTCTCTAGGCCATTTCTCAGCTCTTGAGCACAATTTATGCATGCGAGATATTTGCGAATGTCTTGTGACTCGATAAGTGTATTTATTTGTGTGTGGTAGCAGCGTGGCGCTGCATGGCGAGTATTTACTGTACAGCCAAGCGACACCAATTGCCAATACGATGTACTGCCGGCACACGCGTCGTATGTGGAATGTAAAATGTTGGCAACTTTGCTGTGTCTGGCTGCTGTATCAGTTTTTGCTTTGCGCCACGCTTTTGTTTGCTTTGTTTGTTGTCTTGTGTGAGCCGAACACAATCCGCAATCCGCTGACTTGGCGACACGGCCACAGCCACGCCCCTTACTTGCAATTAAGGCAAACAACAGCGCAAACTAATCTCGAGGGTATCGTAAATTCCAACGGGCATTTTGTCCCCATCCGCATCCCCAGCTCCATTCCCATCTCCAAAATCCAGACCACATCGAGACCAAGAGCAGGAACAGAAACAGACACAGAAGCCAAAGTAGGAACTACGAACTATGATGCCCCCGAATGTTGCCTGTGGCAAGCAATTGAAACTATGCACGAAATCTGCAAACGTTGACTGAATTACTAAGCTGGTTTTCTAATTTCTATTCTCATCTCTCGCTTGCCTCGGATATATATAGTAGTACAATCCCATTCTGGCCGATTCCCATACTGCACTCGAATGCTGCTGCTGTTTATTCTTCGCGATGCCAAAGAGGGTAAGAGGGTTAAATTTCGGCTTATCGCATGTGAAATGCTTTTCCCAGCCAGTTGCCAGTTGTTGAGATGTCGAGCTTAATTTGCATATTAATTGAATGTCAAAAAGGGCCGAGGAACACACACACACACACACACTTTTAGGCAGCGTTGACTTTTGTTGGTATATGCATATGGAGGATAGTTCTAGGCACCTTGAGACTAGGCTGGACGTAACGATAAATCAACAATGACAGCACGAAGAAAAGAATTAAATTGAAAGTATGGTATGGAGATTAGAGAAGACTTAATTGCGATGCTGAGCTGAAACGCTGTCAAGTGACTGCCAAAGAGACAATGTCATCTTATCAGTTCGATGTTCGTCTTTTTGCCATAGACATTCTGGCAGTGAGTGTGCAATCATAAATCTTCAAGTGGCAGCTGTGCGCTCGTGTTCTTGTCTGCTCTTTTTGCCTCCTTTGAGTCTTTTGACTCTTATTTTTGTGCTTTTGAATGGCCTGGAAAAATGATGAAAATACCGTAACCCGCTTATAACGCATTGCAAGCAGCAGCAGCAGCAGTAGTAAAAGCAGCAAATGTGGCAGCCAAGTCAGAACAAGGACACGTGAAACATCATGTGCCATGGCTGCCATGACAACGACGAGCAGTCCTGACATGCTGCCGTCAATGGTAATTTAGTTTCACTCTCTTCGTTCTTCTCCCCTCAAACCATGCCGGGCTGCATCTAATTGGCAGCTGCACACCGAGCACAACTCTGTCTGAACAAATGCCATCACTGAAGAGTCATAATAGTAGAGAGAGTGTGTGCAGCAGCAGCAGTTGAGGATTGGACAAGCTACTGTAGTACTATAATCAGTGGGCATTTCATATGCAGTTGTCTTCTCATCTGCCACTTTTACGCTTTGTGGGCAGCAAGGTAAATGTGGCCAAATCCAAATGTGGACTTTCACTGAGAAAACGTAGTGAGAAAAGCTTACTTAAATTCACTTTGATCTTCATTTATTTGTCTCACATTATTAAATATTTTCTTAGCTTTATTAACTCATAAGAACTCTTTAATGAGTCAGCTGACAAACAAATTAAACAATAATAAATTATTATAAGAATTTCTTGGTTTATTCCTATAGAATTGAAATACATTAAACCTATGTAAATATATATTTTACTTATTTACATAACTACAGTAACTACAAAGCAAGTATTGCGAAACCATTTTCCATCGTCTTTTCTATGCTGAGGAATTTGAATTTTAAAATTGAATTTTATGACAATATTAAATATGAACATTCCAACTGAAATGTTGTTATTTCCTATCACTCGCACAATTTTCGACTTCTCTTCGTATCATTTCCGCAGTGTATTTTCGCATTGTTTGGCGAACTTTTGCTGCCTACATACAATTTACAATTTTTGGTCTTTTCGGTCGTTTTTTTGGTCGTCTAAGCAGCAAATATCATCCTCAAACAAACATTCATTCGAATTGGATCTACAGCTCTTGGAGTTTTCTACTATACATTATGCCAGTTCGTTTGTCTCTAGTCCAACATCAAAGTAGCTCACGTTGCGTACGCTCAGCAGTTATTTCTTTTACCTGTGCATTGTTCCAACTGCCAAACATACACTGCATACTTTGAGGCATCCACACAAAAAGCAACTTTTGGGAATTGACAGTAGATAAATGTAATGTATAAAGGGTATTCTGTAGTCGTGTTGTTAATACTTGTTGAATTTTATTTGCATAGCTGGTTGTTTTGAGCCGTGTGTCCAGTTTTGTTTATGGTTCTTCTGGCTCGTGCTAGTCGGTTTGACTTTCACATAAACACAATCAAATTTTGTTGGCCTTTTTGCCAACTTTTTCCATTTTACAGACGAGATTTCTTTTTGCCTGAATTGAGATTTGTGCTTCAATTCGACGGCTCATTTAATGAATGCATTGCGAAACTCGACTCGAGTTTAATGTCTGAGAGAACGGCATGCCAATTAAGTGATAAATATTAAAGGATTTGTGCAAATATGTTGCCTGTCAATTTGATACGCGCTCAGTTTTTGGCGCGGGGAACGAAGACGACTTTTGGCTTTTTGGCTTTGGCAGCAGCAACTTGCAGCTGGCAGCTGCAACCGCACAAACAAACTGAGCTGAATCTGCAAAGTGTTAGATGTTGAAACGTTTCCCAGCCATCAGACAGACTCATGGATGGCAGACAGAGACATGGATGGCTGACTCGTGCTGCAGATGTGGCAGAGAGTCTTGTCAGGGACCTCAAAGTAGCTGCTGCCGAGCTGCATTTAAGCTTGCCTTTGGCATGGCATCAAAAGATATGCAAATCTCTATCAGTCTGTCTGATTTTCGCTTTGCACTCTGCTGGCTGCATGTTGACGGCGAATGACTTGAAGTATTTGCACAGTTTGCCACCAGTTTTGTGCTGCAGGAAATTAGCACGCAAATTACAACAACCAAAACTTGGAAGAATGACCCCGAAATCCTCAACCTCACTCCGGTCCGTGCTTCACTTGCCAACTAATTGCCTAGAAATGTGAAAACATTTTCGTTTTAATAAATCTATTTATTAAATTGGGAGGTCATTAAAGAGCTGTATAACAGCAACATGCATATTTGCATTTGATTGCAGAGCAAAAATATTATTACCATTCATTATGAAATTTGATGGAAAACTATTGCATTCTGCTTTAAAACGGGCTTTAACATTTTGATCTGCATACCCTTACTATGAGAAATAATTGTTGGAAATTAAAGTTTATTTAAAGTGGTTATACATACTTTGTATCCATTTAATTTATTTGAATGGAAATTCGATGCGTCAGCAGACTTTAAACTATTAGCCATATCTTGCAATCTTCTAACCAATTTGAAAAATGAAATTACTTTGCTCAAAGTAAAAGCCAAATACTTATGTGAAATAGTAGGTTAACCCTTTCCCAGTTGACTTTAATATATTTTTCAAGAAATAGCTTCAAGGATATTTGAACGGTTCAATGCCTTGGCCATTCAGTTTCTTTCCAAGGGATTTAAGCAGCGCGTTCGGGCGCAAATAAGTCAACGATTTTGACCTTTTAAGAAAATAAAAGTGTAAGTGAGTGTGTGCGAAAATAGAGGAAAAAAATATCCAAGAAATATGCAACGATACGTAAATCGCATAAACTGTTTATTGTGCACTTTGGCCCGAAAACGAGCTGACAAGGCTCTGCACGCTTTGCCAATTTTCCAATGCAAAATGGTGAGGCAAAAAAAAAGAGGAAAACAAAGAGAGGAAAATAAAGCGCTCAGCAAAATTTGTTGGCACGTGGCGTTTATCAAAAATAATTAGACATTTAATGAATTCAATGCTGCAACCGCACAATCAACAGTGTCCACACTTTCCACACACAATTAGAAAATATATTTTTGTATTTGGTTTTTGGCATTTGCGGCAATTGTGTGGAAATTGTGTCAATTGCGTGCGAACCGCAAAGCATTTAATGGTAAATAGAGCAATGGCAATTGTGTTAATTTCGTTGAATATTGCACTAGTTGAGATAATTATATTAAGACCACATCATCAGCAACAAGAGCACCTTAAGCCTCCTGTTGCCGAAAAAGTTTGCAATATGCGATGCAAAGCTACACACATAAATTGGCAAAAACCAATTTAGCATATAAACGTCAGAAGTTTCTCCTTTTTTTTTTGACTCATTTTGTGGCCAATTGAACACGTGCTCAAATCAAATGTGTTCGGAGAAATTAACGACTAGATGATACGCTACCAATAAGCAGAATGATTTAGAGAGTGTCTCGAAAGTCTTTATTTTGTCGAGGGTACTCAGCGCATATGCATAACGTATGCTGCTTTTCTAGCCCCATTTAATTTAGCATAAAAGCCAAGCTCCAACTTTTTTTGTTAGCTAACAACAACAACAACAACAAGAGCAACAACCAAGAACTTGGCAGACTTGCCCAAGAGCAAGAAGCTCATATCGAGTGGTGGTAGCTGAATGTTGTTTGGACTGAAAAGAGCTGAGAAAGTGAAAGAGGGAACAAGGCAGCGTTGAGTCGACTTGATGAACTGTAAATGAAGTTTCTGTTTGAATTCGATTTAGTTTTATTGCAGCATTTCGCTTGGAATACACACATCTAATAGACTCAGGAGCTGAAAGAAAGACGCCAGGATATGAGGCAACATATGTATGTTTGCTCCTGCCGCTCTGCACTGCTCCGCTCTGCACTTTAGCAACCGGAACCGGACACGTGTTTGTCCATATAAGTAAGTGCATAAGAGCAGGAGCATGTGAGTGGGAGTGCTTGAGCAGAAGGCAAATGTATTGGATATCCATTTCGTAAGCATATAAATTGTGAAATAAAACAGCATGCAAATGATAGGAAGCAACTGCTGCGGTTAGCAAGAGATGCAATAACATGTATTTTATTTGTAAAAGATGAGAGTAAAGTGGAAAGTGCTCAGCGGCAGAAACAATAATGTGTCTCTGTATCTCGGAAATACCAACAAAGTGGGGGAAAGACCTTGTTAATGCAAATGCAGCTCAATATTAAGAAGATTTTAATAAAGTTGATGTAGTCTACTCTGCATATATTGGATAGTGTTGAGCTTAAATTTCAATAGATGAGCACTCACTTTTTAATCTTCAGCTTATTTACACTGGCTACGCTAATCTCTAAACATATTTATTATACAAAACATTTAAATGTCGCTGATTTGCATAATAATATGTTTGCTGATTACTAAGCTTATTTTCCACAAATATTCAGATAGATTTTCAAATCCTGCCACCCACATTGCGTATGCGTAATAATCCTTAACTAGACCATTTTAAAGTGCAATGAGTGCATCACAACGAGCTCGTGCTTTAGCATCGTGTAAATACCGCTGACAGCGTCAATTATCATAATTAAATGATGCATAAACAGAATTTTCCTAAAAATTGTGCATCCATTATTTTGGCCATCGAATTTTCATGTGATGGCAAAGCGGCGTAAAAGTCACAAAGCAGAAAATGAAAACAGATGAACCGATAATTGCAATGCAAACAAATTATGCGTAAAATTCGACTGGAAACGATTTAAGCCCAGCTTTTACACATTCCAAACTGCATTTTCCAATTCGCAATTTAGTTATGTGGGACAAAATCCTTAGAATTATGGGAAAAGTTACAAAGGAATCAGTTGCAGACTTTTATTTACATTACGCCACGGTCAACAAACTGGCAACAAAAGCGCAAGTGACAAGAAAAAGCATTTCCCAAAAAGTGCGACACAAAAAAAAATGAACAGAAACCTTGAAGAAGTGAAAGAAAAACAAAACGAAAGTCAACACGAAACGGCAATTTGGTTTTGAGTTTGCTACAACGAGAAGCTCTGCGCAAATTGCTAATTCGCTCAACAACTTCAAAGTTGACACAAGAAATTTGTGTGAATTCATTTTTATGCGCTTCCACATCGCCTCGCAGTATCGAAAGCTTCACTCGCCAGAAAGAGATAAATTAAAAGATAGAAACCAAGAAAATCGAAAGAATGGCATAGAAAACAAGGCTATCGCGGAAATTGACTTTACTTTGGCTTACTTTACAATAGCGCAATATTTGAACGGTTGATGGTGAAAGACATTTATGGCAGCAGATCAATAAATGATTAATAGTGTGTAAAGCGTAGCTGTAGAAAGTATATAAGTATAAGGCGTTTAAGTATTTCTTAAATTTTGTTAAAGCTTTTAAAATTATTTATTAGATTTGAAAAATCTTTATCGCTAACAAACTATCTGAATGAATGAACTGTTTCTGTAGGCATACAATAAAATTATTTGTATCTCCAGATAATTTCTCTTAAATCAAATTCAACAATAGTGCATTCCAGCGTCGACCTTGATAAGCCAGAGAGATGCTGGTGGATTTTACAGTTTGCTTAATGAAATCAGTTGTTATCTCTGCAAATGGCTGCAGCTTATCAAAGTCAATTGAGACCCTTGAGTTGAGCTCGCTTGCAAATATTTGCAAAACACTTGCGAGCACAAGTAGCGCTATTGTTACTTGCTCCACTATGTTATTTACACTATTGGCATCCGAGTCCGGGGCCGGAGAAATTAATTTGAATGAGAATTTGCTTACATAGCTTATAATCGACAAGCAAGCCAACAACACAAACTTTGAGTGCAATTGAATGCGGTGAATATTCTTAAGAAATGGGTGCTGTAAAGGCGCATGAATCAAGTTCACAGACTATGATGAAAAATCGTAAGCTGTTTTATTTTCGGGGAAGCTGCAAGCCATTCATCAAAGTGGGCATTGCATTTATCCTTTTCAAAGCTGCCCAAAATGGCGAGGCAGTATTACCACTTGAATGCATTGAGAAATATGCAGCTACTAAATTAAAACTGTCAAGCAAGCCATTCTCTAGGGACTGTCGACAACGACGATGACGATGACGACAAAGCGTTTGACATTAGTCGAGATTTTGCAATGCGTCGAAAACGTGTCGAAATGTGTGGGTGTAACGGGGCGACTGGGGATTGGGGATTGCGGATTGGGCGGCAGAATTGCAGCCATACAACGGCTGACTTGTCATCCGACATGATTAGCAGAAGAAAGCGTTTTGCTGCATTGTGCCGATTGCTACTTATGTATGTTAGGTGCAAAGTTCGAAATGGACACAGAAAAGAATTGGTTCTAAGTGCTGACCAAGGTCTCTGTGCTGATTTCATTTCGCAGTCTCGCATTTCCAATTGCCAATTCCGCTCAAAATGTGTGTGCTGTGTGTTTGCCACTTTTCTGTGCCTTTCGTCGCGAATTTGTGTTACGCATTTATGCTAAATACTTTGCCACATTTTTAATTGAATAACAACAATTAGCAGAGCACAAATGGGTCTCTTTCTGGCTTGCTTGTTCTCGTTTCTGAGGCTGCTCTTTTTGACTCACGTTTCCCGATAAGGCACACCCAATTTTGGAAGCGTTACAAATATTTGTGACGGGGTGTGGCCACGACCTTCATAAAATGAGGGCTGTAAAATTGTGGCATGACATTGCCCCAGTTTGCCCTATTTGCCGCTTTGCCATTTAGCCTCTTTGTGTGTGAGTCAACTGTCAATCTGATTGTTTTCTATAAAGCGTATGACTCCCTGACAAAGATTACCTGATAGCTTGGGCTGCAATCTGTGTGTGTAATTATTAATGAGCGCGAGCTGATGAAATTTTAACGCATTTTCTCTTGATAACAGTTGTAAGCAAAAACGGAAATGCTGATTAAATATTTGAAATCGGAAGTTATTCTTTGAAGTTGCTGGAATTCTATGTACGAAGCAAATGCTGCATTCATTATTTAACATTCTTATCAATAAAAATGAAAAACTACTGCATATATTTATACCTGCTACCTATGAGGCAGAAGGGTAATATAAAATTTTTCCTCCATGAAATATATGTATTTAACTGGCAGAAAGCGGCATCTCCGATCCTATAAATTATATATTTTCTTGATCAGGGTAAAGAGACAAGGCGATAAAGCCATGTCCGACTGTTTGTTTCTTTTCGATCTTATTTAAAGTGGGTTGCGGGTATCTCACAGTCGAGCAGACTCAATTGTAGCTTTCATACTTATTTTATTTGTTTCTGAAGATTTCTACCAGCACTTGACAGTTAAGCAGAATGAATTAAAGAGCTGTCATTTTATATAATAAATAGAACTGAAATAATACCACTAAATGAAAATTTGATTTTTTCATTTAATCATCGAACTTGCCAGGAGTGCTGCAATTCGAATGCATTTAATTTATTGTCGCAACTATCTGGGTATTTACAAGTCATTTCACTTGAACGATCAGGCTAAGTATCCTAAATGGTTAAATTCAATAACAACATCATCATTATGGTCCAAAGAGACAACAAAACAGCATACAAAGTTTTGTGGACTCAAAACTCATGAGGAAAAGTTTATGCAGCCGAGACAGGAGACAAAACTTATTTACTTTTAGATTACGTGTCCTCAAAGTTGGCAACGAACGAGCGAAGCATTATACAATTTATATGCACGTATTGCGTGCTGCTATCCAAGAGATGAAATGTCCCGACTCGACTGGGAAACCAAGACGACAATAGAGAGGAGACCACAGCGTGAGAGACGAAGATGATGAGCTTGTTGGCTGACTGGTTGGTTGGCTCATCAAGGAGAGAATATAATTACATTTTCGCCCCGATTCATGACAGTTTTGCATAACGAAACCCGCCTCGTGCCATGGATATTGCGATTATTAATGAGGCAGGCGCCAGAATAGCAGCGACACCACAAAAGGCTAAAGCCCAAGCTGAAGCCCAAGGATGGCATCTCGTGACATGTGTTGGCTTAAGTCCTGATGGACGAATGCCTAACCATAAAGGTGAGTGAAAAACTTGACATGATTTAATAAAAACATAAAAAAATAAAGACCTGAAAACCTCTTAAAGAGAGTCACCTACGTGAGTAACTCTTAAGATACAAATAAACAATAATATCTAACCAAATATTTAAATGCCCTGATATGAGTTTATTTACTTATTAAGTCTATCATATATAGCAGTCAATAATTCCTCGTAAAAGTACACATTGCACTTCTTGCAAAATCCCGTATCAGTATACTTTAAGTTATAAAAAAAACTGCAACACCAGCATGTCATAAAAATAATTAAGAATAAATCTGAACAGCTGAGGGGATTGTTTTATAATGCTTCTCGATTCGGGCTGATAAGCAAGATTAGTCAGCGACGCCGACAAGGGAAGTTGCTCTAGTTATGACTAGTGAAGTATGGATCAGCTGGTTGCTGCTTATCAGCATTACGCAAATAAATAAAAGCCACATAAAAGCGAAACGTTGCTGGCTCAAGCCACTCAGTTCTCATTTCAATATCAGACTTGCAAGTGCAAGTGCAATACGTGCTGTTTTCAATTAAAAACAAAATTAAATATATATTATAAGAATTCCTTAAATTGCAATCAACAAAATGAGTGTTCAGGCAGTAAGCAAAGTTCCAAATAAATGTGAATTAATCTCATGCGCGTCGTCATATTTGCATATGAAAACAATTATGAGCACAATTATCAGAATAATGTGACAAATGATATGATGGGATGAAATGCGATATGATGGGATGAAGTGGAGAAAACTTTACGTGTATATTATATTTGCAGCTCCATAAAACAACAACAATGACTGTACGAGTTTCGTTTGTGATATTGTTTTGCACATTGCTCCTCGACAACAGTTCAGCAGCTTCCGTAAAAAAGTGTTTAAAACTTTGTGGAATTCCATGCGAATTAATTCGTATTATCTTTCAACCAATTTCAGTTTGAACAGGAGGTACTCAAGGCTCACAATGAATACAGAGCTCGCCACGGTGCAGCTCCCTTGGTGTTAAATTCCCAACTGTCTCAACTAGCTACTCAATGGGCGAAGGTAAGTAACTCAATTTGTTCAGCATTGATCAATCATTGTCAAACATTATCATTAGTATCTGATGGCCAACAATCGCATGGAGCATCGTCAGAATAATAATTACGGTGAGAACATCTATTGGGCATCTGGTGGAAATCTTGGCGGGGCCGATGCTGTTAGATCCTGGTACAATGAAATCAAACAATATAACTGGCGTAGTCCTTCATTTCAATCCAACACTGGCCACTTTACTCAAGTCGTTTGGAAGGGTTCCCAAAAATTAGGCGTGGGATTTGCAAGACGGTAAGAAAATATCTAAAAGTAATAGATAAATACAATTTACATATTTTATATTATAATTTCTTTGCAGTGGGGACACCATATTTGTGGTGTGCAACTACGATCCTCCAGGCAATTACATGAACCAGTTTCAGAGTAACGTTAGTCCACAATAATAATACTGTGGATTAAACAGCAACTCTTCCTTCAAGACATCACACTTAAAATATATATTTAGAGTACTTCAATAATAGATTTTACACATGTATTTAATTTAGAATAAAGCACAACCTATGAGCATAGTTTTAACTTCTTTATTAGTTGATTTTTGAACTGACGTGCGATTAGTAAATGTTATAACAGATGTTGTACGTCTTCAAATAGTTTGGCACATAGAGAAGCAGAATCTATAAGCTATAGCAATTGTTATTATCATCTTTTCTTCTTTAAAAGTCATTTTACCGTACTCCCTAGATAAAAGAATTGAACAATATTTGGAAAAAAAATTAAACTAATTTAGCTATATCCTTAAAGATCATCAAAGAACACGTCTCCTTATATTCGCAAGGATCTATTCTATCAAGTGGTATTAAAAAATATGGGAGTTACTTTGAAATTCAACACTTGTAAAATTTTGCTCCGAAGGCCAACTGCCAAACTGCTCAGAATTGCAAAATCCTAGATATCTCGAGAACCGCAAGGACAATTTGAATGTCCTTTGGCCAGTTGGTAGTCCCTATTAATACGAGCAAAAAGACACATGGCCCGACAGGATCGGCAAGCATACTGCCGGGTTATAACATAATTTTTGAATACAAAAGAGTCCTTGTAACTTTGTTTTCTGAAGGACTTTCGTCCGTTTTATTTTATATTTCAGCTTTGACTGAAAATCACTATCTGTGTGCCAAGGGATATCATCCTAGTCCTTAAGATGGCTGAGATAAGAGGTATTTTGTGATTTTTGACCAGTTTTTGCATGCTTCCCCCTTAAAAAATTTTTTAATACAATTTTTGAAAATTTCGTAGAGAACTTTGAATGCAAATCGATTTTGCTGTTTAATATGACTTCAAAAACACATATTCCTTGAAAATCCTTAAGGATATGAGCGAGATTTGCCTTAAACAATATTATCCTTTTAAGAAAAATGGCTTTAACTCAGCCATATCCTTACTTATTTTTAAAGGACATCGTTACAAAGATTCGCGAGATCCAACTAATTCATTAAAATCCAAGGCTATGAGTGTCATCTGGAAATGCAGTAATAAAAAGAAAGGATAACGTTAATATAATATATATATTTTATTTAATTGACAAATCACTGATTAAAATCACATTAAACACATAACTGTGTAAATTGTTTGCGTATTAACATCGCTCTTAACAAATACAAATACAGATTTATGAAACGTAAGGACGAATAACATAAAATGAACTCAAAGCGGGCATTTCGTATAATACAAAAGTTATGTAAAACGTAGGAACAAATAACTATCTAGGAATATAGAAAATTCTATGTGATCTTAGACTCTAATGTTTGAGATTGGATTTCGTCTGGGTCACTCCTCGATGGTGCAAAGCTTTTGACGCCCAAGTGAACGTGCTGTCATATTGTTGGCGAACTTTGTTTTGTTCGTTGGCAGTTTGCTGTTGTCCAAGCCATCGCAGATATCCACTCTGGGGGCACGGTGTTTTGACTGCTTCGGCTGCTGGCGATGCACATGGATGCCCGCGTGTCGCAGTCTGCGATAGAGCGAGATGTATTTGCCGGCGGTGGTGGTGCGGGGCACAATATATTTCTCGCAGAAGCTGGTCTTGGTGCGGGCGGCATCGCTAAGCTGGGCATGGCCCAGCGCCTGCAGGAAGGCCAGGACAAATGCGTAACAATTGTGGCTAGTCTCCTCGTAGCAGTCGATGGACCAACGCGACGACTGGCCGCATATCTAACAAAGAAATTAGTCGAAGAATGGTGACAAATGGTGAAAACAAATGGCGACCTGCCTGCTCACCTGCTCGAGGATCTCATCCCAGTAGTCGTGCCAGGGCTCCGGCAAATCGCCGACGAGCAACGACTGCCGCCAGTCGCGGGGATTATCGTCGCGCCGATGCCGTCGCAGTCCGTACCTATCGAATTCGACAATGTCGCCGGCGGATGTGGTCACCGCGATATGCAAATCTGTCGCGTTGCTGTAATCGCTGCGGAACAGAAACAGAATCAGAAACACACAAAAACACGTACCCCACAAAATTTTGCATATTACTGAGTCCGCCACCCAACAAAAAAACAACTAAACTAAAATGCAAAAGCGAAAATCTGAAATTTGTGGGCTTCACAAGCGGATGCTGCTCACTGAGCTCAACGGACCTACAAATTCACTGCCGCATTTAGGGTTTTGTATAATAAAAAAGTTATCTGAATGCAGCACAAAACTGAGAGAGGGTCTTAAACTGACGATTTACCATAACATAGCTGCATACTTTAATTTCAATTTTGCAGACAGAAAAGCAATCGGTTTGTTGCGTTTTTCCATCCGATCGGACAACTGAAAGTATGCTATGAAATATTGTGCAGAATATTGAACAAATTTATTAATTATCATAACAGTTTGTTTATTTTCTCAAACGCAACTCTAACTTTTCTTGTAAGACTTTATCATAAGCCTAAACAATCGTAGAGATTCTTTTCTTTTCTTCGAAATATTCTGTTTTATTTAAGGGTAAACTATTTTTTAACGTCTCTACATAATTTTTTAAAGATTTTCTACGAATCTAAAATATATTTTCAAATTTTTTTGACCGTATATCTTACAGATATTCAGCTAGAGCTATTAATACACCTTGCCACTCGTGTTTACCCCATTCGTAGACCCCTAATGGCATACTCACTTGAGAAAATCGCCCGTCGAGGGTCGCAGGACAATGGCGCAGGGATGTTGCGTGGCACGGACGAAGGGATAGGGTAAACGAAAGGGCAGCAGCCTCGTTATGGTCGCATCTCCAGTTGCGTTGTCTGGAGAAGCATTTGCATCCGCATCCAGTTGCGCGTTGCAATGGGGGCAAGTGTGTGGCAATGTGAAGCAGAAAACTTTCACGTTGCAGTGATGAAAACACAGAATGCCCGGATCTGAGGTAATTGTGGTTGTAGATGTTGTTGTCATTGCGAATGTGGCTGCTCCCCACGTTGTTGAATCCTTCGTCGACGTTTGCCTTGCACCCGTATTATAATTGATACACTTTATGTCCAGTTTTTGCCTTTGCTTCTGTAGTTGCTCTGTTGCTGCTGCTGCTTCAATCTGCTTGTGCTCCTTTGGTTGCTGCGGTTACGCAGGCCTGCAATAAAACGAACATTTCTTGTAAATAAACCGAATCGTTGCGAGCCAGAAATGTGACCAAAGCTGTTTGCCTGGACTTTGAAGCGACCGCTGTCCTTTCCAACCAAACAGCTTTTGCGGTTGGCATGGTCTTCACCTCACAGGAATATGCACAAAACACCGCCCAGAAACAGAAACACAGACAGAGTCAGACCGACGACGATTATTATTATTGACATACCATCTGCAAACGCAACGAACTCTTTGTTCTCAACCATGATTAGCCTCAATCTCACTCTGACTCTGACTTTAAGTCTGCTTGTTGTTTATTGTGTCATTGTGTGGCAAAGCGACACTTTAATGTGCCATAAAGAATTTTATTGTGCACGAAATTAACACAGTTGAAAGCTAACAAATGTGGCCAGTTTTGCAACTTTAGTCGTCTGGCAAAGGATATGATTAGATGTGATTTAGTAAGCTGGTGTAACTATAAAATGAATGATGGTAATGAAATAATCAGAGTAAAAACATGTAGAATTATATCATCCTCAAGACCTGCTGGCTCGGGTCTTGACCTAATAATTAACAGCGATACTATACATACATTTATCGTATATCCTTAGGTTAACAGCGATACTATACATACATTTATCGTATATCCTTAGGTTCAATTTATGCAATCTTTATTTACTTTATATTTATTATGTGCTGCTGACATAATTAATTTTCTGTTTATTATTTCTGATTTGTTTAAGTTGCCCAGTTAGGTAACAGTGCACCTATCTTTGTTATCATTTCGTTATTATTTTAATAATAAAAAAAAAAAAAACATGTAGAACATTTTGTGGTCAAAAATATTTATAGGGTCAGATAGATATAGAGATTAAGCTAAATAAAATGGAAACATGGTACAATTATGTAAATTAATTAAATGGAATATGCCGCTCAAGCATACAAAATTCAATTGAAATAACTATGAATATAAATCTCTGAAATGCCACAAATAATGCAACAACATTATTGTTGCATAATTAGCTTCAAATATTTGTGTTTTTAATTTTGTTATAATACACTTTCATAAAATAATATACAACATTCCATTAAATGATATTTTTAAATATAAATAAAATCTTTTTCACTGCGCTTAAAACGATTCCCTTGCATACCTTTAAGGCTAGTTGAGAGCACTCATTTTTGTTCTGTATTTCGTGTGGGGAGACACACTTGGCCAAATATCAGATGTTTTTCGCCACATGAAAAGCCGGCTGATGGTGGAAAGCCGAAAAACGTAAACAAACCGGCAAAATGAAAACAAACCTCATATCGAAATATAAACTCACCCCAGGCGCAAACTCACCAAAGCAGAAGAGAGAGAGAAAGAGAGTGAGCGTATGACAGAGAGAATGAAAGCAGTTTGCGAGAGAGAACAGCCCTCGAGTTGCATTGTGGTGAAAACTTGCAGGCATCGAGCAATTTCCCAAAAACAAAAAAGAACCTTTGCTGCCGCTTCTGCTGCTGCCTCAGCTGCCTCGTGCAACAACGTGTGTGGCCCGAAGCTCGAGGCGGAACTAGTTGACGGCGAGCCGTGCGAGCAGACGGTCGTGTTGTTGTCGCAAGTGGCAACAAACTGTTTGGCAAAACACAGTGTCGCATTGTGAATTCCAAGCAACACACACACACACATCGCCCTGATCACAATTATTATCGACATCATTATCAGCAGCATAATCATCATTTTCGTATCGCAAGAAACTGCAGTTGAGTAGTGTGAAGTGTGCAACGCATGACAAAAAACGAAAAGGATTTAGTTGCAGCATCTCGTAGCTGCCTGTCGAAACTGTCAATTGCCATTAAGTATCAAGGATATCGTTTTTGGCTATCACAGGATATAGTACACGCCGCATTATCCTGCCAAAACGCAAACATAAACACAACTCGGACTTGAACTTAAATACGTCGTCCATCTCGCTCACGCTTACGCTCTCTCGCTTGCTATCGCAATTTCTATCTCTGTCGTCGTCATCGCCGTTGTCGTCGTAGTCGTCGCCGTTGTCCTCGTCGCCAAGTGACGTGCAACATTTAGTTGTTGTTTGTGTGAGTCAGTAGTGAGTGTGTGTCAACCACGTTGTGGTCTTTCTCGGTTCCTGGCAAGAGTTACCCAACAACAAAACCCTCCACCGGTTCCGCGTGTGCATAGTTTTTCCCGTGAGTGTGTGTTGGTTTGTGTGTATGTGTATAGTTTATGCGGTTTCCTCGCATTGTCCTTCTCCACCTCGCCGCCATCGGGAGAGTGTGTGTGTGTCGCTGCTGCTGGCAAGTGGCCGCCTTTGTTGCATGGCAACACTTGGCTAATCGATGAGGTGCCGAAAAAACGGACACACACACCCACAAGGATAACACAAGGATAATGACCCAAACCGATTTGGTAGGTACACAAACATACAGACATACATATGTTCGACTACTACAATTTTATAGCAGCTGATAAAGCGTAAACTCATTTTTAATAGGCCAAGTCAACAGTAATGCAAAAGGCGTTAACTGATTCGCTGGCAAACTTTTGCGGTTGCCTCCTCGTTGTTTGCGGTTGATGTTTTTGGCTTTTACCAGTTAGCTTTTTGCATCTTGCCTTTTGCCAACGTTGTCAACCTTGTCACAAAAGTTAAATGTGACATTTTTGTTTTTATCGCAGAAAGATATCAAAACTTGGCCAGAAGCCACAACAAAAAACAATAAAAATGTATAAAGAAAACCGGCAAAACGAAACGAAAATATCCAAGAAATAAATTAAAGAAATTGCCAAGAAATTAGTTGAATAAGTTGATGGCTTTGAGTTGCTTTATATCTCTATCTCTCTTTCTCTCTCTCTGTCTATATGTCTGACAGCCCATCACATTTCTCTTTTCTGTGTCAATTAATGCGCCTCAATGGGCGTGGCAATTTCCTAAACAAACCTCAAACTCATCCTCAGTTCTTACTATGGAAAAGATGACAGATTAAGTGAACAGTTTTTTGATATGGGTTGTTGCACGGAGTCGATAGAAAATGCTCGACAAATTTGTTAGTTTCCAGACAGAAGACAAAAACAAATTTTCAAGATGCCGCACAAGGGTGCTCGAAACTTTTTGCCGCAAGATATATTTATTTTAAATGCAAATTAAGTGGCCAACTTGGGAGACGCAAAACGAATGCGAGATGTTATAAGATGAGATTGTGACGCTTTAAAGATTTGCCTAAGCAGATTGGCGATTTGTAAATTTCACTTTTGGTTCGATTTCCATGATAAATTATAATAACAATTTAATGTCGATTTAGTGTCGGACTTAAGAAATATCCAAGAACAAAACTCTTGGGATACCAACTTAACCCACTTTAACGCATTTCATGCATAAGAAAGCAATAATTTGTTAAACAATCAGGTTATAATTAAAATTGCTTAAGAAGCCAAGCGTAATTGTATTTATTTAATTGGATAATCAAGCAACATTTGAACCAAAAGAAATTTCGAGTTTGTTCAAAGTTGGCATTTAAACATGACTTGGGGTAAATTAAAATATTTACTAGCTGAAAACGATAATTAAAAAAAAATATATCTGAAATTTTCATTTAACGCGTTTAACTTTAAAATGCATTAGTCAGATGTTTACTAGTGATTATTATTGTCTGCAGTTTATAAATTGTTTTCCATAAAACCAAAATATTAGTCTGTGTTTTTCTATCCCAACGAAATACAAACAATTTTTAATAAACTACCGGTATTTGATGAATCAATTTGCAAATTGCATAGAAAACTGTTTTTAATTGAACGAATAACACAAATTGAAATACGAAATCCGAGATTCGACAAGCAATCTGTTGGCAACAGCAAATAAAAACACTCCACATATTGGTTTATGTTATTTAGAGTCAAGCGAAATTAATAACACAAAATATTCACTTGTTTATTTCGTAGATTTTTGTATGTGTCAAGGAATTTGTTTTCTTGTTGATTCTGTAAATTAAATTTGTTTTTATGCCAAAATTTTAAGATTTCCAACAGCTGCTGCTGCTTCATGACAAATGCAAAGTGAAAAGTTCAATTTGTTTTACTTTAGGCAAATGCGAAAAACCCAGACGTACTTATTTACGTAAAGGAGGTAAAAAGTAAAGCAAACAATAAAACAACAACAACAACGACAAATATAACGGCACAAATATATATTTGAGAAATTTCATTTAGAGCACTTGACACACTCGACTCCTTGCGAGCAGCAATTGTGACAATAAAAAGCTGGATAAACCCAACTTTGTATATGTGACATAACGACGTTTGGACACTCTAATCTCAGTAGGGAGTCAAGGGATTATATTTTAAATAAAGTAACAAGTGATATTAGTTTAGGAAATTAGCATGTCTAGGAATTTCGACAGAGAGAAATTTTGTAAATTATTTCAAGATTGCATAATAAATATTTCTAAAATGAAATATTGTATTAAAAGTATTAAAATTTTGAACGAATATTTATAAAAATTCCACAGCAATAACCTTTTATCGTCTCTTATCAATCTAATTTCCTGAATAATTTGTAGTCCAATCTACTTGGGACTTCGTGACGATGTGAAAATGATCCTTGAAAGAGTATAAAAGTATAAAATTCGAAGCAAACAAGCGGCAAAACAAATGCAATAAAGGATATGACAAGGACACAGTGCAGCCTTAATTTTTTTTCGTATTTTTCTTTGCTATATTTTTTCTGTGCAATTCCTTTTGGCTGGTTTGCCGTTACAACAACGGTAGAGCAACAGGAATAACAAACAACAATTTTAAGGAAGCGAAGCTAAGAAATCCAAACAAACTTTATCTCAATGTTGTTTGCGACTTGTGAATCAAACACACTCCTCTTTCAACACACACACACACTCACACACGCACATGGGTGATGTTGGATACTTGGGTGAACAGTTGTCAGAAATGAAATTACAACTTGCATCCTTTTTGGTGCAGGACTTTACAAAAAAATGTGAAAAGAAAACAGCAGAATTGTTTGCCCAGTGAAAACATGAAAAAGGCAGCAGCTTCAGAAAGTCAGAGTAGAGAATACAACCAAGCAACAAAAATAAAAAAAAAACTCAGCTTACGCATTTTAGTGAATTTAATGAGTGCCCTTAACACACGCATACAGGGACAACTACAGCAGCAACATTTTGGCCAAGATTCAAAAAGAAGTCAACGAAGACATCGTCGCAAAAGTGTGCAAAATTCTGAAATCAAATATTTATTATGCACATTGGCAGAAGAGAACCTAATGAAACATTCAGCCGAAAAAAGCAGACGTACTATATAAAAAATGCAAAGCACATATAAAAATAAAAACGACAAAAAAAAGCACGTAGCTGAAGTTGAGTTGGAGCAACAGGAAGTGAGAATTGGGCTGAAAACCCTTTGACACATGCTGCGACAAAAGTCAAACAATAAACGCGGCACAACAAAGGCAAGAGCGTCGCTTTCGAGCACAACGAATGCGTAATGCTCTCAAAGAAAATGTAAACAACAATTTTTATTGCGGAAATAAGATTCAACATGAATTAACTTGTTAATTTAAAGAAAGCTACCGATTTTTGATTAAAGCAAACTAGTACGGTATTATTTTCAAAATATACCAAATTAATATACCACAAAATACTAAAATATACCAAAACTATATTTAGTATATGGATATTATTATTACAGAAATAATATTCAATATGAATTCACTTAAATTGTTCAATTCGAAGAAAGCTACCCATTTTTAATTAAAGCAAAACAGCACGGTATTATTTTCAAAATATACCAAATAAATATATTTACTATATTGATATGGTACTATATTCAAAATATACTAACGAGTACAAATTTTTTTGTAGAGATGATTTTATTTGAAATTTGAAACGTCTTCTAATAGTATCTGAAATATGACATATGTTAAAGAAATATTGTAAGCTCGCAAAAGATTCTAAAAATACAATTAAATTGAATTTGTATACCTTTTCACATACTTTAAAAGTGTCGTTTATTACAAGAGTTTTAAGCACTTTACCCTTTCAAAGAACTTTACTTGGTTAAATGGTAAAATGAGAACAAAAAGCTGCAACAAATAATACAAAATATTTGCAGTTTGATGACCAAGTTTTAATACCCCGCTTATGGCAATAAAAATTGCAAAGATTTTGCCAAACTGAAAATTGAAAACGGTAAATGGCAAATGCCAAAAGTAACAACAGCATAAGAGCGTCAGAGCAATTGGCTGCCAAGACAACAGAACAGAGCGAAGCTAAGGACCTTAAGGACACTGCGTTGCGTGTTGCGTTGCGTTGTGTTGTGCTACGATGTCAACAATAACCGGCAGCTAAAATTGCTCAAAATTTTTATTGTCATCTGCGCGCTTTTAGTTGCCTCGCTTTCTTTTGTATATTGTCGTACTTCCTTCTGTTTGCTTGTTTTTGTGTTGCTGCTTGGTTGGTTGCAGGTGTCTGCAACTTGGTGCGCTCAAATAAATTACAACAAAAACAAAGGGAGCAAATGAAATAAGCCAAATTGACAACAAAGTTGCCTGCGAACTGCTCCCACAATGTTCCAGTTGAGTCCCAAAGCAACTGCTTGAGCAGAAGAGGCTGGAATACGAATTAATTCAGAGACACAAACGCGCTCAGGTGCGCTCAAATGTATGCTACACTCGCACACACACACACACACGTGACCATAGAGAATACTGACTGAGGGGACTGCGACATGCCACGCCCACACGCGCCCACCAGCTGGGCAGCTACCACACTGAAAGCCAGAGAGTGTGTGAACGCTTTGAAGTTTCCGCTTCCGCACTGAACAACGCATTGTTGTCGTTGCTGTTGTTGTTGTTGCTGCGGCGGCAGACTCATTTCAAGTTGGTCGCACATTTGCACACCAGCAAACAAACAACACACAAGCACACACACCCATACACACACGCATAGCAGGTACACTCAGCCACTCAACGTGCTTAGATTGCTTGTAGAATCCTCATTGCTTTGTCATTGTTGTTGTTGCCGATGCCGCCGTTGCTGTTGTTTAAATCATGTTAAATTTCAAATTTAAAGTTCACATTATCTTGTGCCCGCCCCCAGTTGTCGACCTCTTCTGCATCTTGTTGAACAAGGCCTAATTTAGTTTAGGCCTTGTTCTCATTGAGTTATCACTTGTGCGTAGCTTTAGCGGGCGCATCAAGCGGCATTTCCTACCCCAACCTAACAACGTGTTTGTGTATGTGCCTTCTCATGTGAAACTTTCGAGCTTTAAGAGCGAATCAATTTATATGTAATTTTATTAAAGTTGCTTAAAACTTTTTGGACACTTCTTCAATGGCGATAGTCAGATCTGTCTAAGCGATTGATAAGGGCGAGTTTATAAAGAAAAAAAAAAAGCACAGATATTTGCTGCGTGCTTCGAGAACTTCAAGTGTTTAAATTTAGAATACTCCATAGCATTGAATATAGAAAAGAATAGCTAAAAAAAATGAGTCAAACTGAATTTTAATGAGATTTCCTTTTTTATAATGAGCAAAGAAAATAAGCTTTTTAATTAATTACAAATATTATTATATTTAAGCGTTAAGAAACGTCATACTACCAAACCAAGCAAATAGGAAAATGACACATTCTTCAAGCTAAGTAGAAGCAAGTAAAAATAAAAATCAATAAGTCAAAGCCATTCGTATTTATTTTTTTAACTTCTGATAATATTTTTTTTTTTGTGTGCAGTAAAATTGGCATTATATAAAATATGTCAAAAAAGACTAAAAAACATAGTCTTTAATTCATAGTAATTGGAAAAATTGAATTGTTATTTACTTAGTATTAAATACTGCATTTAACTTTAGAGAAAAGGGAGTACTGCACGCTAAGGCCTTCTACTCAAAATAGATAAATTATTAGTGTGGTTCATAAATACTTAATATCATTTCCACTTTTTTCAGCACTTACTCTACAAAAATGTTGATAGTTTGTCTTCAAATTCGAAAAAAGACTTTGAAAATATACAACAAAAAAATGAATTTGGTACACTAGTTATTTCAATCAATAAGAATTGTTGAAATGCTTTTACTTCTGCTGTTTGAACATTCATACATCAAAACTACTAGCAAATCAACTTAATGGACTGTGCACTGGCTGCTTGATGTAATATATGAATTTAGGCGTAATATTAATTTGTATAATGTTTTTATCGCACAAATATATTTCTCACAGCTTTGGCAAAGTATTTCAGAAAGTATCAGGAACAGCAGCTGTTGCTGCCACTAAGAAAAAAACACCCTCATAACTTACGTGAGTGAGGAACATCATCTCTACTTTAAATGCACTAATACCCCAAGCAATTACTTATCCTTCCCCCAGCGACGACTGCCCCTCTGACTCACCCCTCTGGTTCATATATGGCTGGTATAGCTGCCATTAATTCAACTGAAATTGAAACGCCCTCAAGATTTCTGGCACCTGCCATTAAATCTGTGAGTTTACTTCGACTTCTCGTATTTAGTGCACACAGAGAAAGGGAGAGGGAGAGAATGGGAGGGAGGGAGAGGGGCACATACACACACGCAACAATCTTGGCACTTGGGTGGCCAGATTCGCTTGACGCGTCGCTTGACTTACGGCCCTGCAGCAGCAGCAACAGCAACAGCAGCAGCATTGGCCATTTCAGAATTTGCCACACAAATTCTTGACTCCCCCTCCTCCGCTGCTTTCTCTTCGCTCTCTCTCGTGCTCTCGTGCTGTTGCCAGACACAAGGGTAAAACGTAAACCAAACATGGCCAACAGCTGTGGCGGGGCTTCTCAGCCAACAACAAGCAACCAAACACACACACACACTCGCGCATAGAGCGTGTGCCTATGTGTCCCTCGTGTAACTTTTTTCATTTCGCTGGATTCTTAATTAAATTATGAATTATGCACAGTTAGTTAAATAGACCTTCGCTCGGTCTGTCACTCGGTCGCTGTCTCTGTTGCTGTGTCTCTGCATATTCTATAGACCATTTGGCTGAGGTTCTTTTCTGTCGTAAGATACTCTGCGCACCGACGTATTCCAGAGCATATTTCTCTGGCTTTTTGCGGCTTACATTGGAGACGGATTTGTTTGCCACCAACAACAACACAGAGAAATAAAAGAACAACAACAACATGAGAAAGAGAGAAAGAAATGTAAACAAAGCTCGTTTTTTATGCATTTCTTTTTATGCGGCGATTTTGGCTCGTAAATGGCATTACTAACCCCAATACTTGCTATTGGCAACTGTAGCAAAAGTGTGAGCAGGTGCATATGTGTGTGTGTGTGTGTAGTTGTGTGTGTGGCACACACATAAGTCGCTTATTTATTGCCAGCGACCTTAAATGGGCACAGAGAGCTCATACGAGAAGTGAAAGTGTATCAAGTTACCAGCGCAACTAAACTTGGTTGCCTTCGACGAGATACATTTGTATCTTTGTATTTGTATCTCATAAAATGCTGCGTATAATAAAAACGCATAAAGTTATCGTTATTTATGACCAGCACCGCATGAGGTCCAGCCACCAGTTATATGACTTTATTAAATAATCGTAAAAGACGCCTTCTGCGCCTTCTACTTTCCGATTGTGCCAAGTGCCCATGTGGCAAGTGCCAAAAAGCGACCTCTACATTGAATATTTCTGTGGCATTCAATTTATGGTGCAAGCTCTAGCAAATATTCTTCATATCTTTTTATGTATACATTTATTTCATAGTCTCTTAAATTTGCATTCTTATTATTAGCATAAAAATATATTTTATGCACGCGCTGAAAAGTATGCTTTATATTTTTCTGCTTGGAAATACTACGAAAAGTCAAAGTGCGAATATTTGACACCAAAGTGTGATATGAATTATTTAATGCTTGGCATAAAGTAATATTAATAATAAATTGGGAACATTTTAAAGAGTAATTCTAAAATGTAATAAGATAAACTTTCGATTGTCTCTAAAAATAAGTTTACATTACATTTCAAATAATACTGAAATAACACAAATTCTTTAATAGTCTTAGCTTTGGTAATCTAGTATATTTTGCACTCTATGGTATATAAATATAGTACTATTTCAATATATTATATATAGCATATGGTATAATATTAGTATTTTTGCGGTATATTAATTTGGTATATTCGGTACAGCTTTGGACCTCTACTGGTCTATGCTTCGCCCCTAGCAGGGGCGGCCGGTCCAACCTAACCTAACCTAATTTGGTATATTTTAAAATTAATATTGCATTATTTTGCTTTCATTAAAAATACATAGCGGGTAGTTTTCTTATTTGCTCATTTATACCATTAGACAACATTATTTAATAAACATTTTATTAAAAACGCCAAGCTAGTTAATTTAATGTATAAAATATTCATTAATAACCGCATACAATATAATGCAGTATACATACTGTATGTACATACATATATGTTATACAACTAATAGCCATAACCATTAAAACTGTCTACTTTCAATGATTCTACTGCTAATTAAGAGCAGATTTGCTTGAATCTGAAGTAAACAGAGTTGCAATAAACGAACCTTAATAGCTCAAACGACACTAACTACGCATACGTTTGTGAAAGTGTATATAGGGAGACCACGTTCAATTGGCACTTTACAATAACAAGTCCGATGGCAATTGACAACAACTGCAGCAAGCCGCGAACCAACTGCCAACATCATCAAAGTCAAAAGCAGTCGCTGCCATCAGCAGCAGGAGCAGCAGCATCTGACACACTCAGTCACTCAAACCACAATTCTCGCCATGCAAAAGCAGACTCAGAACATGCGGTTAACGGTGCCTACACAAGAATACGTATACGAGGTGGAGTCTCCTCAGCGTTAACTTCCGAGCGCAGAGCGATGTGCAGCATTGGCCTGCCCTTCAACCGACTCTGGGGCCACAGACACACACAAAAGCGTTTGCACGGTCCAGTCAGCTCTTCATTTGGTCAGCTGCTGACAGCAGCCACTAGCAGCAACATCAACAGTAACAACAACAACACTGTTGGCGGTTTTATGTCGCTGTCGCTGAAGTTGCGTCCCTTAGCCATCTTTGCTTTTGGCCAACTCTTAATTAACTTGCCTCATCGCGTTACTCGCCAGCCAATTCCTTTGAGCGCATTTTATTTTTATGTTGTTGCCCCACAACAACAACAACAACAACAACAGCCACAGCAGCAACAACAACAACGACAACAAAGTTAAATGCTTGACTTTCCCCAAAATGGTTTTTCATCAGAGCAGCGCGCACTTTGTAAGCTAATTTAATTGCAGCTACGTGATGTCGCTTAATCAGTTGAAAATATTGCAATTAGGGCGTGGCCGCCAACCAACGCTCCACGCCTCAATCCCGACCAGCCTCCCACACTTCCGCCTCCTCCTCCTCGGCGACCTTAAACGCAGAGCGCGACCCTCGAATGCGAAGGCGAGCGTAAATTAACATTAATTTGCAGCTTATTGGAAATAGTCGAGTAATTAAAAATATTTAGAGCGCACATTTAAAATGTCATTAAAATGAAACTTAATTGCGGCTGTTTTTAATTTTGCACATTTTTAACATTTCACAGATTTAGCAACAATGTGGCGAATATGTTTCACCCAAATGAACAGCCAGCATCCTAAGCTCATTTTTTTATACCCGCTACCCATAGGGTAGAAGGGTATTATAACTTTGTGCCGGCAGGAAATGTATGTAACAGGTAGAAGGAGGCATCTCCGACCCTATAAAGTATATATATTCTTGATCAGCGTCAACAGCCGAGACGATATAGCCATGTCCGTCTGTCCGTCTGTGTGTCTGTCCGTCTGTGTGTCTGTCCGTCTGTCCGTATGAACACCTAGATCTCAGAGACTATAAGAGATAGAGCTATAATTTTTTTTCGACAGCATTTGTTATGTTTGCACGCAGATCAAGTTTGTTTCAAATTTTTGCCACGCCCACTTCCGCCCCTGCAAATCAAAAAAATCGAATAACAAGCGTAATTTTAAAGCTAGGGTTACGAATTTTGGTATATACGGTAATAACTATAGTAGTTATGATCCCTGAAAATTTGGTTGCGATCAGATAAAAATTGTCGAAGTTATTAAAGAAATACTTTTGTATGGGCAAAAACGCCTACTTACTAGGGGTCTGAGTTGCTTTGGCTGACAATCTGGTATATTGTGCCGTCTATGGTATATTTTGAATGCGGCACTATATCGATATACCACATATACCATTTGGTATATTTTTAGTATTTTTGCAGTATATTTGGTATATTTTGAGAATAATACCGCAAAATATATTGCTTTTATTCAAAATGGGTAGCGGGTATCTCACAGTCGAGTACACTCGACTGTAGCTTTCTTACTTGTTTATAATTAATTCGATAATACATTTGGATTTGCGGTCTGACATCCTTGACTCATTATGTTTTTAAACGCAGAGTTGTTTATTTAATATTCAAGCTTAAATACTCTTAGTCAAATCAACTAAGAACTAACTTGAAAGTTTTCGGAACTCTTTGCAAAAGAAAATTGATAATATAAATTATAGAAAGTGGAAAATTCTTTCGTAAAAGTTTTTTATTATGGTTAAATTGAGCCATAAATCAAAACTGACCCCAAGGCAAACATTGTCAATTAAAATGATATTATTAAAATAAGTAATGAATATTATTTATTAATAATTATTATGAACTGCGCTTTCAACGCTCGTGCAATGGAAAATGTATTACGAAAACCACTTTATTTGTCCAATTTACGCATTAAAATTATGAAAATCAACACGTAATGTGGGCGAACTCGTTAACTGGAATAACACCTCGTTGTATGTACATGCGTTAAACTAAATTGCAAATTTTAAAGCTGCATATAAATTAAGCTAATTTACTTTGTCAATTGCAAATTGCATATCACACACAGTGCACCACAAAAATATGTGCACACGGCTGATAAAAACAAACATGCGCCCAAAATATGCAAACAATAATAAACAAAAGCTGATGGTGGGTATATTTTGCCATTTAAAATGTTAAAAACCAACACGACTGCAAAAAAGAAATTATCTGAAATCATGTTGAGGCAACATTTTGGCAGAACAACACACACCATCGCACACACACGCACAGCAAAGACTGGACCTGAAACTGAAGGAAACACTCGTTGTAATCGTCGCCCAGTTTGCTGTGTGCCTTGTATAATCGATGTATCCATGCTGTAGCCGTTACCATATCGTCTATCCCTACCGATTGCGGCCACGCCCCCCCCTCCGACCCACTTTCCACTCCCTCTGGCAGTCGAGAATTGCCTTGGAGCCTGTAGGCGGAAGCCGTACTTTATGCTGTTTTATGCTACATTTTGTGTGCGGTTGCGTTGGCATTTTATTGTGTTTTGCGGCACGATTTTGCGGTGAGCTCAGAAAGTACGAAGTACGAAGTAGAGACTTTACCCCAAATATTGTTGCTAGCAAAACATTTTCCACGTACCTCACATATATTCCCTACTCCGAGTAGGAGGCAGTGTGCACTTATTGATTTTTGATAAATAAAGAGCCTCACATAATTCGTTAAAGTGCTTGGCCATCTTAACAACCGAAAAAAAAGCAAAAGGAAAATGAAAATAGCAACAAACAAAGAAGTAAGAAAGCTGCAAACGAGTGTGCACGACTGTGAGATACCCGCTAGCCATTGTGAATACCACAGTTGACAAAATATACCGCATTATCAGCCAAGCAACTAAGAGCCGATTGAAATAGGAATCTGAGTGCAAAATAACAAGTGCTGTTGAAAATAATTATATCTCTATATCTTGTAGTCTCTGAGATATAGGTGCTAATACGGACAGACGGACAGCAGGCAGACAGACAGACTTAATATATATAGTATATACTTTGTGGAGTAAGAGATGCCTCCTTCTGCACAAAGTTATAATACCCCTCTACCCTATGGATAGCGGGTATAAAGACAAAAAGAAGAGAGGTAAATATCAGAAAAGGCAGTGAAATACGAGCATAGGAAACAATTGGGCAATGCCAACGAATCTTTACTGTAAACAACTTGTATTATTTTCGTTTCTTTCGCCTTGTCGAAGATTAACGATTGTTTGCGCATTTGGGAGAGACCAAAAATGAAAATTCCTTGAGAAAAAAACAACAACAATTGAGTAAACAGCAAACTTATCAAAGACATTTATCAAATTCCAGTCAGTTTTCATAAACAAAAATAATTTCAGAACTGGCAACTCACGATAAATAATTGGGCTGAAAATAGCATAGCAATTAAAAGAGAGCACAATTTTAAAAGGCATTTTAAAGATATTTATAGACGCCTGAAGTTCAAGTGAACCTTTTTCTTCAATTGAATTGATTTCAGAATTATTATTTCATTTACATTTCAAAAATAATTTAATTTTTTCCTTTTTGATAGATAAATAACAATTAAAAGTAATGTGAACTTTGCTCGCAAATTGAATTGACTTCCGAATAATAATTTCAATCATATTTCAATACCTTTCCCTTTTGGTAGACAATTTAATAAGAAGCCATTTCCCATTTCACTTTATGCATGCCAAAGTAACAAAATTGATGCGATCCATCATTTAATGCTCACTCAACTTCGAAAGCATTTTCATTCATTTCCGAAATATTAAATCCATTACTTTGCCCTGGTTACCTATGCAACAAATCAATGGCGATGTTATCCGTAAATGGGAATAACTAAGCATAATTGCTGCCAAACAGCTGTCCCCTAGACAAAGTCGACAACAAGTAGTAACATTTATCTGTATGCTCGAACATAAATTGCAAGATAAATATTGTTGTAGAAATCCAAAGGAACAGATTGCTTTAATAAATATTGGACAAGCGAACGACATAAACGTGTTTGCACAGAGTCTGCGATGTTGTTGACCAAAACCAAACCGAAGAGCAGCAGCCCCACGCAAAATATGCGGCCAACAATAACATTTACAAAGCAGAGCCGAGAGCAGAAAAACCCGAAAAGAAGCAGCAACACAACAGCAAATAAAGAAGAGTAAAGAAAATCAAAAGCAATTTTCAAAACACTTTTAAAACACATTTAGAAAACGGCAAAGGCAACCAGCAACAAAAAAAAAGCAACATAAACGAGAGAAGTGAGCAAAAAACAATGCTAATGCCGAAAGGCAAACGTTGGGTCAGCCATCAAGGCAAGACGACGAAGCTGGAGGACAACACAGCAAGGAAAGGGAGCGGGAAATTGAAGAAGAAGAAAGGAAAGCCACTCGCAGTTATGGGCGTATTAAGAGAGCCAAGCACAAGTTACCAGAGCAAGCAATATGAGTCCCTCGTACTAAGCGGCGTATACGCAATATTCTTGTAGCATGTGTAAGAGTATATACATAAGAGTGTAACAGTGTGTGTGTGTGTCGAGTCGCCGTGTTTGCTATGAGAAGCGCGCGTGCTGGCACTTAATCTTCCAGTTGGCACAGATGCAGTGCCAGGATATGCCGGCCATATATCTGCTGCCCAAAAATCTCTCGAACGTCCTGCTGCTTTCTGCACTTTCGCAAATATAGCAGACAAAGAAATGCTCTGCACTCAACACGCGACACATGGGCGTGGCACGAAAACACAGCGACGATACAATGCTGTAATCTACTGTAACCGAACTAGAATTGCGACAATGCATCACAGTATTTGCTGTGGCAATAAGTTATTGTGCTCCCTCTTTTGAATTATGTTGGTCTGTTAATAATTTCTAAAATGATTTAGAAGTGATCGTAGGTAGACTTTAAATAATAAAGTATACCATACTCTTCACATTGCAATATTTTTGAGACACTTTATTTAATAATTAATTAATATATTTTTCAAGTAAGTTCATTCTCTAAAATCGATTGAAGATTTCGTTCAAAGTTTGAGAAACTTTAATTATTGAATTATTTAATTATATAATTCACTCTCCAAATTCAATGTAAGAAATTAGTCGATATTTAATTCATGTTTAATCAATCAGCAATCACGTTTGCTTTGCGTTTTTGTGCTGTTTAATAATTCGTATAATTAATAAATTATTCCACTGTGGCCCACATCAACGAAATTACACATCAACTTCAAGTACAGTATAGAGCAACAGTCAATGCTTCCTTTTATTTTTTTGGTCTATAATTTGATTGAATTCGGCATACGGAACAAGCAAAACTTTTGTCAATTTATTCCGCACTCATAGAGCACTTCGTCATAGCCCGCACAGCCAAAAAAAAGAAGCATTCATTATTCAATTGTTTGGTATCTCAAAGTCAGCTTAGACTCGGGAGCTCTGTGGAGCTGCTGTCCAATGCAGCGTATGAGTTATGAAAATTATTTGCGGCAACTGTGGTCGAGAAATTGCGCATAATACGTCAAAGTCAGAAATTGATTTAAGTCAATTAATTTAAACGAGCCACAACAATAACAGAGAACAGAGAACAGAGCCACGCCCACGCTCCAATGCCCCAATGCTGCAAGTTGGCATCAAGAGAGAAAAAGCTATGTAGAACGAGTCGTAATAAGGCAAGCGGAAGTGGTTGCCAGACACGTGTTATATGGACAAGATGAGCTGGTGGTAGGAAGGTACGCTCCAGAGTCTAGTTGGGTGGTGGTTACTTAGGGGTTCAGTTGAGTAGCGCTTTGTCTGAATTGTAATTGTATTTGTGTAGTTGTCGAAGGAAGAGTGGCAAAATGTATTTACTCATATGTCTTGCACAGACAAGTTAATTATTTTGTGGTGTGCGTGTTTATTTTCGGCAAATCGATTTTCACGCGCCCCACACACACGTGTCTACGACTCATTTGTAATATGTGTTGCCTACTTTCGGGCGTCTTCAAACAATACAACATTAACTGAGCACGGTACCAAGAGCAGCGCTATGTTGCGTTGTTTGCCTTTGCAGTGCTCTCAAATATTTACACAATGTTTGTCGGAATTAATTAACAACATTTTCAAGTGCCTCTGCAAAGTCAAAAGTTAGCTCATAGAAACATAGAGACAGAGACAGAGAATGAGACAAAATAGAGAGAGAGAGAGAGAGAGGAAGAGCGATACTTCAACTAATTTGCATTTTTTGGTCTCAGCATATTTCGAGTTGATTCTTTGCACTCGTTTCGCATTTTTTTCTCTTGTTGTGCCAACTTTGTTTGCCGGTCGACGCTTTGCATAAATTCAAAGACACAATATGCAAAACTGGCTAAAAAAAAATAGATCCGGAATAATAAACAATGACATTTTAATTAAATTTATGTGCACAAATTGCCTACACACAACAACAAACTAGAACTAAAAGTACTGGGCAACTGCATCTACTTTAAGCCAAATGTAAACCCCAAAAATTTCGTTGCATTTCTGTTCACGACGGATTTCAATGACAGTTGACAGTTGCTGCAGTGGCTAATACAAAAGTTGCCTGCAGCGTTTGAGTTTTCTATGAAAATATGAAAATACACCAAATATTTATGGTCATCGCCCCGAGGGGTTTCCAACTACTTTTGAGCTAAAGCTAGCGATATTGATATGCTGCATGCTGCGCATTTTCAATAGCAACCAACTTCATTTTCTTTACTACATTTCACGCAAATATTTGCTATAAATGACTGTGAACTTTCTTAAGAAGTCAGAAAGCTAAAGCCAAGTGTGGTTGACTGTAAGTTGCCCGCTACCCATTTCCAATAAAAGCAAAGAAATGTGATATTAATCTTAAAAATACCAAATTATAATACTGAAGAAATACTAAAATAGATTGAAGGCTTTATTTGGTATATCGATATACTATTGCACTTAAAATATACCATAGAGTACAAAATATACCAGACTGTCAACCAACGCAACTAAGACTCGATATCAACAACTTCTACAATTTATCGCATCGCTGATCAAGTCGAAGATGACTCCTTCTGTCTATTACATGGGGAGACACAGTTATAATACCCCCCCTACCTTATGGGTAGCGGGTATAAAAAGCTGAACTCTATGAGATTCATGTCAAGTAACTTATCATAACTTCAAGGCCAAAGTGTGGAGCTAATCCTCTCAGACTTTTTAAAATATCATGCTTGACTTTAACCTTGACACAAGCAACTATAAATACCATATAAATGCATTTAACTAGAATTCATTTCGTTTTCGAAAAAGATCTTCATAATTATGGAGCATGCATGTCAAGCTCTTTTTTAAATAACTACAACTTATTTTGAGCAGCTTGAGTTTAAAAGCTTTAAACCTATTTTAAAAGTAGTCTTCAGCTTGGCTGGAAAAGTGCTTGAAATGCAAAAATATGTTTGCCTTTGACGCTGAGCCAAGAGCTGAGCCCTTCATCATAATGGCACAAAAGACATCATTTCGCAATTCATCATTATCATCACCTACCCAACAGTCAGCTGCCAGTTGCCAGTTGCATTTCCCATTTCCCCATTTCACATTTCGCTGTTGTGTGTGTGTGCTTTGCTGCCATCTTGTAGAGCTCCTCAAAGCTGTCACTCAACAGAGGCACAAACGCACACAGAAAGAGAGAGAGAGGGAAAGAGCGAGAGATTCGCATATTGCTAGCTGGCTGGTAGAAGTATAAACCTGCTTATAATTACCCTCTAGATTACACATTTTGCCTAACAAGGCCCATTCATTAATGTCATCAAAAAGAGCAACAGAGGCAGAGGCAGAAGTTGATGCCTGAAACTGGGAAGGCAACATCTGAAAATCTGCAACATTTTGTTGACACACCCAACGGGCAGCCAAACGGACCAAACGTTAATGACACCTACCCGACCCCAATGTGAGTTCCTTTCCCGTCGCCCTCTGTTTCCGTCACAAAGTTGCAGTTGTGCAAATGCCATAAAAAGAAAAATAGCAGGGTAAAGCGAAGGAAGCCAACAAAAATAAACAGCAAGAGAAATGGAGAGGCAACCAAGGCAGGACGTGCTTCTACTTCTGCTTCGGTTTCTTTTGCTGCTGTAGATGCTCTGGCGACACAGCTTTTCAGCATGAGCCAGGAGAACGCATCGGTTTTTATGGGGCACTCTCGTACACACACTCACACACACACTCTACGCTAGTTAAAATTTCCGAAAATTTGCCGCTGCAGGTGTAACCAATTTGTTGGCATTCCACAACGAGCACCGAGTACCGAGCACTCGACTCGCCACTCTTCCCTCTTCTCGTCAGCCACTCCACAGCAAAAAGCACTCGAGAATGTCACACAAAAGTTATAGGACGTCAACAGCATTGTGGCAGCAACACACACAAACACTCCTCTTCCCTTTCGCCTTCGGCTTTCCCCTCTGCACTCGAGGTGCCCCTAATAGATTGCCTCAGCTCTGGCTACGTGATGAGAGCAACCAGCAGTAGCAAGTGTGTCAACTGGACTGCGGCTAACAAGGATATCAGGCTTATCGTCATGTTGATGATCTATAGCCCACATATGTAGCATGCCTTTGCCCCTCCTTTAACCCCTCTCAATCACCCTTGTCTCTTTTCATTGTGTTAACTTTATGATTGCGTGTTTGTGTCTCTTATTGTCCGAGTGCTTCTGCTTCTGCTGTTGCTGTTGCTGTCGACCACATCCTTATGCCGTTGCAATTGCACTCATTGCCATAATCCAAGCATTATTACCCACTCGCCGCCGTTGGCAAGCAAATGCAACATTACACATACGTCCCGTTGGATGCTAACTTTTATTGCCAGCTGGCAAACGTTAAGTCGGATTTATGCTGATCCTGTCTCCATTCCCCACTTTCTCTCGCTCTGTCTCTCTATCGTTTGTTTTTGTGCTTCTTTTTTGTTGTGACTCTGGCCAGTTTATTGCCTTGGACATATGCTTTTTTTTGGCTACTGCGCCTTAATTGACGTGCACAGTTCGTCGTCGGTTTCAATTTTGAACTTATCATTCTCTCCATATTCTCTCACTCGCTTTCTCTACCTCTTTCTGTCGCTCTCTAGCGCGGCTCTTGCGTCGCACATAAAATATATTTATTCTGTACTCGCAGTTGGAAAACAAAAAGTTGTTAGGTTTTTGCTGCAGCTTATCCCAGCACATGTTCTTTCTCCCCCTCTCTCCTATCCTCTTCGTTGGCAGTGCTCCATTGCACTGTATTGTATTCTGTGCGCTTTGGTCGAGTCACTCCGTCTAGCCATTTCGTTTTAATGTCCAAAACTAAGTACCTCACACAAACACATATGGCGAGCATTCGAAATGCGAACAAGTTGCCATTCTATTTTGACACATGGTGCAATGCCAACGAAGCGCAGCGAAATTAAATGAAATGAGAAATGCTGTGAAATACGAGTTCAAGATTAAAGGTTATATGAATATGGCTCAAGAAACCATTGTTTTTAAATATGCCTTTAAACAAAACCATATTCTAAAAATATACCGAGAATATGACAAAATATAGCAAAGGCTATTTTTGGTATATCGATATAGTTCCACATTACTAAAATATAAAATAGAGTACAAAATATATCATATTGTCAGCTAAAGCATTTAGGATCCGATTGTAGTTTGTTGCCATGCAAAAGTATTTTCTAAATAAGTTATAATATATTCCACTCTAGGGTAAAAAAAAAAATGTAAAATGGTACATATCTATGTATGTACATTAAAAAAGGCAATTCTCTAAAATAAATTCTTTTCATCGCAAAATTATTGAAATCAATAGTTCGTGCAGCACATTGATATATTATAATTATATTTTCCAATTTCAATACATTTTGAATTTGAAGTTTATTAATCGTGCATATATATGTATATAATCAGAGTAAAACATTTTTAAAGTTTTTGATAATTTAAAAGGGCAAGAACAATTTTTAACTTAAAACTCCTATAATTTTTAAGTATAATTTTTAAACTTTATTATCTTTTTTATTCAAACTCCAGTCTTTCATGAAAGTTTAAATCATAAGATACATAAGTATAAGAAATATTTAGTCTGCTTTCTCATTAAGAACTTAACACGTTTCTCTAAAGAAAATCCAACACTTTTTTCTACTTTATAGTTAATCTAAGTAGTTACAGCTGCACATCAAAGATTACACTTGTCTATCCATTAAAACAGTCGCTGAGCATAAAGCACTTGTTCAACAGACAATAAAGACATTGTTAACAACAATTTCATACTTTACATTAATGTTTTTATTGCATTTTTTTTGCAGTTTACAAATTGAAAACATGCAACACGAAATTGTAGTTGGAAAAAATGTGAGAATTCAGCTGGAGAAAAAGTGGAAATAATATCACCAGCAACAGCAGCAACGAAACGGATACGGAAAGAGGAAAAGAAAAGAAATAAAACCTAATAATACATCGTAATAATAATAATAATAAGTGAGAAGGGGACAGTGCAAAGACATTACCCCTAGTTGGCCAGTGGCCAGTAGAGAAAGAAGAAATACGATTCCGATGCAAGGCACTGCAGACTGCATCCTCAATAATGTCGGACAATAAAAGCAACTAAAGAAGCATTCAAGTGCAAAAAAGAAACGCAAGGGGTTCTAGATGAAATGAACAATTGCCGAGCAAACAATGCAAACTAATAAAGCACTAGAGCGAATTTTTTATGCAAATAGCAACAGCAAAAGCAACAACAACAACAGCAAGCAAATACAAGACACACAACAGCAGCAGCAGAAGCTAGGAGACGGCAACAACAGCAGCAGCAGCAGCAGTAGAAGCATCAATCAAACGCGCCACGGGGCGTATGATTAACAAAGTTTAAGGAATTTTCTGCAAAATGGAGCGAGAGAAATTGCAAAGTGAAATGTGCCGCAGACGTGATTTAATTAATAAATGCATTAAATATGCAAAGACGACAGCAGCAACAACATCAACATCAACAACAACATTAACAGCAGCAGCAGCATCAGCAGAAGCTGAAGCTGAAGCAACAGGAGCAGCAACCACTCCACTGACGGCGAATGGTGCAACAACCACTGGGCCCACTCTGGAGTTGGCCACGAAGCCATTAACGGACTTGCAACGAAACCACCTGCTAAAGATGCCAACAACTACAGCAACGGCAACAACAAGAGCCACAGCAACAAACACAATAGAAAAACCAACAACAATTTGTGCAAACTCAGCAGCAGCAGAAGCAGCAGCAGCAGCTACAACAACAACACATCGCAACGGCATCGTCAGGACATTAAGGACATTAGCAAAGAGCTGGACTGGACAGTCGGGTCCACTACTATTGACGGTCTGCCTCAGCCTGCTGGTGTGCGGCAGTCAAGCGGGTTTCGCTTGCCTCAGCAATCCGTGTGTATTTGGCGTCTGCATCGATGGCCTGAACAGGTGAGTTTGCCACATGCCACATGCCGCATGCCACAAGCCGCTGCACAAGCAACTTAGTTGCCCTCTTCAAACAAGGCGCTTTTTTCGCTTATTATCGCCAAGCCAATAAACTCCGTTCAACACATTTCGAGTGGCAATAAACTTGCACCACTTGAGCGCCAGCAGCAGCAGCAGTTGCAGTTGCAGTGGCACTTGCCAACACCAAGCGTCGCCTTCTGTTTGCTTCTCCGCTGCTGGTCATCGATTGCCCATCCACAATCCTCAGCGCCACATATGGCAAACATGTTGATGCTCCTGCTGCAGCTGCCTCTATCCTCCCCTATTGGCTTTTCTATCTGCCCCTATTTGCCTTTTTAAGCATGCCCCCCTTAGCAAATGAGGCCAAGTTGTGCTGCCAGTCGAGTGGGTTGGCCATTAACAAGTGGTTTCATTGGCAGCAGAAACAGCAGCATAAGCTTCACGTTATTAACTTACAGTGTTGTGTTCAAATCCAAAGTCCAATGCATACACACAGTTAATTATGCAGCTAATCTAGCTTAAACTAAGCTTTTTGTATTAGCAAATCCATGCATTATTAAGCTTCTGAATGAGTAGAGTTCCACATTATTGAAATGTGCATGTTATTGAAAATATTTGCATCGATAGATTGTGAATACTAAGAGCAGAAAATGTTAAGATAGATTGCATAAGCAATATGAGCGAAAATCGTAGCAATTGAATGGCAAGCGTCTTTTGAAATATTATATATCAATTTTGTTAAGTACTACAAACTTTTAAATTTGGCATGCTGATAAGTTGATAATAAATGTGAACTCTCAATATTTAAATTAGGTACGATCCAGTTTATACTTCAACTACTAGTATTTCCATTTCACGAATTTAAATCACTTTCTCTTCCGTAGAGACATTGAGACAGACCGGAAATCTACTTTATATATTATATTTAAAATGTGTTGTCTAGCAGTCACAACTTTGTTTTAGGAGTGAAAGTATTACATAATAACCCAACCTAGTCCTTCGAAATAACCACGCTAGTTAGTTGGCAATATTTCAGATTTTGATGGCAGTCATTTTACCAAAAAAACGTCGTGAAACCTTGGAGCAATCGAAATTTAATAAAGGAATTAAAATTTTCAATTTATTCAATTTCACGAATTTACATCACATATTTTACCTCAAGTCTAGTTTGAAATCTTCTTTATAAATAATTGCATTTATAACCTTGTTTGTTTATCACATAATGAATTAAATTTTTCTTTGGAGTCTTGCATAAGACAAAGACGTAGAGCTAATTAAAGTATGATCTCTCTCAGTCTTAGGGTATTTACTTCTAATTCTAAGTCACCTAGTTTCTTATTATCAATTTCTCCACTGCATTTAAACAACATGCTCAATCCCTCATCTCAGGCTAATCTTGTTGCCAACAGCATGGCAACGCTGTCGTCCAGCTTATGCGCTGTCATTATGCCACAATTCGCAAAGGCATTACTCGTGTGTGCTCAGTTATATGTGCGACAGTATATCAATGCACAATGTTGCAAGAGCCATCAGTAACGCAGTATTCAGTTGCCACAGCCAACCCTACTTAAGGATATATGAGTGCGAGTTACGCGTATCCTACAGTGCGAATGCCATATAAAGACTATTGCTCAATGCCAATTGCACAAACAAGCGGAAAGATGCTGAAGCGCAGTTGAAACAGCTGCCATTGCATTTGTCTTGGTTTTGTTTTTCTCTCTCTCCACTTTGGGAGTTCTGGGCAACATTTATACAACTACGTAACTGGCATTTTATTTTACTCGTCTCGCTTGTCGCGATATATGCGACCGCTGAATGTGGCTAGCTCAAAAACCTCTAAACCCCTTAAAATCCCAACGCCCAAGTCAGTCAGACATCGAGTGAGAGATAGAGAGAGAGAGAAAGAGCACAACACACAATCTCATAGCCAGTGAATTTGCTCTATAAAAAGCGTTTACGATATTTTTTACGATAAGTTTGCGCAAAGCTGCAAGTCAAATGCGAGACTCCAAATGGCGGAACGGTTGAAATGTTTTCTAGCGCGAATTTCTTGACATAACCGCCAGTTTAGTTTGGTCGAAGGAGCCCGCAGGAGCCAAAAGAAGCTCGAGGAGCTGGTAACTGGTAACAACTGGTCGGATAGAAGTTTATGTGTTGCCAAGAAAAATTTATAGCTGCAATTAAATTTAACACGATTTCCATGATATTTAAACGGATTAAATGAATAGTTTCGCCCATCTTTAAGTTGCCCTTGAGGCAAAAGTTCTGATTATGGATGTGTAAGCAAGAGAGAAAGCGAGTACATTGATATTTTATTGGCTTATCGTGGTTTATGTTCCGACTAGTTTTGTGCAAATATCAGTATTTATGACTCATATCAAAGATGAGCTAAAGTTTAATGATTGCCCATAAAACTGGCACGCGAAATGTGCAAAGTGTAATGTTTAGCAAATTGTTTACAGAGTCAGTCAACATAACAATAGATGGGCGGGTTTTTCATAAAAATCGAATTAATGTGATAACAAACAGCTAAAGTTTACGATAGAAAAGGTTGACAACAATTTATGAGCAGCTAAAGGAAGCTTAATAAAATTGAACAAATCCTTAAATACCATTTGTAAATATCCACCTCTCTTTGCGATTCTCACGTTGTTAACTTGGTGACAACAGCACAAGCATCTTTAATAACCAAAGATAAGACGCTCCTTTAAGCAAATTCATTAAGCTGAAACATATTTTCAGCTTCTGATTGAGCAGCTCGATACTCTCATGCATTATTGCCATGCTCAGTTGATGCAGTTGCCATCAACATGATGGACATGACATAGACACGGACATGGTACCTGGTTAGTAGCTAATGCGAACCCCAAGGCCATTTATCTACTCAGTGCAATTGTTTTTGGTAGGACAACAAATCAACAGGCCTCCAGGGTGTAGAAGTCAAGTAGTCAAAGCTAGCAACAAAAGTGTTTTTCTTTACCCTTTCAATGGGCCTCTCATGAGCTTCAGCATGGGCAAAAACAAACAAAGCAACGCTCTACCAAAATGCAACCTAATGTAATCCATTATAAAAGAGACAGACAGAAAGAGAGAGGCTTAAAAAGATAGAAAGAGAGAGAGAACCCACTATGCAATTCTCCTAAGCTCGTCCGACTACTAAAGTTCTTTAATTAAGCTGTGTACCTGCAAAAGTTATCCAAGCTGCACAAGATGACAGTGAAGCTGGTTACGAGTAGAACAAGAAGAAGACCAAGCTAGAAAATATCTGCCATGTTGAGCCATGTCGGTGACAATCCCCTGACACTTTTGCAGTTCCGTAACTAGTAACTGCCACCTCTGCCGTCGCACTCACCGTCGCCGTTGCCGTCACCATTGCCATTTCCGTTTCAATTTCAATTCACTCTTAGTACGAAAAACCAATCCCAAATGGCTACCAAATATTTATTTCCACTACTCAAGCGTAATGTTTCGAGTACGTTGGCCAAGTTTATAGCACTCGCCAGAGCACTGAGCACAAAACTGAGCTCAATCCATATACATATGTTATACTATGTATGTGCATGAACACATTCTTCTATTAGATAAAGAGAGTGTATATATTTGTATGACCATACAAAATGTGGCCCACTTCAATTACCAGCAACGAGTGTAACAATCACACCGTGCCACACTGATAAAAAGTTACTTCCACAACACTTGCATATTAATGTGTCAAGAGCTTTGCAAGCCCATTGAAGGCTAAGGGCTGATTGTAGTAATTCCACTGACAGATGCATGGCTGTGAAATAAGAGCAGTCGTAAGGATTGAACGTTGGAGGACTTACAAAATACACTTGCCACAGAATAAAATGAAGCAATAAATGAGGTAGCACTAGCTTAGAATAGTTAATACAAACTAATTAAAATAATCAATACAAATCTATATTTATTTGAACAGAGAGTCATTTATTTAATATTGTAAGTAAGTTTAACGCTAAATTGACGACTGATATACGAACACGGTCAGTCATTTGAAGCAATGTAGTTGCTTCCCAAATCAAAAGTAATTGTTGTTAAATTAAATCAATCAAAGAACAACACGTAAGAAAGCTATAGTTAAGTGTGCTCGACCACTAGTCATTTTGAATAAAAACAAAACAATGCGGGGTTTATAAATACTCCAAATCAATATACTAAAAATACGTTAAAGGCTATATTTGGTCTAATTATATACATAGTGTATTATAATATATATGCATTTAAAATATAGTATAAAGTACACCACATTGTCTTCTACCCTCTGGATAGCGGGTATACTAATTAGGAATATTTTCTATATAAATTTCTCTAATTTTACGCCTGACTATCCTTTTCACGTCGCAGTGTCACTTCCACTTCGAATGAATTCGTTTTTAATAATACTAACATCTTGAAGTTTATTACGTAAACCCTTCAAGTTGAGATGACACTTCTGTGTGGTCTGTTTTTCTCAGTGTGTTACGCCATATTGTGCTATTTGTGAAACTATTTTTATCTAAAACGTTTTCTTGTTACATTTTCCTTTTTTATTCATCTTTTTTTGTACTATTTCCTTTTTATGGGTTTGCCTACAACAAAACAAATTTTTTTTGTGTTGCTGAACGTTTGATGCATCATTGACACACCGTTGCGCCCACACCACCATCTTCTTCTCGTCCACATCCACGTCCCCGCATGTGTCACGATAACAACACCAACTGCGACTACAACAACAACAACGACTACAACAACAACGACAGCTCGTATTCGTGTTACTGCATTGACGGCTACACAGGGATCCAGTGCCAAACGAATTGGGACGAATGCTGGTCGGGACCCTGTCAAAACGGCGGCACATGTGTGGATGGCGTTGCCTACTACAATTGTACGTGTCCGGAAGGATTTTCTGGTAAGTGTGTGCGGTTTATTTTTGCGCTATGCCAACACAGACACCGACACAGATACAGACACTGACTTCAACACAGATACAGCTGATACTCGACTGGTATAACAAATATGTGTAGTATATCCACAGTAAGTACTAAAAGTTGTTGCACAGCCCGCTGAGCAACCACTGTTAAAGTGGGCAGGGCAACGCAACACACACCACGTGCAAAATGTATTTTTATTAAGCAAACGAAATGAAGAAAAAAATACATATAAATAGTAGCGAGTGGAGCACATGCAACGCCCACAGCAGCCACTCCGGCTGCTTTGAGTCTGAGGAGTGCAGACACACACCAAACCGAGATGCCACTAGGTGGGCACAAAACACTCACTCACTCATTCGTACGAGTATTTGTACTCATACTCCAACTCTTACTCCTTACTCCTTAGCTGCAAAGCACGCCAAACGTATTTGTAAAATTTGCAGCAAGTCAGGGAACAAAAAAAAGGAAGGACAACATAATGGACGATGCTTTCTCTTCCTTTCCATGTGTTTTAGTTTTTCTTGCAACATTCGCTCACATGTATCTATTCTTTATTGCAACGCCCGAGCAAGGCGGCAAAATAAGAAAATATAAAACTAAAGAATTTGAACAATAACTAAAATATAAATACGAAAAGTGTTTGCAAGTCGACGAGCTAATTACTCTTTACGTATTTAGTTTAGAACATATTTTTAAATAAAAATAAATATATTTTAAACAAATAAGAATGACACGAAATTCGGAAACGTAAAAGACACAAGTTTAACTATTTTAACATATTTAAATGTTACAATTTTGTATTCTGAATAGATGATAAAAATATTTTAACAATATTTTTTGCAATCACATAATTTAAAATGTATTAAAAGTTTACGTAACCTAACTTTGCTAATTCATTCATTTTCAAAAGTTAGTACAATTTTTGCTTTTGAACTGTACGTACCTAAGTAACAAAACTATTACCACTTAAAAATTTTTTTTTTATTTGTAAAAGTCAATGTTTAACTCAGAATATTGTATAAATCAATAATGCTATCAAATTGTTTATGAAACCGTGTAACTTTTGAGCAGCTATCAAAATAATTACTGAACTTTTCAATACAATTTTCGAAGCTGTCAAACTAAGCAAGGAAAACATCATGCCCCAAAAACGAAGAAAATGACAAAAAAAAAAAAAACAAGTGCAGCTAGCAAATGGTTGAGGAGGTGTCTCAAGAGAGAAACACAGAGGGGATGGAGGAAGAGCGAAAGCTGGCAAACTAACTTTAATGTTGTCTATTGTGGTAGTCAATGTTGGGTGCTTAACTTGCCACTTGCTACGTGTGAATGCTGCTGGTATGAGTCTCCTCCGACTGTGTGTCCAACCATGTATGAGAGAGCACGATTGTGTGGGTGTTTATCTGAGTGTGTGTGTGTGTGTTGGCCCAGTATGGGAAGTCTCAGCATGGATGTATCTAATGTTCATCCTTTTGGCTTCGTGTACTTTCCGTCCGTGTTACGTACATATAAACACATTTACTTTTGCTACGTGTGAGGAGGAGCACTTAGCAAAAGCCTCTCCATCTCTCTGTTTGTGTGTGGGTGTGTGTGTGTGTTCAAGAGTTGACTTTATAAAATTTAGTGAAATTTATAGCCATCGTGTAGGTGTTATATGCATTACCCATCAACGCCAACTAATACCGCATACAAATTGCTACAAATTTGTGGTCTAGCAAAACGTTGGCAAAAGTTTATTAAGAGGCATGGCCAGGTCGAAACGGGGCAGGGCGGGGCGGATTGAGTAATTGACATACAGATGGGATTAGCAGAGTCTAACGTGTACTATGAAAATAAATGTAAGCTTCAACAATTCGCATAGTTGTCGAATTAGACAAAACACGTGTCAATTAAGGCTATGTTAAGTGAGATTTGCGGTAAGCATAATACAATTTACGGCTCGAGCTGAAATTGGGTGGCCAATTGAGAGAAATTCATTAGAATACCAGCAAACTCTCAACCAATTTTGTTATATCAAATACTAAATATTACGCATACGCCCCGGTTTATGCAATAATTTGGATTGCTTGCTTAATTCTTGTTAAGCACAACAATTGCAATAAATTACCATGAATAAAAGATTCGTTAAGCGAAAAAAAACGTAGTGAAAACATATCGCATTAAGCATAGAAGACGATTAAAACGAGTTTTGATTACTCTAATCGAATTCAATTTGTTAAAGCAAAGCAGTGTTCTTTCTATTATCTAGCGATTATCGATAATCGATTCAACTCAAGAGCTGTTTTAGATTATCTGCATAATTGAATAATTCCATCGTAATGGATAACGGATTTAACTGAAAAACCGCAATACTCAATTGATAGGGTAGACGAAACAAATGAAATTATGCACGGTGTTGTGTTTGCCAGTAATTTTAAGTGGATCAAGCGGAAGAGATACAACAAAACCAGAAACTAAGAGTCTGCTCTTTGCAAACTGCGCCACGTTCAAATGTAAATAAAGTACAAAAAAAAAAACAGACGGCACGAAATATACAAAAATATGCTATCCATCCGTAAAGCCAACAATAAGTATAAAAAAAGAGAAATTTATATAATAAATAGATTTTTTTGAAGACGCGCGAAGCGACGGAAATGAAGCAATAAACTATGCAAAAGTCTGTAAAAATAGAAAGCAAAAAAATATTCGCATTACAGCAAATAAAAAGCAAACGCAAAAATTTCATATATATATTTGGAAATGAAAAGCGTCGAATGAATGGGCCTCAAAAAGAGCTACAAAAAGGTAGAAAAAGGAAACAAAGCAAAAATAGTGGAAGAAGCGAAATATGGAAACATGTGCGAGCACTTCACTCAAGTGGGGAACACTGCGAGATACCCTATGCTGAAGTACCGAAGAGAATAAATGATGAAACTGAAATGTTTACATTTCAACAAATTCCAAGTTAATCATCACATGTTTTTCAAGTCTACAGAAGAATACTTCAAGATATTATACTCTAATGTTGAAATACTGAAGGGATTAAATTCTGCAACTGAACTATTTGTACTTGAAATATTTCCAAGTCAATCATCTCCGCTTTTTCGAGAATACTTTGAGAAGGAAATAAATACAGAAATTGATATGTTTGTATTTTAAACATTTCCAAGTCAATTAAGAGAGGAATACTTCCAGATATTATGGTGAAATATTGAAGAGGCCAAAAATGTTGAAACTGAACAATTTGGATTTAAAATATTTCCAAGTCAATCATCATCACTAAATCCAGCATATAGGGTATGCAGTGAAGAGTGAACAAGTTCCCTCTGGCTCTCTATTAAACCGCGCATTGAGTTTTTGAGGTGCCTTTTACCTTGCAATGCCGAAAAAGCGAAAAAATGAAAAACAAATAAAAATATAATATGAAGTAAAATTTGCACATTTTTCTCCCCAACATTAAAAAATTTCAAAATGCAAATGAAAATGAAAATGGCGCATGTTGCTGCAAATGCAGCCAACATTCTAATTAATATTTTTAGCTGCTCGCGCGTTGGGTTTTTATGGTCTTTTATATGTGTACATTGCCTTTCAGCTGCATTTCACCTTTTGATGTTTGCATTTCTTTGAGGTGGTCAACTCTCTGGTATCTGCATGCTGGAGATAAAAGCTTATAGCTTTTCCGCCCACCAAAAATGTAGATCATGTATACAAAAGGATATTTTTGTTTTTGTATGTTCCACTTACCGAATTTCCTGGATTCTATCACAAACCGAAAATGGCATTAAGTTAAGCCGCATTTAACGTATCTCCTTTGAATCGGTTTTACTTAGGTTCCACGGTTTTGACTTGAACTACTGCCGATAGTTTGATATCTGTAAGTAGATTAAGTAAAGAATATATTACGAATACTTTATTGTTAACCTTGGGTAGGTACTAATGCATAGAGCATTAGCTGCTTAGGCTCTTTATCACGTGTTAGTCAACTTCGCATCACAACAATGCTCTCCCTAAATCTTCTACTCTAATGACATACATTTTATCAAACAATCTAGAAATGCTGCGGCATAACCTTGCTCCCCTTGCCATACACACGCATACACACTCACACACACACACACATCATTCTCCACAATCCAACTGTGAAGCCCAACAACAATACCTTTTATCCTGAGCAAAGGCATCTCCTTGGTTGGGCTTTGTACAATCATTGCACCGTTGCCAGCGAGGAGGCCAAAAGGCCAAAGAGCTGAGGGGCATTCAGCGCGAAAACAATGCAAATTGCAGTTGAAGCCAATGCCAGGCCTATTCACATTGAAATTTGCATTTCATATTCAAGTAAAAAACAAAAAAAAAAATACGGAGAAATTCTCCAAATCAACAATAAGCATTGCAATCCACAGAAAAATAAAACTTCTCTACTATGTAAACACACTCTTTACATTCTTTAAACTTTCAACTTGTAATCTCAAAAATTTTTATGCAATAATTTAATTAAAATTAAAATAAGACATAAATTAAAATAACTAGCTAGCAGTTAACAAAAAAATAATCAGACTTTAAATATAATAAAGTTAAAGAGTTAGTACTTTGAATTTTCTGAATGCTCTTAAATTGCATTAATTAATATTTTTATTTACTTTCAATTTACATTTAATTTTTTCGAATACTTCTTTAAATAACTTAATATTCCATTTTAAAAATAATAAAGTTAGTTCTTTTAACTTAAATTACATAAATTTATATATTTATTCATCCTTAATTTACATTTAATTTTTTTCTATTACTTTCTGATGTAACTCATACTACGAATCTACCCATTTAATATTTTATTTGTGCAGTACGTAAAAAAAAATGCATTCAAATTGCAGCATTGCAGTTTTTTTCTTATTTTTTTAATTTTTCTTTTGTCTACCTTAACTTTGCGGCGCACTTTGTTTCATTTGCTTGTTTTTTGCGTAATTTTCCTGTCGCTTTTTCTGTGCACTATCAGCAGGTGAATATGAATATGAATATGAATATGTAAATATGTGCATGATTGGAGCAATGCGAATGGATCTCATACGCTTGTGCATTTTCACGTATTCAATGCGCATTCATTCAATCAAACAAGCATTTGCCTCAGCTGCGCATGCATTCATTGCTTCATTTGTGAACCAACCGATTTTTGTCTTTCTGATGCGTTTTTTATTTTCAATTCTCTTTTTTTTGTGTATGTGCGCTGTTTTTCACCAATCAAAATTTTCCTTTGTGCAATTTTTGGTGGCAGGCAGCTTTGAGCGATTGCGCGAATAACAAACTTCATATTGCATTCCCAAAACTCGCCTCCCATTCACCATTTTGGGCCATTAATCATAATCCAGGGTGAGATATTGGAAAGCTTTAAATAGCATCGATTTGGGCAAAGGAAACTTTAAAAATTCATCTAATGGTGATTTATCGAGGGATTCGACCAAAAAACAAATCCAAATTCATTGAATTTCACGTGGCTCGGCGATTTGCATAAATTTTTTATTTCATTTACTCAATTGCCAGGGTGTTTTGGTTAAAAGAGAAAGAGACAAGGCATGAGTGAAAGGCAGAAAGAGTGAAAGGAAACGAGAGTGATAGAGAGAGAATCCGTAATATGATAGGCCATACATTAAAATACATTTGTGACCATCCAATTGTCCCCATTTTTGAAGCTAATCAATTGCCTTTTGGGGATTTAGTTTTGGTTCAATCGTTGTTGTTATTTGCATTTTAGAGTGTGTGGCGAGCAATAAAATATTCATAATATTGCATATTGATTTTGTAATGGAAACTTTTCGAGTTTATTGAACTCTTATGCGCCTGCCTTTGACACACTTCATGCGATAGAGAAAGAGAGAATGTTGTTTATTATTGTGTTTTGGATTAGCTTTATAATCGAATGTTGCCAGATTTGTGCTGCCCGGTGACATTTTGTGTGCACACTATTATCTCTCTGGCCAATTTAGGCTGAAAGCGCACTGTAAATAACTTTAAATGGACTTTACATAAATGGGTTCAAAATTTAAATATGTTTTAATTATGAAAAATCATTGATGATAAATAATAATTAATGTCAGGGCATTAGCTCAAGAGTGTTGTTATTTCTTAGTAAAAGTAAAATCTTTAAAGTAATAAAGCTACAATCGAGTGTGCTTGACTGTAAGATATGCGGTACTTATGTTTAAGAAAAATATACCAAAAATGTACCACAAAAATACTAAAATAGACCGAATGCTATATTTGGTATATAAATTCAATAGTACATTATAAATGCACAAAATATTCCACTGACAAATTCATTGAATAGTTTAATATTAGAATTTCAACCTAAAGTACATTAATTGCATACTTCGTACTTTGCCACAAGCCCTTGCCAAGATGGGCGAGACAGCAAAAGCAGTGAAAAGCTAGCTGGATCAAGTAAAATGCGATTTTCTCACTCATAAATTTTCCTATTGAACTTCAGCACAATACTTTCTAATTTTACGCAACGTTGCAGGCTGCCGATAGAAAATTGTTCACATGCATTTCAATAGGAGAAATGCTGAAAAGCAACGCGACTGGCAAATTCAATAGAAATTGGCAGGCAGTGAGAGAAAAAAAAGGACGAAGAGAAATACAGAGAAAGAGAGAAAGAGACCGAGCAAATAAATAAAAAGGAAAACGAAATTCCAAGCTAGAAAATATAGTACAAAATTCAATTAATTAAAAGCTGTAAAACTCACGCACACAAACACATCTATGTAGGTTAAATGTTGCATACACTCACACACACATTTGTAAGAGTGTGTGGGTGTCGCCCATATGCAGCAGCTGCTGCTGCTGCGGCAATCGCCGTGAAAATGAGCTTGGCAGGATTCTTTGGCCCGGCTTGACATTGTCCTGGCAACGCTTGGGGGACTTCCTGCTGCTGCTGCCATTCGTTGGCACAGCGAAAAAGTGCAATTGAAAGCGCAACAATGCGCACCACAAGACATTAAAGTGGTGAACGAACTCAGGGGCAAACCTCCTCCAACAACCTGCCCACCCACCAAAGGATATGCGAATTCCAATTGCTTGCCGCTGAGCTGGCTGAGTGACATACTTGAATTGATTTAATGGGGTCTCTCCCTCTCTCTGCGTACTGGATTGGGTTGCATAACGTATTTTTAGTACCCATCCACAGCAAGCTGTGATTAGTTTCCCACAGATGAGTCAAGTAAAGTGCATTTCATTGCTCACTGTCGCAGCGCATTTAAACCCAGCCCCCGAAAACAGATTGCGGGGATTAAATGCGCATACAAATTGCCAGCTAAGTAAGGTAAACCCAGCTGCAATTCTAAGCCATCAACATTATTAGCACCTGGGGACACAGAGAGAATTATGAAATTGTTTATTTTAAATTCATTATTTATTCACAGCGCTTTGCAGCGCAAGTTTTTCGCACATCAATTGTGCTTATTTTGGGAACAGACCATCAAATATTAATATTTGGATTCAAGAGAAAATATGATGGAAATTTAAACAATTGGTTGCATAGTTAAATTTATTATTTAAAACTTATTCGATTCTCGTACAATGCACTGCACACATCGTAAACTTCTGGTGCGTCAATTCATCAACACATTTTTCGAATTTTCTTTACAAATATGCTGTGCAGTTTACAAAATGGAATTTTCTTAATTATTATGAAAAAGTGAATTCTTGTTTGCTGTATTTGCAGTCAAATTATGCTATGCTGTGCACTCATTCATTCATCCTACATATGCATTTATTCGTTATTCGTTTGCACTTGCAGCACACTCAAGCACATACTCACACACACACACACATTCATGCAAAAGTCATGCACAAAGAATTGAGCGAAAACTTAAAATGCAAACGAAATGTGCAATATATTCAACTCATGCAATTTTATTTTATATTTTTTTCTTATTTGCTTCTTTTGTATTTTAAACGATCCCAGATTCGGAATACATAACATAAAGTTCCCTCGTAGTCCTGCGTCCATAACATAAGTAACAAAGCAAATAAGAAGCACAAAATGTGTGCAGATAAAATTCAAATTTCAATTTGAACATCGACAATATCCACTCGACAGTGGGGAGATGATAGCACATACACAATAGTTCTAGTATACTATATATGGGATATGAACAGTTTCGGAGTTCATGCTTATTGTGATTCTTCGTCGATGCCAAAACAAATGTTCCTACCTTGTTGCACAAATGTTTACAGTTCGTTGCCAGATGGAGGGGCAGAGAGAAGCCAGACGATGTGGCAGCTGGAAATTGAAGGGTATATAGTGCATAGTAGTTGGAGTATGTTCAAGCACCGGATGCACAAAAGTGACAGAAAAAAGTTTACTTTAAGCGAAGAAAAACACAACTGAAAGTAGTTAAATACTGATATGCTAAAAGTAAGGGAACAAGTCGTAAATATCTGTATGTTCGCTGTAAAAGCAAAGGGCATGAGAGTAAAAATGAACAGAAAAGTTCTTGAAACTGATAAACTTTGCAGAGAGAAAGCATAAAGTTGTTCAACATTTACAGCAACATATTTTTGTATTAATAATTGAAAATGTTTCAAAATTGTTGATTGGAAAACAATGTATGTTTTATTATCAATAAATAATGGTGTTAGTGTGACTAATTTTTTAAATTCTTTGAGTGCAAATACAATCAACTTTTATGCTCTTAAATCCACTCACAAGTATACAATAATCTATTGAATTATATTGTTGTAAGCCGCGTCGCTTAAATCCATTTGTAGCCACGCACTTGTCACTTAACAAATCCATTGAGTATTTATCAATATTTATGCATGTCTGAGCCATGTTCCCACACTTTTTATTCAATCGGAAAGTGCTCTTTGGCCATTGGTTTTTTATTTTTTATGTTGCATAAAATTTTGATTAATGTTGCATTTTCAAATATTTAGACAGTCTTTCTTTCTTTCTGTGAATGGGGGGAAACAAATGTTGAAAGCAAAGTCCGGCCGAGAATTGCGTTGTAAATTCACATTTGTAATACAACAAAACGTAGCCGAAAAGGGCATAAATAAAATACGACAGGAACAAAAAAAAAATCAAGAGCAATCGAAGAAGAGGGAAACGAAACGGGTTTGAGTGGGCAACCAGTGTCGTCCATTAACCACCAAAAAAATGTGCGTCCAATTCGAAAAATTCATTCATAAAACATGCCGTAGATTGCGGCACGGCCGAGTGCTGAGAGTGAACATTTCCGAGCCACCTACTCTTCCCCTTCCCCTACCCCTCTCCTCCTCTCCTGCGCCTGAGCACTTACGCTCTGCTGTCCTAGAATTGACCAGACCGAACTAACGGCCTCTGGCCACAGACCCACCGTCAATTCCAACCCATTGCTAGCTCCTGTTCACGCACATGCAGCAATAAAATGAAAATCGATTTTCACTTTAACGACTTCACACATAACAAAAAAAAAAAAAAAAAAAAACATAACATACAAACCGAAAAAACAGGGTGAAAAATAAAGTTGAAAAGGCCTCGTGGCAGTCGCTGAAACCACAAACAGAGCAAAAATAGAAGAACATAATGACGTTGCATGGAGAAAAAAAGGTGACCATTGACAAGTTGATGGCTACCTGGCACTCACTGTCTAGTTCCATGCTGCAACTCGCATCGAAACTAGGTTAAGAATTGTGGGTGACAACGCGGATGAACGGGGCAAAGGGAATTGGGAAGGTAGCTAGAGAAAGGGAATGGTTAAATGAAGGAGGAGAAGTTTCAGAGATGTGTCTGCCTTGGCTCCTGAGTTTTCCCTCTCTCCTCTCTCTCTCTCTCTCTCTCTTTGTCTTTCGATCCCTATTGCACCCATTGGCTGACCACTTTCTGCATTTTCCATCTGAATTGGAGCGTAATGTGACATTTCATGTTGTGCCTTTGGCAACAAAGGTAAATTCTCATGTTGCACTGCGTTTGCAATGCGGTCTTTGGTTCACACAGAGCACACACACACACACAGAGTGCTCCCCTCTTGTGCAACGTGTCGTATACTCAACATAAAGTGAATTATATTCAAAGCGCTTACTCAAAACGCCGCAGCTCAAAGAAGTGAGCATACTCTAGAAAACACAACATGGTAATTGGGGGATAAATTAAGTCAAATGATTAATGAAACTACAAAAGGGATCTTACAAAATTCATTTTTTATTAAAGGGAGTAAGTAATTCTCGAAATTTGAAAGCAAAAGTATTAATTAAAGTACTCTACTTTATTTATTGACAAAACGTGCACACTTTATCTTGAGTGTATTGCAACTCACTCACTTCCGTTCACCGTTGAATTCTGCTGATCGATTTATTTCCGGTCAAACTGCGTGCTATTTTTATTTTAATGCAACCATAAAGTGCAGCACTTCGAAAACTGTTAAATTTAACAGCGACAGTAAATAAAATTGAAATACGAGCATCGCATCACATTCCGTAGCATTTCAAGTATGGCTCCATCAAAACATAAAGCAACGGCAGCAGCACATAAACAAATTGAATTGCAATGCCACCGAAAAGCAGCAACAACGCCTGCTGGATTAATGGATGAGCCCGACTCGGAGTCGGAGTCAGAGTCAAAGCGAGTTGAGGCTTTGCTGTTGGGCGAATGAAATACGAGACTGGACTGTAACATTCATTACTCAGAGCTGATAAATAAGATAACATGTTTTGTTATTTGCGGCTGTTCCAACGCCCACAATCGCTTTAATTTCGTCAAGTCTGAACAGAATTTCAATATGCAATTTCTGGTGAAAAATGTTTGATCAAATGCAATACCATTTGTCTCACTTAAGCCACACTTTGTAGTATCTTTTGCCGTGTGAAGCATTCAGCCTCAAAGTATGCAACACAAATGTAACACGCATCTTTCTTTGTCGACTCTTGTGGTCTGAGCGAGTATCGAAAGAGCTGTGGTTTTGCAAGTCCATTTCTGGTCAAAAGCACACACACAAATCGCAACCACACGCACATACTTCTGAGTGCAAAAACAGCCAAGTCATTGAGCAAGACAGTGGCTGACATCAGATGAGGAGAGTATAAGTAGCTATTCATAATGTTGACTTGCTCATATCCTGACTAACATAAGTGAATAGAGAATGGGTAACATAAAAAGCAAACAAAAGGTCGCACTTTAGGTGTAAAGATGAGGAAATAGAGGGACGCAGAAAAAAGGAAATAAATTCAGTTAAGCAAAGCTCATTAATATACTAATGTCTTACTGCGAACAAGATCAGCAATTGAAAAAGAAGCTAACTGGCGGGAGAACTTTTAATTATCATAAAACAATTTGTTGTCTTAAATTTAAACTCGTATAAACAGAAAGTAGTAAGTAAGTAGATTTTATTAAGATTTTCCTGTTTCCATAACTTACCTTTTTCCATAATATTTTGAATATTCTACACTTTAAACTGCACTTCAAGTTAATTAAATATTAAGAGTTAACTACAGGGCATATCATAGTCTATGTAGCAAACTCTTGTCTTGGCTACTACTGTTGCTGACGCCAGCTTCAGTTGTTCATTGTGTTGATATAGTGCTTATGCAAATTTAATATTCGTTCGCCTGTTGGGCGACCTTATACCCCATTTGCATAGACTTACATTACAGTTGCATTATAAACAAAGCACAAAAATACACAGATAGAGACACAAACACACACACACAAGGAGAGTTAGAGAGGGAAGACTAAAGAGCGAAAGAAATACATTATGAGAATGAGTCGACATCTGCATATAGTTACATTTTTATGTCCATCAGTTGCTTGTAAATTTGTGTGTTATTTATGGGACACACGAATGATAAATGCCCCTTCAGCGGCACCTGAGTGCTGTTAACCGTGTTTCGATTGTAGCATGCACACATGCCCACCTACAATGCAACGCAATTTTCTGCATTAAATTCAAAAGTAAAACGCATTAATTTAGCAAAAAAAAAAATAGTGTGGCAGGAATTTGTGTGTTGTTCTGCAGCACACGGTGCAGCAGGCTTTTTGACACTTTTGTTTCGGCACTTTGAAGTGCTTTTGAACTTTGTTGCGATGTTTCGTAAGTTTCGTACCGTCAGATAGACAGATGCACAGACACTTGGGAGAGATACAAACGTAGGAGTGGGCAAAACTTTGACGCTCAAAAAAGAAACTTTCAAGCATATTTTCTTTTCTTATTCGAGCATTTCTTGAACAACTTGTTGCCAAACAAAAAAAAAGGAAACTATATAACTAAAACGCAGGCAGTTGGCAGGCAGGCAAATAAATTTCCAAAAAGTTCAGACAAAACATTTCGCTGGCAATAAATTTGCAGCACAAACACATGGAAGCAGCGCAAAAAATCACTCATACGCACTGCTGCCAGTGCCACAAACAACATAAGAATTCTATAGCATACACAATGGGGCGCTCTCACTCTATCTCTTTCTCGCTCTCTCAGTCTTTCGAGCAGCTCAACCAACTCTGAATGCCTTCCTTCCTGTATGTCTGTCTGTCTTTCTATCCGTCTGTCCGTCACGTCAGTGTCTTGCTGTCTTGTTCTTGCACTTCCTGTCTCATTCCCACTCACGCATTATGTGTAGTTTTGTTGTTTAGCCGTCAGTTACTGCCGCTGGCAACCACCGACGGAGACTTCTAGTCTTCTTCGCCTTCGTTGTTGAGCACAAAATTGAAAAGTATTTTCAAGCATTGTTTTCGTTATTGTTGCTGTTAATGTTGTTGCCCTGAGCAACTCTTGAAGAGTCTAACAACTGTGTCATGTCATGCAGTCGTAGTCGTAGTAGAAGTCGTTGTCGTAGTAGCACTATCGAGCAGCCATCAAGTATATATACATCATTCATTATACAAGCTCACATAAATATTTGATCAGAAGCACGCGACTAATCAATTTGGACACCTTTGTCTAGACGTGATTCGATAATCGACCTCAAATTCTATATATTTTGTGTGGTTAAGTACGTTTGTCTACATTGCATGTCTTCAAGACAAGGGAAGATTTTATACATACTGAATGATTGTAGATAAGTTTAAGGGATCATTCCTAAAGAAGTCATCAAGCAGTAAAAGATTATTGGCAAGTCTAACATAAGACGTAGACATTATTTCTTATAAGTCTAACACTATTTGTCTATTTATGCAATTAAGTAAAGATGAAAATTGGAGATGATTTAAAATGAATTTTTACATTGAAAAAAAAGAAGAGTTTTATACACATTGAAAATAAATTAAAAAATTCGTTTTTAATAGAACAAAACTTGCATTCAAAATAGACTTTGAAGAACTTTTGCTATTCATTCAAAGGTCAGAGCATTGCAAATTCGACTAAGCAATTTTCCTTTACTAAAAGATACTCGACAATCATCATCAGTTAGTGTGAGTGTGTGTATGTATGCTAGTGCATGTTGAGTGTGTTCAATGTGTGTTGTGTGTATTGGATGTGTACACATTTGAATTGTTTATATTGCATGCACTGAAATCAGCCCTTGAAGGTTTGTTTTGATTGCCATTGATGCGCTTGTATCGAAAAAGTTGTCAGTGAAAGATGCACAAATTGAAGCAGAATGAGTTTCGAGAGAAAAGTGAGAAAAAGTGAAACAGAGACAGAGACCGAAACGGAGACGGAGAGAGAAAAAACTCTTTCAATGTTTAGTATAATGAAAACCCATTCAATTGCACTTGGATTTTGAGCACTTGTTCCAAGAATCCAAAGAGAAACCAATGGAAAAAGTCAATAAAGGTTACTAAAACAGAAATGTAACTCCTTTGAATAGCATGCTATACAATATATTGATGTACATACAACATGGTAAAAGGATTACAAGCTGTCTGTTTTTATAGCTAGACAGCAATTAGAGCTATTCCTTTTGACTGCGCATTGACTTTAATTATTACAGACAGGCCAAATGTAAAATGGCAAAATTAAAATTGAAATTGAAATGCTTTTCACTTTGCATTTGGCATTTAAACTGCATTAAGCAAAAACCGCAAATCAAATAAAATAATATAAATATGGTACATAACATGTTTGGCTATGTTTGTGAAAGGCCAAAGCTTCAACTGGACTATAATAATATTGAATAACAAATATTGAGTTGAGCTGAGGGTAAATAAATATATTATATGTATATAACACAAGTTTTATTTATGCTCCATTTGCACGCCACACTCTGGAAAGCGAGACAACTTTAACCCACAAACATAAATTTTTAATTAAAAGGACAGCGCATGTCGCAGAATGACAGAAAAACTGAAAAGAACAGTACAGAACTCAACAGAACTGGAACTGAAAAGACCTGAACAGAACACAACTGAATACTACAAGCCAGAAAGCATTGTGGTCACATCAATTAACGTCACTTTCTCATCTTTCCATCTCTGTCTGTCTCTCTCTATCTCTCGCTCTGGTTGCCCTTTGCCTTCGCTGTTGCTGTTTCCTGGCCATATCATGCGAATGTCAACGCCGAACGAGCAGGGTCAAATTGTGAGGAAAATGTGGACGAATGCATGTCAAATCCATGTCAGAATGGCGGACTGTGCCGCGACCGTAACAATGGCTACACCTGCACCTGCCAGCCGGGCTATCTGGGTGATCACTGTGAGCTGGATGTTGCCGTCTGTGACACGGGTAAGTTCAAGAACAAATCCATTCAATCAAATCACTTGTGTGTTGTGCCCCCGCTTTGCCTAAAGGCTTGAAGTGTATTTTGTATGTAGGATTCATATGCGTCAGTCTGTCTGTCTGTCTGTCCGTCCGTATAAATACTACGATTTAAAAGATTACAAGAGCTGGAATTTTTTCCAAAATACTCCTTTTTTTCTGGCAAATCAAATTTGGTCTTAAAATTAAAATACTTCTTTTTTTTGACGCAGCAAATCGAAAAATAAATAAAAATTGTAGACTTACGTATTTCAAAAGAATTATAAAAAAAATTACATCTAATCGAAATGTATCATCCTTTTCTTATATTTGTGCTTCATAACTGTGTTAGGGTAATTAAATCAATTAACTAATAACTTCAAAGTTATTTCAAAACTGTATTATTAGATACAACTTGAGCTGATTTTTAAATGTAGTCATATCACTTAATAGTATTCTACAAGGTGTAGAGCGAGTACCTTAAAGTCAAGCTCCCTTCTTTCCTTGATTTCTTGAACACTTTACATCTCCTTTATAAGTATTCTACAAAGTGAAGTGCAAGTACCTTAAAGTCAAGCTCACTTATTTCCTTCTGGTCTTTAAAACTTTGCATCTCCTTTTCTTCGTTTATTCACTGTCACTTGATCTCTTTCAGACACCGGTGCACGTTGCCAGCATGGAGGCGAATGCATTGAAGGTCCCGGATTGGAGTTTACGTGCGAGTGTCCAGCCGGTTGGCACGGCCGCATTTGTCAGGAGGAGATCAATGAATGCGCCTCGGCACCTTGTCAGAACGGCGGCGTTTGCGTCGACAAGCTGGCTGCTTATGCCTGTGCCTGCCCCATGGGCTATACGGGCGTCAACTGCGAGGAAGAGATTCTTATCTGTGCCGACAATCCCTGCCAGAATAACGCGCTCTGCTTGATGGAGGAGAATGTGCCCACGTGCTATTGTGTGCCCGACTATCACGGCGAGAAGTGCGAATATCAATATGATGAATGTCAGCTGGGTCCGCGTTGCATGAATGGAGGAGTTTGCATCGATGGCGTCGATACATTCTCCTGCTCCTGTCCTCCACTACTCACGGGCATGCTCTGCGAGTGTTTGATGGTGGGCGAAGAGTCACTTGACTGCAATTACACCGCGCCAGCGACATCGGCTCCTCCAGCGGTACCCGCAACGCCAGCACCGCCACCCACTACACTGGCGCCACCTACAGTGCGTCCAGTTACACCGCCAGAGACAACACTGCCGCCTAGCGCACCACCAGCCGCACCGGCAGCCATTGAAACCACCACAGCAGCGCCAGAGCCAGCGGTGCAAACTACAGCGGCTTCTTCGGCTTCGGCTTCCTCCGAGGAGAACTCTGTCGAGTCGCGAGTGACAGCGGCGCCGCCGGAGAGCGACAGTCATGTGGTTGACAACGAACCGACTACCCTAAGACCACCACCACCAACTCCACCACAGCCTGAGGCCACAGAAGAACCACAGCCGCCAGCTGTGCCCACGACCCAACCACCAGCCGTTAGCATTTCATCGAGCTCCTCCTCATCCGAGGAGAGTCACAGCATCTACACAACGTTACCACCATTGCCCGCACCGGGAGTAACTTCCTCTTCAGCGGAATCCTCCTCCGAGGTCGTTACCTCCGAGGAATACACGACAGTGCGACGCTTTGACAGCGACAGCGGCAGCAGCGGCGTCAGCAGCGAGGAAGCTGCCACGACACCGCGACCCACAGCACCGCCAGCACCACCGAGCATCACCATTGCTGTGGATTACGCTTCGTCGAGCAGCTCCGAATCGGTGGAGCAGCCTAGTCCACCGTTGACCACACCGGGCAGCATTTACGTGCATCATGTGACCACAATCGATACCAGCATCTCGGTGGATTATGCACCACCCACGCCGACTCCCTATTTTCCACCCGAGACCACAGCACGTGGTATCGAAGAACCATCGGTGGAGGAGACGACACGTCGTCCGTGGAGTGAAGTCCCCACCACAGCGGCGCCATTCTTCACCGATTACCCGGCCGAGGTGCTCATTACCACACATCGCACAAGTGCCGGACGCTTTACCACAGTGCAACCACCTATTCTGCAAGAGACAACCACACCACCAGTTGACTATGAACCACCTATGGCGGTGCCAACCACAGCGCAGCCACCATACATTGTGGTCACAATCGGCGAGGCGAGTCCATTGCCGCCAATAACCACAATGTTGCCACCCGTAGTGACAACGCAACGTTCGGTGGTGCATACAACCTACCCAACCACTGGCGTACCCTACGAACGGGAGCCGAGCACCACACAACTGCCGCCGGCCATCACAATGCCAATGCCAGTGGAACTAACAACACCTCAGCCCATGGTCACCGAGGATCTGCATGCTCCGATTGCACCACCATTGACTACCTTGGAACCTGCGCGGGAAACAACTCTGCCATCCATAGCGGTGGTAACCCTGCCACCCGTAACAGTGGTTACATTACCGCCAGTGACAGTGGTAACCCTGCCACCTTCGCCCATGCCAACAGAACCACCGCTGCCAAGTCTACCCGCGGTAACGGTGCAACCAACGCCACCTTCGACACAATCCGCGCAGACCTTGCCACCGCCCACGTCTCCGCTGTATGTGTACAGCACACCTGGGCAGCCAGAGTTGCCAGCACAGACCAAGGCACCCGTCACCGAGAGCAGCAGCAGCGAGGAAACCGAGGGCACCAACACGGTGGCAACTGGCGGAGGGGCTGTTGCTCCTGGTGGTGGTGGTGCAGAGGAAAAGTCTGGCGACGTCGATTGCATTAAATTGGGTTGCTACAATGGAGGCACATGTGTGACCACATCGGAAGGTTCTCGGGTAAGCGTGACCACCTTTCCCCCTGAACCCCTACGCCACTGTCCCTTTTTCAGCAGTAGGTCAGCCTGAAGCCCCAATCGATCGACTCTCAAATGGATTTGTTTGTTCGATGCGTACCCCAAAAAAATATCGAGAAAAAACATAGAAAGTGGAAAAACAAGCATACAATAACCAAAGTTAGCTACACAATTTTCAACCCCATTGAGTTGTTAATTGGCCATGGCACAACCCTTGTGGGCTCGACCCTTGGTGCAGTCGCCCCCCGGCTGGGCTCCAGTTTGGCCCATTGTAGGAGTCATTAAATGAGCGTGAACACTCAAATTACCTTGGTAATAGGCAAACAAGACTTACCACAAAACAATAACAAATATTTAATATGATTGATGGCAAATCTGTTTAATACCCTGTAATTAACAGGAAAGTTAGCGACGCCTAATATAAAAAAAAAATCCTTTTGATAAAATATAATAAAATATTCCTAATTTGCTCTTTGCCCTTTCTTCATAAGATAAATTTAAAACTTGAACAGAACAAAAAGAATTATATGAATGTAATCAACATTGGTTTCAATATTATTATTTAATATTATTTTCTTATGTATTGCACATTAAGCTTGCTTTAAAGCTCTAAACACATTTCTATTCAACTTGAAGCAGCTTTTAGTGCCTTTTAAACTCTATATTCCCATTAATGTTTTACAGTTTCAATGTGCATAAAACCACTCTTTGAACTGCAACTCGACCCATCAAAGCCAAATACCCTTTAATACAGCATACAATGCATTTGCAATTAAAACAAAAACCGAACACAACTAGAACTACATTAGAAATTATATACTATGCATAAAGGAGGGAAGTTTCGGTTAGTTGTGAATTTAATGGTTGCAGCTAATAAATAAATCCCCCACATTTCGTACTAAAGGGAGAAACTGTAATCACAGCATTTAATGTGGGAACAAAGCAAGGCTCTCGATATAGGAAAATCCTCACATACACAAACTGACACGAGTCGAAATGATAAACACATTTACACAAACACACATAGAAGACAGAGATTCGCATATGGATATGTCTTATGCCTAGGCCAATGCATAAATAATCATGTTGCTTGTCGAGTCTTGCTTGTGAGTCAGACACAAGTGGCAAGTGGCAGAGACAACAGCACGCACATATTGAGCCTGCAACATTTGTAAGCTGCTTACTTAGGTTGCTTTGGAGCCAAACACAAGAGGCTTCTGGTCCAAACATACACGAACACACACTTAGTCAATGGCAGACCAACAGTTGAGATGGTACAAGTCAAGACCAAATTATGCTCCAATAACAATGCATACATAACACAAGAGTAGTACAAGGATTATTCATTAACTTGAAAGTATGACACAATTCTGGAGATGTTGCAATGCAGCTTTAATGCAAATTATATCGATTGGAAAATGTGATCAAATAATCACAATCTATAAGGCAAACAATGGTGGGTTGGCAAGTCAAGACATGTCTATACAAACATGTGTTGCAAAATAATTGAAAATTTAGTAAAGATCTTGGTAAACTTTAAGTACACCTTGTTTCCCAAGTAAATGATTTAAATATAAAAAGTCAACAGAGAGTGAAAGTTAGACTTTAACGTCCATCCAAATTCAACTTTTTCTACATTATGCTGTCTCACCTTGCATCATCAGCAAAATTGTTATAAATAGACTTACTAAACTTTTATCACGCTCGCAGCAACTGAATTATTTCTCACTTTTACTCTCCTTGGCCAAGGATAGTTGTTGCTAAAGTGCAATAGAACTAGCAGGCTTTCTCTAACATCTGCCGTTATCAAATGCCTATTGCAGTGGCAACTGTATAGCTAAGTAGCTTCTTCCATACGTTAACATTTCTGGCAAAATCAAACAAAATAGCAAAAGCTCCGAAATGTTGTTGAACAACAAAAAGCCATAAAGCGTTTTCCTCATTTTTGGCCCAAAACGAGGGCCAGACAGAGAGGAAACAGGGGAGACAAGCTGCAAAGTATGCCTATTCAACTATTTATGAAAATACTTGTGGTAATTTTTGCACACATAAAAACAAAACAAAAAAAGTTTCGAGCCTAAAATTTTGGCAAACAGCACACACACAACCGACACTCACACATATGCAATTTGAGGCTGGCATACGAAATGTGTGACTGAAAAATTAAACACGAGGCACACAAGCGTGGCATGCAACAATTTTACAATACGGTTAACTGGCAAATCGACAATTGGCAAGCAAAGTTTTGCCTGATTTTTATGGGAAAACTGGCACATGCTAATGGACTATTTTCCACAATTGAAAATCAGGCTGAAAATCATGTGACCACAAAGTGTTGCAAGGGAAATTCGAAATTTTGATTGTCCTATTTTGGTTTTGAAGTTTTAGTTTAGTTTAGTATAAAGTCTTTCAAGAACTTGCCACGCCAAGTCTCTCAACACAGTTCTCACTCCAACAATTTTAGTTGATGCATTTCCCTTAAAATATAGTTAACTAATATTAACTAGGTAAAGAAGTTTATTGTAAAAGCATTTTTAAATTAAGTATGGAATTACGCACATAATATTTGAATTTTGTATTTTCCAAAAGTTAAATTGTGGCTAACTATTTATTAATAATTATATTATATTAAGCAGCACCCAAACAACATTTTATCTAATCTATCTAAGCTTCACAGCACAATTAAAACTTCGTAACTTTTCACTGTAAATTATAATTTCACTACTACAATTTCTAGCTAGAGCGTTAATTTAGTTACAAACCAAAGTTTTGTGATCTCTAAAGTGCACCTAGGACTTTGTCTGTAAATATGTCTACATCTCTCTCACCCCGACATAGTTCTTTTATTTACACACCAGCAACACCTGAGATGGCCAACATGCTAACAAGAAGCAAACAACAACAACAGCAACAAAAAAAAGGAGAAATTTAATTTTCATAACAAATTTGCCGGTTGAGCGAGTGGCACAACACCGCAAGAATGACTTAGTTATGTCGGCGAAATAGAAAGAGATGGAGGATAGTGAGCTTAACCAAAACGAATGACGGCTCTTTGTGTGGATTAGTGTGAGTGAGATAGCAGCTAGTGGAAATTATTTCATAGAGCATATGCCACTTTATTGTTGCCAAGTAATTTAACTGACGCCACACGCACACACACAATGGCAAAAGCCAGAGCAAATACATATGCATGAGATAGATGGAGGGTGTCAGAGGGAGAACGAGACAGAGAGAGAAAGAGAGCGACACAGTCAAACAGTTAGACAGACACTTACATATGTCAGCTGTCATTTCGTTTACCCTAGTGGGCTATGACGGGTTTTTGGTGGAAGGAGCAGAGCTTATGAAAAAGCATATTTTTAACGTGTCTAGTCAAAAAGACACAAGGCGCAAAAGAGAGAGAGAGAGAGAGATACAGTACCCGGTTAACACTAGTGCGAAGGAGATGCAAATAGAGAGCGAGAGACATAGAGAGGAAGCGGGTGTGCACGCAAAGTGGCACTCGCACTCAGCGAAAGTCACTCGTAAAGTGGCATTAAGCACATTTCAAGTGCCAGCCGCCAAGTTTGGGGTTTCTGCAAATGTTTGCCTGGCTTTTTCCACCCTCACCCTCACCCCAACTCACACCCTCACCCACCGTTGGCACCACCTTCTGTCGCGTGCTCACTGTGTGCCAAAAGCCGGCGCCACTAATGAAAAGTTTGTTGAGCCCTTTTAGACGCTCACCACATGTCTGCGTGTCCGTATCCATTTCGTCCTTGTCCCATCCGCCATGCTGTCTGCATTGGTTCCATGCAGTATCACTGGATGGTTCACCATGGTCTCGCATCGCATAATGCGCCCTGAGTGTTGTCTTTGTGCCAAGCATCTGTTCCCAATGAGTGCACTTCACTCATTTGCAAAGCCTTTCATCCATTTTGCCTCGTCTGTTGACAATCCTCACAAGCGCCTCACAATTAGTTTTTGGGTGTCAATGCTCGCCCTTAATGCAGCCATCAAATGTATCTAAATAATTGCACTAACTGGAATCCTCTTGTGCCGTCATTACGTCAAAGTTGTCGAGATACTATCAATTTAATATCAGTTTGCAGTGATTGCTGCTTGACATTGATATCTGTTTTAAGTGATTAGAAGTGACGTGTGAAGAGTTCCCTTCTTATGTTAGGTCAGCATATTTGTAGGTACAATGAAAACTCTCTAGGTCAAAACTTTACCAACGAGCAGCGTTTGTACGCTTAAAAGAGTTGAAATTCCTCCGGAGACTATATCAATCTCCTTATAAAAAGTAAGATGGATTTCCGGCTAACAAAGTTTTTAGTGTAGTTCTTTTTTATCTACTGTAACTATGGAATAGTAATAATAATCTTCTCATGATGAAATACTCAAGGACACGTAACTCAAACTGCAGCACTTAAAGTTAAGTTGAAATCCTGTTTTGTTTTCCGTTTTTATATTATTTTGTTTGCAACCCTCTTATAACCATAATCATATAGGAACGCCGCAGGAAGCAGCTCTTAAATCTCTCAAATCTAATTTAAACTCATAGCTAGCGCCATAAAAAAATCGCAGCTTCATTTAGCCAAAACAGAGAAGAAAAAAAGCAACTTGCAGCATACACTTCAAATAATTGTTATATGAGGAGAGCGAAGGAGCGCAGGGAAAAGCATCAGGGGAAAGTTATCTTGGTTTTTTTCCACGCAGGCCGGAAAAAACATGTAAAAAACTGACGTATGAAAAGTTTTCGCATAACGGAATGCATGTGAAAATGGCGCGGCATCGTACTCGGTTGTTGTACTTGTAGCATGCTACAGAATTCGTTGTCCCTTGGGGGGCTGCCATGGCATTACACACACACACTCGCACACACACACACACACACACACACACACACACACACACACACACACACAATCTGACCCTCCTAACAGAAACGACGCAACATTGAGCTGCAGCACTGACGATACGCATCTCCCCGGCGTTAATTTTTGTGTCATGTTTTTACTGAGCACGAAAAATGAAAACAACAACAAAGCTTTCGGCTGCACGCTGAGTTTTTCCAGGATGTAAAAAACAACAACGTTACTACGCTCAATCCTTTGACTGCCTGTTAGACTGAAGGCATGTGGTGTTTGTGTGTGTGTGTGTATGTGTGTTGAGGGAGATTATGCCACACAGGCCATTAATATTTGAGCTACATCTGAGAGTTCGGATGCTCATTATTACTATAGCGTTCGTTGCCAGAGCGCAAAACAGAAATTGAAAGTTGTGCGAATCGTTATAATACCTATACACTTAGCTCATTCAAAATGGGGTATTATAATGCTCCTTTTTTTGTGTAAACAGAAAGCATCACAATACCTTTAGTGGCTTTGTACTGTGAAGAGATTCCATTTCAAACTCTAAAAGCATCAGGTATGTCAAAATTTGTAATCCATACGCATGTTAAATTTTGTTAACATGTTGAATATCACGTTTGCTCCTTTCAAGCTTTTAAAGCCCACATCTCTAACACTTATTTCTAATTGTATCTTCATTATTTATAGCCGTAATAGGATATCGTCTTGTCGAGTACTCTCACCTAAAAATACATTCTTATTTTTAGCTGATGAGATTTAAAAGTCACGTTAGCTGCATACCAAATTTTAAAGCTGTAGCTCATAATCACATTGACATGCAAAGCATATAATATCCTTGACAAAAATAATAAGCACGTTGCAAAATCGCTTAAAGTCTTGAGCATTTTATTGAAAATTTCAATATCAAGGACATTATTTTTCATGTTCACTTTCAACTACAAATAGTCCCTAAACTAGCATTCTTCAATAGCATAATTTTGAATTTATTATTATATAAATTCTGTGCGTATCAATTACAATATAGTAAAGAAAAGGCGAAGAGAAAACTAACATAAATATGGCAAAGTTCATGTCCATTGAAGCTTAAGTAAATTGGACCAAAATTTTAATTTATTTTTCGGGGAACACCAAACAAAGTTTGCTGCAGCAAAAGTCCTGCAGCAACGTCCAGGGAGTCCTTTCAATAAGTTGTAGCACGGCCAAAAATTCCAATAAATTGAAAAGCAATATGAATTAACTTTTTGGCTCGCTACTTTCACGACCTTCTCCACTTCCATTTCCTCTTCCTCACCATCATCGTCGTCGAGTTGCATCATTGTCCTGGTTTTAATAATTTATGCCCCACCGAGGGGACACTTAAAGTGCAACGCAACTGCAACGCCAAGGACCTCGCAACGCCAAGGCACCCAAAAAACTTTTATTGTAACTTTTACTTTAACAACCCGCACCCAGAGACGACCCTATCAAATTGAACAAATGAAGTGCAAGGCAACTTGAGAGTTGAGGAGAGAAACGTGCAAGACTGCGTACTGCGTGAAGCGTGGAAAACTGTAAACTGTTAACTGGCAACTGGCAACAGCCTTGGGGCCTACGGACCCGTGCCACAAAAGCAACAACCTAATGGAAGTTGGTCATATGTTTGAGAAAACCCTAAATAAAACAAAATAAAAGAAAATGCACTCCACACTCCAGTTACGCATCTTCTTCTTGAGCACACTTCCATTATGCAAATGTCGCAAAGTCTTGCGTCTTGCATTCTATTTAAGTAAAATTTAAATTTCCTGCTCACTGAACTGCAAATTTTATTGTTGTTGATATAATGAATTTATGCATAAGCAGAAAAATATCAATCTATTTAAACAAATTGAAAATAATTGTTTACTTATTCCATTAGTCTAGCAAAAAAAAAAAACACAGCATCATAAATTTTAAATCATTGCATAAAAGGAGATTGTGCTGCAGAATTTAAACATATATTTATAGATCTATGAAATATGCAATGCTGCAGAGCCACAAATTATGTCATATAATCAATGATATAAATAACAAATATCAAATACCGAGCAATAAATAATCTTTAGAATACGAATGTTATGGCATTGATAGCTGTAACTTAACTTCAATTTAAACTACATTTAATTTCATTCAGTAATCTAATTTGAATTAAATTAAGTTTTCAAACACTTTTTTGCAACCTAATTTAATAAAAGGAAACTGAGACTCAAAATTTCAAAACATATAATAGGAGATCTGTGAAATACAGAACTACTATTATAATTAAAGAATAATTTGAGCACATATGTAAATATTATGACAGTAATACTGGCCCTCCGTTAACATTAAAATGAATTCGATTTCATTTGCAACCTTATTTAAATATTTATTCATTTTAATCAGAAATCTACCATCAACTTTATTCAATAAAAGTAAAATAATATCAAATAATAAAATATAAATACCTTTTACATATAAACATTTCGTCAATACTATGTTAATAACACCCCTTAGGCATTATTTGGTCATCTCTCACAGCGTCCCTTATTTTGAATAAGAACCCTTATACATCTTGATTTAATTGCTAATTATTTTCCTGTCTTCTCACTTTGCAGTGCGTTTGCCGCTTTGACCGTCAGGGACCGCTTTGTGAGCTGCCAATAGTGATAAGGAATGCCGCATTCTCTGGCGATTCATATGTCTCGCATCGCATCTACAAGGACATACCATCACATGAGGCATTGGATGCCGTGCTGCCGATGCACATTCAGCTAAAGGTGCGCACGCGGGCGACCAACGGATTGATCATGCTGGCCGCAGCGCAGGGCACAAAAGGTGGACACTACATGGCGCTATTTCTGCAGAAGGGTCTAATGCAGTTCCAGTTCTCGTGCGGTCTGCAAACGATGCTGCTGAGCGAACTGGAAACGCCTGTGAATACAGGCCATGAAATTACCATTCGAGCTGAGTAAGTGAAACACCCCGCCGCGGAATGCAATTATGTGGTGCCCAAGAGCAGATGAAAAGTGCGGGGAAGAGAGAAGTTGGGCGACAGAGTTGATGGAGTTTGTGTGTGTGAGTCGCATTTGTGGAAGTGGAAGTGGAAGCCACGGGGTCGTAGGCAAGGCAACTGTGATAGAAGGGAGGTCGGCACGTTAATTAACTTTTTAAACTGCGCCTGACACGAGTGTCGAGTGTCCAGAGTCGAGTGCAACAGCCACTGGGGACGATGTCGGGGTCAACATGTGGGTCACTGTCATTGAAGGCGAGAAGGAGCGAGAAGGACTGTTGCAGGAGGATGCCCATTAAAGTTGCCTTATGTCGATTTCCATTCCGTTTGGCCGCCACAAATTATAATGCTTCAAGTGTAGAATAAATTGCGATGTTGCCTCCGTTTTTCCAACATTACCCTGAACCACATTCCCTGTCCCTGCCCCTGTTCATATCCCTGTCTCTGTCCCTTCTCCCATCTTGGTAACGTGCGCGGCACCGACGATCCTTGGCTTCGCATTCATGCGTAATTAGTTGGCATAGTTGGTTTTTGGCTGAAATTTAATTTGCCGCATTTGCTGCGTTCGCAGCGGAAGCGGAAGTTCAATGGCTGCTTTCTCAACCACCCACAACTGCTCCAGTGAAAAAGCGAAAAAGCGAGATAGAAAAAGCCAAAGAGAGAGCGACAGGGAGAGGTGAAGGGGAATCCTGGCCACAGCAAGAGAGTAATGCGGGCTCGTGCGTAATTAATCGTTTAACTAACAGTTCCTGGAAATTGCAGCACTTTCAAATGAGAAATGTAATGGCGTAAAAGACAATTGCGATAACAAAGGCATACAACTTGAATGTATCCAAGTGGCCGGAAGCCATTCTAAAACCTCTCTTTGACAATTAATGCCACGCTTAGATGGCAAATAAGCTATAGAAATATTCTTTTCCTTGTGCGGTTTAAAGGATGTGGAAGTATGCATAAGTGGCAGCATGGCTAAAGCCACTTATCCACTTTTGTCTTTAGATATTTCGATCGTCATTTTAAATTGTTATTAAAGACGGTTTCAAATTATTTTGAATACTCTCAGTACTGTATAGTTCCATCTCTGTTCCTTGATTGTCATTGTATCATTTAACATTTATGATTATAGTAAGTCAACAAGCTTCGATTTTATCATTCCCCAATTCCTATTTAAGTAAAGATAATTTAAAGCTTTGCTTTGAGAAGCAATATATATATAATTAATATTCAAGTTGAGTCCAATGTTTGTGGATCTGAATCGAAGGAAATGCAGTTGCAACATGTATTAAATTAATTGCAACTAATATCTACACCTCAAAACCAAATTCCTCGCATGGCACTCTGATATGAAACTTTCTCATTAGTGAGTGCAACTCATGCTATGCTGACTGCATAACCGACTGACCACTCATTATCATCGAGTTCAGCCACAAAATCAACAAGCAACATGAATGCGGCAAGCTGAGGTCGATTGGGAGACTAGAGACAGCTATTTGGTTAGACACGGGATCATATCGTTTATGCAGCAATTGCCAAGTTTACAATTCTGTCGAGTGCAATTACTTAGGACACACATCAATTTGATGGAAAATTACCAAATAATCATTTTATAAAATCAACAAGCAACAGCAGCAACAGCAAATGAAATTCCCTAAACGCGAAAGGACAGCCTAGGACGACGACGAATAGCATAAACAGGACATTAAGGAATAAATATATCAGGCTTGTTAGTCTGTTGGCCTCAAAAGCCAGACCAAAACAGACTTGTCCCATATAAATAATTGAACCAAATGAGACAGAGAGACAGAGAGCGAGAATAAATGTGTGAAAGTGAGTTGGCAATAGTGTCGGTCATTTGATATCTCTTTCTCGTTTTTTTCGTTTGTTTTTATGACTATCGAATCGACCACAAATTTACTTTTTAGCACTTGGTCCCCGCTCGGAGGCATGTTCCCAAAACACTGGATTTACGACCAACAAATTTATGTTTGTTGCCTATTTTTATTTGCCTTGCGTGCTTAATGGCCATGCACAAGTGTTTTGGGCCAACAGCGCGAGGGGAGGAAGGTTGGGGGTGCAACACCTACGCTTCCCACTCGCTCGCAGGACTTTCACATTCATTCGCCCAAAGGCGATTTAGGTTCGTCGCTGAGTCGCGACACTGGCATTGAACACACGCGCTTACTGAACTAGTTCTTAGCCCAAACACACGCACACACACGCATACACATTCTAACACACACACTCGCACAATTATGATTGTCCTGCGGCGAAAGTGGTGCCAACAATTTGAACGGTTTTTGCGTCGCTTTGTTGCCTTCTGGCGAGGATTTGGGGCGACGTCTAATGAGCCTAATGCTCCACACAATTGACATTTTACTTAGAGATTTTGCACAATTCCGTGTAATTAGAAAGCAATAACAATTACCCTCGCAGCGTTGCGCCTCTTGCTCTTAATTATTTGCCATTTCACATTATGCAAATCAAATTAAGTGCAATAATTGCCACAACTTTGCCGCCATCTTAAAAGCTCATTGCCAAAAAAAGGACCCACGAAACCCCATGAAGAACAAAGTTTTTTCCCTCCGCTGGGAAATTAAATTGTGCGCACCAACAATGCAAATTTAATTTATTGTTTAATCAAGTGTAGCTAATTGAACCATAAAGAACAAAATCTGTAAAGTATCTCAAGGTCTATAAATATCATCGAGTAGTTTACAAATTATGCGATGAATTTCATTGGCATTGTGCTTTACAAGGGTCATGAACAGGGTCACGTTTAATAAGATTGTGGCTGGAATTATAAAATTTGAATGGAAGGTAAAAAACAGCATATTCCATTACAATTAATCAGAATTATAAAAAGAGAATGGAAGCTAATAAAAACTACTAAAATTATTCTCTTAATTATGCAATTGAACAAAATTGATTTGCTTCTTTTGGATTTGTTAAAGTTAAAATATGATTTTCCATTTGTACAATTTAACCTTAAATTATCGTTTTTTCCCTTACAACCGTAACTCTTCATTATCCATTCCGGTGTAAACTATCGTTCGAAATGTATTGAACACACTTTTTTCTGTTGCATTTTCCCTGACGAATATCTCAATATTTGTCGCTTGGTAAAAACCTGACAGCCCTTGTTTTTCATACTATGATCTTGCAACACAAAAAGCGTTGTAACAATAAAATTGTTTGTGTTATTGGTGTCGCAAGTGGCACTCGTATTTCGCACTAAATACCAGCATTCAAATATAATGAATGAGCACAGAGAATGGGTCATGAATTCTCAACTCCAACATCGGTCAGGATACGCAACAACAACAACAAATACTACAAAATAACTGACGCATAAATAAAATTCGTAACAATTTGAACGCAAAAACGTTGAACAAAAGGAATTCAAATAAAGGCAGGTGACATTTGCCCTATGAAACTTCAGGTAAAAAATTCTCCAAAAATAAAAAATAAATCATCACAATTTGTGCTCCATGTTAAAGGTTCGAAAAATGTCGAATCGGTTTTTGTGTGTCCGGGACAGGCAAAAACAAATTTGACACTCGATTGACATTACAACCAATTGGTGGTTCAGTATTTGACAGTGGTTCGACAGTACAATTACATTTAAAAAGAGGTACAAAATCTAAATACACATATTTAGATAAATGTAAAAATCGAGTTTTAATACAACTTTAATTAAACTGTCAAGTTCAGAGATTTTTGACTGATATAAATATCGAGTTTTCTGTCATTTTGAGCCACTCAGCACCACTGTGACTCGGTGGAGTTAAGGCGCATAAAAGGTCAGTTGAGGGAAAAAAATCTGCCCCAATGCGGGGATTTATGAGGCATCTTTGTGCGGGCGTCATAAATATTTGCACGCTTCGGCATGTTGAATATAACTTTTTTTTGTGCTTTTATTTTTACTTTTGCTCTTCGGTTTCTTTTCCCATTTTTGTTTTTGTCTGCTCTTGTTGTTTTATATTGAAAGGGAAGAGTAAAAGTTGCCCGCAGTGTGCGGCATATTAAATATTTTATATGTGAACTACACAACCAACAGGACACCCTGAAGCGTGTTCTTGTTGTTGTTGATACGATTGGGCGTAATGGGAGATGAAACTTTTATCGCTGCTCATCCTCGGAACTCTGTGCTCTGCTTGTGTGCTTTCAGATTGGACTTCAGCCGCAATTACACGCACTGCAATGCCTCGCTGCTCGTCAACGACACGTTGGCCATGTCCGGAGATCAACCAACATGGCTAAAGCTGTTGCCACCGCGCCTGCACACGCCCGAGGTCATATTGAACACTTGGCTGCATTTGGGCGGCGCCCCTCAAGCGCCAATTGGCCTCATTATCGAACTGCCGCCAGCCCAAAGCGGCACTGGTTTCACCGGCTGCCTCCACACTCTCCGCATCAATGGACAAGCGCGCGAAATATTTGGGTAAGTGCTCTTTCATTTCTTCTGCCACTGCCACAGACTGGAGAGAGGAGCCCTCGGGCAACTACAAATAGTTGGATCTGGTCTCTGAACCAGGCCTAATGAACAGCACACGTAGTTATGACGCAGCTGCTGCTGCTGCTGCTGCCACCATCAATGCTTAAATGTTTATGCCACATGCTGCGCCGCGCAACGTTGCGCGTGTGCCTTGGGGCTAAAAACGTGTCGAATGCCCCACAAAGTTGCAGGTGGTGCAGTAAACTCCACCATCAATGAACAGTAAGCCAGTGAGCCGAAAACTGAGAAAACTAAGAACTGAGAACATGGGTCGCGAAAAAGTTGGGAAAAAAATTAAGAAGTAAATGTAAGCTGCCAAAGCTGTGCAAATTGGGTAAATGTTTTTGAAGGTGAAACATAAAATAATGCCTCAATCTATAGCGAATATAAAACACCCTTAAAAGGGCAATTAAAAGTAATCGACAGCCTTGTGGTTAAGGTTAAGGTTTTATTAGTTATAAATTGTGAATTTTCAAGGTGTCTAGCAAAACTATTTTAGTAGAGTTTAAAGCTGAAACAGGGTTAACATCAAATTAATTATAATAGAAAATCTACAAATATATGTTTTTCAAGAAAATACTTTATATCACCTAAGCACCTTTTAATATATGCTCAAGTTGAGCAGTATGTCATAAAAGCCAATACAAAACTCGGAGCAGAAAAACAGCAACTTGTCAAATTGTTAATCAATACACATAATTAGGAATTAATTATGATTAAGTATTGACACCCTTCAAATATATATTACCCTCTCAAAGCAAACAAGCGGTAAATTTTCGATACCTTTCCTAAGACCTTAAGCAATTTAACCGCATTACAGAGGCATTAAAAAAAATCCAACTAAAACTATAGCAACGTTGTCTGAATAAACTCTTTGATAAAGAGACAATATGGCAAAGAAAATGTCAATCTTACAAGGACATTACGAGTTTAACCAATTTAACAAGTGAAAGCGTTTGAAAAGCAAAAGCAAAAAGGAAAATAAACCCAAAAAGAAAGTAAGTGCTACTAGGCGACAAGGGGCGGAAACCATTCGTCAGCGCATTAAAGGAAGCTCACAAACACCATCCGAAGTGGGGAAATCTAGGCAGATGGAGGCTGACAACGAGTGGAACGCAAGTGGCGGCAAATGTGTGTGTGGGTGTGTATTGGGGAAAATGATAGGACAACAGCTGTGGGCGATATGCGAATTAGCGAGGTCATGAAATTAGAGATGACACTAACACTAGCCTGATGTTCAACATAACATTCCTCTCTCTTACTTCTCTTCCTTTCTCATTGCGATAGCGATGCGCTGGATGGCTTTGGCATTACGGAATGCGGCTCATTGGCTTGCCTGTCGAGTCCCTGCCGCAATGGCGCCGCTTGCATTAAGATCGAATCAAATGAGCTGGACGAGAACGGTGACAAGGCCGAGAAATGGAAATGCAAATGCCCCACCGGCTACATGGGCCCCACCTGCGAGATATCCGTTTGCGAGGACAATCCATGTCAATACGGTGGCACCTGTGTACAATTCCCGGGCAGCGGTTACCTCTGCCTCTGTCCGCTGGGCAAGCACGGACATTACTGCGAACACAGTGAGTTAATCGATCATTGCAATTTGGGCAATTTTGTGACCCGGATGCAATTGCTGCGATTTTTCCCCACTTTGCAGATCTCGAGGTGGCGCTGCCTTCGTTCTCGGGCAGCGTAAATGGACTGTCATCGTTTGTGGCCTACACTGTGCCTGTGCCATTGGAATATTCGCTGGAGTTGAGCTTCAAAATTCTGCCACAGACCATGTCACAAATCTCATTGCTCGCCTTCCTCGGTCAGTCGGGTTATCATGACGAGAAGAGCGATCATCTTGCCGTCAGCTTTATACAGGGTTACATTATGCTCACATGGAATCTGGGTGCCGGACCGCGTCGCATTTTCACCCAGAAACCCATCGACTTCCGGCTGGATGCACCTCGCGTTCCCTACGAAATCAAAGTCGGTCGCATTGGACGTCAGGCCTGGCTCTCGGTGGATGGCAAGTTCAATATTACGGGTCGCTCTCCGGGCAGCGTCAGTCGCATGGATGTGCTGCCCATCCTCTATTTGGGTGGCCATGAGATTGCCAACTTCAACACACTGCCGCATGATCTGCCGCTGCACTCGGGCTTCCAGGGTTGCATCTACGATGTGAATCTCAAGGCCGGACAGGTAACGGTGCCGCTGCAGGAGACTCGCGGCGTTCGTGGCCGCGGTGTGGGACAATGTGGCACAAGGGAGTGCCACCGACATGCCTGCCAGCACGATGGCGCCTGCTTGCAGCATGGTGCAACCTTCACGTGAGTATAGCAAGATGATAATAGATGTTGTGGTGCAGTCTAGAAAAATGCTTTTAAGGTAACCGTAATCTCCAGAGTAGAGAATAAATAAATTGAAATTAGGCTCTAAGCAACGAAAAGAATTCGACTCCACACATTAAAAAACTAAGCTAAAATTATTCATCATTATTCATAAGTTTCGTAAAGAAATGTAACCAATCCTTAAGAAAATTTAAGGCAGAAATGCATTTGTGCTTGGTTAGAATTTCATTTTCTTTTACTACTAGGCTCAATTTCTTCCCAGCTTTTTTTACCAATAAAGTTAATAAAGTTTAATTAATCTTGCTGTTTAGAATACTAGTGTATAACCAATAAAAAGTAGTAAAATTACAACAAGAAAACAAGAAAACTTCTACTGCAATGATTTTTTAACATTAAAATATTAACATTAACAAATTCTTAGCAAAAATTATTCAGGGGTTGCAATGCGATCTAAAAATATTTATGATTTCGAAGTAAAAAATTCCCCATTAATTCAAATTGAATTACAAACGTTCCTTGGCATTATTAGAAACGCAGTTTAGAAATATACTTTACTTAAGTTACTTCCAATCTTTTAACTTAACTTTCAATCTAATATTTTCCCATTTACTTTAACAGCTGCATTTGCCAGGAAGGCTGGTATGGTCCTCTGTGTGCACAACCCTCGAATCCTTGTGATTCGTTCAATAACAAATGCTACGAGGAGGCAACCTGTGTGCCCCTCGTCAATGGCTACGAATGCGACTGTCCGGTGGGACGCACCGGCAAGAATTGTGAGGAAGGTAACACCCAATCTCAACGCTAAACTCTAATGAATATATGAATAATACCTTTTCTTCGTAGAAATACGTTCGCTGAGCGATGTCTCACTGACTGGCCGTCGCTCGTATTTGGCCGTGCGTTGGCCATATCTCTATGATGGTGGCGACAAAATGGGTTCCAAGCGCTCCCAAATGGTTAGCTATCGCAACTTTACGAAGAAACTTATGCCACCCAAACCCATCTCGACGCCAAGCACACATTTTGTGATGAAACTGCTCAACGAGGTGGAGAAACAGCGCAGCTTTTCCCCAGTGCCGTTGATGGGCTCCAAGACCTTCGAGGAGCATCATCGTGTGCAATTCTTCTTCATCGAGTTCCAACTGCGACCGCTCTCGGAGCGTGGACTGTTGCTCTACTTTGGCACACTGAACAACAATCAGGACAAGAAGATTGGCTTTGTGTCGCTGTCGCTTCAGGGCGGCGTCGTCGAGTTCCGCATCTCGGGTCCCAGCAATCATGTGACTGTGGTGCGCAGCGTACGCATGTTGGCCATTGGTGAATGGCACAAGATCAAGATGGCTCAACGGGGACGCTGGCTCACCTTGTGGGTGGAGGGCAGCGCCTCGTCCGCTTTGGCTCCTTCAGCCGAAGTGCTGGTCGAACCGGATTCATTGCTTTACATTGGCGGCTTAAAGGATGTGTCCAAACTGCCGCACAATGCCATCTCCGGTTTCCCGATCCCATTCCGAGGCTGTGTGCGTGGCCTGGTTGTGAGCGGCACTCGCATTGTGCTCAATGAAACGAATATTGTGGGTACGTTGAGAGTGAAACTTCTACTACAGAATATCTTGAATAACCCTTTCTCTACTCTGAGCAGAATCTCGCAATATTCGCGATTGCGATGGCACCGCTTGCGGTGGCGACTCATGTGAATCGGGCGGTCATTGCTGGCTAGATGAGAAGTTGCAGCCGCACTGCATCTGTCCGGATTATGCCAAAGGCGATCGTTGTGAATACTCGGAGACCTGTAAGCTGATACCCTGCAAGAACAATGGACGCTGTTTGCGCAGTGGACGCTGCTCATGTCCCAATGGCTGGGGCGGATTCTACTGTGAGATTGGTAAGTACAACGACCTTCGTCTTTTAATTGAAAGTGTGAGTGTGTGTGTGTTTGGATGAGCTTTTATTTTTAATTGCCCGCTCGTGTTGCGAGTTGTCATTTCCTGTAAGTTGGGAAGGGGGGGAGGAGGAAAGTGGCAGCAATTCGTCATCGAATTAGTCAAGCGCCAGATGCTTAGTTAGCGAGTTAATATCCGTAACAACAACTACAGTAGCTGCACACTAACTGAGCAACAACAACAGCAACTACAATAAAAGACATAAATCATTTCACTTGAAAAATCTTCAAAAACGAGTTTCATAAATCTACAAAAACAACCAAGTTGAAAAAAAGTTCAATGTGTCAGCACGCAAAGTAAAAGTTATATTGTTATATTGCTGTTTATACAGAAGCTACCCAAGTAGATCTTAAAACGTCAGATCTTTGATATTATTTTGTACACAAATTGCCTTTACCTAAAACTGTTTTTTTACCTCCTTCTCTCTTTCCTTTTTATTTAATTTGTTTTTTTTTTTTTTTGCTTCTTTTTTTTTTTTTGTTCATCGTCTAAACAAGTTTTCAATTTCGAATGTTAAAAGCAAACGACAAAAAATCAAATCCAACACAACAATATTATTATTATAATTAGAGATCTATAGCGAGAGGGGGGAGACAACGGGAAGAGAGGCTCCACACAAAGCCATTAATAGCACCATGAATCTTACGGTTCGTTGCGCAGCGGGGTCAGGAAGTTGTGTATTCGCAAAAAAAAAAACCCTAACAAAATCGCAGTAAAATTAGTGAACTAAAATAGGTAGTAAAAAAAAAATAAAATCGGATACAGAAAAATTGGCATACTCTGACTCAGAGAGTTGATCGTGCTGAGATAATGGAAAAAAAATTGGAAACTCAACCCAATTTCATAGTCAGCTAAAGGCATAGTATAAACACAATAGAACTTTGTGGTTTTAACAAAGCCAATAAACTTCAATTACTAATGAAATGTTATGTAAAGTTAAGTCATCAAAATTATATAAAACGAAAAATGATGAGATTATATAAAGATGCAATATAGATTGTAAATTCATTTAACATTAACACATACATTCTTCAGAAGGTTAACAGAGAATATAAATATATAGTTTGTTGGATTATGTATGTTTTTATACCCGCTACCCATAGGTTAGAAGGGTATTATAACTTTGTGCCGGCAGGAAATGTATGTAACAGGTAGAAGGAGGCATCTCCGACCCTATAAAGTATATATATTCTTGATCAGCATCAACAGCCGAGACGATATAGCCATGTCCGTCTGTCCGTCTGTGTGTCTGTCCGTATGAACACCTAGATCTCAGAGACTATAAGAGATAGAGCTATATTTTTTTTCGACAGCATTTGTTATGTTTGCACGCAGATCAAGTTTGTTTCAAATTTTTGCCACGCCCACTTCCGCCCCTGCAAATCGCCCCTGCAGTATATTTGTTATATTTTGAGAAAATACCGCAAAATATATTTCTTTTATTCAAAATGGGTAGCGGGTATCTCACAGTCGAGTACACTGGACTGTAGCTTTCTTACTTGATTTTTTTTAAATACTGTTCTTAACATTAGTTTCTAAAACTCTTTTTTAACTATCTATCGTTTTGCATATCTTATCGATGCTCCCGTTTCTTCGGTTTAGAATCGTTATCCAATTCACAGACGCTTCTTCAGTGAACTTTTTATCTTATCAGCATTTGTAGCCATACTGTTTTCAATAAAATTCTAGTTTCAAAGAGATGGAATATGCATGAGGTAATTCTAAAGAATGACTATTAACTTAGAAGTTTAGGGCTATAAAAGAGGTTTATGTTTTTATTTATTGTTTGTATTATACAACAATTGCCTCCTGATCTGGCATCACAATCAGCTGTTGAGTGCCTTTCACTTATTAACAAAGTGAATTAACATGCCACTAATAACAGCAACACCAACAGCAACAACAACAATAAGCAATAAACAAGCTGGTGAAAACACGAAACAACAAGTGCAATCAAGTTGGAGTGTCTAGCTAAAGTGGTAACAAAACAACAACAACAAAAAACCCAAACGAAACGAATACAAGCAAGACACATAAGAATGAAGTGAAAGAAGCAAAAAAAAAAGATGTTGCGATAAGCGATTAGACAGGCAGCCAAAGTAGCAAAAGAGGCGGCAAACGAGATCAGGGACTCAACAAATAGCATAATGATATGATAATTATGTTCATAAAAATATGATTATGAAGCTCGTTGCATTACTAGCGTGGTGATGCTGTAATTTAATTATACACTCGCATGCAATATATACTTTATGCATTAACTTCCCGCTCTTCATCCACTCAATCTCTCTTTCTGTCTCTCTCTGTAAAGCTTTAAGCAAGCCGACAACGCCAAGCTTCCGTGGCAACAGTTACCTGATCTTGCCACCCCCTCGCATCCCCATGAAAGACAAAAGACGCGGCCCTTCGGTGCTCTATTCCGCTACCCGACCACGCGAAGCCATACAAATCTCGCTGAACTTCTCCACCATCGAACCGGACGGTCTATTGGTCTGGAGTGAGCACAATCAATTGAAATTCTTGGGTCTCGGTCTAGAGAATGGGCATCTGAAGCTCGCCAGCAATCTGTTGGGCAGCAATAACGATACAGTTCAGGCCCCAGCGAGTGGCTTTATTGCCGATGGCGCTTGGCACGGCACAAGTGTGCTTTTGGATCGTACTCGTTTGGAACTGCAGCTGGATGGCGAGGTCATTTTCACCGAACGTTTACCGGAGCTTATGCGGCGAGCGACAACAACAACACCAACGACAACAGCATTGCAGCGAAGAGCGGGTAAAGAGCCAACGATTAGCTACGAGGATATCTTCTATTTAGGTAAGTACAAACATTTCGAGCGCAGCATATTGTGACGTCACAGAATTAACAGAGCGTCTTTCGCTAACGTAATTACTAATAAATGACATAGAGAGAGTGAAAGGTTGCGATGTGACGTCATACCTCTGTATAATACCGTTGAGAAGTGCAAGCTTAACATGGCGCTCAAATGGTGCACCATCTTTAATTTTTCGACACTGTGTGTGTTTGCTTCATAAAAATTGATAATGCAATAGTGCAGACTTACCGACTTGAATTTATTTAAAACTGCTGGTTTTGCTATTATTATTATTGCCTCTGTGTGACTTTCAATTCTCCCACTGCATTTGTGCGATTTGCGCTTCACCAAACCCGAAGTCAATTCAACGTATAACGAAACTGCCGGCAAAAGCGAACGTGTGCGCAACAGAAACAGCAAGACCGCACAGCCAATAAGCGAAAGCAAGAGAGTTGCGAACACCGTACGACACACACACACACATGCACTTATATACAACACACTGCACATGAGATGAATTAAAGTGCGCGAGTAGAAACGTGAATGGTTTTTGGTTTCTGCAGTCTTCAGCGTTTCTGTTTGCGTTATTCAAATTACAATGTTTCCATTAACAAAGTAATATGCAGATGTACGTTGTACATGTCGCCATCAACATTATAATTTAACTTTCTGTTCACAAATAAACACGAAATAAATGCAAAAGCGAACGCGCCGCGTCTAAAGAAGCTTAAACAAAATACTAAACCAGAGTTAATTAGAGATGCACAGCGACTGCAAACATTAGTTTATCGACATCCACACATGAGTATCGACTGTTAAGCAGACTGTGGTGCTCAAATGACACTGCTAAGAGGGCTCATATGATCGATCGCACTATGTTAGCTAACATAAGCCTCCATTCGTTAATAGCTGCTGTGTTAACGTAGTTATGTTAAATCCCTGTGAGCTTAATTTTGTGCCCATGTGGCAATACTGCACATGTACTGTAACTGAAATTTAAAATACTCGTTTTGCAGGTGGCTTCCCCAAACAGGAATCGGTGAGCAAACGGACGCAAGGCCGCTTCTTTGAACCATTTAAGGGCTGCCTTCAAGACATACAATTCGGTGCAGAACCGAGAGCCGTTATAAGCGATTTCTCGGCGTACCAGGGCGAGAATATTGGCTCTTGTGATTTGCATGGTGATGAGCCGATTGTTGTATAAATCAAAGAAGGAATCAAACAAGAAAAAGACGAAAATAAAAATATAAAGATTGTATAACCTATTATAGAACTATTCGTATATTTATGTGAATTGCAATTAACCCATTGTGGATGAAATTTGAAGAAAAACTGGAAACAAAAGAAAACCCCGATAAATATAGTACATAAGCTAAATGTTAAGGGAGTTTATATATCGCAAAAGGCCCCAATCCAAAAAATAAAAAACGAAAAAATTAATTCAATGTATACAGATGGAGACAAGCTATTTGAAGCATAACGAAATGGAACGTAATTTTGTAAATTTTATAGAAATAACTGACAAAAAGGAGAAAAAAAACAAAAAGTTTAGATTAAAAAGAGGCATAATATCATGGATCAGAAATGATATTATAATAAAAAGAACAATTGTGGTTTATCAATAAATTGAGCAGAACTAAGAAACACTTGAACAAAATTGTAGTTTAGGAGCTAAATCTAGCAGAAACCAAAACAAAGATAAACAGATACTTCTCTTACGTAAGTGATATTTAATGTGGAATAATGATAAACATAAAATGCATATGACAAAATATGAAGAAATACTTTCCTTTAAATCAACACTTTTTAACAGACATACATACATACGTGCATATTTTGTTTTGTTAAACTATTTTTGTTATTCTACTCTCACTCACATCTATAATCTAAATTCTACATGTGTTCTTTATCAACTTTAAAACTGCCCTTAAAACAATTTTCTGCCACTTTGTTTAATTTTTAGATTAAACAGAAATTTATTAGGTTATATATTCTAATGTTTTTCCTGTTATTTTTTGATATGTTGAATGATCAAAACGCTACTCAAATTGAAGCCGTTTAGTTGCCTTGTAGTAAGTTAGTATAATACTCTCACTATGCTTTATTATTTTCTTCAAAAACAAACAAGAAAAAAGAAACTACTTAAAAACTTTGACTCTTCATGAAATTTATACAATACAACAAATATTATTCTTATAAAATGAAACAAGTAGTAAATCAAGAAAGTAAATCATAAAAAAAAAAAATATATATATATACACATATACAATACTTTATTATACAATTAAAATGCGAGAGTAAAGTAAAAGAAAAATGGAAAATTATATTGAAAAAAATGTAATCGAGAACTACAATAAGTATGTACTATTTATTTCAAGTTATGATTTCAAAATAAAAACTAGAATGAGTTAATAAAAGCAATAATTTCAAGGCTTTACTATTTGCTAACGGTAAGCTATACTTATTTATGCCGACCGCAAGTGCAGCCAACTTAAAAAAGCATTCGCGACATGGCGTTGCCAGATCGCATAATGAATTGTTTAACAGATGGAGCAATGAAAAAAAAATCGTCCTTGCTTCATCTGCCTCCCCTCAGGATCGGGGTCAACTTCATTGCTGGATACCTGGTTTTTTTGCAACCTTATTGCGTTTTTCTTGCTGATTATGTAGTGCCAAGACTATAAGTAAATATGATTAATTATAATTATAATAATATTAGTTACATATGAAATTCAATTAGACTCACCAAGCGCTTTGAAAGTGTATGACACATTTTCCTTACTCATTGCAGATGTCTCCAAAAATAAACAGTCATGAGCAGTTGCAAATTGAATAGCTTCTTCTTTCGACACATGCCGATTGTTTTTCATATCCACTTTATTGCCAACCAAAACGATTACGAATTCTGATGAAATCTGTTGGAAAATAATTGAAAGTCATATTTTTCCCATACTGGAGTTACTCACCTCCTCTCTGAGGGTAAACACCCAATCCTGAACCCTTTCAAAGCTCTTTCGATTCTGTATATCGTACACGAGTATTGCACCTTGACAATTTTTGTAATATGTTCGCAGCAGGTGAATAAAACTACGTAAAAAACATTTAGAATTTATGCTGTCTTATAAAGTGATATATCTACCGTTCAGGTCCGGGAGTATCGCAAATGTTAAGTCTTATATAGGCATCAGGCAACACAATTGTCTTTACCACTTGATGAATTCCAGTGGTGTTTGATGTTTTCTGTAACTCTATAGACTTTTCGTCCATCATCCGCATGAGTAATGATGTTTTGCCCACACCTGAATCACCAAGCAACATAACATCGAATCTGCTGACCTTATTGATAGTGGAGGACCGTCCCATTATTGTTTTTTGATACGTACTCTACGAACTTCTACCAGAAACTGAGAATGTAATTAGATGCGTGTAATTCCAGTACTCGGGAATTGTATATTAAAGCATTTATATTTTATTGCTTGCGGTGTGTGATTCAATATATTATATATTATATATACACTCACCAGTCGATTTGTATTATGTTCTTTTTTTTAGATTTTCATAAATACGATGAACGGATTCATAAACGAATACTTCAAGTGAAATCAACATAGTAACTCGCAGTGTAAATCGAAATCAATGCTAAAAATTTTATATATATATGTATATATATTTATATATGTCTGTCAGTGTCGTTTCAATAATAACTATAACTAAAACTAAAACATTTATCATAATAACATAGGATCAATCTTAATATAATATTTCGCAATTATAAGATGACTCGATTCTTAAAACTAAGTGATTATTCTTCGTAATATTATTTTGAAATTCTTTCTTTCTTTGTTTCATAGCAAATCGTTGTTTGTAATATAATACGGATGTTGAATCCAAATATAGTGATAAATAAAGCCTCCGTTGCACGTAGCAAATATGTTTGTTCTGTGTAGTTAAAAATTCCTTTATTTAGATGCACCCACATCTGTGCTTTGATACTTGTTTGTAACATATCGGAGTTTTCCTAGTCATCAGTTCTTGTGCTAAAATGTTAAAAATTATAATATTAATAAATCATTTGTGTAAGTATTATTAAACTTCCTTATACACACTTATTGTTGCAAACAGTTCATTTATATTTTGACCCGTTTTAACAGACGTCTCAATGAATATAAAACCATGTTCGAAAGCATAATTTTGGACCTCTATAGAATCGATGCAAGATTCATCCCATAGATCTGATTTATTGCCAATTATAGCTATGATAATATCACGAGAGACCTAAAACAGAAGAAAACAAGTCAGAAAGTTACAGTCGGGTGTGCTCGACTGTGAGATACCCGCTACCCATTTTTAATAAGGGCAAACTATTGCGGTATTATTTTTAAAATATACCGAAAATACTAAAAAAAATACCAAATGGTTTGTTTAGTATATCGATACAGCACACCATTCAAAATATACCATAGACGGCACAATGTACCAGATTGTTGGCCAAGGCCACTAAGACCCCTAGTAATAAGTAGGCGTTTTTGCCCATACAAAAGTATTTCTTTAATAACTTCCACAATTTTTATCTGATCGCAACCAAATTTTCAGGAATCATAACTACTATAGTAGTTATAGTATATACCAAAACTCTAGTTTACTACTACTCGCAACTCTAGCTTTAAAATTACGCTTGTGGCAAAAATTTGAAACAAACTTGATCTGCGTGCAAGCATAACAAATGCTGTCAAAAAAAAATATAGCTCTATCTCTTATAGTCTCTGAGGTCTAGGTGTTCATAGGGACAGACACACAGACGGACAGACGGACATGGCTATATCGTCTCGGCTGTTGATGCTGATCAAGAATATATATACTTTATAGGGTCGGAGATGCCTCGTTCTACCTGTTACATACATTTCCTGCCGGCACAAAGTTATAACACCCTTCTACCCTATGGGTAGCGGGTATAAAAAAGTGGTATATATTTAAAGCTTCTGTTATATTTACAGAATAACATAGTAACCTTATTTTGCATTTCCTTTATCCACTCTTTGGCAGTCCATAGACTCTGAGGATCCTGCACATCGTACACAACGAGCGCTGCCTGAGCATCCTTATAATAATAGTGGGCCAATTGATGCCAGCTATTTAAAGTATTTACATTATAAAGTATTTATAACATATTTTTGTTTAAACCAACTAACCGCTCATTTCCAGCCAATTCCCAACAATCTAATCGTATTGTCTTCTTCGGATGGATTGGATAGTAAGAGGAAATCAGTGTCGTTTCCTTATAACTCAGATCCTTGCCTTGTGTGTAATTTGCAATCAGAGATGATTTGCCCACATCAGAAGCACCTAAAATAACAACTCTGTAATGATTCATCACCCAAGACACTTCCATCGATTTGCCCATCTCCTGCCCTCTTATTATGGAGCTACGCTCTCTACTCTTAAAGCGTATAATTCGAACTGAGCCACCGCATAGGAAACAGCTCCAGACTTCATTGTTCTCAGTAACTAATTAAATATATCACAATTAAACTATGTATAGCTAAAAGCGGTGTAAAAATTCACGATTTGATATGAAGTGAAGAAATGCAATACAATTGTGATTCATTTTTATATATATAGAGATATATATACGATTTTTATTATAAATGTTAAATTTAAATACATACATACAACATAAAAATTATAAATTGGAAAAATACACACACAGCTTGCTAGGAGTCGAATCTTTTCCCATATCTTATGCTGTTATCTTTGTTGTTTTTGCTTTTGTTTTCGTATTGTTTTATCTGCGTTTTATTGGTTGATTTCTCTTTTGTTTTTTTATATTTTTTGTTGCTTTGCTTGGTTGATCGCTGGTTGATATACATATACATTGAAATCGGATTGAAAATTAATTTGCATTTGTGAATCGAGTCAAAACAAAGTCGTTTATGTATAAGATTTACTTGTTCTTCTTAGACTTCAACTTCATTTGGTTAAACTTCATCCTAATTTTTGAAATTTTGTTTATCTTTTATGTTTACGATAATTTAAAGAGTAGCATTTAATCTTCGATTGTTGCTAGAGAATGTGGAAATTAAATAAGCTAAACGTAAAGTTTGAACCAAAAATGAATAATTTCATTAATTCTTTGTATGTTTTTTCAATCTTTTCATATATTTTATTTTTTTTTTTTTTTGTAGATTTTTATTTCATTTTTTCATTTTCCATATGTGTATATATATATAATTTATATAAATTGCAACTATCACACGTGTCCATCGCAACTTGACGGCCGGATAGACACACACATTGCCACAGATCGAGGACGAGCGAATCTTAAGCTGCTGATCTGAACTGAACAAAACTGAACTGATCTTCGGTTTTATCTTCATCATTACTTTTTTTTATTTTATTTTATTTTTTTTCTTTTTCTTTTTGGAACGCTGCTGAGAACAACTGCAACTGGAATTTCTCTGGTTTCATCGTCACCCATTTATAAGCAAACTTATCAAGTTTCTTTCATTATTTTTTTGTTTTTGTTTTCTTTACAATTCAATTTTAAACATTTCTACGACACGACGTGAACTCTCGCTTTCATATTTATCATGTTTATTCTTTACCATATTATTTCTAATGCGTTATTTAGAAGTTTTGCATCTGATCAAGATGAAATTGTAGGAGGGAGCTCTCTAAATGGCGGTTATGAACTATGTGAGGGAATCGGGGAGCGTGGACCAGAGTTAAAAGTATGTAAGGAGCGTTGTGTTTTGTTTACTTTTTGATAACATTTTACGCTTGATTTTAACGGGACTATGCTGTTGTTGTTTTTGTTGTTATATTATTTGCTTTAAGTTTTTGTTTTTTGTTGTGATTGGTTTAGTTTTTTGTGGTTTTCTTTATCATTTAATTTAATTTATAATTAATATTATCGTTATCTTCTGGTTTTCCATCATCATCATCATCATTATCAATTATGTGAAATTAAATTGCTTGCCCCTGGGAGCCGGCATTAGTTTTAAATTTTAAATAATGTTTTTATTTATAATTATCAGCATAAACTTTTCAAATCTCTCGTTGGAAATTTCATTTTCTGCAATGACAAAATTAACCGATTTAAATGTAAAATTCTCTATGATCCAATCAATTTTGTTAGGGGCGCACACACACCTACAAAGGGACATCACTTGCAACAGTTGTTCGTCGTTTGAGTCGGCTCATTTCCATTTGGTTTTATAACAGATCCCTGATTGTTGTCGTTCTTCGGTAGTTTCTTGGCTGTAATGGACAAGAATTGAATCATTTAGTATCGCAATAATCAATAATCTATTGATTTAATAGCAGCACTTACCAATTGCCAAGAAGATATCATTGACATTCATGCCCGTCTTCGCGGACGTCTCCATGAACAACAATCCGTTCTCCTCTGCGTATTGCTTCGCCTCGTCAAACTCAACAACGCGAATGTTGGACAAGTCCGCCTTATTGCCAGCCAACGCAATGACAATGTTCGGTGAGGCCTGAAAAATAAACGCGTAACATAAATTTCAATTTGTAAGACATAAATATAAATACAAGTATGCAGGGAAAAATTTGAGTATGAGCAAATCCTGAATCCTATTATTTTATTTATAAATTTTGATTACTACAAAATAATAACAACATTTACTTAACAATATTATATCAGAAATTACAGAAAAGCAAACTTAAACGGTATTTTTTGTTATCTTACTATTTCATGCATTTATTCTTAGCCATCATTTATGAAATGGATTTTTTACTCTTGGCAAACCTTGAACAGGCCATGATTTAACGTGAATGCAGTGAGGCGTGAACAATGGCGGAAATGATAAATAAGTTCAATGCACGAGTCAATGTTTCAATTCAATAAATACGTATGCATGAAACGGCGTAAAATGAGAACTGAAGCACAAAAGGCAACAATGCAGAGCGGCTTGATTGAATGCATTACTCACTTGTTTATGTAGTTCTTTGACCCAAGTTTTTGCACGCTGAAAACTGTCCTGATTCTGTATATCGTAGACAACGATGGCGGCCTGCGCACCTCTATAATACATGGGAGCTAAGCTGTGATACCTGTAAACGAAGAAATATTTGTTAATAAATAACCCTTATCAAGATACATTTTTAATGAACTGCAACAGCAGTAATAACATGAGTTGTAGAATTTTCTTCGCAGTAATATGCACATTTAGATAACTAAAACTGTATAATCAAATGTAAAGATTAGTTAACATAAACAGACAAAACAATACTTCAGAAAACCAATCATAAAGATTAAGCTACAGTATAATTTAAGTTTTTAGGAATATTAACAGTACCATTAACAGCTAATGTAACAGTCATGTTATCATTAGCAGAATATGCAACATTACATTAACAGTTGATTTAACATTAGTAGCTAAAGAGTAACATTACATTGACATTAACGTTAACCTTAACATCTATTTAATCAGTTCATTGGAAACTTACCGCTCCTGACCGGCTGTATCCCAGATCTCGAACTTGACCACCGTATCCTCTATGCAAATGGTTTGTGTGAGAAAGGCAGCACCTATCGTGCTCTCCTGGTACTCGTGAAACTGGCCCTTGACGAAGCGCAGCACCAGCGATGATTTGCCCACAGCCGATTCGCCAAGTAGCACCAATTTAAATTGGCAACTTTTATTCTGCGAGGTTCCATTGGGGCGTTGTGCGGCTCCAGAGCCGGAACCCCCCACTGCGTGGTGTTGTTGCCATTTTGCTGTGTTGTTGTTGTAGTTTTTGCTGGTGTTGTTGCTGCTGCTATTGCAGTTGCTCTAAATTGCGCTTAAAACTTACTAAAAATGTTCAGTATAGAATTACGGACGGTCAACAAGCTTCGCTCTCTCTCTTTTCGCTCTCTGTGCTAGTGTGTGTGATCTATAAAAAAAAGAAAATGAGAATGAGATATGAAAATAATATTCGAAATTTGCGCGTTGATAAACAAAATAAAAATGCTGCGTCGCGTCATTGGCCTTCTGGCGCCTTTATTTACATCGACGCCTTGCCGCTAATCGAAATTCATTATTCATGTCGAACACACGCATTATTCTGAGATATCGTTTCTGTGGTTTGCAGCGGAGCGTGGAGAATGCTGATTAAAGTAACAGTAACAGTGTCGAATGATTCGACAAAATAAATGCCAGAGTAACGCCCCACCAAAAGAAATGTGTTGGTAGGCAACAAAAAGCATCCAAAAACTATAATTCTCATGCTCGACGGCCAAAAAGTATATGTTTCTTTATCACACCACATTAACAGCCATATCTAAAGCCCCCCTTTTTGTCGCATGCACACCTGACAGGCAAGCAAGCTTACTAGTGCTTGCCCATTGTAAAGGTCGTGTTCACAAGATCGAGATTACACTCTTCGACAATACAATCAGAAATCAGTATTCTAAAACAAGTAAGAAAGCTAAAGTCGAGTGTACTCGACTGCGAGATACCCGCTACCCATTTCGAATAAAATAAGTAAGTAAGTAGGCGTTTTTGCCCATACAAAAGTATTTCTTTAATAACTTCGACAATTTTTATTTGACTGCAACCAAATTTTCAGGAATCATAACTACTATAGTTACTATTGTATATACCAAAATAACTCTAGCTTTAAAACTACGCTTGTTATTCGTTTTTTTTTTAATTTGAGGGGGCGTAAGGGGGCGTGCCAAAAATGAAACAAACTTGATCTGCGTGCAGATAGATAGTCTCTGAGATCTATTTTTTTTAAATTTTCAAATTTTAAAACAGAATACCAATTTATATTTAAAAGCTAAACCATCATTTTTATAATAATAAAAACAGGGAATGTAACGATAATTTTTAGAAATCTGAAAAAAAATATAGAATCCTTTGGTGATAGGGGCATTTAAATTAACAATGTGCCAAACCAAAATTTTGTTTTGACAAAAGCCGAAAACTGTTTCTCTTGATAAACACTATATTTGTTATATTTATTTGTACGGTTGATTCTTGGGCACTTCACTGCCTGCAAAACAGTCAAACAAAAATCATATTTTGTTTTATCACATCACGTTTATGGTAATAACATAGCGTAAAGCTTTTCAACTGAAAGCTCACTAATACTTGTACAAGCACAAGCACACAAAACCGGTTAATGCTCTCTTTTATCTTGCTCTCTAACAAGGTCAGGCAAGGCCGAAATCTTATCATCATATTGCACACACTAAAAGACCAATATATAAATGCATGTTTTCTTGTTATTAAATAAAAAATAATAATAATATGGCAACGCTGGTCAGCTAAAATTTAGCGTATGCTAATTGAGCGACAAAGTTCAATGTCAAGAATGCGGCGAGGAGAAAATGATTGCGTGTCAGCGACAAACATTTACACACACACATTTACATACACTCAAACATAGTTAATTGCAAATTGCGCTAATCACAACAACAAAGCAACTAAAAATACTTCAAACACGCGCAACAACCAGGCGAAGCCCTAAAAATGTTTAGGCGCAATTGTTGTTCACTCTCTGTCGGTGCAAATATGCATGTAGGTATGTGTGTTCTGTAAACACTAAAAGGGTTTTGTGGATTGCTCATCTGTCTACTTTTTCTTTCATGAGCAACACTCTGTAAACAAAACACTCGCACACACCGCCAGACTGTTATCGATAACATTTTCTATCTTATCTGCATAGCGATGGCTTTACTCACAGTCAACACGATACAACAAAAGAAGAATCAGTATAAATGAAAACCACTTTTAAATGACTTCAGATCAGAAGATTCAAGCACGATTTCATTAACTTGTCATGTATACTACAATTAGCTTAGCTTGTTTAGTTTGTCAAAGGATCAGCATAGTTTACAAAACAGTTTACACAACACAACAGTGCGTCATTCTCGATGAAAACATAATGTACACCCAATGTTAGTCATGCGATTGTACGTAGTGGGCATAGAGAGAAACTATAGAGTAGCATTAACTGGAACTGTTATCAGTCCTCTGTGTTCTGTGAATCACAATCTGCACATTCTCTCTGCTATGTATTCAGTCGATTCGCTGCTGCTGTAGTTCATAAATGTGTCTGTTAACTCCCACACTCGCGTACTGCGTCTCCACAATTAATTAACAGTGCGATGCTAAACTGTACAGAGAAATCTGTGGGAGGAACAAGGCGGGAACTACAACAATGCGGAGGTCGAGCGAAAGGGAGATAGAGTGTGAGTGAGTGCAGAAAGATCTTTGGCGGAAATAGATATAGGGGCGGATGTAGAGGAACAGTGCCTCCTGATAAAAATCAATGCAAAATTAATTATACAGTTGCAAGTAGAAGTAGACGGTGAGAGAAAGTGGAATGCGCCGCATACTGTAAGTGACAGTTGTTTTTATACATATGTGTGTGTTGTTATTAAACTAAGCACTAACAACACAACAACAAAAACGCTTTGACGTTTTCTATTGTTTGCCATTCCATACTCGTTTTGAGCTTTCGACGCTTTCGAGGAGCAAAGTGCACACTCACACACTCACGGTCTTAAATATCGAAGTCACTAAGCTCGACTTACACACACGTGCATGAAACATCTCATTCTCCAATACTCTCGCTGTCTCTGTCTCTCTCTGTTGCCAGTTCAAAGTTAAAACAGTACATCTTGTTGCTGTTCTGCTCTCGCTAGCTTTGCCAAATGACGTCGTTGCATTTTTATCGCAATTTTATTATACTATTATAAAGCTTTTGTTCAATTCAGTTTATTTGCCATCTTTTTGTCTCTCATGAAGCTGCGCACTGCAACGGCCGCTTCAAATTGAACTTAATCAAAAGATCACATGATTTGGAGAAAAGCAAAAACATATGTATATTCTAAATAACAGGCGGCTGTATTGTTAATTGTTTTAGCAAACACTACCACAGCTAATATACAAAATTAAACTACGATCGTACCAGAAATCACCACAAGAAATACACACTGAGGAGGGCGACTCGTTGTTTGTAGAAAATTCAATAAAATATAAAAACAAAAGTACAAAGGGGCGGCCAGTCAGGAAATTACCGTACAATACTTAAACAGCTGACGATGCGTCATTCACACAGAAAACTAAACGGCTACTAAACACCCATACATACACATATGCACGAACATACAAATATTCATATGAGCATAAAGAGAGCAAATGACCAAAGGGTACTGAGAGCAAGTAGAAATAAAATACGCACATAATTTGACATAGTAACAGTTGTTAATTGTTATCGATAAACTGATGGAAGATCCTCGTTAACATGTAATGTTAAGTAAAAGGTAAATGCAACTTTTTAATGTACAACCAGCATTGTTTTCCTTCAAAACTCAACAAGTGAGAAAAAAAATAAGATCGTGATTCCAGAAAATTGAGATGTTGTTTTCTAACACGTTGGCAGATTTCAGTTCTTTTTAGCTGGTTCAGCGATAATTTAATAAAAGCACAAAAGCAAAGAAAATTCAATATGTGACATTGTTTACATTTGTCGAAGGCTCTTGTTATTTTTTCTTCTTATACTTGATACAGGGTGCAAGTATGATATATGAAGACGAAGTAGAACCGGGGGCGTCATCGATAAGCGACGATTGTAGATAAATTCAAAGTACACACACACATGCACAGAGAGATATTTCGAAGCTTTGCACTTTAAGACGCAAAAAAAATTAAAAGAAAAATAAAACAAAGAATCAGACTGAATACTCGCAAGAACTCTGAGCTGATTAGCTGAGACATCCGTTCACGGTCTTACACACCTGCAGCACTTCTATTATTCAGTTATATCGCCCTTTTGATTATCATTCATGTGCAAAAACAAACGCACAATTATTGCGCGATTTGTTGCCACTGTGCACGGTGCTGCAGTCGAGCGACTTACTGCTGTCCCTCTCGGGCTCATGCTTTCGCATACAACGCACCCAAATTCGAGGACAGCTATCGCACTCGTTTACTCACTCTACTTTTGCAGCAGCAGCAGGTTCAAAGTATGCATGCGTGTGTGTGTGTATGTTTTTGTGGGGCGAATTGATTGCGCTCGCGCTCTCTTTCTCTCTCAACGCTCAGCGACGGCTGCTATCGATGACGATTGTAATGGTGGACATGAAAAATTTTTACACAACTTTCTTAATTAATTTGAGAAATCAACGCGCGCCCTTTCTACCAAACACATGTATTTCACGTTACGCACTTTGATTGCAGCTTCTAGTTGTTGTTTTTTGCACGCTATATTTTTTTGCCGTTTGCCACACGCTCTTTGTTTTGTGTTTTTGTCTGTGATTTACGATTTCTTATTTGCGTTTTGTACGTAGCGCAGCCACGGAGCACTTGGTGAAACGAAACGCACGCAGACAGAGATAGACAGCGACTGATTCTTTCTTTCTGCTCCACACCACGACTCTCATCATAGCTCAGCTCAGCCGTAGTTGTGTTGCCAGCCAGCCTCTTGTTTTTGTCAATTTCAAGGAGTACAACAAATGTCAGACGTGACTTGCACTTTTAAATATTCTTTTTTAATATTATGTTAAGTTCGCGATTTTTATAACAATTACCCACTTTGTTTTCCAACAATTTTCCTCAATTAAACTTAAGAATCCACTTACAAATTTTTTTTAAGAGCTGTATCCAACGTGACCGCAAGTTGTTTTTCCAAATATACCAAAATGTACCACAAAATATAAGCAATTCAAATGAACAACTCGCCAACTCAACGAAACCAACCGAATATAGTTCAACTTTCGTTGAATCGAATTAATTTGTAATATTCACTATAATATTGTAAATAATTTTATACTTATAAGTTTAATTTGCACTGCAATTATTTATTATGAAACTTTACGTTATTATTAAAAAATTATGCTGAAAATCTCTTAATAATGAATATTTCAATAAATTCGCGTGAAAATATAGGTATTTTAATAAATAGCCATAACGTGAATGTTGTTTAATTTTTACTGCCCAGCGTTAGTTTTTAAATATATTTCTTAGAACTTATAATCCTGTGGAATGTTTCAGACAAAAAAACTAATTTGTTTAAAATAAACCTTATTTAAACAGTAATTAACAAAAACTATTAAAAAGAAATTGAATCTTATTCTTTCTATCGTGTATTAAATTTTGGTAACCATGGTATTTTTAAGATTTGCGGAAATGGCAAATTGTTGGTATGTTTCGCACAGCAAAACGTATATTTTCAAATGGGCCTGAGAGGTCACACTGTTAATAATAACATTTGTGGCGAGAGAAGTGAAAACGTCGAGCAAAAAAATTGGTTAAATCGTTGCCTATGTATATGATTAAATAATTGTGCTTTTACTAGAACTGAGAGTGCGGCTTAAGATTACTGTGACTGTTTAAACATTCAGTGATTGCAAAACTTGTGCAAACCAACAACTGCGTCCTGTTGCGAACTCAACACACATACACGCGTACATTATTCACACGCATACAACTACGATTTTTGTGATCTCTGCGCTGCGCCTCCTTTGCTGTCGTACACACACACAGCACACGTATACGCACGCATACACTAACATACGTTGTGGTCTCCCCGTCGTCGCAGTTTTCACAGCTGCAACGCAAATTCCAAAAAAGGAGTTTCTACACTTTTAACATAAAGTGACCCGTGAAAAGGAATTTAAAGCGCATATTGTAAAATCTACAAATCTATAAAAGGTGCAAGAAATATTGATTTTGCTTAATTTACATGTATAAAAACTATTAGAACACAGCAGCAGTCTATCAATTGATGTTAATTGAATTTGCCACAAGCTGTTGCATATGCATGAATAGAAAAATTCGCATTTGTATGAATCCTGGCGCAGTTTGCACGTGGCGTCGTCGCTAGCGTCGTCGTCGTTGTCGGTTCACTCTAGGTGTGACCTACGCATACACACGCAACAATGATGTGTGTGTGAGCTTGCCCTGGAATTTTCTCAATCACTCAGCTTTACTTTCATAGAGATGTGCACAAAGTATGTGATTGACATGATTGATCACAACTAAAGCAAGGATATATCGATAACGTGTCTCTTATATAGAATTGAGCTTGAATTTCTCATTGATCATTCTAGCTATGAGCTTTCTGCTTTGCTGCTCACCCTTCACTTCTAATTGCATTTAAGAGCTTTACTTACAAAGCAAACTGTCCTTGTCTCTATATCTCTTATAACAACAAGGATATTTTCTTTTTATTGCAACGATGTTGCATTTTGCATTTTAAAACGTCACTTAGTAACAAAGTTTCTTCGTCTCTTTATGTCACTCAATGCAAGACCTTTATCGAAATGAAAATAATAACTTTTTTAAGCTTTACTTACTAAACAAAATGTCTCTCATCGTAGTAAGGATTTATCGTTTCATTGCACCGATAAGTTGTGTTCATGATGTGATCGTTTATTAGCTTCTGTTGAGCTTTCTCCTATGCTGCATTTTCTTAAAAACCTTACACACAACTCTCTTTATCCCTGTGCATTTGAAAGCAATACCTAACTATCTTTGTCTTTACAGATGGCTTTGAAGCATCAGCCTTTGACTGGCAGGCTGAAGTACTGAGAAAGCAGCAACAGCGGCGGAAGCCTTAAAGCTTTGAAGCATTTATCTGAGTGCTTCATAAAGGAGGGGCGGCCATGAGGAGCATGTTCCGTCCGATCAAGAAGATTTTTACGTACATCCAAAAAAATGCCAGCAACAGCACAATGTTTGGCAGCACAACAAGTGTAAAAAGCGAGCTGGACGTTGCCACAACTAGCGGCAAGCAGGAGGAAGAGGAGCAAACAGTGTCAGAGCAACAGCAGCAGGAACAGGAACAGCAGCCACAGGATGAGGATGATATTGAGCGTCAAATTAAGACGTCCATCATTGATGCGAGTAAAGTGCATGCGGCGGCGACGGCTAAAGCGAAATTAATGTTGCCTCTACAACTCGACGATGAGCTGGCAGATTTCGCGCATGAGCCGCTCACCGACGATGACGAAGTGCATCAGCATGTGGTGCACGAAGATGACGAGGAACTGGACGAACAGTATCTGGAGCTGGATAGTTTTCCCAACAATGAGATTATTGTGATCAGCGATAACGAGTTAAATTCATCGCTCGCCTCCGATAACATATCCGAGGATCCGTTGGCCATCGATGAGTTCACGCAGCAGCAGCCCGAGGATGAGGAGGAGGGCATTGAGAACAATGGGGAACTGCTCTGGCTAAAGCTGGACACTCCAATGCCGTTGACAAGCGATGGCAGTCACATTGATGGCCACACGATGGTGCTGCCTGAAGCGCCAGGCGAAGGCAACGCAACGCCCAAGACGCCGGTGAAAACTAAAGAAGAGGAACTGCGCAGCGATGGAGGCTCCGATTCAGGTTTGGGAAGCGAAAACGATCGACTCAACAACACGGCGACAACGATTGCTTCAGCTTCAACTCCTGCGGTAGCGACAAGTGCGGTGAAACCTTTGCGGTCCAATTTGAAGCGCCGCCTGGAGGATGATGCCATTGAGCTGGCCCTGCCGCCCGATCTCTCCACGTCCAACTGCTCCTCCACCAGCGCCTCCACGACCCAGAAACGCGCCAAGCGCTCCATCAACTTTGACAACGTCAAGGTCTATTACTTCCCGCGGCAACAGGGCTTCAATTGTGTGCCCACCGCCGGCGGATGCACGCTCGGCATGGGCGCGATGCATATTGCCTTCAAGACCATGACGCTGGCGGAGCACGCCGCTGAACTGCGACGTGCACATCGCAGCCAAAATCAGGAGCAACAGCAGCAGCAACAATTGCGCTTGGGCGGCTCGAGCAGCGACGAGAGCGAAGAGTCCGAGGAGGATTATTTGAGCGAGGGCAGCGGCAGCGATGCCGACGATGGCTCCAATGGCTTCCTGCAACCGGTAACACCCAAGCAACGACGGGCACTGCTCAAGGCAGCCGGTGTGCGCAAGATCGATGCGAGCGAAAAGATCGATTGCCGGGACATCAGGAATTCGCGTGAAGTGTGCGGCTGTTCGTGTCGCGAGTTTTGTGACCCCGAGACTTGCGCTTGCAGCCAGGCGGGCATCAAGTGTCAAGTCGATCGCGCCATGTTTCCGTGCGGTTGTACGCGTGAGGCATGTGGCAACACGGTGGGGCGCGTGGAATTCAATCCGACGCGAGTGCGCACCCATTACATACACACGGTGATGCGGCTGGACATGGAGCAGCGACAGAGCCAAGGAGCGCCAGTTGTGGCAAGTGGCAATCAGAGTGGCTTGGCGTATGGCAACAGCAGCAGCGCCTCGAGTGGCGTCTCGCCTGCTGTTGCCGCTGCCGCCGCCGCTTCTTCTCATTGCTATTTCATGCAGCCGCAATCAAACTATAGCTCCGGCTATGCCTCGCCAGCTTACACGCCCGAGACGAGCGTCAGCTACTATCAGCAACAACAGCAGCAGACGACACAATCGCTAGTTGCAGCGTCAGGCAGCAACGCTGCTGGTGTCCAGCAGTCGAGCTATGCGAGCAGCTATCCGCAGCTCGACAGCCTCGATTCGGGTCTCTTTGCCAGCGGAAGCAATGCCACACCCTCGTATGGAGAGCTCTTGACGCCCACCTATCATCAAACCATTGGCTATGGCAGTGCTCAGGTGAGTAGAGCTTTGTGAATCCTCAAGACAGTAGATGTCCCAGAATTCGAACCTTCGGCCGAAATATGTAAGAGAGGGGAGGAATCTGTTCATCTTTTTGACTCTGGACCAATAGGAACATAAAGACCAAAACCATGTCTCTGTACGCACGATTTTAAATGAATTCTGCGCTCGTTTTGGCTCTTAACCCTGGTTAAAAGAGTGTTCGAAAGGGAAATTCTTTAGGTAACTCATTAGGATTATGTCCTAAATATGGTTCTCCAACTGTTGCTCTTAAAAGGGTTAGTGAAGTATTTTCTTCCTATTCTATAATGATTAGAAACCCTTAAGCCACTAAGAGATATTGTTTCAGTGTCGAGTTTTCTAGAGAATCCCCCACTCTCCAATGAGTTGGGAGCTTTAGAAAGCTTTAGGGCGCTTGGAATATTAAAAATGATTCCAAATCATGTTCTCAACATACTTTCTCAAGTAATTGACTTTAAACCCATGGAAGGAGTACACTCCGTTAACAAATTCTTTAGGGAACGCATTAACATCGCTTTACTACAATAAAAACAAATTTTCTCAGCAGAGTTTCAGCAACTAACTAAAAAACTGTAACTTAAGAAATTTTAAGTTGCCCACAATAATAAGAATTACAGCATTAGGAGCAATAAAAACTCTATTCGTGAGAAAAAAGATTCGTGTCAAACTGGACTGAAAGATATCATATTAATAATATAGAACAATTAAAATGTAGAGAAAAAGAAATTATTAAGTGGAATAGCTCCCCTATAATTATACCTAAGAAAATATAAAAATAGACAAAAAATATGGGGGAGCAACGAGACTGTCAGAATAATGGGAGCATTTGAAGCGTATTGCTTAAAATATTGCTGGAGTTGATCCCATTCTACAAACAATTTTCCCGTTTTTAACTGACGATTCTTTTTGCACTTGCAGCTCAACTCGTACAGCGGCTACCAGCAGACGACGTCCACGAGTGGCGTTAGAAGTGTATCGCCCGGATCTTACAGCTCGTGCTCGGTGCCTTCGGCGCCACCTTATGGCAATGCGACGACGACAGCCTCGAATGCGACGCAATATCAGCACACGAATGCACTGGAAACCACCGTCGCAGCCTCCATCAGCAGCAGCAGCAACTGCTCTGTGGTCACCGCCAGCAATTGCTCGACAGTGATGGGACGCCTGGGCAGCGCCACAGTGCCTGCGGATTTTATCAGTTTGAATGCACCCATTGGCAGCTCGTCGCGTCTCTCGCAGATCAATGATCTGCTGCAGCACAATCGCAACACCACAGCCGCCTTGGTGGCGGTATCCGAGGGCTATGCGGCTGCCACAGTGCGCAGCAGCAGCAGTCAAAGTAATAGCACCATTGACTCCATTGACACGCCGCCCATTGTGGAGGAGGCGCAACGCGGCAGTTGCATGACCTTCGAGGAGCTGCCGCCGCCGCTCATCAATCCCACGCCCATTGTGGCCGTTGTGGAGCAACCCGATCGCAAGCAGCAGCTCTTAACGCTGAGCTCGACGCCTCAGCCACGTCAACCGTTAGCTACGGCATGCGGTGAAGCGGTGGGAGGAGCGGGATCCGGAGCGGTAGAGGGCGATGCCATCTAAGTGTGGTCGTCACATCCTGGGATAGTTTTTATAGCAATTTTACACAGCAGAAGACTTAATTATGTTTAAGTGGGCAGCGTTGGAATCAAAAGCAAACAAAAACAAAACATAAAATAGTTTATAGAACCGTTTACTTTTATCGAGTAAACGGTCTCGAAAGCAGATGCAACTCAAAAAGCACTAAACACAAAATGCTTGTCTCCGATTCAATTTACCACTTTCCCATCCCACTTTCCGCTCTCCGCTCCGAGATCAGCAGCAGCAGAAGCAGAGTTAGCGCCTTTGTATAAATCAGTTTTAATTGTTAAATTTAGCCTTAAGATACACAATGTAATTTAGTCACTAATTCGTTGCTTAGGTTTGGATCTTTAAACTCCTTTTTTGGGTAATCTGCCTTCCTACTTCCAAGTTTGTCCTCAATTTGAAACTACAATTTACCTCGTTGTTGCAACGAATTTCACACTTGAGCTCAGCCAATTTGTTTTCACAATATATTTATTGTACAACTGTTTTTATTATTATTATTTTTGCATTTAACGTTTCCAAATTGACCAATTGTGAATGAATTTTATTTTTGTAATGTCAACAAATTTAATTTGATCGCCTGTCCGTGATGTTCTTAAGTATTCAGTTAGTTCTGTAAGTTCCGCCTATTTCTTTTGACCTCGGCAGTATAGCCTTAATGAACCCCACAATGGCAGCAGCGACAACAACAATACAAGAACAAGATAAAAACCAATAACAGAAACAACAAATATACATTAGAACGATTTAAGTAGTAATACTTATTATTGTATGTATATGCGAACTCGATAAACAAAATATAAAAAAAAACACACAAAAAAGAAATAAGATAAAAGTAAAACAAAACGAAAAGTGAACTAAATAAAAGTAAAAAGTAATTGCAATTATTTAAATAAATATTGAATACAAAATAGCAAATAATTTTGTGGTTTCATTTTAAGGAGTTTGTGGAATGCTTTACTTGAAAAGTATTTCCAGCATGGGTCAGCAAGATTTTCATAACAACTAGCTAATAAAAGATAGAATTTCAGAATATTTGAATATTGTAATGCTTTGGTTTCAGAAGAGTCTGGAAAAGTATTTCCAAAATGGGTTAGTAAGATATATTTATAAACTAGATAATAATCGATATAGTTTCGGAATATTTGAATATTGAAATATAACAGATGACATTTCATTTTAAGAAAGAGACTCGGAAATTTTTTTAAAATGAGTTTTAAAATAATAAAAGCTACAATTTTAAAATAGAATATTGCAATATAACTTTTGACAGAATAGAAGCAAATTTCGAAATAGAAAATTCACTTTAAATTTAAAATGATGAATCGATACTAAGTTGAGACCTATTATATAAATAATTTACAATTAAGATAAGGATTTTAAATTTGTTTAAATCCAAGATGAATATTACCCACTGTGCCTGAAACTGTCTAGTATGGAAATACTATGTTATCTACTATATAGCTAGAGTCACATGTCTAGCCCATTTCTTGCTTAGGCTTATCACTTCAAGACGAGCCCCCTTTTTAATAGCCAAAATAAAAAATATGAAATCGGAAATTAAGAAAAACATTTAGCGTCACAGGATTACGTGCTGAAATTCTATATGACTATTTTGGTCGTGTCGAATGCTCAGAGAACTTGCTGTACTTATAGATTAGTTATTTAACTGATGAGTGTTTTGTGACCAAACAAAGTTAATTGTAACTTTGCCGCTCAATTGGAACAAATTAATTACCGCTTGGAAAGTTCTCAAACATTGTGAAATTGCATTTGGAAAACCAAAGTGTATATTAATGATACCTAAATAAAAGTGCTGACTAGTGGAACTTACGTTTAGATAATAAGCGACAATAATCTGTATTATTATAATGTTTATTTTGATAATTTATTGATTCCTCATAGAAGTCATTTACTTGCCCCCAATTGAAACCCATTTGATCTTATCTCTGGGACACCTATTATAAATCGTCAATTGATTTGGATTTGGAGTACTAAAGTTTATTTCAATGACACAATGGAAAAGCGGACGTGTAGTAAAGTTTTAGTTAAAGTAAAAGTAAAAAAAACAATATGGGAGATATATATTTTTTTAAATATATTTTTTTATTAATCGAATCTGAAAATATCAATATATCATTAAATCTTTTAAATAAACAAAATCAACAATAATTTTTATAATATTCAAATAAACAGATTTGTAATAAATTTATATATCGTATAAAATAATACAAAATGAATGGAATTATTCATTTATTTATTCCTTTTCAAAGTACATAATTAATAGTATCTTGTCCCCTAAAATGAAACAAGTTCACCTTATCGTTGGGAAAGTTGTTAAAAATCGTGAATTGATTTAGATTTGAAGTACTGCACTTTATCTCGATGATGCCTCCTAAATAAATGTGTAATAATTTCCGACCAAATAAAATACTCAAAGTTATGAAGTAATGTTAAAAAATATACAGATTTTTAATAGATTTCTTTATGGTTTATAATAGTTATTAAATACAAATATTTATTCCTCATCGTACTTGTTGAGCACACCGACCTGTCGGCGAATGGTGTCCTCGATCTGGGCGAAGAGCAAACTGTCGGCATAGCTGACATTCTTGTTCTCCACATCGCCGGCAAGAATGGATTGACGCACTGCTTCGGCCTCGTAGCGCATGGCCTCGGAGTTGGCATAGTTGGTGGTATGCTTGCCCTTGGGTGGCAGCCACTCCTTCTCCTTGCCATCGATGTCGATCAGTTTGTTGGGCGTCCAGAAGTCAATCAGCTAAAAAACAGATGAAGCAAAGAACGTGTTAATGGATAATGGAGCGAAATGATAAGCTGATAAGCAGCTGCTACGTCATGCACGAGCATGAGCACGAGCTAAGAACGTGAACAGCAGCAGCTATCAGTTATCAGTTGGTCTGAAAAATGTGCCAACTCATTAAGTTTGTTTGCGCCTTACCGTCACTTGTCCTTTGGTGCCCTTGATCACGGCCAAATTGTCCAGTTTCTCCTTGGAGGAGACGCGAAGGCGTGCCGTGCGTCCACCACTGTAAGTGAGTGTGGCACTGACGTCATCATCAATGCCCTCGGAATTTGTGGTGCCGCTCGATTCGATCTTTTGTGGTGCCTCTTGGAAGGCCCATTGTGCTGCCTGAATGGTGTAGATGCCCAGATCGTAGACGACGCCTCCTCCCAGCTCACGTTTCCTGCAAGTAAAAGGGGATTCAGTAAGTAAAAGAGTACTCGACAGTAACCCAGTTTTAGGCACCACAACAAATACTTTAAATTTATTTAACTAAGCAATTCGGTTCAGTTAACATGTTCAGTGACTCTTCCACAAAACTTCTGATTCTGATTGCAGTCACTGTTACCTAACAGGTTGCTTAAGGTAGGTTAAGCCGGCTGCCCCTAGAGGGCAAAGCATATTTGTAGATCAATAGAGATCCGTTGCTAAACCGATAAATTTAACATTGCTTCTACTAAATTATTTGTTTAATATGTGGCTTGCAATTTGTTTATCCCATTGTAACTATGTTTTGAGAAATCATTATGCGAAATGCAGGTATTTAAATCGACAGACAGACCGACAGACACAGACATAACATTCCAATAGGAATTCCATAAGAAACTTGGTGTACCCCACCTGGTATACTTAATATATCTTCCCACTACTTACTGCAGACGATCCACATTTTCCAAGGGGAAGCCAAAGTTGACAACGACTTCCTTGATTTCACCGAGAGAACCAGCTTGGATGAGCTGGCGCACATGCTGGTATGATGGGAAGAATCGCGACCATACGGCCTCCATGAAGAAGCGCTTGTTGGCCTTGGCGGCGGCCAGGATACCCTGGACCTGCTTCTGGTTCATGGCCAGTGGCTTCTCGCAAAGCACGTGCTTGCCAGCGTTCAGCATCAGCAGCGACACCTCGTAATGCTGGGGATTCAGCACGCCAATGTAGACCACATCTAAAAATTAAGTAATTCTAAGTGAGCTGATCAACTACAAGCTTATTATAACTTACCCACATCCTTGCTCTTGGCTAGCTCTTCGTAGCTGCCAAGGGCTGTGGGGATTTCATGCTTCTGTGCAAACGCAGCAGCACGGGCCTGGTCGCGAGCGGCCACAGCGACAACCTTGTGATCGCTGGCTGGGAGAGTACTCAAGGCAATAACGAAATCCTCGCTGATCTTGCCAGCTGATGCGATGCCCCAACGGATGAGTTTGCCCGACATGTTGAACGTTTAGCTAGAGAATGAATACTTCGTTTAGTAGCATTCTTCGTTAAATATCAAAATAGGGGCCTCTTATCAGTAAGAGAGCGAGAGAGAGAGATAGTAAGAGAAGCAGCCAAAGGAGCCGTTAAGTTTTATTGCGGGCACGATAGGGGGGCGCTACCCCAAGTTATCAGCGAGAGAGACAAACTTGATTAGGGGCACGATAGGGGGGCGCCACTCCATGTGATAAGGCAGCATAGCAGGTAAGCAGAGCACTTCATTGTTTATCACAATGCCCTTTGTAAAGGGTATTTTATGAACTACTTTAATATATTGCTACATCATCAAAGTTAATAATATTAATTGCAGTTAATCGAAGAGCAAATACATCGAATTTCACAATGTTATTGAAGCTGGCCATCTGCTGTGGAAAATGGCTTTAGTGAGTTAGGCAGCGTTAATTGTATTAACAAGTAATTTAAATTAAATCTTATCATATTTATTATTATATTTTGAAAATTTTTATTTTTAAAATTGTGTTAGATATTATATTTTTAGCTTTAAATTATATTAAGTGTATGACGCTAAGCAAAAATAGTTGCTTATCGCAAGCTTTATCTTGTTACGAGCCCCTCCTACAAACCAGGAAATATTAAAATTCCGATTACAGGCGTACACAACCATTTGTACATTACTAACATACACACACTTACATACATATATGTTAGCGTCATTGTTATTCTGTTAATGTCTAGAACTCTTTACATACGACAACTTTGCTGTGATGTATAAGCAACAGGTGCAAACGTAATTCTAGTTTATTTTATTGCAAACTCCACTTCACTATATTAAAATCAATATTTTCTATTTATGGTTTTTATATATGAAAAGTTTTGGATGTCCTATGATGATTATTCAAATATATGTAGCTTACGTTACCAAACACAAAAATTAGTATATGACCTTGAGTTGTCTAACTGCCGGCCGTTTTTAGAATTACAAAATTATCATTGAAACTACTTGCTTTTTGAACAACTATCAATTTATACAAAAACTTACCGTGTTGTACTACACCGGTATAAAGTAAAATTAGAAGTGCGAGCTAAATTTACGACAAACTTTCCACTGGGTTGAGTTTTGTTTGCTGCTGTTCGCTCAGCTGTCACACATTTAGAACAAAACAAAAATAGTATACACTGTACATTAACAGCGCTTTGACAGTGGCGCCAATATTGATTTACCGAAATGTATGAACTACGATGAACTCTAATAAGATGTTTTATTTTCATGTTTTAACAAAATAAATTGAAAATACTTTTAAAAAAGTGCGAAGCCAAAAATCATCTAACGGAATTTGAATGGCTTGTGGTTGAAAAAATACCGAAAAGCGTATGTTTATCTGTTGTGTTGCATTAAAAAAACCTATGATTGAAAATAACAAATTAGCAACGAAATATAATTGTAATATATATTTAATTTTATTAAATTATCATATTATTAATATAGTGTAATGAAAGCTGTTATTTGAATAAACCATTCTGGTATCTTTGCCATTCACGTGTGTGCGCAACAATGAATGTTATTCCTCCCTGGCGGCTGCTGTGCTGTCAATGGAGCCCTGGTAGAGCTTACTGTGCGCGTTGCAAGTACATTTTAACTGTCTTTTTATTTTCTAAAGCATTTGCTTCCATCTTTGAACTCGATTCAGCGTTTGTACTGTTTAGCACATAAGCATTGCGCAACAAACGCGGCTTGTGTGAAGGTAACACAGTGATATCGCGTTTTGTAAACATGTCTGAACGTTCCAAAGGTGACGTGTCGTCGTTGTTGTCGTCGTCGTCGCGCGTCAACAACAATGCAGCAGCAGGTCGTGTGGTTAAAAATCCATTGCTAAGCGCATCCGTGACGGGTCTCAGTTTTGACGACTTTCCCAATAAGCCGCTCCTGTTGCCAGCAGCGCCGCCCGTGGTGCATGCACCGCCCCCGCAACCCACAAACGCTCTCATCGCTGGCATTCTCAATCGCGGTAAGTGTGTCAAGTCAGCAGAGAGACAGGGAGAAAAAGTAAACGAGACATTCAACAACAGAGAGTAAATAGTGTGCGAGAGTGACAGAGAGAGCGAGAGAAATGTGGAGTGACCAGCTACAAGTTCATTGGTCACTTGTTGCATCTCTACTGCTGATAAGCTTTACACATTCTGGTATTTTTCTGTTGAAAAACTGTTAATACTTAGTGGTATTTTTTACATTTTTATGTTAACCTGTTGCTATTTGTTGTTTTGGTATTTTTTATTATTCAAATTTTAAAACTTGAAAGTGTGTTTTTGTTAGTTCTTGGCAAAATTCATAAAATTAATCTACTCCATGCTGCGTGTAGAATGGGAACGATATGTAGGCAGTTCGAGCGATACCTTGCGACGCTTGCAACACCAAATAATGCTCCACACCAGCAAGACAATCAGTAGCAGCAATAAAATGCAACCAAGACAAATTGCCGCTATCGCCGCTTCGGTCAAAACAATATCTCTCACATCGATATTAATGCTACGTTGATTTCCTGCTGCATCAAAGGCGGTGATGGCAACTTTGGGTTCACAACACGATGCCATATAGGTGGCTTTTAGTGGCTCTGTGGTGCCAGCGGTATAATAATTTCGATAGAATAAACCATCCGCTGGCGTTGTCTGCAAGCGCAACATGCCCGATTGCCAATCTTGTGCAGTGATATCCAGAGTCCAGAAACGATCACCACAGCTTTGGGCGTCATTGGTCACATAGTCGCAACGATTGCCAAACTCCCAGGACAGCGATGGTCCAGTTGAATCCTATAAGATGCAGCCAAATGTTTGAAGATATAGAAGCTATTGGAATTGTATTGACTGACCTGCGCATCAATACTGCTGATGACCTTCAGACTAACCGCCATCGTTGCCGTTTCACGGCCATAGCTGGTGAACGTGATGCGATCCGTGGTGCCCGCCGCAGTTCCCGTGGGCACCAGCACTTGGAGACGCACGGTGGCAGTTGCGCCAGCGCCCAAATTGAAACTAGAATTAGAATCAATCGATTTACAAAGTTGTTGGTGGTGACTGACTGAATCCCCGACTTTTTACAGCACTCACCTCGTTGGACTGAGCTGCACTAGAAAACGTCGCTCGTCGGTTACCTGCACCGTTTGATAGACGCGTTCGCTGCGCATGTTCGTCACCTCATAAAGCAGCGTCGCCATTTGTCCCGCTGTCACCAGTAGCTGTGATTGAGTATTCAATTCGATTTTGGTGCCACAACGTTGCAACAACATTGCACTCAAGCTGGTGCGCTGTGGCTCGCCTGTAGCTGCCGCAAATTGTGTCTGATTGAGACTCGTAACGAGTTCCGTTTCCGAAAATGTTTCCACTTCACTTTTGGGTGCAACATCAATTTCATTCTCCAGTTTCTCGCGAGTCTCGGGAAACTTTAATTTGGCCATGCGTGCCTGGGAAGACCATTTGGCATCGCTCTCGCTTTGGGAGTAATAGCTATCGATGCGCTTGATGATATCACCTGCCAAAGTAAGAAAAAGTACCCGTTAATCGATTTAAAAAAATAACGATTTCAGTTGATAACGTCTCTTATTAACAGAAGTAATTAACATAATAGTCGCAGGCTCAATAACAGTACTGTTAAAATTAAAACCCTTCTCTCCCTGCTGTAGTTAGCGGGTATTTAAAAAAGAAAGGAGGATGGCGTCAGAAATCAAATTAAGCTTGAGATGACGACGCCCTCAAGGTTGATACGGTTATCAGCAGCAAGTTGTTATCATCAATGTGTGAGATGCTGATATACCATCACATAATTAAAAACAACGCTCAGTTGCTTCACATAACTTACCCAGAAAAACATCAGCTTTACGTTCGGCGCGCACAAAAACATTGTATTTGTTATTGCTGACTTCGGGCGTCAGTTGCAGCTTGATTATTGCCGCTTTTCGCAGCTTATTGAGCGGTACGTAGGCATCCAGTTCATTTGTATTATTGTTATTGCCATTTCGTGTATCGTTTGTGGACTTGAATTTCACTAGTTTCTTTAAATTGATATCTACAAAAAATATATAATATATTTGGTGAAAACAAAAGAGTTAACAGGTGTTGTTTTTTTGCCATTCACTGAGCTCGTGTGCACAGCTGTGTGCGCATGGAGCTGCCAGACCGCTACATTCAAGAAGCTCGCAATTATTTGCCAGCCAATTAACTAAAGTGCGCAACTAACTAAAAGTACAGCCAGTTTTAATGCTTAACTATTTGTGCAAGTAAAAATTCCAACTGCTTTAGTAATTTATTAATTTTGCAAAAAAATTAAAAGGCGAACGCAGTTATTTTACAAACTGGCAGCTCTATTGTCGTTGTGTATGTTATGCAGTCAGCTGCTCAATTGTACGCGCGTGTGTGAATGTGTGTGTATGTTATTATTGTTGCTGTTGTTGTGCAAAGAAAACACTTCTGCAAAAATAAAATACACAACTTGACGACATCACCAAAAAAAAACCAAAATATTTGTTTCGCGTTGTGAAATTACATTTAAAACAATTAGCTGACCACTAAAAGTGTTTAATGTGAGCTCACAGCAAATAAATTTCAATATTAATTCGTGTGTCGCATCAGTTTGACGGTTTTGGTCGATTTCATTTAGTCAGGCCACTTTTGTTGAACTTGGCCATGGCAATGGACAACTACTAAATGCAAATAAATGTGTATGTATTAGTGTATCTCTATATGTATGTAATGGACTCTATTGCTGCACTGCAAAATTTGGCAATTATTTAAACAAATATATTGTTTGCCACATGGGCAAAAGTGTGTCTGTGTAAATGTGTTTGTTTGTGATTCATTAGTGTTTCTTATGTGTGCTAATGGTTATATATTTAGGTTTAATTAACTAACTGCAATGCGTTGAAATGTTTTCGGTATTGCGGCAGGTTAAGCGTCAATTGATTTGTACAAAAAACAGCGGCAATCTTTGATCTGCTTGTGTAGATGTATGTGGGAGTGCGTGTTTTCGTCGAGTTTGGCTATCGCGCTCTCTCTCACTCTCAGCCTTATCAGTGGGAAAATTCGTCAAGTTTAGCGTGTTGTTTGCATTTTGTTTGTTAGCAGAAAACATATGCAGGGTTTATTGTTGCAATATATTATTGCAATAATTACCACGCTAAAATAAATACAATGTTGCCGTGCTGTCTAATATAGCAATAAATAAATGCGAGCATTTCCAATTGGCATATAATATAAGGAGGGTGTCGTGATAAGAAGCTGACCATTGACTCCTATAGAAAATCTCAGCTCAGCCAAGAAATTCACAAATTATTTTAATACAACCACAACCACAATACTTTCGTAATATAGCTAAAATAAAAAATTGTAAATGTTCCAATTAGAATAATTTCATACGTTTACCAATTGGAAGCTCTGCTAAATTAAAATCCTTGATTCATTGATATTTTGATGAATATGCAATGTATTTAAAAAGTGCACTGACTCATGGCCAGCAATAATGCAATAATATAATACATTGAAATTGAACAATTGACAGTGTGCCAATTAGAAAGTTGTTGTGATAAGCTGCTGGCTGGTCCGAGTCCAATTGGAATCTCAGCTCAGCCAAGCGGCATTCTTGACTCATACAATGCGAAATATTGTGTCTGGCCATTTAATCTATTTGTCTGAACTTTGAACACTGCACGACGTGGACTTGCGTTGGGAGTGATTAATGCTCCGATCCGGCTATGAGACTAATTTTGATAGCAATTATTAGTTAATAAGTACTGTTTGTACTCACTGGGTTAGAAAGCAGTTAACAATTTGTGCACGCGTTAGAAATAAGTGAAGAAATACAAAAAAAAATTAAAAATAAATACTTACGTGCAAAGGACGATAAACATGAAAGGACAATCAAAAATAGTGCAGAAGAAAATAAGAGTTGTGCGACCAAACTACAATTTTTTAAAGTCCCAAAAAAGGTTGTTTGTTATTTATTTTTGTTGTTTGTTTCTTGTTTTTATTGTAGACCCTTAAATCTAAACATTTATTATTTTTATTTTGTGTGTGTAAAACATTAAACATATATATAGTATAGTATCGCTGTAAGGTAAATTATTATATTGTATTTGAAGAAATTCATTTTGTACTACAAGTTAAAATGTTAGGCTAGCGTTTTGGTTAAGGAAAAGCGTTTGGGGAAAGTGTGGGAAAAATTTGGCAAAATGTCATTTAGCTTATTGCTTTTGTCTATATACATAAAAGTGGATTAGTTAAAACGATCGCGGTAAACTTAAGGCTAAGCACATATAAATACAAGTACAGTTGACTCTTGAGACATTTGACAACACTGGATAGTAAAGTGGATAGAGTAGAGGGGAAGAGTGTGGATGGAGTTAAATTATCATACATACATACGTAATTGATATATAGTAAAGTTAGCTACACAGAAAAACGACTTAAATCGATTGCTAAGCCTAAAATGTGACCGTGCCACACAAAACATTGAAGATCCCGTTTTTAATTTTTGTTGAAACCCGTACACGCTGAACGCTCTTTTGCAACACTCTAACCGGAAGTAGTGTGTAAAACAACCCTGCTCTTGATTTAAAAGCTACTTCAACAGCTTAATTGGTTAGAGTGAAATAGCTAATATTGTGATGTGTATTTTGTGTGTGTGTGTGTGTGTTTAGTGTATATCAGTGTTGGTTAACGCTTGAACTAACCGCCATTGGGCGTTGCCAGTGTTGCACGTCGCATGTCTGCATCGATGCGCACATGCAAACTGGATAGCGTAGTATCCACGGGCAGCTCCAACTCCTGGGAGCCCTGATACTCATCCGACACGAGTGTTAACTGCAAAACAAAGTTGGGAGGAAATTAGAGAAGTTAAACGATTACTTATTGTTGCTTGTGGAATGTGTTTCCTTTCTAACAACAACAACAACAAAATTTGCCCTTCACTTTTCTTTCCATAACCTAGTTTTGCACAAAGATGCAACATCATCAACAGCGGCAACAACAACAAAGTCGTGCTCTTGAGCACCTGCCTGAAAGGTAATCTAAGCTGATATTTTGCGTCTCACTTGGCTGCTTGGGCAACACTTGATGTTGTTGTCGTCACTTTCAATTTCAACACTTGGCTTGCTTGCTTGCCGAGCTTTTAATTACACCAATTACAATTGCGAACGCTTTTGTTTTTTTCTGTTTTGTTTTGTTTACCGTATTGCCCGCTATGTGCTGTCCATGTTCGGTGCTCACAATGTGTATGATTTCGCCGCCTGAGCGAATGGCCACCTCGCCCAAAATGCCGCCCACAGCCTCCTCGGTTTCGTTCTCGCTGGCGGCGCGTTCGCCATACCACAGCATAAACAACTGCAAAATGCAAAAAGGGCAAAAACAAGTACGTTAGAGCGAGACAAACCGTGTATGCCGTAGCTGGGCTAAGCTGGGCTTCGTTTACTGCTGGCACAAAAAGCTCTCTCAAAAGCTCTTTTTAGTACTCACGCGTATGCGTTTCTTGAGCAACGTGATGGCTGCGTCCTGCACCAAGTCGGTGTGTGGGGGTATCACAGCTGTCGATATGAATATGGCACTGTCGTAGGGGACAAGTTCGGCGGCCTGCTGCACGCCCACAAACGCATTGCCGCCCTCGTGCTCCTTGGTGCTGTTCAATCCCGCAATAAATTCGCGTGTGTTATTAAAGCTGAAAGCTGATGGCAAGCCTGCAAGGATAGAATTGTTTATCGATTACTATCGATACACTTTGGAGTAACTAAACTGCATTTTGTATTAAGCTGTTATCTTGGACATACAATTAAATGTGCTGCATTAAGTAGATATATATTGTAATTTTTAATTTAATTTGAATTGCTTTGCTCACCCGATGCATTCAGTGTGACCAGCACAATTTTGATGTTGATATTTTTGTCCTGCAATGCATCGATGTACAGTCGCTTGGCCTGTTCCAGCGACGCAGCCGAGGGATCCACAATGACGGCGAGCGGCATGCGAATGTACACATCCTTGATGTAGTTGCGCAACTGGTCCGCTGGCAACAGTTCCGGCTTGGCCAGGTGAATATGCTTCGATTGCTTGCGAGGCGCCGGCGTTGTTGTTGTTGTTGTGGTTGTTGTCGAAGTTGTTGGGCTTGTCGTTGAGGTTGAAGTTGTTGTTGTTGGCGCAGCAGGTGCAACAATAGTGGGAAGTGGCGCATAATTGGGTGTCAAAGTGGGCCAACCAATGAAGCCGCCAAATCGCGACTGCAACGCGGGCATCGGAGGCGATTCGGTTGTGCTGATTCTTGGTGTTGTGGCCGCCACTTGATCCAGCTGCTCATCATAGTAGTATTCATCAGAGCTGGGCTTGAAGGCTTTCGCTTTGTTGGCCGTGGGCAGTTGTTGCATGTGCGCTTGCGGCTGTTGAGGTTCATCGTGATAGATGATTTCCTCTTCTTCCTCGTGCTGCACGGGCTGCGTTTGCTGCTCCACGGGCTGTTCTGCCTCGGCGTCCTCCACATAGTCCTGGGGATATCTTTCAGCCTTGGCCTTGCGCACATACTCCGGCACTGTGGTTGTGGTTGCCACGGGTTGATCCTCTTGTGGCTGCTCCTCATCGTAGTAGTATTCTTGCGATTGCTTCCCAGGCTTTTGCACTTTGGTTTCCTTCTTCTGTGTGGGCGCATCCTCCATAACCTCGGCGGCAGTGTTCTCATCTCGCTCTGTGGATGCTGGCGCCTCGGTGGTAAGTGGTGCAAGTGGCTTCTCGGTGGTCGCATCGGGCAGCGCATTGTCCGTTTGATTGGACTGCAGCGAGTTGTCCTCAGCCTCGAGGCTGTTGCGTTGTTCCTCGTCTTCGACTGCCGCCTCTTGTTGCACAGGATCGTAAATGTCATCGCCTCCGCCACCTGCGCTAACATCTCCACCACTGTAATCCTCATCCTTGGCCTCCACTTGTGGCTGCAGCAGCGTTGCCAGCAACAGCAACTGTGCGAGCAGCCAAAGATTTGTTCGGAGTATCATTGAAATGGAATCTGTTTGTGCTCGTCTTCTGCTTCTTCTTCTCTTTTCTTCTTCTAGTGCCTTCTCGCTTGCTCCACTCGAATCTGCAAATGAAAAAAAAAAAAAACAATTCAACAATAAATCAAACAGTTTTTGAAAGCAAACCAATGAGAGTTTTTGATTGATTGCCTCTCTTTCAGTTGACGCAATTATCAGCTATTATTGTTACTATTATTATTATTATTATATTATGAGTCTGGTTGTCGTTATTATGATTTTTGTTTTTGTTACAATTATTACGCTCAAATTGCCGTTATTTTCATAAGTAGTTTCGGACACTTTCGCAATGCGAAAAAGTGAAATGTGTGCTTACAATTATTTGATTATTCTGCTATTAAAAACATTTTCAATAATTACCCATAATGGGGCCCTCAACAAATACACAAAAAGAGAAGAACAGGCGTTTATATAATGGAGAAGTTTAAATACACTTTCTGCAAATTCGAATCTAAAATTAATATTTTTAGAAATTATTTTGTTGTCTATTCATTAGCTAAGATTTCAACGAGTTTTTTAACAGAACATTTTTTCTTTAATTGTTCTAAACAATAATAATTAATCATCTGTATAATTACTCACTGCCAAAGCAAATATTTTTAAACAATTTGCTGGTAAAATTCAAATACCAAAGTTAAAAATTAATGACTGCACTTAATGACAGTTTGTTAATCAATTTGAAAGCACAAATTGTGGGAATTTTCGTCACATGTTAATGAAGAACAAAAATTTTGGAATTTCACTGCAAAAAAAAACAAAAAAAATTTTAATTAATATACCAGAAAAAAATAAAACACATCATTAAAAGTGATTGAGAATCTTTCTTGACTGCTCTCTTTTTGTTAATCTCTTGTTAATCATCAACTCAGCACTTTTGTAGGCTGTGCTATTATTGAAAGCTAATTATGTGGGAAAAAAATGCGCTTACCACGCTCGAAACTTGATGAACTGCAAGACAAATAGTTGACGAAAGTCATGTTCATAATCATGACTCAATGTAAAACATGAGCAGCGAACGAGCGTTAAATACATAAACAAAACAAAGTATGAAATTAAAAATAAAACATGTACAAAAATGTTGTATGGGCACAAATTGAGTTGGTGAAAAGCTTTCATTGCAAAAACTACAAAAAAAAAAAAAAAAAAAAACAAAACAAAAATGAAGCGAATGAAACGTTGATAATAAATTTGCAAACTTTGCAGCTAAAGCAAACGAAAAACCCCTCAATAAATCAAGTAGCGCATTAGAAACATGTATAAATGGATTGTAGAAAAAAAAAACTAAAATAAACAAATCAACGATATGGTCAAGGTTTTCGGCAGTTTTTTTTTTTTAGTAGTAGTTTTAGTTGTTGACGAAACCTGCTGCAGCTGAGAAAAACGAAGAGCAGGCGGCTGCTTTTGAGCCGTTGACATTAGCAAATGACCAAAGCGTGAGACGCACAAAATGCAGCAATAACAACAGCAACACCAACAACAACAACGAAGCAGACAACTCTAACCAACAACTCTGACAACTTCTTTATGAAGACCAATGTATGTTTATAGTTTTGTTAGGCCCCTAAAAAAAGCCAAGCCACAGCCATAATAATAATAATAATAATAACTAAGTAAAGCCGATGCCTGCGCTTGATTAAAGTCGTCAATTTGATGGTGTTATACCCTGTAAAGTTTGGCAAAATTGTCAGAAAAATATTTTACTAAATAAAGTATATAAGGAAACTAACCAAAATATGATGAATTTTTGAGAGAGAAAAGAGAATGACTTTTTGATAAGAATAAATCAAATTTCCATCAAATTTATTGGATATTATATATATAATAAATTTTATGAACGTTTTATATATTCTTAATAACTTGTTAAAGTCATTCTCTTGGCAAAAATTTTCATAAAATATAATAAATTTTATTTAGTCAAATTTTCTCAACTTCCGTATAAAATTTTCACAAAGATGCGTAAAATGCATTAAAGAGTTATATTTAATCATTTTCGTAATCCTCTTAAAATTCACAATTTTTATACAATGTGCTCCTATCATACCAATGTAAGTGCAATTTAAATTATGTGAAATAAATACAGATTAATTTAAAAAAATGCGATGAAAAGAGAAACTAAGGATGAAAACAAAGTAAGGAAGAAGAAATTGACTAACTAACGTCCAATAGTTATTGGAAAATGGATGAAAATTGTATAAACGCTATGATTAGAGTTTTTACTAAAAATCTAAAAACATATGTTGATCTTTTGAAAGTAAGAAGAGAATGAAAATTTAATAATTTATATACCCAGTGCGAACGTTTTCAGACTCAATGGTATTTCAGATTGATAGGTATTAAGCTTTATACTAGAAATCTCTTTTACATAACGATATCTTTATAATCCTACAATCTCTTCTATTGAAAAACTAGAAGAACAAGGTATTTGCTAGTCGAGCAGTCTTCGTTTGTCGTTCTCACTTGAGGTTTTTTTTGCCCTCGCATTTCCAATGTTGTTTCACTCAATTTGCTCAACTTTTAATATTTAATTAACTAAATGCAATTAGCACTTTGATTGCGCGTCATTTCAGCACCAATACAAAGGCACTAGTTACCTTTTGTATATATATTTATTACTTTTATTTATTTTTATTATTATTTTATGAATGCATTTAGCGTTTATTGGTTTGACTTGAGTTGGATGTCGTCTTGTTTGAATAACAAATTAGCAACAAATCAATTTGAATGATTGATTTCTTGGCTCTTCAGTTGTGGTTAAATTTGTTGTTGCTTTTGTTTTTGTTTTTTTTTTTTGTCTCGTGATGTGTGTGCAACAACGTGGTCAACTGCACCTCCTCCAAACAGTTGCCATTAATTAAACACATGCAAAAAAAAAAAAAAAAAGACAACAGCAATCAAATCCAAATGTATAATAAATAAATTCACGCCGAAAAAAAACTCTGAAACGTTAAGCCGCTTTTTTTTTTCTTGACGCAGACAACAACATGTGGAAATAAATTAAGTTAAAATATTCTGCGTTCGTTTTTCTCGTTTTTTTTTTCTTTTGATTTTTGTTGGCAGCTGCTGCTTCTCTTTTATTTTGGTGTTCGAATTCGAATACGAAAATTGATTTGTACATTTTGGAGGCGTTGCAAGGTCAATGCGCATATCGTGTAGCAGCCGGTTCGACAGAAAATTGTGAAGATCGACTCTGAGAGAGGCCGCCACTTGGCATAGAATTCACCCTGACATCAAATGCTCCACTTGAAACGAAGCTCAATGTGTCTTCAAAGAGAGATAAAATTTGATTTGAATGAAACTCAGTGAAATGCAGTTCTGCTTTCAATTGACACGTATAATTTGATATGCTATCGATTTGTTGTTTTATCGAATATTCATTCATAAACACTCATAAATCATTCCTAAAACATTCCTCAACGTTTGCACGTAATGAGATAATCTATGTGGACTACAGGTTTCCGTCACTCCACATGATTAACAGACTCCACTTAGCTTATATACTACATATAATAACATATTGTTGATATTTATTTTTAAAGGTGTTCGAAGTCAAGTCCGTTTCGTTGAAGCGTGAAATCAGTTGATCACATTGCTAATTGTCGGTCATGCAACTCATTTTGACACTTGTAATCAATTTTATGGCCACAAAATAATTATAATAATCGCCCGTCAATTGGATACAACTAAACAGGCTTACATAAGCAAAAAGGCTGCATTTTTAAACAGCTCTATACTCGATATTAAACGTTGGAGAAAATTCAATTCGTTGTGGTAATTCCGATAATTAAGAGTCAAGTAGTGACAACGCTGCACAATTAGAAAAGCGAATTATGAATTCATTTATGTAGTTATTTTATATTTGTATGTGATCATTTAATTCTACTATTGTTCGTTCTATGCTCCGTAGCAATTTGAAAATTTAAGCATATATTCAAAACTTGATAAAATTTCATAATAACAATAAGGAAATCGAATTACGAATTCAAAATATCAATAATCCTTTTTTAAATAATCATTTTGTGTGCACTCAGGTATATTTTACACATAGCACTATATCAATATACCAAATTTAGCCTTTGGTATATTTGTAGTGTTTATTATTATTATTTTTAAATAATCATATTTCTTTTTTATTACACTCTGGTATAATTTGCATATAGTACTGTATAAATATACCGAATATAGCCTTTGGTATATTTATAGTAATTTTGGGGGTATATTAATTTGGTAATTTATAATACCGCACTGTTTGCTTTCATTCAATTTATTATTGTCTTTTCTATATTCTAAAGTAATTTCAAAATTTAAGAATATATTCAAAATACGACAAAATTTCAGTTTCACAATTAGAATGAAAGAAAGTTAATAAATAAATGATAAATGCGTAATATTATTCCTTTCATTCCGTACAGGTTCGCTTTTATACTATATATATTATAATTATATTATTTATATATATTTTATTTGATTAATTTATTTGAATTTAATGTGTTTTCCGGAGAAGTGGAACAATTTGTTGTTTGATTAAAAGTGCGCTGTAAAAGTCTTTAATTTGCCAAGATAATTCCCATAAGATTAAGCGCATAACGAGTAATTAATTGAGACTCGCAGTTTCTGTACCAACTGATTGTTATCTAAGTCTTAAGTGATCTGAGACAAAGCGCTTAATGGAATAACTTTCAAAATGCTTACGTGCCATATTAGCAGAGGCCAAACAAAAAACACACAGATGGCAAATCTTGGAATATTTTCATAATTGTGAAATGAAACGTGCTCGTCTTAATCAAACAATCGCAACAACATCATTGCGAGATCTTAAATCGCTGACATCAATCAGAGAGAACTCAATATATCACTTTACGATGGTCGAGTTGACGTGAGATTGTTAATTCTGTGAGTACACACTGTGAGCACAGAACAAACTGAAAGTGAGCAAACACTCGAAGCAGTGTTGTCAGTAATTTGTTAATTTGTTTATTATTCTTTATAGGCAATTTATTTTTAATTAAAAAAAAGACAGACAGGAGAGGGAGAAGGGAACAACGTCAACAGCAGGTTCATCAATCAGCAAACGGCAGCTGATATTTGAAATTCTATAAACAAATTAGAAACGCGCTGCCATTTGCAATTCTACGAGTTCCCAGCACCCAAGCGGGGGTGTGAGGGGTGGCGAAGGGGAGGAAGGGGGTCCACTATATAACTCACACGGCGCGTAAGCATTTGAGATATGCGCTATGATTTTTTATATCACTTGCCTGACGCTTTTTTTTATGGCCCGACAAATTAATGAAAAATAATTGCAAAAATTATAAATTCAAATTGCGTTTTTGCGCACTTTTGTTGTTATTAAATACCCTATGTCAGCTGCAGGTGGAATGGGAAGTAGAATTAACTTTAAATGTTGTATGCAAATTGAACAAATTGAACGAGACTTGATGCCAATTAATCAGTGCAAAGTTGTTGAGTTGATTTGTTTCGCATTCTAAAGTTTAGGCTAGTTATAGGGTATTTGGCAGTCTGTCAAACTAATTGCGTATGAAAATTGCGTCCATTTGAAACGCAAACACAACACAAAATTGCAATTTGCAATAGAACTCAGAAATGCACTGAAATTTGCCGCAGTTGTGTTTTGTGTGTTCTACAGACTTCTCTCTCTCTCTCTCTGAAAACCCTTCAGATTAAACCCACGCGCCGTTGACTCATTGTTGTTGTTGTTATTGTTGTTGGCTGACATTGAAATGGCAGCAATTTTGTAAATGATTTATTTGGCTTTGGCTTATCGATGTGCCTCATTTGTTTATATTATTTTCGACTTTTGATTTATATATTATGCATATTTTATTGTGATTTGTTTTCTATGTTTATTTTTTATATTTGATTTTCGTTGTGACTTTTGGCATTTTGAGCACACATCAACAAACAAACAAAAAACACACCAAAACCAAAAAAAAAAGAAGAATTCTTCTTTTTTTTCGCTGCTCTCTCATCAATTTCTTATACCACTTGCCTCGGTGACTTTGGTTTGTGCTTCTTATGCTGGCGACTTCTTGTTGACGTGGCTGGCTTTGCGGCCTGGTAAAACTGAACGTTTGTGTTTTATTGTATATATTGCATATATTGCATATATTAGCAATAAATGGCGAGTATTATAAATAATTAAGTTTTTGAAAGTGTGGATAGTTGGTTGTTGGGAGCGCGAATCAGACGCTTAGAGACGGCCAGACGTTTGTCTGGCAAACAAATGACTTAGGCAACGAACTTGTTTTTTCGGCCGCACTTTTTTTTTCTTCTCATATATTCATATATGTATATATAAAAATGTATATATACGTATATTATTTTTCATATATATCTGTGTATATAAATTGAATTGAAATGATAATGTAAAAACGATTGCACTTTATTTATGCTTTTTGCGCACTTCTTTGCATTGTTTATGAATCTCGACTCGACGGTTACGGTTATGCAAAGCAACACTGAGAGCAACAGCAGCAGCAGCAGCGACAACAGCGAAAGAAACAACGACAACAATTTAACAACAAAAATTTAATCACTTGCACTTTGTGCAGTCTTTTTGTTTGTTTTTGTATTTTACCAGCTGCTGTTTTTTGTTTTGTTGTATTGATTAACCCGTTTAAATGTACACTTCTCTGTTGTTGTTGTTGCTGTAGTTCATTTAGCAGCGACACACACGTTGCGTGTTGTTTTGTGCTGTTGTTGAGCTGTGTGTATGTTCAACACTTGCGGCCGCGACAACGTCTCAAATGAAACTGAAAGCAGAAACAGAAACCGCGACCAACCATCAACCGAAACCAACTCAGTTCAGCTCAGTTTTTAGCTTGACTCAACTTCAACAGTTTGCTCTGGTCTGCTCTGCTCAGCTCTGCTCACCTGAGCTCAACTCAGCTGAGTCGAGTCGACGCGACGCGACGCGACGTCAGTCAGCTTCGTTTCAGTTGCGTTCGCTCTGTTTAGTTTGGAATCTTAAGAGCGTGATGCTGATAAAGTGCCAACGTGCTGGCCCCGAAATCTCAACTAGGCGCCATGTGCATACATTATGCGTATGTGTTTAACTTCGATTTAGTACGTATTGGCATTCTCAATCTATTAGAAAGTGCTCAACTTATAGATACCCAGTGACAGCATCTCAGGTAACTCAAATATGAGGGAAACCAAATTTGTGCGCTCAAAGTTATGCAGAGACTGCAAGTGACGTAACCCAGATTACTTTATTATTTACAACGTCATAAATATTACATGTAATAGATAGTTAGCTATGATAGCGTATGCTAATGTTTTCATAATTGTAGCAATTATGTGGCAACTAATTCAAGCCTTTATTGCGAAATCGTTGTAATATTTATAGCGCACATTATTCGATGTAATAATGTTTTAAAGACAATCTTTATAAAATAAATACTACGTTCAAGATACCTTTGAAAAAATAAATAAATACATTTGATACTCAAAGAAAGAAAAGAGTGTATTATTTGATAACTAAAATTTCATATACAATATTAATGACTGAAGAAATATCTTCAAGAAACATTCCAAATATTATTAGATTGAAAATGAATGAATTTTTTTATTATTGAAGTATTGAATCAATTTAAATATCATGAATTTTCTTTCAGAAATTATAAGAAAAAATAAAAAATTTAAGTATTGCATAATTAACAAGTAAGAAAGCTACAGTCGAGTGTACTCGACTGTGAGATACCCGCTACCCATTTTGAATAAAAGCAATATATTTTGCGGTATTATTCTCAAAATATACCAAATATACTGCAAAAATACTAAAAATATACCAAATGGTATATGTGGTATATCGATATAGTGCCGCATTCAAAATATACCATAGACGGCACAATATACCAGATTGTCAGCCAAAGCAACTCAGACCCCTAGTAAGTAGGCGTTTTTGCCCATACAAAAGTATTTCTTTAATAACTTCGACAATTTTTATCTGATCGCAACCTAATTTTCAGGGATCATAACTACTATAGTTATTACCGTATATACCAAAATTCGTAACCCTAGCTTTAAAATTACGCTTGTTATTCGATTTTTTTGATTTGCAGGGGCGGAAGTGGGCGTGGCAAAAATTTGAAACAAACTTGATCTGCGTGCAAACATAACAAATGCTGTCGAAAAAAAATTATAGCTCTATCTCTTATAGTCTCTGAGATCTAGGTGTTCATACGGACAGACGGACAGACGGACAGACACACAGACGGACAGACGGACATGGCTATATCGTCTCGGCTGTTGACGCTGATCAAGAATATATATACTTTATAGGGTCGGAGATGCCTCCTTCTACCTGTTACATACATTTCCTGCCGGCACAAAGTTATAATACCCTTCTACCCTATGGGTAGCGGGTATAAAAATTCATTTAATTTTCTTCAGAAATCGTACTAAAAATAATAGATTCAACATTGAACTATTAATTTAAATGTTATTCAATCCATTTCCTTCAGAAATCACTGTAAAAGTTATGACTCTAATATTGAAGAATTGAATTAACTTAAATCGATCTAAAAATAATATATTGAAATTATTAATTCATTTCAACTATGTAAAGAATTTAATCTTCTAATTATTTTTATTTTAAACTGCTGCTATAACTTTTATACTAATCTTCTATTATCTCTTTTATTTCTACAATTATTATTTTACATCTTTTACTACAGAATCTACATATTCTAATACTATAATTTTTTCTTAAACTGTTCAACTACTTTGTTTGGATTTTTTTTACTACTATTTCTACTACTCCTTAAATTACTTCTTCTTCTACACCAAAACAACTTTTGCGTTACTCGACACTACTAAACTAAATTTATTGCCCCGATTGCTTTATTTTATTACTACTGCCATTTTTGGAAGTTCTTTGCACGTTGACCTTTTTATTTGTTGTTGTGACTAAGCCAGCGATCAAAACAGAAAACAAAATCAAGCAATATAAATAATGCTCATCTGGCTTCATCAAAATTCATGCCGAAATCATAATGCAAGGCGAACTGAGGTCTGTCACTTATCTCTCTCTCCATTCGCATAAATATATACAAATATATATATATATATATACATACATATAGGAGGAAGTTCGTCTACCCAAAGTCGCCAAAATGGAGCGTGTAGCGAATTTAATATTGTTGCCCAGGTCTGGTCAGGCTGCCTCATAAAACCTCATAAACATGCCCGATGCCATCGATTAGCCTATCAATAAAACAAAAAAGACACAAACAAAACAATACGAACTAAAACTTAATATAAATAAAATTAAAAAACAAAAACCAATAAAAAAGACATGCGGAACTGCTTGACATAAAAAGAAACTTGAAAGTTTCATCAAGTTTTTGTTTGAGACAAATGAATCTTATTTGTGTTCTTTTTGGTCACTTAATTGAATTTTCGTTTGCTGTTCTTTCTCTCATTTTTCACTCTTGGAACAATTTTGCTGCAATTTAAATTGCATTTGCGTCTTGTTAATTGTTGTGTTGGCGTCTCAAGGTTTATTCAATGTTGTTAAAATGCTTTGCGTTAGCAAAACTCAGGCGAGACATTTTTATAAGTTATTTGTATTCTGTTTTTTTTTTTTGTTTTTTACAAATTTCACGAGACATTTTGTTGTGCAGTTCCAACAAAAAAGGCAACACAACATTTTATTTTGCAATTCAGTTGACTGCAAAAAGGTGTAATAAATTGCTTAGAATGTGTAGCAGGTAGAAATTTAATGAGCAGCTAATATTCAGGTTGAAATTGTCTAGAATGTGTAGCTTTAATATTTTGTAATTAAAATGATTAATACAAATATTTCCCAGAAAAAAAAATGGTTTAAGCATTTGTTCTTACAACTAATTACAAATTGTTTTCAAAATTAATAAATTTGTAACACTTTAAATTTTTAAGTTTAAATTAATGATTTCTGTCTGCAAAAATGATGCATAAAACAAGTAAAGTAGGGAAATAGAGACTTTATTCAACAAAATAAAAATGTATTCTTAAGTCAGGGTATCATCTAGTCGTTCAGTTTTCTAATGTTGCTGCAACTAATGTTGCTTTTGGTAAGCCTTTTATTTTGAAGATTGTGCGCTCTTTGAATAAAGTTGTCGCTGATTTAATGACAGCCACAAATGTGTCTCTGTCCCATCTGATTTTTGGACAAACAGTTGTTGCCCGTTGTTGATTGTTTGTCTAAATTGTCTTTTCCACATAAAAATCGTGTGCGTTATGACCTACGTGCGTTGTTCGGTGCTTCCTCAAATGCGGTTCAGTTTTGGATCTGTGGTTCGTTGAATTTTTAATTGCAAAATGTACTTTTTTATCATAATGTTTTTGTTTTTTGCTTGTAATGTATTTATGACACATTTTAGACCTATTTCGGCTGAAGGACTCGTGTTTTAACAACTGTTTATTTGCAAAAGAAATTTGACATATTGTGGCAAAAGTTAAGACTTAAAAAGAGTGCAAAGGAATATCATATCCAGGGTATAGAGAATTCGGCACCCAAACGTAGCCTGTTCTCTCCTCCTTCTTTTTTTGCGTACTGTTTTCGAGCTTATATAATGTATATTTTGAATTTAAGCACTGAAATTTCACGCTCTATTATTCATTTTGTTGTTGCCGTTTATTTCTCCGTACTTTATGTAAATTTTGCAAACTTTCAATAAACTTATTTATTGCACATTTTGCGTTGAGAATTTATGCGGCTCACGCAATTTTCATGCATTTCGCGCTTTCGTTATAATTATGCAATTAATTTGCTTGTTTTTTTTTCCTTTTGATGGTTGTTATCGTTTTGTTATTGTTTTCATTTCGATTTTGCACAATTCGTTGCTTGTTTCTGGACATGAAAAACCCAAAGCAAAAAAAAGTCGGGAGTATTATATTATTTGCAATCGAGACGTGTCTTGCGAGAGTATAAATCTGTTTTGAATACACACTCACAACTCACAACACTCACACTTAAACACCCACTTAGAGGGTTCAATTCGCGCTTAATTCGAAAAAGTGCTAATCAATTGATAAAGTTACCAACTTGTTGCGTTTTATTTTGTTTTGTTTGCGGCCAATTAACGAAATGCGGTTTACCACTTCAAACTGGTGCAAGTCCGTGCAAGTCACGATTATATATAACTACTATATACTGTATATCCGAATAAATATATCCTGTCGTGTGGGTGTACGCACTTATGATCAACGAACAACTGAAACAAAGTTCCCCCATTGCATGCCCTTTTTGTACAATTTTTGTGACTTATGAATTGTTTCAATATTTGTCAATTGGTTGCAAACGGACGTTTAGACAATGCGTTTTTATGGTGCACAAACATTGGGCGCACCTTTAGCTAACACAGTATTATGACAACTGATACTACGATAAGATTATCTATACTATACTATATAGTTGCTTAGCGCTTGTTCATCAGAATCTACATTGGAATTACCGTTCGCCTTAAATGCGTCACAAGGCCATTTGTGGGAGTGAACACTTGGCTATTCCTCCATTTCCATCTCTATCTTTTTCTACATTTCGCGCTGTCTTTGTTTCATTCCCTATCTCTGAGCTGAACTCACTTAATTAGCATTTGCTGGAATTACCAAGCTGACAGTGCGAGAGGACTTTGAGCAAATGAAGCCCTCAAATTCAGCATTTCACTTGAACTCGCTGCTACCTGAGTTCGTTGTCTAAGTCTTTTGTTTTGCCTTGCCCTACGTTGATTACTTTTCGGGTGTGCAGAATATTTCACCGGGTTTAGCTGAATGAATGTGTTTGAGGCAGATAGCAAATAGAGTGTGCTAGATTTTTGGAGAAGTTATTGTGGAATTGTGCGATGAGAATCAAGAGATTCTTAACAATTAATATTACACAAAATGTATCCAATAATCAAAAAATTGTATTTTCAACTATCTATAAATAAATGTAAGCAATTTTTAGAGTTTCTTTTCGTATTTCGTATACCATTAAAATCTAAGCTAGATTTCATAATTTATGTCTTTATATGTAGGCATTAAGACTCTGGCACTTTATCAATTAGCTTATATTAATAACTTAAAATTGTTTTTCTTTGAAGAAGGCTTTAAGCAACTTATCAATTAAAAATTCGTTAATAAACTTTTTAATTAAATATTTTATTATAAGTAGTCAACTTATCAACTTAATATTATCAGTTTTTCTGGCTATTATCTAAGTATTATTCGCAAGATCATAGCTCAACTTCGCTCAAGTAAATGTCAAATTGCCAATCACATGTTGGAGTTTAATTTAATATGAAGAGAATGTTAGTCAGTTAGTGCGAATCCGGTTAATAAAATAATAATAATAATAATAATACATTAATGTCATAAGAATTAAGCTATAAACCGAATTAAAAGTTAGTGTATAAACGATTCGGCAACACTATAAAATGATAAGCAATCAAAATACCATTGCCCATTTTCTTTTTGCACGCTGTTGAGGTTGTCGTTGTTTTTTGTCGGAGTTGTTGTTGTGTGAAGTGGCTATAGAAAAATCGTGCATTTTATTTATATCATCGTTTTGCCGCTGGCAGACAAACCGTCTCGAGCAGCGTCTCTAAAGCAGTTGTTCCGAGCACGCATTTTTATTGAGATTTATTTTGATTTCATTTCGCTCTTCTTATTTCGTCTTTTTGTTCTCGTTTTTTTTTCTTTTTGGCTGCCGGAGGGTTCAATGCCAAAAATGCCAAGCTGCTGTTTATTTTGTTTTTTAAACTTGGTTTATTTTTTGTTTTTTGCTTTTTTTTGGAGCCCCTCATTTTTGGCATGCGACCTGCACGAGCCTTAAAGACGACCAAATTGTTGGCAATCTTTAGGGGCATCTTTATGGTGTTGTGTGCTGTGTGTATCCTGCAAATGATTTCATCGTCTCTCACTCGCTTGACGTGCTTATGTGGGCCTTAATTGTTTTATTTGAGTGCCATTATGTGCAGGCACTTTGATTTTTTTTTTTGCCCTCTTCGTTGATGTCGTTGGTTGTTTTTTTTTTTTTTTTTGTCTTTTGCTTAAGTGCTTATGCTGCCTCGATTCGTTTATGATCGTTATGATGTCATGCCAAAGCAAATTCCTCTTCATTTTTGTACTGGTTTTTTTTTTTCTTTTTGTATAACTTTTTTTTTGTTTTGCGGCTCGAGCCATATTTGAAATACGTTGTTCTACTTTTCTTATGAGACAATCGCCTATTATTTGCTTTTAACAATTTGTTGAAAATGCGTCACTGTCATTGCGGCCTTTTTTTATTTTTAAATATTTAACCAACAAAAAGCGTAAAAAAATACACACAAAAAACGAAAAACAAAACAAAAAAACCTTTCAAGACGAAACTGGAAATTTTCGTTAGGCAGTTAATGGCAACGCGTCGTCCCCTTTTAACAAATCGTTTTTTTAACTAACTAATCTTTGTTTTAGGCTATTTATTTGTTATTGTTATTGTCATTGTTATTTGTTCTATTTGTTTGCTTTTGCCCGACTTTATGGCTGTTACATTAGCCAAACAATTGCTGACACCGTGAAATATGCCATCGCTTTGCGAGACGCCACCGCAGCAAGAAATCCAACACAAAAAAAATACGGGGGAAAAAAGCTTGGCAATGTCAAGTGCTTTGCAATGGGAATATTGGCTTGAGGTTTATGGTTCATGGCATAATATACTTGCTCGCAAATTACCGCATCACTAAAATGTGCTAAAAAGATACAAAGAAAAACTAAAATGAAAAGAAAAGAGCACAAAACAAACTCACATTTCTCAGTTTTACAATTTTATTATTTTTCGCTGGTCGTCGCCTGTCGCGCTTAAATCGTTTCGTATTATTTATTGACCCCATATATGTAGAATAAATTAGCATTAGTTCTGATTCATCGTGCTTTGCTATATATTTGTTAAATGAGTCGAAAAGTCGGTGTTTCTTTTGAAGCATAAATTGATTATTGATAGGCTTTATATTTTTGCATATGAACAAAAATTATGTTTCTTTAAGCTATTTTATTAATTTATGCTTAAAATACGTTTTCGAAAGATGTGCGTCATCTTCAATGCGAGGCTTATCTGCGTTGTTTAGGAAAATTACCACATTATGGTTATTCAGTTTATCTAATTGCAAGGCGTTTGATCTGCTCGGTTATACAAGTTTAAGGTCTGGTAATCTCAATTGCTGTGCAACAGACAAACTTTGCAAGTCATCGTTTGTGTCCAAAAGATGCACAGCTTAAAAAGAAATTAAATTTAAGTCACGCATCAAGTCTGAGAATTGGTAAACCGAAGATTTTTAACACTCAAGTTTGATCCTCATTTACCATAAGTATGTTTTACTACAGATCTGTATCTTAAATAAAATACAATCTTGTGTACCCCTGAAAATGTCGCGTTCCTAACATCAGTGTTGAATAACATTCTTGGCGTTAAGCCTGCTATTGGACACGACACGTTAAAAAATTCCCCTGAAAGATGATTCAAACTAAACCCCCTGATATGCCACTCGATTCGTGACTATTTGGATAACTGGGTCGCCATGGAACATGGCTATGTACCTGCTTTATCGTTATGCCCGACTTTATCGTCGAGCCAGCAAGAATTCTAAGACTGCTATCGCAACTCTAAGTCTAATAATGTCTATGGGGCGAGCAGCTGTTCAAAAAGCTGAGAACATAAATATTTACGAGCGTCAAATTGCCATGCTTGGAATACTTGAGCACAGGTTACACAGCCACCAGCATGGTGTGAAAAACCTCAGAGGCCGTTCAGCTTTGCCCCCCCTTCGTTCCACGTTTTGCAGCACGTTTCAAGAGCGAGGTGAATTCTTGCACTGAAGACAAAATGGCACGTTTGGCTTGGCAACAACCACAGTTGCAGTTGTAGCTGCACTTGCCATGACTTTCTTCAAACAAAACATTGTTGCAACAGCGTGGCAACAAATACAACAACAAAACAGCTTGGCTACTCAAATGTCATGACATTTCCCCAGCTCATCAGCCCAGCTCTAATGTCAATTTTTGGCTTTTTATGAAACTCGCTACACTGCAAGAAAATAATGCGGAGTTTACAATTTGGATTTCCCAACTAATCAAGCTCTCTTCCCTTCTTCTTTATAGAGCCCAAAACGCTGGTGACTGTGGGACAATCGTCGAGCATTGATGACAACGAAACGCTTGACGAGATCAACTTGAACGCCAGCAGCAGCGACGACTCTGCTGTCGCCGCCGCAGCTGTAGCCAACAGCGCCAACAATTCATATCTAAGTGCGGGCGATGCTAATGCAAATCCCTTGCTAGATCCCCCAACCAATACTGACTCTTTGCTTAGCCAGGCGGCCTCTTCATTCGGCGCGTTGCCCTCGGTGGCCTCCAACGTTTTCTCCACCTTCTCGAAACGCATCTACGCAGGCAGCCAGAGGGAAGCAATAGACGAACAGCAGCCACAATTGGACATACAACCGACTTACATACAACAAGCAGCTCACTTGCCACCACCAGCTGCAGTTGCGCCTCCACCCTTCTATGCTGCACCGCCTTCGACTGTAGGTGAAGCTGCACCGGAGCCACCAAAATTCTATGCGCCCACTGAGCTGCCGAATCTAAGCGCAGCTCCCGCAGTGCCACCAACAACTGGTGGACAAAATACGTATCGTAACACCGCCAGAAAGAAGATCTACGCGCCCATTCCCGGTTTTTCCGAGCAACAGCAAGCAGCTCCTCAACCAGCTGCATTACCCTTTGCCACACCACCATATCCAACACAGCCAGCTGTAGCCACCTTTGAGCCACCGGCTCCAGCTCCAGCTCCTGTGCAGGAAGAACGCAAGTCTGGCGGCGGTCTCTTCTCGCTGACCAACTTGGTACCAAGTGGAGTGCTGCAGAACATCTCTGGATTAGTGCAATCAGCTACAGGTCGCAGTTCCGAGTCAGCTCCGCAAGCTCCGCAAGCTCCTCCAGCTGCAGATTACAACGCTCCAAATCCTGGTTACTTTGACATTAGCACCTCCTCGGGTGGCAATTACTTTGCACCCCCTCAGGCATCAACTGATTACTTTGCACCCACTGCTACTGCACCACCCACTGTCGGTGGTTTCTTCAATCCTGCTACAGTAGCTGCACCAGCTGCTCCTCCTCCAGTTGGCAGCTTCTTTAATCCCACTGAAGTTGCTGCTCCACCTGCTATCGGGGGATACTTTAATCCGCTGCCTGTTGCCGGAGCTCCAGAGGCAGTTGCTCTGCCGTCTGCCGTTGTTCCACCCTCGGCAGTTTCAGGCCCATCAGCTGCCGTTTTTCCACCGTCGGCAGTCTCAGGACCACCAGCTGTAGCTCTTCTACCAACTACTTCATTACCTTCAGCCGTACTTCCACCAGCGGTTGTAGCTCCTTCCTTGGCAGCTGCTCCGCCACCAGTTGCACTACCGCTAGCATCAACGCCGTTCTCGGCAGTTGCTCCACCACCAGCAGCACCTCCAGCCGTTTCGCAATCACCCTTTGGAGCTGTTAGTCAACCACTCACAGTAGCTGCTCCGGTAATTTCCTCAGCAGCTCCTCCAGTAGCTTACGCAGGAGCTCCGCCAGCCGTAGCTCAGTCTCTCTTCGGAGCTCCTCCATCGACTTTTGGACAACCACCTTTAGCAGATCCTGCATCAGCTCTTGGACAAACACCTTTAGCAGCTCCTCCAACAGCTGTTAGTCAATCACTTTCAGTAACTGCTCAAGGAGTTTCATCAGCAGCTCCTCCACCCGTTGCTCAGTCTCTTTTCGGAGCTCCTCCACCGGCTGTTAGTCAACCACTCGCAGTAGCTGCTCCGTCATTTGCTCAGCCAGCACCTCAACTACCACCTCAAGTTGGGAGCGTTCCATCCATCGGCCCACCAACAGCAGCAGCACCTGCTGTACCCCCTCCGGCAGCGGGACAAACTTCATATCGCCTGCAAAAGGGCACCCGTCTCTACAAGAGTCCTTTGACAGCCCAGGAAACCGCAACGCCCATCGGAGCCTTTGGACAACAAGCTGGTTTTACAGCCAGTCCCTTTGCACCAACATCGGTAGCGCCAACAGCGGCTATCTTTAATCCTTTCGGAGCACCGGCCACAGGAGTCGATTTATTTGCAGCCCAACCAACATATCCTGGACACCAGCCAGCACCGTCAATTCAGCAATTGCCGCCATCGGTCTTTCCGCCAGCTCCACAGCAACCATATATTAGTACAACAGCGGAGCCAACGCAAGGAGTACCTCTCTATCCACCAGCAGCTGAACAGACAATCACACAGCCAGCTCCTGCAAAGTCAGAGCCACCACAACCTAAACCAGAGCCAATCTCGGCAAATCCACAGCCAAGTCAGCAAGTTGCTCCCATCAGTGCATCGCTCTTTGCGCCAGTACCAACGCAGGAGGTTTCTCTCGCTGCCAGCTCTGAAGTTGAACCAACAGTACCTCTTTATCCACCAACTGCATCACAAACGCTTGCAGAGCAATCTCCGTCTAAACCGGAACAAAGTCAAGAAGGTCCTATCAGCGCTTCGCATTTTGCGCCAGTTTCAACACAGGATCTCTTTGCCAGCTCCGCAGCTAAAACAGTACCAGAACTTTCCTCTTATCCAGAATCCAGCACAGTTCCAGCACAAGAGGTTGCCCTCTATCCACCAGCTGCAGTTACAACTCCGCCTATACCAGAGCCAACTCAAGAAGTTCCTCCCATCAGCGCATCGTTCTTTGCGGCTGTTCCAACACAGGAAGTTCCGCTCTTTTCAAGCTCTGTAGTCGAGGCAGCATCAGGACCATCTGATCCACAATCGCTTGCAGCTCGCGTTGAGTCTAAGGTAGATCAAACTATTCCTCAGCAAGTTCCGCTCTTTGCTGCACCCCCAACAACAACAGCATTCGAAGCAGATTCCCAGCTCTTGCCCAGCTCCACAGCGGAAACAACACAAAACTTACCTTATCCTCCCGTATCAGGACTTTTTACGCCGCAGATTTCTATCGAACCGTTGCAAGCACAGATCAGTCAACAAGTTCCCTTGTTTACTGCACCGCCAACAAGTGCTGCACAGGAAATAGGACTGTTTCCAAGTTCCACAGCTGAAAGCGTTTCATTCTTTGCTCCAGCGCAGATAGAAACCTCGACCATTCCCAAGACAGACTCGTCAGCAACTCTTCTAGAAGTAAATAAGACCGAAGCTGAAGTGATAGAACCGTCAACTGATTTTACTGAAAGCACACCATTGTTTGTGCCTGTGCCAACAGCTGAAACTACCCAACAAGTTGAGCTTTATCCTCCTGCAGCTGCTACCGCTGACATAAGTCAGGAAACTTCAGATACCCTCACAACCGGCAGTCTATTTGGAGCACCTCAAGTTACTCTAGAGCCTGTAGCTCCAATCGGCAACGTTGCTCCACCATCAGCCAGCGATTTCTTTGCTCTACCACCTCAATCTATCGACGCCACAAGCGCTGCGTTAACCACACAAACGACTACGACATTCTTCAATCCTTTCGCGCAGACCATTACGACACCACTTCCGCAGGAAGTACTGCCACCACCGATAGGATTTGTAGCGCCCGACGCAAATCAACTTTTCGAGGCTAAAACCATTGAGCCTGTGCTAGAAACCGAACAAGTAACAACCCTAGCACCGCCACCCACAGCACCCAAACCAACGGATAGCTCAGCAGCTCCATTGGCAAATCCATTCCGCAGAAGCAGCGACGCCATCGCACATCCAGCAGCTGCTCCATCGCCATTGCAGAGCTTCTTTAAGCCAGCTAGCAACGGTGGCAGTGATTTCAATTTCTTTGCGGCACCCACAGAAGCTGCTCAATTCCCGGAATTTCCCGCTCAATTGAACATAGCTCCGCCTCCGCTAGCGCAGGAACCACCACCGGCAACCACAACTGATAGCAACCAAGTCTCTGGCGCACTTGGCTTTGAGCAACTGCTCAGCGACACACAGCAAATTGTAAATTCCAACGCAAACGTCTATCAAAATTCAAGTGTAAACTCTTTTTCGGGCTTTTTTGGCGGTCCATCTGAGACGCCACAACTTGTTCAACAACAACAACCACAAATTCCGGCATCAGTTGCAGTTTCTACTGCTGCACCGCCCTCAGGAAATTTCTTTGATCATTTTGCGGCCGCTGCTCCGGGACAACAGGAGGATCAACGCATACAAAACTTTTTCAACAATCCACCGCTGCAGGATCAACCCGCAGCTCCCGGAGAACTCAAGTACGATCTAGTCCACAGTGGTTTGCCCACAAAACACTTTGAGGGACGCTCCCAAACATCAGCTTCAAATCAGGTTGAGCCCCCTTCCTCAGCCTGCTCTGATTTCTCTACGGCAACAAGGGGAACTCCTCAGCAGCAGCAACAGCAGACTCAGCAACCACAACAAGTACAGCCGCAACAGCAGTCCGAGTCTAATCAGACAGAAGATCTGCAGAAATTGTATCAGGGAGAATTACCCGAGGAGATTCTACAACAATTAAGAATGGCCAGCGAAAAGGGTCAGGCGATTGCGACGCCAGCCGATACGGTTGTAAGTTGGCTAACTTTCGCCTTTCATTGGTATTTCCAATTAAAATTTCTTATTTATTGGTAGGTTTACACTCCTGTGTTGTTGCATTGGTTTTACAAGCGCAGTGTGGACAGCAAATTTGTGTGGACTCCATTCAGCCATTACGATTCAGCTCTACTCGAGACTAGCCTGACTAGCGGTAAGTTTCTCAATAGAAGTACTTAATTATATCAAAATAAAGTAGTTAGATGTGCTATTACTACTTTACTTTCCTTCACACTCCCTTAGAAGAATCGGATTCATCAAGCATTGTGCCCGTAGAAGGTGGTCGCTACGATGTCAACATCAAGGAGCGCACCAAGACACCTGTGTTCTGGGAGGGAAAGGCCATCGAAGTGCGACGCTGTTCCTGGTTCTACAAAGGTGTCGACTCAAAGTACGTGCCATATGCCGAGGAAACGGCGGCAGCACTTGAGGCTGAATACAAACGTGCCACCGAAACGGGTGAATGGCTAAAGAAGATACCGTTGGGCAACGGCGAGCAGGTGACAATGCATGGTCCCAACGTCATTGTACACTTTATGCCGCCATCAAATGCAGATACCTGGGGCGGCACCGTGCAGAGCTCGTCACGTCCCTTGGTGGTCAAGCGAGACTTGAATGATTTCAAAATTCAGCAGGGTGAATCACAGCGCGTAGATCATTTGCTGTTCATGGTACATGGCATTGGGTCAGCTTGCGATCTGAAGATGCGCAACGTCGAGGAAGTTGGTAAGTCTACAAAATATTGGATTGTCTAGTTAAGTTATTAATCTGTTAAAACTCCTTCCAGTTGATGATTTCCGCATTATTGCCCAGCAGCTGGTACAATCACACTATAAGAATTCCACAGACATGGGTCTGGTGGGTCGCGTCGAAGTACTGCCCATTGAATGGCATGGCCATTTGCACTCCGAGGAGCTGGGCATCGATGAGAAGCTCAAGTCCATTACGCTAGAGTCCATTCCACGTTTGCGCAACTTCACCAACGACACGCTGCTTGATGTGTTGTTCTACACGAGTCCCAAGTACTGTCAGAAGATCATGAACACTGTGGCCGATGCCTTGAACGAAGTGTATCTGAAATATCGCATGCGACATCCTGAATTTAATGGCGGCGTTTCCTTGGCTGGTCACAGTTTGGGCTCGTTGATTCTCTTTGATTTGCTCTGCCATCAGGAGCCACTCAAGGAAAGCGAAGAGGAAAACAAAGAGAATCCTGATCAGTTGCCGCGCAAGCAGCAGCATCAACAGGGGGCCGACCAGGTGCAGTTGCCCAACAATGATAAAATGCTACCCAAACAGGTCAGCTATGCCATGGGCATGGGCGTGGCAGGCACTGGGCAACCGGTCATCAATTACACACAATTGATATTCCACCCCAAGAAGTTCTTTGCTTTGGGCTCACCCATTGGCATGTTTGTCACCATACGTGGCATCGATAAGCTTGGTCTTGATTTTCGTCTACCCACTTGTGCGGGCTTCTACAACATATTCCATCCCTTTGATCCGGTTGCGTATCGCATCGAGGCCCTGGTTAATCCCGACATGAAGGGCATACGTCCGGTGTTGATACCACATCACAAGGGACGCAAACGCATGCATCTGGAGCTGAAGGAGACAATGACGCGCGTGGGTGCAGATATTAAGCAACGATTCATGGACACATTCAAGACAACCCTTGATAGCGTTAATTTCCTGGCCACGGTCACTAAAGTCAAGAAGGAGGCCGAAGAGTCGCTAGAAAAAGAGGTGAGCTTAATCTATTATTTCGCCAAGAGAGTTTCTAAACAATTGCCTTAGAGCTCCTCCTCCTCGCAGGTATTCCAAAAGCAAACTGAGGACCAAGACGAATCATCAGTGGCGACCACATCGACGCATGCGCGTCAACGAACCGATTCCGAATCCACTACAACATCAGATCCAGAATTCATTGAATTAGATTTTCCACTTGGCAAGCTGAATGATTCAAAGCGCGTGGATTATGTGCTCCAAGAGGCCCCGCTGGAGTTCATCAACGAGTACATCTTCGCTCTGAGCAGTCACGTCTGCTACTGGTAAGAAGTTAACAAATTAACTATATAAAGCCGATTAGTAATCTCTTTTCTTCCTCTATTTTAGGGCATCTGAAGACACAATTCTGTTTGTAATGAAGGAAATCTATGCAGGATTGGGTATTAGCACCGATAGCCAAGTACCGCAGCAATCCATGACCATTGAGAGGCCCAGCTCACGGACAAACAGTGTTAGTCAGTCGCTGTTGCCGATGTGAGTTGACAATTTGTGGACACAACACAGACAGACAGATACACTGTTGTAGCTCGTTATCTTCGTCGTCGTGTAATACATCATTTATTATTACAAATCTTTAGTGACAATTTATTTAAACTATGTTATTTGTTAGCAAAATCATACAAAGAATTTTTTACATGTGCAACTCTAACTTGGTTAATGGTTATATCAAATTAAGAAGTCTTGCATTGTCAGCAAACAAACATCCGCCAAGGATCAATGTTTGAAGAGCTTTACAACAAAAAAAAAACCAAAATAGTCAGTCTATGAAAAAAGAAACGATAAATGTACACTACTATTATTAACTGCATATCTACTATGTGCTGTTGTTCGTTTTGTAAAATTGCGTTTATAACATGACTTTGTAACTTTTATGAGCGTATGCTAAATAAAAAAGTGTATGTCCAACAAAAATATTCAAATATATAAATAAACTCAATAAAATACAAATCCCGCATAAAGATTTGAATTTTTCCGCCATTATATATTTATTTATCATTTGTTATCGATTCGTGAGCAAGACAGCTATCGTCATCAGGTGTTTTAGGGTTGCAATTCGCAGGCAGTGTTTTGATTGTGCTGAGTTATCGGCCGACCACCACACAGTCTATCGCTCGCCTACTAATTCATTCATTACTTTCTATTATTTGTTGTAAATATTTTTGTTTTAAAATGGTATAAACTGCGCGTAAAACGTATCCCAAATAGTGCAACATGAGGCTTTAAGGTGTCGCCAAGGCTTTATGCATGTTGTTTGCCGCGTAACTAAAGCACAATTGCGTTTTATTCCACCTGCCAAGTGTGCGCACAACACAAGGACGGGGGCCAGAGATTGCTGTGCTGTGTCGTCGTCGTTGTCATTTCCCAGTGCCAAATACAAAAAAAGTGCTAGTTGAATAGCGTCCATGAGTACCTGGCATAAAAAAAAAGAAGGCAACACCTGGTGTAAGAATCAGTCAGCAAGGCGATGACGATGAAAATACATTAGGTGAGCAGCAAATACACCAGTGTGTAAAGTGCCAGCAATAGCAACAACAATTTGCAGCGCTTCAGTGACTATAAAAAAAATGCCACTTGCTCGCTCGCTTCCAAATACGTATGCAAGCTGCCTCTCACTCTCCCACACACACACTGACAAACAGTCTGCAATTGTTGTTGTTGTTGCTGTCGCTCGTAGAAGATGCAATGGGCAAAGCTTATCTATTCGCGTTTGCTTTCAGTTTTGAAATACGTACACGACATATATATCTATGTATAGCTGGAAACGCAAACTGGAAACGAGAATACTCAGCGCACAAAAATTGCAGGATAAGAATTAATTAAATACATGCCAAAATAACAATTAAAAGAAAAACAACAATCGCAACGGAAACAATGAGTTGGCTACGAACCAGTCCATTGCGTCAGAGTCTCACACGGCACAGTGGCAGCTCTGGCGGTAGCAGCGGCAACTCTGGCGGTAGCCACACTATTCAACGACCCATCGATGCGGCTACCGATTGTGATCCCCGTGCCTGCTACGATAGCTTTTGCAAGCACTGGCAACAGGCTCATGAGATCATACAACATTCGGGAGGTCCGCCTACGCATGACGATGTACTGGGCGTGGTGTCGCATCTGGACTATATGGTAACGCTGCTGCTGGTCGAACTGCATCATTGCAACAAAGTGTCACTGCCCACCACGGATGCAGCGCCTCCAGCGGCACCTTGTCTGGAATTTCTGCTCAGCGAGAATCTGCTGGACAAGCTCTACGAATGGGCGAGCACAACAGGACGCTATGCCAACGCTGTGCGGCTGGAGCAGCTGAAGTTGTACGAGTTACTTGTCAGCCATTCGCGTCATCAGCTGCTATGTCACGAGCCGTTTTTTGCGGCCGCTGCTCAAAATCTTAGCGTCGAGTCAGGGCGAGATATTTCCGCCAGATCTCGAGAAACGTTTGGTCATTCTGCTCAATCAGTTGTGTGTGGTGCTAATGCAGAATGTGCATCTGCTGGATCTGTTCTTCTTCTCGGCACAAACGCAAGTGCAGGAGCAAATACAAAACGGCAGCCTGCCGCAGCCCAAAAGCGGCACCACCACCAAGTAAAGTCTTGAAATTTACTCGTTTTTATTTGAAAGTCATTAATTCTTAATTATTTACAGCTTCATAATCTTCTCCCTGCTCATACCGTATGTGCATCGCGAGGGCAGCTTGGGACATCAGGCACGCGATGCGTTACTGCTCTGCATGGCGCTGTCGCAGAAGAACTCCAACATTGGCCACTACATTGCACAATACTCGTCCATTTGCCCGCTACTCGTCACTGGCCTTGGTGGTCTCTATTCTCGGTTACCCAACAGCATTGAGATTAGCTCGATTGATTGGCATCGCATTACCCCAGATGATGTCACCGAAATACCCGAGTTGACCTTGTTTATGAATGCCCTGGAGTTTTGCAATGCTGTCGTCCAAGTGGCCCATGAGATGATCAAACAGCAGCTGTTGGACTTCATGTATCAGGGCTTTATTGTGCCGGTCCTTGGACCAGCAATACTCCAGGTGAGTGTTTGCAGTTTGTTACGCTTGTCTTGGCTCTTCACGTAAAAACTTGTCTTCGATGCATTTCTTGTGGTGTTGGTTGCAAAGTTTGTCACTTATCCCTGTGGTATATATGTCTGTTTGATGCTTCTACTTAGTATATATATTGCTACGTTTATGCGCATCTACTAATCGTGATTAAGATAAATCAACAAACAGAAATTTAATGTCCTTGAAGACTAAAGTATTTTTACTAATTTCAATTATTTTTCATCCACAAAAAAATTACTTTGGACTAAGAATTGTTCACCAACTATATGAAAAAAATATAATTGTAATTTCGTTCTCAGGATTCTTATTTGTTAACTGGATGTTTCTTTGATAGAACTGCTTAGCATAAATATATATTTTATTTCTGAAAATTATAATCTACGTAAAACTTTAATCCAGAGTTTCTGCGGCGAAATTTTCAAGTTTTTGTTAGTACATATTAATTGATTCCATAACTATTATATTACTTCAAAAACATACCAAATATATGGATAAATATAATTTAAAAGAAGTATAGATACTTTCAAACTAATACGTTTTCAAAATTGATGCAAGTATTTCATAATAGATTTAATCTAATATGTACAAATCATGATAAGTGTACAGCATAAACGTGGCGAATATATACAATATATGTGTGTTATCCTCTATCTATCTTTATGGGTCGACCCCAATGCTAACCAAAAACAAAAAAAAAACACCTCGCCTCGAAATGTCGAAACAACTTTTTGCGCGTTCAATTCGCAGACACTGAAGGGCAAACATTTTCAGACGAACATCGACTCACAAATCTCGGCCATGTCCTATCTGGATCTGATACTACGCTCCATCACCGAACCGGGACTGATGCGTGCCTTTGTCAAGTTTTTGCTCGACACGGAAAAGTTCGATGGTGAACGTATTCTGGATGCGCTTGTTGAGCGTCTCCATTCACCAGATGCCAATCTTTGCATGGTTACGATGGCGCTGTTTGATACGCTGCTGGGATTGCACTGTGAAGATCTGATGCTGGAGCTGCTGTTGAAGTATATGCTGCCGGGCAAACATGTGCCTATTTCACATCGCCACAAGATCAACAAAATCGATCCATATCTGAACACCACCGAGTTCTTTTTGGAACTCACCCCGGATGTGATGAAGCGTGCCCGCGATTTAGCGCGTCCAAAGAGTGTGGATTTTAGCGCTGAACCAGCGGCAGCTTCTGCTGTGCTGCCCAGCTTGCCATCGCCGGTGATGAGCAAAACGATTGGCGCCAACTGGAACTATTATGGTCACTATGCGGGCGACAGTTTGTACGCCAACATTCAAGCATATCTCTTTGAGGCGCATGCTCGAATCGCACAATGTCAACGCGATTGCGTCAAGTGGGCGAACAATTATCGCTATCAGAAGTGGCCACGTCAAGGACAAACGCGTGCCACAGCACATGCCTTGGAGCTAGCCAAGCAGTTCTTCAGCGAATTTGGCAGCACGGCGACGCCGTTGGTTGTGCCAGCTGTGAGTGAGCTGGGCGAGAAGCAACTGGATAGCTTGCAATCTATTGGCGAATCGAGTGGCTATGAATCGTTTAAGTGGCGGCCCGCAGATGATGCAGACGATGGCAATGATGGGACCAATAATAATAATACCACTGTGACCAGCGAAACGGATCTGGAGCAGAGCAACAGCAGCAGTCATCATAATACCAGCAACTTGAGCAGCGGACGACGCGATTCGTGGCGTATTTCGCATAGCACACGCAATGAACTATTGCTCACAGACTTAGATTTCTCGGAGGATTTGTTTGCGCAGGGCACCGTAAGCTTAGGTAAGTAATCAGCTTTTATTAAATTCGACATATTGAATAACTAATTTATTTTGCAGGTCCCTTTCTCAATGCCATTTGGGGCAAACTGCAAACCTTCACGAGCAACTCGCTGTACGTCAATCTGCATCTAACTGGTCTGATTACACGCCTTGCCTGGTATCCATTGCCTTTGGTGCACTCTCTGCTGCTTCGCTCAGACATTGCCATCACCTCGGATACGCCTTCGTTTCATCAAGTGTTGCGCATGTTGAAGCAGCAAATTGATGCCGAGTTGCCAGTGGCTGAGAATTCACTGGAAATTATCGATGTGGCTCGTTCGTATCTTATTGATCGCGAGTTTCGCTTGGTCAATGCGCGCAAAGTAAGCGACAATTCGCCCCTGCATCAGCAGCAGCTGCAGCACCAACAGCACGGCCACAACACCAGCAGCCAGCAGTCGGGTCATCAACGTTCCACATATGCCACACTTTCGGCAGCGACACCAGTGCAGGCTTCCCCAAGCAGCGCCTATGATCCGTTTAGACGCAGCGACAATAAGCGACGCAGCATCAGCAAGTCCATCACAAGTATGTTTAGCCGCAGATCCGCTTCATCCACAGCGCAGGCAGCGCCAGCAGCTGCAACCACAACGAACTCCTCGAGTAAGTGCAGCGAAATGCTTAAGTTATGGACATTGCACAATTATTCTATTTTACAAACAAAATTCACAAGAATTCAAAACATGAAAACATAGAACGCGCAGCGGATGTTGGAACAAAGTCGGTTGCGGGAACTTAAAACAAAAAACACACGCACCACACACACACACACACGGCTTGATTAATCAAGTAATTGATTGATTGATTGAGCAGTGTAATCATTAATTCAACACAATACACATTTTAGATTTTGTAATATGTCTGCAGATGTCATTTGCTTATAATGAATTTGTCTCTCTTTTTTTATTGTTTACTTTTTTGATCGATATGAAAAATTTTCTACTACGAAAATTCTTAGCTTCATCTGGCTTATCACAAATTTACGCATTCTTCACCGGTAAATATTTCACGCTTAAACCAAAAACCAAAACAAAAATCTATATTGATATCTTAATTATATTAACTATTAGTATTTATGCTATTATTATGCCTCGTTGTCGTTGTAATCTGTTAGCTGTTGACAATTTGTTGAGTAGTTTGCCGCTTCCTATTATTGCTTTTGTACATATTGCTGCTCTCCTTAATTCCTAACTTAACTCCACATTTGTTTACCATTCTCGTTACTCGCTTAACCCCCAGTTAATCAGCAAACAATTTCAAAATGTCCAATATTAATTAATGTTTACGCATCTTACAGGCGCCGCTTCCACTCTTGTGGGCGGAGCAAACAACACGGACGTGACTCGCGGTTCAGCGCAGGACACTGCAAGGGGCAACACCTGTGAGACAAGTCTGAGCACCACGCCACAGGCAAGTGGCTCAGGAACAGGCACGGGAAGCAACAACAGCTCCACACAAACATTATCCGGTCCTCACTCGTCAAGCACGCTGCTTGGCGGCGAAAGTGGCGCAGCAAGCTTTAATTCGGAACCCATATCGTTGGATTCAGTTGCCTCGATGGGCATCATTGCCAATACTAGTGGCACGGAGCGCTCTCGTGATTTGGCCTTATGTGCTGTGCTATTGGATGAGTGGCTCAAGGAGCTGGCGGCTATTGCGCTGGAGCAGAGTGTAGTGCTCGTAACGGAGCAGCTGCTTTGACAACAACGGCAAATGCACAATGGTGATTATCGGATTTGTTGACGTTTATTTATTTTGGAAAACCAGTTCAATTATTTTGTAATCTTGCTGTTAAATTATCAAAAATTGTATTAGTCTGTATTTCGTACGAACAAAATGGCACTTTTGAACAGATTTACCCTTTAAAAAGAAAAACAAAAATGAAAACAATCACTGGTTAATCTAATATTTTAGTTATAAGGTATAAAGTTGTAATCAAAACATGTTGCTAGCTGACAGAATCGACAATTTTTAAGTGTTCAAATGTAAAAAAAGAAACAAAAATTATTCTAATTACAAGCAATAGGCATATATAAATATATAACATTTATATACACCTTTACATATGTAAATGAAGTTGGATATTAGATGAGAAAATTTTTTACACCACAGCATACCATTTAAATATGTATACATATATAAATCTATTTTTGCAATATATATTTTAATGCTTTTATGTACATACATATAAAAAAAAACGTTTTTAAATAACGCGAAAGTATTAAATCGGTCCAATTAATTAAACACTGCACATACAATTATAAAGCATTTTAAATTGAAAAGTACTTCTGAATAAAAAAAAATATTTGCATTTAAATAACAAAAGAAGGCGGCAAGCCAACCCACAATTGTATGGCAATGCTGTTGTTATCGGCATTTTTAGAGCTTCAATGCATCGACTTATCGACTTGCTATAGTTGTTTCTTCTCTAGAGGGTTAGGGTCACACTGGCAAGCTGATTAGATTGTGAAATAATAAAAAGACGAAAAACTAATAATAAATACAATAATAAATAGTTAACAACTCACACACGTGCTAAATAAATATGCAAAACGTGCTGGGCCGATTGCAGGCGCAAGTGCTACGGCCCCGTGCCAAAGCTATGGCGTACTTGCTGCGCCCGGAATCGACAACAGCGGCAGCAACAACAACAAAATTGGCGGCCACCTCCAAAGGTAAAAACAACAACAAACGCTGTTACATAGTGTTTTATCTTATATTTATTCTAGAATTTCGTGAGCGCCAGGTACGTTTCAACATCAAAAATGACCAGACGGAGGGACGACCGCTGTACTTGGATGCACAGGCCACAACACCAATGGATCCGCGAGTGCTCGACGCTATGTTGCCTTATCTCACCAACTACTATGGAAATCCACATTCGCGAACACATGCCTATGGCTGGGAAACGGAACACGCTGTAGAGAAGGCACGCGAACAGGTTGCCCGCCTCATCGGGGCCGATGCCAAGGAAATAATCTTTACATCAGGAGCCACTGAGTCAAATAATATTGCTGTGAAAGGAGTGGCACGTTTCTATGGTACGAACAAAAAACATGTGATTACCACACAGACGGAGCACAAGTGTGTGCTGGACTCGTGCCGTGCGCTCGAGAACGAAGGCTACCGTGTCACCTACTTACCCGTGGAGGCCAATGGCATCATTAACATGGAACAGCTGGCCGAAGCAATGACGCCAGACACCTCCCTTGTTTCCATAATGACGGTAAACAATGAGATCGGTGTGAAGCAGCCCATCCAAGAGATTGGTCAGTTGTGTCGCTCGCGCAAAGTATTTTTCCACACTGACGCTGCTCAAGCGGTGGGCAAAATACCCATCGATGTGAATGCCATGCAGATCGATCTTATGTCCATCTCGGGACATAAGATCTACGGCCCCAAGGGTGTGGGTGCCTTGTATGTGCGTCGCCGACCACGTGTGCGTCTTGAGCCCATCCAGAGTGGCGGCGGCCAAGAGCGGGGCTTGCGTAGTGGCACAGTGCCCGCTCCCTTGGCTGTGGGCTTAGGCACAGCAGCGGAATTGTCGATGCAGGAGATGGACTATGATAAGAAGTGGGTGGACTTTCTGTCAAAGCGTTTGATGGATCGTATTACGACTGCGTTGCCGCATGTGATACGCAATGGTGATCCGGAGCGCACCTACAATGGTTGCTTGAATTTATCGTTTGCCTACGTCGAGGGTGAATCATTGTTGATGGCCTTAAAAGATGTGGCTTTAAGCAGTGGCTCGGCTTGCACCTCAGCGTCGCTGGAGCCGTCATATGTGCTGCGTGCCATTGGCACCGATGAGGATTTGGCGCACAGTTCCATACGCTTTGGCATTGGACGTTTTACCACGGTGCAGGAGGTGGATTATACGGCAGACAAGTGTATCAAGCATGTGGAGCGTTTGCGTGAAATGTCACCGCTGTGGGAAATGGTACAGGAGGGCATTGACCTTAAGACCATACAATGGTCACAGCACTAAGAGTGTTACGTGCCCCAATTTATAAGTATGGCAAATGAATAAGAATAAAAATGTTAAGTTTATTTTTTTTTGTACACAACAACCAAGGCGAAACTTAATTAGCTAACTTATAGAGTCAAGTTATGATGAATAATGAATTAAGTCTAAACTTGGATGTCAGTTTGAGGTGACTGCATGTTCACTCCAAAGTGCGAAGCTGAAGCAGCAAACTGAATGTAAATGTTTTATTCGAAATGCTTCGCTTCAAAGTTCAGTTGGCTTTCTTCTTACTGCCGCCGCCGAGAATCTTGCGACGCAATGCAAACATATGCATGTAGAGCTGGGGGAAGATGGGAATGTAACCCAGCATGACGATCCACAACAGTGCATAGTACGAGAAGGTGGCATTCCATTTGTTGGGCAGCTCCACGCTCCACACACTGTGATCACGGGCATAACGTTGTGCCCACCAGAAGCACAACAGCTCTCCCGTCACACCAATGGGATACAACCCGATGAATGTGGTGTAGCGCAGAAAGACTACAAAAGATGGCACCACTTTGATAATGTTCAGCGCATAGAAACCATAGCGGATGATCTCAGTGATTGCCCACGCAAACAGCGCAATAGGCAAACCAGGCGAGACTTTGCCTGTCGGCGTGGCCATCACAACACCCACGACGACCATCATGCGACTGAAGACTTGGAATGTGGTGACCACAGGATTGGACTTAACCAGCCCAAAGACAGCATTCAGGATCTCGACGAATGCGGCATTCTGGAAGATGATGACGGCGAGGCGTGTGTAATCCCACAACGTGATTTGCGCACGAAATTCGGGACCCTGGAGCACGTAGTAGTTGACCAGCTGATAGAGAATGTAGCTCCAGCCGCCGACTTGCACAGCATTGTAGGCAAACAAATAGAGTTTGGTCAATGAAGATGGCTCTTTGGCAGGCGTTTTAACTGCTGTTTTTGCGGACATTTTGTGTGCTGTGTGAACTTTCACCTTGTCTTGTTACATGCACAGCTCATTGACTAATCAGGCAATAAATACCACCGATCGCGCGATATGCGAACGAACGCGCCACAAGCAAAACTCAACTGATAGCGCCGCTCGCTTTCACCTGCTGCTGACTAGTTTTAGTTAAGTGTTGCTGTTGTTGTTTGTGGCGTATTCTATTGCGCAATACGGTCACACGCAATCAGTGTTGCCATCATGGCCTATTATGATATATACAATGTCTGCAGTGCACACACACATATGCAATCTTAATTATGTACAATCATTTAAAATGCTTTAAATGTTAAGTCCGCTCCATTTATATTTAACGTGATACTATTTGTAAATGGTTTAATTTTATCAATATTAGATATTGTTATAGCCTCTTTCCACCTCACTCAGTTTTTCTACGTTTTTTAAAGTCCCGTTTCGGGGTTTCCATCTGCACGAACCGAGAAATATGGGCAACGGTAAATTTTTCAATATGGCCGCTCTGAAATATCAGCTGTTCAAATGTAATCACGAGTTGGCGAACAATTCAAAAAACAGCACGCGCATTTTAAAATGGAAAATTTTCTTTAATTGCAGGATTTTTATGAGGATTTTAACGAAGTGAAGGAAGAATAGGTGATTGCCAATAGTAAAGAAAAGAATTGCTTGCAGCAATGTAACATTTACATAAATACATTTACTTTTAGCAACGGCATGGGTGTTTTTGCGATCGCGATATTCCTGGAAATAGCGAATTTTTTTAAAGATAATTTTTAAATTAATAACGAGGAGTTTGGCATCCTTGTGGAGCGCCTTCGTGGATTGGCCAAAAAAAAACTACATTTCTCCTCCCATATCTCGAAAAACATAGCCTCGTGGATGCCAGTCCACAATATTGACGGCTTTCGAGTTTTTTGGCTCATCTAAAATTTAAAAAATTTGCTTTAAAAAGCAAAATCAAATTTTTATTTTTCTATTTTCATACCTTGGCGCACTTAAATGTCAGCTGTTTGTTTAGTGGTGACCTCTTTTTCGTTGTCATATCGATCAAAATATCGCATAATTACCCAAAAAGTGCGTTCGCTATTTCTACGTAGCTCGCGAACGTAGAAAAACCGACTTTTTTTCTTATGGGTTTTTACATGGGGCGAACGTAACATTCGGCCTGAACGTGAAAAAACCAAAGAAAACCAAAGAAAACCGAGCGGTGGAAAGAGGCTATTATCGATTATTCCAGTGTTACCCATTTAACTTTACTTTCCCCTTCGAGCACTGGTACGAGTTGGCAGCACTGTTTGCCTTGCCATCACAGCAAGCTGGCTCATTCGCACACTTTTATGTTTTGCGCGCAGCTGCTGTCGTCTGTTGCTGTTCGCCTGGTGAAAACCGAACCGAAAACCGAACGTGTCTGAAAAGTCTGGCACGGTCTGTGCACATGGGTCGAACGCGGACGCGAGCACACACCTGCCAGCCACATGTGTGGGGCACACAATTGTTTCCCCAACTTTTGTTGCGCCGGGCCGTCTCATCGCGCCGCGCCGCGCTGACTAGTATGCTGATCACAATAGTGGCGCAAAAAAATTTCCCATCATCAGCGGCAATTTTGTCGTTTTTGTTTCTCGAAAGCTAATTCGAATTGAAAACGGTAAAAAAGGTTGATAGTGTGTGTGTGTTGTGCAGCAAAGCATGCCTGGCTTATGCGCAATAGCAATTTTGTAATCAGCACGTGCCATGTGGGCGGAGGCCTAACAACCACGCCTACTGTACAAATTAATTTGCAAGAAGCGTTCTCCAGGCCTCACTCAGCACAACAACAATTGTTATCAACAGTGTTGTTGGCTGGCTGCATGTTATCAACATCGACGACTGGTCGAGCGAGGGTTGTGCGCGCGACGTGGTGGTGTCGACGACGACGACGGTCGATACAATTGGACTAGTTTAGACAGCGCCCACAAAAAGGCCGATTGGACAAAGCAGGAAAAACGAGACCCCGCCAAAAGTGAATTCCCTCTTTTTTACCAAGTGCTCAGGAAAAATAGTTAAACGAAAACTTGGCACATTCAACACTGGTGGAGAAGGTGCGGCCAAGTCGTGTGTGCGAGCGAGATGCCCGCTGTTACAGTGCCAGGGGTTTGGTTCAATTGCCATGTGACTGGTCGTTTGTGTGTGTGTGTGCGAGAGTGAGCGTATGACTGTGTAAGTGAGTGTTTGTTGAGTGAGTGAACAGAAGTTGAATGTGAACGAGGGTTTGTGTGTGTGCGTGTGTTTGCTCTTTCTGCTAAGTGAAATTTACAGTAGTTGAAAATAATTATTACTTGCAGGGTTGATTGCATACATATTCAAGTGTAATGGGCTGCAACTATGATGTCATACAGTGCAGCCAGTAATCTTGAGTTGCAATGCAACTCATACAGGTTGTCGCCCTCCTCAGTCAGATGTTTGCACTCGCTGGCCTTTGAGTGTTGTGCCTGAGTGTGTATTCGTGAGTAATTAATTGGGGGCTTGACTTTGCGAAATGGCCCACAGATGGCGCACACTGGCAAATTGCAAATTTCCCTGGCCTGGCCACAAAGCCCGGCAATTACATTGAACATACATATTGCCTTAACCGAATACGCCCACAAATGCGCCCGGACATGCCCCCTAGTGACTTGCCAAGCGTCACAACAATATAACAGCGTAACTCTCTGTGTGCGCCTGTGTGAGTGTGTGTCAATGGTAGAAAACCAACAGCAACATGTTTGTTTGAATTTCTAACGCAAACAACATAGGCGTGATGATGCCCTTGACGTCGCCATCCCCTTAAATGGCAGACGCGCAGACAAGTTGCAGCAGTCGACAGCACGAACGAACATTTTGCGCAAATTTGAGTAGTCATTTTGTTTGCTCACATCACAGGCCAACAGAAAAGGCGCCAACAATTGCGCGACCGCACAAAACTATTGACGATAAGATGGGGCGCTGTGAGTGGTTTTTTTTTGTGTTGTGTGCTGAGTGGGGCTGGCTAGAAATTGATTGTAATGGCGCCTCACGAGTTTTTTTTTATATTTTTTTCGCAGCGCTAATAATCATGGCCCCCGGCAACGGAAGCGACAACGAGACCCATCGGATTTGCCCCGGACATTTTGTTTTGTGCCCGTCATTTTGCTTATTGCGCAAAATTTAGCTAGGCTCACAGCAAACGCAAGCAGTGTGTTACAGTGTGGCCAAATTGGCTGCCCCAAGGCAAAAGACTACAACTGCAACTATTATAACTAAACGCCGGCACAACACCAACAACTACCAAGCAATCAAAGACTGTGTGTATACGAGTGTAAAGCACAAAAAAACATCTATTATTGTGGGCGTTCAACGTTTTCCCACATGCATATTAACAGGCAAACAGCACCGCAAACAAGATGGCGATCAATGTCGCCAAAAGATAAAAGCAGCCATACTACAAACATACACACATGTGCAGCCCCACATAAATACATATGCATGTATGTAAGTGTGTGGAAGTGTATGTGTTAATAATGTGCGTGGTTGTGAAGAAGCTGCCAACAACATCAAGCAAAGCAAAGCAGAACCAGTTTGCCTGCGTCTAGTTGTTGTTGTTGTTTGGCACTTGTTGTTGCTGCTTCTGCTAGTGCTGAGAGTGGTCAGCGCGCGGTCAGCATTTGATGATTGCCTTGGCTTTCTTTTATATAAGCAACCCTACTGCTCTAACAGTAGTGGACTCAACTACCAGGCGCAGACAACAAATATACATATGTACATGCGATGAATATGTGGAGATTATGTGGAGATAACCAGTGAGTATTTATATTTGTAGTATATAGTAGTTTTTATTTTTGTTCTGAATTTATGTGAGTCGTTGCACATGTATTTCTCATTTTTCTACTGCACAAATTAAAATCTAAAAAATAATTTTACGTACATTTTATAGATGCAAATATTTTACTTTATTAGTAAATTATCAATTAATTATTGAATCGAAAAACAGAACAAATTTATGTTAATTTATGTATTATTAAACAAGTAATTCTGAAATAGATAACAAAATTCATATTCAGCCAACAATATATTACAAATTAGTTAATAATTAAATACGCATTTTCAATTAGCAATACATGTAAAATTTATTTGAGTAATCAATAGTAATTGAACAGCTAAGAGAAAGTAATATAATTAAATTCAATAATTGAAGATACTAAGTACTCAATACCTATGCATACCCATATTTAGTTTGATTCCTAATCAAAATTCTCTAACAAGCTCAATTTATTGGGCGTGTTAAGCACTAAATACTTATGCATACACATTCCGTAATCAGCGTCAATACAAATCATCACGTAAAGACGCTTCACGTCCGATTAGAGCAGGGGGACAGCAGAAGCACACTTCTGATTTACACTGGCTGACTGGTCGTTGTACTCATGCTCATGGATGACATTGGGGCCGCGGGGCGACTTGTTGCCGGGTTGTGTGCGCCTGTTCCCCAAACTGGATTTTGGGGCCTGACTGACCGCACAACTTAAACGGGACGGACATGCATATTTCAAGTTGTTTCGCGCACCACCAACAATGCCACCACCACATCTCGTACTGATGCCACTGACACCACTGATGACAATGGCACGTGTTGACTGTGGTTAGTTACCGTTATGCGGTGCAGCAATTAGCGAGTAACCTTAACCTTAGCTTCCAAAAAAGCTCAAATCACAACCTGTGCTATGAGGCGCCCAAAATGCAGAGCAAGTGTCTGCGGCTGCCAAAATGCGTTGCCTGCCCCACCAGCCAGTGTTCCCCTCCACCATTTCCCCTCTCGAAAACAAGCAACCACCACTGAGAGTTCATTTAAATTGGCCGCCACGCAACGCATCGAGTGTATACAACACACTCAGTCTCCACTCTCCACTCTTCTTTCCGCTATGCTCAACACAGCGAGCAAACTTGTTCCATGACATCTCAATGCCACCCGAAATTGTTGAGTTGAGTCGAATGTATATCAGCGAACTGCCTGCTTATGTCATCCACTTGAATTGCCAAAAGCAAAAACACACACAACATTTGCAAAAATTGTTGCTTTGACCCAGTGCGAGGCGAAACAGTTTGCGAATTTTCGCAAATCGCGCAAAATCCTTGAGTTTCAAGGTGCGTCCTTCACTTGGCAATGGGAACGGCCTCAAATTACGGTCAAGGCGAATTCAAGTCAACCCCGAGCGAGAACGAAAACGAGAACGAATGCGAATACGCGAATACGGGTACGAATACGAGTCACAAGTAGACGTCAGCGTCGTTAGCCTTGTGTTCTGAAAGTGCGCTACACAGATTGAGAGTAGGCATTTGTATAACGAATTTACAACAGTAGAAAATATTGCGATATAGAATTTAGAAATTATTTATTTATATGGAAATTTAGAGACTTTAGATTGATTTTAGAATTCTTTGCTTAATTTCACCTAAATTATTTATACATTTTTAACACTAAAGACTATTTATTTATTTTTTAGGAAATTTGTAGTTTCATTATAGAAATTTATTTTAACATACTTATATATTTTATTTGACTACAATATCTAATTTTTAAATTATGAAATATTGTATGTATATAAAGGAATACTTTTAGAATTCCAATGGTAGGAGATTTATCCAGTTCGCTTAGTTCGTACTCGCTCTTGTGAGTATCGTTTGTATCTTTTGGAGTAGGGCGGGCGAACCAAGGTTCCCCTTGGTTACGGATATACACACAACATGCCAATATACACAAGCAAAGCAAACAATAGCAAGAACAACAAAAATAACAACGATATGTATATTATTATTGTTGTTTTTGTTTTTGTTGGTGTTCTTGTTCTGTTTCTGGTTCTGCGTCTGTTTCCGTTGTTATGTGTACGTTGTTTTCTGTCCGCCTAATGAAAATGTTGCTGTTCTTGTTTTTTGTTGCTACAATACACGTTTGTTGTACAAACACAACCAACACAAGACAGACAGACAGCAGCAGTATACTGCTATAGTAGTAGCAGTCGAAGCAGCCGCAAAAGCAAAATGCCGTCTGACAGTCGTCAAAACAACGCTTCGTCGTGAAGGTGGGTCATTGTGAAATGACAGCGCCGAACCAACCAGGCGTACAGCACTCACCAGCTGGCTGCTGTGTCACTCGCAATGCAATCGGCGTGCCAGAACGAGACGACAGTGTGTGCACGCGCAGCTGCGTTGCTAGCGTTGCCTCGCTCTGGCGCAGAGACCGCCAGCACATTGCTGGACGCCGGTGCGCAATTTTGCGTTTGAAAGAAACAGGTCGAACCAAGCAAAAGACCCGCGGAAATGGAAAGACGCACGTGCCGCAGTCAGTTGCCGACCGAGAGAGAACAACAACAAGCTGCTTGCTGCCGAATGCTGGGCACCCGTTACTTAGTGTCATATTTCGCACAAAAGTTCGTTCGTATTTTCTGCTACAATTTACGATTTAGACGAGAGAGCGAGCGAGACCGCGAGCGAGTTGTGGAGAACGTGAACGAACCGTTTTCGTTTTTGCTGTTGCCCGCCAGAGACGTTGGAATTTGAATTTGAATGTCAACGACGATAACGTGGAGGCGATGTTGATACGTAATTTGAGCCGCACAAAAATGTCTTAAGACGCAGATTAGCGGCGTCTAATCCCAGGCTAAGTCACGCTGTAGAAGCTTCTAATCACATTAATTGAATTCCGCACCTCAACCCAGTGTGGTCACTATAAAAATGCCATCCGTCAGCAGGCCAGAGGTCAGCCAAAAGGCGACACGTCAATGGAGAGCATGTGCCTCCTCCACCAGAGCTAGTCGACTGAATTTTCTACCAAAACATAATAAAAGGACCTCAAGTGCAAAATGTATATCAACTATACTGGTGACTTGACCGGACCGCAGCCGTATGCAAGCTTCCTGAACGACAGCCTGGGCGATGCTAGCGGCTCTGTGTTGCCTTTGGGACATGATTATCCCGCGGAGTTCCAGCATATGGTGCATGCTCATTGGCGAGGATTTCGTACGCCTCCCATTTACCATCGTGCTGGCATCTACATCGCCTTCTGTGTCCTCATGACCCTCAATATCTTTGGTAATGGGCTCGTCATCTGGATATTCTCCACGTAAGTGCACCAGAAAAAAAAATGACTATTAGAAAAGTAATAATAAAAACAACCCGTAGAAAAATATATTAATTCTAAAAGTAGGTTTAAAATGCAATGAAACTAAGTAATTTGTATCCTTATTCCTCAAGGAAAACGCAAAAGAATAGAGCTTTAATTTTAAACATAATACAGTAATCATAATTTCCAAAGTTTGCTCAAATTTGTATATTGTATTAAAAAACAGCATTATAATTTTACTTACACTTGCACATTTATTTAGCTCAAAATCTCTACGGACGCCTTCTAATTTATTGATTCTGAATTTGGCTGTCTTTGATCTGTTTATGGCCTCCAACATGCCCCATTATCTGATTAATGCCACCCTGGGATATATTGCTGGTGGGGAAATGGGCTGCGACATCTATGCGCTAAATGGTGGCATCTCTGGCATGGGCGCTTCTATAACAAATGCTTTTATTGCCTTTGATCGCTACAAGACCATATCGAATCCCATCGATGGACGCTTGAGCTATGGACAGATACTTATGTGCATCATCTTTACCTGGCTGTGGGCAACACCTTTCTCTGTGCTGCCCCTCTTCCAGATCTGGGGTCGCTACTTACCAGGTAAGTTCTTTGATTGATTACTCATGAATGAACTACATTGTTTTTCTTCTCAGAGGGCTTCCTGACCACCTGCACCTTTGATTATCTGACCAACACCGATGAGAACCGACTGTTTGTCCGCACTATTTTTGTGTGGTCCTATGCCATCCCGATGACCGTGATTATTGTTTCTTATTACAAGCTCTTCACCCACGTACGAACCCATGAGCAGATGCTTGCAGAGCAGGCCAAGAAGATGAATGTGAAGTCGCTGTCCGCAAATCAGAACAACGACTCGATGAGCGTAGAACTCAAGATTGCCAAGGCAGCTCTCATAATTTATATGCTTTTTGTGCTCGCTTGGACTCCGTATTCGGTGGTTGCCCTGATTGGTTGCTTCGGAGAACAGCAGTTGATTACACCATTTGTATCTATGTTACCCATGTTGGCCTGCAAATCGGTTTCATGTCTCGATCCCTGGGTATATGCTACAAGTCATCCAAAGTATCGTCTGGAACTGGAGAGACGACTTCCCTGGCTGGGCATACGGGAAAAACAAACGGGAAGTGGTGCGACGGGTGGCCAGGAGAGCGTGGCCAGTGTCAGCGGCGATACGCTGGCCATGAGCGTCCAGAACTGAACGACCTGAACTTGGATATCTACACTTTGAAATAATAATAGATGTACTCGATCTCGATATATGTTGATCACTTCAAGCAATGAACTAAATGAGTTCCAAAAATACAAAAACAAAAAAAGATGGCATTGAAAAAATGCTTTACTTATTGGTGAGTCGACCAGTTTATTTGTAGATAAGAAAAATTAGGCTTCAGTTTTCAAGAAAGTTTTCTTTAGTAGTACCAAAAATGCGTATTACCCATTATTTTAAAAGTCAGTAAAGAAAGTATTTTATTTGTCACATATTTTGTATAAATTTCTATTTTAATATTTATTTTATTTAGTTTTTAGTTTTCACCATTCATTCAGTATCACTTGATCGTATCTTAGCGGCAAAAATACATTTCTCGCTACATTTCTTAATATTCCAAAATTGTTGGATACATTTCTTTAGCAACATCGCGTTAGTACATCTTATAATGGATCTCAAGTGGATCTAGTGTAGATCGCATGTTGATATGATTCAGATTCTTCACATGAACTCCAAAAGAAAACTTGCTGGAGTAGTAACGATCTCTTTTTGGTGGATTCGATACATTTTTCTTTAGCAACATTTGTGGTCGTGTTTCCAAAGAGTATTTTAAAATGGATTTCAAGTTGATCGTCGAATTGATACTTATTGCAAAGGTATACAAAACTTGCCGCAACACATATCGCAGTTGACTGTTCTTACATGTTTGATGCAGTTTTTGGCTTGAAGGCAACATCTCGGGCATTGTTGTTCAGGCCAGTTTAGAGCATGTTGTCCAATGAATGGACGGCGTTTCAACCAACCAAGCAAGCGAACAAACAACCACCACAGCACAACAAAGCACCACAGCATGTCTCGCCTCAGTCAGGTTGCGTTGTCAATATGTCGAATGCGGCAATTGAAAAATATTCTCATTTCTCATTCGACAATAATATCGCGACTGCGCCTCGGTGTTATTGTGTGTGTAAAAAGTGGGAAACGTTGCGATGAAATGCGTTGCGTTGCCCTGGGGCCCTGGGGCCCATCCAAACATGGATGAACGGATGGATGGATGGACGAGCGATATGAAGTTGAAAAAGTTGCGCTTCTTTGTTGCTTGCGCACATCCAACCAATCCGCGTGGCCAACAGCAGCGTTTCAATTCAGCGAATGTTCCACACGGTAACAGGCGAACAGTATTTTCAGCAGCCGTTTACAACATTTCTACACAAAGTTGAAAGCGTGATTGGCTGAGAAAGCGCAGCGAGTGATTGGTGTGCGCCTGTATGCGTGTGTATCTGTGTGTCGACTACGAGTAGTGTAAACCAAAAAAAGGGAGAAGGGCAGAGGAGGAGCGACATCGGTCGAACCACACAGCCAGCAACATTGCCAAATAGACAACACACCACTGAATAGCTGGCGCACCACAACAGACAGACAGATAGAGCAACTGGTCTGGGGCTTCTTCTTGCTCTTTAAGAAACAACAAACATTTTTACTAGGTCTGCATGAGATTTAGCAGCATGCTCTCCACACACAGTACGATTAGATTTTCAATGAAAACTCAATAGAAATGATGTTAGAAACCTGGTCGCAGGTGCGAGCGAGATAAACATACAAACTTGCTAGAGCGAGTGCTGCTGTTGGGTGTGTGTTGTTTGAATGTGTTTTGATTGTGTGCGTGTGTGAGGATTAGAGAGATGTTGCTCTACACAAGTTGTGCGGCTGCTGCAATCGTTTGATGTGCTGCTGCTGCTATTTGTGCTTGACTCTGAGCTCCTCCTCAACGCGTCGGATTATCCAATTTGTGTGAGGAGGCAGAAAATAACACTTGTCCATTTCTCGCACGTCGTTTGCTGATGCTGTTTCCCTTATTGTTGTGTGTTCTGTGTGGAGAGTCGACGACGACAACGACGACGACTTGTTGCATGTAATAATAATAATAACGAACGAAACGGTATCTCGTAGCTGTTTAGTGGATGATTAAACTGAATTTAATCGTTTGCGAACAGGCGCACAGAGATGTGCACGCGACGCTCTTTTTTCTTTCGAAATTAAAACGATTTCAAATTGCCCATACTATACACAAAAGCAATGCACACACACGCACACACTACTGTTGTCTCGCTTGCACTGCACGGACAAACCAGTTGCCAATTTGCAGCGTCGTTTATTGCCAGCATTGTTGGGGTTGCTGGCCACTCAGTTAATGGCAAGGAGTTGGCTAAGTGCCAAGCAAAATGCTCGTTCCAGTCGCATAACTCGTTCGAAATTCTAATATCGTAGAAGTTTTGCGCATTGTTTGCGCATGTCCATTGGCAACAGGGGACACACAATTGTTGTTGCTCTTTCGCTTGCACTCTCGTCACACTTTCACAACGCACACACACACACACACACACATAAGCAGGGCCACTCGCTAGCACTCACTTTCGTTCTCGCTCGCTCGCCTGCTGTGCTGTATTGTGTTGCTGCCTATTAATCGTCTTGCTATTATTTTGGCAATCCTAATATGTAATGCCAATTCATGGGGTGGGCGCCTGTTAAAATAGCAGGCAACGAGCGCGCTCGAAATTAACATGTCGTCAAAATCGATAGACTGTTGCATGCCTATGCCCCAATGCTGTGGCTCTGTTAGCATTTGAACGTTAAAAATTCGATTTTATAGAATGCAGCAACGCCCACAAAGAGACCAAGCATCGACTTTACTCTATGAGCTAATAATTGGTCAACAAAGTGCTGCGAGCGGGAGAGAGCATGATTACGCCTGTTGCTGCCGGCTCCCGGCCCCAACCCACATCAAGCTGTGTGTGGGTAAGTAACAGCGCTGCTGTGGGTTAACAGACCTGTAGCTACACATTCTGCGCGCCTCTTAGTTATTATGTCAGATCTGCAATGCGCGACTATAAAATACGTAGTCGGCCTCCGAGAATTTATTGACTCGCCGCCCCCGGCAACCGGGGTGTGAGTTATAAAATTGATGGCATAAACTGTCATGAATTTATAAATATGAGTGGGCCACACTGGTGCACACAACACACAGCGCCCACTTTACTACATGCGGCAACCAATAGTTCGTTTCTGTTCGCCTATTGCCAATTTTCGTCTGTATGTTGGTAACATTGTCAATTTGAGTGCTGCCCTAGCGTAAATGTGGCTGTTTTGCTGTTTCTGCTGCTGCTACTCTGGCAACGCCGCTGTTGCCATACCGTTCGCACCTGCTGCGCGCAATGTTAAGAACAACACAACGCACAACATGCAGTTTGACAACATGTGTACACATATATTTCTCAAGTTGCGACTCGACTCAACCTCAACCTTAATACCCAACCAACATCATCATCAGACCACCACACAACCTCAATATTCTTGTGGTCTTATGGCAGTGCTGTCGGGCTGCCAGATTCGATCGCTGGACGCCACATTGCTGCATATTTGGCGCTGGTATGCGCTCTGGCAACCCTGCATACAAACTCAACACAAACACAGCCATACACATAGTGGTATGTATAGTCGGTGTGTTCACTCCAATGCCAAAGCATTCCAAGCATAACAATGCCCGTCTCTTTGACGCTGTTTGCCTGTTCGGGCAAGTAAGTGAAATTTCATGCAAAACCATTCTTCGGAAATTTTAAATTCCCCGCATACTTGTGTGTCGCACGAGATATTTTTTTGGATTGCGTGATCATGACGTTTGTTTGAGGTTTGATACGTCTGCTATGGGAGTGTGTGTATGATTGAACACGTTACGTTTGTTGTTGTTTGTTTGCCTTAGTGCGCAGTTTATTTATTTGAACTTGAATTTATTATGATTTGATATTATAATATTCAACTGTTCTGGCTCTCTTGCTTATACCGTTTCTAAATATATTTTTTTGTATTATTTATTACTATTTTCGAGAGCCTTCATGCCGAACCACTTGCAACATGCAACAAACGTGAAGGCACAAGCGAACTCGTTCCAGCTGAGTTCGCTCACACTGTAAGTGCAATTTACGCACGGCTGGATGCTCCAGCGACTCCTTAAACTCAAGGTGAAATGCAAGACATCTACAAATTAAATGAGAGAGCGAGAATTGGAAGGGGGGGTTACCCAATGCAATGCAATTGGGAGAGCAATACACGCTCGAATGACTTAGACGCACTATTGTCCTCTGTAAATCCTCATTGTAACAAGCGCCCAGAATCATTGTCTTACGCATACGTCGCCCAGACTCTGCCGTAAACTGCATAAAGCGACAACAATAAAAACCACAGCAGCAGCAACACAAGCAACAACAACCAATGCAAAAAGTTGCCATAAAAAGAAGCCACGCGAAATGTCGCGACGCCCAAAATAAATGCAACGCTCTCCCTATATACTTAGTATACATCCTCCATACAATCACGCATACATATGTACATGTGTATGTATGTTCGCAGACGTTCGCACTCATACTCACAAAAAAAATGCAGAGGGAAGTTGCTTTTAAGATCGAAACTCGTTGATTAACTTGTCTGCTCCCCAAGTTCATTGCCCCAACTCAATGCGATGTGCAAGACGAAATTAAGAAAAAAATGAAAACGAATAAAAATATACATGTATTAAGGGGGAACAAGAAAAAAAAAAAAATACAAATTGACTTCTTATACTTCGCACGTAGAAGTAAGAAAGAGTATTATAATAATATGGAAAGACTTGAATTGAATTGGATTGAGGTAAGAAATTTATATTCCATCAAAGAATATATCTCTTCCGATCGATCAAGAAAAACAAAATTCTATTTTGTATATGAACCGACAATTAAATAACTGCACAGCTTCTTCAGAAAATATTTCAGCTGCTTTAATATTAAAATAACTATGTATGTATGTATCTATGAATAAGCATTATTCATACGTTAACAATAAATTTGTGTTATTTATTATTTTAAGTTTATGTTTATGTTAAACGGAAAAACAGTTTTAAATACCTGTTAACTAAAACCTAATTATTGACCAAATAAAATATTTTTGAAGGAATCCTGTTAACAAAATTATGTTGCATATCTTACAGGCGCGTTAATTATAAACAAAAACAATCGCAGATTAAAATTTCACATGTGTAAAAATTGGTATATTATATATACAAATATTATTTAAACAGTCTAGTAAAATAGCAGTTTTTGTGTAAAGATAATAGTTGATATCTCGGCGACATCCTATGCGATCTTTGCAAGTCCTGCGTAAAAAATGCATTTAAATTTTTTGCTAGGGGAGACATAGGAAAATTTTGTAATTTGGTTGAAATACGCCGTATTTCCGACATTTAATGTACGATCAGAATGTCCTTTGGCAAAAAAAAAAGTATAATCAACACAAAACGATTTAATTCATAAAAAGGACGAATATCCTTTAAACAGTCAAGTTACAAGGAATTTTTGGATATACAGAAAATAACGTATAACGCGGGCATATCCTGTCTGATCCTTGTGAATCCTATGCCAAACGAAGCGTATTTGTGTGGACTATCATCATACCAAAGGACATTCAAATCGTCCTTGTGGTTCTCGAGTTATTCTGAAATTTGCGATTTTCGTTCGGGTTTTTTCGCTTTCTAACCAAAATATTTACAAATATTGAAACCATATTTGTTTGATGATGAGCGATAAAATTGGTCCTGGCGATGCTTAAATGTGCAAGGATATGGCCGACATATAGAGAATCTTTAAAAAAAAGACATTCCTTCGATATTTAATAAAACGCAAAGTATATGTTTAAATAGTTTTTATATAATACAAAACATGTGTATTGTTTGTTTGCCTTTTACCTTTGTTGTTGATCGAAATCAAAAATAAAAACAAAAATTGCCTAAAACTAACAAATTAAATTAGTTGTGCTGGAATTGAATACGTCCTGTTTTTGGAGTAAGTTCTAACTAAAGTGATAACTAAATCCTATTGCTCCGATCGAGTATATATAAAGTAATCTAGATTAATATTTGGTGCCGTTTAAAAATAGATATAAATCATTTTGTTCTTTCTTAATATCATCTGTCTAATCCTGGCTAGCACAGGAGTGCAATGTTGCCGCTCTCGTTGCCGGTCAAAAAGGCGCGATTGAGGGGCAACACGGCGAGGGAGGTGAGCACGCCACGGAATGTTTCTGGACGCAATTTGGTGATGGTGTTCAAGGCATGCGAGTTGCCCACATCCGCATAGACGCCAACGCGATTCCCCGTTGTCGCATAGACCAATGAGGTGCCCACGCTCTGCAGGAAATGTGCTGGCTCCGCTGGTGGCCTGTAAAAGTGAATGGAAGGGATTAGCAAAGATGATGTGATGTTAAATCGCTAGCAACTTACTTGAGCTGATAGTGCAGTATACCGGTTTGCCCATGCCACACAGCCAGACTGTGATCCAGCGCCGAACTGATGAGCAGCTGATCGCTGGGTGCCGTCAGCTGCAGCAGGTCACATTCCATGGGCCGCCACGAGTTGAGCACGATGCCGGTGCGCGTGTCCAGCTGTACGATGGCACCCGACGAGAGACCAGCGGCCAGCCAATTACCCGACGGAGCGACAGCCAAGCAACGGACTGTTGCATTGGGCAGCGCCGCATGGCAAACACGCCATTCATTCACATACTGCATGCAGCGGGCATCGATTATGCGAACTGTGGACTCCGCTGTGCCGGCGACCACAAGCGGCGAATGCGAGGGCAAGCACTTGACCACCGTCACTGCACTATGTCTGGGGGCATCGAGTATGCCCAGTGGTCGACCTATAAATGGATCCCAGAGATGCACGCCGGCATCGCAGGACACCACGTAGCGCAGGGATTCCAGGAAGCTCAGGGAATGTATGGACTTCTTGTGTGCTGTGTAGGTGAATTGGCAGGTGCTGCTCTTGCGTCCGTCGCCCTCGCTGCGCAGTGACCACAACTTGACAGTTTTGTCCTTCGAAGCGGAGATAAAACTATTCTCATTCTCGAGCGCATAAATGGCACGCACCGAGTTCGTGTGACCCACAAAGGATTGCAGACGTATCTGTTTGAGATTTAGCGCCTGATTATCCTTGTCGCTGCGCGTCGTCTCATGACGCCAATAGGCCAACCAGTTGCCCTTCAGGTGCCGCGTGCTAGGCATATGATCCAGCTTATAGGCCACCATGTCGAGCAGTTCCATGCTGCTGCTGGCCACCTGCAGCCGGTTGCCCACAATCTGTGTGCCAAAACTATTGGGCGCCATCGAAGCATCCACCACATCGGCCTGATTAACTGCAGCCGAGGGACTGCTCTCGGATTTGCGGCGTGCAGCATTGGGCTGCTCATGCTCGTGGCAAAGCGTTAACACAAACTCCAAATTGCTTAGCGAGCGCTTCATGATAGCTTCGCCCAGGAAGCGCAGGAATGTGAGGTATGCAGTGTGTGCCAACTCTGGACCAAAGACATCGCGCAGCTCCTCCAGTGCGCGCTGCTGTTGTCCAGCTCCACCACTCAGCGTAAGACTCGCCAGCTGGCAGCTGAAATCATTGGGTAAGCCGTAGGCCTTGTTGAAGATCATAAAGAATGGCGTCAGCAGCGACTGGCAGAGATGCTCCCGCGTCATGTCAGATCCCAGACGAACACTTAGCGCATAGCAGGCATCGAGGAACTTTCTCGCCAGCAGCGAGCGACCCAAATAACCACTTGGCATCAGGAGATTAGTCGAGCTCAACAATCGCAATATGGGCAGAAGGATAGCGTCAAGCAGTATGTGCTGCAGATGCTCCATAATGCTGGCGTCCATCAGGCAGGGCAGCATGTACTTCACCAGCTGCAGCGAACTGATGATCGCGCCCTCCAGGCTACCAGTAATGCGCTTTGAGCAGAGTCCAATCAGCTCGCTGATGTGTGGAAAATACTGCAACAGTAAAAAGTTTTCGCCGTAGAGTGCTGGAAAGCAAGAGATAAAAGTATTCAATTATGTTGTTACATTATTAAAATTTAGATTTAAACTCACCCGCAATGGACATGAGACACTCGAGGACACGAGCCGCGCTGCGATCGCCAACAACACGCGCATTGGCAATGCTAAAGTAGTTGAGATTGGCGGCATCCGCAGCAGCGAGATCAATGCCACTGCTGCTCGTCTCGGAAGCGTCCATCTCGGGCAGCAGATTCTCCTGGCCAACGTAGCAGAGAGAGAGCAGCTTAAGCAGATTGCGTGTAATGTGGCGGGCAGTGAGCACGGGACCCAATCGATGCGATAGCCAAACCAAACTCTCTGCACTCATTTCGCTGATGCGATTATTCTGCAATGCTTTGGCCTCCGAGATGCGCGATATAACCGACGCCTGCAGCGAGTCACAGCCCTCCGTCTCCGGCTGCACATCTGTTGATTCCGTCAACTCGTTGACAGCACTCGTGACCTGGCTGATCAGCTCAAAGCTGTCGACGCTCTTACGTGAGCCAATGTCGCAGTCGATGGCGCTCAGTTGGAAGCTGCGGCGAATGCCGGTGGCAGGTATCTCAATGGTGGGTGAACGTGGTCCAATTGGTGGCGGCGGCATCATGGGCGGCGGTGTCTGGCCTTGGCTTTGAAGGGAGATTTTATCCGGTGACAATTTGGCGCCGTACATCAGCTCATTGATGGCCAGTTTATCGGGTGAACTGCCCGCGGATTCACGAGCCTCCTCCGCAATCGCCGTGGACGAAGGACGCATGTCAAAGGAGTCTATGGATTTGTTTTCCTGATCCTCCTCGAAGGTAAACAACTCCTCAACATCGGGCTTCGACTCCTGTTGTTGCTGCTGCAATTGCTGTGGCGACGGCTCTTCGACGGCAAAACTGAGATTCTTGCTAGTGCGTCGACTGCCGCCGCTGTGATAGTGATAGCCATTGCCTTGTTCTGGCTCCTTGTAGCCACCGACAGCCTCAATCAATGGCGCAATGAAATGTTGTAGGAAGCAGCGCAAGCCAAAGCGCACAATCAAGCGCAACAGAAAGCTGTGATGATAGAGTTTCACCGATTTCCGTGACTTGAAACTGCTGCTCGATGAGAAACGCAAGTGGCTGCCACCAGCACTGTTGCTGCCGCAGCTGCCACTGCCACTGCTGTTGCCGCTGCTGCTGTTTGCCTCATCCACCGCTGTGATACTCTCCACATCGTACAACTTCAACAACGGCTGCAGCAGCTGTTGTTGCGTCTGCGTCACGCCCAGCGCCTGGGCAATGCAATCAAAAAGATGCCAAGCCGTCAGAATCGAGGTGCGTTCGTCGCGCAACAAATCAATGATGTGCGGCAGCAACAGTTCCACGGGCGTAAACTGTTCGTAGCCAAACGCGACAGGTTCCAGCAGGCGACGCACATGCGCACAGCAGGACATCACTTTGCATTCGGCAATCTTGCGCTCGAAGAGCACACGTTGGCGATCCAGTTCCGTGTAGCGAGCACATTCATTGCCACCGTTGCAGTTAAGATGAGTGTGCAGCTCGAGCAGCTCAAAGTTGTGCTGGAACATGTGCAGCGAACGCACCAAGCCATAGACAGCCAAATAGTGGCTGGGAAAAGGCAGCAGCGTGTTGGCAAACATCGGTTCCAGCAGCTGTGCCGCATGCGTGGGCACTGGCAGCCCTTCGACAGTAGCCTCTCCTTGCTCCAGTTGCAATAACAATCGCACCACTCGACGCACCGCCTTGGGCAGCTCCTGTACATGATGCTGGGCCAGTGTGCGACATGCGGCCAAGCGACACTCGAAACTGGCGCTGGCGCCGTTGCTCGTCAGAAGCGGACGCAGTCGCTGCATGGCAAACACTTCCACAATCAGGCAGCCTAAAACCTGCAATTCGCGTTCGCGCCGTTCGACCTGCAACTGTTGCAGACTCTGCTGTCGTCGTTTCGAGCTGACCAGCAGATTCTTCGACTTGGTTTGTATTGCAGCAGCATCGAAAGCAAACAGTTGATTCGTAAACGAATGATCTGCCGAGTTCTGTTCAAACAGCAGGTCGCTATTGATCATCTGCTCCTCGGGATTTGTAGCCGCTTGCTGTTGTGGAAAGGTGCGTGCGTAAAACGTCTCGAGTGTCTCCAGCTGTTGGAGCAACAGCGCTGGATTGTATTGCGCTGGCAGCTCTATAAAGTTGGTCATGGTATAAAAGTTGGAAGCCGAGACAGCTTGCTCGTCGGGCACACGCAACGACATGCGTGGCGAACTGTGCTCCACGCTCCCATAACTGGCTGCTACTGTTTGTAGATTCTCTGTGCTGCGCGCCAGTCGCTTATTGCTGCTGCTCACTGGGCTACCACTTTGGCCATAAAGCTGTGACAGCCTGAGTGCCGTTTTGCTGAACCAAGCGGAGGCATAACGACGTGGCGGATGCGGTTGTGTGAACAGCTGCACAATGCCGCGTTGACTTAAATTGCAATGCTGATCCACGAGACTCAAGCAGACATTCTTTGACTTAACCGCCGCCTTGCCGCTCAATTTGTAGCTTTAAAACAAAATAAATTAGATTAATTTGCTGCTCTTTCAATACCTCAAGACTTACCCAAAGTTCAAGTCGATCCAGTGCTGCAGTCGCTCACTTACATATTGGGACTCCAGTGCCTCGCGATGCTTGCAAATGAAATCCTCTGGGCAGCTGGCCCAAGCCGGCAGCTCCAGATCTGGCAAATCTTCATGTATGCTCTTAAAGATCATCGGATCCGTATAGAACTCCGGTATGCATTCATCAGGCGTCCATTCCTGCAGTCGTTGTATCGACACCGGATACTCTGCGGGCACCCAAATGGGACGCACATGTGCACAAAGTATGGACTGAGGCGTACGCCGCGCCATGTACACAAAGTATGTGATCTCGGAGAGAAAATCGGAGACATGATGCGGCACTTGCGACTGCTCTACAGGCGCACCAGGCTGTGTGGCATGGGTGTACATCAAATCCAAGTGTATGTCGCCTTTGTTCAACCGATATTTACTCTTTGTGAGATCACGCCAATTGAGTCCATTGCGTCCCGCAAAATCCGTCACCCAGGGCATAATGTGATGATGTGCTGCATCCGTTAAACTGCGACCACACGCATTGTTCAACACGGTCAAATAGTCAAAGTTTGACAGTTGCCCATTGCACCACATTTCGCAGTATTCGCGCAGATTAAACTGGTCTGGATCGTAGGCCAGCTTGAGATCAATAGATGGTTCTATGGGCTGATGGCCCGGCGACTCGGGCAGCTCAGAACAGCTTAGCGGCGACATGTCCATTGCGGCCAATGGTTCAGCCATTAACAGATTGGAAGGCAGACGCGGCAACACTTGCAGCCAGAGATTCTCACGCAGCATCACGTGCTGCAATCGCAAGTCGCCGAGGCACAAGCCCTGCGCCTGTAGCTGACGCGACAGCTGTAGCAGCTGATAGATGATGAACAGCGACTTGTTATAGCCTCGACCCAGCAACGCTGGACTGTAGCTGATGCAGTCATAGAGGCTGCACTCCAAAGCGGGCGGATAATGAAAGACGCAGAAGTGGCAGCTGGTTTCAATGGCCACCAACGCGGGCAGCACATTGGCATGACAATCGCCATACAACTCCTGCTCCCAGCTGGCTATAGCATCCGTCTCCTGGTGACAGTGCAGCACCGGACAGTTGTAGATGCGTTGTATCAGCTCCTTGAGCACAACATCGTGCGGTTGCAGTGGGGCAGCTGATGATGCATTGTGTGTGGCTGCCTTGGCGGCACCACTGCGACACTGCTTGACATGGGCGCCCGCATATTGTTTGTAAGCTGCCTGCCACAATTGTTTGAAATTGCTGCTTGCCACATTAGCCACAGCTTGTGAGTAACTTAGGGGCAACTGGGCGTGATCTTCGACTGTTGTCCGTGGTGGCAGTGGGTAGACTTTACGTTGTGGCTGCTTGCGATACGTTTGCACTAGGATGCGGGTCCAGGGGTGCTCCAATGGTCCAGTAGGATGCGCTCTTCGATCCAATTGTGGCCAATTCGTAAAGTGCGAAAGTTTGCGCTGTCGCTCGAGGGTTTGTAGCCAACTTTTGTCACATATCAGCTTGTAGACGCCCTCATCTGAGTCACAAACAATATGTTGGGGATTAATACCGATTTGCAGCCATATCGAATCGTCGCTATCGCCCATGACAACGCCTGCGACCAAAACGAACCAACTAAATTTAACACAAACAAAAATTGCACTGTGCAAATATAGCGATGGACTCGGGCCGCAATTAAGCGGCACGACAGTCACGCAACAGCAAACGATATATTCATAAGTATTTACAGGCAAACAAAAGCTGTTGTAATATTAATTGCAGCCGCAATTTATGCAGCTGCCTCAAAATTAAACTTCCCATAATTAATTGTATTACTGTTTACTTTATAATGAGCTTTTAATAATTGTTTGTCATGCTGCAATCGCGACACTGGCTGTCTATCGATAGCCCACCAAAGCACTATCAGCTGTGCGTAAATATACTAAAAAATATACTTGTAGTGCACTTATCGATATCGCTTGCATAGCGCGCTCTTAATTTACCCTCGATAACATTTGAAATTGGCAATTTAACTGAAGTGTAAAGATAATACATGTATTGTAAGTAATGAAAATAGTTAGTAATCTGCGTAACTTTCACAAATTAACCCATGTGCTAAAGTTAAGACTTGTCGGGCTCTTAGAAAAGTGCTGGTTGTCTGGGGTCAACGGCCAAATAATATGCCATTTGGATTTGTGTCGAGTTCAAAAGGCCGGCGGCGACCTTAGCAAAAGAAGAAAAAGAAAAAACAGCAACAACGGAACTGCGAGAAAAACAAATGCTGCGAAAACACTCGGTGAAGGCTCATTGTTGACTGGTCACAACTATACAATGTCAAAACTCTTGTGTTATTTTGAAGAACCGATGGAAATAAACAAAATTTATTTTAATAACATACTTACGAGTACAGTAAATAAGTCTTGGCTGCTGCGAACTTGCAACACTTGCTGCACAATGGAACAACGAGTGTACTATATAATTATTTACAGACCAGACAGACTTTCACTTTCATTGACGTTATCAGACGCAATTCAGAATTTATTTATTTATGCAAAAGCGATAATTAAGAGGAATAAACAAAACAAAAACAAAAAACACATGCACAACCGTGTTTCAAATGCCGCATAGAACAGACCCGGCATGCAACCCTAGATTATAATGACCCCATAGTCCAATTTTATAACAGAATCTTTTGAGGAATTAAGAACCAGTTTCTTATTGAATTTGCGTCTCAAATTTGAGAAGAATATATTAAACACACTATCTGATTAATATGTGCATATCATCTGACCAGTTATGTGAATCATATTGAAAACGAAAACGCAGATATTGGATAATAAATTTTCTACAGCTTCCAATCTACAGGTTTCCTATTGCTTTTTCTCATGTGTGTGTAAATCTAATCTTATCAATGGGGTCTTTGCTTTTCGTTTCTATGCTGCGATTATTGTAATTGTGTCTGTAATTATTTACTTAGTTTGTCTTGTCGGCAGCCAAAAGAGCCATAGAGGTTTGTTACACCTGCCTCTAAGGTCAAGGTGTTGTATTTGTTGACTCTGCGTGTGTTCAGATCTCTATGTATGTGTGTGTGTGTGTGTATGTTTGAGCAGACGTTTAGTTAGTTTTCCACATAGTTTTTATTTGTGACTAGAGATTATGGCCAGCATACTATGGATAGAGAGAGTAGGTCAGCTACCATGTAAAAACGCCGTTAAGACGCAACTCGTAGACAGGCTAAAAAATAGGAAAAATACTCGTTCTTCAGCCTCAACAACCTGACAAATGCGCTACCGAAAAAAATCTCAAGTGGAATTTGCTGTTGATTTGATTGAAGTGTAATAATAATTAATATGAATTCTCTTCCGTTCTTTTGAAAATTATCATCTGAAAACATTATTAATAAATAACTTTATTAAAGGCCCGTCTCGCGAGACAGAGATCCGGCTGTGTTTATTAGGAAGCGCAAATATTTAAAAATGTCACAATTATAATCTTCAATTCAATTGCAGTTTTTTTTGTATTTTGCATGCATGCGAAGGGTTCTTACAAGTTTTTCACACTTTTAACAAGCTGTGCACACAATCGAGACTTTAGTCGTAATTAAATGTTTATATGCGATATATAAATATATATATTTAGATTGCAGTAGTACATAAGCAAGCCTCCGCCATGATCGCGTGGCGTTTTATACAATTTTTATTGCTACTATATACTATATGTGTGAATTACTAATCAGCCAGGTGGAAAGGATATCGCAGCAAGTGCATATAATGAGGGCATTTAACAGGTTTCGGAAATAATTGGGAATTTTCGCCAAGTGTTTCGATTACTTATAAATCATTATCAAAGGCGGCGGGCGCTCGCGAGGTTCTAATGAGCTGCTCAAGCAATTAAGATATTGGGTATAATCACCCGGAATGACACATACTACAAGTATACTCGTATATTGTATTAGCTAGCGATACTAGATTGTAAGCGTGCGACTTTCATAAATTTTTGAGTCACATGCTACACTCAGATTTATGGTAACGGATATTAAAAATATGCTATCCTACTAAAACACTGTGAAATCTGAAATCTTATCTGCATTGGGAGGGTGCCAGGTCATAGGATATGGCAGCAAAAGTAGGGTACAAAAGTCACTGAAAGTTTCACCAGAACGATCTATAAAACGAGCTTGTTGTTGGCCGCTTGCTATAAAGATTAGAATGTACTATACCATTATTATTATTATTCTTGTTAGTACCGTTGTAAATGCTATATTTAAGATAGCAAAAAGTCGCCCCGTTTATAGTGTGTGTGCATAAGTAAGATAATGTCACTAGAGGAATATTACCTAAAACAAGGTGACAATACTACAACAACAACACACAAAAAAAAAAACCCAACATAAAGGTGTTGGGTGTAGGGTAAAGATCAAAACAGGCTGGCCGACTGCAAGCGGACATATGTCTGAGACTTGACAGCCTTCGATATTTTTTTTTCCGACACCCGTTGAGATCACTCAACTCTACTCAACTCTACTCAACTCAATTCTCTAGAGATTGAGACACCGCCTGGTACTTGCTCCACTCCACTCCATGTAAGTGTGTGACTGAAGTCTCGTGACGATATCTCTCAATAGCTACAACAACAACTTCAACTACAACTACAACTACAACTAAGAGAAGAACTTGCGGTTGCGGGCTTTCCAGGTTAAGTGGCGAACCTTGCAATAACTATAGCACTAGAGCTGTATTATTAACTAGTTTTTGTATTTTTTTTTAATTATGTATTAACTGACTTGTTTCAATGGCTGTTCTAATTTTGTTTTAAGAATAAGGCTGTTAAAGTATTATTACTTATATTTGGTTTTTCTATTTTTTCTCAGATGGTCAAATTTGCTGTCTCTTGCAAAAATCAATTGAACCCAATTACTATATCACAATTTTAATAAAATAAAACTTTATATTGTATTGTAATAAAGAGTATTAAATCTTCGCTGTGCCGCAATTTGCTTTTCTTTGTTGTTATTTTGTTAATTGTTGCCTACACTTTTTGTGATTTATAACTGTGTTGAAAATGGTGTAAAAACTTGAATGGAAACGGTTTGTTTGCAAAATTGCCAACAGAGTAATTGTGTAATTGAAAATCTTGAAAGAAAAACATATGTATATGTTTCCTAGGGAATTACATGTATTACTATATAGTTTGATTATGCAAGAAGTTTGTAGATTTTCTTGTTATATGATGAGATTATATGACCAGATAACAACTAGTAGCACCCTTGTAGGTCTATCCGATACTTCATTTAAAAATCTGTCAAATAACTCATTTCCTAATTAGTCAACTATTTTCCATTCACAAAGCTGATTGAAAAGCTATGCAAAAGCTAATAGCTGGAAAAGTATATAAATCAATAATAGCGGAAAATTATAAAAAATTCTACAAATTAACTGTCAAATGCAAAAGAATGAGAGACTTACGAGAGTCAAATGAATAACTCATAAAAACACCTATATGTAATTAACCAGTTTTGAATAGCTAAGAGAAAATAAATGTAGCCTCAAGGCTGAGCATTTTGTTGATCTTCTCATTGGCCTTGCAACAGCCTCCACATTTGTGGCAGCGTCCCCCAATTAAGATCAGCATTATTTACTGAGCAGTTGACACATGGAACACAAGATGTGTTGCAGCTGCTGGACAAGCTCCCTTCCCATCGTCTCGGAAACAAATGGAAGTGTGTTTTGTTCTTGACACTTGGACAAGTTATTTTCGAAAATGTCACGGGACTTGCCAATGCAATGAGCCATAATTTTTGCTCTCTTTTTGATGGGCTAATCAAGAGCACATATTCTACAGTCACATCCTCTGCAGTTCTGCAGTTTTACATCTGATATGCATCATCTCAGAAGTGCAGAGGCGTCCCCAAGCATAAAGGGATTGGACTCCATTGCCTTCAACTACTACACTGTTCGATGAATTGCGTTTTTAATTGACCGACACGCAAAAATGTGGCGCCCAGTTTTAGTTTCTGTTTCAGCTTCGAGTTCCAGTTCCATCAATTCAAAGGTCACAGTCCCCACACTACTGATTGACAACAGTCCGGTCGCCTCGAATCGCGTATGCCATAAATAGATATTCACATCCAAAGTCACTTCATTTCGTATGCCTCAATTAATTTGTATGAACAAAATAACGCAAAATGCTCGCACTCGAATGTGAGTTAGATGCTGGAGGAATCTATGACTGGTCATCGGAGTCTGCTATACACAGCAGACTAGATCGAGCCGGAAATATATTCGGTCAGGGACAATGGGGCATCGGTTTGAGCCGGATTTTGGGCTTTACATGGAAATGGAAATGTACCCAATAATACTTGCTTGCAATTTCTATACACTTATAACGGGTATGGAAATATTAAAATTTAATGTGCAATTATATTCAATATACTAATAAATAAATGCTAATGTTTAATACGATTTAATTTTGAATTAAAAATATATATTATAAAATGAGAAATGCAATTTTAAAGCAATTTCATAAATTAATTCTCAGAAAAATCAGTTGACCTTTTATTAATAATATTAAATGAAATGAAATTTGTTAAATCTTAATAAAGTAAACATTTTTTATTTGAAATATAAATTTTTTGGGTTCCATTATTTTCATAAAATTTTTTTGCTCTTTAGTTAGAGTATTTCTCCGGCTATATTTTTTATATATAAATACCGTTCGGTCATTTCTTGGTATGATTTGGCATCATTTTTTATTGAAATGTTGTACAAACATTTCAATTTCAGTTTCAATTTCAATTGCAGACCTCATGCCTGATGGTTCGCTGACTTATGGGCCAATTAAAGAGACGACAACGACAATGATGAACAACATAACTGAAGATCATCATCAACGATATGTATAGTGTATATATAGTATGTTGCATATATAATTCCCGAAATGTCTGATCCGATCATATCAGATAGGTTTGGATCACATGCGTGGTTAATTGTGAGTTCAAAATTGCGAGAGATCTTCGTGAGATGAGATATGCCATTTGATATGTGATTGGGGCGCGCATTCATTAAAACTGTCAACAATTTTATTTATGTATTTATTAATCAAAATTGTGTCCTCTGAGTCTGAGGTTAGGCGAGAGGAATCCAAATAAAATTGTCGTTGACGCTGATAGCATTAACAATTAATAAATATGTTAAATTAGCAGCTTTTATTATCAATTAATATTTCGCTTCCTCTTCGCTCACGAGTTCCAAAAACAAAATCCATGGTTTATATGGGTGCACTTCAATTTATATACTACATATAATACAGTTTGTACATGAGTGCTTGCTCTTGATTATCAAGACTTGTCGAGTTCAATCGTACACTCTGCTCTGCAGTCTGGACAAAGTGTGCCATTGATAATAGCAAATAAGCAAAAACAACAAGGAACACAAAAAAACGAAATCAAATAAATGAAGAAACAACTGGACTGATAAACCTGGAATGCCCATAATACGAACGAATATATGTGTATGAATAATACGAGTATTAGTTTATATATGATTAAAATGTCACCAAGCACTGCTTAGGTTACTAACTCGATTGCATATAAGCAGATGACGTTCGAAGATAAAGATTTTGTAATCTCCACGCGATTAATTATACCCCTTACCAATTGAATACTAATCGACTTGTCCTCGATTAAAAGCATAATTTTGAAAGTACCCCTAAGGTACTTTAGGTTAACTATCTAATCTGCAAGTTGTCGCATAAACGGAGAAACATAACACATTTATTTTCTACAATTTCAAGGTGGGGCATCTTTCTTATCGATCCCTTTTGAATAATGCAATCTGACTTTGTTAATATTTACATTTTATATAGTTGAGGGTCTCACTATATATACTTTAAGGGGCAATAAAGATGGAATAAGATAGATCTTTTTGAAATGTTGTGCATTTGCATGCTGACTGAAAAAACAAAAAAAAAAAAAAAAACACTCATGTCTCGTCTCGTATCACGTTTCCACTATAAAAATTAACCGCTGGCAATGATCATTTATTAAGTGTTAGGCAGCGCAAAAAGCTCAGGTTACGTTAATCAACTATGAACTACAATACTCGACTGTTTCATATACAAATACATATATCTGAGTATATACTGAGTTGTATTTATCATTGCTTAACCGCAGCAAACCGCAATTATTTAGCCCACAATTTTGCACCATGCAAATGCAAAGAACTACAATCCAATTTTAGCTGGTAATATAATAATATTTATAATCAAGTATACATCTTATATATTCTGGTAACTGGCGTGTACGAATGTAGCGTGTTCGGCTAATAGAAAAACCGTTCACTTTAGCACCCGCCTAGAACCAGCTTCAGCCCTAGAATCCCCCTCCCTAATTGCAATGTACTAATGCATGAAGCAAAAATACAAAAACTACCTCGAACTCGTAATGGCTTTCAGTCAAAGTTAGTAAAATCCAAAAAGAACGGATTGTTGCACGTGTTTAATACACTACTCACTCAGATAATATGCACTTCAGCGATCAGGTTAAGAAATGCAAGATAAGAAATTCAAGTTGTTAAGTTAAGCTTTTTTGATACTAAGCACCAAATAATATGCCATTTGACATAATTACTGTCCTAAATCACATAGAGAAAAGTTCCGTTTCAGATAAGCAAAAATTCATTCAGGTATAGTATTTCAAGGAACTGCTTATCGACATGTCTGGAATTCAAATTAGTACATTTATTGCCTATATGTAGTACTTATTATGTTTCAAGGGGCGTTCGCTGCTATTAAAGATTTATGTATGTGGCATATTTTACAATCTTAATAATTTATTAAATCATTCATTCAACATCGAAAGAAATTCAATTTATTTCTTTATTGCAAATTATTATTATCTATTAGTAGTACTTCAATATATGACAATACTTCTAATTTAGTCGGCTAAGCCCCTTTGACTTTACCTAAAGCTAGAAAAGTCTGTATATACAACATACAATAGTATAGTTAGAGCGTTACAAAAAATACTTAAGTATTTCTCACTCAAGTATCCGGTGCGCGTGCACGATTATCTAATGAAAACCGTTAAATATCGAAAGTATTGGAAACGAAATTGAACTCGAAGTCGGAACGGGAACGTTTCCACCAAGTAGGCAGCGAAAGGGGAGCGGGGAGCAGGGGTCGCGGGGAGCCGTGTAGCTGGCAGTTTGGTCAGATAGCGCGATTTATGAGTGGTTAAACTACAAACACACTAATATATTGCCCATACTACATATATGTGTTGAAGTGCGCGTGTGTATGTTTGCAGCAAGTGTATATAAAGCTTGCGACTCCTTGGCGCAGCGTCGGCAGTGTTGTTTCAACGATCAATACACGACGCTGACAGCGGCGTCAACAGTGTTTAACTCCAGCGACAGCAGCGCCAAGCAGTCGCAGTCGGCACCAGCAGCCGACAGAGCAGCTGGCAGAGCAGCAGCGCTTATCTGTTCGCATATAAACTAAAGTCTGTGGAAATAATTTCTCATTTGAAATTTAACAGTCGACGTGCGCGGAAGGCACAAAATACAGAACACAACAAAACGCGTAAAGATCGTGTAGTGTGAAAATTGCTAGCAACGAACGATTAAACGAACAAAAAATCTGCAAACCCATAACCAAAAACAAATAAGAACAAAATAAAAAGCAAAGCCTAAAAAGCCCAGAAGTGCGTGTTCGACAGTTCGATTTCGAATCAATTCCATTGCATATTCCAGTCTCGTCCGCAGTACGATTTAAGCTGCCGTTGCGTGCGGTTCTTTCTCTCGCTGTCCTTTCCACCTTCACCTACGATTCTTTCTCTTTCACGCCTACGCTCTATTCATATTGCACATCGCTTTCTGTTGTGTGTTGCGCATGCGCCAAAGTGAAAAGTGTTAAAAAGCAAAAAGCGAAGGATTGATTGCAGCGTGTGCTTTTACGCGTGTGTGTGAGGGCAAATTGTGCCGTAAGTTTTTTATTTACGCAGCGTTCGCGTAAATTATAACCGTGGCGAAGGAATTGGCTAATTTGTTAACATTGCAACAAACGAGAGCCGAAATGACACAACAACCACAATGGGGCATAAGCTTATCAAAGTGTAAGTGCAAATTAAGTGTGTGTGTTTAAGTGTATATGTATGTGTTTGTAAGAGAATGTGTAAGTTTGACTGTGTGAGTAAGTTTTGTGTTATGCGTTGAATTGTGATTTCAAATTTGAATTCAAATTCAAATCGGATTTCGAATTCGTTGAACTCTGGCTCAACATTCTTGAAATGCTTTAATTATTGTTTAACCGACATTGACCGACAACAGCAACAAAAACAACGACATCACGAGCAGCACTTGAATGCAAAACTTAAGTATAAAGTGTCATATAGCATTACACATGTGTGTGTGTGTGTTATAATAACAATGACAAAACGTTTTTATTTTTTTTTTTTATATATTTCTTTTGCATTTTGCACTTCCGATTCCATTTGCGTACATGTTTTGCTTACGGATATAATATTTTGTTTGATCTTCTCTACGGTTTTTTTTTATATTCCGTTGATACCTTTTGTTTAGCGAGTTTTATGCTAGGCACGCATCAACATAATCATCAATAATCTTGCGGTCGATTGCTCTTTAATTTGTCAATTTCTATGGACAAATGACACCGTCTCTGAGAATTGATTTGCATGAGAATAAAGAAAGGCGCACGACATGATGACGACAGATTGGCAATAGACTTAAATAAAAAATGAATATCGTAAAAAAGTTTAACTCTCAGAAGATTCTTCTTCAACAATTCTAGCGACTCACAAAATTTTCGTTTATAAAGGGTTAAACTTAGTCTCTCTAGAGTCTAGACAACTAATTATATAGTCAAATTTCTAAAAGTATCAAACAGCGTATGAGATTTATTAAATGTCACAAAAAAAAGCGAAGCGTGTTGAGGCTTTTTCTTGATTTGAATTCCACTTTTTAATGTGACAATGAAATAAAACCAGCTAATCGTCTACTTATACATACGTAAATTAAGAATTTTATTTGAACTAGAAAACAACATTTCGGAAACGTGCAAAATATAAAACAATGCCAAGATGTCCCCCGACGAAAGTGATATCATTTGAAATGGCTATCAACAACTAAAACTATATATAGTTTTGAGACCTCATTTTCAAGAATCTTTTTGGAATCGTATTGAAATACTAAAACAGAAAGATATATGGACATACATATTTATATAGAGTTCATGTGTTACAGATAAAAGTTTTTGAAATAATCTGTAGCAAAAGCTTTTTAGGTTAGGAAGAAAGTTTCGTTTCTTGCTTGTTATCATGGAAATTTTGATTGTCATTATAAAGCCGGCAATAAAATAATGTGTTTTTTGTTTTTTTTTTTTTGAGGCTAGCGGTAGCTTGACCTCCTTATAGAGAGACTGTTTCCTTTGCATTGTTTTTTGGGCAAGGTCAATGTAATACAAGAATTCTTTTTTGGTTTCCATTGATTTCATAATAATTCTCCCCATTTCTTTCTCTCTCACTCGCTGGCAGAAGTATTTCGGAACATGCATATATAAATAAATATCAACAAAAACAAAAAATAAATGAAAAAGAGAAAAGGGAAAAATGTTGTAACGTCGCGAACTGGAATTCATTTTACGAGATTGTTTATTTGTTTTCTACGCGTTTTTATTTGTCATATGCAAATGTTATTATTGACAAAAATATTATTCTTTTCAGTTTTAAGTTTTGTCAGTCGCTGTAAACGTGAGTTAGGTACTTAACTATGTGTATGGACTCAATGAGTTTCAGACTCTTGACACTTTGTGGCTGACAATCCATCATTTGTCAACAGCTTATCATTAGCTGGGGCCAGTGGAGGTCTTGTCTGCTCTTGTTCTTCCTGCGGATTCTGTGGAACCGATGACTATACATATATATTTACAAATATGCATATATATTTTGTTGATACGAATGTTTGAACTCTCTCTTTGGTGCCTTTGCCTTATCCGAATTACAAGCCGATGCACGCATATCTTTAGCCCCGCTCTCAATTCTTATTTTTGCAAAAGCTTTATGCCATTATCTAAGTAATGAAGTTGTTTGCAACTCTGATGATTGCAGGGCATATACTATAAGCTGTCTATATATGAATGTACATACATATATACTAAGAAGTCAGTAGCTTTGCAAAAACATGACGAATATATAACGCAACGAGTCAGCATTTATCTCGCCGAAACAATAATCATTAAAGTTATCGCATAAATCTCACAATAAACAGAGTTTATCCACTTAAAAAAATGGCTAAGATATATATACACATACGTATATACACCTGCCTTTTTTGCATTTTGCTGGAGCGTGGTTCGTTTTATTCCCGGAAATCTAATGCACATACTTACCGAGTTAAGGTAAACGTTCATTAATCGGTTAATAAGGCTATAATTGGCGTATCTTATCATAAATCCCAAAGTATTGTACAGGTACTATGGCACATGATTTATGTTCGTATATCTATCCGTAGTATATTGTTCTATTATGTCCTCTAATCATGAACGAGCCAGCAGACTCGAGTGAATTACGACCACACTCATGCGATTTTACGTAGGAGAGCGGAGTTAAACCTATACTATAGCATATATAATCTTTCCTTATCGATATCGGTTTTTAATTTGGTGTATTTGAGAATCGTGTCGCTTATAAATTGTAGCCGGGTGGCGGCTTGAAGTATTTGTTAAATAATATGACAAATATTGAGAGATCATTAAATTGTCAGCTCCACTGCAACTACGTAAATATATTTATGAATGTTAATTTCTAGTTCAAATAAAGCTCTCCCCCACAATGACGTAGTTGGACTCCCCCCTCGACTTGTAAATAATATCGTCAATTATAATTGAAATTCCAACATACACAAAAAAAAAAACGAACAGATCATTCAAATGATCAGAGAACTGGAACTGAAAAATAGTAAAGGGAGTGAAGCATATATAATTATAGCTGTGAGAATCGGATCATCAACATCAATCTTGTTGTTATTTATAAAAATAGTACATTATCTCTTTTTTTTTGTGCTCTAATAAAATTGTCATGCATTAAGTTGATCACTTTATAAGTATGGTACATAATACACTCTATTGGCGATGTGTTAACAAATGTGTTGTTGTCGACGACTCTTTAATTAATTTGAAGAAGTTGGCTCAATGTTGATATTAAGCATTTATTGTTTACATTAATTCAACCTTCAGCCATTGGCATTCCACAAATGAAAACTTTATTGCTCCAATTTCTAAAACATAATGAATTTGTTGTTATTTTTTAGGGCCCTAATTTTCTAGGTGCCAAAAACAAAAATATAGGAAAGAGGTAGGGAAAAATTAGAGGAACAATACAATAGCGCCGAATTATAAATACCAGGGAACTGGCGCTTTATGATCCATCATCATACTTGAACGCAATGTCGGCACTTATCGCAGATCTATAGCACTCGAAGTTATCAACACATAATGCCATTTTACTTACTATTATTATATGTACTTTGCCATAAACGGCATCCATCCATAGTTGAACAAAAAACATTTTGAATGCCCTCATAAAAATTGGGCCATAATCACCGAATCGTAAATCTATTGAATGCTATCGAAGTGTATATCGAAAGAATTAACTAATGTGAGCTAGGTAATGCCAAGGAATTTAAAATTCTGTATATTTAAACTTTAAATTTTAAAGAATATAACATTAATAAATTTCAACAGATAAGGTGGATTACAAACAAAAAATTATAATGTTTCAGATGAATTAAAATTACAAATTCAACGCTGTAAGAACTATAATTATCTCTGATAAAGTATATACATAGGAATTATTGCTTGGAAGTTGACTAATCCCAGATAAATTATAACTCATCGAATGAAATGTTTGTAATTCTCATAGTTGAATTCAATTTTCTATTACTACAAATGTTATTCATGTCGGAAGTCGATAAACATATACACAAATTATAACATATTATTTCTTAGAAGTTGAGAATACTAGAATTATTATTCGAGCAGTCTCTTTGTTTCTTATATAATATAATTCTCACATGTAAATTCAACGGTTCAATAATTACATTCATGTTCAAGGTACTTGAAGTGTCTGCTAATCAATATTTTCCGGTTTTAATGGAATGACATTTCCGATATAAAAAAGTTAACGAATTTCTGCTGAGTTATGAACAAGTTCGATTACAATTAAGAGTGTTTAATACATTTCAATCCAATCATTTAGTATAGCTGAGTTTGAATTCCAAATGTGATGAGACTAACTTGAATAAACTTCGCGATCAGAGAGTTTTGGCACCTGAAGGCACACCTTTGTACTCATTTCATATGTAGATTACAATGGCATTGGCATATCAATCAGATCTGGAAAGTTTTCCCCAGTCAGCCGAGTAATTTGTGTAATTTGTGTTACAAATGTGGAATGTGTGCTTTCCTCATAAAGGGGATCTACCAAGCATTATAGCCGATATAGGGCGACTGTAAATAACGCTGGCGTGCTCTGAACTTATTACGGATCCGATTCAAACTAATTGACATGACAATTTTGAGATAAATAATAAAAATAAAATTTTTTGTATATATTGTAGAATTTATATGGGTTTTAAACGTCTCAATCAAATTCAATTTGTACTTTATCAGCGCTTGATTTGAAGCACTAATTGAATAACTTTTAAGCGGGTTTTTTTTGTTGAGCGGCAAAAATTGTTTATTCGCATGCTAAATAAAGTCAATGAAATTGTTTGAAAGACATTCTGCGAAATTGTCAAATATTTGTCTAAATGGTGCCACAATTGACGTCAGAATTTTAAGTATTTTATGATTATTTACGTAGTGTTTTTAGTAATTTATTGGAGTCGTGTGTTAATTAATTGATCGACTTTAACTTTCGCTTCGTTTATAGATTTTATATTACCGCAACGTGTGATATTGGCCATCATGGGCTTTCTGGCCATCCTGAATGCCTACACGATGCGTGTTTGCCTCTCGCAGGCGATCACCGTCCTGGTGAAGAAGAAGAACAGCACCGATGAGGATGGCAACGATCAAGCGATCTGTGAACCCGACGATCTCGATGGCGATAGTGGATCAGCCAGCAGCGGCGACTTTGAGTGGTCCGAGGAGCTGCAGGGTTTGATCCTGTCCGCCTTCTACATTGGATACATTGTCACTCATGTGCCTGGCGGTCTGCTCGCTGAGAAGTTTGGCGGCAAATGGACTCTGGGTCTTGGCATTCTCTCCACCGCTGTCTTCACCATGCTCACTCCTTTGGCTATCGATTATGGCGGTTCCGATTGGCTGATTGTAACGCGTGTCCTTATGGGTCTGGGCGAAGGAACAACTTTCCCTGCCTTGAGTGTGTTGCTCGCAGCTTGGGTGCCGGCTAATGAACGTGGAAAACTTGGAGCTTTGGTTCTGGGCGGCGGTCAAGTGGGCACCATCATGGGTAATCTGTTGTCTGGCGTCTTTTTGGAGTCTTACCACTGGTCGTTTGTCTTCTACTTCTTTGGCGGTCTTGGCGTTGTTTGGTTTGTCATCTTTGTAAGTATTGCCAAAGCACATGATTAAAAGCTTTTATATGTATAAAAGCAATTTCACATTAAATACGTTAATGGCAATCAAATAGATTTTTTGCCACTTAACAATCGGAAATTTACCCTAAGCAAATTGTTCAAAAATTGCTGATTGATTGTCATAAAAGTATTGAAGCTTAAGAGGAGAATAAACTGGGTTTTTTGCTTGGCCAAAAATCAATCCATTTTAAAAATCAGCGCTGATAAAGCACATTCTAATAAAAGTTTAATCTTAGCTTATCAATTTGCTTACAATTTAAAAAGTAAGAGTGTTAAAAAGATCGATTATTATTCTTGTATATATATATACTTCGATAAAGATTCAGCGGAAAAAGGTCTTGACTTAACCCATTTGTCTGGTTGTGTAGATAAACCCCAACAAAGTTCTTTTCAATAATTTCCTTTTCTCTATATTCTTGCAGGTCTTCCTGTGCTTCAGCGACCCCACAAGCCATCCCTTCATCAAGCCATCGGAGCGCGAGTATCTCGTCAAGGAAATCGGCACAATTGGCCGCAACGAGAGCCTGCCCCCAACACCCTGGAAGGCCATCCTCACCAATCTGCCGATGTTCGCTTTGGTCTCAGCACAAATCGGTCACGATTGGGGCTTCTACATCATGGTCACCGATCTGCCCAAATACATGTCCGATGTGCTGCAATTCTCGATCAAGGCCAACGGTCTGTACTCCTCCCTTCCCTACGTCATGATGTGGATCGTCTCGGTGGGCAGCGGTTTTGTGGCCGATTGGATGATTCGTCGTGGCATTATGAACACAACAAACACACGTAAAGTGATGACTGGATTGGCTGCCTTTGGACCAGCCATCTTCATGGTGGGTGCCTCGTATGCTGGCTGTGATCGTGTGCTTGTCGTGGTGCTCTTCACCATCTGCATGGGTCTGATGGGTGCTTACTATGCGGGCATGAAGCTCAGTCCCCTGGACATGAGTCCCAACTATGCGGGCACCTTGATGGCCATCACGAATGGCATTGGTGCCATCACCGGAGTCGTGACGCCGTATCTCGTGGGCGTAATGACGCCAAATGCCTCGCTACTCGAATGGCGTACTGTGTTCTGGGTGGCATTCGGTGTGCTCTTCGTCACCGCCATCATTTACAGCATCTGGGCTTCGGGAGAGGTGCAACCCTTCAATGGAGCGGTCGTCGAACCGACTACATTAGACTTTGAGGCTCACGAACGTAAACCGGAGCTTAAGCTCAAGACGATGGAGCACAGCTCGTAAATGAGAGAGCGCGAAAGAGCAGCAAAACGATCCAAAGTGTTCAGATTGCCATAACTGTTCAAGATCTAGTTTATAGACATACAATTTATACCGCATCGTATACTATCGTAAACTATTGTAACCTATCGTACACGCCCACGTAGTACTTTATATAACGTCGATATTCCGTGCACCTGTGGAATTTGTTGCTATGTGAGAAGCTCAAGAAGACATTTCTGTACACTCTATGTAATTGTTAATGTAATGTAAACAAAAACATTGTATGTATGTCAAGCGTACATCATGATGCTGCTGATCAACCACTTCAAATTGCTAGTTTTATAGTATGCCACGCCCCCACCCCTTTTCTCCCTATACATTTATAGTAATCTATAAGCTTCCAGCTGCAGATTCTCTATCCTTTAAATCGTTTTACTCACTCCACAGCAGCTAAGCGAATTTACTTATGTACATTGCCTTTGTCTTTCCCCATTACAACTTTCCCTCCCTCCCACCAAACACTCCACTGTCTGCAGCAATGTACTCTCTTAATTATTATTTAGTATTTAATCGAAGATATAAAAAAGAAACGAAATTCAGTTTTAGGCTAGTGAAAATAATTAAATGCAACACGATGAAATGTTATGTACCTTAATTTGTATCTGCGCAATGTAAGAGAAAACAAAGAAGAAAACTTAAAACAGTTGAAATTGTCAATTATTAATTATTGTACGCGCATTTTTTAATTGTTGATCAATGTATAAATGCATGTGTTTTTTTAACACCTAATCTGTTAAAGCATTACTGTTTTTATAATGTTTAGTCCAAATAAAGTGCATAAACTAATTAACTGCAGCTGTTTTCATTTCAGTTTTCAATACACGACAAAAGGGGAAAACAATCTTAAAACATTTTCCTATTATGTAAATAACTAATTTCAAGTTAAGGGAAATGAAAATCTTTGAAAAATTAGATACAACCCTTTTTTGAAAAATAATAGAAAACAAGTAAGAAAGCTACAGTCGAGTGTACTCGACTGTGAGATACCCGCTACCCATTTTGAATAAAAGCAATATATTTTGCGGTATTATTCTCAAAATATACCAAATATACTGCAAAAATACTAAAAATATACCAAATGGTATATGTGGTATATCGATATAGTGTCGCATTCAAAATATACCATAGACGGCACAATATACCAGATTGTCAGCCAAAGCAACTCAGACCCCTAGTAAGTAGGCGTTTTTGCCCATACAAAAGTATTTCTTTAATAACTTCGACAATTTTTATCTGATCGCAACCAAATTTTCAGGGATCATAACTACTATAGTTATTACCGTATATACCAAAATTCGTATCCCTAGCTTTAAAATTACGCTTGTTATTCGATTTTTTTGATTTGCAGGGGCGGAAGTGGGCGTGGCAAAAATTTGAAACAAACTTGATCTGCGTGCAAACATAACAAATGCTGTCGAAAAAAAATTATAGCTCTATCTCTTATAGTCTCTGAGATCTAGGTGTTCATACGGACAGACGGACAGACGGACAGACGGACAGACACACAGACGGACAGACGGACATGGCTATATCGTCTCGGCTGTTGACGCTGATCAAGAATATATATACTTTATAGGGTCGGAGATGCCTCCTTCTACCTGTTACATACATTTCCTGCCGGCACAAAGTTATAATACCCTTCTACCCTATGGGTAGCGGGTATAAAAAGTTGAAAAAAGTATTTTTCACAAGCGCTTTTTTAAATTTTCATTTAAATACATCATTCGTTAATTCTCAATTTTGAATAAAATATAAATTCTCTTCTTCTTCTAAAAAAAGGGTTGAATAGTTAAAAATATAATATTTTTACAATTTAAATTGAAAAATAGGTTTTAATGTTATTTAGAAAACTTTCATTTTTTAAACTAGAGCTTAAGTTTAATAATTACTTCAGCATTTATTTACTTGCGGATACTTTTGATTTTTAAAAAATCAGTAAATAACCCATAATTTTTAATTTTTTCTATAATAATTATATGTAGTTATTACAGTACAGTAGAGTTAATATAGAACTGTGTAGACTGTCGTCGACAAAGCCCCCAGAACAATAAACTCGGCTAATTGGATAAGCTACTTCTGGGAAAATTATATTGCTTTAATAATACTATCATCAGTTCGTATCTTTTGAGTGTTTGACAACTATTATTTTATAGGGGATTCCCTATCACAAACAGTTTGCTTTTTCAATCAAATTGTGACAGTTGAGATTATTTCAAGTATTCAATACTGCAAATTCAATTCTTTTGATAAATAAAATGTTAGGTTTTCAGCAGAAACTAAGAAAATTCTTTGACTGTAAGTATCCAAATGCAGAAGAAATATCAAATACTCCTAATTATATAGATGATAGCCAATAAGAGTAGATCTGCAGGTGAAACAGCGATTGGTGCTCTGCTATTTTAGTTTGTTGGCCATCATTAATGCGTATACAATACGCTATTGCCTGGACTTTTCATTGAATCGCATAGTAAGGGAGTCAACGAAGGCGAAGTCTATCAAAACTCCTTTAATTGTGAAACCCACACCGAGAAGAGAGAACCGAAACACAGAGCGAACTACTCCAAGACAAAGACCTAAGGCTCGACAAAGAGCAGGAAGAGATCAACTTAAATTAAATTCACCGCAGTTGCAGCAAACACAATTGCATGCACCCGTCATTACCACCTCCAACTGCTCCGATGTGTGGACGAAAGAAGTGCAGGTTCTGGTCTCCGCCTCCTTTTATGCGGGCTACATGCTCACACACATTCCTGGCGGACGTCTGGCGGAGCGTTATGGTGGCAAGTGGATACTGGGTGCTTCGATATTACTTTCGGCAATTCTAACGCTGCTCACCCCAACCATAGTGCGTCATGGAGGTCCTGGCGCCTTGATGGCCCTGCGATTGTTAATAGGCTTCTGCGAGGGTCCCACATTTCCAGCGGTCAGCGCTTTGCTGGCCCAATGGGTTCCCGAAAGCGAACGAGGATTGCTCTGCAGCTGCGTGCTGAGTGGCGGCGAAATTGGCGTCATATTTGTTCACTTGGTCAACGGATTGGCTCTGGGTGAGGAGGATTGGGCGATGGCATTCTATGTGGTCGGTGGCGGTGCAATGCTTTGGTTTGTGGGTTTCGTAAGTAAATCAACCATTTTTCATGAAACATTACTTCAAATAAGTTTATATACTAACTGCCATTATGGCATGGCAAAATTTTTGAAGTTGCACTTTAATCTTAAAGCTTATTAATATTATTATTACTACACGAACCAAATTTCACATTTAGTCGGACTGATTTTAAAGCCCATGCTCTTGTTTTATATACAAAACTGATCTAAAGGTCCTTTAAATCGTTTCGAGCACAGGAAACTTTCTCATTTGACAGACACATTAATTTGAAAATTTGAATTTGAATTTCACATTAAATTGTAAACATTTTCAGTCAAGAAAATTCAAGCTCAAGTACCTTTTCATTCAATGCTATTCAATTTGGACAGCGTAACAACATACAAATTAATTTAATAATTGATTGATCTTTTTTTATAGATGAATTTTCGCAGACTTATTAAGATAAGAAATCTTAGTTTCAAAAGATCTTTCTCTAAGTTATGCATTTGCTGCTTAACATCGAAAGCTATTAATTTTAGGGGAAAAAATATATTTTGAGTTATCAAACTCGACGAAAAAAAGTTGTTTAAGGCGGGTAACAAAGATGTTTATCAATGAAGACTGTACATACCTCAATATCTTTTCGATGTTCCAAAAGCTTCCTATAAATATGTTCTAGATCTTTAATCTACTTTTTGAATTTCAGGTTCTCGTCTGCTACAGCAAACCGGATGCCTCGCCATTTATACAGAGCTCGGAGCGTGAGTACATCAAGAGCCAAGTGAGCGACACTTTGATCACAGAAGCAGAGACAGAAGCAATTGACACTAATGAAGCGCCTTGGAGCAACATGCTGCTGAATGCGCCCATATGGGCACTGATTGCAGCTAATATGCAGCACGACTGGAATCAGCAAGAGATGGCACAAGAGCTGCAACAGCTGCTTCACCAACTGCAGACCAAGGGTAGCACGATGTGGACCGAGCTGGAGTCCAGTTTACGGGTAACTGCACCGCATCTGTGGAGCTGGCTGGCCTCACTCACCTCGGGCAGGCTCAGCGATTATCTGATTGCAAACGGTATCTTGAATCGCACACAGACACGTTCCCTCATGTCCTGGCTGGTCTTTGTGAGCAGCTCCATGTATCTAGTCTATGACAAGCAGCAAAGTGCGCGAATGTGGAGCGTTCTGGCTTTTGGTGCCTACTATGCGGGCATCAAGCTGCTGCCCCTGGACATGAGTCCCAATTTCGCCGGCACACTTATGGGCATCTCCAACGGTCTCGGTTCGCTGTCGAGTCTGTTGTTGCCCCTGCTGCAGCAACTGGAGTCGGAGTACGAGATTGTGGGCAGCATTCGTGCTGCATTTTGGTTGATCTGCGCTGGATACATTTCGGGCGATGTGCAGTCGTATAATCAGCGACAGCGACGTAGCAACCAGCCAATTGTTCATTAATTACAAATGTGTGTTTTCGTATATTGTTTGGTTTGTTTTTCGTTTGTTTTTAAAGCTAGGCTAACATATTTTAACTAGTTGAATTAATAATATTAATGAATAGTTGGTATACGCTTAACAGATCGATTGAATGCGTTCGATCGACTTTTCATTTTTTCATCGTCTAAAACTAGGAGCACAGGGAATAACTAAAACAAAAATTTGCCATATCTTTTATATAACACTGTTTCGACGTGGGATTGGTTTTTTGTGTTTTGTTTTCATGGTTATAAGTTTTGTTTTGTTGGGAGAAGTTATTGGTTTGTTGCAACTTAATTAGCACACGTTAAATGCCCGCATCTATACCTTCACACAACATGTTTTTTGTTTACATGCCCGGCTGGGCAAGGAAACCGGACTGCGCCATGGCGGAAATGGTGTTCATATCGATGCCCATCTTGCGCGTCACATTGATTTGAGCCAGCGCCGCATTACGCAAGGAATAGACATGGACCAGCTCCGCCTGACTCTTGGCATAAAGCAGCGCCTTCTCAAACAGATCGACAGCACGCTGCAGTTGCGCTCGCTGCACCTCCACGGTGCCCAGTGTCTCGTATGCCAGCTCACACTTGGGATCCACCTCGATGGCACGATTGAGCAACGCGACAGCCGTGTCGATATCGCCACGCCATTGCAGCATCATGATGGCCTGATGCACCAGCAACGATGGATTTGTGGGCGCCAGTTTCATGGCCTTCTCGTAGAACTGTTGCGCCTGTGGGAATTGCTGCTGATCCGCCAGCACTTGAGCCATCAGACTGTAGCATTCAACGCAATCAGGGAACTTCTCAATGGCCAGCTCAAAGTCGCGTATCACGCGTCCCAAACGATTCTGATCGTTGGTCAACAACGCCAGACGATACTCCGCGTAGCATTTCTGTACATAGGCAATAGCATGATTGGGTGCCAATCGCACAGCCGTATCGAACTCCACCAACGCCTCATCGATCTGTTCCAGCAGCAGCAAGATTTGGGCACGCTGGTGATAGACATCTGCGTTATCGGGGCGCAGCTTCTGAGCCTCGAGGAAGTCGGCCAAACCCTTGTCTCGCTCATCCGTCTGTATGAAGAGTGCGGCACGCTTAATGTACGCATAAACACGCAGCGTAGGATCGGCATCAGCTGAAAAGGATTGGAAAAACGATTATTCATTTGCTTGGTATAGAAATGTGATAAAAATAATGATAAGCTTACCATTGGCCAGTATGGCATCAAAGTCATGTTTGCTGTCCGCAAAGCTGCCTCCCAGCAGATGGAATGTGCCGCGCATCAGAAGCGCCTCCACTTTGTACTGTGCATCCGATTCGGATGATTCAATTTCCTCGGTGCAAGCGGCAATAATGTCATCATACTGCTGCGCCTCGAACGCCTTGCGAGCGCGCACAAAGCCATGCAATGGGGCATCAGTTGTCGAAGCTGGCAACTCCATCAGCTGCAGCGGATCGGCAATGAACGAGCGCATATAGGTGTTGACAAAGGCAGCCGATGGCACCACAGGAACATGCTCACGCATGCCCTTCTCCGCATCGAGGCGACCCGTCTCCTTTAGCACACGATCCGCAAACACAATCGTATTGTTGTTCTGAAACATTTCCAGGATGCAGGTGGCCGTCACATCATCCAGACACTCGCTCATATCCTTGGTTGCTTCATGGGCACGTGCTCTTCTATAATACGCCTTGGCATAGCGTGGATTATACTCCAGCGAAAGCGAACAATCCTCCTTTACTTTATTCCACTTTTTGAGCATCTCATAAGAGGCAGCACGATTCTGATAGAAGATGGCCATGTCAGTGCGATGCTCTGTGGGACACTTATCGATGGCCTTGTCGTAGAAACTGATGGCCTCATCGTATTTCCCATTGCGATAGCAATTGTTGCCCTCCGTCTTATAGTTGTTGGCCTCCTTCAGAGGCGACAACTGTTCGCCCAGTTCCGCAGACTTCTTTTTGCGCTCCAGTTCCGTATCCGGAGCAGTGCCATCAATGGATAAAGTTTTATTCTCAATTTTACCCTTCTTTTGCTTGTTCGTCGACGTTGCCGGTTGTTTGCCGCCTTTTGTAGTCGCGTTTGTGTCGTCTTTGTTGCCGCTCTTACGTAGCACATACATTCCCAGGCCAATGGCCAGCGGAGTGCCCAGGAGCAGTGCCACTTGCCATTTGTTAAGCTTTACCGAACTCAAATTAAGGAACGTTGCCATTTTTACTTAGTGGTAGGAAGAATTCCAATTGGAGTGTTTGTGGTGTGCAGCGTGTATGTGAAATCTGCAAAACAGAGAAACACTTTAAAATTGTGTAATAGCTTTATGGTGTTATCAACAAGTATATTTCACACTAAAAAACGATCATTGACCGTGTGCCGGTTGCGTTGCGATTTGTCACCACCTCCTCCACCACTTCTATCACTCTCACTTATTGTTGCCCCATTCCACATATTGATCGATTTTTATAGTGCATTTGGTGTGTGGTTTGTGTATCGTTTTACTCACGTTTTGTCTAGTAATTTAACACTGCAATGAATTTTGCAAATATGAACTGTGACTTAAATGTGCTTTTTAGTGAAAAGTAAATAAAAATTTATGATTTTCATATGGATTACAACCTAGCCTGCTTAGCAAATAGAACACATCGAAATATCCGAAACAGTTGCACAACTGTTGAGCCGCTGTGCCGCACATGTGACAGCTGACATGCAGTGGTCGTGCTAAAGCTCACTGCTATGGCGCCCACGCCTTAGGGTAAAATATACCGAACTGCTAAGCGCAAATAACTATTGCAATATTTTTGTATATTTTAAACAAACTAAAACTTAATTGGTCACACTCTAATGCGTGCGTTAAATACACTTATAATCGCTTTCAAAAACAGCCTGAATAACTAAGATATTTTGTAATACAAGTTAGATAAACAACATAAATGTTGACAACTAAAAAACATTGAAATTTATCATTAAAATTTAATAAACTTTGTTAAAATGTATATAAAAAAAAAGTCACCCTGTATTTGTTTAGTGAATAATTTTTACACTGCGAACGGAAGATAAATATTTGTAAATAATTGAGCGAGTAGTTTGAATGAACTGTTTATGGAAGGTCAGGAGATTTCCGCGTCGATCGCACGGATCGTATGTTCGTATGTGTACGTATGTGTGTATTTACACAAACACACTCACACACTCTATTTACATTGCAGTTTTGTAGATAACGCTAAACAAAGGGAGACGTGCTTAATGATCACCGCAAGGCACTGTGAGCTGAGTGCAAATAAGTTCAACTAAAAGGCTATAAATATGCACTCACTCGCACACGCACACACGTACGAAATCTCTGTGGGGGAGGGAGTCGTAAGAGTGTAAACGTCGCACAAAGCTTTTGCATCAATATATGCATGTGAAAACGTGTGTTGGTGATGGTATGTGTGGGTTCGGTTCGGGTTCCAATTCCAATGCAAAAGGCGCTGCAAAATAATGTTCCCATCGTATTAAAAAATTGAGATTAGTTTGAGTTTTTCTTTTTATTTTATAAGTTAGACCTAAAGCAAACTTCATAATTTGAATCGCACTAAGCTTAAAATTATAATTATAAGTCTGTATGGTAAGTGTATTAAGTTTAGGAAAAAATTTGTTTATAAAATAGAACTATGCAATAAGTAATTCCAGCGTATTCTTTTCTTTTCCTTTTCCTTCTAGTTTTCCAGCGAGAGCCGACAGTGCCAGCTGCCGCCGCTGGCGCAGCAGTCTCTCCTCTGTTCACCTCTTCTTTCTTCCTTTTGAGGCTACCTTTCTTTGATTTACTTTGATTTTTTAAACTTCAATATTCGCCTTTTTTATGTATTTTTTTTTTGTTTTGCACTCTTCTGCTCAAGTTTTTTTGTGTGTGTGTTGTGTCGACTGCGCTTTGGCGTGACTTGTACATCAGTTTTTCACAGTCTTCTTGTTGTTGTTGGTGTTCATGAGCTTGGTCAATAGTTTTCTAGAGTGGCCAGAGGGGTCGAAGTGATTGGTGTGCTCGGTGGCCTCCTTCTTGGAGCGCTGCTTGCCGCTGTGGCTTGAAAAGATGTGCTTGCCATGGTCAAAGTTGTAGTGCTCGTACTCATCAAAGTGTGCCTCAGACATGTTTGCTTTCTTTTGAGATCTTATTGCAATTAAATGAGTATTTGTCTTTTTTCTTTTTTTTTGCGTTGTAGTTGTTGTTCTTTGTATGTGCTGTGTTTTCTTCGATGTCCTATCGCAGCAAAACACGAATGGAAATTGAACTTTAAGTGCGCAACTGACACCTGCTTTTATACACACGACGAGCTTTTTGCAGCAAGAGCGGCGGCAGACCGGCACTCTCTCTCAGACTCGTTGCTCTCCCAAAACTGGAGACCCTGTGAACAATTGGCTGTAGCTATACATAATGTTTTACAATTATATTACACAAATTTTTACCTTAATTAGAATTTTGTGCTTGCTGCTTTCAGATTATATGCTTCTCCCACAAATTATTTTTGCTTCCCGTCGTATCCAATGACACTTTTGCAATGCTTGCTGAGAGCTCTAGAATTTTCCAATTGTCATTCACTACTGGGTTGTAAATTGTCATTGCCCCAAAACTCTCTCTCGCTTCAAGTTCTTTAGAGAGAGCGAAACTTTCAGCAAAATTTTGCTGCGCAATTTATTTGTGTTGTGTTTACAAAATGCGCGGTAAACAAAAAACAAAAAAACAAAAACAAAAATACAAAAAAAAAAAAAACGCAATGACAACGTCAAACATATTTTTGCCTCGACAATTTAAATTTTGCTTTCATAATACACACGTTTTTAAAACACACTGCAAGCATGCTCTTGTTCTTCTTACGTAAAAGGCCACGTTAGCAACCCTTGACTTGGGTCGCACTGCAGTTGTCCCTGGGACTGCATTTCGAATTGCATCACCAGCTAGACATATAGGCAGGCAAAACACACATGTTGCATTTCCATGTCACTGCCCGGCTCATTGCCACAAATTTTCCGTTAACGCTCAAATGGCAAACTACTAAACCAAAACAAAACAGGCGACGTGATTAGGCGCACATAACTATATGTGTATGTAAATATCACACATACATACATTTATGTTTATCTATATATACATTGTATGTATTATATATTCGCCTGTTCGTTCGATTTTCTGTCCCTGCCCGTCGACCTAGTTTTCCCTTCGCGCTCTAACGGAAAAGCTCTTAATTTAATTGTTTGCCCATTTGTTTATATAAATGCATCTTTGTTTACTCGCCATGCCGGTGATAAGCTTTTTTTTGTTCGCTCTTATCATTGTTTATGTATACGTCTCAAAAAAATTGCTATTGTAATTTGCTTTGGAAACCGCCTCACGTATTAGTCACTGACCAGTTTTTTTGGTCTTTCTCAAAGGTTCGATGTGCTCCGCATGATTTCGCAGCCACAACGCAATAGATTGTTCAAGAAGCTTTGCAAGATAAGCAGGTAGAGTTGAGTTGGGAGTTGTGAGCTGCGTACCAGCCTCTCTTACTTAACGGCTAATTAAAAAAAGCTACAGACTGGTTGAAGTCTACGCTGGGGTTGTTGTGAACACATCGGCAGCTATTAACAGCTGGTTGCAGTCTGTGCTAAGCTGGAACACACGCCTCGTTATCTACTCCGCAGAGCTTTCAATTATTCTGAACTTGTTGTTGCTGCATTTCTTGTTGTAGCAATTGCTTTTGCTTTTCTTGTTGTTGCTCTATTTGCTGCTTTTCTTTATGTTCTTTTAGTTTCTGTTGTTGCACTTTTTGTTGCTGTTTTTGTTGATCTCTCAGCGCCAGCACCTTTTCCCATTGCTCTCCCAGCATATCATGTACTTGATTGGTTAGGTTGGACAGCAAGCGGCTCTCATTGTGGCTAAAGAGGCAGCTTTGAGTACGTCCCGCCAGGATGCAATTGCGCACTTCCTGCGCCTCGTAGCAGAGTCCAATGCGATTGTGGTAAGTGGTTGGCTCTTTTGACTGCGGTAGGGTAAACGAATAGTCCACATTTTGCAACACCAAGAGATCAGGACACCAAAGATTGTTCAACTAGCAAGAGAGAAGAAGGAGTAGTAAGGTTTGCAAGAGTAAAATTACCTTTTTTGCTTCAATACTTACCCTGGCATTGCCCTTCTCTCCAAATATTTGAACCTCGTTGCTCAACGTGTCTTGTGTGCTGAGTGTCAAGCGCGCTGTTCGATTATCGCTAAAGTACACATCAATGGTGTTGGCCACATCGATGCCCTGTCGATTAAGTTTTCCCCTCACCCGAATCGACTGCGGCACCGCGCGATAAACCCAAAGCGCCAACTGCAAAGCATATGGAGCCAAGTCTCTGGTGACGCCCGCATAGCCCGTATACTCCACCAGTTCCTTGGATATAGGCCAGCCCAAGCTGCAATCCACATGATAGACTCTACCCAGCTGATAACGCTTCAGGTGATCGCGCAGCATGCGATAGGCGGGCGTGCAACGCGACCAGATGCCCTCCATGAGGAAGAGACCACGTGCCTGCGCCTTGTCAATCAGCCCCATCACCTGGTGCTCAGTCATGGCCAAGGGTTGCTCGCAGAGCACGTGCTTGTCATGGTTGAGCATCAGGTGGCAGAGCTCGCAGTGCATGCCATTCGATGGCGATATGTAGACAGCATCTGCAAAGGAAAAGAGAGGATACAAATCATTTTAAAATGGAATCTAGAAAGCCGAGATTACATTTTAATTAAATGTGACCAGAGCAACGGAAAAGGTACACAGATTTGGATTATTTAAAAAATTGTCTATTAAAGTTAATTAACCAATTGTAATTTAGAATATTGTAATTCTTTGCATATTATATACATGAGCATATAAGAATTGTATATTATAATAATGCCATGTTAAAGCTACAATCTTGCTACTGGTTGCTTTGACGGACGATCTGGTATATTTTGCACTCTATAGTATACTTTATATTGAATATAGTTCTATATCAGTATACCAGATATACCATTTGGCATATTTTTATAAGTATTATACGGTATATTATTTTGGTATATTTTGAGAATAATACCGAATTATTTTGCTTTTACTCAAAATGGGTAGCGAGTATCTTACAGTCGAGCACACTTGACAGTAGCTTTCTTACTTGTGTATTTATGACATCTTTAACACCTAAACGTTGCTTTGATTAACAATTTGGTATATTTTGCACTCTATGGTATACTTAGAGTGCATTACTATATATATACCAAATACAATCTCTATTATATTTTCAGTGTTTTTGTGGTATACACCCCGACTGTAGCTTTCTTAATTGTTTATTTATAATTTTTTTAATTTATAGTTTCTATATATATATAGCTTTAGTGCTGCGATCATTAGTTTTTTTTAAATTTTAAAGTAATGTTAAAATTTTTTAGTTAATACTCACCCACATCTGGACACTTGGCAAGTTGCTCGAAGCTGGTGAAGACATTCGGCACCCGATGGCGATCGCCAAATTCCAGGCTCTGCGATCGATACGCATCCACGCAGGCCGTGATCCTGTGCTCACGTGCTGGCAGGACACTCAAGGCGTTCACAAAATCCTCGGCCATCAACGTGACTGGCGCAATGCCCCAGCGCAGAGTCTTTGGCTGGAGCGGTTCAAAGAGTTTGCCGACGCGCTGCTGGAGCAGCAGGTTGCCACGCCCCTTTGAAGCCCCTAAACCTGCAGCAGTGGAAGAGAGAGAGAGAGAGAGAGAGAGTTGAAGATGAGGAGGAGGAAGGCAGCCAGATTAGCGGGGCAGTGAAAACTGCGCGTAAAACGCATTTCATTCATTGAAATTGCCAACTGCAATTGTATTTTGTATTTTTATTTTCATTTGTATTTCCACATCTGTATTTGTATTTTGTTTTGCTTTTTTTCCACGAATTGGCGAAATTGCGGGTGTTTGTTGGCTACTTTTATGCCCAACTGGTTACAACTACCAAGTTGTTGCCTCTGTCTCGGTCTCTTCGGTCTCTGCCCATTTACGTCGAAACGAAGACGACGATCGCATTATGTGGCACTGTTTAGTGTCGACTCCCAGTCTCCAACCTCTTGAGTATCCAGTCGTAGTTGCACTCGTACTCACAGTCTCTGTCTCTGCCTCTGTCTCAGTTCCAGTTCCAGTCGCAGTCGCAGTCGCAGTCGCAGTCGCAGTCTCAGTTCCTCCATAATTAGTCATATTTGTTTAGCATCACAACTTGTGAATGACTGTGGCTCTGTCCATGTTTCAGTCTCTGTCTCTCACATTGCTTCAATTGCTGTTTCTATCTCTGTCTCAGTCTCTGTCTTTAGCTCTCAGTCTTTAGCTGCAGATCAGTGGCATTTAGCAGTGATTGTCAGAGATGAACTCGTGTCCATCTCCAACCATATCACAAAATGCCACAGACATAAGCTAGTAACTAATCATTTTAATATCCAAAAGAAACATTTCCGAGAATTGTAAATTTATTTTTACTAACTTAAGAATTTGTTTAATATTTAATATTATAGTTTTGATATTTTTTTTTTTTATTTTTTTTTTATTATGTGAAGAATCTGTACAGCAAATTTAATGTACCTTAACATCACAGGAGTATCAAATATATAAAAAAATAAACAAAACCTCAACACAAATATGAGGATTATAATAGTTTTGATATAAATTTAGATATATAATAAGTAATATTTATCAGATTTAAAGATAAGTACAACTACACAATATTAACTAGAACATAATTTAGAGAATAATAGCATTATTAATAAGCATAAAACTAGGCAATTGTTTAATAATTTGTTAATCAAATTAAACATTTAAATTTTAAATACTTTGCAAATAAACTAATACTATTAATTTCAATAGAGTATTTTGAATTAAAATTAAACATTAGTTACACTAACAACTTGACAAAATATTTTTTTTGATAGTTGAATAAGCAATGTGTTTACAATTTGTATTTTTGAAAAATACGAAAAACGAAATGAAGTGTTCAATAGAGAGTAAGGAATACGCAAACAAATAATAATTAAAACCCAATTAAGTGATAAGAAATAAATAAAGGAACTCTTTCTAGGACCGTTATTAATATTAATTAATATTTATTTGATTAATCTATTCGCATTGTCAATCTCTAAAAAACTTTTGACTTAGCTTTCATAAATGTATTTGCTTTATGATTAATGGCTTTGAAGTGACGAGAGTCGTGACACGCGTCCAGCTCAGCTCTTTCTGGGATTGATCTGCGTCTGGTCCTGGCCAACTAAGGCGCTGTACGGTGCATGCTGCACGTTGCAGGCAGCTAGCGGCAAGCGGCGAGCGTTGCACGTTGACGGCCATTAGGCGGCGCACTTTACGCTTTACGCTTGACGTTCGCACTGTGCGTTCTGTGAGCGTGCGTTTGCCTTTTCACTTTCTTTTAGAAACTGTAAGCAATATTGCTGTTGTTGTTGTTGCTTTTTCACTTTTCAATAATTCGAATTTCGAATGCGTGCAACAATGTAGCGTTCGTTTCGTTGCGTCGCCAGCAAATTTGTTTATCTAATTAGCCATGCACCAGGGGCGACGACAACAGCGACAACAACAACAACGACAACATTTCACTCTGTTGTTCGCCATTTTCGCCTGCTTAAAGATGCAACACAGGTGGCCGAAACTGTCCCTAACCCAAATGCAAGTCAATTGGTCGGTTTGAAAGTGTTCTTTGCCTGCCCGGAAATATGCTACTAACAAAATATATGTTTTGTAGGGTGAAATTGTTGCTAGAGACAAGTGAAAGGTTTTTGGCTACCTAATAAGAAATTGAGTGCGAAGCGAGGAGTATGGATGGGGGAGGAGGGGAGTGCGGTGCGGTGCGTGTGGTGATGACTCTTTCCCCATGATGGCGACATGTTCATTAAAGCAACAACAAATTTGCATGCTCGACGCATAAATCGCTTTGGCAAAATATTCAACAACTCAGCGCAGCGGCAACAGTTGAAATCAATAAATTTATTGATACGATTTACATATATACGTGCGGCAGGATGGAGCATGGAGCATGGACCGTGCAACAGGCAACATGCAACACGCAAGCGCTAATTAGAGAGGGGCGCCACAGTGCAAGCAGAGTTGCAAGCAAAACTTAAGCCAAGTGACCAAGTTGCAAGTTGCCAGCAGCATAAATTTATTTGTCATACTACAACAAAGACAAAAGCCGACAAACGCAACAAACGCGATGATCGAGAGCGAGAGGAAAAGAGTTGCTATAAAAAAGGAGAAAGATGTAGATGAAAAATATTCGTGCTAGTAATCGTTAAACACCGCGAGAGAGAGAGAGAGAGAGAGAGAGAGAGAGAAATAAAGATGTTGATATAAAACAAAGATATACAGCAAAAAAAAAAAAGTTATAGACAGAGAAAGGGAGAAAGGGAAAAAGGGAACATTAAAGATTCATAGAGAGCGACGGAGGAGGGCGTTGCTGTGGGCGTGTCCCTCACTCAGCCAGTCAATCACTCAGTCAGTTAGTCAGTCAATGTCATATTTAACGCGAGAGCTTTGCATTCTTTTGTGAAAGTCATTGTGGCAAGTTCGTTGCCTAAGTCTTTTGTTTTTGGAAGCGACTTTTGCAGTCATTTTGTTGTTGTTGTTGTAGTTATTCGAAATTGTTTTGCAGCATTCGCTTTAATTAACACATCAAGCTAATGAGCCGCGCACTCGCAACAACAACAACAACAACAGCAACAATAAACAATAACAACAGCAGCAATATCAAATGGGGAACTAACAACAATATTGTTTGATTGTTTTGTCCGCTGTTGTTGTTGTAGTTGTTGGTGTTGGCACTGTAAGCGCTTTTAATGGTTTTACATGTTTTATGCATGTCTCGGCGATCACAAAACTCTTTTGCAAATACGCACACGCCCAACAGCAACAACAACAACGTCGACGACAACAAATCAACAATAGTCACAACCGTGGCATTGGCATCATGACTCGACTGTCACACTGACTCTCAAGTGTTGCTGTTGTTGTTGTTGTTGTCACTTGACTGCTGCTACTTTTCTTGTTGTTGCTGCTGCTGACTGCCTTAAGCTTTTAACATATTTTTCAATTTCAGTGCCAAAGAAATGTTTTCTCAGTCAAACGCCAAGAGATCCCCATTTTTTCTCGCTTTATGCAACACACAAAACATGCCAATTGTTGCTTTTGTTGTCATTGTTGTTGGCTGTGCAACAAAAGCGAAAGTTGATCAAGCGTTGACCGCCCAGATAGCAAATCATCAATGACACACGCAATAGCAACTGAAACTCGCATCACTCAATCAATATAGAACCCAAAATGTTGACAATGTTTTTTTTTGGTTCAAGCTCATAAAATCAAACTTTATTTTATATGTATTAGTAACAATATTGATACATATTAGTTTAGTTTTTAAAGTACTTTTACTATTAGCAATTTTATAAAACAAGCAACAATAAAATAATAAACAAAACTTCTTAGTTTTAATAAGAATGAATTTAAATGTCATCTCATATCTAGTTTACTGCTGAATCATTCAACTGTAAAATACAAGTAAAGTAAAAAAATCTTAAATTATATAAAAAATTGTCGTAAATATGAATTGAAATACCAATTCAAATTAATTATTGGTTTTAGTCCTTTATTATTTGGTTTTATTTTGCAATATCGAAAAATGATCTCAACATTTCTTATTCATTTCATTAAACGAATTAACATTTATTATTCATATTACTGCATAACTTTTATAACTTGTAATATTAAAATATTTTTCTTCTGACAGAAAATTTAGTTTCCAATTAAAGTCAAATTTACTTTGAAACAATTAATGTAGTAAATTCTTTGAACCGGCTAATTTGTACAATTTTTTCAATCTTGTAAACCAGAATTTCTTAAATGTACGATTATGAAAAATGAATAACCAGATATGATAAACATAACATTTAAAGGAATTCCGACAAAATATTTTATAATATATCATAATTTTGTAATAATAGATATAGTAATAAGTAAGTGACTAAAATATATATGTACATGCATATACCTAACTGTATTAACCAGGTTTGTACGATGCGATATACCATCTCCGGTTTGTTGTATTTGATAATCCGAGTTGGAGACAACTTCATGGTCAAGTTGGCCAGTCAATCAGTTAGTCAGTCAGTCAGTTAGTCAGTAACATTTTGCAGTTGCAGTTGCAGTGAAAAGTGAGTCTGTTTGCGGGCGGCACAAGGCAGAAGAGAAGAGAGCAGCAGTTGAGAAACAACTCGGCAAAAAAAAAAGCAATGCCAAAGCCAGCAACAGAGCCAAAATCAAAGCCACAGCCGAAGTTGAAGCTGAAGCTAAAGCTAAAGCCAAAGGTAGCAACAAAAGCGAAAAGACGACAACTTTGCCGGCTAACAGCGACGTCGACGTCGACAGCGACGGCGACAGAGACGCTGACGCATGTTTATTGATTCGCTGTGGTCAACAGCAAGTGGCAGCGCCAAGCGGCAGCGTTGGCAGCGCCGTTGACGAAGACTGAGGCAGCGACAAGTGCAGCTGCCAATTGCGCAGTCTCGCCTGGAGATTTTTGTTGTTGTTGTTTTTCGTGAAGCGGGGAGCCGAGAGAGGGCCGAGTATTTGGTGGTCTGGTGGCAGTCTGGCCACTTGTCTGGTTCGTTGTACTGGCAGCGACGTTTGCAGCGTTGTCGTCGTCGTCGTCGTCGTCGTCGACGCCGCTTCTTACAACTGTTTTCGAATTTGAGTTTTGGCCAACAACGCGAAATCAGTTAACAAACGGACGCGTTTTGAAACGGATGCAACGCAGCAAAACCGCAACGACAGCAACGCTATCGACATCGACTTCGACATCGACATCGACATCGACAACAATCGAGTTTCCTGCTCCTCTCGAACACACAGAAAACGGTGCGAATGACTGATTCGAGTCTTCTCGGTCCCGGGCCCAAAGTGTGACTCGTCGTCACCGCTTTAAAAGTGAAATTTACTATACTGAATGAAATGAAATGTTTGGCATTGCAATTCGAATCGAAATTGAATTTGCGTATGCGAATGCGAATGGGCCAAATTAAAAGCCGCTGTCAAAGCCCCCCAAAAAACAGAGTTCAATTACAATAGCAGCCAAGTTAATCAAGCAATGACCGCCAAATATTAATGTTAAACAATACAAAGTGTTCAGCAAACAAAACAAATAATAGGATAATTCCAAAGTTCAACAACGTGTTTAGCAAACAAAACAAATTCAAGGATAATTCCAACGTTTAACATCAAACAACTACAAATTTGAGTTTATACTCAATTCCAAAGTGCCTGCGTTGAATGGTAGGTACTCGTATTTTATGCTAAAGATCAAGGAATAATTTCATGTAAACAAAGGAAAACAATGCAAATTTGTATTGAGTGAAGTTGCTGCAAAGAAGGAAAACTATGTATTAAGGATATTATGGAATTTTAACTAAGATATACAAATTTTTTAAATGCCCTACGTTAAAATACTTCAAAATAAATTCTAAGTAGTTATTCTACTTTAAAATTACAAAATTATTAGACTCGCTGAAAATTCCATAAAGCTTATATGAATTTTTTTTTGTTCAGAACAAATCAAAATGAAAAAAAGTAATTTGGATGTATTATATATATATATTTGGATGTATTATATTTCCAAATATTATTTCAAATAAAAGATTGAAATGAAATTTGAACATTCTAAAATTTAAGACTTTCAATTTAAATTTGTTAAATAAGTTGAATAAATCCTTAACAAAATAGTATATATAAAATACACATTAATTAGTCTTGCACGATTTCAAAGAGTAGTGCATTTAATTTTAGATTGAAATTTGAATTTCACATGGATGATTTTTTACAAAATATTTTACTGCAAAATATTCTACTGCTATTTCCATTAATTTCTGCACTCTCTCAAAAGCTGGCTGTTCTGGAAGGCTTCGTAGCTCTCAGAGCTGGTAATCAAAGAAGCTTATCGATAATTGCTTATGTCGATTGTAGTGTCACACACACACACATACATAAACAAATGCAGCTGGCGATTGTTGTGCGTGTTTTGTTGTTTACTGTTTTCGCTGCTGCGAATGTTGTTGCAATCTCAGCGAAATCGAATGTGCAAAACGCTATTTGCGCAAAGAATTAAGACGCTCCTCGTAAGCTAACAACACAGCTGCAGCAGAAGCAGCAGCAACAACAACAACAAAATACAAACATCACTCATACGCAGCGCTGGCAGCGGCAAAGCGCCAACTGTTCGAGATGAAGTTGAAGTTGAAGAAAAAGGAGACAATGTTAAACACTTGCAACTGTTGATTTACTTTGAGTGTGTGTGTTTGCGTTTGTCTTGTTGCTGTTGTTGTCATAGTGTGTGAGTGTGTGTATTTATCTTTCACTTAAAGTGAAGATGACATTCTTTAAATGAAATTAACTGCCGGTCAGCAAAAAACAACTAAAACTGCTGCAAGTTGCAGCAAATGTTGCTGCTGCTTTGGCTGCAATTAGTATTTGTCTTTGCTAATACGCTGCCATGTTGGCATCCCAGCTTGTTGTTGTCGTCGCTTTTTATTTCACGCATAAAAAGTGTCGCACACTTGAATGAATCTTTCGGTTTTAGCTTGTAACTTACTCTTGTTGTTGTTGTTGATGGTTTTGCTGCCGTTGCGCTTGTTTGTATGTTTATTGGTCTGTTTGTTTTTGTTTTTTCTATTTCGATCTCGAATGCATTCACAGCCGCCTCATTGGCTTAAGCGTTCACTTAACAGCCGCTGCATTGGGTTGGGCCATTTATTTGCCTAGACGACGTTGACGACGAAGCAGATGCAATGCGATGCTTTTAAGCATCTCAAGATTAACTTGCCGATAGGCTTCAAGTATCGAAAGTATTTGAGTAACGAGTACATTGAATGCTCATGAAAATATTGCCATATAAAACAGCAAAATAGACACATGTTTACATTTATGCTTATGTCGGAGCGCCAATACACTAGCCGTAAATGTGTCAATTAAATGTTAATTATTAAAAGCACATCTTGATATCTTGCATTCCAACTTACTTTCTTTGCTACAGGTTCATATAATTCAACTATTTATATTCAACGCGCATAGTTCACGAATTGCTCATTGTAAACTGGCTGCTATAGAACTCAGCTGACCAAGTTAACAGAGCTGCAGAGCAAAGGGCAAGTAAAAAGAATATGTTAACGCGTTATGCAAGTTAATGCACAATTTCTGATGGTTATGTTAATGTTATGTGACGTATCTAAATTACAGCGCAACATTCCCTTACATAATTCTACTGCTCTGTTATTGATCGCTTGTAGAGCGCAAAGTTACATGTATAGTTTACCTATTAACATACTTATTAGTTAGATCATCTAAAAAGTAAACGAGAAGAGCAATTACTAATCATAAAACATTAGCGCACAACACTTCCTGCACTGTCGGCAGAAACTCGTTTAACGCGACCAGCTGAAAGCTCATTCATGAAAAAACATAATAAAATTCATAATTAAATAACGCAATTTATGCATAATTAAATGCATTATGTAAAACAAATGGTAACGAGATCATACAAATTGAATAACAAGTTCATAAAAAAAGGCCTACTTTATAGAAGTAATTGTAAATAAGAGAGAGGCCGCTTCTTTCCTTTGCGTTCGATAATTCTCTTTTGTGCCTATCGCTTTTTGTTATCGACACGCTCCTGCCGATATAACGAAGCTTCTACGGTGGCTTCGATTCGTTGGTTGTCGGTAAATTTTATTTGATTTTAATTGCCCGGCCGTGCAGAGAGATGTTTGCCATTTAATGGCTTTATTTATGCGTGTAGTAATCAAGTTAATTTTTACGATTGCCGCCAACTTGGCCGCCGTGCAGCAGCCCCAACAGCAGCAACAACAACAACGGTAACAACGACAACCTGCGGAGCCGCTGCAAAATAAATGCAAATTTTGTTACTCTGGCTTTTGTTGCTGTTGCTTTTTATGTTCAAAAAAAAAAAAAAGTGAAGCAGAAACATTGTGCACAAGTTTCACTTTCATTCGGCGATCGACGTTGACAACGCAACCGAGATCCGAGATCTTTCCATTTCATTCCGTTGATGGCCCAGACGTAACCCTAAGGACATGTGTCCCAGAAAAAAGCCCCTTTGAAATGCGACCACCCAAAAGCAAACTGAAGGCGGACCAAGATCAAGATCCAAGACCAAGACTCGAAGTCATCTTGAGATGGCTTTTAATTAAGTTGTCAGTTAAAGGCCGGTCTTCTTTGTGCCTGTCCTGGCCTCTTTCATTACGTTTTTTCTGCCAGTTCTTTATTTATCTTTCGTCTCTCACTTTGCTGCAACGTAAAGTTTTATACCTAGCAATATAAATTCCAATATGTACATTTAGTACACAATAATCGCTTATTTGAATTATGATAGTATCTTCTAAATTACTTTTTTTAGAGTCCTTTTTGGTTAGCTTTAAATTTATATTGAAAATAAAAATGATTTACTTCCTATAGAAAAGTAATTTAGTATAAGGCCAACAAATAACATAGACCTTTCATAAGTAATTAAATAGAGAGACTGAAAATTTACTTTTTACTTTAATTAAAATAAAAATAATTAAAAATGCTCGTTTATGTTATTGATTTATCTAATACAAAAAATAAAAGCTAAGTCTTGCTCTTGTAACTATTTAAAAAAGATATAGAGAATTAATTTCAACGAATTTTAATCATTACCACAACTACTGCAAGATCATTCAATAGCCTTGACAACAATCGAGGAAACAACTTTGCAAATTCACCCAAAATACAGCTTAACACAAGGATGTGTGCAAAAGAAACGTTAATAACATGAAATTATTCACTTAGACATTGCGTTTAAAGACTTGTTTAAGAGAGTGCAAATCAAGCTTACGTTGCCTGAGTCTTTTGTTTGGCAATCGCCAGCGAATTGAATCGAATGGAATCGGGAAATCAGGAATCAGCTTAAGGCGTAATTTACATTTCAAATTTCCGAAATTTTCATTTACAGATAAGCCGCATTGTTGCTGCACGATGATTAGCGAACGGCACAAAACCAACAATTTGGCCACAATATTGTGTTGCATGCTGCTGTGGCATGTGCACCATTGTTGCGCCTTGCCTGATGATGTGTTCGAGGTCTTGCCACAAACGATGACGGCGACGGCGAGCGTGAAGACTGCCAATCGTCAGGATGAAGTGAATGTCTTGGCCATTGTGACGCCCAATGTAACAGCCACAGCAACAGCAACAGCAGCAGGTGAGCAAAGACAATAAGCGAAAGAGCTGAGTGAAAAGAGAGAGAGAGAGGGGGGAAGGAAAGGGGCAGCGTGGCAATGAACTGCTTGCAATGCCGCAAATATGAAAGATTTGCACTTTGATTTTGTGGCCAGCACCAAATGCCGACATAATTGACACAAAGAGACCACAACAGAGATCCAGTTGATCAGTTGCTTCACCTATAAGCACAGGCCTAAAAAAAAGTGGGGTGGGGAGAGAAGAGAGGCGCTATTTTAATGGCCAACATTAGGAGATGCAAACAATTTTAACGCAATCATGCGCGCTATTTTAATGTGGTGCGGCAAATGAAAGTGAAAACTATTACTGGGCAATTATGCAAGGACAATTGGAGAAACCACTGAATTGAGGAGAATGCACTGCGGAGAGTGGAGAGTGAAGGCGGAAGACTGGAAAGTAAAACAAATTAAATATGATAATTATTCTCGTATAACAAAAAAAAACTATGTATTAAGAAATTCACAATTTTAACTTCACTGTTTTTATCATATCTTTTTGCACTCATTTTAATCAAAATGAATTTTATAAATTGTAAAAGTAAACTCTTCAAAATTTTAAATTGGAATTTTATTAATTTCTTAATTTCAAAAATATTTAAAAAATATGATTTTGTATATTGCATTGAAATAGCAAAATTGTGAAATGATGATTAGATTCACATTTTGGGTGTAAAAATCGCTATAAGCAAAAGTTTTTAATTTATTGAAAGTTTATAATTTATAAAGATTAAATCTTACAACATTTGTATAACAACGATGTTTACATAACAAAAATGTTGATTTTAACTAATTAATTAAAAATGTGTTCACATTTTAATTTAGATCAAAGCATAATAAGAGTTTGCAATAAGGAAAAAAACAAAAATTGAAAGTAAAACTCTATTTTGTTCCTGGAGACGCCCTCCATCCAAAAACAATGATTTTTTGCGGCAACTCCCTGGCTGATAAGACCTGTGAAGTATTAGCAATGAGTTCCTGTTGCATATGCTCACGTTCAGCTGCTTTTCGAATGGAAAGTGTCTTGACTGCTTTCAGCTAATAACTTTTGGCCAGCTGGCAATGCCACGCCTCAGTCACCTTCCCCATACCCCATTGCCAATTCCCAAAAATCAGTCTCTGCTGATCAGTCAATCAACTCACGCTGTTTGTTATTGGCCATTGGCAGCTGATCAACCAACTGTGATTTCCTACTCTAAGCCAAGTGAGATTTTCTACTACCCAACTCCATCATTGTGGCATGCAGGTGGGCGCCTATGGTCTTTCTGGTTGAACTATGACTTTGGCTTTATTGAATCGCCAAGAGCGACTCCCACTCTGATCTGATCCGACATTAGTCTTGGCCCACACTTGGTCGGTTCGAGGTATTGTAGATTGCACTTGCCACTGGCAGTCAAATCAATTATATTCATGGAATACAAATTGCAGCGAGGTTAACTCGAAGCGATCATGGATATAGCTCATATTTAAACTGGAAAACTGTGCAACCTAATGCAGATCCATAAATTTATTAATGACACTATTTTAATTACTGTTTCTTTAGCAGATCGAAAACAAACTTATCACAATGAATTTACATAAATATTAAAGTAAGGAAATCATTAGATTGATATTGACCTAGGGAAGTTAATTTGGTTTCTGTAAATGTTAAGTAAAGATAATTTATAAACAAAATTACACCTCTTCAAAGACAATTCTATTTCGATTAAACTTTTATCATAAAAGACGGTTAACTTTCATTACATTAGCAAATTTTCTAGAAACTAAAAAGCAGAAAATTGTATTCTGATCAAATTTGCTCAATTTTATAGCTGCCTCGCCAACTGATGGTCGAGGTGACGGTGTAAAAACATTTGTTAACACCTTAACAAGTTATGATTTGTAACGCTCTTCACACTCTTAGCTCTCAGCTGCATATGCATCTCAGTCTTTGGCCGAGGGGCAGCACCTGATGCTGCAGAGTGGCAATTAAAACTGTTCATGTTTTATTGAGTCAGCTTGTCTTCACTCTTCTCATTCATTTCAGCTGCCGCTCGCTTGGACCCCAACAACAACAACGAGTGGCGTCCACTCGGACATGGCGATCCACTGCAAAAGGATCCCACCTATGACTACAGTCCGCCGGCGCTGGAACGCGTTCGTTATTGGGCCGAGAACAATGCGAGTAGTCAGGAGACAAGACAACAGCTGCCGGGAGATATGTTGAGAAACAAGACTAAAAGCGAAGTACTGCTGCTGGGCGTGGCCAATGAGCGGGATCGATTGAGAACCGGACAAGTGAAGCAGTCGGGAGCAGCTATGTATTCCTCAAAGGCTTCACATCCCTCGCAATCTTCTCATCCCTCTCAGTCTTCGCATTACGCATCTTATCCCTCGTCACAGTCTTTATACTACTCATCTTATCCCTCGCATCAGCCTTATTCCTCTTCCCATCCCTCGCCTCATCCTTCATCCCATCCCTCGTCTCATCCTTCGTCCCATTCCTATGCTGCTCAGCAGTCTAAGTACACGGGTATCCGACGCAGCTACTACGCTCCACAACCACTGCAGCAGCCACAGCACATGCCACACACTCATCTCATGCCGCCTCCCATGATGATGAAGGCTCAGGGACTAGGCATGAACCAGGGCCCTGCTCAGGGATTAGGAATGGTTCAAGGACAGGCTCAAGCACTCGGCATGGTCCAAAGTCAGACGCAGGGTCACGGCATGGTCATGAACCAGGCTCATGGCCCAAACCATGTGGAATATCGTCATAGCGTGATGAACTCGCCTAGCAGCAACTCATACATGAGCGTCAACATGGGCAGCAGCTACAGCGCTCCGTTTTTGGCTTCCTCCCCATCCACGTCAGGCAAACCCCACTACAGCAGTCCCTCCTCCTCTTCCATGGCGACCTCCAGCTGGTACTCTTCCTCTCCCCAACACCCGAACTACAATGATGCGCATCTTCAGGAGACCATGCAACACTACAGTTTCTCCCGACCACAAAGTGGCAGCAACTCGCCCAATGCCATACATTCAGCACCACGCAAGCCCTGGCTGCACGAGCTGCTGCAAAAGGAGCTGGTGAAGCCCACAATAAAGCAACGCATGAAGCCAACTATGCCCGCCACCAAGTACCTGATGGGTACTACAAAACCACAGCATATGCAGCTGCCTAGTTCAACCTACGCTCCATTGACCTATGCGCCAATCACCTTTGTGCCGGGTCCACCAACCATAGAAACACCCACGACGAGCAGTCCTCCAGCAGAGCTATATATCACACCACACACCACAATGCTACCAGCTGTCACCGCTGGTTTTCGACCCATAACGTTGAGCACAACATCAAGCACTACAATGCGACCGGTGACGACGTCGACAACACAATCGAGCTCCCGTTTGATGATACCGCAGACAAGTAATCTGGCAAATCGACCCACAGTGGCCCCGGCACCGGAATTAACCACAGACGCGCTCTTTTCGCATTACAAACAGCCGCCAAAACCACTACTGGGTCCCATGTATCTCATCATTGAGGGTCACTCTAAGGTGAAGACCTATGGCCAAAACGAACTGGATCCCCACAGTCCCAAGATAGTTCCGGTTATCTCAAAGCGAGAGCCGGTGGTGCGCATAGCGGATCCCAATGAACAGCGCGGCACTGTGGAGACCTATCAGGTCAAGCATTTGCATACCAAAACCCTGCCGTTCACTACGACCACGTCGACGACGAAGCCTAAGACAAATGCAAAGGCGACTGAAACAAATGAGAAGACGCCCAAGGTTGCGACGACTCTAGAGAAGACTGCAACGCTACCGCTTCTGACCCCTAAGACCGCGGCAATCAAGACGACCCCAAAGTCAGTAGCAACGACAACAACGACGGCAAAGGCAACTCAAGCTACCAGTTCCCGTCCCAGCATAAGTCTTCGTTCGCAGCCTACGCCAAGTCCCAGTCCGCTGACAAATCTTCTGGCCAGTCCAAGTCCTCTACCTAGTGCAATTCCCCCGTTAAATCCTTCTTTCAGTCCCCGTCCCACCCTAACTCCTTCTGCCAAGCCAACTTCTCGGCCAAATGTGCTTCAGCTGGATTCACCGACCACAAATACGCCGCCCAGTGGCGTGCATGATCTGCTCAGTCTGCTAGATAACATGTTTGCCGATGCCCACGAGATTGCAGCTAGCAGCGAGGCGCCAACAACGACGCGACTTAAACCGGTGGTGACAAAACCGATACCACAGCAGCCGGAACCGCGCATTGGCAGCCATGCAGGCAGCATAGAGAGTGAGCTGCAAGAGGAGGAGAAAGAGGAGCCTGAGGTCAAGATTGGTTCAGAGATCGCGACGAGCACGGAACCTGAACAACCGCCGCGTGCCACTCGCCAGGTCTTTGACTATGATCAATTGCCCGAGTCTCGCATTAAGCTACAGGCAGCAGGGGAAGACGAACTGGAATACGACGAAGACAATGATGATGAAGAAGATGAGGTTGAACAGGCTGGCGCAGAGGCTGACGAAGAGGGAGAGCTGCTGGCGGATGACGAACTGGATGTGAGTGAAGATGAAACGTCAGATGGCGAACACAATTTACTCAAACGCATCGATAAATTTGTCGATGATGTCGATGATGGAGACGATGACTTGGAAGATTTGATTGAGGGCCTATCGCCCGACGATGATGACGACAACGAAGACGACGACGAAGAAGATCAACAGGCAGCGGAAAGACAACAGCAGCAACAGCAACATAAGCGTTAACATTAGTTTTACATTATTTTCTTAAAAACTGCGCTCTATACCAAATCTATCAGCAACTTCTTCAAACACACATAAACACATTCAATTGTAAATACATAAGCTTTAAGATCAGAATGGATCTAGCATCAGTTTTAGTTGTTTAATCTTCGTTCGTATTGTATTTTTAATTTAACTTATTAACGATTTCTTTGTTTTTTAGTTATTTAAGTGTGCAATAATTCACCAATAAACAAAAACATTTATACAAACATTTTTCAGCCGATACAATTTCAAATTTATATTCAATGGTTTCATCATACGCTAAAAGTACTAAAAACTCTATCCGAGACACAAACCACACAACGATCGCAAGCCAGCTTCTCGCTCTCTTTGCTGCCGCTATCAAACTGGATATTTGTGTGTGAGCGCGCGCTCTCTTTCGCTCCCCCACTGATTGGATTATTAACGTGCTGCTACTCAGCAGCACTCTACAATTTCTCGCGTTTTTGTTTATTTCTGTTTCGATTTTCCCAGCAGCAGCAACAGTTTAGAATTTGTCGTCGAAGCGAACGGTAAAATAGAAAAAACAAAGCGAGCAGAAGAAGCTTCATGCGCGTCGTCGTGGGTGACAAAAAAATAAAACATTAAATTAAATCAAGTGTGTTAATTAACTAAAAGTCCAAATTCCAATAAAATTGTACTACAAGTTAATTCAAAAGATGAAGCAATTTAAGCAAATAATGTGAAATGTTCGATTTGTTGTTGTTTACCAACCGCTAAAAAAAATATTGGTGTTTGTTCGTATTTTGTTCTCTACTTCATTCGGTTTCGCTTTTGTTTGCACATAAGAGAGACAAATGTGAGAGCGAGAGAAAGAGAGTGATCATTCAAAGCGCATTCAAGTATAAAATGTTGCAATTTTCTATCTGCTTCTTTCTCATGGCTGCTTACCATTAAAACATATTTGCGGCTGCAACAAAAACAACTCAAAAACACGTGTAGCTTTTGCCCCTGTTTTTTATGACTCAAACACTGTCTTATACATAATAGTGATAAAAACAAATAAATAGCATGCAACTCACCCGCACATTTTGGACTTTGATAGTGTGACTAAAATGTGGTGAAAATACTGACTGATCAGTCAGTGACTGATGCGTGTGTATATGCGTAACCTTGATTTGTCTGCTAAATAAAATATGTACATATGTATTTGAAATACACAGCAGATTTTTTTTTTGGTAGTGGCGTCTCGTCAAACAACAGCAACAACATCAAGAAACCAAACAAACTTCTAAAGCACAAAACAGGTTCAGCGATCCGCAAAAACACAAACAGATAGCCAATTAATATAGTGGGGGCGAGAGAGAGAGCGAACAGCGGGACAAATGTGTCTTTTTCATAGGCTTTGCCAATTGGTAAAATCGAAATTCCAATTAGAAAGCAGACGTAATGATGCATAGAGTTTATCGGGCAAATGTCAGACCGTAAGCTGATAACACACATTTCGATGCTAGACAGCAACGCACAGTACAAAAATGCTGATAAGCCGGCAAAAATGTATTTTTCGTTGTTTAGTGTGACCATTTGTATATAACATCCGCTTACATTGTAATCTCTGTCCAACACAGACATGTCTGGCTGGCTGATTGGAAATGTACTACGTGCTTTCATTTGGAAATGTACTAAATAAATGTCTACGTCTACTTGGAAATTTGTATTGATAAAATTGCCGGCCAATCGTCGACGCATCATCTCTGACATTGCATTACTGACCTACTTTACCTACAACGCAGTTCTGGCTGCCAATATAAAATATTCGACCGGTTTGCTGGTGTAATTAGTTGACCATGTGCATGCAGCCACTAATTGCATAAAACTAAAAAGTGTATTCAACAAATTACGTAAGCGCGTGCACTTCCAGTGCCCTTTTTATTGAAACATCACCGATATCAAGATATCGATAGCAGAATGTCAATGCCCTTGCAAGTAATTGAAAAGTTCAATACAACAAAACCGCATGCTTGCTTTCTTCTTCCTGCTTCGTCGACATGCATGTGCATGTATATAGATACAGTTGCAGTCTGCGGTTCAGGGTTTAATAATTACACATCGAATTGTTAATCTGCTGCTCAGAACTCATCATAATGACGCGTCACGATGACTTGACTCATTACGCATACACTTTATACGCATGAAAGAAGCCATGAAGTCCTCATTCCAAAGTCACCATGTGCATACATATTTATTTGTGCTATATGCAAGTCAGTTCAATGCACGACTTTTATTTAAAGTACACTGTGAGTTTTTCGTCACATTTTTGGACTTTATCAGAGCACAACAAAATAAGTCAAGTACGGAATACAAAACTCGATAAGCTGCGATATTTATCACAGATCCTTATCAGCGTATTTACGCATCGTAAAAGTGAAATAACATTTATACATCAATTTTTTTTGTTTAATGGTTCCTATAAATGACGTAGAACGTTGTTGCTTAAGCATTTTATTAATTGCGATAACCCCTAAAAGCCGCACTGTGATTCAATGTTGATCTCACACTATTTTTAATCCAGAAATAATTTCAGTAATTGTTTTAAATAAAACACAAGTCTAATCAAAGCTTGTTGAGTTAGTATTTGCCATAAACAATAAACAAGTTACGTAGCGCACAAACTAAAATCTTTCAACGAAGTACATAAAGCATATAATATACAGATGTATGTGTGTAGATGGAGGCGAGTGTCAAGTCGAGTCAATTAAGTGAGCATTTCGTTAAGTGGCACACATTGCATTTGATTAATCTTTAGAAACCACCTGGCATAGAGTCATTCACAACAAAGTTCTGTTCACAAATTGAGAGAATATTTAAAACCAACTAAAGAAGTTAAAACAAGTAAGAAAGCTACAGTCGAGTGTACTCGACTGTGAGATACCCGCTACCCATTTTCAATAAAAGAAATATATTTTGCGGTATTTTCTCAAAATATACCAAATATAGTGCAAAAATACTAAAAATATACCGAATGGTATATTTGGTATATCGACATAGTACCGTATCCAAAATATACCATAGATGGCACAATATACCAGATTGTCAGCCAAAGCAACTGAGACCCCTAGTAAGTAGGCGTTTTTGCCCATACAAAAGTATTTCTTTAATAACTTCGACAATTTTTATCTGATCGCAACCAAACCAAAATTCGGAACTCTAGCTTTAAAATTACGCTTGTTATTCGATTTTTTTGATTTGCGGGGGCGGAAGTGGGCGTGGCAAAAATTTGAAACAAACTTGATCTGCGTGCAAACATAACAAATGCTGTCGAAAAAAAATTATAGCTCTATCTCTTATAGTCTCTGAGATCTAGGTGTTCATACGGACGGACGGACAGACGGACAGACACACAGACGGACAGACGGACATGGCTAGATCGTCTCGGCTATTGATGCTGATCAAGAATATATATACTTTATAGGGTCGGAGATGCCTCCTTCTACCTGTTACATACATTTCCTGCCGGCACAAAGTTATAATACCCTTCTACCCTATGGGTAGCGGGTATAAAAATGAGTAAGGAATTTAATGAGCTTGAAATTCATTTAAAATCGTATTAAAGCTCGACTAAGAAATATTTAATTGTTCTGGCTCATTGGACTTCAATTATTTCTAAACAAATTATTCCTCAATTAGATTTAAAAAAAATATGAGTATGAAATGTTCCATTAGATTCTTATGATTAGAACACTGGAAATATAATTAAAAGAAGCTTACAAGTTAAAATGTATTTAAAATTGGATTAACAATAATCTAATATTTCAGCACTTTCTGTTTGTAAGCTAATGTCATTAGATCGCGATCGCTGCCTGTGTAAGAATAGCAAACTGATTACTCTATTAGCCAATAAATATGGCTCATTTGTAATTCAAATTGTGATCACCTTGAGTTTGAGTGTCAAACTGCTAGCACAGAGTAACAACTAATCGTTGCCTGATCGCCTGCAATCAACTTTGGCAAACAGCTTATCACAGTTCAAGCTACCTGTGTACTACTGTAATTTTGTGATCGCAACGCGATCAGATGATCGTTTCTCTGTGTGCTGTGTGTTCTATGTAAATACAATATCGGTTTACCTCAAGCGACTCTCACGTACACAAATGAACTTTGACTTTGCAAAGTTATTGTGTAACAGCTGTGGTTATTATAATGAAGTGCAAGTTAATTTTAGACAAGTTTTGCGATCGTTTTGCATTGATACGACGATCGCATCGATCTGGCGGATTAGTTAAGCGGCACCTCATTGATAATTTTTATTGAAGAATGTTCGCAAATGTTTCGCTTATCAAGTAGAATGTACTGCATTTTTAGTGTCGAAAGAAGCAATTTAAAAAAAATAAAATTGCGATAAGATTTCCGGCCTGTTGGTATTTAAAAATGTAGGCAACACTTCAGTTGGAATTGCAATCTAATCAATGTTTTTGCCTTAACAAGCAGCCGGGCCAGCAACTCAACTTGAACTGAACCATGACAATAACCAAAGACCCCAAGGAACAGCCACCAGCCAACAACAACAACAAACAGTCCCAATCTAAAAATGGCGTCGCCGGAGGATTAATGAAGCGACTTCGTCGCTCTGCCTCGGCAACCGAACACAATTTGACCAATCTAAGAAACCGAAAATCAACGCAGAACCTTTTCGATCAACACGGCAATCCCATTGACCTGCAGCAGTATCGCAAGGTGCTCGATAAGGATGAGAACGGAAATGGCACCAGCGAAAAGAAGCTGCGCTATCGACGCACACAGAGTGTCACACGTGCCGAGGAGATCTCCAACAAGGAAGCCAAACAGCGCAAGGCACAGCCCGACAGATCGTAAGCAAAGAATTTCTAACATAATATATCTATTTTTAGTGAGTAATATAAATAAATCTTTTAATATATTATAAATACCATAATCTTGAAGATTCCAGAACTTTGCATTGTTTATTCATGATGCTATTTTAAAGAGGTTTTATAATCAAAGTTTAGCCAGAAATATATTGGCGTGGGATATTGTATAAATGATTTCTGTTCATTTGCTTACTATCGGAAAATAAACTTTGCAGTCAATCAATATACTATTTAAAGAGGTTTTATATCCAAAGATTAATCACGAATATATATAACTTTGAAGTTTTAATTATGAATACCGCAATCTTAATTCGTGAACATTTGCTTCTAAATAATATAAATAAAAATATTTAGTGAAATGATAATAGAGAATATCATGATTATTAAAGATTTCTTTACGATTGAATCATAAACCTAATAGTGATTTTTAAAGGAGAAACTATTTAAAAACCTCGAACCTCGAATTTTTATACCCGCTACCCATAGGGTAGAAGGGTATTATAACTTTGTGCCGGCAGGAAATGTATGTAACAGGTAGAAGGAGGCATCTCCGACCCTATAAAGTATATATGTTCTTGATCAGCGTCAACAGCCGAGACGATCTAGCCATGTCCGTCTGTCCGTCTGTGTGTCTGTCCGTCTGTGTGTCTGTCCGTATGAAACACTGGATCTCAGAGACTATAAGAGATAGAGCTATATCGACAGCATTTGTTATGTTTGCACGCAGATCAAGTTTGTTTCAAATTTGCGAATTTTGGTATATACAATAATTACTATAGTAGTTATGATTCCTGAAAATTTGGTTGCGATCAGATAAAAATTGTGGAAGTTATTAAAGAAATACTTTTGTATGGGCAAAAACGCCTACTTACTAGGGACCTTAGTTGCTTTGGCTGACAATCTGGTATATTGTGCCGTCTATGGTATATTTTGAATGGTGTGCTGTATCGATATACCAAACATACCATTTGGTATATTTTTAGTATTTTCGGAATATTTTGAAAATAATACCGCAATGTTTTGCCCTTATTAAAAATGGGTAGCGGGTATCTCACAGTCGAGCACACTCGACTGTAACTTTCTTACTTGTTTAGTATGTTTTCAAAATTCGCATGTCCACTCGAAACTTGATTACTTTCGTCTTTAGTTACTCATCTAAATTTAAATATTATTTTAATATCTAGCATACATCGTCCCCGCGATTCATTATTCTCCTGGAGCTCGGGTTTTACGAACTTTACGGGTCTCGTCAACTGGGGCTTTTTGCTGCTTTGCATTGGTGGCCTGCGCTTGGGTCTAGAAAATTTCCTCAAGTAAGTGTATAATCTGACTAAATTTATAGAACTTTTCTTATAGTGTAACCAATTTTAAGATATGGCATACGCGTCAATCCCATTGACTGGTATTTCTTTTTGAGCGGACGCAACGAGGGTGAAGGACACAATGCCTTGCTGCTCATCATTTGTGAGTTAAGCTGAAGACTTAATTTAATTTTAAAATTAAAAATATTTGTCCATTTTAGACTCTATGGTGCACATATCGCTGTGCCTGGCTGTCGAAAAAGGACTTGCCTTGGTAAGTAAATGCTCTTTTTAACATAAATAGCGCTACATTCAAAAGAGACCTTAAACTTACTCTGCGAATTGCGACCGCCTAGTTGATGTACTCGCCGTCCAACTGCCTGGATTAGTTTGCGCATCATATTATACAGTAATAGTTTTTGATTCAGAGACTCCGCTGCCAACAAAATGTAGTTTTTCAAATTTAGAATTTCGATTTTTTTTTTAAAGAAAATCCGTTTTGTAGACAGCAGACTCATGGCAATCCTTAAATCCGAACTCAATTTGCAGCAGTGGGTTTTATGGATATGGAGTGGATCTCCGTAACATAACATGTATATATTATATTGATTACAATCGTGACATAGTTTTAAACAAATTAATTAATGTGTGTGTTTATGAGTGTGCGAGGTGTATGACATCCGAGCGCGTATTAAATCACTTAAGCAATGCGCACGCCAGCTTGATCGCAATATTTTTGTAAAACTTGCTTGCTCTCTGCGGTGAGCGGCGCCAGAAAATTGGCCAAAGGCGACCGCTGCGATAGATTGCCCAAAGAGCTGGCCAAATATTGCCGTGCATCATTCACTTCGGCCAGATGATCCACCTGTTTGGGTTGTGCAAAATTGAGCTGTGAGAAAGCTGCCTGATAACCGGGTTCAGCATCCACACCAGCGCCCGCAACTGCGTCGCCGCCTGGGCCTGCAGCATCGCCATCCAAATAGGGTAACTTCTCGGGCGGGCGTTCAAACATCTCGATTAAGGCCTGCAGCAAACGTGGCCAATAGGCGGCATATTGACCCGTCAATAATTCGGGACATTCGGTGAGCAGCTTGCTGACACCCACAGCGACCATTTTGCGTTCCAAGTCTTTGCTAACTTTAGCCATGTCCGTGATGAACACACGCTCCAACAGCATGCCAAACATGCCCGGCTGTATCTCATCGATTAGCTGCAGTAACGGGCTTCCGCCAATCTTGACCACATAGAAGCAGAAGAACACAATGATACCGTTCAAATATTTTGCAGTCTTTGAAAGCGACAATCGCTGGAAGAGCAGTCCAAAGATTTGACGCATGCTCGACTGTAGCTCGGCGGCATTGTAATAGAACAGCAGATTCTGCAGCAAATAGAAGCCCTCATGATCGTTGGCTTTCGATGCAATCATCTTTTGGAAGATTCCCAAAATGCCATTCTAAAATGAAGAAAAGTTTAGTAAATGAAGTTCTATGGTTAGCATCTCATAACTCACTAGTTTGCCCAGCGCTTCTATTTGTGCCGAGCCCTGTTTGATGAATATCGACAGCAGACGAATCAAGGGCGTTACATTGCCCCTGCGATCCCAAAGTGGTGGCGCCAGTAGACAGGGAAATAGCGCCCAATAAGGCTCTGGTATGGCACCGCTGGCTTCGCGTACTTCGAGAAGCACTGACAACATTTGGAATACATAGGGCATAAATTCGGTAATGTCCTGTTGCAAAATCCCCTGGAAAACGGGGAAAAGTGCCTCCTCAAACGAGCTGACCGCTGAAGCATCTGCTTGGCAGACAATTCTTGAAAAGCAAGAAGAGAAGATTTAGTACATTTGAAAGTGTGTATAATTTAGGACCACTTACTTGATAGACAACGCCAGCGTCTCGAAGAGGTAGTGATTAAAAAGCGGTCGGGACGGATTCTTGGACACAAACGTTAAAATCTCGGTGAGCCGTGGCAACGCCACTCCCATGAAAGGCATGGCAGCCGCTTGTAGCACATGGAAGCTACGCATGATGGCTGCAAGTTGAAATATTAAGTTAGGTCAAGTTTCTTAGGAGTCCTAACTTGTAGTTACCCTTCATCACATATTCGTTCTCAGCAGATCCACTCAAAGAGAGCGTGGCAAACAATCCGCTGACCAATTGATTCGAGTGTGGGGCTAGAACTTGTGGTCCAAACAAGAGCGCGTTGCTCGCATCTCGCATAGTGAGAATCTTCTCCAGCGAGCAGGCCGCATAGCTGTGCACCACAATACTCTCGGCGGGCAGATGGCGTATCAACTGTGGCAAGCAGCCAGCCAAAGTTTGTGGCCCAAGCAGACTGCGGAAGACCATCACGTATTTGATAGCTGCTGCCTTCAGCACAGGAAGTTCGTTAACTGTCCATAAAGTGAAATTAGTAAGGGAAAACAAACGAATGACCATATGTACTTACTGTTGGGTCTCTCCAACTCGGGCACAATGTGCTCGGCACAGAATTGCGGCAGCGGCACCAGCTCTGAGCTTTGGGTGATACCATGCTTTTGTGTGCCGCCACGTGAAGCCCACGATGTGACCAAATAAATGGCTGTATCTTTGGATCGCCAATTGGCCACGGGATTTTCCTTGTACTTGCCCAGCAAAATTTCCATATATTGCCCGAAAATGCCAAAGATTTTTTGCTCAAAGTTCACGGACAATGTTTTGACCAAATCACAGGCAGCACGACGACGTGTATCAATGTCAGAGCCCTCGATATCACGGCGAATATACTCATCAGGACTATCCTCGAAGAGCTCTTCGTCGGAGGGTCTAATGTCCAGATTTGGTATGACAACCTTTTCACAAATTCGAGCCAAGATCTCGGGATTCTCAAAGATCCCATGATAATGCTGACGCTCAGCAATAACCGTAAGGAATTGTAAAGCATTCGAGACAAGCTAAGGGGCATAGAAGATTGAGTAAGGAACTTATTAAGAACTTATTTAAAATTGCACATACCGCATCATATTTTGTATGCAGACTGGTCTTCACCAGTAACTCCCACACTGCAGTGACAAACTGCTCCATGTACGGCTTAAACTCCTCGTCGTATTTACGGGCATAGAGACAAATGTTCTCGCAGACCTGGGAGCGCAAATGCTCCAACACACCGGCATCCTCGTCGTCATCGGTGCGCAAACTGGCCACATCCACAGCCAACTGTTGAAGGAAGGCTCCCATCCAGATGCTCATATTGTCCTCAAAGAATTCGGGCAAATCCTGCGAGTTGAGCGAGAAAAACACCTTGTTGACTAACACCAATGAGCTATAAATGACTTTTAGGGCCTCTGGATTGCCCTCGTGCATTGTACGTAGCTGCATGGTAGCCTGCAACAGATCCGTCAATGGCTTTGCCATGCGATCGAGTACAAATTTGATTTCCTCCCAGAGCGCTTGCGATTTAAATTCATAGCGGTAGCGTTTGAAGAGCGAATGCGCTGTTTGCAAAATTCCATTGATCACATTGAAATCACCCGATGCGAATTTTTCCACCATTTCATCGATCAATTGTGGCCATTTCTTAGGGAAATCATGGCGACCAATTATGCTCACTGCATCGCTTAGCTGCTTCTGCAATGCAGTAGGCGAATGCAACATCAATGTGACAATTAAGGTTTTAATCGTATTGCGATCGCTTTCGTGTATGCGATCGGGTTCATCGCTGTCCTCGTGTGCGGCCCAATTGCGTTTCACATAGTTCTTGAATGCAATGGCGCCCGCCACGCGAATAGTCATGTCCATGTCGCCCTTATCAATGAGATTAAGCAAGAGCACTGGATAGTTTTGCTGGCGTTCCGTCGACTCCAGCAACTTTTCCGCTGCAAGTGAAAAACAATTTTGTTTACTTTTGCACATGGATAATTGGAAGCAAATTGCGGCGAACAGCTCAAAAGTTTGTTCGTTAACCACAAGGGAAATGCAAAAACAAATGCGAGCCAGAGATGCGAAAGAATTCCCTACTTATTACCTTGTTAAAAATGCCATTAATTACCCTTGTGGCAAAATATAAGATTAAAAAGAAAATGTATAACAATGCTGGGATTTTGCTGTAAAGCAGCTGTGTTGTCACATATCAATTACAATTGGGATTTCGTACAGCGGTAATGCAGCTTCTTTGCCGTTTTCCCGCGCGCGTGCACACAAAACGAAACCTCACTCGATCCCTTTCGCTCTCTATATCGCATTCCAATACACACTCACACACAAACTCGTATGCGTACACACGCACGCATGCTCTCTCTCATACTCACAGGGCCTGCGGACATTGGGATCCGCGCTGAGCGTCTGTTGCAAATAACCGGCAAGCAATTGCAAATTGGCGTCGGTGACTTCCATCTTTATTATTGTTGTTGCTGTTGTGATTTCTGTGTGTTCTATTAAATAATTATACCACTTTTGTTTTACTTGCGCCTCTAATTTGTTTCTTTTTTAACTACTATACTTTTTACAACATATAACGAAATAAATTCTGCACACAATGAAATTATTATCACCAACAAGCAAGCAGCGGCGTCATCCGTCGTGCGAAACAGTAAAATGACGAATGTGACCACAAGCTGTTAACACCGAGTTAATACCAAAATACACCACACTGCTAAATATCGTCTGGTCACATATCATATGGTTTATTAGTATATTTTCAAAGAGCATGGTTTTAGTGTTTTTAAAATACACCCAGACACCCAAGCGGGGTTTTCTTTTATAATATTGATAAGTGGACTTTATTGAAAGTTAACTATTTCAATTATTATTTTGTTACAGGAAATAATTTCTGAAGGTCTTGGCATGGTTATACAAATCTCAAACGTTGTTGTGTCGGTTTGCTTGCCTGTGGTGATTATACATTTGAAGGGATCAGCATTTAGCATAAGTGAGTATGCTAAATAAATTATAAATATCTATTTGTTTATTAATTATTTAATGCTTTGCAGTGGGAGCAACCACAGTGTGTTTCTTCTATTCCGTATTGTTCCTAAAGTTGTGGAGTTATGTGCAGACCAATATGTGGTGTCGTCAGACCTATTATCAAAGGCAGCCACGTGAACGCCGACCAAGCATCACATTAGCTGAACTCAGTAAGTTGATGACTTAATCAATAAGATTCAATCTTAGTTAACAATAAAAATCATTTGTAGAAAAAAGAAAAATGAATGAAGGCGAGGAGGATGAAGACGTTACCAAATTGGTGCAATATCCCGAAAACTTGACCTATAAGGATATTATGTACTTTCTTTGTGCTCCTACTCTTTGCTATGAACTCAATTTTCCACGAACATCTCGTGTTCGAAAGCATTTCCTCTTGAAACGTCTGCTGGAGGTGCTCATTGGCGTCAATGTGGTGATGGCATTGTTCCAACAATGGATCATTCCCTCGGTGCGCAACTCTTTGGTTCCGTTCTCCAACATGGACATTGGCTTGGCCACCGAACGTCTACTTAAACTTGCTGTAAGCTGAATTGTTATTTTTTTGTAATGTTATATTTATTAATTTTCACATATTATTATCTCTTCTTTTAAGCTTCCCAATCACTTGGCCTGGCTGTGCTTTTTCTATCTGCTCTTCCATTCGTTTTTAAATGCTTTGGGCGAAGTGCTGAACTTTGCCGATCGCAACTTCTACTGTGATTGGTGGAATGCCAACAATATTGACACTTTCTGGCGTACTTGGAATATGCCTGTGCATCGTTGGTGTGTGCGTCATCTTTACATTCCCGTTGTCCAAATGGGTTACTCCTCTCGCCAGGCATCCACAATCGTCTTTCTATTTAGCGCATTTTTCCATGAATATTTGGTAGGTTGGCTTATCAACTAAACTAGAATTTTTATTCATGATTTATTGGTATATTTTTTAGGTATCAGTTCCACTGCAAACGTACAAAATTTGGGCTTTCCTGGGCATGATGGGCCAGATACCACTATCGGCTATATCTAAATATGTGGAACGTCGATTGGGTCCTCGTATGGGAAATATTATTGTTTGGGCATCGATTATTTTGGGCCAACCCTTGTGCATTATGGCATACTATCATGATTATGTGATTACACACTTCCAGACTGCGCTCAATGGCACTGATTATCAGCAATAGTTTATATATAGACTTTTGGGGGATATTCATTACACACACACAATCTGGTCTGTACTTTTTTTTAATTTATAAGCCAAATTTGCAAGTTGAGAAAACTTGAATGCCACACATACAAATCAATTTTTGTAGTCTTGAACATGCATATAGTACTGAGTAACAGCAATTTGATTGTTATTTAATGCATTTTGTTAATGATTTTAAGCTCATGTAAATAAAGAAAATGGATATTGAGTTGTTTCTATTACATATGGCGCGTGCTTTGATGTCTAGGATTTGAAAATTGATGGTCACACCACCGTCTTGATATATTTTAAAATAAAACGATAGTTGACTGTTAACAGCAGGAAAATTAATAGCAAAGCAATGTAAGCAATTTTATTAATGTAAGACTGTAAATGGTATGTTTTATATAAAACAAACAATTTTTTTAAATATCTAATTTATTTAAAAAACAATAATTATAATAAATTCGCATTACTTCAGCGCAAAGACATCGATGATTGCGTTATAAGAATCGATATTTATAAAGGTTTAAAAATATCGATACAACAGTAGTGCCATCGATGTTTCTTCACCCCTAGATTGTTGTAGCCAAAACATTTTCGGGTTTTTTCACAAACTTCCAGGGTTTTAAAAGTTATTGAAAATAGATACTGTGCTTTTCGTATGTGTACGTTGTTTTAAAGTTATAGCAAAATTGGGTCAACGAAAACCATCACATTATTGCGGTAAGAGTGTTCATCAATTGTAAATTATTGGTCAATAAGTCGTCGGCGTTTTCGCGACGCCCGGCACCACAAACACATTCACACGGTGCACACAATCACACGTACACGGTTACGTTATCGTGTGCGTGCATATGTATGTATTGTACTGTAGAAGCTCGTGCTATGTGAAAAAAGTTTATTCGGTCTCTGTAAGAGGCGCAGAAACTGTGTGTGATAGAAAATAAAAACAAAAAAAAAAAAAATGTTATTAATTTCCAGAAGCATTTGGCGTAGCCAGCACCAGCGACTACAGCAAATCGGCAACCAAGCGGTGGTTTTTAGTGGCACAAAATCAACGCTACCGCAGCCTGTTCTTAGTACCAGCAGTCCCGGCAGCAATAGCAATAGAAGCGACCCGGTAACCACCAGCACCCCAACAGCAGCAGTAGCAGCCGTTTGTAGTCACGTAAGTGCGTGCTCTTTGATTTTGTCGTACTGCAATTTAAAATTTTTACCTACAACAGATCATGAGTGGTCGGTATCGTGGTGGCGGCGGAGGTGGTGGTCGTTACGGTGGTGGAGGAGGAGGTGGAGGCTATGGCGGCGGCTACAACGATTTTGATAACTATAGGGGTGGCGGCGGCGGTGGAGGCTACAATGATAACTTCGGCCCTGGTCCAAATCCTTTCAACAGTAAGTGTATACAATCAATTACATCAGCTATTGGTGCGTGCGTTATCGTTATCGAAATCAATTGAAACGACAATTAGCGCCCCAGTTGGCTAATTATGTAAACATTTTAGAATGCATTTTGAATTTTTGTTTGTATTTTTAGTGGGTCCCAACATTTCTGGCAACGATCTAATGCATCTGATGAACGCCATGGCCAGTAATTTCAGCATGAACTCGCAGCCGCCACAGCCGATGCGTCGCAGTTGCGGCGAACTGCGAAATCATCACTGTGGTATGTTTGTTGAGCTGTCGGGACGTTTGATCAAGAAGCGAGTCAATCGCTTTGCCGAGCTGCGTGATCGCAATGGGGGCGCTTGTCAACTGGTAGTGCTGGAGGACAAGCATCCGAGAGTGGCGCGGCGCATGAACAATATGCCAGAAAACACAACGTTGACTATAGTGGGTCAGGTGATGCAACGGCCACAGAATTCTTGCAATCAAACCATGCCCACTGGTGAAATTGAAGTGGAAGTCCAGGACATACTCAGCATACATTTCCCGGCAAGTGGCACAAAGCGAGCCGGCGATAAGCGCACCTACAGCACCATGGTGCAGCAACAGAGTAGCCTAGGTATCACTAGCACCGAATACAAGATTGCCAGTAAGTTCAGCAGCATTTTCAGTTTTATAGTAACTGATTTAATAAATTGTTCTTGATTTTTTTGCAGAGAACGAGAACATCTTGAAGTACTTTGAGAATCGCGACATTACATGCAACGATCTGCGGCGTGAGGATGTAGGCAAAACAGTCACCTTGGTGGGCTGGATACCCACCACCAAGAATAACAAGTTCTTGCAGCTAAAGGATGGGTATGGCCAGACACAGCTCATGATCGAGGATCAATCCGTAAGTGCACTTTACCATATTCATAGCGTATAACCATATTGAACCATTGTAATTAGACGAGAGTTAGTTGTTTAAAAAATCGTCTCAGTATTTATTTGTTTATTGTTTATTATTTGAATGCGATTGTTTGTAACGTGAATCGCATTAAAACAATGTCTGCTCGCTTGAAATAATTACATAAAATTAAATAGAAACAAACAACAATTTTGTTTAAACGGATTCGTGACCAATTTCTTGACTTTTCGGACCCTATAAAAAACATTATTTTGAATTTGTATGAATTATAAAAACCTATAAATTTTGTTTAAACGTTTTGCCACAACTTACAACTTTACTTACAATTGAAATAAACTTTATTTCTCTATAGCTAACGGACACATTCCTCTCCACGCCAGAACAAACTGTGCTACAAATTGTGGGCAAAGTGCTGGGCAGGCCCAAGGCAAACATTAATTTAGTAAGTAAATGAAAGCAAAAGCCGATGAGATCTAACTTCCCTTTATCTTCTTGTACAGAAATACGACACCGGCGAGGTGGAAGTGAGTGTAACAAGTGTTAAGATCTTGAATCCAGATGATGCTTACGAAGGACCCATTAAAGCCAAGGCGAAACTGCAAAAGATGTCGATCGATGATCTCGAGAGTGAGGAGGCAGCTGAGGCCGCAGCAGCTGCTACTTCCGCTTCAACCAGTAGTAATAATGGCGACGGCAGCGCTATGGAAACCAGTGAAGTGGCCAGCACAAGTGCTGTGCCGTTAACGTCAGAGCAACGTCTCAAAATCGCAGATACCAATAAGTTTGCAGATCGGACACACAACTGCGGTGAACTGACGTCCAATGAGATTAATGAGAAGGTTGTCATATGCGGCTGGCTGGAATTTCAGCGCATGAACAAGTTCTTCATATTGCGTGATGCTTACGGCCAGACACAAGTTCTAATAATGCCCAAGACAAAGGGCTTAGAGGAATATGCTGAGACAGCGGTACCCATTGAGTCGATTGTGCGTGTGGAGGGCACAGTAATACCACGTCCAGCGGCCACAATTAATCCAAAGATGACCACGGGACATGTGGAAATTGAAGCCGACAAAGTGGACATACTGAATGCAGCCAAAAAGAATCTGCCATTTGAGATACGAAAATTCAATAAGGCTGGGGAACGCTTGCGTTTGACACATCGCTATCTGGACTTGCGTTTCAATGATATGCAGCACAATTTGCGATTGCGTTCCAGTGTTATAATGCGCATGCGCGAATATTTGATTAACTATTTGGGTTTCGTAGAGGTCGAGACGCCTACGCTGTTCCGTCGTACACCTGGCGGCGCACAGGAGTTTGTTGTGCCCACACGTAAGGCGGGACACTTTTATTCGCTGGTTCAGAGTCCGCAGCAATTCAAACAGATGCTGATGGCAGGTAGCATTGATCGTTACTTTCAGGTGGCGCGTTGCTATCGCGACGAGGCCACGCGACCGGATCGCCAGCCCGAGTTTACCCAGCTGGATGTGGAGTTGTCGTTTACCAGTCGTGATGACATTATGCAATTGATTGAGGAAACGTTGCGCTACTCGTGGCCAAAGCATTTGCCCAAGCTGCAGACGCCATTCCGTCGCATCACCTACGAGGAAGCTATGGAAAAATATGGTTGCGATAAGCCCGATACGCGTTTTGGTTTTCTGCTTAACAACGTATCGGACATCATTGAGAAGAGCGAGAATTTCAAGGGCAAATACGAGGATTTTGGTGCCTATGCCATTGTGGTGCGGGCCAGCGAGGCTTTCTGGAATGGCGCCGCTCGCAAGCACTACGAGAGTTTGAGCAAGGTGTTCTCGGGCACTTTGTTTGTGCGTAAGTTCAATTTCGCCAAGGATGTGCAGGAGCGACTCACCAAGCTGCTGGGCAACGATGTGGCCACTGAAGTTATTGAGAAATTCGATCTAGAAGAGAACGATTTACTTTTCCTCTGCATTGGACCCAAAGTCGAGACGGTAAGTGAAGAATTTTAAATGAATTTAGTGTCATTTGAAGGATAATTTTATTTATTTATCTGTAGCGCAATCTGTTGGGTCGTATACGCTTGGACTATCAAGAGTTTCTGGTGGAGAATGCGAAGGCCAAAAAGTCATATGATTTCCGCTTTTTGTGGGTCATTGATTTCCCGCTGTTTGAGCGCAACAATGTCACCAAGCAGCTGGAGAGCGTGCATCATCCATTTACGGCGCCGCTGGTAGATGACTTGGACAAATTTGCCACCAGTTGCGATAATCTCGAGACAATACGTTCCGAGGCCTACGATTTGGTACTCAATGGCCAGGAAGTGGGAGGCGGTTCGATGCGTATACATGACCGCGACATGCAACAGTTTATATTAGAGCAGGTGCTTAAGATACCGCATGATCATCTGTCGCATTTGCTGAGCGCTCTGGAGTCCGGTTGTCCGCCACATGGCGGCATCGCATTGGGTTTGGATCGCCTAATTGCCATATTGTGCCGTGCACGCTCCATACGTGATGTGATTGCATTCCCCAAGTCGTTAAATGGTCGCGATCCGCTCTCAAATGCCCCTGTGCCCATTTCAGACGAGGAAATGAAGCTTTATCATCTTGCCATACAGGATACGGAGGAAAATGAGGATAGCAGAAGCACAAATAACACAGCCGACGAGCAGGAGGACGATGATCCGGACGCAGTGCGTGCGCCACCATCGCCCATGTCGGCTACCAGTGAGACAGAGAATCGTGAAATGGATGTGGAAGTCAAAGCGGAGACTGAGCCAGTGTCAACTGTGGTTTCGGACGTAGCGTCGACCATTAAGGAGGAACAAAAGAAGAGGACGCCACAATGACGGCGGTAGAGGCCACAGAAACAGAAATCGTTAAGGAAGCAACACCACCGCCTGCAACAGAAGCAGCACCAGATGCAGCGCCCGCTGCACCCGCGACACGAGGCAAACGTGTCATCAAAAAGAAGGTGTAGAGCGGTCCATCTGAAGCGTTGCAGCAAATGAGTTTAAAACCCCATCGTCAGCGGCAAATGAAGATACGACTTAGCATTTTAAACATAAGTGAAGCTCAAACCCAAGCAATGCAATCAGATCACGTAGCGAAGTCTCCAGCAAATGGAGAATTTCGGTTTCCCATCGAATTGTATTTGCGAATATTGTGTCGTGTTTTGTGCACTCCAAATTAGTTATTTTCCCAATACCCATTTTTGTCACACGTCCCTCACATGCAACAGAGACGCACTTCTCCGATAAGAAGATGCGTTCTCGGAAACTTTCATAAGTCCACTTTTAATCATATGGCAATTTATTACAATTTACAATTAAACATAATACAAAATATAAGTATACAAGCATATGTATTTATCTATATATACGAACTGCTATTGTATTTGCGAATTTTGTTTTAATGAAAAATACAATAAGTTTATGCATATTCAAAAGAATTCAAGTCATTAATTGTGTACCAGAATTTTGAAGAAGAAAACTCGACGATATTTATGTTGCTGGTAAAACTTGATTTACAGCTCTCTCTCCAGTGATGTCAGCAAAGCGCTAAATCGTTTTAGGTAATGTTATTTTATTTATGACATTTTGTGTTTTGACAAATTTTTATGGCTTGTGGAGCAACCAGTATCTAAAGAACTTTCCATTTACAGCTGTTAATTGTTAATTGTGCTCACTGGGTTTACTTAGATGTGGGGTTACTAAGATGTTCACTGGGTTTACTAAGATGTGCAGTGCTTATTCCTATTGCTAAATATTTCTAATTGACGTTAGTACGCAAACTGGAATTATGCATATTTATGTACATGGGGGAAGGGCAAGGAGAATTAGCATCTGTAGTTGAATGGGATTAATGCACCTTCGGCATGCCAAAAATATGATTATCTATATAGCCGTGTGTAAGATTGCGGCGATAATTCCACCAATTGACTGGCGACTGCAAATTACGATTATCGAGGTCCTCGAACTCTGACGATGAATCCTGCTCCTCCACCGAGTTGAAGCTCTCCTTCTCCTTGTGAACTGGCGGACTGTAGCTGGTCCAGTGTTCGTAGAGATTCTGCGGATGGCTGGGATCGTCGGGCAAATTGTTAAAGTTGCCAGAGAGTTTCCCAAACTGATCGATGTGCTGCAGCAGTGGATCAACGTTCTGCTGTGGCAGCCGCAACGAATGCGGTGGCATGTGAGGACGCTTCACGCCCAACGTGGGCAAATCAGTCCACTTGCCTAAGGCATAGGGCGAGGTGTCGTTGGTGTCGATGAGGAACATGCCTCGTGTGCTGGGACGCGTGTTGTCGCCCGCCTCCAGAAGATAATTTGTGGCCGGACACATGCCGAGCAGATATGAGATGTAGCCACTGCATGACCAGCCCCAGAAGCCCTTGGGTGAGCGTATCGATTCCAGATAATAAGCCGTGGCGCGCTGATGGCTGCAAGCAAATGAATCTACAAGAGGAATTACAGTTAGAATGAGAATATAGAAAAATAAGTCAATTACTCACTCATCCAGCCGGTGCAGCCTGGCTGCGAGATGCCGCCATTCATATAGAAATCCGCATGGCCACATCGCTCCAGTTTGCCCTGAACCATCGCATTAGTATGTATCACGTCCACAAAGTCCGCATCACTCGGATCCAGTTTGTCATTGGTTCCGGCTGTAATGAAGAGCGGCATCGCCGGGTCCAAGCCGGTAATGCGTGGTAGCTTAAATGATTTCAGCGTGCGTGCAAGAAAGTTGGGCACTTGTGCACCCAGCGAGAAGCCAATGATGTGTATATCCGTGTTCCCTGTCTCCACCAGTCGCTCCACCAGCTGGGCCGCACATGCTCCCGCCTGGCGTGTGTTGTGCACGGCACTAATGTAGCAAGGTCCTGGCGAGAGCACGCTCCAGTCTACGTAGAAGATGTTGTAGTCACCTTTGGCCAAATATTCTGTCAAAGAAATTTTAAGGTAAGTTAGAATATTATTATTATTGGATTCGAAAGGGGTTCGAGTAAAAACGTCTTAAGAAATGTATAAGATTTATAAGGAAATCTTTAAAATTTGTTCATCTCACTTCACAATATATAGGTTCAATTATATGTATATGTATATAAATTTATATGTATATTTATTTAAATTGCAAAAGATATGTCCCAGATTTAAAACGAAGTATATTAACAAGTAAATACTTTGATTTGAGCAGACAAATTCTAAACAAATATCATTTCGTTTTAATTTTTTTATCTTCTGAACTTTTCTCTGGGAACTGTTCAATAATTAAAATTGTTGTATGTAGATTTATAGTTATAAATGCATAATATACAAAATATTTTCTTCGTTGAAGAGAGATATTACTAATTCGAATAGCATGTAAGAAATTCTTAAAGAATTTAATATCAAATTAAGACTACTAACTTTAAATAATTTTAATTTTGAGCTTAAGCTCTATACCAAAGTAATTGTTTTCTTACCTTGTAAGGTAAAAAATTATTAAAAGAAAACAATTCATCTGTCATAGGGTTTTTAAAATAATACATAGATAATTGTATAGTAATAGTGATCTTATTGATTGAACTCTTGATATTTTCTTTGACAACTGCTTATATACATTGTAGTCTTCATATTATCATGACATAAAACATCAATTTTTCAATTTCTATTCGAAAATTTTTAACCTTTAAAAATTGAACTCACCATCTCGCATGCGTTGCAGTGGATTGAGAAACATATCCGAGTTGTAGCCATGAATTAATATCTTAGTGGGATGTCGTGGATTGAAAAACGAGCTGGTAAGATTGGATTTTTCCATAGTTTCATCGATCTGCAGACTCTGACGATCCATCAGATTGTGTCTCGTATAGATATAGTATTTAATATCCGGATCGGGGCAACTGCGACCAATTGCCCACTTGCAGGGTCCAATTGTGATATCACGATTGGCAGCAGGTTGTGGCTCAGCAATCGGAGCTGGTGAAAGAGTTGTGGCTTCCGAATTGAAAGTTCGCTGATATTCATCGTCATCATACTGGCAATAACAGCTGCCAACTGCAAGGAAGGATCAGGAAGTAGTTGAGTGTCAAATGAATATTTAATTTAAATTTAATTACACACCCAAAAGCAGGCAGTTTAATAATCTCAGCAATCTCTTGTTCATGGTGAAGTGCAACATGTGTTTTTGGAATTTCTTAAGCTCGAGTTATAGCTGTGTGTGCATTGTCAGCAAATGTTGGAGAAACTGAATGCCGGCACTCGAGCCACTTAACCAATTTGGCCAAAAATATAATGAGTACTCGTGCAGCGATTCACAGTGAGTGTGAGTGCGAGTGTGAGTGTGTTTATAAAGTGAGAGTTGAGACCAAAAAGTGAAAACGCTGAGAATATCAACTGTATCGACCGAGGATTAGCTAACTGCCGTCCAGAGTCAAAGAGTTTACCTTCGAGTTCGATTCACGCACTCATTTGCACACTCACTCATATATTCGTACGTGTTTGTTGTTTCAATTTTGGCCTTTCGACGACCAGGCACGTCTTTCAATACCACGAATGCTCTTCGAGTGCGCTGCTCTTGCGTCTTTTTATAGCGCGAAAACCCTTCAATTATGGATCTGCGGCTTACCTGATAACACTAATTACTTTGCATTCCCGACCCATGCCAATAACAGAGTTTAATTCTCCGGATTTGGGTTTGTTTTTATTTACCCTCGCTCATGCCAACGTCATTATCATCATCTTGAGCATTCGTTTGCACGTTTGCTAATTGGAGCACTTATAATTGAGTGCTCTAAAAGTTGATATTCATGTCAGCTTATTCATATACTTATTTCATTCATATTTTGCATATATCATACATATATTTCTTTTGATTTTGTGGTATTATAGAGGGTATTATCAATGAAAGAACTGCTGCGTGACGCTGTTTTAATAAATACAAAGTGTTACCAAATTTATCAAATAATTTGCACTTACTAATTTATAATTTAACCGTTTATTGAACTAAATTGAATATTTTGAATAATAATTATTCAAATGCATATAATTTACTTATAATTTATATAACTTACGGGTAACTTACAATTTAAATTGGGTTTGGTTAGCTTATATATAATATTATAATATTATATTGGTTGTCCTAGGAGAGGCGGAACATAGAACTATAGCTAATAAGCTTCGATATTTTTAACTACTAAGGTCTTCGACTAATCATCACCACTAATAAATATAAAATATACATATATATACATCTATTATTAGATAATGTGAATTAATAATTTCCAATAGTTCAGGGAACCATTAAAAACTATTTTTTTCTACGTTAATTTAAAATGAATAACAAAGAATAATTAAAATTAATATTTATATTTAATTATATAATCAAGACCACATTATTTTATATAAGAAATATCAAGTATACGCTGATTAGTGTGCTGTTCTTTTTTAAATATTATGATAAGTATATGTTACTACCCAAGGCATCAGTCTACTGCCTTGAAGTCAAGTTCTTGTACTGCTCATTGTACGTGGTCATACCCAATTAAATAAAATTACAGGGTATGGTCAACATACCGCCAACAGGTGCTCAACTAATTGCAACATTTTTTCTGGACAGGCTACAATCATCGAGTGTCAGACACGATCTCAACAAGTACGCTATAGCTAAATTTGATTTATTGATAGCTTTGGGTAAATATCCAATACCTAATTTAATTCCAATGGATGCTTTGGTTCAGCTAATTTCTATAGTTTTACAATTTATTATCAACATGCTGCGTGTGGCTTCAACGCCCACGATATTTGTTTATATATAGTTATATATGTTAGATGTATCTAGATATAGACATAGTTATATATTGAATGTACGTATATAGCTACTGTCTATATTTTCAGGGGCAGTAATAATCTCAAACAGCACTGCCATGGAATGTCAAACAAAATGTGAATTAATGGACAGACATTGGCCCCAAAACAAAATCGAGAGATATCTCTACAGTTCTCTCTGTCTCTCTTTCACTCTTTCACTCTCTCCCTTTTTCTCTTAGTTATGTAGTAAGGGGCGGCGCTGACAATTCCACAAAATCCATTAATTTATTTATAACACAGCTGAACAACGTTGTCAAATTCATGAACTGCTTTCGAATTGACACGCGCTGAAAGTTTATCAAAAAATATTAAAAGTACTTAAAATGTTAACTGCATAAACAAATGGATTTTTGTTCATATTTACAATGTTTCCATATTTCATCTTTGTGCAATTTCTGTTTATAGTGCATTGAAATGCAATAAAGGAAATGAGTTCATTTTATGTGTTTTAATATTAAATAGTGAAATAAACATCTTTATCAAAGATTTACAAATTTAGGTTTGGCTAAGCTTTATCTTGTTTCCATTCTATTTTGTGCAACCAATTGTTCAATATGTTTGTTAAACAGTAGATTGAATTATTGTCTATAATTTTTATTTGCCAATTTTTCTAGTTTCATGGCACAATTAACAATTTTTACTGTCAGTAAATCAGATGATGAAATAAGTAGCTAGATTAGAGTGCTGACTCAACATGTTAAAGATTACCCAAATCTTAATTTAATCACTTGAACTAAATATTTGTTCTATGTGATGTTTTATTTTATTTGTGTTTTGTGTATTGACGTATTTGCGGAAAATTATGTCTCATTAACGACAAGGACAATTTACGAAATTCTTGCGCAATAAATTAATTTTTTTAATTCTTGTGAAATATTTCTATATATAAGGCTTTTAGTAATTTTATTGATTTGCCAGTATATATCTAAGTTTCAGTCAAGTTTGCAAGAATTTGCTTAACATATCTCTTGCTCGATGAGAACAATTAATTTACAAATATTTAATTATTTATTTTTGCCGCTTTGCTGCATTTCTGATATAGAAAAATGTAGACAAAATAAAATAATTCAGAAATATATTCGGCGCGATTGCATGAATAACATTTGCATTAAAATATTTGCAAGTTTATATTTATTTTTATTTTGTTATTTCAACTAATTTAGTTGGTTCCTAGAGTTCTCCCCTTTCTTTGATTAATTGATTGAATTGAAAAATTGTTGTTACTGCTGTTAATGCTAAAGTTAAACACATTTTTTGAATTAAAATAAATCTTTTTGTTTTTTTATTAGTACTAATAAGCTGCTGAAGTACTTGTGCCACCGTGCGTATACGCAATATTTTGTTTACCGCATTTCCGTCTAATTCGCTACAAGCTCAAATCAATTTGCAAACATATTTAAGGTCAAGGCGGCCAGAGTCGTGGATCAGTTATCAATAGAAGCGCCATAATCTCCACCAGCAAAGCTGGGCTTATCAGCAAACCAAAGGCGAAGCTGCCTCCAAGTTAGACCTAGAAAATGATGTGTGTGTGGGAATTGAGCGCAGTTGACGCGGAACAAAACAAACGAGCGGATGAGCAAAATGCGCTGGCAATGGCAGCTGCCAATGCTCTGCTTATTAATCATCAAACCGCGTAATTTGCACAGTGAGGAAACCGCGGAATCGGGTCGCTTCTTCACCGAGATCTACAAACGCAATCTCAAGCAAATTGTGGAGCTGCGCAATGTAACAATCGAGCCCTGTGATGATTTCTATGCGCATGCATGCGGCAACTTTGGCCACTTGGCAGCGGCTGAGGAGCCCGAGGATGCGCTGCCTCCGCTGCTGTACAACAAACAGGATCGCATGGAGTTCTTTATGGCGCAGCATGTGAACTTTAAAACGTTGCCTGGGAAGGCGCTCTCCCAGCTCTACACGCAGTGCAAGCAGCGCAGAGAGCAGCACGTCTTTCGTCCTGCGCCACGCATCTCTCCTTGGCAGCGTATTGTGCACCAGCTGCCGATGATGGCGCCGTATGAACAAGCGCTCTCCTTTTGGCCTTTTCTGCCCTTTCAATGGCAGCAACTGCGGCTGGACGAGCAGCTTAATTGGGTGCAACTTTCCGCGCAGCTGGCGGCACATGGTGTGCCCACCTTGTTGCACATTTACTTTGCCCAGGAGACTATCTATGTGGCATCCATTGGCAATTTGCCGTGCCCTAGTTTGCAGGGCTTTCGTCGGAGTCTGGCCAGCGTGTTGCATGGAAGTCATCCGCAAGTGTCGCGCATTGTGGCGCACGAGATGCGCGTCCTGTGCCGCGGCATGCGTGGCGAGTTGCCCACAACAACGACGACAGAGAGTGCCACCGAATCTCAGGGAGGAGGACAAGAGCAGCTAACGTTGGATGGCAATATCATGGATTATTTTCAGCACTTTTTTGCGCAGCTCAACTTCACAGAGGAGATGCTGAGCGAGGCGCGCAAGCTGCCGCTCGATGTGGCACGCATTCGGCAGGCGTGGCAAGTTCTGCGTTACACAGATCCGCGCATTATTGTCAACTATGTGCTGTGGCAGGTGCAGCAAGAACTGCGCTACGAGGATTGCTACGTGTTGGCCCAAGAGTTCGAGCGTTTGTTGCACGTTGAGTACTGGCAGTGGCACGTGTTTCGCTCGCAACTCAATCGAAATGTGGCATTCGCCATGTATCAACTGCACACCACACGCTTCCAGCAGCTGCGTCGCTCCAAGCTGAGTCGTCGCGATTGGTATGGATACATGCTGCCAGAGGAGGTGGAACGCAAGGAGTTGCAGGTGGCAAGATTGCTGCAAACGCATGCGCAGCATTATCTCAATCTCATCGAACACGAGTTGCACTATGGTGCGTTGGAGTTGCAGCCACGCTCCTTCTACAGGAATCTGCTGCAGCTGCGGCGAGCGCAACTGCGTCACAGCTTTGTGTCGCCCTTTGTGGACCCGGAGGATGTGCAGCAGCCAGCCTATTTCTTGCGGCACTTTCTGCACTTTGTGCAGCTTGTGTTGCAGCGTCCCATGTATCATTATTATGCCACACAGGGTTTGCAGCTGTGGCGTCAATCGCGTCTGCTGGAGGACACCGATGGATACTACACTGCCTTGGACTGTTTGCAGCGCCAAACGGAACAGCACTATGATCTCGAGCTGCAGGACATTTATCGTCCTCTGGCCTCGCATGAGGTGGATGATGTCTTCAAGTTCTATCGCTCGTTTCAGGCGGCGTTGCGGGATTATCACTTTTGGCTGGAGGGCGAAAGTTTCCTCTTTGCCGAGCAGTTTGTGCTGCAGTTCTTTGGCCTCGACGAGCATCGTGTCCTCTTCTATGCGGTGGCCCAGCAGATGTGCAATCGCCAGGATGAGATCTTTGCCGCCCAGCTGAATCGCGGCTATATGAATCTGCCCGAGTTCCAGGCCGCCTTCAATTGCTCAGCGGATGCGGCTATGAATCCAGCTGCCAAGTGCATGATTAACCAATGTGAAAAATGAGATGACATATTCATATATATTTTGTAAATATATTTATATATTTATATAGGTAAATTTTAATGCAGTTTATTTCTCAGAGAATAAATAATTTAATGAATTAAGTTATTTAATAAAGCCGAATGAAAACCAATATTTTTAGTCGCTATATATTTCGTATAATTTCATTATCAATTTTAAGCAAAATATTAAAACATTTTAACGCTCTTAATTTGTCTGAATATTTTGTGAATATAGAATGCGTTTAATTATTCTAATTGATTTAATAATATCAAATATTTTTATCACTAATAAAAATGAGCAGCCTATGCGAATAAAAGGAAAATTATTTCTATAATTTTTTGATATTGAATATTTTATTATTATAGAAATAAAGAGAGATAGAGAGTTTTATATTTATTTTGTGTTTTTTTTTTACGAAATTATTAATAAACAATTAATTAAGATTATTTTCCTTTTACAGATTTATTAGACAAATTTATAATAATTTATTAATTTTGGATTATAAATTACGCAAACATAATACGTTAAGTAAATATAAAAAGCTTATAAAATATTTCACATTTCTGTATTATGTTAAATGTATTTTAAAAATTGCGTTCTTCCTTTGACAATCACATTTAATTGAAGTCGTCACATTTCTGTAAAATATTTCTAAACACTAAATAGAATTTTGTTTCAAGGGTATTTCCTCAATCACTGAAACACCAACAACTCTGGATTTTCTCGGCAACCAATTTGTGAAATTCGAATCTGCTTTTCATGCAACGCTTTTTTGGACGCCAAGGTGAAAATGTTCAATATGTTTTCGACACAATTTCGTCAGCAAGTGCAAATGAATTTGAGCAATTTGCAATAATTGTTTAAGTCATTATGTTTGGAATTTCTCGAGATACTCGCACGTATACTATATATGTAGATATCGGAGAGTATATAGTATGCTTGAAAAGTCACGTCTGTTTTCGATTGTTTTCGTATTTTTCAGCTAGAGAGTTCACGTCGACCATTTGCGCAGTGCATTTTCAAATTGAGTTAATGACAACTGTCAGCCAGGCGATTTTTTGGAAGAGCTGTGAACCTAAGTAAAAACACACAAAAACACCCCAAGTTAGTTGTTTACGAAAGTGTGGGCGATACATATACATATATCAGCTCACACTCTCTCCGATATATACATAGTATAGATATACTCTGATTTGGGTATTTGTCATTATAGTTTCACTAGAATTTCGGCGACAGATCAAAAGTTCACAATTTATGCAGTAAATTATAAGCTTAACCACATGAATTTTTATGACACTTTGAAACGTCATCTTTGTGATCCTCAAAATAATTCTAATAATTCCAAAAAAACCCTAAATGCGACGTCATCGCAAGGAATAAATATGAATAATATATTGCAGCAAGCAAAAATGTCCAAACATAATTTTGACAACGTTGTGAATAGTATTTCGGATATTTCTTAGCGAATATGGAACACATATGGAGAATATGAATAAGTTTCGATGTGGTATACTTATTATAACATCTAGTATATGAATTATTTTTAATGAAAGCATTGTTCTTGTTGTCTTGGGGGAAAAAACGGCTGCTCGCAAACTGTCAAACCGGCAGCGTAAATTTATTTTATTTATTTTCGATGATATTTCTTCAAGATTTAAACATGTTCCAAGCGATTCTTCGGCCTAGTGGCATCCCATTTTAACTCATATGCTTTTTGGAGACCGTATACCGTATAGTCTTTAGTCTTTAATAAGTGTATATACAAGCACACATACACCTCTAGATTTTCCTCCACTTGTCAAGTTGTTCTCTTGAGTGCCGTCTTGTCGGTGAGTGTCGTCATCTATGAATGTGTGTGTCTGTGTATCTTATAGATACTTTCACATCGTCTCAAAGTATTTCTAATTTTTTGCTATATTTTGCGCAACCCATTGGCCAAGTGCGTGAATTGGTTTTAGTTGGGCCAAAGGCTTGCAGCAGTTAATAGCACAAATTTTCGTCCGCAAAATCTAAAAGAAATAAAAAAAGTAAGCAAAAATCGAAAATCAGGTTAAAGGCAAAAAGACATTTAACCAAGAAGACAGAAAATGTGGGATTAATCTTCAACGAGCGAATGTGATTTTTCGTGTGCATAATCTCAATCGAATTTTTAAAGTGCCGTGCCCAATAAATTTCATCGCAAAATTTTTGGAACTGGTCCAATCTATAAAGCTGGAATTATTCATCCACTATTTCTATATGTTCCTCCTAGTTCTACGTTCAGTGCCAACTTATAGACAGACATTTTGATTGCTCTGATCACTCTGATATGCAATAACAGAATCACCAACAACAACAACAAATCAGACTAAACATCAAACAATTTTAGCCAGTTCGAGGTTCTTCATATACAATAACATATTCGTGTGGTTTTTCATAATTTTCGTTTGCCGTGCTTGAATTTAAAAAAACATGTTGTATAATTTGAAAACAAAATGATATGTGCCTTGAAAATTTATGATCGCTTTTTTATTGTTTATATCAAATGAAATTTCTCACGCGCCAGCTGAAAAAATTTTATTTGATTTTTTCACTTTGTTTTTGATTTTGGATTTTTTTTTTATTTTTGGTTTTTGTTTTTATTGTCTGACCTTTGCGTAGATTCTGATCTATAAAAAAAGACCATATCGAATAATAAAAACCTTTATAATTTATTAATTGCCTTTTTGTGCATTCCTATCACTTTATTTTTAGCAATCCAAAATGAGTGAAGCCAAGAACTTGATGACCACCTTCGGCATTCTGGCCGTGCTTTTGTTCTTCCTTTGGATCATCTACGCCGTTTTGTAAATGAGTACCTCATAAATGGGGGCATAGAGATATGGAAGAGGTGAGATATTAACGATATTAACGAGATATTATAACAATAAATAATGTCTAATTAAGTGCATAATGTAAACAAAGCAGACCTGTTGTGATAATAGGACAAATTGACTAAAAATAAGTTTATAACCTCAAGGAACTCAGAGATTATTAAGTATAGAATTATGAAACTTTTTATATAGCTTTCCTTTTTGACAATATAACATTTTATACTACAATCCAAGTTGAAAGATAGATTGTTACAGTGAAATTACAAAAGTTGATATTAAGAAGAACATGTCTATTTTAGTTAGCATTTTTATAATAGATAAACTTGAAAGAAACTGGAAACTATTAATTTCATGAGGCGCCATTAAAGTAGAGCACATTTCGTGCTATGTGCAACGTTGCAATGTTTGAAATAATTTGGACATGTTTCAAAAGGCGAAACAAACAAATGGCATAGGCGATACGATTTGAAATAAACGTGTATTTAGCAAGCAGCCAACAAAAACAAATGGAAAATGCTATTAAGATCGCAGATGTCTGGAGAACATTACAGAATGGGTCGGGTGGTCCCGCCACCTTAGCCTCAGTCGACCAAAAAAGAAAAACAAATAAATAAACGAATTCTTAAAACATTTTTCAATAACCGCACGAGGTCCAACTGCAATTTGCCAGTGCCAAGAATGAATAATGACCAATGGATAAAAAGAATTCGTACCAGGTACGAGGAGAGAGATACAGAGTAGGTTATTTTTTTGGATGGAGAAGTTTTCGCTGTCAAGAGTTTTTAATGTGGTTCGTGCGCCATGACGCGCTTCACACTGCCCCGCCCACATGGAATCTAAACATACCTATAAGTAATAAATATATGTGTATTTAAATATATGGATATGGTAGTATATATAGTAGCGACGATGTGTGTGCCGCGTCGAAATATGCGCAACAACTGGACACCAATACACCAAACTACACTCAACGTATTGCAAAATATATATCGGGTAGTGTAGTGTGTATGTGTAGATATAGATATACATATATAAATTTCGTAGAGCCATAATTCCAAATGAGTTCGCTGCTGGCTGATTTTGATGCGTGATAAAAATCATATTTGTGGAGAAGATTCGTTGGATGCGTTTCTCAGTTATTCCGTGCCATTTGCTACGAACGGTTTGCCGATCAGCACCTAAAGCTCCACAGCTGCACCTAGTGTGTGTGTTCCACCATAGATAGTACTAATTAGTGTGTGATTAAGCGATACAGCTCTCTGATTAATAATTGTCAATTTTCTATTCCCAAATAGAAAACAACAACATCATCAACAACAACAACAACCACAACAACAACAACATGAATGAAGCTAGGAGTTTGTTCACCACCTTCCTCATCCTGGCATTCTTGCTTTTCCTGCTCTATGCCTTCTACGAAGCCGCTTTCTAAATATGTTCATGTTTTTGGGAATACTCTTAGTTCAAACGATATACTTACATGTTGAATTTCAATTTCAATTCCAACACAACAATTCATAAATCAACACTTATGCCTAGGATTTGTAGAGCGTTACGCGTTTAAGCCGCTAGCATTTAATGGATTTCTCTTAGTACCCTAAGTCAGGTGAGTGAATCAGCCAACAAAACCCTATCGCTATCTATCTATGTATATAGTACGTCCAATATGATAATTATAGAACTATGAAATTATTGCCATCGAAAAGTCGGTTTTTTGTGAAATATTTTAATTGCATTTCCAAGCATAACGAGCGTCTTTGATGACGTTAATTAATTAAATTAGCTAACGTGAAATCTATGCGAAATATGCAAAGATGTAGTAGATATATGTGGACATCTTCCCTCTGCACTTCTAATCCCTCTGCTATTTGGTTTTCTTGGCAGCGCTGCCATAAGTTGCGACATTAGAGAAATCATTTTCCAAAAAGTTTCAACTTTTTAACGACGACATTTCGACATGGCCCACTAAAGACGCACCCCCATGCGATTTTTAGATATATATTCCTCTGTTGCATACATATGGACGAGTGTGTGAACAATACGAAATCGTTTTCGAAACATTTCTTTCGCACCGTGTTAAATTTGTCAAATGAATTTTCCGCGATTTCTATTTTTTTCTGTCACAGCGTTCCATTTTGTTTTATGGTTTTGTCTTTTTCAAAAATTATATTTTAGGTCCATTTGTTTATGAATACAATTAATTATCATTTATAATATACATATACGCCTTTTTCTTGTTCCTTTCTTTTTGTGTTATGTTATGAAAATAGAAACATGGCTAGAAATTGAATATTCTGGTTTTCACTTGTTTATTTTGTTAAGAAAAACCACATTCTAATCCCTGAATGAAAATGTTTTTTTTTGTTCACTAAAAATAATCCATCGTGCTGATCCTACATATATATTTTTGGCTATTGTTTATGCGTTTTGCCACTTGAAATGATAATGAAATAATGAATAAGAAACAAATAGAAACAAACAAACAATTGTGTGCAGCAATATCATTTGCCAATATTTCAAGTAGCAATTCCATTAGTTTGAACAAATGGATTATCTACGAATAAACATATAATATGTATGTACATATATGTATGTTAGACTTTTAGGTGGGCAATAATTTTATTTTTCAAATACTTAACTAGGCCAGCAGCTGGCCTATATGCGCTGCAAAGTGCTCGTGCACCGCAATTCGTATTTAAATTTCAAATGAAATTTATTTATCGATTTGTGTTTCCTGCAGATGACGTCACAGCCGCAGGCGGAAAGCAGCTGCTCGGTTCGGAGGCTTGACATCAACCAACGGCCTGCAACGGAGCGAGTGTATGTGACGGTAAATACCATAAATTATTCATCCCCAATCCCATATATGTATATGTATGTAACTTGTACTATATATAAGTTTATATCTATTTTGCAGTGTGCTGCGCTTGATTAAGCGAATGTTTCGGTCCATTTGGGTTATCGATAAATGATGTGATCGAAATGGCACGCTGCGCCGTTTCAACGTTGGCCTGGGAGCTTTGGCGTCATCTGTTCTAATCATAAATATTAATTTTGCAATTTTCGTTTCGCAATGGAATTATCGAATTTTGAATTTACAATTTATAGACCATAATGTACAGTATGATAAGTGTGCAATAGCACGACAACAACAGCAGCACAATGCACACATAGAGAAATTGTATATTTCATTGTTTAACACATTGCACACATAATATCTAAGATCTTTATTTAATAATAGCATTTTTCGTAAATAACAACAACAATACCAGAAACAAATGCATAATAATAACAACCAAATGCAGGAATAAAAACAACAAAAACAACACGCTACAGCGAATTGGATTTATTTTGAGGGCAGCCAATTAGAAAGTTGACAAGTTCAAATAACGATATCGATAGATAGAGCTATTTAATCGGAATGTTTGATTACTCTTTCGCTAGGGGGCGCCAGCATAATTGATGCTCAGTTAAAGTGGGTGGCTGCTTGTTAATGTGTGAATTAAATGCGTGCAAATTAAGTTGAAGCGATATATGTAAATTATTCGCAGATATTGTGATCATTGAACAGAGCGGTGCATTGCGTTTCTTAAATGTGATAAAATGTTAATAGGCTCTTAATTAAATCCAAATTAATTTGTGCAAGTGTCAAAATTGGCAAAAGAGACGCCGTCGTTTTACACTTCGTTAACTCGTCGCCGTCCGTCGGAGTCTTAAATGTGCTCTCTTTTCTGCTGCTCTCTTTTCGAACCAAGCTATTCGATGTTTTTTTTGCTCGTGTAATGCATTTTTTTTTATTGTGTGTGTGTGCGCGCAATGTGCTTAAAATGGTACTTCCGTTTGCCCTCCATAAAGTGTTGTTGCTTTTAAGTGATCTTTTCTCTTGTCATTTGGATGTGGTGCTTATACAGTTGAACTTTAAAGGTTAAATTGAATTTTAGTCACAACCTTCAAGGGCTATAAAGATCTACAAAAAACAAAAGGTAAGTGCTAAGGTTATCATTAGCGTAGTTAATGTAATTTTCAAGTGAAGTTCATCAATAACCATGTACTAGACAAACAGCTTGTGTTATAGGCGCGGAGTGCGTTGAAAATTTGCATTGTAATCTCTTTGCTTGCATAATTTGTGGGCAGTACGTGCAGTGACCACAATGTGGAGACGGAGACCCGCACTTGAAGTTCATTTACATGCGCACAGGCTTGCATGCAAGTCGATAAAAGAAAACAAGTAACAAAGTTAGCCTCTTGAGTTGACTGTAAAAGACCCGTTCACTTATGTTTACCCATTTGGAATATGACTTCTTAAATTTAATTGATTTGGAATTAGAAAGACAAACATATTAAAATTTAGATGTAAGCTTTTGGGAGAATTTATTAAAGTTTGGTATACGTTCGAGCTAGATGATAAGAAAGTTTTTATATAAGTTCGAGCAAGATAGCAATCCACTGGAGCATATATATATATCTTTATCTTTTACCAAATACCTTAAGGAGTTGACGATGACATCTTCTGTCTGTTAAGTTTCCTTTTTGATTTTGACAAAACCAATCGACTTACTTTTTCGTATGTGAACGGGTCTAAGAAAACCGAAAATACTTGAAAACTGTAAGCTTGAAGAATGCCAACTCGATGCAATGAAGCGAAGCTTTGTTTGTATTTTTGTAGTTTTTTGGTAGGGGCTGTCGGCTCTTCCGTCTGTCGTTCAACAGTTTGGCGTGTCAGGCAACCGGTTTCACGGTTACATTTATGCCATAACAATCCGCTTCCTTCTCTCTCTTACCAAATGCAACAGGCGAAAAAAATGTTATGCAATCATTTTTGCAAATTGATTTAGTCAGCCGGTTTGGCTTTTTGGTTGTACGAAAAACTGTTTTTTCTTTGTTATTCTTTAAATTAGGCGCCAATATTTACAATACTCTTAGGATGTAAAAATGCACTACAATACTATGTTGCTAACTTATTTTGGCTAAGAGCCTCGATGCGCAGTCGCTTTGTCAGCTGGTGTCCAATAAGCACGCGCAGATGCTGCGGCGACATCTTCATGAAAAAGTACTGCAAGAAAAAAAGTGGCACAGCGTTACCAGACCGTTGGGAAAGTTGTTATAGGAAATGAGCTTTCAATCTCACCTGCAATCCATGGGTCCAGAAACCCGTTGTTGTGTTCGATTTGCCGAGTGTAAAGACAGCAAAGCGGGCAAAACTGTATGCATTGGGTATAAAGAAGCCACCTTTCATTACCGTGTCGGAATACGCGTTCATTTTGGTTGCCACAAACAAGGGCATCACCAGCTGCACGGTCACATTGAATTCGGCCAACTCTTGCTCCAAGGCCTGTGTGAAATATGTTACATATTTTTTGGTCGCTGCATAGACAGCCATATTTGGCAGTGGCTGCAACTCGGAACCGGAGCCAATGTTGACAATTGCACCCTTGCGTGCCGCCTTCATGTGTGGCACGATCTTGCGTGTCAACATGGTGACGGCGCCAATGTTGATGTTTATGATATCCCAGATGAGATCTTCTGACACCGCTTCCAATGTTTCCGGATAATCGTACATTCTGCCCACATTGTTCACTGCAAAGCGAGAGAGAAAGAGAGAGAGATGAAGATTATTCAAAGATGCTTATCAGTAGAGTAGCTTTTAAAATACGCCTTGAATAAGACAAGGTTAACTTCAGTACAGCACAATAAAAACAAAATGTAAATTGCTGAAGCGCGTCAAAGCGTTTATGAGTTTGGCAAATAAAAATCCCAAAAAATAAATTATTTATATGTACTTGAAACAAGTCAAAAATGCCCCAGAGTCCGTCAAAAAGCCCTACTGTATATAGTCATTATAATTGCACGCTATTACGAGTGCCTCCGACTCTGCTTAGCTCACTCAATGTCATTGACAAGATTTAACAACAAACATATGGTAACTTATAGTGTCTTAATTGTTGCTATTGCTGTTGTTGCTAGTGATACTGTTGCGGCTACTGTTTGTTTCGTTTTGTTTGTTGACAATGAGTTGGCTATTATCAAAGAGTGCGAGCGAAAACAGTTACTGTGGGAGACAGCAACACAAACCACGCCAATTTTGCTGGCTTAGAGAGCGAAATTTGATGTTAGAAACAAGATGAAAAGTGGTTAGACGAGTATAAAGGGAATTTCATGTTAAGTACTTCATTAAAGTACTTCAAATTGCAATTGAAACAGTTAATATTCACTACAAAAAAATGCAATTATAAAGAGTATCACATTCTTTATTCCTGGCATATTTTAGTATACTTTGTCCCATATGGTATATTTTATAGACGAGGTAATCCACTGTCTATACACACATTTTGTATATTTTAGTATTTTTGCGGTATATTATCAGGTATATTTTAAGAATAATACCGCACTGTTTTGATTTATTTAAAGTGGGTAGCGGGTATCTTTTCACTGTATATTATTTAAAACTGTTCTCTTTTAATTATTTTTTATTTAAATTATTTGTATATAATAGCGCACATAATCTCTTCGTTTGCTGAGTAGTTTTATGAGTTAATCAGTGGTTAATATGCACTTAATAATTGCATTTCAAGCAAAACTCTCACACGCAATGGTTAAAACTTTTTCACAACTGATTGCATTTAATGAGCTACTATTAGTTTTTAATAATAATAAATTGTCAATTGTCTTCAACAATATTTTGCTGAGTAACAAAACAAACTTTTTTAGCTAATTCATCTCACTCTTATGAATGGATTTATCACTTTTTTTTATCTGCATACTCACCCAATATGCTGACCTCAATGCCTGCCAATTCCTTTTCGATCTGCTCGTAAACTTCACGTCCTTTGGCAAAGTCTACAGCAATCCATTTAGTCTTGATTTTGTGTTCACTCTCTACAAAAATTATATGAAAAGTTTTCTTTATTTTGTTTACTGCTTGTTATGCAACTCTTTACTTACCAATCTCATTGGTGACGGCAATCAGCTTCTCCTTGGTGCGTGAGATGAGCACCAGATTGAGGCCTTGACGTGCCAATTCCCTGGCATATTCCTTGCCAATGCCATCAGTGGCGCCAGTAACAACTGCAAAAGAGAATGGAGACGATAATAATTATCTTAAACGACTCTAAAGTGAATTATTAAGTAAAAAATATAAACTGTTAAGTTTGAAGAGAGCTGCCAAGTTGAGTGGTTAACTTAACTTCACACTCCCTTGCTAATTATTTGTTGATGTTAGTTAGTTACTTTGTTTCTACCATAGTTGGCTTCTCTTTGGGCCACTGCCGAACCCTAAACAAATATGAAAATGCCTATAAAAGTTGCACATGAAAGCAACACGATTTATTTTCTTACTCTTTTTGTTTATGTTTATGTTGCTGCTGTTGCTGTTGCAACGACTCAATGCAACGGCGACTGCGCAACTTGCGGCGCCAATAGTTGGCACCGTTAATACACAAGTGGTTGCAGCGCTTGTTGGCCACATTTGTTGCCAAATATTTGCGCAGCGGAAACATTGGCAGCAAAAACGGCAGCTGGCTCATGTCTTGGTACTGTTTTTTGCTAATTACATCAAATCTGCAATGTTTTCTTTTGGCAATATTTGAGCCGAATTTAATTGAATTCAATCTTCAACGTAAATTGAATTGTCATTGTCGACAAGGTCAGAACATTTCAACAAGCTATTACGTTTTGTAACATTTTCTATTATTGTTATTTTAGCATTTATTTATGGCCATTCATAATGTTTGTAGGTAAAAAGCCGGTTTAGTTTCACTTTCATTCAGGCAAGTTGAATGACTTTATCTGCTCTAAAAATGAATTGTAAACAAATGCGAGAACTCAAAGCACTGAAACTGCTGACCGATAAAGCTGATTAAAATTATTATCAATCTAGTAACATGAGATAACATCATAGTTTTGATAAGAAAGTGCGCCATCACAATGAAAGTGCGTTTTTATGGAATAAAAGTAGATTGAAAGTTCGATAATCTAATAATATTAAGTATTTAAGTTGCTTCATGCTGACTTGGCCAAATATTTCACTCAAGTAATTTTCTAGATATTTCTACAAATTGGGCCACTCAATAGATAATCCAACAGAATTTCCCACATGATTTATGGCACTACAAATATTGAAAATAGGTAAGTTCTTGTTGCTTCATGCTGAGTTCGCTTTCAACATGTTTTATGGGTGGATAATTGACGCATAGCACAAATATTTCAATCAGCAACTGATTCATTAACCAACTTTTAAATCTGAGCATAAATCTATATTATATATGTATGTATTATTTTCGAAATTATCTAATTTTCAAATTATTCCCGTTGTAGAAAAATATGAAAAGCAATTAATATAATAATAACTTGTCTGATCACGATGTTTCTTAATAATATATATAAAAATTTTGGCTTTACAATAAGCGTACAATTTACATAATATTAACATAAGATTATTGCGCTGATCAAAAAGATTGTAATATGAACGTATTACAAGAGAATAGAACGTGGCCAGCATGCAAAAATTATTTAATGCAATTATTAGTTAATAAAAACTTATTTGCAGTATAAATATGTACTTATTGTTACAACTTTGTTTTCTTTCCTCATTATGAATGGTTTATGTGTTTGAATTAATATCTTGATATATAAATATTGTATATATTTGGTATTTATATTCGTTTTTCTATAGATTGAGTAAAAACTTTTGTATCAAAACCCAAACTTGGGAAATTGTTGGCGGAAATGCGCTGATGTTCATATTTATAAATATTTCTATCAATCTTTAATTTTAATGTACATTTTTATGTAATTATTTGTCAATTAAATTTCGATTTTTAGTTGTCAAAATTTAAAATAGCTTTTTAAACAATAATATCGTGTTTTGACGATATCTATCTAATTCTGTAATCAAGGCATAGATCGAAATTACATTTATATATGCTATGAACTCATTTCTCTGTATTTAATGATTCATTAAGTATTTTTAAAACAATCCGATTCGATTTACATAGGTCACAAACATAAATTAGGCCCTTCTGTTCTAATGTTGTATATTATTATGATTAATTATTAACGATTTGACTTACCTGCCCATTTGCCAAATTTCTCGACCAACGTCTGTGGAAGTTGGGGCTGGAAATACGGCTCTAGCAAGGCTTTGATAATGTTTATCAAGGACTTGAAATTGTCGTAGAGAAAGGCGGCAATGGCCAAGGTGCCGACCAAGTAGATGAAGAAGGTAATTAATTGCCAAATGAACGCCATCCGTAACAAAGTATAAATGCTAACTTCCAGTACTGGCTGCATTATGAAGAGAAACTCTCTTTATATAGTTGTCGTCAATAAGAGAATTGTTATTGATAAGCTCGCCGCCTGCTTTTAGTATGTTTATGTATTATCAGTTCATAGTACACTCGACTGTATATCAATGAATTCAATTTAAGTTGGAGCAAAGTTTACGCTTCACTTCTTTGTCGCGACTGCGTCTGCGTTTGCGGCACGAAATAGACACAAGCGTCGGCGCTGAGCTTCAATCACGGACTAAAAGCCGAAACCGAAGCTGAAACTGAAACTCAAATTGAAGTTGAGTTACACAGTGCCCAAAAGCAGCAACAACAGGCTGATGGCTTCCGACAACAACAAGCAGCTTTTACAAGCTGCAACTGTGTCTCCTCAGTCTGCCCGTGCACTATGGGACATTTTCCATTTTAACTGGCATTTAATATTACGAGTGAATCATAAGAGATTTTTTACTGCGGTTTTTGGAAACAAGGAATCTATTATAGAAAAATGGGTGTGGCAACACCTCGACCGCCCACAAAAATCGTAAAAACTTGAATATTACGGACACCTGTAGAGTATTATCAAATTTTGATACCGATATGTACTTATGTTATAGAATTCGCCACGCCCTTCCCGCCCCCAAAATGTTGAAAAATATAATATAAATCATAGTCAGGATGTGCCCTGCAAATTTTGTGTCGATCGGATCAAAAACATGGAAATTATTCACAAAACATTGCTCTCTATTTCCTACAGAGCACGAATCGGTGTTGGAAAACATTCTCCGACAAAAATTCAAATTGCGCCAATTGTGCAGAAAAATGCACAATGAGACAACTATTGATGGATTAAGAATTAACAAAGCTACATCATACTTGGACTTACGTCTAAATTATACTAACATAATTTTCAAAAATTCTTTCCAAAGTTGAATATTATTCCTCAAAATGCACCTTAAGAATCATTTATAAAATGACAAAATGCAATTTCAATTTATATTTAATATACAATACAAATCTGCGAAATTATTATTCAAGACTCATTTTTTTTATTAATGGATTTAAGTTAATAAATGAGCAGCAAAGTTCAGTGAAAAAAATATGCAAAAGAACTGTTATGTTTTAATATTTTGACTAAGATCCATAACAGTTTGATGTTTTGTTAATGCATTGCCCATAAAAATGTTCTAATTGGTACACTTTTAATAAACGCATAAATGCCAGAAAAAGGGGTCTAATGCCCCATAGTGCAGTGCATAGATACAGTGCACAGATACATTTGTAGCTACAGCTACGAATACATATACAGCTTAAAGTACTCCACTTGCGAGTCTACAAATATGCGTACATCTTTTTGAGGTTTAATTTTTTTGTTGTACTTATTGTTGTTTATTACTTTTACACACATCAACTTTTTGTTGATCCGCTTGAATTGTTATAAATGTTTTTTTTTTTTTTTTGGTGCGAAGATTACAAAATCCGCCGCCGCTAAATTATTAAACATTTAATCATGGCCGGGCCAATGTGAGAGTGAAATGCGTGCGACTGTCAAGAGTGTTGACAATTTTCCATTTGTGCGGTAATTATAGTAGGGTATATAATTAACCTACACTTACTACAAAAAAGAGGATGATATAGAGAAAGAGAAAGAGAGACACTTTTAGCTAATTGAATATATAAATAATATTTTGACCCGTAACAAAGTTGAGAACTTAATTACAATTTGACAATTTATTCAAAGTGCTCTAAAATGTTCGACTACTGGAAGTCTAAATTACAATAAATAAACTTTATAGGAAATTACAACAGTAAATAATAATGGCAGTAATATACAAAAGAAAAAAACTTACGATCAAGGTTGAGTTGGGAGTAGTAAAAATAAAAGTTACAGTACAAAAGTTCTGAAAAAGCTAGGAAATTCAAATTGTTGATCATTATTGGTTTTTTTTTTCAAATGAAGATAGCGAAAATAAAAGGTAAATGCAAGTTAATTGCGCACTCTTCTATTTGTAGAAGTGCTCATTTCTCAACACTTTCCCATTGGGAATCAATAAACAAAACACACATTTGACAGCCACAAACTAAATAAACAAATGATTTCAAAGCATTTTGATTGCACTCTGTCTATTAGAATGCAATGTAAATATGCTTTGTATTATAAACATTTGTGCTAGTCATTGAAATCGTTTGTCTATCAGAATTAAGTAAGGAAATCGTTCTCAGTCTGTAGAATGTTTTGGTCAAGGAACTCTAAATATAGCCGAACTTTTAATGATGTGGTGGAATAGACAAACCACCAAGTTGAATCAATGTTCAAGAAGCAATTATTCCCTATAGAAATATATAGCAATAATATGATAACAAAAAAAATAGGGACATACCTGTGCCAATCGTGTCTGTCAACGCTTACAGACTTACAAGAACTAGCATAGATAGCCAAACATGCTCGTTGGCACACTCGTAAAATAGTATTGATTTTGTCAGGAACACTTTTGAAAGAGACTTTCAATTGTTGCAAGCTTAAAGCTCTTTCGTCAAGTCATTTCCTTTCGTAGTCGCTTTAGCCAAGACAACAACCAATAGAAGAATCTACATTTTAATAAGGGCCGAAAAGTATGCTGTGTTTTTATTCTAATTGCTTATCAGTAATCAGTTTCAGTATTAGTTGACTCACAACTACGCGCAATCTCCAAGGCAAGAGCATAAAAGCTGCGTACTGAACATGATGCCAGAGATATCCCGGCGTCTCGTCAACACCAGCCCGCAGCTGAGCAACAGCACTGCGAGCATAAACTTCCGCTGAGGGTGCGAACAGATTTCCTTTCATAATGCGCGTTGAATAGTTGTTGATTTTGGTCACCACAAAGCCGGGCGAGAGAAGTTGCACATGAATGCCGAATGGAGCTGCCTCGCATCTCAAGGCGATGGTTAAGCTGCGAATGTAAGCTTTGGAGGCAGCATACATAGCTCCAAATGGAGCTGGTTGATTTTCCGTGACTGAACCGAGATTAACGATTGCGCCCTTCATTTGAGAATCTTGCAGCCGCTTGAAAAAGCAGCGCGAAAGTTGCGAGACAGCCACAATGTTAGTGTCAATCAATTTCTGGACATGTTCTTTGGTGAGTGAGCAAAGGGCACCGGGAAAGCCTATGCCCACATTGTTAACTAGATGACAGATAAATAGGGAAGGTAAATAGGGATCAACGGTAAAAAGTTCTATAATCTCTTACCAAATATGGTTATTGGTATGTCGGTCATTTCACGTTCTATATGTTCGTAAACTTCGGCTCCCTGTGTGAAATCAGCCACGATAATCTTCGTTTCTACTTCAGACTCCTCAGCTATAATAATTAAATGAAAATTTACACAAATAATCAACAGATTAATGATCAAGACACATACTGATCTCATTGACAACGGCCTTGAGTTTCTCCTCATTCCTGGCGATCAGAACTACATTGATTCCATTTCGCGCCAGTTCCTTGGCATATTCCTTGCCAATGCCATCGCTGCTGCCAGTAACTGCAGCCCAATCCCCAAAACGTTCTTTTAGACTCAAAAACTCACATCGATTGTCAAACAGTCTTACTTTTAGTAGTCGTAAAGGTGTTCGCAATTGTTCATATAGACAGCAAACGAATGCGTAGAGACCGATAAGCGTAAGAAATGTTGAGAAAGCACTCAGCATGTTTTTTACCACATATGTGAAATTTAGTTGATAACAATGTTCTAGGTAGCTCGACGCTTAACAAAGTACTGTGTCTACAAATATCAACACAAGACGATTGCAAAGTATCAAACTCATTACCTCTCAGATTCCAAATTTGAAGAGCAAAGTCAAAAATAATTGAGCTTGCCAAAAAACAAACTATGCTATACTACACAATGTATTTGCATATTTAAGTGACAGGCGTTGGGATTGCTACAATTGTATTCAAATCGGGTTTTGCTACTATAGACAAACTATACTTATTTCGTAAAAAAAAACTATCTTTTTAAAATATTCTATTATCCAAGGATATGAGCATTAAGTGTATTCCTTCTTTGCTTTTTTATTTATATTGTGAAGTAAGTTCGCTTAGTTTTTCTGTCGTTAACTCTTTCGCTGTACATTAAGAACGTACTGCAGGAAAATGACTATCCCTAATAAAAATTGTAGTATGAATTAGTTTTCAATTCGTAACCTTTGTTCTATGGGTCAACTTGTTGCAGGGCTAGAGTGGCCACGCCCCTTTCTCAGCTTGTTGTAAGGTCTATGAAACTTAATTTCGAAGTCTATATAATTGGAACTTTTATAATAGTTTTTGACCGCAGCTATACAGTTTTACCAACCGTCAATACGCCTAATCACTGTAACATAACAAAACATAGGGCAACTGTCCTAAACTCGTCCGATTTTATTATTTCATGCAATGTAAATTGTCAATCTACATTTAAAATATATGAACATAAATAAATTCTTTAATATTTGCCGTCATAGAATAGGTTTTGAGTTCGTTAAAAATAAAACGTATATAACCTTAGCAACATTCACGCTGTGACTTAATATAATAAAATAAGTTTCTTAAAGAAATCTTTTAAAAACGTCTTCAACACGCCTTAGGCATTAGCAGTTGAGACTGCGTTTAGCCAAGACAACAACCATTTAAGCAATCTATAATTTACTATCCCCAAAAGTATGCTGTGCTTCTATTCCAATTGTTTGTCAGAAATATTTTTACATACTAGTCGGATGCTAAGCAGACGCAATCTCCATGGCAAGCGCATTAAGCCTGCATACAGAACCTGATGCCAGACGTATCCCGAAGTTTCAACAACACAAGCCCTTAACTGAGCAACAGCACTGCGAGCATAAATATCCGCAGTTGGGACGAACAGACTTCTTCTCATAAGACGACTGGAAAAGTTGTTCATGTTGGTCACCACAAAGCCGGGCGAGAGAAGCTGCACATGAATCCCGTATCGAGCTGCCTCGTGGCCTAATGCCAGGGTAAAGCTGCGAATGTAAGCTTTGGAGGCAGCATACATAGCTCCAAATGGTGCTGGTTGATGTTCCATCACAGAACCCAAATTAACAATGGCTCCCTTAATGTGAGAATCTTGCAACCGCTTGAAAAAGTAGCGTGAAAGTTGCGAGACAGCCACAATGTTAGTGTCAATCAATTTCTGGACATCTTCTTTGGTGTATGAATAAATCGCACCTTGCAAGCTCATGCCCACGTTGTTAACTGGGAGAAAGAAGCACAGAAAGTGAATAAGCTGAAATTGAAAAATAATTACTCAATCTCTTACCAAAAATGGCTATTGGTATGTCGGCCAATTCACGTTCAATGTGTTCGTACACTTCTGGACCCTGTGTAAAGTCGGCCACGACAATCTTCGTCTCGACTTTGGACTCTTGCACTGCACGATGATAAAAAATGATTGCACTGAAGTCAAATAAAAGGTCAAGATACATACTGATCTCATTGGCAACGGCCTTGAGTTTCTCTTCGTTCCTCGCAATTAGAACCACATTGATTCCATGTCGAGCCAATTCCTTGGCATATTCCTTGCCAATGCCATCGCTGCTGCCGGTAACTGCCGCCCATGAACCAAAACGATCCTTTAGACTGTATTTTGGATTCCTATTACAACACAGTTGTATTTTCAGTATTCTCAAAGGTGTTCGCAGTTGTCTAAATAAAAAGCCAACGATCAAACATAAACCTATATAGAATATGAAAAGTGCACTGAGCATTTTGTATGCGTTGTATTAAATCTAAACGATGCTCCGGCTAGCGCGACACCCAAAAATGAACTGCGCCAGTTCATCGCAAGTTAAGACGGTTTCAAAGTGCTAAACTCATCGGCGACAGTAAACAAATGATGATGGCATGTGAAATTAATACGTTTATTTAAGCGACAGCCGCAAAGTATGCTACACTTTTGTTCAAATAATATTATTGGATATTTTCCTGAAGAATAGTTGTGTAACAATCCGACGCACCCTCCAAGGGAAAATCAGTGTAGCAGCATTTTGAACGTGATGCCAAATGTAGCCAGGAGTTTCATCCACGCCATCTCTCAACTGGGCAACTGCACTGCGGGCATAAGTCTCTGCCGAGGGTATGAAAAGTCCGCCTTGCATAATGCGCTTCGAATAGTTGTTGATCTTGGTCACCACAAAGTTGGGAGACAACAGCTGGACATGAATACCAAATGGAGCTGCCTCGCATCTCAAGGCGATGGTAAAACTGCGATTGTAGGCTTTGGAGGCGGCATAGAGAGCACCGTACGGCAAGGGTTGAAGCTCTGTTCCAGAGCTAACATTGACAATGGCACCTTTGATCTTGTCGGCACGCATGCGATAGAAAAAGTAACGAGAGAGTTCTGACACAGCCACCACATTTGTATCAATGATTTGTTGCGTCTGCTCCTTGGTGCACTTAAGCAATCCTCCGAGCAAACCCATACCTACGTTGTTAACTGATGGTAGAGGAAAAACAAATGAGTTACAGAATCAAAGTGGACTTTATGGCAGAGTACATACCAAGTATGGATACGGGAACTTCAGTCAGCTCGCGTTCGATGTGTTCGTATACCGATGCACCCTTTGTAAAGTCCGCTACAATAATTTTTGTCTCCACCTTCGATTCTAAGGCTGCAAAAGTATTTAGTTGTGAGTGAAGCAAATGATAAATTCTCTTATGTAACTTACAAATCTCCTTAGCAACAGCCTTCAGTTTCTCTTCGTTCCTGGCAATCAGAACCAAATTGATTCCATTTCGCGCCAATTCCTTGGCATATTCCTTGCCAATGCCATCGCTGCCGCCAGTAACTGCAGCCCAATCCCCAAAACGTTCTTTTAGACTCAAACTGTTACATGGATCATCAAACAGTCGTACTTTCAGCAGTCGTAAAGGTGTTCGCAATTGTTCATATAGAAAGCAAATCAGCGCGTAGAGGCCGATAATCGTAAGAAATGTTGAGAAAGCACTCAGCATGTTTTATACTACATATGTGAAATTTTGTTGATAACAATGTTCTAGGTAGCTCGACGCTTAACAAAGTACTATGTCTACAATAATCAAGAAAAGACGATTGCAACGTATAAAACTCATTATCTCTCAGATTCCAAATTTGCTGAGCTTTATAAAAATACATAATATATATACAATATACAGGCGCGACAGGCGTTGAGATTGCTTACATTGAATTCAAATCAGTTTTTGCTACTATAGACAAACTATACTTATTTCGTAAAAAAAAATTACCTTTTTATACCCGCTACCCATAGGGTAGAAGGGTATTATAACTTTGTGCCGACAGGAAATGTATGTAACAGGTAGAAGGAGGCATCTCCGTCCCTATAAAGTATATATATTCTTGATCAGCGTCAACAGCCGAGACGATATAGCCATGTCCGTCTGTGTGTCACTGGATCTCAGAGACTATAAGAGATAGAGCTATAATTTTTTTTGACAGCATGTGTTATGTTTGCACGCAGATCAAGTTTGTTTCAAATTTTTGCCACGCCCACTTCCACCCCCGAAAATCAAAAAAAATAACAAGCCTAATTTTAAAGCTAGAGTTGCGAATTTTGGTATATACAATAAATACTATAGTAGTTATGATTCCTGGAAATTTGTTTACGATCAGATAAAAATTGTGGAAGTTATTAAAGAAATACTTTTGTATGGACAAAAGCGCCTACTTACTAGGGTCTGAGTTGCTTTGGCCGACAATCTGTTACATTGTGCCGTCTATGGTTTATTTTGAATTGTGTACTATATCGATATACCAAATATACCATTTGGTATATTTTTAGTATTTTTGCATTATACTCTGTATATTTTGAAAATGATACCGCAATATTTTGCCTTTATTAAAAATTGGTAGCGGGTATCTCACAGTCGAGCACACCCGACTGTTGCTTTCTTACTTGTTTAAAATATTCTATTGTATAATGTTATCCAAGGATATAAGGGTTAAGTGTATTCCCTATTTGCTTTCTTATTTATGTTGTGAAGTTCCCGCTTAGTTTTTCTGTCGTTAACTCTTTCGCTGTACATTAAGAACGTACTGCAGGAAAATGACTATCCCTAATACAACACAAGTAAGAAAGCTACAGTCGAGTGTACTCGGAGATGCATCCTTCTACCTGCTATATACATTTCCTGCCGGCAGTTTTACCCTATGGGTAGCGGGTATAAGTATAGTACTTGAATTAGTTTTCAATTCGTAACCTTTGTTCTATGGGTCAATTTGTTGCAGGGCTAGAGTTGCCACGCCACTTTCTCAGCTTGTTGTAACGTATATGAAACATAATTTCGAAGTCTATATAATTGGAACTCCTTTTATAATAGTTTTTGACCGCAGCTATACAGTTTTACCAACCGTCAATACGCCTAATCACTGTAACATAACAAAACATAGGGCAACTGTCCTAAACTCGTCCGATTTTATTATTTCATGCAATGTAAATTGTCAATCTACATTTAAAATATATGAACATAAATAAATTCTCTAATATTTGCCGTCATACAATATGTTATGTTTTGAGTTCCTTAAAAATATAACTTAAATAACCTTAGCAACATTACCGCTGTGACTTAATAGAATAAATTAAGTTTCTTAAAGAAAACTATTAAAAACGTCTTCAACATGTTGCACAACACCTTAGGCATTAGCAGTTGAGACTGCGTTTAGCCAAGACAACAACCATTTAAGCAATCTATAATTTACTATCCCCAAAAGTATGCTGTGCTTCTATTCCAATTGTTTGTCAGAAACATTTTTACATACTAGTCGGATGCTAAGCAGACGTAATCTCCATGGCAAGCGCATTAAGCCTGCATACAGAACCTGATGCCAGACGTATCCCGAAGTTTCAACAACACAAGCCCTTAACTGAGCAACAGCACTGCGAGCATAAATATCCGCAGTTGGGACGAACAGACTTCTTCTCATAAGACGACTGGAAAAGTTGTTCATGTTGGTCACCACAAAGCCGGGCGAGAGAAGCTGCACATGAATCCCGTATCGAGCTGCCTCGTGGCCTAATGCCAGGGTAAAGCTGCGAATGTAAGCTTTGGAGGCAGCATACATAGTTCCAAATGGTTGATGTTCCATAACAGGGCCCAGATTAACAATGGCTCCCTTAATGTGAGAGTCTTGCAACCGCTTAAAAAGTAGCGTGAAAGTTGCGAGACAGCCACAATGTTAGTGTCAATCAATTTCTGGACATCTTCTTTGGTGTATGAATAAATCGCACCTTGCAAGCTCATGCCCACGTTGTTAACTCGGAGAAAGAAGCACAGAAAGTGAATAAGCTGAAATTGAAAAATAATTACTCAATCTCTTACCAAAAATGGCTATTGGTATGTCGGCCAATTCACGTTCAATGTGTTCGTACACTTCTGGACCCTGTGTAAAGTCGGCCACGACAATCTTCGTCTCGACTTTGGACTCTTGAACTGCACGATGATAAAAGATGATTGCACTGAAGTCAAATAAAAGGTCAAGATACATACTGATCTCATTGGCAACGGCCTTGAGTTTCTCTTCGTTCCTCGCAATTAGAACCACATTGATTCCATGTCGAGCCAATTCCTTGGCATATTCCTTGCCAATGCCATCGCTGCTGCCGGTAACTGCCGCCCATGAACCAAAACGCTCCTTTAGACTGTATTTTGGATTCCTATTACAACACAGTTGTATTTTCAGTATTCTCAAAGGTGTTCGCAGTTGTCTAAATAAAAAGCCAACGATCAAGCATAAACCACAGATAGAGAATATGAAAAGAGAAAGAATAGAGAATATGCAAAGTACACTCAGCATTTTGTATGCGTTATATTAAATCTAAGCGATGCTCCGGCTACAGCGACACCCAAAAATGAACTGCGCCACTCAATCCCAAGTTAAGACGGTTTCAAAGTGTCAAACTCATCAGCGACAGTAAACGAATGATGATGGCATATGAAATTAATACATTTATTTAAGCGGCAGCCGCAAAGTATGCTACACTTTTGCTCAGAGCTTATTGGATATTTTCCTGAAGACTAGTTGTGTAGCAAACAGACGCACCCTCCAAGGGAACATCAGTGTAACAGCATTTTGAACGTGATGCCAAATGTAGCCAGGAGTTTCATCCACGCCATCTCTCAACTGGGCAACTGCACTGCGGGCATAAGTCTCTGCCGAGGGTATGAAAAGTCCGCCTTGCATAATGCGCTTCGAATAGTTGTTGATCTTGGTCACCACAAAGTTGGGAGACAACAGCTGGACATGAATACCAAATGGAGCTGCCTCGCATCTCAAGGCGATGGTAAAACTGCGATTGTAGGCTTTGGAGGCGGCATAGAGAGCACCGTACGGCAAGGGTTGAAGCTCTGTTCCAGAGCTAACATTGACAATGGCACCTTTGATCTTGTCGGCACGCATGCGATAGAAAAAGTACCGAGAGAGTTCTGACACAGCCACCACATTTGTATCAATGATTTGTTGCGTCTGCTCCTTGGTGCACTTAAGCAATCCTCCGAGCAAACCCATACCTACGTTGTTAACTGATGGTAGAGGAAAAACAAATGAGTTACAGAATCAAAGTGGACTTTATGGCAGAGTACATACCAAGTATGGATACGGGAACATCAGTCAGCTCGCGTTCGATGTGTTCGTATACCGATGCACCCTTTGTAAAGTCCGCTACAATAATTTTTGTCTCCACCTTCGATTCTAAGGCTGCAAAAGTATTTAGTTGTTAGTGAAGCAAATGATAAATTCTCTTATGTAACTTACAAATCTCCTTAGCTACTGCCTTGAGCTTCTCCTCGTTCCTGGCAATCAGAACTACATTGATTCCATTTCGCGCCAATTCCTTGGCGTATTCCTTGCCAATGCCATCACTGCTGCCAGTAACTGCCGCCCATGAACCGAAACGTTCTTTTAAACTTAATCTTTTCCTTTGATTATCGATGACTCGTACTTTCAGTAGTTTGAAAGGTGTACGCAATTGCTCGTACAAAAAACTAATGATCGCATATAAACCGATAATGCTAACGAATGTTGATAAAGCGCACGACATTTTGTAGACAAGTGATAAGAAAACGTTCTGTCTCAAGCGACGGTCGACATTGGACTGTGCTGGCCTCTGGGAACTTGGTGAAATTGAAGTGCGATATTTCGAGCTGCATTCAATTTAATACGTATCGTTCTTGCTTCGAATATTAACGATTTGATTAAGCACTCGTAAGCCAAATCGGAGGTGTTCGAACTGCTCAATTCGATAATGGGAAATGTGGATAACCTTTGCAATGTTTCCCATTTTCTACATACCGGCATGAAATGGCAGTGTATTTTTTTTTTATATGTTATTCGTTTTGTTTATTGTCTGACCGAGCAGATGAGTCGGCATGTAAATTATTGAATTAAAAATTATATGTTTATTGGAACTTATATTGAAATGGGTCTTTGGTGTTTGGTTTATGTCTTTGACAAGGCCGTTTGTAGTTTGTTTTTCTTTGGATTTCGTTTCAGTTCCAAATTAATTTGAGTACGTACGTTTAACTCAGATATGTAACTTTAACCATTTTGCAAATTGTGCAAATCTGTAAATTGCGAGGTGACACATATTTCATCGTTGCTTAACATCTAACTGAAAGCGCACTCAACTGCCGGTCAAGTAAAGTTCTCATTTAATAGCGGTCCAAGTATATATACACATATAATTTGGCACACAACGTCAAAAGTGTTTTAATATGATATTTTTTTTTTTGCCAGTTTAGTTTTCGGTAACCGCACGGCAAACCTAGGGCAACTGCCTTAAAGTAGGCCGATTTTTGTTATATATTACATACGTTTCAAATAATATAATATAACATATACCGTAATATAATATTTTTGCTAAATCTTTTAATGATTTTTGCAAGCAAAACGACGTTGCTAAAATATGTCTTATTTAAGTAAATTGAACTACAAGTGTTTACTTGTAATAAATCTTGTCTCACATGAATATTGCGGCTTTCATGTTAAGCTGGCGTGTCGTCAAATGAAAATAAAAAGCATGCAAATACATAACCTTTGACGCTTTGCAAATATTTGCATCGACGCATTGATAATGTAATTATCAATTCGTTAAATGTAAAACAATAAACTCTAAAATACTCGTGTTATTTACTGGATTGTAAAATTTGCTTAAGAGTCAGCAGAATGAATTTAATAAACAACTACTCTTTGCGGTGAAAACTATTACTCGTCAGACTATTGTAATAAAAACAAGGAAAGAAAGCTGATGTGCTAGACTATGAGATACCTGTTATCCATTTTGAATAAAAGCAATAAACAAAATAATACACCGCAAAAATATTATAAATATACGGAAAGTCATACATTCGATATATACAATAGAGGTCAAAATATACCGGATTAGCGTAATTTGCCATACAGAAGTATTTCCTTAATAACTTATACAATTTGTATCCGATCACAATCAAATTCTCATGTATCATAAATACCATAGTTATTATTTTTCGTATTAAAAATTCTAATTACGCTTGTAGATTTGCGGATGTGACAAAAATTTGAAATTATTGCTCAACCTCTTATAGTCCCTGGAATCTAGGTGTTCATGCAGACAGAAAGACAGATAGACTTGGTTGTATCGACTCTGTTGTTGACGCTGATCAAGAATATATTATATAGTATATACTTTAGGTGGTCGGAGATTTCTCCTTCTTAATGTTGTAATACCATTCTACCCTATGGGTAGCGAGTATAAAAATAAATATTCACATCATAAGTTGAATAAATCAACCATCTCAACATCATGGTCTTAAATTCCAGCTAAATTGTAAACGTAATTTTTGGCCAAATGACATCATGGCTCTGTCCTTGTTCCGTGGATCGTTGTTAGTTGTTAGTTGTCTTTGCCAGCCAAATGCACTTACACATATCACAATTACTGGCATGAGTGCATACTTAGCGCTCGCATTCATAAATTAGACAGCCAAAATGGTATTTTATAAAAAGGCTAAGCACACACACTCCCCGCCTAAGAAAATCAGGAAACGGAAATGGGCGACGCGGCGCTGTGAGCTTCGAACATGCTGAAAACATGCAACGTCGACGTCGTCGACGACAAGACATGGGTTATATATCAATAAGAGCAAACGGCTAACCTCAGTGTGTGTATGTGTGTGTGTGTGTGTGTGCCGACACCCTGTCGATGGTTTTGGAATTGGAATCAGGCTGCTGCCGCCATGCGAAAAATACGAAAAATATGGGCTGACATTTTTCGTTGTCGCCGCAAAAACCGCATTTATTCAAGTGTCAAATAAATTCATAGTTTTTGGCACCCCGCCTCCGCATTGTGGGCGACTGACGGGGAAAGGGGGGGAAAGGGTTCTTGTGGGAGGTGAGAGGGGATGCGTCGCGAACGCTGGCCAACTAATTAAGTCAAATGGTTTAGTTGAAGCTGCAGCCAAAAATTCTATTCGTTGGCGCTGCCTGAAAGTATGCAATGGGTTTTTCGAAGCAGCGCCTAAAAGCGTGCAGCATGTTTGGCAACTTATGCTAATCACATTTAATTGCTTTTTAAGCGCACTTTCTGGCAGTTTCAGCTAATTAATGTGACTCATACGCAAGCCGCGTTAATAAACTAGCCTTAAAGTGAAACCAACATTTCAATTGCAACTGCCACTCTGCAGCTTATACTCCACGCGAGTAGCCACAAAAATACTGCAAAGTAGAAAGGCGCCAGCCTTTAGCCTTCTATATACTCCAACCACACAGCTCGGATGGCAAGATAAAAGCACTGAAAGTGGCACTGGCGCAGTCATTGTCAAAAAAAGTCGAAACAATTTGAATTATGTTTTGCAATTTGTACATCCGTTACTGCCTTGAAATCTCCCACACACACACACACACACACTTGACTCTAGCAGCGTTGGCGCCCCTCTTCAGTTGGCTTAGACGACGCGCTCTTATTTTTATATATGGAGGAAATTATTGTTTGCTTTGTTGCGGACGCCGCTGGCTGCCTTTATTATACGATATATGCATGAGCATTTCCATGCAGTGCTCATTTTTATAATATTTTATTGTGGTTATTATTGCATTTGCTGACAAAAAACGCAATATGAGTTCATTTCGTGGGATTGCAAAACATATTCGCCAACATTTCGCTATTTGGTGTGCAACTAAAATGATAGATTAAGGAATGAAATCGAAATGAAACTTAAGAACAATTTAATGTAATATATTTATTTTATCTTCGATATGTATTTTAAAACCAAATTGCAGCCAAGAATCTTGCTTCAGCTATTGCCAACTCAAAAATGTTGCAAATTAATTGCTTTTTAGCTTTCTTTGTAAGCGCTCTAATCTCTGACATATCGTTAAAGCGCATTTGGCATTGTTGACTGGCTTGCTTAAGGATGTTTATGTCAGTCACTGAATTTTAAGTAGTCCAACGTGCCGCATTGTAAAACGGAGTTACAAAAAAACCAAGACGAATACTGAAAAAAATCAAATAAAATAAAAGAGTTGTCAAGTGAATTCCTGATGCGACAGACAAAAAAACAGAGGGAAAACAACGGTTGCAGTCTTGGGTGTTCACAACTTATAGATACCTTAAAGGAAAACGAAGAATATATTCATCTCTTAAATTATTGCTCTTTAGTAATTGATATATACAGATATATCTAAAAGAAGTTGACTTAAAGTTTTATTCGAAATAAGCCTAGAAGTAGGCTACAAAATAAAATCAGATTGGCTCTTATTTCTTCTCTTGTTCTTTGCTTAATACAACTAAATTAAGTAGCAGTAAACTTGTTTAATAATATGAATAATATATTTATTTTAGTATGCAAAATTAATTGTAAAGAATAACCCATTGTCTCTTAACTACAGGGTAGCACGAACTTGTAAAAACTGTCAAGTGGGCGGCGGCTTATCCTGGCGAGATGTCGCCCCTTAAATGGCGCATGAAAATTAGCAAGTTGTCTGTCTGCGGCTGCCATTATGCGACACACTTTGAATGGCAGCTGGTTGTGTGGGTTGATCCCCAAAGTATTTTTTTGTCAACTCTTTGATTGTTGGCTAGTTAGCGCAGAAGCTTAAACGTTAAATGGCAAAGTTAATTAGCAGTTTTGTCTGTTATCGCGTTGTCTATAAATGCGCTAAAGTTTGACCATAAAACTGCAATCAGCGCATAAGTTATGTGGCCAAAATCAAAAAAAAATGAAACCATATATGGTCAGAAGGACAACACCTGTTAGACCTGCAGGCAGGCGGCAGCAAATAATGCGATACTGGGCACCAGCAAAAGTCATAAAAAATGACTAACTACGCGGCAGGATACAACGAGCAGAACGATTAGAATATCCGCAGAATGGGAAAACTCTGCAGCAGGAGCAGGAGCAACTGGATGTGACATCTGCAGCGGCAATGCGAGTGTCGTTTTGAAAAATTCAAATCTCGTTGCCAATAAAAGCCAATAAAACTCGTAAAATAACTCAAACAAAAAAGTGGTTGACGTTACTTTTGGCTCTTTTCTGACTTTTTTGCTGTGTTGTGTTGTTCTGCTTGCTGTTCGTTCAAGTGTTTTGTGTCGCAATGTTGCGGCTTGGGCAACATTGGCTAATGGAGCCATTGAAGAACATTGACTCTTTCGCTTGTTTCTATATAATATGTGTGTGTGTGTGTGTGTGTTTTTGTGCGTTTGTTGTGACTGTAAGTTTGTCATCTATTTAACTGCTGCTAGCAGCACTTGCTCCAATCTCTTCTCTCAGCTATGTAGTTGTATTTATAGCCAAGTGTGCTCTGCTGCCCCAAGCTAATGCATTTGTTAGACTCGCATGTGGCGTCTACACCTGTTGCAAATATGTCGTCAAATGTGGCGCTGCCTGCAGATTTGGTGTCACTTATAAAATAATTTGCAGAGTGGCAACTCTATATATAACTTTATATGGCAACTACACATCAAAATAATGTACACTTATTATGATACTTTATGATTCCAATCAATATAATATTTTGTGAAATTTTATTATTGTGCAGAATTAAACAACACTGGTCGCGTATTAAAATTAGAAAATCGTGAAGAATTATAAGTAAAGACATACATTTTTTTAAATTATTAAAAAAAAAGTCTGCGATTTTATGGCTTTCTATATGATTCCCTTTGACAAGCCTTTTGTATGGACAAAAAAAAGCTTACTTACCAGCTGACAATCTGGTATATTTTGCACTCTATGGTATATTTCGAATGTAGTACTGTATTAATATACTATTTTGGTATATTTTAAAATGAATAACTAGTTGTTACACTTGAAATGTAGATACATTTCCCTTCACAAATAACACAAAATTTCGCACATTTTTTATTATGAATAACAAAAATATCTGTTAAAAAGCTTTGATGAGAAATTTATTGCTCTCGATGGCTAAGGAAGTTCGTGTACGCATTTAGCTGAAAATTTTAGGTATGACGCATAATAATGCAATAAAAATATGATAAATATGTTGTGTAGTTTTGACTTTGCATAGATAATTTGGTCAAATAATAAATCAGTTAAAACAAAGATTTTCATTCATGTAAATAACTGCATTGCACTTAATATTCCTTCATGCGAACAGGATTTACATAAATCACTTTGATTATGTGAAACTATTTAGTTTCTTTTTAGTTGCTTGGACTACAAATCAAAGCCACTGATTGGCTGCTCTCTGTCGAATCAATCAACAGTTAAACTTTCACAATTTGCATATGCCACAAAAGTACAAATAGTTTGCCCTGATTTCGCAGTTAGCTGATCAAATCGACAACGATTTAGTAGACGAAACACATGTGAGAGGGCATTTGCAATGCATACCGAATGCAGTGGAAAAATAAAAATGAAGCGAAAGAAAAACACAGTTGGTTATTTAGTTTTAGTTTTTCGCTGTAAGCAAACGCATTCTGCATGCAAAGACTTTTGTCTGTGACCGAACCAAACTGTGCCCAAGTCTATCGACAGTCGCCAGTCGAGAGTCCAAATTAAATTAATATGCGAATGGCGTGCATTTATGTATAGCTGTTGTTGTTGTTGTTGCTATCTGAAGGCGGCATTCCTTGACGCATTGGCCGATATTTGAGTTGCAGACGTTACCTCCTAAGGTTTTTCATACTGTGGCGCTATCGCGATGCCAACAGTGCGGCCAAGCAAAAAAGTAAAGAGAAGAAAAAACAAATTCCATCGAAAAAGAAAAACAACAGATAGAAAAAATTAAACGTTTGCCCTTTTGACAGGACGCTCTTTGCCCGCGGCAAGACGATGAAGGGAAATGCGCGTATTCAAACAGTATTTCCAAACAGTATCCTTATTCGCAGGATGCCAAAACGCGACAAAAACAATTTCATGCATTCAAATGCCAGGGCACACAGCATGACAGCATTTATACAAGTAACAAGCTGAATGCGACGAAGGAAAAGACTTGCAAATACCCTGCAGAAGTCGATGATAAGATACCAAAATGATTTTTCTTTTGAGATACAGCAATTATCACAATAAATAATAAAATATAATACGAATGTTTAAATGAATTACTCGCGAAATACAAATAAAAAGTTAAAAATTTTATTTAACACTAGTAAAGTACAAAATTAATTCATGACAACGTCAGCACTTTATTTATCTCTCACCAGTTTGATATAAAATAGTTTAAATACAATTCTGTGCTATTGCACCGCTTTTCTAAGACCAATATAACTTTATAGTGGGGAAAAAGTACATAATATATTTAGTCATATGTTAAATAAATAAAACTGGAAAAAATTATATAATTTACGATAAGGAAGAATCTTCTGTCATCATTTATATAATATAATACTTTAGAGCTTTTCACTCTTCAAAGTATATTTATAGCATACTTTTCAGAGCAGGACAATATAATCATATGTAAATCATTTAATCAAAAACAAATTCAGTTCAGGAAAACTTTGAAGTTAATTAAGAACATTCTCAACGTTTATCGACAGTCTAAACAACCCTTTATAAAACTCCATTCTAAACAGGGCATCGTAAGTGGAGTAAGAGTATTACTTTATGGCTGGCTGGCAGACACACATCCTCACTGCCCGCTTGTCAGCTTCCCGCCCTCCTCCCGTTCACTTTTCAGCAAGTTGAAGGCACAAAAATGTTGCACAAAATAAAATGTCTCTTTGTTTTGCACTCTGGCCAAGCGAATCCAGCAAAACACATAAATCTTAGCATATGTGCATTAAATTGCTATACCCCAAAATATCCCCAATCCGAACTTGAGCACTTGAACATCTTTTCTATAATATGAGTTGAGTCTCTATGAACGAGATACTTTAATTGCCACAAAGTGCAAATGACACTTGAATTTTCAATTGTTTTTCTATTGGCATTTTCCTGCGTTCAACACCAATTTACACCTTTTTCTTTTCTAAAATTTTCGATGCTTCTTTTGTGCTCGCACACTTTCTGCCAAAAACTGTCGACAAACTTAATGACCTGAAAACTTTTCGATAATATATATTATGTGTGAATGTGTGTGTGTGTGTGTGAGTGTGAGTGTGTGTGCACGCCTGTGGAAATTATCAACTCTCGCTCTTGCACTTGACAAAAAACCCAAAATGAATGGCAAGCTAATTTCCAGGAAGACGATTAGAAAGCGACCAATTTAGCAAGACCAACAAAAAACAAAAGGTTCATGCTGCTCAACACGGCCAGCAAAAAAGCTGACTAGCGATAAGAATAGAACAATGTATTAGGCCAAAGACTGTGAAATAAGTTAAGTTAAAGCACAAAAGTTAAACGTGTTTAAAATGTTAATTTTCACACATAACAAATAGTTCGGAAACTTTTTTTAAGCACATGTAAATATATTGGAAATTCTTGAGAAAGTCTTGAAGTCTTCAATGAATTAAAATCATTTATTAGTGAAATAAGATTTTACAAAAAGTGTTGTTATAATTCAAACTTCATTTGAAATCTTACTTTATTTTTTTTAACAAATTTTGAAAAGTATTTTTCAAAGTTCGCCTTACATTTTTAACAGATTGTGTAACTTTAGCACATTCCTTCATTTAAATTTGAATACAATTGTTATTTAAAAACAAAAGAAATAAACTTGGACACTTTTTAAATTTTACTTTTAATGTTTCATTTTTTATTTTTGAGTTATTTTAGCACATTCTAGCATCCAAATTTTAATAAGAAATGCTGCAAAAAGTAATACATTTTTACAAATTATTATAATTAAATTTCATTTTTAATTTTTCATTTTATTTTGTAAAGTTAAAAAAACTCTTAACCAGAATTTCAAACATTATTGCGTTTTTCTCTGCTTTTTTTGCATCAAAACATAAATCGAAAATGTTGGAAAAACTGTATAAACAAGTGGACTAAGTTATTAAATCATATTTAATACTTATTGCAAAATATATATTTTAGTGTTGGTCAATTAAATTGGTCTGAATGAATTATATGAAATTTAAAATTCACTTACAAACTTATGGCAAATATAGATTTGTCAGTAGTGTGTTTACTCGATACAAATGCAGCACCCACAACTGCTTAGTGGCTTTGCTCAGTCATCTCTCCTTCTTCTGCTCTGTTGTCCAGCAATTTGGTAAACCAAGTGAAAGCCACGTGACTAACATAAGTAAATACAGTTGTAGTCAAGGCAAGGCGAAAAAAAAAGTGCTCGAGTAATGTTTTGTTTGGCAGAAATCAAGATGTGTGCAGCCTTAGCAACAATGTTAGCAGGAAAAACCAATCCTATCCTATTCCCCTGCTCCCTCTCTCTGATGGACGCCAGTTGCTGCCCAGTTAAGACAGAGGAGAATGAAGAGAGAAGCAGAGGAGTGCAGAGTTTGGCAACAGTCGTTGTAGCTCTCACTCAAGCCCCAATTTCGAATCGTATGTTTATCTTTTGCCTGGCCTCTGTCTAGCTCAAGTGCCCGATGGTTGGAAAAGGGGCAGAGAAGGGAAAGCATTGTGAATATTTGGTCCTTTGGCGCTGTTTGAGCTATAAATAAACGTTTAGCTGCTGCGGAAGCACGGCGACAGCAACAGCAGTCTGTAATACAAACAAAAAAAAGAGGCGTCGTTGTTAAAGGGGGGATTTAAGATAAGGGGAGTGTGAGGGGCGGTGGCAACCTTGCTTGTTTGTCTGCTGACAGCACGTGCTGCTGCGGGCTGCGGTCAACATGTGTATGTGTGTGTGCGTGTTTGTGTTGTCACAGTTTTTGGTGCTGTTAACTAACTGGCCCTAAATGCCCCCCATTAATGGCCACATAATCGAGGCTCAATTAACACAGTCAGTTGACCTTTTCCTCCCACTCTCCCTCTCTCTCTCTCTCTCTCTTTGGTGTCGCCCTACAACATTGTGGCTTTTATTTAACATGCTTTTATTAGAAATTTATTAGGGCATTGCATATTTTTACAGCAATTGCATAAAATTTTTACACTGGCGCCACGCATTTTCATAACTCACACAAAGTATCCACAAGAGACAAAGTGGAGAGCGGGGAACGAGGAGAGGAAAGTCAAGTTGCAGGCTCTGCTCTACACTTACACTGATTGGCATCGACATTGCAGCAGGCGAACCTGTTGACCATTTGCATTTCATTAAGCTGAGCTGAGCTCCTTGTCTTGCCACATTTTTTTTTTACTGCCTCATTTAAATTCTAATTTTATGACTGCGTTTATGCTTTTGTCGAAAGGCAAATAACCATACACCAAACACACAAAAACACACACACACTAACATCCATATGCTATATAAACTTAAGCTATCTATTTATATATATCTATGCGAATTTTCCGCCATGCATATTCGAGTGCATTCATAATTGTCAACGGCGACGACAACTTTGAGTTGTCGTTGACTGAGTCAAGCGATTCAAGATTCGATTGCTGCTTGCCAAATACATTTTCATATCTTAAGTATCTCATCTGTGAAAGGTAACTAAATTAGTGCTGTACTTTCCTTAATCAGATTGCATTAAAGTTAAGAGAGGTGCATTCAAGGCTGCCTTAAATTCTTTAAATATACTGTATTATGTTTATGTCACGAAAGGCACAGTACGGAATAATCACTTAAATATACTGAATTAGTATTCCAATATTAAAATATACCACAATGTGTATTTGGTATATTGATATAAGAACAGTTCCACCAAAAATGATATGTAGTTCTATTTCTTATAGTCTCCAAGAGATGCTTGCTTCAGTCCAAAGTTATAATACCCTCCTAACCTATAGATAGCTGCTATAAATATCGCCAAGATTAAAATGTATTAATATTTAAACCGAAAAGGAGTCAACATATTTGTATCTTCATATGTCAGAGACATTTCCATCTACCAGCTATCTTTGTTATTGGAAAATTTCAGGACTAAAAGTATCTATAAATTTTAGGTTATCTAATGTGTTCTAATACTTCAATCAGAAATATTAAGAAATACATTTTATTTTTTAATAGGTATACGAATTTGTATCATTCAAAAACATGCACTTTTATATCTTTATTATTGAAATGTTTTAATTGAAGACCGAAAGTATTTATGCATTTCAATCCAACGAATGTTTGCTGATAGTTTTATATCTTGTACACGTTTCTGAATCTTACAGATATTTTTGTATAAAACAGAATGAAAAGCATTACATATGAATATATATTTTTAAATATCAAAGCTTTGAGCTCCCCAGAAATATTTCCAAACGATTCAGAATAATATTTATGTTAATACTAGATAAGATCGTATCGCAACGCGACTGCTGTTGATCTATTGCAATGTTTTTCAAATAACCGAAAAATCTGAATGTTTTCCCCTCCCCCCTCCTTCGTTCGCTTCACCCCGCTGCAGGAACCACAGCATACATATGTGCCCATTAATTTTATATGGCAGGCTAAACATTTTGCGCGGGTAAAAAGTAAACGGCACATGGGTGCAAAAGAAGAAAGAATATCGAGAACAAAAATGAGTAAAATATGAAAAAGAGAGAGCGGAGAGAGCCGAACGCAGCATGAGCAAAGCTAACCGAGCATGCAAAGCAGCGAACGACGATGGCGAAGCGAACGAAGCCAGACGACGACGACAACAACGACGACGACGATGAAACGAGTGTTGGTGCAGTGCGAGGGGGAAGGGGGATCAGCTTGGAGCGCAGCCAGTTGGAATTGCACGCGACAAAGGCGATGCATGACCAAAACGCGAAAACGAAAAAGAGAACGAGAAAGAGAACGAGAGGAGGCGGCAACGATGACGACACAAAAAGCAGCAGCGTCGTTTCTGCTGCTGCTGCTGTCTCTGCTGTTGTCTCTGCTGTCTCGTTGTGCCGGCTGAGGGCTGCTGCTGTTTGCTGGCTGGCTGACTGCTGAGCAGTCGTCAGTCAGTTGGCCAAGAAACTGGTAGCGTCGGTGTTGTGAGCCAACAAAAGGCTGGCAACTGGCAGCTGGGCAGTTGGCTGCTGCTGGCTGCTTGCTTGCTTGCTTGGCACCGGCAACCAAAAGAAAGCACCGTGCGAATACACAAAATTAAAATGTGTGTGTTGGCCACAGGGCACGGCATTGGCTTTGGCTTTGGCTATGGCTATGGCTTTGGCTCTGTTTGACTGTTTTGAGCGACGCGTAGCCAGCCAAGAAAAGTGGCCAGCAGCAGCAGCAGCAGCCGAGTCCGTCAGGAAGCCAGCCAAAAGCCATTGCCAGCGAGCCAGCCAGCCAACAACCAAGTAGCAGCAATAGCAATTACTGCTGGCCAACAAGGTGGTGATGGTGAAGGTCCAAGATGATGAAGATGATGATGACGACGCAGCGACAGCAACTGCTGCCAAGCAGCAGCGCAGGATGTGATGACAGACGACGAGAAGAAGGAGGCACATTTTATTTTTGGCCGCCAAACGCAGTTTGATTAGCCAAGTCAAACACAACAAATGCGCTGACCCAAGATCAGCCGAGAATGGATGCCAATTGACAGCTACAACACACACACACATACACTCGCTCACACACACACACACGGGCAGTTGTGGACATGCAGTGGCGCAGCGGAGCAGCAGCAGCAAACAAGAACCGCAGTCGGAGCTGCGCCGCAGGATGCGTTCGTCTCGATTATACAGCATAAAAAACAATTAAACAAACAAAAACAAAATACGTGTCGCGCTGCAACAACAACAACCAACATCGCGCTGTGTGCGCCACAAGTGCAAGTGTGTGTGTGTGTGTTTGTGTGAAGTGTGTGATTGTGCCACAACCTTTTAAACTGACCAACGTGCGCCGCCAACTCGGGCAAACAAAAAAAAAAAACACCGAAAAGCTGCGCCAATGGAGCAACTGGCGAAGCGCCCAAAAGCAACAACAACAGCAACAACAACAATAGTCGTAGTAATAGCCAAGTCCATAACCATTGTTTCAAACTGGCCAACTAATGATTTGTCAGCCATGTCAGAGCCATGGCGCAAATTGGCCCCGCAAGCAAAAGGCAAAGCCAAACGCGTGCGAAACCTCAAAGGATGCGCATCAAGCGAACATTGCGCATACGCCGCGTGCAACATCCATTCAAAAATAACCAACTTCTACTTAATACAACGTAGTGTATAATAATAATACAACTTGATTACAATACTTCAAACTTAATACAACTAGTGTTTAGTGCTTACAAAAAAAAAAAGAAAACATTGGGAAAATACAACAAAAAAATATGTAGCAAACGTAGCGTTTACTTCAAAGAAACTTATATAACCACAGAACTATGATATAATATTCCCCCCAACTTATAAACATTAGTGCAATATATAAATATATTGGTAATTGTACTTGATCGTGATTAACGTTTAGTTCAACTACTTGGTAAATGAAAGCACTCGTAGACAATTCTTAATAACAAAGCAAAACAAAATAAAACAAAACAACCAAACCGAAAATGATCGTCAGTTTGAGTTTTACGCGTCGCTGGCAAAAACGTTGCGAACCTTTCATTGTTGAATGGTGATGACAGCTCGTGGAAATGGAAATCGTGCGAGGAAAAGCAAACGTAGACAGGAAGACAACTGAGCGGTTAATAGAGTGGACAATGGGTAAGTACGCAAAAATGGGAAGTGGTTAAAAAGTGAAGGAAATAGTTGCAATTCACTAAAAATTCATTAAAATGTTATATGAATCGTAGGAAATTTGAAATTAAGTATAAAAGAATATTACTTTTTTTAATTTTTCTCAGTATGTTATCATTCAATGACAGCTTTGTTAACACATATTATTTTCACAAGCAAAAAAATGTTTTTATTTATTTATTTAAATTAAAAATTAAATTAAAATACATTTAAATTAAAATAAATTACAATTCAGTTTAATATTCATTATATCCTAATGATATGAATTTGATGTTTTTCCTGAATATGCTCCATATCATGTATTGATATGATACTATATTGATGCTTTAAAAAAAGTGGTATATTAACATTGTCAATTAGCAAGTTAAAAAAGCTTCAGCTGAGTGCGCTTTACTGTGAGATGTATGATATCAGCTAAAGCATTTTCAATAAAGGCAGAACTGTTCTTACAATATTCCATAGTCATGTACTGAAATAAATAAAGTATACCAAAGAATATATTTAGTATATCGATATTCTACTACATTCTTATGCATATTCGCACACACTTATTTCTTAGATAACTTCTATAATTTGTATGGAAAAAATTTTCTTGAATCGAGTATACAAAACATAGTCATTGCTCAATTAAATTTTATTATATATATATTATATATATATATATATTATTATATAATATATTATATTTTCGTAAATAATTAAGTGTAATGCAATAAATTCCCAACTACTATACTTTATTTGATCTCTGTGTGTATCAATGCAAAATCTTCAACTTTCATTGTGTTTCTATCTTATTGTTTCTATATTTTTAATCTAACAATTCCATTTACATTTTCTCAAGTATTTAAATGTCTATTGCATTTAATTTCTAATTTTATTATTTTATTATTATTACAATAAATCTCTATGCATATTAATAGCTCTTTAATCTAACTAAAAGTATCCAACAATTCATTAATTGAAGTCAATAAAATGACCTCTTGTTTTAAGCCTCTTTATCATCTTTGCAATAGCCCTAAAAGTAGCTTCTGCTTTACCTTTGGCTGGCAGCAGTCACCACAAGATAATCGACCACTAAATGGGCACATCTCATACCAGACAAGCACTTGCTTTAGACCAAAAGGCACAAGCCGGCAGTCAACAGCCTGGCGCCACATAAATAATCAGAATGCAGCCTAAAATGACAACATGCTTAAGTGCGTTGTCATGCGTAGGCGGGGCGCAGTTACAGTTACACTTGGACTTATAGTCGAAGTACGTTCCAAACTGAATTTATAGGCACACCAAAAATACTAAAGCCAACAGATTCACCCCATTCCTCCAAAAGCAGCTTCAAGGCCACAGTCTCTGAGTATTTTATGAGGGCTGCTGAGCTCATTCTGTGTTTCACTTATCCGATCCGGTTTGTGGTTCAATGCACAGACGTCGCAGTTTGCCAGACATCATCTCGTTTATGAATATGGTAGATATATGAAATAAGTGAAAATCTAAGCTGCAGGCGAAACACTACTAAAAATAATAGACACTAAATGCGAAATGGGAATGGAATCGTTTTATGGTTAATGCTCAACAAAGGAAACATCTAAACGAGTAAATCAAGCGCTGACCAATTAATTTAGAAATATTATTTCAACATGCGCTTGTTTTTAGCTTTTAATGCTTTAATTTATGAGCGCAACTGCGAATCAAGTTCAATTACAATCATACCGAACAAGTTCAATGTGTGTTAGAAATACCCTGTCCGAAGAGGGGATATAAAAAAGGGTATATCTGTTAATAGCTGTGCATTTTGTTGACTATTACTAAAGAGTTGAACTAATCAAAGCTGAATAGTTGAAAAGTAATTTCATTGAATTTTAAGCTTACATTTTATAAATAAATATTATTTCTCTCTTTAAATTAATTAATATAAAATTAAATTCATTAATATAAATTCATTAAACAAAAGCTTTATTATTATTTCTCTCTTTAACTTCATTTACTTATAAAATTCTGATAAACCGATGTAATATAATGTATATATATTTATTTTAAAATAGTGTTTTTAAGCACAACTAAAGCATTAGTAAATCAATCCCATCAACCGCAAATTTTATACATATTTTAAGCTCAAAGTTTGTGGCTCGTGTTTTACAGGGTATCTCTTTATCGACCCCCTAACACCTTTTAAGTAGTACTATAAAATTTCCGAGCCATTAAAGCAATTAACAACGAACGGACTACGGAATGCGCACTCAGTTAATTGGCTCAAAGGAGCTGCCAGGACAAAAGCAGGCGCAAAAGTTCCTTAAAACTAACACGAAATTTAATTGTGTGCGCGCTGTATGCAAAATGCACAAGGAAAACATTGAAGGGACGAAGCTCTTCCTTCTTCGCGTCGTCCGTAATGTTTGAGCATTAATTTTGGGTTTTTTTTTTTCCTGTTTTGCCGGCGATAGTTGAACATTTTTTGCAGTTGGCATTTGTTGAAAAGGAATTTGTTGACACCAACAATGTTTCGGACATCCTGGCAAATAATTCTTGGCATTGTCGCCTCGCCTTCGCCCTCGTCTCGTGCCCCCCCCTCGGAAATTGGCAGCGAGCGCATTGTGTCCTTTCCTCTTGACTGCCTGCATATGTTCATTGCACTCCTTGTCGCCTCCTTTCGACAAACAAACAAAGGTTCGCTTTGGTCAGCTTTTGGGCAAAAGTTCGCACTTCCTTTTCCTTTGGCAATCGTTATCAAGAGATTCGCAAGAGAGCGCAAAACGATTGCCCCGTTTGCATTTGGGCACGTTTCAATGAACGGCCCAAAGATTTATGGCCCGCATTGATTTTATTGATGGCCAACCCTGCCTGGTGTAGAACATTCTTCTTTTTCCCATTTTTATTTTAAAAAATAAATCGAATCGAGTCGAGTCGAAGGCAACGCGAGAAGAGCAATTAAAACTAATTGAATCGCCCAAAGAATGCAGTGTGACAAATAGTTGCAAATAAACGATAGATCGCTCGATAGAATGACAATCTAAGAACAACAAAAAAGCAGAAACAAAACAAATACTTGCATCGCATTAAGTTGTCAAGGATGTCGATTTGCATTGCATATATTCAACTATTTAAAACAAATTGTAAGTTCAACAGCTATTTTTAATTCATCTGCAATGTCATTCTCAGCTAATGTGAGCTGTTAATGGTAAATTAACGTTATCATTAAAATGTCTTAAATTGACAAAGGAAGGATCGTTATTCTTCTACGAAAATCGGATCGTTATTCTTCTAAAATTTAAAAGTCTGAATCATCTAACATTCAATATGAATTTACTTTCAACTAAGTATTCAAAAGTGAGAACAAAAATGATTGATTATGTCTAAATAATTAAATGAACGCCACTCTAAAATGAGATAATTTTTTCAGTGTATAGACTTTCAATGATTTTTTCAAAGATGAGAACAAAAATAATTGATTATGACTAAATAAAATGACATAATTTCATGTGTATAGATACAGAAGAAAAAAGTAAGAGAGCTACAGTTAATTTTGCTCATCTACTCATTTTGAAAAAAAGGAAAATAGTGCGATATTATTCATAAAATATACCAAATAAGTATACATTAAAATATTGAAATATACCGAAGGCTATGTATATATATACCATATAGTATGTAGTCACTGTTTGAAGAGGCGTTATTAGCCATAAAAAAAGTATTCCTTAAATAACTTCGTCCACTTTTATCCTATTGCATCCGAATTTGCAGGAATCACAATAATAAAGTCATTACATTATCTTTCATAAAGTCTGAGATCTAGGTATTCATACGGAAAGACGGACAAATAGACAGAAAAGATATTTAAATGGATTACCTTATTAATAACTAAAAACTGGAAGAAAGGTTATTTTTCTTTTGCTTCACAACATTTGGCACAATTTTGTTGCTATTATATTTATAATCATAATCATTCTCTATTATATACTATTCCAATTGAAACTTTCAATATATATCAATTCGTTTTCTTTCGTTCAATTACAATTTGCATTAACTTTGATAATCCTATTCAAGTTCTTTTGATGCAGCCTTTGCCTTCATCTCCCCTACCACGTTCAAAAGCTATTCGCATTGTCAACTTAAATTATATTTTGGGTGCAAAAGTCAGTCGCCATAATTTTCATGGCGTAGACATGGCGAATAAAACAAACAAACAAATAAATCGCCCAAATTATTATTTGTGCCTCGCCTTTTGGTGCAACCGAAGCTGCTGCCGCCAATTTTTATGCGACCCTTCAAAGCGATAAACACGAAAAAAAATTAAATGAAAACTTTGTCTATGCCGAGGCCTTTGGCTGGCGTTTGTTTGTTGTCCAGCGACAGCGACGACGACGACTCATAATGATTTACTCGATTTGCATATTTTTGCACTTATAAAAATGCACAAACGATTTTTCATTTTCTTGAAAAACTTATTAGTGCGACGCGGCGGCGATCCTTTGATGATGCTGACCAGGCCAAAGCGTTCTGTAATGATGGGCCTGGTTATTTATTTGTTATGCATGAGCTATGTGGCGTATACTTAATTTGTGCAGCTGGACTACACTGTGCTGGCGTTGCGTATACGCCCTGGTGTCGCATTTGTCTGCCGCATGTCTGCAATTTGTAGCGCCTACAAGTCTACTGCAGCAAAAATACATATTCTTGGTACAGCTCCAAGACAATTTCCTGCTCACAACATTTGGCACACATTGCCAGCCCACAAAGCTGGAAGACAGCAGGAGAAAGAGGAAGATAAAGAAGAAGAAGAAGAAGAAGAAGAAGAAGCTGAACTAAACATAAACATAGACGCTGCTGCGTCTGCGATGACTGCGACTCGCTGCCAACTTGGCAACGCATCCTGTATTGAGAGTGTTGTGCGTGTGTGTGAGTGTGTGTGTGTGTGTGTGTGTGTGGAATGCGCGAGGCTCGTGGCAAGTTGGCTGCTGGCCACACACTCGCTTCGGCATTAGGCGCCACTTGGCACTCTCATTATGATTTTAATTGCTGACGCACACACACACTTTGGCATTTGCCTAGTTCATATATATATATGTGTGTGTGTGTGTGTGTGTGTGTGAGTACGTCATCAGTTGTTGTTTATTATTATTAGTTTGCCAAACAGGTCTCCAATTATCGCAATTATTACGTCTATGATTACACAGATATATATATATATATATAACATATTTATATATTAATGTAATGACGTTTCCGATTGGCAAGCGACCTTGACCAACAAATTTTTGTTGGCCATCGCCAACGAATTGTAAAATTTATTGGCCAATATTCTATGTAGATTCTATTATTTTTTATACGTGTGTGTGTGTGTGTGTGTTGTGGCTTTTGCCAATGTTGCCAGCCATTTTGGCAGCAGTTAATATTCAAGTTTTGTTTGCCAATTTCCGCAAATCTGTTTGTGTTATTCGCATTTGTTTATTTGTTTTGGTTTTTGATTGACATTCGTTTGCTCAGTTTTCGACACGTTGTCGTCGGTGAAAGTTGCCACTCGAAGCATGAACTGGAGTCGCCCCCAAAGGCTTTCGATTGATCGCGTTGCAGTGATAAATCGTGGTGAAATAAATGAATCGAAATTAAACAAAGCAATAAATGTTATAAATATAAATCACGAAATATAAAAGAAAGCATTTTTAAAATATAATATAAAGTAGTAAAATGAATATATATGTATATATTATATGTTATATACATAATTATATATAATATAACAAATTATTTAGTATTCTCAAAAAGATTTAAATTTTCCTCTATGCAAATGTGAAAACTTAGTTGAAATGTTTTCATTTTCGGTTTTATACTAAAGACATCAAAAATATACAAATAAAGACCAGAGATGAATTTAAGTAAAGAAGCATTAATTAAATTTATCTTAATGAATTCCTTGACTAATTTACATGCATTTTAAGCGAAATTCACACATTGTCTTTGCCATGATTAAGATGGCATCAATTGTCGCAACACGTCAATCGAATTTAATGAGAAAAACTCTCGTTCGCTGTGTCGCATCTTCAAGGTGTATTCGCTTGTTGTATGTAACATACGTGCTGCAAAATGAGATAAATTCTAATTAAAGCTAAAGAAACTAGCACTAATTACAATTTGTGCCGTCGCCCTATACAAATGCAGACAGACAGTAGTCGCAAAGAGTTCCTAAAAACCAAATACAATTTCGATGAAAGGAAGGCAAAATAACACAAAAACAAGAAAGCGAACAAAATGATGAAGCACTGAAATAGATTAGGCGAAATATACAAAGACAGAGAGAGAGAGAGAGAGAAAGAGAGAGCGACTCTGTCTGTAGCCTAACTATGCAATCCATTCTAGATGCTATTTGCTTGTTGGATCTCAAGATGTATCTGCATCTTTAGCCGCCTCTGTGTAGCTGTATTCAAAAATAGATTTCGTTGTCGCGACGTCGCGCGTTTTCAACGCGTCTTTGGTCGCGTTAATTGCGCGTCATCGCCTCGACGAGTATATAAGATCAGGAGCAGAACAAATACTATTTATATATACTATTAGATATAATGAATACACAGTATATACTACAGTATACCATATATCAAAGTATATAAGGGCCTTCTGGCGACAGTTCTGCGCAATTTTCGGTCTATGCCTTTCGCTTGTCGATCTTCGGTCGCGTCAAGTGTGTCCGAAAATAGCAAGGTAAATGAGAAAAAGTCTACGAAAAATCGAGAAATCGAGAAAAATCAACCGACTGAAACTGAAAATTGGGAAAACACAAAAGCCGTCCACAGTCCACCAGCAACAAGGCGTCGCTTTTAGCTGTCCGAACTGAATAAATAAAAGCCATATCACCCACCTCAACCCTCCCTTGTCTTCCCCAAGAGGGAAAGCTATAAAAAAATCAAGACAAAAAAAGAAAACAAATATATACAAAAACCGAAAATTGTTTGAAACGTCAAAGAGTTTAGTACTTTTTGCGTTGTCCGTGAAATGTTCTATATAGTATCAAAGACGTTCTGCTATAAAGATATTTGGTATATATTCGTATGTACATATAGAAAATATATTCGCTAAATGTGCAACATTATTCATTAATTAAAATTGCCGCTTTTTGGCTTTTCATTATAATAAATGTTGAACCAAGTCGTATATTTTGTTTTCTAAATGCCTGAATCATTTATGATGGCATTTTTTTGCAACTAATTTTATTGCGCTCACAAACAAATTTATCTACGAAATGTCAAACTCGAAGAAAAGGTTTTTCGATTATTATGAAAATACTAAATATTTGTGAAATGTTAGACAAGTAATAAAATAAATATAAAAGTTCAACAAATAAAAAAATATATATAAAAAATCTATTAAAAACAAGTAAAAAAGGTGCAGTCGAGTGTGCTCGACAATAAGATAACCTCTACCCATTTTGAATACAAGCAAGCACTGCGGTATTATTATAGTATATACCATAAAAATACTGAAAATATATATGAATATACCATAGAGGTCATAAAATACCAGATTATCACTCAAAGAAGGTATGACCCTATTGTAGTAGGCATAATTTGCTCTTTTTATCCGCCTGTCTGTCTGTCCGTATGATCACGTAAATCTCAGAGACTATAAGAGATAGAGCTTTACATTTTATTCGACAGCACTTGTAATGTTTGCACACACATCAGCGGCTGACGCTGATCAAGAATATGTATAATTTATGGCCTATTGGAAACATTTTCAGCTGGCACAAATTTATAATACCCTTCTACCCTTTGCGTAGTGGGTATAAAAACAACAATCAAAAATATAATATATTACAGTTTATGTAACAGGAAACAAGATAAATTTTGCATTAAATTATATAAGTTTTACTCTGAGATCTCACTTTCTATATATAAATTCAATTAGATGCGAAAAATAATTAAAAGTCTTCCCTTTTCTTTCGACTGCAAACAACATTATTAGTTAAATAAAAGCGCAGCAATTAAATCGTAATAGCCACGTTTTATTGACAACTGCGCGGCAAGTTAATGTTCACACATTTATTTTGGGACCTATTTTAGCCCGTGTAGCGTTGCCTCTGGTTGCATAAGGTCTGTCACAGAGCCCGCTGAGAAGTTCGCCTGTCACTTTTGACATGTTGTTATTATTTTTAGATGCGAGCTGCCTTCTGCCGCTCTGCGCATATAGCATACACATAAACTCGACAAAGACATCCTGTCTGAGGTCGTAAAAAAGACACAATCTGCTGCTGTTGCTGCTGCCGTGGATGGCAATTGTTGAGCGGTAATAAATCACAATTATCGTACTTCAATGTGACTATGCAGTCAAGATATGCATCTTGGCTGTGATTGTGGCCACAATTGGCAGCTGTTCAATAGCCCAGTTTCCCTGTGACGTCAATAGCCCTGACCTCAGTTAACCGAGTCAGTGGCCAGTGGCAAGATGAAGTCATTAAGGCACACAATCATCAGATCATCAGAAACCAAGCCAAATGAAATCAGACCAGACCCAAGCAGCAGACGGTTTGTCTGCTCGTCCAGAGAAACTTATTGGCAAAACTCCATGATCATAAATTATGTTATGCAGTCGAACAATTTTGTTTTTTCTTTCTTTTTTTTTGTTTACGTGCCAACGCGGCAGGTGGCGCTTTAATTACAGTGTATGTGTGTGTGTGTGTGTGTGTGTGTGTGTGTGTGTGTGTGTGTGTGTGTGTGTGTGTGTTAGTGTGCGTGTGTCGAAGAGGGAATTCCCAGGACGGTTGCCAAGATTCCTCAGCGTGCGCTGTTAAATTACGCAACAAAACAGAAGCACAGAACTTGAGAACAGCAACAAAATAAGACGCCAACACACACACACACACACACAGTAAAAGTTCATTGCCATTGAGCATCGTTTTTGGCGCTTTTGGAAGCGAACGTGAGAAAATCTTGCAATGATTTTGGCAAGCTACCATCTTGGCAAGCGTTCGGTTCCCCCATCATTGCGTGGTGGCCAGAGATGAATCTTTCGCCCCGGCTGCGTCTATCCTGTGCCTATTCGCTTCTGGGGAGTCCAAGCAACATGACGTATGAGTATTTGCTGAAACAGCATTTCCTAGCAATGAGTCTTCAAATGCTGAAAGTGTCGCCAAAATTGCAGATATTTCTTTCGTCATCCTTGTGCAAATTCTACAAAATTTTATAGATCTCTATTTGCTGTACAATGTTTAAAATGAAAAGGAACGAAATGTTAATTGGTGGTAGTCTCTAATAATTTACAGCTTGCAGGTCCTCACTCGATCAGTTTAAATGAACCAAAAGCTATCGATATCGTATTGCGTTCAAGATCTGTTCATTTGAACTTCTTACTCATCGTTGTCTAGATGTTTATAGATATACAAGGTTTGATAATGCTTCTGCTCCTCATATGCAAAAGCAATTCTAAAAACCACTTCTAAATATAATAGAAAATAAATGAATTGATTGGAATTCTGTATTACTAGTTAGTATTTCTTTATTTACAATTATCTAAGAATAAGCAAATTATGTAGTGCAATAAATCAAACTTCAAGTTTTTTCAAATACTTGTAATGAACTTAAGCGCATAACTTTTCCACTTTTATAATAAATCTTTTAATTGCTTTATGTAAAATTAAAAGTAACAATAACAAGTAAGAAAGCTACAGTCGAGTGTACTCGACTGTGAGATACCCGCTACCCATTTTAAATAAAAACAATATATTTTGCGGTATTTTTCACAAAATATACCAAATATACTGCAAAAATACTAAAAATATACCGAATGGTATATTTGGTATATCGACATAGTACCGCATTCAAAATATTCCATAGACGGCACAATATACCAGATTGTTAGCCAAAGCAACTAAGACCCCTAGTAAGTAGGCGTTTTTGCCCATACAAAAGTATTTCTTTAATAACTTCCAACATTTTTATCTAATCGCAACCAAATTCTCAGGAATCATAACTACTATAGTTATTATTGTATATACCAAATTTCGCAACTCTGGCTTTAAAATTACGGTTGTTATTCGTTTTTTTTTGATTTGCGGGGGCGGAAGTGGGCGTGGCAAAAATTTGAAACAAACTTGATCTGCGTGCAAACATAACAAATGCTGTCGAAAAAAAATTATAGCTCTATCTCTTATAGTCTCTGAGATCTAGGTGTTCATACGGACAGACGGACAGACGGACAGACACACAGACGGACAGACGGACATGGCTATATCGTCTCGGCTGTTCACGCTGATCAAGAATATATATACTTTATAGGGTCGGAGATGCCTCCTTCTATCTGTTACATACATTTCCTGCCGGCACAAAGTTATAATACCCTTCTACCCTATGGGTAGCGGGTATAAAAATTATCGCAAATTTAAATTGGATTTGTCTTATGAAAAACGATAAAAATATTTGGCCATTTTTTTTTGGGCTAGCTTCTTTAATTTAACATTTATGAGAAAATTTATACAACATTTATGCGTCACTCTTTTAAAATGGATCTTTCTAAGCAATAATTTAATACTATTTACGAGAAAACTGAAATAACATTTGTACGTACTATTTTGAAATGGATTTTTCCAAGTAAAAATTACAAACATCCCTTGCTCCAATTTCGCGCTCTCCCTCTCACTCACTCTATATGTCCTTTACTCAGCACTCACCCTCTTGTTCGTCTTTCTGTTTCTTTACAGCGATGCGCTAAAGGAGTCTCGTTTTGGCCAATTGGCGGCGACGGCCGCTGCAACGAAGTCTAAGGCCTGACCAACCAAAGACAACACGGCGCAGCGGATGAAAGTCTCGAGTTGGCTGAGAGCAGTGCAGTGCACTTGGCAAACTTACAAGAGTTGCACAACAAAGTCGCACACACACATACACACATGCACAATCTCACAGTCGCATACACACAGGCGCACACAAACGCACGGACTTGGGGAGATTGCTGTGCTCACACGCGCATGAGAAGTAAAACGTTGATGATAAATCACGCATACGCCTGTTGGCCCGGCAGACAACACTACAAGTTCGTGCTCGTGTGCCACGTGTATGTGTGTGCATCTGTGTCGGTGTGAGTGACACGACTTGCAGTGTAGCTCGGCTTGTTTGCCAACTGCAGTGCAGTCTGCTCGCTTATAGCCACAACTCGGACGAGTCGGCCGGCAGGCAATTGGCACGAACGATGCCTCCTTTGGCTACCACACAAGGCAACGCGACATTGGATAACAGCACGACAACCAATCAGAAGCGGCGACCAACCACAGCCGAAGCTGAAACCCGTGAGCCGAAGTTAACGTAGCCAACGATGCCAACTAACCCAAGCTGGTGACATTTTGTACATAGTATATGCAAGCAAAATTATTTAATTTAGTTCAGTTTGTAAGAGTCTCAACTAATTGTAAGTCACATGCCGGAAGCGTTAGCCCACAGAATAACAACTTATGTGGGCAGTAATATGAATGAATACGAATACTTAATATTCTTAATAACATGAAACGAAGATTGCAAAATGCGAAAACATAAATAAAGGATACAAAAACCGTAAAGCTCACGAGCCGCACACCCAAAAATAAACTGTTTTATTTATCTGGAGAGCAAAAAAAAAGGAAAGACAAGGCAATAATATAAATATAATAAATATACGAATAAATATATTGAAGCATTTAGGGGCATTCGTCTTTTATTTTAAAATTTTATTTTAACATTCGATTTAGAATTTACCAGTCATCGTCTGACCGGGTACGAGGATAATAAGGATGTCTGAACTCAGCGTTCTTCTTTTCGTTTTCACGGCGCCAACGAAGCGCCTTGACAACTAGCCAGCCTTGGGTTGCAAATACAACCAAATTGACTGCAAGCAAACTGTAGTTCTTGGGTATTATGACAAAAGAATAACGCGACCAAATTAAACCCGTTGTTGCCAGAATACCCGATTGATTCACAGATACCACCTGCGGTGGCCGATTCAACAGATCACTCAACCCGGCCAAAACAAGTGTCTTAAACAAAAAGAAGAAATTTATGTGATTATTTGATTGAACTTAGGCTGCCATTTAGCATTATGCTACTTACCCACTTGCCGAGTGGCGCCCAAAAGAATACAGTTTTCGGACCTAAAATGTGAATATTACAACTGAACTATTGATTTTTAAACAATGTGCATCATCACCTGCCGGAGCCTCCCAAAAGGGTCGGGCTACTTGAGGCACCACCTTGTCAACCGAATTGATGACCGTGTTATACAATGCAGACAAAGGTCCTCGCCCCTTCGACATTGTTAAGATGGATTAAAAAATAAAATAAAATAAAAACAATAATTTCAAAAACAATATTTTGCCGAAATTGTATACCGAAGACTACACCGAAATGTATTTAATTTAGACGTCAAAGCAGTGTTGAGTTAGATATAGAATGCAACGCTTTCTATAGTTGACGAAATTGACAAAAATTATAAATATAATATTAATTGATAAGTTTTCCAAATAAGTGAGCTTACTCCGGAACAAGCATTTTTGTAATAACCATGTTGAATGTGAAAATTATATTCCAATTAACATTTATTTATGTAGAAATATAACATTCTATAATTATGACGTAATAAATTTAAATTGTATTAGACATGTGTACAGAAAATAGGGTATATTTTTCATTTGGAAAACGGAACTGAAATATTACCAATATTAGATACAAGATGATAGGGTGGACCCTTGCGATCCATGCAATATACACAGGATATGTCTGAGATATTCGCATTTTTAATTTTTATGCGCAATATTGCTTGCATTAGTTTGCATAAGTTTGCTTTAAAATAGTTGAGCCCAACAATTAACGGCTGAGAATGATAAGATCGAAGATCCCATGTTAAATGCCAGTTGGTCAAATGAAATACCATGAGAACAAAAATCAGCAGCAAGGAGAAATACAAACATTAAAGAGTGGCGCAGTAAAAGTATGCTGCAAAATATTAGTAATTTACCCGGACCTAATAGTACATCCTAAAAGTATATTAAGATAAATTTAGCAACTATTAATTTCGAGTGATGGGGTACCGTCATAAATGGACATCCTAAAAGTATGCTTTCTAATAGTTTTAACTGAAATACTTTGCAAGTAATTCATCGGATGTAAAAGTATGCAAAGATATATTAGCTATTTATATTGATAGCACTAACCATACAATACATAGATGCTTCAGCCAGAACAATTTTTTGTATCATCAAAAACAGTATTATTGCAACCCCAGTCGGGCCGTGCGCTGCGATTCGAACACCGAGCCTCTTCGGCTCATTCGAAAAATCGAAGTTCTAACGCAGCCAGTGCTGCCAATTTGGATTTTTTTCCGTCAAAACTGGCTTTTTTTGAAGGCTAAATGCGGGAAAAATTTGTGAATTGCGGGAATTGTGAAAAGCGGGAGTTCTAGCTTTTTTAGAAATTCTGTTGGCTTTTTCCCAACTTTTTTTGTGTTGTTAACACAAAAGTACAAAATATGGAAAAGTGGCAGATTTCCGATAGTCACTTATAAACAATCCAGAAAATGTGTTGGCGTATCGATTGTTTTCTCGAAATACGCTAATTTCATCACTCGCTTAGTGTTTCCATTTCAATTTGATCAAGTGGGCCAACATCAGCAACACAAACAAATTTTGGTCTTTAAAGATTCTGGTGAAAACCGGAGATTTTTTGAGTTGGCAACTGTGGCCATCCAAATATTGTGTTTGCCCTGGTCATACGCGATTTCTGGCTATTTGCCAGGTTAACCTAATTAAATCCAATTTAAGGAATGCATTCTAAGCATAAGTTAAAGTAATAATTTCAAGCAAAAGATATACTCTATTCATTTTTATTGTAATATAGAGAATCGGATTGTGACGGATGGGAAAATTCTGCGTCGACTATGAAGTGCCTATAAAATATCTGCAGATGATAGGCACTAAAATGTCATACGCAAATGAGACAGACTAAGGAGATAACGATAAAATAATGCAAATCTTTATCTTTTAAACAAAAATGAACTTAATAAATTGTTATTTTTGAAGACATTTTTTCTCTTTTTTTTATACATTTGTTTTTAGCTTTTTTTTGGATTTTGTAATAATTTTTTTTTTTAGTTTTTTTCTCCATTCATTCCGTCAAAAACAGCTCATCTTACCGGAGCATCAGTTTGAATTTTCTAGCAAGACATGGTATCTGGATAGAATTAAAAATTAGAGTTAGAATCTCCTTTTTGGCAGCATGTGAAATGAAAGCTGGGACCCCTCAGGGCAGTTTTCTTGGCCCACTGTTCTATTCCTTATAGACTTTTGACCTACACATCTTCTATTAAGATCTTACATTTTACTTACCTACAGTCGATAACATATTTTATGTTATCTATTAAATTTTACATTAATGAAATGAGCTTGTAGTTTGAATTTTAAATACATCACAAAACGGCTATAGGGGTAGAGAAAAGTTGACTCGTGACCAGAGCTTGCAAATAACTGTCGACCGTTTCTCGTTATCCGCAAATAAGTGTCTCTCTCTGACACTATACGAAAAGACTCAGAGAGCAACCGTTTTATGGGTTCTTGAATAAGATCGCTCGCGCTCAGACCGAAACCCGTTTTTTTTTATCCTGTTTTGTTTCGGTTGTTCCAAGACCGTTTTGTCGTATTCAGTGAAAATAAAAGTCGTTTGCGTATGTATTGGTATACATTCACACGCATAGGCAAGCAAATCTTGAAGCGTTCGTTTTGCAGACGAAATACAGTAGAATCCGGTTATAACGAAGCCGCTTATAGTGTCCGTCCGGTTGTTGTGACGAAAACTCGCACGACCCATACAAATTAAATTGATTAAAACATTAATTAATTGTATTTAAAAAACCTATGGCAACTATAAAATAAACAAAATTTTATTTTTCTCCTTTTGGTTAGTGGGTCTTCCGGATATAATGACGGTCCCTTGAAAGTCGCTATAACCGGATTCTACTGTGTTTCGTCTGCAAAACGAACGCAACAACAACGAAAGTAAGTGTGAAGACCGTTTGCGTTGAGTTTTTCGATCAATCGGTCTTTTGCTGACTCTCTTTGTGCGAGCGTTTCTCGTTCCGCTCTTTACGCACTGCTCATTGAACCAGTGATGCCAATTTGTCCTTTTTCCGGACAGATCTGTCCTGTTTTTAACGTTTCATCCGGAAAAAATTGAAAATCATCCGCATACCTGAAATCTGTCCTTATTTTAGATTTTTCATCCGGAAATCTGTCCTTTTTTTTAAATCTAATATAAATTCTTTATTTTTCTAAAATAGTTGCTTTCGCGCTCCAATTTAAATTTATTAGTAGCTCTAAAATTTGAAACAGGTGGCAACTTTTCGCGGCTGCCATACTTATATCGACAGTTTGGTAAAAAATTAATCGAAAAACTCTATTCACGGTTTACTTGCACTATCTGTTTCGGTACTGAACACACAATTTCAAAATTTGTATTATTAAATTAAAAATGCAAAAAAAAACATGTATACGCAAAAGTTTCGGGACTGTTGGCTACTGCAGCCCGATTTTATAGATTGGATTAGCCGACATAATTCAGACATTAACAAGGCCTTTTTCAAATACTGCAAATACAGTATTTACTGTAAAATTTACCAAATAAGAGTGCACATGACGACAAAAAAACAAACGCAAAATACATCAAGTTTAGTGAAACAAAGTAAAATTTGTTTCGAGCCGGTGAAATCTTCAGAAACTTGTCGCCAAGAAGCTGAATTAGTATTAGAAGTGAATTAATAAAAACACATTTTGACGCCAAGAAACTTAAATTGCACAGAACCAAGTGCACTAACCTTATTAGAAATGTAGTGTCCGCCAGACACTGCCTGTGCCTGAAAAGTATCTCCAAAAATTGGCTCCATGGCTACTTATGAGGACAGCAATAATGACGAAAGAAAAATTATCGAAGCTGCCTTAAAACTATTATCTTAATAATAAATAACAAAATTATTGTAAACAAACTTTTTGTCTCTTTTTCTATCCTTTTTATAATATTTTCATCCTATTTTTCCTGTTTTTTTTTTCTCAATCTGTCCTTTTTTTTCGAAAAAATGTTGGCATCACTGCATTTAACGACCGAAATACAAAGAGCTCAACGAAAAGCGCTCAACAGAAAACAGAAATGAAGACACCAAAAGTCTCTTGCTCAGAGCGAGAGCGAAAGAGTACGAACTTTTTCGCTTGTGCTCGCAACGAGAGCACAACAAAAAAAACGGTCGACAGTTATTTGCAAGCTATACTCGTGACCGATAATTTTTGGGGTATTGTGTGGTCAATATTTCTAGTATTTTTTAAAGACGGTGGCATTATTTATCGTTATGACGTGGTCACACTGCTCTTGGCTAAAAACAAAACAAACAGCAATTTCACTAAATTTGTCTAGTCTACGAAATGTTACGAAATTGTACTTTGTTTTATCCGAACAGGTAAGTAAGTTATATTACTGCGGATTATTATTAATTAATTGTGTAATCTACGAAATAGGGCGAATAAGTCGCTGCTCAGAAGGCTGCCAAGATGCTTCAGCTTGGATCAAACGTCCACGGCAACCGGCAGCTCGCACCAACAGGAACAACAACAAAATGCCGACACTGCGCGTGAGGTGAAACATCATGAGAACTTTGCCTCTGATTGGTGGAACAAAAAGGGTCCGATGGCGGCGCTGCACGCCTTAAACGAAATCAGGTAACCACAATTAATTCCTTTGCAACAATATCCACAAAATATATTAATTTACAGAGTGCCTTTAATACGTGATGGAATTATTGCGCGCGGCATTGTTAATTCCGCTTACATAAACACAACAAATGTGCTTAACGGTCAACGAATATTGGAAGTTGGTTGCGGTGCTGGCTTATTAACAGAGCAACTAGCTCGGCTGGGCGCTCAAGTAACTGGCATTGATCTGGGCGAAGAACTGATAAACAAGGCACGTTCCCATTTGACTGAAAGTAGCCCAGAACTTTGCTCGAAGGTGGATTATAAAGTGCAGCCAATTGATCAGCATGCCAAGACAAATGACAATCACTACGATGCCGTCATTGTGTCTGAGGTATTGGAGCATGTGGAGGACAAGGTGGCGCTACTCGAGGCTTCTGTGCGCACTCTTAAACCAGGTGGATCCATCTTCATCACCACACTGAATAAAACGTTACCTATGTGGCTGGGTGGCATTGTCTTAGGGGAATATGTGCTGAACTTGGCGCCCAAAGGAACACATCATTGGGATAAAATGATTGCGCCTCTGGATGTGCAGCGCATATTGGATACAAGTGAGCACGAAAACTTACTATTTAAATTGCTTCTTCTATTTACAATTCTCTTTTACAGTGCATTGTCAAACTGTATTGATCAATGGCAGCACCTACGATTTCTGGCGCAACACTTGGCGTTGGATCAATTCAACACAATTTTGTTATGCTCTGCAGGCTGTGAAACAGGAGTAGCTTTACAAGTTTAGTGTTTATTATGTTTTCTAAATTAACCTTATTAATTACACTTATTCGTCATCTTGGCGCGGCTTTTTAAATTGTCCTTTTTTGTGCAGTCGTTGTTGTTCATTTGACTTACGCTTGTGAAACTCATTTTTCGTACTGAATTTCTTGCCCATTGTTTTGCTTGCAGCCGGTGTTTGATTCGCATAATAAGTTTCCACCATCTCCTGATCGGTCACCTCTTTGGGCTGTTCGGGTCGCGAATTGCCATCCTTTTCCACCTGCTCCAGTTCCATTAAACGCTCTATCTCTGGGTTCATCCCGCGGAAGCTGAGACGTCCATCAATTAAGCCTTCACAAATCGCATAACTTGGCTCAATTATGAAATTCGAGTTGCTGTTTAACATTTTAGTATTGAGCTCATTGGAATATAATGCGCGACTTTGTTCGTCGTCGTCCTCCTTGGCAACTTTCAGTTTGGTGCGCTGCATAAACTTCATGTCCAAGACGCCGCGGGACAGACGGGGCTTCATTTTAGACGGCATTTTTGTGGGTTTTATTTCTTATATTTTTCAATGCACGTTGTTTTCAATTGGTATGGTAGCAAACAAACTGTGTATTACCGACCTATCGATGAATTGGCCTTGTAAATATATCGGTGTTTTGTTTCTGTTTTGAATAGATGCGGAACATAACAAACTAGAGATGGTAAACTATTGGTATGTATGTATCGATATTTTTACTTATTTATATTCTCTTTACAATATGTGAAATAAGTAGAACATATAAACCCTTTCGGAATTATTCTTTCGTTGAAACGTTCGCTTAAATAATTCCTTATGTGTTCATCCACATGCTGTAAAGTAACGAAAAAATATCTGTATATGGTACACAATACTGCAAAACTATAGTGTTGGATAAATGCTAAAATAGCCATCGCGGGCATCCTTTGAAATATAGAAGCAAACATTAAGTGTTACCTTGTGTATTAGTGCTTTCGTAAGTATGCTCAAAATTTTTACCTGTAATAATTAAGCGTAAATAATTTGCTACAATTAGGTGCCACAAATTAAAAAAATTCTGTATTGCTTGATAATTATCTTGATTAAAAGAAGTTCATACACACTTTGTGATTTGGATACAAATGTTAATGTACAGCGTGACACGCAATTAAAGCACCTGGTGAGCGCGCGTTTCATATACACATGGCTGGGAATGACAGTGTGGTTAAGACAAAATATAATACAATACAGACCATTCCACATAATAACTCAAGCTACCTTTTGGTTGCAATAATAAGCCACATGTTATTTTTTTTGCCAAAGCCAACATGAACAATTGAAAACAATGTTTTATTGTTCAATAAATTGTGGTGGCTTGTCGATAACATAAGTGAAGTGATTCAGGTCACTGAACCATATTCCAAAGATAAACTTGGAAATTTGTACAAATTAGTTTATTTACAAATATTTTTATTTATTTGTGGCACGTGGCACACGTAATGAAAACGTATTCGTTTTGTAAACATGTAATAAATTATTTGCGCCAACCTAAATTCTTCGATAACAAGGGGTGGTGGGTCGATAAATTTGCACTAAACAACCCTGATGCGCAGTGCTGGGAGAATGAAAAAAGTGACATAAATGGCGGAATTGTGCTCAAGCGCCAACATTTGTATTTAATTGAGATTTATCAACAAAATAAGCAAATATTTTCATTGACCAAACTTAGAGTATACAAAGTGTGGCAACCAATTCGTCAGCAATCATCACACAAACGGTTTTATTTAAGCGCGCGCCATGTACAAGCGTAAATCTGCAGCTATGGTCGCCAAGCAGCAGCAGCGGATCATTGCCAGCAACAGCAGCAGCAGTAGCCCTGAAATTGATGACTCTGCTGCTGCAGCTGATCTCGAGATGGAGATGGATGCAAAACCATATGACAGTTTCCATATAGAACTGTCGTCACCGGAAAAACAACAAAAACAAACGCAGCAGCAGCCACAACAGCAATCACAATCATCGCAATCCTCCCAATCGCAGCCCAGTCAACAGCGCTCAGTGGGTTCGTTAGTGATATTGACCCAGAAATTTGTCGACCTGATGAAACAGAATGGCGGCTCAATAGATTTAAAAGAGGTAATTCGAAGCTGTATTATAGTTAATTACGGTGACTAATATTCTCTCTTATTTAGGCCACAAAAATCTTGGATGTGCAGAAGCGACGTATTTATGATATCACCAATGTCCTCGAGGGCATTGGCTTGATAGATAAAGGCAGACACTGTTCACTAGTGCGCTGGCGGTAAGCTAAACTTATATACATACATATGTCTAAAATAAAATTTATACTTTACAAAATGTCGTACTGTACTTCGATAGCTTAGGTGTTGCTTCTCTTATACATAGCTGTATATTGATTGTCTTATACCTTTTAGTGGCGGCGGTTTCACGAATGCCAAGGATCGCAAAGATTATGATGTGGCTTGTGAGCGCACATATCATCTGAAAACCATTGAAGATGATTTGGACAGACAGCTGGAGTATGCGCAACGCAATTTACACTTCATCATGCAGGATCCTAGCAATCAGTCCTACGCATATGTAACGCGCGATGACTTGCTGCAGTTGTATGGGGATGATTCCGTCTTTACCATACCCAACTATGACGAAGAAGTGGAGATTCAGCGCAATGAAGTAAGCAAAAGCAACCCGTATAATAATAATTAGGGGGAAAAAAGTGTAATATATTCCATTTGTACCCACAGAGTGAGCTGCGTGTTTCGTTGGATAATGGCAGTACAATCGATATACGTCTGGTAACCAACCAAGGCAAAGCGACAGCGAATCCCCAAGATGCCGACGGACCTTTTGATGAGAGACACTTGGATGCGTCGTCGCCATCGCCATCAGCACCATCGTCACCGTCACACTCGAGCGATGATGCAGGTGTCGTAATGGGTAGCACTGGTAACGTCATCAAAGATGAGCATACTTATTCTTGCAATCCTGAACTAAAGGATGAGATGAAGGCTTTAGAAAATGAACTGACAGCGAAAATCATATTTCAAAATTATATGGCCGGCCATTCACTCAGGCGATTTTATCCAGACGATCCGAATCTAGGTAACTTTAGCACAACCATAGTCCAAGCGCAGTTGTCACAAGGAATTTTTGTGTATTTACAGAAAACTCGCCACTTGTCCAGCTGAATCCACCTCAAGAAGACTTCAATTTTGTACTGAAAAATGACGAAGGAATCTGCGAGCTTTTTGACGTACACTGCTAAGGCGTTTAGAGCTCGCAATTGTATGTGGCCGAGTGCGTTGTGCAAATAATTAAGTTTAGTAAAATTTTGACCTTTAAATATTGTTTTATACTGTAGACATTTTAAATTAGATTAATTGTAAATGTACTTTTTGGGCCAATAAAAATACGTCTATACGGATGCATGAAAATCGAACAAATGCATTTGCTGTGAGGTTGGAACACTTTAATAATTAAAAGTGCGCGCCAACTGGCAATATCTACATGTACATCGGGCCACATATGTACATATATTTATTTATAGCAGTATAGAGATAGCGTGACCACAAGCCGCAAAGTACTATATTACTATTTAAGAACAGACATCATCAAATGCATATTGGGCACACTCGAGCAGTGTTGCCAGTTTAGCAATTTAGTTGCTAGATCTAGCAACTTTTCAAAATATTTGCAACTTTTTTTTTGAAAATGCTATTAGCTACAAATCTAGCAACTTTTTATTTTTTGTTAGCTTTTTTAGCAATTTTACATTTATATTTTACTTAAAGCCTTTTTATTTTGTATTTTTGCCATTCACTGCAAAAGTTGCGATTAATAGTTCACTATGAAATCGATACTTATATTAAACTGAATGCTTCGATTATATGAGCTACATACTTGAGTTCACTGACTTGAAAAGTTGACTGCATTTCCAAAGTTCACTGTGCCAAGTGTTTTTATACCCTTCTATCCTATAGGTAGTGGCAGGAAATGTAACTTTGTGCCGGCAGGAAATGTATGTAACAGGTAGAAGGAAGCATCTCTGGCCCTATAAAGTATATGTATTCTTAATCCGCGTCAACAGCCGAGACGATCTAGCCATGTCCGTCTGTCTGTCTGACCGTCTGTCCGTATGAAACACTGGATCTTATAGACTATAAGAAATAGAGCTATAATTTTTTTCGGCAGCATTTGTTGCCACACCCACTTCCGCCCTCGCAAAACAATAAAATCGAATATAAAGCGTAATTTTAAAGCTACAGCTGCGAATTTTGGTTAAGACAATAAGAACAATAATGATTCCTGAAAAGTTGGTTGCGATCATATAAGAATTGTGGAAGTTATTAAAGAAATATTTTTGTATGACCAAAAACGCCTACTTACTAGGGGTCTTAGTTGCTTTGGCTGACAATCTGATATACTGAGCTGCCTATGGTATATTTTGAATGTGGTACTATATCGATATACCAAATATACAATTTGGTATATTTTTAGAATGTAGAATTTTCGGAATATTTTGAAAATAAAACCCCAATATTTTGCTTTTATTCAAAAGAGGGTAGAGGGTATCTCACAGTCAAGCACACTCGACTGTAGCTTTTTTACTTGTTTTATTATTATTTGTTTTAAATTAAATGAAGATAACAAAAGTATATAAGCAACATTTATAAGGTTAGTTTGGAATTTAAATATTTTTAATATAAATAAAACAAATTAAAAATTATTTTTATATATTTATATAAACAGGTATGGGCTACATAAGCATGAAAAATGAAAAATAATTTTTAGCAATTTTTAGCAACTTTTTTTCTCAAATCTAGCAACTTTTACTCCGAAGAATCTGGCAACACTGCACTCGAGTCTCAAGCAGATGATTAATCGATTATTTTTGGAACCAGATCGATAACGCTGTTCCCCGTAACATAACGGCACATGTCAAAAAGTGCAACTTCGTACGATGCGTAAAACTTGTTGTTGTAGCATACGCTCCATTATTGAAAATTAAACTATATTTATCAATAACGATGCGTACACGTGACATTATTCGCCTTTGGAATCAGGTTGTGGACCAAACGGGTATCGACAAATACACGGACAGACAGTGGCAGGAAATTTACGAAGAATTCCTGAATTCCATGTACGATAACAATGAACCCTACATAAGTGTTCAAAGTGTGAGTCTCTAAATTGCGAAAAGTGTAAATAAACGATAAAAGTTTAAATATTTCTGCAGGTGGAAAAGTTAGTGGATGAGCTTGAGGAGAATATGGAAATTTCAAAAAGTTTGAATACAAGCTCCGATATAGATGATGAACCGCTGTCGGCATTAAAAAATCGTCTGAAAGATAAAATCAAAGTGGATGCAACAATTCCACTAAGAAGATCCAAGCGACGATGTGTGGTTGACAATAATAATTTTAATCAGCAGTTGGCGGATATTAAATTTAAATCGGAGCAGCTGCAGATGCATTCGAAAACAGAGATGGCAAAGCACCAGGATAATGTACGTAAATTATTGAATTATTAAGTAAAGAATATATAGAAGACCTACGAGTTTCTTGGATTATCCCTAAAACATAAAGAATTGAAAATCGCAGAGATATTCAAATCGACTGTGCTCATGATTCTAAAGCCTTTACTAAAACTAATGTAAAAGTATTCCAAATATTTAAGTAGTTATGATCTTTTAGCCTTTTCATACTAAAAACCCACTCAATACCGTTCTAAAAAAGAATTAACTGAATATCTGAGTGATCTTTAAATCTGTTAATAGGCCTTGTGATCTTCGGACCTTTACTAACCAAAGCGTATCGGCTGTATACCTGTAACTGTCTCTAAAATACAAACTACTGATGACATCAAAGCTCTTCAATTTTGTTGTCATTTGTTTGTTCTTAACTAATGATTTTCCCCGTTTCAGGAGGATCTTTCAATGTTAGGCACAAGCCCCGAACAGAAAAAGGCTCAAACAAAAACATCAACAAACAAAACCGCAACTAAAAAGAAGCGAATAAACTCTGAAAACTTGACAGAACAAAACGAAGCAACTGCAAAACGAATGCGCACACAAAATAAGCTCACAATTGAAAAAGGGGACCATAAGATTGATAAAAATGAGAAACAACAAGTGCCTGGCAAATCTAATTTAGACAAGTTAAAGTCTAAGCCGCCTCGAATTAGGCGAGCGAAATCAAAGGCAGTATTGGTTAGTGCTTCAGTTGAGTTCATAGCTAATCAGTTTTTTTTGTTACCACAGATAATGGCACCGAATGCTCACATGCCACCCTCAGCCATAAATTTGACGCGAGGGCCAACTATGAACAATACTTCAAGCGCAGAAGAAGCTGTAACTCTAGAAGTTGTTGAAGCGGAAGATCTCAGTAGTCTAAGGATAGTGACAGAGAAAGACAGCGAAGAAAAAGAACCTGTTAATGTTGACAAAAATGCTGACCAAAAAAATGCTGATTTCAATCAATTGTTGGCCAATGATGAATCTCTTGATGTTGATATAATTAATGTTACTGAAGACGACGAACCTTTTCAAGGATTTGACGAAAAAACGAAAATCGAAATTTATCGCGATTTGGCCAATTCAACACAAAATCTAGACAATTTGGCCATCGAATTGGCGGATGAAATTCACTCCGAATTGGATTCAATATTACACAATGATCGCAGCTCATGCAATCAGAATGCGGTGCTGCAAAATGATCCCAAATTAACAAATGAATCCATAGATTTGCTTGAAGAAATAGACGATCTTTCGCTTACAAATGATTTATTTATGTCTTCGGAGGCAGCTACAAACAGCTTAGCAACGAACTTTAATTTATTAGAACAGAATACAATGTTAGACGATGAGCTTAACTTAACACAGGAATCCATAGAAATATTGCAGAGTAATATCCACTCAATGGAAATAAGTCGAACGATGCTACAAAATGATCTATATTTGTCCACGGAGACAGGATCAGAAAATGCATCGATAGAACATGATCTCAACTTGACAAACTTAGCAACAGATGCTCAGAACAGTACATTCTTGTACCAGTATGCGTCAATATCACAGGGTAATCTTAACTCATTGGTTCCACGAGCAATACTTCAATGTGATCGAAGCTCTGCCACGGGCTCTTCCACGGAAACCGCATCAGAAAGTATCGCCGTGACCCATGAAGATGATCAAAACTTGACAAACCAAAATTCTTTAGAGTTGAAGAAGCAAATCTTATTTCAAGAAAGTTCTTGCTGCCAAATGGATACAGAGCCTATTGAAAATGCAGTTGTAACACAGTATACAGACCTTAACTTAATAAGCCAAGGACCAGATAATATTGCTTTGGTCGAGCACGACAATCTTAAAACGACCATACAACAGAATAAGAATAATGACAAAACTCCCTTAGAGCAGGACGCGTTATTGCAAGATGAGCTTAATTCCGAAATCGACTCGGACGATGTCCTTTCATTGATCACTTCCTGGGACGGCGGCATGGATGACATTGATGAGCGAAATTCAATTGTGAATGAAATGGATAGGAATGAATCAGATATTGCTGCTTCAATTTTTGACTCTATGAGTCCATTGACAGCACTTACTACAACTGCTGTCAGTCTAGAAGCTACAGCTCATCCGGCAACTAATGCTGTAAAATCCAACATATCACTTAATGACTTGCGCAGCTTTCGTATTCCCAAGAAAACGAATAATCCAAAGTGGCAGATTGAGACGCTGCAGGAACCACATAAACAGGCGTTGGTGAATGGAGAGCAGCAACAACGAGAGTCCGAGAAAGCGAGGCAACAGCCTGCTAACAACATCGAGTACAAGCAGCAACATCGAGTCGTTAATGGCAGACAGCAACAAAAAGAGTCTTTAGTAAATGACAATCGCCAGCTGCCCAGATGCAATGCTCAGAAAGTACCGTTCTTCAATGGCAATCCACAGCAGCCCACGATAGCCAATTTACAGCGGCAAAAGCCTCTGAAGCCAGAAACACAGCTATGCAGGCCGATACGAGCAGCAGTTCCGGATGCAGTTCCGATCTTTGCACCACCTTATCAAAGGTCAGAGCAGCCAGCAGCGTCAAGCAGCGTGTCCAGCACTTTCAACATCTATAGAGGCATGGGACGCAACAGCACCGCGTTTGACATCAAATGCTGGAATTATTTGGATGGTTGCTGCGCCAATCTCAACTGCAATCATCAACTCAGCGAGATTGGTGATGTCAGGCGTCGTCTGAACTCCATGACCAATAAACAACTTATTGACTGCTATAACTTCATGTTGCGCCATAGGCTTCTATTTCAAAAGTATTTCGCTTTGTTTGCCACAATCTTTGGCAGTCGTCAGATGCACAACTATATGCTCAGGATGATTAACGATTGTTGTCTGTATATGGAGTTGTGTGCACCATTTATAGTCGATATCTACGAAACGCTGTTACGCTTTCATATGACACCACAGGTGACTGTCGCTCACTTAATGAAATATCTGTGGCAACCAAATGCATTGCTGCAATATCCGCTGTTAATCCTCGAGTTGCTCAAAATATTGGCCATTGAATATTGGCACAATTATATGCCGCAATTAGAGGAACTCTTTGATACCCTTGCATTTCCTATTCCTCTGGAGTTCGGCAGGCAAATTGCTGAGTTTGCTGTGACCCAGAAAAATGAAATGCTCAAGATAAATGTATGTCAGCTGGTTCTTTTTACTCCTATAGGCGGCTCGTACTGGACTGCGTCAACGGTTGCTGAAATCTTACTCAACGATAGCGCAGGTCAGCCAAATCCGCAACTGCAAACACTGCTGCTTGCAATCCGAAAGCATATTCAGCAATCGCAACAAATTCATTCGCAACAGCATCAATATCCCCAACAACAACAGCAACCTTATTCGCCGTATTCCATTGAGCAACAACGTTTTCGTGATAATCAGCAGCAACAGCAATATTTTGGAGATCGGCAACAGCGACCGCAGCATTCTCGTGATCAGCAGCAGCAACACTTTAAGCGTTACCAAGAGCTTCGGCCACGCACCAAGAGCTGGGTGGACAAACCCTAAAATAAGCCTCGATAATAAGTTCAAGCAGCAGCTACGATGTTTCGTTTTAAAGCTACTTGTTTTCATCAATTTAATCAGCTTAATCTTTTTATTTCATTACAGCTTACGTACGGCCGTAAGATTTGAATTAGTTTAAGTGTGCTGTTGGACAGCACCAAAGTTTTTGCTTTAACCTTTTTAATCTTAGTCCACTTCTGGAGTTTTACACAAATAAAAAGATGTATTTCTTTCAGAAAATTAGTGTTGTACATTTATTTAAATTACTTATATGATTACTAATTAATTCCGCTTTTTGCCACGATTCCAATTCTTTTTGGCACCGCCAGCGCCCCTCTTGTTCTTATAGTTGTTATTCCCACCCTTGCCCATGGGTTTCATGCGCTTGCGCGCACCCGTAAACTGTTCCGAATCATCGTGGTCCCCTCCAGCAGCCGAACGCTTAGTGCCACCGCCTTTGCCACCCTTGTAGCCCTTGCTATCCTCCAGATCCTTGAGCTCCAGTTTCGCTGTACGTTGTGCTTCCGCCACACGCTCCTGCAGAGCCATCACCTCATCCTCCTCGCATTTGTACAGAGGCAACTGTTTGCCCAGCAAATGTTCGATACGCTGATACAATTCAATGTCATACTGACTGACCATAGTGATGGCTTGCCCGGAACGTCCGGCACGCGCTGTGCGTCCCACACGATGTATGTAATCCTTACTGTGCGTGGGTATATCAAAGTTAACCACCACATCCACATGGGGAATGTCAAGACCACGTGAGGCAACATCGGTGGATATCAAAATCGAACGATTTTTCGCCTTAAATTTGTTGAGCGCTGCCAAGCGTTTGTTCTGCGACATCTGTCCGTGCAACGGAATCGCGGCTAAGCCCAGAGCTCGCAACATCAAGGCAGTCTTCACAGTGTTGTTGCAAGTGCTGCAGAAGATCATGAAACTGTTGCCAGCCAGCTCGTTGAGGATGTGCACCAGATAGACGTCTTTGTATTTTACAGGTATAAATAGATAATATTGCTGTAGCTGATCGACAGTTTGATATTTGTTGGAGACTTCCACTTTGACAGGATCTTTGAGGGAGGCACGTTGTAGTTTCTTTACCTTTTTCGTCATCGTGGCACTGAACAGAAACGTTCGTCGTTCACGTGGCAATACTTTGAGAATCTTATCCAACTCCACCTCAAAGTCCATGTTGAGGATGCGATCAGCTTCGTCCATAACCAGATATTTAATGGCCTTCAGATTGAAGCCCTTAAGGTTCTCCAGATGATCCACAAGTCGACCGGGTGTGGCAATGATTATATGTGGTTTCTTGGCCAGCTGCAGTCCTTGGGCTACCATGTCCATGCCGCCAACAATGACGCAACACTTAATGCCAATGCCGCTGCCTTAAAGTCAAAGAACAAAAACGTGCACTTTAACAACATGTCACAAATATTTACGCCATACATTGGAAAGAAGGTAGTGAACTCAGAGGTAGTGACGAATAAAGAAATAATACATTTCATATTTACGTTTTACAAACATAAAATCAAAAAGGTTTTAACATCATTGTGTTGGATTATTCCTAGTACTGAATATAATATAATTGAAACTCACCCAACGCCTCAAATTGTTCACCAATTTGGAATGCGAGTTCACGTGTTGGCGTTAAGACCAGTGCGAAATAACGTTGCGGATTCTCTAGTAATGCATGCAAAATAGGCAGCGCAAAGGCGCCGGTTTTACCCGATCCTGTTTCTGCCAAACCAATTACATCCTTGCCCTGTATGGCAACTGGTATCGCTTCCTTTTGAATTTTTGAAGGCGCCTTCCACTTTAGCTCATCACAAGCCTTGCACAGTGTTTCATTGAGACCCTAAGCGCATTAAAATCTTTGTGGTTAGCATTTAAAGTTTGCTTGGTATTAACTTAAGTAACTTACAAGATCTTTCCACGTTAGCGCCTTGTCGCCATTTTCAATTTTATCCTCATCGGCCGCGGACGCATCGTCATCAGACTCATTTTCAGTTTCTTTATCGTCGCCGTCGTCTTCCCCATCCTCTTCTTTGGCATCTGTGTTTTCTTGCTCTTCGTCAGCACTGAGTTCTTCATCGCTTGTTTGCAATTGCGCTTGCTCGTCTTCTGAAGTTTCCGACATTTTTTTACATATTCTTAACACATTTACGTCAAGCGAATATTACCACCAGTTGCCGCACGTGTTCGGAGAGAAAAGAACGTGCTTGTTGGCGTGTGACCGTACTCCAAGTTTCTGAAAATACTTTTCACGCAAAAATTGATTTCATTACGTATTTCACGATTTGGCAACTCTGGCTAAATAAATTGATAAGTTCGCCAATTATTCATCAAAGTAGCACTGTTAAATATAAATTATTTATTAAATAAAAATTCATTATTTAATTAGTTTAAATAATATCCTTATGTATTGTGGTTCTTTTCTTATAAATATTTGTATTCAATATTTTATGGTCTAATATAAAACATTTGGTAGAATTTTTTTTTATATATGGTGTATATAGAAGAAATTCAGTCATACAGTATTACTGGAAACTGTGATTTCTTTTTAATGAGAAATCCGCGAACATTTTAGAAAAATACAAGATACGTGGAATGTGGCTTGAGAGGCATAGAACAAGTGGAAATGTTTTTTGAGTGATATTTTAGAATTTAGTTCTGAGTATTGGTGAATCACAAATAATAAATAATATTAATTATAGTAAGCGAATGAATATTTCAATAAAGAGAATCTTAAAATAAATTTATTAATTAATAATAAATAGTATTTCAAGAGACTGAAATTGTATATAATCAAATTTAATTTGGAGCTGAATGGTATTATGTATCGTTATCGGCGCGGTCACACTGACCTCAATTTGCAGCACGACAAAACGAAAAAAATAACAAAACTTAGAAAATTTAGTGTTCAAATGAAAAGTAAGCACTCATCAATAGTATTGCACATATATTGCATACACGTTGCACAACTACATCAGTTGGTAAAATTCGTAATAAATCAATAAGCATACACATACACCAAAGAAAGTGCAATTTTTGTGGAGTAACTAAACGCCCACAAAATACTCAAAACGGCGATAAAACTAAAATAATTAAAATAATATATTTACAATGAGAACTGCTGTACTCGATAGTAATAAATGTTAAACTGACATATATAGTGGAGATGATATATTTGCTAACCAAAAAAATATAAATTTGCAATTGCATTTTATAGGTAAACCTTAAAAATCCATTGTGAAAAATTGTGGGGTGGTGGGAGTAAAACGGATACTCAATAGTAAAACAGAGAGAGAGCGAGCGAGCACCTCGTAAGCCAGTGTGTAGCGTGAGCGAGTGTGTGTGTGCAGTGAGTGAGTGAGTGAGTGGAGGAGCGTGACATGTATTTCATGTGTACTCAGCAGCGGCCGAAGAGAGCGCATTAAAGCAAGAACAAAACCACACACACACACGCAGGCACAGAAGCAAAGATTGTTGTGGGGGAGTTAGAGAGAGAGAGTCGACGTCGGTTCGGTTACTAGAAATACACACACTCTTTCGCCAGTGTAGGCAAATGCGTGTAGAATAGACACATACACATACAGAGACACAGACATACCGACAGACACGAGCGAGCGAAAAAGGAAAAAAGAAAGAAACCCAATCACTTCACTCGAAATAAGGCAGGCTAAGCAGAAAGCAACATGAATCCAGCGGTTGATGCGTGGGCGGTCACCCCGCGAGAGAAGTTGAAGTATCAGGAGCAGTTTAAGGCGCTGCAACCACAGGGCGGCTTTGTGACCGGTGCCCAAGCGAAAGGATTCTTCCTGCAGTCGCAGCTGCCGCCATTGATCTTGGGTCAAATCTGGTAAGTCTATAAATGAGTCACTTATTTCCCATGCATACATATTTGTTGTTGCTGATATTTGAGGCGTCAACCGATAAGACAAATATGTGCAGTATATATGAATGTGTTGTTGACATTGTTTTGTTTGGCTGCTTTTGTGATTTCATTCAACCACCATCTCCTATCTTTCATAGGGCTTTGGCTGATACGGATTCCGATGGCAAAATGAACATTAATGAGTTCAGCATCGCTTGCAAACTCATTAATTTAAAACTGCGCGGCATGGACGTGCCTAAGTTGCTGCCGCCCTCGCTGCTGGCTTCGCTGGCGGATGCTGCACCTGCGGCTGTTGGCCAAACGCCCACAATGACTCCACGAGGCTCGACCAGCTCCATGAGTCCCATTGATCCGCTCAAGAGCATGTCTGCTGTGCCTGCTGCAGCTGCTGTTGTGGCGCCTCCAGTTGTTGCGGCTCCGCCAGTTGTTGCGCCTGTAGCTGTGGCTGCGGTGCCCGCTGCGATTATCTCGCCACCGCCCAGCAACCCACCCAGTCGCCACATGTCCATTTCTGAGCGTGCGCCCTCCATTGAGTCACCGTAAGTTATTGAATATGAACACATTACTCTAAATTTAATCCATTTTATCCATATTCATTTATAGGCAAGCGGAGTGGGCTGTGCAGGCAGCACAGAAACGCAAATACACGCAGGTATTCAATGCCAATGATCGCACACGTTCCGGCTACTTGACAGGCGCCCAGGCACGTAGCGTGTTGGTGCAGAGCAAGCTGCCGCAAGTGACGCTTGCGCAGATCTGGACGCTGGCCGATGTCGATGGCGATGGACGGCTCAGCTGTGACGAGTTCATTTTGGCCATGTTTTTGTGCGAGAAAGCCATGACTGGTGAGAAGATACCGGTTACGCTGCCCTTGGATTGGGTGCCGCCCAGTTTGCGTAAGATTAAGTCGCGTCCTGGTTCCGTGTCCGGTGTGAGCTCTCGGCCCGGTTCACAGCCAGGCTCGCGTCATACTTCGGTGTCCTCGCAGGGCGGCGTCATGGCGGATGCTGATCCAGCAGCTGGATTGCCGCAAAGTAAGTTAAACTTCAATTATTTAAGTTGACTGTCTCTTTAATGTATTGCTTTTATTAGCATCCTTTGAGGACAAGCGAAAGGAGAATTATGAAAAGGGAAAGGTGGAGCTGGATCGCAGGCGTAAATTGATGGAGGATCAGCAACGCAAGGAGCGTGAAGAACGTGAGCGCAAGGAGCGCGAAGAAGCCGACAAACGTGAGAAGGCGCGTCTTGAAGCAGAGCGCAAGCAGCAGGAGGAATTGGAGCGCCAGTTGCAGCGACAGCGTGAAATCGAACAGGAGAAGGAGGAGCAACGTAAGCGCGAGTTGGAGGCCAAGGAGGCAGCTAGAAAGTGAGCAACGAACATTTTTTAAAAAGAGCTACAGAATTGATTCTTTGATTATCTCAATAGGGAGCTGGAGAAGCAGCGCCAGCAGGAATGGGAGCAGGCACGCATTGCCGAAATGAACGCACAGAAGCAGCGGGAACAGGAGCGTGTTCTCAAGCAGAAGGCACACAATACGCAGCTCAATGTGGAGCTTAGCACGCTCAACGAAAAGGTGAGCAGACAATGCAGTCAAAGTCAAGATTGGTAATTAATTCTGTTTGCAGATTAAGGATCTGTCGCAAAAGATTTGCGATACACGCGCTGGCGTCACCAATGTCAAGTCCGTGATTGATGGCATGCGCACACAGCGCGACACTTCTATGAGCGAAATGGGACAGCTAAAAGCGCGTATCAAGGAGCAGAACGCCAAGCTGTTGCAGCTGACTCAGGAGCGCGCTAAATGGGATGCCAAGAGCAAAGCCAGCGGTGGCGCCGTGGCCGGAGATGCAGCACAGCAGGAGCAGCTCAATGCAGCGTTTGCACACAAACAAGTGAGACTCTAAAAAGACACTCTAATTAGTTGATAAACTTATTACTCAAATTGTCATATCACTCTGTTAGCTGCTTATTAAGCAAATCAAGGATAAGGTGGAGAACATCAAGCAGGAAATTGAATCCAAGAAGGAGGATCTCAACTCGAACGATGTCACAATGCAGGAGTTAAAGGCCGAACTCTCGGCGCTAATCACCAAATGCGAACAGCTTTACAAGGAGTACGATGTGGAGCGGACTTCAGTGCTGGAATTGAAATATAATCGCAAGAATGAAACGTCTACAATTATCTCAACATCCGCCTGGGATACGGGCAGCGCTTGGGGCACATCCAGCGAACCAGCTGCTGTTGATGCCTATGGCAGCTATGGACTTAGTAATGACACAGCTGCTGCAACTGCTGCGGCTGCTGTGACGGCACCGGCTGTTGATCTCAGTGGACCGGCACCTGAAGGTTTTGTCAAATACCGTGCCGTCTACGAGTTCAATGCACGCAACACGGAGGAGATTACATTTGTGCCGGGCGATATAATTCTGGTGCCATTGGAGCAAAACGCTGAGCCTGGTTGGTTGGCGGGCGAGATTAACGGCCACACAGGTTGGTTCCCCGAGTCTTACGTCGAGAAGATTGAGGATGATCCAACAACTTCGACACCGGCTGCTGTTGAGCCAGCTGCCGTTGCCGCGACTGCTGCAGTTAACTACAATGACACTGGCGCTTTGTCGGCGACAGCGTTGGACTTGGATGCAACTGCAGCGGCAGCATCTGGAGCAGCGTTAACAACGACGGCAACGACAGGCGATGTCGAATATTATATAGCCGCATATCCTTATGAATCAGCTGAAGACGGTGACTTAAGCTTTAGTGCTGGCGAAATGGTGATGGTCATCAAAAAAGAGGGCGAGTGGTGGACGGGCACCATTGGCAATCGCACCGGCATGTTTCCCTCGAACTATGTGCAAAAGGCAGATGTGGGCACAGCCACAACAACAGCAACTGCTGCTCTTGCAAACGATGAGGAGGTCACCGAACAGGTAAACATTTAGCATTTTATTAAATGTAGCTGTTAGATTAGCCATGTAATGTGGTTAACGATCATATGCATCATCTACTAATCCAAAATGCTTTTCATGTGCTAAAAAACTAAAAACCAAATCAATACAATCCTACATCCATAACTACACACACACACATCATGCTGCTGACCAGGAGGCTACACACAATGGCAGCTCGGCATTTGCCGCTGAACCTGAGACACAACCGCAGACGCCACAAACGCATCAGGCACAGACGCCAACGCAACAGCCACAGGCCGCGGAGGCGTTGGAGGAGTCGCACACTAACGAAGATCTTGACACTGAGGTCTCGCAGATAAACACGCAGTCCAAGTCACAGAACGAACCGGCCGAGAGCTACAGCCGACCCATGTCACGCACTTCTTCCATGACACCCGTAAATAGTTGTTTTATACCCTTATATAACAAACACTTTGCTGTTTAATCGATGTTAACTAATCAACATTATATATACTTATTTCACTCTCCTACACACTTTTGCAGGGCATGCGCGCCAAACGTTCGGAGATTGCACAAGTTATTGCTCCATATGAGGCCACCAGCAGCGAGCAACTGTCGCTGACACGCGGCCAATTGATTATGATACGCAAAAAGACCGATTCCGGCTGGTGGGAAGGTGAACTCCAGGCCAAGGGCAGGCGTCGTCAGATTGGTTGGTTCCCTGCCACCTATGTGAAGGTGTTGCAGGGTGGACGCAACAGCGGACGCAATACTCCCGTCTCCGGCAGTCGCATTGAAATGACCGAGCAGATTTTGGGTAAGTTATCAACAAGCTGTACACAGTATTTGTAATTTGTATTAAGTTATGTGTTTTTTTTTTTAATTGCAGATAAAGTGATTGCTCTATATCCGTACAAAGCACAAAATGATGATGAGCTCTCGTTCGATAAGGACGATATTATTAGCGTCCTGGGCCGCGATGAGCCGGAATGGTGGCGCGGCGAACTGAATGGCCTCTCAGGGCTGTTTCCCAGCAACTATGTGGGTCCGTTTGTCACGTCCGGTAAGACAGCGAAACAGAACGGCACAAAAGCACAGTGAATCTCTCTCTGCCCACTTCCAACTCCCTTTATAAACACAACCATGACGATGCTTTAAAAGTAGTTTTTATACAACTCGCTCTCTCTCTATCTCGCCCCACAAAGAACTACATACATTCCAATTAAGATTATTTGTATTTCGTTTTGTTTATTTCGTTTCGCCTTTCGAATAAGTATTGCCAATTTATTCTCGCCGTCATACAAATATTTAGTTGTAAATTTGTTGCAATATCTACCCTCAAATTCTTGTGCATCTATTGTTAATTTGTTATTATTTAGTTGTTTAGCAATTTAATTAATGTGTAAGTTAAAAGGCCCTTCCAAACACTGTGTATCCTTTGTTAGCCAATCTCTAGTTTTAATTTATAATTGATCAATTGATATTGATTTTGCATTTGAATGCATATTTTGTAGTCCATTGATTTTGTATTTATTTTGTGTATTTTTTGTACTACTGTTGCTATTATTTATACAATATATTATACATGTTTATTCTGTACATAAACAAAACAAACAATAATGACTAATTCATTGATATTTTAAACCCCAACATTTGCTGCTCACAGGAAACGTATAACGAGCCAGTGGTTTTGGTCTCTAAGCGATAACAACATCAACAATAATAACTACAACAAAAACCACAACCACAACAAAAGAAAAGCAACAAATACATACGACTCGATAAGAGTCGAATAAATTATTAAGTTCAACCGCATTACATGAAATTATCTAATTGTAGTCGAAATTTAGCGACAGATTCGTCTTAGTTTTGAATTGAGCTAGCTTGAGCAGAGCGAGAAGATTAATTCTGAACTGACACCAAGCGCTTGATAATTATTATAATGCCCATTCAGCATTTATTTGACAACATTCGCATTCATTGATTTGACTTGGTTTGATATTGTCGTAAAAAATGAGAGCTCAGATATTTAACTTGTTCACTCATATAGAATCAAATGTGTGACTTTAAAATCTCATAATTGTAATCAATCAAATTACCATTTAAAATACAAAATGCAAATCGAAATCGAAAATCAAGTTACATATTTCAAAAAATAAAGGAAAGTATATACAATTAGATAATATGCATAATACATATACTAATTATATCAAAGGATAATTACATTTCTGTTCTACTATTAGATGTGTGTTTCAAGCCAATACCAAAAACCTAATTACATACATACTCATAAAACTTACATACATAATATATATATGTATATTTAAAGTGTTTTTCCCCCCCAAAATTCCTAAACGAATAATACATATACTAAAGAAATATATATATAATGATGGTTTTCCGTGTTTTCCACAACAATATGCGTACGTATTTGTATATATACTATAAATATATATATTATATATCTATCGCGATATTAATTGTTAACTAAATACTAAGCATGATGACCATTCACTAATCTTTAATCTGTATCGGAATATCGGACAGAAGTTCGACATTACACATAGAACAACAGTATTGGTAATAATAAAGAGAAATAGCACAGACCTGTTCCGGATTCTGCTTTCGTATCAATTTCATCTACTCAAGCAAAGGATTAGCTCTTAGTCCTCTTGACTTTGGTACTTAGGTTCTCGACGGTCCTAAAGGTGTGCAGAGTTTCTGCTCTAATTGGTTTGATCACTGAATCCGATCCAGGTCTGTAATATATATGTTAGCACTTTATATTGTTTAACTACTGTTACTTTTTTTTAGTTAATATATATGTAATTTTTTTTTAATTGTGGTCTACTTTAAGCGCTTATATCAACTGCCATAATTGTATTAGTTTGTATTATTATTATAATCTGAATGTTGGAAATTGGTTGCAAAAGATGTACTATATAAAACAGGGAGATATTGTATAAAACCTGCGTAGATCGATTATTACTTATGCTATTCCAAAATGCAATCTAGCTACAAACACAAAGACATATTATCATACTTACATATGTACTCATGTTATGTTCTGTTATGCTGTGCGTCAGTTCAATGCTAGTTACAGTTATAGTCTATCTTAAATTGTACTCCTAATGATACATATATCTCTTACTATATATACTATATATATACATTTATATATATAAAACCCACTCTCAATTGCCTTTCGAAATGATAACCAGTACATAACACTTGTAACTTGTTATTGCATACAACAACTATACATATACATATATATATCTGCATATATAGCGCAAATCGGAACTGTTCTTTCTTCCATTTTCACACTGAAACTATGCAACAATCGTGGCGAAAGTGAAAGTGAGAACAGTTTCGTGTATCCTTAGAAAAGTAAAGCGAAAATCGAATTATCTGACTTGACTCGCTCGGTATGCACTTGAAACCATATATATATTTATGTAGCTAATGTTGTGTTGATTATGAATTTAAATAAATACAACAACAAATTAATAACATAAAAAAGATCTATTATACAATGATAAATTAAGTAAATACTGCAAAAATTTCTTTAGCAAAATGTTAAATAGAGGCAAAAAAACGCAATGTCGGTTTATCATATGTATGTATGGATGAGATGCACACTTCTAATAGAGCCTAACTACTACACCCATATACATACACATCACACAAACACAAATAAACATAACGACGACTGTTTCGAATTTCATTTGCGTAACAATTTTACAAAAACTGCATCGAATTGGAAATAATTTTTTTCTACTCAAAATTTAATGCTGAAATGATCACTAAAATATGCAGTGAAATTGTAGCGTTAGTGAAATTGGGAACATCCATCATAATGCTCATAATAAGCGTATTTGTTTTTAATCGTTAAAGAGTTCATGAATTTAACTAAGCAGTAAAGCGTATATTATTAATCTACAAATTTGAATAAAGCATAAATAAAATAGCTAAAATTTACGTAAGCATAATACTCACACTTCCACACATACACACACATCCACACACACGCATACAATATACAGATACACTTTAAATACGAAATGGTGACCATCGATATACATAACTACCTACATCAATACATACCAGATATACATACAACGTACATATACATATATATATACAGTATTTAGAATGTGAAATGTGTGTATGTTTCATATTAACACATACGCATATAAATACGTACTTATATATATACATATACATATATAGACAGAGTTCTTCAAGAAATGCTAAACAAAAAAATCCAAAAAAAAAAACAAACGATTAAAACATTTATACTATATCAGTTTCAAAAAAGAATAAGAAATTAAAAAAAAAACAACAAAAAACAAATATTTGGTGAAATAAATGTATAAACGGAATTTCAAACAAAACAAAAATGCTTGAGAATTATGTCTATGAATATTCAGTGGCGGAAGAATGTCGAATTTTTTGCGTTTATTTTGATTTTTGCTTTTCTCCAACGAGTTCTATTAATTTTGTACTTACGCAGAGATCACATCCAGATCGTTACCCACCGTGTGTTCAGCTGCAACATCGTTGAATCTAAGCGGCAGAAGTTCCTTGCTGCGACTGTTCAGAGAAGAGGATCAGAGATTACATGGCACCATTCAAGCGGTGCATATCTCCAAGCGCAACAATGGTCAGCTCTTGGGCTGTGCCTATTTCCGGTTCGAGTGCACAGAGAACATGGCCAGAGCCATGTTGCAAGATAGCGATAATCCCGTCGTAGGTTGCGATGTCACTGTGAATTGGCAGTTGGCCAAAAGAAAGAAATGCAGCCCTTGGCTTCGATGGTGGTGTTGATGGCCCATTGAAAAAGTATTCAATTTGTTAATTATTTGATTTTCGTTTGCATTTATTTTTAGTAAAATTCACTTATACAATATTTAAAATCAGTTTAACAGTTTACAATTTTTATTTTTTCGGGTGTGTTTTTCTTTTTTCGCTAATTAATTTTGGTGAATTTTCGCAATTAGTTTTTGTCGGTATCAATTGTTAAGGTTTTTAGTTAATCGTATTTATTTAAATATGCACAACTTAAGGCCTACAGTATGAAATTAGCAAACGTTTTGCTGTATTTTTTCAATTTTAAGTTTTCTTTTATATAGTTATGCTCTCAAGCAAATTTAATGAGCTGTCGTTTTTCATATAAAGTTGTTATGTCAACAATGTTCTTTTTAGTTTTTCCAATTTTACAGATAGTGCTAAATGTTATATAGAAAACGCGCTCAATTAATAACACAGCTCTGATTATTTTCATTTACTATTTTTATTTTTTTGTTTAGCAAGTTTTTCGCAATTTATGTTTATGTTATTGTTTTTGTTTTATTGGTTTTAGTGTGAAATGACAATTAACAAGAAATTCCACGACGAAATTTCCTGAGGCTGCTTATTGTCTTTCTGTTAAATAAATTGAATAAGTCATGTTTATTAGTTAACTTGAAAATAAAACAGCATTCTTGAATAGGTAGCGCTTTTTAGCTGCTTCACAACTGAATGATCGCATTTGGACAAAGTTAAGGTGCATACTATACTTGTAATTATATAGAAGGCAATTTCTTGGATAACCTACACACGAATCGAGATACCTAATTGTTACAAATAATTAAATAAATATTTGACATTTTGTATTTATTGGTACTAAGCACATTCAAAGGTAAAATCAAGTTAGGAGGTCGATTTTCTTCATTCTTTCTTCTTTTGCTCGCAATAATTGGGTGGCAAGTTTTGCAGCCCTGGTTTTGTATGTTTGTGTGAGTGTGTGTGTATGTGTATGTGTGGTCTATTTGCTATATTTGACTACATATTGAACATGCTTACTTATATCATTGGGATAGTCAAAATTCACGCTTACTCTGTACCTATACAATATTTACGCTTGAGATTTGTCAAGGACTCTTCTATTCTTCGTCTGTCATTCTCAACTCATGTGGTCTCATCGCACTTTACTATCGCTTTGCTATCGTAAATGTTTACAAAAATAATTTATAAATTACATAACTCTTGCTAAATACTTTTTAGCTATGCACTGTAAGTACTATTAGTTGGCTTAGTTTAAGGTATTAGTTAGTTATACTTCTCTCTGCGCGACTCTTTGCGGCCTTTTAACTAGATTCAGTTTACTTTTTACACTGTCCGAATGTAATTTATTAGATGTGTTGAATTTATTTTTAATTTAAGTACGACTAAAATTGAACTAAACGCGCCTAAGTACCGTTAGCAACACAGTAATTAATATAATTTTACATATATACTTTTTTATCGATTACATTAATAAATTTATCTAAACTAAAAAAAACGAACCACACAGACAATCAACTTAATCTGAACTTTGGCTACCTTTTGTTAATTATTACACAGTTTTATGTGTTTTCCTAGTTTTGTTTTTCTGGAACACATTAGCATTAATTATTAAAATGTACAATAAATATATTAGTTAACAATTGCCAGCAGCAAGTAGGAAACAAAAGCTGGAAGTTACTTTTCATCGAAAGTTGAAAGCGAAAATGAAGTTAAAACAAGTAAGAAAGCTACAGTCGAGTGAACTCGACTGTGAGATACCCGCTACCCATTTTGAATAAAAGCAATATATTTTGCGGTATTATTCTCAAAATATACCAAATATACTGCAAAAATACTAAAAATATACAAAATAGTATATGTGGTATATCGATATAGTACCGCATTCAAAATATACCATAGACGGCACAATATACCAGATTGTCAGCCAAAGCAACTCAGACCCCTAGTAAGTAGGCGTTTTTGCCCATACAAAAGTATTTCTTTAATAACTTCGACAATTTCTATTTGATCGCAACCAAATTTTCAGGGATCATAAATACTATAGTTATTACTGTATATACCAAAATTCGTAACTCTAGCTTTCAAATTACGCTTGTTATTCGATTTTTTGATTTGCAGGGGCGGAAGTGGGCGTGGCAAAAATTTGAAACAAACTTGATCTGCGTGCAAACATAACAAATGCTGTCGAAAAAAAATTATAGCTCTATCTCTTATAGTCTCTGAGATCTAGGTGTTCATACGGACAGACGGACAGACGGACAGACGGACAGACGGACAGACACACAGACGGACAGACGGACATGGCTAGATCGTCTCGGCTATTGATGCTGATCAAGAATATATATACTTTATAGGGTCGGAGATGCCTCCTTCTACCTGTTACATACATTTCCTGCCGGCACAAAGTTATAATACCCTTCTACCCTATGGGTAGCGGGTATAAAGAGAAATCTGAATGTAGGAAAGCAGAAGGGGAAACGGAAACGTTGTTAAATATTATTAATCGTACTAGTACTTCTTGTTCTTAATATATACAATTTGTTATTGGTATTACTTGTAAAACTTTTTGTTTTAAACCATTTTGAAAACATTTGCGTTTTTGTTTTCTGCAGCTTTTTTTTCGCACTAGATCGAACTAGTTATATGTATAAGTATGTATATCCACTTAATCGTTGCCGATCTCAGTAAAACATTTCATATTGAAAGCCGTCGCCATCCCTGGCACCTTCCTCGCTGCTTGACACTCAAATGATGCTCTCGTCATTGTTGCGGGTCAGGCGAATACTTGTCGTCGTCGTGGTTCCTCCTCCTCCTCCTCCGCCAGCTGCTCCCCGCGTCGGGTCAGATCTTGAGGCGTCGTAAACGTGGTGACTACAATGTTCTCATCATCGTACAAATCAAAGTCTTCGCCTTCATCGTCATCATCATCCTCGTCTTCCGACTCACTCTCCGTATCCTCGTAGTCCAGCAGCGCCGTTGTCACCTGATTCCTGCACCCGGGCACGCCCACCGCCGCACCGCCCACGGCGCCAGCGTTCATATGCCGGATCTGGGCACGCGGCGTCGACGTTAGACGTGGCAACAAGGGCTCTCGTCCGCTGTGCATTTGCCTCTCGCTCTTTGACGCGGCAACGGCGCCGACGCCGGCGGTGGTGGCCAACGGAACTCTTTCCCAATCACCGCCATCGGCTGGCTCGCATAGCGATTTAGAGTGTCCGTGCTGGTAGCTCGATTCCTCGGGTATTGTGTCACTGTGAGTGTTTTGTTGTGTGGTTGGTTGGTTGGTTGGATTGGTGGGGCAATGGAGTTGAAGAGAAGGCGTAGAAAGTTAATGTCAAATTGTGCGATCAATTTTGATAAATGCAGCGAACTATGAGATTATGAGTTGGACTACAGCTAAGTTTACTGAGGCCTCTAACGAAGGAACTAGCAGATCCTAACTTAATACCAAATTACATGTTAAAAAAAAAAACAAAAAAACGAAATATTGATTATATTTTCATATTCTTTTAAGTATTACCCACTACAGAATGGTAAAAACAACAAATAGAGTGGGAAAAGTATAAGAAAGTTTTTTAGAAGAGCGGAATAAAATTGGAAATAGCTTAAGATGATAATTTACTAGAGGCCAGTAACTAGACAATTAAAGAACACAACAAATTTAAAAGTTAGTGCTGTTTTAATTATTAGCTTAAGCAGAAAAAGTAAAAGTCGGCATATAGAACATAGGCGTTGTATAATAGAAGCGTAGCACGTATAACATTTATAATAGAAAAGAAAAAGTACGACAAAAGCGGTTTTATATGACAGTTAATTGAAGATTGAAGATTTTGTTCGGTATCCCTGTAATATCATAAGGATTTCATATATTAAAGAAAAGGTAAACGTCTGAATATAGAACATAGGCGTTGTATAACAGAAGCGTAGCACGTATAACACTTATTATAGAATAGAAAGAGTACGATGAAAGCAGTTTTGTATGACAACTATTTATAGAGTTCATATATCCCTGTAATACCCTAAATGAAAATAAAATGCTGTTGCTATTTTTCGTTTATAGAAATATTAAGAATTGATTTCTTTCTATTTGGTTATTAATAGAAAATTCCATATCATTTATCCATTCAATAAATTCGCTTGTTAATCAGGAAGGTTAATGTTGTTATAGATAGTATTGTCAAGTAGGAAGCCACTAATTGATAAATTTCCAAGAATTGTTTTGAGTGTGGCAAGTCTAATTGTGCACAACTTTATGATGATTTACAATTCTGCTCACATAAATAGGTAAAGCCTTGGAATATTATAGGTAAGTATTAGGAGGTTAGCACAGTTTGAGAACTGCCTAGTATTGAGAGAAAGCAAATGAAAATACTTACACATACTTGTACATTTATATACATATATATAAAGTAATATTCTAAAAGCCAACAATAAACAAATATGGAAATTGTCTAGACAATTTGTACAGATTTATGTATTATTGCATATGGCTTATGTGGTATAATAATTTGTGTATTATTAGTGAGAGGCTGTGGACGCTACGGAATCAAGTGAAACGTTGCTAAAAATATAATAATTCAAAATAAAATATTACCCATCAAAGCCTTGAAGCAAATAATAATATAGGAGAAATTTGCGTAAATAGTTTAGTATAAAAAAAGGCAAGGCAAATACGGGAATAAAACACATATTAAAAAAAAAGTTAGTTTAGTTGGATTCAGAGATTCATTAAGGTGTGTTTAGTTTCTAGCCTAAGTACATAGTTAATAATACGTAATATAGTATTGATATGAATGTGAGTTGAGATGAAGAAATTGCCAATTGCCAGAGAACTTCTCTAATAGTAGGTACTCGTATTTTGCACGTTGAAGAGATACAAATGTATTAACCAATTCAACTGAGATGATGACTATCTAATTAGATTATATATATTACATAGTATGCTAATTTTAAATCTACACTGAGTCTGATACGGAAACTGAGACTGAGACTCCGAATGATATGCTTTGACTGGTCTTTTGGATTTCAAGATTTATATACAAATTGTACAGTTTGCATTGTATCAATATTTGAAATTTGTAATAATCTTTAGGGTTTTTCTTCTTGGTTTTTGTTTTTCATTTTGGTTTTTAGTTGAAATTCGACATTGGCCGGCTTTAGTTGCTTGTTTAGTTTTGAGCCCTTGTATAGCGAGTATTACTTGGACACTCGGATTACTTTGAATAGTATGTAGCTCCGCTACTCTCCGATGTTGGGGAGCTGTAGTTCGTTGTTGATGAGTTGCTCGGGGAATTGTTACTCGATGTCGTTATTTCTGCTATTGTTGTTGGAGTTGTTGTTGAATTGCTTGTCGAAGTTATTGTTGTTGGAGTTGTTGTTGTTGTTGTTGTTGTTGGAGTTATGCTCAATTTATTTGCAGTTGAATTGGTATTGTTGGTAGTGCTTGTTCTTGTTGTTGCTGATGTTGTTGTTGTTGTTATTCTGGCTGTTGTGGTTGCTATTGTTGTTGGTGTGTTCTCTAGCAAATTATTAGCTCCTGGACTACAGAGCAAAATTCTACTGGGCCTGCGTCCAGTTACAATAAGTCTGCAAAGTTTAACCAGCACAGCAGTAAGACGAAGTCAAGAGATCGGGACATTTTTGGGATCGAATTTGGATTGAGAAACACACAACAGATAATAAAGGGTTAAAATACGTTTAAGAAAAGGTTCCCAAAAATATCCAACAAATACACAATATAAATGCGAAAAGGATCTATCATTTATCAGCTCAGGCGTGACGGTGTGAGGATTTTTAAAGCAATAGATCAGCAAACGGTAATTGGCATAAATAATTAGATATAATGAACCAATTTTAATAAAAAATAATATATTAATATTTTAGTTTTATGTACAGATCTTTGGTGAATCATTTTCACTTTTCTTCATGCCATATGGTAGACAATTTTTTTATTTTTGAAAGCAAATATTTTATTTAGAAATGAATAAAATTTCCGATGATTATTTACCCATGCAGATTGTTTTATACAAACACTATTGGAAATTTTTATAAATCTTTTTGTAATTAAATAGTTTAGTCAAATTTATCGATGATTTTTTAAATGAATAAAAATTCAAAGCAAATATTTAATAGACAATAATCGAAATTTGTAAAAATATTAATAAATTACAAAATAACATATATATAGTCTGATTCGAAAAATATTTCATATTCTTGTTTAATGAATTTCCTCACAGAAGGAGAATAATGAAATTATGCTAGAATGCTTGTAAATGAAATGGTCTGGCTTGGAATGGTAATTATTTGAATATTATAGAGCCAGAAGAGGTATTAGACTCATTTAAACTGAATTTTGGATTATTCCCATCTATTCAGCTGAAAATTGTTGATAGTTTCTATAAAACATTAGTTACGTATAAATGAAAATGGAAATTGTAAGAAGCGAACCTATTTAAAATAAAACTAGCTCTAAGAAAAAGGAGGCATATAGTACTAAATCTATGAGTAACTGAAGAGTACAGACATGCAACATATACACACTTTAGTTCACTTACACACAGTTGTGTATGAGTGTGGCAACAACAAACAGAGAGCAGTGTGTGGCAAGAGTGGCATGTGCCGCAGTGGTGTTCAACTTACCCGCTCAGCTCCAGCATGGAGCCGCGTCGCACATTGCGTCGATGGCTGGCGGTGACCGGAAACGGTCCAGTGTGGCCATCGGGGCCAACCAGATGGCTTCCCAAGGTGCCCGATGAAATGGACTGCGATCGATTGTCGAGTCGTGGATTGTGCATCATGGACGTTGATGGCGCCGTGCTGACGCCAGCATTGTTGATCATTGTCGCCGTCGTTGACGAGGGCTCCAAATTGGGATCCACGCTGCCCAGACTGCCAGCTTTGGAGCTGGAACTTTCACGTCGAAACAGACCTATGACGGACTTGGGCTGTTTAGGCTTGTTTATACCACCTGAGTTGAATTTGGTTTGTTGTTGTTGATGATGTTTTTGTTGGTTGCAAGCACAGGACAGCGCAATGTACATGGTGTGTGTTTGTGTTGTATATATTTAATTTGATAGTGGTTGTATTTCGTTTTGGTTTTTTGTGGTTGTGGGGCAACAGTTACCAAAGTATAAACAATGCGGCAAAGAGAAGAAAAAACAAAGTAGAGGAAAATTACGGAAAGAACAGAAACGTAAGAAAGAACACAGAAAATTACTACACAGGTGTCGTACAATTATTTTTCGAATATTTTCATTAAATTTCAGTAAAAATTTTGCGCCATTTTTAATAATGGTTTTATCTTCATTTTTTTGGGTGCACTTAAATAACACAAGAGAAAATCAAGTGGATATATACTAATTTGTTTGCTTTAGATTATCTCAAATATTTCCAGATATTTACACAAATTCAGGTAACTTCAGTTATCGGCCAATTTACAAAAATCAAATAGCAGATAGTTTTTGGAAACCGAAACGGAAATGGAAACGGAACGGTAACTGTACATTCCAGTGTTGTAAACTGCCATTTTTGGCAAACCATTCACCCACCCAAAGACCTATCAATTACAATTAACTTGAACTTTACCTAGAAATGTGGCGCTTGGCGAATTGTAGGCCAAATACTCCTTGTTCGAGGCCCAGGCGGGAAATTCATTCTGCTGCACGGCATCGGTGCATTCGTCACCCTGTCGCTTCCATGGTAGCTGTGATTCGGTGGCTGTAGGCGTGGCCACACGCCTCTCGCCATCCGAGTCACGCGACAGATTGCGATCCTCTTCGGGTATGGGATGCTCCGCCACTGCACGAGAGATTAAGTGAGGGGAATTGTAATAAAAAACGTAATTTAAATGATCATTTTGGCATGCAGCGAGAAGTTCGTCTTAAGCTCAATTTTCGAGGTAACTACAGTAAATCGATAGAGAGAGACAGAGGGAGAGAAAAGAAAAATACACACAAACAAGAGAACAAGAACAAAATGCGTTCAACTAAAAGTCAACTAAAAGGCTGATATATGGAAATTGTTTGTAATGCAAACAGAATCGAATCAAAGTGGGCGAAACCAGGGCTGCAAGGGTGGCAAGGACTAACACGTCGTGCAGCCAACTTAATGAGGACAATGAATGGACAGCTGCCAGCCCTCATCTCTTCGCAGCCCTGGTATGCTCACCATTTCTATTAATCGCAAGTGTTCCAGAACATTGAGCTACAAATTAATTATTTAAATAATGTAATTCAACAAACGTTAATTTTTATTTAACTCAAAATGAATAAATAATTATTACAATAGAAGCTTATTCTATTTAATACATAATTTGTAAATGCTTAGTTTTCATTAAAATGCAAACGAGAATAATTTACAATTTGGAGCTCAAAGAACTCATGCGACATTTGATTCGATTCGATTGGTTTTTCATCCCTGGTTACACTATTAACAAATTTTGATTGATTTTGCTGTATTGGAATGCCAATGGAATGCCCGATTTTCAACTTATGAGGTAGTAAATTAGATGCCACTTTTAACATAACGGGGAGGGGGGGCGATAACAAACAACTTTGTCATGCACAAAAATGCCATGCTGCTTTTGCTTTTTGTTTCGTTCACTTTTCAATCATTTCTTGTTGTGACTTTTTCAATTGATTATGGAAGCTACAAGGCACATTGCCTTTGGTATTTATATGGAACTATGAGCTCTGCAAATGATTTTTGCCTCTAACAAGCAATTTTCAGTGATTGTGTGTGTTTTTACAATCGGTCAATCAATCAATAAATCAAGCTTGACAGTTATATCGATGACAACTATTTATATGAGATATATCTAAGTTACATTGAGAATTATTACAACTTTAGGTAAGTACTATATTGTGTCTAAGCATGTATGGATTTGTATGTTTACTTTTTTTTTTTGTGTTTTGGGAAGTACAAGTTAAATAAAAAGCAATAAACAAAAATAGTAAGGAACTTAGGTAACGGCTTTAAAATGCTTGGCGTATACATATGTACATAGATTGTACAATAACTTCTCTAATATTAAGGCTTTATGCATTCTGATCAAAATACACAGCTCATGATATTGCTGTTTTCTTTCCTTCAGTGTGTGATTAATGACAGATGAATGATTTTTACGCGAACTTGTCCTTTTTTTTGTAAAGAGAATAAAGTTAAATATAAGAGAGAATATAAGCTAGAAGCATTTAGAGAAGTCACTCAGGATGAATAAAGTCTTCTACTTTGATTTTGTTTTTGTTGAAGTATGTAAAGTTTAAATGTAAAATTGAGAAGCAAGAAGAGAAGCAGTTCGAGCTTTGATATATTTGCTTTCTATATATGAATTATATTTCAAATTGCATATATTCTATAATATATACATCTATTAAGTCAAATTATTGGCTTGAACTCGAATGGTAGAAATTTCCAAAGCAGTTGGACGAATGATCTACAGATGAGCTAATGAGCGTGATACGAGTACTTCTATATTTGATGTGAGTGCATGTACAAATTTCGTATAGCCATTGTTTGCTTTAGTATTAAGTATAATTGAATTTGAATTATCATTATTATTATTATCGATATTATGATGATACTATTTGTATTTGTATTTGGTTTTGTTTGTGTTGATATTGTTTACCAATGCTCTGGTATGAACGATCCCGTCGCCAGGGCAGAATCAATTCAGCCGCTGTGGGTCCAACTGGTGGATCCGGCGAGTCAAGCTCTTGCTGAGGACCGTCCTCAAGTTTGGGCGCATAATGCTGAACGATGCGCGCCTTGGATGCATCAAAACCGGGCAGGTTTTGTATATGCGCTATCAACGAGTTATTATTGGCCCGATCCGAGTCAGCTAATTGTGGCAACAGTGTCGGGGGGATCAGATCAGGATCAGTATTTTGTAATCGCGGTTAACACGCGCACACACACGATTTATATGGTATTCAAATGCAAAATTGGATAGGCATAAAACAGGGGAAAAAACAATACATATATTTATATATAGAAATTGTTGTCTTTATAGCACTTTAATAAGATACTCCTCACTTTATCGACAAAACAAAAAGATTCAAATGTGAATTGAAAATTATAAAGAAATCATCAAAATGTCTAGCAAAGATTTCCTCATGGGGGACACAAAAAATATTGTACGCAGAATTGAAGGAAATTAAAGATGTGGTAATTGAGCTTAACTAGATATTTAGCATTTCATTTAAACAAATTAACTTTGCTACTTCGACACATTTGCTAATTACTTGATTACAAAATGTACAAAACGTCTTGAACCTTTTGGAGATTTCTTTGATGTGTATATTTCTAATATATTTCATTCACTTAAAGAGTTTACGACCCATTTAGACTTCAAAATCAAATAAAACACTTTATGGCATTTTTGTGTAGTCAATTGTTAAATACAAATCGGTTATTGCTATATAACTGCCGATTATGTATAGAGTTTAAGTAGTATCTCTAGAGGATTTTATGGCGCAGCATTTAATGGTAACACAAAAAATATGTAGGTATATTCATAATAAAACCATTTTTGTAAGGTTAATGTATGGATAACCCATAACCAATAAATTCAATAAATAACTATGAAAAAACCACTTAGATATATTTGTATGTATTTGTTAATATAGTAAAATTAGTAATGATATTCAGATGGTTTTTCAACTTACGTGATGATTTAGCCGTGAATGTCAGACCATCATCCCAATCGTCATTGGGTCCAATGACATTGATCTCATTTGGGTTCTGTTGATTCTCGTCGGCTGTTTCATTAAGCACATCGTTAATATAGTCTTGATATTGGTTAATAACGTTGATTTAATACACAATTATATTATATTTGTTTTGTATGAGGTAAAGGCAGGAGGCAGAGGCAAATGCAGATTTTAGTTTTGTTATTTTCATTATTTTTGTTTTTTTTTTTTTTTAGTTCCAATTTGTTATGTTAAGTGTGCAAATTTTTGTTGTAAGCGAATTTAATCAACCAATTCAATGGACGTCGAGGGAAAGCACATGAGAATGTAGGAAAGATAAAGAATAATTTGGGTATCAGAATTAGTAACAAATTTCGATGAATATTGTACAAATTAGTTAGTAACAAAATAATAAAATAGAGCTCGCAAATTATTATAATTGAATAGCGAATAAAATTGAATTTAAATGTAAAATTGCCGAGCCCTAGCATGCTGTTAAAATTATTAAAACGAAATTTGTTAATGATGAAGTGCAGCTTAGGTTAAATGACTTGCAAGGGGAATGTGGAAAGAACTTTAAATAAATCGATAATCGAATTGGATGCTGGCTAAAAACAAAAAAAGAAAAACTATGTAATTCAATAAATAGCTAAAAATTTCTACGAAATTTTTGGAATTTGCTTTGCTTTCTACTGATGCTAGTTTCAGTTAAGTTTTAGTTCATTGTGGAAATTTAATTTGCTGTTTTAGCGGCATTTACCTATGTCTAATCTACGATATTTGTTAAGTGAATTGTGAGTATGTCTTTTTCTGTAAGATTTTTTTGCGTGAATGGTTTGAACTCGAATTCGTACCATTGGACAGCTGTTTAGCGGTGCCGTTCTGCTGGAAATCGGTGAAAGACACATGATTCTGCTTGACATTCTCTTTGGGTTCCTAAACCGGAAAAGAAAGAATGATTAATATATTATAATTGTATGTACAATTTTGAAGTCCTTACTTTATTGCTGGCACCACGTTTGCTTCTCTTGTGATGTTTCCGATCGTTGAACATGCGCCGGAAATTCATTTGCATTTTATAATTGACCTGAAATAAACCACATAAAATGATGTATTATTATAATGCGATTTGGTTTAATAAAGATTGTTCTTTTAAAAATCCACAAAAGCACGTTGACATTTAGTTTACGTATTAGGTGCTTTCAGAGATTTGTCTGTTCTCTTGGTTGTTTCTCACTCACCTGTGTGGACAAATCTCTGTCATCTACTGCGTGTCGGCTATAACTAAGACGACGGTGCTGTAAAAATATTACGAAGCGTTCTTAAGTGATAATGTATAACACCTTTTGCATAAGACTCAAGTTTCGACAAAGTACAAAGTACAAAGTAGTAATGATAAGTAGTAATTTATGTCGAGAACTAGCATTAACATCAATTGATTAGGTGTAAAGACGGTCTCATAACATTTATACAGCTTATAATTAGTTTGTTGCTATCTGAATATAATATACGAGTAATGTTTTAGAGCAGTAGAAGAATAGTTGTGTAGTGCAATTTTGGGGCACAGTTTGAGAAGGATGCCGGCTTCGAATCAGCCGAAGCACAAATACTCTTGCCAAGCCAAATTGTTGTAGACTCATTTTGGAAAGAGTATCACTTTGATAGTGTATTATTTGTAGTACAACATTAATGTTATTTTGTTTTGGTGTTACTAATCAGTGTGTGTGTGTTTTAGGTTCTTGCAAAGTATATAGACAATAAAACAATTTAAGTATGAACAGTTTAAATGTGTAAAAAAAGTAAGTGTAGAACAGAGTGGAAAAAGCAGACCAAGAAAATTAGTTTTAATTTGATTTAAGAATAAAATTTGTTTTGTTGTTGAAGAGTTGCATATGAGATTGATTCTGTGTCATCCAATTTCTAGATAAAACCTATTAACTAATAATTAAATCAGCAAATTTTCAAACTATGTCAACGACTATACTCAGGGTATAATAGTTTAGTTAATGATTTTGTTTTTAAATAATCCTATTTTATCGTTTAATTAGGATATTATGCTTTAAAGTTTGATCTTCACATTTTTTTCTATTACTCAAATATTATTTTATCGCTTCGAATGTTAATGCAAATTTAACAATGAGTTTACAGCCTAATTGAGTAATTTAAACATCTTTTTTAATATAAAATATTTATCTAAATTCAACTAATATCTAAATGTTTATTTACGTTAATATATATAATAATTTTCTAAATTCTTTTAAATAATTAAATTCATCTATTTAATTTAATCTAATTGAATTTTTGTGTATTTTTAATTGATGTACAATGAATGTTGAAATGCTGAATTATGCGTAATTGATTTTATTATTTAAGCAAGTAAATTTGAGAATTAGTTTATTATCATATACGAGTAGTTAAAAAACTGTTTTAGACACCAATTGGAAATACATTAAGATATTTACTAGAAACTTGAAATTATTTATATTGATTTATTTATATATATTTGATAAATTTTTATATTTTGTTAGCGATATTATTATTATAGTTAGGCATTACATAAGAACGTATTGCAGTCATGAGTATAGACACACAAGAAACGTGTAAACATTTAATAAAAAATGTATTTTTAGTTAATTGATTTGATTTAATAAACTTGGGAAAATCAACAACAACAAATGAAAAAATAATGGTTAAATCAGATTAAGAGCAAATGAACCAATTTATTCGTACCATTTGTATGGAAGCCTTTCATAACGAAATATTTTACATTTGTGTTGCACATTTTGTTTAGTTAACATTTTTGGCAATGCACACGAAAATTTGAAGTAGTTTTTGTTTTTATTGGAACGCGATTTGCAATACGTGTCGTTGACGAGAGGTTGAAGTTGAAGTTCGATACAACGGGAAGAAATCAAACAAACGATTAATTACAAATATATCTATATAGATATAGTTAGTGTATACATATATAGAGAAATTCATATAGAGAAATATAGAGTTAGACAGAGAGATAGAGAAAGAAAATACTGTGTCTCAAAACGAAATGCCCAAGAAACGAACGAACGAAATGTGAAAGCATAAATTACGTATACGACTACGAGGCGTAAAATATCTTCGGTGATATCGAGTTGAGGTGAATTATCGAAATATCGAGAAAGAGGAGAGTACTCAAAAATATTTTTGGGCTGTGTTTTGGTGAAAATGATTTTGAAGATATAGTAGTAGTAGTTGTAGTAATAGTTGTATTTAAAACTGGTACTGCTATATTTATAAGAAAACCAATCCAAAAGTTGATTATTATGCGAAATTTGAAGAGAAACGTTGTTACCATTCGATTGATACATACCCTGCGATAAGGCTTTAGTTCTTCGGCTAACAAATGATGTATCCTGGCATCAGTCAAATCCTTTTTGGATGGATTATAGTCAAGTTCCGCCATATCCAGATTATGCGAGCAGGTATTGTCCAAATTCGTTAAGCTGGGACTAATTTGAAATTTAAGTAAAGCGATTAGAAATCAAGCTCGTTTAAGGTGTAAAAGTTTTGCTACTAAAGTGGAAATAAAACTTAAAAGATACAGGTTAACGAATTTCAGATACAATATACTATAGTGTGAAAGAGCGAGCAATACACAGAGAGCAAGATAGAGAGAAAGTAGTTAGAAAAGAGCAGTAGAGTACTGTGTGTGTGTTTTAATTTGTTAGCCAATTTGTCAAGTTTTCATTTGTGCTGTGTGTTTGTCATGCTAATCAAAAATGTCTACGATATTCAAATTGCTTGCATACATGCATTGTTTACGATTACTCGATTATTCGCACTGTTATCGATCGATGATCGATCAGTGCTATCGACTCAAAATATCCAAAATTCGTTTACCAGGTGGTGTATATGGTTGGCGGTGCCCACCTGCCGCCAATATAATTATTGGTGTAATTCCTAAACAATGCACTCATCGACTCGGTGCCCGTCATCTGTCCAATTGTCGAGGGATTGCGACGCATCACCTCCATGGCATCGCGCATCGTTAGCTTGGAGTATGTCTCAATAATCTTTGGTTCAGCGCCCTGCAAGCAACAAGCAAATAATGCACAACCACTTAAAGAGTGAGTTCGGGAACTTACCTTCAAATCTCGGATCAACAGAGGGCGTATAAAGCGATTGTCGAAGCGCTTAAACTTATCACGAACATTGTAGTTGCCTGTCTTGCCCACAATATCCTCAATGCCAGCCATCAAATGATCCATAAACTGCAAGTAAAGTCATTTTATTTATAGTATTAAACATCAATATTAAGAATATTGTAATGATGGATTAAAAATGGGTTTTAAAATATCCAGAAATAAATATTGACTGCGATCTTAACATTCGCTAATTATGTCCAAGTTTCATGACTCTTTCTCAATTAGTTTTTAAGATACAGCATTTAAAACAGGCGGACAGACGGATATCAGGATTACTTCATCTTCACTCACCCTCTCATGAATACGCTCATTCATTGTGGGCTTGCGTTTGTTGGCTCGCTTCACGTTGAGTATCTTGACAAGCGGCTTTATGGTTATGCCTTGCAGAAACACAGTAAAGTAGATCACAGCTATTGTGGTGGTCACAAACATGTTCTTATGCTTGACCACCCTCTCATCGACGAGCAGCACAAGGGCAAAGGCGACGGCACCACGCAGACCACCGTAAGACATCACAAACTGATCCACGCGCGACAATTTGTGCAATCGAAAGCGATTGGCAATCGCCGACAGCAGTATAACACCTAAGAGAAGAATTCATTTGAGTTTAATTTATAAATTCGTTTTCGATCACTTACCAATTACGCGAAATACGGAGCAGAAGGCAATGGTGAGCACTACAAACCAAGTATTCCAAACGTGCATGTTGTTGACGGTGGCAACGCCTAGGAACATAAATATGATCGTCTCAGCCGAACTCGATAACATTTTCAATGCGTATTTAACAGTTGTGTGCGACTTTTGCGATATATTCGATTCCACATAGTTCTTCATTGTAATGCCACAGAATGTTATGCTATCGATGAGATATTTCAAATTAATTTTTTTTCTATTTCAGTTATATTAATCATACTTACGCGAGTATGCCGCTCATGTGAAAGATTTCCGCATTCAGATAAGCCAAATAGGCCATGACGAATATAAATATCGGCTCTATAACGCGCACATGATCCGTAAATCGAGTAACTAAGCCAGTTAAGAAACCCCAAATGATGCCTACGAAAGAGAGATTAAAAAGGATTTATTGTCAAATTATTAACAAAAAAAAATGTGAAGACAGAAAAAATAGATAAGAAATATTTAAGATAATTGATAATTGAAACAAATTGAATTAAATTCAAAATATGTATAAGTATTGGGACTTAGAATATGATTAAAAAAGGTTATTGAAAGAAAACAATTAGATATTTAAGATTTGATAAATTCTTTAAGGAAAAGAAATCTAATAGCTAATATAAAAGATACCTTAGAAAGAGGAATAAATAAATAAATTTTTGGTATTTAAGAGTATATTGATTTTAAAACAATTTAAATAAAAATTTTGCTTGGGAAGTGGATACAAAATGGAAAAAATCAGTTTAATTTTATTCAAATTTAAACTAAAATAATGAAAATTAGCAGGCCTCGTTGTTAATTCTTTTTCTCATTTTCAATTAACATCTACTTCAACATGTAAATAGCAACTTACCAATTGCTGTGCCACCGAGAGCGACAACGAAAAAGGAACCCACACCGCAGGCAATGTCCTGGCCGTTTATTTCCGGCAGACCAATCTCATTATAGGACTCCATCATGTGATACATGACAACCTGGAAAGCATAGATAGCACAGCACAGTCATTAATTTGCTCAATCAACGCCGCTCAACAATCAGTAGTCCCAATAGTCATTAAGTGCAACGTTGCACAGTTGAAGTACTTTGAGCTGACAGCCGCAAAGTGTGTGTGTGGCCAGCCTTTAATTGATACATAAAACTTGTTTATCTATTGCAATTGCCATTAAAATGAAAAGAAAAGGAAAAGAGAATCTCAGAGTGCTCAACTTACGGTAACGGCATCGTTTAGCAGGGATTCGCCAAAGACGACAATGTACAGGATTTCGTTGACATGGATTTCCTCAAAGACAGCCAGAACAGCGACCGGATCTACGGCGGATATTAGCGAGGCAAACAGAAATACATCCAGCAGCTTCGGTGTCTCATCCCCAAAGATGCCGCACACGCCGCAGGCATAAAGCGAGCCACCTGCAATTGGACAAGTGGAATTCCTTGCTTCAATTACCCATCCTTGTTGGTTGTTTGCTCGAGACGCGGCTTTTTCCATGGTAATTAAACTTAATCAAAAGACTAATTGCCTGCTTTCTTGAGTGCGCTTTCTTTTGACTAACTGCATTTTAAGTTGCCATCATCAATTTCAATTGTTTCGCTGATTCGAAGGCAAATTTGGTTGACTTAATTAGCACAGCGAGTATCTTAAATTGGGCACTGGGGACACAGAATTATATTTTCATCTATAGTGACAGTTTTATAATTCAAAGAGTCTTTGTGAAACCATAAATTATTTTTAGTTGCTATAAGAATTTAATTTCTTAATTTGAAAGCTAAAAAAATATCATCATATTCACAATAAATACAGTACTATGTTTAAATATACCAATTCGCTTCGAATATACCAATTAAATGGGAATATTCATAACACATTAAGTGGAATAAAAAATTTAAAAGCGAAGTGTCTCTAATTGTAGCTTTCTAACTTATAAAGACTCATTTTTTATATAATATATCATTTTTAAATGTTATACGAATTATTTTCTTAAAACTTTATTCAAGAAGAAATGCGCAGTATGATATTCTGTCAGACTGCCTTCTCTCGTCAAGTTTCTCTCAAATTCCTTACAGACTCGTAAACAAATTGTAACAATTTGTAATATTTCTTGTGGGTGCAGAAAAGAAAGTGTTGTGGCTCGTGTCATCCATTTGCTGTGACTGTGAGAGGCGTCTCTTCTATGTGTACTTTGTAGTGCTTGTAATTCACACATTCACATCTATCCTACGGTCTTGTTGTATTATATTCGCGTAAATCACTTCTAAACGGTCATCTAACATACAACTGCTTCTGCCCTTCTCTGCTGCTTTTCTATCCCCTTGAACAACAATGTTGTGTATGTTCGCGTGCCATAAATTTGTGTGTAGCAACTACGTCGACCATTATTGTAATCAGTCCTAAGTAATTCTCCACATATTGCCAGTAATTTTGTTTACTTTGTCAGCGTGCGAATCTCGCAATTGAAATGTTGCCGCAAAGTTGTTACTTGAAAATGGGTGTTTGTGATATGAGAATAGTGCGTATAAAAAACTTTTAACTGAACTACAATATGTGAGTTGGGATTTCCTATGAGTAGAAGATGATATTCTTTAAAAGAACAAAACAGAAAATTGGACTTAAAAACAGCCTTGTTATGAACTTAAAGGCTAATAGAAGTTATTGAGGAAAGTGGAAAATCTGAAATTGCTTAAGAGATTAGAATTGTGTGGTAATTCTAGAAACCGAAATATGTTTGTGTCAAATATTTACTTGATTCGATTAACGCAATTTTCCATCTATTTATAGTAAGTTGAATTTCAATACCACGCAAGGTTTATTGACCTCGACAGTTGATAAATATTTGGTTAAAAAAAAATAACGTCTTGTGACCTCATTGACCGCCTGATGGATGAGTGAGCAAGTGAGTGATGGGGACCAACAGACTGTGAGATCCTGTGAGGCAGTCACGTATAAACAATCACTTTACTTTTTTTTCCCAGTCAAAGTTATTTCTTCCTTTTATTATTTTAAAAACACTTCGGGTTGCTTGACAACATCGCGAATCCAATGACGCCATTAATTTAATCAATTGAATGCTTACCAATTGTGGCCACATTGAAGATGGTGCCCACAACAGCCATGAGGAGGATGGTGCCCAGGTTATCGAAGAACATGCGATTGGGCATAAAGTAGCCGGCATCCAGGATTATCGGTGGCAGCATGTAGAAGAAGAATGTGTTGGGCGTCAGCGGCGAGACGGCGACATCGGTGCAGAAATAAAGCACAACGCCAATGACCACGCCCACCACAATCAGCAAACATGATTCCGGAAATATCAGATGCAATTTGGGTGTCATATGAAAACCTGTAAAGCACAAAAATTCCGTATTAAAGTACAAAAGAAAGCCGAAAAACGTGTTTCCTCCTGCCACATTCCTTGATGTATTATACATATGAGGGCGGTGTGAGAGGCGTGGCGTCTGCCTCACACTTCAAACTGTACTGGTTCTGAAATACTTTCACTTTGAATGTGTTTTTTTGTGTGCGCCTATAAAAACTAACGAAACTACGGCGACAACAAATTCCATTTCAACTATGGCCCATTTATATGAAAATGTGACTTAACCAAGTTCACCAAGTTCCTCAGTTCTCGTCACTTTGGAGCTGCTTTGCGAATATTGCTGATGTTTGCATTTGGGTCAATTGCCACGATGGGTAATATGGAAATTTAGGTCCAAGAAACACGGATGGGGATAATTCTACGTATCTTAAACGTCACAGAGGTATTTTGCACAAATTATTTCATATTGTGCAATCAGTAAAGTTTTAAAAGCAAAGAAATAAAGTTGTAGTGGACTCTATACATTTTATCTGTGTTTCAACTGTTTAATTTATCTTTTCTTTATATATTTCCAACTATCCAAAAATAATTTTAAGAGGAAGCTTCACACAAAACAATTTATACTAAGAAAAGTGTGAACAACTCAATTTTTAAGGTATATAAATTTTGTGTGAAGCTTGTTCACAATCTTTTTTGCTTTTAAATTATTTAAATCAAAGTATTCGCGAAATATTCAAAAAAATCTTCTTTTTAATCCAATTACTCGTACGAAAGCTAGATGGCGCCAGTGTGCTGTTGGTGCAGCAAGCCCTAAAAATAGTTTCCTGAATAACTTCCGCCTTCATAAATTGATTACCATAAAATGTTTAGGGTCGATGGAAAGGATATTGCAATTAGGAAGTCCGAATCTTTTAAAGCTTGTTGAATTCATAACTACAAAAAAATTAAACGCTTACAATGAATATTAAAACTAATTTGCACTTTAAGTATATACTTTATAGTATAGTAAATACTTTATAGGATACTTTATAGTAAATATTATAAAGAAAGAAACAAATTTAATTATGTAATTTATCAATAAATATTAAAGGCTTCGCGACATGGCTAAGAGTACTTGCTTTGTGGTCTAGACGTAATTTACGTTGCAAATCGCATTAAATTTATTACAGTTAAGTTGCGATTTAATTCGATTTGGGCCAACAGCATATTCGGGCTTGTTGAAAAAGTGGCCGTGATAATAATTACATAAGTGGCCGTCAGAGTCACTCGAGACACTTGACTTATTCAATTGCAGATGCGAGTGGAACGTGTAGGACGATGTGGTCAGGAGTGCGAAAGAGGCTAAGTGCCAGCTGGCCAACATTGGGCAGTCACTCTTGGCCAACAGAGTGTGGGAGGAGGCGCGGCGTATGCGTGTGGCTTTTTGGGCCGTGCTTGCAGCCTTGAACAAATGGATTTTTGTATGAAAGCCAAGGTAACGCAAAAGAGAAGCAAGAAGAGCCGCGAGCTCCAAGCTGCCGGGCAGATAACAAAGTAAACACCGACACTCTGAGAGCTGTTGAGAGGGGGAGGAGCGACTGAGAAGCAGTCGAATTTATTGCAGCAGCAGCAGCTTGCCAAATAGTTTATGCAATCTGGCAATTGTTGCTCAAGGGGGTTTTGTCGGAATTTTAGGGGGCAGTGTCAAGGATTTCTGCTTTTGCTCGCTTGTTGCTTGTTGCGCACTTGCCTGACGCTTATGCAATGTCCTTCAGCCTGGCATACAGGCTGCACACCTACACATACACACACACATACACAGAGTTGACGTACATCTGCATGTCAGTGACAGCGCCGAAGTAAACGTTATATAAAACATATTGATTTTGCTTAGCAACCGCTGGCAGCACGCGCACTCCCACATTTGGGGCTAAGACTGTTTGCCATTTCGAGTCCTAGATTTACATCCTTTACGAGTCCTAAACATGCTTCCCTTTTGTGTGTGTATTCCCATTTTATTCACTCACCGATTTTGGCTATGCTCGCCGATAAGATCCAAATGCCAATTATAAACGGCGTCTTCACGCGGGCAAAGTCCACTTGCGACAGCGGATAGCGCTCCATCTTGTGGTGTCCCCCCTCTTCGTCGTCCATCTCCACATCAAAAGGATCTGGGTCCTTAAGCTCCTCGGCAACTGGCTGCTGTGGTGGCATGGTGGACGATGCGGCGTCTGTGGTGGCCAAAACTGACGGCGTCGTTGTCTGTGGCAGCTGTGAAATGAGACAGCGTGAGGGGAAGAGCAAGAGAAATATTAGAAATAATTAAAATGTAAATGAAGGAATAAGAATTTATTACATGTTTTTTATTAAATTTAATTCTCGGCGAAGCATTTCACTGTTATCAAATTATGGGTATAACATATAAAACTATTTTAAATGATTTATCTTTTCAAAAGATTTAGCTATTGAACTGAATCCTCTGCATTTTAATATAACTAATATATCACTTTAATTTCTAAATAATTAGTACTATGAGTATTAGTAATCTCTGTATTTTTTAAGTAGAAACCGTTTCAACAGTTCGCTAAGTTATTTAAAGATTCTCTTCTAAATAATAATCCAGAAATATTTTAAATGACAGACAAATATACTATAATTTACTAGAAGTTAAAAAAAAAATGCATATTAATTTAATATTTGTATAACATAGATAAATATAAAACATGTGAAATGCTTTAATCCCTATCTATATGGTTTTCTCTTAGCTATCTGCTGATATAAGACTTCTCTGAAATATATGAGCTGTCAAATTGCTCAACAAGTATCAATAGTATTCTATCCTTTCAGTTTTTGTATCAACAATAGAAGATCCAATTTCAAACCGCTCTAATTACAGGGTATTTAATAACAGCGGAATGTGTGCTAAGATAATTGGAGTGGGCTCTTCAACAACAACAGGCAGGCAGTTGCTTTTACGATGACAGTCTACTATGTCAGCTATTTTCTGAATGAAATTGGTTGGCATAAATTAAGTGGGCCCGCATAGCTCGAGTCCTCGCTTCTCGTGGGTTGATCTAGGTCAGTGCTTAGGTAAGGAAAATGGAAACAGGTGGGTGGAAATAGTAGAGAGAAAGCTACATGTATGTGGGCGTTGGAATATTTATAAATGGTTATAGAAAAAAATCACCTCAAGAATGTTTTGTTAAGGAATTTAAACTGATTTTATATTAAAGTTACGGCTGTAAGAATCTACAAGTATTTTTCACAATTTGCCTTATATCTTTAGAGCTCTATCTATTTATGCAAATATTTTCCTTATTACATGCCAATAAAGCACTTCAAACATCTGCTAATCTGTTTAATTATGCTAACGAAATGATACGTTTTTTCGCTAATCAGCTTATCAAGTAGCTCACTGTTAGCGGGACAGTATCTGATGGATACGACACTCAAACAAGCTGTCATGACGTCAGTGGGAAAATTTGGACAATATAATGCCTGACAAGTCATGAGACTATGACGCTTCTGCACATACCAAATTAACCTAATTATAGACAATTATTAACTAAACAAAGGTGGAACAAGACAGCAGCAAATACTATAATTAAATGCCAGGTTAAAGGGAATCAGAGTAATGGAAGGTGTTTAGTGTCGCTTAACGCTAAAAATCAATTAGCTTGAGATACTTACGTTTAACTGCGTGACTGCAGCCGATGGTTGGGCGGTGCTGGAGCTGGAACTCGAACTCGAACTCGAACTGGAGCTGGAGCTGGCACTGACATTTGGACGTGCTTCGGTACCAGCGAGAAGCAGGCAAAAGCTGAAGAGCAGCAGCAGCAAAAGCGACATGCTCCTTGACTGTTGATGCCTTGGCTTGTGGTAAACTCTTGTTGGTGGTTGCTCACTCGGTGGTGGTTGTTGTTGTTGTTGTGGTTGTTGTGAACGGCTGATGTTGCCGTCACTTTGATTTCGACTCATTGGATTAGCCAACTGGCAAGTTGTTAATTCGTTTAGTTGAATTTGTTTAGCACCATTTGATGGGTATGCACAGCAATTGAGAATGGAAACTGGACTTGGATTCGGATGTGATGTTGCAGTTGCAAATGCTGTTGTTGGACGTGGCCAACAGGCGCGGCGTGCGAGGTTCATTTGTTGCTGCAACGATGGCGTCGCACTGTCGTAATCCTTTTCCGTGCGGCTTTTCATTCTACAGCAACGACTTCTTCTACGCCTTCTGCTTGATTTATAATGTTGATTCGCACTCGAACTGAGTTATCGATTCCTGCTGGCATAATACACAGTTTGTGTATGTGTGTGTGGGTGTGTTGTCCTTTTGCTGTCTCCTTTAATATTCTTGTTGTTGTTGTTGCCAGTCAAGTGTCGGCGTCTGCAAGTAGTAGAAAAATAAGGTTAAACAAAATGCTTAGCCATTTCCGTTTAACATCGCTTTATCGACCGACCTGCCGCAATAACCAACTGAAACTGGTTAAAACCCAGCAATTTCAGTCAGCACGACACCTTCTATGCCTTCAATGCTTTGTTTACCCAGAGAGAGTCGCCCAATATCAATCGATATGGCTCAGACAATTTGGCAGATGTGCTAAAATCGCACGTTTGCCAAATGCCAAGCTTAGAATTTCGACTACATCATTTAACATGTTTAAAGTTGAGAAGCAAAGAAATGATATTTGTGATTAAAGAATGACTTGAAAGATTATTCTTAATACATTTATATTCATTGGAAACAACTTCAACACTATTTTACAGTCAGCTTTAATAACTTTGAAAGAACATAAAATTTATGTAAATAATATTTGAAATTTAAATTTAAGCTTAATTAAAAATATATTGGAAAATGAATCTATTTTTATGATAATTTATTATTCAGCTATTCAATGTTTTTTCGTCGTTAATAGTGTTGAAATAAATAAAATATAAGCACTTTCAAACTTCTTAACAATTTTGTTAATATAGCGTGAAGTACTGAACTTGGGCGTAATATTTAAGAAAAGTTTGTGCACTGAAAAAAACGCTATAAAATTATTTATGGGCTAAATTATATAAAGCACATTTTAATATATTTGTTTGAAATGCACAAACACTTTCTCCACATTGCTTATGAATTAAGTATAGGGAAACTGCATGTCTTACAATAAATTTGCTATCGTTAAAACAGATTTTGAATACCAAAATCTGTATTCAAGCAGAGTACTCGTCGTCTCTGCGTATGAGTGGACAAAGGGACTTTTTTATAGCGTCGTGCAGTTAATTTCCAATGCTAATAGGTAATCAAATTTATGGGCAATCATTTATAGGAGTAGTTATTTATACTGATTAGACCTTTGGCGGTTTATTTGCAGATACTTTGTCAATATTTGTACTTTTAACTGGATAGATCCAGTGCACTTTAACATGTTAATTGAAGAGGTAAACACAATAATAAAAACGAAGAAAAAACCTGAAAGGTTTCGCTGGCTATCAGAGCAAAAGATAACAACTGATTTGAATTGACGGTAAGTAGCTGAGAGGAAGCTAATTGCGAGTGACTAGAGACGAACTTATCTAAGTATCGTAAAGTGTTGGCAAATAATGCAACACTCGAGTTTTAGAATGATTGTTTATTGCAATTGATGTGGACACGCTGCAGTCAAGTGCAATGTCGAGACTCGCAATCAATTTGAGGGCAATTATTCTTGTATATACGAGTATGCAATGCATCTTCTTCAATTGACACTATTCAATTGCTTATTTTAAGTTTGCCACAGCAATTGCTATATTTTATATTCATTTTTTTTTTTTTTTTTTTTTTTGTTTTGCGAATGTCGTTTCTAAACATCTCAATTACAAGCAGCTGCTGTGCTCAGCCAATTGGATTGTCACCATCAGCACTTTGGATCCCCTTCCTTTGCTGATTACTTGTAAGTACTTGGCTTCAAACAATTTCAAGATCAGTGACTTTGTTGCAAAAACGGTTAACCACTTAACCGGCATTAACCGGTAATCGAAAGCTTTAAACAGATTAAAGTTAATTTTCTGTGTGGGAACCGTTTGTGGCGGCCGCTTTGATTCATTTACCGCTCAATGAATGCAATTCAATTTAGATTATTTGAATGAAAATGAATGCTGGACAAGAAAATGTTATTTATAGAACCACAAATGGCGGGAAATTAGCTGACGGTTAATTAAATTGGCAATATCTTAGTTTAAATAATGGCGCATCTGTCTATCAGAACCCAGACAACTATTCATAAGACTATATATTCCAATTGTTTATATTCTTTTATTTTAAGTTTATGAGTCCGTTAAAGCTATCTGCACATTTCTAGCAAACGACTCTTTATTCTCAGCCAAGCATTCTACTGAATAATAAAATTTCTCTGCTCCATCAAAAATTAGTTGCGTAATAAATAATAATAATGTCTTCTTTATATCCCGAAAATTTCATCACGTTTGTGCGGTATTTACACCAATTCGGGTAGTTAGACAAATTTCTCAAAGTTGCATAACATTTAGTACATACTTAACTAAAGAATATACTGAATAAAACTACTGAACACTTTCTAAGATTAAGTTCTCAATAATTAGAAACACATAGCAGGAAAAAAAGCATTTACACGTAATCAATTTTAAATATATTCCAACATTGACAGCTGTCGGGAATAATTTGTCAAATATTGACTCTACACTAAAGTCAGCGAGTTTCCTTTGAGAGGTGACCGAACAAGGACCAAGAGTTAAACATAAATTGGTTTGGCACATCTGTCCAGGCGTTAACTATTTGCATTGCCAACATCCATAAAGCGAGAGCGAGAAAGTGAGCAAAAGAGTGAGAGAGAGAGAGAGAGAGAGAGCGCGTCGGTCTGTGTTTATGTAAATTTTTGGTCCGTTGCCACAGGCGAGTCTATGAACACTCTACGTAGACGCAGTTCAAGTTCAAGTTGTGCCTGGCTAAATGTATTTTAAAGGTCAAAAGATGATTTTCAATATTAATAAAAGCGCCGTTTGTTTATGGACCGCGAGTAATTGACGTATTTCTTGGACGGCGACCAACAAATTGTTTTTGTCTTTATAGATAGAAAAATTCAATATATAATATGTTATATTCAACAAAAATATAATGTTGCATTTTGCAATTTACAATAACTGTACCAGAATAAATAGAAATTGGTTTATAGAATTTATTTCAGAAAATTGAAATGTATTTAATAAGTAGATCGTTCTCTTTACAGAACTGTAGCATTGGATTTCCAAAAGATTTATACTTTGTATTACAAAAAAAAGTAAAATATTCAATGACCAACTGATTGCTTCCTTTTCCAGTTTACACCAGTTGCCTTCAGTGGGTCGATTCTTTGACTTGTTGATAAGCGGTTCATTTAATTGGGACTCAACAAAAATGTTTTTCTTAATTGTACTTTCGTTTATTCCTGTTTCATTCGGTCTGATGACTCTGATTCTTTCTATATTAAGAACGTTTACAATCTCTTCTTGGTCTTTCGTCTTGATTCTTTTCTTCGATAGCGTCAGGCCGCAAAACTTGATTTCACCACAGGGCGATATTTGTATGGGCAAACGTAGTATATAAATATGCTTGTGAGCAGTTAAATCGGTCTTGTTATGTTTGTCCCAGTAATTTTCCATATACAGCAAGATCGTCGTTGAATGTATTGCACAATTCTTCGTAACTTTTGAAGACGCCTTCTTTATGTTTAATTTATGTTCGAGTTTTGGCTACATTATAAAAACTTATGTTTTTATGCTTGGGATAAAAGGTAGAAGAAATTTTAGTGGAAGGAAACTGGGTCCATATGAAACACTGGATCTCAGAGTCTATGAGAGATAGAGTTATAATTTTGTTTTGCCAAACATACTTCCGCCCCGAAAAAAATCGAATAGCAGGAGAAGCTGTTGAACCTATTATCTCGATTTTTGGTACATACATATATGATTCCTGAATTTGGTTGGTAGAAGTTGTTTGAGAAACCAATTTTATGTGACAAGCAACGCTGATGCAGTCGGATATTAGTGGCTTTGGTTGGAAATCTGTCATATATTGCGGCCTAAGGTATATTGTGAATGTAATAGTATATCGATATACTAAATATGTATAGCATTTGGTATATTTATATATTAAAAGAACAACATTAGTTGCTTTGGTTGGAAATTTGGCGTATTTTGCAGTCTGTGGTATATTTTGAATGTAACAGTATATCGATATACCAAATTTGGTATATTTTTGTATATTAATTTGGTATATTTACATAAACTTTAGTTGCTTTGGTTGGAAATCTATCATATTTCGTCGCCTATGGTATATTTTGAATGTATTGGCGCTTTCTGCTCCCCATTCCACATATCTAAAAGTTGTTGCTTCCTCTTCTTTTCCTTACAATCGATATGCCACAGGAAAATTACCTTAATTGAGCTTTTTGCGTAATTATTTCTAAACAAATCAAAATCAATTGCAGCAGGGAAAAATGCAGTAGTTGAAAAAGATGCGCAGATGGAAATCAGACTACAACCGGTAATGGGCCAGATATTAACCAGTTCAATGCGGTCTGTCCAGCCACTGCAGCAGCTGCCAACTAAATATCTCGTGCCATATTTATGGCCAAAAGCATTTTGAAAACAATCTCTGATTGTCCGTGTATATGTGTGTTCTCTCTTTCTTTCACATATATGAATGTAACCGATTCGCATTTCTATAGCAGCAATGCACGACAATTCATAAATGCATTGCCAACTTCAATGTGTGTATGTGTTTAGACCATGATTGCGGGCCATAAATGTGTGTCAAGTGTAGTGGGCTAATTGACTAAGCAAAGTGATTTCCATCCCTGAATGGCAACGAATTAAGATAAACAACCGTTGTGTGCATTAAGTTGATTAACTATTATATTACTTTGCAATCAATTTGCATCATGTTGTCCATTTGCAAACCGAAGACAATTATTATTTGATTTATTTATCGCTATTGAATTACATTATGTAGTAATAAAGTTGGCTTTGAGATATGGAAACATAATTTGGGAAATATTCTTAATGTGGAAAACAGTTTCAATGGAAACTGTTCATCGTTTGCTGTAATTCAATTAAATGCCGTTTGCATCTATAACTTTAATGCCAATTTCATTCATTAATTTGTTATGGAAATGTGTGTGCAACTTTAGTCATTTGCTGAATTTACGGCTTTGGCAAAAAGTGAGTAAAGCTTATATAAACCACGTTTACTTGAAAGAGACCACAAAACAGCAACAAAATGTGTATAACAAATCACCACAAAATCAGTTTACGGGGTTTTGCGACAAATGCTAAGTGACTTTAAGGGCGAACTCAAGGAATGGCTGAGTGACAAGAGAAGGAGATTGAGAAGAAGGCCAAGAAGGAGCTGAGGACCCAAAAATTGTTGCCACAATACGATTGAAGTTGTCCCTTTTTTTTGTTGTTGTATTTTTTTAGAAGCGTAATTGGTTTGCTGTTATCCATCGATAAGCTGTAATATTGGGTTTCCATATATTTATGGGCGCAGGGCTTTTTTTTTGGCTCGCTTGAAATATGGGGCAACAAACATAATCTTCGCATTGTGAAATATTGATTATATGGTCACGACAATATTTAATTCTTATCTGAGAAATACGCCATGGCAAATCTTTTATTTTGTTTCGGAAATCATCAAGCGTATTTTGTTGGTTTTGCAGCACATTATGGAACATTAATTTAATCAATTAACATTATTTGACACCCACATAAAACCCATCAAACTCAAACTAGTTTCACAGTCATTTTACAACTTGATAAAGCCATAAACAAGGAACAAAAAACCTTGATTGAGAGCTTTAAAAACAATTGTAATGTGTTCCATCAGCTAAACAATTTCGATAATTTTTGTTGTTTATCATGGTCATGCGAAAAAAATGTCTAAAATTACAGAATATAATTATTATTATATCTTCACTGATATGCCAAAGCTTGGCCACTGCGATTGTTATTGTTTATTGATTTATTGATAGCACTGTGGTCAGTCTTTTTACAATAATAAACATGATCAAAACTACGTTTTTCTTGTTGTATAACATATGTAGATAAAATATATACATGTATATGAAGTCATATATTTATGGGAATTTGGCGGTAACAACACAAAGTAAGACTGTTGATTGATTGAGTGTCATCAACAGGGACTGAAGGACAGCTGCAACGTTAAGCTGCGATATGATCACAAACATTGTGCACCTTTTGTTGACGTAGGGTCGTCAACCAGAAGTGTAGGTAGATGCTAGGCGGTGTTATCAGTAGAACAACACTACCACAACAACAACAACGAAAACAACATTGAGGCAGACACAAATGACCCGAGAGCAAGCGATTTTGGAATGCGAAGCGGAAAGTAGAGCAGTGTGTCTAAAGAGGCCTAGAGAATGTATGTTGAAAAAAAAATCAGAGAGGCAGAGAGTGAGAGAGCGAGTAGGAAGTGACAGGCGACGGGGGGGTGAAAAGTCAGCAGCACATTGAGAGGAAGACTAAAGACCAAAATAAACACAAAGTACACTTTTTGAGTGGAAAAATGGTTGTAGTTGGAAAAAGACATTTGTTAAAAACATCTAAAAATACACAGAGAGCGGCAAAAGAGCGCGTAATTTACAGTCAACATCAACATAAAAAGAAATATGCATATTATAAAGATTTATGAATTTATATTATATACAAATTGAACGCACATTGGCAAGGTTTTCCCGCGTCAAATCACAAGGCAGCAGCTGTTTCTTTTGCTTTTCCAAAAACGAAATTTCAACTTGAACACGATTACGACAATTCAATTTGTTTATAAATAACAAAAAACATGTATGAATGAAATTCAAAGCACACTCGTTATCTTTTGATTTCGCTGCTGGCGACGCTTTAAACACACGTGTTGTGATTTCATAGCTAAAATATTTAGTATTAATTGCACAATTTAATTGTTATTTAGTATACACAGTATTGTATTTTCTTGTTTATATACTTTGTAAATTGCTTTCCATTTTTGCGTTTTCAATTTTTCAAATTTATTTGCGGAAGATCGGGCAAAAAACAAACTGCAGTCCGCGTTCTGAAGCGAAGAACTGAATCGAAACTAAAAACAAAACGGCCGCAGGGAAAATCATTGCACAGAGAGCGGGTAGTCCAGTGAGCCATAGAGATAGAGAGAGACAGAGACAGAGAAAGAGAGGCATAGCGAGGAAAGAGAATGAGCCAAAACGCCGGCTGCCGCACAGTGGGGCAATGTGATTATGCACCATGCAATTTAAATGTTTTTTAAAACATGACAGTTCATTTTGAAATTTAAAAAATGTTTTTTTTTTTATTGCGAATTATATTTATGTTGGGAATATAATTGTAAATTAGTTCCATTCATTGCTTTATTACTTAGTTAAATATTTCAAGAATAAGATAACTTTAAAAACAAGCTAGAAAGCTACAGTCGAGTGTGTTCGACTGTGAGATACTCGCTACCCATTCTGAATAAAAGCAAAATATTGTGGTATTATTTTCAAAATATACCAAAAATACTACAAAAAATTTTTGAAAATTTTTGCTCTATCTCTTAAAGTCTCTGAGATCTAGATGTTCATACGGACGGACGGACATGGCTAGATCGTATCGGCTGTTGACGCTGAACAAGAATATATATACTTTATAGGGTCGGAGATGCCGACTTCTACCTGTTATCTCTTATAGTCTCTGAGATCTAGATGTTCATACGGACGGACGGACATGGCTAGATCGTATCGGCTGTTGACGCTGAACAAGAATATATATACTTTATAGGGTCGGAGATGCCGTCTTCTACCTGTTACATACATTTCCTGTCGGCACAAAGTTGTAATACCCTTCTACCCTATGGGTAGCGGGTATAATGATCATATTCAAACGGTTTGGTGTATATAGATTATTTCTAATGAACATCAAATAAATGGAAGTTTATTAAAATAGGTAACTATATAAAAGTGTACACTAATTTTTGAAAGAAATAGTTTACTAATTTGAATTCTGTTTTCATTTGAATAGGTTTAGGATTATAACTATTTTTAGCAAAGGTGCCCACTGTATAGCGCATCAATTTCTAGTTGTTAACAGTGCTTTAACAGCAAGCACCCACAACAATGTAAACTATGCTATGTTATTTTGTTTATATTATAAAACTCAAATATAAACAGAGAATATAAACTACCTAAATTATCAAAGAATAAATTGAAAATGCGCTGTATGCTTTAGGTATAAAATATGAAAGTTTCTTATATTGTACTTTTTTACTCTGTAATCTGTATTGGAATAAAAGCAAACAAAAAATAAACTTAATTTCTTAAATAAACTTTTTAGTTTCTCATATTTTTTTACTCTGTAATCTGTATTGATATAAATAGCAAACAGCTAATTTCTTAAATAAACTTTTCAGTTCTTATGCAGTTAAATGGAAGTAAAGTTACATTTATGCAACGCCACTAATTAATCTGACCCTTCCAGGTATAAAAAAAGGTTAAAAGCTTCGCTACAGCCGCATTCTTTGATTTCTCCCCCTTCGTTTCTCTTTTTTTGTGCTTTCAGCCATTTTCATAGTTAATTGAAATTAATAATTGAGTACAGGCACGTGCAGGCAGCATACAATTGGCAGCAAGGAACTGCCAGGACATGCAGTTTAAATTGATTTTCATTCAGTCCAACTACAGTCTATGTATAGATATACCATATAGTCGAGAGACTTGACTGCAAGGATAACAACTGCTACGTAATGCGCCTGTAATTACAATGTACACACAGTGACTGGCAAATGTATGCGCCTGCATTGAAAAACATGCAAGTGTGTGTGTGTGTGAGTGTATCTAATGTAAGTTGCCAGTGTATTGGTTGGACATTTCAATATCAGGTTCGTGGCATTTCCATATCGATCGATTGCCTCTGGGGGCAAGAGGGGCACAAACAAAAAGAAACAAAAAAATGAAAAAAAAATACGGCTACAAAACAGCTAAAGCCGCAGTCAGGAGCAAGGACGACAAGGGGCCGATGACTGGCGCCTCGTGACTGCAAATATATGAGCACTACACTACACTACACTACAGACAACACTGCACTACATAAGCGATAGAGATAGCTGTGTGTAGGAAGTAATATGCACACAAAACAGTTTTGTGTACACATTATCCTTGTACTTGAAAAGAGCATTGCACACTAAGTGCACATAATTGAATGCAAAGGACACACAGAGACAGCGCAGCAAGCTCCAAAGACACAATCCTGCCTTGATTGTACATCTTAACGAGATTCTTTTACGAGTGTGTCAGCTTTACGGTTTGTCAGCATAGTGCTGATGCTCATCGATATTTGAGTGGCGCTCTTCATATGCAGCTAAGCTCAATCTATAAACTCAGCTCTTCAAAAGAGCTTTCGAAAATGTTTTGATTTTAAGATAATGCGAAAATAAATGCCGCAGACCGAAAATGAATAATAGAAAATTTCGAAAAATTAACTAAAGTTCTTAGAATAAAGCAAATCAAATAAGAAATTCTATTATTTTACATTTCATTTGGAATTTCACTAATGATTAGGATTAACTTAGCTGAAGCAAAGTAAATTCATTTCAAATAAAGCAAGGTTCATTTAAATCAGCGACTTAAGAAAAAATCGTGTTTGTAACTGAAATAATATTCCAAGTTCTAAGTTTATTAAACTTCATAAGGTCTAAGTTTATGAAGAAGTCACAAAAGTTTTTTAGTTCAAGATAAAGCGAAAAAGAATAATTAGCAATGTAGAAGTTTTGAGCCACTAATTAAATTAGATAAAAACTTAGATGCAGAAAAGCTTTTTGAATAAACGCTGAAGTCATATAAAATATTATTCGAATCATAAGTAAATATTTAACTTTTAAGATAAACCCTCTTTTAATAAAATATGCAAAACATAACTGCTATTTATTAAACCATTCAATAAATAACGTTGGAAGTAAATATACATTTGAGCCCAAAATTCTCCTAATGACTAAACTATGTAAAATTGTTTGTGCACTAATTATATAATGCTAAAGAAAGCCAGATAAAATAACTTAAATGACTTAAAATGAAGACAACATTTGAGAATAAAACGTTTTACTTTTCAGCGAATGAAAAAAATTGTCAAGTCGTAAATATTTTTGTAAAGTTTTGCAAGAAAACCGCTTTTACAGCTGAGAAAACACACCAAAGTTTTGCTTACGATGTTTTTGGTAAGAGACTCTTCAAGGAGAAAGAGAACAGCTTTAGGTTCGATAGACTTAACTTGTGAGTGTGTAACTCAAAGTTTTGCGCTTCGAATAAAATATAATAATCCTCCGCCCACGACAGAGCAACAACTAGACAACAAATAGTCAAGCGACGCAGCGACGCGACGCTTTGGCAAGGAGAGACGAGGTAAGGCGAGGAGAGGTGAGGTGTGGGCGAATCGAGGCGTTATGTAAGTGGTTGGCACTGCTTCAAGGACGTTGACAACAAGTCTGTCTAAAGCCGAAAATAGCAAGACAGCGAGCGCCAGTTCAGCGAATGAACAGAGATAGTGGAAACAGTAGGAAAATAACAGGATAATCAACATAGTAGAGGCACAGAGATGGAATAGACCAATTTATTACGGTTTTGCAATGACCAAGGCTTGAAGGACGAAAAACACGCAATGCTCGTATAGTAAATCAGTGGCAAATAAAAACTCAACCGACTGGGGCGTGACAAATAGACAATAGTTATTGCTTTGGCATCGCCACAAGGAAATCAACACAGAGAAGCAAATAAATAAATAAGTATGTACTTTGTATGTGCACACACACAGCACACATATGCTGAAATATTTGTATGTATATTTTCAGTGTTAAGGAAGAGCGTTGCATGCAGTCGATAGCTAGCAGCGATTTCGATACACATATCAACTGCGATAATTATTGCGTATAATGATCTTAGCTGAAGTTGCACTTCTGACTTATCGACACTGCAGTTGTCGCTTTGAGAGGACTGCATGCCATTGCCGCATGACAAAACATTATTCGGCCGCCAGGGCGACAGCAGCACCAACAACAACACATGGTGCCTGCAATACACAAACACAGAAAAAAAGTGTAGCATGCTTTCATGCGCTGCATGTGTGCGTAAGTCGCCTTTTGTTATTATTATTGCTTGCATTCCTGCTGGAAGCGTTGGCAGCGACAGCAGCCAATGTGACGTAAAAAAAATAACAAAGACTTTGTCGGCGTCGCCGTTGTGACAACTTGTTTTTGTTTGGCGTGGGCGCGCTTCGACAAAACTTCGACATGCGCAATGGCCGCCGCCGCCTGTAAAAACATATGTTTTGTAGTTAGTTTATGGTGAGTGGGAGAGAGCGCCAAAAAGGAAGAAGCAGAACGTAAGAGAGAGCGCAAGTCAAAGGTGCGAGAGCGAGAGAAAGAGCGAGAGACAGAGCAGCAAGGAAAAACAGCAAGGAGTATCAGCTTCATTTTTACTACACTGTCGATTGCTGGACGCTTTTCAGATGCTTTCGAAATTGGCTCATTGAATTTATAACTTTGCAAATCCCACGACATAACGACAATGAACGCCAAGCCACTCAGGCATAAGTTAAGTGCTATAACTTATAACGTATCGGCAAACGCATTTTATTATGCAATTATTTGCACATACATTATTTGCTATACACTACAGATTATACTACATATTTTATTATGTAAGATTAAGATTTGCCATAAGTTTGATATTAAACAAGACTTACTTTAGAAATTTGTTGCTCTTCTTCTTACTGTAAATTTTAATCAGCAGACACACCTAATGTTTTTTTTGCAGAACTTCGTTTACTTAACTTTGCCATTTAAAGATTTAAAGATTTTTGTTTTGTTTTTTTTTTTTTTGTGCACTTTTTGGAGTTTTGTGTTTAGGCCGCTTAAATCGCTTAATAATTGATGTAATTCACACACTAACATATACGCGAATGCTGTCAAATTATTGGTGACTCTAGGCGGCTGCAACGGCAGCAGAGACTGAGACTGCGATGGCGGCGTTGTTGGCCCCTTCTCCACCAACGCACCTTCCGCTGCTGCTGCTTTATAGCGAACGCTTGAGCACGTTAAAGTTTTGCATTAGATTTGCCGTTTTCATATAAACAGCAAACAATTTATTTGAGGTTTTGTGAAAATGTATTATGCATCGACTGGTGTAGAATTGCCGCCGGGCCATTGCCATTGCCAATTTGATGGGACACGCACTGAAGACTAAAGAATTTTCTCTGAGCTTCACCTTCACGTGAGGCGACAGGACGTTTGGCTGGCAGCCGATATGCGATATATCCTGCACGCATACACAATGGAAAAGAAATGTGCTAAATTTGCCACCACACGTTATCTAGGGCTGGCAAGCAACAAGCAAATTTATCAGTAAATCGATACATTGTCATCGGCTGAGCACATAATTGAATACAGCGTAATGATGAATTCATTTCATTCAAAAGTTTATCTTAATCTTTAAAATTTTCTCTTAAATTGTTTGCTACTTGCTTTGATTAATTCATTGAAAAATTCTTAATGTGAGTTTCACGATTTCTCGGAATACAGAACGAAATATAGTGAATTTTATAAAAATTGTAATTGTATTTAAAGATCTCATTGACTTTTCGTAACTTGGTATGATATTGTTTGTTTAGTTGAAGGCAATGTCATGCTGTCTGAGCATTAATTTAAAACCAGTTGCTACGAATTTGTGTAATTAATTTTATAATCTTAGGATTATCTCATTATTTTTATAACGTTGCGAAATATTGTGGATCCATTAAAATTTAGTAAATATAATTGTAATCATTTTTATTTTTTAAATCAAATGCACTTCACAATGTGGAAATATCGAACTTTCCAACATTCGTTCAGTAATTAATTCTCGATGAGCGCGATGTCTTCGAGATGCTGCTGTACTGTCGATCATCGCCTCGCGAACTGCCGCCACGATCCCGATCAAATTTCTCATGTGAACGCTCCCGTGATGATTTCTCCTATAGAATAAAAACATAGAGATTAGCTAAAGATTTCAGCAGAATTTATTGCAACTTACTCTATGTCGATCCCGTTCACGCATATCATCCTCACCGTTTTGTGCTGAAAATCGATCATTCTTGAATGTCTTGACTAAAAATTCAATCGAGCTTGTCTCACCTTCACGCCTCCGCTTGTGTTCACCGCTGTTCGCCTCTTCATTACGATCCCTTTTACGACCCAGCTTCCGATCCTTGCGTGCATCGCGCTCCTCGTCGGACAGCTTATCTTTGTTGCGCTCTTTGGTTTTGAGGCCTCGTGCTTTCTTGACACTATCTACGAGCTCCTCAACCTTCTGCAATGGCATAAGATTAATAGTGAAAGGGCCAAACAAGGCAAATACAGTTTACAAATTGTTTTCTTTTGTAGTATACATATGTAACCAACTTAAATTTTTTAAAATAAATCATAAAACGTAATCAAGTGGCATCCTAAAGACCTTTTGCATGGACCCTCCGTTGGATGCCCATAACTTCTCATTCCCTACCCTTGTTGATTGCCCAAGCCAATCACTTACCCGTCCGCAAACAATCAAGATCAACGGATTACAACTAAACTGCAGCCACAGTAATTCGATGGTTGGACTGGCTGGTTGAAGAGTCAGGAATCAGCAAAGACAGGGTTCAGCAAATTGGTGTGTGCCTCATATTTATGGAAGGTTGTTGTGGTTTTGAGTTTTTGGCATTTTACTGCAGCCATTATGAGTCGCTCCGCGTCAAAAAAATTGTTGATTGACAGTGTTGTTATGCAGCTCCATATTATTTGGAATCCTGGATTGAAGTCTTGCATTCTCATCCAAACTTTAAATAGTCATCGTATAATGGAATATCGCTTGATTGATGATTTTTGATAGATTCTTTAAAACAGTCATTGGAATGATTTGAGGAATGTTTGTTGATTATCCAAATAATGGCAGGTTCTGGTTTGATATTATAGTTGCATCATTGAGTAGAAGTTTACATTGAACATAGTTTCCTTCACTCAATGTCGGTGGTCATCTCTCCTTAGGAAAACGTTGAATTCCCTCCTTCATCGAGTATAAGTTGAATAGTGAATAGTTTGCATCTTTTTAGTTTTAGTTAAATTATTTCACAGTTGAAAATTTGACGTCTTGGAATTGATTTAATGATTGTAGGTTTGGGGTTGATTAAAAGTTTGTCGTCTAATTGCATTGTGATAATTTTTAAGATCAACTGTCTATTGTTATTTGATATGTTAAACGTTCTTGAATTGACGATTAACATCATCAGTCAGTTGGTGTTCTCAGGTTTTAACGGATCTATTCAGTCGCTGAAGGTGCATTTCATTGACTTTCTATAGCATCGATATTTAACATGATGATTGCCAGTTTCTATTCGGTAGTTGAAAGTGCATTTCATAAACTTGTAGATGATTTTTAATAGCATCAGCTCGATCCATGCTTAACGTGATGATTGCCTTTTGCTTTTTGTTGTTGATTTTTAGAAGTAGGACGGCTGAGTTGTACTGCTGAGCATTGGATATAATTGTTCCACTATAGAACTTCAATGTAGATCATACTGAAGGTCATTTTAGATTATCATTTTGATAATTGTCGTCACAGCTTCTTCGTAGATTAAATTATGTATTGTGTTTGTTGTTTCAATATTGTTCCACGTGAAGTTTGATAATTAATAAATCCATTTTTCATCAGCCTTGTAGTTTATCGATGGCCTTCAGAACTCCGTTTGTCGTCGACATCATCTTGACTAGGGCATCTTTGTGGTCCAGCTTACTTAACTAACTAACAGCTAACTACATAACAATTCGAATTCAATTCAAAGTAATTTAAACTCGTATTTACAGTTCAACTATACTTAAAAATTAACTAGTCTAATTAATAACTAGGTATATAAATTCCCCAATTTAATATTAAAAACACCACTGTTATCTAAGACGGGGGACGAGATCCAATAATGTCCAGTTATGGATATTGCATAGGCTGATTGGGGATTTGACATCTATCGTCTCTAGATCGCCTCTCATTTATACAGTTTTATTTAAGGTTTGTTTTCGTGTGTTGATTTTGCCCTCCACGGGTTGTCGTTGGCTTAGCGTAGAAATGTATGCGACCATATGTTACTAACCTTTGAACTGCTTGATGATGATTCCAATTTGCGACGTTTTGAATCTGTCCAAATAAGTAAAGAGATTCGTTACAATTAAGTTTAATATACCAAAAGCGCGCTTACCTTTTTCGTATTCAATTGTCTCGTGACTGCGTCGATGTTGAAGTGAACCATTGCTGTCATTAGACACCGAGCTGAGATCCCGATCCCGCTCACGTTCCCGCTGACGTCCCTCGTACTCATCGTAGTGGCGATGCTGCTGTTGGTCCAGCTGCTGATTCGAATTGCTAATCGATACCAGATCAACTGTTTCTAGCTCATGGCGATGCTGACTGCGCTCCTCGCGACGCGTTGACTTCTCACGTTGCTTCAGCTCATCGAGACGGTCGCGTTCGCGCTGAGCTCGCTCTCGTGCCCGCTGCTGTAGCTCCGCCTCGGTGCGCTCCTTATTGCTGTTGCTGTTGTTACGATTGCTCTCACGCTGCGAGCTTCGTGTGCTGCTAATGCTGTGACGTTCTTCGCGCTCTCGGTTTCGCTCACGTTCGCTGCGTTCTCGCTCGCGATCACGCTCGAGTTCACGACTGTGTCGCTCGCTGGCAACGTTGCCATTGCCATTGCCGTTGCTCTGGCTGTTGCTGCTGTTCGAGTGCAGCTCCTCCTTGGCGTCTAGGCTGCGACTGCTGCTCGACTGCAGCGTCACGGCTTCACGTTTGGTCTCTCGTTCGCTCGCAGCTGGCGCAGACACCGATTTGGATAAGCTAATGGTTGAGCTGCTGCTTTCAACTTTGCCAGTCTTCGATTCTCCGCGTGGTGTTGCCGCTGTTGACTTGGCTTCCGGCTCTTTGCTGTTGCCTGCTGCCGTTGATGGCGCTGTCGTCGCTGACGTTGTTGCTGCCGTCGTCGTCGTTGTTGTTGTCGTCGCCTTGGCATCATTGGCCAACACCTTGACTTGAGCGGGACCAGGCAACGTTGTGGGCGTGGGCGGCGTCTCTTTCGCCGTTCGCTCAGCCACCTGATGGAAATCACTCTCTTTGAACATGTGCGGTGTCTTCTGCTTCAGCTGGCCAATGTAACTGGAGGCAATGGCAAACAAATCCGGTCGCTTTGTCTTCTCCTCCTCACGCACTTTGTCCACCTTGCGTTCAATAATCTGTGCCAGCTTCGACAGCACCGGATAGTGTGGAAGTATACGCATTAGGATAATTAAAGCATTGCGTATTTGCATAAAATCCTTCGAATCCAAACAGAAGACAATTGCCTTTGTGATCTTGTAGTGCCACTTGTGGCACACATGACGATAATTCTCATATCCCACATGATCGTTGGCCTCGGAGAATTGATTGCTAACCCGGAACTTGGTTACAAAGCCCGGATAATTGGCGCATTCCTTGTTGAAAACAGCTTGATCCGCATGCCAACGCATCACGGTCTCCAGCATGGCGCAGAGAAAGCGACCGTAACGCGTCGCTTCGCCCTCCGTGCACGACGTCACCGAGTACGTAATGTCGCAAAAGAGCTGCGCAACAGAAAGTATCAAGAATAAAGGTCGTAATTATTATAAGTTTGAGTAATAGTAATAAGAATTTAAATTAAATTTCACGTGAAGCAAATTATTAATAATAATTAGTTAATATACAAAAAAGATTAGATTTGAAATGTTTAGTTTAAAACAAAGAATCATTATAATTGACGCTTGATTGACACAGCAGCATGTCACGTGCTGTCAAGCAACTGATAACTCACCCGATCATAACACAGCAGCGTGGAGAAATTTGAGGTCTTGAGGTTGTGTATGGTCTGTACAAACTTAGCGCAATACAGCGCGTCCAGGGCAGTAAAGGTGCAGCGCGGAAAGAGGCACAACTGCAGGAACTGTGTGATTGTATCGTTCTTGGCGGATTTAGCCGAACGCAACAGGAACCAGCCGTCCTTTTGTTCCTGCAATCGTTGCAATATCTTGTCCACATGCTCGTGCTGCTTTTTGCGCTCATCGTTGAGCTTTTCCATCAGCGCAATGTAGCGCTCCTGTTCCTTCTTATTTTTCGACTGATTCTGCATGCGATAAGAATAGTTATTAAAGAAGATTTTAAAAGACACACTTTCTTACCGAATCCTTGACATCAGCTGCTTGCTGTGCCAACTGCTTGAGCTTGCCTATTTCGCGCTGATAGATCTCATTGGGCACATGCAAATCGTACATGCTTAGACTCCAGAATGTGACCAGAAATTGCGGACTAATGTCCTCCCACACTTTTGAGCTGTGCAACGGGCGCACCGACTCCACAATGGGGTTCATAATCAGCTGCGTGGCATCCAAATACTTTTGCAGCTTCTGTGTAGTAGTCAATTTCTTGGCATTGGGATCTGCTTTACGCAGTTGATCGTACTTTTGCTGCAAAGCGAAAACGAATTACAGATAGAAACAAATCTTTCACCTCTTCTACTTAAACAATTATATTCGACTTACATTGATTTGGTGCGTGAACATGGGACGCGCCAGAAAGAAGGCAACATCCGTGTTGATGTGATATTCGCGCAACATGGTAATAATGGAAGGCAAACGCTCGACATACTCGTCCACAGAGTACGAGGAGCCAAGGAATGTGCCAAACTGCACCAAGGCATCCTGGCACTGATCATACAGACTGCCCACCAGCTTCAGATGGCTATGCGCCGCGGTCTCGCGATAAATAACACAATGCTTCTGCTGTGCCATCAGCAGACACAGCGTCACAGCGAGATCATTGTTGGCCAAAGCCTCCTTCAAGCGATTCGATGACTTTTTAGTGTTGCGCACCTGACTAAAGTAGCCCGCCTCGCCACGCAACTGTTCGCCACCACAAAGCGCCTGCAGCTGATCGTTGGTCATCTCCTCGCACGACTCGACGCCGGCCATTTTGTGCACAATTTCGCGCAGCACCAACAGATCAAGACTCTTCTGTGACTTTAATTGATTGGCCACATATTGCAGCAATCCGCTCATCTCGATGCTGTACTTTTTGTAAATGGTGCCGCAAAACGAGGCGAGACTCTGCAGCCACAGAGAGAGCGAGGTGCCGTCATCCTTGAAGCGTCCACGCGATGTCATGGCCAGCGATTCAATGATGCAGTAGCCCAAGCAGTCAAACGACAAGGCTGTTAGGTATTTGAGCATATCGCAAACGGGACCAATTAAATTGTCATAAATTTGTATCTGCACAAGGATCTTAAAGATCGAAAAGAACTCGAATTAGCTAAGAATTTAGACACAGTTAAGCCAACACTTACATAATCGAAGAGCAGTCCAGGCGCACAGTGACTGTACTTGCCCACCAGACGTCCAAAGGGCTTCACGTTCTCCTTGCTGAGGCGCTTCATTAGCGCCTTGATGTCACGCTGCCCAAGTCCGCAGCGTCGTATCAGATTCGGATGCAATTGATAGCTGTCGTTCTTCCAGCGCGCATACATACTGTATCGTAAGTGATACGGAAAGAATTTGAGCACAGCCCAAATCTCCTCAGACATAGAACAATTGCTGTCCAAATACAAAAGCGATGGCAAAATGCTCGAATCCAGACAACTAATTATATCATAATAACTCTGCTCGGCATCCGTATTTGGCGCCGGGCCATTTAAGCTATCCACGCCCATGTCGAGCAGTATTTTAGCCATAATGCGCACTAGTTTGTACATCAACACGGTGTCGCAGTGCATCGCTGGTCCCAGTACATTGGCCATGGGCCATGTGTATTTGCGCAGATCGTTGAATTCACGCGCCTGCAACTTGCCCACCAGGCTGGCATCTTCGTAAAGGCGGCTGCGACTTGGTTTGCGTCCGGCGGGCGCCTTGAAACACTTTTTGTAGTAAATCTGCTCCACAGAGAGGTGCACCAGCTCGACAATGGCACGCGCTATGGGCTCCTGCACCACAACCGCTTGATCTGGCAGCTTTTGTATGATTTTATGCGCATTCTCCCAGTCGCCAACCTTAAGCAATGCTTCGCATAGTCCAAACTTCTGATTCATATTGTATTTGTCTTCATCGAACTTTTTTATGCTGGGCGGAGCCACTGGTTCCCTATCATCCTCCTTCTTGTTTGTGGCAATCACATGCAGTTTGCGCACCATTTCTCTGGCGTCCGCGAGCTCTTGCTCCCAATCGGCGCGAATGCTGCCATCATTTGGCGATAGCCACACATAAACATCGTTCAGTTCAATAACGCCATGCTTTAGCAGCAAGGCGCACATGTGATACAACGAGCGTGGCGTCCGAGCGGCTTTAAAGTGGCAAAACTTGTAACCTAGCACTTCACAAATAATGGCACCTGTGGGCATATAACTGCGCAGCAGCGGTATAAAAAGCTTCCAGCGATCGGGGCGCGTCTCAAATGATTCAATAATGATGTCCAGTACGCGATTGGGATCCAGATTGAAGCAACCTAAAAGAGGTGAAAGATTCAATTGAATTTATATAGCAAAATAGGGTCACGTTACTTACCGATCAATGATTTGATTATGTCCATAATAGTTTCGGGAGTCGTGTGCTCCTCAAAGTCCTGATTGAGCTCTGTGATGAGCTTGGCAAAGCCTTCGCTCTCCTCGCGAAACAAATTGAACCGACGCTGCTTGTAGCTGCAAACAAATGGGTTATTAATATTTATACAAAATTTTGTTCAGCCTTAATTCAAATTCTAGCAATTTACAATTTGCTACATATTTTTCTTTGTTAAGCCAAATTAAGAGACAAGCCAAAGCATGTTCTTAAAAAAGAGCTTATCAAAGACACATATTAACATATTTAGCATTATATTAAGAAATTTGAGAAATTCACGTTAAATTATAATTTAAAATATGCTACGTTAAACTAATAGCATCTCTTTTGACCAGTGCTAATACTTTAAGGCCTAACTTAACTACAAAATATTTTGCGTGTTGTGTGAGAGTCCTTACTAGAGCTTGGTTTTCACTTTGATGAACTTGGTGTAGAAACTTTTGTTCTTCACAATGCCCACTTCCTGCAGGGTATCGATCTCAAGACGCTCCTTCAGCAGGCTTTCGGGCAGCACTTTATCCAGATCCTTCACGATTTGGACAAAACCATGGCGTTCTTCCTGCAAGCCATCGGTCATCAGCGATGTTTCGCTATCCAGTATATTGACCACATCCAGTATTAGACTCGGAAACTCTTTGTGTAGCGCCTAAAAACAAGTATTTGGAATTTGAGTTAATTGGAGTATTGTTGCAAAGAATTTTATTGACATACCACCACTTCGCCGAGTACGTGTAGCAGCACATCTTTCTTGATCTTGTAGCGCAATGCTTGCCACAATAGTTCGTAGATGGCATTCGAAATGCCATGCTTAAAGGCGCCATCACGATCGAAAACAGGACTCTCAGCGTCATCTTGCAGCTGTTGTTTTAGGTATTTCAAACTAAAACGAACGTGAAAATATTGTTGTTTGTATATTTATGAAGTAGTTGGATTGTTGTTGTTGTTGGTATGATTGTGGTTGTTGTTGCAGCGCGCACATTAATTTTTTCATTTATTTAACACGTACAATTCACTGCGACCCGTTTTATCGAAATGCTTAAAGATCTCTACATTTAGCAGAGATTCGCCGCCACCGCCATTCGTTTCTAGCATGGTCGCATCAGCCGCTGCTGTTGTTGTTGTTGCTGAAGTCGCGGTCACTGCAGTCGCCGCCGCATCATTTTCCGCAGTTCCTCCCGTCACACTGTGACTTTTTGATAATTTCTTCAAGCGACGCATGCAAACCACTTATGTAAATACGCCGGTAAAACGCCTGAGTTGCACTTTTAGTTTAATGCTTTATTGTTTATTTTGTTAAAATTTACACAATTTTCACACTTTTTCTCCGCTTTTTTGAGTGGAAGAGATGTGTGTATGAGAACACATATGTGTATATCGATACAACAAAAAATCTATCGAACCAGGGCTGCGTACACTTGAAACGTTACGAGAATGAAACAACTGTAGTATTTTTAAATACAAAAAAAAATTAATTGAAAATGTTCACTTTGAATATAAATAATAATAAATAAATATTATAAATAACGATAATATTTAATGTGCTGCATTTGTAGAGTTAAATAACGAAATACACGAGCTAGAGACGATTCCTATATTTCGCTTGTTTACAAAATATACTAAGGTAGTATTTTGCGTCACATTGTTATATAAGGGCACACTGTTGTTTTATTGTATAGTATATATAGTATACATAGTACACAATGTATACTTTTTCAAATTTACAAATATTTGGAAAAAAAAATTACAATTATAAAATATGTATTTTAAATCGAATTAAATTAATTGGCGAATTTTAACAAATATTTTGTGAAGGAATATTGATTATTTTTAAATATTTTTATTTTTGGAACAATTTTTGTATAAAAATTTGTTTTTTTTTTATTTCAATCAAAAGTTAGTCTTTTTCAACTATTACAATTTTATGTGTTTTAATAAATATAGAAAAGTTTATTTTAATACATTTCTATAGTTCACAAACTTTGTAAATTTATTTATTGTATAATTTTTGCAAATTTAAATATATTAAAGAATATAAAAGAGTATTGATATATTTTATTTTATATAATTTTATATAATTTTAAATATACAATAATCTATATACCATAAATACTTAAAAATGGAATTAATAAAAGAGAATTATCAAATTTCAATTGCTTTGATTGAAATCTTGGCAAAAATTACTTCATGTAGGGGTTGTAAACTGTTGTTGGTCACGAATAAAAATCAAAGATTAATTAAAATGATTTATGCTAGTTGCCATGCGTTTGACTTTATCTGGCCTCTTATTAAATCAATTGCCCATGTTTTTGCATGTGTTGGTTGTGTCAAAGGCGTCTCGGACACGGATGGAATTGGTCACGTTAACATGCCGCGTACGTCGAGCTCATAAAAATTGCTAATTGGTAGCAACTTCTCTTTGGGGCACACTGGCGCTGTTGGTGGCAAGCTAGTTATGAGGGGTGCAACACACACACAAAAAAAAAAAACATGTACGAGTATGTAGTTCATACCTCAAAGTGAACCGCAAGTGCTGTTCGTCCTGAATAACTGGCTGAATTCCGAGTTGGCTTTTGTCCTTGTTGTTTCATACATAACATACATACATATATGCGATGCGTGACTGGCCGGCAAAGTGAGTCCAGAGTTTGCCCTTTACATCTCGAACTTGTATCTGTTGTCTGTGTTAAATATGCAAAAACACGCTGAAAAGCCGAGTCGAAAAACCGATTCAAATCGAAAATACAATATACAAAAAATATACAAATTCGCCCCACTAGCTGAATTTTTGTATTGACCACTGCAAAAGGCGTTGGCAAACAATGCAAAAACAATTTGATAACGAAGGGTTTTTTCACCACTTTTAGCTGTTCGGAGTTGGTTGAAAATCGGTTTAAAAGTTTGGATCAATATTGAAAAATCAAACCTTAGAAAAATGTTACATCTATAAAGGTTAAAGGTATAAGGTCAAAAGGCTGCTTTCTTTTTGTTAGGTTTATAAAAAGTTAGAAAAGAATTATTTGATTTTATGTAGTTAATGAATAGGTTGAAATAAGAAATTCAAATTTTACAGAAAATATTAAATGGTTTTCCTCTTTTGTGTAGACAAACCTAAATAGATTTTAATCAAAAAATACATTTTTTTTCAAATCATTGACATTATGAGCACAGAATATTTTTCTAATATTGAATACAAAAATAAATCCAATCCTTAAAAATAAAGATTTAAAATAGGAGCATATTTTTCTAAGTTTTTAATTTCTCCCAACAATTTCTCAACATTTGATATATTTTTTGTAATGTATAATATTGTTTTGATAATACAATTCACAAAAGCTGTAAAAATAATACACAAATTCCCAGGCACAATTCTGGCGAATATTTTTTACTCTTGACTTGCAAAAAGAGACACTAAAGGGAGCAATCATTTCAGAAATAAACAATAAATAACTCATTCGCAGCGTGTGCCAGAGGCACTTGAGCATAATATGCGGGCCTCATGTTATCTAGCCAAGTGAAGCATAAAGCATATTTGCCTTGCGAATAAGTCGGAATATGAAGCGAGTCTTCCTTTTACTCACAGCTTAGCACTTAAATCTCAAGTCTCAAGTCTGAATGCCATTTCGCTTTGAGTTCGCAACTCAAAGGATTCGCATTAAGATTCAAGTTTATGCGCACTGACTCAGCAGGGAAACTCAATATCCACACATTGACATTGAGGGGAATAACTATGAAATCTTCAGTACACTTTTCTCGTATATATTGCCTCTCCATTGAAACTGCAATTCTGGCTGGGATTTGATATAGAAACTTCTTCAGCAAGATGTGTCAGGCGCAGTCGTAATATCAGCTCATTTTTAAACATTTTTTTGCTGGACTTATGCACTGTTTTGCTTAACAACAATTTAAATATTTAGCACTTGGCTAGCGTAACTTTTCCTGGTCAGCATTGAAGTGTTAACGAGTTGCAGGAACGAGTTTGCACGCGAAAACTTTGTAATTGCATTCACGTGTAACTATTCGCCAATAAAAATTTGGTCTCCAAACTAGTTAACTGTTTGTTTGCTTAGTTAACGTGCACACAATGTTGGCAATAATAATTTCAATTATGTGCATTACCCTGTGGGCTTATATTCATTTTGGATTAATTGTGTGGCTGTCGGTTTTGTTGTATTATAAATTTAATAAGAGAAAAAAATTAATTTATGACAAAAAATTAAAGGCTTTGCAAAATAATATTTTTATTGTATATTAATAATGAATATTTATATATTTAATTTTGGTTTATATTCTGGTAATTCATTGTTGGTTTCTAATTTATATATTAGCTTAATATTTATTTGCTTAATCTATATTTTTTTATTAATTCATATTTGTATACACATTAGTATCATTATTTTTTAATTTTGTTAATTATTATTTGTTATAATTATGTTAAATAAATTGATGTACTTATAAATATTACTACTCTTAAATGCAGTCTAGTATTCAAATACAGCAGTGATAAGATAATTCTTTGTTGACCCAATTTACATGCCCTTGTAGAGAGTGTTCTACACTCCCATGAAATGTGTGTGATATTTAAAACAGGTAATTAAATTAGGAACTGAAAGAACTTAACACAACTTTTTAAAAGCAGTTGTGAGACTTCAAAAATGTTATCAAAATATGTTATTTCGCATGAAAATTGGGGCGCAATTTTTATAAATGGATTTTAACGAGATTGAATGAATTTAACAAGAATGACACATAATAAAAAATCCCCACAATAAAAAAGACCTTTATAGTCATTAATCTCATTTCATTTTCCAAAAACAAGAAATGAATCAAAATATATGTACTTAAAAATTGTGCATTAAAATACATTTTTATGATTGACACATTTGTAAATTCTAATGGTAATGCTTTGAGAAGTAGCAAATTACACCTTAATTAATTTATTACAAATATTTTAAGTGCTTCCTGATAACACTTGGCTTTTGACCCACGATGCTGTGAAAGTGTGCTACACAGTCTTGGCTCTCTCGCTCCGAAGACTCTTATCAATAGACAGAGCACACAAAATATATATGTTGAATCATTTCAAAACAAATTAGAAAGCTACAGTTGAGTGTGATCGACTCTGAGATACCCGCTACCCATATAATATGAAATACCAGAATAAATACTAAAATATACCAAAGGCTATATTTGGTATATTAATATAGTATTACATTCAAATATATATACAATAGAGTGCAAAAATGTCAAACCAACTTGATCTGCGTGCATTATAGCTCTAATTCTTATAGTACTGAGATTCAGTGTTTCATTCGGGCCGACAGGCAGACAGACGGACATGGCTATATCGGCTCGGCTGTTGGCGCTGATCAAGAATAAATATATTTTATGGGGTTGGAGATACCACCGTCTGCCTTTTACATACATTTCCTGCCGGTACAACATTATAATACCCTTCTACCCTATGTGTAGAGGGTATGTATAAAAATTGTGTTATTAAGCATGGAGTAAAATTATTTAGCATTTAGTTCTCTGTCGCGCAATCTTTAGTGCGGTTGTCACAAAAAAACAGACTGAAACAAAACGGAAATAAAAATGACAAAAACATTAAACGTTCTCTTATTAATTTCAATATTTCAAGTGTGCAATGTGCAAGCAAATTTATATGAAATAATTCAAATACAAAATAAGTTAACAAAATCGTATAATGATATAGAAGAGCTGCAAGCAACATATAAATCTAAATTAAAAGAAGCGATTACTCGAGAAAATGAAATCGCAAATCAAGACTTAAAGAGTCAAATTAATGACGAGTTAATTAAATGTCGCGAAGAAAATTCAGCATTCGAAGTGCTCAACAAGATTTATGCGGAACAGATTGAAGATCTGCAGAGGAAAACAACTATGGATTCAGATGCTAAATTAAAGGAAAAACAGCTGCTGATCGATGAAGGATTGGAGACAATATCCAGCTATACAACGATTATCAATGAGCAGGCCAATCAAATTGATGAAGGATTGCAGACAATTTCCAGCTATACAACGATTATCAATGAGCAGGCCAAGCAAATTGAGCTATTAAAAGAAGATCTGAAAGTGAAGTCCCAAATAATATTCCATTTGGAGACTAAAACAAAAGATATTACCGACAAATTCAAGAACCTAGAGGATTTGAGCACAACTTCAATCACAGAGACCGACGATACCAGTTGCTTGGCCTTTGGTGATTCCAATGATGTGCATTTAATCAAGATCGATGATGGCGAAGCTTTCGAAGTGCCTTGCGAATCTCGCGTCGCTGGAAATGGTTGGACGGTGATACAGCGACGCTTCGATGGGAGCGTTAAGTTCAATCGCAACTGGTTGGAATACAAGGAGGGCTTTGGGAATTTGAGTGGAGAGTTTTTCATTGGATTGGAGAAGCTGCATCGCTTGACAGCGGCGCGACCTCATGAGCTTTACATACACTTGATCAATTTCCATAACGAGAGTAGCTACGCACATTATGATAACATTGTTATCGATGGCGAGAGCGAGCTTTATACGCTGCGAGGGCTGGGCACATTTCAGGGCACCGCCGGCGACTCGATGCGCGATAATGAGCAGCAAAAGTTCAGCACCTACGACAGGGATAACGATCTAAGCGAAGCGAGCTGTGCCGTTAACTGTCTGGGCGGTTGGTGGTACAACAAATGTGGCTCCAGGTTGGTTATTAAATTCGATGACATGTACTAAATTCTAATCTCTTTTCTTTCATTTCGTTAGTAATTTAAATGGTCAATATACCCAACAAGATGATTATTACGATAATACGGACTTCGGCATTTATTGGGATGAATGGTTGGGTCCAGGTTACACCATGAAAGCTGTGCAAATGTTGATTAGACCCAAAATTAATACAGAAAAATAAACAAAGTAATTTTATATTCTCCAGGAATTAATAATGTGTCATTTGCGAAATTATCTCATCAAAACAAAACCCGAATTCATGTGAATTCGTTATCTCAAATATTTGTCAGCGCACAAAAATAAAAACCTTTCTCTATATTTTGTGCATTAAAATTTTTGCAAAAATACATATTTCCCCAGTCTCTCATATTATTTGCCATGTAACAAATTGAAATTGCCTCAAGGCACTTGAACAAAATAAGTGCACTTTGGTGTTATATTAAAATTGCTCGCTGGTTACTAGAAAAAATGAACAATGTTGCTGACATTCCTGATGAAGCCGCACACTTGGGTTTAATTTTCGTTTATATAATCAGCAATTTCTTCTACAAAAAAAAATATTAGCACTGTCAAAAATTTTGCATTTTTTAAGGACAAATTTTCATTTACATAAAATAAAATGTATTTAATAAATAATGGTTTAAAAGTCATGCATATTAATTGTAACATTTTATCTTCATCTTCTTAAGTAGCCGAAAAAGTTCTGTAATCTAATAAGAATTTTAATCAGAGCATTTGCTGTTTTAGAGCTGACAATAATATGTTATGTGCTCTCTTTTGAATCTCTCTTAAAACGAAAATCAAGCTTAGCTCCAGTTGAGATGATCAGCATATTGATAAACGGAAGAGAGGGAGAGCAATAGAATAGAGAACTAAAACCGAACGTTGGCGAGCACTGTAAAATGGTTGAAGAGACAGCGCTGCCGAAAATTTTGCGCATATATGAAAATTAACTTTTAATCACACAATGAAGCTTGCTTAAGAATCTTTGTGGTACAGATTGTAGTAAATATCATTATTACTAAGAAACATATGTTTAAACATATGTTTAGATGAAGCAAGCAAACATTAAGCAAACACGAATTATCGCCACTTTTAGTTCCAATTTCACATTGGAAGTACATTGTAATAACATTGACTGAAAAAGAGGGTGAGTAATAAGTATAAGAATGCTACTAGCAAAGTGCACTCAAGGAAGATTCCTATGCAATAGGGCCTGTATGTAGCAGGACATACTACTTATGTATATAAAGCCTGTACCGTCGCTCACATGTGAATATTTATGAAGGTTGCTCACTCACTCTTACTTTCTATTTGTGTTTTTTTTTTGCTTGCAATGCATAGTATGCTAATCGGCTTTGTCATTTGCTTCACTTTTTTGCACGCATGCTAAATTTTGATTACTTTGTTTAAAGCTCTACGTTAGTGTTGTAATGTAAGTATTGTTAGGGGCATTTATGAGTATTTTGAGTTTATAGCAATATTAAATTATCACGACATCTGCTATCTCCATACGTTCGTATACATATGTATGTACATATATGTATGTACGTACATGGATTCGCAAAGCCACTCTGTGAGCATGTGTGTGAGAAAGTTTGTTAGGGAAATTAATGCAGTTGGAGCAGCGGTTGCTCGCTTGCTCGGCATGAAAAGACAGCCATGTATAGTTGAGATAGAGTTGAATTTTTGGGAGCCAGAATATTTTCTAATTTCCATGCTAATGAATGGCGGGAAACTGGTCTCAGCTTAGACCATGTGTGTATGTGTTTGTGTGTGTGACAGGGCAGCAACGATGAATTTTCGACTTTTTCGGGGCGAGAAAATGCAACCTAGTTGCATCAGAGATTAGAAAAATTAATTGCGTGTCGAACTTTTAGTGGCAGACGACACATCGTCAAACAGATGCCAAAAACAACTAAGCGCTGAGAGTTTGCCAACAGTCAACTGACCAAGCAGACGAAAGAGAGTGAGTCAACATCCCAATTGTATTTGATGTAATGAAAACATAGCTGAACATTCTACTTTATAATTTCACGAGAGACACTTTCCTTGAACAGTTACGCTATGATATCCGGCAGAGGTCGCTTGCAGCACTTTAGAGGCCTAACACATGACATGTCCACCAGCAATTCCCTCAATGAAATACCCTTGGGATGATGAGTTAGACGTAAAAGTGGCGAGCAAAATTCATGGTTAATTCGAAAATTGAAAGCTTTTACCAGCAGTTGACCACAGCCACATCAAGTTAGCTTCCTTTGCTTGTGCTTTTGAGCGACTAATTAGCAAGAAGTTCGTGTTCATGTTCATGTGTGGTCTAACCACACATAACATACATATTATTTTTCTTATTAGTGCTGAATTAAATTTGCACTTGAGATTGTTATTTGCAATCACCATTAAATCAGTCAATTTATGCAGCATGTTTTGCAGCTTGCCTAAGAATACTATCATCAATGGAAGCAAACTCTTTTGGACATCAACAAAAGTACACAGACGAAAGGAGAAAGCAACAGTGAATTTGCATAGGCCAAGGACACTTTTAACATCCTTTTGCTTCTGGCAAAATAATTGACAGTTTTTGGCAATTGTTTATTGAGTCAGTTCTTGACACAGTCCATTTGGGGTCCTAGTTGACAGTACTATTTAAACACCTAGTGCTTTTATTTGAATTGAATTCAAAATGAATTGAGGCATTTTTTTAAGGACTGCATAGTCAAGGTTAGCCTATGAATGGGAGGTGAAGCTAATCTTAACTACTTCATACTGAGTCCCTTTGAATTCCCTACGATTTATCAATCAAATACAAAATTTCCTTTTTTATGTTGATTTTTATTACAACAAGGACCTTTAATTAAGTTAATTCTTCTACTTGTTTAGTTTCTTATTTAAACTTGTCAAAATTCAATTTGTGTAATTTTTTTAAAGGTCTGCAACTGCTCTTTAGTTAAAATGTTAAATTTCTGCAACTATTTGCAAGTACAGAGCTTGACTCCCTTCTGTTTTGTGGTTATGCGAGACTTTTGGTCTGACATGACGTATGAATAATTGGATTTTTTTTTGCAGTCGCTGCTTGATTAATTGAATGAAAGCATACATTGCTGTCAAGCTGCGGATTGCATGTAACATATGCATGTTCATTTACGTGTATGTATTAAAGCTGTTTTACGTATATTATAATTTTTTACTCATTTCAACATTTCGATAAACAAATATTAGGGCAAAATAGAAGTGAAATATTTATTGAGTTTGGTCGATTTCATGCCATCGACCTCAATTAAATATTTATGCTGCAGTTCAATCTCATTAAGTATTCAATTTTTAGCCTACGTCGAACGGAAATAAAACTACTGCAATAAAATTCGTAAATTTGAAATTCTTCAATGTGCTTTTACTACGTCAAGAATAATTCATCCGCTGCTAATTCAACAGATGCCTTCGGCTTGCTTGCCAAACTTTGTGGCACCTCCTAAATTGCACTTGCTACTGGGCGAATAAATGCTCATTAAGAGTTGCAAAAGTTTTCATTTAGTCGCATTATGCTTTTACTCAACTTGTATTTGCTATCGCCAGTGGGCCTTTTAAAACACTTGTAGAGATGCTTGCGCGCATTTGATCAACTTGAAATTAAATTGAGTTCAAGTTTAAATTGTAATAAATACATATTTGAAAAATAATTAAATAAAAAAAGAAGCATTTTCACTGTAGCAGAGCAAGGTTTCGATCCTCGGACCTCTGGGTTATGGGCCCAGCACGCTTCCACTGCGCCACTCTGCTGCCTGAAATGATGTTGACTAATTCCCAATTTGTTAGCAAGCTGGTTTGTTAATTTGGCTTTTATTTGTCATGCTCGCAAAGATAAGTTGGCCATTTGAAAAGGTTTATTAATTCCATTTGAATCTCCTGCTCACTTTGTGTGATATTAATATCAATCTTCTTTCGCTGTGACATCAAAGCTAAATGAATTATATCGCCTTTTGCCGTCTAAATCCAATAATCCAATTTGCCATTGTCAATTTAATACATAAATCCTTTTATGAAGTGTATCGAGTATTTATGAGAAAAGTTTTGCGCGCTGTTTGCTCGCCATTATGAAAGCGAACGAGCGGGCGGAAAATATTTATATTCACTTCTAGCACAGCAGCAACGTGAACAACAACGAGAAGTGGCTAAATTGATATTTAGCAGCTTGTAAATCAATTAGGTACGAAGTGTAGCGTTAATCCTTAGTTATTAATACACTTTGACAATCGTTAAAATGGCTGCTAAATGAATTATATTACGAATTGCGACTGCTGTCTATCATTTCAACTCACTGGCAGACACATATGAGCAGTCAAATGATGCTCTATTATACTCATTTATAACATAAGTAGCTAAAGTAAAGACTAAATTTAAGAAAAGTTGTCAAGCTGAACAAGTAAAAAAGCTACATTCGAGTGTGCTCGATTGTGAGATACGCGGAACCCATTTTGAATAAAAGTAAAATATTGCGGTATTATTCTCAACATATACCACAATTACTACAAAAATACTAAAATTATACCAATCGGTATATTTGTTATTCGATTTTTTTTTTTGATTTTCGGGGGCGGAAGTGGGCGTGGCAAAAATTTGAAACAAACTTTATCTGCGTGTACACATAACAAATGCTGTTGAAAAAAAAATATAGCTCTATCTTTTATAGTCTCTGAGATCCAGTGTTTCATACGAACAGACGGACAGACACACAGACAGACGGACATGGCTAGATCGTCTTGGCTATTGATGCTGATCAAGAATATATACATATACTTTATAGGGTCGGAGATGCCTCCTTCTACCTGTTACATACATTTCCTGCCGGCACAAAGTTATAATACCCTTCTACCCTATGGGTAGCGGATATAAAAAGACGCTGCATTTATTTCGCCTTCACACAATTCTGGGGATAAGGACTCAGATTACCCCATGGCTTACAATTGAAATCCGCAAAAAAACTTTCAGCATATGAAATGTGGGACATGATTCACATTTGGATTCAATTTCTAGAGCACTAACAGAGAGTGAATTTTCGAATTGAAGCCATTGTCAATGGGGGAGAGTTCAGTCCCATAAAGTATCTATAAAATCGACTCGCATTAGAGTGTCAATGAGAAAAATACAACTTGAGTATTTTTGTTATAAAAGAAGTGTGTTGAATTTTTCACAGATTACACTAATCAGTCATATAATATTTTGTGTATAAACGACATAACTGACTGACAATAATTTATTTGGAAATTTGCGGTTTGATTGAACTTTGCTTAATTTATTTAACAGTTCATTGCGCTTCGGCCGCTGAAAATCAATCAATTTAATGCCAGGACTGAAAAATTGCTTTTCTGGCATTTGATTAATAGCTCCGCTTTAGTAGGTGCACTTCTGGCACTTGCGGTCATATTTTTGGATTTAACAAACATTTCGTTTAATTGCCGACTTTTTTGTTAATCAGAAATCGTTGAAAGCGCAGCTTTAATTTTAAAGTACAAAGCGAATTTGGGAATCACAACAAAACCATGCGCATAATTCCATTTAAATAGAGACTCGTGTGTTTGTCTGCCTATCTATTGTTATTGTTGTTTTTGTTTTTATTAAGTAGGCAGCCGGCACTTAACGTGACTTCCTTAACATAAACAATTTGCTTGTTGTTCCTTCTGGAATTTCAGATTCATTTAACAAGGGCGGATGGCCTTAGGCCATGTCCCTGTCTTGTGTCTTTGCCGTTGTCGTTGTCTTTGTCCTCGACACTGCTCACAGACACGACAGGACTTCCGCTGCTTGTTTGCAGAGACTTGGACAGACTGAAATGTTCGTTCGTTCCATTCACTCTTGTCGAGTGTTGACAGCTGTCGGCCGTGTGTTTGTGACTTGAAAACAAGCTGATAAAATTGACCGTCAAACACTTTTTCTTTTAGTTATACATGCGACGTATACTTGATATTCTTTTTCTTGTCAAGCCATTTTCTTAGTAAACTTTTTAGGCGTGCTCCTTTCATGCCTCCTATATAAAAATCGTTTACCATGTAGCGCAACAAAAATTGGTTAATAAATCAAGTTTTTTTTTTGTCACTTTCCATTTGTTTGCTATTAGAAAACAGCAAACAACAATTTGCTGAATAATATTCGGAAAGTAAACTTGTCGAAATGATAAACACATGATAAGAACATGACATAGAAATGGGTAGAGTTACAGTTTGAAAAGCACTTCAACATGAGAAGGGGTTGTATTGATTGTGGGAGTTTAACTGAAGACAGACTCTTAATGTTATAAATTGAACAAAGAGGCCACATAAAGTTTACATGCTGGCAATTACATAAAGAACAAAGAGGAATCACTTGAAAGCAGTAAAAAATGTGAGACATGCACATGCAAATTGAAGTGCAGATGGAAAGAAAATAAAACTAACATGTGATTCTCGACGTTTCATTAACTGACTTCAACTGATTGCCGCATATTGCATACACAATATTTATTAAGTATACGAGTGTTCGTAAGCTGTATCTTGCTTCTCCAGTTTAACACAAAGCAAATGAAAAATTCCATGTTATGGTAGCAAGTTAATATCAAAAAGAAGCTATCAAAAGCCAAATGGAATTCATATTCAGATGTGATGAAAGTCAAGGAGTAAAACTATATTAAAAAGTTCATGCTGCAATTTTACTAAGATCGAAAAGCTTAAGCCCAAAGGACATATTGATTATTTGTTTGAGCATTCTAGATTAAATGTTAATGGCAAGTTAAGAGTTTGACAGCTGTCAAAAGGGTTCAAAAGTTTCTCAGAACTTTGTAGGTGACTGACTGTAAGGTAGTCAATATGTCATAAGGCCCTCAATAGCAAACATATTTGCCATGTTTCAAAAAAAGTGGTCACAGTATGCGAATGCTAATAAAGTATGTAACAAATAAAGAATAGTGCAAAATTTATCATGCTCTCAACTCAACAGCATTTGGGTGAAGAGTAACTCACTCATAATTCAATTTGAGTTGCACAGTAGCTGACAGAGTGAAGTAGTTTTTATAAATTAACAACAATGATTTATACAGAAGGCAGCCGCAACTATTCATAATGAATTCAGTAAAAGTTGTACATGAAAATGTATGTATGTTACATGTACATGTACAATAACAATAACTTGCATTCGAGACCTAAATCAACCATTTCCATCAGCTGTGCCATTTCCATGGCGCCCAACTATGAGTTTGCATGTAAATTTATATTCAACTCCCCTCCCCCTTAACTCATCCACGCTTCCTTCTTTTGCGAGTTGTATGTGTGAAAAACTTGTTTATGTAATTCCTTGGGGGCAGAGTAGGAGCGTATAAAGGAGCCAAGTTATTAATTTTTTCCCCCTCAATGCTGATGCTGCTGTTGCTGTTGCCGTTGCCATTGCTGCCTCAACAATAACAATACGTAAATCTGGCAACAACTGACAAGCAGAGAATTTCAACAAGACCCTTGCATTGCTTAAAAAAACTTGCACACAAAATATTGAAATATTAATGCCAATAGCTGGAGGGAAATATTTGCTGATTGTGTTCCAGTTTTTTTTTTTTTTGATATTGTGTGATGTAGTATGCACTTCGAAATAACAGCTAAGAAAATATGTTATACAATATGATAAGTAACCGGTTAAAAGTTTCGATTGCAAAAGTTTTGCCAAACTTGTTTTACCGACACCTGGTCAGCGATTCTAAGTAATGGCAAAATTAATATTGTAGATTTGTAATATTGTAATATTGTAAGGCCTTTAGGCTGAAGTGTAACTAAAATGCCATATAAAAAATTTCTTAATATTTGGCATAGATAAAATCAAAGTACCAAGTTTAACTTCAAAATAATCATATACAATTTCTGTACTGTAAATATGTTACTATACCAGATTATTCAGATTACTTTTATTTTATATTTTGTTTGGAATATTTGATTTCCTTTATTTCATAAATTTAGTATTCTGTTTAGTAGTTAAGTAGTTAATCATCTTGGTATTTTCTTAAAATATGTATTCCCAATCTAGAACAGAGTGGAACATGATTAATCTTCTAGCGAACAATTTACATAAACATTACCACAACAGACACGTTACAGAATTCTAATTAATTTCCACTGACAGAAGCCGCACATTTTCGCCTTCAGTAAGGATTGTTGTCCTTGACAATGGAAGGCGCTAAATGTTTTGAGGCCAAATTATCACCTCATTTGTCAGTCGATGCCAAGAGGTGAGAAATAAATTACGCGACACTTCAGGCCAAGCAATGCGCATTTCAACCACTGTAAGTCTGTGTGTGTGCGTTTGTGTGTGTGTGTGCGTGTGTTTGGCATTGTTTATGCAGCACATGGAGCTAGTGACACAGTGCGAATGACACTAAAATAAGATGTTTTCCTCTTGCCACTTTGCTGTATTTCCTTTGCTTTTATTATTGCATCGCTGTGATACGTTTCTAGTTAATTATCTCTTTGTATTACCGACAAGGTTTTTATAGAGTACTCGTATGTGCTTTAAAATTTAGTTTCCCATTCCCCTTTCCCATTTTATATTCTTTGTTAAAAGCCAAACATTTTACTGTTTTTTTATTCGTTTTGATTGCCATATCATCGTGGAAGAGATGCTTTAAAAAATGTTACATAAGTAAAAAGAAAACATTGACAGCCAAAAACCGACAACTTTACTTGACTTCACTATCCGTTGGGCCTTTTTGATTTTCGTCAAATCATAGTTGTCAGACTTTTAAGACCCTTCACTATCGGTATCATTCTCCTCCAAGGTTGCAATTGATTCGCAGCTACTGAATGATATTTGACTGCAGTCAGAGGGTAATTCCTCCATCTGATCCATGGATTCTTGTAAGTCCTCCGCCATGTTAGTCGTATAGAAATAATCATTGTAGTGCATTAAGTTGCCTAAAATCAGTTCGGAGAGAAGTACATCACGAAGCCGATTTTTCAACGCCTTTTGTGTTTCTTTTGTGCTCTTAGAACCACAAAACTTGGATGTCAGCAAATCACAACGCACTGGTTGCATAGATTTTCTAATATAATCTAAAACCTTGTTGGGTTCAATTTCATGTGTCATTTCGTTTTGCGAATAAATGTACAAATTAACGAATTTTGCTTAAAAGTAAAAATTACATAAATCTTGTTCACTATAAATTTTGTTGTTGTGTCGATATATATAGACAATAAAATATGTACTACAAAAGTTGATAAAGTGACAGGTGAAGGTTATGTCAAGGGTTTGAAATGTAGTTTATAAATTTCAAAATTGAAACAAACTTATAACAGAATTATATTCTGCATTTCGAATATCATTTATTGTTCTAAGTTGGATTCTATTCTTATTTTCAAATTGTGTAATTTTTGTTGTTAAGTAACTGAAACTAAATGAATTCAAATTAATAACTTTGATATGAATAACTAGAGATTAACCAGTCATGGTTATTCTTTTGAGCTTTGCTTCCCCTCACCTGTTTTGCATAAGATTCCATTATCTTGGGACCTGGATGTTGAAATCCTTTGGCTTGTCAATCAGCTGCAATGATGCATTATTGTGCCTATTTCTTCACAAAGCGAGACTGCAATTCATTTCTCTGTTTTTCTCTATCGTTGGCATCAAATGACATTTCATCGACGAGTTTAGATTTCGTTTGATCCGTAAGCCTTTGACACTTAATTATATGGCAAAGATATCAATATAATTCTGGTATCGTTCGCCCTCCTTTCTCCTCCGGTTATTTGAGACACTAAAAGGCAAAGAGTCAGGCAGTAAAGTGAGCGACTTAAAATGCTGCCAACGTAGAACTGAACACATATCTCAAGGACGCAGTCACATACATATTCCGACACCAGACTTGGTTAGGCGCTAAAAAAAGGCGACAGCAAAATAGGGGAATAAAGACAAATTGCAGAGCAGCAGCAACGTTGCGTTGTCTTTATCTTCGTGCAGTCAATAGTAGCGGAAAGAAAAGCGCGGAAAATGGAGGAAAAAAGAGAACGAGTGCAACATTTTAACGGCTGAGCTCTCAGTGCAATTGGTGCGCTGTCAGCAAGCCAGGCTCTCTAGTCGCGGCTGCTGACATTCATTTTTGGAATCCTCATCGTAATTGACATTTGATTAACGCATAGCTCAGCTCATCCCAATAGTTGACAGAACCGACAGAGAAAGCGAACATACAGCAGAGAGCAACGTTAATCACATCAGCAGCCGCAGAGGCAAAGAGACAAAGAAAGACCGAAAGTGAGATAAATTGAAACCGTAGATCGAGGTGAAATGTTTGCCAAGGACATGCTCATCATGGTTACATGCTGTTCGCATTTCAGACACAAACATTTCGAAGAGAAAGCTAAGGCTTTATAATGTATATGAACTTTAAATATGCCTTCATATTTTCTGCTCACATTTCTTGGCCTTGCTAAACTTGACTTCATTTAATTTAAACATTCAATTTGCATATTTCGGCTGCTGTATATTATGCCATTGTTGCTTAGTTTTTTTTTTTTTTTTTTTTGAGAGCTCAACTGCCCATAAAAATAACCGCATTGTTTGTGATTTTTGCGCTGTTGTTCTTTTCAGTTTTTCTTTTCCTTTTGATTGTGATTCATGTTTTTTGTACTTCATAAAAAATAAGTTACAAGTTCAAAAGTTCTTTACAAATTTTCGCATTTTATTTAGAGGAAGCCAATTCTTAAAGCACACTGTATAACAATTATGTATATGAAATCTTAAGAGGATGAGAAGCGTTTGCTGTTCGCCTTTTATATGTGCACCACAATAAGGCAGCCACAACAACAATTAATTCGGGTGTACCACGTGTTGTGTTATAAGCTCACAAAATTGTTTTTAATTCCTTCTTAGAGCTGCCAGCATGTCCTGCAAGAGCTTATAAATCTTTCATGGGATGTGCACATAAGGAAAACAGTGCAAGTACATTGCAAGAAAAGAATATCTTTTATTCGTTTATATAACGATCTTAATTAAATTTTTAAGATTTTCTGGACCTGATCACAAGCTTGTTTGCCGTTCAGGATGTTTTTGCTCGACAAATAAATTACATTGGACATTGTTGGTGAAGTTTATAAATGGTATCACAGGCTTGTTGTGTCCAAGATCTGTTCGATGTGCTAAAAACTTTCTACGATTGCGACTTTGTTTTATTTGTTTTGTGGTTTTTTGGGAGTTTACTACAGAATTTATGTGTTGCACTTGTTACACATACGCCATGTAGAACGTCCGCACTGTCTGAGACAAATCGATTGCTGTTGCAGCACTTGCTCTTTCCACTGCACAGCACAACAACAATACGGAAGAGAGCTGGGAATAATTTATTGATCACTTTGTTACACCCGCTGTTCGAATGGTGTGAAAAACAGACGAGGCTGCACTTTAGCTGAATTAAGAGAAAGCTGCAAAGAAAAGAAAAACATTATACTTTCCAGCTTGCTAAGTTTTCTATTCTATTAAAGATACTCAGTGTCTTTAATTCAACGCACAGCTGTGCACAGCTTGATTTGCCCAAAAAGAACTGTTTTTCTTTTTCTTTTTTTTTTTTGTTGGTATTAAACAAAATATGCTAATTTTATTCGGAATGCTTAAGCCTGTCAGTTTTTCGGACTTGTGTCTGCTTTTATCACTGTCATTGTGTGTTTTGATATCCACTTGGCATACATGTCTCAACTGATTATGATATTTTCATTAGAAAAAAGGCTAACACACAGCTGCCACACAGCTCAGCTTGTTATCCTTTCGAGCTTCAGCTGGCGTCTTCCGCAAAATAGACACTTGCGTTCCATACCGTTCCCTTCTGTTTCGGTGTGACAAATTGTGCCACTAACAAAACAACGTTTACGTAATGATGACAGTATTTCACTCTCCTATATACAAAAGGTACGATGTTTATATTGATTCTAACACCTTTCAGGTTGATGAATGCATAGCAAATGACTAAAAACAAAAAACAGACAAAGTATGCTCCAATCGATTTTCTACGCTAATAAATTGTTGTTACTTTAAGGTCAAAGAGTATACCCAAAAATTTGAATCAGTGTCAGTGTCAGCATGAGTTTACACTTTGCTGATTTATATGCACATTTTTATGACACTTGGCTTGAATTAATGATTTTTATCGACCGCTCTGCGAACCCTTTAAGGGATACCACAATTATTTATAGTCTATCAATGGAATGTGAGCAGAGGAGACTAAACTGCTTCCAGAAGGATAGTGGGATGGTAAATAACTTTCGTTGAGTAACGAACCTAGACATAAAGCAACAGACTTAAGATTAAAATTGAATTAAATTGCAGTTGCAGCTTATGCGCTATAATTGGACTGTGTCTGCTTACATTACGATCCCAAAGTCTGGCTGCCGAATTAGTGCAAACACTTGGCATAACATAGTTCAAGGCAAGGCAAGGTTCTGGCATAGTTATGTATACTCATGCTGGCTGGCAGGCTGGCAAGTAATGTCACATGTTGACAATGTGCGCTCGCTGTTTACCTTCATTTCTGTGCATTGTGCCCTATTCCCCGGAAGATAAATTAAACCGTGCAGCAGCTAGTTCAGTTTACAAGTGCCAACGTTTAACCATTGTGTCTAAGCACTCTGAGCTAAACGACAGAGTGCAAGGCAAGGCAACTGAAAGTGCAGAGAGTGCTCACAGCAATTCATTGCCGGCAGACCGAAACAATGGACAACACTTGGCAACGTCTGTTAAATGGCTCTTGTCACAAAATAATTTTAAAGCACTGTCTCAGGTCGTTTCCCGACATTCAGCAGTCAGTTAGATAGGCTCAGGTAATCACTCGAAGTGATTGTGGTCACAGTCCATTCTTTGTGTTCTATGCTTCTTACTTAGTCAGTCGATCAAGGAGATGAATTGCTTGCACTCAGCGCAATTATTCACGTAGGCTGACAACTATCTGCAGCGAGTGTGTCCAAGCAGAAAAATATTTTGCATATTCATTTGAGATTAGAAACAAAGTATTTAATCTTTTTATACCCGCTACTCAGAAGAAGGTAACTTTAACGCAAAAACGGCTACTGAAATAATAATATACTACTACAGTATATTAATTTGGTATAATTTTAACTTATGGTTTTATTCAAAATGGGTAGAGTGTGTGTTCTCAATATTTATACATATTTTTAATATAGTATTATATCAATATACCAAATATAGCATTCGGTATATATCAGTATTTTATATTAATTATTTATTATTATTTATATTAATTTGGAATAATTTTAATTTATTGTTTTATTCAAAATGGGTAATATAGCTCATGGTATATTTCAGTATATTCGCAGTAAATTAATCTAGCATAATGCGAATATATAGTTTAATATAGTTTCGAATATATATTTAGCGTTAGTTTGATCTTTGGTATATTTTCAATATATATTACTATTAATATACCAATGTATTCGGTACATTTTTGTATTTTGGCTGTATATTAATTGGGTATACTTTTAAAATATGATTTTATTTAAAATGGGTAGCCGGTATATAACAGTCGAGTTTGCTTGACTTGGGCTTAATCTTCAGTTAAAATCTCTTAGTACCATATGATACCTTCAACTTCATGTTCTTTTATTTCAGTCAATAAGTAAACAGAATCACTGATAAATGAGTCAAGACATTTGCACAGCTTAACAGTCAGGCAATGATTTACTTTTACTTATTTGCAACAACACTATCAACAATAAACAACAACAGCTGATGACCATTATTCAATTTCATTTTGCGGTAAAAAGCTTGCAAGAGCAAGTAAATACATACATATATTCCTTAAATTTGAATTTGCTGTCTGGAATACCCTAAAGATAGATGGCAGAAATCATTTATATACTTTTTAAATGAAAAACACATATTAATGCCACTTACTGGAATTTATTTATTTAACATTTTGTAATGCAATAGCAAACAAATTTAATTGGGAAATCAATGAAAATGTCTGCTGAGTATTTTGCTTTTCAGTTGAGGTGAAATGACTGCAATAAAGTAAATTGTTGACCTGTTTTAAGTTACAACAGTTTGCAATGTATCGATGACCGAAGAAAATTTATGAGTTGCATTCGGCTACGAATGATAAATTATTCATGCTGATGTCATTTAAGAGACCACGAGAAACTGAAATATTTATGCCGAAAAGTTTATTTTACTGTGACTTAACTGAAAGGCTTCTTTAAAGTATGGGTTATTAATTAAACATTTGAATTGCATCAATTTTATCAATTAATTTTTCTAATGATATTCAATTGCAATGAATGTAGTTCACACTGCAATTCGAATTAGATTTTCGAGAAAAGATATTTGGTTGCACAGCAAACACATTTATCCACAACAAATTTTTTGGTATATTTTACCAGTTTTAATTAAAACTTGATTATTTTACGCACTACAATTTAGTACAATGAACTCTGAACTCGTCTGGACTGAAACTCATCTGCATTTAGAGCAACATTTTGCAATTTGTTGGGGTTTTTGGGCCATATTGCTGCTTGCTACACATTTTGCGGCCCATTTTGGTTTAATTTGCGAGCCTAAGTTACGGACTAACAGTTGTCCACTTTATATGCTTGCATTATTGTCAATTAAAGCAGCTGTTTTTGCATAGCTCAAATGGCTTTGTTTGGTTTGCAAAGTACAAAATTGGAGGACAGTCGACGCTTCGATTCAATTTAATCAGACGTGCATTATGATGGCAGTTCCATATTTGTTGATTTACTCAACATTGCACTTGTTAACATTACTATTGATTGCCAAACAAGCTGAGACCCTTGGACAAGTCAAACAACATATAAAACAGAATGCAACCAGAACTGTGCCAATTACCGATTTCTGTTTGCTCAGAAACAAAGAGTTGTTAACGCGGTTGCAATGCTCGAATTACCATCAATGGGTCATACAAGTGAAACATACTCTCCAGAATCATAAAAACGAGTAAGTTATGTATGTACTTGAAGTGCAACTCGACGGGTTGAAACAGCATGTATTATATTTCCTGCAGGTCCGATGTTAAGCGCTACTGCTAGAAGTTTTATTATATAAATGAAATACATTTTTATAACATATTAATTTAATATGAGCTACTATTACGTTTATTTAAGCTTTAGCTCTGAAAAACTTGATATTCATTTACGATATGCAGATAAAATATGCCTACAATTCCTATATTAAAAACTGGGTATTTGATATCGCTACTGGTTTGTTTTTAGCTTTATTTATGCAAATATTGATTGGAAAAATAATCCATCATTTATCTCATAGTTTGTATGTGGTTGATTTTTTATTTGCTTTTCCATTGATTTAGTCAATTGATTTGTGAATGAAAAAAGACAAACAATCAATTTAAATGGAAGCAGCTGAGAACTATAAATGCTAGAATTGTTATTCTACTTCAAATTAAAGCAGTTATAGTTTAAGATTTATATTCATTATTTTTAAACTACAATCGTATCAATGATATTTAATCAGTTCTATTTTATGATATATATAAATTATTCTTAGACTACAATCATGTGAATGGAAACATCTGAGAACTATTAAAGCAAGAATTTTTATTCTAATTTATATCAATGATTTTAAATCAGTTCTATTTTATGATATATATAAATTATTCTTAGACTACAATCATGTGAATCATTCATTAAATTTAACTTGGAGCAACTCATGTGACATGCGCCTCAAATGCTATGAATTAACATATGTTACGAATTTACTGCACTACTTTCTTAGATTATGGCGGAAGCTTGGAGGAATTTAAAATGCATGCAGTGGCCTGATTGCGTGGCGCATCAAATGTAGATTTAAGAAACAAGCTGCGCAACTTAAAATGCCGACAACCGGAGGATGGCCGTATCTTGAGGTCGTCAGTTACTCAAAGTGGCAAGGCGAAGCCTTGGCAGGGCACTCGAAAGGAATGCATAAAGACGAATTGCAGAAAAGATAAGTCAAAGACGCCCAAAACCGCAGCGAAAAGGACACGAAGGACGTCTGTCTGTAGCAGTCAGTGTGATGTGTTGAGCAACGAGCAACGAAAAGCGCTGCAAACGTTGAACATGCAAACTGAAAGACGCCTTAACGCGAAAGCTATCAGTGAATTGAAGTCTGAAATGCAATTGCATTGCCATCATTGATATCGTTTTAAGAAACCGTGCGGGAATTGACATTTGATCAACGAAGAGTTACGTGCACCTAGAAAACACATCTATTTAATTATTTAATACTGGTAAAAATATATTAAAAGTTGGTTTAATTTAATTTAATTAACTCGCTCCTTTGTTATACAAACAAAAGAAACTATGCGAAACAAAGCGTAAAAGCTTTGTGAACAAAAGAGTGTATGAATGTTTGTTTTTTTAAAGGGACAAAGGCAAGAATTCCTATGAAAGGAGAAAGCAATGAAATATAATGAAAAGTTGCCACTGCTTTTCAAATGAATGAATTTCAAAAATTTGGAAAACACAACTTATTAATTAATATAATATGACTATAGTCACAATAAAGTTGATTAAAAAATTAAATTTTCGTAATGCTTAAAATTTTATGAAGTGCGTTGAGTCCCAGATGCTATTTAGTGCTTTTTGCTGCTTCTAACATAGTTGGTTTTATCAGTGCCGAAAGAAACTTTTTTGATGTGCTTTACTTATTCATACTTGGTAAGAAAAAGAATAATTCAAAAATTTACAAAGAGCTGTTGGACTTAACACTTGTGCCAAGAGGGCGAGAGGAACATGTCAAAGTTGTCAAGTCGCGAATGGCCTGGTGGAATGTTTAAGTGGTTCTCACTTTATATGCACAGCCTGGGGAGGGAAGTAATTTTTCGGACACTTTAGTGAATTTATTATGCTGTCATAGATTTATTGTTTGTCTTTTGGAACACAACTATCATGTGCCTAAAATATACAGATTTTTGTGTACTTTAAGCATTTTAGTGAACAACATTGCTCAGCATGCAGACATTTGATGCCATTGCCATTGCATAGCTCCATCATTAACCCAAGTTGAGCCTGAAATATATTGAAAGACATTCACAATAATAGATGGAGAAATCTTAAGCATTATACTTATTATACTACCTCTGTTAAGGATGTGTTGAGGGGTACAAGTTGAGTTTGCCTTTTATAGGCATACTGCGGATTCCATGTCTTTGCCTCGGAATTAGAAATTGTTAGAATCTGCAAACACAACGCGAGTAGCACACACACAAAATTTAAAGTACATTTCATGATGATTTCCAGGCCTGCAACTGATTTTAAGTCGCAATTCCAGCTGAATTTATACTTGATCAAGTACGTTTGAAATTCTCAACTGCGTTTGAGAAACATATGTTCTTTAAAGTAAAACAATTTTATCATCGTTAAGCATATGTTTTTCTCTGATCGTCACCTGTTGTGTCTAAACATGTTGCACACAACGCATGTTCGTTGAAGAGGCTGCTGCCAGCGAAATATTAACAGGAAACTGTTAACCTAAGCAAATTTCCCTTTGGTTAACAGCAAACTGTTGACCTAAGCAAATTTCCCTTTTGGTTTACAGCCTGTAAAGCTGTACAGCGCATCTGCAACAACAATTTTAGTTCACTGCAGACCCTGAATGTGTTCGGTTGAATAATAGAATGTGCGATAAGGCAGATAAATTATAAATTTCAATGTTACGTACTTTAATTTACGCAATAATTATTTCTTAAAATAATTTAAATTGAATGAGAAACAGCTTTGTTAAAAGAAATTGCTTCAATGATTTCAATTTCAACAACAAAGAATACCATAAATAAAGAAATTTTAAAATGAACCATTTTTATTCACTTCCGTCTCAATGTCTACAAATAAGCTTTAAAAGCGTGTGGCCTACAAAGTTGTCAGCAACAGTCGACAAACAGTCAATTGCATAAAAATATCATAAATAAATAATATCGCATATGCTGCTAGCTGACGGTATTTGTAAGTCGCTTTAAAATACGCATACGACGCGTGTCACACACATTGTGCCTGAAAAAAATCATTTAGAGTAAGGATTGACTCATTTTGTTATATTAAAGCCGAATATTGCTTATTACTTAACTCATCGCAAATTTATTTTAGTTATTTTAGGTTGTTACCTTGAGAATTGAGCAACACACACAAAATCCGGTGATGACGTATTTAGTTATGTATGTGGCAGGAAATGTTGTGCTACCGGATTAAGCTTATCTGCAGAGATTTAATGATTGCTATCAAACAAAGTTTATGGCGAGCCATCGAATTGAAACGTTGTAGGAGTCTTGCCCTTATTGATGTGAGCCTGATGAGCGCGGCAAGTGGCCTCAAAGGGATAATAATCTCAGCCAAACAGTTATCATATTCGCCTGATTATCTCTCGCAGAGTGTGTGTGTGTGTGTGTGTGTGTGTGTTTGTGTGAGTGATTTATTCATGGTATGTGGCGTATGAGTAATGCGCTTTGATTGACCTCAAGATGAGGCTATCAATCATAAAGTGTGTCAGTATTTTTTACAACCAAGACTTTTGATACATAGCTGCTTGAATTTATGGGAGAGTACAAATGTGATAATAAGAAAATAAATGTCTTCCATAAGTCAAGTCCTCAGCGTAAAACAAAGTTGACTTTTATCATATGCATGCTATATTTAAAAATTTAACATAAAAAGGAAGCCTTTATGCAAGTTTGCATCAGTTGATTGCCAAATCGATTGATTTTATCTAATCCATTTCATCAGTTTCCATGCCAATAATTAAAATTTTAATTCGAGCCAAGCTAAATTCCATAGCTAATTACTGCAAATGCTTAAATTCAGCAGGCTGTTAACATATATTTGAATTTGAAGATAATTAAACAAAATGATTTTCCATGCTGAACTTAATTAGTAAATTGATTGGTGTTCGGATCGATTAGTTTGCATAGTTGTTTAAATATTAGAGTAATTTATTTATGGCATGCGTAGACAATAAACAAATAAATTCTAGACTAAATCATCTCAATCGAGTAATATTCTAAACATTCCTTCATTAGACGTTTGTTAACAGCTGCAGCTTTATTTTTTTAATGCAGCGATAAACTTACAACTAATTTCTACAGTTTTCTCTAAAAAAAACGCCACGCAACTTAATTACTTACACAGATGTACAGAAAGTGAGGAAGCTTAGAAAAATACATACAAATATTTTGCCCACCTGGAATTTGTGAGTTGTGCTGCTTTTGGTATCATTAGTTTCAACTTACTTTAACTTAAATGCAAGCTGGAAAATGTTCTCTCAGCCCGCCCCAATCCCTTTTTGTATGACGCAAATATAATTCAGTTCTGACAAAACAACATGGAGACGAACAACCAAAAGGAAAACAACAAAAATGTAGCCCACGTGTTGTTTTGCCAGCGCACAAAAACTTTTTAAATCCTTCTTGGAGCTGTCATCACGCCCTGCATGTTGTAGTGTTGTTTTTTTTCTTTTTATTTTCGCTGAATCCGCACAGGACAAAAATACTGCAAAAGAACTGCAGCAGATGGAAAATGGAACAACAACGTTTGAAAACGAGCAAAGAACCAAATAAACAGAACTCATTACAGGCGCACAGAAATCATGAGAAATTATTATTATAAACCGAATGGGAGTATAAAATTTAATATGCTTCTGCATAGTAAGATATAATGATTTCATTGTCCTATACTTGTATGTTATATATGCTGTATTTACCATATAAAAAATAAAATAAAAGCGAAACACTGGATTTGTTTATTTTAGCGTTTTTTGTGTGGAAAATAAATATTTTTTAAACTTGTTTTATGGTCAGCTTTATTTGTCGACGTTTATAGTTGAATTTTCAGTGAAAAGTTTTTCGACTGGTTGCACAACAACTTATAAATCACTGCGCTTCGAACCGCAAAAGTCAAAACTGTCCTCGAGCCCGAAAAGTTTAGAGAAACTTGAACTCATCGTCAGCAAAATGAAGCGCAAACAAAACCACGAAAACTTTATAGCCAAGTAAAAAGCGGCATTTGTCACTTTTTTTTGCACGACTGCTGCTCGAATAAATAAATATTTTTCCAGTCAGCTCATTTTCTTTTTCTTTTTTATTATTATTATTATTTTTTTAACAAAGTCATTTTCACATCTCTGGGTTATCGTAAATCCGCTTCACATCTGAGCAAAAAAAAAGTTTTTTTTTGTATAGTGTTCTTTAAGTTTTTGTCGTTGTGTCTGATATTCAGAAAACATGTGAAGCTAACTTTCAGTTTTAAGCATTTATAATTAGATTTATTTTTTAATAATAATTCATAATTACCTCAAAAAAAAATGTTTTTTTTAATTTAATTAAGATTTTATATTACACAAGGCTTATAATAATTTCATAAACAAAAGTGAATAGCAAAGTGTTTTATTTATTATATCAATTCATTAAAAACGCATTAAGAAACTGAAAAATGTTGTTTTACATTGTAGACTTTAAGCTGATGCTGTCAATTGTTTAAATGGCTGGAAAGGTCAAAGGTTGCACTGTTTTCTCAACTACCAGTATAAAGTAGCTGTTGAAGCTTCTTCCGGTAGAATCATTTTGCCTCTTGCCAGCGACCTGTGTCTGCTAGATGGAGGATGCCAAAGTCAGACGTCCTGGCACATATTCAACGCATACATGCACATCAAACTGACGCATGCACACACACATACACATACACGCACACACAGACACGCACGTACACATTCGCAACACGCTATGCACATTGAGAGTTGCAAGAAAAATGCCAGAGAAAAACAAAATGAATAAACAAAGGCATGATGGAAAAAATATGCAATATAAATAACAAACAAAAAAAAAAGTAATATAATATTTGCTATAGCATTGTCTGCAATTTAAATTGTTATGGGAACCACACATGTGTGTACTTGTGTGATATAATCAAACTAGCATTTAAATTTAATTCACATTTCTTTGTGGTCAGGAGAATCATTTGACAAGTGTCTCTTCTCCCCTGAGGTTGAGACAACAAAGTGCCTGTATACTCCTATTTTCCCTTATTTAATTGTTGGTTATCAGTTGTCTACGCTTAAAGTTGATTCATGTGAAAATCCTAAAGACCACAACACCCACAAAAGCATCAGCAGACAAGCACAAGCTGGCCCAGAAGGGATATGGGATTTAAATTTAACTAATCTTTACATATTGTTGTATAAATTGTTCTCATTAAGCAAATGACAGGCTTCTTGGCATCTGTGCGTAATGATTGCAGTCCAAGTAAATACATGGGCCACTCATTAGCTTGGGGCTTTTGTTGCCTTTCGAGTATGGGATAAAACGAAATGAGCAAGGCAATTATGTGACATGACAATAGGAAGTATAGTTGGAGATTTAACGGCAGAGGTGAAAATTGGAAATGGAAGTTTTGCTGAGGTTTTATGTTTATCTTAATATCGACCTCTTAGAGATTGTGAATATAAAAGTAGACGAGCTAAGTCTTTGGAAAAACGTGATAGTCAGGATATCTCTAATATAAAGTTAGCAACTTTTCAGTACTCAAGCTGAAAACAAGCGGCAACAACTATTTTTAACTGGATTAAACTGTCCAACTGAGGTAAAACTATGAAAAATGACCGTAAGTAAAGTTGAAGAGCTTGAAAACTATGTGAAATTCGTCAAAAAGAAAACTGTTTTCTTTGGAATATTTTAAGGCGCATTTTATTTGATATTCAACTAAAGTAAAGTAAGCAAACCGCGAGTAAAACTCCCAGAATGTTAACGCGACTCTAATGAGTACACAAGCTGTGGAATATCACACACTTATCTCGAAGTAGCATGGAAATTGTTTAGTTTTGCTCCGATGCATGGTCTTTTATTGTGTCCTAGTTCAAGGCCCTTATATGCGGATTATGCTGTTATACCTACGAGTGTGTTGTAGGGCTAAGAATATGTGTATGCCTTTAGGGCAGCACACCATGGCACAGGATGGGATACAGGACAGGATACTAACTTCTGCCTGCTGCTGCTTTTGTTGCTGTTGCTGAGTGTTCGTTTTCCTTTGGGGCTCAAAATGGGCAACTCGTAATTGCAGCCAAGGAAAATGTTAAGTGGATATTTTGGTGAAACTGAAGAAGCACGAAAGTCCTGTTGTAAAATAAACCGAATGAGGCACTTTGTAAACACGAAAGTAGTACACGAAGTATGTAAATGGGAGTAAGTACTTGGCTGTTTAAGTGAACACACACGCACACATGAGTAGAGTAGAACAGGCATGCGAATTGCAGCTGGTTGAATGCATTTCATTTAAATTTGAGTGCTAAACGTGGCCTATAGAATTTACTTTAAGTGAGGTTAAGTCGTAGCGGTAAAAACTTTGATAACGTATGCGATTGAAATATCACGTATACGATCGTTACTCCTCTTCAGACTTATTATAACTTTGTGCATTTCCGATTTTTAAAACTATATAAATTCTTCATCAGCGTCAACATCCAAAACGATTTGTTCGTCGCCTAGATCTCAGAGATTTTAAGAGAAGTTGATATAAATGGTAAAAATAAATAAATGGTATATTCTGCACTCTATAGTATATTTTGAATGTTGTGCTATATCAATATACCTAATGTAGCCTTTGGTATATTTTGAACATTTTTAAGGTATATTAATTTGGTATACTTTATAGTTAATTCCGCACTGTTTTACTTTTGTTCATGGTGGGTAGCGGGTATCTCACAGTCGACCACTCTCGACTGTAGCTTTCTTACTTGTTGAGGATAAACAATTTAACTAAATTCATAAATTAGTTTTTGATTGACACGATTACATAACCGCTATGCAAATTCGCGTTCATTCGATTTTCTTTGAATACTAACAACCCTTTGGTTATAAAATTTGTATCAATTTATGTGCATCTAATTATTATTTTAAACGACACACACAAATTGTGAAATTTATTTAATTAAATAGTGATATTTTAGTCTGAAAGCTTTTATAAAATAATGGCGGATGCTGTCTGTGGTAATATGTGATTGCAATTATCGCTCATAGTAAATGTCATTATATAGTGATTATTTCGGAAAGTGCTGTTTGACACCACTCCACTTATATTATTACAAAAAGTTTTCGAGTGCAGACAGCGTGAATTTATGGCAAAACAATGCGAACACATCATCAATTTTCATAAAACAATTGCTACGGCAAACAGTTTCAAGCTGTGTTGTCACAGTATATTAAAGTGCTAGAAGAATACAAAGCTTTGGCCCTGTCATTCATCAACCCAGCAAAGTTATTCATTTGTATTTGCTGCTAATATCCATCTTGATGTGTTAAGGCAACTGAGAATATTAGAAAAGTTGCACTACACTCTATTCGAGTGGCTTACATTGAAGTTAAACTCAAGGAGACCCATTAGAGAGCACTTCCTTGGGTCAATTAAGGTGGAGCTGTCAAGTAGCCTTGGTTACGCACAGTTTACCTTGGCTGCAATTAAAACTGGCCTCATAACACGCTTCAATGCATCTCAACTGAATACGGAATGCGAAAAAAGCCTACGCCTGAAGCGACAAACAGATTGTTGAAATAGTTGACTAAAGAGCAAGTAGGCTATTAAAGTTATCCTCGACTGAGCTTACAGCATTGATTATTGGCGTATTTGTGTGTCTTTCTTCCCTTCATACTGGCCAACCAGTCGGCTACTTGATGTGGCTGTGGTCAACTGTCAGCAAAAGTTTTCATGTAGAGCAAACTTGTTGCCACTGCCCTGACTGTATGTATGTATATAGTATACTATTTCTTTGCTCCAGGGTAGCCTAACGACTACTTGGTTGCTAATTTTGTTAAACGTTGCAAGACACTCAAATGTCAGCAAGTAATTAACGCAACGACTTAATTAGCACTCATTTTCCTACTCGCAATTCGGGTGACATTTTCCTGTTTCGCAAAACGTAGACAATTTATTGTCGTTATTTGGGCACTGAACTCAGAAGCGTTTTCCACACCATACTCACAAAATTTAAAAATATGTCTCTTGCAAAAGTTCGTTGCCGGCTTTTTTGGAACAAGGACAATGTGCCACATGTGTCACAATGGTTGCCTGGTTGCAGTTCTACTTTTGTTTGCTTTAATTACAATTTATGGCCATGCAAAGTGCATTGGTTATGAGTATTTCATGTAGTTTGAACTGAGATATTAACTGCTTGAAAGCTCATCATAAATTTCAAGACTTCTAGCAAATAGTCGTAAACAAAATATAATAAATCTGCATAATAAATGTCAATTTCGTGATAGACGGACAGCAATTTTCCTATTGGATCCCTGCTTAGAATGTCGTGTGTCTGACATAACAGTTGCAATTCTCAGTTCATTGCCAGCAGGTGGCTTCACTTTATTGTGCGTCCATTCTCTGGTATTTGTATTATGCTGTCAATTTGGTTGTTCATCTGTCAGTTAATGTTAACTTTCTTGTTTGCCCCATGCTTGATGCATAGATATAGTGTATTGTTAAACAGGACAATTGGTTATCTAAGGACATTTAAAGTTGGCTGATGTTCTGATACACTCTCTATAATATCATATCAATATAAACAAGCCGAGTGTGCTCGACTGTCAGTTACTCGCTACCCACTTTGAATAAAAGAAAAACAGTTTTCGAAATATACCAAAAATACTAAAAATGTACCAAACAGTATATTTGGTATTTAGTACTATATTTAAAATATATCAAATGTTCTATATGGTATATTAATATAGTACTATATTCAAATCAGTATATTTGGTATTTAGTACTATATTCAAAATATACCGTAGAATGCAAAATATACAATATGGTATATAGGAAATACATCCTTCAGTCGGTTACGTTCATTTCCCGCTGGCAGAAAGTTATAAAATATTTTTGTAGTAATATTAATAAATATTAGAATAAATAATAAATATTAGAAAATAATTTAGAATGCCTTGTATAAATCTTTCACCAGAGTGCTTGCTTTAGTTGAAGATACCTTTGAACGCACCTAAGATTAACTTACTTCTGTACTGCACATCCAGTGCATGACCTGTTCTGTGAGTCGGCAAATTGAGTAAGCATCAGGTCAGACAAGTTTATCTATCTTCTTTTGCATTTGCCGTACGGTGGAGCTGCAGAAAGTTTCTCTTGGCTTTGGCAAAACTATGAAATAAGCCAAGCACATTCTTCATGTACAACGAACGCACTGCAATTTTCAACTGATTCACATGACTTGGATTCAAAGAGATTCCTTAAGTAGCCAGCCGAGAGAGGGAAGGGAATGTCTCTGCCTCTGCGGTGGTTGTAGCAAACTAAGTTTTGCTACATATTTTATCATTCTCAACGGTAGTTACTTCTTTGCTAAATCCAATCAAATGCAATAGTGCAGGTAATCAAACAAAAACATTAATTGAGCGAGAAACAAAATAAACGCTGAGAGTTATTGACTCTTTAATCCCATAAATAAAATAAATCATTTCATGAAAAACAGTCTACAGTTTTAAATGTGTGTCTGCATAAATTATGGCAAATAATTTCTATTAGTTTTTCAAATAAATCTTATAAAATTATGACAACATCGTTTTTCTTTTTTATTTGTCTATTAAATGTGTTGACTGATATTCTTATTTCGTTTGCACAAACAACTCCCGTGGCAAAGCAAATCATATTATAATCAAAGGCTTCAGACTGTCGAAATGGAAATAATTTATTGTTGCTCTGCAGCATTGGCGATTTGTTATAGTTTTAGCCGCACAAGAGATAAATGTGGATATTAAACCTCTGCACAATATTTGTGAGAGAAATTCGCTGAAAGCTTGTGTAGTTTCAGTTTTATGTCGCTGGAAAAAAAGGATTGATTGCTTGATGTTTGAATAACCGCATCACGTATACGCTCAGTGAACGTGCTATAATTCTAAATGCTGTTCTCCCTTTTGATTTGCATAATTTATAAAATCATTCGGGGATATAAAATATTGGCTTGTATCAATTTAATTTTATTAATGCAGATAAAGTTTAACACAAAGAGAATATGAATGACTGTAATCAGACTGCAAATGTGGCAAAGTAAATCCGGTATTCAACATACCAAATATTTTGAAATTAAATTAAATCAAAAAATGGCATCTCATTAAATTTGTGTAGAATTAACTTTTGTGTTTTGCTTGCAGCGATGACCTTTTTGCTCTCTAGATCGAGCATAATTTAATTTTCTATCTCGCCGCACACATTAAATTCAAATTGCACTCTGCCTTTTTTTTGCCTTATCGTCATTAAATTGCACTCGGAGACAGCTAAAAAGTTTTGCCGCTCTGCATTTGCATAATGTATGTGTAATTTGTGTTAGTCTGTGTTAAGTACGAATATTTTTCAGTCTGAAGGTTGACTGTCATTGGCTGAAGGTTGCAGACATTTGCCTGGAAAAAGTATGTGTTAAAACCCAGCAAAGAGAAAAGATTTTTGCAAAGCTTATAAATTATCATTAAATAAGTACACATCATGGATTAACTAGGGTTTCATAAATACCTTTAATTTTGAACTTTAAATAAAACGTATCTTTTAAATTTCAACTTAAATTTGCATTGGTTAAGCCAAAATGGAATCGGAATGAGAAGGAAATTGATTTTAGATCTGACACTCAGAGCATTGTACAATTGATGCAAAATGAAACGAAACGATAGCATCAAACAGGGAATGGAAAATATTTTGAAAATAAGCAAAGCTCAATGTGCAGTGCAAGACAAGGCAAAAGTAGCACAAGAAGAAGAAGGAAAAACAAAAAATAAGTGAAAAGCGAAAGCAGCAAGAATAAAATTGACCATAAAGCTAAGCAAAAATGCTCAGCGTGGCAAGCGAAGATAAAACCCACAAGTGAAAAGGCAAACACCAAATTGATAAACGTTGCCTTTGTTTCAGAGAATCTGGCAAAACTCATTCTCTCTTCATCTCTTCTCCATCTCCGTCTCCATCTACCCAATTTTAGCATCAAGCTATGCTTCCATTGTCTTGTTTGTCGCTCAAGTACAGCTTGTAATTTGGCGGGTTGGCTCGAGGGTGACAGCAACGACGAAGACGTCGACGTCGACGTCGACGACGACAAAAACATGGCCATCACAATAATTTGAAGTGGAGCTGATAATCTTTGACAGGCTAAAGAGTCCTTGTCGTTAACTTCCCCAAATGAGACGCCCCATAAAAGGTGCTGCCTTTTCCTTTTGGGGTTCCACAAACTCCACAACTTGTCATGCTCAAATCTGACAATGAAATAATGTTTAATTTTGCTGGAATCATGCGAGTTGATGTTAAATAATCAGTGAAATGATTGTATGACAAGTTTAGGCAAAAACATTTTTGTATTTCTCGTTATGCAAATTTCTAGTAATTTATTGTTAGCTCCAAAGACTTTAATAAATATTTTATGATACCGATAGCTAGCAATAAACAAAAAAAAAAAAGAAAAGACCAGCCCTTTATGTAAATTACGTAACAGATGTGGTAAACTTATTCATTTTTTTGGTCATCTGTCACATATGAGTATTTTATTTGTCGCAGATTTGCTTTCATTTCCCAGGGACATCATGGCTTTAGAGGCTCAGTGGCTTGCTGATTATGATATTTAGATTAGTTTTACCACACAGCTGTCACTCGACTGAATACGTTATCCTTTTTGAGCTGCAGAGTGAACACAAGTGTTGCCTGAGGAGCACTCTATAGAATGTTAACAATTTATTAAGCTGAATTATAAGTTATTGATTAATTTATTTAAAATTAAATATATATAATATAATATAATGTGCTAACAGTATTTTACTCTGGATTGAAATTCAATTGTTCTGAAAAGTAGCCTTTCTTGCATTGTCTTCAAGTTCTTTTTCTCAACTTAAGTATTAATACTCAATGCTCAATGGCAGCATAAAGGAACAATTGCATTTCCAACAAAAAGCAGCAAAAACAACAGCCGCATAGAGAGTAGAATAGTCTCCGCAAATTTTCCACAACTCGTTTGCACCTCAGTTGCTTTATATTACAACCAGCTGCAGTCCAAGAGTTGTGGGCGTTTGTTAAATGATTTATACGAGGAAATAGGTTTAGGACTGGACTGTGCAAAGGTGCAAGGACAACGAGAATCTCCTGACAGCCAACTGACAGTTACGACAGCTTCAGCAAAAATGGATGAAGCAACAGTGGTCAGTTACCTGTGAAGGAATAGAAGAGGACACAACAGCCTCTCTGCTTATTGAGTTCTGGTTTCTGGGTAAAATTATTTTCTTTATTCCTGCCGAGGGATGCGCCCAGTGGGTAAATATAAAAGATACAAACACGGCAAGATGGAGTTGGACAGCAAAATGCTAGAAGCAATCATTCAGCTGTCCGACCTGGTCATTGCTTGCCGCTGCTGGCAACTTCCTGAGGTTACCAAAGTAATTTCTCCGAATGGGTGTGTGCCTGTGTGTGTTGGCAGGTCTTCCACAAATATGTGCAAATGCAAGTAAATATTGCTGCCAATAGTAACTAGTATATCGATATGCGGTTGGGCGGAAACCAACAAGACTTATTTTACAACTTTATTAGATGAAATTAATTAATGCCGACTGACGTCAGCTTTGAGCTTGTTTATTGACTACCGACTACTATTATTTACCAGTAGAATGTTTATTAATTTTTTAATTTCCTCGTTTCTCTTTGCACTCAATGAGACTTTCAAGCATTTCATTTTGGTTTTTAAAATCGTTAATTAAGTGAAAAGATTCAACAAGGCAGATGACAGCCAAGAGGATACTTGCAATCAGGCAAATTTGTGACCTCATTCCCTTTGCTTCAGTTCTGAGTGATTATTTATCAAACATTGCATTGCTGATGAAAATGCAAATATTTTGTGGCAGAAGTAAAACATATACTTGAGTGCATTCCGAGTATTCATGCTTATTATGCCCATGTGATAGTATCGTAAATATAATATGTGATCAAGCATGAATCTAATTAGTAATTGCATGTGAAACCCATAAAGGTATCGAGTGTTGAGTACTTATTTTCAAGGCAATTCCCATTAACAAACTCGTTTACCAAATATATTTCTGTGGTCTCTTGCTGCCTCAATACATTTCCCAACGATTTGTTGCATACTTTTCAGCGCTGATTGCCTGAGCACATTTTAAGCGTACCCCAAATGATTCTCGAATGCACTTTTTGTGAGAGTTTAATGTGTTAGCAGAGACATTTAAAAGTAATTTACGACTACTCGCAAAAATCGTTAGGAACAAATTATTGTAATTCACATACTTGTGTATAAATTACATTTATCTTTTCATACATATATAGAGATTATATTTATATAGCAGTGCTGAATTATAACCACGTGAAAGGTGCCAGAAAATTGAGCTGCTCGTTCATGTCTAATGACTGTCATCAGAGCAACAAATATATTTTCGACAGCAGCACATGAGAATTATGAGCGACAAGCATGAATTTGTGTGTGATTTTATTTCGCACAAACAAAAGACAAAAATACGAATCAAACTGCCAAGAGCAAGAGAGTGAGACAAAAAAAGTTTATGATATTTTTATATGCGATGGAAATATTGAAAGCAGGAGGCGACAGACAAATACATATGCAGACAGTCACATTCAGATTCAAATTGTCACTCCTCACACACTTCAGTGAGCTCATATTTGTTCATATCAATTCCGCTTATTATCATACCCCTAGACGACAGATGATAAAAATGGCCATATCAGTTAAACTAGGGAAAATGCCGACTACAATTGGAGTGCTGGGTATTTGTGAGTACGAGTATGTCGAGACTAGAAAAGCTTTTCATACGCTCGATTAAAATGCATGAATTACTCGCTTAATTGAGGCACGTCACAAAACTTGACAATACACAACAACAATAATAACAACAAACATTTTATAGTCTCATTTGAGTACAGCGTTTTGCTATTTCTTCCTGTTTTGTTTTTCTTTTTTTTTTATAGCAAAATTGTGGTTTTTATTCTGGTTTTATATTTGCCACAGTGACACACATTCTGCGTAGAAGAATAATTATAAATTCAGTCTGCATGTGCCAGAAATTTCAACTCATATAGCATAAATTCAGATATCATATTTCACAAGTTATGTATTTTTGTGTCACTTCAAATTGAGTTAAAAACGCGGCTTAAATTATTATGTATGTAGAAAATTGCTTCCGAGTGTGCGAACAATAGTTTTAATTGAGAAATTTATTTTAAAGCAATTTCGAAGGCTTCAAATTTATTGTTTACGTTTTGTAGTTAGTATTATGATTTTTAAGTAGATGCACTTTAAGCTGCAACATTCAATTATATTTTATTATTAATTAAATCTTGAAGTTCAAACCAAAATATGCAATACACTTGATGCAGCTTAGGCTTCATTTAAAATATTTAATTCTCAGGAATTGCAACTGCTTAAATGTGAGTGAAATATTTATACATACTCGCAGGTAAAGTCAGGCACCTTTTGTCATTTTAAAGCATACTTCAATAGCTGTTGTTGCCATTGTCAACTAAAGTACTGACGGCTTTGCTGTGTCCCTTTGCTTACCCTGGCGAAAGTACAACAGGAACCAGAGCATAAACTTGTACTGTTCGAATTGTCGTCGATGCATCAGATGCCAAGTTTATGTTTATTTATTTATACATATGTCTGCGCAGTTGTAGTGACAAGTTGAGCATAAGAAACTTTGCTTAGCTGCAGATGCCAAAAATTTTCATTAAAATGCAATAGAATTTCTTGGCAACTTATAGTTGAATTCAATTACTCGAAGCCATGTGGGAGTGGACGAGCGCATAAAAGTATGCTAGCTTTTTTTCTTTCGTTGTTCAGTACGTGTGCGGTATGCCAATCATGAATGATGATGATCAAGATGATGATGGCTGTTGTGGCAGCCTCACACACAGATTTTCCGCGGCTTCAAGTATCGAGTTGACTTTCTACAGCATTTTTCCCTGTCGCCTTAATTATTATGCTTTGAAAGTTACATATGTATGTATGTAAGTGTGTGTGTGTGTGTGTTGGGCAGTGTAAAACGCAACACGATTGCCATGGGAAACAGCCAGAAATGAGCACGTATCACGTTGTTGCCTTCAAGACGACACGATGCACTCAATTTACGTGATGCACAACGTGTGTTTTTCTTTCGAATTCAGTCAGCTAATTTCGAGAAAATTCCTTAACTTAACTTGTTGTGTAGCATTCAAGCTGTAATACTACAGTCAGGGGACGGTGTGAATAGATCTTGTGCACTTTAAGAACACTCTACGACTGAACTGCGTGTGCATCATGTTTAACCAAAGCTTAAATAAATATAAATATATTAAAGGTTTGCAAGATTCTAGGAGAGCCAAAGTTTAATAAAATATGATGTGATATAAATCAGAACTGTGATATAAGCCAAAGTTCAGAAAAATAATATGTTAATAAATATAAAAATAAATTGGCTTGAATTGAATGTCAGATAAGTGTCCATAAAATAATTAAGCACGAAGTTCTACAAAGATAATCGTACAATAAAACAGAAAAGATCAGAATGGAAATTTTTTAATTTGAAAGAAAGAATATAAATATTTCAAACATCTAAAAATAAGTTTTTAACATAGTCGGCTTTGCTATAGCAAGCTGTCTTTAGTATCTGATACTTTACACAATTTTCTCATTACCATTTTACATTTCGACTCGAGCACATATCATTTAACAGTGTCTTAATTTTTGTGAACATTTTCAACTAAATTTTAGTTATTTGTGCATTTTTTTAATAACAAAAATGTCGAATAATATTAAGGCTGATGAAGTCGTAAAGTATATTGTAAACACCTTAGAGCCGGTCAGCTACAATGTGCTGCGATCCAAGTTTTGCGGTTCCAAAAGCAGTGATGAGTCCAAGCAATTACTTCACAGCATTCTTCAAGCGGAAGTGAATGATGGCAAAATAATGCATTACAAAGATCACTTCTATGGAGCCTCGATGAACAAGGGATTGATGAATTCCCTGGAGCAAGATGATGGCATGCTCTCGGATGGCAGTGATATTTCCATCAGCAGCTGCGAGTCTGGGGATTTAGATGAATCTCATACTGGAGATAGCAAGGATTCTGTAAAGTCTAATGATTCAAAGGAAGTGCCAAAGTCAAAGCCCAAGAAGAAAACTAGCAGAGCTCAAAAATAGAAATTTTTTTGGTATTTTATGTATAACTACATTTCCAGAAGTTGTATGTGAAAAAGGTTTCCACATGGGCACTTTTTTTACATTATTAAATAATAAAAGAAATTTACTATTTACTTATATTGACTTGGAAGCAACTTAAATAGTGTTGGCTAGGTGATAACACATAGCTTTGATTGGCTGACAAAGGTACAATACTCACATGTGGTGAGAATATTTTTTAAGCCTGTAAATTTAATATGCATCCCGCCGCCTGACTTTGGCAAACTTTAAGACCCATCAAAGGCGAAAGGCAATAGGCGAACATACAAAGTGCCCAACTTAAAATGCAGTCGACGTGAGGCCAGGCATATCTTATAACCGCCAGCCAGCCAGCCACTCAAAGTGGCAGACTCGAAGCGACTCATAAAAAGGCTACAAAAGGAGCGTGTAAGACAAATTGCATAAAGGATAAAGGCAGGCAAAACTGCAGCAAAAGACCAGAACGATGGCCAAGGCGCCACTGTCTGCAAATGCAGTGCATGTCGTGCTAAGGAAAATGCCATGAAAATGGAAAAACCAAAAGAGCAAAAAAGATTTAGCGGGCACATTTCCGCAAATGCTTTGCTTGCTGGGTCTTTCAGTAAGCCAAAGCTCTCAGATCTCTCTCACTCTGTCTCTCTTTGGTCTCTTACTAACAGTCAGATACTTGGCTGCGAGATGACTGACATGCATTTTGGAATTCGCAGCGTAATTGAAAGTTAATTAACGCATAGCTCAACATTGCCACGGAATTGACAAGCACGACAAGCAACGTTAATCACATCAGCAATCAGTTACAGATACGCGAGCAGGTAAATTGAATGCTTAAGCTGAAGCTGGAGCTGGAACTGAGCGGCTTTCGATATTAATGAGTTTAACAACTCTGCAGAATAATGCAATAAATTACACGAAATTAATTGTTAATTACTACAAACCTCTGAATAAATGAATTGCATTTCTCTTTTTTTTATGTGTTTGGCTAAACTTGATGACCGGCATAAGGGACACACAATGTGTGAACACAATCAGCATAATAACTAAGAGGCGCTTGGACTCAAAGAGGATTTGATTCAAATATGTTTGAGATTGTGTTGGGACCGTTCCACACAATTCCATTTAAAGCCATTTAATTCATTCCCCAAAAACGAATTGATCCCTTAGTCGGCATTCTATGCGAAAATCCAAGTCGATGCCTAATGACTTTGGTTACACGCTGAATTAGGCAATACAAATGACAGTCTGAAGTTGAAATCAAAGCGAAATCGGGTTCACAGATTAAGTGCACAATTTGCTCTTGGTTTTTGTAACCTTTTCGATTCCTCGGAGATGTGTGTATTAAATTGCAATAGAGTTTGCAGGATACTCGTATTCGATAGCAAAACAAATTATATTAATTGACTGCATGAAAAATGCGAGTTGAATGTCAAGCCAGCAAAAGAGTAATAAATAATTACTAGACGTGAAGGCGAAAAAATGTGTAATACTTTTAATCCGACTAGAATTTAATTAAAACTGTGAACTCAACAACAGCAGTATACTGAAAGTTCATTTATCAATTGTATGTGTGTGTGTGTGGGTGTGTGTGTTTGGCTTTTGGCTTTTGGGTCGCGTAAATTCTTGGGCCAAAAAGCAAATGCAATTTTGTGGCCAACACCATGATCTGCAGTTTGACGACGGGAAGTCATTGTTACGATGAACTGGCTGTTGATATTTGTTTACACGCCACGGCGTTTCATTAGTGCCCAACATGATGATGGCTGACTGACAACAACCACTACACATTGCACATTGAGTTTCCTACAGCATTATACTATAGCGCTCTATCCAACAGGAAATGATATTTCACCAAAAATGGCCACCAGAATTTAAGTTGAGTTCATTTACCTAAACATTCTTGTAATTCAATCTTTGTTACTTCATAGTTGTTGTTTGTATAAAAATCAATTTCAAAATTAATTATATTCACTGTTAAATTTAATTCAAAATAATGTAAGAGGCAGATGCATGCACAAAGTTATAATACCCTTCTACCCTATGGGTAGCGGGTATAAAAGTAGTGTACAAATTAACAGATCTGAGCGGCTTAAACATGATGCAAAAGTAATGAGTAAAACAGTAAAAACAACGAATATTATGGCAAAATATGTTATTGCAATTAGGTAGGGAAAAATACATTTTTAATATAACATATATTTCAATAGCATTTTTTTAATAATTTCATGCAAGCAAAAAAAGCGCTCTGCAATTGTTGTGTCCTTTATGAACGTCCTGTATTTGCGACATGTGTGGCTTATGAATGTCAGCCAATGGACGACAATAGTCCGAACAACCAACTAACGCATATAAATAAAAAAAGATACAACTGGATGAAAAAATATGCCAAATTGAAAAAGTGCACAATGTCTATAATGTAACTTTAAAAAACCTCTGGCTGTTGCCATTGAAATTTAAGAGTTTTTATATGCCAAGAAGACCATACGAATATTTATTTAATAAATATTTTATTTACACACATTCACACACTAAGCTACTTTTTGTTCTAAGCAAACTTTATTAATAGAATCAAAGACATGCAATAAGCTCTCTATCTGAGTTTTCCACAAAACATACTAAGCAACTAGCTTGACAACTTGGTGTGGAAAACTTTAAGCATAGCTACAGCCTGTTGATGTGGTAGTTGCTGAATGAAAGGCTTTCAACTGTCGAACGGCAAAAGTTTGTTGTCACAGCTGCCAGTTGTTTTTTGAGCACAAATTTACAGGACATTTATAATAATATGCAAATTTGTACAACACAACAGACATGCAGCATGTTTTACATTTTTTTATTCCAATAATCTACAAGTAAAGAGTACAAGAGTTGTTCAAAAATTATCATAAAAAAGTTTACATGGGCATCATTTCTAAGTTTGGCTATTGAAAACTGAGACTTCTCACTAAAGCAGTAACTACTTTACAGTTCACTTTAATTTTAAGCCACTTGCAAAAGTCTAAGGAAAAGTATTTAATTGAAGTAAAAATTAAATTCCTATCAGCTTGTAATTTAATCGATAAAACCAATAAAAGCTCAGCAAGCTCAGAAAGTTGCACAATATTTGCAAGAAAACTTTAAGAAATTTAAATGACATTTTAATTATATTTATATGCATTTTTATTAGAATGGGAAAGTGAATTGATATTGCTAATTGGTGTTTGCATATATATTGTGTGCCTTGTTGCTATGATTAATGCAAATAAAAATCAATGTATTTGCTCATTCGCATAGCTCTGTTTAACCATGAACTTAATTACGGTGATAAGATAAACAAAATAATGCGGAAAATTAATTGCGAATTAATTGTGACACTTGCAAATATTGAATATTGAATGGCAAAAATTGTTTACTTACCCACAAAACTAAACGGAAATTGCTCTAGTCGATTTATTAGTTAAAGTCTACACTGAAAATAGTTTGAAAAATAAATTGAAAAGAACAAATATGAAATCGATTGATAAATAATTAATTTTTTCATTTAAATGTATATGCACAAAAAAAAGTATCCTAAAATGCATTAGGCAAAACATTGATAAATTTTATTGTCAATAAAATACATTTAGAAACCACAAATTATTTTGTTACTTTTTGTTGAATATTCATAAAATGTATGCAAATTATATATGCTGAAATATTTAGATGCATTTTGCCACACTTTTGTACAAAAACAATAGCGAGATATATGTATGTATATGTTGTTCTCTCTCTTAAATTCATGTACAACATTTAAACGGAAATCAGTTGGCAACATTTAGAGCTGCTGGACAGTTGCCAGCTGCAGCAAAAGCCACAAAAGCAGACAACCACCAAGCCCATAAAGCCGCCCCAAAAGCGCATACATATAAATGTATTTGTGGAGAAAGTAGTCGAAATGTAGAAAGCAGACAGCAGGCTGCATGCAGCAGGACATAAGCAGGCATAAGGACAATTGTGTTGTGGCGAAAAGCAAAAGGAGCCGGAAAAGCAAGTGCACAAATAATTTATGCGTTGTAAACAAATTGCAAGATTAACGCTAATTTAATTGAGCTAATGTGCGACGCCTTTGCTGAAAGGATGCACAGCCACAAGGACCCAAAAGGCTGCCAGCTAATTGAGTGAAGTGTTGTCATAAATCTTGAACGATTTCACATATATTTTGTGTGTTTGCGTGAGCATAATTATCAGCTCAAATTCCACATATAAATTCTATAGCTAACTAATATTAGAATCGAACAATGGAATCATGAGAGGCATTAAGGCCAACGAAGCATATTTAAGCTGAAGGCAGCTTAGGCTCTCTCTTTATGTTTGGCTTTTTTTGTTTTTTTTTTTTATACAGCTACAGGTGAGTTACTAAGCACGTTTTGTGTCTATTGTAGCATGTTTGGCTCAGCCATGCGCACCTCCAAATCGAGGATTGAATTAAAATTTCTATTAATACTTGTGTCATGAATGACCAGAGAGAGTCTTGTGACTTTTTGCACAGCCTGATGGTTGTAAGGCAAAGTCATGAACATAAATATCATCGAGGTCTCAAGTAGTTGAGGAAATTCAGCCAAAACTTACTTGATGTCAATGGCTGTCGATAGTGCCGAGGTAGAGGCAGAAGAAGCCTTCTTTGTTTTCACAGAGAAGTTCTAAATTGGTTGCGCTGCAAGCCATAAGACCGAAAACTGCCCTCGAACTCAAAAGTTTTGTAGCATCCAAGTGAAATGTAAACTAAGACATGCAAAGTTGTTAGCCAAGTTAGATGGAGAATTTGCCACTATTCGGTATGGTTGGCTACTAGAGTAAATAAATATTAGCCGAGCGATGTCATCTGCAGAGTTCCACATCATATCCAGCGGTTTTTGGTGACGCACAACTTTTTAATTAAATCATTGAGAGCTCTTAAAGTGCAGCAAGCAGAAGTGCATTATTAAATTTAATAATTTAAAACTGCAAATTGTAGACACATATAAATAAGTACTACACAAAAGCTGCACGTCGATAAATGGCCAGAAGGAGTTAACAATGCACAAAGCACTCTGCACTCTGCAGCAGCTACAAAGCGTTGAACTGTTGTCCCAAAAAAAAATAAAAGAGGATGAGTTGCCACATATTTTACATATACAAACACACACGATGTCAACGTACAGTGCCTACTGCAAGTACTCGTCTACCCCAAGAGAGTGTCAGAGAGAGATAATTCTATGAGCTAAAAGCATTTTACAAATGCCAAGAAAGATAAATAACTAAAAAGAGTGAGAGATGCTGCGATGCCAAAAACCGATGGTGCAAATTTGGATTTGTAATATTGTCTAGAATTTTCTTATATCGTAGGAATATTTGAAAATTTAATGCCAATTATTTGTGTGCACAATTTGTGTGGTACTAATCACCTAAATAGATCCTAAGACTTGCCATTAAAATACATCAATTTATCATTTGTTGGTTAAACAAATATGCAAAACTGATTTCACTCTCCAGACATTCGCAAATGGCATTCGAATGGATTGGGGAATTTACATATAACTAATTTATACATAAATACAACATATGTGTGTGTGTGTATGTATAAGTGTTTGTGTGCTTATGACATTTCAATTGTGCTCATTAGGCCGACTTCTGGCCTAATGATGGCATGAATGGGAGTTGGCAAAAAGCTGAGAGAAATTAACTACAAATCAATAATACAAATAGTTAATGCTCTCTGTTTTTCGTTAGTCAATCATTTCTTTCATTGAATATGCTAATTGAAATATGTAGAACAACAAATAAATGGCATAATGGAAAATGCGGAAAGCAACACTTTTTGAGTACATTAGACAAAAATGTACAAAATTTAAATTTGCCACTTTGCAGGTTCATAAATTTTAAGTAGATTCGAACTTTTGTTTACACCAAGCAAGTCTTGTCGCTCAATGTTTCTCAATGGGAACCCATTTGAGGTTATTGGGCGCCATTGTACGTGCTAAAAATAAATAATCGAAGGCAGAGCAAACGCAGAGCCTACACAATGTTGAGTAATATCAAACACGTGCCGGGCGACCAGCATTCGAACATTCTCCATAACATCTAGCAGCCGCATCCTTGAAAAACAAAAATGTCAAATATTGTGTGGCACGCATCACGAAAGATTTTGTGTCCATTTTTGTATGGGTTGTTTTCCTGCCATCATCATGTGTATGTGTGAGTGCGAGTGTGAGTGTATGACGATGAGTGTACTGTACGCACGAGTGTCCTTTTCAATCAAGTGGACAAACAACTTAGATATCACTTCAATGGCCGCTTTTTAGTTTAACCGAGCATAAAATAACGTAAACATCTTCAATATGACAACATTTTTCTGTCACTATTCATGCATATGTATGGAACTATAGCATAACTAGAAAACTTACGTACTTCAAATATAATTTGTACAGTTTACTGCAGAGTTTAAATGAAACTTTAATTGCTGTATTGAGGCTTAGTACTTTAAAGAAAAATTAAGTTTAAATATATTCTAGCAATATCAAGAGTATTTTTGGCAAATGTATTTATAAAGTTATTTTACTAGAACTTTTTAGTAGTAATATTTTAGTAACAATATTGTTTCCCTTATCTAAACAATTTTTGGCTAATATATTAATACTGTTTACTTTTGCATTTTATTGCTCATTTTAGTACAATCTTCAATTTTACTATTGAGGTTGACTACTTTAAAGAAATGTTAAATAAACGTATTTCTTGCCTTATCAACATTATTTTGCAGCACAATAATTTCAGCACATTTGCCAGCACTCTAATTCGCATAATAACAAGTAAGAAAGCTACAGTCGAGTGAACTCGACTGTGAGATACCCGCTACCCATTTTGAATAAAAGCAATATATTTTGCGGTATTATTCTCAAAATATACCAAATATACTGCAAAAATACTAAAAATATTCCAAATGGTATATGTGGTATATCGATATAGTGCCGCATTCAAAATATACCATAGACGGCACAATATACCAGATTGTCAGCCAAAGCAACTCAGACCCCTAGTAAGTAGGCGTTTTTGCCCATACAAAAGTATTTCTTTAATAACTTCGACAATTTCTATTTGATCGCAACCAAATTTTCAGGGATCATAAATACTATAGTTATTACTGTATATACCAAAATTCGTAACTCTAGCTTTCAAATTACGCTTGTTATTCGATTTTTTTGATTTGCAGGGGCGGAAGTGGGCGTGGCAAAAATTTGAAACAAACTTGATCTGCGTGCAAACATAACAAATGCTGTCGAAAAAAAATTATAGCTCTATCTCTTATAGTCTCTGAGATCTAGGTGTTCATACGGACAGACGGACAGACGGACAGACGGACAGACACACAGACGGACAGACGGACATGGCTAGATCGTCTCGGCTATTGATGCTGATCAAGAATATATATACTTTATAGGGTCGGAGATGCCTCCTTCTACCTGTTACATACATTTCCTGCCGGCACAAAGTTATAATACCCTTCTACCCAATGGGTAGCGGGTATAAAAATGTTAGGTTTGGCTTCCACTATGTAAAAAAGGGGCAAAAGTCATAAAAATGTTTACGTTCCGTTTATGAGGACACAAGCTGACGAAAATCACACAGTTATCCGTGGCGTTGGACATCGTTTAGAAGCTCCCTTGCATTTACTTTTATTGTGGCCCCCGGTTCAAAGTCCTTGCATGTGGATTATGCTCATATTGTTGGAACGAAGTAAAGCTGTATTAAATAGTAAATGTCTGCAGGGCACGACAATGTTTGTGTTTGTGTGTTTGTGTTTGTGTGCGTCCGCTCGACATATTTGAACCCAATTGTACTAAATAGAAATAATAAGTAGATATTTTCACAAATGCTTGGCCCTTAGTGTAATGAAAGTCTCTGCACAATTCCTTGGTTAATCTCTCACTTAATATTGTCTAATAACCAACCACTTTTGCCTGTTGGAATTTTGGTTATAAGCCTCTTGTTTATTAATTAATAAATGCATCAAATTTGGTCAATGGCTAATTACGGAATTTGCAAACATTCTCATGCAGCATTCAAATGCCTCATGAGTGAACAATTCAAAGCCGGAAGCCGGACAACAATCGCCATAATTCATTCAACAGCTCTCAAAGCACTCTTGTGTACTCTAATGCATAACAATTTACCAATAATATCAGTTTCTCAGCGCAACAAACGTGCACAAGGCGTATACGCAATTTCACGTTGCACTCTTATTTCTCTTCCTTTCTTGCCAATAAGTCTGTATTCACATTGCCCTTACTAAATGAATAGAGCACTGGCTGTGCAATAACTGCGTTGCGTTAACCACATGAATGCCCACGTGAACTTACTACGTTCAAATGTAATTAAAATGCTTACTTTATTCACTCTCATCACTATTTTATATCAATACTGACTATAGGATCAATCGATATACACTGTAATGTTTATGATGTTGTAGTGAAGCTTAAAATCGAATTTAAAAAGTCAATTATCACCGTTTACTTTTAATTCCAATTAATATTGCGCAAAATTGTCGTAATTAGATATGTTTAATTAGCTATTTTGATTTGAATTGCGACATAAAATTACATGGCAAACATCAATTATGCAAGTCCCCAATGCGCATCAAATATAGTATTTGCAATATTAAACACAACATTTTGTTAATAAAATGTTCGTCTATGCACTTGCAAATTACATTTAGAGTACAAAGTTCAGTCAGCTCGATTAAAAACAAAAACAAACACAAATATAAACACAAAAGTTTGCGAAGGCAACCAACTCTATAGCACAATTTGCCTGACAGCAAATTAGCATCTGCATAAAAGTTGTCTGCGACCTCTCGCAAAATGGCCATTAAATTGCTTGGCACTTAAAAACTTTTGCGTTGAAAGGAAAAATAAATTAGAAAAGTTAATGTGCTCGCCACTTGAAAATGCGGCAAACAATTGACCCATTGAAATAATATATATGTATATTTCTCCGTCCGAAATCGGATTACTTAGACACCGTAGGGTTAAAGTGCCTTCGATTGTTGTATTCAAATTTTTGTACATCTGCAATTCAATTTAATTATTCTCCTTGAGCGTTTCATTGTCGATGGCATAAGCATTCTAACGCTTGATTAGCACAGAATTTAATTCAATCCTTTGTGAGTTGCGCCAAAATGAACGCAACGCAAAAAAAAATCTTAGAAATGGCACAAGGCAATCAGAACAAAAACGAAATGGAAAGAAAAGCTGAGCTTAATTTGCGAATAATCTAATTGCAAACAGACGGAGTGAAATGGAATGATTGATTAAACATTCATTCATTTGTGTGCGCCTTGATTCGTTTTAATTAGACAACCACCAAAAGGAATTTGGTTAAACGCTGCTTTCGATTTCATTACGAAAATTAAAGTCAATATCTTGACCTAGTTTGATTGGAACTAGTAAACGCAATAAACAGAGGTGGATTGTAAAGCCAATTAGCTGGCTTAATGCGTATAATTTTGTTGAGAAGAAAATATGTACTGCAATAAATATTTTAATACCAGGTAGGAGACCTATTGTCGAGTGTGTAAAAGCAAATCAAACTATATAAACTATAAAACTATACCATATACCTACATCTATGTACACCAAAGTCATATGGATTTACTACTACATTCGAAGTACACCTTAGAATATAAAATTTATTAGATTGTCAACCACAGCAAGCATATAAAATTCTTTAAAAGTTATCAAGAATTTACATATCTACTTAATGGGGTCGGAGATGCATTCTTCTACCTCTTGAATACATTTCCTGTAATCTCTAATTTATAAGCGAGTATAAAAAGTTCTTGGCTGAAGTGATATTTGATGTGAAGATGTGTTAAATTTATGTATATGCATTAATACCTCTGTATTTACAAAATAAATATTAATGCTTATTAACCAACCAATCAATTTATGTGAAGTACACATGAATATAAATTAATGTATTTAAGATTCACTTAATGGAATTCCGCATGATTTATTGTTTTTCTCATTGTGGGGAAAATATTTTAATTAATGAGGCTGCATGCAGATCGCATTTTGTTATTTGCTTTTATTTTTTTTTATAATTAAAATGCCCACAAAAGAGTCAGGACATTCTTACCTTGTGGAGGAACGCACTGTTTGTGATGAATACAGCGAACATTTCGAGTTTAAACAATTGATTTGCACAGCGGCACTTGGCAGATTAAAACGGCGTTAAGTCTTTTGTACCGAGTATTTTCATGCCCATAGTTATGCATTATTTATGATATTCATTCTTGTTGTTGTTGTTATGTTGTGTTGTCAGCATTTCAATTGGCCAAACAAAGAGACCACACAATAAATACAGACACACATACACACACCCACACAGATCTACCCAATTAACCAGCTGGCTCAATCTCGCAATCATTGCAATCATTGCGCGCCTGACCATTGAAATTCATAATGTTTTCGCTTCGTCTATTGTCATGGCAGCAGACAAGCGTTAACAGTTAAATTGAAATTATCTCGTATCGCTTACAGGCGGTTTTTATTTTATTTTCTTTTTGTTTTTGTTTGCCTTCCTCAATATCATTTGATATATTTGTCATAGCCTCAAGCATAGACTATTAATTTAACAGCAACTTATCCTGGCTGTTGAGCACTTTATTTGTTGTACTACTTAGCGTATACGTAATATACCAACTTTCAATTAAAGTGCTGAGAAATCAATAAATTTGCCCTGAACATCGCTTTAACATATTTTACAAAAATAACATAATGTTTTACACCATCGCATTGACCACATAACATATTCCACTCGAATCGAGTGTGCAGCAATATTAATTAAACTTAAATCATTTTACAAACAAAAACTAATGAATTTTACAACATTTACAACCACCCACAACAGGGTAAAAAGAGTCCTTGCTATCCGCATGTTTTATGCATTCGATTCGTGTTGCAGCTTGCAACAATTGCTTTAGTGTTCTGTTTTAATTTTACGCCAGCATTGTCAATGATTTTGATCGCTTTTGTTTTTATATCTGTGGTTTCATTAGCGGTTCGCTGGATAGTCAGCTAGCTCGACAAGTTTCTTTATCCTATGTGCATTCACTTCTGATATAAAGCATAAATATTTAAATCAAATTAAATCAATCAAAAGATTGCTTAAATTCTTGTGTTTGTTTTACTGATAGCAGCGCTTAATTTTTTTTTTTTTTTTTTTTTCAACAGAATGCAAGTTTCACTTGCGGTGCGTTTTGTGATATGCGTCAATTTCCTTTTTATTTTTGTGTGTTAGCGAGCAACAACAACATGACCGACCATTAGCATCAAGCACTTGTATAGTATGTTGACCGGAAACTATCTTTACAACAGACATCCTGTCGGAAGGATGTACCAATTAGCGCTGTTTATGCGTCCGAGTGGCATCTTGTTGTTGATGTGCTTGTACTACACGCATTCACCATCGCCCCTCGACACGCAGTCAACAGGCATTTGAGCAGCGGCATAAACAAATGGGTAATTGACATTTTAATGAGTGCCACTTGACAGTATGTTCTGTGTGCTGTGTGCTATATGCTTTGGGTGCTGTGCTGTGCAGCAACATAACCACCATTACATCACATGTCATATCGCATGCACAGCTTACAGCAGAATAGCCCTGGACTTGACACGCAGCAGCGGCAAGGATATTCACACTACACGCATCTAACATACAAGCGAGTAGATAATTCTTTGTGCTGACTAACTGACCCTGGAATGAGATGACTGAATGGAGATTTATGTAATTTATATACTTCTTTTTGCTTCATTACTTGAACTGTTTCTGAACACTTTATGCATTCTACACTCCATTCTATTCAATTTAAATTGTTGTGTATACTTATAGAAAAATTATATACACTTTGTATAAATTAATAGTTACATTAATGACATTTCTTTGTTATGCCTTTTTTGCAATCATTTAGAACATTCTACTTTTTAAATTTCTATTTGGAAATTGGCTTTAGGGAAATGAATAGACTTTTTCTTTAATCTAATCAGTTGACGCGTTATGTATTTTTTGTTTTTCTTCGATTATGGTAAATTTAGAGATAATATAAAATATTAAATCTAAAGAATAAGAATACTAGCAACTAACTAGACCCTCAATTCTATTTAATTAATTTCGAATTTAACTATTTTAATGTGAGTTTTTTAATGGCTGAGATTGGCTTCCATGTCTAAAATGCATATATCAAATTGTAATGAAGTATTTTTTTGCAGATATAGAGAAGATTGATAAATATTTTATCCAACGCTTACAGAAACGCTTACGCTCTGTACATAATACATTTATTTAAAGGAGTATTATATACGATGTATATATGATATAGTTGCTTCAAATATATTGGTATAATTGTTTAAATCCGTTTCAATATTTATATATTATTTTAGTCTGTAGTGACAAACAAATATTTATGAATGTGCTATTCATATTTTAACAAGATTTGTTTCCTTCCTGCGCTACCGTATTAAACTTCTCTCATAAGTATTAAATTTTGCAATTCATTTTTAAAGATACCACACTCTTACCTTTCGCTTAAATCCACTCCACGTTTTTTTTGCTGCCAACTAGAGCACAATAGGCTCAATTTACGATACGTTCAACTCACCTTTGTGTAATGCGCTCAGTTTACTCCATTGGAATTTCAGTAACATTTTGCCACCATTAAACTTGACTGCACTTGGGCCACTGCCACAGCAGATAGCTAAGCTTTTAGTGCTCTAAGCCCTACACTTCATTAGACACCAGACAGACAGCAGAGAGTCTGTGCTGGCTAACAAATACATAAGTTGATGTTGGCCATAACTCTAAACGAATAACAAAGAATAACACGCGATAAATAGAAAATGGCAGGTAGTCTGAGATAATATTACGCATTCTACAGGGCTCTTAAAGTTGTGGTTATAACTTGATTTGCTGTGGCAGCATTAAATCGAAAGTAAAAAGTGTTGAAATTTTCACATGAAAGAACATAATGGGGTTTTGCTAATGCCAAGGGATAAAGTTTTCCCAAACGTTTGCTTCTTTCTTTGCGGAAATTGTTTTCGTGCCAAGCTTAGGCAAAAATATCGATAGATCCCAGAACGTGACTGTAAATTTTAAAAATTGCACAATATTTGAATTGTGCAAATGCTTTTCATTATTTATGTTTTTAGTTAAATTCCAAATGCTGAAATTAGAACTTTTATCAATGCAATAAATTAAACAATTTGTATGCAAAAATTGCGTAAAATTTGTTGGCTGATAAGCCTTAGTTTACATTTCCCAAATGATAGAATTTTAAAACACAATAAACCTAGTAAAATGAGAATCGGAATTTCTTTATTTATGCGTCACCAACAGTAATATCACAAAATAAATTGAGTAGCAAAACTAATGTGCAAATTTGCTGCAAATTTGTAAAGATAAATAGATGAACTATTATTTGATTATACTATAAGCAATGCCTTATCATTAAGTAGATATATGCCTATGGGTCAATAATATATTTATTATTTATTGTTAGAATTGAGTGCAGCAAAGTTTGAATAAGAATAATATTTTTATGTTTTCTTTCTCAGTTTTTTTATCCTTGTTGAAGTTGGGGACCAGAATCCAAATGTAATTTCACTGCATCCTTAAATATGAAACTTGGTAAGTTTTATCTTTCAATTGTGGCGTGTAATGGACTTCTTCTGTAGAAAAAAGAAATTAAATAGTATTCATAAACATAAAAAACAAAGAGAGTAACTCACCTTCTAGATTAGCCTATCAGAGCTGAAGTCGTCCGATATTCTCAGCCAAAGAAGAAATATTCTCATTGACAGTTGGAGAGCGAGGAAGTTGAAGTTTACGCAACCAGTCTAGATCTACGTTTGGCCATTTTAGACCTCTGCATATTGTTGGAATAATTGGATTTAAGTTGTCCACAAATGCTTGTGAATGGTCATTTCTGGCTCTGGGAAATACGACAGTGTTTAGCTCACAAATTCCATGCAATGAATCGCACCAATTTCGATTCTTTTTGTTATCGATGTAGGCATTTGGGGACCAACTGAGTAAGTTTCTTGCTCTTCCTCCCGATGCTGAAGGTGTAATTATGTCAATAGATTTATATTCGTATTGACAGCTTTGTGTTAACACAGTTAAGTCAGTTGGATTCGAGTGATCTAGGTCGATTTGCAAGCCCCATAGATAGTCTTTATCGACTTTGTATTCCACATTGGGTTTACTTGCGATATTGAAGACTTTACCAAACTTTTGCGCTATTGCAGCCGCATACCACCAAGGGCAATTCCAGCTATAATGCGTATCGTACCATGATTTAGTTATATTCTTTGGCCACACCGTCAAGTTCATTGCCATGCCCAATATTTTGTGATGGTTAACAGTGTCAACAACTCGACCTTCACATCCTGAATGAATCACAAAATTCTGTGTGATGTTTGGCCAAAGTTGAAAATATTTATGAGCAACATCGTCATGATAGTTTCCCATCGAATTGTGTTCAAACAGAGTAACTCCCAACTCAGCAGCTGCCCAATTTGTAAGACCCAGCAGCAAGGAACCATATGCAATCGTAGTGTTGAAGAGCTCTATAGATTCTCTCACTTTATGCTGTTCTCTCTTAAATACATTACACACTTTAAGTACTCTAGTGATATTTGGACAAAAGCTTAATTGGTACTGCGGGCAATGAATTCCATTATTGAATGCAGTATCTTTTGAGACATCCACGCTACTAAATGCAAAGTATCCAAGTGGATCGGTGCGCCAATGTTGTCGATTTTCTAGCATCAACTTCAAGGTGTGTTCGTCTAATGTAGCCATATCAAGTAACTTGGAGTCTCCAATTATAAGATCCTCCTGGCAATTGTACTTGTAGACGCCAGCAATACGAGAACGTTCCGTTTCATCATCTCCAGCAGCTTTTGAGGGACTTTTACGACTTGGATACACGCCGTAGCCACAGAATCGACTAGTACATAGAACCGCAGCACGCAACTGAATTTTTCGAAACTCTTTGGCGGTAAACATAAACTCACACATATGATTAATGGCCATGGCAACATCAGTTGCAACATTGTTATTAGCGGTTGCATCGTGGGTTCTCCCTAAATAACACATTACCTTCTTTGCAAATTCAGTTTCTCCATCGTGTTTTGCAGCGATGCCATGGCCAACCTCGTAATCTTGGCACCTCATTGAGCCGTCGACGACAACTAAACAAATCCTTTCATAATTTCCGGGAATACAAACTGTGGCAGCCCGAGGCATTAGTTCAATTTTCATTTGATCAATCATCTCCACGCTGATCACAGCAGCATGATTCCACCATTTTGTTGTGGTAAATGCAAGGATATATGGCAGTAGCCAAGATTGTCCTCTCCAACAAGACTTGACAGGAATGAAGACCACAGAACTTACCGATATTTCTTTCTTGTTTTCATCTCGCAGATAACTGTTTTCATTTGCAAATCCGTCAATAATCCCCGAGTATTCCTGAAGAGTGCGAAAGTAGAGCGTGCTTGTTGCTGTTTGTATTCCGATTTGCAAGTCACTGCATTCCGCAGCTGGTGTCCATTTCACGCTACACGATCCTTTTTTGACTCCGGTGTTGAACGCGAAAAGATGTGGACAGTCAGAGACTCTGACTTGATAAGCTGGTTCCGTTGTGATGGCCTGAAGTAAGAGCAATCTAACCATTGCTGCTTCGTCGATCGATTCCGGGTTGCAAAATTTTATTAATGAGGATAGAGGATTAGTCCGTGTACGAGGTAATAAGTTCCACAGTGCTCCGGAATTCCTGTATTCAGTTTTGTTCAACTCTTTTATACGCAATCCAAGCTCAGACCACTCGAGAGTTGATGCCGCTGTTGAGACTATTTCGACAGCAACGTGAATGGCAGGCATTGAACTTACAGCAATTTGCTTAGCTCCCATTGTAATGCTATAAGGTATTAGAGGATCAGCCCACATTACGGGACTGTATGGGACGTAGTCCTCTTCCATTTCGTTGCTTAATATCTCAGTACCAAATGGCAAAGAGCATTGTCCCAATGGGCAGGGATTCGGCATTGGATCGGCAAAGAGTTCCTTCAGCACATTGACAACATTAACTTCGTTCATTTTATAGCTTTGTAAGGTTATTGAAGTCTTTGTTGAATTAATCACACTTAATATTTATTTGTTTCACTGCTTTGATTCAATTCGTGATCTTTCCTCATTTTCTGTATCATTATCAGCTGTTGTCTGTATCGATAAATCAGCTGCTTTCTGTCTAGCGACATATGTCAAGTGTTGAGAAATTACAAATTAAAAGTTTGCAATATTGAAGTCTACTTTTAGGCTGTACATTAATACACATTTAGCAATATTGCTAGCTACCTAGTATTGATAAACATTTAACAAATAATTCTCATTCTTAAATTCATATTCAATAAATTCTCTCAACTAAAATATTTGTATTCGTAAGTCGGTATATTTTGTTTAGTTAAATTCGCAACGCCTCGTATATCACTTTTATGTTTCTGCAGAAAGTGTAAAATGTTCATTTGATTGTCATCCACATGCATCAAAAAAAAAAAAAAAAAAAAGCACAAGAGTGTGTTGGAAAAAGAAAATAATATTTTTACGATGTCGGTATTATGATTTGTGATTTGCTTTTTGAATTTGGCAATATAAACTAAAAAAATAATAACACGGAATAAGTAGAATGTTGAAAATTATTTAAAGTCTCAATTTAAATTGTTTATAATTGCAATTGAGCAATCACGCTAGCTTAGACAGAAGAAGATGCCTCATTCTGTTGTTACAACAAGCTTAATGCTTGCCAGCTTGTCTGTTCATCCACTATGAAGTCAAACATATTTTGTGTAGACAGCTATTAATAATGCTCAGATAATTATAACCGCACATATTCGTGATGACCATGAACAAGCAAAGCAAGAGCAAACAACTGGAGCCATCCAACTAGTTTGCTCCTGTGTTCACTGTTCACTATGGTCTGTTGCTGCCTGTGCATAATTCGTGTGTCAAACTTTGTCCTGCAGCTGCAGTTTACCGGGTCCGTGTCCTGCTAGTAGTAGTAAAGAAGGACGACGAACAGCACCTGATAAATTTTCAAATTTGCATGCTAATGAATAGCACCAAATCCACAGAGTTGCCATCAACTTTTAAATTATTCGACATTGGCTAGTCGGAAGTAGAAGTCCTGCCAGTGACAACTGCTGGTGATAATGAATTTATTCAATGGTTTCTTACTCATATGCTAATTTTTTAGATTTTAGTTGTATTTACTGTTTAATTTCATCAGTTTTATTTCATTTTTTTTTTTAAATTCAAGCTTTTAATAATATTTATACTTATTGTACAGTAATAACGCAAGGACATGGCTACAGAGCAGTCGCTACTTCTTGTGCCGCTGCTGCTGTTGCTGCTGCACGTGTTTACCCAGTGAACTGTGCAGGCATTCACAATTTCGCTTCTGCACCACTCGCTCTAGTTATATTTGAATTGCACTCACTGTGCATTCATGCATTCATCCATTTTATGACCCACTGCCGGCGAACTTTTAACTATTAACCAAGCAACCAGGCAGTCAGGCAAGACCGGTTGCCAAGCCTTTGGCTAAATGGCCTTAAGCATAGGTTAACCGTGGACCTCGGTCCACGCCAAACGGTTGGCCATAAATAATTGTGTATGTTAACCGCAAAGTTAACTGAGAAGCTGTTGTCCCCTCTCGCTTGCAAAATTGCTATCAGTCACTTGTTATTAACGTCCCTAGAACTTTTGTCATTTCTTTTGTATTGTCATGTCGTTGCAAATATGAGTCTATTATATTGCCGTTGATGTTACTAACATGACACTGCAACTCAACTGACATTGTAATAGTTACGGAAAAAAGACTGTCATAATAATGTCAAGGCTTGACGCGAGACTCTATGCTAAATAACATTAATTGTCATCAGTTTGGGGAAAAATCAAATAACGAATTGAAGGTTTTAAGAAGCTCAGTTTCTCTTAAAAAGAAAATAAGTACTTAAGCGTACGCTGTGTAGGAGAAACAAGTCAATTGTCAATGTTATGCAAGGATTGATTAATTAATGTCCAGTTGAGTATTTTACACTTGAGATTAAGCTATATTCTAAATGCAATGCAATTAAATGAAGTAAAACTCGTTTGCAACTTTATAGAAATTATCTAATCCAATCATGGCATCACTTTATTTGCATATATTACAACTTAGTATTTATCTCAATAGAAAACCTAATTATAGATGCTTTTTATCGCAGGAAATTGATATCAAACAGAGGAATTCATCAACGCTTGCCTCCATTGCTCCATTGCCTTCAAGTGAACTTCAGCCGAATTGTGGTTAATTCAAGTCATACATTAGTTTCTCGGCATTATTGGGTTCCTCACATTCAAAAGAAGCCATCATTAGTTCTGTAAATGGATAAATAAAATAAAAAAAAATCATTTAAGGATATATGCGACTAAATGTGATGATGTACCAAATGAAAGGCGAAACTAAAATCTGCCTTATTTAATTGCATAATTAGGTTAAAAGAGTTTTTTTTTAGCTGTATTAAGTGAAATGTTCTCTTTCGCTTTCAAGAAGTAGCGTAAATATTCAAACATTCACACAGGCAAGCCGCACAACTTTTGGTTTTTTTTTTTCAAATCAGCAGACATTCGGCCGCGGTCCACTTAAAGTTGCAAACAGCGAACAAACAAAAACTGAAAAGTCGCCAAGTGTCAGGGTAAAAACAAAAAAAAAAAAAAAAAAAAAAAAACAACAGCAACAACAAAAAATTCACTGAAAAAGTTCTCACAAAGTGTAGGAATAACAAAAGTGCAGAACTCTTATGACGCTGTTTAAAGTTTGACACGAGCACGAGCGTAATATAACTTACCAGCCTCAGCAAGTTTTGTAGTTTGTTGCATATGGGAACAGAAGTGCTCATACTCGTCGCCAGATGGCGTCTGTGTCGATTTCATTGCCTGCATGTGCTTGGTGAAGGCCCCAACAATGGCAGCCATGCGATCAAAGGCGTTTATATCGATGTGGCCATTGGGTAAACTGAAAGGAAAACGGCAAAGTAATGGATACAATGTAAAATTTGCTTTAATAAAAATATTTTTTTTTTAACGAGAGAGCTTTAAAAGTAATGTAATAAGCAATTAAAAGCTTATCTCTTTGAGCTGTGGACAAAACTCTCCATTTAATACCTTTTTTTGTTACATTCATTGCATTATAAAATATTAATGTCTCCACAAAGCAATTTATTTTGTTAATTGAATTAATGCATTTTTTGTGTCATAGTTTTTTGTTGCACTGGAATAATTAGAGATTTACTCTCGAGTTCACACTCAATTACTTTTGTTGTTTTTTTTTTTAGACTTTTAATATTATTGATTATACAATAAATGACCATCAATTTTCGACTGTTATGCATTAAATTAAAAACACTAAAAGTATATTAATATATGGACTTTATAAATTTTGAATAAAAAATTGATTTATATTCGCCGACACGAATACATTAATCAAAATCCACACGCAATTAACTAACGTATGATTTGCGGCAATAATAAGTTTTGCAGAGAGAGGAAAAACAAACTTACCGATGCAAACAGTTTTCGCGTTCGCCGAGTGCCAATTTAACAATATCCGCAAACACCGGAATAACAACCCAATCATTCGGTTTGCCAGAACTTGTTCTCGTACTGGCACTTGGTGTCTCTGTTGCTGTCTCTGTTATTGTCGTTGGTGGCACTTTGCCACTGGTAGCTGCCACAGCCATCATTATTTGCGGCAAGTCCTCGTTTGGTGTTGCAATTGTATTCATACCGGAAATGGACGAAATTTCGCCATCCAACTTGTGTTGTCCACTGCTTGACGAGGTCGTTGTTGTTGCTGCTTCGGCTGTCGCTTCTTCCTCAGTCTCCTTCGAGCTCGATAATAATGATGCCTGCTTATCAGTCTTTAGACATTGCTGCTGCTGCTGCTCATTTAAGACGATGGCCTGCTTTTGCCATAAATGTCCATGGCCCTCGGCATGTCGTTGCATGCAATCCAATTGCTGACATGTCACTTGCAATTTGCTCCACTGTAATCACATAAATATTGGAACGAAGATGCGATCAAGTTGCTTTGAATTCAAGCTCACAACTTACTGTTACTTTAAGCCGAGCTATGGCAGGCGACTCTAAAGATTCCAATATAGCCGTCGCACTATTATAATTGCCCACCAGTAGACAATACTGAGCGACACCACTCCACAGCTCCACAGTGCGACTGCGTTCCTCAATTCCGCTGCACTATAAACGAGATACAATTTTCAACAGAAAGTTGAGATTAATCTCTTAAGAGATTCTTTAATCTTACCTGCAGTATTTCGTTGCAGACAAACAGACGCAGACGTGACGACCAATCCAAATATGTTTCCAGGTTGCAAGTCTTTTTCGGATCCTGTGCCCCTTGCGATCCCGTTGCTGTGACAGGCTGGTCCCACTTTTTCTGCAGAAAGACTATGTTGATAACGGTCTTAAAGATATCGTTACTATTGAAGCCTTGCCTGCTTATCCATTAGCACCAAGTTGCTGCACTGCAAAAACTCCTCGGGTCCAATGTGCTTGGCTAACTTCTTTTCCAGCCGGCATAAGATTTGTGCGTATTGTGTGGCAGTCAGACACTTGAGGGGTGCAGTCACCTACGATTTAAAATAATTTTTATGATATTTCATTAAAAGTGTAATATTATTTTTTTTTTTCGTTTCTAAACCTTGCATGCCTAGCTGTTCCTTTTACATTATTTGTTTAACTTAAGCGTATACGAAAGCTACGAGTGCTCTAAAATGCAACATTTTATTCTGTGTGTTGTTAGTTCAGACAGTGAATTAGTTAAATAGGAGCTTTGCACAAACAAGTATATACAAACATACATATAAGGTTGGCCAAAAAGTCTTGCGGTATTTTTATTGAATTTTCAATTGTTCATAAAATTGGATATAATAATGCGATTTAAGTCAAATATGCGCCATTTTGTTCGATGACGAGTTCCCAACGTGATGCCAACTTCATAATGCCCCTCTTATAGAAGCTCGCTTCCCTATTGGCAAAAAACTCGGAGAGCCAATTTTCACAGGACTCTCTTGTGGTCAACTTCCGACTACCAAGCTCGTTCGCCATGGACAGAAATAGGTGGTAGTCACTTGGTGCGAGATCTGGACTATACGGTGGATGCAATAGAACCTCCCATCCGAGCTCCCGGAGCTTCTGGCGCGTCACCAAAGATGTGTGTGGCCTGGCGTTGTCCTGATGGAAGACAATTCGGCCTCTGTTGATCAAAGATGGCCTCTTCTGCTTGAGTGCTGCATTCAAGCGGTCCAGTTGTTGGCAGTACAGGTCCGAATTGAGCGTTTGGCCATAGGAGAGCAGCTCATAGTGGATGATTCCCTGCCAATCCCACCAAACACACAGAAGAACCTTCCTGGACGTCAATCCAAGCTTGGCCACCGTCTGGGCAGCTTCATTGCTTTTCGACCACGACCGTTTGCGCTTCACGTTATCGTAAGTGATCCACTTTTCATCGCCAGTCACCATCCGCTTCAAAAACGGGTCGATTTTGTTGCGATTCGCATGCATCCATACGGTCAAAAATGTTGTTTTGCGTCAAGTCGTGTGGCACCCATACATCTAGCTTTTTTTTTAATCCAAGCTTCTTCAAATGGTTTAAAACGGTTTGATGACTCATGCCTAGCTCTTGGCCGATGCTACGGGTGCTACTATGCCGATCTCTTTCGATCAATTCGGCGATTTTATCGCAATTTTCGACGACAGGCCTTCCGGACCGTGGCGCATCTTCGACCACCTCCGCACCAGAACGAAAGCGTTGAAACCATCGTTGTGCGGTGGAAATGGAAACTGTATCGGGTCCATAAACTGCACAAATTTTATTGGCAGCATGAGTTACATTTTTGCCTTTATCGTAGTAGTACTGTAAAATATGCCGTATTTTCTCTTTATTTTGCTCCATGTTTGTGACGCTATAACTCACGAACGACTCAAGACAAACAACAATAAATCAAACACGTGTTAGCGCGGGAAAAGAGCTTTCCAAAAAGGTATCGCATGAACCGATTCGATAAATAGAACTAGAACTACGCGCTTGCAAAAACAGCTATCGGAAATAACGCAAGACTTTTTTGCCAACCTAATATGTATATGCATATAATATTGGTTATCGAGATTATCTTCGATTAATTAATATGTAGGATATTTGATAATATTTTGATGACTGACTTCGTTACGAAAGGCCGCTTCAGTTATGACTGTTCTACTTTTGACGACTGTTGATACCGATAGCTTAATGCCTATCAACTTGCTAATGCCAACTGATATTCATAGGGTTAGTCGATAGACCTTCCAATTATATACCATATTGTGTATCGACTAGCCTCCACCTCTGTATCTATAAACTCACCTTGTCGTTGTTGGTCTGGCAGGCACGCAGATCGCCCTCATGTCTCTCTAAATCAGTCAAACGGTTAAGTAAGGCACTTAGTACTTGCGAGACTATGGCTTCTAAATGAGTATGCGAGCATCTGCAATTGGAATGAATATTTGCTTAGTCGTATTAAATAGAGATTTGGCAAATACGAATTGTACCTGACAACGATATGTTTGACATGATTCATCATGCGCTCGTCACGATAATCATAGGGGAACTTTTGCGTCCATTCGGATAGCAGGGCAACTAATGCCTCGAGGCATCCACTCTCAGGTACGGAGTCCAACAGTTTGCCCAACAGCTCATGAGGTCGCAGAAATAAACGTGAGCATAATAAGAATGAGAACAGAAATTCCTGCGAAACACAAACATTATCTTGCTTATTTTCTGCACATATTTCTGAGCATGTCGAGTGATTAGGCTGCGTTTAATAGCAGCCACAGGATATGTTAGCAAATGTTGTAATCATTTCTGGCATCTTGTTTTCACAGTTACCATAAGCTTGCTCTAATCACTCTTAAGGTTTTGCCTGTGTGTTTATATTTTTCTCTGAACTGCCAGCATTTTTGGCGTAGGCGTTCAGAGTTTTGGCTTTGACCGATGCCAAGAAAATTATAAATTTTGGCGCTTGGCCAGTGACCAAAAAAATGTAACAAACAATTTCAGTTTGCAAATTATTGAAGGTGAATTGAATAAAAGAAAAGTGAAAAGGAAGTAGGCCAACTGCATAAATTCGATTTGCATTTTAAAGTAGTTTAAATTGTACAACAAAAAAAAAATGTGAAATTACCTTATCTAAGTCGATGACGTGCTTGGGTATGAGAACCTCAGTGAAAGACTCCAGCGGTCCAGAAACTATTCTACCATTTATGTACATGATGCCGCCGGAACCCAAAACCGAGCTCTGGAGTAAATAAATAATTACATATTTAAACCATTTAACAACTATTCAATGAAATTTTATAATAAATTTGTTGGTGAAAAAAGTGAATGTAAATGAAACAAAGAGAGTAAGTAAATGTTGCTGAATTGCCTCAAAATTGATATCACATTGGCTGCGTTTGAGCGGATTTTTGGGTACATCATATTGTATAGGATCATCCCTACCGCCTGTGGCTTTTAAATGCGTGTTGTTAAGCTGCAATGGGAATTTCAATAAGCTAATAAATAAATTTTGAAATATTTAAAGGCATGCACTTGCTTGAAATTGTTAAAAAATAATGTACAATTTAAAGGCAAAGTCTTTAAATCACAAGTTTAATACTAGATTTAATATGATAAATAAGTCAATAAATGATAAAATAAATATATAAAGAAAATATGCGGATAAATGAAAATTGTTAACTACTTGAAATCATTACCTCAAACTGTTGAAACCCTTGCTCCAAGTCCTGTGCACTTAATTGCTCGGCGCTGTGTCGACGCCGCAATCGCAGCTGCTCATTGCCCTGCTCGAAACCAAGTGGCAAATTGGAGTGCAAGATTGGATTGGCCACATCAATCGAGATGACACTTAAATCCGGTTGAGTTGCAGATATATCACAGCACGCATCGTCGAGGCTCGCTTCACTCTCGGAGGAGCTACTGTGATGGCAACGATGCTGGAACTTGGCTTTATCACGATCGCGTTGACCGCGCGACTTTTGCAGCACGCTCTGCTTGCAACGTGAACCGCAGGCGATTGCTGATATTTTACTGGCATAGAAATACATCGCCATGTGTCACGTTCTTGTTGCCGCTCGTGTCGCGGTCATGTGCTCTGTGGGACTGCGACTTTGCTGCTCTGCTGAACGAGATTCCAGACGTTGTTACTTGTTGTTTACCTCACACAGGTGTAAAAATCATTTGTAGGACTTCAGTCTCTCCTCGATTTGATGCTCGTTATGCCATCATTGTGTACGTGTGCTGAAAGCAACTAAAATTCAAGCCGCATAAATAAAAGCGACATTTTATGATTCACAGACACAGTCATAAAGTTAACGTTGCGGACAATCGTAGCACATTACTCATACGACGCGTTGTACACAAAAACACATTCAAACAGACGGCGTAAATTACGGTCATTAGGATGCTCCAATACTACGGACACTGCACTAAATCATTAAATGGCGTTAATATCCAATATCAAAAGAGCCAAATGGAAATTAATGTTGAATTTTTTTGTGGTTTACTAGGAGAATTTTAAATAGGAAAATTTGGAAGAACTTTAGTTGTTCATTTTAAGTTTAACATGATTTTCTTTTTGTACATTGGTTAGTCAGTTCCAGAAATCGCTTAATAAAACACACTTTTATTTTTAGAATGTGATAATCACAGAATTAATTGCTTATGCTTTCACTCGCGTAAATTTAAAAATACATAGGTTTAGCTCACTTTATGCTTTTTGTCACACACTTTTTAATTCTATAATATCAATAGTTAGCATTTTTTAATTTAATTGTCAAAAATTATAAAAATATAATTTCGAAAATAAGTAAAAATTGAAATGACTCTATTATGAATGACTATAGTTCACTTTCATTTATATTGTTTTAATAAAGTGCGGCCAAATGTATTTTGAAAGCAATATACATTATCAAATTAATATTTCGCCAAGTGTGCTCATTTAAAAACTACTTTTTGTCTTTCAAATAATATGTTTAAATTTGCCCTAAGCTCCAAAATATTTTGAATGGGGGCCAAAGCGGCTTATCAACGACAACAAAAACATTACAAACGGACGAGTTCACGGACCCGTACTGCAAATGCAATTCAGAATCACAAAAAAATATCCGGATAGCACACTCGTCTGTCTCGAACACACCCATTTTCATATATATGCAGATGAGGTTAAACAACAACAAACGCCACGCAACGAGGACTGTTCATTGTGCTCGAAATGAACTGAAACTCGGCATAATTATGGATATCAGTAGCCAGGCATGGATTCACACTGAATTTATGCTTTATTTCCCAACAGAGGTTTTGTCGTACACCACTCTTTGCGCACAATTATCCTTTTTATCAAGTTTGCGCAAAGTGTCACACGAGGCGTATACGCAATTTAATGCGGAAAATACACGTTAAATGCGATCTGGCAGTTGTCGGTTGTCGCTTGTCGGCCCGTATGTTGGTCTACATATTAATGGATTTAATTTATTGATTTGGTTAAACGAAATGAATACCTCGTTTTCAGTAGTGATGAAACGTGATTTGGTTATTTATGTAAATTATGCAGCGTTGCATTTTGCAATTTCACTTTATATTATATTATAAATCTGCTTATTATTGTCACTCTTTGTTAGAAATTTTTATCAATTTCGTTTGATTCTTTGTATTTTAAAGGTAACTAATTAATTGATCAAATCACACTGACACCATTAGTAACTTATTCGACTTGATGTCCGTTCTATGAACCGCACTCGTCAAACTTCCGCTGTGAACTAAACTCTTAACATGGCTTTCCATCGCTTATCTTAATCAAAGACTTTCAGCTTAACAGATAAAGGGAAATTTGCAATGCGATGCAACATCAAACATGTTCGCTTGCAAACATGTTGCCATCAGAACTGGGACAATTTTTGCCACACTTTTTATTACGTATACGTAAATACTTGATTCATGAATGGAGTTAATGCAAAATGGTGGCAAGCGTTGTTTCAATTACACAGGGCGCCTAATTGTATGCTAAATAAAGAAGCTGTCGTGGACATGTGAGCACATCTAATGATCCCCCATTGCATTTTGTTGTGTGCTGTGTGTTGTGTGTACAGCCTCTCAAGGGATTCATCGAACGCCAAGAATCTGGCATTGTTTTTGCGTGCTTGTGAAAAATTGCCAATTATTCGGTTGAAATATCTTTTGCGGCTGGCGGTTGAGGCTCTTGAGGCTGGCTGGCTGGTTTGGCTTGTTTGCTTTGTAAATCTAAATTTAAGTGAATGTCTGCGCCATCTCAACAACAACAACAATAACCAACAACGAAGAAGAGAGAAGAAAAAGTTCACACAACAAATTAGCGAAATCAATTTGAAAATTTCGCTGAGTGTGCGAACTTTTTTTTTTTTTTTGTTTAACACGCACATAACTCAGACACTCATTGGGCCAACATTTTCTGAGGTCAATGCGGCATTTTCGAACCAAAAAAAAACTTTAGCCAGGCAAAAGGCCAAAGTTTCAAGTGGCCTGACTGAATTTCATTTCATACTTTTGTCGATTTAATTTTATGCTAGACAAAATTTACATCTTATCAAAAATTCAGAGTTTAGTAGGGAAATAAATATTTTGTCAATTCTTCTAGAGCTAAAGAAATAGTATTTAAATCTAAAAGTTGTCTTTAGTATATATATTTCTTGACACACTATTCTGCTTAATGAGGTCTCCATATTATATCTTCTTACCTATTCCTTCCACTTAACTAGACTGCAATTTATATTTAATGTATTTTTAATTTTTATGTGGAAGCGACAAATTAAACTGTCTGCGAATTTATGACCATTTTATTTTGACAATTTATGCTAGAAAGTTTTACGAAATTACAAATTGTGTCAGAATTTTTATGGAGTGTGTGAACGTTAATTTTATTTCACAATTTTTTTTTGTTGCTCTTCCACTTTCGTATTTAGTACTCAGTAATTAAAACCATACGCATGTAAAGCACCTGTTTTCGTTTTTTTTTTTCTCTGCAACTAAATTACAAAGTGCTTTAGAGTTGAGCTGTGCAAATAATTGTAATAAAATGCAATCGAACAATTTTGTAGTGAATAAATTCCTTTTTTGTTGCCAGGTTGGGAATTGTTTAATTGAATGTGTGAAACACTTGCAGAAAACATTTGATTTCAAAGACCAATTTAAATTGATTATGCTCGTAAAAATTGTGACATTCATTTTCCCAACGGTTAGGCAATCAATATAGCAAAATGTCTGAGATATGTTTTTATTTTGTAATTGTTGGCTATTTGTTTATTGGTTTAAATGGATGCGCTACTCTTTTTGCTATTTAAAAGCTTTAAGCTTGTAAGTTTTTCGAGTTTTCAATTTTATACGCTGAACGAATTTCATTTAAATTTAAGTCTGCGCTTTAATACATATAACACGCAACTTAAGTGCAAGATTGCCTTTTTTATTCCATCTCTCTTGCACTGTGAGACGCATTTCTCGATTGCATTTAAGAGCAAGTTAATGTCACACGTTCGCTGTCGCAGCCTTCCGCCTTTCAGCAAACACAGCAGCGGGGAGATAAGCGCAGAGTTGTTAGTGTATTTGTACTTTGAATGTTGTCTTTGCTTTTACAAGTCAGCTACATTATACTTAGTTATGCATGTCTGTGCACACAAACACACATATGTGTGTGTATGCTCACTGCACTCAAGTGTGAAATGGAAAATGAGTTCGCACTTTAGATTAAAATCGGTAAACACTGCGGTGGGTAAAAGAGAGGCGGATAGAAACCTTGCTTTATTTGATAACATTACCCTAATTAATTTCAAAGGAAATAATTATTGCACGGATAAAAGTGTAAGGTTCGGATGAGGTCTTCAATAAATTTATAATAATATAATAATAAGAAATCAATCATTTTTAAAATACACACAAATTAGAGGCTAATTGGCCATATACGAAATTAACTCAAAGTAAAACGCTAAGCCCTTAAAAAAGTTATTGTACATAACTACTATAAGAATCTCATTAGCATAAATATATATTATTCAAATATGTTAACTATAAATGATGTACGAATTTAAATAAATTCATCTTACTATTCACTCGTAATTACGCTTTAGAGTCATGTTTGTTTATCTGTGTTTATTTAATTAGGAAACATGACATAAATGCTGCTGCCATTTTACTAAAATGGCACTCAATTCGTGTTTAATTCAATACTGCTCCAAAGGCGAAAGGTCAATTATCGAGATGGTTTAACACTATCTATTATGCCAATAAAATTAACGTATTAAATAACAAGTATAACATAAAGGTCTAAAGGTAAATTTTCACGCTCGAGCTGATTGACATTAAATTTTACCTTTTCTCACATGGCAGATACAGATAAATAATTATAGAAAATGTTAAAGCTTGTATATCATTTTTAATTTTAGTTGTTAAAGGAAATCGACATTTCATATTAAATGAAGCGGCGCAGCCTCAAAAGTGTTGGCAATTAAACCTTGATTTCTATCAATGCCAATTAAAGGAAATGGAAAAACTTTTCATTTCTAATTAAAATCATATTAAACGAGGCGATAGCAAATAATTCGTTGCTAAGCTTTGAGTTTAGCCTGAATGGTCAAACAATTTGGAATTTTCTTCAGATTTTTTTTTATTGTTTTTCTTTTTTTTTTGCTTAGCCTGCACACTGCAATAGAAATAATACAATTGATTGGGGTTTTAGTTGAGCTTCTTTATTTGTTTATACCTCGCACAGTAAATTGGTTTCGATGGTTTGGGAGGGGTCAACAACAACAACAAAGGGAAAGTGGGAAACGTGCCACATTTTCATTCAATAATGTTATTAGCCACAGCAATTTCAGTTAGCCTTTGTGTGTTCTCTGGGCCTTTTTGTGCAATTGCGAGAGTGTTTGCCTTTGGCTCATTCACACAAAAGCATTTTCACTTGGCCTTTCAGCTGTTCATTTTCGTTGATTTCATTGTGATGAATTCTGTAAGCTTTTTGTGTGGCTTAGGCACCCAGCATCAGCATCAACATCAGCATCAGCATCACGATTAATATTATTTACTCAGCTGTAAGAAAGACTTGGTCATCATTTCGTAATGGATTTCCAAAAAAAAAAAAAAAAACGAATGAGAAAAGACTACTCTATGATTATGAGTGTGGCAGCTATAAAACCTAATTTGACGATGCTTTGATTACTTTGGCAGGTCTTTAATAACTGATAATCAACGTCTTGAATCTCTAAGATTTGCATAAGCGTTTTGTAGTAGTAATCAAATCAACTTTTCCCATTATTTAATGAAACATTAACCACTGTGCTGTCAGCACATTTTTCTTTTCTTTTTTTTTTGGAAACCTCAAAATCACTTTAGTTTTAATAACTCAGCTGAAAAACTTGCAGAGACTACTTTGAAAGTAGAATGTTCAATGTGAATAAAAAGTTTGTCTTATACTTTAGCAATCGCCCACAGAAAGTGTTAAAAGGAAAACTTTTATTTTGCGCTAGATTTAATTCAATTGCAAAACATAAATTGATGGGAATGATAGCTAAATCAATGCAGGAATCATAGCTATAGTTTTCATCTAGATAATTCGACAGGTATACTATACTTTAAGTAAGATGGGAGAGAGAGGATGCAATACAGTTAACAATCTAATGAAACCCAACTCACATTCAGTTTATCAAATGAAATTAGTTTTTAGGCCAAGATTTATGCGATCCCAAAAACAGTTTTCGTAAACTGAATCCTCATTCTCTACTGTTGTTCCATTTTAATTAAAATCATGTCGATTTATAGTTTCGACGTGAAAATTCAGCGCTTCCACGAACCCTTATTATCTTATTTATTGGACACAAAACGCGTGACTCTTAGTTGAATAAACTTCAAAGTGGTTGTGAACAAAATAGTTGGCATTAGATTGTGGTTTTGTTTGTAGTTGTAATTGGAATAAATATTTTACAATACCTATCACATTACTTAAAGCATCGCAATAGAATTAAAGCCAGACAAATGCGAATAGACAGTCAATTGACTGACTGAGAATGAACAGCAACTAAATGCGACTTAAAGACCTTTTAAATGCCATTAAAAGCAACAATAAAATGAAGTTTATTGTCTTTAGTTTGGCTTTTGAGACGCATGCGTTTCCTTATTCGTAATTTTCCACCACTTTTCTTTGGCTTTTTGAGCCTTTTTGTTGCCATTGTTGCCTTTTTGCGCATCGTTTGCTTTGCTGTGGCTGTAAAACAAAAGACACGCTGTTCATTTAATTAAACCAAAACTGCTGCCAGTCATAAAATATAATTAGATATTATTTGAAGAAGTCATATATAGTAGTCAGATTACAAATTGTACATCATAATCAAGAACACATTTCAATTTAAGTCAGTTTGAATTAAAGCTCAGTATGCAGATTTAAGCCAACGTTGCCTCTATTCGTCATTCACTTTGGCTGTGTGCCTTTCATAAGCTTTGACTGTGTTATTGACAGCGCAAAGGATTAAACCGTGTGAGAATTTGTGGGCAACGCGTGTAGCTTATAAGCTCAAGGATGGCATCAAACAATCGCATTAATCCTCTTTTATGGCAGCTTTGACTGTGCTGACCCTCATTTATTATGCTGATTGCGTTGTCGAGATACTCGTCAAATATTTTAAAGTCCCTTTTCCCGACTGAAGGTCTGCCAATTAGTCATAGTTCCATTTATCCCATTAAGCATTTGGTATGGCACTTTGGCTCAAGTCAATCGAACTTATTGGCATGCACTCATGTTGCACTAATTTTGCATGATTCAAGCTTAAGCATAAACAAGCACAAACACAACTGTGCGTATACGTAATGTGTAATACAAGCATGCACAAGATGATAACCAAATCATGCTCTGCATTTCCGCTTCACTGCCAAACGCTTGAGCAAATATTTTGGATCAATCTGGTCTGCACAAGCATAACTTGTGCAACTGTCATGTAGCATTTCGTCTTCAGAAAAATAAAAACGAATACATGCTCAAGTGCCTGTGTATTTTTGTTAGTTTCCGTTTCCGCCAGCTGCATGTTCTTTTTATACCCACTAACCATACGGTAGAAGGGTATTATAACTTTGTACCTGCAGCATAAGCCATCGCCGAATGGCGATTGGAATGTAGTACTACATCAATATACCAAATATATCCTTTGGAATATATTCATTATTTTTGTGGTATATTAATTTGGTATATTTTAAGAATACTTTTGTCCTTTACTGCTCTATTTTTTTAGGGGTCTTAATTGCTTTGACTGACAGTCAGGTATTTTTTGCACTCAATGGTATATTTTGAATGTAGTACTATATAAAAATACTAAATTTAGCCTTTAGAATATTTTGAGTAATTTTGTGGTATATTGATTTGGCATATTTTAGGAATAATACCGCACAGATTTGCTCTTATTCAAAATGGATAACTGGTATCTCACAGTCGAGCACACTTGACTGTAGCTTTCTTACTGGTTTTGTTTTTTCTTTTGGTTGTAGCAACATCATACAACACAGGCACTTGCATGGATTACTCACAGCTAACAGTCACAGTTAAAGTTGCTTTGTTTTCTGTCAGAAAAAAGATAGGAGCAAGCAGCTGTGGAAGTTTCTTTCATTGTACACATGCAATTTCCGGCATATTGAATGCATATTTCAGGGATGTATTCATTGGAAAAGTTGATATGAATACATGCTAATTAGTATTTGATATAGTACATATCGCTTGAATACAAATGCATATTTAATGCAATGTTTGTGATATAAACAAATAAACAATGCACTATATATTCACTATATTGTTACAATGTCAATTTTACATTTCGAATTTAATTATTTATTATGCAACCGATGATGCACTGCATTATTACATTGAAGTTATTTCGGCTTTGTTGTAGCCCGAAACGTGATTCCAGATCAAATGTATTTTGCTTTGTATTATTGGATACAAATATTTGCAGCTAACAAAGCTTATTGGCTTTGCATTTTTGACATTGATATCATCTATATTTGATATGAAAAATCGTGATTTGTTGTCCATCATTTGTTTCGTTTTTAAAATATCTTTTTTTTGTTTTGTTTAAATTCGTATCAATTCATTTTGGTTTTCTGCATATTTTTAATAAAAGGCAATTATTTAATTATTGCGCTTTGCATGTAATTCAATTAAAATTGAATTACAGATTCTAAACATTGATTTGTTTTCAAATTATGAAAAGCGCACTTCATTTTTGTGCCTATTTGATTACAATAATTGTATTTCATAAGCAGATATTGCGGTTGATAATATTAATTGAGCAATATTTGCTTCTAGATGAATATTGTTGAATTATTTGTGATAATTACACATTTTGTTATTGCTGGTGATTTATTAATTTTTGTATAACTGCTAAGAGAGAGTTTTAATTAACGCCAAAAAAAAACCAACAACAAGATTTATTCAATAATGTGTTTTGCAAACAATATGCAAGTAATGCGTAGGTATTTTTTTTTTTTTTTGGAAAATGAACAACAGGAAAAAATATAGTTGATGTAAACACCATTAAAATGCCATTTAGTGTACTTTATTGCATTATGCTGTGGCTCCATTAAACTCATTAAAATTTGACACTGTCCATGGACACGGACATGGACATCGATGTAGCAACGTGGCAATTGCGAATATTGCTGGACCCCAAAAACGTTTCACACTGAGTTGCGCTTTCAATTTATCTCTCTTGCATCGTGCTGAAGAACAACTACAGGAATGAACTGAGAAATGAAAACCGAGCTCTGTGCGTTAATCAAATGTCAATTATGCTGCGGGTTTCACAATGGATCTTTGCCATAGTGACTCCAATTTGGAGCGAGACTGACTTCTGAATGGCTGGTGCAGCACTTAAAGCTATATTTTCGCAAAAAACTTTCCATCAATCTCTGCTCACATTGGGCTTGCTCTCAGATCCATTCATATTGAAACCATTCGCATGTTATATGCTTGAATTTCATACTTGAGCGAGCTGCAGCTCCAAGCCGATGGCAAAGCATATGCTAAGTGGCTAAGTGTGCACCGGAAGTGGCTGCCACGGAAGTGCCACAAAGAGCATTGTCAAAGTTTGTCTGTAAATATGAACTTTTGTCTACTATACTCAAGCTCGTATTTGGTCTTTGAACGAGCGCATCAATCGCTTAATGCAAATTGTTTTGCCTGATATCGCATAGCAACAGCTGACTTTGGTCACATTTCACTCTGTCTTTGCTTTCTTCGGACTTCTGTTGCTGCCATCTGTGGCGTTAACAAGTAAAGGATACGCCACCAGTGGCATCAACAACCCAACTTCAACTCAATTGCCAAGCGAAGCAAACAAGAAAACTGTTTATCCAAAAGGAAGTCACGTAAAATGTCCAGGCTGCCAAACGTTCACTTCATACTATATATTGCCTCAAGTTTGATTTGGTTATCAGGTGCTGTGTAAATATTAAACAATGACGTTAATCTTGGCGAAGGCAATTTAATATGCATGAGATTTTCACAATTGAGTCTGCTAATCAAGGCAAATGTTCATTCTGTGAGCTAGCAAAGTGTTGGAAAATTACGTAAACCACAATTAATTATTTAATGCAGCAAGCAGCAATCAGCATTAATGGGATTACTTTCATATGAAAAGGATTAGGCCTTACTCGATGATTAATTTATAAATTCAATAAACCACTTATAAATATCAATGTTTATCTATTATTACTAAATTAAGTTTGCCACATTTCCATAATTAAATTTCATTTAAATGTGAGAGTTTTCTTGCATATCAAAGTGCATATCACCATAGCAAATTAATACATGATGAGCAGTTGAAGTAGGCTTAAATACAATCTAGACTGCACTTAATTGTGGAAAATATCAAAAACCAAGTAAACTATGTTATTAAACGTTGAAAATAATTTGTGTTTCACAATGCGTCAATGAAAGCAAAAACTAAATTCAAATATTGATATAGTACTACATTCAAAATATACTATATAATAATATAATATAATAATAATTAATTTTAAAATATACCGAAATAATATACCACAAATATACTAAAATATACTAAGGACTACATTTGGTATATAGATATTGTACTACATTCAAAATATACTATATATAGTAATAGCGGTAAAATTATTGAATTTCTTCAGACAGGAGTCAAAATTTCTATTTCGTGCAATTTAAATTGAAGCTCCACCAAAAATTATCAATGGAGAAGGATAATACACAAAGGAATTTAATATCAACAGCCAACTGAATGCGTTCTTCAATTAATTCTCACTTCATTTCGATATTTTCCGTAAATGCCAATCACACACGTGATAGAAATGCAGCTGCAGCAATATTATGTTTGCAAATTCTACAAATAACAAAATTACTCAATTTTCAAATTAGTTAATGGAAATAATTTTCCGAAATTTTAGAAATTATAAAATGTGCCATTTAAATTTCTTATTTAATATAGTGTGCAAATTAACTCAAAATATCAAAATATCTTGTCTCTGGTGCTGCAAAATAATATTTACGCCTCAGACACAGAGTTATACACACATATATGTATATGATGATGTCTGACATTTCGACAAGGAATCACTTGAATCGCTTGAAGTGATGCTTGTTGTGTATAATTTTCGCGTGATTCTTTTTGTATGCATTGAAGTCTCGATGCCGATGACGATTGACACTGAATGACAATTTTTTGCCATCTTTTGTTAGCTGTTCATGTGCATACCAAAAATGAGTTGTTTTTACTGTTATGCAGCAAATATTCGCCAACAAAGTACACAACGTAAAGAATATTGTATTTATAAAATTAAGTTTAAAAATAACATTTTCGCAAAGCTGTTTCAAAACCGATATTACTAGAGAAAATAAAATATTCACAAACTCTTCAGACATTTTAAAACTTTTCTATATATTTCTCTTGTGAATTGAAATTAGATCTCTTTTATTTGAATACACTTTTAAATTTATGGATTTGTATTAAATTTAGATACCTTGCAATTATATGAATAGTATACAAATTAAACTGAATTTGTCGTTTTAAAATGTTGTCACATCACGTATACGACAGTGTGCCAACATTATTGGGACACTAATAAAGTGCGCACAATGTTGGCACTAACTCAGAAAAGCTGTTGCCATAAGTCTGAAATATGTACACGTTTGCCACATTGCTCCGTTTTCGTATTCTCACTCTCCACTCGGTTCTCTTTCGTAGTCGAGTAGTTGCTGAGCCAAAAACACCGCACTTGACAGACAGGCAAGCAAATATGACACATGCATTCGTTTTTGGCGCACACACAAAACTAAGGAAACATATGTGAAGATGTTCATAGTAAGTTGTCGGAGTGCTTGTTCATGGTTCACAAGATCTCACTGTGTATGTGTGTGTGCGAGTGTATGAGTTTTGTATCCATCCTTGAACCTTTTCATCCATTTGCTTCCATTTTACCATTTTCAATGGCGACTTTAAATGCAAGCAGACATTTTTGTCGCAATCTAAGCATACATCAGCGCAGCTTTCTTGCTAATTTATTTGAGTGACGCAGTCACAAAGAAATGTCATTCAAGATGACAGCTCAGTTGCACATGCTAACAGACAATTTATATTTATCTTCTAGCCAACCACTTTACTGATTATCTTATATTTAAATAGTATCAAAGCCACTTAAATACAGTTTAACCAAAAAAATATCTTTAACTGAGAATTTCGTTTAGTCTGGATTCGTATGCAGATTTAAACGCTCTATCCTTTAAGACACACATCAGCATTTCACTTACAGAACTGTATCCTTAGAGCACAACGAGGCGTATGCGCAACGCTTCTCAGTTATTAGCATATTCTCAACTTGCTCAGCTACTTAATGATGCAGAAATGTTACACACAAAAAACAAAACACATACTCACACAACCCTCGAGTTTGCCGAAACTCGGAATCCATTTCAGTTTCAAGCCATTGATTATGCTTATGTCGCACAAAAACATGACTCAAGGGAAGTGGAGAGATTGCATACTTTGAATTTTTGATTGCTTGACAAAATCAAAAGTACACACGGATCCCTTTTAAGCAATTTATTTAAATCATAATCACGAATGCAGTAACGCAAATCTCAGCCAAATATTGAAAACGTGTTCTTCCCTTTTGCAACATATTAAATAAATTTTAGTTTGAAAATTCATAATTTTATAAGAGTAGATCCGCACATTAAATTTGACTACACTAAAAATTCTTAACGAGTTGCCCAGCTTTAAAGCCAAGGCCTCCACTGCCACTGACGTCATTCTGAAGCTGGCAGCCGAGTCAACGCTGATTTATGCAAACAGCCAACGTGATGAGAGTAAATTAATGCATTTGATGCGAAAAACTTCTCCAATGGCATTCACAACTGAGCAGTGGCAAAATCTGGTAGTGGGCTTTAAAGAAACTTAAACTCTTTTGCTACTAAGAGATATTTTCATTTTGTGTTTCTGTCATTTAATATTAAATTGGTGAGGTAATTATAAGAAAAGGTTTACTCTAAAATGTACAAAATGAAATTGAAGTTTGTTAAGCTACATTCTGAATTCATACAATTTGAAACATCCCTTTTCTATTAATTTGAGTTACATTTCGAACCTTTTTGCTTAAGCTTTGTCCTTATTCTTTTGCCCTGTCTTATTAGATATCAAAGAAAAACTCCATTTACTTCGCTTGATGCTTTTGTGTTCGCACTTCAAAGCAAACTCCATTATCAGCTGAGAGCCAGTGTAATCCAGTAATCTAATTTACAATTGCCAGTATCGTATGATTTGTGATGTAAGTAACGCTCAGTATAAGCTATTCAAGCTTTGTCTCTGTTTAATATTGTCTTTCTGCGACATAATTTTAAACTATGTCCAAAAACATTATTCATAATATTTGTAAAAAATTACTCATACGAAGAGCATAAAATAAATCCAAAAGCCCCAAAGATTTTAAGGATTTTTCACACTCGACTGGCATTTAAATTTTTGCAGCTGCTTTCATACTTCACAGCTGACACAGCATGAAAATCGCAGCGTATAATATAATCCGAAAATCTCTAAACTGGCAATATTGAACGTTTGCACTGCATTCGAGTTGCAATAGTTTAATTTGCAGCTGAATGGCAGTTTAAACAGAAAATTCACTTAAAACCTAACAACTAGCAATTAATTTGTGCGAATAAAAATGAAAAACAAGCTAAATTTCCAGCGATAAATAAAAGCCATTATCGATACTTTGCTACAGCGAATGCTCAACAAAATAGTAAACAATAAATTCTGTGCAAGCAACCAACAAAACCAACGTTAGCAATAACAATAACGCGATATTGATGCCGAGCTCTAAGTACTCAGAATTGAAACATCTGGGTAGCAGTGCTTCAATTTCAATCTGCGGTTGAAGGCAATAAATCAAAGCGAGTGCAACACAGTTGCAACCACATTTTGCGGAGTACAAATAATTATTTGATATGAAAGAAAAATGCAAGTAATTTACTAAGAGATTTCTACAGAAGTTTGGCATATTTTGCGAGAAACTGCCACTTTAAATTGCGCGAATATTTCAAATGCAAAAATATGCAGCTGTTTAGCTTGTGTAATCTTTTGGAAGAATTCGTTTATATCATCTTTCTACGACATATGGAATATGTGTGTTTGTAGCATAGTATAGTTGGGTTACACGTGAAACTCGCTGCACAAGCAAGGGTTAAAAAGTTCATCGCAATCTCCTGGCTAGGGATTCGCGGCATTCATTAGCATGCAAATTTGAAAGTTTATCAGGGCAAACGGTTGAGCTTCTATTAGGGTTTCAGCTGTAAAAACGTCAAGCGCAAAGCTGGGCAAAGTTTTCACACACAAATTATGCGCAAAATAGAAAAAAAGAGAGAGACGCATATCTAAGCCGGTCAAATTTTACCTGCATAATTATTATGCATTGTCAACTGCATGAAAGTCTGTTTATTTGGCAAGCAATATTTAGCGATTTGGCAGTGTATTGTTGAGGCAAAGTTGATGATCACGCGGATCGGACCAACGTCCGTAGCTATGGAAATGAGTGCTCAAATGATTTCTTTTAAGCAACAGCGGTTTGACAATTTTCAGAAATGTGGGATAGAGTTGATGGGCTTCTCGAGCTGATTTCAAAACAAGTTGAACCTTTGTAATGAGATTAACCGAAGTGCAATCGTCGCTTGAATGATGAAAGCCACTGCGAACGCATTCAAATTAGTATTCGATATTTTAACTTAGTTTAACAACTTGCCAATTGCCTATGTGAAAGACTCGCGTTCCTTTAATAGCCATAACAAGCAGTTGTCTTTTGAGGCACCAACTGGAGACGTGTTGCAGTGACCAATCCCAATTGTAATCGTTATAGTTGCAAAAAGATTTGGCACAACGATTTATGTTAGTCCACAGAGTGCGATTGAAGGCGAAGCCCATGTTGTGCTTGCCCACATACCAAGGCTCGGTCTCAACCTAAAAGCAATAATTATAATAGACAGTCAACTAAAGAATATGGTTATTAATTCACCTTTTTGTGGTATGTAAAGTATTGAAATGACTTTAGGTAGTTGCCGAGTGCCAGCACATTACAGTCTGGACACAAATTTCCTCTACTCTTTTGCATTAATAACAGCACATGCAGAAAGTCTTCGGCCACGTAGTGATCTTCCTCCAGAAACAAAACGAGACCTAGAACAGCAGAAAATTAAGAAAGAGTTGGAGAAAAGCAATTACAAGAAAACACAACCATCTAGAGGCTGGCTTCTACTATAAAAGTAAGCAATTTCTTTAATTTTAAAACTAAAAATAAATAAAAATAAATTAATTTATTAAAATTACTTCACCTTTGTGATGCTTGGTAATTTCTAGTCCATTGAAAACCATATTAGCCTTCCACCACCAATGATGCTTCATCTGCGTAACATTCGCAATATGTAACACATTATTACATTTACTCAAGGGATTTCTTAGATAGATGAATAACAATAAAATTTAGATTTGCATTAAGCAATTTATTTCTATGCTCACCCTTCTATCGAACTCTGTTGTGAACATTCGTTAGGATCATCGCCTGGGAATTCACTCGGATGCATTTGCACTGAGTGTGGATAGAATATTTGCATCACTTTGCAAAACTTGATTGATTGCACCAAATCGTTTATGGCATTATCATAATAATCGTGCGAGAAAATCAACAAAGCCTGCGAGATATTTCGAGCAAGCGACAGACTGTAAATCAAATGCTCCAAGTACTCAACACGTTTGTGAACCTGCAATTATGATAACTATCTTAGAGGTATTATAAAGTATTTTAAATAATTAACCTGTATTAGAATAATAACAGAATCATTTGCCAGTGGTCCATAAACCTCCTCATTGAGCACCAATTGTTGCTTATTAATACTAATTATGCGAATCTTTATTTCCTCTATGCTATCCTCATTAAAGAAGAGTTCTGCAAGAGCCAGCAAATTATTAGCTATAATTATTATTTTATTTACCAACTTACCTTCACTAAGCTGTTGTTGATTGTTGGTCTCGACAACATTGGCTACAAATGAATGGTTATAATTTGTTCTTTATTTTAATAAATGTTCACTTACAGTATTTCAAAAACTTCGAAAATTCCCAAAGAAAAATTACAAGGTATACATATAATAATAGTCCACAAATCCAGACAATATAAAATTTGACTTGTTTGTTTTCCATGGCACAACAACTGACTAAAAACTTCAAACTTCGAATATAATTTAAATTATACCATAAAAATTGCAATTGTAACGCATATAAACAGATTATTATTTTCACTTTGAAGTGTTTTAAATTGGATAAAAGAATCGAGTACCCTACAGTTAATAACTTTAAAATATACTCGCATATATTTACACATTTGCTGCTCCCCCGCAACCGATTTTGGCTATCCCATTTATTTACCCGAAAAACAGCAATATCCCTTAGGTGGATATTTGCTAAGTCCTCGTCACACACATCTAAAGTAAACTCAAGAAACAGCAGACGTGGTAGGAAATTACTTTGGTAACCTCAGGCAGCTGCTGGTGCTGTTGCAGCTGCTGCTGGTCAGCAAAGATGACCCAGAGACAGGTGAATGATGACTGGTATCAGCATGGCCAGCAGCTCCATCTCGATATGCTACTTCTATTTATCTTAGTCTCCCTCATATTTACAGACAGAGCCACAAAGAACTATTGGCAAGTTGAAGGCAAAATAAATGTGGCCACCACAAACTGGAATCCAATAAAAGAGAGCGAAAAGACAGTTGAACTTCAGTCGCAGTCGTCGTCGCAGTCACAGGTTGTGACCACATTCAATTGTCTAACTGACAGGACATCCAATGGCTGTCAGGATTCTGCCCAGCAGGATTTCCTGCAACGAGATTAAACATTTTTAAAGCAGAAAACCATTTAGAGCACTCGAGCACTAACTATTGTTTCTTGATGTTTAAGGCGCCAATGGATTGCTGTAAACACTCGAGGCTATTACAGCAATAAATACCCTTTAGTTGCGGCAGAAAAAGGTATGCGAAATATCTTTTCTTAAGTTGTTTCCATTTTCACATACTTTTCCCTTTCACAGAGTATCTTCCTTCCCACCCGCATTTATTTAATGTTTCCCTTGTTTTCTGCGGCACTTCCTGCGATTTTTTCTGCAGTGCTCAGACAATGGGAAGGCGTGGTCCCTTTGTATCTCAGCATTTAAGGGAATATTCATTTTTAATACCGAGTTGTCGAGCGTCGATCTCGGAAATGGTGTGAACGCATTGTAGTTGAATGAACAGGATGCAAGCGGCAGCAACATTGCGACATTTGTTCCCATAATTTGGCACAATTATGCAACTGTGAATGCAACCTGGAAGCATTCAAGTAATATAATAAGTATTTTTAAGCAATAAGAGTCTCGCTCTCGTTTGAGTTATTTTCAAATTCATCTGCGCTGTTGTCAGCACATTCGTTTTATGAGCATGTCTCGACACAGCATTTAATTAGCTTGACTAATATGGTTAGACACTTTTGCCCCACAACCGCCCCATGACGGGTAACTAAATTGCATTTAATTAAGTATGCATAAAATGCAGAGAACGCAGAGCCAACAATTAAACTACCCTAGTGGATGCCACATTGTTGGTTAGGAATTTTAATACATAAAAACCAGTAAGACCAGCTACAGACGAGTGTGCTCGCTGTCAGATACCAATTATTTATTTTCTATACGATCAAATCCAAAAGATACAAAATTAATATTCCGAGAAAATACTAAAATATACCATAGGTTATATTTGGTATATCGACATACCTCTATTTATATTTCTATTTATGTCTATTTCTTAATAGACACTAAATAAATATTCCAAAAAATACTAATATATACCAAAGTTTATATTTGATATATCGATATCAAATATAAACGTTCGATAAAATCTAAACTCAAATGATACTAAATTAATATTTAGACAAAAAATAATAAAATTAGTTCTATTTGGTATATAAATATACCATTGCATTAAAAATATACCATACATCATTATCCAAAAATAAAATATAGAACAAGTAAGAAAGTTACAGTCGAGTGTGCTCGACTGTGAGATACCCGCTAACCAAATTTAATAAAGCTAAAATATTGCGGTATCATTTTCAAAATATACAGAAAATACTAAAAATATACCGAATGATATGTTTGGTATATCGATATAGTACACCATTCAAAATATACCATAGACGGCACAATGTACCAGATTGTCGGCCAAAGCAACTCAGACCCCTAGTAAGTAGGCGTTTTTGCCCATACAAAAGTATTTATTTAATAACTTCCACAATTTTTATCTGATCGCAACCAAATTTTCAGGAATCATAACTACTATAGTAATTATTGTATAAACCAAAACTCGCAACTCTAGCTTTAAAATTACGCTTGTTATTCGATTTTTTTGATTTGCGGGGCGGAAGTGGGCGTGGCAAAAATTTGAAACAAACTTGATCTGCGTGCAAACATAACAAATGCTGTCGAAAAAAATTATAGCTCTATCTCTTATAGTCTCTGAGATCCAGTGTTTCATACGGACGGTCGGACAGACACACAGACACACAGACGGACAGACGGACATGGCTATATCGTCTCGGCTGTTGACGCTGATCAAGAATATATATACTTTATAGGGTCGGAGATGCCTCCTTCTACCTGTTACATACATTTCCTGCCGGCACAAAGTTATAATACCCTTCTACCCTATGGGTAGCGGGTATAAAAACAGTTTTGACCCATGTCGGGTCAGTCATTTTTTGCAAAAATAAAAATTATTGCTCTATCTCGTATAGTCTCAGAGATATACTTCCACCATATGGGCAACGGGTATAAAAACCTGCTTACAAACATATTTCATGAAAGTTATTCATATGCGAACAAAATTAATAACGAGCATCAGCAGCAGAGAAACTGAAGCTCTGCTAGCCATATATATTTTCTTTTCTGACCCATTCGTAGGGCAGTCATAACCACAGCTGCCTTTTGATTGAAGAATGAGAAGAAGCCTGTCAACACGTACAACAACCGTCTGATCTTTCTCTCCGTTTCAGGTGCACTTAGCATCCAGTGACTTCAATCAGATGTCAATTAGACTGGATATTAGTTAGATTTCGATTCAGACGAATCTTATACTCGTATGTGGGATATTTTTTGCTCTGTTTCGGTGAAAGCATGCTTGGTTTTTTTCCAACCTTTTGGCCTGAACGTGTCAACAAGTAAACTCTGCTGTCAATCGATGAACAGATAACAGAACTTGAGCAACTCAACATGTGTTTTTGTTGAATGCCTTGGGAGTACAGCAATGCATAGACATACGAAAAATCTTAAGGGGCTTTTTGGAGAATAAAAATAATTGTATTGCAGTACAAAACTTCGTCTGTGTTCTTTTTTTGATTTAATAAAACAATTTATTTATGGCAATCAAAGAAAGTATTTTTACAATTACTTAATAATTAAATAAAACAGAATATTTGCACTCATTAAATATTTTAAAAGGTTTTTCGTTATTAACTTCGCCGAATGCTTTATTGTTTATCTGCGCATATTGATTATGGTCTCGACATATGAAGTTAATTTCGATGCTATTACTGTCACGTACTTGCAATAATGAAACCTCATTAAGAGCCACTTATCTGAGATTTTTGCTGGGGTAAATAAACCATTTGCACCACGTTCTGTCGCAGGCGAATTGCAGTTCAATTAATTCTGCTGAAAGGACGAAATTCAGACAATATTTTAAATCCGAGCAGCTTATAACGAAAGGCTCATAAGCATTAATTTGCATGCGAATATGATTGATGATGTCGGTGACAGTTTGTATTATTACCCTGCAACAACAAGGATCACAAGGGTGTAATGCAAGTTAAAAAAAAAATTACAAAAGTCACAAACGACAGATGCGGAAATTACGTGAAAGTTGCAAGAGTTTTCGAAGTAAGTAAATATGCGGATATTCCTTATGGAATATCTCATAACTTATGCTAGAGTATTTTGAGTTCTTTAAATTATATTAAACTGCAGAACCTTATTTAAACTATGAAACAATTAATGTCTGGCATTGTCAGGTTTTTAATTAAAATTTACGAGGAGATTGAGGCCACATGTTAAGTATATGAATACGTTGACAGATTAAATACATCACATAACAACATATAATTTTAAGGATATTTCCTCGAAACATTGGAATTGACTCGGTGGCTGTAACAATATTTTATATACATAATTATATATCCACATCAGAAAAGTAGGCATAATTTTAGAGAGACAAACTTTGTCTTAACGACAGCCCATTTCTGCATGTGGCAGCAACAAAATGTGAATTTAATGAATGCATGTGAATAAAAAGTTTAAATTACCGTCTAGAGTGACTTTAACAACTCGAACGATAGCCTTATACATAATATATAATCTATGATTGACATAAGTTACAACATACAATATATATTTAATACTCAAAATAACGAAGTTTGCAAGCAATCTAGTCTTGTCATCTTGGGGAGCAATAAAAAACATTTAACTATATCGCGAATATAGAAATATTAACATAATAAAAATTGAGCTTTTAAATTTTGGCAAATGATAAGATTGACTCTTCAGTCAGCTTTCAATCTCCAAATAAAATTGCTTAGCTCATGCACTCAACGGATTTTGAGCGAAAGATTGATGATGGTCAGCGATAAATGATAGCTTGAGCAACATTGTCTTCTGCCATGGTGATTTGTTGCTTTTTTATGGCTTCCCGTAAAATATACAAAAAATTTGCATAGATTTACATTTGCTGCAACAAATTATGTGATAAAGAACTTTGAAATTATCATATTGAAAGCCATAAAATGCGGTAGTCATTTTCAATATTTACCAGCCACATTTTATGACTATTATATTATGCTACGTTTTGTTCATAATTCCAATTTAAAAGTGATTTTCTGTAACTTTACGTTGCAACGCACAACATTTTCAAATGCGATAAATATTTATTTCTTGTCCAAATAAAACTAAAACTATATATATTGACTTTTACAAATAGAAGCGCAAATTTCAATCTGCAATTGCCATGCGAAATGCGAGGAAGAGGAAAATATGTTGGCTCAACCACAATTGATTTTAGATCCTGCACATAAAAACTGCACAATTGGAGCAAAGTGAAAGCAAACAAGTTGCAATCCGATAAATGAAAAATATTTGCAAAAATAAATAGAGTAAAGTGGAATGGCATAAAAAAGAAGCTGATAAAAGCAAAGCAAACCCGATAAAATTGACTATAATGCGAAATAAAATGCTCAGCGTGGGAAAGTGAACTCAATAACATTTTTCGCTCTTACATAAGAAAATAGTGGAACAATTCTAAAAGTAGTAAAATATTATACTTTTTATACGTAGTAGTTATATACGCAAACATTTACTTATTTTAATTGTATTTCATACTCTAATAATAATAATAATAATAATAGGTTGCTTCAACATTGAAACGCATTTTATTTTTTATTCGTTATCAACTACATCTTTCTATATTAATTATTACAATGATCGAATTGCATATGGGTAATTCTCTGAGGAATGTCGCGTGCGACCAGCTTTTCCGTTACAAAAAAAAAAACATATTCTGAAACAATTTTAAAAATAAGTAAAGGTTTTTTTTATAGCTCTAGATTAGTACTTTAATTAGAGCTAAGAATGGTTTTGGAATTTTTTTTTTCTGTTTTGTTTTCTGTTCTGATAATGGCTAAAATTAACAAATTCGTACGCAAAACCAAAAAATTAACGAATTGATATATTTTATCGTAAAACAGAATAAGTTACTAAAATCAATTTTAGCTCTAAAAATAGTGATAATCCAAAGCATTAAGAATAACCTTCACTTAATTTTAAAATTGTTTTAGTTTATGTTTTTTTGTGTCACTGAAAAGCTGTTCGCACGCGACAATTACCAGACAATTACTTATATGGCTTAGAAACAAGTTAAATCGATACTTGAAAGAAATAGTCTTTTAAATCAGAATACACATACAATATAAAATTTAATTTAACTAACTCTGAATTTATTGGATTGCCAGCAGTAAGCGAAATTTCCCACTGTGTTTCAGCTGAAGAGTGAAAATTCGAGGGCGAGAATGTTGGCTTATGCGTGAATTGTTGGCTTATGCAAATGTTTTATGATCCACTTGGCTAGATTAGCACAGCATTTTGTGCTCAAGTGCCGCGGGCATACGCTGCGTATGAGTTATTTATTGTTTGTCTAAGTAATTTGCCTCATTTTGGGCAACTGCATGCGAAACTCCATGTATTTAGTCTGCAAAAGTGGGAATTACGAACATCCTCTACAATTAAAAGAATATAAGAACACTTAAAAACAAAAATTTAACCAGATATAACAAAAAAAGTTAGATAAAGATTTTTTATCCACGCTTACAACTTTAATTACCCAATGCAGATCCAATCTGCTTGTAATCACAGAGTGCGATGCAATACTTACGCTTGATTAGCCAAGTATTTAATTGAATCCTTTGTGATTGCAGAAAACACAAAAAGTGGAATGCAAAAAATAAAAGAAATACGCAAATGAGAAGAAGAAATTCGAATAAAAAGGCTGAGCTAAATTCGTACAATTTCCTTGGCAAACAGTTGAAATTAATGAAATGCTTGATTAATTATTGTTCACTTGCAAGTGAGTGAGCAATATTTTAATTGCGAAATCCAATAATGAAATCTCACTACATTTCGGGTTTCAGTTTTCTATTTAAGTTGTAATTAAACGAATGAATAATTCTTACAAATATCTATAGGAAAGTATATAAATTCGAGCCCACAAATAAATGTACGAAAGAACAAATGCCTTAATCCAAAACACATAAAATTTCACACCGTCATTTAGCTGGCAGATAAAAATGCAATAAACATTTCACGAAGAGCCCCAGCATAGTAATGGCAAATGGCAAACCAGTTTGCCTGCGAAATGACCTGCAATAATATTTAGGAAAAACTCCGAAAAATGCCAGCTATCTGACCCACTTGCAACACACACTAACACACATTCTCGTATTTGCTTCCCCCTCGGGTGTTGATAGCAAGAATTTATGTGACTCTAAACATGTTCATTTTTAGTGGTAAAAAGTTAACACCTGGCCACAGTGTGTGTTTGATTTCGTGAAGTGGAAAATAAGTGTGCTTGATATAGACAGAAATTTACGACGTATTTTTATTTTGCAAATATATTTACAAATCAGACATACTACATATTGAAATTGTTTAACTCTTTTACAATGCAATTGATAGATTTTTTATATTTTTTTATAAAACCTGAGTCGAAGACCCCAGCAGCCAGCCCTCTCTTTTCTGTAAATTTAATTTAGTATTTAATACTAACAAAAAACAAAAATAATAATTTATAAAACCAACTTGCTTTTCTGCATAAATCCATTTCATTTTTTTTAATTCTTATTTTCTACCGATTGACACAAACGTTTAAAAATCTCGTGTGAGAAAAATCGACTTTAATTCTGTTTGTTCGTTGCTTAGCGGTAAAAAATTCTCTCATGCAGAATCAAAGCTGAATATGTTTATTTTTGTGTTTGTGCCAGTATTTGATTTTGCATTGCCAGCAGTTATGAAAACTGTTTGACATTTTTTTGTCGCAATCTGCGATAAAGAAACAATCTACCACCTTTGTGGTTTCAGTTCTCTTGTATTTCTAAATTGTGATACGCGCCTGGTGTCAGGATTATACTATCAGAACAAACAGAAGATTTCTATACTCTTTTTAGTACATGAAATAAAAAGAATCAAATTAAAACGGATATTGAGTGGAAATCCTTAAAATGTAATACTTGTTTTATTTCCTTTTTAAAATATTTATTGATTTACAATAAATAAATTGCTTTTCTAACAAAAATGCTATTAAAGCTGCATGATAGAGTTTAAATATAAATGCAAAAAGATATAAAGCGTGAAATGTATGATAAATTAGATAGGGGAAAGCCAGCTATATTGTGTTGAAGCTGGTTTTAGCCTACCCAACACACATGCTAAGCATAAGATTATGTTCTGTCTAAAGTGCATTTGTTTGCTTTCCCCTTGATTCAGTAGTTGACAATCTCATGCTTTTGGAATACTTTTTTTTTTTTTTGTAAGGCCATGGGGAAAAGCCTGTCAACACGAACATTGCATAGCCGAAAATGTTCATTAAAATGTCATTGAAGTTTGACGTGAATTCAATTACTTTATGCCACGTGAGTGCAGCAAGGCAACAGAGCGCACAAAAGTATGCAACATTTTGGAATGCAACAATCTCGATACGAAGCGAATGGAATGCTCAACTCTCACGGCGATAGAAATAGAAAGAAAAATCTTTGACTAAATAACTTTAAAATTGTATGGATCTTTATGAAGTCTGAGCGATATTTCATTTCCCTCTGGCATTCAATAAATCGGACTTCCCGTTGCTTTCATGTGTAGTTTCTTCTATATTTGTTGTACCTGTAACACCTGCAGCTTTAAGGGCGGCAAAAGCTTTTAGGTGACCCCCAACTGACAGTTATTGAACCGTAAACTATATTAGATAAAGTGAGTGCAGTCTCGCAGCTGGAAGCACTTTATTCCATCAAATAAAATGCATACAATGCTATTGAAATCACGCTATGACAGTCAAGTGATAAATACGAATCAATTAAGAAACATTTTATCAATAAAGAGAACTCTTAGCACTAATCAATGAATGCTACAGATTCGAGTGTACTTGAGTGCCATTTAATTACGAAATGTTTTCAAGCAAAAGTAAATACGTAAATTTAAAGCCATTTTCTGAAATGTAACTTTAAACTGCGCTGAGCAAACTGAACTTTATTTTAAATCGTTTTGGGTGAAAGGTCAATAGAAAGTAGCTCAAGTTACATCAAAGAAAATATTTTATGCAGACAGTAAAGTGTGACGACAGTTTCTTACGTGCCTGGCATGACAAATTAATGAGATAGATGTCTGGATTTAAAGGAATGATTATAGACATGTCATGTATTAGCTTAACAATTTAAAAGCAAACAGTCCAGTCTTAAAATCAGTCGGTTAGTAATTAATTCCAAAATTTAAGAAAAATGCCAATAAGTAACCCGACCAAAATTTGATTTATTTAACACAAATTTGAAGACCAAGTCCGCTTAAATGAAAATGCCTATCAGTAAGTTGCAGTCACAGAAGAAACCATTCTAATTAAATGTGTTAAAACTTTGGATAAGTCCTTGGAACGAGATCGCCTTTATAAACAAAAGGACGAACTAAATCCTTGGGGCAGCATTTAAGATTCTTTGCATATTATGCGACAGCATTACGGTTACCTGAAAAAGTCGACAATTTATTAATGTATCTGCCAACAAACCGCAGTACGCTCGTACACGTGGCCCAAAGAAGGGTTAAAAAGGGTTTACGCTAAGTTACAAGTTTGCTAAATATAATTAATGTCAAGTCAACTCTGCCAGTTCCAGCAGCAGGTATTGTCCTATCGCCAGATTTGTTTCATAATTTATTTTTATTTGCAGGTATAGCAGTAAAATACTCCGTCGACAACAGGAGTTCTAAATGTCCGCCGTTGAACCTTCCAACACGTTGCATAAACAAGTCGCGTGTGGATTGTGTGGATTGAGAGTTGGCAGCCAGTGAAATTTAAGGATATTTGTTCTAAAGTTTGGAGAAATTCCAGAGGAAATATCAGATTGACAAATGCTGTCCGATTTTTATAATTGTTGGCATAGAAAACTTTTAAAAACATTGCTATTTCTTATCAATCAATTGAATTAATACATTTGATAGATAACACTAAAGGTATTTCATTTATTAATAAGCAGTATTTCTCTTTAATTCATTCAAACTAAAGTATATAAAGTAAAGTTCACAGAAAGTAAAAGCTTTCTCAATCTAATTTACTTATCAATTTACTCTTACAAAGTCTTATTCATTTCATTTGGTTCGAAAACTCTATTAGTAATATAACGTTTTTCCTCAGTTCGGTGTTGTTAAATATTTTAATTCAAATATATTTTAACTTCTTCCAGATTGCGAAACTTTTGCAGTACACTTTTGAACCCATTGCTTCTACGAACAAAAACAATAATTTAATTAAAAACATAATTTTCGGCAATTCCAAACATTTTCTTGTTTATCTTGGCAAGTTCGTCGCAAGCTCAACAAGTAAAAGCCAAATATTCATTATATTTCATACTTTCTGAAGCTCATTGACCGTGCATAATAAGTGTGTATTTTTAAGAAACTCATCTGCACATTGTTTTACTTTTAATGAACTTTGCGCTTTCGGTAAATGTTGAAGTGTATGTATGTTATCTATGTAACATATATAAAGCTCGCAGTTTCGCAGTTGATTCTAATTTAAAGCTCAGCAATTCATTTATTTCACGTCATTTTCACCATCATAAAGTGCTATTGGTTAACACATATTTTCATGCATATCTCACGCCACATCGAATAATAAATCATATTTTTTCGCCACTTTCGATTTGTGTTTTGCGAAAAGGCAACAAATAATTTGCTGCGAACAAAATTACCAATCCCAAAGATAAACAGTCAGTGAAGGCAAACGCATGACTTGGCTATTGTACAATACAATGGGATTAATCTAAGACACGAGACTAAGTAGGTCACGGACTTCATTCTTAATACTGTAAGGAAACCATATACATATATACGATAAATAAATGTGGAAAACATGTATTAGATAAATAAGCAATTTGGAAGGCATGTTGAAGCTTGTCAGCAATTTGTAACACACAATAATAATGCACTAAGACATCTTAAAGAAGGCTTAAGTAATTGAGTAGACAGAAATTATATTTAATTGAATATTCACTTATTTATTACCGAAACAGCAAACTAAGGTATTATTTATATATCAATTTTTTTTTTTCTCATGAATAAGTTTAAAGAGTTTAAAATGACGCAAACAAATGTTAACTGGCAAGGAGAACTTTCGCTCTGTAATTGTGTGTTTTCATATGCTAAGCAAGAATTGCTTGGATTAATCCGCATCTAGCCTGGCTAGAGAAGTCAATAGCAGTCACAGTGGCAGACCAGCTGACAAGCATTGTGAATTCTGCAGCTTAATTGACATTTGATTAACACACTGTTCTGCTGAGTCCGAGCTCGTCTTACCAATTATCAAGAGTTGGTGGCAAAATTGGAACGTTAATCACATCAGCAACTGAAATGCAGACACTCGACTCGACAGACATTGAAGTGGGCAACAGAGGAAGCGGAGGGCTGAATGAATACACTCATAGTTATGTGAATGAATGGAAGCCACATTCACGGAGAGTGTCAAATTTTAATGAGTTTAATGTCCCCAGGGAATAACCCAATAAAAATAACACAAAATGGCATTTTAATGGCTGCAAATGTTTTTTAATTGCATTTATGTCAGAATGTGTCTCATTATTGCATTACACGAAACATTGATAAAGAATGATTTACATCGAGCTTTGAAGTAGCAATGAAAAATTACATCTTTAAGAATTTAAGTAATCAATAATGGCGAAGGCTAAAACAAATATAGCAATCGAAATTTACATTTTATAGCGAGCGAATATTTCGAAACCATAAAAAAGCAATAAAACGGTTTCGATGTTTCATCTCAATAACTGACATAATACTTTTGAATAATGTATTTCAAATTTGCATAAAGCATTAAAAGTTAATACGCTTAACAATTTCTTGGCCACAAGTGACAGTAAATTAAATGCGGCTCCAAGGATTCCATAAAAGTGAATTTGCAGCATTTATGAGGTTCCAAGGGCCTTATTAAATCCAATCACAATCAAGACAATTAACCCCACATAAATTAATCCCTATGCTTCCAATGGCTTTCATGCACTAAATCCAATGACAAAGTCAAACCCAATGCCTAATAATTTTGGCTAAATGGCGGGTTGGCAAAAACACACACACACACAGACATATTAGACAAACTAAAATTCGAGCAATTTGTGTTCGATGCCAAAGTGCATACGTCATTTGTGTGTAACCTTTCAACTCCAACCAATTAGACCTCAAGCAAAATTATTTAAAGCAAGTTCCGGCTTCAAGTTAAAGCTATGATAAAAGAAAATTAGAAGAGATTTAATGTAATATTATTCTAAAATTTAAATGTATGCACAATAATGTTTTACATGCGTAATATGTTTGCAACCTTTCAACTGCAAACAAATTGGCTACAAAGAAAAAAATAAGAAAACTTCAGTAGACTGTGCTCGACTATGAGATACCCGCTACCCATTTTGAATAATAGCAAAACAGTACGGTAGTCATTTTATTATATCCTAATTAACAATAATACAATTAGATAATACAATTAGAAGTGATTTAAGACAATATAATTACTAAATTAAAATATATACCCAGTAATCTGTTAGTCAAAGATTGGCTACAAGGAAAAGTACTTAATGCAAGTTCAAGTTAAAGTTACCAAAAAGTTATACGACATTTAAGGCAATAAGTTTCTTAAATTTAAATTTATGCCTAATTAGCTTATTAATAGTGAAATAGTGCTTGCCGAATTATTTAACTTTTTATTTAATTCAATTAACACTTTCTTTGTTTAGGCCACAGAAATGCAAATGACTCAAAACCCAGACGAAACGAGAGTAAAAATTGCTTAAAAATACTCATGGGTAAAAATGCCTTAAGAACGAGTCTCAATAGGAACAAAGACGATAAAAAGTCTTTCAATTCGTTTTATGGTTGTTTTAAATGCTTTCGCGCAAAGACATTAAAAAGTCCTCAAGTCTGCAAAAGTTGTTGTTTGTTTTCTTGTGCCGGCGCCACTTTAGCCGAGTCCTTGAACATGATAAGTAAAAAGGAAATGATTATGAATCGTAATGAACATAATTGTGAAATTAGCATTTGTTTATGCTACACACACAAATACTATATAAAATCTTTTGCTGATTGTTGAGTGCAATGAACTTCCGCACTTGACAAATTTCAAACCACAATTTTTCAGCGTGTCAATTGCATTATGAAGATTCAAAAGGTCAGCTAACATTATTATCTTGCCAAGTTCAACATTTCTGCAACTTGCTTTAAAACTTTTCCGCGCTCTCTACGTATTCACAATTCTGTGAGTGAATATATATATATATACATTCGTACATTATTCAAATATTTTAAATGGCCAGCTTCGCGCTGAGATTCAATCCAATTTGATGGCTCTTTGTTGAATTCCTTGAAACGAGAAATGCACATCAAATCTGTTAATGCGTGGTCTGCCTGTTGGGAATATTTAAGTGGTTCTGATTTTATATGCACAGCTAGAGGAAGCAGCTCAACAATTTACAGACACTTTGCGCTTCCCCAAAACTTGAGGACAAATATTCGAGTAATTTAAATACATTAAAATTAAATGCGTTACTAATTACGACGCTGGATATCTTAAATTTTGCATAGTTTGTAACTCAGGCTGGTCAAGGCAAATTCAATATTGTAAACTGGTTGCTGATGACTTTTGTGCCTTATCAACTATGCAACACTAAACAGCATCTGCATTTTGAATTTACGATACTCAATGCTTAAGTTAATTGATTCCAATTGCTTCGGGCCAGCATTGATGCAATCTTTCTACGCCCTCGATTCGATTTCATCGACTAAAACTGAGATCCTTTCTTTGTTATTGCCATTGTCTGACTATATTGCTGCAATACTCACTCGTACTTTGGCCTCAATGAGCCGTAGGCAGCAGTCTGTAGTCTGTCGTCTGTCGCTTGTCGTGACCCGCTTGATAAAATGCACACAAATATCCTCGTTTGTTGGTTGCATAAAAAAACGGCAATAAATTCACCCTCCGTCCGGTTTCATTTGTTAACGGAATGAGCGCATTGCAATTGAGCGTGAAATAACAGTTTCATCTCACTTTTTGCTTGTCGCTTTTATGAGTGCAATTCTTTCAAGTTGACTTTTGTATTCAGGCCACAGTTTGTCACCCGGCAAAGAACTGCACTGTAAACGACCAAAGAAACAGCAGATAAATTTCAGATACTTAAATTGCTGACAACAATCGAAAATAAAGAAGCTGCAATCAAATTACGCCGATAACAAGTGATTCAACGAATTCAATTTGTTATTGACAACGAACATTTATTGATTTCCATAAATTATCTTTAATTTTGCACTGCATTACATATTACAAAAGTAATTCCAAAGCTTAAATTCTTATGAGTTTCTTAGATTTTTCTTAAGGCGTTCCCATTTTAAATCATCACAATCATTAGAAGCCACAAAAAATGTTTCAAAAATTGTTGCCCCTAAGAACGCTTTTTATTATTAAATGGCCAAATGGACCATTTCCTGTTTCCTGCTCTAATATGTATAGCCTTAGGCAGCTATTGATGAACTGGGGGAAGAAAAGAAAAAAGAAAAATTGCTGGCCAGCGAGACAAAAGTTGAGGCTTAGCAACGTTTCTTGTACAGTGAATTTTAATTATTTATTGTTTTAATTGAAATTGAAAAGTTGCCTAAATTCCCCTCAGCTTTTGTTGAGTATGCTTTTTAAATGTTTCATTTATTTGTTGTGTCGGAAAAAACATAACAAAGTTTAAGTAACAAGAAGTATAAAATTTAATTCCAAGAGAAACTTGAAGTATGCTCGAAGAGATTTTTCAACGAAAATCTGAAATAATTGCAGCATTAAAACCATTAACAAAAAAAAGAATGAATATCTATTTCCCTAAATCGTTTTGCATATGTAAGTGAACTTTATGACTGCCCTCAAAATCTATTTGCCAACTATATTTATATATATACTCTCGCTTTCAAGAAAACATCGTAATTAATCCTTTTAAATAATGTAAAATTACGTAGAAGACAGACCAATAATTGTATTGATATCAGTTTTAATTGATATTAAGTCAATTATTACAAATTCCTTAAATACCTTGGCGAGTTTAATGCGTAGATATTTCTGATGTTTATTGAAGTTCAACATATGCCCGGAAGTTGCAATCATCAAAATTGACAAACATATTTGCACTGCATATTCTGTAATTATGCAATGCGATTAAATGATTGACAAGCAAGCCAGTTGAGTATTATTTCAAGTTGTGCTTGGCATTAGCTTTCATCGATTTGCCAACTGGCAGTCAAGTTATACTTCACAAATCAAACAGGTGCCAATCCATATTACAACTCCCTATTAACTGAGCAAATAGGCTTTTGTGTGTGTGTTTGTTTTAGGCAATTCATGTGCTCATACTGATTGATTTGCTATCTGAAGACAGGTATATGTAACAAGTGAATGGAAGCTTGTTACAGAATTATAGTATCGAATTAGCATTCATAGCACAATAATAAAACTAATTTCGCAAATTAAATTCATTTACTTTAACCTCACTTAATTTCAGCAAAATTCTAATTAAAATTCAGACCATCATTTGTTTGAACCTTTTTCAGTTTCAGGTGACAGCAGCAGATATTAAATTTTTAAGACATTTCCCTGAGACGGATGGAGAAAGTTTGATACCGCAATTACAGTTGTCTGTCAGCTAACATACTTTGTATAAAGAGCGCTAAAATTGTCAAATTATGGAAATTAGCATCAAGTGCAAAGACATCTGGCTGCTTGGCGTCATCTTTTGAATTTTAAGCAACTATGTCGTACTACTTACTATACGAGTAATAAGTGTAATGATGTAAAAATTCAATTACTTGATGCGCCCGCCCATAAAAAAGCGTGCAACATTGTTTTTATCACAAGGCGCTCGGCGAGTATTGCAAGGATTTTAAATTTTTGGCCAGGTGACAGCAGCAGTCGGCTTTACGACTTTTGGGGGTATCCTTAAGCTGCTTTCTTATTTCTTGACTTTCCATTTACTGTGTGTGTCCGCCTCAGCGACTGTCGCTGTCGCTGTCGTTGTCTCTGCTTAACACTATACTCTTGTCTCTGCTGTGTTCTGTTCTACTTAGTATCCCTAAAAACTTTGTAATGTCTTAGAGCGTGGCATGTGTCCCTGGCACGTGCCTTTGCGGTATGGTCGACGGCTCACCTTTTATCCCTGGCCTTTTTTCACATTTGGAGTGGCAAAGCAAAGTACAACTAAGACGGCATCCAACAAGCCCACTTTCAATGCGCCACTCACTTGAACTGCTGTAATTCTATTAAAGCATAATGCGATTTTGATATTTGAACTACGACTATTTCCATTAATTTTATTTCATCTTTTGACGAGCAATTATGCACTGTAAAAAAAAAGATTTGTAACTCAAAACCATTGTTAACAAGAAAGAAAGCTACAGTCGAGTGTGCTCGACTGTGAGATAGTCGCTACTCATTTTAAATAAATTTGAAGAATAATATATATTTAAAATGAATAGCGACTATCTCACAGTATATATATGTATATATATGAGTAAAAAGTATACCAGATGGTCAACCAAAGCAACTAAAATGATAAGTTATAGCTTTATAGCTTAAAGTCTCTGAGATCAAGATGAGCATATGGACAGACAGCAGACGGGCATGTCTGTAACGTCTTGGTTGGTTTCGCTGATCAAGAATATATATACTTTATAGCGTCGGAGTTGTCTGCTTCTGCATGTTACATAACATTTACATTTCCTGCAGGCATAGTTATAAAAATTTACTTGTTTAAATTAGACCAAATTCTTAAAACTAAGCACCAAGAAGAGCAACAAAACCTTAAATTATGTCCACTTTTTAACCGTAAAAAAGTGTTATTGAAAAACCCAAAAGCAAATATGTTTAGCAAGCTACAAAGTAAAAGTCCATAGCTTTTGTCCCAAAACCAATTTTCCACTCAATAATGCATTTCAATGCGGGTATCTACGTACTCTAGAGATTACTGATGGAAATTGCTGGACAGCAATTCAAATGTATTTTCGCTGTTGATGTGATTAGAATTCGATGTGTGGAAAGTTCTGAAGCATAAATTACTGTTACTAATTTACAAGCGAAATTCCACGCTGCTGAAATACGAATGGTGACTTCATTTTGATAAACTATTTATTATACATTTCCTTCTTAGTAAACTCTTTACTTTGTGATTTCGTATTTTCATTAATCAAGCTGGAATATTTACATCTCCAAACACCTTATTAACTGGAAATCGCTAAAGAAAACTATATTTCTTGCATTGGTACGCGACGTATACGTAATGCGCATTGAGCTTATCAAATTGAATAAATTCTGTAAAAGAAACCGCCATAAATTAGCATACTCAAGGCAGCCAATATAAGGCATAAACTTGCCTCTTTACAATGTTGCCAAGCTGAATAATAACTTGGCTTTTAATCTTGTCGTGAATAAACCGAGGAGACGAGAGAATATGCACTCGAATATGCAAACACACATAACTGAAATGGGTCACCTTTGGCAACGTCTACAAAGTGACGAAAGTGTAATTTAATTTTCTCTTTACTGCCTCCTTTACTGTTCTCAGTCTCCGTCTCCACATGCGAAACTTAAAAATGTATTAAAAACAAATTGCCGACTGCAAAGTGCAAGAGACGTCATTAAGTGGCACATGCAAAAAACTTTATAGCACATCCGCATGTGTATTTTATGTAAATAACTTAACTGCCAACGCCAACGCCATCCATCCTCCACTGCACTGCACTCAAATGATATGTGATGAGCACAGAAAAAGATGCCTTCAACAGCAGCAGCAACTGCAACTGGGGATTGTTTGCTTTTCACAGTCTGTTGCCACTGTGTAACTGTGCAACTGTCTGCACTTATAAGGACAGGTTTAAGTACATTGCTTGGTCATTTTTTTGACTGGACATTACTGAGTAAGTTGGACTTCCGTCAATATAATATGAATACATTTTAAATAACTTACATTCGACGACCTGATTTTAGTTGCAAGACAATATTGTTTACTTTTAAAGGAATAACTTGTCTATGATTGTAGAAAATGTATATTATTTAAAACATGTTTTGGTTTAAACCAACTAAAATAGCTACAATCAAAAATATCGAACTATATATCTGCTACGCACTTTGACTAAAATACAAAATACGGTATTATACTTCAAATACACCAAAATAATATATTGACAAATACGAAAATATACCGAAGCATATATTTACCATATAGATATACTAATACCCCAAAAATATTCCGTAGAGTACAACAGAATAATCTTCTAAGAAGGAAAATCTAAGCCCAGATGCCAGATGGGGGAGAATTATCAATGCAACACATATTAGATACCTGTCCTCAACTTATTAACACGAGGATCCGCCTATTTGGCCAAATGCAACCCACCTCTCTTCTTACTATACCTACTCACAATAATGTTAAACTACTAATTAAATTCCTAGACATCAACAAATTATTAAACAACATATAAATTAACTGTCGAGTCGATGGCCTTAGTTGCTAGCACTCCCTTTCTTTTAGTTATTATATTATTCTGTATAATAATAAACTTGTAAATAAATAAATAAATAATCTTCTAAGAAATCACATAGACTGAAGTTATTATTGAATGTACCAAAAATCATAATTTAGCATTGAAGACTTGACTTATCATTTAAAGTACATTTATATTAAATAAATTAAATTTTTTTGGCAAACTGTACAGATTTCACAATGACACCTAATGATGAATTAACTTCCTTGATTATATAACAACTTTATTCTTACAACTCTATGTGCGACTGACTCTCTTCATGTCGAAAGCTATCGATAAAATGTAGTAGGCAGAGGATATGGACTGGCTTATGTAATAGCTGATACTTATTGGTAATCCAGGGTACCTTGAACATCTCTTATACTCATAATTCAATATAAATATATTTTGTATTATATTAATTTTCGCCTAATAATACAGAGCTCCACAAATTCTCCCAATCGATTATTTAAAGCAAAACTGCGCATGTTAAAATAAGATTTTCTTTAACAAACATTGTAATTTCAAGCAAACCTTTGGAGGCACAAACTTTTCGCAGCTCAACGCCATAAGATATATTGACAGCTGAGTGGGTAAACTTGAGTGTGACTGTAACATATAATTGAATAGAAAATTTAAGTATTCCAAGTGCTGTGATAAACCCAAGAAATCCGAGTGGCAAGTGGCAAGTGGCAACTGGCAACCCGACGCGGCATCTTCTAACTTCTGATAAAGTGCCAGTCATGGTGGATTAAGCAATTGAAATTGGATTACACATTCTAAGATACGTGTGTGCCTCGAATACCTACGAGTGCTTCCATTTGATTTGCATGTATGTTTTATTTTTATTTGGCACTGAGCATGATTAAACATCTGCAACTCTCTTACAAATTACTGCACTTTGGCGATCCGAAGAAATAAATGAATGCTCGGCACTTTCAAGCAAAAGTGTTTAATAAATCATAGCCGAGTGGTGGGTGGTGGGTGGATGGTGAATAAAGAACAAACAAAAACCAATATTTCGACCGAAAGCATGAATTTGTCAATGTTCATGTCCCACATGACGTATGAGTTATCCGCAAAAAGCGAAACCCGACACAAAATAAATAAAGAATGGCGAAACTTGGTTTAAAAGGCAGCAAGTTTGTTGCACACATAATGTTTAACTTTCCAGCAAACTTTCGACACAAGAAGAAAAAGTATCACATCACAAAATTGTGACTAAATTCGGTCACGAATTCAGTTATGAAATGGAGCTGAAAACACTTTAAAATAACTCACGGAATCTGCATTGAAATAAATACAAGGGAAAACTCCTGAGGCGTTTAGCACCCACAATTTAAATGAATTCAAACTCGTTGAAGCAAAAACAAAACAAGTTTCAACATTTCAAACTTCTTCGTGTAACACAAACTGTTCTTTTTTTTTCTTGTTTAGAGCAGAAAAATGAATTAAATTTGTGTTCAGAGTGTGAACAATAAAATCTAGGAAAATGTATAAAATTAAAGCGACTTTTACTACTGCTGATGCTACTGCTTGAAAGTTTCGCCACTTTCGCATAGACAAAGTTCAGCTGAGCAAAATCCCAACTGACCTTACAAAATGTTTGCCCCATGGCTATGAGAGCTGTCTTTCTATGTGTGTGTGTGAGAGTGGGTGTGTGTTAGTGTGCGTGCTAAATGCTTTTGACCCAAAGCCAAATTCGACTAGAATTTCAAATTGATTTGTGGCAACTTTTGTGGCCCAGACATTTTTAGCATTTAAATATAGATTTCGTAACTGAACAAGCCTAATTTGCCAGCCACAACTTTTAACCCCAATCTAGGCTAGATGAAAGCAGGATATTCATTTCAGGGCACGTTCTGAGGTCGCAGATTACAATTGCCAAAAGGTTATTGAACATAACTTTGAGACCTTTTTGGGGTATGCTTATTAAAGTTCAAGTCGACAAAGATTAGATTATGGATTCTTATTAAATCGTGTGAGTAGAAAAATTAATACAAAATGTAAATGCAATCTATCAAGAAGCAAATAGAATGAAACATTAATTCAGTAGTAGAGCAGCAAATATTAATAAATTTCCCATTATTAAGCCACAAACTAAGCTCCGTTAAGCAAATACTGGGCACTACATTAATAACGATATTAGCTGTTAACTTAATTTCCTTCTGTTATTATTAAATTTCTTAAAGGCCTTATCAACTAATTTCAACCTTTAAACAGTTGCTAATTTTGCAAATAAAGTCTTTTACGTCTTGGCCCCGTTCCAAATCGCCGAATGCAGCCAATTGTAAAGTTCTCTCTAAGAGCAAATGTAAATGGAAATCAACTGGCAACGTTCAGATAAGCATTTTACATGTTCTCAGCAAAATGCCAAGCTAATTAAATGATTAATTCACTGCAAACAATGTCGAATATTAGTAATTGTTAAATTAAGACAATTGCAATTGTATCACACTTGTAAAGCAAACACACACACTTTGTATTTATTGTCTCAATCAAATTGCAATTCAACTGCAGAAGTGCCACACTGACAAATGCAGAAGTGTCTAATTGAATCGGTTCAGTGATTTAGTGATGTGTAAGATCGAGTTTGTCTAGGCCACAATAGAGCAAAGCTCTGTTAAGGAGCTTAACAAATTTGAACTCCCCTTTCGACCATTCCAGTCATCAAGCAAGTGACATGCATTTAACATTCACAAATCTGATAACGAAATTTGCAAAGCACATTCGGTTCTTGCTATCAAGTATCAATAGAAGGACAATTCTAAGGGTCAAACATGAGTTGAAAGGGAGATGCTTGTAATAACAAAATAAAACTTAATGTAAATTTGTTGTAATTGCAGCTTATAACTAAATTATATATTTCATATTCAGAGCAACTTAGATGCTTTAAGAATAAGTATAAAATGGATTTTAAAAAAATTAGTGTTCATTTATAAAATTATCATTCATATAATGAATATGTGAACAGATTATATTCCAAACAAATTTTCAAATATTGTTTATTATTGAATTACAAAATTTTTATTACATATTCATTACCAATGTCTCAATTACTATCTGCTTATCATAAATTAAATTAAATTTAAATTTTCAACTATTTACTGCATTTTAGTATTGTGATTAATTGGTTTTTTTATTTTATTAAATAATTATTCTGAATTTGAAAAATTTATTAAACTTCTATCTGTTGAGCATGGATAATAATCAACTTGAATATTGCAATATGAGCTTGAAAAAGCTGTTTTATCTGTTAGATTTGAAGGTTTAAATCTTAATTTAGTTGATCTTAATTTTCTTCTGCCTTTATATATTCAATTGACTATTTTTCGATATCATATTTAAATATAAAATTTGAATTATTAAATAATTTCGAATAGACGCAAATATCTATTTTTGTAGTCTGCTCAACATGAAGACAACAGTCCATAATTATACACTCAATTTGTACACATATTTATTTTTTAATTACCTCTTTAGCTGATACCTTTCACCTTAACCGGTAAGCTTCTTTTAACATGGATAAAATTCAAATTCGAAGTTCATATATGTACATAATTTATTTACTAATTGGTACTTTAGATCGTACCTTACACAACCTGTAAAACTCATTTCAAAAATAGTAAAAGGCAAGATTGCAAAAAAAAACTGAATGGATCTAAGTGAACTTTAGTGCCATTATAAGATTATTATAATTATCGTAGAAATAAATGCATGTAATTTAAACTGGAAATTCCTCGGTTTAGCGATATATTGGCATGAGTGATTATTTATTTATTAATTGCCTGACCAGCAAATAAAAAAAAAAACTTCTCAAGCTTATTGCAAAAAGGAAAGGCATTCGTATTCCCACATTAGCCCTTCGCTGTTCTGTGTGCAGTGCTGTGTGCCTTTGCATAAATTACACATCACAAGCATATGCAATTAAAGTGATGACAAGCAGCTTCATTAACAATGCTGCCTTCGTGTGCCTCATTCTGCTTTAACAACATTTTGTTCGTTCCGAGCAGCAGTAAAAAAGGAGAAGCAGAAAGCAAAAGGACATGCTATCGAGCGGACACTGTGTTGGAATGAATGGCAAAATGAATACGATGAAGGCGAAGCTGAAGCTGAAGCCGAAGCTGAGGCACGTCTGCTTGTGTTTGCCTGCAATGAGATGCTGCAGGTAAGCAAGGCTATAGTCACATCGTGCCAACTACTATACCATATGCTGTAAGCTGTATTCTGTGTGTGTTGTATGCTGTGCTGGATGTTGCTGCGTCCGGTGGCATGACCGGGTCAGCCATGCGCAACCCCAAGTTAAACGGGGCGCATGAATCCTTAGACCCTGCGGATTGAATTAAAATTCCCCAGCATGTTAAATATACAGAAGGACACGCTTCACCCTAGACTCTGGTGACATCTGCATAATCAAACGAGGCGAGCTTACACACGAGTATAAATTATAAGCCTCGTACTCGCTCTCGCTCTCCCTTTTTGTCTGTCTCTCTATCTCTCTCTCATATCGACAGCTTGTTGGCCAAGTAATCGCCTCGTTAAAGATTTAGCCAACTCGTGTGCTTTGACTAACTAACATCCGTAAACAAAGCAAACTTTGATTTCGAGTGCAGCTCAAATAAAGCATGTTTATTGTTTATTGTAACTGCAGAAATATATCTAACATAACTAGCACGAATGTGAATTTCTTAAATAAACTTTAGTTTGAAATATCTATTATCCTTTGTATTCAATTCAAGTTTCTGCTTTCTTTACAGGTGAGAAAGCCAGACTTGAGAGTGATCGACTGTGAGATACGCGCTACGTATTTTCTAAATCTATATACCGAAATAATCCTGAACGATTCGGGTATATCATTATACTATTTCATACAGTAAAAATACAATACCAAATACCAATACCAAATTATCAACCAAAAGCTAAAAATTATTTTATAACTTTTTCAACTTTACAATTTTTATTTGGTTATAATAAAATTCACATAAACCACGAAGACTGAAATAATTATTGTACAAACCAAAAATCGGTTGTCACTGATTGAGAATTTATATGTTATACCTTATGGAGATGCGTCCTCCCCTATAATATACTTATGTACATTTACAGTAGGCACAAAGTTTTAAAACCCTTCTCACTAAAAAAGTAGCGGGTATAAAAATATTCACACACGATTTCCTTCATCGTGCTTATATTTGCTTAAGAAAACTAAAACAAAAATAGCAAAGGCAAAGATTAAATTTGTATTCTTCACCCCAAGTTGCTCGTCTTTGTTTCGACAATTGTTCACACGAAAGTTTTGCTTAAGACTGGCATTTAAGTTTGCATTTTATTCGCTGCGAAATGGGTTATCAAATTATTAAAAGCCATTTCTGTGCTTCGCACGTAATTTGTCTGCCAAAGTTCAGTCAAGTTCATTTGCATATTGCTAAAGCAGCAACTCTGCTTTCCCAACTACACACTTTATGTGCACATTTAGCTTTTGTTATTTATTTAAAATATCTTTTAGGCAATGCGTTAAAAATACTTGACATTTTATTAGCACATCTGCAGTCTGTAAATATTAAACGAAATCAAGAAATTGTATTGCAAGGAATCACAAAAATTGAGTGCGCATTATGGTCAAAAATTTATTGTTGAAATTGGAAATCAACAGCTGGATTCGGGAGTCGTAATTGATTCTATTCCCATACGATATCATAATTAGAATCTTATCCTCGCGCAAAGCCAAATGTCACGCCATAAAAGTTGATGCAAAGCTGCACAACAAATTACACACATAAAATTCGCTCGCACACCAAAAAGATAACCATAAACTTTTACAACTCGCGCCATGCGCCGCAAAACAAGACACACAAATAACACGAATAAAAGCAAATAAAGATTATTTTCCATTTGATAGGAACATACACAGAGTATAGAAGCATTCGAGCACAGAATGTTGTTCATTTATGTATTTACCCTTGATTAAAGTGTGGCAAATTGCAAGTGACTTGTCAACAATTGCGAGTGCATGTCGAAGGACAGCAACGTCTTCAACAACCATCTAGAATTCCCAAAGTCCTAAGACCAATGCCAGAAACCAAAACCCAAAAGCAAAGCCAAAGCCTGCTAAACTGGCGAGTGGAGACAACCTTCTCAATAACGAGCATGACCATCATTATGTTGTGCTTCGCTGTCAAAGACGCCCAGTTGGCATAACAGGCACTTCCGGTGTGCATGCAATTCAAACAGCAGTTCGCCATGTTTCTGCTGTCGCCTGTGGCCATCAACAGCTATGTGAAAACAGCCACAGCAACAGCAACAGCAGCAGTAGCAACAACAACAATGACATTAACAACCAAGCCATCGCTGAGGTTTGTGGCGATGTCCACTGAGCGAGTGGTTCACGTTGTCTAATCTCCTTAATTGATTGATACGAAGATATGAAAGGGATGTAGGATTATTAAATTGCACATAAAATCAATAAATATATATAAATATATAGAATATGTATGTATGTATATTCAAATAAATATTTTGTAAATAAATTAATTATATTGAAATAAATATATAAATAGAAGAAAAAACAAGCTATATGTAATAATGACTCCTTATATCGAAATCTATAGTAATTAATACAAAAGCGTTTGATTGCAATATTTAGTTTAAAATTATGGTCTGTTAAATATATTGTGAACGCATATCCTTTTCATTTAACTAAACTACCCGATGCTTCTTTTAACATCCTATTACACATATGTAGCTGAACAGTTTTTAATTCTACTTACGTTAATGTTACTATATCACAATCCTTCCCTTACTATAATGTATCCAGTACAGCCTGTTACAATATGTATAGTATATACATATGTATGTACATATATAAAAATAAATATTTTATTTTATTCAAGAAAACTCCAAATGCAATACTTAAAACCAAAAGTCCCCAAGAACTATTGGTAGGTGTTTATTTTCAGTACATTTAAGGAAATAAATCTATAAATGATACATAAAAAGAAACTAATCTTTTGCATAAAAATAAAGCTCATTTTCATGTTGTTTATATTTATAAAGATACTGTTACCCGAATATTTAACTTTAATTAAAGAAATCTCTGAGGGAGTTATAGAGTAGACTTTATTTTACTGAGGTCAACTTAATGAGCATAAAATAAGCTATATTACAATTATATAAATATATTATATTTCAACAACTTGATCTTTAACTATATTTATAATTTTTTCGTTTACTATACTAACAAAGAAGTTGGCATATTTATAGAGTAAAAAGTATTTTATTAATTATTTTTTAATAGAATAAAATTTAAACTGTCGTTCTATTTAGCTAAAGTATAACTACATTAACTTGATGAACTTTAAAAAAAAATAGTTGTTATACTACTACTTTAAAATCAATATTATTTTTTAATAAATCACTTTTATATAAATAAATAAACTACGTACGTAACTTTGCAACTCTCTCATTTTAAAATATGACAAATTAACTATATTACGTATACGCAAACATATTCCGAATTGACAAAATACCTTAAGATGCCCTTTGATTTCGAATCTTATTTGGATGCTCATGTTATCTAGGCTTTCCCCCAATTAATTGCCAAAATATGCTAAACACCGACAAGCCTGCTTATTATTAGTACAAGAGCAAGTACAAGACGAGGAAACCACAAAGCCAAGTGACCCAGAAGTTGAGCACAAGCACAAGTTGTAAGGAACCAAACAAGCAGATAGCCTAAGGATTCAAGGAATTCTGAGAGCATTTCAATATTTGTTGTTTCAATTGTGCTCATTAGGCGCAGTTGGCAAGCTGTGGCCTAAGCTGATCATGACCAAATAACAGTACCACTAATTAATTTAGCAATTTAGCAATTCAGCAATGTGTTGACCAAGTTGTGAATGTGGTCAAAACAATGAAAAGACACTGCTGCAATGGAATCCAATGAGAGAATTCAAACATTTTAAATCCATTTTTATGTTCAATGAAATGTGCTTTAATATTCGTTTATTATATTATATGTTAAAAATAATTTTACTTAAAATTGTTGATTTCGGAATTGAAATATTTATATCAAAGAAAATAATAATATCCAATGATAATGTGCATTTTATATTCGAAAATATAATTATATTAGACATATTGAAAATTCAACAATTATATTATGATTTTGAAATTCGAAAATGTATAACAAAAGAAATAATGCCATTTTCATATCCAATGATAATGTGCATTTAATATTAAACATAATTTGCATGATTCGAAATTAAACATTTATATTGTGATTGTGTGGAATTGGAACATTTATATCATGTGCGGAATAAATAATTCTAAATTCTTGGTATGACAATGGAGATGTGGCATTAAACATAATTAAACAATATTTTCAATTATTGAAAAGTCTTGGGTTTGCATTGTGCCGTTAAACGGCCGGGTGTCTTTTTTTTATGTTTTGTGTGTGTGTGTCGAAAAAAACTTGAGAATACTTTATTGATATTTCGGTTGCTTGGGTTTGCGACGTGGAGGTCGAACCGCTGTCCTAAATGGAGATTCATCGCCATCGCCTAGGCTGGAGGAGCTCTCTCGGCCTACGATCTGTCTTAGCAGCTGCTTCTGTTCCTCAAACTCATTGAAGAGCACTTGAAACTGATCTGGAATTGGCAAAGAAAGAACTTCATTCAAAGTTTTCATTACTCATACCACAAACTACCCGATAATATGGCCATCTCTTGCCTCATCGTATCTACAACAAAGGAAAGGAAAATATTATTATGATAGCTTTACAATCTATATAGATTTACTACCTCTAATGTGTGCCAGTAACTTCTCGTTATCCATGCAGGAATCGCAGTGAATACTTGTCTTTGGGCTATCTCCTACCATATCTCTTAAAGATATTTAATAAAAATATAATATTAGTGCAAATAAATAAATATTATTCGAATTTTTGTACACTTTCTACTTTCAATTCATATATTCAAAATTGCATAATTTGTCTTGATTACAAAATTATACAACTTTGAATTTAATTTGTTTATTTTTATAGAGATTTATATTGATTTGATTTTCTTATTGTTTATATTTTTACATGATGCTCCCTTGTTGTTGAGTATTACAAGCATTTACACACACTTCTTAAAGCCTTTGTACCAGTGATGACTTAAAACAAAGATTAAACATGTTAGTTACAAGCAAATCGAGTATTCATCTTCTTAATCCTAATGATTCTTACTTAGCACAATGAAACTTAATTAAAAACTAAATTATTGCTATTGAGTACAATTTGCCTCGATTGGCTTTTAAGGTGTTTTTGTCTCGTTTTATTTTATGACCAAACTACGCTGTGTTTATTTCATGTAATATTTATAAATATTCATTATTAATATTTATAAATATTTCGCCGCTCGCATTTGCTCCCGATCGCAATGAAATTTTTTGATCGGTACCCAGGGAACACCACGGGAAGGCCATTACAATGGTAATGGGGTCACCCACACACACACATACGCATATCTTTTGGTGACCTACGAGTCGACTTGAGCTGCTCCAAAGCAGCTCCCAAGTTCCCCAAAGTGAAAACTGTGTAAATGCACGAAGAGGAAAATAAATAATTAATCAATACTAACATTTGAAATATAATAGAAATAATACACTTTTAAACGAAAGTTAAAAAACTTATTTGAAATTAAGTTTTTTCTTCATTTATTTTATTTTTTAGACAGCTATAAAACTATCACAGTGTCAGCACTGATGCTAAACCAAAAGGCCCAAAATAGACAGCCATGGTGCCATTGAAACGCTTTCAGGCTAATAATAATTTGCTGCACTTTGCCGAAATCTAGGGATATAGTACGCTTTGCTTCTATGTTTTCTAATTAATTTCAGCAAATTGGCACAGGTGCACTTTTACACTGACACAATTATAATATGTTTATCGACCGTTTGGAACTTTTATAAATAAAAATAGTTTCAAATTTACATTATTTTGTTAATAATATAAAAACGTATAACATTAATAAGCAGTTTTAGCTACATATTAAACAAAATTATGCAACAAGTATTAATTTTATAGCACGAAATTAATTATATTTATTATTGCCTTTGGAACGGAAGATATCCAATATATGTTTTTATTTAATAGTTCGCCAGCACACACAAAATATTCAATTAACACGGATTATTTAAAAAAAAATAAATATATGGAGTTTTAGAAGAATTTATAAAAGTCTGTATAAATGCGTTGTAATAATTTTCAACCGCTCGATCTAAACGCACGAAACGAATTAAAATTCTCAAATCAGGGAATTTATAGCAAACTAGTCACTAGTCCGCGATACATCAAGAGAAAGCGAGAGAGCGAGAAAGAGAGCACCGCATCCAACGAAAAAAAAGGGCCAAACATTTTTGCACTCACAGATAAAAAGTACGCGCTACAAAATTCCGCCCACCTGGCACTTGCAGCTGTTGCTTCCCACTATTTTGGCCTTTTGCGAAAATTGTTGTTTACTCAACGAACTGCCTGTGAAATGGTTAATATGGGCAAGCATTAGTACAAGCATTCGCCAGCAGGAGCGTTTTAAAAATGTACACTATGGTGAATATTAAATAGCTGAACAAGTGGATTGCATGTGCCAGTTGGTGCATAACTTCGCTAAGCAAATTAGTATTCAATACAAACGCTAGGGGCGCTGTGTAGCGGCTGGCAGGTCACAATAGAAACCTTGTTGGTGAAACATTTTCTCCGCTAAAACGTTGTTGGTGAAACATTTTCACCGTTGCTAGTCAACACTCAAACCACAGTGGTGAACTTTGCTACTTAGTACATGAATCAGTGTTGCCAAAGTTTGTCGAGAAAAAAAAAGCTGTTTTTGACGGTAAGAACGTTGCAAAAAAAGCTGAAAAATTAGAAATAAAAGTTATAAAAAAAGCGGGTTTTTCAATTCATTATATTCTTTATATTTTTCTGATAGGCACAGGGGGAGCACACGAAATCAGTTCAGTTAAAACATTTTATGTAGAATTTGAAAAGCAGCTGCTCTGATCTTTACAATATTTTCAAAATTTCGTCAATACTGTCCTCATTCTCCTCATTTTTATTCTCATACGTTAATCCGGTTCCTATCATTTTTAGGAATTTATGAGGCATGTTGGTGCACTTTGTGTAGACGTATGCGACTAGTGCTGTCATCTTCAAAGTATTTAATACTTAGGTCGATGCATGCTCGGCCACAAAAAGACATAGCGCTGCTTCTTGTTCCATCGTCTTAACCGGCAAAGTTACAAAATCTATTTTGTTGGTTTGCATAAAGCCGCCCGTAGCACTTTTATGCTTTTTGGTCAAGGCATGGGTTCGCAAATCAGATAGTTTTACGGTGATTGTGCATTTGCAGTAACTGCACAAAACACTTCTTTCATCCGTGTCGTGCCTACGTGCCCATGTCTTAAACTCATCGCTTGTTAGCCAAGCGTCCCGACATTTTTCTTTGTAGTTTTTTGGCATATTTTAAAACAATAAAAACATACTGAACTTCATTCCCTCAATTCATTTTTGCCGTTAGTGACGCTACGATCAGAATTGGTTTATCGATGTTCTTTGAGGTTGCTTTACAACAATATACAATCGATTTGTCACAAAAAGTGTTGGCAAGCATCGTCAAAACAGCTTCGGCTAATATTGTTCCATATTTTTGGGCATGTAGAAAAAAAATCTGAAAAAAGCATTTAAGTAAAAAAAAAGCCAGAATTCCCGCTGCCCGCTGTTTGCAATTTTTTCTAGCAAATGGCATTTTAAAAAAGCCAGTTTTGACGGGAAAAAAGCGACTCTGGCAACACTGACATGAATACCTAAACGACAAAATAAGAGACACCCAAATTCCTCGCTCAACTCGTATCTTTTATAACACCCACAAATTCCACGCCCACAGTGACATTGATACCAAAAGCCTCTATTAACATTGTTGAGCTCGTTTCGTGTTAATCTGTTGCATGGATAAAATCACGCCTCAAAAAGAAAGGCGACGACGACGAGTTGTGTCATCATCAACCAGACACGTTTTTTGCCCACATTCTCCTGCGTTTTATATTCGTTGCCTGGGCTTATTTAATATTGAATTCAAAAATAATATTTGTGCTGTCAGAGTTAAAACATCATTGTTGCCACATTTCTGATTGAAAGTTTTGCCCTCTATGGCAATATGTCACGCCCCATGGCTTAAGCTGTTTGCGTGACGAAAAAGGATATGTTGATTGAGCTTTGCTTATATACTAAGTATAATCTATAAATACTCAAATTTCATTGAACTCGCTAAGGAAAGGTGTGAAGACCAGACATTTGACACATTCCATAAATAAACTAAATATTTTTCATTCTAAATCAGCGTAGGCAACTGGATTGAACTTCAAAAGCTAAAAGAAACACAGTGAAAATATAGGGTATTAACAATTTAAGTTTCTTATTGGATCTTTCCTTAAAGCCTAGGGCAAGAAAAACGGAATTGTGAACCTTTTCATTCTCCTTTCTTCAACTAGGCGTTCTATATGTTTTATTAGAGGACACTCGATATATCACGTTTATTTCATTCTCTGGTAATAATAGTTTTCCAGAATTAACTTCGCTCACATTTCAGTTTTCAGTAGTTAATCTTAAAGTTATGTAGACATAAATATTTAATGACAGGCCTAGACACAACTGAAACGCATTTTTCTTACACATTCCATAGCGTCAACTTGACAGCTGTGAATGTGGCAACAACTACAGCAACATGAACACGAGTCGCCCCACAGGGAGACACTTAACATCCATATTATGCAAAAATTTGAGTGGGGCAAGTGGAATAAATCTTAAAGTCGTGTCAGAAGCAAGTGAGATTTACATAGTCTGTAAAGATTGTTTCATCTAGGCTTTGTCTTAGAAGTGATATTATCTATTTAAAGAATTAAAAATGAAATTCTAATTATAGAAATTGAACTTGTGAATATTATATGTGTGATTCCCGACATAATATGTTTATCGGTTATCTTCACTGTAATCTCATATATCTTTCTTTATCGTCCTAGTAAACTTCATTATCTTTACTGTCCCACAATGCACTCACTGAGGCTGTAAATTAGATTGTGATAATCAGCATGACGAGTTTTATTGCCGTTAGCAATAAACTAATTAGTTGTGTCGAGCAAAGAGACACAAAATTATATCCACAATATGCTAAAAATAAAGTGAAATTATTCCATCTATGGCTATTACAGCAAAAGTACGAAGATAAACCAATTAAATGAATCGAAATTCTTAACTGTATGTATATTTCTGCAATTTTTAAAGTAATAACATTTGTATTGTCGCTTTCTAAATTCAAAAATATGCATATTATTTAATATGTTTTTTGTGGTTTCTGTTTGCAATCAGTGAAAGTGAAACCTGTCTCGACTCTGTTTTCTAATCGTCTCGTAATTTTCATTCTTTTTTTTCTCCAGCAAACGTCACGTTATGCCAGCTGAAACGGCATCTGTGTGTGTGTCTGTGTGTGTGTGTGTGTGTGTGTGTGTGTGTGTGTGTGTGTGTGTGTGTGTGTGTGTGTGTGTGTGTGTGTGTGTGTGTGTGTGTGTGTGTGTGTGTGTGTGTGTGTGTGTGTGTGTGTGTGTGTGTGTGTGTGTGTGTGAGTGTGTGTTATCCCAAAGACAACACAGCCATTAAGGGCAATTACAAGTTGTCTGGTCCGACTTGGGAACCCCTTGTCTCTATGAAATTCAATTGCCCAGATGTTTTTCACTAAGAATGTGACAAAATGAAATGGCAATAACAACAAACTAAGTGGGTAGACCACAAGCAGTCTTCAGATATTAATTACTTAGTTTAGTGAATAGAAAAACCGTACGTCTGGGAGAGATTAGCATGTGAGTAAAGCTCACAAACAAAGCGAATGACATGTTACATCAAATGAAAACAAGTAAAAATGAAAGAAAGACAACAGCAAGCAGCAAAAAAGTAAATAAACAAGAATGAAAATGGAAATGAAAACAAAATGCAGCAACATGAAAAAATAGACTACTAAAGCAATAAGAACAGAGATAGCGAAATTGATCGACTAAAAACTGCGCTATACTGAATAATTGAAGTAGAAGAACGCTAGATGGCTACAAAGATTTTGAGAAGACATTTTGACACGAACGCTAGATGGCGATAGTGATTTTTGGGAGAAATTAATTTCTATGGCAGGCAGCGTTTATCTTACTTCGACTTTTTGCATCGTTGCAGTATAACATACCCCATTTTATTGGCCCTTTTAAGACACACAGGGTATAGGAAAATAAGTAGAAAAAATCTGCAAACTCAGCGGTCACGTAGCGAAACGAAAGCGAAGACCAAACAGAGCAGTCAACGGACAGACAGACAACGCGGACCGATCAGAGACGTTCTAATGAGAAAGCTGACCAGAAACTATGATTTTTCGGCAACCGAAAACCCAAAAAACGAGATGCATGTAGGTGAAGCGGGCAGTAAGAGGGGGTGGTGGCGGTATCTCAATCTCAATTGGCAAGAAAGTGAGAGCAGTGTTCGAGCTGCATTCGAACAGCATGCGAATGAGTCTCTAGAAGATACGTGTTGCGACGGGGCGACAACAAAACAAAAGCCAAACGCTGACCGAGCAGTGGCAACATTTCCATGGAAACTGTCAGAACGCCAACAACTGCTGCATCGATGCTGCCAACGCTTTTGCCAATGCTACTGCTCTGTGGCTCAGTCATCAGGTAAGCCAACATAATCTTAAGCCACACCTCAGAAAGCACCCAAACTCATCATTGAACTCAGCTCACCAATGGATAAACGCGAGCTGCAAATGCTGGAGATGATGCGCAACATTCTAGGAGTGGACAGCCCCGATTTGGCAAGTGGACGTAGCCAACGGTCGCATCCCATGCTGTTTGCCAACTCCGTGCCGTGTGAAGACAGCTTGCCCGAGGACACCAACGATAGTTTCAACTTTTTCGACGAGGATCTGGATGATAGCGATGAATGCAATGATTTTGGACGCCCTTGTGATGAGCCGAAGCCACCTCTTGAACCGTGTCCCAATCCCTTGGTGCCCATGGATCACCCTTGCTTTGTGCGTGTAATTGTGCTGCGGACACCTTTAATGCGACACGATCCGTGCACAAATTTTACCTTGGCCATGCAAGCAACGAGTACAACTAGCACGACAGCGAAACCGAAAGGCCGCAAGTGCAAGCCAAAGGTGAAGAAAGCGAAGCCCAAGCCGGAGCAGCGTTTGGCTAGCGTGAACAACATAAACAGCACAAGCAGCTCCACAAGCTCCAGCACCTCGACAACAACCAGCACCGTGAGCACCAGCATTGAAACGACAACCGAGCTGCCAAGCACAAGCTCAACAGAGTCAGAAACCAGCCCGACAACAACTGAGGAGCCTCCAACGACAACTGAGATGACTACAACAACAACAGAAGAGCCCACAACAACTACAACTACAGCAGCAACCACAACAAGCAGCACTACTCCACTGACTACGACAACGACAACAACAACCGAGAGTGTCGTCTACTCACGCAACAATCAACTCAAGTCCTTGCGCGGCAGACGCCGCAAGCAGGGCCGACGACGTCCGAGTGTGCCGGATGCGCCCAGAATTAAATTGGATGGCGCCATGCAGTCCAGCGATGCACTTCCGGTATTCCAGAGCACCGAAGTCAGCGAGCTGAGATCACGACCGGAAACCACAACAAAGCCAACTGATTTAGAGACAACAACACCGGAATGCGTAGAAGATACAGACGAAGTGAAGGCAGCGTCGGAACGCAAAGGCACTGACAACGAAACTGAAGGTAGGTCAGGATAATAGAGTGAGTAGCTATGAAGGAGAAGCATAAATTCCCCTGCAGGTATGGAAGCTCTAGAGTGATGAAATGACAAACAAAAAGTAATTCATCAGACTGTTTGGTTGGAGCAATTCATTTACAGCTAATTAAGAGCTATCCAAACAGACTAAAGGAGACATATATACGCATATATACGACATATACGCAACTTATAACAAATAGGACAGATCTGTGCAAACTTAGCTAAAACTTATATTGAAGACCTAATTGGTAGGACAAGAGGAAAACGTGAATTATAGAAGGGAACAATATTAATGGCCCTGCATGGTAGGAAGCTCTAAACGTCGCAACATAAATAAGTAATTGATTATTAAGTCTACCCATTCCAGCTGATCAGCTGATTGATTAATTTAGGTCAAACAAATATAGTAAAAAAGGAAAAATGTCCCAAGTTTGGTAAGATAGCATTAAAATTGATGCATTAGTTACGTGGCCAACAAACAGCCAGAAAATGTGTATGAAAAATGCCAAGAAAAAAACAATTTTTTTCCTTGAATTTTCAAAAGCCAAAAATGCAATGCAATGTCCGACATATATTTTATCCGCAACATAAAGAAAAAACTTTAGAAAGTTTCCATTACGATAACTTCCTAATCAAGAAAATAGTACGCTAACAAAGATATGGACAGACAGACAGCAGGAAAAGAAATAATGACTTTCACAACGAAATTCTAATAAAAAAATTTCACAGAACTGGTTTCAGGCAACGAAGATTGCGAGGATGCTGAGGATCAAGACACGAATCTCTGTCCACAGTTCTCAGCGCCCGAAGAACCAGGTGAGCAAAGAGCATCTGCTTAATGGTGTAAAAAAGACATTGATTAAATACTTTTACAGCCAACATGCGCCTTCTACCCGCATCGCGGTATCGTAAACCTGTGAAAAACTATGTGGAGCCCATTCTGTACGAGGGTCAAGGATTCGCCAAGCCAAGGCAACGCATTGGCATGCTACAGCCCCAACGACGGGATTACTATGTGAGCAACAAACAGATCATGCCCAGACCGCGACCCAAGTACCGCGAACCTGTTCCCCATTCCATCTATATGAACAACATTATTCGTGGCGTCAAGTGCAGCGACGAAGTGCCAGGACATCAGCACTCTAATCCACATCCTCATCCGCGACGCTATCGCAATGGCAAGCCAACCGGGCCACAACGTGGCTGGCTGAGCAGACGCCAGGGTCCAGGCTATGCTCCAGCTGGCTCACAGCCTACTTCAAGTGGTCACATTCGACAGCGTCCCAATCCTCTCTACGGCCTTAGCTCCGCTGAAGATCTGGACTCTTATGGCCACGACAGTGAGTACTACGACGATGCCTCAGCAGAGCGCCTCAACTGGCCACGAGAGCATCATGCACCGGGCTCATCATCGACGCCTACTGTGGATCCTTGTCAGGCCGAGCATCGTCAGGAGAGGGAAAGGGAGCGAGCCAGGGAATTGGAGAGGGAACATGACAGAGAGCGAGATAATGATCATATGTTGCAATATCCACAACCTGTTGCACCACGTTTCTTTACCTAGGCTAAGGTTACAAACCAAATTGCAGTAATATAAAGCACACAGAAGTATATTAAGAAACTGCACCACGAGAATAAAGCTAGTTAATAAAGTAAACATTACAGGGTATTAGAAAGTGTATAGGTTAGAGCTGCATTATAAACAAATAAAATGAAAGCTAAGTTTAATAAAATTCAGGCATTATTTTATTTGGAACAGCAACGAATTAAACTATATTACTGGATATTATAATGTGTATCAAAGTTATATACAAATAAAGTTACAAATAATTTTATGAAGCTCAGACAATTATAGCAAATTCTGAATAATAACAAGAAGAATTAGTAAGCAAGCTACTCTATAAATAATATATAGAACTAAAACAAATTTTACACAAGAAAACAACAAAAGATGTTATTACTGGGTATCTAAAAGTAAAGCTCCGTTACCCAACTGCACAACAATCCTAAATACTCAAGTTTATTTTAATGAGAATTAAATATTTCTAATAGCTTTCATTAAAGTACAGAGTACTAAAAAGTGTAGCTAAGTTAAAAATCGACACTCTAATGAATATACAAAACTAAAGCTAATATTAAATGAAACTCATATATTTCGTTTAGTTTACAGTAACAAAAATGTCAGCAATTAAATGCTTGAAACACTTCTGCAACAGAATGTCAAAGTTTAATTGAATTGTCATCTATATACTTTGGTGGTCAATTTGCTTTAATTTGATGGCTTCCAAATGATGGCACACTCAGCACGAGTTCATCCATCAGCGACAAATGAATATCTGAAACCAACTACATAGTAATTAGGTAAACTTCAAAAAGCTGTGATGTATCCAGAATGTGATTGCGACTTTTGACGTGTCGCCTACGTCAGCAGTGGGAATTCAATTGGTTTATAAGTATCAGTTCAACGGCTCAATCTATGAGCCTTTCGAATGTCCGAATGTCTCTACGATGGGAGCCAGACACGCGCTCGTAATGGCAATTCATGACACAAAATTTTACTAGCTGGGCGGTCACCTGATTACTTGAACATTGAGACATTATGCAGATTGTTGACAAGAGTCGTAGTAGCACAGTAACCCAGAGATCCCAGCAAACTCAGAGGTCTAATGATAAGGACAAGGCTGTGATTGATGAGTGAACCACAACTGCTCATTACGACAGTTGGCTAAGTGAATTCACACGCACACGTCTCATGCAAAGTAACAAAGTGAAAGCAGCGCGCTGCTTTTAGATACAACAATGTCAACAATGATATTTATAATACGTATTTGTAGCAAGGATATGAGAAAAGTGTATCTATAAATAAAGAGATAATCCATTTTGAAATATATTTATAATATGCTCAAGGGTAACAACGTCACACCTTACTAAATCTTTCAATTTTAAAACTTAGAAAACCTGAAAACCTAACGCCTCTAGTCGCAATATTTTTTGAAATACAAAAGCTAATACTGATCAATTTTGTTAACACATTTTTATAGCATTTGAGAGGTAACATAGTTAAGATAATATAGGTATCTTTATTACAGTCTGTGGTTTCATATAATACGAAAGCAAACTTTAACCGATTATTTGGAAATAATTAATCCCCTCTTTTTTTAGTCGCAAAAATAAAAATTGTTTTAATCCTCATTTCGAATAAATTTCGTAACAATTGCATTTAATACTCTAAAATGATTCAATACATTCCCAAAGTTACTAATTAACTGAATTAAGACAGTCATAGCCTAAGTACAAAATTGCACACCGATTTCTTCTTAAATTCTACAATAAATTGCAAAGCGAATACAGAGTATCTCACAATCAGGTTCTTTTATTCCCAACATTCTTACTTTTTTAATTGCAAGTTTTGTTAGCGCTTGAAATGTATTTATCTTTAATATCTTTGGAACTGCTTATCGTAAATTCCCCATTTGCACTTGCTGTTTTTGTCGTCGTTATTTATGCGCTGCCACAGAACATATGACTCGCAAATCGTGCAACAAAAACATTCATATCACATCACTAAAAAATCAAAAGAGCGGGCCCCAAAGGAGTTGCCTCCAAGCGTACAAAATGAAAACAAATTACTGCCGCCCCCACGCGACTTTGCTATCAAAAAACTAGCGTTTAACTCACGCTCTCTCTCTCTCTCTCTCTCTCTCTCTCTCTCTCTCTTTCTCTCTGTGTCAATCTCCTTTTATGTCTCACTCTCATTCTCCCAGTGTTTTCTCTCTCTGACATTGTAAATGTCATACAGCCAGGACGCTGTGAACGATTGTTGCGACGGCGCAAGAGAACGCTAACAGAGCGAAAGAGTGCACACACACAGAGAGAGAGAGGGGGTGAGAGAGGGAATTGACAAGCCGAGTCTAGGCCTAGTGGGCAATGTGTACTGATTTTCAGGTTCTCCTGGGTTGTGGCACAGTGCGGACGTGTTTTTCAGTTCGGTCGGAAAAACCTGCACGAAATAGGAACCTGATAGCTAAGAAAATTGCAAAAGCAAAAAGCGTTCAAAACCCATTTAGAAACATCCACCAAAAGTCAATAAAATAAAATAAAGAAAAGTAAAACCAAATGCCAATTAAACGAAATCTTTCTAGCTACCATTTTGTTATCGAGTGTTGTGTACGTGACAGTGTGTGTGTGTCTACCTAGAATTAAATTGCGCCCAGCACAACACAAAAAAGAAACAGAAAACCGAAAGCAGCGAAACCTCAATCAAAAAAACCCAAATCCGTACCCTTAACAAAAAGTGCATTTAAAACGAACATAGAATCTTTTAGCCAAATAAAACCAAACCCATATTTAAATTGTGTATGTGCGGTGTGTTGGCCATTTATGTTAATCAGCCCAGCAAACTGGAAAAAAAGCAAAGCAAAAGGTGTGAATCAACCACAACAACAACAACAGCAGCATCGTCAGCGTCAGCGTCAGTTTAACCAAAGCCAAAATCGATAAAATTGTTAAAAATAAATTCCATCATTAGACGCGAGCGTAATTTATGCTCTGGCAAGGAAATAACGTAATTCGCTTAATTGAAAACGCAAACACTGCCACATAACGAGCTAACATTCAAGTTGATTGCAAACAAAACCACCGTTTCGAAATCTAAATCTAAAGATAAATACCAAATGAGCAGCATTTAAAAGGAGAACATCCATATCCACAGCAGCCACTGTTGTAGCAGCCACTGTAGCAGTAACTAACTGGGTCAGTTAACGGCAGGCAGCTACTGTTGCCAAGTTTTCATCCTGCCACTCCTACCTTCCACCCTCTAGCAACAACTACAACTACTTCTACTACTCCTCGCCAGGGCATCCTGACAAACACGGTAAGTTGAGTTGACTGCTCTCGCTGGGGGGCAGCAAAAAAGTTTGCACTCTTACTCGACTCTGCGTTTGCTTGAGATAGCTTCACTCGAGTGGGAAGAAACCACAGTTTATCTTCATTCCAGCAGGTGTCTTACTTTAGAAACTTTAAGTCGCACTCTACAAATTTAAATTTAAACTTACAGCCTTATGTGCATAATAATGAGTTGCGATCAAGATCGAAAGAAGCCCCATAAGTTACTTTCTGATTTATCAAAAGAAGCTGGGTAAATTTGTCATGACGTTATACAAGTATCAGATTACTCAGAAGCAATTAACAAGAAGGGATTGCATCGAGTCCCAATAAAAACAAGAGTTATGATCAAAACAGAACAGAATGATAAAATGCATTAAAAATTGAACACAATTTAAAATCAAGATTTACGAAATTTATTTACTTATGGGATTTTTCAAACAAACTTCTTTTCAAATACCCCATATTTAGAGATATTTTATTTATTTATTTAATATATAAAAATATAAAAGAAATTTATATTTCACATCTTAAAACTTCCCTTGAATCAAATCTTTATAATTTCCTTATCTTTCGATTAAAATTCTATATTGAAATTCATACTGAACAACTGCAAAAAAAATAAAATCTGAAGGAGTCTTGAAAAACTGCACAAAAATGAATGTATTATATAAAATAAATTAAAGTAAAAGTTAAATAAAATTTCAGAAACGATCAACATTTTGCGTCTCAAATTTTCTCAATTGCAAGTCCAAATTAATATTTGTGTTTGTTACTTCAAAAAATATTCAAATATGAATAAATATTTGTCAAATATATTATGTAATTTAAAGATTAAAAAAAATTGTCTATTTTCAACTAAATGGTAACATTTAAATGTTGACTCTAATTTTTGCTACTGAAAGGTGAAATATTTATTACATGCACTTTGTTATCATTAAAATTCACAACTTCACCCACTGTGCTGACTGTTGGTGGCGCCAACCACCGAAAGAGCTTAACAATTTGATTAATTTGCAATTTTTGCTCGAAAACAAACAAGTTAATGACAAGCATATCAACATTTCGAGCTAACCAATGCGAAACAGGCCGAAAAGGTAATCAATGCCTTTTAAAAATGCCTCAACTGTGAGGGGAATTCACGGTATTTGCATTGTTTGCTTGCGTTGTGTTCTTGAATGTTGCATTAGAGTAAAATGAAAACAACTGCTGCCCGAATGTCTGGCAGAGCTTTGTTTCTGCTTGATAAGCCAACTTATGAGATTCAATAGGCTTTCGACTGTCGCTGCTTTACTTAGGGTTTCTCTTAGACTTGGACTCTTTCTTGGTGTCGATTTATCAGAGAGTGTGTCAACGGGTCAGGCTTTGTTTTTCATGTCCTCAAGCGCTTTTGTTGTCACTTTTGCTTGGCGCCAGTGTCAACTTTAGCTGCTTTTTGGCATTCTAGACTTGCCAAGTACTCAACGCCGTTGGCATACTTGATAATTTGCCAACTTTGGCAAATTTGTAAGCGAACTTTGATGCAGATAACGAGCACACATAATTGGCAAAAAGATCAAACTTGGGCGAAGCATGCAGAAAATAGATTGTAAAGCAATGTTACTAATGAGAAAAAATGTATTTTGCTTGAAATAAGTTCAAATTTGTTTAGAACTCGAAATGAATAAAGTACACAAAAGAGTTCCCCTTCAATAATCTTCAATAATAGCAATTTAAATAGTTAAAGATTAGCAGGAATTCCAATAAGATCATCCCAGTTACTCGTTACTAAGCTTTAAGTTAGTTAAATATTACACTCAGAGCTAGTCAAACAAGTTGAGCTTTATGCGGCGCCACACAAAACAAATACTTAGTGCTGGTCAAATAAAGCTTTCCCGTTAAACTTCACTTCACTGACTGTTAACTACTCGCCACTCACACACACAGTGTCGAATTGACACAAACAATAGAAAAGTGAGGTTATGTTGCGTAGCCATAACTCATATGACACTCCAGCAATGGCAAATAGGGCTAAAGTTTCTGACACATGTCCTGCACAAAGGCCCTGGGGACAAGGACATTAAGGCGGCAGCGTCGTTAAATGTTGACTCCAATCGATGGTTATTTTTATACGGCCTGTAAGCTGAGTCTTTACTTCGTTCTCCTCTTTCTCACTCACTCTCATTGCCATTATCCCCAAACTCACACAACACTCACACACGCGCATCTGTTGAGATTGTCAGGCTGCATTACGAATTCATTGCCGTAATTGGTATGTGGCGAAGCTTATGCAAAGAATTCCGATTCCCCTAAAGGAATGGGCAACGTCTTGAAAAATATGTTTGTAAGCCACCTTAAGCCGGCGGACAAGTTGAAAAGTCCTACTATAATTAGCACGTGGAAACGTATGCGTATGTTTGTGTGCCTGTGTGCGTGAGGGTAGTCGTGTGTGTAATTAGCTTCCAGCCAGTCATGTCAAGTGACACAGCGTGCTCTCAAAAGTACTTTTGCCTATTCTAGACTAACCTGCTTACAGTTATGCACATCGTCATCTGTTTTATTAACTTTTCCGACTTGCAAATACTCTCAAATTTCTCGCGAAAATCACATAAGCGAATTTTTTCTGAAATTTTCACCGCAGCAGCTATTTGGCTAAAATGCAACCGATATGCCGATTGCAGCAACGATAACTTGTCGATAATATCTATAAGTGCAGATCAACTTTTATGCCACTGTTAAGTAACAGCTATGCTTAACAGAACAAATATTATGCAGCTGTTACGCAATTATCGATTAACCCATTTGGAATGCGATCCCCACAGCGAATGCAATTTAAAACGCTGCATTTTAAAATGCAATCGTTCTGGTTCGTTCAACCAAAGAGTTAACGAGCGCTAATAAATCCACGTGTGCTGACATAAATCCTTCGCTATATTTAGTAATGGGCTCGTCGCATGTGTCGCTTGAGTGGTTTCTGGAAAGTGCGTTTCAGCCAAGTGGCTAAGTCTAAGCCACCCTATGAATTCGTCAGGTTACACATAAATATGTGTGTTGTATGTAATCGTGATAGCACGTGTTGTCTGTGGCTTTTGTTGTCACATCTCATCTATTTCGCACCACTTCCAACGCGACCTTACAATGCCATCTAACTAGTTCTCCTCCAATGCCTTGACTCTATTTAACCACATACTCGTGTGTGTTGAAGAAAAATCAATAGCGACAACGTTTTCCTTTCATTTGCTGAATTTAGCACACGCTGCGAAATTGAAAATTTCATTTACACTTGACAGAGGCACACGAGTTTACGCCTAACATTCACCCACATTTTTGCTTTTTTTTCTTTTCGCCATCTTCCACCCTTTCCAACTACAAAACACATTCATACAATTGCCTTGCCTCATTCGCACGTTTCACGTTTTATAGGTTCAGTTTTCCTATGGGCCACCAAACACACACACACACATGCACATACACATCATTACACATTGCCTGGTTACAGTTTTCATATCCGTTATGTGTCTGCCACAAAGAGGAAAACCGAACCAAAAACGTCAACGTTAAATAAGATAATTCAATGCAATGCGCGGATGCCAATGTCGCGTGTTGTCGTCAAAGGGGGGGATATAAAAATATGGGGAGCAGATGAAAGGGTGATGTAGAGAGGAGTAAAAAGATAAAATCATATGCAAAATACACATAATGTTTGCAGAATAAATATGAAAGGGCAAAAAACCATTCACGAAATGCGAAAATGTAATTTACTGATGCGCAGATAAAAATCAGCTTTAAAATTCATAATTTTATTTTAAATTCATGAAGGCAGTAATTAAATTATAAAGAGCGTTGGCTTCAGTAAAGCCAGAAAATAAAATCACAAGATATTTCAAATATGAATCTAATGGATGGAAGAAAAAAGACTAAATAATGCTCGCAAGTTTCGCAACTAAAACGATATAAGAAATATCCCAAAAAAAAGGAATTCCATTTACACAAAATTTTAATAAGAATAAAAACAGAAAAGCTTTTGCATTTGCAATAAGATAAATAAAATAAATATTTTCATTTGATTTGAAATTTAGGTTTTCTTTACAATGAGAATTCTTCCATTTACAGAATGTATTAAAATCATGAAGAGAAATAAAAAAAGTAAAGAACGTTTTACAAATATTATATTTGATCATAAGAATCAGCTTTCCAATATGCCAATAATATCCTTTCAGTTAAGCCTCTAGCCTTCCATAAATCGATGAAAGTTTAATGGAAATGCTATTAAAAAGCAACCTCATCAATTTCTAAAATTAACATACTTTCGTTGACCTTGCAAGAGGGTAAGCTTGAACATTGAATTAATTGAGTGCATTCCATAATTTGTGTTGGCAAAAAAAAAAAGCTATCAGTCAATTGCTGTGCAAATTTAATTAAATTAAATTGCGTTTGCTGTTACAGCAAAATCAACACGTTACCTCCAACCGTACAATGTCACACACACACACATGCTGTGTCTTGTTACCACATTGGCATCCTTTTGGCCGGCAAAAAATAACACCAATTGGCGTGCAAGTTGGAAACGTGCTTATAACACAATAATTATGTGTGAAGCCGTAAAGTAAACACATTAATGCAGCAGACAAAAGAGCGCCCAAAAGAGAGCCACCCCGAATGCAGTTGACAACTGTGCTCTGTGCAACAGTTGCAGCCAAAGCTTAAATTAGAAGAGAGGCAAAGAGCGAGCGAAACTAGATAAAGAGAGCGAGCGAACGTGCATCGATGATACAAAAAAAACAACAGCTGAGCCGGCGCTGCGAGAAAAACTCAAACAGCGTCGTTGTCGTGACGACTTCGCGACGCTTTTAACCCGGCCGGATTAGTCTGGCGCGCGACTCAATGCAATGCGGATTACGGCTGCAGTTGCCACTTCAGCCGAAATAGAGAACTTAAAAAAAAGAAGTGCTTAAAGTAAAAGTTGAAGAAAAAACAGCTACAAAATAACAGATTCTAATCTGTGCTTCGTTTATTGAATTTGCTGCCTGCCCCTTTTGACTTGGGTTAAACTCCTTTTAGCCAGCTTCGTGTTGCTTTTGTTCTTTGTGTCTGCAAAACGTAGTGTCAATAACCCGCCGTGTCTTTGTCTCGCACTCGCCGATGCTGTCCAAACACAACAACAAATCGCGACCATTTAAAATTTGTTAATTTGCACATTGTTGCGGTGTAGAAAAGTAGCAAATTGGTTGCAGTGTGGTTGACAGCAATGCCGCAACAAGCCAAATCACAGGCACAGCTTAAACATTTTCATGGCAATGGGAGATTGGCGAATGTGATAGCAACGGATAGCAGCAGGTAAAACAACTAAAAACAAAACAGTTCACATTTTAATAGGGGCCAATAAAAACCAATAGTGCGTATGCGTAATGCATGGGTGGAGCTCAATATGCATTTAAAATTGCACTGGCAAAGTGGTTGGCGTAAATGTTGAAGGAAAGAATATATATCAACCAAAAACAAAATAAATTTAAATGCAATAAAATTAAATTGAAAAATAAATTAATAAATATTAACAAAACATTATGCAAAATAGAAAATGAATAAAATAAAATAATTATTTCATAAAAAATGTCTAAAGTAATGTTTGAAAAGTTAATTGTGTATCTAAGTGAACTAAATAAATACTGAACTAAATATAGTTCAAAGTAAATAAAATACTAGATAAAAATAATGAAATATTTACAACTCACTACAAATCGAAATAAATAAGTATAAATTTATTATTTTATTTTACTTTAAATGCATAACTCATGCATTAACTTGACCATTTCTCCGTCATTATAGCAGAACAAAACAGTTTTTTGAGTGCAAAAGATATCAATAACATAAAACACAACTGCTTATCATTTTTCTCGAACAATGTAAAAACAGTAACTGCAAACGAAAAACAGCTGCTGGTCGTATCGAATGAAAGATCTAAAAGCATGTTTGTTGACTCAACAGTCAGTGTTGAACAATGCCATAAGCCGGCTATTGTTTTCAATGCATTGCTCATACGACATGTTGTACGTAGTAAAATTTCATATTTAAAAAAAGCAACTACGTCTCAATCGCCCTACTATATTTAACTTCACGCTTATTTTTATTTCTAAATTATCACTAATAATAAAGTACAGTTATTTATATGCCCCAGACTCGCACACAATAGTTATTTACATGTCAGGTCAAACCCAAGTTGCATTCACATTAGCAACAAATACGGAGAGAAAATAAATTTAAACACTCACGATGCAAGAGATTTAAAAGCACAATAGCTTTTCCATTATACCCATAGACGTATTACTTATAAACGTAGTGCCCCCAATTAAGTGACAATGGGAACTTCCGCGACACGCATATCTACCACAAAGTATTATCATTAGGTCAACAAATTATGATTTGGAAGCATTTGATGAGCTGGCACGATACCGACTATTTACCGGGTATTGTCATTAAAATGCGATTAGGCCATAAATTAAACTTGATGGCGTCTAATTGAAAGCTCAAATAAGCGCCCAGCAAACGACAGGCCATAAAGGCTTTAACCATATCGCGTCAAGTGGGCAGCTGACGGAAAAAACAAGAAAAATGTATGATAAAGTAATAAATTTGAGCTTGTTAGACAGCAAAGTACTTGTGATGAGTCTCGTTTAAATGACAATAAAAATCAAATTATTTCTTGAATAGAGTTCTCCAAAGAAACTAAGTCTAAATAAAGAAAAATTTTAAAAAAAAGATTAAACATGTAAAAACTTTCAATAATTTGAGTTACAAATCATTCAAAAATGTTTACTTGCCTTTTTGCTATGTTAAAAGACCTCAACAAATCCTTTCAATTATTATTATTAGTATTATAAATAATTTTGTAAATAGATGAAATTGTTTTGTCAATATCAAATTAAAAATATATAACATACTACACATTTTCGAAACATTTTTATAACAATATTAATGTATATATCGGTTATCATATTATTCATTACATTCATTAAATTATGTTATTGCTGCTTCAAAAGCAGAACTTTGGGAAATTATAGTCTCCTTTCGTTTGCTTTGCCTTACTTTGCCTGTCACAAGCTCGTTAACTAAGCAATCACACTCTTTAATCTTTCGGCTAGAGTGTATGCAAGGAAAACTTCTAGCAAAACAATGGAGTCTGTCGCTATGCTGAACTTTGGAAAACTTTAGCTTACTTTCCGTTTTGTTTGAGATAGTCTCATGTGTGTCTGCGTCTTTGTATGCGTGAGCCAACTGTGTGGGATGCTGTGTATGTGTGTGTGTGCCATTGTTATTTTTGCTGCAGTGGGTCAATAACATGGCAAGTGCAGATGGTTATTGTCTGGTTGTGTCTGGGGCTGAGTCGCTGATAAGTTCGCTGAGCCCAGCGCTTCCTTGTGCTGTGTTGTTGTTGGTTCAGGTGGCAGGAAGCATTCGATAAGCGAACAATGCTGCTGAGTTGCAGTCTCTCGCTGCTGCTGCAAGGTGTCTCTCTCTCTCCCTCTCGGTCACAATCCTTCTCTTTCTCTGTCAGTCTCTCTTTGTTGTTCACTCTCTTGCTTGGCAGTTGGCATTTCTGTTTTGCTTGCCTCATTCTCCAATGCGACATCCACATCCACAGCGCGGGGACATTGATCCCATTGGCCTGGCTGAGCTCCAAACACCCAACTGTCACCTTCCTCCCTCCCTTCCATTTCCTACTCTCTTCCTCACTGAGTGTGACTTATGTATGTCATTTCCGCCATGTTCCACAGCAGAGTCGACGCCTTAAGCGGCACGTGCCACTTTATTTGGTATGTGTGTAAACCTTTTAGCCCAAATTTAACACGCTAGCTGATCTATTTGTACTTGCAATATTTCTTAACATTATTTACTGCTTAATTGTCGCTTCGTTAATTGGTAACGAACAAAAAAAAAACCGCGTCAAGTGCAAATTGTTTGCGATTAATGCGTGAAATTTGTTGTTTGCCCGCGATAAGCTAGAGAGTTGTAGCCATGAGAAAGTCATGCTCTCTCAACTCGTATAATTTAATAGTTCTTGTTTTGTTCGCCCCTTTATATTTACTGTCACTTGCAGGACGGACTTTGTGTGTCCTTGCAGCCAAAGACAATAAAACTTAAATGAAAGCTGAAAGCAAATGCCAGACAATGACATCAGCAAAAAGTAGTTGTAGTAGCATTTTAGCACGACTTTATTGTATATGCGGATCGGGCAAGGGTCGAAAAAGAAAGCCAAAACCATTAACTTGCGACCCTGAGCTTACAATATCATTCCATGGCCATTGAAACGTCACCAGACTTAGCTCATCTCTTACCCGAAATGGGAACGAGCAAATTTATTATTGACAGCCGATTTTTATTTGGTCTAAATTCAACTCACAAACTCACTATCGCTATTACACATTTGCCTTAAATCAAAACAACAGTGTCAAGATTTATTTTAAAACTCTTATCTTGGTTTGATTTGCTAAATTGAATTGATTTTTACGACTCCTGCAGTCAAGTAGAATATAAATAAAAATATAAGCAAGATAAGAACGAATTAGCAATAGTTCGATATTAATTTTAAATAGATTTGCCTCTGAGAATTTTATCTCAACAAACAAATTTCCTAATAATAATAATGCCTAATAACACAAATTAATAATAACTTGAACCGCAAATTCGTTCGCTTTAAAATTCATTATAGAAAAAGAAACCGGCTTCTCAGACGTCATGCGTATTTAATTCCTTTCTAACTTTCCTTGACGTAATTGCAAATTATTAAAATATTTAGAGTAGTATTAATGATATTAAATGCTGTGATTCAGAAACCATTTATTATATTTATAAGTTTTATAATCCTTTCCTACGTATTTGCATTTTTTTTTTTGCGCTTATCATAATCAACAAAAATGGTAAACAAATAATAATGAATCAGTCTATTCCTAATTTTATATAGTGAATTATTCGATGTGTTCATTTAAGTCATAGCAGCTATGTCAATATAATAAAAACGCTACACACTTCTCCCCCTCACTTCTTCAGCTATCTAGTCTTTTAACTGATACCAAACGGCTTGTCTATTTGAAGTCAAATTGAACAATGAGTTTTATCAAAAAAGAAGAAAAAAAAAACTGAGCAATAATAAAATTGTGCTAATACAACTTGTTGATACTTCAGGCCAAAACAAATAACTATAGCGGAGGCCACAAACTAAAGCACCTAAAACAATTTGTGTAAGCCTGTTTAAGGCGACCCTAAACTGGTTTTTGTGTGGCCATATCTTCATTAGTACCAGTTAAAAACACATTAGAGCTCTTAAAAAATCATTTCCGAATTTTGTGAAATTTGTCAAAATCATAAACCTATCAAAAGCCAAAGCAAAGTAGAACCCATATACCAAACAAATAATGTTTTCACACTGAAATAAAATCAAAATGATAAGCGTAAAATTAAAAAACGTTATCAAATGGTTTCACAAGTGCCTTGTTCAATGACGTGCCAAACAATATTTATCGATAATCATCTTGATTGACGGAGCTTGTCACGTTTATTAAACAATTTAGTTGCCAAGTATAACAAAGCACTTAAGATTGGCAAATGAAATAAATGATAAAGGCAAGAACCAAACCGAATACGCATCGAATCTGTTGTTTATGACACAGTTCCCTTTTGGGAGGTTAGTGAAATGACGCTAGTAGAGCTCGATTGTCATCCAAGTTATCGACTACTTGACGTCAATGCGGCTAAGATCTATTGGTTTACCTCTCCACACACTCACTCACTAAGTCTTGACTTAGTACACAACTTTTTATCGTCGAATCTTGAACGCACGTGTTGCGAACAAATATAGATATCAATTCATCAATATGTTGTTGCTAATTATTATTGTTAATTCGCAGAAAATGAATTCATAAACAATACACAATACTGTTGCTGAGGGCAAGCAAGGTGTATGAGTTATGACCCAAAGCAAGTGACAAATTTTATGCGGAATTTCATGAATGATTTCGGCAAACAAACAAATTGATTGAAAATCCAGTTCAATTTTGAATGGGAAGCCGCGAGTTGGGAAGTACAAAGATCTCCCTTCTGTCCCCGTTCCAGGTTAACTTCTGTGATGTCTGCCGTGTCTGCGTCTCAATCTCAGACTGTCAATCAATCACTCGATCAGTTGATCAGTTGCTCAAGTTTGATTTGAGTTACTAACACTAATTATAATTATAAAACTCGACACGGTTGACGCTTACCAGTTTAAGCCGGTCAAATGCTACCTTGCAGCTCTCTCTGCGTCGTAATACGCATCGTTGCAAATTCAAATAAATACTAACAAACAACAACGATTAAGCATTTGTAGTATTATATTGTATTGCCCCCTTTTCTTCACCGCTTTCTTCGACTTTTAGTTTCGGTTTCGGTTTTGATTCAGTTTTCTTTTGGATTTAGAACCACTCCACACAGCTGTTTTCCGATTCAGAGCGGTAACGCTCATTAGTATGTATATGTATTCACTTCTCGATATATGTATATATAGTATATGTAGCGACAAATCGTGGGCATTCCGTTAGTAGCTGATATTATGCATAGCCGGAAAGTGTCGCGCCAGAGACAAAAGAGAACTCACACAAACAACCATAGACCGAGACCGAGATCGAGAGCAAGAGCGAGAGATAAAAACGCTGCCTCAAGATTATTTCTTCATCTTTATATGTATGGGATATACCTCGATGCTATTTGTTTTGTTTTCAGTCTTATTTCGAGTTCGATGTGTGTCCTCGCATCGAGTGATAAACACAATGTTTAGTTAGTAGATACCAGTTCGGTGCGGTCGACGCAAGTGGAATTTTGTTAGGATCGTCGATAACAAAGCAAATAAACATTTTAAAGAGAGATTCCATCAAGCCTACAATGTAAAGCAAAGAAACTCCCATAAAATAAACTATTAAAGAAAATAAATTTTATCTCATTTGCTCTTGAACATTAACCAAGTCAACAGCATTTGAATTTGAACAGAACCTTAACTTCATCATGCTGATATATGTAAATATCAACTGGAATGAAATGGAAACTCTTCTATATATAGTTCAGTAAAAAATAAGACAAAAATTAGATAATTTATTTTATTAAAGAGATGAAATTAGGTCAACAGCAACTTACAAAATTGAAAACAAACTTTTGCATTCATTAAAATTAAAAACCAAAATGAAATACTTTTTCAGAGTCACTTCTTAGTATTTAAAAAAAAAAAAAAACAAATAATACTTTGATAATATAAAGAAATTTTACCTTAAATTCTCTTTAAGAACGTCATTTGATTTTAAAAATTCATTTACCAAATTTCTACCGAAATCACAAACAGCTGAAATTGAAACTGTTTTAGTAAATTCAGTAAAAAGTCAAGCAAAAATATGTTAATTTATTCTTCAAGCTAAACGCTTCAAAATATTAACCAGAAATCAACTCTAATTCAGTAGCCAATTCCAATTCTCATACTTCTCATTTATCTTAACGTTTTAAGAATTTAAAAAACAAAATCTTTAGCAAACAGGTATCACTTTTTTGACTTCTTAAATATATGAGTTTGTAAACAAAAATAGAAACAACAATGTCAAATAAAAACAAAAACATAAACAAATAAACACATTTGTAGCAATTAATAAATTATTTGACTGTATGCCAAGTATGTATTTATGCAAATAAGGGTAATAAAATGTTAATACATATACGAAAGAAAAAAAAAGAAACATTTCAATATTTCAAAAACAATAAAAACAAACAAAAAACTGAAATAAATACATATATTAACAAAGTGACGTAGTGTGCGTGAACGGCGGCTAAACAACATATTTTTTATTGTTTTTATTTTTTCTATTTGGCGCTATAATTAAATGGAATATTTCTCAATTTTTTTTTGGGCCAACATAAAAATTGTCAAGTTCTGCTGCCGCCAACTGCAAACAAACTCATTTGGTTAGTTTTACTACAAGCAAGTAATGCTTTTGGGACGAGTTTGGGGCAGTTGTAACCAGTTCCGCAGTGCAAGCACACACCGTATCAATGAATGCAATCACTGTAAAGCACAATGCCTGAATAGCTCCGCACAAAACAAAGGCAAATATTGTAATAAACAAAAAGAAAGAGATGAAAAAAACAAATACTACTTAATTGCAAGTTAGGTAAACAGTCTGTGAAGAAAACTAACTGATAACAGAGTGCCCAATGTCTGAGCGAGCAAGGGCGATAAGAGAAGTTCTACAACAAATACATGCGTACGTAGAACGCGAATATCGATGATAAAAACAACAAAAAGATAATCAACGCTTTCTAAACACCAACACTTTATGACAATTCTATTTGTGTGTGCGTGTGTGCACGGCGCTCTTCTTCATGCTATCCGTTCGACAAACGCACTGTGCAACCAGTTTCATTTGGCATTAAACTCAATTTATTAATTTGTAATGGCTGGTTATAGCTAGCCAGAGTGGAAGTAATTAATTCAAGTTACTCAAATGATATGAAACAAGTAAGAAAGCTACAGTCGAGTGTACTCGACTGTGAGATACCCGCTACCCATTTTGAATAAAAGCAATATATTTTGCGGTATTATTCTCAAAATATACCAATTATACTGCAAAAATACTACAAATATACCAAATGGTATATGTGGTATATCGATATAGTACCGCATTCAAAATATACCATAGATGGCACAATATACCAGATTGTCAGCCAAAGCAACTAAGACCCCTAGTAAGTAGGCGTTTTTGCCCATACAAAAGTATTTCTTTAATAACTTCGACAATTTTTATCTGATCGCAACCAAATTCAGGGAATATAACTACTATTGTTGTTACTGTATATACCAAAATTCGTAACTCTAGCTTTAAAATTACGCTTGTTATTCGATTTTTTTGATTTGCGGGGGCGGAAGTAGGCGTGGCAAAAATTTGAAACAAACTTGATCTGCGTGCAAACCAAAAATTATAAATTTAGAAACATTAATAATTGAATTTGATAATAATATATATATACATAAATATAATATAGTAAACACAAAAAATATTCTTATCTACAAATCAATATAAATGTAGTAAAAGAATTGAAAAATATTTTTAGAAATATTTCGACACAAAATATACAAATTTCCCTAATCTCATTTTGATTACTTCACAATATTCCAATACAATTTTAAATCAAAAAGAGTGAAATATTTTATTATAAATTAATATTAAATATTTTTAAAAGTATTCTTATCTGTTGTTATATTATTTGTTGTACAAGAATTGAACAACTTCTATTGAAATATTTCGATACAAATATACAAATTTCCCTAATCTCATTTTTATTAATTCACAATATTCCAATACAATTTGTAATCAATTTTTTAAATATTTTGAATATATGTACTTTAATTTCAGTTTTTATTAAGTTCTTTTGAATTCAGTTAAATTGCCAAGTCATTAAAGGTTGCTTTTTCGCTCGCATCTTGAACCACTGTGCATGATCGACGCGTCGCTGTCGGCGCTAATCGCAGCAGCAGCGGCGACGGCGGCGGCGGGTTAAGCGCCGACGCTGCTTCGCTTTGAAGATCGGCCAGTTAGCAGTTAGTCTGCAATCGTCCGGGTTTGCAGTGAGTCGATAGAACGGCGCAGTAAAGAATCGAGTGAGCAGACAAACTTAAAAAAAAACCATAAAAAAAAAACATAGCACTACTCATAGTAGAATATTTTTGTGCATTCGTGTTGTGTGTTGACACACGCTTTTTGTGCCTATCTTCGCCTATCGCATAGTTCACCCTTCGCCGCATTTTTAATCGCCGCCGAGTGATAAACAACAAATCGATCGCGCAATTCAAACAACGCGATCTTGTTTCGTTAGGTGGTTTTAACATTTTTATTTTGGGTTTTCGGTACAACAACCAAAAAGCCGCGATTCGTGAAGACGACTCGTAAGTAAAGTGGGAAACAAAAATTAATTTGTGTGCGCTGATTGCCTTGGAATGTGTCACAATCCATGTAACATAAAAGTCGAGTATTTACTTAAAAGATTATCAAGTGTCATCGTGTATTATTGACAGGTTTATCTTAAGGGCAATAAACAACGATTATAACCGTTCACAAAAGCCAAGGACAAAGACAAGCGTACTCTCATTCAACTGTTCTACATACGACGAGTATCTTTTTGTTTAAACGTCGCCTATAAAGTTTAACCAAGCGCTTTAATGGCATTGTTTTTTATGATATTCTTTAAAATTGTTTTTTATAATCAAGCGAAAAGTGAGTCACTTGTTTTTGCACTTGGTTAGGGACAGTGTAACTGGGAAAGCAATGGAAAAAGTGGTTGATAGTACATATAGGACTGGGATCGACCCAGTTTATACCGGCACTTGACAGATAGTCTGGACAGTTTGTCTGAAGCTCATTATATATACTACATACTTTGCGTATGCTATACACATATATAGAATATAGATAAGCATTCTAGATTCTTGATAGCGCCTGTCGTTCACTCCCCAGATGTTAAACTTTTTTATAAAATATTAACAACAATGTCAACAAGAAAACACTTACAGGCCACACACAATTTTATGTTGTGTACTCAAGAGTAATGATTTAACAATGCCATTGAAAGTGTCTCGAAAAGATGATCTTATACATTTTCAAGTCGTAATATTCGCCTTCGCTATTCCTTTTACGTATTGGCTTTTATAACACTTGTTGAATAATTCGACAAATGCATTTGTAATAGAGTCAAAGGTGCTGCACATTAATTCGTAATCAAATCGAATGAATTACGTTATTATTTCATTAGCAAACAAATGAAACAATTATAATGAAAGCAAAACAGATTTGCCAGCTTAAACAATAAGACAAATTAAAACATTCTTTAAATACAATTTTATTTACCAATTATAAACAAGCTGATTAAATATTTGTAGTGCTGGGTGAAAATAAACGATGACGATTAGAGCATCAAACAAGTTTTGTGAACTATTTAGTCACTTCAACTAAAAATATACAAAGTAAAATAATTGTAGTCATATTTTGAATAATTCTTCGTTGGAATTCATGTGACACATTTGGCGACTTAATTATGTTATACTACATTTGACTAGAGTGTAATAAATAAATATACATAAGTAAATACACATATGGTATGTCCAAGATAAGCCTATTTGCTCTGATCCCGACTAGAATATACCACGTAGCGAGATTAATAAGAAATTTAAGGCAATAATAATACAAAATTTGGTGATAATAGTTCAGTAAATAAAATCAGAATTTAATATTTGAATTACTTATTAAATTGAAGTCATCAATAGTTCAATTCAATATTACCCATTTCATTGAGATTATAGGGTATGAAAATATGCGAAATCTATCGAATTACTAGCGCTAAACGAGAGCAACAATATTTTATGGTCGCGTGAGAAATGGAGACAAAACAGATGTAAACTTTGGAATGACAGTAACACAGAGCAAACAAATTTACAATATAATGAAATGTGATACACGGCACATGAATTGCCTTGTTTGATAGTTCATGACGAATTATAAGTGTGACTGTGACAGTGACAGTGATGTTGACAGTGGCTGTGATCTAATGGGAGAGTTGTTGTTTGCTTTTAAGTTTGTTTTTTACCTTTTTAGTTTTATTTATTTAAATTTTTATTTTTGATTCGGCGGCATTTATGGCGCATTTCAATTAATACGCTGCACATGCAGCACCGGTTGTGTTTTTTTTTACTTTATTTTCTGGTTTTCAGCCTCTTAAATTGTTTTTTATTGGGTGCGCCAAAAAGTTCTGAAAGCAATTAGTGTAAAGTGCAAATGATTCATTAATAATTTAAATTTGTTAATTCAAACATTTATGAAAGTGCTTCAACCTTTATTCACACACAACTAATTATTTCTCGAACTCAATTTTATTTCGCTTTTCAGGCCCTGGAATATGAACTCCTCAAGTGGTGACGATGAGGCGCCCAAGGATCCGCGAACCGGCGGCGAGGACTTTACTCAACAATTTACAGAAAACGATTTCGAGGGTAAGTACGAAATATAAATGAAATTGTAGCTCAAGTGCACAACGCGGCGTATACGCAATGCATTGGCATGCAATTAACTTGACTTCGAGGTTGATTCTTTATGCAAAGTTTTGCGCAAAACGATTTCAAGCACGCCCCCATCACATCAACAGGTTGTTGATTACGAAACCAGTCAAGTCTCAAGTTTTTAGGCAAAATGAAATTTACTAATGACAGCGACGGGATGTAAATCCCCCAACTCAAGCAGCAAATCTTCAAGTTGAGCGAATAAATTTAAAAAAATAGAACAGATATTGACAAGTTAATGAAACTTTAACTTGTAATTACAGCAGTCGTAAATTGTTTGTTTTGCTCATTTTTACTGCATATTACAATTGCAAAACTGTATTTAGCATTCTTAAATATATCATTTTTACTTCAATTTCGTTAAAGTATTATTACGCCGCATGTTTCCCTTTATAAATAGAACAAAAACTAGGCCAGTTAATGTGAATACTTTAAAAAGTAAAACTGCATTTAGTTTTCTTAAATATATCATCTTTATTTCAAATTCGTTGTTATATTTATATTGTTTTTTTTATGCAAAATTAATTAATGGCTTTATTATTGAGAGTTGAAAAAACACCTCGTGAATAACTGAAAGAAAACGTGATGAGCATAAATAAGTTGAATATTGAATATTTTACGCAATGTAAAGTACGAGAGCACTCGTTGAATTTTTTATAAATATTTCCTATTATGATGATAATTACAATAATTTTCGCTACACTCGTGGAGTGAATGCTCTAAGTGGACTTTAACAACAAAGTTCCGGGTGCAATTACGAAAACAAAAATTTGTATTGAGTTCAAATAATATTATTATGAACGTTTCGAATTACGAGAATTATATTGAGCTTAAATTATATTATTTTGTCATCTATTAGACAAACAAAGAAAACTATTTCAAAAGAATAATTTACGGAATTATTTGAAAGCACAATTTGTTGTTATTATTCAAAAATAAATATTTAGAAAGAATAGAAAATTTATTTCGTTTACGAGTTTAAATTATTTTGTTGTTTTCTAGACAAACAAAGGATAAAATTTGTAAGGAATAATTTGAGAGCAGAATTAAATAAAATTTTTGCATTTATTATTATTATAAAATAAACATTATGATAGATTAGAAAATTTATTTCGCATTTTTAAAATTCAATTCAATTACAGTAAATGGTTTCATTTATATTTATTTTCTCAACCCCATTCACAACCCTAAAAAAACTTTAATTTGTTGTATATTAATTTAATTTATTTTTATATTATTTGAATTACAATAATTTATAAGTATTATTACGTATGCTAATTTATTAATCCACAATTCATGTTACACACTTTCATTGCATTATTTCCCATTAATACCACATTATTCCGGATAGAACTGCTCCATTCACTCTCTTACTATCCGTAATCAAATATCAGATTGCCTTGCCCAACGTTTCCTCTTAGCTATCTCGCCGCTGTATCCGCAGACGAATTAAATGCATTAACAGCAGATTTGTAATACGCCCACCACATCTTGTGACAAATACACACAAATTGTATACTAAGTATCCGCTGAGAAAAACTCGAAGCACGAGATGTGTGATGACAGTTAAAAAAAAAGTTACTCATAATTAATTTAAATAATGATCAAGCAGCTGAGAGTACTTAAACTATATGATTTCACAATTACGAGTAGTCAAAAAGAATTGAAGACTTGTCTTTAGGGCAAGAAAATTTTCAAACCCAACTTAGTAGTATAGCGACTGAAATGTTGTGATGCATGCGAGCGAGTATATTTAATTGTAATTAGGCAAAGCACCGACCGCAAAAGTCGAAGCGTTCGGCGCGTGTTTGTCTGTGTATTGGATGAGTCAACACGTCGTATGCGCAACGCGATGACTTGACAGCTGTATTAAATTATCAGTGCTTATCAGCTGATGCCGAATGTACTTCAAAAGTGCGACCATGAAAAATGAAAAGCTGACCGACATTTGCAATGTATTGCGTGCACTTTGGATTTACTACACTCGAAAATTTTAATTATTATTTACAACTGCTGTTCTTGTTGTTGTTGTTGTTGTCATCAATTACTACGAAATGCATTCAGGACATCGTGCACACACCGTTTATGTGGGTGTCCATGTGCCCGGAGGACGACGGCACTCGCAACGACGCCGCAAACATCATCACGGCGGCACAGGCTCTGCAGGAGTTGGAGCTGCTGCTGCGGTCAGTGGCAGCCTCGCTAGCTCAACCAGAGATAGCATCAGCGACAAGCAACAGGAAGTCGAGCGTCCAGGTGGGCAAACAAATTTGTCCCTTCCTTGTCCCATTGTAATTGTGCGAACTGAAACTGAAGAAGGTCAGGGACAAAAACAGAACATATGTGAGGCGACAATCAATGTCGAAGCGTCAGACTGATTACAGGATGTAACGACAACGCAGCCAGCAGAATACACAAATTACAGTCATTCGATTAATCAGGGCTGCTTGTTCAGAGGGGACACAAATGGATAGGAGAGCATTAAGTTACATATGGCTGATAAATGAGGCGAAAGCTGACAGTAATTGCACTGACTGTAATGCGATTTACAAGGATTCAACTCAATGCAAAATGACATAGTGTAAAATATTTTAACAGGGTTTAAAATTAAATAATTTCAACTTCATCCGAGAAGAGTTCTATAGAAATTATGAAAATAATTGACTTTAATTCACATTCGTTAACAAATTCCAGGCCATTTTAAAGTGATACCTTTGTAATACCTTTCACAAAGATAAATTAAATTTGCAATTTTTCCAGAAGATAAACATAAGTCCCTTTTTGAAGTTCGAAATATTTTTACATTTAGACTTAAATTTGTTCTATCAAAATCTTCGATAACAACTAAGTTCGTTTACTAAGTCTTTTATCATTAGACTGATAAAAAGATATTTGTTTATTTAAAATATAAATCAAAGTTAAATTCTAAATCTTAGCAGATCAAAAAATTATTAATGCAAATAAATACTGATAAGATAGAACTGGTTTTAATGCCAATAATTAGCATTAAATAATGAAAAAACTTGAATACAGCAAATATTAAGCAATTCAAAAATAGGATAAAAGTAGAATTCATCACAAAATTTAATACAGAGTAGAAAATGTCACCTACTTTCAATAAATATCCATAGCAATCATTGAAAATCGTTGAGGATAAAAGTAGAATTCTTCACAAAATCGAATATGGAGTTAAAAATGTCACCTAGTGTCAAAGAATATTCATAACACACATTTCAAATCGTTGAGCGAGGTCATCACGTCTCAAAGGTTTCCACTTTCATTTCGCAACATCTACTAACCAAACTAAATTAAGCTAAACTAAATGAAACAGCGACTAAGAGGCCATATGGTCAAGTCGAGCTAAATTCCCGTGCGGATCGGCCCCAAAATGATGGGGCCAATTAAGCGGATTAAGCTTCGAGACCTTCGGCCAAACGCATCGCTGACTCCTTGAGTGCCATTAATGTTTATTGACCTAATCGTGATATCTGCTCTTGACCTTTTTCCACCACCCCTGTCCCTCCATTAGCAACACCGCCCGCACAACGCGTACAATTTATACTGGGCGAGGACGTGGACGATGGCTCGCATGTATCGCATCCACTGTTCTCCGAGATGGGCATGCTCGTAAAAGAGGGCGACGAGATTGAATGGAAGGAAACGGCACGCTGGATCAAGTTCGAGGAGGATGTCGAAGAGGGCGGCAATCGTTGGTCCAAGCCACATGTGGCCACACTCTCGCTGCACTCGCTCTTTGAGCTCCGTGGCCTGCTGGCCAATGGCAGCGTAATGCTCGACATGGAGGCAAATAATCTGGAAGTCGTTGCGGATTTGGTTTGCGATCAGATGGTAAGCAGCGGCACATTGCCCGCTGGCGTCAAGGATAAGGTCAAGGATGCACTGCTGCGACGTCATCGTCATCAACACGAGTATGCAAAGAAGACGCGACTGCCCATCATCAGATCTCTGGCCGATATGCGCAATCAATCGTCATCGAAAAGTGAGTACCCCAGAACAAAGCAAAAATAATCGATTTAATTATCGAGGTTATTCTAAGCTCATCTCGTACGTTTGTTGCGCATCATAATCATAAAACAAAAAACAATACATGAGTTACTAAAATGTCCTGACATAATGTTTATACTAACTGAGCTGCAGACGCGTTGCATGCCACATCGCCAAATTACGGCATGGAGGGATGCCACACACCCGTGACGCCGAGCTATGTGTGTAGCAAGGATCAGCGTGGTTGTTATCTCGCTGTTCCCACAGGTATAGAGACTCACACACTTCCACATCGATCTCTCGATCTGCCAAAATGTTGTTGCTTCCACGCACCTCAGCACAGCTGTATAGCGAGCACGCACCTAATTAAAAGAAAATCCAACGAGTACTATACAATATTGATAGCGAGGCTGTCCAAGTCTGTCCCAACGAGAAACGACTTCTAAGCCAGCTCGCATCGTTAAGATCATGCATATTCATTCAGCACATCTCATCAATCAATCACCAGTGTTGTACAACGCCTTTTGCGGCTACCATTCTAACCATTCGCTCGCTCTCGCTCTCGCCTTTGCTCTCTTGCCCTTGATACATTAAGCCGACATGGGCGCTATTGGCGTTACCACCTGGTTCCATGCGGGCGCCTCGCCCTCGCATATTTCAGCTGGCCAGCAAGGATCGCAGCCTACGACGCAGCAAGTGCAAAGTAATCGTCTTACCACAAAAATGAAAATTATTTTACTTGTGTTCCTACCAAAAATAGCACGCTCTAGTTTGGCTGTCTCTCTCTCTCTCTCTCTTTCTACATCTTTAACTCTGTCTCTATTCTAAGTATAATTTTTTTCGCTATATATACTATATGAATTCTATACAACCCGTCCACCTTGGTCACACTACGTATACGTGATGCTGCAGACTTAACGCGAGACAATCTTAGATATCCTGTTCTTTTTGTTTTCTTTGGTTTCGTTTCGTTTGATTTTTGCAACGATTTGAACTCACAATGCAACCCAAACAATTTGCAGTTGAAGAACAGTCTGGCAACGCTTTGCTGGCAACGACACCGTTATCGCTAACAGCCAGCGAGCCTGGACCACCTGGCAACACTGGCAATAATGGCAGTTCCAATGCCCTGGCGATGGGAATGGGTCGTTTTCTAACGGTACCCGGCAAGCCTAGCAACAGAGCGCTTGGTAAACGAAACCAAACTTCAACATTAAACCAAACAAATATCCAACTATCAAGAACCAGCAAGTTATCGTTATCGTTATGGTTGCCCTTACTGTTCGTTTAGCGTGTCTGCATTTTTTATTTATTATAATTAAATTAGCTGGAAATCAAATACGGCACAACGTTTTGTTTTCTGTTTGGTAGCATAGAAAAAAGTTAAAAGCAGCTGAAAATTTGCATGTGATTTAATTGAAGAAAAAACATTGGAACCTAGTATACGAGTAAGGCAAGAGTTTTCAAAGTTTAATAGAATATTCCGAATGTACATATTCAAGTTGCAAAACTATCGATTGTGCGATAGTATTTCCGAGAGAATATAATTTGAATTTGTTTTTTATTTATCTTCAAATCTTAAATCGTTTTCCTTACTATCGATTACATATGTTACTATCGATATTTTTGCAATACTTCATAACTAACACTAATACTCTCACAAACCCACACAAAAATTTCCGCTTATCGATCACAGTTCACTTTAATACTCAGCTCTGCATGTTAAACTCTTTTCACTTTCATTTCTGATTTCGCCCTGAAATTGATCTATTTGAAACTAAACTTTTATGCACTTTTGTATTTTTTCCATTGAATTTTATAATTTATGTTGTCGTTGTCGTTGCTGTTGTTGTAATGCCTATCCAAAAACACACCTAAATACAACCACAACACGAACTTCCAATCAACCAAACAACTTGCACGACTGCCTGCCAATCCAATAAAAATAAAACCTGAAAAAAACCGAAAACACACTTCTGCGAATATTCGAAACACTTCGACTAATGTAGAGAAAAAATCAAATTCCAAAAATCTGCGGCCCGCACAAAATCTGCCTATGATCACAGAGGATATGGTGAAGAGTCCCAGCAGTCAATCGATGGCCAGACAAACAAGCGGCACCGAACTTGCCGAGCAACAACACAAGGGCAACACGCACTTTATGCGCAAGATTCCCCCAGGCGCTGAGGCGAGCAACATTTTGGTGGGAGAGGTCGACTTTCTGGAGCGTCAACTCTCCTGTTTCATACGCCTGAGTCAGGCAGCCGTAATGGGTGATCTTACAGAGGTGCCAGTGCCAACAAGGTAAGACGGAGAATAATTTGATAGAATGCTCCTCATACAAAGAGAACAAAATAGAGAAAAATATAACTAACTATAAAATACAAAGTTAAGTAAGCAAAAATCTTGTATTATTGTCGAAGTTTTAAATTCTTATACTGACACATGCTTCTTATCTCATTTACATTTCTTCGCTATAGATTCATCTTCATCTTGCTGGGTCCGCCTGGCAGTCAGAGCAATTTCCATGAGATTGGACGTGCCATGGCCACGTTGATGTCCGATGAGATCTTCCATGAGGTCGCCTATCGTGCACGCAAGCGTGATCATCTGCTCGCCGGCGTGGATGAGTTCTTGGATGCGGTCACAGTATTACCCCCAGGCGAATGGGATCCCACCATACGTATTGAACCACCCGCTGCGATTCCCTCGCAAGAGGTACGCAAGCGTCCGCCAGAGTTGCCCAAGGAGGAGATCGACGAGGAGGAGGAGGAGCAGCGACTGCGCGAAGAGTCGGGTTTGTCGCGTACTGGACGTCTCTTTGGTGGCCTCATCAATGATATTAAACGCAAGGTACCCTGGTATTTGAGTGATTACAAGGATGCACTTTCCATGCAATGTGTTGCCTCCTGGATCTTTTTGTATTTCGCTTGCTTGTCACCCATCATTACCTTTGGTGGTCTCTTGTCGGAGGCGACGGGCAAGAATATGGCTGCTATGGAATCGCTGGTGTCTGGGTTTGTTTGCGGCATGGGTTATGGTTTCTTTTCCGGCCAGCCGTTGACAATTTTGGGTTCCACCGGTCCAGTTCTGGTCTTTGAGTCTATTGTGTATGAGTTCTCCATGGCACAAGGCTGGGACTATATGACATTCCGGTTCTGGATCGGCATGTGGGTCGCCGTCATTTGTGTCGTGCTGGTCGCAATTGATGCCAGCGCTTTAGTTTGTTATATCACACGCTTCACCGAGGAGAATTTCGCCACATTAATTGCCGTGATCTTTGTGTACAAAGCTATCGAGAATGTTGTTGTCATTGGCAAAACTTTCCCAGTGAATCAGGGCATCTACGATTGCATTTGCACGCCGCCGTTGCAGAGCAATGCAAGCGTCTTGGAGTTTGCCAAATACAAATGGGATTCCTGTGAGGTAAGTAAAGCTCACTTTAGCCGATTAGTCAGTCCGATTTAGATCTTTCAGATCAAATCATCTTCAAATTTGATCTTTCGTTGGCAATGCAGATCATGTGAATATAAATTAGGGGAGCTTTTTTGAAGCTGGCAACTAGAAATATAATTTGTAAACTCCTTTAATTTGTATCATTCTGAAAAGATGAGTCGAGGTATCTCGTATTCGATCACACTCCACTGTTGCACTCTTACTTACATATTTCCTCAATTTAATCTTTATCCTTATATTCTTCTTTTCCCAGTCCTACAATGGTACGCTGGTTGGCCACGATTGCGGCACACCGCCCACCGAGAACGTCTTCCTCATGTCCGTGGTGCTTTGCACCGGAACATTCATTCTCTCCACAATACTGAAGGAGTTCAAGAACGCGCTGTTCTTCCCCTCGATTGTGCGACAGTATATCAGTGATTTTAGCGTGCTCATTGCCATCTTTGCCATGACCTTCTTTGACTATTCACTGGGTGTGCCCACCCAGAAGCTGGAGGTGCCACACGAATTGAAACCGACGCTTAGCACACGTGGTTGGCTGATACCGCCATTCACCGAGAAGAATCCTTGGTGGTCATCCATCATTGCTGTCTTCCCTGCCATGTTGGGCACCATTCTCATCTTTATGGATCAACAGATTACAGCGGTGATTGTCAATCGTAAGGAAAACAAATTGAAGAAGGGTTGCGGCTATCATTTGGATCTGTTTGTGCTGTCTGGTCTGATAGTCATCTGCAGTATGATGGGACTTCCCTGGTAAGTTAAGGGAGTGTTCAGGGTTGTTTGCCTAGACTAATCACGTTGTCCTAAATGCATCTTCAGGTTCGTGGCTGCCACCGTGCTGAGCATTAATCATGTCAATTCATTGAAACTGGAGTCGGAGTGCAGTGCCCCTGGTGAGAAACCACAGTTTTTGGGTGTGCGCGAGCAGCGTGTGACACACATCATGATCTTCCTAACGATTGGTGGTTCCGTGCTGTTGACACCGCTGCTCGGAAACATACCGATGCCAGTCTTGTTTGGCGTCTTCTTGTACATGGGCGTGGCCTCGCTCAAGGGTCTGCAATTCTTCGATCGCATACTGATTATGTTTATGCCAGCGAAATATCAGCCGGACTATATGTTCCTGCGTCAGGTGAGAACACACAAATATCCCAATTCGATTGTTTCCTTAACTAAATATTTCGTTCTCCCTTAGGTGCCCATCAAGCGCGTGCATCTGTTTACGATCATTCAGTTGGCCTGCTTGATCATTTTGTGGCTGATCAAGAGCTTCCCGCAGACCTCCATTTTGTTCCCCCTGATGTTGGTCGTCATGATTGGCATTCGTAAGTCGTTGGACTTTGTGTTTACGCGACGCGAACTCAAGATTTTGGATGACATTATGCCGGAAATGACGAAACGTGCGGCAGCGGATGATCTGCATCAATTGGACGCTGAGGTGGGCTTTTGTCAGAAATATTTACCGTTTTTCGGTGGACGCGGCAAGCGCGAACCGAAGGGCAGTCTTGATGCTGGCTTGGACGGTGCTGCCAATCCAAATGCTGGTGCACAGATCAAGTGCAACATCTCAAATGCCAATGAAAAGGAATTCGAGGCACAAAGTAGTTTGCTCAAAAAATGAGCACACCACCACCAAACACAACAAATAGCACACACGATCTGCACGCACAACAACAAAACACCCAACACAATAGAACAACACGAGTGCTTGGTCACACTTTGCTCTGAACAGTGCTGCCCAAAACGTTCGCGCTTGCGGTCGCAGTGCTGCACAATCCACCAAAAAAGAACTCCAAGCAAAACAGAAAATCAATTCAATTATATACAAATACTATTTGTGTCTAATTTGTTGGAAATTATTTTTAGGGATTCTTTGTTTTTATTTTTGCATTTTGTTGTATAAAAATGCATACTTATATATATACTACATATTTTTAAATAATGGGGTTTTATACAACTCTATACTTATATATTTTGATCGTGTTTTTCAACAGTATTCTCTGTAAATGTTTTTCCCTTAATTTCTAGCATGGAATTATTTGCATTTTGTTTTTTCTCTTAAAAATATGTCTTTTTGCTTATGAACGAACTTTACTATTTTCCTAATTTCTTTCCAAAACATAATGCTCAATATTCTAATTGTTATTATTATTATTAATTATATACTACAAAAAAAAAAAACGAAATTGTACCTACGCTAATGGCCCTATTTGTACTATATATATGCTACTATCTAAAATTCTGTTATTTCCTAGTGCATATTATTCAATTATGAAATGTGTTATCTCTACTTACGCTATTCCTACAATATTTGTATTTATACATATACATTTATATATATATATATCGACATAGTATATAGTCTACACACACATAAATGTTAATGAAAAACTAGCTTAAGTAGTCTGCGCAAGTAAATCTATTAAATGTATACATGTTAAATAATTTTACAACAAAATCATAGTACAAGTAACTAACACTAAACACAAATTTAGCGAAATTGGCAACAAAAAACCGACAACAACAAATATTTGTAGCGACTTTGATGTAAACGAAAAAGGCCAACACCAAACACACAAAAAAATAAAATCAAAAATATTTGGCAAAAAAAAAACCGCACACACAGTGAAGAAATCCAACTAAATTGTTAGCAAAACGTTTCACAACACTACACAGCAAATTGGCGTTTAGATTTCACTCGATCAGTCCAAACACCAAACTATCACCGTTAGCTCGATCTTTCTACCTCTCCACTATCCACTCTTTATCTCTATTTATCTCTCTCTTGCTCGCCTGTGAGTTGAGTATCAAAAAGAAAAAACAACAACAAAACCTGTCTTATATTAAAGGACAATCATCAGCCAGCCAGCTACAACAACGGTGGCAACTCTGGCGGTGGCTCGGGTGCCACAACCATTCACATACCGTTATCGGGCAACAAACTGAGCAACAATGGCAACGTTCCGGCTGCTGCCACGCCGCCTTTGGACGTTAATCGCACTGCGGTCTGGCAGCAGATCAACAAGGATGGAACCTCCGAGCAACTGATCATACCCGTCACTGTCAAAGTTCGTCAAATCAATGGCAATCAGTAAGTGTTCTTCACAGCTAATATGCGAATAGAGGAGTTATTACGCTAGGCGGCCATTAAAAACAAAAACCAAAACCAAAAACCCATCATCAATTATCCCTCAACAAATAATTAACGAAAACAAGAAAAAGTATATTGTATATATCACATAATCATTTGCATTCGACCATGCCTCCTGCAGTTCCTCGACAAATGCCGCCCTCTCGCCACGCCTATCGCCCATGCACGAGGCCGATGAGTATATCGAGTCGAATAACAAGATGACGGCAGCAGCCCCACGATGGCAACGACAACCCCTACGAATCTGGCCAACAACTGTAAGGAGGCATCTGGGAAATTGGATGCTGCCGCGGTTAACACACAGAACCCAGCCAACATAACGCCAGTTTAAAGTGGGCAACCTTTATACCAAAAGAAAAACAGAAACCAAAAACTTCACTAGAAAATGTGTGCACAAAATAAGTAGATCAAAATGGGGGACGCAAAAGAATGTCGCAAATACATACCAGTATCATAAGTTATGATTCATAACTATATATATATATATACCACATACATTATAAAATTATATATACCCATATATTCGTAGTGAATTTAAGGACAGAATTTGGTAAACATTTTTTAGATGTGCCAGTAGTCGCATTTACCAAATGCCTAAATATGAACGACAAGACAACTTATAGAGTTACTTAACTTCGGCATGTCGAAGCTTAAAAGTCCTAGCAGAGTGCATAAAATAGAAAACAAATTAAAAAGTATTTTTAACAATAATTATCTTCACATTCCAATTTTCACTTCTTATTGTCCGATTTCATTTTAGCAAGAATAAATAAATTTAAAAAATATAACCAATAACAATACTACTGCTGGGATAATAAATACAAATAAACGTAAATAATGTCAAAGAATTTAGGCTCAGGTACATGTTTTACAAGTATCATTTATACTGAATAATAGTTGCAACTGCATTCCAAAGAATACAAATAATACAAAGAGATAATGTATGTATACACTTTTTTAATGGAATTTTATAAAGAACGATCCACATTGTCAATTCGATACAATATGAATCTTAGAGAGAAGTTTTTATGTTTTAAAACATTAATTTCTTTTTGCACTTTTGGCTCGTTTGAATATTGATATGGGTTGGGGATAAGCTGTGATCTTATAGTAGTGTGATGGGGTTTTATGTTTATGGTGTGCGAGTTTGTTGGGGGGGAAATATATAAAAGAGCCGTCTTAGCGAATCTAGCCAAAGTCAATAAAATGAAGAAATAAACAAGAAAACCAAACTGTAAACAAATGTATTATAATTTATACATTATGCTAAGTTCGAAGTGAAACACACACACACTCACACACAGAAACAATACATTAAAGATATGCCTATAAAATATTGAATAAAAGTACAGATTAAATATCTCTATGTTTGATTTCTAGTTTTAGACTAGTATCTGTTTTTGTTTCAGTGTATTTTGTGCATAGTTCTCTCAGTGTGGCACATTGTACATACATAATACATTCAAACTAGCACAAAACTCTATATATATATTGATATATGCCTGCTCCCATCAAGCATCTATCAGTCAATCAATCAATCAGTCAACTAGTCAATCAATCATCAAACTAATGTCAACTCATTTTTGCATCGTGTTGATGTCTAAAAAACTATACCCACATCTAGAATGCTATCAAAATTGTATTTAAGTGTATGTATCCCAACAGATGATGTCTAGATTTCAACTGGAACTTTCCAGTTTTATTTCCAGTGTATTTCGATATTAATGCTCACAAATTTCATATTTACAGAACCCAAAACTTGATACGACGAAGCAATTATGGCGTGGATATCTTACATCAACAGAAACATCCGTTTGAATCGATGATTTAGTTGCAACCAATTAACCAATTTAATCAATTTGTATAACTCTCTTACATGTGTATAACTCGTTACTATATATATTTACGGTATTATTATTGATGTATTAATTATGTACATACCACCAACGTTCTCCATTGCCGACCCCTCGTTTTTCTTAACATATCCAGAGTGCGTTATTCAAGGCACAAAAAGAAGGAACACACAAATCACATTATTTATTAACTATGCGGGACGTCAACATATCAACACTACAAGTAAATAGCAACCTCAATGATAACATTCCAAACTACCTGATCCATGAATTTATTATGAATAAAACGTTTCAAATGTGTGTTTTTTTCACTTGCTCAATTTAATAAAGCGCTTGGCTCGCTTTTTAACAGAAACTGTCGATTCGATTAGTTATCGATTGTGTTCAGCAAGTGGTGGCGGTAACGATAACAATATATTAGTAACGGTTGATTATTTCCGTTATTCGCGTCGCGTACAAATAGTATGAAGCTTTCATATATGGAAGCGATCTATTTAACTAAAGCAATTTTGTTATATGTATTAAATGCCTCCTAATTATATTTAATGCTTGCTAAGCATTCAGCCGGATAAGTTGGCAGTCAATTTCAATTCGATACGCTTTTACTGTGGTGCATATATTTTAAATACTAGACAGCAAGCAGTCGATTGCACTCAGCTGCTAGTGTGGTGGCAGACCGATAACAATACTTTGTGCATTTGTTATGCGTTGCCGTTTTGCAACACTCTTTACCTCAACCAGCTGTTGGGCCGTTGCAGCACGTAGCGCGTGTTTTTACATAAATTGACTATATTATCAATTAAAAAGCAACTAAAATGTCGCTTATAACGCGCGTGCTAAACGGCAACTTGCCGCTGCGCATCAATGCCATCAACACGTTGCGTCAGGTGAATAAAATCATATACAACTTGTTGGCTTTTCCAGCATGGGCTTATGCGGCTCATTATGTAATTTGAAATAACTAATTGTATGCATTCCAAATAGTTGCAATGCGGCTACAGCTCGCATGCCAAATATGCGGAACACAAGCCCATCGAACGCATACGCAACATTGGCATCTCGGCGCACATTGACAGCGGAAAAACAACGCTGACCGAACGTATACTTTTCTACACCGGACGCATTGCGGAAATGCACGAGGTGCGTGGCAAGGACAATGTTGGTGCCACCATGGACAGCATGGAGCTGGAGCGGCAACGTGGCATCACCATCCAATCAGCTGCCACTTACACCATGTGGAAGGACACCAATATCAATATCATCGATACTCCAGGTCACGTGGACTTTACTGTGGAAGTGGAGCGTGCTCTCCGTGTTCTAGACGGTGCTGTTCTGGTGCTTTGTGCCGTGGGAGGTGTACAGAGTCAAACGCTGACGGTGAACCGGCAGATGAAACGCTATAACGTACCCTGCTTGGCGTTTATCAATAAGCTGGATCGTTTGGGATCGAATCCGTATCGTGTGTTGTCGCAAATGCGTTCCAAGATGAATCACAATGCTGCCTTCATACAGCTGCCCATTGGCGTGGAGAGTAATTGCAAGGGCATTGTGGACCTGGTGCAGCAACGTGCCATATACTTTGAGGGTGAACACGGCATGGATATTCGTCTAGATGAAATACCACAAGATATGCGCGTAGAAAGCGATGAGCGGCGACAAGAACTCATCGAGCATCTGTCCAATGCTGATGAGACGTTGGGAGAACTGTTCCTGGAGGAGAAACCCTTCACGGAGGCGGACATCAAGGCAGCGCTGAGAAGAACCTGCATTAAACGCACTTTTACACCTGTCTTGGTGGGAACAGCTCTCAAGAACAAGGGCGTGCAACCGTTGCTCGATGCTGTCATCGACTATTTGCCCAATCCCGGAGAGGTAGAGAATCTGGCTTATATCGAGCAGGAGGGCAAGGACCGCCAACAATTTGTGTTGAACCCGGCGCGCGATGGAAAGGAGCCCTTTATGGGTTTGGCCTTTAAACTGGAGGCTGGTCGCTTCGGTCAACTGACTTATCTGCGTTGCTACCAAGGTGTGCTCCGCAAGGGCGACAACATCTTCAATGCGCGCACGAACAAAAAGGTGCGAATTGCGCGTCTGGTGCGTTTGCACTCTAATCAAATGGAGGATGTCAACGAGGTCTATGCTGGTGACATTTTCGCCTTGTTTGGCGTCGATTGTGCTTCTGGTGATACTTTCACCACAAATCCCAAGAATAACATGTCCATGGAATCCATATTTGTGCCTGAACCCGTTGTCTCCATGGCCATCAAGCCAAACAACACCAAGGATCGCGATAATTTCTCCAAGGCCATTGCTCGCTTCACCAAAGAAGATCCCACATTTCATTTCTACTTCGACAACGATGTCAAAGAGACACTTGTCTCGGGCATGGGCGAATTGCATCTGGAGATCTATGCACAGCGCATGGAACGTGAATATGGTTGCCCAGTGACGCTGGGCAAACCAAAGGTCGCCTTCCGTGAGACCCTTGTTGGTCCTTGCGAGTTTGACTATCTACACAAGAAGCAATCGGGTGGATCTGGACAATATGCGCGCATTATTGGCATCATGGAACCCTTGCCACCAAATCAAAATACGCTGCTGGAGTTTGTAGATGAAACGGTGGGAACCAATGTACCCAAACAGTTTGTGCCCGGTGTAGAGAAGGGTTATCGTGAAATGTCCGAGCGTGGCATGTTGTCTGGACACAAATTGTCAGGCATTCGCTTCCGCCTTCAGGACGGTGGTCACCATATTGTGGACTCTAGCGAGTTGGCATTTATGCTGGCCGCTCATGGCGCCATTAAGGAGGTGTTCCAGCAGGGCGCTTGGCAAATTCTGGAGCCCATTATGTTGGTCGAGGTTACGGCGCCTGAGGAGTTCCAGGGCGCTGTTATGGGACACTTAAGCAAGCGACATGGTATCATCACGGGCACCGAGGGCACTGAAGGTTGGTTCACCGTCTATGCGGAGGTTCCACTCAACGATATGTTTGGCTACGCCAGCGAGCTGCGGTGAGTAATGAGTTTGAGAAGGTTTGCTCTACTTTGTAGTAGACATCCCCATTTCTATTTAATTTTAAATTGGCTTTGAAGAATTGTTTATTTATAAAAAAAAAAACTAATTTCATTATAAATTTAATATTACAGCTCGAGCACGCAGGGTAAGGGCGAGTTCACCATGGAATACTCACGCTATTCCCCATGTCTGCCCGATGTTCAGGATCAAATCGTGCGTCAATATCAGGAATCCCAGGGTCTTTCGCATCCCGAAAAGAAGAAAAAGAAGAACTAAATCACAACTCTCGCTTAGCTTAATTTTTTAGTGTTTAAAGTCGATTGAATAATTGTAATTTATGCAACAAATCTTTAGTTTTTACTGTGATAAATCACTGACAATTTGTACAGATTTTTTTTTTGCGTGAATAAAAGCAAAAAATAAGCGCAAATTTTAAATTCAATTCAAATTGTGCGGGCAACATATTTGGTATTTTTAGTATAATTTTATAGTTTGGTAAACAACTTATTTTCAAATGCTTAAAGTGTTTTTTCTATTTTTCATTGCTATAATCACTATTAAACGCTTTACATATTGCGAATGTAAAAAAATAAAACTAATTTGTAAATTTAATTTAAACTGTGTCCGCAAAATTTTTAGTATTTTGTAGTATAAAACTGAAATGCCCTTGGTGACTTTATTTCCGAAGCTTAAATTCAAAATATGAAATGTCTTTCACGTTCTATATCTTATGATTTTATTATGTCAATCGCAGCTCAACCTTGTGCAAGTTTTAGAGAAAATAAAATCAAGAACTTAGAATTTATTTTGTGTACTTTCCAGTAAATACCACATATATTATATGTTATACGTCATATAACATAAATTTGCTGGTAACACTTCGTCGCAAAATTAACATTGTCATTGTGAGCACAACAGCTTTCTGTTAGCGAGGCTGCCAAATGTTAACGCTGTCGTAGTCGTTGACGTTGTTGTTGTGTCGACGTCGAGCCAACGGTGAGCAACGTCGCGCGTGAAATTAAAATAAAATAATAAATATTGAGCAAAGCATTGACGTTGCGTGAGGTTCGCATGCGAAAAAAAACAATGCGCAAGAATCGAGTGCAAACAAACGTTGCGAAATCTAATGGAACGCGAAATGGTAGCATAAATCGAAGAAACTAGCGAAATTACTAGCATACAAGAAAAAATTAAACGAGAAAAGTCAAACAAATTGAATCGACGACAATAGCAGCAAAAGCAACAACAACAAAAGTGTGTGAAATGGAAAAGGGGTGCTTCTTCTTCCGCTTCTGTTGTAGGTGTAGTTTAGTAGGATATTGCTTAAATCGAAAATTCGCTGACAGATCATCGTCATAAAATACGCGCGCGGCGTGGCAAAAACACACACACAAAATATATATTTTGGAAAATTCAATACAAAACGGCGCGAGAATAACAACAACAAAAAGAAAGACAGAGCGTACATAAAGGCAAAGAAGGCAAAGCAGCTGTGTCTTTCAGTGTGTGCTTATGTGTGTTTGTTTGTGCATGTGTGTTCGTGTGTTTATGTGAAGACAACAGAGAAAGAGCGAATCAAAGCGAATTACAAAGTAGCAGCAGCAACAAAAACAACGGCAACGGTAATCCACGACAACAACAACAACTTCCTCTTTGGGCATTTGCAAACGCATTTACACACACTTACCTGAGTTACAACTACAAGCGCATCAACTGCAGCAGCCAAAAGCAGCTGACACTATCTCCCTCTCGCTCTGACGTCTTTCGCTGCTCTTGTACAATTAATGAACGCCTACGCTGACGTTGACGCCGCTGTCGTAGTCGTCGTCGTATAATGCAAAACGCCCAAAACATAACGAGAGCAACAACAACAGGAACCAGATCAGAAATTACCGTAACAACAACAACTTCCAGCCGCTTTCTTCTCAACTAGTCAAGACTCCAGACCCCCCTGCAGAGACAGCGACCTCGACAAACATATCCGTCGTATTAAGTACAGTTTATAAGGCTTATACAGTATAATATAAGAGTACAACATGGATTGGATTATCAGCGATGAATTGGACATTAAGGTTAGCCATGTTGTTGGCTGGGCGGCCGCCACAGCGATGGTAGTTGGGGGCGTGATTCCCTATGTACCGCAGTACATTGAAATCAAGAAGACACAGGACGCCGAAGGCTTCTCCCTTTACGTCTGCCTAGCGCTGTTGGTGGCAAATTCGCTGAGGATACTCTTCTGGTAAGTTCATTATCAACACAATAAATTCCAAGGGGAATACCAATGATTTAAGTTAGCTGATAATAATAAAAACTACATTACTAGCGGAATACCAATAATAATAAAAGCTTTTCCTTCACTATTTTTATTATTCGATCGTTGGAAATATTTAGGATCATTTTATATTGTTGAAGGAGAAAAGAATTAGATATTATAAAAAATTAGTAAAATTATTTCATCATTAAATTTATTGTGCCATAAGTATTATGAAATAAGCAGAAATAATTCGAAAAAACATTATTACTATGTATATAAAAGACTATCTCAAAATGAAAAGCATTACAAGCAAAGAAACGAAAACTTCGGTTCCGCTCCAATAATCAAAAACTTATTTTTGCACTATGAAATTTTTAGAAATCATTAAGTATACAATTATTATTATGCACAACCAAATTGATTTAAGTATTTAGCTTTCGAGGCGGCGATTAAACAGATCCCAAATGACGCGCCCTTGTCATAACACTCATTTGTTATCTCTATCCCACTTAGGTACTTATAAACGCAGGCGCCTCTATTGTATTGTTTTTGTTGTTGTTGTTTTTTTTTTGTTTATCAGGCGGGTTATCGGACAACGTTTATAACGCTCGCTCGCCTGATGATCTCATGGCACATGTCTAGCCAAGTCATGATTCTTAGCCGATTTCCAGGCATGCTCATGCAATAGATTGTACTAAGTTTATTACATTGACCAAGGCCTCATTTTTAGACGAACTTATTATGTACCTAACATGCTGGACTACTATATCTTTATGACGGTGTGTTTCGGGGTGGTTCGATTTAGCGTCATCATGGTTAATAGCATTCTCCTCATTTTATGGGAAAAATGACGCAAACTTCTGGCTTACTAAATTATGTGCATAATGATATAGAGTTTTCTGCGAACAACAAAATATTCCTCTACTTAAAATAATTATAAAGGGCCTCTGGAAATTTTGAAACAATGCACGGAAATGAAAATAAACTTGAGTCAAGTATTATCTGCAATCACGTGTAATACACATGTTTATTCCAATTTCAACTGATCTGTAGTTAGGTGTCAGCTATGGTGAAAAATGATAACGATGACACATTTAATTGCCTTTCGCGTTGAATCATCGTTTGTGAGAGTGAATCAAATTCCAGCCACCAATATTAATTCAATTTGAATAACTGTGCAAAATGACTATCAATGTCAGGGTTCCTTCTTCCCGAACCAGTTTCAACTGCAATTTATAGCGCCTTTCTAGAAGTACACCGCAAAAAAAAAGTAGGGCTACAATAAAAATAACGATAAACTATGATTCAAATGTGTGTCACCTTATAAATTATTATTGAAAAAACATAACTATTTATAAGTTCGTAGGTTCGTATTTGGGTTTTCTTCATTTCTGTGGCTTTACTCTATATAAGGTCTTAAAATTTAACTTGTTTGATTTGTTTAGCTCAGTGTACATTTTTTCCCTTTACTGAACTTGAATTATGGTCAAAACAAGTTTAGCTAGAGCACTTTTATTTATGTTCGCTAAAAAAATAATCTAAAAATGCGAAAAATACTTGTTTACTTTCATACTTGTTTACTATGTTGTAATTAATCAATAATACACTGTAAGCAAGCGATGCGAAGCTAATAAAGATAAAGTTTTCAAGCTCTATACATAAAGCTCTCTAATTCAATTATGCTCTAATCGATTTAAATTGTTGAAATTTAATTAATGCATCTTCCAAGAAAGTCTAAAAATATTCGTTTATTAGCAAATATTGTTTGCTTTTTTTTATTTCTATGAAGTGTGATGAAATGTTAGGCTAGTGTAATAAAAGAAATGAACAGCATTCATCTTCTCTTTATTTTCACATTCTTTTTGCAATTATAAAATGGAATTTCAACTTTCTTGCTATACAATTGTTGGTTTTATTATTTGTGTTGAAAATACTCTATTTTATGGTTCTTTAAATTACATTCTACAATCTATTTAAAGAAGCGTTGAAAATACCTTTCTGTATTGTTTTAAGTTTCGACAGAAATCAATCAGTTGTACTGCTCTTTGATCAACTGAAATGAAATGTGTTTGGCAGCACATAAAAATAACAAACAAAGGAAGGCCCAAAACGGGTTTTTTATTTTGTTACTTTTTGTTTTTTGTTGAACCACAGCTGATTGGATTGGACTGGAAGTGAACCACCATCATTGCAATCCAGGGTTAACCACTTCCACCAGCTGTGAGTGTGTGTGTGTGTGTGTGTGTGTGTGTGTGTGTGTTTTTTTTTTTTTTTTTTTTTTTTTTTTTATTCGTAGTATAGGTTAGAAAAAGTTTACAGAGTGGAGTTATAGGAAATTATGTCTAGAGACAAGGAAGAAGAAAACCGAGTTAGCGGAGCCTGGCTCTTGTGGGACGGCCGCGAAGCAATGCTTCACAAGTGCGTCGGCGCCACTTACTCCCTCGTTCGTTGTCTTGCCTTCTCGGCCCTCCTTTGCTCGTTCATGACCGCAGCCACAAATTGGCTGATCAGTGTCCAGTTAGTGGACGATACCAGCATCAGCGGAACCAATGTCGACACGGTTAACCTCTCACCAATTGCAACTGCCAGCTCTTGTCTGAGGGTTGCGTATCTACCGCACTGGAAGATTACGTGCTCGGCGTCCTCCACCGCAGTCGGGAAACAAGCGGGGCACTCTTCGGCTGTGTCGTGTCCGAGCCGGAACAAGTAGCTCCTGAAGCAGCCGTGGCCACTGATGACCTGGGTCAAGTGAAAATTCAACTGGCCGTGACTCCTTGTCGTCCATTCCTTAATGAGAGGGATAAGCCGGTGAGTGTGTGTGTGTGTGTGTGTGTGTGTGTGTGTGTGTGTGTGTGTGTGTGTGTTTGATTATCGCTTTATGCTATGTGAATGCTTAATGTCACTTCCGAAGCACTTGTAAATTATTAACAAAGTCTTTGCAAAATAAATACGGCAACGGCAAGTGGCAAAAAGTGGAATCAACTGGTGGCAGACGTCGAATTGTCTGCCACGCTGTTGTGTTGCGACAGTGGCAATCAATAATTTAATTGAGTACTCATTCCCATTCTCGAACTCGTACTCATACTCATACTCATACCCATACATTTCGCTGCCAAGTGAATCAGCTGTTTTCAAATACCGTTTCCTTTCAATGTCATACGACAAAGAACTCTAGAATATCCGCATGGGGGTGTGTGTGTGTGTAAGGGTGTTGTTACCACCTCCTAAGTCTTGCGTATTTATAGCGTGACTCTGCGGGTGGCAAGTTCTTGTGTCACGCGATTGCCTTCGAGCCACCAGCGAGGCGCCAGCATTAGATGGACAGCATTTTGATTGTGCTGCAGCGTGCGGCTGATTAACAAAATGTGAACAAACAACATTCAAATGATATAATAACCAACAACAATAACATAAAACGCGTGTTTCTTTCTCTATATTTCTCACTATATCTTGAAATACTTGCAATCAGCATTGAAACTATCACAGTTTCTGGCATTGAAACATTTACCTAGCACTAAGTATTTGCCCATGGGACCGTGAAGGCTTCTCACAAATGTTAGATTGAGCCCTTGGGATTGGCAAACTTCGGCTGGTTATTGGCTTCCATAAAAAATATAAATAAACAATCATAAATGAGTAATTATAACACTAATTGTATAATTAACTTCTTGTTTATATAAAGTAAACCAATACAAGTAATTAAGTGTTTATAAGCACTGAATAAATTAATAAACAACATTAAATCAATTAAGTTGGTTCTTTTAAATTAAAATTGTTTTCTAATTCCATTGAAATTGGTCTTAGCTTTATTTGTATAGTTATCAAAATGATATACATATATACAAGGTGCGTTCCAAAGTAAACAGGACTTTTTGAATCTAGCGCCCTCTGGTGGCGCCATATTTATGTCAATTGGTGCGTTAGAATCTGCTATCCTTTATCGACTTCCAGTAAAAATTTTATGATATTTCATCTATTGGAAGTGAAGTTATTGCGTTTTAAGTGTCAGTATGTTTTTGTCATCGGTGCGAAAATGAGCTTCGAACAAAAAGCCAACATTAAATTTTGTTTTAAAACTTTTACCGAAACGTTTCAATTGATAAAAAAAGTTTATGACGATGGTTGCCTATCCCGTAGCAGAGTGCACGAGTGGTTTCAACGTTTTCAAAGTGATCGTGAGGACATAAATGACGATGAACATGTGGGCCAACCAAAATCCGTGATCACAGAAAATTGCATCGAAACTGTGCGTGAATTCATAAAAAATCAGCCGAAATCATCATTGAAATTAATGGAAATAGAATTGAACATCTCCAAAACATCGATTTATCGCATTTTGACCGAACATTTGGGTGTGTGCACGGTTTGTTCCGCACAAATTGACTGACGTCCAAAAATCGCTCAGAATTAAACATTCGAAGAACCGACTATTTGACCAAAAATCACATTTTAACCATCAACCACTCCCCGTATTCACCTGATATTGCACCGTGCGACTTCTACCTTTTCGGAAAAATGCATTTGCCGATGAAAGGAAAGCGTTATGCAGACGTCGAGGCCATTCAAAAGGCTTGCACCGGCATACTGGAGGCCATACCGGGCAACGAGCTAAATCACTCGTTCGACTTGCTTTTGGACCGTGCAAAAAGCTGTATTAAAGCAGAAGGAGACTATTTTGAATAATATAAATTGATTTTGCCGAAAAAACTATTTGTTCTGTCTTTTTGTTAAAAGTCCTGTTTACTTTGGAACGCACCTTGTAAGATTCTTTAATTAATTAATAAAATACAAAAATATCATTTACAGAAGAATTTTCCATTTATGTTTGATTTGGTTGCGATCACATATAAAATATTTTAAGTTATAGAAATAGTTTTGTATGATAAAAAAGGACTATTGTAATCAGGGTTTAGTATATATGGTATATAGTATATATGGTTTATAGTATATATGGTATATAGTATATATGGTATATTTGAAATATAGTATTTTTAGTATTTTCGCTGTATACTCATTTTGTTTATTTTAAGAATAATTCTATACTGTTTTGCTTTAATCTCAGAATTATTTTCAAACAAGTTGTGAAGCTTTCAAACACCCCTTTCTTTTGTGATGGTGAGAAAATATATTATTTACCTTTTAATAATAATACTTCTCAATAAATTTTGTGTTTGCTTTAGTTATGAATAGTCTCGTTAGCAAGTCGCGCAATATGTGAGCTAAATGTTGCTATAATATTTAAGCGAACATTTTTGCTCTGTTGCATTGTTGTCGCTCTTTTCATTGTACTATTTGAGAATACAAATTTGTGCCAATTGAAAAACACACTGACAAGTTAATTATTATGATGCCGTCTAATCGTCGCAAATTCCCGCAGCTCTTCCCTCATGTCTTCTCAAATGCATTCGACTGCAGCTTTAGCCGAGCAATTTGTGGAAACAGTTAGATAAAAGTCTTAAAATGTGCTGGAGGGGGGAATTACACTTGCATTTATATCGCAGTAATGTGCAACAACAGTATAAGAATAATAATAAAAGTAAATGTTGCTAATTGCAAGCACACAAATGCGTCTTTGTAATTTACTTGTCACGAAAGCTTTCGCATTTTTATCTTCCGGACAGAATCGTCACTTTCGTTGCAATTTTCATTGTCACTCTCAATTTGTTGTTAGCATATTAAATACTATACAATATTTCGCAAATACATATGCAAAAAAAACATGACTGTCCGTGTGTGTTTGTTTAGTTTTCAATTATTTTCACACCCACAGTTGGAACACAGCCAGATCCAGCTGGTCGACGGGTTGAATGATCTCATCGATTCACTCATATTAATCACCACCACAACAAAAATGAGTTACAATCGAAGAAGAAAACTTATGCGAAATACCCTGTTGTTTTTTTTTTTTTTTTTTTAAATCTAACAAATTGTGACATATTCCAATTCTTGAGAAATTTATGTGAAATTCCTTAACAAGTTTTATTTATTTATTTTACATTTTGATTGACTTAAATAGTCAATTATTATGGCATCTTTACACACTTCTTGGGTATTTTTCGGCCTCTATTCATAAATTATTTCGTTTCGGTTTGACAACCTTTGTATATAACATTTGGATATTTGCTTGAGTTCAATAAAGGAGCGTTAGATTTCCACGGGGGAAACCAAACAAATGCCAAACCCAATAAACACAACAAAAGAAAGAAATACAACTTCACACTTTGTGTTTTCTTTTTTTTTTTTTTTTTTTGGTGACTCAACGTGTGGTTTGAGTCGCGAGACGTAACTAAATAAAGTAAGTGAACAATCAAATTGATTGCCATACAATAAATTTGAATCAAGGCAACATTGTGAGCAAATATGTAAATTTGAACTGTCTTTTAAGCTAATGTAACTATTAGTGAGCTAATTTTTAGTTAGCGGAGACGTCGCATTATTTGAACAATCACAAATGCAATGCAATATTATTGAATTAAGTGAACAATACAAATATAATATGTAAATTTAAACAGCCATTTAAATAGTTGCATTAGTGAGCTATTTTTTTAGCTGAGTCGCTGCATTATTTGCTTATTTGTTGCTTTCTCATTTGCATAAATATTTGCCTGAATTGTCAGTGAAAAGAAATTACGAAATGCTAATTTGACTAAGTTTTTTTGGAATATTTAAAACAAAGTACAAATTTTAGAGTTCTTTAAATATAATTTCGTTTAAAGTATATGTTGAATTCTCAAAGAATTCAGAAAGCAAACAATATTGTTTTATTGATTTTAATATTACACCGATCTAAATCGTAGGAAACTTGCAATGTGAATAACATTGTAGCTAATTCCATTTTCTCACAAACTTGAATAACAAAACTAAAAATATTTATAGCCACTTTTTAAATAGTAAAATTTTTAGTACTTTTAAAATTTTTTTAAATATACAATACTACTTTGAGAGTACCTTAAATATATATTGGTTAAAATATATGTATGTTTTAATCTTTGAGAATTCATAATACATATAATAATAAACTTTATTCCAAAATCTTATTGGTTTTAATTTTAAATCAATCTTAATGGGAGGAAACTTGTAGCGGATTTCCATTTTTTTTATGAACTTTAACAACACATCTAGAAATATATTTTACTACTTTTACTAATAAAGATTTGAGTACTTCCCATAAATTCGTAATACCCATTTAGAGCACTTTAAGCACGGGGTATTAATATCAAGTAATGCGCCCTCGAAAATATTTTTTTTTATTAATGTGCCCGCCGTCAGTAATTATATAGCGACTATGTATCGCTTGTATCTATGTGTGTGTGAGCGCGTGTATTTGTCTATATTTAAAATAAGTCTGTTTGCATCTCAATGTGTGTGTGTGGCATATGAAAATAATTTTTAAGTACACGAGCCCCCACTTAAATTGTTGAGTGCAGTTGGCAAAGTTAAAAGCCGCTTTAGTTGTGAAAGGCCAAAAGAGGGCACACAATTTGCCAACTTTTCATATTACAGCAATTTGATGAAGCGACCGGTACGATGAGGTGGAATGAGGTGAGGTGAAGTGAATGAGGAAGCAGTTCAATGAACGCCATGTGCCAAATGCGACAATCAAGTTTTATGTGGGAGCATGTTTGGCTTAAATGTTGCAGAATCAAGTGTTGCCAATTGCGAATGGAATTTGTAATTAGAAACGAAAACCCAAAGTCAAGATTTCCAAATAAACTTGGAGTTTAGACAAGCAACGTTGGAAACAATTAAGGAATGAAATGAAATTATTTATTTAAGAATATATGTATATGAATAATTAAGTAGACTTTTTCAGAAAAGGGAGAAGTGACAAAAATCAGCATAGCAAAAACAACAAAGTAAGAAAGCCATCAATTTTGAATAAAAGCAAAACAGTGTGATATTATTCTCAAAATATACAAAAAAAAAAATAATATACTATAAAATCCATTTTTAAATAAACTTGTAGCGTAGATGTAAAAAGTTGGAAGCAATTGAATAAATGTGTTAAAAAAAATGTATACAATATAGCGAAAAAAATGACTTAAACAAATTTTATAGCGAGAATACTGACGAAATTTGAATTCGCAAAGATAAAAATAAAAATCGCATTATTTTTCCTAGGAAAAATAAAAAATATTCATTCAACAAAATCGATTTTTATCAAGAACTCTGACTGTCAAGTACTCGAAATTCCGGCGTAGAAATCCACAAGTTGTTGAAAATTCCGTTGTGGACGCTTCCTCAAGAGATAAGCTGCTTGTGGAATGACTCTCCGAGTGCTCGTAATCGTGTGCTCTATGCAATCTAGTCACTGATACGCGTCCTCATTCATTTTTACAACGCAACAAGAACAACAACAACAATTAGAACAACAATAAACATAGGCAATTCACTTGAGTTGACGACGCTTCTTATCAGTGGCCCCACAACGTGAGCACTCCATAATATATAGACTGTTTGGACTAGATAAGCAAAGCCTCGTATGACAATTAATTTATATTTACGTACAAATTAGCGCATAAGCTGTCGAAGAAGCTACTATGTATAGACAAATAATACAAATGGCCTATTAATAATCATGAAATGTCTATATGGAATTAGTTGCAACAATTAAGGATTGGCAATTAAATGTTAATTTTAGACAGAAGTAAAAGTCATTGCCATTAAAATGGCAACGTGCAGAGTGCATAAATTGTAGTATTAAAAATGTGTCTAGAATTTATAAAGGACAAAAATTAAGAATACAAATAAAAAATATCTATAAATTGCAATCTTAATAATGAAAGAAAATAATGGAGATAATCAAGAAAAATTCAAATGATGAAATTTCTAAAACGCTCACGTGTGTTCAAAACATTCAAATGTCGAAATATTGAGCTAGCAGGTTGCTTAGCATTTCAACACAAAAACCAGTTTGTTTTCTCTTTCATCTCTTTCAGTATTTTATTAGCATTTTTGCTTTTATCCCATAAAATAAAAAGTCATCTGCGAAATGCTAACAACAAATCCGAAATTGAACGTGTGTTTGTGGCACGCTTTGCTTATCGCTTCATAAATTATATTGTCGTGTATTATAAAGCCAGACAATCTTATCTACCTTATAAACAGAACTCGAAGAGTCATTTACGCTTAGTATTTGTGAAAGCAGCACAAATAACAGAATAAGAGAAAAATATTTAAAAAAAACTGAACGACTTTAATGTTATATGTATTTATAATAGAGATATACACACACACATTTGACCCACTTAGTGAGCTGGTTTATTTATTTTTAATACTATGTGCATAGCGTGGTGGCTGACCAAATGTTATTAAAAAGTAAACAAAATGACACTGGAATTACTTTACTCAAGGTCAGGGTTGGTGGGAAAGAGAGGCGTGTGTGTGTTGGCGGAATCCAATTAATTTTTCTCCATCATATGCTTTCAGACCCCAAAAACGAAAGGCAAAAACCGTCAGAATGTTGCCAAAAAAATTCCTATTTGACCATCAACTTTTGATGATGCCCCTTTTGTTGTTGCTCTTTGTGCATGCAAATGGGCTTTAAAAGCATTTTTAACCGTTTGACGTTGCTAATAATATTAGCTTTATATACTATACAAATTGTAGATACAATTTTTATACCCGTAGCGTATAGTATTTATTATTCGTGGAAATTTGGTTGCGGCAAAAGTGGAAAAGTTATTTAAGAAATACTTTTTTATGTCTTAGTTGCTTTGATTGACAATCTGGTATATTTTATACTCTGTGGTATATCTTGAAGCTACACTATATCAATATACCAAACATAACATTTGGTATATTCTTAGTATTTTTGCGGTATATTAATGACTATAGAATTTATGATTCCCGAAAATTTGGTTGTGGCAAAAGTTGAAAAGTTATTGTAAGAAATACTTTTGTATGACAATAGGCGCCTAATCTGGTATTTGTTATACTCTATGGTATATTGTAAAGCTATGCTATATCACTATACCAATCATAACATTTGGTATATTATTAGTATTTTGCGGTATATTAATTTGGTATATAGCAAAATTAAAAATTAAATGGGTAACGGGTATCTCACAGTCGAGCACACTCGACTTCAGCTTTCTTACTTGTTTTCTTTTGACACTTGACGCACAGCGATGACGTGAGGAAATTGCATTGATTTTGTTAGCGCTTCGGCGAGTTTTCTGGGTAGGATAGGTTAGGCCTGTCGCATGTCTAACATTATCGCATTAATTTCACAATGAAGCCATAAAGTTTAAATGACAATTCCCATTATCGGTTATTTATAAGACGGGCTAAAGAAAGTAGTATAAGTGGGAAAAATATTTATTTTTGAGTAGATTATGGCCACATTTAATCAAGCTAAATCCTCGTCACTTTTTTCCATGCTGAAAACCAATTTTCTTTTTATAATTTAATTTTATGCCCACCATTGCAGCTGATTTGTAATCGGCTTTGCTACCGAACTTTGTAACTAATTCAACTAATCGCAAAAACAGAGCTTAAAAAACTTTTTTAACGTGACCCGCTTTTTGGGGTTATCTCTGCGGTTGCCAAGAGTGTTCAATGTACGACAAACAGTTGTTCTTAATGCCATCACTCAGGCGAGCGAGCAGCTTTTAAGGCAGAGATATGGTCTTGCGTCTGGGTGCGGTCAGTTGTTGGTTGGCCTAACCCAAAAAGGTCAAGTTGGAGGCTATCGCCGTCGCAGCACTTTATCTCCTCAGCATTTTGCTCGATTTGTTGTTTAAGATTTTTGTGTAATTAAAAAGCTACAAAAAAAAAAGTATACTGAAGAAAAACGAAGGTGTGCGCGTATCAAAAATAAAACACGTCATGTTTCGTGCTTTGGGACAATCCTTGAACGTGAACGTGAAGTGTTCAAGTCTGCAATCAGGACTAAAGCTCAGCAATTTTCTTTAGACGCTCTTTTTCTAATTGAATTTTAATGCTGCTTGGCCCCAGCGTGTATTCCGCTTTTTGTTACGAATTTAAGCTCTTATTCAACTGATTTGTGTACGCGGCATTTAATTTTGTTTTGCTTGCGTTTTTGCGTATGGGGCAAACAACCAGACGCCGACCCATAAAACTAATCGAAAAAGTCGAAACAGGCGCAATAACAACAGCAACAACAGTAACAACGACAACATCAACTGGTAATGGAAATACTACTTTGGAGAGAGGACAGCAACATCAGCAATAACAACAGCACAACAGTGCCATCAATCGCTGTCTTTCCACTTGGCAAAGCACTAAAACCTCCTCCATTTCCACGTTCTTCCTGAATGTGGGAAATGCTCTGCTAACGCCTACACGCTCTAATAGCACTGTTTGCGTAGAACAATGCTTTCAATTTGCCAATTGCCATGCAAATAGTTCAACTTTTGTGTGTATTACAGACCTGAATGATGGATGAAATGGCGTTGGTTTCGATTAGATATTGTTGTTAATAGTTTTCAGATAATGGCAACTTTTAAAACAACATAACACAGTTTAGCTAACTGTACAACAGTTTGTATAACAGTATAACAGTTATAAAATAATTTGATCAGTGTGTTTATGAACTGTATAAAGTAGTAAAACAGATTTACATATGTATAACAGTTTATATTACTGCCATTAGTTTCCTTGTCAATTAAAAACATTACAATACTGTATGACAGTTTGTATAACTTTTTCCATTTCATAAGTTCGAAATTTAACACTATTAATAAAATCGATTTAATAGCTTTATTTTCATATGTTTATTTCGTATATTTACGAATTCAAATAGAAACCATTTGTATAACAGCTTTGTATTTGCGTTTATATACGATTTCATAACTTTACTTTGCAAATTTAATACTTTCAATAGGATTTTCTTGCCTCAACTAATTCAAATTCTAGTCAAATATTGTCACATTTGTTTTACGCTTCGGTTGCTTGGGGCAAATCAGATTCTGTTAACCTCTTCGCAACAAAAACGAGCGAAATATATGCATGAGAATCGTCTCCTGAAGCATCTCCGAGATAGCCGCCTTATCTATGGCACATGATTCGTGTGGGGCGTAGGCAAGTACAATCGTAAATGTATATATAGATGTACATACATATATGTATATATATATCTGTATACCATATCTGGCAATGACTTGGCAACCGTATTTTACGCCCATATGGAAATCACAGTGCGCTTTATTCACTTTCTCAGTGTTTCCAGCTTCCAATCGGCAACAATTGCGGCATTGCCTTTTTATTTTCTTCTTTCTTTTCGTGTGCGACTTTTCTTCGTCGCTTTTGTGTGCGGTCTTATTATTCGGCCTTTGTTTGCCATCTCTGCTCCCGACTCTCTTCCGTTATCACTTACGTCTTCTGCTGTGGCTGCTGCTGCTGGCGCTGAGCCGTAAATTGAAGTGACTGGCTTTGCCACCACCACCATCCTCAGTTGGCTAAACGCTGTCGTCAACGCCAATGTTTTGCCGCGCCAGTCAGCCAGTCTGACGGCCGATTGTTTGTCTTGTTTATTGATGCTGGGCTTAGCGCCATGTGTGGCCCTGTTGTCGAATGTGCATATTAATTTTCATTGAGCAAATAAAGCAGCATAATGAAATACTTATTGCTATTATGTATTTTAATTTATCATCGGAACGAACCTCACTTGAACTTGGTCAAAGTCAAGATGGCAACCTAAATAGTCTGGGATTATAGTATAACAATTGATTTATTGGTGTAGTTTTGCTTTGCTTTGGTATTTAGCTAAACTTTGTGGGTATAATAGTTTGTGATAGGTATAACACTTTTTATAACAGTTTTGTTTGGAATCGTTTTAACTGTTACGAGTAGGCCAGACAGTGTTTTAAGTCAAATTCATGCAATAAGATCTTCTTCAGTCCATTCTTAATAGTATAACAATTGATTTATAGTTGTAATATTGCCTGTTTAAGCTAAGATGCTTGACATTTCGATAAACATTGTGGGTTTGTGAGTGGCTATATAGTATAACAATTGATTTATTGCTATAGTTTTGGTTTAATTTCGATGAATTTCTTGGCATTTAGCTAAGCACTGCGCATAGAAGATGTTTCGTTTAAAGCCCATCCACTTTTGGGCACATGCCAAGCAGCCAATTAAATCAAATATAAACCGAACCGGACCGACCCAGTTTTCTTATGCCCATTCATTCATTGCCTCATTACCAGTCCAGTCTCGAGCCTTTTCCATTTCACTCGGCCTGGCCTATTCAAGGATAATTATGGCTATATGCAGCGGCTCATCATTACTGCCTTACTGTGTATTTACACACAAGTCTTGGCGGTCACACAAGCAGATTTACAAATACAAGATGTGCTATATAGTAGCTAAATAAGCGCATTCAATGGAATATAACAGTTTGTGTGTAGTATGCGTATGGAGCTTTTTAGGCGCGTACTCTTTGGGGTAAGTGGCGCTTTTTGGAGGCGCTCTAAGGCGCTGGCATTCAGTACAGCTAGGAGAGCCCTTCACACGGCGATGATGACACGCTCTCAATTGGTTTGAGTGCTGCTGCTGCTGTTGCTGCCTCAGCTGCCCAACAATGAGTGTAGCCTACTTCCAGGCAAATTAAATTTATACATACATGTGTGTGTGTGTTTATGAGCAAACAAAACGCCGCCGCACACACTTGAGCAAACAGTGTGCATTAAAGCTGGCACAGTTTTAATTATGTGTATACTCACACACGAGTATAACAGTTGGAAAAAGGGCAAGCAAACAATTATATATACACACACACAGACTGGCTTATAAATTGCCTAAACATCCATGTGCTCTGTGACTTCATTTGCTCACAAATGGAACAAAATAATTTCATCAATAAAACTTTCATCAGCACTAAGTGACATTTTCTTCTCACTTTCAGTTGTTGTTGTTGTTGCTGTTGTTGGCCACAAGTCATTCAGCCAAATTGTTGTGGCTATTTGCACAAATTGCCATTATAAATGCGACTGCATGTGGTAGGGAATGGAAGGGGGAGAAGAAGGTGGAGAAGGCGTCGGTTCATGCATAACTAAAATTGTTTACATTTTGTTGTTGGAGGCAAGCGAGAACATTTCATTTTGTAGTTCAGGCCCAACACACAGCCGTTTGCAATTTTATTGATTTTTTACGACTCTCGAAACACACACACACACTAAATAAACTGCCACTGTGTGTGTGTGTGTGTGTGGGAAGGGGGCGTATGTGTGCTTGTTCTTTGATGTGTGAGTTTATTTTCAGCAATTTAAAAGCAATGCCAAACATCAAGTGCAAAACTAGCAAAAAACATAATTTACCACTCTGCTGCAGAATTTAAGCACAGCAATTGAATCCAAAAGATACTCTTCCAGTTTATTTTTCTTTTTTGCATTCTCTTTGAAGCAGCTTCGCTTTTACGGCCAACCTTTCTTCTTTGTTATCTAAACTTCTTCACTTACATTTACATTCGAGAGCTGTTTATTTCACTTTATCATGTTTTTTTTTGTTTGCCTTGGTAGCAGCAACATTTTTACTCTTTTCTGGCTTGAAAAACGTATAAAAAAGATAGTCAAACAATATCGACGAAGGGCAGAGAGGGGAGAAAAGGGGCTGCTGTTTGAGCAGCTGGTGTCAAGTTATTACTGTAAATGTCAACAGCGTTGCATATTGCAGTTATTGGCCAAGTCAGGCAAGCGTTAAATTTGATTAGAGCAGTGGCAAATAAAAAATAAAACTGTTATACTACACAACAAACTGTCACCGTGGTAAATGCACCAAGGGGGAATAGCAATTATTTTCATTATTTTTATGGCTTTTGCCATTAGCAACTGTAATATAATTAAAAAAATCCAATTTAATTTATACTATACTACTATATAAAAATAATACATATACTGCGACATATAAAAATTTATATATTATATTTCAAACGTTTTTTTTTTTTTTTTAAGTGAACAAAATAAATAAATATTTATTTTCTATAATAGTATGGTCGAATTATAATTACATACTTCTAAGCGGGTTTTTGATTATTTCCTATCTTCATGTTCTTTTTAGAAAAACAATGTGGAAAAATTAACTAAAAAAATATAATATAGTACATGAAACCGTGATATAGTTTTGCATCTGTCGCACTGCCATTTTAGCACATCTGTATAAAAGACTACCAATTATTTATATTAGGCTAATGAATAAATGGAATTGTAAATTTGATTATAATACTTATTAGTAAACATTTCATAGTACCACTGCCTTTATTCGCCTGGTATAAAATAAGACTGTACTTATAGAAAAGGATTTTTTAACTGGCATAAAGTAATATAATTCAAAACATGAAACTATTTTTATAAAGAATAGTTTAATATACTATACACTATTCAATGCAATTTATAATTTCTTTATAGTCGAAAAATAAATGAAATTGTTCTTGCAATGATATGTTTTATGCTTTGTATGTTTTTACAATTACAACAAGTCATTCTTTTAGTAAGGTTTTAATAATTATTGTACTATATAGCGTGTCAAGAAAAAAACTGACAGCTATACACTAGTCATATCATTTTATTTGAGGTCATTCTACACAATCATTAACTGTTATACAGCAGTGCGAAATGAGCTGTGCGAAAGCTACAGTCACTGCCAAAGTCAACAAGCAGCCAGAATGCCAACCTGCCAGCCCGGCACTAATATCTCAGTCGCAATCTACACACAACAACGACAACAACAACAACTGCGATGAGAACAATTTGCAAGTAGTATTTGCTTTGTGTGGCCCATTTGTGCATGTCATTTATGGCCAACTGGCTGTGATGTTGTTGCCAATTTGCGTGGGGCTTGGTTTGCCCAAAAAAAACTGAAATGGCATTAAATGGCAGGACTTGTAATTCAATTTTAGCACACTACAACGTACAAGCCAAAAATAAAGCAAAACGAAAACGCCAAACTTGTTATCGCGACAATGAAAAATGTGTAGTCTACTTCTGAGGTGGCTAGGCGAGAGGAGGACGAAGAGAGAGAGAGGGAGAGCAAAGCAGTCGCATTCATTTGCCTGACATGGATATTATATTCACGCATGTAGGCAGGCATTATAATGGAGTGTGACAACAATAACTGGCGAGAGAAAGAGTAAACTTATCGCAGACAAAACAGAACCAATGCAAACCAAACCAAACAGAACGCAAAGCGTTTAGAGAGCTCTTAATGGCACTTCGAATCGACAACACACAAAACAAATCCCCAACTAATGCGTGGCTTTTTGTTGTTTTTTTTTTCCTCTTTTTTATATATATATATTTGGGCTTAGTTTTGGTTTTGTTCCTTTTTTTTGTTTGGTGCTTTGCCAAATGCTCAACACGTTCCACATTTCCAGTTGTCTCTCTCTCTCTGCCACTTCTCACTTATCTTTTCCCCCCCTTTGAACACTTGCCGTCTGTCAAATTTATGACAGTTTGCCGCTTGACACCGAGCCTTATTTCTCTTTTGTGTCTCGAGGTTAAAAATATACAACACACCACAGTATTTTGGCCATTTAAAGCTCATCATCCATCGATTTTTTGTTATTTGCTCTCCAGGCATTTTCATAAATCATAATTTAGGCAAAAATGTTTGTCAATTTATTATGTTTAGCACTCTATAAACCAAATGTACGTCTAATTAATCATTATAATTGTACGTTACACGCGGCGCAATTGACAATCTGCTATTATAAATCGTTTAAGTGGCATCAACTTTGTTTGCCGGATGTACTTTATTTGCCGGAAATTTTCCAAAAATTGTTGTCCATTGTGGAAAAGCAAACAGGCAACGTTCAGAGTGTGATTGATGCCTGGGAAAAATCTTTTTAAGTGCCAACAAGTTCTTTTCAGCAAAATATGTGTGCCACTTAATTGCATTGCAATGAACAAGCTTAGAAACTTTTCAATTTTGAATTCAGTTTTAAGAAATAAAGTAATAGGAAAGAGGGGCATAAATTACTTTCTTGACTATGTCAATGCTCTATTACTATTGTTGTGTAGGAAATCATGGAAAAAATCTTAAAAAAAAAAATTTGGCATGAAATTCAAAAGTCCGCCATTTCTTATTTAGGTATATTATTTATTCAACATATAATTTTTTTTATATAATTATGTTATTTATTTGTATTTCTCACAAGCTGACAATAAATTCAAACCTGAAATTTTAAGACTCAGTATTTTATATTTATCTAGTTCACTAGACAACGAATGAAAAATAAAATATGAATGAAATATAAAACGAAAAATATGAAATATCTTAGCATTTATAATATTTAAATAAAACATAATTATTCAACATTTAGCATTGAGTTTAAATAAATTATTAGCCCATTAAATATATGCTTAAAAGAAAATATAATTACTCAACCTTTGTTATTATGGTTAGTAAATCATAAAAATAATTTCTTAAGTCAAATCCACTTATTTTAGAGATTCCTAATAATAATAATTTGTTCAACTGCCCGCATAAATAATAATTAAATTATACTTATGAGCCTACGCTCTGACCACCTTCTTTCTTTGTGTCTATAAATAAATGTACATTGATTTTGTGGGCCGCAATCGATGCCAATTAAAATGCCATTTGTTCTAACACTTGTGCTTTGATTATATTATTGCAGGTTCTCCAGTCGCTATGAGCTTCCATTGTTGGTGCAGAGCGTTGTGATGAATGTGACCATGTTCCTCATGATCCATCTGTGCGTGAAGGTGAAGCGCATGAATGCGAACACACGAGATCACGCGCTTCGTGGTGAGTCTCTAAAAACTAACATAAGTCCCTCCTCCCTCGATGTGTAACTCACTCATTCAAATTTATTGGCATTTTTAGGTGACGAGTTGCAGTTGCCAAAAGTGATGACGGACACGGATACCGGCGCCTCTGTTTCAACGGATGCAACTGTCCTGAAGCGTGCACGTTCCAGGCATTATTTGAATGGTGAGTCGTGGAAAGAGTTAGCGGGGAAATAGAGAGGAGAGTCCTTTTCATTGACAAGTTCATGACAGCGCGACAGGCATTTTCCGCACCATCTTCGTTAATGTAGAAGCTTCCTCTGACACACGTTGTGTGTGTGGCCGCAAAAACCAACCAGGTCGATGTCAAAAGTCACGCCCAGTTTCAATTTCGTTGTTATCGACATCGACGATTTTGCTACTTTTATCTTTATGCTTTGGCTTTTTATGATACCCTATTTACATTAAATATACCAGAATAGGGTATATTTATTGAATGAAATGAGTTTAGGTGAGCTTGTAAGAGTTATCGTCAGTGTTGCCGTCAGCTCGTTACAGAAAAAGGCTAGATTGATTATAAAAAAAGGACAGAAAAGGACAAAAATTTAAAAAAAAGGACAAAAAACAAGACAAAATATTTTTTCCACACATTTTATGTAATATCACTCTTTATTGGTTGCCAACTCGTTTAGAACATCGTCAATGTTAATCATTGCAAACTTCTAAACTTTGATTTATTGTTGATTGGTTGCTTCCAATTATTTTTAAATATTTCTCAGGAATTTCATATTCATGGCAACATACGCCTTTCCGGCGTAGCCCAAACCTAAAAAAGAAAAAACAATTTCAATAAATGTGTGAAACAAAAGAGTATTAAAATATTTACCTGATCGATAAAATCGCATTTAAAGTTTCTATTTGCAGTCAGTTGCGCAATTTGTTTTTTACCAAATTAGCTTGGCTAAAAACACGCTCAACTTCTGCATGTTTGATCACGACACATCCACTGCACCAGATCCGGCTGATTTACCCATGAATCACGAAACTTTTGTTTATAAACTTCTTTTGGCATCTTTCCCGCACAAATTTCACAATAAAAGTAACAACTGATAGCACTGTATATCGATATATACGATTTACGATTACTACAGGGCTGCATTCATTTAAAAGTGCTGCTATCGATATAAAAATAATGTAAATTTGGATTACTTTTCAGCACTTTACACAAAAATAAAAAGCGGATAAAAAGGCCGGGTCAAAATAAAAAAGGACAGATAAAAGGCTAGGGGATGTTTTAAATTTTTTCCGGCTGACGCAGTTAAAAACCGGACAGATCTGTCCGGAAAAAGGATAAAACGGCAACACTGGTTATCGTTGACCCTCTAAGCTTAACAGCTTATAAGATACGAGTAAAATTTGTATTTTAAATTTGATGTAAAATTTCAGTTTTATTTGACAGACTCGATTTCAATTTTGAAGAGTCGATTCAACAATATTTGTCTTTGAAGAAGTGTGATAAATTTAAATTACTCTTTAAATTCATTTTAACTTATAAAGTTTAATATCCTCAAAAACAGGGTATCTCTAAATTGTTCTTCCTTGTTATATGCTTCGTGGTGTTTTCCTGACTTTTCCATCTTTATCTTTACGCGCCATTTACAGTATTTTAGCATTTGCTCATTTACTGGCACCTTATCAAACGACCCTCTTACTATACTATACTATACTATAATACAACAGTAAAACTGGGTTAGTCTAGGAGGCGGAAATGGAGGCCATAAATTGATCAATGAGCAGAGCAGCTGTCTTTCGTCTGCCCGAAACGTTGAGCTAATTATACGTGGCACGCCTTGGGCTTCTTGAGTTATCTAGCTGCTATTCGTGCCATGTGCTGTACTTGGCACTATGTCTTTATATGTGTTTATCTATCTGTGTGTGGGTGTGGAGGTGGGGGAGTCAAATGTGTGCTGAAAAGTAGGCAACAATAATATGGATTGATTTTCAGACAAGTGAACAGCTTGATATGCGGTCAACGATTTTGCATTAGCGCAGTTTAGGTGATTGAATAACTACTGAAGTGTAATAAATGGTGTGTTTTTATAACAGTTTAGTCATGGTTTGTGGACGTTTGAGCTATGCAGGAAGTGAATAACAACACAATTTAATCAATAATTTGATAAGTAGCAATATAACAGTTTTGAAAATTATTATTTTTAATATGTACAATTATAATTGATTTCAAATAAACATGACCATATTATCATGGTAATAACAGTATAACAGTTTGCTTAATTACATTTAAATGATTACTAGTTTCATTATAGATTAGCTTACTTTTCATTTCGACATTAGCACGTGTTTTGTGTATGTATAACAGTTTGTATAACAGTATAACAGTTTTCAAATTAGTAACATTTTCAATTATACATGTGAATAAGAAATAATTATTATAATTCAAGAAGGGGAAGCGAGTATACCATGTGTATAACAGTTGTAATTTGCATTTGAATTGTCAGCTATTTGATATTTTGTTCATATTTTAATTAATTTTGCTTGCCTTCTATCTACTCTTAGATCTGGATATGAAATACTTTTGGAACTGGACCGACTTCCAATCGTATCTGGACATGATGCTGGTCGTTTGGGCAGTTGGCGCTGCCGTCACATATCTCATGCTGTCCGTGCACTGGTTCATGGAGGCCATGGGCTTCGTAGCCGTCTTCACAGAGGCCATGCTGGGTAAGTACAGAAGCACATTGATTCAAATTAATGAAACCCAATCTGAGATAACTAATTTATTCACAGGTGCACCGCAGTTTCTGCGCAACTTTAAGAATAAATCAACATATGGTATGAGCATACACATGGTGATTATGTGGACGCTCGGTGATATGTTCAAGACTGGTTACTTTATAGCGCGCAATGCGCCATCACAATTCTGGATATGCGGCACGCTGCAGGTAAGTTTCAAATAAATATCAAATTCTTGAAAAGTTACTAAAATTGTATTGAATCTTTAGGTCAGCTTGGATTTTGCGATATTGCTGCAAGTGTGGATCTATCGCAACAATACGAAACAGCGCGATATACATCGCGGCGATTAGCAGTTTGCCCCCGAAATACAACAACAGCAACAACAACACCATGAAGAAGATCAACAACACCAGCAACACCATAACGAACTGCACACCTCGCACTCCGAGGAGCGTCAGCTATCGCAGCCCATAACGCTGAGCAGCAGTGGCGACGATCATCTGTTGACAGCGCGGGCCGACGACGAACACTACAAGTCACTGGACTTTGGCCAGTGTCACGACAATCGCGCCTTTCAGTATCACAACCATCACAACAACAACAACAACCATAACCACAACAAACTGTTGCCACGTCCCGGTGGCAGCGGCAAGAGTCAGAGTCGTCACGACAGTCCTAATCCGACGGCGGCGATGGCCGTTGCCCTCGACGCCCTCGAAGTGGTTATTGTGCACAAAGCGAATGTGTTGCCCAATGGTCGACGCAGCAACAGCAGCAGCAAGGCAACCATACACAATCACAGTGGCTGCTGTCATCGACGGAAGCGTCACAATGCCACACAGACGTCGATAGAGCGTTGCTGTTGCATTAGCAGTTGTCACAGTTGCCATCATGTGACAACCACGCATCATCATCATCATCATTGCCATCACCATCATTGCCAGCATGAGCATTATGAGCGACGACAACAACAGCAGCAGCATCAGCAACAGTTGCAGCTGCCGGAGCACAAGCGTAGCAAAAAGCCGCAACACAAACGACGGCAGCATCAACAACAACAACACCATCACAACACAAAGTCTTCCCTGGACACGAGCGAGGAGCGACCGCAGCTGCATTCGGCGGCCATTGCCATTGAGATTGATGCGGCCACCGTGACGGAGAACAACAGCAGCACAGCCACCTCGAATTTCCCCTACAAGGTGGCCAGCGAAGGAGGCGGTGCGCCAATGAATCTGATACCGCTCTGCGAACAGCATCGTCAACGGCGACGCGGTTCGCTCAACTCCAATACCACCATCGAAACAGATGAGTTGTCGCAAGACGATGACGACGATGATGATGATGATGATGATGTGCGTTTGGGTTTGCAACCCGACGATGAGGAGCAACTGACGCCGGCGCGTCACAACAGCAACACGTCCTCGAGCAGCACAACACGCGCCTTTGCGGGCGCCGTGCCGCCAGCGCGCAACGAGTGCGTGCGGATCAAACGCAAACGCTTTGAGCCCGATGCCATGCATGACTATTGCAGCAGTTGTTCGCGTTGCAGCAGCTGCAGCTGCGATCACGAGGCACGCACCAGCTCGTGCAGCAGCCTGGATGATGAGCTAATGGCTGGCAATCATGAGCTAACCGTGGCTGCCGATTGTCATCGCTGCCAGGCTGTCAAGGAGCTGGGACAACAGCAAAGTCGTCGCAGTAGTCTGAAGAGTTTTTGCTCTTGCCACACCGACAATTGTTGCTGTGGCAGCGACGCAGGCGACGAAGAAGGCGACGACGATGATGACGATGAGACGACAGGAGCACGGGAATCATTCTGCACAGCAGCGGATCATACAATTGTGAGCACACCCACGCTGGATGAGGCACACAGCAGCACCTTGACGCCGTTGAGCACTCAAGAGCACACGATGCGCAGCGAAATAGAAGATGAAGATGATGAGCAGTCGATAACCGATGCAGATGCCTCATCGCTTAGCCAATCAGCTGAATACTTTTCGCTGTCCTCGACAGCAGGTGCCGCAGCAGCAGTCGCGCCGCCAACAACAGTTGCTGTTGCAGAGCAGCCACAGGGCAGCAACAACAACAGCAGCAGCAGCAACAAATCGAGCACGAAACGCTGGAGCAAGCATATACGTCTTAAGCGCAGCTCATCGCCAATGGATTCGCATTTATGACGAAGTGTCTCGCTGGTCGCTTGGCCAGCCATCGATGTGAATGCGCTGCTGCAGCAGACGATACGCAAAACAGCCGTGTTGCAAGAGACGCCAGTGAAGCAACAGCAGCGACGACAACAGCAAAATCTGCCGCTGCCAGCTGTGGCAGCAGCTGCAGCAATGCCTGCGGCGCCAGGCAGCAATGATAGCTCCACCGCCACATTAACACCCAGCATTATAACGATCGCCAAGCAACCGATGACGCACACAGCGGTCACCAGTCACAATGGCGTCACCAATGTGACGACCACATTGCCAGTGGCCAGTGCTAAAAGCAAACGCAACTCCAAATTTGCCCCAGTTGGCGGCTGTGATCCGCTGCAGCGACGCTCCACAGAGATTATACTTTAAAAACACACACAAACACAATAATCTATTCAAATTCATGGCAAAACAAAAAAAACAAAAAACGAAATTCAAAAACATTGAGAGCTGTTTATTTTTGTTGTTATTCGGGGGGTTTCCCCAACCCAACACAATTGTATAAATTCTATTATGATTTCCTTGTCACATTATCTAGTAAATAATAATTAGCCATAATTATTCTTATATTTGCTACTACTATATATACTATCATATATTTTTTCGTTGTGTAATATTAATTTTAGTTACTTCGACTATGTGAATTTAATGCTTCCGCGCTGCCAAATGTTACTGCTGACCCTCGCATTTTGCATTGATCAAGTCTAGAGCAAACTCTTCTCTCCCTCCCCTCGTTCACAACAACATATCCATATTGTAATTGTACTATTTGCAAAAGCTTGATCATGAAATGGTTCGAGGGTTCAGCGTTCTTTGAATGCGCCACAGCTTTATACAGACCTTGTTTCAAATCATTTCGTACAATTTCTTAGTCAATTCCTCTTTTAGCCAAGTAAGCAAAAAATACAAAACAAAACAAAAATGCATGCATAATTAAATGTATAAAAAGAAAAACCGTTAATCTCGATATTATAAAAAACAAAAAAAGAGTTAAGCGTACGTATATAAATATATATAGATTGTAAATTTTATGATTTTCTAGTAGAATTTATAAGCCAAGGCTTACAACAAGTAAAACAAAAACAAAACCTAAATAAAACAAACCAAAATCAAATCGACAAAACAAAATTATTATTTTCGTTTCTTTTTAATTTCTTTCATTCATAATTGGCGCACATACTTAGCACATCCACATTTAAACATCAATATATATACATACTTATAATTAAATATATAGAGCTAATTATATAGCGAGCCAGTTTCATAAGTCTAAGCCAAGTAAAAAGAAAAAACTTTAAACGAAACGCAGCCAAATATCTTCCTTGCAATGTTGAGATTCCGTTGAAAATGCTACACACAATTTAAATGAATAAATATCAGAATTTATTTCGTAAGCTAAACTATAATTCAAAGTGCTTGAAAATATTTATGAAATATTTAAAATCCAAAAAGAAAAACAAAACAAAATAAATTACATTTTTAAGCTCCACCAAGTAATGGAAAATATGTTGAGAATTTTTTGCCTAAGCATTTGTTGATTAGTGAGTAGCAGATATCTTGTTTGCCTATATCAATTATATTGCTAAACTATTACTCAAACGTATCAAAATATTAAAAACAAAAAAAAAAAAAACAAAATTTAATTCAAATAAGTTGCAGCCTGATGCAGGCAAAAAACCAAATTTGTTGGCCACCTAGCATTTGATTTTTCTTTGAATAATTCCAATTGTAACGAATTACTTACTTATAACCAATACTCATATATCATAGACTATTCATAACTGTTCAACTACTACGTTTACGACAACTAATGTCGGGATTGGAAACGCATTTCAATATATAACTCAAAACAAGCTAATCTACAAAATCAACATATTATTCTATTCATTAAATATTCGTACATTACTAAGTATATAATACAAAAGCAATATTTGCATACAACTTGAATTAAATCAATTATTACAAATACAACTAATAAACATTGAGTATTTTTTTTAGATATGATATTAACCTTTTGAGTTTGACTATTTTGAAATTCAAAAAATGCGCCAATCGCTGCTTGTGGAATTTCGCTACTTATCAACACTATTAGAGTTACCATAATCACAACAAAGTAGTATTTACCAACAGAACGTTAACAGCTGCAGTGTTCATATGACTTACTACCGATAATTCATATGCCTTAACAATTATTGAATTTATTTAAACGGTTTAAAGTAATTAAATAGGTTTCGTAACGGTATTAAGTTTGCGACACAGCTTTTACGCTGTCCAATAAGAAACTAACAAGTTTGCAGATTATCGTCAGACTGACCGTTTCTTTGTTTATCGAAATGTCAAAGTGGTAGCGGTTAGGTTAATCTTTATCGATTTTCCTGCCGAAGGCAGAATCGATTTTATATCGAATCGTTTCAGCTGTATCGCTCGGGCTCAAAACAAAAAAGCCACAAGCCCTTCGTCTGGTTTTTTTTCGTGTGTGTTGCAGCGAAGTTCTGCCAGCGAGCGGTTAAAAAGTTGTTTAATTAATCTAGGTACTTATTATTCGAAAAATTATCAAATAAATAAAAGACGCGTCGGAGTGTGCAGCACGAACCACATAAACAGCAATTGTGAATATTTATTTAAATGCAAGAGTGAGGGGAGTGAAATAATACTGTAAAAAAAAAACAAGTGAACTGACACAATTAGATATAAAATAAAAGAAAAAGCGTACAAGCTTATTAAACCTATTTTGATAAGAACAAAGTGAGAGGAAAAAAATAGGGAGAGCGGACAGCAAATTGCAATTGCGCTTGGTAAGTATTGCAAACACTATAAATAAAAGACTGTGTGTATACACATACACATACATGCATACATACGCATGCGAATGTGTGGGAGTGTATGTGTGGATGTGTGTTATCTATCCCTTTGTTGGCGCTCTCTGCTCTTTTGGCCTGTGTGACCGTAACAATTGTCAGCATCAATTTGCCAATTATAAGCTTTGCACAACTCCCCACCAATCCCCTCAACCTCCCTTGCCATCTATTGCTGTTGTTGTTGCTGAACTTTTACATGATGCTCGGCACCTTTTCTGTTTTATTTATATTCTATTCTCAATAGCCACATCGCAAACAATACCAGCTCTTCTGGCTTGTCTATGTGTTGGTATGTATGTATATGTGTGCATTGTCATTGAGCAGCAGCTTCCCGCCTCTCCCCAATCCGCCTGAGTGGGTTGTTTTGTGTATTGGTATGTGTGTGTGTGTGTTTGCCTATGCATTGCACTTTAGCTTTTGACATTGCTTTCTGCAGCAAACGTTTTGAGCGCTTTAAAAGCTGCACTGCTGTTTAGTTACTGATAGAAGCGGGAGAAGGGGGAACTATGTACTTGGTTCATTCAATGTCAGCTTTTCATTGAACTTGATACTGAAATTTTCGAGTAGAAAGACCGAAGGCTAAAGTCAGGGCCAAGGCTCAAAGCTTAAAGCTAGGCCTACGTGGGAACTTTTAAATATATATTTATCTCGCTTCCATTTGAGCAGCTCTATTAAATTATTCAGTTCTTAATTACTTTATTATTTTGATAATGTCTAAGGAAATATCCGGGTTTGGCATTGTTTCAGATTCATTATCAGCACATAAATATTAATACAACACATGTGTTTATAATGTGACCTCATTTACACAAAACTTTAACAGGAAATCACTTATTTTGAGCGCTGTACCATCCACAAAAACTTTAAGAACAAAGCGCTTTATGAATAGTGAGAGAAAGCAAAGCTTACAGTTTATACTGTATGTAGGTTAATTTAAACTTTAAGCGGCTTTTGGCTTAGCTCAAATATAAAGAAGAGTAGCTCAACCAAGCATCCCTGTAAATTTAGGTATTTCATATTTTATTTATTCAGAAATCTTTATTTCTACTAATTACATCAAGTACATATGTATGTGAGTTTGTTGGTTCTGTACTTAATACTTAATCAGTTTATGTATTTAGAGAATACTAAATTAAGGGAAAAATATTTTTTCGCCTCTTTTAGAACTTGCAACGCTTGCTTATTTAATTTTCTACTACAAGTTTGTTTATTCTATTAAATCTTAATTTGCTATTAATGCTTGATTAGACAAGTATATGCTCACATTATTTTATGAAAGTCTACTATAAAATACAATTAACTTGGAGTATTTCAGGAAAAACTTTTATATAACCCTTGATTGTCATATATGTATTTGTTTTGTTGCTCGTCTAGTTCGCATTGCTGCCTTCTATAGCGCTTGTAAATAATTTTCTGATAATAAATACAAAAGAAGAAAAACAAAATCCTTTACACGCAGAATTTGAGCGTGCTCAGTTGCGAGATACTTCAAGACATACTCATTAACTTTATCACAATATATTTTAAAATAAAATTAATAAATTTAACAGGAAATTAAATGATGTAAAATATAAGACATTAAATTCTTTGCTAACATAAAATATTTTTAATAATTTATATAAAAAATGAACGTATCAACAAATTGAGGTAAATCGAATTTAATTTAAATTAAACGTATCAGAATACAGCGGAATATAAAAAATTGAATTATATTTTCAAAGACCATAACGACACAACTTATACATTTTCAGTGTAAATATTTATCTGTTACAAACAATGTCACATCCATTAGATACTTTTCCTAAATTTTGGGGCTGCGAGTGCTGAATACAGAGCAAAATGAACCGGCACGAAATGCGCCAATTTTATTTACTGCTGACATTTCGACGCCCACACACGCGACGTCGACAGCGACGACGGCGACGACGACGCCAAGAAGCCAAAGTTCGTTCAATTGTGTGTTATTCATGAATGGAAGCGAATGCAGAGAGCAGAGAAGGAATGCGGAAGTGGGAGGCGAGTGCATAACTAGTTGAAAAGAGACAACATCGTGTAAAGTTTGTAGGCTATCTCCATTTCGCTTACACACACCACACAAAGAGACAAGGCGCTAACAGCGTTGTTGTTGTTGTCGTTATTGCAGTACTTCATGAATAACCCAGTCAGCAACTAAGGAGTGACTGGTGTGGGTGTTGTGGGAAGTGAGGAAATGGCAGGGGAGGTGGAGTGCTTTGGTTCAGTTTACGCGTTGCGCATTTAAATCGCAGTTGATCAGTTTGTTTGAGCGTTGAGCTTTAATAGAAAACTTTTGATAATAAGGTTGCATCGTAGACATTTTATTTTCATGAGAATCTTCTCAATTCACACAGTCGTAAATTGATTATGCATGCACATGATTGCCACACATACACATACACGTACACACACGCATTTGTTTATCGTCCCACACGTCCATGTCTAACACATTTCCCAGGACTATAAATAGGAAAAAAGCCTGCCGTCGATTAGATGAAGTTCATTGCGTTGTTCAAAGGGATTTATGAATTTTACATGAGCCCCGAGCAGGTGAATGAGTCTAGTGTAGATGATAAACAATTTCTATCAACATGCGCCATATGTCAGCCAGGTGGCTTCAAGTGCCTTCCTAGCCTGCACTTTGCTCCTCCGTCTCCGTCTCCGCCTTCCTCATTTGAACGCACTCGTATCCTGACCCATTGACGTCAGCGTTTCGGTGCCCAAGTGCCCCACAACTTGGAGCGTTAAGACGTAAACAAAGGTTAAGTTGATTAGAACCAACAATTATGCTGCAATCTTTTATGGCTTTCGCGTGGGCGTAAATATTTGAAAAGGAGGAAATATGGAGAATTCTGGAAACATAAAAAGAAGAACAAAGCAAACAGAAACAATAAGTATTTAAAAAAAAATATATAACTTATTTTGTAATTTTGTTCAAGTGCTGATTAATTAAAAAATTTGGAATATAAATCAAGTTTAGAATATTTTCATGACGTTTTAGAGAAATAAGCTCTTAAAAGGAATATCTCAATTTAGCAAATGTGTGAAATATTATTATTTTTATTATACAAAAAAGTCAAGCCTGTTTGGAATATTTTTATGCAAATTTTAAAAGAGAACATCTAAATTTATTATTGATTTATTATTATTATTACTATACAAAAAAGTAATGCCTGTTAAGAATATTTTTATGAAATCTTAGCAAATATTTAAATTTACCAAAATGTGTTGAATTATTATTATTTTTACTATACAAAAAAGTAAATCCTAAAAATCTCTGAGGTTGCGTTCTAAAACAAATTTAATTTAAATATTAAAATTTTCATTTTAATTTCTGAGACTTGGATTAGGAAATGTCGAATATACATATGATAGCTCTTTACTCTTTGTGGAGTAAAATTTCAGTAGAAGAATTATTAAAATTCCATTGAAATTGCTTCCCAGCGCACATTAGGACTCAGCTTGTTGAAATTGTGGAACGTCATGAGTAGCTCGCCCCCAAAAAAAACCGAAAAACACCTTGAATCGTCAGCAGCTCATCTTGGCTTTAATGGCACTTCAGACGACACCCAATCGAGCTGACATTACCACTTCACATCTGACACGGGCCATAATCGAACCCGCTAACTAACCCGAGCGGGCGGACAGACAAACAGAGGGACGGACAGGAGGACGAGACATTGCCGTCATCATATGAGACACGCGTCAGCATGACGCCCAAGTCCAAGTATCCTGTATATGGTTATTGTTCTTCATCATGTTGTTGCGGTTGTTATTGCTGTTGCTGTTGCTGTCGCTGTCGCTGTTCTCGCCTCTTGTTGTTAGCAATTTCATAAATGGCTTCCGTTTGCACAAGACACGCGCAACGGGGCCATTGAGAGGCGAACTCATCCCCATCCCCATCCCATTCCCCTCCCCCACCCTCTACTTGCATCCTTTTTATCACACCACGCTGAAATGAAAGTGATGAGCAAGAAGAGATAAAAAACAAGGCATATTGTGTTGCCTGCTTTCAGGCGCTGCGACAACCAAATTTCAAATTGTAATATAAACATAAATGAAATGTGCCTGATAGTGGGGTAAAAGACGCAACTTCAGTTATGGCGCCACACACACACACATATAACTGATAAATACACAGACGTATCAAGGTCAAAGTCGAGCATGCTCTGTCAATATGTTTTGCATGGGGTTTGCCTTATTTGTGACTAATTGTGCAACATCTTATAGAAACTAATAATTGGAAATCAGTTCAGAAAGATACAATGATGATATTTTTAAATTAGATACAGTATTTTCTAATTTTATGTTGGTAAAAGTTATGAATTTAAATAATGACGAGAGAATACATTGAAAGGAATCTGACAAAGAAAATTATAAAGTTAACGTGTTTTATATTAATTTACTTTATAGTGTTCTATTTTTAATTTTTTTATTCTACTAGTTAAACTTTTGTGTAATTCTTCTTTTGTAAATAAATAAATATTAGTTTAATATTAGAATACAATTTTTTTTTTTTGCAAAATTATTTTTGTTTTTATTTTTTGCTATAATCAAAACCAAATATAGCATGTAATATAGAACAAAATCTGTTCAATATTGAAAAAAACAAAAGTTATAATGATATTCAATTTGTTTATGTTCCGCGAAATACACGAATAATTATTATTGTGCATTGATTTTGCGGTTTCCCATTAGTCATTTTAATGAAAAGAACTTTCCAGGAAACAGTCAATGAACTTTTATGGCTGGGACAATGCAATTTATCGCTTTGGATGGTTAACGGTCAACCAGGAAGCTAATGCTGAGCGTTAAACAAGTTGATTAATACGCATGCGAAAGCGCATTTAAAGCCAAGCTTAATTCAATTAGCTTGCATTAAACAGATGGAAAAAGGAGTGTCGTAAATAACAGAGAACAAAAGCTGCAATAAGAGCAGCAGCAGAAACTGCGGCCAATGAGCAATGTGCAAGTAGAACAATGCTTTGGAAAAAAAGAGAAGCGAAACACACTCTGACACAGACACAGACACATACACGTGCATTTGCATGCTTTCATGCTCCGTGGCGAGTGGGGGAGAGAGAAGAGGCAGGGCTCGAGATTGATTGCAGAGGAAGCTCTCGCTACAATGGCTCGTGGCAATAGCAGCAACAACAAGAACATCAACAACTACAAGCAAAACAACAAACACAACAGCTGATTGCCATGACAGGCGCAAAGTGCAATAAGAGCAACAGAAGCAAACAAAAGAAACTGTTGAGTAAAGGCAAACGCAATGCGCTCTTTCGCTCGCACTCACACTCTCACTTTTGCGCTGCCTCGTTTTTAATAAAGAACTTAAAAGAACTTTGTGTGTTGATTAATGACGCATTTGCAAAAATGTTGCATATCATTTAAAATGCAATTAAAACTCATTGCAAAGCCGCGGCTAAAATCGATATTGAGTAAAATACTGCAAAAGGAAGTTACGACCAACACACACACACACACAAATCTACTTACACTACGATTACATGTGTTTGTGTTTGGCTCCCTACGTATTACATACATATATGTATGTATACATACATAGTGTATTGTGTTTTTGTTTCGTGTTTGCATGCAGCTTTCATTATGACGTTTCGTGTTTGAGCTTCTGATTTGCATGCAGCCCCAAAAAAAATTTGCATGGCAGCACAACAACGACAGGCATACAAATACAATCACAATACTACTACATGTATGTGTGTGTGTATTTCTACTAGATTTTGTTTAGAGAATAAGTGTAACAATTTGGTTAATCGCGTTGTGTTGCTAGTTGTTAGTGAAGTGTGACGTTATTCCCACGCCCAGCCAGTGTTGTGAAACGCACAAATAGGCATGTGTTCAGTCTAGACACGTTCAGCACCCCATAAAGGGTGCCTATATAATTAAAATTAATTACAAATCCATGGAAATGCGCATGAAATTTACAGTATGTAAATTAATTGTTTGCAAAACCAAAACAAGTGTGAAAATTCATTTTTAAATTTCATGGTCAATTAATTTCCACTATATACATATATTTTGAGAAAAGTAATAAACTTTAATAATATCAACCACACCAATTAGTTAGCATTAAAATTCTATTTTTTTTTTTTTTTGGTATGTGTACCTAAAAATAAATATTTATTTATTAAACTAATGTTAACCAGGGATAACAAACCTCACCCTGTGTCTGTGTTTAATGTCAATGTAAATTGAACTCAATTAAAAGCTCATTTAACTATAGATTTGCATTTAACGCTTTATCGCTCCCTATTCCTATACAATGTTGAACTGATTTAATGACCCTGCTGAACCTAAAATTAACATCAATTTGTCAGGCTTGTTATATTTATCAACATAGTCAGAGATTTTCAGGGATAGGTCAGTGCTTGTGGTTATTGTGAGAGTTCCTTATCGATTTTCATGGCGCCAGATAAGATTAGATTCCCATAAAAAAAAGGCGAGAAAAACAACAGCAAATTCGAGCTCCAATTGGCAACCCTTGGTGCCAATTTGTCGTCCATTAATTCCGAGCTGTCAAATGCTCAATTTTTTATTTGCTTAACTCGAACGACAAATATTGGGTTTCACTAAATGAATCTCTCTCTGTGCAATAATCAAACGCAGCTTGATGCCAAAAATAGAAAAGTCAAAGGCCAAAATGTCTGGCAGCTTTTGCTCAACAATCTCCCTTTTTTTTCCTCTCTTTTGAACTTGTTTAAAACTTGTTTCCCCTGTTGTTGTTACATTTGTCGCCCATCTTTTTCTTGTCTGCTGTCATTTTTCCATTGAAAGCAAAAGTGCACAACTTGCAAGCACATCTATAAATAGTTGTTGCCACCTCAAGGCATTCGTTGTACCAGGAAAACACTCGTATCCAATAAGTTAATGTGTATTGACAGCCAACAATAAATTGACCTTTGGGTGAACTCCTCTTAATGAGTTTTCTGCTCTATTTTTAGTCTCAGCCAGTCTAACCTGGAAATTTATTTATATTTCTGTTTACTGTAGAAACAATATTTGTTTTGTTCGGCAACACATCGATCCATCATTGTTTGTTTAATTATTATTAATTATTATCTTTTGAGACTCACAATCTTTGTGGCGACACAAACTTTTGCTGAAAAAGATACTTATCTGATTAATTAATGAAACATAATATCTAACATGCTAAAATAATAAGAAAATAGTTTTAGAAAATAATGTTTAGGTATTTGTTTTTGAATATGTAAAAATTAATGATTTTAATTTTTCTTAAAGACTTACAATATTACCTATTTCCTTTGAATTTACATAAAAGCTTACAAAAATTTAGCTACAATCTATTTTCTAAATTTCTTTATTAATTTCATTAGAATTACAGATCTATAAAGACAAGTTTAAAATGTTCCTAGAAAAAGAAACTTTAAGGCATTCGCTACTTTTTATATCAATTAATCCTTCTAATTAAAAATAAACCAGCTTCACCAAATCCCACGAAAGGATAACACAATCCCCATGAGATGTTTGTAAAATGAACCGAATGAAAATCCAGACACTTGCTGTCCACTCGCGTTTTATTTAATAACAATTACCAATTTGCGTGACACTTTTAATTAATTAGGCGCCCACACAAGATGCGGGAGAAGTTTTAAGCTTGCGTTCCACTCGCACCTAATTTCCAACACTTTATAATGCGAATAAAAATGAAGCATAATATGCAACAAAAAAATAAACCCTAAACTTGGGCTTAGCTCTAGAGGCAATTATGGGCGAAGGGCAACAATTTTAGGTCCATGGTCAACACCTAAGCTGGCGGCCCACGTGCATAAATAAATTCCATTCCAGCGCCAGACCACAGAGAGAGAGAGAGAGAGAGAGACAGAGACAGAGAGTGAAACAGCGGTATAGCCAGAGCCCACACAGCATCCACAGCAAGCGAAACTTTTGCCATAAAAGTTGCTTACCCAGCCAACGCGATCCCCCAACCACCATTTTCCACTTCTGCTTAGTCTCCTTTCTGTCCTCATTCTCTTCCCCCCTCCATTGGTGCCTATCAACTGTTGGCTGCGTCGCAATAAGTTTTTTTTATCGTTCTCGCTCGTCTTCTTTATGAGCTTTTGTTGTTGTTGTTGTTGTTGTAGATTTTTGTTGTGCTGTTGGCTATGAGTATTTAACATATTTTTTGCTCTTGTTTTTTATAAGCTCGCAAATGTTGTCAAGGATTCTTGTTGTCTCGGGGATGCGTTGTCGTATTTATAGCCGAGTTTCAAGTGCTCTCATAATTTGTTTTTTTTTATATATATATATACCCTGTGGCAAAATCAGCGCTGAGCGTATTGGAATAAATTATTAACCTTATCAACTAGCATATTCGATTACAGGGTATTCGGGTTGGCGACCCGCTTAATTGGCTGACATTTTTATTTACGCCTTAGCTATTTGCACATGCCAAGGTCACTGAGAGAATTCATAGCAATCATAAAATGGGCGTAGGTCAGGGACACTTTTATATGTGCCAATAAAGGAGTAAAAGCTTGTGCTAATACCCTGTAATTTATAATTACCAGGGGTGTTTATTAAAATGTCTGCAGTTGCTGTCATTAAAACTTGCGAGAAAATCTATAAGTTTATGGGATATACATACATACATACATATGTAAATAAAATATGTACATATGTATGTACATATATGTTGAAGTCATTTTTAAAAGCATTTTTAATATTTAGCAAAGCAGATTATTATATCGAAAAGATTATAGTAAATCCTAAAGCTTTATTTTATACTTACACTAAAATTTAGTAAACTAAACCCACTCATTGTACTAATTATTTTTTCTATATTATGTTATCTTCAATTGTAGCACACACAATTTATAAAACAAGACTGAAAAATCACATCCACAAACACACACAGTCCACCTCACAAATACTTGCAAAGAGCAAAGATGTCATCACGCTCCAAGGAGAGAGTAGTCACCGCATTTCGCAAAATCTTCCACAAGTCCAGCAACAACAACAACAACAATAACAACAACAACCATAACAACAATAATAATAACAACAACAACGATAGGAGCAGCGATAAGGTTGATGGCGCCGACCACAGCAGCAGCACTAGCAGCAGCAGCAACAACAACAACAATAACAACAACAATCCAGTTATTGAAGCCAGCACAACAGCAGGAGCAGCGGCGTCGACGGCGGCAGCGATAACTGGAGCTGGCAACGAGGCAGCAGCAGGCGCAGGAGCAGCGCAGCCGACGAACGCTAAGAATGCCGTTGTGCGTGTCGCAGCCGAGCAAGCCGTGTGCGATTCGCCAGGCAAGCGACGTCGACAGGATCACAAGTAAGAAAAAAGCCGAAAAACACCAAAAAGAAAGTAAAAGAGAAAAGGGATATGAATAAAACATAATTGGAGGCTTGGCTGAGAAAATCACAATGTGTTCAAGAAAAATATAAAATTTATTAAAATATTGGTTGTTAGGAAAACATAAAAATTACGAAAGGACAAAAGACACTACAACCTAAAATACAACAAGACTTACATGGGAAAGAATATAAACAAAAAAGTACTTTATTAATATTAACAAACTGTTAGTAAGCAAAAGAAGAAGCATCATAAAAAATGATTAAACAAATGAGAAAAATAAATAAATATAATATGATAGCCAATAGCTGTAATACTAACATAAAATATTTAAAAAGTTAATTATCTTATACACTTGATAAATTAAATCAATTAGAAATTAATCAAAGCATCGATACATCGATTAGAAACAATCGTTTCAGCGATTAAAACAATCAACTGCTTGTCATGTCACGTTTGACTGATGTTGCGCGATTATTAATGTTATCGCCATATATCGAGCAGTTTGTATCACTGATAAAGTAGCGCAGAACCTGCAGTGAAGAAATAACCAATTTAATTTTAAGAAAGTGAAAAAGAGGAATGGCAAAGTAAAAATTATTTATGATCGTTTAATAACGAATTAGTAGTGGCAGTATTGTTAGCAGTAACGTCGAATTCTTGGAAGTGCAAAATGTCAAAAAAAAATATAAACAATATTTAAGGGGGAATAACAGGAAATGAGTCAGTGGACTGTCGAAAAACACAAGTTGCAAAAAGTTCCAGAAACTCGTTCAAACTAATAAATAACTTTTAACTGATAAAGTGTGTAGAATGGTTTTTGTATTAAAAGTGACGATATAAAGTTATAGATTTATTAATTTAAATTCCATTATTATATAGCCATGAATTATGTATATCTTTTAAATTTAAATATTATACATTTTTTCTACTCTCTTCACAGAGTTGCACCGTCTAATAGCCGCTCACTAGTGACAGCTCCCGATCAGACCATACGCTCACGTCGCCTCATGAAGGAATACCGCGAAATGGAACGCCTGCAGAGCAAGAACGATGCCACCTTTACGGTGAGTATACGCAAATCTTAGAACTCTACTTCAATTACAAACGATTTCTATTTGCTTAACAGGTGGATCTGGTCAATGATAGCCTTTTTGAATGGCATGTGCGGCTGCATGTCATCGATCCGGACTCGCCGCTGGCCCGCGATATGGTTGAGATGGGCGTGACCGCCATACTGTTGCATTTGAGCTTTCCCGATAACTTTCCATTTGCGCCGCCATTTATGCGTGTGGTGGAGCCGCGCATCGAGAAGGGCTATGTGATGGAGGGCGGCGCCATATGCATGGAATTGCTGACACCGCGTGGCTGGGCCAGCGCTTACACTGTGGAGGCGGTCATCATGCAGTTTGCGGCCAGCGTTGTCAAGGGTCAGGGTCGCATTGCGCGTAAACCAAAAAGTACAAAGGAGTTTAGTCGGTGCGTCCTTGAAACACTTACAGTACCGCCCACTCGGTGGCACTTTAATTATGCACGCTATTCATGAGGTGCAAGTCTGCCATTCTGTGTCCGTCCGTCTGCATGAAATTAAAGACAGAAATGTGGGTATTAAAGTTTCTGCACGCCGAAAACAACTCTAGCTTGTTAAAGAATGAATATTCCTATCTATACTTAGAATTAATTTCTCCAAAATTAATTTAAATTTGTACTTAAATATCTTATTTTATCTAGTATAAAATAGAATTCAAAGAGAACCTATTGATAAACAACTCTAAAAGCTCTCTCAGAGTTGCTCTAAATTGTTTGTGATTAACTATAAAATGAGTAGCGTGTATCTCAAAGTCGGGCTGCCTCGGCTTTAAGCTTCTCTTACATTGTTAATCAAATTTCTATTACCTTTAATATTGCAGACGTCAGGCGGAGGAATCGTTCCGCTCGCTGGTGAAAACACACGAGAAATATGGATGGGTTACGCCCGCTCTGGCCGATGGTTAAGTCTGAAGTCCATGATGAATCCCGCCGCGCTGCTCAGCGCCAGCTCTTGCGTTTGCCAATAACAACCAACAACAACAAACAACACACACATAGTCAACTCCAACTCCGATTTCCATTCACCGCTCATTAAAAATACTATATTAAAGTATATACAAAATATATAAATATATATAGAATCGATTAACTACAAACTAGTTGTAGATTGCTTTTCCTGATTTTTTAATTCTCTACTTCGGAAAAATGTAGTCAAGTAAATATGTAAACGATTTCAATTGTCGCAAATGAATACCATCCATAAACAGAATGAGAAATTTAGCAGGAAACTGGCGTCAACTAAAGAACTTAGCTTAACATGTAATTTAGCTGTAGTCATCTCAATGAAAATTAACTAAAAACAAAAAAAGAAAAAATCATATTTCAACTGAGTATTATGTGAATTCTTCAATAACCATTTAAGTTCCACACATACGCATATTTATTTACAGTTAAGCTAAACAAAAAAAAAAAAAAAAAGAAATGAAATGCATAAGTCAACTGTGTTATTATAATTTGTTGTGATTTCTGTTAAGTTAAACAAACAAAAAAGTAAAATTTGCATCTCCAGCTGGCATACGATGTAAAATGTATGAACATATTTTTCTTAAGTTTCGCATATAGTCAATAAATACAATATATATTTCTCTGTGTGTCGCTGCCTAGTATTCTTAATTAAAGATTGTTATCCATTTTAAGCCTATATTTTATGATCTGAAAACGTTTCACCTGCAGTTGCACTGGCATTTTGAATTGCGCGCTGTGTCAGTGTTGCACAGCAACGAAAGGAAACCACATTGTGGTCAAGCATAGCAGTGCGACTCTTCATACGCCGTCGATTAAATCGACGCCACGCGTTTCATCAACAAACACGGTTTAGGGAAATGTATTGCTCACGCAAATCAAGTATATTTTCTTATACAATTTAATAATAATTTGAAACGCAATAAGACTTTCTTTACCGCGAGCAACGTAATTTAAAGAGGAACGCTTGCTCATTTTGTGCGTAAGTTGGAACGTGTTATGCCGACCAAACAGCTGTCGTTGCCCAACACTACGAAAAAACTCAAAACGGGCTGCAGAAACTTAACAATCACAGGACATCATTTTGTAAGTAAATTAAACAATTTGGCTGAATTGTGGCATTGCCAAACATATTCCAAAAGAAGCCTCAAGTTGTGGCACAACTAAATTGCGCACAATTTGCCTGCGCTAAATGCAATTTAGCGGCGTAAAATGTCAGTAAAAAAAGCGCTGGCATCAGTGAGAAAAAAGGTGATGGTGAAGTAACGAAGGGAAGGGGGTTGATGCATCGACGACGCTGCTGACGCCGGCGTCGACGGCGACGGCAGCGACACTGTAAGAGAATGTGGTGTGTGGACAAAATCCTAACTGGACGCCAAAGCAGTGTACAACATGAGACAGCTGACTGTGTGTGTGAGTGTGCGCTAGAGTGAACGAGTAAGAACAAGCTGTGTGTTGTTCTTGCGTGTAAGTTGTGTGTGTGAGTGTGTAGAGCAAGCAATTGAAACCCACAAAACATATAAATACCCACAGCGCCCAAATAGTAAATAGTTGTTTTTGTTACATGTATTTATAGAACGCAGAACGCAGAAATAACGCATTCAATGGATACGAACGCCAGCAGCAATGACGAACCAAGTAAGACGAACAGCAGCAGCAACGACGACGGCGGCGTCGCTGCCATGGACACTCTGGAACCGCCAGCAACAACAAAGACGCTCAAACGTTGCCTAAGTGTGCCCATCATACGCACCAACAGCAGCGGCACCGCTTTGCCTGGCAAATTGACGCCAATGACAACACGCGCTGCCGCCGCCGCTGCAGCCGCAGCACGCGAGCACGAACACGACGAGCACGATCATGCACACAGGCACGTACACGAGCAGACGCCAAAGAAGGACCAAGGCCAAGTGCTGCCAAGTCATCGCAGTAACTTGACTATCGATTGCTTTGGCAAAAATATTCACATACGCTCGCAACCAAATTCACGCGAAGTATCGCCAGCGCCCATGTTCAATGTATTTACGCCACGTGCACGTCGCTATTCCGCCAGCTATAGTCCCGCTCTGACCGCAGCTGGTATTGGAGGCGGTGTTGTGGGTGGTGCTGCTGGAGGAGCTGCGTCTGCCTTGTGTTTGACGCCACGCGTCTCGCAGCTGCGACAAGAGGAATGCGCTGATCTGAATAGTCGTGAGGTGAATCACGAGCGTGAAGTGCATCGTGATCTGAAGATCTCACAGAGCTGGGAGGATCTCACGTTGGTGGCCGAGAATTGGTCTTGCAAATCGGATGAGTTCTCGAATCCACTGCAAGTGGTCTTGCCTCAAGTGGGCAGCGGTTGCTCTTCGCCCAGCCCAACCAGCAATAGAGCTGGCATTCGTTTGCCTTATTCGCCGTCACCGACGCGTCGGACTTTCGCCACCAGGCGTTCGATGTCGCCGATTGCGATGCGTCCGTCGTCGCTGGGACCGGTTAAGCGCAAGTTTGAGCTGGACAGCGACAACAACTATCCGGGAGTGAGCAACTGGAGCGTCTACTCGCCACCGCCGCTCAAGAAGATCTTCACAGACAGGTGAGAGCGATGCTCTAGAGGATTACCACTGAGTAATCCTGCTATGCATCATATAGTAATGTAAGAGGTTAATTGAATGACAGATTTATGTTGTAGGATAAAAAAAGGCAACCGCGTAGCCTTAAAGTATTGCATTCTTGATGAATGTTAAAATAACCATCCGCCTTTCTGTCTGTCCATCCGTATAAACAGCTAGATCTTCTATACTATTAAAGTTAGAGCTGACAAACTTACTGACAATACAGCTTAGTGCTGACGACACCTAAAGTACATTTTTAATTTTGTCACGCCCACATCCTTTCGCGAAAAATTGAGAATATTGTTTAAAAACTAAAGTTTTAATGCTCCAAGGGAAGTTCCCTTTACTTTAACTTTCTTTTCAACTCTTTGTGAAAATATGTAAATTTCAGAAATGGAGGTGATTTTATGTTACAAAATAATAGTGCAGTTCAATTTCATATCTTTACAAACAAAGAAAAACAATGTTAAAATATAATGAAAGACAATTTTATAGATAAGCGCATATTTAACACTTTGTAGTTTCTTCAACTTTTCTAAATCTCAATCGGTTTAATACAACGTTTCCTTTCTCTGTTTTCCAGTCGTGGCTCATCGCCCGTGTGTCAATCGCCATCGTCAGTCTGTCCCAGCCCCGATTCGGGCACCTACGATGGTCGCATTACGCCCAAGCTGTTCATCTCCAAGCTCTGCACCAACAACAATGCCACCGGCAGCAGTAATAGCAACAGTAATAACAACAACAGCAGCAGCAGCGGCTGCCCATCGCCGGTGTCCGCTTCACCCAGCAGCGTGTTAACCGGCAACGGTTTGGATGCAATGTGCAACAGTCAGAGTCAGAGCATTGATGAGGGTATCTCGATACCGGAGAGTGAAACGAATACGTGTCGTAGTCGCACCTCGTCCATACTGTCGACGGCATCGTCATTGGGTGGGCCGCAGTTGTTGGTCAACGACATGGTCGATGATGTCACCTTGATGGACGATGCGAAAAGTGAAACGTCTTCCATTGGTGGTTGTTCCACCGTCAGCATTGAATCCTCCTCCTGCGACAGTGGCGCCAAGGCGGCAGCCACATTCCTCAATCGGCTTGCGGTCGATGATGTGGCCCAGAAGAGTTTCTACATCAATAAGCAGGGATTCTCAGGCGCCAAGAAGTTCATTGTAAATCACGAGAAACTCGAGCCAAGCAAACAGTCATCCACCAAAATGGATGTACAGCAAAAGCTTTAAGCAATTTCCCCCTCGTCGAGAATTGCAACTGTAACTGTAACATATATAGCAAGAGCCCCAAGAGTAAACCCTGGAGATATATAAATACCGACATTTAGCGTTACAAATTAAAAAACAAAAAAAACACAAGCAAGCACCCACCCAATGTCGCCTTAGTTCTTAAGATACTTTTTCATTGTACATAGTTAAGTTTTTGATTCACATCAGTTTTCTTTACACTCGAGTTTTTGCATATCATCTTCATTATAACTTTGTCCGTTTTGTTGTTTTCTCATATCAGTTTTTAACTTGTATTCCCGCATCTTTGCATCTTTTGTGTATATGTCTCAATTAGCCGTCATGCTGTATATCATGAACCATATTCTTATGAGAGTTAAAATCACGTATCTATAAAAAATATACATAATGATATGTAGCTAGATTTGTAGCTCGATTTACGGTACACTTACACTTAGTTCGTAGCCCGCTTAGCTCGTAGTACCAATCCAATTTTGCCAAATATGTTTCTTTTTAGATATACTTATATATACAAACATTATATACTTACATATGTGCCCACGATTTATGTGTAGTGGATATCTGCGCATATCCAATGATCATTTTTTATTTTGTCCAACGATTGCATCCCCAAAAGAAACAACCACAAAAAAACGCGTTTAGATCGTTTGAAGAATTTAACAAAAACCTAGCTTCAAGATGTTTTCCTTGTCAAACACAAAAAGTGCATAATAAAAGAGTTTTTTTTTCAATAGATTAATTACAGGCTTTTATTCAACTGACTTACCAATTTTTCAGAGTATATTTTATTGACATATTATATACATAGATTGGAATTATTCTTAAGTTTAACTCTTAATTTCTGCCTTTCAGATTTATTAGATCTTAAATCAATCCAACAAATAATTTATATAAATAATAGGCTTTTGAATTAGGTCAAACTAATCTATATGATCACATTTATTTTAAGGTGTAAAGTGTATTATTATCATTACGTTAATTTTGTGAGAAGTTTGCAGTGTTCTTAAAATCAAGTCCATAAATCTTATATTAATATTTATATATGGAAAATATCTATTTTAAATTTAGAAGTGCAACACCTTATCAATTCATTACCTTTTACTTTATAATAACAACAGAATTATTCACTTTACTATTTCCAACTATTTCTCTCACCCCTCTAAATTATACAAATGGACAAAAACTTTTTTATATTTTGCGATTAGAAATATCTCACATTCATAAGTGGAATAAGATATTTATAAATATATAAATTAAAGACATATAGATTTTTTTCGCAGTCCGAATTCGTTCAATTTCATCAGTTTTGTTAGAATTCCAATGAAATTAGCCTCCATTTCAAATTCCCATTAAAATTTCTTTCTAATCTGCTGCATTTATGTACTATAATATATATGTATGTATATTTCAGAATATATATATATTGTATTTACTGCTATGTCTGGCTGTGTGTGATATCATTGGCAAGCCTTATAAAGTGAGGTAGACAACAGAAAAGTTCGAACACCTGGCGCTTTGGGAGCGCCGAGCATTGCTCCCCACTTGAAACGCTGTCTTTTTTTTGTGTGCTGATCGAGACTCCCTCAGCCTGCGTCTCTGGGCTGAGTTGGTTGAGTGGGCGTGTGTGGTTTTTGATCTAAAACGAGTTTCATAGTCGATTCGAGTAGAGTTGCAGTTACGAATCGCGGGGATGGCAAAAGGAGGAAAGAACCGAAGACGGCAACGGGTCAGCGTTGTTGCCATCACTGGTATGACGTCGCGCTCTGCTTAGATGCCAACCACCCACATTAAATGCATACTAATCAGCATTGTGCAATGGCCCCTCGCACTGTGGTGGCGTTGCTCAACACTGTCGCCAGGCTGACGCTGCAGCCAGCGTTGACACGCCAGTTGCGCTCCAACAATTAAGCCCAAAGAGAGCAACAACAACAAAAGCCTGCAGAGCAAAAAAGGAAAAAGAGCAAAAGCAGCAAGAAAGCAAAACGGTTGCGCACGGAGCTTACGCTGCTCGACAGCAACGCGCTGCTCTGCGCTGCTCTATGTTGCTGTCTCTGTTGTTGGGTTTTTACTGCTGATATGTGTGTTGTTGTTGGTTGGTTGGGACCACGACGATTCGCTCCGCTTCGGTCGTGCTTTAATGGAGCTTGCCGACGACGACGACAACTTCGTTCGCCCCGCTGCTTCAGTCGACAACAACAACAGCTCCACTCGAAAAGTAATCTTGAAAATCGTGAGTTGAGTTTTGCGCTCGCTGGTTTCTTTTTTTCGTCGATTTTATTCATTGTTGCTGTTGTTTTTGTATTTTATTTCTTTTTTTTGCTCTCGCTGGTCGCGTCGCGTTTTGTGTTTCGCCCTGCGCCGCATTTTCTTTGTTTTTCGCTTTTGCATTGCTCGCCTGAAGAAAAATCAAGTTAACAGCCAACGCACGCAACGCGCCATCGATATACAGGGTGTGTGAGTGTGTGTGGGCAGAGAAAAGGCAGCGACAACGACCGAGGCAGAGGCAGCGAAGCAATAACGACGAGGAGCTTCAGCTTCGCTTTGCCGGGTCGCCAACGATCGTCGCTTGTTGTTGTTTTTGGTTTTGCGCGTGTGCATTAAAAATAAAAAGCCTGCAGCGCCAACGCAGACGTCGACTGCGACGCTTCGCTTGCTTCTGCTACTGCTCCCATTGTGTTGTTGTTGCTTCGCTTCGCTGATTCAGAGACGTCGCGCTGTCGACGTCGACTGAAACTCGACTTTTGGCGTTTTGTCGAGGTTGCTGAGCCCGGGCGAACGAGCCGCGAATCCAGTTTCTTCTTCACTCTCGGCCTCGGCTAACAAACAACGCGAAACAGTCACGGCAAAAAAGAAATAAAAATAAAAGCAAGCAGAAATCACTTTTTTTTTTGCTCGTTTGCCAATTGTTGAATGTACTGCGGCAAGGTTTGTTTATTTGTGGATTGTTTAATGTTGTTTATGTTATTAATTGTGCAAGGATGCTAATTAGCTTAATAAACATAGCATATACACAGGCGCAACAGCGCAAAACGAAAGCTCTCAGATAAAGCTCTTATTAAATCACTCAAATTACCTTTCTCTATCGCTCTTTTAAAGCGAAAGCTCTTTTCAACTTACACTTACATTCCCTTTCACTCTTCCACTTGCTTTCCTTTTGCTTTGCAGAGCATGGAGCTTTCGTCCGCCGGCTGCGCTGATTGCTGCAGCGACTGCACCCCCGTCCCACCCGCTTGCTGTGCTACGTCCGGCAGCTGCTGCGAAGAAGCTGCCTGCTGTGAAACGAATTGCCAGCTGCTGCCGAGCGAACAGGCGATCAGCTATGAATATCACGAGCCCGAAGAGAATTTTGTGTCGATTGATGATGCGAAGATTAAAAGCTTGCTGCTCAAGATTGGACAACAGCAGCAACAACAACGACAACAATTACAGCGCGAATTGCAGCAAGAAAGGGAACGTCAACGGCAACAACAACAGCAGCAGCAACAGATTATTGAACTATTGGATGATGATGAGACTGAAATTCGATGCTCACCTGATATACAGTTGATTCCCAAGCCAGTGGAACAACATCGCATTGTGGCACGCATTGAGCTGAGCGACAGTGAGTGCGATGAGGAAGAGCAGGAGACAATAACTGAGAAGGAGTTGCCACTCAGCTGTGAACTGCGATCAAGTCCGGCTCACATCATCGTGCTGCAGTCGGATGATGAGGAGCAGACGGATCTTTGGAGCCACTGCCAAAGGTTGAAACTGCAACAAAGAAGAGACCCACGAGACCTTATGTGAAGCGACGGGGTCGCAATTTCTATCAGTGCCAAGCGTGTGGCAAGAAAGTGCAGTCCAACTACAATTTGCGGCGTCACATGATGATACACACAGGTGAGTCGCAGCTCAAAGAGCGAAAAAAAGAAAGAGAAAGAGAGAGAGAGAGACACAGAGAATAGGGCTCCAATTGCTTAAGTAGCGTGTCTCTAATTGCCGCAGCATTCGAGTATCAAATGTTATGTATCTAAGATCTAAAGTTGAATACTTCTTGAAGTGATTCGAAATCTGAAATCACTAAAGCTTTTCCAAAAATTCTTCTTTATCATAGACATTTTATTTATGTGTATTTTATTTGGATACTTTTTTTTTAGAAGTTTTGTATTTCTTTGATCTATAATTAATCAATTTGCCTCAAGACCTCAATTGAATGCAATAATTTATATTTGGTTTGTTTTTGCGTTATCACAGATAACTTATCAGACTTAAATTAGGCATGAATTAACATTTTTAGTACAGGTATTTTTAAAAGTCTTATCAAGTCACATGAAATGTTCCTAAAATACAAATTTACAAATTTGTTTATATAGAGAGATTCCCAGATTTTATTTTAAATGAAATGAAATCAATTATGTAACATACTATCAGTATTAAAGATAATATCATGAATACGTATTTATCAAATATTCTTCAATATTTTTAAAATGCATTAGTAAGTTAGGCACCTAAAATATTAATAATATACATTTTTAAACTGTTACCAAGATTAAAAAGATTTTTTTTTTTAACAGGAGAACGTCCTTTTCCATGCGACTTATGCGAGCGTCGCTTTCGAGAGTTCAGTGATCTGAAGAAGCATCGACGTCGTCACATGAACGATCCGCGCTATATCTGCATGATCTGTCATTTGTATCCACCGATGGAGCAGGACTCCACGCGATGTGTGGAATGCGAGGGCAAGAATCTGTTGCTCAATCCTCAGGACTGTGAAGATGGGCCAGAAGTTGTGAATGCTGTGGACAAAGACGATGACGACGATGAAGAGGTTGAACCAGAAGCAGAGCCAGAGCAGGCACAGGAAACAGATCAAGGGGAAGGAGATGATACGTTGATGTCGCCTCCACCAGTTGCCACAACTATAATTGCCCCGCCGTCGCCCTTGCTGGTGGTCACCTTGGTGCCTCCATTGCCAACGCCACCTCCCAGTGCATCGGTAACTATTTCGAGCATTCCGCGGAGCTGCAGCAGCGCCAACTCTTCCTCGTCACTGAGCAACGATGCAACTTTAGTGTCGCAGTTGCCATCGCGAACTTCCCGCAATCGACGTTCCTATCCCTGTCCGCTCTGTCATCGTCCATTCGGAACGCGGCACAATCTCAAGCGACACTACATGATACACACGGGAGAGAAACCCTTCAGTTGCACCAAGTGCCGGAAGCCGTTTCGGGAGTGCTCCACGCTCAAGAAGCATATGGTGACCCATGTGCGTGAACGCTGGTACAAATGCCTGAGATGTCCAGCCAAGTATAAGGACTATTTACATTACACGTCGCACAAGGCGACGCATGGCAATGAGACAGCACTGGAGTTGCGATCTGTTGCCCAGCATAGAGTGCGTTCCTCGGACAGCGATGATGGGGAAAGCTCTCTGGAGGATTGGCTGGAGTGCTGTGAATGCCAGAGTCGATTTACACGCCTGGATGCGTATACAGAGCATCTAAAGCAACACGATTTGGAACTGTATGGCATGAGTGTGGATGATGTGGAGGATGATGATCAGGAAGTCGAAGTGGCCTAGTTCCTAACTATCTGTCTGCCCGTCTGTCCACCTCTCTAAATGACTGGATTCCAGAAACTATAAGAGCTAGAGCTATGAAACTTTGTTATATTACTTTTAATGGGTCTGCAAAGCTCGAGTTTAGTTTAGAATTCAGCCACGCGCCCTCGTTATAGTATATAAAACACTATTGGGACATTCATTTGCATGCATTCCAAATTTTCGATAGGTTATAAACCCAGCTCTTCAATCAACATCATTCACTTCCAGGCTGTATTTTCCTTAAAGAAACAAAAAGTTTTAAGCTTTAAGTGGTAAACCGAAATCCTAATATTTTCTACAAAAATATTGCTTATATTATGTATTTCCCCAGAATGCGAATTAAGACTTAATTTATATGATAAAGCATTACCATTTATATTTTGTTGTAATTATTTAATATGATAAATATTAATAGATATTTTATAAACGTATTAAGTGCACAAGAGATGTTCGTAAAAATTGTGTTTAAATATATCTGATGAAATTTTATTTAAAGAACAATATGCAGAATAATTGAAACTGCACCAAACAATTGAAAAGACAAATATTGATTGATTGTTATTTCTCTTTTGAATCATTGGTACATTCAACTAAACTGCATAAATGTTTCATTTAGCCCTAACAACATTAACTAAAAATAATAAATAGTAGCACGGAGAAAAAATAATAAAAATAACAGCAAGCGTATGCAAAATGACTAAGTGAAGGAGGCGCTTGGAGCACACGAAGGTCAATAAAAATAGAGCGAGGGTAAATATTTGGCAATCCACAATTCCAATTCCAATTCCAATTACTCTAAATGTCAAGTAAGACGGGTTTGGTTTCCTTGGCACATTTGAACACTGAACGCATCATCTTAAGGAAGCCCGTATCCTTGGGCTTCTCCAAACCGCGTTGCACGCGATTCTTCATGACCGAAACGAATTCTTTGTTACTCAGCTGGTTGTCATCTAAAAAAGGAATAAATGAATTAACAACCATTAAAATATAAATGAAATCATTCTACTTACTGTTCTCATCGAAGATGGTAAAGACCACATCAACCACATGATCGGAGAGATTGACAGCGGCCACAGTTTTAGCCACATGTTGCAACGTCTTTTGATCAATCGAAGCGCCGGCAATGTGATAGAAAGTCAACGCCGTGTCCACATCGTTGATGTTGTTAAGAAAGTGAAAGAAGTCGAGATAATCCTGCTTGGAAATGCCAGTGCCATGATCACGAAAACGACGCTTCACACGCTTCAGCTTCTTGAGCTTCTTCTTCTGGGGATATCCCGCGTAGGCGAGCATCAGTTCAGCAAAGTCCGCTTCGGTGATGTTGCCCTCCTCGTTGGGTTGTTTCCGTTCAAACTCCAGCGAGAGCATTTCACGTTGCAGTTGCTCTTGGAAGTCCAGGAACTTTTCGATGGTCAGCTTCTCATTCATATTGGGTCCAAAGAAATACGTGATCAATGCCGAATTGACGCCCTAACACAAAAATAGAAAATGTCTTTGTATTAAAATTGCTTAAGAATTGTGAAATAATCGCTAATAAATAATATTTATGAGCGTGCGGGTGCAAAATACAATTATATAGTGTTAGAATGAACGTGAATGGATGGAAAGCTAAAGCGTTTGGTTAATTACATAGACACAAAAGTACCTTCAGGGACTGGCAAAGATGCAGTCACAAAAAAGGAAGTGAAGTAGTTATTTTTTATATACACAGTTACGACACACACGCATTCAACGGACACGCGTGTACAAAAAATATAGAGGAATAAAGCCAAGAGATATTGAGAGAATATACAAAAGTATACAGTAAATGCTTTTCTTCGTTTTTTTGTTTTGTTTTCGGTCTTGGATTAGGTTGAGAGACAGCTGCTTTACCTTGAACGTGTTGCCGGTGTTGGCATGATCGCGATGTCGTGTTCCCATGCTTGTCTGTTGCCGGACAAGAGTCGCCACCATTTCGAATTCCTCGCAGTCCACATCGCCATCGCCATTCAAATCGAACATGCGGAAGGCGATCTCGAAGTGACGACGGGAAACTGCAAGAAAATTTTTGTATATTTGTATATAATCATTAAATGATGCTATTATAATGAAGTAAATTAATTTTACGTTTACAATTTGGATTCTTCCTAGATGAAATGATTGATTCTTAAATATATTTAAGCTGCATAGAACCTACATCTCTAAAGCACTATAGTGAAAGAAAGCTTCTTTTAATAGTTGATCTTCAAAATTCTTTCTTTACAATCATATGATCATAACTAATAATCGAATTATTAAAATGTCTACTAAGATTCTAGTTTGAAATGTTATAAGTGATTTTAAACCTAATTAAAATTTCTAGATACTAACACAGTTTAGTATCTCTAGTTTGCTGACTATTATTATACTGGATATTATAAATTAAGTAAGTAATATTAACGTTTCTATAAACTAGATGCTTACTCGATAGTACGGTGAGCAAAAAGATGTAGTCAGAGAAGGTGATGAGACCAAAGGAACCCAGTTTGTAGAAGATGCTGTCCTTCTCCAGCTGCAGATTCAGCTGCTCACCCACCGACTGCAAAAGGAAACTGATTAATGACTAAAAATAATTAAAAATATATAGCAAACTTACTTTGGGATCGTAGCGTCTATACTGATCCAATCCCAGACCTGAAAGAAAGAATGAATCTTGTTCAGCGAAAAGTATTTTTGTAAAGAGTTCAAACACTAGTTAGTTGGGCGACTGCAAAGGCAATGAGATTTGAGTTGAGATTAGGAGAGCACATACCATCTGGTTGCTTCATGCCTGGCGTCATGCTAGTCAAGAAATCGGTTGGTGTCATGTAGACCTCATGTCGATCATCGGCCACCGGCACTTGGATGGTGGCAAAATAGCGAAATACTTTGTCTGGCGTTGAGAATTGCCTGATGCGATTCTCATATTCAATGATCTAAGCAACGATCGGTTTAGTAAGTTAATATTACTTATAAAATAGGTTTTTTCTTTTCTTTTTTTTTTAAAGAATTTTCATAACGCAGGCAGAGAAAAGCCAAAACAGAATGGAAATTAAAGTGATATTAAGAGGATGACGCTATGGAAATTGTGTTAGTATTTACAGTCTTATGTTTAACATTTATATATAGAGAGAGAGAGTTGCTAACTGAATTACCATCTGGTTGCTTCATGCCCGGATAGATCGAGCGTAAAAAGTCCTCGGGTGTCATGCATATAATTGTCTGTGACGCATCCTGTAAACGCACCGTTGCAAAATAACGAAAGATTTTGTCTGGTGTCGAATATTGCCTTAAGCGATTCTCGTACTCAATTATCTGGTTTTTGGGAATTTTTTTTTTGGGGTAGTGTTGTTGATGTGTCGGGTGACAGAGAGATGGCAACGGAAAATGTGTGACGAACATAAAGAGAAATAAAAATCGTATAACAAAGAATATATTTATCAAGAAATGGAATTTAAATAAAGACTTATACACAGAAGAAAGATTTGAAAGCGCACTTTTGTTTTATACAAGAAGAAATAAATTTAAATATACCATAAGAAATGAAAGTAAAATAAAGTTGTATACACAATGATTCTATATAGCAGAAAGAAAGTATTTATAGTAAAAGAGATTTAAATACATATATATCTAGATAAAGAATTAAAAATAAAATTTAGTTGTACATAGAATTATTACAGAAAAAGAGAATTTAGAGTGTTATTTTTGTATGATAGTTATACATAAATAATAAGTTATATAAAGTAAATCATACAGTGAGTTTATTTTAAACTATTTTATACAGCGAGAATCTAAACGTGCAGCTTGATTTTATATACATGTAAAAAAAAAGTAAGTTATGTTTTAAAAGACCTATTATTCTACAATGCAAAAATTAGAGTTAAAGACAGAAGTTGTTTTCAAAGAGTTAAATGAAATGAGTTAAGGTTTAAAAGGGTTTTATAAACAATAACTCTATACAGCAAAACGTAATTTAAAGAGTTGTCGTTTTTATAAGATATGCAAATAAAGTATATTAAATCGAGACTTTTACAGAATTTGAATTTAAAGTGTTTTTTTATAAAGCAAGTGAGTTTTGTTTTAAAAAGGCTGCTTACAAACAATTATTATTTGCAATTTTGTCTTACGAATGAAAACTAAGTAAAACCAAGTTCTATATAGACATATTACTATGTACAGAAAAAAGCGAATTTAGATTTTTTAAAAAGCCGTCAACATACTTTGCGCTCACGGAAACCGATCTTCTCCTTGACGGTTTTGAGCTTGTCATCGGCATCGACGGTGGCCTCACTATCGGAGTCGCTTTCGCCGGCACTAACGCCATTTGTGGGTTGCTGACCCGCATCCGCGTCAACTTTTGGCATGAGCAAGCGCTTTACTCTAAAAATAGACACATTTTTATTTATACATAGTTTTGCTTTGGTATTGATTAAGTTTTTAATACTTACTTGCCCCAATCTAGCACGGATATCACAAACAATGTGATAACCATGAAATGGAAATATTTGGTTACCTTTGGCGTTCTCTCCTCGCCATGACCAAAACGCTTGTGCTCCCGTGTTTGCTGTAGCTGAAGTTGTCTTTGATTTGCCGTTGTTGTTGTGATTGTTGAGTTTGTGCTCGCTATGATTTGATTCCTATTGCAATAATTATACAGCGTTGTGTATGTACGTGAATTTTGCAATAGGGTGGGGGCGGGCAGTGTGGCCCGTCTGCTAAGCGCCGTTAGCGCCTGCCGCGTGACCAAAAAACGCAGCACAGACATATTTTGCACAAACTATAAATGTTTTTATTCGCGTTTATTGCGTTTTTCGCATTCGCATTCGTTGGTGAGCCAATACTAAAATTTCGCGCTTAACAACACTACACGCTACAACAGCTGACCGCACATTCCTTTGCCAATTACGTTGAACGCAAATATTTTGCCGTGAACTATGCTATTAACTAACAAAAATTTAGACATGTGTAGTTTAATTGAAGAGTTGCGAAATAAATGCTGAATTAACTGATGACAAGCAGCAGCAACGCACTGGTAACGCTGCGAGAAGAAAACCTGTGCTCCTCACTGCATATAATATAGATGTCTGGCAGCACTGTTGTGCTTCTCACAATATGTTTTTCCAACGGTCTGGTAGTACAGTGCGCGAAGTTTTTGAGCGAAACGCAAGGCGGGCTTTAAAATAATAGTGAAAAATTAAAAAGTGTTTGTTTAAAAGTGTTAAGTGAAAGGTTAAAAGAGTAAAAAAGTGCTCTGGCTGCTAGTAGACTTGTTATGTGCAGGTACATATGTCCAGCTCTATGTTTTTACAACGATTAAAAAATTGCGTGACACCCGCGCTAAGATCGACACGCACACACGCGTATGCTGAAGCGTCACGCACACACACACGCATATCACGCATCACACCTTAGCATATCAATCACTCTATCAAGACATTACGATTGCGCTGCACTTTGCACACACATACAAATTTGTTCTCTGTGGGCGTCTTTACAAATTGAAATGCTGATTGCATGCAATGTCCATTCGGCCGCACGTTACACGCCAATACACAACAACAACAATAACAACAACGAGATGAGCGGTAAACGGTGAAATTTCATTTTGATTAATGTAACACACGCCCCGATTGGCGCATGTTGATGTATTTATTGGGCGGTCTTTATTTATTGCACTGCATTGTGCTAATAATAATGTTAACTTCGCTTTCTGGTTGTTGTTGTTGTTATTGTGGGGGTTTGACAGGCATTAGTTTTGGTTAACGGAAACATTTTACTTGTTGGCGTTATTAATTACAGAATGCTGAGAATTATTTAAGAACTAATAGTTATTAGGCAATATTTCAAAGCTTAGCTTACGTTTACGCATATTTTACACACTTATTCAAGCAGTTTTCCGCTGAGCAGCCATAGATGGCGCTACCCATCTGGTGCTGCTGTCACAAATGGCGGCAGTATAGTATCGCTGCTTTATAACTGATAAATTATGAGCTTCAACTACGTAACTTGAATAGCTGACGAGGCAAATCGTATTAATTATAGAAATGTTTCGTATTATGTAGAATTTCAATGCTGTTATTTTAAACTATTAAAGTACTTGCAGATAGTTGTGTTGTAGCCTACTAGCCATAGATGGCGCCAGCGCTACATGACTGGGCGTTAGTTGTTTCAATTACTGTTGTGATACTTAGGCAAATAACTTTAAAATTAATCTGATATTTAATGAAGTTCTGAGCTGTTTGTAAGAAAAGTTTTTATTTTAATTATATAATATTCAATTATATTTAGAAATATTTAATTTCTATAGGATCTCATGAAAATAAAGTAAATCTATTCGTATTTAATTATTATTCTTCCATTAACATAATTGTTAAATCTTTATTAACCACAAATAGTTCACAGTCTGTTTGTGTAGCAAGCTCGCATCTAAGTTTGTCTTGTTGAGATTTCATGATTTGATTGAAAGTTATAACTGCTGTCAAGGTCATCATTTTGACAATGTTGCATGCAACTTGTTGTTATTACAATTGCTGCTTCAGCTGTTTTCGTTATTTGTTGTTGCTGTTCTTGCTGTTGGTCAATTTGGACAATTAAATCTGCATTAGTTACGCTCGGTAACGGACACCTGGAAAACAAACACAAGCACAACTCAAACTGAATTTGAAAATTCGGATTTATGCTCGACTGTCAAACAGACAGACTGACAGTCAGTCAACGTCGACTTATTTAGCATTTGTGCAAATTAATTTCTCATTAGCCACGATTTTGTATAATTGGAAATGCAAAACGCATTGACTGCGTAATGACCATGCGAACCGGAGCAGCCAACGTCAGCTGTATTGGCTTGTTGCTGTTGGCCGGGTTTGTTGACTCGCTCGATGGTTTTGAACAGGTTTCGAGTTGATGCTGCCAACAGCAACAGCAACAGCAACAGCAATAGCAATAGCATCGTCGCCTTTATCAGTTGTCGCCTGAATTGCCTCCAAAGGCCTTCTCAGTGACTGCCTGACTGCCTGTTGCCTATAGGGCCAGCTAAATCAATGCAATTAATGTCACTTCCTCTGCATTTAATGTCTATGTTTTGTAATCGACGCTGGCGCCATTTGCCATTGTCCATGTGCCGCACAATTTAAGCCAGTTTTTACACAGCGAGAAAAAATGCTCTGAAACCAAGAATAAACTTTCAAAATTGAGCCTTGAGTATATATAGAAAAATAAAGACCAATACCCTAGAGAGTTTGATTGCAATTCAAATTATTCTTAGTTTATTAACAATATTCTTTATTATAGACAAACTAATAAAATTTTAAACGAGAAAAAGAAACTAGCCTAAGATTCTAGATTGATCATTCTAAAGATTGATTTAAGATATTAATGAAAATAATCTTAGTTGACATTCTTAAAGTTTAAGATACAATGGAAAGTATTCTAAAGTCTAGCCTAAGGTTCTAGATTGATCAATCTAAAGATTGACTTGAGATATATTAAAATATTTTGACGAAAAATTCGGAATTAAAGAATATAATCTTAGTCGAAATTTGTAAAGTCTAAAATACAATGAAGAATTTAAAAAGAACTTTTAAGGAAAGGAAATTATTTATTTTATTCTCATTAAATGATTGCTTCTTGTTTTTTAATAATATTCTTTATTCCATGACCAAATTTAAAATTTTAATCTAGTGTATTTTAAAAAATAGCCAAGATTCTGTTAGTCATTTTAAAGAGTAATTTAAGGTAATTTAATATATTAACACGAAATTGAAGATTCTTAAAGTTGAAAACAAATGCAAAATTTGAAATTAAGTATACTATAAACTCCAGAAAGTGACAAAATTTCGTTTATTCTCATTAAACAATTGTTTTTTTTTTATTATTTAAATTTAATAAAGCAATGAAAAAGAGTTTTCTTTGTTTTTGTTTCATTTAATTCGAAGAGCAACTCTTTTTTTATATTTTTATTGTAATGACAACTGTTTTTTGTAAGTCTGCAATCCTATTTTAAAATTTGTCTTTTTTTCAAGAGTTTTAATGCTCAACTTGATTAGAAGACCTAATTTTTCTCACTGTGTATGTCTTTATATATGTTTATGTGCTATTTGTAGGCATTCTAGCCAGTTGCTGCAATGACTTCTAATTGCTTCGTATGACAGAGATAGCAAGTTGCTTCCCAAATTACAACTATTGGGACTTTAACTATATAAATTTTGCTTTGTAACTGACAATTATTTAATCTATTTGAGCTCCTATTGTGTAGTATTAAATAATTGTTCTCCAAGTAGTTTGGGTCAATTGTGTAAATTAAACATTATTGGAGATGGCGTTTAATACAATGAATTAGATGAATAACTGTCTTAAATAATAGTGTTGTGAGTTATTCATTCAAGTTTAACAAAGCTGTGCTTTGATTTGTTTTAATAGCTTGCTTAAATGCTCATTATTTTGTAATTGTAGGTAAAAAGTTGTTTGTTTTGGTCTTTGATTTTATTTTATTAAATCAGATTCTCTATAAATTTATTTTTAAATTTATTTTTCAGTTTGCTAGAATATAATTTTAGTAGAATATTAATGCTAAAACTTTTTTATTTAAATATACAAGAAGAAATTTGCTCTCAAATTATTCTTTATAAAATTATATAGTTAATTATATAGTTAGTTATGATTTAATTTAAAGCAAATTGCGGTCTGTAATACAATACTTAAAGCATTAAAAAAGAATGAACAAGTAAGAAAGCTACAGTCGAGTGTACTCGACTGTGAGATACCCGCTACCCATTTTGAAAAAAAAGAAACATATTTTGCGATATTTTCTCAAAATATACCGAATATGCTGCAAAAATACTAAAAATATACCAAATGGTATATTTGGTATATCGACATAGTACCGCAATTACGCTTGTTATTCGATTTTTCTGATTTGCGGGGGCGGAAGTGGGCGTGACAAAAAATTTGAAACAAACTTGATCTGCGTGCAAACATAACAAATAACAGTGTTTCATACGGGCAGACGGACAGACACACAGACGGACAGACGGACATGGCTAGATCGTCTCGGCTGTTGACGCTGATCAAGAATATATATACTTTATAGGGTCGGAGATGCCTCCTTCTACCTGTTACATATATTTCCTGCCGGCACAAAGTTATAATACCCTTCTACCCTATGGGTAGCGGGTATAAAAAGAGCTTCATACAACAAACCAAGCGAAAATAAACAGAATGCGTGCATTTATAAATACAGCTAGAAAGTAATTTAGCATAATGAGGAAAATTATACAAAATCGTATACAATTTCAATTGAAATCATAATTAAGGTTGTGTTCTAGGAATCCAAGTGGATTGCAGGCAAAGCAGCTTAGTTCAATGTTGAATATTTATGCATAAATAGAATTTAATTCAAGCGCCTGTCGTTGTCAGCATCTGTTTGTTGAATTTTAAGCATATTCCTTGTTATTTTTTGTTTGTTGAAATTTTTGTTTTGTTGTTGCTTTGATTGCCGAGTGTTGTTAACTTTTACGATGTTGTTGTTGCTGTTAGCTTTAATTGGCCATTTATCGGATGGTCGCCAGCGTCTGTTGCAATGAGTTTTTAGTGGATTTTGCTCAAAGCAGCTGTTCGCACGCCTTTGCAGGCTTTGCAAGTTCAGTGTCTGAGAAGACGCAGTTCAAACAATACAAATAATTGGCCCCTCTCTTTCTGTTTTTTTGCAATTAGCCCTGTGAAAGAGTTGCTGTTGTAGTCCTTTGTAGTAGTCCTTGAACTCGCTCACAGAGTTCGAGTTTCCTCGTATACAAATGCAATATGGACGAAGGTTCTTTTTGCTTGTGCCTAGGAAAGCATTTGATTTCCGCCTTGCTAAGCAAATTCACTTTGCCTGCTGGCAAAGCAGCAAACACACAAACACATACACAAACACACACACTCACACACACACTCACACACAAATTGGCACACATAATCCCAGCAAGCAATTTGAACGTTTTCTGACAGTTTTCTGATAGTTTTTTATGAGCATTTTACATCATAAAGTGCCCAAAAAAGAGTCCGGAAAGAGCGTTTTTTTCCGTGAAAACGGTCGCACTTTAAGAGGGCAATTTCTGAGTCTAATATGACTCTTTTTTGACACAGAAATAAGTGCTTTCACCCTCCTAATCAAGCATTGAAAACGCTCAGAAAATACTCATAAAAGTATAATTTTTAGGCACTTAAATCGCACCGAAAAAATTCTTATCGGACTCGTTTTGGTTTATACAATCGTGTGGATAAATTGATCTTTATATAATTTTTATTTAATTCAACAAATTACAATATTAGAAAAATATAAAGAATTTGAAGAAAAATTTAAAAATAATTGAAATATTATAAAGTTAGGATTTCAAATTCACAGTTTTATGAAGAACTTAGCATTATTAACTTAACGTATATTTTATATTTTAATTGTTCACTAATCACGACCGACTTGCAAGGCACGTAATGCAGAAACTAAATAAATGTTTTGTGATCTCGATTATCGCAAATCTGCATTCCGTTATTTTAAGCGCTGTTTTAACTCAGTTCTTACTTAACTTAACTCCGAATATGCTCAGACAATAGACCATTTTATGAGTCGATGTTTAGAATGCACTGATTGCGCTCCGAAAACGATCTTATTTATGTGCCTACTCAGAAAACACTCTTAAAATCGGCTCTTTTTGGACACATAATTTAGAGCCCTCCTAACTTTGCTTGCTGGGATGCGTAGGGCTTAAATGACATTTTCGGTTACCAGCTCGTCATGAAGCTGCAAATCCTGATGCAGCCTTATTGAATGCATTGCCAAGTCTGAGGCCAACAAACAAAATGAGAGATTGAGAAGGAGATTGCGAGAAAGAGAGGCAGCTATAAGCCTGAGAGAGATTGGAGAAAAGAGAGCAACTTATAGTGTGAGCGGAATGGGAGCAAGGGAAAGTACGCCTTTCAAACAGCTTTTAATTAATCAAGAGGCAATCCGCATTGGCGTTTGATGAAAACTTCACTCAATATGCCATTGCCAATTGGTCTTACCAAGTTTTCTCTCATAAGAGTGCTTCTTCTTCTCGCAAAAAAACCCAATTTCCTTATCGCATTTCACTCTTGCAGTTTTCTGCTTTCCTCGTCTTGTTGCGTCTCATTTTACTCCCTTTTCTCTTTTTGACGTTTCCTTAATTCTGTTTGTCTATAGTGCGTGTTTTATGCAACTTCTTTATGTACGTGTGTGTCTCTGAAATTTTAATGAAAGCTTTTCTGGATTCACTCTTTTGTCAATTAAAATTCGAGTTTCCTTTGTTTTAAGAAAAGGAAAAAAGTTTTCTGTCTTAGTGTATTTTTTAATGAATTTTTGTTGTTCACATATGAATTCAACAAAATGGATAACAATTTGTGGAAAATACTTTTTTAATGACAGTTTAAAATATGATAAAAAGCTTCTTTTGATGGAAACAATCTTATATTCGATATGGTTGGGGAAGATTAAATATATACAAAGAGTAAAGAACTTTAGTTGCTACAAGCTTAGGAATATAAATTAAAATATAAGTATTTTTAAAATTATAATAATAATATATATAATACGAGTATTATTCTTATTTTTGAATTTTTTATTATTACAAATCTTAAGATGAGTTTGTTATAGTAATCAAAGATAGATAATAGCCACTATTTTTTATTTTTGAATAAATACTATTAAATAAAAACAAATTAAAAAAAACAATAATTATTTAAATGATTAACTTGAATTTGAACATTTTTAAATTTCATTGTTTTGTTTGTGTTTTGTTTAATGAAAATCTACAATTTAATTTTAAAATATATCTATATATAGGATTGCAAATGTTATCGAAGTATTTTGTTTGCTTTGGTTGAAAATTTGGTATATTTTGCACGTTATGGTATATTTTGAATGTAGCACTATATGAAAATATCAATTATAGCCATTGGTACATTTAAAATATTTTTGCGGTATTTTGCTTCTTTTCAAAATGTCTAGTGGGTATCTCACAGTCGAGGACACTCGACAGTAGCTTTCTTATTTGTTTCAATAATATTTTCACACACACACATTCCACATTGCCACATTCTAAATATAAGTCTTTTGCCAATAGTGAGCTGTAATCATTATAAACATTAATTGGTTGTCCCTAATTTTGAAATTAATAAGTAGCACGCGATAAAGCTCAAAATGAAAGGCAATCGATATTTATAAATTGATATGGACCTCAACTCGCCTAACATATTTTGCGGTTATGGCCAATGAACTCGCTGTGCATTGAATTGTGACTGATATCAGAGATAAGGAAGCCAAAAGCGATTGCATTCAAGCCAATCAAATTGTGATCTATTCAACGTTATGATTCGATGGGCGAATGGGGGAGACTTTGATGATGGTCAGTTCGATTTGATGAGTGTTTGTGGTTGGCCATGTTGATTGACCATCTCCGCTTCGCTTCTCCAACCGGAAGCTGAGCAGGTGCAGCTGCTACGAGTTCATTTCGCATTTGACCGGTGGCAAGTGGCAGTTGCAAATGTGTGCAAAAGAGGAAATTAAATGTACGCTTCAATATCCGATCATATTTGCTGCAATTGCTTTTGCCTCGCTTTAACGCAATTCAATTTGCCGCATTCAAAAATCCTTGCAAAATTAATTATATGCAACGCCCGCAAAGAGACGTTTAAAAAAGTTTGCTTCCCAAAAAACTCTTTCGAAGCTGCACGCGTTTTCACATTTTCCGGCGAGAATTATATACAACAAAACAAAAAAAACGGGAAAAGTTATAACGAGGGGAAAACAAAACAAATTTGCGCTTGTTTTAATTTTTATTTACATGACACAGGAACTGAAAATCGCTAAAAGAGTTTAAAAAGTCAGCCGTGCAGAAGGAAGAATGGAAAAGGATGCGAATGGAGGAAGAGGAGCCAAAGGAGCCAAAGGAGCTGTTGTGCCACACGAGGCGGCATGTGTAAATATTTTGAGTTAATTAGTTCAAGTGACTGCCAAAGGCGGGGTAGAAAGTATGTAGAAAGTAGAAAGCGGAGAGAAGGAGACACAAAGAAGGCTTCAAATGTGCTTAAAAGCGCGTAAAAAGTGCGAAGCTCATTTTGTAAAATAAACAAATTAATTTTATTACAAGAGCAAGGAAACCAAAGAAACTTTGTTGCGACTTTAAGATACTCACATTCGTCTGCTTCCTTACTTTCAGCAGACTTCCAGGGTATCTTAGGTACACAATGACTTGCATGTGCAAGGCAAACAACCTGAGTTCCGAGAATTTAATTTCCGGTTTCCACTTCATCTTTGTTGTTGCGTTGCTCTTGTTATATTGGAAAATCTCATAAATTTCATTTATGGGTTGCACATAATCTTTAATTTCATTTGAGTGATTATGCTTTTTAATCAAATCAAATCAAATCGTTTATTGTCGTCGAACACAAGCAAATAAATAAATGTTCCCTCTTGCCAGATACCCTTTGATATGATTTAACTGATTTATTCACTCTGCAGATTTTACAATCGATAAAATCCCATCAAAGCCAATTAACTGCAAGAAATACTTAGACACATTGCTTAGTTTCCACTTTCGTTGTCTTTTTACATTTACTCTTCTTAAAATACTCTCCTTTAACCAGTTTGGACAATGGTTGCAGGGTATGAATAGAGAAATGCAATCATGTTGAAAATATTTGCATATGCTGCGCCCCGAACCGGAAACGGAAGTAAACAATGGCCAGGCACCAGCTTCGAGCTTCGAGCTTCAAGCTTGAGCTTCAGTTCGGAGTGCCAGAGTACAAAAGGCAAAAATTCGGAGTGAAAAGCATCAAAAAGCGTTCCAATAAACTGCACATTCATCGCACAAAAAAATAAACAAAAAGAAAATAGAAAAGAACATTTCTTTCGAACCCAAACTGCGTTGGTAAAAAATTTGAAAAAATGGATTCGTTACGACTCGATGCAGATACTTCAGTGCCTCCATTGTGACGCACGCAAAATACGAAATGTTAAAAAAAAACGTAATGCCAAAATAAATAAAAGGCTGAGAGTTGAGTTTTGGTTGAACTATAGAAGTGAAATATTGAAACATATACAATGGCAGCTGGGCGGAGATGTCTTTTGTTTCTTTACTCGCGTTGTGTGCAGTAACAAAGTCAAACGCTATAAAAGGGACAATCAGTGTCCTGTGTTGGAGAGAGCAAAACAAAGAAGTTTATTCGCCAAATATTGTCGAGAAAAATATTTTCAAATTGATATACGGTTCAGTCTGTTGTTGCTATCGATTTCGATGAAGATAAAGTATCGATTGCATTGCATACTCGATATTTAATAAGTGAGATTTTCACTTTTAACGATTCTGATGTGTGAAAAAATGTTGAACAGATGTAAACCAGATTTTAATATCATTTTAATTGTGCTTGATGCTAAGATTTTGCGTGATATCCAACATATATATATATTAAAATATTTTTTTTATATTTTAAACTGCATGCTGTTATATCATATAAATTCTATCTTTGCTTTTGATATTTAAACGTCTTCGTCTCAACAATTTATTGTAACTCTAGCTTTTATTTTTAGTTACCGAATACTTGTCGATAATTAGCAGTTGAAGTGCCACTCGAGTCGATGCAGATTGATATGAGTAAACACATAAGTGAGTACAATAAACGTAATCAATTTCAATGCCTCAATGTATCAAATTAATGTGATTTAGATGCCAAGTAATGTAAACTACAATATCTCTAATGGGTATTAGATAACATCTTGGGAGTTTGTGTCTTTATTAAATGAAAACTGACTACAACATCAGATACAATATCTCACAGTAGCCGCAAACTGTAGCTTAGACAATTAACAGAATTTATTTAATAATTTGCATAGTATTTGCTGTAGTAGAGACTCGAGTCTGTTGCTGTTGCTGTTGCAACACTCGAGGTGTGTAAATGTTGCACTTAGCCAGCGGCAAGCCACAAGAGAATGGCACACAAAACGGAGCTCAAAACGGAGTTATTACAAGTATTTTGTACTGAGAGAACTTGAGAACGAACGTTGTTTGCATTGGCAAGCGCTACTGTGTGTGTGTGCCACAGATACATAAAATCAGATAAGTACCAAAATGGGTATTTTGCAATGTAAATTAGAAGTCTGAATGAATTTTTTGCTTATCGCGATATAAACAATGTGTTTACTAAGTGTTTGTATGCGTGATATGCAGCCCGAGATATGACAGACGCGATAAGCATATCAAAATATTGTATAGTAGCATTTTTAATGTCAACCCAACAACGAATTGTTTGTCACGAGCTTGGAGCTTGTAGCTTCTTGTACACATTCACACATAATTAGGAAACTTATGCAGTGTATTATATAATTGAAATATCAGCGAGTTAATGCAAATAGATAGTGAGATATTTGAACTAATTCACACGATCTTCGGATTTTACATTGATTTGCTGCTGAATATTTATATTATTGAGATTCCACCCTTTTTTTTTTGTTTTTATGAACTGATCCGATACAGTTTCTGAAGATATCATAATTAGATCTTGAGATACCATTTTAAATTTTTGTTTTATTTAGTAATCTATAATGAGCCACAATCGATTTTATGTAAGAATTTCCACTTTAACACATATGTACATTTGCAATTTCATGAAGATATATTAAATATTTACAGAGATTTTAAGTGTTGATACAATTCATAAGTTATTATGTTGGCTATGCTGAACCGAAAAATGTTCTGTAGTTGTTATGATACAATTAACACTTGAGCAGGTGCAGTGAAAATTTCAATAAGTTATTACAAATAGATCCTGAGATATCATTTCATATAACTGTATTGATTTCTAATCCATAATAAAAAATACTCAATTTTTTATAAAAATTACCAGTTTTGCAAATATTTTTGAAATTTCATGAAGATATCTTAAATATTTACAGAGATTTTTAGTGTTGATACAATTCATAAGTTATTATGTTGGCTATGCTAATCGGCAAAATGTTTTGTAGTTCAGAATCAAAACACAAAAAACACTGTTTTATATAACAATTAGTACTATTGCACATACATTTGAAATTTCATAAAGATATTACAGACATTTACAGAGATTTCTAATGCATACAAGTTATTTCGTTGGCTGTGCTGAACCACAAAATGTTTTGTAGTTGTTATGATACAATTAACACTTGAGCAGGTGCAGTGCAAATTTCAAGAAGATATCACAAATAGATCCTGAGATATCATTTCATTTCTAAATACACAAAAAACACTGTTTTATATAACAAATAGTACTCTTGCACATACATTTAAAATTTCATAAAGATATTACAAACATTTACAGAGATTTCTTATGCATACAAGTTATTTCGTTGGCTGTGCTGAACCACAAAATGTTTTGTAGTTGTTATGATACAATTAACACTTGAGCAGGTGCAGTGCAAATTTCAAGAAGTTATCACAAATAGGTCTTGAGATCTTGCCTTGTGCGTTGTGTGTGCGTGTGTGTGTGTGTTGACAGCATGTTACAGCTGAATGATGGATGCATCATGACCAGACTTTGCCTGTCGCTTCCTTTATAAACTCAAAACAGCTGCTGGGCATCCATCAACAAATACACACACACACTCAGACATAGAGACCTGGAACAATGGGGCATTGGGGCACAAAAGGATGCGTAGAGAGTTTCAGTCCAGTTTCCAGACGTCGAGGTAAACATTGTCAAAAGCCAAGTTGGCCGAAGCCTTTTGTTGTGATTTATTTTGATGGAGCGATAAGCTGCAGTCGGAGCTTCACTTCATGGGATATTGCCGCACTTGACTATAATGAATTGAGGCTTTTTGCTGCTCTGGCTCTCTCGATACTCCTCATCAATTTGCTGGCATTGTTCTTGCCGTCGAGCAGCCAGAGTTCTTTTATCTGCTGTGCAGACATCTTGTGCAACGACACTAGAAACTCTCGCTGTTGCGCTCCAACACTTCCAACGCTGAGCAGCGTCTGCAATTCCTGCGGATAAAGCACAAATGACGTTAGATCCGTAATGGAAATATTACAACGTTTCGCGAGCAATCCCGTGACGAACACATCATCCAAACGAAAGAAGCTGGAACGCTGAGCAGCTCCATAGAGTCGATGCACCACATTCGCGGAGTAGACGACAGCGAATCCGGGGCAAAAGGGCGGATAGAAGCGGTCAGCGTATTCCCTGAAACTGACACGCCACTTGGATGAATACGAGCGCAAGACGCGGGCATTGTCCTGGCGGGCACACAACAACAACTCCCGCGGTTGCTGTTGGTGCAACAATGCAGGTTGTCGTTGCAATAGCAGCGGCGTATTCACATAGATGTCATCGTCGACTTTCAGCAGCAGTTGCGCCGTGTGGCAATGATTGTCGAACCTTTTGAGGGCCATCACATGCTTGTAGCTCAGATTGAAGTAGGCATCGCGAAAGTTGCCCTGCAACACGTCGCCATAAAGCCCTTGTTCCTGCAACAGCTGCAACTGCTCATCTTCATTATCAGCGCGACCAGAGAGAAAGAGCAAACGTAGTGTAGAATTCCCTGATATTATTGATTCGCTGCCCCATGTGGCACGTATAGCTGTGCGTTTCTCTACGTTAGCGGGAGCCGAGTGTATCACGATGAGCATTTGAACATGTGATTCGCATGGCGCTTGATTGATTAGATAATCAAAATTGTGTAAATCAATTAACTGCTGTGGTTGTTCGTTGTTCGCACTTCGAAGTTGCATCGTGTTGACTTGTTGTGCCACTAGATGAGGTTTGTCCGGCAGTAGCAAATAGATTAACAGGCACAAATAGAGCCACAGTAGCAAACAAATGTTTGAACGTAATTCCCGCATTATAAACCAACTTTTTCTCATATTTATCCCGTATGAAATCTATTTTTAATTGTTTGTTTTTTTATTTTGGTTTTTTTTTTAGATCTCTACGAATCGCTTGCTCAATTGCAACTGACAATCATTTGAGCGCTACCAAACTTGAAATGCTTTCTGATGTTTCTGATAATAACTTCGCTTCGCTGATAAGAACTGATTGTATAGATTGATCCCAGTCTGTTGCAATATATTGGGCCGAATTTATATCGTTATGTAAAACTATCTCTCCTTTTGATTGTCTCTCGTTGCAGACTTGACTGCTTTCAGTTTTCGATTAGAAAGTCGTTCAGATAACCTGTAAGAAAAAAAAAACAAAGTAATTTTTCTTCTCCTTTCGCCTGAAAAATCAAATGCAAGTTACGTCAATTGCTTTTTGCTTGAACATCGTTATTTCGTTTTTGTGTTGAGTGTTGAGACGCGTAATTTGCATGGCTATGCAAATTATTGAGGCTTTTTATTTAATTGCTGACATAATAACAATTTGAGACGTACAAAAAATACCAATTAGTGTGATGCAGTACCATTTGTTGATTCACACAACTGTAATTTGGTGAAGTTTGTGGAACCGAAAGTGCTAAATCGATCAAAGCAACAAGCATTTTTATTTTTAAATGCACATAATTTCATTTGTTCATCTTGAAGAGGTGAATTCGTTGTCGAACATTAATTTATACAATGGCTAAACAGTTTGATGATGGTGCTTTGTTGTGGTAAATTATAAACAATTTTAGTGGCTCATCTTAATCGCATTGTTGCAACATGTGTTCAAATTGAAACGTAATTAAATTCTTAAATGTTGTGACTTGTATTAATGAGCATAAAGCTGGTTTAGTTCAGGATTTTGGAAGTGATGATAAAGATATTGTTAATAACGATTCTTCGTTAGTCGCACTGAAACCCAAGTTAAATATTTGTTTATTTGACATAACAACTTTTCTACTATTTAAATTAAAAGTTTCGATTATCATAATCAATACGATACTTAGAAGTGTCGCAAACAATAATACTTTATATTTAAAACTCACTATAAGTACCATACTTAACAAAATTTATAAATTATAGTTAATAATAATTTATTTAGATTAATATTTTCTGAGTTCTACTGAACCCTAAGTACAATCACTGTTTTTGGAATCAAAAACATTCTTAGTGTATAAATCGAAAAGAACATGCCTTGAGCTGTAAATAGAATAAATTTCACATAATATAATTATTATAAATATATTTTATTATGAATTAGCAATTTTTGCAGTTGCTTAAATTTGCATATAGCTGCAATAGTATAATAATCTCATAATCTCTCATTTCATAGATCATGAAAATGTTAATTACGTTATTTCGATGGTTCTACCGAACCCCGAATTTAATCATTGTTTAAATGAATTGTTAACTATTATACTATTTAAGTTTAAAATTTCAATTATCTAACTCAAATAGATCCTGAGCATTGAGCACTCTTACGCACTTCTTGATGGTTTCACAATTACCTTTTAAAGAGCTGCCAACGCAAAACGTTCAAGGGCCATTCAAGCGTATGATTGTCAATTACCAATTAGATAATTTTTATGCTCTATTTCCGCATATGCAAATGACCCAAATACATTTTGTATGTGTGCCCACAATTGATAATGAAAAATGCTCTAAATATTCAAATTAACTCAATTTGTCAGCTCGTGAGATACAAAAAAAAAAAAATAATAATAATTGACCTTCAGGTTGTGCGTTTTATATGCGCCTCTGACTCACCGTCAAGTCAAGACTATTGACACCTACTCCCCCTTAACTTGAATGGCATCGAAGTTGAAATCGAAGACGAAGTGTTCCAATAAAATGTGATGCAGATGAAAACCAGTTTCATTCTGTTTTTCATCTCTTGCGATGACATTGAAATTACAGCTCCATGGCCCAAACATGAATGCACAACAAGTTTTCTTCTTCAGATGATGATAATTTTAATTGGGTAGTCATGGTAGTCTCTACTATCTGTCTGTCTTTCTGTCTGTCGCCCTGTAATTTGTAAGCTTTATCAATTTATCAAGATGCGGGCCTTACGCATGTTTTGTGCATGTCATTAAAGCTCTTTTGCTCCTCATCTTCATCTTCATCTTCATCTTCATCTTCATCTTCATCTTTTGTTTCAAGTTTTTATGTCCCGAAGTAGTTTTGGCAGCTGCTGTCAAAATATTATGCCAATCACAGAACGAGGTACTGAACTTTCCTTTGCAGACACAGATAGAGAGAGAGAGAGACAGACAGAGAAAGAGAGAGAGAGTATGTACTGTCTGTAATTTAACCTGACGACCTCAATTTAATCAACATACATTTTCCATTTGCGAAAATCATTTGATTTTATTTTTTTAATTGCGACTATTTATAAAGCACTTTCTTTGCAACAATTTGTCAGTTAACTTCAAATACTTCAAATGGATTTTGTTTCTTTTATCAACGTTGTGTGCTTGGCAAATTTTCTTTAATTGCCGCTAATTGTTGTTGGTCTTTGACTTACAACAATTGCCCATTTGCAATCTTCATTATGTTTATCTTTTGCATTTGGTTTTCGACTTCCTTTCATATTGGCCGCCAGCAACAGCAGCAACTGCAGCAGCAGAAGTTGTTGCAGTGATTGTTGGCCACGTTATTGGCGCAGATTTGCAGTTTTTTATTTGAGCAATATCTGTTGGATAGATTAGGCCAAACCTCTGCATATTTCGGTCATTTCCGGCTTGGGTTTTTCCATTTAATTTAAGTTTTTGGTAATTGGTTTTTAATTGCTGTCGTAATTTTGTACAATTAATTTAGCCAAAATGTCGAGTATTATGTAATGTGACAATTGAAAGCTGTCATTCTAGTGGAAGCCACTTGACACTCGCAACTGCCACTCAGTCGCTCATCACTTAATCAACTTGCAGCTTTGCAGCAAGCGAATGATGTCATCGTTAGTCAGTTTAGTTTGCTTTAAATACCCTGCAGCAAATGTGACACGTTGAGAGGGTTATTTAGATGGATGTAATTGCATTTATAATAAATTACATTAATTCAATTTATTCAAATTTTATTTTCTTTGGCAGTTATACAATAATTTCAATCCACTTTTTATAGAATATCTTTTATGTCTAGCATTTCCTATTTATTTTATGGTTTGTACTGCTGCTGTTGCATTTTTTCCCTCTCTTTATTTATCTATCTGTCTTTCGATTTTGTGGCAGCTTTTTGCTATTTGCTGTGCATATTTGCCACATACTCTGCATCCACTTAAACGCCGCACCAGCTGAAGCAACCCAGCGTGTGTTAAGCCCTCCTCAGTGCCACACAAAATGTGAGCAGCAGCTGTTAACCTCGTAAGTAAGTGCTCGACTGCAACTGAAATGTTTACTCTGGCTGCCTTTGCATTTGCTTCGCCAAAAAAATAAAAATAACAACAAATTGTTGGCAGCTAAAGTGGTCAATAGAAGTGGTTGCTGCCCAGCAAAAAGCCAATGTTTATTCCATTCAAGGCATATGTTACAAAACCAATGAAAATTTGTCGAAATTTTGTCATTTATTTGCAATATTTATTAGCAATATTGACAGCATTTGTTTGAAACCTAAATGGTCCACAATGTTGCAATATTTATTATTATTATTATGTTTACCAATTTATGTTGGAAGCTCGCTAATTTTTGATAATTGTAATATTTGCAGAGATTGGGTTTATATCATTTGAATAAGCGTCACAGATAAGATACAATATTTATTTTGTTTCAAATTAAACAGTCCAAATTTAACTACATTTAGGTCAAACCAAACAAAAGCTTTATTTGTTTAACATTTGCGACCAATAAACTATTGAGATTTATTCTTGCAAAAATAGATTTCAAAAGGGCTCAAATAATGCAGTTATTGTCCAGTGCTGCACATGTGGCTGTCACACTAAATACAATAATCCAAAATATGGCACAATAAATGTAAATATTGCTATAAAAATAAAGTGCTTACAGATGAAATGTCACAGACATAACATGAAAATTCAATTGAATTGAATTTAAGCAAAAAATGCAATCAAATTAAATGGAATTTCAGCACGAAAAATAGAAAATGAAATTTGCACGTCACTTTGAAAAGGTAAATAAAGTGAATTGAAATAAATGTCAATTGGCAATTGAACGTACAAAAAGGGCCAACGAAGAGAATGCTTAAAATGCGTAAATGAAACTAGCATAAAGCTGCGACAACAACAATAATAATGCGCCAGTCGAACCGAAAGCAAACTTCAATCCAAAACAAAAAACCAAAGCAAGGCAAAGTCACAACATAAACAAGCGTAAAATTTAGTCTGCTCAACTGTGAAATACTCGTTATCCATTTTCAATGAGAGCGAAATTTACAAAATTATCAACTAAATTAAATTAAAATAAATAAATAGTAAAATATACTAGAATCCATGTTTATCATATTAATATTACTATTATTTTTATACTAAAGCTTTATTTCGTAAATTAATATACTTCCAAAATATACCGATATACTACTAAAGCTATATTTCATAAATGGGCATTTTACTAAAATATACCAAAAGCTATAGTTTGTATATTAATGTAATTCAAAATAAATATACCAATAGCTTTATTTCGTATATTAGTATACTAATAAATTATACCAAAAGCTATGCTTCGTAGTTTAATATACTACTACGTGCAAGATATACTAGATTAACTACCAAAACTATGGTATTAAGACCCGACCGGTTCTTTTTCTAAGTACAAATATTTCATAAACAACTTCCGTTGGTTGCTGACGCTGATCAATAAAGTTATAAATACCCTTCTACCCCATGAGTAGCGGGTATCCAAACCCAGCCCACCACAAGCCAAAAACCATTGGCAGACGCTGTCAAATCTGACAATGACAGCCAAAACAAGGAAAGGAACAATTCGATAGACAATAGGGGAGGCAGAGACAGAGAGACAGAGAGAGAGAGAGAGAGAGCAAAGCACAGAGCTAAATAAATTATTTTCGTTACACAATTTTTTGGTGTTATGCGCGCCACTTGACTTGTAAATGGGCAATGGTTTCTCACACAGACACACCAACAGACACGCAGACAATAACAACAAAAACAATGAGGCAGAGCTATTCAGAGTGAGAGTAGAACTCCCATTGTTGACCCAGTTATGAGCCACAAAACAGTCAACAAACAAATAAAACGCTGGAATGCTCGCTAATGACAGCTGCTCAGCTCAAGCTCCACGGGTGTTGTGACTCTGAAAAGTGTGCTATGGCAAATATGCTGACTTAAGAAGCGGGCCGCATAAAAATTAAAGATATATGAACCAAATGCTGACCATAAACTGAAGTCGGAACAACAACAGAAATGGCAACCACAACTCAGAGCCAGCGTGACGCCAGCCAAAAGTTTCATGTGCAAAAGAAAACTTTACTTTCCGCCGGAAATACTTGTCGTATATTTTTGTGCAAAAAGCTTTTAAGCAACGAACTTGCTTGATGCCCGTGATAAGAGTACTTGGCCATTCATAAATATGACTTTATTTCTGGGCGTCCTCAAATACATTTCCACGCAAGTGGAACACATTAAACAACAGGATTAAGCTAAGTGAGTGGATAAAACAACGAGAAAAAGAAAACATATAAGGAAGCTATAAACTGCAAACGCAACATAATTCGCAACATATTAATCTAGAGCATTTTAATAGCTGTGAAGAATTGTCACAAAGTGCTTACTTTGCAATGTTTGTTTAAAATAAATCAAAAATGCAAATAACAGATTTAGATATTTAAATTTTATGCATGCTTTAGATTTTTGCTCGCAATTAATTTGAGAAATTTGATATAGATTTATGCAATTTGCAATTATTTTGAATATGTGCTAAAAAGTGGTTAGCTAATGCATAAAGCGAGAAATGTATATTCGAACGTTGTTATTTATTTTTGGTTGCATGTTAGTAATTAAATAAAATTCCAAACGCACATAATTGGAATTATATTGCATTTATTTTCGTTTGCGAAAAGCGTAAAGAGCATTTAAAATATTTAAATTCAATTTGTCAGCTTGTTTTTCATTTCATTAATTAGAGTATCATCAATTGATTTCTTTTAAAACTGCCTCTAATCCATCTACCTAACTTTGTTTCATCGAAAGTTGTGCCAAATACTTTTGCACACTTTGCTTGTCTGCCTCTCCCTCCCTCTCTCCACCACACTGAGCAAATTGCCGCCGGTTGGTAAATATTTGCCATCATCAACAAACAAATTAATACAATTTTTCGACTAAACGCAATACTTAGGAGTCTACTTTCTTTGCCTCTCCCCTTGGTTATTGGCTTAGCTCTCGCAATGAGTGCCTCTTTTGTCTATTTGTCTAGTAATTAAAAAGTATAAAACCAGCAAATTAAACGCACCAACTGTTGAGAAAGTTTTTTTTTTTTTTTTGTTTGCTCACTTGCTCGTCTTATTTTTTTGTTCCTTTGGCGCTCAGCTTGTGCCGTTGTCGCTGTCGCTGCCGTTTGCGCAAAACTTTTTGCACAAACAAACAGGCGTCGCGTCGCCGCACTTAATTAAATTAGAAAGCGCCCAGTGTGCACAGTGGGACGATGGCAATAGTATGCGAAAAGTCACGCAAACCAACGACAGCACAAGTTAAGCGCTGTATAATGATGAAAGGCGCGTGACTGACGTTGAATACTCTAACTCTTTAATAGTTATTATGATGTTAGAATATTATATTCGGACACTTGAGTAGTTTTAAATAGTTGTATTGAATAATTGTGGGAAATTAATATTAAAACAAGTAAGAAAGTTACAGTCGAGTGTGCTCGACTGTGAGATACCCGCTACCCATTTTTAATAAAGGCAAAATATTGCGGAATCATTTTCAAAATATGCCGAAAATACTAAAAAAAAATACTAAAAATATACCAAATGATTTGTTTGGTATATCGATATAGTACACCATTCAAAATATACCATAGACGGCACAATGTACCAGATTGTCGGCCAAAGCAAAGCCCATACAAATGTATTTCTTTAATAACTTCCACAATTTTTATCTGATCGCAACAAAATTTTCAGGAATCATAACTACTATAGTAATTGTTATATATACCAAAATTCGTAACTCTAGCTTTAAAATTAGGCTTGTTATTCGATTTTTTTAATTTGCGGGGGCGGAAGTGGGCGTGGCAAAAATTTGAAACAAACTTGATCTGCGTGCAAACATAACAAATGCTGTCGAAAAAAAATTATAGCTCTATCTCTTATAGTCTCTGAGATCCAGTGTTTCATACGGACGGACGGACAGACACACAGACACACAGACAGACAGACACACAGACGGACAGACGGACATGGCTAGATCGTCTCGGCTGTTGATGCTGATCAAGAATATATATACTTTATAGGGTCGGAGATGCCTCCTTCTACCTGTTACATACATTTCCTGCCGGCACAAAGTTATAATACCCTTCTACCCTATGGGTAGCGGGTATAAAAATGTAAAATTGTACCCCGAGCATTGCCCTATGCATACAGATACAAATATAGAGGCGAACATGTATACACGTATACGCAATGCGTATTACGCATACATACAACACAACATAGAAAGCGTTTTTGCCCATACAAAACTATTTCGTTAATAACTTCGACAATTTTTATCTGATCGCAATTAAATTTTCAAGAATCATAAATACTATAGTAATTATTGTATATACCAAAATTCGAAACTCTAGCTTTAAAATTACGCTTGTTATTCGATTTTTTTGATTTGCGGGGGCGGAAGTGGGCGTGGCCAAAATTTGAAACAAACTTGATCTGCGTGCAAGCATAGCAAATACTGTCGAAAAAAAATTAGAGCTCTATCTCTTATAGTCTCTGAGATCCAGTGTTTCATACGGACGGACGGACAGACACACAGACACACAGACACACAGACGGACAGACGGACATGGCTAAATCGTCTCGGCTGTTGACGCTGATGAAGAATATATATACTTTATAGGGTCGGAGATGCCTCCTTCTACCTGTTACATACATTTCCTGCCGGCACAAAGTTATAATACCCTTCTACCCTATGGGTAGCGGGTATAAAAAGTTTTATTCCGACTGCTCTAACTGTTCTGAAACACTTGTTTTGAGATAAAATTTTTATTGAATATATTTTGGGAATCATTTTTTAATATTAAATTTGTTTTCCTTACAAAAACGTGTGAGATATGTATTATCTTAAATAATTAATTATAACGTTATTTTATGTACTAACGTTATTATTAACAAGGAATATTGTAATGCAAATATTTTATAAATATTTGTTAAGATATAATTATAAATAATACTATTGCCAAATTATTATATTTTAACAACTAATATGTATTTATTTATTTCTTATGTAATAATATAATATTAATGTTGTATATAGTAAAATAATGAAGGAATTAGGTCTTCGGTTACTGATAATATAATTAATATAATATATTTCAGATATTAATATTAATATATCAGAACTTTATTTTTGTTTTATTTCTTAAAATTATAGTTTGAGTTTTTCCAAAATGATATAGATTTCCATTCAAGTCATACAAGCTTTATATAAACTGTAGTTCAGTTTTGGAGAGTAGAGTATTTGGAATACAGACATCGATGTCGAAGTCGCCGGAAATCAGCAAAACTAATGCCAAAGCTTTGTCGTTTGTGGTGTGGGAGGCGAGGGGCGTGACAGCTGCTCGGTAGTCAGTGTGGTCGTGTAAGTCGTGGGGCGTTTAAGGCTGAAGAGAAGCAAGAGAAGGGGGCGAAAGTGGGAGGGGGTCTGAGAGTGAGAGGGAGATGTCGTGTGTTCACAGTGCTCACTGTGGCGTAAAATGGCCGACGACTTTGTCTAGCAAACGGAATCTCTGGTTTTTCTTTTTTGTATGTATATTTTTGCTCTCCTTTTTTGTTTGGCTCTGTTGCACTCTTTTGGCAGGAGGAGGCGTTACGTGGAGCTGGGGGCATGTCAGGCAAAGTTTATCAACTTAATTAGAGGCTTGATTACGTTAGATGGCGCTCATCTCTCGCTTGCCCCTGAACGATGAGCATTAAAATTAAATGCTAGAAGCGCGGGCAGATTGCGGCCAAAGGAAGCTGGTAGAACACGGCCAAAGCACTTTGACATTTTAAGGCCAAGAGACTGACTGAGAGTGAGCCAAGTCTTATCGCCTGCACGTCTCTCGCTGTCCGTCCGTCTGTCTATCTGTCCGTCTGTCCGTTTGTGTGGCAGTCAGTCACCTCGCCACCCGCTTGGCAGCTCTACAGTTTGTTATCAGCTTATGGCTCCCATTTGGTTAGCAGCCCTTTAACTGCTGGCCATTTATCGTAGATTTGATTTATGGCGCAATTAAAAATTTGCACGACCAAAGCGAAGAGCAACACGAACGCCTGGATTGGAGGGGAGTTAGTGTAAGCGGGGGATGAGACTACATATAGTACATATAGGAAGGGAGGTCAGTCAGAGGGCGTGGCAGCTCACACGATCTGCCCATCGATGCAAAATTTATGGCAGCGCATTTATTGCCAAGCCGCGCGAAAAAATTTAAATGGAGCTTCCTTTCGCTCGACATCGCCTTAAACGCGACAAACGTCGAACCAACGACGTCGAGACCACGATGAACCCAGTTGAAGAACGACTCGTCTCCCTCTCATAAGAATCCACATTTCGCTTTCGCTCGCTTTGAATGCAAAACCCCAAAAAAAGCCACTCGTTAAAGTGCAAGTTTTCTTTTTAGTGTGATGGCATTATGCTGCCACATTTTGCGAGAGTTGTATAAATATTTGTCCATATTTTATTGTTTGATTTTTTATTTAATATATATATATGTATATATAGAACTATTTTATGAGCTAATATACTTATCTAAAAACAAGTCAGCTAAAGTCGATAGTGCTAGACTGTGAGATACCCGCTACTCATTTGAAATTAAAAGAAAACAGTGCGATATAATTCTTTAAATTATTATATTAAAATACTGAAATTCCGAAATTATTTACTAAAATACTGAAATATACTGAATGTTGTTTTTGGGTTATCAATATAATAATACTGAAAATCCTGAATGTTATTTTTGGTATATCACTATGGTATTAAAATCAAAATATACCATATACCAATATACCACTTGCCATATAAAATGATTTCTTAAATAACTTCTTCAATTGTTATCTGATCGGAATCAAATTTGGAAAAATTATAATGAATGCACATATATTTATACCATCTATCTAAAGTATACTAACTGAATTTTAGTAGCAGGATTAAATTAAATCACATTTGTATTATATTTATCAATAACCCAAAGTTTGTTAAGCAACATTTCTGCTGCTTTATTTTGTACATTTTTATGCATTTTCTGGCGATACTAAAAATGTGCAATGCTTTAGTAGGCCATCGGATAATCAAAATAAACTTTGTTATTGTTGTTTATTGTTTCATATAGATATTCAATAGCTATAAAGTTTTATTGTATGTATGGTAGATACATTGAGTGCTGGCAATAAATCAATTCCTGCAAGTGCTTTCAAGTGGTATCAAAGCCTTGTCAACAATCGACATAGATGTGAGTTTTTTTTTATGACAATCATAAAAAGAGTTCACTACTTTCGAGACTGCTTACTCTGCTATATACTCGATACTATATACTTGATATTTGGGCAAACTATTGTGACGACGCTCGCAATCATTTGAGTGTCGCCATTGTCAGAGGGAACGACGGATCCTTTTGCCTTCGACTCAACTGGCAGCTGTTTGCCTGCACTTTGAGTTATAGCTGCCTTATGGCGGCTTTTCCACTTGGACTTGTGTCAAAATCCCACACATACACACACATAGATAGACGTATGTATTTGTATATTTCTGTCTGTATGTTATCCATGTAATTTTGTTGGCCTCGCTTCGTTGGGGCATCGTCAGTGCAACATGTTGCCCGGGCCATGAAATGTATATAAATTTCTTATGCGGCCTGGCATGTCGTAAAACACGAGGTTAATGTGGTAAACGCTGTGTCGGGACAGTTGGACAAGGGAAAGACAGAGAAAGAAAGAGAGAGAGAGAGCGTTGCTAACGGGTTTTCCTGGAGGACATTCGAGTGTCGCTATAGAGTTAGTCCACATATTGTCGCTGTTGTTGTTGCTGCTTTTGTTGTTGCTGTTGCCAAGACACAAACTATTAGGGCTAGTAAGTGGCATTTAATGTTGTTGCAACTCTCGGTTTTTTGTTGTTAATTCACTGTCAAGTTTGTTGCATGCGTTGCAGCCTTTAAACTGATGATTAATCTGTTTTGATTGTTACGCAGCTTCTTCACTGCTTAAGAACTCAAAAGTTAAGTAACATATACGCCCGTTAACCCTTTATTGCCGCAAAATGTTGCTTTATGACTGCCGCTCGCGCACTAATTATTATAAGCTGACAAATCTTTGCGGCGCTTATCACCAACCAACCAGCCAACCAGACAGACTTTCAAATCCTAAGCCTAAAGTAGCAGCCCCAAATAAACTGTTAAAACTCAATTCCCGGCCCGTTACCCGACTCCCCCGCTATCCCCCGCGCTCTTCTGCTGTCTATTTGATTAACATGCGCACACAAATTCAGTTTAACTTTTTCTGTGGGCGGAGGGAGACGGCGTAGTTTGAAGGTTTGCGGGTGAAATTAATTTGGGGCGCTCTACATAAACTTCTAATTGGCAGCACATTCCGCATACCGCGGGCCGCATTGGCCCTCATCGGCAACAACAGCAGAAGCAGCAACAACAACAACAACAACAACGTCAACAATGTTGGCAACAATTTCGTTGGCCGCATAAAGTTTGACGTTCTGTGTGCCAAAAAGTTCTAATAGATTTTTAGTTTTTACTCATTTAGCTGGTTTTGTTTTTCGTATTTTTAGAAATTCACTTCCCCCAATTTTTTTGGTTTTTTGTTTTTGTCCCACTTATGGTTTTCCCCCAATATCGTTTCTTTTTTCTCCACATTTACAACAATGCTCTTTGAACCCGTAAAACTAATCATTTGTAGTTATGACTAAAAGTTGACTTTAAAACAATGCCAAATGTAGTGGAAGCATTGCTTTTATGTTTTTCGGTCATGCGACGTGTTTGGAATTTGTAAAAGATATGAGTTCTGGGAGTACTCATTGAAGTGTTTTTTTGTTACTCATTTTGCTATTTGAAAGTTTCATGCATTTTAACATGATTTATGTTTGCGTAGTTCAACTAAATATAATTTAATTATTTGCATTTTGGGACTTTTTACTTGTTGTACATGTTTTCATTAATAGAGCAACTGTTGTTTTTTGTTTATATTAAACTATTCTAGAATATAAGCTACCTTCAAATATTTTTTTTTGGTTTATAAACTTTATACGAAGGGGTTTTTTGCTTTGATATAAAAAAAAAAAAATATAAAAGCCTCTTTACTTTCTTATCCGGAATGTATTTTCGACTTTTTTGAATTCTTGAAAAACTATCTTAAAATAGTTTACTTGTATTTATAAAACTTCCTAAATTAATCGGTTCTCAATTTATAAGACCTTTTTGACTTCAACAGATTCTGAATAGAACTTACGATGAAAAATGTAAGAATTATTTTATTGTAGAATTTTTATGGGAAGTTAATTTATTTTTAATAATTTTATTCATATTTATATACAAAAGTATTGAGTACCAATATATAGATTCTTTTTCTTCTTTTCTTTTCATTTGTTTTCTCTTCTCAATGTTCAGAAATCTTTATTTTGCAATGGACGCGAATATGCTGTTAAAATTTTAAAATTTTTATTGATAAATACTGTCGCATGGCCAAGCGGAAATTGCATTTTTACGATTACGGTCAATGGGCATTGACCATTTGCCCATTGCCAGGGTTGCCACTGTGTGTGTGTGTAGAAAGTTTTGCAGTTGTCAGCAGTCAGCAGGGTTGCCACGCCTTCTTCGTGGGAGCATTTTGGCCTTCGGGACGATGTCAAACGTTGGCAAATTTCTATTCGATTTGTGTAACGAGTTTTCTATAAACATTTTGCTTTTAAAGTTTACCAGCTGACAGTTGTACTACAAGTCAACGCAGTCACACACACACACACACATACTTAAAGGCACACACGTGCCACACGATGGCACAGTTGCAGTTCCATTTACTTTTATGGCATTGCATTCAGTTTGCAGTTTGCAACTGGACTTGGGTTTCGCTTCGTTTTGGGGTTTGTGTTGTTTTTCCATCTGACTCTGTTTTTGTTTTTTTTTTTTTTTTTTTTTTTTAGCTTTTTTTGGTTCTTCGTGCACATGTCCGAATGCGTTTTACAGTTGTTTGTCTGCCCTGCCTCGTCGGCTCATGACAGTGGCGCAATCCTGGCAGCTCATTTCGACAAATGGCCGACAGGAAGTGCACTTTTCCAGCTGACGTTTCCATTGCCAGGCGCAGTCAGCCAACGCCAACAAGGCCAGACAGCTGGCAGCCCACAGCCCGCAGTGAGCAGTCAGCAGTCGCCTTTTTGTGGCACTCGACGTTGACATTAAGCGGCGACTTAAAGCCCAACGCTTAAAGCCACAAGTTGGTGGCTTAGTCAGTCAGTTTTTGAGCTCTGTTCTGGTCACGCACTCATCATCATCATCATCATGGCGATGTTTGTTCGTCTCTCTGGTGTTTTGCTTTGGAAATTGTTTATTATTCTTATCGCTTGGACTCGTTCAAGCTGCCGAAAATTGATTGAGTTAGTCAGGCAGAGTCAAGGCATGTTGGTCAGTTAGCCTTATTGACACTTTCATTGAATTATGTTTTGATATGAAATATGCCTTAACACAACATTTATCGTCCACAGAGTCTCTCTCTCTCTCTCTGTCTACCTCTCTCTATCATATGTCTTCAAGTGCGGTTGACCGCTGGTCGCGCATAAATCAACTTGAATTCGTTTTGCTCCATACGAATTCCTTGTAGTCTTTGAGTTGAAGTATTTACATGCAATTTTCAAGCAAATATTTTTTTACTATCCATTGTCGATGTCCATTTGCACCCTCGTCTCCTCCCTCTGCACCTCCTCCGCCTCATCTGTCTGAGAAGTCGTCGTCGTCGCCTAAGCACGGAAGCGTGACCCAAATATTTGTTTGATTTATTAGCTGCTTTTATGTGCCATGGAAAAAGTTGTTGATTTGCCTTTGCAAGTGTTGAGAGTATTGCCAGCCAGTGGCTTAAGGTGCTTGCACGCCCTGGAGTATTACATTTTATTGGGAGCTAAAAAGCAAGGAAAAACTTTTGTGAAGTCTGCTGTGGGAATTATTATTTCCGTAGAAAACTCGGCAAGTCATGAAAAATATTCATAAAATAAAACAAAAATACATTTTTGAAATGATTTATAAAAAAAGAATAAAAAATTAAAATTATTTTTTATTAATTTATATTAATATAATACATATATTTTTAAAAATCTATTATGAAATATAATTAAATATTAAAAATTTTACTTCTACTTAATTGACCAGTATTTACAATCGAATGATTTGTCAAGTTTATTATATTATTTTGATCATTTTCAAAATTTATTATGATTTTGTAAATAATATTACTACAAATAATAATTTAGTGCATTTAGTACATTTCATTTATATGATTTAAAATAATTTAAAAATCACGTATAAAAAACTTAAGTAATTTAAAAAATTCAAATATGAATTGAGCAATATTAAAACAATTATATATTTTTTTCTTTAAATCATTAAATTTAAAGTATTGTAAAAATTATGTTGAAATAATGTTAGCATTTTCCAGAAATTAAATGAGACTTTCAATATTTTAATATAAACACAAATAATCGATATAAAATATTATCACTAAGAGTATTTGATCTTCGATGCTCCCTTGTTGCATTCTAGCTTGGCTTTTATGCGTTTTTTTCACTCTCAAATTTTTTACCGCATTCTTTAAAATGATGTGCGACAGTTCGCACAACTTCTGAAATGCAACTGACAGATACAAAACAAAGTTTCGATTTCGATTCCGGACTCGGTCGGTCGGTTGGTTTGCTTCCCAAAACTATTTGTTGTGTATGGTTATAGAAATTCTCACCTCATTTTTTGGCAGTCGGTATTTAAAGTTACCTTTAAGAAAGCAAACAAGAGATGCTTGCAATGAGGAAGCGAATTGTACGAGTATCTGAAAGATGCGTCGCTGTTGCACGTGCATCTGTTGCTGTTGCATCTTTGGCGGTTGTTTGTGTTTTGTTGCTGCTTGTTTATTTAGCTTGTTAGGGCCCCTCAATTTGCTGTGGCAAGTGGCAAAGTGGTATAAAGTGGCAAGTGCCTCCTAAAACTTTTTACGGGCCGCCGACGCCGCCGTTACGTAAGCTCTTTTGTTTTGTACTTTTCTTCGGACCCTACTTTGGCAGCTTGAAGTGAATTCAATTGCAAAAAAAAAAAAAAAAAACATAAAGGCAGTTTGATCTGTTTTGTGACTTTTTGGATGCCAGCTAATTCAATTGTCAAGGCCTTAAGCCTATCAAATGCCAAGCAGCACTCTTGCAACGGAAATTTATGACCAGTCCAGAAGACCAGAAGTAGTCAAAGTCATTTATTTTCAGCTCCTTTTCTTTTTTGTTTCTATTTTTGTATTGCAATTTGATTCGGTTTCCATAAACGCAAACAATTTGTCACGCTTTTCTTCAAACCCAGGCTATAGGAAAAGTCGTAGCAATGTCAAAGTCATCGACAAAGAGGCAATTTGGCCAAGAGTCGAAACCCAAAACTCAAACACAAACACAAACTTGTTGCCCACACATGGCAATTGTATCTTTTGGGTTGTCGGGATTTTGATATCTTTTTGTGATATGCCTACACTTCAATTATTCAAGACACCTCCTGCTGATTTCGTTTCAGTCTCAGTCTCAGTTTCGTGTTTTAACCCATTTTCTTGCAAGTTTTTTTCTTTCTCATTCCTTCTGTTCCCGCCCTCAATTTGCATTCGGTTATGTTGCATTCATTTATTTGCCAGCTCGGTGAAGTCAAGCCAAGTTCCCATGTTGCGTGAGGTGGCAGGTTCTGAATGCTTTTAGAGCTCTCCTCGTGGCATGTAACATAAAACGGCGCACTAATAGCGGCTAATGGAAATACAGTTGAACGCCTTGAGCAAAGTCGATTTCTTGTCGGCATTTCAATGGGATGAGTCAGGGGTTAAATATCCACATGCAACTGATCTGCGGTCAGAGTTGAACAGCCAATTGAATGGGCGCCAAGCTAATGCAAAACTGCTTGAGATTTTCACTTCATTTTTCTCTGTCTGCACGCTTAAAACTTCTTTAAAGTTGAATAAGGTTTATGCAATGCATTTAATTAAATCTAGAGTTTGGGGAGAATGAAAAAGTTTTAAATAGAAAAAAATAAATTCAATTTGAATTTTGTATTATTGTTTAATTTTTCTTATAGTTGTATTTTTATTGTAATGAAAAATATGTTATTTAATCGTTTTTTAGTTATTACATTTTGACACATTTCACATGCATTCTTTTTCATCATTATTAGAAAAAAATGTTGTACAATTTGAACTTTTTTAACTCGGTCTTTTAATGCGACTGAACAATGTGCTTTGCCACATTTTTTCAATTATTATATTTATTTTGACTCATTTCAATTGCAGTTTTTCCATAAGAGAGCTGGAATATGACTAATTATACATTTTATATATATACATTATATTCGCTTAATTTGTAATATATGTATATTTGTAATTTTTATTAAAACTTTAACTATTTTTACTTCTTTAAAGTGATAATTTTGTACATTTCTTTTATTATTTGTCGAATTTCCATATTATTTAAAATTTGCCTATTTTTTAGTCTTAGCTGGTTTCACTAACATTGGGGTATTTTTACGTCTATGTACATCGATATTCCAAATATGACTTTCGGTATATTTTTATGATTTGTGGTATTTTTTTTTTGAATAATAAAAAAATATAAAGAATAATTCCGTACTCTTGTTTTACTAATTTAATTTTCAATGAATTTTTAAAGCTTGTAGAAAGTTTGTTTGTTGACACAATATTAATGAATATTAATGTCAATTACTCAGTTGACACAAAACCACTTTGAGCACACTTTTGTGTGTCAATAAAAACGGGCAGCATGATTACGATAGAAAATAAACATTAATTGTCATTTTTATATAGTTGTTCAAATGTAGATTAATTGTAGATATTTGCATGTCATTTCGCTCAGTAAATTGTTACCACTGTTTGATCACTTCATTGCAGGAGCGAAAGAAGCTGACAAATTGCCAACTGCTTTATCATCGTGGCCCAAAAAAAGAAAAACGAAAGCACCTTTTGCCAACAACCTGACAAGTGGTTGTTGAGGATTTCAATCAGAGTTCCGACTGCCAACTGCTGCCAGACGTTGGCCATGACGATGTCTTCATTGCTAATCACTTGACTGCTCCATTTGCCAGTTGCAACTTGGAATTTGCAGCTGCAGCAGTAACACGAGCAATATGTGGCAAGTGGTCTTTGGCCACAAGCAAAATCGCCGGCAAATGAGTTTGATTTTGATTCATGCAACTGCAACTGCAACTGCGCTGCATTGCTCCATTTCTAATAACTGGACTCTCGGGCTCTCGGTGGCACACACATAAATCAACAGTTTGCCAGATGCCAGTTGCAAGTTGCCAGTTGCCAGTTGTCAGTTGCCGCCTGTCAACGTTGGCGGGCCCAAAACGCAAAACGTGTCTACCGTCTAATCACTGGCATCAACGGACACTCAGGCCGCACTCCAAATGCTTGCACCTTCCGCAAAATGATGCCACAAGGCAACACTCAACGACTGCAGAGATACCCTGTAGGTTTTTAAGGTAAGTTACTTTAAAGATTGTGTTATGTAGTTATGTCGATTGCTTTCCGTTCACCCTTTTTCCTGTTGCTGACTTCCTGTCCAGCAACTTGCTACTTGCAACTTGCAATTGCCACTGCCACATTGTAATGAAATGGCCGGCAGGAGATGCATTTTCATAAAGCAGTCATGAGCGTGTGGGTGGGAGTTGGCTATCTACCATGCATAAGGCTGCGCTATAGCTGTAAATGTATCTGTAGCTGCTGTAGCTATGAAAGTATCTGATGCTGCAGCTATGAATGTATTTGCTACTGCATATGCATTTACAGACTTTTGTAGCTGTATCTGAATTTCTATATGTAGCTCTATACGTATATGTATCTATATCTGTATCTGCAACAGTATCTGCTACTGTAGCGCAATGTGGACACGGATACGCGTATGCCACAACGCCTCGTTTTCTTCCTCCTTTTTTTTCGCATTCGCATGCAAATTTGATGCAAAAATATGTGAAATTTTCGATTTTAAACGACGCCATGACTGCCACAGTTTGCCGCAGTCTCAGCTGATGCTGCCTCTGACACAACACACACACACTCACTCACACACACACACACACACACACACACACACAAATTTATGGCGTTTGCATGCCTGAATTTATCTGCTTGTTTCACATGCAAATGCAGCGCAGTTCCAACTCGTAATGTTGATAAAAATGAAAACATTTTACAGTCGTCCAGCGTTGCGTCGCGTTTGTTCCATCGTTGTTGCTTCGTTTGCCATTCGCTTTGCCACATGCAACATGGCAACTAGAACCGCGTCGCTTGTTGAAGAAGTGCCTTTAACTGATTTCTGTATTTTTTTGTAGTGTTGATCTCGCTTAAACGAAACCATGTCAGACCAAAGCAAACGACAACAACAACAAGAGCGAGAGCATTCGTAGTAACAGCCACAGCATCAGGTAGCAACTTACAGTGGAGTTGAAAGTGGCTAGCTTGCAGAATATTGAAATCACTTATTAAATTTATTGGAGATACTTATAGGAATGCTACTACTAAAATTTTTAATATTTAGTCAGATATACCAAGCTTTCAATAATTTAGTAAATAACAACTTTACAAAAATTGTTATCTCAATACATGCAACTAAACTTTCGCAATTGAAGAATTGAATTAAAAAACTTCTAAATTTGTTCTTCAAGTTTACTATTAATCCAACTATTTTATTGTTGATTAATTTCAATCATTTTAATTAAAATGTATGGTAAAGGTTTAATCTTTATTTATTAGTAATTACATATTTGTATTTGCTACCATTTGATGGAGACTATTAAAAATATAATTTTATATTCAATTATAAATAGTTTAAAAATTTTCTTGTCTGTAAATCAATATGAAGATTGTAATGAAGTTTGTTTTTACCTTGTACTAGTTGTTTATTGAATTATTTATTATTTTCGTTTTTTAAAAACCGGCTGAAATCTTTCATAATTATGAAGAGTGCTTGTTTAAAGTGCTTTATGACTTTTCTGCTTTGTTGCAAAATGAATTTTCTCAATCGCTGCTGCTTCGAAGTATTGAGTATTTGTGGCCCATTGTATTGTGTGTGGCTTGTGCTCTTTCATCATACGTGTTCATTCATAAAAATTGTATATTTATTTGCATCCGAACACACACAAAGATGCACACACATACAGAGGCCACAAATATATTTCGCATTTGGATTGCCAGTTGTTTCCCAGACTGTGGTGTGTGCTTGAGTGTGTGTTGTGTGTATTTTGACCTTGAGCTATAACATACGTGCAACAGCTGAGGCTGCCAATCCCGTAGAGAGAAAGAGAGTGCCAGGAGAGGGGGAAGAGTGTGTGGGGGTGTTGCCAGTTGCCAGTTGTGCTCAATGTAGTTTTGTGACTGTTTTAATATTCCTTTAAGAGCTTGCTGGATATGATGAGAATGACTTTTCCTAGCGAATGTCTCTCTGCCCCATTTCTGGGAGGCAATCTTTCCTCGTGTTTTTTGCATTATACTTGAGAATGATTCTCTTTCACTCACTCCCTTCAATTTGTGTTGTGTATAGCTGGCAGTTATTTGCTGCCACCTACGTGACGGTCTCACCGTGTCTTTGATGTGGACTCTGAAACACAGACGTTAGACTGTAGTGGGGACGTCAATGGATTGCCGTGGCAACTAAACTGATGATGCTCCTCTGATGCTGATGCCGATGCCAATGCTGCCTCAAAAGTTGCCACGGCAAGCGGCAGTCTTCTATCGGTATCTTTACAGTGTTGCAAGTTTTGGGCGGGCTTAAAAGCTTCGGCTTTCAAATTGTCAAAGGCCAAAAGCAAAAAGCTGACTGACTGACAGTCAGGTGCTTCTAAGCGTAGGCAGAGCTGCCACAGATGGTCTCGTGGATGGGGGTAGGTGGCAAGATTCTTAAATTTTCATAAACTTGAAGTTCAAAATTGGAATATTTCATTTATTAGTTTAGGTGCGCATTAAGATTGAATTACAACTTGCAGTTGACAACAGTTTTCTGTGTGCTGTTGTGTTGTGTTTAGGATAGTTCAACTTTCCCATGACTCGCTCGCTGTGTGTGTGTGTTGTAACAAGTTAAGTTTTGTGCCCCCAAGTTGCAACCTGTTTGCCACAGACGCCAGCACTTCCGCCTAGCCCTTGCAGCATGAATGGGTTGCATTGTCGTTCTGTGTGTGGCAGGGAGAAGTCTGAAGGAGGCTTTCAGCACTACCGCCAGTTCATCCAAAAGTTAAACCAAAAATCCATGGAGGGAGGCGACTAGTAAGAGCACTAAACATTCATCTTTAAAAACCATTTTACTCGACACAAAGCGTCGCGTTCTTGCTACCAAGTGTGGCAGCATACTTGCCAAGGCAGACAAAGGCCGCTCAATGATGATAAAGAGAAAGATAGAAAGAGAGAGACAGAGAGGGGGAAGTAAACATATACACACACACATAACAAGTGTTGTTTAAGGCAAGTGCAGATAGCAGATAGATGGCAAGAGAAAAGAAAACGCGTAAAACTTTCGCATAGACGCAGACAGGACACTGGGCCCGAGAGAACAGAGGGACAGACAGAGGGATGGACGGAAGGACGTTAGGTGATGGAAGAGCGGAAGCTGTCGCCTTGCTAGTGACTGTTGTGCTGTTAACAAGGCAGCAAGGCAAAGCCAAAGGGAACCATGAGAGCTAAACAAGGAAATTGTAACCCGACAGATAGCGAGATGCGTATAATGGTGGCCCAGCCATATTTTTCAGATTTTAACGAGGCCAACGACGACGTCGACGACGACAAGGACTGGGAAAGATGGGAAATGAGAGCGAACTAAGTAGAAGGACTGGCTGTCTGCTTGCTGGAATGTCGCTTCTATGTTTCGCTTGCATCTTGTGTCAAATTGCCACCACGTCCAGCGCTAGATTGAGGGCGTGTCAGTAGCTCAACAGCGAGGCAACATTGTCTAGGGTTGCATTTGTCATAAAAGTGGCTACAAAGTGTGCCAGGTAAAGTGCATGTTGTCTAGCTAGCTTTGGCACCTCGATAACAATATGTAAGAGTTATGTATGAGACGCCAAGGCAGCGAGCAGCAGGTTGAGTTACTTTTAAATTTCCATTTAAACATGAATATTTCAATTGTGCGTTGCGTCAAATAATGCAGTTTATGTTAGAGAAGTTAAAGTAAAACGGTTATATTTTAGTTGACTGAGAGTTACTTATAAGAAGCTAAATATGTCAAATATTTTATACTAAAAAAAACTATTTTTATGTATGAGAATTTTGTAGCTTTATCAAAGTTGATTATTTTTAGTAAGAAAAAAAAATGGAAAATATGGTCGGACTTAAAAACTATATTAAGTTGTATTGAATCACAACAAAATTATTCTTTAGATTATGAACGTTTATTTTCCTATTTGCATTACAAGAACTTAATGCAAAGTATTCATAAAAACAGCATAATTTAATGACAGCTTCTCCAAGTATTATTCAAAAATTATATCACCAACAGGAGTAATGTCATTAAATTTGGTAGCTCTTGCTTTGAGAATTCTCCTGATCAATTTATTTATATAGACGGACGGACAGAACGACGGTCAGATTCGCAAAACTGGTAGCAGCAGCAAAGCTTTGACAGGCTTTAATCGAATGTTGTCTCAGGCTGGTCAAACAATGCCAAAATGCCACACAATGTGTCTGGCTTAACCAAACGGAATCCATATTATAGATAGACAAATACAAATACACACAGACTCAAGCATAGATAGAGAAGGATATAGAATAGATAAAGAGAGGAAGCAAGAGAAAGACAGATGTCAAAAGCCAATGCTTTGGCCATAATAAAAGCCAAGCCAATATCATCATTTCCATCATCCTCGCTTAACTTGTTTACAGTTCTTGACTTTTGACGTTGCCAGTTGCCATTTGTGACACACTTTGCTCTTGTTGTCGTTTTCGTTGCCGTTGCTGTTGCTATTTTTCTTCTGTTTTTGATGGATTGCCATCTATCAGCAAAAGTTGCCACAGTCAATTAAAAATGCTAATTGATGTCTGTTCTCTTGTTGGGGAGGTGGAGTAGGAGTTTGTCACAGGGAAATGAATTCATCAGATACGTGTTTCTAATTAGGCGCAAAAGTCACAAACTGCAATTAATGTTTAATATTGTCAGGAGATTTGTTAAACTCTCCGAAATCGAATGGGACAATTTAAAATTTAATTTCATTTGCCACAATTCTCTATACGATATCTATTTGTATTTCAGATAACAGATATTTAAATTCCCTTTTGTGTCATTCAATGAATTGTTAAAATGAAAGTATTCTGTTTTGTTTGTAATAATTATGTTGTGGGGATAATTAACTTTCCCATTGTTGTTGTGTATTGAAACAATTGTATTTTTATCACCTCGAGTTGTTATTATTCATTTATTATGACTATAGGCATAAATGTTGAACACTATTAAAGAAACTACTTAATTGCTAGTTGAAATATAAGCTCAAAAAATTCATTCCATTGGAATAATGTTTCATCAATTTTTAATTATTGCAATTTTTGTAGTTCATTTTTAATATTTCAATAATTTTTGCCTCTTTTACGCAGTATCGCACGGTCATTATGTTTATTTGCTTCCCATTTTAATTGTGTTTCTTGTTTTGTTTGCGAATTTCAGTGTTAAATGTCAGCTTAAATATTTATTTACCTTTCTGCTGATATTTTTGGCTCGCTCATTAAGGCAATTAAAATTTTGTTATTGTTTTGCCTGCTGTTGTTTGCTGTTGCGTATTTTTAGTTCTTTTTTCGGTGCATGTCATTTATAGGAGTCACTCTTCCTGATAGTTTATGCACATAAAAAAGTTTTAGAAAAGTTTGGCTTTAGTTTATTTATTTATTTAGTCTCTTTATTTTTTTTTGTTATTCACCCACAAAGTTCGACCGGGAGAAGTGGAAAATAAATGGAGGTTGTTACTAAGAAGTTTGGAGTCAACTTAATTAGCAAGTTGATTATTTTTAACGCCTAATCGAGCACTGGCAATGATTTCATTAGGTGCCACATGCCAGACTTTTCCCAATTTTGCTGCAACATGCCGCAATCTCAAGTGCTTCTACTCAAGTGTCGCATTGGATCCATGGAGATGGGAACTTGGGGTTTCCACTTGTGCAGCGAAAAGTGCGCTCTGAATATTTAATTGCCTCAAAGTCCTAGACGTTGGGTGTTTGGATGGGTGCATGCAGCATTTTGTGGCAGGCTGAGAGTCATTGAAAAGTTCTAAATGTTGCAAATTAGTTGGCATATGGTAAGTGGGAGACAGCTTGAATGCTAGATGACACTTGCACTTGCCAGTTCTTCATAGGCTATTTAAAGTTTTTAAATGGGGAAAACTGTGATGACAATTGGCATTTAAAATAATTACTTATAGGTCAATTTGATTACAATTTTTCATAATTGAAAATTTTAATATATGTATGTATGTTAGTTGATACATATTCCACTTTGCAATTAAACTCTTTTGTATTTACCTTACTTACATTACAATTTATGGCTTTTAAATTTAAAAATTAAAAAAAAAATTAATAGAAGCAGAAAAAAACTGTGATATTAGATACTACAAAATATGATATAATAATATGTATTTAAATTATTTAAAGCATTTTAATTAAATTTTATTAATTTGAAAAAAAACAGATCATGAAAATGATTTACTTATCTAACCTTACATTTCTTTATATTTAGACTATGAGTAATTTAAATTAAATTAAAAGGTTTCAAATGAGAAAAAAGCTTAAATCATTTCTTCATTTGGTTATTACTACACATAAATTACATATCAAATTATTTTAATGTTACTTAAATCACAATTAAATGTTTTCAAAATTTAAAATAAAATATGAAATTTCTCAGCTTATAAAAAAAACCTATTCCCTCAATGATTCCTGATGATAGGATGCCTATTGTGTTGCAGCTACGTTTCTTCATAGTAATAAACCAACTGCTCATCAATATAGAGTGGAACTTTTCTGCATTATCTGTGAGAAATTCTCAACCGGTTCTAGGGCCGGTTTAACATTCCGCTTGAGGCAAAGAAGAAGTCTTTGTTTCTGTTTTGCAGCAGATTGTAAGAGCGTATTAAATTGTAGAAGCAAAAAAAAGAGATAACTGCATACTTAACGATCTCGCAGTGGATAAACTCGTCAGCATTACAATGCAAATAATATAGTACTTGAAAAATATATTAATAACACAGCTGTCGAGTTATTGAAAGTAGATGCTCTATAAGATTATGTAAATTATATTTGTTGCAGTTTACTTGAATAGTTTGTTAGTTAATGCCCTAGTCAAATGATAAATTTAATTCATGTTTTAGTCATTTAATCATGAAATATTCAGATTGTGTTGTCTAACTGTCATTTGAAGAATTTGTCGTCTCATTTAAGCTATGCAGCGTCTCAAATGGAGCGTTAAATTCAACACATATAGTAATATAAGTTTTATGACCCAAGCGTATAGCTTTATAGCTCTATTGCTACACTCCCCTTCCCTCCCTTTCTGAGATTCAGATCTACATATCTTCGTATCTGAAACTACAAGCAACTTGTTTGCCTTTGAGCTTACAACAATCAAACAACGTTTAACAACGGAGAACAATGGAAACCCAGGCAGAGAACAGAAGGAACATTCTTACTATAACTATGACTATGTTTATAAGACCATTTGAGGGATGGGAAGGGTTCTTTCTACATTTCTACATATATCAGGGCTCGTTACCTTTGGCTGCATTTTAGTAAGAAATATTTAATAGTTTGACAAATCCTATTTGCACGCTTCGCAGGAAAATCAATTTTCCGTTGTATGCTCTTTTGTTAGTGTTATTGTGTGTTCTCTCTCCCCCTTTCTGATATTGCGCCATAAAAATCTTCTTTTTTTTAAAACTTCATTTCGCTGTGCGATGTGCGGTGTGCGTTGTTGGGTTTATGGCAACCCTTTTATCATTGATCATGCTTACTGAGTGACTTCAACTCCATCCACCGATTTTTATGGACTTGCTAAGAAGGCAAACTGTGTCTGCGCTTCCTGCTGTCCTCCATAAAAATACGAAAAAAAAAAACTAAGATGTGGCTAAAGAAGAGCGGGAAAACTCTGACTCATTGCCTTGCAGCTTAATGGCAATTAGTTGGAAAATTTGTGAGGCTACCGTTGATGGTGGTCATCAACATCATCATCATCATCATCATCATCATCTTTGCAGAGAGTTTTCCATTGAAATCACACCCAGAACTGAAGACCTCTAAAATGTGTTGTCTGTGGTTAGGTGCGCAAAGTTCTTGGGCAACCTTAATGGTTCACTTTTGGAGTATTGCCACAGTGATTATGAAATGTTGCTGATGCTTGCTGCCCACATACATAGTACGAGTGGAGGCTGCGCTGCCACATACAGTCCCATAGAGACCCATTGACAGCCATGTGGCAAAGGAAGCATTCAATGTTTGATGATTGTCGTTGGCGTTGGGCTCAAGTTGCTGTGAAGATGTTGTGTTGATTCTGTTTGGGCCTCTCACGTGGGCGGCGACGAGTGCTAAGTTGTTGCAGCCGCATCATCAATCATACATACTAACATGCAACACATACTGTGTTGTGTTGTGTGCAGTCATTGCCAATTGTCACAAATGCGCACTGCAACTGATCAAAACCCGAATAACGCAAGCAAACAAAATGCCGGCAACATGTTTGATAGAGTGTTCGATTCGGTTGCATTGCCAACATGTCTGACATGCAACTTGTTAAAACGACATGTTGAGTTCGCTTGTTTGCTTGTCGCTCCTTCGCTTGTTCGTTCTTTTGTCAAAACAAATGCCGGCAGTCTCGAAATGTTGCTGTCCAGCATGCGCTCAGTGCTCACATTACGCGCTCTCTGCAACATGTTGCTTGTGTAACTGCTTTGACATGTTGCACGCTCTCAATTTACATTGAAATTTCCAATTGAGCATAATATTTAAATGTTTTGCGCTATTAGAGAACAAAAATGCAAATCTAATTGTCAAAATTTATTATAAATTAATGCATTTAGAGTCGGGTTTTTGTTTTTATGCTGCTGCCTTGTTAATTGTTAAAGTACATGCGCATTTTTCTCAGTGTAGCTAGTGCTCTCAACATTGCGGCGCATCAGTTCAGATTCAGTTGCCGTTTCAGATTCAGTTGTTATCTGTAAGTCGCTTCGTGTCGTCATATGTGCGGGTTGAACGCGTGTCTCCAACGCATCCAACAACAATTCAAACAAACTTCTTTCACAATTGTGAGGTAAACAACAACATAACATACATTGTTATGCGTGCGTGCAAAACAAATTCAAATATGTTTAACAAATACACATATAAAATTATAAACGCATAACTGTGTGCATTTTTTTTTGGCAGACCGTAAAAGGAAAAAACGCGCGCGCTAAATAAATAACAAATTAATTGTGACTTAAAAATGCATTGAATATTTAAGTAAACAATAATTCAGTAAAGGAAAAATTATTGTAATTTAACGCATTTTATTGTACGGTGGCAAAAAGATGTTTGCATTAATAAAACAAATAAATATAATATAATATGATTGTGAAAAGCTTAAACAAAAATAATTATTGATTGGTAAAAAGTTTAAGTGATAAAAATACAAGTTTAACAAACAGAATTTTAGTGTGAAAAGAATTTTGTTAAAATTGCATTCAATAAGTAAAAATTTGTATTAAAAATTAAAAGCATTGAAAATACAATTGGGAAAATCACCAACGAGATTTAAATGAAAAAGAGGAATTATCATAAAAGAATTGCTGAAATAAATGCAAAAAAATTGAAAATTAAAAGCTACCAATGAGATTTATGTGAATTAAAGAAACTGCCAAACGAATGGTGGCAACATTAATGAAGTTCAATTAAAATATTTGTTGTTAATTACAATTCCGCGAAGAGTGTCTGTCGATTTATTTGAATCTGGCATGTGTGTTTCAGTGTGACGTCGAGAAGGAAAGTGGACTGTGAGAACGAGAACGAGTGATTTATGGCTGATGTTGGAAAATGCAGTAACAAAAGAAAAAAAATGCTTTAAATAAATAAGAACGCATAAACGTGCAACAACAAAGCGAAAACACCGAGTGAGCGGGCAAAGAACAACAATAAAAGGAAAATACATATATACGAATATAAAAAACGAAGAAAATTTCAGCACAAAAGTGAGGAAAGTGAGAGAAGAGGAAAAGAATAAAGGCAATTGAAAACAATACGACGGCATTACAGTCGAGGATAACTCATTAGAAATTGAAATGAGACGTGGCAGCAGCATGGTTAATTTTCTGTGGCTGCTGCTGGTGCTTTTCAGCTGCGCCACAGCTGAGGAGCATTCGCATCGCCATCATGAGGCAACAGCAGCAGCGGCGGCAACAGCAACAACAACAACGAGTGCACCGGGCACGCTGAAGCAACAGCAACGCTTGTTGCAGCTGCAACAGGCACAGGAGAACGGCAATACCAATGGCAATGGCAATGGCAATGACATTGGCCTCCTCGACTATCGCCACCAGCATCCACATCATCACTTGCGTCATGAGCAACATTTGCGTGCCGAACTCGCTGGCAGCGTTGGCAACAGGCAACCACCGTCGGCAGCCAAGTTGGAACTGGAGCAATTGGCCATGTTGCCGGGGCCGGGACAACAGCATCATTTGCGTCATCACAATCGTCATCATGCCGCCTGGGAGCAACGTGTTTTCCCCGCGCTGCGCCACCAGCAACAGCAACAACAGCAGCAACAGCAGCAACAACATCGCACCACAATTGCCCCAGCAACATACTCGAGAGTTGTAACAGATGCTCCTCCAGCGTATTCGTTCAGCAATTCGAGCGGCACACGTTACTTTGATCGAGATGGCATCTACGCTGCCTGGATGCAACCACGTGCCACACGTGCCCCCAACTGGCAACAGCTTGAGGAGAGCTACGAGGATGGTGACGAGGATGATGAGTATGATGAAGATGAGGATGAGGACTATGATGAGGATGCTGACGATGCTGCCACTGCCGAGTTGGCCAAACAAATGCCGCGTTATTCGTTGTTTAGTCAAAAGTTGCCCTCAATTAGTTCCAACGAAGAGGATTACGATGCCTACGATCAGACAGTGGATGTGGAGACTACAGTTGATAAAAATACCAACAATAATAAGCATCCAAGTGTTGCCAATGGTCATGCCAAGGCAGCGGCCAAGCGGAATGTCTTTGATTGGCTTTTCAAGCGCGACAAGGAGAAGGTCAAGCCTCAGCCTCAATCACCGCAAGTTAAGCCAAGCATAACAGAGAAGCCGAAAAGCTTTCTGGATGACAACCTAAACGATGACGGTGACGACGGGGACAACGATGAAGCCATCGATGCCTTCTCCAACGAGCAGTGGAACAAACTGGAGCATGAGCACAAAATCCAACACGAGCATTACATGAACAAACAGAAGCATCAAAAGGAGATTGAAGCTTTGCGAGCGCGCAACAGAAATACGCCATTGATAAGGCGCGGCAGCATGCGACGAGGCGGCGGCATTGATAATGAGGTAAGTTTGGCATTGCGCTCATTGTAAAGCTAAAGCTATATACCAGCTGTTGTTGTTGTTGTTGCTGTGCAATGATGTCATTAGACATTGTTATAGATTCGTCGTTCAACGCTGATAAGTCGCTGAAAGGAGAGCGAGCTCAATGCGTGGCATGAATTAGGCCACAAATTGGCTTGCTTTATTGCCGACTGGTCAACCAAACACACATTTACACTTACACAGATAGACAAACAGCCTCTCACACACACACACACACAGCACTTTCAATATTTACACCGAGAGAATATTGTGTAAACTCGGATGAGTTGCGAAATGCGCGTTCAACTCTATGATTCATAGCCACTGTCTGCCAACCAGTCAGCCAGACAGCCAGCCAGCTAGCCCCTCAATGGTAATTTATTTTAATAGTTCTAGACGGAAAGAAAATGAAAGAGAAAACTTTGAGCAATGCAAAAGCGGAAAACATAAAATTTCAAGCAAATTTATGCTGATTAGATTGAATCTTTTGATTGTAATTATGTGAAATTAAATGTGGCAAATGTGTACGTATTGTAGAGAAGTTTCAGAGCATTTCAATTGAACAGCATTATTGGAGATTCCATTTAGGAAATAGTGCTGATAATAAATAACTTGTTATTATTTTAATTCGCTTAAGCTGAATAAGCTGTTCTTATCGATATGAATTCATCATATTTCTAAATGAGAGTTTATGAAATTAAGTTTTTAAATACATAATAACTATACCAAAGGATATATTTAGTATATTGATATATACCATAGAGTGAAAAATATACCAAATTGATAGTCAAAGCAACTAACATATATAGCATTTAAATATTTTTATATAATAAAAAAAAAAAACTGAATTATACCTAAACAATATATAATAAACGAAAAAGGGTAGAAATAAAAATTGGTGCTATATTTGATTACTATTCAATAGTAATTTAATTATTGAACTAATTACTATATTAAATAAAATTAAATTAATTTTGAGGTAGTTTCCAACTATTTCTTGATTTATAGGTAATATTTTGTCTATTAAGTCTTATTCTAAAATTTAAAACTTTGAAGTTTTAGTGGGCAATAAATAGATAAATTATATAATTCAAAATTTTAAGTTTAGAGCAAAGCAAAACATAAAATTTCCACCATATTTACATTGATCAAATATAACATTTATTGGCATATTTTTATATGCGTTATTTGATTATAAATGTGGCAAAGATACAAAAGCAATATTGATTATTATTTTCAATTGAAATAAATGTAATACATATGCAAGTATTGATTTAAAGCTTTTGCTATGAATAAATAGCGCTTGATTTTATTAACAAATGCCACAGATATATTTTCGTATCTTAATAAAATTAACTGAGATTTATTTTAAATGCAAATTTGTCTTGCATTGGAAAAATTATAAAAATATTGAATTGATTTGCCAACTCAATTGGTGGTATCTCAATGTTTTCTCTCTTTTTAAATAAATTAAAATTAATATTCAAATGGTTGCTGTACTTTTTATTGATTTAAATTTTTTTCCTGAAGCATTTTGATAAAAAGCGATTTATAATTATGATTTATTGTGCATATATAAATAAATATATAAATGCAAATTCCAATGCGATTGCATTTGATTGATTTCTCTCAGTGCGTTAAACGTGCTATATATTTGTGTATGTGTAAATATAGGTCTGCAAACAGACGTCGTTGGCAGTGTGTACAATAGGTACTGACCACGGCTAATACCATTTGTGTTTTGGCTTTCAACACGAGTCATGGCAACATGGTAACAATGAGAACGAGAGCAACAACAACAAAAACAACAAGTCACGCATTGCTCTGTTTCAGTTCTCTTGTTAAATATTTACAGAATTTTGTTAAAGGGTCAACGCTGATTTCTAGACAAACGCCGTCCGCAATTGTTTGTCCAGCTGTCCAGTTGCCAGACTGTTTAACTGTTCAACTGTTGAGCTGACCAAATGCCCATTGCGGTTGGCTAATTGAAACGAACTGCAGCTGTGGCTAAGAGCAACAACTACAACTGCAAATACAACAAATTGTTGCATTTAATTTACGCTTTTACATAGCTTTTGTTTTGTCAGCATTTAATTGCGTTTTGTGGCGAAATTCGCTCACATTTCATTCGCATTCACATTCTTGTTTGATATTCAAGTGCTTCAAGTTCCTATTTCTTGCGCACACCTTCACCTAATTGCAAAGGACAAATTTAATTAGCCCAATGCAAACAGTTGTCTATTTAAACCAGAGAGAGTGAGAGAGAATGTGGCAAGTGCAACTGCAACTGCCACTGCAACAGGGGCAAACTGGACACAATAATCAAGTGCCAAAAGACGCTCTCGAGTATTTTTCGCTCGCTTTTTTAATCGCTGCTAATTTAGTTTCTCGCTCTCTCTGTCTATCTTTTAATTTTGCTGCTTTCTTGGAAGCAGCTGACCCATTTTCGAGCTTGGCTAATAAGATTGGAATTTTTGTGCTTTAGGTTAGTAAAATATTTTTGCATTTGCTCGACGATTAGTTCGCTTGTATAACCTAGAAAAGATGCGTTTATTTCATATGAAAATTACATTTGCTTCGTGTGACGCTTTAATTAGTATAAAGAAGATTATTGTGGAATTTATTCAAGCTATTAATGAGGAGAAAATTAAGATTTTTTTTAGTTAGTAATTCAATTATTTAGAATATTTTTTTCGCTTTATACTATTTTTAAGCAACTAATAACGCTTGTTTTTAAGCTTGTTTTCAATTCAAAAAATTGTACTCCGGGAGTGTAATTTTTTGAGGATTCTATTTGTTAATATGTTGTATTTATTTTTGCTTTTAAAAAGTGAATTTGTTTTTTAGCTTATTTAAATTATATTCTTTTAAATTTTTAGTTATCTTTTGATAATCAGAATCGGTATATTTATTTTAAATATATTTAATTAAGATTTCTGCAGATATTTTCATTTTTGTTTATGTTTTTCAAGCAACTACTTTTGTTCTGTATTTCTAGTCGGTTTTTTTTTTCCTCAAATCATTTTATGTGATTTTCCTTACATGATTTGTTTGTTCAAATTCATGCTCAGCAGAAGTGAAAACTGTATCGTTTTTGTAGCTTTATTTTATTTGTAGAATATTTGTATCCTAACGTTTATACTTTAATATTTTATTGCTTGTTTGTCTTAATCTTTTCTCGATACAAAATAATTGCAGAAATTTCCTTTTGTTTGAATTTTGGCTTCATGTTTTGAAAACAAGACAACAAATGGAATGAGCCAACATTTTTTTTTTTTTGAATATTGATTAAATGAAATATGCATAGCGTGTGTTGGGCATTCATAAATTCGCCAAACAAATAAACGCACTTCTTTTGTTGTGCTGCTAATCCTTGATAAGCTCTGCTGAAATGTATTTCGTAAAAACAATTTCAAATTGCAATTTGAATAATACTTTGAAAGCTGCTAACAATACAGAATAAAATACAATGCCAAAAAATAATTTGCTACTCAAATTTATGAACTATTTGCTACCAGTCTTGACATTATTTCAATGCTGCAATTGAGAAAATATCTCAATCAAGTTGAATGCTTGTTGTTGTTGCATTTGAGTGCAATTGCCGAAAGTGTCAATAATGATTATCGCATAATTACGATCGCAAGAAAAGTAAAATGGATGCAATGAAGCGAGCCATAAAAAACAAGCTTGAATGAAATGCGTTTAATGCAATGGCATCGTAAATTAAAAAGCACTCGGAAAAATATTGTAAAATAGCAGCAAAATAAACAGCAAGTGTGGCAGCTGTGGTAGCATGCAGCAAAACAGCTGCTACAATAATAACAATAGTAACTACAGTTAAAACAAGTGAGACAGCTGAGTGTGCTCGACTGTGAGATACCCGCTATCCATTTTCGAAAAAAGAGAAAAAAAAAATTCTGCATTATTCCAAAAATATACCAATTTAATATACCGCGGGAAATACTAAAATATACCAAAGGCTATATTTGGTATATTGATATACTACTACATTATAAATATACCAAAGAGTTCAAAATATAGCAAATTGTCAGGCAAAGTTGCTAAGATGCGTTTTTCCCATACAATAGAATTTTTTTAAATAACTTCAAAAATACGAATAGACTTACATGGCAATATCGTCTCAGCTGTTAACGCTGATCAAGAATATATATACTTTATAGGGTCGGAAATGTCTGCTTCTGCTTCTCGTTACATACATTCCCTGCAGTCACAAAGTTACAATACCCTTCTACTGTTTGGATAGCGAGTATAACAAGAGCAAAAATTGAGTATGTAAAAGTGCGAGTGGGATAACAAAGCTAAAAGTGTGGCATGAGTCGCCTTTTGCGACAGGTGAAATTGGCGCTATGCCATTAAAGTGACAACAACACACGCTCAATGCTTGTCCCTTCTTCTTACTCTCTCCGTCTTCGTTCCTGTCTCTCACTCCCCCTCGATGGCGAGTGACACACATATGTTATGCATGTAGTTGTATTTACATATGTCTGTGGATGACGCCGTGGCGCTCTTGTTTCCGTCCTCTGCTTCCTCTTCCTCTTGAACTTGCAACAACAGCAGCAGCAGCCGCCAGAGGCCACTCGTAAAATGTATCTCGATGTTTACATAATGCATTATTTGCATGTTGCCGCTGCTGTTGCTGTTGCTGCTGCTGCACTTAATTGCAAAGTTGGTAAAACATTTTTTAACATTTATTTCATTTGATGTTGCTGCGGGCTGCTTTATTCTGTGCTCTGCTCTACTCTGTTCATTAACGCGCCAAGTGTGGTTAACCAGCGCGTATACGCAATGTTGCAAACCATATTACTTTTTTTAACCAGTGATAAATGCGTTAAAATTTATCACACACACAAAAAAATGTGTGCTGCAAATTAAAGGTTTAGTTAATTACCGACAGCTCAAACAAATGCGACTTGTAATGCAAATTATAAATTATCGCTGGGATTTGTTTAGCCAAAGCTTGTCTAAAATGTGGAATAGCTAATGTTTGTACATGATGGATTAGTAGAGAATCAAAAGATTAATATTTACACATTGCTTGGCTAGAAAAATTTGTATTTAAGCATGAATGAAAAATGTATTTTCGTTCTATTTTAGTTCGAGGAAAGTGTAAATGTTTCTTTGTGCTTTTCACTATTGATCGTCCAAGTAAAAAAATCAAGATTCTTTTACTAGCGGAAATAAAATGGTTATTAAAGAATGTTTAAATGTGGTCGCTAAATATTATTTGATCAGAATTGTTAAAGATACTTGGTTAAATTTTGCATTGTTCTCTTAAACAAAACTTCAGCTCACATCTACAAAACAAATGAAAATGTAAATTTTTAATGCACTTGATAGTATGCTTAAGCTAAGCATTGCAATGAAATCTGCTTGAAAGGCTTAAACGTTTCTCAAGTGCAGCTTAGCTGTTGCTCCTACAGTTGCATTTATATCTTTAGTTGCTCTTAGAGTAGTTCCAAGTATTAGCAATAATAACGACGTTGCTATTTGAGTCAGCAATAAACCCAACAACAGACAATAATACATTTTTCAATTCAACACAAATTCCTCAACTCTCAACTTTTTGTTGTTGCTGCTGCTTCACAAAAAAAGGTGTTAAAAAATTTGCACGCAGCGCAATATTTGCAAATATAATATTTTGTGCAATTTGCCAAGCTTTCTATTGTAGCTGCAGTTGCATTTAGAGTTGAAGTTTTTGTTATTTGCTGTAAATGTCGCTGTTGTTGTTGTTGCTGTTGCTCTCCCGCTGCTGCTGCTGCTGTTGCTGCTGTGAATATTATTGCTTTAGTTGTAGTTGTTGCTCCCGCATTGACCTTTTCGAGCTTCATTTGCACATATGTATGAATGCCACGCCCCCATATCTCAGCATGCGCCACGCCCCTGCTGTGCTGTCAGTTTTAGCTGCAGATTTGATAGTAGTTGTTGTTGTTGTTGTTGCTTTCGCTGTTGCTGGCATTGTCGCTTTATCGTCGTCGCATTTGTTGCTACTCGTATCGCGCTGTGTTCATAAGCTTTTAACTGCCTTTTGTGTGCAAGTCTGTCTCTACTCTACTCTATGTCTTCCTTTTCCTATATCACAGCATCCCTGCTGAGTTGGCTTCTCCCTTCTGCTATCTCTATCTTTGCTGCTGTGGAAGCTGCGCTTAGCCCTGCACTTCAAATGGCAAAGCGGCTTAGTGTGAAATGAAAACCAACCGCAAAGCGGTTGTCAGAGCGAGCAACACCCCGCAAAGCAGCAGCAGCAGCAGTAAAAAAAGCAAGCAGCAATAGCAGCAACAAAAGGGGCAACCAGAGCAGTATAGTAGCTACAGCAGCAACAACAATGGCTTCTACATTGACCTTGAGCTACTAAAAGCAACAACAAGGAATAGCAACAGCAACAGCAAAAGCAGCAACAGCAATAACTGCCAACATCTAGTAGCAACAGCAACAAGCAACATTGGTAACAACTTGCTTGCGCTGCTGCAGCAACAACATTAACACGAGCTACAACTGCTTACAACTCAAGTATTTGTTGCATGTTGCATGTGTGTCGTTTTGTTGTGGCTCTTTTACTTTTCTTGCTATGTAACTGTTGCTGCTGCTGCTCTTATTGCGTGCTGTTTGCTGTCTGCTGTTGCTGTTGCTGCTGCTGCTGTTTTATTGCACTTTTTGCTGCTGCTGTTGCTATTGATTATCCTCTACTTTAGTGCCTCATCTCATGTTTGTTTGCTGCCTGCGTGTTGCTGTCGTGTTAGCTCTTGATGTTGTCATTTTTCGCTCAGTTTCGATTGCGTGCTATGCTCTCCAGCTGTTGTTGTTGACATTCTGCTGTTTAGTTTCACCCGTATTTTGTGCACTTATTTTTGCTCTTTAAGAATTCTATAGCAGCAGCCACTCTTAAATAAGTTTCTATATATGCTGCAAATGAATTCAATTGCACAAAACTTTTGCCTTATTGTCTCTGGAAAATGTTCAGATTGCACTCTTCTATTTTTTTTGGCCATTTTTCTTGGCTTGTGGAAATGACTCTCGAAGCAGCTATTGCGACCTCTTTCTCTGGGGTCCCATAATTTATGGCAGCATCTAATATAAATTTCAAGAAATTACTTGCTCGTATTTTCTGCGCTGCGCTCTGTGCTTTGAAAAAAGCAATATAAATTCTCTCAACTAATTGGCAACATTTTGCCCTCAGCACTCTTGGCTTGCATTTTTGGCCAGATTGCCTGCAAAAGCTGTTGTTGTTGTTGACGTTGTTGTTGCTGTTGCCAGGGGCAGCATCTTGAAGCTGCTTAATGACTTTATTAGACAAACAAGTGGATTGAAGTAACGATTTCCAGACTTCTCCTCCACCTCCCACACATTGCACTGCCACACATGATGTTGCAAAGAATTCTTGGAATGCCGCGGCATCATCTTCGTCGTCGGCGGCTTCATCACTTAATAAATCATGCAAACTATATGCAGACATATGTAAAGAAAGAGAGAGGGGAAGAAAGAGGAGAAGACACACTGTGCGACGACAGTTTGCTAGTTAATCTGACAGCAAACTCTTTTGTCAGACAACGTCGGCGGCGTCGGCAAGCAAGAAAACGATATGTATCTTTTGTCTAGTAACTGCGTATCTTTGTGTTCACAGTCCCACAATCTGTTCAGTTACAGCATTTGTGTCGCTTTGCATTTGCAGAAGCGAAACCACATGGGATATACACACCATATTATTACACGCTGATGCCGACAGTGTTGATAAAAATCGATGATGAGCTTCATTTCAAATGCAGTGCGTCAACTTGATAAATTGGGGTCAAGGTGGATGGATGCACATTGTCCACACACACACACACACACACACACACACATTACAGCTAGTCGCACACATTATTATTACAGTTACAGTTAGAACTCTCTGGCGATCAGCGATCACTTGGCATTGTGATAAAAAACGCCATCAAGTCACATAAATAAAACTTACGTGACTTCATGCAGAGGTGCGTGATGGTCTTTCTTATTTTTTTGGTAGTGTCAACGCATCAACACTTCCAGACTTGCGCTTTATTATGGCCAAGTCGAGTGAGTTTCTTTTTAAGGCTTCGCGCAATTGCTCAATTTGCTTTCCAGCTCGCTTAAGTTTTTATTTAGTAGTTTGGGCTGTCAGAGCAGGCTGACGGAAATCAATCGGAAGTGATTTAGTAGATTGCTTCATTTCAATGCTATTTGCAGAAGGGTTTCTATTAAAAGACTAGCAACGTCATGACACTTAATTAACAGCACTTTTTCGACACGTTGACAGCTCCATTTACAATTTGGTTAAAGGTTGGAATTTTCCTGAATTATAAATAAATATTAAAAATAAATGCGTGCCAATATTATTGATTTATTTAACTAATGTGCAAGTGATGTAGTGAGCAACGAAAAGTCGTACTTATTTGACATTTGAGTTTTATTCTCTAGCAGAGAATCGAATGTAGTTAATATTTATATAATTTAAGCATTACAAATATGCAATTATTTAATGGACAAATTTGTTATGATGTCACACATTTATTTAAATATTTTTCATTAAGCTTGTTGCAGATTTAATTCATTATAAATTATGTTCAAAATTCATGAATATTCTTATATAAATATTTATATATTTTAAATGAAAAATATTGCATATTTTCTATACATTTTATTAATTATAAATTCGAATTTTAATTCGTAAATTTATTTTTACTTATATTTTCTATGTATGTGTTTTAAATTTTAATTTTACGTATTTCTTTACTTTGTCATTCTAAATTAAAAATCATAATGTACTTTCCATGAATTGAAGTATATTTAAAAATTTATAAATAATTTTATCCATTCTTTTCAATTAATTCAAAAAGGATTTTGTCCACTTATTTCTATATTTTAAGTTTTTATGATATTAGTATGTATGAGTTCTCACTAGGCTCTGTTGTAATTTCAAACATATATTATATTGCGAATTACAAATTTAATGATTATAATTGAAAGTTGCATTAGTTGAAGCTCTCACTCGTGTGGTTAGTGGGTAATTCTGCAGCTTAATTAATAATCTCAAGCAAAAGCTCAATTTGAGCAACAGTTTCCTACTAATCTTGGCTAAAATGTAGTTACAGAGTCTCCTCATAGCGTGAGACAACATTCTCAATTGTTGCTCAAGGCCATCTCCAGGTATCTAATCAACTTGAGCACGCACACGTATACACCTTAAAATAGAGCATGTGTGTGTGTGTGTGTGTGTGTGTATGTGTGTAACCAAATATGCCGCCCGAAAATTCCTTCGCTTTGCACCGCAACACTTTGAAGTGACAAACGGCAATAAGAACAACAAACAACAAGCAAACGACAAGCGACAAGCGACAACAACGACAATGAAAATGCGACAAAAGCGACAACGACTTGCGGCAAAGCGGCTGGAAAATAATATGGCTGTCAAAAAGAGCCCAACAATAAATCATGACAGCTAACGAAATGTGCAGTGTATAAGAGTGTAGAGTGTGTGGTGTGTGTTGTGTGTATTTGTATTTGTATTGTTGTTGTTACGTGTCGCTGTCCATTTCGCAATCGCAGCCATGCCCAAGTCCATTTCAATTTCCATTCCGGCATTTCCGCAAAATGGCCATGTACATTTGTTGGTCAGAGTTTTGGGTGGCCAACAACTTGTAACAGAGATTTGTTAGAGACAATAACAACAGCATAACAACAGTGCTGCCCCTGAACAGTCGAAACCAATTCAACAAATTTAATGAAGCCCAAATAGACAGTGAAAACCAAAAAAACCAAAACACGACAGAACAATCATTCAACTGTAAACTCTTCACTAAATTCTAAATTCGAATTTTGTAAACTGTTGCACTCAGGTGAACGATAAATTCCACTGATTTCATTGTTGTTTTGATAGCACCCTCATTTGCTCTCTCTCTCTCTTTCTCTTCACTTCATTCTAATTCATTAAGCAGAGCGCATAAATCAAACTAAGTAAACTCCAAACTACAAAATGTCAATTGAGTGCTTTTGAAAGGTTCTTACAAACAAAAAAAGACCTTTTCAATGACACCCGCTGTGGCGGAGAGTTGAGTTATAGCTGTCAGTTAATGCCACAACTGATGGTTAACGATGAATTGCACCTGTTGTTGCCTTTGCCTGATTTGTATCTGCAGCACACACCCTTATGTAAAAAAAGGTCAAAGGTTGCTTTGCAAATGTCTTTATTCAATATTGATGCATTGCCCCCTGAGCTGTAGGTCCGAGTCGCTCTCTCTCTTTCTCTAGTTTGTGCCTCTGGAGTCATTAAAAATTTAACATAAATCTTGCTGTTGCCCACTTGACAGACTAACACACATACACACTGACACTCACACAGGTGTGTACAAGTGTGCGCTGGTATGTGTGTCAAAGAGTCACACCAAATTGCATTGCCATTATATAAAGTAAAAGCCCCGATTAGACGACGACAACAACGTGACACGCAAAGGGGGCAAAATGAGAACCAAAAACACACCCACCTGACAAATTGTATGAGTGTGTGTGTTGTGCTGTATGTTGTGCTGTGTATGACAAGTGTCACCCAGTTTTATATGCACGCACAGTGGTTCCAAATACAATACTTTGCGAAGAAAAGAAATTGCGAAACTCAGTAGATGCTTTTTCCTTGGTGAGATATTCAGAAATCGAAATTAATTTCTCTTTTATACCATAAATTTAATAATTTATAACAAAACTTTTAGAATTCAATAAATTATTTAAACAGCATTCAAGATTTAACAATCTCAAACAATATTTTATGTTATATTTTTAAAATATGAATAAGCTTCAATTTGTAAATTGAAGTTTAGTTTAATATACACATTTTTAAGGAATAAATTATTTTACCGGCCACCTATAGGGTATATATTTTGCACTCTATGGTATATTTTAAATGCAGTACTGCATTAATATACCAAATAAACATTTAGTACATATATTTGTAGTATTTTTGTGGCACACTAATTTTGTGTTTTTAATTTTTATATTTTTAATCTAGTACCGCACTATTGAGATTTATTACTTGTTTTTGATTGACTCAGATCACTTTGCAGTTTTGTACAATTCAATTTAAATTAATCCCAACATGCAGAACACTTTTGCATTTTCTCCGATTTAATTTATTCGTTAGTTTGATTTATATGCATATGTTTTGGCATAAATCTAATCATTTATTTTGCATTTCATTATTTGAATTTGAATTATGCAGTGACAAAATGTTAAATGGCACTTTTTCTTGTATTTGTGGATTTGAATTAGTGGCCATAAATTTATTTTCCTAGCGTTTTGTGTAAGTAGATCTAGCAATTTTCTTATCTTTGTTATTTATGCACACATCTTTTTGCATACTTCACTTTGTGCTTTGGGCATTAATTTTCCAATATTGGTAGAATATTTATCGAAAAATATAACAAGAAGTTGATTTATTGCGACAAACTTATTGCTTGCGTTACAATTGAAAAGCGTTTCGACTTGAATAACGAATTAAGTACACACAACATTTATGGTTATCCATTTCATTTTGACCACACCCATCATAACTTAGCGCCCACTATGCACACACACACACACACACACACACAGACATTGAAATTGTAGTTACAGTTAGATTGGATGCAAGAGAGTTGCAGAGTTGTCGCAGCACTCAACTTGCCTCGGATTTCGAATTTTCGACTGCGAGTCTGAAAGAGACACCAAGTGTTATGCAAATGACTGGCAAAAACGCATTTGACAGCTAAATCAATAAACATAACTCTGGTCCGTGACAAGATCGGCATTGCACTTAGTCCGAAATTGATGACGAATGTATGCATGTGAATATGTTTTGAATATGACTGCACGAATGAGTGCACATTGTGTATCTCTAATGCAGTTTTCGGGGAGGTCTGCAGCATAGAAATTTGCATTTTAATTAATTCAACTGCAGTTATGCGAGACGACTCTATTGGGACGTGTATGTCTTAATTTTGTGACAAGATGTTGTCGATAACTGTTTTCATATTCGAATCGATTCAATTCGATAGTTATGCGCTTGATGCTCTGTCTTCATTGTGTGTCTTGTATTTATGACATTCGAAATTCCTCAAACCAAAATGACAGCAAATTGAATGCCAATGCCAAAGAGATTTTTTTTTCTTGTCTTTTACCATCAATAAATCGTTTAATTGAATTCGATTGGCACAAAGCATTTGAAAGACAAGAAAGTTGTGAGTAGCAAACGAAAGTTTAATACGCTGCAAAAGCTGGGAATTGAATGAAAAAATATGTATAATAACTTTGATTGTTTGTAATACTTATTCGTTGAACATGTTCCATAAGTAGCCTAAGTAAAGCTACTTTATAGCAATACTTTCAATTTTGCTAATCACAAGGAATTTTTATGAAAATTTGAAGAATAATTTGGAACCACAATACGATACATACAATTTCTTTATTTTAAAAGTTAAACATTTTTAATTTTTTATGAGTTATATCAACAAATTTTATTTTATCAATCATTTTCATAAGAAATGTTTTCAAAATTAAATAAAAAATTAAAATTCTCATTTTTAATTTATTTTGTAACAAAATTGAGTATTTGAATAAATTAAAAAAATAAAATTCTTACATTTTATTTGTATAATTTGAAAACATAATCTAGAACAAATCAAGAACTTAGGAAATTTAGGATGTATCAGCTAACATTTTATAATTTTCTATAAGATTGCACAAATTAATCTACTGTGTAGAAATAATTTCCATAAGTAAATAATCTAGTTAGCTACAAATAACATTACGAAAATAAAACCTTACTAAGTTTTAATGAAATTGAAACAATAATCTATAAATCGTTGATATTTATTGTGTGAAAATTAAACATTAAAAAAATACTCCGTAATCTCCAGAAATTAAACTAATTTTTAGTAATCATGTTCATAATTTAATACTCAATTTTCTCACAAATTAAATTACCAAAACAAACCCTTTGACAAGTCATATTTCAAATTGAATAAAATAATCTAGAATTTGTATAAGATTTGGCTCAAGAGCTCAGTTGTCACACCTTTTATATTTATTTTCATCATCCACTTCTTAGCAATACCCCAAAACCCACATAAAGAGTATCAAAAACTAAAGCCCAGTAGCCGTCTGAGCTTTGTCTGGTCTGGAGAGCTCTTCAAATATTAGACGTTGCCGCGACGTAGTCGCGTCAGTCGCATTTATTTGATTTGTGTCGAGAGACGACAACGACGACGACAACGCACAAAAATAAAATTGTTAGAAATTTTCAGCGTCTCGAGTTGCACTTTTGCATTATGCATGAGAAATCAACGCAGAGTTTGTTGTCGATTTCGATGTCTATTTCGATGACTGTGCGGTGCGTTTGACAAGTTCACAATGCATCAGTAAATTTCCACAATATATCATTTTATTTTTCGTATTTTGGACATTTTGATTGCCCTCGCGGCACGTTGTGCGCATCGTAAGCGCATTTCTATTTTTTTTGTTTTTATTACACAATTGTGATGTGCTGGAAACAAAACACTTTGACACTGAGCCCATGAAGCGTGTCTCCCGCGCTGACAAGGCTTATAACGGCACTTCTTTGCCAACTGATGAGTGTGTGTGTGTGTGTTTACTCATCTCAATTTGGCTTTCAAGACTTTCGCTTTTACTTGGCGTATTTTTCTTTCACATGTTGCAATCTGCACACGCCAGAACTTTCCTAATCAAATCACACAATTTCACTCAACTGAAACTCGTGTCGGTCGCACGATGACGATGATGATGATGATGATTATTATGGTGACGATGATTATCATGATCACGATCTAGTGGACGCGGCCATTCACGCGTTGAAAGCAAGCCAAGGGCAAGTCTATAAATATAATTAGTTCAACATTGCCACGTTGAATAAACCAAGTGGCCAACTTATGATTTCCGTCGATGATTCATAATTGTTAATTGCGTGTGCTTAGTTTAAGACAGAGAGAGAGAGAGAGAGGGACACAAGAATGAGGCAGCTTTATGAATTAATTAATATTTGAAAAAAATAATAATTTATTGGTATATTAATTCAACATCGTGTGCAGTAAATAAATTTAAATTATGAAATATAATGTTGATTTTGACATGAGTAGGTAATAATGTGAAGGAATTCAATTTACAAAAATTATATTGAAGTTAGTTCAAAGTTTCAAGCATTTTACAACGAATTTAATGAAATGAAAATATTATGATAAATATTTCGAAATTTCGATTATTTAAATGTTAAAAACAAACACAAATTTGATACACTCATTTGATGTTAAATATTTTGAATTATTTCGAGAAACAAATATTTATCGTTTTTTTTAATGTAAGACAAGTATGAAAGGTACATTAACTATAAAGCCAAAACAGTGCGGATTTAGTCTTAAAATATACTTAATTAATATACTAAAAAAAACAATGATATAGAGATGTTTATAATTTGTATATCACCATACAGTTACATTACAAATATCCAATTGCAACAGCCGTTGAGTGTCATATAAAATTATTTTTTTTAAATAATTTCAAAAACTTCTTATATAATATTATACAAACATATACCGAAACTTTGATTTTCTATATCGATATATCATACTGTTATATTAAAAATAGACCATTATTAAATACCTTTAAAATCTTATAATATTTTGAAGGTTTAATAATAAACACAAAAATAAATGTTAAACAGTCATTTGATGTTATTATGCGACTGCAAACTGAAAGATTTCTTTCGGTTCACACACCAACTTCATTTTAAATATGGCTTGTCAAATTTTAATATTTTCTTAGTTAATTTTGAGTGTTATTTTAGAAGTTTTGTACGCCTAATTTTACTGCCTCTAGAAGTTCACACATTGATGAGCAAATCGTCATTGATTAGCGTCAATAAACGTAGAATTGTTGATTTGATTTGACCTCAGTAACCCAATTACTCTTGCAATGAACAGACTCCCTCCCATTGCGTAGCCGCAAGGTTATTTTAGCTCCAATTGCAGCTTCAGCATTTGCCTTCTCCAGCACTCTTGATGTGCTTGAATTTGCATAATTCTGTCTTTGCCAGGCCATGCACCTGCTGAGAGATACGAGAGTGGATGCCAGCATATGACCATTGTGAACCCTGGGTAAGTTATAAACTAAACGATATCAAAAGCCAAAAGCAATGGCATTGTTAATCACTTCATCAACGTCAAATCGCCAACAACTTCAACTGGCAACCAAAACTAACCAACGAAGCAATCAGTCGATGCAGCCAGCGGGGCATTTGCAGCAACAGCAACAGCGGCAGCTTCTAGACTCGTTGACTATGTTATATGTACTGTGTATATTCATAGTTGAATGGCAGACCAAATCTCAGCGGCATCAAACATTTTTGCGGCCTTCGTGTGCACCAGGGGGCATGCAACCGCTTGCAGATGCCGCTTGCAGTTGCTGGCAGCCTCTTGGAATTATGATGTGCTCGTGCTCGTCTCGACTGCCAACTAATAATTGCCTCAACTCGCGGCACTGTCGGCGGGGGCAGGCAAATAAATTTACACAGAGTTGCAAATCATTTGGCTGCAACGACGACGACGGCGACTCCCAACTAACAGTCTCTCTCTGTCTCTCTATTTCTATGTCGTTGGACTGTGTGTTGACTTGTTTCTTCTCTTTTCGCTTGTTGCCTTTTGCATTCCTAAGTTTTGTTTGTTTTTGCGCAAAAGTTTCGCTGCTGTGCCTCGATGATGTCATATGCAAATCAACAATCATAACACAGACCAGCCACACAGTCTAATCTGTGCATTGGCCTGCTCGATGGCAAAATGACAAAGGTTATGCTGCAAATACTCTAAGGTTAAACTATGCCAATGCGATTGTAAGCATTGTCGATTTTACATCATATTGCTAGCTTAAATCTAGCTTGATTTATGAATTACTTGTTTACTGGCTGCTTTGAAGATAGAATGGTATGTATATAAGAACAGAATGTAAGGACGGATTAAGTCTGTTTAAGAACGAAGTCACGCACCTCAATTAATAAACTATTACCTAAAGAGAATGCTAAATTTAAAACATGCATTTTAGATGCACTTTAAATTATTTTTTGCAATTACAAAACAATAAGAATAATAATTCAACTAAATTTTTGAATTAGAATAAACGAAATATATTGCGTAGGAATTTTACTGTTTGAATTACCAAACTGAATATCAGAATTGAAAATTTAAAATATAAAAACACTTGAGTTAATCATTATTCCAAATATATTTGAATCCAAAATTCTTATTTATTTTCATGATTACTACAATTTTATTAGGACTATTACCATATATTATTTTATTTCACATTGATTTCCCCTTTTGAATGTCCTTACAATAGACACTGAATTATTTTCTATGTGTACCTTAATTTTCATTGTATTTTTTTGAAAATTCTAATTCATTTTTGTCTATCTTGATTTTGGGATTACAGCAAATTCGTTACAATAATAACAATTATCTTAAATGTGAAATTTCCCGAATTCATTAAAATATATAAATGAGTATCTGAAAGTCTTCATTTGTTTAAATTGACAAATTCACAAAAATGTCTTTTAATGAATTGACGCGAATCATGAATAGATAATATTCACTAGGTATCTTAAAGTATATTTTTATTTGTAATACATTTTATTAAAAAATTTTAATGTCTAATTTTTTTTTGTATATTTTGATTTTATGAAAATGCATTAGAATAATAATATTAATTATCTTAAGTACTGCAGAATTATTCTGTAAAATATACTAATAAGTATTCCCAAGTCTGAGTTCGTTTTAATTGCGACATTCTCAAATATCCATTCTAATTACTAATTCATTTTCTTGTTCTTATTTTTTGTCATTGCAGGTGAGTCACACTGGCAGCTGTTTGAGGCTGTGGCATTTTAGCAAATGTCAAATTAACATTTTACAACGTGAGTCCAAGACAAGTTCAGCTCGATTAATCAGTGTTAAACTTATCTATGTGGTTGCTGAGTTTCAGAGTTTGCGGTTTTCCCTTGACAACGCAGTGGCAAGAGTCGAGTTTTGTAGGCGAGTGGCAAGTGGCGAGTGTTGAGGTCAGTGCGTATAATTAGCCTAGTGGTCTTGCTGCCTCTCGTGTTGCCCACGTTGCCATTCCCAGCTGCATCGTTGTTCGGCAGCCAATTTGTAACTGGCCAACTCGAGCATGTCCCTCGTTCCCTGTCTTTGTTTCTCTTGATGTCTTTGCTGCCTGTTCGCTGCTCACAGCTCACAACGCCTAACGACCCATTAGTCACGTCAAATCAACACACACAAACACAAGTCAAGGAAATAAGGTCCAGAATAAAAAAATAGAAAAAACAATAAAGGCAAAGTGATCGTGACCAATTCATGTTGTCGCTCTCGCTTCACTCTTTACTCTTACTCGCTGAGTGACGTCAAAGTCGATGTCTGCAAACGTTGGCCAAGTGTTGACAAACTTGTGGCTCACACTGTACCACACAGTGGCAAACACCCTCCACACCCTCCACACCCCCTTCAACACACACTCTCTCTCTCGCCCTCTTTCTTTGCGCACTCTGTTAACCCCCAGTTGACCCTTGAGCCTGACATTTCAGCATAGAGTGTGCGTGTGTGTGTGTGTTTCTGTTTGTGTATCCCTTTTGTCCCTCTTGGCAAACAGGCCAAATGCGCAAAACTGTCCATCAACTGACCACAAAATGTCACTCACTTTACGCCTCGGCAAAATAACGCAAAATTCTATGGCAAATTTATAATTGAAGCAGCGGCTGTGGTTGCCAAAAAAATATGTCGCAAGCCAGTTTTGCGTATTTATCCTGCTATAGACTTTTGATATTTTTTATTTTAAGCGAGTTCCGGGAAAAGAAGCGATAAAATTGATAATTCTTTTCTAAGAATTTTCATTTAAATGTTTGACTCGAATTTTACTTGGCTCAATTTACATTTAATTATTTAGGAACCAATACTTTCCTAGAATATAGCATTAAATTTTATTCTGGTCATTTTCTTAATTGAGTCTGCATTTAATTATTGAATTCGCAAATATTTGAAGGTCGCAATAAATTTACATTTTTCCATAGGGTATTTGTGTGCAAGTCGTCTTGCAATAAATACTTTTCTTACCTTCTTGCAGCCAACAATTAAATATTGTAATGAAAGCCAGTCTCAAGTTTGTGTGGAGCAGGAAGTGGCTTCATCCTACATGCGCTTGCTCCTTTCTTCTTAATATCACGTAGAGGTGTGTGTGTGAGTGTGTGTTTTTCGTTGATTTGAGAATTGAATTTGCATACTTATTAGCATGCGACTGGCATCTAAAACTATTCGAATGTAAGCGAGGCGAATTCCAAGTCTACTTCTCGCAGCTCCTTTTGCACATATGGATAGGCAAATAAACACATTTCTGCTGATGGCCACAGCAAATCTATTTAAGGCAGCTTCACCTGTGTGTGTTTGTCTGTGTCTGTGTGTGTGGACGTGGACGTGGCCTTTGCTTCCATCTTCTAACCGAATTGCTGTGCATCGTGTGCAGCACGCAGAAAAATGAATTTCAAGCAGGCATGCCACACACACGAAAAAAAAACACAGAAAATAAATAAAGTTGCAAAACTGCAAACTCAACCTCCTTGTGCTGCATCGCCTCTGATCTCACCAGGATATTTTCTTTACTCTGCGTTGGGCATATCAATTTTGTTAGAAAATAGTACAAAATATACCAAACTTTGAACCTCTCTCCTTTTGTTCATCTACTTCTATGCTTACCTACTTTAATGCTAATTTTAAACTTTTAATTATTTGATAGATTTCATATTTGATATGAATGAATTTGGAGCAGGAAGATTAGTCTCTGGAATATAATCTGATCGTGAAAATAGTGTAACATGTTTTTCCAAACCTATTTTTCTATGAAAAATTTGTCAGAATAGTTGGGGTTTAATATGATTAGTAAATTATAAGTTTTGCTAAAGTACTCTTTATCAGTCTTATGTATATTAGTTAATCAAAATAATAAACTTTTGCTTCCTTGTAAGTTAGTTTTAAGTTTAAGTTAAAGATTTCATCTTCTACCAACCATAATTATTTGAATTTTTAAAGTTAAATGAATAGTGCAAATATTGCCCAAAGAATTGAAGTTCTAACTATATTCTCTTTTTATAAAATTCATATTCGATGTGCCAAATAAAATAGTTGTTATTTTTGTGGCATTTGCGCATTCAGTTGGTGTGGATTACAATATAATCTGCGGTTTTTATTTGCGCATCATTTTTACACTGAACTCTGAAGGGTATTTGACATATTTAAATTCATTCGTTAGGTTTCGTTTATTTTTGTGTGTTTGTTGTTGTTTGGGAGGCGGGTTGAAGTGCAGCTTTTGGCCCGTTGCGAAAGCAAAGTGAAATGGGTCTAGTGCATGCTCAACATGCCATCGTCATCGTCGTTGTCGTTGTCGCTGTGGTTGTCCTTAGTCCTTGCTGTGGTGGCCTATCCTCTGGCCTTCAGCTGGGCTCGCAAGGCAAACACAACAGAGACGAAAAAACTGCGACGTTGTTTGTTGTCGTTGCTTGTGCGCGCATTTTTTCGGCGCGTAGCATGGATGGGAATTTGTATTGGGCTGTGCATGTGGACTGCCACACTGACTTCCCACATTCTCAACGGTGGCCAGGCAGCTGCTCATCCTGTAGCATTTTTGCTTAAATTGAGTTTTTGCCCGCAACTTGGATTTATTGTATTTGCATAGTGGCAAACACTTTAAAGTCTTGTGTGCGACTTTAAGATCTCCAACTCCACAACTGTGCGTATGCATGTGTGTGCGTCTCTAATGGACACTGGTCACTCCTTCGTGCTCCAGTTCAGTCCAGTTTGAGGGTGAGGTTATGAGCTGCAAAGTCCTTGGGAGAGCCTCTAATCCTTGGCAACGACAAACGGACCTGCAGCTAAAGTGTAAATGCTGTCATAATGCTTGTACCGACATCAGCTTGACAGACCTCCTCCCGCCTCTTAACCACAGTTTTATGCTCCCATTCCTCGCATTCCCCGCTCTCTCTTTCTTGGCTCTCCCATGAGAGGCTTGGCACGTGCTCAGCGGGCGAGGACAAGCACTTACTAAAGCCGAGCTGCTGCTGTTGGTGCTGCTTATTAGCCATGCAGTTGAGTGCGTGTCATGTTTCAGTTTGCTTTAATTAATTTCAGTCTGCGCTAAGTAATCTGAGAACCAAAAAAAAAAGAAACACGACAAAACACACACACATACAAAAACACAACAAGCTCAGTTCGCAGCGAACTTGGGAATGAAAGTGTTGCATACTTTCTAGCGCTGGCGTTACGTATACGCAGCGTGGGTGGAGCAATCTTTAACTGTAAGTTATGAAAATTTATTTAACTAGTAATGAAAATCAGAAATTTGGTTAGCATTTATGCATAATAATTCCGTATTATTTGTTGGAATTTAATTTGAGGATTAATTATAGCTAGTTTAAGATGTTTGTTTTTAAAATTTATTTAATGAGTAATTTAATCTGTGAAAGAAACAAACAAATAGACAAATTACAACTCATTCCAAGATAAATTTTTGATCCAAACCTCACGTCTATTGCATGAAACTTATATATGCCCTATTGGGTTAGGTATTTTTGATAAATTGAAATTTTGAACTACGTACTTTCATTGATAATAATTTGTACCTATTAAGGTGGGAAGTTGGGTTTATACCGCTATATAGTGTTCATATAAGTAACTAGTAAGAAAGCTACATTCGAGTTTGCTGAACTGTGAGATAAAAGCGGAAATAAATCAATGCTCAACATATTTTTAAACTATGATATGAACTATGATATCTTGTCGATATCTATAGATTCATGAAAAGGTATATTTATATTATTGTATATCAGAATTACAAGTATTATCAATACTCGCAAATGTTTTGGTATAGGTATTATTAAATTTTGGCCATACTTAGCGGGAATTCAAGGCCACAAATGTTTTATTTATAAGTTGAAAATTGAATACTAAATAGACTTGCAATTGCGTTAAATCTGTTTCGAGCAGCATATATAGTATATAAAATATGCCACGTTGCATCGCGATGGACTGGCGCAATTTGTGTGCGTTAATTCTGCATGCCGTGCATCCCAAACAAATTGCTTTAAAACACTTGCCACGCGACCCGAGTGCGAGAAAATTTGCCGGATGCCGTGAAGCACGAAGAGCCAAGCACTTGGGAGGTGCTTTGAAAACGCGCTAGCTGCATTTCACTACAATTTTTGATTACATTTCAATCGGCTCCGGCCGATAGTTGAATCGCACTCTTTGCCCTCTGCCCCCAAAAACCCAAATAGAATAGTCAGAGTCAGAGCAAAGCTAAAAAAGAGGAGAGAGAAAAGAACGCAGTAACATATCAAGTAAAAAACCAAAAACCCAACCAAAATAAAATGGGTCACGTGCCGAGCGAAGAAGCGCGCTTGAAAAATGCAAACGCCAACGCAAACACTTGCCTCAACATGCGGCACTGTAGGCGTGGCACAAATCACAGTGCACACACAAAAATCCAACAAAAAATTGAGATGAAAAGAGGGGAAAACTTCTGGTAAAATGCAGCTAGAAAATGCTGGAAAATCAATCAAAATTAAATTTCAATTGCATTGAAATCTTGTTGCCATGGCAATTCGAACTATAACTGTGACTGCGATTGCGATTGCGATTGCGAACTGGGAACTGTAGCAGTTAACTCTATAGAATTGTAACTTGATTTGTGGCACAGATTATTGTTGTTGCTGTTGCTGTTGCTTGTGCTATTGCGGCAACATCTGCACTCATTTCCCACTAACTCACTCTCTCCTGCTGTTATGCATTTCAATTTGCGACGCGGACACAACAACAGCAGCTTAATTTCGTTTTAGCAGCTTCAACACGCGCATTCAGCTGGAGTGTGTAAATAGCAAAAATACGCATACGCCGTGTGGTACGTGCAATGATATCTAATGAAAAGAGTGCAACTGAATGCTACGCCATTTGTGGTACTCTAAAGGATGCCAAGCAATGCAATGCTAGCGATTCAAGCCAAACCCGTTGCCATCTGATGCGCTCTCCTCGAATTCCTGTTGTTGTTGTTGGTGTGGATGCTGCTGTTGATGCTTTTGTATTGAGTTGATTAGGTTGCCATAGACACTCGAATGGCTGCTTGATTCACATTTCAAATGTGTGTTTGAGTTACGCTGCTTGTTCAAGGATTTCTAATTATAGAACACTCGGTAGTTTTAGGTTGCCAACTGCTGAGCATTTATTTGAAAGTACCATAAAGCATTAGCTATAAATTTAAATTTACGCAGAAGTTGTGAAGCTCATTAGTGTAATTTTTTTTCAATTTGTTGATAAAGTTGTTCTATCCAGCTTTGCATATTATAAAAGGTCAGCATTTAAATGCTTCGTGCGTCTCTCCTGTTTTTTTTTTATTACTTTGTTGTAAATAATTATACATCTTTTTATTGAGTATACAATTTTTTTTTATATGATCAAGCTGCAACATTTTTTTTATGCATTTGCTTTTAGGTTATTTTTATTTTTGTTATTCCTGTCACTTACTTAACCTATTAAGTTAGGAAGACGTGTTTATATCGATATATAATATCCATATATCTTTTCTATTTCATGAAATGCCCAAAATTGTTTTAAATTATAAATTATATTATTGTTGATTTAGATATATATCGATATAAGAGAAAAAGAATAGAATATTTAGTAACGGCATCAGCGAAATTAAAATGATATATATCTAAAACGATGTTCCATAAGCTTGGAGTTGAATATATTTTATTGTGTTTATTTATGATTCGGCTTATCGCTTCTTCAATCAATATGAGTTGAATTTTATTAAATTTATATAAAATTATTTGTCTCTCTTCTTTGCTGCTAATTAACACACTTCATCAATATTCGGATACCTAACAGAGACTTAAATTCTACACAATTCCGACTATTATGTTGGCCAAAAGGAAGCTTTGCCATCTTTAAGATGGTACAATAGCTCTTTTGGTTGCCTGCTTCTTTCTTATGCTAGAGCAAATCCCAGCTCAGACAGCAGCCAGTTTGCTTTCTACTGTTGTTTGTCCAATGCTCAAATCGCAACTAATGCTGTTCCTTTTGCGAATCTATCTATCTACTACATCTCTGTCTATGCTGGGGTCACGTCAGCTTGCAGCTCATTTCCCCAGCTTGTCGTCTAGAGTTGCCTTCAACTGGTTGCTAAGTCAGACTGAGTTGGTTGGCCACGTTAGCAGCAGCCTGCAGGCTGCAGCTCATTAATCAACTGCTGTTTCACACGCTTGACGCTGGCGTCGATGGCGATGTGGTGTTGACGTTCGCCTCGAAACTGTCACTTCCTGGGCGTGACACACACACACGACGACGACGACAACGACGAGCTTTTGTTTGGCTTGATTAATTATTTAGCTTGCGATAAGTGCTAGTAGCTGTAGTTCACACTCACTTCACTCTCTTCTCGTCTTCTCTCTATATATAGTACATATATTTCTTAGACACCTTGGGCAACGTTGACTGCAAAAGTTCGTTCGCCAATTAAAATGTGAACGCAAACGCGGATAAGATACACGCAACCAACGAATATTGAACGCTCTGATGCAGACATTCAATAATTTCGCTATTTTTTTCTGTCTTTTATGTGCCCTGCAGACAGTTCAGCGCAATTGGTTTGCCTTTGATGTAGAGATGTGGCAAGTGCAGAGGTGGGGTGGGGAGAGGGGACAGGGGAGAGGAGGCATGTTGCAAGTGATGGGGTTGCCAGTTTGTGTTTCAATATAACCGTCAACACTCGTTATTGCCACTTCAATGATGAGTTCTTCTTGGCGCACACAGACAACCACTTGAATGCACACCAATAGACACACACACATACACACAAACGCTCAAGCATTCACACACACACAGTCGCATACACAGATAGTGCGCTTACAAGTTGCGGATCCCTATAGACACGGCATCAACTCCCACAAATGCCGCCCGATTGCACTTGTCTAAAATGCAGCTCACAATTTTTGCTGCTTGCTTTCTCTATGGCTTTTAATACCCTACAATTGCCCCAGTCGCTGTGTGTGGTTATTTTACACAGTACAAATTTTTTAATAACACTATTAACATATTTATAATATAAAATTCAGTTTTTGATTTTGTTGACAACGATTAACTTTTTTCTTAATAAAAGAAACAAGTGCAATTGGAATTCTCTAGGTATATTGACAGTTTTTCTTTCTTTTGTTTTCCAAGCATTTCATTTCTATTAGAATAGTCGCTAGAAACTAAAAACATATAGAATTCATTTATTTTGTTCATAGGAAACAACAACTGTTACTTTCTGAGAGAATTCGATGCTTTACATATGTTGCATGCTTAAATATTAATAAAACAAATAAGATCTTTCATAAATTATTTCATATTTTATTTTTAACCTGTTATAAAAAGATCATATTACTTAAATATTTATATAATTTACAATTATTCTTAAGAATGTATTTATGTTACAAACTCAGAAATATTAAAAATTATACATTTGAGCAGCAGCAAAATTTTTAATTCATACTAATAAGGCTTTTATAATATTTACATTATTCCTAATTATTTGAAGGCACCTCATATTCAGTTAAATTTAATTACTGATGATATTCTACATATATTCTATATAGTATAGAAAATATAAAGAGTGAAAGCATAATATTTTCTCACTCACTTTTTAATATTTTTTCATTACATTATTAGAACCCAGGATATCCCATTGTCGAGCATTTCCCAAGTTAAGTTCTTACAATTTTGTAGTTGTTGCTGCTTGTTCGTAGCGTGCATCATTGAGTTTTGTTCAAGAACAATCCTTTTATATGAGCACAGTGCACGTGTGTGTGTGTGTGAGTTAGTGTTGAAATTGTGCGCTCATATATGAGTATAGAATATACATATGTACGTGTGTGTGTGTGACATTGTTAGAGTGCGTCTGGTTGTGACTGCAATGTAAGTTTTCATACTCCGTCATCATCATAAATGTCGCTTCTCGTATGAGTCGCTGCTGCATTTTTTGGTTCGAAAGCGAAAAAACAAGAAAATGTTCCAAGTCGAAAATGTGTGTATAATATATTTTGCGTTTATTTGATTTGAGTTACTATATTTATTTGTGTTTCTGGCCACATTTGGCAAATTTTCTTAACTTAACTTGCGTTCGAAAAAGATGCGTTCTTTTCATGGCAAATCGATCGATTTTTGCGGCAAAAGTTTTCAAAAGGGAAAGTCTTGAATGCATTTTCTTTATCGGCTTCTTGCTTTCAACCACTTTGAGCATATTTTCTAATTTTCACTCAGTGTTCCTAACGGTCTGTCAAATAATTTCAACACTTTGCGGCATTTTTTCCTAGCGCTAAAGAAGAAAAAGTTTTTCGCACAATTAAGTCGGCAGCAGATGAGAGAGCAGGTGGCTCCTCTTTTCTCACTTCTCTCTCTCTCTCTCTCTCTCTCTCTCCACTTGCTGCTCGGCTTATTTCTTGGCTGCTTTAAGTTCTCGTCCACGTGGCAGCAAGCAGCAACTGTTGTGTTGTGGCACGACGTCTGTTGACTGCCAACTTTGCACAGCGACGCAACGCGGCGCAAGCCAAAAATTTAATTTGTTTGCCAAATAATTTTACATAAACTTTCATTTAATTTTCAAGTCAAAGTTGAGCCCAGTCAAATCTCAACTTCTGCTGCTGAAATGTGCCTCATAAGATTCTTTCTATAATGTGCTGTCAACAATTTTTGTGGCGTGATTTCTGCGTCAAGATAGAGAAATATTTAATGCGTTAAATTCTATCGATTTTAATTTGATTTTCATATAAGAGAATATCGATGCATTTCGATAATATGTTTGCTATCATAATTTTGAAAAACTATTCAGGTAAAATATTAAAAATATGTATAACGATGGTTAAATATTGTGGCTAACAATTAAAAAAGTAATCGTCATTATTTATACTCGTTCTATATACCTTTTTGTATAAAATAATTAAAAATTATTTAGTCGATCTCTTCGAAGGAAAAATTTGATTCTAATATATTAAATTGATGTAATATTTCTTCAACTCTTTAGTATACTTTAGTAAACAGCTTTTACCAATTAGTTTACCCATAAAATATCTTAGTGCTCCTCTTTTATTTATCAAACAAGCTAAGTAGTAAAACTATATTAAAATCCAATATCTGCCAACATTATATACTACCAGTTGGTTGCTCGCTCATGCAGCTTATGGCTCAATTTACTGCCTTGAACTGCTAATGCAGTCGAGTTAACCCTTGGTCGAGTGAGTTGCAGCCACAAGCTGTGGCTAATACTAAAGTTAGTTGTCCCAAAACAAAGGCGAAGGAACATGGTTAAGTTCAAGCTGGCGTTTAAATTAATATGCAAGTTTATTAGAAACCGCATAAACAATTTGCCCAATAGCAGTTACGATTATGTTTAACGATAACGATAATGCTAACGATAACGATAACGATGGCAACGTGAGCCAGAGAAGCACCTGAATGACCCAAAAATATTAAAGTAGTCAGTGAGCATTAGTTAAGACCTAGGTCAATAAACGGCCAGCAAAGCAAACGCCAAAAATATGATGAAGAGAAGGAGAAGGAGAAGAAGATAGAGTGAGCCAGAAATAATGAAATGGCTTCATTGCTGGCCTAATCTCTTTGACGGATTGCCAACTAGGGATTATGAGCAACTGGCCATGCTGAACGTTAATTGAATGCAGCGAATGGCAAACAATAGCAGAGGCAGAGGTAGACAGAAAAAGAGAGATATGGACAATGAGAGAGAGGTCGAAGGGATCATGGCTAAGTAGGGTCAATTCCAGAAATAAAACACACAACAACAACATGAGATCCAAATGCGATCCGAATTCGAATCCGATTCGAAACGGTGCCAGGGTCAGGCTTGAGGTCAGCTCAGCTCAGCTCAACTGGCCACTCGACTCGTTAGGCACACGAACAATATCTGTGTACAAAATGCCATGGCATTGTTTAACTAATTGGATTAGTTTGATGCCTAACCAGAGCCGATGCCACACTCCTCACTCAGTTCAGTCCCACAGGTAGAAGAGGGCGGCTGCAATTCGCTGACTGTCCATTTTAGTTGTACAAATAAACAGGATATTCATGTACAACTCTCAACAACATCTTTCCTTCGCTTCGCTACGGTTCGTTTATTTTTTTCTTATTTTTTTTTTACTTTTATTTTTATTGTTGTTGTGTATCTGCCCAGCAATCAATGTAAACAACCAGCCCACATCAACAGCAACAACAGCAAGCAACAGCAATAACAACAATGGCAATTCCAGCAAGTCATTTTATTTGTTGCACCTTTACATTCTCGTTTTATTAGAGGATGATTTCGTTGGCGATAACAAAAACCGAATTCGATTTGAGTGCATTTTAAGTGAAATTAAATGAAAATTACTTTGCTTTTCAATCGATTCCTAAATAATGAATGCTGCCTCTTCTTCTCGTTTATTCCAACAATAGCCAACAAATTGTGAAGAATTTAAGTGAAGTAAAGGCAAAAGCAAAGCATTCGCTATGCGTTTTAATAAATACTGTACAAGATGTATGTGGAGCATTTAACATTCACTAATTGCCGCACTGAAAGATGGAATAGAATTGCAGTTGATATAGCCTGATTTCGAGCACATTAATCGATTTGTTTTGAAAGTTGAGAAAGTATCAATTAGAACAGGTGTTGTAAAATGTTAGGAACTGAGATACAGAAGTACAGAAAGTGAGAGTAGAATAAGAGGAGAAAGTGAAAAATGAAGAAAGAAGAAAAAAGTTTGAGAATCAAAAATAAATTATTTTAGAATATAGTCTTTTTTTGTTTATTATGTTAACATTTATATTTAGTAAATTTTGTTTTGTACTCTTAATTACTACATTTAAAATAACAATTTCATATACAGATCTAGATGATCTCACGAATACCACTAAATTAGTATACAACATTTTATAGGTGATGAATTATAATCTACACTCTGCCAAGATTGCAAAATTGTTATTTTGTGCTACTTATGTCGAGAAGAAAATAAGGTTAAGATTCTTGAATTTGATAAGAAAACATTTCAATCGGAAATAAGATTTTTAATTCTTAAAAAAAAAGAAAAAATTAATTTACATAGATAATATTTTTGGAAGAATATTTTAAGATAAAAATAATGTTAGGAAACACAATGTTTCTCTGTGTACATCAGATTGAAAAAGTGTAGAAAAGAAACAGGAAACAGGAATACTCACAAAGAATTATAGAACTCATGCAACATGCCAACTGGTTTGGAAGCCAGTGTACACAGCTGAGCACGCACTACAGTGACGTCCCACTCTCAAACAAAAAGAAACGAGAGATGCGAACAGTATTAACATCCGCCCAGATAGATTTATGAGTTTCGTTTGTGTGTGCTGTTTTTTTTTATTGTTTCTAGTCGCATTTTCATAACTGCAACATCTTCAATTTTCCATTTTATTGGCCAGCTTCTTATGCAAGAGAGAGCCAACAAAATGCCGCCACAAATGGACTTATTGCATAATGTGTTTGTCTGATCATAAAAATAACAATGCGAATGAGTGAGCTACCGCTAATACTACAAACTACAAACTACAAACTTACAGACGACTCGTAGTCGATTTTACAGTGAATGATTTCTTGCACCTTGGGACTGTAAGTCAATCATTGTTGCACGCTCGCAATGTGCCCCCTTCTAAAATTTCTTAGATAGCCAATGCCAAACAGCATTTCCATTTTTATCCACATATGCCACAAGTTGCCTGTCTGCCTGCTTGCTGCTTGCTTTGCTTCCTCCCTCCCTCTCTTTGCGTTGCATTCACCACAAGCGACTAATTGTTGGCGGCGGCCTCGCCTTTCAACACAAGAAACGCCGCTTTAATGGGCTGCCAGCTCCTTTAATGAGCCTCCACAGGTGTGGCAGCAACTCCAATTCGATTTCCAGCTCATCAACGGGTGGCCACCAACTGTTGCAGTTGCATTCGGTTGCAATCTGTGTCATTAGGTCTTTGTGTTTTATGGCCACTACTCGATTAGAATGATCATTTTAATTTGGTTAAAAAGGGTATTGCCAACTAACATATGAGGCTGATTTTTGATCGAATGTCTTTCTGCCTTTTGCAGAGACTATAAAGTGCATACGTTAATAAGAACCTTTATTGGTGTTAACTAGATTGCGTGGTTAAATATATTAATCGAAATTATTTTAAAGTAACAAAATTTAGCATAAGATATGGCTTAAGATATTTCCCAAAAATCAAGGTGATGCCCTTCATCTTTTAACAGTCTTTAAGGTATATAAGAGAACACTTTGACTGAAACTGCAGTTTGCGTATTATGGTAAAATCAATAAATGGAAGTTGTTTTAAATGAACAATATTTGGCATACGAAAGATTTAATTAAGATATTCCCAAAACTCAAGATTTATTTTTGAAAGTCCTAAGGGATATATCGAGAACACTTAAGACCGAAACCTAAATTTTCGTAATATTGTATTCAAAGTATTCCCTAAATTTAAAGATGCCTCCATTTAATAGACCAACTAGAAGATATGTTAAAGTCAAGAATATTAAAACAAAACCAGCTCTCTTTTTATGTTTGACGAATTTCTAAGATTTTCAGGCATCGTAAAAAGTGGAAATGTGTGCGTTTTCTGCCCCATTCTACTCGCAGTGTAAGATTAAAAAGTATGCAGCATTTCCATATGTCATAATACGCTTATCTGATTTCCATTCTTCATTTGCATACACACATGACCTTTGGCTGCCGTTTTCAGTTGCCTTTTCCAATGTCAACTTTTGCCAAGCACCAAATATTTGTCTTCTGACTCAAATGGAAACCTCTCTTACACCCAAAAACTCATCGCATTTGGCCGGAAATTGCGTTGTGCACCCTTTTTTCATGTTGTGGCCTTGGGCGACACTCTCTGTGTGTTAGTCAGACAAACATTCAGACAGACTGACAGACAGACGGATGTAGAGTCAACCCGTCAGCTCTTGAGCCACTTTATCTTAAGTCAATTTGCTGCCCCTCATCATCGTCTTCATGAGGAGCTCCGCTTTGTTTTTCCCAAATATTTTTCAACATAATTGGATACATAGAGACCAAGTGTCATAGATCAGCTCGCTGCTGAGCTCTGAGCCTGACAAAGAAAAAGGATTTTGGTTTTCGCAGCCCTGGCTCAATTAGCAGGAAGCGACTGTCACCTCTAGGGGATGCTCTACTTTATTCTTTTATATTTTTTAGGGGTTGTTGCTCTAATGTGATTTCATTAAGCCATCTCATTGCTGCACCTTTTCTTCTTTTTTATTTTTATTTTTTTGCTGTGGCGGTTTCGATTTCATTTTCGATATGTCAATTATTTAAGCAGATACCCCCCGCGTCTTCCTTCCGCGTCCCTCTTTCTATCGTCCCTGGGGCCGCTTTCAATTTGATTTTTATGATTTTGCGGCGCATTTTGGTTCTGCTTCATTTGCATTTTGTATTGAATTCGTATTTGTGATGACGATACCGATGCTGATTCCGTTTGCGTTTCGTATACGTATTTGTAATTCACGTATATATATTTGTCTGCGGTTATCTGCTTTTGCTTGTGGCAGCTGCTGTCCCCCTTCTCCCCTCCCTCTTTGTTGCTCTCAAATGGCAACTTAGGCAAATTGAAAGCAACTCAGGGCGAGGCTGAAAACTGAAGCAGAGCATGCAGCAACAATGGGCTAATGGCGAGGGATGAGCATGAAAGTCCAACTGAAGTCATCAGCAACAAATTTGATTTCCATTTTCATTTTACATTTACTTGATTTTCGATTTGCAATCGAATCGGAAACTACGTTTCCTTCTCTCTGTCTCTTTTATTTTGCTGCCGTGCATTATCTGATCTAATTGCGACTGTTGCTTCAGCGCTGACCTTCTACATAAATATTTATCATCATCAGCATTATACTTTTCATTATCATTATCATTGTCTCTGTGGCACGTTGCGAAATTGATTGAGAAATTCATTTTAATTAGCAAACCGGAGTGCAAGGTGGCGCCATTGTGAAAACTGGCAACGTGCTGAAAATTGGCAACGTTGCTAGAAAAATAAAATAAAAAAATAATACGAACTGAGCGTAACGAAATTCTGTGGCGGCTGCTTTCACCGCGCCTGGGTGGCCCGATGCTGCTGTTGTTGTTGTTGTTGTGGCTGTGTGTGCAACATAATAATTTGTAAACATTTATCAATTATGCAGCAGCAACAACAATAACGCTGGCCTCGCGTGGCCTGCCTCACATGGCTGGCTACTTGCAACGCCCCAAAGATGCCCCAAGCGCGTCGGCCACAGCAACGGCAACTGGCCACATAAATTTTCCACATAGGCCACCAACTCGCGGCAGGGCGCCAAGTTGCTCAGTGGCCCCTCTTTTGTTGCCTGCTTGCCCCTTATCCTTGCCACACAACGCATTCCAGAAGCATTCGAGGCGTTGATTTCGTTGGCCCAACACGCAATTAAGTGCAAGTGGGCAACACCTCATCAGCAGCAGCGGGAGATGAGCAGCAGCAGCATCAGCAGATGCTGTTGCTGTTGCAGGTGCCACAATGCACAGATGGGATGTGTTGCACGTTGCTGCAAGTCAGGCGATCAATCATAAAACTGCGGCATGACTTGTTGACAACCAGAAACAATAACCACTTAATCCCCAAAACGAAAGACAAAGTAAAGGCAACACCAACTACTGCTAGTAAATTGCTTATCTAAGCAGCATCTTTTATTAAATATTTCACTGAATAAGATGACAAATTTAAAAACATTCTGATATAAAATAGTCAGTAATAAATCCACATATGATAATATCAAATTTAAGTAGTCACATTGTGTGTAAAATTACATTATCACAATAGCCAAATTTTAATAATACTATGGCTAAGGAAACCAGCATAAACAATTTATACACAAAACAGCTGACAGAGCTACCGCAACATACTGTGATGTCGACCTCAACATGCAGCCTTAGCAACATGCTGCTAAGCCACAGCCATGAACCTGTCTAGCAACATTTGCTTGCTCTCTCTTACAGCACTATTGACGAACGCACGCACAATACTCGCATGTTGTGGCTCTCTTGCTCTCTCCCTCTCTCTCGATTGTGCTTTGTTCTCTAGCTAGCATGTTGCTCGCAGTTGTTATTGTTGACAGCGGTTTGATGCGAACATTGTTAACTCCCACTGCAGTGGAGTCAAACGTCTTTTGACTGTGGTCGCGAATGTTCGTGTTGGAAACGACATAAGTGTGGGTGTGTGTGTGTGCGATTATTCAGTTTTGGTGAGTTCCAAGTGGATCTTGGAAAGCGGTGCTACAGCAGTTTAGTGCGAAATAAATGATTGTTTATAATGCTGTGACACAAAATAGTAATTAACTGATACAAATACAAAAAGTAGTCAAAATTTAATTAAAATTCAGTTGTGGCAAACTTTTGTGCAAAAAAGCAAAAACAAAATGCTGAGAAACGTGATTTGGGTGCTGCTCTGGCTGCTGCTTGTTGGTTGTGTGCTTGCCCTAGAGGCCAACGCTAATGACCAGCAACACGTCGTCGTCCATATGAAGCCGGCACAGGCTTTGCCCGCTGCAGATGATGACTGCAGCACAGCAATCAAGATGAAGATTCCACTGCCAGGGCTGGCAAAGAGCCATCAGCAGCATCTACGAAAGCGACGCGAACTTCATCGTTGCCGTTACTTTTCTCGACGTCGCCACCCCTTCGATTCACAAAATGCCATTAGACATGGACCAACAAAAACAACAACAATCGCAACGACGACGGCTTACATTGATTACAAGAACAATCATGATGTGGGTGCAGTGCAGACAACAGACTCACCATTACTAAACGCACACAGTTATCCAGCAGCATCTTTGAATAACGGTTCTATAGCAAAGAATCGGCAAAAGAAGCGACGACTGCATAAACAACAACGCCAGCTAGAAGTACAGGCACTTAAGCAACGTTCGGTAAGTTATGTGCTTAATTATGAAATAAACGACAAGTTCGATTAGCGTTGTGCTGCTCTATTTCGCTCTGTCTCTGTTTGTCTTCAACTTGCTTAGGGCTTTTTAGTCATCTGTGGAGAGAATGCAACTCCTAGTCACCTCACATCGCCACTGCTATGGTGTAATTCCCATCACGTGACTTTGCGTTGTTTAGGGAGACTATTGATGACAGGCAAAGACGGCTGTTGGTTTCGCATGATCTGCATGACGTCAGCTTCTATTTGTAAAACTCTAAACATACGACATACTATACATATTTAAAATTTCGTTAACTTGAATGTTCTCGATAGGAGAATAGGTTGCGATGACTTTATTGCTGAGCCACATTGCAATACTTGAATTCATGGCTCCAAATTATAAGCAATATAAATTTCTTTCCAATTTTGGTTCTTCCTGGAAAAAGACTGCAACTATTACTCACCTCACATTGCCAATGCTGTGGTGAAATTCTCATCGCGTGATGTTGCGATGTACAAAAAGAGACTGTTGAGGACAAGACGGAAGTTGGTTTTGCATGATCTGTGTGACATCAGCTTTTATTTGTAGTACTGTGAACACACGACTTCTACAAGTTCTTAATGAGAAAATAGGTTGCGTTGATTTAATTGCGTATGCAGCTTAGCAATTCAATTCAAAGACACAAATTGATGCTCGCAGTATTATACTTACAATTAATTATTAAAGGTTGAAATCAAATTTATATTATATATATTAGATTTAATACACAATATCATTTTGCTTCCATAGTTTTTTTCACTACAATAATTTCCAATTTACATTAATTCTGGAAAAAGTCATAGTGCCAACATAGTAATTTAAAGAAATTAATTTTCAATAAGGAATTACATTAATGATGATTATTATATATTTAATAATATCAGTGTTGATGTCAAATCGAATTCCCCTATATAATCATTGAAATTAGGTTCTCAATTGGTTTGGAAAAAAGCGATAAGCATAAGCAGCTTCGCACGTTGTGAATTGATAACTTATTGTGAAGATTACAATTTAATAATCTAATTAAATAATACAAATTATTCAAATTGAATAATAAATTGATTGTGATTATTATGTACTCAAAATAATTAACTTTTGATAACATGAAATTTAAAAGATTACGATTGTTACATGTTTCACAATTTTAAAAAAATTGTAATGCCTAATTTCATGCAGCTACAGTTCATTCCCTTTATGTTCATAAAAATTTTCTTTGAAAGTTTGTTTGACTCATGGAAAAGGCGATAAGCCGAGTGTTCTATCATCCCCCTCCTCACTCTGTTGACTTAACCCCAAGTCTGAGTCGCTGTCTGGGTGCGAATCAATGTGGCAGAGGCAGAGTTTCAGTTGCCACTTGGCATACAAATTAATTTGTGTTTATTATTGGGATTGCACTGCACGTTCCGTTTAGATCTTTTGATGTAGATTAGCTGATTGTTTGTGTGCGCCACGCTTTTGTTGCCTTTTTTTATTATTAATTGTCTGGCATAATTGTTCAGATTCAATGGAGATTTATGTGGAAGAAAAACGCAAACATTACACACAAAAAAAGATCGCCTACTTCCATTGAATATATTACCAATTAAAAGCATATTAAGTGCATATCACACTTTGCAATTCAATAGACAACAGGGAGAGAGAGAGAAAGAGAGAGAGGGAGAGTGAGAGAGAGAGTCTCTCTGTTATCTCCACCCCTGGTTTCGTTCTCTTCTGCCCATCCATTGATAATGTAACTGAGTCAGAAGATTATTCTGCCGACACCTTTAAGTTAAATTTGTTATTCAGTTATTATTATGTGCATTTTTTGTACATTTTTTTTTTGGAGACTGAATTGTGAACGGAATAAAGTAGGCATATTTTATGGGTATAGTTAAGAAAATGCCATAAATCTGAGCCTCTGACACATTCGACTATAAAATCGTTGTTTGTTTATTTCCCAAGGCTCTCTTTTTCTGATTTTCCTAGAGCATCGCAAATTTCTTTCGTTTTCGTTACTGTCTCGACGGCGATTTTAATGAGTATTCAATAATTCTCAGCAATGACAGGTGACTAATTTGTTTACAAAAATTCTGATTGCCAATAACAATAATAAAGGCAGATAACAAGGCCGATGCAGCTGCAGACAGTTTTGTAAATGTTTTGTAAATAAAGCACATCGTAAAAATTGAGATGAATGACTTATCTCCACTTCAGAGACAACCTTGCAAAAAGGCAATTCATTATTTTTCGCTACTAGGCCTATCAAAGTTCAACTTTATACTATGACATGTCAATTATCGTATGCTTGATTTTAATTGCTTAAATACCTTTGCAAGGTTATGAATATTTCTTTGCTTGCTGGGTCGAGTGCTTGTTTGATTTAATATCCGAAATTCTTCTTAAATGTTTTTCACAACCAAATGAATCTTTTGTTTTGGTGGTATTTATATACATATATATGCATATATTGATCGATTTCATTTTTCTGTTAATCAATACAATTACCTTAATTACACATTTATAAATAAACCATTAAAATGTTTAAACAACAACTGATTCTTCTTCATATTTTTGACTGTTTAATTAAGCATTTTAATGGCTTATAGTTCTAAATAGTTATTATGATTACTATCTAAAAATGATATTCTTACGATTTACACATATTAACTGCTGTATTTACTTCTGCCTTGCTGTCTAAATATGCTAATATGTAAACATAGTAAAACGAAACTAGCTACTAAAAGTTGTAATAAAATCGATGGCAATTGAAATTCATTTGATTTTCTGTTTACTTTTTTTTGCAAATGAAGTCAATGGGGCACAATCTGTAAGTTTGCTAATCGCAGCACTTACGACTACACCGGAATATATGTACATATAGTATTTTTATATCCTCTCGCATTGCTTTCAATTTTTATATGTGCATTCCACTTTCATCTTTCTAATCGCTTTGCATTATTAACACCACATTTAAATTCAGTTCGTTGCGATGTCGATGTCGATGCTGATGTTGATTTTGATCTCCTCCCATTCGCTCGCTTTGTGAGTTTTGTCTGCCCTTTATCGCTTTGACGCCCCGCCACTCGATTTTATTTGCTGCTCCAATCGAATCCGACACTTTGCTGCCCTTCCCTTCATCTCTTCCCTTCGCTTCACACTGTTGCAAGTTCTGCAATCAGTCTATTAGCCGAAGCATATTCTGCTGGTTGCGCTTCATTGGCTGCAACTCTCGGGGGGCACTTCAAACATTGCCAGCCGCTTGAACGAAAAATTTGGCGCAAGTAAACAACGAAACGCACTTGCAACTAGTTTGAAGGTGGCATGGGGCAGGGAAAGGGGGTGGGGGTGGAAGTCGGAGAAGTCGCTGCTGCCATTCAATTAATTCAAAGCATTAAAACAATTAAGCTGCTGTGGCTTCATTGACTTGGCACACGCTCTCCAACAGCTTCAAATGCCTCGCTGCTATTGCCAATTGCCGCATTCAACACGTCTTGGCAGCACTCCCACTCCCCTTTCCTCTTCTTTGTGACCCAATTTTCACACAAATTAGTGCAGCTAATTTTTAATGATGATTTTTCCAGTAACGCCTCACGACTCGCTGCGAGTTAAGATCCCACTTCACTTGGCATTTTTCATAATTTCCAATGGCTTTTTATTTGTATAGCTTTTTTTCCCCTTTACAATTTCTTGCTTTTGCTTTACGCAATTTATGAGAATTTTTAGCTGCTGCCGCCGCCAAATGCAATTGAAATAAACATGGAAAATGTTGTTTGGTCTTCTGCTATTTTGGTCGGCGGACTTTGATGCAGGCCCCGAGGCGATTGACGCCTCCAATGTTGTTTTCAAGGGCCAACACATTTGTAGTAGATGCTTTTTCTGGTTGATGCCAACTCCATGCGTTTCTACTCATTTGCACCTAATTGTCATGCACGTATATATAGACGAAAGTATATAGTATCTGCCAGATACTCGCCTCGCTGTATCTGTATCTCTTTTCTCCGTCTGCGACGTATCTATATACTCGTAGAGCTGCTGCACCTCTGTTGTTGTGGTTTTATGTATATTCATTGCAGCAGTTGGAGCTACACCAGCAGCTGCCTGACTGCCTGCCTGCCACATTTTTATCATTCTCTCTATTCATTCTCTTACCAGAGGCAAATCGCTGACTTAATCTGCATTTCTTTTGCTGCTTTTTTCCCCCTCATTTTTTTTTTTTGTTTGTTTCTTTACCTCTCTTTTGCCATTTGCTTACGTATGCGCTCCCATTTTTGTGTCCCTGGTCAACAAAGAAAGGCATTTGCATAGTTGCCGCTTAAAGCTCTTTAAAATTTGTGCCACCAAAGCGGAAATCGTCAAACAAGATAGCTAATTGTGCCGCTAAAAAATCTGTTACAGTTTATAATGCAAATAGTATTAAATAAACTTAAGGATATTAAAAATGGTTGGCAGGAGATTTAGTAATTGAAATACATTTGAAGTGTATGTCAATTAGCAAAGATTCTTTCTTAACTTTCGATTGGAATAAATGTAACGTGTTGGTTGTGAAATTTAAAAAAAAAAATATTCAGGATTTCAAAATGAAGAAATTTTTCAATATAATAAAACATAGTTTATGGGGTGAATGCTATAGATAGTCTTATTTGAAGGATTAATACTAAGTTCATAATGTAAAATGAATACCAATATATTTTTCTCTTCAATGATTAGATCTATATCGTTAGTAGAAAGAGTTTTTCATTTATAATTCTTTTCCTATTACAACAGGATTCAAGTATGCTTAAAAGATGTTTTAAAATAATTAGTTAAGTCTCGACAAAAAGCTGGCTACTTTAATGGGTCAATGTGAATACTATTTTTGCTTAGGTCTATATAGTACATGTCAATTAGCAAAGATTTGAACTGAAATTTTGATTGGACTTAATATAATGAGTACATTGAGAGGCCTTAAAAGAAAGCTTTCAACTATTTAGACTAAAGAAATTAACTTTTCTTTTAAAAAGAATGATAAGTATTTTCTGAAAATTATTAATGTATTGCTTGAGTTAAAGGTTTAGCACAAAGTTTTGCATATTATAAAATATTTATAAAATGAATAACAATCATAAGTTATATTCTTATTATCCCTATCTTCTCAGTATAATTCCTTAACAATAGATGTTAGATATATAAAGCAATGTTTTAAAATAATTATGAATTGTTTTAGAAGTTTTCACAAGAAATTTACAACTTTAGTTGATGTCACAATTCTGCTCAGGTCGATAAAGTAAATAAAAATATTTCTTGTTTTTGAAATGTATTTTCTATACAAATTCCTAGCATAAAATGATATTTAAGCTATTTTACTTGTCAAAGCTGTCACCATCTGATAAACTGTGATCTCATTTCAAATGCAGCCTTGTTTGGCTCATCGTAGAGATGAAATGCATTCAGCATTCTGGAGATGCCGAGTTGAGTTAATTCGTTGTCACCTTAAATGCGATAAAATGGCAAGTAGCCCGCATTTCTAGCATTCGGTGCTTAGCTCTCAGCATCCTTTGAGCCTTTGTTGCCCAACAGCTGCACTGCACCGAAATGTGCCGTTGTGTTTGTCCACGCCTTCAGGTCCTGACCAGAACAGTGCTCGAGAATAGACAAAAACCAAAATGGGAGTGGGAGCGTTTCTCTTTGGCATTGCGCTCTAGTTTTCCAGCATCGCACTTTGTCAACGCAGCGATTTTTCCAGGCGTTGGCTTCGCTTAGTAGTTTTTCATTTATGCATCTCCGTTTTGCATTCCCATTTTATTTTTGCAATTTTCACATTTTCCACAATTTTATTTACATTTTTGTTGTCGCTGTGTTTGCATCTCAAATTGCATTTGTTTTTGTCGCTATTTTTGTTGTTTGTTTTTTTTTTTTTGGCTCTTCTTTCTCTGTCTCTCTCTCTGTGTGAGTTTTCCTATTTATTTCGCTAGATTTCGCTTTATCATTTTGCCAAGTCGAATATCAATTTTCTTCATTCTGGTTTTCTGGTCGTTATTCAAATTCCAGCGTTGTCGTTTATCGCCGTTTGGCGTCCCCTAAGCGTTTTTTATTACCCGCAATTTGCGCATTTTCACTTTTAGTTTTAATTAACTAAAATTCTCCTACAACATGGCATCGCATAACTGCGCTCCACTCCCCTGGGCGCTTTTCTTGCCTTTTTCTTTTGCATTCTTTTACCTCGCATTCTGCTTTTTTTTTTTGCTCTGTTCCGTTCTGTTCTGTTTAGTATATGGGCATTTCCAAAATCGCGCACGGGACATTCGTACGCGTTCAAAGTAAAAACCCGGTAAAAAGGAAACGTTTTTTTTTTCAACTGAAACGCTTAATGTATAGCATTTTCTTAGCTCTTTCATTGGTGCAAAGATTGATGTTGGGTATTTTTTCATTCAGAAGATAATTGCAAAAGTCAAGTGATTCGCACGGGACACAAAACGGAAGTGGTTTAAGAGGTCAACCAATTCAAACGCAAATTTCAGCGAATCCAGAGGCAATATTTTAATGCAACTAATTTTAAATTTTTGTGCATTGATGCCTCTTTAAGAAGGTTATAATTTTTTTCAAAAACGACTTGTATTTTTTTTTTTAATTCAATTTGAAGTAAATTCGCACGGGACATCGCGCACGGGACATTTTTTACCGCCACTATTTTTATACCCGCTACCCATAGGGTAGAAGGGTATTATAACTTTGTGCCGACAGGAAATGTATGTAACAGGTAGAACGAGGCATCTCCGACCCCATAAAGTATATATATTCATGATCAGCGTCAACAGCCGAGACGATCTGTCCGTCTGCGTGTCTGTCCGTATGAACACCTAGATCTCAGAGACTATAAGAGATAGAGCTATAATTTTTTTTCGACAGCATTTGTTATGTTTGCACACAGATCAGATTTGTTTCAAATTTTTGCCACGCCCACATCCGCCCCCGCAAATCAACAAAATTGAATAACAACCGTAATTTTATAGCTAGAGTTGCGTATTTTGGTATATAGAATAATAACTATAATAGTTATGATTCCTAAAAATTTGGTTGCGATCAGACTAAAATTGTGGAAGTTATTAAAGAAATACTTTTGTATGTGCAAATACACCTACTTACTAGGGGTCTGAGTTGCTTTGACCGACAATCTGGTATATTGTGCAGTCTATGGTATATTTTGAATGCGGTACTATATCGATATACCATATATACCAGTTGGTATATATTTTTAGTATTTTTGTAGTATATTTGGTATATTTTGAGAATAATACCGCAAAATATATTGCTTTTTTTTTTCAAAATGGGTAGCGGGTATCTCACAGTCGAGCACACTCGACTGTAGCTTTCTTACTTGTTAATTTTGCGCCAATGCTGCCAACTTACTCCATCATTCATATTGTGTAAATAAGAGAGAGGAATAAGTTGGTACTTATGTTGTGTACTTACGGTCGCGCACGGGACAAACTTTAAATGATCACCAAAAATACAAATATTTTTTTTTCTCCAAATTTTTTTTATATATTTACTGCGCGCATAAACTCTGTTTGCAAAAAAAATTTGATGCAATTCGAGCAAGTGATTTGGATTTACTGATAAGAAATGTTGTTTTTCGGTCGCGCACGGGACATTAAAATAAGTGATAAAGCAAATCAAAATTTTTACCGTTATTGATGATCCCATGTTACTTTTTGCGTTCTCTTTCGTTTCTTGCAATCTCCAAATGATTTTACAAAGCAAAAGACAAAGCATAACGCATTTATTTTAGAAGTTGTTATCAAAACAAAATATGCCCTAAAAACATCATAATCACAACAGGTGCGTTTGCGGGACTTTGCATTCGAATATTTTGAAATCTATAAATGATAAATGCAAAATTCTTTCAAGTTTATTAAATTTGAATATTTCTTTATGTAACCATGTTGGAAAAAATCATTTTCAAGAACTTTTAATTTTTTGGTGGCGGTGGACCTTTCTGTGGAAATGCCCATATTTTATTTGCATTAACAGCAATTTCTACTATTTTATTTCGGCGCCCTCGTTTTGTGTGTGTCCCTTGGAAAAGCTTAATTTTTATTTGCTGTTGTTGCTTTTGTTTACTCGCTGCACACAATTTTCCGGCATATTTTCACAGTTTTCTTCTTTTGCTGGCCGCACAATTTTAATTATTTGCAAATGGAAGCCTTTCGGGCGGGTTTCGTCGTGTAGTTGTTGTTGTTGTTGTTGTTCTTGTTTATGGGCTCGTCCTTTGACAAAGGATCTGCGCTTGAGGCTGCACTCCAGGCGGCTTCTATAGGCGGGCGGAAAAACAGGCAGTCTGGCTGGACGATGGGGACAACAACGCAGGCTTCCAGTTAGCTTTCCAACAACAAGCTCGTTAGCTCTTTAGCTCTTTAACTCTTCGAGCGTTGAAGCCAATGAGGGCCAAACTGTTTTTGGCACACTGTGCAAAAGTTCAAAGTGCAAGCTTTTGGCTTTTACTCTTCTGTTTTCATCTTGTTGTTGTCGTTGTTGTCGTTGTTGTTGGCTGGTCCGGTTGGCTTTAATTAAAGTCGAACCCAGACACAATTCCAATGTGCCTGCGGTTGCCACAGAAACATTAACAGCAACAGCAACGGCAACAGCAAAGAATAATAACAATAAGAACGTTTCTTTTGTTCCGCAAACTAATTAAACATTGGAAACGAGTTCCCCCCTTTATTTTTCTTCAACAAATTGCCACACTATTAATTTGTTTTTAAATCGTTTTTCTTTGCCTTGCTGTTTCGATTACTCGATTACGATAGGCGCATTGTAGAATGGAAACAACGCAAACGGATTGGTTTGAAGTCGAAACCAAAGACAGAGTCATAGTCAGAGTCAGAGAGTCGAGAGGTAGACTTGTGATTAATGGCCACGTGGACGTAACTTCATTTTGATTGCCTGTCGAATTGGCCGGCACATCATTTGTTGTACAACATAAATACAAACTGCCCCACCGACAACATCAACAACAACATCGGCAACAACAAGCAAAAGTACAAAATACGATTGGCTTTTCAATTTCCCAAAAACGGCTTTTCTTTCTTCTACCACATTGCCCATTAATCAGTTTCGAGTTGTGTTTTTTTTCTCATTTTACCAACTCTCCTTTATGTTCCTACTTTTCTGTTTCTGTTTGTGGTTGCTGCTGCTGCTGTTGTTGTGTGGTCCTGACGTTGCACCTCTCTGTGGCAAATACAAATTAGCCAAATTGTTTCGTGAGTGTGTTTACACGACCCAACATAATCGAGATTCGAACTGTGGCATCGACGTCGGCGGCATCGGCGTTGGCGGCCTTCAAGTTAATTGCCAAAAATGCGTTACAAACGTGGCCAACAAATGCGACATAATACTAGTTATATTGTTGGGAAATTGTTGGCGTTTTCTCTACGGCCGCGTGTCGAGGGAGGGGCAATTGCTATACGTGCTGCAAACAGAGGCGTTAAGTGTCGTCACGATACATTACATGGTTTTTGTGTTTGCCAATGTGGCACTTACTATAATGGTCTATTGAAATAACTGAACTTGTCAAAAGAGAACAAATATTACACGCAATATTTCTTCACACTATTATTAACATATTTACAATAATTTGTCATTACTTGTGGAGAAGGCTTTTTCGGTAAAGTATTTCTATATTATTATTATTAATATTTTATGGAAATAACGAAAAGAATTCTTTATTGCAATGAGATGAGCGGCTAAGGCCTCTATATTTTTGTACTATTTATGAATGTTAATATACGTTTTTGATAATGTTAAAGAATTAAAATAGACTACCACAATATTGACATTAATTGTGTAAGACATTATTCCTCTTGGTTTAGGAAAGTGTTACCCTAAATCTTTTTAAATATTTTTTTAATTTTAGTATAATGATATATTGCTTGCGGGAAAACTATGATTAGATGTTTCTTAAAGCAATATTTCTTCGCATTTTTAAAGACAGTTCTTGTCTGTATTATTTGGAAGTATTTTGCAACATGCTTGTAATATTTAAATATAAATTATTCATATTTTTCTCTTCTTTGAATAATGTATCGACTGACAAGAGCACTAAAGTAGACCGCATTTCTAATAATACATTGTTGCTGTTGTGAGAAAACTACATATGATGAGACGTTTCTAAATGAATATTTATTCAATAATATTTACTGAAAATTTAGTTCTTAACTCTACAAAGCAGATTACAATATTCTTCTACAAATATTTGAACATTAGTTATTCATATTCTTTATTTGCTTTCAAATACATCTAGATTTCAAGTAGGTCACAATTAAATTTATTCCTAGTAAAAAAAAAACTGTATGCTTAGATGATCTCATTATTCATTTATGTCAATGTTATTATTATAACGCTGTAATATTTAGATATTAGAGTTAAAAGCAAACAGCAAATAATTGTCTAAAGAGATAAAAGACATTACAAATGTAAATCATCAGCTATTCATAAACAAAAGATAGCTCTCGAATAATTGTAATACAACACTGACAGATTTTCTACAGATTTCTGATACTCTTTGCGCTATTAATAGAGACTATTGAATTGGGGCACGTTTTTATGAAGACGTTGAGAGATACCTTGAAAAAGTTTGCCGTGAAATAGGAAATATACGACTTGTGTTTCCCGATCAGAATGATGCACTTGCTGCTCGGTTCAATGGCCTGGTCAATGCCACAGTAAGCTTGCAGCTGCCACATTGAGAGTGCAAGTGGCGCTTTTTACTTGTAATAAACAGAAAATAACAATCACAACAACAACCACTAAAGTATAAACAAAAGCGCTGCCAGAGGGCACAAACAAAAGGCCTGCTGCCTGTGTTGTATAGTATGAAATACCTGCCTGCATCTGTCGTTGAGCACACACAAAGTAACTGAACAAGATTTCCCGGCTTTTTCCTTTTGTGTGTGTGTGTGTTTGTTTTCCCCTACACAACTCTCAGTTTATGCTCTCGACACAGTTTTAGGGACTAAAAGTTTTTGGCAATCCATTAAATATGCTCGCTCGACTGGGTGCCATCTAAGCAAATGTCAATGTAGCAAAAGTGAAGGAGAAACAAAAAGTTAATGAAGCTCAACGCGCATGTCGAACTACCAAATGAAGCCAATCGAGAGTCTCTTTTTGCCCTTTGCTCGACTACTCGTAAAGTAAGAATGCACGACAAAAGTGGGGAGAAGCACTTGGAAATGCAAAAGGCAAAAATACATCACAGAGAAAAATTCATAATGTACATATAATATTTTAGTAGAATATAAGAAATGAATAAAGTAATGCGGAAAGTAGGGAGAAGGAAATATGTTGAATGTATGAAACCTAAGCATGTGATGGCATATATGTAGATGTATTATTAATGTTTATTAGAATTTAGGAAATAAAGTAATGTTTATAGCGTATTAGAGTAATAAGTAGATAGGAATATGCTGAATAAATGCAGCTAATGTTACAGGATGTGACAGTATAAATTTTATTGCTATTTAATGTGCTTTATTTTGTCTTAAAAACATTTATTCATTTAGGCTTCTGCTACATATTTTATGTATGAAATTATAGATAAATACAATATGTTATTTAAGAAGATATTTCTTAAATCTAATCATGAATAATTAATTACAAGCGAAAAGGGCACAATGCGAATCAAATATTTTAGTTGATTATAAGAACTTAATGAAGAACGGTTTTGATAAGAAACAAGTATGGGAAAATGATGGAAATGAATAAGGCATAAATATTATTATTATTTGGTGTACTTTATTTTGCTTTTTAAACAAACATTCACTTAAACTTGGGAGACATTATTTACGTATAAAAAGAGCTAGGAAAATGCTAAATATATTATTTATGTTAATACATATAATATAAGACATGCAAGAAAGGAAAGAAGTAGATGAAAATATTAGGAATATATACGGGTTATTATATACATAGTATAATTATAATATTATTATTTAGGGTGCTTTATTTCTTCTTATTTTGTTATATTCTGGTAATTTAATGATTAATACTTTAAATACAAGCAGAGTTAAGCAAATGTGATGATTTTCTCATGACTTATTACAAGTTATTAGCGTATGAAATGTGATACAATGTTTTCTTAAGTCTAGTCAACTTCGCCATCAGATTGCTGACTTTAAATCGTCGTTATTAGTTTGCCCCTATATCAAATTTCCATTGCGTTGTGTTGTCAATTCACAACTGAATTCTCACGCATTAGATGCAACCATATATAACATGAGGAGTATAAATCACAAGTCAACAGTCTATTGTCAATTTATCAACGGAGTTCCAGTGAAAAACTCATCGAGTTATTAAAGTACGCCTACACACAGATTGCTGCTATTAAACTTCTGGGTATTTTAATTGACAACCAAAACTCAAAAATCACACAGACAGCAAAACGTTTGAATGAATATGCGGGCCAAGGGGCAAGAAGAGAGGGGGTAGCAGGGAAAAAGAATAACATTGGGATGATCCAAAGACCCGTAGCTCAACTCGATGCACAGTATCTGTATCTCTCAATCTAACTGCAGGAATAAACTACCAACAGCACAGCAATTGCCAAGTGCAGCACGCATTGAATCACTCACTCTGAGAGTCAGTCACGCAGTCAGTCAGTCAGTCAGTGGCTCAGTCAGGCATGCAGTCAATTATACAATGTTGCCGACGAATGCGACTGCAAAAGATGATAACTATTAGATACTTTCGTATGCATCACAGCTAACTGAATTTATGTCAGTTTTTATGTGCGCTTTACAAGCTCTACAAACTTGATGATTAAGTTGCTACTGTTCATCACGATGATGATGATATTGCTGTTGATTGCTCCCTGACGTGCTGATGACGTTGCATGAACTTTCTGCTTGCGCCTGGGGTTAGACACATGTTGTTTTTGTGGTGGCTTCTTGGCCACCATCCATCCGTCAGTTATTTTTTTGTATCTTTTACTTACTTTACGCTCTGGGCACTTTGACGTGTTTTCAATTTGCAAAACATAATTAAATCAGCGACGCAGCTGGCAATGAATTACGATTACATCCACTCAAAAGTCATAGACTGGCATTACTGGGCCACAATTTGACCAAAATTTATGATACTCGATGCGTGTGTGCTAAGTGAAGTCAGACATAAATTCAAAAACTAAATGTGCAGACAAAAGTGCAAAAGTTCTCAGATCGAGGAAACAAAATCGAAAGTAGCTAAGAATTGACAAGTCGAAACAGAATATTTGAGATATGTTGAGTGCATGTAGAAAGCTGCTTACAAAAAATGCAAAGAAAAGGAAGAAAGAAGCTTTAAAGTCATATTTCTTGTCAGCATGTGAAAGTGAATTTGCTGAAATGAAATGCTGAAAAACTAAAATAATTATATTCAATTATTCTTGGCTGACACTGATTAAATGCTGCAGTTTTTGTCGCGATGTCTCCTCAATTTAATTACCTACACTTGTTTGATTAATTAACCTCCGCTTGTAATTACAATTAAGCACAGTTCGACTTCGTGCTGTATAATCTATCAACCCTCATCCGACACTCATCAATGTCAGACGCTGAACTCCGAACCCAGCGATGCACTTGACATGATCAGACTCGATTGAGCTGACTCCTCTCTGACTCTCAAGTTTTAATCAAGCGAGGAGCATCGATCGGGCACAAGAACCGCCCTATTCATTAAACACACGCAGAGCTAACGGACGAGAGAGTCTATAATTTGTTCAAGAAATGCACGTTGTGTGACACACTTGAAACTTCAAACTGTCAGCGATTTGATGGCTGCGGCATGCCATATTCACTATACAACACATTCCTCACGCTCTTCGGGAGATCCCCAAGCCAATTAAGCAATTTGATTTGTATTCGTGTGGTCGTCACATGCCACACGCACTTGGTGGACAACCTTTAATCTTGAGCCATAAAAAGTTTGATGAGAGACACATTTGACACACAATCGAAAGAGTTTTATGCGCATTTAATGCTTAGAGAAATATTATTATTATTATTTCTTTCTTTCTTTCTTCTTTTACTATGTCGATAATAAAAACCATTTTCACTTTAGGGTCACACGGCCAGTTGACTTCTGAAAGTGATGTTTATGACTCCTCAATAAAATGAAGAGCTGCGCTGCGGGGTTTGGTAGCTTATAACTTTATGACATAAAACCGAAAGCTGACAACAAGTCGCACAAACTTTAAGTCAATTGTCAGTTGTTCGGTTGGACAATCTGAACATCTGTCAATATTTGCATTCGTTACGCCCTTAAAGGGGTCTTTATATGAAGCGTGAGTGAGTGAGTGTAAGATACTCTTGTAAATACTCTCGTAAATCACACAATGAAATATAATCATAATAACAATAATGATGACGATGATGATGATAAAAGTGCCATAAACAGCACTTATGGCATTATTGTTACCTCTGTAAACGAATACACATATTTACTTACAATAAAACGTAACATTCGATTCGATTTTGAATATCAAATGCTGGCCACTTCAAGCATGACAAACAAGCATGTGCATCCACAAGATACAATGAAACTGAAAGTTGCACATCAAGTGGGCGGTGCCTAATTAGTCGAGAGTCGTTTGCTGCTTATGATGACCTTTTGTCTTCTATGCATATCAACAAGATTTATTGACACGTAATCGCATCCAATTCCAAACAAATAAATGTTAACCCATTCAGGCATTCCGTTGTCTCAAAAGACGAAAAAATATTGTCACGCTTTGCTGCGGCAAGCAACAAAGCAAAATTGTAACTTAAGATTGGAAACGAGGGGAAAATGATGCTGCTGCTGCTATTTGTTAATCGATATTTAAATTGAGTCAATTTGTGGGGCTGCCCCCATGAAGCAGTTGAGAATTGTTAGCGAGCCAATCGTTTCCCAATTTGTTATTCAATTTTGAATGCGTCTGTTTTATGGGGTATATTAAGTTAATTGTGGGCAGATTACAAAGTTTGTATATGAGTAAAATAAGTGACACTTTTTAAGGTATTATTTTGAAAGTTATTTACCACACAAATAACTTCTTTTTTATGCCCATTGGCTACCTTATTTTATAGTTACCTTAGTTACAACTATCTTATTTCAAGGGTATAAGCTCTTCTCTTCAATAAATCTCTGCAGACTCCTCTCTCTGGCACAATTCGTTAGCAATTTATCACAGAAAACTCTCAAGTTCATTTCGAAAATCAAACTGTAAAATTGTGCAAGTTTGTGTCGGAAAAGTCAAGCATTTGTTTATGCAGCTCATTGCAGAAGAGTTGAGTGCAGTTAAAGTTGAGAGTGTAGTACATATATCTACTCGTAAGTAGTAACACATAAGCAAAATATATTTTTGTAAATGCGGGTATTCATGTTGCACATTGGCAAACTCAACGAGTTCATAGATCAACAATGTTGTTACTGAGTGAGAGATTGTTTTTGGTTCGGGGTCTGTGGAATGTTGTATCTGTAACTCTGGGACCTGGTCACGCCATCAATGTTGAGTCAGCGCCACACAAATACATTGAGATACACTCACACACACACACAGATACACACTCACATACCTAAAGTGGAATGGACACGAATCAAATGGAAGCTTGGCTGCAAATGCTGTGCGTACCCAAAGTTCAATGCTTCGACACGGCACTTGAAATTTCCTCTCGCTGTTGTTGTTGTTTTTTTTGTTGCCTTTTCTTTCCTCTATTATGTGTGTGTCTCTTTCGCTTTTTCCTGTTCACAGTGGGTGAGAGTCATACTCCCTCAATTCCACTCAGTTGTCAATTGCAGAGCTTGCCAAAGTTCCATTTTTTCTGCACTCATTCTTTGTCGATTCGCTCTTTTTTTTTTTTTGTTAGTTTTTCATTGGATTTTGCTAAGTGCAGGAGGGCATGTCAAATGCCTGCAAACACAAACGGTGTACAAACAAACTTTGAGAGTGCTGAAGAAGAGTTGATCTAATAGCTGGCAAGAGGGCTGAGTACATAGCTCAGAAATTGCAAATAAATGAAGTACTTGACTGCAAAAATAATGGAAAATATAGTTTTGAGGAATCATTGAGGCATCACTTGAAGAATTTATAGCCAGCACTTGTATAAGAGTTGTATAAAGAATTTTATTCAGAAGATTCATTAATAACCTTAATTTTCCATATATATAGCGTTTGCTTTTCTATATTTTATAAGCTAATTTACTTACAGTAATGTGGAGTACGCATTTAGAATAAGGCAATTGATTTCAATATTGGCATGTTTATTATAGATTATAGATTTCTATCTATAGCAATGTAAGCTGCTTAAACAAATTGTTATTTTGATTTAAAATGTTAATTTTATTACGAGACGGTTAGTTGTAAGTCAGAAGCACACATTGACAAGAAGCTGCAATAATCCAGTTTTATTTTTTACATTGAATGTAACTGCAATAAAACCGAGTATCTATTAAAATTAACTGCAGAAATCTGAATTCTATATGCAGTAATGTCTGCTTAATTGAATCAATACTTGACTGCACAATTAAGATAACTAACTTTGAATTCTTATTTTTGCTTTGCATAAAATATTAATTGAAATGCAAAAAGTAAAAGGAATTAAAGCGCAAATATTATTGTAACATATTATGCTAAAATCTGCTAGATAATATTCAGAACCTAAAAATAAATTTAAAAATCATCGAAAATAATAATGCATGCTAATTGCTTTTTTGGAAGATCGGCTTAATTTCTTATGCCAAACAAATTAACACTGATAATGTTATATTCTATACTTTTGCTGTTTAATCATCATTTCTATCAATTTAATATAATGTTATTTATTAATACACATAGAAATAATATATGTCTTTAAGTACAAATAGTGAATCTCTTCAACTTCTTTCAATGTTTTTTAAGACAGCCACAAAATGAGTTTAGCAGATCAACACTTCACTAACTTAATTATTTAATTGCTCATACATAATTTCCCCTCTGTCTCTTAACAACGACTTGCTGATACTTTCAGCAGCAGCTGCAACGGCAATGATCATTGATTATGGGTCGCGAATGGGACGCTCTAACATTTGTTGCATGTTGCAACTTCCTCCATCCACAAAGCTTATCGCTTGCCATAAATTTGTCACGCTTCACACAAACATCGCAACAAACTGCCCAGAGACAAGACAACAACACTTGTGCTGTCAAAAAAGTCACCAAAATTATGACATGAACATTCGAATATTAACAAATAAAAAAAATGAAAAAAAAAGAAAAGAAGAAAGAAAACAACAACAAAAAGACATTATCAATTACGCCACTTAATTATTTTTATTGGAGCATAAAATGCTCCATTTCTCGGCAATGCGGCGACAAATATAAACATTCACGACAAACGAGACAATGTCTCCTTCTCCTCTCTTTCGTCTCTCCACAATCTCTTTTTGTTTCTCCCCTTGGAACATCGGAACATGTGTCAATGATGTGCTAATTGTCGCGTGCCCACTTCTGTGTGAGTTTTTGGGTTTTTCTCTGTGATCTCTGTGGCATGGCTTTCCCACTCCCAATTCTTGTGGCTGTATTTTGCATAATATTTCTGAATTGAGAAATTGAGAAATACTGCCAATTTGAAGGCTTGGCCCAGTCACAGTCACAGACAATTTGTTGCGCAAAATAAAGAAACAAAATGCAAGCTGAAGGCGTTTCACACTTTCCAATTCAATTTGAGTTTCAGTTTTCTCCCATTTTATTTCAATTCATTTATTTTCATTTTATCCGCTTTTCTTCTGCTGGGAACATGGAACATGGCAATAAGGAAGTGTGCCACAAAATGCATAGCAAACAAACCGGTTAATGAACGTGCCACAAAACGATGCACGTGATTTGCTTTTTTTGCTGGGCAAAACTCAGCTAATCAATATTTATAGGCATTTTTAGAAAGCAAAAGAAAACGTTGCCACTTTTTGTATTATTCTCGCATAAATTAAAATAACATTTAATTTTATGCTTGCATATTTATATAAGAAAAAATTTATTAAATATTTATTGGCATTTTATTGTTATTGCTTGTGGTATTTAAATGAATTTTTGGAAAGACGTGCCAGGCCTCGAAGCTGTACAAAAAGGAATGTTTTCGTAGACAGATTTTTTCCATATATTTTTTTTACACATTTTTGAAATTATTTTTTTTAACCCTGTTGTAATCCCTGTTGAATTTAATTTAATGCTTGCATATTATAATTTATAGTTATTGCTTGTAGTATTTAAATGAATTTTTGTACATGAAATAATCTTTTCGTTAACAGATTTTTTGTACATTTTTTTTAGACATTTTTATACATATGTAACACCAACGTGTCAATTCAAATAAGATTATAATGTTATAATAATAATCTCACTGCGTTCGCACGATTTAATCATAAAAAACATGCATAATCTCTGTTGAATAAATATTTGACTGACACTCATGAATCATTCGAGTGCATTTAAGTGCACCGAACAGAGAATCTGCATCCACTGAACCACAACTAAAATATTTACTGATTGAAATAAATATCGACAGAATACTTATTAAGCAAAAAACAAATATAAACCAATTGTAATTAGCAGAGCAGTTTTGACAATTGGCAACTTTTTTGCGAGCAATTAAAAAACGGAAAAATTAAAGTTGAATTAATGCAACAGTTTCGAGCCACATGTGGCATGTGTGTGCATTGAATCGCAAATCGTTAATTGCCTTTTTGTCTTGATTGAATAACTATTTCGATTGCAGCATTGCAGTGTCTTTTTTTTAAAGCGCTTTGACAATAATTAAATTAAGGCCACAAATTGACACCCGCGCGGCGAACCGAAAATTCACGAATGTTGCAGTAACAATAACAACAACAATAGTGAAGGCAACTTTGCAGTTGATTTACAATTGTAAATAATTTATGAATGCAACAATTTGTGGCAGGATTGCAGCAACAGCAGCCTTGTGCATTGTTTGCGAGAAAGTTGAACGCACAATTCAAACAATTTATTTCAATGTTGATGATGATGATGATGATGATCGAATATGTGCAGCCTGGGAATTGCTTGAGTTTTAATGAAATGCATTGCATTAAAGCGCAATTAAATTCGCGAGCATGGAATGCATTTCACTTGTCAACATTATGTGGCGTTTAAAAACGCGCCCAACTCGCGGCAACATGTTGCAAAGCGATGCGCGCGCAAAGCCATAAAAAAAAAAATACAGCAGAAAACTCAACTTGCAACAAGGGCAATAAAAACAACGCCCAAGTGCGGACAGCGTGCCACTCAGTTGTCGTTATTGCTGCTGTTGTTGCTGTTGCAAATTGTTGCTGTTGCTGTTGGGTGTCTATTGGATCCGTTTGGGATGTTGATTGATGGGCCATTGGCAGAGGCAACTTTTGTGCCACGCCAGTTGAAGGCCAACGCTGCATACTAAACGCTGTCATGACTCAACAAGTTGCAACACTCAAATACACTTACACACACACACACACACACACACTCGCAGATAGAATCGAATACACCCACACCACAGCAATTTGCGGCTTATGGTTGCGGCTGTTTGCATATAAACAGCAGTTGCTTATGATGATTATATGGGGATTATTTTGCGCAAAAACTTTGAGCACCTATTGGCTGTGTGAGGCATGTGGAGAGAGTGCGGGATGAGTGGGGGGTGCACGTTTACTGTATCTATCAGCCATCGAATGTGTGTGCAACATTTAATGATTGTCTCTCCCGGGTGATTAGATGAGATTGCAACAAGTTATTTTGATATGCGTAGCGCATTGATTTAAGTTTAGCGTGTGGCAACTTCAGTCCTTCCTGCAGAAGCTCTGGTTTTATGCCTCATTATTATGCGTATTATGCCATCAAAGTATGCGCTATTTTTGCCATATAATTGAGACAATCGAACGTGCAACTTTGAAGCTTTAAATAGAATGGCATTTTTATCGAAAGCAGCATTAATTGTTGAGCTATGTTGTTAGTATCTACGTTGTCATTAAAACTTGTATACTTGTCAAGTATATTAATATACATATCTATTATCTATGTTGTATATACGAGTAGTATAATTATAATAATGTAATATATATTTATACTGTATGTAGTATATTTGCAAATATACAGTATATTTCTATTAAATAGAGTATATTCAGAATCACATGGTATACTCATATGTGGTATATAAATATATATATGTATATATAAATATATATATGTATGTACGTAAATATATTGTATACTAACTAAATTGCTTATAGTATATATATAAATATAATGAGCATTCTCCTTTTTTATATTTCTAACATTATCGTCTCATTAAAATCTATCAAAATGTTAAAGTAAAATCTAATTTAATTTACATTTCGACAATACATATTTTACTTGTATTATGAAGGCATTCGATTTGTAGTTATTATAATTTTAATTATCTTATGGTAACATATATAATTTTACCTTCAAGTGAGTGAATCTCACACATTGCCAAAACATTCAAATATAAATTTAAGCAATAAGTATTTCAGTATAATTTCCTTTTATTTGTAGACATATATTTAAAGAACAAAGTCAGTCAATTTGTAAATGAATAATTTACTCTGCTTTTAAATTAAGTTGATTATATCATAATGACATCTTTTTAATGCACTACTTATTTCTAAACTTTTCATCACATTTTCTTTAAAATCGTTCACATTTACTTATGTATTCTTCGTTTACTTATTATAAATATTAAATTATAATTGTATTGAACTTTCTACTACAGTTGAATTTATTGTCTGTCAACGCATTATTAAATTTGCCTTCAAATGAATTTTTGCTTACTTCCTCTTTCTCTACTCAATTTTCTATCTATCGCTATAATTACAAAGTAGCATCTCAATATCCAAGGCAACCGCAAAGTACAACTTATTTGCCTGCCTCACCGCAAACGCTTAATGAATATCTTGTGGCAAATTAATGCATGCGGCAAATGCAACGGAGACTTGCCACCAAGTGGATCAAGCACTATCTGTCGCATTGTGTATATGTGTGTGTGTGTGTGTGTGTGTGTGGTGGAGTGGTGCTGCGATGTCTATTGGCAAAATACTGTCCAAAGCAAACAACTGTCGACCATTAAGCGATTTACCGAGAACCGAGAAGTTGCAATAATTTTTATGTCTGTCAGAGAGAGAGAAAGAGAGTCGCGGGCAGTTAGGTGGAGGTGCCTCAAGGGGCTGCAACTGGACTGTAAAAACTTTGTTTGGCCACATAAACGAGGCTTCTAACTTTGACTTTACAACTGTCTCGCACTCTATCTCGCTCTGCTCGCAGCGAGTTTCTGTAAAAGTTTAGCAAGTAGAAAAGTACCTAGAACAATAATTCTTATGCTTATTTTTCGCTTCTCTACTTCAATTGCAGGCAAAGGCAGCCGAGGGACTTTTGCTGTTGTCCGACACCAACAACAATGGGCATGTAAGTAACCGAAACAAATACAAAAACGAATGCGAATACGCATACGAATACTTAGTTAAGAGCCACCCACATATGTGAGTACCCGTAGTTGTCTCTTTGCGCTGTCTGTGTGTGGTCTCTTTGCCACACTCTGGCATTAAGTGAGCCACTCCTGACAACAGCACAACAGCGCTTTGCCACTTCCGCTTTCAAATGGCAAAGCATTGAACTTGCAACGCCCCCTCCACTCGCAAGTTGAGGGAGACTAGTTGTGCTAGAAAGAGAGAGAGCGACTCACATGCGAGGTAGATGAACCCGCTATGATCACATAGAGCAACAGCAACCACAACCACATCAGCAACAGCAGCCGCAACAACCACAATAAGCGTCTGTTTAACGATCGTGACCAATTTTGTTGGTCAAGTCAACAACGAGACATGAGCAAATATTTACATTATACGATCGTCTGACAACAACACTCAGTCTGCAAGTGCAGTGCAGTCTCTAGTTTATCGCTTGTCTAACCTCCCTTCCCCCCTGTCCGCACTCTCTGCAGCTGCTAGTCAATCAAATAGGTCTCTGTCTCGCCTATGCTTCGAATATTCAATTGACTCGAAGCACTTTTGGAGGCGCCTCTCAAGTCTCGACTCTCGCGTCTGACTCAGACAGAATCAGTCTCGAAACGTGACGAATTGGTTTTGTTTATGGGCAAATTTCATTTCGCTTGCCTTGCAATTTCATTTAATAGTCGCACTTTAATTGAATTGTTAACTTGACGCTGATTTGACTTGAAATTTCATTTATATGCATATTCTGTATTGTTCTTTTTTTTACTTCATCTTTAATGCCCAGCCAAATAGTAGCCTTTGACCCACTTTGAAAAGTAGCCGCACTTGGCAACAACTGTGCAACAGTCCTTCTTGCCTTTTGCACTTCGTCCTCCCCTCAGAAAAGTTTATGGCTTTCATTTGCGGACTTGCCACGAAAATGTGGCACAATGTTTACGTTGTTGTGTGGTTTTGCCTTTTGGCCAACAGCGCCAACGGCTAACTAGAACAATAACAATAACACTACAATAGCAACAATACACAATACACATTTATCTGCGGTGCACCAAAAGCTTAGATATGTTTTTAAGCAACCTTAATAACATTTTCTTCCCCTTCCTTTGCCTGCCCCGTAAACATTGTTTAACCCACGCTCATGTTTTCGGCCTGCAAGTCAGAGAGTTTTCTTATACATTTTGCAGCTATTGCATGGTAATTTTCAGCTTAAAGAGCAAGCAAATTGTGCAGAGATTTCTTAGAGAAACAATTGCTTGTTTAGGGCAACATTTATTGAATTCATTTTAATTTTTGGTTGATTTTATTTATCAAATTTAATAGAGTGAAAAGTTGTGAGGCTAAGAGTTTTAGGCCAATTTGGATTGTGTTCAATAAGAAACAATTTTTTGTTTAACAAACAAGTTTATTAAATTCATTGAAATCTTAAACTTAAAAATTGCATTATCTGTTATTTCTTAAATTTTTCGTTAAGCAAACAAAGTGGAAATCCTAAATAGAATACAAGTTTCATTGTCTTGTCATCTCATTGTCATATCTTAAGCTAGAGTTAGTTGTATACAAAATATAAAACGTAATTAAATTACATTTTTTGGTGACTTTTTTTTTATTAGAAAAATATGAAAAAAAAATTTTCTTAACAAGCACATTATTTTGCAGCATTATTTAAAGTAATATATAGTTTTGTGTTGATTGCCAACTTTCTTGGCTGATACACAAATGCTCTCGTGACACTTGTGTTTTGTTTATTAATTATTCCACGCGGGTTTATGTTTAGTATAATTAATAATAACTTTATTGATTTTTAGTTACTCCGCTCTGAGTCGTGATCGGCTTAAGACTAACTTATAATCTAAGCTTTCGAAGCTGTGAAGTTTCGCGAGGTAAAAGCTCACTTATACATCATGTGTACATACATATGGGATTTTATTATGTATGCATGTAAGTATATATGACACCCCGCGCGCAAGTTTCGACAATATCTTTGTTGAAAATTAATTGTATCTTACAATATTTTTATCGAGCTTACATATTAACGTCTTGGTGGTTATATATTCGTTTAACTTGATCCTTATAAATTTTATGATTTGGGTTGTCGACAGATACGAGATAATTACCCTCCTGCTCATAACCTTCGATACGTTTATATTTTGGTTGTGATTTACCTACTTTATTATTTTTGACAAAATCGTTCTTAAAATTATCATTAGATTCTATAGGTTGTTTTGACATAAGCTTTATTTTATTGTCTGCTATTTTTTTGATAATTTTTCAATGTCTTCAGAAGAGAGTAAATTATTTAGAATATCGATTGGCCTAATGTTAGTTGTATTATGGATTGTGTTGTTGTATGATATTATAGCCTTTAAAACTTTGTCTTGCACGCTATCTTTATTGTTAGGATCCGCATTGAATAACCGTATGTGTTCGTTTAAAGTTAGATGAAGGCGTTCAATATCTGAATTTCCAGTTTTTTTGTATGGGGTTGTGGATCTGGACATCATTGTCCTGGAGGTATTCCTTAATTGTTAGTATATTAAATTCATTGTCCGTAACAATTTTCTTAGGTTTTCCTAGATATTGGAGTCTTAGTTTAATTGCGTTAAGCAGAGAAATCCATGATCGGTCTTTTAAAAAATGTGTTGTTGCATATTTACTTAATTTATCGATTGTAGTAAGGTACATGATATTTCGTTGTGGAAACCATATATCCATATGAATTATATCATGCAGTTTTTCAGATGATTCGGTTATACAATAATTATATCTGATTGGGCGGCGATCATATTTAGCTGTGTTGCATATATTGCAGTTATTAATATACTTTTGAATTTCTTTTAACAAATTAGGGTAATAATATAATTGCTTAATTTCTAACAAAATTTCATTTATGCCCCTGTGGTTGTTTTTAAGTGTTCATTTTCTATAATTTTTAACATTTTCTCTCTATCTGTAACGTCTTTTAATAGTATACATGATTTCAGAACTCTTAAATTTGTATTGTTGGAGAAATATTGTCTATAGTTTTCTTGGAACATTAAATATAATTTTGTGTCTTCGCAATAAATTACAACTAATCCTTTTCGGGTATTATTTCTTGCATGACTTTTAACAATTTTTCGGCATCGCCTTTTGTTTTAACAATGTGTCTAACTTTCTTTTGTACAAGATCTTTGTGGATCGTGAATCGTTTTCACCAATGTTAAGTATTATTTGAATTTTAAAAATATTTAGACATTTTTCGGTAATTGGGATAAAGTTTCGATCGTCCGATATTGCAGTGTGGATGGTTTCAATATCGTCCAACTCGCTATTAAATAATTTTATTAGCTGTTCGGAGAAATCCTGATTTTCATCTACGACGTTTAAGACGTTGATGCGGAGATTGTTTTCTATTTCGGCCAAAAAATATCTTCGCTATCTATCTCGAGGCTGTCTTCGTCTGCTTTTGCGCTATTGGAGCTTGGGATTCTACTGAGGCCATCCGCCAGAGCGTTTTCTTTTCCTTTGATAAAGCTTATATCGAAATCGAACTCATTTAACTGAATTTTCCAACGTTGAAGTTTTAGGTTTGGCTCTTTTAAATTGTTTAGCCAAACCAAAGGTTTATGGTCTGTTTTTATCACAAATTTCCTTCCGTACAGGTAATGCTTAAAATATCTGGTTGCCCAGTAAATGGCTAGGAGCTCTTTCTCGATCGTACTATAGTTTAATTCGTGAGTTTTGAGCATTCGACTCGCATAGTAAATGACTTTATCGTCTTGCATTAAGACCGCTCCTAACGCATAGTTGCTTGCGTCCGTGACGAGAGTAAATAGTTTTTTAAAGTCGGGGTATACTACAATTGGTTCGCTTGTGATTAGTAATTTAAGTTTATCAAATGCCTCTACGAAGTCTTCATCTTCTAAGTTTACTCTCGAATTTTTCTTCAAATATTTTATAAGAGGCTGTGCAATTTTTGAATAATCTTGTATGTACCGTCTTAAATACCCTGCCATGCCCAAGAAACTTTTAATCTCTTTTTGATTTGATGGTAGTTTGATTTTGTTAATTGCTTCGATTTTGTTTTTAGTAGGTTTTAGCCCTTCTTGATTCACTATGTGCCCTAAAAACTCGATTTCTTGTTTTGCAAATTGACACTTGTCAATCTGGAGTTTTAGGTTTGATTTCAATAGACAATCAAATATGGCCTTGAAAAAATGCTATGCTCTTAGAAAAAATGAGAACATCGTCCATATATACCAAACATATGTGTCCTATGAATGACCTAAGTACGTTATTCATAAGGCGTTGGAATGTGGACGGAGCGTTTCTTAATCCGAATGGCATACGCAAGAATTCGTAGTGCCCACTGGATGTAGAAAATGCTGTCTTATGTATGTCATCCGGATCCATCTCGATTTGGTAAAACCCTTTAGCGAGATCTAAGCTTGTGTTACATCCACCTAATTTGTCAAAAATCTCGTCAATATTGGGTATAGGAAAACGATCCTCGATTGTCTCTTTATTTAATTTACGGTAGTCGATAACTAACCGCCACTTCTTGAGATTTGAGGCATCTGTCTTCTTCTGGACCACCCATAACGGACTATTATATGGACTATTAGAGTGTCTAATTATTCTTTGCTCGAGCATCTCGTCTATTTGTCTGTTAACCTCCTCAGTATGGATCTCAGGATATTTGTAAGCTTTTGAGTAACATGGAATATCGTTTCTTGTTTTAATGCTATGTTTGACTTCGTTAGTAAAGGTCAGATTTTGATGGTTCCTATAAAAGAGGCAATCATATTCATGTACAAGCTCTTCTAGCAAAGCTTTTGATTCCTGATTGATATCGATTTTTTGAATTGAGTTATTAAGACTTATAAGTTTGTGTGTTATATTAATGTCGTCTTGTATGAAAAGTTTTAGAGTGACATTATTAATTATTAACTTCCTGTTAGGATAATCTATGACGGCATTTAAATCGTTTAGAAGGTTCCCTCCTATTAGCCCGTCGAAATTTTGATGGAAATTATATTCGAGGAATTCACACCAATAATTTTTTATATTAAATTCCTTAAATGATGGGAATCTACATAATTTTTTTATTTTAATTTCGTTTCCTAGAGCTCGTATTTTTATATCAACATTGGTTTTCCATTTTGGGTTACAGACGTTTTCGTTAATGATGCTGAACTCTGCTCCAGTATCTATAACGAAAAGTAGTGTCCTAACGTGAGTTTTAATTTCTATATAGGGTAATCTTCTGACCCTACCGATTGAAAATTTCCACTCGATTGATTAATTTCCATTGGTTCCGAAGACAGTTTATTTTGCCCAGAGGACTGGCTGTTTCGGCTATTTATTGACATTTTTGAGCATGCGCTAGCTGAAGTGTCTTTTGCCTGTTTTTGGCTATCTTGGAACCTTGAGTTGGTACTGAGTTTATTATTGCCAGGTTTGAAGTGGGTTTGCTGGCCTTTATTAGAATCGTCCGTCTGAGGCACTAGTTGCTCATTAGAATTTTGATTATCATCACTGAAATTTGACCTATAGTTTGGTTTACTATTTTTATTAACTTTCCGGAAACGTATAATTCTGATGTCTAGCATCCTCGATGATTTTATATGCCCCATCTAATGTTTCTGGGTTTCTAGCGAAAATCATAGTCTTAGTCGGCTCTGGCAAGTTATCTTTAAATACTCGCAAGGCAATTCTGTTTACTTCGCCTGTGCTGTATGTCTCATCGTTGTGTGTAAGTATACGATTATGCAAGCGATTTGCAACATCGTTAATTTTGTCATAATATTGTTCTATTGTACCGTCTACCCTACACATTTTAAGCATGTCCATTAAGTTATCGCTGTTTTCTTTTTCTCCGAAGTTTTTCAGCAAAATTTCTTTGAGTTTATCCCAATTTTCGATTTTACCGTACCTGTGAATAACTGGTCTTGATATTCCTACACATTTATTTTGTACAAAGCCGAATAAAATTTTTCGCGTTGCATCGTCGTAACCGGCGAGCATTGGCATAATTGCTTCAATTTGCGAAATAAAGTCTGGCAATTGGTTAACATCGGTGCCATCAAAGTCTTGTACATTTTTCAAGCAGTTCAAAGTTAAATTAAAGGCATTGATACTAGTAGCATCCATTTTTAACTTATTTATGTGTAAATTACCCAGACAAGAAAAAGTTTTAATTTATGTTTTATGCTTTAGAACCACGGTTTGTCAATTGTTGCTTCGCACCGATCGCCTTGTTCACAGTTTCCAGTCGTAGCGGTAAAAAAAGCTTTTAGTTTACCTTCTCCACGTTCTTCTTAGTTTTTCGTTCTTCCTTCTTATCTTGCACTGCGTGTTACGTAAAGTGCTTTTATCACGTGTGCGCTTTGTATTTAACGATGTCCAATACTATATTTTTTCCTCTGTTAATGTAAAATATAGTACTAAAACACGCAATTTTAGAAATTTATAGTTGTCGATATTAGGTAGCTGTAGTTTTATGTTTTAAATCCTCGTCGCCAGTTTTGTGTTGATTGCCAACTTTCTTGGCTGATACACAAATGCTCTCGTGACACTTGTGTTTTGTTTATTAATTATTCCACGCGGGTTTATGTTTAGTATAATTAATAATAACTTTATTGATTTTTAGTTACTCCGCTCTGAGTCGTGATCGGCTTAAGACTAACTTATAATCTAAGCTTTCGAAGCTGTGAAGTTTCGCGAGGTAAAAGCTCACTTATACATCATGTGTACATACATATGGGATTTTATTATGTATGCATGTAAGTATATATGACAATATAAATATAGTATACATTTCTAAATGCTAAAAAAAAAATCTTGGAAACAATTGCAAACATTTGTAGTAACTTTTAGAATTAATATGGAAAGGTAAATATGAAATTTAAAAAGTGAAAATCGGACAAATCCCAAACAGAATATTAAGCTTATTAGGAAGAGATTTGCTTAAATTTTGCTTTTACACCAAACATTTATAGAGGAAAGAAATTAAATTTACAATATAAAATTGTAACTAAAATTATTAAATTTCTAGAGCAAAAGCTGAGCAAATCCTATATTGAATTTTTAAAGCAGTTGTTTACATTTATAGTTATTTTTAAAAAATTATTTTAATTTCATCATTTAAGCTAAACATCAAACTTGAAACAAATTTCATCGATTGGAAATATCACAAATCCTAAACAGAATTTTAGGCTATTAAATTTCACAAAGCGAAAGTTGCTCAAATCCGAAACTGAATTTTTAAAACGGCTGCAAACTTTTATAGGTATTTTTTTAGAATTTATTTGAATAAACTAAAAATCATAGTTGAAAACCCCATTTAGTCAATACTTAAACAAATTTCGTCAAATGAAAACGTGGCAAATCCTAAACAGAATTTTAGGCTAATAAAATAATAATTTGTAGTCAGCTAAATGGCACGTTGGAGTGCATAAAAAAGAAATAGTAAAGATAAACATTGCTGTGTGTGTGTGTGTATAAAAATATTTACGCATAAATTGCCATTTTGTGTGACGCAGCGTGAATTTATTTTTCGACACGAGAACCAATTTGGACTTCTGTCAAATGCAGTCAAATGGCAAAACAAAATGCGAAATGTCAACGCAATGCGATGCGATGTTATGCGAAGCGATGCCCAAAGGACACGTGGACGACACTGAAGGGACAATAAATGGGCCCAAAAGGTTGTGGGCGTGTTTTAGTGGTTTGGGGGAATGTGGGAATGGGGGAATGGCCATTAAAATGACCATAAAATGCACACACACCGAAACAAAACATAAAAAGGGATAACGGCGGCAAAACGAATGGCAAACATGTTAAACATCAGCGCAAAATATTTAAACAAATATTTGCGAAACATGCACAAACATGAATCGGACAGTTGGTAAATTCAATTTGAAGCCCACAAAAGCCGCCTAACGGCTTTGAATTGTTTTGATTACATTCGTTGTTGCATGGGGCATGGCTCTGGCTGTGGCAGTGGCAGTGGCAAGCTGGCCAAATGGAGCTTATCCAGCTGAATGACCAACACTTCTGACACGACACGTCAACTGAATACACATAACTAAAATTAACAGAGAAAATTCCACAATTCAAATATTGAAATATGCAACGTTTGCAACAAATATATTTTATTTTAAATTAATGCAAACATTTGTGCAGTCAAAGAATTAATTATTAAATTCTTGCAGACAGAATGCGAATTTTAATTTCATTTTTTGTCGCTCGCATTTATAGAACCAGACTCAACAACAATTGAAAGTGAGCTGCCGTAATTAACGTGGATATTTATGGGAGATATAGAGCATATAAAATTAATAAATCGTTCATTATGTGCGCTTATTTGGACAGAACAATTTATTAAACTGAAACGCAGCAATTTCCCGGCAACAACAGAAATTTCACTTAAATCAACGTGAATTACGTAAATAATATTTATATTATTATATTTGTTAAGTTATTCAATAACTCGGAAGTTTTAACAATATTTAAGAATCCACTTTGATTACGGTAATAATATTTACATTGTTTGTAAAGTTGTTGTGAATGAAGAATGCTTTAATTCATTCAGAATTTTAAATATTTCCTAACTTATTTTAATCTCTGTAAATGCTTCTGAAATTGAAAAATATTTCATTATCAAAGTCTGCATTCCTCTTTCTTGGTACGAAATTGAACTCTTCCCTTAGGAGCACACTCGATATTGTAATTGAGCTATTAATACAATATTTAAATTATTTGTTAAGTTGTTAGTTTATTCCATAATTCGTTCAGAAGTTTTAACATTTTCCAATTAATTTCAATGTTTGTAAATGTCTTTCAATTTTAAAACTATTTCACTATCAAAGTCTGCATTGATTCGAAATGTAATTGAACAGTTCTTTTATGAGTTCTTGAGATTGTAATTGAGCTGGGCATACAATTAAATTACACTCTGTCTTCTATTATTCCCACAAAGAAAAGGATTCTTGCACCCGACATAAAACCTAATTTGATTGTAGACTGCAATATCTTCTACCTGCTGTCTGTTCCCAGTTCATTAGACTCTATTAGAGAGCGGCAAGAACAATAGAAACACACACACAGAATAAAGAAGAAGAAGAGCAAACTGCAGCTTCTGGAAGTCCATTCAATTTACTTGCCTCTGTGTTGAGCAAACAGTAGAAGGGTGTTTTAACAAAGATTGCACTTGTTCTGGGCAGAGGTTTAATGCACGATAAGGCACACAAATGAATACGAGTACAGCTATGTAGAGAGGGGAAATGTACTTGAAATGCCAACTGATAAGGGCTCAAAGCAAAGAAGAAACCGTTTGACAACAGCTTAGAAACCGCGCTACTCAAGAGGCTAATGAGCAATGCAAGTTGACAAGGGACCCAAAAACCAATTAGCCATGGGAAACTGATAATTTTAAGCTACCAAAGTCACAGATACATTTGGCTTAAAAAGTTTTTTAATTAAATTGCAATCACACACCAAGCCCCGAAAACAAGTCACAAAATGCCACAGCGCAGGAGAAGCTCAACTATTTTTTGGCTACTTGCTGTTGTTGTTGTTGTTGGCTTGTGTAAACTATGCAGACAGAAGACAAACGGCGCCAGATGCACTTAATTGAAATGATATAGAAAACATTCTGAGAGTATTTGAAAGCAACATAAGCCAATGAACCCTAAAGTCAAAGCCAATTCATTCTCTCTTTTGCCTCAACATCCTCTGGGTCCTCGTCTCAGATTGATGAAGAGAAATTCTTGAGAAATTTGAGCTGGAAACTGGAAACGTGTTTAAACGTTCATTTCAGCTGAACTTTGTGTGAATTTTAAGCCCATCATCATTTATTTAAAGCATCTTTTGCACTGTCATGGATCACAGCGATGGGCATCTAAGGTAAAATGATGAAAAATTAAATGTAAAATCGAAATTGAAATCAATAAATTGCAATGCCTGGAGGCAATATGGATGGATGCCGCCGGCTGAAAATCCCAATAAACTGTCATTAAATATGCATATTAAATATGAATGAATTTATCTCAATTGATGTACGTGTGTTTGCCAGACCCTCTCAGTGTGAGTGTGTGTATGTGTGTGCGGGTCGTGTGGCATAAGAAATTATTACCAAGAGACGGGAGATGAGAGATAAAACAAAATTGCATAAATTGTATTTTACGAAATACTCGTGGCTTAAATACGACCAATTTGTTTGCAAGGTGCGTTACAAAAATATGGCTTTCGTTTACAAAATTTAATTTTAACGACATGTTAAATTTATAGAATCGTAACATATACATTTCGGTTTATTGCTGTACTTAAGAATATGATAAAAATTCTCTCATTTATGTTGCTAAATTTCTGCACAACGTTTTGAACAAAGCTTCGACTTTTATGCAACAAGTTTCGTAAACTAATTTAAAGAAAAGTTTTCAAATCTTTTCAAGAGCAATCTGGTATAAGAGCTCTATAGAGATTTGTGAGACTCGCAGATGTTGTTGAGCTACAGTGTTGCATGTTAAATAGGTTTAAAATATTATATAAACCTAAGGAAATGAGGATATTTTTGTATTCAAAGCTGATTTTTATTCTAAGAATCGAATTTATCCAAATTGTAATTATATAATTTGTAGAATCAATCATAAACTCTCTGCACAGACTCAATAGTTTTAATTTTTGTAATATACAAAGGGAAGTACTTTTTTTTGAATAGGAAAGATTTTAAAGTTTTCCTTTTTTTTTTTTTAAATATAAAGCCAATACTTTATTTGAAGAGGATTAATTAATATTAATTAATAATATTAGTGAGTAGTGAATACTCAGAAATGTATTTAAACACAGCTTGAAATTTAGTTAGCAGATTTATTAATACTATATTTGTTATTCAAAATTCACTTTCAAAGACATCTCGATTTGAAAGCAATTATTAAAACTCAGTCAGCGCCTTGTTCATTCAATCATTTTTCCTACACTCGCTTTGAAAATGCAACTGCTCGTTATAAGAAATTTATCGTCACTGCATCTGCTTCCCTCTGCTCTCTCCTTCGGTGTCTCGAATTTATTTATTTTCAATCAATGTTTGGCTCTTCTACATCTTCTGGCTTTGCCTTTGCCGTCGTCGTCGTCGTCGTCGTCTCCTTGTTGTACATGGTCTGCAACTTTGTCGCCTCGTTTTCCCACTTTGGGCAGAGAGCGCGTGCCTCTGGAATATTTATGAGCTGTGTGCTCTCTCTCTTTCTCTCTTTTACTGTCTTTCGACCAGGGTCCGAAGCGTCAACCGACGGAAATCAATGTTGACCCACTTGGCAGTTGGCAGTTGGTCGTTGGTAGTTGGCAAGGCGAGGCAAGGACGGCGCCAAAATGAAACGGCTCCCACAATGGCCTCCAAGCTCCAAGCTGCATGTTTGATGCGCACGTTACGCACGACAGACGGGGGAAACTGAGAAGAGAGAGAGAGAGAGAGCGAAGCGGGGGTGCTAGTGAAAGTCGTGGAAATTAATTTCCCAGCAAGTCATTAATATTAAGTGCAAAAACCCAAAAAAGGCCATAAGACTTGCACATAATGAGAGAGTCTCCACCGGCTTCTCAACTCAACTCTCTGCCTTCTACAATGAATTGTCGCCAGTTGCTGTTACTGTCAGTGTTGCTCTGCTCCTCATCTCGCTCACTGTCAGTTGCCTTAATTGCTGCAGCATTTATACGATAAACCTGCCGCTCTAGTCTCTAGTTGAAGTCCAGTCCAATTCGCTTCCTGCTCCAATGGCGTTTTGATTTCCGTTTCCGTTGCGTCTTTTTCATCTCCGCTAAATTGTTGCCTCGTTTTTGTGTTTTCTTTTTTTTTCTTTTTTGTTGGCCCAAAACTCTTTCACCACATACAGCTGCTGCCTCGTTCCGCAATACAAATGTGATTTATTGATCAAAATTACGCCAACTGAAAGTTAGAAAAAAATAATAACAAAAAAAATATACTCTTAATGCCGAATTAGCTATGCTCTAAAATTGAATTTTTTTATTCACAAATTTTAGTATTCACTATATTTAGTAAACAAATTGACAATTCGAAACAGAAATTGAGCATAATTGTGCAGAAATTTCTTAAGGAATCAGCAATAATTAAAAGAAGTGTTTGAAACAAATTTAATAAAATTAAATACAAAGCGGAAAAACTACGTAAATCCTAAACGAATTTTTCAATTTCGTTGCCTATGTTAAACATTATTTTCTTAGAATTTAATTGAATAAATTAAATATTAAATTACGTTCACTATTAATTCGGATAAATTACTAACTTTCCATCTTCAAAGCAAACTATTGCGCTAGACGCATTGAAATGATTTTATACTTCATTTAAATAGCATTAATGTTAAATTAAATAATAGTTCATTATTCAATGTTACATTTACGATTCCAATTTTTATAATTATCGAAAAAATTGAATGCTTTTTATAAATTCATTGATATAATTAAGCAGATAATATTTCTAATTATGAATTTGTAGTTTTTGGTTGGGAAAAAACTGTAGTAAATGCAGCTTGTAAAATTCTTTGGACTCGCATTGTTAGCGTATCAAAACTATTTTATCGCCTTTGGCTTTTGGCTTAGCTCTTTTTTTTTTGGTTGCTGTTGCGTATTTCTATTTTATTTTTTTGTTTTTGTGTTTTACGGATTTCCTTGCAAATCGATAGCAGAAAATTTATGAGCAACGTTGCCATACTAAATGAATTTATGGCTAGCGTTTAGCACTAGCTGTGGGAGTTTTAGATTAAGGTAGGGCGAGGGAGGAGGAGGAGGAGTTGGGGTAAAACTGCTTGCATTTCGTGTACTGTAAAATATGCGTAACTTTTGCTCCTCGCAGTTGTTGCTGCAGCTGCATATATAGATGTATGTGTGTGTGTGTGTGTGTGTGTTTTAGATCTGCCCGCAGCAACAAGCCCGCAAAAAGTTGGCAACACTGAAAATTCATTTTGGTTTTTGGGCTTCGTTTATGTTTTTTCTCCCATTGTTTTTTTGTGTTTTTCTCCCGTTTTGTTTTGTTCGACGCTTTGTGCGAAGGAAAAACTTTTTGCGGTTTGTGTTTTTCGCCTAAAAGCAGGCTTTAAACTTTGCATAACCCACGTAGAATGAAGCAGGTTCACCGACTGCAGTCCCCAGTTAGCCCTCGCAAGTTGCAGTTTTTAAATTTTGGGTGAGAGACGTTCATAAATTTTGACACTTTTTGGCTTTACGGCCAGTTGGCCAGCTTCTTCACAGCAGCATCAGCAGCAGCTGTAGCTGCAGGTCGCTGCTGGCTGTTAACGGTTTTGACTGCCTGTTTTGTTGTTGGTTTTGACTGCGCTTTTTGGCCGCACACATCGTCAGCGCCATTGCCATTGCAGAGTTGCCAAGTATTTTCTGTGGTTTTATCTATGCAAAGTAAACTTTTGGCTGCGGTTATGCAAAGCCTTTTGAATTGCAAACTAGTTGAGCGAATTATACATACTACCACCACTAGAGATACTTGTGCTTGAGTTATGCTCGCATACATGCGAATGACGTCTCGCCTTTGACCAGCACATGCCCAAGCAATACACGACCGCAAAAGCCATTGAGGTCGTCACTCAACTCAGCACTCACACACACTCACATAGTTGTCCTAATTAATGCCCTTAATGCGGTGCTAGATCCTTGAGAACTCTACGCTAATTCCCACCGTCTTGCTATTTTAATGCCGTCGACAGAGGGAGAGCTCAAACAGAAAATTATAAACCCAGATGAGTTATGGCAAAGTCAGCAGCAAGCTGGCCCCCATCACAAATGTATTTGTTAAGTAAATCCTTTGAGTAAATCATAAATTGCATAGCTAAATCATCAGTCATCGAGTTTGTGCAGTCAACTCCGAGTTACTCTGCAGTCTGGGCAATTTAATTGCTGTCGTGGCTCTTGAGTTGCAGCTGAAGTTGCGCATCTGTTGATGGCACTTTCCACTTCGTTGCAACGTTGGATATTTATCACCTTTAGAGAGCAACTGCTTCACTCGCAGACTGCAGAGTTTGCTGCTGCTGCTGTCAACTTGCGTTGCTATTGTGCCCCCAAGTTGAAGCAGCTGTCTGTCAATCTGTCTGGCTGGCTGCAAGCCTGTCAGCGTCCTCATTGCATTCATCACAGTTCTGCGCTTATTAAAAACTGCGCACACTTCTTTTTTCTGCACTCGAGAGTGTTGGCGAAGACAGTTTGCCAGTCTGTCATACACACCAAGTGGCAAACGAGACGCGTTGAATTGATTGCTCGACTGCATAGCAACAGCGTGCCTCAATTTATTATTAGCTCAATAGTAACGGTCTGTGATCTCCTCACACTCACACACACACACAAATCACACTGTCAATTTGTGTCGTCTGTTAATCCTTGCTGGTTGTGGTTTGCTGGCATGCTTCAGTTTTTTGCTGCATACTTTCAGGAGCACGTTGCTTGCTGGGTTTTTGTTTTGCATGCAAATTGCGCATACGCCACGCATGACAATTGCATATATCTTATTGTTGTTTTCATTTTGCTGTCGCTTTTTTGCGTTTGAAATATATGTGCATACGATAAAAGTCAGCTGCCAGATAGTGGCGTAAATGTTTAAAAACTGCAAGTGAAACAGACACAGCCACACAGCAACTGGCACTAAAACTTGAAACTGAACAGAGAACAACAGCAGAAAGACAAAAAAATAAATTGTCAAAAGCGTTTTGTATGCACATCGCTCGAAAACTTTGACAACAAATACAAACAGAAAAAATAATAAAGTTTTTTGTTCTAAATATGGAACTTTAAATGCTCTGCAAATTGGAATTTCATTCGTAGAGTAAAATATGAGTTTCACACTTTAAAGAACGTTCAGCAAAATCAGCAATATAAATTAAATAGATCAACAAGGCAATTTGAAAATCATTTTGAGTGTTACAAATTATAAAAGTTTATAACAAGATAACATATACGAAAACATATTTAACATTTATACTACTTATATAAAAAAATAATTCATAAGTAACAAAAAATTTAATTTAATTTAATTAATTTAATTTGAGATTGTAGAACATTTGTGAAAAATTCATTTCTATTATGTGAATTTATATGATTTATCAAGTAGCAAATAAAAAAAGAACTCGCAGTTAAAGTAGAGTAATTTTTACACAGAGAATGGCCGCAACAATGCAATAGAAATATTCTCGTAATTGTTGTTTACACAGAGACGCAGTGTTGCACATGGAACATAAAGTGCAACTGCGTTGACCCTCTCTCCCACTTCACCACAACTTGCCCCCTTGTAGCTCCTGCAAAGTTCACCCTTCGTTACCTGTTTGCTTGATGCGTTTTGCAATTCATATAAATTTTATTTGTTCAACTTTATAATGGCAATGAAGTTGATGTTACCACAAAGCTTTCATGCGCTATGTGTGTGTGTGTGCATGTAAAAGAGATGGCAATAATAGCAGAGAAGGAGATAGCAAGCAGCACACACACAATATATAGAAAGTTTGTTGTGTAAAAGTTGATTGTTAGCAAAAAAGTTTGTTCTTTTGGGGTAACGCATAAATTTGTATTATTTATTGTGGGCGAAAGAGGAAAAGGGAAAGAACTGTAATGGTTCAATCTTTTTGCTGCATTTGTTAGCTGCTTTTTTGTGGCATTTGATTTTGTCGATTGCAGTCATCAAGCTGCTTATTGGCTGCCAACTAAACTGACACAGCTGCAGGACAACTTCAAGAATACCAATCTCTTATATTATTATTCTTACATTTCATTGCCCAAAGGGACCCTTTATTGTTAAATAGAACAAGAACCAAGACCGAGACCGAGACCGAGGCACTTGGCCTTTGGCATTTGTAAACTTAATTATTGCGTATACGACACGTTTACACAGCATAATACATGCACAGCCCACACACAGAGACGCGTATACATTTATTTATATAGCTATCAGGTTGTTGCTTTTGCTGCTACTTTTATTTATGAGCTGCTTTAGCATTTGCACAAAATTTCCCAGGTGTCTTATTTTTCACTCGAACTGACTTTAAAGAACTGTTTCGTTTCGTTTCATTTCGTTGTGTTGTGTGTTGCGTTATTAAAATTTGATCAAGCGCTTATTTCAGGTTCAGCTCGCAATGACTACGTTCAGGTTACTTCTTAGTCAGCTTTTGCCTGCAGTCATTTGCTGCTTACTTTACGCTGGGGATGCATTTCTACATGCGCTATAATTCGAAATGGCAGCTTAAATTATATCGTCGTGGCTATTGGCCACGTTAACACACACACGCACACACATACACATACACACTGCAAAACGTTTGCCTGCATTCAGCTGCTGCTGCTGGTCTTTGTTCTTTGTCCTCTCCCGCTCGCACTCTCTCTTTGCTTACCCTGGGTAATTGTTGCAACAAGCGCAATTGTCGACTGGATGGCTGCCATCAACAGCAACAGAGCAACAGCAACGTTGCAGCAGCAGCAACAGCTGTATGAGGAGGTGACCGACAAACCCTTTGTCAAACATTCAGCTCTGTGTGCTCTCTACTCCCCTTGCCCTTCTCTCCGCACTCGCTGTGTTTTACTTGTTCAAATTTAGTTTGACGCAACTTCCATTGTCAGCTGGCCGAGCTTCGACAGCGATCTGACCAACAAGCTGCTCAATTTAATCTGCCTGCAGCAGACAGTTTATGCAGGCAGAAAGAGCGATAAAGAGAGAAAGAACAAGAGAGAGGAAAGGTAGACAGGCAGACAAAGATGCAGGAAGGCTGGCAGACAGGTGTAAATCGTGGGTGGTGCAATCAAGTGCAGTTAGCCAAAAACATATCTATATTCGAGCCCGTTTGTCTGCTGCTGACTTTCACTTGATGCCCCAAAGGTATCCCAACTAAATGTGGCTTGCCAGCTTCAGTTGCCACTGACAGCGCTGTCAGCTGCACAGCCAACATTCGGAAAACTATATTCGTTAATTGACTAACAATTGCTTTTAGTATTTTCGACAATTCGAAAACCAGACCTTGACTAATATAGTAAAAAAACAAGTAAGAAAGCTCAAAGTGTGCTCGACTGTGAGATACCCGCTACCGATTTGAAATAAAAGCAAAACAGTGCGGTATTATACTTAAAATATACCAAATTAATATACTGAATAAATTCTAAGGTATATATTTGATATATTACATAGTACTACATTTCAAATTTATTAAAGGGTATAAACTGTACAACGTTATCAGCCAAAACAACTAAAAATCGTATTAAATAGGCGTTAAATCTCTTGCTTAGAATAACTTACGAAAACTCTGTTTATCCTGTATTTATGGAAGCGTCAATGAAACCAAAAGGAATCAAATTGAGAAGAAGCTATAACTGTCTCTATTATAAATGCCACATTAACTCTTCTAGTTCACTTCTTGCGAATGTGGCCTAAACTCGAAGCTTTTATTAATATAGTTTCTGGCCACATATATTTTGGTCTGCTACTTAAGCATTGCGAAATATTAGATGGCTGTTTTATGGCCAGTCTTCTGCAGCTTACAACTTTTGGTAAACTTACCTTTATTTTATGGCACTTTTTTATGCAGTGGCAATCAATTGAATGGCCACAAAGCGATTTGTGTCAGCTCAATGACAACTACAACCACATCAACAACTTCAGCATCTATCGGCTATTGAGAACAGAGCATTTTAATCAAATTGAATTGGCTTTAATGCCACCCAATGGTCATCACATGATGCCACACAAAAACAATACCATACATTTGCGCATTAACGCCACATTATTGTCTGAGGTGGGGAGGGGGGGAGACAGCTAAAGAAGCTGGAAGTGGGAACAGAACAATGGAGCATTCATATGGAGCCCAAGGTCAAGCCGCTAAAAATCATTGAGCAACATCAAAGCGCCATTGTTTTGGCTTTGGGCCACCAAATGTTAAGCCAAATGAAATGAACAAAACGCAAATAAGTAAGAAAAAAATACCAGAGACCAAGACGCAGATGACGACGAAGATTTATGCCAATTGGTCTTGAGCAGCGGCTACCTTGGCGCCTAGCCTCGCCTTGAGTCTTGCCTCTTGTGTCTTGCGTCTTGCTTGCAACTCCTGTGTGACTAATGAACAGACTTAAGAGTTCTCGCCTCTCTAACTCAGTCGCAGTCGCAGCTTCATTTTTGGACATTTGCTCAGCTTTTTGGCTTTTATTTAGCCATTGGTCCAATCGCCCACATATTCGCCTTGCCTTGCTTTGCCTTCTAAATGCTCAGCACTTCTTTATTTGGTGGCAAAGCTAAGCCTGTTTCCTGACTGCCTGCTGCCTGATGACTGCTTGCCTGGCTGCTCATTAATTTCGCTTAACTTCACAAATTGCCAATTGTGCGCATTGGTCAACATTTTTGTTTCTTGTTTTATTTTGCCTTGGCTTTTGCTTGTGTTGTTCTGCTATTCAGTTCTCGGCAACTGTCCGTCTAAATGTCTGGCATTGTTCTCTATTGCTCTGCTGCCTGTATTTATTGCCTTGACTGCCAATTTGTTTTGTGTTGCCATTGTTATAAATGCCACAAGCCACAGGCAGCGTGTATGCTGACTATGTGCTGCACTTCGAATTTATTGAGAAGGAGTTAAGAGATCAAGAGTGGCAAATTGAATTGCAATAAAGTGAATTTGATATAAATACTAGCTAATTCAGGTATATAAAATACAATGCAGTTAAATGATATAAAATTCTTCGTAATACAATTATAAAGCATCTATATATTGGAGTGAAATAAAATAATACAAATACTGGAACAATATTAATAAATACTTCATAAAATAAATAACAAATATGTTCATTATAGTTAAAGAATAAAATAAATATAAATAGTTACATTTAAGAAAATAAAATAACACATTACTGATTTATTAGTAAATATTAGTTTACTTTCCCTTCATCAAAGTCTTATTGAATTGCTTGAATTGCTTTTAAAAAATTAAATAATATTAAAATATTGTTCGAAATACATCAAATATGTCATCATATGTTAGTTATGTTTCTTTATTTTATTTTTAACTATAAATACTTGATACATAATTTGTTTTATTTTAATGTATACTTATTATAATAATTGATTATCTTATTATCTACTTTTTCTTTAATATAAAAATTTATTGAATATACTGTTTAACTTTATTTCGATATAAATATTTGAAATTGGTTTATTTTACCGTATTGCAACTCTATTATTTACGAATATTATCCTCAAAGAAGAGCAGTGTGTTTGACATTCGTTGTGACTTAAATTATACTTGCTTCTTGCTTATGGGCCACGTTGCAGCAATTGCTGTTGCTGTTCTCGTTGCTGTACCAATTGTTGTAGTATGTGCTCATGAGTTCTTAGTTTATGAAGTTCTGCAGCATTTGCTCGTCTGATGCCTCCAGCAAGCTTCCCTTTCCCTTTCCGCCCCTGGCTGATGTTTGTCTGGCACGTTACCTGACTGCCTGCTGTCTGCTGCCTTCTGTGTTTGAATCTCAGCATGTTCGCTGCCCATGCCCGAAACAATAAAAATTGTGACAAATTGCCATCAGCAGAGCACAAATGGGGCTTTTATTTAGTGATGACTTTTATGTGCTGCACATGGCGTATGCGTAATGTGGCCAAACGAAAAAGTCGAGCAACTGACCCCACCATCGACCCCTCGGGAGCAGCTTTAAACAATGCTGCTCTAGCGACGTGTCAGAACTAATATGCAGCATTTACAGCTTTCTGCTCCAATTCAATTAATTAACACTCACATTCAGCAACAACTTCATTAATCAAAATTGTGTTTTTTTTTATTGTTACAGAATGCGAATGCAGACAACAATTATTCACACAATTATATACCCGGCAAGCTAACGGAGTTGAAGAACAAACAGCTGGGCAATCCGAAAGCAGTGTCAAATTCACGACGTGGTCATAATCCCGACTCGGGTAAGTGTCAAAATAATATTCAAATAAGGAGCAGTTGGTGAAAGTTTTGTTGAACACTTTATTTGCAGAACTGGCTGAAAAACATTATAGAACTGTCATGGAGGAGGCAATGTGCCATGAGCCGCAAATGCGTTGCATGCGTGTTGAACGGGATCCCTCGAAAATCTACCGACCACATTGCACCAAGCTGTTTCGCTGCAGCGAAGACAGCGGCTGTTGTCGCAGTCGCAGCGAGATCTGTGCCCCAAAGGAATACCACGAAGTCGAGCTGACTTTCTATGTGAGTAGACCAAACAAATTTCATATTTATATTCAAAATATTTTTTTCCAAAATATTATTGCATTTAAAACTAAAGAAACTTAAGAGAAGTGTTAGTTTAAGTAATATGAAAGTGAGAACAATTGATGGGAACTGGGAACATCAGAAGTGTGTAGAATAGAGTGACAAGCAGTGCCAAGTTGACTGAGAGACCAAATGAGAACAGTTTGTAAGCACTTACATACCAAGTGGGAACAGTTTATAGGAAGAGTGAATACACATTGCATGCAAAGTGGATACAGTTCATAGATCAAAATAGGAACAGTTTGTAGGCAATTTAGGAACACATTGCAAGTAAAGTGAGCACAGCTTATGGGCACAGTGGTAACAGTTTGTAAGTGCACTTTGTTAGCAAAGTGAGAACAGCTTTCAAGCTAAGTATTCAACTACCAAAACCAGCATTAAATTTCGTAAGCATTTATTTAATTTCCGCTCTCTTTTGCATTGGCAATTAAACACTGTAATCATTTGAATATGTTGTTCAGCCACACACACCTTAACAATAATTGAATTCAGCACAAATACAATGCATAATTACATTCTCGATTTCAGCATATTGAATGCTCGTTACATCACAAAAGGTAACAACAGCGACAGCGACAGCAACAATATCAAGCAGCATAAATCACCAACAAATTGAATTATCATTGCGTCATTAAAAACTCATTTCTGAGAGCAAAACATAGAGAAAAAAAAAACAGAATAATATAAAAAAAATGAAAGAAAAGGTGAAACGATATAATTATGTTGCAATATGGTGCCCTCAAGCATGACCTACGCCCACCACCAGCAACAACAACCGAGTCGCGACAACGACAACAATCAGAGCAATTACTAAGAGCATGAGGGGGAAAGAGGGGAGTGAAAGGCAGGCACATACATAGAAGTCGCCACAGTCGAGGTACAAACCCATTGGGACACCGACTCTTGACAAATTGTGCGAGTTTCCAACGTTTTCGTTGCTTTTTTAAAGGCCCAGCAGCAATTTGGGGGCATGTGTGGCTTGTGTGGCATGTGGCATGTGCATTAAGTGTGCTATGCCTCGTGTAAATAAACATATAGGGGCTTGTGTCTACGTTTTGAATTCATTTAGGAGTTCCCCAAACACAAGCATTGCTCGCAACGATAGCAAATTAATTGAACAATTTACAATTAAAATAGCTGGCGTCGTTAGCTGTCACATAAACAGATTATAACAAAAGCAATTTGACAAAAAGTAATTGCCATTTTAATGCACCAAATAAATGCGAGTTATTAAGCATGATACACAATAGAAAAAGCTAGGAAAGATTTTAGATATAAAAGTAGCTGTACACAAAAAAAAAAATCAATTATAAAATCTTGAATCAAGATTGTATGATATAAAGCTTATTCTTTCTGAGCTAACAGCAACAACACCAGAAATTTGGTTCTAATTTCAAAGGAAAGTAATCCAACATTTTAAGAAACAAGAAACAATTTTTTTTATATCGAAAAGATTTTAAATCAAGATTTTCAATCTTCTTTCCAACGAAGATTAAACATTCTTGATACAAGATTTAATTGTTAATACATACATACAATTCTTTTAATCGATTGTTTAATTGATTTTTGATTTGTTCAAGCCAAACAAATTTATTTTAGAATTGTTTATTTTCAAGATATGCAAACTTCTCAATCTAGATATTTTTCTCTCTGAGTATATTTTTATAATTACTTTTACTACAGTCCAATACACGTATTTCTATATTTTAAAGTTCATCTCTCTCTTTTATTTTCACAAAAAATATTCTACATGTCTTTTGCATTTGACAATTTGAAAATGTTTACCAATATTGCATTTATGCATTTAGGCAATAATATTGCAATTGACATGAAATGCAAATAAATATAGTACATATATTTTGCATTTCTGATAAAACTTTTGCTCTTTTGCAAAGGTAAACAAAATGCATCTAGTTTATTTTTCGACAGAAACAACAACAAAATTCTATTGTTTTTGAAGAGATAGTTGAAATGAAAGGGCAATTGCATATTCCAATTACCTGTGAACTCAGGTGGCCAACATAAATCGACAAATAATAGATGATGATCTAACTAACAGCTCGAGGAAGTTCTGGGGCAACCAAACTGACCCCAAAATTTTGCAAATTGAGGAGTTGAAGTTGGATTTTGCTGCATAAATTCAAAGCATGAAACTTGTCGTCGTCCAAAGTTTTTGAGAGCACATTTGCCAGCTTCAACACTCAACTGGGCATTAGGGAGATTTGTTGCAGCTGTAGCTGTAGCTGCAACTCCAACTCGTGCTCTGATTCTAAGTCTCCTTCTTACCTGTTTACGTGCTTCGCAATTTGCATGTTGGCTGCCATATGCAAAACGTTTGGGATTTAAGCTGACAAAATTGCATTAAGCAGTAGCAGAAGCAGCAACAGCGAATGTGTCACGCACGATTTTCGCAACTGCAACAGCTGCTGCTTGCCCCGTTTAAAGAGCTTCACGCTCATTGTTTCAATAAGCTAAATTAATGTTTGTGTTGCGGCTGTCAATAAAGCAAACAGCCATGATTATGCATGTGGTCTCGTCATCTGCTCAAGGCTAAACGGCATAATTCGTGCCACATTTTGTGGCAAATTAATTAAACGCTCAGGCGCCCAGGACACGGACAGAGCCTACGATTTTGCCTGTCAGCCAAGTGACTTTTACTTACTTTGCATGCAGTCGAAGTCGATGTGGGCGACATGGACATGGACATGGCAAACTTCGTGGCGCTTCATGTGGAGGCGTTGGCTTTCACGTTCATTCGGCAACTTCTTGCTTAGGTGAAAGTAACACCATCTCTCTCTCTCTCTCTCTCTCTCACGCTCATCTATCTTTTTTTTGCTCTCTGTCTCACTTTGAGTACATTGAACCCAGAACTGAGGCAAGGCGTCATAAATCTCGAAATGCTTGCAACATATGCAGCGCCTTTTGCCTTTCGTTGCCTTTGCCTGCTGCTGGCTTTGGCCTGGTCTGAAGTTACATCGAGTGCATTGCCCTCTTACCGGCCAACAATGCAGACTGCAGACCCCTCTTTCCCCTTTCCCCTCCCTCTCTCTTTCGCCCCCTCTTCGCTCCCCACTCTTCTGTAAAATTTGCCCAACATAAATTATGTTTTATAAGAATGTTTTTTTGATGCTGCTCGCCGGGATGCAATGCATCTCTCTTTCTCTCTCTCTCTCTCTCTCTTGCTCTCCCTTTGTAGCTATCTCGCTCACGCTTTCCCTGGGATCTCAAGCTGTTTGCCTGGCACTTGACACCTCTCAATGACAGCCGCTGTGCTGCCTCGTGTGGCTCGTGTGTGTGTAAACTTTGCTCCTCTGCTCCTGCACAGCTCTTTGCTCCTTCGTTTTCCTCTTCCTGCTGCTGCTGCTGGCCACACATTTCGGTGCTTTATGGAGACAGCCAGTAAAGGGTTTGCTTCTTTATTTTGTATTTTTTTGGTTTATGTTATAGCTGGCAGCTTGCATTTTTGCTCACATCACCAGACCGATAAAGTCGAGAGAGCAATGCAACTACAATGTAGAACTTTATCAAATTGCAATTCCGGGAATTTATCTAAAAAGCATATGTTGAAGTAAGGTTTCAGCAACAAATTCTAAAAACAGCTAAAAGATAATCAGTACATTTTCAAGATCAAATTGAAATACCGCTTGAATTCAAAAGAATGCTTTAATTGAATATAATTAAAAATGTTCAAATTTTTTAATGTGAGATGTCTTTATCCTAGCTTTTGGAGCTATACAAATCCTCTTAAAATATAATTATAATCTTCTAAGAACTCTATTAACTAATTATCAAAATCAGGAAACTGCTGAAAGATAATAAGGCAATTTTTTTGGATCAAATGAAGATAGTATTTCAATTGAAAATGCTTTAAGCAGCTCATTTGAATGTAACTAAACAAATAAAAAAGTATACAAAAAATACCAAATTAATATACCAAATTAATATACCGAAAGTGTATAAAAGTATATCGAAAGCTATATTAATTTACTCTTGCCTCACGATTAGCGGGTTAAAAAGTATATTTTACCGCCTAACCTAAAAATCATTTTAAGATATAATTATAATCACCTACGAACTCAAACTAATTAGACATATTATAGATTTTAAAGCGAATGTGCAATTTTATGTCTAGATTTTCGTCTAAAAACTCTGCTCTAAAAATGATTTAAACATTTTTAAATAGAGTACGTAAATCTTCGCCCTTTTTCAGTCTTTGAAAATTCCGCATAAGTATTAAAACATTCACTTGACTTTCGTAGAAGCCAAGGGGCCGGAATAATTGCGTGTGGTTTTGCCAAAACTTTTATTGGATAATTAAACACTCTTCTGCTTAGAGTCTTATATGCCCTGTGCTCAACTCATGTGTGCATAAGACTTCAAGTCGAAAGTTTTTTTGCCGGAAAGTGTGGCATAAATATATTTTTCAAATTAAAAGCCATATAGGAAAGCTGACGACAAGAAGCCAAGCAAGGGGAGAGAGACGGGAGAAGCATTGCCTGCTTGCCTGCTTATCTCTGTGGCGCCACAGCGCGCACATGTGGCAGCAGCAAAAACGTAGCAAGTGCAAGCAACATACTCATAATTAAATTCATGCATGCAACGGGAAAAAATCCTTAAAAAAAAAGTCACTGTTTGCTTTACTTACCTCAACGAATATGCGGGCAAAAGCGAAGCATTTGATTGTCAATTTTTTCAGCATCTTATTAGCATAAATAGAAAATCAGCAATGTTAATGCCAATTGCCAGCAGCTTGTAGATTTGTAAGAATCTTGGAAAACACAGTCGCAAGTTAAGTGAATAAATATAGGGGAAAAATATAGAAGTAAATTTGAGAAAAGAAAAGATTGCGTTATAGAATTCTTGAACATCTTTCTGTCAATGTTGAATGAAGTTGCAGCGAACTTATCAGCTAAGCTGCGTAACTTGTATTTGTGAATAGAAAACTCTAGGAAAACTAGAAAACATTTGCTGCCTTAGCAAAGTTTGTTTCTATCAACGGAGCTAGCATCTCTTAATAGTAATTTGTAGTGCATTCTGCCCACTTGACGACTTGGATGAAGAGTGTAAACGCCCCCCCTTACAATATACTTAGTACTAAAAATTGTACTACATTTTATATGGATGGCTTGAGTCCTTGGTGCACTCAGTGAATAAGGAAGAAATACGAGGGAGACAGAGAGACAGAGAGAGAGGGAAGAGGAGCACCAGCACCTAGCACAAAGCAATAACTGACTAATTGCTTGAGTCCAAAGTGCGCACACAAGAGTTCGTTGAGTATTTGCATATAAACACACACACAACCTAACCTCAATTAGGGTGGCACAAACACATTTAGCAAGAGGGAGACAGAGTGAGAAAGAGAGTAAGAGAGAGAGAGAGAGTGAATGAGAGATGGAGGCAAGCAAACTACTTATAGTTATGGCATATATCATGTTATGGACATGAGACTCAACCACTTTGCTGCAATTTTAGATGCGGTTGCAATTCAAACAGCAGCAACAACAAAAGCTCAACTGAAACAAAGAGTGGAAAAAGGAGAACAAGAAGAAGAAGAAGGAACAGAGAGTAACAGAAGCAGCAGCAGCACTTTGCACTTCCGTTTCCGGCAATTATTGTGCTGCAGCACTTGATGCGACCTCAGCAGGATTTTTGCCTCTTTTGCCTGCTGCAATTTTCTTGAATTTCATGTTTTCCAAACACACACACGCACACACATACGCAAACACACACACACACACACACACACATTATAACTAAAAACTTGCGTGCTCAAAGCAGCAGCAAGGACTCTTGTCGATTAGGCAAGGAGCTGAGAGCGGAGACTGGGAAGGGAAGGACGATGAAAACTCTGTGGCTTGAACATGTCGAGCATGAAAAACTTTTTCAATTCGTTGCATTCCAAAATTTGCATAAACATTTTACCTCACAACGCAGAAAAAAAGAAAAGGAAAAGTGAATGCGAAAACTCAATTTGTGATTCTTGTTTTCAAGAGTTGCAAGTTTTGCATACAATACCATATATCAAATATGTAGAAATTTTGCAAAGCTTATCAGTACGGTTTTTTCTCTTTTTTTTTTTTTCTTTTCTGGGTGTCAGTTTTGTCGGTTTTCTGCTTTGATGCGTCCAATCAAAATTCAATGGTCGACTAGCTTCAGAATTTCGGGCAAAACTTGCTGTGCTGTTGCTTGTTGTTTGTTTGCCTTTTGCCAGAGAGAGCAAAATATGTCTGCTGTGTGTTGTGTTTGCTTAGTTTGATTAATAACCGAGAGCTATAATTTTAATTAAACGAATCCAACTTAATTTATGCAATTCATACGCAATTCATCATTTTGCACTTGTCATGCAACAGCAGCAGCAACATCAACAACTCGAAACACAAGACTTAAGTCGCCAGCCTCGGAAACTGTCTGCTAATGGGAGTAGACAGCGGCTTAGGCCAAGAGGGATTCAATTGCTTGAAATTTGCATTCAATTTGATCAAATGCCAAATAATATGCCACTGGCAAGTGGCAGCTGTCAGCTGACAACTCATTTAGCATTACAACAACGATGACAACTCACTCTGCAGCGAGTTTTGAACCCTAAGCAACTTTTGTCATAATAACAAACTGCATATGCAAATGCCGCTGACATAATTAACAGAGGTCAAATGACAATTAGGCAAATGACTAAACTAACTTTAACTTCTTATTTTCAGGTCTCGACGGTTGGATCACGCAAATCAACTACTGAGAAATTGTCATTTGTCAATCATACCAAATGCCATTGCATTGAACGCACCAATTTCTATAACGGAGCTCTCTCCAATGTGGGAGAGTTGCAACAGGCGGCCATACTCAACTGCAATTGTCCCAAACTCTTTGAGAAGATCATACAGAACGATGGCAAATGTCGCTGCGATTGCACATCGAGCAGCAATCACTGTGCTTATCTAAAAACCGGCATCGAACACTTTTCCATGAAGGATCGCAAGTGAGTGTCGCCTAAATAAATCATTCTTTAAGTAGCGAGTAGCTTATTTTATTGTTCATTTTCATCCTTCTTCATACAGATGCATACATCAGGGCATTTGCAAGGCGCCCACCTGTCAGTATGGCAATTATATGGAGAAGCACGGACGTTGCCCCAATGAGAACGAGCAGAGCAACTACAATGCCCACAATTTGTCGTAAATGGTGTGCGACACAAGTATTAGAGCATAAGATCTGTTATATTACAAAACGGAGGTCTGAGCCAGGTCAAAAACAAGCTACATTGTCTATCGAATCATTTAACAAAACAAACAAAACAAAAACCAAAGCGAAATGAATGTTTTATGTTGTTGCCTGGCGAAGAGTAAAAGAAATGAATTTAGTTGCATATCCTATACAATTTACGAATATATAATATAATATATCCGCTGATTGCAAAACTGTTTTACAACAGTCTTTCAGTCTTTTGTCCCTCCCATTTTTATTCAACAGATCATCTATCTTAACTAGCTGTAAAAATCTATATATGTATGTGTGTACTACGATCGAACAAAAAACGAATTCGAATTAAACGAAATCGACAACAAATAAGCAATTTATTTGCAAACGAAAAAAATAAAACTGAGTAAAAAGCATATATATTAATTGCAAAAAATATTCCAAAATATAAATTGACTGCGTTTTAGTTTAAATTTACTATTCATATGTTATTTAATTATAAATGAAAAACAAAACAAACAAAAAACACAAAAGCAAAACAATATATATAATTATTAGAAATTTTAATCATACTATATATATATATATATATATATATCATAAATATTATTATATGCAGCACTAAATACAGCAAAAAGAGAAAACAAAATGAAAACGACAACAAAAATCAATATTGAAACTGCTCACAAAACAGAGAAAGACAAATGTTTTGCATTTGGTATTAATAATTATAAATTTATATAATTAATTTCTAGTCAAACGTTTACACATGATTTGTTTAGCAAAAAAAACAAGCATTTAATACAAATTACATACTATAATATGCGTTCATAAACATACAAACATACTCGTATAGAGAACGATAGACATAATTCATGCTATACTTACGTAACATAACTTCATATATCCGACTGTCCCAACAACTGTCATTCTCTCTAGCAAAAACAAAAAAAAAAAAAAAAAAAAAAAAAACAAAGAAAACTTAATTATAATGAACTTGATATTAATTCAGAAGCCATTATGGAACCCACCAGCGAGAACACAATAATAACTATGAATATATTCACAAAACAAGAGAACAACACTTCAACATTTTAACATAAGTTTAAGTTCTCTGATTTTAGTTTGACTTTAAACAATAAATCATCACTGCAAGGACTATGTTTTAAAATGTGAGCTAAAATCAAATACAAATTTATTCACATTAAATTCAAATCACGTTGTGTTGTGAATATGAAAAGCATTGGCAATAAATAAAGCGAAAGCAATTGTTGTTTCGTATGAAAATTAAAATAAGTACATATATGGTAGTTTGTATATGTATTTAATTCTAAATAATTTAGTGCTCATATACTATCGAAATTCAACATTTGAACATTATCAAAATTTAATTTGAAAGTATTCGCAATTGATTGCCCAACAATGAGCCGTTAATAAGTATTTTTGTGCTTAACTTGTTTTCACATTTATTTGCCATAATTTATGAGCATTTTGTTTGCTCAAATATTATTATATTTATTGAATTCCACACACACTCGCACACACCAACACACACTCATAAGCACTCACAAAAACACACAGAAAGTGGCACTCAAATGCGCAAATTGACCCATAAATAAATTAAACATTTATGTAATTGTTTTTAGAGATGTTATGCAAACAAATAAAATAAACATATGTATGAAATATATACTACTACAAACAAACAAAACAAAAAAAATACAAAACAAATAAAACCAAACATTTCAACACGATTTTATTTCTAACCTTAGCATAAATTTTAATGTATAATATAAATCAAACACATTGAAAGCGGATGAGCAAAAACATTTAAGAACAAAAAATAAAACCACACTTATTATAAATAAATGGCGCATTATTATTATCCATATAAATATAATCATAAAACGGAAACCAAATATTGTTTAATTGCTCAATTAATTATTGTCAATTGTCATTATTATGGTAAATTTATTTGCGGTTTGTTAAATGGCGAAAAAACGCTCGGAGTATTGACTGTGAATCCTTGAACTCTCTTTGTAAAGAGGGAGAATTAATTCCTGGACGACCTTAATATCCTTGAATGCCTATCGATCGAAATACGTAAGTCTTACGAGTAGATTAAACCACGTCCTTTGAAGACCATTAAAAAGTCATATCAGCCATATCTCACGTATTTTTGGAGTCACATGAGAGACCACTATCGAATTGCATTCAAACTTTTCAAAGATATTTTTCAAAATTGTACTGCAAAATTTTTCAAGGGGGAGGCATGCAAAATTTGTCAAAAACTCGAAAAGTCCTTTGTATCTCGGCCATTTCAAGGACTAGGAGGATGTCCTTTGGCACACAGATATTGCTTTTAAAACATAAGCGAAATACAAAATAAAAAGGACGAAAGTCCTTGAAAAAAACCAAGATACAAGGACTTTTTTTGTTTAGAGAAAATAGGCTATATCTCGGCCGTATCCTTGCCGATCCTGTCATGCGATATGTCAATCGACTTCTTTTAGTAAGGACTACCAACTGGTCAAAGGACATGCAAATCGTCCTGGCGGCTCTCGAGTTGTCCAGGATTTTTGATATTTAAGAGAATTTTTGGCGATTTTCGACACCTCAAGAAAATGACAAAAAGTGTTGCCTATCTTTAGGGCGCAAAATGTTATGCAGCTGGAAATAAAATACTTACTGTACACCATTTCCTATAGGCATTGATTACTTTAAATGACCAAATTAAAATACATTTGGAAGTTAATGATATAATTGTTGCCTAGCTTATAGGCGCTCAAGTAATATTTATTTACAGAGTATGCTTTTAGGAACTTGTCTTGAAACTAAATCGAATGGATATTTTTAAAAATAAATGGCCGTTTCTTAACAAATTGTTTAAGTTTATAAACATGTTTGCATTGTTCTTAAATCCTCTATTTATAGATAAACAGTTAATAAATTATAAGTTTATACATTCAAATATTAACTTTGCAATTAACATAGTAGTAAATAACTTAATCTAAGGTTGTGTCTACATCTTTACCCTATTTTTATATCTGTAACGAAAAACAACTTGATAAAGAATTAATTAGAAATCATGTAAAGGCTTTAGGGGATTTAAGTTTAAAATTTACCAAGGTTACATTAGAAAGCTGTCAAAACTAAAAGTCACAATGTTATTCGCCAGTTACTTAAAAGTATCAGCAATCGGGATGTGAGCTTTGCAGCAGTTGATGAGCGCAACACCTTTCGCCAGTTTTGCGAATAACAATCAACATTAAGTAGAAAAGTATACAGTGTACAGTAATGTTTTCGTGCTCGTCCTGGCACTCTCAGTCGGGCTAATGATAATGGCTTAGCAGCTAGGCAAACTTCTAATGAAAATGCATAACAAATAGCTCAGCAGCTAACCCATTTTCACTCACACGGCGAGAACCGCAAAGAGGAAAACAAAACACGCAACTCACGTAATTTCCACATACACACACACACGCACGCACATAGTACGATGTGGTTTCAGCATTATGATCTAAAATTTATAGAATTTATAAACAGAGAGCACCCAAAAGGGTTAACGATGATAGCGCCCCCTGGCGGCCAAGAGGCCAAGGCAACAACAACCACACAGCAACCGCACACATTTAAAGCAACAACAGAGATGGCTACATAATAAGAGTGAGAGAGAGAGAGAGAGAGAGAGAGAGAGAGAAAAGGTGTAAAGATAGCGAGCGAGCGGAAGAGCAAGGCAATAATGGTATCAATTAATGTGGCCATGGAGGATTCGGCGCTCTTTTGTGCAGCACACGAATGCATCGATTTGGCAATGTGAAATCACGCGGATATGCAGACAAGCCAAGCAAAAACTGCTAAAGCAAACACTGACACAGCAAGCTATGGGCGTTAATTCAAGGGGCGTGTCGCAATGGCAGCGGCAATTGCAACAGCAAACTGCAAACTGCGAACTGCAACTGCAACAACGAAAAGGAAAAGGATCAGTGCAATGCGTTGCAGCCTGCTCACAAATTAAAACCGCACACGCACAGAGGCAACAGCGCTGTGGCAAGAAGTGACATGGGGCGTGGCAAGGAGGAAGAGCCCAAAGGATATACGGAATTGTACTGCGGCACGGCAAATGGAGGCGTGGGAGTGACAAAAGGGGCAAAGGAGCTGGGGCAGCAATGATGTTTGCCATGATATGCCTGCATAATTAATTCTCACACACACACACACACACACTAGTGCACGAGGGGCAAGAGGTTGCCAAAGGAGCGAGAAAGCGATGGCGAGAGGGGGGGAGAGGCTACAGGTGGATGACGTCGCCTCGTGCAGAGAGAGGAAATGCCGACAAACGGCAAATGCCGCAGCGCTTAAATTGAAACTCATTCGCACACACACACACACACACACTAACAGAAGGCATACACATGAACTGACAGGCAGACAGAAATTTACATAAAGGAGCCGCACTCACACACACACGCGTAAACGCACACACACACACACATGCAGATATACAGACACAAACATGCCACAGTTCCCCTCGCAATTCCCACTCCAGGGTTTAAGTCTACGCTAAATGCGCTTAATTTCCCGTTCGCAACTTTTTGTGCCGCATACTCTACAGTGATCGGCAAAAGCGATTTCCACAACACCTATGCAAAATCACATTTGCATACTTTAAAATTTCAACAAGAATTCTACTTAAGTAATTAAGGTTTTATTATTTTAAACTACTCAAATTAATATACTTTACAAATTTATACTCAAAATAATGTAAGAAATTAAACTTTTTCATTATTTGTATTCATTTTGTAACTATTTAAGAAAAATTTTAGGAAATAGATCAGCAAAAGCGTTTTACACAATATGTTACTTATTCAAAAACACATTTTCATACTTTAATTTTTTGACAAGAATTCTACTTCAGTAAGTAATAAAGGTTTTATTATTTCAAAATACAGTAAATTAAGTTACTTTCAGAATGTTCTATTAATTAATTAAAACCCTTTTACACAACACTTATGCAAACTTTAATATTTCGACAAAAATTCTAATTCTGGTAATTTGGTTATTAGTACTAAAATTAATGTGGGTAAGATATTATTATTAACATTGTAAATTATTATTATTATTAATCTTTAGAAATTGTTACATTTTCTTTTTTACTTTAAAATTTTGAATGAAATTATAGTTTGTCTTTATTTTTATTATCACACAAATCGTGTGGTTTTAGTTTTAAATTTTATGTTGTAAACCTAGTGCGTATACGCAATATTAAATTTCAAGGGTAAACAATACGAACATTTAATATTAGACTATTCGCATGCTCCTAACAGCAAAGATAATTGCCATAAAGTATTCAGAGTTCGTGCAAAGTTGTTGAGCAGATTTTTTTGCTGCTATTGTTGCTATTGTTAATTGCATGGAAAATCTATGCAAACGAAATAAACAAATGAAAATTCGCGTACAATGTTTAAAATTTTCTTTTTTTTTTGTTGTGTATTTTCTGGTAGTTGCTGTTATTGGACTTTGGAAACGGCAATAATTAAATTAGCCAAACAACATTTTTAAAACTACAAACAATATAATTTGAAGTTAACGGACTGAAAGTGCGCACAAATAATTAGAATTAAGTTTAGCAAATTCAAAACGTAACAAAAAGATAATAAAAGACTTCCTTCAACTGTGTTTGTTAGACATGCTTGCATTAGAATATTGGCTACAAATTCATATAGATTAAAATGAATATGACTTTAGACTACTTAGCTACGAATAGTATTTAAATCTTATTTAATTTTAAAGTGCAAATCTAATAGTTCATGTCTGCGCTATTGCCTAACTCTCCTGTAAATGCAATATTTAGCATACTTTGCAATAGTGAAACCAACACATAACCAAGCGATAGTAATACTTTGATAAGGCGGTTTGCTCTTAACTGCTTTCACCAAGGATTTCAATAGCTGAGCTGCGATGAGCTGAGTTTAGAATGGACTGTGTGGCCTCATTTATAGAGAGACGACCTTGAGTGTCACGTGAATGTTTGAGTTGTTATGCAGTCGAGATCGTGTCGGGTTTATAGCACCTTAGTCGGCATTGACCTTAGCCCAGAGCCCAGAGATACAGTCACAGTCAGAATCAGAATCAGAATCACATAATGACCCCATCGCCCAGGCACGCACAGCAGCTCAGTTTGCAGCAGGCGTGGCTGGAGTTGCCTCTTCTTTCTATTCTTTTTTTCTGAAGCACTCGCGATTATCCTCGACGACGCATCGGAATGGGATTGGTAACATTAAAGGGTATGGGAATGTGCTCCCAAGAACCCATAAACCGGCAGAGCTGCCCCATTCCCAGTTATGTGTGTGTGTGAGTGTGCCATTGATATATGATATGGTTGGGATTGTTCCCAACTTCCCGACGACGACGAGAGAGTCAAGCGAACCGACTCAACGAGCGGCGCGTGAAGAAAAAGCTAATAAAAAATATTTACACATGCACGCTTTTTGTGCGCCTCTCTTTCTCTGTGTGTATGAGATGTAGATGAAAATGTATCTTGATAAGAAACGATACGCTTGTGGCACAAAAGAGCTAAGCAAGGTACGAGCACTCGTCCCTTCCTTCCGCCTGCTGCCTGCTCACTGTGGGAGTGACATTAAAAGAGCACTGCGAAGTTGATTAAATGGAAAAGCCTGCGAAGCATTGCCATCGACTGACACACTTTGCGATTGCATTTGGCATTAAAAGATAAGATTAAATGGAATATTTTTACTAAACTATTCTACATCATTTAATGTCTTATAGAGAAAACTGAGTCATGCGAAGTGTGAATTGATGCAAGCTCAACTGCAAGATAAGTTAGCAAAGAGCTGATTAAATTGCTTTACAATAAATCTCATAATTAGTTCTTGACCTATTTTCTTTTCTAGGGGCACCTTCCCCATCCTAGAGGAACTTAGTTTCGAAAGCACTTAAATCAGTTCAACACATATTAAATTTGAGATATATGTTAAAAGTGGAGTATGGTAAAAACACAGTAAAAACTGCAATGAAAAATAAAAATAATAACGTTAAAATATAAAGTAGAAAACATAAAGTTAATAAGCTACACAGATCACAAAAATGAGTTTCTAGAAAAATATTGATTTACATGTCTAAAGGTCAATTGAAATTACATTTGTGAGTTGTAAAGCACTTTATGAGCACTTAAAAATGAAAAACAAAACGAAAACATGCACATTATTAACATTTGGAAGTGATTAATAGATTAGAGCTTAATAGCTTGCCAAACACTTGCAATTGACGACCTATAAAATTGCAAATAAATAATCTAAATGCGTACAAAATCATAAATTTATTATATAAACAGCAATAAATTTGAATGCGGTTTCTGCGAAAGTATTTTTAAAGGCGAGGTAAGGTTCGCATTTAACCCACATTTAAGGTTAACCAACGAAAAGGCATTAAAAATCCTTTTATGCCTCGATGTTGTGCTAACATTTTAACCATTCGATGTTGACTGCAAAGAAAAAAAAAGGTGGCAAACGAACCAAAACAAACCCAGAATTTGAGGAGGCAGAAACAGGCGCCGTGGCAGCAACAACAAACATTGAGAACAACAAGCTAAAGTTGCTGATTGTTGTTGTCGCTGCTGCTGTTGCTGTTGCTTTTGCTGCTGTGGCTGCCGCTGTGAAGCGTGTGCTAATCTTATTTTTATGGTCTCGACGGACTTGGACTTGTTTTTTGGTTGCTCACGCAGAGTGAGTTGAGACTGTGAGACTGTGCCGGGTGCGTAAATGTTGCTGCCAGAGTGTGTGTGTGGCTGCATTTGAGCCAAGTTAAGTTATTGGCAGTGAGTGGTTGTTGTTGCCGTTCGCTTGTTTGCATATTAGTCACAGCAGCAGCAGCAGCAGCAGCAGCAGCAGCGACTACTCGATGTCGATGCTGTGGATCAGAGATAAAGACAAGAGGGGGATAAGTTAGAGAGCACAGCGAGTACAACACACTAAATTGAGTATTAAACGAAAGAAATGATGTCGAGGCTGCACATCTGAGGCTATTAGAATTAATCAAAAGGATTTGTTAGCGCTTTGCAGCCGCAGGCGGTCAACACAAGGGGAATATCCAGTATCGAGTATAGAGTGTATATATAATCGCGCCACACACAAGTGTGGGCTGAGGTTTAGTTCGAGTTCGAGCTGTGGCTGAAGATGCTGTCGATGTTTTCGATGCTGCTGCTGCCCCATGAAACAGCTGCTGGCCAGAACAAGATATCGTTTGTCGACGCAGGATGCGAGTTTTGCGCATTTTGCGGTTAGTTTGGCAATAAATTTGTGCTGGCTTATTGATATTTATTATTAGCCCCGGAAATTGTGCTCATGTTCTGGCCATATATCGTTGCGATAATGTGGCGTTTGGGAATCGAAGAGCAGCGCCGAAGAGAAGGCATTTGATGTTTTAGCTTTAGCTTTTGCTGCAGCGCTTCTTCTTCTTCTTCTTCTTAGCTATTATTATAATTGATTGTATTTGTCAAGGCTTAACGATGTTTGTGTGCCGAGGTTAAGTGGGTCAATTGAATGACAAACCGGGATTAAACTGAACCCCAATCCGTTCACAACCGACATAGTAATTGCCGCCTTAAGTCCCCACATAAGCTGGCATCTTATGTGAGCCATAATAATACAATAATTTTACAACATCTTTGGGCGTTGTTACTATGACAATTTCAATTTGCAAATATGTGCATAAAATAAAGGTGCAAGAAAAAAGAGAAAGGCAAGGAAACCAAATCAAACACACATTGCAAAACATCTCAGCCCAATTCTCAGGCAAATTGCAGTCAAGACAAAAGGTCTTGACCGCCTCGACGTCTCCGCACACAACTTCACTCCTCTGCAATCCCCTCGAATCACACGATAAAAATACAAATTAAATGTGCAAAAAGCCGAATTTCAATTTCGCATTCGATTTTTCATCGTGTTATTTACAAGCTTTCAATTTCAAATGCGATAAACGACACAAGCAACAACAACAACAACTGCCAGTGGCTGTCACTATAAACGCAACAGATTGCATCAGCCCCGCCAGCGAGCAGACAGACGGAGGTGGGGAAGGGGAAAGGGGAAACAAGGGGGGACAAGCAACTGCGATCGTAGTCATATTCAAGACCAAATCGATTTCGACTGCGATCGAAGCGACTTCTCTCCTGGCATCTTGGCCTTTGCTATCTTTGGGGCACTTGCCCCACGCTTCTTCTGCAATGTTGTTGCAGCTGTTGTTGTTGTTGCTATAATTGTTGTTGTCGTTGTCGTTGCACGAGCAATTAAATTGCGAAATAATCATATTTATTGGTTGCCTGCCAACAAGATGGGCACCAAACACCCGCAAATGAAATGAAAATCAATTGCTAAGACCCCGCATACCCTGCAATTATGAACCACCTGCATTGGGGTATATTGATCGATATGTAAAAGTGAGTTGTTGATTGGAAAATTACATATAATTGCCATTCATCGAATGTTAGTCAAACAAATGCGTTTAAAATATAAATTGCATGAAACATAAAATACTAAGCTATAGCATACTCTGTAATTTATAAATAACAAAGTGAGTTCATGCATTCATCAAATGTCTGTAATAAATTGCACAGATAAACTGATTACAATATAAATAAATTACTAAGCTTTGCCCTGTCATTATGAAAGAGCTACAGTGGGGAATTTCACCTGTTTTCAATATTTGTCAACCATTTTATTGAAATGAATCTGATTGAAGGATGTGTTTATGATAGCGACCCTTATAATTAAACCACTAACTATAAAATTTATAGATTGAAGTGTCTTGAAGCTAAATGAGTTCATAAAAGATGCAAGAACAGATAGATTAAACAAATTTGTGAAAGTTTTGAATTGCCTAAATAAAGAAAACATATTAACATACAAAAGAAATTGCATAATTTATAAAATCCAACAATTGTTGAATGTATGTAGTGGGCTAAAAGATTTAGCTTTTTTCCAAAACGTCGTCGTAAAATGAAAAACAGAAATTTGAATTAAGTCCCGAACATTATAATACCCTAATATAACTTTTCTTTGCTTTTATAACAATCAATAAATAGATTCAACAATGTTCCCAAGCATTGCAGTAATTTAAAAAATGTCAACAGAGTATTAACCAGTCGATCACTTTTTAAACTAAATTCTTAGTGGTTTCTGCAGTGATGTTAGGCAGTTGACAGCATGTTAATTTGCCGTTTATACGACGATTCAAAAGCCTGGGCGTGGACAGGTCGCAATAATTGCTAATCGACAATCGATAATCGACAATCGGCGAATTGGCAAATGGCAAATGGCTTTCTCATAATACGATCTATGGAATCGAATGCCATCGAGCTAAGACGTTCAATGACCGGCGAGACAGTCGTGTGGGTGTTGCAAATGTTTCCCCTTGCCTCTTGCAACAACTTTCGCGTAAATCGCGCATACCCTACATACATGTATGTATATGAATGCGAAGAGATTTAGTTGAGTCTGCAGCTGACTCATGAAAAGTAAAATGGGGCGAAAGGTTGTAAAATGATTAAGAGGCGTTTGCATTAGACATCTCGACTATTCTGCTGCTGCTGTTAGTGTTGCTGTTGCTGTTGCTGTTGCCCTGCTGCCCTCCATTGGCTCTCTTTTACGCTAGGTGCATTAGAAAGTTCGTGGGAAGTCTTTTCAAGTCGCGATTGCCGCCTCCAAGGAGGAGTCGCCGCAAAGACACACAGAGCACAAGACACCAGAAGAGAGCTGAAAGTGCATCCAAAAAGGTTTTTCCATTGCCCGTGTGCAAATGGTATTCATAAAGGAAGCACACACACATTTGCAAAACTTAAGAGGTGGTAATGAAAAGCGCTAATGCGAACTAACATCAGAGTGAACTCATGTGTGTGTGTGTGTCAGCTGGGTGTGCAACTTTTATGTTAATTGAGGCAATGCGTCAATGGCATTCACTGCTCTTGCTCTTGTGCTGCAACTTTGGGTTATGTCAACTGTGAAAAGCGCCACGAAAAAGGTGCCAAACAGTTGAAAGCATCTCGAAGTTATCTCTCTCTCTCTCTCTCTCTCTCTCTCTCTCTCTCTCTCTCTCTCTCTCTCTCTCTCACACTCTCTTTCTATCCTTCTCTGTCTCTCTTGCTGTCTCAATCTCTGCCTGCCTCGCCGTGGGCCGCATCTCAACGTGTGGGCTTTCTTTATGTGCCACATGCTGTTGAACCAAACGACATTACTCTTCGACTTGCCCCACAAAAACTATTAAAGTTTCCAAGATGAAATTAAGCAAAGTTCCATCAACAAAAGCCGCCCAGGTCAACCACTATAAAACTTTACGAGACTCAGAAAATCAATTACATATTTCATTTCGTAAACTTCATTAAATGTGATTTAAGCAAATAAGTAATTGGTTTAAGCTTCGATTTTTTTATATCCTGTAAATTGGAACAACTTTCATTTAAGACATGACAATACACAAAATTCCAAATAAAATGCTTTAAATTTTATTTCAAACTAAAACATGTTAGAACTAAAGTAAAAATCTGTGAAAATGTCGGACATCAAAGAAGCACACAACGTTTTTAATGTCATTTTAAAAAGTGATAGACTTCTAAGATAGTGATAAACTGTAGTTCTTTTATCTACATTTGTTATAGCAAAATAATCAATAATAAAACAAATTAAAGTAAATATTATATACATATAATATTGAATTGTGCTTGGACTATGAGATGTTTGGTACTCATTTTTAATTACAGAAAAACAATGCAGTATTTTTCTTAAAAATTAATATACCGCAAAAAAAAACTAAAGTATACCGAAGGCTATTATTTGGCATATTGATATGGTACTACATTTAAAAATAAAATATACCAGATTGCCAGGCAAAGCAATTAAGACCCCTAGTAAGTAGGAGTTTTTCCCAAAAGTATGGAATCATAAAAAATGAAGTTATTAAGCTTAAAAAAAATCCAGACTCTAGTTACAAAATTACGCTTGTTATTAACATAGTTTTCTTCGCCTTGCGGGTTGGAAGTAGGCGTTGTAAAATTTAAAACCAACTTGATCTGCATACAAACATAAAAAGCCCTGTTGAAAATAACATATCTATCTATTATAGATAGATCTAGGTTTTTCTAAGGACAGAGACTTTCAGACGGACATGGCTATATCGTCTCGACACAAAGATATAATACCCTTCTAATCAATGGATAGCTGGTATAAAAATTACTTAAGTATGTATAGTAATCATGTCAAAGTTAATACAGTTAATGCTCTATTTCTGCAATTTTCAATGCTTTCCCCCCTCATTTGGGTTCCATTTTGATTCCTTAAACTAGTCTCACAGGCAAATTATAATAATTAGCCTGAACTGTCAGATAAATGCTGCGTAGTTTTATTGATTGAGTGAACGTTAGACGCAATTTAGACAGTTGCCCACGCAGACAACTTATGTTACTTCGATCTCAGCCTGTTTGATGCACATTAAATATAAATAATAAATGAAAATGGGCAAAAAAAAGCTGAGTTAATATTTTTTGCCATTTCTTTTTTTTTGCGTTTTATTACATTGGGGATTTTTATTGTGGGCGCTGCCATTTGGTTGCCAATTTAGCGATAGCGACAGCTACTGCCACATGAGGCAGCTGCAACAAGTGCGACAATTTCGATGATAAATGTGGTTTATTTTTGTCTGGCGACAGTCGTCCAAACTAAATACACACAGCGAAAAGCAAATAGCAAAAAGCAGAGCAGCCTCTATGTTAAAGGAGGCAACTCAGTCATGGCAAAGAGAAACGGTAGCCGACAAAGATACGAGAAAACACGAGCGAATACACAAACTGGAAATTGGGTCAATCAGCTATCCGTTGGGATCTCAAAACGCTGCTCGTTACTCGCTGTTCGTCTGTCTGGCTTTTCAATTTTTTTTTTTTGTTTTTTGTCGCCGCAAGTTCAAAGTTCTGCCACGACCCGGATATAAAGACAGACAAATAGAAAAATGTTGTGGCAGCGCAACTAAAAGCAAAGCCATAGGCAAACCCAAGCTAAAACCAAAGCTAAAGCCAGAGGCAAACACAAAGGCAAAGGCAAGAGCAATGAGATGCCATCAAAGGCGCGCCCTTGTCCGCCTTGGGAGCAAAGTCTTGCTCTTAGACTTGGGCTGGAGCAATCGTCGCAATCGTCGTCGACATCGTCTGGAGACCAATGCTTTGCCTTTGAGCGACTTGCGGTGATCATCACGCCGCCTGCTAGAGATGGGTGCGTGAGTCAATAAATCTATTAGATTGTTCTCTGACATCGACTCAAAGATACTACAGAGGATTAGCCAAGACACTTTACATTCAGTCTTTATCATTTCGATATTAAATTGAGTACAGCTCTGCAGTTAGCTTAGAAAGGCGAGGATTGAATGATAGTAATGAAGGATATATTTAATTACATTATTAGTAAATTATATTGCAAAATTAGATAGCCACAGACCACTGTGCTTGACTGTGAGATACACGCTAGCCAATTTTAATAAAAGCAAAACAATGCGAAAGAAGTATTATCGTTAAGATATGTCGAGTAAATATACCAAACAAATACTTAAATACACCAAAATTGATTTGAAAAGTTTTAGCTAATTTAGTTAAAATCAAAACAATGCGAAAACAGTTTAATAGTTAAAATATACCAACTAATATACCGAAAAAATACTCAAATATACCAAAATTAAATTTATAAGTGTTAAATTTAGTGTTAGTGTTAAAAGCAATACAATGCGAAAGCAGTCTTATCGTTAAAAATTAAAAATTAAAAGTATCGATACTAACATATTTGCCGTACAGCGATATTTTGTAGTATAGAACTATCTAAATTGAAAACACTTTTAAAAAGCAATTATATCTTTTATGTCTAACGAGTTTTTTTGTCACTCTCCTGATCTAAGATCTTCCAAAATCTTTACTAATTCCCTTACTTACATATATCAATCTTCTATTGCCACATTTACTGTCTTAATCAATAGCTTCCTCGTGCCTCAAATAATTTATTTACAATTTGGTTTCCATCTCTAGCTCAATATCTGGTTGCAGGCATCACATTGCAGTTGCAGTTGCAGTTGCAGTTGCAGCGTGTCTCGGACTCTGGCATTGTATACACAATGTCTTGTGTTGTGTTGCTGGATTGTTTTTGTTTTCGGCGTTGTTTCTCGTGTTGTTATTGTTTGGTCAACAAGCCGCGAGAGAGGGGGCACAAGTTGTACATTCGACGTTGTAAGTTGTGAGACTTCGTCTTCGTCTGCGTCTTCGACAACGTGTTGTTCGGTAATTATCTTTTATCAGCACAACGCCTCAAGTTATGCTGCGTTTTTGGCCGCCGCATCGCGATGCCTTAATCATTCTTATCGTCGGCAAATCTTCTCTATGCATCGAGAGAGAGAGCGAGAAGAAGGGAGAGTTCAAGTTCAACGAAGGTCGAAGTTGCAGTTGCAGCTGACATGGGTAGCTCAGCTTGTGGTTGCATTGTACAATTAAAAAGCGTAACGTGCAGCAAACAATGATGCACTTTGAGACTTGTTAGAGAGTGTGTCTCTTTTTTTCTTTCTCTCTCCATCTCTTTCTTCCTCTGCGTGTTGCTGATAAGCACGTGGCCATCAGGTAGCTGGACAACGTGTCGCTCAGCTCGTTTGCAGCTCTAACCACACAACAACGAGACGAGGTCGCATTTTGATTGATTAAACGCACGCATGACAGTTGATGCACTTAGACACTGCACCCCGCTCGCTCTCTCTCTTTCTGTCTCTCTCTCTCTCTCTCTCTCTCTCTCTCTGTCTCTCTGCCAATTAGTGTTGCTTGTTGAATTTGGGGATTTGGTATTTTGGAACCGTCGTCTTAATGCCGCATTTTGATTACCCAAGCGTAGGCAATTTTCTGTGTCAAACAGCCAAAAATGCATCGTGTTTGGTGCTTTGGTGTTTTGCTTAATTGCCAGAGGCCATTGAGGATTATTACCGGTTGACCTTAGCGCTCGCTTAGGTTGCCTCATCTGCATACATATGTGTGTGAGTGTGTGTGTGTGTGTTTGCTTGCTGCAGGGTGGGGCAGGGATCTCTGCACTGTGTGGCAGCTTCGATTATGAAATCTCCAGTCGAATGTTGTGTGTGTGGTTTGTGTTTGCATTTTTTGCACATAAATTGCTTCGACTTTGACTATTTTAAATGCTTGTGACTCTTTTTTTTTTTTTTTTTTGTTTTTGGTTTGCTGTGTTTTCCGTTTCGTTTTTCTAACTTTGTTTTGGGGCGCCCAGAGCATCGAGTGTCTGCCAACTGTGGGGAAAAATGAGACAATGTCTAGAGAGGCCCGGCTAGCGAAATATGACTTTTATGCAAATTGCTTTGTAAATTTGCGATATTTGTTGTCTGTTGTGGATTGTGTGTTGCCAGCGGTTTTTCCTGCTCCCTGTTGTTATTTGGCTCGTTTTGCAGTTATTGTAAACCAATTTGCCAACGTGATTTGTCTTTTCCCTGCTCCTTTATTGCTCATGTTGTTGTTGCGGTTTTTTTTCTCCCTTGACAGTTACTTCTTGAGCCGTTCCTGCATAACGTTTATTAGCCAGTGGGTGTTGTTGGCCCGGTTAAATGGTCTCGGCTCTGGCTTATTGTCGGAAGTGTGAAGAAGAGGTCTCTGACTCTGACTTCGGCGCAGTCGCTGAAGCTGACTTTTGGCTTGCGGCATCACAAAATTGACAGTTGCTGTTTGGCACTAATACCTCTTGTGTAATAACTGTGATGGGTAGCTAAGGTTTTGAGAGTTACAGCTAACTACTTAGTAAAAAAGTATAAGGTTCTAAGATCTAGAAAAAAAACATGTAGTAAACCAGAAACAATGTTCAAATTAAGCCCCTAACCTAAAATCCTTAAATCAAGATCAAAATTTATGAAAAATTAAAGATTAGTCTTTTCTGAAATTTTGTATTTTTAATTTAAATCTTTTTTCAAGAACTTGTAAAGACTGAAATCTTCTTTCAAAATTTATTTGAGGTTAAAACCTTTTTTAATAATAACTTTTTTAAGATCGAAAAGAATTAAAGTTAAAGTAAAGCAAAGAGTTTTATTCTTTTATTTTAAAATAATTTTTATCTCTAAGTAAAACTAAATATTTCTTAAACAACCTATATTTCTTATCATTTGCAATAACCGACTGCACTTTACCTTCATGTTATCTTTTTTCTATAAATATTAACTATAAAGTAGATCAGCTACTCATATTATACATATAAACACTAAGCACATATTTAATGTGTAAATTAATTAGTCATTTAATCTCAGACTATTAAATTGCAAATATATTCTTTACCATAGATTAATTCATTGCCGCTAGCTATCTGTCTTTTACAGTAGCATATAACTGCAAATGCATTTCAATTAATTGAAGAATCTAGTAAGCATGTTGCATAAATTAATTATGAGTATCTGCTAGTCGAGCGTGCGCTTAAGTGAGCTGCTTGCTGTCTTACTGCATTACAGCTAATTACTACGTTTTTAATATTATTTGACACAATGACTTTGCAGCCTCGTATTTCCGGCATCTTAACTGCCTTGGCACAGTTCCAATGCCCCATTTTCTGACCTTACTCAAAGAGCACACAAAAAACTAAGCAGTATGTTTGGGGCTAATAAGTAAATGTCAGTGCCAATTGTTGGCCTACTAAAGAGAGACAGGTGAATAGAAAAAAAGTGTGGAAGAGCGCCCACCCACGGTCGAGGTCTTAAATACTCTAACTGAAGCCGAAAAGCAATAAGAGTTCGTTAGATAACTTATAGTAATGTGCTAGATTACTCATAGAATTCTGAAGTTTATTAATTTCACAGTTCTCATTTTCATTCAAGTCAATTACACAGCGTTGCTTTAAGTGAAATATATCGCATTTAAATGTGCCCTCAAAAAGTTTGGCTTAATGACCCCCATTTGTGTCAAACAGCAAGCAACAAGAAAAAACTTTGATCATAAAACAAATTAACACTTGCGCTTATTGCCAAAAATAAAGCAATTCATTTGCATTTTGATTTTGCATGCGAGTGTGAATGCGAATGCGAATGCGAATGCGAAATGTGGCCCACGCAAACCACACAAATGGTCATTGCTTTTGAGTGCAGTAAAACCAACAAATACCAAACTGGCGCAGACATTAAATAGACGAAAACGACGACGTAAAGTCTCGAAATGCAACGCCAGATGCACTTTTCCTAACGCCTCACCTCACCTCTTCTCTGGTCTGCGGAGTCGCCCCAGTCATCGCACGCCTCATTGCAATGTTGCCAACTTGTTACGCACTGTCTCAAAGACCCAATTGAATAGACTTGGCGGCCCGAACTCGTATCCGAATCTGCATAAAGACAACTACAACCACAACAACTACACAAAAATACACCAAATACAATATACAAATACAAATACTCACGGCCCAACCCAAAGCAACAGAGTCCGGCCCCATCATGCATCATCATTAACAATCGTTGTCGTTGTCGTTACATTGTCGCTGTTGTTGTTGTTGTTGCTGTTGGTGATGTTGTTGTCGCTGTCGCGCCACCAATGTTGCCTCCGATGTTTTCTTTAATGTTGCGGTCGCCGTCATGTCTATGCCACTGATTTTTTTTCGACCGTCTATTTTCGCACAAAACTATTTATTTACTTGCGTTTTTCATATCATTTGGCTTGGGGCATCACAACTTTGCCAGTGCACAAGAATTTCCCCGCGAAGTTCTTGGTTGAAGTTCGTATTCTAATTTTTGCGATTGGGTAAAGAAAACAATGCAATTTTGTTGGCTTTTGAAATCCTTAGAATAATAAGCAATAATAATTTAAAGTTTCATTTGAAATTTTCACACCTAAATTTAATTTATATTGAATAGTAAATTAAACATATAATTTCACACATTTAGCAGGTGTAAAGTTTAAGTTAGGCCTTGAGAGGTATGTATTTCAAATTTGCTTGAAAGATCCTTTTGTATTAATTTGAAATACTAACTTGAAAATGTAACATAAATGACGATTAATCTATTAATTTTTTGAAAATTTTGTGGTTTTGTTCAGCTAAATATTCTAATTTAAATTGAATAACCCAAAAAATAAATAATGTAATCCTTGGAGAGTGGTTTCAAATGTTCTTAAAAGTTCTTTTTGTAATCAACCTATTATGTTTTTAAGATATAATAGTATTGGTTTTGAAATTTATTAGCAAAAGAAGCAAATAATCAAGAACTTCAAATGTGCTTTTTGTATTATTTTTAAATGCTATTAAAGTTAAATTCAAATCCATACTTAAATGCTAATCAATCAATCAATTTTTTAAAATTTAATTTCGCTGTTTAGCTTATAATTTAAAATTAAATTTAATAGCTAAATTAATTAAAAATCTAAATCAAAAGCGAGTATCTCTTGAGAGTGATTTCAAATGCTCTGAATAATCCTTTAAAATAAAAAATCACATTACTAGTACCTGAAAAAATCTATCTTAAACAAAACTTCTGCACCTAATTGATGTTTGTTAACTAAAATATTGATTGTAGTGTATTTATCTTTTGGTTTTAAAGTTGTGTTTATCGTGTGTTTTTTGTTTACTTTGTCTGCCAGTTTTTTGTCGATTTTTTTGCATGGCTGCTCGTCTATTTTCGGGCCAACATTTCTTGGCACAGTTTCTGGGCTGGTTTCTTTTTGGGCCCAGCTGTTAACTGTAGCGCGTATGCCGGTTGCCTCTGGCTGGCCTAGACTCCTGTGTGGCTATTATTGTTACTATTTGCTTGCACTCGAATTTCTCTCTCAATTGTGCTTTACCTTTTGTGCCGAGCAATTTGTCTTGGGTCAGATGTTAATCCTGGCTGGAGCTTATCGTGACCAATGTGACCAATAAATTTGTGGCTTTCTTAAGTTTCCCAGCGCCGATAATTTGTTTATTGTTTGCACATTGGCAACGGAAAAGGATGACTATATATTCGCCTTAGAGCAGTTGGTTATTGTGTGTGTGTGTGTGTGTGTGTGTGTGTGTGTGTCTACTGCTCCATTTTCTTGGTGCATTTTCAATGGAAAAGTGAAAATCAAGACATGGCAAAGTGCAAATCATGGCACTCACAATTTTCACACGTCTTAAAGATCGCTGCCAATGGATCCATGACAGCATTTAGTTTTGTGTAAACAAATACTCCAACAACACCGAGAACTGGGGCAGGGGCAATGCTGCAACAGCGACAGCGACAGCGACACTTCCACTTTCACTAATTGACAATTCTGTAGCTCAATCGGAAAAACAAAAAACCGCAGACACCAAGCAGACAAACGACAACAAAACTGAACGTGACAACAAGAAGTATAAAGAGCAATAGCTGAATGGATAGCTAAATAGATAAAAGAGAAATACGAAGAACAAGAGCAAGAGCGAGAGGGAGAAACACAAATTGAGTAAACAAATATCGATTCACTTGACGCCCCCACAAAATAAAGTGCGGGCACAAATGGGTTAAGCATCTGCCTTATCGATATGCGATATGTTCATGTTGTCTAACAGATCGGCGACAATTTACAATTTGACTCTTGAAGTGTGATCAATATCCAATTGCCAGCTGAATTGTAATAAGTGATCTCAGCTCTAAGCGAATGAAATTCTATTCTCTCGCTGCATTTTATTGATGCTAACGTCAATGTACTCATGTATTTATTATTATAATAATTATAAAATAAACTTTGATTTATAAAATGGAATAAAAATATAAAATTTAACTACGAAATAGATCTCATAAATAGTACCCATCAATTAAATTGAATTTCTTATTAACTTCATAAGTAAATCATTATAATAAGCTTAGTTCTTCTGATTTTATAGGTAAAATGTAAAATAAAAATGGAATATTATGGTTAACAAATGGGTTAATTTAAATGTGAAATAAAAGTATCTTACTTTTCCCCACTTTTATAAAATTAATTCCTCAACCAAAGATTTGTATTTGAAATACACAAATCAATCTATAGCTTATCTACCTCGCGTGCCTTTTCCCTTACGATATATTCCACGAATTCCTTTGATCCCACGCAACTGCACTGCATCTGATGTCGGCGCCAAATTGATTTCACGAAAACTTCACTCAAGTCACCCCGAAACCAAACGAAAAAAGAATGAAAAAAAAATCTGCTGTGGCATACCTATCACAACAAAAGCCATGAAGTCATTTTTGGAGAGCACTCTTTGGGTACTGTGATGATCAGGTCCAATTGCTGTTGTTGGCCCAAAGCATTTTGTTGGCGTGACTAATGCATAAAAGCATGTCAAACAATTAGGAGAAATCGATTAATCAATGTAATGTCGGAGATCGAACAAAACGCCCAATAAACACTGAGATAAGCGCCGCCAAACCCCAACACAAAAAAAAAATATAAATCGAGAAGTGATTCCCCACACCGCCCCCCGATCGAATGAAATGAACGAAATCAAAACAAATGCTGGTGGAATGATCAATGAAGCGCGTAGTATTCTGGACTTGGAAAAACCAAACCGATATATGAAATGGAGAAAGAGATAAAATATCGAAGGAAAGCGGGAAGACCAAAAGTTAACCGAATACCAAAGAAACGAGAGCTGTGCAAAGTGTTTGCAAATTTTTGTTGACTTGACATGCAACGTGGGCGTTGCCACGTTTTAAGTTGTGGTTAGTAGCGAGGGGTGTCAGGTGAGTTTTGTTTATTTTTTGTAGCAGACCGCAGACGGAAAAGCATTACGGATGATTGGCTTGGTTCAGCCAACTGGACACGCCCACAAAAGTGTGTTCTCCCAGTGGGCGGGAGACTGTGACGCAACAATGTGTCAGAATTTTGTGGCTTGATCATTTCAAGCTTCAAACAAAAAAAAAACAAGTAAGAAAGCTACAGTCGAGTGAACTCGACTGTGAGATACCCGCTACCCATTTTGAATAAAAGCAATATATTTTGCGGTATTATTCTCAAAATATACCAAATATACTGCAAAAATACTAAAAATATACAAAATAGTATATGTGGTATATCGATATAGTACCGCATTTAAAATATACCATAGACGGCACAATATACCAGATTGTCAGCCAAAGCAACTCAGACCCCTAGTAAGTAGGCGTTTTTGCCCATACAAAAGTATTTCTTTAATAACTTCGACAATTTCTATTTGATCGCAACCAAATTTTCAGGGATCATAAATACTATAGTTATTACTGTATATACCAAAATTCGTAACTCTAGCTTTCAAATTACGCTTGTTATTCGATTTTTTTTATTTGCAGGGGCGGAAGTGGGCGTGGCAAAAATTTGAAACAAACTTGATCTGCGTGCAAACATAACAAATGCTGTCGAAAAAAAATTATAGCTCTATCTCTTATAGTCTCTGAGATCTAGGTGTTCATACGGACAGACGGACAGACGGACAGACGGACAGACACACAGACGGACAGACGGACATGGCTAGATCGTCTCGGCTATTGATGCTGATCAAGAATATATATACTTTATAGGGTCGGAGATGCCTCCTTCTACCTGTTACATACATTTCCTGCCGGCACAAAGTTATAATACCCTTCTACCCTATGGGTAGCGGGTATAAACAGAAAAAACGTCGAGTTGAAAACATTGTTCGACTGACAGATTGACTGGTAGCGTTGAGAGCAGTTGTCCATCAGCAAACGCGACGGCGACTTTTCCACTCTGCAACTCTGCAGAAACTGCGGCTGAAGAAACTGTCAGAGACAGGCATATGGAACGGGTATTGGGCTGGCTGGTTGGTTGGTTGGTTGGTTGGGGGCCTCACAGCCACTTGACAAGATCATTAAGAAGATTTATGCGCTATTAGCAAAAGCAGCCAAAGGCCATAAATAAAATACGAGTACTACGAGAAGAACGCGGCAACGTGCCGGCAGAGAGCTGAGAGAAGCTGCCAAGAACGAGGCGACAACAAACCCGTTGACAGATACACGCCCCACTAACTGGCTCCCATCTGGCTGGAGCTCAAATGCAGCTCCATCTGCATCTCCCAGTCCCAGCGAGACACTGTGGCAAAAATAATGACACCTCGCATATGATGCGGATAAACACTGCTCTAATCCTTCACAAGCACGTTTATTTGTTTCAAGAAATTTGCTTTGCGAGAAGTGTGAAAGACATCGGCGAATGTCGAGGGATATATTTTCACGCATAGTATATACAAATTCAAATAAATTTAAGATACATATTAAATGGCATTGTTGACAGTATTTCAAATGGTTCGCAGAAAAAAACGTCGAATAATTAATTGCCCAGTTACGAGATATGTTACGAAACCAAATTGTTCTGAAAATGCAACGCCTAAGTCAGAAGTCAAAAGTTTAAAATCTTCACAAAGTATGGTAAGATTGTCAAAAGCTCTAACCGATAAGTCGTCGAATAAGATAAGTTTTATTTGAAACAAAAATGTGCCCAATAGTCTTAAATTTAATGAATTAATTCAAGTTTGGTGTAATTCATATCCATCTAAATTTGTAATATTTTATTACAAATAAAAGATAATAATCAATATTTTAAATCCCCGATAAAAATTTATATTCAAAGCATTGTAACAATTTGTTAACTTGTTTTAATGATAACTGACTCAACCGGATGCTCTTGACTTTTTCTCTTAGTGCTTAAATAACAGCGAGTATCTACATTTATGCAGTTTGCATACATTTTTGTGTGTGTGTGTGTGCAGCCATGACCATGAGCTGAATCCCAAGATATTTAGAATCACGCTTATCAATCGTGTTTGTAATTAACATTTACAAAAGACAGAGTCCGATAGTTGATGACTCAATTTGCAAGAATATTATCTCGACATTTGACATATGTATGTTACTTTGCATTGCATTAAATAATGAGCAACAAGTTCTTATAGAATTGATAAAAGAAATCTAATGAGCAACAAAAATGCAAAACTGATTCATTTGCTAATTTCATCATTTCAGCAATTAAAATTGTACTGTACTACTGTAGAAGCTAAGTGGATGAAATGAATGAACTTGAAAAGGTCATTGTTGAAGCTAAGCTTACCAAGGAATGTGGATGGCAATGCAAGAAGTAGACTTTAAGAACATTACTCTCCACATCTCAGTTATACAAATTGAGTTCTTAAACTACAGCTGTCCAACTGTTGATTTGTTTATATACATGCAAAGTGATTAAACGGAATAGTGGAACATGGAACGATAATGGCAAGGTGAGAGAGCGGCGCATGCGAATGCTGTTAACAAAACGAGGGGGGCCGAGAGCAAGGTAAAGAGCGCAGGCGCAAGCGAGACAACACATGTCAAACAATAAAAGCTGCTCATAAGTCTGCAGAGCGTGCGCATTCCTTGTTGTGTCTCTGCCTTTTGCTTTACATTGCTTCCCATACTATCTCCATCGCACTCTCCCCACACTGCATGCTGCTAATCGGACTGCACAAATACGAAGCACAAAGCTGTATGGCGTGTCTGGCGCGCCAGTCGCTTTGTCGCTGTGGCGACGCCATGCATTGCGTATTTTTATTTGCATAGCAAAATGCTTGGAAGTCGTCTAAATAAATCACTTTAATTGTCGCCTTTAGATGACGGCTGCAGTGCGTGCACTTTTATTAGGTGAAATCTGCACACACACACAAGCACGTAGACAGATGCATGTGTGATGAGATCAGCGTGTGAGTTAGGAGTGCACACGAATATCATTTGCACTACTAAGAACAACTGTAACTATAAATAAATATGACACTTACCAAACGATGCAGCTTAATTCGGCTCACCGCATGAGTCATAAGCAGCCTGAATTATTTGATCATCAATTCTGCATTTGCACACACACGCACAATGAAAAAACAAAACAGTAGTCCCACAATTAACGAATATGATTCACGTAGTACTTCGAAAGACAGACTGAACAGAGGACAGCCAGTGCGAAATGTCGATTGCCGAAAGCGTGCTCAATCGGGAGTAACGCGACGTGTGCTGAGAGCGATAATGAGCGTAGCTTTGCATGCAAAGCGAGTCCTCCAACTTATTGACACCCACTCTCGGACGCCATCTCTCTCTCTCTCCATCACTCTCTCGTTCGTACGCATGCTGTGTATGGTGGTCTTGTAGAAAGCACAAACAGAGCAATTGCAAACGCACAAGCATGCTTGCGCTCACAATACTCCGGCCCCCCCACGCATACAGCAAGGCAATCGCACGCGACGATCGCAGAGAGAGAGAGAGAGAGCGTGAACAAGAGCGAAGCTTTTGCTGCTGCGACAGACAACAGCGACAGCAACGGCTGCTGCTGTTAATGCCGCTGCTGCTGTTCGACGCTGCCCTCAGATAGAAAAGAACTCCCGACGCGTTCACATCGTTGGAAAGTAAGCGCGCGTAATTTGAATACAAGAAAATACGCAACAATACAAAAAAAGAACCAAAACCTAAGTGAAAAAGTGTGCAATAGTGACAACAATATATATATAACATATATATATAAAAATACAAATTATTTAAAAAGCCCACATACGAAATATCAATAAAAAAAAACCGCATGGATCATAAAAATATTTATAGCACTTAGTTGCGTTTAGCCGCAATCTCTCAATCTCAAGTCGGTTTGACAGCTGCCGTCGCCGGTCTCTTTTTTTATTTGTATTTAAAACAACATTTCAAAAAAAAAAAAAAAAATCCACAACAAATCTTCGCATACATATTGACAGCATTTGAAGAGCAGACAGCAGACAGCAAACAAATTTTTAAAAAATACATATAAAAAACCACTTGAAATTGCAAGTTCTGACAAATTGTTGCTGAGTCTGGGCAGCTGCTGCTGTCGCGTGTGCCAATAAAAAACGAAACCGACAAGAAAAAAACGTTAACAAATATTTAGCAACGCGTTAAAAAAATATTTAGTGCGTGACGACATCTAAAAATAAATGAATTAGAATTCGAAGAAAGAGATTTATAATTAAAAATAGAAAATGTTAAGTGAATAATTGAATTGCAATCACAAATCACAAAAATTCAATTCAATCAAGTGCAAATAAATCAAAAAAATAAATCTCAAAATGATGACGTCCAGCATTTTGTATCTTTCGTCGTTCTTGTTGCTATCCATGTGGAGTAATGTGCTGGCCACAACTGACAATCAGTTAACACATCCAGCACTCAATAAAACTGACGCGTCCCTGCGGCGTCCATCTAATCAACTGACTGTGGATCAGCAGGAAGACGATGATTATTATAGCGACAATGAGCCAAGCGATTCCATTGATAGTGATTATGCGGCGCCTAAATATAGCAACGCGATCTGGATAACTCCGACGCCGTCACCTCCAACATCACCTCCATCCACAACTCCAACGACTCCAATGCGAACATCATCTTCAACGGCAATGCCAATGGCAATGGCTTCTTCATTGAAGCGCGTGCCACGGCATCCTCAGTATTTGTGGCACGCTAATCGCGTGGATGACGACGCCGCCTTTGATGAGGTGAGTTTCAATTCAAGCGCGCTTCTTTGCTGGGTGGCCACATAGCCACAAGAACTCGCCTCGTTCTTCGTGGAAATCATAAAATCATCGTTATCTTTCTATGTGCTCTTTACAAATCTCTCTCTCTCTCTCTCTCTCTCTTCTTTCTTTCTCCCCATCTCTGTCTGTAAATATTTGCCAGCCGTGCAGCAAAGCGTGGCGCGTGGGTGGCTCGAATTGTTATGATTGCGTTCAAAGTGAACATGCGCAGCGAGCTCGCTCGCCTCGCTCAATAAATTCTCTAGCTTTGCGAATGCGAATGCAAATTTTATGGTCTACAAGACTGCAGATTTATGGTCTAAATATGTCAAGTTCCCTCACATAAATTTGTTATGAGAAATTCCAATCTATTTTTTTTTTTTTTTCAAAAATAGACTTGACCATTTGTGTTAAGCGTCTGCATATACCAAACAGTATTATAAAACTTTATAAATATTGCAATTTAAAGGAACTAAGAAATTGTTAAATAATACCATATTATACTTTAACTTCATTCTTGATAACTAAATTCTTTATTTTTTTTTATAACGTGTTTATAAAGGTTTTCACACATATACCAACTGCACAATACCATAATTTTATAAGAACATTTATTTGTACAATTATACAAAAAAAATATATTTATAAAATTTAATTGGATTTTCAATTGAAAAACCATTTTCATTGAATAATAAAATATAATAAAATAAAAAGTATTTAAATCCAATCATTAAAAGAAAATAAAAATTATTCATTTTCTACTTCAAATCTGGATCACTTACTCATTCATATAAAGTCATTTCATAAAAAAACCCCAAACATTATAAAGATTTCTCTTCATACTAAAATCTCGGTTTTTACAATAACTAACAAATAACTAACAGTGCAATTGAGTATTTATTATACACAATAATATTCAGTAATATAGCTAAATTAGCAAACTTAGTGAAAAACGAAAAGTTTCTTGGGCAACCCACATCAGTTGTCAGCTTTAGCTCAGATTGTGCATTAGATGTGAATGCCTCACCTTGAACCTCAATAAGAAATGAGAAGCAGCACGAATGAATGAACGAAACGAATGTAAGCATATGAGTGTCTGTGTGTGAGTGTATGAATCACTAACCCTGAGCTTGAGCCTGCGCCTGAATCTTGAGACTGAATCTGAATCGTGTTTATCTTAAGCTGCGATGCCAGTGTCGATTTTGAGAGGAAGCCCACCCAGTTTGGCAGTTATCCAATGCATTGCAATGGTGAAGCGAACGCCTGGCAATTATGAAACGTGTTGCGGCAGCAGCCAATTTGGTTAACAAGCCAATTTCGCACAATGCTTCTCGTAAATTGCACGATCGATAGTGGTCTTCAGCCATATGTGGAGACCGCATAGCATAGCATAGATCCTGCAAAAAGCAACAGCACAACAAGATCAGGCTCCGTCTCTCTGTGATCAGTTTCACTTTCTGGCCTGTAATTGGGCCAAGCGTGCCGACAAAGACGGACAGAGAGACAGAGAGTGAGAGAACACGAACTCAAACTCGAACTCGAGACCGAGACCGAACCTGTCTTCGATCACAACTGGACAATCGAACAGCTGGGCTATCGCTATGTGGCATAGCGGTCATGTTAACTGATAAGCAGTAAGGCGATCAGTAGCCATTTAAGGCGAGCTCTTGAGTGGCTCTTCACTTTCCGTTAATTGCCTCAATTGACTTGCTGAGCAACCAATTGCCTGACATGTTGTAACAGTTGTCGCCTTAATGCGAGTATCCCCAGTATGAATACTCATATCCATACTCATACTCACACTCACGCTCATATGCAAATGAGCTCCAATTGCTGTCAACCAGCAGATCTTCCCCTGAATTCATTCGCCTTTTTGTTTTTTTTTTTTTTGTTTATTTAAATGATCTCTGTTTAATTTGTTGACTCACACTATTGTACTTGAATGCAGATTACATTCGTCCACTGCAAATCAGATCAATTTAATTCGTATTCATTCTGCAATTAAAGAGTATGATTCATTCTAAAAGTATTCGCAAATTCCAACTCTTAACCATTTCAAAAGAAATGAAAATTTTTGAACTGTAATTCATATTCACATAAGAACGCTTGAAATTTTAAGAAATATTTCATAAAATTAAATTTACAATTTCTTTAGAACGAATGTTTCTCAGTTACTTTTGAAATTGTAATAAGATATATTTCCAAAAATTAAATTTATAATTTCTTTAGATCGAATGTTTCTCAACTACTATTGAAATTGAAATAAAATACGTCAAGCAGATTTCAGGGAATTCAACTATTTAAAATTGAGCAGAAAACATTTTGAATAGTTAAAAAAATAAAAACAAAGTATGTTATGATAAGGAGAATTCTAAATATATAACAATCAGAAATTAATCAGTACAAAATAAGACCACAAAACATTTTGGGAAATTAAATTGAAGAATAAACCAAATGTAAATTAATAATTTCATAATTAAATTGCTAAAGCTAAATTGCGAATTTATGACATTAATCAAGGTCAAAATGATATCCTATGCTTAGATCCAATCTATATTAATTTGAGGGCATTTATGGAACATAAAATTGTGATTTACCGTAATTTGCTAATGTCTAGTGAAATGCAGCAACAATTTCTCTCCCTCGCAGTACAGTTCAATACATATAGATTAATCTGTTTAATCTAAAGTCCGCACACACAATTTAAGGGGATTTCCAGAGAAGCTGAAATCCGAGCTGGAATTAGCCAGAGTCGCGAATCATCAGAGAGAGAAGATTAAAGAGCAAGGCGACCGACAGTCAGACGTTGTTGCTTCTGATTCTGTTGTTGCTGTTGCTCTTGCTCTTGCTGATTAATGTTGATGTGTGCTTCCAATAAGTTGCATTTGCAACTCTCAAGTTACAGGTACCACCCAACCACACACATACACACAGACACACTCTTGGCCAAGGGCTGAAGACCTTGACAGCTATTTTAATAAGCTTGCAACGCTGTTGCATGGCATAGCTTATGGTTATGCATCGCTCCTTTGATTGCTGACCTTTGGAAGGAATTTAATATTGTGTTCTTGTCATTTCACTTCTTATTCTTTCTTGCTGCCACTCACCGGTTGCAACAACCTCTCAGTCCTTTGGCTTTGAATCACCGCACTTGTTTCGCTCCCGTTTTCATTCTTCACTCTTCACCGGCTGCTTTATTATTGCTGTTTACTTTGCACACATTCTGCATTCGTTTGCATAGCTACGAGTGCAATAATAATAATAACAGAAATAAGGTGAATTAAAATAACATAACTTACAAATAATGCGAGCATTCTTACAAGATATTTGTGCCGCTGTAATTTCATCATCTCAGATATTCGTCATGGAGGGAACTCTGACTCAAAAGGTCAGATGGGTTATCTTTGCAGCTTTCGTTGTGAATTAAATTTTTCAATGCCATAGAACATCGTTATCAACTGGCAACTTGAGAAGAGCGACGTCTCAACAAACTATTTACAAACATTTTGCTCTCCCACTTTTTTTTGCAGGCAGCTCATTTATTTACATTTTATTATTCATCATTAATCAAGCAAACTGTTAGTTTGCTTTTCACCTTACAAAACAGGTCATGAAATGTGTATTTTATTTATATCAAAAGTGTTTCAAGTGTGCAATTTCAGAGAATCTTATCGAGCACTTCAACAACACAATTGAGATTTACCCATTTCGACTTAATAACATAAATATTTATTTCAATGTTATTCGACATAAGTATTACAATTGCTGTTCATCCTGTTTGCTTGACACTTTTAAACATATTTGGCAATGAATTCACCGGAAATGCATTTTACAAGAGAGCAAACTAAAAGTATAAGAACACATTTACACACGATTATAAAATATATGTGAACTTAACTTCTCAAGCGGAAACTAAATAATTTCAGAAGTAGAAGAAAGTAGAACTTTAAGTCAATCGACTTAACGAACAAATATCTCCACTTTGAGTGCCAACACTTTAAAGACGATTAAATGCTGATATCATATTATATTAGATACATGCATTACATTTTACATTTTTAGAAATATATTAAAAGTATAACATATATACGAGTATCCTTAAACTTTGAGTTGCAATGGAAATCAGTTATTTAAAAAGAAGATAAAAATGTTATCCTAACACACAAAAATAAAATAATTTCATTTAAATAATAAGAAGTATCATACAATCGATTAAAGAACTTTAAATTAAGAAAGTATAAAAACTTTAATACAATCCTTAAAAGAATAAAATATTTCCACCTTGACAGGCAGAAAGACCATTTAAAAATAACTTTTAATGCCTTAAATCATTAAAAAACCTAAAATTATTTCCAGTGAAATAAGAAAGTATAAATTGTTAAAAGAATAAAATATTTCCAATGAAATAAGAAACTAGAAAAACTGTTATACAAACTTTAAAAGCATACAATGTTTCTACTTGGACAGTCTGGAGGAAGCAGACATTTTAAAGAGGATGAAATGCTTGCCTCATAATATATCAGATGCATATACGAAAGTGCCTCTCATTGTTAAAATGCAACCATCTATCAATCAGAAAATGAGAAAAGAATTAATCCGCTTGCTGCGTGCACAATCTTTTGCACTTGCAACGTTGCACTTTGGTGCAGTTGCACTTTACAAATTGCATCGATTCAATTTCAGAATCACAGCATCGATTTCTTGTAATTTTCCAGCCCAATTCTGTTGCGAAAAAGGAGACCCAAAGAAGTCTCCGGACTAATTGTAAGCTTTTAAGCTGCCGCATACCAATGGACATGCCACAAATACAAACACAATCACACATACACACACACACACACAACTCCAGGAGAGCAACTGTAAAAATGGAAATGAAAATGAAAATAAAATAAACCTACATAGCATTCGGTTTCTTGCCACATCTTGTTGGTAAAATTGGGGATACCGAAAAACTCTTCATAGTGATTTTGATTTATTGGCATTATTCATTTATGATTGCGCCGACCGACAATGTCATAACTCGCACTAATGACAGGCAAATCGGCTTATGACATAATGTGGCCAACATGCTGCCTATATGTATATATCAACAGAGTATCTATGTATGTATATATTTATATGCTACTTATATGTTTGTACATCATTTCGGTTATATGCGATCCGGGCGTGATTTATAGGCCAACTAACAAAATGCGGAAGCCCCAAATTTATATGGCAAATCTATAAAGTTTTATAAGTATTATTAATAAAGAAAAAAAAAACAGCACACGTCTTGTTTCAAGCCTTAATGAATGAGGAAAACCAAAAGCTGAAATGCTGAAAACTGAAAACTGAATACCGAAAAAACGGAAAACCAAAATTGTAGCGCCAACGGCCAAAGTGTCAAACCCGAAAAAAGAAACTGTCGCCAAAACAATAAATTAAGATATTTGGCATTCGACTTGTTGGCATTTCGAATATCTTTGTTGGCTGCTGCTGCTTTTGCTGCTGCTGCTGTTCATAATTTACTGCCCCGGACTGTTTGTTGGCTGCTTTTTGATTGATCGTCGACTTGTTGGCCATTAAACTGGCGCGCCAAAAGTCGTGCAATTAAAACACGACAACGATGCATATGGAAATCTCTTTACCTCCCAAGCATCACAGCATCACAGCATCGCAACATCCCATGAAAACCTGCACACTCTACACTTTTCCGAGCTCATTAAGATAGCCCCGTTTATAGGAGTGTTGCCAATAGCTACTTAAAATTAGAATGAGAAATAGAAATAGAAGTGTGAGATAAACTGGCAAAAGTCGCTTAATTGATGAAAGTTCGTTGCATTAATTAACAACAAAGTGTTGTTCGTTTGTCCTTAGGAAAACTGATAGCTGATTCCAACATGGTGTAAGCTATTTAATAAAATATAAATACTAATATGTTAGATCTAATGAAAACTACATTATTGAATATTGAAATGAGTCGAAGGTCCCAGCAGCCAGTACTCTCATCTCTATTAAATGTAGTATTAAATACTAGAAATAATAAAAAATAAATAAATACAAATATTGAAATACTTTAAATGTTAAAAGCAACAATTCAACTTTTTAGATCGAATTTTTAATTTAGATAAGTAAATCAATTGCAAAAATTATTAAAAGAGGAATTCTGTTTTATTGATTATCTACCAAATATCCCAATCATTATGCTTTTCTAAACTTGATCCAAAATTCACTGAAAAATTGTAGTATTTCATAATAAAAGACTTAAAAAAATAAAGACAACATAATGGGCAAAGTTCTTACAAAGAAAACAAAACACATTTACGACTTAAATTCAGAAATTATAACAATAGATCACTATAGTGACATTTCTGCCATTATTAAAGAAGAATCTTAAATGTAAAGAATGGCTATTATATAATTTTTATAGAATATACAATTCAATTTAAGAATTGATCTTCTTTGTATAATTGAGACATCATATAATAATGATTAAAGATTTCATTCGTGATTTCAGCATGTTATTTTAGAAGAAGAACCAGCGTAAAAAAACTATACCTATCTAAAGGCTCGCCTCATAATCGTAAAGAAAATATTTTTCAACAATTACTCCACAACAGTCTTCAATAAAAACAATGCACTATTTGCAACATAATCAATAAAAGTGTCGACATAAATTCACTATTTGCAATAATGCAATAAAAATGCTCACAAATATTATGGCCACATGCTAAACAGATGTTACAAGCTGCATCACCATGTTGGCAAACTCTTTTTCCGACTTCGCCTGGTGAAAGAGAACAACGCGTAAATGAAGCAAATTGCAAAAGTCAATCTGTGGCAGAGACCGTTGCCCAACAAGCGGCAATCTCGCTTATGCAATCTCAATCTTGATCAACAGAGTGTGTGTGTGCGAGTGTGTAAGTGTGTTTGTTGCATGCTGTGTGTGGGCGTTGCAATTAGAAGAGCTCCGTCATGTTCTTGTAGCCAAACAGTTCGACGTCTCGTCAGGGCAATCAGTCAATTCAATCAGACACACACTGCTGCCTAGAAGTATGCGTATAATCAGCTGTATGTCGGGGCCACATTTCCGGCATATTTATAATCGCAAGTCGTAGTCTAGTCTAGGCTTTCTTGCCTCGCCTGGCAAACGTGTTGCAGCAACGCAGTTTCGCAGATTTTTTCGTTTCGTTTTTTGGTTTAATTGGACGCGCCTTGAACGGTTCTCAGGCCAGGCTCATGTGGCATCATGCAACAGGCAAGAGGCAACAGTCAAGAGGCAGGCATCGGCATCGTCATCATCATTATTCTCATCATTATTGGCTGTCATTGACATTGGTCGCTGTTTGCCTTTTATGGCCCACAGGCGGCGCTTTTGTGCCAACGCTCGCTTTCTTCATCTCTTAATTTCTCTGTCTCTCTCGCTCACTCTCTCCTGATCTCTTTTTCTCTCTCACTCACTCTCAGTCAACTGCTTTCGTTTTCGCATTTCGCCAAAGCAAACAAATAAAATTGTCATAATAAACAGACCAAAGAGAAAAGGACAGACAGACGGACAGACAGATGGACGGACAGCATCCATTTCCATTCGCTCGTTAAAATTAAAAAGCATTTTACGCACTCGCCCAAAGGCCGTTCACAATTTTAAAAGTCGTCTCGGCCAGAGAGCAAAACTGTGTCCAAATGTTCAAAATGTTCAAATTGTGATGTCTTTTAATGCGCGTAGTTTCAATTAAGTTATAAAAAAAACCCCCCAAAAACAAAAAAAGACAGAAAGATAGAGAGAGAAATATATCTGCACATATTCATGCAAAACTGTTGCCTTTTTCTTTAATTACTTAAGTTTATGGCCAGTGTGGTACAACCAGCCTAATTGCCACTTTTATGTCAATGTATAAAAACGAAACAAAAAACACAAAAACCAAAAAAAAGAAAAATATGGAAAAATGGAAACAAAAAAATTGCTTATAAGCATTTCACATTACGCATTCGCCATGTGGCATGTGGCAGGAGGCATGAGGCATGAGGCACGAGGCAGTGTCTGCCTGTGTCTGGGCCATGTTTACAATTTCTAAATGAAAATATTGAGGCGAAATGTTTTCCAAAACGCTACGCTGCTCTGCTCTGCTCGTTTCTATGCCTAGCTTTTAGCCAAATTACAGCATTTTTGCAGTTAACAACACAAAGAAGTCCAGCACACAGAACAAATAAATGAAAAGATACAAAAATGTACAACAAGGAAGCAACAACAAGAGCAACTCAATTAAGCCAGAACGAAACACGTATGCTCTACTTGCATGTGAATGAATTGCCTTTTGTTGCTAAGCAAACTAGAAAGCTACAGTCAAGCGTGCTTGACTGATAGATACCCGCTACCCATTGTCAATTAATGCATCCAATGCATCCAATGCCAACAAAATATAGCAATAAAATGAAATATACAGATTTGGTAAATTGATATAGCACTACATTCAAAATATACCATAGAGTGCCAAATATTATATACCATACTGTCATACTTATGATTTTATGTACTCTATCGGTAATGTTATGCTACCTGTTGACGTGCCAAAAATCTTAAATAAACTTGATTTGCGTATAGCAAAATCATGTGCTATCGAAAAAACATAGCCTATAAGACAGTCTTTATAATCAGATCTAGGATACAGGGAGGAAATGGCCTTATCGTCTCGACTAATTACTATGATCAAGAATATATGTACCTTATGGGATCAGAAATGACTCTCTTAGCCTGTTACACTCGTCTGGTGAAGACACAAAGTGATAATACCCTTCTACCTATGGGTACCGGGTATAAAAAGAGTTTTTAAGGAAAGGATATGCAATTGATTTACCCGTGAAACACTTATTCTTTATTAGCCAGTCCAACAAGTTTGGCTTCTTATCGAAAGATGCGTGTGGTCGTGCAATTTGCCAAGATATCTGAAATAGATATAGTTTTATTATGAAAAATCCGTGAAAGTTCAAATGCAAACTAGAGATAAAAAAACACTTAATTTTACCAAATAAAATTGACTGCTCAATATTGCAAGCCAGGGAATAAACTCTTTAAACTGAAACAGAAACCAATTCAGTACAAACTTTAAACATTGGCATTGTGGCAACACGTTGTGGCAAGATGTCTACCAAAAAGTTGCAATTGCTTTTGGACAAGTTAGTAATAAGGAAAAAAGATTGTGTTAGGTTGCGAATCGGCAATTGGCAGCTGAAATAGACACGAATTGTGGCAAGTTCGAGTGTGTGTGTGTGTGTGCAGTTTGCCACATATTCACACTGCAGTTGGACCGTTTGTTATGCTCTCTTTTCCATAAACAAATATTGGGGCTGAGTTTTTGTGTGTTTATTTGCACAGTTGGCGGCAAATTTGCCGCTTTACTGACTCGATGTGGTTCTTTCAGCTACTGTTTTGACTGCTGACTCCCTGAACTGGCTGGCAACTCATTCGGTGGCAGCATATTCACTGACCACGAGCAGTGAGAGAGGCCTCTAAGCGAAACGAAACGCAACGCAACGCAACTCCTGAACTGGGAGGATCATAAAAATGAAAACAGTTTGTGGGGCGTGCTATTTGCATTTGACTCATAACTCTTTTGATTGCAAATAAACCGAGGACGGGTTTCATTCAGTCCACTGCCCGAGCTGTTGTTGTTGTTGTTGTTATTGTTTGCAGTGTTACCTTCTCTGTGCTTTGGGCCCATAAAATGCCAGACGCGCGAGTCACACCCACGCCAGGAATTTGACTCGTTTCATTCCCGGGGCATCCTTCAAAACCGAGCACCCAACTGAACTGAACAGAAAAGAACCGAAGTGAGCTGAGCACAAGGCATATGCAAATGAAGTTTGTTTTTATTGTTTGGTCCCCGACAACAACAACAACAACAACTGTTTTCGAATACTGTCAACCGGCAGACACTTAATGGGTTTTTTCATCTGCTTTTGCAGCTCCGACACCAACTCCAACTCCGACTCCGACTCTAGACGGGGTCTTTGGGGTCTGGTCTTTGGGCAACCGAAACGTCACTGGGTTTCGGAATGGGCCTGTCATGGCTGAGCATGCGTAATGAAGCTTAAGTAGAACTGGTTATAAAAAAATATACAGACACACTTGAAAACAAACTGCCAATGCCCATGAAAATGCTACACCTCACAAAAAGGTGGCAGTAGCTTAACGAACCCAAGGAGTTGCGCTCTCCCCCCAAAAAGAGGATGCAGCGCTATTGAACTGTGTGTGTGTGTGAGTGTGTATGCCACAAAGACAATTTTCAACCTGGACAATGCAGAGAGTGTGTTGAAAGGTAATCAATTTTGATGTGAGAGAGAAATGCTGAAGATGTGAATGTGTAAAAACGAACACTTCTAAGCGAATAATGCAGAGCGTGTGTGAACAATAAATTGAATAATATAAAGTATTAATGAAGGAGAGAAAATAGACAATACAATTTGAGAATATTTATCAGTATAACACATTAATGAAGTAAACAATATGCAATGCACTTAGAAAAACGAGGAAAGTATAGAAGAAGTGTATAACGAAATGGAGTATAACGAATGCATTAAAAAGTTAATTTTTTGTTTATTTGTGAACATTCTACTAAACTTCATTATATATATATATATATATATAGAAATATAATACTACAAATATTTGCTTCGAATGAGTTAGAAAATGTAAAGTTATTTTACTGTTATTTAAACAGATTCAAGTATCTCATTAATATTAATAATTCATCAAAATATAAGTTTAGATTTTATTATTCACCTATTGATATTTTTAGTAAATACATTTTTCCTCTTAGAATCTATAATATCATGTGCCTTACATAACTTTTTTTTTATTTTATTAATATGTTAATACAAAAAATAATAATAATAATATAAAAATAATAAGATATGTATGATGGTTCCTTATGAATTGCTCACTTTTCGTAACGGAAAACTTTAAGTTAAATATAAATATTACACTTTGATTGAAATGTATAAGAAATGCGAATTGTACATATTTATAATACTGTTTGCTGTTTATAATCTCAGAACATTAATATTTTATGTTTCATCATAAGATATTTTTCAACTGTTGATGTTATTTTCAATTAAAGATGCAACTGCAAAGGAGACGAAAAAGTTTGTTATTAAGTGCAATTTTGTTATTTCATTTCCGTCTCTTTTAAAGGCAATAAAAACCATTTAATATTTAATTATATTTCATTCATATTAATCCCCGCAGCTGTTTGTAATGGACATCAAAGCGTTAAGAAATTGCAGTAATTGAAAATGGGAATTTAATAATAATTTCAAATTAAACTGCATTTGGCAACGAAATTGAGCTCAAACAAGATTGCTGCCATTAAGAAATGTTTAAGCACGCACACATAGAATAGGACAAATTCAATTTACAAATTTACAGATATTTAAGGACATTAAACGCTTTCAACCTGCCGCTTTCACCTCTCTTTTCCTCCAAACGCCACACAGTAGGCAACAAGATATGCATTGAATTTATGCGTTTCATTTATGGCATGTTTGTTTTTGTTGTTGTTGTTTTTTTTTTTTTTTGCATGTTTTTGCCGCGTGGCTTGTTCAACGCAACAATTTGTGTTTTAACACGCGCATCACAAGCAGAGGAAATTGCAATGTGCCACAGACATAACACACATAAGTGCAACACCTGAAAACAACAAGCGTAACACTATCACTTTCAGCTCAAAGAGCAGCAGCGTTCACCATAAAAAAAAACAACATCAAAAAAATTAAATTGAAAATTTTTCACAATTTGCAAAATATCGATTTTCAACAAAAGGACACGGCTTTCGTTGCTCTCCATATATTTTGCTTTTTTTCGCTCTGTTTGAGTTGCAAGCGAGTGTCATGAAAACTAACGACATGCATATAACTGACATATAATGCCAAGCAAGGATGGAAAGAGGGGGAAAAGAGGGTAAAGGAAGCTGATGGCGTGGGTAATAAATGAAGTGTGCAGTCAAGAAAAATGGCATACAATTCGCATTCTCTTGGCATTCGTATTCGCATTCGTATTCACATTCACATTTGCCTTTCCAGGACATCGTGTGGCAACCCGTTAAGTGAAATGGCCAATGTGCTCGGCCAATGCAGGATGCAGCAAGTGTGTGTGCGTCCGTATGTGAGTGTGTGAGTGTGTGGGGCATGTCTTTTGCTTGAGAGCAGTGTGCCACATGTTTCTTATTTATTTCATCTCGCAGATGCGCCTTTTGAAATGAATATTTTGCAAAGGATATGGCCTGCACTTTAACCTATTTAAAAAACGCAAGAGCTTTTGCATCTTTCTTTATCCAACAATTATATATACGTCACTTTTTTACCTTTCCTTATATCACAATTATGTATATTGCATTGTATTCTGTATTAAGTACAATTTTAATTAAATTTTTCTTCTGCAACGAAGATTATTGCATAACTTAAAATAAGAGACAACTTAAAATAGTTTGAATTTTTGTTTAAGATTTTAATTTTTATATCATACCGTATATAGTAATAATATATTATATATTGTGATAATAAGTATAATATACTAATACAGTTTATAACTAACTATAGTTAGTATGATAATATACTAATACAGTTTAGTATATTATTATACTAATATAAATAATCTAAAATATTAAACTAAACTGTATTAGTATATTATTATACTAACTATCACAATTCAATTAGATATACAAAATTCTTATGAAATTTTAATATAAGTTTTGCTATTCTAAGCTACAAGAAAAGCAATTAAAAAACAAAAATTTGATATTCCTTTTTTATATTTAATACTTGTGGAACAAATCTATCTAATGCCCAACAATGTAAAATGAAAATTGGAATATCAAATACTTCCAAACAAAACATTCATCTAATGTTCACAAAATTCTAAAATAAATCCGTCAAAAAGTTCAATAAAAGGGATGTATCATAAATGTGCAAAAAGCATAAGCTAACTTAAGCAATAAATGTACAATTTAATCTCTGCAAGGCTTTTTCATATTCAATAAAATTGTGTTCATACAGATTTTGAACCAAGATTTTTCTTCAACCTAATCCCAAAAAATATAGTTAAATTTGTCCCAATTCAATCTGTTGCATGGATTTACAATATTTCTACATTTTGCAAGGCAAAAAACAACCACAACAAAATTTATTAAATAACAAAATGTTGCCATATGTACGAATAATATATATGTATATATATCGGATGTGGCTGTTCTCTCGTGCATTACACAATTCACAACGAATTTTATGTTTTCTTTTATTTATACATGTATTTTCACTTTTTCAATAAAAAGAAAAACCAAAAAAACCCCAAAAAAATGTGTGAATTTTTCATATGTTGATGGCTCCCAAAAACATATTGAAATAGTGCAATAATAATGAAAGCCGCAACGCGAAATGCAATATGAAAAGTGAGAAACTATATATGCAATGAGAAATGGCACAATGCAAAGACTAGAAATTACCCTGTAAAAGTGTAGAGCAATTAGTAAATCAGAAAAAAAAATTACAAAAAGGAAGAAATGTGTTAGACTTAACTTAATATCAACAAAAATCAAATAAAAAACTTAAGAGTGACACAATAAAATAATAATATTTGAAATTTGATTGCGATCGGATAAAAATTGACGGAGTTATTTACGTCTACTGCAATCGAGTTTTAGTTGCTTTGGCTGACAAATCTGGCATATTTTCACTTTTATACCTAATACGGGCTTTGGTATATTTTAGTATTGTTGTAGTATAATATTTGGTATATTTTAAGAATAATATATTCTTTTCTTAAAAATGGGTAGCGAGTTGAATACACTCGACTGTAGCTTTCGTACTTGTTGAAATGTTTCTTCTAGTTTTAATATACCCCTTCTAAATCTTTTAGAGGGTATTTCTTTATGCGTATATATGCACGTATGACTTTGCGTGGTCGGGCCAAGGCAATTGCAAAAGTAAATCAAAAGCGAGAGTGAAAAAAAGTGCATAGGGCATCGAAAGTGGCAGTTCCAACATTCTACTCGACCCGGCATCGCATTTCAATTTAATTTTCATATTCTCCTCCCACTGATTTCCCTTCGTACTCTTTCTTCACTTGCAGGCGGGCTATCAATCGGATCAAGCAGTCGGCACTTTGACCGCCCAGAAGCAACAGGAAGTGGGCACTGCCGAGGGTGTGCAGCTGAGTCGTCGTCTCTACGCCAGTAATCTGAGTGAGTATGGCGAAAAAAAAAAAAAAAAAACGAACATGATGTACTATATTTTAAGAGCACACACATTGGCGCCATTAAACGCCACAAATTCCGCCTTGAGAAAGGCCTCATGAAGGCATTTCTTCATCTGCTGTGTATTTCTGCTCGACACTTGATCATCACGTTTTGGCCATAAAAATTGTGCTAAGCAAATGGCATTTTGTCCCGAGCAAAGCCAAAAGACAATGTCAAGGAATCAGCGACGTCGTCTCGCTCCCGTTTGTTTTCGTTATTTATATCTGTGAATGGGGTGTTGTTTGCTGGTTTGCTGGTTTGCGGATCGTCTAATGCCCATTTTGACTTCAGCACGTGACTGCAAGCAGTGATGAAACATTCGCCAGCAGCCAAAGGGCACAAGCTAAAAGACAGTCGAGAACGAAGTTTAGCCCCAGTAACATATATGAGACACTTTCTAAATGGCCAAGAAACGCACAAAAGAAGCCACCAAAAACCAAAAACTTGCTGCCATCGCCCCACCCATCTACAAAAAAAGTAAAAAAAAAAAAATATTAAACCTCTACCAAATGCCACACATTTTCACTCTGCCAACAGCGACTTTTCTACTTCTTTTCGCTCTCTTTCTTTTCTCTCTCTTGTTTGGTCTGTTGGTCTGTGCACTTTCGTTGCAATTAAAACGAGTTAACTTGTCAACAGTCAAGTTTTTGTTGCTGTTGACTCCTCTTTATGACAGACTTCTTTCCACAGCCATGCTCTAAAAGTCAACCAGAGTCATTCTAAAATTTAGTTTAAGGTGCTCAACGAATTTACTGCAAGTATATAAAACTAATGTGCACAGAAATGCAAACTGAAGACACATTAGCAGTGCACAAAAATTACAACACGAATATATTAAAAATGACACACATTTTTGTATTTCAATGAACAAGTTCTGAAGACACCAGTGAAATGTTAAAATATATACTGTATATTAGGAATATATTTTTGAATGTTTAAAATATTTATTCATGACATAAATCGGATGATTTGTAAACGAAAAGCGTTAATTGAAATACTACAAATTTCACAAATTGCTTGAAAATACACTTTACATTTTAAATATTAATGAAGATACATTAATAGTTGACACATTTGTAAAATCGAAGTAGTGTAGTCAATACAGAAGTTCTCTGGCTGAATTTTCCGGGTGCGAAACTTTTTACAGTGAAAAAAAAAACATAAACTGAAACAATTTTAATAAAGTAAAAATTATTCTTATTGCTCTGAATTAGCACTATATTTAGAGCTAAAATTGATGTTAAGAGCTTTTTCTGTTTTACAATGAAATATATAATTTTTTTTAATAATCTTAAAACAGAAAATGAATTATAAAATCATTCCTAGCTCTAATAAAAATGCGAGTCTAGAGCTATAAAATTCAGATTTTTGTCAATATACAAAAATATTTTGGTATATAGTGTTTTGCATAGATAGTGTCGCACGTGATATTTTGACATGAGATTTGGACACATGCATTTTTGTAATGTTGAAATAAAAAATATGTACATATTTTACTAAGTACGTAAATTAAATTAGATACGAAATCTTGGCTCTACTGCACAGAATCTACTTCTTAGCAATTTAACTCGTGTTACAAGTTCACTAATTACATTTATGACGAGAACATTGAAAACTGTTAAGCTTAAAGGTTGATTACTTTAAAAGGAATCGAATGAATGAGCATTAAAATGGTATATCAGTCTCATCTAAAATTTTTCACATTGTTAAACTAACATATGCTTCTAAAACGTATATGGGTAATTCTCTGAGGGATGTCGCGTGCGACCAGCTTTTCAGTTACAAAAGAAAACATATTCTGAAACAATTTTAAAAATAAGTGAAGGTTTTTTTTATAGCTTCAGATTAGTACTTTTATTAGAGCTAACAAAGGTTTTGGAATTTTTTTTCTGTTTTGTTTTCTGCTCTGATAATTGCAAAAATTAACAAATTCGTACGCAAAACCAAAAAATGAACGAATTGATATATTTTATCGAAAAACAGAATAAGTTACTAAAATCAATCTAAGCTCTAAAAATAGTGCTAATCCAAAGCTTTAAGAATAACGTTGACTTAATTTTAAAATTGTTTTAGCTTATGTTTTTTTTGTCACTTACCAGAGAATTACCCATATATTAATTGGCTATGCCAATTTTGGTGAGATGCTTTCCCCTTTTTATCATAATCTAGCAATCAAGAGTATGCTTGACATAATTTAGTATCAATATAAATGAAAAGTGTAAGGCAGTGTAAGAAAGCGTATGGAAACTTCGTTGAGCTGCACTTGACACTTATTTAGTGTTTATTGTTGTTGCGCTGCTGTGGTATTTTAGCCTTGTGCTGATCTTGCCAATTACTTCATTAAAAGCCTACGACTATCGGGCATACCAGCAGCCACAACAAGCACAACAACAACAACAACAACACAGGGAACAGCGACAACAACAATATTTGCCCAGTGCAGGCATTGACAATGAAATGTGAGCTCATCGCGTGTATCTTTTTCGTTGCCACTTCCATTCGACTGGAAAATTGCCGCTTAAAAACGCGCGTTAAAATCGTCATCGTCTCTCTCTCTCTCTTTAGTTGTTTTTCTTTTTATTTTTCACTTACTTGTGTGTGCTTGTGTGTATTTTGTGAACCGTTAAGCGCGTGTGGACAACAGCGACGTCACCACAAATGAAAGTGTGTCACTAAGCCTGGGAAATTGTTAACTGATATGCCACAATGTACTCGGGTACTTTGCTGGTTGTTGTCGTTGTCGTTGTTGTAGCTCATTCGCTGTGGTTGCAGTTGCAATTGCCGGCAGCACTTTAAATGCGTAATGATGCAACAATTTTCTTATCACATTTTTGTTGATGTCGTTGTTGTCAGCGAATAAGCATGAAAGCCGCTTTAGACTTGGACTCCGACTCGGCTTTTGGTCACAATCGATTCTCAATATGCGTGTTCAGAGGAGAGTATTGGCTTCTGTTTATTGGCATTTGCCGCAGCGACATGTTTACCAACTTACCAACCGTTATCTCGAATGTTTGCTCAATGCTGTTGCTGTTGCTGTTGTTGTTGTTGTTGTTGTTGCTGTCCATGCCACAGTCTGATGTCGCTGCTATTGCTTTGGTTGCAACTGATTCAATTGTTAGGCATGCAATGCCGCAGATTCCAAGAGCTTACGACTAGAAAATTGTTCGCCATTCAATGGCTCGCCTCTTGAGTGTTATTTATAATGGCATTCATTCATTTTGTTTGACTTTCGAGCGTTGCTTCTTCTTCGTTCGACTTCCTTATGTGAGTTTCTATAGAATATCGCTAACCAAACACCAGATGAATCACTCAATGTCTTCTACGATAGGAATGCAAGCAGCCTTAAAGATAATATACATATGTAAAATACATAGATGGAAGCTAGTCGATAGACCCTATCGGTATCGTTTAGCACTAGCAAGTCGATAACCACGAAGCTATAGGTATCGGCAATCGTGTGTAGCAAATCTTCAGTCCTCAAAAGTAGAACGGAAGCAGCTGCAGTCGTCAGTCGTAAGGAAGCAGTAAACAAATTATCAATTATCCATATATTAAATAGTCGAAGGTTATCAATATAACCAAAATTACATATATTTAATGTGCAAAATATGTAAAAGAGAAATTGATAACAATATATAATTGTTTACCAGCAAAGAACTAAAATATATTGCAAATATTTCTAAGTTAACTTAAAAGTCGAATTCATTCAAAATAAATATATATCATTTAATTTGAAATAGAAAGTTATTACCATCAGAATGATTTTTAAACTGCTAAATATAAAACCAATAAAATGTTTTTAAATGTGTTTGACATTTAAGTCAAATTACCTTAACTGATAAGTAGGTGAGAGTGCTTAAAAAGCACATAAAAAACTTATTCCTCAACTGGTTTTGGGTAACAATAAAAATGTGTGTAAAGTGTCGCTGCAAACATCATAAAATCGCAAATTAGGTCATTACGTATAAAAAAATAAAATACTTTTATCTCTTAAAGAAATCAATATATTAGTAAAGAAAGATGTTTTAAGCAACAAAATATGTTGTACAAGGACAAAAAATAAATACATTTTTAAAATAAAAATGATTTAATAATTAAAATGGAAAATAAATCATTGAATGTCGCAGCCATTGGTGATATCAATTAAAATTTATCGCAACTACTTTGTATACGACATAAAAAATCAACTGTTACGTTGTAGTTGTTTAATAAAGTTACGCGTTTCTCGCGCGTTTTTAAACGCAGTTCAGTAAACTTAATTATGGCAACGCTGTTGCACCTTTCAATGCCATTTTACGCACAACAATAAATATAAGTATTGGAAAAAACGAAATACATTAAAATAATCCAATCAGTTTAATCAGACCCAATTCGTGATGCTAGCGTTTTGTTCGCAAGCGGTTTTTGTCGCACGCGTTTTTGTCGTCCATTTACATTTCATTTCATTTTTTGTGTTGTTTTTTGTTGGCATTCGTTGAAAAATAAAATGTTGTGTATTCCTCTTTATTGATCGGCAGCATTTTGCACCTTTATTGCCCTGCAAACATTTCTCGTTGTTTTTTTAGTCGTCGAAAAGGCCATAAAAAACTCGCAAAAAATAATTCTCTGTGTACGCAGTTTTTATGCTGCTTCCGTTATCGGAGACAGAATCGTCGTCGTCGTTGTCTGTTGCAAATGCCGACAAACTGCAGCCAATAAAGTCATAAAGTTTTGGCACAGCAAACAAAGCAACAGATGTGTGTGTGTACAAAACATTTTCTCTCACCCTCTACTTCCAATCGAAATTCGAATTGAAAGCCGAAACAGAATGGGAATCAGAGTTCACATAACGAGCATTCACTGTACACACACATTGCATGTCAGACGATTGAATCATCAAATTGGCAGACGACACGGCGACAGCCACAGCCACAGCAACAGCAACAGCACACACACAACATGAATTATTCAAGGCCCCCAATTTGTTATTGCCGCATAAGAGAGCCGTTCTTCAACACAATGTGCAGCTGCAAGCAGCTGCTAGTTGCCTTTTCACAGTTGCTGTTGCTTCTGTTTGCTGCCACGTCTTCTGCCTTTGAACTTGCCCCGGCCCCCGACTTGTTAGGTGGGTGAAGTCAGTCGCAAATTGCTGCACTTAGCCGTGACCGTGTGGCGTTGCATTCAACGCCCACAATCCCATAAAGTCATTACGTCTGCCATAAAATGCTACTTGCCACAGCAAGCTTTGCTTCGGGCAAACTGCTCGTATCGAAACGTCCAATTAGGAAATGTCTTATTACAAAATTGTCTGTAACAGTAAACTGTTCACTCTTCAATAGGCTAAGAACTACCAAAATTATTTAACTAAAGGCAGCTTCAGCTTATCTTGTTAAATATGCATATTTCCTTAGAAGTTTGTGAAATGGGATGATTTGGATTTCATTCAGTTATTCTAACCTTAATTTCAAAGGCACAAACAATGAGTATGGAAATGCGATAATGTTCATTCAATTTGGTAATAGAAAAAAAAAGCAAATAAAGAAAGCCAAGTTTACATATTATCATATACCAAATTCTGAAAACTTTTATGTCAATAGTAAATCAATAAGTATAGAACATAAAATTACACAAATTAATTTAATTACCTTATTGGATAGTCCAATAAAAAAAAGTAATTTTATCATCTCTTCTTGAGCCTTAAATAAGTAAATCTAAACTTAACTGATAAATTGCAATATACTCGTAAAGCAAATATACATATTGTCTCAGAGAATGAAATGAGAAATTATATTGATGCGACCAGCAAGAATAAAGCTGACAAATTTGCACACAAACGTATACTTAATTTTTGACAGCACGTATGCTTAATTGAATAATTTCGAAAGCATATGCGTCAACGGAAAATAAATGTGCATTACATATGAATGAATATATGAATATGCAAATTGATTAATTTAATTAATTAGCGCATTTTACTTTGAATTATCAGACACTTTAAACAAAAGTTTTATAATAAGGGAGCACATTCGTATACTTAATTTTCGACAAGCAAATATAATATCGCTGTGGCTGAAAATTAAATATCGCACGCAGTATTTAATTGAGAAGCACTTATTATAGCAATGTTCGAATGTATTAATGGGAATCACAATAACAACAACATCAACATGAACAGTGAATGGAAAAATATCTCTTATGCGTAATGCACAGTTCAAGAGTTTTCTTTTGTTCCACTTGCAATTGTCTCTTTTAGTACATATGCCTTTTTTGTTTATTGTGTGTAATTTAACGATTGCATATTATTAACGACTCTCTATATGGTTGTTTTTTTTCCACCCCTCAGGAGGCATGGCATTTGCGCATCTACAGCGTATTAACAACGAGGCACGTTGCAGGTGGCCGCAACCACGTGTCATCCACATCAACAGCGAGACATCGAAACATTATTCACCGCGTGCAACAATTCTGCATCGTTGCGACGAAGGCACCGGCTGCTGTGAAGAAGACTTTATGGTCTGCAGTGTGAAGACGAAAGCAACCGTGGAGCTGCCCTTCTTTGTGAAAGCTGTGGGAAGTCCCCGGGCCTCGCCCCAGATGCTCTCGCTGACCAATCACACCGAATGCGAGTGCGTCAGTTTGTCGGCCGTGCAGCAGACGCAGCGTCGCAAACGCAGCTCGCAGTGCCTGTGCCCCAAGCACTTTAGCAACTTTAGCAATGCCCTGAACTGGCATCACGGCACAAGTTGCCGCTGCGATTGCCACCTCAACGATGCAACGTGTCAGCGCCTGAAGAACGGCGAGGAAGGTTTCTCCATGTCCGAGCGCAGGTCAGTCAATGAAATGCATTTCCAATTTTCATTTGCCTTATGTATTGTTCTTTCTTCTTACAGATGCATTTTATATAACGATTGCAGTCCGCCCATTTGCAACTATGGCCTGTATAACTCACACACCGGACGCTGTCCGCGTCCACAGCAGCGCCATCTATGAGGCGGTAGTGGCAGTCTAACGCCATCTACCGGTCTCAAGTGGGAAAACGCAGCTGCCATCTTAAACATAGCAATCCAGAACTGTGCATACATTAAAATATTACACTAACACACACTCACACACATACACATTCACTTACAGTCGTATTGCATTCAAAGCAATTGAACATTTATCCGATGTGCGATTAAATGTGGGCAAATCATGTGAATTCGGCAGATTCATAATTCAATTAAAAAACAATCTAGAGAAAAAACATTTTCAGAGTATTTGATATCATTTGATTTATGAAATCAATTAAACATATAACAACAAAAAAAAAACAATATATTTAAACATTCAAAATATTGAATATCATTGCTTTTTTGTGAGCATTTAAATGGCAAATTCATGCATTCAAATACAAAAATATTATGCTATTGTCTTTACTAAATCAAAATGAATTTCCTTTAGGCAGTTTATAAATTCAATTGATGACAATACAAAAGAAAGCAAATTTGAAATATAAAATCATTTAATAGAAAATTTACTCAAATATTTACACAACGTTTTTAAATCATTCACCGAACATGATTTGCCCACAAATTTAAGCAATCTTTACAGGGCTGAAATTGAACGCCTTCGAATCGTTTTTCGAATGTCGAACAGAAAAAGTATTGAAATAACTAACATTCAATTTGTACTTAAGTTACGCATATAAGTTTCAACTATAACTATAAACATAAACTATTTGTACTTATGATTAAACGATATAGCTAGTCAGCGATCACAAAAGTGTTTATTTTCTGATAATAAGCCACAACAGCCACGAGAGCAATGCCACAATGAGATAGAGAACAAGCCGAATGTCCAGTAAGTAATACTGCCAAAAGTCAAGTTCCCTGGCGGGACTATATAAATGCTTCGCTCCCTTGTGCCTGATGACATACTCAAGCCAATAGGCTGCCAGGTAACTGGCATTTAGAGGACGATCTCGATAGAGGAGCGCATCCTTTTTGATCTTTTGCTTAAACTTTGCATCGCCCAGCATTCGCCTTATGGCACTCAGCAGCTGCACTTGGTCAACACTTTGCACATCCAACGTTATTCCCCAGCCCTTGTTCTGCATTTTACGCAGATTAGCGCGCTGATCACCGACCAAAGGCAATCCCAACAAGGGCACACCATGAAACAGCGCCTCACTCAGGCTTCCCTTGCCGCCATGCGTGATGAAGAGCTCAGCCTCGGGCTGTGAGAGCAGTTGCGACTGTGGCCACCATTTGGCCAGCTTAATGTGGGCATGTGTCAAGTTAATGCCGCTCGCATCGTTGCCATCGTGTGTCCAGTAAATGTCATACTCGGGCAGCTGGACAAAAGCCGCCGCAAAGCTTTGCTCCAAATGCTTCGATGCCAAGCGCCAAGAGAAACGTGTGCCCAAACTGAAGAGAATAAATGGTCGTCGCTGTCGCTGTTGGTGTCGCTTTTGCAGCTGCTGCTGTTGTGCTAATCCCTTGTCGAATGCAGCATCAACGTGTGACTGTTGCTCCATCACAATGCCGCCAATGTCCAACATGCTGGGCAACACGGGACCAATGGGACCTTCGCTAATCATGTGATGATTGTTCAGCGCCAGGACAACTCGACGTCGCATCTCTTCAAAGCTGGGATAACGCGGCGATGCGAAATGTTCGCTGTAAATGCAAAATAAATGTGTTAAATGTGTTGCGCGTTGCATATAGTAATTGGTTTTTTATCTAACCTAATCTTATCTGACAACAACAAAGTGAGCGAGCGCTCTTAGAGTGTGCTTAACAGCGAATGACACGCGGCAAGTTTGCTTGAATCACATACAGGAAGCAAAATTTAAAAAAAATCAAAATTTATTGAATAAAATGTAATATTGTGGCAACTATAAAATAAAATAGAAACCAAATAAAACATTTATCGCTAATTAACCGCATAGCAAGTACTTGAAAAAAAAAAAACACAATTGGCTGCCATTTATACATATGTTAAAAGCTTTATCTACAATATAATGCTGAACCCTCATATCCAATGAGTGTTGTGCAGAATCAGTAATTTTTATTATCGAAACTTTGAATGTACTTGACGTCAATAAAATCTTTGATTGATTTTCAATTCTTCTAAAAAAGTAGTTCTTAATATTGCAAGATGCCTTAGCAACAAAATGGAATTGGTTTAAATATTAAACATTAATAAAATAAATAATAATATGTGCAGTATAAATCGAGGGCGTATTTAACAATAATTGCCCACAGATGGCCACGAGATTGATAAAACTATTATTTATATTCACTGCACCTTTAGGCTGTCATTAAAGTCGTTGATTGATTTTCAATTGTTTCTTAAATCTAAATAGTATATGAAAAACAATAATGTCAGAGTTTGCTCCACAAAGTCTTAATAGAATAAAAAGATTGAAAACTATGTTAATAATAATTTCACACTACTCTGCAGTATAATTCAAGTAACTATTCAACATAAAATCACATATTAAGTATACGACACAGGTACATTAACTTCTGCATATCATGCATTTAAAATATATGTACATAGTTGTTATAATACAACAACAAATTACAATTAGATATAATGTATTAAATTTTTGAATATATGTAATTGTTTTAATGCAATTAAAAAATACTATATGAGTAGATGAAAATTCTGTATACATTCCACATTCCCTTGCTTGCCTTCTCAGCAATAATTTTCAAGAATAAAAGCCTCTCTGGTCTCACCTATAAATGCGTTGCATGACCCGTCTGGCCAAGTACTCCGATGACTTCTCCCACAGCCCAAACAAAAGTGCTGGAAAGCCAGTTCTTTGCTGACTATCGTAGGGCTGAGGCACGTACCAACGCTCCTCGGCATTGCCCATCAGACTGTGGATGAATCCAATGGGCTGCTGGGTGGATATGATGGCCACAGGGCAATCGAAATGTGCAGCAACGCCCAGCAGATGTTCATTGAAGTGATAGCCGAGCAGCAGCAGATCGTAACGAGGCGTAGGCACATGCTGCATAAACGCCAGCCAAGCTGGCTGCTGCAACAGCTCCCCAGACAGCTCCAGACGCGTCAGTGTCCACTGTAGGCGTGTGATAAAATTGTCATTGTGTTGCCACTGCTGCAACTCGTGGTTCGTTGGCAACTGCCAAGGCACCAGCACATGCTTCACTTGCGTTGTATTCGCCACCGCCGCCAGCCAGTCTTCCTCCAGTGGCAAAGTGGTGACCAGTGTCAGTTGATGGCCGCGTTGCAACAGCGTTCGGGCCACCGCCAAATGGACGAGCAACTGCGAGCGATGCAGATTCACAAATACGCCAAGTATGTGACTGCCATTGGCCACTTGAATAATGCAGGCAACGAGCCAGAAACCAAGCCACAATCGGAGCGAGGCAAGTGTGGAGCTGACCGGCAGATTCATAACTGTGGCACTGCGTTCACATTAACAGCCCATTAGCTGGGCCAAACGGAATCCAATCAATCAGCCTGATAACAGACTCGAAATTAGCTTACACAACAACAATCACAGTTCCCAAGCAAAACCATAGAGAACAACGAAGTGCGGAATTTGTAACGCGATGATATATGTACGAGTGCATAGTGTACATAATTGCTAGTACAGTATGCATTGCCTACAATAAACAGCACCAGTTTTGTCAATTTAATCGCGATTGTCTCACACTTCAAATAATATTAATATAAATAAACATGTTAATAAATTATACAGAGAAAGCTTTTTCCGGTTTTTAGCAATAAAAGAATCACATGCTCTCTATTGTATTTACGCATGGTAGATAAACACAAATTAAATGCACTTTTTCAACTACAAAATGTAATAAACAAGCACGATCAATGAATAGATTCGCAAGGGCCCAAAATATTTATGAACAGAAAGTAGATATTAAGTAAACCCCGAAAAATAGAAAATTAAAGGAGCGCAGAAAAAAACACAACTGCTCGCCACAAAGAGTAAAAGTCAAACCAACAGGTTTGCTAAAAATTTCGACTATTTTATATACTTAGGTTGTTCACAAAGTGTTTTTGCATTTCAAAATAGATTTCTTTTGGAACACTGATGATGTCAACATTTCACTCTGGGGTATAGAAGCAAAAGCGTTGAACAGCTGCTCGCTTTTCAGCAACGTCAAGGGTGCCAATTAACGGCACTTAAGGCACACACCCATAGATTTATATGTGGAGGTACTGCTTCGTAAAACACTCTAAACTATATTGTTTCAGAAATGCAAAAGCCTGGCGGACTTTTAAATACACAAATATATCAGCAAGAAAGAAAACTACAGTCAAGTGGGCTCAACTGTGGGATACCCGCTAACTTCAAAACTATAATATACCGAAAAAAATCATAACTATGTTATACTGAAGGCTAAATTTGTCTATCGGTAGATTACTACATTTCAAAAAATGCTATGAAGTACAAAATATACCAAACAAACAAAGACCCGATTGCAGAAGGCTTTCCGGGCATAAAAAAAGTATTTGTTATAGTAAATAACCTCTGCCATTTCTATGCAATCGCTACCAAATTTTCAGAAATTAACAATACTGTAGTTTTTATTGATTGAATCGACTCTAATTATTAATTAATTATATTATATCTCTTACATACATTTCCTTATGCACAAAATTATAATACCCTTCTATCCTTTGGGTAGTCGGTATAAAAATATAAAACAAAAAATAAAAAAAATGTTAATTTTGAATAAAGTTCGCGATTCTGGGTGTCAAATACAAATTGCAAAATTGAATGTATATATCCAATACATTCTATAAATAAATAGCACACACACATGTTCTATAAGGTGTATTTTTTTAATATACATATACATATATGATAAAAGATATAAGAAATTTGTAGGTATATAAACCCGAGATGATTTCTGAGCTCTTTCTTTATCTTTAAACTTTAAAGTGACACTTAAAAACAACTGACTTCATCACCTACTTGTAATATTCGATTTAAAATTAATGTATATTGTTCCTGCAAATTATAAGATATAACTTACCATATAAATAGGTCTACAAGAGCCTATCAATCCTTCACCAATCGTAAGTAGTTATTTTTTTTTATAATTTATTATTTGAAAAATATTGAACACTCTTGAAGTGAAGTTTCACAACTGTTTTTAGCAAAAGCACTAGGAAAATAGTGAAAAGCACTAGGAAAATAGTGGCTGGTATCAAAATCACTTAAAAATGGTATCTGTGGTACCTTAGAGTGAAATCGAAGCGAAATTCGAGTGGAAGTGATTTCTGTGGCAGTCCCCTGATAGCTTATTTCTTGGGCAACTTTGAGAAGAAGTCTTCGTGAAACTCCTTGAGTATCAGCCTAAACTTGTCCGCCTGCTGGGCCAAAACCATCTTATAGTCATCGTGTTCGGTTTCGAGCATTTCATCAGCCTCGCCAAGCGTGTGAAGATAGTGCAACCAATTGGTCTCCAAATCGACGATCTGCACTCGCGTCTCCTCAGACATGGTGACCCGATACTTGTGGAGCAGCACAAACAGCTCGAGCATGGGCGTAAAGCGTGTCTGCTTCACGGGCAAAGCTTTGATAAGGCGTTCGAAGAGCTGTTGGGCAATCACAGATTCCCGCAGAGTGCGTGGCACCTGCGTCACCTTGTGCTCATTGCGTGCCATATAGCGGTAGAGTGCTGTAGAAGAGATGAAGAGTGAATTTCAAAACCGAATACCGAAATAAATAGCTAGTTTAGTTTAAACTTACACTGTATCAATGCTGTGGCATGGTTAAGTAATAATTTCATATTCAGCGCCTGCCACTTTTCAATCCAGTCGAGCAGCGTGCTCTTGATGGGATTCTGATTGATGAGCACAAAGTGCACATGGGCAATGGCGTCCACAAACGAGATGTCATCGGCCAGCGAGCTGTAGTACTCGATGCCGCCCTCAAAAACACCCGCAGTCTTGGCACTACTCATCACTCGCTGCTCGAATATCTCATCTGTCATCTGCCACAGCGAGTTGTGCTTCATCCAATGCGCCACATACTCTGCAATCTGTTCGTGTTGGCGTGTAATTTCTGCCTCAATGCTGCGTACCAATTCCGAGCACTCGACATCTTCACGAAAGGCGCGACCAAAGCCCGGTCTGCGTTGCTCCTTGGGCAGCTTCAATTTGTGTCCTAGCCGTGGAAATTGATCCACTAAACTGTTCACGCGATCGATAATGCCACGCAACTGCTTGGCAATCGTCTGCAAGTCGGGCGTAAACACTATCTGAGAATCCTTCACATCGGACTCCATCACCAGAATGGGCGTGGATGGCATATTGTCCTCACGGTGCAACGCATTCTGCAGGGATTCTAATGCACCGCGTATGCAGCTGAGAAAAGCGCTGGCCAGCATATCATCAAAGACGTTTACAAATCGATACCACTCGGTGGAGAGCTAAAAAACAAAATATATAAGCTTTAGGGGTTTCGAAGAATATGCCTACTCTAAGATCTAAAACAACGTATGGATTGAGAGAAACCATTTTGATTATCTCTAGATACGATTTTGTTGATTGTTCAGACTGATGGATGAGCAGTTGTCTTCTAATACAATACTTTATAATAAAAATACTTTATATAGACACTTTGTTCTTATTCTAGTGATTTTTGATTTTTCTTCAAGATTTTATAAGATATTTAAGAACACAAGTAAGAAAGCTACAATCATCAAGTGAGTTCCATTTTGAATCAAAACAAAACAGTGCGTTTAAAATCTACTAAATAAATATACCGCAAAAATACTAAAAGCTATAAGTGATACGTACTTTCTGCAAAATATACCATAAAGTGCAAAGAATACCAGATTGCCAGACAAGGCATTTAAGTAGGCGCTATGCCCCATACATAAATATTTTTTTATTACTTTTATCGTTTTTTGGGTGTTACATACATTTTAAAGTAACCCTATGTCAACAAATTCTACCCTAGTCTACCCTACTGGTATAATACTAATACCTTATATACACTTTTTTCTTATTTTAATCTGAAAGTAATTAATTCTCAAACTTGTTTTAAGATGTTAAGAAAATAAAAAACGTTTTTCAATAATAGAAAAATAAATAAAAATGAATTTTTTCACAATATGTATTAAGAAAGTCAATCCATTTAATTTAGTAACTAATTCAAGTCCTTATAAAGTAAGAATATGATTAATGCAGCTTTTTACTTGTACTGTTGAGAGTGTGGAAGTTGAAAAATATCTAAGATATAAACTTTATACTAGCTTTGGTACAATTTTGATGCATCTAACTTTTAAAATTGCTTAGTTATGATTGATTATTCAAGCTGTCAGACGGACAGACGGAATGCAGAACAAGAAGTCTTTGCATTAAGCCCTCTACTGTTATCGAATTTTTTGAAAAACTTTGTATTTGATGTCTGCTCACTCACCTCCTCCTTGACATCCTCAAACTCCAGCGCCACAGCGAGCATAATGTCCACAATATTGTTGTAGTATCGTCGCAGAGAGCTGTTGCCGCGATTTAACCAGCTGCTGAGCTGCTGCTCAAAGACAGAGATGTCGACGGCGCCGCTAAAATTCAAACGTAGCATAACCGTATCGCAGATCTTTTCACAATTTCGCATAATTTGCCGATTGGCACGCTTATATAACTCGACAATCTGCCGCAAATACTCCACGTGCAGCACACAATCCTCCAGCCACTGAGTGTAACCCTCGCTGGGATCAACGATGGCGCCAAATGTGAGCTTAAAAATTCCTGGAGCCAGCTGACGATCGCAGTCCTGGATCAAAGGACGTAGCAAGCGACGCTCTCGATCGCTCAGAGCATGCATAATACGATTATAGTCCAAACACAATTGCTGCACGCTATTGCAAACATAACGCAGCGTGTCATGGCGTTCGTAGATCTTCTTGACAGGAGCTGGCACTGTAAAAGCCAAACGCTCAAAGTGCTCGGCTTGCAGATTGAGTTGCAGCACGCCGGCATCCATGTTGCACTGCAACAGGGCCTTAGGCTGCTTGCCACGCTGCAGCAGATGGCGATCCAGACGCTGCCCCAAATTGCCACAACACTTGGCAAACGATTGCTGCCAACTGTCGTACGAATTGTGCATCTCACGCTCAAAATCGCCGCACAACAGCTCAAATTTGGCAATAATGCCAGCGGCTTGTGGCACCATTGGCAGCCACGAATTGCTGCTGCTCAGCAATCGCTTATAGATCCACGTCAAGCGCTCTAAGTTGATGCGATAGGCCAGGGCACGCGCCACATGTGGCAGCAGCCAGGATTCGTTGCCACGTTGCTGCAATAGCAGCCGTGTGGTGGCATCCATGTCCTCATCAAACAGCCGCCACACAAAGTTCACCTGCTTCAAGTAGAAAGGCCGCAACGTGGCGTGATACGAATAATAGAGCAGCACATTTAACGCTTCCAACGCTTCTTCCACATTGCAGACACGTCGAAACACATTCGCAATGAGCCGCTGTTGTGTCTCCTCCATGTGCTGCACGCTGCGACGATAGTTGGCCACCTGTTCGTACCACTCGCCACGATGCACATTCAACATTACATCCTTGGAGCCGCAGCTTTTTAGCTGCTCGAGTGCGTTTAGAAATTGCTGCTCCACATTCGATGCAATCTTCTCCAGTTGCTCGCCATTGGTACCACTAAATTGCGTCGGCTCAATGTGCTCGGTTTCATCGAGACGCCCAAACACAATCATCGATTCACAAATGTCCATGAGATCACCCAAGCGTTCCATAAACGCATTCACATGATTGAAGACAATGCCCTGATCCAGCTGCCAGCCAATCTCCTCTTGTTGCTGCTGCACATGTTCCTTGTAGGCGAGACAGCATTCCAGCGATAAATTGCACATTTTAATGCCGAATCTTGGAGAACCACCTAAGATTTCGTCAAGCTTAATTTGCTCGGTGCAGTATTTGATAATTTGATTGCTCAAATTGCGAAATAATATCGTTATCCTGGCACTGCTATTGTAATGAGCCGAATGCAGCCAAATGAAGCGCAGCAAATGTATAATTTTGGGTAGCTGCTTCGTCACTGCCGCAGGTGTGGCAGCCACATCGATTTGGGAGCAGGGTTCAACCAGTAGATTGAGATATTTAATATTGGAGGCGGCTAGTTGCTCCTCCAGCTTGGCGGCCTCAATGAGCTGCTCGATTTGTGGCATGTGCACCGAGTGCCACTGCCGCAGCACCTTGAACACTCGCTGCACGTCAAACTGCACCAGCTGCGAGTTGAGTCCTTGAAGCACCTCCACTATAAGAAAGCGAATTGGAAAGCTAGTTAGCGTTTTAGTGGGAGAGAAGCAACTCCAACACTTAATGGACTCTTTAAAATTCTTTAATGAAATAAATTATTATCATAACATATCTTGATTGATTGTCGTATACTTACATCGATACTCCCAGAACTCAAACTCATCTTGTACCGCGGCCAAATCGTTGGGCACCACCAGTGTACAATCGCCCAGCAGTGTGCGAATCTGTGTCATCCAATAGACAGCAATGCTTTCCAGATTCTTGAAGAGAGCACGATCGCAAACGATCTGCTCGCCACCAATCTGATGCAGCACAAACGGCACATAAAGCGAGGTGATGCCACCAATCTTCGAGTTCATGGCACAGAGAAAGACCAGCAATCGATCCAAACTAGCGCAAAATCGAGCACGAATACTTTCATTCCAATCGTCAAAGTTGCGAAAGATGGGCGCATAGAAACGTTCCAACAAATACATGAGACAACCATCGGCGTCGCTGTGCACGGTGCCAAAGTGAATCTCGTCATGGAAACCATCGACAGTGAATATTTCATTAGGTTCACTGCGCAGAAAGTAGCTAATGTCATCGACAGGATCGTTGGGAAAGCCGAGGTAAGCGGTTAACCGATTACCCGAATAGAAAACGGTAAGAATCGGTTCGCTAACTTCCAGCAGCCAACGGCGGATAATATCCAACGCTTGTTCGTGCCAATCGCGCTGATTTAACGAATACAATGTGGTCATGCGTTGAATATATTCAACCAGTTGGTTCAACTCCTCATCGCTATAGGTGGGACGCGGCGTTACTGGACGTATCTCTTCGGGTTTTACTTCCTCTTTGCGCTCTATTACCACGAAATAACGGTATTAATAAAATAACTTGCTTTGGTTACACATTGTAAATAATAAAATATTTTACCCTCATCATCAGACAAATCTGAGTCAGTTAGCCGCTCATCTTCCACAGCGCTGGAGGACGTCATTATTGCAATTTAATTAAAAGCGCAAAAAACACTTCAAACAACATGTCGTTCGTTCCTATGGCAGCTACATTGTTAAAGACGTTAGGGCGGCATTTATATTCAACTGCGCATTTGCAACACTCAAATAATAGTAACTATTCTACCTTGCAGCACTTAACATTTAAAAACTAGTTCGGTTACTTATCGATAAATAGTCAAAAGAACAACAAGTTCAATAATGGTATATTATAGCCGTTAATATTAAATTATCTTGAACACAGCAGTACTTCAACTCGCATGAGAGAGAGATAACTTAAATTATGGGCTTCTTCCTTCATATGTGGCCATTAAATTTTTTTATTAAATACATATATGGTAAATTAATAAATAAAATCAAAACAACGCAACAACTGCAGAAAAACTATTCGATAGTGTCGCTCGCAGAGCTTGCCTCACTACCATATACTCATATTTTGGTATATTTTCCTGGGCAATATTAGGATATTTTTCAAATGTAACTTACAGTCACGCTACGGAATTGGCGTCCAATTTGCAATCCAATTTAAAACACGATGTCGGTAAAACCCAATCCCGCTGTGGACCAGGTCTGTAAGGCAGCCAATTCACTGTTCCCTGAGTTGAATGTGCGGCCCTCCGATATGGTCAATCCCACCGAAGCATTCCTCGTACGCATTTTAGTAACCTGCCTAAAGGCCTATGGATTTCGGGTTGATCCGCCATACAACATCGACAGCGATGCCAACGACGCCTCGAAGATGAAGCGCGTCTTTCTAACGAAGCTGTGTCGGCAAGTGCAGAAAATATTGCACATCTCGTTTCCCAGCAAAACTTACACCTACTACGACATAACACAGCCAAGTAGGTACCTAGAATAATAGGTTAGCCAAAGTTTTATAAAATAAACCTTTTGTTGCAGCTGCCAAGACTACGCTCAATACTTTGGATGTGCTCATCAACTATTGGTGCTTCTATCGCATGCACAAAAAGAGCATTATTCAGCCCATCATCGAGCGCATTCACGAGCGTCAAGCGCTGATTACTGCCAACGCTGCTAAGCGGAACGAGCTGGAGCAGCAGCAACAATCTGGTGTGCAGGATAAGATTGAACTCAAGGAATGCGAAGCCAATATGCACAAACTGCACGATGAATTGACACAGTCGAAGGCTGAATTGAAGGTGCAGTCAATGGCGCTGCGACAACTGCAATCGGAGATGGAAGTGGAAAAAGAGACGAAATCTCAGATTGAAAGTCAACTTAAACAATTAAACCAGCTTGTGGTGCTGGACAGCGATGTGGCGGTGGTCAAAATGTAAGTTATAGTTTAAATACTTTAGGTATAATACTACAACATGCTTTTTAACAGGGAAACAAACAAACAAACTGCACTAATCGAGAGCCACAAACCGGAGTTGGAGAAACTCAAGCAGATTTACAATGAGCGGCGCGTGGAACTCGAGACAATTGCACAGCTTAGTGAGCACATTGATGAAGCCTTCAACATTGTGCCACCCGAGGTATTGAGCGGCTACAAGGATGGCAAAAAGGCTCTAGAACGTGTCCAAAAGACGCACAAATCCCTTGTGGAAAATCATCAAAATTTACTGGACGCTCAAGTGAAGTTACAACAGCGCGTGCAGCAGGCTGACGCCAACTTAAAGGCACGTACGCTGCAATGCGAGGAGCAAGTGGTTAAAGAACGAGAACAGAATAAAGAGCAGGAATTAGCGATTGAGCAGCAAAGCGTTGAAATCGATGAGTTGCAACAGACCCAAGAGACGTTGAAGCAGCGGCTTGAAGAGGAGCAGCGCGTGGATGAAAATCTTAAAGTGTTTGTATCACAATTATCTCCCTAAAACACGCACTTGTATCTTAATTAATATATATTTCCGTTTTGTTTATTACTAGTTTGTTTTAACTCAATTATTGTGTGGTTAGATACGAACGCCGAACGATTTCATGTCTCCATTTTCTTGCTCTCCAAATGCGCCTTGAGCTGTTGACTGAAATCATCTTCCACATTGTCGTCATCCCAATTATCTTCCCACACGTTGGGCTCTTCAACATCGTCGGCTACACGAAAATCTGCAATACACAAATTGCAACATTTAGTAACAACAAAAACAAATATTTCATTCACTCACCTTCAGCGGGAAACTCTTCGAACTCATCGTCTTCCTCAAGCAAGCCCAAGTCTTCGCTCTTTTGATTGGTCTCCTCCTTTGTATCCTTCTCTTTATCGACCGAAGACATTTTTCGTAATGTGTATTTTAGCAGTTGAATTACAATTGTTCCACAAGTTTTCCAACTATTTATTTGACGCTTGCCAAAAAATGATGCCGAGTCACTTGGGTAGAGCTGATGTAGTGTGACCGTAAAATCGATAAGTTACATTCAGTAATAACGCATGAGAGGTCACACTGAAATAATTTGTTTTGGCTTATCGATTAGTGTTTTTGGGCACTATCGGTTTAGTGAAAAATCGAGCGCTCGCGGTTTTGCTTTTTGAAAGATGCATTTATTGTTTTTTTTTAACATTTTGACTTGTGGCTATTTGACTTTCAAACTAATAGGGTTATTGAGCAATTGCAAATATATATATATACGTAACGTTTAACATTGATAATAAATAGTTTGCGGTATGCTTTTGATTTATTGCATGTATTCATTTTGCTGTTTTGCTTGATAGGTTATTTTCTTTTTTGTTTAGAAATTTGGATTGGATTTTTGTTTGCCAAAAGTGTTGGGTTTTTCTTTTAGTTTTTTTACTTCATAGCTTACGGTAAAAATTTTGTATGCCAAAATATATCTACATATGTATGTATTAATATAGATTTGTTTTTTGTTTGTAGTTTAAATATGCTACTTTTATAAAGGAATAAAACACCATACATTTGATTAATTAATACCATTTGAACTTATTGTTCGATTTGTGTTCTCTTGTTTTTGTTTACTTAGTTTGTTTTTAATGGGCTTAATCGCTTCCTCGTTTTCTCTGCTCTATACAATTTTCATCACAGACGCACGACGCACAAATAAAAAAAAAAATAATGCTTATTATCATCATTTAACAATTTGTTTTTAAGCTCCGGTTGCTTATTAATTTTTGTGATTTTTTTCTTTTTTTTACAATACTAATTCGAAAGTGGTAACAAAATAAAATAACTCTGTTTTGTTTTTGCTGATATTTAGCATTTGGATCTTTGATCGATTATTTAAAAAGTGCATGCCGCGTCCCTCCCACGGCCCTTGTTTTGTTTTTGTTTAGTGTGAGTGTTTAAGTATAAAGTAGTTGTTGATAAATATGTTTATGTTTATGTTTTATGGTTAGTGTATTATTAGATAAGTATATTTATAGTACATAATAAGTATATGAAAGCTTTCTAGAAAAAACAGTTTATCACATATAGAGAGGAAGTGTTAAATATGTTTTCTGTTGCGTTAATAAATGTCCTATGTTTTTTCTATTTATTTTTTGTGGTTGTGTGTTTAGATATTTTTGCTTACTGTAAACAAAACATAAAAAAAAAAACAGCTTAGCCTCATAAAATGCATAAAATAGTAGATATACATAGATTAATTTATAGATATAGATATATAGTACTTTTGTTTACACATATTTCAAATTTTTCGTAGAAGAGCACCAATAAAGTTACGTTTGAGCTTAAGCAAAAAATATAGGGGGAATTTGTTTGTGTGGAAACAAGTTGTAGTAATAAATACACAAAAACAATACAAATTAATTCATTAGACAATATTAACAGACTAAAATACAGTTACAAATACGTTAGAGCGAGTAAATCTAGCGAGACTTTACTCGTTCGATTTAACTCGCTGTTCTTACAGCGAACTCTTTATAAATAGTTGACAGCTTTGTGTGCTTTCTTCAGTTTGTGTGTGTGTGAGTGTGTGGTGTGTATGTATAAGGTGTGTGTGTGTGTCAGTGTTGATCTCTTTTTAAAACGCTAAGCGTTCTCTAACGGTTTTTGTTGCGCGCTTACAAACTACATAAATACACATCGAACATCAAAAATATTGATAGCGCATAACTATATATGCATAATAGTAAAGGATTAATGCCAATAAAAGTCCGCAAGCAAATCCAACGAGTCGCTGAATTTGCTCGCAAACCACACATATACAATATACGATATACATCTATACATATGTAATATATATAAATACAAACAACAAATTACTACGATTTCGATTTTTGTGTTTACTCGCGTCTTGTACGCTTCGGTCGCGACGCTGCAATTGAATCCCCCGCCCCCGACGATGCACTCGCTGCACTGCCTCCGCCTCCGCCTCCAGCTCCTCCGACTACTTCCGTGGACGCTATCGCTGTGATTGTGGCCGAAATGGTTGCCGGCTGTCGACTACTATCCACTGCTGCTCCACGCACTTTACGCGATGCCACCGACTGCGCGGTGACCTGCAGTGATATGGCATGCGTGTTGAGTTTCTCCGCCAGCAGCAGATCCTTCAGACCCTTCATCTTCTGACTGTGTAGCGTGATTACGGGACGCTTTAGCATGATCTCAAAGGGATCATAGTCATCGACAATTGGCGTCGCCTGCTCGACGTTATTGCTGGTGCCGCCGCTTCTGGTGTTGTTCTCCTCCAATTTAGCTTCTTTGTGCTCTGCCTCAGTTGGCGGCGATTGCGCCGTGCTGCCGCCATTGCTTGTAGTTGTAGTTGTTGTAGCCTCCTTGTCTGTATTGTTGCTGTTAGCCGTCTCCGTTTCCACCGTTGCTTGCTGCTTCTGATCGGCAAATGGTTGACCGCCGCCTTGCAGCAAAAAGTCGGGATTTAAAATCTTTTCACCGCAAGCAGCTGTTAAATCGGCCAGCGTTGTGGGCAGCTCCGATTTGGGTTTCTACAACAGCAGCAATTAGTATCAACTCTCTGAATAGTACACTAATTTCTACTCACTTCATCCTTCTTAACAACAGTGTTGTTATTGTTATTGTTGCCCTCCTCAGCTGCTGCTGCTGCTGCTGCGGCAACTGCTGCTGCTGCTGCTGCTTCTTAGCCGCCTCCTCCGCTTCCAAATCCTCAGGCAACTTGATGACCACCTGCGAGCGTATATCATAGTCGAACTTGGTAATGTTATTCACCAGCGGCTTGGCCCAACCAATGTGCAAAATGGGCGTCAAGCTGTCCTCCTCCCACTGACAGATGCCATCGTAGAAACGCAACAGATTGGCAAACACTTCCGCATCGCGAAGAATGCTACGTGCTGAATGCCCCGAACTCTCCGTTTTCATCACATAGGGTATCAGCTCGTTGGCAATGTCCAGCAGCTCCTTGTAGATTTCCTCATCGTCGCGACATTGATAAGTATACAATCGGATAACATCCGCGGCATTGGCCCAGGCGGCGAATGCCTCGCGATACTTGAGCAACCGATTGTAATAGTTGCCCTGAAAGATGTGCGGATAAACGTGATGATTGTGATAATAGCTGCGGGACGCTTCGATCGCTTCGCGAAACAACTGCTCGCAGCTGATGCTGCGATGCGTGCGATTGATCTCCTCTAGTTCACCGAGCAGTCCCAATGCCATGGGATAACGCTTTAGGTGCCCTAAATCGTAGAGCAGCCACAGCAACTGTTGCTGCAGCTCGGCAACTTCCACACAGTCGCTATTCGCACTCAGAGAGATGTTTAATGCCACACAGATGGCAGCGACTTCCATGCCACGTTCACAGACCACAGCCAATCCACCTAGATAGAGCCAAGAGCCGGATTCAATGCCAGCCCCAATGTCCTGTCCACGTTTATCCTCGCTGCCTTTGCCATGCCAGGTCACCTCGATGCTTTCCACACGCTTCTGGCCGAACATGACCCACGCATGATCCTCGGAAATGGCCAAACGCACATCGCGATAGCCGAGCAGTTGACATCCCGCCGTGGTTGCAAGCGCAACGCCAAAGCAATCCAATTTGTTGCCCGACAAATAGCTGTAGAGATTCTGCAGATGTGCCCGATCCTTATAGCTGCTGCGTATTAGCGAATTCCAGATGACATCCGACACCTTCTTGATGATGTCGCGCGTCGCCTGGCGATGAGGCTTTGGCTTGTCCACCACTGACAGGATGGTCTGGAATTTCTTATAGAGTCCTGCGATCAATTCATGAGTGACCACCGGAAACTGTACGCTGTTACCCATGATGACATCGCTACTGTTGCCTAAATGGGGTAAAAGTGAAGAAGAGATTAATATTGATACTACTAATATATGAAGACGTAAATTTAATTGAAAAAAAAGATTTTTATTTTAATGATTATTGATTAATAATTTTCAGAAAAGTAAGAAAATAATATATACAAGGAAATAATGAAAAAATCGTTAGAATATTCTAAATATAATTCCGTGCTGTTTTTTCAGATTAACCTCAATATTACAATATTACTTGCGTATTTTTAAAATATTCTACTTATATTTAAGTTCAAATGATTTTTAATTTACAAAATAGAGATTACCTTATTAAAACTAATATTCATGAAACGTATATTAAAAATTCAAAATCTCTGCGTTTCGTTTGAGAGTACAATTAATTATTTAAGACATTCAAAAATTTAAATTATAGAGACTACACAGATCCTTCACAATAAACATAATAATATATAGTAATAAGTATACTTTAAGTAAATTATAAAAGTTTAGTCTTTATAGCATTAAATTAAGTTAATATTTTATAAGTTTTACCATAATAATTTGAAGTCTCTGAGATACAAACTTTTACGATACAAAAAATAAATCATAAATAAAACATTAAAAGCCAAAACTTTATTAAATTAATTTACGTTAAATTTTTATCAAAATGTTTGAAATATAGGTGGCGAAATATTTATAGAAACCAGCCAATTAATTTAAAATCACGTTCTAAATTGCTTCACAGAAATTTAATTGACACAAAAACTGTAGCATACTTTAAGGCACTGTTAAATAATCAAATGTTGCCATTCATATTTTAATCGAAGTGATGCTGGAATTTCAATTTCTAAATATGAATTAAAAAGAATCATATCAATTAAAACATAGTAGTTGTAAATATGTTTTAAAACATTTATAATTTTAGGAGACCACAAAGAAAAAAGTAAAAGAAATATGGCATACTTTTAGGCTTGCGCAAATAATCAAAATCCTTACACTACGGATCATGAATGAAATGCAATTTGACTGCTCACCTAGTGACGCTTGTGCTGCCTGCGCCGCCTGAGCCGCTTCTCCGGTGGTGAGCGACAACTCGATGTAGCCAACAACGATGGAGAGCAGCGTCAGATCGGGTTCGATGGCGCTGGTCAAGGCGCGTCGAAAGAGATTCACCACATCGCTGGTGGACTTCAAGGGGAACAAACTGGCATCGATGATGCCATTGAGGGCCATGCAAGGACTTGCGCTCGCGCTGCGTGTTACCGTCGACATGATGTTGCACCACTCACAAATAAAAAAAAAAACTAAAACACAAATTGCTCTGCTTGTTGCTGTGGTTGTTGTTGTTGCTATTACTGGGTTGATGATTTTTCACTTGCTTTGGTGGATGCCACTTAGCACTGGCCGCAGGCGCTGTTGCATGCACACTGGACGCGGAGTTGCACTTCCACTTGGTGGTAGCAGCAGCAGTACAGCCAGACACTTTGTTGCTGCAACATTTGTGCTTTGAGCGGCAACAGCAGCAGCAACAGCAGCAGCAGCAGAAGTTTCAACAGTGGACAAGGGCGCGGGCGCAGCTGCGAAGGGTGTGAGAGAGAGGGGGTGGTGTGCAATGGACGCCACAAGTTGACAAACAACTTTTTTACTTTCCACCTTGTTTGTGCGCGCACTGTTTGCCCTTTTTTCAATGTTGTTGTTTGCTGCTGCTTGTTGCTGTTGTTGTTGTATTTGCTGTTGTTGTGCTTGTTCTTGTTGTTGCTGTAGCCACTGCTCTTATTGTTGTTGTTGCTGTTTTTAACTTCTGTTGCTCTTCCTCTTGTTCTAGTTGTTGCTGTAGCTGCTGCTGTTCTGAGCTCGCAGCTTGATTGTGTGTGTGTGTGTGTGTACGTGCGTTTGTTATGTGCTTGTTTTGCCTGTGGTTGTATGTGCTTGCACTTGCGTTTGTGTTTGTATTTGTATTTGTATGCACTTCTTATTCTTGAGCAGGATTTTTATGCAATCTACTGAGCGCTGCGTGGCGCTGCATTTTCTGCTGCCGTTAATCTTGTTGCTGCACTTTCGTTATCGCTGCTGTTGCTGTTGCTCTTTTTGCTGTCATTTGCCTTCTGTTTTGTGTATTGTATTTGCTGAGTGTGTGTGTATGCGTGCGGTGTGTCGTTCAATTGCACCACACTGGACACTTCGTTAATTTTGTCGTGCAGTTTGCAACTGCTGTCGTCGTTTTTGCTGCTACTGTTGCTGTTGTTGTTTTTGCTTTAGTTAAATATCCTGTCGTCGTCGCATCGCACTCGTTTGCACACGTCAGCAGCAGAAGCAGCAGGCGACAAACAGCGCAGCGGTCGCCGCATCGACGTTTCGAGTTTGTTGTTTTTTTTTATATGGTTTTGTAGGGCAGGTGCGTAGAGCGCCCCACAGCGGACAGTAGCGGAAATTGCGTAGCTTTCGGGCTATCTTATTGCGTAGCATCCAAAAATTGCGTAGCGCGCGTCTCTTACATCCCCCCTAGCCAACAAGCACACGTGCTTGCTGCGTGTTTTTGTGTGCCACGCAATTTGCGTCGCTCTTTTTACGCGTTTATTTATTGTTTTCAATTTAATATTTTTCACCACTTTGATTTACTTAAAGCACAAAGCGCGTTTCACTGTCCCTCTTTCAGTATTTGAGTGTTTATTTCGAAAATTGTTGAAAAAGTGCTGCTGTTGCGTCGCGCACTGTTTTGTTGTTGCCGCTGCTTTATTTATTATTGTTGGCATTAGAGCTGGAACCGATTCGATTTTTAGTCGATTTAAATCGATTGTTTTTGTTGGCGAAAAAAGAATCGACTTTTATGGATCCCAAGCGGACAAGTAGTAATTGCCCAATTAACAATTTTTATTAACTCTGCGAAATGATACCTTAATAATATATGTTATTATGCAATAGTTTTTGAAAAATTCTATGATCGATTATAAAACTGTAATTTCAAATCGATTATATTTGGAATCAGAACCAGCGCCAGTGTCTGGTATCTTAGAACTAGTTTAGTATATTTTGTTATTACTGCACTCGATACGTCTTGTGTATTTTTTGTAACTGCAGTTGCGGTCGCTCTGAAACAACATAAACAAAAATTGTTAAATGCCGGAATTAGCAAAATTCAACTGCAGCCAGACCATCGATTGCAAACAGGGCGCGGTGCGTGCAGTGCGTTATAATGGTAAGCAAATACTTAATTCTAGTTTTTCTTGAATATAGTTACCAGTAATTTTGGCGTTTTAGTGGATGGAACTTATTGTATGAGCTGTGGCTCAGACAAGAAGGTAAAACTCTGGAATCCCGCCTCAGGATTGCTGCTGAAAACCTACGGCGGTCACGCGGATGAAGTAACTGATGCAGCAGGCAGCTGCGATAGCAGCTATATAGTCTCAGCCAGTTTGGACAAGAGCATTATCTATTGGGACGTATCAACAGGTGAGTTGAAGCATTTATTAATTGTTATGGCAGCAGAGCGATAATAAATATATAAATATCAAATTTTGATAATCAGATAAATAATAGTACTATAAATGTTTGCTGAATATTTGGTTACTATTAAATAATGAACTTAAAAGTTATTAAAGAAAAACGGTTGCATGCCAACTTTAATAGGCCTCTTATTTAACATTAAACGTTTCTGTTAAGCTGTTGTAGCAGATGACTGTTATCTAAATGATTCCAGTTCTGTTAATAACAGTTTAAGATGGTTTTGATATAAAAATGGATCATTTTGTTGCTGAGTTGCTTTATATTGACTTTTCAACTACTTTTATTTGCAGGCACACCGGTGCGACGGCTGCGCAGCCATGCTGGAGGTGTGCGCTGTGTCTGCTTCAACGAGGACTCCTCCCTAGCGATCTCTGGGGGACGTGACAATGCTGTGATGTGCTGGGACATACGTACACGACGTCTCGATCCTGTACAAGTGATGAAAGAGGCCAAGGATTGCATCACAACGGTGCTGACCAACGAGCACAAAATCTATGCCGCCTCCCTCGATGGCTGTGTGCGACACTATGACATTCGTGTGGGTGAAATGACCTGCGATAAGGTGGGCGAACCCATCACATATCTGGCGCAGACGCGGGATGAGCAATGCTTGGTGGCGGGCTGTCAGGATAGCACTGTGCGGCTGTTGGACTGTGAGACGGGCGGATTACTCAACGAGTACAAGGGTCATCAGGCGGATGACTATCACATCGAATGCGGCATTTTGCAGAGCGATGCTCACATTGTGGCGGGATCCAGCGAAGGTTATGTTTACGTTTGGGATCTGGTAGAGGCCAAAGTGCTGCAGCGTATTCGCATAAGTAATTTAATTCTTTTCGTTTTTAAAATACGCCTCTTATACGATATTCTCCTTCTTTCAGGTGACAATGGCGGCGTTGTGCATTCGCTAGCTACGCATCCGAAGCGACAAGAACTTCTCTTCGCTAGACGAAGAGATATGTATGTCTTTACTACAGATGTGCAGATCGAGGAGGAACAGCTTTAATTGATCATTTTTAGAATAGACTCCTATAGTTATAAGCTATACTAAATAGGACAATTATTAAATACATAAACAAACTTTCTAAATTCAATGTTTAGTTGAAAACGCTATGTGCAATTAATTCTATGTGATAGAAGATGGAAGCTTACAAAACAATCGGCAAGAAACTGCGATTTTTCCTATATCAGCTTTAAAGACGTAATGCGATTCCTTGGATCACTTAAGAAAAACTTTCGTTACCCATACGCAACCCAAATAGGTATGCTATACATTTTTCAACTCTTCATCGGAAGAGCCGCCATTTTTAAAATACTCCGATAGCTTAACCGCCTAGCAATAAAATGGTCTAGAAGAGGATAATAATAATGCATTAAACAAACACCGGTTGCCTTATTCGCCATCTGAAAGCAATAAGTAAACACACAATGAATAAAAAGCACAAATTGTATTTCTTTGAGGGGAAAAGGAAAAACCATTTATTTGACATAATTTTTTTCGTATTTTTTTTTTGTTTGTTTTGTTGTTGTTTGTAATTATTTAATGTATTTTGTTTGTTTATATAGAGCATGAATGTACGTAGTAATATGTTGTTTGTTGTTGTATGTATGTATGATCTGGCTTATGTATATAATGCGTAATCATGTGGTTCTTGTTGTTGTTTAGCTATTAAATCTTACGCAAAAAATCTTCGCATGCAAATGCCTAATACATGTTCAAGTGTGTGCGTTTGTGTGTGTGTGTATGTGTATGGGTGGAGCGCCGCTCTCTCCATCATTCTCAAACTCTCTCTCCGTTTGTTTGGGGGGCCAAGCCGTTGCTACGCTGCGCACTCTGCCGGCTATGCTGCCGATGCATTTGTTTGCTCTCTCTTTCCATCGGCCTTTCTGTCAGACGACAACCAGACACTATGTGCCATTGTGGGTGCGTGACTGACAAAAAGCTGCCTGCTTTGGCAAGCGCGCAGCGTCCCAACGGCTTAGTAAGAGAGATTCTGCAGGCTGGTTGGTTCTACACTCTATCTCTCTTTTTGTAGCTGTCGCTCACACTCACACATGCATGGGGCATTTGATACGAAGGAAGCGCTTTATTTTCTTTTTTTTTTTGTTTTGTAATTTGTCGCCTCTCTTTTGTTTTTGTTTGTGTTTTTAACTGTGAACTCTCTTGCTTGCACTTAGGTTCTAATCGCATAATACAATGTAATGTATTTATGGACAATTTATTTATTTATATGTATATGTTGGATGTATGTATGTATATATATTTATATATGTATATGCATAATTAATGTACTTGTATTTTGTTTTAGTAGTAGTTATAATATATTATGTAATGTTGCGTTAGCTTATGTCGTATGTACTTTGCATGTATGTATGTATATAAAGTATACATATATTTATATATATATAAATATATATGTATGTGTGTGTATATGTGTGTTGTGTGTGTGGGTGTAGTTTATATAATAAACGATTTTCACTTGCCACGCACTCTCCTTTCCTCACTCCTCTTTTCATCTTACAATTAATTATATAGATATACAATCAACAAAAACTCAATAAATTCCAAAATCCAAAAAATTCTTGTTTGCTATCCTTTTTTTGTTTTGTGTTTTGTTTTTTGGGCAAATCAAAAGGGAAAAAATACAATAAAGTTCTTTTTTTTTGGGAGGAGATTGTGTATACATACAACGTAATAATAATAATTGATTGTAAATATAAACTTAAAATAATTAAATAATAGAAAATAATTTAAAAATGTAAAAATTAATGCGATGGTGTTTATAGAGTTCAGCATGCTCATCATACATCATTTTACATCATACATATGCATATGTATGTATGTGCTTATCTATGTGTCTGTGTGCTGTAGCATGTACCATTTTGTTTTTATTTTTGTTGTTTTTTTCGATTTTTTTTTAATATTTGTTAGTTTAGTTTTTTTGTAATCTTTTTTGTTTTCGCATATTTATATTTTTGTTTTTTTTTCTTATTTTGCTCTATTTTTATGTTTTATTGTATGTGTATGTGTGTGTGTGTTGTAATAAACAGAAAATCATAAAATTTTATGTCTATTTTGTTTTTGTACTCTGTTTTGTTGATTCTGCCTGGTGTTGTTTGTTGTTGTTGTTAAATCGTTATTTCTCTCACTTTAACTTAACCAATAAATGAACAAATTTTTTACTCTTCCTTTCATTTGCTCTCTATTCTTTGTTTTGCTTTAAATTACAGTGGCTGTGAGTTCTCTGTTGTTGTAGTTGTTCTGTTATGGAAAATGTGCGGATTAAAACTGTAAATCATCGACAACAAAAAAAATATTTGTTAACTGCACACGAAAATTTGTTTACGATTTTTCATATTTTTATACAATTTGCCATATTTTGTTTTTTCATTTTTTGTTTTTGTAAAATTTCGTTTAGTTTCGACAGCAGCGACGACGGGTGCGATCGCAGTTGAGCTTTTGTCAGCATGCAAAAGCTGCGCATGGTCGCTGCTCTCTTTTAACGTCGCTTAACAGCTCTGTTAATGCAGGGCGGCTGCTGTTGTTGCTTAACAGCGCTGCGCTGGCGCTTATTATGTAAATGTTTAGGAGTTGCTGCTGTTGCCGCCGCTGTTGCTGTTGCTGTTACTGTTATGTTATTGCAAGCGCCTTTAATACTAGTGAGTAGAGAGGCGCTGTTAATGCTGCTGTTGCTGCTATTGTTGTTGTTGTTGCTGTTGTTGGGCAATCAGGATGACGGCAGCTGCTTGGCAACAATGACACCGGGACGGCACTGTTTGAGTGAAGTGGTAATTGTAACGGGATGACTGCTGCCGCTCAAATGATGTGTCGTCGTCGCCCCTGATGTTGTCGCATCCCTGGTCTGCACTTTAAAAATGGCCGTTGGCGTGACACGAGCACTCGATAAGCTGCCCATATCCTTGGCCGATTTGGCTGTAATGATCACCTGCTTATTGCCCTTGATCTGCAAGTAAGGCGTCAGTTCGGCCAACGCCGCATGCTGTTTGCCTGTGGTCAATGCCAACGGCGCATCCTGCGCCAAACGATGCGTTGCACCACCGGCTGTGGTCAGTTGCATGCAATGCTGCGACTGTTGCTGGTGCTGCTGTTGCTGTTGATGATGCTGTGAATGATGCGACGTCTGCTGCTGTTGTTGGTAGTGCTGTTGCAACTTGTGCTGCTGATCACCATCGGCGAACAGATGATCACCCTCCAGGTGGCGTATGGCCTCCACAATGGTCTCGAGATTTTGACGCGAACGCGTAAATACCGCCGTTCCACCCATCACCGTGGGCTGATCCAGTTTCTCTGTCTTCACTTTGACGATCTTCTCATTGATGCGCTCCACCTCCACTTTGGGCGTGGCCTTGATCGCCTGCAATATCGGCGTGCTCATGCCCTCGGCATACGCTTTGGCAATCGCATTCACATTGACCTCATTCTCCGACTCGGTCGAACTATTCGATGAGAGGATGACCTCCTCATGCACCTGATCCTCGCTTATGATCTCGGCGGCTGCATCTGATTCGAGCTCCTCGATGCTGGAACACACTACCACCTGCTGTTGTCCGGTCATCTCATCGATCTCCACATACGAGACGGTGCCGCCCAAATCCTCCAGCTCCTCGGCGCGCACAAAATTGTCAGTGTGCTCGATGACCTCACGTGGAATGTAGGCGCCGCTGCTGTTGGCTGCCACAGCGGCAACAGCTGTGCCTGGTGGCGCGGTGGCAACACTGTACAGTTGTCGCTTGATCATTTGCAGCTCATCCTCGAGCAGGCGTCGCAAACTGCGCTCCTTCTCCAGCAGCTTCTTTGTCTCCAGCATCTCTTTGGCCGCTATTATGCTGGCATTGCTCAATTTACTTGCCGCTGCTGCATTGGCGGCTGCCACGCCCCCTTGACCACCAGAGAGCAGTGTCATGGGTTCGGGAGACATCGATCCAAGTCCTTCGTCCGAACTGTCGCTGATCGTCTGCATGTTGATGACGTTGTCCGTCAGCTTGCGTTTCTTAATGGCCACCGCACTTGCTCCGCTCTGGTTGTTGCTACTGCTGTTGTTCGTTTCGTTGGCATTGCCGCTGCTGCTGTTGTAGTTGTCGCCGGAGGCGCCACCGCCGCCATTTGCTTCGTGTTCACCGACCTGACGCTTCAGTTCGCTGTTCTGTGTGAGCAGCTGTGTCTTCTGGGTCTCCAGATCCACAATGTATTGGAAGGTCTGTTGTAGTATTGCCGCCTGGAAAAGAAGAAAATGGAAATTTCATTAAAAAATTAAGTACTTTAATCTGTAATATTCTAAAATAAAATGATTTCAACTTGCAACTTTATTATCCGATATTTCGACTTAACATTTAGTTCGAAAAGTTAGTTATTAGGGTCTCTGAATTATCTTAAACCCCTTAAATTTGTAATTTATTAGAGTCGTAATGGAATTGGTCAAATATTTTAATTAAACTAGAATTGTGTGCAATACTAAAAAGTAATGACCTTAAATGTTGTAGTTTTTATAGTTTTTCTAGCAGCAAACAACAATATTTTTGCTATTAATGTACATACATACATATAGAATTTATGTTATTTTTGCCATCGAAATTCCCTTTCTCTGACTTCTGACACTAAGTACAATAATTAAAATAGAATCTAAAATTCCCATTCAATTATCGATATCTCTGCAGATCTTGCATTTCATCGCATAAACGCAACCCCAACAAAAGCACTCATACACACTCGCTACACACACGTTTCGTCTGGGGGCCACACAATGAAACTCATTCACAAGGCAAGATGACAAGAGCAAAGAGCACAACGCAAAAGTAGCATAATTGCCAAAGAGCAAGCGAGCGAGCGCAATGACTACGAGTGTGTGAGCAAGAGTGAGAGGACGCGCTTTTGATAATTACAGCAAATGAATGCACGCATACATGCACGCAAACTTAACACACACACACACACATACACTTAAGTGGCGGCGCTGTGGTTTTTGTTTGTGTGTTTGTAGTTCTTGTGCTGGAATTTGCATTGGTTGTAGAAAGAGAGCTTATAGTAAATAGTGTAGTAAGCAAGTTGCTGTTGTTGTTATGTTGTGTTGTGTTCTTCGCTTCTGTTTTGACGCCGTGTCTTTGCCCAAAAGGTGAAGGAACTTGTGTCCTTCAAAATGCGCGCGTTCTCGGCACAAACAACACACACATATGCATGTTTATGTCTCACATAGCATATTTGCATTGGTATGTGTGTTGTGAGAGTTGTTGCTGCATTTCTGCACTGAATTCCCATGCAAAATAGTCAAAAACAGAAAATGTGCGTGGGCAACGCAAAAAAGTTGCATAGCAAGCAGCCTCCAAAAGGCGTAGGCGAGATGGAGACGATGAAGAGAGAGTATGCAAAAAATGTGCAAAACTCCGGCAACACCCAAAATAAAGCACATCATGTCATTGCCAGATGCAGGCAAAAACTTTGAGCTGGGAGCAGAGGGGAGAGGCTGCTGCCTCATCATGCCAATGGAATGCAAAAACTGTGTATAAATTCTTTAGCTTGTGCAGCTTTGCTTGGGCTTTGATTAAAAACTAATAAATCTCGCGTTGTCTCTCGTTGCATGCTGCAGCAGCAGCAGCCATAAAACTTGTTTCACATTTTTCTGGTCGCCGCCGCCGCTTGTTGTCGGAGGTCACTACTACAACAACTAGTACTCGACTACGCCGGCTACAACTACAATCATATACAAACACATACACTTGCACACACAGCTGCTACTCTCGCACTCTTTGTCGCCCACCCGCTCTCGATGCAAGCACAGCTGTCTGTGCGGCCAATGTTGTTTTGATATGATGGGGACACACAGCAGACGGTGTAAGAACGAGAGGGAGAGATACAGTGAGTACAGTTTTCTCAGTTTTGCTGTGATAAAAATCGAGCGGCATTGTCGTCGTTTTTGCTGTTGTTTTGCTTGGCATTGCAATGTCGCGCGCATATATTTTATAATAAAAATAGTATAATAATAAAGCACATACAATTTAAGTTTTTCTATGTTAATTTATGCAATTCATTTTTGTTGTGCTCGCCGCCGTCGCCAACAAAGGCCGTTCATTGACATCAGAAGGCATTGGAAACGCATTGGAAAACAGCAAAGCGTACTGGAAATTCGCACATGGTTATTTGCCTAGAGGGCCGCCATAGAATTCTTCCAATAGATTAAAACCCCTTTTAAATCAACATTACTATTTTTGTTATTGTAATTGCTTGTTCTTGCCTATTCAAAAATTTTGAAATTTCCCCAGAACACTTGCACTTGTTTCAAATATGACTCAAGAGCTTTCAATTGTTACATATTTTCCAATTGGGTAAAAATTCAAATTTCTTTCTAGCCCATCATATGGCCGGCAATTTGAGGCCTTGGCTAAGAAGAAAATATCGTCGTCGCCGTCGTCATATCTACGACGCAGTCAGAAAATGCCGGCAAAAATCTATACACAAATCGCCCCCAGCGCCAAATAAAAAAACAGCAAAGCAATAACAACCGCGCTACAGCTGTACTACAAGCACATACATACATATGTACATTTACACACAAATACATGCATGCATAGTTCTTCTTGGTGTGAGTGTAAACAAAAAGCCGATCAAACGCGCGCGCGAGACTCTCGTTGTAGTTCCAACAAGAATCCCAGCCAACGCGTTCGAAACCAAACCAAACGAAACCATCCCAACCAAGCACAAGCAAACCAACAGCAGCGCTGCGCAGGCAGCGTTTTTGCGGCGACTGTACTTTTTTCCAACACACCGCTACAAAAACACACCACCAAACAGCAGGCAGCGACAGCAGCAACAGTTCCAATACGAAAAGTTTTTCAATATTCGCCGGCACCAAATGTTGCTAGAGTGTGGTTGGTTACTGCTGCTGCTTCGCTCTCTTCTACGTTGTACGGTCGTGTGCGCGAGAGCGAGAGAGTGGAAGATAGTGAGAGAGCGTTTGGTTTCGTTAAGTTTACGTTCCATTTCCATTTTGTTGCGCTTGAAACGGAAATGGCACAGCCAGTCAGCCAGCCATCACCAGTGTGGCGAAAAAAACATGTGGATTCAAGCTTTTTTTTCCATCAGCTTTTTGGTGACGCTACTTTGCTCGCTCGCGCTCTCTCACTCTCACTACACATTGAGGCGTCAACGTAAACACGTGTGTTGTTCTCTTAAACTTCCAGTTGTTTCCAATTCAAATTGGAAACGACTGTTCAACTGCTTGTGAGAGGGAGAGAGAGGCAGCAATCTGAAACGCGTGTACAGCAGAGGCAACAGCAGCAATAGCAGCTGACTCGATGCTGCTGTTTTGCCGTCTGCGTTTCTATAAATGGCGAGGCAGCCGCGTCGTCTGACGGCGGCGACGGCCTGTTTTCTGTTTCTTTGGCCCTACACACACTACACACAATTTTTGATTGAATAAAATGCATAAAAATAGCAAAAATACATGCAATGAGAGCAGCGCGCGCCAACTGCCAACTGCTGATTCGTCACCATCAGCTGAGTTGGCAGTTCTGCGTGAGTGAAAAAAATAGTACTACATAGCATTTTTATGACTGTGACCAGTTTTGTGGGCGCGCCCGGGCCACCCAAAAAGCACAACAACATGCTGCCGTCTGTCGACGAGCAACCACCGCAAATGCATAGTCCCCCTCCCTTCTTTTGGCAGCTGGCCTACGTGCGTGCTCGCATGTTTTATGCCCAGAGAGCATAAAATTAGTTCATATCTTGTAAAAATATACAAAACAAAAAATCAATTTATTTATACACTAATTGTTTGGTTTGAAGTTACAAACCAACAATGCCAATGTTGTCTATTTGACGTATCCAGAATATTCTAAAAAAGATTTTTAAATTCTTCTCAGTCGAATACCAAGTTCCAATTCGATCGATATACACATTCATGCACTGTATGAAGATTGGTAAATTGATTCTACTACGATGCAGTATATTGATTGATCAATATACGAATGGTTTTGGAATTTTAATCGATTCTGATGTTTGTTGATTTATCGATATACGATAAATACATACATTTACTTGTATTGAGAACGTTTCTAGTTCAATTCTTTTATTATCTCAATTGCATTGCCACTTTTGCCTCATTCTCTCTCCTATTGCGTCGCACGTTTTCGTTGGCGGCAAACAATTAGCGTTGTGTTTGTTCTCGCTGCTTATCTTCCTCTGCCGACGTCGAAGTCGACGACGACGACGACAGGTGCAAGAGAGCATGAGTGCGAATGCGAGAGCATGAGGAGAGGGTGAACTAAAATTCTGCTCGCCTTTGGCGAATAGCGCGTCGTATACATCCATACATACATACATATGTATATACATAGTTAAGAAAACAAGTCAGCTGACATTAAAATTGTAGTTTCATGCTGTTGCTCTTGTTGTTGTTGATGCTGTTTTGCGAATTTGCGCGTCTTTTTCTTGGGCAAACAAAAGCGCGTGTTTTGTGCGGCCACTGCTGTGGTTGATTAACATTTTGTTTTGTTTTGTAGCTTTGAGCTTTTGCATGTCCAATGAATTTTTGCTAAAATTAGCAAACACACACATGCATACTTGCGTATATATGTATGTATTTACAAACATAGCGGAATTTGAGATGGCCGCACACGTTGCAGCCTCAGCTCATTTTGCGAAAAAATACACACACGCACAAATATTTCACATAGTATTTCGCTGTTTTTGGCAATACATGCGCAACTTCTCATGCGCAAAAAAAAACAGCTGCGGCTACTAAGCGCTGCCGGCATTGATGCGCACATACGCACACACACTTGCTTACCCATGTACATGTACTTTGTTCACTCATACATATCAAAAAGCACCCACATGTCGGCAGAGCACACACACACACACACACATCTTTGGTTCGCTCGTACTCGCTCTTTCGCACTCAGCTGGTAGCGCGCCCACAACACAAACGAACGGGCGCCAAACATGTGTTTTCTACACACTCACATGCACACAGATACATAGCTGTAACAAAAGCTGTCGCTGCTCATGATAATCGGTGACAACATCGCTAAAGTGCGAAGGAGAGAGCAGCACAATTGCATTAAATGAATACTATTTATAAAATGTGAGACATATGGACACACTGCTGATGTAGTTCACAATAGAAATGCGATTGAACAAAATTTCACAGAAAATGTCGTCATCGAGACAAAAGCCAAAGAGATTACGGAGCACAGCACAAGAGAAGGCGAGGTCATTTTGGGGGTCTCTCGAGAGAGCAGAAATAAAATAAAACAGCTGTCGTTTTGTGGATCTGGTAGTGCTCAAAATATTTAAATATAAACACTCATTTTTTTTTTTGTGTTGTGTGCCAAATTGTATTTTGCGTATTTAGCTAATTTTTAACGAGAGTCGCCGGCGCCTTAGCAGCTGCTTTGTGGCCTGTGACTCAGTCTATAAAACATATGTATGTACATATGCACAATCTTACATATATACTGTATACATTATATTACTCATTTACACTAACCTAATTTAATTATAACACGTGCTTTGCCTCTTCGCTTCTCTACTCTACCCTTTTCTTTTTTTAGCACTCACAACCAAAGCTCGTTAAACGAGTTATTAAGTGTTCGACACTCAAAAACATAACGGATAACAAAATGCAGTCCTGCAATGCCAGTGTTGCCTAGCTGCAAAACATTCATATGCAATGCACAAGTGTTGCCTCTCCAATTTACCAAGACTTCTGCTTATGCATCTTATTCATGTTCTTTTTGTTGTTGTTGTCGTCACTCGCGCTTTCAGCGACTTCATTAAAATTCCATTACAAAAGGTCAATAAAACTTTGAACCAACAACAATGGGCAAAACATACATACAAAAAAAAGCTCATGGTCAACGAAAGCATTTAATTAGCATACGAAAAACAAAGAACGAACGAACGAAAAAAAAATTGGTTACACACAAACACACACTTGCGAGATGGGTTGAAAGTGTGCTGAAAACCATTTGAATTTGAATAGCAGGAGAAACAGCGCAGCAACAACCACAAATGCGATGAAAGCACGAAAACAACATTTGCCGTTAGAGCATTTTTTGTGTATGCCGGCAAAACGCGTTGTCAAATTCCTTTGCAATAACAACAACAACAATGACATGAAGCAGCCGACAAAGCAAAGCGGCGTCAACGCTGACCCTCAAATACCGTCGCACGCATGTATGTATGTATGTATGAATGTATGTGTGCGTATTCACAGCGGATCAGCTGATCGAATTTCATGCCTACAGACAAGTAAAACCAACAAAGCGAACGCGTATATTGATTCGCATGTGTGTGTGACTTCACACCCAAGACAGCTGTTTTAATTAACCCAAATAAAATAAAAACAACAACAGCCGCCAGCCACGCTGCGCATTGCATTTTGTTTTAAAAATAACGCTTTTAATTGCAGCGTAAAATTGAATTAAAAATAAGAAACAATGATGCGGGCGGGCGAGTGCAATTGCTCTCAAACTTTGGCCAGTCACACAATGCTTTGTCAACTGTCGTCGAGACGACGACGCAATTGGGAAAGCTGAGCTTTTTGCCGGTCAACCTTGTTATTGCTTGACCAGCTGAGCTGACGACGTCGTGTATGTGTGTGCGTGCAAATTGCGCAGCAATAATGCCGGTTGTTTTTTTGTGAATTAAATAAAATATATTTAGCTTTGATTAGTATTTTTCATTGTGCTGTGTTTGTTATTGTACATTTTACATTTAATACTTGAATTATCATCAGCTGTTTGCTGATTCATTGATGCAAGCTAATATTATTATTGCTGTTGTTGTTAAGGGGAAAACGGAACGGAACTAACATCTGAATGTGGAATTCATAGACCGCCTTTCCCATTTTGATGCTGTTAATGGCTTTTTTCTTTTGCAGTCGCCTGTCGCTTCTTTAGCCATTGATAAAAAGAAGAAAAAACACCGCAACAAAGTCATTAAATCCGGCGAGACGGCATTCCATGTAATCAACAGTAACTGCAACAACAAGTCGAAAGCTTAGCTCAGCAAAGCAAAGCCTGCAATTGACAAAGTGACGGCGTCGTCGGCTACGTTCGCAGCGGCGTCGATCTTTAAGCGCCAGACGGCGACAGCGGCTCTGCCAACGACCGACCGACATTTTTGCAAATACACACACACACACACACACACACACACACACACACACACACACACACACACACACTCTCACACTTGTCTGCCTGCTGTCTGTAGCTGTATGTGTGTGTGTGTGCGAGAAGAAAACCCACAAAGTAATTGATCCATTGCACTTATGCTTTGCTAGGCCGCCGTTATTGTTGCCTTGCAGCTTTCTCTCTGCTTTCTTGTTGTTGTTGTTCGCTGACTTGCTCGCTGCGTTCTCTTTGCAATTGCATTCTTGGTGTCTGTTGAAAGTCACAGTTAACGGCTCTCGCCGTTAAGTTATCGTTTTGCTAGTGACCCTGCATATTCAATAATCGTCTTCTTCCACCCACAAAGAAAACATACGCACACATGCGCAAGCACATATACAGCAATTAAGTAAAGCGCAAAGACATTTAACTTTTAATAAAAAAAAGCAAAATAGAGAGGGGGTCATCAAATAAATTCAAATTACGAAATCAGGCTGCATTAATTGCATTCTATAGCCAAAGATAATCTCTATAGTAAAAGTAGTGCGGAGTGAACGAGATGACAACTTTTTACTACGCTGAAAGTACAGCTACACTCACTAAAAGTGCCATCTATTGGCGACTATATACAAAACATGTATATACATAGCTGACATAACAGCAGCAGCACCTTGCGCTTATATATTTGTTCTTATGTATGGGTGTTGGCGCATCCCGGACCAGCTGCTGCGCTGCAATCGGCGCACAAAGGTTGCCCGATGCCAATGGCCTAGTGCACTGTTTGCCCTCTACTCCCCACTCTCCTCTCACGGTCTTGCTCCCTACCTATGCAGCCCTTGCCCTGCCACGCCTTTTTGCCGGGCAAACGACAACAACATGCACTGCGCAGCTGCGCCAAACGAAAAAGCTGAACGCCCAATTCTTCCTATTAGAGTTTGAGGGCAACCATCCAGTCCCCCTAACCCACCATCCACAAGTCCTTTTCCTACACACGGCTGCCTGTGCCTGTCACTTCCAGTCGTCGTCATCGCTGAAACAGCTGCCTACCAGGCGCCAGGCAGCCGACGCCAACAAAATGTTTCATTTCGACAAGCAAAATGGCAATGAAACAGGCGTGTTTCCTCCCTCCGCCACCCACTCACAAACTACCATCACCTGCCATCATTCAGTCACTCTTTAGCAATACGAGCGAATGAATTAGACAGAAAGAGAGAGAAAGAGCTTCGCTCTCAGCTGTGGGCAACAACATTTTCGTATAGTGGGAGTTGGTTGGGCTTGGCTGTCGACGCCGTCAAAGCTTTAAGTCTGTGCGCCGACTACAGTTAACTGTAGTCCTAAGCACTTAATGTCATTGTCTGTGTGTATGTGTAAGTTGTAGGAGTTGTAGTAGTATTAGTCTATGTCCATCCAGTGTTCTGTTGTCCCTGGACTACAAACATAGGGTTGGTTTTTTTGGGGCGCTTTTGGCGCGCACTGGAAGAGGCCGCAAGACAACTGGATCGATATTTTTGGAGCTGATGCCTCCTGCTAACGTTAATTTTGGGTATAGAGAGACACATAGAAATATGCTCAAGACAATAATTCCAGTTGTCAGCCCCACAATTCCTTCTCTCATGCTTGCTCTCTCATGCGACACTTTAATGTAGGTTAGTTCAGCTACTGCTACTGCAAAATGGGCAACACAACAAACGGGACAAAACTGTACGCAATTGCACTTTGCACTTTGGCGCCACCTAGCGTACAAGTTCAATGACCCGCCTCAACGAGTAAATCACAGACTACTTGGCATAGTCGCCCCTTCTCTAACCTACCAACCAACCACAGTTCTTATGTATGTACGTATTTTCGCAAAGCTCTATCTGCATGTGTGTGTGCTTAAGAGTGCGTTTACATGCATGTGTTTTTGTGTGTGAGCTGCATTCATCGTGCGACCTGATTCCGATTCCATTCGTTGCCGTCGTCAGTTTGTTGTCGTTTCAGGCCTAAGCCAAAGCTGCCGCCACTTCAACGTAGGGCAAGGGAAAAATTGAGGGGAGAGGATGGCTTTTACTCCAAGTTGGTCAAGCTAGTGCTGCTCTCCTGCTCGCACACTAAACTACTATATACTACAATGTTTACTATGTGTGATAAACGTTGCAGCACTGTAAAAGCAAAAAAAAGAACGCAAAAAATCCATAAACTACTTGCATCGCAAGCAGTAAAAGGGAGAAGGAGCAACCACCCACGAATGGATTCGTCTCGCTCACCCATACTCCTTCGTTCGTCATGGCTGCCATACGCCCATTATGTCATTCATCACGACACAGCAGAGCAGCAGCAGCGTCGACGTCGACGCCAACGTTGCTGATTTACCCCTTTTCTGATGTTGTTGTCGCGCGTGTCGTAAAGTAATGTATTTTTTTTTTTAATATTTACGCGTTTTTCTTCTTCCTGTTTACATTGTTGTGTAGCCCTTTTACTCTTTCACTTTGCTGTTATATTGACACATGAGCTGTCATTTTCTTGTTTATGCTGCTGACTTTTTTGCATTTTGTCGTTTGATTTATGCTTGCGGGCAAAATGAAGTTTAGTTTGTTGGCTGAAATTTTACAATTTGCAATAAATAAGCCAAAAACAATAACAAAAAGGACCGCGGCGCGATCTCGATAACTCAGTCATTGTTACCATATTTTTTGGCCCTTTACAATTGTCGAAACAAACGATATAAGAGAGAGCTAGAGTGAGATAGAAATAGAAGTCTACCAGCAGACACATAAATAACGGCAAAAGAAAGTATGTACATACAGCAAATGAATCTTTTTTAATATGACAACTTTCTGATTTACAGCCGTCTGCTGCACACACACACATTCAGTTACATCCCCCCACGCAGCAGCCGTCACAACAAATCGATGTTTGTCTCAAGGTGAAAAATCTACCGCATAACTTGCGTATGTATGCAAAAGAAAACAAAAAAAAAAATAATAATAATGCCCAACAAAAGGTGACTGCGACGTCAAAAAGGTTGCCATATCAACAAGCCTTGTAAAGGGACCTTCACGTGTCAAGAGACTAAAATCGTAGGGGTGTGAGGGGGAGTAACATACATACATACATTGTTGACGTCGCTGTTGGCGTGCAGCTTAAGCGCCGACATTTTGGAAAGTTTTAGCAAAGTGACTGCAGTCAAAGTGCGAGAAGGAGTGTGGCAAAGTGAGTGTGTGTGTGTAAGTGTGAAGAGCGGCAATTTGTCAACATGTGTGATAAGGCACAAGGTATTTTTTGCTGTTGTTTCTGTTGCTCTTATGCTAATGTAATTGGAGTTGCGTGCTCATTGAGGTGTTGAGCTGTTAATGGTCTACTCTACCAATATACACACACTGCCTGCCCGCCTATTGCAATCCAATTAGTACCTAGACGCAGTGCCATTCAAACTGTAAAAGGTTCTTCTTGTTTGTTGTTTATCACTTACCTTGCTCAACTTTTCGCCCTCGTGTCGCGGCAGCAGGGAACGTAAACTCTGAAAACCGGCATTGATGCTCTGCATGCGTCGACGCTCATTGCTATTGGCGATTTCGCGTCGCATACGTTTCTCGGTATCCAAAATGGGTTTGCCACTTGGCGAGCTGCCTCCGTCGCCCCCTCCACCCATCCCATCACCACCGCCGCCGTCTGCTCCCCCTCCTCCCTTTGTGGTATTCGAACCGCTCATGTTCGATTGACGACGCTGCGAACTTGTTGTAACCTGATGCGACGGTTCGGTGGTATATTCAATGTGATACGTATTCTCGCCCCCAGAATCTTCGAGTTGTAATCTGTGAAACGCAAAATGAAACAATTACAAAATTAAAAAGATATTTTAATAGTCATATGATTTGTCTTGTATATATTTATAACACACAAATCCAATTAACTTATACATAGTCAACCACACACACACATACACAGCACAATAGCGTTGAAAAATTCATTCATTCATAAATTTACAATTCCATTCAATTCCACACTACACAGTTTTAGTTAAGCTGCTGCCCACACACACACAAACACACATAACAATGTGACGTCGCGTCGCGTCGCTGCAAGCAGCGCTGTCCATAGGCAAAACCAAAACCACATCGCATCAATACAACGAAAAATGTACAAATAATAAGACAACTACAACAACAACAGCATAAAAATCAACATGTAGATGGCGAGCGTAAGAGAGTGTGAGAGAGCGATAAACTGAACTCAACTACTGAGCGTCGTTCGTTGCTCGCACAGCTGTCAAATATGGATAGCCATTTTGTTGTTGGTGTTGGTGTTGCTGTGTTATTGTTATTGTGACTCTTGGATTAAAGTCGAATTTATGCTACACACATACACACGTAGCATAAGAATTTCAAACAGGTTTCTTACAACAACAACAACATCATTTTCACAGGCCACACAAAAAACATATGAGAGTTTGTCTATGTGTGTGTGCATTTAAGAGCGTCTGTGTAAAGTTGCAACACTGCATTCCAGCAGAAAGCAGCAGCAGCAACAAGGAGAAGAACGTTGCAAGACAAAGTCAACGATAGAAAATCTTAGACGACGTTGTCGTCGTATAGTTGCATTGGTTTATTTTTAGCAACATACCATTACCATCCACAACAAAGGTCGTTCTCCGGCAGCATATTTGTGTTGTGGATGCGATACCTTGTAGAGCTTAGTCAAGTGAGGTATATTTACTGTTTCACTTATAAGAATATAAATAATAAAAACTAATTAGCTTCAGCTTTTAGTTTGTAGCCTTTTGTTCTGCTTGATATATTATTTTATTATATAAACAAAAATTATATAAAAATTAGTTTTGGAATATTTTCAATCTAGATATTTTATATATTTATGTGGCAGCACAAAAAAACATGTAAAATTGGTTGGTGTAATACTACTTTTATTATTTTATTGTAGTTCAATGCTTAGTTTAGAAATATTTTCCAAGTATTTTTAAATCATTTATTTTGAAATTATTATAGGGTAGCTAGTAATCGAAACAACTTGCAGTCTTCTCGACTTTGTTGTTTGTTGCTCAAGCGGATGTTGCTGCACTTGCTGCTCTGGAATTTCTATTTACGCGAACAAAAGGTAAAAGCTACACAACTTGAATGGAAGCTGCAGCAGCCAGAAGCAAAAACAAAAACAAACACCAATACAAATTATTTTCGGTACGCAGTTACAGCAAGCAACACATGTACAACTTACTTGCATATGCATGTGTGAAATTGTTGTTGTTACTGCAACAGCTGTTAAAATTAACATACACAAACACAGCAGGGTGGGCAGCTAAAAATAGCGATCATGCTAAACTTAACAGCAGCTGTTAAACATGTCAGATCAGGGTGGCCATCATGTGATGTGAGTTTGCTAATTTAACAGCAGCTGTAAAAGGAACCAAAATTATTTGAATTTGCAATTGCAATTGGGTGTTTTGCATGTACTAAGAAATTTCACTTGCAGCAAAAGAATAACAAGCAAAGAACACATGACACACAACAGCTGCTGTTGCTGCTGCTGCCCGGGGGCCGACGCTGCTGTTGCCCCAAAGTTCAATGTAGTTCATTGGCCACTTTTCGCTAACCAACCAGCACACACACACACACATACACATGCGCAAATACAGAAACCTAAACAGAACAGACAAAGCCGAAGTCACGAGTGCCGCCGAGTTGATGTTTTTGTTGTTGCTGTTGCACTGCACATAAATCGTATGCAATGCATACGTATGTGTGAGTGAAGTGTGCATGTGTGTGTGCGTTTATTGGGTCAACGCTTACGTCATCATTTTTGCCTGGAATTTGTCGGCAACAATTTTCGCCGATTTGCAGGTGGATGGAGCCGTCGCTACATTAATGTTTAATTCATAAAGATAAGTATGAACCATCAGGGCAGTCAATAAGATGCAAAAATCGAAGTAATCAATTCAAATTCAAAATGCCCTATTTGAAGTGGTTATAGTTTTATTACTTATTTCACTAGAGGACTTTAAGATCTTAAAACATGAGCGACTTAATATTTATAGTTTAATTCATAAAATTCACCACTACTTTACTTTCTATTTATTTTTTAAGATAGTATAAACCACAAATATTATACCCGTATTGCTGTATTTTTTTCCTACAATAGATTTCGATAAAATGCTACTAAAATATAAATTGTGTCAGGTCCAAGAATCGTTTGTTTACATTCTGTATATATATATAGGGAAAATTTCGCAGCAGTCTTATCTATATTAATAAATCATTAACAGTCATTACTTTTTATATGTTTACAGGCAACCTAGATCTTAATTATTTATATTAAAAAAGCATTACCATAGATGATTTGTTATTTAATTCACTTAATACATATTTTTTATTTTTATAAATTCTAAATAAATATTTTCCTAATTTATTTTTCTAAATTAATTTGTTCTATTGCAGTTGTTTATAATTTTAACTCAAAGTTTATTTGAATATTAGAAAATTACGGGTTTAATTACATTGATTTCCCCATTTCCCATTGGTGATTTCAGATGCTAAAACAGCGAGTATTAGTTGGTAGTCAAAGCTTATCCTTATTTTATTTGGTCACACTTTTACGATCGCCCAGATGATGATTATGAGCATGAAGGGGGAGGTGAGTGCAAAGCTGCTGCAGCGTTTTGTGCCCAGTCACGTATTTGCGCGCACACACACATACAACATCGCATACTAACACATACATAGTTGCAAATAAAGGCCGAACTAAAGCGTAGTAAATGCTAAAAAGGTAGTAGAAGAAGCAGCAAATGGCGAAATGCGCAATAAAACGCAATAAACTTTGCCACTTGCGTAATGTGCAGCAGCAGCAACAATAGCAACAATGTAGCATAAACAAATGAAAAAGTTTAGAATAGTCTCTGCCCCCTCCCTCTGACTTCCCCTCTAGCAATTGAAACGGATTCAAATGTGTCGGCCTTTTGGCGCCACATTTGCAATAAAAATATAAACAGAGAACATGCAATTTCGATGATGGGGTCTATGGGAGGGGAGGAGTGACACATAACGGTTACATAAGCGCACACGCTCTCGCATGAGGTAATTCGAGATGAATGTGTGCGAGAGAGTGAGCGAGCGGGAGGGAGGTAGGTGTACAAGTAATGCCTTTGCATGTTGCTCAACATGCGTGTGAGTGACAAAAACAACAGCTGTTGAGTAAGTGCTGGCAATGCACAGAAGACTTACACACTAAATGAGTAAGTGCTGTTAATGCATTGATAGTTGTCACACAACAGCAGCTGATGGCAAAAGTTACGTTAATCTTTTGCAAAATTTTCGCATTTTAAGCAAAAAAAAAAAAAAATAAAATAATAATATCATGTGTTTTTCAACATCAACAAAACTGGTGCCGAACACTTGGCGCTTCCCTCTCACTCTCTTTGCTTGCCTGCTCATTTGCTCACCCACTCTCACTCTCAGGCAGACGTCGACGGAGCGCAGGTTGCCCATAATATAAAATGCCGCATGCGAAAAACGCAGTGGGAATTGAAACAGCGAAACGCTTGACATGTGAAACAGCCATCGCCCAAAAATTTGCGCAGCAGCTTTTTATCTTTGCTTATTGCTGCAGTCTATCTGTGTGTGTTTGTGCATTGTTTTCTTATTGGCATTTTTTTTTTCTTTTTTTCGAAAATTTATAGCGCACACACAACACACACATGTGTATGTAAATGTATGTGCATTCACAATCAGCGAGATGCGTCGGCGTTAACAGCAGCGGCATTTTGTGTATATGTTTTTTTTCAATGAACTGCCTGTAGTAGTAGTAAAAAGCGCTGCTGCGGTGTGTGGCGGCATCTGTACTTTTTGCACATACAAATTCCCCTTACTCAAAAAATATACAAGCTCTCTTTGCTTTTGCTATCTTTCGCTCACTGGCTCTCTCTGTCTGTTCGACTCTTGTCGAAGGAGCAACAAGCTTTTGAGTGCAATGCAAACACACTCACTCTAGCTCACTCACTCACACGGGCTACCTTATGTACTTTTGCAAAGATGGAGAGTGAGAACGCGGGGCCGACAATTGAACTGCACATGCAGAAACACACATACAGACGGCAGCTGGCGTCGCAGTCGCAGTAGCGCATTGACGCCGCCTTCCAGTGTGTGGGGAAAACGGAAATGACGCCACATGCAAACACAATTTGCGTGTGTTTATGTGTGTGTGAGAGAGCATGTGCAACTCTTTGGAGACTTTTAGCCAAGGCACTTTGCCGGGCGCAGCTGCTGCAGATGATGTTGTTGCAAGGCGCATATTAAATTATTTTTCTCTTTTTTATCTTTTGCTTTCGGCATAAAAACGTATGTATATAACGAAATTGCAATTTGTGGGCTAGCAATAAATAAAAAGAAAAGCTGTCAGCTGTTTCGCACAATTACTCGTAGTGTTGATAAAGTAAATAGTAAGAAGACCTTCGGCATGCAGTTATACAATATAAACATATGGGAAATGCCAGGCTTATTGATAAGCCACACGCACACACACACAGGGCCTTGAGGGCTGTCAGCTGCCTAAAGGGAAAGGGAGAGAGCGAGTATGTACGGCGATTGGTTTCTTTTACGTCAGACTCAAGCTGACTGCTATGAAGGTATGTGTGTGTATGCGAACATATGCTGAGCAAAAGCAACCGCAACAGCAGAGACGGCTGATAACGTTAAATTCGTCGTCTCCGTTTTGCTGATTTTGTCGTCGTGTGACGTGTGACCAACAAAACCATATGATTTTGATAAAAGGGCCGGCGCAACTTTCGCCGCGAGCAAAAATAAAACTACGATTCGCTAATAAGCAACAAAAGCGGCAAACAAAGCAAATAGAGAAAAAATGAAAAAGAACAACAACCGCTAACTTGCCTCTGCTTTTTTACTCTGTTTCTCAATTCTCGTTCTTTCGTACGGTAAATCAAATTTGTCAATTTGTGCAAATAAAAAAATATACCAAATTTTAAGTATATTTATATATTTTATAGCATATTATTTTTGTATTCAGTTGCTTTCTGCACTTCTTTCTACATTCTACATTTGTAGTGTGAGTAGAGAGCGATAACATTGCTCGCTCGCTCGCTCGCTCTTTCTCTCACTTATTCAGGTAGCCTCTGCCATATGATGATTATAGAAATATTCAGCCGGTACAGCTGACTTCACTGCTGTTGATTAGACACACAGTGTGCCATGATAAGCAACAGACGGCGACAGCGACGCGTTGTTTGTTATTGACTGAGAGAGCGGAGAGAAAAAGAGAGCGCAATGCAGATCGTAATGCAAATAAAGCAACAACTAACAACTATAGCATATACTTTGAAATTGTACAACTCAAATAGATAATTAAGTTAAAATTTTTGCAGCAGCTGGGCAGCCATAATTTTTTGGACAACAGTGTAAATCCCTAACAGCCGTATTTTTAAATATGGCGAGTGTAAAACGTAAAAACAACAAAAGTGAAGAGCAGACAAGAAAAAAAGTAGCGTCACCTTTTCCAGCCCAAAAGTGAGAGAGAGAGAGACAAAGTGGTATATAAGCGAAACGGGCAGAGAATCAACAAACGGGGGGAATGGTGTGGAAATGAAATGGAATGCTGTCCATACGTTTTCCCATATGTACGCTTGTTATTTGCCTGTGGATGTATGTGTGACTTCGCTGCTCTGTAATAATGCACTAGTGGTGGTGTTTTTATGCGGCGTTTGTTTTGTGCGGCAAAACAGGCGGCAAAAATTATATACGACGTTTTCTTTCGTTCGTTTCATCCTTGGTGATTGTGTGTGTGCAACAGAGATAGCATGATGCGTAATAAAAATAATCGATAATTTGCGTGATAAAAGCGAAGAAAAGTGCAAGCGCAAAAACGTTTTGTTTATTTTACCTTTAAGCGTTCGCAGAGTAAACAAAAAGCGTAATATAATTATTGTTTATTTTTATCAGTTATGGGTCACTTACTGTAATTCTTCATCCAATTCCTCGGCGCTGTTGTATTCGGCGTTTTCCAAAATGACTTCCTCCGTTTTGATGGGCAGCGGTACAGAAGACATGTTTTATTTTATATTGTATTTTGTTGTTTTAGCTGCTGCTGTTGTTGTTATAACTGTCGCACACACGTGTTTCACTAACACTGCTCTGCTTTTGAATTTTTGGTTTTGCAAGTTATTTGCTTTGCGAATTGTTTTTGTTTTTGGTCACACTATGCTCTCACACGCATATATATAAATATATATATATGTAAACACACCACACACGAAATCGATCGTTGACTTTTCTTTTTGCTATTTGCAACTGTATGAGTGTGTTTTCGATTTTGTCGTCGTCAGCTGGTCTTCTGTCTGCTGCTTCTTCTCGTCGGCTGCCTTCAGCTGCTTTTTGTGTTTAGCGGCAAAAAATTTGTTAGGCAGACAACACACAAACACAGACAAGCACGCATTTACTCACACACACGCGTACAAACAGCAGGCGGCGCGCGGTTAAGATTTTATTTCTTCTTTTTAGCGCGACGACGTTGTCGATGACGTTGTTGTTATTGCTGCTGTTGAACAGCACAAACACTAAAAGTTTTTCATAAACTTTTGTACAATATAAATTTTTTCAGCTGTTGTTTCTTTTTATTTTGCTTCGGCAAACTCATACACTGATAGATATATATATGTATATATATAAGCAAAATGGTTGCACTGTACGTAGACCGCGTTTTTGGTTCAAAGCGTCCGCGACACACGTCTGCTCGGTTCAAATAGTCAACGCAAATTAACAGCTGTTAAACGTGGTTAGTGTGGCCGCATAAACAAGCTAGAAAAATGTACCAAAAATGACAGGGGTGAACATCAAAGGTGCAACGCAAGTATTTCTTTTACCCCGCCAGGATGAATTCAAGTATTATCATATACAAAATGTATTATTTGTACTTATTGGGCTGCATAAATAAATGAAGCAATAATAAATTTTGGCTATTGGCAATTTAGAAGTCATAATAAAGAAAAATTTGGAAAAAACATTCCAATAAAGCATTCAGCAAATTCAAATTGTTAATTCTTAATGGGTTGCTGTGTGACCATTGCATGCAAAAACACTTGAATAAATACTGACGCTCTTATACACTGTTGGAATTTTTAACATAAGGCGTGCTCTTAAGATGTTACTTAGCAGTTGCAAAGAGAGTGAGCTCTGTTAATCAAAGTTGGCAGTTAAAATTTGATTCACAACCAAACTATGGAACTTTATTAAGAAGTTTAAGATGGTTTGCTATAAAGCAATTTAATAAAATAATTTTCATTTTGCAATTTATACAAAAATTTATTATGAATTCAAATAGTTTACACTTAAGCACCAGTGTGACCATATTATTTACAGTACAGAATTCCACTCACTGTTAACTAAACAGCAGCAATTTTCATTTCTTATGAGTGACTGAGAGAAAAAGAGAGCGAGTGTCGCCAGTGTTGTAAAAGTACGCTTTGTTGAAAGCATAGTATGCAGCTAACATTTTTGAGTATTTATTTGTTTTTTTTTGTATGATTTTGTATCGCCGGCTGCTTTGCTGCACTTGCACTGCAAACACACGCACACAAACGCGTTTTAATTGAAACCACACGTTAATTGAATTAAAGAAACGGAAAAAATGTCGAACAATCAGTGGGAAGTGGTCGCAAAATCACGCAAACAGCGAAATTTAGAAAAGAAAGTGTCGGCGCATACGGAACAAAAGCGAATTGCCGCCCAGCTGCCAAAACTCGAAGAACTTTGTAAGTCAAAAGTGGGAAACTGAAGGATGGAAAATGTTCCCATTTTATTGTCATCATCGTTTTTATTTGCAGTGCCAACACAGCAATATCGCAATTTGTTTGGCAACCACAATAATAACAACAACAACAAGTCGCACTCTCCGGCAAAATCAACGTCCAGCGTCGCTTCCGCATCATCGAAAAGTAAATCGCCACGCAAAAGCAACAACAATGCAAAATCGAATGCAACAGCTGGCGGAGGTAATGGAGATGCAGCAAAGAAGCAAGCGAAACAAACGTTAACAAAGCCCAAAACTTTGGAGCAGGCAATGAAGCAAATAACGTCCGATGATTTCGCAGCTCAAGTGGCGCAGGTGAAAATCAGTTGTCCGGGCTCCGAGCTGCGCTGGCTGAGCAATGTAAGTGTAGAGTTGCCACATGGCAATGCTGGCAATGTGGCGCATTTATTCATACGTCTGTACTCATTTAAAATGAACTATAACTCAGTGCCTATAAGACGTAGAGTTACCAAACGTTGAGATCACATTTTTAAGGTTTAGAAGCATCCATAAATTAAGTGATCGCACTCTTTTATAGTTTTTTTTTTTAAGTAAGTCTGTCTTTTTACATTTATTCTATTATCCGCTTGTCCGCTCTTTTGAATAGATATATCTCTGCAGCTATAGCAGCAAATTTGCTGAGATCTCTCTTTAAACTCAATAATCTTAATATATCAGATTATTGCTTTATCATTTCTTCCTTTTTTATACTCGTTTGTCTACTTATAAGAACATCTATATCTTATTGTCTATTAAATTTTCAGACCATGCTCTTCAAACTGTACTTTAGCAAGTGATTGTCTCATTGGCTTTACTTTTTTTTTATCATTTAGTCCGCTCCTATGAATTTCTGCAACTAATTGATCTAAAGCTACCAAATTTGCCGATTATATTATCCATTAAAACTCTTTCTTAATACTCTCCATATCACCACCGGTTTTCTTTGCAGATTGCCAGCTATCTGAATGGCGCCTTATCCTACGACTGTGATCCCGTGTTCTCGGGTCGCAGTGCTCAGTATCCCAGTAACTTGGCCAACAGCGCCCTTAAGCAATCCATACTGGAGTTTCTAAGCAGTGTAGGAGAAACGAATCTGGAATACTTTTTCTACTCGCTGCTCGACAGCATGGCCACGGAGTTGAACAACGGGCAGCATGTGGCAGGCTACAAGTTTGTGCTACAGCTTATTGGACAGCACTGGCCAAGCATTTGTTCGCATAATATGGCGAAAACGGCGCTGTTACGCAACTCATATCAGAATCGGAGCAACATCTGCTTGAGCATCTTGTGGGCAATTGGCCAGGGTGGACATCAATCATTGACCGAGGGCGTTAAAGTCTGGCAGAATCTGATGTTGCCCAATTTGGAATTGCGCAGCTTTAGTAAATTTGTTGTGGAGCATATTGAGCGCGTGTTGCATGCAGCTGTGGCACGCAAGACTGACGATCATTTGCTGATAAATCAGCAGGAGTTTTTCTACTGTTACAATTCGTTGAATTCTACGTACAATAATCTGCCGAAGGATTTGCAGCAGAGTCTTAAACGTAGTGCGCGATTGTTGCTCGTAAGTGCAAATATCAATAGACGACAGTGAAAAAACATTAATTATTGTTGTATTTACAGCAACGCTATATACAAAGTCCTGTGAAGCAAGCGAATATCTTTTTAACGCTGCTGCGTGAAATTAAAACAGATGGCGGCAAACAACGCAACGAGATCGACGGCTGCATTAGCTGTTTGTTGAGCTCCGGTGCCGATGATTGCTTCAAAGTGTGGCGTATGAACTACAAGAAGCAACAGTTGCCCAGTTTGTTGCTATTGCGTGCCATTGACAACGATTGGACGGATTCCACCAAATTGCTGGCCCAATCCGAAGCTTATCATGTTTTTTTGCAAGATGTGCGTGGCCTAAACGAGGAACTGCAGTCAGCCAAACGTAAAGATATCTACGTTGATGACTTGCAGTCCGTTTTGAAGGTAAGATTATTTAAATTTTCAAATGTAACGTGTTATTGATCTGTTTGGCGCTAGTGCACTCTTTTTTTCGTTACGGCGACTCCATTTTGCGTCAGTTCGCTCTCTTTCGCGTTTGAACGCTTACTAGCTGGTCATACTTCTTGTGTTGGCGCAGCTGTTAGCGTGTCTACGCTTTACTATGAATGGCCTTTTGACGCCATTGTGTGTAGACGTTACGAGCTGATTGTCAGTTTATTGCAAGTCGCTGCACAACAAAAAAGTAATTTTCCATCGCTGGTCTAATTAATTTGCTGTTTTAACAATTTTGAATTCTTTTTGGGTTTCCAATTAGAATTCGCAATTGTGTTGCCAGACATTTACGTAAACAATTTGTGTAATGCAACAAATTAAATGCTGTTGCTTTTAAAGTGTGTGTGCATGTGTTAGTGTGTGTGTGTGTGTGAAAAAGTGAAAGACGCCGTCAAAGCCGGGCGCTTAAATAATTTCTCTTTTTTTGCACTAGAAGCAGCACAAACTGCGTTTTGAAAACGTCGGGTTTTTGTGTTAGTGTGTGTGTGAATTAGTGTGCATATTTTTCATACAGCGTTGCCATGCAGAATGACCACTTTTTTTTGCCGCTAATTTATGCATATGTGTGCGTATGTTTTATATTCTTATCGCACGCAGCAGCAGCTATTTATGATTATACAGCGTTACTTTTAACATATATTTTTTTGTTTTCTGGCATGGATGATGTGTTATAGCTGCGATTGGCTGTTCGCTGCCCCCTCCAACCTCACCGCGCCCCACCCTCGTCTCTGATTGTGCGCAGCGCAGCCGGTGGTGGTGTCATTTCAATTTAGCTTTTTTCACTACGGCTCTTTTCTTATTCTGGGCGATAACAGTGATGTGCAGCTTCTGTTTGACCGCTGCCCACGTCACTAAAAAATACCTTACAAAAAAAAAGCAAGGCAGACAACAACAATAAGATGACGAAGAAGAAGAGTAAGAACAGTGACGCTGGCAACAACAAGTTTCTTGGGTCTTGGCCATTTTCTTGTTGCTGCTTCAACACGTGGCGGCCTTTTTCCTCCTCAGATTTTCTTCATATCGCTTTGCTTGCTGCGTTGTCAGTTTCTCCACGTCTAAATTGTTTTTGGTTTTTTAATAATCAAATTTTTGACAGCATCTCTATTAAAAACAATCAACGTTCGCAGTTCATTCAACCTGTGATATGTTGTGTTCTCTATTACACACATATATTAATACAGAAGGCGTAACGCTTTAAACAAAATACATACATACATACATATGTATGTTTGTTTCAATGTATGAGGCTTATCACAGTTACACTGCAGAGCTCTCGCTCGCTCTCATGCATTGACACACTCAGCTGATGACGCGTCACTTCAGATTCGATTCTTGTCTCTGCCCTTGTGACGTATGCAGCTGCTGCTTTGGCTGCTGCTGATGTTGACGCTTTATCTTGCGCGCGCTCTTTTGCCAATCACATTATTCGTGTTTGCCGACGTGCAAATTTTGTATTTTGTTGCTGTATTTCGTTTTAATTGCCTCGCTGACCGGAGCTTGACTTTAATTGCGACTTAACGACAATTTGCTGAGCTTTCCTTAAGCTCTCACTTAAGTCACCCGCTCTCTTTGGCTTTCTCTACGTTTTGGTGCGCTCAGTGCTGTCAACTTTTGCGCTGGAAGAAGCTGTTTTTTTAACGGGGAGTAAAGAAACAAAAGCGAACAAAAATAACTTGCAGCTTAAATATTAAATAATATTATTTACATAAATCTCCGCAATATTTAAAATTTCAATACAAAATTGCTTTGCGGAGTTTTTAAATTGATCTTCAAAAAAGCCAGTTGCAAAAACATTGGCAGCACTGTTTCCTCTCTCCCTTCGTGTGTGGTTGTGTGTGTGTTTGTGTTTGTCTGGCGTCATTTACTCTTTTTTTTTGCAACACAATTCAAATCACAATTGGAAACAAAAACAAAAATACATCTCATTAACGATAATTTAAATTTTTAAAACCAAAAACAGTTGAAGTGAAACAAACGCAGCTGAAAAGTTTAGTTGGAATTAAAAACACAAAACAGAAAATCATAAATTATGGCTCAGGTTAAACCGAAACAAAGCAAACAAGGCAAACAAGCGCCTGCCGCAAAGAAGGTAACATATCCATCATATATCACTCTCTCTCTCTCGCACAGTGTATTAAGCTAGGCTTTTAGAATTTGTAAGTGATTAAATCAACATCTCTCTCTCTCTCTCTCTCTCTTTCTCCCCCTCGCAGACCGTGCAGGAGAAGAGCAGTGCACAACAGAAAAAGAACAAACAGAATGCGTCGCAAAAGAAGAAATGCGGTTGCTGCAAATGGGCGCTGGGCAGCATTTTTATCATCGCCTTGATTGCTGGCGCCCTCTGCTACGACACCGAGACCAATGGCAAGGGCGTCTTTGAGAAATCCGCCACCGGCAAGATACTCAAAAATGCCGGCGTGTTGCCCCATGTGCAGAAGGCGTGGTATGTGACAATGAGCGCCAGTGCCCGGGGCTACAAATGGGCCGAGGAGCATGTGCCGCCGTATGCTGAGCCGGCGTTGAAGACCGGCTGCAATCTGTGGAAGCTGACGAGGAATGCCTGCTGCAATGCCTACACAAATGGCCTCAACTATTGGCGTCTCAAGTGGCCAGCGGTTGCCAAGTTTGTGAGTATAGAGCTGACATCATTCATTAACGGTTTGCTGCTAGAGATTTCGAAAGCTGTGTGATGTTTATTATTATGAGTTGTAAACCGGTTTAGCACTCAACACCAAACAGCAACCAGCAAACACTTCTAACCTTTTGCCTTCAACTCATGCTCTTCCCACTTCTTTTTTTTTAGATTGATCAATATGTGCCAGACTTGTCGAAGAAACTCGAAGCATTCGCCGCGGGAGCTAAGGATGTGGCTGTTAACAGCTATGAAAAGTCCGCCACGATCATCAAGGAGAAGGTGCTAGTGTAAGTATACTTATTGCTCTATAAAAGCAAAGAAGGGTAGCTAGATAATGAGAAGGGTACTCTTAGTAGAGGTATTCTTTACTTACTACCAAGAATTCTTATTTGGTAAACATGAAAACAATGTTCAAAAGGTATCCTGAGAATTTCCTATCGGTCCGATTCTGATTATGAAATCACGAATTAATATGGATCTCTGTTTGATCAAATATTTGCAGCAACCACTTCAGACCTTGTTCCAAAATTTGCATCTTGATAAAAATTATATTTGCAAAGTATATTGAGAATTGTATATTATTACATAAGAAAATATTAGAGATTATTAGAAAGAGCAAAAATCAAGTGCAGCTGTTGCAATTAATTTGCAAATTATTCGCTTAAAATAGTTAGCGGAGAATTGAATGTCGGATTGTGCTCGACTTTGGTCTTCGTAATTGTTATTTTAATTGCTTTATTTTACTGTTGCAGTGGTCGCTTCTCGCCGGAGAACATTAACCAGGCCCTCAATCAGACGCGCAATGCGGCACTCGAGTACTACAATCAGTTCCACAAAAAGGTCGATGCGTATGCCAAGCTCAAATGATTTTAAGCGTCCGGCACGTTTAGCAATCATTTCGATCGGCATACAACAACAACAACAACTACAACAAACAACAGCAAAAAACAACAACAACGCGTCATAGTCAAAAAATTAGAGAAACAACCCATTGAAATGCAATTTTAGTCGAAGAGAATGTGAGCAAAAATATTATCAGCAAACAACAAAAAAAAAAAACACCACTGTAATTCTCTCATGTTTTTCAACAGCAATTGTAATAACAACAACAAGAGATTGTCGTTAATGAAGAACATTTATAATTATAAACATACAATTACACTTAGTAAATTAAAAAACAAAAAAACGAAAAAAACAACAAAAACATAATCAGCATTTAGTTGTAAAGTGAAGAAGAAGAATATGCGATACCCTGTAAATGAACTCGCGAGCTGTTTTTGTACAAATTTTCCACAAGTTTTGGAAAAATTATCTTTTTACAATTTGTTTACAAATCCGCGTCGCGAGTTTCGCTCTACGAATTTTCTGTCCTTCAATAAACAAAATTCAATTCAGCAATTTAATTTATTTAGAAAACATGCATATTTTCACAGTCAACACATTTTCAAATTTTTCGAAATTATTCCAAATGCATTTTCTGTTTGGGGTTCGAGACGCGCGCAACGAAGTAAATTAAGTGAAAATCAACAACAAACATTTCCAATTGCATTGCAAAAAGCAAAACAAAACAAAACGTAAAATAAAATAAAAATGTTTACACAAAAATGATAGCTACTTAGATATTTAAAGGTTTCTTTGTAATGTTTATCATATTTAGTTTATTGTGTGTATCGAATGAATGCAATTTTTTAAGCATTTCTCTCAAAAGACTTTCAATTACAATGTGTTTTTTAGTCAGAATATGTTTTTTAATTGAATTTCAAATTGTAATTCCAATTGTAAGTTTAACGTATTGAAGGAATTTTTGCATAAATAAACAAGAGTTGAAGAAAGATTAAAACGAACTCCGAATTGTCTCTAATTTGCCTTAACGGAAAGTTTGACTGTTATTCGTATTTACAGCTCTATGTAAACATGCAGCAAATGTTAGCGAAGAAATCAACCGGAGTACCTTTTGGGATATTTTTAGTACACCTTAACATAGCACTGTTATCGAACAGAGCTGGGGCATTCTAACAGCACAAGCTGAAATTTAGAAGGGACATTTCGATTTACTGGTAAATAACATTTTTGAAAAGTCATCCGGTCTTGAATGAGGTTAAATTGCGTTCAACCCAATACAAATTTCGTAAAAATTTGATTAGTGGTGCAAAGTGCGTTGACTGAAATCTGAAAAATCTGAAGAGGTCTTTCAGGTCTAGACTCCGCTTTTGGGGTCGCAACAATGCGATAATAATTTGAACGGTGAAATTACTTTACCGATAAGGAAATACGCATTTGCGTATTTTGAATGACACAGTTCTATAAATACTGCAGAGCCAATCTTATGTTATAAAAATAATCACTAGCTCTGTTAAATGTGTATGTACGATTTTAGTGATAATGGTACAGAAAATTACTTAAAAAGGCCTTTACATTAGCATCTAGTAAAGTCCAGAATCAGAAATAACCAGACAGAAGACTTAACATAACAGATACCACTGGTTAACAGCAGCTGTAAGCAACATATTTCCCCTCTTCATAATTCGCCGCACTTGTATTTTTCGGAGTTTCGTTGCCCCGCTGCGCTGCTTCGGCTACATCGACGTCGTGATGCCGACGGGACACGCTTGATATTCGGCAGGCAGGCGGGCAGACAGAAAAGCTTTGCGCTTTCGTGCAGTCTCGAACGAATATCAATTCGCGACGCACGTGTTTTTTCGTGGACTACACCGCGCGGCAAATCTGTGGTCTCAGAACAAGCGAGCGAGAATCGCGTCGTCGTACTATTCATTGTGCATTGTTGTTGTCGTCGTGTGTTTCTGTGGTAAAGGCGGCTTTGCTATCGTAGTTCTTGGCAAGCAGATTGCAATGCATTTTTGATCAGCGGCAAAACGGAAAGTAAAGTGCAGGCAAATCGTTTCGTTACGATTCGATTCGATTTGTGCCAATTTTTGTGTGTTGTGAAAGTGAAAGGAAACGCAAACGAAAACGACAACGAAAACGTAAAGCGTAACGCAAAAGAGTGTGGCCAGCTGTTGTCGTTGTTATTGTTGTTGGAATATCGCGTAACAGATAAACAGCTGTTTTCAAGCAACAATGTATAGACAAGCATATCTTAACTAAATTTCCCACGTAAGCAAAATAAGTTGTACAAAACACACACACACACAAGTATAGTATTATCTATCTTATGTTTAACCCATTAAGTCCCCTCATGGCAATAAAAAGACACACTCGCATCACGTACACGGCTCATTTGACTTGCATTTCCCTTTTCCTCGCTCTCTCACTCTCTCTCACCCTATCGCCCTTACACTATGGAAACACCTGCTCCTCCCTCTCTTTTGCTCGCGCTATCGCAATTCTCGTGTATAAATCAAAGTAAAATATTTATTTCGCATCGGAAATGAACTCCGACAAGCGACGTGATTTAATGCTAATCGAAAATGCATTTGTTACAACTTTGGTTTTTCCAATTTTTCGCTTCAAGAAAACACACACTACTTATAGATTTTCTTTTCTGTTTTTTTTTTTATTTGAGTTGGGTTATTTGTGTGCAAGTTTGTCTCAGCTGAGAAACAAACACTTGGAACTTGGATTGAAAGTTTGCTCCCCTCTCCGAAAGAAAGTAACTTTTAACTTATCTGCTTTTGATTTTGTTTCTTGCTGCTTGCCACATCAACCGAACTTGCCACTGATGCTGATGTTGATGCTGACGAGAGCACGTGTTCATGTCCTTTTCGCCTGGACAACTGGAAACACCGAAATGTCTAACTCTGACTCCAATTTTGTCTCTGTTTCAGTCTGCTCTTCTTCTTTTTCTATTTGCTGGTTCACTGTTGTAAGCTGTTGAGTGATTTGTTGATTCCGTTGAGATTTTTAGTGAGTGACAAATGATGTTAGTTCGTTGGGTTAACAGTTTTTCTAGTGAATGAGTGGGTTTTATGCTTTGTTTTCTTTTTCCTCCTGCTTTAAACTTTACGAAATTCATAGAATTTTTTATGTCTTCTTTATTTTCATATTGTTTTTGATTAGATCATCATCATATTGCGTGAAATGTTTTCCAACTGAACTTTTTAATAATAAATGCGATTTATGAATGTGTTTTTAAGCATTCGAAATAGGTCAGCGAGCTTTGAATGTTTCTTTTTTACTCACATATAACATTCTTTAAAATAAATTTTTCTTAAATTCGATTTACAAATGTTTTTTTTTTACTACACTAATGTAAGTTTTTTTTATTGTTATTACTAAAATTTCTTGGTTTTTTTGTCATTGTTTTTTGTTGATATTTTAGTTACTTTTCAATTTCAAAATTTAAATTAAAAAATTTTAAGATGTTATTTTAAGACTTAAACTAATTTAATTGTGTAGATTTAAGCAGCAGATTGTTAATGACTTTTTCGTTGTTTGACATAAACGAGATAAAAATGATGATTGAGCGTGTTTTTTGTAATTAAATACAAGCAGTGCATGCTAATTTATACTTTATTTAGCAGCCAAAAAGCAACATGTTAAATTACGTATACGTAATTTTTCCATTCAATTTTTTCGCTACCGAAAAATATAATGGAATTTCGCTGATGGCGTTATTTAAACCAATTTAATTTCGCAAATTTAAAGAGCATTTCAAGAGGATTATGAATGGCATTTTGCTATGTTTTGTTTTGGTGATAAAAATAGGAAAAATAAAATTATGATTGAGCAGCTTCCCTGTGAGAAGAAAAACAAACTCAGAGACTGTTAAAGTGGGCAAAAACTGAATACTTAAAAAAATACGCATACTTAATATATTATTATTATCAATTTTCACACACAAAACGCGTGATATTTTTATGTAAATTGCAATTCCAACAAGTAGCTTTTACAGGATATGCGTAGAATGTATTGTTTACAATTATCCTGATCCGCTCGCAATGTTCATAATCTTCATGTTATTCGCGTTATCCGCTGCTTTAGCTCATTTTATAATCTGACCACCTGATGTCCATCCATTTTACGTTTTGCCATTCCATTTTCTTGTTAAATTCTCGGAAGAAAAGAAAATGCAAGGAAAATATTTAAAATAACATTTTGCGATGCTCGGGAATTAATTGAGCTTTCAAAGGAATTTTTGAAGGATCTGGTAACGTGTAACATTTCCATTGATGTTTTTGCTAACCTTAAATTTGCTTTTGAGGGGGGGATTTACATATGTATAGATTGTATATAAGATTGTATTTGTTTATGTATTTATACAGGTCGTCATAATGTTGTTAATTAATTTGAAGATATGTCAAAGGTCAGAAGACAGTTTTGATACATATTCTTTTCGTGTTTGCTGTGTGTGTGTGTGGGGCATGATTAAAATGCCAAGAGGAAATTGCCCACAAAAATCAGGAGTCTGTTGGAATTTTGGTTTTGTTGTTTCAAAACAATTTCGATGGCGCCGTGGTATGCGAAAAGTGGAAAACATTTTCCATAGCCGTTGGCGGTTTTCCTGCTCTTTCTCGGACCTGTTTAAAGCGTCAAGGATGCGGCGGCGCCTTGATTGTCAGCTGCCAGGATACACAGTTGAGTTCAGCGTGGCTCCCCAATTAATTTAGATGCCGGGCGGAGAATAATAACAAAAGATGAGCTTGTCACTCATTAATCTTATGACCTCATAAACATCGTCAACAAAAAAAAAAAAGGGGGACATGGAGAGTTCGACAGCATGTTGCAAGGACATTCGAAAGCCACCTCAACTCTCACGTGCTGTGAATTAAATTTCTGCTCATTCATTCGCCTCTTTTTCTCTCTATTTTTTCTCCTGTTTATGTGTGTTTTGCTGATTTTTATTCTGGTTAGCTTTTGTGGCTGCCGGACGGTTGTCCAGGTGATTAATGTGCAGACGTGGCTTGTTTAATTAACTTGTATTTATACACACACTCAAACACACACACACACACACTTTGAATAATACCTTAATGGCTACACTTGTTAACCATGTGCGGAGATTTCATTTGAGCCCTGCTTTGACTCTGGGCTTTGGGGTTACGCATCAAATGAGTGTAAATGAATACGCATTCACCTGTGTTTGAGTGCACGCAAAATATGCTATTTCATTTCCAAAGCATCTAATTTAGCATTATACTTACAGTTGTCATGTGTCTGTGTTTTTCTTCAATTATCGGCGCCACTTTCCCGGATTAGCTTTGCTGGTTTATTAAACACTCGAATGACAAGCAGAAAACGAGAGCTTAGCTACTTTAGTTTGATGAAAGATGTGATAAACAGCTGTTCTATAAAATAATCTCTCTTGTTTCTAGTATTATTTTTATACCCTGTACTTATAGGGTATAAGGGTATTATTAATATACTCCAACAGGAATTCTATGTAAATGGCAGAAGAAGCCTTCTTCTTTTTTATGATTCCAGAGAATTTGTTTCCGCTTGTGATGTTTTAGAATTTATTCATGAACTAATTTTATATGCTTTATTAAACTCTATATAGTATTTGGTAATCTATGGTATATTTTAAATGTGGGAGAATACTAATGTACCAAATATACATATATTTCAGTATTTTTGACAAATTAATGTGACATATATTTCAGTATATTTAAGTATATTTTAGTATTTGTTGCAGATTCATTTGGTATACATCTCAGTATTTTTGGTAGATTAAATTGGTATACGCTTCAGTATATTTCTGTATTTTCGTTGATTAATTTGGTATACAATTCAGTATTTTTTGGTAGATTGATTTCGGTATACGTTTCAATACATTTCAGTATTTTTGGCAGATTCGTTTGGTATACATCTCATATTGGTAAATTAAATCGGTATACATTTCAGTATTTTTAGTAGATTAATGTTGCATATATATCAGAATATTTCAGTATTTCTGGTATAATAAATTGGTATACGCTTCAGTATATTTCAGTAATTTTCGTTGATTAATTTGGTATACATTGCAGTATGTTTCAGTTTTTTCGGTAGATTAATTTAGTAATTATAATTATTAATTAATTGATTATAATTATTAAGTTATAATCCCGCATTGTTTTGCTTCTATTGTACTGTAGTTTTCTGACTTATTTCGAATATATTTTTATTATCTAGCTTTGCATTTATGCTTAATAAAACTAAAAATCAAATTTCGCTCAAATAAATATTATGGCTGACTTCAGCATAATTGTTTGATACTTCTTTGCTCTAAATATGCATATTGATGATGGGTTCTTTTTGCGCTTTTCTGTTTTTCGTTGCTAATTAAACCAAAAGTTTGCACAAAGTTCAAATTATGTCGCAACTTTCACGTAAATTTTTTAATCAAATTAGCATTGAGCCTACAAAGCTTTTGGCCATATACATTATGCAGAACAAAAATAAGAGAGAAAGAAAAAGAGAGAGAGAGAGAGAGAGGTGCGAATTTAAGCAGCGTAAATTTGTGTGTGTGTACTTTTAACACTCAGTATTGAAAATCGTTTATTGCATTCATTTTGCTGACCACATTGAAGATTGCATTGCTGCAATTCAATTGTGTTGAACTTTTGAATAACGTTCGTTCATTTCATTGTCGCATTCAAAGTGAATATCGTTGTTTCTTACTCAAATATTTAATTTGTACACAATGCTGCTGCCATTTGCTTACACGATTTTCTTTTTTCGCCTTTCGTTTATATTTTTTTGTTTTTGTATTAAATTTACGGAATTTCCCATATTGAATAGTTCGTTGAATTTATTATTCCCTGCAGCGCATATAAACGAACATTGTTTGATAGACTTGAGACTGCAGTTAATTGCTTTTTTTTGTTTAATTTAATCGAATTTAATTTTTTGTATGGAATTTTAAAATTGTATTATCGAAGAAAATCGATTGTCGATAAAATGCTTGAAAAGAATTATGGGATAAAAATAAATGAGTAATGAAGATAATTTAGTACTAGATTGAATAACAAGAAAAGATTAATTTGCAATCGAATATAAATTAAAAACTATAAATATAAATAAATTAACGATTTATAGGCTAAATATTACCGAATAATCAAAATTATATTAACGAAATTAAATAGTCAGTTGTTATTAAACAAAAAAATTCCGTATTTTTAAGGCAATTGACTGTTGATTATATATTAAAAAAGAGGATATAAATTTAAAATATTAAAAATGTACATTAATTAATCAAATTTATATTTAATTTAATTTTATCAGTGTCGCGAGAAAATTAATTAATGGAGTAAAGTTACAAATGTCGTTGCCTGCTTTTAGGCGCAAATAAAAGAGAAGAACAATTTATTTTAATTTTCATTAATTTATTAATAAATCAGTCAAATTTTTTTTTTTGTTTTACAATTATCTATGTTTGAGTAAATAAATCTAAAAAAATTTATTCATGCAAGAAGGTTAAAAATTTAGTTGCCTACTTTTGTGTGAATTGAGCAGTAAATTAAATATATTGGATAATATTTATAAGACAATTTTAAATTAATTTAATAAAACTGAATGAAAATATATATACATAAATAAGAAAAGATGCTGAGATTAAGTAGCGAAATGAAGAACAGGGTATTTGATTTGAGCTCTACAGGGTATTTGAATGTTGAGTTCGCACTACTCTAAATTTGTTTTTTGTCTGAATATTTATGCAGTTCAAATGTTTCTGGCATTGAAGCACTTTGTTCTTTATTATTTTATTATAATCGTACATACTTTTTTTTTTGCATTTTTTGTATCGCTATCTGTTTTTGCAACATGTCAATGCTAACAACTGCATAAATATTAACTTGGCCTGACTAATTTAAATTTGATGCGGATAACATTGAAGTGCTTCACATATTCACATACATTCGACAGAGGGGAAGATATAGAGAGAAACGCGACAATTGCCGAAATGCCAAAAATCCAATTAAAATGTTAATTTTTGGGTAAACAATAACAAACAATGAAATTTTATGCTAGCTAGCTGCTGTTAATTTACAACATTGGCATAAACGACATAAGCCCCAAAAGTGCAGAGCAATCCCTCAGCTCACACGATGACACACACACTGACACGCACACACACAAAGAGAGAGAGAGAGAGAGAGAGAGAGTGAGGGAGAGACAGATAGTAAGAGAGGGAGGGAAATCAGCTGCAGAGAGATGCACACTAATAAGCTGCAAGCTGTGAGATAATCACGGCATTTAAATACTTACATATTACGAATGCGGTTCTCCTGGTCATTGTTATTGTATTCGTCATTATTGTTGTTATTTTCGTTGTTGTTGCTGGTGTTGGTATTGGTGTTACTGTTATGCTGCTGTAAATATTGTTGTTATTGTGTAATGAGCTGTTTGGGGCGTTTGGCGCCCAATCAAACAATGAGTAAAATGGACATGAAATTAACACAAAGCCTGCGGCAGAGCCACACAGGTAATTGTTATGCGAGCTGTGGTGGCAATTTGCTATCGGTAATCGGTATTCGATAATCGGGCAATCGAAATAAAAGCAACCAAACGTTCAGCGAACTGCAAATAATGCTGTTGTCAACGCAGGTTTGAGTGCATGGCAGGCAATTGAATATTCTTAATAAATAATAATTAATGTTGATTTATTTTTCAATGCTACTGTTCTTCATTTAAATGTATCAGTAATTATACCCAAGCTAATTATTTCATGCAGAGAACTTTTGAAATTTCGTTGGCCTCTTTTGTAAGCAATATTTACTCATTAATAAATATAATAATAAGTAAGCGTTATTTATATCTTAATACTACAACTACGACTACAACAACAAATGGTATGGAATTTATCAGTCAATATAAGCATTTTATTATTTTGCTCACTGGCAAATTCATTCACTCAGCAGTGTTGCAAAATTTTGTTGCCTACTTTTAAGCGCAAAGCCTGATTCAATCATGTTATTTTCGGATTGCAGAGTTGAGTGCAAGGCAGGCAATTAAATATAATTAACAAATAATAATGAAGGCTATTTTCTTTATTAATGCTACTGTTTTATTTTACAATAAAACTTGAATTGAATTTAACAGTTAATATTGTGGAGCAAATTAATTCATGCGACAAAAGTTTAAAATTTCATTGCCTACTTTTGTGCGCAAGGTGTAATTTTCATTTGCTAATCGGCTAAAGACTTAAAATACCCCCGAGTGCAAATAAAACTAGCATTTGCAGTCAATTAAATAACATAAATAAATAATAAACAAGTGTGAATTTTAGCAAAGGCTTTTGATTACATTTCTCACGACGAGCAGCTCAAGCTTGAAATTGAAAATACCATAGCATACTTTTGAGCGGGTAATTTAAGTCGATTGCTTTATTAATTTAATCTGACTGTGTGTGTGTGTAAAATTAATTGCGCAAATTGATTGTTTATTCGGGTGATTTTCTTCAATTGCAGCGTTCCACATTCACACAAACTTCGTGTCTCGGCTCTTGGATAAATCATGTGAATGAGCAAAGCCATTGAGAAGCATTAATCTAATTCATCAAATGCCTCTAATCAAGCTCGACCGAAACAATAAGGACAAACAATAAAAGCAGACAAGTGCGGCAAATGGAAGGCGACGGCACTAGGAAAATGTCCATTGGTGGCAAGTGGCAACGACGGCTCCGGGGACGGGGACGGGGCAAGTGTGTTCAGCCATTGCTGGCAGTGGCAGTTGCAAGGCTGCTACTCATTGCGATAGGGCTGCCCACAATGATAAATGCAACAACGATGAAGGCAACTTTAATTGCAACAGCAGCAGCAGCAGCTGCAACAACGACGACGAGTGCAACGGAACAGCTCGAGGCGAATGTTGGCCAGCAACAAGAGGAAAACATTAAGTCAATATGTAAGTACATGTTTAAACATATACATAAATGTATGTATATTTTGTATATCCTTTTACTACATATGACCAAACGATTTGTATTTGTACATTTAACTGGAATTTGTCCTGCGAGCGAGCTGGCAACGAAACATATTTGCTCAGCCTGCCGGCGATGAATGTTGAACGTTGCGTTTCACAACGATTTTCCATAAGTAGACTGAACATTGCCTGAGTGCGGCAACCGCTTGATTAATCCCCCCGCAGAAGAGAAGTTGCGACATCAGCAAGGCAGCTGGTTGCAACAATTAAAATTATCAACATTAGTTTAGCTTGTCTCTGATTAAATTACTTATGCATATGAAATGTATTTCATTGCAATCCAACACATCTGCGTGTTGCTCAAAACTACAATTTATAATTAACCACATTTATGCATTGATTCAAGTTTGTTTGATGAACTCACTGGGCAACTGTTGTTAATATAAATTTGCCAAATAAAATCATGCTAGAAATGTAGCTAATTAATGGAATTTGCTTGCGAGGAATATCTTCAAATTTTGCAGTGCCTTCAATGTGATATTTGATTTACTAGTAGAACATAAATTATTTATATGTAGTAGAGTGTATCTTAAGTCATAGGAAAATGAATATAAAATAGAGAAAGAACATTAAATAGTGTTCCTAAAGATATGCCTAATCCAAAAAATCAAAAAATATCATTAAATTTTGCAGTCATATTTCGTTTTGTCATATTTCGTTTACTAGTAGAACATAAATTATTTGTATAAAGTGTATCTTAAGTCAAAATAAAAATAAAATGAAAGAGATAGAGAACAGTAAATAGAGCTACTAAAGCTATTCCAAAATTCAAAAACTGCTAAAAATTTGATAGAAGTAATAAAAAGTTTAGCTAGAAATCATCATATTAAATTTAAATATACCCTGAGAAATCAGCAAAAGAGCAAGAGTTTTTTTTTCTTTTTTTTTTGCAAAGAAAACATTCATTTTGTTGGCATGTTATTTTCTGTATTTTTACTCTGGAGTTGGAAAACGATGTAAATTTGCGCATTTTACATATCGAAATATAGACAAACATGTTGTTATTTTGTGAGCACAGGCATTTATGCATATTTCTTGATATTGCGCGTGGAACAACAACCGGATGCAATATGCGTATTCAACGTAGACAATATTGACTTTAACTGCAAACTAATATGAAGTGAGTTTAATATTTGCACAGAATTTACATATAGTAGGATTTTTGGCTCAATGTTTGCTGGTCTGGCTGGGCTTTAATATCGCAAGTCAGATATTTATGACTCGGAGTTTTGAGCTGGGCTGTCAAAAGAAGCGAAAAGTTTTTGTATGCAAAGTGAGCAGTATATAAAATCAGGCATTCAATTTGCTTATCATATCATAGCCAGACACATGGCAGAGAGTCAGAGTCAGTGTTAAATTGCAGCCTCATGCAAAACTACGATGCTCAACAATATGGGAGAAATATGCGATGTCATAAAGTAATACACATCTTTAAAGCAGAACCTTGAGAGAATGTAATGCAATGTACATAATTGTATATTAAGCATTGTATACATTGTAATAAACTCGAGTTAGGTGGGGGGGAGGGAGAGTCATGAGAATCCTTGTCTGAGCAGATTTTTCCTAAATCAAATATAATTCATACGCAGCGTTGGATGGCCTGTTAATTTATGAGCAACTTTTTGCTCGGCCGTCGTTTAATGCAGTAAACGCCTAAATCAATTATGGAGCAGCAGCTGAAGCAGAGGCAGAGGCAGAGGCAAGAGGAGGAGAGCAAGAGCCAGAGCATGATCGTAGCGAGGTGCACTGAGGCAAAAGCGAAAGCAAATAAGAAGTTGGCATAAAGAATAAAATCTACTTAGCACATGTAGGACCTTAATTAAATCATGTCCCAGCAGTGGCAGCAGCCACAGCGAATAGAGAAACACAGAGAAAGTGAAAGAGAAAGAGAATACAGAGTAGACTCAACGCGACTCGACTCGACTCAAACGTCCTTCATGTCCTTTTGTCGACATAACTCAGCGGCAGGCTGTTAGGTTTGCGGCTTTAACGCCAAAGCCAAAGCGACAAGGACTCGCTTTTATGATTATTATCATTATTACTTGCTGCGCGTACTTGTTGTTGTACTTTCTCTCCCACATTGTATTTGTTGTTGTTGTTGCTGCAGGTCGTTGTGTGCTTATTGTTATGTTGTACAATTTGCCAGGCGTTCGGAGGGCAAAAGCAAAAGCAAAAAAAGAAAACAGTGAAAAAACGGGGGAGACAAAATTACTAAAATAAAAAAAAAAATTATCATCACTGAACACTGAAGTGAGTGCCGAACACGTGCTATGTAAAATACTCATTTACAACAAAAACAAAAAATAATAAAAAAATATAAAACAACGAAGCGCAACAAAATCTGAAATGTGTCCCAAGTCTTTAATTCAACACGCGCGTTAATTGAATTTTTATTTTTACACTTTTGTCGCAATTGTTTGGCATTCTTTTGCTCCTTTTTTGTGGATTTTATCTATAAAAAGTAAATTGCAATGCTTATGAACATTTTGCAGTTTTTAGTTGGTTAACTTTAATGCTTTGACCTGCAGCTGATGAAAAATCAATTGCACATTTGCTGGCACATAAAACTATTTGTTTCCTTCTCTAGTCTAATTAAATTAAAAAGTTTTGCACATAAAGTATCAATTCAATTTAAAGATATACTTTAAAGCTTTTATTGTAGATTTAAAAAAAATATTCACAAGGTAATCGGAAAAGAAGATTACATATATTTTTTTTTAACTTCAAAGTTTACAAATTTTTCTTTACATCAAGTATTTAATCCTTTGTTTTAATTGTAATATAAATTCCTCGAATTTAAGCAAAAACAGGAAATAAACAAATAAGATAAATAATTTCTACGAATGTTGTCTTATAGGTGACTGACTGACTGATGATCTGTCATGACATTTCCTTAGTACTGTTTTATTTAATTCCGTTTTCAAGCCTTGTTTTTTTTTGCAATTATAATGAGCAATGGCAAAGACGTCTTTGACAGAACGTTTTGCTATGAAATTGTGCCATTCACATTGGATATTTAATAATCTTTTGAAGTGCTTATCAAAACAAGAAGTAAGTTAATTAAATTTTTATTTATAGCTGGATAATTGTGATGGCAACTTTCTGCCTGTCTGATGATGTCTGTCAGTGAGAGCCTTGAACTCCAGGTTGTATCATCAATTGAATACTTGGCTTGCTTTGGCTTGGCAGACAGTTGATTTTGCTGTATTGTGTTAGCTAGATGTCTGCCAAATTAATTTACTGTTGTTGTCCCGCACACAGAAAGAATGTCAAGGGTTTTTTTTTGAGTGTGTGTGTGTGTCGAGCTATTTGGCTCTGGTTTTGACATTGTTGCCATAGACATGCTTGTAAGGGTTATCAGCTTTGACATTGCCAGCGTTGCTAAGCACAACTTAAAGTACACTCACAAATACACACGCACAACACGATGACACTTGAGCAGTGAAATAAATTTTAAGCAGCTCGCAGACTTTTATGCTCGCTGTCGTATTTGCAATCGCAAACGCAATCGCACTCGCTCACTCATCCTCTTCACTTGTATACTCGTGCAACTCTTTAGCTAAAAATCCTTGCAAGAGGGGAAAGCGACGTGTGTGTGCTTGTGGCACTCAAAAGCCCAGCCAACCACTCACACGATAGCAGCAAATTTTATTCGCTGATTTATTTAGTAGCTCTCATCCTTAGAATATTTGCTCTCGTTGCATTTCAGCAAAATTTTGTTAACATTTTTATGACCATGAGTTAAAATTAACTTGTTGGCAGCAACGACGACGACGTCGACGTCGACCAACTAAATTTTATACACAAATGCGCATAAATCACTTTTTTTGGGCGACGCCTTCCAGTTTGGCTTTGCTGCTCATCCGCCACCTCTAGCTGGTATTACGTATACGCAGCGTGTTGTTAATTTTTATGTTGCTTTAAGTAGCTGACATATTTTATGGCACCGCGACGAGAGTGAGATAGATATAGAAAGATTTTAAGCTGCCACCACCGCAGCACTCACAGCACTCACAACAGCAGCATCGTCGTGGTCCTCGGCTTAAGTAATTTAAAAGGCGACTAATTTGCTTGAATGTGGTTTACGGTTCGTGAAGCACTTGGCATTGAAATTGAAATTCATGTTGTATGTAATGTTTCGACTAAAAGTTCACGTGCAAATTGAATACAAAATGGAATTTAAAGTTTAGTCCGCAAAATGCATGTAAATAAAATTGATCAAAGGGATTTTTAATTGATGATGAAATTCCATTCAAATTGATCAGAAAATGAAATGCAATTTGTGACTACAAATTGAAAAGTGTAAATTCTAAGTATAGTAAACATAAGATTTCAATTAAAACCACATTTATATTTAATTGAAAGACCTTAAGCTTTGTATTCAAAAAAGACTTCTAATTGCAATTCCCAAAAAAAAAAAAAAAAACAAAAACAAAAATATAAGTCTTCTTTCTGCTTAGAGGACTTTAAGCAAACAAACTGAACCAATTAAAGACTAAATGCTTGTTATTATGTATTTAAATTGGCAAAAAGTAATGGGTTTGTATCGTAAAAAGCAAATTTGAAAACATTTTGTAAGCAACTACGAACGTTGCCTGCTTAAAGTTTCCACTGCAGAGTGTTGTTGAAAGTATCCTTTCGCTAAGGAGCTTAAGTGCTGCTTCAATGTGTGTGCAATGAACAACATAACAACTATGTACAACTGAGAACTCTGTCTTTCTCTCTCTCTCTCACTTTGTAAGTTGTGTTGTGTGTGTGTGCACACCTGCACTTTGACTTTAGTCACTGTCAGTCAATTCCTTTTACTACTGCTGCTGCTGGCTCCAAAAGCATATATTGACACTCGTTGTCAGTTGCCAAGTTGATGAGGGCAAGGTCTTTGCCAAAAAAAAAAAACGCTGCAATTGCAGTTGCAGTCGCAGCACAAATTTTGTGGAGGCACACAATCCAAGCAGTAGCTACTTTCTGCTTGTCTTCCACTTGACTCGGCTTTGCTGGCCCAGCTCCATCCACACTTGCAGCCAGAAGTCAGCGAGCGCAACGCAACGCAACGCAGATGAAAAGTCAACAACAAATGCAACGACAAGTACTTACCAGCTCCAGTGACATATATAATGCTGCTGTTGACTTGACGTCGCCGTCGTCTCCTTGCCCAGTCATAAGCGCAGACAATGGACCACGCCCACTGGCAGTCTCTTACGCCACTTCGCCCTCCGCTTCCCCCACACTCTTGCTTCACATTCCATGTGCTACGCAGCGTTGCGTAAATGAACTCAAACTTTAAGTTGAAACAGGAAAACAAGATCGTAAAATAATTTTATTACCCACCAGCCTGGCCGCACAATTAAACTTGCCAAAGGGTCCCCCTTCTGCTTTCCGCCGTTACCGTGAGTTCAGCGACTTTTGCTGGCAATTTTTATATCATCAGTCGCAAAAAAAAAAAAAAATGAAAATGTAATACGAAAATGGGAAAATGGTAAAAAACGCTGGAATGCAAAACGTGCGCGGCCATTTGTCGTGGCAATTAAAAAGTTTAGATTATTTTGTAACAATATAATGGGCGTACGATGGGGCGTGGCATGGCCATTATATCGACTTGATGACAAGGTAAAAGCTGCCGCATTTCCTTAAGCCTCAATTCATAAATTGCATAAAAATGACTGAAACAGAGACTGAGAGACAGAGAGAGAGAGCGAGAGAGTCATAAAAACGGAAGCTATTGTTAAATGAAGTGGAGATAACGAGGACTATATATATACTATAAATACCGCAGAAGAAGGGTTATATTAAAAATTCTTAATGATATTTAATTTTAATAATGAAGACAAAGTGGCAGACTGTTGGCCAGCTGCTACAACTGTTCATTGCGGACAATTCGAAACCATGATGCGGCCAATTAAAATTGCACCAAAATTAATGAGCTGACTGACGTGCCTTAAAATGTCATTATTGTTGTGTTATTGCTCTCCCCTCCCCAAAAAAAAACTTCACCCTATTGTTGTTGGCAATCGCTCAATCATTTGGCGATTTTAAGCCGGCTATTAAACTGGTGGACATATTGAAATGGTTGGTCATTAAACTTATATGTTCATGCATACCATATTCTTTCCGTTTTTTGTTAGTTATTTTTATTGGCGCTGAGCTGAAAAGGCTGCAAAGTAAAGCTGTGCATTTAATGCGGTAGTATACTTGATAATACCCTATTGGCAATTGCTTCTGAGTGTCGTAAAAGTAGCAAAATTGAACTAGAGTAGAGATAGGAAAAGGGAAGCAAAAGATGGATATATGTATATAATAAGCAGACAAGAGCCTTGTACAATTATTTTAATGATTTTTTATACATCAATTAAATTTTTTTTTCGAAATAATTTTATTATTATAATTCCCTTTTTTATTATTATAATAATGACTAAAATTCCCTATTGCTATTTTAAAAGTAAGGTGTTCAGGTTCTAACTAATATATATATATATATATATATATATATACGATTTTTAATTTTAATTAATTTTAATCAATATTCAACAACAAAATGGAACAGAATAATTTGAAATTTATTGGGAGCAGAGCTAATATTTATTAATTTATTTCTATCAATTTATACGTTTAATAAATTCAAATTTTTCATTTAGTATTAAATTGTCCATTTGATTTTATTTTAATGAAATTGGTTATCGCATGACAATATTGTGGATGACAAATTATGAAATGAAAAACACGTGTTGGGAAATTTGTAGCTTACATTCGGAATTATAGAGTAATGAAAAAGAGCATAACTAACATCTCGAGAGAGTCGTAAAAATAACCCAGATAGAGAAAAGTGAATTTGTGTGTGTGTTCTTCAACAAAATGCAGATATTAATTTGCTCTGCTGTCGTTTAAAAAATAAAAATTAAATATAAATTGGAATAAGTAATACTGGAAATAATTTTAGCATAGACAAGCCATCAATTTAATATCTTTGTCAATGTCAACAAAATTTAAAGCATTTTGACTTTTTAATGAAATTTTATCCAAATCCCACGCGTATGTTTTTACCATTTTTTTCATTCTGCTAAGTTCATTCTACTCTCAGACATTCTATACCCTGTAAGAATTTGTATGTGTGTGTGTGTAGAAGGCGACATTATAGCCTGCTGTTGGTCTGCTGACTTTGCGGCCAACTCGGCGGCTGCTGCTGATAAAGGCAATGGCCTCAGCTTGGGTCACTCTCTTATCCTTCTATTTTTTTGCTGCTGCCCTTGCTGTCGCAATTTAATAAACATAAATTTCATTTAAACAATACGGAGCAACAGCAAGAACAACAATTACATGAGCATGTGTGTGTGTGTGCACACTATGCATATGGGCACGTAATTTTATATACATCATCTTTTTTGTTCTGTTTTATTTTTGTTTGCTACTCACATTTCGGCGGCGACTTTTTTTTGTTTTTTGGTGTGTGTGTTGGCATGGTCCAACTTTTTGTCGCCAGCACGTCGTGAGCCCAAAAAAGCGAGTTGCTCGCCTGGTTAAGAGACGTTTGGCGAGACACACTCTGTCGTAGCGACCGTGGCATAGCACCCTAAAGGATATAAGGAAATCATATAAATACACGCTCATAAAAATCATGGCAGCATGTCCTTGCCTCTGTCTCTATGTCTGTGTGGTGTGTGCGGTTATTGTCCTGCATACGTTGGCCTACTCTTTTCATTTATATTTTATTTCATTTTATTTTTCCATTTTTGGAAATTTTGTTGCTACTTCTTGTTTTGTCTTTGGTTTTTATTTTATTGTATTATTTGTTTTCTCGCTGGGTGTTATGAATTGTTTTACATATACTTTAAATATGCGGCATATGTTTTTGGGTGCTCGCTTTGAATATTTACATGCATTTGCCGTTCGTTGTGCGACACTTTCATTGTGTGCCACAAATTACTTTTGGCCTGCTGCAGATGCTTCTCGCGCTCTTTTAAATTGCGAAAACCAAGCCAACAAATGCGGCACACATTCAATAGTAATGCGTTTGAAATTCAAGTTTTGCACTTGTTGAGCTTGTAGGATTCAAATCTAAACAACATTGATTCTACAACTTTCGGACATAATACTTAAGAAAGCTGCAATCAAAAATATACCAAATTAATATTCAGCAAAATATTAAAATATACCGTTGATTAAATTTGGTACATATACCATTTCGTTGAAAATATTCTATAGAGTACAAAATATACCTCATTGTCTTAAAATATTCCAATTAATATTCTAGAGGACTGATAAAATATATCGATGCCTAAATTTGGTATACCGATATACTATTTTATTGAATGAGTAGAGTAAAAAATATACCGAATTGTTTTACAACACACCAAACAAATATAATATTTGAAAGGAATGCAAAAATTTGCCAATGATTACACTTGTATGTATGTCGATATATTATTACGTTCAAAGTATTCTATAGAGTAGAAAATATACCAGATTGTATTAAAATATACCAAATTAATATTCCAAAAATTGAATATTATACCGATGATTATATTTGGTATATCGATATACTATTTAATTGAAAATATTTTGTAGAGGATTGTCGTAAAATACCAGATTGTCGTAAAATTACCGAATTATTATTTCAAAATGATATTTAAATATACCGATGACTAAAGTTGGCATATCGATATAGATTAGAAAATAAATAAGATTGTCCACTAAAGTAACTAAGACTTGAAACTTTAATATTGTTGTGATCAAGATAAACTCAAAATAAGTTACAAATTGTTGAAGCGGACTGACGGCATCCAGTCTATAAAGTATTGGAATTGCCGTTATGTAATTTTGATTCATAGAACAAGTGCAATAAGGCAACCAATCTCGGAAATATATGAAGACTTATCCAGATAATTTATATTGAAAAAGATCAGCTGCAAATGCTAAAAAAAATGAAATTGCAAATTATTGAACAAAGTATTTCATTAGCAAAGATCTTGGCGGAAGCGTAAATAAAACACGTCCATCTGCTATATTTATCATTTATTCGCGACTATTATGGTAATGTTAGTTTTACAATATCTAATCACTTCTAACATTGGTTATCGATAGTGATGTTATTTTGCACAAATAATATACTTTTAATGCTTTGCGTTCAATATTCAGAGAACAAACTATTGAGAGCTAGGTAAACAGTGAAGCTGTAATGAACCTGCAGGAAATCTAATCAAATTGTGTACATCGAGAACGTGTTCAATGCTAGCAGAATGTGTGTTGCACATTCAGGATAAGTGCAACTTTTTGCCCACCAAACATTGTTTTCGATTGTCGTAACAGATGCCACAGATTCCCTGGGCTAATTTGGCACGTGACATTGCAACTCATGCCCATAATAGTATGCTATACTTTTTTTAATTAGCTGACGAAAGACGTATGCTGCATTAAAGTGCATTTATGTTAGATGACGTATACGCAGCGTAACACGTTTATAATTTGTTAATTGACTTTGATTGCATTTTGATGTTGTTCTGTTTGCCGTGGAGAGGAAGAGACTGAGACAAATCAAGCGCACACAAGTGATTTATGCCAAAATGCGTTTTCAATGATGTTGCGCAAAAACGCAAAACAAATTGTATTTGAGTGTGGGAGAACATTTTTGGCAGGCCAATGTACAAATAATGATTCGCTTGCTTGTTTTAGAGTGGGAGTCTGTGGTGTGGCGTGGCGTGGTTATATGTGCACTCAACCGAAATAATAGTAAGTCATAAATTTTGTGTGCTGCGACTAAATTTAATTTTAGTTGGCCAGCCGCAGTGGCAACTCAAAGACCAACTTCCCAATCACCGTCCATAAACTTTTTCTCCCTCTTCGTTGGTTTTTTTTGCGTTCCATTGCAACAGCATGTTGTTTTGTTATTTTCTTTCTTTTTTTCCTGTGCTCTAGGTAAAAGCGAGAAATTATGGCAGGGCATTGTACCCCAATCTATGGCATAGTGTTGTTGTTGATGTCGTGTATTGTATTGTATTGTATGTGTGTGTGTGTTTTATGTATGTGCGGCAAGTATAATCTGTAACAAATCTTTCGTCTGCAAAAACATTAGCCTTACGACGCATAAAAGTTGACATATGTAGCAAACTGCAGGGCAGCCAGCAGAATAAGCACACAAACTGAGCACAAATCGAAAACGGGTGTGTAACGACTAGAATGTGCTCTATACAGAAGTAAATAAATCAAAGAGCACTAAATTCTTAATAAATTAAAACAAATACGCTTATAAGGTGCTGTTTAAATTAATTTTGCTTCATTTTAAAAAATGTGAACTATCTTTTAGTCTAGGTTCTTGAGCGATTTTAGTTAGAATTCAATTTTAATAGATTTTTAAAATTACCATTTATTTTCAATATACTTCCTTATATAGATTTTTAGAAGTTTTAAACTATACAATCTATAGTTTAGTCCTTAATATTCAAAGAATTTCTTGACTTTTCAATTTTATTATCTATTATTGCATTAGATATTGGATATAGTTTCATTAGCAAAGTTTTCTTAGATTTTAAATTTTATAAATTTGTGTTAGTTGTTAATTTAATATAATTTTTTGAAGCGCCAATTTGTGATACTTTTTATTGACTCCAAATTTAATAGGTTTTTTTTGTTGTATTTTTATTTTCACAATATTTTTGATGATAAAAGCAGAAAACATTTTTAATTCATTTTATTTTTTATTTTGTATTTACTTTTCATTTTTGGAAACTTTTGATAGTTATTTGTATTTAAGCGCTTAGTTTACTTAATAGTTATATAACGTTTGACAGTTATTTTAATATAAATGCTTAGTTTATTTAAAGTTACATACTCTTTTTTTCTTTTAGGGTATGTAAATACACTAGCAAAAAATAAATAAGTATACAAACAGAAATATATGCAAAAAACATATATATGCTCGTTGTTGTTGTTGAAATAAGCCAAGTACAAACAAAATGCCATGACGCTTATATAATTTTTGGGGCTGACACCGCCAGGAGGGAGAAAAAAGAGCAGTGTCAAGGGGGCGCCTGTAAGCTACAAAGCCTTTTTGTTAGATTTATTTCCGTTTTCGCCACTTTTGTATGCAACTTTTTTTCTCTCTCTCTCTCTCTCTCTCTCTCAGTTGTTGTGCTTTTGCGAATGTGTGTGTGTGTTTATTTGTTTGCTTGTTTGTTTGTTTTGTTTGTTGGTTGGTAGTTTGATGTGTAATACTTTTGCTAGCTTGGCCCCCCCAGGGTGAAAGAGTCATCGCACATTCTCATGCGGGAGGACGAGCAATGTTCGAATTGTTGTCACTTCATGAAGCATTCAATTTTTCATTGGACTCTGTGTCACTTTGCTGTTGTGTGTTGTCGTTGTTGTCATTGGGCAATGTAAATTGGGCGAAGGGAAATGTGTTGATGTTTATAAATAAATTAAAATTAAGTTTGACTGCAACTTTTCACTGCACGAATGCGTGATACCAAAAGACTGAGTGAGGGGCTTAACAAACAGGGAGAGAAGGAGAAAAACAAATGATCAAAACAAGAGATAAAAGATTTAAGACTTGTTGGCAAAATATTTGCACAATAGCTGCAAGATAAGCAAAAGAATGTGTGTTATACAGTTAGCTAGCACATAAATAAGAAAACAAAAGAAAATCGAATGTGAGAAAAGCAAAACTCTATTGTCATCAGCATATACAATTTACAATTGATTATGCATGCTATTTTAAGCTACTTGAAATGCAATTGTGCTTTCATATTCAATGCGCTTAATAAAAATGAAAGAATGAATTTACAGCAAGTGCTTGAATTCAACTCAGTACTTTGACGAAACGAAATGAGAATTGAAGTTAAGAAAACGCTTTTATTTACTCATTTTCATTTTAATTATATAGTCTTTACAATCTTCTCTTCTTTTGACTTTAACTTACTGTAAGCGAACGCGTACATTTCTTCGCGTAAATCTTCGCTTATATTCCGCAACATTACAGCATAATTAAGCTGCAGCTGCTGCTGCTGCTATTGCTGCTGTGGCTGCCACATGACTTACACAAAAAGATAGTAAGTACGAAGTGTACTCGACTAGAAAATGTCCTGTAAATATGCTAGAGTAATTTTAACGTCGCGTATACTTAATTTATTTGCTGTCCTTGACTTTCTCCGCAGTGCTGAGATCGACAGACAGTAGAGCGTAAATAAATTTCTTATCTTTGCTTTATAGCAACCGTGTACTTTGTTATTTATGTCCCTAGTACAGGGTGTGAAGCTGCTTGCAATTGCTAATTAAAAATTCGCCAGCCAAAAACCGAAAGTCGCACGCTAAAAAAAGGCCAAATAAAAAATTGTTATTATGCCGTAGTTGCTGGTGCTGCCGTGTCAAGACAAGCTCTAATAAGCTTCTTGCACACACACACAGACACATACACACATGAGGAAGTAACTAGCACACTTTGTGCAGCAAATAACGTATACGCAACGTTTACAAATGAAGCTGCCGGCACTGAGCAAGATGAGTAGGGCGATAAAATGAGCAAGTACAAGAGAGATGGCAACATAAAACAACACACACACACACATATATACTCAAACCACACATATTAACAAGCTGAATGTCAACGATGCACACACACAAACACATACACAGAGAGAAGGAAACTTGTAAACTAAGAGAAACTTCTGCTGCTCTGATTGTTGCCAGCTGATAAACAAAGAGTGGGAGTAACTGCTAGTTGTGAGTTGGGCGTGCGAGACAACAATTTCGCTAAATTACAAACAATGCTTATTTGTTGTTTATCTCTGTAAAGTATCTCTCTCACTCCCTATTCATCTCTTTCTCTCTCAGGGCATCAGGTGGCTGCTCTGCGTAATTGAGTTGATAAAACCGGGCGAACCGGGCAGGCCGGGCGCATTGTTGTAATTTGGGTAATGCATGCAAAGTTAATTACCTCGGGGATCTTGGTAATTAGAAATGTGATTGAACGCGCCGCACAATGCCGTTGACACCAGCCAACCAAACGCCAGCCTTATGCTTAAATTCAACCATTCGTTTTGTCTGTGCAATTGTGTAGCATAAATCAAGGCGTCACGGCAACGGCAACATTGTGACACAGGCCACCTGCTCTGTCAACTTCTAAACTCACTCATAATTTTTCCATTTGACAAATCGAATCAAGTTTGATGCCAACAAAAGCAACAAAAGCAAAAAAAGAGAAAAAGGACAACCGTGCCGTGACAAATTATTATTGCTGGCAGCATTGACTTTGCAGACATTTTCAATTAGCAGCCAAAAAGTTGTCTATACCGTTGACATTTATACGTTGGCCACGTTGTCAGGTTATTAGCCCACCTCTTGCTTCACTTGCAACACGAACAAATTGAATTCCAATCAGGCTGAAAGTTTGCAGACTTTCTTGTCTAGCCATTTCGCTGGCCAATGAACGCCTCAAATGAACACAAAAATTGGCTAATAATGTGTGCATTACATTGCTAATAAAACATGAATTGTTTACTTGTACTAATTCCACTTTTGATTGTAGCATTGTTCACTTGACAAACTGCTCTTGAAAACGTATAAAAAAATATAAACTTATATGGCTGGCATCTAATTATAGCACATTTTTTTTACACAATATTTGTGAAATTTTGCAAATATGTTTTGCTTTTAAAAATGTCAATGTGTTTATAGGAAATTTAAAATTGGCTTTATGTGATGCTAATGATGATGTGATGTTATTTTTTGTTGTTGTTTATAAAGAAAAAATTTTGTGACTTGCTGAGCGTCAAAATTCTGAAATCATTTTTCGTCTTAATTTGACCAGCCACAAAAGTAATACGTGAGTGTACTCGTATAACCGTTTGAGTGTACTCACACTCAGACAGCACTCAGAACGAGTAACAAGGTTCCTTGGATGCTCTCAAGCATTTCAGCACTTAGCCAAATCCCAGCTTAGATTTATACCGAGGCTGTAGAGTATGAGATTACATATGCATTTCTCTGGCCGCAAAAGTAGTTTGAAGGCAATGCATGGCAAAGCTGCCTCCTGCTGTCTGTTAGCCACATGGCAAATGCATTGGGAAAAAGTTTTTTAGGTAATATTGTAATATCATAAAAGGCAATAAACTTTTGCAATTGCAAAACGTTTTTCAAAAACTTTTGTATGCGTATTTCCCCAGCCATTGAGGAATTTACAAAGCATGCGAGTTCAGCAATAATAGTGACAGTTTTTCGTTATATCTGCCATAGACACACACACACACACACGTAGTTCTATATGTGTATGTTATATCTGCTCTTGAAAGGGAGGGAGAGAGATGAGAATTCAATTATAGTCTCGGTAGTTTGCCTGTAGGCATTTTTTAACCATCGGCATGGAAATTCACGAAAATGTGTATCGATTTGTGTGTTTGCATTGGATTCCCTTTTTTTTTTTTTTGGGCGCAACTCAATTATGAAAAATTGATGCAGCTATGAAATAGCATTTTATTAGTCAATCTCGAGCTTTTATTTACTTGTAATCATCCCCCACCTGGGAGGCAAAGTATTCAGCACTTTGCTGCAAATAAATAAAGCGCAAATCAGATAAAAAGTTTGGCGAATATAATTTTATATTGCAGTCACCGTGCAGAGCTTTGTTTTATGGCAAGTTTCATAGTTAGTGGCGCATCGTCTGAGTTGTCATAGATTATGCATGCGATTGTGGGTTGGAAAAGAGCTTAGAGAAAAGGTGGTGCTATCAGGGTCCCATTGGGTCAACGAGAATCCAACACAGAGAAGTGGAGTGAAAGGGAGAAAGAATAAGCAGACGGGAGTATGACGCCAAAAGTTTTTCGATAGCCGAAACTTAAGTGCCGGCAACTGAAACTGGCAACTGGCAACGGGCAACGAGTTGGCAGCCCCGCTATCTACCTAACCTCACTCCTCAACATTTTCGTGTTTGACTTTTGTGCGCCTGAAAGCCAAAAACTTTTGGACTGGCCATAAATTTACTGCAGCTTCTATTTCTTTCATGCTCTGAATGGTTTGTTTGCTTTTCATATATATAAATATATATATATTTTTTGCCTTTTATTTTTATTTTCTTCTTCTCAATTCTTTGCTGCTTTGCTTCTCATTGCTACTTTATGATAATTATTAGGGCTGAGTACGCATATATTTATGTATAAGTATTTTTTTTTGTAATTTATCCCTTTGCTGGCGACTTGAATTTAATTAGTGCGCGCGCCTTAAAGTATGCCATGGAATTGCCGCATGGCGCGTGACGCGATTTCTAATTAGAAATTTTGAACGCCAAATTTACCGCACAATTCGCAACTCGCAACTGGCAACTGCATTGTGCTTGTCCCACTTAATTGTCGTTTGTGCTAATTTTTTTTCTTCTTTTTTTTGTGTGCTTGTTGCTCGTGTCCTTTTCTGCCTGTTGGCTACGGCGCGTCTTGGGTTTTGACTGCCGTTGACGTTTGCTGCCAATCTTTTTTCACTCGCCTCTGCAATTGCCACTGCCACGGTATCAACTGTTTCCTTGCCGTGCTTTTGTTCCATTCGGGCCAATCAATTAGGAACAGTTTTTCGTGCATTTTTGTTTGGTAGTTTGCCGTTGCACGCTTTTTGTAAGTGAAACGTTGCACACTTTGCGGAAGTCAACAAAGACGTGACTTAAAGTCGCAACTACATAGTTAGTTAGCTTTTTTATGTAATGAAAAATATTGTGAAACTTCTTGTTCGGAATACTAATTGATATTATCAATTTATAATAAGATGTATAACAGTTGGTATCACAGTTTGTAGGCTATCAATTTGATAATAGTTGACTAGGCTAATTTGGTATGCTACCTATTCTAATTATACAAACTGTGATACCAACTGTTATACATCTTATTATAAAAGAGCATTTATCTAACTGTTATACAATTTATTATAAAGTAACACTTATCAAACAAACTTAAGAAAGTCTCATAAAAGTTTTTATATCAACAGTGATACAAACTATTATACATACTTCTATAAAATAATATTGATTTAACGTCATACAAAAAGTATTATATTATAAAGTTGACCTTATCACTTTAAAAAATCTCATAAAAGCTGTAGTACAAACTATTATTTGCTCTGTTATACAAATTAATGCACTTATTTACATTACATACTTGCGAAAAATACTAAGTTGTTATACAGGTTATTATACGAGCTTTTATACAAACCGTTATATAAAATTGTTCATTGCAATATACTTATTTACAATACTTACAGCGTCCAATACCAATATATTCTTGTATATAACAGTTTATATACAATGTCAACTTCAAAAATGTATTTTTATCAACTTTGAAGAATTTTAAATAAAAGCTATTACATGTAATGCATATTTATTATTCTGAATGCATAAGCTTGTCTTTACAACTGAACACAGCATAATATCACTTAATTAATTTTAATTGGCTTGTAGAAAATTTCAAAAAAGCTTTGTCTAATCAACAAATAATCCCTTTTGGTTTGTTTTGAGTTGTTGACATGCATACTATGCATTCTTATTTCGTAACAAATTGCACTTTAGCAATTTGTTGGCAAAGCCAGCACTTTCTTTCAGCCAAAAACTCAAGACTTGGCTCAGCTTACCTGCGCAAGGCGAAAACTTTTGGAAGAGGATGATTGCATAGCCTTGAAATGTCGAGCTGTAAATTATCTATGTAGAAGGCTGCAATTGTTTGGCCAAATAGTTTTGTTAGTTTGTTCCTCTCATTCATTCAGTTGTTGGCACACAAATGCCACAAAGCATTCATCATAATAAATACTCGTTGTCTGGGTATGTGTGTGTGTGTGTGTGTATTTGTGTTAGAATGTGTCTCAATGGGGAAGTGGCGTCTGAGGAATCTTGAGGATGAACCTCAAGCTCTAGTTGAAGCACTCAGTGTAATTGAGCGGCACTTAGAAAATATGCGCCTCATTAGCTGCACAGCCCAAAGGTGTTGGGCCCCCAATGAGTTCGACAAAGCAGTCAGAAAGACAACTCATATGAGTGGTTTTTAGGCATACACACGAGCGCACATATGCACACAACAAACACACATACACAAAGTAAACACACACACACACACAAGTGTATATATCCCAACAGCCCAGTGAACTTAACGCTTCACTGATTTTTCTTGGCCTCAAACAAAATTGGCACGCGCTTGTTGGAATATGTTTGTTGGCGTACACAGGAAAAGGAAGAGTGGAAAAGGAGCAGGCGGCAAAAGTCGTTGTAGTTGCGGTAAAAGGGAAATAAAAATGATTTCCAGCAACATGTTTTAGGTTCTACTTTTGCTTACTGCATGCTTAGATATCCATCTACTGTTTATATGTGGCTACGTGCCCGCTGTGAGTTCCCTGATTCTTCTCAGTAGTCTGTGTGTGTGTGTTTGTTGTTTGTGTTTAGTCTTTGGTCTCGGCTCAAGTTTTGTTACGTGCTTTGCTTAATTTTGTGCTTGCATGCCGGCGCTTCATGCTGCTGCTGCTTTTGCTGCTGCTGGCTGTCTCAACTCAACTCATTGAGCTCTGATTACGCTGCGTATACGTAATACACACGAAAACTTTTGCTGTTGCTGCAGCACCTTAACTTTGGTGCCTTTGCCTGCCGCGCTCGCTCGCACTTTCACTTGTGTTCTATGCAATTTTAGTAGCTGCAACAAGTTGTGAATCAAGGCTACACTTACACCCACATAAAGATCGGCAGTGTTTCATACACTGGCATTAAGTAAACAAGTTGTAGCTCAAGTTACGCTTCGCTTGGTTACTCATACGCAACGTAAGCCGGCTTCATAATTTCACAGTATCTTTTTTTTTTGGTTTTATTTGTGCCTGGCATTTCAATGATGTTTGCGCCCCATAGCTAAATTCATGTCTGCCGCAATGTTGCATAGTAAGCGAATTTCATTTATCGTCGATAGCCAGCAACTGAAAATGTAGGATGTTCGACCAAAAATCGAAATTGTTGTGCATGGAATTTTTGAAATTTGTTCAACAACTGCTCTCCATTGTTCCTTTCGATATATCGCTTTTAGTTTCTATTTCGAAATACTCGTATTTTTATTTCAATTTTATTTTTCTGTGCATTTTGGAGATTTTCATTTACATGGCGAACTGCATGCGGAATGCATATTTTGATTGGCTACCAAATTATGCTGTCAGTTAGCTGGAATTGCATATTTTCTAATTCAACTGTTGGATTTTGCAAAGTGTTTGTGTAATTTGATTTTGTGCTTTTCGTTTCTGACAGCAAAAGTCTTGATTTTCGTTTTAAATTTCCTTATTTGATTTTTATTTCCATAGATTTAAATTGCTTGCAAATAAAGCGAGTAACGTAAAAAATCTACGACTAATGAGCATTTTATTATATTTTTGTGGGTCTTTTTATGTTTCCCTGTTTTTTTTTGCTTTTCTTTAAAATACAAATGTTGTCATGCTCGTTTTCCTTTTTTTGTATAGTATTGTTGTTGTTGCAGCTGTTCATTCATTTTGTCGCTCGTCTGCTGTAAGCTTCAATTTGGAGAAAATTCGCCCGGCAGCATCACTAGCGCATAAAACGCGCATTAGCAAACTATTAGTCAAATCCCGAAGGTGCCATTTACCATGTCCAGTGCTGTCGCTTTTCTCACTCTCTCCCTCTCTCACTCTCTCTCTGGCTCATTCGTTTAACTTATTCGTGCAGCGTCGGCCATTTGGCAATGTGATTTGTGATGCCTAATAAAATGCCAAAATACTCTGTAAAAATAAATAAATAAAACAACAACAAAAAAATGTGCATAAATTATAAGGCAAGAGCATCAGTCGCATTCGCATTCTCCTCGCAAAAGTGTGAAAAATTACGTATACGCCCCGGCGTCGCAGTGAATTATACGAAAACACTGGAAGAAGCAGCAGGAAGAAGGGAGACAAAAAACCGACATTCTCACACAGACGACAGACAGCCACAAAAACCCAAAGAGACCACAAACCACCAGCAAAAACAACGACGCCGAACAACGGCATAATCTAAAATTTTATGCCACAACTTCGCCCAGAGATAAAGCGACAGTCGGCGAATAATTTCATTTCATTTGCTTTTAATTTTCACTTACAAACTTTTGGACGCAATTTCTTCAACTTGTTCGTCATGTTGCGTCGCGAACTGCTGCTTTAAACATGCTTTCAACGCATATGTATGTGCAACAACAGGCTCTAATTGATAAACAAAGTTTGGTATTGATTTCTGTCAAAAGCTTTAGAAATGTATACAGCAGCAGCTCTATCAGTTTTCAACATGTTCCATTGCATTGTTGTACCCTGTAAACTAGGGAAAAGTAGTTTGACTAAGTACAATAAAAAGAGAATGTAAACATAGAAAGAGTTAACTCCCAGAAATAACTGATTAATAGTTAATATAATAAATAAATCAAGAAATACAAGTTAATGTTTAAAATTTTCTGCTATAAATGCTGGGCATCTCTTGGTCAATCAATCAGCCCAGCTTTTGTTTTAATTGCACTTATTGTTTTGCCATGCAATAACTTTCGAATGTTTGCTTCTCTTCAAATTCAGTTTTATGCACAGCTTTTTATTTGTTTAGCGACTTTGCGCTTTGTTTATTTTGTCATAAAAAATGAACAATTTCATTTTGTTTTCCGTTTTTATTTCGACGGCATTGTTTCACGCTGATTGAAATTAAGTGAATTTTTGAAGAGACGGCTTATAAACATTTTTCCATAGTTCAAGTGTTCGTTGCTGTTACTTGTTCTATTGTTTGCTACAATATGTATTGCAACAACTGCCAAATGAAGCGATGAGTTTTGGAGTGCTTCCAAATTGTTATGTCCTGGATTTGTGTGTTAATTTGACAAACAATTGTGTTGTTCTGAGTGCTGTGCCGGAAATTGTGATAATTATGATGAGTGTTCCCGAAAAGTAGGCAACATTTATTTTCATTATTTTCATAATGCTTAAAATGTTGCTCAGTTATTAGACGCTATTAAAACAGTCGGTTTTTGCATAGAGTTTGCAATTATTTGGAACATTTCTAATATATTTATGAAGTATAAACTTTTAATGAACTGCTGTTAAAGAGAAACATTTCGAGTTTTGTAGAACTGTTTTTAATGGCATGTCAAATGGGATAATTTGGGAAAATGCTCATATCAGAGGAAGTTTCAAATGACCAGCAAAGAGTGAAATGAAAATGACAATAAGCCTAATCAGAGTGACAGCAGTGCCTCGACTACAAATTGCAAACTCATGCTAGGCATAATTAAATGCAAATTAACAATGCAATGGACAATGGCAGCAGGACAGGACAGGACATTTTGCATACGACTGGTACGTGTTGGAGTACATTGTCATGTTGGTAGTTTATCGGGCCAGTGAATTGTTAAACCCCTCGAATACATTCGCGCAAAAGTTCATTAATGGACAAGAGATACGACAATGTTGGTTATAATGGCATCTATGACGATTACCATTCGAAATGAGTATGTGTTGTATTATGCAGATGACAGAAGACTCCTTTTGGCATTGTTGTTCAACTGGGGCGTGATGAGCAACTCAATCGCCAGCTTCATATTCTCTAATTCCATATTTTCCATGCATTCTCACCGTACTTTATGGCGTGCTCTTTCATAATGCTGCTGCTGTTGGTGTTGCTATCTGAAACCTGTCTGGCAAGTGCAGCTCGTAAATAGACAAAGGCCATGGCAATACACTGGGCTCGGAATAGTTTTCCAACTTACTCATGGCTCAAAGCCAAAGTTATGATAGCTGCATAACCGTCTGTGCATGTATTTGAGGCTTGAAACTCCATGAAACTCGGAAGTTTTGCGTGCGAGAAAACTAAAGTTTTGCTACAGACACAAAAAGATGGAGAGAGCACGATAGATGCTGCAAGCGAAGTCTCAAAGTTGTGGGCAAAAATTTACCTTAATTTTGATGGCTAATGAAATCAGTGAGATTCTGCTGAAGTGCAGCCTTTAATCTAAAGTCTCTAGTTGCTTTATCGATTTCACCAGGTTTATGGCAAACAAATGACAGCAGTAAAAAATACTCATCACATCATCTTTTGGCAATTTGTTGCACATAAATCTTTGGAATATGTGTACGCATAGATTGGGGCCAAGATATTAAATTGAAACTCCTCAATAATCTGTGTGTCATAAATGCCGTATCGTTCGTTCGGCCCGCATAAATTCAATCGCAAAACTTAAGTACACATGCTGTGACACACATTGAACAAAATCATTGAGGTAGCATGTCGCAGTGGATAACCGCCAAATATGCTAGAGTGTGTGTGTGTGTGTGTCTGTATGTGTGCGTGTGTGCTATAAACACAATGTTCAACACATGAGGTTTTTGAAATGCAATCTAAAGCAAAAGCAGCAAACTTTAAAAACTGTTGACCCGTTGGCCAACCACAAAGTGTATGATGCAGTGCGAGGCGTTTGTGTAAATTGCAGTATTCGATGGCCAATATGGCCGTAGTAACATACAACACGGCCACCACGGTAAAACCTGCCAAAGAACAAAACCAACGGGTCGGAAAAGTGCGACTAACACACACACACACACACACAAACACATATATAACATATGAAGGCACTTTTGCCCTGGGAAAATCGAATACAATATAAAATGCCAAAAATGCGAGCAGAGAGCACGTTAAACGTAGAATGTTTTCTATACCCTCTAGACATCAAATGCGTCAAGCGGGGTAGTTTGAAGTGTTGTCCATCGAAAAGGATATTTTTGTAGAGTATTTACTAGGTAAATATATTTTGTACTGGAATTTGTGAGCTGCCATTATTGAGCCTAAAACAATTGGCATGCAATGAGGTTGCGTTTGGCATGACCTCATTGATCCCGATCCATTGACTGAGCACATAAGCGCTGCGGTATTCCAGTTCCCAGTTGCCAGTTCTCTATTCCCGATTCTCTGTTCTCTGTTCTATGTACTATGTACTATTTCTTTTTTTTTTGCGCCGCGTTTGGTGTACGATTAGTTAAGCTGTGGAAAATAATGACAGCTGACGAGGCTTACTGTGCAATGATTCCCCCCAAGCTGCTCCCATCTGGCGCTACGGCAATAGGTGCTTCAATGCGGATGGCTAAAGCACACGGGATTAATTGAGTGATGAGTCGATTCTGTCGACCAGTTAATGGATACTGGCAGGTGCCTCATAACACTTCATGGCATGGAGCATTGCACGTTTCTACAACTCGATTTAATGGCCACAACGACCAGGCCCAATATTGCATGTTTATTCAACTGTTAGAATTGCCTTTTATACAGTCCGCCACACATACACAGATAGACAATAAATGCACTTCGAGATTTCCATTCAGATGTCATGTCGAAATGTAAAGTCAATGTGATGGCAGTTGCTTATTTGTTATTGTTATTGCGCTTTAAAGCAATCAGCTTATGTCGTTTTCCTAATGTTGTGGCATAGCAGATAGCTATGAGTGGCATAGCAATCAGCTACTGTAAAGTGCAGGCAAATCAGAATTTGAGATATGTACTTGACAGCAATAGAACTTCTTAGCTGAATATCTATTTGAAAATGATAAATACAAGTAGGAAAATTGATATTCATAAACATTTAAGAAACGTTGCAACATTTACATTGACGCTTTTTTTAGTTTTTTTTAAGTTAATAAGTGAATAAATGAGTTTGGCATAGCAGACAGCTATAAGTGGCATGGCAATTAGCAATTGTAAAGTGCGGACAAATCACAATTTAAGATAGAGCAATAGAACTTATTAGTTTAATAACTATTCTAAAAGTATAAGAAGGAAAATTTATGTAATTAAATATTCAAGAAATGTTGAAACATATTAATTTGGTCAATTTTTTAAAGTAAATGCGTTTCTATCGTGTTTTCTATCAATATAAGTCCAACAGTTTATTTAGCTAATAAAATTTATTACTATACAATTCATTTAAACTTTCCACGATGGCTTCTTTATTTCCTTCGATTGAGTTCGTTTTGCATTGAGCGTATGCACCGGTATCCGTGGCAAACGCAAAGATTTAATGACATGCTCCGGCTCTGATTCTGGCTCAGGCTTTTTTTGATCCAGCAAAGCCTTTTTTGCTGCGCTGCACGAGACTTTCGATGATGGTACTGTTGCTAGCCAGCGAACGTATTGATAATGTCTCTTGAGTGTAAACGATTTCGTATTTGAGCAGCATCTGATGTCGCTGCATTGTTCGCAACTCTGCAGGCGTTATGCAGGTGCTACCGAGATGCTTCATTGTGTCCGAATAAAAGCAGTGGAGCTTTAGCTGGGTTCCTACTGTGGATGCGTGTACCACAAGTAAAATGAGCTTGTGCAGATCTCGTATGCCGCTGATTTCATGTAGCAACGGTTGCAGCACATCCAATGCATTGTGACCATCAAAGACATTGCCATAGCGAGGCGATATGGGTCGTTTTGTAACTCCGTGTAGTAGGCTGTAGTTCTTCACCCAGCGGCCCTTTAAAATGACGCTGTCGTTGGGTCCATTTTTCAACGCAGATAGTGTGTTACGCACATTCATCTTTGACTTTACCCAAGAATTTGTTATTGATTATAATTTTAAATTAAAATGTTTTTGGGGTTTTTTAATAAAAGTTTAGTAGTATTGTATCAAAATTGAATTGAAATTTATTTCAGCGTTCCTTAGATATTCTTAAATTTTGTTGAGCTTTTTATTAAATTCCAAGATAATTCGAATCACATTCTTATCGTGTGTAAGATTAAACTAATTGCATTTCGTTGATAACCACATGATATCCTGTCTGCGGTTACCACATAAAGCTTAAATTAATTTTACGCATTTTAATTAATAGCACAAAATATTATATTTGATTTGTATATCACCATGACAATGTCAATGGAATTTTGAGACAGTTCAGGGCCAAGTGTCTGCAACTGCTTGACAGCAGCGGGCTACACAAAGGCAGTACAATTTGCATTATAATTATAAATAAATGATATGCATTGAGTATTATAGATTTGCTATTAACCTGCCCACCACAAAGGAATGTCATTGATAGGAAGAAGAGCCTGACATCAAAATTTTGACTTTGAACTGACATTTAAGTGCCTTGGGTTCATTTAGGGTTTAAGTGGAGCTTAAGCTGCTTAATGTACAATATTAAAGATTGGCTTTAACTTATGTCGATATGTGAGTTAACTACATAGTCTAGAGTCGCGGTTTTTGGCTGGCGTCAACTGTTGACTTGTGATAAGTTTATTATGTTTCAGATTTAGTTAATTGAATTTTGTTATTAACCGTTGAATATCCTTTGTGTGGCTCATGCTGTTTAACTAACAGCACAAACTATTGGATTAGTATTTTACTATTACAATGTCTATGAAATTTGGCGTCCATTCAGGGCTAAGTGTCTGCAATGGACTGATAACCAATTTGCATTGTAATTATATATAATACAATTGACTTGTAATATGTACAATATTAAAGATTGGCTTAACCTTATGTCAATATGTTAGTTAACAATAGTCTAAAGTCGCGGTTTTTGGCTGGCGTCAGCTGTTGACATGTGATAATTATACCCGCTACCCATAGGGTAGAAGGGTATTATAACTTTGTGCCGGCAGGAAATGTATGTAACAGGTAGAAGGAGGCATCTCCGACCCGATAAAGTAAATATATTCTTGATCAGCGTCAACAGCCGAGACGATATAGCCATGTCGGTCTGTCCGTCCGTCCGTCTGTCCGTCTGTCCGTATGAACACCTAGATCTCAGAGACTATAAGAGATAGAGCTATAATTTTTTTTCGACAGCATTCGTTATGTTTGCACGCAGATCAAGTTTGTTTCAAATTTTTGCCACGCCTACTTCCGCCCCCGCAAATCAAAAAAATCGAATAACAAGCGTAATTTTAAAGCTAGAGTTGCGAATTTTGGTATATACAATATCTACTATAATAGTTATGATTTCTGAAAATTTGGTTGCGATTAGATAAAAATTGTCGAAGTTATTAAAGAAATACTTTTGTATGGGCAAAAACGCCTACTTACTAGGGGTCTGAGTTGCTTTGGCTGACAATCTGGTATATTGTGCCATCTGTGGTATATTTTGAATGCGGTACTATGTCGATATACCAAATATACCATTTGGTATATTTTTAGTATTTTTGCAGTATAATCGGTATATTTTGAGAAAATACCGCAAAATATGTTTCTTTCGGGTATCTCACAGTCGAGTACACTCGACTGTAGCTTTCTTAATTGTTTTATTATGCTTCAGATTTAACTAATTGAATTTTGGTATTAATCGTGGAATATCCACAGCACAAACTATGGTATTTTGCTATTACAATGTCTATGAAATTTGGCGTCCATTCAGGGCTAAGAGCCTGCAATGGACTGATAACCAACTTGCATTGTAATTATATTATATATAATGCATTGATGCATTGAGTGTTATTAAGAATTTGTTATTAACAGATTCATAAATTCATGACAATGAAGCGCTTGGCCTAGTGTTCATTCAGGGTTTCTTAGAAAATGTATAAAGTTGTCGTTTACTTAAGTCCTTTAACTTATGCCGAAATATTATCCGACAATTTGTCGAGAGACGCGCTTTTTGGCTGCCATCTACAATTGACTTGTAAAAGGCTTGCGGCAAGTCTGATTCTGTTTCGCATCAGCTGGCCAGTTGCCAGTTTTGGGTTGAATGCAACCGCGTGGAATGCCGTGTCAAAAGCGACAGAGAGAGTGAGAAAGAGCGAACCAGCATTCCGTTGGCTGTCATGAAGTCACACCCCAGCCAAGATGCCGGTGTCCGGCATATCCTTTGGCCTTTGCCTGGCAAGACAACAGAAAAACAAAAAAAAAAGCTGCCACTGCGACTGGCTACGTGCCGAGAACCTGTCGCCACAAAAGTGTTCGCCTTTTATCGTATGTCCACGCCATGCTTGACAAACGACACGACGGCCAGGAGCATTACATCAAACAAACAGCACAAAAAAATTAAATAAAATGAGTAGCAAACTCATTTTTATTTTTAGTTGCAGTTTTTTCAATTGTCACTGCACAAGTGTTTTTCTAATGCTTCACTCCTCCGCCTCAGTCATGCCATCAGATCCATTTTCCATTCGTTGTTGGCTATTTAAAGGGACAGCCAGCTGGTGCAAACAATTGCATTGTCCACAAGTCTGTTGCCATGAACACATCAGCTGCTAATTTTCTGGCATATGTCGAGCATCTCATGGCCATGGAACGTTCAAAAAGTGGACAAACTGCACTTGGCTCCATTCGCATCTGGTTTAACAATATCAGTGGGCTGACTCAGTGCGGCAATTCATCTAAACAGTTGTGCTCGGCCAATCAGACGGACACTCAGCAAGACAAGAATTTCCATTATGGATGGAATTATTTGCTGCAAAAGTTAGTGACACACTTGCGAGAATTATTTCAAGCAATGTTAGGCAAGTTGAGACAAAAATGTTAGCTCTTAAATTACAATATTTAAATGTGTATTTGGAGCTTTTGCTTTTAAAAACTCTATTATTAAGCAGAGCATTTTCTTGTTAAAATTATGTACTTTATTTTGGATCCTGACATCAATTCTAATTTATAATGATTTGCTGTCAAAATTAGTAGCGATTTTGCGGGAATTTTGGGGCAAAGTGATAGATGAGATCAGCCAAAAAATGCATTAAAAGTACATTATTTAAATTTGGATATTATGTATAACAATAATAATATTTAGTACTCATTAAATATATAAAACATTCACATTTTTTATAAGATTGCATTGCTATTCATTAGCTAAAGAAATGTAATTTTAATATCAATTATTATTTAGATGGGAGTCGTATTCAAAGACAAATTTAGCTGAAAGTGTTTGTATTTATCATAAATTACAATCTTTAAATAGTTATTTAAAGTATAATATTTAAATATCATTTTATTTAAATGTATAGAGAATTTCATACTTGGACTTAACGATGTCTTTGGTAGATGAATTCAAATGAAAAGTATATATTATATTTGCTTATAGGCAATTTATTTTTTTTTTTTTGTGTAAATTTCCTAATGCATTCCTGACGTTTGCGGATCATAAATTTTTACATATTGCCTCAATATTTTGGGGGGCATGTGTAAACGCAAATGAAATGCATTGGAGCGTTTCCAAGTAAACATTTCCAAAATGTATCGATGGCAATTTTCATAAATTTTCGCCGTTTGCGCCAATTAAATAAATGGAAATAATTTGCGCTGAGTCAGGGCAAAAGTGGAACCTAAAACAGCTCAATTTTCAGCGAGCGATGGCATTCAGCTAATGAAAATATATTACCCCAGAGAATGAGTGAGATATTAGAAGTGTGAGAGAGAGAGGCAGACACAGAGAGGGAGAAGGAAGAAAAACAATGAAAACGAGATGCGAAAACCGAAACGAGATATAACTTCATTAGGCGCAGTGAACCGACAAGCTATGCGATATATACTATATGTATCTGACAAGTCGAGTACTTAAAATGAGAAATATCTTTAAAAAGGACACAGAGAGATATTTTACGCACCACAATCAATAAAAGCGCTAAACACAAACATAAATAAAAGGGATATAGTAGTCGAAATACGAATTGCGCCCCGAATTTATTAGCCATCAGACAAAACTGAAACGGAACGTAACAAAATATATCTTTACAAATCTATATATATATATATATATGTGTATATATGGCCACGTCAATGGCAGAAAAATGATAAAAATAAATAAAAGTCTGTTAAGTTCGTTGAAGCGTGGGACGCGTAAACAGTTCAAGGACTCTTTGGTTGGCCGCATGATTTATTTACTTTCCACTGTCTTTTCTATCCTGATGACCTGCCTTTCCTATATGAGTGTGTATGTGTGTGAGTGTTGGTGTATAGTGGTTCAATTGCCGCTTAAGTGAGGCCACATTTTGAGACGTTTTATTGGCTACGTGCAACTGCGCAAACAAATTTACATGACACTGAACTGTGCTTCTGCTGCTGGTTGCTCACTTTACCTGACTTTCACTCGGCATTCCAACAGCAATTGCTACAGCATTATTGAAAGATTGATGAAAGTTCGGGTGCTTCGACTTACCGACGACTCGAGGACTATCGAGCGCGAAAGGACGCTGCCAAGATAAATGACTTGAGTTTCCCCTTTTTGGTTTATTTTTGTTCTCCTTTTTTTTCTTTTTTTTTTTTTGCTTTGTGGTTGGCTAAAAGTTATTGCGGTCTGTTGGAAGCGCTTATAATGAATAATGAAAGATATGGTGCCTTTTTTTTTGCGGGCGTTTTATTGTCGATGCGAAGCGCTCAGACCGAAAACACAATAAAATGCCTGACCATTGACTAAATTTGTTTCAAGGCAGACCGCTCCTTAATCTACCCCAACTCTTGCTCCTGTCGTTGTCCTGCTGGGTGTCTCCCTGTCGAATCATGTGAGAAAACCGTTGAGCAGTATTCACACTTTGATTTCGTGGTTGATACTCCGTATGCATGTAAGTACGTTTTGGGCTAAGTATTAATGGCTTTTATAACGCTTCCTGCTTGCCCCATATATATCTTGTTTTTGGCCTAAGGTTCTTGGCCCCACATCAACATCAACATGTGTATATAGTATATATTCGGTGTGTGTGTGCGTGTTTGAGTGTGTGTTTCTGGGTCTCTCTCCCTCTGACTCTCTCTCTATGACCAATTTGACTGTCAGCAAGTTCTTTTGATGCCAAATATTGGCTAAAAATGTTTCTCTTTCTATGCTACTCTTGCTTCTGCTGCTGTGTGTGGTGTGTGATTGTGTGTATACCCTGGGGCACTTTTGATTGAATGCCGCATCATAATTGCAGCTTTTGGTTCATTTCATGTTGGTGGTATCTCTTTGATATGTTGTTGCCTGGTTTTTTTTCGGATGATGGTGTCTATGCCTTGACAAATGTCTTGCATTGATTGCTGCCCGAGGCCAAATTGTTCAGGGGCATTTTCGAATTGAATGAGGATTTTTCTTGTTTTTCCTTTTTTTTTTTCGTCCAACAGAAAATCTAGCTTATGTGTCAAAAGCTATGCAGCTATTTCTGTGTGTCGCATATGTGACTAAAATTAGAAGTGTAAAACACACGACTTTACTGTAGTTAAAACTTTCCACAGTTCTAGCTTGTCACTTATTAAAAATTCCTCTTTTAATGTGGATGAAGTTTATTAGAGCTATATTGAGATGATATGAACTCTGTTGCTAGATTCAGAAAATATTTACATTACATACGGCGCCAGTCAGAGATTTCTTTTGTTTATATCAAATATTAAGTAAAAACCGAATATGATCTACTCCAAAACATTACGAAATACGATCTTAAGTTGTTATTTTATCAAAAAGCTGTCTCGCTTCATTTGATTTATTCAACTTAAATAGTTGCTACTTAACTCGCATTGACATGTCTAGTCGTTAACAAGCGCTGATTGCCAAAGCGTTAGAGAGAAAGTTACAGCGCATTTTGCCAGACAACTGACAGCAGCTTTCTCCAGCTCTTTCTATTAGTAAGTTGGCAAGTTGTGTCTGTGTCTATGTATGTGTTTGTTTACTGGCAATTAGATACTCACAATTTGCACAAATTAAAACATTGTCACATGGGCAGGACATTGGGTCAGCAGAGCCTTGGGGTCGGTCTCCGACGACAGCACAGAAACTATTTACATGTAGGGAGCAGCAATAGAAGAAGGGATGGAAGCAACTCACGGACAGACAAAGAGACCGTGGGGGAGGGTGACAATTTTTGTGGCTGACAGCCGTAGAAAGCGACAGGGGGTCGAGCTGGTGGGTGGTTCCACTTTGACATGTGGAATTTGTTTGAAAATTTCATTGCTTTTCACGCCCGAACAATTGAGCAACTGGAAACAGTGTGGTAAGACTGCTCTGCCCGGCAGGTGTCCAGTGTCCCACAGACTGTCCACCTCCCCTTCCCCTCTGTCTCATCTACTGTAGGTGTCCGTTTTCGGAATGTTTTTCTCTTTTTTAGTTCGCATTTTTTTTTGTGTACTTCTTGTGCTTTGGTGTTTTGGCATTTTTAATTAAACGCACGGCCAAAAGGATGTTTGTGCTTCTCTTTCTCTCACTGTGTGAGCTTGCGAGTGTGGTGGGCGTGCTGTGCGGTGTTGTGTGTGTGTGTGTCTTTTATTCGTGTTTAATAAATTAAGCTATTTTATTTCATTTTCTTTTGGAGCCTTTGTTGCTGTGGTTGTTATTCGGTTGTCGCCAGGCATTTCGACCGTGTCATGTACTATATAAAGTCCTGGCGTTGTTGTTACCTGCTGATTCTTTGGGTTCTATAAAACCTGTGGCTCATTAAGGCGACTACGTGAGCGTTTAGCAACAGAGACTGCCAGTTGCCAGTTGCCACTTGGCAGCTGCTGGATGACGGAGGAGACCATTTGATGATGACGGGAGGGGGCACGTGTTGCTTTTGTGGCATTGTTTACGTTTTCAGCTGCGCGGTTTTTGGTCTCTGCAAGTTTCGTTAGAATTTCTTTTTCTTGTTGGCTGCTGGCTGGCTGGCAGGCATTGAAGACTCTTTTGTGTTCGCCTTTTGAGAGTTGCTTAATGGCTGTCAAGTCCCTCCATCCCTCCCATCCTATAATTGTTACTGTTGTAGTTGCTACCTGTATTTTGTAGCATGTACTTTACATTATTATTGTAATGTCTGTGTGAACAGTAAAGTTTTTGTATAATTTGTCGGTTTTGTTGATATTTTAAAAACATTATTTTTGTTGTGCGCCAAAATATACACATACACACACATATACATATTGTATTCGCATTTGTGTTTTGTATTTGTATTTTGTATTTATTTTTCGTTCGCTGCCAGTCCAATTTTTTAATTAAAATTCTGTGTTATACTTATTTTTGTTATGCCATCAAATGAATTGTGTCAAGCCATGTTTACAAAGCATAATTACATCTACAATGTGGAATGTGATTGCTGTTGGCATAGCAGCGCAGCGTGGGAAGAGTCGAATAGAAGCTTAGAAAGGTGAGGGGTGAGGGGTGACGGAACAGAGGTGAAGTCCCAGTGTAAATCTACATATTTATGAGTGTTGAAATTATGGCTACATGTCCGCACATGTCGTCCAATGCTACTTCCGTTTCCGTTTCCGCTTTCGTACCGACATGAGAAAACTTTTAGCATTTCTTTTATTTCTCTTTGGCTACGCCTTTCTGGGCCTGCTTTGTGCACGCTCCTCAATGAAATTATTTCAAATAAGAAACAATTTCTTTTTTTTCTTCCTCTATTTTATTTTAGTTGTGTCAAAGCTTGTGCTTACAGCCACCAAACAAAATGTTAGTGTAGATTGTATATTCTTTAAAAATTGCTTTATTTGTATTGAGTTGAGTGCGGCCAATTAATTTTGCTCACACATTTTAATTGGTCTTCATTAATTGAATTTATGTCTTCTTTATTATTTATAGAATTTGTCTGCTATCTGAATTACTCATTAGTCCAGCTTAAAATGTTTTTAATTTCCACCCGAATAATTGTTGTTAATGAGCTTTTATCAAAATTTGAAACTCATTTAAAGCCATCACTTTTAGTTTGTGTTTGCAAAGAATTTGCAGAAGCGCCAAGAAATTTTGTCTATTTTTTACTTTAGCCACAAGAATTTGCCAGTTGACGCAGCTTTCAGCCTCAACTTGTTGTCTAAGACAACTATTTAAAGTTTGTGCGTGTGTGTGTGTGAGGAGTAAGTGGATTAAGTATACCAATCATTTTTGCTGGGTGTGCCTGAAATTCTGGAGCACAATCTAGATGAAATGCCTGTGTGCTTAGAGCATTGTTGTTCCTATAAGTATGTATTTGTATTAGCCGTAAGGGTTACATGAACTTTGCTTTGGAAACAACAACTACAACTACAACTACAACTACAACTGGAATAATGCGCACAAAAACAAAAAGAGAAGCGCAAAGAATTTACAGTTGACATTTTTGAGCACAAACACACGCACACATGCAGCGGCTTTTGTTGTGTAGAGTGTGTGTATTTGTAATTGTCGTTGTTGTTGTTGCTGCTGTTGTTGGCAGCCACTACAATTATTATTGTACAGAGCCAAGCACATAGATTCTGATGGCGTGTTGAAATGGAGCCCATGCTAAAAGGGTTGCCACAGCATTTGGCCATAATAAGCATCACAGTGAGTGCAAGAAATGCTCGACACATGCGATGCCGTGTTCCAGTTTGCGGCAACGCCTTTTTGTCGCACTGCTGTTGTGTGTGTGTGTGTTTGTGTGTGTTGTGACATTTCAAACGTCAAAGCCAAAAGCTGAAATGAAAACCATTTGCCCTGTTGCTCTTCCCCTCCTTTTATTTTTAGTTTTTTCCCTCTGCTGTCATGCTTTTACCCAGTTACTTACGTTTAGCTGGCGGCATAATCCTTTTGGTCACTTTTCATTTGCTGATTTTATGAGCGCAATTATATTATGAAGTTAAAGCCCGTAATTTGCACGTTAATTGTGAGCGCGTGCTTTAAACGCATTTGTTGTGCATTTTTAAGTAATAAAATAATTAAATTATTATTTATTGTTTACGAACATGCAGACAGCTAGCTAGCAAACGAGCGTTGCCTCCTCATTGTCGCGCCAAATGTTTGTGCCCAATATAATGATGATTTGTCGGGCGTAGCCATGCGGACATATTTTGAACTATGACCTTACTCCTACAGCAATAAATTCCAACACCATTTGCGTTTCTTCTTTTTTGGCCTGCTATCAAGACACGTCTGAGCAAATATATAGTATACATAGTATAGAAAGTAGTTGGTTATCAATATAAAATATGAAAGTATGCTCGACTGTGAGATACCCGCTAAGCATTTTGAATTCAAATAAAAAAAGTGCGGATTAATTTTAAAATATACAAAATGAATATACTATAAAATACTAAAAATATACCAAAAGCTATATTCGGTATATTGATATTCCAAATATACCATAGAGTGCGAAATATACCAGATTATATACTTTATAAGGTCGGAGATGCCAATTTCTGTCTGTTAAATAAGTTTCCTGCAGGCACAAAGTGATAATACCCATTACCATATGGGTGGCGGGTATAAATACTACATGCGCTTGCACTTAGAATACAGTTTCGAATGAATATCTTATATTGCATATCTATAATTCATATAGATATGCGCATATATGTAGATAGATTCGAGAAGACAGTTCCATTTGCGGAAATGTGAAGGGCAAAGTCATAATTCTCATTTTGGACAAGTATTTATATGAACTTGGCACAGAGGGAGAGAGAGAGAGAGTTCAGCTTTCTCTATTTTTGTGGATTTTTCTTGTGGTCGCTTGGATTGAACTGTTTTATGGCATTGTCAGTTCATCTATTGTAGAGTCGCAACGCAACGCAACGCAACGCAACGCAAGTTATCTAAAAAGATAGTTTTGCGCCTGAGTTATTGGTGCATAGTTTCTCTGCTTTTTCCACTGACTGTTGGAACAGATTTATGCGGGCTACATGCGGGTAGCATTCTACTATACTTATTTTTTCAAAATATTGCACCCAAAAGAATGTATTAAATTATTATTTTGCTGCGTGACTAAAGCAGCAATAAGCTAGAGCTTTTTGCGAGCAAATTTATTTATTCAGCCAGCGCAATTTCGATTTAAAGTGAGCTTTTGTGATGCACACAGAGCAAGTATAAACATAATAATACCATTGAGATACAGAGAAATGAAATCAATCTAACAAAGATAATTCTATCAGAAATAAAAAAAATGATTCACATTTTCGTTGTTTAAATTATAATTTATATAGCGATCGCACTATTCATAAAATCTAAAATACATAGCATTAGCATTTAAATCATTCTACAAAGTTCCATTAGCAGTTCGCTCGATATTTTCAACTATATTATAATTGAAATTTAGTCTACAATATTGAATCTAGTCAGGATTAAAAAGCATTAGTTAGCATTTAAAAATCAAATATTAATAAGAAAACTTTGGGAAAATAGCACTAAATAAATTTGAATACAGTATAAATAATAATCTTGTTCAAAGCCCAAAAAAGACATGTGAATAACATTTAAAGCGGTCTAAAAGACAAAATTATATTTGAGATAGAATAGATAGCTTTAGTTTAAATAAAGAAAAATTATTTAAAAAATAAATAAAAATTTGAAAAACAGACTGAAGCTTTTAACAGTTAAATACATTTTAATACAAAGGTAAAATTAAATAAATAAATGCCTTTGACATAACCTTGGTGGGAGGTTTGAAAAGACTTTTGTCAGTCCTTTTGTGGTTGATCAATAAGAAATATTGATAGATGGCCGTCGAGTTTGAAATTGATGTAGAATTTACAGAGCTAAGCCATTAAAGCCGCTTGCCTAATGACCTCTAGCTTTAAACATTACGTATACGCCACGTTTGTTAATAAATTACCCAAATTATAGACACAGGCAGAAAGGAGTGACGGGTTTCGCTTGAGTTGCGTAACAAGCTCCAAAAAAGACCAAGGAAACTGAAAAACAAAACAAAAATAACTACGCAAAAACAAAAAAAAAATGAAAAACGAAACTAAAGAAGAGGTCTAACAACGTAAAATTTTCCAACATGGCAACAGCTGAGGCGTCGAATGGACGACGGGTCGAGTGAGTGGCTCACTGTTTGTTGTATGTGTTGTTATGTTGTTGTTTTGTGAGTGGCAGGCACAGCGACTGCCAACTGTCGACTGTCGACTGCCGGTTGTCGAGCATTGAGTGCCGCCTGCCGACGAAGGCATCTTAATAAATTTGGTACGCAACACTTTGGCGTTATTAATACTTCAGTGAATGGGTCGAAAATGGCGAGGCGCAGCACGCAGCACCTAAAAACCGCTAACCAAAGAGACGGGTACAAAAACGTAGACGGTGCTTAATTACACGCTCTACCCGTCGCCAGGGGGCGTGTATGTGCGTGCGTGATAGCCAGGAGAGAGCAAAGGAGAGAAAGAAAGGAACGGACGCCGCATAGCTGAATTTTCAGCGAAACATTAATTTAGCCAAAACACTCACACACACACACACAATTGAAGCGATTTCAAAGTTGACATGACACAAAAACTCGTAGTTTTAAAGCGGATGTTGGCATTGTTTTTGCCGTTGACATTTGCCTATTAAATTCGATTACGCAATTCATTTGCATAGCGGAAGAGGCAAAGCAGAATTGTGTGGCACATGTCAAGATGTTAGGTAACTATGCTTAATTAAACAAATTCCTTAAGTCGTCTCATTTTGAATGCGTTGTGCGGTTCAAATGCCAGTCAAGCCAGCCTTTTCTATTGGCCAATTTGACAGAACCAAAGTCTTGGACCCATTTCGAAAAAAGGTGCGCAGTGTTTTGCCTAATGATGTCTATGCTCAAGTCGTGCATAATGGGCCTCGATGCCTCGAAATTTCCCACACCAAACTCGTGTGTATTGTCATTGCCTGTCAACGCAATAATCCAACCAATTCCAATTCCAGACATGTTAAGTCATTTCGTGGCAAACACACACTCACCTCCTTTGCTGTCACAGTTCAGTCAGAGAGAGAGAGAGCGAGAGTTGAGTTCTTTGCGGCATTAGTTGACATTAATACGTACGCATTTGAATTTTGCGTACATTAATTGAGTTTTGTTTTGCGCTTTATTTCAACTGCGTTTCAATGTCAATTTGCGAGTTTACTGCTCTTCGTATTCCTCAGCAATCTCTTGCATGTCATCGCCGCAGTCATGCTCATAGCTGATGCCGCGAAATTCACAGAATATCTTATAGATTAACAGTTCCTTCTTCTGATAGTAGTCATCGTCACGACGATCGAGAGCATCCACCTCCTGCTTAAGGATCAACAGTTGTTCTCGCATACGCGTCATCTCGTCGTCACAATGGAATCTGTCTTCTTCCGGATATGGTTGAAGCGTCAAAAGTGAGAGCATAAACGACAAGTTCAACTGAAAATGCCAGAACTAAACATTAGTTGTGTGTGGGCACAAGTGTGCGTTTCCTGTCTTTATTGCTTGCTCATTACTCACCTCCTTGTCCAGCGGCAACACGCTGGTCAATATGTTCTCATCGTGAGCATTCTCCACGGCATATTCGATATCCATTTCACATTCAGGGAAGTCACTCAATCGACTGGCAATTGGCGACTGTTGCTGCTTGCCACAGGCTCTTTCTTTTATTGCCCTGTTTATGTTTACATTATGCCAGTGAGTGCTGATGAGTGTATGCATGAGCACTTTGTGTTTGTGAATGTGTGTTGCACTTACGAGTATATAAGGTCTTTAGTTGAGTATTTTGTTTTTTGTTTCCATTTTCATTTCCATTAGTCGATTTCGATTCGCATTTGCATTTGCATTTGCGTTTTTGCCATCAACATTATCGTCATCGTATTTCGACAATTTTTATTAAAATTGTAATACTTGCTAGAAGTTTGGCAAGTTACAATATTAATTTTTAACATATACATAAAAAAATCATACTAAAATAAAGATTAAAATCATTAATCAAGATTATAAGATGTCAGAATTGAACGAAAATGATTTTTTCTTCATCAATATTTCCAATCTTCTTTTTAATCTAGAATAAAATAGTATTCATCCAAGATTTTTCTCTTAAAAAAAGATGTTTTTAATCTTTAAGGCAAATTAAGTTTACAGATCTTGATTTAAGATTTTCTATCTAGATTTTTCTCTCTGCGTATGTATTTTACTCAAGTCGAATAACAGACAAATATCTAGTTGATTATATTTGAAAAAGTCTTGATTTGCTTTTTCCTTAGGTTACTCTAAAAAGAAATACATAAAATTGCGATTGAATCATAAATTTGTATTGACAAATACTAAATTTTTCGAATACATAGTTGTCACACTTATAGATACTCTATATTAAAGAAAAAATATAATTTTCGGGAACTTAAAATTTACTATATTAAATTTCAACTAAACGAAATCTTGAATATGAATTTTAGAACAAGAGTTTTACGGAAATCGCCAATATTGAAAGGAGCTATTTAAAATTATCTTTATTAATTTTAATTACATTTTAGATTTTAATTCCGAAATTAATATGAATGTAATATTTAATAATATTTGATTGAAAATTTTATAATAATCAAAGTAGCTCCTTACTGATGTTTACTTTTTTATTTTTAGTGCTGATTAAAATAAATTAAGATGTAATAAATGAAAAATTGTTTTTTTCTCTAATAAAATTACTCAACTTAATTGATGAGTACAGGGTAGAAACACACGAGGGGAAGTGAATAAAGTCAAATCTAATTTATAGTGGATAGATCGTATGACAAGAATGAAAAGAAATTGAAGCACGGAGCAGTAAACATTGAACGAAGAGCGGAGAATAAATTGAGAGAAGAAGAGTAGCGAACTTGGCATAAATGTCAAGTTGGAGCAGTAAAAAGTAAATAAAATTGACACCAACACAAAGGGAGAGAGCAATATAAACCGAAATAGTGTAAACAAACAAGAAGCGACGCTTAGACGAATAAACATTGCATGAGGATGAGGTGACCGCAGACAAGCCAAGGCAAAGCAAAATGCACAAAGTTAGAGGAAGAAAAAGGGGGGAGAAAGACAGAAAGGAGGAAGCATGAGATGTGGTGCGTTGCGGTTAGCTAAAGTGGAACTGCTGCTTGACTGCTGGCTGCAAGACTAAAAAATGCTCGTGCTCGCATTTTTTATGAATTTTACATTTTGTTTATATGTATTTTTATGGAGATTATGCCGAGAATGGCAGCGATATGCGCGCTAAGTGTATGTAAAAGCGAGAAAGATCCACAGCGAGACAAGGATAGAGTTTTCGACTATAAATATGTGAGTGTGTGCTTCTGTGTATAAGTGTGGAAGTGTGTTTGTGTGTGCAAGTTGCACGTGCAGCACAGGTTGCAGGAAAAGGTGGCGTCAAATATGCAGTGTAATAAAATTTAAGTGCCGGATATTGAAAAGCTCGTGCTGATTCCCCTGGTTAATGTTAGTAAATAAAAAAAAAAAAAAATGGCGAATATAAAAAATATTCGAATATATAGAGAAATGTACGGTAAATTCAATTTGACGATGTTTGCTTTACCCACAATCACCTTCACTGCTTCGCTTTAACTTTGCCAGCAAATATTTCTATTGCACTTTAGAGTGGGAGCTGATTGATAAACTGCTATCAAAGATGGCAAAAAAATATCTAAAGCACAGTCAAGCTTTTATAGATTTTTCAATTATTTCATTTTTATTTCGCTATCTCTCGCGTTGCAATCAGTTGAACGATTGAACGATTGAAATGTATAGCTTTGCAGCTCTGTGGCAAATGATCCCTTGTGTCAGTGAATAAAAAATCTGAGTGCTTGCGTTTCTATCCACAATTACACAAAAGACACTTCTTTTGACTGCGTTCTTGAACTCATTTGCCAATTAAAAAAGGGGCAGCATATTTAACTTTTTACACTGCAATTTGTAATATATTTTTTAGTTAGCTTTGTTCCATTTTTTTTTTTTTTTTAATAATTTTTCAATTTATTTTTTATTAGTTGTTCTGAGCGTTGATTCAGTCAGTAAATCAATCGGGGCAAGTTATTTTTTTACATGGTGAAATTTTCCTTTATTCTAAGTATCAACAATTTGTATATATTTTACATAAAAAAGAAATACTTTTGTATTCAAAAAATTGCCTACTTACTACAGATCTTATTTTCTTTGGCGGAAAATCTGGTATATTTTGCACTCTTTGAATGCAGTACTATCGATATACCAAGTGTAACATTTAAAATATTTTGATTATTTTGCGCTATATTAATTTGGTTTATTTTAGAGATAATACCAAACTGTTTAGCTTTTATATTTACAATGACAACTGCAGCTTTTCCACTTGTTTTTTTTTTTAAATTAATTTATCCGCAACAGGTTCAAAGGCAAGCGTCAAATTTTGTGATAATTAATTGATTCAATTTAATCAACCATGAAAACGATTTACACATGAGTATCAGTATCCCGTCGCAGCAGTTCTAAATTCATTACATATTTGGTTTTGTCGCAAATAACTAAATGGTATTTGAGCAGCAAATTCGTCGACTCGTAGGAATCACACATCAAATCGCTAAGCGAAGTCACCATAAAGCGGCGGTTGCAAATAAATTTAATTAAGCAATCAATGTCTTAATTAAAACAGCAAGTGCTCGCTTCAGTTCTCTTCTCCCTCCTTTTTTAGGGTGACGGCAAAGGCGACGTATCAGATGCCAGAGCATGAGTAATGAAATTTGGTGTTGTCATGTAAATAAGGCAGATGCCCGCGCGACTCTCGGTTAATATAGACCTACACACACATATATGCACACGCACTATGCTAAATGAGTTTGCGTGTGTGGGTGTGTGTGCGAGTATTTACAGTCAAGGGTGACAACGCACAGACGTTGTAGGCGTCCTCAGCTTCGTCGTCGTCGACGTTGTTAGCGCATATCGAAAATGAAGGAAATGAAATAAATCAAGACTCATTAAACCGCAGAAGGAGCATGGAAAAACCACAACACGGCAGCTGCCACGGCAATCTGTCTGTGTGCTCTCATGTAGGTGTGTGTGTGTGTCTGTGTGTAAGCGGCAGCTGTGTGTGAGTGCGTTTAGGTTATGTCAGCGCGCGCCAAAGCAAAGTTGACAGTTGTTGTCAACTTAATCATCGTCAACACACACACATATACATGCAGAGATATCCACACACATTCACACATATTCTCATACACATACATGCTTAGATTACTTATGCATTGACAAATACTTATCTACCGTACAGCGCCAACTTGATCTTAATTTCTTGCGATAACGATAACTCGACATATTGCCAGCTCATTATGCGACTTCCCTTAACTCGCTCGCTGTCTTTCTCTATTTCTCTCTCTCTTTCTCGTTCTCTACCTCTCTTTCTGTCGGATTGTGTGCACAGTCCATATAGCATCTATATATCTATTATGACAACGCTATTTTGGCGGCAATTTCCTTGTGTTCGTCGCCTTTTGTCATTGCCGCTGCTGTTGCTGCTACTTCTGCTTAATAATAGCAAATTACACAAGTAATTAGTCACGCATTTAATTATTATTTATGGCCCTCTCCCACTCGCATTGTGCAAATGAGCATGTGTGTGTGTTGAAGTTTTTCTATTGTACTTTGAATGCCATTTTTCCCACTTGTAATTATCCACTTGAATGCCTGAATAAAATATGCATGTGACAAAGAATAAATGTTAATCTGTTTTGGCATATAAGAATGTCACTTTTATATTTGTGTTGTGTGGCCTTCAAGTCTTTGCATCTATTTTAATTTTAATTGGACGGAGATTTTCGTAAAGATTCTGCATCTAATTAACCAAGATTTAAGATTGCTTTTGCAGGCAAATTTTTATAGAAAATTTTATATTGCAGTTCTGTAAGGGAAGGAAAGAAATATCTATTTTTTAACTTATATGAAAAATATTTGCATGTTAAAGAGATGTTATTTTATTATTGCATTCAAAATTGTGGAATTAGCTCGATTTTATTTTGCTGTTAATTTTGAGATTTCTTTAAATATTGAATGAAATTTGTAATAAAATTAATATCATAAATCAAAACTAACAGAGAAATATTATTATTGCGCCAGAAATCCGAGAAGTAAAAACGTTTCTGACCTCTTTATTGATTTCGTTTTGCGACAGGCTATGAGCATTTCCCAAATTTAAATATTGCCGAGTCAGGCGAATGTTTTGAATAGTAGAATTCATGTCATGTTTGAAATAACTAACCAATTAATTATTTGTGCTCATATTTCTTGACAAATTGATGTATGCTTGCGAGCAGGCAGCTGTTGCCAATTAGGTTAAAGTTCGCTTCTTGGGGGACGGGGTCGCTTGCTGACCAAATTACTTGGGGGGCTCACGTAGTTAAGCAAAAACTTTCATCGATTAAAAAGTTTTGCGTTCAAAGTATTATCAGCTATTTGTTATATTCTTTGTGTTGAGTTTCTGGGACCCAGAAAGAGCAAAAAAACACAACTTGTGGCGACAGCTGCATAAAGTTTTCAAAAACATATTAGATTATTTGTTTGCTGCATAATAATTGGGAAAAGCAGTGCGAAAATTGAAATGCCAGTTCGCATGTGGCCAACAACCCAATCATCGCACTGCGTCGACAAAAAAAAAAACAGCACAAAACTGATGAAGAAAACCAATTCTCAGTCTCGATTGCCAATGGCAGGCATCAGCAATGCGAAAAGCAAGCTGAGAACGACAGAGAGACTTGAGACTCAGTTGTCGGTTGATTGCATGGCAATGATTTCTTGTAAGCTGTTTATTGGGGCGTGATGTAATTAGCATAACCAAAATGAAAGAGAAAGAGGGAGGGAAAGGCAAGAATATAGTATTACAGAAAAGAAAATAAAGAAGACACCGAAACAAAATGAGGCAGCTGAAGAAGCTCGTCGAGCGTTGCTTCAAGATTAGACGCAATTTGCTTAATGCTAAAACTTTTAATCACTCATACGCTCCGTGGCACCCGCAATGAACAAAAACTGTACGAAACAGTGATGACGGCAAAGGCAGGCAACCGTCTAAGTTAAATATATAGTAAACAAAGTGACTTGCGAAATGAAATAAGTGTAAATACGACCAGCATAAGAAAGAGCCAAAGAAAAAAAAAACAAACCAACAGCAGCGACAACAAATTCAACAGCACTAGTACAGAGACGCTGCTTGAAATGCGCACTCAAATATGTATATATGCGCATCTGATTAAACATGAGTGTGTGTTGATGGCCGTACGTGTGTATGAGTGCGCCAGTGTGTGTGTGTGTGTGTGTGTGTGTGTGTGTGTGTGATGGTTGGTAATCCCCCAAAGCGCAGCTTCTTTCTTAATCTTAAGTTTAATTTCTGCTTTGACTTTTGCATCGCAAACTCTCACACACAGAGAGAAAGTCAGCACATACACACATGCGTAAGCGTGCACACACCAAAATTCAACTTTTAATGCATATTTTTTTAATATACTTTTATATCTTCTCTTTAACCAAATTAACAAAAGGGGTATATAAAACTTTGGCAAGTGTTTGCAGCAAATAAATTGATAGCTAATTTTTATACGTACCACAGTTGAATATACAAATTTGATTAGGAAACTAAACTCGTTTTGAAAGCTATTAAACAAAATTTTATTTTTAAGTGCGTTGTGTATACGTAATTTTGTTGTTTACTATTTTAAATTAGTTGCGTATACGTTTTTAATATTCAAATGAATTCTAATAAACTTTTAAACTACTCTTAAGATTAGGTATTTAAAAAATGCATCTCAATTATATACTAATTTTATAAATGTTATGGTAAATTGTAACATAATTTATAACCACTTATGTATGTACTTATAATCTGTGAATATTATATTTGTATGGAAATTGAAAATTTTATTGAATGTGTTATTTTTTAAATTTAAAGTTAAATATTTAAAACCTTTAATTTTATGGATTGCCATATTCAAAATTTAATTTTTTAATGGGGTTTTGTCATTTAAAATCATTTGAATTTTAAAAAGTTTCTCATTGATATCTCGCATTATTTTTGTCGTCTATTAAGTACCCTTATATAGCTTTGACTAATCATGTGTTAACGTTTAACACTTTTCTACTGAGTGCATATTTGAAGTGCAATATTTAGTTTGAAATGAAATAAATGTGTCAAATTAAATAATTTTTTGATGAGTTTGTGACTTTATATGGTATTTAGTCGTCGTATACTTTTAGACTTTTTAGATATTCCTGTTTGGTTGGCTGTGTTTTTCAGTTGGCCAAATACAACGACTACAATGTAAGCTTTGGCGCGCTAAAGTGCGGCGGTGTGTGTGACCAGCGACCTATTTGCCTAAGCATATACAAGCTCACCGTCAGACACACACACACACACACACCACCCTAACACCAACACACACTTGAAGGCGCGTACTCACGCCTATGGTTGTTAACTCCCATTGGTTGGTGGATTTTGAGCTGAGCTGGTTTTGGTTTTGGTTTTGCTTTGCTCAACTTAGCCCAAGCACTGAGCTCTGGTTTTGTTGGGTTTTTGGTTTGGTTTTGCTGGTTAGTCTGGTTGGTTTGCTTGGCTGCCTGGCTGCCTCTCATAACACATTAGTGAAAGTGAAAGCCTCCATAATGACTGCTCCCAGTTGATTTTAATTTGCTGTGCGTGTCTGTGTCACACTGTGCGCTCTTATGCCCATAAATTTATATTAGTTAGTCCAGGCAACAGCGTCAACAGCCTTAGAAGGAACAGCGACAGCAACAGCAACAGCAGCAGCAGCAAAGTCCATGACATCGAGATGCAGATGAAAATGACGATGGAGGAGATGATATTATGTTAGACGGTAGATGACGATGGCTTTGACGATGAGCCCGCATTGCTTATTTGCTCATATATGCTCATAAAGATTGTTAAATATTTTAGAACTGCCTTTACGCTTAGACACTTATTCAGCTTTGCTCAAAATTATGCGAGAAAACTGGAGCAAATCGATTGTCGCATTAGGCTGCTTGTTAAGGAAAGACAGACAAATTTTTTGAGGCCATTAAATGAGTGTGTGTTCGTTTACACATACACAAGAAAGCTGTCTCAGCAGTTGAACGTGTCTAACAAGTCATGCCATAATTTGTCGCTTAAAATGTGAGAAAATCGAAATGTCATATTAAATAAAAAAATGATTTCAAATTATTGATGAAAAGCAAAAATAATGCTAGAATTTAATATACTATTTAATCATAATTTTTATAGAATTTACAATGATCACTTCATGATTTTTTATAAACTATTTATTGTAGCATTAAATTAAACAGTTTGGTAATTTGCAATTTAAATGGTTCACATATTTGCTGCAAATATTTAAATTGTTCAAGTGAAATTAAAGAAATAAGATATATATATAATATATTTAAGAAACAGTTTTTCAGCTGTCGCTTGGCAATTTTTGGCCTCATGCTTTTCATTGTTGGCATGTGTATTAGATGTTGAATTCGATGTCTATTAATTAAAATCCACTCGACTATTTTATTGAAGCGTAATAACAGTTTTTCAGTAGACGAAATTTGTTGTCGATTGCCATTGCCAAAAAGTTTTAATTTAATTTCATTAGCAATGCATGGCAGAAATTTTTGCTTGTTTGGATTTTATGTGTATGTGGCTTGAGGGCTGCCCAAAATGAAATTTGATATAATCTGAGTACATTACAATAGAAATAAATGGCAGCGCACTGGCAAAGGGCAAACATTGATTCAACTGGCCTCCTTCGCTTGTCGGATGGAAATCGAAGAAACCATTGAATGAAGCCGAGGATTGCAACTAAATCTAGCTGAGCTGGTTGGCTCACATTTTGGACACATTTGAATTTCATTTGCAAGCTTACACATGGATGCATAAATATTTACGACTATTAGTCGAGGAGAGAATTTGAAACTTGAAAGTTTTTCGATCAGCTTTTCAAACGTATTTGCATATCGATGGCAATCTGATGCGGCGGAAGCGGCGGCATCTTTAGCTTCTAAAAAATACAATTAAAATAAACTTTATAAAACGTTTGCACTTTTTATGCATGCTTTTGGAAATGGTTTTAAATATTTTATGCTAAATCTATGTAAAAACATTTTTGCTGCACGAATTGAGTCAACAAAATGCAAATTAATTTGAGTCCAAGTTAGGAGGCGGGCCCCACAAAAGCTGCCAAACTGGCTTGTAAATCAAGACAGACCCACAACAAGAACAAGGGCAAGGAAGTGTTTGCCTTTTGCACGTAGCCTATCATTATGAATAGCCCAAGAGCTCCAACCATCCTCTCAGATGTCCCAAAACTTGAGCCATGTATCTGTGTGTGCGTGTGTGTGCTTGTGTTATTTATTTATTATTTATGTAGCTCAACTAAACGTTTTGCCACAAAAATTATAGCATAATATGTCAAAAAGCAGAGGAAGGCCGTTTGCTTTAAATAATAACAGTTCAGCTTAGCTTTGCATCGCAACGAAATCTGAATACTCTTGTATTCTGTAGGTAATAACAATAAATCAATATTAATCTACTTATGAGAGCATAATAGATTACACAAAACTTCAGGTTAATATTTCAGGTTGTAAGGAAAATGTGTTATTAAACTGTTTGAGAATACAGAATTAGTTTTTCCTTTCGATATATTGGCGTATGGTTTTTAATCTTCTCACATAAGATAATTGATTCTTTAATAATTAATACGTACGGGTATTTTTATTTTAAGTCTTCTATATTTATAACATTTTCAGCTCTGTTTAAATCTTGCTGTCTCCGAAATTTACTTGAGTCTGTTGCATGCTGCATGTCTGAACTGAGTTGCTTAATTCTATTGATATTACATATACGCGGCATGGCGCATGGTCATGCCAAGCACTCCTAAGCCGCAGCGAAAACTCTATAAATTCTAAAGCCGCTATTAGCTGCGACTTAGTAGCTATAGCGAGCCTCATAAATTCAGCGCTCAGCAGTAACAGCCAACAACAAAGTGGATTCTGTGCGGTTCTTCCTCTCTTTTGTTGTTGTTGTTGTATTTTGTTCAGTGGCTGTTATGAATTTAAATGTGATGAACGAGCGGCGGCTTATTTTTTTTTATTCTTGTACGCGTCACAGTGGCTGTCCAGTTATGTTTTTGGCTGGCAAATTGCTATGCAATACACGAGACTCTTCACCTTAAATCATTTGCCGCATCATTTAAAGCATGAGCAACTAAATGGAATGTTGTATAAAGTGTGAGAACGAGAGAGAAATAGAGAGGCGAGAGTGTGGGGCAGAAGTTTTGGAGCAAAGTTGTTGCCTCAGCAACGCAACTGGCAGCAACTTGGGGGCACGCATACTTTTTCGCTTTGTGCTTGCCGCTCGTAGTATTGGAAAAGTTTGTAGCCCGAGGCGAGTAGTTTTCAATGCGAGTTATGAAACCACTTAGCTGCCAGCTAACATAAGATCCCCAGATCTCCGGCACAGGGCAGCTGCACAGAGATACTGACTCGCTAAAAGTTCCAAGAGAGAGGGAGAGTGGAAGAAAATGTGAAAGAAAGTTATGCAAAAAGTCGAAAACTGGCTTTTAAATCATCGTCTGTCAGTGGCATAAGGAGCACAATTGCCCATATATACACTCAAGTGTAAACATCCACCTGGACGAAAAAAATTAAATAAAATAAAATCAAATTTATGCCTGTATATGTACAGGAGTATATAGATTGTATATTGACTTTGGCGCAAAATAATGGCTGGCAATTTGTAGAGCCTACTCGTTTTTTTTCTTGTGATACTTTGTGATGCAGACAATGAAATATACTTGGGCAAACACATGCCCCAAATTGCTGCACGTGTGTGCATGTCCATATGTGTGTGTAGATGCGTGTGTGTGTGTGCGTGTGTGTATGGTCCTAAGCACCATCATCAGTTACAAGTGTGAACAATAAATTGTCATCAGCTTTGCGCCGTAGACTTTGCTTCTACTTCTTCAATTTATGGCGGATTTTCAATTTGTATGCCCCGCGACCAATTCACACACTCACGATTACAAACGACGCGACTGTCGAATCGAAAAGACCTTCGAGACTCAAATGCCACGTAGCCTATACACACACTGAGTCTTGTTGTCGCAGCTCGAGCTTTCAGCCTTAGTTTGAGAGTCTGAGCTGCTTTTCATGCGGCACCAACTTGACAACGCTCATAAGTATGCTACACAAAAAGCGTCGTGACCCCCTCGCCGAAATAAATAAAGAAAACAAAACGGATGTGAAGCAAAAAAAAAAAAAACACATCATGTGAAGTTTTCTTTTCGTTTTCGTTTTCATTTGCTGCCGATGCTGCTGCTGCTGTTGTTGTTTGCTTTGTCGCTGACATTTATTGCGCACATTCGCTTTTTTTTTTTTTTTTTTTTTTTTTTTTCTTTTTATTTATTAAGTGAAGAATCTGTACAGCAAATTTAAAGTACCTTAACATCACAGGAGTATCAAATATATAAAAATAAACCAAACCTCAACACCAATATGAGGATTATATACATATGTATCAGCGTTATTGGCACCTAATTGTTTTGGCAAAGCCTAGCCGTTTAAGACGCCTTAATGGTCTCGCTGGAAGTAACTTCCTGGCTAGTAGGCTGCGGTGTCTTCTAAGTTTATCGCTATAGCGGCTTGTGTGTCTCCCAATCTGTTCTTCTACAGTATGTAGCTTCAAGTCTCTATGAAGCGTTGTGCCACGCACGAACCAAGGACAGTCTGTTATGTTGCGTAGTATCCGATTCTGCAACACCTGAATTCGTTTATAATTGGATTTGGCTGCGATCCCCCAAATCTGGATGCCATAGAGCCAAATTGGCTGGATGCAATGCGCATACACTGCCCTTTTGCATCTTAGCGGCAAAGTGCTTCGTCTTTGAATAAGCCAACGCAGTTGCTGGATCCTTAGGTTACATTTCTTAATTGTGGCTTTTAAATGTGGCCCAAATGTAAGGCGCTTGTCCAGTGTAATTCCAAGATACTTGGCTTGCGATGGCTGCTCCAGAGTAACTCCTTCTAGTTGGATTTCAGGGGTATTCATTATAAGCCTCTTCAGTGTGAAACAGGGGTTCGTTGTTTTAAGCGGATTTATTTTCAAGTTCCACCGTTTACACCAAGCAGCAAGAGCTTTGAGATATTCTTGTATTCCATTAGCTGCTTCTCTACGGCAACTGGAGTTATAGATGACTGCAATGTCATCTGCATAGGTTGCAATAAGTGCTTTGGAAGGAGCTACCATATGTTGACTGTTTGGGCTGGGTATATCAGCAGTGTACAATGAATAAAGCAGCGGTCCAAGCACACTACCCTGTGGTACTCCTGCACTCATACGATAGTTATTAGAGTATATATCCTTAACTTTGACCTTAAACTCACGTCCATCCAGATATGACCTGAAAATTCCATAGTAGGGAGCAGGTAGGAGGTTTTTAATTTTGGACATTAAGCCATCATGCCACACTTTATCGAAAGCTTGCTCCATATCTATAAAGACTGCGTTGGAATACTCCAAGTCGTCAAAGGCCTGTAATATATGCTTTACCAGTCTGTGGACTTGTTCTACAGTGCCGTGTCCTCCTCGAAAGCCAAATTGATGGTCTGGCAAGATATTGCTTTCAGTCAAAATCACTATAATTCTGTTGGCGATGAGTCTCTCCCACAACTTAGACAGGGAGGATAAAAGGCTTATTGGACGGTATGATTCAGGATGAGCCTCTGGTTTACCGGGCTTGTGGATCATCAGAATCGCAGCTAATTTCCATTGCTTTGGGAACGCTTGGATCCTAATAATAGCATTAAAAATTAATGCTATATATATAATCGCTCTTGTAGGCAAAGCCTTCAACGTTGCGTTACAAATCCTATCAATACCTGGCGCTTTATTTTTTGGCAAAAATTGAATGGCTTCGGATATTTCCTCAATCCTTATAGGCTTAATGGGCAATGACATCTGCAGTGGAGTATCCAAACTTTGATGGGTCTCTCTACTTTGTTCTATTGAAGCAAAGTTATGGGGAGTGAATCGATCCTCTAGATGTTGACCGAAAGCATTGGCCTGCTCCATTTCATTTTTTGCAAGTTCACCACCGGGACAACGAATAGGAACCTGTCTAAGAGGTTGTCGTTTAAGCGATTTTGTGCACTTCCAAAGTGAATAATTTGCGTCAACTGTGTAGTCCATGGAGGACAATTTTTGCTCGAAAAATCACTTCGGAGTTCCCTCAAAAGGGTTCGTAGTTGTTTCGCTGCCCTGTTCCACAAAAGACGGTCCTCAGGATCTTGAGAACGAATAGCTCTTCTTCGAAGGCGTCTTTTCCTTTTATTAGTTCTCTTGCTTCCCTTGTGAGAGCAATACCGTAGCTTATGGGCCGAAAATCAGGATCAGGTGGCGTTGAAGCAGAAGCAGCTCTATGTATATTCTCAGTTAGAATTTCGACTGCATTCTCAATGTCTTCCTTAGTGTCCAGAGTTGAATTTAGTTGGAAAGAGTTATTAAGAATATGTTTAAAAGTGATGAGATCAGTACGACTTGTGATTAACCGAGGACTTGGTCTGACATTAGTACCATTTGTTAGCAGATTAACAATAAGGGCTAAGTGATCAGACTCCAGGTCCCAGCTTTGACATATATTTATTTGAGAATCCAGTATTCCATGGTATAATGCGAAATCAATGCAAGTAGCTGTGTGATTAGGTACGTATGGGTATCTCGTTGGTGATCCAGTGGCAAGTATTTTAGCTCTGCTGACTGAAATGGATTCGACTAGCTCACGCCCTCTCGGTGAATTATATGTGTCGCCCCACATCCAATGTCGAGCATTCCAGTCACCTCCAACCAGAAACCTCTGGCCACAAGAAGCCAATATTTCAGTAAAATGTCTTTCCTCAATTTTGTGCCTTGGAGGACAGTATATTGCGCTTACTTCCATATATCCCAAGCCTGTCGCAACTTTAATGGAAGACATTTGAATGGTTTGTGTTTCAATAACACGTTGTGGGAAATGACTGAGAGAGCTCCTCACCAGTACCGCAGCTCCTCCATTACCGTGATTATGCCGTGATGGTTTATACGCTGGATAGAAGGAATATCCGAATATTTTAACAGCTTCACCTCGATTGAGCCTTATTTCACTTAAAAGTAGGATATCGACGCCATTGTTGTGCGCAAAGAATTCAACTTCTCTGGCTTTTCCTGAAATGCCATTGACATTCCAGATGACGATCTTTAGTGTGTTCATTTTAAGGCAGAAACATTGTTGTGGACCTGGGGAACTGATTTATCCCCAGCCAGTTGTTTGATAGAGTTGGCCATTTCAAAAACCATACTTTCGAGCCGTTCAAGTCGTTGACTGTTCTGCTTGTTTTGCGTTTGTTGTTCCTGCTGCTGTTGCTGTAGCCACAAAAAGAATTGCTGCTGCTGCTGTTGCTGGAGTTGTTGCTGCCATTTCAAAAATTGCTGTTGCTGTTGTTCCAATATTGACTGAATGTCAAGAACATTTTGTTGTTGTCGTTGTGCAGTAATTTCCTTCCTGTTATTTACTTGTAGACGGCGCTGAGCCTGTCCATTTCCATTTTTGGCAATTGAGGCATAAGATAAACCTATACTATTGCAGACAGAAGGGTTAGGCATTTGCTGAATTGGTTGCTGTCGAGCTGACTGTTCTTGCTGTGGTTTTTGTTGTGGTTGTAGTCGCGTTGGTTGCTTCTTCGAACCCATAGATCGTCTTAGGTAATCTTGATACCACTGGCAACCCTTGTAACTTGCCGTATGACTCCCTCCACAGTGCATACATGTAGGCGGTTGGTCTTGTGGACGTACACACTGCTTTGTAAAGTGATCTTCACCACAACGAGCACAATTGGGATGACGACGGCAGTATTTCGCTGTGTGGCCAAATTCTAGGCATCGTATGCATTGAGCGATTTCCGATGTTTTCCGCATCCTTTCTATCCTTACACGTTGTCGGCAAAGCGTTACAATATCATATACATCATTAATTTTGGCACAAGGCTTGATATTAATAAAAATATGTTTAGTTTCTCATCTCGGTTTGACCTTGACCTTGGGTTATGCACCTGAAGGGCTTCAAAACCTAAAGCTTTAAAATTGCCAACAATTTCGCTACTTAATGTGCTATGATGAAGCCCCTTAACAACTATTCTGTGAGGCTTCTCTTCCTTCAATTGGTACGTATGGAATTCAATTTCCATTTTATCAAAATGATCAACAATGGCTCTATAAGTTTGAGAGTCCTTGGGAAAAATTCTGGCTGTAACTCCTTGGTTAACTTTAACTATTACGTTATCTAAACTAGTGACCTCCGATATGACATCAAATAGATCGTTAAGGTTTGTAATACTTAAAACTATTTGCGGTGGTTTTGAAGTAACATTAGCATTATTATTACCATCAGAATTAATAGGTTGAGATCTATTGCCTGAGTCATGTATTTCCATATTATCATTTGATAAATTTGTTTGGGTAGCTGCCATAGAGCTAGTAGGGCATTCCTCTGCAGCACTGCTGCTATCTTCAACATGTCTGTCACTGTTTAAGTCGACTTCCATGTCTAGTAAGGCAAACCTATTCCTAGAGCTTGCCTTGCTGGTTGATGCTGAGGATGATCCAAATGACAATTCTCTGAGTGCTTTCTTAGAGTTACCAATTGGTGAGAGTGTTTTCTTCCTCTTACTCGACATATGTTTTTGGCTAACCTTCAACTTGGTAGCAGCATCATTAAATGGAGGAGACGAAAATCCAGAAGTTTGATTGACAGTTGGAGAGACAATTGTAGCACCTCCACTGAGTATTGGGGAAGCAAGTGCGCTTTGCGTGAGATTCGCATAATTTTTATCCATGCTCACTGCAGAGCAAACACTGCTGATTGCCGTAGTTGATGCAGTTGCCATAGTGTAAATTGTATTACTAGTAGCACTAGTAAATGTAAGCGTTGTAGTTATTGTACTAATATTTTGAGTTACAGAACACAAAGGGCGAAGATCACTAATAATTTCTGACCTTATCTCCAAAGGTGATTTACCAGCCACTTGTAGCATTTTTTCATAATCAAACTGCTTATTGCTAAGCTGAGTGTTAGGAAAAATATTTCCATCCATTACCAAATATTTTACTAATCAATGTAACTTATTAGTTTCAGTTTGGCTTCAAATAGCAAAAGTTTCTGCAAAGTTTTTGTCAAGGACAAAAGAAGGTCAGATCGCTTGACAGATAAGCGCAGATTTTATTACCCCTCTTGTGCGGCTGCGCGCAGAGTGAGGGGCGACGTACTGCCCAAACGGGCACAGAATGCAGTCTTGTCTCACTACAGTAATGTTTTTGTTGTTGTTCAGCTGCCGACACTGCAGAAGCCAGCGTCCGAAATTTTACGATTGGCACACGAAGAGTGCGCAAAAGAGAAACTCGAAAAATAAAAAAAAAACAAACGAGAGTTACACTTGTTTTGTGTTTGCTTATCCGCGACACAACCGATCTCAATGAGAGCAGATTAGCGACTTTCGCACATTCGCTGCCATTGATTTTTTATGCGTTTTTGAAGTAGTTCAGTTGGCGACGCTCATAAGTAGGCAACGCTTCTCTTCAATTTTTCTGTTATTCGATTTTTTGTCAGTTTCTTCCTTTTTTTACAGACAGTAAATATCATGTGTGTGCGTGTTTGCGTCGCATTAATGTTGTTGCTGCTGCTGTGAAGTATATTTTAATATGCTTGCCGGAAACTTAATAAAGTTTCCTTGTTGTTGTTGTTATTATATTCTGCTCCCTCTTCGTTGCTGTTGTTGTTGTTTGTCAAGAGAAAACTTTCGACATTATTGACAGGCAATGGCATATGAGATTTATGGCAACACTATGAATTTTATATGACTTTTGAGTGTCGTTCAAAATTGCGTCCCACTACACTAAAGATGAGTTTCATGTTGACAAATTAAGTGTTTAAAATAGAGACAACTTAATTTTAAAGTTGTGATATCTAATTAATTTCTGTAAGTTGTATTCCAATCATTTGTTATCAGTTTATAGCAGGTGCAAGATAAGACAAGGAGTATGTTAAACGTTTAAATAAACAGTGTAATTGAATATGCATATATCCCGACGCGTTTGAACTCAAGCATAACATTGTTAAATGGATCAAAAGCTGTGCCTGAGCATCTCGTACATGCAAAATGGATTTTTGCAGTTCGCTTAAAATATTAGAGTAGATGTAGAATTTTTGAAGCTAGCTAGAACTGTTGGGCTCCAGCATGCAGTCAAGTCAATGAACGCTGAAGATGCCATTAATCTTCGTGTAAAATTCGAGCTGCAGTCAGAAGAAGAAGAAGGGAGTGAAGGGGACACAGTTAGTCGTGTACGTGCTACGTGCTGTCGCGTAGAGCGACACTTGCAAACAGCCTGGGGGCCATGTTGCAGTATGACTTGAGCTCTAGTTTTCAGCACAGTCTCTTTTTGCAGCGAGTATACGAAATATTATACGCCTATCTTAGACATCTTTTTTTGCACAGTCTATTTGTCTGTCGTTTTTAATGCCCTGGGGCTATTTGCTTGACCGGCGTATATTCTATGAACCGTTGCCTGGAATAGGCTTTTGGCTGTGGGGCTTAAAACCAGTTTGGCTATTTTGTATGACGACGATGATGATCCCGCCCATTTAGACAAATATGCCCACGCTACAAGTGAGCAAAGAAGCTAGAACACATAGCATATAGTACAGCCTTGAAGGCCTTCGGGGGCCAAGCTTCCGTTTCCAAAAGACAGACAACAGGGGGCGAAAGACGACGGAGCGACGCAATGGCAACGTCAACTAAGGAATATGCACAACAAGCCACAGACGCCTTTTGATATGCAAAATAAAATTGTGCACAACGATTTTAATAAATATTCCCCACACACCACCCAAGTGACGATGCGAGGACACGACTACGACATGGAGGACGACAAAAGCAACAGCAACGACATCGACGTCGACATCGGCGTCGAGCTGAGGATGAGCAGCTTATTGAATTTTTCAGAAGCCTTTTTCTTTTGACTGTGGCTGCTTCCAATAGTGAATTGTTTTGTTGTTATTTCTTCACCTCTTGTTGTGGCTTAAATGCTTTAAGCCAAATGCTTTTAAAGTGATTAAGTTTTTCGAGCATAAAATACTTCTCCAAAAAAAAAAAACCTTAAAAGGAGCTTGCATACATCTTGATTACTGTGCTAATTGCCTGGGCACACAAATGCATCGAGGTGAAAATGCATCCTAAATCATATGAGAATTTATTTTTATTCGCCTAGACGTTGAGTAATCTTTTAAAAACTAACGACAGGCTTATAATTTAATGCAATGACTGAGTGGCCTTTCACAACAATATATCTTATTTATTTGTCCAATTTCCATAAAAATTTCTTAAAGCAATATTATTTTCTTAAAGCAATATTCTTTTATTAGCTTTTCAAGCACTTAAAATTTGGGTATTTGTCTTCAGTGGTATTTCCTTTGTTGTGGCGAGTATTTGCACAGAGCATTGTGATTCTCACATTACATGACGATTGTGGGCGAATAATAAACAATTTTGCTGTATTGATATGTTGTCTGCGTCAACAAATCAAAAGTAAATCCGTAAAGCAGCTTTATGTTCCCACCTAACCGGCATATTATGAACGCTAAGCCCACAATAAGTAGGCATTGACATTTACTTTTGTGTCGGCCAATCGTTGAATAAGTGCTGCCAAGGTTAATCAATGGCTTATTGAAACCCAGCTTTGGCAGCACTTGGCAGCACTTTTGCTGTTTTTATATGCTTTCAACAAACTTGTTGACATTACTTTGCTTTTCTTTACTTTATTTTATGATGCTCTTGTAGTAACTTCAGTGCTGTTAAATTAAAAATAAAATAAACAAAATGCCAAGCCACAAGAGAGCAAAGAATATGCAAAAGCGCAGGAACTTTATAGGCTCATCAGCCACAAACAACAAAAAAAAAAAACAAAATATATATAGCGGAAGACCTGGAGCATAACAAAAACACACTTGACAAAAAAACAAACACAATAAATGTGAAGAGTCAAAGAGGCCAACCATCAACCGCAGCACAACAGCAGCTAACCAAGCCAACCACGCAAACAGGCATCGAAATCAGGCAGGCAGTCATCCAGTCAGCCAACCAACCAATCAGCTAACCAAGTCAACCAGTCATTAAGCTCCATGCCCTTCAATTCAACTGCCGGCGACCTCCACTCAACCAGCGACGACGTTATCAAGAGCGAGTAAAAAAAGTCGATCGTTAAATCAAAAAAGCGCATTCGAGTGCCTGCAACATCATTAGTTGCAGTTCATACACACTCAAGCGCAAGTTATGATGCAGATAGACTTCTTTCCTCCCTCCATTTCTACTCTTCGCCTATTTTTTTTTGTGTGAGGTGTGCAAATTAAATTTGCATCAGTTGCTCGACGAGCATCTAAATGATGCCAAAAAAAATGTATGAATGTGCGGAACGTGTGTGTCTGTTGCATAAAGCCAAACAACAACAAGGAGTAGCAACAACAACAAGTGCACTACTCGCTTTGGCGCGTTTGCATGTTGTAGTTTTATATCTTTTATTACACTCTGTGCTGCTCGTTTCATACCCTGTATTTAAAAGGTTTATGTTGGGTATGCCAGAGTATGATTGAAAATGAAAACTTGCGAAAAAATCGTAGTCAGTTTTCTGAATTAAGTTACCAGCTAAAGGGTATATAAAAGTTTCGCCTTCATGGCCATACACTTAAAGAGCAGCGCATCTCACCCGTTACCCACTGGGTAGAAGGGTATTATAATTTTGTGTCACCATAAGGTATGTATGTAACAGGCAGAAGGCATATTATATATGTAACAGGCAGAAGGACTCTATAAAGTATATATATTCTTGATGACCGTCAATAGCCAAGACGAACTAGCTATGTCCGTCTGGCAAAAACACCTATTTTGTGGAGTAATATATAAATACACCAAATTTAACGTTTGGTATATTTTTATAATAAATTTGTGGTATATTAATTTGGTATATTTTAAAATTAATACCGTACTGTTTTGATATTATTCACAATAGGTAGCGGGTATCTCATAGTCAAGCACACTCAACTGATGCTTAGTTGATTTTTTTGCGCCAACACATGTGAATGCGAATGTCTACCTTTGCCTTCCCCCGCGCTGCTTCCTGTGTGTGTGGGCACTTAAATAATTTAGATTTTTGTGTCTAACATGCACAAGTGCCACAACGGCCTAAAAGATTCAAGTGCAGCTGCAGCAGCAGCAACTGCCAAAGTGAGTGACCCAGTTAGCAAAGGTGTAAAAGAGAAAGAGACAGCAGTACAGATAGAGAAAAATGGCGAGAGAGAGAGAGAGAGAGAGAAAGAGAGAGAGCGCGCATGGAGCAACAGTAGCAAACGAGCTAAATTGAGAAGCAACCGCGTGCGCTGAGTTATAAGTGTCGTCAACCTGTGACTGTCACTACGATTGTGACTGCGACTGTTATTCTAGTCTAAACTGCCACATGGCTGACATTATGCGCTCATTAAAATGTCAAATAAATGCAAATGCAAATGCGAAAAAAAACAAATGGAAGAAAAAATGCAAAATGCATTTTACTTTGGAATTCAAAGCGAGAGAAACTGAGAAAAGCAAAACATGAAGAATGGATGCGAAAGAATCTGTCAGCCAAGTGTTGCACTTAAAAATGGATAATACATGACAATATTTAAACCAAAGAGAATTTTTTTGTGGCTTCCATGATAAGTGCATACATATGCAGAGTGATGGCTGTCTATAATTTATTCATGCAACAATGTGAACTTTGAACTTTGCTAAACGGTCAATGGGAGCTAAAGGTTATGCATTGAATAAATACAGATAACTTGTCGTGAAAATTTGAACGTGATGTCAGCTGATTTAAATTTGGCTTACGAGATTTAAAAAATTAAAATTTAAGAATTGGAAAACAAATGATTACGAATGAAATATAAATAAATTTGACAATTTATTTAAACATTATAGAAGACATTATATTTTTAGACGGTTTAAAATAATAAAAATAAAATTTAATAAATAAATAAATTGAAAGTCGAGTATGCTCGACTGTGGGATACCCGCTACACATATACCAAAAAATTACCAAAGCCTTTATTTGGTATATCGATGACTTCATCATCCAGGTTAGAAATATACCTTGGGCTCAAAATATATCAGATTGTCAGCCAATCCATCAAAGACCTGATAGCACCCTAGAGATTATAAAATCAAGAAAATTAAAAAAAAAAAATATATATTTTTTTTAAACATAAATAGCAGCTTTCCAATGAGCCCTACTTTTTTATTATTGAAATTAAAAAAGTGTTGTATTAGTTTTGTTATATTTAGCTTGACAATAAATTATATTATTTTTTTTTTTTTGCCTAAGCATATTCAAATCCTTGTTAAATAACTTATTAAATTGAAGAGACTGTGTTTATTTTTTTTTTTAGTAATATTATATACATTATGTGATAAACGCTTTTAATTTTGATTGCAGTTATCAAGTTTAATAGTCGGCTTCAATTGAAAGTTAAAAAACTTTAAGTGTGCATTCGATTCACAGTTCCCCCACATAATCATTGAGCTGCTATTAATTGTAGCACTTCTAGAGCGAAACACTCATTAACTGTAATTTTTGTGCGCTGCTGTCAAAAATGTTTACCACTTGAGCCAAAGGCGTTGCTGTAAGGCAACAACAAGAACAACAACAAGAAAAAAATGAACAGCCAAAAAGGCGCAACAATAACAGCCAAACAGCGGAGCAGTTGGCTTGGTTTATGTGCACTTCCGGCCGCAGTGGCCATTAAAGCGCTCATTTATTTTAATTAAAAACAATTTCCGTTGTTTAGCTGAAGTGTTGGCGAGCAGCGAATGGCGAGTGGCAAATGGCGAGTGTGTGTAAAGGGCAAACAGAAAGGAAATCATTCAATTGCTGGGCCATATGGTTTTCGTAATTATTATAACGAGCATTTTCCGCACGTCATTTCATTGGGGGTTCCGTTGCAATCACCTCGACTTATTCGCAATCCCATTCTTATTGCGGCATATATGAGATAAATGAGCGTAGTGAAAAATACTTGCACAGCTATTTGACTTATCTCTTCACACACACAAACACAGCGACTATTGTGAAGGGGCTCTATTACTTGTGTTTCCCAAGGCATTGAGTGGCATTTAATTAATTTGCAGGGAAAAAGAGGCATAGAGGTGCTCTCATCTTTTATCGTTGCCAGTATATTCAATCACTTCATTCAGCTTTAAGTGGTTTTTATGTGCTGCTCACATGCACTATGTATGTGTTCTATGTGTATCTATGTATCGGCTTAAGCTGTAAATGAAGTTCTGATCCAACTATCGATAGTTGGCAGCAATGCGAATGCTTTCAATTCAATTCAATTCAATCAACAATTGCTGCACATTTGCTTATTCAATTCACAATTCTTCGTCTCTTCTCTGCCCTTTGCAGCTGGAAGCATTTTAGACAACGGACTGTTGCCCTCTATTGCCGCTGTGGATGATGTATATATCGCCTCACTGGTCCATGACCACAACTATAACAGCAACAGCAACAGCAACAACAAGAACAAGAATAACCACAACGTCAACGGCAACCACCATCTGCACCACAACAATGTGGCTCAGTTTGACAATGCACTGGACGAGCTCGATGAGCAAGTGGACGAGACAACTTATCCGCCGCCAGTGTTTGACTTTGGCATGCCCCAGGAATATAACGGCACGAACAGGACACACGGCAGCCATCAATTGTCGCGTTGACAATTTGCGCGATAAATCGGTGAGTCAAGTGGGCGGTCTTATCTCAAAATGCTTTTCCCTTACACATAAATGTATTTCACTTTTTTTCTTTATGGATTTTTAACTATCGCTTAGGCAAATATTGACCCCGCCGCCTCAGGCAAACTAGTCAAGCTGAAAATCAAGTTACCGCCAAAGTCGCCAAGTTTCACGTTGGCTTTTTTTTTTGTATTTTACAGCAGCAGCTTTCAGTTTTCTGTTTCTTTTGTCAGTTTGTTCAGCTACTCGTATCGTTTTCCGGTTCCGCTTGCTTGTGCTTTGTCCTTGCCATCATCTCTCATCACATCTTTTGGTCATTTTCTTGCTTGAATGACAGAGTTCCAGCGTTCTCTTGCCCTCCGTTATGCTCTCTCTCTCTTCCCTCATGCTGTTTCTTGCTCCTTTGTCAGTCCATTGGCATTCGCCAGCAAAGTTCAGTTTATGGCTTTGCATTGTGTTTCATTTTTTTTCTATATTTTTTTTTTGCTCAGCCACCCTTACTTCATTTTTAATTTTGTTATTTTTTCAGCTTTCTTTTCATCACTCTCTTTTTCTTTTTGTATCTATTGATTGCTACGCTGCTTCATCAACTTTAAACTTTGTTTTTTTTCTCTGTTTTTTTCTTTGCACTTTACACTTCACTTGAGGGCGGAGGGCGTTGGGCGTAGGGCGTAGGGCGGACTGCTTGGTGGTCGTTTGTAACATAACTTGGTCTTCAATTGCTCTGAATTGTGTGAACAATTTTCAAACAGTGGCTACAAATAGCATTGAAAGTCCTTCGAGCACTTTGGCCGCCGCTGCTTCTGCTGCTGCTTCATCAAACTTAAATTATGTATATAACCTTTGTGCAGCATTTCAGTAACAAATAATGTTGCCACCAGAAGCATAAAATGTTTGAGAAATTTGTTATTTCTCCACGGATTAAATTACTATATATTTTATGAACGCTGTAGGTCTTAAATCCTTGGAGTTTGTTGTTTATTTTACTTCTGCCGAAAGCTGAGAAATTTATTTAATATCCGATTGCAAATGTTACACTAATGAGTTTAAGATAGGGCAAGGCTTTAAGTTCGTTAGGACACAAAGTATCTGTTTCGCAAATCTGAATAAAAGATACATTTTTACAGCTTTTAAGTTTGATAGGCATCGTAACTTTTAACGTTAACAAGTTTTGTCAAGTATTTAACAAAAAATGAAGCAGCCAACAATAGTGCTCTTTGTACCTTTGGCATCATTAATCTAAATAATTTCGAAGGTCAGTTAAGGTGCAAAGTTTGCAGCTTAACTTGAATGAATTTCAAGCAGCTGTTTAAGTTGCGAACGCAGTTTCTTAATCTATCATTGCTGACTGCCACTTCTCACGGTCCTTTTGCTGTACCCTTTCAATTTTTGTTTTCGACTTTTTTTTCATTTTGCTGCGACTTCTTTAGCCTTGCACTGTGAATCCACTTAGACGTGGAAGACCTATCGCCGTCGTCCAGCAAGAGCAGCAGCGGCAGCTCACCTTATTCATCAACAAGCTCGTCATCATCCATTCCCACTCTGAGTCAGATTTAGTAGCACCTTTTTGTTACTCTTATTCTTTTTCGTTTTTACTTTTTTATGAGGGGTAAGCGGCATTTCCTTTTCCCACTTTGACACTTTTAGTTTTAGCTTGAGCTCTTCTTTTTTTTTTGTATTTCACTTTGTTCAATGTCTTTTTTTGGTTTTTTTTTTCGATGTTATTTTTTTTTGGGTATTTTTTTAAAATTCTTTTTTTGTTGTTGTTCATGTCTGTTGGAGTAGCGAAAAGTTTTGGCTTGCCTGCGGCAGGCGCGCAGATTACTTTTCGGCTGAAGCCACCATTTTTTGGAGGCTTTGGCAAGTTTAAGCCGCTGACATTTTGGGCACGCACTTCGTCGTTCTCTGTTCGCTGCTTTGCAGGCTTTGCTCACAGCATTTCTGTGTGTGAGTGCCTCGCAAATCGCTTTGTCTGCCACCGATGCTGCTGCTGCTGTTCCACAGACGGTGAGAGTATTTGCAGAAAGTTTTTTAGTTAGTTTTTTTTCTGTTACCTACCGCTGCTGCTCAACTATACTCTACTGTACTCTACTCTCCGTTCTGTAGTTCATTTTGCTGTTCGGTTTATTAAATTTTCCTCCTTTATTTGGGCTTTGTTCGTTTCTTTCGTTTTGGGGACAGGGCAAAGCAATTTTTAAAATTGACTTAGGCGTTTGCCGTCCTTTTGTCCTGCACTTGCCTGGTCACACTAAATCTATCTCATTCTCTCTGTGTGTGTATGTTCTATTTGCAGGTATCCTGGATAAGGAAACGCGATTTGCACATTCTGACTGCAGGCATTCTGACCTACACATCAGACGAACGCTTTAAGGTGCGTATACGTAATCTACTTACTCTCTGCCTCTGTCCCTGTCTCTCTGTGTCAGTTTACCATCTACCACTATTGTTTGTATGTCTGAGCTCGTCTAGCTTATTAAATGGCCAAGAGGCATGCGCTGGCCATTTGTAAAGCCAAGTCGGCTTAATTGCGTATGCAATTCGGTGCTTACTCCTGTGCTGTTTTGCCGTTGCCCAACTTGTGTGCATTGATTAAATTTGCCCAAGGACACCTAGAGCCCCGCCTCTCAGCCCCAGCTGTCTCCGATAACTTAGTTGCCCTCAGCGATTTATCTATGCATTTTGTGTGCTTGCAGGTCGTACGCACCGCCGACTCCAAGGATTGGACGTTGCATGTGAAATATGCTCAGCCACGTGACAGCGGCATCTACGAGTGCCAAGTGAATACGGAGCCAAAGATTTCGATGGCATTCCGCCTGAATGTCATAGGTGAGTTAAGCAAAACCATCCAGCATCCAGAATGCAGCATGCAGCATTGCAATTCTCTCTTCTACTCTGATTTCCATTTTCGATTCATACGCATTGTCAGCGTGTCGTCGTCGTCGTCGGCACGAGTTGCAGGTTGCCAGCTGTAGCAAGTTGCAACTTGCGACTTGTAACTTTTTATACTACACACCACCCAGGGGAAGAGTCTTTTAAATTGGGCACAAACTTTGCCCAGTCGCTGACTGAAGGCGCATAAAGGAGCAACGGGTTTTCGCAAAAGTTTTCGTTGCTCATGTGTTATATTGTAACATTGATGTGTGTCTGTGTGTGTGAGTGATACAATGTTGCTTATATATACATATAACATTAAATAGGGGTTTTTGTTTTATGCTCAATTTAAAAGTTAGTCGAATTTTCTTTACTTATATTGAAAACGCGTTTTTAGATTAACATGTAAGCGTCTTTTAGATATATACCATATTTATATATTGTCCTTATTGAGCTATTAAATACATTATTTATTTTAATAATATTACATTATTTTTATATTACATTATTATATTACATTATTTATTTGTAAAAAAGCTACAGTCGAGATTGCTCGACTGTGCGATAGCCGCTACCCATTTTCAATAAAACAGTACTATACAAAATACCAACCAAATACTAAAAAATACCAAAATATAACGAAAGCTCTCTTTGGTATATCGATTTGGTTCTATATTCAAAATTGCCCTGGAGTACATATATGTACATATGTCTCTTAGAGTCTCTGAGATGTAAGAGTTCATACGGCTAAATAATCTTGGCTGTTGACGCTGATCAAAAATATATATAGTTTATGTGGTCGAAGATGCATTCTTCCCTTCTACTTTATGGGTAGCGGCTATTAAAATATTTTTAATTAAATTGTGTTGTGTATTGTAATCATTTTTTTTTTTTGTATCCGTTCAAAATGTTTAATTATTGAGTTATTAATAGTTTGATTTAAAATTTAAAATTCAGTTCTTAACCAATCTTTATTACTTAGATCACAATTTATTTACTTTGTATCTAAGTGAGTACGATTACTGTATGTGTTTATCGGTCACTTACACGCCAATTTATACATAGCCAATTAATTAAAGTACGTGTACGTTCCTATATCTAAAAACGTTAAAGTATTTTAATGCAATGGTTTTATGTATTCAATATGCTACTATACGTATTTCAATCAATTATAATCTGAAATTTATTTGTTTTCATTCAGAATGTTAAATTATTTTTAAGTGTTTTTTATTAAATTTTCAATTATCCAGTTTTTAAACTGTTTCTAAAATATAATTTACTCACATTATAATTTATTTATTTCAAGTTATTTAGGCAATTAGCCGCTCTAAGCCAGTTCGCTAATTTTATGTGTTTATCGTGTCATTTGCACGCCAATTTATACAGCGCCTCATCAATTAGAGTACGTATACGTCGTGTAGTCCGTACAGTTAGAAACGTTAATGTAGGTCAACGCTATGGTTTGGGTATATCAATTTGCAGGCATTTACGTATGTATACTCTGCATACATACATAGACTAGTTTATGTTGGTACGCAGTGAGAGCGAGAGAGAGAGAGAGAGAGAAACTCTGCCTTTTGTGGTAGCGAAACTTTGCTGTCTATTTTTCTACACGTTTTGCATGCAAACGCAATTTGCATTTAAATTCAATACTAAATTCATATGCTGCCTGTAATACACACCAGCCAATGAGGGCGTGGCCCCGAGGGCGTTACGTTGTCTGCGTTCGGGTTTCACTCTGAGCGTGTGTGTATGTGTATGTGCGTGGGTTTGTGTGTGTCTCGGTTTGTGTAGCAGGCATCCTTGGAGGTGTTTTTTGCACGTTCACACCACGATCTCGTACCATTGTTTTGGCATTTTACAAGTTTTCTACAATGGATTTCCGTTGCAGGCAATATTTTGCGTCTCAGCTTCAAGTCGCTGTTGCTGTTGCTGTTGCTCTTGCCTCCTGTGTATTCAGACACTCCTTGTAGTGAGTTAGTGTGCGTCTTTGTTATAAATTGCTACACAAAAGCATGCACGTTCATGTTTCATTCATGTACGTAAAATTGATTTCAAACTTTATTTTCGCCTTTTTTTTGCTGTTGTTGTGTGGCCCAGTCCAGAAGCCAACTTGTAGCTCAATGTTTGTCATCATGTCCAAAAGTTTCTCTTAGTTATTTATTTATTTTTCGCTTGATGTTGTTGCTGGCAAAGTTAATTGAAATTATTGAATAGTTTACCATCAAATTGCTTAGCTGAAAGTCTGCAAATCTCAAATGCACGTTTCGTGTGTTGTGTTGTGTTTTGTTATTTGTTTGCTTGGTTGTTTTGTGGAGATTGGTTTAGTTTGCTTTTGATTCACTTTGATTCAATTTAATACGATTCGTTTCGAGTCCGTTTCGTTGGGAGGTTGCTGTTGTTATGTATTCCCTAATGTGCATTCAATCGTTTACTTGACCACTTTTGGCCCACTTGACGGCCATTCATGTGATTCAATAATACCTACGTTAAAATGTGCTCACATCTTTGCTGTGTGTGAAAATTGTGAAAATTGGCGCACATGTCTTGACATGCTAGATTAAACACAAGTATACCGTTAGCTGTTGGCAGCACCTGGGGAATTTTTAACGTGCAACACAAATTGGCTGACAGCAGCCAACCGAGGGTTTATTTATAATAAACTCAACGCAAATCTCATCAACATCTTTTAAAGTCAAATCAACGCTGCAACATCCTCTAGCTTCCGTTACAAAATCTACTCGTTTTCTACATGTTGCAGCAAACTGCAGCAAAATTCGCAAAAGAACATGAAATATAATCTATTCCATTTCTTCGCTCCCCCCATTTCGTTAACCCACGCATAGCACTTTGAATTGGATTTTATCCCGGCGACGGGAAGTCGCGGCAATGCCAAGAAAAATTTATGCTAATGATTTGAAAGGCAAAAGTAAAAGCAAAAGCAAACAAAAAAAAAAAAAAGAAACCAAATTGTTGAGCGCAGATTTCACGTTTCGCTTCTGCAGTTGGCAGCGTGATAAAATATTCTGTCACCGGTCTTACGCGCCCAAAAAATGCTACGAAGAGGAAGGATTTCCTTAAAAATGAACAGCATTCCTCAACTCAGCTGAGGGCAAACAAAGATTTCGCTTTTTTCGAGTATGCAAAACATTGCTTTTGTTTGCACGAATTGTGACATGAATCATGCAATAAGTTTCCCCCAAACTTCTTACATAATTTGTGTGAACATTTCTTTTTTGGAAGATTAGTATAACCGTGAAAGTATGTGATTTAATTCATGAAAATTGTGTTTTCATATCTTCAGCAGTCTGCAACAATTTAAACCCTTCATTTGACCTGCATATTCATATTCACCTTCCCCAAAACTTGCAACTAGAACAGATTCACTTTTATTCATCGCTTGCCTTCGTTTTCCTCATTTATCTGCGCTGTGTAGTTTCTCTTTTTTTTTTGTTTGTTACATTCATGAATCTCTCTTTCGCTGCAATGTTAATTTGGCTTAGTAGATAGCTTTTCCTGACTATGATGTGAATTTTGAGGACAACTACATTTCCATACTAATTTTACGCTATTTGTTGAAGATTGTATTTTCATTTTGTTATGGGAGTTGTTGCAGTTTATTAAAGAATTTTTCTATCTACAGTAAAATTTGATTTGAGCACATAATATTAATTGATTTTGCACTTGTTTGGATTCTTCTTTATTTTGCTTTGGGCACATTTAGTTGGAAGTATAAATAGATTTTTTCTTGAAATATCTACATTGAAAATCTGGCTTATAAACAGAGCGAAGATCTGGCGAAGCAGTCGCCATTCAGGTGGCCATTATCTGAAGAGTCAATTTCAGGAAATTGTTCTCGTCTGGTCTGTGTGTCTTTGGGTTATCAAATGCCGGCCATAACAGGCACATAATAATAATAAAAAGAGAAGAATCGAAAGACAAGCATACTCGAGTTGAGAGTGCTCGACGTGTAGTAAGCTAGTTTGTCAAAGAATAACAAATATTAACTGACGCAATGGAAAATATTTCGTTTATTATTTCAACTCAGTGGGAGATAATTAACGCAAATATTATTTATGACAAAATTGTGCCCATAATTCAATTGAGTTCAATGCCTATCTATGCGATCTGTTTACAGGGTATATAAATATAAAGTGAAAAGACTGGGCGAGAAAACTAAATGAAATGGCAAAACTAGCACATAAAAATTTGTAACCACAAAGCCTCTAACATTTCTGTGTGTATTTGGTAGACGATGGGGATGACTGGGAGAATGGATTAGGTGGGTTGTGTGTTGGACATTTCATTGTTGTCGTTGGCTTTTGGTGTATCATTGACCCATTGTTTGTGAGGGCGTGGCAATGCCAATGAAGCTGTTGGCTGCCTGGAACAATTCTTGTTGCTGTCGCGCATTTTACACACATTTTAAGTGTTGTTAGCTAGTTGTTATTGTGACTGGCACACGCATACACAAAAAGTAGAGAAAAGAGTGTGTATGTGTGAGTGTGCCATCATGAAACGGAACCATTATGTCCACAGCGTTGCGTTGATGGCTGTTCCTGAGTACGGGAATGCGTGGCTTTCTAATATTGCCCATGATTTTGGGGGCGAGATAAGGTCTTTCTGTTGTTGTTGTTATTGTTGTTGTTTTTGGTGGCTGTTGTTGTGCCAGTTTGCCAGTTGCCAGCTGCCGCAGACAGAGACAAATGCAGAGCACAGTCGCCCCCTAAAGCTTGTCTGCTCGCCTGCTTCACTAACTGACTGACTCACTTATAGGCACTGAAAATTGGTTTAATGTTTTTTTCGTGCGTCCACCGACAGTTTGGCTAACAGCAGCCAGTCAGCAAAGTCAAATGTTGACGTTGTTAATGATGTGCAGTGGGGTCGAGTGGTTGATACGAGAAGTAGGATGATGGCCTGAAGCTGTAGCCATAGCAATGGCAATAGCTTCGCTATGTAGTAGACAGTAAAGCCGATTTCAGTGCGCTGCAAACACAAACAACAAGAGTTAGTCAGCTAGTCACCTCATATCGGTTTAGTTTTGTTTGTGGTTAACTTTCTGCTTCTTAGTTCATTGGCACCCAGTAACAATACAGTTGTTTTTCACGAGCCTGTCGTTTAATGTCTTTAAGTAATTCACAGCGAATTATCTTCGATAATTTCTGTTCAACTTGCCGCAATTGAGATAAGATATTAGGCTGTCACACTCATGTTTATTTTGTCGAAATTCCGTGCTAGATATGTGAAATGATATTGCCCTTTAAACTGATTGAGTTTCTGAAAAATAAACAATTATGCCGGCAGTATAAATAAATTACCTTTACATTGCCCAAAAGACCAAAGATATTGAACACTTCACAGCTGTCAAAGTTTGTCAAAGCTAAAAACATAAACATACGCATTTTATTTTCACAATAAGTTTGAATGGTATGCAATTAACTATTTTCGTAACTATTAAAAGCATGAATCCATTATTTTGCTATTCGAAGAGATAATTAATGATTTGTGCTTTAGCTTTTCGAAAATAATTTTATTTACGTGCATTAAAATTGATTTTCCACCTTGATAACTAAATTATGTCATGAAGTAAATCAACCAAAAGAAATTAAGTCAGCTAGTCAGCCGAACTAAGCTTTATCTGCAGTGTTTAAATCTCTTCCGCCAGCATATCGTAAAATGCCTTTCTAAAGTACATTTGGCGCACGAAAGTATGCAGCAATAAAGTTCAATGCTTAAACTTCAATTTGTGTTTAATGCCGGTCTCCAACTGTCTGTCTGTTCTGTTGGCTACTCAAAATCTGCTTCATTTAAGAGCCATTTTGGGCGGCGCACATTGTGTCACGTAGTTGGCACTCGTTAAAACTGTGAAACCTGCACATTATCGCAGGTGAAAAGTACTCTAGCTATGCGAGATGTTCTCGTATTGTATGCGGCATGTGACTGGCTGGCATCTTTGATTCCTCAAATGAAAATTGTGAGTCGTCGTCGTTGTCGGCTTTTGAAATGTCGTCATGCCAATGAAATTTCAACTGACTGGGCCTTGGCCACATGCCTAACAACCGTAAACAGTATTTGGAGGGAGGGGAAGTGTGTAACGAGAGAAGCATTACTCGATTAGCGTATGCGTGTGTGTGTGTGCAACTTGGAAATGCCATTAATCAATTTTTCGCACGTTCAATTGGTATTTTGCAGTAACACCGCCAGATGCCAAAGCGATTATAGCCGGTCCATCGGATTTGTACGTCAAGCAGGGCAGCGTTATAACGCTCACATGCCATGTGAAGCAACCGGCGAGTGCTGTACAGGATATTGGACCAATTTACTGGTATCGCGGCCCCTACATTCTAACGCCCTTTGTGGCGCATCCGAATGATGCAGCCATCGATTTGCAACGCATCTCTATGGAATCAACGCTGGCAGAGAAACTGCAGAGCAGGTAAGCAAGCGTGCAAGAAGCAGGCAGCGTGCTACAGAGTGAGTTCTATTGATTTTAGGAATGTGTTCATCATAATCACACGAAGAGACTCTCAAGTCGTCGTTGCATTGCATTCAGCCGTCAACACAAGCATCTGTCAGCTGGTCTGGCAAGCGTGTGAGTGTGTGTGTGGCTGGTTGCAAGCGTGTGTATCGAAGGTGTCTGCATTTTCAAGTGCTTGTTGGTTTCCAGCTCAATAGCCAATGCTCCAGCAAGCCAGCACTTTGAACTTTGATCAATGAAGCTGAATTCATGTGGTGGCAAACTCTGATTGGCCCCCCTTATCTCTTCCTCTCTTTCTCTCTCTCTCTCTCTCTCTCTCTGTCAATTGCGAATTGCTTTAAGCTTTGCTTTAATGTTGCAGATTACGGATTGCTAATGCACAGCTGTTGGACACCGGCAACTATACGTGCATGCCAACCACTGCGGAGGCGGCCAGTGTTGTGGTGAATGTCATTAATGGTAAGTGGATTGGCCGTCAGAAACAGCTTCATCTCTTTTACTTTGTTGTATTTTTTGTGTTTTTTTATACCCGTTACCCATAATGTAGAAGGGTATTATAACTTGGTGCCTCCACGAAATGTATTTAACACGCATAGTGGCTGTCTTTCTATCTGTCTGTCCGTATGGACACCTAGATCTCAAAAACTGTAAGAGAGATATAATTTTTGAGATGCAGATCAAGATTGTTTCAAATGTTTGCCACTCTCATTTCCGCCCTCGCAAGTCGATAAACGTCTAATAACAAGCGTAATTTTGGTACATACAATAATAACTATAGTATTTCAAAATCTTGAAATTTGATAGCGATCACATAAAAACTGTCGGAGTTATTCAGTCAATTTTATAGGAAAAAGGTCTACTTATTACGGGTCTTAGCTTTGGCTAACAACCTTTATGGTATATTTTGAATTCAGTACTATATAAATATACCAAATATACCATTTGTGATACTTTTAGGATTTTTATGGTATATTAATTTGGCATATTTAAAATTAATACGCCACTGTTATTCAAAATCGGTAGCGGGTATATCACATTCGAGAACACTCAACTGCAGCTTTCTTACTTTGTGTTTTATTTTACTTAATGCCTTTCTTGTGCTGAGTCGCCATATCATCTTCATTCTTCTTCTCGTCATCTTTCAATGTATATACAGACGAGAGTCCGGCTGCAATGCAGAAGAGCGGCGCAAATGGAAGCTGCCTGAAGCGGAGAGGCAGTCTCAACTTTAGCCTTGTGCTGGCATTGGTCGCCAGCGCTGTGGTGCGATGGATGCGTTGGCTTCTTGGCTCTGGCAACTTATCCTTAGTGCATATCAATTGTGATGTCAGGCAATCAATAAGCAGACCCACACAACAACAACAAGATCGAGAGCAACAGCGAGAAAAGCAGCAGCCGCAACAACAACAACCAATGACATCATGATAATTAAGTGAAACACATTTCTTGTACATAATTACACTGATAGATAACTATAATTTTATGTGTAAAATGGCATTGCAAAAAGGTGTCATACTTTATGACCCTCAATGAACAGTGACATTTAGTTTTAATTTATGCATAGCGTACAATAAATATATAAACCACATAATATATATATAACATGACATTATGTAACAATAACTATGACAAAATACGAAAATACATTTAACGATAGGCTGAAAGTATAATAAAAACAAACACACAAACTACATTATAAATCGCTGCTATTGAAAAACAACACACACAAGAAAAAAAAACAAAGTAATCATAATAATTATAAATGTAATTGCAAATGTGTTAAATTACTGGTTCACATTAATCGATGTACTAATTTAATTTAACACTTTCCCTTTGCACAACGCTTCAGCAAAAAAACGAATGAAAATGAATCACATCACAATAAAAAAACTCAATTACAAATGCAAACTAATCCATATAAGCGATATTCGTTTAGTCAACGATCGGATACCCTTACAGAGAGAGAGATTAGTCTAATTGTAATATCCTAGATGTAAGCATTGAAATATCCTGACTGTAAGGGTGTTTGTGGATAGTCGTAATAATAATAAATTAATTAATTATGTTGTTAATTTGAGCAGAGCAATTTATGCTTCTCAAAATGCAAATTCAGCTAGGTCTTCTTGTGTACATATATATTATATAGTATATCGGATATTTTATTTTATTTTCAAAATATTTTCAGTTTCCTTAATTAACAAATTGTATTTGCAATTTGCAAAGAATAGCAAAAACATAAACACATTCAAGTCGAAAGAGTTGAAAGATCCAGTTTAAATAAATGCAAAATAATCTCTCGTAAATGTCAGCAAAACTATAAATAAAAACGCAAACTATGTACTTGTAAAATAAGCATAAGTAAATATTATAAACAAAATCAAACTGCACACTTCCATACATATATACATACATACAAGACTTTCAGATTTTCAGAAGCCCGGAAGGAAATTGAACTCATGTAATTTAACACACAACATATGTATGGCAAAACTTCTCGACGACAACAAAGCGTGAGAAGCAATAAAAATTCATTTGATTAAAGAAATTAATTCACAAAATAGTTTTAATTTTTCCTCATTTTAAATAGGTATTGCAAAAGTTGGCAATTGCCTTTGACGTTGACAAACAACAAAATAAAAATGAAAATAAAACCAAAAATATATTCACCAAAATTGTTTGCGCGTCATTTTAATTAAATTTTACTGTGTCGCGTCCATTTATTAATGAACGTGTTTTAATTTGTAATTATTGCAGCTTAACGCAATGACATAACAGCGCAAGGACGGTTAACGGTTATTGGGCTTGCCTCTTTGTTTCGGCGTTAAATCAATAAATTGTTAATATAGCCAAGGCCTAATTTCATTTCACTTTATTCTCGCTTGTTTTTTTCGTGCCAACAAACATGCAAATTAAAGCAGCCTACTCAAAGTAAACGGAATCGCTTCAAATTAAGCGCTTCAGATAAGCCCAACAACGACTGCTCATTAATTCGCACTTGAGCCGCACAACAGCGCGTATACGTAATATGAGTGCCACAGCGTATGTGTGTGTGGTTCGTGGTGTTTGGCTCTCAGGGCCAAGGCGCAAAGTTCCCTCTCGGACTCCCAGTTGTGGTCAACAAATACGGACTGTTGATGGCGACCCCGCTTTCCGCATTCCGCTCCCCCTTCTTCTCTTTTCCGATTTGCGGACGCAAAGCGCGACGCTTTCTAATTTTGGGCTTGCGGCGCGTATGAGTGATGTGTGTATTATGAGTGCGTTTGTGAGTGTGTGAGAGTGTGTGAGAGTGTGTGAGAGTCCGAACAGTTGTGTTTGTGTGCGGCCGCATAATTACTCGCAGTTCAGTTGTTTAAATGAAATCATAAATTATATGCACACGCGCCAGCGTTTCACTTAATTGTGGGCAAATATTTTACACGCAAACAATTTAACTGACTGATAAATGTTTCTATTGCATTTTTCGCATGCACACACCAAATTTATGCTCGAATACGTTGATTAATTCACTTATCAAATGCCTTCTAGCTACGTTCTCCATTATTCGAATTTAATTTCGACTTATTATTTCATTAACGGCACGCATTAAACTGATTATTTATTAATGAGGTTCAGTTTAGAGAGAATTAAAAACTAATTGCAATTTCCGCCTCTTGCTATGATTTTTCCATTAAGGCGAGAGATATTTCGCTGACCTTTCTGCTGAAAATGGTCTAATTAAAATTGTTTGATACTGTCATTAATATAATTCTAGTTTCAGCAATAAACATTTGTGTGCTTATAGTTAATGCTGTGCCTTTAAGTAGACGCAGTAGCGAAGGTCATCAGATGCCTGTCATTAATTACTCTGGCACTTTCTCTATCCCATTTATTTCATTTGTTGTACAGCTTTTGTAGCCTTGTGGGATTTGCAGGAATTCGTGTGAGTATTTTTGTTGATGATTTGATTTTGTCAGAAAGTTTTAGAGTCAAAAAGTATTAAACTGGGGTTTTAATTGATTTATTTTATTATTTTTATTTATAAAAATATATAAAAAACTTTATTTTATTAAGTATTTTATTACTTTGCCAACCACACAAGTTTGAGAATATGTTACGTAGACGTAATATGAACAAAATAAGTCTAAAGGCATAATCTATAGAGATTTTCTGCAAACAATTAAAAGGGCTCATTAAATGTAATATTTCTATTGTTTTGCTGGTTTTTTGGGACCTCAAAGCTCATATAACTGTATAACTTAGAAAACTTCAAGGCTATATACATACATTGTAAAATCGAAAAATGCTGCTCAGCTTTTGAGAAGATTTCAAAATGACAACTAAATAAAGTCAGCAGTTAATTAGAGCGTTGTTGGCATTCTGCCAGCGTGATCATCATAGATAGCATGCCGTGAGGGGTTGCAATTAAAATTGAAAAATAGTTTCATGAGACAAGTTTTCAAATTTTTCGAAGCGCATGCAAAACGCTTCAATTTTTGTTTAATTTTGTATGCAGCGCTCAACTTGCTTGTTATCGTTGACTGTTGCTGTTGCTGTCCTTGCTTCTGTTGCTGTTGTCACATTTTGTAAACTGTCGAGGCAACAGCGGCAGATAAATTGACCCATTAACAGAGTGAGGTAAAAGTTGTCCGTTGTGCGGTTTATTTCCATTTGCCAACGCAAAATGGCTGCCGTTCTTGTCATCGCTGTCTGCTTTTATTGCTGTTGTTATTATGCTTCTGCTGCCTTTTGTTGTTGTTTATTTATGCCGCCAACTTGACGCAACCATTGAAAAATCTCCGCGGGCCAGCAACACAGTGCCACAGTGACTGCAAAATGCAGCTGAAGTCGTCGGTGGCCATGTCACCTGGGCTGCAAAACTTTTGAGATGTCATCGTTCGTCCACGTTGACCTACAGCGCCGAGCCAAACAGTTATGCAATTTAAAAGTCAACCACGAAGTTGGGCTGGGCGTGATGGCGTTGTTGCTTTATATGCGGGTATAAGTACCACAAGTTTAATTGTTATACCCTGTAAGTAAACAAAAGTTCCAACGGGGAATATATAGAATACTAGAATACAATGCCAACAAGTCAACTAATGATTTTCAAAAATAAGTAAATATTTCAACAATATTATTTATTTGCTATTAAAATTTACATTTAATTTATTTAAATTGAAAGATATGTGTTAGTTGGTTTCTCCGCTGCTGGCGGTTTATGGTACTTTATTTCATCGGGCAAACTAAAATTCATATTATAATTTGGCCACCACACAAAGCGCAAAACAAAATGCATTGCAAAACCTAGCGAGCAGCTCATAAAAAGTTTTATCGTTTTAAAGTTGTTGCGCGCAATTTTGTGCAAAAGTTAATTAAACGCCGCAAGCGGGTTTGCCAAGTGGGCGTGGTAACTTGTTGTGGCTGAGTCATTTTTATAAATAAATCCTCAAATAATCGTTGCTGTTTTTGTGTTTCTTTCGTTTTTGTTTTTGTTCTTTTTGTTGTTCATCTTTTCTTTTGGCGCTCAACGAAGCATGTTCTTAATCAAATCCAGTGCACTGTGGAGTAAGTCTAGATTTTATAAGAATTATTTCATAACTTTAATGACTTTTTAGATCCTCAGATATTTTTGGAACTAAATTTAAAGTACTTACATTTTATGATACGTTATCGTTGACTTAAAGTGTTGCACTAAAAAAAAATGAATGAAAACAATTCATAGAATTAGTAGAGAGAACACAGATTATAATGTTAATGTTTATTGTTCTTGAGGGTTTCGCAAAGAAAGTTTCACTCCTTGCAAACCGATTATTATACTAAAAATATATACTGCAAACTACAAAAGAAACTAAAAGCAATTCGAAATGACTAACGAACCTTTTGCTATTAATATTAAGTTATTTTAGCCAGTTTATTTTAGGTTTTGTTCAATATCTGCTTGATTTGTAATCATACAAATTAGGTAATTGAGAGAGCTTTTCAATTTATATACATTTTTATTTAATTATCTTTTAAGATAATTTTTTTATATAAGAAAAATTGCGTTGATTTCTTATGCAACAGAAACTCTTTCGATTTTTGTAATGTATTTTTGTTTAATAAGAGTGAGTTTATATTTCGATCATATTAAATTGCCCAGCAAGTCCTCTATATTTTTTTAATTTTGAAAAAAAAAAACTCTTTAACGCTATACGAATATTTGTAAGAAACCACATCCCAAAATTTTGCTTAGTGATACTCATGAGTTGTGGCGTTTATTAATTGTCGAAAAAATGCAAATTTTTCCCCATAGTGCATTGTTGTAATTAGTGTTGTTATTGCTGCTAATGCCATTGATGTTGTTGCATGCGTGCAAATGGCCTCAGATACAAATCACGTATTGTTAAGCTTTTCGGATTAAGCAAACAAACAGTGCGCGTGTGCGAGATGGGGTGTGTGTGTGTGTGTGTATGTGTAGGAGAGCATGCCAAAATGCCATAACGAGTCACATTGTTGAAAAGTATGCTATGAAAATTTGCATATCATGAAGGGGCATTTATATTTAAACTTATTAATATGATAGCCCCACTCATTACCGTTGCAAATTGTTAAGCCTACGAGCCGAGCCAGAGCCATATGTGAAGTTGACCTCATCAAGCATCAGGCACTTGACACCCTAATATCAGTATAGTCACTCACACACACACACACACACACACACACACGCATGCCGCAAAACAGACTTGTGTAGAATCGTAATTCAGTAAAACCACAAAATGGCAAAAAGAGAGAAATGAAAATATTTGCTACTCACAAAGAGAGAGAGAGAGTGTTGAAAAAGTTTTTAGACGCTGTGCAACGAGCCGGGAAATGCAGAGCCTTTGTGCCATTTAATCTAATCTGCGTCAAATGAAATAAATTAATCCCCGACCCGGTGTCAGCCAGGATACACCCGACAAAACAGTTGCTATTGTTGTTCTTTGTTGGGCCTCTTTCAGCTGCTTTTGTTGTTTGGGGCTGTTTAACTTTTACCACTAATTAAGTGCTTACACGAAGATTTCCGCAAAAATGGCTAAAAACGAAACGAACGCTGAGCTCAAATGCTCGGCCACTGTTACTCCAAAAGCAAGACAGCGCAACAGAGAAGGAGATAGAGAGAAAGAGAAAGCAAGAGAAAGCGTAAGAGTGTGGAAGCGATAAAGTGAGAGATAGAGGAAACGGAAGCCGGAGAAGCGTGAGGTTTGTATGTCCTGTTTGGAGCATTGAAAAAAAGTGTTGGCGTTTAATTATAAATTTACACGTTTCAACAGAAAAGAGCAAGTTGGCTAAAAAGGATGGACACGTCAGCAGCACACACACACAGACTAACATATCCACCCAGCAAACACATGTCCTTAAACTTCTACACCCTGCATCTCAGCTGAGGAAATGGGTTATTTTAATATTGAATTATTGCAGCTAGAAAAAAGAAGTAAGGATTAGAAATTAGTTAAGGTGAATTGCTAAATAAAAGTATTTTTGCAGGCTAACTATGTTTTTGGATAGGTATTTTCTTAAATTATTAGAGAGTATATTGTCGTCGTGCAGCTTACAAACTTTGCACTACTTCACAATTTTTTTGCTCTCTCTTTTTTTTAGGACGATCCGTCCCAGGATCCGTGCCCAGACTGTTTGAGGTGCCGTTACCATTACTGGACCCGGGCACGTTTGATGTATCTTGTTTGTTTGCCTGCTTGGCTGGCATGCATAAATAAAGCTATGGGTCTATTTGCATGCTGGCATGCTGGTGGGTTAGAAGGCGTGGCTGTGGCTCTTTCTCCGGCTGCGCTGTTGCTGCTGCCCCTTTTACACACGTTGGCAAATAAATTTGTTAAAGCCCAAATGAAATATGTTTATGCAAAACACAAAAACCGTACCAAAACTAAACCGAACAATGAGGCGGGGCAATTTGTAGGCATTTAAAATTCACTTAAATAAAACATTTGACATGTGTGCACCATAATCATTTACTATAAATAAATTTTGTGCCCCGCTCAGCAACAGAGCGAGAGGAAAGTTGAACTGCAATAGGGGCACATAAGGGTGAAAGTGCTGCAAACAGCTCATTAAATGTGTTTGGTATTTAAATTATAATTTAAACAAGTGAAATGCAATGTTGCACTATTTGATTTATTTGCCGTTAATCAAATGATGGCCCACAATACAAAACAAATATCGTAAACCAATAAAAATACGTATGCCAATCAGGCAAATGCAAAATAAATGTCAATCTGAAAAATATTTGCGCATAAATATTGCTCTTCAAAAGGGCGCACAACAAATCATTATCGTTATTGCAAAGGAGTTGCATAATTGTTGCGATTAAAGTAAAGTTGATAATGTTTAATATTTGTACTTAAAATTATGGCAAAATAACATAAAACAACTTCCATCCTTATACCACAAGAGTGTAATAAGTATTTTTGCCTCTGGCTGCCTCCGACATCGCTGTAGATATTAATAATATTCCACACGAAATAAGGGCGACAAAAGTGCACAAAGTTTTTGATATTCGTCTTCACTGCTGGGTAGATGGAATGCACCTAATTACACTCACAGTTGGACTTGTGAATAGTGGTAGTAGAAGTTTTGCACAATGCGCCAGAGGATGCAAAACGCCAGCGCCGTCGACAGCGCCAACTACAGCGACAGCTGCAATAACAAATGCCAAACCGCCATCATTATAAAAGTCATTAAATTTGCATTGTTGAAGTTTTACGCGTAATTATTTTCAATCATAACGCTGCCAGTGAAACAATTCTCCATTGAAACCAAACTCCAATGCTCAACTCCCTAACCGGGGTAATAATAAAACAATACCCTCAATTTGACATGCAACTTCCGTGTCATTGACGGAGAGCTTGAGCCAATTATCCTTATAAAATATGCATGCGATTTGCGGCTCATTATGAAATCAACGAGTAATGCGCAAATTTGTGCAAATTCAATTATATGTCCGGTCTTCTCTGTTTACCAATTGAATTTTCACTTGACAACAATTGCATTTATTCGGTTTGTTTGCCATTTTTGCTGTTTTTTGTCATGGTGTAAAAATGTTGTAAAGTGAATTTTTGACGGAAATTAAAAGTGCTTGCGAATCGATTGAGATGATGACCCACAAGGCGCATATTTATTGCGCCTATTTGTATGAACGGCAAAAGGGAAAAGGAAAGCGAGAGTGAGAGATAAACCAGAGTCAGGCTTTAATGCGACTGATGCGGTGCTGTGGCTGGGATCGCTTTGTCAGGTCGTCAGTCATTGTTGCACTCGCTGCCAGTCAGTTTGTCACTCGGCTCTGTCGCATTGAAAACTGAAAATTCATCATTGGTGCAGCAGCAGCAGAAGCAGCAACCGGAGCAACAGCAGCAACAGTGGCAGCGTCAAAATGTGACAAGTAAAGAGATTCGCATGATAAATGACGCATAAACCGACATCAAGCTAGCAACAAAAGAGGAAGCTCAAGAAACAAATATATGGCAGCCAAAGATCACGCGCTGAATGTGAAGACGAAGACGAAGACGACGACGACGATGATGATGATGATGATGCACGTTGTCGGGAATGAAGATTTATGACGAAACCGAAAGCCATTCGACATGTGTCTCTAGTTAAGTATAATACTACAGCAACGTATAGAATGTGTGTCTTCATGCCTTTAGCTAGTTTGAAACTCATTAGAAGTCACTTCATTTAGCTTGCATGCAAGGCAACGTAATTGCTATAGTTCGTTTTGTATGCAACTCTTTCAGTTTTCAGCTTTCAACTTTGTAAATGACATTACTCATACGCATCGTGGCATTGTGAACTTTACAAGCGAAGAAAGGCAAATAAAAACAACATATACAATGCAATTCACCTTTTGTTCTAACAGCATGAATTACTACTGTAATTTTTCGAGAGCCTTTAAAGTGCTAACATTTTCGTCTATTGTTAAAACAACAAAAAAAAAACGAAAAAAATGCAGAAGCATTTAAATCAAGCACACAAAGGGTCATCAACACAAAATGAAAACAAAACCAAAAATAAATAAAAAGGTCAAAATTATATAATTGAATTTTTCTGTTGAGGCCGCTTTTAATTTTTGTGAAGAGAGCCCCAAACCGCACCAGCTGTTGTTGGTGCCAGGTGACAGGTGGCTGGAGAACTAAAGATTCAACCTGGCAGAGGATGTTGAAACGGGGAGTCGCCTTTTTGTGCGTTGCTCTTTGTCGTTGCTTTAATGGAGTTGTTGAAATGAAATGAGCGGCATTTAGCAGCCATAACGAGCTAAAGCTCAAGTTGCCACATGGGCTGGTTCACTGCTGCTGGCTGCTCGGCTGGGCTCATTATCATTCCGGCTGCCATTGTTGTAATGTCATTAGGACACATCTTTGTACGTTACGGGGCCAGTTGAACAGCTGAACTCATTGAGGACCACGTTTAATGGGCGCGTCCCGTCAGTATGCGTGTCAGCTAATTAATAAAAACAAAAAACGAATGTTAAGAAAGTGCCGAAAATCAAATGAGTTGAGGCTAATGCTCAACATTATTACCCAAGCGACGAAAGCCAATAAAATGTACCCAACTTGATGCCGTACAATGCACAAAATTGCTTCATTATGGAGCTTAACAAGTTTTTAAATTTGCTTAAATACTTAAGAGCGCTTTGCCTCGGTAGTCCGTATAGCTTTCAAGGCTAGAGTAGCATCTACCTCATCCAACATCCAGCAACAGCAGCAGCAGCCACACAGCAGCTGAAATGGAATTAAAAATACGAAACAAAAAAATGGCAAAGACGAGAAGTGAAGAGAAGAAAAGAGAATGCCGTAACATTTCTGGTTGGTGAGCGAGAGCTGGCCTGTAATGCCCATTGCAGAGCATACCTTTGAAAAAGTTACCTTAATCCTTAATTTAATCCGAAATGAATTTCATGCTGAGATTTGACTGCGAACAGCAGCTGAGAGCAGCAAGTGAAGACAACCAACAACTGACAGTTCGGCCAGTTGTTTTTGTCGTTTGCCAACGGTGGCAATTTTTAACTGAATTAACATTTGGGGATTTCGTATTTATGCGTCAAACACAAAGCACATAATGGAATTGTGCTGTAAGTAAACATTCTACCATGAAAAAGGTGCCACGAAATATGCACATAAAGCAAATAAGCAAAATTATTGCAATAAGATAAATTATTTCCCTTCCATAGTGACAGGTTATTACAAAAATTGTTCTACTTCAACGTGTATTAGCTCCATCCAATGTTATTAATATAAACTTTAATCTTTTCAGTTTTTAATCTCATCTTGTAATTTATTAAGGTATTTCGATTTTTTATTTCGCTACATTTTTCAGCTGCACTTCATACAATTTTCAACGTCAATTTCGTATTTTTTTTATTTAGCGCCTGTCACATTTTCTGAAGCTTAAAAAAGCGGGGTGAAAGTTTACTTTCACAACGATATTAAATAATATTGATAACGGCGCGATTCACGCTCGATTGAATGTGCCAATTCGGTGCTGTGCTGCAGCCCTCATTTCGGAATGTGAATTCAGCGATAGAAAACTACACGCAAAAAACCCGCTGAGATATATTCATTATATCGTACAGTGAAAAATAGTTAACAAGTCATCTGATGGTATGGTGTGTGTAAAAAGAAAAAAAAATTCAATTCAATTTTTATACGCGGGAAATATTCAACATCAATTTTTATGCGGAATTCAAAGTAAAAGTGCAGTGAAAAAAATGCTGCATAGTAGATATTATTGGTTCCATTCGATTGACTTTTGCAACAGTTAAGAATTGATTGCAAAAATGTTGTGAAGCCCACAATGTCAATACTACTATATTATGATAAATGTGTAGTTGGTAAATATCAATATTTTACTATCTTGTGAAACAGTAATTATTATTTAATTGTCATAGAATAAGAATAATATTTCTCTATTAAAAACATAAATTTATTTTGATTATCGTATTCTAAATCATAAATTATTAAAATACCTATTATAAATATAAAACTTCAAGTTAGAGTCTCGTCTATTCGATATATGTATAAAATGTTGGACGTTGTGCTCTGATCTTTTATTGTTACTCAATATTCTTAGCGAGTAATTAGCATTTTTGATTATTTATTTGTTGTTTATTACGCTTACTTAGCACCACTTTTTGTGTCGTTTGAAGCTTCCTTGGTTTCTGTAGAATCTTCTTTGGTATCCTCTTGGGTTTCCGTAGAATCCTCATCGGCCTCACTGGAGTCTGTTACTTTAGCCCCGGAACAGGCGCCATTATCAATCACATATGTGGCCAAGTCGCTGTTGTCATCGCATGCTTGAAGTTCTTCATTGAAATATTTACCAGTTGGGCAAGTGGAAGTCGATCCATGCTCGCCGTGCTCGCAGTAATAATACGAGTTACACAGTTTATCATCGACAGCATTGGCAAAACCAATATAAGTGTCCTGACAGCGATTGCAGGTGGCAATGGGAACAGCTGTTTGGCGCAAAACACACGTCTCCTTAGCCACATCATAGTAGGCGCCAGTGGGGCATTTGTTCAACTGAAAGAGGCTGCCGTCGCAGACATAATAACTGCCACACACCTCGGGATCAGCTTGCTTAGTGCCGAATGTGGTGCAGGTTGTAGGCACTGGATCGCTGGTAACTCTGTCGCAGGCACCGGGATACGAGCTGTAACCGCACTCACCAGTGGATACAATGAATGCCTAAGGAAGGTCATGAATAAATCATCAAATGTTAACCAAAAATAATTAGCAATTACTTACACTTGAGTTGCAGGCAGAGGTTGAGAGCACGCCGCTGTCGCTGCAGTAGTTCCAGGTCTTGCAACTATCGGTAGCACCAAAGTACACGTTGGGTGGCACCACACTGCAGATCGACACATCACCAGATCCCACTGCATTGCTGCTGCATCTGCCGTACACACATCTCTGTGTGGCACTCTCGAATTTGAGTCCATCAGCACATTCACCGTTGCCGGCAATCTTATCGTCGTTGCACCAATACCAGGCTTGACAATTGCTCACATGAGGCACCCATTTGTTGCCAGTGTTGCCGGCACATGGATTCGCCAGGCCATAGTAGCAGCTCGCCTGGCCAGTGGGCACACAGCTCTGTGTCTTGTAGTTGTAGGTGTAACCCGTAGCGCAGGTTGCCTTCTTGGGCCCCGACGATGTGCATATATAGAAATAATCGCAGGATTGCGTGCCTCCAATGCGAGTGCCAGCTTTCACCATGGTGCACACTTGGGTAACATTGTAGGTTCCTTCGAGGACGACAGCGGTTGCCAGGGCATTACCCACAGCCAAGCACAGCACAGTTGCCAATAAGTAGTATCCTTTAATTAACAACGATACTTATACATTCAATTTAAGATCCATTTCTTATTCGCACTTACCAGACATTGTATGCAAGTTTACAGTTTTTTCGTTATACTAATTGAAATTTGCCTTGTAGCAGTCTTATTTATACTATGAAACTTCTTGCCAAAAAAAAAAAAGAATCGCTGATAATTATTATATTATCATTATCAACAAATATGGCTAATTCAATGGCGTCACACGCAATTCTTTTGAATTTCAATTCCAACATATCTAAATCATTATCGCGCTGCTTTAACAAAAGGCCGCTACAAATAGTTATTAATGCAATTAATGTTATCGTAAATGTTTTAATAGATGTCGTTTAGTGAAATACCCCAAGCGAAGTATTTGTCAAATATTTAATCTTGAAGTGAATTTGTTTACATTTGATTTATGCCAATTATACAATTTAGTATAATTTTGTTAAAATGCTTGCTTTATTTATTATTGGTGGCCACAGTTTTGCTTATAGCTATTTAGTTTCATTACTGTGTTGTTGTGGTGGCTGCGACAGTCACTGTGGTGGGTGCGTCAGTCGTTGCAGTTTCACCTGAGACAGTTGAAGCGCTGGAATCAGTTGCACCTGAAACTGTCGTAGAGCTAGAGGAGACACTGGCTCCCTTGCAGGCACCATGCGTTGGCACGTATGCCGCTAGTTTGGAATCATTATCACATGCCTGGATGTCTTCATTGAAAAAGCGTTCTCCTGGACATGTGGTAACAGCGCCAGCCTTGCCGTCAGAGCAATAGTAATAAGTGTCGCAAAGCTTATCGTCAACAGCATTGACAAATGTAGTTGTTGCATACTGGCAACGATTGCAGCCAGCGGCCGGAGTTGCAGTCGCACGAGTGACGCAGGCCTCTGTGCCGACATCATAGTAGGTGCCAGTGGGACAGGTTTGCTCCACATAGGTGCTGCCATTGCACAAATACCAAGTGCCGCATGTGGTGTTACTTGGTGCCTTGGTGCCAGACGTAGTGCACGATGAGGGCGTGGCTGCTTCGACAATTCTATCGCAGGCACCGGCATCGGTGCTATAGCCACACGAACCGGTTTGCACAATGAATGCCTAAAATAATCAATCGAATCATAAATAGGAATAGTAAAATATATAAATGTTGAATTAGTATTGACTTACGCTTGACGCGCAATCTCCAGTTGATAGTGTGCCGTTGGAGCTGCAAGAATACCATTGCTTGCAATTGCTAACGCTTCCAAAGTACATGCCGGGTGGCACCACATCGCAATAGCTTGACAGAGAGTCTTCATCGGTGCTGTCAGTTGTTGTGCAGCTGCCATAGACGCATGTTTGGGCTGTGGAATCAAATTTCTGTCCGCTTGGACAGGTGCCAGTGTTGCCAATCGTTTCGCCATTGCACCAGTACCAACCATTGCAAGTGTTCACTTTTGGCACAAAATTGGAGCCAGTCTTGCCAGCACATGGATTCTCCATACCATAGTAGCAGCTCACCTGGGCGGTGGGCTGGCAGGTCTGAGTCCTAAAGTTGTATGAGTAACCGGTTGAGCAGGTAGTCTTCACGGGTCCAGTTGAGCTGCAGACGTAATAATAATCGCAGGATTGAATGCTGCCCAGTGAGGTACCTGTCTTCACCATGGTGCACACTTGGGTCACGTTGTAGGATCCTTCGAGCACATCGGCTGCCAGAGCATTGCTCAGAGCCAAGCACAGAATCGTTGCGAACAGGAAAGTACCTGGAATTCATATATCTCACTTTTGGTAGCTCATCCTTGATACGATTGCGATTTGTAATTGTCACTTACCAGCCATGATAGGTAATTGTCTAGTAAACACTGAATGACTTTGCTGCGCCATTCTTGGCTTTTATACCTAAAATCTTCTTCGCAATTTCAGATAAAGCCACATACGTAAACTGAAACATTTTCCAATTTTATTTAATTTGATAAATGTGGCAACATAAGCTTGATGCTTGTTAACCAATTTTAATTAAACGCTATCTTGTACTTTTCACAAGCTATTGCTCGCATCACGCACAACTTCTTCCGCTGATAAGAGTTGCAAGAATTTTTCACTTTTTCCACGAAATAGTTTTATTTTTAGGTTCTTCATTTGTTGTAATCAATTGGCCACTCAATTAAGTGCTTGTCTTTTAACAACATATAATTTCATAGAAATCTCCTTTTAATTTATAGATTAATAATATTGCTTGCTTGTGCCAGTCGCGATTTTAGCAATTAATTATATTTTGAATTGTCTAAACAGCTGTTTTCTATTTTTATTAGTTTTGCGCGATGGCAAAGCTAGACTCTGATTTTAAGTTACAAGTTTAGTCGTCGCCCTGCAGTCGCAGCATGCTGTGCAGTCGAAGAGGATTGTGCATTCAATTGATTGTTGCTGCCTTGATTATCTCAAGTTATTGTACGGGGAAAATTGTGATGGAGCATTCGCGTCCGCTGGATATGGAAGACTATTGTCGAACACTAGACCGATTGCAGCCAGAATACGAGCAAAGGAATTGTGCTCAGATCTTGGCGGAAGAGGAGGAGCTGACGATGACCAGTGAACTGTTGATGGACACCGATCAGCGTTGCTGGTGGGGATGGGAGCTCTTTGGACGACGTTGCCGCAAACGCGTTTAACTTAAATCATCGCATAATTGTTGCAGTTCTTTGAGCCATTGTACTTTTAGGATTAAATAAGAATATGTGGGAAAATACAGCAACAGACTTTGACTTTGAAATCGGCTTAAAGCAGCTCAAAATCTGGGCCACACTTGACATGAGTTTGTCTCACACACAAAAGGCAGCTGACTGAGGCATTGACTGACTGACTGACTGCCTGACAGGCAGAGAGGAAACTTCTACGGTTAATGCCATAAAACTGAACTGGCAACATGCGCCGACCATCAGTCTACGGGCTTATGTTCGCATTATAGTATAATTATTTTACATGTTTTCGGGTGCTGCGAGGTTTGCGAGGTCGCACACTTAACCCTAATCAGACCCCGGTAAAACGTGGCGAAGTCAAACGATGCCACTTTTCACTCATAGCTTGATGTCTTTGCCAAAAGTCGTTGCTGCCTGACATTGCGTATACGCCCCATTTGACGCAAGACCATGCAAATTTTGTACAACAACAGAAAGAGACTGACGAAGGAGAACTAAAGAGGGAGCTAGAATGAGAGAGAGAGCAAGAGAAAAAGAGAGAGCGCCGCATAAATCCAAGACAAAACATGGCCATTTTTGTTTATCAAACTTCCGTATGCGAAAAATTGTTCAACAAAAAGTCAATCAACATCCGCAGCCATTTCGTGTTCTTTTTGTTTGGCTATTGTTGCTTTTGGTATTACTATTGTCATACGTTCATACGTAGCGTTGTTTGTTTGTGCCGTCATTGTGGTAGTTGTACCCATCATTGTTTCCGCTTCGGGCTCCACATACCTCAATGGCCACTGCATTCAAGTCTAGCGTCGCCGTCAATCACCATCTAGATACAACAACAACGACAACAAACATCAATCTACAACAACAATAACCGTGTTTTCAGAGCGGTTTACCTGTGGTTCTTGCCACAGCTGATTTCACACGTGTTCAACTTAATTCCGATGACAGAACATGGCACTGCTATAAATTGTCGCTGACATTGTGATACGGCTAAAACATTTGATAAGAATTGTTTTTCACTGGCCAAAATACTCGTATTGAATGTTAGACTGTAAGATTTTGGGTTAGTTTTATCTATCTGTTTGTATTTCGTCGAAATCGTTCGATATCAATGTCAAAAAAGAACTAACCAAAATTTTATTGACATTTTCGTAATGTGTTATTATTCAATTTAACTATACATTAAATCCATATTTATTATATTTAACTAAATTTAAAATTGGAACGAATTTTATAAATATCAATGTCAATGCTTATGAAAATATTTATAAATAGCAGTTCATAATAACTTTAAAAACCTTTATTAAATAACAATTAAAGATGAAAATATTTATATGGAAACTATAAATGATGGTAATGTTATTACAAGTTTTCTTTTAGCAACTATTAAATAAACTATACTTCTTTATTAAGATTAAGTCATACATTTTCATCATCATTTATTATGCAATATTTTAAATTATTTCGTTATTTTTATTGATAAGCTATAAAAGATCGTTAACATTTTTTGTATCTTAATAAAAATTCTATTTAAAAAGAAACTGAGTAAAAGAATTAAACATTTTCGAAATAAAAAAAAACATTTTTTCGCACTTTGACTTTTTCACTTTCACAGCACAAAAACTGGAGCTTGGCAAATAAATACGAGCGCAACTTTACATTTACACGAATAATTTCAATTACCAAAAGAAATTGAATGAATGGCGGATTAATTGAAGTGGAAAACCAACCAGAGGCAGTAGTAGTCGAAATTACATTTAAAAACAGCCGCATGCCCAAAATACATGCTCGTCGTTTGCAGTAGCAGTTGCAGTTGCTGTAGCAGTTGAGGCAGGCAATGGAAAATATTGTAGCACAAAACCCCGAAAACCAAATGGCAGGCCAACAATGAACTCAAATGAAACAAGAACAACAAATGCGGGCAACCTGGACTGGTTTCAGGGTATAAGTTGAGCCACAAAACTTTGCAAGGCATGCAAAGAGCGAGTGAGAGAGAGAGAGACAAAAAAGAAGGGAGGTGAAAGGAGGAAGAATGGATCGCGCATTTCACTGCCGATTGCACAAACAAAGTAACAAGAAGCAGGTGAGTCAGAGACAGGTGCGCTGACAGTCAGCAGCCAACAGACAGTCGGATACCAAAGACAGACGGAGAGCAGGAGCAGGACGACAGACACGTGCGCCCCAAAACATTTGATGCAACATTATCTGCAGTGACATCCGCTTTTGGCTGGCGGGCAAAGTTTATGCAGCCAGCTCAAGGGAGAATCAGAAAGAGGAAGGGGGAACAGTCCAGGCATCTGACTACCCTAACGAAGCAGAACGGCGAACAGTTACGCAAAATTGCCAACGAGTGCGCATTGTTACGCGCCACGTGGCCCTACAACCCTTCTCCTTCACCTTCCCCTTCCCCATCGCCATCCCTTTGCCAACAGTGAAAAGTTTTATTGGCCAAAAGTGCAGGCAGTGAGTCGTTGGCTGACTGGCTGACTGGCTGGCTGGCTGGTTGGCAGCGCGCTGCTTAAAACTTGACCCACAAAACTTGCCAGCTATTAGAAAAAACTTTGGCAATAAGCATGCGTAAGATAGCTGAAGACTCAACATTGCTACCATGAAGATACTAGTCAGGCATATTCGTAGATATTGTTCGTACTTAGTGATAGTTACCACAAAAGTGCTTGTCGAATGTCAACATCAGAAGAACTCACTTTATAGTCCACCAATCCGTATTCAAATTCAATCATCAAAATTCAACCAGCCATTGGAGTGCTTAGTAATCGAGTAAGGCCAAGGGGGAATACCGTAAGAACAAATCACAAATAATACCTTTGACCACCAAGCAAGCGCGATAAGCGTTATCAATATGAATCACACTACGTATGGAAGTGGCTATAATTAGTTTTAGATATTTCCTGAGTAACACAATTAATACATTACCTACGATCACATCAAGTGCCACTCGAACTACTCAAGTGGCTTTGATAACACATTTATGACAGACTAATTTATAGCATTAATATTATTTTTTTTTTTGTGAAATATCATTGTGACTAATTCTCAAACTCATCTGTTAGAGTATTAAAAACCCCACAAATTTATACTGAAATTTGCAATCAGACATTTATTTTCATTCATATGCACATAAAAAAAAAACTCATTTATCACGATGATATTAATTTGCAAAGCTTATGCGCTGACTGATGAGTCAATATTTTTTCAACCAAATCACTTTCTTATGCTTATTTGCTAATATCGAGCTAAAAAAAGCAAAGGGAATGGCAGGAACAAAACTCAAAGATACAAGAAGACATAAAGCGTTTGTATTTTGTGTAAACAGTCTTATTTATCCACATGTTTTCTTAGTGCATATAGGTTAGAAATTTTAGCAATTTAATATTTCCATCGACTAAATTTTGATATACCTTAAAATCACAGCAATCGTCGATTAATAAATCATCATATACAACTTTTTCCATCTAGTTGTTATTTAGAATATTTGTCGTCAGATGGAATACACTTTTTATTAAAAATTGATGTGTGGCAAATAATTTTACAGATTAAATTTAAGTTCAATAATTTCTTATGGCGTAAGTAATTAATGTTTTTACATATAATACTTTTACTTATATATGCCACGCATTTAGCGAAGAAGATTATAAGCCTGGCCAACTGCCATACCCAGAGCAAGATGAGCGCAAAAAGTTTTGCTTATTTCATTATAAAGGCGTGCTCCTTGTGCTAATTCCATTGCTATTTAGTCCGATTTTACTCGGACCCGAAGTGCATGTAAGACAAGTGAATAATTGAAAATGGATATATATAGAATTTAAAACTTGTTTGTTGCAGGCATATCGCATGATCTATCTGACAGTTTGTGTTTATCTCTATTACATTTTCAATGTTATGGCGCAGGGTGCAATTGCATTTATTTTCATTGTCTTTATACCGATATGTGGTATATCGGTAGGTTGACTTACTTGACTCAAAGTTTTCACATTAATAGAAAACTTTCAACTTGCAGACCTCGAAATCGTTATGTACCGCCCACTATTCCGATCTAATATTCGAAACATATGGAGCAATATTCATAGGTCTCGCCATGGAATCATCAAAGCTAAACGAACGTCTGGCAGCGACTGCGATTAGCTTCGTCGGCGGCAATATAAGATTGTAAGAAATTTGTATATTCATTCCATTATTAACTTTTACCACTACTTCGCAGTTTGCAATTTTTGCTTTTTGTAATCGTCGCTGAACTTTCATTTTTGTTCAACGCCTCATTTGTGTCCGCGGTTTTTATGAAGATAGCAATGTCAATTGTCGCCGAGTACAACACGGTGCGCATTAAATATATGTTGCCTCAAAAGACAAGTACATTAATAATTAATTATTATTATTTTACAGGCTGGCATATTGACAGCAAATAGTGAAGAGGAAACATACGAGCGACAGGCGTAAGTTTGATTTATCGATGTTGTACTCGTATGTACTATCACTTACTTGATTTCCATTTGTTTTCAATTTGCTAGCAAGCCGTATCCAACTTGGCCAGTCGTTGGCATTTATTTGACCGTCTGCTATGCATCTACAATTGGCGCAATGCTCTCGCCATTTCAGAATCCCAATGGCATCATCTTGACCGTCTTCAATCTGTAAGTAGACGTAATTCCAAAAGAATTAATTTAGCATATTACATATCTTTCAGCTTTATGAAGGCGGGTGTAGGTGGTATTATTATTGCGATATTACTCGCACATATTCTAGGATATATCGTGGCAATTCTGTGGATTCAAATTGTTTTCCTTGGCTTGTTCGGTGGACCAGTGAAGGAACAAATCGAAGCTGCCGCAGCGGGCAAGGATACCATGACCAAGGCCATGAATGACAAAAAAACGCCATGGGCCCATGGAATATCCATGCCAATCTTGTTGCCCTATTGATATTATTTACAATGATAGCGCTAGTCTTTCGAAGCCCCCAATTCATAAATGGATGGGATGATGAAATCCACTTGGCCCGTTGTGGCGCCTCAGCCGCTTTGATTGCCGCCTGCGTGCTGTTCTTTGCGATCCCAGCAAACTATTTCTTTTGCCGTTATTACGTGTGCCGTGAACCCGATAAGCCGGGCACATCTCCTTCTTTGGTCGGCTGGAAGCTGGTCAATTCGAATACGCCTTGGGCCCACATCTTTATGTTGGCAGCCGGACATGGCTTCGTAGTTGGTCTGCGAGATTCTAAATTGCTGCTGTTGTTGCAACAGATGTTGGTGCGCAAGCAACTCGATCTCGGCTACTGCCTCTTCTTGGGCAGCTCATTGGGCACGTTGTTCACATTCCTGGCGCCTGGCACCGCCTTGGCTCGCATGACACTGATGCCAATGTTTAAAGCGGTGAGTGATGGCAATGATCTATTTTATTTTCATATTTACTTGCTCTTTTTTAGGGAATTCAATTGCGCAAGGGAACTGGCAGCGTTGGCATTCCGTATGCTCTCTCGCTGCACAATCAATTTTTACTGCCTTGCAGCAATGCATCCAACACAATTGTCGCCGGTTGGGGCAATCTCAGACCCTTTCAGTTTGTAAGTACCAATTGCATATTGAATTCCTTTGCATATGATACTAAGTTTTTCTTTTATAATTACAGATAATTGGTGGCATTGTGCCGTGTATATTCGTTTTCGCGTCAATTTGTATTGGCATTAGAGCCTTTGGCGAATTTGCCTTCGACGGTTACTTGAAGGTGGAAGATGATGACTTTAAGTACACCTATAAGCCCTAAAAAAAATACCCAAAGGCCAATTTGCGTTTGCAAGTTTCACTGCAAAAACTTGTTTTCATCTCCCAAAAATTACATATGCGCCAAAATGACAATCGCCGTCAGCAGCATCAGCATCAGCAGCAGTCATCCATCTACAACAGACATTGTCAGTTGACTCTCATTTTGTGCAGGGTTGAAGATTCCTGCACCGTAAAGCATGGGTCGGTTTTTCCATCTTTGTTTTTTTTCTTTTTTTCTTTTTCGCTTTATTTGTATTTTTGTTGGTATGTTGCAAAATGGCGCAGAGAGCGCAGCATGTCGAGCAAAAAACAGTCGTAAAACAGAACCCAGCTGACCCGACCCGGCAGACCTCATGACAATCGGACAGACATCCGGAGTATTGTATTTGGGTGATATTGTGAATGCAGCCAAAAAGCTAAATATAGTTCAGCTATCGTATGCAGTAAGAGAAACATTTGGCTATTATTAAATCGTGTAGTAAATTCTAATTATAATATAAAGATTTCTCTTAAAAGTTTTGAAAGTAATCAAGTACCTAAAATATTTTGAAAGTTTCGAAATGACAATGTAAAGCGGTATTTAATATTTACAGCAAATTAATATTACATTAATTCATATACATAATAAATAATGTTATATATAATATACAGAAATATAGTATATATATTCAAAGAAGTTGAAAGACATTAAATATAAAAAATCTCCAAAAAAGTGCCATAAATAATTTAGTTAAAATAACATATTTAATATTATGTGTAAAAAAATATAAAAAAGTTGGAAATAAAAATACTAAAATTGTAAATGACTTGTGTGAAAAATTCAAAATTAAATTTTTATCTGCATTTATTTTGCCAAGTGTAGCACAGGTGTGCATAACGTGGCTTAAGAAGCATCCCACTTTTTTTTGTGCTGTGCTTGGTAAATAGAAATTTCGCAATTTGTGGCGAATGAAGTTAAAATGTTACCACAAATGTAAACCAGCCAAGAGGAACCAAAATACGCTTACTTTAAAGAAAAGTCCACTTTAAGAGTTTCATTAAAGTGTTTGCCGGGCATAAACATTTGCATGTGGTGGCAACGTCGTGCAACGCTTTTAACCAAATTGCACAGTTTCGCATTTAGGGTAATCCCCGCCTGGTCATTCGCACCTAATTCGCATTGTTGTAAATCCAAACATTGCCCACGAAACTATTCGCACTAAATAATTCATTTGTTAATTTAGACATCCTCGTCCCAATGGAGCTGCCAGTCGAGTCGAGTTGAGTTGAGTGGCGCCCCCCCAAAAAAAAGTGGGCGTAGTATTCACACACTGTCCAACTAGGAACTGTTCCAATGTTTTGTGTTGGCTTAGTGGCGTTTGCAGACACTCTGGGATGCCGGTCTGGGATGCCGGTCTGGGATGCCGGTCTGGGATGCCTGGCAACCTTCTGAACTGTTGCCCATTTGTGGGCGCATTTATATGCAAACTATTTAATTATTAAATTCGTCGCGAGGCAGTCCATGAATATTCATTATGCTCACGACATTTAAGAATTTGCCATTTAATTGTTTTATTTTGTTTTGATTACTATGTTATTTGTTTTGCATTGCCTATATATGTGACCACTTGCAATCGGATAAAAAATATATATTATATGTATGTTATGGTAATAACAGATTTTGCAGTCGAGTTTAAGTAGTATTTTAAAAATTTAATTAATTAATTTAAAATATTTTAAAATAAAACCACAATTTTTGCTTTTATTGAAAATATTTAGCGGGTATCTCACAGCTGAAAAGTCTAAGCTTTAGCCTTCTTACCTGTTTTGATTTCTCATAGAATTTCTCTCTATCAAATTCCCAAATTTGAATATATTTTTCTATACACCTTTATAGAAAATTCATATCAATAAATTTCCCCGAATTTCAATATATATTTATGTGTATTATGTGTACATTTGCACCTTTCAACCGCAACTAAGCTATTGTTTTCCATCAAACGAAAATCATTCGAGCATCATTAGCCTATCATTGCCAAAAAAGTAAATTTAAATTTGTAATGTAATCATAATAAGCTTGAATATTTCGACTGAAATTTCAAATTAACCTACTAAGATGCTCCCATAAGCTGCCACACTTGTTCATCATCTCTTTATCGTTTTAAAAGCCAACGAAAAAAGAAAAGTGAAAATAAAAGGAAAAATTAAAATGCCTTGCTTACATTTTATCCGCCAACCAATTGTCAATTTCATTCTATTTTAGCCTCGAGCCCAACCTTTGGAAAAATAAATAGGGGAAGATGCATATACGCACATACATAAGTAAGTATATTCAAATGGCATGCACGCCCTAAGCTGATTTTCCCCTCTGCTGGAAAATGCCTATACCGTGACTTGACTCCCTGCCTGACTGACTGACTAACTGACTGACTGAATGGCTGACTTACTTGATGGCAACTGGCGGCTGCTGGCTGGCAACCTGCCCATCTGACTTCAAGCTCATTATCCCTTTTGACATCTGCGCAGATTTCACACTGTCAAATTGACAAAATTGTGCACAGGTATTTCAGATGTGTTCTAGGCATGAAATTTAATTTGTGGCATCCCATTAAACGAAAGCCAGACATTCGACTTACGACGATGTCCCTTAGTTTCCCTTAGTTGTGAAATCGTTTGCAAACAATTAATTTAGCTCCAGCTGCAGCATGAAGTTTTGCTCGTGGACATAAAAGACGTCATTCAAATGGAGAGACACATCAGCTGCATGTTGGCTCATGTCAGCTCTATTAAATATACTAATGACTGACAGACAGCCGTATGCCAAGAGCGAGTTGCTATCATTGAAGGCAGCGCATGAAAGCAGCTTTCATTTCATAGAAAAAAACTCTGGCTGTCGGCTGACTGAAGTTATAGAAAGCCACGTCAACTCTTTGCTTTAGTCATAATACATGGCAAGTAAACAGTCTTTTCTGCCTGCCATGATATCGCACAATATTAAGTATACGCAGTGTATAAATAAATCATTTTGTGTGCGTTTTATCCTTGGCGTCGCTTCACTCGACACTCGTCTCTCGAGAGCTGCTTCTTACTTTATAATTAAAGAAGATTCCTTTATCTCGTTGCGGCATTTTTTTGTGTAAATGTATATTTATTGCGACTGCCGACCGCAGAACGACGACGGCGTATGCGCAACATTAAGCATATGTACGGCACGTTACACAGCGATTCATTTGTCAACGCATGTCGGAAGCTGTAATATTGTAATATCGTAATGTAAATTCTTTGGTAGGTAAGCAACTAAGCCGCGACTCACTCGGCGTATGCGCAATGTGGCGCTAAGCTTAAGCGTAATGCCCGATAAGCTGTTTAGCCCGCTAATTGATTTGTTTGCCTGCCTCTGACGCCGCTGGCTAAACTGCGAACCGTGCTAACTCTGCTATCTGGCTGCTGTTGACTGATTACGTGGCGACTGACAGCATCAAATTCAGCCTACAGACACATTGAGGTCTAACCGGGGAAAATGGAACATGCTCAGAACAAACCGCAGCAGTTTCTCTCCACGGGCCGCAGCACACAATGCACAATGCTGTGGCTGTGGCTGAGGCTGTGGCGGTGGTGGCAGCAGTTGTGGCAGACGACAGCCTGACAACCGCACAACTTTTGCAAAATGCATTCAAATGCCACAGTGCCACAATGGTGAGTGTACAGTGTGCCCAGTAAGTAAACATGCTGTCAAAATATTCACGCCAACAACGCAGCTAAATGACTGTCCATTGTCTCTCATTTATGCATGCCGGCCTCTTAAATACGAAGCATTAATACTTTGGCCGTAAGTATGACAAATCTCTTGTCTTGTGCCGTATTTCATCGGGCTTTTTCATGCTCCGATTTTGCTTCTTTTTTGTTAGTGAATTCACTTGCATTGTTCGGCTCGGGACTGCCCTGAGGACTTTAAGATAACATAAATGTCTTCGACTGCAATAACAAAGGCAGTAACAAAACAGGATGCCAGCCAGCCATCTAGGCATCCAGTCATCCTAAGAGAGCCTGACATGTCAATAAACTTAGGTATTCATACCCTGTGCACATAAAACATCAAAAACTGAACATGATTACGACTTCCGCAAATTCCTTCAAAAGAAATTAATCTAAAATCAAAGCATATAACTTTTGTCTACATATCGACATATTTCTGATACACTTAAACTAAATGCTTTAAGTTAAAAACTAGGGTATAATCTAAAGACTCTCGATTTAGCCAACTTTCGCACTTTTCAGAAGTCCTTTGTGTGAAGCATTTTAGGCATCTGGACTGTAGTTGTATAGATGTCTTTTACAAGCATACAATTTCAAAGCTCTTAAAGTTGCCCACAATTTCAGTAATAACATTCTATTTGCACTCAAAGTTGTCATGAAATTAAATTCTTGTACGCTTTTTTTTTAGCATATTCGTAAAAATTGTTCGCATAGCAGAAAATCAATGTCCGACAAACGCATAAATGTCTACATTAATTCAATACATTATAATAGTAATAACAATAACAATGCCGATAGTGTCAAAGCTTCGACATTTGTCAGTATTTATCAGCAACAACAATAAAAACAACAACTATTAATGGCAAATGCAAATGCGTGTAAAAAATATTTCAATATTTCAATAAAACCGAATTCAAAACGGAAATGTAAAAATTATAGAAAAAAGCTAATAAAATTAAAACGATTACATCGCATTATAAATGATCAGAAATGGATTTGAAATGTCGCCCTCAATTATTGCACGCTTAAAATGAAATGGCGCATTGCAGTCTCGACTTATTTAATGCTCTTTCAAATGGAATTACATAAATAATCATCAAAGAATTGTGCTCAATTTTTTTCTTGATTGAATGTAGTTGGTATTTACGACATTTGTGTAGTAATTCTTTTTAAGTGTAGTGTATATTCGGTCTGGCGAATTTGATTGTTTATTTTTTCTTAAATGTTGTTGCTTTTAATTTGCCAAGCATAATGAAATGCGACCCGAATCAAAACGCAAAATTCATTTGCCATTTACAGTTTGAAGCGCAACCGGAAATCAGGCGGCCATGACGCCATCTTTTAAAATGGACGCTTGTTTTTTGTTGGTTTTGTTGTTGCTGTTGTTGTCGTCTCTCTTTTTGTGGTTGTATTTGTGTTTGGTCTCGGGCTGTTTTCTGTCTGCCTCTGGTGATTAGCTGTCACGAATTGTGGCGAAAAACAAAAATGAATTATTACCGCGCTGCGTTGAAAATGTTGACATAGATTCAAATTATTTGTAACAAAATCAACGAACTGTGGCCGCATTGCCACCGCATCCCCACACCCTCTCCGCAGCGTGTCCCAAAAACACGACCACTCCGCCATCCAACAGCAGCCCCTCAAGCATCAGTGGTCGCCAAACAACAAAAAGTGAGAAAAAGAAAAAGCGACGCTGATTTGATTAGCTTGAAAATGTTTTGAGAAGTCCGCAACGCAACGCAACGTAAAGTGGAGCAAATGGGGGAAATGCTCGAAATGGTCGAAGGGAAAGAGTTTCCTCTCCAAATTGCCCGACAAGTTGTTCAGCACATTTTGCAGAATTTGTTATAAGAAGGCAATGGAATGAAGATGAAATAATTTGCGTAATTAATAAACTTTTGTGCTGGCAAACTATTTCTTATAGTTCATTTATTCTGAAGGCCAATTCAAATGCTTGCAGCTATAATTTAAGGCTAGCCTTAGCTCACAGATCTCTCTCTCTCGCTCACTTTCTGAGACTCTGACTAGGCCAATGTTATTGTCATCATCTCAAATCCCCAGCCTCCGTCACATAATTAGACCCAATGCCATGCCTGCCACGTATAGTATGTAGTAGTTTTGTGCTTCTTTTCCATTCTTTCTTAGCATATTGCCAAGGGCCTCGAATATAATGGACAATCTGGCCAGGCACTGAGCTTAGCCTGATGCCATTTATTCCAGTTCTTTGTGCCATTTGCCTTGTTTACGTAAGGTTTGATTGTTGTTTGGTTCTTGATTCCGGCCTCTTATTGTACGCCATTGACTCATAATCGAGAAATGCTTACAACACGAATACAAACACGAAAACGAGCGCCAACATGGACACGGACACGGACACGGACACGGACTATGGCTTCATTCAACTTCCAGATGCGTTTCCATTCCATTGCACAAGACTGGCGAGCTGGCAGCCCTCACTTTGGACCTATTGTTTATGCCCGTATATAGAATTTAATTCAACTAATTTTTGTTAATTTTTCGGGCCACAACACAACTTTGCTCGTTAAATAAGGACCACAAACAAAAGCTGTTTTTGCTTCGACCAAAGAAGAAGGTAATGAATGTCAATGTAAACCCCATCAGGTCGCCTTAGCTCCCCCTTTTCACTTGTGGCATTAATTTCTGCTGTGTCAGCAGATAAATTGCAAAATATTTGCACAGTTTGCTGACAGTCATTGGCATTAAAATGGATACAACGATGCGTCGCTTGGTCTTAAAATTCAACTTTTCAGTACATTTTTAAACAACACTTTCATCAAAACTCCATCTATCGGATAGGATTTCAATTATCAATCGACTTGGGTTTGCAAAGAGTTGCTTACTGTATTTAGATTGAGGGCAGAGGTCAAATGTCTTTTGAGCTAACATATTCTCCATTTAATACATCTCTTTGACTTTGTAGCTCTTGCCCAAAGCAATCTTGGGCAGCGCCATCAAATATTCTAAATTATAGCTGGCGGCAGTTGCTGGCCCACGGTGAGTATTATCAATATTAACAGCGGTGACAATGCGGTCAGCAATCAACTAATTATCCATAATTGTGCCACGGGCACTAGGTAATAGCAGCAGCATTATCAGTAGTAGTTGTCGTGCAGCTGCAACACATTAACTAATTGCAATGAGCTCTGCACTTTCTCACCTGAGATAAGCACACGTGTGGAGTTGAAGAGTCCTAAGGCGACAAAACCATTCTCTTATACTTCGGTGTATGTGGCTACGACTGTTCGTACACTTGATTTTGATCTGTGTCGGATTTGTTTTGTTTAATGGAAGAGCTTTACATAAGAGCTTTGAATTGATCACTGCAAAAAAAATTTACTCAAAATTTAAAAAAAAAAATTGTCATTGGTTTTTATTCATTCTTTTATTATTATGTATAATATATATGTATGTATATATATGTATGTATATATATATATATGTATGTATATATATATATATATTATGTAAAATAATAAAAATATCCATATTCCATCAAACAAAGAAAGCACCTTAAAACTTTGTTATTATAATTCTCTTCACTAAATTTAATTTGATAACTTCTCGTATATACTTCATTTTATATTGGGTTAATTTCATGCTAAATCTTTTTTTCAAAGTTTTTTTTTTCAATTGACACTATCAGACGCCAAGCTAGCAAACATATCAAAACAAAAACAACTAACATTTGCTAGCAAGCTGTGTGACAGCTGCTTTTATTGTCGCCGAAATAAAACAAATAACAAAAATTCCTCTAATTGCACGTCAAAACTTTGCAATGTTCAAAGCAATCTTTAAAGCTATTTTTGGCTTTGTCCAATTTGCTGCGAATCGCTTCCGAGCACGGATACCACAAGTGGCAGCGTCTCTAATACTTTTCGGCTATCTGGAGGATGCGCTGCAGGCGATGCTGCAGCTTCGAATGCATGCACATCATATGGCAATGCTTGTGAATGGATGGGAAATAATTGGAGTTATCTACATGCTGCTCGATATCGCCATAATTCTGACTGGCACTGTGCTAATTGCGTGCAGCTGCAACTGCAACGATGGCAGCGGCAACGGTGTCGCTATGCTCTGGCTGCAGCGCACTTTGCGAGCACTCGCCTTTAGTATTTGGGATTATGAATTGTTGCTGCACTATTGCGTCGATGTTGGGTGTTTGCTGCTGCTGCTGTTGGCAATGCGGCAGAGTCAACGCCAAGCAACTGCTGTCGTCTGCTGGCAACATGACAGACAACAACAGCGGAGCTTGCAACGTTTGCTCTCGGTCGCACGCATTGGCATGTGTTGTGTGTGCCTTTTGTGGATTGTCGAGCCACATCAGGTGAGTCAATAGAACAGAGAACTAAGCTGCCGCTGCTTCTGCTTCTGCCATGCAATACTTATCGTCTTTAGATAATTAACAAACCATTTGCCGTGGCATGCTTTATCTTAATGCTGCTGGGAATTCGCTGCAAGTTGTTGGCCAGCCTGATGATTGCACCACTGCTGTGGCAGGCAAATGGATCGCTCATTTGGGGCTGGAACGATTTAACAATTAGCCTGCAATTCATAAGTTCAATGCTCAGCAAAGTGGCTGGGCTTTTGCTCCTCACTCACCTTGGCGGTGGCAAGTGGTCTCTGGATGCTTTAATCAACCGCACCACAAAAAATCCACTTAATACTGGAGTCTGAAGCAGCAGCTTGAACACAACACTTAATGTTGCTCGGAGAGGAGTCAAAAGACCAAGCTGTAGATTAAGACATGAAAGCATCTTTAAACGCTGTCCATTTGTCTATTACTGTTTTCGTTTTGCTAAATACCAGATGGTTTTTAGAGAGATTTACATACACACATTCTGATTGGGTATGAGAAAGAGAGTGTATCAACTATACAAATACCGAGTACAGCTGGGATTTTTGGACTATTTGTTTTCCCATGTTTCACTTTCTCTATGTATTCGCATTTTATGCACGGCATCTGGCTCATGAAGCCGCTTCCTTAAATTTTGTTTCCTTACCTTCTTGCTCTACTTCAGTTTTTTGTTTGCGTGAATTATTGAAAAGTCTTGAGCAGTAGCATTTAAGCGGATTTACCTTACTGCGAATCCAACGCCAACTGTATTATTTTTTCAGCTTGCGCTTGAAAGGAAATTGAAGTTGTCCGAACCAAGGGGGAATGTTGTGTGTGGCGTGTTAAATGCAAGAGGCAAGATGAGGCACAAGTCAGCAGCCAGCCAAGTGGGCGAGTTAAAAGGGGCAACAGAGCTGCTAATGAGTTTTGGGTACCAAGCACCAGGCGGTGGGCAGAGGATGCATTTAACAAGTAAGACCCGGAGAGAAACAAGTAAGAAAGCTACAGTCGAGTGTACTCGACTGTGAGATACCCGCTACCCATTTTTTCTCAAAATACACCGAATATACTGCAAAAATATTGAAAATATACCGAATGGTATATTTGGTATATAGATATAGTACCGCATTCAAAATATACCTTAGACGGCACAATATACCAGATTGTCGGCCAAAGCAGCTAAGACCCCCAGTAAGTATGCCTTTTTGCCCATACAGAAGTATTTCTTTGATAACTTCGACAATTTCGACTCGAATATTTTTGATTTGCGGGGGCGGAAGTGGGCGTGGTAAAAATTTGAAACAAACTTGATCTGCGTGCAAACATAACAAGTGCTGTCGAAAAAAATTAAAGCTCTATCTCTTATAGTCTCTGAAATCCAGTGTTTCATACGAACTTACAGACGGACGGACAGACGGACATGGCTAGATCGTCTTGGCTGTTGACGCTGATCAAGAATATATATACTTTATAAGGTCGGAGATGCCTCGTTCTACCTGTTATATACATTTCCTGCCGGCACAAAGTTGTAATACCCTTCTACCCTATGGGTACCGGGTATAAAAAGAGAGCACATTGCGATAACGTCGCTGGATGCACTGACCTTCGCTCTTGACTTAAAACCCATTTGCATAAGCGCGACGCCTGGTGGATGGCGCCCTGGCAAGGATATGCGTATAATCATCGTCCTGCGCCTTGTGCTTCTGGTGTGTCTGGTGCTGAGTGTTTGCTGCTGCTGCTGCTTGTGTGTGGCGCCGTTTTGCTTTTGTTTATCCAACTGACGTCGCTGGTTGGCAAGCTTGTCTGCAATGCGTTTCCTTAATTAAAATTCGCCAGCGATTTATTGACCTACCCGTTAAACGAACTGACAGCATGATAAACAAATAAATACAATCACAGTCAGCCAAAAAAAAATAAGGTATGAAAGGAAGACACACATAAGGCAAAAGACAATGCAACTGCAAATGGGCTGAGACAATAAATACTTCAATGCAAAGTGCTGCATAATTATGGTAAACTGTATTATGGTACAGGTAAACTGCAAATGAAATGCTACTTAAATTCCGCTTACTCCCGTTTGCAATTCGTGTCATTGAGCATCATAAAAAAAAATCCACAGCTTGTACATCTTACCAAAATTATTCTCCTTAAGGAGCGCGCCCTTTTTGGCGCTCAGAGGACCAGCAAAAACCAAAATGAGATAGTTGTCATATGCAAGTAAGTGCATCCATGTAATTTTCTAAATGAAAACAAGCGACCTAGCCACAAAAATAAAAAGAATGTATTAAAATGCAGGACAAGACCAAACAAAAAAGCAAAAACAACAGCAGTAATAAGAGAACAACAAGATTCTAACCAGAATGCAATTTTCACAAGTTGTATTAAGAATCATAAAAGAGGGGAAAAAGAAAAACATCAAAATAAAAAAAAAAAAAAAAAAAATTTGTGAACAATATTAAGAATGTTGCAGCAGAAGAAACAAACAAAACACTCAGACTAAGTGATACCCTTTAAGCAGATTCACCATTTTTTTCCTTTACCCTTCTAATGCATAATTAATATCACTCGCACTGGGTATTAGAAATTTAAGCGGAAAATGTTATTTGCTGTGTCTAGAACAATTGCTTCAGAGGGTAGGGATACATCTTGCTGTTGCATAAATTGTTACAAGTTTATTACAGGGTAAACAGAGAGGAAAAAAGCTGAGAATAAATAAAACAGCATGACAAAACCGTTTGCTCAACAACAAGAAATATGCAAATGCAAATCTCAACTGGCAAGCAGAAGAAGTAAAAAAAGATACAGACACACAGAGCGAGAGAGAGAGAGAGGGAAAGAGAAAGGTGAATTTTGTAGGGGCCAAAAGTGGAGGCGTGTCACGTGGCGTATGAGCAACGACATTGCGTATACGTCTGTATGTAAATGTGTTTAATTAAAATGGTGCAACAAACATACCTGTGTGTGTGTGTGTGTGTGTGTGTGTTTGTGTGTGTGTGTGCGTGCGTTTAACCGTTAGTGCACACTGCAGAGCAACATTTCACATATGCATAAGTAAAGTAAAACAAATACTCGACTCGCACATGGCTGAAGACAATGTAAAACCGCAAAATTCCCCCCTTGGTGAACTGCGGCTCTTTAAGCAAGTCCCCGGATGAGCATTTAAATCTATTTACCTGCCTTTGAAGGTTGCTCTTGCCACTCAGGTGTTACTTTTGTTACTTCTGCTGCTGCTTCTTCTGCTGCTGCTGCTGCTGCAGATGCGGATAAGAGTAATCAAATAGTCGTAAAGTTCGAGTGTGTATAATTAATTTGGCAAAGCCTGTGAAAACAAACCACAAGAATAGAAATTGAGAGCTGACAAAACTTTGGCAAACATTGAGGTAACTGAGGCAACTATAAGTCGCATTCTTCTCTAACACTTTACATTCCCAAAGGCATTCTCTACCAAATTTCATGTGCATTTAAATGTGTATTGACTGAAATGTGCATGAGATGCGAATTATATGAGATGATTGAACCATAAGAAAATATTCTTTACTAATATAATGATATATCTTAAAATATGTTTTTTTTTTATATTAAATTGTTAATTATATGTTTATTATTAATATTATTAATGTTTTTATTAATGTTTTCTATATTTTTAGTAGAATATGATTATTTATTTATTTATTAAACTTATTAAAACAAGATAAAATTGTTTGATTGTTGGATATAATTTATATTTAAAAATACGAATTCTTAAATGAACAACTATAATGATTGCATTTTACTTACTGACTTTGATAAGAAATTGTAAGGTAGATATGTATATATATATATATATACAAGTAGGTTAGTATTTACTAAATATAAGTTAAATGTACACCAAAATTAGATGATTTAGCAAGAATTAATAAAATAATCAAATAGAAATAAATATTAAAATAAACTTGTAACATAAAATTTAAAAAAAATGTTGTAAAGAATTCTATAGAAACTGTTTAAATTTTCAATGTAATTGTTGCCCAAATAAAAGAAACCTCGTCAATTTTTTGTCCACATACCAAATTTCACCAGTTTCAATGCGGTTTCAGCTGTCAGAACTTGTGTCTTTGTGTGCTTTGTCTAATCCGTGTGATTTGGTAGCTTGCATATGGCTTTAAGTTTAACAAGTTGTGACTTGAGCATTTAAACTGAAACTTCAAGGCTAAAATACACGTACGAAATGAAATGAAATTCATTTGGGAGCCGCATCAGAGACAGCGCATTACGTAAAAGCACTTTTACGGCTACATTTGTGCCGCACTCACACACACACACACACACACACATATATAGAGATTATTCACGTACACACATACTCACAAACAGTTGTACTCGTCACTTGGTTGCTGGCTCAGAGAAAACTCGGATGGTTGGTAAGCACTTGGCCCCAGCTAACAGGTTGAATGCGACCAGAGATTTTTGAGCTTCTGCAAATGGCAGAGACAATAAAGCTTAGCACGAGAGGAGATATTCACAATCGCATGTGGTATTCGCGCTTATCGCTTAAATATAAACACACACACTTTTATTTACGCTTTTGTTTTCATTGGCATTTTCCAATAAAGTGAAATGCCAGCTTACTTTTGCGGCTTGACAGTAAATGCGGCTTTTTAGCCATAGAATTTACTTGCGAATTTTTAATACATTTCTGCTTCGTTTTTCGTTTTCTTGTCAAATTTTAAATGCATGCGAAAATAGCATTACAAAGTCATTTTTTAGCATTCACCATTCAATAATAATAATAATAATGCCAGTTTGTTGGGTTATTAAAATGTCATATAAACATTTCACGCTGACTTTGACTTTTGCCAGAGAGTTACGAATTTCGTTTATCACGATTTTCTTTTTCTTTTTTTCCTGTTTTTTTTTTTTTTTTTTTGTCGCTCTCACTCTTCTTCAGTCGCGTTCTCGCTGTGTGAATTTGTTGTTTTATTTTTGTAGGCGCCAAAATGTCAGCGACACGTTTCTCGTACAGCGGCAATTTATCATAAATATTCACAGATATTTTGCCCAGAGATTCATATGTGTGAGTGTGTATGGCATATAAGTACATATAAATTCAACGCTTGTTGCGGCCTTAGAGCGCCGAGCCTCCGTTCAGTGGTCGCCCTTTGTTTATGTCGCTGTCAGCGTTCGTTTAATTCAACATTAGCGCCTTGCGGCGCAGTCCAAAAACTTCGCGCGAATGTGTGTGTGTGTTTTGGATATATAACGTATACGCAGCGTGTGCATATGTTGCGACTGTTGCGACAGAACCGTTCAGTTCTTTTGTTTGCCCCATGGCCGTTTTCATTTTCACACGCTTTCGCGTTTTTAAATTGTCAAAACTGTCAAATAAATTACAACAAAAACATGCACGAAAACAATACAAAAGAACGCACTTTAACCTTTTGTATGCAAACACAATCACAAACACACACACGCAGACAAACTCACGCATGTATAGTCTTTTGTGCATGCATTTGACGGTTTTGTCTTGTGCAAAAGTTGTGACCAAACGGCTGTCAGAGACAGTGTTTAAAACAGGCTTTTGTCACGCAGCAAAGCGTAAGACAAGCAAATACACAAAATAAGGAAATAAAGAATAACTATAATGCTGCACGCAAATATGGTGTTTGTGTTGGTAAATCTCACTCAATTTAATATTTATAGCTCAGGCTTGTATTGTTAACAAATTGCATAACTCGCAAAGTGTTGAAAACCCCCACAAATACAGTTTAAAAGTAAGAGAATGCGTTTTACTTGTAACACACACGCGCACACACTCACACATGAGCTAACACACACTTGCAATAAAGTCTTGGCCAAAAAGTCAAGCGGATTTTGGCAAGCCAAAGTTTGTCTATGGCAAAAGCCGCTTAGCCTAGTTAAATAAAAGTCGAGTTCTCACTCTCTCTTTCTTGATCTTCTCTGTGCATATATTTTGCATAGAAGCAGCAGGAAGCGTTAAAGTCAAATGTTGCAAGTTGCAACTTAAAGCCGCAGCAGCGGCAAGTTGATGTTTGTTATATGGATTTGTAGGCAAATTTACAGTCTAGCAATACTCTAAGGTCATTTTGGCTATTATTAAATGATTTAAAACGAACTTTGAGCGTCTTTCTCTCTCACACTCACATGTGGAATGCTGCGTGTATGTGTGTGTATGAGTGTGTGGCAGGCATGTGGCAAGCAAAGCTGGCTTTACAGTTGCCAGTTTAAATGCGATTCCCAAAAGGTGCGCCATTGGCGGCAACGGCTGCCACGGCTGCTTCTGTTTATTTATGGCATGTGCTTCTTGCAACATTTTGTTGCCTCTTTGTTACAGTTCGTTCGCTCGCTTGCTCGTTCGCTGTGTCTGTGTGTGTGCTGCGTGTTTTTGTTTTCACAAGGCATTTAAATATTTAAAAAGGCCTCAAAACCTATGCGGCGCCCAGCTATAAATATGCAATGAACTTTGAGTTTTTTACGTGGTCAGACTCCCATCTCTCTCTCTCTCTCTCTCTCTCTCTCTCTCTCTCTCTCTCTCTCTCTCTCTCTCTCTCTCTCTCTCTGTCTCACACACACACACTCTCCTTTTCTGTCTTTCGCTCGCATTCTCTGTTTCCCTAGGGGCGTATACGCAACAGCATTTTTTCAATCAGTGAATTTTGATGACTTTTTAACTAATGCCTTGGCGTCGCGTCGCTTCGCGTTGGGGCTAAATGGGCAGGTTAATTAGCAACAGCTGGTGGCCAGCTTTGCCTATCAGGGCATTTCATTAGACGTCGATTAAAATTGGCCAACAGCAAGAAACGAAAGTCGAAAGTCCAGTTGCCGCTATTTCATTTCCATCATGCCTCAAACACACACACATTCACGTACATTGGATACATAAACCGTGGCTCGTATATTTAGAGTGCCACAACACTAAGAGATGGAAAGTCTCATCTACGGAAGTCGTAAAAAGTTTAACGTGTTCTTAAAGCATCAGAGGCTAAAGCCAAGTTTTGGCTTTCTGACTTTCCCAAAATCACGATAAAAGTTTCAAATTGTTACACGGCAAATGACACGCGCTCTTGTCATCTCTTTCAGTATTTTTTCTCTTTTCATTTTTTTTCGGTTGCATCTTCATCTCCATCTCAGTGTCGCTCTGTGTTAATCTGTTGAAATTTGCGTTTTAATAGAATTGTGTGTGTGTGTGTGTGTGTGGATTTTTTTCTTAGTCTCGTTTTTCTCTTTTTTTCTCTTTTTTTTTTTGCGTGATATTTTGGGCAACTTTTGTCAACAGGCCACTGCGCGTGGCTGAATAAAAATGCTTATTGCTTTTAAGTACGTGATTTTGCTGTTGGAGTTTTATACGCATTTTTCTTCTTCTACTCTCAGTTGTGCGTTTGTGTGTGTGTGTGTGCGGCAGATGCATTAAACGTATTGGTTTTTACGATTGACAAGCCATATGGGCCAAAACGTGAAGATAATTTAATTAATGTAATGGACATGAACATTTTCCCCTCGAGAGCAAAACTGCTAGTGCAAAAACTACACACAAAAGCCACAGCAGGACACAGCAAACATACATTTATAGAATACGCTTTCGCATTAAAAATTTTAATTTTTAAGGGCCCCCACAAAGGCCGTGAAAATCGGCAAAAGGAATAGCGTGAAATGAAAATGAAAATGACTGTAATAATAACAAAAACATGCGGCAGCTGAATAAATGTTTTGTGCCGAAAGGGAAGGATTAAAAATCATAAAAAAAAGAAACGAATCTCTAAAATGTTATATCAGCCATAAGAACTGTCTTCATTTTTACGAGCTGCACATTTTCCATTTCCATTTTCCCCGAAAACCAAATGCAAATATGCAGAACAAAAATCTATTTACCCAATGACTTCAGTCAGTTAGTGAAAGAGACAATAACGAAAACTATACGGTTGTTATTGTGTTTTCTTTTTTGGGGCGAAATTGAGCGAAACAAAAGTTGAGTTGACATAGCAAAAATGGCAAATGAACACAGACATTTTGCTGGATGACTTAATGGAAATGAAATTTACATGACAGCCAGTCTCTAATGGACAAATAAGCTTGAAGGAGTCATTCGATTGTGAAAATTGAAATTTGCAGATATTCTGATAAATACCTGGCACATGAACACAAATAGACAAATACTCAAGCACACAAACAGAAAATGCAATCGAATATTCAATTTAGTATCTTTATGAACTCCAGCACTCCTTCCACTGTTCTTTACCACTTTATTACACGATAGATGAGTCCACATATTGTCCATATAGAGGCAGAAGGGAACGCTTTTAATTTCACAGTTGCTCTGATAATACGCTTCCACTCGAAATTCATTTCACAACTTTGTCAGAACTTTTGGCAAATTTAACAACTTTGTTACACTCCCACAGCAACACAAAAACACAACAAAAATTTGATGCACAATGGAGAAAATGTTCTTGTTTTTATATTTTACAATTTACTTTACAAATTTTAAATTTCCCCCTAATAAATTGCCATGGACAGTAGCTAAACGAGGAGGCTTAAAAAAAAGAGCAGCAAATGCATTTATCCTACACAACACAACTAAAGGGTGAAACAAAAGGTTTTGAGTGCTGCGATTCTCTCAAAGTTTACATTGTTCTCCCATTGTTGCATCGATTCCATGTAGAGTGCAAGTTCTGCTTCCATACTCAAAGGATCTACGTGGAGTCTCAATCAAAGTCTCATTCGACTTACAATTATTGCTGACTTTACACAAAAAGCCAAGGACACGTATTCTTTGGCTACTTACTGATCCGCCAAGCTTCTGAGTTTGAAGAGGTAGCTGATTGTTTCTGTACTACTGACATTTCTATTTAAAGTCAGTTTAGTTATTAAAATGCAGTTATTAGTATTTATTTTCAGGTGCTTTTTTTCTTTTCTTTTCTAATTATGTTTCCTTATAAAATAGTTGTGATATCAAATATTTATTTAGTGTGCTAATATATATAATAATATAACAAACAAAAAAACACTCAAACTAGCTATTCAACCCATAGTGAATGGAAATCACAAATATTGAGGCAATCCTTATCACTGAAGAAGATGTCGAGCTGCAAAGCTGATTTGCAGCACTCGTAACTGCCAAGTGGAAAAGCTGAAGTAGAAGAAAAAAGTGAAAGAATGTTGGACCACAATATGTAAATGTTTGTGAGAATGTGTGTGTGTGTTTGGGAGCATGCTCTAGCACATAACTCATCATCAAGCGCAATTTGTGTTTAACAATCGTTGGTAATCTTTATTGGATGTCAAGCACTCGCCTCTCTTTCATGTTCTCTCTTTGCTTTTTATGTGCTGTGAATGTGTGTGTGTGTGTGTGTGTTCACCTAAGACAGCCGTAGGATTCGCTCTCCAAAGTTATCTACGTCAAGTGTCAGACAAGGCACACATACTTATACACCTACTCACACACATAGAGAAAAAGAGAGACTAGCACACTTGCAAATAGATTGCGACATATGCAAAGCTTCTGCTTGCAGCAGCTCTGCGACTCGTTGAAGATTTTTTTAGTGACAACGAAAGTGTAATTGAGTGCCACACACAACAGACAATTCAAACACACACACACACACTCACACGTATGAGGACAGCCTGCTTTTCCTAGACAACAACAATAACAACGTGGACAATCATGAGCAACAGCAACAGCGGCAGCAGCAAAAAAATATTGTTCAAGAAAATTGCGATGGCCTGGGCTCGAACCATGCCAATGAATACGGCGGAGGTCTGCTGTTGCTGTTGCATGTTCCATTCCGTTTCGTTCCACACAGCGCTGTATCCCATGCTCCCCAAATGCCATTTCGTTGCGTAGCGTTGCATTGCGTTTCATTTCGTTTCCTTTCCTAGCAATGCCATTATGAGTTGTTCTATTTGATTTTTCATTTCCGCTCGGCACTTGGACCGGCAAATGGCAGCAAAGAGTGTGAGTGAGAGCAACGGCTTCAGAAACATGTGCATTGTGTTGGATTTGTAGCCTTTAGGCTGTAGGACGTTGAAGGAACTGGCAGCAAGAAGGACTCTGCCATAGTTGGACAGGTTGCACATGACAAGCACAAAAGTTTTCAAGTGCTGCTGCTGGAGTAGTAAGGGGAGAGCTCAAGTGAAGTGGGTGGGGGGTGGTGCTTGGGTAATCGAGCACGACAGCATTTGCCATTAAGTTGAGTTAAAGCGCTTGAGTGTAACGTTCCCTCTTTCCCACCATATTTTCCCATTCTTTTTTTTCGCTTGCTCCTTTTTGGGCATGAGTGAAGGAAAAACGGGTTTTAATTAAAATGCCTGGCATACTTTAAGACGCGTTCTTCTGTGTTCCAAAGAAGGCGGCGGCAATAAACCTCAACAGCATAACAGCTTGATATTCCCATGGCACACACACACACACACATACACACAACATCATATTGATTAACAGAATACAGTTTACGCCAAAGTAAGTGGCTGTAATGTAAAGGAGCTCAAAACTTTTTGTTGATCCCTGAAATTTTAATATGGATATAATTGAATGTAAACAAAAGTCCTTCAAAATATGCGGTTTATTGCATGACAGCATCCGAGCATGTCACAATTTTAATAACAAAAACCCAGAACAGTTGCCAGAAATCAAAGCACTCACAACTAAATCTGTCTTTTGTGGCCATAATGCCAATCAATTCAAACTGAATAATACATGTCATGTATTGTATGTTATATGAATAACCCTGAAATTGTAGCGAAAAATATGTTGGCAGCTTAATTAGCAGACTACAAAATGCATACAAATATCAGATTACAACACACACTTTACTCAAACTAATGCTCGACTAATACACTAATTGATTTCTGGTATTTGCGGCGTCACAAAACGTATATTTTGAGTGAACCAGCGAGAGACCATGATTTTGGTTTGATTTTCATTGCAAACATAACATGTCAGAAGGGTGAAGTGAGAGAGAGGTAATTGCCAGAAATGCTGACAAATTTGATACGTGTTATTAATTTATATTTGAGGGTGTCCATCGTGTTGCATAATGCGCACGCTAATTCAAATGCATTTATTGCCAGCTCGGCAGATTTTAATTCAACGCCTACCGCAAACAACAATCGACAAACCGACGAACTTGTGCACTTGTTAAAAGTTAGTTATTTTTATAGAACTGATATTGCTTATTAAAAATTAAATTAAGTTATGCCGTCAACAACATTTAAATATATGTATTACTTAAATATATTTGAAATTGCTTTTACCAATGTATTTATTACTTAAATATATTTCTTATCTTTTTTAAATATATTTATATAATACGTGTATATATAAAAAACATTTATTTTATCAACTATAAGTATGTGCAAAAATGTTTGGGTAAATAGTGAAATAAAATGCTGATACCCACAACTGAGTTAGCTGCATAAACATATGGCTAAATGCGAGGACTACAATAACTTAGTTTGGCTAAAAGCTTGTACAAACGCTAATTAAGTTTATTATGCCCATGTTGTATGAGCGCTTCCCTCAAATTGATGCTCCATAGTCCTGTGTAGGCTGATGCACTTTGGAGCGCTCTTCAGCCTGTCTAGTTTTCTATCCAAAAAATTCACAAAAAAAAATCCGCTGACGAATATGTCACGCGCAATCAGCGAGCGCGGTAAGTGCTCTAACCACGCCCCACTCCGCCCACTTTGGCAAAGTTGCACTATCTATAAATTATGGGAGAGCTTCAAGGTCTCGTAACGTGTCACTTGTAATGAAATTCTCCTATTGAGTGGCTTATTGGTAATGATTGGTTGACAGCTGTCAAAAGCATCGCTCGAACTTCTAATTCGCATTCCTTTTGCAGAGTTTAATTAAACTGAATAAATCGAAAGAGTTAAATTCATTTTTCACTTAAAGTGATTCAAATTAATTTTTTAAATAAATAATGCCATAAAAAATCATATAAAATTGTATTAACGAATTAATTAAACGGACACAATATTTAATCAAAACGGGATTTAATAATATTCGCAACAAAAAAATGAACCAACACAATTGAAAGTATTTTAATTAGTATCAAATGGTGTTAATCAAATTCTCGAACTTGACCGCAGAATGACAACAACAGGAGGCATCTGGCAGGTAAGTGACTGAAAACTGTTGGAATTCTCTCTCATTTGTCTAGCTAAAAATGCAAATTAATTAAAAGTTACTTGTTATTTTTAGTGTTGTTCTGTGTGTTGAAGTTTTTCCCGCGAGCGTTTGTGCAAGCAATTAATAGTCAAAAGCCACCGATTGGTTAGCCTTTATATTTGATTTAAAAAAAAGCCCGGAACGCATTAAATCAACATGTCCCTACACAAATATAAATAACAGGCAACCAGGATCACGTCAATAACAACAGTTGCACAACTTTTTATTTGTCGGTCTTCAAGTATTCAATTACACTGCAAAAACGATGAGACTGAACTGAAAATGTAAAAGGTATGCTGATAAATTAGATATCCTTGCTTTTAAATTATGTTATGGTTGCAGAAATTTAAAAATCATGATTAAATTACGTTTACACATTAATTTAAATGTTGAACAAATGAGTTAATAGCTTATATCAGATTAAATGGTAAAAAGCCAGAAAGATACAGTAGTGTTTGCTCGACTGTGGGATAATCGCCACCCATATTGAATAAAAGGCGAAACTGTGATATTAATTTTAGAATACACCAAATTAATTTTCCGCAAAAATAGAAAAAAATATACAAAACGCTATAATTGGTATATTGATAAAGAACTAAGTTTAAAATATACCATAGATACCACAATATACCAGGCAAAGCAACTAAGACCCGTAGTAAATAGTCCTTTTTGCCCATAAAAAAAATTTCTTAACAAAATTCAATAATTATACCCGCTACCCATAGGGTAGAAGGGTATTATAAATTTGTGCCGGCAGGAAATGTAGTATGTAACAGGTAGAAGGAGGCATCTCCGACTCTATAAAGTATATATATTCTTGATCAGCGTCAACAGCCGAGACGATATAGCCATGTCCGTCTGTCCGTCTGTGTGTCTGTCCGTCTGTCCGTATGAACACCTAGATCCCAGAGACTACGAGGAATAGAGCTATAGTTTTTTTCTATAGCATTTGTTATGTTTGCACGCACATCAAGTTTGTTTCAAATTTGTGCCACGCCCACTTCCGCCCGCGCACATAAAAAAAATCAAAAAAATCAAAATCGAATAACAAGCGTAATTTTAAAGTTAGAGTTGTTTTGGTATGTACAATAATTACTATAGTAGTTATGATTCCTGAGAATTTGGTTACAATCAGATAAAAATTGTGGAAGTTATTAAAGAAATATATTTGTATGGGCAAAGACGTCTACTTACTGGGGGTCTTAGTTGCTTTGGCTGACAATCTGGTATATTGTGCCGTCAATGGTATATTTTGAATGCGGCACTATTTCGATATACCAAATATACCATTTGGTATATCTTTAGTAATTTTGCTGTATATTTGGAATATATTGATAAAAAAAATACCGCAAAATATATTTCTTTTATTCAAAATGGGTAGCGGGTATCTCACAGTCGAGTACACTCGACTGTAGCTTTCTTACTTGTTTTTATATAATCGCAACCGAATTTCTAAGATATAATACCATTCTACACTGTTGGTAGCGTGTATAAAAAGCGTATTTACAACGCCGAGATTTTTGTTCAATAACAAGAATTTGGTTAGTAATGAAAAAACTTCAAATTCTCACATTGCGTGCTCTGCTTGCATCTATTTTTGTTTTATTGCTTAAAATCGTCACATTTCACATTGATGAGGGTCACGCAAGCTGCAATAGTTCCTGATTCTCTTGTACGTCTGTGTGTGGCCTGAATATTTGTCAAACAAATTGGTTAGATATTTAAATCAATTTCCAGGTATGTATTTGCACATATGCATTTTATCATCCATTTTTTCAGTTGCCAAAATTTCACAATCTCTTATTCTATTTTTTTGGGGCAGATGCAACATGTGTGTTTCCATGCTATTTGAATTCAAATTACTTTATTTATAGATTGTAATGCGCTTTAAATTGAATTTGCATAGTGGTATTCAATTGAAATGCACAAGTAAAGCGACAAAATCGATTTAAGCTATTTAAATGTATGCGGCAACTGTGTGTTGTGCTGTGTTATTTGGCTAAATATCCAGTTAAATGTGGCTTAATTAGCTTGTTAAATGTTCTGTAAAATAGCATGCGATAACACACGCCATTTGTAGATAGTTTATTAATTTCTATTGAAATCCACGGTTGACTTTCAATAATCGCTGCCACATGTGTTTCTCTCATATCTTTTGCCAAAGGCAACACACGAGCACATCGTTCTTTGTGACTGAGTTAATTAAGAAACTAAAAGATGTTTGCTTTGTTCTCTATAAAGAAATAAAGTAGCCGCAAGCATCCAACCATGCATGGTGTCTATCTCGTTCTCCGCAGATCGCATAATACTTTAATTAATATATTAGTTACGCTTTTATTTAAACTTATATATTGAAATTGTAATTTATTTTTAAGTTAAAATTTTTATAGTTTTCAAATTGAATATAAATAAATAATAAGGAAATAGACTTAAATATTTTAATACAGCAATTTCAAATAAATTTTCTCAGTAAAATATTTAATTTATTTATTTTACTTAAATATCAAATTTAATTCAATTTGTAAATACAAATATAAATTAATGTTAAACACCTGTTAAAGAAGTATGTATCAAGAAATTGTTCTAATTATTTAAAGGCATTAGATAGATAATTTGATATGGGTATTATCTTTTATTTCGTTTTTCAACGCGTATACATTCATTTATGTTTTCGCTTTATAAATAAAATATCATTTCTGCAAATTCTATGGAAATTCAATTATTTACGTTTTCAAATTAAATAAAGCTATTTAAGACTGTTTATATAATATAAAATAAATTCAATAGCCTAGAAAAGAAAATTTCAATAAATTTCACTAGATAAATTTAAAGTATGGTATTTTTTTTGTATATATCAACGAAAAGTATTGCAATAAATGCACCACACTGATATCTCACTTTCTATAGCAAACATACAAATTGCAAATACACTTTTGCACTCAGACTAACTAACGACTTTATTGTGCACGCCGGGTAAATACTCCACATTGTAGTCATGTTTAAGCACTATTTTTCCGCTGGCTCGTAATAATAATGATGTGCAGTTTACGGGAGGATTGCGAAAGATGGGTTTTAACTTTCACAACGGGCCTGAGAGCAAATAATTTGCTGGCTGCGCACATCATAAAAATTACGCAGCACTCATACGACGCGTGGCACGGCGTGGCGTATGAGTTATATTCTGGCACTCGCACTTGACGAAGGTAAGAGGCGCACATGTGTACATTTTTAATTATGCGGGCACTCGGCGAAAACTAGCCGTGAATCTGGAGCGAGAGGCGGAAACAGAGTGGGCAAAGAGTAACTTATTAAAAATAACTCGACTGCAGTGTAAACATTATTCTTGAACAAAGCATCAAAATTAAAGCAATGAACAAGGCCAACAATGGGGGTGACCTAATCTCTGGCTGACCATCTTTTGATGGTCGAGTTACTCAGTCAAATTGCCAGGCGATTTGCATGACGATAGGCTGTTTCTCATCCTCCAAGTCGTCGCATGCCCCCGCGGCGGCTGTTGCTTTGTATTATATTAAAAAAATAAAAATAAAACGACAACGAAGTAGCAACGAAAAAAAAAACGAAAGAAGAATACTAGTTGTAATGCCTTGTAAAGAGCCACAAATCCTTTTTGTAATCCGGCTTTATGCCATGACGATGATAACCTAAAAGTGTGTAAAGCCGATGAAGCTACAAAAAATGTTTTGGAACTACGACAAACTACATGGAAATTAAGGGACGGCAAGAGGGGAGAAGGAATAGCACAACTTTCATCAGATGTTGGAAAATTGCTTAATTTGCACAGCGGGCAGCAGCACAAATACCCCAAAACAAAACGAATGAATCCAACCTGACTATATACATATATATATCTATAGTATTTCTGTGTGTTTGTATGTAAATCGCCAACAGAGTACTCGTTGTACAATGGGCTCCTAAGAAAAATCATTATATGGCTCATTTGTTTGCGCCTCTTGAAGAGATGCTTATTATGTTCTGATTATTTTTCGCACGCGTCTTTGCGAGACACAAAAAAAAAGAATCAGACTCAAGAAGCTGAAAAGAAATAGTAAATAGCGACTGACTAACAGATGCCCAGTACTCTGAAATAAAGAGATAGAAAGCTCAGAGACCAGTTAAAGTACTTGATACACAAAAAAAAATAAAAGAAAATCATGTCAAACATAGAATTTTCAAACTAAATTTTATAAAATTTATGTAAATATAAATATGCAATTTTAATCGAAAATTATATTAACAAAAAATCATTTAAAAACTCAAATAAATAAATGAATATTGACTTTGAGGAATGTTGAAATATGTTATATATTTTTAAAATAATGTGCTTAATATTAGATCAGTTTTTGTAATCATTTATGTTATAAAGATTATAAAATAGTGAAATACGTGAATGAAAAGTGCCCTAAACAACTTTATTTTCAGTTAATATAAAATATGTTATTATGGAAAGAATAAGTTTTAAAACATTTTTATAAACTCAAGAAATGCAATTATTATAATTTCTTTGAGGAAAATCAAACAAGTGCTACTTCGCTGGTCATTTGATCATGCATGCAGGGTATTGATGGGCAGCGGGTCGGGAAAATACATTTGCCACAGTCTTTTCTCCCAGTTGTCCAGTTGCTCGTTGTAAACAAATTCATAAATATACGCACACACACACACGCACAAAACACAGAAATACACACACACAAACACACCGTTAGGGACCCGAACTTCAGCTAGGTCCAAACGAATGGCCAATGCCTTCTTTTCGCATAATTTTTTCATTTCATTTCTTATGTATCTGTATGTGTGTGTAGTATGTATGTGTATGTGCTCGTTTGGCCTGCTTTGTTCATAATGAGATATCTCTATTTCTCTTTTGTTTCATTTCATCATGTTTCTGAGTACTTTGTTTTTTCTTTTTTTCGTATTTTATTTTATTTTTTGTATGTTCCGTGCCAGCACAACTGTTCGTCTCTTCGCTTATTATATTGTATGAGTGTGTGTGTGTGTGAAGGAGAGTGTTGTTTTTGCATTAGACAAATGCCGCTGGGAAATTCATGCAGCGAAAAAAATCCAAAGGCTCAAACAGCAAATGATACCGTCGACGTGGCCTTATTAATTAAAACACGCGCCTGCATTTCCTCTCTCTATCCATATCACACAGTTTTCCTCACCATCGCACACATTCTGCATATACACACACACACACACACAATTTTTCTCCCTTCACATTTTAAGGTAATTTAAATTCATTGCAATTTTCGGACGGTTCGAGTGTCATTTGCATATGAATGACAACAGCCAAAAGTGGGCAAAAACAGAAAAAGGCACATCGCAAAGCTCCCAGTGTGCCGTCATGACCCTCATATTTAAGCATAATAATAAGAGCAGAGGATCCGCAGCAAATGATACCACAGAAGACAAAAAGATACTCTCACCTCAAGTTATTTCTAATGTCCATTAGGCTGCAAACAGAGTGCGCGCTGAGACGAAGACGAAGATGAAGACGAAGACAAAGACGAATTGCTTGCGTTGCGAGTAAGCTAATAGGTCGCATAGTGCAAGACGAATTTGTTGCGATTTTATGATGTTAATCGCAATGGATTTCTCGTCAGATGATGAGCTGCTGTTAGAGGAGTTTATTTTTAAAATTAAAAAGAATTAAAAAGTGCATGGCGGAATTCACCCAATTAATTTGGGAAGAAAAACATTCGGCGAATTTCATCATTTGTTTGATGAGCTGCGTCAAGATGAAAAAATAATTTTGGAGTATACCCGAATAAAAATTAGCACATTTGATTACATTCTGTTAAAAATTGAACCACTAATTATTAAAAATTGGATAAATTTTGAGACACAATAGACTATTTTTTATTTAAAAAGTGAATAAAAAAAAACAAATATTATACCCACTCTGAAGCAACAAAGCTGAAGAAAAAAAAAAAAAAACATCTAAAACCCCAATTATACCTGCAGAGAGGCAAATTGTAACGTTAAGGTAGAAAATTATTCAAAATATATTTAGTTCATTCATTTCAATCATTTTAACTTTTCATTTAGTTACATGTTTATTTAATTTTTCTTAATTCGAAAATTAACTCTTCATTTATAATTCACATTTTCACAAAACTTGTCCGTCAGGCAAATCTCAAATCACATGTAAATTGTAACATGCATTGCGCCAAAGCATGGCTAGAACAAAAAAAATATCAACAAAGGCAAAATAGCAAGCGATTCGTCTTCAAAAACAGTACTGCACTGTTTGAAGCGAATTGCTTGCGTTTCGTCTTCATCTTCGTCTTCGGCTTTGCGCGCACTCTGTTTGCGGGCGAGCGAATTCATATGAATTGCTCTGCACTGTTTTTCGTCTTCGTCTTCGTCTTCATCTTCGTCTTCGTCTCAGCGCGCACTCTGTTTGCAGCCTTAATGTGACACGAGGCGTGAGACTTTGAGTCATTGATCTTTAATTTAATGAATGAAATGTAGTACGCGAGTGACAATATAAGACATAACTAATAATGACATACTATTAAAGAAGATAACAACACCAAAAACAAATATGTGAAAGCATTGTCGAAGTTAATTGCAGTTTGATTGATTTTAAGGTTTACAGTATTTGGAATATCTATTTTAATTTAAACAAGTCTGAAAGTTACAGTAGATTGTGGTCAACTGTAAGATACCCGTTACCCATTTTTAATGATAACAAAACAGTGCAGAATTATTCTTAAAATATACTAAGATAGTCTGATGTTTGTATTTGGTATATTGATATAGTACTATATTCAAAATATACCATATTGTCAACCAAATCAACTAAGACCCTTGGCAAGTTGACGTTTTTGACAATACAAAAGTATTTCTTAATTAACTTCTTACATTTTTATCGAGTCGCAACCAAATTTTTATTAAAACTTTAATTATTATATATTCTAAAATTCAAGACTCTAGCTTCAAAATTACGCAAGGTAATTGACAAACATTATGAAATAATAACTTAAATTAAATAATATAGTGCTCTGTTTCCTAAAAATGCTTATATAAAATGCTTATATAAAGTTGGTAATCCCTCATAAATATAGAAAAAAATTATATACATGAATTAACTCGCTAGAAATGCGATTAAAAATGTATATATACTATATTTTTTTATATTTTGTTTTTTTTTGCACACGCATTACAGACAGAGTAGGGGCAGCATCCGATACAGTACTACACAGTGGTAGCAGAAGAAGTGTAGCTTTCAACACAAACGAGAATTTACAAATTCCAAATGACAATGTGAAACAGGGTACAAGTATTCAAGCTTTGTCTGAAGATATTTTTGTGAAAATGCAACTAAAATTTGTAAAATCTATTCAGTTTGATTCCTTATTTGCAGCAGCTGTCTCCTCATTGACAGTCACAATCTCCTTCTCAATCGTCGTCTTCATCTTTTGCAAGTCCATCTCTAGATAGATTTTGCGCTCGTATTTGGTGGCCAACTTATCAATGATGCGACCGAGATGTTGCTTGAATATCTCAAGGAGCTCTTGCTCATTGGGTTCGCCCAAAAGTTCACCCTGCTGACAACGTTGGAATTCATCTTCGGCCAATGCTTCGGCTAGATTGTCTTCAATGTTATCTTGTTTCTTGCGTATTTGTACAATCTCATCATCCAGTTGAGATCGTTCACGTTTTAACGTTTCATACTTGAAGATTTTCATGCTGAGCTCTTGGGTCAAAACGACGCCCGGATTCAATTGACGGGCAAATACTAAAGGCAGGCTGTGCATGGCAGGCAAAATAAAAAAAAGATCAACAGCAGCAACAGCAGCAACAGCAGTTGTATAAAAACTAGTGAAATACTCCAAAAAATAAATAAATAAATATGTAATTTTGATGGGGAGAATATGAAATCGTTATCTTAACGTTTTAGCCGCACAAATTTGAATAGAAATAAATGATATGAACAATGTTTCGAGCTCTCCAACAATAGCCTGCCTGGCCGAAACTATAAATATGTGTGTGTGTGTGTATATATTATACAGAAAAATAAACCCCAAAGTGTTCAAGCAAAGCCAGCTTAAATCTGCGTTAATGGTTCGGCACTACGAATGAAATTAAAGCCGCAGCAATCTCATTTCCGTTCATTTCTCACACACACATATACAAATGGAGTAGAAGGGAAAGTGTGAGGGGACGAGCGGGCAAAAGAAATGCTGCAAATTAAATTGCGTATACGCACAGTTGCCGCTGCGGTAACTGCGGTGGCCACGTCGACGTGACGGCAACGACAACGTCAGCGCGCTGTGTTGACTCTATCGTTAAGTGCATAAATTGAATAATGCCAACAGCGAGCAACGAACAGCATCTGCAGTAGCAGTGTCACTTCTGGCAGATAGTTGCCAGATCACAGATCGCAAATGTTGAAGCTTTAAATTTATTGAATTTCCTTTTGCGCAGGGAAGTGCTCCACACATTAACCAACATTTGATTACTCTATCTGCTTAATGTATAAGCAGCAGTTCTCTATATGCTCTTGACTATTGGAATTCGACCACACACAACTAGACCAAAAATTTTGTCAACATTTCAGTTTTGTGACCACGCAAATAGTCTGCCATCTGTCGCTTAGACGTTTGTCTTTTTGTTGGCTATTCAATCAGAGTTATTTGAATGCATTCAAGCGAATTTGCGAATGAATACATTTAACAATTTTGCTTCAAGTTGTTGCAGTTGCCAGTTGGCAGTCGCAAGTTGCAAGCTGCAAGCTGCAAGTTGTAAGTTGCTTCAGCTTAGCACACAACTTAATTTACATTTATCTGACTGTTGGCAAGCCAAATAAACGCAAAACTTCAACTTTTATTGACATTGCCGGACCACAAACAGAAAAGTCTAAAGAGATAGAGAAGAGAGTGGGAGAGCAATTGAAAATACTTTGCATACTGTATATATTTGTTGTTACTTACTTCGTTTTCGGCTAAGCACTACAACAGTCAAAGATTCTCTTCGGAAAATGGCATTAATCGTAAGATAGAGTTGCTTGGCATTTTATATAGTATGTGTACAAACAAAGCCATTGGCTACACTTTAATTAATTAAATGGTATAGGTCATTCCCCCCAAAGTGAGCTCCCTAACTGACTGACTCAGTGACTCAGTGACTGATTGACTGTCCAGTCCAGTCTAGTCCAGTCCAGTCGAGTCGGTAGCCAAACATTTGCCACTTTAGCCAGTATTAACAAGCTCAGCTCAGACAATTGTAAATGCAAATTATGCTGACTGACGTTTTTCGAGTGTTTGCCCAATCGCCAAGTCAATGACAAGGCACCAAACTCTGTCTCCGTCTATTTTCCTATTGCTGCTGTTCATTCAACTGTAAGTCACGCACTTTTTTCTCTCGTTTTTTCTTGTCTATCCACTGGATGTGATTTCTTTCCTTTGACAATTGTACTTGATTGTCTTCCCGTCGCAGACAATCAAAAAGCGGGTCCGACCTGCTTATTGAATGCTCTTTAAATTTAATCGCTTAAGGTCAAATTGCCTATCCAAATTGCATACAGTTTACTTTTTCTCAATTTCATTTTATTTCTTTCGAAAATGAAAGTGTCATCGCACCTTGTGTTGAAACATTTCTCAGCTGTCTGAGATAGATACACTTATTTAAAGGTCTTTTTCTCATTATGCCAAAGCAGACTTTTCTAAGTTCTTATTCTCTCAATCGTTTACCTCAGGCACACTGCACATCAAAAGTTTTGTTGTAGGCGCAATTCTATTGACTGCCTGCCCATATAAGATTTAGCAAACATTTTTCAACTCGCATTTAAACTTTTTTTATGCGCATTAGATAGGTAACGAAAAAAGGTAGATGAAATATTCATTGAGGGAGAAAACTGTTTAGAAAAAGATGATAAATACATAAGTTGTGTAATATTCAGATAAATATTATGGTAACAAAAAATATTTACAAAGTTTAGTTGTTTATTGGGTAACGTTTGATGGAATTATAACACAATAATGTTGAAGAATTGACTGATCCTCAATTACAAGCATACATTTTATTCAATCAGCCAAAAGTAAATAAATAAATATTATACACAATTAAACGATAGTTGATAGTTTATATACAGTTAAATAATAATATAATATTTCTAATTTGACATACTACATAATCTCCGACTACGATATCTTTGTATATCTTCTATAGTATTAGTGATATTAATATAAAATAAATATTATTTCATTTCAATTGCGTATTATGCGTTACAATAATTAAAATTGTTGGAGTCAATTATTTATTTATCTATATTTTAAATATTATTTATTTTTAATTATAATTAGCTCTCATAATTTAATGTTTAGTAACTTTTTGTTTATTCTAATACAATATTTTATTTATTTTCAATTATGATAAACAATTATTATTTCTTTTAAACTTAAATATTATTAATTTTTAATTAAATTTAGGATTACGATAATTTAAATTGTTCGCAACCTTAACACAAACTAGTTTTCCATACTTTTAATATTATTTATTTTTAATTATAATTAGCCCTATAATAATGAAATTTGTTGGCCACTGTTGTCAGCGGTAAATGAAGGCTTGTAACTTGTGCAGCTGTCTAACTGCCTTGCAGCATAATTGTCTGCAATGCGACTAAAGAAACACCAACGCACTCACACTCACAAAGCGCACTATCCTACACACACACTGTCGCACACTTGTATTATGAGACGTGTCTTACTCAATCTGCTGTTCATTAAAATGGCGCAAGAACTTTAGAAGCGAGGAGTGCAACCGTTCACACGCTCTGCCATCTGAAATAATAACAACATGTGAGGAACAGCAACAACAACTAATAATAATTGCAATTATGTATGTGGCCATGCCCCCCTTCCCCCACACTCCTCTGTCGTCTTGCTGCTTTGGTCACAGCTCGCAGCAGTGCGGCATAATTCTGTTGCGCAATTACGTAAATTACCAAAGTGAAATTCAATATGCCTGGGAAAGCTAAATGGAGATGGCAGCCAATTGACTGTCATGCCATGCCCGCACCTTCCTCCTCCTCCTGCCTCTCTTCCTTTGCTCCTTTCACTCGCCACACACACATTGAGACGTCTCCCAATAGAGCCTTTTGCTATGCATTATCAGTGGAGCCGACTGTGCTGCTAATTGCCCATGTTTTACATGATTGAGCAACATTATGAGCGAACTCCAACTCGTACAACAACTCGAACATCTTCTCCCACTCCACGAATGATTCATTTGACTGCGTGTCCATGGCCATAGTTGATGAGTAGCTGCCACCGATGGAAAAAGAGCGAGCTTAAGCGAAAGTCCATTGTTGTGCCATCTTTATTGTCAGCGCATCTATTTTAATACCAATTTTTGTTACCATTTTTTTTTATTGCGCACATTTTTCTTTGCAATTTGTTTTGATTTATGTTACGGTTTTCGTTGTTGTCGTTATTCTTCCGCTTTTTGCCAGGTTTGGCCTATTGTTGCCTAGCCTACTGTCTGCTGGTATTACAACCGGCATTGGCATAGTTTTCTCTTATCGCTCTTATCACATTGGCCATATTTTATTGCCATTTTCTTGTTTGCTCTCAGCTAAAGCTTTTTTTTGCGATGCTGCTATTTCTGCTTGGCAGGCAAATTGAAAAAGGCCTAGAAAATTTTCAGCAATAGAAAATTTCGGGCCATGACCTGAATTGACATGGAATTTAATTAATTTCCAATTTTTTGCAATATATTTTCTAAACATTTGCCACTTGAACACTCCTGAGGACTCTTCCTTTCTGTGCACGTGTCAGCAAAATGTGATCGCCCGCAAAATAGAAACTATAAATCTGCTGTCAATACTCGTATATCTTTTAGTTTTGCACGTAGGCCCAACGGAAAAGCTCTTAAAGTGTTATTTATAAGCATTTGAGTGCATGCCAAATACATTTTCCCACTTTAAATTTCCCCCAAAATCATTTCAATAGTATTAAATGAATGTTATATTTTCAGTTTTTTGGGTAAGTAATTAACAACTTCAAAAGTTGTACGAAAATTTGCGCAGCACTTAAAAATAATTTCAATTTATTTGACGCAGCTTATTTTTTGCCGGCATTGTCGTTGGTCAAGAAAAAAGCAGAAATAACGACAATGTCTAAACACAATTAATGATGCATAAATTGCTGATAAGCTCAATTAAAGTTGGTGCTGCCATTAAAAGGACACTAAGCAGATTACACTGGCCAACAGGACGACGAGGCAAAAATTATGCAGAGAAAACGTGAGAAGCCAGAAGGCCATTATCTATGTGTATTGATTTTTGTCATTAGATCTGACAGTGAAATTATAAAAAAAAGAAAGAAAGCTACAGTCATGTGGTCTTGACTGTGAGATACCCACTACCCAATAAAACCAAATTAAAATACTGAAAATACTAAAATATGCCAAAGGCCATACCAAATTGTCAGTATTTCTTTAACAACTTATACTTCAGGTATATTTAATACTGTAGTTATAATTGTATTTGTCGAAAATCGCGATTCTAACTTAAACATTACGCATCTTACTCGATTTGCGCGAGCGGACAAATTTATAATAACCTTCTATCCTTTGAGTAGGGGGTATACAAAAAAACGCACGTGGGATGCATTCAAAGCAAGTTGCTTTACTTACAGATACCCTAATAATAAAGTTTCCTACTTGATAAATTAAGAAACATTTAAATGAGAGTATTGCACATTTGTTGCTGTGCACTCAAATCAGATTAGAGATAGCCTAATAATTAAATCGTCTCCTTTATAAATTTATTGTCGTTTAAAGTTCACATTTACAGGGTATGGGAAATTTGTTGCCTGACAACGACGAAGGCAACAAATTAAAGTCCACATTTTGTCTGCCTGGATTTACAATAATTTTTTTTTTGTTGTGCATTCTCCCCGTTCATTCATGTTGAGCATCTAAATCTAATACTGGCTTGCCTTTCGTTATAATAGGCTTCATTTTATTCTTTTATGGGTAGACAACGACTACGACTACGACGACGGCGACTGTGCAAATCCCTTTTATGTTCTCAAGTTACCAACCTGTCGTTCAGGGATATTTGCCATAAGCTTCGTTGCGTCCTTCGGGCCTGTCAAGTGGCAAGGCAGCAAAGCAGCAAAGGCGGCAGCAACGAGGCAACGTTGCGTATGAGAAAAGTTTAACACTTGCCACCCGGCAACTAAAACTTGGCCAAGTATCTTTACAGACAAAACGAAACGCAAGAAAAAAATAACGAAACAAACCAAAGAAATTGACCGTCATTTGTTTTCTTGACACTTTGAAGAGCGCCCAGTGTCGGCTTATTTTTTATTTCTAAAGACCCAAACCCACAAAAAAAAAAAAAAAAAAAAGCAAACAAAAAAATACAAAACGGGTTAAGGCACTGAGACAACGAGCGATAGATACGACGGTGGCAAGGACTCTTCAACTGGGACGTCATCGTCAATGTCGGGCATAACTTTGCATAATTTTGTTTGGACGTCGTCTATTGTTTTGTCGCTAAATAAGTCGCCAGTTTGATATTAATAACACCTCATTATCGCTTCATTTTATTTTTCAGCACAGTGCAAAATATGCTTTTGCCAGCGGCCAAAGCCATTTATCATAATCAAACAGAGAGCAGCGGACATTGAACAACGACGATGTCGACGTCGAGTCGAGTCGAGTTGAAAAAATAAAACGGAGTAGCATCTCTCGACCATAATCGACCTTCAAATTTGATCATTTTCTGTGCCAAATTAGATAAATTTTAGCATTGCAATTGTTATTGATGAGTTTGCATTGAACAAGCGTCTTAAGTATTTTATTGGTAACATCAGAAAATAATGAAATGATTGCATTGTCAGCTACAGATTCTCATCAATCGATATCAAGCGAAATGCTTGTCGAACATTTGCTGTTGAATATAATGAGCTGTCATTTAGATAGTCATCGTAAATTAAATAGATAGTTTGAATAAATGGTTTGCTAATAATTGAGCTGAACAGAAAATCAACTGCAAATTTAACTTACTTATTTTTACTCATTGTCAATTTAAGATTTCATTGAACTGCGAAATAACACTCCAAAAATAAAGTAAGATTTCTTCCAAACTGATAATCGAGCATTTCATTCACGTTCTGCCAATAATTGCTCACTAAATAATTTGTTATTTCAGGGCCACATTTATTATCACTTAGACAGCTTTCTACTTCCGCAAGAGCGTAAGTGGAAACAAGCTGGCAACAGATAAGAGGAAATAAACATTCAAGCCTTAATAAAGCATTTAACACACGTTTATCTACTTACGCTTCATTCATGGGAGATAAGATTAAGTAAGCGAAAAGAGAGCTAAAAGAATGAAGAGAACCATCACTAAAATTATGAACATATGTTCTTGGAATTTTACACATATCATGATATAGATACAGATACATTGACGAGCACAACGAAGCCTTGAAGTGTACTCAAAATACAAGTTTGGTAAGCGAACTATTGGCTTGGTGTGAACATGTCAAATGCTGATAAATGGCAGAAGCATAATTCAGTAGAATTCAGTAAAAAGAAAAGAAAGAAAATCAACAGATGCTTATCTATTATCTACAGTCATTTATCTATCAATAGTATCGTCTTCGTAACGCTCTCTAATGGCAGTGGGAATAAATAAAATGTGCTAGTTGATTTATGTGCGCAAATATTTTTTATAGCCTGGACATGCTTTAAAGCATCATAACTTTAAGTAGAGGGAAGACTACTTCTCTTCTTCTATCCACTCTCTCGCTCTCTCTTTCTTTCTATATTTATCCTTAGCGAGGATTGTCAACTGAAAACAAATCGCTGCCATCAGTTCTGAGCACAATGTTTAAAGAGTATTTTAAAATTCAGCACCGCAAACAGCACCGAATGTTCCGTTCCGCATGTTGTTGTTCTTGTTGATGTTGTCGTAGTCCTTGTAATTGTTGTTCTTGCTGTTGTTGTTGTAGTTGTTGCTGCTGGATGGCATGTCTGTATATTATTTCATACGCACGTTGCTTAAGCATGGCAATAAATTTTGCGAAAATTTTCATATGCGTCGTCAACAAATGCGCCAACAGAAACGCAAAGCGCACGCAGACCATGCCACGCACACCAGCAGCAGCTATCTTGCCCCCGTCTGTCCCCCACATCTACTTGCCACATCACGCGCTGCTGCGGTTACACAGGCAATGAAGCATACTTCAAGGCGGGACTGCGAGGAAGTGCGGGGGAATGTGCCCCCAAACGAACCGAATTGTAGCTGACATAAGACTTGTCGGGGAATTTCCACTCCTCTTTATCTTCGTTTACATTTGGCATCGCTCTCTCGTTCTCTGTTTTGTTTTGCGTGTGCTCGCTTCTGGTTTTTGTAATTTTCAATTTAAGCGCTCAACATGTTGCATGCCACATGAGTCTGGTATTTGTGCTACCCCAAAAACCATTTAGTGACAAATTAAGTGCGCTCGTATGCGTGTTAATTTCCAGCAAAACAAAAAACACTTGCAAATATTACGCATACGACGCGTCGCTTTATGCAGCGCGCCTCAAAAGCTTAACGCAATTTATTAAACATTTCGCGCACAAATTGTTTATTTTGTTGCCCCCAACTTTATGACCAATGATCGAGAGCGGCGCTCCTATAATTCTCTCCCCTCCTTCACAGTTTGTGTGCCCAATTTATGAGCCAAACAATCGCTGCTCCCGTTTCGTTGGCAGGTTAAGTGTCGAATTTTATATGCGACATCAACGAAAAAAACTTGGAACACTTTGCGGAAGCACGAACGAACGGACATTGTACGCCGCGCAGTAGTTGGCATTTTTATGGACAATGTGGCAAAGTCATTAAAACGCGAGACGCGAGTGCATTATGACTTAATTTTAATGCGACACGTTCATAATTTTTATGTAGTGCCACAAGGCGTTCACGAAAAAGGTGCGATAAACACCTTGCAACATCACACATTTGCCCCCACGGTCGTGGAATAATACATCATAATTGGCAACTTCACTCGCTGTTGGCTGCTGCTGCTGGTCACGTCGCATTGTCAGTTATCTCTGCTCGGACTGCCAGCGCCGTCTATCACTTGCCACATGCCGCATGCCACTTGCCAACCCAACGACACCCACTTGCCACTGCCAGTTGCCACTTGGCGGCTTCATTAGACAACTGTCACATGTACCCAGTGGTTTCTGTGACTGCTGCTGGTGCTGCAATAAACGAGTTCGTTTTGATCACAACTGCAGCTGCAGCCATTTTACTCATGCCACACCACAAATTGCATTGCACATTTTTGGGGCACATTCCAGTTGCAGGTAGTCTATTGAGTCAGCAAACAAGCGTACAAATATCAAACCAAAGAATTCATTATAAACAGATGCACTTTACACTTGGCAATCGCAACGTTCTCAAACTCAATTTCAGACATTAATTGCACTTTATTATTAATGAAATTCAATTGCAACCAATTAATTGATGGCAATATTAATATTTCAACGTGGAAATATATTGAGAAATATAAAAAAGGTATAAACATATTTTAAATTTGTGTTGCTTTAATAATAATTGCAATAAAAATAAAACAGATTTAATTCCTAAAATATACCGTGAAATGTACGGCAAGAATTCTAAAATGTTTTTATATCAATAAAGAAATCAATTTTTTGCAATTTAATTTGTGGCTGGTTAGGTAATGATTTTAATAATATTTTAGTAGGAAAATGTGATGGAAAATTCCCATTCAAATATAACTATTAAATATAATGATAATATAAAACTAATTTTTTATATGATAAAAATTCAATGCAATTCTATGGCAGATTAATTTTTCTAAGAAACTTTAATGCTTACTTGAATATTATGATAATAAATTTTGCAAAGCAAATTAAATTACAGATATGAATTGTTAATCATATAAATGCTTAAAATTGCCAATTTTTTAATATGAATAAATGTATTTTACTAAATTAAACAAATTCCTTAGAAAATATTGAAATTTTAGAATTGTAAACGTTTTATGGAATACTTGTCTTTTCTTTTTTTTTGCTAGTACAAATGAGAAATGCAAGTAAACACAAACCCAAAAACAGGAAACAGTACATGTGTAAATGCCAACTTAGACAAAATGAGAGTGTGGAGAGGGGACGAAGAGAAATAGTGAGATCTAAAATTTCTTAGCCACAATGGCCACAGGACATGTTTCACTTTCGCACAGACTGTAATATAAATATGCATCAGAGGAAAGTATACAGTATAAATACAAATGTATGTATGCATACTCGTTCGTACTTATGTATTTTTAGTGAAATCCAAAACTATATTATGCTGCTGGCTTTTGGCTTCTGGCTACGCTCTTTCTCTCACTCTTGAAGCATTTGGAAACTTGAAACGTTGCACTTGCCGTTGACCAAACAGCAGCGCAGCTGTGTTTAAGGATTGCCAGCATGAGGTGGAGGAAAGAAGGAGTTGTGTCAGCCAGACAAAGGCAAGACTTACAGTTCAGAACCAAAACTAACTGACCAGCCAACAGACCAACCAAGTCGGACTAAGTCACGTCACGGGCGTCAGAGGATGCTCATTGTTTGCAGACGTAAGTAAATGTACATAAAATTTATTTCAGCTCATGTGTTGTTGTTCAACACACAATGTTCGAGGGGAAGTAAAGTAGTAAAGTGAGCGGGGAAGGATGGGGATGGGGAAGATGGTGGAAAAACCATGGAAATATATGCAGATGTGACCAGTTTCTTGACTTTGTCTTTTGTTTAGCAATAAACATATATAAGATCTTTCTTACTACTGTTCCGTACAACAGAAGCAACAACCATAACACAAATGATAATAACGAGAAAATTTTGTATTCTCTCTCAATCAATGGAAAATCGAAACAAATGCGCTGCATTTGCCAAATTCAATTTGTTGGCTCGCTGGCTGCCTGTCTGGCAAATTTTATACACACGACATTGCCAGCTTTAAAGCTTTGATAGATATACTATATGCGTATTGATGCTTTGCAGCAGTGGAAAACGACTGCTTCACTGTCATGATTGTTAAAGAGCAGACAGAATACATACAAGAATCGAAGCTTAAAGTCTTTTTGGCAAATTTTCTTCGGATTAAATCGATATTAATGTATTTTGAAGGGGACTCAAATATTCTATCAACATTGCCAAAGGAATATTGCTAATTTAGTGTGGCAATTGATTCAGTAATTAATTGGGCAAATGCACTAAAATGTTCAGATTGCAGTGCCCGACTTAATTGCAGATTGAAGGAAAATTTCGTTAAACTAGGTCAAGATATCTGCATAGAAATACTGTCTGGTGAATACTTAATATATGTTAATCAAATTGCTTTCAAAGTTCTGTCAAACTTTTCGATGACTTTCACACAAATTCTATTTCGAGATATGTATTTTCTCGCACTCGCTCTTGCTTGGCAAAGCAAGAATGAAAGCATTAAGTTGGTATTTGTATTTGGCAATACAATTACAAATAAGTTGATTTCTTGTATGTATTTGAGAGGGAAAATGTACAAATACATATGTATAATGTCGATTGCGATGTCGATGTACAATCTGAGCGTTGTGTGCTACATGTCGTATGCGCAATATTACTTAGTAGCTTTTCAACTTATGCAAATGTTGTCCCAAGCAAAGCACACACACACACACACATACACACACAAGAAAAGCGCAAAAAACTAAAAGTAATAAAAAATGCTAATTTTATGTTATTGTTGCAGGAAGATTCCCTCACTTTGACTTTTGTGCTGATGTCTTTTTGTCCGCTTTCTTTTTCATGCTTTCTTCTGCTGTTATTTTTTTGTCTTGTTTCTTTGGCTTTAAATTGTTGCCGTCATGATTCGTTGTTGTCTTTTGGCCGCTTTTATCTTTGGCACAAAACAGGAAATGATTTATGCAAAATGGCCGACGCTCGACTAATTTAAACTTGCCACACATACTCTTACACGCACGCACACACACCCACACACCCGGCTTTACACATGAATAGTTCGCTGACACGCCCAAAAAGCGGGCAACATGAAAAGTGACGAAGAATCTGCAACGTTTTTCATAGCATTTATTTTTTCTATCGCTTGCTTTTATTTTCCGTTTTTTTTTTTTGTTTTGGACAGTCATTTGAGCTCATATCCTTTGGCTTATTGAAACTTCCGTCGCCGGATATTGAATGCTTTATTTATGCGAGGGCGAGCTCAACACGATACTTTGATATCAACTTAAAGCTAGCCCCCAGGGCGCCATTTCGTTGCCTCCAACACAATTCCCAGTGGGCGCACATTAGCTAATTGCCTAATTGCAGCACAATAATTCTAATAAGAAAATTCAAAATCGCATTAAGTTTGCTGCACATGCACTCCAGACAAAAAAAGTAAGAGGCAATCAAATTGATTGTATTTGATGGCCAAAGCTTTTTTTGCTGTTGTGGCTGTGCCCCCCTGCTGTTGTTCCTGCGGATGCTGTTGCTCCTGCCACAAACAATGCCCAGCGGCATCAGCCATAAATCTTAAGCGCACTTGGCTTCCTTCTTCACCTGCCGCCTGCCGCCTGCCTGACTCGCTTCGCCTCGCCTTGCGCGTCACCTGCAATCGCCTTGAGTGTCCTCGGAGTGCCTGTGTCCAAAATGCACTGCAAATAATAGCGAAAGAAAACGAAAAAATGCACGAAGGGAATGTGCTGCCATGTGCTGAAGCAACAGCAACAGCAGCGACATATTTATGCCCTATCCCCAGGTGAAGACATTCAAAAACAACTTGTGTTTTGAATTTTTGCATTGCCGCCCCAAAGTATGCAACGAAATACGCAAATGGAAATTTAGTGTGCAAAAGATTCTCGAACTTGCTGAAAGTCGTTGGTTAAATCTGCTGCGTAATAGAATTTTCGCAACTATTTGCTGATTACTTAAATTTTTATTTGATACGCTTGAAGTCGTGTTGGCTCTTAACTTAATGCCAAAGTTATTATACTCTATTCTAATGTCTAAAACGAAAGTAATGCAGCTAAAAGCAGTAAGAAATAATACAACGGAAAAAAAAAACAAGATCTAGTTCGACGCCCACTTCCACTTTCACTCCCCGCACTCTCATCGTCATCTCCATCCAATTGCGAGCATATTGCTTCGTTGCTTCTCTCGTTCGTTCGTCGGTTGCATTAAAAATAAACGACTGTGGCCAGCGCTCAATTTGGAATAAAATTGGCGCAAATACCAAAAATTTATACAATGGCAAATGCAGCACAAGCAAAAAAAAAAAAAAAAAAAAAAAAAAAAACAGAAATAACGACGGATAGAGCAGCACAACAAAAAGAAGAAATCAACGGAAAAGAAAATAAAATGAAAAAGGAAAACACTCACCGAAAAAAAAGCAGCAGCAGCAGCAGCAGAGCACAAATTGAAAAGCCATACAAATCAAATTGCGTGGGTGTGTGTGGCGAGTTTATTTAAGCGTGTGCATGTGTCTGCGGTGTGTGAGTGTGCGGTGGTGTGCGCTTTTGTGGGTTATATAATTTATAAGCGGCCATCAGGAATGCTCATTATGTGGCACAAAATAAGTAAGTGGCACTCGTTTATACACAAAGTAAACAACGTGGCAAAATGCCTGACAATGTCCTCTCCGATCTTTGTTTCCGTGTGTATGTGTGTGTGTGTGTGTGTGTGGGAAAATGCATAAAACTGACCAGCACGAAGGGCCATAAATGAGCCTTGAAGCACACATATCTTTCTCTCATATGGCACTTAAGTTTGTTGCCATGCTCGATTTTTATATAGCACCCACACACACACACTCTCCTCTTTTATTCCTTTGTCTTTGGCTCTCGATAATGCAATCAATTTGCCTGCCCCTCCAATTGTTGTCGCAATTTTCTGCAACATCCACAAGGCACATAAAGCGTTCCAATAACTCTCACACTTGGCCAAGTTTTGGGTCGTCAGGGCTGCAATAAAAGCAAATAAACTGCTTTAAAAGATAATCTCTTTTAACAACAAAGTGTCTTTCCTCTTCCACAAAAAAATCACATTAAATTCTTTGCATCAATGACCCACATACACATTTATTTTGCCTTAAATTACCCTTGAGTTCATTACGTTTAGAAGCCACATCGGACATCGCATCTATTATCGTTTCGACTAAATTCACCTTAGGGCGAATCATTGCGAACTATTCAAGTGAGTCTATTCGAAATCGATTTGCAACTCTGACTCGAAGAAGCAAATTTTTGCTGTTCAACGAATACCCAAAGCATTGCTGCTGCTGCGACTGCGACTGCTGTATAAATTATTGCCAGTGTCGAGTGCAAGTTAATAGATTTTTCGCTTTTCCTAATGCAAATCAAAGACTGCAAAGGCAACAGGATAATAAGAGAGAGAGAGAGAGAGAGAGAGACATTATGTGAGAGAGACGAAGGTGGCAAAAGGGCAGCAAATCAAAGAAGAAAATGCAAAGAATCTCGCGCAAAATTTAATTACTGAAGCGCACCAAAAAGTAAAAAAAAGAAACGAAGTCGAACTGAACTGCAAGCGGAACTGCATCAAAAAAGTTACGCCCCACAGGAGGCGTATTCACACAGCGAGGCAAAGCGGTGGCAGCAGCAGCAGCAGGGGGGCGAAGATCAGAGGATTGTGAGCTGAGCGCTCTCAGTTGGGTTTGTTTATGCATATTTCAGAAGTGGAGGCTGCACATTAACAGTGGAATCAGCAACGTTGGCAAAAACTAAGTAACTAACAGTACAAGCAGTTGTCAGTGTTATTATTATTACTGTTGTTGTTATTGCAACTACTGCTGCTGCTGTTGCTCAAACAATCACCCCGTTGCTGCTCCGGCTGCTGCTGCCTTAATGACCGTTCGACGTGTCCGCCCTTTGACCTTATGCCGCGCTTTTAACAAACTTCTAGACTCTGCCCCGACGGCGACTCTCGTTTTGCATATTCAATGGTCAAGTCCATGCCCCCAACTCTCTCCAGTTTGCGAAACATCTTTCTTGCTTGCTTTGAGCGTAAATATTCCAAGTACTTTAAACAATTCATTAATTTACATTACAAGGTCCCACTACAATAGCAAAGGATCGCAACGCAAGCGGATTTCGAATCGGAGATAACAACGCGTAATGTAAATGAAAGAGTCCTTGCGAATAGAGCCAGCAAAAATAGGGTAAAAATATTTATTTAATTAATTTCGACGCATACAATTGACTTAAGCTTGTAACGAAATAGTACCTAATAGTTAGCTCGTTACCCTTCATTTAGTATGTCAATTTCAATTAAAATAGTTGTTCATCTACCAAAAACTTTCTAATTTCCAGCTTGGCAATTTGGGGCAACTACTACAGTTTATTGATATTGATTATGTTGAAATAGAGTAACAAAATAGTATAGCATATAGCCCTCCAATTCCCCAACCCAGATGCAATCGTTTTAAGCAATTTCCTTATGAATTTTGCATAAAACAGAACAGTACCAAAACAGCAGCAGGCAATATTTTCAGGTCGACACAGAAATTTTCCATCGCAGCCGAAAAGTATGCTACGATTTTGTTCAGTTGTGATTTATATAAAGATTGATGCTGAGCTGAGGTGTTTTAGCACATCAGCACACAAATTAAGCAGAAAATAGTTGGCAACACAGACAGACAGAGAGACAGACAGTCAGAGAGAGAAAGAGCTACTACCACTGTTCAAAATGAAAACTCATGTTGGTCATCATTTCAAGCTAAATGCTTTCGCCCGTTCGGGCCGGTAATTGCCAAGCAAGAACAACAAGTACGTCTGTATATAGTATTGTATAGAAACGACAACAAACGACTTTTGCTTTATGCTCTCTCCATTCTTCTGTGCTGTTCGGTGCAATTTTCCATTTACTGTGTTTAATGGAAAAATCAAACCATCAGTGTTTCAGCTAGCTTTTCGTAGTAGTGCTTATATTTTGCCACCTCCTTTTGCGTCTCAGTCTCCTTTGCCTTTGCCTGCTGTCTCTGCTAATTGCAACAACAATTGCAATGGACTAACTGAATCTGAAAGCGCAAAAACTAGGCCATAGTCGGTCGTCAGGGGCTGGCTCTGACGAGGGATAACAAGCTGGGTGCAAATTTTACAAATTATAATCGTCATTTGTCATGATGCCTCTAAGCAAGGACTCTGGTGTCTGCCAGGCTGGCCAGAGCAGGCCTTCACCCACATCGCATTTTTATTGACACATTGAAATGACAAGGGACACAAACAGAGACAGCAACAACAGCAACAGCAACAACAACAGCAACAACGACAGCAGCGACATTCCGAGTTGATGATGACGACTAAGAAAACTGAATTAGCGATTCACTCAAGCTTCATATTTCTCTGCACTTCTCTCCACTCTCAGGCTCGTCGCCTGCAACGCACACCAAAGATCTCAAATCCAGGACGGCATTTCTGCAGCGTATCAAAGAGCATGCCGCCAAATGCATCGCGCATTGTCATGCTCAGATCCTCAATGTGTCCAATATCACAATAGGCCATGAGTCGACTATCCAGCAGACTTTCGCACGGCGTTCCAGCCAACAGTTGTTGGTCATAGCGATAGATGGCCACACAGAGACGCAGTTGCTGACGCTGCAACAGCAACGGTATCATTGCCCGCCAGTTGACGTGTGTGAGATCCAAGTCATCCTCCAGCAGCCCGAAGAGATCATTGTCCCTAAATCCGGGAAATTGTAATTTCACTCCAGAAACGCAAATGCAGCAGAGTATTAACCACACTTTTAACATAATTTGAAGTAGTATTTAGCACTTCAATTATTTGCAATTATTTCGAATTTATTTTGTAATTGAAAGTCCGTTTGAACGCCTCGACGTTTAAAAGCAAACTGTTTGCTTTCGAGCTTGAGCAACTACGTGACTATATGAGCTCAGTGTCTTCCTCAGCCTGATAAAGATAGACAACGTCAGTAATTCGAACTGCGTCAGTAGAATTTATTATAAAATGCTGACAGCTCAGAGACAAAGCATTCAAATTTTGAAAATAATTAGATATTATGACATAAATTGTTGAAATTCAATATAAATATTTTTAAAGTGTATCTGCTAGTTACACAAATTCCTTACTTTACTTTTCACTAATAAACTTAAATAACTTTGAAGCTAAAAATTCAATTTCGGGCTGCAAACGAATCAGCGCAAAAGTTATTTGATGCCAACGATTTTTGAATCTCAATATGGTTTTTTGCAGCAGCCATGGGAATGTTTAATGTTTAACTTGGATTTTAATTTCTGGCTACCAACGATGCTACGTGACTTTTGCACGCTTTCAAATGTTGCACGCGGCATGACGTTCGAGCTTTGGCGAACTTTTATTTGCTTCTCACAAATGACGTTTAACCAACAGCAAGTGACGTCAATATTTAAATAGAGATACATATTGCAACCGAAATTCATTTTAAAACAGAAATTAATCAAATTATGAGTTCAACAAACAAATAATAAACCAATATCTAATAAATAGAATTAACATATATTTATTTTCTTTACTATAAATCAATATCTAATAAATAGAATTAATTGTTTGATAAATTGCAAAACGTGTCAGCACAAATGAAATGTTCTCTAATCGACTTTAAAATATTGTGCAGCGATGAGATAATTCATCTAATATTCAATTGGAAAAAAATTATATTCGATTTTGCAATAACTTCATTTGCAACGGAAGAGCAAATTAATTTATGCAATTTAAGATAAATATCAATAATTGAGCAGTAAAAATCATCCATAAAATTCATAGATTATTTAAAAACAAGCAAAGCACAGCAGCTGCCATTTAATTTTTAAATTTATCATTTTTTTCTTGGAGTTTTGTTTTTTTTCGCACACACGGCAACAACAGCTGCAAAATATCAAATACATTTTTTTGCACTATTTTTTGTTGTGGATTCTGTGGAACCATAAATCCTTGGCAAAAAGTCAAACTAATAAATGTAAAAGGGACATGCACAGACGCATTAAACAACTAATTGGAGTTGGAGCTAACAGTGGGAGTACTGAGAATTGTGGAATACGGAATACCGAATCCGGAATACGGAATACGGGATACAGGATAGGGTCAAACGTAGTAGAGAACATGGTCACAGCTGTTGCCTGTCGAGCTACCAGAAGTGGACAAACGTGCCACACAAACCAACCAAAAAAACAAAAAAAAAAATTGTGGAAAATTCAAAATATATAAAAATAGAGAAGAAATATGTATGTAAAACGCAGGCGAACATTAAAATTATAATTTTTTAATAATAAAACGAGCAAAAGCTGCAAATATTGCAGACTGCCGACACAAGGCAGTTAGGAAAGGTCACTGAAGCGATATTTGTTTGGGTTTTCTGGGCGGAGGCAAAACAGCAGCAGAGAGAATGATGGGATTGAGTTCGAGGGATGTGAGGTTGTCCACAAAATGGCGCAGCGGCCATTTGCCGTTGGCCGGAAACAAATTACAGCAAACAATTTAAAAAAATGTTTGCAAACAAACAAAAGCGAACAGCAACAACAACAACAACAAGAATCGAGCAGTAGAACCAGAACTGGGAACAGCAAACGAACTACACAAAAAGCGGCAGACAGACGGAAATGTTATCTAGGCAATGGAAAAAGAGAGAAAGGGAAAAGGGAGTGACAGAGAGTAAGAGAGAGAGAAAGAGAAGACATACAATGGAACGTTTGGGTAAAGATAAAATGCCGCTTTTAGAGACGATGTCCTGGTTCCTGCTGCTGTTGCTCCTTCATGATATCCGTTCGCTGTTGTTATTGCTGTTGCTGTTGCGGTGCTGCTTTTAACCTTTTCGTTTCACTTAGTTAAGCAAAAAATGAAATTTTTATTGCCAAAATGCATAAATGAATAGAAAATAGTTACACAAAACCGAGAAACGAAACAGCACAAAACCCACAGCCCAGCACAGCACCCAAAAAAAAAGTCAAAGCCAAACACGAGGAGGCAGAATAGTCAAGTTAGTCAGAATACTAAGGATGGTCAGGACAGACACCTGCAACTCTGCCTGTGCTGCACTTAGTTTACTCTTTGACTTTTTTGCTGCCCCTGCGCTATTTTTGTTCAACTTTATTCTTTAGTTCTGTGCGAAGCGTTCCGAGCCACACCTTGGTAAAATGGTAGCCTCAGCACTAAATCTCAGCTCGCCTAATAACTTGGCCTGCTTGTTTGCCAGTCATAATAGTGAGAAGGCCACAGCGAATACGATTTACTCTGCTCAAAAATTTAAATTAAATAATACTAAAAATAAGTAAAATACTTGTGTCTACTAAACAAAATTCAAAATAAAAGTGAAAGATTATAGTTAATAAATAAACTTGGATTTTGAAGCTGCCTAGATTGAGGCTCAATCTAATTTCAACTTTCGATTTTCTAAGTAATCTATTTAGTTCCACTAAAGCCTTATATTGAATCTTTTAAAATTGAAAATCGGTCTGATTTTCAATTAAATAAAATAGTAATTAAATTCAAGCAACTCAAAATAAAATTAGCTTTTTATTTAGTCTAATCAGATTGGGATTCCCTTCAATCCATTTTAAACCACAAAATAAGAGAGACTCTTTTAATTTATTTTAAGAGTATTTAAACGTCGTCTTCACATCATCACAAGCTCAAGCTTGTAGCCCAGTTATTGCTGTTGGTTTTAGCTCTTTTGTGCTGGCTGCCAAGTTTTGATGGCCTGCAATGATTTAGACATTAGGCGAGGGAGTAGCAAATGATGCTGCAACAGCCTCAATCAGCCTACTTGCCACGCCATACCACGCCCCCCGTTCCGTCCCCCGTTCTTGCCTCGTCCCGAAGGCCTTCAATACAAGCGAGCATGCGTAACTTTTTTGTAACATTTCAATTAACAAATAATAAACAAGCTGGCAACAAAAAGCGCCTCAAAACTCAAACCCAACAAAAAATAGGAAAGAATATATATGGAGAAAAGTCTACAAAATGAGAGGAATGAGAGAAAACTTGCAGTGCCAATGAAAAAAGTTGTTTCCGAAAGCAAATCAGAAAGTCATCAGAATGCCAAAAATAGGCAAACGCTCAGCAAGCGATTTGCATTTGGGCCAATGAAGAGTTAGTCCCAAAGGAAAACTCTGCCTCAACGTAGCCTGCGCACTTTAAAAGTAATTTATCTTTTTTCTATATTTTTTCGCCCTACTATACTGTATAGTATACAGCCTTTGAGTGTGAGTCCAGGACTCAACATGCAATTTGCATACAAGTTGCATGTGCTGCAAGTCCCGTTGGCATAAAATCCACTTCGTTTGGCATCCAGCTGAAACTAGCTGCAGCTCTTGTTGTTGTTGTAGCGGCAGTTCACATTTTCGTTGTTGCTGTTAATTGCAGCGCCTGCTTACGGGTAAGTTTTCAATAATGCGGAAAGCGTGTTGCCAGAAAATCCTTGCTTTTGTGCATCAATCCCTAATGACTTTCCATTGTTCTATCCCGGCAAAAATGTGTCAATTTGAGCAGAACTTTAGTCATCCTCTTACTTACTTAGCACATTGTCAGATTGCCGAGTCCGGGCCAAGTTAGCGTGTAAATATGTTTAACGCTTCACATTGTGAATGAGCTCTGGCACTTAAGCGAAAGTTACAAGTTTGATTGAACTACTAAGTCTACACATTTTATCCCCCTTCCCCTTCTGTTCCTGTTTCGCACCCTTTTCAAATTGATTAATGAAAAATGAAAGCAAAAGAATTGGCACAAAGAACTTGCTCAACTCATCTCTTGATAATCATAAGAGCTGGTGATGATAATTAGGTAAAACCACAGCAATGTACAACGATTAAAGAGTTAACTTATGCTTACAATTCTTTTTTGCGATGACGCTTTTCCCCATGGGTTTCCCATCCATTTTCCCTTTCATTGGCTTAACGGTCTGGCTCTCGCTTGCATCATACATTAATTAACATTTCAATGCGCACTCAATGCTCACTCAATCATGGCAAATGCTGTATGGCCAATAGCAAATACAGACCGGAAAGCAATACTTGAGAGCAATGCGGGTAAAACTGTAACACACTGCACTTTGCATGCTCTTTCCTAAAGAGAAAAACAAGTAAGAAAGCTACAGTCGAGTGTACTCGACTGTGAGATACCCGCTACCCATTTTGTAGTACCGTATTCAAAATATACCATAGACGGCACAATATACCAGATTGTCAGCCAAAGCAACTAAGACCCCTAGTAAGTAGGCGTTTTTGCCCATACAAAAGTATTTCTTTAATAACAACGACAATTTTTATCTTTAGTACATCAAAGGTATACCAAATATGGCATGCATCATATTTTAGTATTTGTCAGTTATGTTATTCGGTATTCGAAATATACATATACAGTAAAAAATATACCAAATTGTCAGCCGAAGCTGCGAAAACTGGATTGCAGTAGGTGTAATTTGCCTCAGAGAAGTATTCCTTAAATAACTTATTCAATTTTTGTTTGATGACAATTAAAACTATCATAGTTATTATTATCAGTAAAAAAAAGTCATTAGATTTTTGCGAAGCGCAATCACAAAATGGAGATTTATTTAAAAATTAAAATTAATACTAACACTATTATTAAAGCAATGGCAGCGAAAGCCTTCAGCTTAAAATGGAGATTTTAAAGATTGAATAATGATAATATTATTAAAATTATCCTAATAAATATGTAAGCTTATAAGTATTGTAATTACTAATCAATTAGTTTTTGTATTTACACCAAAATAGTCTTAAAGTGTAATAGCTTCGAAGAAAAAGAAATAAAACTTTACTTAGGGAATTTTATTTAACAAAATTTATATTCGAACTATTGGGCTATTTAATTGTTTTCAATTCTTACTTACTTTTACTAATGAAATAATCATTTGGCTTAATAGATGCATCAAAGTACCCAAGCAAGAGTATTTGAAACGCAGATTGAACGCACGATTTGTACTTGCAGCTCTGAAGCTAAATAACTTAACGCAGACGTCCATTGAACATGGCATAGCATATAGTGCTTGAAGTGTGAGCACTATATAAATACTGGAATATAGTTCCTCTTCTATCCAGCATGCATACACAACACATACATACGCACATTCACACGGATTGAGTGAAGCACTTACTCATACATGTGCAAAGCTGCGTAAGTATTGACATTTGTTTGCTTTGCGCGTGAATGAGCCAATGAATGATTGGAAAACTGTGAATGATTGAAGGCTTTTGTCTGAGTGTAATTTAATTAAACAAATCAAAGCGATGCGTATGTGTATGGGTGTGTGTGTGTGTGTGTGTGTGTGTGTGTGTGTGTGTGTGTGTGTTGAGAGGGGAGCACGCGTTTTTCTGTTAATTGGAAATGTGTTCAGCGAACGCGAACAAACGAACTGAACTGAATGCCGAGGACGACGAGGGATTCATTTTTGTTTAAATAATTAACAGGCATTTGCACGCTTCCTATTTCATTTTCATTGTTGCTGAATTTGTATTTATATCATTGTCCTCCGTACTGTAGCATTTTGTATTTAATTTATATTTGCACATTTGTTCAGTTCAACAAATGCTATAAATATGAACATATTGTTGACTGCTTTTCGAGCCACACAAAGCAACGCAGCACAACGCAACGCATAAAGCCAATTATATTAAATGGCCTTCAACACTCTCAACTGTTGTTGTTGTTGAAGTATTTTTTAATTTGCTCTTAAACGTGTTTTAAGCGTGATGTGTGTGTGTTTCTCTATGTGTGCGTGCGCTCGTGGGAATATAAATCATAAAACACGTACACACATTTAATTCTAACACGCGTGAGTGTTAAATATAATTATCATATTTCATGGCGTTTCTATGTTAATCGAAAGAAAATGTTGATTTATTTATAATTTACGCACACTATTTGCATTGAACGTATTTAACTATTTATTACTTATTTTAAGCCAAATAGAGTGTATCCAATATTTATTGCTTATTTTCATATAAGCTGATTACAAACACAATCACACACACACACGTTTAGTTGGTAATTAAATCCTTTGAATTTTCAATTAGCTATTTCTTTAAATATCTTAAATGACTTTTATAGCGTTTGTTCACTAATTGAAACATTCAATTATTTAACAATATTTGACGTAATTTATAATTTATATATTTTCATTTTATCACTAATTGAAACATTCAATTATTTAACAATATTTGACGTAATTTATAATTTATATATTTTCATTTTATCAAATTTTGACACGTCAATTAATTTGAAAATCTACTTTGACAAGATTTAAATAGGTAAATTAATTTATTTGTCGCCACAAAAAAAATTTATTAAAAATGTCTCAAACTACTTAATTTAGTAATTTTATTCAACATATAGATTTTTTTTGTGATTAGAGCAAATTGAAATGCATTTTAAATAATATTGATTGAGATAAATGAATAGCAACAATAAATAAATTCTTTAAATAAGCCAATCGGCTAGCTTTTTATCGTTGTCCTTATATAGCTTCATATACAGCAAATCAAATATTAATCCAACTTAAAGCTGAACATATGTATATTTGTTTAACCTACATGCCAAAAATCATCAGGCTTTGGGCAAAATACCTGCTGGCATATGAAACTGAACCACATTTGCATTATTATTGCTTTCTTTGCTCTTACAAATACTGCATTATTATGCGTATTTCATTATTAGCTGTTATCAGAAAAACCAACGAATTACCACAACATGTTCATAACAGAAGCAGCAACCAAATAAAAAAATGTGTAGGCAAATAAATAACTAAAAATATGTGAATTTGAATTGGAATATGAATGCGTTGTTGACCATAATACATCCTTGAAACAAGGCGATTACCCTTAATCGCTGCAATTAAAATGTTAAAAATATACGAGCAGGAGCGATAAATTTTTGCAACGCATTAACCACAAAATATTTTACACATTTTTACATTTATATGTTAACACCGCGAATGCGTTAATTTCTGAAAATTCTGAAAACAATTTCAACTATTTAAACCATTTTGTGCAAACTAATCGCTGTCACAGCCAAAATGGCGTTGCATCCGCAGACAAAATGGCGAATGCAAGCTGACCTTGCAGGAAGCCTCTTCTTATAAATAGCCTTTCACTCTGTCCATCTGTCAGCAACATACGCTCCCACAAATGTAACCACTTCACAAAATAATAGTCAGCAAATGCCACAAGGAAAGCATTGCGAAATCGACAGGGGAATGCTCCAAAATTCACTTAGGTCAGTTGGCTAAGGAATTCAGTGTGACGCGATTGAAAAATGACATAATATTTTAGTTTTCTACAATTGAAAACACTACACTTTAATAAAGATTTAATAACTTTATCATAAAAGTAATCAAAATAAATATTTTGATTTAGTTAGATTGTTGAATGGAAATAAAATGAAAGGAATGTGGTACACAAAATAATAAAATATTAAAGCTATAAAATGGAATATAAAAAGTAAGTGGAAGAAATATATAAAGTAATAAATAATATTCTATTTTATTAACAATAAAAAATGCAGAAAATCATTTCAGTCGAACTCATTTTAAGTGACAAAATAAACCAAATCGAAATCCATCCATTTATTGGTTTTCATTTGTTTATAATTTAATTAAAATATTATTCTTAATCTACTAATATCTATAAAACTGTTTAGTCTTAAGAAGTTTAGGAAATGTATATTCAATATAAGATTCAATAACGGATTATTGCTTGATAGATGACAACTCAAACATAAAACAACGCAAAGAAAAATTGTAAGAAAGAGCGCGGTAAATTTGACTTAAATTGACAGTTCAAATTGCAGTTTGTGGTTGTAAAGGAAAAGAAGAAATGCAGAACGCAAAGAAAACGCATTGAATAGAAATCGGAAATGTTTGCTAACTGCAGGTTTCTGCCTTAAACTTTCCCGTCTAGTGACATTTTCGTGTTGCAAAAACTTTGCCTACTCTTATTTTCTGCATTTATAACAAAAAAAAACAGAAACTATTTGCGACTTATCGCCAAAAAATGGGCCATTGAATAAATATGAAAAGCCAATGGCCATAAATATTTTCTGATCGGCTTTTCATTTCCATTTCTATTTTCTTTCTTTTTTTGCGCGCGCGTGTCGCAAATATTCTCGACTCTGTTTTTTTTTATGTTATGTTATGTTTTTGCGTGCACAGTTTTGCACATGGCGCAGCAAAATATTGTTAGACTGAGCTGGGAGAGAACGCGAGCGAGACACGTTAAAATCATTTATGCCGCTTTAAAAAGCCACAAATGTCGGCTGCTAGCAGACCGGCTGACAGCTGAGCAGCAAACATGGATTTTGTGTATTGTGAAAGGGATTTGCACGGCTGTAAAGCGCGAGCTGAAAAGTACGAGTCCAATACTCGTACATTACGTATACGCCGCGTATACTTTTACGACGATAGAAAACGCGACGCGCAGCTTTACGATGCCCGCATCATTTGATTTTATTGCAAATGGGCCGAAGAGCGGCTCGCAAGTGTCAAAAAAAAAAACTCAAAAAAATGTAAAGAAATGGGGAAAAAGTAACAAAAGCAAAGCAAACATATTAAGGAATATATCTCTGTCTCTGAAGCGACGCAATGTTTCGCCAGCGTTGCGTTCCGTTGAGATACGGTGGCGTATGAGCAACATGGCCCTGTCCTTGAGCCAGTTGCGCCCTTTGTTTGTGATTAATGCGATGATTCCGACAATGCCGAGCATGCAACGAAGCGCAGCACGTCAAATGCAAATAACCGGCGGGTTGAATATAATCAAATCGAAATGGCAACAACATCAAAGTTGACGACAACGGAAACTGCAGCTTAACAAATACAACACAACGCAACACACACACAAACACCCAACGGCAATAGTTGAAAAGTGGGCTGTAAACCGGTAAGGGTGTGTGTGTATGTGTGTTGAATTTGTGTTTGCGCCAAGGCCAGAAAAATCAATTAAATTATGAAATTCCTATGCAACTGTTTCACAAAATCATTGCCCATATGCCCAGCTGTTTCTGTTTGCAACTTGTTATTGTTCCTCGAGCATTTGCACACATCACAGAAAATCTGCCAAAGCTTAACAAATATTTTCCTGTTTTATTGACATTTTCTATTTACAGCCGGACAGTCGAAACAGACGAACAGCAAAAAAAAAGCAAAAACAAAACCGATAGACAGACTAGACATTCCATTATTTCGACAGGTTATTTTCCTTCTTCATAGCAAAAATCGAGAAAAAGAATTTCCGAGAAAATGTTGCATACTTTTAGGTGTCACATTAGCATATGACAAATATTGCTTCGATAATGGAATATAGCAGTGTCGCATTCACATCGCAATGATGTCAAGGCAGCTGCAAGCTGAATATGCTCCACTTTACAGGAATGCCATTCAATTCTACTATCAAACTTGTCTTTAAGTCGTTAAATTTTGATATTCGATGTTATGTCAACTGCAACTCAGATGTAAATGGTATTAGCTTAAGGGAATTCATAGAATTTTTTTAGAAACTTTATCAATAGTGGTCGCAATATATATAACATACCTAATACATTTATTTGAATAAAAAAAAATGTAATAAATATACGAGTTAAATAGTAATAAAGTTTATTTGTTAGTTAAGTAAAACTCTTTTTAACTTACCTGTGCTTTCGCTTTTTACCAATTCGTTGGTAATCCTTTAACGATGTTCTTATCATCTTTTGGCAATATTGTGATTATTCGATGGACAATTTTAAAAAAAGAATGATTTGATTCGATAATAACTTCAATTTTAACCATAAATGAAAGCCAAATGAATTAAAAGTCGACTTTGCATTCTGATTCACAATCAAATGTGATTTGATTATCCCAACAATAATTAACTAAACTTTTTAATTGGGTAAGAAGTGTTTTTCAACTTTGGAACAGAAACAAAATTTGGCTGATAAAAAGGTTTATAAATTCAAATTTTCTCGCAGTTAAGTAGAGTCTATGAACGGCAAAACACACTAACGAAATGTCTGACAGTTCGTTCTCATATCGTCGCCAAAATGTCGATCTCTGCGAAGAGATATTATCCTGGCTAACGGCTCCCAATCTACCGCCAAAGGAATTGGAGCACCGTCGTGAAATGCTGCAACTGCGCCTTCTGCTGCTGAACAAGCTGGACGAGGATTATTATATCAGACGCTACATAAAGCTGCGCACGCGCTCCGAAGATACATAAGAAAAATAGTTGGCTTATTTGTTATTCCTTTAATCAGCATTGGAGGCTGATCAACGTTTTAATTTTTTTGCGTAATGTTTGCATAATGAATGTGATTCGTTTTGCTTGTTTTTCTTTTTTTTTTATGTTGTTATAATAATATAATTATAATAGTACAATAAACATAATACATAATAGTTATAGTGAATTCTTCTTGCAACTCAATTCTTCCCTCTCCTTTTGTTTTTTGCTCAATTAATTGAGTCATATATAATATATCGAATATTTATATGGTATTATATATATATATCGTATAAATAGATTTAAAACATGTGAATTTTTGCATTTCTCCTGCTCTCGCTCCTATTTTAAAAATTTAGTTCGTGGCGCAAATTCCAATATATTTGCCAAATTATTAAGGATATTCAATTGACAAAAAATTGATAACATAAAATTTTTGGAAATTTTAGGTAGTAGATTAGATGATAAGAAAAATCAACTCAACATGCGAATAAATATTTAAAGGTAAAACATAAATTTCATTAAGGATTACATTGATTGATTTGGGGGTTTAGTTGGCAAATTAAAGCGTACCAGTTTAAAGATTGAGTTTGAAAACGGTTTTACCGCTGTTGCTGATAGATAGGAATGTTATTTTTGACGGCATCGTTTTGAAGATGATAACCAGGTGCTCCCGCTGCTGCTGTTGCCGGCGGCATGCCACCCAGATGCGTCATCGACATGGCTGCCATTTGCTGTTGCAGCTGACTAAATTGATCATTGTGATTGTTTTGTGGTGGTTGCTGTTGTTGTGATGGTAGCTGCTGCTGCTGCTGCTGTGGAGCCATATAACTCTGTGTAACTGGAGGTGCTCCATTTGGTGCATAAAACTGAGGCGGCTGCGCTGTGGCGCCTGCCGGCAAATAAGCCTGTGGCAAAGGCGCCTGCTGTGGTGGTTGCTGCTGCTGCTGCTGTGGTTGCTGTTGTTGTTGTTGCAGTGGAATTTGCTGTTGATGCTGAGGGGACATGTAAGCGTGTGGCAGCGACTGTGGCTGCTGTTGGATTTGTGTGGCTGCAGGTGGCACCGCGGCAAATTGCGGAGGAAGATTGGCTGGCAATTGTTGTTGCTGCTGTTGCTGTTGAAGTTGATCTGCAGGCATTGGCATGTGGTAGTTGGTAGGTGGTTGCTGAGGATTAACTGCTGTGGGCTGGCCGTTGTACAAGGCCTGGGGATGAGTGGGATGAGTCGGCAATGCTGCAATCGAACAAGAAAATTCGTTAACAATTCATTAAACAAATGAATTACGTCAATGCAACTTACAGTTCAACTGCGGCGCATGTCCATTCTGATACGGCATTGGATATCCAGCCACAGGCGGTGCTACAGTTGTGGGCGGTGGCGCATTGCTGGGCTGTGGCCCGGCATACGGCAGCGAATGCATGCCCGGGTATGCCGAATGTTGGCCAGGCGGAAACCCTACACCATTGGGATAGCCAGGTGCTCCATAAATCGCAGCACCAGGAAATCCGCCCGGTATAAAACCTCCAGCTGCGGCAGGACCACCAAATTGTGCAGCCGCTGCACGGTCATCACGCATGAGTCGATGATACAGATTGATAGATTCGACTAGATCCGAGGAAAGCTGCGTCAGCTGAGCATGCTTGCGATCCACACGCTCCAGTTCGGCGTCGATAAGCGGCCCCATTTGATGCACCTGCTGCTCAAGTTGCAGCATTTCCTCGCTATCTTGCGACGGATCCTCGGGATTGGCCTCGTGCAACAGATGCAGCAATCGATCGATTTTGGCCTCATCGATTTCCACCGGCTGTGCGGCAGCTGCTTCAGTCTTTTGTTGCAACAATAAGGCTGCGGCCGCTTCCTCTTCGGCTGCAGCAGCTGCGGCCTGCTTTTGGGCGTTATTTTTATGCTGTTGATTGATGTCCAGTCGCTCAGGATCTACGGACAAATCGGCAGTGACAAAATTGGAGGGAAACAGACCCTCTCCACTGTCATTGTAGCCCTTCCACCAGTTGGCATCGCTGTCGTCCTGCACCTGAATAATATCGCCAGCAAGGAAAGTTAACTCGTTCTCCTCGGCAGCCTCAAAGTCGTACAAGGCGCGTACAGTTCGTGTAGAAGCTGTAGCACCAGCACATCCATTTCCATTGCCATTGCTGGACGTGGACACGGTCGATACGGAGTTGCCGCCAAACGAGGGATACAACGAGGGATAGGCACTGCTGGTGGTTGCTGAAGCAGCTTTTGAGGCTGTATGCTGCTGCTTTGGGCTGCTTTTGTTGTCCTTAAGCGACAGCTCAATGGCCTTGGCAATGTCATCCTGCTCCTGCTGGCTACTGACCACATTTGGATCCTTGGCCAAACTTAATGCGGCAGCTTTGGCTGCTGCTGATTTGCCGCTGCTCTTGTCATTCAGATTACTAAAGTCATGGCCCTCGATCCGTAGCTTGGTATACAGCGAGGGTATCAGATTAAGTTCTGGATCATTCTTAAAATCATTCTCTGCCCAATTCTTCAACACTTGTCGCATTTTCTGAAAAGCAAATTAATGGGAAATGTTTAGAATTAATATTGAATAACATCTGGACATTTCAGACTTACCAATGAAACTTTGGGCTGCGCTTTGCCGAGTAGACGTCTAAACTCGGTCTCGAAATCACGTGATGCAACCTCCAAGTGAAATGGCTTGCCACAATTGTTGGCACACGAGTCGAGCAAAACAATCGCTTGCATCACAACATGAGGATCAGTGTGGCCCATGCGTCGCATCACCGCCTTGAGACAATCCTTGGCCAAACGTGGATTATTTGTCACCTTGTCGCATACATCGAGTATGAGGGACCAATTCTCACTTGTATTCGTCTCGCTGGTGGCCTTCTCTGTGGGCAACAAATGGTTAGTCGAGTTTATCGGCATAAAATAATGAAAGGAAAAAGAGGAGCAACAAAGAAGAACCAAACAGAGCAACGACTTGTGTTACTTTATTTGCTTATCAATCGAAATGGGAATTGGTAATGCGAATGGGAATTGAATACGAAAGCATTGTTGACTCATAGCGACAGCTATGAAAAGCGATAAGAATCGCAATAAATCGAAACCATAATCAATACTAACTTCCCAAATTGCTTTCAAACAAAATGCAAATATCGAATAAATTAAGTATTCTAGTCATAATCATCTTTTATTATGAATTTAATTTTGAGCATTTTAATCCATTTTACTTATAAGAACTTGTAGTAAATAAAAGAAAATTTTGGGATGACCTAGTTTGATTAAGGTTTTTCCCCCAATTCTGATTGAAATTTCATTACAAAATTTAATTGTTCATCGAATTTATATTTAAATTTAATTTTTAAAATGTATGGGTTGAAATGCAGGTTTAAATTTTACTCGAGATTTGTTTTATTATATTTGTTTATTACTGTTAGCGATTAGGTATTTAGGATTTAATTAAAGTTCAATTACAATTTACGATTAAACATTGAGAAGCAGTTCCAAAAAGTGGGCTTGGAACTGTCTGCGCTGTCAAGTTCCGAACGTAATTATAAATTTATTTCAATTTAATGTCTCAGCGAGCAGACGAGAGTTTTGTTATTATGTTCAAATGATTGACAGTGAGCAGGGGTTGCCAAGGGAGGTTGCTAGGGGGTGGTAGCTCGGTTTGAACTCAAGGTCAGCGACAGCAAGTCGAAACTTTAAAAGAAGTTCAATGAACAGACGCAGCATCCCGAACTGAGCATGTGACTTGAATTTCATTTCGTTTTCATTTTCTTTGTTTGATGTTCTTGTTCGTTTTTTTGTTGTTGAGTGGATCTTTGTGTCTGCGGCTCTTGTGGACGTAAGAAGGGGGCGCTAAGCAGATTAGATAAAGCAAGACCAGGAGCAACTAATAATAATAACAAGTGTGACCAATGGCAATTTGCTAATTTTTAAGACAAGACGAGACAGTAGACAGGTGTGACCAATTCCATTTGTTATTTCAAAGTGGGAGTTGAAGTGGGAGGGAGACATAGAGCAAGAAGAAGACAATGAAACTTACCCACATCGGCGTCGAATGGCGACGATTGTCCAAATATACCCATTTTAGTTGATCACAAACGTGCACTCCACTGCCCTTTATTTAATTGTCTATTTATTTTAATTGTATAGAAAATTGCGTCGTCTTGTTTAGGCCGTCGCAGTAGTTATTGTTGTTTTTGTAGTTTGCACTTCTTGCACTTGCACTATTTGTGTCGTGTTTTCTTTTTTCTCTGCTACGCAATCGATTTTCATGCGTCAGCAAAACACACAAATGCACATAATTTATTGTATTCCTCAATTGCAATCCACCACAAAGGTAAGCTTGTATTAACTTCTTTTTTAATTGTAATTTGCATCAATTTAATTAAAATTGAATAAGAGATTTGCTGAGCAAGCACAGTTTTCCCATAGCTTTTGTGTAAAAAATGACTAATAAATTGAGTGGCCAGACGCTTAAAGTCGGAGTATAGTATATTATTGGCACTAAGTTTGTGTAGTGGTCACACTGATAATACAATGCCATATATCGATAAATATGAACTATCGAACTGCATGATTTTACCATTATTTATTAATTTAAAATGATGTTTCGCAGCTTAATTATACTTTTATTGATTTCTTATAATTTGGAACGAATAAGTAAAATTAAATGATTTATTTAGTTCAATTTTAAATTGATACACAAGTTGTAACGTGTAAGAGCGACGCTATTCACTCAACGTATCAAGCAATTTGTAACGTGTTTGGCCTACACACAAAATTCAGGGTGAAAAATTTGTAATCGAAAAATAGCAACAAATAAATGAACGCAGCAAAAAGAAAACAAAATGAAACAATAAATTCAATTAGAAAAAGAAAGTATTAACGAGTGGCAAGTGGTGTTAATCGTTGGTGCTGCTGCCAGCAGCAGAGCTGCGTTCAATTTGAATGGAAAGGTACAGCAGCAAAAGAAGAGGAAGACAGCTTCGATTTGTAATTCAATTACGAGTAGAAAAAAAAACAGAACAAAGTATCAAGTAGTCAATAATTATGGTTTTCATACGTGATCCGTGTGGCATTGCTTGCCTCATTGTCACCTATGGCGCCGTGATCTATGCGGATTATGTGGTCATGCGTTGGATTATTCTCACAACGATGCCAGTCAGGTGAGTTTTGGCAGTAGAAAGAGGATAAACCATTGCTAATTGTTAAATGTTTATAGCATCTGGGCACCGTTCCATGTGGTGCTCTTCAATACGGTTGTCTTTCTGCTGGGCATGTCGCATCTGAAAGCAGTGTTCTCCGATCCCGGCATTGTGCCGCTGCCCGCCAATCGTCTCGACTTCTCTGATCTTCACACCACAAACGCGGGCAACATTAAAACCGGGAATGGCAATGGGAATGGACATGGCAGCGAGTGGACCGTGTGCACCCGTTGCGAAACATATCGTCCGCCGCGTGCTCATCATTGTCGCATCTGTAAGCGTTGCATACGTCGCATGGATCATCATTGTCCGTGGATCAACAATTGTGTCGGCGAACGCAATCAAAAGTATTTTCTGCAATTCCTCGTTTATGTGGGCATCCTATCGCTGTACTCAGTGGCCTTGATACTGGGCTCTTGGATTGCACCGTGCACGGAATGCAATCAGAATGTCATTGAATCGCAGCTGCGCATGTAAAATGCTAAAATGATTTATTTACCTTATGCCTGTATTAATTGCCAAATCTCTTGTAGGATTCATTCGGTCATTTTGCTGCTGGAGTCGGCGCTCTTTGGACTATTTGTCACGGCCATTATGGTGGATCAACTGCATGCCATTCTCTATGATGAGACGGCCGTCGAGGCGATACAACAGAAGGGCGCTTATAGGCCAAATCGACGCAAGTATCAGCTGCTCGCTGATGTGTTTGGACGAGGCCATCCTGCGTTGTGGTTGCTGCCCTGCGCCAGCCTCAACCACGCCTCCCGCTATCATGACACGCCGCTGCTGAGTCACGATGTCTAAGATAACACAGTGATAAAAACAAAAACTCATCATTCTGCTTTGTCTTTTTTTTTTAGTTTTTATAGTCAAGTCCAGATTTTGTGTTGTTGTTTAATTGTATTATACGCATTATTTAATTAACACTTTAGTTGATAATTAATTGCATACTCAACAGAACAAACAAAAATTGGAACAGCAACAGATACTTGATATTTTTTTAACAAAGACTCTGTATTTTTCTCTAGACCAGATATATAACAAGCTATATATACATATAAATATATATATATATATAGGTAAATATATATAACTAACTGTGTGTATGTGTGTGCAACAAAAACATAATATCAACTCAAAGCATTTAAGGAAATTCATATACCAAAAACAAAGCAAAAGCAGCATAAACATTTAAAAGCCAGCTCATATTATAAGTTTTGTCAAATTGTTTTAAATGTTTGTCTTTAATTTTACATGTGAATTGGCCAATTCCAGCTGTATAAACAATTGTATTTAGTTTACTCTGTACTGTAGTTGTTAATTTTTAAGTTGGCCAACGAGAAGTTGTCACAAAACAAAAGCCTTAATCTGCAATTATTTATGATGATCGTGTGTGTGTGTCACTCCAACAATCCAAAACACAAAAGAAAACTCAGCTCTCCAATAAAGCTAACGATATACATATTTGAATTAAGTACAAAATCGCCAGTTGTGTTTGCCATTACTCCAACTGATTGCCCAATCCCTCCACGCTCGCCGTTAGCTGTTGCAACGCCTGCCTCGCCACGGCACAAAGGATTCCCTCCTGGGAACTTGGATCCTCATGCTGCAATATTTCCACACACTCCTTCAGCAAATCGATGGCTTCTACAAGACGCGAACGCAAGTCGGCGCCACTCAAACGACTCGCAATGAAGCCACTCTTGGCCAGCAGCACCAGCGGCACATGCAACTCATAGAGATTCATGGCTCTCGCCCGGCTTAGGCCCGGCTCGAAGTGATCCAGCACCTTCAACACTTCGCGACATAGTTGCGCCTTGCGTTCGAGCAGCTGATCCGTTAGTTGCACCATCTCGTAGCCCTGCACACGCCCGTACATCTCGATGAGCAGCTGCCTCAGGCCGGTGGCAATGTAGTGCGACGGATGCAACAGCGATTTGTACTTGCGCAGCAGACGCTCCGCTTCCTCCAGTCGCTTGGCGCCCATCTCCAGCGACTGCACAGCGTTCACCTCCAGCTGCAGTGCGTCCACAATTTGTCGCACTTCCTCGCTACTGCTGCTGTTGTCACAGGCGCGACAGCTCCAGATGGTATCCAGGGCTGAAAGGGGAAATATTTTATGGTTAGAAGCATCAATAAATGAATTTTATAAAATTTAAGATGTAAGACATAAATAAGTAAATAAAATATATCTCCAAAAGACTGCATTTGTCTCTCAACTCACTTGTGGGCTGCTTGGGCAGTAGCCAACCCTCGGTGCACTGGCCACACTTCAAGCTGGAGAAGTGCGTCTGCAGCTCGGAGGCATCGAGGCAGCGATCACAGCTGCAGTTGAAGTATTTGCCTTCGCGCAGATGCGACTGTCGCTGCACAGTGCCGTCCAAAGTGTAGGTATAGCTATGCTGCAGCTGCTGCCCCGCCTCCAGCGGCACCATAGCTCTCAAGCGGATTCTGCAGAGCATTAAAAGCAGATTAATAGCTGATAGTCAAGGAAGGAATTTGCTTACTTGTAACCATCGCTGGGATGAATGCTGCGTGCCGTGTTGGGGACACAATTGTGTGCCAGGATGCCAGTGTAGGGATACAGACAACGCAGTGGATATCCTTGGGTGGTGCGTGCCTCGAAAGCGTTCACTTCAAGTATGCCCACCACCTGCATGATCAACTCTTCACTGAAACGCTCGGCCAACTTGCAAGGACCTCGAAGATATTGTGCGATATTCACGCGATCCGCATGCCACAAATCCGCATTCGCGCGTCGCTGCTGCTCGTGATGCTCCATGGGCGCCACTTCCTCCAGCCATCGTTCTGGCTGCGCCTCCTTGGCCAACAACACTCTGTTAATGATTTGATTTGTTTCAGTTTTTCGAAATGTAACGTTTTGTGCCACCACTGTTATGTTAACTTAACATTTGTTGTGATTTTCAGTCAACAGCAGCTGCCTAACATAAGCTGAGATTAACTGTTGGCATTTTAACAGCAGCAGCTTGGAATATTTTTAATTAGGTTAATTAACAAGCCAAATTTAAGCTTTTGTTTTTGAACACAAATTTAAGCTGTGTTTTTTACAAATTTAGAACTTGTCATTAAAACCCCTTTTAATTTATCTTAACTTAATTCATCATTTTGAAAGATGTTGGATATTTGATTAGCAGCAGTTTTACAATTTCAAGTTTAAATCATTTTTACATTATATATTTAAATATTATATAGTTTAAATATGTTAATATTCTTAACAAAATGTTCTTCGTGATATACAACTTAAAATCATACATTTTTAAAAATAAGGATCGCAATCACATTATTTTGTATGGATTTTCTCAACGATAATGTTTAGTCTTGTAATTCAAAGTCTATTTAAAGTTTATGAATTACTTAAAAAATAACAGTAAATATTAATTATAATAGAACTTTAGTATTCATTAAATTTAATAATGTTTATGTTAATGCCATTTTTATCAAGATTGTCTACTTAACATTTTCTGCTTTCAGCCAGATTTGTTGACATTTTAACAGCAGCAGCTTAACTCTCGCTGCTTAAAGCACTATGTTAGTTAACAGCAGCACTTAAAACTATGTTACGCTCACTTCCTCAGTTCAGCTCAAAATGCACATTCGATTCCTTTGCATGCCACTGTTACTGTTAACCGCTTCACTTTAACAGTTTTGCATGCGTATGTTAACTGCGCTGCCTGCTCAGCGGTATAACATGAAATGCATCCGCAAACTCAGAGGTATAAAAACACATAAATCAAAAGTATATCGACACAATTCATCACAGCTATTTTTGGCTTGCACCTCAGTGGCATGATGCAGTCCAGTTGAGGGCATTGCTCGGTGCCCATTGGCAGTTCAAAGAAACGCGCCTTGGCCGCCTTAAACACGCCACATTCCAGCTGCCAGTGCAAATTGTTTGCCACATCCTCGGAGTTGCAGGTGCGGCACAACGGCCAGCCACATTGGCTGCAGCGTTCCACGTTGTGCGGTGCATAGCAGGCAAGGCACAAGACGCTACTGTTGCCACACTTCGGCCCAATGGCCAGCGGCAGCTCCTCGACAAGCAGTTGGCCACCTTGCCGCACTGCGTTGCGGGCTATCAGATAGCGTCCGTAGAGCGGACTCCATTCAACTGCCGTGAGATTGAATGGCAACGAAGGCATCCCGTTGACTGCTGTCATTATGAGGTATAATTCTTGGCAAGTACCTCAAACGATGCCTTGGAATGGGAGCAACAAATGCTTCTTGGCACCCGTTCAACTGTCAGCATTATTTGAGTAGTTCCGCACCTGCACACCCCGCCCCGCGCTGTCCCTAGACTAACCTCAATGCTGTTATGCAATCCAATTGCGGGCAGACGCCATCCTCGCCAACATTGCCGGCAAATGTGACGCGCGCTTTGGCAAACACTTCGCATTCGCCGCGGTGATCTCCGCCAGCTGCATCTGCACAATTGCCGCACAACGGCCAATCGCAGAGCTCACAACGATCTCCGTCTCCGTCGCCATCCTCCCCGAAATCCAAATAGCGATAGCAGCCAAGACAAACGATGCCGCTGTCGCGTTTGGGGCCGTAGGCAAAGGGCAGCTCCTCAACAACGATGTCGCCTTGCTGCACTGCCTCCGTTGTGGCCAGGCAACGGCCGTAGACTGCATCATGCTCCAGACGCGCTTTCAACATGACGCCCGCTGCCTCGCCAGCACTTTAATCGATTGCACTGCGCGTTTTTGATTGAATTCTGTACACAGAGAACAAACGTTTGGGAGAGCGTGGCTAAATATAGCTCAATAAACTAAACAAGGCACATTTGCTATGATTCTTATGCGTCACAAACAATCACTTCCGTCAACAAAACTACAAATATTTGTTTATTAAACAATTTTCCTTATATCACATTACATTAGCAAAATTTTATACGTTACAAATACGTTACATTGCTTAAAAAATATACGTTATTTATACACCTTGCAAATCGTATAGTATCGATACCTAATACTAAATGCAAATATAAACAATCTGTGCAAAAAAATCAACTATTCGAAACTCGAAGTCAAACTCAATTATTATTCAAAACTATACATCAAATCAATTATTTTTGACCTTTAAATATTTTAAAAATGATCAAATTATTTAAATATACATTTTCTCAATGGAGCTCCATACTTGCCTTTGCTTTAGTACATTTGCTTAAGTTCAGTATTATATACATATTTTATCCGTAAACATGCTTGGTCACACTGCCCTATTCTGTTGCAAATCAATTTTGTGGTGTACGTTGTGTGGTCGTGGTCGTCTTGTTCCTGCGTTTCGCATTACTCTAAATCTTAAACTAAAACTCATCTAAAAGTAAGTAAATCTTACCTAATCAGGATATCTAACTAATTGTATGCCTTTGGCTTAACGATCTTGAAATGTGAATGAAAGTTTAAATCGATTTTCGTTGCTGGTGTGTGATTTCATAACCTCCAAATGAAAAAATTGCAAGTAGACGCGAAGCACACACACACACACACAATCTCCCACTCACACGCCTTCGTTCTTACGTGCACACACACACATAAAAGCACGCGCAAAAAGGGTTTTGCAACTTGTATAAGTGTGTGTTTATAAGACATTTAAATATCAATTGATTGATAAACGATACATTTTGTGTCTATTCATTTGAGCAATAGAAAAAGCAACCGGCACACAGATACACACTAATACCAGTGTGTAGCGTTTTACAGTTAGCAGCAGCTGCCGGCAACAGAAGCAGAGCACTTTTCTGTTACGTAACATGTCGCCTGCCTCTGTTTTTTGCAGCGATTGAAATTTATTGTTTTGATTAAAAATCGAAGCGCAACTTTAATTTACTAGTAGTTAAACGATTGTTTAATTGTTGTGTTTGCTATACTTGTCGGTCATGTGAGAAACTAGAGCAAACATAATTTTATTTTATTAGGGGTGAGATGTGACGTCATGAGAAAAATCAATAAATCGCTTATTTAGTTAACACCTTTTACATCAGAGAAGTTTAGTTGTTTGCTTTACTGTCCAGGGTTGCATAACATCTGCCTGAATACTAACGCATTTACACACAAACAGATCTGTAGGCATAATTCTCCAAACTCTGTGTCAAGGTCAATTATCCATGATGCACTTTACGGCATGATTTTTGAAATACAGCTACCTGCTTAAATATTAGGTGTGTACACACTGGTGTTTTTGTTGTTGCTGCCCCGCCTGTTACATCACAGGTAGAATACATTTCGTACTCAACAACAACATTCCTTGTTTAAGCATTTTTGACATGTGACTAAACAGTTTTGCGCTTTTGTTTGCTGGTCATTTCCGCGCGCCCCTATTTGGCGACCGTCCAAACGCTGGGCAATTTAATAAATATATTTTTCGCCTAGTATTTTTATAAATTTTTGCCCCTTTGAAGATGCTTGCTCGTATCACTTTTATAGCCATGACTGTTAGTTTCCGCTAGTGTGTGACGTTAAATGTGGCGAACGAAGAGCAGACCAAAGCAACAACGAAATATAGTGTGCAGTTATCACGTATGTGTGTGTGAGAATGGTCAATGAACGCTTTGCTTTGGCAGTAATTAACGGGACCACTACAGCAACACATGCAAGTGTAAACAGAGACAGAAATACAACAAAAAAATATGCTGCACAGTAGGCCGAGAGATAACAAAATTGATGGCAATTTCATTCAATCAGTATTTACATTAAGATATAACAAAAACTCGAGTTTTATTCAATTTAATTTTTATTTGCAATGGCTGATCGCGCTGCACAATATTGGACATACAACACACTAAGAGAACGACTGAGACGTCGTGAGGTAGGCAACTGATAAAAAAACGCTTCATAATTATTGCCGGCTGTTGAAATTTCTAGAAGACGTTTTGAATCAATTATGGCACACGGTCGGTGCTCAAACTATTGCACGCTCACGCTCTCTCTCTCTCTTGTTCTCTCGCCGACTTACTCATTCGATCGCGGCAGACGTGCGTTGACCCCCATACACAGATACGCACACACACACTGTAGAGATGTGGAGAGTTGATAGTGCTGCTGCATTTGTTTTGCCAAATGTGGGCACGTTTTGCGAGAGAGTGTGGAGACTTTCATTGGGCCCCGGGGGCCACCTTGAAAAGCAATTTCAATCGATTTCCAAAAGAGTACTTTTCTTAATTGACATTTAGCCAAGAAAATACTGTAAAGTTCTTTCACTTTCACGCTTATTTTTAAAAGCGCAATGCACTTCGATTACTCGACAAGAAGAATTGCAGCGAGAAACGTTTCTTTTCTCCATTCCTTATTCGTCACATTCGCAAAGGGTTTGTTCTAAGTATGTATTATAATTATTATGCATAATTATAATTATTATGCATAATTATAATGCATTATATTATAATTATTCTTGTGCCATTTTAAAAATAGTTTTATTGTCTATCTCATATCATATTCGTAAACGTAGCAAAAATGCATATACATAACATATTAGGTTTATTTCGAGGATTGTTTACACATCCAATTATTATTACTACGCAAACATATTTGTTTTGATGAAATGTCATTTGCTAAGATTAGATAAGAACTGTGAGTCTAATCTCAAGTTTTACGCGCAATGCCGCTCTAAACAAACGAAATGTTATGTTTATTAGTAAATGTGCTTCTAATGAAGTTTCACCATTATACTAATGCAATCAATTGTGACTGTTTACAGATGGCACCTCCATCATACAGCGATTTGGGCAAACAGGCTCGCGACATCTTCAGCAAAGGCTACAACTTTGGCCTGTGGAAGTTGGACCTGAAGACCAAGACATCGTCGGGCATTGAATTCAACACAGCCGGACACTCGAACCAGGAGTCGGGCAAGGTCTTTGGTTCCCTGGAGACCAAGTACAAGGTTAAGGACTATGGCCTGACCCTCACCGAGAAATGGAACACAGACAACACCCTCTTCACCGAGGTGGCTGTCCAGGATCAGCTGCTCGAGGGTCTGAAGCTGTCGCTGGAGGGCAACTTTGCACCACAGTCGGGCAACAAGAGCGGCAAATTCAAGGTCGCCTATGGACATGAGAATGTCAAGGCCGATTCGGATGTTAACATCGATCTGAAGGGTCCCTTGATCAATGCATCCGCTGTTCTGGGCTACCAGGGATGGTTGGCCGGTTACCAGACCGCCTTCGATACACAACAATCAAAGTTGACCGCCAACAACTTTGCCCTCGGCTACTCCACCAAGGACTTTGTGCTGCACACAGCTGTGTAAGTGATTGAGAGTTGCATTATGAAGATATATTTTTACTGAAGCAATAATTTTGATTTTTATAGCAATGATGGCCAGGAGTTCAGCGGCTCAATCTTCCAACGCACTTCGGACAAGCTCGATGTGGGCGTTCAGCTGTCGTGGGCCAGCGGCACCAGCAACACCAAGTTCGCCATTGGCGCCAAATATCAATTGGATGACGATGCCAGCGTTCGCGCTAAGGTTAACAATGCCAGCCAGGTCGGTTTGGGATACCAACAGAAGTTGCGTGATGGCATCACCTTGACCCTGTCCACATTGGTCGATGGCAAGAACTTCAATGCCGGTGGCCACAAGATTGGTGTTGGCCTCGAATTGGAAGCCTAAATTAGTTCAAGATTTCTGAAGCTGAATGCGCTGCCAGCAATAAACAACAAACACCAACAACATCCACTACAACAGCAGTAACAACATTTAAGAAAAGTCTACAAAAATGAAAGTGTATCAAACAATAAAACACAACAAAAACTAAATACAAAATCACACTTCACGTTTAGAGACAGAGATTTATTTGCCAACAAAGCAAGGATCGGATCGATCGGATGTTGAATCCCCGTTTAGTGCATAGCTAAGTACATGAATAACATACATAATTTATTGTTGGCAAACAGTGAAATACATAATTTACCTATTAAAACTTAAAAATCGAAACAAGCTCTACGTTATTTTTGCACTTGCAGTGTAAAGCAGTGAAGGAATAATCAAATACGAACGAAGAGAGAGTAATCAATGGTTGAGCTTTGTGCATTTAAAAATAAATTTGAAAATAAAACGAACAAGTGTAATCGATTTATCGATAACAGTCAGTCAGTAGTCGGTGGGAAAGGGAGAAGTTTAACATCGAATTTAAATGAAACGGAATTCGTTTTGCACAAAGCATACATAGAATTTAGTATCATTAGAATCAGATGTGACTATTTTCTTTGGGATGAGAAACAGACTGACGCTCGGTTCAGATTCATATTTAAAGTAGAAATTCCGGTGACAACACGAATTGCTAAAATTTTCAAAAATTCCGAAACTATATCAACCGCTTGAAGTCTACAAACTATTGAAGTCAACGCCACCAGCAATGGCACCGCCGATATATTGTGATTTGGGCATGTTGGCTCGCAATCTGTTCAAGGTTGGCTATCATCCGGGCCTCTGGCAATTGGAGTGCAAAACGCTGACTAGCTCGGGCATTGAGTTTTTCACCTCGGGTTTTGCCAATCAAGATGCCAGCAAGGTGATGGGCTCGCTGCAAAGCAAATATACCATCGAGGATTACGGGGTCACATTAACCGAACGCTGGAACACCGAAAATTTGCTGTATGGCCAAATCATGCAGCGTGAGAAATTGGCCGAGGGTCTTATGCTTATAGCAGAAGCCAGTATCCAGCCATCATCGGGGTAGGTTTAATGTCGGACTTAAGTAATCGTTCTTTGAATGACATTTTGTACAGGGAAAAGTCTGCCAAATTGTTGGCTGATCTCGGCAAGGAGAAGTTCAATATCTTGGGAAAAATCGGGCTGAACAAAGGTGATCCCTACATAGCCGGATCCTTGGTGTTGCAGCATAATGAATTTCTGGGTGGCGCTTCTGTCAACTACGCCACCAGCAGTGAGAATCTGGAATGGAAACTTGCCCTTGGCTGGACCAACGAACAAAGCACACTTCATGCCGAATTGTGAGTGATGCATCTCATTTATTAAAAGACTGTTAAAAATTACTAATCCTATGCAGAGTGAACGCAGAGGGCTGGCTAGTGTCGCTGTTCCACAAGGCCAACGATAAGTTTGATGTGGGCGTTGAGGTTGGCAAACCAATGGCCACAACCAATGAGCAGGGCGAGCAAGTGCCCAGCGACTGGAATTTAGGTGTGGGAATGATCTATCGCCTAGAGGGCGATGCTCTGATTCGGGCTAAGATCAACAACAAGGTTGAATTGGGCTTGGGATATCAACAGAAGCTGCGCGAGGGCATCACAGTGTCTATATCGACGATCCTCGACTGCCAGAACATTACCGATGGTAATCACAAGTTTGGTGTCGGCCTCTCCTTGCAGTGTTAGTTTTAAAGTTGAATCACTGTTACTTAACTTTTTGCCTATTGCACAAACATATTTTGTTATTAATTCTATTTAATGTCGACAACTAAACTGTGCGTTACGAGATTATGAAAATAATAAAGAATACAAATGAAGACGTAACTTTGAATTGCTTTATTCGCGATCTTCGATATCAGTTTAAACCTAGTTTTAGATTTTTTTTGTCAAAACTCAGGCTCTTCGATCTTCAAGTCAAGGTACATTAAAACAGTTTCATAAAGAGCTGTATTTAAAAGTTTGTTTGGTTTTTTTTGTTTACTAAATTTAAAATTATCAAATTATATGGAGAAACTCAAAGATTTTTTTTCGAAAACTATTGAGAAAAAAAGAAAAGAGAGCTGTTAAGGTTGACGAAGATGAAGAATATGTTAAAAAGAACAAATGTGAGCAAAATACTAAAGCGAAAATCGCAGTCAAGGACGAGATGAAACAAATGAAATATCCACCGCTGCCGCTAATGATGACATTCTTTCAAATGGGTTATTTGGCCAAGCAGTGCCTAAACCAAGGCTATAGTAAAGGCGTTTGGAATATCGAATGCATCACCAACACAAAAAACATAAGATTTCACACATACGGCGCGGGGATTCCCAATATTGGGGACGTTGTAGGTGCCGTAGAATTAACCGAAAAGTTGGGCAACATCAACTTGAGTCAGGCTTGGAGAACAGATGCCTGGGCGAGCTCGATTGAAGCAATTGGCGAGGCGATTGGTGCCAATTTGTATACGCTCTTACAGGGCGAATTTCCACAGGAGGAAGAGTAAGTATAAACTGACGTTATTATCAATGCACAACGGTAATGATAATAGCTAGGTGGGTACAATTTTTTAAGCTGAATAGGTGCCAAGATTTGCAATTGGATTTAGGTAGCGATTTTCATAACTATGTTAGACAAAAAGTTGGATGAGAGATCCCTTATAATTTATTTTATTATTATATTACATAAAATTAAGAACAAATGTCCCCTTTCATTGTGAGGCAAACTTTGACTACGTTTTCAAATTTGAAAATCCCTCCTAAAAACGGTAGGCTAAACTAATCACTAGCAAGTAATTTCTTTCGAACATATCGCAAATTCATAGTTTATCAAAATGTCAGTGTTGAGAAGAATTAGTAAAATTAGGCGTCGAAGCCGAAAGCCGGCAGAGGGAGATGCAAGCTCCGAAGCGGGAGAGACGTCAGAAGACTCTTCGGAAGTGTCTAAAGTTGATTTCATTCCACCACTGGAAATTGAAAAAAAATGCCCACATACTTTACAATGGGTATCCTGGCCAAAGAGTGTTTGATTCGTGGATTTGAGATTGGCATTTGGCATCTCGAATGCACCATGAGATCGAATAATTTAAGCACTTATTCCATTGGCGAGGCTTATCCCAATTTAAGCAGTGTCTCGGGCGGTGTGGGAATGCGTGAAAAGTTCGGTAGTTTCAGTTTAGCGCAAGCGTGGCAAACTGACGGATTTTTAGGCATGATTGGAGCGAACAGTGAAGTCCTGGGTGCAGGGGTTTATAGCGTACTTAAGGGCTTCTATGGACCACATGGAAGGTGAGCTTTGTTTATCGAAAGTACTAAAGGGACAAAACTTTCAACATTGAATACAATTTTAATATTAAGTTCAGAGAATTTCATGACGTTTGGATTGCAAATACATGTAACATGTATCACGAGTCTCACTTTTAAATTGCTTTCATCTTTTTCAGTGCTGCTCCCAAAGTCGAGCTCTTGGCCGGCTTTGAGCGAGCTCCTTTAAAGTCGGAGATTATAATCCCTGTGCTGCACTCACCCAAATTCATGGGTTACCTGTTGCTACAGCCCATAGAGCATTTTCTATTTGGCGGTCGCTTGGAATTCGATGTGGAACAGCGACAAATTGATATGCATGCGCTTTGTGTTGGTTACGTGGATGACACTACCGAATATATGCTTAAACTGTGAGTTGCCATTTTATACTTTATACAACGCATCTTAATCCAATAGTTGATTTGCAGAGAGAAGTTTCAGGATTTGCGCGGCTCAGTGTTCCAACGCTTGGGCGACAAATGGGCCTTGGCTCTTAAGGCGAATCTGTTTGGCGAGAACATGAAAGCGTTTACAGTTGGTGGACAGTATCAAGTCGATGAGAAGACGCTGCTTAAGGCCAGGATCAGTGATGATTGTCAAGTGGGCTTCGTGTGTCAAATTAAGGTGACAGATAACATTGAGGGTATCTATTATTTTGGTTTTGATGGTAATTCGCCGATGAGTGGCGACCACAAAGTTGGTATCTCCTGGTCGTTTAAAGCATAATTAATTGATTGGCGATCACAAAGTTTCTATCGCTATAAAACATAATTGATTATTGAAATATTTTATATATATATTTGTGAAAATCTTATAGCAAAAGCAATAAAAAACCAACTCATTTTAATTTCTTGCCAAATTCTCCTTGCCGCGCTCAATACTCTGCTTCTCCAGCTGAGCGGCACGTTTGGCCATGCCATCCTTGACCCAAGAATGCGTCATCACATCCACCAAACTGATTCTACCCTGATTTTGACGGCGTAGCAACTACAGGATGAAATAAAATCATTTTATGTATGTATGCAAATTGTAATTGTTTCACTTACGCCCGAAATGACTTCCTTAGCGCCCGCCGACATGTGTGATGGAAAGTGAACATTAAGGCGTCTGATCTTGTCATATGTGTTTTCGGTGGTATTGGACTCAAAGGGCGGACTGCCAACAAGAAACTCATAGCACAAGATGCCCAAACACCATTGATCTACCGAATCATCGTAGGCCATGCCATCCACCATCTCGGGCGGCAAATAATCCAAGGTTCCGCACAAGGTTTTGCGTTTATTGTTTGGTGTATGCGCGGACCAACCAAAGTCTGCCAATTTAAGATCATCGGTGCTCGTCAACAGAATATTCTCTGGCTTCAGATCACGATGGATGACATTGTTGAGATGGCAATAGTTCAAGGCATTGGCCACCTGATACGTGTACTTGGCGGAGCGAGGCTCATCGAAGCGATGATTGGGTGCAGTGCGTAAATGCTTGAAGAGTTCTCCCTCGGAAGCAATTTCCAGCGCTAAATAGATGCGAGATTCATCGTGGAACCAGGTAAGCAGGCGCAGAATGTGAGGATGTTTGAGACGCGACTGTATTTCAATTTCACGCAGCACCTGGCGCTCTACATTGCCCTTGCGCAGCTCCTCCTTGAACATCACCTTCATAGCCATCATGTAATGTGAGCGGCGCTCGCGCGCCAAATAAACGCGACCGAATTTTCCGCGTCCCAGAGGAGCGCCCATTTCAAAGTCGCGCGAGGTCCATTCGTAGCTATTATACGTTACATCAAGGTGTACGATAAGAGTGGATATACTTATTTTGAGGGCCACTTTACTTACGGTTTTCCATAGGCATCGTGCGACATCATTTTGAGACACATCTGCTTAATGGGCTCCTGGTACTCGTCCGGCACATTGCTCATCAAATTGGGCAAATGATTACGCGTTGCGTGTTTAGTGCGCGAAAGCGTCATTATTATTTTGTCGTTATTATTTTGATCTAACTATGCGGTAAATTTTAATTTTATTTGCGATTTTCCAACAGCGTCAGAGTTAGTGCGCGTTTTTTTTTTCGAATGTCGAATTGTTTGTTCGATGCTACTAGTTGATGGCTAAATTGTACTCGATATTTTTTTTTGAATACAGCCCTATTATTGTATATCGAAACGAGCAGAGATTTGCACAGCTCAGTGTGACCGTCAAATCAATGACAGTACTGGTTTTTCTCCAGTACCACTAACCATACAATACATAGATGCTTCGCCCAGAACAATTTTTTGTATCATCAAAAACAGTATTATTGCGACCCCAGTCGGGCCGTGCGCTGCGATTCGAACACCGAGCCTCTTCGGCTCATTCGAAAATTCGAAATGCTAACGCAGCGCGCAGCGTTGAGTTCAGTCGCAGATCAAATGCGGAGCGATGAGCACGGGCGCATTTCGTTGCGCTCTGCTTTCGTTTCTATGTATGCGTGTATGTATCTACATGCTCGCCTATATCAGTATGTGTATGCATGTGAAGTTCTGCAACGTGCAGTTGCCTCACTGACAAGCAGCTAGCGCACGTCAATTTTGTTTTGCCGCGACGAAAGTCTCGCAGAAGAGGACAACAACAATTGCTCGCGTTCTATATGTTTGCAGTTAAATGGCGCTTGCACAAGGACCGCGTTGGCTCTGCTGGTGGTTTGCAAGCTCAACATGTTGTGGTTCCGGGTTCAACTCCCGATCGAGAACATATGCATATTTTGTTTTTTTAATGCGAATTAAATTTTTCATTCCCTTTCAAGTTTACTGACAGAAGCAAAATCTAATAGCGCATTGATTTTTGATGATTTACAAATTTTTACATTTAAATATTAAAATAAAGTCGTAATTCCTTTTGCAAGCACTATTTAAAACATCTAAGAGAAGTAAACAAAATAATTTCTATCTTTTTTTTAATTAAATACATTTTTGTAAAGCAGGTAATAATACAATTTATACAATACAATTCAATTATAGAAAAATATTAAAAACATAATTACAATAAAATATTAATTATATTTGTAACACTATGTTTTTAATATTCATATTTAAATTTTTACCAGTTTTAATTTTAATTTATTAAAAAATTTTCTAGCGAAAAATAAAATTAAAACTTAATTACAAAAATGTATTTATCTTTCAAAAAAAGATTGAACTTTTAATAATAATAAATTAATTTTTTTTATTTTCTTTAATTTTTTGAAATGTTATTGTTATCTTAAAATGTAAAAAACAAAAAAGTTCAAACTTTTTTAAATAGAGTTTTAAAAAGTGTTTGCAAAAAGGAATTTGTAAAGCATCAAAAATCAATGCGTTATTAAATTTTACTTCTGTCAGTAAACTTGAAAGGGAATGAAAAAATTTAATTCGCATTAAAAAAAAACAGAAAATATGCATATGTTCTCGATCGGGAGTTGAACCCGGAACCACAACATGTTGAGCTTGCAAACCACCAGCAGAGCCAACGCGGTCCTTGTGCAAGCGCCATTTAACTGCAAACATATAGAACGCGAGCAATTGTTGTTGTCCTCTTCTGCGAGACTTTCGTCGCGGCAAAACAAAATTGACGTGCGCTAGCTGCTTGTCAGTGAGGCAACTGCACGTTGCAGAACTTCACATGCATACACATACTGATATAGGCGAGCATGTAGATACATACACGCATACATAGAAACGAAAGCAGAGCGCAACGAAATGCGCCCGTGCTCATCGCTCCGCATTTGATCTGCGACTGAACTCAACGCTGCGCGCTGCGTTAGCATTTCGAATTTTCGAATGAGCCGAAGAGGCTCGGTGTTCGAATCGCAGCGCACGGCCCGACTGGGGTCGCAATAATACTGTTTTTGATGATACAAAAAATTGTTCTGGGCGAAGCATCTATGTATTGTATGGTTAGTGCCAGTACGCTAGAAATGTAATTGTGTAAATTGTGTTGAAAATTTAATTATGTGTATTGGGGTTTTTACGTAGTGGTATAAATTATTTTCTCTCTGTTAATTGATTCTTGTTAAATTGCATTCGATAATTTAATTTCCTTTCTGTATATCGAAATGCGCATTACAGTGTTACCATCCATTGGAATGTCATATGGATGGAGAAATCAATACTGTAAAAGTATAACGTCCCTGTCTCTGAAACTAAAAAAGCAGCACGCCTTGTGTGTGCAAACGTGATTTTAGAAATTACATTATTTTGTGTAAAAAGCAATAAACATTTATTATTTACATGTGGCAAGCCAGCAGAGCATTGTGCGCGTTAATTTCTAGCAGTGTTTTGGCGAATCCAATAGTTTGCGATTGCTAAAAGTGAGTTTGAAAATTATATAGGCCACAGAGATTCTTGGGTAAGCAAAATAAAATCAAGATGGCGTACATTCACAACACACACACATGAACCATAATGGGTGATTTTTTTTCTTTGTAGATGCGTCCTACGCAGTGTTGAGCACGAATTGTATTTTCATTTAATTGAATAAAAGGTAAGTTCCAAAAAGGTTAAGAGTGGTCTCACATACACACACACGTCACGTATATAACAATGTCCGATGCGATGAGCGCTCCGCCGCCCCTCATACCCCAGCTGCAGGAGATGCAGCAGCAACAACAACAACAACAGCAGCAACAACAGGTAGCCAACGCTGCAGCTGCAGCAGCACAGCAATGGGGGAACAACTATGCGTGGTGGCAGCATCAAGGCAACAACAACAACAATAATGGCAACAACAATAATGCGGCCGCCTATCATCAGCACTATCAGCAATACTATCAATACTATATGCGCTATCAGCAACAACAACAGCAGCAGGTAACATCAACCATCAGTTCATCGAATGCGCCGCCAGGCTTTAGTAGTGCTGCATTGGCGACACCGCCGCCGCTTCCCTCGGCTCCACCACCGCCTCCCCCGCCACCTGCTCAGTCAGGTGGTAATAAGAATCATCAGCAGCAGCAACATCAACAGCAGCTGCAGCAGCAAAAGAATTTTGGTGGCATACGTTTCAATTTGAATTTGAATCAAAAGCGTTTGGCAAATGCGCCAAATCCATTGCAACAACAGCAGCAGCAGCAGCAACAACAACTTCAACAACAGCAGCAAACGATGCAACAACTTAATCTCTATAACAATAACAACAATAATAGCAATGCAAATAAAAAGAAGCGCAAGCGTAACAATAAAAACAACAATAACAACCAAATGAACAAGCAACAGCAGCAAACTGGCTATGAACAGTCGTCGAATGTTGTTGGATATCCCAGCATTCCCGTAAACCCTTTTGCTGCACCGCCAGTGCCACCGACTCCCGATCTAAGCAAGCCACCGCCCCCCTTACCTAACTTAGCAACGGGACTTGCGCCTTCAGCTGTGCAACAACAGCAGCAGCAGCAACCGTTGTCGTCTCCACCACAAAAGCAACCTCAGCAGCAACAACAACAGCAGCAGCAGCAACAACAACAACAGCAACAACAACAATCGTCCAATGCTTTTAAGCGTCCCAATAGTTGTTTTCAAATGGCATCTAATGATTCGTGGCCCGATTCATTAAATCAGTATGTTGCGCGATGCTATTCCAAGTGCACCACGGATTTGGACAAGGATCAGATCGATATTTGTCTAAAAGGTAAAATAATTGCTGCTGCCAATCGTAATGAGCTCTGGACTCGAGATTGGGACAATGAGCCTATGCCGACGGTGCACAGTGAGCGCGATGGCATCGATGTGGTGTTGAACAATGCAACGCCACCGCCGCCACAGCGCAGCAACTATTTTAACAAGAAACAACAGCAGCAACAACAGCAGCAACAACAGCAGCAACAGCCGCAGTCGCAACAAAATGCTCAGAAGCAAAGTCAAAAGTCGTCAACTGTCAATCAATTTAAGCAGAAACCGAATGCTTTTAACAAGTTTTCCAATGGCAGCGGCTATGGACATCAACGTTATTCTAGGAGCCGATCGCGGTAAGTTTAAAATTCTACTTATATAGATTAATATTCCTTTTTCCACTAACACATTTTTTTACATTTCGTGGGTTGTAAAAAGAACTGCTTTTGTTTTTGGCGATTGACTTTTTATATTTCTTTATATACAAATATCTTAGACTTGATTTAGTGACTCATTGATTCGCCTATTTGTAACAGCTAGGAGGTTGAAATTATTAGTACATAGTTATTTTTTAGTGGCTGACTCATTAGAATTTGCAAGAAAAAACCAAAGCAAACATTTTGAAAGTCAAAACTATGCTAAGGTTATCATTTACAATTGATTGAGGCTTAAACTGACGGCAGTTTTAAACTTTTATTATATCTTCTTCAAGCAAAATGTTGACATATATTCTAGTTTTCCAGTGGTTGTCGGTCGCACACATTATTTGAATTTGGTATTCGCCAGAGGGTAATGGCATGAATTTAAAAAACTCCTCCTTAAATACCAAATCATGCACAACAATTTCATCCTGCAATTGGAATTACAACTTCAAATTTCGTAAACACTTTTATGAAATTCTTCGCTTACCTTATAGGGACAAGAGTGATTTAGATTAGAGCTTGGAGCTATAAAACTGTAAACTATTGTTCGAAACGATAATTCTGATTTCGGATTTCGGAAAAATTTACATATATCGAAAGTTGTATTGAACATAAACGGTTTAAATCCGTTGAATTTTCGCCAAAAGCTAAGATTTACCTAAAACAGGAAGAATATTATTTATTTGACTAAACTGAATATAACAAGGACATTATACAAACCTTAGCGTTATAAAAAGGTCCTTTTAATAGTTTTGCGTGCACATTTAAAGCAACAATACCTCGGCCAAGTAACTTAAGATAACATTTTTCATAGGAAACATAGGATGGATCCAATATCTCGCACTTAAGATTTGAAAAACGAGGAGGTTTGCCTGATGCCGCGAACCTGGTTAATAGTAGAATCAGGAGCAGAGTCAACATTGTTACTAATACAGAAAGCACATGGAACTGATCCATGTTTTTAAAATTTCGCAATTAGCAGTATTGATTTTATTATTTACTATTTTTCCGGACCATTAAGTGTATAAACAACTCACAGATTGCAATTTAATAGGTTATTATAATTTTTGTGAAATTCATTTTCAATACATAACAAAAAGAACAAATTTTATTTTACTAAATTTAATGATGTCAAACTATTTATAAACATTAACTCTTAAAATCTAAAATTCCAAATATTAAACCTAATTGCTTGCCATAATAATTTTAATGTGTGATTTAAGATTAATTTAACACTTTAAAAAGCGAAGAATCATGATAGCTTCTTAGTTCTTACGAATTAAATTAAAAAATATTAATAAAAATTTATAAATATATAGACTCACGAATATCTAGAATTATGTGCTAGTGGAATCGGATTAAATCTCCTTTTTCTGTTGAAAATAATTTTTAAAAAATTTCTTGCAGTTCGCCAACGTCATCGACATCGTCGTCTTCGAAATACAACAACCGGAAGCATTATTCTCGTTCCCGCACACCACGCTCTCGTTCTCCCCGTTCCCGATCGCGTTCTCGCTCTCGATCGCGTAGCAGCGGCACAAATAGTCCCCGGCACGCAAGATGCTGCGCAAGACCAGTTCGAATGATTCGCTGGGCAGTGATTTCATACCGATTAATTCGAATTTGTCGCGTAAACAGCAGAAAATGCTGATGAAGCGCAACAAGCGCGCAGCTGCACAAGCTGCCGCAGCAGCGTCAACCTCCTCTGGTGGTGGTGGTGTTGGGAGCAAAAAGAAGGCGCCACATTTCTATGCGTCGTCGTCGATTGGCGGCGCCGTTGATGATGACACAGCGCGCTTGCAACAGCGTGCGGCACGTTTCTCACAGTCGAGTGGCAGCTCGACTAAGAAATCTGTCGTCGCAATTGCAAGCTCACCGTTTGGTCTCACCACGGCCAAGCATAAGAAGAAATTGATGGCAGCAGCGTCGCGTTCAACGTCTTCGTCGTCAGCCATGTTTTATGAGGATGCTGGTGGTGCAGGATTAGATTTACTTGATTTGCATATTGTAGGCACATGTAGGGATTTAGAAAAGTCATTTTTGCGCCTGACCAAAGCTCCTTCGCCGTCGGAGGTGCGTCCCGTTGAGGGTCCTCACCCATTCGCTGGCCAATGTAAAAGGCAAATGGCGAACGAATCAGGATTATCATTATGCGTGCGATCAGTTGAAGTCCATACGTCAAGATCTAACAGTAAGTACACACTTTTCATATACAATATATTCAATTGTCATTAATTGCTGACATTCCAGGTCCAAGGTATACGAGATAAGTTCACAGTGGAGGTTTACGAGACGCATGCACGCATTGCAATGGAGAAAGGCGATCATGAAGAGTTCAACCAGTGCCAGACGCAGCTAAAGATGCTTTACTTGGAGCTGGGCAACAGCAGTAATTCCCTCGAGTTTACCGCTTATCGTATTATCTATTACATCTTCACAAAGAATACCTTGGGTACGTTGCTTGCTTTAACTGAAAAGGACTTCTCATTAACTTTGAATTTTTTTTTATTAACAGACATCACAACTGTCTTGCGCTCGATTACAACTGATCAACGCGAGAATCCTGCCATAGCACATGCCCTCAAATTTCGTTCCGCCTGGTCACTTGGCAACTATTGTAAATTGTTTGATTTGTATAAGAAGGCGCCGCTCATGTCGGGTCACATGATTGAATGGTTCCTGGAGCGAGAGCGCAAAGCGGCCCTGCGCGTCATTATTAAATCGTGAGTGACAGTTGAGATATGTTACTATATTAGCATATTTATCAAATTACTATTTTGTTTGCAGTTATCGTCCCAACATTAGCGTCGAGTATGTCAGAAATGTGTTGGCCTTTGAGAGCACTGAGAAGTGCAAAGAATGGCTAGACACCTTCAATTTACCTTATGCCGCAGATGGCGCCCAAATAGACTGTAAAAATGCAGCTGCTATTGCCATTTGAAACCTCTCCACATAATGAGTCTGCTTTGGCGTTTTAATACTTCTGCAAACCACACAATCATTATGTGGCATAGCAAGAGAGCAAAGTGACTGCTGCTCGCAAAAGACAATACACAACTATACAAAAAACCTTCCCTCGATTTCCGTTACAACAACGTGCAGAGTTCAGCTCAACCGAGCAGGACGAGCTTCTGACGGTGTCGATGCGGCTACCTCCTCTCTTTCTTTTTAGGCCCTTCTCCCAAACTCTGTATATATATTTTACCTATTCGCGTGCCCCTGCGTAAAAATTACAAAGTGCTTTCTTACTCTCATGCCCCTGAAGACGAATAACATTTTCTGAGCTCTATATGCATTCTGTCCCTTCTCTTAAATGTACCTCAGTGTGGTTTCTCTCCTCGTAACTTACCACTCGCCCCTCTCGATACACATCGATAGCTGACACACACATAATCAAGGACTTGCAATAACTTACCAGCATTTTGGAATAATCATCACAGTTCTGCGGTGTGTTAATTCATTTAAAAATCATCAAGTTGCTCACATGGATAATCAAATCTTTGCGGAATCAATGCGACGGTCGTCATTTCTATAGGTAACGGTGAAACAACAGCGCTGGAAGTGCTCGGAGTTTTAATAGATTCGCAAGGCTGTGGAATTCAGTAGATGGATCGTCATTTAAAGCAATCAATAGCTTCAACGGATTTATCAGCAGACGCAACAGATTAAACAACTAAAAAGCCTCATCAATGCAATTTTCCGATTGGAGTCGTTTTATAAAAAATATTGAGACTCTTCTGTTGACTTAAGGTGCCGGATGCGCCCTTTAAATAATTTACCTATGGCATGGGATGTTTGGAAGGCGCAACTCTAAGTTTCCTCCTTGGTCTTCAAGTGTTTTAGGTTTTTTAGTCGTTGTGAAAACTCACACCATAAATAACTACGAAAAGTGCAAAGTTGAAAAAGTGGAACATGAACTATGAAATAATTGAAAAAACTAATATGCAGTGAAGCAGAATGAAAGTAGAAAACCAAATAATCCAACTAGATTGTATGATACACACTCAACTAAACAAACCTACATCAATTAACCACAATAATATTAACACCATTACAAAGCCATCACAAAAAATAACATATAACACAAGCAAAAAGTGAAGACTTCAAAGTCTTAACAATAGCCAACATCTGGTTTTGTTTGTCCCTCCCTTATCTTTTATCATATTGCTTTTAAAATAATCTTAAGGTTTAGCATTAATGTTTGTTATTTGTTTAAATTATACTAATGTCTTGTCTCTCTATTGTATACCTGTACATATACAACAACACCATCACCAACTTCATCATCAATGTCAACAATAATCGCAATGCAACATCGTGGGAAGAGCGTCAAAATTGCAGAAATACTCATCATGCTTGTTCGCTGGAGTCAAAAGTTTATGATCAGCATCGTTGCCAACATCCTATCCAGAACAAATTCTCGGGACTTGTAAGCTCTTCCAATTTTAATCTACTGAAAACAGCAAAACAAAAAAGAAAATAATTGTAAAATATATTTATAAATTATTCAATATTTCAAAAATGGAAATATTTCAACCTTAAATAACAGTTTGCTATATTAGTTAAGTGTGGAAAAGCATTGGGCATGTATTGTATTCTAATTATTTTAAATTTAAGTTAATATTAAGCACAACTTATTTGTTGTTCACTTAAGCTAAGGTTTATTGATGTATTTTTTTTTTAATTTGAATGTTGAAAAAATATTGAAATCAATTCAGAATTTCAACGCATTTTTCAGCTGAAAATTATTAGAAATGCGTCCATAGAACGCGAAAAATGAAATACAAATCGCGTTTTTTTAATAAAAAACATATATCACAGAATTAAAGGACTTCTTACTTCGGAGGGATTTCCCACAGGAAACTGACACGTGTTGAACGTCCGCAATAACAAGACACTTGTTGCCATCGCCGTCAAAACAAACATTCCAGTGTGAAGCTTCAGCCGAGACACAAACCATGGTTGACTTTCCTCGGAGAAGCTTTACACCAATGGTGAGCGGATGCTGCGTTTGGTTGATGACTTTAAAGACGACCGTGTAGCGAACCATGGGGTCCTAGGGGGAGCAACTGCTATTTAAGGATGCTGCGTTGCTGCCTTAGCTTCAGTTAACGCGCGGCGCTTGAGTTCGTTGGATCGAGCTGAAAACCAAAACGGAACTGAATGTGGACCAACATGATAATCAAAAGATATTAGCTTAGCACTAAATATTGTGAGTGCAGTGAATAAAGAGAATTACATTCGAAAATTTAAAAACGATTTACATAAAAAAAATAATCAAAATTATTTTATTACATGTGATGTGGTGTTGATATTTATCATGTATTTAACAGTTTAAAATTTATCACAGCAAAAAAAATTAAATTATTAAATTACAACAAACGACAATTTAATATTTCATAGAAGGTAATTTTTCCTATAAAAAAGCAATATAATTCTTTAAATTCGGGAAATTAACTTTAATGTGTGTTTTATTTTATTTTACATTTTTATTTGTTATTTATATATTAGTTTTGAATTTAACGATTTAATTGAAGTTATATATTTTCCAATCTTTAAAAACCACATCAAGTTTCTCTATTAATGGCCCAATTTTGTTGCTTTAAAGCACGTTAAGTATACGCAAGCTGGGCGGTTAAAATAATTTAAGCGAGGCAAATAATTAGCTGCAAATGAACCACAAATTGTGTCCAATAAAACAAAAACTGCCCAATTGTTGAGCCAGACAAATCACTCAAATTGTGCACATAATCCAATTGGCAATTGATTAATGTTACCATGGATAATTTCCACATTAAATTTGCAATTAAATTAATTGCGAAATTGGCCAGACGCCGAAATTGTGCCATGAAAAGGATTGTGACAACCAAATCAAACACTGCAAATTGTTTTTGCAAATAAAGTCAATTAATTACTGAGCACAACAATAAATCATCTATAATGAAGTGAAGAGTCCAAGACCGGGTCAGGCATTTAACCGTAGCCACAATTAGTCTTTTGTACAAATTTGTATCAGCAAAAACATTTAGCAATTCCTTGCCAAAGAGTTGAGAGTTTTAATTAGAACAATAATTAACTTTGATGAGACCGGGCGAAATTGTTCACAACTCGATTGAATAAATTTAAAAACAATTAGCTCAGCATAACGAGCACTTTAAAGTCATAACATACTCATACTCATTAGAGTGGTCTTGTGTGTGTGTGTGCCACTCTTTAGAAATTCTACTCAGTGAAGTTTGCTCCACTTTTTGGAGCAGCAGCTGCCACCGTTGCTTCATGCACAATATCACATATATTTCTTTGGCACAATGTTTTACTGATATTTGCCATATTAAAATTATAAAGGAATAGTTTTGAATTATATGAAGACAAAAAGAATCTTTACTTGCTAATGAACTTGCAAATATCTTTTGTAACTCATTTGACTTATGATGTTTACAGTGTAACAGCAAACAAATTTATGTTGTTTAACAAAAAATATGCGAGTATTTTACAAGTATTTAATAAACATTTCTGTGTGTGTGGTCGACACTTGTTCTAATTGAATTTGTCGCTAGAAATTCGAAAATATTTGTAATGTAATAGACTACAAACATAGACAGCATTTAAATCGAGCAGAAATAACAACAATTTTATTCGCAAGAGAAATAATTGAAATGAATTTTAATTTCTACTGAACCTGACTTTGTGATACCAACACAGAACTTGCCTCAAAAAATCTTTGAACTTTATTAAATTAAATACATAAATTAAAGTTTCTTTTAAGAAATGACAGAGACTATACAATGAACGATTTAAAAGGGTATTTTAAATATGCTTTGTTCTCAATAAAACTGCACATAGTGATCAAATTGTTTCTGTTGTGGCTTAAAACTAATATTTTTCAAATTGAATGCCAAATAAAGCTCTGAATATAAACAGCCAAAACCATTTGTCTAGTTAGCAATAGACAGAGAAGGAACTCGATAACCTAACTGCCTTCGCTATTTTTATTTTATTTTATTTTTAGGTACACATGTTATTAAATAATATTATCTACTGGGGTACCTGTTGTCGGATTTGATAAGCTCTCCTTCAGCGCATATTTATGTAATTTATTCCGTCGCTGCGCTGCCTTCGCTCAGTCCAGAAACATTTCCCCTTTTTTTGGACGGGTATAATGAATGTTTTCCGTTGGCTTTTACGTATCAATTTCAAATAACAATATATAAATATTGACAAGGGCAACAGGCAACGGGCAAAAACAGCCGCAGCTGCTACTGACATCATCCAAGAATACATAACATAGCGTTTAAATGCGGGAGGGAGAGTACATACATATATGATTTTATTTATGTGTTGCCAAACAAAGTGCGAATATTTATTTTGTATAACTTTTCTTTGCATTTCGCTCTTTTTTTTATTTTAACAGCATCAAGTATGCGTACTTGCTGCCGTTGGTAAATAACACAAAAAAGGGGGGGTTATTTTCAAAGGATAAACCCTAACACACCATCCTTTCATATGTTAATACCGAGGAGACCTGCGTCAGCTGCGTGTCTCAGTCAGTCAGTCAGGCAGTCAGTTGGGTTACTCAGTTGGCCAACATGATTGGAATATTGAACACAATTTGAAAGTTTATGAAGTATAACAAAATAATTACATACTTATTATATTTAAAATATGTTTTCTTTTCCATATTGTAAAATGCTGTGACCATGTTTATAAAGTGTAGAAAAATAATTATGTGCTAATTATATTGAAAATATATTTGCTTCTTTTCAATTCCCATAAAACGAAAACTTTTTAAGCACATAGAAAAGAACTGTGATAAAAGTGTCTGCTTCGCACTGTCGTCAGCTTTTATTTATTAAATTAAATCCGAATCCCATAATACTATAGTATCAAAGAGCATAAAAGGCAAACCACAGGCCATCACAAGATGACCAGCTTCCAAGCAACACTTTACAACCTCTTACAATGTGATTATTTATTTTAGTAGGCAGTCGCACTTTATCGTGCAAATATTGAGTTCAGTATGCTTTTATAATTTTCGTTATTTTTGTATTTGCATAGCAAGAGCTGAGCTCCAAGGCCTAGCTCATATATTTATGACAGTCAAGCATTGTACATTTTCGGAGTGTGTGTGTGGGACGCCATTTTGCACACTTTCTCTTCCGCCATGCCTGAGAGTATGCTACACTTTTTTTATTTAACTACAACTGAAGCACTGCTTGACGCTCTGGCCCCCAAAACCGTATTAATGGGGTTTCTTAACAGATTTGTTGTACTTTTTGCACTGTGCATGCCATTTGTATACGAGAACAGAATAAGAACAGTTTTTGTATTTTTTTTTTGTCGTTTGCTTCTGTTTTGTGTCTGCTTTTGTCTTGGCATTTGTGCGACGCTTTTCAATGCAGCGATTTCCCTTTCGTTTTGGTTTTTGTATTTTCCCATTGCTGGTGTGTTGTCATTTGAGATAATACGAAAAAGCATTCAGGCTTTCGCAGCGCACTTGTCGTTTTGTTTCGGGTTTCCTTTGATTTTTATTCGAGTTTATTTTAAAGCAATTGATTGGGATTTAAAACGATGATTGCGAAAAAAAATACGCTGTTGTAATAGTGCCGTGTCCTAAAGTGGGCATGGAATACGTGTTGAAGCGTGAGTGGATGAATGTGTTGCTTAGTTGGCTTCGTTTTAAGCCAGCCGACGATGCCACAAAATCCTGTAATCTGAACTTGAGCACGACAAAAGTCGCCAAAATAACATTGCCTTTTATCAAGATATTTTTAGTAGGTTTATTTTTTTTTTTTTGCTGTGTTTTAACTTGAAATATCTGAAATGCTTTTGTTCGCATAAAACAAAGCTTTAGTTATTTAGTCCTCTGTATTGCTGTCCATTTAAGCCCTCGAACTTGCGGTTGATTTGAGGCCTAAAACCCACTCAAATTGTGTCGATGGCGCAACTTGACCATATTCAATCACTTTGACTAAGTGGCAAAATAGCCGACAGCTAAAAAAATAACATCGACTGCTGGCTATCAGCAATGCAAATAGACATCCTCCAGCAATTAATTGATTGATTGATTGATTAGCCAAACTAACAATGGAGGCACACATTGAATTGTTTCGACCCCCGCAAAAGGAAAAACAAAAACAGAACAAATTAAACCAAATAAACCAGAATGTGGTTCATCATTTTCATTTGCTTAAGCAATAACAATCGAATTGAATGTGTGTTTTATCTATCTGTGTGTAAGTGTGTTGTGTCTGCAAATCAAAGCGAATGTTTATGCTTGTGATTTGAATTTAAATGTATGTCGAGTGCTCATCGAGCCAAAATGCGAATTGGGACCCCAAAAACTGTGTGATGTCAAGCCGCTTTGTTTAATGCCCCTGAATACAAAATGTTTGTGGAACTAGCCAAAACAGTTGGAATAACATATCGGATGAGAGTTTACACACATGCCACAACCAGCCACAAATCAAAAGCCAAACTCATATGTGCTCAATGGCAGGCGATTCATTCAACTGATGCACTCAGCGGTCAACAAATTGCTGTGCCATCATTTTTACTCCCTCCCAGTCCGTGTGTGTGTTTGTTTAAGAGTTTTTAATATAATTTTTCACCTGCTGGTTAGAGAAGACCATGCTTGCAGGTAGCGCACAAAAGTAGGCAACATATTTTTTGTTATTGCTATTGGCTCAGCGGGGACAAACAGAATGAACTGCACTGTTGGATTACATCAATTTTTGATAATCCTGTCAGGATGGTATAGCAATTGCATTGTGATTCAACTCTATACTTTTTGCAGTTGAATAAAAGCGTTATTCAGGCCAATTTATTGTTAGGTTTTAACCAGAATGCAGCGCAAGCTCTCATAATAGTTTGATTTAAAACTTATAGAACAAGCTTCATTTTCTTCGTGGGCTTCCCCTTTAACCAACGTCCACAAAGGCATTAATAAATACTTCATAAAGTAGCCAGCCTGTTGCATATATTTATATATTGTTGGCAAAAACTTCGTACTTAGTCCTTCATCTTACCTGGCCAAACAGTTGATGTTGATGTATTTGGGCCAACAGCTGGGGCAATGATGATGAGATGATGGGATGACGGGACTGCGGTACTACGGAAACAGTCGCGAATGAGTTAACAAAATGCAAGGCATTTTGGCTGAAACATTTTCGGGCTTGCTTGTCTTGCAAAACTTCAACAGCTGGTGTCAAGTGGGCGTGAAAAGTGCTCAAATACGTTGTTAATGTGAAGGTTAAAGTTCAAGCCCTCTCAAATGCAGATTAACGCAAAACAAAAGGCTTCACAGCTGTTGCCAATTCACTTGCTGTCAACTCTTGACAGACACACAAATATATATTACAGAATCTATAAGAAACAAATTTAAAGGTGTTCTAATTGAATTTTCATAGAGTTACAACAGTCTGTCTCCACTTTTGATTAAGTAATTTATGTTGAGCCGCACATAATTAAGCCGCACACTAGAAAAGTGGAAATTTAGTTTGTGGCTTTCGCTGTTCAACATGCCGGGAAATTGCCATAAAGATACTTTTAATTGCTACTAAGTGCTGGCAAACGCTGGGAAAACACCGCGCACTTATCTAGAGTCTCTCCCCTCGAGGCAAATGGAAAAGCAACATTGAGAAGTTAGCAAAGCAAACCCAGAAGTCTCTGTCTCTCTAAAGGCAATCGAGTCTCAGCTGCGCCTGAGTTATAGTTGCGGGAATTGTTTCGAGATGTGGAAGAGTGTAAGAAAATGTTGCCATGATTTAAAAGTTAATGAGCTGCGCATTGTCTTCGCTCCGGAAGTGGGCGGATTTAAAAGTTAAACGACTACGAAACTACTTCAAATCAAATGGATTGCCATTGGCAGCAGAGCAACTGATCCAATATAGTTTAGTTTTCATTACGATTGAGTGCGTTGTCAACGGATGATGAAGATAAAATAAAAATCAAGCTGTTAAATTTAAGCTTGATTGAGAAGCTTGAACTTGGTGGTTGTTCAATTGTAACTTTCTTTAAGTTAATTTGTAGTTGACAAATGGAATTGATATAAGTTGAGTTGAGTTGTTTGAGTTACCCATTGTATTCAAAAATCTTCTTTATTTATTTGATTTAATTTCATTTTGTGATTTTTATCTGTTTTCAAAATTTAGTTTCAAGTTTGTACTACCTATTTTTAAAGATTTCACTTTCATTTATTTTGATTGAATTTTGTTTGCTGTTTGCACTTCTAAATCGAGCTCAAAATCATCTGGTTTACCTCGTTTTCTTGTGCACTCACATTACAATTCATCTTCTTTGGCAATTTAACTGATGTTTGCTTAAAGTTTCCAATCTGTTGGAGGTCAAACTCAAACCAATTGAATGTGGCCAAAACGTTTTGGCTTTTCTCACAATTCAAAGTTTTGTTGTTCTTTTTTAAGTTGCTTTTCCCTTATTTTTTTAAAGGAGAATTTAATCAAAAGTTGGCTGCGAGTTTACCTTGTGTGCTGCAGCAGGTTGCATTTTAAATAAACGACACGGCAAGTGGAAGAGGCCAACATGTCGCAGCATTTCACATCGATATTTGAGAACCTGCGCTTTGTGACCATCAAACGTACTCCAAATGCGCAACAACAGCAGCAGCAACAGTCGCCGCTGCCCACGGCAAGAGCAACAACAGTTGAACAAAACAAAATCAAAGTCAAGGCACAAGCAGCGCCACAGTTAAATGGCAATGGGCTCTTGAGCACAAATCTTGAGGGCATCTCGACTGCCTGCCATGAAGTGGACCACAACAGTCGTGCCGTGTCGGATGGAGCATCCGGCAGTGGTCTGAACAGTGGCACGCCCTTGAAGCACCCCAAACGCACCAGCATCTCGACAGTGTCACCGCAAGCGGGAAGAGAACGTCGCGGCACCAACACCAGCATTGTTGTCGAGCTGGAGGATGGCCCGGCATCAGCAGCAGCAACTGGAGCTGGGCAGGGGCCAAGCGCTGTGGCAGCTGTTGCTGCCGCCTCAGGCAGCGGCACGGCGTCCAGCAAAAGTTCGCGCGAACTTTCACCCACGCCGAAAAACCAACAGCCAAGAAAAATGTCACAGGATTATCGTTCGCGTGCCGGCAGGTGAGTCAAAGATGAATAACTCGAGAGAGGTTTACAAGCGATCAACTACAACGTGCTGTTGAATTTGTTGCTGGACTTAAATAACAGTTGTAGTTTATCTGAAATTTCTTCATCACTTGCAGCTTCATGCATCTGGACGACGAAGGACGCAGTCTATTGATGCGTAAGCCGATGCGTTTAAAGAACATCGAGGGCAGACCCGAGGTATACGATACGCTGCACAGCAAAGGTCGCGAGGTGAGTCACGTTTCCTCTAGTTACGCATTCAGTGTTTTACAGACTACCAAGTATAATTAGCTTGAGGACGTGTGGACAAGTAGCTATCTCTAGTTGCTGGCCTTATGACCTTGTTAGTGCAGGAGAAAGTGCAATAAAAAACGGCAGTAAAACAATTCGCAGCATGTTCACTGCTTTTTTGCTATGCGCGTAAAAAAGTTGGTAGCTTGTGTGCAAAAAGCATTGCATACTTCTAGGAGTTATTTAATAATCATGACGAGCTGCTAGTTGGCCGTGTAATTGTTTGACTGCGTGTGTACGTGCATGTGTGTGTGTGGGGGTGTGGGTGTGCTTCAGTTGTTTGTTTGCCTGCAATTTTAATGTTTACTGCAGTTTGTTAAGTAAAAGTTGCCTCAAGTGCGTGCCTTGCCAGGATTAAAGGCAGCCGCCCGCATTGTCGCTTAACTCTTAAAAGCGACGCCATTCTCTTGCCTAGCAATGAAGTTGCCCTCAATTAAAGTGAATGTGTGTGTGTGCTTTAAAATTATACCCAGTTGTGTGTTTGTTGTTTTTAGTAATTTGCGTTGTGGTCATCGGGGTTAGAAAACTTTTCACTTGTGTTTAACTTAAATCTGATGTCTCTAACTTTGACAACAAGCCGCAATACCCATGAAATTTGAAAAGAACACCCTTAGAGTTATGCATTTAATATGCAAAATATGCAGAATACAAAGAATTTCATATGCATTTCCTGAGTGTTTGTTAATTGAAATATACAGCTTTAAGAACTTTTAAACGCGCCTTCAAATAATTTATTATTTTCATAGGTGGAAACTTATTAATTGAAGGTCAATTTATCGGTTGCATTTCGCATTTAAAAGTATAAATATAAAGCAACAAAGCTTTCAAGAAAGCCATAAATAATTTATTAACTACGACAGCTGTAGCATAATAAATTTCACTGATATCTAAAGAATTTAGCATTCAGTTCCACATCATTTGTCAATCTAAATATTGCAATAAAATAGCCTCGAATCACGTCTTAATTTTGTGATTAATAATAGTGATCTTTTAAATGAAGAGCTATGTTAAATGGGCTGTTAAACGTGTCCCCAATTATTTACAATTAAATGAAGAGCTATTATCTATTGCATAATTCATTTGCTGCACATGATTTGGCGGCTCGGCATACAATTCTGATTCAGCAACTGCGATTTGAAACTCATTAGGCCGCAAGTGTTGCATAAGCGGAAAAGACGTCGACGTGTTGGCATTAAAGTTGCCAACTAACCTCAATTAGCTGAACTAGTTGTACCTCCCTTTAACAGAGTTCCCCCCTCGGTTCCCTTGGCAGTTGCAGCGCTTTTAGCCTGCTAATTAAGTCAGCGACGACGTCGACAGCAGGCGTCGGAAATGGCGCTGCGAGTTCGCCATTTTTTTTGTGTGTGTGTGCACACAGTTCGCAATCAAATTTCATGGCATTGCAGCTGCATCTGCTACTGTCCACCAAAACCCTTCTGGGTGCTTCACCTCCATTCAGTTGCATTTTAATACGCAAAGCGCATAAAATTATGCAATGCAAAATATTTGCTGTTTGCTGGCATTTTCATTAAAGTTTGCATCGCCGTTGACTTTAGTGACTTTCGCCAAACACTCAGCTTGCCACTTGCCACTTGCCACTTGCCACTTGCGAGTTGCAAGTTTCTCGCTGCTCTCATGCAAATTCTCTTGCCACCTGGTAATTATACTAAGCGCGTGAAAAAGGCCCTCCAGGTCCATTCATAGATGTAGGCTTCGAGTTGAAGTCAATTAAAGTTTATGTTCTCTGTTCGGGATTTGCATGAAGAGAACTCGCTCTATGCTTAAATGCTCTGAGAATGTTGTCTGCCTCATAAGTTTTATGTTTATGCCTGAGAGGGCTTTTACTCTAAGCCAAGAGTTACCTTCAGTCGTATGCTGCTATAACCATAAAATGTAGAAGAAAGATGCCAGAGGATATCCAACAGTTGAGCCCTTACAGCTTTTTATTGTGCTTCGAACAACTTAATGCCATGTATGCTGTAATTATGCGCCATGACTTTAATTTCTCCCATTATTTTAGCCAATTATATAACGCTAAACTACGCAACAGTCTAACGAAAAATGTATGCAAAATATTCATAGTGCTTCATAAATTACATTTAAATTGCATTTGTTTTTGCGCATTTCAATGCAATTTTTCCCGCAATAGCAAATTTTTCCTTTGAGTGCGAAAGTTGTGGAGGGGAGTAATACTATGTGGGTTAAAAGTACCACAACAGAAGTTAAAAGCTACAAATAATTTATATTTAGTGAGTTATTCACTTAAATTACTCTACAACTTGCGGTCCAGCTGAGTGAGTTATTCACGCGGTTTTCGGAAGTGTAATTAAGTGAAAAGCTTGAAAGTGATATTAATTACAATTAATTTGAGGAGTATGAGCTATTTCTTTATTAAATTAGTGTGTTATTAGTAACTGGATACATTAAAGTTTGACTTACGAACATAGCTTAAAATTACTAGAAAATGAATACAATATTTTATATATTTGTATTAATTTTAAGCATATTATGAATCTAATAAATTTTTCATAGTTTCATTTTATTTATATCGCTCTTCAATATTTCTATAAAAGCGTATTCTGAATTCGCTGCAACTCTCAAGCGCAGCTGGCAGCACCTTTTACACTGTGCTTCTTTACAGGCGCATAAATTTCATAAAAATAAGAACAAAATTAAATGGAAAACTTGCAGAAAAAAGTGCAAATTTGGCGCGAACAAGACGCACGCCAGGGAAATTCTCGACCCCCATTTTCCATCCTAAAAGCGACCCCTGAAAAAAGGGCAACGAGTGGCGTCGAGGCGGCAAACCAAAACTTGCACGCTAAAACTTTAAACGCTTTGAAGTGGGTGTGTGTGTGTGTTTGTGTGGGTGTCTGAGCTTCGTGTTGTATATGTATTTAGTTGACGCGCTGCAGCTGCAACAATTTCCGTTTCCGGCACAGTGGCAAGTTTTACTCGCGGCCGTTGCCGCGTTGCTCTTGTTGCTGTTCTCGATGTTGTTGCTGCTTTGTGTTTATATTTACATAAAACAATTTTGGCGAACTTTGTGTGTGAGCGTGTGGGTGTACTAACCGGTTGGGTGGGCGTGGTATTAAGGACTTCGCTGGTGCAGTAGCAACAGCAACAGCAACTCGCAATTATTTGCATTTGACGCTGGCAGCAAAATTCATTTGCCACTCTGAAGATCTGTTTAAATGAAAATGCGTCGCAACCGCATTTTGGCTGCCTGCTTTATGAGATCTTGCCGCGTTGATAGTGAAAGCTAATTTTTGGACTCTGTAAACACATAACTCAGGAACACACACAATGCCTGTGCGCCATAATGAGGTGCAGTTGTTCCTTTTAGGGAGGAGGCGTGGTCCACGTATCATGCAGTCGGTCTTGCTTATTAGAATAATAACTTGCAAGTTGTTGCAAATAAATTGTGTACGCGATGCAAGAGTGTGTGAGAAGTGCACATGTGTGTGGTGTGTTTTGTGTGGTTGTGTTTGTGTTTGTAAAGCTGCCACTCACGTATTGCTGTTTGCATTCTGCATAAATTTGTCCTGTGCAGTTGAGTGAAAATTGCCAAAGTTTTAACCAGATTCTTTTTTATAGAAATATGTTGTGGTTCAACTTGAAGTTGAGGCAGCAGTTTATTGTGGTTGAAGAGTTTCGGCGGCTTATAAATTAACTACAAGAATTTACAGTGCAGCTGTTGTAAACTTTTAATTGTCATCAAAAGATACAAAAATAAGATGCAAGTTAAACACAGAATAACTATACAAATAAAATATTTGACAGCAAATTCTTAATAATTTTTGTATACCGAATTGTATGCTGATAAATTACAAAAAAAAATATTTGACAGCAAATTTGTAATATATTTTTTATGTTTGTTATTTATAGAAAAAATTTTAAAATTATTAAATTTTCAATATGACTTCAAAGAAATTTTAATTTCAATAAAATACAAATTCTTGCAATATTTATTATTGAATTGCAAACTCATGACAGCAAAAAATTATTATCAATTTCTATTGACAAAAACAAAAATGAAAATGCCCTGTTAACATTTATAATATTTTATATTTCATTTTATATTACTTTTTATGTCAAAATGGTTTTTGACATGCTGCATTAATTGCCATTTTGCACGACATCACGTTTCTCACAGAAATTAAAGTTGATTTTTTGTAAAAAGCGCGACTACTCGGCGTATGTGTGATGCAATTGTCGCAGTTTGAAGAGTCAGAAACGTAAAGCAAGCAGCAAGTAAAACCACTTGAGCATTTTATGGTGGCAATTCGTTCTCTTCTAAAGCCAATTCAAGAGCTCAACTGCCTGTAAAAACAAACTAATTATGACCGCGGGATGCTTTGTTATTGCCATAAGCCAGGAGCGAAGAAGAGCTCCAAGCTGTTGGCATTGTTGTTTGGCGTTGAGTAAATTAAAGCGACGAAAGAAAACAAACCATAAGCCAAGGTGAGCGGCGAAGAAGACGAAGACGAAGACGAAGAATAACATCTAACAGGCGGAGTCTGTTTGTTATGGGCGGGGCGGGGAGAAGGAGGAGATTGAGACAAATCGAGCGCAGTGCAGGTGATGAGCAAAAAGACAAACAGCAAAAGTTGCGCAACTGGGGAATCTCCTGGAAACAGAGGGTTTTCTTAAATTAATATTAATTTAAAGATGCTATTAAACAGAGAGCGAAAGAGAAAATTTATTAAATATATGAATAAAGGAAATTATATATTTGAATAAATGTTGAAATTGGGATTAAATTTAGAATATATATAAAATAAAAAATGTGTCGCGTGCGACATTCTTTAAAGTGATAAAAGCATATATCCAAACATTTTTCAATTTTAAATAATGATGTTTTTGAATTTTTCGTTCACTTTTTTTACAAAATAAAAAAATTTGTAAAAAAAAAAAATGGACGAGTTTATATATTTATTTATGAAACTTTGAACTTTGAAGATAAGTAACTTTTGCAATTTTATCACCCCATTTTCCTCACTACATTTTACAGGGTATAATTACAGTGACATGCGTCATAAAGAGCACACAAAAAAGAAATTGTGAAAGTAAAGCAAAACAGAAATAACATCCGCAATTGACAGTGAAATGCTTTTTAAACGTGGCCAACGAGCAGCGAGCAGCGTGTCGGAGCATTGGGAGGGCATCTAAGAAGCCGTCTAATCTCTTGGCCAGGTTAAAGAAGAAGCTGCCACAATTGCGCTTAGGGCGAGAAGTTGTCAGTTGGCTCTCTCCATTTTTGATAGCCCGTGTGCCATTTCGGTTTAATTTCAATTCCATTGCATTGTTGCGCCTCCTACTCTGCTTTTTATAGCATCTTCTCGGGATGTCTGACTGTCTGTCTGTTTGTATGTCATTCATCTTCATTTGTTGCTGCAATTAGGGCGCACGAAATGAGCAATCAAAAATTTAATTACCGAGAGATAAGCAATTAAATTTTTAATTAAATTGTCACAACTTGCTAGCAACTTTTTCTGCCATATTTTTTCTTTTTGAGCTGTGTGTTCTCTCTCTTTCTTGTAAGAACTTTATGACTTATTCATTTATCATCATCGTCAACATAATTTTCGCTTTCATTTGAATTTCCACAGATATTGTCCTGCACGAGAGCCACCTGTACGAGTAGCATCATGAACATCGGCAACGCCGCTGTGGAAGCACGCAAATCCGACTTGGTGCTGGAGCATGCCAAGGATTTTCTGGATCAGTATTTCACCTCCATTAAGCGGTAAGCACGCAAATCTCTAAAACCAAAACATTTATTTATTTATCTACTATTTGGCAACATTTGTCGCAGCTCATCGTCGGCAGCGCACGAAACACGCTGGAAACAGGTGCGACAGAGCATCGAGACAACGGGACATTATCAGCTAACCGAAACGGAGCTAATTTATGGTGCCAAATTAGCTTGGCGTAATTCTTCTCGCTGCATTGGTCGCATCCAATGGTCGAAGCTGCAGGTGAGTTTATTCGCTTCGCAAGATAAATTGCTGGGGATTTTTCAGTCGCAATCTATGGACTTTAGTTGGTTGGCAGGTGAATTGTTTTCGCAAAGTTCTAAATTATACAGAAAATATGGCATATATTAACATTTTAAATGAAAGTTTAAGTTGCAGCAATAAAATATACTAAATTGAAATTTTTGTTTTTAAATTTTACAATTAAGAGCAGCACTAAATATTGAATATTATTTATCACTGTACAAGTTCATATTATAGAATTAAATTATTTAAATAGCTCAACAAATGTAAAGCAACTTTTTAAAAAAAAATTTCTCGTAAATTGATACAACAGAGCTTATTGCTTTAGTATTGTAAATTTAAGCTTCAATTGCAGCAATAAATGGCCGCTAGCTTAGAATATGTTGTAGTTTGTTTCTATATTATAAAAGCCAACGAACTCTTATTCTGAATATAACATTTTTTTCAAAAATATACATTTTAATTTTAATTGATAATTCATAAAATGTTTTAACTATAAGAGTTTTTAAACCTTTTATTGGTATAATCTTATTTTAAATTTACTAAATTATTTGTATAGTCATATTTATATATATAAATATAAAAATTCAAATCACAATATGTCCCTCCTTAGAAGCTATAATTTTCGGTAATGTATTAGCCAGTCATACAGTCATTAGCATTTAGCAGCAATCAGTCTATCAATTCATCAACTCACATTACCCAAATGTGTGTAATTTTCTAGCATTTTGAAAACATATGCAAAATAGTCAGTCCAATTTGTCAGCTAAGCAAATCACGGAGGCTGTCTGTCAGAGCAATCTGAGTAGTGTTGTCTGCTGTCTCGTTCTCTCACACTATATCTATCTCGCTCGCTTTGGATGTGTCCTGTTCGTATTATCCAAGATTTATGCGTGTTTTAACAAAATGACAAATGCAAAATGCGCACTCGAATGGCGATAAAAAAAGGCACAAAGCGAGTCGAGAAAGAGAATGAGGATAGAGAGACAAAAAGCGAGGAGTGAACTGAGCGTATTTGAAATGCAAATCATCGTAAATTTTAATTTACAAAATTTTGGTGTCTGCCACACAGAGATTTATTCATACATACTACATTTAAATGTGAGCCTGTGTGTGTATTATAATGATCAGTAGTTGGCATTACAAAATGACGATGTGTGAGTTTGTGTGCCTAGCAATGTGTGAACAAATTTGCATCCACGCTTCAATGATTTTCATGTGTATTCGTCTGTGTGTGTGTCTGTTTGTGTGAGTGACAATCTTGAAACAGACACGAGCATCCAATTCTCAGTCACTGAAGTCACCTTGAAAATTCACTTAGCGTCAAAAATGTATTTACTACACTCGTGTGTATATATGCATACATATTTAATGCTCCTCGACTCTCAGCCTTTCACACACGTATGTATGTCCAGAGATATGTGCAAAATCTAAGCAAAGCGAGGGGTGTCTGAGTGGTTCTCAAGCCAAAACAATGGAAATGCATTTGAAAGAGCCGCTGAACTGATGAAAGTGAAAACCTTCAAAGGCTGTCAATCAATTTGTCTTTTTGTGAAGTGAATAATGAATGATGATTTAAATTAGTGCAAGTTTATATTGAACAAAGTGAATATAAGACTTTCTTTTAGTTGATTATTATTTTAGTTGTTATGAAGATGTTTATTGTAGTTATTTATTTTGAATAAATTAAAGATATTTATAAAATTAATTAACGACCATTTTTTTTTTTGAGAATCTGGTATATTTTTTACGTTGAAAATATATATATTTTGAGTACTATTATATATCGCTATACCAACTATTGACTTCGGCATATCTATATATTTTTTCGTTGTATTAATCATGTATATTTTAAGAGTAAACGGCACAGTTTTACTTTAATTGAAAATGAATGGTGACTATATCACAGAATTTCTGTTTGTTTTTGTTCATCATTTTTGCCTAATATCAAATAATAGGCATCTTAAAAACTACTTTTTATATTTTGAAATTATTTTCAATAATTAAAATAAAATAACTCACCAAAAGCACTCTTTCAAAAACACTTTTTCAAAACTCTGTCAAATATTTACAAAATATTTTCGATAGCCTTATACCTTTTTGACATGAATTTAATAATTAATTGTCCAGCCCTCGTAGTTGTTCCTTGTTTGGCTTTAAAAATGATGCTGCATAAACATGTTTGGTTATACAGTTTTGTGCTATGATAATTTCATTTTACGCCATGACTTTTCGAAAAAGTTATCCAATAACACTTGAAAAACAAAAGTTTGCTGTAAATTAAATGCACGCATCATGCATAAATGAATGGCTTATGGGATTCACATGGGTCATTCAGGCCCCACTCGAAAAAGGGTTCCAACTTAATTACGAAAAACCAACCATACGCATAGCCAAACAAAAACCAAACACAGCAGAAAATCAAATGAAACTGACCAAAAAGCAGCAGTTACAAAAAGTGGAGAGAGAAGATAGGAGTACAAAAAAAAAAAAAAAAATGAATTGTGAAATAGCAAAGTGTTTAGGGATTTGGGGAAAAGACTCGAGTGGGCACAACTCACAGCTCAGCAGAGAAATAACATAAAGCCAAAGCGTAAGTACTCGCACCTTTTCATTGATAAACCACAGGAGCAGTAACAGCAGCAGCAGGTGTGAAAATGCCCAAAACAATTGTTAATCGAGAGGTAAAACTGGGTAAGCTCGGAATCTAGAAAGTGCATTCAAGTGTTATAATTGAAAAAGGGTTTCTATGTACACTCTGAGAGCGCACAAAAACAACAATCTCGAGCACTCGTAACAATGCGAATTACTTCACATTCACATTTATCATACGCCCCATGTGCTGCCTGCAAAAACCGAGTCACAAACAAAAACATAAACAGCATGGAGCAGAATTCAGAAGAACAGAAGAGAACAGATCAAAACTCTACTGATTTCATTTAGAGTTTTACTGTTTTTCCTATATTCCTAACGAGTGATTTCCATTTTCCTATTTTAACTTTTTTGTGTGCTGCTGCAAAGTTTTGGTCGCACTTAAAATTCATGTAGTCCAATTGTTATGGCTGTTCTCTAAAGCGATTCATCTATTTAGATACTCTGTAGTTAAAATGGGAAATACTGTCAGAGAAAAAGAGTAGAAATAATTTTATGAATTAAGATCGTTATAAGTACAAATAATTTAATTCAGTAAAAAGCAAATGAAGATTTATATTTTATTTCTTAAGTACGTACAACTCTATGTATTTATTGTAAAAATAGTTTATTGTTATTTTTTTAGTTTAATGCAAAATATTCATATATATTTTTTTATATTATTCACATACTACTTAAATCGTTACCTTAGGGTATTTAGGGGTCTTCTTTTGCGTTGCCCAAAGCTTCCGCTTGTTTTTGCGCTGTTGTTGATATTATAAGTGCCATGAATATTTTAGTTAATTTGAACTTTCGAACTGGGTGTTGCACAGTTCAAGTTGGCTGCTGCATCTGCAGTTGCCACTTTAATTGGAGTGGCACTTGTGAGACCATCAAAGTGTCCAGCTGAAAGGCTAATAGCCAAAAAGTCGATAGATTGCTGCCAAAGCCAACTTAAAGACTTACTCTTGATGCATTATTTATTAATTCTATTTTCTAGGTGTTTGATTGTCGTTATGTGACCACAACCAGTGGCATGTTTGAAGCAATTTGTAATCACATCAAGTATGCAACCAATAAAGGCAATCTGAGGTAAGTGAAGAGCTTTTAAATTTTATTAAAATCAAAAATTGCCAAAGCCACAAAAGTGAGAAATGAAAATGTTTTTTTTTTTTGTTTTACCTCAATTGCGCTCAAAGTGAAAAATTGTTGTGCCATAAAAATGCACAAAATTTGCAACAATAAAGTCTCGTTTTAATTGAAAAACTGAGAGCTGGAGGGGAAAACATTTGAAAAAGACAAACAAACTAATTGAAAGCAAATTTGTTTCTACATTTTTATTTTTTACTAAAATTTAAATAGATAATTAATACTATTAATATTATTAAATATTTAATAGTATTATTTTTGCAATTTTCGACTAATTTTATAAAAATGAACATGCAGTGCACATAATTGCCAGCTTATTCTAATTAGTGTACACAAATTTGTGATCTCACATTGAGGCCTACCTATTTAGCACATCAAACTGTTAAGCCTCGCATAATTTCGCTGCCGCTCAAATATGCTGTTTATGGCAATTAGAAATTTTTGGAAAACATTTGCAATTCGCACTAACATCCGCACATCCACAAAAACTTGGTAATCCACTCAAATCGATGAGGCGAATGTTTTTGGCCTCGACTAATTGGCAATGAGTCGAACGCTGTTGAAAAGTGGAATAGCAAATATTTGTTATTATGTTTAGCCCATAGCCATAGACTATCTGTCTATTGCTTTTTTGACTTTTGACTTGGCCAACGTTGGTGTAGCCGATTATGTGCTGAGCTTGTGAACTTTGTTTAAACTGTTGTTTGGCTTCTGTGGTATGCTGGAATACGTTTAATAGTTTCATTGTTTTATTCACAGATCTGCCATCACAATATTTCCACAGCGCACAGATGCCAAGCATGATTATCGCATCTGGAATAATCAGCTTATCTCTTATGCTGGCTACAAGCAAACGGATGGCAAAATCATCGGTGATCCCATGAACGTGGAGTTCACAGAGGTAATTTTAATATCATTTGGTAGCAGGGTATATAACTTTGTGCATACATATGTAACAGACTGAAGTAGGAATCTTCCACCCCATAAAGTTTATACGTTATTGATCAGCGTCAAAATATGGATGGATATATCCATGTCCGTCAGTCTATCTGTCCGTCGGTCCGTCTGTATAAACAACTGTATATCCGAGACTATTGTTTGTTTTAAATTAATACCACACCCACCTCCGCCCCGCAAATTGAAAAGAGTCGAATAGTATGCGTAATTTTAAATCTAAAGAATTTTGGTACATACTTACGGTTCGTACTATACGTACGAACTGGCTCTTCTTTTTATTTTCTGCGTTATTCTGTTGCACAAGCTGCTTTTCGCACTCATAACAATGAGTGTTATAATAATTATTTGAGTAGGTGCAGAATAAGATTTCAGCGTGATCCAAAGCGATTTTACGACTTCGTTAACTCGAAGCGTAGATCCGCGTCATCACCAGCATTTATGTCTTTGGAGAATATGACAGTATCTAATGGTCATGATGTTGCCGATTTATTTGCGGACTTTTTCCAAACGACATGTTCTGTCCCAAGCTCTCAAAATTGCTTTTCTTATCCTTATCAGTTAAATTCATCTAATTGTATTTTTGGTCCTTTAATTACTGAAAGCTCTATTTTAACGGAACTATTGTCTATAAAACCTGTTTTTTCGGCTGGTCCGGATGGAGTACCTAGTTGTGTGCTAAGGTATTGTGCTGGTAGTATCTGTAAACCGCTTTTTAAATTGTTTGAATTATCCGTTAACTCATGTTCTTTTCCTAAAATCTTGAAAAAATCATACATTATATCTAAATTGTCTGCGATTCCGAAAGCATTTGAAAAAATTATAACTTCTCAACTGCAACATCTGTGTAAATCTATAATTTCACCTTACCAACATGGGTTTGTGAAGTCTAGATCCACTTCTACTAACTTATTGGAGTTCTCTTCTATTGTAATTAAAGGATTCGAGAATAAAATGCAAACGGATGTCATTTACACCGATTTTAGTAAGGCTTTTGACTCTGTTAATCATCACCTCTTACTGTATAAGCTTAATGTTTTAGGGTTTCCTCATAGCCTAATTGAGTGGATATCCTCATACCTTTCCAACAGAATTCAAAATGTTTATTATAATGGTTTTGTATCTAAGTATGTCCAAGTCACTTCTGGTGTGCCCCAAGCAGTCATTTGGGTCCTCTATTGTTCACTTTGTTCATAAATGATCTTCCTTCTGTTATTGAGCATTCCCGTGTACTTATGTACGCCGATGACGTTAAGCTTTGCCTGACATTTAATGATAGTCTTGCGAGCTCACTGTTACAATGTGACCTTAATCGTCTAGAATCATGGTGCAGAGTAAATATGTTACATCTCAACTGCAATAAGTGTAAGTTTATGACCTTTTGTAGGGGTTCTTCCCAGTTAAATCACTATATGTTATATGATACTCCTCTTGAGCGAATTGAAGGTGTGAATGACTAAGTGGTTTTGCTTGATGCAAAACTAAAATTCGATAAACATATTCTGTCTGCTGTAAATAGGGCCATGGGTGTTCTGGGATTTATAAAACGCTGGTCGAAAGAGTTTAATGATCCCTACATCACTAAGACTTTATACGTCTCACTGGTTCGTCCTATCCTTGAGTACGGATCTCTTGTCTGGAATCCCCAGTATAGGGTTTATCAAAATAGGATTGAATCGGTGCAGAAACAATTCATATTATTTGCTCTTCGTAGTTTAAATTGGAATCCTAATATTAGATTACCACCGTATCGAAGTAGACTTTTATTACTAAACCTTCCTTCTCTTTCTGACCGTAGAATTATGCAAAGTGCTGTTTTTATACAGAGACTAACATAATGAATGGCGAAATAGACTCTTTGGAGTTGTTAAGTCAAATTAGTTTTGCAGTTCCTGTCAGGATCACTAGGAATTTTCTTCCTCTTCTCCTTCCCTTCCGTATTCTGTGTGTGAACTATAATAATCTCAATAACGTAGTTTGCTCTAGTAAATCTATTCCTTTGCTTAAAACCTTATTATTAGCTTATTTATCGAGTATTTAATTGTTACTTATCCTATTATACATTTATTCTAACATATTTTTAATCTAATTTAATTAGCTGTCCAGCGTCTTTTAATATTTATTCGCGGTTTTCGTTTAATGCATGCTGTTCACAAATTTATTTTGTTTTGTCCGCGCGTCAATAAGCCCGTGCTTGGTATCGCTGGGCCACTTGATGGTACTGCCGTTAGTACGTCAACGTCCAAATATAAATATAATATAATATAATAACTATAGTGTTTGTGATTTCTATATATGTATGTTATATAGGTTAGTTATATATTTGTATAGTCTTCATTAATCCTGAAAATTTGGCTGCGATCAGATAAAAATTGGTAAAGTTATTTAAAAATAGCTTTAAGAGTTCAAACAATTCAGCAGGAAATTGAAGACATCCGTATTCTTGAGCGAGTTAAGCGTGGAGTGTGTTTAAATGGTCTAATAAAATACTCACATTTCACGTTTCGCTCAATAGGCCACTTGTGAGTGGTTGCCTAGCAATCAAAGTGCCCAACAGCTGTTGTTGCTCCCATTGAATGGAATCGATTCGACTTGAAGCAATATCGACAGTCATTTTGTACAACTCTTTTATATTTTATTGCGGGCGTTTATTTATGGCTTGTAATCCACCTATCAATTTATATATTGGCATCACAATATTTACACGCATCAATTGCTTGTGAGCCGACAACGCACACATACACACGCACACACATATTTTGAGTTGTTGTTAAACCAACAAGTTGAATTATCCCTTGGACAACCCACATACACAGATAAAAGAACAAATTACAAGGCATAAATGCTGTTGGGCTGGGACAAAAAGTTGTCGGAGTTGTAGTAAATGCCATGTAATAAATCGCATTTTAAATACGTTCAAAAAAATGTGTGAGAATGGCAGAGAAACACACACAAACAAATAACAAAGCTGTCGATAAATACACAGAGAGACAGAGCACAGAATGTGCCGAGTTTTGTGCGTCTACAAAAGTCGCCTGAAAGTATGCTATATATTTGTGAACATGTCACTTTTTATACTGTGTTCGATATTCTGATATTTGTTGTTGACTTTTGGTCTTGATTTTATTCGCAGGTCTGCACTAAGCTGGGCTGGAAGGGCAAGGGCAGCGAATGGGACATTTTGCCCCTGGTTGTGTCGGCCAATGGTCATGATCCCGACTACTTTGATTACCCGCCAGAGTTGATACTCGAGGTGCCGCTAAGTCATCCCAAGTGAGTGTAAAAGCAGCACCAGGAGCGTGTGTGTGTGTGGTTGTCGCCGAACCAAACAACCAAAATACTTTCTCCTCCCCCAAACTCGTTGCAGATTCGAGTGGTTTAGTGATTTGGGTTTGCGTTGGTATGCGTTGCCCGCCGTGTCGAGCATGCTCTTCGATGTGGGCGGCATTCAGTTTACGGCGACCACATTTAGCGGTTGGTACATGTCAACGGAGATTGGCTGCCGGAATTTATGCGACACAAATCGTCGCAATATGCTAGAGGTAAGTTGCCGCCATTAAAGTGTTAAAATTTCCGCTTGAAGCGAGCAAAATCACAGGAAGGCTAAAAACTGTGTGTGTGCGTATGTGCGTTTGTGTGTGTGCATATTGTAATTGCGTTATTGATAGTACCAGCATTGTCCTTATTTAATGTCCTTGATGTCTTTGTCAGTGCCGCGCATGCTGCAGCTTTCCGGCATTTATTTCATTACATGAACGCATTATGTGCGCGTCTCTTGTCGCATCGCTGCTGTGTATTTTTTATCACGTTTACTTTGCCGGCATAAAGCGCTTTTCTCGCAAATATTTCGCCGTGTGTGCTTGGCGAGACACTCGAGCCGCCAGCAACATGAGAAGAAGAAGAGTGTTTAAAAGCAGCTCAAGCGCATTAAAGTAAATCAAATTCATGAGTCTGTTCATGGCAAGGTGCAACATTTAAATTTACATACGTGAGCGTATATGAAAACTCATCAATTAAACTCATGGAACAAGCTGTCTGCAGCTCCTTTTAATGCAGAGTTTCGATTTCTGAATTTCGATTACGAGTATTTGAAGTGCATCAATTTTTAATGAATTTGCACTTTCAATTTGCTCTTTTAATTAGTTTTGAACACGAACTTGCCACACACGCACGCACATACTCACCGAAAGATATTCAATTTGTTGTTGAACTAATGCAGCCCTTCACTCTCACCCAATGTACTGTGTTGTACTCGCATATATAGACAAACTTACACTGTCAGCTGGTCATGCACATTGGCATAATTTCATTATGGACTCAATGCAACATTTTTGGAAATATTTTAAATATTCATTTACTCATATTTGTTGTACAACATTTCGTTGGCATTTATTGACGTTTACAGACAGCATAATATAGTTATGTTTATGTAAGATTTCATTACAGAAAACAAGAAAAAAAATCGTAGTATTTTTTGCAGAAATGAACAAATAAGCGATGTCATTTATTTAGTTTATATTGAGCGAAAACAGGTGAAACATAAATTTACTTAAATTCCAGTTTAAAACTCTAATATGCAAGCAAGTTTACATAGTTTGTGAACCAATTTTTAAATATATTTTATATTTTATACTTCAAGCATTTTATTCAGTTTTTATGCTTTATCAGAATATACATATAATATATATATAATTTAATACAATTTATTTACACAATACAATTTCGTGTGCCGTAATTTTGAAATAATGTGTATAATTTGTACTGCAACATTTCTACATTATGTGATGGAATGACAATGCAATCGATTGTCTTTGCATTATCTTTCACATCTGATGCATAATTTTATTCATAAAACCATTTTCCATACGAATAAAATACATGTTCAAAAACTTTGAATTATTTTCTATATTTTATACTTAATGCAACATGCATTACATGTTAAAATGGAAAATACAATATAATGTATGCTGAAGTTATTTTATTTACTTTACTCCTTATCAGATCATTTGATTTTAGCAAGAGTTTAAATTTTGGAAAACTGTCGGTTTAAATTTTGCGCATAATTTGAAGCCACTGTAGCATGGCCGGCAGCAAAATCAATAGTTGATGTGAGTGAGGGCGATGCTCAGCAGACCGCAATGGGCTCATAAACAAATCATTTGGGAGCCACTTGTTGCCCACAGGCATGACGTAGGCAACGCAAAAGCAAAAACAACTGCAAAAGCAAAGCAATTATCAATGTTCGGCCACAAAAACCAAAAATTGTAATCGAAAATTAATAACGTCGCAGCAATTAGTGAGAGCGAAGAGCAGCAAAAAGGGGATTCGACACCCGAAAACACTTGTGCAATTAAATTCAAGCATATTACTGATGTGTTTGTGTTTATTACATGCTTACAGACGGTGGCGCTGAAAATGAATTTGGATACGCGAACTCCGACCTCGTTGTGGAAGGACAAGGCTGTGGTGGAAATGAATATTGCGGTGCTGCATTCGTATCAAAGCCGCAATGTGACCATTGTGGATCATCATACGGCCAGCGAGAGTTTTATGAAGCATTTCGAAAACGAGTCAAAGCTACGGTAAGTTACTTGGTGCACGTTACGTATGCGCAATGTGCGCCTTCCTGCCCCCATGTGGGGCATATCGGAGCCGCAAGTTTATGGCTTAACGTGTTTTATTTGACTTCCTGTTTAAGCGGCGACGCGTCGACTGTGCAACTCTTCGCAGGTGTGAAAAAGTAAATTTATTGTTTTCAATTTGTTGTCGCCAACATTTTATGTAAAGTGCACGCGAGACACATAAATGGCGCACAATATGTCAGAACTTTGTATGAGTTTTGGCTCAGTCAAAGTTGTTTTTATCATTTTTCACATACATATTCATATTTTATTTGTATTGCTTTGTTTTTATTGGTCTGACAAGCGCAAAGTCCGACATGTGTTAAGCCATTTTAATTATGGATTACACTGTTAAAAGTTGAATTGATTGGCTCTATAAATCTGTTAAAAACTGCAGCTCACATAATTGTGGAACTTTATTTGCTTACAAGGTTTATTTTTATACATTTCATTTAAACTGGTTGACTAAATATATACATTGTGTAAACCAGTTAAGTCAAATCCCAGAAATACGCTTTCGTTGTAAGCTCTTCGGGTTGTCTAAGAATACGTGGCGATATTTCAATTACTCGCAATTTGCATTTTCTAAAGCGATATCCACATAGATAAACGGTGCGTATCTGTAGCTCAATTAAGCAAAGAAAGAGGAGAACGTGGGAGCAGAGAATCAACCATTAGCTGTAACTGCTCTAGCTTCAGCTCCTCTTTGGCATTATGTCAATTACAGGCAATAAGCAAAAGCAAGGCAGCGACCATAACAATTACTAGCATCCTTTGCCTTCTCTATCTAATACTATCACGTTCTCTCTCTCTATCTCTGTCATTGTCTGCCTTGCAGGAATGGCTGCCCGGCAGACTGGATTTGGATTGTGCCGCCACTATCGGGCTCAATAACGCCGGTATTTCATCAGGAGATGGCGCTGTACTATTTGAAGCCCTCGTTTGAATATCAGGACCCCGCTTGGCGCACGCACGTCTGGAAGAAGGGACGTGGCGAGAGCAAAGGCAAAAAGCCAAGACGAAAATTCAATTTTAAACAAATCGCTCGGTAAGTACACGATGAGTGCTCAATGCGAGTTGCGATTGTGCTTGACGGTAAATGTTTGTCATTACCTTTTGGCTGTTAAGCTCAGCGACCTTTTTTGCCTCATCATATCCTTCGCCTCCCAGTTAGTTGTGTGTGCGGTTGTGTGGCTATGTGTGTGTATGCTTGTGTGTGGCGTGTCACACGACACAGCATCAGCAAGGATTAGCCTTTAAGTAGATTACATGGATTGTGGTTTATTGCTGCTGCTGCCGCTGGCAGCTATCTTCCTGCTCTCTCTCTCTTTCTCTTCTCTCTGCTGCTTCGCTGTCAGCGGCCATCAACTTGCTGGTTAAATTTGATGCATTGCACATCAGGTTTGTATTGTTAACTTTATCTACCTGCCATGTGTATGTATGGTGATTTCTAGTTGAAAGAAGCTGTTGAAATTGTTATGCTAATGCTTGGCAACTGAAGTTTATTAGCTGCTGCTTTGTGCCAACACCTTTAAGATGATGTCTAATATACATTTATTACCCTCGTGATGCTTATCTTGGCATCCAGATGGGAACTAAATGCGTCATGCTGTGGCTGGGCTTGTTAATTACACTCTCTTTCAACTGATGATTCATGCTAAGCTATGCACTGAATCACTCTTCAAGCAAAAACAGTTTGAGCTTTAAGAAAATAATTATCAAATATACACCTGTTTCACCTTTAGCTGGAATTGCTGAACAAAACGAGCCAATTTACCGCATTAAAAAGGTGAATAATTAAACACATTTGTCCAGCTTTAAATGCCAAAATGAATTGCATTAATAACACACAACGAAAAACATAAACATGGAGCTGCAGACTGTTGCTTAATTAATTGTAAAAACAAAACTGATTCTGATGAAAGCTAACTTCAATTATGGAATGTCGAATTTTAAATACCCTTGTGGACAGACTGAAGTCAAATTTGTGTGGGCAAAACAGTAATTCTCACATCACAAATCAAATTTTAAGACATTTCCAAATTTAAATCGGTCTCTTACTATGTAGCTTTCAATAACACTATCTTGGCTGACAGAAATATCAAATGTATTAGTAAACAGTATAACATATATGTTAAAACCCGATTTAATACAAATACCTTTCAATGAGCTCTTATTCATTTCATCGCATTGAAAACGAGCAATTAAATTTTCCTCAAATTCGTAATTTATTAAAATCTTTAGTTAAGAATCAAGAGTTAATCCCATGAATTAAATGAATATTAGTTAAATTCTGAACGACGCAAATATAGATCGATAGAACCATTTACGCGGATGGCAAAAGGGTGTATACTTGCGATATCCATAAGTTAATTGCCTAAATTTGTGATCGAGATATAGATAAAACACGAATGTCCTTTATTGAGAATTGGATATATTATATTATTATTTTATTATATTGAGAATTGGATATATATATTATTTCGGCAATATCCTGTCGTATTCATAAAGTATACACATCGGTATGATATAGAATCTAGGAATCCAACACAAGCAACTACAAAATGTTAAAATTGCAGGACATTTCGAAAGAAACAAGAACGAATTTCTTATGTTATGATCATAGCACCAGTGTCTAAAATGCAATTCTAATACTTAGTTATATTCCCAGCCCATGGGATCTATTATTAAAGATCGAAATAAATTTTTTTTTGAGCTTAACGAGTTTTACTTACATATATGTACATTTTTTCATTTTAGCAAATTAATTTGTTTAATTTTTTAATACATTTACATATAAAACATTTTATTTAAAGGAAACTTGCTTCAATGTCATACTGAATGAAAACACAAAATCAGAATGCTCCTGTTAGGGTATCGACGCATAAAATATATTAATTATTTAATGAGGGCACTTTAAATCGTTACAGATTAATGAAGTTGTTTGCGCACTTGTATGCTTCGCAAATTGCCATAAGTTAATTAATTTTAATTTATTGCAAATTGTGCAGGTATCTAGAAGTAAGCTGAGCGCTTGTCTGCTCTGGCTCAACAAGTCCCAGCAACTGTGTTGATTCACACACGCATATGAAATGTATGTATTTGTGTGCAATATGTTTTATATATGTGAACTGAACGAGCGAGAGTCGGCTGGCAAAATGGCAAAAATGAAATTCATTAAAAAGTTGTCAATTAACATGTTGAAATCGTTATTTATGCGAACACTCGCACACTTTATATTAAAACGAGAACTTCCGACGTTTTTATGGAAAGGGAGAAAAGTTTTTATCAATGCTTAAATGAATCGCAAATGCATTATACATCATATACATACATTCGTGTATGTGTGTATTTATTAAGCTTCAGCACCATAATTAAGTTTAATTGTTTTTAGCAAGAGAGCTGAGCTCGACGTCTCTGTTGATGATGATGATGAAATGGAATTAAATCAGCGCTGACATCGACAACTTTATGAAAATCAAATTATACTGCGCACAAAAGTATGCAACGAAATGTTAGCTCCTGACGCCATATTGAATTACAGTTAAACTGTCTATAAGCAGCCTCGTACTCCGCTTTTACGTCTCTTCATCTTCATCTCTCATTCATTATCGTTTACTTGCTCTATACACGAGTAGTTGAGGGAACGTCAAGAACAGCAGCTGAACAACAATGGCATAAAAACCCTCACATATGAGAGCAGGAAGGATATTAAACTGTAAATTCTGTTAGAAGACATGCGAAGGACCTTCAGTTCTGTTCTGTTGTTATTTTTGCACTATGCACATTAAAATTTGATGTGTTTGCGCTTTAAGAACAACGAGTTGGAAAACAGACTCGCACAGCGCCTGCTGCTATGTATATGCAATAAAAGTGTTGCAGCCATTTGATTATTGGCAGCTTCTGAGTTAGTTGTGTGTGTGTGTGTGTGCTTCCCTACGTCTTTTAAGCAATTTGTGCTATACTTGTAGACTATTTTCCAATTATATGGCATGTCAATCAACCGCTTCTTTGAGTTTCAATGTGTGTGTGCTCCATATTATGGAACCGTTATAAAGCCTTGTCTAGTGTTATGATGTCTTTGACGATGCTGACTCTGCTGAAAAGGGTTTCTCTCTATTTCTTTTATGGCGCAACTTTAACTAAGCTATATGAATATGCATAGAAAGCATGTATCATATTCCCCCAATAACTAATACTCTGACCTTGTGCTCCGACTTGACTCTTCTGACAGGGCTGTGAAATTTACATCGAAATTATTTGGACGCGCTCTATCGAAACGCATCAAAGCAACAGTGCTATATGCAACAGAAACGGGCAAATCGGAGCAATATGCGAAGCAATTATGCGAACTACTGGGACATGCCTTCAATGCGCAGGTGAGTGCACCTTTCATAATATTTACAACATGGAAAGACAGGCAACTTTATACAGATCATTTTAAAAATTAAAAATTTTAAATAGAGAAATTGGTAAATATTTAAAGTCTGTTAAAAAAATAAATTATATAAGAATAGATAAATATTTAAAACAAAAATATTACAAAATTGTAAATAAATTCTTGCTAAACCTTCTTAATCCTGAGTTAATTCTGAAACAAATAATAGCAAAATCGCAAAATGTCGAAGCAAATGAAGCAAAAAGCATTAGACACTTTCAATCATAATATTTAAGCCCAAATCATAGGCAAAAAATAGAACAAGCATGTGCGAATATTAAGTATACGTCATGCTGAACGGAAACAAGCTTAATTTGACATTATAAAACGCTTTGGCCCAGGTCCTAAAATTAACTGCAACCTGCGACCCAACGTAAATGTCACATTACACAAATTAGCATAAGCCCGAAATGTGCCCTAAAAATGTTTGGCAGCTTACTGTCCAGTTAAGGATGGTGTCGTATACTATATGTGTATATTTATGTCAACGTGTGCGAGTGTGTGTAGGTGCGGATGTTGGCATAAAAAGCATCTGCACATTGCCATCGAAAACTAGATAAGCGGCAAACACCTGTGACAAACTACACAGCGCACAAAATTGTGTTGTGCGTGTGTTTCGACCAGGTCAAGACACTAATGACCACAAAAGTGTTGGCTTCTGCCAGTGGCACTAAATTGTTTTATTCGTTTAGATATATTGCATGTCGGACTATGATATATCCTCCATTGAGCACGAGGCGTTACTAATTGTGGTTGCTTCGACCTTTGGCAACGGAGATCCGCCGGAAAATGGAGAGGTAAGTATTGGCTATTGATCAACGGATAACTAACTGCTGAAACTAACTAAATGGCTAACAAAATGACTAACTGACCAACTAATTAATGTATGAGTGCTGTCCCCTAATGACAACGAATGCCAACTTTGCTCTTTCGCAGCTCTTCTCACAGGACTTGTATGCGATGCGAGTGCAGGAGTCGGGCGAACACGGTCTCCAGGATTCCAGGTGAGTCAATAAATTTTCATGCTTGCTTCTTTTCATTTTTTCTTTACTTTGTTGTTGGCCACTTTCTGCTTACTGTGCGGCTCTGCATAAATTTCATATAAATCAATTTGGCTGCCGGCTTTTCAATATTGGCAACAATCTACGCGCCCCCCTCGCTTAGCGAGTTTAATAAATGAGGGTTGCCTCGAAAGGTCGCAACTAAATTGCTTTTTAAGCAAGAATTGCATAATTTGTAAGACATTAGCCTTTTATTATCTGGCAAACAATTTGCAATTTAAAAAATTACGCTTGCCTTTCTCAAACTTTAATCAACCCACTTGAACTTTAAATCCGTCCTTTCTTCTTTGATTAAATATTTTACTCCAAAATATTTGACTAATTACATTTTTTTGAGCAGGCTTAAAACTCATTTTGGGTCACATATCGTATTCTTTTACCTCTAATTGGCTGCTGTTATTGTACTTATTACTGACACACATACATGACAAGAGAGCGAGAGAGAGATATACAAAGAGAGAAGGAAAAAGACAAAAGGCAAAATGTGTGGCGCTAGGGAACAGATCCAAATCCGCGCAATTTCCTTTTACCCACCACCCCAAACAATAACAATAATTTTGTTATTTCGATATTTCCGGCAAGTGTGTGTGTGCGTGTTCCTGTCTGTGTGAGTGCGTTTGTCCTACATATGGTATGAGTAATACTCTATACAAAAAAATACAACGTTAAAAATGCTCTGCTATGAGTACTTTACTGCTGCTCTCTCTATCTCTCTCTCTCTCTCTCTCTCTTTTTCTCTGAACAAGTTAAATAAAAGCTGTTGAGGATACTCGAAGCAAATCCTCTTTATATCTCGTATCTGCCTGGAGGTACAAAAAAATGCAATTGCTGCAGGATATTTTGAGATTTGAGTTTGGCAATTGCATTGCAAGCTTGTAGTTCGATTATTTGGATTCGAATTAAAGTGTCTTAGCTACAGAGTATAGATATTGTTTTAGAGTGATGAAGTGAAATACTAAAATTATAAATAGATTAAAGAAAATGTAAGAAAGTAAATCTTTAAAAAATTATTACATGATTTGTATTAAAGTGAAATTGTAAAAATTGATAATTTATTTATTTTTGTGCAATACTCTGAAGTCAAAATAGAATGTTACCTATTTTTTACTTGACAGAAACTTCATTGAAAATGATTGACATGTCTTCAATAAAATCATTTATATTTTGTTTATTTTTTATTTTGTTAAAATAATATTGAAAGTAGAAAAGCGTGGTATCAGCAAGTCAACGCCATAAAACGTTTGGCATTTCTCGTTTTTTATGTTGCAAAAAAGGGGATTTCCGCTTGACAGCTTTGACAACTTAGTACATTCACGCACACACTTACAAGCACACTCATCCGCACAGACACACATACACTCACACACACTGTGTGTGAGACACACATGTCTAAATTTATACCCAAACAAGGACGTTGTTCTTGAAGACGAAATTGAAAATTCATATGAAGAATGCGTTGTTTCGTTCCACACGCACAACTAATATGTCGATGTATGTGCATGTGTGAGTGCGGCGTGTAAGTGTGTTAGTATATTTGGCAATTCAATAAAATATGATAAGCATCGACAGTAAAAAAATGTCCTGCGGCTGCTTGGAAAAGGACGCTTAGCGACTTTAAATGTTACCCCAACTCACGTCTCATGTTTTTTGATATATTAAAAAAAAAAATTAATACACGCCAGACTGTTGAGCACGTGTGTGTGTGTGTGTGTGTGTCTATTGTTGTTGTTTTGGGGCTTGTTTATACAATTTGTATTTATTATAACAATGGTAAAAGTAAAAGTCGCTGAGCGTGACTCACTTGAAGAGATGCCTGCATAAACCAATTAATATGATTTATTATTGCTTTTATCAGATCTCAAATTGTATTATGCTTCGTTGGTTTTGGGTTTCTCAGAAGTCGAAAAAGTCTGTTCTTCAGCAGTAGTAGAATAAATCAAAGCGTTAATTAGCAGTCCATATTTGATTTACTTACAAATGAATTTCGTTCCTCATTAGCCTGGCAATTAGATATCAATATATTCTTGATAATTTATCGTGGATGCCATATCAATTTCATTATGTTCCACTCAACAGATTAGCAAAGCTACTCGGCTTACGCTACGTATGACCAACATAAGAAGCTTGAGAAGTGATTTCATCGCCTGAGGATGATTTTTGGAGGGGATGTAAGATGCGAGTTTCCCTCAATTTTGTTGGCTTCTTTTCCGGTTCATTGAGTGCTTTGAGCGTTTGTCGCTTCGGAAATTGCTTGGCTGTTAATTGTTTGCCTCAATTGATTTCATTTTAAAGTCAAGAATGCGCAAAGTTTTGTGGCAACTTTGCAGCGGCACTCGACACTTTTGAGACTCTTGACTCTCGCATCGCATGTTATACATAGTGCAAGTGGCAAGATTTTTGGGCTGTTGCCATTAAAAGTTTTCGCAACTAGTTTTGCTTAATAGTTTACAAAATAGTTTAGCATGCTGCACTCAAGATGAATTTAATGCAATTTCTCCTTCAAATCAACTTCGATTGCTGTGTGTGGTTTAAGTAAATTTACCAATTATTGCGTTTAATTAAATTAGTAGTTGTGGTCTAAATATTGATTGTGTACGCAAAGCATTAAGCAAACATTAAGAGCTCGACGACTAATCGTGCATTATGACCCGAAAATGCACAATCATCAAGTTACGAGTGCTCAACTGGTCGTTGCTTTTTGACAGACACTGTGCTTTGTCCTTGTTTCGTGTCTCAGCTGTTGTGTGTGAGTGTGTGTGTTTGTCAGCTCAAGTGACTTACTTAATTGCTGTCTATTATGCCATCAACGCCCGTAAGTGTCCTTTTCAAGTGACACAGTGCACAGGTTTGCTTATCTGCCACCATATCGTACACTAAATATTGCCTGAGTATGAGTGTGCATCCTGCATCCTGTTAGCTGCAACTGCCGTTGTTGCCGTTGCCGTTGCCGCTACTTGAGCATAACATACAAGTGCTACTTAGCCAGCAAACATCCAGTTAGACATAATAATCATCATCATCGTCATCATCATTAGTAGAAGCAGCATCTGCTGTCATAATAGTTTTTATGATGATATGCTCCGTACCTCTCTCACTTTCAAGTAGCAATTACTCCACTTTGCATAATGAACCAGCTAACGGCACTCCAAATAGCAATACTTGCTACAAAATGGAATGCAAAACTGCAGCCAAAAAGTGCAAAGTGCAACACTGAGTTTTAAAGTCAAATAGCTTAGCTTATTGGCTTTCTTTTATGCACTGGCGATTTGCAGGGTATAATTAATCCAAATATAGTACACAATGCTTCAACACTTTTGAACAGCACTTTTCAAGTGCAGCAAATAATTACGAGTGCAACTTGTCCGACGGCCACTTGACTTGAGTTGAAGTCGAGCAAAAAAAAGGGTTGCCTACTTTTCGGCACTCAACGAGATTTAACTTGGTGGGCGGAAGTGGCAAGTGGCTGACGCTGAGGCTGAGGCAAGAGGCACAGCCAATTTACAGCACAGCTTGCTAGCGTTTTAATTATGCTACAGTCAACGTTTCCCTTTCTTACCCCGCTTTCTTAGTGCCTGCAGTTGAATTTGCTACTTTTACTTGTTTACTTTTCCGTGTACTTTTTTGTTGTAGCAGTTGCGCTCTGCCACCTGCCCGATTCTTGTTGTTGTCTGCTGCTGCTGTTGCCGTCATAGCTGTAAATTACGACACTCTTTTCACGCCAAGCTGCACTTTTGGGTTGCCGAATGCACAGCACAGCTCCTGAGGTCCTCAGGCGATATTCGAGATGAAAACAAGGATAACACTGAGTCGTTTCGCTGCCTGTCTGTCTCTCTGTCTGCACGTACAGTTTCTATGTGTTTGTGTTTGTCTGTCTGGTTACCTGGATTGCTTGTGTGCTGTTTCCATTGTTGTTGCTGTTGTAGTTCCTCGGGTTGTTGCTATTACGATTAAGTTGATAGGCAGCACGCAACACGCAGCTTCGCAACTCAACGCTTTTCTACCTTGATGAATTACACATGGGCTACACTTGAAATTGAGCTCGCGACACAGTGGTGTCAGATAGCTCACAAAGCTTGCAGAATACTGTAAGCAAAGAATTGAGGAAATTATTCAAATTCTTTAAATTAATTCTATCGTGTGCTACGAACTTATTAAAGAAACTTCATAGATAGATAAAATTGACGTTTAATTCGTTTTAAATTGCTGTTAATCAATATAAAAGCGAGACTGCTTCAAGCGAATAACTTAGATATGTCGTATTTAGAAATTATTGGAATGGAGCCAAAGAATGGAAATTTAAATATTAAAATAATTTCATTTATATTATATTAAATGACGTATAAATGAAATTAAATATTTAAGTACTTAAAGGAAAATTCTTTCGAATTATTTGTTGTCTAATAATTTTGAATGCCAAAGATTTTAAATTAGTTTAAAACGTATAAAGTCAATTATAAATATTAACCTTATTACAAATATAAATTTATAGCAGCAGGAACTATGTTAGTCCTTAGGCTGAATGCAACTATATGTTATGAGATCGTAATTCCTCAACAATAGTTCATCCCGTTAAAGTCCGCTCAGCTGTGTGCAACATTCTGTTAACAAGCTCTTACCAGTTGTAAGCTCTCCGCTGCTCTGCTGTCCGATGGAGGATGCCGCACTTTGCAGCTGATTATGTAGGAAAACCAACAGGTTTTTACGACGCGCCAAAGCCATAAACTTTGACCCAAAGCCAAGCTGAGCAGCTAGCTCAAATAGTTTTAAACGCATTTGCTATCCACGACAAGGCCACAGGACAAGGAGGAGGACAACGTAGTTGTAGTCCAGCTGCAGTTGGCAGTGGATAGTGGATAAGACTGAACTGGATTTTGTAGCTGCAAGGCGGATTTCAGTATCTCCCTCGCTCTCGTTCTCTGTCTGTTGTGCTGCTTTAAAAACTGCCACTGTTCATTGTTGAATCATCACTCAGCGCGTTTGAGGAAGGGAATGGTGGGCATCTTTGAGTAGCTGCAGGCAAAGGAACCCCACATGCTGTTTCAGTTGTAGCTGCTGCTGCTGCTGCTCTTGACGAGCTGCTGACGAGCGGATGATTACGCTTTTTAGCAATTGCTTTGCCAGTCGAGAGAAGAGCCCAAGTCCAGCATTCGCCTTGTGCTCATTTTATTTTTGGGCTGCGTTCGTTACGTACTTACATATATTTTTTTGTCTTGCCCAACATCAAATGACAAGCGTAATAAATGTTTTGCTGTCACTTTTGTATCTCTGCTTTTATTGTTGCCTCCTTTGCCGTGTCCCCTTTTGTGCCTTTGTCGTTGCATAACGCCCCCACGCCTTTTGTTCCGGCCGCTTTTTTGTGTGCGAATTTATGTTGAGCTGAGGCAGGCAGAAAATACAACATCTCAATCTTTGCTCTCTGTGTATCATTAGCATGGGGGTCACCTCCTCCAAGTCCTTCATGAAGGCCAGCTCTCGGCAGGACTTTATGAAGCTGCCGCTGCAACAAGTCAAGAAAATCGATCGCTGGGACTCGCTGCGCGGCTCCACCTCGGACACCTTCACCGACGAGACCTTTGGACCGCTCTCGAATGTCCGCTTCGCTGTCTTTGCCCTCGGCTCTTCGGCCTATCCGAATTTCTGCGCCTTTGGCCAGTATGTGGATAATATTCTGGGCGAATTGGGTGGTGAGCGATTGCTAAAGATTGCCTATGGCGATGAGATGTGCGGCCAGGAGCAATCGTTTCGTAAATGGGCACCAGAAGTATTTAAGGTAAGATTAGCTGTAATAAGTCCTCAATTATATGATATAAATTCTGTAATCTTTAGCTGGCTTGTGAAACGTTTTGCCTGGATCCGGATCAGAGTTTGTCGGATGCTTCATTGGCGCTGCAAAATGAATCGCTGACGGTGAACACAGTGCGTCTGGTGCCTTCGGTGAGCAAGGTCTCGCTGGACAGCGCTCTATCGAAGTATCACAATAAGAAGGTGCATTGCTGCAAGATCAAGGCGCAGCCACACAATCTAACCAAGTTGAGCGAGGGTGCCAAGACTACGATGCTGCTGGAGATTTGTGCACCAGGACTCGAGTACGAACCAGGTGATCATGTGGGCATTTTCCCGGCGAATCGCTCGCCGCTTGTAGAGGGGCTGTTGGGACGTCTGGTGGGCGTGGAGAATCCCGACGAGGTGCTGCAACTGCAGCTGCTCAAAGAGAAGCAAACATCGAATGGCATCTTCAAGTGCTGGGAGCCGCATGATAAAATACCAGCCGATACTTTACGTAATCTTTTGGCGCGTTTCTTCGACCTGACGACGCCGCCTTCGAGGCAGCTGCTCACGTTGCTAGCGGGCTTCTGTGATGACAATGCGGACAAGGAGCGTCTGGAGTTGTTGGTCACGGACTCATCAGCTTATGAGGATTGGCGGCACTGGCGTCTGCCGCATCTGCTTGACGTGCTCGAGGAGTTTCCCTCTTGCCGGCCACCAGCATCATTGGTGCTCGCCCATTTGACGCCACTGCAGCCGAGATTCTATTCGATTTCCTCCTCGCCACGGCGAGTTAGCGATGAGATCCATTTAACTGTGGCGATTGTCAAGTATCGCAGCGAAGATGGCCAGGGTGATGAACGCTTTGGTGTCTGCTCCAACTATTTGGCAAGCTTGCGTTCGAACGATGAGCTCTTCATGTTTGTGCGCAGCGCTTTGGGCTTCCATTTGCCCACCGATCGCAGTTGTCCGGTGGTTTTGATTGGTCCTGGCACGGGCATTGCGCCCTTTCGCTCCTTCTGGCAAGAGTTTCAAGTTCTACGCGAAGTGGATACAACAATGGCGCTGCCCAAAGTCTGGCTCTTCTTTGGCTGTCGCAATCGTGATGTGGACTTGTATGCTGAGGAAAAAGCGCAACTGTTGCAGGATCAAATACTGGATCGTGTATTTCTCGCTTTGTCCCGCGAGTCCGACATTCCCAAGGTGAGTGAGTTACGTATACGACAGGCGGGTTTTTCAATAACAAACCACTTTGACATTGAACTTTTTGTCCACAGAACTTTATTTTTTGGCCAATTGTTTTTGGCCTAAGCTAACATTTGTTTCAAACCAGCTTGACAGTCATTTTATAGCAGTATTTTTCTCTTTTATTGCTTTGGCTTTCGTTTTTTGCAGACATATGTTCAGGATCTGATTGAGCAGGAATTTGATTCGTTGTACAATTTGATTGTACTGCAGCGGGGACATGTCTATGTGTGTGGCGATGTCACAATGGCCGAACATGTTTACCAGACCATCAGGTGAGTTACGAGTTTAGTTCAGTTGTAGTTTCGTTTAGTAGTGTTTTGAGCTTGATTGCCTTTGTGTGTGATGTGTGCTGTGGTGGGCGTAGCCTGAGGGGGCGTCGCTCTGCTGGGAATTTAGTTTCAAATGCTCTGTGGTCGTTTGACTTTTTTGCTTTATTTCCTTTTTTTCTCTCGTTGATTACGTGCATTATTGTGTGCCAAAAGGGAAACATAATGTGAGGGCAAACGGTCTTCCTGTCTGCCCACAAAGCGATAGCATATGAACACAAAAAGCTTGTGCCTTTTGTAACAACTAGTGCTCTTTGCTCCCTTTCTCTTCATTGAGCACTCGACATGTTAAGCTTAAGCGGTTTATGTTAATTAGTATTCCTTCTGGCAATAGCTGGATTTATTTACCTGAACGGCTCTTTTACTCTGAACTGTAGTACTAATTATCCCATCTTAATTATGTGTCATCGCAGAACTAAGAACTTTAATTCACAAAGGCTGATACTAATTTATTTTGTTATTTTCTCTTTAAAGAAAATGCATTGCCGGCAAGGAGCAGAAGAGCGAGGCTGAAGTTGAGACATTTTTGCTCACATTACGCGTAAGTATCCGCGACACTAAAGCAAACTTTTACTGCGTTTAAGGAACTCTGTGTGTGTGTGCATTACTTTTCCGTCAGCACACGCGGCGTATGCGCTTTTTTATTTGATCTACCCACAGGAGAGCGAAGAGCGATGAGGAAAAAGAGAGTCGACTGCCTGCGGGCACAACTTAGCCGGCTGTTTGCAGCTTCTCTTGCTGCATAAATGCCAAGTTCCATAAAAAATGCAAACGCTTGTCGACAGTTACAGCTGCTTTGTGGCAAATACCCTGTGGTCAGGTTTGCTTGAATGAAGTTTATTAAATTTAGCAGCAATTCACATTTTAACATATTTATAGAGAATATATGCAAGAAATTAAATTCGCTGCAATCTGTTTATTTACTTGGAAAGATAACACTTAAATGATTGTAGATATTTTAAAATACATTACAATTTAATTTGAATACAAATGAATTGTCAGCGACATTCCTCAATTTAGCTTGAAATTATAAAAAAAAGTGTTATAAAAGTATCACTTAATTTATTAGCATAACAATTGTTAATTTGCAACATAAATTGTACTTGAAATATTTGAAGTTCTCACTTAATTAATCAAACGATTAATTCACAGGAAATGAATCACAAATTCACTGAAAACAAAGCCTTTAATTTATTAGCAATGTTTAACAAAGAGTTGTTTGCAGTAAATCAAGTTGTTTACAAGTCAAAATTTTACAAAAACTACAGGGTGTCTGCCAGCACATATGCTTTTCAAAACAACTTTCCACCGCTGTGTTTATTTTTGCCAGCTTTGGTTTTGTTTTCCCTCTTTGACAGCCACAAATATGATGACGTTTACAATTTTATTGCGTCTGCCACTTTTTGTAACTTTTCTTTACATTACTTTCTTTTTTCTTTACATACTTGTGTGTGTGTGTGTGTTTTGTGTTTATGTTGCACATACGCGCACACACAGGACGAGAACCGGTATCATGAGGACATCTTTGGCATCACGCTGCGCACCGCCGAGATTCACACAAAGTCACGTGCCACCGCAAGGATTCGCATGGCATCGCAGCCATAGTAAAAAGGGCATCACATGAATATCTCAACTCAACCCAACTCAACTTACTTAAACCGACACAAACCAAGAATAAAATGAGTTTACTTTGACACTCATTCTGGAACTATTTGTGCAAGTGATGTGAATACATAAAGTATTATGCAAACAATAATTAATGCAGATTCAACTTATTTAACTAACGAATCTTTTGTAGTTTTGTTTCGTTTCGAATTTAACGTATAGTCAAATTTATATGATAATATTAACACAAGCAATAACTCCAATTAAATGCAATATATTTTGAATAACAGTCTACCCACCGCTTGCCCAAACGAAAACTTATCAACTTCATGCTGTAAATTCATTAAATTATTTGCAAGGAATTATTACCCGATAAGCTAGTAAACAAATTTGAATTTACCCTAATAATAATTAAAGAGTAAAGAATAAAGTATTTTCGATTGTCCAGAATATTTAAACATAATTATAATTAAATTTACTTATGCACTCATTCGACATTCGACTGATCTTTCGCCTAGTAAATCGATGTTAGTCGGTCAGAAAATTGACTAATCGAATATTCTTTAAAGTTGTTATTCATTATTTTTGTGAGATCTCCTTCGACGGTATACAAAAATATTCAAATTATAAAACAACAAAATTACGGTATTGTTATTTCTCTTAGTCATAATTGTAAATGCAATTTAAAAGTTAAAGCTTTATTCACTACAGTATGAATATAAAATGCAAACAAAAATGCAAACACTACTCACAAGTTTATTAAAACTCTCGACTTATGTACAAACCAAAAAACAAAAACAAAAACAACAAAAAAATCAAAATTTAAAAATCTAAATGTTTAAATATAAATATATATATATTTCAATAAATCAAATCTACTGCTACAAATCAAACAGCAATCGACTTAAGTCCAATGCAATTTCAATTCAATTTCCAATTTACTGCAGTCAAAGCCAAAGTAATCGCCATGCCATTGACGTCGGCTAAGCGGCTTAATTTGAATGGAACTCGCCAATTGAATGTTGCGAATCTCGCGTCAACGAAGTAAATTTTGCATAAAATGCAATTTATTAGGTAAATATAAAAGACTCGAAAGTCCTCAATCAGCAGCTGCGTAAGTATGATGAAATTCAAATGAAGAGAGAAAAAATACGAATTTCCCCATTACGATGAATACCTTTACCGTATAATAACAATATGCTGTTGCCAATGCCAAACTAAAACCAAATTCATATTAATTTTCCTCATCTGTGGCTTCCGCACTTTGTTTACATTGCACTCGCTTAGTATGAATATATTTATAAAGGAAAAAAGATAACATCTATTCTATGTGCTATCAATTCTCAATTTGCGGCTGCGCCAACATTCCATTGTCTAACCAACAACTCGACGTCTGTCTCTCGTGTTTTGCGGTTGTCAATGTGTTAAGATTAAACAAAAAAGATCATCACGTGAAACTGACTACCCAATAGTCATCATAGTCTTTATCATCATCATCATTATCATCTGGTCTCTAATGGCATTCACAGAGTTTGCCAAAGGGCTGCCACCTTGGTTAGGTTTCCAATTCGTTTCCTGGCCATTCCGTTTGTGTATCTGATTTCAATGCTCAAATTGAGTTGAAGAACTTTCTTTTATTTTTGTTGTTGTTGCTGCTGTATTTGGTTTTTACGGAAATTGCAATTTTATTCAGCAGTCGCGGTTTGACTTCTGATTGACGTTTGGATTTTCTGTGGCGCGTATCTCTTGAAAATCATCTCATATTTCACGGTTGCGTCGAGGCAGTTTGGCAGATGTCACAAGCAGACAAATGAAAAGCCTAAACTGTCGCCAACTGCATTTCAAAGAGACTGCAGATTGTTTTTATAAACAACAAATGTAGAATACTATGAAAAATGTGAAATTGAAGTAATCAGAAATTCATTTCAATAAATAGAAATTCGTTTAGAAATTTCGATTTCCTGTCTATATTTTTTTCCTTTTTCATGTGCATTCAAAATTAAATTTACACCGGGAACCTCTCTTTTATAATATAATACATTTGGTATTTATTACAATTTTTGCTAAATATTTTATTAATGGCTTACTTAATCCTATCATCAATTTCATATAAGCCGAGCCTTCTGCGTTCTAGTTTCATACATATTGCAAATTCATGCAATATTTCAAAAGTTGTGCAACAAAAGCCTGAAATGATTAACAAATAATTCTTTCATACACTAACCTTTAATTTCTGATCAATAAAAATGCTTTGCTTGCAATATTAATTATCAAAAAAAAGATATAGTTACGTTTTCTGCTGAAATTTGTTTAGTCGCGTGGCCAAAACGTCTGAGCTCGTGGTTTAAAGTTTTGAATATCGCGGAAATTTGCTGTTCTAGGTAAAAGCAACTTTTTTTGAGGGGATTTTTGCTTAGTTTTGGAATTGATACGGGGAACGTGGTGTTAAATGACATGGTTACCAAGACCTCAACATGCTGATTATAACAGAATTCAATTGAAATGAAATTAACAAAATTGCAGTTAACACAAAAGTACATTAAGCTAAAGTCAATGGCATCAACGGGGGTTCAAAAAACCCAAATCGCGCGATCTTTTAATGTTTTTTTTTTTTTTCATTTATTACTTGGAAACTAGAACTGGAAATTAAATTGATGATTAATCAAAGTTGTTGCAAATTAATCAAAGGTTTTGTGATTAGTCAACGACACGTGTTTGTTGCGAAATGCAACGCAAGATATCAGATTTAAATTGAGATAAATATAGTGTAAAGAACTTTACTAAAATAAGAGGCATTTAACCTGTATGTTAATAGTAATTTTTTTTTAAATAAAAGTAAAAGGCAATTTACTAAAAGTAATCTTTATGAAAAGAAAAACAAGTGGAACGAAATCAAGTCTGCCTCTGATTTAATTTAATTCAACATTTCACCTTGTGTTACATCACTGTAACATACCCAGACTCCCAAGCTGTAGGGTATTAAAAGAATTCACCTTTGGCACGCGTCTGGTAAACCAAAAACAAAAAAAAAAAAAAATAAGCTAACCGGCTTTTGCTCTCACAAAATTAATCACCGACTTTCAACGCATGCCAGTAATAATAACAAAAGCAACAACAACAGCCGACGCCGCCTGCCAACATTCCTGACATAATTTCGTGTGTGAGTAAGCAAACGAGTTCAGCTCAAAATTAGACGTCATCAACAGCAACAACAGCAACATAGCAGCAGCAGCAGCAACAACTGCCGCTGGCCAACAGCCAAAGACGGCAACAAAAATAACCCACGTTGTTGCAGGAGAAGCAACAATAACAATAAGCAACCACAAGCCTAGTCGACCGGCCGCACATTCAATACACCCAAAGACAGACAACAGCTTTGACAACAACAAGAAATGTGCAGAGAGAAGAAAGAGCTGAAAGAGAGGTAGAAAAAAATCGGAATTTTTAATTCTCAAACGAAACGCAAAATATGCAAAAGCCACGCGAAGCAGTAGACTGAAAAAAAAAATGAAAAATGTAAATTAAATAAATTTTTTGGGACAACAGAGCGGAAGCAACATGTTGCCAACGCCACAAAGCAACATTGCCAATTTCAGCCACAGCAACAACAACAAGTGCAGCAGCAGCAACCAAGCTATAGCAATCGCAACAACAACTTTATAGCCGGCTAAAGTTTTGCGCGAGCTCAGCTTGAAGTTCGCTTCGAACTTGTCGTCAAGCAGAACGAAGCCGACTTTGTTACAATGAAGCTTGAATGCTCTTTTATTTGAATTTCAATTATAGCTATTTAAATTAATAATCAACTTTATACATTCATTTAACTTAAAAAAATTATTAAATATAATTTTATTATTCTTAATCGTCCCAAACTAATATTAAAAATACTTCGTAAGAAAGAAATCTATTTAGAAGTAATGAAAAAAAATTCTATAGAAGTTTTTATAATTCATTTTATTTTAAATTGGCTCGAAAATAAAATATGCTGTGCCTCTAAGGCAAAAAAAAGTCTACTGATATTCGCATCAGCATTTTTCTTCTTAGTATTTCATATCAAACAATACTTTTATTATTATTCATCTCGAGAATTAAGTTGATATCGAACAAACAAGATATATCTAAAGGTAAATTAAAAGTTTCTTATGTTTGTTTTATTTTAAATAAAATATCATCTAAACTATTACATATTGCAGGTGAATAAGAATTTACCTAACTTAATGGCGCAGTTTTCAGCTCAATAATAAAATATAGCATATTAAACATTTTCGTATGATTCAAGCTTTAAGAAGGTTACAAACAGAGTGCATAAATGCACATACTTGAACTAAGTTAGTTGCTGGCGTCGCAGCCGGCTCAAGCTAACATTGCGACTTGAACTTGCGCTCGAGCCAAAGTCGCGCTCATGAGCATTTATGCATGAGTCTCTGACTGTCTGTGTGTGTGTGTGACGTGCATGTGTGTATGCGTGTGAGAGCGGGCTTACTTAGTTTGGCTGAGTGTCTGTTTTAGTTACCGACAGCAACAACACAAACGCAAAACGCCTGACGTCGACGTCGCTGCGACAACGTTGTGTTGTTGCTGTTGCTGTAGCTGCTGCTGTTGCCGTAGTAGTAGTTGTTGTAGCTGCTGCTGCTGCTGCTGTTGTTGTTTTCGGTATGGCTGCGCGCCTCGCGTCGTTTATTTTAGTTAGTAACGAGATTTCGAGCGCTCAACGTTGGCGGCGCGGTTGAAAAATCAAAATCAAAAGCAAAAGCTCAGCCACAGTGCGTACTCGCTAAGTTAATATACTGAGCGTGTGTTCAAGTGTTTTGTCTTTGTGTGCGTGTGTGAGTGTTTGTGTTTATGTGTGTGTGTGTCTGTGTGTATGAGCGCGTTGTGCAGACATGAAATGAATAAGAAATTGGAAAAGCACTAAAAACACAAAACGCAAAAGAAAACGCAAAGAAACGTGTTAAAGCCAATGGGCGGACCAAGCGACCATCATCGGCAACAATAATAACAACAACATCAGCAGCAGCAATAATAATAGCAACATTAACAACAACAACCACGACGGCAGCAACACCAACATCAGCAGCAGCAGCAACCACAACTAAGTACGTTAATCAGAAAATATTTTAGCCCATTGCGCACCACATACAAAAAAGCGCGAAATATTTTGTTGCCCCCATAGCGTGTGTGTGTGTGAGGGTCTATGTGTGTGTGTGTTTGTTGGTCTGTCTCGCTGTCTGAGAGTTGGTAACAACAAACAGCACGACATTTATTATGCATTGCAACTACAACAACAAAACTAATGCAAAGTTGTTGATTGTTGATTTTGGTTGCCAAGAGTGAAATTATTGAACAATAAATTGTTTCGCCTAGCAGCGCAGACACAAAGCAGGGGAGGCGAGGGGAAAATCCGGCTGCACATCAAATTATGATATAGCATTTTTTGTATAATGTAAATTTACAAATTGACTGCAGTTTAATGCCCGTAAAATTCCAATTGATTGGCTAAAAATGCAACAAATCAATTTAAAACTACAACGAGAATTAAAATTCAAACAATTGTTTTAGAAAAATCGAAAAGAAAAAATGGCATTTAATTTATTTCATAAAAAGCTGGGCTTTAGCTTTTTTTAGCTTCTCATTTAATTAAACTTTGTTTTTATTACACTTTAAACGCGATTTTTTGTTGATTAAACGAAAGAAATATCAATTGGAAATCATTGCAGTTGTTGCCTTATGTTTATGTATTTTATTGTGTAACTAGACACTGAAATATTTTATTTATTGAGATCGAATAACAGAACTGTGATTATTTACAGTGTTTGTAATGTTTTCTATGATGAATTGCATTGATTAAATGAAAACATATTTTTGAGTAATACCATTATTTATAGTAAAAGAAATGGAAAAGTTCATAAAGCGTGGAAATACTGAATTAAATAGTACAAATTTTATTCAATCTATGCTAAATAGAAATTAAATGCAATTAATAATAAACCTCATTAGAATTTTGAATAAAGACAGAGATGGAATAACCAAAAACGCACTTACAGTTTTTCTACAGAGATTAATAATGAAATTGTATTTAAAAAATGTGAACATATTTTTTTGAGTATTATCAATATTTATAATAAAATATTAATAATATTAAATCTAATATAATAATTTGAATATATAAAAGATTATCTTCCATAAATATTTTAGAAGTTCATATAGCGTTGAAATACTGATATATTCAGTTGTTAAATAATTCAGTATATCAAAGCTATTTGATCTTCCATTTCTTTTACTTATTTTATTTTTTTTATGTGAAATCGAAATTAAATGATCGTAGGTAAACCTCTGTAGTATTTTAAATAAAGACATTACCATGTTGAAGTTCAAAAAATTATAATTATTATATTATATATTGAAGACAGCAATTGAAAGATGTTTGACCCTATCAATGACCAGCTAAGCGGCAATTACAATTGTCATTGTACTCGCATTTGACACACTTGAAATGCACTTGAAGAGTCGCAATAAATATTATCTAAATTTCAAAATGAATTGATGCCGTCTGTCAGTCGGTCTGTCAGAGCTTTACAAGCACTTGGAATATATTAAAAATTTATAAGATTTATTATGTGCACCCAATGAGGAATAATAGCACGATGAGTACTAAGTGTCTAAACATATGAGTAGCATATGAACAGCAACAGAAGCAGCAGCCGAGACCTTACAAGGTTCATTGCTACTTGTCACAAATCTTTGTTCATTTTCATTTTTGTTGGACTCATTGTTTTTTTCCATTGTAGGCTGAAGTGTATAGATAATAAAACATTGAGCTTAATGGCATTGTTGTTGTTGTTGCTGTTGGCAGTAAGCAACACAAATACAACTACAACTACAACTACAACTACAAATGTCATGCCAAATTGACACACGAAGCCGCCGCCAACATTGCGCGTGTCACCATCGCTGTCTCCGCCTTTTAGCCATGGCTTGTGGATCTACATATAGTCGAAACACACACACACACACACATGCATCTACTTTTGATATACTAGTTGTATAGCTTTTTTCTCCACTTTTTTTCATTTTGGCCCGCTTGTGTCTCTGATAACAAGCGTGTTAATTTCAAGCTTGTGTATACAAATCTGTTTCTGTATTCAAAATCTTTTTTTAGCCACAGCCACACACACACTTTTATTTGTTTGGTCAGAGAAATGTGCAAAAAATACTCGTATCACACTTTTGATTGCACAATATCTCAAGCGTCGATTCTCGTTGATCTCGCTTTAGTATTTTGTGATATTTTCGTGTACTTGTTTTCATTGTAATTCTTCCTAGCTTGTTGATTTTGTTAATTTCGTTGATTCAAGTGATTAACTTTGTTGTGCTAATGGCCAAAATGGCAAGTTCAAGGTTAAGGATAGACCGCTTAGATAATTTACTGTTTTTTCTGCGTTATTTCTTTTTCTGTGGCTGCCTCTTCAACAAAACTCTTGTTGACTTTTGTTGGCGAAGAAGTGTGTCTTTTGTACTCTCCGCATACTTAGTGGAAAGATGATGGATGGATGGTATGATGTTGTATATGGCGCTTTATATTTATTTCTCTGTTACGTGAGATTAAGCACAAATGCTTCCAACTGGCGGGTTTCTGCTTATTATTTTGTTTTTTTTTTTCTTTTTCTCCTCATATTTTTATGTGATAGTTTGACGACTTGAAATATCTTTCACGTGTGCGGTGAACGAGACAATCGAAACGATAGCTAAAGATATTTAAGAAATTTTGAAAACGTTTGACAGAAAATTTAAATTATATCAAATAAGAAACGAAGCAAGAGATTCAAAAATAGAATTTTGTTGGAAAATAATCCAAAACCAACATTGCTCTATGGGCTCTTTGAGAGTATCTTTGCTGATATTGAGCTGCAGCAAAGGCAATCTCTTAGCCGCTTTTCCAATTCACTAGTCTGATCTTTTGGACTTCTCATTTCGTTGGCCAAAGCGGCTTGCAAATGTCTATGACGTCGCCTCGTGTCTTCCACCTGTCGCCATAAAACTTCCTGCGCACCAAAAAGAGAAAAATGCGTTTTGTCTTTTGGTCGCAGCAACGAAAGAGGTAGAAGAAAAATAAGCAGAAGAAGCACAAAAGAAACAAAAAGCAAAAACAAATAGCCGTTACCACAATAAATAAACTTCATTCATAGGCAAATATGAAAAACAAAAAATGAAGAGGCAAAATCGCAGAAATTGGCAAGTTGCTGCAAAAGTGGCAAGCAACACGCAGATACAAAAGAAGCTAAAAGCAGAGAGAGAGAGAGACTAAGCGAGAGTGAGAGAAAAAAAGTGTAAAACAAAACAGAGAAGAAAGAAAAAAGAAATATAATCATTTAACGCATTTTAACAGCGCTCATTACCGAACACAGCACATTTGCCAGTCCAATAAGCAACAAGCAAAAAGCTAAAGCTAAAGCCCCCAATCGCAATCCGTGGAAGCCTCACCCAACCTCGCCCACAAGCCCGGCACGTGGACCCATTTAAACTGGTGCAGAGGCAACATTAGTAAAACAAAAAAAAAAAAAAAATCGAAAAAACGCAAAAAAAAAATATGTTTTGAATTTTATGAATGAAACGCAAATGTTTTGAATTTGAATTCGCGTTGCGAATTTCGCGACAAAACTTTTGCTGCCCTCTTCGCTCGCCACCTTGTTTTTGTTGTTGTAGTACATAGTAGTTAGTTGTGAAAAGTATCTGACAGATACATGTCATGCATCCCCAATTGCCACCTCAATATTTGCAATATTTGTTGGGCTTTAATTAAGTTGAAAACAGTCGGACAGCGAACAGCACTCTCGCCCTCGACACGCCACACCTTACACTATTATCTCAATTACCTGATACAAGAAAAACAAATAACTGCGCTGTGCTCTAGTTAAGTCGACGCAAAGTTACGCTGTAAAGTTCTTAAAAGATTTCTCACACTTATCAAGATATTTTATATAGATACTTGAGGTGATTTCTTAGGGAAATTCACTTACTTATAATTCAAAGAAATAAGCTTCTTTAAAATACCGAACTTATCGATCTTTCATTCACCCTACAGGGTATGATTATATTGTATTCGAAACACACGCTCTCGTATAACACAGGCACAGCATAGCGCTAGAAAATCAACAAATTTCATACAATTGTTGCAAAATTTTGTTAAATTGCGCGTGCAAAAATATGTTTATAATTAAATGCATAATTAAATATTCGTAGCATGTGAGCAAGAAAATTAATGCAATTTGACTGCAGTTCCTCCCTACCAAAAAAAGCCAAAAACAAATAGCAACAAGCCGAAATAAAGTGGAATAATTAAATAGATACGCAGTTGTTAAACGTATTAAATGCGATTATTAACAATGAATTGTTAAATTCTCCATCTATTGATTTACTAGGAAATCTTTTATTTCATCGGAAAACGACCAAAAACAAAAAGTTTCGTCAAATAAAGCAAAAATGAAAACAATAGCAAATTTTTTACGCCATGCGCTTTCGAGGTGATTTTAAAAATAAAGCAAAGCGATGTTACGAAATATAAAATTAATTATTTCTGTTTAAGATGGATAAAGAATTTTATAGATTTTTTGGAGAAAATGAAATGCGCAAAAAAGACGTTATAGAACCGTTAAAAAGACCGTATGATTTGAAATGTTTTATATTATGCATTTCATCTCTCATTTCAAAGTGCTGCTGCGTAAATAAATGTATATTCTATACTAAAAAGAAAAAACTTGTTGACTGACCGAATGAACTGCCTGACAGACTGAGCGACAGACTGAGTGACTGACTGACTGACTGTTGTCGCAGTTGTCCAAATAAATGCAAAACTTTTAATGAAAACAAAATAAACGATGTTGATGCTACCAAAAACTGTATTGCCCAGCCTCAGTCCAAGTTCCCCAATATGTACACAACGAGATATACTTTTGATTTGTGTTTCATTTTGATATTTTTATTTCCTCTCGCTCGCATGCGAGTAGTATTCAAATTAAATAGTCCATTGACAAGCGGCTTCGACGGCCATAAATTTAAATAGCCATACACGCCCGCAGGGTAGTTAAAATTTCTCATTTAGCTTGTAACTGAAAACACAGGTAGCAATTACACAGAAGCTTAATTTAAGCACAATTATTCGCGCTCATTTCCTATTTAATATAGGTAGCAAAATAGTGCTAAAACATGGATCATCATTAGTATTACATTTATTACATTTAAATACTTTAATGTTAAGTATTCACATATGTTCAAATATTTGATCATATTCTCAAAAAGAATAACACGCAATATTCTACATAAAATTATGCTATATAAGATATAAATACTTCTTAAATATATGTTGAAAGTATTTTTATACCCGCTACCCATAGGGTAGAAGGGTATTATAACTTTGTGCCGGCAGGAAATGTATGTAACAGGTAGAAGGAGGCATCTCCGACCCTATAAAGTATATATATTCTTGATCAGCGTCAACAGCCGAGACGATATAGCCATGTCCGTCTGTCCGTCTGTGTGTCTGTGTGTCTGTGTGTCTGTCCGTCCGTCCGTATGAAACACTGGATCTCAGAGACTATAAGAGATAGAGCTATAATTTTTTTTCGACAGCATTTGTTATGTTTGCACGCAGATCAAGTTTGTTTCAAATTTTTGCCACGCCCACTTCCGCCCCGCAAATCAAAAAAATCGAATAACAAGCGTAATTTTAAAGCTAGAGTTGCGAGTTTTGGTTTATACAATAATTACTATAGTAGTTATGATTCCTGAAAATTTGGTTGCGATCAGATAAAAATTGTGGAAGTTATTAAATAAATACTTTTGTATGGGCAAAAACGCCTACTTACCTGGGATCTGAGTTGCTTTGGCCGACAATCTGGTACATTGTGCCGTCTATGGTATATTTTGAATGGTGTACTATATCGATATACCAAACATATCATTCGGTATATTTTTAGTATTTTCTGTATATTTTGAAAATGATACCGCAATATTTTAGCTTTATTAAATTTGGTTAGCGGGTATCTCACAGTCGAGCACACTCGACTGTAACTTTCTTACTTGTTATATTTGTCTCAAAAAGAATAACACGCAGTATTCTAAAATAAATATCCGTACACAAAATTATATATTGCAATTAAATTTGTTTGTATGTTCTGCACTGAAATTAGCTCAAAATGAAAAGCACTGAGTGGGATTTTGGGATTACTCATTGGCTTTCTCTGGCGTTCATTAAAAATATTTGAAATTAAATCTTTATTATTATGGAACCAATTTGGAGCGACATTTAATTTTAACGCCGCAATTTGATCGCAATGGGAAATCAGTTAACTCATGATGCGATTCCAAAATCTTTCAACTAAAGAGTAAAATATTAATGGGTTAACCAAAGCACTGACGCACCTTTTCCTCGTATCTAGGAAATTTGCAATGGCTGTTATTGAGATTGTTGTTGCTGTTGCTGTTGCTGTGGGGAACTTTATCGCATTTCCGTTAACACTTTGAGGCAGCTTTGCTGACGCATCTGCGGCCCATTGACGACATTGCGGAGAAAACAGAAAACAGCTTTAGCTTTAACTTCAGCTTCAGCTACAGATGCACGATCAAATATTGTGAATTTCAACAGAAAAGCCGCATTTACATGACGATTTTTTTAATTTAAAATTATTTACTCTTTAATTTTTTTAGTGTTGGCAGCGCAGCGCGAGAATTTCACAAGTGTTTCTCGAGTTGTTTATCTTTTTGTTCAGAGAACCAGTTTGCATTTGGATTTTGTTGTCTTATTATTAAAAGTGAACACAAAAATTAAAATCATAATAAAGCGCACGAAGACATCAGCATTAATAATAACAAATAAATAAATGAATGGATGAATGGATGGAATGGGTGGAATGAATGAACGAACGATCGAACAGATAGACAGAACGAACAAACAAGCATTCAAATTAATTTGTTTGAGAATGACCGAAACAAATGATGTGTTTTATTTTTGGCAAATGATTTTCGGAATTTGTCAATTCTGTCAACTCAGGTCGGCTTAGATCACCTGTCTGATGGCGGCTGATGCTAACTAAGATCAGTGACTGACTAACCGACTAACTGACTGAGTGATTGACGGACCCAAAAGCGGGCAAATTGCGCAACTAATTACGCGACTGTGCGGCGCCATTTAGTTAGTCAGCATTGAAATATTCAAGTTTCGGAAAATACATACGATAACAGCCAAGCAAACACACTCTCGGTGTATCGGCAATAACAATAATGATAACCGAAAGAGCCATGAAAATCCAATGGGCTCAAATGGCCAGCAGCCGCCGACATTTTGCTGACGTTTTTGTGGCGTCCAACCTTCGGACACGTACGTGTAATTTTAATTAATTTGTTTTTAGAAATTCGCGTACCTGTAAAATATATTTCTGATTTCGCACGTTGCGGCCTTAATTTTGATTTTGTATTTCGTTTTGTTGTGGAATATCGATCGAATAGTCTCGTAGGCAATTGAGCCGTTAGCCCAGCCTCGATTTCGATTTCGATTTAATTTTGGTTTTATTTTTGTTGTTTTTTTTGATGTTGACTGCTTTTGACTCATCTGTGTGCATTTCAGTTTTGTTCACTTTGTGTTTGTTGTGCCGGGTTTTTCGCATTTATTGCCAGCATTAATCGTGCGGCCAACAACAATATGTATCTCTAAATATAGTATATAAGAAACGTTAATAATACGTTATGATTGTTTACGGTGAGGGGGGCACTAGTTTCGACTCCACTTTATGGGAATTTCTTGTTGTTGTTGTTGCTGTTGTTGTGTCTATACACATTTTGACAATTTATGATTGGCCATTAAGCTAAACGCTAAATTGGCGCTAAGGCGTGAGTTTTTGTTTTTGTTAATCGATGTTGATGTTGAACTTGAGGTGGCAGCAGAAGTGACTGTGCGAAATGCTTCTCGACATCTCAGTCGCGGCATCAGCATCGTGATAAAAGGCCAATGAACAGCTGTTAATCGTACGAGCTCTTGGAATACACGAGCTTGACTCGAACTGAGACAGGAAATAAGTGAAAGAAAGAGGGCAAAAAGTTGTTTATTTGGTAAGGAATGTTGAAGACGAATTGAGAATCACGTAGAAGGAAGCTGATGAAGTGTTGCTTTCACTAAATGGGAATAAGAAGAAAGTAATTTCAACTGAAGATTTTTAATTGTATAATGAACCTGGCAAAGGAGTAATTTAACAAGGCGAAGAATCACATATTTAGAATCAAGTACAAGAGCAGCAAATTAAAATTTACTTTCACTGAGCAAGGAATGAAAAGAAAGTAATGTAAACTGAAGACTTTTAGTCGTATAATTAAGAAGTAATTTAACAAGGTAAAAAATCACGTATCGAGAATCAAGTAGAAGAGGGACTAAAAAAATATTACTTTCACGGAGCAAGGAATGGGAAGAAAGTAATGTAAGCTGAAGACTTTTAATTGTACAATTAACTTGTTAACAAGGCGAAGAATCACAAGTTAAATCACAAGAATCATGTGGAAAAATGCTTTCATTTTACTTTCACTAAACGAGGAATAAGTGTAATTTAAAACATAGTCTTTTCATTGTACAATTAACTTGGCAAAGGAATGATTTAACAACGCAGTAAAAGGTAAGGAAATTAAGAATCACGTAGAAGAGTAGTAAATAACTCAGGAATAAATAGAAAATATATTCAATCTCTTACCGCATTCGAGACATTTAACTATTATTATTTAATTTTATGTTCTCAGCAAACGAAATCTATTTTAATTTATTACAATTGCAATATGGTAATACAAAAATTTCTGTCAGTTTATGCTTAATAAACTTGTATTTTAAGCTAGATACATTCTTCAAACTTTTAAGTCATTGTGCTTCCAATGTCTGCAATGCTTTTCTGTTAGCACAAAACAGCGACTGGGGAATTCCCCAACCGTATTTGACCTCAATTGAATGCAGAGGACACAATCAGCGACTGCAGTTAACTTTTCAGCAGTTGTATACAGAAAAAGCAGCTAAAACATTCTTTTGGTTGTTTGATTTTGCCTACAAATTGTTGCCATAGTTGCGCGTCATGTAGCCAAGTGGCAAGTGGCACAAAAGTGTTGTAAGTATCTGCTGGAAACTAAATTCATAACAAGACACAACAACCCAACCAAGTTTACAGGCCCAAAAAGTTGTTACAGCGTAAACAAAGAACCGTCCCCTACCTTTCCCTTTTTCGCTTCCTCCCCCTAGAACACAATTTACATTTTGTGGCAAAGGGGGCACCCAAAAAGAACTAAACTCACATCAAATTTTGTGTCAAATAAGCTCAAATTTTGAAGGCGTTTGCCAGCCGGTCAAAGAGGCGACATCATAAACAGTCTGCGGGGAGCTGTTCAGCAAACACTGCCAACAAATGTCAAGCTTAGAACGTGCCAGGAAAAGATACAGCCACAGATACGGATACTGACTGCTACGCAGATAGAAAGATACACAATCCAGTAAAAAAAGTGTATGATAGACAGTGATAAGATTGCAGTCAAGAATGCTGAAAGTTTTTGTTGCTGAAATGTTGTCACACTTTTTGAACAATTTATGGCACACTTTGCTGCAGAAAATCTACTCGATAAGGGTATCAGAAATATATATTTGGCAGAGCTTTACAGCTTAATCAGATAGAAAGAGAACGAAGCTCAAGTTTGATCAATATACGAAATCAATATTAAAGCCGGAAACAGGTTTCAAAACTATTGGATTCGTCTTATAGTATGTGGTATTAACAATTTGTTACTTATTTATGTATGGAATATGCAAATAGCAAAATATTATCAAAATAGGAATTTAATGAAACATAAATTTAGACATACGAGTATTTTCATACATATTCATTGGATTATTAGAGAGAAAATAAACTTGTTGAAATATTTCAGAAAATATTTCTGAGAAACGAGCAACAACAAAATCGCCGCCGCTGACACTTTTCAATTATTTTTTAATTAAATTCGGTTACTATCAATAAATATGATTTATTTTATTCATATGCCAGCAAGGCTCGCGGCTGGCAGATGTTGTAACAATCAAAATTTTTATGATATACCACCCTTTATGTGAATGAGAGAGAATACGAGAAGTTTTGCTGCTCCGCTGTTTGGGTGACAGAATGTGAATTTGCCCATACGGAAATAACAACAATAATTGCAGCTATAACATTGCACTGACGTTGATGACAACAACCGAGAGCGACAACAGCAACAGCAACAGCAACAACAAAGTTGCCCGTTTGGCATTGGTCGCATTTCGGGGTTTTTTTTGTTGTTGTTTTCGGTATGTCGGGTGTTCGATTTACAACTTCACTGAAATTTTTGTGGCTTGGTCATCAACTCGTTTGGCTGTGGCAGCTGAAAACCAAACAAGCGAAATTTTTATATGATTTTATGGGTTCGCCTTGGCTGCCAGACTTAACTTAAAGTAGCGCATCGCAACAGTATCTTGAGTATCTTTTGGTCTGATTGAGTGAGTGTTTTACATATTTGTCACCGAATAATTCTACAGAAAACAGTTGGCTTTAAAGGTTATTTGGGCCCAAAAGAGCCAGCCACAAATCCGCTCAAATTAGATAAACATGTAAATGTTTATTGACATAAAAAGGACAAACGACGACTGCAGCCATAGGCAGAGGTGGAATGGAGGGATGAATAAAATCTGAATGTGTAATATGCGTATGAATAATAAGGTATCCAAACAACAAGCACACAAAAAAGGGACACAACTGGCAATACAAATTGACATTTTATTTGCCTTTCACCTGATGACAGACGACAAACGACAGCCCGCAGACAACAGGCAACAGACAACGAGACGAGACGAGACGAGACCGCAATGCTGGTAAATGAGAGCAGGTGCGGGAGGCTGAGGAGAGCGCGAGGAAGTGTCAGAGGAGGAAGCGGGATCCAGCTCAGATCCCAAAAACGCATAATGAAGTAATTGACTGCCAGCAGAATTCTGTCGCACATGTCTACAACAATGCGGAACACACAAATCGCTAGCTTAGCTTCAAGCTACAAATGTATCTTTAAGATACGACAATGCTTGTGTGTGTGTATCTTTAAGGATGTACGCTTCCTTAGTTACACACTCCCCAAACGCTTCTCCCCTCGTCGCATTGACAACACATTAAAAGTTCGCTCGCTTTACTTTCAAAATGTGAATGCACTTTTATACTCAGTTGCTGTTGTTGTTGTTGTTATTATTGTTATGGCTCTTCTTGTTGGTGTTGTTGTCGTATACGTGACGAGTTTTTTTCGTTCGTTGTCCATTGCTCTACTTTTTCTTTGAGCAGCAAACAGCAACAGAAGCAACATCAGCAGCAGGAAGATGAAATTATTTTTGGGTTGTATTCGTCTTTTTTTCCGGACACACGTAAATTTTCGGCTTTAAGTTGTAGAGAGTTTTCTTTTTTATTTATGGAGCTTAAATTTGGAGCTGACCAAAAGGTGAATGTTAGTAGTCATAAAACGAAAATGAGATTCCTGCTAGCTCTACGAATATTTCACAGTTTTAATCCAGTTAAGTCATTGATTGCTTTGGAAAACACCATCAAATTGGGTCAATGATTGGCCGGTTATTCAAATTAAATTTGCGGCTTTAACACAAATTCTCTTCTATCGAAATATTTCACAATTTCCATTGTGTTTTTGGTCAATTAAACCAGCAAATTTTTTATTTTTTGCTGTAGCAAACTTAAATTTGAGTCGAGAGAAAAAAAATAGTTGAAAGCGAAATTTTGTCGGAGTGTCGAGTGTGAAAAAATCAGCAAAGCGAGTCACGTGCTGTGAGGGTCAGCGTTTTGGGTCTGTCACCAAGGGGAGGCTAAAGCTAAGGAATTCGCATTACACGATGCGAGTGCGAGAGTATGTGTGTGTGTGTGTGTGTGTGTGTGTGTATAAGTACTGAGTGTACTTTGAGACGTAGTCGTAAGTAGATGTCGCAGTCTATCAATAACAAATGAAGCAGCTACACTAATCAATTAAAATCAAAATGAAATACAACAAACCAAAATTAATTACGTGTGAGGTCACAGGCAGCAAAAACAATTTGTGCCACTTCCCACATAAACCTAGTCTATTCATATTGTAGTATTAGTAATGACCCTTTCAGCTTACGGCGCGTGCACGTCAATGGGTTCGTTCGGCTATACAGCAAAATCAATTGCCAGTGGCTGATTGTCAAATTAACCGGCAAACATAACTAATATTTATGGCTATTTCCTTGATTGACCCAAGTCCATTTAATGAACTTGATTAGCAGCATATTAAGTATACGCAGCGGGTGGCCATACTTTGTTTGACTTCGAATTTGAAGTGGTGTTGTTGTTGGGTATTTTGTATGTGTCTAGGTTGAGAAGAGTTATCTTTGAGCAGCTACTATTTAAATACGTATGCAATTAAATTCTATGCCACTTAACTATGCCCATTTAAAAATTACACAAGCTACAAAAGTGCAACAACTGATCGCAATGATGCGCCGCCTGGCAGCAATCTAAACTTGTAATTAAAGTTTATAAGATGATCATGTAATGCCAAGTCTGGCTGGCAAGATCGTGCTAAAAATAACGAAGAACGCATTATAAATGCCAAGTCCACAGAAGGGCAACTCCAACAGCAGCAACGGCAGAACGGCAGCAACAGCAGCAGCACTTAAAGGTAATTTGCCCCATTATGGTGTAAGGGCCTGCAAATTGCGCATCTAACAAGTTAAGAATAGAATAGGAAAGCGATATGCACTAAAAATAGTTACGAGCACATCCAAATGCAGCCAACATCAGCATCAGCAGCAGCATCATCTAAATGGCTGATGCAAGAATTGCTCCTGTGATGATGGCCCATAAACGATGATGCTGTCTTTTTCTCTCCGTTTCTGTCTCTGTGTCTGCATCTCTGCTTCAGCCTCTGCTTCTGCTTCTGCATCTGCTGATTGACATAAAGAGCAAGTGGAGTCATAAAAGAAGTTGCTGCCAAGCAGATGAATCAACATTCCAAGCGGTCAACGTACCACGTACCATTGGCATGCCACAACGTTCAGCGTTGATGATGAAGTTGCCAGCATCAGCAGCAACAGCAACACTGCGACGACTGCTGCCCATAAAGACAAAGACACTGGCCAATGCATTGAAAGCGGCTGCTTAACCCGACCAAAAACCAAATAGCAGAAGACCAACGCAAAAAGATGCCAGAACGTAACATTAAAATAAACGCGTGCAGATAAATCTTTAGGTTCTGCTGCCCTGGCCCCAAGCGCACTGCACGCTGCACTCAGCTGAAGCCAAGGATGTGCAATAGGGCTGAAGTTGAAGCTGAGACTGAGACGCAAACTGAGACATCGACTGCGACTGCTACGGCGACGTCGACGTCGACTGCGACTGAGGCAAAAGAAGGCCAGCCAAGTTCATTGAAAATGCAATCAAATGTGTGCACCGTAAAAAGAGATTCTCAAAAATTAAACAATAATGCATAATATAGAAACTGCAAAATAAAAAACATTTATAAAACAAAAACATAAAAGAAACAAAAATTGAAATAATATTAAATAGAAAATAAAAAGTGGAAAATAGTCTAAAAATAGATTATTATTAAAAATAATAAATTACAAAAAACACAAGAAAAGTTGATTACAATCTATTAAAATATGAGAAAATATAATTTTATTTAAAGGAAATTAACAAAAATATGATAAAGTAAATATAAAATAAAAATAACTTACATCCAAAAATGTATCATATAAAAATAACTTACATCCAAAAATGATGTATATTGATATTTAAAGTTCAATTATTCTTCCAGCTTCGTATATCTAGAGTTTCTCAGTGTATGCTTTACTGTGTGCTTGTGTGTGTGTCTCGTCCCAAGTGTTTGTGCAGTGCGTACGTGATGTCCAACGCTGGTCGCTACTCGCTGCTCACTTATCAGTTTTGCCAGCTCCCAGCTCAGTTGAACCGAGTTCAGTTCAGACCAATGCAAGTGTCCAATTCCAAGCAGACCATCTGCAAAATGCACGCATCGCACATCGCACATCCGTGAAATTCCTCAGATGCTCTCTCGTGCTATGCATTTACGTTGACGTTGCAATTACAACTTGCGGCCAGAAGCAATAAGAGAAGGCACATCACATACACATACTCTGCCACGAGGCAAGTTAGCTGAAGCCCTTTCTCTGGCCTTTGAGATGCGTTCTCACGGCCAAAAGACTACAGCTAGTCCCCACTTTTTTTTCTGTTTTTTGCTGTGCGTTGTCTGCCGCTGCCTGTTTACTGTGTGATTATTACAAGAAGCATGAAAATAACAGGCTTTTGCTTAGAACCCACAGCAAACGTTGCTCGGTCGCTCGGTCAGTCAGTCAAGCCAAGTCAAGTCAGCAAAGTAAGTTACTTAAAAGCTTGGCAACTTAATACCGCGACCGCGACTGCGGCTGCGGCCCAGACACAAAGCCAAACAACTCTTGAGTGCACTTTAAACTTCACCATTTAAGTGCCGAGTGGCAAAGCGTTCATCTTCCTTCCTATTAACAGTTGACAATAGGATACGTTGTCAGATTATGCATGACACATATCCGTTGCACCACAGCTGCGGGATAATTGCCACATGCCGCATGCCACATGCCAAAAGCAACAACACTTGACGCAAATTTGAATGGGCAGCACTTTAATACTATCATATTTCAGCTTAACACATTCACATAATATGCATACGTTTTGACCATTCAATATTCATCCAATATTCTTTGCGTCCCACATTTTCGTCAATCACAAAATTCGTCTTAGTCATAACGCACCGAGTTGGGTTTGTTCAATTGTCCACGCCGCAGCATGGAAAACTCAAGCCCTTTGGCGCTGCCAAATCGTGTGATTTGCCCAATTTGATATTCAGCCGGACCAGGACCATGTTTCTTAATGACCGGCAAATCCGGTTTGCGGCCAAAAGAAAACTGCGGTCCTCGGCGCATGCGAGCATCGCATTTATCGTACCCAAACGTGCTGGGCAGTGTATAAGCAGCCGGTCCAGGTCCTGGTCGAATTAGTCACAATTATTAATAATCAATGCATATTTCTTTATAATTTTACCCGATTGTCTACGCATGCTTGAATAATGCACGAAATTATAAAATTTTTCAATGGAAGAAATATTTTTGTTTTTCTTTGATTTTATATAAATGATATTTTTTTTTTAATTTTGAGCTCTGTTTGAGTTAACGAAATGTATACGATTAAAGGAAAACCAACTCTTATTCTATATGTAAAATGACTGATAATTCAATGCTATACCGATTTATAAAAGTATTATACATACAAAACTGTTTAGAAAATGTTTTTGTTGTTTACATGAGATGGCGTTCAAATCTGTTTCTACTGAAATTTTAGTGTTGCTTCGTAGCTATCGAATTGTTGAGTACACTGATTGCTTGTCAGGAATTTTAAATACATTTTTTCAAGGCGTACTACAAGCAATATAAGTAGACTGAAAAATCAATTCTACAATCAGTTCTAAAATCAAGAACATTCGTCTTTATAAAATAAAAAGTAAATACGACAAAATTCGTAAAATTAAGAACGTTAGTCTGAAAATTGTCAATTTCTCAAAATAAGACCAAAAATACTAGACTTAAGTTACAAAATTCTATAATCCATTGAAATTTCTATAAAGTTTTCATTTTGATTTGAGTGTTTTTGTTTATAGCTCAGTTATTCGATCTGTCGCAAACCTCTCTTCATTGCACTTTAAGAAAGAAGGTTAAGGGTTCAAATGCTGAGCGCAACGATAATAAAAGTATTTCGTATGTAAGAGTAAGTGTCAGTAATTAACATACAACTTTTAAAGCACTGAATGCGCTAATTGAATAATAAAAAAATAAAATAAATAGTAAGAGTAAAAAAAGAAAATATAATACAATTTTTTTTTTATCTTATAACATTTTTAGTCTTAAAAGTATTCGATTTTTGCCTTTTATTAATAATAATTTAGACTGACATCAAATGGTTTTGAAATCAAGATGTGTTTTCTAATTTTTCATATTCATATTTTCATGTTCTTTTAGACCAAAATTCTTAGACCAAATTTTTGATTTTAGCTCTTTTTTTCTTAGTGTAGATATTAAATTATAGAAGGCAGAACAAAGAATTCATCTGATGTTTATGTGGAATGTTTTCAACAGAATTTTTTATGACACAATAAATACCTGCATTTGCAATCCATGTTTGATGATCTTGCTCGCACCATTGACCTCAGCTAAATGATTAATCAAACGAAATCTAGCCAATTAGCATTTCTACATGCGATAGATCATTTATTTTATTTAACAATAGTTATTTATAGTCATATTTGTTAATAGTCTGTTTTTTCGCCAGACGCCACATTGGACATATTGGCTAAATATTTATTTATTGGCATTGTATTTGTGCAATTCACGTAATTATCCACTGACAACGACAGCTACTGTTGGCTATTGGCTGATTTACCCGGAGGCAATCAACACTTTCGGTGCGGGGAGGAAAAATAACCGCATCTATATTATTAACACCTAAGGCGTAAAAAAACATTAATTAACTTGAATGCACACGCCATGCTAATTAATATTTAATTTGTTTCAAATTGTACGACAACAGCAATAACAACAACAACAACGGCAGCAATTTGCACTATGCATTTTGCATTGTTCTACGATGTTCGCGTAATTCGATATAATATGAGAAAAGTAGAGATATGCTCGACACTTCACGGACTTTCAACACATTTCACTGGCCAAACGATTTACTCGTTTACACTCATCATTTTCTCAGTCAATCATTCGTTCATTCATGCATTCACATCATTTCGAATCATTTTTCATTCATGCTGAAAACGCATTCTGACAACCAAATCCGTTGCGAGTGGCCGTTTGTGTCACATTGTCTGACATATTGTCTGCGATGTTCATTAATATAAATAATATCAACTTTTTGCCTCTCAACTCGGGGAATCCCTGGACACCTGGGAAAATTCGACGACGACGATGGCTAGACAAATTGAAATAGGTTCCATTCATTCATTTCTGACAACCAAATTACAATCTCGAATAAAGGTCTTTGGGTCTTTTCCATCAAATTCACTCTCAAAATTAATGAGCTTGTCTAGTAATGAGTAGTCGTAAATATTTGACTTTTATTTGCCTTTATCATTTAATTAATTTCTCACAGTTTTTAACATTTAATATGGTTTTATGCAATTAATATTAAATTAACTCAAAACGTTGTAAAAACTTGAAAGTAAACACTAAAGCTCCAGTTAATATGTAAAACAAATAAATTAAAAAATATGTATTTAAATTATTTGTGAAAAATCAATCAATGCGATTTTCAATTAGTAATTTTTTCGCTGACCCTTTTCAGTTTTCTATTTAAACTTTGACAACAACTTTAATTCTTTCTGCCTGCCAATTTTTTTATTTTCTTTCTTTCGGGGGCGAAAACTTTTGACGCTTGCTGTTGATGCTGTGCCAGCCTTTGCATAAATTAAGAAAAATGCATAAAACTAAGAAAAAGTTTTGCAACTTGCAGCACTTACATAAAAATGACGCCTAGGGAAGAAAGAGAGGGGGAAAGGAAAAGAGAGGCACATACTCAAGCTTGTTTTGCATGGCTGGTTGACATTTTTGAGGATAAAGAGATGAAGCGCTTATGGCAGCTTAAAGCATTTCAGTTTGAATTTGACAATAATTTCATGTGAACGTTTCAATTTAATTGCAATTGCAGCAGCAACAACAAAAACAACAACAACTACAACAACAACAACATGATGCACACAATTGCTACAGCAAAATATGTGGAGCAGCAGCAGCAACATCTGAGGCTCGATTTGGATTTGGGTATTTCCAATCAACAGGCAGATAACGATATTGCAAAGGAAACAAATCTGCAAATGCCTGGCAAAAATTGCAAAAATATCCAACAACATCGAGGACGACGACGACGACTACGACGATATAGCAACAGGGGAGGAAGCGAAGACGGAGGTGGATTTGTTGGCATTTTTTGGTCCATCAATTTGGCCATTTTGATTTGCCTGGCACACAGCACGAATGCCGGTAAGTGTTGTGTTGAAGCACTAATAAAATTTCGTTATGAGTTAAATGATTTGACATGCAACGAGAGGCAGACAGTCGACTGACGACGAGACAGAAGAATGAGACATGGGAACAAGACATATGCTGCATACGCCGTGTGGGCCCAAGCACAGACACACTGTAAGTGACAGCAACTACAACAACTACACTGACAACGACAACGACAACAATAACAACAAAGATAACGACAGCACACACCCCTACAAAACCTCAATTAAAAGCACATCAATAACGCTTGTCTCTGTCTCCCTTTTGCCCTCAACAACAAGTGCATCTCCCCATGCACTTCCCCTTTTATCCTGACTCTTGTTACGTTGCCAATTGCTTGGCACTGCAATTGGCACTTTGCTTGGCAGCTGGCTTGAGGGTCTGTGATTTTGATTTTGATTTATTTAACAATTTTGCAACAGCCAACAAGCAAACGTGGCAAACTCTGAACTCTGGAGGTCAAGAGTTCAATGCAGCAGTAAGTGTAAAAATGTTTGATAAGAAATATATGAAAATTCATTTTGCATTTTTAAAGAGCTATTTGAAGAATTTTATTCAATTTGCCTGTCAATTCTTAATTGTTTAGATTTATGCTTCGATGCTGTCGCTGATGCCATCAATTGAGACACAACACAGCATAACAATAGCAACAAGAGGCAGGAAAATAAACAAGTTTAAGTGGGGGAGAACATGAAAATGAGAATGAAAATGGAACCTGTCGCTGCCAAAATTAACACTACACTCACATTAGCTCCCAAGTTGCCCGTTGTCAGTTCCCCGCTCCGTCATCTCATATCCAGGGCAACAGTTTTCATAGCCAAAATAAACGCCAGGCAACGAGGAACAAGAACAGAAAAAAAAATGAAACCAACTAACTAAAACGCAAAAGCAGCCAGCGAGCAGAGCACATTTCCCCGAGCGCAAATTTTGAAAAGCGCTTTAAATGCTAAGCTGCATTTAGGCGCTTGACACGCCAAACACACACACACACACACATACAAACGAGCGAGTGTGTGTGGATGTGTACATGTGTCCTTTGTGTGTTTACCAGCTGTTTTAAACATTTTTGCTGGCGCTGCTGTTGTCTGTATTTTCCTCTTTTTTTTGGGAGTTGGGCTTGTCATTGGGTCGCGTCGTGTGGCAAGCACTGCATGCACTCGCGGAAGTGGCTGTTGTGGTTTTTGAATGTGTTTGCCATGCTGCAGAGGCAGCGGCAGCTTCCTACCTCCCATTCCACCCACAAACGCTGCTCAACTGCAGCTGTTCAACTGCAATTTGGGTGTCCACTTTGCGTTTTTGTGTGCGCTCCAAGTTCAGCATTTTTTCAAAGCAAAACCACATTGTCCTGCGGCCGGCTTAGACATTATTTGCCTCTCTCCGAACACACAAAAAAGGCTCATCGTATTAAATAATAATCTTAACTAAATTACAGCAAATTATGTCCGTGACTTAAAGTGTAAAACTTTACTTGCTCTTTTTCCCAGCCCAGAAGTAAATTGATTTTCTGTCCACTTTTCTCATTTCTGGTCCAAACGTCACGAAATTAATTTTAATTTTTTATAGCTCAACCTTTTTAATTTTCTATTAAGCGGCTGTGCGGCACAAAGGCTTAAGATGTAAAAAATGTTAGAAATCCTGCCAGTTACCTGCTGCCATTTGCAGCTGTCGAAGCAAACAGGTAAAAGCAAAGGAGAATATTAAATGGGTGACAATTTGTAGTCAAGCTTTAAGTGAAATACTCTAAAGGAAGCTTTAAAATATTTTTACTAAAATCTACTACTAATAACTTCATCAAAATATAAACGAAATAAACTTTGAAATATTAAAAAAGTTTATTTTACTAAGAAGAAAGACAAAAATGTTAAATAAATAATTTTAAAAAGTTGAACTGGCTTAAAACATTATGAGAAATATGCATACATACATATATTCTGCAATGCTGCAAAGAAATTTTTAAAAGATAATAATTTTGATGCACAATTTCAAAATTAATTAAGGAATTCTTTTTTAATGTTTCTTAATCTAAAAATGATTAATTTAATCTGATTAATTACGTTCATAATCGCAGTCCATACGATAGCCGAAGACTCTTAAAATATTCGACATTAAAAAAAAGAGTGTTAAAGGCTCAACGTAGCAAGTAATTGTGGTTGTTCTGTAGTCATTTTAATGCCCGTTTTATGCTCGGCACTGAACATATAAACAAAACGAAAAGGCACTCAAGAGTTTAGAGCAAAGAAGAACAGCAGAAAGAAAAAAAGCGGGCGGAGTTAAAGACAAGTCATGAAAAGTGCATTTAAATTGATCAGAGAAGAGCAACAAGGGACGATGGAAAAGTGTAATCGCAGCATTGGGAGATAAAGTCAAATCAAATACACGTAGTCGGGTGAAAATATGCAAAGTGCAATAACAAACCAGAACAATCGGAAAAACACACCACAGACAATTGTCGAGGTGGGACAACAAAATGTAAAAAAAGTCAGCGACACGAAAGGGTTCGACTTAAACGTGATCTAAAAACTAGTGAAATTCAAATAAGTGAGAATAGTTCATCATAGCCTCTCTGCTCAGCTCAAAGCTACTGGGTATATGGCGTAAAAACATCGACAGCTGCTTAAAATGAAGCACATTTTTTTTTTGCGGATTTTAAACACAGTTCTAGATGCTGCTGAAGAAGTCGTCAGCAGTGCAAAACCGATTTGCATATTTTTGTTACACACACCCAGCTTTGTACACACACACACACATACACACACAGTTAGTACAGTTGTGCAAACAATACACCCACATAACTTGCATACAATAAATCTTGTGACGTCTCAAGAGAAAGACGTCACGTAGCACAGACAAAAATGGTGGAACTTGCTTTTCCTGTTTCCTGCTTAAGTTCCTGCCCTTCAAGCACTTTGTTGTTATTATTGCGCTCTATATATGCATGTGTGTGTGTACTGAGCGTGTATATTTTGCTGAGTGTCTGTAGAAATCTTTTCATTCGTTGATAGTTGGCAGCCACAGCCAGCAAGTAAAGCAAAACCAGGTTCGTTGAGGTCCTGACTGCTGTTGCCACAGCCACAGCTACAGCTTTAGCTACTGCTGCATCCTTCTGCTGCCCCTCTTCGCCACTTTCCCTGCGCCACACTCAAGTGCCACCACACCGCAGGCTGACGAAGAAAAATTGTAGCTAGTTCGCATGAAAATTGTCAAGTAAACGAGTGCCGCTATTACCAAAATGAAAATGAAAATGAAACTGAAAAGAAAATCGAGCTCATCTTGTATATGAAAAACTCGCTGACATTACTCGGCATTCCACATGCCTTAGAATTGTTGAATGGACAACAATAATAGAGATAATAAACAAAAAAAAAATTACGACTGAAAAGTATTAAAATGAAAATGTTGAATTTTAACGAATATCATCAAATTGTTTAATAAACATAAATGTGCACAATATTACATTTTGTACGTCGAGAGAAATAAATTTATAATTTAAATTAAGATAACTCAAATTCATGACACACTTTAATGCTTGCAAAAACTGTTGTTGAAATCTTGCTCTCCTAAAACTGCATGTTGCTCCTCTAGCAGGACAATAAGTTAACATATACGTTCTGCAGTCAGGACAATGCCTTTTATAGCCATAGTTTATCACATGTCTGTCAGAGTACACGCGGTTTTTATAATGAGCCGCAGACAGAACACACCGGAGATGGGATTTATATACATGTGATGTAAAAAAAAGGAAAGCTTTGCCTTGGACTACGACAACAACTACGACGAAGACCATTACAAATGAACAACTCGACAAGAGACTCAGTCAGCTTACAGAGGTTAAGCTAGAGCAGTCAATGTACGATATACTCAACGTGCTGTGGGAGCTTGCTGACCTTTCTAAGTTACTAGAGGTGACAAATAGTATTTACTTTAAAATAAAAGTAAATGGCAAATAAAATGCAAATATAATATTTGAATTATTGAACTGAATAATATACAAAATTCGTTTAAATATAAATAGATTGGAATATTATATAAAGAATCTATTAAATAACTGCCAATTACATTTCATAACTAATAATTGCGTATCATACATATTCATGTATATGATTAAATAAACATACAAATGATCGATAACTGTCTTGATTATCACAATTCAAATTAAATTCGTATAACTTAAACCACGATAAATTACTAAAAGTACTTTAAAAAAATTTAATTCACATTTTTGAAAACCACAAATTTAATAAATTCTGTAAATAACTTCAAGGAATAAATATTATTATAAATGTATTTATACATAAATATTAATAAATACATTTTAATTTTATAAAATAAACGATAATATTATTTATCAACTTGAATGCCCCAATTTATACTTATTTAATTCCTGCAACTTCAACAATGAGTAATCTTTAATTTATTAGATTCTATAAATAACTTAAAAAATATTTTAGAAATATTTGCATAAATATCAAAATATCTATTACGTTATTTATTAAATTCGTACAACTTCAATAACGATAAATCTCTAAAAGCGCTTTAAAGATACTTCATGCTAAACAGTTTTGAGCACACATTATTTCGTATTGCCAGCAATGGCAAACGATTATTCTCTGACACACATCCTTGAGTGTGGCTTAGACCAAGGATAAACGACAACAACTTCGACCGCAGCATGTATGTAACTGCCATTAGCTGGGGAATACTCAACCGTCTCCAGGGCTAGTCAATGGCAAGCCGTGCCTGCCAATGGGAGCTTCTTCTCTGTTCGTTTGTTCGTCGCTGTTCGTTTGTTTTGTCTTTGTCACAAGCGAATGGGGTAAATGGGCAAATAACGATATGTTTACATATGGCGGTGTCAATATGGTAAAATGCAGGAAAAAACACACGAAGGAATGAAGTGTAAAGCAAAAGTGGAGCAAACGCAAATGTGACACTGATTTATATGCGAATTTGTGTGGCGCCGCCGAAAAAAAAGTGGCACGTAACACATTGAAAGCCTGTTGCCCCTCAAGGCAAGCACTGGAAGGGGGCGAAGAGAGAGAGAGAGTTGGGGACAAATGTGGGCGACATTGTCGCGTCGGCGGCTTGTCTGTGGAATTGTGTGTATGCAAACAAAATTGGCAACAGCAAACAAACATGCAGACAACAGAGCTGAAGCTGGAGACGATGCTGATGCTGATGCCGAAGACAAGCAACAGCAGCGCAAACAAAATACATATTGTTGTTGTTGTTGTTTTTATTGCTCCAATAGCGTGGGAAAGACAAATGTCTTGAGGGTCTGGCAACAATATGCGTATTTTTAAAGCTGCAGCTTTAAAATTGTTGCACATTTTGTCAATGCTGGTGTGTGTGGGTATGTTTCTGTGTGCTCGTCTTGCTGCTCATTCTGGATGCATACTTCATAAATCCTTGTCATAACTTTGCTATCAACTTGCCACAAAACCGTTAAGAACTTCGCTGCAGCTGCAGCATCGAATGGGGGTTGCCTTTCCTTCTTTGCCTCTGCATGTTGCGTATACGCTACGTTGGCTCCCAATTGCAATTTTTATGATGCGCTCACGCCACGCCTTCCAAACTATTTATTGTTCATTTATATGCAATGTCCTGCCCTGGCTACAAAATAGATGGCCTGGCGATGGCAAAGCCATCACTATGATAAATATAACGACTGGATTAGAACTCATCAAACTGAGAATGACTCTCGTTGGCATTCGCAGCTAAACGATAAACTGCGAGACAATTCAGTCATAGCATATTTTAAAATACCAGAGAGTGTGTTTGTAATAAGCCGCCATTGATTTTCAGTTAAAGAGAGATTCCTTAAAGTCGAGTGTACTAAAAAATGAAAATCATTTCATGTAATTGTTTCTTAATGAACACAATGGTCTGGTGGCCAGTCTCTTAAATCTACAACAGATGTAACGCTTCAATTAGCATTAAAATCAAGCGAGCTACACCCACGCCACGCCACGCAAAAAGAAAAACATGGAATATTCTTCAGCAAACCGGAAATATTTTAATTTCCGCTTTGGCCTTTTTTTTCAATTTAATTTTTTTACTGTTGCCAGCTTTTAGGCGCAACGTTTGCGCCTGCCTTTTTAATTGCGACCGTGTTGAAGTTGTTGCTACTCTTATTTGATATTTTTTCTTCTTACATTAAATAAAAGTAAATACTTTAAGCGTTGAGCAAACAGCAGCCGCCAGCAGCCTGCAGCTAGCAAATAAAATGGAAAATGTACAAAAAAATCACGCTGAAAATTTGCATAAAATGTTTTAATTCCCAGTCAGTTACGGTGCCCCCCTCTGGCCACTACTTTGGCTTTACGTCCCGCTGCTTTCACGCTTGACATTTTAAAGATGTCCCATGTTTCTCTACCCCATACCAAATGTCGCGGCTCTTAATTGAATTGTTTAATGGAGTCTTACGACAACAGCAAACACACACAGTATGGTAGACTGACTGCACGAGAGAAAGAGGAAAAATCAAAACGGCGTAAAATAAAGCGAAATGCGGGTCGACCAACCGTTGAAGTGACCACGCCCCCCTTAACGCCCTCGCCAAACGACCCAAACACTGAAGTTGGGGCCATCCTTTAATTTAACGCCACTTTGCAGCCATAAAAAACCCAGACGACAACAAATTGTCGCCATTGGTCAGTGAGTGAGGCAGGAAGCAAAAAGGAAAGCAAAGCGAAGCGAAGAGTAAAGGTAAAGCTCACACCTTATTAACATTATCAGCTGGAGCAGTTGTCATTGTTATCTTATCAGTTCCATTCATTTACAACTTTATCAAGCTGCCCGCCGATTTTATGTACCGGCAAACTTTATCCCATTCTACTTCTCCTCGTCCTGGCAAATGGCAAAAGTTAAATCTACTCACATTATCTGCGTATTTACCTGGCTTAATTTCTGCTTCACACTCCCCGAAACGCCTAAGCCTGACTATTTCGACATTTTCACACAATTGGGATTAGAATAGGGATTTGCTATGCCAGCTTTCTAAATTTTTGTTTTTCCTTTTTTCCTTTTTTTTGTGTTCTTGTGATTTTTGCTCTTTATAATTTAAAGTTGTTATTACCCTACAGACTGCACATGGAGAGCAGAAAGTCACGTTTCCACATAAAGTTTGACAGGAACAAGAATTATATTTATAAGATTACGCGTAACAATAGTTTATGAAACGTGTCATGAATTTGTTCAGTCTGTGAGGTTTTTAGGACAACGCTATCTTAAGTTGTTTTAAAAAATACATTTAATATTTTTTAGTCCTTAAGGAATATATAAATAAATTTACTATTTCAATAAGTTCAATAATGAATCAAAAATATTTTAAAGTGCAATGTAAATTTAGCATAAAATGTAGATTAAATTTTGCCCAATAAATTGAAAATTAAAAAAAAAAATCATATTAAATGGACTATTTTATTAATTTAATAATCATTCAAGAAACGTGTTTGAGAAGCCAAGAAATTTTCAAATAAAACTTGAACTTTTTTAATAAAACTATTTTAAAGCGAATGTCAACCACAACTTTAGTTTAGAAATTACCCAATTTTTAAACTTTAAGAATCTGAAACTTCAGCTGCAGCTACATAGTCGGTTGCATATTTTTCGCCTGTGGCGCGTTTTAATCATTAATCGAACCTACCTTCAGTTAGGCTTGGCACTGCACTCAACTTTTCAACATAGCGAGTGTATGTGTGTGTGTTTGCTATGCCAGGGAAAACAGCAACAGTTTGCCCAATTGCCAATGCAAAGGAAAGCAAACAGAAGCCACAACAGAACCAACAGGAACAGGCCAACAATTACACTAACTGGCAACCCCATCAAAGTCATATCTAGGCAGAGAGACAGCCACAAGTAGAAGAGGCAAAGTGGGACAGCATGACAGTGATTCGGTTCAGTGGAGCATGCTTATGAGCAGTTAAAGTCGCTTTAAGCATACCAAACAATTGCCAAAAACGGCCAATTACCAGCAACATGCGTTTGACATTGCTTGGCCATGGCCACAACAAGCGAGAGTTCAGAGTTCAGCTCATCATCGAAGTTCATAATTTTTCGGCAATTTCCTTGGGGACTCATTTTCCGATTTTCACACACAATTTTGCTTCTCGTCTCGACAGGACATCGCACAACACCAACATGAGTCTGGGCCAACTTTGGCCAAAGTGTCTCTTGTAAGTTTTCAGATTTGTTATTTTGTGCAAACAATTCCAGGCTGTCTATAAACTCCTTGTTGTTGTTTTTGCGTACGGATTTTGTTCTGCATTGTTTTTTGGCCGAGTCTGGGAGAAAAGTGGATGGGCATTATTATGCTTATTGGCGCATATGGAGCACGTATTATGATAGGTAGTTTTAGAAATGGGTGCTACCTTCCTTTCTGTGGCAGGCAGCACAAATATGATTTCACATTTGCCACAGCACGTTAGGTATACTCATACAATTCGTTGGTCTACTAGTCGTATGAGTGTTTTGAGTGTGAGTACATATGTTTGTGTACGTTTCGGATCCTTTCGCCATGTTTCTCGATGTACCAGCATAATGCTCTTAGAGTGCCAAAAACACACAAACACATTGCTCTCATACACACATTCTCCCTCATATTTATTTGCATGCTTTATAAACCAAAGCGAGTCTAACTTTTGGCTCTAAATGAGTCAACAATTTGCCCAGCTTAGCTTTGCATTGTAGTTGCTTTAGCTAACAAAAATGCTAAGAGATTTTATTTATGAAGCAGAAACTAGACTTGACTAAGCTAGCAGTTTATTATTAAAGACAGTCATGCTTAATTTTAGATACAAGGCATAAATGGTGCATTTAAATTTCTGCATACACAAAACACAATTTAAAGGCATTTCGAAAAATACATGAAACGAAATAGAATGTTCTCTGAAACTGAAAAATGAAACCAAGCTACATTAAATTATCAGTAAATTAAATTAACTGAATATATAATATGAAAATAATTTATAAGGTAATAGCAAGCATCTAACACAAATACTAATAATAAACATGTAAGAAAGCTGCAGTCGAGAGTGCTCGACTGTAAGATACCCGCTTCTCATTTTGAGTAAAAGCAAAACTATGCGGAATTCTTCTTGAAATATAGGCATAAATTTGGTATACTTATATAGTACTACATTTAAAATATACCAAATGGTGCAAAATTGTCAGCGAAACCAAATAATACCCGTTATAGATAAGACCTGTAAAAGTATTTTTATAAATTTATGTCAGGAATAAAGTTATTATTCCCTTACCAAAACTTGAGACTCTAGCTTTTAAATTACGCTTGTTATTTGATTTTAAACGATTTGTAGGGGCGAAAATGGGCATGCCAAAAAATTGATACAAAACTTGATCTTCGTGCAAAGATAAAAAGTGCATCTTACATCTACATATATCTCTTATAACCTCTAAGAATTGTGTGTTCATTCGGACAGACGGACAGACAGACGGCCATGGGTATAACATGTCGTCTGTTGACGCAGATGAAAAAAAATATATTTTTTAAAGGGCATGAAATGCCTTGTTCTGCCTATTACGTAAATTTCGCGCAGACACATAGTGGTAATAGCCTTTTAACCTATGGGTAGCGGGTATAAAATTTGTTTAAATATGATATATAATATTCTTTAAAACTCAGTTAGTTTAATTAATTTAAAATATTAAGAAACTAATTCATGAAGACAATGCATTTAATAATATTAAAAATATATGAAGCACCTAACACAAAAACTATTTATAAGTAAATATTAAATGTTTCCTCTTTAAATAAATCATTCAAATTCAATGTTGTTTAATTTAGAATGCACAATCTTCTCAAAAATAATTTCCTAATTGAAAAGAAGAACAAGTTTATGCACACTCCCAATTTTGTGGGCTGTGACGACACGAGCACTTGCTTATGCCATACTCCATATATTGCAAGCTCAAAGGCCAAGCCCCGAAAAAGCAAATAAAAATAAATAAAAATGTAGCTAATTAATGTCATAACTGCACATAAAAAAAAAAATCTTATCAAAATAACATGTAACATGATAAATGGTATAACTCCATAACGACGGCCTCTTTATGTCCAAAACAATTACAAAAGCAAATCCACAGCAACTCCAAAAGTTGGGAGAAGCGAGGAGGGGGAAGGGCGACCAAAAAAAAACTTACTTTCATTTGACAGCTGACGCTTCATAATTTGTTTAACGTCTCTGAGCTTAATACGTAAAGCAAATAGACCCACACATAATGTCAAAACACTACAAAGCGACAGCGACAGCGAGAGAGTGAGAGAGATGGAGCGTGCGTGTTAGAGCGAGTGCGATAGCGAGCGAACTTCTAAAATGAAAAGTGTTAAAACTTTTACTTTCAACGCCAGCGTTTTTGTGTAACTTGGCCTAGCCAGCCAAAAAAGCGGGCCAGCCGGCTAAAAACCAAGCCAAATACCCTAACCAAAAAGTAAACCCAGACCGAAAATGAAACTGAAACCGAAAACGAAGCGATGCGATGCGATGCGATGCGATGCGATGCGAACCGGGCATGTAAATTGGCATTTAAAGACCAGACCAGACCAGCAAAGCAACACAGCACAGGTAAAGTGGGCTCAGAAGAGAGCTGTTCAACAAGTGGCGCATGTGACTCGCGTCTGCGGGTAATTATATTGTGGTCACGTTCAACTCCGGCATCTGTTTAATGTTTTGTGTGTGTGTTACACTTTAACACCGATCAACAGAAAGAAACACCGAAGAGCGATACTCGAACAAATTGAATAAACTCCAAGTCCCCTAAATCAAGACTTGGGCTGCTGCTGGTCACAGTTAAAAAGTAGCAAGTAACAGTTACAGTTACAGTTGCAGTTACAGTGTCAGCCAACAGTCAGTGTGCGCACTTATGCAATTTGTCAATTTTTTATTAGTTTTGTTGCCGATGAAGAAATGATATGCTACTGTCTTACATGGCGTATGAGCAATGCACTACCAGCTTTAATAATTTTTGGTGTGTCTGGCAAAATGAAACTGGCTTTTGATGTAATCATAATCATAATTTGTTTGTTGAATGGATCGTATGCACTTGTGAAACATTAAGTACTTGTCTCTCGCTGTCATATTGTATTATTATTCAAATAGCTACAATTAGTCAGCTGTCTGTGGCAGATCTCTGTGGCACGTGCACTCTGCGGTATCTCTATCTATCTACATAGCTAGTCAGCCATCGAAATCCGCATCAACTGTTCATCATCTGCTACACATATCTATCTATCTGTGATGTGTATCTATGTGCATCTGTTAAATTAGCTTGCTAATACGCCTAATGACAGTCGCTTGCGGTGTGTGTGTGTGTGTGTGTGTGTGTGTCTATCTGTCTGAGTCGCTATAAAAGGCCGGCTGTCGGCTGCCATTGTAAACTGCGGCATTATTAATTTAAATAGCATGTCGAGCAGGTAAATACACAGCGATACAGCGAGACAGCGAGCACAGACAGACGGACCAACAGCAGCTAGCTCGGCACGCAAACAGCGTCAGATACAAAATCAAACCAACAGATACAGATACAGTTTCAGTTTCAGTTACAGATATAGCTATAAGTATTTGTATCTGTATCTGTATCTCTATCAAATACGTGTATGCATGCAATCGACACTGTGTTTGCTATGGGTATCTGGCTATAGCTCTTTCGAATTAGCAACCAACAACTAACAACAGCAACAGCAAAGGCAACAACAATAAGTTACAACAACTCTGCAACATTTCACACATTGCGCCTTTGACTATTTGATAAGTTCGCTGACAGTTGAGAAATGTAAAGCAATGCTCAATAAATACCTTTGCGTGTCGCATTGTATTCACTTTATGTTTGACTCCCTGCAAGCAACTAAATTACGAGTGTTATAGCTGTGCGTTTAAATTTGTAATAGTTAAGGGAATTTGGCAATTGGCAAAGGGAGAAATCAAGAGATATGTATAGATAATATTTACACTCACGAACAAAACTGTGCAGCAAATTCAAAGGTCTGCGTCTTCTGTTCTAATTTAAGCATGCTAAAAATCTTAGACTTGTTTTGTTCGTAGATTCATACACTATGTTTCTTCTTCTCTTTTTCAATTTATTGGCCATTTGATAATATAAGAAAGAAATGCCAAAGCAAACTGTAAAAAAATGATTTATTTATAATAGTTTGACTAACACTAACTTATATCTAAAGCCCTGGCTGGAGACGGCTTTGGCTGATGTATAGAGAATAAAATCTATAAATTGTACAATTGTACAATTGCAAATATCGAGTGATTTATTTTAAATGCATTAAATAAATAATATTATTGAGAGCTTATACTACCATTCAATTATAATTAAACAGAATAATATATACAACTGCTAAAGATTGCATTAGAAAATGGAATTCATGCATGTATTATTATGTACTTAATATAATCCGAAATGTATCAAAACAAATACTTTTCGATTACACAAATTAGACATAAGTTCAAAATATACATAATTTCAAAATGTTTTGCATAATTCAGAATGATTTAAAAAAAGTTCTTTCGTTTCAAATTCGTTGGTAATTACCAAATTATACAAAATATATCTAATAAGCAAATTTAAATGTTCTTTGCGCTGCGATTTGAACAGTCTGTGTCTAAACTATTGTCTAGGCAAATTGCCCCTAACAACAGGCATTTCTATGGGCAGCTTTGCCACGCCCCGCACTCAAAAGTATATCTTTAAAATGCTTTTGAATATCACCTGCTCTTTAAGCGTATAATTTGTTCACTTGACTTTGTTGTTGTTGCTGTTCGTGCTGCCCGATGAGTTTGCATTTATTCTGACGAGCTTTCCTCCGGCTCAGCTACTGCTACAATTATCGCTCCGCTTCCCTCCCCAAATCAACGAGATGCTTGGCTCATTTATCATTTTTCAGTGTGACAAACAAATAAAACGAAAAGTAGACAACACTCAAAACGCTCATTTGTTGTCATTTGTCTGACGACTCGGTGTATTGTCATTGTTTTGTTTTTTAGCTTTCTATAGATATATTGTATATTTTATACTTTATATTTTGAATGCCATTTAAGCATCAATTTCGTGTGACATTTCAGCTGCCTGACTTACGCGTTTGTCTAAAGCAAACACAATAGCCGCTGCTATGTATGTTAGAATTAAGATGTCAAGTGGGAAGACGAGAGAAAGAGTCGAAGTTAATTCAAGTAGCATTTTGTCGGTTTCACAGCACATAAATTCAAAGTATTACAGCTGCATTCGGTGCAGCAATCACAATTACAATTTATGAGCCAAACGAAATTCATTTTCTAGTCGCTTTTCTCGCATCACCGACTCGAATGCAGTTCATAAACAAAACCAGCTTCTCGGTCTAACTAACCGCAAACTGCTTAAGTGGAGGGCCAACTCAGTAGACAGGAAATTTTCCTTGACACTGCGGGAAGCCCTGCCAAAAAGGGAAGAAAGAATGAAGGCAGCGAAGCCACTTGCTGAAAATCTAATAATGGCCTGCCAGCCAAGTCGTCTTTCACCCATCTCTTTCCCTCTTCCTATCGTCATCTTAAGCCAAAGTTGAGTAGTTCATGAAGTAGGCACAAACAGAGCGCAGGGCAGCCCAGACAGTTTAGACAGACAATTCCCACGCTGAGCTTGGGCGCAGGACAACCGCAGGACATGCTGCTTGACTTAACCATTGTGACAGCGCACAGAAATTGTTCAAAGTAATACTACCCTGCCTCGTCGTCAGTTTGGTGCTTCACATGATTTGTTATTTTGTTGTAGTTGCGACATTTATGGCCTGGTTTTAACTGCTGCCATATATTTATCAAAGGGCCGCCTTTAAGTATTATTAATAGTGCGGTTTAAGCCGCTATCTTTGCAGCCATTTTCATTTGTTTGCCATCTGTTTATTGCTGTCCCGTTAGCTCATTACAATCGAGCCAAATTTGCACTTATCATTTATCACAAGCCGCAACCAGCCAAGGAAAGTACTGGAGAACACAAATGAAAAAAACGACCAACACAAAAATCAATGCAATGCAATTTATGAGCATGAATCAGCGCTGTGATTTGCATACGAAATTTTTGTTTTTTTTGCGGAAAACAAACAATCAAATGCTAATTTCCAATGCAATTTTTAACAGCACAAAACGCAACAACAACAATAAATTAGTTGATGCCTGAGACAAAGGCGACAATCTTAAGTACGACTTACGAGAATCATAAAGAAGAGCCAGCGAAATCTTAAATAAGATCTCTGCGGTGGCGGTGGCGTATACGTAATCTCATGCACGACTCGAATTACGCTTGTGGCAAACCATTTTTTCACATTTTTGTTTGTGTGTGCCGCTATTGTAGACGCAATACCCTGTACCCGATGGGGTATATTGATTTATAATTTTATTTAAAATTCTTACAAAGTACAGTACAACGGTTAGGTTAGGTTGAATAAAATTAATGCGTGAAATTCAACATTAAAATGGAATAATTTAATTTCTAGGGCAACTGCTAGTCGCGCCAGATTGCAAATTGTTGCAGTTATTGTTGTCATTGCTTGGGCTACTGTTCTACATAATGCGCATAATAATTTCGCTCATTTAAAACGTGTTGGCCAGCCAAAAATCTAACTGACTGACTGACTGACAGACAGATAGAGACTAACCCCCAAGACACAGACAGTAGTCACCCACACACACACACTGCTGAAATGCGACGCGTTGTCGAGCAAAGAAAAAAAAGCACAACAGAAAATAGAAGAGAGAACTAACACAATGGGAAGTCGCGGAATTAGCGTTGCGTTCTACAATGAAAACGGGAAGCTGTTCAGCTAATTGCAGCGTTTCAAATTTCGCGTGTTACATAACAAACAGACAACACAACAAAAAAAATATAAAGCATCCAAATCCCGGACACAAAATCATTTTAACATTTAGCGACACGTTTCTTTATATATATTATGTTCTGTGTGAATTCAGGTAGAATACGGGACTTGAAATACACCTGGCTAATAATGGCCAATTTATGTATAATACATAATTTCCTAGAACAATTTGTTGAGGAACTAATCCAATCAATACACGCACTTGACTCTCAGAATGAAGCTAACAATAAATGCAGCCATAAATGTTTAACTTTGGTTTCACTAATAAAACGAATGCTCCGTTCAAGTGCTGCTGTAATTGGCTTCTAACTGAAATGAACAGTTATGTGTATTATCTGCTTATTGCTTTGGGCAGGGAATTCCATTATTTTCAATTTCGAAAAATATGAAATTTAGTAGATCCTGGTAAAGGTTAAGGAAATGTCATAAAAAAATATAAAGCTTGTCTTCAAAATATGGCAACAATTCAAAAATAACATGTTCTCTATATATTTATTTTATAGGGTACTTCTTCTGTTACAAACATTTTCTAAAGACACAAATTTATAATACCCATTTACCCTATTGATAGTGGGTATAAATATGAAATAATTGATTAGTTAGAGTTGTTTAGCAAATACAAATTAAAATCACATTATGACGAGCTTTCCATAATCAAATTTAAATTAACACTGTTACAATTCCCAAAATGTGAAATGCTGTTACATTTGTAAGCCATTAATTATGAAAATGTTTAGAAATTTGAGCTTGTTCATATTTCTAATCATAGGGCCATAAAGCAAGCATGATGAACATTGAGCGCTTACCAAAAGTGCCTAAGGATGTGCGATTTGATATTATTTATACCCTGCAAATGAAAAGGAAAACAGTATTATACATTTTAAATAAATTAATAAGAAGCTGACGAATAAAACTTATTTTTTATTGAAGATAATATAATATCATTTATAATTCGCAAGATTGCAAAAATACTCAATTCCATTTGTTAAATATTGAAACAGAATTAAACAATAAAAAACTGACAAAATCTAAAGTAATTTGAGAAGGAAAACCCCACGCATTTTCCCTTAATTTATGTTTGGAAAATTTGTGTTAAATTTGCCTCATTTCCAGTTACTGTTTGCTGCTGGCCAAGCAGAATCATTTATCAAGAAAATTAGATTTACAGTCTCACCAGCTATTTCTAGCTACTCAGTAAACAGATAGCTGACCGAAAGGTCTGTTTTGCACAGCAGAAAACTTAAACCCGATTGTTGCTGAGGGGAAACACAAAAGCAACAAATACAAACTATGAAAACAATGTAACAATGTGTGGAAAATGAGCAATCTAATGAAGCAGCAGCTAGCAAGGGGGAGAAGACGGTGGATGGAAAGTTGACAAAACTGAAGGAAGCTGTTTAAAAAATGCGAGTGCGTGTCAGACAGTGCGTATGATTAATGCTGGCGCATATTTAATCATTTTTCATTGGATGACAAAACGACAGCAAGAGAGATGTCGCGCAGTTTGTTGAAAAGGAAGAAGTGAAATGCCTGCAAGGCGAAAATCCAATGAAATTTAAGAGCAATCACAACAATTGAGTGCAACTGACAAAAACCCACTGACAACCAACAAGGAGAGGCAGCAAAAACAAAAACAAAAACAAGAAAAAGAACTAAGATGGAAAAAAGGCCAAACTAAAACTAAACTCATTTAACTTTTGCCGTATTTTGTTGGCATTTTACCTTGACCAGCAGCAGTAGCAGCGGCAACAATAGCTACAATATACATATAGGAACAGCAACAGGGAGAGACAAACAAAACTGTTATCAAAATGTCATTCATTCAAATATGTATGTAGCAAGGGGGCCAAGGATCGTTGGTTGCTTCTCGTTGTGCCTGCTGCTAGTTTTAAGCTATTGTTGATTCTCATTACATTCGCTGTTTTGTCTCGCCTTGCGCCTCTTTTTTGCAGTTCCCACCACCGACATCAACAACAACAGCGCATCCTCGACAATCGTCATGGTCGCGGTCACGCCGAGCAGCATCAGTTCCACATCGAGCAGTAGCAGCAGCATCAGCAGCACTGAATCTGTGTTGGAGCAACAGCTACAGGGTAAGTTTATCTCTCTTTCTCTCCCGGTTTAATGCAACCAAACAATGCCCGGCTCTATTTGCAAAATTGTTTATAGGCCAATGCCTGCTCGACGGTCTTTGGGTGCCCGAGATGTCGGTGCAATGCGAGAAGCAGGCAAGCTGCCGAGCCATCCAGCGAACTGGCCACTGTTGTCCCGATTATAAATGCGGTAAGTTTGCCGACACTTTCTCTCTCTTCTCCTGTCTAACGGTTATGCAAATAGCCGCGGCTGCAGTTTTTTGAACACCCGCTAGAGAATGGATAAAAGCGGCGATATAGCTATGTTTGCTTATCCGTCTGCCCGTCCGTCTGATTGTACAAACACCTCGATCTCAGTGATTATAAAAGCTAACGTTTTAAAACTTGCTGAGAATACTTATTAGTGCTAAACACAGTCAAAGCTTCTTTTAGAATTACCTCAAGACTTCTAACAAAGCAGAGAATTAAAAATAGAATATTTTACTTTTTAGAACATAGAATAGAAAAATCTCAAAAGATTAGTAAAGTGGAAAGAACAAATTTCACATTGTGTAAAACAAAATGTTTAATGAACATATGAATAAACATAACATATTTATACGTATATTTAATGGATGGAATAGAAAAACTCTAAAACATAAGCAAAATTGAAAGAACGCAAGCAGACATATTTGTTGAACATTAGAATAAACATATTCTTAATGGCTGCTGAGAATTCATAAGCTATCAGAAATCTCCAAAACAAAAAATTTAAAAATATAAATAATATAATTTTTTTCACGTAATAAGAATATAAAATTTAAACATATATAAGAAAAATGTAAAACAACAAACACATTTCTCAATGTAAAATCTTTAAATAACTCACAAACAATATTTTTGGTTTGCTAAAAGTTCCAAACAGGTATCTCACAGTTGGGCATTCCCCATTTTAAGTCTAACATTTTGAGTGCCACTTTCATTTCATTGTTGTGTGCTTTGCAGATTGCGAAAAAGATGGCAAAACTTATGCGAATGGTTATAAATTGGTTGATCCGGATACGCCCTGCACCGTCTGCTACTGCAAAGGTGAGTTTAAAGATCCTTTTCAAACGCAAACCTTTCACTGACTTTCCGCTATGACATTTCTCTACGCAGGTGGCGAGATTGTGTGCAGCTCCGTGACCTGCTTCCGGCGCGACGATTGCATGCCCAAATACGTGCCAGGACGCTGTTGTCCCGAATACGACAATTGTCCCAGTAAGTGCCTTGAGTTTACACACTCCCGAAATTATAGCTAATTAGTAACATCAACTCTGTGTTCTATAGTACTCGACAACAATCCATCGTTGGGCGAAACAAGCAGCGCACCATCGACAACCACAGGTCCTGTGGCGCCTGTGGCACCGCCAGCTGGTTTCAATTGGAACATTACGATTAAGGAGATAACCAAACCGACAGAGATACGCATCACCGACAATCAAAAGGCAAAGCCGATATTCACACGCAAAACGCAGACAACCGAGGCGCCAGCAGCAGCCGCAGGCAGCAGCACGTTGGCAACAACAACCACAACTGTCGTTGAGAGCAGCTCGGCAACAGCAGTAACAACCGAGGCAACAGCAACAACTCCAACAGCAGCAGCAGGTGTCAGCAATGCAGCAACAGCAATGCCAGCAATTAATGCCGCAGCAACACCAACGACAGGTTTTGTGCTTAGCCAAGACACAAACCCAAAAGCACTTCCAGTCAACAGCAGCAGCAGCAGTAGCAGCGAAAGCTTAAAGCTCATTGCTTCGGTTAGCTACAAAGAGCAACAGCAACAGCCGTTGGTTGCTTATAATGCTGATGATCCCAGTAAAGTGAACATCAAAAGAGAGTACACCACAGAGGGAGCAGATGCTGTTTCCTATGGGCTGAGCTCCACTTTTATACAGAACGGTTTTCGCGATGCTCTAGTCGATAATGGCGCTGCCAATGCTGAGCTTGAGCCCGATACAGCGGGCAGTGATAACATCTATCACATTATATCTACCACAGAGGGACCAAGTGGCAGCGGCAGCAGCACCAGCACAGAGCGACAACTGAGCACCGAATCGACATCAACTCAGAGCGACTTGAGCTCCACTTATGCCTATGAGAACAGCACAGCAGAGTTGGAACTGAGCACTGAAGGTTTGCCAGCGAGCAGCAGTGAAACTCCCGTTGCCAGCTCCACACACTCGCTGCATCACATGGAGGAGGAGGATGTGCCACAAGTGGAATCGAATCCCGCTTATCCCTCGCTGCCCGAGGATGATTTCAGTCTGCGTGATGTGAACTTTCCGCTCGTTGAGCTCGAGGACATTGTGGAGGCGGACAACAAGGATGAGCAGCGCAGCATTGTGAGTCCGTTTGAGCGGGACAACAAGCGCAGCAAACTGGTCACCGATGCTCCTATCGCCTTGGAGACAAATGGCAGCGGCAATGGCAGCGGCAGCGGAAGCGGGGACATGGAATTGTATCAGCCGCTGCCCTCGCCCAGCGAACAGCTGCAAGCTCAGGTGCCGCTGATGTACAGCGCCGAGGATAGTTCCGCTGAGCTGGGCAAGATTAGGCGCAATCACAGCCAGCACGAGACCAGTGCCGAGCTGGAAAGTGGCAGTGGAAGTGGCAGCGGCGAGTTGCGCGAACCAACAACGCCCAGGACACGCTATGTGCCCGTGCAGGACATTGATGAGCTGGGCTCGGGCGCTGGCCTTGTGCAGAGCACTGCCCAGGATCCCAAGGCCGATGCCGAGAGCCTCAAGCTCAACGAGAGTCAGGAGCAATCCTCGCCAGATGTTGCTGCCAAATCGTCGGCGCGTGCTGAGAAGAGCTTCGTGGAACTGAGCAGCCAGGGAGCGGGAGGAGCGGCACTGCGTCCCGACAGACTTTTTGCAGCGAATATACTGAGAGGAGGCTGGCAGCAGACAACAAATCATTTTTGGTGTATATACAAACTATAACACATAGCAGAACTGTAATTAATTTAAAGAAATTAATTAATCGCAATTACAGCTCTTCAAAAATAACTAATAGAGTTGAGCAAAAAAAAAATAACTAACAAGAAATAACAGCAACAGCAACATGAGCAAAAAGTCTTAAGTTTAAGTAGCGCAAGCAAAGTAAGAAAAAAATTCATCATTCCCATAGACTGCAAATTAAATGTTTGAAAATCGAAAAGAAAACAAAAATTACTCAAGCAATATGCGAATTACAATTTGAATTTATGTATACTTAAGTTAAGTACTAATGCCTAAATAATTAGCAACAATTAAAAAGGACAAGACGAAGGAAACCGTTTAACTAAATGCTGGGCTCCCCAAATGCAATAACTAAATAATTATATATATCTAGAAATATATACAGATATATATGTTTATTTTATTTGTCAACTACTCGTATTTGCACCAAGTGTGTTAAATAATTGCCTAGTTGTATTTTTATTTATTCTCATATAAATAACCAAACATTTTTACTACTTTAAGCAAACAAAACAGTCTTCAACAAAAAACAAAAGAATTACACAAAAAAATCATTTCTCATTGCCACACCCATAAAGACACACATCAAGCGCCCACAAGATGAAATTCTAAACACTTTTATTTAACTATGATTTTATTTAATATTTAATTTATTGCATATAATCAAACATATCCATTTTTTGCTCTAGTGATGTTTGTTTTTTTTAATTTATGCAAATTATATAGTCCTGTTCGATGATTTGAAAAGCTTTTAAGTTTAGACTGAGTATTGGAAGTTTTAATTTAAAGCAACTACTTTAATTATATAATTTATAAACAATTACCATAAAACATCTAAACAAATAAATTGAGAAATTATATTATATATTTGCACACAACTAATTAATGGAAAAGTGTCAAAAGTGCAGTCATTTTTTAGTTGTTTAAGTGAGCGAAAAAGAAAAAAATGAAACTTATAAATAAAACATATGAAAACTATAATTTATTTAAGTGCGCAAACGTTTAGCTCTATGTAAAGCATTAAATATTTGCACAATTATTTTTAAAAAGTGAAAAATCTAAAATGAAAATTACTTTAACTAGCGTAAATTTAGTATCAAGTTCATTTTCATGTGTACGAATAATAAAAACCATTATGAATAGTAATAAAATAAAATGTATTTTACTTCCATTTAAGGGGGGGGAATATGCTAAACTGATTTAATAGGTCTCTCTTGCTGTCAGTATATTTTTAGGGTATTATAAAAGGGTGTAAAAGGGTATTATAAGTTTGTGTCTTGTTTTGTTTTTTGGCTATTTAAGAAATACTTTTGTCAGGCAAAAACGCCTGGATGCCAATCTGGTATATTATGAATGTAGTACTATATCAATATACCAAATATAACCTTTGGTATATTTTTATAATTTTGCGGAATATTAACTTGGTATGTTTTAAAATAAAAATCACACTGTTTTGCATTTATTAAAAATGGGTAGCAAGTATCTCACAGTCGAGCACACTCGACTGTAGCTTTCTTACATGTTTTAATATACTTCTATTAAGTTGAAATAGTTGACATCATTTAACAAAGAGTATTTCAACTTCGGTGTCTCAAAAAAAAAGGTATCTCGTTTCATTTGTAAAGAGCGAGGTTGCTGTAAGGTGACGATGATATGGGTACATCTGCTGGCCAGCTGTCCTAGCAACAATTGCGCAATGGGTTCGCCTAAAATAACATGACTTCTCATTAAATATGCAAGTGCATGCGGCGGCAATTACCAAGAAATTAAATGAACAAAACGTAGACAACAAATATCACGACAACAGCAACGGCAACAGCAACAGCAACGACAACGACAATTGTTGCATCACAGCAGCAACATCAAAAGTTGCCACAACAACGGCAACAGCGAGAGAGCGAGATACCACAAAAAACATCTCAGGTTACCCGCAGGCAACAACAACATTTAACAAAAAAAAATTATATATTGAACTGTAATGTACAATTGAATACAACAACAACTGTATGAAGAAGCGAAAAAAAGTAAGTTGCGTCTTATGTAACAAGGTTGAGGAGCTGCAAGCGAACTTTTGATTAATTTTGTATGCGCCACGGGATCTTTGGCGGGAGAAAGTCTTCGATTTCGTCTTCAGTCTTCAGTTTGCAGTCTTGAGTCTTTGGTCTTTGGATTAGACGACAAGCAAGCACAGCAAACACTTTCGATTAGAGGAGCCCAACTGGTTTGGAGGAGCAAAACTTTCGCTTTCAAATCAAAAGCAAAAACTCAATTTCAAATACTTAAATAATTGTTTGTATTTTATTGTTTTTGTTTTGTTGTTTTTTTTAGGTTTTTTGTGTTTTGTGTGAAACTTAACAAAAATGCAAATTCAAATCAAAAACTAATTATGATTTATGATGTTGAATATGAGTGTGGCAACATTTTTAATTGCGTCCAATTTGATCAACCTGCGATTGCAGATTGTTTATCACCTCTGAGGGCACAGTATCGCCCAAGATGTCGAACAGATTGATGCGTTGATTGCCGGGAATCTGCTCGTAGGCGCCCAACTCAATGCCCTCCTGCACGTTCTGGATCTGTGCATCCTTGGGAATGAGTAGCGTCTGCTGTGCCTGTCTAATGGCCTCATTTGTGTAAGCGGCGCCATCGCGTGTCTGTGGCATGCAACGCACTCTCTCGGCCAGCAACAGCACAGCGAAAAGTGAACACAGCGCAAAGAATTTCATTTTGTTTTTGGAGGGAATTTGTTTGATTTCGATTGCTGTAAATACGATGCACACGTTCAATTTTTTGTATTTGGTTTTTTTTTTTTTTTTTTGGATTTTGTTGAAAGATATTTCACTCGTTGGTCGTTGTCTTACCTGGCGCGTGTGGTTTGTTGTAATGCTTCGGCTGCGCAGGCGCCATGCGCATTTTATAAGCTGTGCAGCTATCGCTGGAAGTCTTCGAGCTGCGCTGCGCCTGGAAAGCTCAGCAAACATTTCGCTTGTTCATTTCTGGTTTTTGTAGTAGTCACAATAACAACAAAAAAGTATATATACGAAGAGCTGACCATTGCATGGACTGTAGCTTTTTGCCATCTCCGACCCATAAAAGTTGATTATTTTTAGAGCAGGCAAATCATAAAATTATTATTGTAGATTTGTCCACATTTTGGATGCGAAGGTTAAACAACAAACAGCAAAAATCGAAAATAACAGAAATGTCAAGAGGCGCTTAACCTTCCACACAGCACACAAAACTTCCAGTCAAGTGACAAAAGTGGTTGATCGGGTGCCCCTCAATTGTAAGCATTGCTATCTGGTTCATTAATGACCGCGACCAGGCAGGCCAGTATTAATAAACTTTTAACAATTGCGCGCGCGCGTCATGAAGAGCCAAATTGTAAATTGCCAGCTAACCATGGTCTTTTACATTTCGTATTTTTATTTTTGTATTTTTGCGTAAGCCGACAGCAGCTGACACCAAAAGTAGCGAAATAACAAAATACCCAAATGCATAAATATTGGCTGCGCTCAAATTTGTATGTACGACAGCGCAGCTTATCAAAATTAATTATTAAACCATTAATAATAGATATTTATTATGCTTTGCAATGTTTACGTAAGTGGCTTACGGTTAACTCGTGGCTTACGATTAACTCGTGGCTTCAACTTGTAATTTAAGTGATTGGTAAAAATAATTTTTATTTTGGTATTTTGAACTGCAATTTAAATTCAAAAATCGATACTATTTTATAACGGTCATCGTAATACGCGTGATAAGTTGGCAGCCCACTTTATTTAAATTTATCGTTTACCGCCACAATTTATGTAAACCGATTACTTTTACGATTTTTCCCAATTTAAATATTTTCTAATTATTTTTATTATAATTTTTTAACACATGTAAAATAAAAGTAATGAGAGAAATCGAGTTTTTATTTTCACTTTAAAATCAAATATTAAAATATTGGAAATCGATTTAAATTTAAAGAATCGATAATACATTACTTCGCTGATTTTTACCATCTCTAAACTATTTGTGGCCACCACAATTATTTAGCGAGTTTCGTATTTAAATAAATAATTTATAAATTGAAAACAAACTCACCAGTTTTAAAAATCCACAATACCTCTGAGGTACGTGTGTTTTACAAGTAAATAAAAAACTGTGCAGCTGAGTGAGTGTGCAACAACAAAAAAAAAAAAAAACAGCACAGAAAACGCCGCATTCAAAACGCACGTGTGCCACAATAAGCAACAACATGGAAGCAGAGAACGGCGAGGGGCAGGTGCAAGTACACCTGAAGACCAAACAAGAACAGTGAGTTAACAAATGTGAATAAATTATAAGCGTTACTAATATTAATTACAATTTGCAGTTATGCTGTACCCGATGTGCCATATGCGATTGAGGGAAGCGTTGCTACAAACGAGTTAAACATATTCCTAAATGCGTTGCTGCAAAAGCAAGGCAGCGATGGCGTTGACTTTGATTTCCTTGTCTTTGACGAATATCTGCGCGGTCGCTTGTGCGATCATTTGCGCGAGAAGGCTATCAGCTTTGAGGATGCTATTGAAATTGAGTATGTGGAACGTTTTCCTGCTCCAGAGCCGCAGGATTGTCTGCTGCATGACGACTGGGTCTCAGCAGTTAAGGCACGCGATAAATGGATTTTAACTGGTTGCTACGATAATACTATTAACATCTGGACTAACAAAGGCAAGCATAAGCTCACTATTCCCGGACATACGGCGCCCATCAAGGCGGTGGATTGGATCTCATTGGATGAGCAATATGGACGCTTTGTGTCCAGCTCACAGGATCAAACGGCCATGTTATGGCAATGGAACATTGACTCGAATGCAGTCGAATGCATTTCGGTATGCAAGGGCCACGAACGTGGCGTGGATAGCGTCAGCGTAAGTCCAGATGGACAGCGCTTTGCTACTGGCTCATGGGATACCATGTTAAAACTGTGGTCCGCTGAGCTGGAGGACAGCGCCGAGGGAACATCGAAGCGTGCCAAAGAGAGCGGTGTTAGAGTGAGTGAATAACAGCATTAACTGTTATCAGTTACTTACGTACTTCTATTCCAGACACCGAAATTAACGCTGCAAGGACATCGGGAGAGCATCTCGGCAGTGCAATGGATAGATGGTCAGACACTGCTCACTGGCAGCTGGGATCACACGCTCAAGGTTTGGGATCTGAATCTGGAGGGCATCAAGACCGAAATATCCACCAACAAGTCGATATTCGACGCCAGCTACTCCAGTTTGAATAAGCTCATTGTTACCGCATCCGCGGACAAGAACTTGCGTCTTTATGACTCGCGCACAAACCGTAAGTTTAAAATTCTATTATATTTATAATATATATATATATTATATATTTCTATTTTTATTTAACAATATTCATATAATGCATAGATTTCGAACGAAATCATTGAAGTCTTTGACTTCTACCATACTAATAATATAATAAATTTAAAATCATAATCATTATTTTTGAGCACAACAATTAATTATAATATTAAATGTATTAAATTACGAAAAATATTAATAACAAAAAAATAATCACCATTCCATTCCATAATACACTTTTTGCAGAGGGCTCTGTGGTGCGCAACACGTACTTGGGTCACAATGCTTGGGTGCAAGCGGTTATGTGGTCGACCACGGAAGAGTTTTTGTTCGTGTCGGGCGCCTATGATAACCAGAACAAGCTGTGGGACTGCAGAAGTCCCAAGGCGCCGCTTTATGATCTGCTTGGACATGGCGAAAAGGTTCTGGACATTGACTGGTCGAATCCCAAATATATAGTTTCTGGTGGCTCCGATAACACGGTGCGCGTGTTCAAGTCGAAAAAAGCAAATGTAGAACACATGGAGACTAAATGAACCCACACACATTTTTTGACATTATACAATTATTAATAGTGTAATAATATAAGCGCCAAACGCATAAGTTTAAATAAAATGTACATTTTTTTCTCTGCTCCACATCGAATTGTTATCGAAAAATTTCTTTTGACTGCTCGTGTCATGCCGTGCCGTTTCGTGCTAGCCTACCGGCGATATATTGCACACACGCGCTACGCGTAACTATCGATAACATACGCAAAAAAAAACACTGCATCGATATTAGTTGAACAACAACAAAAACCATCAAAAGCGGCCGACCGCTTGTCTGCTGCCTGTCCCGACAAAAACGAATCGCCACAAAACTTGATCAATTTGTGCAAATTTCAATGAAGTTACAAAAAGAATACTGAAAGAAATCAAAGAAGCATACGGCGACGTAAAAGTTGAAAGTGCATAAGTGTTTGGACAACGGCACGCCGAACAAAGAACAGCAAAAAACAACGCGGCCAAACTGTGTGAAAGAGCGAAAGACGGTGAGACTGGGCGAGTGAGAGCGACAGAGAGAGAGCACGCGAGGGAGAGTGGGTGATAGAGAGAGAGTGCGACACACAGAGGCAGAGGGAGCTGAATATAATTTTGCAGTGTTTTCGCGACGTAAAAGTAATCAAATAATTTTTATTGCAAAAAAAGGTGCGTGTTATACACATTAATACACCGTCGTGCAGTTCTTTGTCTTTATCTCTAAATACAGTATTCTTGTATTTATTTCAAAAATTGTGCAATCATACGATTGGCAAACGGCAAAATAGCCGCAGTCGCTGCTACTGCTGCGGCAATCGAAGTCAGCAGCGTTTTACAAATGTCTGCGAGACAAGCTGATTGATTTTTTAACTGCAACCGCGTGTGCAAGCAAACAAATTGATGTGACGCTAAAATTAAACGCTGAATCAAATTGGCGTTTAGGGCTTCGCTTTGTCACGGCCAATGGCAAACTCCAAACGCTCTGCCGCTGTCGTCGTCGCAGTCGCCTTCTGCTGCTGCAGCAGCGTTTGCCAAAATGGCCGCTTTGCCTCTGCGCCGCTCTCTGCGCGCTCCGATGATTAAATTTAATCCGATGGGGCTTTAAAAGTATAGATTGTGGCATGAGACATTTTGTTGTTTGGTGAGGGGGAAGGCGGCTCTCAATTTTGCAGATTGGCTGCTGGCTGTTTCATTATATTATTTTTGTCACGCAGTAAAACGGGTCAAGGACCTGCGGCCAGTGTCGACCTAGCTGGTTCGCGTCGCTGATGAACTGTCAGTGCTGTCCTAGTTCATGCCAGCTGAACTGTCAATGTTGCCCTAGCTGATTTATCACATAAGATGTACCAGTGTTGTTCATGTTCATGTTCATGTTACCTGAACTGGCATCAGTGTTGGTCTAAATGGTTCATTGGTTCGTTTGATGCTTTAGTTCCAATGCAAATGCTGCACTAGATCAGGGCGAAACAATAATTATTTATCGCCTAATCGACACTTGTTAACTTAACGATTTAATAGTTAATCGGCAAAGACATTTAAAATGTAAATTAATCAACCCTCTTCTTTTTCTTTTGTTGCAGCCTTCCCAGGAACTGCGATAAGCAAATAGTAAAAACATAAACTAAAAAGACTGTAAGCTAGCGTTATGTCTTCAACTCCAGCAACGGCGTCTGGCGCCGGCAGCAGCGCCACCAGCTCGAGCGTTGCAGCCACATCCAGCGCCACCAGCTCCACGAGCAGCACTGCCTCGCAAAGCAATCAAAGCACAGCCGCTAACACGCCAGTCCGTGGACGTGGAGGCGCTAATACGAACGGTGGTACAGCTGGTGGCACTGCCTCGGGCAGCAATAATTCCACGTCAACGGCGACCAGCGATGAGCCACGCAAGGATACGAAATCTACGCCAAGAATATCGAAAGCGTTGGGTACATCCGCCAAACGTATACAAAAGGAATTGGCTGAAATCACATTAGATCCGCCGCCCAATTGCAGTGCCGGGCCCAAAGGCGATAATCTCTATGAGTGGGTATCGACAATTTTGGGACCACCTGGTTCGGTGTATGAGGGTGGCGTCTTCTTTCTGGACATTCACTTTTCACCGGAGTATCCATTCAAACCGCCCAAAGTCACGTTTCGCACACGCATCTATCACTGCAATATCAATAGTCAGGGCGTCATTTGTCTGGACATCTTGAAGGACAATTGGTCGCCAGCGTTGACCATATCAAAAGTTTTACTGTCGATTTGTTCCCTGCTCACAGATTGTAATCCTGGTAAGCATGACTATCAATCCCACTCTATTTTATATTAAATTTGTATTTCAAATTGCAGCTGATCCTTTGGTTGGCAGCATTGCCACGCAATATTTGCAAAATCGTGAAGAGCACGATCGAATTGCGCGTCTTTGGACAAAGCGGTGAGTACGCCACATCTCTATAAATAAAATATAATAATTAATTAATCGTTCACTCTCATTTATTTAATAGGTACGCAACATGATGCGCAAGTCTTAGCATTACACACGTACCACAAGCTGCAACAAGTAACGAAAATTCGCAAATTATAAATATAAATATTAAAGTACGCTAACTATTAACTTAACAACAAACAAACTCACACACACAACCCAGCAAACAAAAGAGATCAACGAACTTCTACAATAACCGTCAAACCATATAAAAATAATCTCTTTATAATTGATATTTTCCACACCAAGACAACACACATTTCTATAAGCTAAAAAGTGCAAACAAAAATGTGTTCAATACATTTTGTTCTGTTTCTATTTCGAGCCAAACAAGAACACTAAAAATTAACACACTCACACACAAACAGACAGACAGGAAATAATAAACATTAATCAACACATCATGAAGCTGCACATTGGCATATAAACTAATCAACTCTACATAAATAAATAAGTATAAATACAATTAGTTTACATTACGAGTATATCTGTACAGTGTTAAGTCAAAATGGAGCTAAACGATTAACAACAAAGCCTATTTTAGTAAATATACTTATTAGCACACACATCAACAACCACTTTAACAACAAACAAACAAAATCGTCAGGGCGGCAAACAAAATTTTCAATTAATTAAACTCGCCAAAATTAACAAATTGAAATTCTTGACTTAGGAGGAACTCAACAAAAAAAAAATTGAAAAACAAAAAAAGACTCGATGTATAAACGAAATTACAATTAATGTATACAAAACAAATTAAGACAAACTCTATTTTCCAAATTGAACACTTTTGTTATTTATAAAAAAAATTTATTAAGTTCTCTTTTGTTTTAATGTGATATCCGTGTACGTCAAATTTGGTCCCTTTTGTCTCTATTCTCGTGCTGTAAAAATTGTGTATTAATAAATAATTGAATACGGTATCAAGAAATGCGTAAAAACCCATTTGCGACATTTGCGTCGTATTTTAACAACAAATAAAATGCGCAGACAACAAAACAAAACGAAAAAACATCAAAGCTACATACATACAAAGTAAAACCAAGAAATATATAAAACAAAAAAAAAACTTCCTATTATTTTGTAGTTTTAATGACTCAATAACGAAAAAAAAATAGAAATAAACGCTAAGAGTTTATGATCATGAGAAAAACTTTGAATATAAACGAAATAAAGGAAATTATTTAAAAATGTAATATGTAAAACCCTGTAAAATTGTTTTCCTTTCCCTTTTTAAATGTGGTCGTTTTATTAGTTTTTTTTTATTTAATTTTTATATATTTGTGTTTATGTATATAATTGTTTATATAAAATATGTTTGACATTCATTATTTGTAACTAAATCGGATCATACGGAGCACATAGCACAACAAAATCAACTCCACTCCAAACTTATAGATACATGCCATTGACCAGAAAATCGGCCTCCTGTGAATAGGGCGTCTTGCCGCCCAAACGTCGTGCGCGTCTTCCAACCGTTCGCATGCGACAACCAATTAAAATGGCCAACGCTGCGGTCACCAGGAGACCCAGCGACAAAGACAACACGGCGCCACCAGGACGCTCCGAGTGTCCGTCGTGATCCCGGAACTCTAGCGCCAGATTCTCGTGTATCATCTTGTACTGCTCGTGAACGGGAGCAACGGGCACTGGAAGGGCTGCTGGCTGTTGTTGATTGTTCTGTTCCAGCGCCAGCTCAATGGGATCTTTGCCGCCCGCCTTCGCTTTGGCTTTCTTATGCTTGCGCTGGGTTTAAGAAAAAAGAGAGTTTAAAATCGAGTAATGTTGCCTTTGTAAATCACTTTTGAAGTCACCTTCTTTGGAGCCTCTGTGGACTTTTCATCGTCGTAGTCATCGTAATCCTCATCAGCTGCCTGATTTTTGGGCGCTGCGTTCAGCACTGGCAGCATGGATTGCTGTGGTGCATGCGGTGCTGCTGCTGCCGCTGCTGGAGGAGGAGCAGCTGCAACATAGCTTTGACTTTGCTGCGGCTGCTGTTGTTGTTGTGGCACAGCCATTTGAGATGGCGGCCAGTTAATAGACGTTTGTTGAGGCACATTCACCACTTGTTGTTGTGGCAGTTTCTGCTGCTGTTGTTGTTGCTGTTGCTGCTGCGGTGGCGTCAGATAAATGCTCGTGCGTGGCAATGACATGCCATACAAAGAACCGCCGCCAAGTGCAACATTATTATTATTGCTGTTGCCGTTGTACACGGGTTGTGGTTGCACTGCTGCTGCCGCTGCCGCTGCGCCGGTTGCAGTTGCAACTTGGCCCTGAACCTGCCCCTGGGCATTAGTCGATTGCTGCTGCTGCTGTTGCAGTTGCAAGCCGCCTTTGTGATTGAATATGCGACTGTTGAGCTGCTCATCTGTTGAGGAAGTGAATGGTTAAACGCACAGCTAATTGAATTAATTGCAAGTAGTCACAGAAACCACAAAACATATACACTTGCCACACACCACACACTTGCCACACACACACACACACACACTGCTACACTCACGCCTACCCACTACCGTACACACTCGTAAATCAATTCTGAGTGACGTGACTCCCATTACAACAATGAAAACTGATGGGTAATTGCCATTTTCCCAGCAAAAGCTTCTCAAGTGCCCGCAGCCAGCAATTGTTAACTGACCACAGCTGTAGTTGCTGCTGTTGTTGCAACTGATGCTGAAACTGGAGCTGAAGCTGAAGCTCGCTACTGAAGCTGATACTGATGAGTTGCGTGCTCTTTGGCTGGCAATTTATGTGCTACAAAAGACAACAATTGCTCTTTGTGTCTAGTTAGTGAGTCGCTTCCTATAGTCTTTAAATAAATATTTTCAGCTACTTATATTGAACTTTTTCTTTTTTTCCTGAAGTCTTGTCACTCAATTGTTTTTGAGTTGTGAAAGTAGAAATAGAATTTATTAGAATGTTCGAAAGTACTGCAGTGGAATTTATTCGAAGAGAATGAAGTTTAGTTTTATAATACTGATTATTTCAAATGTGTTAAACGAATCCCCGGACATTATTTATTTATTAATTTTTAAAAAGGGCTGGTCTTTAAAGGGGAGTGTTTAAAAGGAAAATTAAAACTAAAGAAATAATATTAACTAGATGGTATGAAAAGCAAACTACTTGAGCGTCATAAAAAATGATTGTGACTTCTACTCTATTAATTTTTAGGCAGACATCTTAAATTTCAATAGCTCAAAACTTTTCTCAAATTTAAAAAAGTTAACGAACAGTACCTTTCGACTTCTTTTTTAAAGTGTGTTGAATCAAAAATGTTTTATTCATTAAAATTTTTAAGAGAAAGTGTATTTGGATTTCATTGATTAAATTGCATTAGAATTATACCTATAATTCTGTTTCTAATACTAAATATTATGGGATCATTATTCAACAGAAAAAAAAATAATTTCATTTAAAAAATAAAAGCATTTAAAGAGAAAAAAATATAATAAAATTCACAAATCGGGTGGAAGGGTCTTAGTTACTTTGGCTGACAATATGGTATATTGCGCACTCTATGGTATATTTTTATTGAAAAACATTTGGTATATTTTTATTGTCTTAGCGGTACATTCATTTGGTATATTTTAAAATTAATACCGTACTGTTTTGCTTTTATTTAAAATGAGTAGCGAGTATCTCACAGTCGACCACACTCGACTTTCTTATTTGTTTTTATATCAAATGATGTTAAATTCGGAAACTAAACTGATCATAGCTTTAAATAGAGCACTATTGTTTAACATAATTATACTATATCTTCGGCATAACAAGTTATTTATTACATATTCATATCGTCACTTACCCATACTCAAAATCTCGCCTTGTGGTTGCTGTTGCTGCAGTTGTTGCTGCTGTTGTTGTTGCTGTGTCTCTGCAATCATTTTGCGATTAGCCCAAGCAGCCGCATCCTCACGATTATTAACCCTTGGCGGTGGTGGAGGCGGTGGTGGTGGTGGACCCAGTATAACAGTATGTTGTTGCTGTTCCAGCAGTTGTTGCTGCTGCTGCTGCTGTTGTTGTTGTTGTTGTGATTGCTGTGCAATTTGCAATTGCTGTTGAATGGGCGGCACTGACTGATATTGCTCGACATTGTTGTTGTTGTTGCCATTCGCTTTGGTCGGCGCTGAAGCAACAGCATTGCACTGTAAGAGTTGGTCAACAAAATAAGTTAATGAGCTGTCGAAATGTGGTCACCCGTTGTTGAACTCACTTCCGGTCCCTCGTCGCTGCCATCTTCGCACTGCGGTATACCATCGCAGGCATTGTAGACAGCAATGCATTCGCCCGAGTGGCAACTGAACTGAAAGCGACCACAATGCGCAACGGGAGCTGGGACAAAATTGGAAAGTAATTTAAATTCGGAAATTTACATATAAATATAATGTATGTCAGTCGTACCACTTTGAGGGGGAATCACAACAGCGGCGACAGCAGCAGCCGCCTGTGACTGTGACTGTGCCACGCCCAGAGGCAAGAGAGCACTTGCTGTGGGTGGCACAGCAGCAGCCAACAAATTGGGCTTGTCTCGCTGCACTTCCGGCTTCAGCTTGAGATTGCTCAGCTCCCATTCCTGTTGCGATATATTGTTGCTGGGAATGTGTGGCAACTGTGGCCGCGGTGTGCTTGCCACATCCATCGAGCTGCGAACCTGAGGCGTCAACACGGCGCTCGTATAGTTCGCATGCCGCGTGAACTTGCAGTGGAAATTCTCGGGTGGCCCGCACTCGAATAAATAGCAATAGCCACCCGATTTGCGCTCAAAGATGTACACATCACAGGCATCCGTTTCGCAGCAGAGTCGCTCGCATTCCTCCAGCGTGTCCAGCTCCAGACCCTGCAGATACTTGCCACCAATGGCCTGCGATTCGCCAGTGCGAATTATCGTATTTTTGTGCACATCAAAGTGGCCTAGCAAAACCAATCAGTATTAGCATTAAATATAGAATTATATTGACAATTTAATACCTATGCACGACTCGAGATCCATGCGTTTGGTTAGACGATGCGTTGCTGTTGAGGCTGCCACCTCGGGTTGTGCCGCAGCTGCCACAAGTAGCTGCAACAGCTGCAGCGACAGCACCAGCTGCAGCAACATTTGAAAGGCGTTACAATTGTATTTTGTGGTTTAGCTTCGTTGACTTGGCTAATTGTTTAGGCTTCTTCTTTTTTCACAGCTCACTGAATCTGGAGTGATTCGGGGGCACGTTTCGATGGGGCGTGTGTTTTGGGGGGCTTGGCGTGTTTACAAAAATTTACACGCTTATTGATTTTTTCCGTTTGGTAGCAAAGCCAGAAATGCGTAGTTTATCTGAACTTTTCTATAACTGCTTTTCCAGCAATAATGCAGAACACAAAACTTGAATTTAGCAAGAATTTATGCGAAATATTTTACAATTTTTATTGAGTTGCAAATAATAATTGGAAATTTGTTTTTTTTTTTTTGCTTTTGCGAGAACGAAACTTTGCTCAGCAGGTTGGGCCGAATATAAACCAATGGAAAATGCCCAAAAATGAAAATCAAACAGCAGCAACCCTTAAAAGCAAAAGCTTCCTAAGCAAAGCTCATATCAGCTGTGTGAGTCGAGTTTTGGGGAAGGTTTGCAGCTAAATAAGTAAAAATATATTACAATAATTTAATATTTTTCTAATTTATAAATAAATTTCTATTATTTTTTGTATTATTATTATTCAGTTACATTCCAATGAAAGCTGGCAAAGCTCTCGCTCTTTTCGCTCTTTGACTTCCAGTGAACATATGTTAACCTTATGTTTGCCTTTCAACCCTAACCTTGCAGACCTTGCACATGCCAATGTGGTGAAAGAACAACAACAAATCACAGGATGTTTGCCACTGTCCTTTTTTTCTGTTCGCTACCATCTTCCCAACTTCTTCCAACATTTTTAAGCAGACAGCATATTACAACAATGAAAATCAATAAAAGCTTTGCTAACTTGCTGCTGTTTTTTGTTCTTTTTGCAGGCATTAATAATTTAGCTGCGGTTGAGGGTGGTTCTAGACACTAATAGATGGGTTTCATGGGTAGATTAGAGACACGTAGCTGGCTGGGTTGTGGATAAATATCGCAAGGTGTCATGGGAAATTACACATTGCAAATAAATTATTTAAAGTTGGTAGATTAAAAGATACAAAAATTAATATATAAAGAATTATATATTTTATGTAATGAACATATTCAAAAAATTTATAAATATGAAAATATTTCTAGACATGTATAAGAAATAAATATTAGAATTACACTACAGCTGATAAACCCTTTTGAAGTTTATGATTCTTTTTACTTTGCCCTGGTCTTTTTTGAACCCCGTTGCTGTGCTGAAAAATACACTCGCATGTACATACATATATACACATACACATATTTGTACGTAAATGTGCCCTCTTCCCCTGCTGCATATACAGAAATATATTGTAGCCGCAGCATAAGCCGAAAATGTCTATAAATAGCATCAGAGTCGAGACGTCTAAATTGCACACAGCAACAGAAGCGACGTTTAGCAGAGCGTATTAACATCGCGCTGTTAGTTAACAGTGCTGCCGACGCTCTCTCAATGCAAAATGGCGACGCATGCGTCGCTGCAGGTGACACGACATTAAAGACTTCAACTTGAAGCAAACTTCAAAATGTTAATGAAAATAAAGCGATAAATGCAAAAAGGGTCGCTAACACGCCCACACTCACACTAGCCACACACACATCTGCACACCTACACACACATGTACACATACATTGTCGTAAACTACCCGCTGATGGGGAGACTGGCTGCGTTTATTAAAACACCCAGGCGTACATTGCACAAAAGCCACAACAACAACAGCAACAAAACTGCGACAAGCAGGAGGAGAACTGCAGCAACGACAACAATAACAACCCCTTTGGCAGCAGTAGCAGCAGCTCGGCAGCATTTGGAGCCATAAAGTGGGCAAAACGTGAGCTTGGGAGTAGAGCAAGTAAAAAAAAGAAGCATTGCATACTTCAGGGGGCTGCACTCCCCTACTGTGAGTCAAATGCCGCGCTGTGTGTTAGACACTGCTAAATGTCTATGTGTGTGTGTGTGCACTCACAGTGCCAACTGCCAACAGCAGTAGCAACAAAAAAAGAACAGAATATAGACAACAACAAAACAAACAACAACACGAAGGACTGCAAACGAGCGCTTTAAATTGCATGTTCAGTTTGGCAATTTTAATGCTTTTAATTTGCACTCTGGAGGGCAGAGTGAGGAGAGCGAAAAATACTTTGGAAACAGCTCGTGGCTGCCATGTCATTTTAGATTATAGCAACAACAACAACAACAACAAGGACAGCAATTCACTCTGCATACAATTTTTAGCAGCTAAACATTGAGGTTACACACTTAATTGCTGCATAGTTTCGACTGGGTTTTAAAGCGTTTTATCGATTTTGTTCGCTTTCAATTTTCGTGCTGGAAAACGTAGAAAATTGCATTAAGTTCATTGCCTGTCTGCCTGCCTTCCACCCAAGGCACGAATGCAAAAAAATGAAGAAAAACCAAAGCCAAAGAACGAGAAACGAAACTATTTCAAGTATCTGGAGGATACAAATTATTTTCCTATTTTATTTTCTGCTTTTTTCTCCTCTTTTTCTTGCTGTCTGCAAATGACATTTTTCTGGGGAAAAGTTTATGACTTGCATGATTGCTATATAGCATTGCCTTAAAGCCTAGAGTGAATTCCAAATCGAAATTATGTTTGTTTCAAAGTCATTTGGCAGGACGCGACGAGACGACGTCTAGGCAACGTTCTAGAGTTCAATAGCATCGAAGTAATTCAAGAGAGAGTCGTAAAGACTCTGCTCGAGGGAAGGCAAAGAGCAGGGGGCAGGGGGCATATGTGCACGTGCAAGGCGTGAAATAATCGTAAATTTCTAGCATTTAACGAAATGGAAATTTTAGCAAAACCAACGACCAAAGATCTGTCTTCCCCCCTCGCATCTCTTTGCCTTGACTGGGGATGAAGTCGTCATCCTCCATTAACTGACAGATGTCGTTGTGAATCTCCAAAATGCCAGTCCAGGTGAGCAGCTGTCATCCCCCAAAAAGCTGTTGCTGTCGCTGTTGCGGCCTTGCCACAGCACAGTCGAAACCAGTTCTCGTCTTAACCAGAATATTTATTAGTAACTGGAGTCTGTTTTTGTTGCCGCTAAACAGTGGCCGACACAATTCATCTAAGCCGACTCGCTTGCTCGCTCGCTTGCTTGCTTATTTGAAAATAAAATAAATAACAATAAAAACAACAACAAAATATGAGCGCTGAATGAATGTTGTCCCAGGCGACAAGACACTGGAACAAATTGCCAACAAGACGTGCGACGTGTTGTTTGTGGCCAGTTCAGAGACAGCAGCAGCAATAAAACAGAAAAGGGTTTTCATCCACAATGCTGCAGTTGAAGGTAAAAAATAATTACATATGTGCGCTATATTAAAACTGTATCTTTTAGTAAATCTTCCTTGCAAAAGCAACCTTGACTACGCCACTGTTCAACGCGGTTTGCCTCATAAATATAGCTTAGGTTTTGCTCGAGCTCATAGAAAACATAGCGCGATTTAATTTTAATTAAACTCGGCAATAGAAATTTACATTAAGCTCTAACCACAATGAAGACTTTACGAATGCCTCTCGGGGCTTTGTTACATTATAAAGTTCTGCTGACAAACATCTAAGCGCTTTAAGAAAAAACCTGAAATACGTAATCGTAGAGAAAAGTATTCAAAACAAGCGGCAGTGTGGGAAAAAATATGGTTCAAAAGAAATGGAAATGAATCAACAATTCATTATTAGAATTAGTATAATAGATTAGATTATCCTTTATGATATTCGCAGAATCATAACAAAGCAAAGCTATTTCGGATAATTTGGCTAACAAATATGTAAATTAAATTAAGCTAGCTAAATGAGTTTTAGTTAAAACAAAAGAAAAATTAATTAAATCAATGCTATTTAACATGAAAGTATATTTATAATTCAAGATAATGTCATATATTATGAACAAATATTTAAAATAAACAAAGGATATTTAAATATAAAAATTGATAATTAAAATTGAAAGCGCATGAATTTTGCTCTTTTTAATTAATGTCAAAACTAACATAACGAAAAAGCTTGCAATATTTGAAAAGAAAATTTTGCTGTCGCTAGTTAAATCAAAATATTGAAGTAAATCGCATTTTAAATATGTTCAATTTTTATACCCGCTACCCATAGGGTAGAAGGGTATTATAACTTTGTGCCGGCAGGAAATGTATGTAACAGGTAGAAGGAGGCATCTCCGACCCTATAAAGTATATATATTCTTGATCAGCATCAACAGCCGAGACGATCTAGCCATGTCCGTCTGTCCGTCTGTGTGTCTGTCTGTCTGTGTGTCTGTGTGTCTGTCCGTCCGTCCGTATGAAACACTGGATCTCAGAGACTATAAGAGATAGAGCTATAATTTTTTTTCGACAGCATTTGTTATGTTTGCACGCAGATCAAGTTTGTTTCAAATTTTTGCCACGCCCACTTCCGCCCCCGCAAATCAAAAAAATCGAATAACAAACCTAATTTTAAAGCTAGAGTTACGAATTTTGGTATATATAACAATTACTATAGTAGTTATGATTCCTGAAAATTTTGTTGCGATCAGATAAAAATTGTGGAAGTTATTAAAGAAATACTTTTGTATGGGCTTTGCTTTGGCCGACAATCTGGTACATTGTGCCGTCTATGGTATATTTTGAATGGTGTACTATATCGATATACCAAACAAATCATTTGGTATATTTTTAGTATTTTTTAGTATTTTCGGTATATTTTGAAAATGATACCGCAATATTTTGCCTTTATTAAAAATGGGTAGCGGGTATCTCACAGTCGAGCACACTCGACTGTAACTTTCTTACTTGTTTTCTTTTCATTTATACTTCGTGATACTCAAAGAAAACCTTTTTAGTTTTTACAATTGCATATTCCACGCAATTGAATCGAGCATCGCAATTGGCAGTTCTTTGATAAATTATCGGCAATCAGTGAAATGGAAATTAATCTGAAACACACCTGACACCTTCACCGATGACCGATGTTGAACTTTTGCCAAAATATCGCAATAATAAATTGCGAATTATTATGCGTAACGCCTTCTTGGCAAAGTAATGAACTGATGAGCTGACGAACTGACCATTAATTATGCCCAGAATATTCGAAAACCAAACAAGACACCACAAAAAAAAAGACAACCACAAAAAAAAAATAAAGAGAAAGAAAGAAAGAAATTCAGACAACGTCGCGACTGCTTAACTACTTTTAAGCAGGGGTTGAATTTAATGTAGGAGGAAGATGAAGGGGAGCTGGACTATGAAGCATAAAGGAGCAGACGTTGTTGTTGTTGTTGTTAGAACGAAATAGAATTAATGGCAGTGCCAACAGGCGAAAGCATAAAGTGACTTTTCCATTGTGTGTGTTCTTTTGCATTGGCGATGTCGCGTCAAGGAACCTTCAAGTGCCCCCAAACAAGGGCGAGAAGCGTAGAGATGAAGAAGTTGCGGGTTAGAATGGCTTAACCGCAGAGCAAAAGCGCAACAAGAGCTATAAGTGTTGAAACAAGAAAATATGCTAAATATGCTTGAGTTGAAAAGGGAGTGAACTAAAAGATACTCTAGAAAAGAGATCAAGTAATATAAGTGAAATAAATAGTTTATTTAAAAGAAATGCTTGAAGTAAAAGCCTTAACTTAACCAAGTATAACACTTCAATATTAATTTCAATTACTCTCGAATGCTCACATAATAAATGTGCCAAACTAATCAATCCTATTTTCACACTTAGAAATGTCCTTTGGCATGCCCAGCAGGGAAGCATGCAAAGCACAAGGTATTTACAAAACATTGACTTTGGGTTCCAATAACAACAACAGATGCTGTTGTCGCTGAACTCTTGAACTTGGCAGCCAACAGAGAGGTTCAATGATTCTTCTTGCGAGTGCAAAAAACACACAAAAACCAAACAAAAACAAATAGACAAAAGCATAGAACGTGTCTGGGCAGTGCCCGAAAAGGGTCAACAAATTGAGGGGCACGGTTAGAATGTCTTTTACATTAAATGCATTAAATACTTAAATTCATGCAAATTGCGCATACGTCGCGTGGGCCGTAACCTTACAATGCTAATGCTTATGCAATGCATTTTTTTATTTCTAGCCGGAATAAAAGTGAAAATGAAAATGACGGAATTGTGTGGCAGCCAGCTACATTATTCAACCAGAAGAGAGCTGACTAAAAAGCTAGTGCATAAATATTTGATTAGCTGCGAGCCAACAGAGAGAGAAAAAAAAAGTAAAAGAGAATGGCAACAACAATGGGTAGCTAACAACGGTAGCTACAACTTAGACGCAATTATCTAGCGCCAGTGCCCCAAGACAATGCCAAATGCCAAATGCTTAATGGCAAAACTCAGGCACAAGACACAACCAACTAGCTAACATATACTCATAGCTCAAGTAGAAAAGTAGATGCCAAGTATTAACAAAAAGAAAAAAAAACCGAAAAGAAATGTTTGACAGAGCAAAGCGGCAGCTCATTAAAACTTAAAGCCAAGACAATGATAGCAAAACGTTTGAGGTCTCAACTGAGCTCTCAGCTCTTAGCTCAGCTCAGCTTAGCACAGCTTGTGTGCTTAAATATTTATTTATCGATTTTTTTTAAACGCTTCCGCTGACAGTTTTGACTGACGTCTGTCACAATTTTGTGAAAACTTAGCCATTTGGTAACCATATCCCATCTATCAGCTAATACCAATATATTTTTTGCCATTGATAGATTTGACGCGTGCTGCTGACAAAACTAGCTTTTAACAGTCGTTGCGCTGCTCTCGCGCTGGTAACACTTTAACAGCGTGCTGTTAAATCTTGCTCTGTAGACAGCACAAAACTGTTATTCGCTGACCCGTTTGCTTTTGCATAGCCTTTTGTTTTTTTTGTTGCACATTGGTGGCGGCAACGGCGGCGCTTTTGTTGTTGGCATTCTAAGCGTGGTGGCCATGGCCATTGCCAATGCTCAACAGCGTGACATTCAGCGGGGGGTGATATGTGGTACAGTGGTGTATCGTTTGCAAGGGCTTGCACGACGTGACGGAAGAGGGAAATGCGGTCGGTTTCCAAGCAATTAGAGCTAGATTTCTTTTACTAGGCTGGCCTTATTTTTCCTCCTCTCTTTCTTTTTATAAATAAACGGATAAAGCAACAGCACTATTAAAGTGTAGCAAAAAGTCAACATTAAAAGTGACTTGATTACATATGAGAAACTTTACTGTACGCACTAGTTTTTAGCGCTGGTCAAACACCTAGCACGAATTTAGTTCCTCCCAAGACAATCCCAATCTTCAATTCGATAATTAAATTAGAAGAGCTTTTGGTCTGTGGCATGACTAAGCCAACGTCACGATTTTAAAATGCTTTTGCTTTGGCTATAAATAAAACTAATCTAATGATAATTCGCCTGGCAATAGCAGATAAAGCTAATGACTGAAGTTTAAATACATTTTGAGTGCTGGCTTAACACAGTAATAAATGTTATTTAAAATAAAACACATTATGCTGCATGAGTCAAGCTTGCAAATTGAAAACCACACTGAGAGTTTGATAAAGAATCTAAAATAGAAAAAAAATACTCTAAACGAGGTTAGTAAAGTCTCTAGCTTGAGGATTAATCACAAAAAAACTTTGCGAAGTCATATTTTAAATGCGAATTTAATAGAATTCCTTGTTAAAATCGATGTAACAAACGACTTAAGCTAACAAAAATGTTTAAAGTCAAAGTTTGTACTGGAATTTAATGGAATCTTTTGATAGCAAGCTGTTTGTGAAACTATAAATAAATAATAAATATTATAAATGAGCGAGCAAAAAATCAAATTGTATCTCACAGTGAGAGTTCTGCGCCGCCAGCGTTTTGTGATTATTGGTAACAGCAAAACCAAAAAAAACGATAAACGAAAAAAATAATACACAAAAAATAATAACAACAGCAGATCCAGCCAAGCTCAACATATTGTGCGACCATCCGCTGAGCCATCGTCATTAATCGCACCATGGAAAGCCCACAAATCAACAGTCAATCAACGCGCTCAGCCCACAAGCTAACAGTCTAACAGACTGTTAAGTTAACAGAATGCGCTCGCTCTCTGTCTCTCTCTCGCTGTTAGTGCAAATGCCGGCAGTTAACATTTTATGTGTATCTCTCAGCGCTGCTGCTGTCTGCGGTTGTGTTGAATTTTCCAAACTTCAGTTCAGTTCAGTTTCAGACTTCTCATGGTGCTAACCGAATTGGCTGCGCGTTTTTTCACTCGTTGCACTCGTGTTTGACTTGCCGCTTTTTAAACAGAGCTGAGGCAAAACAGAAAACATAAAAAAAAGAAGAAAAAGAAAAACACTTTGTTGTCTCGTGTCGCGTCTACGTTGCGTATGTGTATTTCGCCTGTATTTGTGCTGCTTCTAAAAAGAGTGTAAGTTGTGAGATTGTGTGTGAGTGTTGTGCATTTAACTTCAGTTCAGCTACAACACCGTGCTGCTGCGCCCTCATTGTGCTCTCGTGCAAATGAAAATTTCATTGAGCAGAAAGTAGCCGCAGAAAAGTGGAAAAATCCTAAAACAGCCAAAAGCCAAACAACAACTATAACAACAAGAAAACAAATAGTAATTAAAAATCGCTGCAAGTGAAAGAAACAATCGCAGGCAAAGTAAACATCAATTAAATTTGGAAAATTCAACGTAAATAATTGCCCATACTAAATATTGTTATTAATTCGAATATATAATGTTCTCTCAATGTCTGCACTTTCTTAATGGCTTCTGGAACCGGAAAATATCTCAATAGCTACGAGTTTTGTTCTTTTTTTTCTTGTATTTCGTTGGCCAGTCAGTCGAGTCCGATGCAAGTGGAGTCGACAGACAGCATCATCAGCCGGTCAAGCGTTCCGGCCAGACCTGACCAAGCCAGGCCTACGCTTAGGCCTAAGCGTGCTGGTGCTCGTGCTCGTTCTCGTGGCCAGCCACCAGACATTGCGGCACAGCAGAAGCTGCCACAAGCTGTTGGTGCTGTTGGTGCTGTGTGTGCGTGTCGAGCTGTGGAATTTTATGCAGTGGCTGGCTCGTTTATTTCTCCCCAGTCCCAAAAGCTTCTACATATTTACAACTTCATATATGAAACCTCTTTTTTTTCGTTGCTGTTGCTGTTGTTGTTGTCCTATGTTATTGGCTGGGAGGGTGGTCTTCTCTATATCTCCCCCTTTTCCTCTCTCTGTCTCTCGCATGCCGTACACATGCAGCCAAACGTAACGAAAACGCAACTGCGCTTCACGCTTCAGGCCCAGTCGGACGTGGACTCGATCTCGGACTCAACATCAGACAAACTTGCTGGCTTGCAGTGGCAATTTTCAGTTCCAGTCGCAGTCGTTGCCTTTGGGGAGAATACTTATGGTGAGAGCAAGAGAGAGAGAGAGAGGGAGGAGAGGAAGTTAGTCGCCTGCAGCATTAGATGAGCAACAAATCAAACACTTTGCTTAAATAGCGTTGCTAGTTTGTTGTGGTCTATAGCAGAATCGAGTTATAACGAGCATAAAATGTACATTTCATTTTAGAGTCGAAGCATTTATACACTTACACAAGCAATAAAGTTGGTAATTAAATGAAACTAAAGGCAACATTTGAAATGTGAAGAATATGTATTGCATAAGCTCAAGATATATTTTTATATATTTTTCGTTTGGGGAATACAAAAAACTAATGCACTCATTTTGAAAGCACAAATTTCGAAAAACGATCGATTTTTCTAATTTATATAAATTAAATTTATGAAATACAGTTTAGTATTATAAATAGCTTAGACTATATGAACCAAATATTGATATTTGCATTTGATGATAATTTTAAACATATAAGAAATTTATGTATATATATAATTCTTTATTTTAATTTATTTCAATATGTTTTGGCTTTCATTGAAAACAAAAATATATTTCTTATATATTCTAAGTTAAATGATCTTAACAAATAGATTTCAAGACATAAAATTCTATACTTTAATTTCAAATAACATATTTTATTCGCAACTTTTTAATATATTTTCTCAAAAATGTTTTTATGAAGTTGGATTATTTAATTACAGAGTTTTCATTCCAAAGCTATGAATACAATAACGTTGAATTTTCAAAGTTTTTCTAAGCGAATTTTAAACAAAATATCTAATTTTTTAAAAGTTTGTAGAGCAACTTTATCTATTGTTTACAATGACATTTGAGTCAAGTAAATGGCAATGTTACCAACAATTTGCAAGTACATTTTGTTTAGCAAATAACTGCAAAGTTTGGGCAAGTTGAAAAAAGTTAGAAAAATGCTAGTTAGACATTTGTTGAAAAAAAAACTGTTCAACTTTCTTTAGAGTGCTGGAGAGCTAGAGAAAAAAATCGCGATAGAGGTGGAAGGAGATGTAGATGTTGTGAAGCAGACAAGTTTAGCTGTCGAGTGGATTGTGTTACAGGCATAATTCTATTTAATTGAGTTTTTATCAATCGCAGACTCACTTTTTTTCTGCTACTATGTAGAAGAATTTATTAATTAGTCGCCTGTTTAATTGATGTTTCTTTTTATCTCTCGCTCGCTATCCGTCTCTTTTGTGTGGCGTTGCATTGTGGGCTTCTGTGCTGATTTTTAAGTGTGTCGTTGGCGAGTTTTATGTTGTGTCTGGACTGCATTTTGTAACCTGGTTTTATTGCTGCCATAACATTTGCTTTGCCACCGCATCGATGAGAGAGTGTGTGTGTCTAATCACACCGTTTGCAATAAGAAAACAAAGACAGAAAAAAATAAAGATACGATGCACAAGATACAACATTAAGTATTGGACACACGAGTTTGATTCTGACATGTTTACATATTTTCTTCTTGTTGCTCTAGCTGTTGTTGTTGCTCTTGTTGTTGCGTCGTCTGCTTTGTCTGCTTCTTAATCGATAGCATACAGGGTGCTTGCTACATGTACAACGTCGTCATTACACATGAAGCCAAGGTAAAATACAACACATTGTATTGTTCGATGATTCGATGACTCGTCGCCTCGTCGCGTCGTTGGCCTGACCTCACATCCCCACATCCCCACAGCACCAGACTCCAAGCTCCGTAAGCTGCCCCAAAGTGTTCCTCTGTTACCATTGTTGTGAAACAACGAACGCTCGAAGTGTATTTAAAAATCGATTGAGAGATACGCTGCGTCTAGTATTTAGGTTTGCTTTGTTGGATATTTCTTTACTTTTGCAGTTTATTTTTATTTATTTTTTTACAGATTTAAAGATTAGCTTTTGAGTAGTTGTAGAAGAACGAAATCGCGACCTTCGAATTGATTCGAAACAAACAATAATTATGACGCTTCAACAAAAAATTGTTGAACGCTAAATGGCAATAAATTAATTTGAAATTAAACAATAGTTCGCAGGCAAACACAAACATCCTCAGGCCAACAACGGGCAACAAATTAAGAAATCTCTGACAGAGTTCACAAAATGTGAGCATGTTCCATGTTTCCCGATTTCGTCAAAAAGATTAATAAGCAGCTGCGACGTGTTTGGCATATTGTTAGGCTCAACACAAGAAGCAAGAAGCACAACAGAAATATATGCTCTTTCTGAGCCTGCTATCTTTTGGTTAACGGAAATGTAAGACACGGCGGCAAACTCGTTAAGATTGAAACACAAGCCTCTGAGACAATGAGAAAAGCAAATACCGCACCGAATGTGTAGCAAATAGAAGGGCAACAACAACAACAGCAGCAGAAAAATAGAAAAATAAATAATAAAAACAAAAATCATTTCGTTTCGCTTATAATTAGAAACGTTGCAATACATACAAATGAGAAGGGGATCATTTATCTGCTGTGGTCAGTGTTTTTATTTTTTGGGGAACGTTCATTGAGATCGCATTATGCATATCATTAATATAACTTCAAGTTTTATTTGATTACTTCAAGCATTTATTTAAACATTTGCTATGCTACAATCGTTTCATTCACACATCCTAATTTTGATTTGCTGCTTTACTTTCATTCTATCGAATTGTGCGAGCTACTGAATAAAAAAATCGTTTAAATTTAAAATTGGATTTTTGATAATTGTTCAGTAACTTATTCTTCTCTAATGTATGATTAAAGAATCATATTTATAAATACATATCTCATGTTATAAATAGAAAAAGCTAAATGAGCTTAAATAATAATAAGCAATGCCATTAAAAATCTTTGAATGTAAACTATTTAGTTTAATATATTCTAGCATTTAATTTCTCGTTGTATATACATTTAACATAAATAAATGTCGAAAAATTCTGTCTCTTAAGCATTTAAGTGTTAAGCAAATCGAACAAATGTTTGCATATCGCCAAAGTATCAAACACAAAATTTATTTGCAATACATAGTTACTATAAATATTTGTAATGCTTGTGTCTAAAAAACAGTAAAACAGTATGTAAATAAATAGCAAGGTATTCCAGCTGATAAATATCCTCAGGGAGTATCAGGAATTTCATTCTTATCAACAATAAAATCATTAAAAAGCCACAAGCAACAATATCAAGTGGTGCACAACTACACAGCGACGATGTAATCAGAGACAGTTGTGCAGACAGTTGGATTGTTTCATTGAACTCTAACCTAGTGCGAGCGCCAGCCTGACGACGGGGCGTATGCGTAATGTGATACTGTGATCATAAAATAACATTTATAGAGCAGTGTGCAGAATTTGACATATGGACTCATTGATAGTGAGTCCATGTGGCATTCAATCAATATTTGCAGCTCATTGCATCTTTTGTTGCTAATCGAGTCGGTCGAAAACACTCACGAGTGTGTGCATTGAATGCCCCGACACCATTATGGCCTCCAATCGTTGCCAGGCGAACGACACAATTGCCGTTATAACATACATACACACATATACATACATATATATAGCGAGTGTGCTTGTGTATTTGTTTGTATATAAGTGTGAAACTTGCCGCATTAATAAATAAATAAACAGCTCAAGCAGAGAAGAGCAGAGCTTTGGCGTCCCGCTGCGTGCATTTTGCGTGATTCTCGTGATTTGCTGGTCACAACTTATGATGAACAGCCGTCGTCTCTCCCACACTGCTCCCCGTTGTAGCACCCCCTCCCCTCCTCACTCCACCAGCTAAGTTCAATGCGAGACCCGCACAATTTCTATTGCATTATTTATCACAAGCGCATTTATTTATAGACATCGTTCATATCGTATACATATTGGAATATCCTGTAAATGCAGAAGAATACTCAAATGGGGTAGATTCAAAATATATATTAGTAGAAGTTTGTGAAGAAATTGCAGATATATGATTACATTTATTACGACAATTTTATTTAGTTGAAAAATGTTAGGGAATGTCTATCAAAAGTATATCTCATTTTTCTTTTCCGAAATGAGTTGCAATCAATACGTTAATTTAGCTTCATTTAATTTATTATTATTATATTCGACAGCTCATTTCCTTTATGAATTCTAGTATTTATTATCGATGATAAATTGTTGTGTATTTATTAGATAGATTATAATACCAATTCTTAAACACTCACTTTCTTTCTATGCCTGCTGAGTATCTGTTGCGTCGACCTCAGTTGGCCTCAAAAGCACTCATGCTTGTTTTCCTTTTGATTGCCTTTCGGCTGGCGTTCAATGCATTCATCTATGTACAACACGTTGTGCTCCTATCGCCTTTAATTTTGATAGACCTACAGACCTCCAAACCTCCCTCTCCCTCCCCCATTCCTATGCCCATCATTGCCCTATTCTTCTCCCCATTTCCATTGTATGACTTTGACTTTGAATTGTGAGTGCGTGTAGTTTGTTTGGGTTGCTCAGAGTGCTCTGTGTTTATATTATCGATTGGCTTCCAGCTCAAGAACTTTGACTTTGATAAAACACTGCTGCTGCTGCACAATGCCCGATAAGCTGTGTAAATAGTGCATTCTATCAGCGTTCTCTGATCGTTTATTATCAGGAAATGAATTGTTTATCTTCCTTAGATAAGCATGAAGTAATATTTGTTTGTTTTGCCAGCTTTGATCATGCTATTTTTTCCAATTTTATCACGAAAAGGAAATGATAGCTGAAGGTTTTAGTTCGTCATAAAAACTGAACTTCAAAAAATAAAAGAAATCTTTCTTTCTTTATTTCAACAATGCTAAATCAAGAAATAAAGATCATGATCATCATAAATTACAACTCTTTCGCTCATGAATTTATTTTAAATCTTTTCATTACTTTCTTTTTATAGTTGCCAAGTGTTTTTGCAGGGCACTCGAGTGTCGTGTACACCCTTTGATTTTAATTATTTCCTGTCGTCGCGTCATTTGTTTGAGGTGCCAACCAATTATTTTCTCATACTTGAAGTTGACAGTCTCGCAGAAATGTCGGCCAATCCATAGCTCAATGACAAAATCCGTCTATTTATAAACCCACCAACCACTCTCGACATCTCGATGCCATCTCGTTTAGGTATACCGGGAACTCTCATACACCTCTCCTCCACCTTTAACTAATATATGTTATAGCGATGTTTGTTTTCATGCCTCATGACGCAATCTGCTGCGGCCGTAAAACAACAACACGAAAAATATATTGCGAAAACAATAAATTAAGCAACAAATACGAATTGTCTGGAAAAACAATTTGTTGACGGTGTTCTTTAGTTTTCCCAACAACATCGCAGCGGAAAAACTTTTTCGGCTTAACCAAATTATACACACATTATATAAGTTTGGCATGACACTTCATTTTGGCCATTGGCCATTTGAATATGACTCCATTTGTTCTTGCCAAACAAGGCACGAGTATTTGGGGCTCTCCTCTCTCATCTCTTCTTCGGGGGAGGTCAACAAACTCAACGAACAGGGCTTTTTGTGACAACACTGCCAACCACTTGAGTTGGCCTGTCTGCCTATTGGCCTGGCTACTTGACACCACACACAGATCGTGTATCTCGTAGGTGTTTTCACTTGTAATTATTTACCCATAAGTCTCTTTTGTGTACGACGTAACCTCATTTAACTTTAGATTTTTTATGTTTTTTGCTTTTTACATTTTTTATTTTAATGTGCGCAGCAAATTATTGAAGCCAAGTAAAGAGGAGGGGGTCCGAAAAGAACGCCGCGAAATGAATAAACAATAAGGTAAATTAACTTTTGAATAACACACAAAAATTGGCATTTACAATGCCCAAAAATAAGAATTGAAAAAAGAAAGAACCCATTCGAAATCCCAGAACCCAAAGGCAACTCACACTGAGTCATTTTTGAGTTGGCAAGATTGCGAAATGTCTGATTGAAGACTTTTACTTACGAGTATTGTTATTCGTATTGTTGTGCGTCTAAAAAAAACTTGAAGTACTATATTGAATTTCTGCTGATTGTGGAAATGTGTTTTTTTCTTTAGAATTGTTGCGTTTTTCTTTTGGAGGGATTTTTAATTAAATTTATTATGGCGCAAGTTGTGTTGTTTTAACTCTCGACGTGTGGGTTGAAAGATGCCGGAAATGCGGGCATGAGTAACATAACTTGAAACTGAGGCTAACTGTAAAGAATGAAAATAACCGACAAAGCAAAAAAAGTCACCAAAATGGGTCAGAGAATTAATCATTAATTCAGCTGTCAATAGAGGGTTGCTTACATCCTTTTTTTTTTTTGCTTTTGTTTTAGCTCATATATCCGCTAATTGTATTGTTGTTAAAAAGCACTCAACATTTAATTTATATTATTCGATTTTCACTTGAAATTTCAACATTATAAAGTATTTATTTATAACAAAGTTGATTAAAACATTTATTTGCCACAAAAATCAATGGCGAAGTTATTTATAAAATTTCTCATTACCACAAAACTTGTTCTATATTTTTATTTTCAACCGTCAGGGTATCAAACCACATTTTAAAAATAAGATTGCGCAAAAAATTAAAAGCCATTTAAAAATTATTATTAAATTAGCTCATTAATGGCAAGTTTGTATTTCATATGCAAGAGTTTGGCAATCATTATTGAATTGTAGTATCTGAGAGTTCGAAAAGTGCGTTGACATCGACTGCGTGGAATAAAAAGAATTCATCTATTTATTATCGTCTGATGTTGATGTTGATTAATAGATTGAGTTGTCTGTTTGTGTTGTGATTGTGATTTGTGTGTCTGCTGATTAATTTAAATATATTCAAGTTTAATTTGCGAAAATGCCTCGAAATTAGCATGACATTTAAGATAGGTTCTAGATAGGTTATAGCATGCGCGTCAATCAATCAATCAATCAATCCCCCTGATTGGGGAGGTGTGAGAGAACGAGCAAAGAGGAATGAAAAGAAATCAATTGGCATTGAAAATGTTCAATATGCCAATTTGCGTTGTTCGAACAACTATTATTATTATTGAAATTTATGAATATATATACATATATATATATATATATGGAAATTTTTGTAGAGTCTGGGATCGTGACAGCTGCAGGTTATCAGCTGATTGCTTGTACATTTCCATTTAGCCGATTTATTGTTTATGCAATGAGACAGCTGCCGGTTAATTCAAATACTTAACATATAACACAATTTATTGTAATACTATGTATGGGGCTGTTTTTTGTTTCGTCTGCCTGATAAGTCGACGTCGTCTATAAGCTGTATTAATAGATCCAAGGGCTTACTTAAGGTCAATGCGAGTAGTAGTTCCCATGTTCCCAAGTTGCTAGTGAAAACTCGCCAGGCCTATAAATTTCACAGATATTCATTTGTTTGTTTGTTTGCCGCCGCCAATCATAAACATTTGCATATGCGTACACAAAGCCAGATATTTGTATGTGGGCCCCACATTTAAGACGGTTTTTTTCTATTTTAGCATAGCCGCGACACATTTCACTTTTCTCTCCCGAAATAAAAACCAAACAAAAGACTAAACATCAGATAATATCCCCCTTGTGGAAACTCAAAACGCAGCTCTATGAATGAATTTGGAATTTCAAAATCGCTTCGAGTTCCTCGTGCGCTTGCACTCAGCTTCACTCTCTCTCTTTCTCTTTATTTCCCTCTCTATCTGCTTGTGTCTCACGCATTTCCCCTCTCGCTTGTTGCTTTTACCGGTCATAAGCTGTAACTGGTTTTAGCGCATTTCGATTCGTTTCAATATGGGTTAATGCCACGCTCAGTTTGGCTTTGTGCTCCATTGCCTTTTTGACTTAATGAACTCATTTTGAATGCCTTATCATATTTATTCGTCTTCACCTCTCCGCGATTCGTATCTTTATGGCCATCTTTCTCTCTACTTCTCTCTCTCTCTCTCTATGCGATTTGCATTTCTTTTGTAGACATTATTTGATTTCGTTTATGTAAATCTATGCTCAGGTTTTTTCCGCAGCAGTAAAAAAAAATCAAAACCTCTTTGGTTTAGATTTCTGTTCTATCTTTTGGCTGCGGTTCGATTTCAATCAAACACAGAACTCAAACCGCAGTCATTAGCCCAATTTGACGAAGTTCTGTTCTGCAAATAAAAAATGTATGTACATAACATAGTATAACCCATTAAATAACACGAAATGTTTGGAAATAATGATGAGCAGCATTCGTCGCATGCCCCAAAACAATTTTGGCAGACATTCAAAAAAAAACACTTCTTACACGAGAGCAACAAAGGCGTAGAGAATTTAGAGAAAAACGCTATCCGGGAGATAAATCACATAAATTGCTAAATCAAAAAATTCGACTCCTATTTTTATTGCTCTTGGCTCAGTGGCTGTAAAAGTGTGCTACTTATATTGCCGTAAAGCAAAGTATATTAGCAATGTAAAAAAAACAGCCGAGAAGTTATTTATAGACCTATCTTTAGCATAAAATGTTAAGAATGCGACAGTCAGAATTAATTTTGGATTAGGAATGTTTGCATAGTCATTTTTATTACGTATGTTATACGTAAAGATAAGAAAAGAGAATATTCAAGATTTGTATAATCGATTTGCATTTAAAATATATGTCAACTTCATTAAGAATTGGAAAAAAAAGAGAATTAAAAGGGAATTAGTTTGATTAAAATGGCTAAACAATTTCAATTCCAAATTAAATGTTAGAATATTTTAGACTATTTTATTCCACTTTCTGTACGAACAAAGCTTCTCCATCTGCATCACTTAAATACTCAAAATGTATAGTTTATTTTTATACCGAATATCTGTACGTAATGTATTCTTAAGAAAAAAGAAGAAAGCAAGTTACACTCTTGATGATAGCACATTAAAGCACGCATAAGTTTTGCATTTAACAGGTATATCAAATGAGAGAGTGTAAACTTTATATAATTGTAGTTGTTGTACCTTTAACTTTATGTTTTGCATTTAACAGGTATATCAAATGAGAGTGTGTAAACTCGATATAATAGTAGTTGTTGTACCTTTAACATATTTTCAAGTTAAAGATTCTGCTGCCCGCCTCGCAGTCTTTAATGAACTCTAGTTTTTTATTTGCGAGACAAGCATCCATAAATGCATAAAGCTATTAATATGGGCCGTAATTAAGCGTCGCTCGTAATTTCCTTGAAATTAGCATAGTATTTTTGCTGTAAGCCTTGCACACTCGAATAAATCTTGAAACTAGGCGCCTGACCAAAAACACAAAAACTGTCCAAATCAAAAGTCGTAAAAGGTCTTAATGGCAATTGCGCCACTTCTCGACGGCATGTGATTTGCATGTCTTCCCTATATGGACAACACACAGCGGGGGACAGAAGAGCGGACAAAAGAGATCAGAGACCGAACATAAAATGATGCCTGACGCACTTCAGGGCGCCCTCTATCGTTCAGATATGGCGATGCTTAAAAATCAATTAGATGGAAGCTGTCGTTACCGATTTGTATTCTTCTTCTTACTGCGAGCTCTGCTCTTTATTTTCCACGTTTTTTTTAACGAGTAAATATGATGGCTCATCAAATTTGCGTTTTGTTAATTGGCTCGTGTTTGGTTCGCCTTTTATGCCTTTTGTGTGCGAGAGTGTCTTTTTGTCAGAGTTACTCAAAATTTGATTAACCTAAACTGATTGCATATAAAAGGCTTCTCATACCCATAACAGACCCAAGTGAGAGAGCATTATAATTAACTGGCAAAATGTGTAACATTAGAGTTAACATTAGCCAAAATTTATTGGGGTCTGATGACAACAATTAAGAGCTTTTGTTGACTTACTTTTTTTGGTTGAAATACAAAAAGAGATTATTAGACAGCAGAGTTTGCGATTTATTTTTAAATCATTTAGCAAATGCGAATTAACATAAATATTAATTATTATCTAGTTGTTAATAATTTGTAATGTAAATACTGTGTATTTCTAAGTCTAGCACACTTATCGCTTTTCAAAATGTTTCTTTTTTATAGATTTTTTATGAATGTTCATTAAGGTATTCAATTGATACGTTTTAAGGTGTGCGGCTGACTAAACTTTTATACATCCGATAAGTTTTGGGAAAAAACAACAGCTGATGTTGCTACAATTTTTGATCTAGATAAAAGAACGTAAATGAAAAAACAATGGAATGATATATGAGTTGTTCATTGAATATTTGATATGATATATGAGAATGTTTGCCATATAAATTATGCTTATGATTTGCACACAACAAAAAACCCATTTTTCATTTGCTATTTTCACTTCCTCATAATATATTTAAAGAACTCGCAAATTTGAAAGTACCTTAACCCAAATATGCCTGTGCCAATGACATTTACTCTCTCACTTAATTGACATTTTGACAGGCAAAAATAAAATATATAGGCATTGTATATTTATACAATATTTTAGATCAATTTTTGCTGTGACATTTGCCAACAGCTTTGACCCCAATAACAAAAACAACCGAATTGGGAACATATGTCTCTACCCTCGTAATAAAACAAAAACGAGAGGGAAAATAAAAGTTATCAAGCGCTAAAAATGTCAATGGCAACACACACAGATACAGAGGGAACGTCACGAACCTGGCACCGTCACCCGATGTTATAGAAAGGGAGTCGATTTTTGTGTTTGAAGCCCACGCACAAATTCCCCAAACTCAAACTCCAAAGAGCCAATCCCCAATTCGATTTTCCTTTCATGGGCAAAAGTTGTGTACAAAAAAAAAACAACAAAAAAACACACAAAATTGCAAACGGTCAAAAAATAGTTACGCTTGCAATCGAATTTTTTGTTTTTCATTTTTGAATTTTTCATGTTCATTTTTGTGGGGCATGTGGCAAGCGAAACATTTTTAGCTGTTGCGCGAAAGATTTCCGCATCTAAAAAAAATAGATAAAAAAAAACTGTTCCAGCCATTAACTAAAAATAACAATGGTGTTGAGTTTAGCTGAGTTATGTTATGTGCTCACTTCATAATATTTCTATCGCGTTCACACGATTCAATTGGGGCTCGTTGTGTGTTTGTGTGGTGAAATCTGATACCAGATTTACTTAAGAGTCATAAGCAATTACGAAACTGACGTTTAGCCTGTCACTCACAACAGAATCAAAAAAAGAGAGCAGAGAGCAGAGAAAAGAACGTAATATGAGAGACTTGAAAGCGGCCAAAAACATGCGCTTTGCTTTTGTCTTTCTACCTCATTCATTTCTCAGTTTTGTTTAATGCCGGAAATTGCCTGACTTCGGGTCCTAATTGTCCAGATCCGCTGGCCTAGTGGTAAATACTACGCTTAACTGATAGACCACTGACATGATATGTGTTGGCTTCTTCCATAAAGTATTTATGCACGAAATGGCTCATAATCGTGGGAGAGCACTTTGCATAGGAAAAAGTTATCTGAGGAATTTTTCAATGCACTTTTTCTCAAAGTGAAAAAAGAGGCAGTTGAACCGTTGACTTCGTTTGCCATTAGATTACGAGGTAAGCGAGGTACGAAGTACTAGTTGGCATGCGGCAGAGGTAACTTCTTTTGATATTACTCTGGTTGCCACAGCTAACGTTGTGGCAACAAGATAAACTTTGCATAAATATAATGTTGAAATGGCCGCAAACAATAACAATAACATGCAACACGTTGCATGCACAACAATTGCCAAGTAAAATACATACTATGAAAAATTGTAACAACATTGTAACTGTCGACAGACGCCGCACTTTTCCCACTACTCCCCGACTACCCCCTTTTGTGGTACCCAATTTGAGCGATGTGCAACGTTGCGGAAACTTCCGGGATGGGGGCACAAACTATATATATATATATGCATATTTTCACATGTCTTGTGCCTCCGCGAGTTTACCTTTTGGGCCAACAACTTTGATTTGATTCAATTTAGCCCGTGCTACTCTCGTTACCTGCTGTTGGCTAATTCGTTGTGAAAGGAAATTTGTGACTAGCCTCAACTTGTAGATAGAACCATCCAGAGAATCCATTACTCCACCTGCTCCACGATTGTGCTACAGCCAATTTGTATTGTAAATTGCATTTCAAATGCACCACGAATCAATTAACTTCAGCTGACCAATTTCCTCCTTCATTGCATGTCGAATCAAAAATTAAAATTGACATTTACCCAAAATATACGATAGAATTATTTAACAGATGCAGACATAGACTAGTCTATACCCGTAGATATACAATTTTTTATGGGTAGATAGCACATCAAAATATATATTCATAAAATCCGAATACTTAAGGTTATTTTTATTTGTCAAACTTATATTGTTTTACTTTCAATATTAACTTAATAATCAGATAAATTACTTTACAAACCAACTGATGTCATGTTGTATATCAGCTTGAAAATATGGATCTTTGGCCATAATAGAATAAAGAAGATTAAATGGAAAATATACACGTTTAATTTAATTATCATGGTATTACATATTCTTCTAAACGTGCATAAGTATAAAGTGTAAAATATTTATTTGTTTTTTATATTCAGCAAATCTTAAGTAAAAATGTTAAATGACCATAATAAAAGTAGATTATGTGACCATAATAATGAAAGAATAATAAAGTAATTAAAGAGCATTTTCAGAGAAATGTGTCCAAAAACAAAAGAAAAAAAATGTGCAAATATTTTTGTGATTTTCACAAGAACAATTACATTTTGCTAAACAAAATCTGAAGGCCATTACCACTGAGTAAATATTAGTGCAATATTCAACCATTACAATTAAGCCCCGGTAAATAATTAATGTGTTTTACCAGAAACTCAAACTAAATCACTTAAGTGCCTTTCTTGAAAAAGCAAAAACATCAACAATTGTGGCACAAATATTTATTTCCTCTCAATTTTCACACGTTGGAAAGTACTTTGAATTTTCAGGGAATTAGCAAATCTGCTTAGTTTCTTAAAATGAAAATATTTATGAAATTGTTAATATTTAATGGCAACGAAGAATTCGATTTGCTTAAAAAGGTGTAAATTATAAATTACGTGCTGCTGCACTGCGACTTTGTGTGGTTATTAAATTTTAAAACCAATTTCATTAGGCTAATGAACTTTTATGACCACATGTACATATATATGCTTATACGACTAGAATACCCTGTAAATTCCACATTATAAATTTAAATAGAGCAGCAGTTGATTAGCTTTTAGCTCGTTTATCTTCATCAATAATAGAATTTGGTTTGTTGTCGCAGAGTGTTTCTGATTAGTTGACGAACTTGTTCGAGATTCCAAATGTGTTCAAGTGTGTGTGTGTGTGTGTGTGGGTGGCTGTGTGTGTGCGTGAATATGTGTGTGTGTGTTTGTGGTGAATGTCCCCTCGTAAAATGTGAAATGTGTCGTGTGGCGTAAAAGCGAGAAACGAATCAGAGGCGATTTCGTTATATGCATTACACATTAATTTAATTAACTGTGAAACGTGAACTGAGCCCTGTTGATGGGTCCTCTGAGAGAGGGGTCAAGAGGGGGGTCATGTGAGCAATTATTCCCGTTTTGCCGCTTGCATGACAAATCTTGTGCATAGATAAAACGTGAATCAGAGCCAAAGACTTTATGGCCCAGAAGCAGAAGTCGAAAGCAGAGGATCTTAGCTCTCCCTCTCCCTCTCTCCAGTTCCTGCTCTCCTGCTCTTTTAATGTAGCCAACTTTGCTGGCTGTTGTGTGAGTCATTTTGAAAATGCCTCTGGGCCAAATGGGCATTGATAACTGGAATTCAAAGTGGTTCGAAACATTGCAACTTGATGACGCATGAGGAAAGCTGCCTGCCTTCCCTACTTTCCCATCGCTTTTGATTACATAATATTACACACATTTAATTCAATTACAATATATATAGTAAAAGAGCCTGCCATTTTGTATTTTGTTAAACCAATTTAGTGTCTGCTTTCAATTACAGTAACGCCAATTAATCGTTGGCCACCGCCATCGGACTCTGTTGCAAGTTCAATAAACGCAACTCGCCTTAATTAATAATAAACAACACAGCAGCAACAGCAAAAGCAAACAGCAAACAAAATGCAGTGCGGCCTGGAGCAAATGAATGATTGTGAACGCTCACCAAATCGAACAAATCTGCGCGTCAATTTCAATGAGAAGGGCGCGGAGGTGAAGGAGCGCAGAGAGAAGTTCCTCACAGCCAAATATGGTTCACATCAGATGAGCTTGATCAGGAAGCGACTGGCTGTCGAGATGTGGCTATACGATGAGCTGCAGAAGCTCTTTGATCCACCGGTAAGTCAATTGAAACTGAACTTCACTCTTTAACTCTTGTGATGACTTTATTTTTTTCCGTTTTTTGTGGCAGAGCGAGGCCATCGATGTGGATATTGATGAGATTCTCGATATGGACACAGATGACATAAGAAGATCTCATCTTATTGTAAGTTAATAAACCATATCATTTATCTCCATCTCTATAATACCAATTATCTTATTATCTTTCAGAGATTACTGTCAGTGTGCAAACGCCCGCAATCGGACATATCGAAATTTATTAGTGATCTTTTGGATCGGGCAAAAACGCTGTAAATCGCTTGATTCACAAACAAAAACACAACAAAAATCAATAAAGATAAACATAAACAAATATTTACATACATATACTTACATAATAAAATATGCAAGCGAAATACAATTAATTTTAAGTTTAGCTGCTTTAAGATCCACACGAGAACAAAGAATAAAATTTATAGAATTTATCATTTTTTTTATCATTCATAGTTATGTTTTTCCATTTCCTTTTTCCTAATTTCAAAGTGTAGTCTTAATTTAATTAACACCGACAAAAACAAAAAAAATGCATCGTTTAGCCATAAGAAAATTTAAATCATAACTTCATCAATTTTGTGATGATATTTCATAATAAAATGAAAAAAACAGAAAAATATATCTTTATAAATGGCCTGAAAATGAAATGAAACTGTTTAGCTATAAAACAAAAGCGTGTGTAGTTAAAACAAATGATGATAAGAAACATGAATAAACAAACAAAACACTCTGGTTGTTGCATAGTATGTGTGCTTAATTGTATTTATTTAAATGAAATCATTATCAAATTACTTTTTATATAAGTTATAAAACAAAACTCATTATTTATTCTCATCATTGTGCTTAAGAATTGTAGCTGCACTCTATCGATGATTTGAATAAAAGAAAAACAAATTACTTGTGTAAAACATACAATTTAAAGGAAATGTTTGTGTAAAGTTTATTGATCACGAGAACAAAGAAGAAAGCTCAGGTTCACTGCCAAAACGTGGAGTAAGAATGACGCGAATGAAACCGTTTATAACTTAAACAAAACTAATACAAAACTGGAATTAAATGATTGTGCAAGAAAGTAAAAAAAATACATGTAAACCGGGCAATAAAAAGAGTATATAATTCATAGTTTTAGTTTCTATTTTCTAATTTAGGAAAGGAACTTTCCATAGAGATTCCAACAGAGCCGACAGTTGCAATATTACAGTACACACTCTCACACAATTTTATTGAATGCACAAGAGAATTTCGCAAGGATATGATATAAACTGTAAATAAAATGTCATACTCTCTTACACTCACACATTTCTAATCAAATCATTTGTAAATACCTTGAGAAAAACATTCAAGTTCTTGACTCCACGACATTCTTTGTAGTAGATTCTAGTAATTTTCCAGCAATTGAAATCTAACGTAAAAGTATTTTAAATGTGCTCAATATGGCAAAAGAAAAAAGAAAACAAAATATACATTTTATAAATCATTTTAGCACATTAATACATTAACTCAACTTAAGTCTCAGTCTCTGAAAAGGATCAGATTATAATGCACTATTCTACGATAATCTATGAATTATAAACACACAGACACATAACATAATAATATTTGTAGACACTTTCAAACAAAACATGCTCTTTGCATAATAAACATACATATAATAATATATATGGTAACACGAAATTTATTTTAGGTGCTTACACATATTTAATTGAACAATTTATAGCTCGAAATTTAAACATTTATGCATTATACTTAATCATGCACTTACCAACTCATTTATCATAAAGAAAACCAAACAGTGTGAAACTGAAACAAACACATACACACACGCTTTGGCATATGGAAAAGCTGTAAGGTTTGCTGAAGAATAATTTATAAATGACAAAAGATTACAATAAAAATTCAAATTGCTTTAGACAAACAATTTAGTTGAGTTTTATTGTCCAAAGGGAATTAAATATAAATAACGATAACCAATGGCGCGTAGGTAATCGAATGTTATCGAACCAGTGCAAAGCGAGATATCGATAACATTTGTTTACAGTGATACATTGATATATCGATAGTTTCTTCGCTATGGTTACATCTCTACTATTGTTTACGTTTGGGAATTGTTTTGATTTCTGGCATGCGGCAAGATGAATTATCGCAAATATTACACCTGGCAGTATCCGGAAACTCCCGAGGATGTAGCGTAAGATGACACAAGAACACAGGTGTAAGAATAATAATAATTTTATGTTAAATATTCTATTAGGCCGCTGCTAGCTGAGCTCAAGGAATCGCTGGTAATCGTTGGCGTCATTGGGCGCTCCAAATGCGCGCAGGCCAACAAAATGTGCGCCTTCGACATGGAACCCGATGTGCCAACGTCCCTCTCAGATGGCCAAATACAATGTTACTACAAACCCGGCACCAATACGCTACTGCTGCATTTTCAGACCACCCACGATGAAGCTGTAATGACGAAGCTGCTGCTCCAGCAGACTTCACTGCAGTTCGATAGCTTTTACGAGCAGATGCGTTGTCGATTCGTGCGTTCTATGCTGCTAGCGCTGCACATTTGCCACATACTAATCTACGTAGAGACGTCACCCACTTTTGATACATCCTTGGTTACCATTTTTCAGCTCTTGAAGTTTGTGTGGGAGCAGCAAGTTCAAGAGTTTTTGCCACAGCTGCTCGGCGAAGATATGATGGGTGAACGTGGACGTCTGTGCGCGCCACGTATGCTGTTCCTATTCGAGAATTATCCAGCTGATGAGGAGCAGACCCGTGAAGCCATTTCAGCCTATGAATTTCGCACCGAGGATTGCATATATGAGTTGCTCCGACAACACAACATTATCACCAATAATCCAAACAGTTCGCTACTGGCGTTGCCCAACAACAAACAGTTTGTGTTCTTCAATGCATACGAGCAACTGCGACCGGATCATCTGCTATGCGCCATTGAACAACTGCAGCAAACTATGCTGAGGCCCGATGCCAAAGAGGAGGAAGAAGACTTGGAAATTCTCGCTTTAGCGCCCTTTGAAGGGTTTGTTAAACCTTACGGCGAATTCTATGAAGCCAAAGAATCTGAGGAGCAGTTGTATCGAGAGCAGCATACTATCTGGCAATTTCTGCAGCATCATGTGCAGGATGCACTCGACGGGTGCTTCGATCGGGGCAGCTTCAAGCAGCTGTCTCCGTTTACAGCACAATGTGTGCTAATGAACTACGAGAACTGGCACAAGGAATCGACCAGTTTGCATCAGCTGCTGCTGCAGAATGCCCAAGTCGAAGGTTACAGCAGCAATAACGTGTCATATGTAAGCTTCATCTAACTACTATACAATCTTCACTTTACGTTAACTGTCTTTTCATTGCAGCAATGCTATTTGAGCAGCCTGGAAAAGTGTTTAAACTACGAGAGAAAGTAAATAGTCTTAGTCTTAACTGCCTCAATACTTTTTGCTGACGCTAATCCATTGCAGATTTTGGTCCCAGCTGAGCGAGCTGGGTTTGAAGAAGGGCATCTCTTGTTATAAACATGCAGCGCCTGCCATTTATGGCAACTCCATGCATCAGCAACTGCTCGCTGATGCTAAGCTTGTGCTGGAGGACGAAGGACGCGGTCCCTATACGGAGGCAGCGCTGCTCAAACTAGGCGAGGTGTGTGCGAAGTTTTGGCAGGATGGTCGCCAGCAATGCGAGCAGCTTAGTCTGCGTGGCAATCCTTGCACACAACCCAAAGAGCTGCCACATGAGAAGCATTGCAGCGGCGTTGTGCACATTTCCAGTTGCAATTGTGGACGTACGCAAGGCAGACGCGAGGATCCGTTTACGCTGCGCCAAGCGAACTACGAGTACTACGAACACATGGCCAGCATGTGTAATCTGTGTGTGAAGGTGAAAAAGTTCCAGTTCCCTGTATTTGCGCCATCGAGCAGCGAATATAGAGCAGCGGCCTTTGAGGCGGCATTTCCATCTCTGCTGCAAAGCAAAGGCAGGGACGAGCCAGCAGCTACTGCAGAGCAGCAGCTGCAAAGCGAGCTCAACTCGCAACAAGTGGAAGAGGATGAGCGACAGAAGCAGCAGCAACTGGAAGCAGAAGAGGAAGGGAAGCCACAGCATTCGCTTAACAATGGCTGCTCGCAACCTTTATCTGCCACCTATGGCTCCGACTTGAACATGTCGATTGCGGGCTTTGGTGACTCGTTGCGCGAGGGCGAAGTGGAGGATTCCACGGAGATTAGCTCGCAGATGTGTAGCAGCCTGGGCACCCAGAGTAGCACGCACAGCAGTCAGAGCAATTCCAGTGGCAGTGAGCTTGTGCTGCAGCTTAAACACGACACAGTCATTGATGAGTGTTGTGAATCACAAGCGGAGTCAACGGAGCCGCCAGCTCAGCTCAATGAACTGGCGTCCACCACGGAGTATTTGCCTGGCTTGGTGCACATCTCGAGTGGCTGCGAGCTGCTGCCCTTGTTTCCCAGCTGGTCGTTGGCTTGCGTTGGACCCAGTTCCATTTATAGTCATAACACCGGATTGCAGGAGCATTTCCAAAGTGGTTTTCTATCGGGTGCCAACTTTCTGCTCCCCTGGGATGTTCATGTGCGTCTCGTGCAACCGCACAAGCAGCCACAACAATCGCAGCAGCACTCAACACAACAACAACACCAACACAATCACAAGAAGTCGCAACGCTATCGCAAACAGGGCGATCGAGTGGCACTTAAGATCTTTGTGGGCTTCGAGTATGAGTGTTCCCGTGGTCATCGGTTTATGATGTGCAGTCCGGATCGTGTGTTGCGCGGTGGTGCCGACATTGAACGTGACACCTGCATCAAGGTGGTGAACAACAATATGCCATTGTACTTCCCTTGTCCGTGTCGCGGTCAAAGCACTTTTCTGGCCCAACTGATGCGCATTCATGTGGTGACGCCCAAGGCGCCAGTTAACATCATTCTGGATCCCAAGGTGCTGGTAGGCAAGTATACCTTCACCCTGGGATGCAATATCTTGCCGCGTCTGTCGCAGAGCGCCTATTGGATCTTGAGATTGCCGAATGTGTATCAGGGCGATGATATGCTTATTGCTCCACCCCAAAAACTGGAGACTGATGAGATTATGACGGGTGGTTGTCTGCTTGCTGGCATGTTTGGCATCGCCGAAACGGATGCAGCGGATGGCAACGAGGCAGGACAACTCTCGGGACTAACTTTCACCAGACTTTAAGCTGTTATACACACGGCACGATTGTAAATATAATGAAAACAATTTGTTATATCCATAAATTTAGTTGAAACTGAATGTAAAACTCTATTATATGCCTAGTATAACAATAAATATTTAAAAAAAAAAAATTCTATAACCTGGTGTAATGGAATATATGCTGATCTTCGCACATAACAAATTGTAGAACAGATCGTTTAAAATGTAATAAATGTAACACATTTATTCTGTATAATACAGAAAATTTATCAGCCTTATAACAACAACTCTTACCACTTTTCCCCATAAGCTGAAAGCATTTCCGATTTCCATCACAAGATCTTTGAAATAATCTAGACAATTGTTGGTTTATGGTAACGATTAATGTAATCTCTTCAAGGCTCTTGCTAATATGAGCAGTTTTAATAATAATAATAATATGCGTGAAAATTCGTAATTCTTATGGGCTTGGTGGGGCAGGGATTTGGAAATGATGTGCCACAATTGGATATTGTGTAGATCACTCCATAGATAAATCAGCATACATAGAAGTAGCTTAATACTAAATTATAATACCATTAATGTTTTTTAAGAGTTGGTGCACGTTAAAAATTTCAGAGCTCCAACTGAATTGTTCTTAAATATAAATAGACATATACATATATAAATAAAGGAATACTTGGATAGTTTTCGAGTGATATGACAGATGAGGAGAGAAACTAATAGTAGGTTTCGTATAATAATCAATTCGAGTGGTCAGTGCTCTGTATAGTGCTGCAGTTTTGAAATGATAATGCTTGAATATCAATAGTGATAATAAGAACTATGGCCAAAAAAATAAAGATGTTGCTTTGTTTTTAAATTGAGTTCCACAGGCTGCTGCATGAGTCCCACAAGGAGTTGCTTCTGAATTATTACTTAGTGAACAAGGTGTTCCAATCAAGATTCTTGGTTCTTAAAGAGTTCCAATTTGATTGTTCAGTTGGAAATGTTGAAAATATTATAAATACTTTTAAATTATTATTGAATCCTTCGTCGGTCCTTCCGAAGATAAATTCGAAATATAAATTTTAAAGGTTGTTGAGCTGTTGGAAGAATTTCCACATTCAATTATCACTTAGACAAAAATTATAGAACAAGGTGTGAAGATCCAGAAATACTTCCTTAAAGCTTCACCTTCTAAAGGCTTTTTTAACTTTGAAGATTTTCTTAATATTTCGAATATTGTTCTTATGGGCTCCAAACGAATTTCCCAATTAAAATAGTGTCCACCGATGCTCAAATGAATTCTAAAAATACGTTACAATTCAAATAAGAATGGTTTGGGAACAACTTAGTTGATTTTAACTGGAATTTGCTCATGGATTCTTTAATGGTTTCCACATCAATGCCCAGTTAGATTCTATTCAATGAATTCTAGTTAAGGAAGACATCCACTCGCTTTCCCATTGAAACTTGTGCAGCACTTGATCCACAGCTGTCGCTGTCTAGACGTCCTCGCTGTAGATCTCCTCCTCGACTGCAAAGTCGTCGTGTTCAATGAAATCCCCGCAAACTTCCTCCTCGCAACCGACTTCCATATCAGCAAAATCCTCAGGCATATCGTCGTAATACATGTCCGCATCCGTGACCAGCTGCTGAACCACATCATCATCCTCCTCTTCATCATCTTCTTCATCATCCTCCGCTTCTTCCTCCTCATCATCATCCTCCTCGACTTCATCATTGACCATTTGCTGCGCTGCTGCATTGGACTGCTGCTGGACCTCATCCTCTTCGTCCTCCTCCTCGTCGTCACCGTCCAGCTCATCCTCCTCATCCAACTCCTCTTCGTCCTCCCCAGCCGAATCCATAGCAGGCAACTGTTGTTGCTGTTGATTCATTTGTTGCAACATCGACTGCACACGTTGCATATAGGCCTGCTGTTGAGCTTGTCGCTCCACTAGGCTGCACTTGCTCTGTGCATTCGGCGCCAGCGGCAACGTTGCTTGCTTCATGTTGTCCAACAGCGCCGTGTGCTCACGTGTCACGTGCAACGCCAACGCTGTGGCATCCGCATGGAGAGCACCACAAACAATGCACACCAAGGTTTCCCGTGGCGTCTGCATCACGTTGTTCATAGGCAGCTGTTGATGATGCTGCTGCATAGCTGTCGGAGGATTGGGATTAGGAAGGGCGTCCATGGCATGGGCTTGAATGTGCTTATTGAGATACGCCTGCTGGCTGTAGGCTTTGCCACAAATGTGACAGGGAAAAGGCTTCTCACCCGCATGGATCTTCATGTGGACACTCAAACTGGAGGCTTGGGTGAAACACTTGTCGCACAGCTTGCACTGGAACGGCTTCTCGCCGGTGTGAATGCGCATATGGATATTCAAGCTGCCGGACTGTGTGAAGGAGCGATCGCAAATGGAGCAGGTGAAGGGTTTCTCGCCCATGTGGCATTTCATATGCTGCACCAGCTCCGAGCTGGCGCGGAACGCTTGCCGACAGATGGCACACTGATACACCAGCTCCTGGGTATGCATGCGCATGTGTTCGTCCAGCAAAGCCTCCGCCTTAAACTCCCGCTCACATTCGGGACAAACAAAGCTCTCAACGGGCGCCGAATGGGATTTTTGATGCAACAACAGCGAGCTGTAGTTGATGAAGCCTTTGTCGCATTGCAGACACTGATGCGGTTTGCGCACCGCATGCGATCGCATGTGAACCATTAGGCTGCTGCTCTGGGTGAATGCCTTGGGGCAGAGTTCGCACTTGTAGGGCTTCTCGCCGCTGTGGATGCGTATGTGTGTGTTGAGGCTGCCAATGTGCGTGAATGTCTTCTGGCAGATGGAGCATTGAAACGGTTTGTTCGAGATGTGGGAACGTACATGCTTGGAAAGATCGCCGGCATTCAAAAGGATGCCTCACAATGTGTACACTGAAAGCACTTTTGGCCATTGGCACCGAGCTGAGCAGCCACAGCGGAGGCGCTATGTGCATCCCCTAGAACGTTGGCCTTGCTGCGACGTCCGCGTCGTCGCTTGATGGGCAGCGTAAGTGCAGACGGAGGAGTAGCAACAAGGGAAGGCATGGCTAGGGCAGCTGGGGCAGCAACGGGAACTGGCGTTATGCTGAGCGACGATGACGGTTGCAGCAGTATGATGGAGGTGGACTCGCGGGGATCAGCAGTCTGCAGTTGATACTCGTTGGGGTGCGATCCGGGCAGCAGACCACGCAGCGGATGCAAGTCCTGTGGAAAGCTGTGCTCTTGGAGGCGACTCTGAAGCTGCTGCTGTCGGCTCTGCTCCTGAAGGCGACTATGCTGTTCCTGTAGATAGCTCTGCTGCTCCTGCAGCAGGTTCTGACCAAGTGGTCGTCCTTGTGGCGCCTGTAGACGACTCTGCTGCTCTTGGAGACGGCTCTGCGCCTCTTGATGACTCCGCTGTTGCTCTTGAAGGCGACTCTGTTGCTCCTGGAGGCGATTCTGTTGCTCTTGTATCAAACTCTGCTGCGTATTTGAGTTGGAATTGCTCCCGGGAGCGCTGCTGCTGTTGCTATTGGAGCTGCTCTCGGTGGTGCTGTTGGAGCTGCTGCTGTTGCTGGAACTGCTGCTACTGTCGCTATCATTGCCATCGTTCTCATTGTCATTGTCACTCTCATCCGCATCGCTTTGCTGCTCCTCGTCGTCTCCTTCCGCCTCCTCCTCCGATTCAGGAGATTCAGTGCCAGGTTGTGATGCTTCTGCTGCTACTTCCAGTTCGCACAGAGGCTCAAATATCCAGCTGTAATCAGTGGTATCATCCTCGGCCGCCTGCTCAGCAGCCAAACGTTGTCGCTCCTCTAAGTGAGGTCCTTCCCTTACATCCTGCTGCTGCACTGTATCATTGGGATGCTTACTGTTCATGTGCTGATACAGCGACAGTGGGTGCACAAAATACTCCGAGCAGCACATGCAATGAAACGTTAAATCTGGTGGCTCTGCTTTCGGTGGCTGCGGCGTCGGTGCCGGCGTCAGCAGCGGCTGACAAAGTATGGGTGTTATGGTGAGCGGCAGATGGTGATAGGCATTCTTCAGCTGCACGGCCATTGTTGCGGTTTATAAGGCTGCAAACATAAATAAGACTTTAATTCATAAAATTCCTTTGCACATCCTGCATGCAAACCTAACCTCACATTTAGGATCCCAACTAACAATAGAATTCTGTGTAGACATTGCTGGAACTACTACCCAAGAACTTGAGTGTGGAGACTTTCGACGTTGCTAGTTGGGATCTGCTTAATTACAATGTGTAGACTTTGCAGCTGGCATCCTGCTTGCACCAATGGGACAGCAGATTACCAATTGCTATTTGCTTTATTTGTTTGCACTCAATTTACCCCTCGTAATCGCACTCACACTCATAACACCCTCTCGCTCGCACTTGCACTCGTAATGCTAACCGCAGCACAAAGTAAAAGTATTATTTGTGCTACATACATACTAAGTACACACTTAAGTGTGTACATATCACATACTCACTTACACACACACACATACACAACACTTAAGCATACATAAACATGTATGTATATGCATATGTTAATTTAATATGTGGGTAAAAATCAATTTCCGGTTTAACTTACCTTTTGGTTGTGTTTTTGTTTGCTTGTGTGTATATTTTATTTCCTAATAACGTTCTTCTAGCGTTTTTCTGTATTAACAATTCTTTCTAGCTGCCATTTAACGTTGCTCTGGCATTCATATAAACTATACATGTGATTATTTTAACTGCTCCACCATCAAATACAGGTTTTCTTTTTGTTTTTTATTTGCAACTTATTTACACTGTAGTCCCTCATATTTCATGTTGTTCGATGCAATTTTTATGCATTTCACACGCACACATTCACTTATCTGTCTTGCTTTTCAATTGCACTGCTCGGCCAATTGACCGAAACATGAACAATTACATTACGGTTGCAAACAGAAAAAAACAAGTCCTTTACAATTGGTGTTACAACAAAATAATACAAAACGACGCTTACTTATTGCGATGTGCTTGCACGTTACAATTAGCATGACGAACAAGTAGTGGTACACTGTCAGACACAGCAGTCGACATTTCGATAGGCATGTCTTATCAATTGCAGTTTCAGAAGGCAGGTAAAATTCCTTAAAATTTAAGGTTGCAGGTAATATAAAATACACAATATTTGCATATATTTTTTATGTTGCTTTTATTTAATAAATTGCAATTGTGAAGCGCTGCCTACTTTGGCTGCAGCTTTTGAGCAGCATACCTTTCACTCAGGTATATTTTCTGGTATTATTTAGATGACTGTTTTGTACCGCTCAAAGCGTGGTCACACTTCCACAACAGTGTTGCCCCCTAGCACTGCCAATTTTGTGTCCCGGCATTTTTGTCGCGTGCCAAACAATTTTGCTGTTAGTTTATTATTTAGCAAAACGTATTTAAAGTGTATTTAATTATTGAGCCATGGACAGTTCGTATCAGGCGCGACGAGGCAGCCTACTGCGGCAGCCACTAAACAGCACCAGCCACAATCAGACACATAATCTATCCATAACACTGCTGCCCGAGGAACAAGAAATGCTGCGCAACACAAGTGTTGGAGCCCTAGGGCTCCAAAGCCGCCTGCAACGCAGCACGTATAACCCATTGCAAGATGTGAGCAGCCTGAGTGGCGACACCTCGCAAATGCTTGAAGACATGGATGATGCGGATCGTGGACGCAGCAAAATTGATACACTTTTCACCCAGTTTCTTGAAGTGCTCCAGGCGCATAACAACGACAACGAAACGCTGGATGTGGTGCAACAGCTGGCCCAAGCTTGCGGCCAGGTCGTTGAGCAACTGGAGCTGGAAATGCAACGTGGTGTGGGCGGTAGTCAAGGTGCCAAGCAGCGGGAACAAAGCATTCAATGGTTAAAACAAGAAATCAACACTTGGCGTCTGCTTCATGCGCTCTACTATGATCGTCTGTTGCTACAAAACGATCAGCAAGGGGATGAGGATATGCAGGATGGTCCAATGTTGGGTGGCAGCGAGAAAGAAGTGATACAACAGCTATATGCCATAAATGCACCTTTAAGGGAATATCAATTGGTTGTGGATTGGCTGGAGAAGAGCTATGATCAGCATCAGCATCAATCGATGGCGCTCCAATCGCACGATCGCATGATGGCCTGGGAGAACACTCTGTTCCAGCTGGAGAATATGCAAGGCGCTGCGTTTGGGCGCCGTGGTGATGATATCTGCAAGCAATTGGATCCTGATGCTCCGGTGCGAGAGAAGCAGCCACTACATGCCCTCGATATGGAGGATAATGCACGATTATCGCGGGCCATTTTCGCAGCCATACGCAGCGGACACATCGAAGATGCGCTGAAGCTTTGCAAGCATTATGGACAGACCTGGCGTGCTGCAATTTTGGAGGGTTGGCGACTGCACGAAGATCCCAACTATGAGCAGCATGGCAGCAGTTTAAGCGGTGACGGCCACGAGAAGCTGCCCATTGAAGGCAATCCGCGACGTGATGTGTGGAAACGTTGCGCCTGGTTGCTGGCGGATTCCAAGAAATACGATGAATATACTCGCGCCACAGCAGGCATCTTTTGTGGACATCTGGGTGCATTGCAGACGCTGCTCCAGGGCAGCTGGCAGGATCTGTTATGGGCCCATATCAAGGTGCAGATCGATATACGTGTGGAGAGCGAGATTCGTGGCTGCTGCTTGAAGCGCTATCAACCCATGCCCGATGAATATTGGAATGGCAAGATGACGCTGGAGCAAATCTTTGATGAGCTGCATGTGGCCAAAGATGTCGGTGTTAGAGACTATGCACAAGGACAACTAGGCGTCATACAACAGCATCTAATCTTGGATACTTGTGGCGAACTGTTGCAGCACATGTGTCGCTGGCTGGACAAGGAACAGGGACAATTGCAGCCACATCAATTGCGATTTATGGCGCACATTGTGCTCTTTATGCGGCAAATTGGACGCATCGAGCAGACGGCACAACAGCAGCTGGCGGAACGCATCATTGCCGCCTATGTGGAGGCGTTGATACAACGCGAGCAGCCCACCGAGATTGCTTATTATTCCGCGGGCTTGTCCAACAAGCTGCAGGTGCAGTTGTACTCCAAATTCTTATCGCAATTGGAAAATAAGCGTGAGCGAGAACTTGCGTTGGATGCCGCTTTGCAAGCGGGTTTGGATGTGGAGCAGATCACCAGGCACACCGTTGAATCTATACGCTTGGCAAGCACACCACCTACAGCATTGGGTGCGCCACTGGCTGGCGAGGTCTCGGCCTCGGATCGTCGCAAAATTCAATCGCTTGAGTATTTAACGCATCTGATGGAGCAGCGTGGCGAACTCGTTTGGCAGGCGAATGCCATGATGCGTCACTACTTGGCCAGCCAAAAGCTGGAGTGTGTGCGTCTCGCCTTTGCCATGGTGCCACATGACCTCATCAACCAGCTGATCAAAATCTATGGTTCGCTCGACAATTTGCCGGCGCGTGAAGAATGCAGTCTCAAGGAGTATCTCTGCTACAATGTCTATTTGTTGGGCATCAATAGCTTTAATGAGTGGACACGTTTGCAGCAGACGCAGCCGCAACCGCCGCAGCAATCCGGCCAGAAGTTGCGGCATGAGAACTTTACGGAGCGCATGAATGCGGAGCACAAAGAGCAAACGTATCGCTCGGAGCTGGCACGCTGGCAGCAGAAGCTCAAGGAGCAGTCAAAGGGTAAATTAAATACTTTAATTACACTTTATGAAATGACTTCAGTAATTCGTTTGTCATTTCAGCCACCACGGATGCCTTGTTCAATGTGCTGCTGTTTCCCGAGAAGGGTTGGCTCAATGATCCCTTCGTCTCCAAGCCGCCCGAGAATGCGGCCTCGCTGCACTGGGAGCATCGGCAACTGCAGCTGGAGAAGCTACGCTCCATATGCCTGCCCGAAGTCGCATTGCTGCTTCACGAGGTGCTGCTGAAATCCGGTGACTATGCGGGTTGTGTGCGGCTGGCGGATGAGATAGCCGACGAACGGCGACAGCTTTATAAGGTGTACACCAAGCATAAGCTGGCCGAGTTGCTGGCCAAGATTGCCGATGCATCGTTGCTGCTGCTGAACAACAAACTGGATCCCTGGGGTTATCCCATAACAGCTTAAACACATTTATTTGCGCGATTTATTATTAAACATTTATTAAGGACTTGTTGTATCACTTACAATGCTAAAGGACTTGGGTTGGGGAGATGGATTAATTAATTCATGTAGTGGCCTCATTGCTCCCTTGAGCATCATCGCTGCCATTGCTGTGCTTCAGCAGATACCCGGCCAGGAATTTAATGGGATCGCTGGGACGTTCACGAGCCAGCGTCTGGAGGCCATGGAGCAGCACAGGCGCCACTGTTTGATCCAAATATTGGCGAGTTGGCAATGCGCTGGGATCGCTGCGTATTATTGGTGCTGTCGTTGATGCTGCTGTCGATGGTGCTGCTGCTGTTGTTGCTGCTGTGGCCGCATTGTTTGGTTTCTTTGCCGGTGGCGGCGCTTGTCCACTGGCTGCTGATGTGCTAGATGCTGCTGATACTGTAGTGGCCGCAGCGCATCCAGCTCCTCCTGCATTGCTATTATTGGCATTGGTACTGCTTGTTGTTGTAGTGGCGGCTGCTGATGAAACGGCGACGCTTCCCGCCGGACTTGTTGTTGCCTGTTGTGCAGCACTGTTGGCAACGGCTGCGGCGTTACTGGTTTCTTTGGTGGCTTCCGCGGTGGGTGTGGTATTTGTGGGCGTCGTTGAAGACTCAACCTCGACCTTGACCTCCATAGTTGCAAATTTAATTGAACAATAAGAATTTCAGTCGCGTCTTTCGCAGCAGTTGGTCCAGTTTATTGCGGTCATATGTTGAACTAATTTTTTGCTTTGGCACGGTCACTCTGCTAATATGCTTTACCATGCGATAAGTTTCCGCAAATATGCGACGGTCACATGCGACCGATAACGATATCAGGGTTTATTTATTTACATTTTATTTTTTCAGCCAACACACAGCGCTGCAGCCTGCAGCCATTTGTTTTATAATGAGTGCACGCAGCTTGCGACAGCGACCACAGCGAAAAGTTGGAGAGGCAGCGGACGATAATACTGGTGGGGAAGCGGATAAGACGAAGCGGCGAGGCAAAAAGAAAGGCTGCTACTACGGCAACAAAAACACCATCTATGATGAATATGGTAATATCAGAGCGTCTGGCTTGGATGTCTGCGATTGCATGAACGAGCTTTGCGATGGCTGCTGGATGGAATGTGGTAATTGTGGCTCCACGCGTTGCGGTCCACAATGTCGTGTAAATCGTAAATTCTTCTATGAAAGCTTCGATCATGACGGCAAGGCTCTAACTATTGTAAACAAGCATATCACTGGCAAAGTGTAAGATGAAGTCTCTAAATTGTAATTTTGTTTTATAAAATTAGCAGTATAAAAAAGCTCTACGTAGCGTCCAATAATTATAGATGTATGTAAATTTAATTTCGAATAAATAAAAAACTGTGCTTCATAAGTTTCAAAGTATGCATTATCGAGAAGCGCTGTAAAACTGTGCGTTGTTTATTCAAAAACAAAAAATTTTCAGAGGAAATTCTTATAAATGGTAAAATTTATGCTTGGCTTAAATAATTACAACCCTTTTTATTCACGATTAGGATTGGCTTAAATAATTACAACCCTTTTTATTCACGATTAGGAGGGTATATCTTCTATACATTTCGAATACTATCAAATATTTATTTTAGCAATTATATGCAAATGTTTGGTAAAACTTTATTTATCGATAACTATTTTCAAACTGTGATTAATCTGCTTTTCTGTTTCTGCCTCAAATTTAATGTATTTAACAAAGAAATTGCTTGAAGTTGTAAAAAGTGTACTTCTTTTTATAGAATGCAATAATTTTCATTTATGATTAGTAGGCAGTTTTTTTTTTTGTATTTCGATAACTGACAGTCATGATTGCCGATAACCTTCACCGCTAGCACCACGTACATCTCTATCAACGAGCAGCCCTCATCGGGGTGCTGAAAAAATTAAATTAATAAATTGCACTTAAGTTAAGTACTTCGACAAAGATCCGTAAAAGATGACGGAACTGCTTATTGATCCCGATATCCGCGTTTGGGTCTTTCTGCCCATCGTACTCATCACATTTCTAGTCGGCATTGTGCGCCATTATGTCTCCATTCTGATATCCACACAGAAGAAGGCCGAAATGACCCAAATCATGGACAGGTGAGCGCAAGGTTCAATAATGAATGATATGACAACTAGTTGACGCATTAACTCTGTTTGCAGTCAAGCGATGATACGCGCCCGTTTGCTGCGTGAAAATGGCAAATATTTGAGCGCCCAATCCTTCTCCATGCGCAAGAACTTCTTCAATAATGAGGAGACGGGTTATTTCAAGACCCAGAAACGTGCTCCAGTTGCCCAAAACTCATCGGCCATGTTAACGGACATGGTCAAGGGTAATTTCATTAATGTGCTGCCCATGGTTGTGATTGGTGGCTGGATCAATTGGATGTTCTCCGGTTTCGTGACCACCAAAGTGCCATTCCCCTTGACGTTGCGCTTCAAGCCGATGTTACAGCGTGGCGTTGAACTTGCCTCATTGGACGCCGCCTGGGTATCGTCGGCATCGTGGTATTTCCTTAATGTCTTTGGCTTGCGCTCCATTTATACACTGGTGCTGGGCGAGAATAATCATGCGGATCAGACACAAGCCCAAGCGGATGCTATGACTGGAGCAGCGATGACTATGCCACAGGATCCCAAGGCGGCATTTAAGGCCGAGTGGGAGGCACTGGAGATCACGGAGTACAACAATGCGTTGAAGAATATCGATGCAGATATGTTGAGCATGGCGAATGAAGCCATCGCATCCTAGCCTAGTTAACTGCGTAACTAAGATTAAACTACTAGCAAAATTTAATCCACGTAATTTAACAGAACAAAAAAGAAGCACATTTGTTTTTAGTCAAGCATTTTTTGCATTCAATAAACTTTTAATGCGAATTATCACATTTTTTGTTACAATTGAATGCAGTTTGAATGTTGTTGCGATTATTCTATGTTATTTTCAGATTTCCAAATAATTAACCTTTACTGTATTACATTTGAATAAACTTCAGAGCCAAGGGCAATAAATATATTGCTATTATTAAGTAGTTAAGAGATTTGTAATACCTTCGAAAATTATAATTTGTATAACAATTTCAAGTTCTCTTAGATCAACAATTTTTCCCGCATTGAGCTATAGAAGTGTATTCCACCATTGAAATTTTAAGGTTACTTTAAAATTTTATGTAATTTTCAAAGAAAACTTTCTATTACGTTACACAGAATTTTAAATCTATATCCCTGTGAACTTGTCTGCATGTATTAAAATAGCTATCACAAAAATCTACAGTGGAACCCAATTAACATAGCCATATTTTATGATCATATCTAAATGTCTAGGACTTTTAATTTAGTTGTTATGTGTCGCTTAGCCACGCCTCCCTCTAGTTAAAATTGAATTGAAACATTTAAAAAACACTATGTAAAAATATGAATCAATAATAAGCCTCCTCCGTAGCCTCGGTTTGGGCTGGAGGTTCCGGCTCTGTAGTAGCAGCTGGTGCTGTATCTGGCTCGGGACCCACATCCATTGACTTCGATTCCGGAGGGGCAACACCCACTTCTGTTTCCGTTTCCAGTGCCGTTACTTCCACATTCACTTGCTTGGGCGCCGTTTCGGGTCGTCCCGTGTTTAGGGGCGATGGAGGACGCGCTGTGGGCGGAGCTTTGAACTGTTTCTCTTTCTTGATATCCTTGGGCTTGCCCAGCAACTTGTAATCGTTGGGTAGCTCGGCTTCCATGTAAAGTTTATCGGTGAAGTAGATGCGTCGAATGCGCACATTGGCATGTACTTGGAGGGAAACAGTCTCCAAATAATTTGAACCGTAAGCGCGACGCGTAAAATCGGCCAAATTGAATTGGATCTGATTCCAGCCCGGTGACATGCCCATCGGCATTGCTGTACAAAAAGGTTTCACCGAAGTTTTACTCTGGAAATTGGACACACGAAAGCGGCGCATGAAACGCTGATCATCTTGTATCTACGTCGCATTTCAAGTGAATCTTTAGCGTCAACATAACCTCACAAATGTTAAAGCTATAGCTCACCTTAACCTCAAAACAAAAGTATTTGTGCATATTCTTGATGAGCAGGACTAGAAATGGCAACTTAATGCCAAGCTCAGCCTTGCAATCACTGGGACAGTGTATAAATGTAGTGGACACATTGGATCCCATAATTTCCAGCACCAGCGATTTTATATCTTCATCGTAAATGCGCTTAATATAGCCATTTTTGGTCTGTTCAATTGTGAATATTTCTTTAGGAATTCTAATTTGTATCCCTTCAGTATACTTACAAATGTGGACCAGTTGTCCAGCGGAGAGCTGCCCACACTGTAGAGGATCGTAAGGAAACCCTTCTGATATGAAGCGCGATACATATTGAAAGCGCTTTAATAAATAATTTATCGTCAAAGCTATATATATATATTTTGTACTATGAAATATTCCAGCCAGTTACAACTTGATTTGATGCTGACTGAAAATACACGACAAACTAACAAAAATATGAATAGAATTTATGATTGCAAATAGATAAGACTTTGTTCACAAGTTTTATAATAAAAAAAGATATGATAAATTTGCCAATAATTGGCAAATAGCATGAATTAATTGAAGAGTGAAATATTTCTATTTACTATAAGTAAATTTCGTTTTAGAAATAACAAAATAGTCATTATTTCTTCAATGAAAACTAATTGTAGAAGGGATTATAGGTGATCCAGTGCGCGCGCTCCTGCTCCTTGTCTGTCTTGTGACTGGTAAAAAGTGACTTGTATACATCGCTAGCCTTGGGATCTTTGGCCACGCTGAAATCGGTCTTTAGGCGCTTCAGTTCCGGATCTTGCATGGCATTCACAGCGCCCAAACGCTTGGGATTCGCTATGACTTTCACTTTACTACTGTTGCTACTCGAGGGTTTTTCGTCCTTGGGTTTCTCTACTTTGCTGCTGGAACAGGTAGCGGTCTCAGTAGCCTCCACAACCGTCTCCGTTTTGACGCTGGTTTCTGTATTCTTATCCTTCTTTTTGTCCTTTTTGGATGACTTGCGTTTAGCTGCACGCATCTCGGTCTTGACCTTCATCATCTCCAAATCTTCCTCGTTGCCATTAAGCACTATGACATCCTCCACGCCATACGGCTGCTGACACAGCGGACAAGTGCTCGCCGAGCTGCCCTTGATCTGTTTTAGAGCACGCTCCGACATCACGCAGCCACAGCTCCAAAGTGCCACAAAGCGAAATTTGCCCGACATTTCTAGACCAATCAGTTTGCAGATGTAGGGCGCATGACGAGTGTCCAGCAGTCCTTCGGTCTTGTCCTCATCGGTGAAGGCAGGATTCGGTGTCAACTGCAGCGTTTTAATGTCCTTCATGCTGCGCACATGCGACGAAGTCTCGGGCATTTTCTCTTTCTCCAGCAGACGCTCGATGACACTCTGCTTGGAGTATAAACGGCCCATGGTGCACATGGCAATTGGCTCCTGCAGACGCTGCTGGGTTAGCGCACAGTGCAGCCAGCGAAATTCACGCTCTGCATCTTTGTCTTTCTGCAAGCAAAGCGTTAACTCAACAATGGAAATTGATTATATAGACGACTTACCTGCTCGGGCTTTTGCTTGACTCGCACAAGCTCATCGCGTTTTGGTATGGTGCCACCATCGCATCCCATTTTTAAGCAAATACACTTAAATTAATGTAATTAAAGTAAGAAAAAATTTTAAGCTGCAGCTGTTTATGTTTTTGTGGTGAATCATCGATTACTAGCAAACACAATCGATGTTTCACGCATGGGTAATATCGAAAGTGCCAAAAACTATCGTTTTGACGATAGTTCAGCCAGTGTTGCGTCTTTGCAAAAAGAGAAATTGCAGTGATGCTCAATAACAAATGGAAATTTTGTTTACGCGCTAAAGTTTATTATTAAAAATCTTAAACTAATAATTACAACTACAAATTATATATACTTCTACGCATCTGTGAATGGACAGTGTTTGGCATACGGCACATCAATGCAAATACAGCCGCGCGCGCTGAAAATATAGTTTTAATTTAACGGGCGCCACAATGAAAATTTGAATACTCACTCGTCGGGCGCGTCGTTTCCTATTTTATAATCTCGCAACAGCGAAACAAATTCAAATGGATTAATGCGACCATTAACGGGCAGACGTTTTGGCCCCGAAAGATTTACGCAACCATTGGGACACGGCACGCCCATAAATTTGGTGTGCTTCATGGTCGCCGTAGCCAAATAGCAAATGCTCAGAAAATGCGAGCACCGAGAGCGCCCTATAATAAAAAATATATGTAGTAAATTAAGCGATTCTACATGTTATATTATAGTTTCTTACTAATTGGATTGCCCTTGCAAAAAGGGCTGCACGCGTCCTCCATTAATACAGTAATTGAGATGCCCCGTATTGTCTTCTTGTCCCAAGAAGCCCGCATTTGTGTGGAGCACCTGTATAACAGTCGCGTCGTCTATCGATAAACGAAATCGATTACTCTTCTTGCGCTCAATAAGAGGTCGCGCGGGGTCCAAGCCGATAATGCGATATTGCTTCTTGGTCAGATGATTGCTAATCATGCCACAAATGTGGGCGCCCAACGAGTGCCCCACACATGTGATCTTCTCACGCGTGGCGCCGTAATGCGTGAGAAATGAATATACTTGGGCTGTACACTGAGCAGTTAGTCGCGTGTTGATTAGAGAGTGGAGATAACAAGGATATCGTGTAAGAGGTCGCCAATCCACAGTGATCACATTAAAGTCGCGCATCAAATATGCTGTGTGTGGGGGAGAGTTAACTCTTTTTTAAAACTGTTACTCAATAGTGGCGTATGTCATACTCACTAACCGTCCCTCAGAAACTGCAGATGCTTGTCAGTCGCCGTGCCATTGAAGCCATGCACTATGAAGACCGTTTCGCGCTGTTTCCCAAATCCGCCCTTGTACAATGTCAACGGATTTTGGATGTTCAACGGCAGTCCGCTGCGTGGCCCAGTGCTGCAATTAACCAAATCAAGTGCAGCTTTTTTTTGTGGGTAAGTGCATTCGTTTATTGTACACACATATGTCTATTTAATTGGGGGACTAACTAATAATATACGCATGCAATACGGATGTGAAATGCGTAAGACTTCATGCTTGAGTGAGGAGGGGACATGATATAATTGAGTGTCTCATAAAAAATGAGAGCTTGCAATTCAACTATTTACTATATGTGGTTGTTCCTGTTTTTGGCTACTTGTAATTCAACTGCTGTCTATTGATTTCAAACTATGTGAGTTTCATGTTTTGTAAGATTTCTCTGATCTTTATTCCTGCTTATTTTCATTATTTATCCATCTTTAGGTATTCTTAAATTATTGTTAATTGCAACTATAACTTTGCAGTTACTTCTCTGTTACATAAATTCAAATTTAACTTCGGACAACTCATAATATTTTGGCAACATTAGCAAACTTTATGAACAGTCTGTTTGATAAAATTTCTTTCGTCTCTTAATTACTTTATAGTCCTTATTTATGCTTCAGCAATTATTGTTGTTTCCTGTCTCCATAGATTTTTCTCTAATCTCAAATTTATTTTCAATTCAACTTTGTGGTTTTTCCGGTTGAAAGTAATTGCACTTTAATCGGTTGTCAACTGATTTCAAAGTAGTTAAATGAATTCTTTCTATTTAAATAAAGTTGGAAGATTTCTTTGAGCTTTCATTTGATTTTGGAATTCTATTACTACAAATGGTATTTCTTTTGTACCAACAACCTGGATATCACTTGAAGTCTTTTATATATAATTATTGATTATTTTGTATACACTTCGCATTGAATCCGAGTTTACAAGTGGATTTTGAATGTTTTTTTCCTGACGCGTTTTTAGTTTTATTATTTAACATTATTTGTGGTTATATAATTTTAATTACAAATATTTGTTGTAAGACTGATCACGAACAATGCATGAAAGTCTCTGTAGTTCTCAAATATAATATAAAATGTCACTTTATATTCAATATATTTTGTTACTAAGTTGAGTTTTATTATTTTCTTTTGTAGCAAATTATAAAACCCACCTGAAAAAAGAGATTGTACTGAACATTTCTAAATAATTTGTCCAATCTTATAACGCATTAACGACTTTTCACTTACACCTACATTGAATTCTGTGATCCGCTATAAAAGTCAATATCTAATGAACGAGTTCAGCAGTTCAGCTCTCTGCAGGTGGGAGTGAGGAAATATGAGACTCTTAAGTGGAGAGGAGATGCTCTACGTTCTCCAAAGTGAAATGAACAAGTTTTCTAACGTACACTTGACAAGATCACGTAATCTATGGCTTCTACTGCTATTACCGCAACAGTTTACAAAATTTGCCAGCCAAACAAGGTAAATGGCAACTTGGACTAGACTCTTAGAGCCACTTGGACTTGACCAACAGCCAGTTAGGCGAGCAGACAAGTTGAACGACTTGCGAATCGGTATTTGAAAGAAAAAAAAAAAGTTTTTATTTACTAATGAAATTGATGTCATTTTCGACCGCTTTTCTCTGTGCCTGGATCAAGATGGCATCTTTTAAGTGGGTCATCTTGTTTTATACTGAAAACAAGTTGCTCGCCCATTATTAATTGCATACTTTACGTATCCTTGTGGTTGCACAAGTTTCTTTATTTTTTTTGGTGGATGGCACACTAACCAAAAGAATTCCATGGCCAGCCTTAATTTCTCACACTTTCTCCCGCAGTAAAACAAATAGGTAAACTGATCACTGTGTGTTTAGCATTAAAGCTCTTTGGTAACTAGGACTTTGGCACATAAATTAGATACGTTATGCAGATTATCACACACAAGACTTTAATTGGCTGGCAGATCGAACATCACGAACTTACGGTGCATAGAGGCGATGTTCGATATAGGGACTGGGGCAAAAGTTTTTGTCGCGCAAAAAACAACGCAAGACATTCAAATCCAATGCGCCGCTTCTCATCAGATTCTTCCAATCCATTTGGTTTAGCAGCAAACTTTGTGCATCTGCAAAAAGTTGGAAGATCGTGAGCGAAACTATTCTCATTTCATTTTGCAGATGCTGTTGTTGTACCTTTGGCAATTAGCGTTAAAAGAAGGCAGATTGCAATTACAAATTTCATCTTTAGTTCAATTTGACTTTCACTCTTGAACTAAGTGCTGTTAATTGCAGTTACTACATATGAGTTCTTAATTATTTTTGTAGTTTTAAAGTTGTTGTAGAGTTACTTTAATTTACACATTCTCATTTTAATATTCTTGTTAATGAGCTCGTGTTTTGAATTTATTAATATAAATGTTTATTTAGGCTTTGCTTGCGCATTTCTTTTTTCTAGCATATATTTGTATTTTTTTTTTTTTTACAAATAAATTGTTTGCACTTTGGTAAACTTGTTATATTTTATTAATATCAATTATTCACTGCAAATTTTTGCATATTTTGATTTTTCTTCAATTTAATTTCAAACACATAAATTATTTATGTTTATTTGGGCCACATTTAATATTTATTTTCCACTTCACTTCCACACTTTGTTAATCGATAATAATTTGTATAATTTTGGCATGATTTAATTAAACTTTTTCTGATGCAATTTTGTAATTATTTGCTGCACGTATCGTCTGCAATTATTTATCCTTTTAAGTTTCAAGGCGAGTGCTGTTGTTGACGTGTTTCCCATTTGCGCGATGCGCTTCGAATGCGCCGAATGCAATGAAAATTGTGGCAGCCACAAAGTTGCAGCCACAAGAATCGCGCTGCTACCGCGGCAGTCGATGTTGCTGCTGTTGCAGTTGCTGTTTGCTGCAACGATTCCCGCCACCTGTTGCCTTGACTTTACCTTGGCGGCGCAGACGCGAATAGTTTATGCTTGACTTTGTTTTTTGCTGCGATGAAAACTCGCTGCCCAATTCGACGGCGCACGCAACTCTGCACTGCTTTTTATATACTCTAGCCAAAGAGTAAATGCTGTAGAAATTGTCAATTGTTTTGGCATAATCAGAATGCTGCATCTGAATCGTGTAAATTATTTATGAGACTCATTATTGTCAGAAGCGATCGAAGAAATTTTGTGAATTTCTACAGCTACTGATAAAATGCTATTTTGTTAGTGTATTTCGAGTTCATCGCACTTGTCCGTTTATTTCTCTTTCTTATTTTGATTTTAGTTTCGTTTCGTTGATCGTTTATTATGGTTGTAGTTTTTTTGCAGCTCTATCTTGCTCGATCTTATGTAAATTGGGCTTAGTTATAGATTGTTTTAAATGCGTACACTTACTACATTTGTTGTGATTAGTTTTCGTTTCGTGTGCTTAAATTAGTGTTATGAAAGATTTCAACGAAAGTGTTAAACAATATGTACGGGCAAGTTCATTGCTTAAGTCATTCGTTTTGATAGCGTCGATTTAATCGCAAGTGTTCGCATGAATTGCTTTTAATCACACGACTTATGTGTAATTTGGCATTATCTGTAACGCTTTCCCATTACCATTTTGGGTGTTTGGTTACCCAAAATAAAATCTTATCAAACAATCTTTGTGGCGCCTTTTTCCATGCTATGCACGAAGTAAATACTTTTCCAAAACTTTTACTGTCGTATTATAACGAGAAAGAGTTCAAATACACTTATGCATATGAAGGTGATATAGAAATATGTACATACATATATTAAAAGAGACCAACTAAGCAACGAGGGCGCAAGTAAAGTGAAAGATTTAGTTGCAAAGTTATTGATGACGTTAGCCAGAGATTTATGGGTAAAAGTATAAACAAAACTGCCTTTAGGTCCGGGCCGCAAAACTGGACCAAGCTTTGAAAAATGGCAGGGGAGATTAAAACAATATTTTAGTCATATATTTTATTTATTTTCAAATATGTAAATAGAAAAAAGACGGCAAAGGGAGTTGGTCTAGACTCTTAGCAAAAGCGGAAACTTAGAGCACAGCGAAAGTAATACATTAAATGTAGTTTATGTTTACGAAGTACAGAGATCAATGGGTGGCAACAAAAGCTGAAGAGATTAAAGTGCTTTAACAAACAGGTTTATTTTTATAAATAAATAGAAATAAGAATTATGTAAAGATGTAATTTCAAATTTGGCATGTTTAATTTCTTATGAAAAAAGAGCAGAAATAATTAAACTCCAAGTTCAATAAATTCAATAAGTCCTCAAAAATATTTGGTCTTACAAATGTAGTAAATTATACTTTTAAATTTCACATAAAATAAACAAATATTTAATAGTGCTCCAAGAAAATATTCTTAAAGACAGTTTCAAAAATGTATCTTACACAATTTTAATTAAAGTTTAATTTAAAAACAATTCTCTATTGACATTAGTTGTTAAATTAAGTCTGCAAATCTCTAAATTAATACGCCATCTGATTAAACTTACCTGGTGTACAAATGAAATCCGATATAATCCCTTGGACATGATTGCAGCAGCAATAACTGACAGTTGAATGGATTGATGTCGAAGTTGCCGTTGCGCAATAAGAATTGCAATGCCTCCGCGTTGAATTTGGCTAATGACAAAAACACACACTCACACTTATATATCACATAAGGTAGATAGATTATCACAATGATATTAGCTACAACCTTTTGCCAGTTGAATGAGAGAAAGCGACAATAACAACGACAACATCAATGGATTACTGGACATTTTATAGTGTCAATTTTTTGTTTAGTTGTTATTTCCAAAGAGAATGCAATTAAAATTTGCATAAATATCACGTAAGTTAAGAAACAAAACTGAGGTCGATAAAGACTCTCGGTAGACGAAGCACATGGAACGCGTCTGGGTAATTGAATGAGCTCGTTGTCGCCGCTGTTGAGGCAGATAAAAGCCAAAATGCTTGCAGACTGCCAAAAGTCAAAAACCAAACGAAACTTGGCCCCGCTCGCTGAGACCGTTTGACATTGCAATGCTTAGAGTGTGTGTTTTTGTGTTTTTTTTTTAGTCATATGCTAGTTACTTACATCGTTTTCATCTCGCAGTCGCACCGTCTAAATCTCTGTCGCTGCCGCAGTCGCTGCTTCAATCTCTGTGTTTTGGCTCGTGCTGCTTTGCGTGTCACCGAAACCCCATTTCCATATGGCTGCCCAGCCTGTGCAGCGTTTCACAATGCACAAAATATATTATAAATTGTTAGAGCCACATACCATCGTACACTTGGTCTATTGGCCAACAGCCAAATGCTGTACAAAGCACCTGCAGGCTCATTTGCTGCCACTTAATCTCTATCGCTCGATTATCCATCCACCTTCGAGTCAAAAGTTGGTATTACTCTGCCAGCAAATATCCATTTGGCTACAAATCGAATAGGTTTGCATAAATGACATCAAAAGTGATTTTTGCAACATGTGCTTAAAGGTGTAAATAATGTGACTTTGATGATAAATTAATCAGATTTGCAAATGCGTCTCTCAAATAAAGATTCGACTAATCAAATGAGATGCAAAGTTGACCAATTTTTAATGATAATGGCAATGTCATATTTACATAAATTTATGTACAATATTCTAGCTACAATCAAAGCGAATAAAGCCTTGAAAATGTATTCTTTTAAGTTATTTAAATCGGCAAATCCTTTTTTATATTTCACAGATTTTTCTTTTCTTTTTTAGCTTGTTAAAGTTTCTAAGTCATTTTCACTTAAAACATAAATAATTCTTAATATATTGGCATCGAAAACTGTAGTTTTTAGAGGTAATTTTTAATGTTCCCAGAATTGCAATTCATTCTTAAACTTTATTGTTACTCATTGCGATAGTTTCTTCGTTTTTAGGTACTCATTCAGTATTACCATAAAATATTCTTAAAGTTTAGAGATGCAAATATTGCCTAAAAAGTTCAGCTTTAATTTTTTAAGAATTGTTTTTGATAGTTTTCTCATTCAAATTACATTCTAAAGTTTCTAAGTTTTAACATAAAGAAGAAAGGATGAAGAATCTTTATGTCTGAAATGTTATTCATATTAAATACAATAGCATTTTCTCATCCAAATTACATTTTAAAGTTTCTAAAACTTTGAATTGTTCTATAAATAATTCTAAATATTGTAAAAAGGAAAAGTGGTCTATAAAGCAGACCTTTTATTTCTTTCTTATTGCCAAGTTTACCATTACAAAGACTTCTTCACTCTTGCCATATGCATTTCGCTTAAATCATAAACCCGTCTTACTTCCATATCATCTATGTATATACGGTAGCAAATTATTTGGTGGATGACAAAACAAGAAAAAAAAAGTAAATAAAAAAGGGTTTACTCTACTACCGGCAACATAATAGTTTGGGCTTTTCATTGTGGTTAACCGCTTAAACGGGACCGCAAAAATAAATAAACAATAGCAAGGGCCGCTAATGCTGGTGATTGAAAGCAATGAACCTCTGGGTCGCGTGACTGCCTGGCCTATAACACTACTACTATAAAAAAGCAACAACAGAGTAGGCCCAAAGTCAAGCAGTGTCGCGGCAAAACGTTTTGCTTTCTGATATATGGCAGGGAAATGAAAATGGAAATGAAACTGAAACTGAAAATGCAGTGAGAAGAAAAGATAATGCGCACAATTACGGCAAGACACCAAGCGAACCAACTGTTGCGGTTATTACACTTTCGAGATGGGAGTTTTGGACTATGTAAAGGGCTTAGATATTCCATTTAAAATATAAGTAATATATGTTATCAACTTTTCTGCTTTGAATACCGACTTCTCTATATATTATTATGTGTTTATCTAGATCTATTATTTCAAATTGCAATTGCAGTGTATTCTATAGTTCACATTGTTGTCGCCTTAAGTTTCTATTATATCTTTTTTTTGGTTTGCTCTTGTTGTTATGGTGCTGTCGGATATCAGCCAATCTGTTGCAACATGATTTACCACCGCATTTCCACTTGGCTTGTGCTGTTTTTGCATTTGTTTGTGCATTTGCACACGTTTTGCGATATACATGATACTACTTATAATACAAGATTGCATAATATTCCCTCTAGTTGCATTGATAATGAACTACATTGTCGCTTCATATATGAGAGATGTGATATTAAGATATTTTTACTTGACTTGCTAATTGGGATTAAATCAGTTCAACGTTCATAATTAGTTCAACGATTGTTTCCCTTTGGTACACAATTTTGTAATATTACAAGTTATGATAATAATGTTCCTTTTGCGATTTCAGTACGATTCCACAGTGATAATTGGCAATTAACGGGAATTACAACACCAGCTTCAAAGGTGCAACAAAGTATGCATCATTTAATTACACTATTAACAAATTAATAAAGCGTAACGATAATTTTCTTGTACTTGAGTTCAACATTTTTAATTTGTTTAGTTCGCTTTGTTTGGCGCATGAAATTAAAGTTTTATTTATTTGTGCGCGGCATTCAATAGAAAGCAGCAAGCAAACAGCATACAACAAATGCGCAGCCAACGAGAGCGTTAACTGAGAGCGACGGTTATTTTAAAAGACGTAGTTGAACGCAATTGCAACAGATGGCGCCACTTTTCGCTACAGCCGGTTAAAGGCTGTTAATTAACAGAGGGCTCTGTTGTGTGTTTTGGAATGAAAAAATATTGTGGTGGTATTTTGTAGATAAATATATTTAAGTGTAGATAATATAAAAATATCGAAATTAAAATTTATGCATTAATTTAATATGTATCTAAGTGATTTTTATTAATATCTTTTAATTTATATAATGAAGAGTATCTTGTTGGCTTCTTGAGCTACCAAGTATTACATAAATAATTTGAGGAAAATAAATTTAAATTAAAAAAATCTATATTTATATATTTTAATATCTATACATATTTATTATTTGAGCACCAAATTCCAAATTTTTAAGATAAAGTTTCGTAAATGAAAATATTTATATATATATATTATATTAGTCATAAAATATAAATAAATGTCTATCGCTGCAGCCTACAATTCATCAATTAATCTAATTTATTACTTTAAGGAAGGATATGCAAATTGCAATTCGAATAATTAAATCAAATATTTATTTAACAAAATATTTTCAATACATTTAACTTGTGAATTTAATTTAATTTTCGTATTCATCAGAAGCCTAAAATAGCAGTAGGCTTCTTTTAACAATTGTATTCTATATCTATTATTGTTATAGAGCCATCAACTTGCCACTTGAGTGCCTGGAAAACTGTTATCCAATTGAATTGAATTCGCTTTGTAATCGACATACTATACAACAATAGAAGAAATAGAAAATCAATTGATTGTTCCGAAAATCACTTTCATTACTTATGCAGTTTCCAATCAATTTTCAATTTGACGCCTCCCAACCAAAAAAAAAAAGTCTCGAAGTCTCGAGAACAGCGATAGTGCCAAAGACATCGACATCGACATCCACATCCACATCCACATCGCAAGCGGCTGCGACAACGACAACAAAGAGCTTAGCTACTTAGTTAGTTAGCCAAGTTTGTGGGCCAATGTGGGCTGTGATACTTTTGCTTAAGTCTAATCAAAACTGGCTATAAATTCCTTGAGTATAGCGTAGCGATTTTGCGATGCTTTTGCGAGTGCTTTTCCTTCGCTTCTGTTCTTCTGCCAACTTTACTAATTAATTGTGCACTTGAGAATTTTTGAGCGGCATCTCGCACAAAGCAAACTGTAAACTTGCCTTGCTAGGCAAAAAACTTGCCAAAGGAATGAGACACGAGAGAATGATAGAGAAAGAGTGAGAGAGAGAGAGAGAGAGAGAGAGAGAAAGGAGGAGCGAATGCAGTGAGAATGTGTGCGCTTGGTATGGGAACTTGCAAAGTTGATGAGTAAATAAACTAACAATTTTTCCTACTTAATTAACAAAATTGTTTTAATGCGCCGCCGTCGACAAAAATGCCAAGCGAGGCGTTTAGTGACGAGCAACATTGACTGACTGACTGACAGCGTGACAAACTGATGCATTGACTGCCTGACTAAGTGACTCAATGACTAAGCAAACATCACGGTGAAGCTGAGAATCAAGTGTGTGTGCTCAGTCTGCAAGGAAGCAGCATCAAAATGACGGCAACGCGCAACTTGATAATTAAACTTGGTGCTATGTCAAGGCTGTTATGAGCTTGTTTAAATCAAACATAAGTCTCGAATTCATTTGGCATAGTTTATCAACTTTATAAGCAATACCTTAAGCCACATAAATGCATTAATTATAGCGTCGAATATTTCAATTCTGTTGCACACCCTTTGATAAATGGCATTTGATTAACATATAAAAGGGAACTCGAAGCCAAGCCAAACTATTCACTCGCTGCCACAACCAATTTATTTGCTTGCATTGACAACTCTGCGCCACAATAAATTGCAACTCTGTAGCTCGCTGCATTGCGTCCTGCTGCTGCTGCTGCTGTTGCAACATTGCGGCTTATGAATTGCATTACAAATTCGCATAAATTTCGCGGCAAAGTAAGCGCAACAAATCGTTTTGTGCGGCGCTCGCATTTATCATCAAAAAAGACGCATCCATTGCAGAAATTCAATCTAAAAAGGCAACCGCGAGAATTATGAGTAGTTGAAAGACATTCTCATCGCTATCTATCTCTCTTTCTCTTTCTCTGGAGTTGGTTTTTGCTGATGCTGCTTTGACAGCCTTTGAGTGCGTTTTGTGAATTGACTTTTAAATGGCTCGACTTGCATTATTGCCAATCGAGTCACTCGATTTATTGGCCATTTAAAATGCTTTATGGAAATTACTCGCGATGAGGCCGCTAAGACTTGTCAGGCTGTTGGGAAACCAACATTAAATTGGCAAATCAAAGCTGATAAATATAAATTGATTCATGATAAAGAAAGCAATTTGAAATATGGGATTCTCTGTGATTTTTATGAAATTTTTGAGAATGAAAGATGAATGCAAAATTGTAGAATTTTAATTTGAATGTTATGACATTTCTGAAATAGGAAGATGAAGACAAAATTCTTAAAAATTTAAAATAAAGTTGTCGAAATTTTCATACAAAGATGTCAACCTCTTAAAATCTCAAAATGTTGCCTAATTCTGAAAAAAGGTTCCAATTTGTTTAACTACTTCCTAAAATCTACTTCTTAAAATCTCAAAATTTTTAGCTAGATGTTGAATTTAAACAAAAGGGAATTTTTAAGAGAAAAAAAGATATTAAAATATAACATTTTATGGAAAAATTGAGGAAAAAAAGGTTTTAAAATAATGTATTGCAATTAGCAGGCAAATATAAGTATAGCTGAAATAATAATACAGAAATCACTTTAAAGTATGAATATTTCTATGTTTTTAAAAATTAAATAATTTAATCGTTATTGAATTTTTTGAGATTAATCGATTGATTTTATGAAAGATTTAAATAATCTGTTAATTATGTGGGAATTAATTATTTAAATGTTGTTAAATGCAAATCACACATAAAGATATATCAAGTCTAATTTAAGTATTAAAAGTAGCAGTTACCTCTTAGTAATGCGCTTACAAATTATCTGTAATGTCGCAAAATTTTGATAGTCATTGGCATTAAAAGGGTTAAAGGCTTCACGACCGGAGCACGACAAAAGTCCAATGAAAATAAACAAATAGCTGTGTAGAGAGGCATCTCTTCTCACTGGGTAATCGTTGGCTGGTTGCAAAAGGGCTAAACAAATATTTGCAGCTGCAACTCCACAAATCACAAATGAGATGATGAAGGAAGCTCCTCCAACCAGACGATGAATCGTGGACGTGGGGAGCTCTGCTCTGGCTGTCGACAACATTTCAAAAGGACCTCAACATGACGGAAACGGAAACAACAACTTTCCCGCCTCCACGTTTTCAATGTTCTTGCTGCCTTTTAATGACATTTTTGCGCCCATTTGAGCTTCCGTTGGTGTTTCTGCACTTTGCCTTGTCGATTTTTGCAATAATTTACTTAAGAAAACTCTAAATATGTTTGCCTTTCCTGCTCTCCCTCCGCCCCCACGTGCGTCGATTGCTCGCAGCATGAGTTTATTGCCAGCAATTTCAGTTTGTACGCAGACAATTGTTTATGGCGTTTATCTTTGAGTCTGGCGATAAAATGCTGTGCAAAATCCATGTGACTTTATGCGACAATATCCAATAAATCTAGCATTCGCCCCAAGGCCTGAGGTGACTAGCAAAGCCCAACCAGTCACATTGAGGGAGGTCTTACTCTGTCGGCTTGACCTTCACAGCCCTTTCAACGCCAACCCCATTGGCAATGAGGCCTGCTGCATTGTTTGTATTTGCAGCTTTGTCTGCGCCTTTTCAAAGGGTTTAATTGTGCTTTTTGTCTGCCTGTTGACATAGGTATAGTCATCCATCCATATGCCAGTCTTTTCTTTTGCCTCCCCATCTCAACATCTCGCTTGGCATGTTTTGTATTCAATATTGTTCAGAATGCGAGGAACGTGTTAATTAACTTGTATAAATCAAGCGCTAATAGACTGAGAAGCTCTTGTAAAATATTAGGGTCTGCTGCAACTAAAGTGAAAGTGGTTTTAGATGCTTAATCTTTAAACATAATTGAGTCGAGTCAACTATGTGAACATATGGCTGAAAATCCAATTATGATAGAGTTCATGTAAATAAATTGAGTTTGAAATAATGGATGCTCAAAATAAACTGTTTAATAAGGATTATTTTAAATATTATTTGATGGATTAGACCTGTTCATTCAATCGAGTCAAAGATAACTATTTTTATATTTTTAGTATGATCTTAAAAATGATACAGATTTTTGTTGACAGTTTCATTTTATACTTGATCTTATACTTTGATCTTAGAAAAATTACAGTTTTTAAACGAATTAAAAAAAGTGTGCACAACTTGTTTTCTAGACTTTAAAAACTTTTTTATTTTTGCATATTTTTTTAATTTTTATTACAAATTTAACTATAGTAGTATTGAAAAGATCTATGAGGGTCTATGTAATTAAGTATATTTTACTTTAATTGATAAATCTACAATTAATTGTTAAAGTAGTCAATATTAATTTTGCGAAGCTTTGTTAAAATTTTCGTGATAACTTTATGACAAATTGGCTTTCCTTTTCCAGTAGCTGCTTTCGAAATTTCATGTAGCTTTCTAAGCTCACACATTTTCTAATGTCATATAATTAATATTTGTTCAAATTACGCTGCCACAAAATGTGGTCATATGTGGTGCTGCACTTGGTGTTGCTGTTTACGATGACTCAAGCAAATTTGTCAACCACCTCAACTCAATCCTCAAGCTCATCTGCGACTATTCCAACTCCTAAAGTGCTACAGATTAACCAAACGAACTTTAATAGCACGCTGCAAGCTAATGATGTTGTCTTCATCAACTTTTATGCAGATTGGTGTCACTTTAGTGGGCTGCTCTCGCCGATCTTTGAAACAGCTGCTCAACGACTAGCCGAGGATTTGCCTAGATCGGCAAATGTTGTCTTGGGACGCGTGGATTGTGTGCAGGAATTGCAGCTAGCAAAACATTATTCCATCATCAAATTTCCAACGTTGCGACTCTTTTATCGCGGTCATGAATTGCGGCAAGAATATCGTGGCAAGCGTTCAGTTGAAGCGCTTGTGGAGTACGTGAAGAAGCAATTTCAGTTTGCGATCAAACGATTTAATGATATGGAACAGTTGGAGATGATTGATGTGAAGCGACGCTCGATGATTGGCTTCTTCGATAATCGCACCAAGCCCGAGTTTGCCGTCTTCGAGCAGCTAGCGGAGCGCTATAAGCACGACTGTGACTTCTATCAGCGAGTTGGACCTCCGCTTGTCAACGTGTCGTATACGCAACAAATGCCAACGTTAGTCTATCGTCCCGATACGGCACGTACACATGCCACGGATGAGGTGTTTAGGGGTGATATGGCGATTAAAGAGAAGGTGGAGGCGTGGTTGATTCAAAAATGTTTACCTTTGGTGCGTGAAGTGGACTTTAGCAACGTGGAGGAGCTTATTGAGCAGCGTTTGCCTCTGCTAGTGTTGTTTCATCTGCCCAACGACATAAATTCGGTGAAGGATTTCAAGGCGATTGTTGAAATGCAATTGTCGGATTGCCGACAATTGAACTATGTCACAGTGAATGGCCTAAGATTTCAGCATTCTGTGCGACACATGGGCAAAACATATCGCGACTTGCCCATTATTGCCATCGACTCGCTGAAACTTATGTATCCATATCCCAAATTCAAGGATATGTATATACCAGGACATCTCAGGCAGTTTGTCGAGTCGTTCAATAATCAAACATTAAAGCACGAATCGTTGTCGTCAAATAGCACCGAGTTGCCAGCGAATTCGACGTTTAAACATTTGGGACCCTCCAAGCATCGCTATAGTCTGATCGCACACGATGAGCTATGAGTGATGATGTGCCCTCGGTTCATTTTGGTTTAATCTTCTTGTGCTAGGTCTTGCCTAGCTGCTTGATATCCGTGCTGCTGCTTGCTCTTGTTATTCTTGTTAATAAAGCTATTCCAGTTGCCGGCAACTTAATCAGCTCTTGGCGTTCCGCACACTTCAGGGAGCGCGCTAACACTACACTACACAGCAGGGAAATTGAAACTGGTAAATGCTTTGAGTTGTGGCATATTAAAGAGACTTAACTGATGTTGAATGTCTTACAGATTTCTATACTCGATAAAAGGATATTCTAAGTTTGTGCCAGCTGAAATTGTTCTATAATACTAACAAATATCTGCAGTCATTATGATTTCTAAAATAAAAATCTTAGAATCTTTTTTATTTTTTAAAAACGGGTGCTACAGTCGGCTGTATGGTATATGTGTAATGTAGTAGTTAGAGGTGGAGAACTATCGATGGCACTATTGGGACTATCGATGGTTGGCCACTATCGACACGCTCTCGATAGCGGCGCGCACTCTCGATAGTGGTAAATCGCTATCGTCGATAGTGGTCTATATTTTTAAATATCTTTGTATTCCCGCAACCTCCTATGGAAACTATCAATCACTATCGATGGCGCAGACTATCGATAGTTCTCCACCTCTACTAGTATATCGGCATACCAAAAATACTTTTTGGTATATTTTAGTTGCATTACTCAAACAAATTTAATTTATTTCTTATATTAAGCGTATCTTATTTACATTATTTTTCAAAATGTTTAATAAATATTCTAATTTTATATTTGCAACTCTAACTTAATAGACCTTTTGTTAAAATAAATAAACTTTTATCATGTTAAGTTAAATATAGAAAAATAAGGTAATTTTTTTATATATGTTTCACTATTTTAAAAGCATTAAATTCACGCAACAAATGTTGCCAGAACTAATTTTGTTCATAATATTTAAACTCTTTCATTCATGAATGAAAAACCAGATACTTGCAGCCCAGTGTAGCTGCATCTTGTAGTCCTCTTTTTTGTGTGTATTTGAGGCTCATGCATTTTGTAGCTGCTTAAAAATGCTTGTTTTTCGTTTGCCACGTAAAATGGTGAAAACAAATTGCCTGCAACTAAACATAATGGTTAAACAGACACCTGCTCAAGGCACTCTCAAGGAAAATCACTTGAGCTGCCTCAACTTCTGCTTCTTCTTCTACTACTACTACTGCTGCTGCTGCTCCTTGGGCACTGCACGAGGTCTTATCGTACTCGGCAGCCATTTGCCTCAACTTGACTACAGTCATGGCCTCTGCACAAGAGTTTTGCTTACTCGCTTACTCGCTCGCTCTCAGCTTGCTTCTTGCTGTCTCGCTCGACATAATTTGCTGTGGTTTTGCATTTACTTTGCATCCCAAGCATGCTTGAGGCTTTGAGGCTGATGTTACTGCTGCTGCACCAGCAGAAGCAGAAGCAGCAGCATTAGCCTGGTTTTGTTGCTTCTACTTGGCAGGCTAGGCTATCCAACTTGCAGCTTCCCACTTGACTGAGCTTGTCTTGTTCTTGCAGTGACTGGCACTTCCGTTTCCGGCTGCAACTTCACTTCCCCTTCCCCTCCATCTACCAGTTGTTGGTTTTAGTTTTATGCGCTGCATTTGCACTCTGTTTGCAATCACTTCAGCGCCATGGTCGTCATCCTCCTCGTCGTCGTCGTCGTCGTCGTCCTTGCGGTGTCTACGAACCAAAATCTGCAGCTGAACACTACCAACAGCAGAAACAGGAGCAGCTGGTGTCGACTTCAACTGAGTTGCAGTCGAAGGTGCAGTTCCAGTTGCTCTTGCTGTTGAGTACATTTTTTTTGGGTTGTTTTCCTATAAACATATGCGCATATCTAATTTGCTCATTGTTTTTCGTGGTTACAGATTTGCATGCTCTCAAACCACTGCGAGAAAACATAGAATGGAAATGGGATTAGCAAGATTTCGCATTATTTGCACTAATTAAAACAAGATTGTATATGTTTTAAATACAAAATTGCGTAAAATATTTAAAAATCAATTTTAAGAAATTTAATATTATACATTTTGTAAAATCTTGAAAAAAATTAAGCAAGTAAGAAAGCGCCAGTGGTGTGAGCTCACTATAAATCTGCAATATATTTTAAGTAAATGCAAATCAGTGCGGTGTTATTTTTAAAATATACCAATTTGATATACCACAAAAACGAAAATATACCAAACGCGACATTTGGTATGCTAGTATTAATATAGTACTGTATTCAAAATATACCATAGATATACAAAAAAGATCCGAAGAAAGTAATCGTTTTGTTCCATATAAGACAATTTTTTTAAATTAACTTTTACAATTTATATCTGATAGCAACCAATCATTATAATTACACTTGTGACTCAATGTTTTTAGATTTCTAGGGGTGGAAAATAAATAAAATTATATAAATTTAATATACTGAAAATATTTTGTTAGTACAATTGAAACATAGTTGCTATATTTTAATTATCATTAAAAATGTTATCATAAATATCATTACCACATTGTTGAAGAATCTGTATACAAGACCAAAGTTGCTAATATTATTGATCCAAAAAATTTAATTCATAAAAAGTATTACAAATACACTGACATTAGAAAACATTTCATTATGGTTTCATATAGTAACATATTACCATGCAAATTTCATCTTGAATATCATTAAGATATTTAAGAGTCTGGAAGTGACAATTTCGTTAAACTAAATTATTTAATTCTATGTCACATATGCAGTAAATAAATACTCGATAATATTCTCCATTTTCTGACAGTGTAGCCACACAAAGCCTGTAGTTTATCAACGCAACATTAATTATTAAATTCTCTTAGCCAAATGTAGTCATAATATTTTCTTGCAATGAATCCGAAGTATACACTTAAAGCCGTTGCACTCGTCTTGTGGAGCACGCCTCGCAACGCCAGCTATTTGTTCAACAAATTTGAGCTCATTTACACGCAAAAGAAAATAAACAGAAAGTGCAAGAAAAGCGCTGGGGAAAAGTTGAAAAAGCGGCGCCTCAGCTGCCGACTGACGACGACTGACTTTTAAGTCAAGTACAAAACTATTTTATTTTCTACTTAATTTAATTAGCACAGCACTTGTGTGTGTGTGTGCGAGGGTGTGCTTGAGTGTGTGTGCGTGTGTGTGCGTGTGTGTGTGAAAGCAATTTGATGCTGCAACTTTAGCGTTGCTTTTAATGAAACATATTATATTTTTGCCTGCAAGTTGAGACTGAGAGGCTGACGCTCTTGTTGCATTAATGAAAATTAACGTTTCCATTAATTAAACGCACTTCATTAATTGCATGACTGTATGTGAGAGTGTCGGTGTGTGTGTTTGTGTGAAGTCAACGCCCTGGACTGCCTAGCATTCCCTCCAGGCAGTGTAGATTTATCAAAAGTTCCGCATGCACTTAGCATTTAGATTGAAATCGCCAGCCAAGCTGCATGATTGATTGTTCCCATTTCACTGTGGACTTGCCACACCGCTGCTTTCCCCAATGGGGCAACTTTTGGTCTTCGGCGGTAGGGAGACACGTGTGTCTCTTTGTTGACACAGGTGTCGCCTGCTTTTAATTCTAATTGGTCAGCGTTGGCAATTTTTCGAAATGAATTTTGCATTACGTTGACGAATACTCTCCTTCCTCACAAAAGGGGCAAAATGGAATATAAGAATATACTCACTCACTGGGCAAAGACAAAGCCATCGTGACATTTTCATTTGTTCTTTGCGTTGTCATGACTTTCAATTTGTTGGCCAACAACAATTGCCATCATATATTACAGCTGTCAGACTAGAGCAACATCCAGTTGTCTTAGTTTATTAGAGCATGTATTAAGATAAGTTTTTGCAATTTAAATGCTAAAGTGAAGAATTTATCGCTTGAATAAAATTTAAAAATGAATTGGTTTTCACATAAAATAAAATAAATAAAAAATAAATTAGTATTTTAAAGAAAATTATTTATTTTTGAATCAATAATTAATTTTTTGTATTATATTATTTAATTAATTAATTTAATCTTATAAATATATACAATAAATATATTTTAAATAATAAATTCTTATAACAATTTTCCATTGGAAGTGAAACAAGATAAAGCTTAAACTTATGTTACAATTAGAAAAAATAATATTACGCAAAATGTAAAGTATAAAATTTAGTATTTCAGAAATTATAAAATTACTGTTTATTTTTAACAAATTTCATTTACAAAATAATAGTTATTTATAATTGTAATCAAGTATTGAAGTTATGTTACCTAATAACATATTCATTTATGTAATTGTATTTAGCCATACAGAAATGCGAGGATCTAAAGTGTTTTTTTTTTTTCATACATTGCATTCCAGCATTATTTTACCTTCAATTGTCCATTTTTTTCGCTTCGATTTCGGTTACCTGTAAACGACTTTTCAATTTAATTTTGGCCTTGAGCCTCGTCGTTGACTGTTCGAAAATTCGATAAATGCCATAAATTGCGCAACATGACTTATGATATCTCTGCCATTCGATATTTCTTTTTTTTTTCGTTTCTCCATTTTTTCCTTGCCCATCTTAATGTCAACACATTTTTTATGGGCAAATCTGAAAACGTTAGAGGCGCAATTCGTATTGCAGTCGCAGTGAACAAAGTGAACAGAGCAAAAAGAAAGAAAAGAAGGTACTAATAGCAAAAGGGAAACATTAAAAAGATAGCAAACGAGGAGAATTGGCAAATACAACAGGACTAAAGACTGCACTAAAGTAAGAGTGGAGGAAGTTGTGAAGTCTATGCGAAAGCCATTACATAATGCAATTAAAATAATAATTGTGTTATTATACCAAACAACGTTCATTGACTTCTCGTAAAGTTGGCACACTTCTCAACATGCGGCAGACCGTATTGAAAGGATTGCGAGTGGAAGTCCTTGACTCGATCCTTAATGGGGCAAGTGCAGTGCCTAGAACATAACGCAACGCATTGCAATCAATAAAATTCCAATTAAAATACCATAAAAACAAAAAGAGCAGCTAAAAATGAACACAAACTGAAAGTTTAAGTCGAACAATCGTTGAGTTCCGCTCGCTGCTGCTGGCCAAGGATTATGGTTCATTTAATTGGCTGGTAATCATGCTGCTACTTAATGTGGTCAGTGCACCTAGAGCCCAAGCAGAACATCAATCATAAAACTTTCAAGTGACTTGCTGTTCGCTTGGACTGCCTGCTGACAGGACGAGACGACAGCAAAAAATGTATTGGAATTTTGTAGTTTAAAAGTTTCTAGCTTAAGAAATACAATTTATCTTGTAAGCTACGGAGTTGGAGTAGTAACAATTTGGAAAATTAATTTGACTTTTTCGAATTAATTTATTAAAAAGAAATGGAAGTTTTTCAGTGACTAATAGAAATCAACGAAAGCTTCACTATATTAAAAAAAGTAGCTGCCTAATGACAGGGCTAGATGATAGCAAAAATGTATTGGAATTTAGCTTAAGAAATAAAATTTATCAACAAGAAGTGTCCTTATTCTTGTAAGCTGCAGAGTTGAAGCTGAAAGTTTAATCATGGGACTAGTAAAAATGCCATCTTTTCGAATTCATTAATTAAAAGCAAATGAAATTTCTCTAGTAACTAATAGAAACCAAAGCTTCACTAACTGAAAAGCTGAAACTACAAGTCAAGTCATTTGAGTAGTAAATATGTTTAAAAATTAATATTTGAAATTAATTAAAAGCAGACTGAAGTTTTTAAATGATTTAGGTTGTAAAATATAAGAATGTATTAAATTTTGCAACTTGCAATAAAATATTGCTATTTTGAAAATAAATGTTTCTTTTTTCAGATTTACTAATTAAAAGTTTGGGCATTTAATGAACTTAAAAGTTGCTCAGTGACAGAGAAAACTTATTAAACACGCACGTAATTTTAAAAAATGAAGTTTTCAAAATTAATATAGTCGCATTTATTAATTAAAAGCTTTACCAATCAGAGCACATGTATGTAAGTCGCTGAATGACAGAGGAAAGTTTTAAAGTTCCTCAACTGCAACCCAGCATAATTATCAGATAGATAAGCCACCGGAAAACTTTGCTTGCACAACAAGTAGTAAAGTTTTTAGTTGCACTTTGGCAAAGTATTTATTTATACGCTCTATTTATGATTGCGCATTATGCGCTCGTTAGCTGCTGTGTTGTTTATTTTGCCATTTTAGAAACATTTTCCACACAATCTGTACTCGTCAAACTTAAAGCTTAGCGTGAGCTGAGCTCATAACTCTGCTGCATGTCGATGTCATATTCTTTGGGAGTTTATGCTCGAAAACTCGCTGCTTTTTCCCCGTTCTCTATTTTACTTTCTCTCTCTCTATGTTCGTTGTAGCAAAAAACCATGACAGGCACTGCGACGAGTGCCACCAACGAAGCTAACATTGCCTGTTGTTGAATGATAACAGCAAGCCGCAATGAAAAACATTGCACCGCATAGAGAATTGGAGCGAGAAGGAGATATAGAGGAAGAGAGAAAGGGAGAGAAGAGGGAGACAGCTGTAGCAATTAATCTTTACAATGGCGTACATGCGAAATGGAGTTAATAAATTCCAAGTCACGCTACACCAGACACCAAAAGACTAAGAGCGGAGTAGTTGCAAGTGCTTCAAACTTTAAATTAGCCTCGAGATCTCGGCAAGTGAATGCGTGAAGCACTCACGAGGCATGTGTGTGAGTGTGTGTGTGTGTGTGTGTGTGTGTGTGTGTTAGTGGCTGGAAATATATAAAGCAAACTGTAGTCTACTTACGAGCGCACACGCAGGTAGTATACAACACAGCAGTTGCAAGTCAAGTTGTTCTGAGTGACGCTGTGGGATTTGATGACCGAGTGTGTGCCACAAAATGGCACACATATTCAATTAGTCCACAATAGTTGTGGCTTCCCCTATGACTATCTACTCAACATGAATATTTGCAACACAACAAACAACGTCAACTCAAACTGAACTAAAAAAGCATTCCAAAATAGGTTGCATTTTAAATTTGCATATCCATTCCACAATGTCTCCTTAAAGACTCCGCAACATTTCATTCTTGAATTTCTTAACGTTTTTCTCAAATTTGTCTGCTTAAAAGTTTGCTTTTGCGCTGTAAATTCCTTTAAGCTCTGTGCCGTCTATTATGCATTGATAAATGTGATTCAGTAGGAATAGAATGGCAAACGAGTACAACAAATATGCTGCCAACTTAATGCCATGATATATGTATATTTAGGGGGAACATACTCACACACTCACAGGCGCACACAGTGCGTATGAGTAATAATGCGACGAGCCAATAGATTTATGGTAAACGGCCAGGGCCAAAGACTCGCTTGTTTGCGCTCATGTCTGTATAAAAATTCATATAAATTTCACATTTGTGCAATTTATTATGGGCACAAAGATTGCGCGTCCTTCTTCTCGTTATCCTTATTTCTTTTATTCAGGCTGAAAATTAGCTCGTTTGTCTTCGGGCCTTACCAAGAATGCGTCGAAGAAGAAAAACCAAAAAAACAAAAAACATATGCTGTTTTAAAAATGCTAACGAGCAGCAGATCAAGAATAACTAACGTTATGTGGCCGCAATTCCTTTGAATAAATCAACAGGCGTCGTGCTTTGAACCTTTTGCCAACCTTTAAACTCCTCCCACATAACCTATAATCTCTAATCCTAAACAACCCGAGAAGGGCACACAAAACATATACATACATTTGCTGCTGGCCTCTTGAATTTATTGGGGTCAGCGGGGGCTTCATGTTGGAGGTGTCGAAGTGTTTGGTGGGGGGATTTTATACAAAAATTTCAAATGAAACTCGGAAAATCACAACTGATAATTGGTTGGGGCCAAACGGCAGCTGAGCTAAAGGCTAAAAGCATGAATTGAATTTAAATGGTTGATTAGTCGATGGGGATACAACATTCAAGGACGTAAAAAGGAACCTCTCTGTATGTGGTGTGAATTTCACATAAATATGTGAAGACGCATACAAAATTTATATGATGAAATAACGTTTAGTGGCAGTTATTGGTAGTGCGTATATTACGCTGAAAGTGATTTGCTTTTATAGTGTAAGAGGTTAAAGAAATAAAAATAAAATTGAGTGAGAAAGTGCGTATTCGAACCTTGGAAAAAGAATACTTTAAATAATATCAAAAAGACTTAAATAAGTTGCGAATAAATGTTATAGTTTTTAAAAATATTTTTCCGGTTTAGAATAGTTTTCTATATTTTTTGAGCTATATAATAATGGTGTTAAATATTTACAATGTACTCAAAAAATTCTCTTCCACAAATCAATCACATTGTTTCCGTTGTTAAATTTTCAACAATCTTTTATTTTTTAAAGAGAAAAATGAATTAATAATAAAAATATGGAAAACTAAATTAATATTCTTATAATTTAATAAAAATACTTTTGATAATTTATTTAATTCGTTAAAGTAATATGAAACTTTATAAAAGTTGTCTATTTTTGGCTAGCTTTTAACCTAAATTGCTCAAACATAAATAAATTATTGATATGCTTACGTCTTTGGTTTTAGTCAACTTATTTCTTATGCAGATCAACTAACTTCTCACTCGAATAATACATAGTTAAGTTGTTTTGTTTATTTAATCATTTCGAAAACCAGCTTTGAGTGAATTCGGCTTAGAATATGTTCGTTTTTTGAATGCGATAAATATTTAAATGGTTTAAATAATGCCGTGAGCAGGGGGCTCGTCGTAGCTATAAAATGGGAAATCCTCATAATAAGCAACCGGTTATAACACACGACTGTGAATGTCGCCTTTATTATTTTGTTTATGGAGCACTTAATTAGCATTTGTTTTTTTTTCTTTATTACTATTAACGTAGGCGCCTATAGCCTTCGTTCTTCATGCCATTCCAATTATTTGTGTGCGTTTCGGTAATTTACGAAGAATATTCAATATATGTATAAATTTGACACTTCTCTCTCTTCGATCATCTCAATTTTTTGTGGGTCTCTGGGTAGATGAGAATTGTATAAAAAGAGGGGCTCAACTGTTGGTTAGTTAAGTTTGTGAAGTCAACTCAAAGCTTAACTATGAAATTCTTTATCGCATTCGCTATGCTGATGGCTATCCTGGTGGCTTTCGCCTCCGCAACACCTCAGCACGGTGGTGGCCATGGAGGTGGTAACCAAGGACATGGTGGAAACGCCGGACATGGCGGTGGCAACCAAGGTGGCTTCGGTAACCAGGGAGGACATGGTGGACAAAGCGGCCATGGAGGACAAGGTGGACATGGTGGACATCATTGATTCAGTGACGTCAATGCTATCGCTAATCCCAATGATATGACATCTTTTGAAATCAATTAACATAAATGTAAAAAAAAAAACGAATGATTGCGCATCTTTTTTGTTAGACTTACAATGTATAAATATGTAAAAAACAACCAATAAATTGATCATAAAATTTAAACTCTATGAATATGATTCAAAGTTATTAATTCCAATTGGCAAAGGAGCATTTAAACTATAAAAAATAATGGTTCAAAGTTATTAATTCCAATTGATAAAGGAATATATTTAAAAAAATTTAATTAGTGATTTATAACAAATATTTGTCCAAGTGTTTCTATTTGCCTGACCCAATTTGTATTTGGGTGTTTCAGTTTCTAATTAGTTAACCGGCTCCAACTTATTATTCTATTCTATTGGAAAGTCATTGGAAAGGCAGCGACCAAAAAAAAAGGTTATGAAATAGAGACTGAAAATAATAATACCCTAACAGGTTAAATTAAGTCAGAAGCAGCGTTATTGTTTATGTTGTTTATGAAACAGCTAATTGCTAATAATACATAATTTGCGTTGAAGCATCGAAAATGGATAAACATAAGAATAATTTAATTTTTATTTGCAATATGCATTTAAAAACATTTTGTTTGTGCTACCAACTTGTTATTGTTTAGTCGTATGACAGGTATTGGACAACTTGATTAAACGAATTAAGTTCTGATTTTGTTTGTTTTTGTATTTCAAGATCAATAACAAAATTGTTTAAACAAACAGGGAAAGAGAGCCGGAAAGCTGTCGGGTGACTCGTCGCAGGTAAGAAATTAATTTGAAATTAAGAAACTTAATATGTTTCGAAATAACCGGTTGCAAATCACAAATGCTGTCTGCATTATTTTGTTTATGAGACATTTAAATTGCAATATTATTATTCTGTGACTGTTGTTGTAGGCGCACTTTTAAACTGATTTAAATTATTTGTCTGCTTTCGGTAATTTACCAAAAATTATTATGCATATTTAATACACACTTCTCCCTCTAACACTTCTGACCATATCTAACACCTTGAATTTGGGTGCTCTGGAGCTGAATAGTATAAAAAGAGAGGCTCAACTGCTGTTTGGTTTAGTTTGTGAAGTCAACTCAAGACTTAACTATGAAACTGTTTATCGCTCTCACTGTCCTGGTGGCAGTTGCCTCAGCGGCACCTCAATTTGGTCATGGTGGTGCTAATGCCGCTGCCAGTGCTTCTGCTAACGCCCAAGCTTCAGGTGGTGGATTCGGAGGCGGCGGACGTCCTGGTGGATTCGGTGGTGGTCCTGGATTCGGAGGCGGTGGATTTGGAGGTGGTCCAGGCTTCGGAGGTGGCGGAAGTCCTAGTGGATATAGAGGTGGCGGCGGTGGATTCGGAGGTGGTCCCGGTTTCGGAGGTGGTGGAAGTCCTAGTGGATATAGAGGTGGCGGCGGTGGATTCGGTGGTGGTCCCGGTTTCGGAGGTGGCGGAAGTCCTAGTGGATATAGAGGTGGCGGCGGTGGATTTGGTGGTGCCTCTGCTAACGCAAATGCGAATGCCAATGCTAATGCTGGTGGATTTGGCCGTTAATATTCTGATGAATCCTCAAGCCCTTTAATTATCAATAAAGACCAATAGATAAATAATTTGGCAAACTCTTTATGTATCAAACGATAAGAAAAAATAAATTGTATATAAATAATATAAGTATTTTTACGAAATAAAAAATAAATTGTATATAAAAAATAATTGTAAATTTACAAAGAGGATAATACCTTGATGAATATCCGCTATCAATGAGAAAAGCAGACTTTCTGAAAATTTTACAATATTTATTAACAGCATTTCATCGAATGCTTTGTATTGTTGTATTCATAAATTGTTTTTGAGATTAATAAATATGTGATGTGGTATCTATAGCATCTAAAATATTCAGTAACGAATTAGTTTACGAACTAAATATAGAAAACCAATCATTTGTTATTAGGATTCTTATTAATTCACGGCAAAAGTATACGTTCTATTAAAACCAGTAGATATGTAGCTATGAACCAATAAATCAAAGCATGCTTGGCTATTTAATACCCGCTAACCTTTTTCAATTAAATAAACACGTACTGTGGTATCCATGAAATATACCAAATTAATTTATCGCAATAATTCAATTCAATAATTTACTACATTGAAAGTCTACTACAAAATATACCAGATTGGAAGACAAGATCCAACACCAGTCGGTTTTTGCAATACAAAATAATAACTTTTTTACTTTATGGGGTAGAAAATATGTAAAATTCAACGATATGCATAAAGTAATAATACCCTACTACCAAATGGGTATCGGATGTGATGAAATGAAGTTTTCAAATGATTATCTTTAACTTATGAAAATTATAACTAACCGGTTGTAATAGCTTATCTGCTTTATTTACTGTTTTGTTTACGGAACAACTAACTAACATAACAATCAAATTTGCTTTGCGACTTCATCATTGTTCCTAGTGTTGAAGAATCTAGAACTCAAATGCTTTCAAATATTATGTGTTTTTTGTGCTAATATTAGAACAAATAATTTACATTTTTTACAAAAAAAAAAAACATTTGTTTTCTTTACACAACTTGTTGTTAGCAAGTTAGAATTGTATAGAAGACACCGATGAGTGGTTGTTTGGTTAGGTTTCTAAAGAGAAAATATAAAATTCGCAGCTGTCAGTTTGTCAGTTTTCATTTTGATTCTCTTATTCAGTTTCAAGAAGTAAACACTAGAGTATCATCTAAATTACCTCTCTTATTTTAATTATATAAGGCAAAATAATAATTGGTAATTATTTTGACTGTCAGTTCAATCGAAAATGTTGTTTAAATATGCAATTATTTCGATAATGCACTTCTACATCATCTAATGTGTGGGTGTTTGCTTACATCCCGTTAATTGAGTTAAATATGTATTAACCACATGCTAAGTAATTGCTTATTAACACATAATTAAATGATAAGCATTACAGGTTTTAAAATAAATATAAGAAAATGGGGAATTATTTGTATATTTAATATGCATAAATAAATGTGAAAATAAAGTAATTTGCGCGTAATTTCATAAATATAATTACACGCTTGAGAGTCTGTTGTTGTTAAGCACATTGCCCTCTGCCTAGCCATTACACACACATGCACCCGCGCACTCGTTGTTCTCAACGAGAAATATGCGTCTGCAGTGCAAACAACTGGAAGTTAGCATCCAGTGAGAAGAGGCAGCAGTTTGAGTTGTGCTTGTTGTTGCCAGAAAAAGGCATAAAAATGTCGCCGTCGTCTAGGAGTTTTTAAGTTTTGCTACTGCCACTTCCGGTACGCCCACAAACTGCTTTCTCCTCGCGTCTGGGGAACGAAAGTATAGCTCGTGTACATAGTTTTTAGCACATTTTTAGCATTGCATAGTTTACGACTTCTTAACTCGATTTGCCGCAGGATAAAGTTTCGCATTTTTCATGTTTTTTTTTTGGGCACGGAACTTGTTAATTTTCCGCTGCAAATCTGTCAACTTTTGTCACATACAAAAGTGGTAAAAAAAAGGAAAATGAAGAAAAATGGGCGCATGGAACGAAGGAAAAGAAAAATTCAATAACAAGTGGCAAAAAGTTAGCTAGCAAAAAGTTTTGCATATGTCATTGCATACTTTTAGGCACTGCGCAGAGCCTACTCTAATTAAAAGTCTAGACTTTGTATGTGAAACTTTTTACATGCGAATGTGCCGTCGTCGTCTCACATTGTTGATTGTCAATTCCGGCTGATCTAGCCACCACATTAACCACAATTTCCAATTAATCAACTGGCGCGCATTACCACAACAACAAAGGGCGGGAAGGGGAGGTAACAATGGCAATGCACATGGGCCTAGCAAATGTTATAAAGTTAATTGCCATCCATTTTACTGTCCCCCAATGGCAATGGACAATGAATGCCTCAGAGCGACCTTCTGCTTTCCACCCTGGAGCACATAAATACGTATTCGCATGCACATATGTTCAGCGCCATGAATAACAAACTTGCTCCGTTTCCATTTCCATCTCCAACTCCAATTCCAGAGGCAGTCACAGATTTTGTTGCCTCCTTTGCAGCTGCAGCTTCGGTTTATGCCAAGGGTCAACATGAGATTTGTTGTTAGATAATAAAAGTTTGCCCTGGCCTGCAAATCTGAATGAGATTTTTTTCGTAATTGTCTGTTAAGCAAAAAAAAATGAGAAACAATAAGGTATCCTCGACTTTTTAAATACTCTGTACACTTTTATTATGTTATGGTTTTTACAAAATTTATACGTAAAGAATCTAAACTTTCGATATAATTGTAAATGCGAAATTCCTCAAAATATTCAATGCATCTAAAAGATAACCTAACCTTATCAAATGATACCTTTGCATTTAGATGAATGCCTTTAATTCACTACATTTTAATATGTTTAATGAAGTGATCCTTGGTGCCACAAAAATTCACCTAACATAATTCTTAAAAATAAAATTTATGTTCTATGTTATGTAGTGTAAGCTTGACCATTTTTAACAACTTGTGATAATATCTAAATTGCGGACATGGTAAGAGTTTGATGAAAGTAATTGCAGGTTTTCCAAAATATGTTAAAGTTATTTCCTAAAAGTTTTAGTTCGATGTTATGGTAAAACTGGATCGCTTTACATCCCATTTTATGCACATTAAACTAATATTACCAACAAATCCTTTCATTACTTTTAGACACTCTTCTTCTTTTCTTCACATTTTTTACAGTTCACTCTGCTCAGTCATTTGACATAGCTTTCTGACAACTTTTCTAACCAAGCTGATTTAACCTCTTAACACACACACACACACACCCCTTAGCACACATACACACTATAGGTACTCGCACACTTGTTAGTCCATTGAAATAGCTCCGTTCTTTCTCTGTGTTGGGCAAAATAATATTGAAACTGTTAATGAAGTTAGCCCAAGCTGGGACATGGTAACCGGCGGCAATGTCCTGCATAGATCAATAGAGAGCATGAAAAACGAGCAGCATGCATTCAGTTGAGCACAATCACACACACACCAACACATACTCGAATAGACCCAGCTATTGATACAGATACGAGTTTCAGATACATTTGGATGGATCAAAGTGGCAGCAACTTGAAAAATGCAACAGCAGCAGTAGCAGTAAACACAAACTCGATTTGCGCACGGTAATTAAAATTTAATCATTGGACATTAGTATTCACACACAGACACACCCACACACACACATACCGATGCGGACTCACACTCACACAATCGAAACACACTCATTTAGGTTGCTATAAGTGATGCGGCACGAGTTGAAGGGCCAGCGATAACGTTGCATGGCTTAGCCAAATGAATGGATGCCGCACTTTGAGGGCAGGCAATAGGTGGGCGTGGCAGGGCAGGGACAGAGATCCATAGACATTAGTCGGTGTGCAATGAGCTCACAGGTTTTTAACTCGTTTCGTCCACATTTACTGCATACTTTGGGGCGCAACAAATCTGTGCGTCATGTAAATGTGAATGTGAATAGAACTGTGAATGCGAATGTGAATTTGAATGTGAATAGCATCCATTCCGTTAGACATAAATATTTGACATTTGTTTTTTGGGGGTTTAGTATTGCATTCAGCTTGGTTGAACGCGTAATCGTTTTTGTGGCGTTGTGTTTCATGCGTTTCGCTTTCAACACAGATTTGCGGTAATGACATGCAATTAATTGGGGTTTTTAATGCATAACGAGTACAACACAACAACAAAAAACAAAACCATTCAAAAAATAATAATGATACTGTGTAATCAAGCATAATAATAGCTACATAGCTTCGTCAAGTGCATAGTTATTTGTTATGTGAGCTTAAGCTCTTGACCTGTTTATAATACGCATACAAAAAATTCAACTTCTTTGTTTAATTAACATATTTTTTTAATCTGCTTGCACTTTATTTTAATTACGCATGCCGCACAATTTTAATCCTTTTTATGCATTCTGTTACAACTTTATTTTGTAAATATTTTAATTAAATTATAAATGTTTGAGATTGTTACTATATTTTAACCCAGTTTATTGGAAATATTTTGCAAAGTTTCAACTCTTTCTTTACTCATTTTTAAATGCTCTACTAACTGTTGTTTTACCTTTACAGCAAAGTTTAAAAGTATTTGCACTCTCCTTTTGGTTTTGTACCAAACCGAAGTTTTGCGTTCATTAATTATAAAGTTTCAGCATAATTATAATGCTAACAGAGCACATTCTCTTGCTGCAAATTTGAGCGAAATTCACTTGAAAACGGGCGATCCTTTTTTGTTTTTTTTAAGAAATACTCATATTGGAAAATTGATTAATGATTATTTACGGTCGTTCATTTGAATTTTGCGACTGTAAATAAAAGTTTGAATAAGAGAATTAAACAAAATTAATTGAAAGGTTAGTTGCTAATAAGTACTTAAAGTGTAGAATGTTAAAATTTATTTTATTTCTTTTTGTAATATTTAGTTTTGACAAACTTAATTGCTATATTCTATTTCACAATGTTTTTCTATCATACACGTAAGGTTTTATTATTGACTTTCTAATTTCTTCATTTGGATACTTTCTTATTTTAAGTGTGTGTTTTGATTATTTAATTTAAATGCTGAGTAGTGCTTAATGATAACTTTATTTAAGTGATAAGTAGTGCTTCACGTTAACTTAATTTAAGTAACGTATAATGAATTAAAATTAATGTTTCATAAATGTGGCAGCACTACAATAATACTACTTGATTTTAAAACTCTTAATATTTTCATTAGCTTTAAATATTTATTTTTTTTTGAAAGCTTTAAACTGCTATAATATAAATATCGATTATTAAGAACTTCTCAAAGCCTATCAATCGCTCTAACATTCTTCTCTAACATTACGCACGTTTTTGGCATAACTATCTACATTCTATAGTAGTTGTAACGTAGTGGTCTTGTTATGTTTTACTTAATATTATTGCCTGTTTCGATTAGCTAGCATGTTTTGCACAACATTAACTTGGCTTATTTATTAAACACGTGCATCTTCAAGCCATTTGCCGCAGCTGTGCACACTCTCGAGTACACTTATCCCTCTTCTCTCTCTCAGTTGTAGTTGTCTGTCTGTGTGTATGTGTGTGTGTGTGCAATACATGCCGCATAAGAGCGGGGGCAACAGATCTACGTGTGCATACAAAATGGCGGCTCGGGTTCTCGTTCTGGCCACGGCTCACTACCCTTCTGACCGGTTGTTTGTGGCCTCAATAAATCAACCGGAATTAAGTCATCAATAATGAAAAGACATAAAGCAGGCGAGCAAGCACAACTTGGAACTGAGTTCAAGCCAACAAGAAGAAAAAAACAAGTGAGAATCCCGCAGTCGCGGTGCAATGCTAGCTGGCACTTTAAATACCCTTTTATTTAATATTTACATAAGCTAAGTTATTTATTTTTTTACCGATAGCTTCTACACAATTTTTACAAATGTAAATTGCACAATTTTTTATAAATTAAGTGATTAACCAATAAAGAAATTTTTGTTTAAAATGTAATAATTTAAAACAAAATTAAATAAACATTAAGAGTTAAAATTTAACTGCTTTCAATATAGACTAAATGTTGAAGCTGTACCTTTTAAACATAGGCTTACCTATTCACTTTACTCTTTGATTCACATGAAATAGAATGATTTTTTCTTTTTCTCTAGCAAATTCATTTTACTTTTCTTAACATTTCTCAAATTGAGCCAATTTTCATGTGGCAAGATTTTACCACAAAGGTTAGACCTTAATGTAGTTTGATTAAAGTTCATTTATTCAGGTCAGTAATGTATGTTTTCACATTTGCATAAGCATGTGTGTGCGGTCTTTTTTTTTGACAGTTCGTGCAAATCATTAAAGAATTATTATCGAGATTAGAAAATACATTATAAGAATAGAAAAGTCTCTGATTAAAGTCATTAGTCATTAGTCAATTAACTAGTAATCTGCATATTCCTTTGAGCCACATAAAAATTCCAAATGCGAATATTTTACTTAGCACAAAAATGGACGATTTGTATTATTAATATGTGTTGTGGTTGGATAACTGTTATGATTTAAAGTAGTTAGAGGTGAAATGTTAAGAAGATCTGAAATGTCGAAAATCAAATCATGTAAAACTTAGAACTTTTTCTCAGCTATTCGAAGAATATATTTCTTGTAAGTTGTTATTTACAGAGGCGTGTCGCTAGCACCCATACGACTTTTAAACGCAAAGTTAAATTCAAATTGGATGTTTTTTAGTTAGAATTACAAGTAATAGTTAAAATAATAGCTTAAAATACTTAAAGAGCTCACAGAGTACACATTATGTCAACATATATATATATTTTATTAATTTATTAAAATAATTTGTATGAAGTTACAGTTGTTACATGTTGCAGTTTCTTTTATTGCAGTTGTTGTCACTGCAATTCTGTGTGCTGATATTGTTTGCAGTTGTTGTCTCCGTTATTGTTGCGCTTGTTCTTGAGCTTGTTGTTGCCGCTGTTTGCTGTCGATACTGTTGCTGCTGTTGTCATTTTTATTGCTCAGGGTATAAATGTAGTTGCTGCTGTTGCTTGCTTATTTTTATCGTCGTCGTTCATGTTGCTGTTGTCAATTTCAATTGTTGTGCCTCTGCTACTTTTTGCTATTGTGTCTGATATTATAGCAGATATTGTTGTGTCTGATATTGCTGCTTTAGCTTGTGTTGTTCGTATTTTAGTTGTAAAAGTTGCACTACAAGTTCGCCAGTGTTCCAAGAACTACAATTAATTCGTATGAAAGAGAACATGTCTTCTTTATGTTTCATATTTACAGCAAAAATTAATAACTTTATAATGCATACAAAAGTTGTCTTGGAAATCAAAGGGAATTCCCGCATTGTTTGACCAGTGGCTGAAGCCAAACAATTTAAAAGTATTTGCTAATTACTGGTGGAAGGCACAATCAATTATTGATTTAAATAAACAGTTAGATAAGTTTAGAATTTGTTGCCTGGTTATGAAACCCGGATTGGCAACAATTGTCGGCAATCAAGCAGCGAGGGCTTGAATTAATTGTTGTTCAACTCGGCTCGATTGCAAAATATGCAAAATAATTTAATGATTCCATAGAGTTGAGGATTATATAATTAATTGTAAAACCTCTGCGAATCTCGCTGAGCTCACAATTGGTTTTATTTCTCAGATAATTCGCAATTGTGGCAAACCCTAAAAAGAAAAACAAAGTGCGAATAATACTTGCTCGAAATGATTTGTTTCTCCATCTGCAAAGTCATCACGTTTTGCTATGTGCTTGAAAATCATCCCACATCACATCACATCACATCAGATAAACCCAAAAATTCTCACCACAAATATAATTAAAAATGTTATTACTCTCCGCTGTTTATTATTCTCTCTTGTGTGTGCCTTGCGTGTGGAACTTTATGGGTTTTTAATTATAAAGTCAACTGAACAACTGAATAATTCCAACTGTGAGCTCTGATTGACGCCATCCTCCGCAACATTCCCTGTTGCCTCTCATCCTAATGATGATGATTCATCGTTCTGAGTATGAATAGTCTTTGGCCATGATCAAGATATAATCGCACACTGTTAGCACTGGACTTCTTCTGATTTTATACCTTTTAGAGAACTTAGGGAAATAAGGTATTCTTTACTCTTTTTAATACAACCTAAATTTAATATTAATCAATTTCTCGCAATACTGTTAACTTTGCTGTCAGTTTAAAAATTAATTAAAGTATTTAATGTTTGGTTGATAAAATTATAATTCAAATTTGGAATTACACTGATAAAATTGTGATTGATATTAAAGTTAGTGTGTCACTCAAGACAGAAATTGTTATTAGAGTGTTATGTACAAATACTGAATTTATATATAGACAACTATTTTCAATGTCATTGCTCCATTATTAAATAATTGAAATACTTTTTAAAATTTCTTTTGGTTCCGTAAACTTTTTTAAATTTGATTCTTATTAAAATAAATAAAAATTAAAATTAGAACCTAGAATAACTATGAGTCGATCAATGGTTCCTTGAAAGATAAATTCAGAAATATTTTAATTAAAATCGAGTGATTGTCGACAACATTGTTCTAAGTAAAAAGTTGCTGCAGAGTTGCAACTTAGGTGCCATTAACAGTGCGGCGGAAACCGGGTCTACGACTCAGCGACACTGCGTCTTTAGTTGTGAAGCACGAATACAACGTCATCAGAAACGCATAACATTAAAAAAAAAACATCGAAAGGAATGGAATGGAAAGGAAAGGAAAAACTTTTTGGCGCAAGTTCAGCGAAAGTTTTTGCAGTTCTGTGAAAAGCTGCAAAGAGAAATTTAACTAATTCCATTATGCATAGTACGCGGTCGACACGAGAATAAAAAGAAAAACATAAATATATATAGAGTACAGCATAGAATGAAATGAAAGTTGGAAAATGTTAAACAAGAATGTGAAAACTTTGCCCTTGTTGCGGCGAGTGTTAAGCGAGCATGTTGTCAAATTTGCTGTTAAGTCTTTAATTTCGCATGAACATTTTCATCTTTCTGTTGATTCAAACGGCGTGCATAATGCGAGTGGCAAAAGCTCGTGACCAGCTAATGTTTATTAGATGGCGAGAGAATCAATATTTCGTAGCGGCTTCAATCGCTTTAGAGCTCAAGTGAAGCACATGTCAAAAGGCGGTCTAAATGGTGGAGGGAAAGTGGGCTGAATGCGCTGAGTATTAGGTAAAAGCCTGGCACAGCATTGACATCGGTTTAGAGTTGGCTAATATCAGCTGACAGAATGCAAAATACGGGAGCATAAGCCGACACTTGCTGATCATAGCTTAAAGTTCAAGTCTTAAATTTTAAAGACAATTTTTGTTTACTAAGTTAAAAATCTTAAAAACGCTCGTATATTTTGTACTCAATGGTATATTTTGAATGTAATCGTATGTCGATATACCGAATAATGCCTTTATTATACTTCAGTGTTATTTCGGTATATTAATTTGGTATATTTTAAGAATAATAACGCTTTGATATTATTTTATTGCAAATGGGTAATCGATATTTTACAGTTTTCTTACTTGTTAAACATATTATTTAATAATTTACTTTATCAATTGAAACTTAAATCAAAATCTGTGCCTTACAGCAGAACTTCGACAGTAATTATTTTTAAAAAAATTAAATAATAAATATAATTTGTTCAAATATTTCATTCAATTAATATTTGGACTGTTGAATTGTGCTCTTCCCTAAACAAATCACCTGCAGTGCTCACCGCGTTCCCCAATTTATTTGTCTAAATCGACTTCTACTTTATACCACGTACTCTTCCGAAAATCCTATTTATAACAAAATGAAATCATTAAGCTGCGTTTACTGTCAACAAATGGCACGCAAACATTTCAAAAGCAATCACATCAAACCATAGGAAATAATAAAAAATCATATAGGCGGAAAAGCCAACCACACTTGCCCCCCTTTTCCTTATATATATATATATTTTTTTGCGTTGACTACAAAAGTTACCCTCAGAAAATACGGGAAAAAATCGAAGAGAAGAAGGCAGCAAACAGTAACAGCAACAACAACAAGTTGTCGACTTGCCGTGCAATTGAGTTGAAAGACAAACAAAGCGTGAGCTTTGCATGCCTATCGAGGTGGTAAACTGGGGATTGAGGTTGGGGTTTGAGGTTGAGGTTGAGGTTGGGGCTGTGTTCCTCTTTTGTCTGCTCCAGCTGTTGCTGTTGTAGTTGTTTTTTTCCTCACTCTTGTTGTTGTTATTGTTGTTGTTGCCACTGCTACCGTGTGGCCACAATAAACGTTGCGATTCATTCACTCACTCAGTCTGTTCGTCAATTACATTGATTCCATGCATTTGGCGCGCGGTTTGTTTGCATTTTTGCCAGTCAAGTTTTCCTGCTATACACTAGCTAGAAGTTTATTGGCGTTGTCAGCGAGTATGGAAGGTTTGTAATGTTATTAGTTTAATATTATATTTTGAGTTTCCCGAATTCTTTTACTTATTCATATAATATTATATTTATTGTTTTGTGTATATTCTTTTACTTATTTATCAAATTAGGATAATATAAATGTTTAGCAACTGAAAAAGCAATACAATAGTCATATATTCTTATATAATTTTACAAAATATTAGCACTTAATTCACTTTGCCAAAAGAAAATTCATTTTCATTTATAGTACGAGTAAATTCTGTGTGCAAAAAAAACTGCTGCTCACAATAGAAATTTAACATTCGAAAAATAATAAACTACACATTTTTATTATAATTCAGGAATAATTAACTTTCATGTCCTTCGAATAGTTTATTAATTTTTATGGTATGAAAATACTGATTTTAATTTTATATTAATTGAATAATATCAAATAGATATATAAATGTCTTTATCAACTTTACGAAATCATCGAAAAGTGTCAACAATCTTTAGAGCACTCGCACTTGCGATAGCTAAGAAAACACTGCAGAATTTTTTTTTGTTGTTCCCTTTCTTTTTTTGTTTGCTATTTTTGTCACCGAAGCTACGAACAGCGGAAACGGAAGCGTCGTCATCGCCATTGTTGCTGGCACAGAGCTGGCTGACAGCAGGCAAACGTCGCCTCGACGTTGAATTGAGTTGAGTTGAGGAGCACTTTGATTTCTCTCTATCGGTTTTTGTCTGCTTCGTCTGTCTCGCATTTAATAACACAAAGTGTCTTTACTCATTTCGTGAGCTTTCTATTCTTTTGCACTTGATACTCTTATTTGTAGTCGTCTAGGTTTTTATTATTTTCCGACTGTTTCGACAACAGTTCGCAAGCAATAATAATAACAACAAATGCCACTGATTGACTTTGCCTCTGCACAATTTTCATTATTATTTTTCAATTTTTGTGGTTTGGGGTTTTTGTTGGTGTTCGTTTTCGTTTTGATTTGAAGCTGAACTTGTTGTTTACTCACAATGTTATTTACTTTGACGTAATGTTTTTCCTATCAAACGCTTAACATCGAAAATTTGCGCTGTTGTTGTTGTTGTTGTTGCGACTGTCACTCGTTTCACCTTTGTGCCATTATTGACATGACGTTTAGACCAAAAATAAGAATGACACAAAACAGAAAAAACATTTAGCACAATTCTAGATTTTTGGCGATGTATTATTTTTTTTATGACTGATGTTTTATGAGGCGTAAAAAATGTCATTAGAGCTGACTCAAATAGATAAATAATGTTGCCATTTTCTGCTCGCTTCCACTCTTAGATTTTTTGTGGGTTTTTTGCTGAATGATGTAATATCCTAATGCAAGAGGTTCATGCGAGTTTAAGCTTAGGGAATTTAGGGATTTATGTTATTTGAATTGAATATTTGAGAGACAGGTTTAAAGGAATTCTTGTTTATGCGAAATGCAAATGAATTTAATTTTAAATTATTGCTCGACATTTTTATACATTAAATAAAAGAATAGTATTTACAAAATATATGTTTGATTAAGATTATTTTAAAATTGATAATTTGCATTTGAAATAATAGAGGTATAGTTATGTTAATAAGAAATAAAAAATATTGAAATAGTAGAATATCAAAATCAAATGTTTGTAACTTGCAACATAAATTATTATAATAAGAAATAATGAATACGATTCCTTATTGCAATGAGATGAGTCAGAGCGACTTATTCCTTCAGACTAAAGTTAAGTTTGTATAAATAATTAAGTAAATAAATAAATATTCTTAAAAATTGCAAATTGAAAACAAGAGGCAGATGCGATTAAAAGAATATGTAATATTGTCTCTTTAATATCTAAGATACTTATAGTAAAATATAATTTAAAATGCTTCAATTCTGGTCAACTGAAATATAATATGTAATAATTTTTTCATAAATTACTTTAGAGTTAAGTAGTTCATGATGATGAAATGTTCCGTTGAGCCTCTTTAATTGATTGGATCTATGTGCTCTTAATATGCAGTGAATGAATTGCAATTAAATAAAGCTTAATGGAAAGCTTAAATAAAAAAGATTAAATTATGCCGGGGACCACAACATGCGAATGAATACACTCGAGGTACTAGCGAGTGTGTGTGGACGATTTTTATAGATATGCGGAAACCTTTTACAATTAAGCCTCTGGTCGTTGGGCCTATCAGTCAGTACATGATACGGCATAAGAGTGCGAGTATTCGATATTATTTCTTTTTTTATGTGAAAGGAAAAACTGCCGATGGAAATGCGAAAATCAACACAAACAAGAGGCAACCAAAAAAGATATAACAAAAACAAGGAAGAGAGTCGCCAACTGCAATTGCATTCCCGTATTTACTTATCGTTGCAGAGATAACAATTGACTGCACAGTCAGCTCGTCGCCGTCGTCGAGCGCGGCGGCAGAAATATGAAATCCCTGTGAACTTTATTAAAAATTATGAAAAAGGGAAAACACAAAAATAATAAAAAACGAAAAAAACGGAATGCCAAATTAAATGGGAAACAACTTTGTTGAGAGGGAGTGGTTGGAAGAAGGGCAAGCAACTGGCTCTGGCCAAACTGTCTGTGGCAACAAAGGACACGCAACGGCCGTCGTCATCACACACAAAAGCGAGTCCTTTCTAGCGGCATATGCCACACAGGAACTGGAGAGTGAAAGAGAGTTGGTGGGCGAAGCAGCTGCCTCCTGTTATGGCAGTGAACAGGATGCAAAAGTGCAGTCGATTAACGTGCACCCCGAGAGTGAGAGTCCTAGGCATCATCATCATCATCATCACCAGCTGTGAATGGCCCAGCAATTTTTGGGAGTATGTGCATATGTGTATGTAAGTGGGCGTGTCGTGTCTGCGGGCATATGCATTTTTATTAAATTTAATAAAGCTGCAATTAAACAATTTACTTTTGTTGCGTTTGTCGCGCCGAGCAAAATCTGAAATTAATTTCATTGTGGTTGCGCTGCCCAACGACGAAGCGACTTGTATTTGGCAAAAGGGCAGTTTTCTCGACTGGTAAATACCCTGTAAATATATGTAACAGCGGTGGAGACTAATCGATACACCTTGTCGGTATCGGTTGGCATTAGAGGGTCTATAGGCACAAAACTATCGGTATTATCAGTCGTCAGTAGATGATCACCAGTCCTAAGAAGTTGAACAGAGTTGTGAAAAGTAGAACAGTAGCAGCAGTAGTCGTCGGTTGTAACGAAATCAGTCGTCAGCAAGAAGCAGTATTATTTAAGTTTATCAAAAATTACAATTATTATCAAACATTCATATGTTATAATAAGCATTAGTTACATTTTAAATTACGCATCGCGAAGGTTTGTATACATTTTTGAATTCAAAAAGTTTTCTTTTAAGAATAAGCTACCTTCTTTGCATTAGTCGCACGTGGTATAAACATGTAAATTTATGTACTGCTGCTCAGACGAGCATATGGAGCGTGTGTGGGAAGTGAGCTTCAAGGCAAGTTGTTAAAATGACAATATTTTATAGGAAAGTCAAAACGTGCTAGCAAATTAAACAATTACACTGTACATGAAATTTATTAAAGAACTATTTTTATACCCGCTATCCTTATGGTATATTTGTGTTATTGAAATTGGGTAGCGGGTATCTCACAATCGAGCACACTCGTCTTTAGCTTTGTTGCTTTATTTTAATTTATTTATAATAATTATTATAAATATATTCGAAGCAATGTAGAACAATTAAAAAAATAAGAAAAATATTATGTAAATACATAAAGTTGTTTCTTCTGAAGACACTGCATATTAAATCAAATTAAATTATTAATTTCTTAATAATAGTTTTAACATTTATTTGATCAGCAAGTTCTTCATTTAGCTTAACTTATCAATATGTATATTTTTGTAATTCACAGAATATGTCGATGTCAGAAATTAAATTCATATAAATATTTATTTACTTTTGTGTATCAAATTATACCACGAAAATAAATTCTCAATATAAATAGACGAATAATATTATATGTATACATAATTTTCTGTGTCTTGATTGACTAGCTGGCCGATCACAACAATTAAAATATCTCTAAAGTTAAATTCAAATTTTATCTTGGTATTTTCAAATCTTGAAAACTTGATGAGCAGGTTTCCACAAAGTTCTTTATTATATACATATATGCATTTTCTAAACTATACTAAGTTAAGTATTGCTAAAGGTAACTAACCACAATAAATATAATTTTACCTTTACAACTTTTCGCAGATTTTGCTGTACAGTGTACAGTGTAGACCAATGAGGCTTAAAGATTATCAACTGATGGACAATTAGCCACGGTGCATGACCGAAGCATAGTTGGACCAAAACAAAACACTGAACAGTTGGGTTGGGGAAAATGCGTGAATTTGTGAGGTTGATGCGCTGCAGCACTTTCGGTGCTGCTACCATTGTCATTGTGATTAGCTTGACCTGTGCACCAGCCGAGGAGCGTAACAAGTGGACAACGGTAAGCATGCAACGTGCAACGTATGGGAGATGTGGCAGAGTCACAACTGAAGGATTTGTGTACTGTTCTATAGGTCGACTGGCTGCGACAATTGAACTACACTCACGAGTTGCACAATGTGACCACCGACGATGGCTACCAGCTGCAGTTGCAGCGTCTGCCTCAAGTTGGGGCACGCCCCGTGCTCCTGGTGCACGGACTACTGAGCTCCTCGGTGGGATGGCTTTGCCTGGGGCCCGACAGAAGTTTGGGTAAGCAAAAAGTGTGGGAGTTGAGAGAGAAGAGAGATGGAGATGCTAAGTGTGACTGTGTTTTGATGCAGCGTTTCAGCTGTATCAGCGCAAGTACGATGTGTGGCTGGCGAATTTGCGTGGCATGTCGCCCTATGGCAGGCATCACCTCGAGCTGACCGATGTCATGTCTGAGTTCTGGCGCTATAGTTTCCACGAGCATGGCGCATACGATTTGCCCGCCATAATTGACCACATTGTGGCGCTGCAAGCGCGTGAGAAGCACGACGATGTGGCGAGCGAGGAGCAGCAGAAAGCAAAGCAATCGCTAGCAGCGCATCGAGTTTTGCTAATTGGACACTCGCAGGTAAGCACAAAACTCCATCATCCCCTGAATAGAGAGCATCACTCTAAATGTTGGTTCACTTTTGGCTCCTTTTAGGCATTCAATGCTTTCCTAGTGCTGTGTGCTTTGCATCCGCGATTCAATCAGCACATCCAGCTCATTCAGGCCTTGGCACCTCTAGCTCGACTGCATCATCAGGTGCGATTCGATCACACGCATGTGCGCGACATCATGAAGTTTGTCAAGGTAATTAGCTTTGTTCCATATTTCGCTAATTATTTACGATTGTGAAGAGCAGCATATTGAGTAGAGATTAACAAGTAAGAAAGCAACAGTCGAGTGTGCTCGACTGTGAGATACCCGCTACTGAAAAAAATACTATGTTAAAATGTACTGAGTGTTAGTGCAGAAAGGGGTTTTCGCCATACAAAAGTATTTCCAATTTTTCAGAGATCATAAATACTGCAGTTATTATTATATGTACCGAATATTGCAAACTCTAGCTTCAAAACTGCATGTTGTAATTAGTAGTCTATATTTTTAGGAATTCTGTAGGTAATGAAACATGAACGAAAACGACATGATTTTCAATGTGATATCAGAAAGGAAAGTTAAATTGTTTTAACAAATCTTCGCCCGTCATAGTATTCCAATACATATCTGTCTGTTTTTTTTTTGTATATAGTAACTGTGTCTTGTATATTGTATCTTCTATATATTATATATTTTTTTATAGCGGAATTTTGGAAAAAAAATGTCTTCTCCTAATACATTGTAAAGAAAGCAATTGCTTTATAAATCAAGCCAAAATTTCAATGAAACCTGTCTACTGTAAACCAAACAAAAACTTAAAAATACTGCCAACAAACAGAAAAAATATTAAGTTGTGTCTTGTCTTATATAGTATATTGAGTTTAGGATTACATTTTCATCCGTCTACAAATCACTTCTCCAAATTTTCTCTATTCAAAGATAAAACCGATAAACGAAATCTGTTTATGTTTAAGCTTGACTTTATTACTTTGGCTTATTAAAGTAGTTGGCCTTAACGAAGGGCATTCGCGTGATCTCCGCCTCGTAGAATTTTTCACGCACTTTGAGCTGCACTTGAGTGCCCGGCTTTTCAGTTGCTCCTGCACATAGCCCATGGCAATGTTGCGTCCCGTGCTGGGACTGGGGCAACCACTAGTCAACTGACCCACCTGCTGACCTCCACTAAAGATGCCAACACCGGAACGAGCTGGCGGTGGCTTCGCACCAAGCATTTGCACGCCGACACGTCGTCGCTGGACGCCCTGCTTCAGTTGTTCCAGTATGCGTTGAGCTCCTGGAAAGTCGGCAGTGCTGCGACGCCGCTTGGCCACCAGCCAAGCGAGTGCCGCCTCCACGGGCGTAGTCTCTGCATCAATGTCGCTGCCATAGAGACAGAGACCTGCTTCTAGACGCAACGAGTCACGGACACCGAGACCAGCCAGCTTCAGTTGACCGCCAGCAAGCAGCGCTTCAGTCAGCGTCTCCACCTCAGAGGAGGGCACAGAGATCTCGACGCCATCCTCGCCCGTGTAGCCGCAGCGTGTAATGCGCACATTGTTAATGCCAGCTAACTCAAAGAGCGCTGAGCGCATAAAGTAAAGTTGCTCGAAATCCTTAGGTTGCTTTAGAAGCTTGCTTAGCTCTTGGGCCACCTTTGGTCCTTGCACGGCGATAAGAGATTGATCCGAGGGGTTGAGAAACTCAATGGACACATCTTTGCCCTGGGATTTGTAAGACGACTAAAGAGGAGAATTAGAGAAAGTTTTATTAGAAAGAAATATTGTAAAAAGTACTTGAAAAATCAAGCATTTTAGATTTGATGTAATCGGGAATTTAAAGAATGATTTGATATTGAATTGTTTAATTAATCCTGTTTGAGGATTAGATTGACAAAATATGCATACAATACTAAACATGCTTTTACTCATAGTAAGTCAAGCTGTCGGGCAATCATTTTATGGATATGTGGTCTGAAGTCTTGGGTTTACATGCTTCGAATATCGGAAAAGTCAGTAAACGATCCTAATCAAATAATAAATATAATTTTTAGTATTTAATCCTGAATTTCAGCATTTAAAAGAATAAAGTATTTTCGTATTTGGGTTAAACAAATCTGGAATATTTCTTATATTTACTCCACTTTGAGTTTAAGTCGTCATATTTATCTCAGATTCTTTTTCTGTGTACTTACCACCGCATTGCTCATGATTTGCATATCCTGTTGCTTCATAGCTGCATTGGAGACCACGTACAGCTGCTGCTCATTCACCTTGTTCACTATCAGATCATCCAGAATGCCGCCCTGCTCGTTGGTGAACACTGTCAAACTTCCACTGCCCGCAGGCATATCACGTATGTCCGCCGTGCAAATGGTTTCCAGACACGCCGCCGCATCCTTGCCCCGTACAAACGTCTGCAGCATGTGCGACACATCGAAGATTGAACAAACACTTCGTGTATACAGATGGGAGGCAATGATGCTCTGATCTGAGTACTGCACAGGCAAAGCATAGCCACCGAAGTTGACAATCTTGCCGCCTTTACGCACATGGAAATCATATAGCGCTGTGCGTTCGCCCTCGCCCGCTGTGGAGGAGGCGTGGCGTAGGGATAAAGAGAGCACTTTGTGCGCTTGCAGGCGGCTGCTTAGCTTCAACATCGTTGCGAGACTAAATCCACTGTCAGCTGATAAGATAAACGCTGACATCGTTTGACATCATTGTCGGCTCTCAGCGTGGTGGAGACAACAAAATTTGCCTTTAATCGGAGTGCAGTTCAAAAATATCCGATAACCCCCCATAGAGCGCCGGCTCTTCTTTTCTTTTCTCTCATTCTCAATGTGTTCTGCTCTCTTCCTTTAGTGTTGTTGATCAGCTGTGTCTATTAATATTCGCTATGGAATATTTCGAAATATTTATTAAAAGCTTTATTTTGAATTGTGAACTTAAGCTTTTAATCTGTGATAAGAAAGCGTGCTGTTTTGTTTATTTAATAGTTTGAATACTGTATTCACACTTTATATATATATTCTTTGTTAACTTTGAGGATATACTATTAATTTAATTTTTTGAAGTGAAAATTGGAATTAAGTTTTTAAGATAAAAGGGGCAGTCAGAGTAACAAAGGCTTTTAATTTAGTTGCAATTATAGAAAAAGTATGTTAATCAATTTAGAAAAATTGTTTAATTTGCCGATACTATGCACTTCAATCTCCATTTCATTTTTAAAACCATTTTTCTTCTAAATATGTTTTCTTTACAATGTAGTTTCTTCACATTATTGTAATAATCGAACTCTTTTGATAGTGATAATAATGTAAATGTTCTCTTTTGCTCATCTCTAAACATGTTCCTATCAGCATTTCAGTATTTTCGTGCACACCAAAAAGTTGTATGTTACTTGTGTCTAATTAAAACATAATAGCATCGTTAAGGTAATAATGTTTTAACCATTCGTTTGATAAAGTTATTTTAGACAATCAGTATATTGTTTTATTTATTTGATTTTTGTTAAAGTATCTTATGTTATATTATACTTGTACATTCGAGCTAATAATGCTTTAGCTATTCGTTTAATTAAGTTATTTTAGACAATAAGTATATTAGCTTATTTTAAATTTTTTCAAATTTGAAATTATAAAATAATAACTTTAAAGTATCTTATACTTATATTTTATTATATTTGAATTTTAAGACATCTAATGTAGTAGTTCTGAATTAGTTAAAATGAAATATATATGGTAAGTGATGACACAATTTCTAATAAGGACGGTAAATATTAGCTATGTTGCTTTTTAAACGCTTTATTCATTTCGTATATTTTATTACAAAAATTAGAGTTTTAAATATAAAAACTTATCAATATTTGTTTTTACATAGAAACGCCAAAAGGCAAATAAATATGAGTTGTTTCCGCCAGGAGAACTGAAGAGAATGTGTCGCAAGAAGAAGGAACTCTGCGAGTATTACACGAAAAATCTAGTGGGAAGTGCACAAAGTAACAAGAAGGTAAGCGATTAACTATACTATAAGAAATATCAGCTGAAAATATAAACATTCAAATACAGCTACTGGACATCTTTAACTATGATCATTTGCTGCAAGGAGGTTCAGCGAAAGAGTTGCGGCATTTGCAACAGATCTGGAAATCGGGTGACTTTATAGCCTACGATTATGGACCAATTGAGAATATGCAAGTGTATCACGGCGTGGAGGCGCTGTCATACAATCTAAGTCAGATCACTGTACCCATCATATTGTATTTTGGGGAGACCGATGCGATTGCCACGCCCCAAGGGGTGCATGATATCTACGCCCACATGTTGACCACAGTGCGAAGCGTGCGTCGCATTGCGTCAACCAAATTTAATCACTTTGATTTTCTGCTCTCGTCAGAGGTTAAAACATTGGTTAATGACAAACTGATTGAGCTAATGGAAAAATTTCTCGAAGGTAATTTGCCCTATGTAATTGAATGAGGGAAAGAGGAGGAGAAGATGGGGGTAAGGGGGCAACAAGTGGTGCTAACTAAGTAATTGGGCTTTGGCAAAGCTCACATCAAAGGCGTCCATTGAGGCTCATTAAAAGTGCGAGCGGCCAAGCGAAATGTTTTATTTGTCTTGGCAGCAAAGTGGTAATTATGTAATCGGCTCACAGCTGACCAAAATAGAAACAACAACAAAGCCACAGTATATAAAACAGAAATAAAAAACTGAATACTAAAAGCCTCACAACAAAAATATGTGACAAACTGATGTCTGGGTCCCAACACTTTTACTTTCTTTTGATTGCCCACTTAAAAGGCAAACGCACAAAACATTTATTTGTTAGTGCTTTTTTCTTTTATTTTTTGTTTGTGGTTGAGGTTGTCTTTTTATTTTTTTCATCGCCTATTTGACCCACAATAGACGACACAACTGTGGAAACGGTGGCTAAGCCAAAAAGGTTATTAAGCCATTTCGCTTGAAACTTGGCCAAAAAAAGGCGCAGCACACACAATAGTCTAATAATAATTTACATCTATTACTGAAAATGCACACAAATGGGCAATAATTAAATGGAATTGATAACTTATTATCACTTGGCTATTTTTGTAAATATTATTAAACACTTCCGTATTAATTATATGCTTACATTTAGATATAAAATTGCTTTTCAATTTTATTTAATTTTGAATAAATTTCACATAAAAATTACATTTTTATTACCTAAATTTTGTTTAACATTTTTAATTCCATATTTATTATAAGCAAATTAACAATTAAATCAGTGATAATATTTACATTTTGTGGCATTTAATTAACAATTCATTCAATATTTATGTTTTAAAAACGCAGCGTCATTGTCGTCTCGAACTCTACATTTTTATTAGTCTGTAAACACTTTCTCATTTATCATTGAAGCTTACACAATTTTGTGTCTTACATTGTAATCACTTATTACAACATTTTACACTGCAAGGTGACCTCATTTCGAAGTAGCAGAATTTGTAGGTGGAGAGCACACAACGCGAGGTTTCACTGTAGCTATCTGTTATCTGCAGTTCTTCGTTGATAGCAACACACTACGCATCGCAATGTCTTTTTCTCCACCCTTTCTTTCACAGTCTGTCATTTTAATTATTTATGGCAATCATATGATCGCCTTATAAATACCCTTGAAGTAGAGATATAAAAGTATCTGAGTGGGACAGATCTATATGTTTGCAAAAATTCGAATACATTAAAAACTAAATGTAAGATTAATTTATGATTAACCATATGGAATAAGTAAAACATATTAATAAAAGGTACAGTTGGAAAATTTTTATTTTTTGTGTAACAAATATTCCCAAAACTTATATTTTATATATTATTTTGTTATCCCCAAATGTAAAAAACTTAAATTCTGCAGTAATGATGAGACGTAGAGAACAAGTTTTTAAAGTTTGGTAGATGTGTCTATAAAAAATTTAACAAAATATAGTATATTAGCCTTAAAGATGAAAAAGTATCTATAAGATATAGTAAAATATTTATTAATATTAAGTTATAAAAAATATAAAATCGTATGAAAGATTTATGTAACTATAAAATATATAGGGTATATTTTAAAATTAAAGCCGAAGGGCGAGCAAAACAAAATCAAATGCACGCATATTGTGATAATCGCTGTAGTGTTGTTGTCGTTGTTTTTGTTGTTGTTGTTGTCATTGTGTTTGTTTGCTCGCTGATCGAAAGTTTTCGGCATTCTTTGTAAGCGCGGAAGTTCGGAGCGCGTTGCCGGGTTTTTGGTTTTCGGTTTCAGTTGCGTCCGCGACGTGCAACGCTAAAGTTGACCAAGCAAGTGGAAGATTCCCCAACCGGATTTCACTTTATGCATTGATTTCGATTTAATTTTGAAAACGATTCAAATTGGAGTATTGAAATGGGAAGACGATGGCTATTGGCTTTAGGTTTATGCCTGCTGATCAGTAGGACGCTGGCGCAGTTTGGTGGCGAGGAGGATGAGGAAGAGGACGAAGAGGAGGAGGAAGAAGAATGGAGCAGTGAAGATGAAACAGCCGAGGAGAAATTGCAACGCAAAAACATCAAACAAGACTCAAACCTAACTGTGGTATGAAACAGCTCAAAAGATTAATGACTAGCAGACAGAGAGAGAAATTTACACATTTGCATTTCATCAACAGGATAAATTAATTGCCAAATATGGCTATGAGGCGGAAGTGCATCATGTGACCACCGAGGATGGCTACATTCTAACAATGCATCGCATACGCAATCAGAATGCTCAACCCTTTCTGCTGCAGCATGGACTCGTTGATAGCTCGGCGGGTTTCGTTGTCATGGGTCCCAATGTGAGTCTGGGTAAGTGATTAATGACACTGCTGGTCAAGTGATTACAACAACTCACTCTCTCTCACTCTGGGTGTCGCTTTGCAGCGTACTTACTTGCCGACCACAAGTACGATGTCTGGCTGGGAAATGCACGTGGCAATCGTTACTCGAGAAATCACACCACACTCGATCCGGATGAGTCCAAGTTTTGGGATTTTAGCTGGCATGAGATTGGCATGTACGATCTGCCAGCCATGATTGACTACATTCTAAAGTCGACGGGCTTCAAGAAGCTGCAGTACGCTGGACACTCTCAGGGCTGCACCGCATTCTTTGTCATGTGCTCCATGCGTCCGGCTTACAATGAGAAGGTCATCTCCATGCAGGCGATGGCACCGGCTGTTTATGCCAAGGAGACTAGCGGTCATCCATACATACGCGCCATCAGCTTGTACTTTAATGTGAGTAGAAAATAAGAAAAATTCTGTTTGTCAGTCTATCTATCCATAGAAAGAGCTATCAGCCAGAGAATTTATAATATTCCCTTTAGTTCGACGCAACTTTCGACTTGATTTGTTTCTCATCTTATTATTACTTTTTATGCTAGCCTATATTGGAGTATAGGCTTGGAAGTTTTATTTAAGAAATTAAGCAATTTTAAATTGACAATCGCATTGGGATAGATTAAACCGGCTTAAACTGGCTTAAACCGGAGAGGGGCAGAGCATAGGTCAATGGAGGTCCGTCCATCACGTTACTATAGAAAATAAAGCAAAAACTAAAAATTGAAAGTAAAATTGACAACGAAAATTAAAATTAAAATATAAATTGAAAATTGATATAGAAATATATAATACATAAATAGACAATTAAAATTGGAGCCTGAAAGTTGAAATTGAAAATTAATAGGCACAACAATGAGTAAACTATATTATTTATGTTGATTTGGTTTGTTTTTTAATCTTTATAGTTTCTTAAATTAGCAGCAGTATTAGTTTTTTAATATCCGGCATATCTGCAACCTTAAGCTGCAGTTCCATTAAGAACATTGTATTTAAGAGTATCTGAAACTTTTTCTCATTTCATTATACTATACTCATTAATCTTAATGTTCAGAAATAGATTCTCAAAATTATGTAAGGTCATTTATTCCTATAGTACATAGAGTTAATTCATACATACAGTTAAGTATTTAATGTTTTCGTATATCTAAAGTATTTTATAAGAAAGAGTAATTCATTTTAAGAAGTTAAAAATAGTTCCCAAAACTATTTTGCTAGAATTGATATGCAATATATTCTGAATGAAAGACAAATTTAAATTAGGATCAGCTTTAATAATACTTAATTTAATAACAAAATTTATTCTTAATTCTCTCTAGAGCCTTGTCGGCAGCGCTATCACAGAGATGTTCAATGGCGAGTTTCGTTTTCTTTGCCGCATGACCGAGGAGACGGAGCGTCTTTGCATCGAAGCTGTGTTTGGCATTGTGGGACGCAACTGGAATGAATTCAACCGAGTAAGTTTGCAAATATCCAAACACAACAGCCAACTTAAATCATATTTTACTTTTAGAAAATGTTTCCCGTGGTGCTGGGTCACTATCCAGCCGGAGTGGCAGCCAAGCAGGTGAAGCACTTCATACAGATCATCAAGACTGGCAGATTTGCACCTTATAGCTACAGTTCCAACAAGAATATGGTGTTATACAGAGAGCATTTGCCGCCACGATATAATCTCAGTCTAGTCACTGTGCCCACTTTCGTGTATTATTCGACCAATGATTTGCTGTGTCATCCGACGGATGTGGAATCAATGTGCGACGACTTGGGCAATGTGACGGGCAAATATCTAGTGCCCATGAAGGAGTTCAATCATATGGACTTTCTTTGGGCCATCGATGTGCGAAAGCAGCTCTACAATCGCATGCTGCAAGTGCTGGGCAAGCGACCACAGGGCAAAGATGCCGAGGGCGAGGAACTCTCGACAAGAAATGTGGAACGAAGTCGGACCCATCGAAGAGGACGAGGACGAGCTAGCTGGTAGAGACCTTAGATTTAATATTTATTTATTTATTTGTCTTGCTTTAAATATGAAATAGATATTTGCATAAAATTGCTGCGACTTTAAATATTCAAAAGCTTTGCTCTAAGTGTGTTTGTGCATAGACTTCGACCGGAAACGGAAGTCAAGTGTTGTGTGTTTCGTTTTCTGCCCGGACAATCACTTGGCCCAGAAACTATAGTAGCAGATTTGCCAGCAACAGTCAACAACAGCAGCAACATCAGCAACAGCAGCTGCAACAACAAGCAGCACATGCATTTCTAAGCAGATTTCCTTAAGGAAATTTTCTATTTTCCTATGCACATGCCATTTTCTCAACAGCAGCTGTTGCCTCTGTTTGCTGCTGCTGTCGTTGTGGCTCTTGTTTTCTTGGCTGACTTCCTTGAGCTGCTTATGCTTTCAGGCCACCGAATTCTTGACATTTGCATTCTACAGTTTACCCGGCCAACAGACGACCAGCAAAGTGAAAAACTGTGTTCAAGGCGTGAAAACTCCGCTTGACAATTTCCACATTCACCATGAACCAATCTCCACAAAACATGTTTTGTTGCACTCTATAAATATGTATTTCGATTTATGTTTAACAATGTGCTGTGTTAATCTGTTTAGGGATTAGCCGAATGTGTCGATTATTAACATTGTATAAACAAGAATAGAGTTTAATAATTTATGGCTAATTATTTATTTATCCAAAAGTGTTTTGTAACAAATGTAAACATTTGTTTTCTCGATTGGCTTTCTATTAACATTCATTCATTGTTCTTATGTATTAACCACATTAAATCATTGTTGGTCTAGTAAACTGCATTTAAGCTCGCATTTACAATAATTTAAATATATATTCTAAATCTAAAATCTATTCAAAAGCTGTTGAAAATGTTTGTTTATTCTTCCGTATTTTATTGTTTGATTTAATTCAGATTTCCTCAATTGATACAGCTATTTACTTGCTCTATGAAATATTACCTAATCGCTTCTCTATTAAACAGATAACAGAAATGAATCTATGAATTAGAACTTCTACTTTTAGGCATATTATTTAAATTTACTTAAATTTAAAATTAAGGTTGACTAATACCAAAAAGGAATTATTTAGTAATATTTTTTTCTACATTTTGTTTTTAAATTAGTTTCAGATTATTAGAATTATATTCATTCGTTACTTCAAGAATTATCTAATTTTTTTTTAATAGTAAAGTTTCATAATTTATTAATTTTATGTGTAAACATTTCATTGTATTGTCTTTAACTAAAATCATTTATTTATGCATCTAACATAAGTAATCAAATTAAATGTCAACTTCTTAATTTAACTATACAAAACTTCTTCATTTAATAAACTTGTTTTTTTTTACGTATCTGTTTAAAATCGCTTTTAAAATATTTAAAATTTCAATTTCGTAATATTCCTTCCTTATTATTATTTTTCTACTACCAATTTCCTTAATTAATTCAACTACTAAAAGTTAAATACATAAATAGCCTAAGGAAACATTACTGTATTACAGTTAATAGCTCATTGGGAAAATGTATTTTAATCGTGAATTACTGACACTGGGTTGTAGAACTGTCTATTAAATGGCCTCTAATTGCTTTCATAATCACTCAAGTTGTGTTCCAAGTACTAACTAGCTGTACTAACTAAACTAATATGTAGGTGTATAGTATTGATTTTAAACATATTGAATTTCTTATCTCAACACATCAACACTGCTATTTCCGATGTTACGATGACGTCGAAAGGTTGATTTATATAAACAAATTACGACTACTCCGTAGATGTGAAAAAAGAATAATAAAAAAAAATTTGTATTGAACGAATTGCGAATGCTCTGAGTGTGCTGCATTTTAATCGCATAATTTGATTCTGGGTATTTCCAATATATTCATGAGTGTAATGAAGATTCACTTGTGATTCACGTGTTATGGGCGTAATTTATGTAGATGATGGTGGGAAATTTTGTGAAATGTGTTCTATGGGATGTAATGCTTATTGCATTTTTAATTGTTAATATTTAAAAGTTTTTAAGGGTTACGTGATATTTAACTTGAGTTATTATTTTGTTTTGTTTAATTTTTTTCTACCCGCTATCCATATCGATTTTGAACGTAATATTATATCAATATACCGAATACAGACTTTGGTATATTTTGGTATTTTTATGGTATATTTTATTGTAAAAAATTGTCTAAATTACATTATAATTTGTTATTAAAAGTTTGTTTTTTATACTTTTTTTATTTACTTTGCTCCACAATATGCTAATTGTCTGGGCGATTACTTCAAAAATCCATTTATAAATTAGCTTGCAAATGATATGCCTTCTTCTTTTTGTAGCAGATAACACCAAAAAAAAAAACAACCTTATTACTTTTGTACAAGGAAAGAGATTAATTGAGAACATGATGATGATACTCTGCTGTTTATCAGGTATTCGTTTGGGATTTTGTTAGATCATCCGGCTCTCGTGATTTGGTTTAGAGTCTTATTCGCCTGAAATTGTAGACACAATGTATATTATTTAAATGATGATAAATGTCTTATTATTGTTTATGGGCAGTCTGGCTGCGGGGACTTCTCTCTCTCTCTCTATCTCTCTCTTGCATGTCTCTATCTCACTTGCTCCATGGGTTAATTATCCAAGTTTTGCTTCGCCGCTTGACCCGAAGCAAGTCGACATCGATCCCGGTTTTAAGAACGTGACGAGCGTTTTGTATTTGTTCCCAGTTTCACTTTGTTTGCATTTTGTTTATGCCTGTTTTTTGTTGTGTGAAATATTGTTTTTTCTTTTTATTTTCTATTTCTTTTTTGTCGATTTGCTTGTATTTGATTTGTTTTGTGTATTTCTTTTTGTTTTTTGTTTCCTACTTTATTAGTTTTGTGGGTTTTTTGCATTCTTATAAAAGCGCAACGTTCTCCAAGGGCCGCAGTCAGTCACTCGGTGGCAACAGTTCCGATGAGATTGTTTATTGTGCTCAGCGTTTGCGTGGCGCTCGCCTCGGCGGGCTACGGCGGTGGTGGAGGCGGTGCCAGTTCCTCAGCCACCGCATCCGCTTCGGCCAGCTCGAGTGCCAATGCCGGCGGTAAATATGGCGGCAGCGGTGGCGGTGGCCTAGGCGGCGGTGGCGGCCTAGGATTGGGTCTAGGCGGCGGCCTCGGTGGAGGCGGCGGTCTTGATCTAGGACTTGGTGGCGGCCTTGGTGGTGGACTTGGCGGCGGTCTCGGTGGCGGCAAGGGCGGCGGCGGTCCATTTGGCAGCGGCGGCGGTGGCCATGGAGGTGGTGGCTATGGCGGTGGCTCAGCTGGCAGCGGCGGTTTTGCTGGCGGTTCAGCTGGAAGCGGTAGCTTCGGCGGCGGCTCAGCTGGCGCGGGCGGCCATAGCGGCGGCGGTGGCTTAGTTGGCGGCGGCGGTGGAGCTGGAGGCGGTCCATTTGGTGGCGGCGGCGGTGCTGGTCATGGAGGCGGTGGTAACGGACTTGGCGGCGGCGGCTTTGGTGGCGGCTCAGCTGGAGGCGGCGGCTTTGCTGGCGGCTCAGCTGGAAGCGGTAGCTACGGCGGCGGTGGCTTAGGAGGTGGTCAAGGAGGCGGCGCTGGACTGGGAGGAGGCCATGGAGGCGGCGGTGGACTAGGAGGAGGCCTAGGCGGTGGTCTAGGAGGAGGCCTAGGAGGAGGTCTTGGAGGCGGCAGCGGCAGCTACGGTGGCGGTTCCGCAGGAGGCGGCAGCTTTGGCGGCGGCTCAGCTGGAGGCGGTGGCCATGGAGGTGGCGGCCATGGAGGTGGCGGCTTCGGCAGTGGCGGCTTCGGCAGTGGCGGCGGCGGCGGTGGCTTTGGCGGTGGCGGCTTTGGAGGTGGTCCAGGTGGCGGCTTCGGCGGAGGACCAGGCGGAGGCTTTGGCGGTGGTCCAGGCGGAGGCTTCGGAGGCGGCGGCAAACATGGCGGCGGTGGCTACGGAGGCGGTGGCAAGCATGGCGGCGGCGGAGGCAGCGGAGGCGGTGGCTTTGGAGGTGGCGGACATGGTGGCGGCGGCTACGGCGGCGGCGGCGGCTATGGCAAAAGTAGTGCCAGCTCCTCAGCATCCGCAACGGCTTCTGCAGGTGGCTATGGCCGTTAGATTTAAGTGCTCAATTCTCAATAGCTTGTTAATGAAACAAAAGAGTATTCCCAAGTCCATAAGACACAATTCAATAAAAAGAAAACGACTTTTTGTAATAAACCAAAGCTGTGATCATCATTTAATGGTTGGGTTGTGTAACGAATAATACTACTACAAAGTCTATATAAGGTTTATAGTACTACAATTATCAGAGTCGAGATGCATTGCTAGAGGGTCGTAAACATTTGTTATTTTATAAACGCTAAATACTTGCTTATTCAGTGGCCCGTCAAATTTATTTAAAGGATTTAAATAGAATGAAACTATCAAATTTAATTGAAGAACCAAAGTTCGGAAATTATAGAAGTACAAAATATAAATAAAAAAAATAAATAATACATATTTGCTCAAAACAAGAAAGAAGAATAATTGAATTGCAATGCAGACTGCAAAATATAATATATAGCAGACGGACTTTTGGTTGCTTGTTAAGCTGACAGTTATGTGTAGACTTTATTTGTTTAATGACATTGACAAATTGCGACTGCAGTTAATACGCGAAAATATATGTAGTATTAGTTTGCTTTAGTTTGGTTTTAGTTTGGTTTTCAACGATTTGCTTTACTGGGTACAACCAATTTTTATTGAAGTTTTCGATAAAACAAAATTTGTTGAAGAAATATTTTCATTAGTGGGAAATTTAATTTATTACAGTAAAGCAGAAAAATATATGACAAAAAGAATAAGTAATGCCTTTTACGCTCTGTTTTAGGATCGCTGAGATTTGGGTACTGAAATTATAAAAACTAAGCATTTATTGCAAAAAAAAAAAAAATAAAATTTTTTTAACGTAACAAAAAGTTAAACAAACTGTGAACATTTTGCGGTTTATATTGAAGAGTAACACAGACAGAAAATAATTATATATCTAATAAATTTCGATAGTTTGAAAATTTTGCGATGTTAAAAAATAATTTTAAAAATCAAAATTTTGATGGTGAGAGTGCTGTAATTTTCTTCTTGTATATAGAATATATTTATAAATTGAATTGTTTTACATAAGCTTAGTATAATTATTATTTCAATAATGATAAACTTTAAAGTTTTCTAAAATTAAATTTTAATTTTCGTATTGATAGATTTTATTTAAAATCTTGGGATATATTATGTATTCTCTCAGTGTAGCTATTCATATCATAAGCTGTAAGTAGGTCGTAAAAGCGTTTTGCGCTTTAATTTCATTAAGTGAAATTTTGTGTAGTAGTTTTGTCGTTCAACTGCCAAAAGTTGGCCATGGATAGATCATAATTTTGTGAGATGGGGCGGATGGGTTGAAAGTTGAAAAGTTTGCAGCTTGTGAAAGTCATATGTTGTCCTTGAGGTAAAAGGCTTTGCATATGTAAGTGGCAACACATTATCCGATTTATGCATAGAACTTTTAGTTGCTTACACAAGTTTTTCACTCAAATAAGAAGAGACGAAGAAGAGGCGGCAGCTGGGAAGCACATTGATAACATTCTTGGTGGCATAAATCTTGCAAATGGCGCGACCACGACTCAATTGCCGTCTGTGTGGCATTTAGCAAAACATTTATCATTTGGGGCAGAAAGTTTTATAGAGAATGTTGCACACAAATTGAAATCTTAAGCAAACTTTGTGCGCCCAGCCTCAAAGTGCAGTTTTATTGCCCCAGGCCAGGGAGCAGCAGCTGTTGAGCAGCCTCGTTTCATCTCTCTACAGCTGTTTAGCTGTTCAGGTCGAAACCATAGTCGGAGTCAGAGCTGTAGTCGGACAATGTCTGCTGCAGCTTTCCCAAACAGCCATTGGCAATAAACTCAGACCAATTTGCACAAGGACAATGAACCCCTGTGGTGCACTTGGCATAACTGCATCCTTAACCTCCCTGCCATTCTGCTATTGCTGTTCCTATGTTGCTATTGCTGGCGGCTTGCCACACAGAGTCGACTGCCGACTGTCGGCTGCCTGCCGCTTGTTGCTGCTGCTGCCATTTGGGATGATTGCAACAATTGTTGCAGCTTTTGCTGCCGTTGTCGAATTGACATTATGGCCATTCTTTGTTTGTTACAATTTATGCGGGCCCATAAAATAAATGTAAATTCATATTTAAATGCAATTGCTTACTGGATATTGCACATCGAATGTGCTGAATTTATTCCCAATTATTTTTTACTGCTCTACTAATAATTGATATTTTTAAACTGTAGTCACAAATATTGCCCAAAAGTATGCAAAGGATTTCGTTGTAATATTAGAGCTTAGCTTAAGTGTGGCCAACCCCAGATTAGTATGTATAAGCAAAGCCAGTTTACGGAAGCGGTATATTTATAAAGGCAAAGTGCCGGTCACGCTGCCGCCCAACAAAATTTGCACACGGAAGTCCTTGTCTTATACGTTTACAAAAAAAAAAAAACTTAACGCAATTTGATAGAAAGGGACAACTACAATGCATCACATTTGCAGCTTAAGCAAACTGTTATTAACGCGATTAACCTGTGGAGATTTTAGTAATACGGAAGAAGAAGCGCATAAAAGTTAGTCATCATTTTTTGCCGCCAAAAGCTGTAGAGTTTGCGCACTTTATATATTAAGTTAAAATTGTGTAACTAATAAAGTTATCGCATAATTCGTGTTGTATATAAAATGAGGAGTTAATTTTTTGTGTGCTACATAACCTCAAGCTCCCAAGGAGCACCCCTTTCGCATTTTCTGATGCTTGTAGAAACTTGCTATTATTCCAATAAATGCATATGCTTTAGCAATGTAGCTACATACATATGTATGTGTTTGTGTAAAAATGCAAAGTAGGTGAAGACGTGCAATACAAAAAGTTGTAGCGCTCAATGCCCAATTTTCACAGCTAGCGTCTAGCGTACAGATTAAGAAAGAGAGCAATGCAAAGTGAAGAGCTACGTTTGCAAAGAGAAAAGTTCTATCGTGCGCCATTTTATTCTTCTTTTTTTTCTGGTGACGTGTAATCTATATAATTGGAGCGAGAATAAAGCCGCGGTCTAATGGATCGAAATTTAAGAGAGAAAGTAAACTGATTGATGTGAAAAAATGGTAAAATTGTTTTTTTTTCAAGTGTTAATCTAAAAGGATTGCATGCAGATTGCAAAGTAAGTAAATTTAGTTAATACTTTAAGCTTGTAGAAACTTGTTGCATAATTTTCGATTTTTACATTTAATTTACTCTTAACTAAAGTACTTTAAATATAATTAATTTGCAAATAGTTGCTATTGATGTTGCGTATGTTAGATATTCACCACACAAAATTGTCGCGTTATTATGCTTGCTTATTGGATATTGGTTGGATTGATAAATCTGCAGCTTCCGATTGAAGTTCTTTATTTCGCCAACTGCCTGAAAGTATGCAATTGTTTTTAGCATGCCGCGAGCAATAGAATTTTAATTACGGCTAAATAATTCAAAATGTATTGCATAGCACAGAGGCGCGACATCGCGTTTGTTGTTTGACGTCGCTTTGTTAATTAGCCTACCGACAGCATAATTGAATAGTTTGTCCCGTTTGCCAAAAATAAACGGATAATTCAATTTCGATGCGTGTGAGCGAGAGAGGGAAAGAGCAAGTAAAACTAAATCGAAAATAGCCAATAACAAACGCTGGCCTAAAATGCAACATTGTGGATTTTGTGCCAGATTTTGTTATGCAAGTCCCTTGCTGCGTTTACATAATTAACAGAACGTTCATTAGTCTGGCACTCCTCCTGAACATTTCTGTATATGGTTGACCTGGCTGCTAATGCGACAAAATTGCGGCTATGAATTATTTGAATTTGATTGCTTTTAATAAACGCGAATACATTCTCAATTAAATGCGGTTCATTATGAAAGCATCGACATTTTAATTTATAATGCATTTACAAATATTAACTGAGTCTGCACTGGCGTAAATTATATGTGAAATATGAAATCACATTATATATATTTATATTTGTTTATATTACAACCAGTATATATATTATTTATATTCTAAAAAGTCAACTACATATATTTGCCTTCTATATTACAATCTTTTAACGACGCCATTTATTAAATGACACCATTAATCAAATCTTGCGAAGCCAATAATAGATCAATGAAAACTGAAACGCAGAAGACGATGGCAAAAAAAATATAGAAAAATAACCGCAGGCTTATATAAATTACCGCACCAAACGTAAGTTCGAAAAATAAAGCAAAATTAATTTGCCAATATCAATAATGCAAATATAAGAAAACAATAAAAGAAAAAAAAAACCAAACCGGTTATCGTATGGTACAATTATGTGAGCGCCAATATGTCGAGATTTGTTTGTCCATTTTGTCTGCATAAATAAATAAACAGACCAAGAGATGTAGACAGATAGCTCTCGTTGATAGTCGGCGAAAGAAAAAAAAAAATTGAAAATGGTGAAATTAGCTAAAGTTGTGATTATATTGTTGGATATTGTCTTGAATCGAATATACATTTTGTGTTAAGTGCATTTATTATACAGTTTATTTAATAGCCCTGGTTATATGAGCAAACAGTTCAGATTTTTGAAAGCTTGCGACATTGAATCTTTTCCGGCGGACTTCCCCCGGCAATTAGATGCTAAGTGTGCAATCAACACATATCAAATTCTCTTTGTTTATCTAGCATTTGACCAAAAACAAAATAAAAAAAATCACAAAATGCCAGCATTCATTTCATATAAATAGATTTTCACATCTTTCCGATATGGAAAACCCCTTTGGCGATGACGCTGATGAGTCGCACTTGAAGCGATTTTGAATCGGGGTAACTCACGTGTGATATTTACTTGTACCGTAGTATACTCTATGTAGAATATTAGCTATTGCGCCGTGACGACATTGAAACTGGTTTCTCAAGCTTTATTGTGTACTAGAATACATTTTATTAGCAGCTTACGTACACATTTGTTAATTCATAATTGCATAATGATCATTTTCAGTCTTAATTGCACATATTAAATTGTAGTTAACAATCTTTGAATAATAATTAGATAATTTATCATAACGCTTTCACTCTTTGTGGGATTTTAATTCTTGCCCTGCTAGAGTTCGTGTACCTAGAGAATGAGCTTTTGTATTCTCTCTCTCTTTCTGTTTAATTTCTCTCAATAGCAAATTCAATTTGTAGAGTAAAGCTTCGCTTCAAGTTTGTTTATAGAAAGCGATTTAAAAGCTTAATCGTGTTGTGGATTTCACTACGATTACTACTCGCAGCTTAATCTAAGTAATACTATTAAGATGCATAGTGCACATACTGAGTATATCGACCATGAATGAGTCAAGTTCGAAGGAACTAGTTAATGAATAGATGATAATCGTTTTAGAATTGTTGTTAATACAAGTGAAGACGCTGAAGTGTCATTTAATACCAATAATTGCTAATTTAGTTACACTTCATGTTAATATATACTGTTCAATAACAACAATTACAACTACATTAGTGCATTGTTAAGTAGTTAAACTAACAGTTCTGATCAATATCAAAGCCTTTAAAATTACTTTGAATCTTATTTTGTTTACAATCTATTCAGCTGTTTTCTGTTCTCTACGTGACTTCAACATGACACGTGGTCATCTCTAAGGAATATAGATTTATTTACACATTGTTAGCTCACATATTAAATTAATTGATTTTTCTCGAATTTCTGTATGATTTCGATTTGTTATTTGTTTTGTAACGACGCCATCGAAACCGCTTTGTTAGCCAAAAACGAGGCGAATAAACTCTTCAAGTTGAACTTGTCAGTTGATTAGAATATCCAAATCGGCAAATACGAGATTTGCCGTGAGCAAGACAGAAAGAAGTCGACTAGGAAGACCAGATACGCCCATCAGCACAACAAACTTAAAAAAAAATACAAAACATAGCTATTAATATTGGAGTCTACTATAAGTACAGACGAGACAGACACTCTAATAATGTGTACATAATTATGCTGTTTTTTTGAAACTCTCAAGTTGTTGTTTTTCGATTTTGGGATTCACCCGGTCAAGTGACAGCCAAAAGCCGGTGTTCGTTTTATTGTTCAAAAATTGATAATGATGCTGATGATGAAGCCGAAGTTGATAATTAGAAATAAAAGCAAAGAAAACCGGCTGCCGAACTTAGTTCGGGGCTCCAATTTATCACAGTCACACAACCAAACAGATCAGTCGACGAGGTGCCGTTGCTCTACGTTCGTCTCACCTACGCATCTGGTATAAATAGTTTGGGATACTGTGAATTGGTACATCAGTTGATCTGTTAACTGCTTTGCGTGCACAACACTCACGTTTCAACGAGCAATATGAAGACTTTGATTGTGCTGGCACTTTTGGTGGCTGCCGTATCGGCTCTGCCACAATTTGGATTCGGTGGTCCAGGCTTCGGTGGCCCTGGATTCGGTGGCCCAGGATTCGGTGGCCCAGGTGGATTCGGTGGTGGCCCTGGATTTGGAGGCGGGTTCGGCGGTCGTCCAGGATTCGGTGGCGGCGGCTTCGGCGGTAACCCATACGGAGGCGGCTTCGGTGGCAATCCATACGGCGGCGGCCCATACCGTGGTGGTGGTGGATTCGGCGGCGGCCGTGGTGGCGGTGGCGGCTCTGCATCTGCCTCAGCCTCATCCAGTGCTTCAGCTGCTGGTGGTGGTGGCGGTGGTGCTGCATCAGCTTCATCGTCCGCCTCCGCCTCCTCAGGTGGCGGTGGATTCCGCGGCTAGGCTATCAAAGCTGATGCCTGGAGCATCGAAACGAGATTACAAATAAATTAAGTTTAATTATTAATAAAAAGTCTGAAAACTACAAAAAAATAACATAAAACATGATAAACAAAATAATGTTGTTTATTTTCGACAAACACAAAAGGTAAAACTTGTGCTGATTGACTTTCTGTTTATATATCAGGTTTTTACTACTGGAGATGAGTAACAAATTCGTATTCTATGAGAGCTGCCCGTTAATTTTGACATATATGTGAGAGCAACAATAAAAATATTCGCACATACGTGTTTGATCTGTGGTTTGGGGCAAGTTCCTCATTTTTCATATGTTTCGATCAGTTTTTAAAAAGAGAATAGGAAAGTATCTTGGTTTGGACAATGGGAAATACACATATAATATAAAATTAGATCGATATTATATAGGATAATAATTACAATGGGTATAATCAATATAAGGAATTAACACCTATTCTCAGAATTTATTAATAACGGTGTTTGACAACGTTAGACAACAGAGTTTATACAATTTTGTTTAATATAATTGTAATAATTGCACCTAATAAATTGTCCATACGCATGAATAATTTGTAATGTAAAATTATATTAAAATTGTAACTCATCCATTAAAAATCCATCATTTAAGTCCAATATATGTTAATTTAGGGAAGGGTGCAGACGACAGACTGATGTGTTGCACTGTTTCGTATTTTATTTGCTAATTGAATTTTAGAATCAGAATTTGGGCAATTCCTCTGTTTTTTCGGTACATCATTAAAATGCAATGTTTATATTTAATTTTTCTTTACACACTTTCTCTTTCTCAATGATGTATCTAGACGGATTTTGTTCAGGAATGGATTGTATAAGTCTAGCTACAGTTTGATAATTTGGTTCGATTTGCGAAACCACAATGAAACTATAAAACTGTCTATCATTCTCTCGGTTAATTGACAGACGAAAGCCGATGAACGCTTTATTTTAATAAATTAATAATGATGCTTTCATGATCAAGCCGAAGTTGATATTTAGAAATAAAAGCAAATGAAAACCGGCTGCCGAACTTGGTTCGGGGATTCAATTTATTACAGCCAGACATTCATATATTTTGTATAAATAGCTTGTGATATTGTGGTTTGGTCCATCAGTTGATCTATAAACTGCTTTGCGTGCATAACATACACACATTTTATCGATCGTAGTTACGAGCAATATGAAGTTGTTGATTGTCCTTGCTCTTTTGGTGGCTGCCGTATCGGCAATGCCACAATTCGGCGGATTCGGTGGACCAGGTGGATTTGGTGGATTTGGTGGTGGTCCTGGCTTTGGCGGCGGCGGTTTTGGTGGAGGCCCTGGAGGATTCGGTGGACCTGGTGGATTCGGTGGTGGCCCTGGATTCGGCGGCGGTGGTTTTGGTCGTCCTGGATTCGGTGGAGGACCAGGATTTGGTGGCGGATTCGGCGGACCAGGTGGATTCTACGGCTAAGCTATCTAAGCTGATGCCTGGAGCATCGAAACGATATTACAAATTCATTAAGATTAGTTGTAAATTAAAAGTCTGAAAACCACAAAAATATAAAAAAAAAACATAACATAAAACAATCGTTATTTTTTCTCAAAACAAAAGGTTGAGCTCGTCGAGCTGATTGACTTTAAGTTTATATGTATATCAGGTTTGTCTACTACTGAACATGAGTAACGAATTCGTATTCTACGAGAGCTGCATAAAACGCCCGTTAATTTTGACATATATATGAAAACAACAACAATAAAATTGTTTGCTCAGACGTATTTTATCTGTTGTTTAGGCGCGTGCAGAGCTTTGCTATTTAATAAGTAAGTAAATATAATAGTATTTAAAATGTATAATTAGATTACAGAATTCAGTAAGGTATTTGTAAATAAATTTAGGCTTTCGTATTTATTTATAACTAAACTATTCTCATATTCTCTTTTTTGTACCATTCATTGGAAAATCCCAATAGAATTTCGTGTAGGGTGCAGACCGCAAAAAGCTGCGTTGTAGTTATTTTTTTTTACCATTAATTTAAATCTCCGCTTGTGTTGTTGTTGCTAATTGAATCTTAGAATCAAAATTAATACAATTGCTGCCTTTTTTGGTTCAACTCCAAAATGTAATGATAATATTTATATTTTTATATATCAACGTATCTATGAGGAACCTGGTCAGAATTCTTTCGGGAATGGATTGTATAAAAGCAGCCGTCGATCGACAGTTTGGTGAGGTTTGTGAAGCCGCGTCGAGGCTATGAAGCTGTTTATCGTTCTCGCTGTTCTGTTAGCAATTGCCGCTGAAGCGGCGGCCAGTGCACATCGTCCACATGGCAGACCTTTTGGCGGCTTCGGAGGTGGAGGAGGAGGTGGAGCTGGATTCGGCGGCGGCGGTTCTGGAGGTGGATTTGGCGGTGGCGGTTCTGGAGGCGGATTCGGCGGAGGTCCTGGAGGTGGATTCGGTGGAGGACCTGGATTCGGTGCAAGCTCATCTTCCAGCGCTACTGTGAATGGTGGCTTTGGTGGTGGAAATGTTGGATCATCCGCTAGCTCAAATGGTTTCTTTGGATAAAGCCTTAGATCAGCTGTGTATTCTGAATTCCGTTTTCATACGACAACCGCGAAATTAAATGCTGCATATATTTGACATATCATATTTTTCGGCCTTTTAAATCTATGTTTTGTTCATTGCACTATGGGCAAAAAGTCCCGAATTGCGGCATTTTTACCATTTTTGAAGATAGAAACATGAAACTTTGTACATATACCTAAAAAATAAAGATAGAATTTCGGATTTTTTCGTTTTTTCAATTGGGTTACGCCTTCCTTTCCGCCCACCCTACCATGAGGTTATAATTTTCGATTTTTTTTCTAAAAATTTGTTTTAAAATATTTTAATGTAATATATTTAATAAAATTAAACAAAATTTATTAAATTAATATATTTTTAGCAAATTCACATTTTAAATTTGATTTGAATCCATGCAAATTTAAATCAAAAATTAATTAGAGTCTAATATAAGGTTGGCAAAAAAGTCTTGCGGTATTTCCGATAGGTGTTTCGAATCGGTTCATGCGATACCTTTTTGGAAAGCTCTTTTCCCGCGCTAACACGTGTTTGATTTATTGTTGTTTGTCTTGAGTCGTTCGTGAGTTATAGCGTCACTAACATGGAGCAAAATAAAGAGAAAATACGGCATATTTTACAGTACTACTACGATAAAGGCAAAAATGCAACTCATGCTGCCAATAAAATTTGTGCAGTTTATGGACCCGATACAGTTTCCATTTCCACCGCACAACGATGGTTTCAACGCTTTCGTTCTGGTGCGGAGGTGGTCGAAGATGCGCCACGGTCCGGAAAGCCTGTCGTCGAAAATTGCGATAAAATCGCCGAATTGATCGAAAGAGATCGGCATAGTAGCACCCGTAGCATCGGCCAAGAGCTGGGCATGAGTCATCAAACCGTTTTAAACCATTTGAAGAAGCTTGTATTCAAAAAAAAGCTCGAAGTGTGGGTGCCACACGACTTGACGCAAAAAAACATTTTTGACCGTATGGATGCATGCGAATCGCTTCTGAATCGCAACAAAATCGACCCGTTTTTGAAGCGGATGGTGACTGGCGATGAAAAGTGGATCACTTACGATAACGTGAAGCGCAAACGGTCGTGGTCGAAAAGCAATGAAACTGCCCAGACGGTGGCCAAGCTTGGATTGACGGCCAGGAAGGTTCTTCTGTGTGTTTGGTGGGATTGGCAGGGAATCATCCACTATGAGCTGCTCTCCTATGGCCAAACGCTCAATTCGGACCTGTACTGCCAACAACTGGACCGCTTGAATGCAGCACTCAAGCAGAAGAGGCCATCTTTGATCAACAGAGGCCGAATTGTCTTCCATCAGGACAACGCCAGGCCACACACATCTTTGGTGACGCGCCAGAAGCTCCGGGAGCTCGGATGGGAGGTTCTTTTGCATCCACCGTATAGTCCGGATCTCGCACCAAGTGATTACCACCTATTTCTGTCCATGGCCAACGAGCTTGGTAGTCGGAAGTTGGCCACAAGAGAGTCCTGTGAAAATTGGCTCTCCGAGTTTTTTGCCAATAGGGAAGCGAGCTTCTATAAGAGGGGCATTATGAAGTTGGCATCTCGTTGGGAACTCGTCATCGAACAAAATGGCGCATATTTGACTTAAATCGCATTATTATAACCAATTTTATGAACAATTGAAAATTCAATAAAAATACCGCAAGACTTTTTGGCCAACCTTATATTATGTTTTGTGACTCCATACCTTGGTGCCCAGTTAATAATTTATTCTTCACAAAGCTCTTCCTCCAACTCCAGGGAACTTTGCCCGAAAATATCGAGTTCACTATCTCCGCCTTCTTCTGCCTGATTATCATTATTGTCTGCACATGCCTATGTTATTAGAGGCTCAATATCAGGAGATTCCAAAAGAGCTATAACATCTCTTGGTAGGCTTATAGTTTAATCTTTGGCGTTCGTTTAGATTTATAGTTGAAAGCAGTGGATCAGAGGAATCCAAAGCTCTATTAAACACATCTGATATAGTATTCAGGCGGCTGTTTTTCCTTGCATGAGGAAACATATCGAGTGTGTACAATTTTTTGCGTCCTCTGTCGCATTTTCACGGAGAGCTCCTAGAAGAAGTACGGAGGTTTCCATAATTTGGTGCCAATGTACCAATGTACTTTATGCAAAATTTGAGATATTGGATACCACTTACAAGTATTAACGTATAAGTACATCAAGTACCTGCTTTAACTTTTGATGGGTATACCTCAAACTCACATTATGTAGCAATTAAAATTATATAAACACTTTTCAAAACGGCAGGCAACAATTGCATTGAATTTTCTGTTTCATAGACTAGTTCAAATGCTAATTTTCACTTTAACCTTTGTTCTGTCTCAGTATACATCAAGCGTTTACGACCAGGCTTTTCGCGTGGAACATCATCTTAAGAAACTCAATTATGAAAGAGGATGCAAGCCATTGCGCAGGCTTTTCTGATGCATTTTCGTAAATTAGTGTTATTCAATCTGAGAAACTGAATAAGCTTATCTTTTGTTAAGATTTGTTGAACATCACTTAATTCTTTTTCATCGATATTTCTGCTGTAAAGCAGTTTGTTGGCGGTTGTTGTTGCTCAAAAAATCAACAAACGTTGAATAAGAGGACGTAAATACAACTGCAACATTAAGTTTGTCCGTAAATCGAGCAAAAACGAGCAAAAATTTTAACCACTATTTGATTGTTAACAGTTTGGTTAATAACATTCAGCTTTAATATTGCCTCGACCGGCCTAGACGCACTAGTTACACTCCACAGAAACGCAAATAGATTTGTTACCAGGAACCTAAAAGCATACCAACAACACATTGCACGATTGGACAATATATCACATGTACTAAAAATTTAGTGCCAATAATTAATATTACATACCTTGACGATTAAATTCCATATTCAAGCTTCTTTGTTTGATTTAGTATTTGAATATAAAATTGACAGAAAAAATCACAAATTTTCCCGCCGATTTTTTTTTTTTAGAGGGTCCAGACAATAGTCTTTAAATATGGGCGAATAACAAATTACCAACGAAGTCTAAATTTTTTTTAAAAATATGTTTCAGTATTCTTGAAGTATTCTAATTCAAAAAATAAAGTCAGTTTAATGATACCGAAAACAAAAAAAAATTTAAAAATGCCGCACTTTGCGACTTTTTGCCCATAGTGCATTGTCTTGAATATTTAAAAAGGCTGGAAGTTTCGTAAGTTTTTTAACACTAAGGCACAACTGTCTATGGTTGACGTTCGGGACCTTTGGTTACTCAAAGTTGTGTTTAAAAGTGTAGTTGATTTGTGTCTTTTCGCTTAGTGAAGTAGTTTCTTCAGTTGGGTTATACAAATGTAACGTGGAATTACATTTCTTTTTTTATAAGATCTCATTATCGAACTCCGTTTAGTACCCACAAAGTACGATAACAACCCACACCAACATACATACATGTTACGATAACATATATCAAGTAATTGAAATAACTAATTTACTTTGTTTGATTAATAAATATCACTTGTTGTTGTTTCCATTTTTAATATTATTGTTCCTTTTTTGTAATTGTGTGAAATTTTGTTTGCGATGTTAAAAAATCGAATAACAAAATTAGAATCGTTTGTGCTTTTAATAACATAAAAGCAAAACATAATGTGATGATCATTTTTTATGCATTATATCTTTCACCTACACTCATCTCACTTTGTCTTGCTGACAATCTCCTCGTCTTTTGGCTCTGTCACTTAAGATTTCAGTTCATAAAGATTCGACAACTTAAAGCTCAACAATGGTGGCTATTGCCTGAGCTCAAGCTCAAGGCGGTGGCGGATCTTTAGGTCGACATCCTGGATTTGGCGGTGGTCTTTGAGGTGGTTTTGGTGGTAGCTTTGGAGGACCTATTCGTGGGATTCTTGGCCTACTACCCATAGTCGGCGGTCAAGGTTCAGACAGCGCAGCTTCGACTGCTGCAGCTTGGTATTATATTACAAATTATATTAATAATCATTAAATGCCAATAAAAGTCTTGAGCAAAATATGCAAAGATACAATACTTAATATAGTATGTATGAAGAAGAACTTTTAGTTGGTAAGTAATTAAAAGATGATGATGCAGTAGCTAGACGCTTTCCGTATTTTGAAAGGATTTCTGCTGCTACGGTCATTTTTAGATTGGTTCGGCGTACTTTGCATATAAGACCCTTTACATTGAAAATAACATAAACTGAAACAATTTTAAGAAAATAAGTAAGGGTTATTTTATAGCTCTAGATAAGTACTTTAATTAGAGCTAAGAATGGTTTTGGAATTTCTTTCTGTTTTGTTTTCTGTTCTGATAATTGCAAAAATTATCAAATTCGTACGCAAAACCAAAAAATTTATGAATTTATGTATTTTATCGTAAAACAGAACATGTTCCTAATATCAATCTTAGCTGTAAATATAGTGCTTATCGAAAGCTTTAAGAATAACATTCATTTATTTTGAAAATTGTTTCAGTTTATGTTATTTTCACTGTAAAGAGTCTCGCACGGGACAAATTCCGTCATGGATTTAAATCTATATGTCAACTATACTCGTATATATTGGTTTTGATTAGTGTTGTTATCGATTACAATAATAATTGATTTGAAAACACTTTGAATAAAATTACGGAAGATCCGGGACATATGTACATTTATGTACTATGTAGATGGATTTTGTGTATTAGGATAAACGAACTAATATTAAATCAATAGAAAGAATAAAAAAGAAATAGAAAGCAACGGAAAGAATAAATGAGATAATAAAAGCCCTAAAATGTAATGTCACAAGTGTTGTTTTGTTTTTATTTTTGGTATTTACAAATATACTGAATTAGTACTAGCACTGTATAAGTAGTACCATAACACAACCCAAAATATACATATGTACATACATATTTGAGATGTAATTTGCTTTGTGTAAACAAAACTTGTTGGTCTTCTTTCTAATTGGGGTTACTGTGCATATTGTTGTTAAATTCATAAATAAAAAATTGCTGGTTAAATTCAGTCTTTGAAGTTAAACGAACTAATATTGAAATAAGATGTGTTTTGTTTTAAACAATAATAATAATAATAACAGACTAATGCGATGATCTTATTTGCTGCTTTTTTACTCCTGTCTCTGTCATCAAGCTGTCTGATCGTAGAGATTGGGTTAATGGGGCTTGCAGCTGAGTTGTATAAAAGCAGCCGCCATGGCAGTGGATTTAGTTAAATTAGTGAAGTGAACTCAAGGGTCAGCAATGAAATTACTTGTTGCTCTTACAGTCCTGGTGGCTGTTGCCTTAGCGGCACCTCAATTCAATAGTGGTGCTCGACCTCCATCCCAAGCCGGGGGTGGTAGAATAATCGGTCGTCGACCTGGTGGCGGAGTTAACGGCAATCGTGGAGTCCCTGGTGGCAGTCCTGGAGGCGGTCCTGGTCGTGGTCCTGGGGGTGGTACTGGCGGCGGATTTGGGCCTGGAGGCGGCGGTTTTGGTGGCGGATTCGGGCCTGGAGGCGGCGGTTTTGGTGGTCATCCTGGTGGCGCATTTGGGCATCGTGGCGGCGGTGAGAGTTCAGCCAGTGCATCTGCCTCAGCTTCTTCCAACGGGGGAGGGGGCAGAGGATGAGGAAGTAATATCCCAAATTTCAATGCAAACGGTTTTTTCCACGGCTGAGCATCGTATTTCAACCTCGTATTGGGAGCGTATTGTAAAATTCTTAAAGAAAATTTGCAAAGTTGCAATTCGTATAGTATGAAGAAGAACACTTACTAAATTTGTTAGTAAAATGACTTTCTGAAAACACTTAGTAAATTTATTAGTAAAATGGTATATGGTTTCTGTCTCTAGCTAAAAGAATTAAATACAAACTTATTTTAATTGATGACATTGATGACAACAATCAATTTTAATTGATTGTTTATTAACCTGTGAATTTGCTTAACTATTTATTTGTAAATAAAATTGTAACAAATAATTCCTCCATACTCAATAAACAATTTAAATTTTTATGTTTCTGAAAGTTGATCTTGCATGGTGAATGGCGAATCGTGATTTTGGAACAGAAAAGGTTGGTTTAGCACTAGTAGAAATGGTTTCAGACACGTATTCTGAATTCCTTTTTCATACGCAAACCGTAAATTTAAATGCAGCATATTTTTTAGATTGTTTTCAAATTCGATTGTATTTTTCGGTAATCCACAAAGTATACTGTGTTTTAAACGTCTTTTATAATTTTTTTGATTCGTGTTTCGAGTTGAATATTTAAAATGCTAATGAACTCACGTATCGAATGGGATCTTAACACTGAGATCTTCAGATATTTTGAGTCTGGTCTGAAAGTGTTGTAGAATTGTTGTTATCAATCAGATCAGTAAATAAGTTTCTTCAGTGTGTCATAGAATTTTATTATATTTGCCTTAAGTTAGCAGACTCTATAAGACTCAGACTCTGTTTATCATTGCAAATTATTTATGCAAACGATTCAAGAATAATTAAAATTTGCAAGAAAATCAAATGAAGAGAATACTGATTAAGAATTGTTTTTTTTTTGTGTCTTTGATATCAATAATTAATTGGTTTGAGCACAACGAAACCGAGGAGTGAAATGGTTGGGAGCAAGGGGCACGTCTAAGCCATGGTATAAATGCAGATGTTGATGATGACGATCGTAATTATAATAAACCGGTTCAAACATTTATTGATGAGGGAATAGGGTGTTGCGTGTGTTGTTTTGTTTGTGGATCAACTAATTGATACAACTAATTTGCTTTGTGTGAGCATTTGGCATCGCTTGTGGTTGTTGTGGTTTTGTTTGTGTTGATGTTGTTGTTGTTGGTGAGTCTGAATTTCTGTCTGCGACGTTAAACAGACTAATAACAACATTAGAATTGTTTGTGTTTTTGAATAACACACTAAAAAGCGATGATCATCTTTTTTCTCATTCTTTCCCTTACCTACACTTGTTCTCACTCTCTTTCTCTCGCTGCCTAGCTCTCTCACACTTATCTCCTGTCTCTGTCACACAAGCTTATTGATCGTAGAGATTTGGTAAAAGTGGCCTGGGGCTAAGTTGTATAAAAGCAGCCACCCGGCAGATGATTGCTTAAGTTTGTGAAATCAACTCAAAGCTTAACAATGAAACTGTTTGTTGCTCTCACAGTCCTTGTGGCTGTTGCCTCAGCGGCACCTCAATTCGGTGGTGGTGGCGCTAACGCTAATGCTGCCTCTTCCGCTAATGCCCAAGGAGGTGGTCAAGGTGGATTCGGCGGCGGTCCCGGTGGTGGATTTGGCGGCGGTCCCGGTGGTGGATTCGGCGGCGGTCCTGGTGGCGGATTCGGCGGCGGTCCCGGTGGTGGATTCGGCGGCGGACCAGGACAAGGAGGATTTGGTGGCGGTCCTGGTGGCGGATTCGGCGGCGGTCCTGGACAAGGAGGTTTTGGCGGGCAAGGAGGTTTCAACCGCGGCGGCGGCGGCGGTGGTTCAGCTAGCGCATCTGCCTCAGCTACTGCCGATGCCAACAGCGGTGGTTTCGGTGGTGGAAACGCCAACGCCAATGCCAACGCAAATGCCAATTCAAACGGTTTCGGCAAATAAGCTTCACAATTTACCATCATCTTTGTAAATTATTTCAATAATCATTGAATGTCAATAAAAATCATAATTAAAATTAGAAAAGATAATGGATTTGTTACTAATAGAGTTCCTAGATATTACTTGTATCTATCGAAACTTTTTACTTCCACAACCAATTTTTGATTACATTATTATTATTTCTCATAGTTGGGCTCTTTTGCCTCTATTTGGTTATAGTTTTTACCCTATTATTACATGTTAATCGATCGCATATATTAATATCCGATTTGGCAAAGTGATGTAACGCTTTAAATATAGCTACGGAAGAACCTTGCCATATTTTAAAGGTTTTGTAAGGTTCCCGAACTTTGGGTAATTTACAGGGAAAACCGGTAATACGGCTTAGAATTCCATCTAAAATTTGCCAATCACTTGGGAATAATAATAAAGTGTAAATCTTTGCATTATGATTTTAGATTGCAGTTTTTGAGAGTTTGTGTAGTCTTCTATTATTAGAAGAAGAAAAACTACATTTTGAAAGTCAGTAATTAGCATCGAAACAGAGCTGTGAAACATCATATATATACATATGTACATATATAGTATAATATAGGTAAATAATAGTAGAATTTATAACCGGTTTGAGAGAAATTCAACATGAGTCCAGCTCATGTTTGCTCCCAAAGATTTGCACACACTTTCCGTAGTTCCCCAATTCCCACCGACTTGACTAGTTTGTGTGTTCATAATCAGAATCCTAATGTTGTCATAATTCAGTCTGCAAATGTTTTGTCTGCGTTTCAAATACACATACACAATACGGTGTTTATGCTAATTGACATCTTTCATCGTTTATTATTGAATACCCTTTCGAAAGGTATTTCGACCATTTCATAGAGTTTGTTGCATATTATAAAGTCAATGAATTAAATTAATGTTAAATGTTGTCTCAAAAGTTCTATAAATGCGTGACAAGAGCATTAAATCTTCGGTTTGCCGAACATTTTAGGCTAATGATGTTGTCTGGTATACGTCTGGTTTTCGTCTGATTTTGTTTGCTTCCCGTTTAGTGTTATAAAAACGTTGATTCTCAACACAGATCATTAAGTGTGTTTCGTGACTTCAGCCAGTTCGGACAAGTAGCATCATGAAGATCATTATCGTACTCAGCGTTATCCTCGCTGTGGCCTCGGCTGCTCCACGCAGCAGACGTGAATCCACTGCCAATGCCAATGCCAACGCCCAGGCTCAGGGCGAAAATTACGGTAATCGTGGATATGGTGCCCCAGGTGGCTATGGAGGATTTGGCGGCCAGGGTGGATATGGAGGATTTAATGGAGGCTATGGCGGACCCGGAGGATTCGGTGGTCCCGGAGGATACGGTGGTCCTGGAGGATATGGTGGCCCCTCTTTTGGTTTCGGCGGAAATCGTTTCAACGGTTTTGGTGGCGGATACCAACGTGGTCCTGGATTCCAAGGAGGTCCCGGTGGTCCAGGTGGTTTCGGCGGATTTGGCGGCGAATCGAACGCAAATGCAAATGCCAATGCCAATGCTAACGGCGGTGGATTTGGCGGCGGTAATGCGAATGCCAATGCTAATGCCAATGCTAATGCTAACGGTGCCGGATTTGGTGGCGGTAATGCGAATGCCGATGCCAATGCTGTTGCAAATGCTGAGGGTAACGGATACGGACCAGGCACCGGTGGTGCCAACGCCAATGCTGACTCCAATGCTGTGGCTAACGGCGGTGGCTTTGGTGGTTTCGGTGGTGATGCTAAGGCCTCCTCTGTGGCCAACGCTTCATCCAATGGAGGTCTTGCTTCAGCCACATCCAATGCATCCGCTGTGGCTGGAAAGTAAACTCACTGATTGTCCATTGATCACTCACTTTCAAGTAATTTAGCTGTTCTTAATTTATTAAATAATTAAAAAATTCTACAATTAACAACTGGATTTTATTTAAAGCGTTTCCATTATGTTTGCATGTTGATTGCAGACAACAACGATTAATAACTCTACACATTAATTAGTTTGTTCGTCTTGATCACGTAAGTCTGTGCCGTTGACCCATTCTCTCGAATCTTTATCTTTGCGAACAGATAAGTATTCGACTTTAAAAACCTGTCATTTCTTGTTTCCAAAAGTTTCCATCCGGCGATAAACTAATGAATAATGAAATTTATGTTTAACAATATTGTATAATGTTGTACAATTTACTTGTAAATTCGTCTCTATACACTTTAAAAAGATTTATTTAAGTGTGGAAAATAACAAGTCAAACTTCGACAGCGAGCCAAAGATTTCAAGAAGCTACAGAGTATTCAGTAAAGAATAAATTAAATATCGTAAATTTCCATATTAATATGTACATAAGTAGTCTAAAAACCGGTTCGAGAGAAATTTAGCACTTTGAATTCAGTTTGATATTTGCCTCTTCAAGATTCGCAGATTTATTTATGTATGTCAGCATAGACAATACTATAAGATTGTATTTAACTATCCGGGCCCTAATGCTCTAGTCATAATTTAATTTGCAAATGTTTATCCTCATTTCGGATTTTTGCCTCTACGTATGCTAATTGATGGCGTCTTCTTCGATTTTGGGTGCTATAAAAGGCGAAGCCCTTAGCAGAGTTCATCAAGTATCTTGAAAGAGTTTGAACATTCAACATTATGAAGATCTTTGTGGTGCTCAGCATTCTCCTGGCTGTCGTTGCAGCTGCTCCCCATGGCGGTGGTCATGATGGAGGCTCCACTGCCAATGCCAACGCCGCTGCCACTGCTCAGGGCGGTGCATCAGGTGGCAATCGTGGCAACTTCGGTGGCCCAGGCAGCTTTGGCAATGCTGGCGGAAACGGCAACCGGGGCGGACCAGGAGCTGGTGGTGGTGAGGCCAATGCTAACGCCAATTCTTCAGCCGTTGCTAATGGAAACGGAGGTCGAGGTGGTGCTACCAATGCCAATGCCAAATCCGAGGCAGTTGCTCAGTCCAATGGTGGTGGCCGCATTGGAGGTGGCGGCAACGCGAATGCCAATGCTTCTTCCAGTGCCATCGCCAATGGTAGCCGAGGAGGCTCCGCTTCAGCCTCGTCCAGCGCATCTGCTGTTGCCACAGCTGGCAAATAAGCACCGAGAGGTACTAACTATGTGATGTAGTCTTTCATAATTTATTCTCTAAATATACTTTTGCTGAAAAATAAAAATACATATCGATTTTAAATAGTAAATTTAGTTTCTTCATTCAAGTTCCTAAGAAGATTTAGATATTTGGGGTTTACTTTATTCGTCACTAGTTCATTTCTAAAATAAAGTTTTTGGTATATGTTTGCAAAATAAACATTCATTATCAATGAGGTGTGAATTCTTTCAGCCAACTCTTTTGGCAGCTGAGTGTTTTCAAATAAAACGGATCTCTGGTTAGGGGACTTTCACAGCTGGAAGTTTCTACAACATTAATAAATTTAATAACGTATAATACAGAAATTTAATATAATACAGAAAAAAAAAAAAATTTTAATTATAACATCAACCTAGTCAGTTATTTTCCGCAATCACTAAATAAAGTATAAATTAAATTCAATTTGCAGCAGGTTTTTTTCAAGTATAAATTTTATGATCTTCAATTAAACAATCTTATTGAATTTAAAATTGATACCATTAACTCGTAAATCAAGATCAAATTGCTATTTAAATTACAAATTGACCATTCTTTGAATAATATTGCAAAAGTTGCAAAGTTTAAATAAACATTTTGATTTTTTATTTTTATTTTATTTTATCTTTAACACAGTTTTCAATAACTGTGGTAGTGCAATATGTAAATCACATAACTGTAACCTTGCCAACTCATATTCTAATATTTATCTTATCCCAAATGTTGCGCATGTTTGTTATTAAAATCTTATTTAACTCCCCAAATGTTTATTTTGATGTTAAACAGGCCTATTGTTTACTAATATGATATACCCCCTGCTAATTATGCAAATTGCTTAAACAAATCTAATCGGTTAATTTCGATATAAACCGGCTTTCAAATTCGGCAGCTGTTGTTTAAGATTTGCAAACTTCTTCTCTATTTTTCATTTCTATATTTATTTTGTATTGTTTTGCTTTTGGTGCTACCGTAAAAATAATATTTATGAGAGTTTAACTGGCTGACTGGTCACACTTGTATCGAAAACCACTGTCTAGCAAGATAAGCTTGATAAATTTCTTCAAGTATTAAATTAAATCTGACATTGAATGCTCGATGGTAAGGAAAAAAGCCCCTAAAACTGGATTACTTTAACAACTTAATAAAATGACTTGGAAAACATTTTGCAATAAAAAAAGTTGCGATAATTATTATTTTTTATGAATGTGTACTCACTTAAATAACTTTATTTAATTCGGTTCAACAATTTAAAAAAATATTAATTCCCGTTTTTAGAAATATATAGACATATATACACATTTTTTTGTAGTTGTTTTCTTGGTTATCCGTTAGCCTGCTAGCACCTTAAGTGTGCTCAAGCGCCCAGGGTGCTCATGGGGTCCATCGAGACCATCATGCCCTTCGAACCCACCGAGCCCACCGTTAACATGGTTATAAGTATTGGAATGTCCTTGACCGTTTGCAGAGGCACTTAGTGGCCCACTTGCGGCCTTATTGCCGTGTCCACGATCTGCATGAACAGCGATCAAAGCGATGAACAGGAACGTGAATAGTACAAAGAATTTCATCTTTTAGGTTATTGACTATAACTTCAAAACTGCAGCTTGCTTTTATACTCATTCTCAAGTAGATTCTACTCATGAAATCTGCAACAGGTTTGTTATTTATGACAGAAGCTTTTGTTTTTTTAGTTTTAATACGTTGAGTGTTATTATTGAATAGATTAGATCGCTTATGAATATGTTTTCATTAGCAGGCCTCACGGGCAAAAGTAAAGGAGCTAATTGGTTGGTTGGATGAAAATTGTTTAGCATATAGAGAATCACATTTTATTTATTTGTTTTAATTGTGATATATTGATTTAAATATATTTTATATTATATAAAGTAGAAAGCAAACATATATCAAATTGTGTCAGAAGGATTTTTTTCTTGAAATTTTGTACCGTTATACCTGACGTATCTCATCTAAACTTTCTTTTTTTTGTTTTAAACGCATCCAGTGTATATTTTAAATTCGCAAACCCGATGCGAGTCTAAAAATGTTTTGTTTTGTGTGTTGTTTGTTTAGCGGTTTTGAGTTTGTTATAATTTCTGATTGCTTCAAACTTTCCTTTCTGTTGACTATAGTAAAAACTAAAATCATGCATGAGAAAATATACACATATTTTAAAAAAGGTTTCTTTGCTTATATTAGGTTTAATACATCAATAGATTTGCATTTCTCTCAACACATCATCATCAAAACATTTAACCAACACTGGTTAAACACGAAACTTAAATATTTGACGTCATGATGTAAATTATTCAGCGAATATGTTATTCAAGTTGATATGTTAATTTGCGAATTTTGAATTTAAAAGAGACAGAGGAGGACAATAACACGACGTGCCCTCTTTTGATGTATAAACTTCTAGATATTCTTAATAATATTCGGTTTTATTATTCTATATTTTGTAGTTTTTAGTCTTATCTTGATACTAATAAGCATAAAGTAACAGAAAATTAAATAAAGTAAACAAACGATTTTAGTGACAAAACTTGTTTTCTCATCAGTTAAACAGTTTTAATCACTGTCCTATAAATTACGTATAGTATATTGAGATGCATATTTAGTTATTTTGGTTATGACATCCATAAAAAATTTGAGTTAATATCAAATCCGGTTTAGAAATTAAACCGAAGCAATATTCTTCATAAAGAGTAACACTACAAACTTATTTGATCATACTTTTAATTTTTCTTGCTTTTTTAATTATGTATTTGTTTGCTTTTTTAAATTAGTCAATCGAGTAACTTTTAGACAATTTAAAAGTATCAATTAACGCTGTTAGAAATGTTTTGGTTTTTTAATTATTTTCTTCGTTATCCGTTAGCCTGTCCTCCTCTTAAGATCGTCGGGAGTGGGATGATGACCTCGTCGGCCATCTTCGTCCGGCGATCTTACACCGTTGCTGCCGAGTCCAGAAGCTGCGTGAACAGCGATCAAAGCGATGAACAGAAACGTGAATAGAACTTCAAAGAACTCTTTTAGGTTATTGACTTACGCTGGAAAAGTGCAGCTTGCTTTTATACCCATTTTCAAGAAGATTCTACTCATAAAAATGAGCAACAGGATTTTTATTTATGACAGAAGCTTTTGTTTTGTTAGTATTAACACATTAAGTTATAATATTGAATATTAGAGCGTTTAACAATATCATTTAAGTAACAGGTCTCACGAGTAAAGTAAAATTGTATAATGACATAGTAGTCTTTCGGGTTGGCTGGATGGAAAACGTTTAGTATGGAGGGAATCAAATTTGTATAATATTATACAAATATTCATTCTGGCATAGATTACTGAACTATGTATTATTGTTGTTATTAACAAATGCATTTTTTATTTAAAATGACTATACAACATTGTTTAGTAAATGCGGATGCGGGCCCATAATATATAATTATTTGCACAAAATTGTAAGAACGTCACACGAATAATTCAAAATGTGTTTGCTCAATGATGTGAATATGAAAATGATGATTGAAAGATGGCTGCCGCATTTATTCAAAGTACACGGTAAATACAATATGATTAAGACAATATTAATGAAGACATGGTATAACGTGATTTACTGTGTGTATATACTTGGCATGATAATTAAGTTCACTTATCAACCCATGAAAAAGGCTTTGCTGCCGAAGTATAACATAATACTAGTCTTTATATTTTTCGTGTAAAATAGTTTCGTTGATGACTTCTAATTCGTTATCCCTTTCCTCATGTTTGTATCCCGTCATAATTTAAATAATTTTTGTTTCGATTTTAATTATTTTATTTATCAGTTTTGTGAGAGTCATAATTGGAAATCGTATTAATGTTGTCGGTTATCTTATTATCCATGGTGACGGTCGCCTCCTTGAGAGTTGGCCACAGCACTGGCATTAGCTTCAGCATTGGCGTTTCCGCGTCCGCTTGATACTGCGCTTGCTGAGGCATTAGCATTGGCGTTTCCGCCTCCACTTGAAGAAGCGTTTGCAGAGGAACTTGCTGATGCGTTGGAGTTACCGCCCCCGCCATGAGGAGCTGCCTGGACGGCGATCAAAGCGAAGAGCAGGAAAGTAAATAACACGAAGAACTTCATTGTTGATGTTAATGATGATAGCTGTGGGATTTCAGCTTGCTTTTATACCAAAAAGCTGAGAATTCAACGGATCAGTGAATCGTAGGACAGGTTTTTGAGTTGTTTATGAGTGTAGCTTTTATAACTAATATTAAAAATTAGTGCAAATGTGCTACGTTTTTGCGATAACTGCGTTTAGCATAGCGTGTCTAATTATAAACAAGTCTTTATCAAGTGTAGCAAATCAAAAACGTCGGTTTTCGTTTGAATGTGGGTGACATTGTAGAATAAAAGTTAACCGAAAGAGGCGTCGTAACAAGATTTGATTAGTTTTATGGTTAACATAAATGTAAATCCTGTTTTATATAGTTAGAGTTAGTTATTGAAATATAATGTTCAACTATAAGGCACAATTGCACAATTAAATTCTGAAAATAATAGATCTAAACTCTGGATTAATTTGAAAATTATACAAACATTGTCGGAATACTAATACACTTTTATTGGAACACATTTTTAGATGACTTTGATGGAATTTTCAGTTTGTTAATAATGAAAAAGTTCCAGAATGTTTGTTGAAGTCATTTTAAATGCTTGAAGTGGTTTACCTGAATTTGCTCTGAAATTCTACTCTAAGATTTTAAAATTATTTTCAATATAAGTAAATTCACCACTTTGCAAAAAAACGTATTTATTTAACAGTTTAAACAAGGGAAATTTGTTATTTTGTTGAGGCTTTCGAACACTTCGATGCTGGGCAACATCAATAGGATTAGTATGGAGGATATGCAGAATTTGGAACTTGTCGCACAATCCTGTAAAAACCACCACGACCACCACCACGTCCACCACGTCCACCATGTCCACCACCACCGGATGCGTTAGCCACAGCACTTGCATTGGCCTCAGCGTTAGCGTTTCCGCCTCCACGTCCGCCAGCACTTGCATTCGCGACTGCCGAGGCGTTTGCAGTAGCTCCACCACCTCCGCCACCGCCACGGCCAGGACGAGGAGCAGCCTGAACGGCGGCCAAGGCGAGCAACAGGAAAGTGAACACCACAAAGAACTTCATCGTTAATGTTATTGATACTCAATGAATGATTGCAGCTTGCTTTTATACCAATCACCAAGATGAGAACTTTGTGGATCACTCAATTGTCCAACAGGTTTATGACATATTTATGAGGGGGACTTTTAAATAAGTATTTTATCTTAGTATATCTAATATTACGATTGCATCGATTAGACTTCGGATCGTAATTGCAAACAGGTCTACGCGAAATGTAGAAAGCTTGATAAAGCTTCGGATTATGATGGTGTGGCAAAGCAGACTTTTGGGTGTTTGCTGATATTGTTGAAAAGCTGTCTGTTGAAAGCTTTGACATAATCGCTTCGAAAATGTTAATACATTGCTGAAATATTATATATGTGAATATACCATATTTCTAATATGTTAAAGTAAATAATGTAGCATGTTATAATAAGCGATCATAGAAGGGCAAGTTAGCTGCTAAAGTTACATTTTATAATTGTTTTAATAATAGTAATTAACATGCATAAGGCTTCTGGCTATTGTAATTTGATCATTTAAGTAAGCTATCATATACATTGCACTACTTGGTATAGTTAGTGTATAAGATTATAATACTAATCTAATAAAGAGTATATTTATTTTTTTGCATCTCTCTTGCTTTCGATTTCTATCAACTTAAGCTGATAAAACACACTGCAAATATTCTAAATATCTCATCAAGTTCAACTGGTTCACATAACATGACTAACTGCTCAGTTATGCATCTGAGACAGCCAATTGTCCAGTTAGTCAGCGATTAGTAGAGCAACGCTAAAAATTGAAAAAAAACCCGCATCGAGGCAGCCTTCAATCACTTTTCAATAGTAGTATAAATGCCCGCATTCAACATGCATCTTAGCGCCTCAGCCAAGTTCAAATGGAAATAAGTAAATTGTTGTAGATTTGTTTTTTTTTTTTTTTTTTCATTAATTTTATTACCAAGTGATTCGAATGGGAACGTGATAATTATTGCTAAACCTAAAACCCTATCGAAAACCCACTTAATCACAGACATGCCAAACAACACACATATCGATGAATGAATAAACCGCAATCGGTTGTCGCCAAACCAGATCGGTGGCTTCGATCGTTTTCATGGACCACTCACCCTCCACGTGTCTCTCTTTTGCTCTATCAACCTCTCGCTTGCTCGGGCTCCCTTGCTGTCTGTCTGTCTCCGCGGTTCGTTCAGCGTCATGCCGGAACATAAAAGCCCAAAAATGTATGACGACGTCTTTGGCTAATGCCGGTTTTGAGCGCAGGTGGGCAGTTGGTGGGTTGAATGTCTAGCTGTTGCATTTCAATGCTATGATACTGTTAGATACCCTACAATTGGCATGACTAAGGTAAGTCAAAGATACAAAATATATGTTAAAATAAAAATATTTCTCTTTTTGTCTAGGGTATCTGTTAGCTGATCAATTTTGCCCACAGCGAGCTGACTTGCACATCTTCGAATGATTCATTGCTTATGAGGAGTTATTAACATTTCTCTCATTTCGAGAGAAATCATTTTTCGACTGTTATGTTATTTAAAAATTGCAAAATTTCCAAATCGAAATTCGTCTATTATTGCTAATTATTTTTTATTATGACTTTTTAAACTTTTGTGAAACGAGCTGGTAGATTTCCTTATGTCTTTGACAGTTCTTTCAGATTATTTTGTATGATAAACGAGTTACGAAATAGGAACTATGAATTTTTATTAAAATTGTCAAATTGTCGTTTTTATACCAGTTTCTTGATATTGAATTTTTTTGTTCAGTTTATTAAGTTTTTAAAAATTCTTTTGTAAGTCTCTGCGGAGTTACGAAATCTGAAATAATAAATAATTGGCAATTCTTTGCTATTCGAAGTTTTTGGTAAATTATGAAACTAGTTTGTTGGTTTCGTTGAGGCTTACAGTGTTTCGGGAAACTAGTTGGTTAGTTTCGTTAAGTGCGTTAGGCGCAGATCTTAAATAAACACTATACTACATACTATATGAAGTGCCACCGACTGGTTGCCACACCTCTAAGTAATACAAATTCACAATTTTTGGTTTTGTTTTTATTTTTGTTTATTTCTCTTAAGTTTCTGTTGAATCGGTAGCGCATTTCAGCTTCTTCTCTGTCCCCGCAACGATCCCTCTATGAGGTGGTTCAATATTATGCCATTTACAAATACCAATGCAAATGGATCGCCAAACCCATTTGTGGATCAACAATTTCTCATTGGACTTTATTTGTATACATATGTATTTTACGCAAACTGTAAAACAAACACGAAATGCTTTATTGTAATTCGGTAATTCATGTTTTATTTATAAATTATAAAATCGTTTCTCTAGCCCCACAATATTTTGCACAATATTATTCATATTTCGTTTAAGTTTCGGTTTAGTTTTCGTTTGTTTTATATTTTTTGTTTTGTTTTGTTTTCATTATCATTTCGTTTCAATGTATCACAATATTTATTAAATATTCAGCTCGTTTAGAATTTGGAAAACCCTTTGCGAACTTTCGCTGTTTTGCTACGAAAATAGATGCTGTATGGCAAGTTGACCTTGACAAGGTATTATTATAATTTTTTTTTGGTAATTTACATTGTGGTTACGTCTTTAAACGCCATTCGTTCGCACCACCGATGAGTAACCATAGAGCACTTCCACACCATCCGAATTAAAGATGCGTTCAACGCGTGGTTCACGCGTCACCACCACAGGAATGGGCTCTGTCGTTGTAGTTGTGGGGGGTTCTGTCGTGGTGGTGGTGGTTGTGGTGGTGGTGGTGCTGCTGCTGGTTGTGGTGGCTTCGGTTGTGCTGCTTTCTGGCACACTTTCTGGCGTTGTCGTTAGCACAGCAGCAAGCACAGACTGCTGCTTGGGTGGTTCGATTGTGGTTTCTACTATGTCTTCGGTGAGACTGAGTCCGCTGGTGGTTTCGGGAGTGCTTGTGGTGCTGCTGGTGGTTTCGGGTGTGCTGGTGGTTTCAGCTGTACTGCTGGTGGTTTCGGGTGTGCTGGTGGTGCTGCTGATGGTCTCAGGAATGCTGGTGGTTACTGGTGAAATTGTGGTTTCAGGAATATTCGTGGTTTCAGCCACACTCGTGGTTACTGGTGTGCTGGTGGTTTGCGGAGCCGGAGATGCTGTTGATGTCACGACTGCTGCAAGTGTTGTTGTCTCTTTTGGTGGCTCAATTGTGGTCACTGGGAATTCCTCAATCATTTTAGCAGAGCTGCTTTCCACGGTTGTGGTGTCAACGGGCGCTCTAAATGTTGTCATAACAATTGCTTCAAGCATCGATGACTGTTGTTTCGGTGGTGCAATTGTGGTTTCAGCAGTTTGTTCAGCCAACTTGTTGGTGATTGCCTCTAGCTTAGGTTCCTCGGTTGTTGATTCCTGCATAATCTTGTCAGTGATCGCATCGGAGCTCATCATGCGCAGCAAATCTCCAATATCCACGGGCTGTGGTGTTGTTGCAACATTTGGCACGTTGTTGCTGATGCTGTTTTCTGTTTGGTTATTGATGTTCTCAGGTGCTGGCGTTGTCTCGGCCAATCCATCATCAGCTTGTGTGGAGTGAAGAATGCCGTCAAAGTTGGGAATCCATGTGTTTTCTTCTGCGGGCGGAACTTCAGTGCCGTATTTCTCCGCATCAGCGGGAAGTGGTCCGCTGGTGTATTTGTAATTATCCATTGGCAGATAGGTTGTGGTATCTTCGAGGTTGGACTCGTAGCTGTTTGTTTTGGCATAGAATGCCAAATTATTCTCAGGTGTTGCGGTTACCTCGAATTGAGGTAAGAATGTTGTGGTTTCTATGGCAGCTTCGGCTTTATTCTCCCTCATCTCCAAGTCGTGTTCGCTGTAAAGCGAATGCAATTCATTCTTGGCACTTTCAATGGCAATTGTTGTGGCTGCTTCCGGAGCGTTAGTTGTCGTTTTTGATGTTGTTGTGCTCTCGATTACGTTTGCAGATGCATTCTTGGCCTCCAGCTGCAACAACACCGACTTGGACAGAGGCTCCTCTGTGGTTGCAAATTCATTCTCGGGAAAATGCGTGAATGGGTTTTGATTGTCCTCGGTGCTTAGAATGAGATCTAAATCAATTTTCATGGTGACCGTGCTGGCGTCGAGTTCACCAAATGATGTGGTCTCCTCCTCAACGGTAGCAGCAGGTGAAGCTGCAGTTGGTTTACCCAGCGTCGACGTCGTCACTTGCAGCAGCAGCAACGCGATCACTGCGATCATTGGCATGCGCGTCATTTTGGCTTTGGAATGCGAGGGCAACGGCTGTGACAATCGATGGGAGTGTGTATGTGTGTGCGTGAGTGCTGTTGCCAACAGTAAACAAGAGCAACGACAACAACAAGAATAATTTAACAGCGAATATAATATTAATAAGAGACCGTCAAACAAGTCGCGAGTCACACGTTCACTTTGCCCCCGTCGATGGCCTTTGATCGCGAAGAGAAAACTTGCTCCTGTGTCTCGTAGTTGTCTCCGTTTCGCTTTGCTCTCTGTCTCTCTATGTCTCTCTCACTTGGGGTGAACTGGTTAAAGTGACTTTACAAATTCCTCGGCTCGAATGCTTCCGCTCTGATCTGATCTGTGGCCGGCTGCCGTTGCGTTGTGACTAGTTATGTTTGCGGCGAGGAACTAAACCGTTTGCAGTTTCAACGCGCGCTTATAAATCGCCAAAACCCACATACTTTTTTGCACCACACATACTCGACGCTTTGAAACGGTTAGCGAAGCCGGCTCATGTCTCTCTCCGACCAACTCAACTCGACTCTCTGACTCCGTCTGCTGTCTTCTGGCTCTGGCTCTGACTCTGACTGTGGCTCCGGTTACTCTGGTAATTTAGCTGTAGCTGCGTTGCCAACTGCGTTTCCAGTGGACCTGGAACTGAACTTGAATGAATTACAATCGTTTTTTAGTTATCGGCCGTTGTAGTTTGCACACTTGGCCCAGTTTGGCGGCGAGCAAAAACATCTTTTAATAGCTCTTCCCGGTCACTCAATTTCACTTTTAACGTACTCACCTGCTATTGATTACCTGTCGCTTACAAACCGGCTCCACTCTTGATAACCATTGTCTTCAGTTATCCAACGTTTTGTATTTCTTTCTCTTTTCCACTCTCATCTTTTCTTGCTTCGGTCTTTCGCATTGATTGCCATTTGATTTGATCGCCTGCGCTTCGAGCACATTTATCAGATTTTAATTTTACAAAGTAACTTTTAAGCGTTTTCGATTGTGGGATTATTATGTGCAATTCCCAGTGATTATTGACATACTCAGAGGGTGCGACTTACTATACAGTTTGTGGAGTTGCAGGCCCTGAAATTCTTTGTATACAGAAAAAAAAAAACGTTGACTCAATTACTTGGACGAATAATACAGCAATTTTTATTGTGCCAAACCAGAGGTCTTATAAATAAACATGGCAAATGAGAATTCCAAACAAAAAAGAGAATAAAATAAATTTATGGAAAATTCCTTTGAAAAGAGTTAACAGACAAAGCAAAAAACGTTATAGCTATTCTTTATTTAATTTTTATTTGCACTCATGGAAAAAACCATTGAAAAAGATTCAATAGGCAAAGAAAAGATTGGTTTTATATGGGGTTTAATAGAAAGTCAATCTCGTTTACAAATGCATTTTATAATTATTAAATTTTCATATTTAATTTATTTTAATAAATCGTACAAAGAAATGCATATCAAATGAGAAATACAATTTTTACGTTAATGCTATAGAAAACTTGAATCATATTTCCTGGGTAATAAGCAATTACATAGTTAGAAAAAATTTCCTTGGAAGTTTGATTAATTTCTAAGAAATTTGTAAAACAGAAAGTGTTTCCACTGAAAATAGAATATTCTAGAGCGATTGTCGTTTAAAGGAGTGCGTCAATTAAAATTCCAACAACTCGGATTTTTTTATTGTTTACATTTCAACCTTTAGATATCAAATTAGGTTTGCCTTGTCGACCAGAGCTAGTCATAAATAGAAAACATTCTCAGTATCAGCAATTGTGAACATTTATTTATGCAGTCGTTTTAGATAGACGATACGAAATGCTTTCTTGTTTCCTATTCTGAAAGTATTTAGTTTATGTATCTAATTGTTACTGAAAACGATTTAAATGTAATTTATAAAAATTGAAAAGAAACACTCTCGTTTATCGCAAAAGACAATCAAATTTAATCGATGGAAATCAAAATGAAACTTGCATTTCCATTTTGATTTCCGCTTCCACTTCTATTGGTATTTCTATTTTGAATTTCAATTCCGATTCCATTGAAAATAATTTGTTGGAATTGGCAACGAAGCGACGATAATCGTTAGGCAATAAACTGCCACGCCCACTGGCCCTGGGCCATGGGCCATGGGCATCAGATCAAAGCATCTTAGAATCGCATATTGAAAATTACATTTTGGCAAAACAAATTTGCATACGAAGTGTTTCAGCTCAATCTTGGCCTAATGATTTTCCAGCTAAGGCCCAGCACATCAAGCAAAACTGTGGCAGGGCAGGCGGTGGGGGATGGTTGAAGTCTGATGGACGAGACGAAATTACTTAGTACCATCGAAATGTGGAGCACTTGAAAATGCCAATTGATGATCGGGAAGCTGAAGTAAGTAGCAATGCCTGAGGTTACTTCTGGGTACTTAGCCTCAAATTTGTATTTAAATTACATTTTGCTTGAGTAAATTGAAAATGTTTTCGGTGCGTCAACTTTGATTTGGCTGCTACTTAAATGCTTTTTACTTGCCACTTGCCACTTGCCACTCTCCACTTGAAACTTGCTACTTGCCACACTTTTCAAGTGGAGCACTGCTCTTTGGCCTTCCTAATGACTTTAGCTGTGTGGCGCCATGGCGCACGTTGCGTATGATTAATATTTCGTTAGTACTTAAAGGCAGACGGTCTGTCGTGCCCAAACGCTGTTGTCGTGGCCTGTCAATAAACAATTCATCATTGCCAACAATGGCTGCCAAGTTTTGCATAAATATTGCAAATTACGCGCAAAATTTACAAAATTTTCTGTAGGTATCCTTCCGTCCTGTTATCCTTCCTGCCAGCGTCAGTGGCAGTCCGGCAGTTGAGCAGCTCCTTCAGTTTAACAAACTAATTTGCCTGCCAAAGTCCTTTTGGACATTTTATAAGTCATATTTATATTGGACGCCAGCCAAGTGCCATCCATTTATGAGTGTCCTGGATGTCCTGGCAGTCCTGCTGCCAAGCCACTGCAGTGGCTTCTCGATTTAAGTGAGTGCTTGTCTCTCTCGCTGGCTGCGCATTTTAATGATGTTATTGAAGTTGCGTCCTTTTTTTTCTTTCGCCCCCATTGACTGAAAGGTGTTGACTGTATTTATTCGCCTTCTACCTGAATGTTGACAAAACTCAGCAAGTTTTGAGCCACTGTCGGGGATCTCAAAGTTTTGTGGGGATGCGATTAGGAATCCCCCGAATTTTCTTGGAACTTTGCTCGTTAGTCCTTATCGCGTACATCGTAAAAATCAACGAGCAACGAACAGCAGCCAAAGTTCAACTGCTCATTGTGTATAAATCATATCGCAATTGTACACTGGACACGCCCACTCCACCCACACACACACACACATACGAACACGCACACGCTAGTATACGCCCCTGTGGCAAAAACATTTCCTCGCTTTTTTGGTGCAAATTTTGTGCTGAGCTCAACAAGAAGAAAAAAAATATAGCAAAGCCAAACACACATAACTGTCGGACAATAGTTGCTAGTATTATTATTATAATGGCGATTCGCATTGTTAGCGTTAGTGTTAGTTCTGGAATTATTATTGTTCAAACATTTTCTGTTGAGTTGACACAAAAATTTCTCTCTGTTGGTCAATAATATTTATGTTTGTTGGCCAAGTTGTAATGGACAGTTGTGGTTAAACTTTGATAGGAGTATTAGGTAATTAAGGCAGAGTGCGAGTGAAGCTGCCTTTGTTGTGTCAGTTGATGGGATTTTAAAGGCAACTACAATATTTAATATTTAAATATTTTCTTACTTATTCAAGATACTTTTTATGTATAATATAGCTGCAGTTCTTAAATATCATTCTTAAAAATGAGTATTATAAGCAGTAAAATTTACGAACCCTTTTCGAATACCTCAACAAAAAAACATGCTTTGACAATCAATTGAAAAACAATTGCCTGCCCCTCTCTCTGATAATACTTGTATTATCCCCTATTTCGTTTTGTATTTGGCAGCATCATTGTTTGCCATCGAGTGGCACTTGAGATACAAATAGTCGTACAACAAATTTACCAAACAACTTGAAACTTGCAACTGTTCCTAAAAATGCAATTCACTTGCCACTTGAAAAAGTTTTTCATGTCGGAAAATCGCATAGCACAAAAAGAGCATTATAATTGTAAAAACAAAAACATGTACATATACACGTTTTTATTGGGGGAGGATTGTGTCTTTTGTGTGTATGTTGTTAATTCAATTACCAGGCAATAAGCATAATGCAAAGAGCTGATTGTTGACTGGTTGACTGGCCTGATTGTGAAGGCTGTGCATGAATTTATGGACATTAATCTGGCGATTAAAATGCCACAGTTAATGAGCGGCCATTGTAATACCAATGGAACTTCCGATCAGAGAATTAACATATACATTAAGTGCGCTGAATAAGGAGATTACACTTGATGAGCTTACATTAAAGCGAAGTAGTTGTACTCTGAAAAAACCGCTTAAAGAGAGCCTGAAGGAAGGCAGCTAGGAAATACTCTATTTACTTACAAATTTACAATTCGATGTTTGAATATATATTCTGATTTTTTTAAATACTTAATTTAACTGATTTTTTCTGTTGTATCAAATCCTCTTGAGTCACATTTAATGGGTATTGTAACCTGATTAAATGTGCCTAAATTATGAAGTTTAGTTCTTTGAACAGCAATTGTATTTGTATTTGTATTTACAACGCACTCTCTCATGTATCTGTATCTATGACGCTAATGACAGTCGACAACACACTGTTGGAGTTGTGGCAGCCGTTGTGGGGCAGGAGTTGCACAATATCATTATAGTACGGCGCACTAAGTCAACAAGAGCTGAAAGCCAAGGCAAGCCAGAGGACTGGCAATGCGCCACGGCAAAGACCACTAATTGACTTTAATTATTTTGTTGTACTTAATGCCTTGTTTACGCCGAGCACAGAGAATAGTGAATGTAGGCAGGAAGTGGCAGGCAGAAGCAAAATGGAAGCTGACGACTGGGGCGAGAATGATGTGGTATATATATAAAGTGAGACGAGACTGTGAAAGCGAGAGAGAGAGAGAGCGAAATGAGAGAGTTATACAATAAGGCAGACAGAACAAAGCGAAAAAGTTAGTTAGTGGCAACCCTGGCAACTCTGTCAGCTAAAACTCTAATTAAACTTGAATTTGTGTCAATTGTGTGCATTGCGTTTGCAGTAGGGGACTGTCCATATATTACGTAATCACGTTTTCTGCGATTTTTGACCCCCTCCCCCCCTGGTAATCAAAAGTAATCATTTGATGAACACCCTCCCCCCCTAACAATGATTACGTAATCACAAAAAAAAAGAAAAATATGAAAATTTGTTCTTTTAATCTGTATTTTCAAAAGGAGATTCAAGCCAATCTTCAATATTTATTATTATTGGAAGTTGGCTTGTCAAAATCTCTTTATATCCGCAGGTATCATCTTCGTCTACATAGTCCTCGTCAAGCCATTCGAGGTCTTCACATCCTTAATATTACTGAATTACTAGGCATTCTTCCTATCGCCGTCCAGCCACACGGTAAAGGGGTTTCTTTGATTTCCAATCGAAGCTTACAGCTACATTTATATGAATTATTGCATTCGGTACTTATCGACAGAGTAATCGGCGCTAAACCAATTTTTGAATAAATACTTTTAACAACAACATTTTTATAAAATGATGACGTTATCATTGTCCAAGACCCCTCCCTCCTCATGTAATCAAACATAATCATTTCCTTAACCCCCTCCCACCCCCTGAGTGATTACGTAATATATGGACAGCCCCTAGATGAAAATTATAAATATCAGAACATTCTTCAGATGTTTTTGAAATATAAATTTCAAAAGATATGACTTGCAATTGAAATTAAAACACAATTTTTAATTTATCCAGATAGTTGTTTTTCTGCTATTTTATTCTTCTTTTGATTGCTCGACTTTTCTCGTTTAGGTCGCAATTTCGTTCGAGAACGGATGCAATTTGTGTCGCTCAGACCTCGGATAGTTGTCAACGCTGGCAAACACGGTCCTTGAGTAAATATTTTTCATTTAGCTGCAGTAGCAACAGCAGATCCAATTGCAGTTACAGTTTCAATCGGCTAGCAGCCCGCAGATGGAATGAAAATGAAAAGACTTTTCGACTTTTATACGACAAACGCTGTTTGCGTGTTTATACAACAACAACAACAACGACAACAACAGCGGCAGGTAAGTTTGTTTACCGTATACGACTTGAATAACGCACCAGTTCACCAGACGAAGCCTTTGCTGGATCTTTTTTCGCTTTCTTTGACGAGTCGCAAATGTTGCCCAAAGGACAACGACAAATGATGGCAATTCGTTTGCTGTGCGGCTTAAACTTGCCATCGAAATGCGCAACTGTTGCAACCAGCCAGGCAGCCAGGCAGCAGCCAAGCACATTGGCAGACGGCAGGCGACAGCAGGCGGCAGCTACAATACGACAGGGTTACATGCATCCTGCAGCGTTGGACGCCTGTGGTGGCAGATCAACTTTTCGCGCTGCCTGTCGAAATGACTTGCGTTTTAAGTTGCAATTAAACGTCGAGCTGTTTGCTCCAATGCCATGTTGAATATCCTGCGGTTGCCATCTCGCAGCTGCAGCTTGCCAGACGTCACAGAAGTCGTCGTTGTGACAGACGCGTGCGGTTTAAAACGCGACAGAAACGCGAGCAAATAAGTGTTGCCGTCTTTAAGGCTGAAGTTTTAATTTAGCATTGCATACTTTACGGCGCCATTTTCAATTGAATAAACAATGGGCCACTAGTAACTATTGCTATATAAATATGTACTTAGTTGCATGATTGGTAAACTCTAATTTTCCATTTCATCTTTTTAATAAATCTTTGTGGAACATTTAATATTTTTATACACTAAGTTTGCCGCTTAAACGTTTTCTATGTTTATCACTCATTAAAAAATCAGTTTGCATTTTATATTCTTAAAATACTTTTATTAAAAATACGTAAACATTACAGTTACTTATAAATTTGTACACAAAACATAAATAAAACATTTTTAAACTGGGGCAGCATAGAAAAGTACTTAGCAATATGTGATAAATGGTAAATGGATAAATGGTAAATGGATAAATGGTAAATGGACAAATGGTAAATGGAAGTTTTCGATTTCGGCTGAAGAATTCTTTTTGTATCGGATGTTTGGAACTTCATGTGGGCGCCTAGTCAATAACGTACATAATAATAATAATAATATTGTGATATTGGGATGCTGGGCGTGCCTGAGTTGATGTTGTTGCAATTGCAACGCCATCTCAAACGCTGGGATCAGAGCGTAAATTGTTAAAATGTCATCACAGTCAAATGAAATTACACAAGAGAGAATCTCGAGAACCTTGGCCACAGCTGCTCAGAGGACAAGTCACGCTTCCGCTGCGGATGTGCTTGTTGTGGCATCCTCAACATTCTCCGTGGTTGTTGCCGTGCCCGTTGCCGTTGTCTCTGTCGTTGCTGTTGCTGTTGGTGTTGCTGACGTTGTTGGCGTTGTCGCTGTTGTAGCTGTTGCAACTGCTGTTGCTGTTGTTGTTAGCGTTAGTTCCTGGTCCAGTCGATGCGGCAAGTGCACATTGGGTGGCAAGGTTGGCTGTAGTGTTGCCTGCAATTGTATTTGATTCTGCAGATGCTGCCGCTGCAGTTGCATGGCCAAATAACTGGCCAAGTTCGCCGTCAATTTGGCTCGATGATTCTCCACGCGACGTATGTTGCGCACCAGACGATTGTAGACCAATGGCTTCACATCGATGGCCCACAAAAAGTCCAAATGATTGAAACGTTCCATCGGCACCAGATACTTATCAATCACATTTGGCAATTCTCTGGCCAGTCGATCCACGCCCGTCGTCGACACGAGCAGGTCATTTACCGAATAATACAAAGCAACCGGCACCTTAACACGTGACAGATCATAGTCTGGCGGTGTCATACGATTGTATTCGAGTTGATTGCGTAGGTAGCCACGATCGAATTTACGAAAATGTCCCGATTTCATTAGTTGACCAAAATGTTCCAGCTGCTTGATAGAGGCGCCCGACGGTGTGTGGCTCAGCATCACAGGCAGCATCGTCTGAGAAGTAAAGAAAGTGAAGTTAATTAAATTTCCTGTTACAAGTGCAACTAAGTTGCTTAACTCTCAACTTTGACCTCTTTAAGGGCCATCATTTTCGGCTCGTTTGGCAAATTATGTACACGCCATGCACACGTTGCGTATACGCACAGTGCACACCAGATAGGATTGCTTCGTTGCATTTAATACGCTTTCCGCTGACAGGGCTACATTGGGTCAGCAAACGCTACTAATTTGCATGCATTGTCGCCTGCTTTGGTGTTACGAAATTTCGCTGTTTCCCCGTTCAGCGATCACCGTTCCTCCCCCCGTCATCTATACGCTTGTGTCAGTTAATTATGCTCATTGTCCCCTCGACGACAACAAGGACACACTGAAGCCAGTCAATGGCATTATGGATAGATAATAACACCCCACTTTGCCAAACCATATCATGTGCCATGCCATACACCTGCTTGTTCATGTTGTGCTTGTAATTTAGGCTTCGGCGATTCCATTTTGTGGGTCATAACTTCCAATCGAACCGAGTGTTCAGCATGCGGTCAATTGTCAATTATCCAGTGAGTGCTGAGCTGAAGATAATCAGCTACATTTGAACTAAGTTTCCTATCTAAAATTTACCTAAATGTATAGCTGGTAATTACCTCAAGTAAAGTCTTGTTATTTTATTTAAATTATGTAAATTTGATTATATAAAAGCCATTCTTAATTTATTATAATCATACTTTAAAATAATCTAAAATTGTAGCTGAATGTAAATAGTATTTTATCTCTTTTGTCTATTTTCTGGTTTGTTTTTCTTGTGCTTTTATTCCGTATGCTATTAAAACTCTTTTTAGGTCATATTTCATATTTCAATATTTGCGTATAGAAAAGTCTATATTCAATTTCTCCACCTTTTTTTTAAACTTTGAAATTAACTTTACTTCTTTTTTGTCTACTTTCTGGTTTCTTCTTCAGTATGAGATTAAATTTCTCCATAGTTTAAATATTAGCAATTAAATAATGGAATTCAGTTATCAACATCCTTACATACAATTTTACTATTTTTTTTTCGAAGTCAATGAGCTACCATGAATTTGGCTACCATGTTTTTGGCTATCGCACTCAATTGCATTGGCACACAAACGAAGTTAAATCATTAAAGTGGTTACCCCAAAATGAAGTGGCAACTCAATGAAGACAATCAGATGGTGCCTGGCAGCTGGGCCAACAACAAATAGTTAACATCTGTGTATGTGTATGTGTGTGTGGTAAAATTCAAATCGATTGCCGCAAACATTTGTGGGGAAAAGTGCGGCAAAGAACTTGTGCTATACTAAACTAGAGTTCGCATGGCTGCCACATTACCTTGTTCAGCTGTTCGGAATTGTAGCCGGCGACTAAAAACAGGATATTCGAACAGACATCCTGCGTCATGGCATTGTCGTGGCACACAACCTGACTGTGGTCCACCAGGAATTTGGTGTTGGGCATGAATTCCGTGATGCGCAGCATTCGCGTGGCCGCCTGTAAGCCAGAAACAGAAACGGAAACAACAAAAAAAACATAGACATAGTCGAATTACAATTGGCATTTCGGTGGATGGGATGCGATGGAATGGAATTGAGGGAACTCACCGTCAAAAAGTCGAGGAAGAGGACAAGAGTGCGAAATAGTGGACTCTTCATATCGTGTATGTAGGCAATGGGCGCCAAAGCGTGCATTGAGGTGATTTTCTGTGAATACGCTGGCTGCTCTGAGCACAACACCCAAAATATGGCCGTGCCCTGCGAGTGACCAATGTAATGGAGCTGTTCGTAGCCCGTTTTACTCAGTATATAGTCAATATTGGCGGGCAAATCATATTTGCCCATCTCGTGGAATGTAAAGTCCCAGAATTCCTGATAGTCACTATTTAGACTTGTGTGATTCTTTGAATAGCGATTGCCACGCGAGTTGCCCATCCACACATCATAGCCCAGATCGGACAGCATATAGCCTACAAAGTAATGTGAGCAATTAGAGACACGGCTTAGACAAAGTGCAGCACCAAAATAATACTCACCCAAACCGGACTTGGGACCCATTAGCACCCATGTGGCCGAGGTGTCCAGTATGCCGTGCATGAGGAGCACGGGTTGAGCTCCCTTCTTTGGTATGCGATGCATTTCGAGTATATAACCATCCTTGGTCACCACTGTGTGTGTCTCCGATGGATATCCGTATTTGCGTATTAGTTTCGGCTATCCAACGATAGAGAGAGAGAAAAAGTAAAAAACAAAAAAAACACGGGAATGATTAGTCTGCGGCAAGTGCAAATCATGGCAGTGTGAAATTGAGTTGCAGCCACGCCCTCACGCCATCACGCCCTCTTTCGGCACTCTTTGCCATCTCTCTTTTTCATTCTTGCCATTTGCATAACACTGCGGCTCAGGTGCTTTTCGTCTAGGCACGGTCAGTAAACGTCAGACCAGGCCAGGTGAGGAGGCGATGGCTTCGTCTGGACCTAAACCACAGCAATTTGGGCTAATGAATTTTAATTTGTGGCATCAACAAGTTAAATCAGCTTTAGGCACTGGCGAACGAAGCTCTTGTCAGGAATTTGATCAAATAATTGGAAGGCATTTAATAAACAACCAAGGGAATGCGCTTCAACTAAAGAAATTTAAAATGTAATTTAATTCAAGAGATAAAAATAGCAGCAGAATATTTTAAGGAATTTTCATTTATAGACAAGAGCTAAATCAACACTGCATTAGGGATAGGTAAATAAAGATATTAAAAACTCAATTAAGCATAATAACCAAACAGTAAATGTGTATTTCTAATGTTATCTTAATTGAAGTGAGAGAGAAACATGTGAGAAGAAATCTGACCATGGAGCATAAGTGGAATTGGAGTGGGGATTGTGAATGATAAAGAAACACTAATTGAAAATCAAAGACGAATTGTCAGTTAATAAAGTTATAATTGATTTGATTAAAATGACCATGACGAACTAAGATTGTTAAACAACATCTGATAAACATAAGAAAAAGTGAAATCCGCTACCCATTTCGAATAAGAGCAAAACAATGTGCCCTTATTCTTAAAATGTGCCCAATTTAATTGCCATAAAAAGATTGAAATATACCAAAGGAAATATTTCGAATATTGATATAGTAAAACATTCAAAATATACCGAAACAATGCTGTGTTATTCTTAAAATATACCAATATAGTATAGAATACTAAAAGAGATCGAAGGCTATATTTGGAATAATATGTTAATATAGTACATTTAAAATATATCAATACTGTACTGCCAGCCAAAGCAACTAAGTCTCTATTTTTCAGAAATCATCAGATATTATTGTATATGGAAAGCGAGTATACAAATATATTTTCGTACTAGAAAAGCACATTTCAATTTCATAACTACTTCGGTTGCCACGCGCAATTTTATATGAATAAGAGCCGCTTCTCGCAATTGCGCGTGCCATAAAAAATTTCTTTATTAACACCGCAAGTATTATAAAAAGCTAAAGATGATCATAAATTATTGTTGATAAATATCGAAAACTATATTTTATGACGAGAGCTTTAGAATTTCAGCTGACGCAGTTGAGACAGCTGACGCAGTGAAGTCACGTATTACGCATACGCAACGTATGACAGCATACAACACAACGAGGGTGGGAGTACTTGTAATTTTTCCGGCATAATGCATAATTTATTTTTTTGTATTTTGTATTTCGATAGATTTCAATGTTTCGTGATAATTTTGATAAGTTTTACAAACGTTATACAATCGTAATTGTGAGGGTGCCGAAATAATTATTGTCTTATAAAACAATAGTTGAAAAATCTATAAACACGCGATTGCACAAATGCCCCGAGAGACAACAAAGAGAGAGAGAGAAAGAGAGAAAAAATTGTAGAGAGAGGCAATTGAAGCTGTTTGGCATTTTAATTAACCTTGGCAGCGAATCGAAATAGCCACAACAACAGTGAGAGAGAAACAGCAACAACAATAAACAACAACAACAACAACAACAAAACGCTCGTTTAATAAGTGTAAACAATTGCATTGGCCAACTGACTTTGCCGGCTGGTTGACCAACATGAGGAAGTGGTACGCCAGTTAGCCAGCTTACTTACCATCTAGCTAGCTGAGCCACTGAAATATTTTTTTCCTTTTTCCACATGCTCTCTTGTTGCCAATGTTGTTTTGGGGCATAAATTAGAGTTTTCTTTTTGGCAATTTCCTAGCGGCAATTGTTATGCAATTTTTGCTTTGTTTGCTTTGAAAATACAAAAGAATAAAAGCCTGACCGTATGATGGGCTTTCAACAGCTGGTTTGGTGGCCCGGCACACACACACAAACAGTTAGCCTTTGTTTTTCTTGGCAAATACCAGCTTGACACACTTTTTGCGGCCGGCCAAAATGGCACAGCCAATATTTGTTTAAGCCGCAAGGCGGAGGCACGACAATTTTAAATGCGAAAATATTGTATATTGCCAAGTTGCAGTCGCATCTTTCAGCACGGGCTGTTCCCAGCAGCCAGCAGGAGCCACCGCATACAGTGACACAGTGTTGGGAAACGCGGCAAATGTGGTGTTGAAATGTACGCAAATGTGTGGCAATCAAAAGCGCAACAACTTGCATTTTACTCGTATTCGCATGCCTCTTCTGCCAACAGATAAAATCTGCAAATTGCAGCCCATTAATTTTATGACTTATATAAGCAACACCACTTGACTTGACTCAGCCTCAGCTTCAGGTGTTGGCAATCATTTAACTCAACACAAAAGACCACAAAATATTACACTATTTAGCACTTGCGTTTTCATATTTAACCAGCCAATTATCTCCGGCTAATTTCGACAACTAAAGTCCGGTGTGTGGTTAGACTTCCTTGACATACCAAGCCAAAGCATTGCATCAAATTCTTATGACATTTTTTTGTGATTACCAAAATCAACTCAACTCTCGCACCACTCGTCGCACTTCAATTAAAACCTTTTTCTGCATCAACAAATCAACTGAAAATCATTTTAAAAGCCAACTGCAAAATGTTGCACAAAATATTTGCTTTTGACCCAATTTGACAACGGAAAAACAATTACAGAAAACTAAAAGCCGAAAGTTAATAGAGACAGAAATGTGGCTAAAACAATCATAAAATAAATTCAAATAAATCACAAAGAAAAAATATAGTTCACTAGGAAGACCTTTGACAATCTGATATATTATTTGATTTGCTGTTACACATATTTATTGAAAATTTGTTTTTGCTTTTTCATTGTTTGACTATGAATTTTACCGTTCCACTAACTGAACAATATTTTGTTGCTGTTGACTTTTCGTATAGCAAAAAACTTCATTAGCACCTAAAGCAAATTCATCTATTTCTTTCGGGGTTTATCTGTCTCTATCTCTGTCTCATCATGACCCACTAAATGCGAGTGTTTACCTCTGTGCTTGTGGTTCGTGTCCCAGCTAATTGACAGCATGTTTATATGTGCTTGTGTGTGTGTGAGGCGTGGCTGTTAATGCTTTGTTTGAATATGCATTTGATTTGATATTGCTGCTGTTTTTTCTGACTTTTTGTAATTTCAATGCAAATTGATTTGATGTCAACGTATTTGTTGTCTCGGATTTTTCGTATTTGTTTATGGCTTGTGCTCGCGCGCATTTGCATAAAACACTTTTGATTTTGTTGCTGGAGTTACGATCAGAGGCGGCAGCAACAACCTCTGTTTGAGGAAACCGCACCACTTTTGTTTTCAATCAATATCATTCATTTGCTTGTGTGCATACCACTCGATTTGTAACCGACCTTGATATTGACATCGTCTTTCGGCACCTTAGCACCCAACATAATCATCGTCGTCATTATAATTGCCCGGCAGCTCTTAAAGTTCGTGGCATCACTCGACGCAACGCCGCGGTGATTCCAACCAGTTTTTCTCTCAAAAGCTTCTCCACTCAAGACGTGCTCATATTGATTTTCATGCGCTTGTGGTTGTGACTTTACCGTCTTGTGGCCTGACATCAATTTAATGACATCAAAACGCAAAGGTTAATCACATTTGAACTCTTGTAGTCAGCTCTCAATCAATATGATTGTGGAGCATCGATAATGAAGACATTGATTGCATTGTGACATCATTTTAAATAGGCTAAAATATTTCTTTTATAAGTTATCTATTTCTGGAAAATTTGAATCACATTTTATACAGGCTAAAACATTTCTTTTCTAAGTTTACTATTTCTGCACAATTTTAATGCTTTATGATTTTCTTTTAGTTTTAAATAAAAGCATGAGTTCTTAATGAAAGGTCAAATGTTGTCTGCATATAACTATTTGCACTTAGATAATCAGATTCACCATTGTTTTGATTTGCTTTTGTTTCTATACTGTTGGTTTTTGCCGCTGCCGATTGAGACACAATTTGCCTGTCGATTTGTTAAATCGACGTAATCAAGTTGATGACAATGATTTACAAACTGTTTGGCGTGCAAAAACAATGCGGAAACTCTTCAAATTCAAATTAAGGCACTGCCAAAGCCCAAATACGAAAAAAAAAAACAAATAAAACAAACTTAAACTGAAGCAAAACAAAGGCAAATGCCAAAAAGTAAAGCAAAACTTTACGAAAAAAAAACTCAATGAATAAAAGAAATAATAAAATGCAAAAAAATAAAAAAACGAAAAAAGCGGCGTATGGCAATCGCATTTCCTTATTGTAGTGAAGAGACTGAGACATGGCATGGGGTCTGGCATTGTTCCAGAGATCCCAAAGATCTCGAATCGCCATCGTTGGCTAACCATTGTAAGTGGTTGGTGTTGGGCACGTGCAGCGAGGGCTTAAGCTCGGGCTCGGGCTCAGGCTCGGGCTCGGGCTCGGGCTCCTAACCCATATTTCAAAGTCAGTCAGCCAGTCGACAGGTTAGCCTAATTGCATGTTGATTATTGTGCATATGCCTGAGTGTAGGTGCGTGTGTTTGTGTGTGTGTTTTGTATGTTGACAATTTCCAATTTGTTATTGCGGGCATTAAAGGTGTCTCTCGGCCGTCTCAATGCGACGATTATGCAATTGGCAAACGTGCAGAAATTGTTGAAGACTTTTTAGCTTGAGGTTTTGGTTCGGTTTTTGCTTTCGGTTCGGTTAGTTTGTTGGCCGCATTTGAAAGCCCAGCCATGACTTTGCATAAGATTCAGTTTCAGTTTTGGTTTCAGTATCTGTATCTTTTTCTGTTTCTGTTATTTAGTTTATTTCTTTTCAGTTTAATATCGTTACTCCGGTTGACAATGCTTCTTGTATCTCTTTCTTTCTTTTATTATGTTATTTGTTATTTCTTTCTCTGTCACGTTTAAAACGCACGTAATTCGCATAATGCACGTTACGTTATCACGTAATCATTCCTCCGTCGACCCACGCTGCACCTCGTTTTTTTTCTTCTTCGTCTTCTTCCTCGGCCTCATATCAAAAAACCATCATTTTTTTACACTTGCTTGTAATTTGTTGCTGTTGTTAACGTGTTGTTAATAATTTTATTTATTTATTTATTTTTATATTTTGGTATATCTTGCGAGTTTATTGGCTTTGTCAATTTTCGCCTGGTTGTCATTATTAAACATTATCGCATTTGATGGCACTGTTAACCCCACCTTTAAAGTTTATGTGGTAATCTTTGGACAGTGCTCACTCTTTCAATACGACTGTCGCCTTGACAAACTGTTGTTTGACTGCCAAAAAAAATCAAAAAATAAAAACCTAAACAAAATTTAAGACTTATGTGTTTACAATTGTGTGAATATTCAATTTTTTCTGTGTTTTTCGTCAAATGCAAATTGTTAATTCGGAACTGACCTTTGTGAAAAATCAACGCAATAGAGACAAGAAACGTCTGTTGCATTTGTAATAATGATGTGAACGGAAAACCTAATGAATTAATCTAATTGCAGGCACGTGAACTGGGCCAACTAACAGTTATGGAGGTTATCAAGGTGAGTAGACCTACAAAATCTAATTTTTATGAATATTTTTAGCCATGAATTTTGGATTGTAACACTCACAGTATTTATGACTTTATTTCAAACAAAGGGTTCATTTTATAACTATCATAAAACAGAATCAAGTAAGAAAGCCACAATTAAATGTGCTGTGAGATGTCCGCGACCCATTTTGAATAAGAGTAAAACAGTTCGGTATTATTCTTAAAATAATCAAAAGTAAGAGAGGCTTATAATGAATACCCATAAAAGCCAACTAGAAGGAGTTATTCTGGAGCAGCCATCGCAAGCCAAGTATCTTGGAATTACACTGGACAAGTGCCTTACATTTGGGCCATATTTAAAAGCCACAGTTAAGAAATGTTTTCTAAGGATCCAGCAACTGCGTTGGCTTATACAAAGACGAAGCACTTTGCCGCTAAGATGCAAAAGGGCACAGATTCTTCACTTAATAAAATGAAAAAAAAAAAAAACAAAATATGTTATAATAGTAAAATAATTTATTTGCAATTCATTTTTATTTTTTAATGTCACTAAATTAAATAAAAATAAATATAAATACGATCAGAAATTGTATCTCATTGGAATGCGAAAGTAGGCAATTGAGCAAATATTTCATTTAATTAATTTATGTCTGATTACATCACATATTATCACTCTAATAAACGACTCAAAAAATGCCAAATTAGCAATAATGCATTCACATAATATCTCCAACTTCCCTTAAATCTCGTTATTTATGCGTGTTTCAAAGCTCAGTTAACGTCTCGCTAAAATTTAGCGGCAACGCCATAAAAAAGGCAAATACAAAATTGCAAAAAGCAAGCAAACAAAACAAAAAATGTCCAATGTCTGTACTCTGATGGGCTGAGCTCACGTTAGATGATCATAAAACATGTGTGTGAGGCAGAGTTGAAGTGCCAGGAACTTGCAACGTGCAAGTTGCATGTTGCAAATAAATTCAAAGTGAATGCTTGTCGTGTTTGGCCATGATTAGGGGGACTTCTTATGCTTTTTAGTCGCTAATAAAGTTCTGGTACTAAAAAAACAAATCTGTCGAAACGAAAAGTCAACGAACTGAACAAAATGAAATAGCAGAAAATACGTAAAACAGAAAAACACAATGTGTAAACTTTCTTTTAAGCGGGGCGAGCGAGAGACCAAATGGAAAAAAGTGTAAATTTATTTAACATAGAAAAATTGTTGAACAAAAATCATAAGACATCACAAGTTGTGTGCAGTAGCCACAAAGCCAAGAAAGAAAAAAAACTGAACCAGTAACACAAAGGTAACACAACCAACAACAGGTAACAACAGTCGGTCTGTCTTTCTGACTGTTACAATAACAAATGTCAATGCTAACAACTTTGTGGCGATGCGGTGCGGTGGCTATGAGGTCAGCCAAGGTGTCCACAGTGGCAATTGCATGAGTTGTTGTTTCTGTTTTTTGTTTGTAAATATTTGGGGCAACTACTTACCGTTATCAGTGATGCATCTTCAAGCACATCGGACTTGAGATTGCGACCGCCGCCAGCCAAATTGGCGTTGCTCGACAACAGAACACTGTTAAGCAGATTCTTAAAGCTCAGCGAACTGTAGCTGAAGGGCGAGAGTATGGTGAAGGCGTCGGCGCTGCCGCAGACGAGCAGTGCCACAAGGCAGTGCAACAGCAGCGCCGTTGGCCACGGGCCAAACCCAAATGCGCGACAACTTGGCCACATCTCAAAGAGACACGCACAGAAATGAACACACAGAGATAGAGAGAGAGAGTGTCGAAGAAAAAAAAAAGAGCTCCTCTCAAACACTCACACTGAGAAAGACGAAGAAAACTCGCCAAACTCACTCGACAAATTGGCAATGCAACAGTTAACAGTTGCTTGCACCTAAGCGTAACGATTACGTTTGCTTTATAACCCCCCACAGAAAGCTTCACTTTCGACACTTTGCGTTATAACTGCGATTACAATATTATATTATGTGGCAGACACTAGCTTTTTGTGTTTTTCTTCAGGATTATTCAATGCAGTCCATTTGGCTTTAGTGTTATCCTCTTTTGTTAGGTTTTTTTTTTCGATATTTTACGATCGATTTTGGAAGCTATGGTTAGACGCGCACGCGCTGCTGTCTCAGCTACCGAGCTACGAGCTACGAGTTTCACTTGCCAACCGATGCGATGGAGCTTCGTTACTCAACTGACTCAAACTTTGGCCACAAGCTGCCTGTCTGGGCTAGGTTTGAGCCAGGCGAGCCGAAACAAGTCAGCTGTTTGTTAGTTAGCTCGATGCCAACTTGTTGCAGCCCGATCTGATCCAAATCAATGTTGTATTGTAGCTAGCTGCGGACTCATGTTGTCTGTTTGTGTGATGGATGGTACTCCAATTTGGCAAACTCATTCGCATTCGCATACGTATTCGTACTCGTATTCGTATTCACAATTGCCAATTTCTTTGGCAAAAGAAATGCAATCGAATCGTAACTTGAGGTGTGAAAGAGGTGGCAAGTGAATTTGTATTATAAATCGTTGTGTCGATGTGTAACTTAAAGATACTGAGCTGCCATTAGGCATCCAGTTTGTTATTTAATGAACACAATTGAATGTTGAATTGAATGTTTAGTTTCGAAATGAATATTGTAAACTGTTTTGTAGAAGATATTGTGAATAAATATTATGAGTTCTATTTAATATAAATAAAATACAATCACTTGAATATATAATTGTGACCTTAAGTCTCAAGTAACGTTGCTTGTGGCAAAATCAATAAATCTTATACACTCCTTAACATAAAACACAAACAATAATTTGCTACGCACATTTGCAAAACACATGCAAATGTTCATATAATTAATTATGATTCTTCTTATGTTTATTTAGATTTGTATTTTTTAGTGTTTCCGTTTAGTGGCACATAAAATATCAAAAAATCAATAAAGAGGCATTATTTTAATTGAATTGTATGGCGCTGTCACGGTCACACATTGTTTCGGTTCACCTACAATGGCCATATAAAAAAAATACCGATAATCTAGTTCAACTGTTTATACAGTGAACTTAACCCGGCTCAAGGAACTCGACCCGCATGACTCGAACGGTTCGAGCATGTTTGACGCCCTCATTGGTTGGTTCGTTTATCTTTTTTTAGAGTCTACGCAGATCTATTATATTATAAAGTTGTACGTTTGTTTTGTCTGCTGGCGACGTGACGTTTGGTATTGTTGTTGTTGCTTCAACAGCGCGTGCCAAGCAAGTTTGCTGCCTAAGTCTTTCGTTTTTCACAATGCGATTCGTGTGGGTTTTTGGGGGGTTCGTGCCACAAGTGTTCGTCGTCGTCGTCGTCGTCGTTGTTGTTATTGTTGTTGTTGTTGTCGTCTTACTGACTCTGTTTCAGTGTTTGTGTGTTACGTTTGCTGCCAAGGTAATTGCATTTGCACAAACCTCGAGCTGTGGCCGTAGCTTCGGGCTTCTCAGTAAAATGGCACGCCCCACTGCATCCCAAGAGCCAAAGCGACTGTTGAAATGGGTTGAAATGTCCAATTGCCTGACTGCCTACCTGGTGTTTGGTGTTTGTCTGTGTTTTGGGATTCAACTAGAGTCGTCGTCGTTGTTGGGGTAGGCACCTGGTTACGTTTTCATTTTTTATACGAAATAAAAAATTCGAGCAAATGTCGATTGCTGTCTGTATTTCTATTTCACTTTCTTTGTCTCTCGCCTCGCTGAGTGTGGCAATCGCACGCATTCCCCCATTCACATTCAAAAGATTACTGGCATTATATGTGCCATTTAGTTGGCAACCCGAATAAACAACTATGAGCTTGCGTCGTCGCTGTGTTTTACTTTTTTGTTATCATTGCAGCAACACAATTGTTTGCTTTTGCAACAATCATCACAACAATCATGATGACGCGGCTCCTGATGATAATTATTTCCCGGTTATGATCTCTCTGTGCTGTGTCTGTGCTGGCCTTGGCCCAACAGGGCTATGCACTCGACCGACTGTCGCTCAATGACAACGCCGCTGCCGCTTGCACATTAATCATAAATTCAATCAGCATTTTTACATGCATTCTTACAACATATTTAACAGCAAATTACTTCGTACTTCGCTTCAAGGCAACGCAGGTCACAAATTGCATATTGAACTGACCCAGAATTGCTGCAAAAATTTGTGGTCTTGCACTTGCACTAAATAAACAACTCAAATGCCAATTCCATATCAATTTGCAAGAATGTCATGAACACGTGCTTGCAAGTTGATGGCCAGGAGCAGGGTCGCCAACTAAAGTGGAATCTTAAGACTGCAGCATGCTCTGGTTTATTGAAACGCCTTTTCGTCCAATTTGTAGCAGCAAAATAATTATGATTGTTGTGATGCTTGCACCAACTAACTATAATTATAATTTGTGTGCTGAGGCTAGGCGTTCACTTTAATACCCTGTAGAATTTTTATGGAGATTTTATGGGAATAAAATTGTGAGATAGTAAAATTTAAAAGATAAGATCGTTGTCTGTATTAGTCATATGATATAACAAAAACTATGCAACTCTTTTGATACACTATATAATTTATAAAATAAATATAATATATAATATTCAAAATATATCATAATTTAAAAATATACAGAATTGTATGTTTGGAATATTTGTATATTGAAAATATATTATTAACTAAAAATATACCGAAATGTATATTTGGGATATCTGTTATAGAGCACAAATTATACCAGATTATCGCGTACAGCAATTAAGACCCGATAACAGGATCCTTTTTATGATATTTAAAATTCTTTCTTGAATAACTTTTATGATACTTCTCCAATCGGACCAAAATTTTAGATATCATAAAAAGTGACGTTATTATTAGATGTGATACAAATTGCTCAAGTTTTAAAAATATGGTTGCTACTCGATTTTTTTCATAGTGAGTGTCAGCTGTTGACGCTAATAATTTCCTGTAGGTACAAAGTAATATTTTACCATGAGGTAACTTTTAAGAAGGCTACAATCTAGTGTGCACGACTGTGAGATACCCGCTACGCATTTTAAATAAAAGCAAATCAGTGTGGATATAATTTTAAAATATATATATAATATATATATATAATATTAATATTCCGCATATATACTAACAATATATCAGATATTTGGTATATTTTTATTGTAGTACATTAAAAATATACCTTTGAATGCAACATATATAATACCAGATTGTCAGCCAAAGCAACTAAGACCAGTAGTAACATTAATTAAAACTCAGTTCATAGAGTATGCATTAGTCGAATTGAAATGGTTTTTGCTTTGCCAAAGATTCTTGCAACATTTTACGCAGCCACAACTGCCAATAATAATAACAAGTAAAACTGCCGGCTGTTTTGTGTCTTTTTTAATTTTTTTTATTTTCTTTTTTTTCTGTTTTGGGCACAGCCAAAACTGTTGCAATTTAATGCCACGACTCAAGGTCAGAAGGCGCATTTTGTTGTGGTTGTTGTTGTTGTTGTAACAGATTTATTGTCGGCTGCTGCTGCTGCTTGGTTGCTGTGGCACAACTTTTTGTTTTTATTATTGTTGGCCATATTTTTAGTTCCAGGCTTAAACGCAGCGTGACACTGAAATTATTTGTAAGCGCAAGAGTGTGTGCGAGATGGAGATAAAGAGTTGAGCCTGCAGCGAAAGAAAGAAAGAAAGGGAGAGATGAAAAGAAAGAGATGGAGAGAGTGTGTGTGGGGAAGTCAGAAGAGCAACAGACCTGTAAATTGTCTGTTGGCCTTGTCAGGATGTAAGTTGTTTGCCTTTCAGCCGGTTGACACACTTTTTGGGCCAGTTTGTCCCAATTTCCATATGCCAAAATGTTGACTGTGCTCAGCTGTTGTGTAGTGTTTAATTGACAAGCATTTAAGATCACAAAACAACTTTAGCACAAAGATGATAAATTATGAACTTTGCTTTACACTTGAGACCAGCAAAAACTTTAGATTTCAACCAACTAATTTGCCTGCCACGTTGCGGTTATTCACAATCTGTTGGAATCTTCGCTTGCATCTCGTTGTGGCCTAGAGCAGCGATTAAGGCGTCGCTTAAACGTAATTTAATTGCCGCACTTGCCACATGTTGCACCTACGCCAACTAAACAACGACTATAATCAACTGTGGCAATTGTGGCAGCAACAACGACAACAATGGAATCGCAGGGGCGTCATCAGCTTGTGGCCTGTGGCTGCGTAATGCGGTAGTTGCTGTGGCTTTATTATTTACGCGAAGTGAAATAAAATGAAATCAAATGATAGTTGTGACGATTGTTATTGTGGCATGAAGTGTGAGCCAACACTGCACCTCAGCCTTCACCACACCTCACCACGCGGCGTATACTTAATAGTGATTATATAAAATCATTTCTAAACTCTGCTGCTGCACTAACTGTCATCAATATTTGGCAAGAAATTCCAAAGCGCATGCCAATTTATTACTAGTTGCATTTTGCAACGAGAAGCCACCGAGCATCGACTAATCTCTCCTCTCCGCCCATCTCACAGCCACTCTCTCTCCCTCGATCTCTCTCTCTCTCTCTCTCTTTCTCTCTATCTCTCTGCATAGCATAGTCTCTCTGTTTAGCACTGTTGCGAATATTATATAAGCATCCAGCCTAGCCGGCGCCGCATTTTTCCTTTCGTGATTCAACCGCAAATGAATTTTTTTGTATTTTTTGTGTTGCCTCTCAAACTGAACAAAAATCTGCTAATGGTGGAGTAGGCGACATCGAAAGTGGTTTTCGATGCTATTTTAATGCCGAGTAGTATGACTTGAGCATGCGATTTGTTGATGCTTTAAATTATGCATTAGCTGCTCAGCTAACTTAATTTGCCTGTGGTTAATTAGCGTTGCTTTCAGAGTATTGAATTCTCTGAGAGCAAATTAAAAAGAGTGGGGGATGGACTTAAGATTTTCTTGCACTTTCATGAGTCAAATATCATCTAGAAATTTCTAAATCAAATTTTTCAAATATTATATTTGATTTACTTGAACTCCAAAAACGTTTTAGTATTGAGTTAGAGTATTTCAATTTCATTACTTTTCTGTTTATTTCTTCAGCAACTTTTTTTGGCTTAAATGGAAAAAAAACTATAGGCAAAAGCACGAGGCAAGCGCTGGCGAATGAGCCGGTGGCGTTGTTTATGTATTTGGTTTTCTATGCAACAGCAACAGCAACAGCCACAACAGAAACAGCAACAGCAAAAGCACAAGCAACAAAGAGCAACAACATCACGAAACGGGGTTTACCACAAACAACAACAAATGCTATGCAAGATTTGTCATTCAAAGGCAGCAACAAAATGTTGGTAAATGTGTCATGAAGGCGTTTCATGTGGTTGTTGTTGTTACATTTGTTGTTGTTGCTGCTGCTGCTGCTGCTTGTGGCGCGCTCTGTTCCTGTTTACATTTGTTGCAATATAAGCAAAACATTAAACACATTTTTCAAGCCAGTTGCGTGTTTTTGTTGCTTCAATTCGATCGATTGACATATATCCCAGTTCGCTGTTTATCTGTTATTGTTGTTGTTGTTACTGTTGTGGTTGCTGCTGTTGTGGCTGCGGTTGTTGTCATCTGTGTATTGGTGTTGATCCCGTTGGACTTGTTGTCAGTTATGTTTTTATATTTTTATATTTGTATTTATGCAGCACTTGCCACAACTGGCAAACTTGGAAATTCTAATCAACGTCTTTAGCTCAATTCCTTCTCTTTATTTATTTATTTGATTCTTGCTTTTGATGATGCAGCAATAAATATTGTGGGAGTGCTCCAAAAATGTTCAGAATTATGGATGTGATTCAGTTGACGGCAAACAGATTAAAGCCATGTTGAAAAGATAGAAATAAACTTGTCATTTGTAGAGAAACAAACAGTTTGAAAAATACAAATATAAATAAATGAAGTAAAATATATTTGGTTGAAATGTAACTAAAAAACTAATTTATAAAATGAAAAAAAAAACACTTTGCATAATACAAATAGATAATAACAAATAAAACAAGAATTTGTAAAATAAAAAAATAAAATTGAAAATAGTAACTGAAAAAAAACACTTTGTCTAAAGAGTACCTTAATAAATAAATTTAAAAAGTAGCAAAAAAACAGTTTGCATAATGCAAATAGAAATTAATAAAAAAAAAATACATTCATCTTGTTAAATAATATGCTAATATATATTAAATTAATTAACTACTTATTGTGTATAAATAGTATGAAATAACTACGTTGAAAAAGCTCATGGCATTATTTATGTTTACATTCATTTGCCATAAACTTTATAGTTATGCAATTACTTTACAATTAAACTGAACTAAGCTGAACCTGTTTAATCGTTAATTGCTGCTAAACGCATTTGAACTTTTGCCCCAAACAAAATTCTAATGTGCAAAGCAATTGTGAATGAACGACTTTCACGGGTTGCCGTTAAAACGGTTTAGTACTCAAATGTATAATTTTGAGTCAAGTACTTGTCAGGCCAAACACGTTCAGGTGACACACAAAAAACAGACAACAACAATAACAGCGACAATCTGAAACATGGCTAAGACGTAACAATTAAAAACGTTAAAAGCATTTTATATAATATTTTGCAAAACAAACAATTCACACGCTTTAAACCTTTATTTTGGTTTTGGAACCCCCAACCCGAAAAAACACACCCTACTACATATATGTTTATGTATATTGAGACGAAGTATGTAAGTAGGTATAATATATTATAGACTCATAATTGGCTTAGCCGCTATAAAGCGTCGCGATAAAGACGGCATGCAAATAGTGAGAGTGAAAAGAAATGTTTATTAGACAAGTTTAGACAGCTGACAGCCATTTCGAGTTCACATAATGTGTCATAAACACCGCCACGAATAGTATAAAAAACCTACATATGTACATATATATAAAGAAATGGAAAAAGGTAAATTGAAATTATTGTCATTATGTAGCAGGCACATTAAACAATAACAACAACAACAACAACAACAACAACGAGAGCAAGCGCCACTGTGCCACAAAAAGTTGTACGAAAATTAGCTGCAAATTATGGCTGAGTGAATGTTGTGCCAAAATTATGTTAATTTCATTTACAAATGCAGCCGCTGCATTTGTATCTGTGTAACTGTGTATCCATTTCGATGGCTGTGGGGCATGCAAATGAGCAGTTTGTGGCAAGCAGCACGTGGTGCGTGTTACGTGGTGCGCCTGGAGGATGTGTTTTGGTTTGCCACGCATAAATTTTCATCGGCCTGAGCGCGTCAAGCGACCATTTTGCCAAATGCTAAAAAGCAACCCCAGAAAGCATCACCACATCCACATCCACAGCCAGAGAGTGAGAGAGAGTTGCATAATTAATTTGTTTACACAGTTGTAAACAAACTCAACGCTTCAGTTGGGCTTGTGACACAAGGACGACTTTGCCAATAGAAATAAATGCAAATTTTGGCAAAATTCATACGGCAGGATAATTGGGCGGCAATTATGTTAACAGTAAATTTCAGTTCAAAAATTAAATGCTTAACATATATTTTAGATGTTTGGATTTACATGTTTAAAGCACATTGTGAAGAGCTAAAGCTTAACTTAAAATAAATTTATATTTACAAAAAAATTGAATGATCAGATAAATAACAAGTAAGAAAGCTACAGTCGATTGTACTCGACTGTGAGATACCCGCTACGCATTTTGAATAAGAGAAATATATTTTGCGGTATTTTTCTCAAAATATACCGATTGTACTGCAAAAATACTAAAAATATACCAAATGGTATATTTGGTAAATCGATACAGTGCTGCATTCAAAATGTACCATAGACGGCACAATATATCAGATTGTTAGCCAAAGCAACTAAGACCCCTAGTAAGTAGGCGTTTTTGACCATTCAAAAGTATTTCTTTAATAACTTCGACAATTTTTATCTGATCGCAACAAAATTTTCAGGAATCATAACTACTATAGTAATTATTGTATACATTAAAAGTCGCAGCTGTAGCTTACGCTTGTTATTCGATTTTATTGATTTGCGGGGGCGGAAGTGGGCGTGGCAAAAATTTGAAACAAACTTGATCTGCGTGCAAACATGACAAATGATGTCGAAAAAAAATTATAGCTCTATCTCTTATAGTCTCTGAGATCTAGGTGTTCATATGGACAGACGGACAGACACACAGACGGACAGACGGACATGTCGATTTTATTGAAATTTGCCTTAAAATAAATGCATAGTTCACATATAATTAAATTTAAGCTCAGATAAATTAAAAATATAGCAATTTCTTGATGTTTTTAATAATTTAAATAAAGTTTACCTTCAGTTGAAATAAATATAAATTCCTATTTTAATTTTAATTTTTAAGCTCAGCCTTAAGTAATTTAACTAAAATGTTCTCCGATATATATGTAAATTTATAATTAATAAATTATAAGCTAAGAACGCGAGTAATGCCTTGAAAACAAACTAAATATTTTTGATTTTCATGAATCATATATATTTATAATTAAAGCCAGTGGCAACTCAAACAACATAAAGAAAGTTTACCTTAAAGTAAATGTTTATTTATTATAATTTTAGGCTTTGATAAACCAAAAACTAAAAACGTGAGTGACGCTTTAAATAATTTAAATTGCTGCATCATTATTTAATTATTTTCACACTTAATTTACACAGCTGAACCTCATTGAGCTTTTGCTTTTAATGGCATGATTAAAGCCGCACTTTAAGCCTGCAAAGTGAAGTATTTAAGCCTGGAATGATGTATGTGATATTGCTATGCATTCACTTTGGCAGCATTGGCAATATCATTAACTATATCATCGATAAACTGTCATTTCCTTCGTATTTATTTATTTTGCGACATTTTTCTTTTGCTCTTTTATTGATATTGTTATTGCTGTTGTCGTTGTTGTTGCAGTGTCTGTTGCTCTTTTGCCTGTTTACTGCATATGTGTATGTGAATGTGTGCGAATACATTTCCTGGCTGCTGCAACAATGGCGTCAAATGTTTTATACCCGATAAGAAGTTTAATTTATGCGAAAACATGCTTTGACCCGACTACTCCGCCTCCCCCTCGAACAAGCTTCGACAGCAGCCCGAAGCGACAATCAGACAGACGGTCAGATAAACATATAGTACTCCGCTTGTTGCTACCGATATATACATACGTGCATACGATATATATGCAGTCTGTTGCAGCTGACTAGGCTGACTGGGACACGCCCACAATTTCACACGCTCATCGCCCTGTTATTGACCTTCATTGGCGGCATGTGCAGCAGCAGTTTTTTCTTCACACTCGCCCAGAATGATGGCCATAAATTTTGGGTGCAAGAGTCGCTTCCGTTTTTGCGGTTTGTCGATGTGCGCTGCGCTGCGTTGTTTGTTATTGTTGTTCTCATTCTCGTACTTGCTGCTGCGATTTATTTATTTATTTAATGCCATGTTTTGTCTAGACACCGCAGCCTGACTGACATCATTTGTGTGTGTGAGGAGGTCCCCTATTTGATATTTACCCAGAGATAACTCTGTTTTTATGGTCCTCGCACTGTCTCGACACATCCCAAACGATTCCTGGACACATTTTATGCGATTTTCGTCTGGACAACCAGGCAAAATGGCAATGGTAAATGGCAAATGGTAAGTGGCAAATTGCAGGCTATCCAAACAGTTTGCGTTGCCTGAACGTGTCGCTGCATAAGCAGCTCGAGCAATTAAAAGCAAAGAAGCCAGACAGAAGAGCAGACAAAGAGATTGAGAGGCGGCAAGTTCTGTACCTCATTAATGCGACCAAAGTGTTAGAACGTTTGATGACAAATGAGTGTCGTTTAATTCAATATCAACTATTTCAAGTGTTAATAGTTTGTTTCACTGTCTGTCGCTGGCAACATGCTGCTAACACACGCAGCATGAGCTTAGCAACATTTTGCAGCTTAAAAGTATGCAATAGTTTATGCATAATATTGAAAATGTAAGGCGAAAGAGTAACAAGAATTTTTGAGTCAAATAAGTCTAATAAAGAATGCCATAAAAATTATTTAAATATATTAACTATCTTTAAAAATCTATCTTTATCACTTAAAAAATGAACAGTTAAAAACGATGCACAAAGCCGCCTAGCTGTTTAGCAACATTTTCAAAGCAACACAAAAGTATGCAATTGCTTTTATATGCAACTTCAAATTGATTGCTTTAAGCGTTACTTTTCAAATGGCATTTACAATAGATATATAATTATATTTATTATACGAAATATGGTTAGACATATGAAACATATGAAAAAGTAATGTATTTCAAAAATAAATTGTTAACAATATGCACGACCCGGCACCAGATGTTGTTGGGCTTGGCTTTTACTGCAGCTGCAACGTATTCAATTGTTGATGTTGATTGATGTTGATCAGATCATAGGGCTCTAGAGGAAGAAGACGCATTGAGAAACACTTGCGGCGATCGCGACATCTTCCCCAGTTTCTTGTTATGCGTGCGTCCATTCTCATGCTGTTTGACCGACTTGATGTGATTCAGCGTAATATTGCATACCCCACAATAATAGGTGGCATTGGGATCATTAAATTTGCGTAACTCGTGCTTGGCATACACGTAATCGCCGCTTGGATTAAGGGGCGACAGCAAACCATTTGGATGAATGCGATACATATGATTGCCATTGTATGGCTCTGCCAATGAAAACGGTCCCGGGGTACGTTCTCGTTTGCGATGACGCACTCCGGCCATGTGTATGGCCAGCTGAGGCTCCGAGGTGACAATGACATCGCAAACCTTGCACGCCAGCCACTTGTTATTGGTGCGCACCCAGTGTCCCGTCTTGTCGTAGTAGCCCTCACCGTTGGGCTTACTAATGTGGCGCTCCACGAGCCGATGCCGACGTCCGTCGAAATGCTGGCGTGCATGTATCGCCGATGTCAGCTTCAGATCACAGAGATCGCAGTGTAAGACAACCGGGCCGGAGCTGCGCAAGTGTCGCAACATATCCTCCGATAAATTGTGACCCTTTGCGAAGCTACGGCGTATGAGCCAAGAGTCAACGCGACGCTGGTGCGACCTAGACATGTAATGATCCAGGGCGTTGCGCACTGTGCGCATTGCCGTATGGCACAGATGGCAGCAGTCCCAGCGGAATAAGGATGAAAGCTCAGGTGGCATCTGTGTTGTCACCAAGGAATCTAAAGAGAGAGAAAAATAAAGAGAAAATATAAGGGAATTTAATAATTAGTATGTATAAATGAATTAGTTCATTTATTAATTTCAGATCAGCGAACTAGATCGAACTTTTTGTTCGTTCGATTTTGCTCCCAATATCGTTTTATCGCTAAGCGAAGAACAGATACGATCGATGACATCGATCACACGGTAGCACATGTAAGAATTTTCATTAATCCGTAGATTTTTCAACTTTTTTATTTTTTAAAGCCGATAATTGCTGCTGATCACACGCTAGTACATTTAAAAATTTTCAATATTCCATCGATTATTATTATTTAAAGTCATTAGATACTGCTCATTATTCTTATCTGTAATTTCTAATTAAGATTTTGCTAGAGTTTTGTAGCACATTTAAGAATATACATTTTCTTGATGATTTTTAAAACGTATAATTCTTAATATATATATTTTCAATATTTCACATACAATGTTAAAATTTAATTATTTGAAATCTAGCAAATAGCAATAGAGAAAGCAATTAAATGAACGAACTAACTAACTAGTTTAACTACTGAGCTGGAACGAAAAAAAAAGAACCGAATTGAACAATTGAACACAAAAAAAGACTAAGCGGAACTTATTTAGTTCGTTCGCTTTAGTGAATACGCAATTTTTGTTCGTTTGCGAACACTAGTAAAATATGGGAATGCAAAAAGACTTTTGTAAAGCTTATACAATTTAAATAAATTTCAATTTAGCTAGTAAATTATGGTGAAATAAATAATCAAAGCGATTTGTTGACTTACCAAAAATGCGCTTGTATTTTTGTTGATCGGTTAATGTATGATTCTGCTCCAGTTGCTGACGCTTCTCAAATGGGTGCCCAAGCTCAAGCACACGGGTCAATTGGCGACAGATTGAACGTATCTGATCACCACTCATAGGCTGCTGTTGCTGCTGAGGATCACAAGAGACCTTTCCATTATGTTCGCCTGGCTCAAACACTAAATTAATGTTGCGAGCAGCACTTGAAGAGTACAAACTCGGCGATGCATTCAACTGCTGAGGTGAAACGAAGCCAAAGTTACAACTGGCTGATTGCTGTTGCACTTGCGATTGCGGCTGTGGTTGAAAGATCAACCTGCTGGAATTATTCGGCCTTGGCTTAGAGGACTTGCGCGATGAAGTCGGTTTGTAGACATTCAGCTGCCTTGGCTGCAGCGGAGGCTGATCAATTTCTTTCGACGGTTGCACATGGAGTTGTGTCGGCAACATTTCGACCGGGACCATCAGCAATGGTTGTGCATACTGCAGTTGCTGCTGCTGCTCATCATAGTCATAGTTGTGCTTGGCCCAGAGCATGGTGAACTGCAGCGGACTCGGCTGCTGTTCGTGCAGCGTGGCCATGAAATGATCATGGGCTGTTTTGGTTGCTCCAATGGCATAGCCATTGTTCTGGAACGTGGAGACATTGTAATTGTTGCCATCGCCGTTGGCTTGATTGGACACCACATGCACGCTCTCCTGCACCATAACCAGCTGCGGCGGATCCTCCAGAGGAGTGTTACACGCCAGAGGAGAAGCATTTGGATCGAACTGATGATCATGGACGAGGCAAGGTAAATGCAATTTATTGCTCAACGCCTTGGCCTCATCGGTTTGCATTAGATGATCCTTTTCGGTGCTGCTGGGCGGCAAATTCACCTGATAGCGATAGACAGTGTTGGGCTCACCTTGAGCGCGCAGCTCCACAAGCACCGGCAGATGACCGGTGAGAGTGCGTGGCTTGGGCAGAGCTGCGGCCAGTTTGCAGATGTTCTTGGCACACTGCAGGGCAATCCTCTCGTGCACGGGCGGCACACGTGGACTCAATTCGTATTTCCGTGCTAACATATTCGTATTGTTTAATGATAAATTTTTTGACGATTGTTATTTTTTATTTTTGTTCTTGGTTTTGCGGATCTCTGGACGACTTTTGAGAACACTTCACATAGAAAATAAAGAACTCGAGGACGTCGAATCACACACTTTACAAGGGGCCGCGCGAATCGGTTCAACCGCTTAACATCTAACAATACATTTGAATTTGTTTGGGATTGGTGTTTAAAATTGTGTGAAAAGCTGTTTCACCAATCGAAAAATACATAATAAAACACGTTCACGCGATGTATATATCAGAGCTGTCTCTGATTCTCTTAATACATTTCTATTGCATGACTTAACTTTTATTTGTCTGCTGTCAGAAGTAGAGGTGGAGAACTATCGATGGCACTATCGACGCTATCGATGGTTTGGCGCTATCGCACCGCCATCGATGGCAGCCCTGCACTATCGATAGTTTTGCACTCGGCGTCTCAAATCACAAAGAAAAAATATAGCTGAAAGTGGACATCAAAAATATAGCGCAAAGCAAAAATATAGTGGAAAGCCAAAATATTGTTGAAAGTGAAGAGTAAAAATAAGTTATACCATGGATAAGTTCCTAACAATTGTCGAAAAAGGTAAGTGCAAGTGTATTTGTATTAAGTGAAATTCAGTTTTATGTTTATAATTTCAGATGAACGAAACGGATCTGGAACTTATAAAAACCGTAATGTTTAAATTTTTGTGCGTACCCGCCACATCAGTGGAGTCCGAGCGCATGTTTAGCAAGGCCGGAGAAATAGTCTCCGATCGCTGAACTCGACTAAAGGAGGAAAACATTAACATGTTATTGTTCCTCAATAAGAACAAATGGCTCTACGAAGAAGCTAAATGAAAATGTTTATTAATTAAATGAAATGATTTATTAATTTGTATAACACAAAAGCAACAAATGAAATGTATTTTTTTATTTTTAAGAGCTAAGAATGTAATAAAGTATTGTTTAAATTTCATATAGCTTTTTTTACATTTAACAATTAAAAAGCATGACACTATCGATGGCACTATCGACACTATCGATGGTTTGAGAGAAAAAATCGCTCGCTATCGATGGCGCCGACTATAGATAGTTCTCCACCTCTAGTCATTTAACAAAGCTCAAATTTGTAAATTTAACGAATCAATGAAAGTTTTACTAGGGTTGTCCAACGTTCTACAAATGCTTTCTCTTTGAATATCTCTAGAATGAGATGGCAATAGTGCTGATATATGTTACGTATGAGTGCTGTCAATTGAGATGACGTTGCAAAAAATCTGAAAGAGTAGAGAATGTGGTTGTGCTAGAGAGCGTGTATACTAATTTTTGGATTCTGAATAGGCTTGAATAAGACAAGTTATCAAAAGTATCTTTAAACCTTTAACAACACTTTTGGTATACATATATTTAAAATATTAAGTATACGACTTTACGGAAACATTCCCTTAAATTTGAGAATTTTTATGAATAATAAGTAATGATTTTATAATAGTTAATTTCTCAAAGTATTCGAAGTGCTATTGATTTTATTTATATTAAATTTACTTTAGTCTGTGGATTCGTGTTGTAGTCTAATATAATTGAATAGATTGCTTGCTGTAAATTTACAGAACCTTTAACGGAATATTTTATGTCTCGACTGTCAGATATTTCACCTTAGATATCTGTGAATCACTTGGCGCCCCTGGCTTATCCCGGCATTTATTCAGTTTGTGCTAAGGCTCCGTTTGCTTCTTTTTCATTACGGAGCAGCTGGCCCCATAATTTAGCATCATTTGAATTCGAAAGGCTTCTTCTGTGGCAGCTTCAAGGCCACCACCCGCTGCTGAGCTCAATTCCTGACGGCAAGTTCAGCATTTATAAATGTCAGTTGATGTCTCAGGGCTCCCATGCAGAATTGTCCCAAGAGGCCTCTTGCGAGGGCTGAATAAACGGAAATACAGCGATGAGACAGAGCTTTAAATATTTCCGACAAACTGCTTTATAGAGTGTGTGGCAGACAAAGGCGAAGGAAGGAAAGCGAGAGATACATGCAGAGACTACATATGTGACTTGCCTGGGGGCATTAAAATAATGTTTAGCGCGTGATTTTGTGCCAGGTTTTTGTGGCGCTTCTTTCGTTTCACATCTTCTGGCATCAATTGTCAGCGTTTAGCTGCCGGCCAGGTTTATCGAGGCACCGCGCCAAGCACACAGGTGCCACAAAGTGAGCCAGCCCGTGAGAGAGTAAGGGAGAATGTATGGGGATTGAAACGACGACTGCCAACATCAATAACACTAATGGGAAAAGGATAAAGATAAGCATTAAATAACACACGTACGCATGGCATTTGAGGCTTATGGCAAGACCCGTGACGTTGATAGCCCGAATCGTAGCCGGAAAGCAGGAGTAGGAGCAGAAGCAGGAGCTGTAGCAGCAGTTGTAGTCGCAGATGGAGAGATGGCGCTGAAGCCTACATATGTATGACGGCTGCTTGGTTGTAGTTGAAGTTCAACTGGGAGTTGGGGTGTGCGTGAGTGTGCGTGTGTGAGTGTGTGCATGTTGAATTGTGTCGGCTTGCCAAATTGTTTGCCCCGCGGTCTTTCACAGTAGTGGGCGGATGGGGCGTGGCAGCGCGTACGTGTCAGCTGTTAAGCGCGCTACGTTGCCACCATTCTCTCTCACTTCACAGTCAACTGCTTTGTTCACACTGCGCACATTTTTCACATTTTGCACTTCCGTTTCCGCCATTGTCGTTGTCACAGCCCCAAGGGTTTGTTGGGAGCGGGACGGAGGACGGTAGACGGGGGTGCTGTCCCCAAATTGTGTCACACACGTGAGCAATTTAAAGTCAGAACATCAGCCATGACGTCGCGTTGCTCTTGTCTTGGTCCTTCACTTTTCGCGCCATTTCAATTGCAAACTTAATTTAAAACTGAGCCTTGCGGCATGTAAATATGCGTGCTGTATGCGTGTTTAATTTATGAAACGCCTGCTTCTCGCTTTCTCAAATATGCAAATCCTTATGTGCATTGATTTTTCTACCAAGAATTTCGTTTATAAAATCCAGAAGCCTTTAGCCGCTGCCGCTACAGCAAAGTGTGTGCTTTGGGCAGAAAGCAAATTGTGCAAATTATACTTTAAGAAGCTACAGAAAATTCACTGAACGGCTTTTATATTTTGACTATGAGTTCTACCAAATCATTTGAATGAAGCTATCTTACTAATATTTTCAATTTAATTAATTATATTATTTCAATTATTATATTTTACTCTCTTCTTGTTGATTTTTTTCATGCCACGATCAACTTTTATTGTTCTGCTTCCGTGGTGCATACATGCAAAATTTAAAACGCATTTTAACTATTTTTTTCATTGTTTTTTTTTTTAGGAGGAATCCGAGAAGAGAAATCTGCGTCGATAGACGATACAAACCAGCATAGAATTTATGGAATATATTTATTAATATTAACCATATGTGTGTACAATGTAAGACCATAACCAGTTTATTAAAAATATATTAAGCATTTACAAAAATAAAAATCAAAACCCAACACCATAGAATTTTTAGTTCAACTACTTTCCATATTGGTAATATAATCCAGATGGACTCGGAAGCTGATTCAAAGGAACAACATACTTATTCGCATGACAATTGTTAAGGACACGACCATAAACGAGTCGATTCACATTGCGTGAGATCATGTAGTCATAATGGCTGAAACCTCGCTGGATAATGTACGCATTGTCGATACAGTTCGGTATTCTTTGTCTCAGCAGTTGAACGTCCTGTTTGCCAGCGAGCCAATCGTCCTCGGAATAATGCAATGCCACCTTACATGAAACTCTAGTCAGATTGTAGGCGGGTGCTTGGTTTTGGTAGGTGACTTGATTATGAAGGGCCGCCTTGTTAAAGCGAGTGAATTGTTGGGAATTCATCATGTATGCATAATGATAGACCTGAACACTTGAGGCGCCCTGACCGGTGTGTCCTACAACCACGTTGGTCATGTTCTAAAACAGAGAATGAATGATAAGCTATTGCACAGTACAGTTGTAGATAAGACAACTCAGCACTCACCGTGTTGAACTCTGTCCAGCCAAAGCCGCACAGCACAAACTCAAAGACCTTGCAGATTTCGCTGCCCGAATCTGCTGCGCAGATGTGGTTACGGAACTGTTGTATCAAAGTGTTGTCCTTCTGGATCTCCAGGCCACCCATCAAATTGAGTAGTACCTAACAAAAGAGAAGAAAAATTAAAAAAATTAATAGTAATAATAAAACGATTAAATGATAAGTAACCTTAATCAACTTACGCCATATTTGCCCTTGAAGAGACTTAAAAACTTAAGCACGGGACTCTTGGTGTTCTGCACGTAAACCGTTGGCGACAACGCCTGCATGAGAGCAATTTTATCATTATAGTGCGGCAACTCACTGCACAGCACAAAGAACGCTGTGCTGCCCTGCGAATGTCCAATGTATTGGATCTTTTGCTGCGACGTCGTTGAGATGATCATGTCAATTGCCGCTGGCAAATCGTAAACGCCAATTTCATGGAACGAAAAGTCCCAATACTCTGACGGCTTAATGTTGACATTCTTGTGATCCCTCGAGTAAATATTGCCACGTGTATTCAGCATCCAGACGTCATAGCCTTGCTGGTACAGTTTGTAGGCTAAACCTTGTGATGGGCCCATTTCCACCCAAATCGCCGAACTGGACATTAGGCCATGGACTAGCAGGATCGGTGGAGCACCCACGCGAGGTATACGATGCAAGCACAGTATATAACTGTCGTATGTGGTTACATAATGCGTTTCCGCTGGATATCCATATTTCGAGATCATCGTTATCTAGCAGAAGATCGCATAACAACACTTGTAGTTCTATACTGAATTTCTTATTTCTAGAATGTAACTTACCGTTGTCAACGTGGCATCTTCTACAATGTCAACCGGTGTGAGCTCATGGATGATGTTCGGTGGGACAGGATCGACTACACTGGGAGGACCGACATCGATGGGGGGATTAGTGACGGCGGGGGGATAAATGACGGTAGGAATGATGGGAGGAGGAAAGACGGGAGGAGGAACGATGGGAGGAGGTACGACGACGGGAGGAGGAACGACGACAGGAGGGGGAACGACGGGAGGAGGAACGACGGGAGGAGGAATGACGGGAGGAGGAGCGACGGGAGGAGGAACGACGGGAGGAGGAACGACGGGAGGAGGAACGACGGGAGGTGGAACGACGGGAGGAGGAACAACGGGAGGAGTAACGACGGGAGGAGGAACTACGACGGGAGGAGGAACTACGACGGAAGGAGGATTGACGACGGGAGGGTATGGCGGAATACAGTTCGTAATACTGATGCCAAATTCACAAACAGTTGTGAAATCAATAGGAAGTTGAACATCTGGATAAACTGGAGGTTGTGGAGGCAGTAAAAGACCTGTTGGTGGATCGGGCTCCTTAGGAGGTATTGGTATTGGTATTGGGTGAATTGTTGGAGGAATAAATATTGGATTAATTGGTTCAATTGGATGGATTGGATTGCTGAGAATTGTAAAAGATGCCCCTACAAAAAAAAAGAACAACAGTTAATTAACTGTATGATGCAACAATAAATAGTATCATTCACCTATAATATTCGGTATAGTGATATGACATTGCGTGCTGACAGTATCCACTTGCAATTGATATCTTAAGATTGTTCTCTTGATGAGCTCCTGCTGTTTTAGCACTGAACGCCTTTGGCTTTGACAACGTAATGATAGCCCTTGGGCCTCTAAACCGACAGCGTATAGCGCCAAAAGCGCTAGATGGAGTAAGATGTCCATCACGATCTCCTGATCACTACTGGCCTAAAACGAACCTGTGCTGTTCTATATATAGTGGTGATTTCGTAACGCATAACCAGCCATATCCAATTGCGATAATTGCATTCTCAAATCGATTAACAATGCATTATCCACGATTGCAAAATTATATAAATTCCTTGGGATCTTTTTAGAACCTATATTTTTTAATCCAATTTAAGAAGTCGGCTTCTATTGCATGGCTCTAAATATTATTTTTAATTTCATTCGTTGCACTTTAAATAAAAGTGTGTCAGCAATTTGAGATCAACAACACAACTTGATAGTCGTTTTGCAGATGTTCTGGTCTTCAGAGCATAATTTGAGGAATATATTAAGATTACTTTAAACAAATATAAATAAAAGCTGTTTTGTTTTGAGTTGATATTTTTGCCACTTTTACTATTTGTTGTTCTAATTACTACATTATTTTTTTGTTCTAAGACAGACACATTGTTTTACGTTTTTTAGTTAATTGATTTTTGTTCATTGGGTTTGTTTTACAGTTCCAACAAACATGAGCACGCAATCAAAAGATGTTTGGAAGATGACTCAGCCAGAAAAAAAGCAAGAAGTCAAACGGCGATATAACCTTTTGATGCCCATAAAATCAAACATTGATCCTGGAGTCTGTCGTGATACGTTTCTGCAGAAATTGTTCAAGGAAGTGGATCTGCCCGACTATGAGAAGTTTCCATCTGAATTGAGCTCAGAGTCGACGTCAACACCAGAAACGATATACACGTGGCCATCGAGATATTCTGCTAGCATGACTCTGAGCGGCATCTTAAATCATCAATCAACATCACAATTCCGAAGTGCCACATCGCGACATCTGCTGCATCCTCGACCAACACTTTATGGCTCATCGCTGTTGTTGAGCATCGTGTCGGGCAACACACGTCTCTATGAGGAGCTGTTGGAATCGCTGAAGCGATCCTCGTTGTATTTCATGTTCTCACGAGCCATCAATCGGTTTCGCATCATGGGAAGAATCTCAGTGGATTGGGGACAAATTGATTTGCATAGTTTGCCATATGATTTATTTGGCTGGTCATTGGATGGATATTTCAAGCGTTGCGCTCTCCCCGACTCTGTGTATTTGGATGTACTTCAAATGAATTATAGCGAGGAAATGCTGAATTGGGTTAAACTTAGTGTTGACATCAAGGAGATTGTGCGCTACTTTAAGTTCTTCTACACACAAACATTTCTCGACCGGGGCTATCAGAGAATGATGACTGCCATTTGGGATCAACAGCAATTGATCGATTTTGGGATAGAACTAGACAAAGCACTGACGTCGACAAAGAAGGCATTCGAGAATGTTATCGAAAACTCGCGTAAAATCTCTAATGCCTGGTGGGGTCGGCACAGAGCAAAAGTGGTCAAGGATTGCAAGAAGCGGCACACAGAAATTCAATTGCGAATACCTATTGAATGGCGTTATGTGAGAGACTATTTTGCTGCCCTGACGAAGATGCAGATCCAAAAAGACCGCCAGCCAATTGAGGCGCTTCTCAAGCAGCGAAAAGATCTCGAAGAGGAAATGCAAAGCAATCAACAAACAACAACACAAGTATCGTATGTTTATGCAATGATTATCGAGGTTAATGAAACGTGGTCACTTCGTCATCGAATATACTGCTAAATGTATAACTTATTTCCGCAGAATTATGGGGCTCGTTTAAACATTTTTAATACTAAGCTCGCCAATGATTCCGCTGAGTGGGACAACCAGAATGTTAGTATGCGCATTCAAGTAAATAAAGTTAAGGACGAGCAAAGGATGAGGGAAGAGGAAATCGAGTTTATGCAAAGACGTGTCAAAGAAGTTCAGGAGCTGCTTAGTGCTCAAAGAGAGGCATTACTTGATGCTCTTGTAAGATAGTCATTCAAATAGGATTTCATTTAGCTTAGCTAAGTTTTATTTGCAGATTGTGCCAAAAGTTGAGAATCCAAAGCCACGTGCGAAGAAAGTTCAAGGTAATCAAAGACTTCGAAGCTTCAAAAGGAGAGGTTTAAAATCAACAAGCATTAGATCGTCGTCTAACTAATGTAAATTTGATTATAGACAGCTTTTTAGGAAGCTTTAAAGTTCAGCAGTAATTTTACCTAAGCGATTTTACTACTGATTATATTTTCTATTAATTGTCTGTTGTGGCCACTGCGTTAATGAAGTTTTCTGATTGTTAACGTCTATACTTTTTCTCAAACTTTTGAGAGGCTCAAAAACGTGCATTTAAAAGCTTAAACTTTAATATACTTTACCAAAGCTTGCAAGTGCTTTCAATACAAAGAGCTGTTGAGGGCCCAGGAGTATTTCTCCATTATTTACACTTCTTAATTGTTAAAGTGCAGTCTGTGCATTACGCTGTTATCTTTGGTAAGTTTATATATATTTTTTTCTTACTCCAGCTGCTGTTTCTGTTGCATCGGCTGCTTTCTTGGCAAACTTATGCCGCTCGCTTGTTTGAGCAAATTCGATTATCAGAATGGCAGTCAAGGAACAGGCAGCCAGTAAAAGGATAATGCCATGTCGCCGCATTAACGCGTTTTGCCGCTGTAGCCAGCAAACAGGAAGTTGGGCGACCGACCCGAGGAGAGCAATGTAGACAGCTCCAACGTGGCGTGAAACAAGTTGGGGAAATTGAGTTTGGCTGCGAGCAGCCAACTCGACAGTGTTGCCCTTTTGCGCTGATTAAAGCTACACGGAAAGCTTATGCGCTTTTTTTTCTATATCTATTTCGCAGTTTGTCTGTCTCTTTGTTTTGCCAACGTTTTTTTGCGGTGATTCGTAATTTTTTCGAGCATATCATTAGGATGCAGTGCAGCCTGGCGATGGCAATGCCAGCCATGCACAAATGGGATATTAAGCTTCACTGACAACCGCGTTTATTGCGCAAACCCGAAGCCGTGTCCCAAGCCATGACACATATTAAATTTCATTTCACTGCCAGTTGGAGGAATAGGGCGCCTAATGAAGGTTAAGCAACTTTTAATGTCCTCATATTCCTCTTCTCTCACCCTCCCAGCTGCTTAGTCCTGGCCATTTTGCAGACCATTAAATGTTTTGCCTGGCAATATGCCATTTGTTTTGACATGGACATCTCGTACTTTTCGATGGGAGAGTGAGTGTGGGGGATGCGCTCGGTTTATGCTAGAAAAACTTTTCTTATCATTTGCTAGAAAAGTCATAAAGACATGTAAGGCTCTCTGTGTGTGTGTGACGATGAGAGAAAATGGTAATGATGACGCCGGATCACATACACACATATGCTGGGCTTAACATTACAAGCGTCTAGAATCGCCACTAAGAGGCAATTTAATACACAAATGGGGCATGCGACATGGAGACAGAGAGAGTGAGAGGAGGGAAACAGACATCCTTTTAACCAAATCCTTAAATGGCATTGACAGAAATCGCCAAACAAGTGACAGAGCATTCAAATAAATAAATGACATTTTACTTTCATCCACTTTTTCCCTTTCATCATTATTATTAATATTATCATCATCATCATAGAAATACATTCTCGTACATGAATGTGCTTTACAAATTGCTATATAATCTGTGGTAATTGCATTTCATGCTCTGATAGATTTCACTTCGGTTATCCATAAAATTAACAATATTTTGCCATACTAAAATGGATTGCTATGTCATTAGCAAAGACGGTCTTGAATAAGTCGGAACATCGAATGAAATATTTAAGCAAAACTGAGTTTGCGGTAAACTATTTACATATTCATAAAAAGAAAATATAAAATTCACTAAAAAAATATTCGAAATATTTATATGTGATACTTAATGATTTTATTTAAATAAATATATTATTTATTGGTAGAATACTTTCTCAGAAAATGTGATATAATTTCCTGTGAAGTTTACATTTTTCTTAGCTGATTTCATTAGACACCTTCACACACTTTAGAATGCTCATATTATATGGAATTTGTTATTGAAATTGTTTTTGTCACGCTTGAAACGCGCCTCTCCCGCTGCCTGTCTCCCAAGTGAGTTGCCAAGTGTGAGAACTGCATTAAAGAAACGCTTTCAAGCGTCGCTTACAACTCTACTATATGTATATAATGTGCACACCCAAAAAGTTGAAAGAAGTGCCCTTCGCATTCAAGCAGAACGCTTCGATGAAATTAGACTTTAACTTGAACTTTTACACTCGCTTTTGACTTTTATTGTTATCAACATTTACATGAGCCACCACTTGGCCTTCCCCTCTCTCTCTCTCTCTCTTTCTCTCTTACTCTAGTTTACTGTTATTTTACGGTCCATTGAAGGCGGAAATCGCCACACAATCAAATTGCCCAGCTTGATGTTGTTCTGTGCGTTGTGTAGTGTTATGTTGCCAACGAACGAAAGTGTGTCGCCTTTTCAAATGGAAATGCTTTAAGTTTTCCAATTAAAACAAATGCAAGAAATGCGATATAACAAACGGAATTTTCATACTCTACATATTTTGCTTTTGCTTATATCGAGAATTTTTCAACTCGCTAAATTTATGCGTAGAAATATTCCGTAGAAGTCGTAAATTTTGGCATTGCGACAAGGACGAACTCGAATAGCGACTTTCGATTGGCGTTTTTTGTTTATGCCAAAGCCTTTTGTTTTCTTTGTTTTTGTTGGCTTGGTTATTTATGCAGTTGCTTTTTCGCAACACTATCTGCCAGTTGTTGTAGTTGTAGTTGCTCCAAGCTGGCCGTCATGGTTCCTTGTTTCCGCACACCATTTCATTTTTCGTCCCTCTCTCTCTTTTTCTCTTATGCTTTCTTTTTCTGCATGGTGTCGCGACTCCAAAACATGAGAAGTCCATTTCGAAATTTATGTACACACAAATTGAAAGCGCACTGCAAAAGAACGAACATCACACACATACAAAAAAAAAAAAAAAGAAAAAAAGTGAAGAGAAAAGAAAACTCTCCAAGGAAAGAGGGAATGAAAAAGGAGCAAGAATGAATCGCTGAAAACTTGGCTGCATTGCTCGCATTGCAAAGCGAGTAAAAACAACAAGCAAAAATGCCTTCAAGTGACACTTGCCTTCTAGCATGGCTTTGTATCGAAGTCCTTTGGCTATCCTAACAAAACGCTTTGTGAAAGGCTGCCAAAAGCTTTAATACCGCCAATGTGAAAGCTGCGACAATCCTGGGAACTAAACGGTGCAATCAGTGTCAAATATGCAAGATAATTCATGTAACTGATACCATAAGTAAGATAAGTTCTTAGGGCCAAGCTGCGAACTTTAACAGCTTAATGTATAATTTATTTTACAGTCATATATAATATATATTAAAATCTTATGTGAATATAATCACTTCGAATTAGGCAATTTCGAAATAACTATGTAAACTAATTAAACAGATTTACTTTGAGACAAAAACCTGCAAACCTGGAGTTTATTTTGCGTTAGCTTACGAAACAAGAAGTTCGCGGTTTACTTCTTCATTCAATTTACCTTTGTCGGCTTGAAGCATTTCCCTATGGCTAAGCTCTAAAAAGTAATTTAATTTATGCTCGCATTAAAGCAAAACTTTAATTCAACTTTTGCCATTCACCGTTCGCTATGATAACATTACCTATTACGTATATAACACAACGTTACATATAATATATATATATATATATTTATTCAAAACAATAAAAGTAAAGCACGAGCCAAGTTTGTTGCACTTTGAACTCACAGCGTGAAGCAGCGTTAGCTCATTTATAAGGGCTCATTGGGTTTTAAACCTCAGCATTGGCATTGCCATTGCGACTGTTGTTGCCTCTGCCTTTGCTTTTGCTCTTGCCGTTTCCATTGCTCTTGGCATAAATTAAATGGAGGAGTCCAAGTTGAAAATGGGTTGTTGCTGGTTGCAGCTGGTTAAAGGGTGCATTGCTCCCAAACCTATGACACAATAGGAACAGTTACTCTAGGCGCTCACTCAGCATACAGCACACAGTATTCGCTGCTCGTCGTAGTGAACATTCACCTAGAAATGGCATCTGCCCGAGGAACTGCTGCCAGTTGACATTGCCATTGTCATTGTCATTCTTGCAGTTCGCAGTTTCAATGGTAGTTTTCTGAGCTTCTGGCCCTCCAAGGCTTCCACAGCAGCTGAACTAAGCTGTCGAAGCTGTGGCCTGTTTCCGTTAACAGTGTCTAAGTCTTGCCTTTCACACTTGGAGAATGTCTACAATAATACGGGCTTATTTTAGATATATAATATTAATATAACATATCATAACATATATGTATAAATCCAATATGATTATTATATGCATACATTATATGTTTCGATTTTATTGTATATTATATAGAATGTTTTTAAAATTTTAAATATGTATTTGTAGACAAAATCTTTCAATATATTAAAAAGGTTTTTTCAGTTTCGTTTAAAAAATAATTACTAATCTTTTTAAAGAATTTTCAGATAATATCCTTCTAAAACTTTAAACATATCGAGAACGAAAGAAAAAGTCTCTTAACCTCTGATTTTTATTAAATTACGATAGCTTATACTTATTTAAAAGCAAATAAATTTTTATAGTAGCTTTTAAGTGCTGCCAGCTTAGATTCAATTATCTTTGAAGTTTGAGTTATTAGAATTAAAAATCATTGAGTAATAAAAATTGACAACTAAACTTATTAAGATTTGCTTTTAATATATCCGATAGAGTTTGAGATACTTTGAGCTTTTAAAATAATCTATTTGCAATCATATTGCGTATACGTAATACTTTCTATAATTTGTCATCTCAATCCAGACCTACTTTGTAAAATAAATATAATTGACATTAAAAAGCGATCAGCTTAAACTCAATAATCTTAGAATATTTAAGTTTGTTTTTATGTGTTATTACAATTAAGCGACATTGACAATTACTAAAAATGTACAGTCAATTGTTACCTTGTGAAACATCAGATAGAGCTAGTAGAACTTTGTCAAAAATAAAAAAACAAACAAACAAACAAATTTTAAAAAATTTAAAAATTTGTTTTAAAATAAAGAATTCGAATATTTTAGTTTGTCGCGTGTGTTATCCTAATTTTATTTAATTACTTAGCATTTGTTAAAGTTAAGTAAACCTATTTAGTAAACCTATTTGACAATTAAACTGGTAAAAATGTTGCTTAAATATTAGAGAGATATTGGAAATATAATATTAGCATTTATAATACTCGTATACTTAATTATGTTATATTGAGTATACGCAAATGAATACTATAATTTATCATCTCTGTACTCAACTAATTTTCACAGATTTTCTAACTCGTTCAAAAATCTATATTAGAAGATTGGGTTTATATAAATGTGTTAAAGGTAATTTAAAATAGTTTATTAACTGATTTGTGAATAAAATCTTTTGCGCTTAGCATTTTCGAAGCGTCTATTTGTGATGGTGGCTTTAAAAAAGCTGGCACGTTAAACTCAATTATCGCACAATACGCAACTTTGTCTTGTGTGTTATGCTAATTTCATTACAATGGACTGTGTTTCGGGGGCCGCATCGATAAACCTCATGCTCCGCAGTGTTGTTGTCGCTGTTACAATTCACTTTGCGGTGCTAGTTCCCTATGTCCCTAAGTCGCTCCATGAATTATGATGGACATTGTCATGAAAGCGCGAAAAGGGGAGCGAGGGCAGCGGGTGGGGCAGGGGCAGGGGGCGGCTGTGGTCAAGGGCTGGAGTGGTGTGCGTGTTGTCGGTGTTTATCTCTCTGGTCAACGGTATACTTAGCACATGGTATCAATGAACGAGACGGCAGACAGCGGTTTGGTGGACGAGTTTATTGCTGGTTTGCCATTTTTGCATGCCACGCCCCCTTCCACGAACACCTCCTAGGCACACAAACATACACAACGGCGATAAATGGCTGGAAAATGGGGAAATGAAGTGCTTAGCGGGCGGGCATTGTGCCAGGACTTTGGTCGCGCCACTTCATTATAAACATTTCTCAATTGATTATCGTTAGTGAGCGAGAGTGTGTGTGTGTGTGTTGGCGTGTGTGTGCGTGTGTGATAATGCCATAATTATGCCTTTGCTTTTCTTGGCGTGGCAGAAACTGCGGGAGTTGAAGTCGAGAGTTGGCAGCTTGTGGAGTTGGAGTTGCGGCTTTGCCTGGGCTTTGCTTATACATATGAATTTGCACGCATGTCCTGTAAGAGCACACACACATACGTTAATGTGTGTGTTTGGTCCTGTCATGGGGTTTTACACCATGTTTATGGCGTCATACGGTGGATGTGGATGTGGGCTAGTGGCTGCCACTTTTTGCATGTGCCTCTCACATTTAAGCAAGTAATCCACATAAACTGCTCTTGAAATATTTCATTATCGTAATGAAAAGGACTAAAATACATTTATTTTTTTGCCAGCTGGAACTCCTCTTTATTTATAAGCATGTGTGTAAGTGTGTGTGGACCATGTTGGAGTTTCCTTATTGATAATGAAATGGGATTCGGGCTCGCCATCATTTTGGTCATGCGATGAAGAAGGAGAGAGAGAAAAATGGAAAAGCTTTTGTTTGCCTCAAGCGAAAACACTTATGCAGCAGGCTCTGGCAGTTTAATGTAGTCCTCTTAAGTACAACACACATTGAACGGGAAGGCACTTAAATGCCAAATGGATCTCTCCAACAAGGTGGCAGGCAAATTAAGGATTATGCCTGTGAGTCGAGGGTATTATGCTAAGGTTAATGAGTAAAATAGTGAAGGAAACTGAAAAGGAAAATGAAAAGGCTGCAACTTAACTTTAATAAGGATAAGTTTGCTTACCCTTTACAAAAGAATATTTGTGGCTTAAAAACTATTCATACACTATTTAAAACAATGCAAAAGCAGCCTTAATAAAGAAGTGTAAAATTAATTATGGTCCATGGCAAATCTGGCAATGAGTTGTGTAATTTCCACAAATCAAACGTTAATTAATTGCACATTAATTAAATGTTCGTTTGGTGTTGCAAAATTAGCAAAGTTGTCCACTGACAGCATTTACTTGATTCAATTAATTTATTGTAATACAAAATGACATTAAATTAATTAGGGAGGCAAATGCTCAAAATCATCAAACACAGCTCAACAACATTTATATTTTTGTCAATTGTGAAGTGTGGTTGCTCAATTCAATTTCACTTCGTGTCTGCTTATTTTTGCTGTGGAGTGTAAAGTGAAGTTCTCCATTAATATTGACGCCACACTCAGTTGAATGTCTTCTCATGTTCCATAAATTAATCAATTGGCGCTGCTTCTGCCATTGTCCTTGATGTCGCTGTGCGTAATCCTTTATCACTCGATGATTTTATTGATGGGGCAGAGCAATCAGCAGCGGTTGTCCAACCGACTCCTTGCACACACAAAGGAGTCTTGGCTGTCATTAAAAATCACAGATAATGGTTGCACAGCCACGCATTGCATTACATTTTCCCTTTTTTGTTCCATCGCCTGGCGACAATATGCAAATAATGACGTAATTAATGAAAGCGCAAAATAATTTTCATTTTTCGTTTAATTTTTTTCTGCGTTTTATTGTTAATATTAACAGGCAGTCAGCACATCGTGTCACTGGAGCATGGCGAGAGGCATAAAATACTGTGAAATTTATGGCGAGCGATTTAAACAATGTACGAGTATATATTGCAAACGTATTTGTTGTTAGTTAATTTAAGTTCATTGCCGCGATGTGTGTGCTAGCTGTGCAATTGAATTAAATTTTAAAATTAATTAACTTAAATGTTATTGTGATTGCGGCATTAATTTAAATTGTTGTTTGTCTGCTGCAATTGGCGCGTTGGTGAATGAAAAAAATCTTAAAGCTAGACAAACCCTGACCCTCATAGAGAGAGGCTTTTCGAAGCTGGGAGCTTTGCAGTTTGTAGCACAAAATGTGCCACGTGCACACAAAAGCGAGGCAAAAGTAATTACAACCAAATGGAGACTGTCCAGAGCGCCAGAGCTGATGCTGTGTGAGGCAAAGGCGTCGCCAGTGGAAAGTGGCAGCAAGTGGCAACTGGCAACGGGTAACTGGTAACTGGTAAAGTGGGCATTGAGTGAGGCTGACAGGCATCGGACTCTTACTCGGATTCGGACTCAGAGTCGGAGTCGGAGGCAAACGCATTGTAATTGGCAATGGGGCGATTCTGAAAGCATAATAACATGACTCCAACTCCCAGAGTCCTGCGCATTTGGCATGGAGTCAAGTCCTTTCTGCTGTCTCTGAATCAAACGCAATATGGCTGCGCAACTCCGGTCAGACAGACAGACAGACAGCGAGGAACTTGAAAAGGTTAAAGTCAAGTGGCACGCTGGGCACAGACAAAACGTTCTTCCCCCTTTTGGCTTCTGCAAACTTTGGCCAAGTCGTAAAGTTTGTCTACGCCTAGCAGTTTAAGCAGCGCCAACTTTTAGTCTGCTTCCAAGGTCTCAGCTTCCCTGCTTCAAAAAAAATTACAAACTTAACGCAGTTTTTCACTCGCTAATAAGAAAGAAATAAAGAGCAAACGTCACATCCGAAATACTCTCAAGAAAGTGAATTAAATTGTTGCAAATATTGCTATACAATAGGCTTTTAATTTAATTTATTTATTTGATACCTTTTAGCATATTATTTAAGTCATCATCAGCCAGTTGAACTCAATTGAAAATTATACATTTTTTTTTTGTTGCGCTGAAGCGTAATAACTGCAATATAATATACGTGAATGGTGTATGCATTATATAAATTATTTACAGTTCAGTTATTAAGTTTGCAATGAATGAAATTAAAACAAATATATTATTAATAAATTCTTTTCTATTCATTACTAAATGGTAAATATTTTCAATTTTTGTCTCTCATACAATTTTAAACAAAGCGTAACAAAATCCAATGTTACCCTGAGGCAAGCGTATCTTAGCGACTTGTACTTATAATGAGCTAGACAGAGTCAAAGTTTTCGCAAAGCTATAAACCAGACCAGCGCCTCTATAAATTGGCCAGCCGTTGTTTTATGGATTCTCCTTGGCCGTCTGTGATTTCGCATTCAATTTTATGCGCGCGTGATTAAAAGTCACGTGCGTGGCTAATGATGGCTAGAAGAGACACAAGTCAGTAAGAGTGAGAAATCTGTATGACTCTATGGAGAGGGAAAAGCGAGGAGAATGTGGGCAACTGCTGCAACTAAGTGGCAGTCTAAATGCTGTGACTAAACAATGCTGATCATAATCTGGCGACAACAACAACAGATGCTCAACCGAACTCCTAACGAGCTCAGGCAACAACTAGGTCTCAGTTGGGAGTCTGCAAGTCAAGATTGGCAGGCATTTAAAGAGCAAACTGCTGCTGCTGCTCCTCCTCGAACTGGAAAACAATGGCAAAGAAAAGGGCTGGCCAATTGATTGGTCTCATTTTAATAGCCGCCTACTTCATCGACTTAAGGTCTGAGCCGGTTTTCTCTTGGTTTGGCCTGCCTGCTCAGCTTACAACATTGTGTGGCATTTCGTGTAGTCAACAAGCTGTTTGATGCCTCTCTGATTGGCACTTGGTCTCAAAATAGAGAACAGCTAATTGTCGCGGCACGCGCCAGGCTTCAAAGTGTTGCAACGACGATCGACGACGTTGATTGCACCCTGTCGACCAAAGGGAAATTGCCCAATTTAACGATCTGGCAATTTGTTAACACACCGCAAAGTAGGTCAAAAGTGCAACGACATAAATGGCACTCAAGATGTTGAAAGCAAAAAAGTTGTTAGTTTATTGCAATTTATAGTTTTATAACTTTAAAAAAGTAAAAACATTTTGCAGCTAAAGATATTTGGGTTAAATATAGCAACATTTAAAAGAGAAATCTTTTACATAGTTTGAAGTTAAATACTTGGTAAAATTAAGTAAAAAGTAAAATTAAGTAATTTACGTATCCATATTTAACAAATCAAAAATACCAATTCATATATCGATAACTTTAATTGAAATAATTAAATATTGATTACAATTAAATATTAAAAACGTAAATATTAAAAGTAAAATACGTTTATTCTTATTTGGGAATTCGAAATTCAACGCCCTTAACAGTTTCAAGTATTCTCCAAACTTCAGAAATTTAAAGATTTTTGTTAAAATTTTATTGAATAAATATTTACTTGACCGCTTAAAAATACGATGAAGAAAGTGAAGTCTTTGGACTCCAGAAAATTCTAAAATTAAATAATTTAATTTCTTCAAAATTTTCAAGTTTTAATATTTTAAAGACTATTAAACCTCACAACTTTAAAGAAACTTTAAAAATGTTATTGAACGGTGAAGTTGAGTTTAAACGTTAGTTCTTTAATATGCTGCAATTTGAGTATGAATCGCGAGCTTAAGGTTTAGCATGTTGCCAATCGAAACGTTGCCAGGAGCCGCCCAAACCCGCACACACAAATATCAACGCCCACGGACAAGCTGTGAGTAAGAACGTGGACGAGGATGAGGACGAAGAAGAAGCAGACGTGGGTGACAGCTTGTCAAGAGTTGGCAGGACATTCGCTTCTACCGACCTCTCCTGCTCGTTCTCTTTCAGTTTCCCTCTTCCCACTGGCGTTGCCAACAGGTGGTGACAACGTTGAATTAAGTTATTTGTCAAATGTCGAAATATTGGCCAGCCTTGGGGCCTAGCTATGGATTCATTCAGCAATGAAAATCAGAATCTAAATCTGAATCAGAATCAGAATCGGTATCAAACTCGTGCTGTGGCGCTTTGTCAGGCTGTCAGCCAAACAGCCAAAAACGGTTGGCAGTTGGCGCAAATAAAGGCAACCAAATATTTTATGCAAAAGCTGAAATCAATTTTTGCCAATCAATTGTAAAAAACGATGACACAGCCAATGCTACGAAGCAGGGCTCTCTCAATGCAAATCGAAAGCGTTTCCCATGTTTGCTCAATGGACAGCAGTCACTCATCAAACACAAAATAAAAGAATAAATATATTCTACATATTCGAATTGGCGAAGTTTTAATACTCTTTATAAATGTATTTTATTTGAATATGAATATAAAAAACGATGGTAAGAAAATTGAACTATTTTATAAGAAAATATATATTGAAATACATGTAAATAATCAAAGAAATAAATAAATAAAAGTAAAGTTAAATTATATTTAAAATATGCACTCATAGCTATTATCATATTCAATTTATTTTTATGGTTAATTCTATTATTATTTCAATTTAAAATCAATTTTATATCAATATTGATTTAAATGATTATTTTAAGGGTATCTGTAGTTAGCTACATTTTTTTAAGCCGCTTTCAACAATGCTTTTTGCAAGCATTTTAAGGCTTCATTCAATCCCTCTCCTGATGCTCTCCTTAAATTCAACTATCAATAAGTTGATATGGCTTTTAGTAGGGTGCGAGAAAAAAGAACTCCTCTAAGCGCCAAAGTTTGACTTGGACGGCAAAACTGATTTGAAGAGCGCACCGGCCGCAATTGAATTAAAAATTTAATTTTGCAATCAGGCTGGCAAACAGTTTGCAAAGCCGCCGTGCAATTTGATTAGCCGGCATTCAGCTAGAATTTCCATTTCAATTTTCATTTCCAAATCGAAACCAGACTTGAATCAATCTGACTGTCTGGTTGATTGAAGAGTTAATGCTCATGCTCTGCCCTTCTCTCGTTCACTTCGACACAACTGATTAGTTCGATTGGCTTATTTAGAGTCACAAACTCTCACTTTCCCTTTTCCGTTGACTGAACTTTGCACATGTCGCGCCGTCCGTTGGTAATTAGCTGAAAACATATGCGAATTATTTTATTGCGATGACATCCCGATAAGTTTGAAATGCTGGCGCAACTAATTGCCGCTCTTTAGGGTCATCAGAGAGAGAACGAATTGTGGTTTGTAATTTAGTTGATCATACGCTATGTTAGACGTGAGCTGCACATGGCGGCAAATGTTCGGATTGCTCTGCCTCAGCCTCTGCTGGACAGAAAGCAAAGCAGGCTACATGGAGGATAACTTTCCGGCGAGTGTCATTGAAGACGGCACGCTCACAACGGTGAGTACGACAGAAATGCCAAATATGAGTTGGAATTACTTGTATTTGTTGCTGAGCTAGCTGCAATTGTTGGCCAAATACAAATATCCGGGAGAAGAGCACACGGTGACCACTGAGGATAAGTATCTGCTGCACGTGCATCGCATACCGAGACCAGGCGCCAAACCTGTGCTGCTGGTGCATGGTCTGCAGGATGCCTCCAGCACTTGGATTATGATGGGACCTCACAGTGGTCTGGGTTATTTTCTCTACGATAATGGCTACGATGTCTGGATGGCGAATGTGCGTGGCAATCGGTATTCGCGTGGCCATCTCAAGCTCAATCCCAATACGGACAAAAGCTACTGGAGTTTCTCGTGGCATGAGATTGGCTTTTACGATTTGCCGGCCACGATTGATGCCATTCTAGCGAAGACGGGCTACAGCAAGCTGAGTTATATTGGACACTCGCAGGGTACGACATCGTTCTTTGTGATGGCCTCCACTCGACCCGAATACAATGCCAAGGTGCATGTGATGCAGGCTCTGGCGCCGGTGGCATTCATGACGCATGTTAAGGCGCCGCTGATTTCGGTGGCACGTTCCAGCATGAATATTCTTGGCGACAATTTCGAAGTGCTGCCACATTCGAGTCTGCCGACCACCCAATGCATGTCATCGGCCATACATCTGCAGACTTGTTTCTACTACATTTGGTTGATATTGGGCAAAAATCCTGGCGAGCTTAATCGAGTGGGTAACGATGGAAAATTAAGCTGTAAATCATTCAATCTGCTCTTTGTTTTCTTAGACTATGACACCGGTGATTATGGGTCAATTGCCAGCTGGCGCCAATTCCAAGCAGGTGCGGCATTACCTTCAGCTACAACCAACGACGCGCTTCGGTCAATACGACTATGGGACTGATAATCAACGCATCTATGGACGTGCCACACCGCCAGACTATCCGCTGGAACGCATTACGGCGCCGGTTGGTTTGTATTATGCACAGAATGATTATCTATCGGCTGTCGAGGATGTGCAGCGTTTGGCCAAGCGGCTGCCGAATGTTGTGGTGAATCACTTGTATGCCAACAAGAAGTTTAATCACGTCTACATGGTTTGGGGCATCAGCGCCAGGCGCTTGGCTCAGCCCAAATTTCTCGAGGTGATGCGACTGTGGGAAGCTGGCGGACCGCAAAATGGAACAGCGACCACCACTGAGATAATGCCGACAACTACAGAGGATACGGAGGTAACTGAGGAGGAGGACATTCCAACAGAGCCGACTGAGATGGAGCAGCCTCCAACAGAGCAGCCTTCAACGGAGCAGCCTTCAACGGAGCAGTCTGAGATAGAGCAGACGACGACAGAAAAGTCACAAACGGAGCAAGCTTCAACAGAAAAGTCAGAAACGGAGCAGCCAGAGATGGAAAAATTAGAGACAGAACAGCCTGACATAGAGGAAAATTATGTCAAGTAATTAGCTGTGAAATGTTAAGGGTAAATGGTGTTTGTTGGTGTTTGTAATATATATAAATGCATTAAATTCGTCAAAATTGCAAGTCATTTGCATATCAGTTTGTTGGTTAATTGACTAAAATACGATTTTTTTTGATTTTGGCCACGTAGCTTCCGCACTTATCAATTTTTTTTTTAATATTCTATGAACTGAGGTTATTGGGACTCAAGAGTTTTATTCCAAAGGAAATTTCAATTTTATGAACATGCTTTAATAATAAAGTCAGACAGAATTCAAGCTCAGTTATAATGTATACACCATTATTAAATCGAATGTAGATAGCAATCAATTATATTCAAATCAAACAATATTATTGTCTGCCACTTCCCAATAAATGGCAGCTTGATTTGTTTGCAGTCTGTTGTCATCCCAGCGGAACGATCTGTTAAATGTTTGTCAATTGAAGTTCATAAAAGTGAAAAGGGTCAAAGTTGAGTGGAGAGTGGGGAATGGTTTAAGTTACTTTTGAGATGATTTTCCTAGTGGTATTAATATGGATATTTTATGTATTAGCAAAAGTGGCAACAACAACAACACGTGCCCCACATCCGCAACAAGAACAACAACAACTGGAACTAGAACTGGAAACGTTTTGGGAATTTGCTAGAGCAACGAGGCGCGAAAACATTTACTCAACACTTAGCAGCAGTTGGCAGCTGCCTGCGATGTTGCAAGTTAAGAGTTTGAGAGTTTTTTGCGTTATAGTCGGGGGCTTAGCGGCGCTTGGAACAGCAGCAGAAGTAGCAGGATGATCAGCGAGTGGGAGTCGGGGTTGGGGGAGAGCTGGGGCCAAGCGACGTGCGGCGAAAGTTTTATGATTTATGAAGCGAACTAACGTTGCTGAAAAGCAGCTGCTGCTACAACTGAAGAGAGGAGAAGAATGAATCAGGGGCAGCTTCGTGTCGGACGCAACATGGCGGAGGATGCGACGGAAACGGATGTGGCCGACACCACAACACACAGTTGCTCGGGGTCCATGTCTCGTTCACTGCATCGTCTGAGCGGCAACTTGATGTGGCACGCCAACCCGGATATAAAAATTGCACTTTGATGCGTTTCCCAGACACACACACACACACACAACAATAACATGGTGAAAAAAGCTAACAACTAAAATAGCAAACAATGCCAAGCCAAAATAATAAAAGTTGCCTCGTGGTTTTTGCGTTGCGCTCATTAAAATTTCGCTTAGAGCTAAAGTTTTTGTATTCGCAATACAATACAAACAAACATACACACACACACACACACACTCACACAACTACCGAAGAGAAAACAAAATGTCGGCTTTTGCATTTGACACATGCAACTTTCTAAGCGTTTTGTGTTTGCCGCCGTTGATGTTATCCTCGCGATTCGCGGGCTAAAGTTAAGTGTGCAATTTATAAAAGTGTCTAAAGGCTGTGGGCGTGGCCATGTAAATGAAAGCCAAAACAAAACAATGCAAAAAAATTGCACATTGCTAGCGACACATTTTGCGCCTGAGCCGACAACGAGCACAACAATGCCATATAACAACTATAGCAGTAGTTAGCACAGGAATCCAAAACACAAACAGTCAACACATCATGCAAAAAAATAGAAAGCGAATATAGCACAATGAACTTTCGCCTCGGTGCCGTTTTAAGCTAATGGGAAAAATTCCACACGGCGAAAGTGTAAATACAAATCAACAAAGGTTTGCCTAAAAAAGGAAAAGGGGGAATTGTCAAAAGTAGAACAAAAGTCATACTCCGCTTGTTTAATTATAACTACAATGAAGCCAGGAATTTATCAAACAATTATTATCTAGAACATCACTGCCAACAATTCATCAACACAGAAAAATGTTAAGTAAATTCTCTGTTTGAAATTCTCTTTTAAGAACGCCATTTGTTAAAAAAAAAATGTCTATTTTAAATTGTATTTTAACAGTGTAAAATACTTGCCACTTTTTCCTGAAGTTTGTTAAAGAAATACTCTATGTTATATTCTATTTTAGTAGCGTAAAAAAACATTCCACATTTCCCACTCTACATTTAAATAAAAATCACGCTTCAGTTGGATTTTAATATGCATTTTTAATATTTATTATTTGTTTTTCATATGATTTTATAAATAAACTCGTTTACGTGTGGTGCCCTCAAATAATTTTCATTACCATTTGCCATAATGTTCTGCATACATTAACATTATGCCTATAATTATGACAATTATAATCATTTATTAAACGCGCATACTGTTAATTTAGTTTTAGTTTGTTTTCATTGCATTCGTTTTTTGTTCTGTTGTTTATTTCCGCATAGACTTAAATTGAAAAGTATAAATAGATTTTGTTGTTGTTTTAAATTTAAATGTTACACATGTAAAACTAGCAAATACACACATGTTCGCCCATCCGATTAATGTATAGTTAATGTAGGTAAATAGTTAGAATATACTTAACAAAATACATTGATAGCCCATTAATTACATGATTTTAAAATAACGTATGCTAATATTTACACACAACTTAAAGGATATACATTATTATACTATACGGCTAGAATAATATTAAAGTTATTATTAATAATATTTCAAAGCAAACTTGTTTTTCTTTCGTTTTTTAAGTGAAAATAATTTTGATTTTGTGTTTGTTTTTGGGATTGTTAGCTTGCAAATTTGTTAGCGCGTTTTGAATAATTTTCGAAAAAGTTTTGCACATTTAACATTTAGAACTTTGTGTCTGAATTTGTCGTTCATTTTATTTTTCAATTTAGATAAATTTTCCTCTTTAAGCTTGCATTCAGTCTTTCAACTAAAAGCTTGTGAGAGTGCACTCACAAACAACACTCGACTACATACTTTGTATTTCGTATTCATTAAATACTTTCGCCTCGAAAAGTAAACAAAAAAACAGATTTTATATTATTCTATTTTCATAAATATTTATAATTGTTTTTGGCTTCCAATTGAACACACAAAATACACACAGAGAGAGAGAGAGATAAACACTCAGATCTACACTAATTGCTAATGGATTTCGTGTGTGTTTTGTTTTAAAACATTTTTAAATTGATTTACTTGCTGTGTATTCAATTATTTATGTTTTTATATATATATTCTTTTTTTGTTTTACTCCAATTATGGTTAACCATTATTTTGTTTTTGGTGTTTTTCACGGTGCTTAATTTTTGGCTTTGTGTATTGCAAAAAACATTAAAAGATTGTTTGCTCTGGTTTTATAATATTTTACATGCAATGTCGTTAAATATCTTCAATTATTTGGAATAATTAAATAAATATTCCTTTTTTTTTTGTTGTTATTATATAATTTTTTGCCGCGTTTTAAAAACGTGTGAATAGTTACGAATAGAAGATACGAGTATAGATTGTAGATGGTAGATATGTTGCTAAACTTTGCCCGAAACTACAGTTATAAGCATAAGTATATGGATAAGTTTAGTATGTGATTAGATTAATATGTTTGTTTGTATGTTGTTTGTATGTTTAGGCTATAAGCTATTTGTATAGACACCGATATAACTGCTAAATGCCAAGCTACTATATATGCTATATGTACACAATTCGCTACTCCTTCCCCCTCTGATCTGTTGATTTAAAAATAATCCATTTTGGGCGCATCGAGCGCCGTGTGCATGGTCAAAGTGACGCCGCGATTAATGCTAACCGCCGGATAGAAGACGCCATAGAGATCTCGGAATGCCACCGAACCCTGTGGCATCTCATTGACCAGAAAACTCAGCGTATGCCGCTCCAGATCCAAGAGAACTCCGATTGTGCTGCCCGTGGTGATACCGCCTTCGACCCGACGCTCGTGTATGGAATTGTGCTGGAACCAGGAGCGTTGCCTGTCAATGTACATGGCAAAGGACTTTTCATCTTTGCCTGCGAAAGAGAAGGAAAGAAATACTATATTAACAAATGTATTTAAAGTAAGCTCTTTGTAAAGTTTTTTTATATTTTTCAGTTGAGAAAACTACAAACTGACCGTAACTTTGGCAGTTAAATAAGAAGCATGGCAACAGTTTCTCTAAAGGTATTTTCGCAACTTGAAGTAGTTTATGAAGTTTGCGCGCTGCAATTTCCCTAGACACAATTTTCGTTACTCTAACAGTCTATGCTGCACTTTATAAACAACAATAACTTTTGCGATGCCCCTGTAGTAATATCTGGGTGTCATTGTCACCTGCACAAAAGTTGATTTTGCATATGAAAATTTCATGCGCAAAACTTCTTAAGAGACGAAATGGGAATTGAATTGCGACACGTGTTAAATGATGCGTGAGTTCGCTTTAAAAAATAATATAAAAGCCATTCGAATAGTGGATTAAATACGCTGTAAATTCCTTTGAAGCCTTGCCACAAATAAACTTTTGTCAAGCGCAAAGTTTAAGTGTCGCAGTTTTAATTACTTTTGTCTGCGCGTGCCTTCCTTCTAAGCGGCAAGAGTAAAAGATGGCTGAGAGTTGAGATGGGTTTTCCCTTAGCTGAACGCATTTTCAATCAATTTGCCGTTGCATACACTTTGAGGCGTCTCGCACGGCTTTGTTTGTGTTTTTGTTTGTATTTGTTGTTGCGGGAGTGGAGCGGGGAAAGCAGGTCTCTCTTTTGTTGGCACCTAACGGAAGGCGTTGCCAGCGAAGATCCTTAGCGTTCGTCCTGTTTGGTAACTGAAACTTCATGCGAAACTTTTGCACGCACACACGCACGCACCAAGAAATGGCCAAAGTTTTCAACGACACGCCCACCAATCGAAGAGGTTCGCGCCCCAAAAACTTTTATTCCCACTTACTTATTAGCTGGCAAGTTTCTGAGCATACGATTGGCATTTTGTCAACGCTAGGTGGCGCTGCTGCATTTGTTGTGCCGATTTCATCATTTCTCCCTTTTCTCTTCTTATTGTGTACAAAAAACTTTTTGAAAGCTTTTCAAGTGTTTGGGCCCCAAAACGTAGCCTCGTCCAAGCATTATTGTTAATTGAATTTCAAATGCCCAGCGAAAACCCATTGAGAGTAGTGAAGAAGTGTGTAGTGTGAACTTACCCAACATTTTATTCCTGGCCACATCGATGCGGGCCACACCGAATGCCGGATCCGTGTCCGCCGTATAGTTGTCAATGGTGAATTCCCAATAGTGTACGCCGCGCGAGAAGCCAACGGATCCAAGGGCCACACGATGCTCCCAGCCCTCCACGGAGACGGTTGCATTATTTTTGCTAAAGATTAGACCAGAGCCAGCTCCACCGCTTAGCACGGGATCAAACGTGAACCAGGCCACTGCAAAGGACCATAACAATAACGTAATGGAAAATGAGTGAGAATTGTAGTACAAAGAATGGTGGCAAAATAAAAACTCAGAGAATAAAACATACAACACAAAAAAATACGGTCTCTAAGGTGGCAGATGAGCAGCGTTAGTTACTGGCTACTATAAAACACAGCACAGTGGTGTAATATTAACTAAAAAGTGAGCTTTATATGTAAAGAGATTTTGAAATATTCTACGCGATTGTAATTAACAAATTTTAAGCAATAATTTCCTAAAGTTTTTATTTGCAATAAGTTCACTTTAATTGTTTTACAAATGATAACTCATTGCAAATAATCTACGAGTATAATAATTGCGACTCAACAAGCTACGTAAATCTAGTTCTTTATGCTTTCTGTATTGTATACTTTTACGTAACATATATTACTAATTTTTTAAGATTTTTTTTTCTTCTTTATCTTCATTCTTCATAATTTTAAATAATATTGTTTTAGCAGCAATCCAAGAAAGTTTTTCTTTGTAATCACAATTTGAAGTAAGCTTTGCGTTTAATGCTATTTGATATTATATTTTTCTCATAAAATAATAATACATTGCCAATAATTCAAAGTAATTGTTTCCCAACAATCAAAAATTTCTAATGACTTAAGAAAAATTTGTAATTTCAAATACTTTTTAAACATTTCACTATCAATTATTTATCATTTGCTAACAAATGTAATCTAGTTCCTAAGCCACTGACCAAGCTGTGTCTGCAATGTTCTGAATTCCGTATCTTTGAATAATTTATTCTTTTTGTGTTCCTTTAAAAAATATAAATTATCTTTTCTTTTAAGGTGTTCTTTTTAAATTCTTTGTACACTATGCAGTATGTCTGTAATAATTGCAATTCATAAACTTTATCTATTTACTGCCACACATTTTTATGCTAGTTTCTAAACCACTGTCGGAAGTGAGTCTGCAATTTTCTGTAGTATTGTCAAAGCTCAAGTGGCCACAGCGAGTGGCAACTGGTCACTGGCAGTGCTCTAGTTGCAGCTGGAGTTGGCTCTCACTGGCTTCATTGCAATGCCAATGTCCGATAGTTTATGCTGTTATGCGCCGCAAAGTATGCTACGAGCAACGGCCAGAGTCAGTCGAGTACTTTATTAAATTTACTTTTATTGTTGTGGCGCATTAAGTGGCCAAAGTCAAGTCGGTTGGGGAATGCCTCTAACCACAAGACGATGATGATGATGATAATGACGTTGCGGCTGCAGTGCCCTTTGCTTTGCTTTGCTTGCTCCTCATCGACACGAAGTCTTTTTTATTGGCCACTAAAGGCAATTGTGTTTGGCCAACGGAAGCAGGCCAACAGTAGCTCATTGTCTGACTTTGTTTACGACCAAATATGATTTTGCGATAATACCAAGCCATTTATCGAAAACAAATAAGTCTGGTCTAGAAGTGTGTTAAGTTAAGCTTGAGCTGATTTGCGGCAGGAAACAGGCATCAGGCTTGTCTTTAGTTCATTTAGCACGATTTAGTAGCCGTGAATCAAAGTTGCTCAATAAAATTGTGGTCAAATTGAATTGCATCTACTTTGCACAGTTTAACAAATTAATTCTCTAATTGTTAGCAATTTATCTGAGATTTAATTACCCAATTTTCCGACATTATCAGTATCAATCTTCATGTTTATTTGTCACAGATTTATTTAAGGCAAGTGTTAAAATATATAGCAGAGATAAAAAAATCTAATTTAAATCTAAAATTTTTAAGCTTCTTATGACAAACTTACAAAATAATTAATTTTCCGTATTTGTTATTAAATATACATTTTTGAATTTTAATAAAGTCAATAATATTACTTTAATTTCCTTTAATTGTTTTTTATTAGAAGTAATCTTATCGTTATCAATTAACTCTCCTGTATATTCGCTTTCTTTATCGACTTTATTAGCCAACACTCCTTGAAATTATAGCTCTAATTTGTGGCTGTTTCGAGGTGTTAGTCCGCCCAATAAGCAGACCCAACCCATTAACAATTTTGCTGGAAAACCCCCTAAGAACCGTTACGTGTCATTAACTGTTAGCTGTTACCCGTTAATTACTTAGGCGTACACGCCGCAATGTAAACACTTTATAAAATAACCATTTCGCCTGAGCTGGCCAATGTCTGTATATACGTGTATGATACAGACCCTAGACCCTTCACGCCGCGTTTCGTTGGCGACCCGAGCAATAATCAATTAAAAGTTGCAAATTAACGGAGAGTAACCAATAAAACGCGAAAGGATAACACACAGAGGACATGGCCAAGAATGCGCTGGCAATTTAATAAATTAAATAACTTGAAGCAACGCTTTCATTTGCAATGTGCGGTTAAAGGTGGAGTGGGAAGTAGGAAGGAGAAGGGAGGAAGGAGGATTGGTCTTGTCAGGTGGCGCATGCATCAATCAAGTGAGAATTGGATTGCGAATGGAGCCGCCTTTTGCCTCGTGGCCGGAGGCGCAAAAAGGGGTCAATGGCTGTTTGACATGCAAAGCACGATGAGCCCGAAACGAACGAGCGAGGAGGATAAAAACTTGGAGGACATGCTACGTCACGGGTTCGGCGCATGACCGAAAAGGATTAAATTATAAAACAGGTTGGCAAAGTAGCTCAAAACAGTAGCACAGAAAATGAAAAAGAAGGGGAATGTTATAGCCGGGAGTTTAATTGAAAAAGCTAGTACAACGACTAGCTGGTAATGTTGAGGCTCTCTCTCCACTCACCTTCAGCCGTTTGCAATCCAATCAGCTCAGAGTATTCACCCTCGCCGGCACTGTTGAAGGCCTTGACGCGGGCATTGTACATGGAATTGAAGTGCAGACCGTCAACGGTGCAAATTGTTTCCTTGCCGCAGTAAACTTCCTGCAAAAATTACCAAAAAAAAAACAGAAATACGTATTAAGGTGTGCTCAGAAGATATTCGTGAATGCATTTGGCATTCATTTTTCAACACACAAAAACACTCAATTGGCTACTCACTCGAAATTCACCGCCGCTGCCATCGTCCAGTTCCAGAACGTAGCCTTCGACAAAGGAATGATTCGGTGGCTGCCACGCAACTGTAACTGAATTATTTTCCGCTGAGCAATCTGTTGGCAATATTGTTGGAGTCATCGGAGCTGTGGGCGTGGGGCAAACACGTTAAACATTAGTTCAACTAACTTTACAACTTTATATGTGGGTGTGTGCGTGTTTGTGAAGTGTGTGTGTTGTGTTGTGTGGAATGTGAGTTAGTTAGTAGTCGAAACTAAATTAGAAGTTTGTTAAGAAAATGCCTGTTAAAACTAAATAGGAAGTCAACGAAAAAAACAGGCAAAGAAAAGTGTTGGCAAAACTTTAAAATAAATGAAGTAAGCACAAGAAAACAAATTTTACTTAAAATCACATTTAAATAGGGAAAGAAAATTTGTAAAAGTTTATTTAGAGAAAGTAATTTGTGTACTAATGATAATAGAAATACAAAGTGAAGTAAATGGGACAAAGTATACAAATAATAAAAGTTACTTTTTGACAAATTACTTTACAACTTCATCATAAGTATACTAACAAAGATTCCAATATGAACTAAGAAATAGATAATGATGTTCTTGAATAAAGTAAAGTAAATGGGAAAAGCAATACAGCTTAACTTAATGGGAAATTAAATATTATACAAATTCACCTTCACTTCAATATAAACTGAGAAACAGACAATGATATTTTTAATACAAACATAAAATTAAGTAACCCGTTCCTACTTAAAACACAATTTTAAACAAATGAAAGACAAACACAATTAATGGTTTTAAATAAAGTAAAGTTTCCTTCAATTCCCATATAGCAAAAGTTGTTCCAATAAGACAGAACCTTATTTTAATTAAATACTTAGCATACTCTTGAGAGTAAGCAAAGTAAATATCAACAAATAATGCAAGCAAATTAAAGCTGATTGAATGTTAAATATGAGAAGGCAGTAAAAGCAAAATGAACATCAGGCTGGCACTTAGAAAGGTTGCCGAAACCATAAGAAATCTACTCCCATCTGGGCTGTAAAATTCTGTTGGCAGCATTATACATGCATTATATACTAATTGTGCCACGCCCCGGGCATAAAAAAAAGCAACGGTTGACAATAAAAATTTATGGCACGTATACGCACATAAATGAGCGCGCCCTTGCGCCTAAAAGTATGCCACAAAATAAGCATTAAAATGGCGGCTGCCGTTGACATCAAATTAAAAAGGCGCCAAGCTGTCAAATGTCACAAAGGCAGGTACCAAAAAAACGACGAAAAGTTTGCATTTGAAATTTATTTTTTTGTCGGCATGGGAAAGGCGGGCAATCAGAACACAAAAAAAAGTGAAAAGGATATGCCAAGAATAAAGCATGAGCTAAGCGTTCGCCTCAAGCGAGTCACTCGAACGCAAAAAGTGTCACAAAACCAAATAAAGTAAAACAGAAGTGAGGAGAAATGTAAAATGGAGACTTAAGCTTCGAATAATGAAGAATATAGGCGTCCAGTGGGAAATATCAAATAAAAAAAAAAAAAACTGAAAAGAGGCGGCAAAAGGCAAAAATAATAAAAATATAAAATAAATGTGCGTAAAAAATTTATGTCATTTGAAGCTCTGCCCGTTGACAGTTTTGTGGCGACGCAACGGATGAGGAAATATTTTGACAGCATTTATAACACCCTACACGTGGGTATCCTAGATAGGTGGGAAGTCTTGTAACGCCTCTAACTTGGCACCTTAAATATTATAGAAGTAAACTAATATAGAAATATTCCCTTAATTTTTGCTTATACAAAATGTTTCAATATTTAACATTTTATCGCTGTGATGCCTATGTTATAAACATGTATTAAAAATAAAAATTTGATCAGTTGTATAAAAGAAATCTTTAAATTGATAACAAGAGAAATTTTATAGAATGTCTTAAAAACATTTCTCTTTTTATGGTACATTATTTTGTATGAATTTAATATGAAAAAGAGTATTTGGCATTCGTTAAACCCAAGATATTTTCTAGATACGTTTCGGTTTTTGGTTTTTTATTTTATTTTTTATTTTTGTGGCATTTTCTGGTTGTTGTTTAAATGAAAATGTGAAAATTATTATGCGTAGGCGCGCACCGAGAAACAAAAGCAAAAGCCATGGAAAAACAAAATGGCCGACAATGGAAAATTGCAATGCATGTGGAGTGGGGGATGCTTCAATGTGTGAGTGTATTTGTGTGTGTGTGTGTGTGTGTGTATGAATGTATTTTTATGTTTGTGTGTTGAGGGAAAGGTAAAGCAGAAGCACCAAAGAAGAAGTTTCCAGGTTCGTTTTAATCATTTTTGTGTTTGGGTGGATAAAAACAACGCAAAAGAATAATTTTGTGAATTTCATGAATTTCTTGTGAAACCAAAAGAACAGTTAAAAGAAATGTTTGCAAAATGTTTGTTTGTTTGTTTAAATTTATTGAGTTTTTGTTTGTTGTTGTTGATGGGGTTGCATTAGTTGCTCACCTGCCGGACATCTTTCATCCTCATCTTTGACTGCTAATAGTTGGGTATTGTTTATTCATATACATTTTTTGTTTTTGGTTTGTGATATTTGAAAATGAGAGCAAGCGGCACATACGAAAATGTGATGCAATATGTGGTTTTGCGGGCAGCGCGCGATAAAAGAGAAGCACATAAAGTTAGACATTTCAAAAACAGTTTCAGATATCTTATAAACTATAGAAATATATATATATTTGTTCTTATTAATAAATTGTGGGGCGAAAAGTTTCAAATTTCAACACTTTTCTTTGAATTGCTTTTTATTTTTGGTATTAAAGGTGTGCATTTGTTTGATTGTGTGTGTGTGTGTGGGTCTGTGTGTTTCCCTCTTTTATTGGAAAATTTGTCAGTCAAGAAATGGAACTGCGATTCGATTCACTTCACACTTTGCACTTTATCCCCTTTTGGCTTCACACAAACTCGCACTAAGCTTTGCGCTACGGATTCTATTTATAAAACACAATGCAATAGTGAAAGGAGTGAACGGGGAGAAGGGGGCAGCAGGAATTGTGATTTCCTCTTGGGAATACCCTCAACTATCTCAACTATTTTTATATGACTCTCCAGAGCGCACTTTTCAATGGCACTTAATGAGTGCTCTCTATTGTTTCAGTACTTGCCGAGGGTGTGTATACATTTAGGTGTGTGTGTTTAGGTGTGTATAAAGGCATTAATGTGCTGGTATTGGTGTGCCGCAATTTTACCTTACCAAGTGAAAATTAGTGACAATATTTACGATATGCTCTCCTACAGCAATTTCAAACAAAATTGGTTTTTAAAGAGCTGAGCAGCTAGCTCAAATTTCTAGCTTACTTGAAGGGGTAGAGTGTAGAGACTACTTTAAAAGTCAAAATTAGACAATGAATGTGTGAGTAAAGAGTAGACTGCAATTAATTTTAAGTTGATCAGGTAGCTGACAATAAGAAAATGCTTCTTTTGAGGTTAATGAAACTAGATTTTCTGACTCTACAGCAATTATTATAATGATAACGTGTTGATTATTTACTTGCAACATTAATTTTAGCAACTTTGATTAGTAAAGTCTATAAAATCAACATTAAATATCTTAACGCACCTTTCATTTGGATAAAATTCAAATTGTCAATGGCGCGTGCCAAGGCAGCGTCATCGAGGGTCAAATCAACAATTGGCGAAACACGAGGCGCAGCATTTGTGACCTCTTGATGCCAAGTCATATCTGTGTTGGCCACGCGATTGATGAGCATTGAACCGACCTACAAAATTGAGGGAAATAATAATAATATATGTGATTAAGTAAGTTCTGTTTAAAGCTGATTTACCTGTAGAAAGGCGGCACTGTCAGTCTCCTTCAATGCCTCGATACAGAACTGAATGAGTCCCGTGGTCTGTTGCAATTTGCCCGTACAATTCGACTGTTGATCCTGTAGCAGACAAGTGGAACAATGAAATAATGTGAAAAGCTTTACAGAAAATGCGAAATGAATTTACACACCTTAAGTATTCTGATTTTTGTGTCCTTGTCCATGCGAATGGCCTCCAGCAGATACTCGCGACGGTCGTGAATCGCCTGGATGAGTGCTTCGCACTGGGCGTGCACCAGACGCTCGAATTCAATGCAGGATTCCTGCGCGTAAATAATTAAAAAACAAGTGAAGAGAAGCGAAAAGAAAAGAAGAGCATGTAGTACATATTTTATAGACAGTGTCTTGGGCAACTTACGGTAACTTTGTCGCTCATGCCTTTGAGCCGCTGTATGAATTCGGTTGTGGAACGTGCCTTCTCCGACAATTGTTGCAGATTGTGCGAGAGTTCCGTCTGCAGGAAAAAAAAATAAGAGCAGAATATTCCGATAAAGGCATGACATCACAGATGATAAAAAAGCAGAAAAATGCAATAGCTGTGTATGTAGTAGTGAAAGTCGTTAAATTTTACGGCTTTTTTATGAAGTGCGATGCGGCGGACTTTAGTCACGCCTGCGGCGGCGCTTCTTTTATATATATAGTATATCGCATATATACTTCTTCCTTTTTTATTATAGTTTTTTCAACTCGTGTCAAAGTCAAGGACTGGCAAAAGAAATGAATTACATGCCCAGCGGGCATACAAATCAATTCCAATTCCAGCGCCAACGCCAACTCCAAATTCCAATTTTGCGACTGCTGCAAACAACAATAACAATAAATCCAATGATGAAAATTCCACGAGAGTAAAAATCTCATTTTGTAACAATGAGGCAACAATGTTCTGACTGCGGTGCAGCCGCTGCAACATTTGCACTTGACACTGACATGACGACAACAGCAGCAAATTTTTAACGGCAATTTTCATTTGCAGCAATTAAATTACTCATACGGCACGTTAGCCCAGGCCGCAGCTTAACAATTTCAATTCATTAGCATTAAAATTTTGCCAGGCTCTCTTCTCTGGCCCTGAACTCGTTTCCTGTTCCTGCTGCTGCTGCTTCGTTGCTTCCTTTCTCTCACTTTCTCCATGATAATGAGGCATGTTGTTGCTTGCTTTGTTATCCCTCGCTGTTGTCGTCTTTGCTTCGTGTCTGGCCTGCGGGCCACTTGGCATTGAAACGTGCAGCACCCTGTGACGTCAACTTTCACAATTATTTGTGCTTCCTGCGCCACACGAACCCTGGGCCCAAACACATTGTCCAGCTGCGCTCAAGTGTTTGCCAGACAAGAACACAACGCAACGCTACCCTTGTAATACTCGCCGAAGGCATTTACATGCTTTTCACTTTTCTACACAAACAATAACAGAGTTCGCATTCATTTTTGGGGTAATTGTATTGTCAGACACGGCGTATACTCATTACCTTATTTGTTGCAACTTGCTGTTTGTTGATTATTCTATTCTATTTGCCATTCGTCGCTTTTCTATTTACATTACCCCCAAAATGTTGTTCTTACGCCTCGTCTGCTCTTGCTTTGTGCAAAGAATTGGAAGTTTCCAGCATAATTGTTGAGCAAATAAATTTAAAATAATATTTGCCATATAGCAAAATGTGCAATTTAATTAAACAAATATTCTCGAACTCTATTTTAAATTATCTTTAATTTAAGCAAGAATTTTCCATTAGTTGCTGCTTAAAGCCGCTTAAAGTTTTCAATATGCTTTTCATAATCCGGCTATTTATTAATGCAGAGTCAGTTTTTGACAAACAAACAAAGAGCAGAGCGAACCAAACATAAAAGTGTTTTTAATAATAAATGCATTTGGCGTGCTCTCATTAATTGTAAAGCATCCCCAGCACAAAAAGCAATTTCGCTTGGAACCCAATTACAGTCAAATAATTTCGTAGACAAGGCGTCTCTCATTAGGGAGTAGATTTAACTCTAGTTCAGGTCTATGGAAACAAGGCAGCTTATGGCGATTACATTCATTAACTGAATGCTCAGTCTGGTCAGAGACTGTAAAGACTGAAAGACTGGGGGCTGGAGTTGTGCAGCACTTTTGAGTCCTGGCTAAGTGCTGGGCTGAAGAATGCGCAACGCGCAGCAAAACTGTTGAAATTTAATCCCTCAAGGGTTGCTTCAACGCGTTCGCGGACAATGCATCAAAGGATGAGGGGCAAAACTGAAAAGCCAGTCGACGACTAATGCTCAGCGTCTGTTTTGCATTGATAAGCTGACGCAACAGACTCCACGCCCCAAAAAGTCCTTTTCAAATACTTTGCATTCCCTTCTCAATTCATTTTTTTTCGACTCTATGTCTCAGCTGTGTGTGTGTGCGTGTGTTTTCCTTTTATGACGCATCATCATAAAAATGCGAGTATCAAGTGCGCAGTCCGAATGCCAGAGCACTCGCCATGCCATGCCTGACTAGCTTGGTCATGGCTTTTATCAGACAGTAAAAATAATATGACATGTTTATGCGTCGCAGCAGCAGCAGACGCCACTGTGAAGACATTCAAAGTTGCCACGCATGCAAATCATGTGGCTGGCGAGTATGTAAATAATTTAAGAGCCTTCCTCAAACTCAAACTCAGGCACAGGTTCGAAACGAAAACCAAAACAGGACAACAGGCAAAACTTTCTGACACAACCGCGACACATGTGACAAAAGCCACTGACAGTAAAGTCGGAGGAACAGTGGGAATATTTATGCTGAATTATTAAGCTGTTAACCTGACAAAAGCCAACAAACAATTGCCGTCATCTTAATGCACTTAAATGCGCGTTATGAGCGACGGCAATGCCAAGTGTTCACATGCAAATAAAAGCAAAACAGTTTTATTTGCGTTTCAAGGGAAAAGAGAAATTTATTTCGGCGAAAAAAATGTTGAAATTTTGGGCAGATATAAAACTAAATGGTTATGCACGTGTTGAGTGCTAATAAAATGCTCACGAAAGGTGACTTAAAAAGTCAAATTAACATAAAGTAGTTAATGTTATTAGTCACTTTAGCCGTATGAGAATTGATGTAGTTCAGACCGTAGAAGAAATAATAAAACTAGAATTCATTTATAACTGAGGAACCTAATTGTAAGTTTAATTATTCAGATTCTTTGTCTTTGTCATTTAATTTGAAAAAAATATAAATTTAAACAGGATTTTGAATATTTGAGAAGAGAATAGTAATTTGAAATAATCAAACAAAAAGTCTGAAAAATTTAATTGATTTGAAAAGAATATACATTTAGAAGTAATTACGTAGAAATGTCAATTTCTCAATAAAAATTATATACAAAAAATGGTTAAGAAATTTCTTAACCATTTTTTGTATATAATTTTCATTAGTCCAACATTATTGAGTTAACATAAATTTAGTCGTAATTTACTTAAATTTGTAAATTTAATTTTGAATATCTAAAAATGGAAATTGAGTAAAAACTTTTTGTTATTCAATTTAAAACATTCAGTTAATTAGTTGAAAAAAGTTTTAAATAAATCTAATTTTAAACACAGTTTTAAAGACAATTCTTATAAATTTACTAGAATTTGGCAAACGTTTTCAGCACCATATTGCTTGCCACATTTGGTTGCATGAAAACAAAATGAAAATGCAGTCGAGCCTTTGCGCTTCACATGACAGCGTGCAATTTGTAGGCAGCATTATGGCCAAGAAGAGCAACAACAGCGACAAGAACACGCGCGATAAGTTTGCCTGCTTCTCGCAGATAAACATCGCAGACATTGTGGCGACATTGTCGTTGTCGTTGTCGCTTGTCGTCGTGCAACTGCAACAGCAGCAGCAGGAGCAGCAGCGGCAAGAACAGCAAGTTGCCTGGCGCCAGCATTAACAGCAGCAACAGTTGCTACCAATCTATGCTGTTGCTGTGGCTGCTGAAGTTGCTCTTGCTGTTTTTGCGATTATCAACATAATATTGGCCATAATTTACTTAGCTTGGCTATAAATAAGCACGCGAAAATGTCGTGCCTAGAATGCAGCTCATTAAGTGCGTGTTGTGGCAAAGAGTTTAGCTCCACAAATTTACAAGCTTAACGACTCTGAATGCACATGCGATTAAGCATTAAATTGCTGGCCATCTGCAAGTGAGAGAAACCAGTCAAAACATGTCAAAGTTCATGTGGATACTTTGCTGTTATTTATATGATGGAATGCATTCGAATGCAAACGTATTCTCGACTTCAACTGATGGCCATAACAGGTGCTGAGCCGGTTGAATTATAACGCATTTAAGCCATAAAGACGCTGATATATGAGACGACTTTAAGTAGCTCTCATTTTGTGGCCAATGTGTTCTCTTTACCCGCTGGCCATAAAGCGCAATTCGAGTTGTAACTGGAGGTGTTAAGCCAACACACAGACATACTATAAATATTATTTACAACAATTTCGTGCCACATGCAACACGTGGCTGCCAATTGAGTTGTTGTACGAACGAGTAGTTAGCAATCTTTGTGCGAGGCCATCTAAATGGCTAAAGATTTGCCGTGCCATAAAAGTGATGGCGTGCAGCTGTTTCTCGCAGGGTGACTCACAATTCGAAAAGCTCATGGAAAATGATCGAATAAGCTGTGCTGAAAACAACGGATTGAAACAGCTGAAACAATAAATGCAATTATTTAAATGGCATCACATTAATTCTCATATTCATCTGGCGAAAAGCTGCGGAAGTGCGCTTGAGTTATGACCCTGTAAAGTGCTCGAAACGTTATTGCTTGGCACTTTTCTGAGTGATTGAGTGAATGTAGAGTGAATTAAATTTTGTGTAAAAACTGCTGCAAAAAATGAGCAAATATTGAGGGCGAAATATGTAAAAGTTGTTCTATAGTCGTAGTAACTTATACAGTACTTCACATTTGAGTTAGTGAGAAGCTGATTTAGTAATTGTTATACGAGTATTAATGGCTTTTAAAATATTTAAAGTTCATTTAATAATTCAATAGTTATGTGACCGTGCCAAATTTAGATATTTTAAGCTTGCCGAAGATGGTCACTCTAAAATTTACATTGCACTTTTGGCCGGTCATTTATATCGTTTATCTAGAAACGTTTCTTAAGTATCCAAAAGCCATTTTATTCAATGATAAAAATGATTTATATTATTAGAAATACTTCATTTAATAACATTTTTAAGCATTTATTTAATTTTAATAAAGAATGTTTGCCCTTTAATCAATTATGTATGTCTGATTTTCGCTCATCCTAATATCTTTGCAAATTAAATATTTTCTTTTCTCAGAAAGTGAGTCACCCTAATGCAAAAGTCACACTAAATCAACTATCCGCACACCGTTTGCAATGGCCAAAAACTAAGCTCGCCAAGCGCCAGTGCCAGTCATCTTCCCCCTCTCTCTCGCTCTCTCTCTGCTTCTCCCCGCAATCAGGTAGAGCTTGTCTTGCTTCGCATTCGTTGAGCTTCATTCAGAGATCTTTGACTGTGCTCACTTGGGGCATGAGTAATGTGAGGCGCGTCGCTTGACAACTGCAGCCGTTTTTTAAAGACGATAAAAAGCTTAAAATATAACTTACATTCTGACAAGATATGAATTTTAAACGGAATGCACAGTGTGCGTTGATTTATGTGGCAGCAAGCAGCGAGCAGAGAGAGTAAGAGAGGAAGCAATGCCAATGGTTTTTTAAATTGGATTATGGCATCGTCTGTTTTGCTGTCTATCTTTTGGGTCTCGCTCTCTTCTTCATTTGCATGCCAAGCGTGGCTTGATGGTTGTTGTACTTCGATGTTATTACAGTCGTCGTCGACGTTGTTGTTGTTGTTGAGCGATTAAAAATAAGTTGAAAGCAACTTTCAACAACAGTTCGACAGCGTCTAATTAATTAGCGACTTGGCAAATATCATTTGCCAGCCAGCCAGCAGCTCCTTCTCGTTGTCCTCGTTGTTGTTGCTTAGATAAACAAGAGCAGTTGCAAGAACAAAGCAAAGAGAGAGTGTGTGTGTGTGTTGGGGAAGTAAAGTGAAGGCGACTGTGTCTAACCGCAGACGAACAAACAAATAAACAAACGAGCAAGTCGATTGATTTGGGGGGTTGCAAAATGGCGCCCTCGCAGACAAGACCAAAAGACAGACAGATGGGCAGACGGAAGAGGAAGGAAAACCGCAGAATCTAATTTAAAGAACGCATGTGGAGCATGTGGCAGAGGCAAAGGGAAAGGCAACGGCAAATGGGAACTGCTGTTATAAAATAATAATAATAATATTTGAGAGCGAGCAAACTGCGCAACAATCAAAATATTTTCATGACAAATTTAAAATAACAGAACCATGAAGTGGAACACGTTGCAGTCGTGTCCAACAAATGGTCGAAAAAGAACCAAAGAAATGATGAACAAGGGGCAAGAAAGAAAAACGGAACTCTGGTAACAAGTTTGCGTCGTGCAATGAAGCGCAATGAGCCAGAGAGCTGAGAGGACGTGGGAATGACTACTAGAGAGAATGGCCACTAGAGAGGGTAACTGTGAAGAGCTCTTAGAGAGGGGAGAGGAAGGAGGTAGTCAAGTGTTGCTACACTAAAATCTACTTAACTGTATCTTGACTTGAAACTACACGTGGCTGCGTTTACAATTCATTATGAACGCCTCGACAGTTAAGCCAAGATCAATGCATCAAATTCGCTTTCCCTTCTCCTCTCTCCATCTTAAAGATGACCGAAAAAAGCCAATTGAAGTGGGACAGAGAGACGCAGAGACGTTGTCATCAACCCCGCATTGTCTGGCACTCAAAATGCATAACGGCAACTCTTCGGTTGTGGTTGTGGTGGATGCAACACGCGTCGCAAAATGTAAGCCACTTAATCTTAACGTCGGCCAGAAGAAAGGCCAAAGAGTCGAGAAGCTCGCAAATGCATTAAGCGGGCAAGAACATGGGGTTGAGTTTGATGTCAGTCTGCCACACGAGCTTGCCTCATCATTATTTGCGCATAAATTAGGATTAAGGCAACCGGCGATGAGGGGGAGAAAGAGTTGAGCAAAAGAAGGGACAAACACAGCAGACACTTCCCGAGAAATCATAACCAAGTTGCAAGTTAGCGAGTTGCATGTTTGCTTTTGGCTTTGGCTTTCTTGCAATTTTGACCTTATTTGGCCAATGAATGGAATGTGCTGGCCCCATATATGGCCAAGGCGCTGCAATTGTTGAGAAATTGAAGGCAACCACGACAAGAGCAACTGCAACCACAGCAAATTGACTTTAGGGCAATCATCAAAATGCCAGCAAATGACATTAGCTGAAAGCGGCAATTAAAAAGCAACCAAATGGTAAAAGCAAAGTGCAATTAAAGCTTGACTCTAAATGTTAATAAGAACTTATTTTTAAGCCATCCAAAGCTGATTAAGGAATAATCTTTATTTAAGGACTTTTACTCTAGTTAAAGTTTAAAGAATAATCTTTATTTGTATGACTTCAACTCTAGTTAAACTTTAAGACAGCAACCCTCACAATGTTTTTTATTTATGCTGCTTTAAGCATTAGTGTCAGAATTCCGTGACAAACTAATGCGACAAATTGCCACAAAAAAGTGAAGCAAATGAATATAAACTCGTAAAGTTTATGCGTTTTACTCCATATTCGCATTTGTTTTTTGCTGACATTTCCTGTCAAATTAGTGACATTTAGTGTCATAAAAATGCGCAAATTGTTGGACAGATGTGTAGCAAAATATGCGAGGGGAACTCTTGACACTGCAAAAGTATTATCAGAGGGTCGCTTCAAGATGACAGATGGCGGCCAAGAGAGAAAAGCAACAGAGAAACATGTTCGATAACAAGGCAATCAAATAAGCACATCATTAATTTGAATAATAGGGAAAAAGTAAAGAATTTTGTCCAACACAAATTTACTATTGTAGTTGCTTTAAGTTCTGCAAAACATTTAATATATAACACAAGTTGAAAGTAGAGAGTAGAGTTTTAAAATACTTTTACTGTTTTGACTAACTGCACATGACAACTCATCCATCTTTATCTGTTGCTGACATGCTTTTAACTCACTCGCAACTGACTTTCAAAAATGTTGCCAGCATTTTTCTAATCTTTAAAATATGCAAAAACAAAGCCCCAAATATATAATTTTTTTTTTTCATTTTTATCCAGCGAAATAAAAGTTTTTGTTATGTGTTTTGTTTTTGCATTTTGTTGAAGTTGCCTCTCAGTGACAGTTGCAAACATTTGGTTTTGGTTTGTTGCGCTGGGAGGGTTATTTGAATTATTTTTATTTTGATTGTCACAACGAGACAACAACAATAGCTCAACTGCTGCTGCTGCAATGCCGAACCAGAGCAGCAGAATTCATTTTGTTTGTTTTTGTTATTGTTGCTGCCTGTTGTTGTCATGCTCATTGTTGTTGCGGTAGTCCTCTGTTAAACATGTTTGACACGGACTCTCATGGGGTTCCCTCTCCTATCTCTCTCTGCCTTCCCCTACCCTCCAAATGCCACTGGTCATGTTCTCTATGCTCGATCCCGAAACCCAAACCAATCCAAACCGTAGCCGAATGCCTCGCTGCTTGCTTGTTTATAAATAAGTTTTGCCGCGTCGCAAACCCGCAGAAATTCCGCATCCGCATCTCTCCGGCCCTCGCTTCCACCAACTGGATGACGAGACAAGCCACTGGGTTGCCCTGGCTCTCTGGTTGACTGGCAGTGACAAGCCGCATACCGTGCTCCGCTCTGCCAGCTCACAACACAGTCAAAGCAAACAACAACAAAACGTTGACAGCCCGACAAGATAGAGAGCGAGGTGAAGTGAAGTGAAGAAAGGAGAAGGAAAGAGGGCATCCCTTGGCCCGTTTTAATAATTTAATTTGTATAAATTTACCCAATATGTCAGTCAGCAAGCTCATCAATTTGTACAAATTTGGCAATGTTAATTAGCTCGCATTGCTTCATTCCATGTACTTTCCTTTCATTTTTTTTATTTTGTTTTTGCTCTGCCACCCAGTTGCAACTTCACCGCATTGACAACCGCATTCCAAGCTGCGCATTTAAAAATTAATATTTATACTGATTTTTGCGCTTAGTTTTACGAGTCCATAATTTGCCTGCTCGCATTTAGCTCTAAATGGGCTACAAAGTGGCTGCTGGACATTTGTGGATATGGATATTGCCATCGACGTCGAAGTCGAAGTCGCAGACGTCGTTTTATATATGCGACTTTAAGTGTTATTGTGGCAACCATTTCGCTCTGATGGGTTAAGTGCTACCTCCTCTCCCACTCTATTCCCCTTCCTTGCTTACTCTCTAAGCTTGCTTTTGAATGGCTTGTTTTACATTTCGCCATCGTAAACTGCGTAAACATGTTAATTGAACTCTGATTTTATGGGGCGTGGCAGCAGACCAGACCAAGTAGGAAGCAGAGTCTCAAATGCAAATGGAGAAAGTCGTAAAATTAAGAAAGTATTTGCAGCGATGGAAAAACATTACGAAATCTTTCAAGAAGCTAAACATAAATGCCAAATAGTTATAGTTGTAGTTTTTAATGGAATTAAATTTAAAGAAAGTAAACATGAGCAGGAAGAAGTCATGAATTAAATCAATTTATTCTTATAAACTATATATTTAAAATATTTAAATACCAAACAAGAGCACAAAAAAATAATAAAACAAGAAAGAAGGCTACATTCGAGTGTGAACGATTGTGAGATACCAGCTACCCATTGTGAATAACAGTGCGGTATTAACTTTAAACTGAATATACTGCAAAAATACTAAAAATATACCAACGGATATAATTGATATATAAATTAAGGATATATTTGTACATATATATATACTATATATTGAAATAATAATATACCATATATTGCAAAATATACCAGATTGTCAACTAAGATCCATAGCAGATAGAATAAAGTATGCAAGTAACATAATCTACAGGAATTAAGATCAAGTAAAAAAATTAATATTAAACTAAATTTTTAAATACCAATTTGACCCACAAAGATAAAGCTCTAATGCACCTTAAATGAAATGAATAAATAATAATTGATCAAATAGTGATCATAATATAATAATACCTTCTAAATCTGCTGCCTTTTATAACAAGTATTTCCACAAATAGAACTAAAATCTTTCTATTTCATCGATCTCAGCTAAACGTTTCCCACTCATTTCCAATCAGAGTTCCGTCAGCTACTCGTTATTCTGAATCTCGTAATTTCCACTTAACTTTCTACCATGACTCATGACTGTCCCACTGTTAAACTCTGATTCAGAGATTGAGAAATCTTTATAAACGGGCATCTCAAGCATCTTGGTCCGATGACAAAGTCTCGCAACTTTGGTGGCAAATTCAGCGAAATCGGTGCAACAAAATATTTGCGTAGCAAATTATTTCTACAGCTTCCACAATGCCAAAAACGTGGAATTAAAGTCAGGGCAGTATTTGTGCTGCCAATAAAAGCGGCAGCTTGACAACAACAACAACAACAACAACTTGTTGCCTCCTGTTTGTTATCTCAACACATTGTTGTTGTTGTTGCCGCTACTGCGCAAGACACTTGAACAAATTCGTCGCCATTCGCCTGAAAATACGTGAAATTTTCACTGCCACTTGAAAGATTTTGTTCGCATTTTGTTGTCGAGTGTACACTGAGCTGCAAACAGCAGCAGCAACAACAACGACAGCAACAGGAATAACAACGCGGCAGCTCTTTGCAACTGGAAGCGAGCTAAACGGCCACTTGACATTTTGGCAAATTAGTTGCGCCTCGATTTTCAATGTTTGTCGAGTGTGTATGCTGTGAAGTGTTTGGGAATGTTTTGTGCATTCATCGTGGGTAGCACAGCGCACACTACTACACTACACTACAATATACATTGCAGGTAGCCAAGAGCGCGATGCTGATGTATCAATTTTCCCCAAAGTTGGAAGAAAAAAGGCAATGTGAAGCAGGCGGATTAAATTGGACTGCAAATTGAATATACGACCAGACCAGGTATGAAGTTGATAGCTGAAATCGTTGGCATAGTTAAGGACGGTTCAGCTGTGGGTGTAGAGTGGAAATAATCCAATTGTAGCTAAGTGAGACTGCTATTGCGAATGATGATTAGTGGTAGATTTGATTGAAGTGTAAATTTCAGAAATTATTATAGTGTGGAGTGTAGCTTAATTTGTGATACGCTTACATTTTAAATTATGGAAAATACTGGAAACTGTTTTATTACTTTTAGATAATAATTCATAAGAATGAGAATTCACAATTAAGTAGAAAACTGTGAATCAAATCTGATTGTGTTTTTTCTGAATTTGCTTCAATACTTGTAACGAATAATAAATTAATAATGTTTTGCCTTATATTATTTCATATAGTGTATAGTATATAGTACAGTATATTATGTTTATCAAGTACTTTAAATTACCACGACTGCAATTCAAAGTTAACCACTTTTTGCAAAAGAAAACTTTTTATGATATTGGTCCCCATGACCCCAACAAGTATAATTTAGACAGCAGTCTAAATGACGTTCCGCTTAATATATGCATATAGCATATACCTTGTTAATGCCAACGCATATGTGCGACATATGTAAATCTAGTCTGCTTAACTACTTAACTTCGTGAGAACCATCATCAAGGGTAACCCAGGGACCAACAATGGAAGCTCACTCTGAGCTACCTTTCTGATGGCAAGGTCTTTGACTTTGGTTGCAGCTGCGACAAGGATTTGTCTCTTCACACTGAATGCAAATGCAGCAACATGCAGCTGCAACAGCAACGAAAACAACAACAATAATAACAATAAACAAACAAAAGTAAAGCCGCAGCTCAAAACTTATGACAATGATAATGATGAGCTTGACGACGAGTCGTCGTCAACTCCGTCTTTACCTCAGCTGATTTTCCATTATGCCACATCATAAATTAAAAAGTAGCGCAAATTAAATGTAACTTTTGCCCCCTTTTTTTTTGTGAGTTGCCCGCGTCAGACAACATTCAAAACTCCCACAGGGAACGTCACGGTCTCGGCTTGTTTAACTTGCACACGTGCTGCTTCCCTCGAATGAATATCGCCGAGAAGTTGGAGCATCATTGTAGAGGGAATACTTGGATGTGAAGGCATGCCAAAGTCGTTGGCTATATGTTGTATATATGTTTTTCGGTCGATGCTGAGGGCTCTGGGGCGTCGGCTCCAATGCAACCAAGTAAACATTTTTAATTGCATTTAAATACGACATTTATTTGCATGTAAAATTAACGCGCATGCAAATTACTTTGTGCCCACAGCAGCAGGCAGCAGGCAGCATAAATATCGCCAGGGAGCTGGCCTCCTCATCGGATGGAAGGGGGCAACAGATGCAAGCGGCGAGACAGACTCACGCTTCTAGTGTCGCCGCAAGGAGGCAGCAAGGGAGCGGCGTGTTGGCCGCGACTTGATGTTTTCATTGCGGTTGCGTGGGCAACACCGCACAAATGTCAGCAAGTCCATTTTAGTGAAAGGTTGTAAATTCAACTAAAAGATACCCTAGAGAAGATTCTTGAAAATGAAAAGTTACATTCCGAAAAAGTAAAACATTAAAAATCAAAATACCAAATATTGATGAAAAGTTTTACAAAATTTAAAACTAAAATACTAATTGTAGTGAAAAATACTAAATACGACTTTAAAAAATTAAAACAAATACTAAAAAAGATGAAACTAAATTTTCGTGTAAAAATGTAGTAACAATTATAGAATGCTTCATTATAAAACTTTTTGAAAATATCAAGTTTTTTAATTGTTGTTTGAAATGCTTTTAAAAGTATGAGACTTGTCAATATTTAATTTATTACTTTGTATTTCTAGTAGATCTTATTATAAATGAATTTACTCATTCATTTTAAGTTACGAACAACGTTTTCAAATACTTTATTAAGTATATTATGTTTATATATATTATATATATTATATATATATATTTATATTATGTTATTCTTTAATAACACCTTCCGCTCATTATATACTCAATATACCCTAAAAAACTAATTGCAAGCATAACCAACAACATTTTGTAGTTTAACTTTGACTATTTTTAGCGCCCGCAGGAAAATGCGGCATCTCCTCGGTTAGCTTGGCTATTTTTGTTATATAGTATTTTTGGTTCTTTAAAGTTTGTGCTGCGGTTGGGACGTGACATTGAATTCGTTTCATTTTGGCAGGCAGCGTGGGAAAGTCGCGTCGACTAATTGAACGCTGTGCTTTTTGAGCCAGCCAAAAAATTATGAACTCTAAGATGAAGATGAACTGAACTGCCACAAAAAGCGGACCAAAAGTGTTGGGTGACAAATGTGTGTGTGTGCAGTTTGTTGGTGAATGGCCACGAAATGGCCTCGAGGCCTTAAAACAAAAGTGCTCAGCTCGTTTACACAAGCGAGTGTCAAAGGCAAATGCAATTTAATAGCCATATATTATCAACGAAGCGTTGAAATGAAGTCATGACAACAACTGCAAGATATTTCGAGAATTATGTCAAGTTAAGTTGCGTTCTAAGCTGACACACCAAGTGAACTGTTAAATTGGTATTGTGGCAGAAGTGGGCCAACACAAAGCAGACAAATGCAGGCATATTTTGGACATGTTTGATATGTGGCTGCCAGGCAATAATTAATTAAAATTTGCAATGCATCAAAATGCCACAGGATAGAAGAGAGACAGCCAGGCCGAAATGCCTGGCAATTATATAATAATTATTACTTGATCTGACAATGACTGACAGCTGTCTGCCAACCAAAATCGTTTGGCTCCCTGCGCTTGCAGCCAAATGCTGCACTCTGTGATTATTGTGGAAATTTTAATTAAAAACTTTTGGCACGCAACGCAAATAAAATCCATACAAAAGAAATCCAAAATTGATAAAACTCTCAGTTAAACTTAAGATGTCTTTGAGACCCCCTATGGATGGGCATAAACATGTTAACCCAGGCGCCTTTATCTACTCTGTTGCAATCTTTCATGCCTCATTGTGGCATGTTGCATGTTGCACTCTTGTTTGCCGTCTCCTGCCTGCTGTGTGAAAGGTGACGTGCGGCAGAGGCACGTGACCCGATCGGACCTTATTTGGTTACATTGTGATTTACTTTCAGCGTTGCAGCGACGAGATTTATGGCCAGCAATTGGCAATGGCTCAAATAGAATGGGATTTGTGCATTGCCAAATCACTTTGGGACCTCTTGCGATAGGGGGCAGATGTTGCAGTTGCACAAGGCATGCTGCAACAGCTGCTGGGAACAACTATTGTAAATGAAATGTCAAGGGAATATAGGATTAATTTCAAATTAAGTTTGAAATTAAATTTAAGGGAATTCTATTCTTTTGCTTATTTTCGAATATTTTTGTAAACTACAGATTTAACTTAAATTTACTTTAAATGTTTTACTTAATGAATACGTATATTCTTATAAAATTCAATATATTCTTACTCATATTTCCTTGACATAAATTATATTTTATTGCAATCTTCTTAACTACAGTTTACGTTGACTTAACTAACAGCAAACATTAAATTTCATTACCAACTTTGGTGGTCTTTTTGTGTTAATTATAAATTATCAAGGAGCTAAAGAGGCAAGAAAGGAGGAGCATATTAAAACTAGAGAAGGACACATATACTCATTTATTCTAGTTATTTAAATTTAACTATAACTTTTGGAAATAAACTTGACTACCCTTACTTCAACTCTTATTAACCTCAACCCACTTTTTGACTTCCGTTCGCTGTGACAACTTAACTAATTGCCTTCCTGCCAACAATTTTATTCATATCACACTTGGCAATTTTTCACAATTAACTAAAAATGGAAATTACGAAAACTTCAAGTCGAAGTGCATTCCAAGCTAAACATTTTTTCCTTCCGTGGACGTCACATAAATTTCAACTAATTGAAAAATTTTCAGTAACATAAAATTTCCTGGTGCACGTCAGGCCTCATTAAGCATTTCATAACAACGAATGTTCAAAATTATTTACCTAGACCATAAACTAAAGAATTGTTTTAGCTGCTGGGGATAAAACACATTCTTGCAAAGCAACCCTCTGCTGGCGTCGTGTCGGTAATCGAAGTGTTAATGAGACACACACACAGTAGCAGTCGAATTATGTGGAAACTAAAATCTTGGACTATGCCAACGGCTGTGGCAGTGTGGCAAGGGAAGCAAGGAAGCAAGGAAACAACGAAATGAGGGGTAACAAGGGCAGCAACATTGAAAAATGTGCGGCAGACGTTTTGTCATCAACCCTCAAAAAAAAAAAAAAAAAAAAAACACGAGAGAAAGAGCGAGAGACATCTGGGAATCGTCTACGTGTGCATTACAAAATGGGATAATGTGCAGCAGCCGTCGATGGACGATGCTGTTGTCGATGCTGTGCTGAGTTGTTGTCGCGTGTGCTGCTTATCCTGATCCTGGACACGACAGATGTTTACCAAATTGATTAGAGAATTGAGCGCCGCGCAATGTCATTGCCATTGCCATTGAATCGAATGATGCATTGAGTGCCCCCTTTATAAGAAAGGGAATACTCTAAGCCAAGGGGCAGGAAGGACGAAGGCTAACCAAAAGTGCACTTTAGTCAAGGCTTTTGTGTGCCTCGTTAACGATACGAAAAGATTAAAAAAGATTAGCAAAACAGTCATCGATCATAATTTATACTTATTAAACATAATTTTTATGTTCTGCAAGTGGTCAGCCAAGGGGAGAACTTGGGGGAGGGGATTAAGCCACACTCTCTGGGTGTTCCTCATAAAACAGGCAATTGCGGTTAGTGTGTGGCAATAAATACCAGCTGACGGCAATAAGAGCACAAAGAAATGACTTGATTGGGGAAAAGTTTGAGTAGAAATTTCTAGATGAATTGCTGCGATATTAAAGAAATTTTGAAAACTTGAATGATATATTGATAGCAAATAGTCAAAGCAATAAAAGCTGACAGAAAATCATTAACGTGTTAATAAAAAGAAATCTGTCAGTTTTCTAAATATTATTTACAGCATTATAATTGATTTATTATGCGCAACTTTAACTTAATAGAGAAATCATCTATAGAAGAGTTATAAATATTGTTGAGACTGATAAGTTAGTTGTGATTATTAGCTTCCATCCTGTGTTTCACATTCGTTGAATAAACTATAAAGCCAAATGAAATTGCAATGGATAGAAAAACTCTTAGGAAAAAGTATTCATTGTTCAGGTGGCAGCGTCGCAACGGCGACAAGTCAAATAAAATGACAAATGTGTCTAGCCGGTGGAAGGAAGGCTAAAGAAACTTGAGGAAAAGTCATAGTAGCTCACAGCTATGCCCCGTATGGCGACGCTTAAGATAACGGCACACGGTTGCAGCTTGTGCAGCTTTTTTGCATGGCAACTGTACGAATGTGAAACTGTGGATTTGAAGCTAGAGATTTTTCCACAAAAGTTTTCCACAGAATGCATATGAGCAGAGACAAAACGAGTCTCTCTTCTCCCTTCCATTTTTGTTTCTATCAAGGAGTTCTTTGCCACGACTTCTATTTCCTGTCGTTTTTTTCTGTGTGATAAAGCGCACGTGTGTTTAAGTACCCTCTCTTTCTCTCACTCTATTATTCTATGTTTTACCATCTCGGGATTTTCCATTTTCCCTCGATGCGTTGTTGTGTTGTTATTAAAAACGAATTATGAATTATATGTGTGTGTTTTTCATAAAATGGTTTTTTTCTCCTTCTGTGCTTCATCGTTTGTCTAGCTCGACGTGGAGATTATTTTTTGCTGCCATATTCTCGAAGTTGCTTGAAAATCCAAAACACAAAGATAAGGCACATTTGTTGGGGATTAAGCTGGGGAACAAAGGCGATTGAAAAAGGTACCAACAACAGGAATTAAATAATATTACGAGTGGCCACAGAGTGTGGATTGAAATGAGAGCCGCTAGACTTGTTTGTTCTGTTAGAGGTGGAGGGAAATTGCATAGAAAGGGTTGCTAGACAAAAGCTAGAGCATAAGGAGTACTACAATAACTAGAAGATCAAACAATATGCTGCACAAAAAGGATGTATGCTTATTAAGCTTCTAATGTTGAGTGTGCAGTGAAGGCATTTCAGTGATAAGAATAAAGTTGGAGCATTATTATTAAAATAAGAGAAAGAAAAGATGCGTCAAAGTCATGGCTTTCATATTAGAAAATTCATTAGTTAGATAATTTTATATTCACATTTTCTCTGCTTTTTATCTAAAGAACATCTAAACAAATCTTCTTTTATCTAAAGAAGAAAGCATCCTCTTGATATAAACAAAGAAAATGTGAATACATAAATTAAATTAATATTTTTGTATGCAGAAGTTAATTATTAGCCATATTAAACGTAAATATTTGTCGAAACACAATTTTAATTTTATATTTCTCTTTTAGATAGAACAATTTTTCGTTTTCTAAACTTGTAGCTAAGTTTTCTATACAATATTCTTTTATCTTCTCAAGTTGCATTGTGTTTATCGATTGCCGATGAAACCGTTATATATATGCTATATATCTATGGCAAATAATCTCTCTCGATGTCTTAGAAGCAAAACTGCGTCGAGTTGGCACAACAAAGGCCATTAAAGTGATTTAACAGCCGATAAACTTCACACTCGGAGAACAATATGTGCTGACCTCAAAAACTACGCACAACAATAGGAATTCACACACACACACACACACACATACAAACACTATTGCAAACACACACATACACATGCAGAGAAGAACCACATACAATTACCAATGCATTGTTCGCTTTGTCCGTTTCGCACTCATTACGCGTGAAGAAGAAGGGGGAACAAAAAATACCAAATGACACTCAAGTGTTTTTTTTTTTTGCTTGCAACCTTAAAAGGGGAAAGAGTGTGGGGAAGAGACAGAGGGGAGTGAGAGGTGTGTGAGTGTGCTGTGCGGTTAGTGCAATTAGGCAGCGGTGACAATGACACAAAAGCGCGACAAGGCGACAAAATTGTTGTCTCTCTCTCTCTATCCCTCTCTGCGTAGTTGCCAAACGGTGTACAGGAAGCGTGAAAGCTTTTAACAAGCGTCCTTTGTTGTAGCACAAGGGGAATTCCCCTTTCTACCCTTTTGCAAACTGAATACAAATCTATCTGGCAAAGGTCGACAACTAACTAAATAAACTCTGTGCTGGGAAATCGCATTGAAAACTGAACGGAAAATGTTTACAATATTTGCATATTTGGCCAGACGATGTGATGTGGCAAAACTAAAGAGGCATCCACACAAAAAAAGCAAAAATAAAAAATAAAACAAACATTGAGGCTGGCTTACAGCTTTGATTGATGAACATGTGCAGCAAATTTTGCCGCCTCTTTTTCATGCCACATGAATTTTTAGTGTAGCCAAAAAATATGCGATTCAGTTGACATTTTTTCTATGGCCAAACTGAAAAGGGTTAAAACGAACCACGGACCAGAATGTTGATTACTTTCAACTTTGCTCGACACTCTCCATTTTCTCTCTTTCGTTATTGGGGCTGGCCATTTGAAATAGTTGCAAACGTTTAGTTGATTAATAGCCAAAAACCGACCCTGAGCTGTGCCAGCTTTTAGTTTAAGCCAACTGCGAAGGCTTTTAGCAATTTAACGCACAGCTTAACAGCTCTTGGTTGAGGGATTGTCAGAGGATTGCTACGACTCGACTCGACTCACTTGTTTGTTTACAGCATGTGTTCCTGCCTGTGCCTGTGTGTGTGTATAAATATTGGCATTGCAGGTGATTCGATTCATCTGTATGTGTGCGTGTATGTGCAGGTCAAAGTGTCTGGCACTTACACGATACACATCAAGAGGGGTAACCAACCAGAGCAGACCAGACCAAACCAGACGGATGTCAGGCGTGATCTGACTGTCAAAAAGGTTAAAGTGACCCTTTCGCTGTCGAATAACATACCTGTAAAGAAAAAGAAGCAGAAAAAACAGGGGTAAATTTTAATGTAAATGTATATTGGGCCAAAAGGTTAGCTAAGTGACAGATAATTAAGCAAAAGGTTATAAAGCAGGGGAGCGCAAATGTCAGCTCGTTGACAGGATGTAATATTCAAAAATCAAAAATGTATTTTACAAAGAAAGCTACAGTCGAGTGTGCTTTACTGTGACATACTCGCTTCATATATATTCTAAAAATATACCGCAAAAATATACTAAAATATTGTATATTTTTTGGTTGTTACATACATTTCATTTCATATATGGTAGCGGGTATAAGAAGACTTTTACTTACGGTAAGGAAATCTCTTTAAGAACAGGTTTTTTGGTAAAGTATTTATCAGTATTAATACTCTATTAAATTTTCAATTTTTCCTTCATAATTATTATTATTGTCACATAACATTCTCATTAATTATGTTAAACTGTCTCCGAAATATTCTTTATTAAATGTCTTTAAATATTACCAGATTTTAATATAAATCACAGCATTACTATTTATCTTTGCTTGCATATATAATTAATCATCAAAACCCTTTAATTATATTCAATTCGAGGGCTGTTTGTCTTAGGTTTTATTGCATTTACAGCTGGCGCTTTAATCTAATCACAGCCTCTGATTAGAGCATAAATTGTGGTGTTGCCTTCAATTACAGCAGAGCCATCATTTCAATTAACAGTCTGCTGTCGCAGTATCTCTCCTAGTTTGACTATTATTAAAAGCCTTGTGTCGTTGCCCACCCACATTGCCAACTTCCAAGTTGCTGACAGCAGCGCAAAAGTTCATTAAACTGTAAGCGAAGAAGAAGAAGAAGCTGGAAACCCACATTCAGACGCACCCAGAAGCAGAATCCCGATGCTGCCTTGTTAATCGCTAAACTATGCCAGAAATCACGTAACCTTCCATTAATCAACGCAGCTCATAAAAAAAAAATAATGTTATAGAAGCGAAACAGCAAAACTAAATAGTCATCGTCGTCGTCGTGGTTGTCGTTTATTATTAACTGGCATTTCCGCACTTGGCTGCACTTGGAGGCTGCGAGGCGAGGTTGTAAATGCAACATTAGTCAAATCTGTGGAAGCTGGTTGGCTTGTGATAAGCTTGCAGCACATTTCTGTGTCTTGGGGCCATTTCGTTTAATTATTTTGACAGGCACTTGAAGATTGGGTGACGCACAGCAGGCGAGGGAAAATATTCAAATGATTTTTCATATTTGGTGGCGGCGACTCACAAATTCAAAAGATTTCAAGTGGCAGCCAAAGTGTGTAAGGGGCGTGGCGCGTGTCTTCGAGTGACACACGGAACCGCTGAAGTGATGAGTGAACGAGGCGACAACATTTGCGACTAGAGATGAGCGCGTGACACGCACGCAAAACTAGCAAATAAGTAAGATAAAGTTGTACGAAGTATTCTCTAGACATTTTATTTATATTAATCGATTTATGGCGTTGCACCTCTTTGTGGCTTGTCTCCACGCTCATCGCTAGTTTGTCGGCGTCTGCAGTTGAAAATTGTGAAGTGCTAAAGCCAATTTGGTGCCGCATCTGCGTTCCCAGTTGCCATTTCCCCCATTTTCATGTTCGCCTCCCTCGCGTAATCAAGAGAAATTAGTTTTGGACGTGCTCGATTGGGTCGTCGAGCATCTTGTCTGGCGGCTAAGCAGCTACGGACCAATGCCAGGCCAATGTCTTGGCTAATTTTTTGAAAAATTGTTTCACAAAGTGCCAGCCAGGCTCTAGCTAGCAAACGTCCACTTTAAAGCTCTTTTCCAAAGTGTTTTATTCTTTCATTTCCCGCTGCTTTTCCGCCTGGTCAATTGTGTGTCTGAGTTTGTGTGTGTGTGTGTTGTGCCGTCTGATTAATGCCTCGGAGTTTTTTGGCTGTTGATTTTTCGAGTGCATTTTGACATTTGATGAATTGCATTAGCCACCGAGCTCTCCTCTGCCGCCTGTTACCAACTATTCTCTATATTTCACTCTCTCTCCCACAGCTAGCTCCATCTGTTTCACATTTGCTTGGCGCATTTCGTCTGTGCCATTATAATGAGGTTTCAATAACTTCATTTGTCTCTGTCGCTGCCACATTTGATGCTCTCTAGCCAGCCCCCAAACAGAACGTTATGAATTGTACACCTCCAGCACAGCGGGAGAGAAAGAGAGGAAGAAAGTTTTTCTAGTTTTTGCATAAAGCGAAACAAATTGCAACATTTGCCAAATGCAGGCAGCGATCTGCTAAAGGATAAATGGCAGCAATTAAATTGAAATTGTAGCACAAATTGTACAAACTGCACAAATTAAAATGAAAATTGAACTATTGAAATTGTTCTGTCATTTCACAATTGCTTATATTATAAATAAAAAAATATATGGCATTTATTCAAATCGTTTAGCAATGAAAAATAATTCAACATATGGAATAATAAATGGTTATCGTTTTTTTTTTTTTTTGTATAACACATAATCATTATTGTGCAGAAAATTTAATGAGTTCTCATATGTAATTTCTATGCAATATTTTGTCATTCTTATAAATTGCAAAAATAAATAAAATTAGTTAAGGCAACAAATTTGTATTTTTACAACTAATATTCACAAATGATTTAAATAAAATACCAAAAAAGTAAGAAAATTTTCTTTTAATATCAATAATGAATTTCAGATCCATATATTTTCCATATTTGCCAAATTGTGAGCAGTGTTAGATGAGCAACGAGCGGAGGCAAACAAATCGTTGTGTGCTTGTTATGCACCCACATTCCAATACATGATATTTGCCACACACGTCCACACACTTTCATACACAGACATGCAGTATGTACATATGGTTGCCCTTGCGCCAAGCACTTGACATTATAAATGGCAACACATTTTGTCTACAACGGAAACGGATATTAGTTGCAGCCAGCAACAACTCTGACTACAACAAGAATATAGTACAACGCAACATTTCGTTGTATGAACAGTGGACAGTCTGAGGTTGTTGTTGCTGTTGTTGTTGCTGTTATTGCTGCTGGCAGGACAACAAATCGTTTGTCATTCGACGGACATGCAGGCAACACCATTCGCCATTTGCTATTCGCCATATTGCAATTTGGCAAACGCCATGTCCGACAGAGGGCGCCACATGGCAGCGCACTTTAATGGCGCATTGATAAACGAGCTCCACAACCGAATTTTCCAATAATAAACGAAGCCAAGGCAGCCATAGTAGAGAGCGAGAGAAAAATAAAACCGAAACAAAATAAAAACAAATTTATAAGACAATGGATAGAGGCAGAGGCTGATAAATGAAGCTCGAGAAGTAGTTGCATAAACTACAACGAGAGAGGAAAGCAGAGTAAGAGAATGAAAGCTGTTGACAGTCCAGTGTCTAGCAGCTGCAGTTAATTTATATGGTTGGCAAATGACCAACCAAGAGAGAGAGCAGCCAAAGCAGAGCAACAAACATATAAAATTTGCGACGCTTTTTGGCCAGCCTCCCAAAAATGGCAACATCATTAAGGAAATTATTTTATTGGGCGTAATGTTTTTATGACCTTCTCTCTCTCTGTCTCTCTCTTCACAAAATGGACAACAATAAGACACAAAATGGCCATTCTCCCTGCCATTAAAGCCATTCAGGCGTAAAATGTTTACGCACATTTTTGTTGAATTTTAAATATAAACCGCAGAGAAAAAAAAAACATTTGCATAAAACTCATTTTGAAGTGTCGAACAAAAAAGTATGTAACTGTCTAAAAATGCAAATGGCCAATCATTTATTGGGTCCCAAAACCTTGCTGCTTGCCCCCCGTCCGACTAATTGACATTTTGACTGGTGGCACACTAGTCATGGCAGCAGAGTACGATTGTGTTTTGGCTAAAATCAATTGATTGCCACGGGCTGCTGCAGCAGCTTCTCTAATTTGTGTTTAGTAGCATGTGGCATGTTTGTCAATTACTTGCCCGGCAATGTGCTGCCTTCCTGACCATGCCCCTTGCCAAATGTTTGCCTATAATTTTCGATACGGCTCACAGTGCGTATGTGTATTATTTCCTGTTGCTCTGCCAAATGCTACGTGCCTTCGAAGTTGCCCAATTTTTCGTTAGTCTCTTTCTCTCTCCCGCTTTATCACAATCTTCCGCATGCCGCAACTACGTGTGCGACATTTTCGAATAGCCATTGTAATTATATTGATTACGAGTCTGCAAGCAACTTTGCTCTATCTAAAGAAGAAATTAATTCTCCTTTTTTTCCGTTGCCTCTTCCCTTTGCTATCAACCCCAAATGCAATGGCAGGCCAGTTTTGTGTCTGGCATTTTAAGTGAGCCAATTCGACCCTCCACGTTTTTTTTTTGTGTCTTTGTTTTAACGGGAGTCTGCAAAATTAACTGAGTGAAAGCAGCAATAAAAGACGTGGCGGAAGTTGATTCAGAAAGCTAAAAGCTACAACTGGCAAATAGTTGCAATTAAATGCAATGACATTGACTGAAATAAGAGCTTAAAGATCGATTATGTGTAGAAAAGTGGATTTGAAAAACAACATTAGAGACTGATTAAATTGTAAGCAGATAATGATATGAAATGTATAGTTAAGGGAGCAAAGAATGATTATATTTCAGCCGAGAATGTTTAAGCAAGTAATCAATAAATATTTCATCGAAATTAATGAAAATTATCTGTGGATATTCAATTTATCTTAAAGTAAAGAAAAGTGGATTTGAAAAACCTTATTAGAGAGTCTGACTAAATTGTAAGTTAATAATACAATTAAAAGAACTATTAAAGAGCGCTAAAGGGAGCAAAAGAAAAAAAGTTTCGATCGAGAATGTTTAAGTTAATTGCATCAAAACGTTGATGCTTTTAAACGTCACTTACATATATTCTTGTAGGCGGTAAACGTCCTATAATGAAATGAATAATGCTTCTTGAAGTTGATGAATATTGTCTATCCATATTCAATTATGTTCACTACAAAGTTGTAAGCACCTTCCAAAAATAGAAATCTCTTCAACAATATCTCACTATACTTCAATTTAAAACCCAATTATATGCATTCATCAATTGCCAATTTCAATCGCATTGAAATTCATTGAGCCCTTCGCTTTCACTCTCACCTGACAGCTGGTTCTTAGTTTGCCAGACAACATCTAACCCATGCCTAGAGCATGGCAGTAAATTCTTAAGAAAATCACATTTACTCGCAGCCAGCGAGCGTCGACAAAGGCATTCAATGGCTCGTCAATAGGCTGGGTAGGCAACCTTGCTAAGTTCTTGGCTAATAAATTTTCCAGAACATTATTTACAAACTTAAGCGACGTGATGCGATTTTTTAATATCAATATTTGATGTGGGCCCGAGACAGAAGGGGAAAGGAAAGAGACGACTCGCAAGAAAGTAGGCAGAAAGTAGCAAAAAGTATCAAACAAGCACAAAATAAATGTCGAAAAATTTTCAGTTAAGAACTCAAGATCCCTAAGCCAATTTGGCCACTGATAGAAGTGTTTCAATGTATGTGTGTGTGGGCTTTACGAGGGGCGTGGCAGCTCCCTGCGACAACGACAACGACAACGCTGCCGGCATTTCAAATGAAGAATGACTCGCATCGACTGGAGTCGAGTTGACTTTGACTTTGACTGCGACTGTGACGCCAAATCAAAGTCGAGGGCGCCTAAATGTATCCACACAACAACAACAACAGCAACAAGAACGTCAACGACGACAGTCTGCAACAAAAGTCTACGCACATGTGGCGCTTTTGGTGTTGCCTTGGGCCGCAGTTTTCCATCGTCGCCGTATGTTTGTTGTCAAGAGTGTCGCGAGTTCGCTTTGTGTTTTTCTCTGTTTTGCGTTTTGCTGCCTAGCACGTTTCCATTTCCATTGATTCGTTCACTCATTCATGCACTCACTCATTCATTCATTCTGTTAGTTCTCTGTTGCGTTTCCTTATTCCTTGTGCGGCATTTCAGTTCCGCTTTTGGTGCTTTCTTTTTTTTGTGGGTCTATTGCTCGATTTTTATTTCATTTCCCAGACATTCAGCGACCGTTGTCGATGTCGACTTCGTCTTAACCGAACTTTGGGTCATTTATCAAATTTTCAAAGTCACATTTGGCGTTGTCACGCTTGTGTATTGTTCCTCTTTTCAGCTCTATCCCTAAACGACAAACTCGCAAAATGGGCAAAACGCAATCGAAAAAGGCTTTTTAAGGCTGTCACAGTTTACGTCCGTGGAAAGAGGCGACTTGCCTGGCTACGAACATTGCGTGTATATTTCAATAAAAAAAAGGAAACAAAAATTGAGACGTAATGCATATAAAAAGCGTAGAGGAAAAAAAACGAATTGGGCGGATCGCATAATGAGTTGTAATTTTTAGCAAAAGGTTAAGAGAAAAGGTTCTCAATGAAAAGAAAAATATAGTCAGGATATGCTGATGGCTAAACAATAGATTAAAAATAAATATGGGTTGATGTTAAAGCACGGTTGAGTAAGAAGGGAAATTAAATAGAAAATTTAAGAATATAGAAATTGAATACACTTTTATTTCCTAAGTCAAAGTTTAACGACTAGACTGTGAATTAACCAAAAGTATTACCGCTTTTTGCACGCCTCAATTGTCTGTTTAATACCTAATATTATTATGAATTTAAATTCCGAAAATGGCTTCTTAGCACATCGAAATAATCTCTGGGGACTCTCTTGTAATCTAGCAACAAATAGGCTATCATTTTAGTCAGCTTCGCTCGCTGCTGCACATGCCGCTGCATAAATTGTAATATAGCCGAGAAGCACAGCATCCTTGATGGCGCTACAATGAATAATGGAGCACGACAATGGCCAAGTTTATCACCTGTGCGCAACATTTACATAAAATGAGAAGCAAGAATGGCATGAAAATAATAAGGAATATGTATAAAATTAAGCTACACTGAACTGAGAGCTGAAAAAAAAAACAGAAACAAGAAACAAAGTATGGCAATAATTTTTAATTTATTGCAGAATTTTCATAAAAATGACAACAGCAAGGAAGAAGAGGAACAGGCACCTTAAACAAATTATGTTCGCGTGTCGCCCGCGTGGCATTTTTATGAGCTGCTCTTCCTCGCTGTCACGCATAAATGACACGCGTTAATTACCAAGCCAGCCAGGTTGTTAGGGCAGAGCGGGAGAAGGGCAGGTGACATTGGGGTGCTCATAACTGCTGGAGATTGGCAACAGGAGACAAAAAGCGTATAGCGACGGGATGTCCGTCGATGGACGTAATATTGTAATTAGTTGACAAGTCACGTAATTGTTTTGTGCTAATTTTTACAGCGTTTCTTTTCTCCCTTTTTTTATATATTGTATTATGTAGGCTGACTTATGATTTATTTCAGCTGACGGGGAACGCAGGTGAGATTTGGGCTTAACGGCAAACAGTAACAGCTGCGATAACACTGCGGTGGCAAGTAATCAATTAGCTAAACGAGACATAAGATTGATAACACTTTAATTGAATACAAAGAAACATGCGTCTCATTTTTCCGCTACTTAAATATAAGATTTATAGCATTTATTTGAATTTATTATTTGCAGCATTTGTTTCATTTAATTTAGTTAAATGTAATTTCTAATAATGGAATTTTATTGTTATTATTATTTTAAATACGAGCAATACATCTCGGTTTTATTTTTAAAATATACCCAAATAACATAATATACCACAAAAACTTAAATATACCGAAGTATATACAAGTGTGGTATTAGTTAAAAAATATACCAAATTAATATACCGCAAAGATATTTCAAAAGTTATATTTGGTATATTAACATAGTAGTATATACCAAAATATATCGAAGAGTACTAAAAAAATCATCAAAAATATATTGATAGTCCATCAATGTTCAATTAAGTAATAGATTTGTAAAATTATAAACTATTTAATAGAGTACTTCTCATATCTATTAAATCTAACTTCATTGTTAAATTTTCTGTCCATACAAATTGAATTCATTTACTACTAAATTTCTCGTTTAACCCATAGCTTGTGCTATGCTTCATCATCAATCAACTGCAGCTACATATAATATAGTAAATAGATAGCAAAGTGCTCAAATAACCCATTAAAAATTGCTGCAATTCTGTCAGCTCAACAAAATTGCAAATATATGTATATATCTGTAGTCTTGTGAATTGTGGCACACATCATAACCATGGGATACTCTAATAAAAATAAAACAAGCAAAGCAGAGCAAATGAATAAAAAGCTGGTTGCTGCACTCAGGCACTCGAAATTGCTGAATGAGTGTTTGCCTTTCGTTTGGCTTGGCCATGGGAAACAATCCCTCGAAATTTGTCCGACCAGTCAGTCAGTCACTCATTCAGTCAGTCAGTCAGTCAAAGCAACCGCTGCCCGCTGGAGTCTTGTGTCAATATTGACGCGCAAAATCCTTTTAATTTTGGAAAATATTCACATTTTTGGCAGAGCTTTTGCCACGCGCTTTTTCATCTAATGAAAAGCTGCGCAAATAGCTGAAGGGGGACAGAACAGTCGAAAGGAAAATAATATGGTAGAAAAAGGGAAGCGAGTCTATAGCTCGCTAGTCAAGTCTAAGCCTCTAAACTGATTAAGTTTTGATTGCAATTTGCAATTCGATTTTCGTAATAGAAAACTTTGCAGCCAACGATTTGGTTTTATGTCTCGCCTGTCTCCGCTGTCTCTGTCTTGCTGCTGTCTGCTCTGCTTGGAAGTTTTTAATAATGTTGGATCATTAATATTTCAATAATACCGTCTGGCTTTGGCAGCAGCAACGGCAGCAGTCTATTTAAAGCATAACGGCTGCCGTCCGTCTCTATTTACAGTTTGCTTGTTGCATAATTGACTTTGTCGCTTGCTTTTGCGCTTTGACTATAGCTTTGGTTATTTGCTATTATTTCTCATTTCTTTTTCATATTCTACATGGCTATATACTTGTGTGTGTATATACTTGTATTACTAGCTTTTTATGAACATGCGAATGTCCTTTATGTCCTCCTGGCCACTGCAGCCGGGACCAAGACCAAGACCGAGTCAAGCCAAAGCCAGTCAGCCATGATTTATTATGCGGCTTTTGCCGCTGCCTTTTCTTTTTCTATTAGCCAACGTTTTATGCGGCTGCTGCAGAGCCTTTTTTCCACTCGTTTCTTTATTCCTTCTTTCACTTCTTTTTATATTTTTTGTTTTTTTTTTTTTTTTCTGTGTAATTTTTGTATTTTTATACTTGAGGTCCTAAACGCTTAACTTGTCCTTTTCAATTTCGCAACGACTGCTGGCTGCGTTTTTCCTCATTTTCCCCGTCAGTGGTACGTGCTAAAATTCATTGTGCGTTTTCCCCCTTTTCATATTTCACTTTGCCGCGTCATAAATATTTGTTGTTATCCCTGTTGTGATTTGATGTTTGTGCGCTTTTATTTATTGTAAATATTATTATTTCTTTTTATGAAGATGATGCTGCCGTTGTCGATGTCGTGTCGTTGTCTTTTGACTTTGTTCTTCTCCCCTCCTTTTTTACTTTTTCACAAATATTGACAATCATAAATAATTCAATATATCCTTGTTGGCATTGCCAAAGCCTTTTTGCGTACAATAGGATTTCTGCATAAATCTAATTGCTTGTGCAATTTCACTCAATGAACGTCCATTGCTAATAATTGAATATTTTCACTATAAATTTCATTACGATGAATTTAATTGTTCACTTTGCACAAACAAAAAATGCTTGCGACTGTTGTTTGACTTGAATAGTTGAAACCACATAAGGACAACCGCAAATCCAACCACAATACAAACAATGCAAGAACAACTGACAACAGCTGCAGCAAACAGCAACAAAAACATCATCTGATTAAATAATTAAATGTTCATTTTCACACCTCAATGCAAATATTGTTGAATTGTTGAGAAATGAATGTACTTGTCGGATTCAACAATAAATCAGGCGAGCAAGAGAGCACATAATGAATAAATGATAAGCATGAAAAACGGCCAAAGAAAATATACATAAATGCAAAATACAACTGAAAAACTTTATCAAAACTAAAAACAAAACTGCTTGAAAAACACTCAAAATGAGAAAAAACTGTAGACTGAACTGAAATTGAATGTACAATTGCAAAAGATTTGTGTTAAATTTGTTTTTTGTACTTGTTCTGCGACTGCAAACGCATTTGGCCCCATTAATTAAACGGCCAACTGGGCGTATGAGTGACTCCAAAAATGCAGCCAGAATTGTCGCAATACCCAAAGCAAAAGAAATGCAGAGAGAAGTGAAAGAGAGAGAGCAGTTGGGGCGTGTGAAAAAGACAAACAATCGCGTGCGTTTTTTCGCGCTTCAATTAAATTTAATTGCATTTTGAAGGGTCATAAATCTCAAACAGCCAAGCGCATCCAAAACCCGAAAACCCAACAACGCACAACTGATTGTTGTTGTTGCTGCTGCTGTTGCTGGTGATATCGCTCTCAAGCGCAACGAATCGCAATATGCAAAGCGAGACAAAACGGGGCAACCCATTGATTAATGGGGTTAAACGAAACAACACCAGAAAATCCACCATACAAAGAAACAAAAATCGAACAGTGCAAAGAAAAATCAATCATGCAACAAATTACAACACAAAAAGGGGCATATTCTTTCAATGGCTACACACATATTTCGAACACTCGAACAAATTATAGATCATAAAAAGCTTATTAATGCCCCGCCTTATGGCCTCTTATGATGGCCATTTGGAAAAGCCAAGTGGAAAACCGATTAGCTGTCAGACGAAATTTTTCATTCATCTTTTGTCGGTGCATCCTCATCAGCATCATCAGCTCTTGGTGTTAATTTATTTATTGCTTTGACTGGCGAGAGGCTATCAAAATATTATGCTAGCAATGCTCATCCATTTCGCACACACACACAACACACACACACACATGTGCATGGCTAGACGACTTTAAAAAGCAATAATGGGAAATGCTATCGAACTTTGAGGATTGGGGGAGCTGTGTGCTATAAGAAAAACTTTGGGCAATTCGTTTTAATTATTCACGCGACGCCGTTGTTAGATTTTACACTCGCATACCCATATCAACAGCAGCAACAACAACAACCACAAAAACAACAACAACGAGTACTGCAGACAAGTGAGAGAAAGAGAGAGACACATTGAGAGCAGGGGAGAAAGCGCTTTCCACTTGATTTATGGCCTCGCCTTGACTATGGGCTTCGTATTATGTGATAAGAACATCGAATTGTTATTTATTGCTTTTGTTGCTTGCATTGCGTAATTTTTAGATTGAAATTAATTTAAAGTGCCGCACACAAAACTTGAACAAACTAAGTGAAGCTAACTTTTTAAAGGTGCTTTAAGTAAGTGAAGTAATGAAGAGTTTGCTGCAATGAAACTTCTTAAAGAAGTGTATGTTAAATTGTGCTGAAAATGGATATCATTTAATTAGATGCAGTTATCCAAAACTCAGAACATATTCTGAAAAAATATTTAATAATTCTCTTTATAAACTTTCAATAAAGTTCATATTAATTTCATGTTATCTTGCTGTCACCAAAGTTTGTTCATTACTCAATAATTATCACAATCGATAAATGATATGCCACTTTTAAGTAGCGTTTGTCTATTAATTAAGCAACTTATCTATAATATTTGTGCATTTATTTGCTTTAGCAATAATCTGATAAATTCTACACTTATTATAGTTAAATCTTCTTTAATTTTCGTAACTCAATTTTGCTGTCAAAAGAATTGTTTTTTTCTTTTGTGCCTTTTTGTGATTTCATGCCACATTTCTTATGCTCGCCACATTTGCATTCAGCTCCATTTCTTTGTCGCTTTCGATTGGATAACAGAATTGAATAGCTGAACAATAAGTGAGCATATTGCAATTGCTACTGTCAATAATATGTGCATATCGATATATCAATAGAGTTCTCATTTCCACACATTAAAATTGCTGCAGCTTTCTGCTCATAAATTTCCCACAGCAAACTGTATGAGAAAGCAGTTGACGAGAGAGAGAGAGAGAGATGAAAAGGGGGCAGCAAACAAATGGTAAAATGTTTTTGGCAAACTGCAATTTACTGCTGTTGCTGCTGCTGCTGCTGCTGCACATCGATGTTGCAGCAATTCTCATGCCCGTCTGTCCTCGTTGATATTTGCATATTTTTCCACTCAAAAGGCAATTGAAATGGAAATGACCAAAAGTAATGGAAAGAGCAAGAAAAAAACTATTGACAAACTGCAATACATATTTGGGTTATTTATTTACTGATTTTTTCAACAAAAAATAAAAAGACAATGGACTCTGAACTGGACTTGAAATGATTGTGCAGTTTATGCCAAAAGATTGCGCAATCATGCAACTGATTGCGCAATCACAACAACGCCAACTAAACTTATGCTTATCTCGCGAGACAATTGAACTGATGGCGAATTTATGAGCTGTGATTATTTGTGCAAAGTGTGTCACAAACTGGAGCCGAACATGTGGCATGTTGCGTGTTTGAGGTGTGTCCAGCAGCGTCTCTCTCGATGTCGATGTCTGCCACTTATGAGGCGCACGCATGACTGGCAACTTGCCTGCCAGTCGATGGGCACCCACAACGAGTCTGCTTGCCGCATGTTGCACGTTGCACAGTTGGCAGCGTTGCAGCTATTGTGTCGATACTCTAGTCGGGAAATGTCATTAAAATTGCTCTTCATAAATCACACAGAAGGCTAAAAGAAACATGTTACTCTCTTGCCAAGAGGCAAGCGGCAAACGACAAGACTGTGAGGCATGAGGCAGTAACCAGCAGCCAGCAGCCCGAGCATAACCTCATTTTATGCTCCATGAACTACGACGCTGCCAGGCAAAAACAACAACAACAAGAGCTCGAGAGGAGCCAAGTTTTGTATCGAGACTCTGCGTCTATTGCGTTTGCATTCACTACACTCGGCGATTTTGAGGTTTTGTTCCCAGCTAACAACTCTCATTCCACTTCCCCCAAAACTTCCTCGTCGTGTGCATTTGAAGTGAAGCTTGATTGGGAAACTGAACTCTGAGTGCGTTATGATTTCCGAACCGTCTGCAGCTTATGTGCATTGCAGTGAAAGAGACAAATGTGAATAGAATCGATGATGTGCTGCGTCTCCCTTGTTGAGCTCATTTCAAGCATAATGTGTTTGATTCGTGAACAAACTGCAAGCTACAAGCTGGCAAGACAAGCCAGGAAATTGCCATTAGCAGAGCTGTTTAACTAGATGGTGCAGGGATTATTAAAGTTCAAAACGCTGCAGGACAAGACGCAATAAGCTGATTAGAATCAATGCAAGAAGTGTGATTCAGAAGTTGAGTTCAATGTTGCACAACTTGAAATAACACTTACTTACTACGGGTCTTAGTTGCTTTGGCTGAAATTCTAACATTTTTGGCACTCTATGGTCTATTTTAAATATACCTAATATTTCATTTGGAATATTTTTAGTATTTTTGTGTTATTTTAATTCGGTTTATTCTAAAAGTTTGCATTCTATTTTAAAATGAGTACCACACTGTTATGTTCTTATTCAAATGATGGACCGGGTATCTCACGAGTCGAGCATACTCGGCTGTAGCTTTCTTACTTGCTTAAAAATTATTTTAACAACAGAAAACTGTAAACCATAAAACGTAAATAATGCTGTTACTTAAAACCCCAAACTTTTTCTTTTAACTCAGAAATAAATACTATTAAACCATTTTTCTATTTTCCCAAATAAATTTCTCTTGAAGTAAGACAAAAGCATAAGCAAAACTTTGGGAATTATTATGGCAAATATTTTGCTTAAGTTTGTTTGGCGCAAAGACATCAAGACACCGTGATATGACAACAATGCTTAAACTGAAATAAAACCCCAAGAAAAGAAAATGGAAGCAAAAAGAAGAACTCTAATGCGAGACAGGTAAAACATTGCCAGGACGAAATGAAAACTGAAAATGGTTCAGCAAACTTCTGAAGCACACATTTCGTTTCCATTTCATTCTCTCTCTCTCTCTTTCTCGCTCTCCTTCATTGGACTTTCTATATTGTATAGTGTGTCATCAAAAATGCATCACATGCAGCAGCGCATTTGCAACACCTTTTCGTTTGCCCCATTTCTGTTGCACACAGTGTGTTTCTTTTAGTTTTATTGCCATATGATTTCAAGCGAATTGCGTTCGAGAATTTGCCAAGGAACGTGCTCAAATGTGGTATTATGTGTTTAGCTTAAAGTTGGTAAAATGTTTGAGGAAAACACACATAAAAAACTGCTGTTTATGCTCGCACTTGAAAGAACTTTAAACGGTCAACGGATGTTTAGTCGAGAGCAGAGAAGAAAATGCAACAATCTGTGAAACATTGTGCGAATTAACTTGGCCAGCAACAACAAACAAAATTTCTAGGGGACACATGTTGAGGCAACGCCTTCGATTTCGATTCGTAGCGATTCGATTCGTTGTGCAAATTGTCTAATGGGGCAGCAGTCGATCTTCTCTTCTGCTTACTCCGCCCTTCCCTATGTCGACTATCTTATTCATGAAGTGTAAATTGGCAAACGAAAAAAAGCAAGCAAAAGAAATGGCAAGGCAAGTAGAAGATTTGTGTGGCAAGTCTGGCAGTAACTATAGAACTACAGCTGCAGCAGAGGTGCTTGGCGAGAGACATGCGGAAATAACATGCATTTAAGTGAATTTAGTGAAAGAACACATCAGCAACAAATCAGCAGGCGACAAACTGGAGGAGGGAAGAGTCAGAGTCGGAGTCTGAGTCTGTGATAACCGAAGAGGCCAAAAATAAAACTCGAGCTACGAAAAGTGTCGGGCAGACCTTCACTTAGTTTGGGGTTAATGTTTGCACATCGATGTTGCCCTCCACCTTCCATCTCCATCTCCATCTCCTTCTGCTGCTGTTTGTTGTTGTCATTTTACACTATTCCACTGTGGCTGGCTTACATGTGCCACAAGAGACTAGACAATGTTTGTGTGTGCTTGGTTGTGGCAGGAAATGGCAAATATAAATCGTTGAGAGCTGCGACGGATTTGTGGACGGGCAACAACAACAGCTGGCATCCACAACAGCAAAATCTCTCTTTGACATTGGACATTGCCTTTTTGCAGCATTGAACTTTGCTATTCAAAACTTGTGGCAGCTTTGACAGAGACAAATCGCCAGCTAACTGAACCCAATGACTTGGAAGAGATCCCACTTGAAGTTATGACATGCAATTAGCAAAGATTTGCTCACCGCTTAAATAAACAAGAGACTCTGCTTAACTACGAATTCTAAACAAATTTTGAGTGCAGCTGATAAATGCGACAAGATAATTTGATTTTTAGGTATTCATTGCACTTTCGTTATGTTAAAAATATGTTGCTTAAAAGTAGTTTGTCGTATTATTTATGTTTAGTTTAAAACATATTTTGAAAAGTATTTTACATATTTAAATGGATGTTTAAAATATATTCCAGTTTCCTACTAAATATTTAAATAATTGCGTAATTCTCAATTTATATTTTCGTGTGCTCTCTTTAAATTTGTATATTTCTATATAAAAATTAAAGAGGCTTTTAACTTATTTGTATACAGATATTTTTATGAATTTAAATTAAAAACTGTATGCTGTGTTTGACTTCATTTATTGCAATGCAAATTTGAAAACTTTCTGTTATAAATTAACGTAATTTTTGGGTTGAAATTGTGGCCGAAAAGTGTTTAAAACCTGCCAACGAAAATGCGCCAAATACGAGTATTTGCAGTCTGGTAACTGTTTGTTGTTGGTTGGTTTTATTCATTCAGCTGGCTGCAAAATGCGGTTGCATGCCACGCGCTGATTGCTGATGCACTTGGCCCGCGAGTTTATTAACTGTGCTCGGCACAATGCGAATGGCCAAAAGCAACGCGATTAAAATGCAATCGGGCGTCTGACGATGCACAACAACGCACAACAATCAAAAATCTACATTGGCATTGGCAGCATCGGCATTGCAATCGCAGCTGGTCCCCAAAATATGCGAACTGCGAGCAATAATAGGGATTTGAAGTTTTCTGAAAGGAGGGGAGGATGAACATTTCACAAACAGACCAAACACAGCAGGAATGCTGCCAATCAAAGCAGAGAGAGAGAGAGAACGGGGCACAGACATGTTGCAGTCAAACGGTGGCAATCGCAATTGCCCAGCGGGACTCTCTTCTGCCTCCTCTCGCTCTGTGATCGTTTGATTTGCCAAATAATTTCCCTTTCTGGCCATTGTTTGTGCATGCCTTCCTTGTCTTTGATTTCATTTGAGCAGTAAACGCATAATTATGCACAATAATTGCATTAGCAAATATGTTGCAGTTAGCCAAAGGCCGGACCCATAATTATGCACATAATTTTCCGTTAATTATTGCTGCAAATATGCAACCGAAAACGACTTTGTCTCTTAGGTTACAGCTATCTCATTAAAGGTGTTAACTCGACTAATGAATGAGGCCTAATGTGTGGTAATTTCAACACTTGGCTTAAATAGCCTAATGAATCCAATTCACAATCACGAAGAAAACTGAGTACTTCTGTAGTCAGTTTTATTCACTTGAAGGCACGATTCGGGCTGCTCAGTGGCTGCTCCTTCAGCTGCTTTTTGCAGGATAAGTGAATAACATTAAATAAACAAACAGGCAAAAAGACGAAGCAAACAACTCACATGCCAGCAACAGCACAAAAAGACTACAAACTGATGCAGTGCGCACAAATCAACAATAAAAAAATAGAAGACAAAATTCAACACAACAAAAAAATTTGAAGCTGACACAACGAATTTCGAATTCGCTGCAATTTGAAACTAAATTAAAAGCTATACTTTAAAATTGAGGAAAAGCACAAGTACTTAAAAGAAATATCAAAATTATTAAAGAAATTCAGATACAAAATTTAATAATTTACAATAATAATAAAGCAAGTTTGATTAGTCTAATTTTGAAGTTTGAATTCCAAATTTAAATGGAGAAATAAAGTTTTTAGATATGTTTAACAACAGCATTATTCACTGTATACAGATTTAATCTTCTATATAAAGTACTATCATTCATTTTTAACATTAAGTTCAAAGTATCCTACATTTAGAGTACTTTCTAAAGAAATCAACAATCAAAAGCTGAGGCAATGCAGAATTGTGCTTTGTTGTTTTTTTTTGTGTGTGGTTTGTTTCTCATTCTTTTCTTTTGTATTTGTGTTCCTTTTTTCCTCATGTAGAATTTGTTGTTGTGCTGAGCATGAAGTCTGATGCATTTGATAAGCGGCACGTACCACACGCCAAAAAGTATGCTACACAATTTTCATTCGCTTTGTTAAGCGAAGCAGAGAATCACTTGCCGCTCTCCTTCTCTCTTTCGCGCTCTCTCTCTCTCTCTCTCTTGCTCCCTTTCTCTCACTCTGGCAACTGATTTCGAGTACTTTATTATCTAATACATACACAAGAGGTAAATGTAGAATATAATGCATTTGTTTGCCACTTACATACAGAAACACTCACATAGAAAGAGACGTAGACGTAGGTGTGTGAACAATGAGCATCATAGCAAAATGGCGGTTGTTACATACCTGCAAAAAGAGGAGAAGCAAGAAAAATAGTGGAACATTAGTATAAAATCTTTACAAACAAACTCGGGTAGCCAGGCAGGCAGTTTCTGCTTTTGGCTTTGGCTTTGCCAATTGCATTAGAATTTAAGATAAGTTAGGGAATATGTTGTGCAGAGAATGAGAATTGTGTGTAGTATTGCGTTTCCATTTTCTACACAATGTTTATTGTGTGTGCATCCCAACTTGTTTACCAAACTTTATTACAACTTGGCAAACAGTCATCGTTGGCGTCGTCGTCGCCTTTGTAGTAGTTGTTGCTTTACTTTCAAACTGATTGCAGTTACAATCAGTTTGCCAGGTGTGCAGTTACTACAAGTAGTATCTATGTGTCTACATTTGCAACACACACACATCGAGATACATTGTTCATGTTCACATTGTATTGTGTAAGTTGCAACATGGCAAAGCATCTGCTGGAATTCTCTGCGAACAAAGTTAAGTGAATCGGAGAGGCATATAATTCAACTCGAAGTTGTTAAACTAAAAGCCATACTAAGTAGGCAATGATTAAGTTAACTGAAATTTAAGTTGGCCAATTTTGGTAATAATAATGTTGCTATATCTAAACATTATTAATTTTAAGATATAAATATGTACTTCTCCATTTTCAAGCTTCGTCATAAAGTTGCTTCAAATTGAACACTAAATTTAAAGGAAATTGTTATGAAGCTAGAAAATTGTCTAGAAAATTTATTGGCTATGCATTTTATATTTGTAAGCTTCATCATAAAATCTGTTACTTTATAGAGCACAACCCCTTTTTGTTATATTAGAATCTCATCTTTAAGCTGTGGCCATTTTGTCAAATCATTATCGCAAACCCGAAGCCAAAAAAAAGTGTGCTGAAGCATAAAAAATCAATAGATCGAAAATGTCATAAGTGATTTCCGCTACCGGTTGCTCTCGATTCATTTCATTCAAGCGTAAAATAATTTTGTAAAAATATTTACCCAGTTCGTGACGGGGAGAAAAATAGTAGAATGAAGTGAAATTTTTTGAAGAGCTAATGGGCAAGCCATGTTTCTCTCTCCCTCTCTGCTCCTCTCTCTCTTGCTGCTTGCGCTTGAATGCCTCGCAGCAATGCTTGTTCATATATTTGAGACGCCCAAACGGCAAATGGCGTACATCAGTGTCAGCTTAAGACTCGTAGTGTTGCCACCAAATCACACAGAGATCACACGCAAACACACACACGTATGCATACTTCTAAGATGGCGCATAAATTCCAGACGTTGGAGCTTTGGTGATTTGTGCTGCATACTCTTAGACCACATCAAACATGGAAACTGAAGCTGAAGATGGCGGAAGTGGGAAGTCTGAGGCATTAAGCATACTTGAAGTGTATGTGTGTGTGTGCACACTGGCTGAAGGTAAAGGATTTGGGAAAAACTTTAACGCCCTGGACGAGAAGCTGTCGGATCGGGGCAAAAATATGAAAAGTCGCCTGCCAAGTAATTTTCGGATATGAGTCGGGTTCGTTGCTGGGTAAAGTCTCAGCCTCAATTTCTCTCAGCTTGTGGCCCATGTGGTTTATCCGAGTATGACAGCTGCTGCTTCCTGTTTTATTTTACGCTTTTTCTCGTTTTTTTTTGTTTTTGTTTTTACGTGTGTGGTTTTGCACTTGTGACAACCACGTGTAATGCAATTATATTGAGGTAGGTTTTTATCTATATATATATATTCGCAATTTTCATTTCACTTCTCCCTCACACACACATATTTTGCACTTTATAAAATTGATGGCATATCTTTCGAATGATGTTGAACAGCTGCAGACAGCTTTTTGGCTTTACTATTGATTATGCCAACTTTGGTCCATATCAAAGTGTAAAACATCTGCAATCAGCAGATGAAATTTTAGTGTTCTGCACTCTGTTTAACTTAGCAATTACGATAAGTGAATTCTGTATAGAAAATGCAAGTATAAAATGCAGTTCAGTTCCACTTATATTTCTCAGCTCAAAGTAAAACTCTAAAATACCTTTTACTGCAATTCACAAGATACACACACCCTTAAATCCCTAGCATTACAGCAACAGGCAGCCAAGATAATTGCCAAACTTTATTAACGAATACGAAAATTTGGGGAAATGAGAACACAGTCAACGTTCAAAGGCAGCAACTAAATAAAAGGAGTTTGTGTATTGCGCGTCCATGAATATGAAATGAACTCGACTGCTGGACAACTAAGGTGAAGGTGAAGGAGAAGGAGAAGCGAACTTGTGTGGTCTGGTCTGTGCTTTGCTAGAACAGCAATAGCGACCCCAAAAAGTGTCCAGGGGGCTGTGGAGTGTCATAAACAACAATTTATGTGCTTTAATGAAAATTGGTTGAGAGGCTCGTTTGGCGTTTTTAGACAGCGCAAATAAATTAAGTCGCCTTTTCGAGTGTGAGAGAGATTCAGCTTGGGCTTGGCTAAAAATGCAAATGGTGGCGGCTTTGGACATGTTAACACCTGCCTGGACAACCCCCAACAATAACAACAACAACAACAACAAAATAGAGAAACTGCAAATACAAATTTTATGCGACTCGCGGGATTTGTAAAAAAAAAAACAGGAGAAAAGAATCGGATGGGACAACAGGGGCAAAAAAACGAAAATAATTTCAAGAGTTCATAAATTTGCACAGCGACACGTGAAATTTGTCAGTGAGGCGTCATTTTTATGCAAATCGTTTGGCGTTTGGCGAAATGTAAGCGAAAGCGAAATGAGAATCAGGCTGCCATAACAAAAACGCATATGGAAATTTTATGCAAATTCGCCATTGTAACTGCAATTTGTAACAAATTTTAACGTGAAATTGTTTGAAAACCTCACACGCACACACACAGATATGGAATGAGTGTGTGTGTGTGTGTGTGTGCTTTGAGCTGCGGGCAAATAAACATAGCATACTTTTTTGGGTAGCAGCAAACTGAGCAAATTTAATTTGCTGTGCGGCAGAAAATCAAATTGCATAAATGTCAATTTCATTCGTTTAGAGAGTGGAAGAGAGCACGATGAGGAAGTGGTTGATAGAGAGAAAGAGTATGCTCCAAAGTGGCGTCTCTTTTATTTGAATTGCCTGCCAGCGGCAAGTCAGACACACAGACAGTTTAAAGGAGTTTGTCGCATTTAAAGAGCTCAACTTTCAACTCAATTTCCGACGCCAATTTGACCAAGAGCACTTTAAAAATTGCTAGCTGAGCTGGAGAAGGAACTCCAACAGAAGCTGACCAAATATTTTGATTACTTTTGCACATTGGCAACACTTCAAAGTGTGCCGCTCGTCCCTCGTAGTCGAAGAAACTCTAGCATATTTTCAAAATAAATATTATTGTAGTAAAGTTGTCGGCGAATTTGTCGCAAATGATAAGGACACTCGAGCGAACGAGGAAGCGCAAGACATTCTGAGGATGTCACGGCACACTGTCAACGCCACTGTGCTTGTTCGTTTCCTTGTTCATCCTCTTGTTGCCAGGAAGTGCAGTGCCGTCTGTCGACAGAGCAGAGGAGCTGCCTGCCTGCCTGTTGATGACACTTTGATGTTTGGCCAAAAAAACTTGGCAAAAATTCTTTGCTACTACAGCAACTGCTGCTGCTCGGCTCTTTAATTAATGTGGCTGAGTGCAATGCGTGTGCTGGTTATGCGCCTAAAAGCAGGCTATAAACAGCAGATGTCGGATGAGCAGAGCAGAGCAAAAGGCACGCAGAAGCTCTTAAGAGCAAAGCGAACACATCATAATCAACAGTCCAAGGCGAACAACATTTGCTACCATAAAACTTGGCCAAAATGTTGCCAAGCTCCCCTCCCCCCACTCTGTCTGCTAAACGGGCAAACTGTCTGCACTTAATGGAAAATGTCAGTTTGCCTGCAGCGTCAAAGGTTTTATTGAAGTTTCCACTGAAGCAACCAAGCAACCAACCACATTGTGCGTCGCCTTCAACTACCTTTTGGCTCCCTTCACATACTATACTTTTGCTTCCGTCTTTCTCTTTGACTGTCTTGTTGTCTCTCTTGTGGCCAGCAGCCAGCAGCTTCGCCTGTTAAACTTAACGAACCGGAAGCGCTAAAAGTGAAGCAGCCTCTCAAATGGCTAAGCCAGTCATCCTTTCTTCGTCTTGGCAAAAGTGCGGAAATCTGATGATCTGACGAGCAAACTGTTATTTGAAATATTAGATAGCCTCTTTTTTTATACAACTGCAATATATTTAAATTGCTCGCTCGTTTGCTACACAAGTACGCGATTTCAATGTGCAATGACACCTGCTGAAAGAGAGGCATCATAATTTTCCAGAGAGTAATGACGACAACAGTTGTTGTTTTTCTCAAGCAAATAAATATAATGAGCGTGCCATAAATTTTCAAACGACCACTTAATGATCTCATTTAAAATGCACTTGATGTCACTAGTAATTTCATCTTTTCTTTAACAGCAGCTAGTATTTTTCTTGAGGTACCAAAATCTTGTTAGATAACAGTTGCATCGATAAATATGCTAATATACGAATTTTGTAATTGATTCTTCATACAGTTTTCTACTGCAGTATCTAAATTTGTATCTTTTGTGAGCTGTAACAAGTCTGCTTAGAGAATTTCATCGAAGCTTTGGTTGAGTTCTCTCTCATTCATTTTCACAACTTCGGAGCAAATTTCAACATCAGTCATTAATATTTTAAATCTTGCCATACAATATTCTTTTGCTTTCAACTCTTTCAAATATGAATACCAAAATTAAGACATTGAATAAGGCAGTTGGAAATGGACTGACACCGATTACCAGATTGACAACAGATATTCCCGGCAATAAAGTAACACACGACAAGAAGATCTACAGCTCGATGTTTGAGATCTTTGGCCGTGTGCAAGGCAAGTTAAAAAAGAATATAAAAGTAATAGTAATAGTAACTTTGTTTTATCATTTCTTTAGGTGTTTACTTCCGCAAGCACACTTTGAATAAGGCCAAGGAACTTGGTCTCAATGGCTGGTGCATGAATACACAAAATGGCACCGTCAAGGGCATACTCGAGGGACCGCAAGATCTAATCTCTGAAATGTGAGTGGCTCTCTGCTTAAGAGTTGCAGCTACTAATTTGATTTCCTTAGGAAACTGTGGCTGCAACACAAAGGCAGTCCACGCTCCATCATTGAGAAGGCAATTTTCACGCCAAACGAACCGATTGCCAACTACAATTTCCATTCGTTTACTGTGCGACGTTAGGCGACATTTTTTCCCCCAACTGTCTCTGTTTCGATTTCCCGCTGTGCAATTAATTCTAAATATACATAGAACATATGTCAGAAGACTAAATCATTTGCCTTGCTACGTGTTGCCACGTCCAACTTTTTTTTGTATTATTGTCATAATACTTTTGGTTAGGCCACAAATGTCGAAAGTTGTGCGGGCAGCAAAAAAAAAAACTTTTGCCCACAGCTTCTGGGAATTGGCCTGACAATTGCTTTGGCCACGCGTTCAACTCCCATTTGGAGTCCAATTAGTTTGCCAACTATCGAAAGAAGAAACACCACAAAAATGGGACGCCATCTAATATTTGTGCAGCATTTACGCATTGACAACAAATTGTCAGAACAATTTCAATTTATTCGCGCAGCCATCAAAATAAATATTTTCCCTCGCTTAAAAAGTTTGCAGCACTTTTACCAATTTAGCGACAAATATTGTTGCAAGTTAAAAACAAAAATAAACAAAAAAAATTTGCATAAATAAAAGTTTTGCGAGTTTGCAACGTAACAGTTGGCGCTTGACAGCAATTAAAAAAGGCCGCGCACCATTTGGTTTGCCTTTGGCAAGGGAATATCTCTCTCAACTCCTGACTTTTACGTTACTTTCGTTATTTTTTTAGCCGTCTGGCACTTTATTATAAACTGTTAAAGCCGCAACAAATTGCAAAAACAAACGAGAGCTTTGTAGAAAATTGAAATATTTTACAGACACATTTATTAAAAATAAAAAGTAGAACCAAATTTTTGTATGTTGTCGTAAATAAACTACCAAGTGTTGTTTGCATTCCAAATACCAGTTGTAGCAATTTACTTAATCACAATGGCTGCTCTGATTACAGTTGTTGTTGTTGTTTGCTCCGATATCGTACTGTTGCATTTCTTCGAGGTCTCACACGATCTCGGCTCAACTCCTGCTTCAGCAGCTGCTTGAAGAGCAACATTTTGCGCGTTGTCTCCGCTGTGCCAGCTGCTGAGCTGAACTGTATGCCAGGATTTGGGCGAGATCTAAATACAATATTAAATTAAGACTTCAATATATACATATTTTGATAATTTTACGTACTTTACAATTTTGTCAGCCATTTTTAGACCTCGAAATGTTTTCTATACCTATTTCACTCGGTAGTGTTTACGCACGGAGAATTTTGATAAAAGTTGAGAGCTACAAAACAATAAAGGAAGCTAATTTATAAATACATTTTTGGAGTTTAAGCCCAGCCTACTTTGCATACATTTAACAGTCTAAATAAGTCTTGTACTTTCATAACCTTTTAACCGAAAAAAAGGAGAAAAAATGAAGTCATTAAATTTCATAATTTGTATTTGGAATACAAAACAGGCAAAACGGCAAAGCGGCACGCAAACAGATAAAAGCAGCCGACAAACAAGAAGCCTGAAATGGATGGAGATGGCAGGAACCAGGGCAGGTTTCGACAGCGCCGATAATCAATTCCGTTTCCGCTTTTGTTGCTGTTGCTGTTGTGTAGCGTGCGTGACCCCAAAATATGCATAACATATACATACATATAACGTGGAGCACACATCAAATTATTGTAATCATATTGTGGCACGAGGCAAACAAACTAAAAGCCATGGATTAGCTAGAGAGCTGCTACAGTTTTGGGGCAAAGGAGCGAAGAACGCCCCGCGATGGGCGTGGCATGCATAATGCAAAAGGCTTGCGTGCTTGCAACATTATGTTGCATGCAGCAGCGCAACTGTGCCATTAGCGGTGATAACGAGTTCATTGACGAGTTCATTGGCACATTGATTCTCCTATTGATTATCGACGACAGCCAGGCGTGAACTGAAGACTGTCGAAAATTGAGCTGTTAATGTGGCGCCTTCAATGCAAACATCAACATAAACTTGGCTAATCAAAGTCTGTTTGTAGGCAAATGGCTGCGGCAACTATTGAGAGCTTATGCTACTTCGTCTTTGTGGTCTTTGGGGCATATTTGATCAGCGAGATAAACCCAAGTCACAAAGTTTTCAACTATTTTTTATGTGCGACAAGGATAAGAACTTTTGCTAATATTTAATCACAGATAGCAAGAAAGTATTTAAAATGCTAGACTTATAAAAAGCTGTTGGCGAATATCTAATCAGTGCAAAGAAAAGTCTTTAATATTTCTCTTGCTATAATTTTTTAGCTGATTAGAGCTAGCAACAATATTAAGCTTAAGTTATTAAAAAGTTAGATGAAGGGTAAACTTTGGATAAGGTAATGCTTGTGTTTTGTTAAACACCAAATACTTTTGGTTACTATGAATTTAAAATATATTCCTAAAATATTATAATTTAGATTTATTAAACATATTTATACAACTCCATTCACATGTTTCTTTTGTTAATTAGTAATGATGATAATACTGCTTATATTCTGTTCAACAAAAAAGGGAAATAAGTTACTCGGTATTAGAATTCATTTCCAATAATAATATTCTTATGAAATTTACTTATTCAAAGTCTTTCATATGTTTCCTAAATATGTAGATTCTTCCAAAAGCGACTCAAACAAATGGCAAACGAGACTTCGCTTCGGTTATGTTCTAACTAGATTAATACCAAATTTTCGATTCGTCTGCTTGCAAGTGGATTTTGTGGCTTTAACCCAGCAGCAACTCCAAGTCGTTTTTTCCGGTTAAAGCCAAAGCACTGAAAGGCTTTATGCCACATGCTGCATGCAGCAGCTTATTACAAATGCAGACCGTGTTCGTCGCGCAATATTGAGCCCGACAAAAGCTGTGCCGACGACTGTTTGGCCAAATCTCAATGCGAAAGACATGCAAAGACCCCACAGCAGCAGCCATCGAGGATTTGGTCATATCCAGCAGCACTTAGGATGAGGCAGAGAGTCGACTTGTCTAGACGTAAATCCCTGCCAAAACCCTCCGCAAAAAAGAAATAGTATTGCATGCTACAATCAAGTGGAAGCGCAAAACAAAAATTTAATATTAAAAATTTTGATAGTTACCGCAATAGTGCAGCGCTAATTTGCCACGTGCAACATGCAACAAGCAGCTCGTTTGGCTTGTTGCCACAGCCACCCGCAAACATTGGAAAATCCTCATGCATTTTGCAGTTTGCATGTTTGACCGCCGTGTTGCGTGCAAATTTGATAAATGTCGCATTTGATTAGCTGGATTTCCCCACCTAACCAGCAGCAACAGCAACAGCAAATTGAGAAATATTCACAACAACTGAAGTATGGAAAACATTGCATAATAAATGAAACGCGATAAGGAAAAATCTTGTTTTGTTTTTCCCCAAAGTATTTGCAGTATTTTTCATAGCATACCTAAAGGCGCGCTCGCGGAATGCGAACATACAAAACTTTTGCTTGTTTGCGGCAAATACTTTTTGAATTTCAGTTGCAAGCTTTGATTTGCAGGCCAGTTAGCGACGAGCGATCCCAAGTGCCCGAGGCCAAGTGTCAAAAGTTCGTGGCTTTGAAGCTGCTTTGGGTTTTTAACACCAAATGCCACTTGCATGCCGCCTGTTCAAGTCCCAGCAAACTTTTAGCCCTTTTTTTGGGACTGAGCTTAGAAGCCTTTTGATATTCGGGCATGTCAATTACACATCCTACACAGCCTTTAAAATGCCCACTCGCCAAATGCTTAGGAACATAAAACTGGCATAAAAGATGTGAGGAAATTATGAACAACGGAATGTGAGCACACAATCAAAGCAAGAGATTTATAATTATGCGTAAGATAGTTGAGAAGCTAAATGAAAGAGATTTTAGGAATAAAATGAAAAAAGAGTAAGTCGAGGATGCTCGACTGTGACATATCCATTTTCTATAAAAGCTAGATAATGCGGTTATATTCTTAAAATATACCGAATTAATATACTCAATAAACTAAAATAAACAGAATATTTGGTAGTATATTGATATACCAAATGTATCATTCGGTATATTTTGCATGATATATTTGGTATATTAAATATACCAAATATAATTTTCGTTATATTTGTTATGTTATAATTGGTATATTTAATAGTATATCAGTAAACCAAATATATATTTATTACCATATCGATCTACCAAATATAACATTCGGTAATTTTAGTATTTTTAAAATATACTTTAAACTAAAGAGTATACCATATTGTCAACCAAGGACACTAAGACTACTGAAGCCGATACATAAAACTATTTCTTAAATTATTTTGGCAACTTGTGAACTCAGTCGGAGATGTCTCCTTTTATCTGTTACACACTTTTCTTAAATGCACAAAGTTATAAAAACCTTTTACCCAATGGGTAGTGGGTATACAAATAATTATACAGAATTTTGGGACAGCATAAATTAAGAAAATAGTTACAAAGTGCAAGTTTCGTTGTATTCTATTTTAAAGATAATGCATTGCAATTTTATTTCATTTCATTGCTCTTCGGTATTTCCTTTTGCACACTTGACAATTTCCATTTACCACAGTGTAACGAAAGCAGGCCAACGAAGATAACGAAAGCGAAACAAATGCAGGCCACATCCTTATTCTGCACTTGGGCCAAATCCAAAAGACAATGGCACTAAAGTTGGCCAAGCAAATTGGCTTTGCAAAACTCAATTAGTTATGCGCATTTTTTAACAAAACTCTCGCCACTCCTTACAAAGGCTACCTATAGTGGTAGTCTGCTATCTCATTAATATTAACAGAATGCGCTGGACCAAGTGCAATCCACTTTTATTTCAATTTTAATGAAGGCCTCACCGCCCAATGCTATGCAACAGTTTTTCTTTTTATTGCTCGCCTTCCTCTGTGCTTCTGCTTGTCTTTCTTCTTTCTTCTCCTTGCTCGGATATATTGTTCATTGTTGTGTTTAAATTTGTGGCACTTCTGTTTCGCTTGTTGTGGTAGCGATAAAACAACACAGTGCTCCAAAAATTGACCCAAATACGAATGTTCCACCTGCCCTGTTCTCTGTTCTCTTTCCTGCCTTCTTTTCCTCCCTCTATCTATGTATATTGTACATACTATATTTATTGTGCAAGTATTTCATTGTTTCGGCATTATAATTTATGGCCGAATGGCAAAACAGAACGAAATCCGGAAAACAAAGCGGAGGCAGAAGCACTGAAGTGAGCAAAGCTCCACTTTATCAATAGCGCTATTGTTGTCACCCCTTAAAGTTGCAAACTCGAATAACATGCGATAGCCAAAAATCGAGTACAAATTTAATACAACAATTGCAAGAGGAATTTAATTTAAATTAAATTGAGATTTTAATTGTGCTTAAGACAATTGCAAATCAATAGCAAGTTTTGTATTGTATTTAGCAACTAAATACATTTTAATAAAATGTATAAAATAAGAAATAGTTTGTGCAATAAGAGTCTGGTATACTCTGTACTCTATGGTATATTTAAGATGGAAAATTATATCAAATATAGCATTCGATAAATTATTATATTTTTTTAGTATACCCAGTTGGAATACTTTCTGAATAGTACCGCATTGAGAACCTGATTAATAGAATTTTTTTTTTTTGCCTAAACTTCGCTTGCACAACTTCCGCTCTCTACGATTTAAAAGTGAACTGAGAGCTAACTTCATCATCGTTATCATCATCAGGCATCGTGCTCCGCAGGCGTCTAATCCTGTTAAAGCTGCCAAAAATCCACGACAAGGCTCAACGCGTCGATATGATGCAAACAAAAACAAAATCCAGCAGGCAGACAGACAAAGCTACAAGCCTAAGCTGCTGCTGCTGCTGCTGATGGCTCTCTCTCTCTCTCTCACTCACTCTCTCTCTATCTTCAGGCTTTGGCTAGACCCTGGGGCGCTTTACAACAAAGCAAAATACGATGGTAAATAAAGGCACAAACGCTGTCAGCGGGCGATGAATGAAAATCAAAGCAAATCAATGCGAAGCTTTGTCCGTTGTGCGCTACCCTCACTTAAATGTGATGAAAATTGAAAATATACTTTGGCAATTTTCGTGGCCTTTTGCCGACAATGAAATATGTCAATTTCAATTATGCGAAAGCGACAGACCACGCCTATCAGTGCATACAACGCCCCCAGCCGCAGGCAATTGAAATGTCACCAACGCGAATTGTGAAGTCCCCTTTTTCCCCCTTTTCCTCGGTGAAATGGAGGGACCAACAATTTGATGTTGAATTCATGAATCTATTTCAGACATTTCGACAAATGTGTCAATTTTATGTTAAAATCTGTATCGATTACCACACAGCAATCGGAATTTTATCTGAAACCTTATCGAGGCAAAAAGACATAGAGAGAGAGGGGAGACAGATTGAGTCTTCAGTGTCAGACGGGTAATTAGAGTTGTTTTGGGCGTATGAAATGTAAATTGCTGACAGTTGTGTCGCCCAAGGCAACGAGTCTCTCATCTTTGGCCAGAAGGGGAAGGCCAATAAAAATAGAGAGACAGAATGTAACTAAATCGAAAAGAATTTACATTTCTCAAAATGCAATTATTGGAGCGAATTAATGCAACAGGTTAAAGAAAACAATTTAAAAATTACCTATTTAAATTTAAAGTGATTTATAAATGATTTTAAGAGATTCAGATTGAGATGCAGTTAATTTAAGAAGTTAATAATGTAAACTAATATTTTTGAGAAGGATTGAGCACAAAGTTGATGTTAAACTTAAACTAATCAAAAGTATTTTTAAATTAAAGCATATATGAAAACCCCTAAAGAAAGCATTTATAATACAGTACTTAAAGTTCATTCGAAAGTTATACACAATATTTATATAAATTATTTTAAAATTTAATTATATGCCAATTGAAGAAAGCAAAGATCTTACTAGAAAATTAAGAAGAATAAATCAACTGAAAAATGTAATTAGGTTAGTCCTTCTTTTTAAATATCTTTAAAAATAATTCAATTTGTTTACAGAATTCTTAATTTTGTATTCCATGACTAAAAAACGGTAAAAATGCCTTTCTTTATCATAAATAAACCTGATCATGCACAGACAGAAAACCATTTAATCATATGCAAATAAGCATATAGAAAATATTGAATATGTTTGCAATTGCGCAGCGCTAACTTCAACCTGGAAAAGGGTGCGATTTCCTGGCAATCAAGAAATCGATTAAAGCAGACAGCAGACAGAAGAAGTCAGCAGAGTGGCAGGAAATACAACGTCTGGGTCTCCGACTTTAATGCCAAGTTGGTCATTTAACCAGGCGAATATCTTTTAGTGTCCATCAGACAAAGTGACTAACTGACTGACTGACTGCTTGATTGATACGCAACTGGCAACTGGCAACGTGCATCGTTGAAATTGAACTTGAAAAGTGCACAGCACTCTCTCACGATTGGCAACAAAAGGCAACAGCAAGAACGACTAGGAAAAATGTCATGTCGAAGACTCTTGGCACCGCCTGTCGACGATATGATCTCGTCAGTGCCACAACGAGGCATGTAAGAGATAGAAGATGGGGAGTCAGAGACTTTTGTCGTCTACAGTTCCGGCTGTGGGCGACACTTTGATGTGAAATTGATGATGATTGAAAGTTGCATGGGGCGCGCTCACATAGCGAGCAGAGAGTTCCCTTTGTGACATTATGCAATGTGTTATGCTGTGTGTTCTGTTGCCTGGCATACAAATTAAACAATTAAATCGAAAACAAGGCAATGTCTTGCTGGTTTCATTCTAATATCTATCTCGCATCTCCCGTTGCTAGATATGTGTCAAAACTACTTTGGTGGCATCGTAAATTCAATTCTTAAGCTTTTGCGTCACCAGCAGCTGATGATTGTCATCATCATCATCATCTACAGCATGGTGGAGGAGAGGGGCGAGAATGCTCATTGCATTTTTATCACTTACGCGAAATTGGTTTTTATGTGCCAGAGCCTCATGTGCGCCTATTAAATTAAAACGTTCGTCGCCTCTTCTTCCTTAGACGACGTCGGCGGCACTCGACATCAATTTCCACATCACAACTAGCACAAGCACAATCGCAATCGCAATCACACACAAGTCTCATACAAGTGAAGCTGAGAGCACTTGCAGATCCCACTCCGAAGGCGCACAAGGCAGTTAAATAAAATGCCCAGTCGCCGTTTAAGCGATGACAATCAGCCAAATAGCCCAGTGATATATATCGTAGTCATACTCAGACTTCTTATAATGAAATAGCAGCAGCCACTTTAGGTGCCAGTCTGTTTCCTCCCCTTCCTTCCTCTTACACTCATCTCTATCTGCTGTCTCCTGCTGTGCTGAGACACATCTTTTGTCGCCTGCATTGTTTATTGATTTATAGGCGCAGCCTTATAAACTCACAATGAAACTTGGCAGCACGACAGCTGCCTGATTGCAATGAATGTGTAATGGCTCGGTCAGCAGCTGAGCTTGCTCAGTAGGCGTCAATAAGTTAAATGTTTTATATGACAACTTACGCATAGTTTTGGCTACTTAACCGGACAATTAAATCAAGATTATTTACCTGCAACGAAAGAGAGAATAAACTTTATTAGTTTTGTATTGGCAGTAATAAGTAAGGTAATAATATTTATATGTATACATAATTAGCATAAAGTAAAAAGAAAAATATTTTAAAATCTTAAAAAAAAGACTAACATTTTATTGGTTTTTTGTTTGACAATTTGTTTCGTACACGGAGAAAAAATAATCTAGATTGAAAAGTATATCTTAATTTAAAATTTTTTCGATCTGAAAAAGATATTTTGAAATAAAATATTTGAAACGAATTAATTTCTTTTCTTTTCTTAATAACTTTGATTTATTTTCTATGTTCATATTTATTTAACTGTCAATTATAATTTTTTTAAAATTTTAAAAAATATAGAAAAATATTTTGAAATATCTTTTCAAGATTTCGTCATTAATTGGATTTATAAAATTTGTTTTCCAATTTTGTTGAATTTTATGTACTTTCTTTGTTCACAAGTTGCTAACTAGCAAATATTTGTAGTAAATTAAAAACAATTTATAGTTGCACTTGTATCTCTTAATACACAATACGAATAAATTGCTACTATATTTTCTAATTGCTATAGCTGCACATAAAGTTTTTGGCTAAGGGCAAAATAAATATATACGGAAATTCAGGCAGCCACATTGACACCTGATGTTTCAGTTTGCTTTTGTGTGCATTTCAGACTATAACCAAATGATATACTATTAATTTGCACTGCCTCTCTATTGCAGACTATATATGACTATAGTCAGTGGCAAGCCGGACAACAAACAAGGCTAGTAAACGAAGCCACCGACCGAGATAAAACCACTAGTCGAACAAACCACACTCTGCTCTCTGCCAATGAAAAATCTGTCAAGCTCAGCAAACTGACAACTTAATGCCACAGCAGCCAGAGCCAGGATCTAATACGCTAGCCAAGGAGAGAGAGTTGGAGCCAATGACTTTCGTTAAAAGAAGGAAACCACTTGACTATGTTGGGAGAGGGGACAAGGGTCAGAGACCATGACTGGTCAGTCAGAAGAGACGAGTGCGAGTTCCGAGTTCTCTGTCTGGTCTCTGTGGTAAAATTTAATTTAACATACAATTCAAAATGCTGTGCGACAAAATGCAATAGCTACAGAGAGAGAGAGAGAGAGGTAGAGTATTGGCTGTATCCAGGCAGAAACCAAACTCAGACCACAAAATACACAAAATGTTGCCAGGACACAAAAGAGAGACGTTGGAAGCTCGCATGGACAACGCATTACTTGGGCTCAACACTCAATCCCTTAATTATATTGAGTGTATGAAATCCTTTAGCCACACAATGCGCCCCACACACACACACACACACACACACACACGGACAAATCCAGGGCAACAGGAAGTGAAAGTGGCCCCAGACACAACAGAGGCTGAAGGCAGGCAATTCCATGTCCTTGAACAACGCATAATCCAAGCAATTTGCAATTTTTGGTAATTTAACTTGACAAAACTTTTTAATGGCCAATGCCAGGCGTGCAGCTCAGCTCTTCACTGCTCTGCTCGAGGGGTTCAACGACAACAGCCACACAAAAAAAAAATTGACAATGAATCCAGCTATCCAGTTATCCATACTTTCGAGAATAGACGCCATTTGTGGCGGCTTTCAATTGGATTTGCAACTGTTGCAACTTCTGTTGCGTTGTTAAAACTCAAATCCGCATACAACTCGAGTCGAAACCCTTTTTTTGGCCTCTGCCATAAAACCATAATTTTTGATTGTTATGTACTTTAAGCGGATTTCAGCTAAGGGAATATTTTCTTTATTTTTTAAATCTCCTTTTTGCGTTGCTACTGTGTGAATGCAAATTCTCGCATCGAATGTTTTTCAATTTCGTATTTTGATGTTGGTCTATTATGTTTTATGATTTATGGCCGAGGACCATTAACTGCGGCTTAAGGCGTTAATATCCTTCTGCGCCAAAAGGGTTTAGCAATTTATACGCGATGATTTGATTTTAATCTCTGTTTGCTGCGAATTTCTACTGTTTTGCTTTTTGTTATGCTATTGTTATGATTCCGCGTGGGATCTGTTAATGTGCGCTGATTTGTGGCAGCAAAAATATTTGTGGATTTAGCTTAGGCTTAACTGGGCTCAAGTGTGGCAAGGCAGGGGTTAAAATTAGATGTCAATTTGTGGGAATATAATCAGATGAAAGCAAATCTAATTTGGGCCATAAATGGGAAGTAAAATTATGGGAAATTAAGCCAATTAATTTTCTCAGGAATAGAAATTATTTGAAGCTCCATTTAATTAAAAATTATGTAACATTAAATTTAGGAATTTCGTAAAAATGAAATATTACAATTTATTAGATTTTCATTGGTAAATAATTGGCAATTATTTAAAACTAATAATTGCTTTGCTGTTGCAGGAAATCAAATATATTTAATTTCTGTTGTAAGGTTCATGAACTTCATAAATCATTTGAAAACTGATCTATCAACTTTGTGAGTTTCTACTCACAAATTCTGTAGCTGATGAAATTGCCAACACTTTGAAAACTTGCTACGAATATTTATAGCTCTAATTACAAATAACAACAGTTTGCGTTGACAACAACAACAACAACAGAAGTTACGCCGCACTGGGAATATGAACAGTGCAACAACAACAACAACTGCAAGAAGAAAATATTTCGACCATAAGCCACGATTTCATATAGTCAAGGTCCTTGGTTGGCATAAAAACAGTTTAACTGTCAGTGAAAATGACAAATTGCTCGCGAAGGATTTGATTTTAAATGCAATGCGTTGCAGTGGAAATTAAGTAAAAGTGCGCAAAACTTTGCAGGGAAAAACCCCTAACTACCGTTACCGTTAGGTGGAAAAACCAACCCTCAAGCTCCTCTCGCGCTCTCTCCACGTTGCGTCATGGCAACGGCAGCAACCACCGAAAATCTTGCCAAAAAGAAGCGCAACGGAAACGGAATTAAAAACAGCGACGCATTAGAGGAGGGACACCTTGTATTCCGTATTCCGTATTCCAAAAGGGGGAGAGTCCAAGAGAGGGGGAGGAGGGAGAGAGGGTGCCACAGTAGAGAATAACAAGGGGTGTGTGTGTGTTAGAGCCAGCTATTGCGGCCGCCTTTTATGTTTTGTACGGGAAATTAGGAATGGACAAAAAAGCCAAAAGGATTTTTCAGTCTATGGGTTAGCTGAGAGGCATTATCCAGACCTGGAACGAGAATGAGTATACGTAGAACGGGAGCTTGGGAGTATAAATTAATCGTGTAGTCGCTCAATGCTCAATGCCCAGTCAGACGTTTTATTGCAATTTCAAAAATGCCTATCAATGTTGCCGGGGACACGCACGTGCAACAAGAGAGTGGTGGGGAGAGAAGGGGAGGGTGGTGCGGTGGTTGTACATATGATGAGCTCAACATATAATACTACGTATACAGAGAAGAGTTTGAGCTATCCGCTTATTAAAAATATTTGTTTGTTTATTTTTGCTGTCTGCTGTCTGCTGCAGCTAAACTGGGCATTGTCTTGTATCTAATGTTGCTGTTGGATTTATTTACGACTCGCTGGGGCATATAATTAAATTTTCAAACTTCACCTTTATCAACCTCAACGGACATTGCACGCACACTCACACACACACAGAGCAACACGTCAACAGCTACGATTGCGGAATTTGAGTACATTTCCATGCTCATTTTATCGGTCTCTTTTCTATGTATGTTGTGCAATCCATTTGATGCTCTCCTGTTACTATTTATTTTGTTGAGGGTTGTGTGCTTTAAAATGTAAACACATTTTTATTTACTATATATAATTATAAACTAATTTCTATAATAGTAACTGTGTGGAGAATGGAAATGTCATATTCAAGAACTTGACTACAGCTCTTTTTAATTGGAAAAGAACAAAAAAAGATTTATTGAAATTGAAAAATAACTAATTAAAACTACTAATATTTATGAGATTGAATGTCAAAATCTAAATTATAATGAATTATTTGATTATTAAAACAAATTATTAAAATAAAAAAAAGATGTAAAATAATATGAAAATGCAATTTTTATATGAGCACTTGAATTTACAAGTTCAATTGCATTTAAAAGTTGGAAACAATATCTTCATTAAAATGTTAAATATCAAATAATATTATCAATAATCTAATTCACTTTAAAGGTCTAAAAATAATTAAATTGTTAAGATTCGAATATAATATATAATTACAAACTTGCATTTCCTTGCATAATCTCTACCATTTTTTCAATATTCTCCCCAGTGACGCAAATCAGTTTGAATGTAATTACTTTAGATACTTTTGTTAACACTGGTTTGGCTTACATATTGCCAGATAAGCTGTAATGCATTTTGTCGCCCCCAGCTTGTTGGCCAACTACTATTCAAGCATTTGCCGCCTTTTCAATGCAATTCTATTGCAGCTTAATGCAGCATTTCCAGCTGTAGCTGTCTGTGTGTGTCTATGTCTGTGTCTGTGTCTTTTGTGTGGCATGTAATTGCAAATCCAATTAATTAACGAACTAACACAGTCACTACAAATGTGCTACTAACTGAGACATAAATAGCACACGACCAGACACGGACTTACACATCAGTTACAAATACAAATACCAAAGACAACGACAAGTACCCTCAAGTCTAATGTATGCCATCTATCCATATACCTTATATAGTGTGAAGCTCTGTGTGTGTTCTACAATTTTAAAGTGGTCGCAGGGGGTGGCGGGGGGATATAAAGGCACAGCCAGTCAGTCATCCAGTCGGAGAGTGTTCAAGTAGCATCTGGCATCGTTTTTGGGGACGCTTCAAGTGCGTCTCAGGTTGACAAATGTACAACAATTAAGTGAAAAGTTCTTCGGATCCAATGATGATGATGATGATGATGATGCTGCCTCGAGGTTGTCAGGGAAATTGAAAAGTGAAACCTGGCGCACAGATACCGACCGAAAACAAAACTTCCACGGATTTATGTCGCACATTATATGAGAGCAAACACAACAAGTTTTACTTGGAAACTAAAACCCCACAAAAACAACCACAAGCGCTAACGCGACATCAACATCAATTTCACTTTAATGTTTCCGTCCTTCACATGCTGAAAAACTTGAAGAAGAGAAATTATGCTAATAAATCGCAGCGACACGTGTCGTTGTACTCTCCTCAACACACAAAACAAAAAACTTAATGGACATGCGCCACGAAATATGCATTGAATACACTACACTTTGTATTTTTTTGTTTTTTTTTTTTTTTTGAGTGTTGCATTCCTTGGAAGGGGATTATGAACACGGCAGGCAGCAGGTCCTGCTGCACGCGGTGTTTACACATCATTTACATAAAACGAGCAACCGTTTCTTTTTTCTCCTTTATACATATTTTTTGCAATTTCTTGAGCCGCACTCGATGGATGGGAGAAACCTGTGCCCAACAAAGTTGTTAATTATACTTGACTGGACGACAGGCTCAAACTCCCGTCCAAAGAAAAAACAAGGAAGAAAGCTACAGACGAGTGTGCTCGACTTTGAGATATCTGTTACCCATTTTTTAATCAAAATATATTCTACAAATATTCGGAAAATATACCGAAAAATAAAAAAATATACAGACGGCTATGTTTAGTATATTGACATAGAGTGCAGAAATGGCAAATAATATGTAAAATATACCGAAAATATGTCACAAACGACAAAAATATACCAAAGGCTGTATTTGGTATATCGATATAGTAGTTATCTGCTTGTAAAATATAAGATGTTGTATAAAAATACTCCAAAAATATATCGTAAAAATCCTAAAATATAACGCAAGCCTTATTTGGTATGTCAATTACACTCTTCACAAAAATTCGAAGTGTGACCGAAAGCATTATTTGATATAAATAACACATGCTGTCGAAAAAAAAATATATCCAAGTCTCTGACATCCAGTGTTTCATAGCTCGACTGTTGACACTGATCAAGAATATATACACATATTACATACATTTTATGCAGTCACAAAATTATAATACCCTGCTACCGCATGAGATGCAGGTACCCAGAATTAAAGCCAAGTTCGCGCGACCTGCAACGCTTTGCCCAGTCAAGCGCTGATAATAAAGTGTAGCATGGGGGAGGCGGAGAAGTGGGAGTTATACGGCGATATGGTATTCAGGAACTGGGTCCGTTTATGACGTGCCCGAAAAAATAACGAAACCATTAATCAGCGCCTCAGTTAGTCGCTTCAGAGTTCGCTTTCTCTGCTCTGCTTTTCCATTTGCCACTTCCACCTCTACTTCTCTTTCTGCTCATTTGCAGCAGGTCGCGTGCGTCACATTAAGAGCGACCAGCCAAACGATTTTGCAGATAAAGACCAAGCGATCAAGAAAACAACCAACGAAAATAAAACCTCTATACATATTACCTAATTGCAGTAATTAATGAGCTTAGTTTACATTTGTGATGAAGCTTAATTAAAACAGGACGCAATGAACCGAACTCAAATTATGAGCTCTCTAATAGTTTGGCTGTTCTAGCTTTCCTAAAAGGAAAGCGACAGTAGCAAAAATGTACTATTTTTTATGAAAGTGGAAATTAATTTGGAGCGTGAATGCAAACAAACATAGATTTTAATTGCAATCATATAAATAATTTATATAATTGATATCTTGCTTTAAAGATTTAGGTTGTTTCACCAGTAAAATGAAGCATCATTGTAAATATTTCATAATTATATAATCCATCTCAATTGTGCCTAATACTTGTCAAATTAATTTGAAACCTAAATCAAAAGTCAACTCATTAAAAGTGCTTTTGCCTCAATCGAATGTAAACTAAATCCCACTTAAAAGCAATCAAATGAAGCAAGAAAATGTGGCAACTTGAGCTCCAAAGCAATTAAATAAATAATTTTTGGCTTGTGCAAATGAAATATCAATAATTGTTGACAAGCCTGTAGATGTTGTTCGCAACAAATTGATATGTGTAAATAATTATGCTTGAAATGGAAAACATATTTTGGTGCATGTATGTATCATAAAGTAAATATCAAATCAATGTTCGAAGTAATTGTAGAGGACGCAAAGCGGCCATTAAACTAATTGCATACATTTCACATTTTATTGCGGACATTCCCAAAATGCCAAATGTTTAATATGCAGAGAAATAAATGTTTCTCCTCCTTCTCTTTTCGCGTAGCGGCTTCTAAAAGAGCAGAAGTCATACACAGCACACATCGATTGGCATTTAACCTGAACCAACAACATATGGAAAATCAAAAGCGGCTAAAAGCGAAAGCAAATTGCTCGAAGGGTCGTCGCTGCCGCTGTCAAACCACCTGTGCACCACCCAACCACCCACCCACAGATGCCATTCCACTCACAATTTTGTGAATGGGTTGTGCTATACAAAGAGCAATCAAACTCCTCTTACTCTGCCTCTGCCTACCTCATCCTCATCCTAAGCAAATTTCATACGAAATTAAATTAGAATTTTCGGTAGTTGTTTGTGTGTGTCTCTCGTTCTGTCTGTTCTGTCCTATCCAACTGTCTGTCTCTCTGTCTGTTCGCATTTGAATGAATGGCCAAAGGAAATTGCAGCACGCACGCACTGAAAGTGCCCCCAACAATAAACAACCTTCAACGGTTTAATAGAGGTAAAGATACCCTGTAAAAATTGGCTTTTTGTCCCAAAAATATTTTGTAGATAAACAAAAACAATTTCTGATTATCTGCATATATGAAGTGATTTGAGTTACAGAAAAGTTTGGTGATATTCAAATAAGTTCTAAAAATAATATCAAATTGTGCTGAAATTCGCCAGTAATCTAGATGATATGTCTACTTATTTACTTGATTGTTTGACTTTAGTAAACTTTATCTAATCACGCTGTAATATGCTGATGAATGAACAAATGCGTAAGCAGTGACTATTAAAAATATATTCAATACCTATAACATATTGCCTTATTTCTATAAATTTATAATAATTCTTATAATAAGCATTTAAAATTCATCTGAATATTGCAAACAATAATAAATGAATGTCTATAAATAGAAAATTGTTTGAGCTATGAAGTTTTCAATTAATTTTAATATTGTCAAAATAATTAGGTCCGATTAAATCAGAAAATCATTTCAAATTTAAATCAAATATTTTCGGAACAATAATAGCTCACCAATTATTGAAAATTATTTGAAATTGAAATGACACTGTTGTTGACATAAATTCAAAAGAATATCATACGGATGGAATTTTTTAATAATAACAAAAGTAATTTTGCAATGATAATAATATATTTGCTAAATATTATTTAAAAAAGAATGACACGTTCTCTTTAATACAATCGTAACTATTTTTAAACACTTTAAAAGCACATTAAAGTTGTAATTATACTATATGGAAATTATAGTATATATAAAACTGGAAATAGTGCGCAATCCTTTTTTGCAGTGAACTTTCACAGGAAGAGGATGATGAACTTTTGGGAGTGTGTCTGTATGATGCAGACAGGCCGAAAGGAATGAATAAATGACCGCAGGCAAAATGTGTACGCTGTGCTCACTGAGTACGTGAATGAGTGTCTGGGTGAGTGTTTGTGAGTACTTGTGCTCAGCAGAGCCAAATGCTCAAATGCTTAAAATGCCTACACAAATGTGTGCACATTTCAATTAAAATTTTGCTGTTTTAATCACCTTTACAGGTCGCCTGCCTAACTGCTCGCATTTTGATGAAAGTCTAGCTGACTGGAAGGAAGTGAAGAACTGTTGAATAACACAACACTCGTACTTTCAAGCGATGCGATTTAATTTTAATGATAATCTTATGATCTCTCCGAGTATGTTAGTTGCTTAAAATGAAATTGCAGCCATCGGCAATGATGGTCATCTCGCTATCCGTGCTCTCGGCCCCAAAGTCGCCATTGTACCACACGTATTCCATTTCCATGGGTATGCGAAGGGAGACAATCGACAAAGTATCATTGGGACACAGCGTTTCGGATTCCCCTGCAGTAACATCTATATCTGTATCGTCTTCTTCATTATCGCTTGGTGGCGTATAGCGCACTAGCTCCTGACTTCGCTGATATGGCACCAGAGCCTGAGCATTCTCACTGCAACTTGCCGGCCGATCGCTGCTCTCACTTGCCACATTCGCAACACATCTCGTGATATTCAATTGCCGGTCACTGCTGCTCAGCACCGAACTCTTTGAATTCTGCGTTGCCTTGTTCATTTTTCGAGTAGGAAATTGGAACGTTCTCACCACGTTGGTCAACTCGGTGGCTGTGGCACGTGGCACACTCCAATCGGTGTTGCCACCGGCTTTTACACGCACCGGATAACGTGTGTGATTAATGTCCTGGCCAATGTCCATGGGATGTGAACGCAGCAGACGTTGCAACATGATAAAACTGTGGCGCATCTCCATCAACTGTTCACGACCAAAAACGTTGCACAATGGCGAGCTGGATCGCGACAAAGCGTTGATCATAAAGTCTAGATCCTGATCCATATTCAAATTTGGATATATTCGTTGTGCCGGGAACAAAAGATTACAAATTTGGTGTGCAGCAGAAATTAAATTTCTTAACTCTTATCTATTGACAGACATCGCACAGAATCAAAACAATAATGTGATACAAATAAGTTTCAAATTTGAAGAAATGTAGACAAATAAATTTCAAATCGAAACAATTTTAGAATTAACTCTTCAAGCTCTTATTGTTGATCGAATGATGTTCGCATTAGTTCTATGTATTTGCTCCTTACCCTAAAATTCAAGTAACAAATTGAACATTTGTATCTTTGAAATAGTTTAGCGTTTAGCTCGTCCGACAAAATGATTTACATAAAGTGCTTTTGCAAAGGTCTCCAGTGAACAGCAGTGAACGATAAACAACAACAATAACAATAGCAACAACTAACATAAGCATTGAGCAGTTTATTCTCGAGCAAGTCTCTAAAATAATACAATTTTCCTCTAAATTTAGTCGCAGATGCTGCAGGACTCGACTCTGCTGTGTCTTCCCTCCACTATGGACAAATGTAAATGTCCTGCACATGAACGCATGACCATCATCATGGTCCTTGGTCCTTGGTCCTCTTTGACATCCCCCTGTTGTTTGTTAGTTAAAGCGAGCCCCAAGTTGAAGTGTGTCTTGTCTCGTCTGTCTGTTTCTCTAGAAGGCATTAGTTGCCTTGTACTCAGCTAACAAGCAGACAGACAGACACACAGAGTCAAGGATATGTTGGCATATCTCACACACTCACACACTTACAGTTGTCTGTTGTTTATTTGTTTACTTTTTGCCATTTGGCTGTGCGCAAGTTTTCTTCCAGCTTTCTTACACAAGTGCGAGCACGAGAGAATGTTTGTCCTGTTTTCCTTTTACTTTTTTCCTTTCATTTCGATTTTTTTTTTTCGTCTTTTTTTTTCTTGTCATGAATATTTTCATATTTCCATCTGCCTGCATGCTACTGACTGCTCTCTCTATCTCTTTATCCTGCCAATTGTGCGATAGAAAACTTTTGGCTGCCTCATGTGTAAGGCCATGTTATTTAATAGGCTTTTGTGACTTGCGACAACGACGACGACGACGCTCCCAAAATGGCTGGCTGGCAAATGTTTGCTCCTCAAGTCCTCACTTTGCTCTTCGTCTGTCCACATCCTTTGTTTGGCCCTTGTCTGCGATGACTCAAAGCCAAAGGCCTCCCCCAGAAGAACACTCTCTCTCACAGTTTGTTATCCTTTGTGTATGCACAGTGGCTGCTGCTTCTGCTGCTGCTGTTTTTGTTGGTAATGCGTTTAGTTTATTAAACATATTTTTTGGGGCAAAACACACACAAACTAACGACGAAACACAACTGTGAAGAGTTTCGGTTTTTGGGATTATGTTTCTATTTGGTTTTTGCGTCTTTAAGCAATTAAACGCCAGTCGAAGCATCATAAAAGTAACTTGTGTATGTTCTCCCAAAGTGTTCAATAAAAACCAACAGGAATTGCCTGGAAGTAGGTCAAGCCATTAAAATTGCCACCAAAACACACTCCCACCTCACTCCACACACACAAATGGCCAAACACACTCTAGATTTATGTGCTGGCTGTTTGTCGTTGGTGCACTGTAAAAATTGAAGCCAAACTGCAGCAGAAATTCATTCCAAAGGCGAAAAAGTTTGGATTATTTATATAAAACACTTAAGTTAAAGCAAATTTCAATATTGCCAAAGAATTTCCCGTGGTGAACTACTGAAAAAAATATAAATTCAGTAAACGTTCATTTCAATTAAATGCTAATCTTCTGAATTATTTATATTAAATAATACAATCGTCCTTTTTTATAGGATCAATTTTACTTTATCATATTATGTATTTTACTTTATTTAATTATTTGCATATATTTTAATATATCAACACCATATGCAATCAAATATTTTTTTAAATTTAAACCATTTTTACATTTTTCAAAATTCAATAAAATATTTATTATTAACTATTGTTACATGCGTTTTCCTTATTGTAATTTATCTCTTTATCGAAAAACACCTTATTTTAAATGTTGGTTCTATTTATTTTATAAAATTTACATTTTTTTTAAATTTTAATTAAATGTTTGTTCATTTAAAATCTTTTTAATATGTATATTATTTTTGCTTTATATTGATATTTGTAATAATTTTCTTAAGCAAAACTTTCTCAACTGCATACAATTTTTGTTGAGTGTAATTGTTCTGTCGTTGTTTAATCGTTAAAGGGATTGCAATCGACTTCTTCTGTTGTCGTTGCCTTTGCCTTTACTTAGTTAAAGTTTGAGTCGTGCGTTAACATTACAATCGAGGAGGGTTGAGAAAACGCAGCAGGGACAAACACATACACACATGTCCCTACACTACATGTGAAGTCATAACAACAGAGGGCGCCACCTGCTAGTATGTCGCAGTTGCTTTACGTCTCCACACACACACACATACACACTAGCACTTTGACCCCCCGCGTTGAATGTTGTCGAACAAGGCAAAAGTTGCCTGCTAAATGCTTTCTGATTGTTATTTTTCGTGTTTCTCTCGCAGCACTCCTTGGCATATTCTCAATGTTGCCACATCCAAATTACAATTATTACATGCCACTGCCTCAAAGTTGCCCCCTCCCCCACCCCCTCCAGCCACTTTCTGCAGTTTACTTCTGCCTCGCCAGCTTTCAACCCAGAAAAGAAACTTTACTCTCTCTCTTCCTCACTCTCGACTCAAACTTCTCCAATTGGAATGAGGAAAGAAGTTGCAGAGTTTTTTGGTTTTCGCTTTTTGCGTTTTGCTTTTGTAGAAATGCAAAATCTGGTAATGTAAGCGTGTTTAACATAAACTTAAGCTGTTTGTAATGACTTTGTAGCGCTTTTGCTTTTTCGGTTAGCTCCTTGGCATGTCCTTAAAGTCGCAAATTTAATGAAAAAAGTTTAGAGCACGCCTACAAAGGCAACTCGAATTCAAAAGCTGCCCAAAAGGCATATAAATAGTTGTGGCAAAAATTTCTAATAATGGCCGCCCCCACAAAATGTGAAGTGAGCAACGCTAATGAAACGCAAGAGTTTAAGAAGTTGCGGAGAATCAAAGGCAGAAGTGAGTTCAAATTCTTGTAAGGAAATTAATTGCAAAATTTTCAACTTAAGATGGCAAATAGATTTCGCCAAGAATGTCATTTATTCCACGCAAATAATAAGTACTTGTTACCTAAAATTTGTATCAAATTTATATTATTTATTCCACGAAAATAATCAACTGAGATCTACTTTATTTGCGTACTCCATTTGTTGCAATTTATGTAGAACTTTTCATTAGGAAAAAGCCACAGTTGGTTCATTATTTGGAATACCGTCAAATTTATGCTTATCCCAGCTTTTTGCACCTTTTTTTGATACACCTTTCAACACCTTCCAGAGGATCTAGAAACTGACCCAACTGCTCGTTAATGATAACAGTCAAACTGGGAAGAAAGTCAAATTCGTATCATTAACTCTGAGTGAAGACCAAGCATAAAGCAGAAATACCTTTTGCCGGATAAGCAGCTCATTACTCAAAAGCAGGCCAACGGAAAAATAAAGGTTTTTCTCACACACAAGCAAAAAGGGAAAACCATCAGAGAGCCTCTTTTGAGGGTCCTTTCGTATAGGGGGGAATGGAAGAGTGTCTGTGATTTACAGCCCTTGGGGCGATTGGAGTAAATGCGTAGAAAGAAATTGCTGCGCTCAGCGAATGTCCGTCTTACAAATAAAACATAATAATAATTTGTTATAAAAAGCAAAAGCAGCCAGCACACAAAGAGATAAACAAAATAAATGACAAAAGCATGTCAGCACAAAAGCCGAAAAAAAGAGTCGGCAATTGCGACTGCAGAAACAACATCGAAGACGACGACGACAACCAAAAAACTAAAAGACAATTTTTTTTGGGTTTCCCCCCGCTCTACGCTTTCCCTCTCCGCTCCTTCTGTGGCAGCTGTGCAACCCTCAGCAGTTTTTTTTTTTTTTTTTTGTTTTTTATTTAGCTTGGGGTGCCTTTCTTAACGCTGCTCCTACTAGAGACATTTGCATAAATTATCATTTGTTTAACAAGCCCAACAAAAAAGAAAACCGAACTGAAGCAAAGCGAACCGCATTGAGATACCTTGAAATGGTAATGTAAATGGAATCAGCGCTCTGTCCCAGGCTAGTAGATGCTAAGAGATGCTGTCTGTTGTCTGCTGTTTGCTGTCTAAAGGCAAATTGGTAATAAAAGCCAAATGCATAAAATAACATAAAACAAGAATTTATGTGCAGAGCCAGAGAAGAAACGACGAATATCAAACAAATTGCAATAAAATGCAAATTTAAATGCTAAAAATGGTGAACGAAAAATGCGCCTTAAAGTCGACTATACGTTTACATTTACAGTTCTCTTCTTTTTTTTTTGCTAAAGTTTTTAATATTTTATGCTTAATTTTGTTGAACATTTTCAAGCAAATAAAACAACAAGAAAGTAAAGAGACGAGGCATGCCACAGGCTGTTTATTTTGACAAGAGAGAAAAGAAGGGCTGCAATTTGACTGGGAGTAGAGAAAGTGGGGAAAGGGAGAAATGTGTGTGTGGTTGTGCGCCTACTCCTCATAAAAATGTCTGTCTCTTTATGTTGCGGTTGTTGTTCTTGCTCGCTGCCTTGTTTCCAAGCAGCTGAGCACAGCTGTAGCTGTAGCGCAGCAGAAGCAAAGAGCACAAACATTTCCTTACATTTTAATACACTTTTCGCCTGACACGCCCCCCTCCACCTGGCTCACAACCCGCCTCCAATACACCTTGTGTCGGTTGTAAGCAACAGCAAAAAGCAACAGCCGGCGGCAGGTGAAGTTTTTCTCGTTGCTCGTTCGTACGTTCGTCTTTTTCGCCTTTTCCCTTTTTGCGCCCCCCAAACAAAACTTTTTCTGCACAATGAATTTTTGCGCATTTTCCACCTGTATGAGCCACCAGCATATAACTTTTCCCTCTTCTCCTTTTGTTGCCTCCAACTTCTAGTTGCGCCATTGCAGGAAATCGATTCGTTGTGGTTGTCGCTCGGTGTAATGATAGAACGAACGGCTAGTGAAAATTTTCCATTTTCCATTTAATTTTTCCTTCTATGCTTTTGAGCTTCTCTTCTCTTTTTTTTCTGATAGTTGCGCCAAAAGTCAGAGAGAGAATAAAAGCTTGCTTGCTCTTTGCGGGCAACTATGCAAATACTAGGTAAATACCATGGCTTAGTCTTTGGCAAATTACAAAAAGTGTTGAGGAGTGAAAATAGGGGAGAGCTGCCAGGGGACAGTGTCAAAGTTCAGTTGAGCCTTTGAAGCAGTCTCTATTAGCACCACAAATTATACATAAATGTATATGCAAAAAAAAAAACGAAGCGTGCAGAAATCTCAGCTAATTAAAGTCAACAGCACAATCATTTGAAATGCAAATGTCAAATGGCATAATAAGTGTGCCCTGGAGTGTGTGTGAGTGTGTAAGGGTGTGAGAGAATATGTGTTTATAAAGCTTGTTTAAATAAATAGCAGGCCAAATCAGGAGTTATTAGAAGGGGAGCCAGATAAAGATAACTAAGCAAGAGTTATAGAAAAAAATGAATATAGAAAATTTATGGCAACTTTAATAAAATAAATTTTGACATTTCAAAGTCGTTGAATATTGAGTAAATTATTTAAGTTGCCTTAAGAAAGTTGTTTAAAGAAATTTTGTAATGTAATTTAAAAGCTTTGTCAAATATTCAACTACAACAAAAATTGACTTTAAGCGTGGACATTATGAAAAGCAATAATTTAAAATTATTATTCAATTTCGTATTAATTTATTCATAAAATTCTAAATCACTGCCTGTCTTTAGGACTGATAGAGTGTGATTTGTACGTTATTGTGCATATGATAAAATATGCACTTCCCATTAAATTATTTAATAATTTATTAGAGCTAAGATATTTACAAAATAAACAGCTTAAAAAAATTTTTTCTACCCACTACTCTGCTTTGGCTGACAATCTGGTTATATCAATATACCAAGTACCAAATGATGGGTATATTTGTAGTATTTTTGGGTATAATAATTTGCCATATTTTAAACATTATATCGAATTGTTTTGACTTTATTCATAATGTGTAGCGAGTATCTCATAATCAAGCACACTCAACTGTTACATACCTTATTGTTTCATTTTAAACATTTTAACAGAATTCCGAAAAACACTCTACTCTCTTTAAAGCGAATGTTAATGCTTTGCTCACAAGGTGCCCCCAGCCAAAGTCGTTTAATGAAAATTCAAAATGTTTTAAAGGCGCACATCATGAATTTGATGTGGGTAATTATTGGCAGACTTCTTGTGCGACCAGAAAAAAGGGTTGAGAGTGTCTGAGATTTATGCACTACATGAGGTTGGTCTCTCTCTGTGTGAGTAGAGATGTTGTCACCCCTCTCATGCTCTCATGCTAACACAGAGCATAGAATTTCAATTAAAAATTAGCACTTGGTCGTTAATATAAAATATTGCTAATTAGATTGCTCTCGGCGAACAGAGAGAGAAGAGAAGGCGAGAGAAAACAGTAGCGTTAACTGCCGCCTTTTAGAGTCTATCTCGCATTGATTTTAACATGGTCATGAATATTAAATTACCAGTAGACACACACATAGAGAAATAGAGAGAGGAAGGGAGATGGCATCTAAAGTGTGGCGTCTTTTTTGCTCTACGTATTATTTGCTTTGGTCGAGGCGAAAGTTTGTCTGCCATAAATTAAAATCCTAACGCCCCGGCAACACGCCCACACACACACACACACCTCCCATTCTGCCTCTCACTCACATTTCTGTCGCTCTCTCTCTCTCTAGGCGCCTGCCACTCAGAACGTTGACGGTAATTAACTTTTAGGCATTTCCTATGCATATTTATAGGGGGAGAAGCAGCACCAAATTGTGGGTGGCTTTGGGGCGTTTGTTGCTTGCATAATATTAACATATATATTGGGAGGGGAAACAGAGGGAGGAAGAGGGAGAGGCGAAGCCTGTGCTGCAACATGCCAACACTCTGACAGATGATGCGTACAAGGCCGAGGCCAAAAGTACCAACAAAAACAACATTTATATTCACATTTTTCACGCAACTTTTGCGTTTTGCCCACGCTCTCTGCTCTGGCGGGGGCGTGCTGTGTGGGCGTGGCGAACACACGCACACACAGAATTCACTGCAGATTGGAAACTCATTTTCTTATTATTTTTTTTTTTTTCGTTTTATATTTTTTTTGCGCTACTGCTTTTGCCATCTGCTTTTGTCATAAATAAATAATGAATTAATCATCAGTTTAGCTACGCATTATTTTTTGAAGAGGTTTCTCTTCGACAAGAGATTTTCAATTGTGCATTCAACTGAAAAATGTTTGCCATATTTTCATCATTTTCATTTTGGCCACTAGAAGAAAAATCTACAAAATTCATTCACTCATAAATTATTAATGATATATTAAAAGCGCGCTTCGTTTTTTTCTAGTCGTATAATATATTATTTTCAAATGAATTTCCTCTTCAGCCGATGGGTTGTCAGTAACAGTTAAAAACGATTTGACGTCTCTCCAATTAGATGTAGGTGTTTTCTCTTGAACAGCTCAAAAAGGTAGAAAAAACAGCACTTGACATTTGAGATAAGGTCATGAGGTTTCTTGAGTGTGGAAAAATATGCTTAGAAGTTGCTTTTGGGGTGAAGTTTGCAATTAAATTCATGGCGAAATTCACACAAGACTTTGAGCTGAATTTATTCATTTTTTTTTGCTGCACTGGTATATATCTGGTATATTTTCACCTCTAAGGTATATTTCGAATGTAGTACTTCAACGATATACCAAATGTTGTCTTCGGTATTTTTACAAGCAGCTTGTAAACTATTTCTTATTAAGTGTTCAATAAATTTTTATGTTTAAGCTCTAAAAAATTCTTTTTAAATACTATTTAAAAAAATTTTGAATATTTACAAATTTTTATATAGAAAACACTTCAACTTAAATTGATTGAGGAATTTTACTGTAAGCATTTATAATATCTACAATATTTCTTTTTCAACAAACTTTAATATCATTTTCGACTCGTTTGTCAAAAAGAAACTCCCAAGCGTTCTAAGTCAATTATTGCTGTTAGCTTCAGTGAAGTATAGAAATTCAATTTGTGCCCATAGGCAACAGTAACTCATCTGGCTATTGCCAAAGGTACGAGTACAAACTCCGTTACATTGTGACTTTGAATTTTAATTGAAAACATGATGGTAAAAGGGAAATGAAAAGCAACCAAAAAGAAGAAAAAAGCAAGTGTAGCAACAATATTGGCATAAAACTACACTTAAAACTCAATCAACTGCGTCTAACAATATTAAAAGCGGCTGCACAGAGCGAGAGAGAGAGAGACTAGTTGAAGGGGTAAACATAACGCATACGCCATGTGGTGCAGCAGCGGCTACGTTGAAATAAAGAATGCAATCAATTTGTCAACGTCTCTCTTCCTCTTGTTGTTGTTGTAGCTGCTCCTGTTGTGTTTACTGCCACTTGGTTGTCTGTCTGTCTCTCTGTCTGTCTGTCTGTCTGTCTGGAAGTCTAGCCTCTCGTCCGCCTTGTCATCACACACGTATGCCGGCAATTTATGTTGTCGTCTGTGGCTCTCTCGCTCTCTGTCGCTCACACTTGCTTTTCTTTCTTGTAGTAAATAAATTTAAAAGCGCCAGGGTGCTTGTTCGTGGGCGTGTCACCGCCTCAAGCAATTTGCCGTGTCGAGGTGACTGGGCAACATTTTCGCAGCCACTGTCTACGTTGTTGTCCTTGTCACTGTCGTTGCCGTTGATGATGACATTCAAATTTACTGTGACACTAGTAAATTCAATTAAAATGCTAGGCACTGCTTGGAAGACAACAACTGCTGGAGTACTAGGCGTATGCGTACATTACCACATTACTTTTGCGGCATACAAAAAGTGCAAGTTGATGCAGCTTAAATCAATGCACAAAGTTGTCGGCACTTAAGTGCAATGCGGCACTGCCCAAGCCTAATGACTCTGCCGCAACAAAGCAGCGCCTGTTTTGTTTTGGGCCGCAAATATTAAATCCTTAATCACATAACGCAGACGCTCAAGTGCCGAGTGCCGAGTGCATGGCAAAGGATGTTGGGTCTGGCCCTAAAGGCATGCAGGCAACGGAGAAGAAGAAGCGAGCATAAAAAAACAAACATACCAACAACATACATGCTAGAGACAGGGCAAGTTGTGCACGTGTCATTGTTGTTGCTGGGCTTATGATATTATTGCACTTGTCAGGCAGTGCGAGAGAAAGAGAAAGAGAGTGAGAAGAGCGTGTGACACCATAAAGTATGCAAAGTTTTATGAAAACAGCAAACAGAAGCACAAGTAAAAGGATGGTAAAGGAAAGCTGCCTTAAAGGTAAGCAACAGAGACATGCCAATGCAGCCAGAGCTGTCACTTCAGCTTCAGCTCTCTCTCTCTGTGAAAATATGTCAGCTGCGGCTCATACGACGTATGCGTAATATTTTTGCATTCAAACTGAAATCAAATTTGCACATTGTGTGCAAGGGCACAAATGCATTGAAATGTTAGGCAAGCAAACACACTCACACACACACACTGAAGAGATAAGCAACCCTTAACGATGAATGAGAGTGTCGTTGTCGTTGTCTGGAGTTGCTGTTGCTGTTGCTGTGGCTGTCATCGTTATTGCTTTTGGGAATACACGACGAGTATGAAAACGAAGGCATGCCATCGCACATCGCACAGTTCGCATTTCGTTTCCATTTGCATGCCAGAGCTTAACCATCGTCGAGCATTTGCCAGCTCTCATTCTGTTTTATACATTTTAATTTGAAAGCGCTTCAGCTGCTGCTGCTGCCTCCATAGACCACAAACTGACTGACTGACTGGCAGAATGACTGGATGACTGCCTGACGTTTGTTTGCATGTGGCGCACATCTATTTTTTATAAGCAGACGCAATTGTTTCGAAAATGAAAGGTTAAATGTTAAATGTGACTTTGAAAACAATGGGCAAAGCTACCTTCCCCTCTCCACTTTTCTTGCCGTCGAAGGCAGTTGTGGAGTTGTGTATCAACAAACCAGGAAATGTTGTCATTGTGCGACCAAAAGCAACAAACCCTTCGAGAGATCAAGTCAGCTGAGCTCTGTACTCTGCACTTAGTAACATGCCAACATTGTCAATGAACTTTTGCTAGGGAATTTGCTGAAAATACTTTTGGGGCATAGAGACAACTGAACACGTTGAGAGCACTGAGGAGAAGCAAATATTAACATGTGGATAAAATATGACAAAAATCAAATTGAAGATTTAATAAAGTTGAAATGAAACTTTACAAGAATTGTTACTTAATAGATTTCTTGTGTTTCCTATAAATAATAAATACTTTAAATTGAAAAGAAGAAGTAGAAGAATTCCACTTTTTGAATTTCTTTAAAAATTGATTATTTTATTTTATATTCCCGCTTTTGCCTCCGCTTTAAGCTTTTTAATATAACATTCTTGAACGATTTCCACTCTGCAGCAAGTTTAACTCTCATCGTAAACTTTTTACTGCATATTTTAGCCACTTTGCTTAGCCACTGCAATTTCATCTAGCCAAAAATTTGCTGCTCTAACGCATCGGAGACATAAATTTCAATTGGCTTTTAGCTTCAACACAAAAATGCATATTAAAATACTCGAGCAGCAAAAGGGGAGAGCAACAGCTGCTGCAACTCTGGCTTTTACCTGCATTATTTTAATGGCATTCTCATAGTTTTTGCCTATTTTGTCATATCAATTTTGATTGTTGGCCATTACAGAGGCAGCAGGCAGAGGCAGGCCACAAAAGCATGCCACAAAATGCTATGTGAACTTATGAGCACACATTTTTGTGTGTGCCACAGCGTGAAGAAGAAGAAGTCGAGCCGGAAATACACACAGAGAAAAATCTCTTGGAAAAGGACATTAGGGGTGTCTGATTGTGTTGTGTGTGGCAAATAGGCAGACAAAAATGAAATTAGGTCAAGTAAACAATAAAAATCATCAGGACAATGTCGAGAGTTGATGAGCACAAGAATGTGAACAAGACAGCCAAATGCCAGCGCAATCTATCGAGGAGAGAGGGAGAGAAGGGGTATCAACCCCTAATGGCATAATCTTCACTAATTTAGCGCTCATTAATTTCTAGCGCGTCCTTTCTTGCTTGGCCCTGGCAAAAGTATGCCGTCCACTTGCCATGTTTGCCTGATGATAGCACAAAACGTAATTGAATTAAAAGTGGCCAAGCAACAGAGACAGAGATAAAAACCGGTCCTAGTCAAAGGACCACAAAGGACAACAACGAGAGGAAATCTTTAGCCATCATAAACATCAACATTGAAGCTTGGCTCAGCATGTGTTGACAATTCTTTTTTATTATCCCTTACATTCGCTTTTTCTTTTACGTTTTTCTCATTCTAGGAAATTCCTTTGTTTGTTGTCTTTAATTAAAATTGCATAATCAAGCCAAGGACTCGAGAGCATCCAAGATATTTGCTCATCCTAATCAGCATGTCATTTGTGTAATTTGTTGTTATGCGCTAAAACTTAGTCGCTGTCTCTCTCTTTCTCTCTATATATATATATCTATCTCTCGCTTCTGTAGTTTTATTTTAATTAGTTGGAAATTTACTTGCCACACACACAGAGAGAGAAACAGACAAGTGCTTCACCATCTAATGGCTGCCACATCAGCATCAGTTTACTCTCTCGCTCTCTCTTCTATCCTTTTGTTTAGCGAACAGCGGTGTCAGCACTTTTTAATTGAATTGAATGGCACGCGGTGGCATGTTGTTAGCCAAGTTAAGAGCCAACTTGAGCTCATGATCATGTTAGCTATACCACACAATCATTTGCATTTAACTCACTCGCAACTTGACGCCACAATTGTTCAACTTGCAATTTGCTTTTCTCAGCAAAATTACAAGTCAGCAAAATAGTCAAACATCGAGCGGACTTCTCATAGAAAGATGACTTCTCCTCATGAGGATTAAGTGCCTCCTGCCATCCACAATATATGAAGAGATTGTCGGAAATTGGCTGGCCTATCTTAAGTGCCCGCAAACTTGTGCGCCAACTTATGAAAAGTACTTCAATAAAACATAAAAAACTTGACCGCAAATATTTGTTATCTGCTCTCAAATAATGAGAGAAGTTTAAGCACAAAATTGCGCACATATACGACACTAAAAAATAAGTTTAAAAAGAAAATTACGTACATATACGACACTAAAAAATAAGATTATATTCACTCTAAGTTTAAGCAAAAAAAAAAGAGCGCTCATGTCGGACACTAAAGAAGAAGGTAGAGAAAATACAATTTCTCTCATTACTTAAGGATAGATAAGAAATATTTGAGGTCAAAAGCTTTTTTTACAATAACTTTAAAAAATGTTAAAATTGTACTTATTTTCTTTGCTGCAAAGCAACTTTTACTTAACGATACTCAAAATTGGATATTTAAGAAATACCATGGAAACTTATATATACTTTAAGCAAATTTAAAGCTATTTTCATATCAAATATTCACTATGCTCTTTGCCAAAACTTTTGTCTATTTCAACGGTCAGAGATAAGCAATAAGTAGCCAGCCGATAAACAGTTCAGAGCAGCAACAGCCAAGTAAAGAAATGGATAAAAATACTAGAAAAAGCTGAAATAATTTAATAAAGAAAATGTCCCCCGAAAGTCAGCGACCCAGTGACCTTTTTTTTTTTTGGTGTGCAGTATTTGTGTTGGTTGGGTAGCTGTTGAAAATGGTCGGCATAAATAAAAAAAATGTTACTACATTTTAGCACATTACACAAAATAAACGATGAAAGCGAATGAACGAACGAAGGAAGGCACAAGGGAACTCGGACGAAGAAGAACAAGCTGAAAAGAACAACAGAGGCCAACGAGGGGTTGACACAGGACTCAATGGCGATGTTGTAAGCCTGATCAACTTGTGATAAAAAAAAAGAAAGAAGAACAAAATAAAAACTGTGAAAAACTGCGAAAAACTGTTAAAACGTTTGGGCAATTTTCGAACATGGAGTGAGGCAGAAAAAGCGAGAGAGAGAGAACGAAAGAATGAGGAAATGTCACACGATGTGGGACTGGCAATCAATTCTGGCTGGGAAAACGTTTATGGCCAAGCATTTTTCAAGCCAAAAACAGGACTTGACTGCTCGAACTTCGACTCGCTTAATTAGTTTGCTGAGAGCAGGAGAAGGTGGAAGGTGGAAGGTGGAAGGGTGGTGTCAACATAACTCAAAAGGGTAGCCTATTAATCTAAATTATTTCGTTAGCCAAGCAAACAAATTAAAATAAATGTTGAACCGAAAAACGCGGCTTAAAAGTCAACAAACTGTTGTTGTTTGACTTGACTTGGCCAAAAAGGTCTACGGTCGAGGGTTGCTCGACAGCTTCGACAGGTGTCGCCGTTGCTTCAAAACCCAAATCAATGGCTTCATTAAGTGCACAAGCATGTACAAAAAAAAAAAGAGAAAAACCTGAAATGAGATACAGATATTCATATATCTCAGAGCGCGAAGAGGGCACGTCACAATATTTATCAACAATGCCCAGCGGACATTTATTGATTAAAAAACATTTCACAAGTCTCCGTTGTCTGTCGGTGAAGCAAAGAGCGAGGGCAACGAGAACGTACACTTGTTGACAGCCTCCGTGTCCTGGGGGCTTCAATTTCAGTTAAGAGGTCGCAATTTTGTGGTGGACCAAAATAAAAAATACGGAAAACTTTGTGAAAATCAGATTTTAAGCTGCTTTCGCCTCTGCACCAGAATTTAATTAATAAAAATTAATTTATTTTTTCGTTTATTTCATTTTCTTGTTGTTGTCATTGTTGTTGCGCACTTGCTGTTTTTACTTCTCGACCGACACGTGGCTGACAATCTGATTATATAATATTTTTCAACGCTTTTGATTCGCATTTCCATAAACAAAAACACGCACAGGCAAAATGCCAAAGGCAAAGAGGACTTACGCTTCATACAATCAAAGTAAAAGGAAGTACAGGACATTGCGGATTTACATACCTGAAAAAGAAGAGATAAAATTTGAGGTTAGTTTTGATTCAAAGTGCTTTAAGAAGCAAATAATTAATTAAGTAAGCCAGCTTAATGCATAAAGCTTGCTAAGAAAGGTGGAATTGTAAAAAAAAAAATATAATAAAAAATAGTTAAGTAATCTTTGAAGCTTTATGCATAATATTTACAGCCTAAGAAAAAAACAAGTAAGAAAGCTACAGTCGAGTGAACTCGACTGTGAGATACCCGCTACCCATTTTGAATAAAAGCAATATATTTTGCGGTATTATTCTCAAAATATACCAAATATACTGCAAAAATACTAAAAATATACAAAATAGTATATGTGGTATATCGATATAGTACCGCATTCAAAATATACCATAGACGGCACAATATACCAGATTGTCAGCCAAAGCAACTCAGACCCCTAGTAAGTAGGCGTTTTTGCCCATACAAAAGTATTTCTTTAATAACTTCGACAATTTCTATTTGATCGCAACCAAATTTTCAGGGATCATAAATACTATAGTTATTACTGTATATACCAAAATTCGTAACTCTAGCTTTCAAATTACGCTTGTTATTCGATTTTTTTGATTTGCAGGGGCGGAAGTGGGCGTGGCAAAAATTTGAAACAAACTTGATCTGCGTGCAAACATAACAAATGCTGTCGAAAAAAAATTATAGCTCTATCTCTTATAGTCTCTGAGATCTAGGTGTTCATACGGACAGACGGACAGACGGACAGACGGACAGACACACAGACGGACAGACGGACATGGCTAGATCGTCTCGGCTATTGATGCTGATCAAGAATATATATACTTTATAGGGTCGGAGATGCCTCCTTCTACCTGTTACATACATTTCCTGCCGGCACAAAGTTATAATACCCTTCTACCCTATGGGTAGCGGGTATAACAAATTATCACAGCTTAGGTATCAAATTTGTTAGCTCTTCTGAACGGCATATTCAAAATTGTTTTCAATTCAAGGATTAAAAATACTTTTTGACAATAAAATATTCACCACATATTTTATAGAATTGAATGTCAAAGCAATTTCGTTTGCAACACGAAATGGAAACATTTATGTATGAAAAGCACTTAATACCTGTTCTTATGGCAGACCCTTCAGCTGCTTTGAAATTCACAGTGATATCAAAGTGCAATTACATGCAGCACGTAGACCATAAAATCAAAAAAAGTGAAGCTCAACTCGAACTCCAACTCCAACTCGTACACGTATTTTTTTCTTCTTGCAATCAATACGATTGACAGACGGACAAAGCCAGCAACTGACAAACTGACAAACAGACAGAATGGCAGATGTTTATCAGCAACATGCATTTTATGGCGTTTCAACAGAAATCACACTATAAAAATTGATAAAGCGAAGGGAACATGTTACAGTTGAGTTACGTTGGGTGACGACAGAGCAACCCTCCTCCTCTCTCCCTTCTTCCCTTTCGTGGTCAATTATCTGGGTGTAAGCAGAAGCAGAAGTCAAGTTTTGATAGGGAATCACGTAGTGAAAAAGAGACCATTAAATTTTTAACGAGCTCAAAACTGAAATTTGAATTTTTACGCGCACTGCTCAAATTAACTCATATCTCGCCTGGAGATCTCACTCTTTAATAATCAATTCAAGGCACGTTGGCAAGGCACCTTAACCCGACTCGCATGACTGTCCATCAAAGTGTCAATCGATAGGACACACCGCATATCAGCGACTTGCCACATGCCACGCCCCTTTCAGCACACAATTGCCTGTCTAAAGACACCACAGTAGAAACAACAACGACAACAACAACAATGGGAACTTGTAGTGTTATTTGTCGCTCAGCAGCGACAACAACGTTGTTAGCCACTACAACTAAGTGACAACTTCATGAACTATTCAAAGTCTCTCTTGCCACACACACACACAGGTGAACTAAAGGGCTTGGAGGTCCTTCATCCTGCTGCTCGTGGCATTTGCTGTGGTCAGCGTTTCAAGTGCTTTGGCTTTAGCTTCGGCTTCAGCTTCAGCCATGGCTTTGACCATGCTCGTTGTTGTCCCTCTGGCGTCGCTTTTGCGGCTTGTCATCTGTCCGCGTTTTGTTGACACTGCCCCACGGACATGCCCCATGGACATGGACATGGACATGGACATGGGGTTGACCAGCTTTGCATTGGACTTATGGTTATGCTGCACAGTGTGTTCTTTGCTCCCACTCAACACGCAGTTGAAACCCAACGTTAATAATTCAATGCTCGCTCGCTTGCTCTCAGCATGCAATAACATTTTGATTTATTTAGTGATAATTCTGATGTCTGATTCAAATCACAGACTGGCTGTCAAGTGCCTATAATACTATATTTAATTGCCAGTGATAGCAAATGCGAATGCATAAACAAAACAAGCCCAATTATGAACAGTAAATGCATATTTAATGTTCGAAAGGCAATCGATTGTGATTATGCCACCGAATAACAATTAGAAAGCTACCATAAACTGCATTTTATCGATGAATAATTTTAAAGTGATATGTACTCGATACCTGATATATATATTTCCATATATTTTTAGTATACTAATTTACTATACTTTAATTCTGTATATTTTGAAGCTTACCCGATAAGCGATATACCAAGTATAGAGGATTATGTTATTTTAGTATTTTTAGTATATTGATTTGGTATATTTAATTTGATATTTTATTTAAACTGTTTGACGCATTTATTTTGCTCTTCTACTATATTGGGTACATTTTACTATTTTTAGTATATTAATTCGGTATATTTAATTTGGTATTTTTTAGCTTTTGAATAATGCACAAATGTGAAAAGTATATAGTATTGAGACAGACGCAAAGAGCATTCGCGTGTATTTCAGGTATATATGTATTTGATATACTTTAGTATTTTATAGTAAATTAATTTGTTAAATTTTAAGAATATTATTATGTTTTTATTAAAAATAAGCTGCATTTATATTTAGACGGTTTCAATGCATTTATTTTGCATTCCTACTTCTCCATTTAAAAACGAAATTATTTCCAAAATCTTCCTTTAGAAATCGCGCATTTTTTTGGCATTTGCACAATGCACAAATGAATTGAACGATTTTGTGAAAAGAATGCAGCATAGAGACAAACGCAGACAGCATTCAGTTGTTCATTCAGTGATTCGTTCATAACTGCATTCACATATTTGGAATTCAATTAGGGGCTTAAACGCGAATTGCCGCATTATAAACTCATTCAGACAAAAACGTCTGGCAGTCAGAAAAAAACAGAAGAATATATTAACAAATTTACAACTGATTTAACAATAAATTTCGTGCAACTCGTTGCAGTTTTTCTTTTCTGTGTTTTGTGCACAGCAAATTAATGGAAATAATTTTCAAACAAATTGTTTTTAATTATGCGTATAAATAAAATGCAGCGAAAAAATCAATGTAGCAAACAGAAACATTTTTATGCTGTGTTTTTTTCTGTGTTTTCTGCGAGTGGGAACGGAAGTTTTTAATTTACATGAATATGCAAATTTTTGCTCAACTAAATGAACTGAATGAAGCCCGCACACACACATGGTAAATAATTAAGTAAACTTTAATGAAAACGCAATGGAAAAAGTTGGCAGAGAGAATGGGAACTGGGAGAGAAAACTGTTAATGAAATTTACGCGCACTTATCGACGCCTTCTTTAAATGCCTTTAATGACTTTTGGCATTTAATTCGAGAGCAAGACAAAAGAGAGGAGCAGGCGCATGCGGGAGGGAATGGCAGATTTTTATGACTGTTAAACGTTTGAAGCGCAGGCTTTCATGTTCTCGTTTTTTCATTGTGCGTGTCTCGACAGTAAAAAGCATTTTCCTTTCGTCTGTTCTCGGTTTTTTTCTCTGTTTTTGTTGGTTCATTTTTTAATTAGCCACCACATAAAAAGTGAACCCCTCCGCTGAGTTAACCAGCAGCAGCAGCAGCAGCCAGCATGTCACATGTGGCGACAACAGCAGCAACAACGTGTGGCACGAGGCAGCAACAACATTACAGCTGCCAACATTGCCACAGCATTTGTAAGGTGTCGTTACAGTTATAGCTCTCCTTTTTTTATATGGTATTCCCATATCAACAGAAGGGAGCGGTATTTCAGCTCTTTTGTTTTCATTTCCATTCTCATTTTTTTTTTTATGTCCTGCACAGCGCCAACTGTCAACGCTTTAGGAATTCGCTGCTGGCCACGTGAGGCCAAGATAACTATCTGGATAATGTATTTAGCTGGTCAAGTGTTAATGGTTAATGGCAAAAGCAGTTGGAAACATTTCCAAACAGTGATTGCAGTGCATAGGAAATTTATTAATTGCATTTTAAGACAGGCAAAAGCAAGTGCCAATCAAATCAATCAGCAAGCAAACAACAACAGTCAACATAACACAAATAGAGCTGACAATCAAGAACAGACCTAGGAGAACAGTAAACACAAAGTACACAACATAAATATTGTACAGAAAGTGCGCAGAGACTTAACATAAACAGCAGACAAAGCCCTTGAGAGCTTATCAGCCAAGCGTTCGATTGATAAGCGAATATAGAAATGCCTAATTACAGATTGATAACATTTGACTTGCAAAAATGAGGCGGCGAATAATCAAAAGACACAGCGACCTTAGTAGTTCACTTGTTTTGTGTTTTAATTGATTGAACACTTTATTAGAAAATACAATAATGTAAAAACGTAAAGTAAAATTAGTAATAAAGCTACAGTCGAGTGTTCTCGAATTAAGATACCCGATACTTATTATTATATTAATAAGAGCAAAACACTCAGGTTTTATTTCTAAAATATACCAAATTAATATACTAAAAATACTAAAATATACCGAAGGCAACTTTTAGTATATCGAAATACATTCTTATTTGAGATATTGCCTTCAAATGCAATATATATCATATACTAAAAATATACCGAAGGCTAAATTTGGTATATTGAAATACTATAACATTAAAACGCAAGCATAGAGTACAATATATACCAGATATTAAAAATACTAAGTTATACCAAAGTCTATATTTGGTATATTCAAATTCTATTACATTAAAACACAATATATACCAGATATTAAAAATACGAAGTTATACCAAAGTCTACATTTGGTATAATAAAATACTATTACATTACTTTTACCTTACCATAAAGACAATTTATACCAGATTGTCAAAGCAAACCCTAAGAATATTTCGTAAATAACTTATACCATCTTTTCTCTGACCTTATCGCAACCAAAAATTCTTATTAACACGTCAGTATTATATATACTGACTAATTTTTAAAGCTTTAATACTATATAACCTGGAGTAGGTAAAGAATGTATAGAAAAGCAGCTGCCTAGAATTCTCATTAATTTCAGTCATATATTTTAAAGTCTCTAGCAACTAACGACAAATGCATTAATTGTGCATACATTTGGAATAAATAACTTTCTATATCGCGCCAATAAACAACAAATTAAATATCAAACATATTGCCCACACGACATGCTCCATAAATAAAAGAGAGAAACACTAAAAAAACATAGAAATAAAATGCAATTGCATATAATTTATGCAAATTCCACGCGAGCTCAGCTAAATGCTTTTAAATGAATGCCAACGAAAAGCAACACATAAAAAATACAGAGATAAAATAAAGTAAATACTGTTAAATAAATAAATGCTATGCAACACAGTTTATTTGCATTCGCAATACTTTATAAAATGAATAGGAAAAAGTGTTTAATACTTTATATAAATTGCTGGGTATCTTTTAGTTGTGCCACTAATTGATTCTCCCATTTTATTGCTAATTTAAATGGTGAATAAATAAATAATGATGCAAAGTGTTGGCACTGCGGTCTTTAGTTTATGCATTTTGTTTCGTTGACATTTCTATGGACACCTGACACGATATTTTATGTGTGTTAAATAAATTATTTTTCGCGGCCATTCTATAGTAGCTCATTTATTATTGTAAATTAGAAAAGTCCAACAATGCGCATATTTGCACAAAATGTAACGAACAGAAAAAAAAAACTGTCGCAAAAGAGATTAATTGAAATTAATAAACAATGTAATTTGCCAAGCTCAAATTTTGTTCACATTTTTTTTATTCAAGAGTAGTATGAATATTTTGCAAATTTAATTTATTTAATTATGCAATTTAGTAGAGTGTATTAAAATGATTAAATGCAGCAAGTCACTGAACAAAATATTAATAAATTTGAATTGATTAAATTCAATCTAATAAACCTCAAAATAAATATACAAAAAACAGTAGCGCACTAAAAAAAAGGAAATAAAATACTCGTATAGCGTTATTAAGAGCAAAGTTAAGTAGAATTTCAGAGCAGTAAATCTCAATTGCTGTCAATAAAACTGGCAGCAAACTCGTAAGTAAACCCAACAAAAAATATTGTACAGAGATTTACTTTGAACTACATGACAAATGCATTTGCCCAAATTTCCCCACATTTTGCCCGGCAGCCATAAAAACAATTTTTTAAAAAATGTTCACACAAAGTAGTAGCAACAATAATAAAATTTTAATAACATTTTTTCGGGTTCACTGGGCGGGGTCAACACGCTGGCTGATGCCCACATTATGCTGTTGGGTCGTTAAATTTTCAACACAAATCAAAACAAAAATTATAAACTAAAGTGCAGACGACAATCAATGAAAATGGTCAGCGGGCAGGCAAGGAGAGTGAGAGAGAGAGTGAGACTGGACAGTTGTCAACCGAAAACTAATTAAATTAAATCAATAATAGGCGGGCGGGCGGTCAGACAATCAGCTCTAGGGGCACAGAGTGATCGGGTCCACAGGGATTACACAGAGCACTGAGCCCACACAATTAAAACTTGTGCCCCGAAAAACACACAGTTGACAAACAAAAACGAAAAACCAAAAACACAACTTTGCCAACTTTCAAATGAGCAGCAATCGACATTATTCGAGGGTCAGAAAGAGGAGGCGTAGTGAGGTAGGCTCCGGCAAATGTAATTATATCACAAAACATTTATAATTTCTCTACTGTTGGCGCAAAAAACCTTGACAATTGCCTTGAAACATGCAAATCGCGCATAAATTACAGCAACAACAAAAAAAGTGAAAAACTGCGGCGAAAAGTACTAAAGAATAAAAGGAAAATCGCTGCGAGAAAAGCAGAAAAACATTTCCCAACTGCCTGGACAACAAAATGTAATTTTGCATTTAGCATACACAACGAAAAGGAAAAAAAACATTTCACAGATAAGCATGCGAAAAGTTAACAAACAACAACATGCCACGCCCACTTTAACGCCCACCATCAGCAACATCATTGTCACCCGCAGTGTATTTGACATTTATGGTGGAAATAATTAGAAGCTTACTTATTGGCCAGAACAGCATGAAGCGTGAAAGTGAAGTGGAAATTATAATAATAAAACAGAGCGATGGGCGATGGAAGGAATATGGAATGAACTCACGATAGTTCCGAGTTCCGAGTGTTCACAGTTCACAGTTCACTCACAGTGAAAAGAGATTGCGAGCTTGCCTCTTTGTGTGTGGCATTCAGTTAATGGCAGAGATAATTATTTATTGCATAAATGAAGCGAGGCTTTGAATAAAACATTTGTGGTATTAAAGACCAAGCAGTATTTTACAACCGCTGATAAAAGCTTTAAGAGAACTCAAAAATATTCAAATTACTTAGGAAATGTTTTACGAATTAAACTGAAAGATAAGAAAATATTGAAAAGCTGAGTTCAAAATCTAAAAAAATATATACAATTTTTGGTTAATACGATAACAACTTCACTATTTATGATTCTCTAAAATTTGATTGCAATCAGATAAAAAATTGTATGTGTTATTTAAGACAATCTGATATATTTTAGAAATATATGGTATATTTTGAATGTAGTAATATATCAATATACCAAATATAGCCTGTGGTATATTTAAATATTTTTGCGGATAAAAATTACATGAGTTATTTAAGACAATCTGGTATATTTTAGTAATATATGGTATAATTTGAATGTAGTACTATATCAATATACCAAATATAACCTTTGGTATATTTTAGTATTTTTGCGATACATTAATATGGAAAATAAATATTAAAAAAGGAATTTTAAAGAAAAATTGCATACATTTTTCAATAATTTCAAGCCCTACTTTAACAATATCAATCATAATAACCCAAATTTCCCAAATACACCCAAATTATTCAAGTGTCAGTCTCAGCGTTTTGCTGCCTTCTTTTCCATCCACAAAGTATGTTACATAAATAAGCTACAGCATTAAATATAAATGTGTATCCTAAAAGTTGTTTTTGCCGTTGCTATTTACGTATTTTATGAAGATTTCGCCGCTTGAATTGAGCTGTCCAACAACTCAAGACCCTTACTCTAATGTTTTTGCGCATTAAGTTGTTGATAACTCGGCACCTGTCTGAGGAATAAGATGGGAGAAATGTGGAGCTTCGATGGTGGTTGGAGACTTGACTGTGTTTTAGGCCAACACTTGGCTAATTACGGCCCAATTACAGAATGTATTCACTTTTATGTGGCAGCAGGTCCCAATATAATTACGCAGAAAAATGAATTACATAATTAATAAACAAATTCAGCGCAGTGCTAATTAACTGCCTAGAAGCAGAAGCCAAAAGGCCCAGACAGTTGTCGAGACAGAGAGAGAGAGAGAGAGAGAGAGACAGTGAGAGAGGGAGATGGAAGAGCATAAGAATGGAGCTGAAGCAGTGAGTGTGTCAGGAGTGGGAATTAAAGCAGCAAAAGCCCAAAGTCAATGCCCAAAATGAAAGGCTCTTCAAAACACACCCACAAAACACACACACCCAAGCACACACACAAACACACACACACACACATTTAGAGCAGAGGATAACGCATGTAAGCAAATGGTAAATGGTAAAAGGCAGAAAGCATATCGACTTAATTGCTGACAGCAGAGCATTAGAAGCGACTGCGACTGCGATGCGATGGGTGGCCAAAAAAGAGAAGGGAAAAAAGCAACAAAAATTAAAGTGGAATAGGAAATATGTGAAAGAAAGAGAAGAGATAGAGTGTGGAAGGCAAAGAAAGATAGAAATAGAGTTATAGAGCGCTTGAAAATGTGTGAGCGTGTGGTGTGCCAATGAGCATTGGTGGATCAGCAAAAACCCCAAAAGAATGGGTGAAAAGACATAAATGATGGACAAGCAGATGTCCTAGAATAAAGCTTAGAGTAAAGTATACTGTCTATATTCTTTTTATGAAGTTTGAAAACTACTGAAAAAATTGCCTTATTTGCCTTAAATGAAATTAAGTCATTAAATGAAAAATGCATCATGGCTACTCTTTAGTAGTAATGGGTGCAATGGATGACAAAGAGACACCCTAGATGTAAGTTTAGAGTAAAATTTACTCTCTATATTATTATTAGGAAGTTAGGAAAATACTGAAAAAAATAAATACTTTCTTTAACAGAAATTATGTCATTAAATTAAAAATTCCTTTTGATAGGAGTTTTTCTTTATTAAGACATAATAGTATAATTTTAGATAAGTTTGAAAAGGATTAAAGTTAGACAAGTTATTAGTTTAACAACGTTGTAGAATACTCAATACAAAAAAAAAAATTTTATTTAATTCCAGTGTTACATTAAGAATGATTTCCTTACATAGAAAGAATAATAAATTTCTATATAAAATATTGAAGATGATATTTCAATTTGATGTCAACTATAATATTCATATTTTAAATAATTGAGTTCCTATCAGAGTTTTCAGAGTTTCGGCTTTTGAGACTACGAGCTAAGTTTCGTGACAGCAAATTTATTTAAATTAAAACCCACACTCTACTCTAAGCATACCCTTATCAAAACTCACAACAGGGTATGTCAACTGCGCAGCGCAATAAAAACGCAAATTAAACAAAAAGCAAGTAACAAAAGTTGCGTCACAATGAAAATCCCCTTTTCAAACACACACAAACACACAAAAATAAAAACAACATTTGCCATTTGGCAGTCAGGTAAAAGAATAAACTTCTTGATGAGGGGGCGAAAATTCCTATGTGTGGCTGTGTGTGTGTGTGTTTGCCTTGCTTAATTCAAATAAAATTGCTCGGCATTTGCCTTTTGGTTTTTGTGTGCTGAAATTATTTTGTCACAAATAATAATAAACTAAACTTGGAGCCCAGCCCCAACAAAACATGCGCTATAATTTAGCAGGCATTTTCTATTATTCTAGCCACTTTTCCCAGGTGCATAATTTGCAGTCATTTTTCACGGCAAACAAAACTTTTACTGCATATTTTTTTCTATTTGCTTTAGAGTGAAATGCTTTCCCCTCGCCTCGCATGATTTATCCTACACAAAAAAGGGAAAGTACTTGCCACAGAAGGTAGCGGCTAAGTGGCAGTTTATGCTGCCAAAGAATATTCCGACATATGCATTACCTACTCGACTCGACTCTTCTCCAAACTGGACAAAGTCATGCCCCTTTGGAGCATTTGCCACGGGCTCAGGGACTGGCGTTTTATTCCCTGGAGTCTCGTGCTTGGCCAGTTTAGTTTGGCTAGTGTGTGTTTTTGGTATGACAGTGATGCATGCTCGTAAACATTTTAATTGGCACGCATTGCTCGACTCAACTCGATTCGACTCGACTGGGAGAGAGATGTGCCCAGATAAGGTAATGGTAATTGATAAACCCATGACATAATGTCCACATGCAGCATATGCTGGCAGGGTTTTTGTTAGCCTTAACAGAGTCATAACAGTAAAAGGGAACGTTTGGCAGTAAAAGCCAAGATTGCGCCAATGGCAACAGGAATAAAGCAGTTGAATTAAAAACATTTTTGAATTTGTATTAGGAAATACAATGGAAAAGAAGTTTCTCATTTCTTAAGATAACGAAAAATATTTTAAAACAAAAAAGATAACTCCGAAAAATTCTAACAGTCAATGGCAGCAGCAGGAATAGAACAATTGCATTAAGGAAGTGTACATATTAATTTGCATAATGATATGATGTAGGAAATACGATGGAAAAATAATTCATCGTTTCATAAGTTAACCAAAAATATTTTAATACATTAAACATAAAAGGAAACTTGATATTTTATTAAAGAAGAAATGATTCTCATTTTATAACAAATATGTTACAAAACACTTAAGCGAAACATAAGATGAAAAATATGAAATAATGTAACATTTCATAAGGAATCTAACATCCTTCTAAAGCTCTTTCTATTATATTACATTCATGTTTAATCACATTTTATGCAAAAATCAAAGTAATACAATGACTAGCATATCATTCCATAAGAACTCCATAACTATTTCAATACACTTATACCAAACACTTACAAAAATAAGAGAAAAGCTTCAAAAACTAAATACTTAATTATTTTGTAAAATATCTATAAGTATTATATAGTACAAAAAGTTTCTCACTTCATTAATAATATTTAATAATTATACAATTTATTACCATTCAACAAAATCTAAATAGTTAATCTTTTCTTAACGAATCTATAAGATCTATAAAGCCCTTTAACGAAATATCAATGTTCAATAATATTTAATGCGAACAAAAATAAACGAATCAAATGAAATAGTTTCTAACTTCATAATGAACACACTTAAACGAAACATTAAGTTTGTTATATTTAATGTAAGATAATCAAAAGTAAAATTTCATAAGGAATTCCACGATTTGAAAGCACTTAAGTTGGACAATCATAAGTCCGTTTCTCGCAGTCGAGATTGATATCTTAAGTGCTTCCAATTAATTTAATAGCTATAGAAGATGTAGTTCAATTAAGTGTGATAAAAAAAGAAAGACATTTGAAAATAAATGTAGTTAAACATAACAGTTAACTAGATGTATTAAAAAGCTTATAATAGATAACATTATGATATACCACAATAAAAAGCAAATACAAAACAAACCCAATCAATAACATTTCCATTTAAAGACAAAGCTAAGTCTTAAGTTAAAATATAAAGTTGAATTTCAAATACATGAATCAATAGCAGCAAACGAGCTGAAAATATATACATATATATATATATATAGTTATATATGTATGGGTGGATACATATCAAAAACTATTTTATTGTTAGAAATGGCAACATGAACATTGCCCCAGGGTTGCACATGGATAAATGGAAGCAGAAGCAGCAAAAAAAAAGTGTCGAAGGAGAGAAAATGCGACGATGTTAAATGGAACAAATTCAGTGCAATCATGCGGCAGCCACACAGGGGACAAGGGGGTGGGAATGTGTGTGGCACAGATGCGGGGCACGATGTGGTGGTGACTAAAACATATAGACAGAGAGAGAGAGAGAGAAAACATGTTGCAAAATGTTTGAGAATGCACTTTGATGGCGTCATAAATTCAGCACAGCAATGAGAACAGCAATATGTTTATCCTTATACAAGGATATAGCCAGGATGCATAATAAACTGCAAATTAATGATTCGATGTTCGCTGGAAATGTGAGCGAAACAAGTACTAAAGTGGGAAAGTACGCGATGACAGGGCTAAAGACACAACGATATTGCATTCCCCTCACTCTCTTTTTAGTTACCTGTGTGTGCCCAATACAGGTAGCAAAGTCAACCTCTCGCTGTCAGGTGTGAAAAATGTCACAAGGCAACAGAATTGTGTGCAAAAACAAATGATAGAGAAAGACCGAAAGAGAGAGAGAGAGAGAGTGTAGTTTAATGAGTTTTGGTGTGGCTCTGATTCAGCTCGTGCCTTCCTCTCTGCTCTTCTCTTCTCTCCTGTGACTACGCTTATCTTATCAACACTTTCGTTGTCACTTTTCGGCTGTCTGCGGGCCTGGCCTAAATGTTGATTGAAGAATGCGCTGTTGCCATTGCGTGTGTCATCATTCAACCTCAACCTGGAGTTCTACCCACTTTTTTTTCCGTTTTGATTTTCGTCAGCTGCCTTTTTGCCGCCTTTTTGAGTCAGCTGCCTTCCCCCTCCCCATCTGACAACTGATTTCAGCTTATTGTCCATTGTTCCCAACTGAAATCTGACTTTTGTATCTCTGACACCAGAAGAATGAAATCCTGCATCGCTCGCTCAGCTGCTCTCTGAGTCACAAACTCACATTTACAACAGGAAGTGCCTTACCTCTATTTAATAATCTGCAGCTCATCTGCTGCACACAACATTCAACTACATACATCTAATCACCCTCAAAGTACTCATTATATCGTCGATATGTGATATGTGATACTTGTGCCTTGCCTTATCAGTTTGATAGGCAATCATGAAGTGCCTCAATAGGTTTCTATTTATGCGCTATGACATAGGCGAATGTTTTAAAAATAAACTGAACTACTTGTAAAAGAAATTAAATTTAGTGAAGACCAAAGATTAAATTATTTGCTTTTATTTTAAAACAATCACATAATTTCTTCATTTATCATTTACTGCTTTATATTGTTATCTGTAATTGCTTGGCAATTTTTTATCTTCTTCAATTAATTGTCAAGTTGAATAAATATGTTCTTCGCTCTCTTGGCAATATTTTTGGTTGTACCTAATTTGTAAATTTGCTATATTATAGATATAATTAACAAACTATGCTGAGAAGAATTAAAAAGTACTTATTAAATATTGAGGAAAATTTAATACAATTTATAATTTCTTCATAATCATCATATCATAAAATTCATTGCAAATAAAAATATAAACCAATTTTATGTTTGGCTACAAAATGTATTTTAAATAAGGTAATGAAATAAAAATAAGGTAATGAACTAATTTATTTATTTTGTGTACCTTTTTCAAAAAATTGTTCTAAATTTTAGGAATTGTTTTGAATATTCTTTAAAATATTATAATACATATAAGAATATATTTAGTTTTTGTAGAGTTCTTCAAAATGTATTTGTAAATTTTAAGTTTTGTTTCTTTAAATTACTATAATTTAATAATTTATTCAATTTGTTTTTCAAAATTGATTTCTAACCTTTATGTTTTTTTTTTTTAATATTCTCTAAATTTTATAATAGACCAATTTATTTATTTTTTGTACTGTTGTTCAAAATATATGTATCTCTAAGCTTTAAGTTTTGTTTAAAATATTCTCTAAAAATATAATAAAATAATTTATTTATTTGTATGCTTTTAAAAAAGTATTTAAAAATTTTAATTTTCTTTTTCAATATATCATAAAATATTATAATAGACTAATCTGTTTTTTTCTTGTACCTTTTTCAAAAAGTATTTAAAAATTTTAATTTTCGTTGTTAATATTCCATAAAATATTATAATAGACTAATTTATTAAGTTGTGATTCCCTGTCAAAAAAAGTATTTCTAAATGGTTAACCAAGTGCTTTAAATTGATATAGTACAAATTAATTACAGATAGACTACTTGACTTTTTGACAACTTTTTCTTTCAATACAACTTACAAATACAAATCTAAAAAAAAAAAACAAATCTTTAAATGCACAAGCTTTAAGCACTCTTAATTCGCTCTACTTTTCCATTATTTAAAATCATTCAATCTTTTGCTCAGTCTGCTTTTTTTGTTGTTCAGGAAAAGTGATAGAATGTAATTTGTTTACAGTGACAACTCCATAGTTTGTTGTGTTTTGTATAGGCAACCTTTACTGTAGTCAAGAAGCTGTGAATTATTTGACGCTTTTCATTTCTATAGCAGCATTTTCTATTCATAGCTCCCGCTCTCATTTTGTCTCTCGCTTCTATTTTGCTTTTTGGTTTGCTGTTTTCTCTACCTGTTTCCCTCTTGACCTGTCTCGTCGTCATTTGAGTCTTTGTTTTGCGAGGCGCGGTGCAATTTGTCACTTTTTGCACTCGGCATGTCCTTTTGCTGTCTTGTGCTGTCCTGTTTCGACACTTGAGTCCTTGCGCCATATTAAAATTTGTGTGTTTGGCGTTGACATTTCAGCTTGATTCGAGAATGGAATTTGTTAATTTCGCAGCCAGGTGTGCTTAAGCTTTTCGAAATTAAATTCCAACTAACTTTAAGATCGAGTTCACGCCCAAGAAAAAGACGCAGTCGAAAACCCAAACTCAAAACCCAACTCAAAAAACTTATCGCTAAATTAGCGTGCCAAAGTTGTTAGATTGCGACACTTGGCAACCCAACAAACAAACAAACAAACAAGCTAAAGCCGAGACTAGACTAGATAGAGGAGAGTTATACTACATAGAAGGAAAACCCAACCTGAGGGGGAAGGCAGGGTTGAAAAATGCTTAAGGAAAAACAATTTTGCATGAAAAATGTGCGCGACGCGCAGACGGACAAAACGAAGGGCCATAAATTTTCGTGGTAGACAAGCAGCAAAAAAGAGGAGAACAACAACAACAAATAGGAACTGGGAAGGAAGATGAAAAATGTTAGCCAGGATGTGGTCAGGATGAGGTTGCCTCCCTTGCTATGTTTTGCATTTATTTGGCCAACAGATATAAGCGAACACTCTTTGCTGTCTTAGGTGTGTATCTTTAATAAGTATCTCTGAGCATTCTAATAATCTTCCTCGACTATGACATATGAAGGTGTTTTCTGCTCAGTTCCATTTCACGATTTCTTCCTACTCCGCTTAATATATGCAAATGTAAATGATTTATTTGCTACTAGAATTTCATCATTCCTTTAAAGGCACTTTACATTGAAATTCAATATTTAGTTCTTCCTAGGAATTTATACAAATAAATAATAAACAAATACTTCAACGTACACTGAACTCTGTCGTTGCCAACAGTTGCTAAGTTTATTCAAGTAAGCTTCACTTATTGTGAGAGAATATTATAATTCCTTTCCATAAAATATTAAATCACATAATACCATACTTAATGGTATGTTAATTTATAATAAGTAAGTAAGTAAGTTTGTTCAAAATTTGTTGATTTTTTATTTTTCATATTGGCACATTTCTTAAAGAGCCCTTTTCTTGTAATCTATAAAATCAAAGCCTTAATTACAAGTTCCAATTAAAGTGAAGGTTTATCTACTAAATGACAATTCATTTTATAATTCCCGTTGAGCAACAATTCAATTTCTAGTTGTAATATAACTATAAAAGCTTAGTTCAAATAGCATGTAAATATTTACAAAATTAACTGGAGATAAGCAGCAATTTCGAGTGTCTCTCGACATGTGATAACTGCAAATTGATATCAAATAAATTCCCCTGGGTGCACTTAGAGAAATAAAAGTTTACTTAGTTCATAAATAAACTAAGATTTGAACCAAACCAAAAGCAATGAAAAGCAAAAGGAATAGCTAATAATAATATATATTAAATAAATGAAAGGAAATACTAAATACTAAAATCCAATTTCCTCATTTAGGATTGTTTTCAAATAACATTAAGAAATGTATCACAACATCGTATTATTTTATTCAGGTATGCAAAGGTTTACTTTAGAGTATAAAATTTAGACATATAATCTATACTAAAGGAGAAAAAGGCTTTAAAAAAAATTGAATTTAAGACCAAAATGGAAATATAAACTCCTGTATTGAAACCTTCTTTCTAAATATATAAATCTTGAATCGAAATTGTTTATACCTCATTTTACAATTTAAGACTATATTCGTTATATAATATATTTATGGTAAAAGTGTTCTTTAGAGAATCCAATGATTAGATTTAAAATGCAAATGCAAAATATATATAATATATAAATATGTATGTACATTATACGTCAATGGGAAATTCAAGAAACAAAGTCGGAATTTAAAATCCTAAATCTTAACCAAATTTCAAGATTTGTAAATCTTAAATCAATATTGTTTTTACGTAACAGGAAACAATTGAAGATTGCACTCATTTTACACATATTCATGGCAAAAGTATGCTTTAGAGAACCCAAACCCTAGACATTTGATAACAACAAAGTGATACCAAAGAAATTCCCCTTTTTATAGAGAGAGAATGTCGGTTACTCACCTTTTGTGCCTTGCAAGTGACGTTGATGGACTGAACGTCGTGCGTCTGATGTCGCTGCTCCCCGATGCACTGGCCACAGGCTGGCATCTTGCAGTTGAGACAATACTGAGAGAGGGTTTCCTCGTGCTCCCCGCACACCGATTCCCGAGCCTGGGCGGCGCCACGTGGCTTCACAAGCGTGTGCTTGGCCAGCGGACCACGAGCTGGGTGACAGAGTTCGCGACACTGATCGCAATAGCGGATCTCGCACTGCTCGCAGATGAGGGAGGCGACCTTGGGATCCGTTTCGCACATTTGGCAGCGCAAAGCTTCGCGGGCACAGAAACGATCCACGATCGCCTCCATGGCGCGGTATGTGGGCAAATTGCGTACGCCGCCATCGTCGAAGAATACGAGTTTCCGGCACAGCGGACACGTCAAACAATATGCCGCACCCGGTGGCGCCACCACCGAACCTTGCAACAATCCCTGCAACTGGCCGGTGCCCGCATACGACACGGGACGTGATGTGTTGGAGCAGCAAACGACTCCCGAGTCCGCCTCACTGAAGATGCTCACTTTATCGGATTGATCCTGATCCGAGGTGACGCTCTCGCTTCCGGTTGCCGAGCTCGCTGTGCTCGCCGCCGAGCTGTGTGAACTGTGTCGTGTGCCTGGAGCTCCTCCGCCAGCTGCTCCTCCTGCTCCTCCTCCTACTCCTGTGCCAGGCTGGCCATTCACAGCGGAGACTCCTCCGGGGGCCACGCCTCCATTGGCGGTACCAGCTGGTCCTCCGGGTGTGTAAGGTGTTTGTATGTCGAGGGCACAGCCCAGGCAGAGGGCGTGGAAGCAGGGCAAGAGCACGGGATTCGCGTACAGCTGCTTGCAGGTGGGACAACGTAGTTCGTCCTCCATTTTATTTAGTTGTTAATATTGTTTTGCCAATTGGGATAGCACACACACACACACTGACACTTTTTGCACTGACTGTCAACTGTTAATTTGCACTCAGAAAATTCAGCGTTGATTACGCATTTTTAACAGTTGCTTTTGCTTTTCTTTTCCTTATTTCTTTGAACACTCAAATTCTTTTGCACGCAATTTTCTTGGTAAACACGCGTTCTTAAATTTCCGTTGAATTTCGTCCGCTATTCACTTGCAACACGTCCGCTCGCTGTAAAGGTTCGTCGTAGACTAAAATGTTAAGCGACTGTTAAGTTGGCTGCATGCCGCCACTCAAAATGCACGCTGTTAAGCTTAACAGTCGCATGCATGTTCGCTTGCAACCGCAACCGTTGACGAACGAACAACTTGACGAAGCAACACATAACAGCACAACGAACAATACGTTGAATTCAAATTTTCTTATCACTGTTAATAGTTGTGTTAGAAGTGCTGAAACTCTGATAATGATAAGCAAACAATTAATCAAAAGCCAATTGACGTGAAATGTAAATACAGCAACAAACAACAAGCGTTGTAGTGAAAAGGTGGAAAGGTGTCAATTTTCAAATGTTTGATAAGTAGTTGATTTATAGATAACATTTGAATATGTATGTACATGAACTACTGCGTAATTACAATAATTCCCTAGGCATATTTATTAAATTATTATATAGGGTGATTAGACCATTGATAGCTCTGATAATCTCTTACATTCAGATAATCAAGAATATATTATATATAAGCAGTAAGTTACTATATTCTAATGTTATAGAAGATCATATTATTATTTAGTGTAAGTTATCAAAAATTTACTAGATACTTCTAAGAGTGCCGAATGTCCCAACAAACAAAATGTACAAATGTTTGGTACAAATGTACCGAATTGGTACTACCGATTGTTGGAACTCAACTAGAACGCAAGCTGTTAACATTAACATGTTGAGTTGTGCCGCCGCTCAAACATGTTCGATTGCGCTGAGTGCGCTGCAACCGAATTTGTTGCGCGCGCCAAGAATCTTAACATAGATTTGTTTTTGCTGCTACTGCTGCGTTTGATGCATTGTTATTGTTGTAAACCGAAATTCGTTGAAATTTGGAAATTGATCGTGAATCGTGTGCGATGACAAGAAATGTTAACGTTTGCATTTTGTAGGCCACAACGCGACACTTGTGTTTTATTTTCGGGACAATTACCTGTGCTAGATAAAAGGGCAGCAGTAGAGAGACAGAGAGCGAGAGAATGAGAGAACTGATAAGAAGCGGGAAGCGAAGTCAATCGTCACAGTGTTATCGATACCAATACAAATATAAACAAATTGATGCATGTCGTGTATTCGTGTTGAACTGCAGGTAAAGCAAAAAGCCATGAGTTTGCCCAGCTAAGTTAATCATAGCCAACAGGTAACAACGGCAACAACAACAGGTAACTGATAAGGCAAGAATCCGTCCATATGGCCGAAGAGGTGTCAGATCAACAGCAACAGCAATAACACAACAAATATGATTAGATCCAAGCGTTGCGTCTGTTTGCGTTTTGGTTGTTATTGTTGTTGTTGTTTGTCATCGTCGTCTGAAAGTTTATTTAGACATCGAATCAGGCATTGGACGAAAGCCAGAGGCAAACAGAACCGCCAACCAAATGTGAATCGATAGACTCAACAACAACGGCAACAGCGCAATCATGACAGCAACAACAACCACAACATCGCCATCGACAGCAACAACAACAACAACAACGGCAACAAAAACGTGCGTAATCCGTTTGACTTAATAAGCCACGCTCTCAATTTGTGTTTGCTGTCCGCAGACGTCAGCGTGCGTGCAAGCGAGACAGCCTGAGCGCAGCAAACGTCAAGTGTTGAGCAGGCGAATGCGTCGAAAAGGAGAGCGTGAGAGTGCGTGAATGTATGAGTGCGTGTGTGTGAGTGCAAGCGAGTGAGACGATTGACCACATGCTTTGCAAGAGGAGACTAGACAATCGGAGTTGGGGCTAAGCAATACCTGATTTTAGTTTTGTTATTTTTTTTTTTTTGGTTTTGCTTCACACTGCTAGTTGCCCCCTTCTCCTCTTAGCTATCGACACATTGCCTATGCAAATATTGACATGCAATGTGTTGTTGTTCATATGCGTAATTTGCCTCAATTTATGAGTGGATAAATGTTTGCTTTAAGTGTCGTAGCTGTCGCTGTCGCCCCACCAATACTGACCCCCTTCTCCCTTCTTTCATCACTCGATGATCCGTTGTCTCCTTCTATAGCAGAGGCGCCTAATTGCTTGTATTTGTATTGTTATTATTGATTTGAGTGGATTTTTACAAGGTGCAAGAGAATCAGGGCCAATTATGACTGACTAGATTCTACCCTGGTATTATCGAAAAACAACTTTCGTTAATAGACTTTTATTAATTTCATTATTACACTGTTCAGCACTAAACTGAATTATATGGACATAGTCGACTAGTAAATACTCTGTAAACATTTTTGTGGTCAAATGAAAAATGTACTAAAAAACCCCCGAAATAAAATTCACTACTCGAATTTTAAACATTTCTAACATAGAAACATTTCTATATAGAAAACACCCAAGTTTTTATATATCGTACTTTAAATGATTACCTTCATAAAATATTACTTACACTATATTACAATATTTACAATAATTATTTCGCTCTATCCAGAAACTATTAAACTATTGAGTTACTTATTTTTATAAAATTCTCATATTATTTATATACACATCTGTTATGAAATGTAATGAAAAACAAATTAATATATAATCTTTATACTCTGCTCTTAATTAATTCAAATTACTATCAAGTGCACACAGAACTCCATTCTTTAGTATTTCAAGTGTTAATAATCGCAGTTTATTACGAAGTATTTTTCCCTCTTTTATGTATTTTTAACTATTTCTCAACTGTTAAATAGACTTCCTTCCGGTTCATATGCATGGTGAATAAAGGCTCAACTGCCGGTCATAACTCACAGCGAATAGTTGGAAAATATTTAAAAACTTTTAACACATTTTCGGCGTCGTAAGACCGCCAAAATCCCAGTTACACTTTCGCACCCTTAACCAACCAGCAGCAGCATCAGCATCAGCTGAAGGGAAGCTTCATCTTTCCCCCTCTTGTCTACGTGAAAGGTTTTGGCCCGCTTTAAGGCCATATATCATGTCGTGTTACCAGTCGCCAGTCGCCATCATGGCCAAGGACATTCACAATATGCGCGCATGCATAAAAACGCAATAATAACAGCCAAAAATTCACTCGCACACACATACACGCATTCTCCCTTACACTTGGACACCCTTTCTCCTCCCGTCATAGTGAAAGGGAGTATTACTTTTTGGTCACCGCGGGTGTTAAACTTTTTTCTCTCTTTTTTTCTCTTTACTTTTTTCAGAGAGTTTCCCAAAAATAAAACAAAATAGAAGAAGAGCTCACTTTTTTTGAGCGCTTTGTGTAAACGTGTTCACGTGTGTGTGTATGTGTATGTGTGTGTGTATGTGTGTGACATGGAGCTATCCTTTTACTTGGCAACAGATAACAGTTCTTTCATGCGTTTGGCTGTGTTGCAAGCGGCAACTGCGGCTGAACGAGAAGCAGAACCAAAACCAAAAGCAGACGCGTAGCAACGTCCACCAAATCCGTCCGCCAAATGCCCGTGCCTGACCAACAACAACAACAACAAAAACAACAACAGTTACATCAACAACAACAACACAACGACATGCGAACTCAACTATAATAACTAGCTAAAGTGAAGTGGATTCTTTGGGATTGACTAACACCATACCCTGTGAGTACACAAATGATTTATAGAAAAATGATCTTGAGTTCCATATAATTTCTTAAGCAATATTCTACAAAATGTGGTACAGAAAAAAGTACTTTTAGGAGCCACATAATTTATACAAGAATTTATACAAAACTGTTTTGTATTTAAATTTTACATAGACTTTAAATTTGTATATTTAAATTTATAATATCATTTTAGTTTTAATGAAATTTATATTTTTCAAATAAAATAGTTATTTTTTTAAAAAATTATTTGCCTTATTTTCTTACTCTTCATACCTACCTATAAAAATACTTACCTTCTTTATTCAGAATTCCAGTTCAATATCCACTATTGAGCATATTATTAATGCAAGTCTTAATTTCAATTAAATCTTTGCTTGAGTTTAATAGAATTTAAAATTGTTATAAAATTACAACATTTCAAATTTCACTTTCTTAGCAAAAAAAAATTATTTATTGGTTTTTATAACTTGTACATTTTGTATACTTTGTAAGATTGTTACTCTATTTTTCTTAGCTAAGTTCGGATTGCTCAAATTGCTGCAAATAAAATAAAACGTAAAAAACATATACTCAGAAAATACTAAAATTAGAATTTTATTTTAAACAAACTTCTTTATTCGCTTCTTTATTGAATTAATTAAATTTGTTTGTCTTCCCTTTGACAAGTTAATTAAATATTTCATATACTTTCGTTGGACAAGATTCCGTACTTCGTTAAAAAACAAATACAGGGTATGCGAAATAACAATATGTAAAAAGTTTAAACAAAAATGGAGTTGCCTTGTTTTCCCCGCAATGTGTGGGGGAGGAGGGTAAGGCATGCCACAGGGATGCATGCATATAATAAAAACTCTTTTTTTGTGCGCCCCCAGGCGAACAGTTGTTGCTCCACTGATGCTGCCCCCTGCTCCAAGTGCTGCTTCATGGTTGCTGATGTTGTTGTCTGCTTGGCGGGCAGGATAACATCGCCAAATGAGATTAGGAAGGACATTCGCGTATTTAACACACAGACAAGAGACAGAGGCAGCGACAGAGAGAGAGAGAAAGAGAGAGAGAGAGAGGGAGAGAAGTTGAATAGAGCTTGGTGCAGCTGTTGGGGCAGCAACCAGTAGGATATCCTGGCAGCCTGTTATGTCGAGTACAACCACAGGCGGTCCAATTGGGAAGCAACTGGGCAACTGGTCACCGAGTCGGAGTCGGAGTCGGAGTTGAGTTTGAGTTTCGCTTCACTGGGCCGCTCTGTGGCTTGTGGCAAGTGAGAAGCATCAATGAAGAGAGCGAGAGAGAGAGAGTGGAATGAGAAGCGACGTCTGCTAATATTGGGCCCCAAGTTTAGCGCCTCTGTTGTCATTGCAGGAAGTTGCAACAGTTTGAGGCAGTGTAATTGCTTTTTTGTTTGTCGCTGCGAGCGAGTTGTGGCATCGCCAGATATCACAACACTTTCGGGGTTGACTGCAGAAATTTTTAATTAGATTTTTTGATTCTTTTTTTCTACTCGTAATTTTCGTTCTTTTTTTTATTGTTTTTGTAGCCCGAGGTTTATTTTCGTATTTTTAGCAAATGACACTCGCGTTAAATGGGGGATTTCTTGTCCATTTTTTGGATTTTCTTTACAGAGATGGAGAAACTTTGGTGGGGCTTTCCCAACGAGTTAAAACACTGCTAACGTGAAAGTTATGAGCCATGACAAATTGCTTGGCGTTTATTTGGTTGACTTTCTTCTAACCAAGTGCTAAAGTTAATTCCACTTTTGGTTAACGATAAGCTTGGCCGCTCAAATGCATAAATTTGGCCAAGAAAACTTCACAGGATTACAACTGATGGTTAGTTAGCATCAAAAAACCGTGAACAAATTATTATTAAATAGCAATTGAGTTCCTTCTGCAGCCTGTTCTTCTTCGTACAAAATTGATTTGATAATTCGTAAACAGTAGAAGTGAAAAGCATAAAGTGATATTTAATTAAACACTGCAAAAAATATATTTAGAGGAAAACTATTAATATTCACATTAAATGTTTATTACAAATAATTATACACATAAAGAAAATGTAAATTGAAAAGTAGATTACACATCTTTATTTAGAATCTTTTAGATATTACAAAAAATCTTGTAAATAGATTTTTAGGTTGAAAAATCTTAAAACAAGATTGTGTTCTTCAATCACCGTTTCAAGTTAAAAAAAAAATCTTCTTTTAAGGTCGAAAACATATCAAATTTAAGAATTTTGTTATTGTTTCTTAAAATTTTTAAATTCCCTTCCTTTAATATTTAATAAATAATTTTCTTGATGACCCAATAATAATGAACAATTTTTCTCATTGTGTTAACAGTTACCAATGGTTCACACTGGAGGTCAAGTACTCCAAGTAACAAAGTCATTATTAAAGGGCAACTAACCAGCTTTTGATGTGCACTATAAATTCTCAGATGTCGAAAAGGTAATTGAAAATTTACAACGTTTTCTTATGTGAGAAAGAGCAGCAGTATTGTGTGGCAAGCTGCAGAGCATCAATTATAAATGCACTCGATAAATTATTGCCAAGAATTAACTCGGCTTTCAGGCACATCAACAGCAGCCACAAGTGCAACAAACTACCACACAGAGACAGGAATATACCTAAATACTTGCATATATGTTAGTTACACATATCACATACCTGACTAAGTATTTGCTGTGTTGTATTTATACAAAAAAATTATTTAGCCAAGAGAGAGAGAGAGAGAGAGAGAGTTTGACCAAACAAACTAGAAGAAAAGTTTCTGGCCAAGTTCTGGCATACACTTACTGAATATATAAAAAAAGTTATGACTTTAACTTTTCTGGGTCTGAGAAAGTACGTCTTAAAGATTGCATACTGTGAATTTTAATTAAAATTAATCATGCATAATTATGTAAACTTTATTTTAGTGCAAACTTTATCACATTGATTGTTATCCGATTTTAAATTGAAAGATTCAAAGAAACGCTTTTAATTTTAAAGTGCTGTGAATAGAGTTTTATATATTTAAACATGAATTTTTGTAGGGTTTATTTTTCATTTAATGTGTATATTTAACACTGTCAGATGCTAAGTCATCATAAAAAAATTGGAATGATTTTTCTTTTTTTTATAAATTTCTGTTTTATAATTTAGACAAAAATTAATCAATCCACATTTCACATATTTTTATTTTTGTAAAATTGCATACAATTTCAGTATTTAAGCTTCGACTTTTCTGAAAACTTGTATGTTGCTTGATTGTAACAATTGTTAGAATACTATTCTAGTGTCATTTTTGGATTAAAGTTGAAGTTGAAGTAGAAGTTAAGTCTTGTATGAAAAAAAAGCCTTTGCATCCGAGTCTAAGTTTACGATGAAATACTATATCGATATTCTAAATCTAGCCATCGGTATATTTTAGTATTTCTGCGAAATATTTTTGGTATATTTGTAGCACATCGGGAATCTCACAGTTTTCTCATAGCATCCGAACTTCTGCAAATTATAAACTAAATAATTTTAAGCGTATTTCAGCTTCGTCGTCTATAAGAACTTCTCAATTTCTTCCTTATGATTTTTTGTTGTTGGCAAGCTCTTGTTTTATTTTACAGTTATTATGCTTACTTATAGATGTGTGTATTGGTGTGTGCATCTTTGGTGTGTGTGCTTGAGTGTGTGGGTGTGTGTATGTGTGAGTGTGTGTGTGCGGGTGTTTGAGTGTTGGTGTTAAGCACTTCCGCTTGGCTGCTCCTCTGACATGCGTTGCACGTTGCCAGCTGTCGTGGCACAACATGAGCCAACGCTTGCCCTGCCCCAACAATTGCAGCTTCCTTTAGCACCTTTTGGCTTCTGACAGCTTGTTGAAGCTCTCCCAAGCTTGTTCAAGCGTTTCTCTTCTCCTTCCTTTCGTAGCTGCCAAGCATCCCCAAAGAGAAACTTGGTTTGATTTTTCATTAAGTTTTTCAGGTGAAGCGCATTTGCTTTACTACTTGTTTTTCTTTCTCTGCCCACTTTTGCCCTTTCTCCCTTTCTGTATCGTTAGTTAAAATTATTTTCAATTAGCAACCAACATGACGTCCTTGCACAGGATCCCAGCCCTCTGTGCATTGGTATTTCTGTGTATGTGTGCTCTCAGCAAATTGAGAGCAAATTCTATTGAACTACGAGCATTTCAGCGTTTTGCTCATTTCCTGTTTGGCTTTTCTTGTGGTTCGTTCGTCTTATGTGCAAAAATGCAAAATAAATTATTCAGTAGCTGTGCATTACGTAATTCTTGGGCAACAACTTGCTCTGCATTTTATTATAATCAATGTAGAATTTTTAGGTTAATAAGACAAGACTAAAAGAGAACAAGAAAGAAAGCTGCAGTCGAATGTGCTCGACTAAGAGATACTCGATATGCATAATGAATAAGAGCACAATAGTGCGGTATTAATTTTAAAATATACCTAATTAATATACCAAAAATACTAAATTATACCAAATTAATATACATAGAAATACTAAAAAATATACCAAAGATTTTGTTTGATATATTGATATAGTACAATATTAAAAATATACCGCAGAGTACTGAATATACCAAATTAATATATCAAAATGTTAATATTATGCCAAAAAATATAACAACGATTTTATTTGGTATATTGACATAATATAATATTAAAAAAATAACACAGAGTACTAAATATACCAGATTGTGAGCCAAAGCAACTAAACCCCGATTGCTGTAGGCGTTTATTGCCATACAAAAGTAATTATTTATTAACTTCTACTTTTATTATCTTATCACATCACTTCATCATATATGTAAGTAATGGGTATAACAAGACAATTCTCAGTACATATGGATACTATATAATCTTATATATAAAATTAAAAAATAAGTTCTTTGAAATTAATATTTTTTTGCAATTTTTGTTATTATTTTAAAAGCACAAAACTAAATTAATGTATTCTACATTATACTTTTTATGCCACACATTAAATGATATTCTTTCATCTTTATATTCTTCAAGTTGCTCTAAAAAATACAAAATATTGCTTCAAAATCCACCGCAAACAATGAGAGTAACAAAATACGAGCAGTTGAGCTAAAAGCTCAGAATAATTTGGAGCTCAACTGCATTGGGGTTGAAAAAGTGTAGCGTAATTAAATGTTTTTGAGGTCTGGCCATATGAGATGTTGAATATTTGGTTGCATCCCAATGCGAAGAAGTGAGATCCACAATGCAGAACAAAGCAAAGCACACGCACTTTGGGGAAACCAGTTGCAATTATGAAATTTTAGACATTTTGATGTACTGAATGTCTGCGAGAATGTTGCAACCATCCACCCCCACATCACATGAGACGCAGCAGCTGTAGTTTCCTTTGTGGAAAGTAGAGACAACAAGATGTGGGACTGGTTGTAAGGGATATGCCATTTAAATACTCGCTCAGCATAAGAACGGGGTGCTTTATTGTCCATGGGGTGCTCTGTAGTCTGGCTTTAATTAAATTGTTTGCAAGTCAAATTATGAAATCGGATATTTTAGACGTTAAAGTTTTTTTGGGGGCAGCTCCCCGAAGTGTAGAATAGAATTCCTGTTAGAGAAACAAAAAGAACATTTTCAAATACTTTTGAGTATCTCTCTATATATTTCAATACTCTATTCATATTTTATTTTGTGAAGAAGACACTATAGTTTTTTCCAAATTTAAACTTCCCACTTCCGCTTTCCATTAATATAACAAAATCTTCAACTATTTTCTAGATTAAAGCTTTTCAAAATTTTGGGCAGAAAATTCAATTTATTTTGAAAAGTTGTTTGCTTGATCAATTTTTCAGTTAATTAACTATTTCTTTGAGTTCCATATCTTTCTCATAACTGCTTGGCCCCCCCCCAAAAGTATGCAATTTAAACGAAATATTTCGAAAACAATGAACATTCGAAAATCCTGCCATTGTTGCCTGTAGTTCGTTATCGTTCTTGTTGTGGTTACCATTATTGTTGTTGTTATTCTTGTTGTTGTTGTTGTTGTTGGCTGCACAAACAACTGGAACAAAACAATGTGAGTAGCAGAAGAGTCTTAACCCCATACGTACCAGCTTACCAGCACTTGAGCCAAACCACAAAAACAAAGAAGAAAAAAACTAAACAAGTTTGCTGCCATCTCCTCCCCTTTTAACACATTTGCCATTGCCCATTTCTCATTCAGATGCAAATCCGGCGGCAAATCTTCAAATGACTTCGATTGGTTTTGCTGCTGGTTGGTCTCTCGTTTGGAAAGCCGCTATTGTTTTGGAACATCAAATCCTGGTTAGCCAACTACTCTACCCCGCCTTCTGCCAGAGGGTGTCGCTGTTATCACTTGCTCTACAGCCTCATGTCTTCACAGCTTCACAGCTCGAGAGAACAGAGCACAGCATGTAGAACATGTAAATGGCCGCCATGTCTCCCTCCAGCAAAACAATGGCCAGGAAAAGCATTTTAACGAATTTATTTCACAACAGAATTGAGGCATGTTTAAGTTGCACTTGAGCCTTAGCTGGTGTGTGTGTGTGTGTGTGTGTGTGTATGTAGACTTATGAGAAGCATTTTGGCCAAAGCCAAAGGCTGTTGCCAACAACACCCAATTTCCGCTTGGTCAAGTGACATGATTGATGTTTTGATGATGCTGCAGGCCTGATACTGACTCCGACTCTGACTCTAACTCTGACTCTGGCCACTAGCACAAACATTATAAACAGCAGCAGAGTGTGGCAGAGTGTGTGACACTGACATCAAGTAGCCGACACGTTGCAGCCAAGGCATGACAAAGATATAAAAAGTCTATAAGAGAAGCAGAAATGAGTTTTAAATTTGGCACATATTTGCTTTTAGATTTCTGATTACGAAACAATATCAAAACATTTGTATCCGCAATTAAGAGTATTTGGCTAAAGATATCCCATTTAAAATCAAGTATCCGACACGTTGCAGAAAAGGCAAGGCAAGTGCATAAAAAAACTATAAAAGAAGCTGAAAACAGTTTGGGGAATTGTTTAAACAGTCAGCAAGATTTGTCTTTAAATTTCTGATTACGAATATGTATTTATTTCATTTTCTACTATAGAAAAACATTTGTAGTAGCAATTAAGAGTATTTTGCTAAAGATTTCCCATTTAAGGCAAGTGCATCAAAAGTCTATACAAAAACCCGAAAACAGTCTTAAATATTGTTTAAAAGGTAATCAAATATTTGGCACATATTTGGCTTTAGATTCCCGATTACGAAAATGTATTCATTTCTTTTCCAACAATAGAAAAACATTTGTAGTCGCAATTAAGAGTATTTTGCTATAGATTTCCCATTTCAAATGTTCAAAGTTCCATCTGCAAACTGAACTTTTACTTTGAAAAACAATTAGAACTGAGATTGGAATTCAAGTGGCATTGTTTTGGGGTTTCTGTGCACAAATTGCGTTCTGCAAATGATTAAGTTTTTCGTTTACAAAATGACACTTTTATTTTCTTCACCACACACACACACACGCATACACACACTTGTCAATTTGTGTGTATGATATTTTTTGGCAGCTTTGTGCACAACTCGTTCCCCTTTTTGGCTCCTTCACTGGAGCCAGAGACAGAGCCGGAATCAGGCATCTGGCATTGTCAGCATGGAGAGCATTTAAATAAAATGTACTTGCAATAAATTTTGCACAGAGTGTGCGAGAGAGAGAAAGAGAGAGAGAGAGAGAGAGGACGGAACATAGTCGAGCTCTTAGTAGTACTTTAGGCTAGCCACAGGCCCTTGTCTGATTTAAATATTTAATCTGATTTTCCATTTCAATGCCTTCGCCTGCTGCCATGGAAAATTACAATAATGCTGCATATGGTCCAGACATTTAGATATGTTATGTGTGCATAGTATTTGTTTTTCTATGCCATGTTTGCTTTTTAAGTGGCTCGCCGAGCACTTGACCAATCTATTTTCTCTTTTTGGCCATTTTAATTGCACTTGGCCCGGCGACTTGCAACATTTTGGCCACAAATACAATTTACGTTTACATTATTGTTGAATAATGGCAAAATGCAGCTTTAAAAGCCTTCTAACTAACAGTTAAAACTAACAAATAAACGAATTTGCTTCAATAAATTCACCGAAAATCTAATAAGAAGAATTAAATGTTTACAAATGTTTTGAATATGAATTTTGGTAAGTCTTAAGGATAAGCTTTTATTTTATTTTATTGGCCTGTAGGACGTTTAAAAGATGTTGCTTTAATTCTAATCTAAATAGTTTTCAATTTGTAGTGTCATTTAAAGTATACAAATGTTTCAAATTGAATATTTGTACAGAAAAAGAATAGAATTAGATCGAAGGTTGACAACTTATTCTAATCTATAGCGAAAGGAAATCTTTGAACTTTTTTAACTTAATTATAAATGGCAAAGATAGTTACATTATAATTATGGTTAGTTAATTGTGGCCTGGAATATTTAAGCCAACAATTTATTAAATTGTTGCATTAAACAAATCAAATCACTTTTTTAGAAGTTTATTCAGCAAATTATAGATCCATTACAAAAAAACTCAGGAAATAATAATTTACTTTTTATTAAATTTTTATTCTCATCATCGTCTCCTTAACTAGAGCTCTCCCTTGTCGACTTTTTCCATTACCCGAAACATGCTGTCGTAAAGCAATTTTTTTGCATCGATGGCAATTAAGAAATCTAAATGACTAAATTTTGAATAGGCCAACAATTCATCGTGTACAACATTTGGAAGTTTCTTGCGTAAATTTTGCACATCCTTATGGGATGTTAATTGATCATTTCTACTATAATACAAGGCAACTTTACAGTTGATGTTTTTCACATTATATTCGGGAGGATATTTTGTGCCATATTTTTTAATGTTGACACTACGTTTCGAATAATTAAACTTATAGAAGCCGTCGCTATTCAACAGCTGTTGATAGTGCTCGAGAGCTTTCAACGATGCACTATAAAAGAAATGGCTGAATATTAATGGAGTGAGTGTATCATTAAACTGTGGACCATCCATGCGCATAACCTTCATTAAGACGTTTTTGCAGGTGTTGCGAAGAGTTGAGGTGCACAGTTTATAAAACATACGACTCCAAGCTTTACGATTTGGTGGAAATTCATAGATGCCAAATATCCGCGCAAATTTCTATAAAGAATAAAAGAAATTAAATATATTTTATATTCATTGTGATACATATATTCGGACTTACAATAAGAATTTTAGCATAGGGTTTGATTAGACGAATAATAGGTGAACGAAGATTTTCGAAATAGGCAACCGGAGCGAGTGCTTGCAGCAGCTTAATCTTCTTCATATAACTAGGTTTGTCTGCTCCCATGGCGAAGACAGCCGAAGTGCCCTGCGAGTGGCCAATATAATGCACCTGGCGGTGATCACTGATAGGAAGAATGTAATCAATCACAGCTGGAATATCGTACACGCCATGCTCGTGGAATGAAAAATCCCAAAATTGACGATACGACGTCGCATATCTGATATGTTTACGCGAATATCGATTGCCACGTATATTCATCAGCCAAATATCATAGCCACGATCACTTAGCAGATAAGCAAGACCACAGCCCGGTCCAGTCAACACCCAGGCGGCTGAGCTATCGCCCAGGCCATGTACCAAGAGAACAGGCCGAGCTCCATGCCTTGGAATGCGATGTATGGTCAACCGATAGCCATCATCCGTCTGAATCACATGGGTTTCCACCTTGTAGCCATACTTTTCGATGAGCTCAGGCTTATAAAAAAAGAATAATATTGGAAAATATCATTTGCAAATTCCAATAATAATAAAAAAAGATAGTTTAATTAAATCAATTTGTAAAATTACATTGATCACACATATTAATGTTAGATTTTTGATATATTTTATATTTAAAATGTAAGAAAAAACGTATAATTTAATGTATTTTATCTTATTAATAATACATTACAATATAGTTATACACGTACATTATTGAATATGCTAAATATTAAAAAAATATTTATGCTAAATATTATATATGGGCAAATCCCAGAAACAGTCCACCAGCGACCAATTTTTAAATTTCACATTTTGTAATTTTTCTTTATATGGAACATTAAAGTAGATATGGCATTTTAAGAATTTAAAGCAAAAAAGAAATTTCGATCATTATAAATGCACAAATTTGTATCAAACCCAATTTTATTTATAATTTTCATAATTTTACTTAAATTCGTGCTCTGCGCACACCTTCAAATCCCTATTGTATTCTTCACAATTTTTTGCCTCTGCTTGGGCTTACATACAAAGCTAAAGTAAATCACGTTGAAATAATTGTGAAGCACATTTATGAATATAATAAATAATGTTTAGTTCAAATTAAAAGATTTTTGTCTTATGTTAATGTCAGCGGAAAAAGTGTAGCGTGCGACACGTAGCGTGCGACACAATTGGTTTACGGCTTTGCTAAAAATCTATAAACATTATTACGACCAAACGATCGGTTTTTGTCTTCTAATATTCTTAACTTTCTTTAGGATATTAACTTTCATAGGGTTTATTTTGCAGAATTCGATAAAAATTGCGTTTGAAATGAAAATTTTGAAACTAACTTCCACTTTGTGTAGCGTGCGACACGTCACAATTTTATTAATTATTTTTAAAACACTGACTCCAGTGAAATTGAATCTTATACCCTCCGAAAGTACTCTCAATTCTCTCTAAACACATAACAAAAGTTTACGGTAAATCTTTAAAAAAAACCCCCAAAAATTGATTTTCATTAGCTAAAATCATGCGAATGTAGAGTGCGACACGTGGGATTTGCCCATATATAACATATATATATATAGCACTTAGCATATTAAATTTTGTAACTTACTTAGCAACTATATTATATATTTAAAATATGCTTCAATTAGAAGTATATTTCATTGAAATAGATTTTTAAAATCTCATCGGATTGAAAGAATGTTGAACAAATATATTTTCATATTCAATTTGCATATATATTTTGAATCTTACCGTTGTTAGCTTCGCATCTTCAAGAACGCTTGAATTGTAATGTAATTTATCCGAAAATACGAAACTTGCATGTAACGAAAGCCAGATGATGACAATATATTTTCCCCACATATTAAGAGTTCCTTTTGATTAGATTATCCCAGCACCTATCTAGATAAAAAATAAATAAAACAGTCGATTCGAATGGTTGCTCGTTGCACGCTCAAGTTCAAAGTCAATTCAATTGCAACACGATACAAAATCATTTGTAATGGAAACAAGTTTTTAAGGTCTATTCAATCTTGTATACCTTGATCATAATATGTTTACATTATAAAAATATAATTGAATTCATATTATATGTGTTTAATTATTATTAAAAATACGATTGATCAAGCACGATTGACTTTCTGAGTACACATTTTTTATTTTTATTTATCACAATCTATAACTGTTATTAAAATTCATTTTAAAAAGTATTTTTAAAAAACTTAATTTAAGTTTTATAAATACTTCAATTTACAATTATTACATTTTATATTACACGCAACGAACATTTCTTAAATATTTAAATTCACACCGAAACAAGTATACGCCACGTTGTTACACTTCATGTATGCTATTAGCTAATGTTGCCACAGAAACTATTAGTATCACATTATTTGGACACACTGTAATTTAATTATTCCACTTATTTGGCAATTATCTTTAGTATATTGTATGTGATGCACTATTCAGTCAAGCTCAATATAATATTCATATGTGTGAAATTTCATTAAATTTTTAATATAATGCTTTACCTTTAAAACAAAACATTCAAAGAAATCTTTAATATATCTTTAACATATCTTATAAATTACATAAACTGTTTCGTAATGACTTAGAGAAAATTAATCATGGCCCGTAAATTAAAACTAAAATAACTACCATTCAAACTATATTTTAAGCAACTTCATTGTAGATTTCCTTTATATATATATATATATATATATATACATAAATTCTTAATTTTTTCAGATTAACTAAAGTTCGCCCCTGTCGACCTTTTCCATTACCCGTAACATGCTGTCGTAGAGCAATTTTTGTACATCGATGGCAATTAAAAAGTCTAAATGATTAAATTGTGGATAGGCCAACAATTCATCGTGTACAACATTTGGCAGTTTCTTGCGTAAGTTTTGCACATCCTTATGGGATGTTAATCGATCATTTCTACTATAATATAAGGCAACTTTACAATCGATATTTTCTACCTTATATTCGGGTGGATATTTTGTGCCATATTTTCTAATGTTGACCGTAGGATTCAAATAATTAAACTTATAAAAGCCACCGGTCAGCAAAAGCTGGTAGAAGTGCTCGAGAGCCTTCACCGATGAACCAGCCAAGTAATGGCTGGTAATTATTGGAGTGAGTGTCTCATTATACTGGGAATTATCCATGCCCATCACCAGCATTAAAGCATATTTGCAGGTATTGCGAAATGCAAAACTGCAAAGTTGATAGATCAAACGACTCCAAACTTCGCGCTCCGGTGGAAATTCAAAGATGCCAAAAAGACGTACAAGGTTCTACAATGGGTGTAAAAATTTAAATTAATTATATATATTGTATTGTATTGGACTCACGATGAGTGGTTGTGCATGAATCTTGAGAAAATCCGTGGCAGGTGTGCGAAGATTTCGGAAATAAGCCACTGGAGCGAGTGCCTGCAACAACTTAATCTTCTTCATGTATTCGGGTCTCTCGGCCCCCATGACAAAGGCTGCCGTTGTGCCCTGCGAGTGGCCGATATAATGAACTTGTGTGTGTTCCTCACTGCGTTTCAGAATGTAATCGATCACAGCTGGAATGTCATAGAAGCCGTTCTCGTGAAATGAAAAATCCCAAAATTCTCGATTCAGCGGAATATATTTGCGATGTTTTCGCGAATATCGATTGCCACGTATATTCATCAGCCAAATATCGTAGCCACGATCACTCAGCAGATAGCCAAGAGCAGAGCGGGGTCCACTCAGCACCCAGGTGGCAGAACTGTCACCCAGGCCATGCACCATGAGAACGGGCTGCGCTCCTGGCTTGGGAATGCGGTGTATGCCGAGCAGATAGCCATCCTTGGTCTCAATCTTATGGGTTTCCACCTTGTAGCCATGCTTTTTGATGAGACCAGGCTTGTGAAACAGAAATTAATATTTAAACATATAATTCATATTCAGTTTTATATACATATAATAAAAATAAACTTTTAAAATACGATTTTCATTTTTTGTAATATAAATGAAATGAAATTAAATTTAAATAAATCTGTTAAAGCAGCATTTCAAAAAAATATAAAATTCTTTAAATTTAAAAATATCAAAACATATAATATATACATAATTCAAACAATCTATTTAATATTTGATTTAAGGTTCAAGGCTTACCGTTGTGAGATGTGCATCTTCAAGAATACTTGAATTATATTTTAATATATCCGAGTAAACGAAATTTGAATGCAACAAAATCCAGATGAGGACATATTTTCCTAGCATATTATTAGCTTAATTTTATTCAGGTAATGTAATCACAATCGAGTTTAGCTTTAATTGGCTGGTTGCAAGTTCAAGTTCAGTGGCAATTCAGTTGCCATACGAAACGGAATCATGTGTAAGGAAACTAGTTTTTATATACTTGTAAATTTTTTTTTACGAACTGCCTTGATAAAATGTGCGAATCAGTAATATAGTTCAAACAAATATCAGATACACTACAAACAAGTTTACATTAAACAAATTTTGAATCGACTCACAGTAAAAAAAAACAAAATATTTATATTAGAAACAATGCTGATAATGGTTTTATGTTAGATTCGGTCTTTTTCTGGCTTGTTAACTGCAATTTTTGTGTTAGTTTTATAATATTTATAAATATAGTAATGAAAATGCACAGAGCTTCAAATAAAAAAAAAAACGAAGCATTTTTTAATCATATAGTATAATAACCATTATAAATGGACATTCACGTATTAACATTTCACGATTGTAAAAATAAAAATCTTTCTTTAGCTTCTGCCATAAACTTTAATACCGAACTCCCAAGAATCCAGCATTAAACTCTTTATTTAGTTTATAGGGATAATTCGAAATAAGTGTTATTGACTAAGAAGGATAAGAACCCTTATTTACACTTCACAATCAAAATATTTTCCTAAGTGAAAATAATTTTATTCACAAAACACACTTTTTATCAATGTTTTAAAATGTTATTTTACAAACAACACAATTATAAACTTTTTTCAAATTGTAACCTACATTTGTTAATTTTGCTTAATCAAGATCACACTTCAAACGTTCAAGTTCAAAGTAACGCCAAAACAAGTATACGCCACGTTGCTGCACGCGATTATTTATACAGAAAACATTTTTGAATATCACTATTTTCGCAATAAAATAATTAATTTGTTATCCTTAAAATGGAATTTCATTATTCACTTTTCAGTCAGCTTTCATTTTATTTTTAAATGTTCAAAATGATTTCCGATGATCCGATTAGAACTGTCTCCGACTCTCGATGAGTTGCAACTGAACTGTTAACTGAGTCAAGTGGTTGACATAAGTGGCTGATTCCGAGTTTAGATCTCACACAATGCTTATTAGCTGCTAGTTGGTTACCAATGTCAGTTATAAAACACACGCGAGTGCAATTTAAATTTCTAATATAATGCATAATCTATAAAAGCAACACACAATTGCAACAGCATCAGAAATCTTAGTGTCAATGAAATGTCAGGGAACATTTATCTCAAGTTGTTTATAAAATGCATAAACACTGAAGTTAATGCAAATATTACAGGCAATTACACCTGCATTAATCTTGTTTCCTCTTTTAAAAAAATGGAAATGGAAATGGAAATGGATAATTAAATTTAAGAATATAGAACTGGTCAAGCAACATTTAAGTACTCATTATATGTACTTGGCTTGTAAAGGTTTTATAAGTAAAAGTTTCCATAATTTCAAGTAATAACTACGCACATTCAACGTCCATTTTATTATTCTCTACTTAAATCTGACAGCGTGAGATTAAATAATAAATGAATTGAATACTTTGTTTATGGTAAACAAAGTGTAAATATGACTTCAAATTATTTTTATTTTTTATGTTTTACATTACCGTCGGCTTCATATTTTCAAATAACGCTAAGAAATAATATGTGCACTTTCAACTTTTTCATTCATTTTTTAATTAAATACAATTTCACTTTTGCTTTTAATGTTAACGTAAAGGAAGAATATGTAAGACCCAAAAGACTGAAAAAGTAATGTTAAGTTCTTTAAAATAGAAGTTTAAGAGAGAAGAAAAAAACACGTCGACTGCGAGAGCGAGCGAATCAATGATATCAAATAAATATACTGAATAAATATACCAAAAAGTTAAAAAATATAACAAAGGCTATATTAGGTATATTAATATACTACTGCGTTTAAGATATACCTTAAATGACACAATTTTTCAGATTGTCAATAAAGCAATTATGACCGGACAACTGCAGCCGCTTTTTATACCCGCTACCCATAGGGCAGAGGGGTATTATAACTTTGTGCCGGCAGGAAATGTATGTAACAGGTAGAAAAAGGCATCTCCGTCCCTATAAAGTATATATATTCTTGATCAGCGAGACGATCTAGCCATGTCCGTCTGTGTGTCTGTCCGTCTGTCTGTCTGTCCGTGTGAAACACTGGATCTCAGAGACTATAAGAGATAGAGCTATAATTTTTTTCGACAGCATTTGTTATCTTTGCACGCAGATCAACTTTGTTTCAAAATTTTGCCACGCCCACTTCCGCCCCCGCAAATTAAAAAAATCGAATAGCAAGCGTAATTTTAAAGCTAGAGTTCTGAATTTTGGTATATACAATAATTACTTTATAGTTATGATTCCTGAATATTCCTTTGCGATCAGATAAAAATTGTTTAAGTTATTAAAGAAATACTTTTGTATGGGCAAACACGCCTTCTTACTAGGGGTCTTAGTTGCTTTGGGTGACAGTCTGGTATATTGTGCCGTCTATGGTATATTTTGAATGCGGTACTATATTGATATATCAAATATACCATATGGTATATTTTTCGTATTTTTGCAGTATATTCAGAATATTTTGAGAAAGATACCGCAAAATGTATTTCTTCTATTCAAAATGGGTAGCGGGTATCTCACAGTCGAGTACACTCTGTAGCTTTATTACTTGTTGATATAAGTACTTCTACGTTCGGAACATACCATAGGGTGCAAATTATACCAGATTGTCAGAAAAGCAATTATAACCAGACAGATTTCTTAAATAATTTCTCAAAATTTTACTTGATAGCAACTGAAAGACTGTAGCTTTCAAAGCGAAAAATTCTATCGTTTAATCCTATAGCTTATATTATAATAAAAATAACCTATCCAAACACTAGTGTTAAGTCCCAAAATATTAAAGAAAATTGATTGCGAATAATATTTATTATATTTAAAGTGTATTCTATCCTGGTGCAGCCTTGTGTTAAACTCTTGTATCATCATGACTTTACATCCTTATCATAGGTTTGCATATGATCGAGCATGCGATTCCAAAGCAATTCCTTTGCATCGATGGCCCAAATGAAATCCAAGTGATTCCACCAACGATAATCAATGAGATTGTCATCAATGACATTGGGCAACTCATCGCGCAGCAAGCGAACATCCTTGACAGCTGCCATCAAATCATTTTGGCCATAGTTTAAGCCAACCTTAGCTGTGACATGCTTGAAGTTATATTTGGGCGGAGATATCGAGCCGTAACGTCGCAAATTGTCAAGCATTCCATAGTCGAATTGATGCATGCCACCCAACGAACGAATCAGGCCAAAGTGAATGATTTGCTTAGTCGATGCGCCAGCTGGTGCATGTCCCATGATCACTGGCAACATGGTCTGATTCAGTTGCTTCTCATCGAATCCCAGCATGATGAACAGCCAACTCTCACACACCGTTTTGGTAATTGGCGCTCCACAGAGTTGCTCATTGAACATGCTTGTCAATCGCTGATTAGGCAAAAACTCTGATGAGCCCAATAAGTCATTGAGCAACTATAAAATAATAAATTGAATACGAAATTTGTTGCGATCTCCATTCACTTACGATCGATGTGAAGCGTGTTGTACCCAAGAATAAGATAATCGGACTCCATGTGTTTTTGAAGTAGGCTATCGGTGCCATAGCCTGCATCAGAATGATCTTTTTCATGTAATCGGGTCGCTCACTGCCCATTATCCAGAAGGATAATGTGCCCTGCGAGTGGCCAATGTAATGCAGCTGCGAGAAGCCCGTATTATTGAGCGCATAATCAATAGTGGATGGCAGATCGTAGATGCCCATTTCATGGAAAGTGAAATCCCAGAATCTCTCCTCAAACACTTTGTAGATTTTATGCTCCTTGGCATAAGTATTTCCTCTACAGTTTGCCATCCACACATCGTAGCCAGCATCATAAAGCATGTATCCTTGAGACACGATATAAAATGTGACTACGTATGTGATGTGATTTATTAAAACAGACCCAATCCCTTGTCAGGACCCATCATCAGCCAGGTAGCAGAGGTGTCGAATAATCCATGAACTAATAAAACAGGAATTGCGCCAGGTCGGGGAATGCGATGAACGGTTAAGATATAATTATCGGGTGTTGTCACTTTATGCGTCTCGCCAGGATAACCATATTTCATCAGCAGTTCAAACTGTTCAAAGTTCAGCAAATATATTTCATACTTGAAAGAGTAATTTATTTCAAAATTATACCGGGTTTAGAGATGCATCTTCTAACACATCCGGAGCGATTCCGAACACGTCGATAGCTCCGTGTAGACATAACAAAATCAAACTCCAAAACAGCACTGACATCTTTTTAGACAATGCTGTATTCATTTTAAGCTGGCCAACGTATTTATAGATTCTTTTGCAAAGTTAAAACTAATTCGTCAGCACGATTCTGCTCTAAAAAAGGTCCGTGATAAGATAAATATAATGATGTCTAGAGGCGCTTATATAAATAATTGTTTTATTGCAGATATTGCGGAAAGTTTTGTAATTTTTATAAATGTTTAATTATTCCATTCACAATATATAATATACCCCTTACAAATTTAGATATTTCACATTTTTCATTAAGTCAACTAAAGTAATTTTTTCAACTTGTGTTACTTTGGATATTATGGTTTAAAAGTAAAAAGGTTAAAAAAAAGCAAACAAATAAGCAGCAGCGAGTTTTGTTATCAATATTCGTGACTAAAAATAATATAATATTAAATAGTTAAGGCGTCATATAAACAATGAATATACACATATATACAGTATATACACATACAATTATAATAAATTTATATGTATTTTAGCTTGTAACTTGCTTAAAAGATAACCCTCAAGCAAAGACAATTTTGTCTTTTTATTTGAATCTTTAAAAAACACTCAATTTGTTATGTTTTTTTTTAAACCTCATATATATAAAACAAATAAGAAATTTACAAAGTCTGCTCGACTTTGAGATACTCGCTTACCATTGCGAATAAATCAAATCAATGCGGTATTAATTTTTAAATATACAAAATGAATATACCGCAAAAATACTAATAGTATACCAAATGCTATATATAGTATATTTATATAGTACTAGATTGTCAGCAACAGCAACTAATACAAAAGTATTTCTGAAATAACCTCTATAATTATACCCGCTACCCATAGGGTAGAAGGGTATTATAACTTTGTGCCGGCAGGAAATGTATGTAACAGGTAGAAGGAGGCATCTCCGACCCTATAAAGCATATATATTCTTGATCAGCGTCAACAGCCGAGACGATATAGCCATGTCCGTCTGTCCGTCTGTCCGTCTGTCCATATGAACACCTATATCTCAGAGACTATAAGAGATAGAGCTATCATTTTTTTTCGACATCATTTGTTATGTTTGCACGCAGATCAAGTTTGTTTCAAATTTTTGCCACGCCCACTTCGGCCCTGCAAATCAAAAAATCGAATAACAAGCGTAATTTTATAGCTAGAGTAGCTAGAGTTTTGGTATATACAGTAATAACTATAGTATTTATGATCCCTGAAAATTTGGTTGCGATCAAATAGAAATTGTCGAAGTTATTAAAGAAATACTTTTGTATGGGCAAAAAGGCCTACTTACTAGGGGTCTGAGTTGCTTTGGCTGACAATCTGGTATATTGTGCCGTCTATGGTATATTTTGAATGCGGTACTATATCGATATACATCATATACTATTTTGTATATTTTTAGTATTTTTGCAGCATATTTGGTATATTTTGAGAATAATACCGCAAAATATATTGCTTTTATTCAAAATGGGTAGCGGGTATCTCACAGTCGAGTTCACTCGACTGTAGCTTTCTTACTTATTTTCATCTGATCGCAACCGCAGTAATCATAAAAGCTATAGTTATCATTGTGTGTAATCGGTATTGGATATATTTAGTATACTACACTGACTAATCAATTTCGTTTGTAAGACTTATTCATAAAATTCTTGCACCTTTCTTTTTTTATAAAATTCATAAGTATAAGATTAATAATTAATCAACATACCAATAAGCTTTCTATTGTTTATTCTATTTATTTACACTTATTTTTCTACGATGCGCACAATCAATAAATAAAGATTTCTTATATACAAAATATGTTCATACTGTAAGTTCTTAGCTTAATTCGCTATCTTAAGCTGTTAGATTATCCCCTAATTGTTCCCTGTCAATAGATTTCATGTTCCTGAGCATGCGACCCCACAGCAATTCACGAGCATAGACGCCCCAAATGAAATCGAGATGATTGAATTTGGGATAGTTGACCAGATGCTGAGACACCACATTGGGCAACTGAAGACTCAAGGCCTCCACATCGCTGGGCTGTGCCAACCAATCATTTTCGCCATAATACAAGGCAACCTTGGCCTGGACATTCTCCAGTTTATACTCGGGTGGAGTGATGCTATTGTAACGCCAATGATTCCTCAGCCAGCCATAATCGAATTGACGGAAGGCGCCAGATCGACGCAGTTGACCAAAATGCTGCATCTGCTTGGTGGAGGTGCCAGCTGGGGCATGCCCCAAAACAACTGGCAACATGGTCTTATTCAGCTGTGATTTGTCAAAGCCAGTCATCAGGAAGATCACATTCGAACAGATCTCCTCGGTGATCGTAGTTTCATCGCAAATCAGTTGAATGAACATTACAATGAACTCGTTTTGCGGCAGAATCTCATGGACGCCAATCAACTTCAGTATAAACTAAGGAATACAAAGAAATTCAATTGTAATGTAAAGTGTAACTATTGGAAAATTGGGGAATGTTTAGGGAGGGGAACTTACGCTCACCGAAGACTGAACCTCGGCCAGGAAATTGACCACCGGACTCTTGCAATGCTGCAGATACGCGACCGGAGCCAAAGCTTGCATGTAGATGATTTTCTTCATGTACTCAGGACGCTCACTGCCCATGATCCAGAAGACAACGGTGCCCTGAGAATGTCCTATATAGTGGAGTTGTGGAAAACCCGTCTTGTTGAGTATAAAATCAATGGAACTGGGGATATCGTGGATTCCCATCTCGTGAAATGTAAAGTCCCAGTACTTGGCATGATTGTGCGTATACTTAATGTGGCCCCTAGAATACGTATTTCCACGCACATTTGCCATCCACACATCGTAGCCCTGCTCGTAAAGCAGATAGCCTAAAAATAAAATGAGAATTACTAAGTGTTTCATAGTTTACAGTTTGTTGTAGTTGACTCACCCAAAGCTTTGCCTGGTCCCATCATCACCCAAGTGGCTGAACTGTCCAGCAAACCATGCACGAGAAGCACAGGCGTTGCTCCAGGTCTGGCAATGCGATGTAGAGTTAGTTTATAGCCATCATCGGTGACCACAGTGTAGTTCTTTGCTGGGTAACCATACTTCTTAATGAGGCCATACTGTAAGAAATATACAGACATGTAATTAGCAAAATTCAAAAGTAATGTATAGAACAAAGTGAGGTTATTTAAAAGTTGTACACAGATAGACAAACACCTAGATTGAAAGGTACATTACAAATCTTGATTTGGGACTTTTTCGATCTTTAAAAATCTATCTTAAAATAAGCGTTAATTCGTTAAAAAGTTCTTAAATCCAGTTTTTTGCATTTTAAAATTAAGAACATATAATTTTCCGATTAAAATCTTGCTTCAACAAAGATTTATTGTAGATGGAAAATTTTAACATTCTAAATATTAGATTGTTGTATCTTGACTAATCATTTGATCTATGTTCAATTTTGAGATTTAATCATTAATTTTAAGATTATATAATTTAGAATTTTTAGAATTTCTTGATTTAAGAATAAACCTTCTTGGATCAATGTTGACATCATATAATCTGGTTTCAAGATTTTATTCCTGATTTTGGCACGTTTTTTCTATCTCTGTAGGTATTTATTACATAGCGTCAATAATTATCCATTATCCATTGATTTTAATATAAACCTTTTAATAATAATGTGTCTATTCAAAATAATACACGCATTTACTAACAAGATTAATGCCTACAAAAGATATCAGCAATGCTATATTACAGAAATTAGAAATAGCAAATAATAATAATTTTAATAATATGTACTTTGAGTACAAAGATGAAAGTTGTAATTGGAAAGTTCCATTTCTTACGTCAAGTTTTGTATACTTTAATTAAATTTCATCACTTTCACTTGGACTTGTGAATCAACTCACCGTATTTAGGTGCGAATCCTGCAGTATGTTGGGATCCACATCGCTATCAATGCGAACATTGCTGCTCAGCAATAAGTCCGCATAGCTCTCGAATGGCACCAGAGTCAGACACAAAGAAAAGAGCAGCAGTTGCTCAAAGCGCAATATTAATGCCATTTTCCCTATTTATATTGTTTGTGTATATGTATAAAGTGTATATAATTAATTGATGATATACTAGAGTGTAGATGATTTTAGTAGCTGTGATCGCTGTGAGGCACAAATGTTGACTGTTGATCCGTTGATTTTACAGCGAGAACGAAACTTTGTCATTTTAAATGAAACCGTAGCACATATGCTATTATGCTGACTATAGAGTGTAGAATGTTTGAGTGAGACAGACATGCATAAATAGATAAACAAACGAGTCGTGGAAAGTTATTTGAAAAAGATTAGGTTAGGATAAATATAAAATTTACAGATCAAGATAAAAATGATATTTCAACAATCGATTTTAAAATATATATTTAATTATTCAAGAAAATTTTAAATATTTTGTTATTGAAACTTAAATCAAGAATTTGTTTTTATTTGTTTAATCTTATTTTATTTATTATTTTGCTTTTTTTCATTATATACAATAATTTAAAGCAATGAAAAGATTTCAGGGATATTGAAAAGTTGCATAATTTTTATCCGGGTTCTTATGTTTCAAAACAAAAAGGGTACCTCTTATGTTAAAATCCGTGGCAGGTGTGCGAAGATTTCGGAAATAAGCCACTGGAGCGAGTGCCTGCAACAACTTAATCTTCTTCATGTATTCGGGTCTCTCGGCCCCCATGACAAAGGCTGCCGTTGTGCCCTGCGAGTGGCCGATATAATGCACCTGTGTGTGTTCCTCACTGCGTTTCAGAATGTAATCGATCACAGCTGGAATGTCATAGAAGCCGTTCTCGTGAAATGAAAAATCCCAAAATTCTCGATTCAGCGGAATATATTTGCGATGTTTTCGCGAATATCGATTGCCACGTATATTCATCAGCCAAATATCGTAGCCACGATCACTGAGCAGATAGCCAAGAGCAGAGCGGGGTCCACTCAGCACCCAGGTGGCAGAACTGTCACCCAGGCCATGCACCATGAGAACGGGCTGCGCTCCTGGCTTGGGAATGCGGTGTATGCCGAGCAGATAGCCATCCTTGGTCTCAACCTTATGGGTTTCCACCTTGAAGCCATGCTTTTTGATGAGACCAGGCTTGTGAAACAGAAATTAATATTTAAACATATAATTCATATTCAGTTTTATATACATATAATAAAAATTAACTTTTAAAATACGATTTTCATTTTTTGTAATATAAATGAAATTAAATTAAATTTAAATAAATCTGTTAAAGCAGCATTTCAGAAAAATATAAAATTCTTTAAATTTAAAAATATCAAAACATATATACATAATTCAAACAATCTATTTAATATTTGATTTAAGGTTCAAGGCTTACCGTTGTGAGATGTGCATCTTCAAGAATACTTGAATTATATTTTAAAATATCCGAGTAAACGAAATTTGAATGCAACAAAATCCAGATTTTCCTAACATATTATTTGCTTAATTTTATTCAGGTAATGTAATCACAATCGAGTTTAGCTTTAATTGGCTGGTTGCAAGTTCAAGTTCAGTGGCAATTCAGTTGCCAGACGAAACGGAATCATGTGTAATGGAAACTAGTTTTTATATACTTGTAAATTTTTTTTTTTTCGAACTGCCTTGATAAAATGTGCGAATCAGTAATATAGTTCAAACAAATATCAGATATACTACAAACAAGTTTTCATTAGACAACTTTTGAATCGATTCCATATTACGTACTATAAATTGCACAAATTAATTATACCCGCTACCCATAGGGTAGAAGGGTATTATAACTTTGTGCCGGCAGGAAATGTATGTAACAGGTAGAAAAAGGCATCTCCGACCCCATAAAGTATATATATTCTTGATAAGCGGCAACAGCCGAGACGATATAGCCATGTCCGTCTGTATGTCTGTGTGTCTGTCCGTCTGTTCGTATGAAACACTGGATCTCAGAGACTATAAGAGATAGTGCTTTAATTTTTTTCGACAGCATTTGTTATCTTTGCACGCAGATCAAGTTTGTTTCAAATTTTTGCCACGCCCACGCAAATAAAAAAAAATCGAATAACAAGCGTAATTTTAAAGTATATACAATATTTACTATAGTAGTTATGATTCCTGAAAATTTCGTTACGATCAGACAAAAATTGTGGAATTTATTAAAGAAATACTTTTGTTGTTGCTTTGGCCGACAATCTGGTCCATTGTGCCGTCTATGGTATATTTTGAATGGAGTACTATATCGATATACCAAACATACCTTTTGTTAGATTTTAAAAATAATACCGCAATATTTTGCCTTTATTAAAAATGGGTAGCGGGTATGTCACAGTCGTGCACACTTGACTCTAACTTTCTTACTTGTTCTGGTTTGTTTTGGGTTAGATTACTGTAATTTTTTTGTTGGTTTTATAATTTTTTGCTATGGGATAAATTACTTTATTGTATCAAAATTCACAAATAATTTATTATAAATATGGTAATGGAAATGCACTGAGCTTCAAATAATAAAAATAAACGAAGCATTTTTTAATCATATAATAAGCATTATAAATGGGCATTTATAAACAATATTTTACGATTGTGAAAATTAAAATCTTTCTTTAGTTTCTGGCATAAACTTTTTTTACCGAGCACCCAAGAATCCAGCATTAAACACTATATTTAGTTTATAGGGATAATCGATGAAAATTCGTGATTGGTGTTATTGACCCAGAGGGATTATAACACTTATTTACACTTCACAAGTAAAACATTTTCTTAAGTGAAAATAATATTATCACAAAAACACACTTTTCATCAAAGTTTTAAATTGTTATTTTACAAACAACACAATTATTTTCTTTTTTTCAAATTGTAACCTACATTTGCTTATTTTGCTTAATCAAGATCACACTTCAAACATTCAAGTTCAATGTAACGCCAAAACAAGTATACGCCACGTTGCTGCTCGCGATTATTTATCCAGAAAACATTATTTAAATAACATTATTTTGATAATTAAATAATTAATTTGTTATCCTTAAAAATAATATTTAATTGTTCACTTTTTAGTCAGTTTTCATTTTATTTTTAAATGTTGAAAATAATTTCCGATAATCCGATTAGAACTGTGTCCGACTCTCGATGAGTTGCAACTGAACTGTTAACTGAGTCAAGTGGTTGATATAAGTGGCCGATTCGGAGCTTAGATCTCACACAATGCTTATTAGCTGCTAGTTGGTTACCAATGTCAGTTATAAAACACACGCGAGTGCAATTTAAATTTCTAATATAATGCATAATCTATAAAAGCAACACACAATTGCAACAGCATCAGAAATCTTAGTGTAAATCAGCATCGAGATGTCAATGAAATATCAGGGAACATTTATCTCAAGTTGTTTATAAAATGCATAAACACTGAAGTTAATGCAAATATTACAGGCAATTACATTTGCATTAATCTTGTTTCCTCTTTTAAAAAAATGGAAATGGAAATGGCTAATTATATTTAAGAATATAGAACTGGACAAGCGACATTTAAGTACGCATTATACTTGGGTTGAAAAGGTTTTTTAAGTAAAAGTATCCATAATTTCAAGTAATAACTACGCACATTCAACGTCCATTTTATTATTCACTACTTAAATCTGACAGCGTGAGATTTAATAATAAATGAATTGAATACTTTGTTTATGGTAAACTAAGTGTAAATATGACTGCAAATTATTTTTATTATTTATGTTCTACATTACCGTCGGCTTCATATTTTCAAATAACGCTAAGAAATAATATGTGTACTTTCAACTCCTTCATTAATTTTTTAATTGAATACAATTTTACATTAGCTTTTTATGTTTACGTATAAGATGAAAATGTAAGATACCAGAAACAGTGAAAAAGGAATGTTAAGTTGTTTCAAGTAAAAGTTTAAGAGAGAAGAAAAAACACGTCAACTGCGAGAGCGAGCGAATCAATGATATCAAATAAATATAACGAATAAATATACCAAAAAGTTATAAAAATATAACAAAAATACTACTTCGTTTGAAATATACTTAAAAGAACAAAATCTACCTTACTGTAAATAAAGCAATTATGACTGGACAGCTGCACTCGCTTTTTGATATACTTCTACATTCAAAATATACCATAGAATGCAAAATATACCACATTTTCAGAATATGCAATTATAAACCGACAGCAGCAGACGTGCTTGGATTTCTTGAATAACTTCTATAAACTTTACTTGATAGCAACTGAAAGACTGTAGCTTTCAGAGCAAAAAGTTATAATATCGTTTAAACCAAATCCTGGTGTCACGTCCAAAAATATTAAAGAAAATTGATTGCGAATAAGATTTATTATATTTAATGTGTATTCTATCCTGGTGCAGCCTTGCGTTAAACTCTTGTATAATCATTGTATAATGATCGAGCATGCGATTCCAAAGCAATTCCTTTGCATCGATGGCCCAAATGAAATCCAAGTGATTCCACCAACGATAATCAATGAGATTGTCATCAATGACATTGGGCAACTCATCGCGCAGCAAGCGAACATCCTTGACAGCTGCCATCAAATCATTTTGGCCATAGTTTAAGCCAACCTTAGCTGTGACATGCTTGAAGTTATATTTGGGCGGAGATATCGAGCCGTAACGTCGCAAATTGTCAAGCATTCCATAGTCGAATTGATGCATGCCACCCAACGAACGAATCTGGCCAAAGTGAATGATTTGCTTAGTCGATGCGCCAGCTGGTGCATGTCCCATGATCACTGGCAACATGGTCTGATTCAGTTGCTTCTCATCGAATCCCAGCATGATGAACAGCCAACTCTCACACACCGTTTTGGTAATTGGCGCTCCACAGAGTTGCTCATTGAACATGCTTGTCAATCGCTGATTAGGCAAAAACTCTGATGAGCCCAATAAGTCATTGAGCAACTATAAAATAATAAATTGAATACGAAATTTGTTGCGATCTCCATTCACTTACGATCGATGTGAAGCGTGTTGTACCCAAGAATAAGATAATCGGACTCCATGTGTTTTTGAAGTAGGCTATCGGTGCCATAGCCTGCATCAGAATGATCTTTTCATGTAATCGGGTCGCTCACTGCCCATTATCCAGAAGGATAATGTGCCCTGCAGTGGCCAATGTAATGCAGCTGCGAGAAGCCCGTATTATTGAGCGCATAATCAATGGTGGATGGCAGATCGTATATGCCCATTTCATGGAAAGTAAAATCCCAGAATCTCTCCTCAAAAACCTTGTAGATTTTATGTTCCTTGGCATAAGTATTTCCTCTACAGTTTGCCATCCACACATCGTAGCCAGCATCATAAAGCATGTAACCTAGAGACACGATATAAAATGTGACTACGTATGTGATGTGATTTATTAAAACAGACCCAATCTCTTGTCAGGACCCATCATCAGCCAGGTAGCAGAGGTGTCGAATAATTCATGAACTAATAAAACAGGAATTGCGCCAGGTCGGGGAATGCGATGAACGGTTAAGATATAATTATCGGGTGTTGTCACTTTATGCGTCTCGCCAGGATAACCATATTTCATCAGCAGTTCAAACTGTGCAAAGTTCAGCAAATATATTTCATACTTGAAAGAGTAATTTATTTCAAAATTATACCGGGTTTAGAGATGCATCTTCTAACACATCCGGAGCGATTCCGAACACGTCGATAGCTCCGTGTAGACATAACAAAATCAAACTCCAAAACAGCACTGACATCTTTTTAGACAATGCTGTATTCATTTTAAGCTGGCCAACGTATTTATAGATTCTTTTGCAAAGTTAAAACTAATTCGTCAGCACGATTCTGCTCTAAAAAAGGTCCGTGATAAGATAAATATAATGATGTCTAGAGGCGCTTATATAAATAATTGTTTTATTGCAGATATTGCGGAAAGTTTTGTAATTTTTATAAATGTTTAATTATTCCATTCACAATATATAATATACCCCTTACAAATTTAGATATTTCACATTTTTCATTAAGTCAACTAAAGTAATTTTTTCAACTTGTGTTACTTTGGATATTATGGTTTAAAAGTAAAAAGGTTAAAAAAAAAGCAAACAAATAAGCAGCAGCGAGTTTTGTTATCAATATTCGTGACTAAAAATAATATAATATTAAATAGTTAAGGCGTCATATAAACAATGAATATACACATATATACAGTATATACACATACAATTATAATAAATTTATATGTATTTTAGCTTGTAACTTGCTTAAAAGATAACCCTCAAGCAAAGACAATTTTGTCTTTTTATTTGAATCTTTAAAAAACACTCAATTTGTTATGTTTTTTTTTTTAAACCTCATATATATAAAACAAATAAGAAATTTACAAAGTCTGCTCGACTTTGAGATACCCGCTTACCATTGCGAATAAATCAAATCAATGCGGTATTAATTTTTAAATATACAAAATGAATATACCGCAAAAATACTAATAGTATACCAAATGCTATATATAGTATATTTATATAGTACTAGATTGTCAGCAACAGCAACTAATACAAAAGTATTTCTGAAATAACCTCTATAATTATACCCGCTACCCATAGGGTAGAAGGGTATTATAACTTTGTGCCGGCAGGAAATGTATGTAACAGGTAGAAGGAGGCATCTCCGACCCTATAAAGTATATATATTCTTGATCAGCGTCAACAGCCGAGACGATATAGCCATGTTCGTCTGTCCGTCTGTCCGTCTGTCCGTCTGTCCGTATGAACACCTATATCTCAGAGACTATAAGAGATAGAGCTATCATTTTTTTTCGACATCATTTGTTATGTTTGCACGCAGATCAAGTTTGTTTCAAATTTTTGCCACGCCCACTTCGGCCCTGCAAATCAAAAAATCGAATAACAAGCGTAATTTTAAAGCTAGAGTAGCTAGAGTTTTGGTATATACAGTAATAACTATAGTATTTATGATCCCTGAAAATTTGGTTGCGATCAAATAGAAATTGTCGAAGTTATTAAAGAAATACTTTTGTATGGGCAAAAACGCCTACTTACTAGGGGTCTGAGTTGCTTTGGCTGACAATCTGGTATATTGTGCCGTCTATGGTATATTTTGAATGCGGTACTATATCGATATACATCATATACTATTTTGTATATTTTTAGTATTTTTGCATATTGCATATTTGGTATATTTTGAGAATAATACCGCAAAATATATTGCTTTTATTCAAAATGGGTAGCGGGTATCTCACAGTCGAGTTCACTCGACTGTAGCTTTCTTACTTATTTTCATCTGATCGCAACCGCAGTAATCATAAAAGCTATAGTTATCATTGTGTGTAATCGGTATTGGATATATTTATTATACTACACTGACTAATCAATTTCGTTTATAAGACTTATTCATAAAATTCTTGCACCTTTCTTTTTTTTATAAAATTCATAAGTAAAAGATTAATAATTAATCAACATACCAATAAGCTTTCTATTGTTTATTCTATTTATTTACAGTTATTATTCTACGATGCGCACAATCAATAAATAAAGATTTCTTATATACAAAATATGTTCATACTGTAAGTTCTTAGCTTAATTCGCTATCTTAAGCTGTTAGATTATCCCCTAATTGTTCCCTGTCAATAGATTTCATGTTCCTGAGCATGCGACCCCACAGCAATTCACGAGCATAGACGCCCCAAATGAAATCGAGATGATTGAATTTGGGATAGTTGACCAGATGCTGAGACACCACATTGGGCAACTGAAGACTCAAGGCCTCCACATCGCTGGGCTGTGCCAACCAATCATTTTCGCCATAATACAAGGCAACCTTGGCCTGGACATTCTCCAGCTTATATTCGGGCGGAGTGATGCTATTGTAACGCCAATGATTCCTCAGCCAGCCATAATCGAATTGACGGAAGGCGCCAGATCGACGCAGTTGACCAAAATGCTGCATCTGCTTGGTGGAGGTGCCAGCTGGGGCATGCCCCAAAACAACTGGCAACATGGTCTCATTCAGCTGTGATTTGTCAAAGCCAGTCATCAGGAAGATCACATTCGAACAGATCTCCTCGGTGATCGTAGTTTCATCGCAAATCAGTTGAATGAACATTACAATGAACTCGTTTTGCGGCAGAATCTCATGAACGCCAATCAACTTCAGTATAAACTAAGGAATACAAAGAAATTCAATTTTAATATAAAGTGTAGCTATTGGAAAATTGGGGAATGTTTAGGGAGGGGAACTTACGCTCACCGAAGACTGAACCTCGGCCAGGAAATTGACCACCGGACTCTTGCAATGCTGCAGATACGCGACCGGAGCCAAAGCTTGCATGTAGATGATTTTCTTCATGTACTCAGGACGCTCACTGCCCATGATCCAGAAGACAACGGTGCCCTGAGAATGTCCTATATAGTGGAGTTGTGGAAAACCCGTCTTGTTGAGTATAAAATCAATGGAACTGGGGATATCGTGGATTCCCATCTCGTGAAATGTAAAGTCCCAGTACTTGGCATGATTGTGCGTATACTTAATGTGGCCCCTAGAATACGTATTTCCACGCACATTTGCCATCCACACATCATAGCCCTGCTCGTAAAGCAGATAGCCTAAAAATAAAATGAGAATTACTAAGTGTTTCATAGTTTACAGTTTGTTGTAGTTGACTCACCCAAAGCTTTGCCTGGTCCCATCATCACCCAGGTGGCTGAACTGTCCAGCAAACCATGCACGAGAAGCACTGGCGTTGCTCCAGGTCTGGCAATGCGATGTAGTGTTAGTTTATAGCCATCATCGGTGACCACAGTGTAGTTCTTTGCTGGGTAACCATACTTCTTAATGAGGCCATACTGTAAGAAATATACAGACATGTAATTAGCAAAATTCAAAAGTAATGTATAAAACAAAGTGAGGTTATTTAAAAGTTGTACACAGATAGACAAACACCTAGATTGAAAGGTACATTACAAATCTTGATTTGGGACTTTTTCGATCTTTAAAAATCTATCTTAAAATAAGCGTTAATTCGTTAAAAAGTTCTTAAATCCAGTTTTTTGCATTTTAAAATTAAGAACATATTATTTTCCGATTAAAATCTTGCTTCAACAATGATTTATTGTAGATGGAAAATTTTAACATTCTAAATATTAGATTGTTGTATCTTGACTAATCATTTGATCTTTGTTCAATTTTGAGATTTAATCATTAATTTTAAGATTATATAATTTAGAATTTTTAGAATTTCTTGATTTAAGAATAAACCTTCTTGGATCAATGTTGACATCATATACTTAATAATATAATATAAAATATAATTTTAATATAAAAATCTTTTAATAATAATGTGTCTTTTCAAAATAATACACGCATTTACTAACAAGATTAATGCCTACAAAAGATATCAGCAATGCTATATTACAGAAATAAGTAATCGCCTTGATAATATCACTTCATTTAAAGTTTTCAACATTCACAGCATTTTCTGTATAAAAATCGTATTTTTTGTTATTATATTGTACGGTATATCAGTATAAAAACAAAGATTATAAATATGCTATTTAATTACAAATATTTCCGGCAAATGATTCATAGCAAATAATAATAATTTTAATAATATGTACTTTGAGTACAAAAATGAAAGTTGTAATTGGATAGTTCCATTTCTTACGTCAAGTTTTGTATACTTTAATTAAATTTCATCACTTTCACTTGGACTTGTGAATCAACTCACCGTATTTAGGTGCGAATCCTCCAGTATGTTGGGATCCACATCGCTATCAATGCGAACATTGCTGCTCAGCAATAAGTCCGCATAGCTCTCGAATGGCACCAGAGTCAGACACAAAGAAAAGAGTAGCAGTTGCTCAAAGCGCAATATTAATGCCATTTTCCCTATTTATATTGTGTGTGTATATGTATAAAGTGTATATAATTAATTGATGATATACTAGAGTGTAGATGATTTTAGTAGCTGTGATCGCTGTGAGGCACAAATGTTGACTGTTGATCCGTTGATTTTACAGCGAGAACGAAACTTTGTCATTTTAAATGAAACCGTAGCACATATGCTATTATGCTGACTATAGAGTGTAGAATGTTTGAGTGAGACAGACATGCATAAATAGATAAACAAACGAGTCGTGGAAAGTTATTTGAAAAAAGATTAGGTTAGGATAAATATAAAATTTACAGATCAAGATAAAAATGATATTTCAACAATCGATTTTAAAATATATATTTAATTATTCAAGAAAATTTTAAATATTTTGTTATTGAAACTTAAATCAAGAATTTGTTTTTATTTGTTTAATCTTATTTTATTTATTATTTTGCTTTTTTTCATTATATACAATAATTTAAAGCAATAAAAAGATTTCAGGGAAATTGAAAAGTTGCATAATTTTTATCCGGGTTCTTATGTTTCAAAACAAAAAGGGTACCTCTTATGTTAAAATCCGTGGCAGGTGTGCGAAGATTTCGGAAATAAGCCACTGGAGCGAGTGCCTGCAACAACTTAATCTTCTTCATGTATTCGGGTCTCTCGGCCCCCATGACAAAGGCTGCCGTTGTGCCCTGCGAGTGGCCGATATAATGCACCTGTGTGTGTTCCTCACTGCGTTTCAGAATGTAATCGATCACAGCTGGAATGTCATAGAAGCCGTTCTCGTGAAATGAAAAATCCCAAAATTCTCGATTCAGCGGAATATATTTGCGATGTTTTCGCGAATATCGATTGCCACGTATATTCATCAGCCAAATATCGTAGCCACGATCACTCAGCAGATAGCCAAGAGCAGAGCGGGGTCCACTCAGCACCCAGGTGGCAGAACTGTCACCCAGGCCATGCACCATGAGAACGGGCTGCGCTCCTGGCTTGGGAATGCGGTGTATGCCGAGCAGATAGCCATCCTTGGTCTCAATCTTATGGGTTTCCACCTTGTAGCCATGCTTTTTGATGAGACCAGGCTTGTGAAACAGAAATTAATATTTAAACATATAATTCATATTCAGTTTTATATACATATAATAAAAATAAACTTTTAAAATACGATTTTCATTTTTTGTAATATAAATGAAATGAAATTAAATTTAAATAAATCTGTTAAAGCAGCATTTCAGAAAAATATAAAATTCTTTAAATTTAAAAATATCAAAACATATATACATAATTCAAACAATCTATTTAATATTTGATTTAAGGTTCAAGGCTTACCGTTGTGAGATGTGCATCTTCAAGAATACTTGAATTATATTTTAATATATCCGAGTAAACGAAATTTGAATGCAACAAAATCCAGATGAGGACATATTTTCCTAACATATTATTAGCTTAATTTTATTCAGGTAATGTAATCACAATCGAGTTTAGCTTTAATTGGCTGGTTGCAAGTTCAAGTTCAGTGGCAATTCAGTTGCCATACGAAACGGAATCATGTGAAAGGAAACTAGTTTTTATATACTTGTAAATTTTTTTTACGAACTGCCTTGATAAAATGTGCGAATCAGTAATATAGTTCAAACAAATATCAGATACACTACAAACAAGTTTTCATTAGACAACTTTTGAATCGATTCCATATTACGTGCTATAAATTGTACAAATTAATTATACCCGCTACCCATAGGGTAGAAGGGTATTATAACTTTGTGCCGGCAGGAAATGTATGTAACAGGTAGAAGAAGGCATCTCCGACCCTATAAAGTATACATATATATTCTTGATCAGCGGCAACAGCCGAGACGATATAGCCATGTCCGTCTGTATGTCTGTGTGTCTGTCCGTCTGTCCGTATGAAACACTGGATCTCAGAGACTATAAGAGATAGAGCTATAATTTTTTTCGACATCATTTGTTATCTTTGCACGCAGATCAAGTTTGTTTCAAATTTTTGCCACGCCCACCTCTACCCCCGCAAATCAAAAAAATCGAATAACAAGCGTAATTTTAAAGTATATACAATAATTACTATAGTAGTTATGATTCCTGAAAATTTCGTTACGATCAGACAAAAATTGTGGAATTTATTAAAGAAATACTTTTGTATGGGCAAAAACGCCTACTTACTAGGGCGCTTAGTTGCTTTGGCCGACAATCTGGTCCATTGTGCCGTCTATGGTATATTTTGAATGGAGTACTATATCGATATACCAAACATACCTTTCGTTAGATTTTGAAATTATTACCGCAATATTTTGCCTTTATTAAAAATGGGTAGCGGGTATGTCACAGTCGTGCACACTTGACTCTAACTTTCTTACTTGTTCTGATTTGTTTTGGGATAGATTACTGTAATTTTTATGTTGGTTTTATAATTTTTTGCTATGGGATGAATTACTTTATTGTATCAAAATTCACAAATAATTTATTATAAATATGGTAATGGAAATGCACTGAGCTTCAAATAAAAAAAAATAATCGAAGCATTTTTTAATCATATAATAAGCATTATAAATGGGCATTTATAAACAATATTTTACGATTGTGAAAATTAAAATCTTTCTTTAGTTTCTGGCATAAACTTTTTTTACCGAACACCCAAGAATCCAGCATTAAACACTATATTTAGTTTATAGGGATAATCGATGAAAATTCGTGATTGGTGTTATTGACTCAGAGGGATTATAACACTTATTTACACTTCACAAGTAAAACATTTTCTTAAGTGAAAATAATATTATCACAAAAACACACTTTTCATAAAAGTTTTAAATTGTTATTTTACAAACAACACAATTATTTTATTTTTTCAAATTGTAATCTACATTTGCATATTTTGCTTAATCAAGATCACACTTCAAACATTCAAGTTCAGTGTAACGCCAAAACAAGTATACGCCATGTTGCTGCACGCGATTATTTATCCAGAAAACATTATTTAAATAACATTATTTTGATAATTAAATAATTAATTTGTTATCCTTAAAAATAATATTTAATTGTTCACTTTTTAGTCAGTTTTCATTTTATTTTTAAATGTTGAAAATAATTTCCGATAATCCGATTAGAACTGTGTCCGACTCTCGATGAGTTGCAACTGAACTGTTAACTGAGTCAAGTGGTTGATATAAGTGGCCGATTCGGAGCTTAGATCTCACACAATGCTTATTAGCTGCTAGTTGGATACCAATGTCAGTTATAAAACACACGTATAATCTATAAAAGCAACACACAATTGCAACATCATCAAATCTCTTAGTGTCAGCATCCAGATGTCAAGGCAATGTCAGGGAATATTTATCTCAAGTTGTTTATAAATGCATAAACACTGAAGTTTATGCAAATATTACAGGCAATTACACCTGCTTTAATTTTATTTCCTCTTTTAAAAAAATGGAAATGGAAATGGCTAATTATATTTAAAAATATAGAAGTACGCATTACACTTGGGTTGTAAAGGTTTTTTTAAGTAAAAGTATCCATAATTTCAAGTAATAACTACGCACATTCAAAATCCATTTTATTATTTACTTATGTGACAGCGTGAGATTAAATAATAAATGAATTGACTACTTTGTTTATGGTAAACTAAGTGTAAATATGACTGCAAATTATTTTTATTATTTATGTTCTACATTACCGTCGGCTTCATATTTTCAAATAACGCTAAGAAATAATATGTGTACTTTCAACTCCTTCATTCATTTTTTAATTGAATACAATTTTACATTAGCTTTTTATGTTTACGTATAAGAAGAAAATGTAAGATACCAGAAACAGTGAAAAAGGAATGTTAAGTTGTTTCAAGTAAAAGTTTAACAGAGAAGAAAAAACACGTCAACTGCGAGAGCGAGCGAATCAATGATATCAAATAAATATAACGAATAATATACCATAGAATGCAAAATATACCACATTTTCAGAATATGCAATTATAAACCGACAGCAGCAGACGTCTTGGATTTCTTGAATAACTTCTATAAACTTTACTTGATAGCAACTGAAAGACTGTAGCTTTCAGAGCAAAAAGTTGTAATATCGTTTAAACCAAACCCTTATGTTGAGCCCTAAAATATTAAAGAATATTGATTGCGAATAAGATTTATCATATTTAAAGTGTTTTCTATCCTGGTGCAACCTTGTGTTAAACTCTTGTATAATCATTGTATAATGATCGAGCATGCGATTCCAAAGCAATTCCTTTGCATCGATGGCCCAAATGAAATCCAAGTGATTCCACCAACGATAATCAATGAGATTGTCATCAATGACATTGGGCAACTCATCGCGCAGCAAGCGAACATCCTTGACAGCTGCCATCAAATCATTTTGGCCATAGTTTAAGCCAACCTTAGCTGTGACATGCTTGAAGTTATATTTGGGCGGAGATATCGAGCCGTAACGTCGCAAATTGTCAAGCATTCCATAGTCGAATTGATGCATGCCACCCAACGAACGAATCTGGCCAAAGTGAATGATTTGCTTAGTCGATGCGCCAGCTGGTGCGTGCCCCATGATCACTGGCAACATGGTCTGATTCAGTTGCTTCTCATCGAATCCCAGCATGATGAACAGCCAACTCTCACACACCGTTTTGGTAATTGGCGCTCCACAGAGTTGCTCATTGAACATGCTTGTCAATCGCTGATTAGGCAAAAACTCTGATGAGCCCAATAAGTCATTGAGCAACTATAAAATAATAAATTGAATACGAAATTTGTTGCGATCTCCATTCACTTACGATCGATGTGAAGCGTGTTGAACCCAAGAATAAGATAATCGGACTCCATGTGTTTTTGAAGTAGGCTATCGGTGCCATAGCCTGCATCAGAATGATCTTTTCCATGTAATCGGGTCGCTCACTGCCCATTATCCAGAAGGATAATGTGCCCTGCGAGTGGCCAATGTAATGCAGCTGCGAGAAGCCCGTATTATTGAGCGCATAATCAATGGTGGATGGCAGATCGTAGATGCCCATTTCATGGAAAGTAAAATCCCAGAATCTCTCCTCAAATACCTTGTAGATTTTATGTTCCTTGGCATAAGTATTTCCTCTACAGTTTGCCATCCACACATCGTAGCCAGCATCATAAAGCATGTAACCTAGAGACACGATAGAAAATGTGACTACGTATGTGATGTGATTTATTAAAACAGACCCAATCCCTTGTCAGGACCCATCATCAGCCAGGTAGCAGAGGTACCTAATCCATGAACTAATAAAACAGGAATTGCGCCAGGTCGGGGAATGCGATGAACGGTTAAGATATAATTATCGGGTGTTGTCACTTTATGCGTCTCGCCAGGATAACCATATTTCATCAGCAGTTCAAACTGTGCAAAGTTCAGCAAATATATTTCATACTTGAAAGAGTAATTTATTTAAAAATTATACCGGGTTTAGAGATGCATCTTCTAACACATCCGGAGCGATTCCGAACACGTCGATAGCTCCGTGTAGACATAACAAAATCAAACTCCAAAACAGCACTGACATCTTTTTAGACAATGCCGTATTCATTTTATGCTGGCCAGCGAATTAATAGATTCTTTTGCAAAGTTAAAACTAATTCATCAGCACGATTCTGCTCTTAAACAAGTAAGAAAGCTACAGTCGAGTGCACTCGACTGTGAGATACCCGCTACCCATTTTGAATAAAAGAAATATATTTTGCGATAATTTTCTCAAAATATACCGAATATACTGCAAAAATACTAAAAATATACCGAATGGTATATTTGGTATATCGACATAGTACCGAATTCAAAATATACCATAGGCGGCACAATATACCAGATTGCCATCCAAAGCAACTAAGACCCCTAGTAAGTAGGCGTGTTTGCCCATACAAAAGTATTTCTTTAATAACTTAAACAATTTTTATCTGATCGCAACCAAATTTTCAGGAATCATAACTACTATAGTAATTATTGTATATACTTTAAAATTACGCTTGTTATTCGATTTTTTTGATTTGCGGGGGCGGAAGTGGGCGTGGCAAAAATTTTAAAACAAACTTGATCTGCGTGCAAACATAACAAATGCTGTCGAAAAAAAAATTATAGCTCTATCTCTTATAGTCTCTGAGATGTAGGTGTTCATACGGACGGACGGACAGACACACAGACGGACAGACGGACATGGCTAGATCGTCTCGGCTGTTAACGCTGATCAAGAATATATATACTTTATAGGGTTGGAGATGCCTCCTTCTACCTGTTACAAACATTTCCTGCCGGCACAAAGTTATAATACCCTTCTACCCTATGGGTAGCGGGTATAAAAAGGTTCGTGATAAGAAATATAATGATGTCTAATGGCGCTTATATAAATAATTGTTTTATTTCAGATATTGCGGAAAATTTTGTAAATTTTATAAATGTTTAATTATTCACAATATATAATATTATATTTCCCATACAAATTTAGGTATTTAAAATTTTTTTCATTAAGTCAACTAAAACAATTTTCTCAACTAGTGTCACTTTAGATATTATGGTTAAAAAGTAAAAAGGTTTAAAAATAGCAAACAAATTATAAACTTCAGCGACTTTTGTTATCAATATTCGTGACTAAATATAATATAATTTTATATAGCTAAGGCGTCATATAAACAATTTAGCTTGCAACTTGTTTAAAAGATAACCCTCAAGCAAAGATAATTTTGTCTTTTTACTTGAATCTTCAAAAAACACTCAATTTGTTATGTTTATTTAAACCTCATAAATATATATATATATATAAAACAAATAAGAAAGCTATAAAGTGTGCTCGACTTTGAGATACCCGCTAACCATTGTGAATAAATCAAATCAATACGGTATTAATTTATTTTAATTAATTGATTAATTTTTAAAAATACCAAAATTAGTATACCGCAAAATGCTAAAAGTAGATCTAGCAGTATATTTGGAATATTTATATATAACTAAATTTAAAATATAACATATAGAGCAAAATATACCAAATTGTCAGCTTAAGCAACTAATTAAAAAGTATTTCTGAAATAACCTCAACAATTTTTATTTGATCGCAACCGCAGTAATAATATAAACTATAGTTATCATTGTGTGTAATCGGTATCCGGTCTAATTATTGTACTACACTGACTATGTAATATTATAATTATAGAAAATTTATTCATTAAATTCTTGCACCTTTTTTTTATAAAATTCATAATTAAAATATTAATAATTTATCAACACCAATAAGCTTTCAATTGTTGTTTTAAAGTATATTAACTATCACATGCATTTTATTTACACTTATTTTTCTACGATGCGCACAATCAATAAATAAAGATTTCTTATATACAAAATATGTTCATACTGTAAGTTCTTAGCTTAATTCGCTATCTTAAGCTGTTAGATTATCCCCTAATTGTTCCCTGTCAATAGATTTCATGTTCCTGAGCATGCGATCCCAGAGCAATTCCCGGGCATCGACGCCCCAAATGAAATCGAGATGATTGAATTTGGGATAGTTGACCAGATGCTGAGACACCACATTGGGCAACTGAAGACTCAAGGCCTCCACATCGCTGGGCTGTGCCAACCAATCATTTTCGCCATAATACAAGGCAACCTTGGCCTGGACATTCTCCAGTTTATACTCGGGTGGAGTGATGCTATTGTAACGCCAATGATTCCTCAGCCAGCCATAATCGAATTGACGGAAGGCGCCAGATCGACGCAGTTGACCAAAATGCTGCATCTGCTTGGTGGAGGCGCCAGCTGGGGCATGCCCCACAACAACTGGCAACATGGTCTCATTCAGCTGTGATTTGTCAAAGCCAGTCGTCAGGAAAATTACATTCGAACAGATCTCCTTGGTGATCGTGGTTTCATCGCAAATCAGTTGGTTAAACATCACAATGAACTCGTTCTGGGGCAGAAACTCATGGACGCCAATCAACTTCAGGATAAACTGCGGAATAAAAAGAAATTCAAATTTAATATAAAGTGTAACTAATAGGAAATTAAGGAACGTTTAGGGAGGGGAACTTACGCTCACCGAAGAGTGAACCTCGGCCAGGAAATTGACCACCGGACTCTTGCAATGCTGCAGATACGCGACCGGAGCCAAAGCCTGCATGTAGATGATTTTCTTCATGTACTCAGGACGCTCACTGCCCATGATCCAGAAGACAACGGTGCCCTGAGAATGTCCTATATAGTGGAGTTGTGGAAAACCCGTCTTGTTGAGTATAAAATCAATGGAACTGGGGATATCGTGGATTCCCATCTCGTGAAATGTAAAGTCCCAGTACTTGGCATGATTGTGCGTATACTTAATGTGGCCCCTAGAATACGTATTTCCACGCACATTTGCCATCCACACATCATAGCCCTGCTCGTAAAGCAGATAGCCTAAAAATAAAATGAGAATTACTAAGTGTTTCATAGTTTACAGTTTGTTGTAGTTGACTCACCCAAAGCTTTGCCTGGTCCCATCATCACCCAAGTGGCTGAACTGTCCAGCAAACCATGCACGAGAAGCACTGGCGTTGCTCCAGGTCTGGCAATGCGATGTAGTGTTAGTTTATAGCCATCATCGGTGACCACAGTATAGTTCTCTGCAGGGTAACCATACTTCTTAATGAGGCCATACTATAAGAAAACAAGTAAGAAAGTTACAGTCGAGTGTGCTCGCTACCCATTTTTAATAAAGGCAAAAAATTGCGGTATTATTTTAAAAATATACCGAAAATATTAAAAAAAATTCTAAAAAGTATACCAAATGGTATGTTTGGTATATCGATATAGTACACCATTCAAATATACCACAGATGGCACAATGTACCAGATTGTCGGCCAAAGCAACTAAGACCCCTAGTAAGTAGGCGCTTTTGCCCATACAAAAGTATTTCTTTAATAACTTCGACAATTTTTATCTGATCGCAACCAAATTTCCAGCAATCATAACTACTATAGTAACATAATTATTGTATATACCAACTTGCAACTCTAGCTTTAAAATTACGCTCGTTATTCGATTTTTTTGATTTGCAGGGGCGGAAGTGGGCGTGGCAAAAATTTGTAACAAACTTGATCTGCGTGCAAACATAACAAATGGTGTCAAAAAAAATGATAGCTCTATCTCTTATAGTCTCTGAGATCCAGTGTTTCATACGGACAGACGGACAGACAGACAGAAGGACATACACACAGACGGACATGGCTATATCGTCTCGGCTGTTGACGCTGATCAAGAATATATATATTTTATAGGGTCGGAGATGCCTCCTTCTACCTGCTACATACATTTCCTGCCGGCACAAAGTTATAATACCCTTCTACCCTATGGGTAGCGGGTATAAATACAAAACTATAATTAGCAAAATTCAAAAAGTATTGTATAGAATATAGTGGGGTAATTTTAAAAGATGTACACAGAGAGAAAAACATATAAATTAAAAAGTAGATTGCAAATCTTGACTTTTTATTTTATCTTGATTTTAGAATAAACCTTCTTGGTTCAATTTTGACATCATAAATCTTGTTTTAAGATTCTATTTCTGATTTTGGCACGTTTTTTCTTGCTGTTAAGGTATTGATTACATATGTTAGGTTCAATATCGATCCATTGATTTAACATTTTGCTAATATAAACCTTTTTACAATAATGTATCTATTTAAAATAATACGCGCATTTACTAACAAGATTAACGCCTACAAATGATATTAGCAATGCTATATTACAGAAATTAGTAATCGCCGTGATGATATCACTTCATTTAATTAATGAATTACAAGCGACAACGAAAGTTTTCAATTCACATCATTTGGTGTATAAAAATCGTACTTTCTGGGCATGTGTGTTATTGTGTGATGTATATTGTATATCAGTATAAAAACAAAGATTATAGATATGCTATTTAATTACTAATATTTCCGGCAAATGATTCATAGAAAATAAAGTAGAGTTCAATTGATTAGAAAATTTCTGTTGTACTGCCAATGCAATAAAGTTTTGATAATAATATATTTTGAGTACAAAGATGAAAGTTTTAATTGATAACTTCTCAAATAGGCGAAACAAAGGAAAGTTGCATTTCTTACATCAAGTTTTGAATACTTTAATTAAATTTCATCACTTTCACTTGGACTTGTGAATCAACTCACCGTATTTAGGTGCGAATCCTCCAGTATGTTGGGATCCACATCGCTATCAATGCGAACATTGTTGCTCACGGGTATGGATCGACCCAACCAAGCCGGTGATTTAAAGTTCACATTGAATAAAGTCATATTTCCAAAGATGAGCGATAAATCCGCATTGCTCTCGAATGGCACCAGAGTCAGACACAAAGAAAAGAGCAGCAGTTGCTCAAAGCGCAATATTAATGCCATTTTCCCTATTTATATTGTGTGTGTATATGTATAAAGTGTATATAATTAATTGATGATATACTAGAGTGTAGATGATTTTAGTAGCTGTGATCGCTGTGAGGCACAAATGTTGACTGTTGATCCGTTGCGTTTTACAGCGAGAACGAAACTTTGTCATTTTAAATGAAACCGTAGCACATATGCTATTATGCTGATTATAGCGTGTTTGTGTTTATACAGTGTGCACCCGCTAAGTGGAATGTCTGAATGATACAGACATGCATAAATAGATAAACAAACGAGTCGTGGAATGTTATTTGCAGAAAGATTAGGATAGGATAAAGATAAAATTGACAGTTCAAGATAAAAAAAGGATTTCGAAAATCAATTTTAAAATATAAATTTCAAAATTCAAGAAAATGTTAAATACTTTATTTTCGAAACTTAAATCAAGCATTTGTTTTTATTTGTTTAATATTATTTTATATATTATTTTGACTTTATTTCATTATGTACAATAATTTGAAGCAATACAACGATTTCATCGACAATAAAAAGTCGCATAATTTTTATCCGGGTTCCTAAGTTTGAAAACAAAAAGTGTATCTCTTAAGAAGAAGTCCACTAAGAGAAGCTTCACTGTATATTATAACATTTCTTACATTTATATTGAATCATCTTGACGAATTGATTTTTAATGTCTGTTATAAACGAACTCCAAAGTATATTAAGTGTACAATAATACACAAACATTCATTATTAACGCATTTATTACTTTTTCGAAAAAGTTTACGATCTATCTAAGTTAATATTTAAAACTTCACAGTAATTTCGTTAAGCGAGTGAACACTGTACTTCAACTGCCGCGTATATCAGTATGTAATACTTTCAATTCAATTGAATCACCGAAAACACAGCACACAACACAAAAGCAAATCAGCAAGCAAAAAAAAAAAAAAAAAAAAAAAATAGCAACAACATGGAAATAAATATTGGTCAAGTGCGTTGATAACCCTCAAATCTCTCGGTGCGGCAATGACTTCGTCACAAGCACTGATAAGCAACGAGTCCGGCTTAAGATTAAATGATGCTCAAGTTCCAATTATAGTCTTGACTTTGACTTGGTTTACGCACGAGACTTTGCCAGGCAGCTTTATCTCCGTACCGTGAACTCTGAAGCCCTGGAACTCTGTGGGCCATCAAGTGTAAATCGCGACTGCGTCATTGGAAAAGGGGAGACCTTTCGTAACGTTAAGCAGTCGTAATTCCCCCTAGCAACTCTTTTGCAGAGCAACGAAAATCAACATTTGTCAAGTTGCCAGGCGCAATGATATATGTATATAAAAATAGCTCCAGCCGATTCTTACCTACTAACTACACTTTGCTACACTTTTGTTATTATGTAAAAAGCAACAAACAATAAACAAACATTTGTTGCTGTCGCGTCGAAAATTTTGGAATGCGTTTCGTTCCGGCGACGATTTCTGACTGAAGTCGCTGAAGCAGCTGCCGAGTTTTAGTTTATCGACTTGCTGTGAATTGAACCTTTTTTTTTTTTTTTTTTTTTGTGGGCACTAAATATTAATTACAAGTTTTCGATGTTTTCACACAAACACATACATAGGTACTATATATATGTATATATTGCTGCCTAACCTGTCCCAAAGTGAAATACTCGAAACTCGTCTCTAAATCATTTGCGTTTTTTTTTTTCTTTCGTCTGATTAGTTTAGTGCATAGTGAATACCTTACGAAGGTATCCAAAGATCACTCGGGTGTACTATGTCATAGTTATGACGTAGTTACACGCGATGCTCTTCAGACTGCGACTGGTTTTTGATTGTAACAAGACCTGACCTAATAATCGCGCTATATGTTTTGGCCCCTTCATTTGTAGGTTTTATTTGCTATGACGATAAGAGGAGGCATCAAATTGTGTTGTGAACACAAATCCCAAAACTCGAAATGTGATTGCAAAAACAAAGGAAATTGAATTAAGCAAGACAGCTACCCTTTAACTAGATAGATTAGCAAATTAAATAGCCGAGGGGAGCAAAGCAAAAAAAATTTAAAACCGATTATTGCTTTTATTATTTGCAGATCAAAGTGCAATTAAATTATACCGCAATGTTTATGCGTTTATTGTTTTTCAATTTATCGCAAATTGTGGTCAAGCCGTGATAATAGTCGAACATCAATTTGAGGGCTACACAAAAACCACACACACACATAGAATATTTATTATTAGAAACTGTTCAAACAAGAATGAAATGCAAATTTTGAATAAAAGGCATTGAATGCATATTTGAATATTTGAATATTTGACTAGCTTTGGTATAACAAGAGACAGAGAAATAACGGCTCCTTATCAGACAATGACTGTTGTGAGTGTCATTTAATAATGAATCGAGTGCATAGCTTACTTCGTAGTCAGTCACTTTGTACTCACGAGCATGCGAAGCAACACAAATAATATGCAAAATGCTATTCGTGACAAAACAATGTGCAGTTCATTAACTCATAACACAACTAACAAAGTTATGATTATCGCTGGCCTAAGCTCGCATTCTGATAGCCAGACACAAACAGAGTGCAATGTCAACCCAATATCTGACTCATTATAAATGCATAAAACTTGTTTGATCAGCAACACTTTTCGACTGCCGCAAACATAAATTGTTGCTTTGCTCTCAACATGTTGCTAAGCATACGCATGAAATGTTGCTGAAGCAACATGTTGCTAAGCAGCTTGAGAGCAATGTTGACTCGGTGTAATCTTTATTAGTTTTGTTGATGTTATATGAGCAAATTTTCTATTGATTTAATAATTAACATACTTTTTGTAGCTGCTAATTCTATTAATAGCACTTGCTTTGATAATTTTATAGGCTTTTATAATAGCATGTTATATTGGTCTATGTATAAAGTTAATTAAATTTTATAGTTTATCGTTGAACTGATTTAAATTGAATTTATTTCAAAATTACTGAACATTTGTTAAATCAAACTAAACTAGTTTTAGTTCCTTCAATAAACTCTGTTACAAATTTTCAACTGCATTTCTAACTGCTTTTCCCCTTTGGACATACTGTGATTTTCGCGTTATTTACAATGCGGTTAAACACTCTGAACATTTTGAACTAACCCAATAGGGCAACTGGCAACCAAAAAGCCACTTGATGTCCAGGACATTTTGCATTTTTAATTTGGCTCTTGGGATTGACAGCAGCAGGCACCGCAAGCCGCAAACAATTGTTGTCAAATAGTCATCGGAGAACAATTCCACCTCAAAATGTCCAACCGAGGCAAACAAATGAAACTTGCAGTACTTATGAGAAATTGTAAAGTTTTTCACAGAGTGAGAGCAAAGTGCTGATGAACTGCACTGATATTTGCATTAGAAAAAGTAGTCAAGATAACTCCAGGCATTTTATTTGTCAACAAAACTTTTAAGCTAAGTTGTGCAGCTCACGAAATTCTACTTAGCTTCGCCTGCTTGACCCAGATAACAAAAAGTTAAAGGCACCAAACTTTAACTTCTTTTTTTTTTTTTTTTGTTAACCAACATCAGAAATATGCAAAGAAAGTAGAGCACTCGATTTTAGTTTAAAAAAATATGAACGATTATTTTTCTTTCAAATAATGAGTTAAGAAATGTGCCAAAACTTGTCTTATTAATATGATAAGCAGATATATCCATTACAATGAGCAACTTGAGTTGCATGCAACAATGCGTAACATGCCGCAGCTGTCAGATCAGAATCGTTTTAACCCTTCAACGGCAACTGTGCAACATCTGCGCCAATTTATACAAATAATTAAGTGTCAACGGCAGAAGCCAAATAAAATGTATGAAATTTGCCACCTTGACTCCTCAGAGCGATCACAACAACAACAAATCCCTATACACACACACACACACACACACACACTTGGTAGAAATAGGCAATTTTTGCAGAAATGTGAAAAATGAAAAATGAAAAATATAAATAAAATGTTGCTGAAGGGCGCTGTGGAAAAAAATGCGAGAGAAAAATGATTTTTGCACGCCTCGACGACGTTGACAGGACTCCTCTATGTATGTGTGTGTGTGTGCGAGGGATGGTGAGGAGAGAAGAGGAGAACAGAGGCCAGGGATGACGAGTGCTCCAGCTGCCAGTGTCATTAACTCGACAAACCGCTCAACGGCGTCGCAATGCGAGAGTTATGCGTATAAGTGGAGCGGAAGTGCACACATTAGGGACGAGGCGGGGACAACAACAACAACAACAACAAATATAATGTTAAGGCATTCGTTATGTCAACAAGCAACAATAACAAAGCAAAAAGAGGGAGCGAGAGGGAAGAGAACGAGGCGAGTTACGCGCATTACATCATTCATTTTTGCGAGAGTTCCTTTTTTGCATTTGTGTGCTGTAATTGCAGAAATCATGAGTCGCCTAACGACAAAGCTACTGCCACTAAGCTAGTCCTGATACCCTGTAAAAATTAGAAAAATTGTAGAGTGTGTTGCGTTGAAGAAGAGCATAAAGAAGGGTGTTAATTTCTCTGTCCGTCTATCAAGAAATGATTAGCTTCATAATTATACACTTAACAGTTTGTTTGAATTAATGTAGTATTCAAATTTATTAATATTTGAAGTACCTCCACATTTTTATATAATATAATTGAATTATTTAATTTCATCCCTATAAGTATACATTTTATTTAAGTAATTTAGAAAAATTTTGCTTTATAATTGAACTCCTACAAATTTGATTAAATTGATGTTAAATACATTCAAAAACTCTAAAGATTTTAAAATATTGTTTATTTATTTTTTAAATATAATTTTAGTAATTTAGAAATTGTTAGCTTCATAATTATACTCTTAGAAAGTAATTTTATTCGATACAATATACGAATTTAATTTACTTAGTAGTTAATGTTGACAGCTTTAATAATTCAAGAATATTAAATTATTTTTATTTACTCTTAATTTATTTATATATATTTTTTTTTTTTGCAACACTTGCAGCTCAAATTCTATTTAAGAACCTATATATTTTAAGTTCAAATATATTTCATACAATATTTTTTCATATTTGTTGATTAAATTTATGAATTTTTTCTTATTTTATATTCACATATTCTATATGTTACAATAATTATTATATTTACTTGACCACGTTTAAGTATTTGTTCCTTAACATTCCAATACTTTCAGATTTTATTTTATGTATTGTATGTAGACAATTTTATATATTATATATTTCTTAAGCATTGTAAATGTGATTTCCCCATTTTTAACAGGTCATCCCCCATTCGATCTGCGTCAGTCATCGCCCTGCATTGTTTTTAATGAAGTGCAGCTCCTCACTGCTCCCCAAAGCCTGCCCGGGTTCAACTTCAAACTCCAAACTGCAGCCAAGCGACAAATGTTTCGTTTTCTTGTGGCAAAGCGGAGAGTACCTTGTTATTTCTAAGCCGCATGGCGAGGGGAACAAGAAGGAGGTGGGATTGTTGAGTTAGTCTGGATCTGTAACCTTTCATGCATTTGTGGCACGTTTTGCCTTCGGCACACTCTCACTGACTCCCTCACTCACACTTCGTTTTCACCTCGCTCTCTCTCTCTCCTTTACACTCTTGGCTTTTAGGGTATACAAATTTTGTGCTTGGCTGAATTTGAAGTGGCAAATGCGTTAATTGGGCATCAAATGTAACAACGGTATTTTTTTGCAGTATTTTACGACCGTGTCGTTAATGTGTGATGACTTTTTTAGCCCGCGACCTGAGCACGTTTTTCTGAATCTTAATATATATATACTTTGGCGACAATCTACATATATTTTAAATGTAGTATAATATCGATAAACCATATCTATCCTTCGGTATATTAAGCATATTGTGATATATATTTTTTTTATTATATTATATATATTATTATATTTTTTGTATATTTGTTAATATTTTTTTAATTACAAGAAGTAGTAGGTATATTTAAATATTTTTGTGCTATTTTTGGTATATTTGTTGAAAATCGTTTTATTAAAAATGGAGATGTATGTTAGGTATCTCTCAGTTGAGCACACTCGTCAGTAGTTACCTTACTAGGACAGAACTTATTGCTTTAATAAACAGCTTTTAAAATCCGTAGGTCTTTATTATTTTTTTGAATATAAATGTTGTATATTTTTCGTTAATATGTTTCATCCATCTCAGCTCGTGATTAGCTCTAAATCTATCGTACTTGACAGCTGCTCTTTGACGCACTTCACATGTATTTAGCCATCATTATTGTGTGTTCTCAAGAACCCAAAAATATCTCGGGCAAATGTCACTTGTAATCAACTGTGATCAGCTTGACAAGTGAATTCCCTGAAATTCCACTCTCAGCCAACTGACAAGCGGCTCTAAGAGCAGCGCGTAGGCAACAAGTAACAAATCAACCCATTAGCTACTCTACAGCAGCTGCCACCCAAAAAACCGCCAGAATTCGCATCGAATCAATGTGCAAATCCTGGCAGCTCAAAGGGGGTGATGGTGGAATGAAGAGGTGAGGTGGTTGTAATGTGCAGATTCCCACGGGCAAGCGCAAAAAATGTTGCAAAAAATATGCGAGAAGCAGCAGCAGCAGCATCAGATTCTCCTGAGTGTGTCAATGTGGCAATGCTTTTGCAGCTTCCTGTTATGCTTAACAAATCCTCCCACACACTCGCACACTCGCACACACACTCACTTGTATACAAGTATCAATTTCAAGAGATTTATGCGCTCAGCAAAAAGGCCATAAAATATTTATTGTTTTATGTTGCATGGCCAATGATAAGGCAGCCGATAAGGCCAAAGCTAAGCTAAGATGGGACACTCAAGCTGAAGCAACAGCTGAGCGTGGCGCCCAGGATATAAGCGCCCAGGATACGCGTCCTCCTGCTACCTGTAATACGATACATGCGCAGGGAATACGACAACAGGATAACAGGATAACAACAGCAAAGAGCAAACAGCAGCAGGAGCAGTGAGCAACCAGCATGAAATATTACCTTTAAATAAGAATTTATTTTCATGGCACATTTCAAATTTAAATAAAAAAAAGTACGCAACCTTCAAAGCGTAAGTAGTAGAATAAATTCTACTTTGACCATGACTGCAAATCAGGAATTCAATTCGCAATTCAAATTGCAAAGCAGTCTGCAATTTCCTCTCTACTGTTCACTTTCCTTTTACATTTTTTTCTGAGGAATGCTAAATATAATCCTGGTCAAAATTCCAAGATTCATAACTGAGCGAACAAAACAATTTGATTTATTTGTTGTCCTCGCTATCTTGTCATATTTGGCTTAAAATTAACTAACCGAGTTGCATATTTTCTTCTCTTTACCGATTTCCCGTATATTTACATATCAAATATCATTCAAGATATTAATGCTTATTAAAACGAAGCTGAAAAGTCTCCAGAATGAAATAGAGAGCAAGATGAGCACATTTACCTGTAATTAAAATTGCTTGAAGACAGCTTTATTTACTAACTAATTTTACTTGTTGATTTACCTATTTGATTACAGACACTTTTAATTATTTGCTTAAAAGCAATCTTTTTTTTATTTAACGACTAACACTAAATACGTTTTTTTTTCTGTGTGTATTTGAATAAATTAATAAATAGTTAATTAGGCTGTTGAGGTTGAGATTTGCTTGAAAGTATGTTAATGTTCTTCAGTTATTGAAGAACATGAAATTTTTTTTATTCGTTGATTATTCTATTTGAATAATATTCCATATAATTTACAAATTAATAATAACTAGAACTCAAAGTACTTATTATAATTGTCTGCATAAATTAATATATAATAATTTGATCCATTCGAGCAGTCGTTTTTATGATAACTTGATTGGTGTTATGTGTGAACAGTTCAAAGTCAAACAGCTTTCAGTATAATACGCTATAAAAATATTTTCTATTTTATAATTAGAGAGTTGTTATATTTTATTGATATTATTCTTACTAATTATTGGCGACGTTTTATTAAGTAACTCAAATTAACTAAGCCATATATGGCTTTGTATGCGGTAGAGGGTTAAATGAAATAATCAAACTAAAACTTTTCAATTCAGCGTGCAATAATTTGCATTATTTTATAAAAGAGTCATAAAGTATTGAGAATCTTGTATGTTTTGTGGTATACAAATACCAAATACAGTATTTGGTATAAATTTATATCATTCACAATATGGCATTATTGAAAATGAGTAGCAACTATCTCACAGCAGAGCCCACTCGGTTGCATCTTTCTTAAATGATTTATATTTGTTCAAGATACAAATATTCAAACTGAAATTTCTCATTCAATTTTCTTGTAAGATGGAATATTAATCTAACTAACTTTGTTAGCTTACAGCTACTTAACTGTTATGTTGTTGTGGTTATATTCTGAACAAGTGAATTAAATGCTTTTCTAATTGGTTTTAAATACAACTATTCAAGCTAAAGCAGTTTAAGCAGCACTGTAACTAAGACTTTCAATTGTTTTCTGTTGCACTTGTGTTGCTTGTATTCAGTTACACTTTCAAATCTTCTAAAATACAAACTCTAAGATTGCCAAAGAATTGCCTCAGCTCACCTGGTGGCACCTGGCGATGCTTTCAAGACGTCTTCATCTACATTCAATCAGCTAATAAACTGCCTGATGACGCAGACTGAGACTCACGACGCACGAGTCGAAAGTGATTATTGATTTAATTACACATCAAAGTAACGGCAAATGAAAACAAAGACAACACTGTTCAAGCAGCAGCCAAAGGTGAGGGGAAGAGGATGAAAATGGAGATGAAGATGGAGTCTCCAGCAGTTGCTGCTGTTGCTGCTGTGTCACAACGTCAAAGCAATAAAATGCTAATGAATTAATTTTCGCAAGAACTTTGCAATAAAGTGTATACAGTTTTGTCTTGTGCAAAGTTCCAAGTCCCCCGCCTCAGGACAGCATAACCCTACTAATGGATGACTCTCCTCTTTGGCAACTGTCAGCAGGCAGCTGCATTAAATTTAATGAAATGTTATTAAATTTCAAGCAAGCAAATGAATTACACATAATGTTATTATTAAATTCTGTGTCTTTGAAAATGCAGTAAAATCAAAATCAAGCAGTTTACATAAGTTATGAATTTATTACAATAATTATATAAATAATTTAATAAGAGCTAATGCACAAAATATCTAATCATACTTACTTTTGCCTGAGCTAAACAAATATTTAATAATTCTGTGATTGAAACATTTCCCATTCTACAAAATAGTTACAACAAGTAAACAAATATTAAACAGCTTTTGCAGCATCTCCCCCACTGAGCTGAGCAATTTCCCCGGTTTGTTTGCCAAACTGCGAAAGCTGCGAGATATTTGCGTATCTCAAAGATACATCCAGGCGGCTAATGCTAATGAAATGCAGCACCGTCGAGGGTTAAGTAAACAAAACATGCCCAACATGCGGTCAGCGTCTCAACAATGACACAGCGCTCGTAAAATCATAAAAAAAAACACAACAGGAAAAAAACGTAATTCGGAAGAGCGATAAAAATCAAAGAGACCCCAGCAACAATTCCAAATAAATTTCAGCCAGCCAAATTCGCCTTTTCACTGACCGCAAAACAAACTTTTTTTCGCCAGATTTATGCGGGAATATTTGGCTTTGAAATCGACTGCCGACTGTCGACTGTCGATTGAGGATTGTCGATTGCCTTTCGCACACCCCGCCACGCCTTTCGATACCGATTTAGCCATAGAGAGAGAGAGGAAACATCATAAAGGCTCATACAAAATACGAAATGTGCCAACCTGTAGCATTTCCATTGCGTTGGGTAAACTTTCTATTCTATTTACATTTTTCGCTTCAACGCACTTTTTATCTTGCAAGCGCATGGGCGTGGCAAGGATGGGAGGAGGCGGAGTGCGGGGGAAGCATCTAAATTTTAAATTGAAAATTGATTTTTGCCAATGTATTCCGCATTTTTGTTTTGCTCTGTTTGACTAACGTTTGATTTGCTTTGCTTCTGCTGCTCTTGGTCAATTTTTTGCGATTGAGTTCGGTTTTCGCCTGAGGTCAGAGATTGAGCAACGATTTGAGTGCCCAATGAATCAACGGTTGGGGGTGACTAGAGTGCTCTAGATGGGGCTGCAGATGCGGATACGGATGCGGATGAAACAGAGGGAGATTGCCATTTGCTCATCATAAGTGCGCCTCACTGATTTTCCACTTGCTGTTTGCTGTTTGAACTGGCAGCACAACTGGGCAAAAGGCGTGCTCTTACAACTTTATGTGGCATACTTTCGAGCGCATTTGCAACCCACATTACGCAATAAGAACATTTATAAATGGTGGCTTTGAAAATAAACAACTATTTACAGTGCATTATGTATTTGAAAATAAGCAAATTAGTATGAAATAATACATAAGCTATAGGTGAATCTTATAGCTCTGATTACTTTAATTATTGCTAACAATTATTTTTCAAAATAATTGCAAAAGTTAACGAAAGCCAAAAAATGGCTGGACCATAGTGCCATAATAATAAGATTTATAAATCGCAATAAGAACATTTATAAATGGTGGTATTGAAAATGGACAAGTATTGATAGTGAATGTATTTTAAAATATGGGTAATTCTCTGAGCGATGTCGCGTGCGACCAGCTTTTCAGTTACAAAAAAAAAAAACATATTCTGAAACAATTTTAAAAATAAGTAAATGTTATTTTTATAGATTAGATTAGTACTTTAATTAGAGCTAAGAATGGTTTTGGTATTTTTTTTTCTGTTTTGTTTTCTGTTCTGATAATGGCAAAAATTAACAAATTCGTACGCAAAACCAAAAAATGAACGAATTTATATATTTTATCGTAAAACAGAATAAGTTACTAAAATCAATCTTAGCTCTAAAAATAGTACTAATCCAAAGCTTTAAGAATAACCTTCGCTTAATTTTAAAATTGTTTTAGTTTATGTTTTTTTTTTTTGTCACTGAAAAGCTGTTCGCACGCGACATTTACCAGAGAATTATCCATATGTAAATTAATATAAGGTATTACACATATGTAGGTAATTCTTTGGGAATACTATCTAAACTGAATAAATCATATATCAAAACATTTCATTATTTTGAGTAAAGATGAATCTTATAGCTGTTGATTAGCACTTAAATTAGAGCTTAGAAGGATTTTGGAATGATTTTTTGTTTTAAGATAATTACAGAAATTAATGAATTCCTACGTAAACCAACATATGAACGAGCTTAAATAATATATCGTAAAACAGAAAAGGTTCCTAAAATCAATGTTAGCTCTAAATTTATTAATTTAATTCTACAAAAAATTTATAGAGTTCGTACACTGCCAAAAAAAAATTCAAAAATCAAGATTTTGGTTTATATAAGGTTGGCCAAAAAGTCTTGCGGTATTTTTATTGAATTTTCAATTGTTCATAAAATTGGTTATAATAATGCGATTTAAGTCAAATATGCGCCATTATGTTCGATGACGAGTTCCCAACGAGATGCCAACTTCATAATGCCCCTCTTATAGAAGCTCGCTTCCCTATTGGCAAAAAACTCGGAGAGCCAATTTTCACAGGACTCTCTTGTGGCCAACTTCCGACTACCAAGCTCGTTGGCCATGGACAGAAATAGGTGGTAATCACTTGGTGCGAGATCCGGACTATACGGTGGATGCAAAAGAACCTCCCATCCGAGCTCCCGGAGCTTCTGGCGCGTCACCAAAGATGTGTGTGGCCTGGCGTTGTCCTGATGGAAGACAATTCGGCCTCTGTTGATCAAAGATGGCCTCTTCTGCTTGAGTGCTGCATTCAAGCGGTCCAGTTGTTGGCAGTACAGGTCCGAATTGAGCGTTTGGCCATAGGAGAGCAGCTCATAGTGGATGATTCCCTGCCAATCCCACCAAACACACAGAAGAACCTTCCTGGCCGTCAATCCAAGCTTGGCCACCGTCTGGGCAGCTTCATTGCTTTTCGACCACGACCGTTTGCGCTTCACGTTATCGTAAGTGATCCACTTTTCATCGCCAGTCACCATCCGCTTCAAAAACGGGTCGATTTTGTTGCGATTCAGAAGCGATTCGCATGCATCCATACGGTCAAAAATGTTTTTTTGCGTCAAGTCGTGTGGCACCCATACATCTAGCTTTTTTTTAATCCAAGCTTCTTCAAATGGTTTAAAACGGTTTGATGACTCATGCCCAGCTCTTGGCCGATGCTACGGGTGCTACTATGCCGATCTCTTTCGATCAATTCGGCGATTTTATCGCAATTTTCGACGACAGGCCTTCCGGACCGTGGCGCATCTTCGACCACCTCCGCACCACAACGAAAGCGTTGAAACCATCGTTGTGCGGTGGAAATGGAAACTGTATCGGGTCCATAAACTGCACAAATTTTATTGGCAGCATGAGTTGCATTTTTGCCTTTATCGTAGTAGTACTGTAAAATATGCCGTATTTTCTCTTTATTTTGCTCCATGTTTGTGACGCTATAACTCACGAACGACTCAAGACAAACAACAATAAATCAAACACGTGTTAGCGCGGGAAAAGAGCTTTCCAAAAAGGTATCGCATGAACCGATTCGATAAATAGAACTAGATCTACGCGCTTGCAAAAACACCTATCGGAAATACCGCAAGACTTTTTTGCCAACCTTATATAATCAGAGAATTACCCATATTTAAATAAGTTTCTCTAATAAAAAGAATCGCACATCTTTTTTTTATTTCGACGTTGACGTACTAACGGCAGTACCATCAAGTGGCCCAGCGATACCAAGCACGGGCTTGTTGACGCGCGGACAAAACAAAATAAATTTGTGAACAGCATGCATTAAACGAAAGCCGCGAATAAATATTAAAAGACGCTGGACAGCTAATTAAATTAAATTAAAAATATGTTAGAATATATGTAAAATAAGATAAATAACTATTAAATACTCGATAAATAAGCTAATAATAAGGTTTTAAGCATAGGAATAGATTTACTAGAGCAAACTACGTTATTAAGATTATTATAGTTCACACACAGAATACGAAAGGGATTATGGCAAGCAAAGTTAGTAGATCTACGTGAAATGAGAAGAGGAAGAAAATTCCTAGTGATCCTGACAGGAACTGCAAAACTAATTTGACTTAACAGCTCCAAAGAGTCTATTTCACCATTAATTATGTTAGTCTCTGTATAAAAACAGCACCTTGCATAGTTCTGCGGTCAGAAAGAGAAGGAAGGTTTAGTAATAAAAGTCTACTGCGATATGGTGGTAATCTAATATTAGGATTCCAATTTAAACTACGAAGAGCAAATAATAAGAATTGTTTCTGCACCGATTCAATCCTATCTTGATAAACCCTATACTGGGGATTCCAGACAAGAGATCCGTACTCAAGGATAGGACGAACCAGTGAGACGTATAAAGTCTTAGTGATGTAGGGATCATTAAACTCTTTCGACCAGCGTTTTATAAATCCCAGAACACCCATGGCCCTATTTACAGCAGACAGAATATGTTTATCGAGAACTTGTTATCTACTTGCAAAATTTATTAGGCTTGATTTTTTGACATAATTTCAATATTTCAAAAATCTACTTTACAAAAATAATCTAGAATAAAAAGAAATTGTATTTTTAATTTCTTATTCACCAATTTATTCAATCATTATTTATTTTTTAAGTAATATATATTACTTTAATTTACAGATTTTATATTTACATATGTGTACATATAAATACAATATATATGTATATCTCTTGTTCAAAAAACTTCTTTTAAATTTAAACATTTAAACCTTATTGCGATACTTTTTATGTTTATTTGAAGTATTCAAATATATGTACTACCAGAATTATAATTTCAAGCTTCACTCTTTCTATTATGCCACAATTCCTTTGAAATTGATATTCTCAACTTTTTCGAAAGCACTTTCTTTGCCTTACCTTTTAAAGGCGTTTTCTTTTGTGCTACCTTGCGTTAAGCCTTTAAACGCTCGTGTAGAACATTAAAGCTAGCGAGTTTATCGATTTTTAGCGCCTGCTTATCACAATTTGCTGTAACAGTTAGCAAGTAAATTTGAAATAATATCAAGACAAATATATCTGCCGAGGGGGAGCGAGCCGTTGTTCCCCCCCTGGAGATTGCAACTGGTGTGGCAACATGAAGAAACCCGGTCATAAGCCTATCAAAACGTTTTTATTGGATTCGCGCACGCGGCACAACCAAGCCCCCAAAAAAAGAAACCTGGGATATCTTGGGATGGGTTTGGCTTTGGTATACGAAATACACATGCTGCTCATAGAAGCGATAGCTGAAGCCAAAGTCGACGACAGTTTCGCGTGTGTTTGCACTTTTCCGGTCGTTTTTCTTTGCTTTTCTCCATTTGGGCCAGGTTCGAATATTTTGGGGGTTGGTTTTTCGTCGCTTTTCGTTTCGTTTTCAGCTAAAATGCTTCGAAATTGATAGCGGCGACAAATCATAGAACTGTAAGCGTACCTTGGCCATAAGCCGACTGCATTTTCCAGCTCGCAGTTTGTTGGTGGGGTGGCTCATAACTTGGCTCGCTTCAAGTTGTTATTTTGTCGTCGTAGTCTTGCAACAATTTGCTGGCCTGCTAATAAAATTTGATAAGCCAAAGTGGAGCGCCAGACGCCACCCGTCGCCCTCTCTCTCTCTCTGCTGGAGTTGTGGCATAAAATGTTGGACTGCTGCACGCAAATTGGGGATAAATTTAATGCCACAGCGAAAAGCGGCTTTCGTAATGCGTGGGGAGTGACAATGCCACCCCTCTGCCCCCTCCCCTCTTCTCCATCAATTGGAAAGTTAATTTGTGCTCGGGGCATGCATAAAAATGCGACCAAGAGAATCCCGCTTGGTGTCGTCTCCCTGTGTCTCCTTTTCATAGCTGCTGCGTTGATTAGCCATAAAAATGTTTGCCCGTCGTTACCAAATGCTCTTTTTTTTCTCTTTTTCTCTTTGCTCTTTGATTTATTCGATGTGTTTTGATTTGCGCCATTTCATTCTATTCTATTTGATGGTCTCCCTTGCCAATCGCTGGACCATTTTCTGCATGCGAAATGCATTTTTGATGACAGTTAATGGAGTTTTTACTGCCTTTGAAGCGCGCTTTATGGTAGTAGTCCAACCCAGATCGCCCCCTATACATACTCCCACCACTACCCCCATCCCGCCCCCACTTCGTGCAACATCACCCCTCCATTAGACACTTGGCTGACTTGGCATCTTTTTGTTTTACGTGTTTCAGAGGGAGCAAAGCATCGCAGGCAAGTTTGTGTTTCACTCACTCACACTGTGTATGTTATGTTGTCTGTTGTGCAAATTATTTCTGGGGGTTGTGCTTATTTCATTAAAGACAGTCCGACAATGGGGAAAACTGCGAGTCTATAAAAGAATTTTCATGCTATTTCTGTTTTGATATCCATTAATAAATGGGGTTTATGCATTATGTAAAAATAAAATATGTTCTTCGATAAGCACTGCACTACAGTTTAACGAAAAGAATCTCAAATCGTAGACAACTCATTTTGACTTTATTATTAATAGGGATTTGACTTTTTTAATTAAATTAACTAATGTGCTGTAATAATGTTTACATATAAACAGCAAAAGGCAAGCATAATTTAGAGAAAACCATATAACACATTGTTTATTCATTTATGTTAGAAAAGGTAAAAATTTAATTTAATTTTAATTCAATTTCACATTTGGGTATAAGAGAATATAATTGTATTCTACAAAAAATTTATAGAGTTCGCACACTGACAACAACAAAATTGTAAATTCAAAATTTTAATCTTAGTACCAAGAATTTGCGTCAGTAACAAGAAAATCTTAGTTAGAAAACTCATCATGGATTCATTAACATTTGGCATAATTTCAAGTTCTTATTAATTTGAGAATTTGTCATATTTCATACTAATGGTATTGGTTTTAATAAATTGTTCTTAAAGAGGTGTTATTTTAAGAACATAATTTTAAAAATTAATATTCTTGATTTTAGAAATTGGTCTTTTTATCAGTGTAGTTTCCATTCGAGAAATATGTGTCCTTTGAAAATGCTTAGGGAAATTGCCGTGATATAGCTTGTTTTCAGAAATAACATTAGTTTATTGCTATATCTTATAAACCTTTAGGATCTAGCGAGAACCTAGGTTTTTTAATAACGTTTATTATCTAACAGCAAAGCTATAAATATTTAAGTACATATTGAATATGAAATACAAAATAAATATAAATAATAACAGTGCAAATAAAAGACAGTTTAGCAAAGCTCTGAATAAAAATTGAGATGTTGATCAACAATTGAAAAATTATATTATTGGAACACGATATATGTATATGTTAAGAATGCTCCCACCAAAAAGACAGCTGGAAATCAGAAAGGCAAATGCGGCATCAAGTTAAATATTTGCGAACACAAGCGCACACAACTGGAAACTGGCAACTGAGGCAGGCAAAGGAGAAGAACTGGCGATGTCACGACCAGAAGAACAAGGCCTAGACAAACACACAAGACAGCATTCCACACATACACACACGCACACAGAGGAAAGCAACTTTGGTGTGAAGAGGAAAGAGTGAAAGACACAGGAAGCGGCATAGACGCAATCGGGACACTTAAATGCTGCTCAAAATTGGATTTGGGCTTCTTAGGCACAGCACCCCGAATCCCTGCCCCTTCCCATCACCCCCCTTACATCCTCCCACGCTTTGCCTTTTCGCTCACATGCCGATAAACATTTTTATAGTTAGGCCAGCGTTGAGTTGGCCACAAGTCATGGCTCATCCTCAGCTCGCTTTTGCTTATTTTTCTTTTCGACCGTATTCCCCAGCTGCACATTAAGTTTTTGCCAAGTGGTTGCACGAGCATAGGGACAAGGGGTGGCTGCGGGAGGAGATGAAAGCGAGAGAGAGAGAGGTCTGGAGACTGTCACTGTTTATGCTTATTTAAAAAAGTGGCAGCGCTTCGGAGTTTTGATTTGATAAAGCTGAAAGGAAAATGCTTGGAAAATGATAGCACCAAGGACTTTTATGCAGCCTGCGTGTGTGTGCGTGCGAGTGTGTGAGTCGGGAGGGGAGGGAAGACAAGAAAACAGGACTGTTTAGGTGTCAGTTGAGCACTGATAAAAACTCATGCTCTCATGCTACGTATTTATGCAAGTCACATACGAAGCACGAAGCTTTTAATAATAAAAACAACGAGCAAATGTTATATAAGAAAACAAAGTAAGCGATGCGCCTCAGAGGGACGGGGAGGGGAATGAGACTGGGTAACAGCTCGTGGTTGTGCGTGTAAATGTCTTTATGCTAGCTGGCGAAAGCGAAAGCCCCAAGTGAGAGTTCTATTCAATGCAGCCGCAAAGTATGCTACAAAATTTGATTACACTCGGCCCAAGTTTGTCTTATCAAAAAATAAAACAAAAACCCCTGCACAAAATGAAAAGTAATCATTGCACAGGAGGCTTCTGCTTATTAACAAAACAAAAACAATACGCCTAGCATCCCTTTCTAACACCTAACAAGACAAAGCACTCAGCGTTGAACATTAAATTTGCGCACTCTTTAATGCGTTTCCAAACTCAACTCACTCGATATTATCATTATTAAATTCGTTTTTATTTTTATATAATGTGGGTAACGTAATTATCAGTCATTTGAAATTTTAAATAATATAACTGGAATGAAACTAACAGTTTAAAATAAAATGCCAAACCGAGGGCTGTTCAAATAGAAAAATATGAAAATGAAACGCTCACGCAATTCGAATTGTAAACAGCGCTTTAAGCTGCTGATAGGCACAGCAATTGGGACCACAGATGATCACATCCGAATAGATCTGATGCTCGCGACTGTAGGTCAGATTTTTAATGTGCGTAAACTTCGGTTGCGTCACACGCTTCAGCAAATCCTGCGCCTCCAGCGCGTAACACAGTTTGCCACACAGACACTTGGGCGCCTCCGAAATGAGTTCGATGAGTATGGCGGGCAATGTGCTCGCCGAGTAGGGCAATTTGTGGTTGGCGACGACGCGTGCAGATTGCAACCAAAGCGGTGTCGGCGTGTGTGAGGCAGTGGTGCGTTGCAGTTGAGTTTGGGCGGCCTCCACATTGAATCCCTTAAAGCAGTTACCCCAAACATCGAGCAAATCGATGTGCAAATCTTCTATGGCCGCGGGCAATGATTCCAATTTGTTGCTGGACACGTGCAGCGAACGCAGCTTCTGCAGGCGACGTATGGCAAAGGGCAGGTGATGCAGATTGTTGTGATTGAGATTTAGCGTAACCAGTCGCTCGTATCTAACCAAGGCAGGCGGAAAGTAGTCGAGTCCGTTAGCCGATAAGTCCAGTTCGCAGAGCGATTGCGTCAACTTGTTGCCACGCAGCCAGCACCAATCATTGAGCTCGCCTAAGGCATTGCCACTCAAATGCAGCGAGGTCAAAGCCAATCTACCAAGCTCAGCAGGAATCTGCAAGGATTAGAGGATTGTTAACCGCTACTTGCACTCTTGATAAGATTAAAATGTTAAACTCATAAATACCTTTGTCAGCTTATTGCCGCTCACATCCAGCTGGGTTAGATTGCGCAGCGTGCAGATCTCGAAGCTAAGCTTCATTAGTTGTATGTTGTTAATTGACAGTGATTTAAGTGTGCGCGGAAATCCTTTGATGGGATACTCGCTGCGTTTGTTGATCGTCATGCGTTGCTGCGGCTGGGACTTTTGCGGTATGGCCGTCGCTGACGCTATGTTCAGTCTCAGATTAATGGCATCCTTACCCTCCATGCCTAGCTTGAGAGTTTGAAGGAAGCCTTTCAGCTGTATAGGATCACATTTGATTAGCAGATTCTCTGCTGGTTGTTTGAAACCAATCGTTGCCTTGCCATCCAGCACGAACTTTGTGTGCACGCTGTGTATGTTGTCCCGCACCTTGTACCGCGTTCCCGCCTTGACTTGAGGTGTAAACAACACCATCTCCAGCTCCTTTTTGGTATTGCCATTGGAATCGCGCGCACTTTGCTTATAGCCAATGGCGAGTGTAGATTTCACAGCTCTAGGTGTTCGATTTGCTTGTGTAGTGCGATTAACCACTTGCACCTCGCATAGTATTTTCATTGCGTGGCTGCTTTAAGTGGTTGCACAATTTAATAAACACTATGATTGTAAAATAATAATTTCTTCCGCGTTGAATTGTTGATGCCGCTTTATACATAGATGGCGTTGCCACTATGTTCGCACAAACAGCTGGAGCGGCCAGATGCTTTACTACATCGATAACTTCAACGTTTCACAAGTATCAATTTGAAAACGGTATTTTTTCTACCTAAATTAGTACATTTTGAAGTCACGACTTCAATATGTTGCCTATGGTCACATCGCGACAAAAAAAAAAAAAGCTTTAAGTAAACAAAAGAAGAAGAATCTATAGACGGTTATAAAACCAAACAAACTTTGATTTTGATGGTGCAACAAATACTATTGTTTGAAAAATATTAACATACGCAACGGGCTTGCAAACACAACGCTTAAGGCAAAGGAAGATGTTATTTCGAAAGGTTGTTCGCCTTCGCCGACAATTTCTACCGTTTTATGTATTCAATGGATTTTTGTGACAACGCAACGAATCGCGTTATCAACGCTTGCGTTATAACAATTACAACAGCAGTCAACAAAGGCGGGAACTAGCTGTAAGTATATTTATTTACTTAACGCGTATTATTTGCAATAAGACAACTATGAAGAGACTTTTGCAAAAAGTCAATAATTTGCAGAACCAAAACAAAAGGTGTAGCTTTATAAAGCTGCCATATGCTAGAGCTTTTATGGCGCGAAATCTATTTTAAAGTGCAAATATTTACAGCACAACAGCTTACTGGATAACAATGTAAACAACAACGTGATCATTAACATTGATAACTGTGCACTCTACAGCACAAACGTAAGTATGAAAGAATATAAAACAATTTTTCTACTTAACAGTAATTAAAATGTATTTTGTAAAAATACAATCGATCTGGCAACGTTTCTGCAAAACAGCTGCTCAGTGCGTCCGGCTCAGCTGATCTTCACCAACAACAGCGACGAAGGCAATCGTTATCGCTGAGCTATCGATCATTGCAGCAACGCAAACGTCAACGGCGAAACCGATTTTTAGTCATATTTCGTTATTTTTGCGCGACAGTCGCATTCGCTTTGACCGTCGCCTGCGTCATCTACACGCTCCACACAATGGGTTGGTTTATTGCGGTGCTCGTTGCGCTCAGCGCTTTGCTGCTAACAAGGTCTTGGCGCTGGTTCTACATCGCGGGAGCAACAGCCAAACGAGATTTAACGTGAGTTTCGTTCGTTTCTCGTTCACTCTCATTTCTCTTCTGGTGTCGATTAGTTTACAATACCGCAAGTGGTGTGCATTTCAATACAATTACCATTTTCTTTTGTCAATTCAATTTGACGACAAATCCCGCTACAAACCGCAAAAAAGCAAAAGAAAAAGCAATGTCTACACTACATTGCCCATTGTACCCCAAGCAAACGCGCATAACAAGCTGGAAGTCATAGAAAAAAACTCGTTTTGTCCCCGCGTCTCGCAGCGTTTACTCTTTTTTTTAGGTCGACCATCTGCAGCTGAAGCAGCAGCAACAGCTTAAATTTGAGAAAATTACTGCGCGCAAAGTTTTCTCTTTTACCGTGAGCTTTTCCTTTCCCCATAGCACACACACGCGCACATATGTAACTATCATATAAACAAACCAAAACATATGGAGCAGAATATGTGTCATCCATTTTTGGATCAGTTACGCATTTTCATAATATTTGTCGTTTAATTATTTTTATTGCCAGTCATTGACTTTCGGTTCGCTCAGGTTCAAGGTCGTGTGTCGAAGAAACCAAAACAAACTTTGTAAAATCAAATTCACTTTTATCCAGTTCCCCAGTTCAGTCGCCATGTGATAGTGCGTGAACGAACGAAAACCCTGCAGCGCATACTAATTTAACTTTTTATTTTAGTTTTGTATTTGGCCTCTCGCTTACTCTGTCACTCTAGGCAGCAGACAGAAGAAGAAGCAACTTGTCTGCTGCATTGAGGGAAGTTTAGGTCGGATAGTGTGGAAGAGGGGGGCTACTCTGGCACAGTTGATCAAGCGCACGAACTGTTCTTGAAAACGTCGTCGTCATATCGCCGTCGTTTTTAGCGTTCATTATTATTTTTCGTTTCTTTTTTTTCGTATTTGAATTCAATTAAAATTGCGGAAGTAGCACTTTTGTGTTTGTGTGTGTATTGCTTAGCCTAGGGTTGCCACAACGATCGGCAGCAACCCGCATAACTACACACTAATTCAATGAAAACCAACAGTAATTATAAATGCCACCACTCTCTACATTGGGGAGGGTGCCGATATATGGAAATTTCCGTTTGACACATTTTACAAAATTTATTAAACACAAGGAACAAGTTCTAGATGGCATAGAATATTTATGCAATAGAATAGACATTGCTTGGCTTTAGCCACAGAAATCTACTTTGCAATGCTAAATGTGTAAAATTCAAAAGGGCAACAAACTGACATCTTTTCAAGCAAATACATTCGTAAAACTTAAATGACTTGATTCAAAATAAATTAAATCTATGTATCCATATAAGAGTTTTAATTAATGTATATTTGATTTTACTTTTTCTTCATTTAAAATTTTTAAATACTCCGCTTTAAAGACACTCTCTGCTTTTAGAAAAACTAAAAGTGCCACTAATCGCGTAGGAAATAAAACAATTCATTTATTTTCGTTATATTTAAATAAATTCTTCAAGTTTAATAGATTTGCTACAGCAAATTGCATTGATATTATATAGATGTCATTTATTTCATACAACTTTTCACAACCCAACATATAATTATTGCCCTGAAATGTATTTAAAAATGCATTTGAACCTCATGAAACACATCATTCACGGTATCAGCATTTAATTTTATTTAAAGCAATTATCATGTTATGTCTGTATTCATTGAATTCCACAACCCTTTACATGTCTTTATAGTTTGTACTGTAAGGGCAAGCATTAATTACAAATGATAAACTCATATAGATTAATGATAGTATCTTATGTATGTGTGTGCATGATGTCAATGGCTTTGAGCCAGTGTACCATATTTAGCATTGAGTCTGAATTAAAATTTGAGTGGTTGCAAATTGCATGAAGTCGGCAAAAATTAATGTTTATAGCTACATACATATGAAGTTATATCGAGTTCCACGTACAAGGCCAGCTCGTGTGTTACTTTTTGAAATTTCAGTTTTAGGCATTAACAAGATTCTTAAAATCGACAATCTGTTGCGCGTTGTTTCTTGCTGACCTTGTGGACTCTGTAGTCTCTCAGCTCTCAGTTCTCTCGGTAGTTTTATATATCTCTCAACTAACAACTTCAGGGCACAAAGTGCAAAAGTTTAAACGCTGAGCAGGTATACAACTGAATGCATTTAAAACAATCACAAATACTAAATGTTGTTTCCCAGAATTAACATACAAGTTCCAGGTATTTTATTCATTTCATTTAGTTCATTATTTTCGCTTTCTAGAATCTAATTACTAAATCTAAATGATGTCAAGCAAGTTTAGTTCTAATCCTCCACAACTGCTTAAGCTGATAATCTTATCGCACTTTCCATGTGCAAAAGTACTTTTGAGTGCTCAACAAATCGATTGAGAAGGTGCAAAAATTCCTCAAGATTAATAACTACATACTTATAAAAAATGAACTATAGCGTTTACTGCAGCACTCGAGACTTTTCCCCAAATACTTGGCAACAAATGGAGGTCGCCCATAAATTATGAGCCTTTAGTTAATTAACTTTCGATATGCTCTGTATAAGCTTGCTTTAAACTTTCTAATCTGCTTTCCATTTGATTTTCTTCATGAAAATAAACTGTGGAAATGTGGATTAGAAATTTACATTGTTGCTGGTAGAATTTCAATACTTTGTTGCCTTCGTAATTAATAAACAAGTAAATAAATATTTTGTATTTATAGCATTTAATCACAGTTTAATTGCAGCAATATTTAAGCAGTTAGAACGCTATTAAAATAAATCAATTTGATAGTAGATTGACTCTCTGTTCTATACTAAATAGATTGATTGAAAAATGTATTACATGAAAATGTTTATGATTACAGATTGACTTACAGACAGTTAAGAGAGCGAAAAAGGGAAAACCCATGAGTTAAAATTTGTTTTATGATTGTTTTACTTTTACTTGAGATATGCAATTCCAATTTCTCAGACATATTTTATTGCAGTTTGCCCCCCATCAAGGGGTTTTATTTTAAGCCTTATCTGGGACACGGACGTTGCTCCATTTACTTGTTGCTATTTCGGTTTGTTTTGCGCAATCATTTGGCCATAAAGCATACAACTCGCGAAGATCGATTGATAAAAGTTGTATGTGTCGTTGTTTTTGAGCTTATCACTAATCTGACTTGTTACTCTGCGATTAACCTCTTAACTAACGCGCTGCTCTTCTCTCCTCTCCTCACAGCGCTCTCTGGGCCTACGGCAAATTGTTGCGTTACACGAAGCGTCACGAACGTCTCAACTACACGGTTGCCGATGTCTTTGAACGCAGTGTTCGCGCCAATCCCGAGAAGGTGGCCATTGTCAGCGAGACCCAGAAATGGACATTCCGCCAGGTCAACGAACATGCCAACCGTGTGGCAAATGTGCTCCAGGCTCAAGGCTATCAGAAAGGCGATGTTGTAGGTCTGCTGCTGGAGAATCGTGCCGAGTATGTGGCCACCTGGTTGGGTCTGTCGAAGATCGGTGTCATCACCCCGCTGATCAACACCAATTTGCGTGGCCCTTCGTTGTTGCACAGCATCACTGTGGCCCATTGCAATGCGCTGATCTATGGCGAGGATTTCATTGAGGCTGTCAGTGAAGTGTCCAAGGATTTGCCTGCCGATCTGACGCTGTTCCAGTTCAATAATGAGAACAACAATACACAATCGGAGGCTTTGAAGCAGGCCAAGAATCTTAACACTCTCCTGTCGGCGGCAAGTGCTGAGAAACCCGGAAAGACGCAAGTGGCGCATCACGACAAGCTCGTCTACATCTATACATCGGGCACAACGGGTCTGCCCAAGGCGGCGGTTATCTCCCATTCACGGTAAGTAATTCACATGAGCCCCATTACTCAAACACTCTTAAATTTGTTATAGCTCTTTAAAATGTACATTAAAAGTCAAGCTCATTATTTTTTATGGCATTACCGTTCTCAGAGTAGAGCAGAAGTGCAACGAAAGCTAGGAAATGCATTTAACAGTTACATATAAAAATATTAATCAGAAAGAAAGTAACCAAGAGCTAGAGATCTTTTCGTGAAATGATGAAGGCTTGAAAAAGGTAAAATAGCGAAAGAATATTTAAGAAGCTATTAGAGAGAATAGAATATTTGCTTGAAAGATAGAAGAGATGTGTATAAAATTTAAAATTTAAATTTGAAATTAACTACTAGAAGTAAAGACTTAAATCAAAAATACTTGAAAGCATATTATGAAAAAGGGTTATCTACTACTAATTAAAGTATCTCATGTAAAGGGAAGAAATGTTTGTCTATTAAGTAATGCAACAACAAAATATATTACTGGGTTAAACCTTTCTGCGAGTTACAGAAATAATAAAAACATCATAATATAAAAACACCTTTACACTTTTACTTAAAGCAGCTGTAGGAGAGACTAAATAAAATAATAATTACATATTATAAAGGCAATTAATTGTGTGTTAAAAACTGTTTGTGAGCTACAGAGGTGCAACAGTAGTTTGTGATGTGAAAGGTGACTTTCAAATATTAAAGAAGCTGCTAGCGACAAAACAAAATAAAAAACAACTAGCTGAGAGATGTGAATATATTTAAACAATATAAAACATACAAGCATACATACATACATACTAATAAAATAATTAAAATGAAAAGACAACAACAAATCTTTAACCTTTTCTTGATTTCACAGGTACTTATTCATTGCTGCTGGTATTCACTATACGATGGGCTTCAAAGATGACGATGTCTTCTACACTCCATTGCCGCTCTATCACACAGCTGGTGGCATCATGTGCATGGGTCAATCCGTGCTCTTTGGCTCTACTGTATCCATCCGCAAGAAGTTCTCGGCTTCCAACTATTTCGTGGACTGTGCCAAGTTTAATGCCACAGTAAGTGCTTAATTTGTACACTTTAGAAAATGATTTCTAATTGTTCTCTCCACTGCTCAGGTTGGTCAATACATTGGTGAAATGGCGCGTTACATTCTGGCCACCAAAGTCTCGTCCAACGATCGTGCACATCGCGTGCGTTTGGTCTTCGGCAACGGTTTGCGTCCACAGATTTGGCCGCAGTTCGTGGAGCGTTTCAACATTGCCAAAGTGGGTGAATTCTATGGTGCCACCGAGGGCAATGCTAACATTATGAATCACGACAACACTGTGGGCGCCATTGGCTTCGTGTCCCGCATTCTGCCCAAGGTCTATCCCATTTCGATAATACGCGCCGATCCCGATACCGGCGAGCCCATTCGCAACAGTGATGGACTCTGCCAGCTGTGCGAACCCAACGAGCCGGGCGTGTTTATTGGCAAGATTGTCAAGGGAAATCCATCGCGTGAATTTTTGGGCTATGTCGATGCCAAGGCGTCGGCCAAGAAGATTGTCAAGGATGTGTTCAAGCACGGCGACATGGCATTCCTTTCCGGTGATCTGCTGGTCGCCGATGAGAAGGGTTATTTGTACTTCAAGGATCGCACAGGCGACACGTTCCGCTGGAAGGGTGAAAACGTCTCGACCAGCGAGGTGGAAGCTCAGGTCAGCAATGTGGCCGGCTACAAGGATACTGTGGTGTACGGAGTGACCATACCGCATACCGAAGGACGCGCTGGAATGGCTGCCATCTATGATCCGCAACGAGAACTCGATCTGGATGTGTTTGCCGTGAATCTTGCCAAAGTGCTGCCTGCATATGCACGTCCCCAAATCTTGCGACTGCTCACCAAGGTGGATTTGACGGGCACGTTCAAGCTGCGCAAAGTGGATCTGCAGAAGGAGGGCTACGATCCCAATGTGGTCAAGGATGCGCTCTACTATCAGACAGCCAAGGGACGCTACGAGCTGCTCACGCCCAGCGCTTACGAGCAGGTGCAACGCAACGAGATTCGATTTTAAGTGGAGATCCAGAGAATGAGATCTCTGAAAATTTTGCCCATTTATGCTGTTAATTAATTTGTAAGCGATATTTTGACATAGCCTTAAGATTGCATTGCACACACACACACACACACACACAAGAAAACGAGAGAGGAGTTTTGAGTATTGCACTTCTTATTATATATACTTAGCATATAGTTAAATTTGTGCATTTTTGTTTTTAGAAACACACAACATTTTGTATAGTTTTGTAACAGCTCCTCGCCCAAAACGTGTAGTTAAGTGCAAATTTGAGACGTGTTCGTGTCTTAATTGTTAGCCATTTTAGTAGCATCTACAATTTTGATACAATTTTATATATTTTCGCTTTCGATTTTGTTTAATTTAGCCTGTATATATGAGCAGCCATTCTGGTTTTACTGTCTGTCCTCCTAATCAAGCTATCGAAAATAAAGTTCTTTATTAATTATATTCACTTGCATTTCGTTGTTCCCTCACCTGCATACAAATTACGTCAATAGCCCCCTCCGATTTTGTCCAATACACTTGACTAACATCACGTAATCGTCGAACGTGCGCGCTTTGGAACTCACATATCAAAATACTAAGTTTCTTCTCACTTTGCGTTTTTCTAAGTAACCAAAATAGAAAACGAAAACGAAACTGCAGTTGAACTTGAACCTTAATAACAATGCAATAGGCCTTTTATGTGCGCTAATGGAATGTGGGAAAGAGAAGCACATAGATAACTATTCAATATATCGTATATACATAGATTGCAATTTCTACAGTGGGGCCTCGAATGGGTTATCAGCAAAACATTTGCCGGCCGCTGTGTTGGCATGCAAAATATGATAAGATATGTAGGTTTGATTTATAAATAGCCCTAAAACGATTGTGTATGTAGATTAGTTATTTAGTTATATAGCGTATAGTCTATAATCTATAGTACTGGCAAATCATACTGTGAAAATCGTTTCATAATGCAAGCTTCGAATTAAATGACCTGCTTTTATTGGGTACAATGGAATATTGTGTTTATTATAAGCTAATAAAACTTGAATTTGCATAATCATGATTGAAATATCAAAAAATTTGTTCTTGTGGGTGTGGAAAGGAATCATCGTCATTTGTTGTTACCTATTCGAATTACTTAAGATCTCGCTACCTCATATCTTGCAGGATTGTAAAAGTACATAATATTTTATATTCAACATAAAAAGGAGTATTGAATGGTTTTCTATAAATTTTCAAAGTTGAATCAACATTTAATTGAACATTTTTCTAAAGGTTAGACATTTGTTAAAAATTCCAGAAGAACTTTTAACTCATCCATTTGAAGGAACATCACAATGTCCTTTGTCACAGAGATAACGCTAAGTAGATACGTTCGAACATGAAATAAAAAGGTGTATATAGTCCCCTAATCATGCAAGTTGAAATGATTTTTTTTAAAAACAGAAAATAGGATATAACTCACCCATATCCTTTTTGATTCCTTACGATTTCTGAGTCAATTTACTTGTATTAATAAGCACTATCAAAGGCTATTTGTTCGAGGTATTCTGGATTTTGTGATTCCTGAGAATTTTTCTTTGGAGTGAAAAAGTGGTAATACTATAGATCCATTACTATACATTATTTCATGCCAATCGAGAGAGTCAATGTTTTTGAGTCTAGCAATCCACGTCCCTTGGAAATGCGCAAGGATATAACCGTTCTGACTACTTTCAAGGAAGGATTCCCTCTTTTTTGAAATAAGTTAGCTATATTTTACCTGATATTGAAAGAACATGCTAAACATACGCAGGGAACAATCTGCCACACCTCAAATTAAACTGTAACACAATTGTATACCTCTCTGTAAGCATTCGTTATAAAATTATATGACAAACAAAGCATAATTACTTAGACACTTTTTAAATAACAAACAAGGTGTATTTTTTTATTGTTTCGTGAGTGAAAAGAACATATTTAAGCATTTGCCATTAAAATAAACAGCGTTACAATGTGTTGTTTTCGATGCCGAAACAAACAAATAACCCGAAAATCGTAGTTCTAAAATAATTAAATTCATTGCGTTGCTAGCTTAAGTAAAACGCGGCCGCCATTAGACTAAACACACACAAACATACAAATTACCATTAAAATATAGTATATATAGTAGTTATATATAATGTAACTAGATAGATAGAGAGTTGAGTGAGATTTGTGCGTGCAAAAACATAAATATGTTGTCTCGTTTGCTTTTGTGCCTAACGTGTTCACGTACTAAAGAACTAAACGATAATTATACAATTAAGTCTTTTATAAAAATCACAAAAATCAACAGCGGGGCAGCGAAGTAATTGATCCCATGGGGATCACAGTTTGCATAGGCAAAACAGCAGTGGTATAAACGCTCCGATGGCGATAAACACTGGCATCAATATGGATGAATCATCCATGGAATAGGGGTTTGGCTGACGTGGTCCACTACGCACTGGACGCTTCGATTGCTGCTGCTGTTGTTGATGGTGGTGTTGCTGTTGCTGATGTTCCGGCATCTGTTGTTGCTGCTGCTGTTGAGAGTCACCCTCCTCCACTTCGTAATCATCCTCGTCTTCGTCATCCTCATCGTCATAGCCTCGTTGCGCCTGTCGCTGTTCGTTGTAGCGCACAATGCGCTCCTGATGCTGTTGGTTGTCACGTGGTCGCTGCTCTCGTTGCTTATCTTCCTCCTCGATCTCCGAACGTCGCTCGCTCGCTTCACTATTATGCAGACGTGGCAGCTGCGACACATCGCCCTTGAGCAATGCAAATGCATTAATCTTTGGGTTATCCAAAGCTCCCTTGATGAAGTCCAGACGTAGTTGTCCATTGCGCACATCAGATGTCTCGATTTCTCCCTCGTATTCGTAATGCAGTCGTCCGTTGACAATTTTAAAGTATACAATCTCATCGTGCGCCGAGCCACGTCCCACTTGGTTGTAGATATCCAGCTGCTTGATCACTGTGTGCTTTCTATTGAGGAGCACATCGAACACCTTCCGATTGGGTGCATCGAAATAAACCTCACAGAACTTCATGATCAATGCATAGTCACCGTCACCATCCGCAGGAAAATCATAGCCAAAGGTAGTGGTGTGATAACGTTCGGTGCGATAGAGTATCTCATCCTGCTCCTGCACGCGTCCAATCATCAATAAATGCTTGCCATAGTCCGAGGAGATGCCCACCTTGATGGGATCTGCCTCGTAGTGTATGCCGTTTTGATCCGTATGCTTATCGCCTCCGGCATTGACGGCATATACGACTTTGAGGGGTTCAGCGAGCGTTGCAGCTGGCAGCAGGAGCACCAAAACAATCGACAGTGGCAACATTCTGAATACAACTGAGTTCGTTGTTCGCTGCAAGTTGTTTACATTGTGTTTCCATGCAATGTGGTTGTTATTGCACATGTTTCGCAGTTGTTGTTACTCAGGGTATTTCGCCGACACTCTTTGTTGAACACGTGGCAGCCAGTTGCAGTTGCGCTGCCTATTTGGAGCTGACCATTAGTTTATCCATTAATTGAACAATATTTTATTCTCAAGCAGTGTGCTGACAGTGCGATTGCTGCAAAATACCAAAAATAGAAAAACACCGCACTTAAAGCTATCGATAACTAATATCGTTTAAAGTTATTATTTATCGATGTTAGGTATTTGCGATTTTAGTTTGCCATGCTGATAAGCCCACACAAATATTATAATTTATTTATTTTATTGTTTGCATTAGTTTATTGATTTGTAGTACATTAGATTTGTAATCGATAAGTGCTGCCACATAAACAATTGATAATTCGCGCGCAGTAGCCACAATCGAAATGTGGAAAGTCGGTTTCACAACACTGCCAGCAAGTCGAGCAACACTGCAAGAAACAGCTACACGTGCGGCTTGTGTGCTTCATTCGTGGGCTCTCTTCAAAATACTTGCACATAAATACGCAGCTATTTCGCTAAATATTAATAGGTTTAATAGTGTACTGGCAGTTTGAACTGCTATCAAAGGCTGTAGCAAAGTGACAGCCATGAATTTTGACGACGAAGATCGACTGGAGCTGCAGCATTTGGCGGGCGGCAGCATTGTTGAACATGCGCCCGTTTTCTCCGAACAGGGCAGGTTAGTTATTGAACTGAAGGTCTTGCTTTTTTGGGAGTTGATATTAATTAAAAACTGTATTAGATTCATATTTGTGCGCTGCAATCAAAAGGTGCAGGTGTTTGTCACCAGCACCGGCGAATTGACCCGTGAATTAGACGATGCAAAATCGCCTTTGGTCAGTTTGGAAGTGGATGTGAAGCACCCAGATCTACTGTTAGGCTGCACAAGCAGCGGACAACTGTTGCGCTGGCATTGGCGCACTGGCGTGGTGCAGAAAGAGGTCGTGTTGAATCTGGGCAGCGACTATACCGAAGTGCTAACATGCAATCTGTTGAATCTGTATAAGGGAGGCGAAACCGCCTGCGCCTTTGTTACCGCAAAGCACAACAGTGCCAATACACTCAAATGGTTTGTGTTCAATACCAGCACCGGAGCACAGATTGATGTTAATTGTAGCTTGAGATTGAGGTGAGTACAAAGTTTTCTCTTAAATTTTAATAAATTACAAGTTTCTTCTTGCGTTATAGAACTCAAACACCTGTTGTGGATGTGAGCAAAGGCGCCTTCAAGTATATTGCTATAGCACAATTCATGTCCGTGCACTTTGTGCAGTACGAGACATGGCAATGCTTTAGCTTCAAGAACCGTATGCCTCTCACTTGCATTCGTCTCAGCCCCTTCGAGCAAATGGCAGCCATTGGCACTCAATACGGTCAAGTTCTCATCTATCGTCAGTTTGACAATCCAGAGTCGCTGCAGCGCACAGTGTATCATTGGCACAGTTCGGCTGTCACTTGCATTGCCTTCACGCCCACGGGCATGAGTTTCTACAGCGGTGGCTCGGAGCGTGTGCTCGTCAAGTGGTCGCTGACGAGTACACAGGAACGCAGCTTTCTGCCACGTATGTCTAGCGTGCTCAAGCACATTGTGATCAGTGATGGCAACGAGAAACTTTTGGTCTGCACCGCTGACAATGCTCTGCAATTTGTCGATCCCAATGAGATGAAACTGCTGTCTACATTGCAACACTTCACCTATGCTCTGTCTGACAATAGCGACAATGGTTTGTTCCCTATTGGACTGTGTTTGAATCCGCGCACGAATTCGCTGGTGCTCAACGGACGCATTGGACAATTGCAGTTCTATTCGGCGTATACCAAGAGTTTGCTCTATAATGTGAGTTGTTAACCTCTAAAAGACTGTTTCTTCTATTAATTCATGTTTGCTTTTTTAGTTGCGCGTGGTGGAAGGCAATGTGCAGTCGGCGGAGCCAAGAACCATCATTTACAACACTTGTGTGACGCGTGCAGCTTTCAACATCAACTGGATGGCAACAGGCGAAGTTTACAATGATCAACAAAATTTCCCTGAACTACAATTGAAGTTCTGGCAATACCAGGAAAAACTGCAAACGTGAGTCAACTACATTATTTATCGTTTAATATATTGCAATAATCAGCAATATTTCTATCCAACAGTATAATTCATTTTGTGCATAATTCCAAAATTTGTATTACGAGCATTTCCTTTTCTCTCTTTTTGCAGCTACAAGCTGAATACAAACATTGAATTGCCGCATCAGGATGGTTTCGTGGCCATTGTCTTCTCCAATCAGTTTCAAGTGGATAATTTGCGCTGCGCCAGTGCCGGCAAGGATAATGTCATTAAACTGTGGACATTAACCGATTCAGAGAACATTTACAAGCGCAGCGTGATGTGGACTTGTGAGGCTCAAGCAAGCTACAAACAGCAGAGACTGGAGTCCATCTGCTTCTCCCAGGATGGCTCGCTTTTAGCGGCAGGCTATGGCCATACGCTGGTGCTATTTGATGCGCGGACGCTGCGATTGCTGCATGCGCTCAGCACCTCCGCTGGCTATGATGGTGTCGTGTCCAAGGCACAGGTGCGTCTCTCGCATACGGCAATCAATGGGACACGCACGGAGTTGGTGCAGCAGCGACAACAGTTGTGGGGATTGCTGCAGACGCTGCTCAGCAGCAACGACAAAAAACTGGTGCAGCAGGCACAACAATTGATGGCAAGTTCGTCGTCCAGTAATCAGAACCAGAGACAGTCGTCGGCGACCCAGGAACCAAGCAAGCAGGCAATCTATAAGCACATCATGCAAATGGCCGAATTGGGACTGCATCAGAAGCTGCAGCTGCTGCGTCACTTTGACATCGAGTGCTACGTGAGCTCAGCTTTTCAGAAAAGCCTCAAGGCGCATCTGCAAATGTGTGGGGTAGAACCACAGTCGCAAAATGAGCGTGTTCGCACGCTTAACGAGCGCTTGCATAGGTTGCAGCCACGTCAACGCTTCAAGGCGAAAGTGCGTCTGCTGCAACTGAAGAAACGGCGACAAAACTATGAACTCGACAAGCATGAAATATTGCCGCTGTTTAGTATGCTGCAGCTGGACGAGACGACAAAGCCAGCCGAAAAGGTGAAACATATTAATAAGTCAGGCAAGCTAGACAAGAAGTCGAACAAGTCATTGAAACTGGTCAAGAGCACCAAGTCAGCGAAAGCAGACAAGTCAGCAGGCCTGCCATACATCAATCCATTCAAAAGGATTCAATGAAAGCCAAGAAATCCGGCGAGAAGCTTGCTCCCTTGCAAGGCTCAGCGCAGATATCGCATGTGCAATTTGCATCTGGAGCGCAGGCGCATTTGGTTGCTGTCTGCACAGAGACGCGTGTGCTCATCTGGAATCTGATGACGCTGCGTCTGCAGGCGGGTCTGAAACTCTCGGTGCGCCAACTGGCGTTTGATCCGCTCACCAATCTGATAGCCGCCGTCACGCGTAACAATGAATGTGAGTAGTTGAAATAGATGTGCATATTATCTTGCTAATGCTTTTCTTATTTGCTGGCTTGCAGTGCATGTCTTCCAGCCAAATGTGCCGCTGCCCATCTATCAGCGCAGCAATCTGCCCCAGCTGCACGGTCTGGTTTGGCTTCCACGTCGCCAGCCCAAGCAGAGCTCCATCAACGTGGATTGGCAGGCGCAGTCGACGCTTCACATGCTCACCAACGAAAAGGAAATTGTCTATCTGGCATTGCCAGGTCAGACTATAACGGATGATGCACCAGCGCCCATTTCGTTTGCCCAGCCAGCCGACGAGCAGATGCTGCAGTATGCAACCTTTGGCGCCTTTGTCGCCAGGCAGAAGAATGCCGAGAACACTGAGATTGCGCAGCGAAAAGGTCCACTCATTGTGGGTCGTGGTGTCCACAGTTCAGTCAATGCGGTGAGTTGGCATCATTTAAATCAATTTAAGGGGAGTTTGTTTGTCAAGTTGGCTGGTGATAGTAAAGTTATGCAGTTGCAATTCCAATCCATTGATCATATTTAGCCTTTTTTCGGAATTCTGTCTCTCAATAAGAAAGGCCATTTTGATTGGGATTTGCATTACTTTGGGAAGCTTCTGATCTTTAAAGAGCTTGAATTATTTTGCGAACCTTCTGATCTTTCTATAATTTGAATTGTTTTGAGTAGCTTTTAATCTATATAGCATTTAAATTCAATTTCAATATTGTGAAATTATAATAATATCAGAGTTTACTTTCCATTCATTCTATTTCTTTTAAAATATCCCAAGAGAATTACTAACTTATTTGCAATTTAAATTGCTACTCAAAATATATAGGAATAATACGTTCGACACAATTTCCATTAAATTTAGATTTATTCAAGTTCTTTTCACTCCTTTTTTTTGTGAATGCAATTATTGATATAAAAAGACAAGAAGTAAATTTTTGTAATTTTAACCCATTCCCAATAAATTTAATTTCCTTTCAAGATTAATGCCCGTAATAGAAAAGAAAGAATCAACTCCGTAATGTATGCTACAAAAAGTACTTTATTTGTTATTAATTTGAGCGGAATTTATAGTTGAGTTAAGTCTTTAATTTATTTGCTTCTCTTCTCTCTATAATTTGAATTGAATTTGCAGTGGAATTAAGTCTTTGATTTATTTGTTTCATTTCTCTCTATAACTCGATGCATTTCTCACTTTTAGTTGTTGTTGTTTGTCTTTGTTTATTGAAACCTTACGTGCTATGAAGTACAAGTGGTTAGTCTTAAGATTAGGTTCGATTAAATACAATCAAATATTTTATAAATATTTTTTGATTTTTGTTTTTGTTTTTGGTTTAGCTTTGGTCTTGTTATAAATCCTGTTGTAATTTGATTTGTAATTGCAATTGTAATTCGTATTGTTGCTCAGTCGTGTTCAGTTGTTGTTGTTGTTTCTGTTCACTTTGGTGTTGTTGTTGCTGTTGTTGTTGTTGTTGTTGCTTCCAAGTCTATTTCTTTCTTTTGCGTATGAGCACATCACCAAGACGTGGCGCCGTAGGAACACGCAAATGTCGACAACGTCGCATCATCAGCACATCGTGTTTAAAGTAACGCAAACAATGCCATTGGGGCACCTTGGGCATCAGTTGATGGTGCTACATTTCATAGAAAGTAGAAAAAAGTGAACACATGATTATTTATTATTATGAATAATGACATTAATTCGCTCTCTTTATCTATAACCAGGCCTCCTTAATCTCTTTTCCTGAGACACCCTGTTTAACGAGATCTCGTGATCGTGTTATTTTTGCCACTTCTGCAGCAGCGTAAAATCCGAACTCAGCACTATTTTCAACTCAATTTGAATAATTTCAATTGATTTTAATAACGTCATTCTCTTAGAGCCGCAAGCTTATTGTATTTCTGGATGCCTTTCAATTGCCTCAGATATATATCACGGCTTGGCAACAGCTAAAGTAGATCAAAGATTGTCCTAGGTCTGTTGGAATTAAACTTGCCAAAGGATATAGCTATAGCTAAGATCGAGCTTTAGCCTTGCTTTAGCGAAGTGATTATTGTAATCTATAATAACGTATAGTACGCATTAATCACTTTGTTATTTTTGAATACATTTTTTGTGTATTTTTGTGGAGGAGAAATTGATAACGATGAGAGAGATGTCACACCCGCCGCGCATTATATAAGCAAATGGAATTATTTATTGTGATCGGGGCGACTCGTCGTATACTCGATGAACAGTTAAGGGGCGCCGCTATAAATAGTTGTGCTGATTAACAGCCGCCCAAGTCGTGCTTGTCAATTATTAGAAAGTAATCTTTTAATTAACATTGTCCAATGCACTCGCCGTTGTACTCTCGACCCGGACTACCGGGTATTTCTCTGCTTGGCCACATAATAATATGAGGAAGTAAGGAAGTGTCATTGTGCCACATAAATTGCTTGAACTCGTCAACTCTTCTTTTTCTTAGTTCACTTCCTGCTCTCTTCACACTCCACACAACACCTTCCTTCCTTCTCCCTTTCTTCTCCCTTCCTTCCTTGTATTCTCCCTTGAACACTCACCTCATTCACAATTGGCACGGGTCCAGCTTGTGCCCAGGCAAATAACGCCAGGCACAACAGCGAAATGATTGCAATAAAGTTGGGCCACATTTTCTTGCACTTTTTGTTGCACTTTTTATTCGATGCGCGATTCTCTTCAATTATTTAATAAATAATTGACGAGAATTTATTTATTGTCAATTTGGGTTTCGTGGTCCGTGAACTTAACGCTGCTTCTTGATATTTATTTTTTTGATTTCCGTAAACTTTTGCGGCACGCGCTTCCGTTTGCCTGCCTGCCTGCTTGCTGCTGTTCGTTGTTCAGTCACGCTCTCTCCGGCTCGGTTTGCTGCTGCTGCTGCTCGTTGTTGTTTGTGCAAAATACAAAGGCGAAGTGTTGAACGGCTGTTGCCGCTCAATGCAATTTATACGCCAATCTGCTGCTACAGCGACGCCAGCAGCGATGTCGGCAGCGCGGTCGACAGCAGCCGCTTCGTGCGTGACGCGCTCTCATAATTCTAATACACGAGACTTTGCCCGTAAAGTTCGGTTTGTTATTGTTGCGTGCGCTCTCTTCGTTTCTGCTCTCTCCCACACACATCGACACAGTTATGCTGACGCTGCATTTACTGCAGCCGCCCACTCCAAAAGAGCTTGCGCTCACACGTAAGCTCTCATTACTCTCTCTCTCTTTTGCTTGCTCTCTCGGCGCTTTGTTATTCAATTTGTTTTGTTTATGCGTAGCTATAACACTATTTTCTATCTTTTTTTTATAGTTGTGCTCTTTTGCTCTTTTAAGCTTATTATGTGGTTCAATAGTTCGCCGCATTTGCATTTGTTGTGGCTACTTTATGAGAGTGCAAATCGCAATACATTAATGTGTGTGTGTGTGTGATGGCCTGTAATTTCCCATGGGGGAGAGCGAAGCGTGGGTTGTGGCTTTGTAATAATAATTATTATGCGAGCACTTGTCGCTTATTGGCTTAATTGCATTACACACTTACACATTGACTACATAGTATATAGCCTATATATTTTTTGGCGTCTGGTTTGCGTTGGTTTCTTCAAGCTGCGCCTCTGATTCACTTTGGATGCTGTTGCTACTGCTGTTGTTGCTGACACTTTGTGTCTGCTTCCTGCTCCACAATTTCTTAATTAGCAATTCATCAGAAATACTTGTACATCAGGGCGGATGAGCGATGACAAATTTTGCGTATATTTATTTCTACAATGATTTCACAACAGAAATGTCACCTGCGCAAAAAAACGCATGCGCGAAGGTTAATAGACTTCTGCGAAACTTGGCCACTTTAATTTAGGTTGAGTTTAGTGTGTTTCACGGCACATGGCAATGACAAAACTCATAAAAAAAAACAACAACAACGATCCGTACAAAATAAATGTGATTACTAAGAGCATACGAACTTGAACCACAATCTGTGCGAGCGCCCAAAAAAAATATCAAGAGCGTTCTTCACACGTGCGAAGACTTGACTTTGAGATACCCTTTAATCAACTTGAAGCATTTGAAATCTCACTTAATTCCAAGTCGTAAACTAAAGAGTTTACTCTCTCTCTCTGTCTCTATTAATATACCCACTTTAATATTGTCCAGGGTATGCGGCAACAACAACTAGATTAGAAAGAAAACTAACATATTTTTATGAACTTTGTCAAGGTTAATATCATTAATGTGCCCTCAAATTCGCTTCTCGATTACAGCTTGTCAATTTGTCCGCCCACACGATGCCTGCCATGAGTCTGATCTGCGGGGAATTTATCAAATCGCTTTTAACGCCTAGCGAACGCGATGAGCCAAATGAGACAAATGAGCTGCCGCTTAGCAACGGCAAACTGAATGGCAATGGTTACACTGAAAGCCAAGACGAAGACGAGGATGAGGAGGAGGCGGAGGCGGATCTGAAGCAGGAAGACTACAAAGAGACGAAGACAGAGCTTAGAAAAGTGTTGCTGGATCAGAATTCGGCACTGGAGAAGATCAATAACAAGGAGGTGGAACAACAGACGCTGGATGCGAGATTGCAACGTGTGGCAAAGCACGACGTAATCCTAGAGTTTTAACTGTAGATCACACACACACATACAATAGTTCCAGACAGCGTTAATTATATAATTAATTAATTTAGTTGTTTTAACAAATATTATTGAGTTTTTTTTTTATAAAATGAACTACGACCAACTATGAGAATCATTGCTTAAATATTATTTACATAAATAAAATGCAGTTATTTTTGCAAATTACCGAACCATTGTTATTACCTTTATTTTGGCATCCTTGAACGTATCCTGATTCTTAAAATTTCGGAAAAAATGGAAAGGTAAGTAGGGTAAGTATATTGGTAAGTATGTCCTTAAAACTTCCAAGCAAGAACTTTATCAATTTACTTTAAAAAAAATATGCAAGTCATCTAAGGATTGAACTCTTGTAAAATTTCACTCTCTGGGCCAAAAAAAAAATGGTCAAAATCAGGATAACTCTAGAACCAGTAGGACGATTTGAATATCCTTTGGCCAGTCGATAGTCCTTAGTAGAACAAGTTGTTTGACACCGGACTCGACAGGATCAGGCAGGATATAGCCGAGTTATAGACTAGTTTATGTACATAAAAAAAGTTCTTATAACTTGGGTCCTGTAAGGATTTTAATCCTTTTTATTTTATATTGACCACTTTTAGGATAAGCATTATTAGTGTGCCAAAGGACATCACAATAGTCCTTCAAATAGCTGAGTTACAAGGACTTTTTAAATTTTTAGTAAATTTTCCATGCCTCCCCCTTTGAAAAATTTTCGAAATATCTTTGAAATTTTTTTCTTTAGTATTCAAAATCTGTGAATGCCATTCAATAGACGATATTATGCTGAAGAGAAAATGGTATGTCCTTTTAATATTCTTAAGGATATAGCCAAGCTAGGGCTTCAATAAGTTATTATTTTTAATAAAATTTGAATTTCCCATTTGCTTTTCACCTTATGTTTGAATTGCGTTTTAAAAAGAGCTTTGTTGTTTTTAGCTTAAATTAATGACTATCTTTTTATTTTTATTGTTTTTATGAGATATATTATATACAGCATGTAATAAAATGCAATTAAATGAGATGTTTTTAGAAGTAATGACGACGTGGCAATAGACCAGCATGAGAGAGCACATTATAGATTTCCATGCGTGGAATTTTCTCCGCCTGACGCTCGTGAACCTGTCAAAAGGAACTCTTAAGAATCAACCAAAAGAACTGCCAATAAATAAAGATTGATTTACCACTTGTTCGCCGGGTCCAAACCAGCTGGATTTGGCCAACGCTTGTCGGACGCGAGGTGATTGATAGAATGGATTCTGAAAGTGTGGCGGCAACGTTTGTTCCCAGGCGGCATTCTCCAAGACGGCAATGTGTTGCAAGTTGTGCTGCGGACGTGCCGCAACGTTGAGGATCAAGGTGATCAAGAGCAGCGCGATCGGGGCACAAACATATCGATGGGGCAGGCACCTGAAAAGAGAGACAGAAAGAGGGAGAGCGAAAGATGAGTAACGAGATCTCCACTTGTGTTGGAATTTACATCATCATTATTATGATTAGCAAAAGTAGTGTAGTATTATGATCATTGCGTAAGTGTAGCGTGCATATGATATTACAAGTTTCCGCCTGTCACGCATGTACGCATATATGTGGCACCTACTCCCCTCCCCTCCCCCTCCCCCGCCCCGTAACGCCCCTCGACACTGCCTGGAACACGCCTAAAAACCTAAATGACCGCTTTTCACTCCAGACACTGGACAACTAGTTAGCGTTCAAGTCAGCTGACTTGGTCAACCAACAAACTGTTGCTTTTGGTCTTATGTATAAAATGGATGCGTGTAGCTACAAGTGCGTGTTTGTGTCTGTGTGTTTGTGTGTGTTTGCTTGTGGCAGGTTGGCTGAAAGTTGCCGTCTTGCGACTAGGCGAACGACTCTCAGTCATTTCCTAGATGTCGCGTGCTGTGTCGCCTCGTCGTCGTCGTCGCTTTGGTGCGTACAGCAAGAAAAAAAAAAAGAAAAGAAATGTACAAAATAAAAATTACATGTAGCGAAAAAGAGAAATACATTATTGCATATCGAAATCGTTGCTGAGATGTGAACGGCCCACATTTTGCTGCTGGCTGCTGAAAACTATCCCTGATCTTAGCTTTTAATTGGATAACCGGCAGTCTACGAGATGCGCCACAATCATGATGATGACGATGATGACGTCGATGACGTAAGCTTTGGACTTGATATTGCCACTTGTGGCAGCTGCATTTGCCGCATACTTTATGTGCCCTTCTTTTGCCAATTCATCATTCAACATTAACTTGTTTTGCTCTTTAACAAACAGATGTAAACTTACATCATAGCAGGCAGCGCGCTCTTGTTACAACTTTATTTCACTTTTACATTGAACAATTTTACAAAGTTGCTGATTAGAAAAGTTGTTGAAATTAATTGAAAAGCATTCAATGCATACCAATTGCAGTAAATATTTGTTGGTATATCTAATTTATTAAAATTGGAAAAGACTAATAAATTTGCTTTCCATTAGATTAAGTATACGTAGACGTATACGTAATTTATCACATTTTTAAATGGTCCTAACGACATTATTGCTGATAGTCATTAATTAAATGGATTTTAGAAATTAAATGTAATGTCATTAAATTTATTTACGGCTTATTTTGAATGTTTTTATGTTACGTTTAGTTTGTAGAAACTAAGTATTGATATCGCTTTAAATTATTTATTGTCAGATTTATTTATCTATATATAAATAAATGCAATTCAATATAACAATTCGATTTCAGTTGTTCTACAAATATTTTAAAATGAAACAATTGATTTAAGATGAATGCACTTAAAAACCGAAAACAAGACTAATAATTTTTAGAAGAGCAACTGTATGCTCAACTGTTTTGTAACACTGTTTTAAAGTCAAGTGTAATTTATCAGAGAGTAGCGTAGGCTTAATTAAAGCTTAATTTGCCTTCGTTGAATGATGCCAAGCAATGATCCCGAATGAAGTAACCTTGTAACTGTTAAGCGGGCAATTTAATGCGCTCGAAGTCTTTACGAGCACTTTGCCAAAAAATGAAGAAAACAAAAGATGAAATGAGTTAGTGGTTGGGTTCAAGACAATGAGCGATATCAAGGCCTACTTGCGTCGACCTTTCACTCTCTGCTGCCCGACGAATTGCAGTTTCAGTTTCAGTTTCAGTTGCAGTTCCAGTTATTTTCCAGATGTTAAAAGAGATGCGTGCAACTATTTCCTCATTGTATGCAAATATAATTGTATAGGAATGTGTGTGTGTAAAGTGTAAACAAATTTGTAGACGACTTTTGTAGAACAACAATACGTCAATCTTTGCCAATTAACCGGATGACCCAAATTTGGCTACGCAAAGTACCAGCGAAAAAACTGCAACGAGCGAAACAAACGGCAATTGGATTCCATTGACCCAATCAAAGCCAACAACACGCCTTGTTGTCATCTGTAAGCAAGCACAGATAGTCAGACAGATGGACAGACAGACGGACGGACAGACAGACAGAGAGACTGGCAGCGATTTCGTGTCCACACATCTGTGGCAGAGTCACAGTCACAGTCACAGTCTGTGGCACCACATGACACACAAAAGCGATGCCTCGAAAACCTGAAAGAAGATAACAACAGCAACAAAAACATTCCAAACCCGAGTTGCATAATCTGCAGCAAATATGCAACTGAGGCGGGGCAATGCTAACATGTTGATAGTAATGATAATAATGTTTTGCACAAATAAAATTGTCAGCTATTTATCTGAAAAGTTGTGAATGAAGCGGACAAGGAATCATTTAATATGATCGAAAAGTGATAGTAAAATAAATAGGAAATGTAAATTCTATCGATAATTGAAAGTAAAGCTCTTTAATATAGTCTAATTATTCTCCTACCAAATATTACTCATTCGCAACGTTATACAAATCAACACGATACAAATTAAATACAATTCAAATGCAATTATTTTTATAATTAAATGCAAACTGCAATTTAGCTACTGTACTCAAATTAAAACTAAATTTAATTACTATAAGTATGTGTATTAAATTATTTAATAGTCTTCCAACTAGCCATAAATTACGAGTACATACAATTATTCATTTTATTTGTACCGAATTTCTATTTGAATAAATTACCTAAAAACCATATCACTTATTGCCAAATTTTGAGTACGCATAAATTTATAGATTATTAAATCAATTTCAAATCGAATAGCGAAATTTCCCCCCCCGCCAAACTCATTTGCAGTCGCACTTGAATTAATGACGAAATGTGTCTTAAAAACATTGCGATTGCTTCATGGTCAAATACCAAAGACTATCGTCATATCGCATTTGGTCAATATTGATATTCAATTCTTGTAATTTCCCATTCGGCGTGACGATCATTTAAACTCGTAAGTAACTGGGCAGCTGTTTTAAGCTTTGCTCACTTTTTTACGTCATTTTTTGATCGCAGACGTGCGACACTCGCGATAAAGTCTAGCAATAACAATAAACCACAATAATGCTACCGTCTCGCCGCCAAAAAAAATATGCATTGTTTATTTTTATTAATTTATAGCAGTTTTCGTAAATGAATTTTATTTTTTTTTTCACTGCTGTTGCAGTGCATTCGCATTTGTTGGAAAAACGTGACAGTTGAATTGAATTATATACCGAGAGCTACTGTCACATTTAATAGTTTGACTTGTTGTTTCCCTTAACGATTGTCTGTCACTCTCTTGTCTCTCTGCTCGTTTGCAGTTTTGTATTTATTTTAGTTTTTTTTGTTTATGGCTTTTTACAGTGCGCATTCACCTGCTTCAACAAATGCAAATATTTTGCAGCATTTTATTTGAATGTTGGCAAACTTTTGGCACTTGCTTTGGCAATGACAAAGCAACAAATTGTTTTTGTCAAGTGTCTCAACGTCAAAGGATAATTGTTTGCAGAAAAAGTGCATAAATTTGATATAGTGATAATAACTTGGTTGAAATATTTCACTTCTCAAAGCAAACCATAAATTTCTCATTATTAATATTAATTCATATTAATTATTTATTAATATTAATTCACAAAATGAACTCACATATTTGAATTGGTTTTTGTTTTAAGTATTTATATATTTAAATCAACTCTTCAATTTTGCACATTAATTTAATTTATGCTGCGTAATCCCGAATCGAACAAAGACCGATAAAACGTTTAAAGTCAGTCTGGAAAAAGCGTCAACAAGCTGTTGATATGAACGCGGCCTCTTGGCAACTGAATTGCAAACTTGAAGCCATCAACGAGCAGAGCCGCAACACCAAAAAAATAAACTTCAGCTTGAAAGTTTTCGAATTCCAAAACCAAAAAGAGACAACGAAAACTTAACGAAGCGTTCAAAAGCTATGACTGGCAGGGGAAAAGCCAAAGCAAAGGTGCAAAAGCTATTTATTATTTCGTTGGCTTTAAAACATAATTATCCACAAAGTCCTCCAGCATATCTGTCATCCGATTTCTATATAGATCGTCCGATTTGAAAGCTTTCATGCAGATTTCAATACGCTTGTGACTGAAGAAATCATTGAATCCATCTTTCGAGCTGGTCAACTCTTGAGTGCAAGCTGGTGGCAACATGGCCAAATGGCTGAACTGCAAGCTCTCAATGATACCGACTATGCGATACTCTTCCATCGAATCGTAGTATTCAGCCTTGGGCAGAATATTGGCAATGTTTAAGTTCGCTACCTTGAGATACTCTTTCATGAAGCGATAATATTCCGCCAGCAATTCGTTGAGATGAGCAGCTCGAAATTGTCGGGTTGTGGGAATGGTCAGCATTGTGGCCAAATCCATGGCAGGTGGAGCATAGCGTAGCAGCTGAAAATCCACGAAGCGGCACTGCAGCGGCTTCTCATCATATTTGTCATACTGGAAGAGTATATTATTCGCCCAGAGGTCGCCATGCAGCGTGACATTGAGACGTGTTTTCGAAGCTTTGCAAAGTTCAAAGATGATGGCCATGCGTTGAGTAAGTTCACTCAATATGTAGTCCAATTGGCTCTGGTATTTGGGTAAGGTTTTAATAAGCTCTTTAAAGACCTCGCAAATTTGATAGAAATAACGTATTCGCATGTGTTCCTTGCGCACATTCGAGGGATACGAATGCTCCTCCAGCGGAATCCTTCCTTACCATGCAGATGCATTATAATCGAACCGGCATGCAAAGCAGCTAATGTCTTCAAGGCGCAATGAAGCTGTCCATAGTTGAGTAATCCATCACGTCCAGCTCACATGCGATATCCCTGATCAATGAGGTTCTCAAAGATTAACAGGTTCTTATCTGCATAATAGCACTTTGGAGCGATTTGCAAATCAGGCAGCACATGTTTGTAGGCTGTAATCTCCCTTTGAAAGACACCAAAATCCTCAATGTATTCCATCCTCGACGCATTTTCTTCGGGCGCAGCTTTGCAAAAGAAGCGTATCTTTTAAGTTCGTCACTCTGCTGCAGCTTTAGCGTCACCTGCAGATGAAAATGACTTCCTAGATACCCTTCGGGAGCATCTGAAGTGCGTTTTAAATTAGAATCAACAATTTCAAAGCTCGAAGGTTGAGCATTACCTTGCGGATATTTGAGACACAGCTGTTGAATATCTGAGCTACTTAAGTCTAATGCCGTTGCCATCATGTCTAGAACTGTCTTGCCAATTGAGAGCAAATTTTCCACTTTATAATATACTTTTTAGTCGTGTGATGGAACACGCAAATGGCAACCTGTTGTCACACGTGATAAGTCATCCACATCAGCCTTAGTTAAGAGGAATTGCCGAGATTAAATAGGTCGGAAATCATCCCTAAACATCAGCAAACATTTTAACAAACTGTGAAGCTGAAATACACTTTCTGTTTAGTAAAAAATCACTTTAATTTAATAATATAAACATTGTATAACATACAAAAATATATATTAAACTTGCTCAAATAATTAATGTTTATTACTTAATTATTTTTTAGTAGTATTGCCATTAGGAATGTATTCAAAAATTTAAAGCAATGTATTTTCATTTAATGGGGCATTTTAATGTGCTAACCAAATTGATGCTATATTTTTTACTACATATACTATTAAGAGTGACTTATTTCCATGTGAATCTGTTCAGACACACCCATTGTCTGTCTCTAGGCACAATCTGTGTGCTTCATCTGTCAGCTGTCGTGTGTTGTCAGTTAAGATAAGGCAACTCACGTACATTTGGCATGCGAGTGACCCGTTGCCTTACTCAAGATATCATAAAACTTATTTTAATCCATTAAGTTTAATTTATAATAATTCTATTGCTGTATTTCTAATACCAGACTTCAAACGATCACGTAAATATGAAATTATTATGTTAAGAAAATAAAGTTTCAATTAAGGTAGCTGAAACAGTTGATTGGAATCAATTAAAACGAGTGTCGAATGCAAGCAGACGCATTAGTCAAAAAACAAAGAATTTGAATATTAATACGAGTATAATAAGATAATAATAATACTAAGAGAAGCAAGCGATAAACAAAAGAGAATGCACGTTGTACTCAAATTAGGTAACAAATATATGATAAAAGATTTTGCTCGTAAGTTCATTGCTGAAGTACAAAAGGATTTAAGTTTTGATGGGTGGGAATGCTAGCTTCGATTATGTACTACAGAAGTTGCTACTTCTTAATTAAGCAAAAGCAGTTAATAGATTAAAGCGGGAAACACAAAAGGATGCTAGTTGTACTTACAGAAGACGTTGCTTAACAAGATACGTTGCTATTTAGCTGAATTAGTTGTAAGTGATTATACGGAATGGGATGGTAGTTTGCATTATTGTTAATCAGAAGAAGTTACTATTTCTTAGTTAAGCAGAAAAAATTGTTCAAACACAAGGAACTAGGATCCTACTTGAAATTATGAACAACAGATTATGGTGCTCAGATAGAAAAATACTCAACCGTTAATTATAAAAAGATGCTAGTTGTACTTGTTAAAGAAATGTTAAAGATCGTTTGAAGTGAAGATGCTAGTCAAATACAAGGAAAGAAGAGAGATTATTTTGATGCAATGAATCAAAAATTTCGCTTGCCTCAGTTTAATAATGCACTTCCCCGCTGATAATTCAATTTTGTACCGTGTAATGCCTTTTCAAAGTATTTTTCGCTTACTTTTAACAATATGCTTTATTATTACTACAAAAAAAAATGGAAAACAAAGTTTAAGTTAATTCAATTTGATCTGAAGAAATGCTCGATATCAAAGAGAGAGCCTTTTCAAACTTCGCATTCATTTGCATACCCTAACAAGTAGCTGAAAAAAAACGGAAGCTATAAATTTACCAAGCTGCTGCCAGCTGTAATCAAATCTTCTTAAAGCCTACTAATATTGTCAAAGAGATTTGCAAGGCGTCTGTAGGGGGGAGAGTGTAATATATCTAACACGAAACAGGCCCTCTGTTGACTTTAGGCAAATAAAGCTAATGCCGCACGACAAACGTCAGATGATTCGAGATAATTAAGGGAAATACGTGCCCACGGAACAGCTGTTTTTTACAGCACCCCTAATATGGTTTTATCAAGCATATAAATGAGAGTAAGGTAAAGTAAGTGAGAGCTTCTGAAATTATGAAAAATTTGCAAAATCAAAAAGCTAAGCAATGAAATAGTAACCATACTTATAACTTATATTGATCTACATTCATTAAGGAAATTAATTGGCGCCAATTCTAAATCTGCTATATATTATATATGTTTGCATGATCAAATAATTAACTCGAATATATTCATGGCATAAACTTTATTTGGTAGTCTTAAAATAATGATTAACTTAAGATTTCAGCACAAAGTTATCAACAAAGTCCTCAAGCATATCGACAATCCGATCTCTATATAGCTCATCTGATTTGAAAGCCTTCATGCAGATTTCGATGCGTTTATTGCTAAAGAAATCGTTGAATCCATCTGCCGAGCTGGTCAACTCTTGAGTAAAAGCAGGTGGTAGAATGACCAAATGGCAGAACAACAGACTCTCAATAAGGCCGACGATGCGATACTCTTCCACTGAATTGTAGTACTCAGCCTCAGGCAAAATGTTGGCAATATCGAAGTCAGCTTGTTTCAGAAACTCGCCCATGAAGCGATAATATTCCGCCAGCAATTCATTGAGATGAGCAGCTCGAAATTGACTAGTTGTTGGAATGGTGAGTATAGTCAGCAGATCCATGGCAGGTGGAGCATAGCGAGCCAGCTGAAAGTCCACAAAGCGGCATTGTAGAGGCTTATCATCATGTTTACCATACTGGAAGAGTATATTATTCGACCAGAGATCGGCATGCAGCGTGGCATTGAGACGCGTCTTTGAGGTTTTCGAGAGTTCAAAAATGATGGACATGCGCTTAGTAAAGTTCTCCAAAATATAATCCAGTTTGCTTTGGTATTTGGGCAGCGTTTTGATGAACTCCTTGTAAACCTCACAAGCCTGATTGAAGTTAACCAGACGCATATGTTCTTTGGGCACATCCAAAGGATACGCATTCTCCTTCAGGGGAAGTCTTTCCTTACCAGTTTGGTCTTGGATAATGGAACCAGCATGCAAAGCAGCCAATGTCTTTAAGGCACAATGAAGTTGTCCATAGTTGAGTACTCCATCACGTCCAGCTCCCATGCGATATCCTTGATCAATGAGGTTCTCAAAGATCAGCAGATTGTTATCCGCATAGTAGCATTTGGGAGCAATCTCAATGGTGTTTGCTTGTAGCTCCGGCAGCACATCCTGATAGAATGTAATCTCCTTCTGGAATACACCGAAATCCTCTAGATATTCCATATGCGATGCATTACCTTTTGGCGCTGATTTACAGAAGAATCGCAGATGTTGTGGCTCTTCATTGCCCTGCAGCTTCAAAGTCACCTGCAGGTAAAAGTGACTGCCCAAATATCCTGCGGGAGCATCCGAAGTTGGCTGCAGTTTGTAGCTGACAATTTCGAAGTTTGCGTTCAGATCATTCTTTTGCAAATAAGTCTGACAGAGACCCTGAATGTCAGAGCTGCTCAATTCCAATGCGGTTGCCATTTTGTGTAGAACTGTCTTGGCAATTGCAGGTGAATTTTGCATTTTATACTCAGAAGTTGTCACAAAGCGTTGTAAACTACATCTCTGATAAGCAAATCAGTGTCAGTATCATGAGATTAAGAAGGTTAGAAATTATCTTTTTTTTTTAGAAAACAAACGAGAGGAGAAGCTGAAATACACTTTCCTGATATTGTGAAAAAGAAAACAGGTTTTTATTATTTATTACAAATAATATATAACGGCAAACAGTGTAGTAAAAAATTATTTATTTACATAATATATCTTACATATGTATCATTAACTTTTAAAAATATATCGTATATTGTAAGACACTAAATGTGCTTTCAATATTTGTTTAGCTTTTCTGGTTTAAATATCCTCTAACCTTTAAAGAGGTTGAATGTAAAAAAAAAATATGCATAGACCCAATTAGATTTTACGGAGATCGAAATTTCATCAGATGTGTGTGCCTTCTGGCTAGACACTTAAGATAAGGCAATTAGCGAGCATTTCGCTTGAGAAATTTCTCCACTTCATTCATACAAAGAATAACGTATACGTGTAGTAATCCATTGAGAAAAGAAACAAGATAGAAAAAATATATATAAGAGCTCTAAGCAAGAACAAAAGATATTCTTTTGTATCACATTAAAAAACAATGGAAAAAACTTTCTAGAATTTAATTGTTAATTTATTTTTAATCCAACGATATTTTATTTTAGCACTCTGCCATAATTTATAATCATTGAAGAATACACCATCTCAGATGATTGTAGTGCAACTTTTCTTTATTGCTATTTAAACAGTTAAATTAACACCTTAAAATTTAAGTACTGGAAAATTCGGCAAGCTAATCAAACAAAAACTTACGCTGAGCTTCTGCAAACTATTATTAAATCGTTTAAGCTGTTTAATATTATACTACGAATTAGTGAGGCGCCTTTTGTTTATTCAGCACGTTCCATTGTAGACGCTAGGCAAACGGAACTAATGCATCAGATAATGATGTCAAAGACCCACGTGAAATGCCCAATCTCGCTATATAATTGTGGGAAATGCGTGAGGTAGCAACAGCTGTTCAGGACTTATCGAGATGGTCATAGAGACCTCTGGTCAATTGATATGGTTATTAGGATTTTTTCGTCAGTAGCAGTCAAAAGCTAAAGGGAAGTACAACATGCGATTAAAGCAAAGCATAGAGGAATATTTGAAGAATTCGACGCTGCATGGCGCTCGCTTTATAGTGGACAAAGATGCCAACTGGCTGGAACGCATCTTTTGGGGCATTTGTTTGGTTGCCTCATGGTATGCCTCCTGGTTGCTCATCAAGGCATCATTGGGTAAGTTTGATAGCAACTAAGAGAGTTTTTCATAGAATAGTCTTTTTACAGCTGCCTTTGAGAACAATGCCATTAGCTTTGTGGTGGAGAGCTCGTATCGCGATTGGGACACCAATTTTCCGGCCATCATTGTGTGTGAATCGAAGAACATGGATCGCATACAAGAAGTCGCTGAACAGTAGCTAATTTTTATTTTTCAAAGTTTATGCAATAATAATTTATATCCTTTTCTTAAGACTGTGGGGCGCTGATCATGACTTTACTTTGGAAGAAGTCCTCAGTGAAATTGCCTTCTTTCGGGGTGAATCCTATCACACGGTGCATGAGTGTGGCGGTGAGGATTCGACTGCCACCTGTTTTTATTCGAATTTCTCATACTATGCTCAGTTGGTAAGAAGCAGCTGTGTTGACTCGATTCGTAGCTGCGAGTGGAATAATAAACCCTTCGAGTGCTGCAAGTATTTTCAACGCATGGAAACTGAGTTGGGCATTTGCTATGCCATCAACTCAATGCAAGCAGGGTAAGTTGGCGTAAAGGAAAAGCGAATGCAAAGTTATATTTCAGTCAACCTGGTTGTCAAAGAGATAGAAATTAAAGTCATAAGATTTAGCCTCATGTTTGATAATTTAAATTGACAAGTAAATTGTAAATGCTAAGAAAGCTATCCAGTAAATTTTTAAATTGATTTAGGAAATGCTTTCCTATCCGCTTGATTAGACTATCCATATTGAAGAACTTAAGATAATTGTTATATAATTTAAGAAAAAGGTATTGCCTGTTCCAAAATAAAGCTGCGAATTTGTCAAACTGAATAGGAGAATGATGCAAGCATTTTGGGGGCGCTGAGTAAATCTCTTATTTTTAGGTTTGTTTAATTTTCCATTTAGATTCCTTCCACTCCATACTGAGCAAGAAGTTTGATAGTAAATAACTTAATTGATTTTATAAATTTTGTTCATATAATATTTAGCTAAGACGTTTTCAACACTATCTATTATTATTTTTATTCCAGCAAAAATAACGGCCCCAAGCTCAACATGTACTCTAATCGTTATACAGGACCAGGCTCTCTCAAAATGGAGCTGCTCACAGAGGCAACTGTATGTATTACCAAATGCAAAGAAAACGTTATAACTACCATATATGAGAAGTATAGAGAAGTTTATTTATTACCCATTTATTAACTAACTACTGAATTTTATTGCAAACACAATTCTCAAAAGGTTTTCATACTGGGAACCGAAGAAGTGCCAACTCTGGTAACACCCAAAACGGATTTTCTAGTCGTTGGACCTTACATCTCCTTTGTGTAAGTTCAACTATTTAAAACACTAAAAAATACAAACAGTATCTTTCGAATCAGTCGCTATGTATCGAAGCGAGACATTGAGAATGATGAGGCTATACGTGAGACGAGCGTGCATCAGAGAAATTGTCGCTTTCCCGACGAAAACATTCTCGATGTGCATCGCTACTATAGCTATAGTGCGTGTACGGTTCAATGTCGCAAGGATCGGCAAATTGAACTCTGCAATTGCTCCAGTCACTTGTCACCCAATTCGCCCGATTGGCAGCTGTGCAATATGGATGGCTTGGAGTGCCTAAATCGCAACTATGAGGATCTGTCGGTGATTATTGCGAAATGGTCGCGACGTCGAGGACGGAAAGGACTCGTATGCGATTGCTTGCCGTCGTGCACAGAGGTGGATATCACCACAGTACATGACAGTAAGGATAATATCTATGGGCATCAGAGTCCAGTGTCGAGAATTGAAGTGGGACTTATTGAGTTGCCCACAGAGCGTTATAAGCGCAATCTAGTGAGAGGCAAACTGGATTTAGTGGGTGAGTTGAATGTTTAAGAGAGTGAAGAGTTCAATTTGTTATTGATCGTGTTCACTTGCAGTGTCCATTGGCGGTACAACAGGTCTGTTTGTGGGTGCCAGTCTGCTGAGCTTTGTGGAGATTATTTACTATGCCACAATACGTCCCTATACCACCTATGTGAATGAGAAGCGACGGCAGCAGCGACTCAATTTGCTGCGAACCGTGCACTGAGACCCATATTCTCTTTAGCGAGCGCATTACGTAATGTCGTGTATCCAGAAATACTCAAGAAAGCGAATCATATCTTATGGCAACATACCCACAAAATACTCTCTTTTAAATGCATATAAAATTTATATATATTCTGCACGATTTCACAAAATGCCGAATGCCTCTCAGAAGGCCTCGGTAAATGAGTAAACAATAAAATGAAAATCGTTCTCGACCGATTCAGTTTAATCGCGTTGCGCAGCGCTTGCAGTCCGGTAAAAAATTGTCGTGAGAAACCGTCCAAAGTTAACATTGCATATACGTAACACGACGTATGTTCAATATGCTCTTAACATTGGCTGAGTGCTTAGAAATCTTAAGAAACATGTGCAAATCATCCAAACTTGAGCTCTCCGATGATGATCTGCGCATTGTTGATTACGATTGGGAAAGGGATATTAGTGCGATCGGTTATCTGGGCGACTATTATGCGTTGACCCTACGCTATTGCATTGTAAGTTGAATCAAACACATTGTGTTGACATGATAATTGTCGCAATGACTTTCGGTTGAACTTGTCGCAAATAAATATTTTAATACGTATTCGCTAATATAAGTGAAGGTAAGTATATTTGTACGTAAGTAAGGTAAGTATGATTCTATTCAAGCTCTCTTCTAGCTATTTATCAGGGTTTGTTTAAAGGTTGCTTAAAGTTAGTTGTTAATCTTCACATCAAGTGTCCCACCTTATAACTTAATTTAGAAACATCTGCTCAAATATTTGACATACGAGAATCTATTTATTATTTATGTTTATATTTAAAACGAATCTGAATATGAATACTGCTTCTAGTAAATGTTATAATATAAATCTTGATGTTTATATTTTATATTTGTGGTCTCCACCCAACTATAACTTAAATAATTGATATAATATAGTTTACAAGTAATATTATAATCATTTCTAAGAATTGGTTCAATCCGATAATTAAAAATATACACTGCTTATTTGAAAATTATAAAAATATACTTAGTTAAGTACATATATAGTGGTTGTGGTCATAACACAATGACAATTATGATTACATTCTTTACAAGTAACATTACAATCATTGCAATTCTAAGAATTGGTGCAATTCTTTTTATTAAAAAAATGCAGGACTAAGTGCAACACTATAAAAATATACTTTGTCTCTGCTTTAAATTAAAAAAATATATTTCTTATATTATTTTACTCTTAATATGTTAACATATCGAGGTTTGAATAGACTTCCATACGTCACACTTAATTACACAAACAATATCAGGCCCATTTCACAGAAAATTCAGCGAGACCGTAAAATAATTAAATTTATATTAAAAACGTATGGCCTAAGAACATTGTTTACTTAACAGTATCAACAAGAAATTGTAGTAACGTCATGCCAATAACGAAAGCAAAAACAAAAAGCAAATAAAAAAAAAAAAAAAACAAACAATAATATAAGAAATTATTATTTTTAAAATGAAAAAAGTATTTTTTAACAATTTTTTAAGAATTAGTGACCTATAAATTCAATCAATATTCTTCGATTCATTTAATTTTTCAGCTGTACAACAAATAAATTACAAGCTTTTTTTAAACAAGTAAGAAAGTTACAGTCGAGTGTGCTCGACTGTGAGATACCCGCTACCCATTTTTAATAAAGGCAAAATATTGCGGTATCATTTTCAAAATATACCGAAAACGCTAAAAAAATATACCAAATGGTATGTTTGGTATATCGATATAGTACACCATTCAAAATATACCATAAACGGCACAATGTACCAGATTGTCGGCCAATGCAACTCAGACCCATAGTAAGTAGGCGTTTTTGCCCATACAAAAGTATTTCTTTAATAACTTCCACAATTTTTATCTGATCGTAACCAGGAATCATAACTACTACAGTAGTTATTGTATATACCAAAATTCGTAGCTCTAGCTTTAAAATTACACTTGTTATTCAATTTTTTTTGATTTGCGGGGGCGGAACTGGGCGTGGCAAAAATTTGAAACAAACTTGATCTGCGTGCAAACATAACAAATGCTGTCGAAAAAAAATTATAGCTCTATCTCTTATAGTCTTTGAGATCTATGTGTTCATACGGACGGACGGACAGACACACAGACGGACAGACGGACATGGCTATATCTGATCAAGAATATATATACTTTATAGGGTCGGAGATGCCTCCTTCTACCTGTTACATACATTTCCTGCCGGCACAAAGATATAATACCCTTCTACCCTATGGGTAGCGGGTATATAAACTTCAACTAAAACGAAGTAAAATTTAAAATCAATAAAGTTAAAATTGTGTTGCCTACTTTCAGGCTAAAGTAGAAAATATACTGCACATCGAATTGTTCGTGAAGGGCGTGCCCCAGCAAAGCGATGAGGTCGAAAAGGAGGCGATCTTTCGCAAAGAGGCGTGGCTGTATGAAAACCTCTTGCCGAAAATGCAAAAATATTGTGCGTACTATATTTACTCAACCACCAAATGAATTTCGTTCCTTATTTAATTCCATTTTCTAGCCAAACTCAAGTGGAGCGCTGATTGCTTTTATTCACGCCCTGATCTCTGTGTATTCGAGAATCTGAAACTAAGTGGTTATCTCAACTCGCCAAGAACATTGTTAGAGGAGGAGCAGCTACTTCAAGTGCTCCGAACATTGGCCGCTTTTCATGCTTCCAGTTTGATTTACGAACAGCGGGAAGGTATCAATATTGACGATGAGTTTGGTGACCGATTGCAAGAGATTACGGTGTCAGCTGATATAGCCTGGTTTACGACGGGTCTCTCGGCCATTATAGCTGTCATTAGAAGTCTGCCACATTATCAGACAAGTGAAAATCTTGATTTTATCAACTCGCAATTGGAGGAGATATTGCATCGAGTTTATCAACAGGTTTTACCCTCAACAAAGTATAGAAATGTACTCTGCCATCGTGACTTATGGGCTGGCAACATATTTTTCTCCTTCAATCGTGAGGATTCTGTTGTTCTGGTGGATTTCCAAACTTCTCGTTATTCACCACCAGCAATTGATTTATGTTTCAGTCTCTATTTGAATCTGACATATGATCAGCGAGTCCGCTTAGAAAGCAAATGCATTGATTTCTATTATGATTGGTTAAAACAGGACTTAGAAGAGTTTGGCTTGGGTTCACAGGAATTTATAACGAAAGCAGAGCTGCTGGACTCCTATGAGGAGTTTCGCCTGTTTGCCGTCGTCTACAACGCTGTTGCTGCAACGGTAATCAAAGTGCCCAAAGAGTTCGTCACAAACGATTTTAAGTACGTCGATCGCAGTGAAATCATCTTGAAACATATGGAAGAGAATGCTGAATTTAAAGAGGCAATGGAAATGTGCTGTGGACAAGTCATGGAAGTAGCTATGCTTCAATTATAGAGCAAGAGCGTAAGCATGAGATATTTTCGTCTATTTATTGGTCATTTAATAGCGATAACCAATTCATAAAGATAATAAGATAATACTATTATTCAGCGAATATTGTATGCTCTTTGTAAAATAACGTATTTAATTTATATATATTAATTTACTGCAAGAATTCTTAATCAAGTTTTGTACCCATTTATAAATTAATAAACATAATTTAAACCATATTAGCTGTATTAATTTATAAACTCGATTCATATTTGAGGTTATTGCTTAAATTCATTTTACTTAATAAATACAGGAACTTTTAGTCTACATCAGCTTACAGTTTTTATATAATACTGTTTAAATACTATTTAGAACGAATATTTTTTAAGAAAAGATTTTTCCAAAAAAAAGAGGTAAATTATATTTATAAATGTGCATTTTAAATGTTTTATATAGTTCAATTGTTTAAAAATAATAATAATTACACAAGGAGGTACTTTTTTGAAAGGTCCTTTAGTTTATAAAGAGAACACTTAATATGTGTAGCAACAGACTAAATTATATTTGAAAAATATAAAAAATGTTTGTTCTTAATGTGCAACTTAAAAGTAATTTGCAGTGTTAATGGTGTGTGATTGTAAATAGCTAATCAAGTTGTATTTGTGAGAGTATTAGCTAAATCTAGTTTTGCAGCGCGGAAAACAAAAGTGAAAACAGTTGAAAGCCGGCTGTCGAACTGCGCAGTGGCATTAAGTATACGCACGGTAGATAACAGATTTGTCGCCATGGCTAAAGCGAATAGCTCGGATATGTTCACATTTGAGGAATGCGAAAAGATCTTAAAGGCTGTGCTGCAAGATGAAAGACAACAGGGAAAACTAAAAGAATTTAAAATATTGCCAGCCATAGAACATGTTGGTTTCCTAGGCGAATACTATCATCTAATACTCAGCTATCAATTGGATCAGGAGACGGAAGAACGTATAAAACGCTTGTTTGTCAAGTCGGTCTATCAAAATGCAGACAAGTTGTTTTACGAAGAGAAAAGATCCATACTTAAAAAGGAAGCGAAGCTCTATGAGACATTGCTGAATGAATTAAAGTTGTTCTGTAAGTCGTGAAGTTTCTTTATTGGATTGGAGTTGCATTTTAAAGTTTTGAATTTGTTATTTTAGCTAAGCATTTGTGGTGTGCCAAGTGCTATTATGCTCGCGACGATCTGTTTGTTATGCAGAATATTGAGGACTTCGGCTACGCCTCGTTGCCATCGAGCACACGTTTCCTCAGCGAACAGCAGCTGCGACCTCTTCTCAAGGCGTTGGCAACGTTGCACGCGAGCAGCGTGGCGTATGAGCAACGTCATCGCTGTACAATTGGCGTGCAGTTTAGAAAATGGCTGCTGGAGAAGTCTATGGATCCCGACATTGACTGGTGGACAACGGGCATAAAGGTAATTTGCATTTGTTTACTCAATTCTTAACTTATTTTTTGTTTCTTTTCAAAGGCCATTTTGGCAGCGACTGCAACGCATCCTTTGGTCCGCAATGATGAAGCTGCTCAAGATTTTATTTCTAACGTGCTGCCGCGCTGCCTGGACAAGATTTACTTTATGATCAATCCATCGGCTGTGCATCGCAATGTGTTTTTACATCGTGATGCCTGGAGCGGCAATGTTTTCTATCACAAGCAACAGCCTGAAGATGTTTGTTGTGCCCTCGTGGACTTTCAACTGTGTCGCTATGCGCCGCCAGCTATTGACTTCCTAATGGCCAGCTACTTGAATGTGAAGCCCAAAGATCGCAAGCAGATGCAACAGCGTAATCTCAATTATTACCACGATCAACTATTAGCAGAGTTGAACGATATGGGAATTGATGCAACCAAGGAAAAACTTACACGGAAAGACTTTGAGCAATCTTTGGAGGATCTGGCGTTGTTTGGTGCCACCTACAATTGCATTACAGCCACATTACTACGTTTGCCAGAGAACTATCTAAAGAAACTGAAAGACGAGCAACCAGATGAATTTCATCGTTATTGTAACGTGAATCGCACTGAAAGTCTATTGAATTTAATGCTTGAGCACGAGGATTACAAATCTTATTTATACGATTGTATTGAGGATTTATTAGAGTTGACATACTTTAAACAAGCCAAATGATGTTCTCTTATCTTCAGTTTGTGCTTTGTTTACACCCCCAAAATTCGTTTACATAGTAACACATTTGCTTTATCAGCGAAGTCGCGCGCAGTTTCTTCAAAAAAGATTATCTTATCAGCGAAAACCTCAACGGGAATTAATTTGTAGTTGAGATTGCTGAATATGCTTTCTTTGAAAATAAAAGTAATTTATAAACATTCATACACTCACAAAAATAATGATATTGCAGTTGTAGAAAAATATACAAAATAAATAAACAATACAAATATTTATTTAACAATTTATTTTTTATCAAAATAATGTTATTATCAAAAATTTATAAATGTTGAATTGTTACCATGTATAAAATGAAATTGTAATGTTGAATTAATTCTTACATTACGATATTAATGAAACAGTGAACAGAAATGAAAACTATTGCCCATATTTGATTACTTTAAAAATGACTGTAAATAATTTTTTTCTTTCAACAAAAAATGCTGTACATATTTTTCGAATAATCTTTAAAAAATGTTTTCCCTTTTTATTTGTTTATAATTTAAAAAAAAAAGTAATGATTAAGCAATTCCACCTTTCCTTAGAAATAATTTCAAAATAATAATTTCAATAATTTTGTTCGTGTTTTTTTTGTTTTTTGATTGTGATTTCATTTAGAGAATGCATTGATTGCATAGAAATTAAAATATTTTTTAAATCTGTGGAATTTATTGAATGTCGCCTTCAAACACCTGACGTCTGTTTATTGTGAAATAAATCATTTGTTAATTTTTTTGTAGAGTAAAACAGCTTTGATTCCCGCTCAGGAAGGGTAATCTTGTGTAATCGTAGTATAATCAGCAGTCGACTGATAATGCTGAGCATCTGGCCAGCTGCTTTTCTCTCTGATTAGTCGACAACCAACGTTAGACAAAACCGGCAGCATCCATGGAACAATTACTCAGCACTGAGGAATGTCGTATAATAGCACAACGCACACTTCATTTAAAAGAAGACGATGACAACTTGTTGCTATTGGATTGGCAACTAAATCCAGGTGACAAGGATTTGATGGGCTACATGGGTGAATACTACAAACTGCATTTGCAAGTGCAACATTCAAAGTTGAAGATCCACAAAGAGTTGCATTACTTTGTCAAGAGTTTGCCATATAAAAATCCACCTCAAAAAGCCGAGTGCGAGCGCAAAGGAGTTTTTCGCAAGGAAACAACTATCTACAAGGATATATTACCCCAGGTGCAGCGTTATGGTGAGTTTAGCATATCAAGTAGAGTCTTAAAATTAAATCAATTTAATTTATTTTACCAGCAAGTCGAAAACTATATCCAAAGTGCTACTACAGTCGTGATGATGTGATGGTACTGGAGGATCTCACGCAGCGTTTTAGACATCTCAAACCCACAGAGAGTTATACTTTGGATCATTACAAGCTAGTTTTGGAACACTTGGCAGCACTGCATGCAGCCAGCATTGCCTGGGAAGAGCAGGAAAAGTTCAACATAGGTGAACGCTATCAAAATGTGCTTAGCGAGCTGCTGCTGAGCGACGAGAATGAATGGTTCCAAACGGGCTTGAAGGTAGGCTTATAAATAACTTAATAATGAATTTAGGGATTTTTACAACAACAATCATACAAATTTTGTTTACTATTAGACTATTATCATATTTTTCGTTAGAGATTTTTTATGCTTTTAATAGATACGAGTACTTTTCTGAAGTTTCAAAGGCAGCTAACACATTTAAAAAATGCATAAAAAGTTTTTGTAATCAACTTTGCCAGGCAAAAGTATAATGTATGAAAAGGTCTAGAATAAAGCATTCTTGAAGCATGATATTAATTGTAAAAAAGTTACTTTTAATCCTAAAAGGTAACTTTAGCATAAAAATCTTGATTTAAGATTTTTCCAATTCAAAATCTTATTTTAATTTTTTTTAACATCAAAACATCTTAAATCAAGAATTGAAATCTACTTGACAATCAACATTTTTGTCTATGTATTTAAACAAGAATTTACTGTTTTAGAAATATATATTTAATTTATACTTAATTGTTATTAACCAAGAGTTCTTTATTTAAACTCATCTAAATATCTCTTTCTAGGGGATCGTTTTTCTGGCTTCTCGTCATGCTAAGTATCAAACACCGGTTGCTCAAAAGTTCATCAAGGAAAAACTCTTCCAATTGCTGAGTCGCACTCAGGAGATGGTCAAACCCTCGAGCAGCATAAGAAATGTGCTCTGCCATCGCGACACTTGGGATCGGAATATATTCTTTGGCTTCGCCCAGCCCACAGACAGCTTGCCACAATCGTGTTGTATAGTCGACTTTCAGTTGGCCAAATATTGCTCTCCGCTTCTCGATGTGCTCTTTCTGCTCTACATTGTGCCCACGGCAAATCAACGACGCGAGATCTATGACGCCTGCTTAGAGCACTACTTCAATTGTCTCCAAGCAGAATTTCAACGACTTGGACTCTCAGCTGATACAATTAGTAGAGATAGCTTTGTGGCCGAGTGTCAACGAACTCGTCTGGTTGCCTTGACCATGTGGGCTTTAACGGAACCTCAGACGAAAGTCTCGGCAGATATCTCGAATCGCATGCGCGCCGAGGAACCTGATAAATTCGACTATTATCTGAACTCTGATCGTAGCGAGTTTTATTTGCGAGTGATAAAACTACAGCCCGGCTACGAAGAGAAGATAATGCTGCCCATTGAGGAATTAGTTGATTTCGTCATGGAAAAAGCATATAATATACAATAGATTAAACAAGAAAGAAAGCTATAGTCGAGTGTGCTCGACTGTGAGATACCCACTACCCATTTTGAATAAAAACAAAATATTGCGGTATTTTTCCTCAAAATATACCAAAAATACTAAAAATATACCGAATGGTATATTTAGTATCTCGATATAGTACCGCATTCAAAATATACCATAGACGGCACAATATACCAGATTGTCAGCCAAAGCATATAAGAACCCTAGTAAGTAGGCGTTTTTGTTCATACAAAAGTATTTCTTTAATAACAATTTTTAACTGATCGCTACCAAATTTTCAGGAATTACAAGTAATATAGTTCTTATTGTATATACCAAAATTTTTGCTTTAAAATTACGCTTGTTATTCGATGTCTTTTATGTGCGGGGGCGGAAGTGGGCGTGGCAAAAATTTGAAACAAACTTGATCTGCGTGCAAACATAACTGGCGAAAAAAATGATAGCTCTATCTCTTAAAGTCTCTGAGATCTAGGTGTTCATACGGACGGACGGACAGACGGACAGACGGCTAGATCGGCTGTTGGCGCAGATCAAGAATATATATACTTTATAGGGTCGGAGATGCCTCCTTCTACATGTTACATACATTTCCTGCCGGCACAAAGTTATAATACCCTTTTACCCTATGGGTAGTGGGTATAAAAACGAAATCAAGTTTGCTTTATCGTTTTTTGTTTGTTTACTTATCAGTTGTGTTTATTAGTGTGTAGAATTAAAATACGAGTTTCTGTTTATTGCGAATACTTGCCAAACGATGGCAGCTACTCAGCTAATCAGTCACGACGAGTCTTTGCACATTCTACGAAGACAAAATGGCAAGGAACTACCCATTGTTGAGATACAATTGCAGCAACTCAAGCAGAACGCGGGCTTCCTGGGAGAGTATTATGTACTGCGCATAGTGAGCGCCACAGGATCGCCAGCTACCACGAAAGTGCATCAGTTTTTTGTCAAGACGCTGCCGCAAAAGAATCTTGAATTTCGCAAGGAATTGGAGCTCTATGGTGTGCTTAAAAAAGAGAGTGCTATCTATGTGAAAATACTGCCCAAGCTGCGTGACTATGGTGAGTTTGAAAATCTAAAGTGTTGATTTAAATCTCTACAAATATTTTCTTATCTCAGCTAAGCGCCAATTTAGCTGTGATTGTTTTCTGGCTCGTGATGATCTGCTGGTGTTGGAGGATCTCACGCTCAGCTCTAAGCAACTGCAACAATAGGAGATCATTACCATTCAGCACTATCGCGTTATTTTGCAACAGCTGGCCACACTGCATGCGGCAAGCATTGCCTGGGAGCGAGCAGAACAAACTTGCCTTGTGGAACAGTTTCCCAATGAACTCGACGAGTTTTTGCTAAGCAGCGAAAACAAATGGTACTTGACCGGACTTAAGGTGAGATTTAATTATATAAATAATTAAAGAAAAAAATAAGAAAGCTACACATTTTGTATATGAGCATAACATTACGGTATTATTCTTAGGATATACCGAATTATACCGCAACAATACTAAAATGTTCTTATGGATATTGGTATATTGTTATAGTACTACATTCAAAATATACCACAGCAACTATGACACAATTGTCGTAGGGAATTTTTTTCCATACAAAAGTGTTTAAGTATATTTAGTGCAGCAAATTATTAACTTACTAATTTTAATTGATTTCACTACGATCAGATGTTTATATTCATCTTACTTAATTAGATTAATAGTAAAATGCTATCTCTCTTTTTCTGACTACTCAACTGACTCATCAATATTGAACAATCGTTTAATTGTTTTTATATCTTTTTTTAATTTCTATTTTATTTCTTATTTTTTTGCACAAAAATCAAAGGTTGTCATTATATTAGTAAAATTCATAATATATGTATATATATTCTTGATTAGTTTTGGTATGCCAATGTATTCACCATACTCATTATCACATTACACTTTCGTTATTTGTTGGCTGTTAAACTTAATCTAAATAGCCGCTTATTAGTTCCAGTTGGTAATTCTACCATTTAGGAAAGTAATCACATTTTGTTTTTTTGGTCCCTTCTGGCTTAAAGTACTGTTAATTATATTCATTACATTGCCTAAATTCCCCATAATTATCGTATAGCTTAAATAATTTAATATTTCTTCACTTTACCTTAGACCATTGTCTACCTCGCCCTCCAGCATAAGTCCTTCCAGGACATCACTTCGCAGCAGTTTATTAAGAACAATGTTTACCAACTGCTGCTGCAAGCTGCTGATCAACTAACCAAACCTTCGAAGAAGCTGCGCAATGTATTCTCTCATCGTGATCTCTCGAGAAGCAACATTTTCCTCAACTCCCATCAGGGTTGTCTCTTTATAGACTTTGGTCTATGTAGCTACAGCACACCGGCAATCGATATACACTTTATGCTGTACATTAACTCGAGCATTGAGGAACGTCGTTTAATATACGACGAAATAATGGGATATTATTTTGATGAACTACAAGCTAGGTTCAAATTGATGGACATTCCCTCGGAAGAGGTAACCAGAGAGGACTTTGAACTGGACTGCAAACGTGGCCATTTGGTGGGTCTTATTGTGAGTGCACTTTGTCTGCCGGTGTTCAAAATTCCTGCAGGACTTTGCACGAAATTGAAATTCGAGAATAGCTCAAAGTTTGATTACTGGATGAATGTGGATCGCAGTGAGCTTCTTGAGCTGGCCATGGCTCAGGATGCGGACTACAAGACCGAAGTAATGTCCATCATAGCTGAACTTGTATTGTATCTAATGAAGAATGCAAAATTGATTAAAGACTTAATTATTTAATAATAAACACAGTTGCATAATTCTGAATAATTCGATCTATTTTCTAGAAATGAAGGCATAGTAATACTAGCTTTAAGCTGAGAGTGTTTTTTTCTTTTAATTATTATAATATAATTGATTTTTGTAAAGCCTAGCTAACATTTAAAAAGGCGTCCTTCAATCAGTACAGCAATCCTCGTCGGCATCCTCCTCATCGTAATCGCGCACATTGAAATCCTCATGAAACAGATCTTCGCCCTCCTCCTCGGAGGACTCTGATTGTCATCTGATCCCACTCACACGTTGCGGCAAACTAATCACACCCTTTGGCGGTCGTGGCATCCTTATGCTTGTGGATGATGCCGCTGCTGTCATGCCGCCCGCTGAACTCGATGTTTTACCCGACACACTGGGTATCAGCTGGGCATTCAGAATGGTTGTGTGCTCAAAGCAATTGCAGCAGTATTTATCACAGCGCATCAGCAGCACAAGTCCAGCCAATAGCCAGACAAGCACTCCCGGCCACGAGTGCAGTGCACAGGCCGAGAAGAAGATCACGCTCAGCAGTAGACTCATGCCACAGAGCACTGGACTCACATTGATCACGCTGCCCGTGTACTGCGGTATAATGCCCATCATCATGGCCACAATGAACACACCAATGGCCCCGGTAAAGGCAGCTGGTGCCCAGTGCAACATCAGACCTGCCACACACAGCGCAATGCCCAGGCCAATGACGATGATCGAGAAGATCGTCACGCGCCACGAACTCACTGTTGGCACACGCACACTGCGCTCCAAGGGTCCTGCCGTGGTGACCTGAGAAAGCATATGAAAGTGGTTAGAGTTTGCTATAATTAAATGTATTTTAAACTTGCCTTTATCTTCTGGCGATACTCATCCACAATGGCGTCTATGTCTGTGGAGGTATCCGAGTCGCTTTTGTCGAACTTATCCGGGTACTCAAAGTCAGACGGCTGCGGAAAGGATTAGAATAAAGAAAATATAGAAATAATATATGATAAAATAGGCATGATTATTAAATACTAGAAGTCAAATTCACATAACTTATAATCTGTTTAAAACATTCTTAAGAATTGGAAATGTATATAAATTTCAAGTTTAGTGAAGAAATTCCTGAATACGACTTCTTTAACAACTTTCTGCATACCCTTTCAACTATTGAATTGCCGCGGCTCTAAGGAACCTCATAATCATTTAAAAAATATCGTTGGTTTTCTAATTAAAAAATTTGTATATTCCTAAGCATTTATTCGATTTTTATATAATCTAAAAATGTGTGCGAGAAAATGCTGCTGAACATTTATACCTATACCTAACCCTACTACGTACACTATTCGTTCTTTTTAGTGCCTTACGTCCCCCTTTTATTCCACTCATCAATGGTTCGCCATCACAGAGCTTTTTACAAAGCGATGCATTGTATAAAAGTGCTGTCTAAATGTCCAATATCCTACTTGAATGAATACTAAGAATTCGGTTCAATTTTAAAGTTTGCAGTGTTTAATATTACTCAGATTTAGATGCATTCATAAAAGTTATCAAATCAACTTTGGAGCTTTATATCAACTATAAGTCACAAAAGTGAAATTCGCATATATAAATAATATAAAATCATCTTCTGATAATATTCGAAATGTCGGAAGAAACCTATGTTATTGTATCATACGAGTATAAGGCAGATTTTCTCATTATTTCTCACTCACCGATGGCTCACCATCAGAGAGTATGGTGGACTCGACATCTCTGTCTGCACGCTTTTGACAAAGCGATGTATTGTGTGAAAGTGATGTCTAAATATCTAATATCCTATTTAAATGACATCAAAGAATTCGATTCAATTTCAAAGTTTACAGAGCTTAATATTACTCGTATTTTGAAGGCATTCTTAAAAGTTATCAAATCAACTGTGGAACTTTAAATCAACTATAAATCACAAAAGGGAAATTCTCATATATAAATAATATAGAAGGTTCTTCTGATAATATTCGAAATGTCGGTAGAAACCTAAGGTATTGTATTTTCTCATTATTTCTCACTCACCGATGGTTCGCCATCAGAGAGTATGGTGAACTTGACAACTCTGTCCGCACGTTTTGGGCTAGGCAATGTATTTTAAAAAAAAAGTGCTATATAAATATGTAATATCCTATTTCAATGCTTTCAAAGAAATCGATTCAATTTCATACTTTATAGAACCTAATATTACTCAGACTTAGAGGTATTCTTAGAAGTTATCAAATCAACGTTGGAACTTTAAATTAACTATAAGTCACAAAAGGGAAATTCTTATATATAAATAATATAAAAGCATCTTCTGATAATATTCGAATTGTCGGTAGAAACCTAAGTTATTTTATCATATTAAGCAGATTTTCTAATTATTTCTCACTCACCGGTGGCTCGCCATCAGAGAGTATGGTGGACTCGACATCTCTATCCGCACGTTGCGGGCAAGGCGAAGTTGGCTCACCCAGCAGCAGCCATTCCTTCTCCAACTCCGGCTTGTTACGCTGCTTATTCTTGGGTTTCTTCAAGCCACCTTGCTTTGACAACCCAATATTCCAAAGGCTGCGCTTGAGACGACTCGAACTGGAGGTTTGGCCACTGCTGCTGCTGCTGCTGTTGCTCTTGGCAATTGGCGCCGTGGAGAGGCGACTGTACGATAGCGATGATTCACTGCTGTTTGGCTGCATGAACTTTGGACGATAAGGCGTATAGAGCAAGTAGAAGGCACGCAGAAAGATCGAGCAGATGTGACTGGCAGCCAGCGTATAGCTGAGATGCTGTAGAGGACAGGCAAAAGCCAGCATGGCACAAAGACTGCCGGCTATAAAGACAGCCAGCACAGGATTCCCGCTATCTGAGCTCTCGTAGCTGATCTGTTTGGAGAGTATGCGCCACTCGGAGGTCGCCAGACGCACCACAATGCCATACAGCTCAGGAAAGATCTCTAGAAACGCTGCCGAGCTTGTCATCAATATCATGCAGGCTGATGCTGGCACCAGCTTGTGAAATCCGCTGTCATCTAGTATATTAAACAGCGGCACAGCGACGTAATCCTCTCGAGGTCTGTTGAAGAAATTTGTTAATTAAAATTGTTTATTTATTTCACTTGAGTGTACTCACTTGTAGTGCACCACTGTGGACAGACAAATGGCAGTTAGGAGCAGCGAAATGCTCACTAGAGCTAAAACCATGACAGCTGTAAGGCGGCCACTGCGATTCTGTGGAGGCCAGACACAGGGGAAGGCATAGGAGAGCAGAGCGGTAGCCAGAAATAACTGAAAATAAAAGAGATTAATTACTATACTAATATTTATTCATTGGTATGGTAAAGTCAATGTATTGATTCAAAGAGAATAATAAAAATGAATAGTTGAGAAATATCAAAAAAAAAAATATATATTATAACACACCACTCAATAAGTTCCCGGCCTGAGAGGGAAAAACACATTTTTTTCTAAAAATTTACTTTTATTCATCAAATTAGTTTCCATCTAAGGCTATACAGTCAGTCCAGCGCTTCTCCAACCTTTCGATGACATTTTTGTAGAAGGATGAACTTTTACCCTCAAAATAGCCCTCAGTATCGGCAATCACCTCCTCATTTGATCGATATCTCTCGCTTTGGAGGTGCTTTTTGAGATCTGCAAAAAGCCAGTAGTCGCTGGGGGCCAAATCTGGAGAGTAGGATGGGTGTGGCACTAGCTCGAACCTCAATTCGCTTAATTTCAGCATTCTTGCCATAGACTTGTCACACGGTGCATTATCCTGATGAAACCGCGGTTTCATCTTTGCCATATGTGGACGTTTTTTCTAAATCGCTTGGCCCAGTCGATCTGGCAGCTTTATATAATATTCGTTGTTGATTGTTTTACCTTTCTCCAGGTAGTCTATAATCAAAATCCTATATGCATCCCTAAATATGGACGCCATAACCTTACCTGACGATATTTGTGTTTTGGGACGCTTCGGGCGGCTTTCACCGGCTACCACCCACTCAGAAGATTGACGACTGGATTCTGGAGTATAGTGGTGTATCCATGTTTCGTCCATGGTTACGTAACGGCGAAAAATCGGTTCTTTTGCGCTTCAACATGCTTAAACACGCCTCGAATGCATCGATACTTTGTTGCTATTGGTCCGGTGCTAGCAATCGCGGCAGCCACTTTGAGTAGAGTTTTTTCGTATCCAAATGTTTATGCAAAATCGTAAACAAACAGCCTTCTGATATCTTTGAGGCATCAGCTATCTCCTTTAATTTTAATTTGCGATCGGCCAATACCATTTTTCATATTTTTGCGAAATTTTCTGGCGTAACTGCTGTTTTTGGGCGTCCGCTACGCTCAGCGTCTTCGGTGACCACACGACCACGTTTAAATTCATTATACCAATCCTAAATAGTTGATTTTCCTAGAGAAGAATCCGGGTTATGCCTATCAAGCCAAATTTCGGCTTCTACCGTATTCTTTCCCATCAAAATACAGTGTTTAATGAGGACACGAAATTCCCTTTTTTCCATATTGTAGAAAATCTCAAAGGTTGTTTCACTTTAAAAATTTTAACTTAAAAGCACGTGGTCGCAGAGTTGTAAAATTTTTACACAGAGCTTATGATAATTGACACTATCCATAAAAAATATCGATGTTTGCTTACTACTGCTCCCTTTATGTCAGGCCGGGGACTTATTGAGCGATGTGTTATATGAAATCATCTCAGTAAAACTTGGTTCAATAATAGAAATTATAATTACAATTGTTTAAGAAGAATTGTAACTCAAATTTTATAAAACATCTTAAGCTTAATATACATAAATTCAAATTGTAATTTTCAACTTTGAAAATCGCAGTTATTAGGAGATTCATAAAAAGTTTCATATTGAAGTAAACAAATACGATATATTTAAAAATTTATACTTTTTCAGTGAAAGTAAAAATGACATTTTTGAAAATTTTATTTATTTATTTATTAAAAGCATAGACTATAAATTAATTTATAACCTAGCGTAAATTTACTATCTCTGGCTGCTTTGGCCTTTGGCTAAGATTTTGAAAATTAGTTTGTTTGATGTGTGAAGAACAAAAAGGAAATTTTACTTACTTCAATTTTGATTGGCAAGTTATTATGCATTTAATAAGAAATTTATGATCGAATAAGAAGTTTCAAATTTGGTTTCCTTTGAAGTGTCAATCAACCAAAAAACTTTCCAGACAAACTGACAGTTTTACTTAACGTTTTCTACTGCTCTCTCTATGCAAAATATTAGTATTAAATCGGCCCCAAAGGGTATGCCAATAAATATTTCATGCATTTCCCTACGCTGCACTAACAATAAAAAAGAAAACTTAGGAATCACCCACAAGTGTGTCGAGCACATTCTTAGAAGGAAACTCAAGCTGTCCAAGGCAATTCCCTGGCACATCTAGTCAAATGGCAGGATCTGAGTCGAATGGAAAGTTTAGCTTTACGTGTCATAATCAAAAGCTCATATCCTGTGGCTCACAATTGTCGCCAGTCACGAAAGCCTTTAGGCCACAAATGCGACCAAAAATCGATACACAAACAACAAACCAAACGGGGGGAGAAAGTGAGAAAGAAATGGCCCGGAGTGCACTGACCTAATAACACGCCCATTTGACAGACTATATCTAAGAATGAATTTAGCAAAAGCGAATGCAGAGACTTACACTGCTAATGCCATTCGGTTGAAAGTAGTTCTCCGACCAGGCAGCAAAATCCCCTCGCCACCAGCCAACAGCGCTGAGAATTGCATTCAAGCCAAACATGCCAAGTGTCATGATGAAACTGAAGGCCTTCGAGTGCTGTAGAGAGAGAGAGAGAATGTGTAATGAAAGTGGTTAAAGTACATTAAGCACATGCTGGCAAGTGCTGCAGATGGAAAGTGGAAAGTGAACTGACCTCGAGACCCAGCATAAACATGCCAGTGACGAGAAAGACAACAGCAACGCCAAGCACATCCGGCCAGGGTTCGTTTGCAGGCGAATTGCGGCCTAAAAGTATGCAACATGAATTGTTAATGCTGACGGTATAGTGATGGCAAATCTATTAGTCACACACCTAGTATGAGAATGCGAGCCAAGCCGCCCGTCATGGCATCCAGGCAAGCACTCAATGTGCGCGCTAATGCGGCACAAGCACACATGGCGGCCAAAGCATCCATCCAGGTGGCCAAAAACAGGCAGCCAAAATCGAATTTATTCGTGGCCCGCACATAGGGCATCTGTAGGCTGCGCAAACTCGACTTACAGCGCGCTGTAAAGCAGGAATATTAATGTTAGTCATTGGCTTAGCAAGTTGCTGTATTTACTCTGACTACCAACCTGCCATGGCACCGTAGATGGTGGCAAGGAGTGTGGCAAAGATTAAGCCAGGCGCGGCGGCTTCATTATACACAATTAGGTAGGCAATTACAGTGGTGCCCAGTGCCAAGCGAGCGCCGCTGCCGCTGCACAGTGCGTCGAGCAGGCTGGAAAATAAAGTGACACATTAATGAAATTGTCGAAATACAATTAAAATTTAATCAAACGGCCGTTGATGCGTTGAAATGCTTGTGGCTTTATCACCTACACGTTGACGTGGACAATCCTGTGGTTAACAGGACACACACAATCACACACACACTCGCAGAGTGCGGGAGACCGCAAAAGGGATAAAGGCAGACACACATTTTGGCGCCAACATGTCGAGTCGTCGTCTATTTGTGGGCGGAAACTGAAACTGTGTCTTGTTTGCTCATGACTCATTTAACATTTAATGGCTCTGTTGTTCGCATGCTGTGTGAGTGTCCTTCACTGTGTCCTGTTTCGTAATGACATTTTGGGCCAATCTGCTGTTAACTGTAATTGTATGCACAATTTGTGCATATTTTATAAACCAGATTATCGCTAGCAACCATGAATAGCCAAAATAATTGCATCAAGTCAACTAGGCTACTCGTTATCCTCTTTGCAGCTAATCGACTCAAACAGTTGTCCCCCTTTTGAATTAACTGAGTTTCTCATGCTGTTCTTTTGACATCATTTCTTCTTGATGCAAATTTAATTCATTAGCTGCTTTGCTTTTCATTTGAATTTGCCGCACTAAATAGTTGGGACTTGAGCTATTTATAGTTGCAGCTGACAGAGAGTTGCGCACAAAATGAATAATGTGCAAATAAAACACACTCACTTGCTGATGGCACTCTGAAATGTCAGTCATGGCTGTCTGTCTGTGTGTGGGCTGTGAGTTCTTTAGTTGAGTTGTTTAGCTTGCCAAAGTGCGGGACCAGCAAAGCAAACCCCAAAAAACTATAAGCTAACATCAACTGCAGACTAAACACAATTTAATTACTCAATAACAGATATTAATGCGAAATTAAATGCTGAATTAAATAACGGAAATATAAAAAATAGAAAACTAATTGAACTTTAAGTAAACTAAACTAAAACTCTTAGAAAAAACCATCTAACGACGTATTATTTTAAACACAAAATTCCTTTGAGATGTCTAACTCAAGAATTCGCTTTGAAAACGCTGCAATTTTAGCACCTAAATATTTGTTCAAGCATTTAAGAACAAGCTGTCAAAGCTATATATTACGCATACGCACCGCAGTCAGCTGAAAGGGTAGCGCAGTCAAAAAAAAAACTCAAACAAAAGCAAATAAGTAAACACTCAGCGTAACCATAGACGCAAAAACAAAAAAAGAAAAAAAAAACACATACAGCGCCAGTCAGTGTGACGCCGACATAAAACAAGCATTTTGTAGAATGAGGAAAAGCAGGAAAATGCAGATGGGGAAAGCGAGCGCAGCAGTCGCAGCAATCAAAAATCAATTTATTGATTAGACGACCAAATATCATATATATACATATATATATCAGCATGTGGATAAATCATAATATGAGCACGTACTTCATATGATTGTCTAAAGTGGCTTAGCATGGCCCTGAATTCATCGCAAGAACGTAACTAGGGAATCATAACGCCTCAGGGGGTTGGAAATTGAAGCTTACCTGGCGCTAGACATCGTTGGACGTGTGTTGGCTTATTTTTTTATTAGCTAGCTTTGGCTTTGTTGTTATTTTGGGTGTTACGTTTGCTGGCTTCCTGCCAAGTGTTGAATTCGTTGTGTATTTTGCATTTGTGAATTTTCGATATCGTTATGATATTCTATTTTGCTTTGGTTTTTAGTGTGTTTCTTTATTTATTTCACTGCGTTACTTATGTGTCACTTGTGGCGTGGCATTGCCTTTAATTAGCCATTGTCGACGTGGCCGACGCACAATGGGCCAAAAACTGCTTTCTGTTGTCAACTGTTTCGCTATTTGCCTCGCACTCAACACGTAATCGCGCACACAGAAATAAATAACACAATTTATCAAAATTCGAACGTTGCGTTCCCTCAAATTGGTTGCAATTGACTGAATGCTCACTTCAAGCTTTTCCCTTTTGACCAGCCACATGAAAAGCGAAAGCTTTTCTTTCTATAGAGAGAGAGAGAGAGGAGAAAGCAGAGAGAATCCTGCGCATTGACGATTGTTTACGTTTATGTTTTCAGTTGGTTACACCGCGATGTTTGCTATATGCCACATTGCTCTTTGCTTTTGACCATGAGCTGGGCGATGGCAACAAAAGCAAAGGAGGGGAAAGACATCCGTTACGTTCCTTCTTTAATGCCACTCGAGTGGCGGTAGCAAGTGTCATTTATTTGCTGATCTTAAAAGCGCAACAAATAACTTTTAAGATGGACTATAAATATGAATTTAATATTAAATTTGCTATCACTTAATATGAAATTATTTTTTTTCAATGAAGTTCAAAATTAGAAAATTTAAGAAATTACCAAGGAATCGAAGAATTAAATTAATAGACATTTTATCTAAATAAAAAAATGCATACTTCCGGTATTTATTCATTTATTAGGTCCATGTTAAAACTCTATATTATGTAAAAATTAACTTAATGCCAAGTCATGTTCTTAGTAATTCGATGTTGTCGATTCATTCAGATCAAGTTCAGATTAATTTCACAATGTTTGCAGCTACGCATCTTCTCTCTAAAATTAAAATAAATTAGAAACACGTTCGTTAAGCTATTAATTCTTTTTCGAATTCTTATTTTGCGAGTTGGATAAGTTAATAGAACTAGACAGGTTCCGGCTTAGTTGCTATTGGCCACAAAAACACCGTTAAAACTGACAAACAAACAATAGAAAGTAAAAATATAAAAGCCAAAAATAAATATACAAATTAAAAGGTTAATAAAATGTAGTTTAAAAATAAATGATAAGAAATAACCTATTTTAACCATAGCAACCATTATACACTTTAACTGAAAGTGTTTTTTGTGACATCATTGACTAAGAATATTTATGAGTCTACAATTGACACCTACGCGCTATGCTAAAATTCTAGTTAAGCAAATAATCAAATTGTGCTAATCGTAAAATGCACATCAAATATATAGAACTCTGCGAAGTTCTATTTAATAGAATAAACTCGATTGGGCAGTTTCTTAAACAAGTTCCAGACACATTCCCAGACAACATAATCTCAAATAAACTATTAAATTGATTTTGTGTCGTATCCATTTAATAAATTAAAAGTCCATCTTGCTGAAGTATCTGTTGGAGTCTTTAGCTGTTATTTCGATGTGGATTTCGGTTTAGAGGCTGCCGTCATTTAGCACTCATCAAAGCAACGACTCCAGCAATCGACCTTCCAACCCACAAAAACGTTGATAATCATTTTTATTTTCGGTACATTCGGTAGTTGTAGTTGTAAGATATGTGGGTAATATATTGTTTATAGCACACCGAACTCACCGTCAGTGTTTTGTAGTTTGTTTATTTACTTTTTTTTTTTTTTTGGTTTCCTAAGAGTGTTAATAGCAACACAGCATCAGAGTTGTTGGTGCGGCCTTTTTACTTATGATTTGCTTACTAATTTAATTAAAAGCACATTTAATGAGGTAGCTGTCTCAGCTGAGTTATGCTTAAGGTTATTCAAGCGCACTTTAAATGGGTCTTGATGCCATTTCCACTATTTTATAAATAAAAAAAAAACATTCGAATTGCGCGCGGCATTTCTTCAACCTTTGGCCATGGCTCTATTTATTGCGCATACGAGATGTTGGCCAAAGTAAAAGTTTATGTTTATGTGTGATATATAGTAAAAAGTTAAAAAATATAAAATTTTAGAAGACATTTTAGTAGTTAGTTCAAGTCAAAGTCATTCCCCTTTCAGCAGCAATATTCTTTCATAACTTTACATATTTGCATATTTATCATACGCGTGTGATTTGCTTACACACCTCGATCGTAATCTTTGAAATATATATTTTCAACATTTACATACGCATTTGTCTCAAACTTGATTTGGAAAAGCTGTTCGACTGTTGTTGTTGAATTTTATTATTATTATTCTCCTATTAACAGATTTGTCAGTTTTGACTTTTGTCTTTTTAAGCTTTGAATAATCTGTTAAATTTTGTTTTACAAATCAATGGGCGTCTAGCAGTAGTAATTGATTTGACCTTTGAGAAAAGCCATAATTAAAATTCAAAGTCAGTTCGTATCACGTGCTAAGATATAGTTCAAGAGCACAGATTTTATAGCATACTTGAAACCGGATAGAATCTTTAAGAGCTACTTCATTTTAAAAATTCTGGCAACTCCATTAACGTCAATCTAAGATCTCATAACTTCAAAACGTATTTAAAACGTGTTCTGCTTTTTTTTTTAAAGTCATGTTTATTAATTGATTATTAGTAAAAAATATATAAACATTTTCAATAATTGTAAGATCGAAGTGAGTTTCAATTAACACTTTGAGACGTGTTTGAAATTCCAAGCAAGATTTCGAAAACAAAAACTGACCTTGATCAGTGCAAGAATGAATGAAATGGTTTATGAGCTCGTAAGCAATTAACAATCTTATAATTATTGACATTCATAATAATGAATAAATTATAATCAAAATGCTTATCTAATCAAATGGGCCATCTGATGACAAGCCACACAAAATATGAATATCAAAATATATTAATTTTTAAATTAACAAGCGCAAAAAAAAAAACAAAGCCAACGTATACATTCAATACATCCATGTGGAAGTCCAAGTCATCATCCAATTGGCAGTGGCGCACATGGCTTGAAACACGTTCTATGGACGGCGAGCCGGAAGTTTTTGTCAAAAACAAGAATTCTTGGAGCATTAACGATACACAATGTATTATAGCTGGTTATTATTATTGTGCTGTCTGTCGCTGTCGCTGTGTGAGGAAGTAAAATAGGTTAAAGTTCGGCTTAAAAGAGACGATGGTCGATGATTGGCGCCGCCGCTCGAATCTTTGACAAATGGCCACATGCGGCAAATTACGTTTATTTCGATGAGGTTCTAACGGGTTTTATTTTTTTCTTTCGAGCCATCCAAGGTCAGACAAATGAGGCATTGAAGCATAATTTATGTTTTGTATGTAGTATATACCCTGTTAACATGGGTTCGTGGGTGTTTTATAAAAGCTAGATTAAAATAGTGATTAATTACAAAATTGATAAATTTGTTTGACCATAGTTTGTTATTATTATAAGCTTAAAAAAGCTGTGTTCTGTTTGCATATTTTTAAATAATGAAACACCTAATTCTGTATCTGCAAATATAACTTTTCATTTATAGAAAAGTTAAAATAAAAAGAAATTACCATATAAATATTTGTCATCTTGAGAACAACACATCCAATTCGTCGAGCACGCTCGTTTATTGGATAATTATTTTATATTTTTATTTATGGATTAACATATTTTTAGCGCTCGGTCAACAGGGCACGAGGTTAAATTGTTTATGCGATATTTAGGAAAAAGGAAATAAAAATTAGAGAATGTTGTTTTTTTTTGCGCAAATTAGGCGGAAATTATTAAAAAGAAATATACAAGAGTGGCAATTAAATGTCAAATTTTTGCGATAAATGGTCAATAAGCAAATCATTAGTTTATCTACTCAAATTACGTTAAGTAATTTGATCGATTTAATTAATCATGGTAAACAAACAGTGATGGCTTTTAATATTAATTGTAATTTATTTTGTAAGTAATGAATAAATACAAAAAAGTAAAGTATTTGGCAACACTGTCAACAGCTGATTGACGCGCCCTCCCTTTCAATCCTGTTGTGCCTTATGGAATGCATAAACCACACAGCTGTTTTGTTCACTCTCTTGCCTTGCTTGCCAAGGCAGTGCTCTCACTTTGTGTTCTCTCTCACTCTCTTTGATGTTTAATTTGAATTACGTTCTTGCGCATGCGTCACAAATGTCACTCTCACGCATTGCGATGGCAGTGTAAAGAGGACGCTGAAAAATACAAATATTTATACTAAAGCTAATAAGTTAGTTAACAAAAATTAACGTATAAAAACCAAAAAAAGCGATGTAAATTTGCATAAACAATGCATTAATCGCAACGCATTATTAACTATGATTATTGATGGCTACGACAGCTGCGTTGTTAATTCTTTGTTGTGTTGTTTTGTGTCTGTGTGAACCGCAAATATTGTGAAATTGCAGAAATCAAATGCCGATATGCAAATTAAGTAAATTAAAGTACGTAAAACGAACATTTAAAAGTGCACTCCACCAATCTCAGCTGTCTCAAGTGACTGCCAAATATCGAAGCTTCGAAGTCTCGTGTCTCGTTTTTACAATTTGCAATTCATTATGCGGGCCAAACGCGCCGCCTCCTCCTCTTTCTCTCGGTCTCTGCTTCTACCCCTTCTTCGTCATGGGTATGATGCAGTTTTGCATCATCATCATCTATCATGCAACTGCTGACCAAAAATCGAGTGGCCTTTACATTTTTTTGTGGGTTTTTGACCCAACACGTCGCAACGGCTTCACAGATTCTTGGTTAGGCAATGCCGATGTTAAAGAAAAAGACAAAAAACGCACGTAAACAAACAAAATAAAAATCAAATCAAATCAAATCAAATATGTGACGAAATCGCCAAGAATTGCCGAACAAAATTATGCAGCAAAAATTACTGCCAATTTGCATAACTCGTTTGATCTTGATCACTTTCGTGAGTGGCAACAAGTCGCAGATTAAATACCCTCACAACTTGTTGTGGTTGTGGCTTCGTTTAATATTTGAGCCTACAATATTTTACTTCATGGATTTATTAATACATATTAATTTTTTTTTTTAAATATGGTTTTCAATATTCATGAGTCTTATAAATTATATTTATTTTAAGTATACACAATTTGAAAGAGTAAACATTTTTAAGAAAATTAATTAATCAATATAGATCTGGAGATTGTAGAGAAAGAGGAAGTAAATGTTAATACAGTTTATATTCTACAATAAATCTAACAATCCAATTCTAAATTCAGTTTCTAATAAAAAAAAATAAACAGTTCACATCTTGCACTTCATAAGAAGATGCGAAAAAGCACAGCGTAAAGCGGATGACGCACAAATAAATTCTGATAAGCTAAAAAATTAACATCAAATGTTTTTATTGCGTTGTATTTTCATTTTACTTTCATTTACTTAGTCTGTCCGATCGAGGTAAAGTGCGATTTAACACATAAGACCAAAGAAAAGTGAAGGGGCATACAAATTGTGAAAAATGCTATGTTGATAAGCCTAATAATCCATAAGTAATGGACTACCCAAGAGATGTCAAAAGTGTCTTAAGTAACGCATGTGGAAAGTTGAACGATCTCTGAAGTAGTTGCACCGAGTTGCTAAATATAAACATGCTTAAGTAGCAATCATGTAATGGTGATAAAGAAGATACGCAAAGATTGCTGGGGAAGTGTGTAATGGATAATTATATTCATAAGTACATAATTAAATGCAAGTTATATGCAATTGTTGTGCTCTTAATACAGTGAATGGGAAATCTAGGGCTTTTTAATTGAAACTCTAAATTATTAACCAGTTGTTACTAACTATTGTTCATAATGAAATAAGTATTCAAAGGCAACATTTAAAAATCAGTAGTAAATTAATTGACGACATTAAGTGTGGTAATAAGCTTTATCTAGGGTATCTCTTAGCTGTTCACACGCAATTAAACTGAAAGTTCTTGCTAGCCTTTAATGCAATTGAAGCTCTTGAAGTGCTTAACTAATATGTAGATAATTAACTAAAGATCGTACTTAAAGCAATCTAATGAGCAATAAAAAATAAGGTTTTTTTGTATTAAAAAGAAGTGCAGTAATAATTTGTGTCATGCTAATGAAACCTAGGGAGTAATAAGCTCAGACCCAACCCAAGCTGAATAAGCATGCATAAATCAAAAGCTAAACATGTAAGCTAAAGCCTTTAGGCGTTCTTCTAATGCAGCTGGTTGTAAATATATTAAAGCTTCCAGACGGCGGCATGAATTGCAGTCGGCACTTAATGAAAAGCAAAAATAAAGCAAACAGCAGTCGGAGCTTTTTATTAAATTACACACAAATAAAACGAAATAAGCAATTAGCGTGAAGCGCAAAGCAAAAAGCATAAAGCGACGAAAAGAACGCGCGCAGCGCTCGAAGCTCTCTGCGTAAAAGTTTTGCGCAGTCGCAGTCGCCGTCGCAGTCGCAGCTGTTAATGTTGCTACTGTGTTGTTGTTGAAACCGAAACCGAAACCGAAACCGAGCTTCGTGACGTCACAAAGCTAAGCTTGAAGCTGCGCCAGCGACGACGTCGGCAGCGACGTCTACAGCGATATCCAATAGCGCCCCAAAATAAGAAGTCGAAATTCATTCCTTTCGTTCAAATTCGTTTGCTACGCTCACGAGAGCGGACGTGCTGCGCGGAAAATCAGAGACAAAAGCCACAAAAAACGCAAAAACCAAAAAAACGAAAAACACAAAACAAAAACAAAATACGAAACACGAAAATAAAAACGATTTCGTTAACTTGCAGCTGCTGTTGTTGTTTTTATTATTATTATTGTTGTTGTTAATGTAATTGCTGCTTGCCCGCATTTTGTTTACATAGAAATTACTACAACAAAATATAAAAAAAAATTACGAAAATACTTGAAATAATTCAATGTGTTTAGATTACAACAATCAATAATAGTAAGCCGTCAAATTAATCAAAAAGAAAAGTGCAAAAACTGTGTGAAAATGGTGAAGAACAATAATAACTTGGACCTGAAACCGCTCAGCAACGGGCATGCTCTGCTTCAGAATGGCCACGCAGGGGGCGTGCCCACGCCCACAGCTGCTGCAGTTGGCTGGCGCCAAACGCTTTGGAATAGCTGGGATGCCTTCGCGGACGTTGCATGGTTCATCATCACATGCATAGGCTACATACTCCAGGTGAGCAATACTATATGATATATACTATACTAAATGGTATAAAATATAATATATGATATGTATACTATGTGGTATAAAATATATAATATACTATTTATACTAATTGGTATACAATATACTATATAGTATTTATACTATATGGTATAAAATATACTATATACTATGTATACTGTATGGTATAAAATATATAATATATATATTATATACTATTTTACTTAACATATGCAAATTGCTTGATCCATCTAATATTTGTTTTTGACCAATGCCAAATTTGTGGCATTTGATTGGAATTAAATTATGTTATTTGTTTGAGCCACTCCAAAGCCCACGGGGCATTTTTGTGCCTTTGTTTACAACTGCGAATTAATAAATTTTTGATTTGTTTTGTGTATATTATTTCTGTGGATCATCGGTATTTGAACTTGACTGCTTCCGTGAGCGAATTAACAAGGCCTTGACTACTTTAAATTAGACAATTATCAACATTGTTTATAGAAAAAACTATCATACAAACAGCACACAAATAATTGTACGAGATATATAAAGAATTGCCAAAAAATAATTTAGGGTTTGAAAATGTTTTTTTTTCAAATTTCAAAATTTTTATTTTGAAATTCGTTTCTTAGAAATATATTTAATAATTGAGTAATATTTAGTATTTTCAACATATTTAAAATCAAACACCAAATAAATTTATATTTCGATATACAAAATATTGATATAAACTTTGATAACAAAAACTGATTAGTTAAATTTATTGGTTGCCCTTCGATTTGGTTGTTATTAATGAATTACATAAACTTGACTGCAATTAAATAAATTCCTTAAATCAATAATCAAATTTTTCTCAACTTTTCATCTCCAAAAAAACACTGACTTGATAAATTAATTATATCGAAACGGGTTTTAGCTTATCGCATCGGCTTTGGCTTGAGCTTTAACTTCAGCTTCAGTTTCGACTGTTGGCCCTTTCCACTAGCTGCCCTTGCTCTTGGCCCTTGGCGCTTAGTTTGTTGGTCGTCTGTCATTACAACTGTTGGCGGTTTATCAACAATATCTGCAACTTCATCTACCTTTTATGGTTTTCTTTTTTTTTTCTCGACACGCGCACAATCACTTCAGTTGCAATCTTGCATCTTACATCTTTATGCTTATAAAGCTGGTTATCAATGTGCTGTCATCTGGTAATATAGATTTTTAATAACTTAATTGTTCTGCTTATAAGACACGCATTTGTTCCGCTCAATTTGAAGGTCGTTCTAAATGATTAAATCAGTTCAATAAATTAAATGACTAATGGCTGATGAACTTGCTTAGATAGAAAAAGTAACGAACAAAAACTAAAAGTTTTTATTTAGTTTTTATGTGTTGTGTGATTTTATTTATAGCATTTAATTGTGTAAATGTTTAACTATATTTTCGGCGTAGTAAATCATTTTTAATTAATTTATTTTCAATTCACGTCTCATTTGCAAGCAATCAGCAATGTCGCTAATAACCTTCTTAGGGTTCAACTGCACTCGGAATGTTCGTAAAGCCAATATTATTCAGCGCACATATAATTTGTTTGTCAATCTAAAATATCTGAGCAATTCTTAGCAATGCTAATTAAAATGTAAAAATAGCGTAGAATAAAAGCGGCATAAAAATCCCCAAATAGCCCGCGGAGATTAAATTTGAGCTTGAGCTTGAGAGATTGCACACTTGAGATTGACAGACACTAAACGTTTCACAGATTTATCATGATTTTGCAGTTACGAGATCCGACAGCAAGGGCCGCAAACAATTTGTTAATTGCCGTTAAAGTGCACAATTGAAATTTATGACTAGTTAACAACAAAGAATTTGGCCAGTGGGGCATTTTTTTGTTTTAGGAGGCTTAGGGGGATATTGATGTTGTTGGGTTTCCATTTTTTTTTGGTTTTGTGGTTAACAAAATTGACGGCTTTATAAACAAATTTCGCTGCCATTACATAAGCAACGAACAAAATTTTGAAGCTGTTCATTTTTTTCTTTGCTGTGCTACATAATTATATTATTTTCTCTTTGGCAAGTCAACTTCAAAAAAATAAAAAAAAAATAATGTAAAAAATAACCTTTTATTTCTGTGGCTTGCTTGCGAGTGAGAGAGTGTTGAGATATGATCATTATATATAGCATGTGTATCATGGATTTGCCAGTATCTTATTATGCATGAGTGCCATTAAATTACCGAGGTAACTCTCTTTGCCTGAATGCCTAACTAGCGATTGTTGATGCCAACTGCAAGCGGGGGCGGGGTAACGGAAGCGGAGGCGAAGGCGGTGCCCATTAAAAAATGTTGACATTTGCATGCTGAATGCAACATCAACGAGTCATGAACAATTCATACGAAATTTGCATTTACAATTTGTTGTTGCTTTGCTTTTTTTTGCTTTTGTGATCAAGAGACGTTCAAGCAATGACTTGTGATTTGTTGTTGTGTGAAGTTGAGCGCTGCAATTGCATATTGATTGATTGAGCTAATAATGCGTTTTGCTAGCCAACAATCACATCAATTCAACGTGATATTAGCCTGGTTTTTGTGTGTTGTTGAACTAATTTAATTCCACTGAAAAAAAAAAACAAATGACTTAGGCAACAAACTCGTCGCACACATGTGATCGACTGGCTTCTGGAACTGCCTCTGGGCAGCCAAAGGAGTTCCAAAATAATACAGCACAACAGCCGTTGACGTCGCTGCTGCGTTTTGGCTTGTTGACCCAGTTCAACTTTTGCATTTTGCCGGCTTTGCTGCGAAGCCTGTTTTTATTAGCTTCGCTAGTTGTGGGTTCGGCAGCGACAGCGACTGTGACTGCCACAGACGCAGCGACTTCGGCAGCGTCTGTGGCAACATACGGAGCATTTTTTTGGCGGGCAACCTGCTGCCTCGTCTGTGGCGTGTGTATAATGCCAACCGCAGCAGAAGAAGCTGAAAAAATATATATACACATATATAAAAGAAGTAAACGCAATTGAAATCGAAAGTGTTTGCAAGACAGCAACAACAACAACAGCTCGTATAGCTATTGCATATGTGAGCATAAAGTTGGCTTTTGTTTGAAGTTGTCGGTTGTCAGTTGTATGGAGGTTATTCAACGCACAGGCTGATAGCCCCACAACGGCCTTGGCTCACTTGTTTGGATTATCTTTCATGTGAAGTGGGTTAAGGGAGTGCTGCTCTAGGGCTATAACATAAATAGTCCGAAGATGGAGATATTAAACGGAAGCATAATGTGGAAGCGCTGAAGATAAACAAGGCTGCTTAAAAGGGGTAAAAGATAGCTAAATTGAAATGGAAGACATTTGAAAAGTAATGAGCTTATGTAAAATGAATACTTGTTTATAAATTATCAAAGGAAAATAAAAATTTAATTCGTATTTTATAAAGTAAATTTGAAGTTTGCTTTGAAAATCACTATTTTAATAAAACTAAGCTGAAAAAGTTAATTTTATTCATTTTGTAAATATTATAATCAATGCTTGATTTCAACGCCTATTTAAAAAAATCTAAGCGAAAAAAATGAAGAAAAAAATATAGAGAATTTTTCCTAATAAATTTAAAGCTTGATTTAAGTGCTTGATTTTAAAACTAAGCTTCATAATAGCTATATAAAATCATTTAGTTATTCTTTTATAACTTGTACTTGCAATACATGCAATTTTATTTATATTTTTTTGCCAATAATCATCTTCAATTCCAAGCAATCTTCTATTTTTATATTGAATTATTTATAACCAAAAAAGTGTCTGCAAATTGCAGCTAATTTTCACAAAGTTGCCACACACAAAATTACCCACGAAATGCATAAAAACAATATATAATTATATGGCGACCAGCATTAACCTCCTCAACACCAAGCTTTCAGATTCAATATTCGTTGGGTTCACCACAATCTTTGAACATAGATCAGCAACGCGAGGCGTGCATGAATTTTTGTTGGCCAAAATTGGCGTAACTCTAAAGTTTAGAACTTGATTGGTTGATTTATGGCAGAGACCGATCACACACAGACACAACCTCACTTGGTAATTTGCGGTTTGTACACTGTAAAAAAAGTTAACAGTTAGTTTTAAGTTGCTAATTTTGACACGGCAATAAATGGAAATGGTTTTTGAAGGCCGCCAAAATGCCCAATGCGGCCACCCGCTGTTAAAACAAAACACTGCAAATGAAAGAAAACTAAAAAAAAAATCGATTCCATGCACGGGTAAAAGTTTCAAGTGTACAACAAGGCGAATGACGCCTCAATTGCTGTGACGGCATCCAAATTGAAATCGCGTCATGCCACTAATAGATGCATGGGTAGCTCGATTCATACATATGATTCATACAGCAATCTCATCAATCTTGTGAAAAGTTGTCAACAAAAAAAATCATTAGCTAAGTCGCTAAAGCTTGAAACAATTTAGGTAAATAAATCGTTGATAATAAAATTCACTTTTCCTAGAATGTTATTGTTGTTTTCTAAACAAAAATAATTTGTAATTTGCAGTTGTTAACAAAATATAATTGCTATTTATTGTTGATCGGCATCAACTCATTTTCATGAACGTATGATGGTTAGCAACAAATTGAGATGTAATAAACAAAATTTGCATTAAAAATGAGCAAACAATTTTAATACAAATCAAAACACAACTGCTTAATTAAATGAATTGGAAATTGGCAATTATTAATTATAAGTAAAATTACAAATAAAAAGGAAAATAACAAGTTAAATAACAAATATGTAATTGAGCAAAATAAATATTAAAAATTTAAAAAATAATTATAAAAAAGGATAATATAATATATGCATCTGTCAACCATACTAGTGTTAATCTGGGATCCTTGTCAATAAGTATCGATAGTTGGATTCAATCCATTTTGAATTTAGAGTCTCTCTTGAGATCTGCGCATGATAGAACAGTCAACTGAATACAAATAATTTATATAGTTTTCATATATCAATAAAATGTTGTAATTATTAAATAAATTTTAAGATGGCATAATGACAAGGAAATTCAATAATTTTAAATTAAATAAAACACTTAAAATAAACAAATGATTGAAATTTCTTCAGTTTCTTTCTCATAAAAATATGTAAAATAAATTGTTTAAAAAAAGTGTCATTTAACTTATGGGTTTAGTTGTCTTTGATTAATCTTCTGATCATAAATAACTATTGCTCAACCTCTGTATAAACGTTAAGCCACCCTCGGTCTTGACTTGTTTCATTAGCTGCTCTCAACTTCAGGTTTAGACCAACTGTGCAACAGTGGCAAGTGGCGGGATTTCGTTGCGGTATCTCTCTCTCTCTCGCTCTTTGCTTCTCTGCATCTCCTCAACTCTATATACAATATCAGTTTTCGAGGCTCGTTTTTCATTTGTTTTTATATATTTATTTGGTTTTGTTTCTTTTTTGTTTTGTGTATACAATGCAAGTGTAGATGGCAAAGAAGGTCACAATTGAGCCGTGAGTGTGTGAATGGCAGCCAAATGGAAATTGCAACAGTGGTGCACAATGCAAGTTCGTGTCTTAAGTCTTTTGTATTTAAGCAGCTCAATGAAAAGCGCTCAACATTTAACGCTCAACGAGAAAAATAATAATAAGACTTCTTATTGCACGGCCAATTACGCTGGCCAGCTGTCGAGTGAAGTCGACTCGAGTCTCAAGTCTTGAGTCTTGAGTCTAGCAGTTGTGTTGACTACATTCGGATTCGGATCGTGTGGAATAAAGTGGAGTTGAGTGCAGTGCAGTGTAGACAGAGAGAGAGAGAGAGATAGAGAGACTGCCACAACTATGTTGTTGTTGGGCAAGACACTCGGAGCTGTCTGGCCGGCAGCAAGCAGTTTCACTTTCAGCTGGCTTAGAATCACCTGGCTCGACGTGAGTCGCTTAGATTTGGAATTTTCGCAATTCTCCCCCGGACGCAAGCAAACAAGTTTTCATGTTGCCATTAAGCTTTGCTTTGCGCTAAGCACAACAAAAACACCGCACAACACAACAAACATTTGATTATTACTCGTTCCTTGCGATGTTGGAAACGCCGCCTTTTTAGAAGTTATCATCAAGCTCTTTGCTAACTTCGATAATACGTAGTTTCGCTTTGTCTGCGCTTTAATGGCATTTTGTGTTTTTAGTTTTTTCTCTCTTGTTTCTTTTTTTCTGTTTGAATTAGCATAATTACGCAAGATTTCCAAACTCCTGCCAAGCGGCAGAGTTAAATACGTGTACAGTTAGAAAGAGTTTGCTAATTCTAAGAGTCGTGTTTAAATGTTTACTCAAGTTGTAGCCAAGCTAATGAGCAGCTAATGATTATGAGAGAGTTTGTTTTTTGAGATTCCTCAGCCGGGTTTTGTAATTGTGAAGAAGAAGATGCTGATGGTGAATCAATAGAATGCGGGAGTTGTTGCTAGATAGGCAATTAGTAAGTTAAGTTGTAGTTATGTTGTATAAGCAAACAGAGGTAATGAACTAAAGTTAAAGTTGAGGTGTATAAAAGCAGAACTTAGAGACTCTTATTAAATAGTATATTATGATTGGCTTCGATACACATTCTTTTATTGAATGTGTTTAAAATAGAAGATTATTTACATTACAATTTAAAATGTAAAATCAGAGTTTATTGAACAGTATTTTAGGATTGGCTTCACTTCACATTCTTTTATTGAATGTGTTTAAAATAGAAGATTATTTAAATTACAATTTAACGTTAAAGATAAGGTTTTAAAATCAGAGTCTAGAGTCTTTTATTAAATAGTATATTATGATTGGCTTCGCTACACATTTTTATATTGAGAAGAAGATTATTTAAATTAAAATTTATTTTATTATTATTAAACAATCTCATACATATTTAAGTATACATCAATGTCAACTTCCATGGCTTATTTTAAGTGTACTAAAAATACTTTGAAATTAGTTTCTAACAAAAAAATTCCACTTCATTTGACCAGTTCTTATTTCTTGCATTTCAAGCATGCAGCAAACTATTTTAAAGCTTTGGTACTTTTCCGTCTCTTACAAAGGTCAACAAATTCACCTTGGCCATCAGACACAATCTAACAACAAATAAAACGACAAACAGTCCAATAAACCCTTCAAGTTCGATGCTGACTCGGCAGGTTTCTTGTCGTCTTACAAAGTGAAAAATTATTATTTCTACTTTTATATTTTTGTTGTTCAGATGACAAAGCATATATGTGACTCCAGTCTAAGTCTGTCTGACGTCTTTGGGGATTTTTTCGTCTTTTCGTCTATCATTTTGCGAGCATTTACATATGGCAAGTCACGACTGGAGTTTATTAGCCATAGAACTAGACAGAGAACAATAAACGTTATAGAATATTTTGTGTTTCTTTTGGATTGACTTCCGTGCCAAGATTTATGCAGACATCTAAAATGCGAATGAAACTCGACAATGAAATTGTAAAATGCAAATGCGAAATTAACTATTTAAATGGATTTGATTTTTGGCTTTTTGCATGCGTGTTTCCTTAGCAACATTTCGATGAAATTATAAGAAAAAGAGGCAACAAAAAATGCAAAAATTATCTTGTGACATAAATCGGAGCACAATTTATTTAAGTTATTATCTTGTTGAGCACAAATTATAATTGCCGGCTTCCTGCCCTTGTTGATGTTGAAAAAAAGAGGAAAAGAAAACATAAAAATGTAGCGATTTGCATGTTCAATTATGTGACAAAATGTCTGTCAACAGGGCAACAAGTGAAAGAAGCAACTCATCATCATCATCACATCAACAGCGACAGCCACAGCAAGAGCAACATCACCAGCAAACATGTTACCTTTAATGAAATTTCATATTATTTATGCACTCTTGTCATTTTTTGGGGGCCAAACAGTTATAAGCAACAGCTAAGCAGCAGACTAGCAGAAGAGTTCAGATCAAGACGAGAAGATACCCTGAAAAAAAGTCAATCGAAAAGAGTTGAGCAAAGTATGCCAACATTTCTTGTAATGTTTAAAAGTGAATTAGACTGTTTATTCACCAGAAAAATGTGACAAAGGTTTGAAAGTAAATTTGAGAACTTATTTAGAATTATAAAAAAATGTTTTTCATACATCACATTTCTATATTTCTATCAGACAAAATGTGACAAAAGATTTAAATGTAAATTTGAGTATGTGCTCAGAATTTAGAAAAAGTGTTTATCATACATTAAATTTCAATATTTCGCTCTAAAAAAATGGGACTAAAGTTTCAAAATAAATTTGAATAATTGCTTAAATGCAGAGATGTATTTTTTAATATTGTTTTTACCAAGAAAAGTGACAAAAGTTTAAAACTTAAACTTGAATATTTGCTTAAAACTTGGAAATGTGATTTTTCATTCACTGAAAAATGTGACAAAAGTTGCAAAATAAATTTGAATATTTACTAAAATATATCGAAGTATCTTTTGATATTTTTCTGCCTAAAAATGTGACAACAGTTTAAAATTTAAACTTAAATATTTACTTAAGCCTTGGAAATGTAATTTTTCATTCACTGAAAAATGTGACAAATGTTTCAAAATAAATTTGAATATATTCTTAAAATGTAGAGATATATTTTTTAATATATTTCTATCAAAAAAAAGGAAAAAAGTTTAAAAGTAAACTTGAATATTTGCTTAAAATTTGGAAATGTGATTTTTCATTCACTGAAAAATGTGACAAAAGTTTTAAAATAAATTTGAATATTTTCTTAAAACGTAGAGAAGTATTTTTTAAAAGTAAACTTGAACATTTGCTTAAAATTTAGATTCAATATTGAATTTGTATAATTTTCTACCAGCTCTTTCTTTCAACACTTTTTGCGCAATAAATTGTTAATCTTCTCTCGTACACGTCGAGGGTATAACAACAGCAGCCACGTTGCGCCACATTCATTGTTAATGTCAAAATAATTGGACACGCTTGCCAGCCTGGCCCCTAAGACAGGAGCTGCTTGGCTTGCCTTGGCTGACCGGCTCTCTTGACTGTCTGTCTGTCTTTTGTTGCACCCCAAAAAAAAAGTCGCAGCTTAAAACCAGAGCCCAGCGTCAGCGATGTTGTCGTCGCGTGTGGCACGAAAAAATTTATGAGTCGCCTCCGGTCGTCAGCCAAAAAAAACAGGCAGAGTGAGAGAGAGAGGAAAGTGCTACTGTCTTCAATTCTGTCGCTTTTCTCAGTTTAATTTATTTTTTATAACGATATATTTTTTTCTCGAAATGTACAAAAAAATGTTATGTTAATATTATTGTGTTGTGTCGAGCGTCTTTTGTTATGTTTATGCGACAATGCAGACGTGCGAGTCATAAATGTTGACAGCTTATTGATACTAAATCAACAAAAAGAAGCAGAGAGACGAGGAAGCACAAAACACAAGTTAACAGAGCCGAAAAGACTTTTACGAAAATGAATTTCAAGTGTTTGCCACGCACAGAGGCGTCAAATTTGGTGTCTATTAACACGCTACCGTCAACTGCATGACAATCCGCATTGTCATGCCGCTTTTGTGTTGCCCATTTATGCTGGCCATTTGTACTTGCTGTAAAAGTCAAATTTGCATACGTGTACTATTTCAATATTGCGGTGGTAAGAAAGTCACATAGAATGACTGAAGGCGAAAACAAAAGACTTAGGCAACGAACTTGCTCACATTTGACGTTTTCACGTTGCTCAAATTGTGTAATTATTTTGCAACAAGTTGTTAGTTAGAAATACTGAATTCCCACCTTAACATATAATTATAAAATGTATTTTACTCACATATAATTATAAAATTAATTTACTCACTTCCTGTGTAATTATCAACACCTTTCTGACATTTGCTTGCCTATCTCTCTCTATCTTACAGGACCTCTATTATATTGCCTTTGGCTATCCTGAGAAGGAACTCAACACGGACATTGCCTTAATCACAGGTGGCGGCAATGGACTTGGTCGTCTGCTGGCCGAAAGACTCGGCAAAATGGGCACCAAAGTCATCATCTGGGATATTAACAAAAAGGGTAAATAACAAACACAAAAACAAATATGCATTCACATAGAGCAATGTCTAAATATTTTCCCAAAATATTTTTCAGGCATTGCGGAGACCTGTGAAATTGTTGAAGAGGCGGGCGGTTACTGCAAAGGCTACGTGGTGGACATATCAAAGAAGGAAGAGGTCTACAAAGCAGCCGATGTCATCAGAGAAGAAGTCGGTGATGTAAGTACAAATAGTTTTGTTGTATACAAAATATATATCTTGTGCCGCATTCATGGCGACAATTGAAGCATAAAACTCAAGTAATTGCTGTTCACAGTTGAGCGCTTTATGTGGCAGACAAAATAGTCGAGCTGTCCAAACTCGTTGTACATAATTGTTTGTTGAGGGCCGTTTAATGGCCAAAGAACCCTTTTGTTTTTTGTTTTTTGTGCTGTTTTTTAGAATAAGAAACACATGTAGGGCCAACACTCTACTGCAGCATGCCACGCCCCACGGCAACACATTTATGCATATTTATGTCATAAATTTAGTCGGCAGCAGAAAGAGAGAGAGAAGCGAAGTGGCATTTCGTATGCATGAACGCATCTTTGTTGTCCGCTGGCAACCTTGAGAAATGTTAAGATCGGGTCTTCAAACAGGTTGCCACTTGCGTTGCAACTGCCAATTAATCACAATATGGAGCAGAGGCACCAACAGCAGCTCTCCACAAGCCTTTCTCGCAGACCCATTCAAATTAATCGCAACCGGCACGAGCGAAGACTGAGGCTGAGCCGCGCCCATTTGGCTCACATTAAAAGTGCATAAAAATTGCAAGCACTAATTGTAACTTCGAACTGGGCGCATCTTATAAATCTTTCAGCTCCGATACGATAACGTTGTCAGGCTTTTGGCTTTTGACTGAGGTTTGCCACATTTGTTTGCAACACAAAAGCGTGTCATGGCATTCATTATCACTGTGAATGCATTCGTAAATGCTTGCTAATATGATTAGCAAAGCCACGCAAAACTGTTGAAACTCTGCAAACACTAAAAATATTCAATTGTTTTGCTGTGTTTTATTTCATTTCACTTGAACACTTTTTTGTGGCACGTGACAAGTTAACATTTTAACCACTAATTAACTGCTTAAATTGTCAGGGTAATTAGAACTTTTGTTTGAGTTAGTTAAAACTTTTAGCGAACGTTGACTTATTTCAAGGTTTCATAGTCTAACATAAAGCATCAAGCGTAGCTTTTGTTTGTATTATTTTAGAAATTGTATAGTCAACTGTTAGCTAATTAAAACTGGTTTACATCATTTAAAAATAGCTTGCCAAATATTTGAATAAATAATAAGCACAGCTGCGACATTGACACCTTAAAGTCTATGTTAGATTTCCAGTAAATAATTGAAAAAGGCCAACTTGATTTTGATCTTCCAGTTTTTTTATAGTAAAATGTTTAAAACTAAATTAAATTAATTTTCAATATTGACACATTAAAATTGATGTTAGTTTTTCAGTAAATAATTAAAAAAGGCAAGCCTCAATAAAATCTATTGAATTCAAACATTGAACAAATTATTCTTTAAACATGAATGCAGCTAAGTGTTGTTTAGCAACAAATCAATAAAACTTCCTTTAATTTTGTATTTTATAGTTAACTAAAATAAAATAACATAATTTTAATAAATGATTTCAAACATTAAAAAACTACTTAAAAACGCCAGGTTAAAAAATATCTATTGAAATCAAATATGAAACAAATTACTCTGTAAATTGAATATATCAACATGTTTTTGAGCAACAAAAGAAGTAAACTTGTTCCCATTTTTATTTTATACTAAACTGTTTACTTACAAAGAAATAGCTCACAAAATAGTTAAAGAAATTACCAACGCTCTTTCTTATTGGAATTATTGGGAGTTCTAAAATATAGCAAGCTCAAAATACATTTCAAATATTGAACAAATTAGTCTTAAAAAAATATAATTAAACTAAATGTCGTTCGCCTAAACAACATTTTAAACTTTTCAGTTTTATTATAATCTCAATATCTTTACTTAATAACTGCCTAATTATAGTAAAAAAAAACATATTTATTATTTAAATAGCCACTCTTAAAAGTACACGCTATTTAATTTCATTCGTACTACAATTTTTTAAGTTAATTCTGGTTAATTCAGAGTTAATTATTCTAAAGTATAATAACGCATCATTATGAGGGTTCAACACTTTTTACGCTTCGCCAATGGCTATTTCCAAATAATACATTAACGCTCTGACAAGTTTAATAACAACACATAAATCATTATTCAAACATAGGAAAACAATGTTTTCAAATTAAGCAAGAAATTCAAGCAGAAACCAAAAAAAGCTAGAACACAATAAAGTTATCAAAGAGCAAGAAATATATAATAACAAAAGATACTACAACAGTTTTTACAGGCATCAACGAGTTATATAATTACAAAGCTGAAACCAAAACGAACTGACGAGAGCATAAAAGAAAGATGAAAAAGAAAACTGCAAAGGAAAAAAAACTAAAAGAGTAAATCAGGGAATGTTTGACTAAGAAATGCGCTATAAAATCTGATTTTCTTAATATTTTTTTTTTTTTCATAAAAATAAACATAAATTTTGAACGCATCATTAAAATGTTTGGCCATAGCAAATACCTTTTTATTTATTTATTTTGCGATTATTTCCTGTTTTTTTTATATTCGCTTTTGCTTCAGTAATTTCCAAACTATTTCGATGTGTAGAGGGTATAGTAAAAAACAGTAGCAAAAACATTTAAGTGCTTAGTAAGTCATGCGTTATGCAGATGACTCGTTGCTTTAGTTTTTTTTTTTTTTTTTTGGTTGTTGTCTTGTTGTTGTTTTTCATTTGTTTATGTTGTTGTTTTCCTCTTGATGATGTTTTTGTCTGGTCATTGAAATATTACATTTAATATTTTTAATAGCCTCTGCCTGTTGTAGTTGCTCTGGCTTTAATGCACGCCTCGTTAAATGCTTTAGCCGGTTGCTCGCAATTTGAAATTGCGCATACGCAATGTGTGACCCGCACCCGACCCGCTTTCGCCTCGCCTCGCTTCTCCTCTGAGCCCTTTTTTTTGCTCGCTGCACTTGAACTTACTGTGGCCTGATTTAGTTTTGCACACACACAGTTGTAGTTTTGTATTTTTCTGAATTTAACTAGCAACAACAACAACAACAGAAGCAGGTGAAACGTCGCGTTTTGTTTTCATTGCGGTTGAAATCATATTTTCGCAATATTTGCAATTAGACCTTGACATGTTACAATTAAATCTTTTATTTTTACAATTTGTGTATGCTTTGATGGGTCTAAACTGATGTTATGCTCTTCGATTTCACCAGCCAAAAATTGTTGCAAAATAAATGAAAACTTTGTTTCATTTTCGAAAAGAACAATACACCCCAAACAAGTTTCATTCAAATTATATATAATTTTACTAAATTAAGAAAAAAATTATCGAATTATTTATACATTTAATGTTTAATTTGAAAGTAGTCAAATATAAATTAAATTGACATAATTTATATATAACAATTTGGTATAGCATCCTATTCATAATATACTAAAGAGCGCTAAACGTGCCAAAATATACCACAAAATACTAGAATATACCAAATGATGAATATTTGATATGTTGATATAGTAGTGCATTAAAAATATACCATAATGTACTGAAATATGGTGCATTAAAAATATACCATAAAGTACTGAAATATGGTACATTAAAAATATACGATAAAGTAGTGAAATATGGTATATCCGATTATCAGCCAAAGCCCACAGTAAATAGAAATTTTTCCCACACAAAAGTGTGTCTTAAATAAATAAAACATAAAAAGTGTAAAATTTTCAACAAGAGTCCAAAATCAATTAAATTTGTCATGTCAATAAATCAAATATTTATGTCCAAAAACTGAAAAACATATCCAGAAATTTTTATTTAGAAATAGTAAATGTAAATAACCAAATCAATTCAATCATAGAATTTTAAACAAAAAACTGTTTTAATCTTCATTTATTAAGCCTCTGCAGTATTTACAATTCATTTAATTTATCCACTTCAATCAAATATTCAATCCCGAAAAACTGGCTTAAATTGCTACAAAAATTATGCCCCCAACATTTTCTTTATTGATCATAAAGATTAGCAAAACAATTAAAGATAATAACTTTAAGTAATAACCTATTATTCTCAGCTTCATTAATAAAACTTTTGCAGTAGTAACAATTTATTTAATTTAGCCACTACAATCAAACATTGAACCCCAAAAAACTGGCTTAAATTGCAAGAAAATTATACCCCCAACATTTCCTTTATAAGTACCATAAGGTACCGAATAAATAAAGATTATCAAATCAATTAAAGAAAATAACTTTAAGCAATTACAATTTCAACTTCATTAATAAAAGTTTTGCAGTAGTCAAAAATCAATTTAAATTCGCCACTTAAATAAATCAAATATTTATGCCCAAAAAAAAAAACTGGCTTAAGCTGTGAATATATACGAATTGAAACGTTGATTAACCACAGCTGTAACCTAGTTAAAAGTTCTATCAATGCCTCGACCAACGCAACTTGCGCAATTTCCTCAGCATGCAAATTGCAAAGAGGAAAAAAAAGTAATTATTTTTGGTAAGAATTTATGTGGCACTCAGGCCAAGTAAATGTTAATGGCCGAGCATAAAAATGAAAAATGTACAAAATGTGCACTAAACGTTGTATTTTATGTATGTTATATGTTCTACTCACTACTTACTTACCTACTTACATATTCACCACTCGACAGGTTACACTGCTGATCAACAACGCTGGCGTTGTGTCTGGCCTGCATCTGTTGGATACTCCGGACCATCTGATCGAGCGTTCGTTCAATGTGAATGTTATGGCACACTTTTGGGTTAGTTACAAGAAACGAATAACTGAATAACTGAAACTAACTACCGGTTTATTTAACAGACCACAAAAGCATTCTTGCCCAAAATGATCGAGAAAGAACGAGGACACATCGCGACGATCGCTTCACTTGCTGGCCATGTTGGCATTAGCAAATTGGTCGATTATTGTGCCAGTAAATTTGCAGCGGTAAGTCTTCGGTCTCATGCAAATAATATACAGTGTCAGGCTAAATGTATTTTCACTACATACATTTAATAATATAATTACAGGTTGGCTTTGATGAGGCGCTGCGTCTGGAGCTTGAAGTCCTTGGACACACGAACATCCAAACCACCTGCATTTGTCCCTTCTTCATCCAGGCAACTGGAATGTTCGATGATGTGAATGCCAGGTAAGCACTGCGATTAGGGGCGTGGCATGTTGCATGTTGTTTTCACTCTTCACTCTTTCCTTCCATTTACAGATGGGTGCCCACATTGAATCCCAACGATGTGGCCGATCGTGTCATTTCGGCGATTAAGAAGAACGAGAAACTTGCGGTTATCCCTGGTTTCCTCAAGTTCCTGCTGTCGCTCAAGTGGTAAGTAAAACACACAAACATACTATCCATTATATGCTTAATGAGGGTCCCAAATGGCATCCCATAACCACATCCTACGCTTAAGTATTTGTCTTATCGAGACTTCTCAAGGGAAATGGCAAGCTTAGCTTGTTGCAAGTTAATTTCGTGGAGCACACAACTTGATTAAAGTCTAGACATTTTGTTGCATTCAAAGAAAATCGAGAGAAATATATATTTAGTATTCATTATGTGTTAGCTTTTAATGGAATTTAAAATAACGAGTATTAACCAAAAATAATGAAAATATATTCAACTTCAGATTGTCTTGCTGACAAATTTGGACTTATAAAACCATTTCAAAAGCAAAATACATTTAATTATCAATATCACATTAATTTTATTATTATTGTGTCATAAACATTTTATGCCAATCGAATTTCATGAAATTGTTCGCTAAACGAACAAAAAAAAAAAATGAATTCAAGTAAATACATAAGTTGAATACAACAATAAAAAATCATTTCGAGCTATTGTTCAACAAATTAAGAAGACTATGAAATATAAACTGATATAACATAATCAACAAATAACAAAAGGTTGTTGCTCTTTCAACCATAATTAATATATATGTATGTATTTAATTAAATAAAGAAATTATATTCAACAAATACGAATTCAATCAAAAGATGCGAACCTAATGAAAAGTAAAACAGATTAATTTGTATTAAAAAGAACAAAAGTTGATATTAAGTCTATAAACACTGCAAGTAAACTTCCTAAATAAAACTCACCTTACAAAAAAGCAACGCAGAACAGAATACATTTAATTTAATAAGCAAAAAAATTGAATTTACTTTTCAACAATTGAAAATATTCTTATTATTTTAATTCAGTAAATTCACTTCATAGAAACCTAAAGTAATATTGAATTAATTTTATTGAACGAATCAAAATTTCTTCCTTATAAACAAAATTTAAATTACATATTCCTCGAATATTTGAAAATTCAAAGTTAAACAAACGCAACAAACATGCTTAGTGAAAACTAATGAAAAACATTATTGATTTAATTTGAAAATATAATTGAGTTCGAGCAAAGTACAGAAATTTTTGTTAATTTAATTCAATAAGCTCACTAGTTAAAAAAAAAAAAACTTGATTGACTTTTTCAGAATTGCAATTCTTTTCATACATGAAAACTAAATTTATTTATATACTACAATTTTTATTTGAAATTGAAAACCAAAGTAAAATAACATTAATAAAATTCAAAAATCTGAAATTGAATGAATTTTAAACATTTAAAAATATTAGTATTAGTTGATTTTAACAAACTCACTTGCTAAATATAAAAGAAAATCAGAATTCATTAGACCACAAAATAAAATATAATTCCCTTGCCTATTTAAGAACATGAAATTGAACCAACATTGCATTGACTGTTCTATAAATAGACTTATATAGAATTATTTTAATGCAACCAACTCACTTAATTTAATTGCAAAACTTATACTTTTGCAACAACAAGCTTTACCTACTCTGTTGTCACGTTTACTTAGCAAATTAAAGCCACTGAGAGAATTTTGCTCAATTTGAATGCAAAGAATTTAAACATGCGCCTCACCCAGCCCATAAGTAAATCCAATTAGATTTTATTGTCTTGAAAATGCAGCCCGAACCCTCGAACCTGGTTTCCTGGTTACCTCGTTACCCATTTACATGATGGCGACTTATCAGAATGGAGCCAAGTGCATGGAGCTTGGGTCATTCATTAATGCACAGGATGACTATTCAAACTGTGAATTATTACCCATTTGTAAATCGCAGCAACTGAGATGTGTGTGGTTACACTTTCCCCTTCCCCTTCGACTCTCTTCTCCCTCTTTTGGCCATGGCTAATGGTCCAGCTTTAATGTGTTTCACTTTAATAATGCATAACATTTACCTTTACCATTTCTCTCATATTTTCATTTTCTCTCTCTCTCTCTGCAGGACCTTCCCCTGGGGTTGTGTGGGCGGCTTGTTGCGTCGCCTTGTGCCCGATGCCTCACCCCATGGTTTGCCTAGCTCACAAGCGAGCGCCACAATCGTCAGTTGCAATGGCAGTGGCAAGGTAAATGGCAGCATCATTTCCTCCACCACCGCCGCGGACATGGCCGCCCTCGATGCGCAACTGAGCAGCGCCAGCGTCACGTTGCCGGCCAAATCACCCTCGATGCTCATCCAAAGGACACCATCACTGGGGGAGCGGGTGCTTTGAGCACACACACCGAGCGATAGCCCCCTCTCGCCAGCCTCTTCAACATTTTTCCGTCTCTTTTTTTTTTTTTGCATTTTACGAGTTATGTGTGTGTAATTGAATTTGTGTTTTTGGCATTTTTCCTCCTTCTCTCTCTTTCTCTCTGTGAGGCTGGCTTTGAGGATGGTTTCGTGGTCACAAGCACATTTACTAATTCTAAGCTACGAGTCTAGTGATATTACATTTAGTTATGCAAAGGCCTCCGCTATAAAGCGCATGCAATTAATTCTCTAATTTTTGTACAAAACACACACAAAAAACAACATTCACTGAGCATCTCTCAGTTAGTCACTTAAATGTAATCATAAAAAGCGCATTTTCTTTTTGGGTTTGTAGTCTTTAATCTATTTGTAACACTTTGTTTTTATATTGGGACTTTATATGTACTTATGTTAATACTTTAAGCTTAGGCCGCGTGATTTCTTCAATCAATTTTTGCCGTAGATAAAACATTATATTAAATAATTGTACAAAATTGCATATTTTCTTACTCGATCAACAAATTAAAACGAAATATTTCTGTCTATAACTTTAAGCCTTATATTAAATTAACGAACTGTCAAATATCTTGCAATTTTTCTTAGCCTAATTTACATTGTGTGTGCATCGAAGGATTAGTTTTATAAAACATGTATGTTTAATTTATCGAATAATTATTGCTAATAAAAATATATTACAGAGAAAGTTTATAAAAATTACAACTGGCAGTTTTATTTAAATACGAAAATACAAAAGTTTAGCAAACATTTAAGCTAAATAATCTAAAAATATTTTCTTTTATAGGAAATCCGAAATGACTTAAAATATAATTTATATTTCAATTATAAAAAATACTTTTTTTTAAACAATCTTTAGCAAATAAAGAAATAATAATAATAATTTAATAATAAAATACATTAAAAATAATAACTACGTAAGTTAAATATATAAAAAATAATTTACAAATAATTTGAATTTAAAATTGTACAAAAACATGTACAAGAAAAAACACAATTGAATTTATATTTCAATTAACAAATTATATGCTTTTAAAATAATCTTTAAAATAAAGAATTATAAAAATTAAAATAAATATAATATGTATATTGACTTCCTAACAAAGTTAAACGTATAAAAAGTAATTTACATAGAAATTGAATTTTGAATATACAAAATAATTAAAATTTGAAAAACAGTTCTGGGTATCAAAATAAAATACTTAAAAAATAAAATATGAATACATTAAATTTCAAAAATTTCTGATATATATATATATATTTCTTTGAGAAAATCGTATGATTTGTTCTGCAAAATCGAATTAGTTTTCGATATATCTAGTGCCTATGTCAGACTAATTGTTATATTGCATTTTGTGAAAATATTAATAGCTTAAGATGTTTTTAATTTTCATACATATTATTTAGCAATTAATTTTCTGTTCAATTTAAAGTCTCTTGTCCTATATTTCTATCTTTCATTAAAGGCACATTTAAAACTATAAACAAATGTAGAAATGTAAGCTTATCGAACTTTAGATACATTTACAAAACAGTCTAAGCTAAATCTTTGTTTCATGTTCATCTTCTTTAGTGACTAAGACTGAGACTAGTTAATACAGCGAACTTATTTCTGTGCTCTCAACTGGCAAAAGGATTCTCGTCGTGCTTCAAGCTCAACGCCTTGGGCACTTGATAGCGTCCGATGGGATCCCTATAGATGGGATTTTCCTGTTTCACGGTCTTTTGCTGCTCGTCGAGGAATCTCGCGTATTCCCGAGCATCTTTAGCACGCACACAGCACCAGAAGAGCCAAATGATCGTGAGACCGAGGATCAGAGTGATCAGCGAAATGAAACCAAAGACAGCATAATAATTCGTTGGCTCACAATTGACAACTTGAATTGCCAAATAATTGACATGCTCCACGACACGATACACAAAATAACTATCACATTGAATGCCATGTTTGTTGACGATGCGAACCAAACACTTTTCCTCCGTCTCGAGTTCCGGGACAAAGACATAGGTGAAACCCTCAGGGGACTCGGCACTGGAGCACACTTCGGTCTCATTCTTGCAGCCATCCATGCCCTGTTTCTTTTCGATGAGACACGTCACACACGGTTCGTAGAACAGACACAATTTGTTGTCTTTCTCCGCATCGATCTCACAAAAGACGCCCAAGTACGGTTCTTGGCAATCGCAGGCGCCACATTCGCAGCTGCCGCGTCCCGAGCAGATTTCCCCCGTGGGTCCTTTGCACTCGTCCGTCGACATTTTGCAATTGCAGCGAGTCCCATTCCAGCCATCTCTGCACACACACTGACCGCAATAGCATTCGGCACGCTCCGGATCGCAATCCTGACACTCCAGGCACTCACAAAAGCTGCCCGTGTATCCAGGATCACATCTGCAGGTGCCGCATTCGCATTCGCCATGATTGGAGCAGATCTGCTCAGACAACGTTTTTCCCAGCTTGTCGAGGGGAATGCGACAGGTCTTCAGCAGCGCCTCATTGGTCGTCGCATTTGTCGGATCCGTCGGACAGTTGCAGAATGTTCCCGTCCAGCCCTCGTCGCAGAAGCACATGCCGCAATTCAAGTAGCCATTGTCCTCGCACTGAAACCTTCCGTATTCATCATCCGGTTGAGGTTCCTCCTCACAGGGACACGGTCTCTGCAACTCCACATTGATATCGATATACTCGCTTAAGGATGCCTCCTCCACGCGTATTTTGTGATTCTACGAAATGCATTAAGTGAATGAATTATTATTGATCGATTATATAACGAAATACAACAATAAAACAAATTAAGATAATCACTTTTTCTGTATGTAATAAATACAGAAATTTATTAAGTCTCTATACTAATAAAAACAAGTAAGAAAATTACAGTCGAGTGTGCTCGACTGTGAGATACCCGCTACCCATTTTTAATAAAGGCAAAATATTTCGGTATCATTTGCAAAATATACCGAAAATACTAAAAATACTAACAATATAACAAATGATATGTTTGGTATATCGATATAGTACACCATTCAAAATATACCATAGACGGCACAATATACCAGATTGTTGGCCAAAGCAACTCAGACCCCTAGTAAGTAGGCGTTTTTGCCCATACAAAAGTATTTCTTTAATAACTTCGACAATTTTATTTGATCGCAGCCAATCAGGAATCAGGAATCATAACTACTATAGTAATTATTGTATATACCAAAATTCGCAACTCTAGCTTTAATATTAGGCTTGTTATTCGTTTATTTTTTTTTGTTATTTTTTTGATTTGCGAAGCTGAAGTGGGCGTGGCAAAAATTTGAAACAAACTTGATCTGCGTGCAAACATAACAAATGCTGTCGAAAAAAAAATTATAGCTCTATCTCTTATAGTCTCTGAGATCCAGTGTTTCATACGGACAGACGGACAGACGGACATGGCTATATCATCTCGGCTGAGGAGATGCCTCCTTCTACCTGTTACATACATTTCCTGTCGGCACAAAGTTATAATACCCTTCTACCCTATGGGTAGCGGGTATAAAAATTTAAATCCTTAAAACAAGAATAAAATTCATTTCATTTTATTTTTTTAAGCTAAGTTTTAAAATCAAGATTAATTTAATTTTAATTTTAATATTTTCAACATACTTCCATTTCAATTCTTTAATTGAAATCTTGAATCTTAGAGTACTTCAAATTCAAGTTTTTCGCTTTTGAAGTTCAGAAAAATATTACTTTAATTAAAAGCGAATTTTGTTTAGCTCAAGAATTACCATATGTTATTAAAAGTTTCATGGACATTCCGTTGCCTACTAATCGAATTGTTTTGCGGTTTAACTTTCTAAATATTTCTTGCTTAGATTAAAGCCTTCATAAGCAAGCTTCTATTTTATTTTTAAAAACCTTTCCCTTGATTTCGGCTCAATTTTAGATATGTTTCCTATTTTCATTCTTATTTTTTCTCTTTGTATACTTACAAGCCTTCCATCAGGCGGATAATCCTTTAGCGTTATGTTCACATAGAACTCGATTTCCTTGCCGATTTTTACATTGTTGCAATAGCTGCGTTCACGCAACGATGGAAATTGTCCAGCACAGTCTGTGAAGTACTTCATCTCTATAAAATCGGGACTATTGTCTCCAAACTGAGTGCGCTTTATAAAACTGGCGTAACTGTAGTGAAAGAATAGAAATCAGATTAAATGATAAAATACAATATATACAATATACAATATAAATTCCAATTTCAACTCAAATATATAATTATCTATGAAAAGATATTTTGAAAAGTCAAATAAAGAAAAATATACAATAAAATAGGGGGAAAATATTAAATAAAAAGTGAATAATTTAAATAATTAAAAAAAATAAATTGACAATTGCATATGAATAGAGAAAATAAAAGTTGTAATATTATCAATAACTTTAATGCAATATTTATCACAAGGACTTCTTTATTTCAATATAAATTAAACATTTTTTTATACATTTTTTAATAGATTAAATAAAAGTAATTTCCTTTTTAAATTTCTTTTAATATCGACAAAGCTTTCTCTATTTTTAAGAATGAATAATAGGAACTTTTTAATTATGTTTAAGGAAGAGTTTTAAATTGGAATAATATTATTTTAGCTTAAATCATGTTGAAGGAATAAGTCTTTAAATTGAGATCATTCATTTCAACTTTTTATATTATATCAAATTATATTTGGGAAATGCTCTTTAAATCAAGCTATATTATTTTACTGCTTTTCACTGCTTTCAACTCACCTCTTTTCGATCAGTTGCAAAATATTGGATGAATCCGCACTCAAGATCTCCACATTGCTGATCTCCTTCATGAGTCCGCTGAGCTCCTTGTAGGTGCCAAAGACGTGTTCGGTGACCGCAAAGATGACATTAATCTTGCGCCGCAACAGTTCCCGATAGATCTCCTCCAGCGAGGGATAATCATAGATCAAAGAGCCCGTATATTCGCCCGCTGCATTCAAATGGCACTGACGATCATTGCGTTGGGAAATGCCCGCCAAGATGCCATCGCCTGCGAAGTGCATGAAGCCATCGGTGACGAGGATGACGACTTTACGCGCCTGCTGCTTCCAGCCAATCTCTTCAGGACAGACAATCACCTGCATCAGAGCATCGAGGCCACCCTCCAAATTGTCCAGATTCCCGGTAATCTTGCTGCCCGCCACAGCAGCTGTGAAGGCTTTGACATCCTCGGTGAGCTGCAGCTGATGACGATAGCCATAGGTTGGCTCGCATATCTCGCGTTCGGCGGCACAGGGATTGTCTCGATGCTGGGACATTATCATGGGCATGGCGGGTTTGTCGGCGAAGGAGCCGAAGCCGAGGCGATAATTGTCGGTTAGATTGTGCAACGTTTGTGTCAGCTCCGCGCCCAACTTCTCCAGCGTATCCTTGTCATCGCGCATTGTCCAAGTGAGGTCCATCAGCACGTACAAGTCGAGTGGGTTGTTGCGTGCCGCCCGGTAACTCAGCTTGAGGCGTTGCGTGTTGCCTGACGAGTAGCGAGTGCGCAAAAAGAAAAAAATGAAAACAAAAACAAAAAGGGGTTTACTGCTGCTGTAAAGCCAAGGGTTAACTGCTCCCCACTCCTCGTTTACGAGCTGTTTTATAGACTGTTATACTCGTTCGCGTATTGGCAAAAAAAAAAAGAATGAAATTAAAGTGCAGTAGTTAATACCGCAAGACTAAGAGATGCCCTAAGAACTAGTAAAAAAGATCGAGTTCGAATATATTTTAATCAAAAGAAGTGACGAATCCTTCCTGGATTTAAACTTCTAGGTTTGGATAGGAGTATTGCGAAATTGTAAAAAAAAATGTGTATCAAAATTATATCCAAGTCTATTACTAAATATAGAATGTAAAGTGATATAATAAATGATTGATTAAAAACAATTGTTTTCTGTGTATATTTAAGTGATACACCAATAAATTTGTATTGCTTCAGTCTATCTATGTACCAAATTTCAAGTGTCTAGCTCTTCAATTACCTTCGTTAGAAGCTTTCAAACACTTGGACAGACGGGCAGACGGATGGCGAAAGTCGTTCACGCATCAACATACCTCAACTGTGCCCATTTAGCTCCGTTTACAGGGTGTTAAAAGTGGCAGCAGTAGTTAAGCATTGTCTGCTCTAGATACATTACATTCCATGGCATCCAAAGGCCATCGTGCAACCCCTTCATTACCACTTTGGACTTCGACTTGTTCGCACCCATTTTAAATGGTTGCCTTTATTTAATCCCTCATCATTTCCCTGCAATTTCCCATCCCCAACTACCGTTGCTCGTCATCGCATAATTGCAACTCGCATTGCCCCCTTTTCGAACTCGCTTTAATGGACATCAATGCAATGATCTCTCTCCCTCTTTCTCTCTCTATATTTAGCTGGGATGAGTCTCTTTAATGGCTCCCAATTTGACAATAAACTTTCGAGCCTTATCTTTACCTTTAGCTCACTTTTCATTGACTGACCTGACCAAACTAATGACGAGCTGCAAAACAATTGCAACTTTCTTGGGAGTCGTTTTTTCAGTCGTTTCTTGTCCATATTTATGGACATAATATCTGGCAATTAATTTAAATTACCATGTCGGTTTATTCCTTATGATTTAAACTGTCGGAAAAATAGTTTTCATTTTAAGTTCGTGTTATTTGAAGCTTTTCTTTTTTCTTTTCAAGCAAATTATCGTCTTCAAATTTATTTTTATTAAAAAACCTTTAAAAATATATATGTTATGTAGTTGTATACGAAATTTGACGAATGCTTTTAAAATTCCGTATTTTTATACAAAACAAATCTTAAAGAATTCTAGAAACATATAAATTAATACTGCATAATACTCATAGCTCTGAGATTTTTACTAAAACGGAAAATAGTTATATTTTCTTTCGATACAATTTCAAGATTTAAGATTTGTACTTTAGATTGTCCTTAAAAAAAACATTACACACTTTACAGAAATTATAAAAAAACTTCCTAAGAAATTGTATAGTAGCCTGATAAAAAAAAAAGGTTGTTTTGTCCTATATCTGCCGCACAATTGATAAGTGCTATCAGAAAATATTTACCTACTTTCTGAGTGGATTTAATTTGCTGTTTGTTTAGTAAATGTAATGCCCAATATTTGCTTTAGCTAAAGCAACACCTCATAAACGTCAACTGTCTTCCTGTATCTTTATCTCCTTTAAAAGAGAATGTTTATCTTCCAGATAAATTCGCTACCTAAGCTCAACTAATTGGTATATTAGGTCCATCTACGATAATCAAGTTAAGTTCAATGAACGCTTCAGATTCCCACGCCTTAGCAATATGTAGTATAACTAACAAAACCATAGTGATATGGAGACTGGGAATGAGACATACTAATTGCAGATAAGCGACGCATACATGCAAGCACACTTTTACACACACACACACATCCATACATAGATGCCAACACGTTCTCATACCCAAAACAAACTGTAGAAAATGGTGTGTGACAAATCAGCAAAGCAAACAAAACGTTGACACAATTTTCCACAGTCCAAAAATGCCGATTGGGGTGGTTGTGGTTGTAGTAGTAAGTATGCAAGCATGTATGTGTGTAGTTGTCTAGGTAATACTTCTTACATGTGTTTCTACACAAACCAAACACATGTACAAAGCCGAAATGTGAGAGCGAGAGAGAGAGAGAGAGCACACGATAAGCATGGATAAGATAACGCACCTTTGACCAAGTTGAGAAACACAAGCTGCGGCTTCACTTGCACGGCCTGCTCGTCTGTGGTCTCATAGTCCTTAAGCGGTCGCTCTATCAACACCTCCTGCTTCGGTAGATTCTCATAGATGTTCTCTTCGCTACAATTGAAGCGCAGCAAAGTCGCTCTCGAAAGACATCGTGAGCGCACCTCATATGCCTGTCAAAGAGAGCGATCGAAGCATTAGAAAGGATGAAGAGAGGGAATGCAATACACTTATGTTCCTACCTTGTCTGTACACCAGGCGCAGTCCAGATGAGTGTTAAGGCAGCGATCACAGCTGTCTATTGAGTGCATGCACTGCTCATCTGCGGTCAGAATTGGTCAGAGAGCGAGAGTCGTAAAGAGAGAGTTACTATTATGCTCTTGGATTATATAATAACAAAGCTACTCACCAATTGTGATTGCTGCAGCTAATACCAGGCTTGAGAGTATTAAGCATAGCGAAACAAACGATACGCTAAATGACGGCATCTTTCTGTTGTTCTTTTCTCCCTTTCGCACCCACTGCTTTGTTAATTGTGCAGTTTTTGTATTGTTTCCTCCAATTATTGCGACTCCACACGTAGAACTTGCCCGTAACAAAACCAAATAGCAACTAATCACATTTTGTCACATACACAAAAGTTTGCTCATTTGTTAATAATTTTTATGCGCGAGTATGTGTGTATTTGTCTTATCTTATCGTAACGTTTTATATTAATACATATATGTACGATAGTTTGAGGCATAACAAAATGTGCCGGTTCAATTGTTTCCGACAACAAAGTCCCCAGTTCATAATTACACCTTATCAACATTTCTCATTTTCAATCGCATTATAACCACACAAATTGTTTAAATTGTTGTCCGTTAGGTTCCATAACAAACAGCTTTTGTCTGTTAGCGTAAATAAAAATACCTTTGTAAATACATGTCATAGTTATTCTTACTCGTAGCCTATAACTGGAATTATAATAAAATGTGTATAATAAGAAATCAGCAATATAAAACTAATTTTGGGCACATTTCATTCAAAGTCTATTTAAAACGAAAAGCGAGACACTCAAATTGGCAGCTGCGAGCAACCATGCACGTTTAGTATATTCTCATTTAAAAATACCAAGTTTAGCAGTGTATGGTCCCACATTTTGAGAGCAAGCCAATGTTAAGTTAACAGCCGCTCAGATAGAGAGCGAACAGAGCCGCTGATATGTTAAGCGAGCCAAAAAAGGCTAAATTAAAAGTGTTAATATTAAATCAATTTATTTATAAATCAAACAATTACAAAATATTTTCTATCTAAAGATTTTTTTATTGTTAGCTAGAAATGCTATTAATGTATTTTAAATATGCTATTAATAATAATGCATTTAAATTCAATTTTACGGCTAGACTGTTAAGGCTAACGCTGCTGCAACATGCTGTAAAGTGCAGTTGTCCATTTTGAGTATAACATTGTGCATAACATTTAATTAACAGTCTGAATTTGACGGCGACTTTGAACGGTTGTGTGCGCGCGTGTACCGGCCGCTTTATTGAAATTTTGTTGTGTTTTTGCGGAAAATCGAATAAAAAAAATTTCAAATGTTTATCAAATGAGCGTCGTGTATTCGTTTGCAACAATTACTCCTTAAGAGTCTAGTGTGCATAGTGTGTGTGTGTGCAAGTGTTTAAAATTTCAATCGTAAGCTGTAAATCACGGTGAGTGTAAGCAAGAAGAAGAGAGTGTTGCAATCAAAAAAAGGAAAATAAAATATTACGCGGCGACTGGCGACGGTCAAAAAAAGAAATAAATAAAAGGTGAAAAAAGGCATTAATAAAAGAATGGAAAATTGAGATGTAGCAGTGTGCAATAATAACAAATTACAAAAATACATATGTACAAAAAATAATAATCAAATAGGAGGTGAAAACACAGCGCAGTGGAAAAGGAATTTTTTTTTGTGTACTACACAGCGAGCAAAGTTGTTGCCGCCGACGCCGACGTCGCTGTCGTTGCTGAGCCGCTGCCTCTCTTGTTGTTGTTACTGCTTGCTGATACTTGCTTTGGGCTGCTGCTGAGACGTCGGCATTGCTTTGTTTATTGATGTAGGAGAAGAGTGTGTGCTTGTGTGTGTGTCCGTGTGTATTGTGAGTTGAGTAAAAAAAAGAAAAGAAAAGTAAATTGCCCATTTTCCATTTTCCCATTTGGTGTGGCTAAATTGCAAAAAGTGAAAAGTTTAATTTACTAAATAAGCGGCTGGCATCGCAGTATCACAGTCACCCACATACACACATGCTAGCACTAACACTAATACACTGATAGACAGACGTACGCACGCACAAAATAAGAAGGAGAAGAAGAAGACGGAGGCGGCAAAGTGTTATTCCTGTTGTGTGGCATTGTTGTTGTTGTTGTCTGTGTCTATTTTTTGCAATTTCTGCCTGCACACGCTCATTCGTGTTGGATTATTGGATTATACTCCGCCAGCAGCAGCAGCGCAGCGTCGACGCGCCGCCAATAACGGCACACACAAATAGAATAGTGAGAGACAGACGAAGGCGTCAACGGCAACAGCAGCAGAGACAGCGACGGCGACGTCGACGCGTCGGATTATTGTCCTTGCTGAGGAACGTGCTTTTAACGTCAACGTCGCATTTCGTCTGTGAGACAGCAACTGATGTTGTTGCTCTCCCTCTCCCACCCACCATCGATTAGACGTGCCGTGTGCGAAAGAGACAGACGATAGACAAAACGTCGTGGAACAAAAGAGGTAAGTGAAAAGTTTAACACACAAAAATATTTTTGTTGTAATTACCTTTGCAAATTGGCCATGCCTTGTTTTTCCTCGTGGATTTTCCCAGGGTTTTCCCTCTGACTTGCAGTATTATATGCATTTGGGCGAATTGGAAAATTAAATACGTGCCACTGTCCAGTTTAATGTAGATTAATCTTAAAATGTACTTTCTAAAGTCGCCAGATACATTGAGGCAATAAATTAGGATGAATCGAATTTGGCAGTCTTAAAAAAAGTCAATGAGAAGTGAGATTTAGCTAGCGAAGAGGATAAGAAAATTACTTGAGATGCTAAAAATGTGAAAAATGTTCATTCAAGTATCAAATAAATTATTTCGAATAGTCAAACTCGCATTTTATTTTCTCTTTTGTATCTTTCAAGGTTTTTTTTTATTAAGTGAATGAATAACTTTTTAGGATAATTTAATCGGAAATCGTTAAGTACTAGTTTAAATGGGCAATACTTATTTTATGGTGTTAGTTTCATAGTGAAAGAAAAAGTAGTCGAGAAGAATAAATATAATAGCAATATAATGAAGAATCATTAACTTTTTATGAATTGCATTTAAAATTCATTTTGATGTATTTAGTTTCATATTAGTAAAAAGTTGTGTTTTTTTTTTATGAATTTGATACATTTGATTGTAAAACATTTAGTTCTAGATAATATTACCAATATTGGTATTGTATTGTATTCTTATTCAAGACCTATACTTAGAATGGTCATATCTACAAGTCATAAACAGTTTAATAAATGTTGTTTACTTAAGCTTGACAAAATAAAAAAATAATATAGTGTTATTTAGAAAGCATTTCATTATACATAGAAGTGATGTTAGTATCAAATACGATAAATAATGACTAATAAAGTTTGACGATTCAATTCTGAATCTACATAAAATTGGCAAAGTTAGTTTCATGTTCAAAAAATTAACTGAAGATGAATAGCTTGAATATTTATGCAAACATTTTTGATTATTATTAGAATATCTGTTTATAATTTTAATATAAATCGCATCAATTGATTTATATTAAAATTATCAACAGATTCTCTACAAATAGTCAAAAATGTTTGGATAAATATTAGAAATTAGTTCTTCACAATTCGTTTTTAAAAATTTGCTTTAAACAGTGAACAATTTTAAGTTTCTAACGATAATAAATCAAAACATTTTGTTCTTTGTGGTTGTGTGTGGAAATATCTCAATTTAAATTGCATTTTGCGCAGTTGAATATGAGATTTTGATTTTGATGTCGACACTTGTGATCGATGCTTATTAGTCGAGCTTAACGAGTTTTTGTGTCTGTGTTGCAATTGTGTGCATAATTTGAGTTGACTTTTCCGGGGAATTTCCCCTCCCCCTTCATACTCACTGACTCTCTGACTGACTGACAATTTATTCTAATGTTCGTTTGGAGCCCCCCAATGCTATAGCCGAGCCGATTCCGATTTTTATCGGTTGCACATAAATTTTTGTGTGTGCTCCGCTCTGCGTTAAATTTTCTGTGGCAACTTTGGTGATTTATTGCCTGTCGATTGTCGTCGTCGTCGTCGTCGTCGTCGACGTCGTCGGGACCCGGAGCAGAGATTCCAGCCAAATAGGCTGAAAGCAATGATAGAAGAGAGGGGGAGGGGGGAGGAGGTGCAGAGGACTAATGTACGCGTCGCGTCGTCGTCGTCGTTGTCCGTCGCACAGATGCCGCGGATTAGATAAAAACGACGACGGCGCTCTCAATTTATGCGTGTTGCGCCCAGTTGCCAATTGGCAATTGCAGCACGCCTCCCTCTGACTCCCCCCTCTACCTCCCCCTCCTTCCTCAAAGGGGGGGAAACTGAAACTTGTCGCGCCCACTAAATCTGCACCATCCATGTTCGGTTTTCACAGGCTTCAGTCTATCATTTGAAATCATGTTCGGGCGATAAGAAATTATACTGACTTGGCCATAATTTACGTGATTTGCATGGCTAAAAACGCAAAGCAATAGAAAAACTGAAAAACCGAACTGGCCATGTCCGGTTTTTCCGTCGCTTTTCTTGCACCTCTCGATGAGGCAACAACAACAACGATTTTTGACATTTATTGTTTTTAATAGTGGGGCTGGATACATTTTTATGACAACAACACTCTCCTCCGCCTACCAAAACGATAAAAATCTTTATGCCGCCCCCCTTTCGATCGAAGAGTTGATTTGATGTCTGCTAAAAAGGTAAATACTACAAGGCAGAAAATCCACTTTGAAATTAGCCAAAGCCCCGTCGTCGTCATAAAGTGAAAAGTGTCATAAAAATTAGTCAAGAAATCACGCTGCCTTTTTCCCCTCTTGTTTCTTTTTTCTTCTGTTTTTTTTTGGCTGTTTTTTCTGACACATTTGTATGCTAATGTTGCGGTTAACTGAGGAGGTGCAGCGACGCTTCCGGCAACAGCGACGGCGACGGCGGCGGCTAAGCGCTTAGAACTCAACTCAACTCGACTCGACTGAAATCAAGTTAAGTCAACTCGTCTCCAAGCTCGATGGGGATCTATCACTTTGATGAGGGTCACCTACTGTGTAGAAGAAGAGTAGTATTTAGTGTTTCCTAAGCAGGAGTCACATCCAAAGGTCGTTGGCATTCTAGAGGATTATAGCACAGCATATTTACATTTTTCCCTCTCTCTCTCTTTTATATTTAGCCACGTTTTGTTGATAAAGGACTTAAAGTAGTAGGGATTAGTTGGGTATCATAAATTGATATAAACATATTGTAGTGGAAAAACTAAAAAACGTGTGGAATAACCATTAAGATATCAACACGAATTTGATTTTAATAAGGGCTTACAACTCGATGAAGATTGAATTTTATTGTATTGAACCTTTTTCCAAACTAATTTATTTGAGAACTATTCGTTTGCATTAAAGAATCGTGTGGACATTTTGATCGGTATTAAGGCAGGCTAAGAATTTTTAATTAGTTGTGAAACTGACAACTAAAACTTGCTTAAGGCGAACATAACTTTTAGTAGTTAAAAGTTTTTTATTAAAGAATGTTTTGTAATAGTTTTTATATGACCAGAATTTTATTATAAGTAAATTGTTTGTTAGGCAAATTTAGTAGCTATATTTTCTTGACTAAAAATTATGCGGAAAATGTTATATTGGTATTTTTTAGATTGATTTTTTTATTCTTATTTTATTTTGCTTTAGACTGATTTTACTTTACTTTAGAGAGAGAGTTAACATTTGATTACTTTAGCTACATTTTTGCATAATTATTTTCTACACCGATTTTACATAACTTAAAAGAGTTGTAGTAGTATTTTTAGTATTTTTCACATTTATTTTTTTATAATCGCATTTCACTTTGCTCTGAATACTTTTCTTTGAAATATCAATAACATTTTACTTGACTTTAAAGGGATTATCATTTAATTAATTAAATAATAATTACTTTACCTTCTTACTTCAATTATAACTAAATTTTGCTGTTATTCAATCAATTCTTTGACTCTTCATAACAAAATTACAACTGCATTCTTTCTAAGCTATAAAATGCTTAAAGAACTCCTTCTATTTAAAAGATTTCTGTTTACAATACATTTTTTTTCTTCTGATTGCCCTTTGAACTCAGCTGCAAGTGCAGCACAGCATTTAGCTATAAATAGTGTTTAGAACGCTTATCGACTTCCTGTCTAATGTCGAGCATATCTCAACCTAAACAAACAATGACCTCCGACCCCGATGTTGTAAGGGATTGCTTTCACTTTCACTCTATGCTGACTTATCGGCAATCGGCTGGGCTAATAACAAAGATATCAGCAGGAATAGAATAGTCGGAGTCGGGGAAGGGGAAGGGGGAAAGCAACCTTGAACTCAAGGCATGGCTCATTTCCGGCAACTTGTGATGTGACTCAATGCAAGAAGAAGAAGAGACGAAGAAGCTGAGGAAGAAGCAAACAAAACTAAGAAATCCACAATGCCGCAAAGTCAATAAATACGCCAAAAATTATCACTTGCTCGTTAGCACACACACAAAAACTAAATCCAAACAAAGCAAAAACGGAAAAAAAATTACAGAAAAAATACAAAAAGAAAAAAGAAATGAAAGAAAGTCTAACAATTTCATTCAGCGCTCTGACGGACACTTAATGTCCTCCCTCTAGCTACCTGACCACCGCACTCAGTTCTCACTCAATTTCTCCCTATTTCTCTCTCTCTCTCTCTCTCCGTCTCTGGTTTGTCCCTCGCATATTTCCCAGCAATTATGCGCTGGCCAAACAAAAGTCATTAAATTGCGGAAATCGGGTCAGCGACAAACGACAAAACCGAACGCAAACTCAAAGAGCTGACCATAGACAAAAAAAAAACACACACAGAGAGACACAAAAATAACAGTAGAAGAAAGAGAAGCATAAACTAAACTGTAACTGAAAATTAAGCAGCCAAAAATTACAACTAAATTGTGAATTTATTTACATTTAATTGCGTCTAAATTACAAAACAAAGCGTCGAGCTCTTCCCTCTCTTTTAGAGATAGAAATTGGACTATAATGTTTGTCCTCTTCACAAATCGCTGACTCTCCCTCTCCCTTCAACGTTTCTTCCTCTTCTTCGCACTTACGCTGAGTCGCGTTGGCGGCTTTCGTTTTGATAATGATGATGATGATGATGCGCCGCTGTCTTTTTGCCCTTCCCTATTTTTCTTTCTTTAGTTTCGGGCTCAAAATGGTAATGATAATGAGAATGAGAATGCTGATGATGATATGACTCATTAACCTCAACGCATGACCCAGGCAAATTAGAACTCTGTGTGCACAAGTAGAAGAAAAACACTCGTAGCCAACTTGAAGTCTTTTGTTCACACTGTGCAGCAAGCTGAGTCTTTTTATTCGGGGCAAACAAACGGTCAAAGAACGCTGCTTGAAAATGTAGTTTTAGTTTTCTATTCTCTTTATATGAATGCACTCTGAAGGACATCCATTCTAAAATAAATCAATAATTATACTTATTTCATTCTTAAATATAATTACAGCTTTTATTTTTGAAATTATTTATCCGCAATTTTTCATAGATTTTTGTTATCTGACATTTCACCATTTAAAAATATTTTCCCTCAAAAGTTATTTCGATCTATACTTTCTTATATTGTTGGTATTTACATTTAGTAGTATATTTCTCATATAGTTAGTATTTAATTTTAATAGTATATTTCTCATATAGTTGGAATTTAAATATAATAGTTCAAATTTGCATATCCTTTTAACTGAAGAAGAATGACAAATCTTTGCATTTGGTTAATCTTGATAAGTTATTACTTAATGGATATTTCGTTCTTTAAAAGTTAGGCATTCAAGTATCAATATATTTCGATAGATTTATTAAAGCAAGATATTAAATTACTTATCCTTCAAAAAACTATATTACTTCTATCATAGAAATAATTGATCTAAAAATTAAAATTATTTTTATAGAATAATATTGGTCAAGACTCGAAATTTTAGATGTTAAAGATTTAAATTTTTATAGAATTTCTATGTATTATATACTTAAACATCTTTGACCAATATTTTTCTATAAAAATAATTTTAATTTTTAGATCAATTATTTCAAAAGCGTTCAACTTTTTACATATTTGTTGGATATTTAAAAATTAATTAAAAAAATGATGCATTATTTAATTTAAAAATGTTTGTCTTTATAAATCTTTACTTTTTTATCTCGTCTCAATTGCTTTGCAAAGACCTTCATAATAAAAACTGACCATTAACCCATGCCACATATTAATATGAACGCCATAAATCCCCAGCAATTATTTGTAATTTGCATAAATTATTGAGTGCAGCGCACAGAGCTTAATTGTCAGCGTGAACTTGAATTGAAGTTCAAGTGTGTGTTGCATAGTGTAAATTTCTCAAACGCATTCTATATGAAAGATACACACATGTGTGTGTGTGTTTGTGACTTTTGTGCGTGTTTTATTGCTGTTTTGTTTGCTTGTTGATGTTGACTTTTTCTTTCCCTTCCCCTCCCCTCCCCGCCTGCTTCATTTTGTAGAATTTTCGCTGAGTCAGCGGCATTTGCGGTTTGGTTCGGCGGCGTTAGAAGTGATAGGGATTCATCCATCCATCCATCCATCCATGCACAGCACTTAGCTGACATATTTGCTGCACATAAAAATTTCTTTGTCAAACTTAATGGACTAGATAAAGTTAGTTTGAAGTTTCAGAAACTGAAACTGAGTCAAATACTTCTCGAAAATGCTTTGTGGCATGCGCTTACCATTTAAATGAGTCGGAAAATGAAGAAATAGAGAGAGAGAGAGAGAGATAGAGAAGGCAAAGCAATAATGTTGATGATTCAATTGACTTGCCAATATTATTATTATTGTTGCTGTTGCTATTGCTGTTGCTGTTGCCTCTTTCGCAATGATGATGAGTCGACTCTGGTTGCAAGTATTTGGTTACTTTGGCAGCGGCGTGTCTCTTTTATATAGAAATTTCATTGCAATTTGAACTGTTTTGTGTGGCAGATTGGGAACAGAACACACCTTGAAACATTTTGTCGTGCTTTGTGGGGCTTTTGTCATGTTACTTACATTTTTTTTTTGTCTTCTTTTCTTTGCTTGCGAATGAAGCGTATAAGAGGCGGGCTCTGTAATCTGAGGCGTCTCCGTTTCCCACGTTTTCTGGTCGTCGCCATATTTACGATGCAGCAATCGAGTGAAGAGTGAAGAGAGAGGAGGGGAAGCGGAGTTTATTTGCAACTTTTATCAGCTGCATTGTGCAATTTACTGAAATCGACTCCGGCATCGCTTGTGCCCAATTAACAGGCTTTTGTATGCGAACCAAGGAATCAAGCGACCAACTGCGTTGCGTTGAATGGATTGCATCTGTTTAACTCTCAAGTAGCCTCAATTCCCTTCTTCGTCTCACTCTGGGGGCCAAATTTCATGAAATTTCAACTGTTTACTGTAAAGTATCTTAAACGGTTCAGCTTTAAGATGTCTTGCCACAGCTTGCCACAGCTGCCACTGCAACTGCAACGTCAGCGGTGGCATCTTTGGCTTATTTATGCTACGATTTGTTATTGTTCATTTGTTGTTTACACTGCAAAACATAAACTAAACAAGCGCCGCTCGCTGCTGGAGGCAACAAACAATCGAAAGGGAAAATTCAAAGAAATAACAATTCAATCATCGATTAGACAACGCGACACAACAGCGACGATGATTGGCAAATGACTTGAGCAAGTTGAGACTTGAGTATTTTCTACTTTAAACTGTGTAGATTTCCGTGGCAATATTATACCGATTAACAGCTCATTTTTCACGGTCAACACAAAAAACTATTCAACTGTAAACACACATTTCAATAGATATTTTGTTGTCCCCATAAACAAATGAGTAAGAATGCTATATTCGAGTGTGCTCGACTGTAAGATACTCGCTAGCCATTTTTAATGAAAGCAAAATAGTGAGGTATTATACATAAAATATACCAAAGTAATATACTACAAAAATACTAAAATATTCTGAAAGCTATATTTAGTATATTGCTATAGTATTACATAAGAGCCAAACAATGCGATATTTATCTTAAATTACCCCAAATTAATATACCGCAAAAATACTATAATAAACCGAATGCTATATTGGGTATATTTTAACTACATAACAGCAAAACTTTGCGGTATTGATTTAAAAAAAAACCAAATTACTATACCACAAAATACTAAATTATACCGAAAGCTATATTTGGTATATTTAAACTACATAAGAGCCAAACAGTGCGGTATTATTCTTAAAATATACTGAATCAATATTTAACAAAAATACTAAAAATATACCAAAGGTTATATTTGGTATATGGATATAGTACGATAAAATATATACTTCTCAAATATACCAGATTGACAGTTAAAGCATATTTTTCGGATATTGGGTCGGAGATAATTCCACCTGTCTGTTACATTCATTTCCTGTAGCCACGATTTTATAATACCCTTCTACCCTAAGGGTAGCGGGTATAAGAAACGAAATCGATTCAAACAAATTTAGAATTTTGCCTGCTGAGTAAACATAAAAATCAATTGACAGGTTTCTTTTGGAAGCAGAAAGGTTTTCATCTGGAAAATTATCGCGTATCTAGCTGGTTAAGCACAGCACAGACTTTGTTGTTTGGCGCATTAAACATGCATATTAAAGGTAAATACTTTTTCCATATGAGGGAAACGGAAAAAAACGAAAAGCGTTAACAGTTGCTGCAGCTTTTCCATTTCCCACTTTTGGCAGCACATAAATAATGCGCTTTAATTACTGCGGCTTTACAAGACGGACAGAGACGTGTATAAAATGAAATATATAATAATGTAAGAATGTTGTCGACTAGTAAATACCCTTTATACAAGAAAGAAGCTTTCCTCTAACGAGGGTATCCTTGCAGTCTTTGGCGTTCAACTTGTGTCAGCATTAACTTGAAATGTGCAAGTAAATCGTGTTGAAAAGAACTTAACATTTGCATTATGACCCTTTGGGCGATTAATATTTAATTGCTGCAGCCTTAATTATTGATCAATTGGCAATGGCAAAGCGGACACGCAAGCCAAGCAGCAGATCCCAATTATAAGTGCGGGGAAAACACAAATGAAACATGGAAAAATTGAAAATGAACAAACAACTTAAACAAGAGAAAAAAGAGAAAAAGGATAAAAAGAAAATGCAAGCAATTTCCGAATGAAGCGAGCAAATTACATGCCAAAACCATAAGACAAAAACTGTTAAGAAGCGGAGCAGGAGGAGGAGGAAACTGAACTGAAACTAAATTAAGCGCCTTTGACACTGGTAAATGCAGTTTTCCAAAAAAAAGACAATCAAAACAAAAAATTTGAATGAAAATTGAGAGATGGGGAAAAAAGTGGAGCTACCAGAAATTACGAGCACACACAGTTTTATTTTAGTTTATCACACGAATTGAGTTTGCAAAATGCGTAGACGACATCGACGACGACGAAACAAGTTGCAGGATGTGGCAGAGATACGCTAGATAGATAGATATAGATGCATCAATTGAAAATATATATCGGGGAAAAAGGAAAATGTCAGAGAAAAAGGCGAAGAAGTTGGCAGAAAGAAACGAAACGAAAAAAACGTTGACAAGCGTAAAAGGCGCCCGAGCACAGAAGGGACAAGTGTTAAAGGCGCCCAAGCACAGAGCACAGAGGGATATGTCACACAGCTAAAGAGAAGTAGAAGCAAACACACACAGCCAGGCAGACAGATAGACAGACAGACAGACAGACAGACGGACAGACAGACTGGCACATATGTGCACGACTTGTGCGTGAAATCCTTTAAAAAGGCAATTTCGGGTAGCACTTAAATGCAGACACAGAGACAGTGACACACACAAGGATAAAGGCGCCTGCGCAGGGATATCAGCAAGGAGCACAAGTGATTGGCAATGTAAGGGAGAGAGAGAGAGAGAGAGTGGAAGTTGGCAGCTTGCTGGGTTCGTTCCTGTGTACGCATAACTAGTTGAAACGTTGCCTTCTTCGCCTAGCGTTGGCATGTGGCATGTGGCATAACTTGCCAATATACGATGCGTTCTTGTTGTTGTTGTTGACAGGATGCGGGGGAAGCTGCAGATGCAACTGAAGCTGATGCTGAAGCTGTTGCTGTTGCTGGCAGCAGCAGCAGCCTCGCTCGCATATCCTGAAACGCATAAAATTGTGTCACAATAATTTTGCATGGTTCGTCGGCAGAGAAACTTGCCGCATCAATGCAACTGACAGGATGCAATGTGCCTTGAATGGGGCGACGTCGACGACGACGACGATGAGGATGGCATTGCATAATTGCAATTAACACGCAGCACATCCAACCACGGATGCTTATGATGATGGTGATGCTACTGATGCCGATGCCAAAACACAGTTACTTAGTGCAACGATAACTTCCTTCTTCAGTTGCATGTGGCAACATTCTGTGGCATATCCTCAGCCACACTGAGGCGTGTGAAAAGGCGACACTGGCAGGCATATTATATTATTACAATTGTGTGTGCACTCAAGTGTGCGGGAAACACTTTAGAACATCAGCAGCGAACACAAAATACGCATACACAATAGCGAAAGCAATTCACAAAATTTCACATGAATTCCAGAACTGTTGCAACACACTGAGGCATAATCGAAGTAGAAGTTGAGCAACACAAAAACTCAAAACTGAACAACAAAATCAACGCCACACACACAAAAGGACACTTTGAGCGCATTGTCCCTTCTTTAATTTTGCTAAAATTGTCGAGTGTCTGTACAGTTCACATTGGCTATATGGGAAACAGTTGCTATAAAGGAAATACACAGAAATAAACTCGTATATAACGTGCTTATTAAAGGGATTAAAAAGGTAGTTTTCTTAGGGGTAACAAATTTAGCTTAAGGTGACTATTTCCCATGCCTTTTATTTATTGAATGAATTGATACTTTAATCGCTTCATTTTATTTCAAAGATTGCAAATTCTATTCCCTATTTTATAATTGTGTTAATAGTATTTTCTTTTTCAAAGGGATTGACGTAATAAATTCTATTTTATTTGATGCTCTAATTTCAGTCGATTTCTTTATTTTCAAATAGCTATTAAGAGGATTGAAATAATGAATAATAAATTCTATTTTATTTGATGTTCTAATATCATACATTTTCTGGCACAATTATTGTGCCAGTTTTTGTGATTTTCTTTTCTATTTTGCTATCAATCAACTTTAAAAGGAGTGAACAATTGCATCATAAATTTTTATTTTATTTGATGCTCCAATTTCAGTCAATTTCTTTATACTTAAAACAATATAAAAGATAATAAAGTCTATTTTATTTGATGTTCCAATTTCATACATTTTCTGGCACAATTCTTGTGCCAGTTTTTGTGATTTTCTTTTAAAAGGAGTAAACAATTGCATCATAAATTTTGATTTTATTTGATTCTCCAATTTCAATATAAAAGATAATAAACTCTATTTTGTTTGATGTTCTAATTTCATACAAATTCTGGCACAATAATTATGTCAGTTTTCATTATACATAATAGTTATTGATTGCTGCCCAAGAAGCGCAAAGTTTTTATCTCTGTGAATCATCCTTGACACATTCTTTGCAAATTTGCTAATCAATTTAATATTTCCAATGTTTACACATTTCTTTTTGGCATACTTTTAAATAATAAATGCCAAGACAGGCGGCACGCAAATGAAATTAATAAGTAATCACATGTGCAGCGCAATTTTTGCATATTATTACACAAGCAAATAAATTCCATTTCAATTTTTATTGAGTGCATTTGAAATGTGCTAAATGACTGCGACCTTTATCCGCTGTCAAACGTTTTTGATATGAAGTTTTTACTGTAGTTGGAGTTGGAGTCGGAGTCGCAATGAAACTTGTGCCCCTTGCGTTACGTTCAACGTTGAACGTTGTACAATTTGCTCAATAACACGACAGGCTGAAAGGCAAATCAGGCAGGCAACAACAACGAATGTGAACCGCACACACACACACATACACAACAGCAATTCGATGGCAGGCCAACTAGGGTGCCATTCTCAGGCATCGGTGGCAGCAACATGATGTTGCCCCCTCTCCCTCTTTCCTCTCTCTCCGCTGCCAACCCCTGCGCGTGCGTGTGAAACGTGTCCGGGACGCTTGTAGCCAGTTACTTTACTGGTGGCAAAAACACAAAAGCGGCAAAAACTGCACACCAAAAAAAAAAAAAAAAAAAAAGAAGCAGCAGCAGCAGCAAAAAAAAAAAGTAATGTAAGAATATTATATTTGTATAATGGCACATGAACACGAAATGAGCAACGCCAATGAAGACAGCATGAGTAAGAATGAGAGAGTAGAATACAATGTGAGAAAGAGATAGCCAGAGAACCCCACTTTAGCATTAAATGGGGGATTTTGGGGGCAACTCTCGGGTGGCGAAGGCGTTTGCTTTCAACGTGTGATATATTTTATTTTTATTGATTATTCGCTATTCGCTGCCATCGTCGCCGCCTTCTTCCACAACATGTACAAATTTCCCATAATAATTTTAGTTTTAGCTGCTGCAGAAAAATAAAAGTGGAAAAAAACAACAACTGCAGCATGCTATTTTGCTGGCGCTGGATTTAGCACTTGGCTAAGGCTCTAACATGCCATGGACACTTTAATCATGCTCATATTTTATGCATATGTGGGTGGAGTTCAACAGCAGTATAGAAGGGGAGGGGGAACCGATAGAGAAAGTGTATCTTCGCAATGGCATAAACATTTATGCGCTCAATATAGAGAGAGAGAGAGAGAGAAAGAAGAGACACAATTAAGTGAATCTAATGCATATTCGCTTGGAATATTGGTCACGCAATCTAATTATGAAAGAGATAAATGCAAAAAGATTCCGAAATTTATAGTGATTAAATATTAGAGTTAGTAAAATATTTCAACTTTGCTTTCAAAGCGATTTGACTGCTGTTCGAAAATAATTTTGTTAAAATATATTCTCTATTTGTAATAAAATATACAAATAGTGTATTAAAATTCAATGAAAAACAAGTGAATCTAATTAAAGACGAGATAAAATTGCATACTTTAAACAATTTTTTTTTAATATAGAATTAATATTGCTAATGTGGAGAGAAATATTGAAATAGGTTTTGCTAATGAAGACAAGTAACAAGTAGGTTGAAAGATACCCGTTGATTATTTTCAGTAAGACCATATTCTAATATTATACTGAAAATATACCATAAAAAGCTTAAATATACTTTATTCAGTATGTTGACATAGTATTCCTTTCAGAATATACCAAATATGTAAAGCCTAGATTCAACTCAGTAAATATATGAAACGAAAAATATGTTCATTCCATTTTCCTTAAATTCATCATTTCATACCAAAAATCTAGAGAGATATATTGAAATAGGGTTTCCTAATGACAACAACCACCAAGTAAGTCAAGTTTGCTTGTCTGAAAGATTCTTATAATATACCAAAAATATACCATAAAAAGCTTAGATATACCGAAAGCTTTATTTGGTATGTTGGTATAGTACTCCATTCAGACTATACCAAATACATATCTAAAGCCTAGATTAAAATTAGTAAATATATGAATGAAAAAATTTCGTTAAAATCATCATTTCATGCCAAAAAATATACCGCAAAAATACAAAAAAATACGCAGATGCGTAATAGTAATATCTATTAATATTTAAAAATTAGATTTAAACCAGCAAATATTTGAATAGAAGAATATATCTAAATTAAAATTAACTATATTCAAAGCAGAAATTAGCTTTAGCAGAGCATCTTGAAGTCGCCAGAACTGCAATTGTTGCAACTTGTCCCTATTTTGCTGCCACGCTTCGTTTCTCATAATGACAGCCGCAGCGGCAACAACAACAACAACAAAGAGGAGGAGGAGGAGGAGGCGACGCTCCGCTTTGTTGTTGCTGCAATTTTCATAATAAACCAAAAGCAGGCGACATGGACAACAATAACAACAAACACCTTGACCCAAATGCGCGTTGCCAACGCAGCAAAGTTTTGCCAACACCCCCAACCTAGGAAAATTCCCCCCTTTCACTCTCTCCCCCTCTCTGTCTTCGTCACCCACACACGGACAAAAGTAGAACCTCTCTCTCTCTCTCTCTCTCTCTCTGTCGTTCCGAACCTCATTTATCTTTTGGGTTACTCTTATTTTTAATTTGTCTAAACATTTTTTACATTCCTTGGCAACAACAAACAACTAGAACAAGCAACAACATGTTGCCAGACAAAAAGGCTTTGTTTGCATTTTCAGCACTCGCTTCTCGTCTTTGGGGCGCCTTCTGCATAAACAACAGCAGCAGCAGCAGCAGCCAAAGCAAAAGCAAAAGTCCCCTGTCCAAAAAAAACTAAAAATAAAAAATGCATACGCAAATTTATACACAAAACAGAAAACCCAACAAACACACACACATATACAGTAGTTATAGGTATGAAGATACATAGTAGATATATGTATCTGCCATATATCTCTATCTATGCACTCCCCCTCAACTCCTTGTATATGGAAATTTGTTGTAAAAAGCATATATTTTATGCACTGTCGTTTCGGTTTTGCCATATGCAAAAACTTTTCCTCAACGAAAAATGCATGCGGTGGAAATTTTCTATTCTAGGTTCATTTTCATTTATACTATTTTTTGGGTCTCGTTAGTCGCAGGCTCAAAAGGAGCATATGTATTTGTTAATCTAGTTGGTTATGAGATACAAGATCTGTGCATTGTTTCAGATTGAAATTTCAGTTCACTGGAATAACAATTACTTTCATTCAAGCATAAGAACAAATGTTTTTACTGTTAAAAGATCTAAGCGAATTCTTGGCATTCTTTTTTTGTAATTAGTTGACATTTTTATTATTGATTTGTATTTGTGTGCACAGCAGCTAATTCGCTTGTTAATCTGCAAGTTTATTTGCATGAATATTCTCATTAGAGAGCATGCAAGAAGTTGGCATAATTTTTGTTATTTATTTCGCTTTTGGCTTTTGTACAGCTGCAAAATTGTAGCTCTAACAAGATTTGCTCAGCTGCATTTTATGGGAATTCCTTTTTGTGGCTCTTGCCTTGTCTGCTTGGCATATTTTACGCATATTTTACTCTGGCCATGTGTAAGCCTCAACCCAGAGCGAGATAGAGACAGAGAGACACACACAGAGAGAGAAAGAGAGATGAAACTCTCTTTGTAAGTTTTTAATTAAAGCGAAAGTGTCGAAAAGGCACGCCGAAAATACACGACAAGGCTGAGAAAAACCAACGAAGCCAAGGCGAGGACATTGCTGTCCTCGAGGCTTTTGCTTCTGCTGCTTCTGCTGCCTTTTCTTGCTGCAAATTGTTGCAATTTAAGTTTCAATTTTTTTTTTTTCGAGCTGATCGATAACTTGGCAATTTTCGGTTGAACGCTCGTTTGCAGCTTCTTCATCATCGTCTGCTAACTAGAAAACTTTGTAAACTTTGCAAACTAGTGCGGAGCAATGGCAACATTTTTGACATTAATCAAGTTATCAATATGTTCAATTTATGTAGTCATCAAATCTACTTCTAACACGAAAACAAATATCAAAGAGGGTCAACAAAAACTGGGTGAGAATTTTGTGATTGAGTTGGGAGCAAACGGAACTGTGTGATGATTGCTGAGATTAAATCAAAACACAGAGAGACAGAGAGAGAGAAGAGGTCAAAAAGAAAAGAAAACGTGATTACAGATTTCGATATTGATGAAAGTAAGAATATACCAGCGACTCAATTATTCATGCATCTTAATACAGATGTTTGTTGATGATAAAACAGGGATAAGATGTTTCAAAAAATATATATTTCTCAATTTCCTAGCTGCTTACGAAATGAGTGAAGCATTAATAACTCTTTTGTATTCATCAATATTTTTTGTATGCATAAATCTAATCCGAAAGAATATACAATACTTTATTTGCATGGGAAAATATTTAGCAATTTGAGATCTTTCATCTTTTGACATTTATTAATTAATCTTTATGCTTGGTAGTCAATGCGAATAATACAAAATATTATAATCTAATCCATTAACTTTTTTTTTGCATTCGCTGTCGAGTTTATTGAGCCCAACTGTTGTCTGGCTTTTGAACTCCTCTCCTTTAAGCTAATCTTTTACCCGAAATGGAACTCGGCAATTTGTATAACATGCTGAACCCACGCGACAAAAGTTGCTGCTGCGACTAAACCAGATACTCCCAGAGCTACTAACAAAAAAAGAATACAAAAAACGTAAAAATTCCACAAAACAAATTCGTTTGGCCAAATTAAAAACTTGTCGTTTCGATTAGCCGCAAAACAGAAAACAGAAAACATGAATGTTATTTGAACATTTTCGGGGAACTGGTTTTACTTAACATTAGTGAGAACTTTGGGCGGTGCCAGAGATACGATTGCCGCTGGCTCTTAAATCACACGCAAAACACAAAAGAGGAAACAGATGAAGTGAGGAATACTTAAGGACGCTCGCGACCCTTAAAGCCAAAAAGGGTCCGCGACGACAGTTGCCAAAAAGGATGCGAGGTATCCGACGAGACAGAGGATAAAACAAAAGCCAGCAAATGAAAAGAAGGAGAAATACTGAAGAGAGAAAAAAAGGGCAATTAATAATAATTAATGTTTTTATCTTTTTGTTCAGCGTCGTCGTCTGTTGTATATATTTTCTTTCATATTATTTTATGAGCGCGGCGGCGGCGGCGGCAACAGGAAACTGACCAACATCAAAACCCGAAACTGAATACCGAACCAAACTCATCTGCAGGTTGCGGCTACCTCATCTTCTTCTTCATCTTCCACTGCATACCCTGTAACCATAAATAAAATGGGGATCCAAACCGGATGACATAAAACGCTGTCACAGTGGCAAGAATATGAATACATTAATGTCCTTTTTTCTTAACAGATTAAAGATACTTTAGATAGATAAAGATACTTTTAGATATCGAATATATCAAAGGGTATTTCGGCGTCGTTCAATATGCTGTGCTGTGTTCCTCTGTTAATTGTTATTTTTGTGCCATTGTCGTCGCTCTGCATTTTATTACATTTCGGTGCCTGTGTTTGGTTGACTTAATTGATAATTGGTATTTTTTCTTTCATTTCTCTCATTTTTCCGCCCCATTTTTGTTGTATGTGCCTGCAATTTATTTAAATATTTCAACATAATTTCGTTTCATTTGTTGTTTGCAGTTTTGTGTGTGACTTTAAGCAAAAGCAATAAAGCCATACAAAAGAGGCAACGACGACACCAACAAGCAACGCACAAAAGTCAGAGCGCAAAAATAATTGTTGAAAAGAATCTGCAAACGCACAAAAAGATACAAAAACCCGAATGCCAAACAACAGGCAATAAAAAACCGCAGCAGCAGCAAATAAAGAAAAAGAAAAAACAAAACAAAATAAGAATGAAAAAATAAATTTCGGTATTCCATGCTTGTGTTTTTTTGTTTAATTTCTTTTTACCATTTTGTGGAAAGTGTTGTGAAGAGGCGTTCTAGCGTTTAAAAAAAAATGTTTGCGGCCATCGCCAATCGACAGCCGCCGCAGTCCGAAAATGTATCTTAAAGTTGTACAGTTGTTGTCGCTGGAATTGGAGTTGCTGTTGTTGTTGTTGTTGCGGACAGTTCTCGTTGTCGTTGTTGTTGTTGTTGGTCTTTTAAGCTGCGCCTTCAACAGCCAACAGCACGCGCAGCCAAATGTATCTGTGCATCGTGTGGTATGTGTGCTTGTATCTTTGTATCTCGCACGTATGTGCTGAGCTACAGTTTTTTGGTTTCTTGTTGTGCTTCTACTGCTGCTGCTGTGGCTGCTGCTGCTGGCGTTGTTATTGTTATTGCCTTTGTACAACATTTAAATGTTTAGCTGCCGTTTTGGTTTCATTTCGAGTTTGTGCTTCTTTCCTTGGCTTTCGTTGTTGATTTTTCTTTTCGTTTTTTTTTTCTGTTTGTTACTGGTTTCGTAGGCGTCAGTTTTATTTCAGCGAATTAAGCTAATTTAAAAGCGATTCGAAATTAACTTTAATGTGCGGCTGACTGTCGATGTCGATGTGGCGTTCGTTGTTCTATTGACGGCTTCCAAACGAACGAAGAAGCAAACTCTCTTTGCTTCAAAACACTTGCGCAGTCTTTGGGCCACGGAAAACAGTCCGTGGGTGTAGCTTGGCGTATTTTTAAGTGGCTTCCGTTAGTGTAGTAAGTGTGTGACGAGAACATGTATCTATTGAAATTGTTGTGGGTTAACTCTGCCAGGCTGACTGCATGTTGTTAGGCTCTGACCCAATTGAAGCCATCGTCATCGTCGTCGTCGTCGTCGACGTCGTTTGTCGTTGTAAAAAAATGGAGAAAAAATAGAGAGAATTTGCTGAAGAAGAGTTGTGCACATGCACATGTAGAAAGATGGTTCGATCGAACATACACACACACACACACAGACAATAGTGATATGTGTGTGTATCTAAATTGTAGGTAGCACAGGCATGTATCTTAATGAAGGCAATTTGCTTGTCGAGTTTAGGCAAGTTAGTTTACCGAAAATTGGCATATGGCCAGTAGCAACAAAAGCGCCCCATTCAAGTATACTCACATGGCCAAACACACACACACGCATACACACTCGTTCGCTCTCTCGCACACACATCATACATTCACATCGATTGCCTGTTACAGGAGCAGGCAGTAGCCAGGACATGACCAGAGAGCGTGCTGCACTCTGGGGGGCAATGTTGAATGTGAAATTCGTCGACGTCTTCGTCGAACCCAGTGAACCATCTATTTGCCCCTTGTCCTAGCTTCTTCCCTTCTTCCCTCCCTCCCCACAACAGCTCTGCTGCTGCTGCTGTTGTCTCCTTGTCTGCTACACATAGCGAAAGACGAGTTATGCAAGAGTTTTGTGCAACATTGCTGCAGTTACGTACATTTTCGGCATTATGATATGTGTGTGTATGTGTGTGTGTGTTTGCAGCAGAGTTTGCAACGGCAAAATGGCAATAAAGGAGCGGCAAACGATGGATTAAAAATGATTTAGCTGCTTAGAAATAGTTCCGAAAAGTCTGAAAGAAAATTGAATTGGAAGAATGGCAATCAATAGAAGACGAAACCTTTTCAAACTTTATTTATCATTGATGCTTTAAATATCGAATTCAATTTTCACAAACTTGCTCATTAAATATATAATCAAAACACTTTCAATTAGAGCACTTTGTAGACAGTTTTATTTCAAGCCGTGTTAGAACATTTCGAGCGCACTGTGCCACAGCTAAGCTTTCGCTCTCTATGCACACAGAAGCAGACGGAGGCAAAGAGTAAAGAGTCTGGCTTTAGCGTCAAAATGCCAAAACGAATTTTGCTTAAATTGCAAAATTTAATAATCTAATAAGGCAAATTTTAACAAACTATTTAATGGCAAAAATGTTTAGTTACCAACACCAGCAACAGAAAGCGGGCAAAAGAGCCGCAGTCGTAGCCGTGTCTAAAAATAGCCAGAGGCAAAAACGTTTAGCACAGACTGTGTCTTAGAAGGAGGGACGAAACCAACTAGATGGGCAAGTGTGTGTGTGTGTGTGTGTGGAAGCAAGTGAAGTGTAGTCAAGTTGAGTAGCAGCAGCAGAAGCAGCCGCGTTTAATGTCTGTGAAATTGAAAAATTTACTCTTTAATATGCGAACGGGAACGGGTTGCTGCTGCTGTTGCTGCTTCAGCTTCAAACTCAACAGTCGTCGAAGCATTGGCTGCCGGAAAGACTTTGACGTTGTTGGACATGCTGACAGAGAGTCCAACAAGCGAGTCGTCGGACAGTCAAACAGTCGAAACAGTGTCGACTCTGCTGGCAAATGATGTGGAAGCTGCCGTTGCTGCTGCTGTTGTTGCTGCTGCTGCCCCAAGTGCAGTTAGAGCAATTTCACAACTCACTAACAATCATTAATGCGTCGACGTCAAACGGCACTTGCCTCAGAAGTTTGGCGCGTTTTCAAGGAAGTCCACAGGCCAAGCAGCCTCAGCTTCAGCTTCAACTGAAGCTAATAAGCAGCTCCAACTCCAGCTACAGCTTCAACTTCAACGGCAGCAACATTCGCAAGTGGTTAAAGCCACAGTAAAATGTGCTGCAAGCCTAAATCATAAACTGCCGGCTCGATGGCTGCTTTATGAAATGGAAAATGCGCCACAAATGAAAAACAACACAAAATCAAATTCGCTTCTGGCGCTGAATGCTAAAAGATGGGGTGCAAAGCACAGCGCACAGTTTTGTGGTGTTTGAGTTCAAATGAGATATATACGCATTCGACCCTTGGGCGTTATTACAAAAAAAAAAAAAAATGAAATAAAAAAGCCAATCATAGCGTTAGCTAAATCGACATTTAAATAGAGAAAAAGGAAATTACCATGCGAAAATTGCAAATGGAAAAAAAGAAAAGCCACTTTCAATGGGAAAGATAATTAAACAATATCCATGTCAAACAATCAGGCTTTTCTTTGCGATATTCATTTATTTACATCTGCGTTACATAAATAAATAAAATTGTATTGTAATATGTACTTGCATCAAAAAAATAGATTAATGAGCTTTTAGATATAAATTATATTTTCATACCCGCTAGCCATAGAGTAGAAGGGTATTATAACTTTTTTGCCTGCAGGAAATGTATGTAACAGGAAGAAGAACCCAGAAAGTATATATATTCTTAATCAGAGTCGATCAGTTAAGATAATTTAGCCGTATGAATCTGATATACTTCGCACTCTATGGTATATTTTGTACTCTATGGTATATCGGGAAGTTTATAGTATATTTTGTAATCTATGGTATATTTGGAATTTTATAGTATATTTTATACTCTATGGTATATTTTACATGTATACACCAAAAAGACTCTTTGGTGTTAGTGCTATACTTATCTGATATATTTTAGTATTTTTGTGGTATATTAATTTAGAAAAATACCGCACTGCTTTGATTTTATTTAAAATGGGTATCGGGTAAATCACAGTCAATCACACTTGACTGTAGCTTTCTTACTTGTTTTTATGATATTATTCTAATAGCGCATTCAAATTCATTGAGCACAATTTCCATTTTAATGATAATACATGCGATATTAAAGTGATACTATTATTATATTTATTTGTGATCCATGGCAAAATACATTAACAAAAAGCAATTAAATCTGGACATACATCATTTTACTATATAGTATAATCATATTATATTTAATCGCTTTTATGGTCACTTCATACAGGTGACTTTATTGCAGTTACCTTAGCGTAATTGTAGATTTAGGCTGTCGGTTTATGACAGTTATCCCAAGTATATTTTATATAGTACTTATCAGCATAAAATTAAAACTAGTTAGCCTCAGTCAATGCGTCGTGTCATTGGCCAAATTCCCGTGTATAAGATACAAGCACGTATATGTTGTATGTACATAGGCTGAGTTTTGCTGTTTAACGACGTTTAAGAGTCTCGTCTCGGGTTTGAGAAATCTCTCGAAGAGATAGAAAAGTCCCTTTATGTGTTTGTAAGTATGCATATATGACAGCGTTGTTAACTTTTATTGGCGAGCTTTAAAGCAAATTTGTCTTGGCCAATGACTTTGCCGTTTGTTGCTGTACTCGATTTGTTGTTGTTGTCGTTGTTGTTGTTGTTGGTGTTGCCTTGGCCTCATCATCTTCCATTGTTGGCGCTGCTTTTGTTGTGGCTGCTGTTGCCGTTGCTGTTGCTGATGCTGATGCTGCAGTAAGGCAAAAGATTTATGACGCCGCGTACACGGCGCATTCAAAAATTGTTAAAAACAATTAGAATATTTTAGCAACGAACCGACGGCGACTATAAAAGTTATGCGATGCGGGTTACGGCAACCCAGAACTCTCAGTCTTAGTCTCTGTGTGTGTGGAGTTGAGGATGGGTTTTTGTTTTTTTCTCGCTGTGAAACGGGCCTCAGACAGCTGTAAAAATTATGCGCCAAATGACTTTGACAGCAGTCGTTGCGTTGGTCGGCAAAGTTAGCTTAGCTTAGCTCTAGCTTTTTGAGTTGCCTTCTGATGCTTTTCGGGTTGCCTCCTTTTTATTTTTATGGTCATAACTAAGTACTTATACGACTTATAATTTGGAATCTTTACGAGCGTCGAGAGTTCGTGTCGTGTCGTGTGTGTTGCTTGCTTGCCAAAAACGTTGTTGAACGCAACTTGAACTCTGACAAATTTCAGAGCGCATATCTAGTATTTATATTTTTGTTTTCTTACCCCAACTTGGTATTTTACCTAAGTATATTTTCATATATATATTTACTACAATTATTTACAAAAATTTCTGCGCATTTTTTCGAGCATACTTGAGGTTTACTTATTCCTCCATTATCTTGCTCAAATAGGGCTGCAGTTACACGACACAGTTGTTGACCTTAAAATATGCACAAAAGTTTTTCATCGTAGTGCGGAGCTAAAAATAACTCTGCAGTCTGATTTATGCTAAATTTTTATTAGCATTCCGGCACTTAAAGAGCATAGATTTGGCTTAGTTGATATAGTCTGAGACTTTCGCTGGCTCGTAAAATCTTTGTATGTACCTACTTACTTAAGCCGAAGATGAAGCTGGGAAGCTAAGAAGCTAGCCTAGCTACTACACACACCCATATGCTATATAACATACAATACATCAAATCATTTTGATCTCTGATGTTTGCAATTGTGCGCAACTTCGTTTAAGTCCCATAACTTAGCACTTATCAACGCTTCAGATACTAGCCAAACAACTTGTAGATACTTATCCATAGCTTAAGCACATCTGCTGCTGCTACCTTAGCCGAACGAACGAATGAACACACATCTTCTCCAGTAGAATTTTTTCCCTCATTCGGTTCATTGGCCAACGTGCAACAAATGCCTCGCCTTGCCACTTGACTCGTTTCGCTTTGCCTCGGCAACAGCAGCAGCCGGAGCTGAAGCCGGAGTAGACAACATCGATTTTAGTTCATGCCTCGGCTACTTTATATCATTTTAATAATGTAGCTACGAGGTATGTGTGCCGTGAGTATCTGTATCTTTTCTCTTCTCACTGTGTGCGGATGCTCAACAACAGCAAGTTCAAATAGTTTGCACTCAATTTCAATATTTTACACACAACCAACAAAAAAAAAAATCCCAAAATATCTCAAAAAAAAATAGCATAATAAAAGAAAAATATATGCGGCAAAAAAAAATTCAAATATTTTGTGCAGCTGTGAGACTTGGGCAAAACTTGGACTTGGAAGTTTCGCTGGGTAGAACATAAACATGCACACATAAGTATCTCATAGATACATATGTTTTATATATTGCTTATTATGTATTACCGCATGTTTGTGTCTCGTTCGGTTGTCGTATTTTTCGTTTTTTTTTTTTTTTTTTTTTTTTGGCCCCTCCGGGACACTCTCGGACAACGCAAAGTTGAAGTTGCGGCTGCCTTCGAGAATTGCGCTCGTTCTCCTCTCTCTATCTCTCTCGCTCTCTCACTCACTCGCATGGTAACTAATATGAATAACTAATAAATCACATTCGGACGGTGATTTATGTGACAGGTGCGTATTGCGATTTGAAATTGGCAACAGTTTCAGTTTCGACTTCCATTTAGAGTTCACAAATTGGACATCTACTTATGACTCTTCGATCTCCCTTCTGTTCCAAGCGAAACGATTTTCCCCTAAAAACCAAATTTCGATTTCCATTAGCGATGCTAATTTTCTTACCCACTCGCAATTTGCTTTAAAAATTGTCAAATTAGTTGCAGCCAAAAAGGTGTAATTTAGTTTGTTGTGCTTGAGCTTTTGACTTCAGCTAAACAATTATTCGACTTAACATATTTATGCCGTCTTCTCTCGAAGCAGTTGAACTGCTCACGAAATATGTTAATTGCTCCATTAATTCTGTCGCTTGTCTAACCCAATTTCATTTTAGTTATTATTTTTATCTGAGTGTTGACTTAAATCAAATTGGCGCAGCAGAATTTTATATTATAGAGCAGAAGAGAAAGTTTGACATTGGGAAAGCGAAAAATGCTCTAAAAATATTTTTAGAATTTTAGTAAGGCTATTAAACATTAAATTTTTATGCTGAAAATCGTATGAAGTGGTTTTATAGCTTGATTATAAAATCGTAAAGAGTAGAGATAATTTCGAAATAATTTCTCAAGACTTTTAGAATTTTATTGATGTTAGTGAATATTAATATTATGTAGTAAAACACATAAGTAATTAATAAATTTTATTATTCCTAATAAAAATGTTGTCACATGTAGAGTAAATTTGGAGATTAGTAAAAATGATGTAAATTTATTATTGAACTATTGATTCATATTGACAGTGTGCCCAGATGAACAGTTGTAGGTATAAGTTTCGGTATAAGTATATACTGAAAATATAAATTACTATTGGTCTATTGTTTTCATAAGTGAAGTTTATTTTGAGGTTAGTAAATATTAATATATTTATATTAACATAAATAATATAATTCTGACAATCATACGAAATATTGCAATTATTACAATTTTAGAAAGCCTAGAAAATGTTAAAATGTAGAAATATAAATTCCTACAATCATTGTTTCTATTAGAAAACTGTTTCGTGGTTGGTATATATTAAAATGATATACTGAAAACTATAATCATATTTTCATAGCTTGATTATAAATTCGTATAATCATTGTTCTTATTGGAAAATTGTTTTCACAAGTGGAGATAATTCCGAGATAATTTCCCATGCGGGCAAGCAAACTACATATCTTTCCATTTCTTTTTCGTTCTTGCATTTCTTTTGTGTTCATTTAGCTAGAGAGTTGTCAAATTACTATTGGAGCAGCACGTGATGAACGACTCGCCCTTGGTTTAACCCCAAAAAAGACAAAAAAAGAAAACTAATGCGCTCAATTACACATTTCCTAGGAAACTTTGTTAATTTGTTGACTACAACAATGAGTCTCGAGGAGACCACAGACAGCTCACAGCTCACAGCTCAGTGGCTCTTTGGCTAACTGACAGTCTGTTGACCACACGGCAACACCCCCGCAGTGTTATTAGCCAGCATTGGGAATGGAAGAGAGAGAGGAGATATCTATTTGAAATGTTGCCATTATCTGCCATCTATGTATGTGGCTGTCTCCTCTCTCTGAAGGCAGCATTGCAACCAGACAGCGCTCATTATGTAACCTCTCATAATTCTTTCATTAATGAAATTCCCACACGACGTCGACGACGACGACGACGACGACGATGTTTGTTGGACGTTTCCACACATTATGTAAATCTTTACACAGCACGCAGTCCACCCATTTTCCATTTAGTTGTTGTTGTTGTTGCTGTTGCTGTTATTATTCCTTTGCCTTTGCCGTTGCCTCTGCCTTTATTTCTCCTCATCCTTGTCAACTAATTTCAGGGTTGTGCTCGGTGCGCTGTCATGTTTTTAAAGCCTGTTTTAATTTTTTACTGCTTCAAAGGGACGACGAGCTGAAAGAGAGCGAGAATTCTGGCCTGGCTTTTACTTTCCTTGCCTGCTGCCTCAGCGTGTGTTTCTTAAATGTTGGCCAAAAACAAAGAAACAAAATGAGAGAAGAGACGAACAACAACAACAACGAAAGAAAAAAAAGAACTACCTGTTTCACAAAACCCACACACACTGCCAAACACTGAGGCAACCAAGCCCCAAAGCAGCAGCAACAACAACAACGCGTTGTTGTCTTTTCGACTCACCTTCCTCGCTCCTTCTCTGAGGCTGCTCTCTGTGCCTTTCTGGCTACTTTTAAATACCCTTTACCTTGGCCATATTAATGCGGCTCCCACTGTTACTTATGTGCATTGTTGTTGTTTCTGCTGTGACTGTTGCTGTTGTTGTAGCTGCTGTTGCTGTTGTACTTCACATGTAGTTTGGTTGTCATTTGGCAGCGCCCGCTGTTTAGTGTCCAACATGAGGGCCGTTGGTGTCAGGCATTGCTGTTGCATTGGGGATCACAATCCTCTCTCTCTCTCTCTCTCGGGCGGGTTGGCGGCAGAAGGAAGCCTCAGATGTTACTGATGCTGATGCTGTGTAGGACTCCGTTGAACTCTCTTTTGGTATTGGTATTTCACTCTGATGTTGTGTTTGGTTGGTAGCCCCAGCGACAGTTGTTGAAATTAAATGCTCACATGTGGGTTTTATTTTCTTGTCTCCACCGCACAAACAAAACGAAACATAAAAAAAGGGACAGGCCAAAACGAAAGGTGAATCAGTCGCCGCAGTGGGCAAAAAAAAGGGCTTTGAAGACTGCCAGGCAACCTAAAAGGCTGTCCAAAAAAGCAGCAGCACAGTAGCCGCCACAACAACAACAACAACTGCAATAACAGCAGCGATTGCGACAGCGATGCTCAAGTTGTCTAGGCTGGTCAAACATATAAAAAGATGATTTTGTGTTGTTGCATTGCAATAAAGTTGTGTGTATACTACATGCATTTATTGACAAAGAGGTTAGCTGGAAGAGTAGGCAAGAAAATAAATTATAATTTAAGTAAGCACATCAATATTGCTTAGAATACTGCTTAAATAATTTTTAAATTAATTAATAAGTTCATATCACAACTAAAGAAATAAATATTTGTTTTAAACATTTATTTAGAATTTTGTCCCTATTCATTAGAAAATATTTAATTTCTCAAATATTTTTATACCCGGTCTTAGCTACTTTGTTTGACTATTTGGTATATTTTGTACCTTCTGGTATATTTTCATGGTATAGTATATTTTTAAGCCAGTCCTATGTGTATATACCAATATAACATTTGGTATATTTTAGTATTTTCAGTATATATTTTCGGTATGTTTAATGAATAATATCGCATTGTTTTACATTCATTAAAATTATTTTTAGAATACTGTGTTATTCAAAGTAGTTACCAGGTATCTCACAGTAGGTTTCTTACTTGCTAAAAACGTAACACTTTTAATAATTATATTTATTAAACTTTAGTTCAATAGAAAAGTTGCTTAAAGCACTTTTAATGTTTCTGAGAAAAATACTTCTTTAAATTTATAAAGCTTTCCTCATATAAATTTCCGTTAACAAAAGCTGCATTTACTTGTCAAAAATATCATTTAATATCACAACACTTTCTTTTTGAACAAATCACTCAACTATGTTATTAATGTACTTTGCGTGTACATTTTCAACATAGTAGTTGATATCACTTACGTTTTTAATGAATTGTTTGCCTGAACTTCGAAATCCACTAGAGCAGCCCTCGCATTTATTATTGAAGTGTCCATCCATGGCTTTGCTTGCTTCGCCTCCTTTTCGACTGCAAATCAAAATCAACTTTATTTTTTGTATGCTGTAGATGCCAGCACTCAGCACGGCAACAACAACAGCAGGAGCAGTTGGAGGCACTTCATTTGCCCGCTGGATACACTCGACTCAACTCGACTTGACTTGACTTGACTCCACTCCACACCACTCTCGACTCAGTTGAACTCTTGAGGAAGAATCGAGAGGAGGAAGGGAGTGTATTGCATTTATGGTTGCATTTACTTTTTAATTTCGATTGTTGTTGCTGCTGCACTCCTTTTTCGATTTTCAAGTGGAGTCAATTTCTTATGTCATGACAAGATACACGACGAATACAAATACGAATGCGAATACGGTCTAAAGCCCCAAAAGGTCAAAGGCATGTATCTCGATGTATCTCTCTCTCTTCTCTCCTCTCTTCATTCTCTGGCAGTGGACGACAATCAAAAATGCCAGTTCAGTCAGTCAGCAGCAACAGTTTTGCTACGGTTTGGGGATCTTAATACACCATGCAGCTCATTCTCTGATTTCAGATTTTTGGGCTTTTGTTTGCCCAACAACAGAGAAGCAGCAGCAACAGCAGCAGCATCTGTTGTCGCCCGTAGAATTCTTGTGTGTGCTTAAATATCTTTACTTATTTTTGGACATACTTGATTGAAGTATTTATGAGATTTCAGGCATTTGTGTAATTTCGCTTTGAGCTTTAAGTTTCCCTAAAAACGTCGGCACAAACATTGGACACCAAAAACAAAAGAGTTAAATTTAAATGTAGTCAACAGCGACAACAACAACGCACCGCACCGCACAGCAGCCAAAAGCAACAGCAACAGCAAAAGATACAAATAAATATGTATATTTACATATGCATGGTCGTCCCAGCCATGTTTGTCAGATGAAAAGATATGTCTTTACATGTTTTAATTTTCTTGGAAATTGTTGTGTTCAACTCTTAAGCCAAGCGAAGCCGGTGTGGTGTCGTCGCCATCGCCAAAGTCAGAGAGAGAGAGAGAAAAAGAGACACCAAAGCCCAAATCCAAAAGTGTCTTGTCTGTCATTCCGTCCGTCTGTCTCTCCGTCCGTCTGTCTGTCCGTCTGCCCGGGTCTTTGGGAGCCTTGTCTACTATGCGCGCGCCTCTTCTTCTTTTTGAGCAGACATATTTTTCATTGCTTCGTGTGCTGTTTTTAAGTGAAATGTTAAACCTTTTGACAGCGGTAGTTTCTTATTTAATTTATTTTATTTGCGGTATTTACTTGTCGGTTGTGTCTGTCTGACTGTTAGTCGGTTGCTTTTCTTCTTCTTACAGCTTTTTCCTTAACGCTCTCGGAATTCAATTTTTGGCTTTTCTGTTTAGTTTTTTTGTTGTTGTTGTTGACTTCTTGTTGTTGTCTGCGTATCTTAATGTCATACAATTGACATAGTTAGGCTTCCCATCTACTCCAGCTCGACTCGTTTTTGTGGCCAGTAATTAAAGTTGACAAAATAAGACTGCAGTAGTCGGTAAGCATTTTAAATGAATCTCTCTGCTTTTGCTCTCCACAAATTGTTCTTGATTGCGGCGCAAAAAATAAAACACAAACAGCAACGAAAACGAAAAGTGTTGGCAAAAGTAACTTGGGCTATCAAAATGAGTTTGTTGCCAGAGCAAAGTTCGACTTTTCGGGTTTTTCCTCTTTAAGTTATTGCGCAAGCAAAGTTCCTTAGAACTGAGCTAAAATCTAGTTTACAGTACAAAATTTAACATATTTTCTCTCAATACTTTTCTATATCATTTGACATCTTATTATTATGATCATTTTTGTAAATTATTACTTTTATTTTCTAGGAAATTAAAGAAAATTATGCCTTCTTTAAAGCCACCCCCATTCATTGTCTAATTAGTTTATTTATCATTTTGAAAATTCCTCGACTCCCTCAGCTAATTTAATGCTGGAATTAATGTGGCGCATATGTCTGGCTTGTTTCACAAATTATCTATATTGGATTTCATACTTATGGCAACTTTAACCTATCAAATCATTCATTCTCGCTTCTCTCCCATTCCCGTCTCCAATCTCTCTGATGGCTTTGGCGCATCTCTCATACTGTCTGTCTCTAACCATTTATCTTGTCTCAAGTTTTTCAACTATTTAAACTTTAGATTACGACAATTTCACCATTTTTCTCGCTCTCTTCCTCTTCCCTTCTCTGTCTCTATCTCGCTGGGGATTCACCATTTGCAGCAGTGGCAATACTAAACAGACAGTCATCTAGAAAATTACAAATACCTTTTGCCATTGCTGCGCACATAGCACTAGAGAGTAGTTCTTCATCTTGTTTTTGTTAGTTGTGTTGTGTTGTGTTGTGTTGTTTGGAAAGAGAGAGTAGCATAGAATTCCAATCAATGCTGCTGAAGAACTTTCTGTGGAGCGTCATTTCTCAAGCTCAAAACGACGAAACGGGCGCAACTTTGGATTATTAATTACATCAGCAACAGCAGCAGCCAAAGCAGCAGCAGGCAAAAAGATTGTTGAGATTTATATGTGGCCCAAGTGAATCGAAATCGAATCCCGTGAAAAAGTTCCCTGTGATGAAAAAGTAGTTGAAATATTCTGCCATACAATACATATACCATAGACTAACTGTGTCTCCACCTTTCGGTTTTGTCTGTGACAATTTTGACTTTTATAAATATTTTGACTTGGTCTTTTTTGTTGTTGCTGTTGTTGCTGTTATTTGTGGGCTACGCTTTTGGTGCTGCCGTCGGCGTATCTGTGACAAAACATCATTCAACGTGTGCAATGATTGATGATGCAACTCAAAGGCAACTTGTACTCAATTTTCAGTATCCCCGCTGCGTCTGCACACTCACATCGTTGTCGTTGTCGTTGTCCTCTCTCTCTTCGTCATGACAAAATGTCACAAATATTCTACAAGCAATTTGTTTAAATATCGCATAAAAAGCCCGAGAGTGTGCTGCAAACCAAAACGGACCATGGGGCGCATCGTCAGAGGATTGCGTGCCTCACAAAAAAAAAAAAAAAAAAAAAGAAGAGGGAAGCAAAAAAACACATTGAGAGATGATGGGGCAGATGAGGCCAACCAAAGCAGCAGCAGCAGCAGCAGTGATGTTGTTGCAATACCAGGTGCTGGGAAGAATAGGGGAATGGGGACGGGGAGACGAGGGGAAAGACTGGCGCTGTTGGCTGCCACAAAAGGCGCGCGCAACCGTGCGGCAATTAATATGTGAGCAAGCTGCAACATTGGCCATTACCATGTGCCTTCAACTTGAACACAAAATAGTAAACTAAAAGGCGGTCGAGTCGCATGAGAGTGTTCTCGTTGCAGTTGCTGTTGTTGTTGTTGTATAAGACGTAGATTCAAAGCTGGAGTCGAGGCTGTTACCAACGGCAACAGCAACAACAACGGCAACAGCAACAACAACGGCAACAGCTACATGATGTGCAATTACAAGGCGCACTGCAACAGCTAAAGTAACAACAACAACAACAACAACAAGAGCAACATAAGTGCAATCGCTGCCTGCCCCGCCTGCATAACTTGCAACAACGCGGGGCAAGAACAAGAGAAGCAAGAAAATATTGCATCTTCTCAAGCATTTAATCTTCTTTGCGCCTTTTTTAACCTTTTATTATTATGCCTTCAACGTGCAAACGTTTTGCTACGCTTTTGCACCCCTCCTCGCGTCTCTGCCTCGCCGTCTCTGCCACCCAATCCCAAACCTTCTTTCCGTTCCGTTCCATTCATGCCACTCGCCTCTTATGCCTTCCGTTTCGCTCGCATTTACTCACACGCCATGTCCCCAGTCTAGAGATGGAGACGAAGTGTTCTCCCTCCCCTCCTTCCCTCTCCATGCATCCCCAAGACGAATTGAAGCTCCTGGCTTTGGCTTTGGCGCTGTCTTTGGCTTTTGTTGCAGCCAAAAGCTTTTGTTGCTAATAATTTCTTTTCTCTTTGGACTCCTGACTCCTTGTGTCTGTCTGCCTCGCTGGCTGTGCAATTAGAATGCGTGTTAAGTGCAGATACATATAACCAGATACACAAAAAAAAAAAACCAGGAGAGGGATTTCATTCGCAGTGGCAACTTTGGGCTAGACTGGAATGTGCTGCACCCTATAACAGAACTTGCATATTTATTTATAGGCAAATCATGGCCCATAAATTACATGGCACAATCACAAATTTAATTAATTTTTGTTTTCTGGTTGATTTTAACCCTTCGCCGACTACAAATAATAATATAATATGACATTGTTTCGCTTTTCAACAGGGTTCCGGTTCTTTTTTGGGTTCTTAAGCCGTTGATTGGAATGTTTTTTTTTTTTTTTTTTTTGTTTGGTATTCACATTCGGGTCTTTATCACTACCCTTGGTCGATAGCTAACACTCTTCTCTCACTCTCTTTCTTTCCCCGCATAAAGCCGATTTCACGCTCTTATGTAGGTGGTTGGAAACTGCCTGAGAGATAGAGAGAAACAGAGTTACGAGGGTTTCTGTATTAACAATGGGTCTTATATGGGTTTAACAAACAGCTTGAACGTGAGGATTTTCAATTAGATGGCTGGCTCGCTTGTTATTTGAATGGTAGCGATTGACTGAATGCATTTGGGGAAAGCTCTCGCGGTTTATAGCGGCAATTTGCCTAAGTGAAATTTGCATTAATCCTCCGGCCAGGCAATTCCAAAATCCTCAAGCTATAATTGTGCAGCTATGCAGAAGTAATTGCGAATACAGAAAGATAACAAAACAAACACACAAACAATCAGACAATCAGACAAAACGCGGCAGTTTTCCATTGATTGCAGAGCGGGAAATTAAGAGTATGACATTTGCATATTCAGCAGAAATACTATGAAGCGAGCAAAAAGTATTTCAAATTTCAATTTTATTTTCCATTTAATAAAATATTCTAAAGAACTTCAGTTCAACAAAAAGTATTCATAGATTCATAAATTATACATTGAATTGATGATCGTAAATGAAAAGCCATTTTGCTCGGCACATCGTCAATTACTTAACATTTTGCTGAGCTTTTAAGAGCTCAGCTCACTAATACAATCACATGTGGCAATCACATTTTATTGCTCAGCCCAGTCAGCAATGCTTTCTAAAATGCCCAAGCAAAAAGAATCTGACACGGACTCTCTGGCAAACGGACTCTGTATCTTATAAATACGATTACCTGGCTCACACTTTCAAGTGCAGCGCACATTGCCAAGTCGTTGTTGTTATTGTTGTTGCTGTTGCAGAAGCAGAATGAATGAGCTGAGCCCAGCTCGAGTCGAGCTGAATGCATTGCACGTTATAATTTCACGAAATATTTTCATGAAGCAAAGGCAATGAAAAAAAGCATCTACTGAAAAATGCATTAAGTGCAACGGCAGCAACAACAATAAGGAAGCTGTGTGCGCGACGTATGCTTAAAACAAAACTGGCTTCGGCTTTATGGCAGTGGCAAACAAACAAACAAACACACAAATAGCACACAGAGCGACATAAACATAGGAGAGCGCCAAGCGCAAACAAACTGCATTTTTAGTAAGGTTGGCTTAACTTTGTGACCATGTTTGTAACAGACAAAAAAGCAGAAGATCTAAATTTTAATATCTAAAAGATTCTGGCTTAAAGGTTTTTTAAATGGCTTGACAATACTTTAGTAATTCGCAAGTTGATTAATTTTATTTGGAATTACTTTATATGGTACTTGTATGCATTAAAGTATTATATAGAAGACATTCTGTCCTGATACATTATTGTTGTTATTATTATACCTTAAGCGCTGATATATTATGTTTGAATTTATATCATATTATTGATTGAGATGAAATGAAATAAAATCTAATGGATTTTTTCAATTTGCTTTATAATATAGTTATCTATTATATATATTATAATAAAAATATTATATTAAAAGTATGAATACCTAGTCGATGCCAACAACCAGCGCTTTAATATTGGTTTACAATACTTAACAAATAAGAAGCTGATAAATTTTGTTTTCAACTTAAATGAATTTAAGGTTGAGATAGATAATATTATTCAATTTTTATTTGTAATTTTTTAGTATATTATAATATTGTATTTAGTATAGAATATAGTATAGTAGTATATTATAATACTATATGTAGTATCATTATGCTTATTTCATTTTGTTAGTTTATTATAATGTTGTATTATTTTCATTAAATTTTGAATTATAATATTTTCGCATATATTATAATAATGTCTTTAATACACCAAGAGTTGTACTCAAAAGAGCATTGAAAAGTCTTGCTCTTGGGCCAAACTTTCTGCTAGCAGATGCTTTTGGCTGCAACTTTGCTTTTTTATGTGTGTTCTATAGGTGAGTGCAAACTGCAACAGCAACTTGTGACTGCAACTGCAACTTTGACTGCGACTGCGCCTTAATTCTGTCCACCGCTGGCATAGAGAGAACTAAATGCAGATAGAAAGAGAGAGAGAGAGAGACAGGAGCTATTGAGGAGAAGCATAACACACAACATAACAACATATAGAAAAATGCACTAAATCTCTGATATCCGAAAATGTTCGGTGTGCATCTGTGAGATACAAGAGCATGCCATGGCAAATATTAGAGCTATGTTCTGTTGTAGCTATAGCTAAGCTTGTTGTTCTTGCTGTTGCTGGAGGCTAAAGATTTCATGATTTGCACTTTTATGGAAATAATTTTTCGCATTCGCAGAGTAAAACTCTGCAGTGTGCGCTGTGTGCACATTTTGTGCAAGACAGCAATTAAAAATATTTAATTATCATGAAAAAAGTTGTCGGGTAACATGCACAACATTTCTCACATGACTACGAGAAACGATAGCTCATAGGCGCAACACAGAGCTGGCGATGTTGGTATTAGAATCTACCGAAAAAAAAAACGAAGAATATATATAGAAGGCTGCCAAACATTTCCTGTTCAAAAGAAGAAGAAGATCGTTTTTCTTGGGAAACGATTTGGCAGCGTGGAACTTAACACGTTGAGTTACGCTTTGATATCGACCGAAAACCGAAAAACGAATCCAAAAAAAAAACAAGAATCCAAGTCTCCTCTTGGTTTTTCGTATATTGTTTTTTAATGAACTCTGTCGCGCGTATTAAGCACGATAATAAACTAAATAATTTATTGATTATTTATGTGAGTCTGAGTCTAAGATAAGCGTGTATAAAATGAGTGTGGTTATGGTTATGGAATTACTTCAATATTCAACTGACAGCAGCTGAAACTGCGCCTATGTGAATGTGAATCGAAATCACTTAAGCAAAGTGGGAGGGCCGCAGGTTTATGATATTGCTTCGCGATAAGAATGGAAAGCTGAAAGAATTCTAGGTGCGTTTGTAGCATTTATTTAAATAAGAAGCGTACAAATTAAATGGACTCAAGTTGGAACTGCAACTGAACTCATTCATGGCTGTGTCGCATGCGGTGTAATTATGAAATTACTCACATATTAAGTGCAATTAGTTGAAGGAATGAGCTCCATAAACTAATTAAGTTGAGCAGGAGTTGGCAAGCGCAACGCAACACATCAAATGCATTCATTGTCTAATTATTTAAGATACCTCAACTCATCAAGGTATTTTATTTTATGCTATGCTGTGAAGCGGCGCCCTATTCTCTTCTTCTTCTTCTTCTTCTGGCTGCTGCTCTTACACGGAATGACCATTGGCCAGAAGTAGTTAAGTGCAATTTGTAATTGTGTCAGTGCCTGGGATGCTCTTCCAATTTAATTAGCCATTAAAACGTGTGTGTGAGTGCGAGTGCGAGTGTGTGTGACGTCACATGCCAAAGCGATGCCAACTACGTGACTGCAGCTCAGTTAAGTTTTAGCTCCAGCTTCAGCGCTTGCAACCTGTCGTCCCCTAAAGCATCAGCTTCAATTGTTGTTGTTGTTGTTGCCACTACCGAATGCCACCTTATCAGCTGAACATATCTTTGGGCTCTCCTATCTCTTTCTCTCTCCATCTTTATTCAACTGAATGCACTTTTATTTGCTGTTTGCTTGACCCTCTCCTTCATCACCTTCCGCCTGCCAGCTACGTTTTTACCTACTATTTGTTGATTGGCCTTAACTAATTAAGTTTTTCTCTCTTTCTATTTGCAGTTGGTAAGTGTGTGCTTTACCCATTCAAAGGGATTTCTTCTTCACTGTATAATCAAAGCATATGTATGAGTAAGTAAAATCAATGCGAATATCTTCTCATAAGTAGCAGACTGCTAATTAAGTTTCCAAATCTAACTGACTGCTTAAAGTCTTTACATGAAATTCAATATTTACTGACATTTGCATTTTATTTGAAATATTAGCCAAGTGCAAACAGAGAAATTGATAAATCAATTTATAGCAAATAATAAGGAAAATTACTCTTTCACAACTTTACTAAATAAATTACACAACTATTTCAACATTTGATTGCAACATTTACAATTAACTACGCATCAACTGTAATTTGTTTTAATAGTAAAAATCATTGCATATTTGTTAGTTATCATTGGCTTAATTAAATTGCCCAAGATTGTTGGATAATTATACCCGCTACCCATAGGGTTGAAGGGTGTATGTATCACATATAAGATTTATTTTTTTATGGGAAAAAACATCTACTTGCTACGAGATTTAGTTGTTTTAGCTGACAATCTTTTATATTTTGCACTTGATGGTATACATTGAACATACAACAAAACCTTCGGTATATTTTAGTATTTTTGCGGTATCTGAATTTGGTATATACTATGGGTGTTAGTTGCTTTGGCTGACAATCTGATATTTTTTCCACTCAATGGTATATCTGGTGTTTAGTACTATATCAATGTACCAAATAGAGCCTTTGGTATATTTTTAGTATTTTTGCGGTATATGAATTTGGTATATACTACGCGTCTTAGTTACTTAGTTAGTTGTTTTGGCTGATATCAATGTACCAAAAACAGCCTTTGGTATATTTTTAATATTTTTGCGGTACATGAATTTGGTATATTTTACGGGTCTTAGTTGCTTTGGCTGACAATCAGATATGTTTTGCACTCCGTGATATATTTTGTATTACTATATCAATATACCAAATATAATCCATGACTTATTTTAGTATTTTTTCAGTATATTAATATGGTATATTTTAAAACTAATACCGCATTGTTTTGCATTTATTCACAATGGGTAGCGAGTATCTCAAAGTCGAGCACACTTAAATATAGCTTTCTTACTTGTTTTAAAGTGTTTCCGCTACAAATCCCTACAAAAAAGTTGTTCCACTTTTCATGGTGCAGACACGGCGTATACGCAACGCAACGTCATGCAATGCACTCATCTTTTACCCATTTGCCATTAATGGCAATAATTGCTGTTCGCATTTAATTGACTGATTGCCACACACACTGAACATGTGAGATACGCAGGTGTCAATCGAAATCGATCGCCTCATGCAGACGTGGCACATACTTTTCACACATTTGCTGCGCTCTAAATAACACAAATTTAATTAAAATTGCCCGAAGAGTCAGCTAAAGAGAAAGAGAGAGAGAGAAAGATAGGCTTAATAGCATATTGAAATCCAAAAATACATTTATTTCCATTTTTTTCGTGTATCATTTTCATTCACTAAGCGTTGACAATCTTTGCAATTTTAGGCATTCATTCATAGTAATTCGCATGATTTATTGATGACTAAAGTGCCGATTATTAAACAAAACGGAAAAAAGAAGTAGAAATCAAATATGCATATTTATTTTCATAAAAACCTAATCCAATTGAATGACACTGTGTGTGTGTGTTTGTGTGTGTGTGTGTGTGACTAGTTTTGATATATTGGCAACAACAAAATAGCCGGCGTGCAGAGCAGAGGCCGGCAATCATAATAAATGTTCATTGAAACCTTTTAAAATCGCGCAAAATGCGGCGCACCTCAAATGAAGGCACTAACCCAACAATAAATTTCAACGCCGCCACGATCCGCACGGCAATCTGGAGTGCAGTGGAGTGCAGTGGAGACCAAAAGCCGCAGCCTCAGTTTCTGAGTCTCAGGCTGCTGCCGGTGCTGGCAAGGCACATAAACATTAATAAACTTGTTGCAATCCAAAAGATAATTAGCTGCACAGTCTAGGCAGTAACAACTTGTACCACACACACACTCTGCCTGCCACACCACTTTGCCACAGAGTGTTGCACCACGCAAACACACATCAATAAAATACAAAAAAAAAAAAAAAAAAAACAGCAGAGCCCTGACCAAAAGACACTGGGCGAACAATTTTTGCTATTTAGTATAGAGTTTCATTAAAAAACCACTACGAGCTCTCATTCTGGTATCTTTAAGATACACACACTCTCTGTGTGTATCTTTGTATGTGCATCTGCAACGCTGCTTTGTAGTCCCATGCTCGTCGTCGTCATCGTCGTCGTCGTCTCATGGTTGCCATTGCCGGCCGCCTGCCTGCTGTCGATCATAATTTAACATAAAAATGATTTGATTACTATAATTTCTTTTGTGTTTTGGTATCACCTGGTAAGCTCATTTACTACAACGGCAACGCCGCCTATTACTCACACCGGTCTCGAAGTCGAAGTCTTGCTGTCTTGCAGTCTTCTTTCCGTTGGGATCCCTCTTTCGACCAAGGCTAAAAGAACGGCTCCCAAGACCGCACCGCATGCAGCGTGTGTCGTTTTGTACGAAATATACTCTCTGAAACGATGTACAATAACTGCGGGACGCGGCTGACCAGATCCATTCCCCACACGAAGAAAAGAAAATGATAAAAAAAAAAAAAAAAAACAGAAACTTGCAGCGCCCCAGAGTCAAAGTCGAGCTGACAAAAAGGTATATAAAAAAAAAAAAAAAACCCGTCTTGGCAACCAAGTCAAGACCGCCGCCTATAATAATGTTGAGAAGCGAGCAGAGTGAGACAGAGATGAGAAGAAGTCAGAGACGAAGACGAAGCATGGCCAGTATAGTGTACTGTAAAAATATCTTGTTTCATGTGTGCGCTGGACGTTAATAGCAGGCCGACTCAACTCAACTCAACTGCTGCTGATGCCATCATCCGCTGTCTGTTGTCCACGTTGTCCCAACTTTTGCTGCATCTTCGTCGACTGAGCGCCGGTAAGCGAGTTCTTTTGGCTCTTTGGCAGTCAGTTTGAGAGTCCAGGCATTCAGTTCTGGCAGTCAACCTTAGCTGCATTTCATCATTCATGCACATTATGTGATCCCCCTCTGCTCTGCCTGCCCTCCTTCACTCTGCTCTCCCTGATGCATTGCAATACTCTAGCTGAAGAGCATCCTTGCACTGTGCAATTGTTTGCAATATGCGATCTATTTAACTTGCTCTTACATTCCAACAAGATTTGCTATTATTTTTGGCGTTGAAATTGTCTGCACAATTGATACAGTTAAATAGATATTGAAAAGATGGTTTATAACAAAGTTATTTCTTTAAAAATGTATGATATTAAAAATATCCAAAGAAATAAAGTAAATTAAAAGAAGTTGCAAGATTAAATTTATAGATTGAGATACTAATATATCAAAGGATGGACTACTTATTGGAATTACAAATATTAATAGAATTTACAAGGAAAATATAAAAACAGCACCTTCAAACCAAAGAAAACTTAAAATTTCAATCTACTTCGCAATCTTTATCAATATCCAAAGACATGAACTTTATTTAAGATACCCAAATCAATACTTTAAAAAGTTCTACAAGTTTAAGGATTAAAATATAATCTCATAAAATGCATGAATTTAAGAAAAGTAGTTACCATACATTGCGATACTAGTGTGGTAAAAGCAAGAGTATATTATATAGATTTTAAAATACAAATAAGAAAACTTAAAAGTTCATTAGATCCGTCTCGCAATCTCTATCAATATTAATAGCAAAAAAAAATGTTTAAGTTAGTATATCAAAAGCAATACTATTTCTTATTTATGTTATAAGTATTTAAAGAATTTACAAATATGAACATTCTACATAAGAAACGTACCATTCATTAGGCCTCGCAATCTCTGTCGAAATCTCTGATCTTTGATTCAAGAATTTCATCAGTTATTTCTGAAGCAAACATTCATTGTTTATCTGCAATCTTTGAAACTTTGATACCTTGTGAATGGAGTGCTTAACTATTAACAAATTACATTACGAGCTGCTTAAACAGAATCGCAAACATTTAGTGTGTCGAGATACGCAGCTTAACATTTAATATTATTCGCCAGCTGTAACAATTCTCGTCTTTTATTTATCACCCAATTCAAGACAACCTGTTTAATTCTTTATGCGTTACATAAAAAGAGTATTTAAGTTTCTGTAGTTTTGCAATTCACATGGTTTCTGTCTGTCGTGTCCTGCTGGCCAAGCTTAGAAGCAGATTGAGTTACATTGCTGTGGATTATTATCAACTGTATTATCTTCGTTTTTCCCCTTCTTCTTCTTCTTCTTTTTCTTGTTTTATGTTATGTTGTATTCTTCATTTTGGTATAACATCTTTGCCTTGGCGTTGATGACGGCGACGGCAGCAGCAGCAGCAACGAAAATAAAGCCAAATAAAATTTCGTTACGCTGCTGTTGCGTTTATTTCTCAGCTCTCCAGTCCCAGTTTGAAGCCTGACTTCGTCGTGGGTTGGGCTTTTGGAGGTATTCAGTTTTGGGTTTCGCTTACTTTAGGGTTTCTTCTGCTGCTGTGTTTTAATGATAGCAAGAGTTGTGCTTCTCTCTGTATTTCCTTCACTCGTCGTTAATGCCTTTTGGGTTTCGCATAATTTCATCGAGAGGGTTTTGTGTGTAAATTATGATCTGCGTAGTATTTACCAATTGGCATCGCTCAACACACGAACGTACAAGGTTTGGCCACATAAACCAAATACCCAAGTAGGTGTCGTCGTTAAGTTTTGATGTGGCACATTAAAACTACGAAGATGCGGCAACTACCCCATGGGGGCACTTTATGGTTTGAGCTAGCAAAAAATAAAATAAAAACACATCCAAAAACTAGAAGCCCACATGAATAGAGCCCGCTTTGCGTTTACTGCCAGTATTAATTTCATTGGATATTTTGTTTATTTTTGGCATCACACAAAAAACTTTCTCAATGAACCTCACTTCATTCACAATGGGACCATTATTTTCTTTTCTTACTGTCTGTTTAAATTCAAATTCATTCGCGCATAAATTGTTTCATATGGTTGCATTTTGATTTATGTTTCTCACTCAGGTGTAGCATATAGACAATATAGAAATTTATGGCCAGTCGCTGTATTTGAAACTTGATTTATGAATGACCTTAGAAATTAGCCTTAAGTATCTAAAGTTGTGTCAGCTTTTGCTTGTCTATTAATTTGTTATGAATGAAATCACACGTTGAATGATATCATTCTATAATTTTGGAATCAAATAGTAATAAAATAAATTTCGTTAAAAACTTTAGCTAGCTGAAAATCGCTTTCTAATCGCCTAAAAGCTCCTTAATTGAGTGCATACATATTTCTCGCTTATGTACTGAACACCCTATAAATTTTCACCTAAAATCTCTTTATAATGCCACAGTTATTTTCAATTTCAATTGGAACTGTGCGATGTTGGCACTTTTTGGGTTGAATTTAAAAGCTTCCACACACACACATGACACACACGAAATGCTATTACATTTAATATATTGGCTGCAGTGAATCAATTGAGAAGTGGCCAGGCAAGGATACGATGAGCAGCCGAAACGCGTTTTAGTTGTCCATTTGTCCGGGTCGAAAAAAAAGCCCTGGTCATCTAAATGTGGGTCACATGCCACAGACACAAAGTTTTAAATCATATTTAAAGCGAGAACGAAGCGATGCCAAATTGTATGTGCTGGGTTTATTTGGTGGGTGTAAAATACAGCTAAGAAAAACCACAGAGAAACACACACACACACTTGAGATTGAGAGTATTGAAGTCGAGGCAGGAAACTATAAAAGACAATAGATGGCAATATGCCAGCTCAGGTTTTGTGGTCGACTCAGCTCGAGTTCAGTTGAGTTGAGTAGAGTTGTGTTGGAGTGCTCAGAAGCCCTACTATAATACTATGTACTTGGGATTGGGATGAGATGGCGCTGGCTTGGCGTTGCTTGGCGTGGGCCTAAGTCAACACAACAAAAGCATCAACGGTCACCAGAGTCTTTTGTATGTATTAAAGACGGAAAAAACCTTTCGAATGCTTTCTTTACAAAACAAAAATACAAGGGGAACGACGACGACGACGTCGATGACGGTAGCCTTGTGCTTACGCATTAATATAGTCAGAGCAGAGAGTTATAGTATAGCATTATAACATATATATATAGGGAAGATATAGATGTGTGTGAAACTAGTTTATGACAGGCCAAAAGCGGATGACAAAGGGGGAGAGAAGAGATCCGAAAAATAATGTTGTTTATGTGCACAGGCAAAACCGTAAATATGACGCACAGTTTGTTGGCTTACCAAAAGCGTTGAAGACACAAAACAAACAGGGCCAGGACAGCAGTTGCCTAGCAAAAGAGTGTAAAGGAGAGGAGAGTGAAGGAAGGAGATGGGATGGCAAGCTGGCTGCAGTTCGATTTGCTGCTGGGACAAGTGCAAAGTAGCCCATGCTGCCACCTTGCCACACTTGCCACAATTGCAATGCCATGCTCCCATTGTGGTGTCTGCTTTGGTCAACTTGCTAGAGCTTCAAACTGCTTCCTGCCTGCGGCAAATGCTGCATGCTCTTGGTTTCTGTTCTGTTCAGTTCGGTTCGGTTCGGTTTCTGTCTTCTGTTTTGTTCTGTCCAGGCATTGCCATGACACTTTGCTCAACTCACCTGGTTGGTTGGTTGGTTGGCTCACATTCAATGGCCAATTCTCCACGCAGGCGTCGTTCTTCCCATGACACTAGCCCACTAGCTTTGTGCTTATTTGGTTACTTTATGCCTTTTGCTATGCTATGCTGCATGCACCACCTTGTGTACTCCTCCCTCCCCCACTCCACTCTCTCTCTCTGTTCTACTCTTTCGCCTTTGCGCCTGACTCTGTGTCTGATAATAAAGATGACAAAATATCTAGAAAAAATCATAAACTTTGTGTGTATGTTTGGAAAAATAATATCTTGCAGATATAAAGTACCATTTATGTCGTGCTTATATCTTCTTTCGCCAAGTCGTGAGGATACCAAGACATTGCTTATTCCCCTCCCCCTCCACCTTCTTCCACCTCTTCGTAGATTTGTTCGCCTGGTCTGGCCATGCGCCATTCGCAGTGCTGTCGCATCGCAGCCGCCGCAGCGCGCTTGAGTTTAAGTTAAGTTAAGTTGAATCGAATTGAGTTGGTTCGTTGCTTGGCTGCTTAGTTGCTGCTGCTGCGTCGCACAGTGGTGTCTCATTTTATTACTTGACATTTTCTGCAATACAATTAAGTTGAATGCAATTAATAAAATGTTTGCTGTCTTATTAAGTTTGCTTAAAGTTACCGCTTGTATTATTCTTCTTTATAATATGGCAATCGACTTGCTCGGTTTGCTTTTTAAATTCGCTTTCCGTTGCACTGTTCCAATCTCTCTCAGCAAGCTGCGCTGCTTTTGACCCCTTGCAATCTAAATATTTCATTTTTTTATTGTTTCTTTAACTTAAGCTTGCCTTCAATTTCATTATTTTATTTTCTGCGTCTCTAATACTGCAGAATATTATTTGTATTTGCAGCTATTTGATTTTACCTTTAGCTCTGCATATTTGCCGCACATTTCATAAATTGTTCTTTAGAATAGCAAAAGAATTTTCAATGAATTTAATCTTAATGTTTATTCAAAAGAAACATTTACTTTTTGTGATATTAATATGTATTGAATACATAACAAATTCTTTTCATTGTCCTATTTTAATCTAAATAACTTAAGCTTGCATTATTATTTAACTTTTAAAATTGAACTTTAGAATAATAGAAATTTATTTTCCTTTCGATTTTATTCAACTGTTTTTTTCTCTTTTTACAAATTGAATTTCAATTAAAAATACATTTCAATTATTATGCATAACTGATTTGATATTATGCATAGCTGATTAATATGGTGTTCTATAGTTTGCAGCCACATTTTTTTTTTTTATCGAAATTGTTGCTCGTACTTTCTGGCAAATTTAGTCGCTTGTCCAATAAACCTTAATTGCATTTAAATGGGTCGAAACTAAATATGCTACATTATTTCGTTATATCTGATACCACTGTGCACAGTGCACAGTGCTGCAGCAGCAGCGCAGCATCAACGTCTTCACATGACGGCGACGGCGACCAATTGTCCAATACACTGCAGAGTCCCCATGGCCACGTTGTTGTTGTTGTTGTCGCTGTCGTTGTCGTCTTGAGGCTGAGATGAAGCAGAGCCAACTATAGAGAATATGGTGTGTGGGGGGAGAAAGAAGAGAGAGGGACAGAGCTGGGTAGGGATCGCTGCAGATATTGCGTTGGAAACGTCTATTGAAGTCTTTGTGCTGTACTTTAGCTTGTTTTGTGGCCATGGACGTCGCGACGTTGGCTCGATTGGAAGCTGGACGCCTAGGAGAGTGTAGTATAGCATAGTATACTATATGTGTGTGTATGTATGCTTTCATTACGAGCTTAGTTCCCGTCACAATCAGTTGTTGGCATCGTTTATGCCGCATTGCCTCACACACACATGCACACTCACATGCTGGGAGAGAACTAGTTGGCTTTTGCCTGCTGATGCTCTGGCAGCTTCTTCAACTTATCTCAAAGCACACACACACACACACGAGCGGACACACATGTACAAGCCGCGCACAATTTGCATGTGGATCTATCGCGTTGTCTCACTCTCTCTTTCGCGGAGGCGCCTCATATCGTCACCCACTTCCATCGTTCTACTGCTGCGCTGCTTTGGCTGCCGCCATTGTACGTGCATGTAATTTATGCGTTTAGATAACACTTTGCTAATTTTGAATGGCATAAATTTTTTTTCGTTCTTTGTGTTGCTTCCCTCGTTTGCTTTTTGCATTAGAAGAAGCAGCCTTCGAGCTTTCTTCTTCTTTTTGCCTTTGCATGCCTGTAATTGTGTGTGCGTGTGTGTGTTTACTTTTTCATGCATTTTATTTGTCGATTTTGGTTGCTTTTTTCTGCTTCTCTTTTTCTCTTTTTTTTTGCATGCCGTGCTTATGATGATGTATTGATTGTTCAAGGTGTCAGATTTGTTTTCTGCCTACGAGCCAAACGAGCTGCTGCTGCTGCTGCAGTTTTCTTTCTCCTTCCACCTCTCCCTGTTGTCTGTGTCTTCTTGGACACTGCTTTTTTCGTCTTTTGCGTAATTAAAGAAAATATTTGAGATATGCCGAGATAATAGTGCTGGAATGTTGTTGGATTAATTAATTGAAAATGAGTAGTCGACAACGACGACGACGGCGACGACGACGACGATGCGATGCTGTCTGTTGTTGGCTTATTTGGCTTGAAGTTTTCGCCTCGTTCGTATTGAGGCGAGTTTGGAGCATGTCGCCCGTTTGCTTATCAGCGGCAGCGTTCGCTTTTTATGGCCAACAGCGGCGGCAACAGCAACGGCAACGGACGGCAGCCACATGAGACACATGACTTGGGGACTCGACTGTGCTGCTTTTGCTGCTGCTGTTGCTTCAACGTCTTCTCTGGGCATTGTGATTAATAAGGATTTTCAAGTCGTTAGCCAGTGCGTCGCGTTCTTCTTTTTTATGGACACGTCTGCTACAAAGGCGAACGAACACTGAGAGAGTGAGAGATGGAGACGAAGTTTGGAGATGGAGGCTGAGACAAAGTCTGGACTACTGCTCTGAGGTTGAGGCAGGCAAATTACCGATTTCAGCAATGTCGCTCAAGTAGCTTAACTTTAACTTTGACAAAGGCTGACTGAGAGAAGTGGTGGGAGGGAGGGAGAGGGAAAATAAAATAAGAAAAACCGGCAGCTCAGTTGCGAAAATGTTGATGCTTGAATAATGATGTGATAACCGTAGGCATAAACTGGCCTGAGCAGAGCTTGACGACGACTAGGACTCTCTTCTGTCGACTGGACAACGCAACTTTTTAGCTAGATACAATTACCAAGGGGACGGGACGGGGGAGAGTCACTCTTTTTTTTCGTTAGCCATCTCCATTCACGTCGCGCAGCTGCAGTTTCACGATACAAAAATATATGTACATATATACTAAAAGTTGCTTAAAGTTTTCAAATTATTCTAAGTAGGGCAACGTCAGAGCGCGTCGTTATAAGATTAGTCTTGGGAAATGCTTCCTGCGGCTCTGCTCTCTGGCAACGAGGCAGCCCAGGATTAGACTCGAATTAAATTCGAATTAAATTTTGCTTAAAGCGCATCAGAGTGAACTGATACGTAAGCGAAGTCAATTGAAATTATTGTCGAGACACTCACTCGCTGCTGCTGCTGCAAAAAAAAAGGGACCACATGGAATACTCAAAATGAGTTTTGCTTAGTCGTGGATAAAAGTTGAAATTTGTTTGCAAATCGCTTGGAAATCGAATTAACGGCTATAATGTTATTACCAATTTCTAGACTACGTAATTTCGATTGAATAAACAGCCGAGAAACTCTTTCAATTGAGTGCGTAGAAATAAAATTCAAGTTGCTGCGAGTAATGTTATTATAATTTTTAAGATGAGAAATGTTATTCGAAGTTAAAAAAAAAAAACAACAAATAAGAAATCTGCAGTGGAGTGTGCTCGACTGTGAGAGACCCATTGTGAATAAAAGCAAAACAGTGCGGTATTAATTTTAAAATATACCAAAACTATATATTGATTTAGTATTCCATTGAAAATATCACAAAAATACTAAAAATATACTAAACTCTAATTTGGTATATTGATTTTGTACTTCATTGAAAATTTGCCATAGAGTGTACAATATACCAAATAAACATATAACCAAAATACTAAAAATATACTAATAATATCGTAATATAAATATACTAAAATATGCCATAGAGTGCCAGATATACCAAATTTTCAGCCAAAGCAACTATTTATCTGATCGCAACCAAATTCCATGAACTCTTCAGAATTATAATAATAATATTCGGTACAACTTTTATAATTATTATTATAACAATATGAAACAAATAATATTTGTATTATTAAAAATTGAAATATTCTTTTAAAATTCAAAAAATTGGCATTTTGTGGACAAAAATTTGCAGTAGTGTTTTTTTTTTTGAAAATATACAAAAATTCTTGACTGTGCTCATTTATACGTGAATTAAGGAACATATCATACTTTCTCTACATGTGTTTTCTAATAATTTAATTATCATGTAGTCATAAAATGAAGCTTAAATTATGCTAATAAATTATCCCATGCTCACCACAAAAAGTAACCACACTGACCTCTGTTGATTTCGCAGCTGTCGTTGACACAGCGGGATGACTAACTAACTGACTAACTGACTGACTGACTAACCATAGACAAACTGAATGTAAACCCAAAATAAAACTGAAATGTATCGCTAATTAGAAGAACAAACACAACAGCAACAACACAAATACATAAAAAAATACAAACAAAAAAAAAAATATAGAAACGAGAACAGAAAAAAGTAAGAAAGAAAGAAATATGCAAGCCACAGAAAGTTGCATGCTTGCCTTTCGTTTCTCAGCGTGGCAGCAACGGCAGCAACGTTGCACTTTGTTAATCATATGCGGCATACTGGGCACTAAAACTCAATCAAATTTTCATTGCCCGCGGGGGCAAGCACAACAACAACAACGTCTTACAACGAAATCAACTTTAAAGGTGAGCGAATGTTCATTGGCATATAAAAGTAAATAAAAATCTGTGCGGACAAAACAACAGTTATTCGAGAAAGAGGAAGGGGGACGGGAAGGGGAACGGGAACAGGAAAAATACTAGTCACGTTGAGATCACGTTTGTCTTAATTACATATCAAATATATCGCCATGCTGATTGATCAAGGCAGCACCAGCGCCAGCAGCCCCATAAAAACCAAACATAAATTTGAGTTATAAAAACGCATGTTATGCTGCACTTAATTAGCGGTTGACCCCGCCACCGAATCGCAGACGATTCTCTAGAGACTACGTTGAAGATATAGATACTACGACTCCTCCTTCTACTGTCCCGACTCCCGACTATAATTCCCACAATTTGCCGCTGCGTGTGCCGCTGTTGTTGTGAGCTGAAAATGTCAACGATATAACAGGCAAGCGCACCAAAATTAAATGGTGTGAATGAAATTTTATGCCGAATCATGCGAGAAAAATAATGATGAAGCTGCCGACAAGGACAGCGACAGATATAGAGGGAGCCATCCCTTCCCTTCCCTTCCCCTCCGTTCCCTTCCCTTTCCCTTACCAGAAAGAGTGTGCCACATCACGCTTAGTTAAAATTATATTGCGTGCCTCATTTCATATGTTTATGTTGCGCAGCCAAAAAGTGCCAACTGTCTATTTTCTTGTTGTTGTTGGCCAGTTTTGTCGTCGTCTTCTTAATAACAATAATAATAGAGATGTGCGTACGCAAATCGGGCACAAAATTGAGTTTTGAAAACTATTTGTTAAATTTGAGAGCTAAAAGAAGCGTTGCCAAAAGAGATGAGGTCCAACACTTTCAACTAACAATAACAACAACAACAAAAACGGAGACAGCGGCAACATCTTCTAAATGAAGTGGAGACACTTCAAGTTCTTTTTAAGTAATTTCATCTTGTGCAAGTAGTTTTGATGTTTGATGTTGATGCGACGCCTCCTTCCAGTTAGGTTTTCGTTCAGTTAGAAGCAAGAATTTGGAGCCGGCGGGGAGTTTTGTCGTCTTCTTCAAGAGCATTTAGACAAGTTTATTTTATTTCTTTTATTTTCTCTGTGAAGAAGAAGAATTTGGTAAAGAGTTGACAGCTAAAGTTTCAAGTGTCCAAGCGGTGTGAAGTGCTGTGTGAATAACTAATGAAGATGCTGCCAGTGAGAATTGAATTAGAATTTGTAAAAGATATGCTCAAATATACGGAAATTATTCTTAAACAAATAATGAGACTGAAGAACCTTATTTGTGAACAATTTTAATATAAATATACCAAACAATTCTTAAAATTATCAATAATATATCATCTATATTTATAAATATTCTATAAAATTAAAAGAAATTCTTATAACTATCAATAATATCTAATTGAAAATTAGAATCTATAGATTCCAAAAGCATGAAATCAAATTGAATTAAAAAGGAATTCACAAACATATCTTTGAAACCTTCTTCTACAAATGCAATAGCTTTTTATCTATTTAGAAGTATTTCTTAATAATAAAACCCCATTCTAAACATTACCTAAAAATCCAGCACAAAAGTTTAAAGTCAACTCAAAATTGCTTCTAAACACACAAAAATACGGAAATCAAACTGAAATAGAAAAGGTTTATTTTTGGTTCAAGAAACCTTAAAAAGAATATTCTATAAATGAAGTACGCTTGTGCTCTAGATATGAAAAATATTTCTTAATTATGAAAAGCTATTCTAGACAATAGCTTAAAGTGCGGCATTAGAAATGAAGACGACTCGAATTACTTTTTTATCCCCTTTCATTTGAGGCGGCCTTTAAGAACTGTGCTCAACTCAATTGGAGGACAATTAAGTGATTCATTAAAAATGACAGAGCATGGAATTGAATGGAGAGTTAAGCGTTTCTTTTTTCGGGTTTGAAGTTGAAGTTGGAGTCGGAGTCGGAGAGTTGAAGTTGAAGAACTTAAAATAGTGGTTGCCATAAAGAGGAAGCCGTCGACGCGTCGTCGACATTGATGTCGTCGTCTTCTCGGTGACAGCTCTGGGCAAATGCTGCGTGCTGCGTCTTCTTTTCGAAATGAAACTAGACGAAATAGTTCCAAGTAGTTGTCGTTATCCATGTGTCCGTAGTTCGTGTTCGTGTCCGTGGCCGGGTTCCGTTTTAGCGTACGTGCACAAGTATTTTTTGCTTCTATATTTCTTTGCTCTTTGAAAAACTCATTTAAATCGGACACTGGTGACGACCCGTTGCCACTTCAACGAAGTGAAGAAGCCTCTAAAAAACAAAAATAATAAAGCGAGAATCGAGCTGCAAACGGGCATGCAAAACTCTGACGCTGACATTTGATGCCAAATTTTCAAGTGGAGCGAACAGCAGCAGCCCAAACACTTGAGGAATTGCCGCCGCCATCGTTTAATAGATGATGGCATGAGATACTCGACTGGACTGCAGAGACATTCGCACACACAGAGAGACAGTCGTAAATATGAGGCAAGGAGACTGAGACTGAGTACGACGAGGACATCGACGTGGCTGCGCCACATTAGTCTACGGAAGCACACAATAAGAAAAAAAAAAATCAAATACGAAAGCTATAGTTGGGTGTGCTCGACTGTGAGATACCCCTTTTAAATAAAAGCAAACAAAGTGCGGTATTATTCTTAAAATATACCGAATAATATACCACAAAAATACTCAAATATACCAAAGTCTATATTTGGTATATCAATGTGCTACATTCGAAATATACCATAGAGGTCAAAATATACCAGATTGTCTGCCAAAGCAGCTTAGACCTGATGGTAGGCCATAGAGAAGTAATTCTTAAATAATATACCGCAAAAATATACAAAAGGTCATATTTAGTATAGCGATGTAAAAATACTTTCGATGGTATATTTCAAGGATAGAAAAGATACCAGATTGTCAAGCAAAGCAGAGAAGTTAATAGAGAAGTAATTATTAAATAATATACCGCAAAAATATACCAAAGGTCATATTTAGTATACCGATGTAATAATACTTTCGATGGTATATTTCGAAGATAGAAAAGATACCAGATTGTCAAGCAAAGCAGTTAACACGGATGTACAAAAGTGTTTCTCAAATAATATTATAGCTCTATCTGATCAAGAATATACATATGTATATACTTTATGGAGTCGGACAAGCCTCCTTCTGCCTGTTACATTAATTTCCTGCCGGCACTAAGTTGTAATACCCTTCTAGCCTATGGGTAGCGGGTATGAAAAGAAGACGAAAGACGAGAACCAATCTCAACAGACGATGACAGGCAGCAGGGCGAGATCAGGAGGCAGATAGCCAGGCCAAGAGCGAGAGACGAGACGAGGCCGTAAACTGGCGACTATGAAGATATATTAGGCAAATAGATGGATGGCATAGAGCTGCAGCATAGATGGATGGATGGATGGATGCCTAGCCGACTAGACTTGAGGAAGGGAAAAGAGCCATGAGGGTAAAAAACAATTTTGAGCAAAAGTTTGCTGTTTGCTGCAAATGCAAATGGAGTTTGACAGTGTGTGTGTTTCCCCAGCATAGATAATCATAAAAGAAAAAAAAAACAGACGAAAAGAACAAAAATGTTATCAGCCCATGTTTGTGGCCTTATGGCTTATGAACATGTTGCAAGACCAAACCACGACGATGGCGACGACAACGACAACGACAATGATGATGAGTATTAGATGTGAGTTTTCATCTACAGGGGAGTTTTCCATTTGAAGTTTTGGCCCGCCTGCGAAGGCTACCTGCAAACAACAAAAAAAGATGAGAAGCAACGAAAAAAAAGAGTCTCAAATTACACGCACATAAGTAGAAAAATCAACAGAGACAGCAATTTTTATTACAATAGAGAGAGAGAACAAAAGATGCGAAATATTTTTCGTAGTGCGCTCTGGTGGGAAACATGGCAAATGCTGTTTACAGTGCGGCAAAAAAGTTAACGTACACTAGAGCCAGAGCCAGAGCAACAACTACAAATGGAAGAAGAATAAGAAGAAGAAGTTGGTGGAATGTTTGCCAGCTCAGCCGCATAAATACTCTCCAGGGAGTTGTTATGTGTTATGTTTGTTTGCCGAACGCAATGTTGGACGACTGTTCTTAGTAACGCTACAGAAGAGAAGAATGATGAGAGCGGGCGAGTGAGTGGAAGGGAGGAGGGGAAAGAGAGTCTCAAAATATGCGCGTATTTGGTTGCGTTTCGTTGGGTTTTTCTTCATTTATTATTTTTTTCGGTGGGTTTTCGATGCGGTTCCTGAGGCACGCAGCATAGCATGGAACATTTTGCACCTAGGGCGAAACTCTTTTCCACCGTCGGAGGGGGGATAGAAGGGGGAAAGAGGAAGAGTCGCCACCACCCAGGCAGCTGTTTATGAAATACTCCTCGTACTTGCGCTTGTATAGCAACATGTATTTATGTATGAGGCGAATGAAAACATAAACAACAAGCAAAGCAACAAGAACAACATGAACAACAGTAGCTGCAACAAGAAAAGCGTGGCCGTATTGTTATTGTTGCAACAACTACAACAACCACTACGACAAAAGGCATGCAATGCCAATGGAAATATGCTGGCAAAAGAGGCGAAACTGCAAAATGAAACGCACTGCGAGCAGCAGCAACGGGCAACACACAATTTATGGGCAACATTTAAAAAATACATGCTGAATTGTTTGCGGCAGCCGCATGTGTGATGAGGCGATGCAACGAGGCGAGGCGAGGCGGGGATGCAACTTGCTACTTCTGCTGCTGCGGTCGCCACTTGCATTTCTTTGCATAAATTGCAACATTTCGCGGTGGCAAGTTGAAGCTGCGTTTAGGCAATTTGTCATAGGTGAAACTCTGCTGCTGGCAGCTTCAACGATTCTCGCCGCTGGTGAATCGCATAAGTATTGAGATACAAATGTGATAGCCAGAAAGAAAACCCAAAGCACATAACTGGGTTCAGATTGCATTTCCATTTTCCCCACACTTGATTATGCCCAGAAGAAATGCAAAATATCTTTGGTGGAGAAATCAGATGAACATTCTAACCAATTTATATTCTATTTATGTGAATTTATGTACAATTTTTATTATTATATTAAACGAAAGCGAAAGAAACTCGTCCAAAAATAAAATTCATTACAAAGAGTTCAATAATACCATTTTTGTTTAATGAAAGAGTAACACAAATGAAATACATACAATACATACATAAAGAAATGACATAACAAGTAAGACTGTGAGATACCCGCTACCCATTTTGAATAAAAGCAATATATTTTGCGGTATTATTCTCAAAATATACCAAATATACTGCAAAAATACTAAAAATATACCAAATGGTATATGTGGTATATCGATATAGTGCCGCATTCAAAATATACCATAGATGGCACAATATACTAGATTGTCAGCCAAAGTAACTAAGACCCTTATAAGTAGGCGTTTTTGCCCATACAAAAGTATTTCTTTAATAACTTCGACAATTTTTATCTGATCGCAACCAAATTTTCAGGGATCATAACTACTATAGTTATTACCGTATATACCAAAATTCGTAACCCTAGCTTTAAAATTACGCTTGTTATTCGATTTTTTTGATTTGCAGGGGCGGAAGTGGGCGTGGCAAAAATTTGAAACAAACTTGATCTGCGTGCAAACATAACAAATGCTGTCGAAAAAAAATTATAGCTCTATCTCTTATAGTCTCTGAGATCTAGGTGTTCATACGGACAGACGGACAGACACACAGACGGACAGACGGACATGGCTATATCGTCTCGGCTGTTGACGCTGATCAAGAATATATATACTTTATAGGGTCGGAGATGCCTCCTTCTACCTGTTACATACATTTCCTGCCGGCACAAAGTTATAATACCCTTCTACCCTATGGGTAGCGGGTATAAAAACAATACCATAGATTGGCACCCTAAAAAAACTTGTTTGAAAAATATATATCAAATCAAGTGCATATTGGGAGAGCACAAAAACACAATAAAATTATATAGATAAGCTGTTGGCCAATCGAGGTAAAATGAAGAGATGAAATGGAGCACATAAAAACTGACAAAGGTAAAAGTAAATAATTGTAGAGAGAACTCTATAAATGAACAAAAACTTTAAATGAAATGTGAGTGAGGAAATTGTGGAAAGAGAAATAAAATCAAATAAGGATTTTCCAAAGAAAAGTGTTATTTAAATATAATTCTTTTGAAACTATAAATAAACATAGTTTAAATTATAGCACACATAAACGAAATTAAAAATTAATGAAATATATAAAAATAATCAATATTAAAGAAGAAAGAAATAAAGAATTGTACAAAAAAAGTGTAATTTAAAAATAATGCACTTGCAATCATAATGAAACATTGTTAAAATTATAGCACACATAAAATGAATTAAAAATTAATAAAATTTATAAAAATACAAGAAATAAATAAAGAAATGAAAACGTGAATAAGAATTCAAAATTTTACAAAAATATTTAATACAGAAAAAGAAGAAGGAAATGTAATATAAATGTAAGTAAAAGGAAGTGTAATTTAAATAAACTACATTGATAGATTGCACCACACATGAACGTAATTTTACAATGCAAAAGCTTGAAATAAAAAGTGAGCGATGAAATTATGAAACGAGAAATAAAATCAAAGAAGTAGTTGCAAAAGTAAAGTATAATTTAAATATAATAATATAGTAAGACGAAACAGATGCTGAAATTACACCACACATAAACACAATTAAAAATTGCTACAAAATTTATAAAAATAGTCAATACAGAAAAAGAAAAACGAATCAAAGGAAGTGTAATTTAAATAAACTACATTGAAAGCTTGCTTCACACATGAACGTCATTTAAAAATCGTTTAACATTTATCAAAAATAATCAATGCAAAAGAAATGGAAGCAGCTTGATAACTCAGACGCATGTATAATAGACTGTGGAGAAACAAAGAAATTAAATGCTTTGAAAACATTGCGAACGTGCTAGTAAATGGTAAATGTTGATCTGCACTCACTTTACACAGTGCGCTGTCAAGTTTGAAGTGCACACGCCCAAACAATTTTACAGGCAGAGAGAACTGTAAACGGGGAAAAACTGTTGGTAACTCAACCTCGTCCCTCGTCTCCTCACCCAGTGGGACACACACACACACACACAAACATACACAAATCTGCCAGTCTGAGATTACCCCGTAGCCCCAAAATGCATTTACGCCAACTCAAGTGATGCAAATCTAATACGAGTACTCGACGGCTGGCTGCTGCATTGCAATGGCAAAATATAAACCTCTCAAGTGCAAAAACCATTCAAAAACTAAGCTAAATTTATTTAAGGAACACACACAGATACCGAGATACTCACACAGGACCAACTGACGATTGCAGTTGTAGTTTTTGCTCTCGCAGTCGTTGTCGTTGTTCGTAGTTCGTAGTTCCTATTGCTATGCACATTTCACTTAACTGAAATAAAAACTGAAAAGAAAAGCCAACGCAAATGCGAGCAAAGCCCAACCAAAATACGCCAGAGCCATTGCAATGGAGAGTGTGGAAAACAGCTGAACACAAAAAAAAGAAGAACGGAGCTGAACACAGCAAAAAAAAAAAAGAAAAGGAAAATAGTATAAAGAAACCAGTGGCAATAACAGCAACAACAACAAATGTCGTCAGCAAAGAGCACAAGAGTTGGGGAATCGTCAGTCGGCAGTCGAGAGTCGCAAGTGGCAGGAATGAAATTCACGTGGCACACGGGCAACGCAAAAAAAACTCTTCTGGGGAAAATACTCGACTCGCCGACTGTTTCTCTGGCTGTGACGTGTGCATGCAAGGTGCTCGTATAATGCGTTGTGCGTGTTAAAAGATAGTTTTGCCAGGCTCAGAGCAATGCCAGGCGGGGCCAGCTCACCAATCCAGCCAGTCAAGGGGGAGCCACGCAGAGAGGGGAGGGGTAGGGGGACTTGCAACCTGGTAGCCAGCCGACGAGGCGAGTTTCAGTAGCAACAACAGCGACAGGTAGTTTTACACATTGAAAAATCCCAAACACCATGACACGGTCCTCTTACTCTCATTGCCATTGTTGTTGTTGTTATTTGAGAGGGTTGCCAGCGTGGAATTCGGCAGCTATAGCAGCTATGTGTCTATGTGTGTGTGTGTGCTAGGCACACTAATGGGTCTTGGGTCCCAAACGTTTTTTTTTTTTTTTTTTTTTGTACGCTCTACACTTCTACGATTTCAAGAGCTTCAGCTGGCAAACAAATGATTATAGAAAGATGTGAAACTGATATAACTACCATAAAATTGATCAATTTGTTGAAAATATTTGGTTGCCTAGGTAGTCTTTCAATATATATTTGAGAGATGGGTAAACTTACTATATATATGATATTTATATACTACTTTTTTGTGTATTTTAAATGTAGTTCACAAATATATATATTTTTTTTCTTTTCCTTTTAACTTTTTAATATTTCCTCATTTAAAATAATGTTTTTTTTTTGTTCAGAACAGAAATATATTTGCCAGATATGAAAATTTTAAATTATTGTTTATTGACAGTATATCTCATGATGAAAATACTTATCTATATTTGAAAAATCTTTAATCTTTAAATTCCATTTATATTTCTAGTTAAATAAATGGTAAATGTTGTAGACAAATTCTTTTAAATATAAGCATATAGTTTTTCTACGATTTTCGTACCACGAAAACAATAAGAATAAATTTCATAATGCTCGTTAAAATATATCCAGGACATTTTTTCGATTTTAATAAGAATTATATAAAATTTTTCGTCGAGTTATAAATCTTATAGATAACATCAAATAATTTTAAGGTTTCCATTCTACATACGAAAACAATACCAATAATTTCCTTAATATTATACATTTATGTTTTAATATTTTCGTTAAAATATATTCAGGAACTAAATAGATTTTAGTTAGAATTATATAGAATTGTTGTTCGAGTTATTATCAGTTCTTTGCATAAAATTTATCGATCATATAAGACAACTGATTGTCAACATAAAATTTCAGGGTTACATTTTAAGCTATGTGCATAGAATTATCTCTCAGTGTATTGCCTAGACCGCTGCACTTATGCGCTCTACTCTCCTGTGCTCTGCTGTTGTTGTTGTTGTACGTAAATTTCAATTGTTAAACAAACGTTTCGAGGTGACCCTGCATCATCTAGGCCCTAGAACTACAACAACAACAAGAACAGCATCGAAACGTTTTTATGCGCGTGCTTCTCACAGCTCTCAACTCACACCTCACGTCTGTTCTCTGCTCCCTGCTCTTTCTCTTCAAATGCCGCATTCCCCTTTGTTGGTTATGCGCCCTTTTGTCGGGTTTTGCTGTTGTTCCGCTCCTAGACAAATATTATTGTTCCCAACATGCCGTTATTGCATATTTGCCTTAAATATTTTTGAAATGCTGCTTCGAAGTGTGAATGAAATTAATGCGTTGCCAGCGCGCACCGTACGAAAAACAAAAACAAAAAATGGGTAAAAATTTCAGTGTTCCATACTTACATATGGATGTAGTTATGAATGTCTGCATTTGGCTGTTGTCTGTGTTGCCTGAGTCCGGTGTGTGTTTCCCATATCATTTTCAAATGTTGTGTTGCGTTGTGTTTTATTTCATTTTCCGTGTGCCATGTTTTTCCCACTTTTCACACACAGATGCACGCAGATACACTCACACAGATACAGATACATTGCCCACAACTCTCTTCTACTCTCTACACACACAGGCACAACCTAAACGTTATTAAATGCAGGCAAATGCCTCGTTTGCCTGCCTCCATGCCATTTATAGTTATTCGTGTTGTTGCTGTTATTATTACTGTTGTTGTTGTTGTTGTCGTTGTTGTCGTGTGTGTGCAGTGGCATAAAAGAACGCAAAAAAGCTGTTGGGAATATTCCATATATATTTTTTTTTATTTATTTTTGCTTTTGAGTGCTTATTTCTATTTTATTTTTTTGTAGTATTGCCTACATTTAGGCCAGGGGCTGCTGTTGCCGGTTCTTGCCTCGCAGGACATTGCGCACAGTGGTGACCAAGGCCAGGTCAGGTATCCTTAGTAAACTGTTTTGATTGCGTTGCTTATTAGCTGCTTGAAAAAGTAAATTAGCTGCAGATGAAGGGGTTAAATTGCAGGGTCGATAGCTTAGGTTAATGTGTGAGAATGTAAAAGAGAGGTAGTAAACAAAATATACAACATATTCTAGGAATATTTCGAATATATATAGAAATAATAATAAAATAATAATTTTTTTTTTTTTTTTTTTGGTAAATGCTTGAGAATGCTTGTAAAAGAGAGGCAGTAAATAAATAAAACTTTACTTTTGAATGTTTAATAGAAATGATAAGAATATAGCATCGAGTTTCTATAGATATTTAAATTGAAGGATCGAAAGCTTAGGTTAAAGCGTGAGAATGTAAAAGAGGGAATAAATAAATAAAACTATACTTTAGCAATATTGCGGTCTTTTAATAGAAATAATAATAAATGAAAAAGTTTATAAGTTAATGCTTGACAATGTAAAAGCATTATATTAAAAATAATAAGAAAACAAAAGAAAGTTTCTATAGATATTTCATTTTTTTCATAAATATAATTTGAATTGCTATAGAGAATTTGTTCTTAGACATATTTGGAAATACGTTTAATTAAATCGTTGAAAAATAATATAAGAAACATAATATAATCTATTCGGAATTGGTGATTTGGTGATTGATTTGATGATACACATTTCTCATCTCATCATAAAAACTTCAGTAATAATAAGAATACATTTTTCTATAACTTGAAAACTCTCTCCCATTCGATATTCTGTTCAGAATTAAATAGTATTAAGCAGATTTTAAAAGAAGTTTACTAGCTGTCATTAGGCACGCATATTTTCCCACTGTTTTTCTTATTTACGCTGACACTAGACAAATGTTTTCTAAGTCGTTGGCTAATTTATGTGAAAAACTAAATCTATAAACACCCCCCAAATAAAAAAGCGAATAAAAATAGAGAGGTGGAATTGGTCAGACACCTGTTCGGCGTTATGCATCAGTTGGCCAAAGCTATTGCGAGTGAATTGACTTAAATATAATGGGCTCGTTTTCAACACCTGTTCACAGCTGTTGGCTCCACTGTGCAAGGGACTAGCTGGCCTAATGCTAAGTAGCTTTAATGCTACAGCGTTTGCTTTGGCAAGCGAAGGCGTGGCTGCCTCTCACTCACACTCTCTCACTCTCTCTGCCTCCTTCAAATATAATATAAATCTCTTTCGTTTTTATTTTTTCGTGTTGTGAACCTAAAATGCCGCCTTAAATGCTACTAATTAATGAGGATTTAGTGAAAACTAACATTTGTGTACGAGTGGAAAATGTGAAATGCACATTGCATAACCTTTTTTCTTTCTGTTTTTTTTTTCTTCTAGTATTTGATGATGTTTGTGCTGTGTAGTTGTTGTTAATGCCGCCCTCGCAACATATATATTTCAATGGCTGCCTTTTTGGGGGTATTAGCATATAAATAGCATTTTAAATATTTTTAGGTGCACACTCACATACTGAATGTATATAATTCGGGGTATTTGGTGTACTTTGAGGGACCCTAAATAACCCAGGCCGCAGATATGCAACACATTTAAGCGATATTTGAGCATTTTTCTTGTGGGCGGCAATGAATTTCATTAGGCTCGCGTGTGTGGCTGGCTTTGGGTTAAAGAGCTGCACAGGACGCGACGCCTGTGTAAACAGGAAACGAGCCTAGGCACACATACACATCACTTACAATGTAAGGATAGAGGGAGAAGGAGCACGTGGCCAGGACCTCAGACCCGGCATTTAACGCACAAACAAATGTAATCAATGAAATTTTATGTGCAACAGCAACGCACTTCGTGGTTCTGCTTTGGCTTCTGCTTCTGCTTCGAGTTTCGGCTCAACTCATGTTTATACTTGGAAATGATTTTGATTCTCTCTAGTTGGGTTCGTTGGCGTGTTGCTTTTATTTACACTCGCGTCGCGTTTTTATGCCTTTATAACTTTATTTAGCTGCCACAAACAACAACAACAGTCGCAAGTCCCGCTTCTCAGATACAAATTACAATTGCGGCGCGTAAAAGAAATTAAAAAAGGATTTTTTTAGCTTTATTTCTTTATTTTCCTTCCCTTTTTTGGGGGAAGGGGATCGACCTTGCTTATATTATATTCGTATTGTATTTTTATGTACATATTTGCTACACCTTCTGTGTGTCCAGAGTCTCCATAACTAATGCAAATATTTTACCTTGCTCTCTCTCTCTCTCTTTTCAGACATTTCGTTCGTGCGTCCATTTCGGCTAATTGCTTTGTGTTTTTTTGTTGCTGTTACTGTTGCTGCTCCTTGTTAACGTTGCTGTTGCTGCTGCTGTTCATTGGAATTTGAATTAAGCATGGCTAAGGACGCCCTGATGCTGTTTGTTGTACAAGGTTCGTATCCATTATAATATGTATTCTATTTGCGTTTGATATTACCAACAACAACTCGGGATTTTATTCTCTGTGTTACTTGGTTTTCTTTTTTTGGGACCAGCTTAATTGCAAGCTCTCTGGCAGAAGTCTTTAATTATTTAGGATTTACTTGGGAGTTTTCTTCGACGAATTGCGAGTAAACAAATCACTTATTGTTAATCAAAATGTTGTGTAGATATTTAGCTCACAATTATTATACCGGATAAAGACAACGACGACGACGACGACGACGAACCAAATTCACAATACACAATTTAACTGGCAAAAGTAATTTGAATTGAAGCCTGAAATGCAATTAGTTTGTCTTCAAATTACTTAGCTCTGTTGTCTGTTGTGCATCTGTGAGTTCGAGCAAGTTGATGGCTTTAAAGCACACAAATAATGACGGGTTTGGCTTCAAATAGCTTGTTTGCTTTTTGGCAGAAATAAGAGAGTCAAACGTATTTGATCACAGCAGCTGGATAAAAGGATTTTCAGCTAAGAAAATATGCGATAAACAACTTGATACTTATTTGGTTTCAGTGTCTTTTAATAACTGAGTCTAAAGAATACGTATTACACCTTGTATAACAAGATTCTATTTACCTTTATACCATCTTGCTTTAATTTACTTTAACCTTAAAGTTTGTGATGAAATCCTTTAAATTTCTTCCCTCTTTTAAAGCTGTTGCGTAAAATTAAAATTGAATTTCATTAAGAATAGCATTTTAAATATATCCTAATTTGCTTCATTCCTTTTCTCGCTTTAATTGACCTCCAAATTTATCACCATCTTCCTATTCACTCGTTTAAAAGTTGATTTCTCAAAAGCAAGCTAAATAGTAGATTTATAAAGCGTCTCATCGTAATTCATACGATAACACTAAAAAGTTTCATGTAATTTCCGTGACTGATTCACAGATTTATCGATTGATCTCTGAAGTGTACTGAGTGTGTGTGTGTGGGAGAAGGGAGGAGAGATTGAGAGAGTAGAACGCTCTGTTCTGTTCGCATTACAATTGCAACAATTCACATGCTTCAATCTTGAACTTTTACTGCCCTTATCTTGGCAGTGAGCTAAACTGGCAACTAAACAACCATAAAAACCACTGCCAAGTAACCCAAAAAAACCACCCAAAAAATAAAAAGAAGAAGAAGAGTAAAGGAAAACAACTTTCCTCTGCTAGAGCACTCAAAGCAAAAGCATCACAAATCACTTTAAACAGAAGGACAAACTTGAAAGAGAGAGACTCACACTCTAAATACATAGTCTCTCTTTCTATTTCTCTGGAAGTTTTCAGTAGTCTCTTGCACCTGGTACGACGCCCACTTTTGGAGTAGCTTATCCAAAGCTATTAAATCTCAGCACTTGCTTTTTTATTTTTTAGGCGAGGAGGAGGTTTGCCTTAATCGTATATCTGTAAGATATACAATCACTTAAATCGCTGAGCGGCTAATCCGCTCCTTGGGCTTATCAGACTTCAAAGCTCAGGCCTGTGAAGACACAAGGTATTTTTGGAAGCAAAAGTCTCCCCCCGAAGCCACCGCAACAGAAATGTGGCTGTGTGTGTTCGCATTTCAAATGCCAAATATCAGTTTACAAGCGAGGCGCTGAAGGAGACAAATCAATAAACCTCACGGAGGGGGGCGAAGTGTGGCAAGTGGCAAGTTGGGAAAGCATCATACTACCAACTACCTAGAAGGCATATCAAATTTTTCACATTTTTATTTTCTCTTGCTCGCTCGCTTTTCGATTCGTTGTGATTGTGATTGACGTCTTTTTACCGCCCGCGGGGCGGAGTTCAACTTCGAATTGGGAAGTTCTTTAGAGACATTCTATATTTTTTTTTTCTTTTCTTTTTATGTGGTGTTGTTTGTTCTCTCTCTTTTTCTCTGTGTGTTTTCTTTTGCTGCTCTGATTTGGTTTTACTTTCGATTTGGCTTTTGTATTTTGGCATTTGTGCTGATTAGCCCGGTTCGCTTGCATTGCCTGGGTGGGTTCCCTTTTTTTTTTTTTTTTTTTTTTTTTTGGTTTGTTTGGACTGCGACCAACTGTCTAACTGTCTGTCTGCGTGTTTGTGTATGTGTGACTGACTGTCTGTGTGTGTGTGTTTGCGTGGGTGGAAAAAGAAATCCAATGTTGTCCTTTCGCCGGCAACGTTCTAATCTCTGGAGCATGCTAATAAACCAAGGATCTAAGGGGAATGAGTTGGGCAGGATATACGACTACTCCCTCTCCCTCTCTTCGAGGTTGTAGTCAAGTAATTTCATGCAAATAACGTATTATACGACAACCGGCACAGACTGTACGTGTTGTGGATATAGAAAACGGCCTCCGACCGACTCGCTGACAATGCCTCAGACAATAAACATAACAACGGCAATGAGCACAGTCGACAGTCGCCCTCAGGGAGGGGTAGAGGAGGAGAGGGGACTGTGGGGATACGACGTAATATTTGTCAATAGACCGCCCCGACTCTGACTCTCCGACGACAATTGACAAAATACAGACCGAATGAATACAAAAGGAAAAAATGAACAAGAATATTGTACTTCGTGTCGTACTTGCGCCTTGCCAAAGGGCATGAGAAGCTCAAGGGAGGTGGAGAAGAAGCATACGACGCGTGTGCTGCAAAACACATAAATAAATAACAAAATGAATATAATAACTAAGTGAAAATGTACAACATTTGTGAATGAGAGTGAGTTCGGGGGGAAAGGCGAAGCGAAACCAATCGGAATCGGAATCGGAACTGCAGCTGTGTGAAGTTGTTCGGGATATGGGTAATAGACGAATACAAAAAAAAAAAAAAAAAAAACGTAGCCAGCCGATTATAATGCAAACACAATGAACTGGGAACAAGCATTGTCCAATTGAGTTGGCTAATTAAGATCTGATTAAGATAAGCACACAGCTTGGGTCAGCAAACGTTGGTGGCTTTAAATCTCTGGGTATTACGTAAATGATTAGACGTAAAAATAGATTCGGTAACATTGATAAAAGTGCTGAGATTACGTTTGGTAATTGCAGCTACTTAGTTGTGAATATTTTTGAGGAATGAGAGATCAGCGATGTAATAAGGATTATGGTGATTTCAGCCCCTCGCCAGCGATAAGTGACAATCGATAATATGCTAGGAATATGACGAATTTTTCTATTAATGTGACAATAATGTTATTTAACAAGTTTGTTCTTTTCTGTTATATTTATAAAGTTTCTTCACAAAACTCCTCTGTTGAATGGGAATATTATACTATAGTCATTTACTTTGAAATATTCTCTGTTCTACAAAGGAAACATTTATTTTCAAATATTTCTTTAATTTCTCATTTTACACAATTCTAAAAATTATTATAAATATTTATTAATTTAGGAATTGTGGAGAAGACATTTATTTCCTGATAATTTTACTATTAAATTTGCGCTTAACAATCATTAAGAATATGATCAAATTTACTTTTTATATCTCTTGTCCTATAAATCTGCCAAAAATTTTTGGAACATTTTAATCCTTTCGAAACTTCTGCTTCTACCAATATATTTCTGTTCTATTCTCTATCAAATTTCTATAACTAATACACTCTTAAAAGTATATCTTGATCTTCCTGATAATTTCTACTTTTAACTTTTATATAGAAGGAAATTTTGTAACGTTCCTTAAATGCTGTAATGTGCATTAAAACATTTATTGCAGCACTTGCATAATTAAGTGCATAAAAATAAAACTGAATTATTCATAATAGTTTGTGCTAAACTAAAAACGCTAGTATTTATTTTTTAATTTTTTTTGCTGCTTCTCTAAACGCAGCTGCGTTAAGAGCGCACTTTAAAGAGAGAAAAAATCTGGGTTCTTAGCTGCGGCTTTAGCATAATAAATAATAATTGTGAGTGAGTGTGTGTGTGTGTTTGTGTTAAACTGAAATCAGCTAGTTAGCAGAGCTTTCAGTGCTGGCCACGCCCACAGCACACAGCACTGAGCACACAACAGTCTATCTCGACTCCCACTACTTAGCCCCTGACAGCTGCAGCGCCACCTTTCATTCGCACTCGCCTCGCGCATCACATGATGCACACAATTTGCCAGCTGTTCTCCCTTCCCCTCTCCCTCTCTTCACTCCCACTGCATTTCTTGATCTCTCTCTGTGTGTGTGTGTGTGTGCGTGTGTGTTATCTGCAGAGCGCCACGCTTGCAGCTAAACAATGAAGAACTAATCCACAGAGCATACAAAAGAATAGCTATAAAACTTGTGGGCGTAAAAGAAGGGGCGAGACTTGATGATGAGAGAGGTGAAGAGGGGGAAAGGGCAGAGCGGGGCGTGTGTTGCGAGCATAAGGCCACTTTATGGCTGGCCTTTGCAACAATTGTGCAGCGTTGCATTCAATCAACAAAACTTTTTAAAGCGCAGTTACAAAACTCACAGCAGCAACAGCAGCTGCGAACTTACAACAACTGACAAAGTACGTGCAACTCTGTGGAAGACACCAAACAGCAGCAGCAGCTGAGGCAATAACAACAACAGCAGCTTTTAATTATGACAATCAATACTCAAATACACACACACACACACATCTTTCTATCTATCGTAGTATATGCAACTTTATTGCCAATGAGCAGAGAATTGTGCTTCCTCATTGCCCTGCCCCTGCCCCTGCCCCACTCTGTGCATTACTCATTGCTCATCCTTTGCCAACTAGTGCAAATAAAACTTGATTAAATTCCATTGGCGAACTCCAATTTCATCATTGCGCTGCGCTCGGCCATTGACCAAATACGACTGCAAGACTGAGGGACTGAGAGACTCGAAGACTACCAGAGATTGAGGACAGAGATGGCCAATGACACACACACATGGGAGAGCTAGTGTTGAAAAGAGACGACGTGATATGAGAGTTAGGCGACAGTCAACTAGATTTTGGATTGCATATTACAACAATCAAACATAACCTAATTAGAAGACGCTCATGCACTGCACGAAATGATGAGGCAATGCACATAATTTATGGCAAATATGAAAACTTTAAAAAGGAATATTGAAATTTATTACATTGACAAAGCTATACTTTAATTTTTAAGAATTTAAATAGTGGCAAGAATTTTATTAATGAAATCAAAGAAAAAACAGTCTGATATAAATTTGCAATTAGTTTCTCATGAGCTTTAATAATATTTAAAAACATTTTGTCGCTTTTATAAGTTTAAATCTCTTTTAGTATTGAATAGCAAACTCGAAGGCGATAAGAGAAAGAACGCTGAAATTTGCTTGAATTTAAAGATGCATTTTCTTTAATTGTATTCTGCTGAAATTATTTTAAGGAATTCCTTCAGTCTTCCATATACTCATATTATAAACTTCAAAGGATTCCAGCAAATTTTATTTGAACATAATTCGTTTGAATTTCTGTTAATGTGCAATAGAAATACCTTTGAAGAAATTACAATTTTTTTTTTTTCATTTTATTCTTCTATAATTTAAAGAATTATTTCATTCTTCCATAAATTCTCAGACATAATTCGTTTGAATTTCCGTTAATGTGAATTAGAAATATCTTTAAAGAAATTGCAATTTTTTTTCATTTTATTCTTTTATAATTATTTTAAGGAATTCTTTCATTTTTCCATATACTAATATAATTAACTTTAAAGGATTCCAGCAAATTAGCTTCAGACATAATTCGTTTGAATTTCTTTTAATGTGAAATAGAAAAAACTTTGAAGAAATTGACATTTTGTAGATCTTTAATGTCACATTCCTTGCGCTTATTTTGTTCTTAGTTAGCTTTGGTTGACAATTTGGTATATTTTGAATGGCATGGAATGTTTTCTGGTATATTTTAAATCTCTTATATGTATCCTTCGGTATATATGAGTACTTCTTTGAAGATATTGACATTTTTTGAAATCTTCAATTGCACAATCTTTGCGCTGTATTTCGTGCAGTGTATTCGGATGTTGAGACTGTTGCATTATTGCGCTCGCTTTGCTGCTGCTCTGCGTATACATAATTGCAAGGATTCCTCTGTTTGCCCAGGCCTTCAATTAACATGTGCGTCGCGCACTTTCTTTGACCATGCCTTCTCACTCACTCTCTCTCTCTCTCGCCTTTCTCTTCTTCTTCTCTACTACGGCCCCCAAAGGAGCTGTAGAACGCATGGCCTCAAAATGAGCGCCAGCCAAGTGTATTTGCGCAGCATTATTATTAGTAGACGAGTGTGTGTGAGTGTGTGTGTGTGCAGTAGTCTGTCTCCTTCTCTATTGCTATCTCATTTCACTGTAGTGCCGACAATCAAACACACACTCATAGATTAATCCTGACACTCACTTGCAAACTAATTACATGGCTCTTAGGTCAGCACTGGAGTTGCCTTTCAACCCCTCTCCACTTGCCACTCCCCCTCCCCTCCCCTCACGCGCTGTGCTGTGCTGTGCTGTGCAAATGTTGCCCTGCAGGCAGCACAAACCAAACCATAGCAAACCAAATAAGCTGCCCTCAAACGAACGTTGGCCATAATCAGGTTGCCGCTGTTGCATGTAAACATCAATTGAATGCAACATTTGATTGGCAATAATTGAAAATAGTTGTTGTACATTAAGAGAGCCAACAAGAGGGAGGGAGAAGGGAATGAAAGACCAACGCCTGCTTTGTATTGACTGTTGTCATGGCTGCCTTTGTGCGTCTCTCTCTCTCTCTCTCTCTCTCTCTCTCTCTCACTCTGTATGTATTTTATTAAATTCACACCCACGCCCAAGCAAAGCTGTGTTTCCTCATCATCATGTTCATTATTAACAGCAACAGCAGCATCTTGTGCGCGCTTGACCAGTGTCAGGCCAACAATGGGGCACCCACAACAACTACAATAAATGTGTAATGATAGCCACTACAAATGCCTGTCCCTCTCTCTCTCTCTCTCGTTCCTCTTGCCCCCCTTCCAGTTACATGCAATTTCATTTAACTGCTGCGAAAACAAATGAAATGGAAGCTCAAGAAGAAGCTGCTGTAAATTGCTTATGGGTATTGGACGTTCTCTTCCCCTCCCTCCCTCGCTCGCTTCTCGTTTTATTTGCGTATGAGTCCCCTTCCCACCTCCTTCTCCATCGCTGGTCATTTGTTTATTTCATCTTTTGTAAACTGTCATTACTCTGTCATGGTCAATCCGTTGTGCTCACTGTGATATCCACACTCAGCACCGCTTGGGCCAATTGTCAGTCACATCGTAATTGGGCTTTCGCAAAAAAAAAAAAAAAAAAAATGAAAACGAAAAGTAAAAAGCGTAGCTTCGTTTTCTTTGGTTAGTCCCTAGATTTCTTTTCTTCTGCACCATTGTATTTATTTTTTATTTCGCTCGGTTTAAAAATGATAAATTGACAGCTCTTATCGGGCATTATCTTTTACCGCCTGACAACGGTCAGACCATCTTACCATCTTTTTTCTTGTTGTGTGTTCTTTCGTTGAGCCTTTAGTTCTGTTTACTTTCAATTATATAAGGTGTTGAGCGAAGCTTCTCAGTGTGCTTAAGGCGCACTTGACACAAAAAAAAGGGCTGTTAAACAAAAACTCAGCTACTTATCCAAAAAAGAGGAAAAAATTCAGGATATTAATCGAAACGTTTATCGTTAGCAGATTATGCGGATTTTGTTTTACAATATTTGCAGTAATTAATGAAGTTTTCTGTTGAAACATTTTTGTTTGCAAGAATATATTTTTTTGCTTTTGTGTGCGTTCGTTATATTATATTGATACATTGGGTAAAGCCTTACTTACAATTATAACTAAATAATGAACAATGATAACTAAATACTTTAAGATTCCTGAAAATTTCCGATTAGATACAAATTTTAGAAGTTATTTGATAAATAATTGTATACGATATGAAACGGCTGAAGCAGTCGCTACTTAGTTAGCTTTGGATGGCAATCTGGTATATTATACTTCTCGATGGTTTGGTATATTTTATGGTATACTTTTAAACTTCTAGTATATTGATATACCAAATATAGCTTTTGTGTATATTTCTTAATGGTAAACGCTAAATCTTCTAGTATATCAATATACCAAATATTGTGTTCGGTATATTTTAGTATTTCATAGGAATTTGAATTTGGTTTTACTTTTCACTTGTATACGATATAATACGGCTGAGGTACTCGCTACTTAGTTAGCTTTGGATGGCAATCTGGTAAACTTCTCAATGGTTTGGTATATTTTATGGTATACTTTAAAGCTTCTAGTATATCGATATACCAAATATACATATCTATTCGTGATTGTGTATATTTCTTGATTGTCTTATTTCTTTTCTTAATGGTATATGCTAAATCCTCTAGTATGTCAATATACCAAATATTGCCTTCGGTATATTGATACTATTTTAGTATTTCATAGGTATCTTAATTTGATTTTATCTGTACATCAGCTATGTATAGTCCTTCTTTAATTATTCATCTTGATTATTTCTATCGAATTTCCTTAGAACGCCTTTAGTCAAACCTTGACTGTAATTAGCTCAGCATTTGTAGACATACAAAATACCTGAATATCGCTAACGTTTAAGAGGAAACGTATTTAATTAGATTGTCAAGCATTGTGAAATTTGCGAAATCAATTCCCTCCACATATGCATGTGAGATGATGCTTTGATGCTCTTTCACATTACTTCAGACTCCACATTCTCTCTCACACACACACACCCACACATTGAATGTGGGAGGGGCGAAGGCAAACAGGAACAATCAAGGCACGCAGAACGCACACGTACAACTTTGAGAAGGAAGTACGAGGGGAGCTCACTTTATCGATATTAATCCGCAATCATTCAAACATTTCATTATCCCAATTGCCGGTGCTCAGAGATAAACACACACACACACACGCACACAATGCACATCATAAATTCAAAAGTTAAACACATAATTAAAAGCACTTCAAAATTGACGTCAAAGCAGCAGACAAACAGCGGCAACAGCCATCAATGATGGCAAAAATAAAATTAATAAATGATTGCGAGTATAAAAAAATGCATATTGAATATTTGCTGGTTGCCATAGCTGGTGTATCGGTTTCTATCTGTATCTGAATGGCATGTATCTATGCGATTGCGATTGCAATTGTTTGGCGCATATTGCGGCTATTAATCGCATTACTTATTAAATCAATTAAAAACTTTTTCAAGCGCATAAATAACACAGCATTTTACCCGGATTCGTTCCCTCATAACAGCGGCAGCAACGCATAATCTTTTTATTATGTTTGTAATGCATTTTGTCTGGCGGCACTTAAAACATTGCTATTGCCATTGTTGTTGTTATTGTTGTCGCTGTTGTTGATGATCTCGTTGTTGCTGCTGTTGTTGTTGTTGATTTTGATGTAATTATTCACGCTGCAATTATACGAATCATGGCAAAGTTTTGCGCTGCTTTTGCTTTATGGTTTGCTGTCATTTATTATGCCCCTGCCTATCCTTAGCATCGCTGTTGTTATTATTGCTGTTGTTGTTGTTGTTGTTGTTGCTGCTACTGTTCATAATCTGCAATGAAAACATGCACAACATGAACACACACACACATACATCCAGCCACACACACTCATGCTGAGAACAAGCGCATTATTATGTGAAATCATATCAAAGGATTGCCATGAACAACATCAACAAACTCGCATTGCATAATGTCATGGAAATGGACAAGATGAGTCTTTGCATCGTGTGTCGACTGCTGCCGTTGCCCTTGCTCCCCTCTCTCCCCCTCCCTCCTTTCTCTATGTCTCCTCATGTATCTGCATTTTGTACCATCGCAGTTGCATCTCTGCTGTAATTTTATACTTTTCCTCCACACACACTCATTGCATGATGCTAAACCCCTCTCCTCTTGCTGTTCCCCTCTTCTTCTGGGGACTGACTGAGTCTGAAATGTATCTATGAGCTGGCAATGTATCTGCATTGCCCTTTGGTTTATCATCATCATCATCATCCTTAGTGCCATTGAAATTAAAACTACAGAACAAGATTCTTGTCGCCTTCTCTTCCATCTCTTTCACTACTTTTTTTGACAATATGCAGATGTGAGCTCGTCTTTTTTTAATGGGGCCTGAGCTGCGGACTTTTATAATTTATGCAAATTATTTAAATATATGTTTAGCATTATTATATGCTTGGATATGAAAATTATGTAGCAAGTTAAATATAAATTTAGTACTTTGCATTTACTTAACTAGCGTGGAATAATTCTTATTTGAAGCAAACAAATTTTTAGAAAAGTTTAAAAATTATAATATTTTAAAGGGAAATTAATATATTGTCTTACATATTTTTAGCGATATATTGGAGATTACTTGATAAACTCTTAAGCACATTTTTAGAATAATTAAAGTACGAAACTTTTTGATATATATCTTACAAATATTCTTACGGATTATGTGTCCATATTCAAGTATTGCAGATGGTCATTAATATTTAAATTGATGTGAATTATTTTATTACATATTTTGTTCATAAGAAATTGTACATTTCTAGTTTCAATGTTAATGGAATAATTTAATATCAAATCGTTTTCAAATCTTTATAATCACTTATTGAATCTGCAAAAAAAAAAATACCTCAAGCTAGTTTTATTGACATGTTTTCAATTATAGAATTGGATTTTAATGTTAACTTTTGGCTCATATTTAAACAAGCATAATACTGCGCAATATTTGAAGAACAACTTAATTTCGAATCCTTTTAAAATCTTTTCAAACATACATAGAATCCTCAAAAAAAGTACATCAAGACTTTTTAGCTACTTTTGCTGGCATCATTTTTTTTTTCCAAATACTCTTAAGCTACTTTTACTGGAATATTCCGCTCAAGTAGACTTTTCATTCTTACTTTCTTGTGCTAATTTTAAATTTGTTTTTGATTCTTTTGGGAAGCCACTTTGCACAGTAAACAAAACAAACAAAGATTATGGCTCTTTTTAAACGATTCGGCGATGCTTTTGCATTGCAGTACTTGAGAACTTGAGTGGTTTATGAGAAGCATTACAAAGACACTTAGGCTATATATATTTATATCGGTTATAGCAGATACTGGTTTTCAACTTTTTTTTTCGCAAGACAAAGTTGAAGCAGTTTCTGAGAAACGTTACAAAGTTGGTAACACACACAGAGAAAGAGAGAGAGAGAGAAATAATGCCGAAGCGAGAGTAAAAATTGAAATGAATCAAAGGCGGCAAGAAGGGACTGAGACAGACAGGCAGAGGGGAGATGGCGAGGGAGAGGGAGAAGAAACTCGAAAGGCGCACAATCTCAAGTCTGCGTCTCTGTCGCACACATTGTCTGTCTCAGTCTCTAACATTGTCGTTGTCGCCACTGATGATGCGACTAAAGGGGAAGCGTTTAATTAAAAACATTTTGTATACACTTTTGCTTCCTTTCTGCAGTTGTTGTTTGTTGCTGTTGCTGTCGTTGTTGCTGCTGTGTGTTATTGCGATTCCGTTTGCAATTGCGCTGCCTTTGCTTCGCTTGTTAATGATATCACCAAATTGTTGTTGTTGCTCCTCCTGTTTGTTGTTTTTGCTCGGATGCTGCTTTTGACTGTTTGGCTGCGCTGCTTTGCTTGTTCGTTGCTGTGTTAATGATATTTAATGATGATGCTGCTGTTGCTGCTGCTATTGCCGTTGCCGTTGCCAGCCACGCCCCCATTTGCCCCCAAGGCCCCATCTCTCTATCGTGCCATGGCTGCCACTCAACAACTGCCATTTGTGCTGCATTTGCAGCACATGGAAATGTGTTTGTCTATGGCGGGCAATGTCGTTTGATTTTGGCCTGGCTTTGGCTTTTAATATGCACATGAAATCTAAAATCTCTGTTACGCCACCACAGTATTCTATCTCCCCCTCTTCCTCTTTCCCACTCTCTCTCTATGCCCAAAATGCATATATGTTTGTTCGTTTGTGTGTGTTTGCTAGCTGGCGCCAGTTATTGGCATCGCTTTTTGGTCCACTGGCCCCGCAGGCCACAATCATTATCAGTTTTTGGTTTGCACTTGTTCGTTGTATCTCTCATTCACATAGATACACACATACACATACGTACGTTTTCTACACTGCACATTATGAGTGGCAGCTTCACTTGTTGCTGTTTAGCCAAGCCAACTTAAACTTGGCAAGCCCTTTAATTGATGTTGAGGGCACTACAAGTTTCGTTAATCAAGGGCTCCATCGACAACACTGCAAACAGCAGTTGCAACTTGCAACACGACTTTGCTTAGGTAATCGTAATAAAGTTCATTTCACTAGAAGTGGATTTAATTCCTAGTTAATGCGAGTAGCAAATTCATTGCATACTTTTAGGGAAATTTTAAACTTCAATTAGTTTGGTTTGTAGCTTTTTTTCATTTATGATAATTATTGAACCAGTTCAAGTAATTTAGTACCAACACATTATACGAAAACTCATTTAGGGCTAACATCAGAGTAAGCAGCAGCATAAAAAATTAAAATTTAAATAATGCACTAGTCTCAAGTTTCAGGAAATGTTATTCAACAGCATACACCTCTTTGTATACTATATATCTAAATTATTGAAAAGAATCTCAGTACAAGTAAAAACTTTCTAGCATAAAATCATACTTTTAAAAATCTTTAAAAATAACCTGATAAACTATAAAGAGAAATTTTCTTAAACTTATATTTAAAATATGAAAGCAATCTTTGTATACTAATACACATAGTCAACTAGCTTCAAAATAAAAATATGCAAATATAAGAAATTTGTTTTATAACATAAGATGGATTTTATTCAACTCATTCTTAAATCATTAAAAATTATGAGTATATATATTCAAAATGTTTTTTCTGGAGTAATATTAACCTTTGTCATTTCATCAATGAGTTACTTCGAATGATGTTCCGAAAGTTATTCTAAATATTTTGACACAACATCAAAGATATGCGATAGGAACAATAAAGGTCGCCAGCTTTCGTCTTTCAGTTTGGGCAATCTTGCGACAATCCCATGTTACCTGCATTTAATTGCGCTCAATCCACGCGAACAACAAACATAAAACTTTGTGCTTAATTACAAAACTCTAACACACAGACACACACACACACACACACAAGGCAACTCCCATTTTCTTTTCTCTCTCCACCCAAAGACACACACACACACACACACTCAGACTCACAGAGAAATCTCAGCCAGACTTAAATCCCAGCCAAAATTCCCATATTCTTAAACAGTCTTCGCTTCGCCAAAATTTTGACAATGTCGTCGACTAATTTATGCATTTTACCCGCAGTGCGGCGAAAGTATCTATGAGATACTTGATGGCATACTCATTGGCTTAGCCCGGTGTCTATTGCTTTTCGCTTAGTGTATCGACTGCTCAAATCTGTCGCCCTCTCTTTTCCTCCCTCTCTCACACTCTTACGCTCATCATCTCTCTGTTTTCTCTATGTCTCTATACATTGCCTCTTGACTAAAGTTTATTTAATATGCGTGCGGCGTCAAAGATGCTGATGATTATTCCGACAGGGCGTCGGCGTCATGCGTCTGCCCGCAATTCCGCCCACCCCTCTGCCACTCTTCACCACTCTGCCAGACACGCCCACAATCCATGCATACAAAAATAACAAATATTGATTTGTCGTAGAGATGATGCCATGGGCAGCTACATACATATAGAGAGTACGAATTGGCAGAAGAGTGGGGGGGGGAAGCTGGTGTTTTGTGTTGTCAACGCCGCATGTGTGTTTGTGTGTTTGTATGTGTGTATGTGTGTATTGCCTTCATTTTGGCGAATGCTTTTAATCATTTTGGCTGCAGCTTGACGGCGTATACATGCATGCAAAAAGGCTTGTCATACACTCAATTCTCCCCGCTGCGTTCTCAATTCAGCTGTATGCAAATACACTGAGAATATTCTACACTTTTTTTATTGAACTTCAATTCAATTAACAATCATTTAAATTGAAGCTTATGCATTTCGATAATTTAGTAAAATTTTGCTATGCAATCATTTATTTTATAAACTTTGAAATAATATGAAATATGAAGCTAGAATAACTATAGTATTTATGAGAATTTGATTGCGATACAAATTTTAAAAGATATTTAAGAAATACGTTTGTATTGTCAATAAACTTCAACTGCTTTGGCTGATAATCTAGTATATTTTGACCTCTATGGAATATTTCGAATGTAGTACTTAATCGATATACAAAATGTGGCTTTAGGCAAATATTAGTACATTTGGCAAATATTAGTATTTATGAGACTTTGATTGCGATAAGGATACAAATTTTAAAAGTTATTTAAGAAATAGTTTTGTATTGTAAAAATTGTCAACTGCTTTGGCTGACAATCTAGGATATGGTATATTAAGAATCATAATACTTAATCGATATACCAAATGTGGCTTTCGGTAAATATTAGTCCATTGTTTAGTATATTTTAAGAATAGTTCCTCACTAGTTTGCCGTTATTCACAATGGGTAGCGATATCTCGCAGTCTCAAGCACACTTGAATGTTTTTTACTTGTTATTTTGTTTGTTGATGAAAATACTAAGAAATATAAATTCTTTATCTTTCTTTAGTATATTTCAATGGGTAGCGAGATATCTCACAGTCTAGCACACTCGAATGTTTCTTACTTGTTATTTTGTTTGTTGGGAAAATACTAAAAAATATGAAATCTAAAAAATAGCTCTTCCTTAAGTGTACATAATTATTTATTTAAATATGTTTTGTGCTAACAAGATTAATGCAGCTTTTAACACTTGAATCTCATTTGATTTTTTAAATTCTTCTCTTGAAAATCTTCGATAAAGAAATATTTTTTTAACACTAAACAATTTTATGGTAATTTTTTTTGACAGTGTATTTCATGTGTGGTTTATTAATTCTGTTTAGTTTGCCAACTCGCGCACAGCGGTTGATGCTGCTATTTTATATTGTACTTGTTTTGTTTCTGGCTGTTGTTGTTCTTGTTGTTGGTATAAAAATCCGCAGACTGATAACCACCAAAAAGCGGGTAGCCCATGTTTGTGTAAGTGCATTATTATGCTGATTATGATTATCAGACGGTGAGCAGCCAGACAGACAGAGAGATGAACGCTGTTGCTGTGCTGTTGCCTAGAGCCTGCGGCATTTATCATCTATTCTATTGTATGATTCATAGTTGCCAGATATGCTTCAATAGACTGCACTGAATACTGAATACTAAATTCGGTCGGCTTTGGCACGCTTGATAGGCTCCATTAAGCTGAAGTCTCCCTCCCACACTCGCTCTTTGTTTTTTTTTTTGGGGAGTTTCATGTAATAAAGCGCAGTCTGTGCACAATTGAAATTTATAATTAGTAGCCACACACACACACACACACACACACACACACACACACACACACACACACACACACACACACACACACACACACACACACACACACACACACACACACACACACACACACACACACACACACACACACACACACATAGACAGACACTCACGCACATGCATGGAATATGATTAATACTTCCGAAGTTATTTGTTATTAGATTACACATAGCCTGGCCTCTTATGTGGCGACTACAACAAAAGCTCTCTCTCTCTCTCTCTCTCCTTTTTCGACTTCTGCTGTCTCTCTCTCCCTTCTATGAGGCTTGTCTATTCTATTCTGTTCTCTCTGTGCATTGTGCGTTTCTATTGTGTTTGGCAGCCAGTGTGCATTGTTGCCTCTAACTCTGCCTTTGGCTTTGCCTCTCCTCTACTCTCATCTCCAGCTGCTGCTTTGTTTTCTATTCTGTCGAAGCTGCGTTGCTGTTGCCTGATAACAGTTTTTGGGAGGCGAAGCCAAACTTCAAATTGAAAACTTTAATTAGAATTATTGTTGTTGTTGTTGTTGCTGTTGCGTCTGGCGTGCATTGTCAATGACGAGCAAACGCGACGCTAAAGTGCTCCATAGACTGCGTCCAAAAACACTCCAATGAACTCTGAGCGCTCACCTTTGCCGTCCAGCCTGTAGATGAAGGGGGGAAGGGCGCAGAGACGGGAGGGGAGGTTATACCAAAAGTTGACGCAAAACTTTGCCTCAGGAACTTGACGCGTGTTCAACATACTTGAGCGCCTCTGTTGAAGAGTTGCGGCATGCGGCACGAGGCATGAGGCATGCGCTATGCTACTGGGTGGCAGCGTGGCATGTTCTCTGGCTCTGGTGGCAAGTGCAGTTTTAATAAGTTAAAACTTTTGCCTCACAAAATCAGTTAGCCGCTTAGTTTTTCTCATTCTTTTCTCTCTTTTTCTTTTGCCGGCAAAAGTTGAGGAATTTCCCAGCAGTGTCTGTGCCACGCCTCCTCCTCCTCCTCCTGCCCCTCGACATTAGAGACATCGAATCGCTTTTATCAATCATTCAATTTAGCTCTCCTTGTTGTTGTTGTTGTTGTTGTTGCCCAACTATTTCCTGCTTAATTGTCAATTAGTGGGCAGCACAAAATTGTTCAAACAGTTCAAACTGTTTTTCACATGCCCCTGCCACAGAATATTCCCAATGAGCCGCAACCAATTCGATATATTATCTACTATATAACCCTCTGCGAGTGAAGAATTTATTTTGGTAATGCGGCAACAATTCAGCGAACCGGAAAATAATATAAAAATCATAATTAGAGTTCAATCAATTTTATTTATTGAAAAATGCCTATCAACTATAATAGAAAGGCAACAACATTTTTGACGGTTTGCGTTTTATTTGCAATCTGACCAACAAATGCCATTAATTAGTTAGGCCGCAAATTAGTGGAACATTTTCTGCACTATTTATTATGTGAAATGATTGGACTTTTTGTAATACACTAGCTCAGAGTGGGTATAGCTATAATTATAACTGATAGAAAGGCTTTAAATTTGTTGAATACTTTACAAAACATAAATTCGAATAAATTTAGTTTTCTTCAAAAGAATATTTATTGAAATAAAAGAAACTTTGTTTAAACTTATTCATTTCGTTAACTGGAGATATTCAATTATATAAATTTTATCCATTTATATAAAAAGTATTTTCTTCAATTCTTTCTCTCTACATTAATCTATTTATTCAGTGATCAAACTTCAATATTCTTGAGCAAAGAGCATCTAGAATATTTATTAGATTGCGAGAGACTGTATGTTAAATTTATAGCTACACTTATTTTTTTATCCACACGTTTTTAGAGACAGTTAAAAGTCTCCGCAACAATCTAAGTTTTTATCTATAACATTAACATATTTCATAAATAGTTGTGCCACTTTCAAATGAATAGAGAAGCTAATATAAATTCTTTAAGAGAAGAGATATAAAGATATATTAAATATTATTATTATTTAATCTCTTAAAGTCTCTCTACAAAAATCTATTTGTTCAGAGAAGTTATTTAAATCATCTTTAAAGTGCTCAAACTTCAATATTCTTGGCCAAAGGTCGTCTAGAATAATTGTTATTTTTAAACTTATTCATTTCTTTGAGTGCAGATACTTCTAACATATATCTACATTCTTAGTAATATCCGACTCTACAACAATCTGTGTTCTTAGTTAAAACATTTCATTCATCTTTTTGTCGCTTTCAAATGAGTAGAGAAGATATTATAATTTCTGTAAGAGAATATTATTTTTCAATATTAAACTGTATATAGAATACGTGTTAAGTACTTGGAAAGAAACGTTGTTTTAAACTTTATTTATATGTAGAATATGTGTTTATTTATTTTTATCTTAGAACTTGAAAATAAACTTTATTTTAAACATATTAATTTCATAAACTACAGTTATTCATATATCTATACATAATTAGTAAATTCTATATCTATCTCCATAACGATCTATAATCTTAGTAAACACATTTCATTCATCTTTTTGCCACTTTCAAATATTCTGCTAATAACTGAAAAATAATCTTTGGCAAAAGAGCATTTAAATCTCAACATGCTAAGCATAATTTATCTGTTTTTATTTGAATATTTATCGGCATTTTTTTTTCTGTTTTGGTTATGAAAAATGATTTGCAATCTAATTTATAATAATATGGTTAGAATGTGATTTGCATTGTGTTTGTGTGCCATTAGTGTTTATATTGTGGCTTGGGATATTATTCAGTTTGAGTTTTTCGGCATATTACCATCACAAAATACGCATTGTGATGCTAAGCGTGTGATTTTTGCGGCGAAAAATTGATTTTTGAAAGGGAATGCTGCGAACAAATATGGAAAGAGTGGCTATTGAGATTTAGATGGAATTTTAGAAGAAAAAAACAGAGATATGCTAATGTGTAGATTAGTCCATTAGTGTGCAGTTTAACGTTAGTTTTTATAGTGTTTATTTTGAGTACCAAATCGTTATTTTGTCTTGGTATTTTTTATTGGTGACTATCCTTTCAAAAGTATCTCAAGCTGAACACAAAGTATCTCACTTCTATAAAAAGAAACTCTTCAGAAATATTTGCAGCAGGCATTGCAAGTTTTTGGCGACTATCCTTTCAAAAGTATCTCAAACTGTTCGAAAAGTATCTCACTTCTATAAAAAGAAACTGTTGAGTAATCTTTGCAGCAAGCATCGTAAATGTGTCACAGATCAATTGTCTGGCAATTGCCACACACAATTTGTATTTCTTGTTTTTGTTTTATTGTTTCTTTGACGATCTCTGGATATATGGAAATATATGTACGTGGGTCGAAAGCTCTTTAGCATTGATCATTTATCAATATATAAATTTCGATGCCGATTCGACTTGCCCTCGTGCCACACATCTATGTGTGTGTGTGTGTGTGTGTGTGTGTGTGTGTGTGGGTGTGTGTTTGTGTCGAGTAGCGTATTTCAAATTGACCGCACATAAATTGGAAAGCGTTGAAATTGGAATATTGCCGCATTGCCATATTGTTCTAATTGCTGTCATTTGTTAGCTTTCCCCCCGTTTCCCCCTCGAATTGAAGAGTGAACTGGAATGCGTGTCGTTATTTTGAAATCAGCTGGCACATTTAAGGGCCCCTAATTGATATTAAATAATAGTACAACAACAATACACAAACACACACAACAAACACACCTCAACATACACGCCAACCTGTTACGCAAAACTGAATTCAACGCAGACGCTCTGGAAATACATATATAAATATATATATATGTGTATATTTTTAATAAATGCAAAGCCATAAATAAACTGACGCCCAGGTACAAAAATGGAACGCCCAGTCAGCAGAGGCAGAGAGGAAGAGGAAGGGGCAGAGAGTGGGCAGAGGGGAGAATACGTAAATTAATAAAGAACTGCGCGGCACACAAAGGCGGGAAAATGCGAAACAAGCCAAAGCTCCCCATAAAAGAAACATAAACAACAACACCAACAACAACAAAAATCTTTTGTAATTTCTCAAACGTTTATCATACGATTTGTTTTGCATTGTTTCTTTTTCTTTATTTTCTTCTCGATTTCTGTTATTTTATTTTTTGCCACATATTTTATATATTATTTACGCATATTACAATCGAGTTCCCGATGGAACCGTGACTAATTAAGCAATTTTCTGAGCCAATCTCAACTTGGACTTTTAGGCCATTCCTCCGCCTCTCTCTCTCTCCTCTCTCTCTCTCTCTCTCTCTCTGTCTCTCTCTCGCTCTTGACTGCCACAATATGATTTTAACGTGCAGCTCCACTAATTATACCCGCTACCCATAGGGTAGAAGGGTATTATAACTTTGTGCCGGCAGGAAATGTATGTAACAGGTAGAAGGAGGCATCTCCGACCCTATAAAGTATATATATTCTTGATCAGCGTCAACAGCCGAGACGATATAGCCATGTCCGTCTGTCCGTCTGTGTGTCTGTCCGTCTGTCCGTCTGTCCGTATGAACACCTAGATCTCAGAGACTATAAGAGATAGAGCTATAATTTTTTTTCGACAGCATTTGTTATGTTTGCACGCAGATCAAGTTTGTTTCAAATTTTTGCCACGCCCACTTCCGCCCCTGCAAATCAAAAAAATCGAATAACAAGCGTAATTTTAAAGCTAGGGTTACGAATTTTGGTATATACGGTAATAACTATAGTAGTTATGATCCCTGAAAATTTGATTGCGATCAGATAAAAATTGTCGAAGTTATTAAAGAAATACTTTTGTATGGGCAAAAACGCCTACTTACTAGGGGTCTGAGTTGCTTTGGCTGACAATCTGGTATATTGTGCCGTCTATGGTATATTTTGAATGCGGCACTATATCGATATACCACATATACCATTTGGTATATTTTTAGTATTTTTGCAGTATATTTGGTATATTTTGAGAATAATACCGCAAAATATATTGCTTTTATTCAAAATGGGTAGCGGGTATCTCACAGTCGAGTACACTCGACTGTAGCTTTCTTACTTGTTATTTATGGCTTTACTGATTATTTATTTTCTTTTTATACCCGCTACCCATAGGGTAGAAGGGTATTATAACTTTGTGCCGACAGGAAATGTATGTAACAGGTAGAAGGAGGCATCTCCGACCCTATAAAGTATATATATTCTTGATCAGCATCAATAGCCGAGACGATCTAGCCATGTCCGTCTGTCCGTCTGTGTGTCTGTCCGTCTGTCCGTCTGTCCGTATGAACACCTAGATCTCAGAGACTATAAGAGATAGAGCTATAATTTTTTTTCGACAGCATTTGTTATGTTTGCACGCAGATCAAGTTTGTTTCAAATTTTTGCCACGCCCACTTCCGCCCCTGCAAATCAAAAAAATCGAATAACAAGCGTAATTTTAAAGCTAGGGTTACGAATTTTGGTATATACGGTAATAACTATAGTAGTTATGATCCCTGAAAATTTGGTTGCGATCAGATAAAAATTGTCGAAGTTATTAAAGAAATACTTTTGTATGGGCAAAAACGCCTACTTACTAGGGTCTTAGTTGCTTTGGCTGACAATCTGGTATATTGTGCCGTTATTTTGAATGCGGCACTATATCGATATACCACACATACCATTTGGTATATTTTTAGTATTTTTGCAGTATATTTGGTATATTTTGAGAATAATACCGCAAAATATATTGCTTTTATTCAAAATGGGTAGCGGGTATCTCACAGTCGAGTACACTCGACTGTAGCTTTCTTACTTGTTCGTCGTTGTTGTTGTTGCTGCTGCTGCCGTTGAAGCTGTGATTGCTCTTTTTCAGTCCTTTGTTGTTAATTTATTTTTTATTTTTATCGCCTTACAAACTTTAATTTTATTGTCCGCTCCATTCTGTTAATCTGTGCAGCCGCCAAGCATATTTATGTGTGTGTGTGTGTATGCTTCTGCTCTTTTTTATGAGTAGTTTAACTATGGGATCAACTTGGTTGAAAGTGAAGTGAATGTAAAAAAATGTTCGTCAAGTTTTTTATAGCTCTTTTACATTTCTTGCGTTGAAATATTGAATGAGTAATTTTTATGAAAGATTTGTTTTGTGGAAAAAATAAAATTTATATACAAATAGGTTGTTGATTTTATTATTAAAAGTTGTAAATGAAATGTACAGAAAAATGCATTCTTTTTCTCAAATTTTTGTTATATGATTAGTAGAATAATATATTCTACTAAAAATATTAAGAATTTTTAGTTTGTTTTAAAAGTGCATTCTCTTTTAAAGTATTTAAGTTTATGTTTCGGAATGACTCACTTTTAATAAAATAATAGAAAACTTAAGTGAAGTGTGTAAGAATAATAATCTATTTAAAAAATATAGAAGTAGAGAATAAGTTCTAAACAATTCTAAATTAAATATTTATTCATAATTAGTGTAAATTTCCGATGGAATCTGATTAATTGTTTAGAATTCATTTTCTACTTACAATAGTAGTATGTTCTATTATTCCTTTGAGAGTTTTCCTTTTAAGAGTATTTCAGTTAGCATAGTTCTTAATTTTCTGCCATCCTTTCTTCATTATTTTTTTTGTTGTAGTATTTCTTTGATGAAGTTTAGTGCTTCATTAAGCAATTCGAACAGTCTTCGAACGGCTTTTGTTTTACCATCGAGTGGAGCGACTTTATCTACCTTCTCTGTTCTTACTTTTATACTTCTTGTTGTGTCTCTTCTCTTCTTTTTTTTTTGTATTTTTTATAAGCGCGTAATTTACTTAAGCTGCTTTTGGCTTAATATGCGCATTTTAATAGATTTGTTCCACTATCGTCAAGGCAATAAATTATAAAATTCCAGGTTAGTTCTTCTTCCCTCTGCTGTCGTTCGTTCCGTTGGCTTCCCCTTGACCTTACTTATATATCTTTCCTCTTTTCTCTATCTCCCTCTCTCTCTCTCTCTCTGTCATGCACTTGCTGTTTATATTGGTGCACAGAGTCTGTCCTGGCCTGAAAGCTTTTGAAAGCGGCTGAGTGCCTCTAAGATGCAACTAATGATAACGACAGAGAGCCGCAGAGTTGAGCTTGGAGCTGCTGTGCATTCAGTTTGGGGCACCTCGATTAAGCTGCTTACCTGTCTATGTGTGTGTTGGTGTGTGTGTGTGGGGGCGTAACTTTTAGGTGTAGCTGCCGCATCAGCGATGCGACCTCCCCTCCGCTTCTTCGTCCCCCGCGTTGCACAACTTTGTGCAGCTGACAGCTCAATGGCCATTGCTCTCCCTCCATAGACTTCACTTCACTGAATGTGCTTGAGTGTGTGTGTTTGTGTTTGTGTGTGGGTTGAGTTTGTTTTGTGTTGATTTACAGTTGGCTCCATTCATAATTATCAGCTGCAAAGCCAAAAGCGCAGGCACAAGAGGCGGCATCGTTGCGCTTTTTCACGCTTTGGCGGCTCATTAAAAGCAGCCTCCACCTTTCCCGCTCTCACTCACTCCCCCACTGCACTTGCCACGCCTTAACACACAACTAGGTGTGTGTGTGTGTGTGTAGTTCAGTTATAAATTATGTTTGGCTATGCGCAAGATTGATAGCTCTCCATGGGCAAACTCCAAAGAGCCAAAGGCCAGCGTGCAAATGGCGTTTGTTCACAGGCGCTTTCTGAATGTGTGCCGTGTGTCATCTGCGCCTACATTTCAGGCCCGTGTCTTGTGACCCAGTTAGGACCTTTGATTAGCATATTCTATACCAGTGTGTGTGTGTTTGTAAGTCTATAAGGCATGCCTGGTATGCTGTTTGCATAGACGAACGCGTTTCGCTAATTTCTCTGCCACAAATTCATGTTCCATGGCAGCTCAACTCATCTCCCCCCGCTCCCCTCTTGCCACGCTCGTGACGAAATTTCTTAGCAAGCAGCGAGAGAGGGAATTGCAAATTTGCGGTTCTTATTTCGAATGCATGCGTTCCATTCACCCACACACCCAAAGCAGCGAGCGAAAGAAAGGGACAACATGATGTGTAACCCTCAGTTGGGTCAGCAAACGCTCTCTTTGATATGTCAAACAGAATGGGAAATGCAACGGAACATTGCTTTAGTCTGCTGCTGCTCTGAGATGCTGCCAAGTTTACGGAAATTGAATAGATATCTGCCAGCTGATTTGCAGTTGATTTTTTTATTCTCGTTGAATCAACTGCTGAAATGGCAGAGAAATTGCAAGATTTATGCTAGCAAAAGTTATATCACAATTGTGTTTTAAAAATGACTAAAATTGAATAGTAAGGCAAATACTAGAGAAACATATACTAATTCTATTTTAGAGTCTCAGTTAGTTATATAACAATTGAGTCGTAGAAAGTATAATACAGAAAGAACACAACTCTTTTTAATAAATCAAATATATATTTTCAACAATTTTAGAGAACATTACAGTACAAAACTCAAGGAAATACTGATGACAACAATGTATTTTATGTGTAGGAAAATCTGTTATTAATTAAAAGAAATACATACACATTGAATTGACATTGAAATGCCATTAGTAAATATGAAGTAAATTATAAACGAGCTGAAACGAAAAATGCTGCTGCATTTGACATTTGACAGCTTTCGAAATGGAAAATGTATATTTTTGCAAACACTTTAATAAAATTTAAAAAAATGTCTTAAGAACAAATTAACAAATGTCAAGGAAAACTAATTTTGTGTTACATCAAACTAAGATATTTTTCAACGTTAGAATTTCGCACATCATTTTTGTGGCTAGAAAATATAATACTAATGTTATTATTGGATCAAATTAATTTTAAATTTTCATGCTTTTACTTATTAAACCAAAGGTTGCATTTCCATAATAATATTCGACTCTAATTTCAAACAAATAGTTCGTCTTATATTTCTCGATAATAATGTTATTACTATTGATATTTTCTTGCGGTACATTTCTTGAGCAAAAAAAAGCTATTTGTTATTTTAATCGAGTCTTGGCACACAAATTCGTAACAAATTCGTGAACTCGCGAACGTTTCGTGCTCTTGATCAACAAACTGTGCAAATTTGCTTAATTTCAACCATTAGATTTTCATATTTGGTTGGCTAAAGCAACACCTTTTTTTCCATTACAATGTTATTTTCACGCTGTTTTCCCGCCAAGCTCTCTTTGCACTCTTTGCTGTGGCTGTGGAATGTCCCTTGGCGCATTCCGCCTTCTACATATACATATATGGTTCTTTATTGTAGTTGGGTTGTACATGTGTACAATGTGCTGTGCCCTAATCCCAGGCAATCCATCAACTGGGAGGCTACAAGGCAAATCCAATTCGCTTCAGTTCTTTGCTCTTGCTGCTGCTGTTGTTGTTGTTTGCTGTTGCTGCTGGTGGCGACCACACAAACAATGGCCTCAGGTCATGCAACATACAAACGAAGCAGCTGAGTAAAGCCCTTCGAACCACTTCAATTTCATGTAATCTCTTTAAATGTGAAACAACGCAATACAACAATAAGCAACAAACAAATGTGCGAGTGCAACGAGCATAGACTTGTAGATACCCTGTCAGTTAAATATACTAAAATACAATTCTAGAGAAGTGGAAAATGTAGTATGAAAAGTATTTGTGGTTATATTCTAAAATGCAATTATTATATAACATAAGAAAGAGGAAAATATAATATGGAAAGTATTTATTTTTTCTATTAGCATGATGACATGATTTTTTCGTTATTTTATGTTCTTTCTACCCTCTCTCTATGTCATTTTCCCAGGGTATATTAGAGAGTAGAGCACACGACAAGCTGCACTTCAATCACAGCTCAAAAGTTCAACGCAACAAATTCTTTTGCGAGAAATCTAAGAAACTTAAATGAGTCTCAATTTCGTGAGTGTTTGTTGTTGTTGTTAGTTTCCCTTGGTTCTTTGTTGTGCAGTGCTTCAAACTGTCATTTCGTTTACTGTTAAAAATTGTATAAATAAATCTATTAGATTGCGATGCTGCGTTGTTGCCTGGCTATTGCTTTAACTGTTGCAATGTCACAGTCGAATACACTTTATTTGATTTCATTACGAACATTTTTCAGCTTTTTGTTGACACAGCGCACAGAGAGAGACGAATCGATACAAACGAGTGGTGCGAAAGAGATGGGCGAATGTTGTACGCTCTCTTTTTATTACTTTTCATATATATATTTGTATATGTGTGTGTAAGTGTAAGTGTGCATACAATGCATACGAGCAAACATTGATGTCAGAATTTAATATGCTGTATAAATCGTTTTGAGCCATTGACACATTCATGCGTTCGTTTCATATTCGTACGGATACAGCTACAACAACAATATCAACAACAACAGCAGTAACATCTATAGATATAGATACACAGTTACACAGTAATAAACAAAAGTGATGTAGTGCACAGTAAACAGGCAAGGAAATACCCTACAATGAGAGCACTTTTAATTGGCTATTGTCTGACAAAATTTGGTATATTTTTAGTATTCGAATTTAGTAGAAGATTCGATATCTGTTTTGGTATTTGGTATTTTTAGTATTAGTATTAGTATTTAGTATTATTTTGTAAAGATTCAACACCTTTTCATCCTTGAGTTTTAATGTTTTGTATTTTTTATTGTTAATATATTAGTATTATTTTCTGACGATCGACACCTGTTCATCCTGGAGTTTTGGTATTTGGTATTTTTTGATATGTATTTATTGTATTTAATATTATTATGTAAGAATTCAACACCTTTTCATTCTGGAGATTTTGGCATTTTTGAGTATTAGTACTTAGTATTATTTTCTAAAGATTAAACACTTTTTCATCCTTGAGTTTTTGTATTTGGTATGTTTTATTATTAAAATGTAGTATCATTTTCTGACGATTGACACCTGTTCATCCTTGAGTTTTAGTATTTAGTATTGTTTAGTATTAGTATATAGTATTATTTTGTGAATATTCAACACCATTTCATCCTTGATTTTTTGTATTTGGCATTTTTATTGTTAGTATTTGATATTATTTTTTTTAAGATTCGACACCTGTCCAATCTTGAGTATTGATATTTGCTTTAGTATTATTTTATGAATGTTCGAAACTATTTCATTCTTGAGTATCTGTAAAAATTTACACTTAATACAACATTTTTCTATTTCACTTTTTAATTCATAGAAACTCTAACTTCGACTGACCTTTGATTCAATTTTAATTTAAGTGAAAGTCAGGTCGTTTTACATAGATGTTTTACATAGATGTTCAATTAGCTTCATAAATGTGAATTTCACTTGAAATATTTTGCTATTCTGTTCATAAATCATCTAATTTAATTATAAATATCGTTGTATTAAAAGAAAAATATATATACATATATTAAAAAAAAACTGCAAAAATTTTCCAACTTTAAAAATATTTGAAATATAAGAAGTAGCAGTCTTTTATGCACTGTCCTTAATTACAGGGTATTTAAGGCCAATACTCGTAATTTTGCTCTTCTTTATGTGTATGAAAAAAAATATTTATATTTACACGCAGCATACAAACACACACACACACAAGAGTTTTTCCATTTTTATGCATTCGATTTTTTATGTTTTTGTTGTTGTTATATTTTCTTTTGTTTTCTTTTTTTTTTTGTGTAGCATATAAAAAAATATTCACTCTTATTGCTTTTCGAAGCTTTTCCCATTTGGTTCACATTTCATTTATTTTCACTTGCAGTCAACTCGAAGCGTGTGTGTGAGAATGTGTGTGTGAGCGTGTGTGTGCGTGATTGTAAGTGTGTATCTGTGTGTGCACTTCACAACTTAATACACTTTATTATTGAAAATATTTTTTATTACCAAGTGGGCTGTATGTGAGAAGCTCTTTCCCAGAATTTGGCCCTGACACGCGGCGCATAGTTTACGTACCCCACAAACAATTTTGTTGATGTTGTTGTTGTTGTTGTTGTTGTTGTTACTGTTGTTGGTTGGTGGGCGCATTGATTTGCTGCACTCGTTCCATGAAATACAAATACCGAGTACAAAGCACTACACTCGACTCTCGACTGAATCGATCCCGGCTTTGGTGCTCTCTGCCTCTGCCTCCCCCTCCTCCTTCTGCTCCTCCCCTTCACTTGTACTACATATAATTTATACCGTATTTTATTTTTTACTGTTCGGATTTTGATATTCATGTTGCATGTTGCTGACTTCTGAAGTTTTGGCAAGTGGAAATTGTTTTTGATTTCTTTTCCAGTTTTTTCTTTTTTTTTTTTTGTTTTGGGTTTTTTTTGTGGAGGAGGCGCCCCCACTTTGTTTATTTTAATTTACATTTTTTTCTTTCGCTTGTGTTTTTCATAGGATATATTCGGACATTTTTTCACTGTTGATTATTGCTCAATGTTTATGTTGGTGTTTTTTCTCTGGTTTTTCTTTTATTGTTGTTGTGTAATACCCTGTAGCCATTTAAAAGTGGGCTAAAGTGGCGCACTGAATGCCAAATTTTTATTTGAGAGTGTGGCACTAAGTGAAGCTTAAATTGGGTTAAGCAATCAAATATTGGTTACTAATTAATCAAACAGGGTAACGCCAAGTCGGGCATGCTCAAAGTGTGTGTGTTTCTGTTTTTTCTGCTGTTGTTTTTGGGAGTTTTATGCAAATGCCGTTGAGCTTCTTTAATGAACTACTTTTGTGGCCCCAGTCGGCTGCTTACTTATTTGATTCAATTCAATTTGGCGTGTGCCACGCCCCCCGCCCAGTTCCCATGCGCATAATTTATGTGTCCCCGCTCTCCTCCTTCTCCTGGCCACCTCATTTGCCAAAGTTTCTAAATATACGCTCGATTCGCGTTTGGCTTTGCCTTGTGTGCGTCAGTTTGATAAATGATATCAATTTCTTATGAACTCTCCTGAACACAAGAATTATATATATATATGTGTGTGTGTGTGTGTGTGTGTGCTGAAAAAGGCGTCAAAGTTTGCTTTGGCGTTTTGGCGTTTTTGCCATTGTTTTTGTTTGCATTTGTTTAGAGTGTATTTCTGTTTATCAACTGTCGTCATTTTGCCAATTTGACACTTTTAACGGCTGCGCACTTGAAATTCAAATGCCTTCCTCTTTCCTTGCTCCTCCTGTCGTTGCCGCTGCTTGACAGTTTGAGCATATGAATTTTTAATGGGGCATGTGGCAAGCTTTTAGAGGCAAACACAAACACACACGACGAAAAACTCAAACTCAACTCCATATGGTTAAACTTATCAATATGCTAAACATTGCCCTGTCTCAGTTTGAGTGCGTTTCAGTGTGTGTGTGTGTGTGTGTGTGTGTGTGTGTGTGTGTGTGGTGTAAGGTGTGTGTGTTTTGCTTTGCTTCAATGTTAATGCTAAGTAAAGTGCTAAATTAAGCACAACAGATGCAGGTTATTCTTGGCTTCTGTGGCTTCATCTTTATTTCTTGATCCTGCTGCCACCAAAAAGGCTTTTCCATATATGCATACATATAATATATATGGTAAAGTCGAGTATATGGCAACTTAAGTGCCAGCCATAAATTGAGCATAATAATTAATTCGAACTGAGAACTGAACACTATAAGTATTTGTTATCTCTCTCTATATATATATATTTTATGGATTTGTGGCATCTTTGGATGAATTTCACTTTCTTACGCTGCAAAATAAATTTACTTGTTTCTATTGAAATTTGCATTTGCTGACATAAATAATAAACAAAAATGTCTCAGAAATTGCTTTTGATGAAATCACAATCATTCTTAAGCAGATTTAAGCATTTGATTTAGTATATTTTTAAGAATTTATGAAATGTTCTGAAGAGCATACTGAATTGATTCTCTAAGTAATTAGTAAGTCAAGTATGAAAACTCTATTAAGATTGTTATTCTTCGTATAAAGAATTTATTGTGTTTGCTGTTAAGCAATTTATAGGCGTATGCACAAAATTTAAGCACAAGAAATCTTATAAAATAGACAACTATATTCTCAGAATGTGAGCACAGAAATTTTTAAGTTTATTCAGTTTAGAAATTTCACATTTTTTTTTTACAGTTTTGTAACTTTTCTTCTTCAGTGAAATAGTTAAGATAAAACAACAAACGCTTATTGCTCTAGTTTTCGACTACATCTATCAATCAATCTCTTTGCCTAGTTCATCGCTAGTTTCATTTATTCTAAACTCTATTAGTCTAGAGCAAATTTTTGCTTTTGCCTGCCTTTCATGCCAAATCAAGGCAGATATTTTTGTGATAAAGCAATTTGTTATTGCAAAAAATTTATCACAAAAAATCTCTTAAGATATTCAACTTTAAACTATAATTTTCATTTAATGTAAAAATTTATTCATTTTACAAATTTTACATTTCTGCTACAGTTTTGTAAATTTATCTCTTCAGAGAAGATTCTCTAAATAAACACTCATATATTGCTCTAGTTTTAGACTGATATCTATCAATCAATCTCTTTGCTAGTTTCATTTATTTTAAACTCTGTTAGCCTAGAGCAAATTGCTTTTGACTTTCGTGCCTAATCAAGGCAGCTATTTAGCTGATAACTTTTACCAATGTCACATAAACTATCATTTCTAACGAGCCAAAAATTAACAAAAACAGACTAAGGAGAGGAGAAGAGAATTTGTTGTAATGGGCCACTTGGCTTAGAGGCAGGCAGTGTCGGCTGTTGTCGGGCTATTAGCCCAAAAAAAAAAAAACATACACACATGAAGAGCTACAACACATTAGCGAGAAACGAGACGCAGTCACAGAGACCCTCCAAGTAGCCAGACAACAGACGACAACACCAACAAAAAAAAAACACAAAAAAATTGCCGCCAGCCAAAACAGTTCCCAGACTAAAGAGAGAGAAAGAGAGACGAAGATAGATCAGAATCGAGGGGCAGCGAACTAGAAAAACTTTCGGTCACTAATCTATAATGCTGTCAGCCATTAAGCAACTGAAAAACCAAATTTGTAACTAATTAAAAATAAAGCAACAAAAAGCGAACAAAACTGAAATGAAACGAAACTAGTTGGGTGAAGAAGTTGGGAGAATGAATGACTGACTGACTGAATGACTGATAAATGCCATTCCGGTTGCTCTTTGGCTGTCTCATTTGGGCTGCCAAATAATATTTAATTATAAACAAATAAACGCAACCATCAACTATGAGCAACTTCTCTAGAAGTCTTTGCTCTGCTGCTGCTGCCTTAGGCACAACGGGTTCGTATCTGTTTTGTGTTTTTTTTGTTTTCGACTCTTTGGGACTTTTTAGCTCGTAAAAGGTGCAGAGTGATTAATTGTATGTCAGGGAATTAAATCAAATATTTGAGAGTTGTCACAGACAGACAGAAAAACGAGAGACACACAACACACACAGCATTCCGTAACGAATGAATCGTTTTTTGGTTCAGTGTTCTGCTTCGGTTGGTTCATCTGCGTCTCTGTGTTGTTGGCTTGTCTGTCTATACGAAATCACGAAATGCAAATAAAAATGACTTGAAAATGCCATAATAATTTTCCTGAGCTGAGAGCGTGCATGAAAAATTGAAAAACACATTCAATTCGAACAGCCAAAAGATAACAAATTCCTTTCCACAACCTTTTTTTTTTTTTTGTTTTTTTGGTTGGTTTTGTTCACAGTTAGATTAAGAAAAGAAAGCAGACGAAAGAGACCTGAGGCAGACAGAGACACAAGACAGACAGACAGACAGACAGGCAGGGACAAAAAGAAACATTAGCATATATCAATGCCAAATGCAAATAAATCATCAATAACATTTTCTTCTCCACTTATGCACCACTTACAGATACTTAACCACGGGAAGACAAAGGAGACACACTCAGAAAGAAAGAGAGAACTCGCAGAAAGAAGGAGGAAGACGAAGGAAGAATTGACTTGCAGCTGCAGTTTGCTTTTTGGCCCAGAAGCGTTTTGCTTGTCATATGCATCATCAAGACCGGCGCCTTTTGCATAAATTGACGCGACGCGACGCGTCGCGACGCGATGCGATGCGGATAAGCGAGGGTGGAAAAGCGAAACAAAAAGGCGCAGAGAGAATAGGAGAAGCTGAGGGAAAGAAAAGCCGAAATGGAAAGGCAAACATAAAGCAATTTTATGCGTTTTTAAAATGCGTCAATTGACTGAAACAACACAAAAGCGCGAAAGACGCTGAAAATTCAAGAGAAGCGCATGTGAGCACGTTTTCTCAAAAGGAAACGAAAGAAGAAAAAAGAAAAAAGAAAGGGGAAGCAGAGCACACACACACATACAAATCAAATACAGTCGTATAACCATATCGAAAAGGAACCGCAGGACCAACAACAACAACAACAACAGCAACGCTGATAAGACGCTTGCTTACTTGCTTGCTTGCTTGATGATGGTTTGTTGACGACCAACAAAAAGTTGTTGAGCGTGTAAACATTGGCAGAAGGCAACAACACAACAGCACAAAGAGGGAGAACAGGAGAACGGAGCGAACCAAGAAGGACTCTCAAGAGCAGCGGAGTAGCAGCCACATTTATAAATGCGCTACAGTTACAAATTGTAGCCACAGCTGTGCGTGTGTGTGTGTTGAACAGTGTGTGTGCCACATGTGCTGTAAACCATTTATAAATGTAACAAAACAGCAGACAACAGAGCCAGTTGGGCGCAAGTGCAATGCATAAATATAAACAAAGATACAACTCGAACAAGGAGCAAAGCAACATACAACAGCAACAAGGAGCGACGACAACGCTTAAAAGGTGGCAGGAAGCGTAGCGCAATGTTATAAACCAAGCTAAAACACACACAAAAACAACAACATACAAAATCGATAATTTAAAGCGCCAGTCGTATCTGTGAGATACAATTTAAAATGCCGTCAAGTCAACGACAACAACAACAGCAAAAACGTAGCAAAGCAATCGCGAAAATAAATGCAATTTCTGCAATTGTATCGGCAAGATACATTTACCTTTTTTTTCTTTGTTTGTGGGTGTGTCGCGATTCGCGAGTGTTTAATGACAATGACGCCGCGTGCACTGCATAAAAATGCTGCGAAATTTACGTGCCAAAAATGCAATTTATAGACGCAACGCAGTCGGTGACAGTGAAAGATACATTTGCACACAGAAAAAAAAAGATACAAGAGTGAGAAATATTGATTGAAGCAGATACGCGAGATACTTTTGCGCACACAAAAAACTATGCTAAGAAGTTCACCTAAAGTGTCCGTAAGCCAAGCGCAACATTTCAAAGTGTCATTTGCAGAGCAAGAAGTTGTGCATCCGCAAGATACTTTTCGGGGAGTCTAAAGTGTCGCCAGAGCAATCGAAACGTTTTGAAAAGTTTTGCACAATAACACAGAGATAGATAGAGGGCAAAAATCAATACGTGAAATCCTTTAACGCATTTTCAACTGGTTTTATTTTTGCTTTCATTTGCAGAGCATTCACAATTGGCGCCAACAGAGCCGCACGGATAAGCAACAACAAATGGAACATGTTGATGCTGCCGTTGCTGGAATACAACAAACACATAGCAAAAATACCAAATTGCAAAATGAGGTCATCGCCGCTTAGATTATCGATGCTGCATTTGCTCCTGCTCCTCTGGATGCTCCTCGGTGTGGCAGCAACCAGCAGCAATGGCAACAGCAATGGACCATCGGCAGCAGCTGGTGCAGCAGGAGGTGCAAGTGCAGCAAGTGGAGCTGGAGGTGGCGGTGGCGGTGGTGCAGCAGCAGCAGCTGGGCCAGGATTGCCGCCTGGCGCCCTCAATGCCAATCTCACGGATCTGGGCAGTCCCGGTGTGTATAATTCGACAAAATGGTTTAATGCTAATTACATGTAGAGCAGCAACAGCAGCAGCAGCAGCAGCTCTGCTTCCCTAACTCTTAAATGTTGAGGTGACGCCGCCATTTTAGCCCCAATTAAATACATATACACAAAAGCAGAGAAGAGCAAGAGTTTATATGTGTGTGTGTGGTTGAAATTTCTTGTGCGCATTTCCGACTTCCGCTTCCGCTTGCGTTCTGTTCTGTTCTGTTGGCTGGGCAAAAAACTATTAGCCACTTTTAGCTAAATAACCACGCCCAACCGCCCCACTCGGCTCTTATATACTTAACACTCACACACACACACACTCTCTGGCAAAACACACACACACTAAGCATCAATTAACCCAATTTTCAGAATCCATTTTCACCTGACTCGGGTCCGTGTACTCTGCTGAGCTTTAGCTTCAGCTTTTCTCTATATTTTTCTTTTATGTTTTCTTTTATTTTGTGCTGTAACTCTCTCTCTCTCTCTCTTCCTCGTTGAAACCTTTTCAACTACATTTTAGCACTCTTTTTTCTGCATACCCTGCACACGTTTGCTGTGCTCCTAAGAGGTATGCATCACTTATCCAACTTCAATACTGAGTATCAGCTAGTCGTTGCAGTGTGACTTCACTTTATTAGCAACTCCCCAATGGTGGCGTCGTCGTTCAACAAATCCCCAATACACACACCTCCCCATTACATACATACATACATACATAATGTGGCTCGCCTGATTCCGGCAGCTTCCTTTGGTATTTTCTCTTCTGTTCTGTTTATCTTTCACAGGCGCTGTGACTTGCTTTTGTTGTAGTTTGGTTTTGGTTTGGATGGAATACTGGATTCTGGATCCTGGATACTGGATGAATAATAATTATAATAATTAATCTATTGATTTTAATTTACAGCTTATTGAATAATTCACATAAATAACCATAACATATATATACTATACATATTTTTCAGCATTAAATATTTTAAATATGCGTAGGCAAAAATTTCTTATTTTCCAGCTCACAGCCTGCTGCTCATTACAAATTGATGAGCTCGTAATCAGTGGAAAATGTTTTCCAATATAATTAATTTTGATTTGCATTTTGTAGCATAAATTATTCATTTTACACACTGACCAGGTTTTGCACTTCCTCTACTATTAATCAAATTATACGAATATTCCATCAACTTCTTTTCCCTCCACAAGTGAGTTTCGTTACGATAATTTTTAGTGCATGCGGGTGACATTGCAATGCGACAAGCTACAACTGAAATGACAAACAACAAAACGAGGTAGATACACAACTAAACACAGCTGCAGCAGTTGCCAGTTTGTCAGTTTGCCAGCTTAAGCAGCCGCATGATTGATTTGCCAGCCAGCATTTATCAACGGTTTAGGAGCAGCTGCTGAAGACGACTTTTGGGATGGCAGCATTGACACTGACCGGGCAAACCTCAATAACAACCAAGTGGTAAGTTTTATTGAGAGCACTTCTACAGAGCAACTTTGGTTAATCACACTCTTGACACATTTGTTTCATGTAGATGACTCGACTCACAAAGCGCTTCATACGGGCGAGCTGCAGGCGAATACAGGCAATAAACGAGGCTAATCTATTGGATACTTCACATATCAATATAAATTAGACATATTCATAAATGGCATTTAACATAAATCTGTAACTAAATTTATTAAGAACGAATGTTAAACACTCTTACTAAAATTGAAATTTTTATACTTTAATAAATTGTAAACTTTGTTAAACTAAACTTTCATGTTGTATGTATTATTTCTATGGCAAACAGCAAAACACAATTACAATTAAAATGAAGCACAAGCAGAACGAAAGGAATGTCCTTTGATCCTTCAGTGGTCTATGCCAAGATGAGTTAGACGATATGTCAATCGCCGAGATCATTATGAATATATCCGTGCTATAGCCCAGCAATATAAAGTTAAAAATACGAGTATATTATCCTTGCATCCTTCTAATGCAAACGGCAGTAAAAAAAAATGATTGGCAAAGGATCACGAAATAGCTGAAAATAATTAATAGAATGTCCTTTGATCCGTCAATAATCCATGCCAACATCAGAGAGTATATAACCAAGCTATAGACAAGTTACTCCACAAAATTAGATGCTCTAACCTTGCTTGATTTAAGGACATTCGAACTTTTTATTTTATAGTTTACTTCCATGTATTATAAATAAACTCTAGGATATTAGAAAAATCAATCAAATAAATATCGTATCCTTTGAAGAAAAGTGTCTATATCTTAGGCAAATCCTTATGCATTTTCAAATGCCATGGTTTGCTGAACTCGCACACAACAACTCTATCGATTGGCATCAAAAAAATATGGTCTCATCTAAGAATCCAACACTTGAAATTTTTTTGGCCCGTGGCTCAAGAGAAAACTACGAAATTCACAAATTGCAGGATATCTCGAGAACTACAAGGACGATTTGGGTGTCCTTTGGCACAATTAAAGTCCTTTTCAATTCGAGTTGATTGACACCTATATTGCCATAATCGGACAAGATATGGCGGACATATAAGCAATTTTTTGTTTTCAAAAAAGTCCTTGTAACTTTGCTGCTGGCAGGATATTCGTCCTTTTGATTTTACGATCCTACTTGGTTTGATTAGTACTATCTGTGTGCCAAAGGACATCCCGTTAGTCCTTCAAATGGCTGAGTTACAAGGACTTTTTGAATTTTTTGCAAATTTTTCATGCCTCCCCCTTTGAAAATTTTTCGAAAAATTTTAATACAAAATGGAAATTTTTTTAATGCAATTTGATAGCTCTTTGTGTTATGATTACAAAATAGTATGTCCTTTCGAAATCCTTAAGGATATGGCTGAGGTAGAGCTTAAGTAAAATATAAATTTGAGCACATTTGTAGAACTTTTAAGTTGAGATAGGTTCTTGATACAAACATCCCATCGATTTTGAACAATTATTCTTTATTCTCTCTTCAGCAAAAGGTAAATCTATAAATAATTTAGCTAAAATATAAGTATTATGAATTCTCGCTCGATCCATAGTCGTCGTTTTTTCAGGATCTGCAATAAATATAAAAGTTCTATATTAGTAATGAAATTAATTGGAAATTTAATAACTTACTTACTTCTGAATAATGCTGCAGTCATGAGTTCAATTCAGTTCCCTTCTAATGCATTGCTCTTTGCTGAATTATGTAGATTGCATATTCAAAGGGTATAACAGAAAGTGTTATTGCATTTCTAATTAATTAATTTTACACAAATCAATAAATTTATTTGGATATTAAAACGTAAAATATTTATATGGACTACGCAAATATGTACATGGCTTGGCATGCAAATAGTTTATTATTATTGCGATTTAATCTTTTACAAAAATGTATTTAAACAAGAATTTTTAATTAAGCTAATAAAATGCTGTGTTTGTTAAATGTACAATCAAAGAAAAAAAGAGCAAATAAAATAATTCTCAGCTCAAGTTGGACTCCGGCTAGCGTGTTTAGACGACAGAGAGCAGAGCAGGAAGCAAGTTGCCTGCAAGCAAATGCATCAATAAAGATAACGCTGCGGCCTACGTGAAATGCAGCTAAAACGTGTTTAATGCCATCGTGGTCTCTTGGCTTGGCTTGTTTTGTATGGCATAAGATAGTCAGTCGTATTTTATGCGTTCGCTGCATCAAGATAGCCAAACATAGCATCGACAGAGAGTCGAAGAGAGAGAAAGATCTGGAGTGAAGGCAAAGTGTTGATAAAGAACGAACTGAGTGGAGATAAAGTCAATCAATCAGTTGCGACAGGCGTCTTTTCAAGTTGACTTAATTATCTAAAACTATCGACTAAAAATAGCAGATTAACAACCAAATCTCCATCGGTAACTTAATATGTCAATTGACTGCGAACAAAGCCAAAACACGTTCATTTTGGGGCCTACACAAAACACGACTTTAAATGACTTTTATTATTATATTATACGAGGAATATTTGGACAACGAAACAATTTGCTCGAAGACACAGACAAAAGAGCTATCCGATTTCAAATAGAAACGAGTTCGGTTCACAATGCTTTTGAGTTAAGCTAAGAACATTTCACAATTTATTGTTAAATTAGCTTGAAAATTACCTGATCAATTTTCTAAGACAAAACTTTTTTGCAGAAATTTGCAGTGCAAGAAAAGTTTCGTTTTTTTTTTTTTTGGTTTTTTTTTTGCGAAAGTCCTTTTGAAAAGTTGGGAACCAAACAAATCGCCTGGCCATAAAAAGTTCTTCAAATATTTATTTACTTTTTTCCCCAAGTTGTTGTTGCACTCTTTTACTTTCGTCCATCTTACCTGGTCTGCTGTTGTGTGTATAAATCCGTAGACAAAAGTTGGGCCGCCACTTTTTGCACCTGCTGAACTAATAACAAATCTTTTCATTAGTTGCGTTAGACAAGTTAGTTAAAAACTGCACTTTATGCAAACAAATTGGACTCGACATAAAGTATATGTGTGTATAAGACAATACAAACTACGAGTAATAATAAGTAAAAAAAAAATAAAAAATGTTCTAAGCCAATAACCTGGAGGAAAATAAAAGCCACAGATAGAGTTAGAAACTGCCGGCTGCAAGTTGGCCAAAAAGTTGCCTCATCTACTTCTACTACCACAACTCTAAGCATAATGAAAACATAACATTTAGTTAGCACTTCTATTTATATAAGCCAGAGAGAGAGAGAGAGAAGGAGTTAGAGAGCAGAGTGCAGAGAGTGTGGAGTGTGGAGGCCAAAACAACTTTCCATTAATAACTCAAAAATGTTTTGGCTTATAAAAGTTCAGCACACCTTTTAACGTTGTCCATGGTGTTTAAGGTATGGGCCACATTTGCTGGCAAGTGTCTTTCAAAGTTTTTCCTTCCATTCCACTTTGCTCGCTCTATGTTTTTCTTTTCTCCTTCCATTGGCGTTGTTGTGCAAAACAAATCAAAGGAGTTGGAAAGTTGCTTTTGCCATTCTATTGACTTGATGAGCGGAGACCGAGACTTTGCTTTTGGCCCAGCTGTGGGGACACTCAGTACAATGACTCTAACAAGAGCAACAGCAACAACAACAACAACAACAAGGACAAAGCATCATGACAATGGCAATTAAAGCAACAACGTTGCCAACTGACAAACTTTGTCCATAAAATACGAAAAAAATATAAGTAAAACACAAAACTGGAAAACCGAAAAACGACAAAACGAAAAAAAAAACAGGGTAATAGCAACAACAGTTGCAGCAGCAACAGCAACAGCTATGGCCAAAATGGGTAAAAACTCTCGTAATAAACGAAAATTATGATGATTTTCTATTTGGCATCGCGTTTTACAAAATCATTTTCAAAGCTCTGGCGCGAAAAACAAAGCACCCTAAAAGCAAACTTTGACAAAGGAGCTCTCGCCCCCTTGACATTGAGCATTGAGATAGAGAAAGCAACAGCGAGCGATCCGAGAGAGATGGAGATTAAGCAGCAGGAAAAGCAGTGCGAAAAAGAAATGAAAATTAAATGACAGGAAAATATATATTAAATGATAATGACAACAATGTTTGCAGACAAAGTACATTTAGTGAAATCATTTACAGTTGGCTTAACAATACACATTCCAAGCGAAACAGCATTTGAAGTTAGATACTTGAAATTTTATAGAGATGAACATGCAGTTGAAATCCATAGCAAATTGATTTGCCCTTCTTTGAAAACTGTTTTTGATTTCCATACAAAATTAATAATATAGTAAATAAAAAAATAAAACTGAAGAGCTCATTGAACTCTTTGAATACAAAAATTACTAACAAGTTTTCTTACAGTCGATTATACCAAAGTAAAATTATACCAAAGATATTTTGAATATATTGATACAATACCGCATTCAAAATATACCATAAAGTGCAAAATATACCAGATTGCCTGCCAAAGCTGCTAAGACCCCATTGCATTAGGCATAATTTTCCATACAAAAGCTTTTCTTTAATAACATCTACAATTTTTATCCGATCACCACAAAATTCTGACGAATCATAAATGCTGTAGATATTATCGTCTGTACCAAAACCCGGTATTATTTCTAAAATATAGCAAATTTATGTACCCCACAAGGTGAACTCAAAGGATACTTTTTAATTGATTACCCTTTTAGAAATATTATGTTGTTTATGCCTGTCACGCTCCTAAACTTGTTTCGCACTTCATTCAGCAGTTTAATTTCCTTATTGATTGCTCAATTACTCAATTTTACTAGTGTAAAAAGGAAATGACCGGATTCCTCTTGATGTTCTTTACCGTTCTTATGGCGTATGCCAAGTGTGGCATGGTCATACTTGGTCACATCGATCTAGAGTTTTGTAATACAACAATTCAGAGTACGTAGAGTTGCCAAAATCGAATCTGCCAATCATACGCATCTACTACATATCATTTTTTATCGTTGGCCATCATCAACAACACAGGTCGCTCTCAATTGTTAACTGCAATTAAATTGTTTTTCAGAGACCTGTGATCTGTATTATTTCATGGCTTGCAGCAAACGCAAATGCAGACCTCCCATCGATATGGATGCAAAGGGCGAATTTGAGTCCGATGAGCGCGTGGACCAGCGACATGCAGCTGATATGGCGGTCATGCGACACATTCAGTTAAAGTGAGAGATGTCACTTAAAAGAGAATTGGTTTGTTGTATAGTTACAATATCTTTTCAATTAAAGACACCCCACAGCTCGTTCGCTGGCTGTTTATCTAGCAGGTCGCTTACAACGGTGTGTTTTTAGTTTTAAAGAAAAAGGAACGCTTTTTACAACCTTATCAACTTTTGAGAAGGTCACTAAGACAGCTTTGAAACACCTACAGGTAGAAAAAACCCGCCTGAAGATTTTGCTCAGACTGAAGAGGGCTAAGACGATTTTTGATTAACAATATTAGAAGTGAACCAATTAAGATTGCTAACTATACTGTTATCAAGTATTTTTCACTGCATTACTATATGCAAGTGTTCAAAATATCGTTTTCAGCATAAAAATTGAAAAACTTGCATTATATAAGATATAAGCTTCTATAGATTTAAAAATCAATGAGCTTCATCTTTATTAATCCCGCTACCCTTAGGGTTGAAGGGTGATATAACTTTGTGGCTTCAGCAATTGAATCCATCACGAGTCTTCTGCGAACTTTTGATCAACAGTCGAGACTATATAGAAATGTTCATCTATCAGTCTGTCCGTCTGTCTGTATTGAAAAGACCTTTTTCAAGCAATGGCTGTGGTTTCACGAAGATCAAGTTAGTTCTAGATTCTTACCACGCTGACTAATAAAATCGGGAAACTGTAAATTTTAATCTATTGTAAGAATTAATTTTATATGGCAAACGACGGCTGCTTCTTCGGATCTCAGTGGCTTAGGTTCACTATGGTATATTTTGAGTGTAGTACTATATGGATATACCAAATATTTGAATATTTGTATATTTTGGGAATAATTCTGCAATGTTTTGCTTATATTGCAAATGGGTAGCGGATATTTCACAGTCTAGTACACTCGACTATAGCTTTCTTTATTGTTCGGTTTGTAGTCCAAGTTATGGTGAATTATAGGAAGCGTTTCAAAAATATTTTTAAACTATAAGAAGTTCAAGTATCTTGTATTTAACGTATTTATAATATAGTACCATACTCTATTTCATTCATTATTATTAGGAATACTCTTAAATACTTTTCATGTCAACATCAAAATTAATCACAATTGCATTTACAAGTATAAAATTTATTGCATTGAAAGCTGAAGCAAATATATTTATATTAATATATTTATTTATGCCTATTTATGCAAGTAAAGTGAAGATGATTCTTTAACATTTATGATTGCACCAAAAGCGAATCAAATCTCTGAATAGTCTGCTTGAAATTAACATAAAATTTCATACAATTGAAAACTCACATTACTAAGCAAATCTTATCAATAATACATCAATTCAATTACAAGCAAATTATGAGCAAGCTTGATTACAAAGTGGAAAGTTTTTGTGCTGAGGGAGAGAATGAGAACGAGTAAAACTAAATGGGAAAGCGCATTACTCATTAATATGGCCATTTGATGTGCAAGCAGGCGAATATATCGCATCATTCTTGTTAATAATTGAACTGAAGTTTGCATAATTTGAGTTTAACAAGCATTTCAAGTGCTTAGTCCGTGTTAACTCTGCCGCTGCGGGGCTCAGCTCAGCTCATTATGTGCTTTGTAATGGCTGTTTATGTGCAATAATACTTATGAAGAAGAAAGCGCAGAGTGAAAAAAACACGAGTGAAGTAAAAGAAAATGAGAAAAGTAACTGAAGTCTGCTGAAGAGAGAGAGAGAGAGGATGAAAGGAAACAAAGAATGAAACTGAAATATGACAGCGCAAATAATGTTTAAACAATTTGTTGTCGTTGCGTTTCATTAAGTGTCCATTCGCCTGCCACACTGTCTGTGGCATACAGCCTGCTCATGCCCCTGTCACTGCCACTGCCACTTGCTCTTGCCACATTGCCGATTGGACAACCGCTTCCTTTAGGACCTGACTGACTTCGGTAGCTGTCGTTATAATTTGCAAAGCTTGCAAAAAAAAAAAAATAAAGAAGCAACTGCAAAAATACCAACGAGAACAACAAAAATGATAAAAATTAGTAATAAAATGAAAAGCAAAGTGAAATGGCCGTAGGAGTCGGCTAAAGAGGGAGGCAACTTGTTGCTGCCTCAATTGTTTGTGGAGCAACATCAAGAGGAGGAGGAGGAGGAGGAGGAGGATGCCACGTTGTTGCCAGGGATGCTTGTGATTTCCTGTGAGACGGCGGCAACTGCTAACTGACAACAGACAGCGGACAACGGACAACCGACAACCGACAGCGGGCAGCGGGAGGCAAGACAGCGGGCAACTGGCGACTGGCGCTTCCTGCAACATCCATGTCCTCCATCGTCCTCATTCTCAGCGTCCACAACGCGAAATTATTATTGCCTTTTGCCTTCCTCCTTATACATACATATATATATATATTTATACACTTTTTGTTTGTTGCTCTGTAAAAATTATTATTTTTATGCTAGCAGCCGAGAGTCGTGTGGCAAGTGGCAAGTCTGCTCTGCTGCTGCTTCCCGCTCACCATCCGCTTTCATGCCACTTGAATGACTCATTAAAAGTGATTTCATTTTTAAAAACATTTTTCTCTCCCGGCTGCTGCTGCTGCTGCGGTCGCTGACGGCATCGTCGAGGCTTAGCGCCTTAGTCTGAGCCTGAGTCTGAATCGCAGTCTTTAGTCTCTCTGTCTCTCTGTCTCTTCATCTCTCCATCTCTATCTATCTTGCTCGTTCTTCGACTGTGTCGCCTTCTCATTCCGCTGGCTGTTCATTTAATTTACTTGCGAGTTTACTTCGTTCTTTTTTTAATTCGCTTAGCTACTTTTGGCTCCGCTTTCTGGCTGTTGCCCATCGCCATATCGCTTCCTTTGTGCGTAAATCCTTCACACAGTTTCTCGCACAAAAAAATAAAAGGGACATTTGCCTGCCCAGATAAGCGCGCTGAGTCACTTCGAGTTCTTGCTCTACTTGCTGCCTGCCATCTCTCTCTCTCTCTGCTGTTGTTGCTGCTCCTCCAGCTGCCTAAACGACTTGACAGTTACTTTACGTAATAGGATACAAAATTGCATTGCTGCTTCTCCTGTTCGTTCTCGCTTTGCAACTTGCAGCCACTTGGCTGCCGCTTGTTTGCCTTTTGTCAGCTTTTTTTACCTAATTCCCCAGATTAGCTGTATTATGCGCCACGCTGGGCGCATAATCACAACCATCCTGGCCTAGGCCTAACAGGAAAGTCGCCCCCAACTCTTCTTCTCCTCTCTTGCTGCTGCTGCTGTTGCATATGTGAGTGGACACTTGAGCAGCAAGCTGCAACAGCCAACTACGATAGTGTTGACGACAAAACAGACGCCAGCTGCCACCCCACAAGCCCACAACCCCTCCACCCACACACACATACACTGAGAAAAAACGTTCGTTTCTATGCCAACTTAATTGTTAATTTAACTCGGTCAACAACGCCTTCTTCGAATGTGGCCCTCTTTAGTCCGGCAATAAAATCAGTCATGTGTCAAGTCTGCCAAACAAACCACTATAATAAAATTGGAAAACTAATTGCCAAAGAATATGCCATAAATTATGCATCGCAACTCAAACCATTTTAGTAGTAAATTTTATTTACATTAGGTACAAATCATTCTCAATTTACTTGATTGAAATGTCCCACTAAAAAGCTGAGTTTACATTTATAATTATGTTTTGATTGGTAAACAAACATAGCTAAGCATATGCTACACATACCATATAGTAAATGTATCTGACAGTTTAACATCTTTTTGAACAATGATTACATTAACAATAAACCTTTATATTTAAAACACCACTAATAAAAACCTAAACAACACTCTAAAGATAGTTAAACATTAGTTATTTCTAGCTTCCCATTTTAAACTCCTATTGCAAGCACACTAATGAATATATAAAAGTTCATAAAAACCTTTATCAGAATGATAACATGTAAGAAAGCTACAGTCGAGTGTGCTCGACTATGAGATACCCGCTACCCATTTTGAATAAAACCAAAGTATTGCGGTATTATGTTCAAAATATACCGAAAACACTGCAAAAATACTACAAATATACCGAACTGTTTATTTGTTATATCGATATAGTACCACATTCAAAATATACCATAGACGGCACAATATACCAGATTGTCGGCCAAAGCAAATAAGACCCCTAGTAAGTAGGCGTCTTTGCCCATACAAAAGTATTTCTTTAATAACTTCCACAATTTTTATCTGATCGCAATCAAATTTTCAGGAATCATAAATAGTATAGTTATTATTGTATACATCAAAATTGCAGCTCTAGCTTTAAAATTACGCTTGTTATTCGATTTTTTTGATTTGCGGGGCTAAAGTGAGCGTGGCAAAAATTTGAAACAAACTTGATCTGCGTGCAAACATAATGAATGCTGTATAATAAAATTTGTAGCCCTATCTCTTATAGTTTTTGAGATCTAGGTGTTCATACGGACGGACGGACAGACGGACATGGCTAGATCGTCTCGACTATTGATGGTGATCAAGAATATTTATACTTTATAAGGTCAGAGATGCCTCCTTCTACCTGTTACATACATTTTCTGCCGGAACAAAGTTATAATACCCTTCTACCCTATAGGTAGCGGGTATAAAAATAGATGAGAATCAAACAGTAACTGATCAACCAGCCAGTGTAATACTATTTCTGAGAGACAGCGCAAAAACATTTAGATGATCGTTTCTTTTCCTAGCTTTGACAAAAACTAAGCCGTGTTAAATGTAAAAAATAGTATCATAAATTTTATTTTAGATGGCTCAGTGCTAGCACTCATCATTTTTATAAATATTAGTTATTATATTACGTTAAATTATTAATAATAATAAACACATATGTTCTATCAAGTAAATTCAATATAAATGCCTCCTAAAAAGCTCATTTTTCGATCAGATTTCATTATTATTGAAAATCGATGCATTCTGTTTATTTTTTTTGAACAAATTTTACACTTGTATGTGCATAATTTTCTTTCCCAGCAATTTGTATTTAATTTATATTTAAATTTTACGCATATATTTTTCAATCAAGAGCAAAGTGTGAATTGCACATGCTTTTTAATTTGCTTGTCATTTGCATTTCAATATTGATATTGGTATCTACTTATGTGCAATCATAAAACATTACCAGACCTAATTATCCAGTCAATTTATATTTCTTTCAGTGCACTTCACACACACACATACACACACACACTCGATTACCTTTCATTGCATTGGGCGTAAGCCAGTGACCAATAAATTTCTATTTAGCCATGGCCATGGAGTGGGCGAAAGCGAGAGAGGGGAGGGGAGTGTGGGCACTAACTAACTAACTAACTAACGGCTACTGTCAGGCAAATAACTGACCAAGAGAGGGAGGAAGCCAAGGGAAGGGAGAGAAGGGAGGGAAGTCAGTCACCGCTGAGCTGAGCTCCAATGAAGCGGCACGTGGAAATGCTTGTAATTGCATCCGCGACTCCCGCTGGAGTCGACTCGCTTTGCTCTGGCGGTCGATCTGATGGTCGGTTGCTCTGATGGTGGCACGGGGCACAACAACATGCAGCTATAATTTTGACGGTTGATTGATCAAAGCAGCAGCCGGCAATGCGGTCGTTTGTTGTCGTTGTTCATATTATTACTGCTGCTGCTGCTGCTGTTGCTGTTGCTGTTGTTGCTATTACTCTTGTTATTATTGCTGTTGTAGTCACTATATTTTTTCTCGCGTTTTTTATAGCTGCTTATTTACTTTACTTCACTTTACTTGCTTGCAACTCTTTTGCAGTCTTTTCATTTCACATCAGAGTTGAGTTGTCTGGTTGCGAATGTTAAGACACTTTAAATTCATTGCAACTTGCAGAGACCTTTCTAGATATCTTTAACACAATGCTCTTTATACGATAAAAATATAGTTTCAAAATAAGTTTTCAAATTGTTTCAAAACCTTAAAAATTGTAGCTGTACAAAAATTGAGGAATAAAATATAAGAAATATACATTTAGCATTTAAAAAACTCAAAAAACTTTCGAATTTGTACTTATTTGAAAATTTAAAATGGCTTAAAGTTAACTATCTGCTGAAATTGAAGAAACGAAAAAAATGTAATGCTGGAGAGATAATAAGAAAAGTATTTATGATTCCTGAAAATTTTGTTGCGATCAGATAAACATTGCAGAAATTAATTAAAAAAATTCCTTTGTATGGAAAAAAAACCTACTTCAATAAGGTCATAGCTACTTTGGCTGGCAATCTGGTTTTTTTAGTACTATATGGTATATTTTAAATGTAGAACTATATAAATATAGTAAATAAAGCCTTCGGTATACTTTAGTATATTTGAAGTATATTCATTTCGTATAGTTTTAGAATAATTTGGCATTGTTTTGGTCAAATTAAAAGTGGGTGACGGGTATCTAATAGTCGAGCACACTCGAATGACTTTCCCTTAACCCTTAACATTCAAATTTACGGTTTTAATTTGTAGTTTCAAGATATGTTTTAATAAATTCGAATTATATACACCTTTAATTGCAGTGGCATTTATATTGTTTTCAATTTTCCAATTGTTGAATTCTTCGTCGCAAAGATATTATAAAACTGCATTAAAATTGAAAAGCAGTAAATACATAGAAAATGCAGCAAACCTATGGAAAACAAATCAAAAAATATTGCAACTGATATGTATAGTTTAAAAAAAACTATAAATACGTACATTGTTTAATCGCAAAAGTATAATAAAAATTTATTCAACTTGAAATTGTGAAACTACCTTGAAAATGCAAAAAAACTAAAGTACAAAATTTAAAAACACTCTAAAAAATATTTAAAATTAAAATTTATAGTTTTATAAAACTTTTATGTTAAATTATGAGAAATTTTAACAGCACAGTGGTTTTCATAAATGATATGATGCCAAATATTAAATTTACTTATTATTATTTCCAAAAATATAATAAAATCTAAATCTAATGATCTAGTTGAGTGTGCACGACTTTTAGTTACTGCGTAGCAAACTTTCATATGTGTTGGCATTAAAAATGTAGAAGTTAATAAGATGTACTTGTGATAGTATACAATGTAATATAAATGATAAATTTCTAAATTATCATAAAGCTTATAGAAAATATTATCTTCCGTTTCAGATGAAATTGTATTAAACAAAATTGAATTGTTCTTGAATTATAATAAAAGGAATAGAAAATATTTAACTCTGATATGGTATGGTATGACATAATAATATAAGCTATTATTGAAAATAAGATCTATTAAACTAAACTCTATTCAATTATTAAATTATATTATTATTGCTTCCAAAAATATAACAAAACGTCATTCCAATTGAAGAAGGTGTCTAACAAACAAAGCTGTGTAAAAATGAAGCAAACGAAATCAATGAAAATATCTCAGAGAAATAATAACAAAGCATACAACACTTCTTTAAAATATGTTTTGGACTTATTTAATTAGTTTTAAAATTTCAATTTATGGTTTTAAATATGTTTTAATAAACTTTCCAATTTATTGTATTTTTATTTTGTTCAAGGGCTTTTAAATTATTAAAAATTCTAACAGCATAGTTGGTTTCATAAATGATATCCTGCCAATTATTAAATTCTTTATTCCCGAAAATTTAATAAAACTTCATTCAAATTGAAATGCAGAAGCTAAAGCTGGCAAACAATGTGAAGAGTCAACAAAGCTGGGCAAAAACTGAAAAACCAAAGCAAAGAGAACTTCTCTCTATAAAATTGCAGCAATGTCACCTAACAAACAAAATGCAAATGCAAAAGAGAGCCTTTGCCATGAAGTAGGAGTTGGAGTTGATGGCAAACAGCTCTAGCTCTAGAATGTTGTAGCAGGCAAGAATGTGTGTCGATTTGTTGCATTGTTGCCTATGTAACCTGATCTACTCTTTATGGATGCAGCAGCAACAAACGAAAGCAAAGTAAAGCAAAGCAGAGGAAACCAATTGTGTGGCCAACGTTGTAAAGCAGTTTTCTCAGTTTTCCTCAGTTTTCCACAGTTTTGTTTTGTTGGGGCGATGGGCAGTGCATTGACAATGCCTTACAGTCAGTTTCTGGCTGGTTGTGACGACAAAACTAGACACCGATTTTGGCTTAGGCAAATGTAGCTAATAAAACAATTATGCAATGCACAACAAAGCGCAAACAACAACAACGGACAACAAAGGCAACAAAAAAGTTCGTTCGATACAATGTGCACAGCACAACTCATCTTCATCTTCAGCATCATCATCGGCAACATCAACATCATCATCATCATCATCGTCGACATTGTTGCAGTTACAGCTTTTGTATGCCATTGTCTGCCTGGCGGCCAGTAACTGTAACTATGCGAAAACTAGGCGCAACTACAAACACACACACACACACACATATACACACTCGCACACACACACACGTGGTCATATGCATACGAGCGTATGCGATGCGAGTGTGTACAAAGTATGCCAAACAATGGCGCCTCCAATGCCAGGCCACAAAAGCCGCTTCGCGCCAGGCTCAATCCCACCCCGAGGGGCGACCCCTGCCCCCTGCCCCTTCGCTCTTCTCTCTCTCTCTCTCCACCTCTTCGACTAATACATGCGAAATGAAATGCAGGCGGCTCATAGCCATCAGCTTTTGGCTGCAGCATAAGTTACATTTCGGACACCAAAACTGACTGAGGAAGATGCCCAGACAATGGCGTTGAAACAAAGCAACCAAGAAAGAAAAAAAGCAACTGCATAAGACTGATCTAGTTGAGTGTGCACGACTTGTAGTTACTGCGTACCAAACTTTCCTAAGCATACCAAATATTAATGTCCGCTTGCGATAATATAGAATGATATATAGATGATTTAACTCAAAATTCTCATCAAATGGTTCACAGATCAGGTGGAATGAAAGACAATTCTATAGACTGAGTAATTCTTGAATTATAAGAAAATGAATAGAAAATATTTAACTCTGATATGGTATGATATGACATAATGATATAAGCTATTATTGAAAACAAGATCTATTAAACTAAACTCTGTTCATAATAGCTCAGTAAATGTAAATAATAATTTGACAACAAAATAATCAATAATAATAAATAATAATGAAACCCAAAATATATGGATGAAAAAAAATGAGCTGTTAAGATAATAATCCCATATGAAATTAATATATGGATAATCTAGTAAAAGAATATATATTGAAAAATTCTTATTTTTATTATATTAATATCAAGGGATCCTTAAACACGTCTTAAACTCTATAAATTTCAATTGAGATAGCACAATATTTTCATTAGGCTAGTCCACTCTAGTCACTTAAACTTTAACTAAAGCTATCTCTAATTTCTATATTACCTGCTTTTCTAATCTTAACTATATTATATTAATATTAAGGGATCGAAGTACGCCTATTTAAATTTAAAGGATTTTTTTAAATTGAAATGGCACACTATTTTCATTACTCTACTCCACTCTACTCGCTTAACTTCAACTAAAGCAATCTCTAATTTCTATATTATCCACCTCTTTTCTAATCTTAACTATATTATAATAATATTAAGCGATCCAAGTACGCCTTGATCACTGCTTAAGCTCTCTAAATTTGTAGGTTTATTTAAGTTGAGATGGCACAATATTTTTATTACTCTACTCCACTCAACTCACTTAAACTTCAACTAAAGCGATCTCTAATTTCTATATTATCCGCTTCTTTTCTTTTCAATCTGTTTTGCGAAATCAGTTCTTTAGCATTCTGCACTGCACAAAAAGTATTTCTACAGGGTATAGCAAAATTTTTGGTTGTAATGAAACTCGCTCGTTCGCTCATTCGCTCATTCGCTTGTTCGTTCGTCCATCGTCCGTCGTCCGTCGTCGCATGTATCTTTTAGATAATCTTCATTTCTCGTTTGCGGCTAATGGCCTGGCACTGGCACTGTCCAGGGCACTCAAGGATATCGCCTGCCGTTGCCGTTGCCGTTGCTGATGTTGCTGTTGTTGTTGCTTTTAGCTGTTGCTTTATGACCATTGGGGTACGCAGCACTCACTATCTTTTTACTCTTGGCTCTCTTAAATGGGACACGTTGCGGTTTCCCTCTGCGTTGATGACTAAGTGAGCCGTGAGGCCAGCGTCGAGTTTTCAAGCCAGTTTCATTGCATTCAGTACTTGCCTTTTTTGTGGTTTCACATGCACACACACATACACACATACAACCACATACATAGAGAGAGTTCTTTCACACACACACATGCATATTTAGAGATACTCAAAATGAGATACAAAGATACATTTGGACTTCCTACCATTTTAGCTGTTCTGTTTGATGGGCGGCACACACGACGATGACGACGACGTCGACGCAACAGGACGGACAACCCTTCAGATTGAGCCAGAGAACCTTTTCTGTCTCGCTCTTGAGATTCTTCAGTCACAGTCATGGTTCCGATTCCAGTCCAGCAACGGCAGCTTCCTGAGCCAAGCCGAGCTGGGCTGGGCTCTCAACTGAAGTTAAAATGTGTGCCAGCAGGCCGCTGTTCGAGATTTTATACATATACTGTACGAATATTATTTTGTTGAGGCTTTGCCTCGTTTTCATGTGCATTGAAATTTGAGATATTTGCCTTGATATTACTACAACAAAGGCTGGGCCTAAGGAGCGGCACAGACCCGACCCAAAGACAGACTCAGAGTCAGAGTCAGAGTCAGAGACTTGGGCCATCATCTTACACTACAGTTCTTTCTCAACTTTGTCTTCTTCGTCGACGTCGTCTCGGGTTTTGTCGCGTGGGCGTCTCTGAAGATTGGCTTTTATTTTGGCATGCCATGAGATGTTTGGCGACGACAACGACAACCCGACAACCCGACAACGAGAACGATAGCAACATTGGAATGTGGCTGAAAGCGGGTTTCATCATTTTCATGAAACGAAAAAAATGGAATTACAAGTTAGTAGACATTGCATGCTGTAGCCAACACTGGTAGCTCAAACTTTTATGTGGGTTTCAGATACCATCCATTAAACACTATTATTGTGGACATTAGATATTTCTGCGAAATTTCTCTTTATTTTTTTTTTTGGGATACATTTGTGAGTGCATGAAAGCAAAAATTGAAAGAGTTATGCTTATACAAATTATTAGTTTATTTCAAGCATTAAATTAATGAGTACGTTGAAACAAAAAGATGAACACATCTGTTCAACACTCAAATAGCAATTGGAAAACTTGATTTCAATAGCATTAAAATCATGCATTCGTAAATCAAATAAACTACGCATTTATTCCGTATCATGATTGCATGCGAATTGATTGTCAATATGCCGAGAGTATTATAGCTCTTTTACGTTATAGAATGGAAACTTGCATTATTCACGATTTCCACTTTGAAAATTCAATTGTGTTGCATTTCATTGTTGACTACCTTCCAAAATGCATTAAAAAAAATATACTATATGCGTTCATTTTGTATGGTATATGTATTTAATTAAAATTAAAACACACAACTGCCTCGAATTAAATAAACAATTTTTAATTGAGCTCGACAAAAAGTTTAAACAAACATAGCAATAATGCCAAAGTTTATGTGCACTATATACACACATACATATTTGTATATGTAAACACATACGTATGTATATACATATGTAGATATCGGCATACACAAGCGTATATTAAAAATTGCTCCAACTTTTATGGTTTGCCAATAAACCAATTACAACACTAGTAACAAAAAGCAACAAATGACGTTTTTTTTATACTCCTCAAAGTTGAAATACTCTTAATCAAAAAAAATACTTATAATCCTTTAAATAATTTTAAACTAAAAGTATTTAACTGTATGAAGTTTAAGCCTGAAAATCTGCTTCAATTACAAATCAATGATTAAATACTCTTAATCAAAAAATATATACTATATAATCCTTTCAATAATTTTCAATACGAAAAGTGTTTAAATGTATTAAACATCTGCTGCAAAGATTAAATACTTTATCCAAAAAAAAATACTATAAAATCTTTAAAATAATTTGAAATACTGAATGTATTTAAATGTATCAAGGTTTAGCTTGAAAATCTGTTGCAAATGCAAATCAAGGATGAAATACTCTTAACCAAAAAAAATACTATATAATACTTCAAATAATTTCAATTACTGAAAGAGTTTAAGTGTAGCTTAAACATCTGCTATAAAGATGAAATGCTTTAACCAAAAAAAAAAAAATACTATACAATTCTTAAAATAATTTTAAATACTTAAATACCTTGAAACTTTGCTGCAATTACAAAACAATGATGAAATACTCTTAACCAAAAATTATACTATATAATCCTTTCAATCATTTTCAATACTAAAAGTATTTAAATGCAACAAGGTATAGCTTGAAAATCGGCTGCAAATGCAAATCAAAGATGAAATACTCTCAATCAAATCAAATACTATAAATTCCTTCAAATAGTTTGAAATACTGAAAATTCCTTTGGATAATTTCAAATACTGAAAGTATTAAAATCTTTTAAGTTTTAGCTTGAAAATCTGCGACAAGTGTCACAACAAAATCATTGTACCCAATGCAAAAAGTTGCATCGATTAAAAAAAGGCAAAAGAAAATAAACAATTGATAATAACCGAGTGTGACACATGGCAAGGAAATGCAATTAAAAAATATGGCTTTTAATTGGCCCCGCACTCGCATCGGACTCAACGAATCAACGACTCAACTTGACCCACCTTTCGGCCCACCTGCCGTGACATTAATTTGAGTTAGCTCACACGAACGCCAAAAACAACGCGATTATTATTTCGAAATGTAAGAAGTACTTCCTCCATGGTATTTATTTTCGTTTTTCATTATTTTTTCGCTTTGCGCTTTTGCGCTGCTGTGGCGAAAGTTTTGTCAATTGTAATTCGAGACAATTATATATCAGAAAATAATGCCAGACACACGCAGAGGGATCTGTGTCATTGTGACATCATATACATATGGTTATGTGTGTTGTGTGGCGCCATCGCTTCAATAATAAATCTGAAAAGCTGCATGCAATACTACAGCAAATTAAATTGATGGGCCCCATTGAGTGGGTCATGTTTAAGCAAAAGGGTTCAATAAATATTTGTACGCATATGTAGCAGGAAATTACAATTCGTTGAACTCAGCGGGGAGTGCGCCAAGCGTAAAGCAAATAAGTTAGAAATATTTCGTTTTTCAAAAGCCAATTTCACGATAATTAGCTGTAGTCGAAATGATGACGAATCTTTTGGAAAAAGTGCAACCACCCTTGAAACAGAATCAAAATTCAATTGAGAACGAAGTAATTGAAATCTAAACAAATATTAGATTAGGGAAATCTACAAAATGGGAGTATTAAATTTCCTATTTCTAGTTTTACCTTAGTAACTTTTAAAATATAATAAAGACAATTTTAGCAATGTTGAAAAATAAATTTAAAATATAATAATAATTGCATTTGAATACTTACTGTTTTTTTTTCCAAGAAATGATTTTTTTTTTATATAATTGCTGTTTAAGACTGCAGTTTTTTCATATTACTTTTAAACGAAATCTGAAAAAGAATATTTAGAAAGAATAAATACTTTAGGTGAAGCTTTAAATTTGCAATATTAAATGTTCTTTCACTTAAATTTTAACAACGTAAACTTTAGGTAGTAAATATAAAGAAATATTTAAAATGAAATAATAATGAGAGCTATTAATTGTACTTACTTAAGACTTAACCAGGAATTTATAAATATTTTCTAGATAGAAACATATTCCTCTTAAGAGACTTTAAGCATACAGCTTGCTATAATTACAGCTTATTACGTTAATGCAAAAAAAAAATTAAATTAAGATCAAAATATTTGAAGTTGAAGTTAGTAAAAAATACTTTTGTATGGCAAAAAAGGTCTGGTATATTTTGTACTTTATGGTATATTTTGAATTAAACAATATATCATTATACAACATTTAGAGTTTTTGTACTTTTCTAGTATTTTTGTAGTATATTTATTTGATGTATTTTAAAATTAATACCGCACTGTGTTTATATACAAAATTCAGTGTTTTGTACATTTCTAGTATTTTGTGATACATTAATTTGGTACATTTTTAAATTAATACCGCACTGTGTTGCCTTTATTCAAACTTGGTAACGGGTATCTCACAGTCGAGATTATTCGACTTGTTTAAAACGATAGTTAATATGAAATAGAAACAAACATTGCACAGGAAGTAATCAATTAACCAAAGCTTAAAATTGTATTTATTTTCTAGCTATAATTTCATCACTATAGCTTTCATTCCTTCAACCTTTTACATATCAAGTTCGAGGCTTATTTGAATACTATACAATATTAAAAGGTACTCGTAGGATATCTCTTCTCGCTGGTTACTTGATTATCCATTTGCCATATTTAGATCCGCCAACAGCTAACACAACCGCTTCGTTGGCAAAAGGCACCCAAAGCGTAGCCCATTAACAGTTTCCCCTTGTCTCATTTCTCACTCTCCGCTGCCGCTGCTGGATTTCATTCTGCACTTGGGACGCCCCACTTTGCCATTGACCCTTTTGGCCTCTTTCCCACATCCTCTGGCCAATATGCACAGCCACTTTTGGGTTGACGCAAAGCTCCCATCATGACCCCCAAAAAGAAAATTGCAAAAGGCAAAGTGAAGAAAAGAAGCATTGCCCCAAAACATTACATAGGCCTGGCTCTCAAATGCAGCGTTTGTTTGGCCCGTCCTTCATTTGGCATGCAAATGCGCAGATCGAACTGATAACATCAGGCCAAAATGCGAGACGACAACCAAGAGTGTGGAAGTTGGAAGTTGGAAGGTGGAAGAGGAGCATGGTTTTTTGTTTTTGGTGTGCAAATAACAATGCCGCCAACAAGCGAGAAAGCCTAGCCAGAAAATAGACAACAACAACATTGGGGCAACAAAGTGGCAGACAAAGTTTGCAGAACGTAGATAGTTTCGTAAATTAAATTGCGCGGATGGGGCGGCAACAGAATGAGGTCATCATCATGATGTCGACAGCGACAGCGACGACAACAACAGTAACATCAACGGCAACAAAAGCCAATAGGCCAAAAAAGTGCCAACGCGAAGCCGTCAAAAACAGCAGCAACAGCAACAGCAACAGCGGCGGCAATAACAACTGCCATCATCCCATGATGTGGCAACTGCAACACTTTCGCTAACAAGCTGCCGCAACCAGGCAACTTGCTGCAACTGCTGTCTGCCACGTGTAGTTGCTGCTGCTGCTGTTGTTGCTGCTGTTGTCTACCTGCCTGACTGGCTAAATGTGACCCGAGGTCGCCAATAGCAGCCAGCGTGTGCGGCTCTAACTGCAACTTTGACTTTAGTCATGCCACCGCGGCACTGTGTGGCAGCGTGTGGCAGCGTGGCAACCTGCAATGTGCTGTGCGAAACGTGCAACGTGCGTGCATAAAACATCAGTGGCAACCCCCAAAATCCGCGCACCTACTTCCACAAAAAAAGAGTATAAGGAAGGGGAAGGGTAAGGGGGGCAATGCAACGCATAAAGTTTGGTTATAAAAATGTTAACAACGCTGTCAACGACATGTCGACGAACGGGACGTGCAACAACAGCAACAGCAACAGCTGCAACACCAACAACAACAAGAACAACACTGATCAGTGGACTAAGTAATAAAGTCTCAAGTTAGTTGCTGCTAAAGGCAACTCCGGTAGTGGCGTCCGGGTTGCCAACGCTGCATCAACTATGCAGAGAGCAAGAGACTCACACATTCATTCACATACTCACATACACACACACACACACTAAGGCCAATACATTCTCGTAGACTCACACGTACATAAAACTCGCATTTTTATGGCAAGTTTTTGAAAATGAATTTTTGATCAACTGCAGCAAAGTTCAAACGCACCAGCTCACACACACACACACACACATGCAGTGACACATATGTGCCACTCACACACATACACACACACAGAGATGCACATGTGTGCGAGCAAGCTAGCGAATTTCTTTTGAAACGTGCCACCTAAAAAGCGCCACAAGCCACTTAAACTTGGACACCGCCTTCTCTTAAATAGCCAAAGTGAAAAGTTCGCCAGCAACGAAAAAAAAAAAAAAAACTAAGGAAAATTCTCAGTTGCCATGGCAACAAATTTAGCAAAGCATAGCAATATATTGCGATAGCAAAAAATACACTACAATTTAAAAATATATAGCTTAAATATTATATTGAAGTCATATTTAAACTTGATTCTAATATATACCGAATTTTTGCTTTCTTTTTAATAGATATAGTTCTTAATTATTTAAGTATACTCGTATACTAAAAATATACATTTAAATTGCTTGATTTTTATAAAATATGGTTCTTTAATAATTCATTTATCACAATTTTTAATAAAATCGTATAACTTCTTTTAAAATATACTTATATTTTCAAAGAACTATAATAACTATTTCCTAATTTAAAGAAATAAATAAATTATAGAACTAATATACAATTAGAAATTTAAAACAAAATTTGAATATTCAGTATCGGAAATTTTGCATAAATTTCTACAATTATTTATCAGGTATATACTACTAAGTCTTAAACTATGACTTGAATTTGTAAAAAATAAATTTAAGTAAATTAAATACAATGAAATAAACAAATGAAAATATTCTTTACATTGAATACAATTTAGTAATATTAAGATTGCACTTGAAATTGAGAACATTTTAAATGAAATTGAAGAATTAATTGAATTTCATTATAGATTTTTCCAACTTTTTTAAATCAGTTTAAATTAGAAAGTGATTATTTAAAATTAATAATTCAATCTGTCATATTCATTATTATCGAATAATCTGAATTATCACATTAATTTATAAAGAAATGAAATTCAATTTTATTTGTAAAAAAATATATATCTAATAGCGTTGTAAATGCGCATCTCTTGACAACTGATTTCATTTTACATAGTTCGTTAAAATACTATAAAAACACCACTTAAATCTGTGAAGCATTTCATTTAAGCTCTGTATAAATTTAACACACAAACTAAGACTTAATTTGCATAGAACTCAAAGCAACGAGCGCTAGATGGCGCCAGTGCACCTCGATGGCAAAATAGTTACCTAAGCACTTTTTGTGTTTCTTAATCGCGTAGACAAGGATTTTCTTGTTATATTTATTTATTATCCCTTCAGCTAGTAAGAGTGTTAATAAATCACTGAGTTTGTAAATTCTTCGATTTTTATTATGTTATCACTCCCAACACTTCACTCCAACGCTAAACTAGATGATTCTTATTTCTCTTATTTCACCAATTATCGACTTTTCGACAGTTTCACAAGCGAATTCATCACTCTTCAAGCGCCATGAAAGTGAGTCATTTGATATTCTACACATTCTCAAACTCTGACAATGGTAACCAAGCGACAAGCTCGCATTGTCAATTTAATCCGTGCATTTTACCCCACAATAGACAAGAGTGAGAGAGTCGAGAGTTCATATCAATCAATTTCTAAATATGTATTCGATTTGATTGCAACGAGTTTATTTCGTTCATTGGCTTGCTAGCTAAACTTGGCCAACGCACACACACTTAGACAGAGTGTCACCACACACACACACACACACACATGTGATACATTTAAAGAGCAGCCACTGACAGCTTCAGACCCCAAACCAATGGCCCATTATCAAAAGCAAAAAGGCGTTTGCCCCAGCTACTCTCACACCTCAAACTCATTTGGTTGGTCGGTGGTTACTCTTGCCATTTGCCTTACGGCTGCTGTTGCTGTTGCTGCTACTTTTGCTACTGTCGCTGTTGCTGCTGTTGCTGTTGTCGCTGCTGTGGTTTGCCAGCAGCTTCCTTTGGCTCCAACTGTAATAGCAGAATGAGAGCCAACCCATCAGCTTTGCTTTCTATTACACTTACATGACACACACCACACACACACACACACACAGCCTGACAATTGTCGCCCCGCAGTGACCCCGAAAAATGAGAGCAGCAGAAAAAAAAAAAAAGAAGAAATGTGTATAACATGAGCATGGGGTTGGTAGGTTCGGTTTTTTATTTGGGGGGAAGCAAAAACCGAAACGTTGTAAATTCATAAAATTTGCTGTTTGATGCGTTTTCAAGTAAATTGAGTTCCAACCCTCAACGAAGTGAAATGAAATAAAAACCGCACCAGACCCAAAGACAACCCCGAGCATACAGAAGAGGCGAGACGAGGCGAGATGAAGCGTGTGAGCGATGAGAGGAGAAGAAGAGAAGACGAGACGAGACGAGACGCGTTGGCGACGCACGCCGCATGTTAAATGTCATTTTTATAGCGCTTTGATTATATTTTCTATTATCGAAGACATTTTGGCATCACCCACACGCACACACACACACACACGCATACTACCCTCAAAATGTTTCGAGTGGCAAAAAAAAAGAACCCAATCCCAAACACTTGGCACAGAGTCACTCAACAGAGCTTAACATATAAGCCAGAGGCAGGCAGAAAGCAAATGCGAATGTCTATAAAGAGAAAGAGACAGAACGAAGAATCTCTTCTGAAATCAAATTAAATTAAATAACATAATCATAATCATCATAATAATATGTAATAATAAATGCTAAATTATGTGGCCATAACCAACACGGCGTATGCATAATATTCTCCCTCATGTACATACACGAGTTTGGCATATCTCTCTCTTCCTCTCTCTCTCTCTGTTTTCCCCTCGTGCCCTCGTGCTCTGTGTTGTGCAATGTAATCGCATTGAGTGATGCGATAGACACACATTTTTGCATAACAAATTCAATGCTGAAATATTAAAATGCATTTGCCACAAGCGCAGAGAGACAAGCAACGGCAGCAGCAAACACACAATTGATAACAACAAACCAGACAATAAATAACTAAAATTCATGTTTAAATTTCATAGAACGAGAATGGAAAATATTTACATTGCATTTTCCAGCAGATATTATTGAGACATTGACCAGACTCGCTCTTAGATATGTAAATAAGCATTGCATTTGTAGGCTCTGAACTTGTTTCTTCAATTATGAATGAGACAGGCATCGAGATGGACAGATGATAGTGCAGCAAAGGCTTATCAATGTTGCAGCTACACACAAAAACTTGCAGCTTATATGTTAGTATGTGTGTGAGTCTGTGATTTTTGTGTCAACTCCCCAAAGGCACTTTGCGACTGTTTTGCCAATGGCAGCAATAATCTAAAAACAAAATAAACTAAGTAGAAAAGTATTTTGGCTATTTGCCTTTGACAAAGTCGTTACTAAATTTCACTATTTTAAATTCTTTATTATTTAACCAAAAGGCAGATATATTTGAAAATAAATAAATACATATTAAAATACAAAAATACATTACAATATTTGAGTTTATCATTCGATTAACTTTTAAGCAAATAAAGTTGAATTTTAATTTAGAATTTCATGCCAAGTTCCAAATAAAAATAAATACATTTTATTTGCAAATTGTGTGAAATAATCAAAAGTTGCTTTCACGTTAAATTTGCAGTGTATTGACAAAAGCAAATGCATTGGAAAAGCTGAATTTTATAGTGTTTGCTTACAGACACTTGAAGCGTAAAAATATGAAGAAGAAAAAAAGAAATGTATGTAAGCATCTTATAATAATTTTATATATTATTTTCCCTTTCATATTTAACGCCTGAATGAAAGCTGGCTTAAAAGGCGACTTAATAGGGACTTAAAGTCTGACTTGCCAAATGTTTTTCTTAATACCAAATAGTACAATACATCAATTACTTGAGCAGACAGCACGAAAATATATATATTTGCCAATTGTTGCATAGCAAATCCCATATGCAGTGGCTAAGAAAAGAAATCTATTTTACTTATGGTTTTGACTCTGTGGAATGGATTTTTCTTCTATTTTTTTTCTGTTGTTGTTGTTGTTGTTGTTGTTTCCGTAGAGCAGAGCAGAGCAGAGAATAATCCGCTTGGCGCTTGCCGCTTGCCGCTTAAATGCAAACAAGTGTAGTTTTATGTAAATACTAATAGATGATTATGTAGTTGAGCAAACACCAACACCAACAACAATAACAACAACAACAACAACTGTAGCTTGGTCACACATTGTTACATGTAGACAAAGTGCACTCAACCAAGAGGCAAAGCTCGTTTGTATTTCTGTTGCCTCGAGGTCATTATATATCGAGAACAGCAGTTGCCAAAATGTTCCCAAAAGCTTTTGTGTGACAAGAGTTAAGAGGGAGCTCCGCTCTCTCCGTCTCTCTCACTCTCTGTCTCTCAGTTGGGACTTGTAGGGCGCAGCTTAAGGGCGGGGTGCGCTTGCATTACATGCTTCAATTACAACAGCAACAACACCAGGCAACAAACAATCGTAACGACAATGGACAGCAGCATTGGGTATTGTCGCATTGTGGAAACAAAACATGCTGAGCAACAAACACACAAAAAAAAAAAGAGTCACAAATATATCAGCTCAACAAGCTGTATATGATAATGCTTGACTGGAGCTACCCTATGAATAAGCTAACAATATATTAACTAAAAACTGTGAGAAACAATTTAAGAAATATGAAATATGACCAAGCAAATCATGAACTATTTATGTATATTAAAAACTTTTGAAATATTAGAAACATTAATTACGAAATTTTGGCGAGTAGCTATTATAATATGCACAATTTGAAGTAGAAACTTTTTTTTTCAGATGTGACGCTAGCTTCACATTGAGGTCGGTTATTTATCAGACAAACCTCGTAAATTACTAAGTAGAATATTTCTATGCAATTAGACAATGTAGAAAATTGAATGAAGTCATTTACCCATGGAGTAAACCTAACATACATATTAATCAAATTCCAATATTAAATATGTAATAATATAACAAACATAGGCAAAATATAAGTTATATAAATCATAAAAGAGATCTCGGTTTAACTAAAGCATAAAATTATATATAAATCTCAATAAATGCTTTAAAAGTAGTTGGTTTAAGTAACATAGCTTGGAAAATGTTGAACATTCTTATTTTATTTAAATTTGCGGAGACATTTTTTTTAACATATTTATTTTAAGTGAAAATATAAAGCCAACAAATTAACTAATTCCGAATATGTTTACTAAAATACTTATGAACATAAAAGTAAAGGAAATATACCAAAAAAGAAAGAAGAAAATATACAATAAGCTAATAAACTAATTCCGAATATGTTTATTAAAATACTTATGAACAGAAAAGTAATGGAACTATCCAAAAAAATAAAAAGAAAGAAGTAAATATTTAATAACCTTAATAAGATTTAGGGAAAATATAAAGATACTAAAACTATCCCAAACAAAATATTGAAACTAAGAAAGATGAAGACAAATTCGAAATAATATTATATTGATTAAATATTTCAAACAAAGGAAAATGCAAAATATATTAGATATAAATTATTTAACATAATATATATTATTTACTTCAAGAGCGCACCTCTAACAAATTAAATAATGCCTACGAACTGTTGAAAATATACCAAAAAATTACAAATATAAATATGCAATAATAGGAAAATTTTAAGATACATGACAAATAATAATAAAAAATACTTAAACTAATTAAGATAAAGGCAAATCCTAAACAATATTATATTGTTAAAATACAACAAAAGTATACCAAAAATTAGTCTGTGTATCTTCAAGAAATGTAGAATATTTGTATGCAATTTTTAAATATGTAGATAATTCACTTAACATATTTAACATATTTACTTCAAGAGCACACCACCCACAAATGTCAATTACAGGGTGTTGATAAAGAGGAGAAAAAAAACAAGCAAAGAACATGAAAATAAATGTCATTGACTAAATGACAAATATCTTGACAATTTTTTGTTATTGTTGTTGTCTTTGGCTGCACAAAATACACACACACACACGCATGCATATAGACAATTTATAGATATGCATATCTCCCCAACATATTTGTGTGTCCGTGTGCGTGTCAGTGTGTGTGTGTTTATCTGTGTGAGCGAACAAACATGTATGTAAAACAATCCATAAAGGCAAATAAAAAAAAAATGTGTAAGAGACAAAAGCAGAAATGTTTCAATATTTTGCCAATGTTTGCGATTGTGTGTATGACGTGTGAGAATGTGTGTGTGTGTGTGTGTGTGTGTAGCGATATAGTTGTCAAATTAGTGACAAACACAAAACGTTTGGGGGCGTGTTTTTGGGCGTTGAACCGGCGGCCCGGAATGCATTTTCCAGAAAATACACACAAAAGCTTTTTTCCAGCTGTCAAAGACAAATTCACAAATGCGGCCAAAAAACCCGAGAAAGGCGAAAACAACTCAAAACCAGACGAAAGCCTGTAAACTAAATACCAACAACAAGAACAACAAGAACAACAGCAACAATGCCACAATAGCCAAAAGGGGTTCATGCACTGTCATTGACAGTTGATTGACCTGCTTATAAGCACAAGAAGTGCCAAAAGAAAGCAGAGAGAGAGAGAGAGAGAGGGAATAGAAACGTGAATCGAGAAACGAGAAACGAGAAACAAGAAACGAGAAACGTATAAAAGGCTTTTAACAACGCAAAAACGCACAAAAGTAGGCTATGATTTTTGCATGCGAAAGCACAATTTTGTCAACTCGCTGCGATAATTGAAAAGCAGAGAAGAAACGGGGCGAAAAGCTTAAATCGCTTACTTATCACTAAGCTTAGCGATAGGAATGTCTAGTCTGGGCAAAATGTATGTATTTGTGTGTGCGTCGATAAATTTGAATGTTCGCATGCATTAATTAAATGAAAGTTTCTTGGCATCAAATAGGTTAATAAGCAACATGCTACACAATTATCATATTAAATTATTATAATTGCTTCTTATCAGATCATATTACAATTAAAAATGCACATTTTTTCATCGTATTACATTGTGCAAATAATACATGTAAAAGAATGTAATCTACATAAATACATGAAAAAAGTTTTCTTCACTTTTTTCCATTGTTAAGAGTGACCTATTAATTATTATCCTTAAACAACAATGGATTGTAAATGCTGATTAAATGAATATTTTAATAAAGAATATTACAATTAAATTACTATTAAAGAAATGTATTAAAGTAACAATCACATATTGCAAATTAAAATACTTTGTCTTAAATGTTGTAAATAACTATTACAAAAATGTAAGCTGTATTTATGATTCAATGTTTCTACAGGTTTTTTACCCGCTACCCATAGGGTAGATGGGTATTATAACTTAGTGCCGACAGGAAATGTATGTAACATGTAGAAGGAGGCATCTCCGACCCTATAAAGTATATATATTCTTGATCAGCGTCAACAGCCGAGACGATATAGCCATGTCCGTCTGTCCGTATGAACACCTAGATCTCATAGACTATAAGAGAGTTTGTTTCACTTTAGCCCCGCAAATCAAAAAATTCGAATAATAAGCGTAATTTTAAAGCTAGAGTTGCGAATTTTGGTATATACAATAATTACTATAGTAATGAATATGGTACTATATCGATATAACAAATATACCATTTGGTATATTTTTAATGTTTTAGTATTTTTGGTATATTTTGAAAATGATACCGCAATATTTTGCTTTTATTCAAAATGGGTAGCGGGTATCTCACAGTCGAGCACACTCGACTGTAACTTTCTTACTTGTAATCTTAACAGTAGTCTTTTATTAATATCGATAAACAACAATATATTGGAAGTGTTTAAATAAGTACTTTTAATAAATATTTTTATAAAAATTCAAGTATTCAAACAAATTTATGTACTCTGCAAATAAAAATACATCCTCATAAATTTTGCAAGTAATTATTTTACAAATCAAATATGCATTCATGAAACAATTTTCGTACACTTTTTAACTATTTAGATGCACTACTTAAATATTAGAATAGTAATGATCAAACATATAGTGATAAGCAATATTCCAAGTAAATTTCAATAAAACTTCAAGTGCATCGAATATAATTATTTTATCTTAAAAATCTTTGATAAACATCTATTACATTAAAATTTTTTTCTTCAACACTTCCTTCTTTATCACTTGTGATTTATCAAGATTTTTTTAAGAAATTACGTGATTTGTTTTTCCTTTATTTGAAACTCGTGTTTTTAGTTGGTTGCCACTTAGCATTGCAGCTGCTTATTAATAGCTTTGTCTAAATATATCAAACACTGTGATTAAGCACAGTGGGGCAGCTGCTGGTTTATAAGTTATGCAAATAATTAATGCGCACTTACGCTAAAGAGCCGAAAGCTTGGCCAGGCCAATAACATTAACCGAAATTACAGCAAATGGATTTAGCCTTCGTCTATGGCGCATTAGCATGTAGAACATCATTTATGCGGCTGAAGAGGGCGTTGCGAGTTATTGTTAGACAAGAGCGGATGGGGAAGGGGAAGAGGCAAGTTCAGAGTTCAGCAGCAGCAGTAAAATGTTTCACGCCCCTCAGTCAAATCAGTGATAAACACAAAGGCAAACAAATACGACAAACTATGAGTAAATGCGATTAGGATGAGAACAAAAATTCATTTTAGTATTTCTTTTTTTTTTTTGTTTTTGTTTCGACGAGACAAAGTAGCAGCAGCAAAGGCAAAGGTCAAAGTGCGGCTACGTTTACGATTACCAGGCGCATTTATTATTCATTAGATGTAGACGCAAACATGCAAACTACACTACACACTTACACACACACACATACTCACACTCACACACTCAACGGCAATAAATATAATGACTCGTCGAACAAATATAAATTGACACATAAAGTTTCAGGGCGACAACAATAATGAAGACATTCTTCATTATGACCATCATGTTGTTATCAGCCCAAAGCCAAATTCTATTTCAATATCATTGACGTATTTGTGTGTATGTGTGTGTGTGTCTGTGTTTGTTGTGTTGAGGTCAGCTATCCGCTCGTTGTAGAGTGACTTCATGTCGACCTTTTTGTGGCCTTTAAAACTTGTTATCAACTTTGCAATTGGTCAGACATAAGCTTAACAGTTTACATTTTTATTTGACCACCTTTAATCACTCACCCAAGGGTTCCATTATATTTTTGTTTGACTATATTTAGCATTTTGTGTTTCATAAATATTTAATTCCCATCGATCTGTTATTGCCAGCTGTGTTTTTGTTCCTGTATATCATCAAGTGGCATAAGCAATGAGTCTTTGGTTAATAACTGTGGGCTGGATTTGGCAATATATGTATATATACTGATGCGTTGTGAAGCTCGAAATAAATTGTATAAAAATATACAACATTCTTAGGAGACTGCTTAAAGATTTTATAGAGTGAAAACAAGTAGGAATTCAAAGATTCCCGCTACCCATTAGGTATGAATTGATATACCATGAAATACTGAAAATATATCAAATGATATCATTGGTATATTGATGAAATGTCACATTCAAAATATACCATAGAGTATTAACATATACTAGATATACCGAATATACAATAGTATTTCTTGATAACTTTTAAAATTTGCATCTCATCAGGAATCATAAATACTGTAGTAAAAGAAATGTTTAGGTATACAAAAAATAGATCACTGAAAAATATCATACTTTTTTTTGCATTTCAGAATATTTTCTTAAATTAGAATATGAAAATATGTAGCTAATTTTAATGTAGTTCAGTTTTGGTTGCTTTCATAGATAAATTCTAATCAAGTAATCGAAAATATATGAAAAATATTCACAATCAAATGGTTTATAACTTTCCACTCTTCATTATGCTTGCTCATTATTCGTCTCTTTATTGTTCACATAAGTCTTTTGGTTTTATTAAACTACATTTAATAATAATTACTCATTCAAAATGTAAGAAAAGATGTTTGAAAGAAACTGCATTTGTTTGCAAGAGTTCATTCATATTTCATGTTCAGCTGAATAATTACCCAACTTTGAGTACTCATTTGATTGCTGCTGATGAAGTGATTTGCGATGGGGCAAAGACCATCATGATGCCCACCCAAATGTGAAATGACCCCAAAAAGAGGTGGCTTCAACTGGAAGCTTTTGATTTCACTCTGAAGTTGCATGCAACAAGCGATTCATGGCCATATCTGGGCAACTACAACAAAAAGCAATGCCACGTTTCTGACACCACAAACCGGAGACCAACTCCAATTTCGATTACCAACTTTGCAATCGCTTAGCAGCAATGCCAACGGCAGCAACAGCAACGACAGCAGCAGCAACGACAGCAACAGCAGCTCTATAGACAATATTAATGATGCACAATTGTCAAGAACTTTCACTTGGGCCTAGGCCACTTAAATTGTGGCCTGGGCAGGTCTTGCCGCAAGCCTTGGCTGCTGCCACACTCTTCCTGCCTGCTGCTGCTGTTGTTGCTGTTGCATTGACCCACTGTGCAGGCAAACCGCAATGACACGCGTCGTTTGTGTCTTGCTGCTGGAAAACTCTTCGCTGCTCTGCTCTGAATTGAGACGCACTCTAATAGCAATAATTATGTGGCTGGCAGCCAAAGTGACGCCGTGCCCCAGGAAAACGAACCAAACAAAAAAAAACGAAAGAATACTGAAGACTAAAGACAAAGTGGAAGCAGCAGAGAATCACCATTAAAAAGACAAAAACGATGATTGAGTGTGCGTATTTTGGGTTTCAATGCAGCCTCAGGGCGAGACAATAGAATAGACATTTGGGGGGGCAAGGGGATTGCGGTGTGGCTGCTTTCACCGCAAAAGATGCTGCTGACTGTCACTCCCCTTCTCCCGCACTCTCGCTATGTCTCCCCCTCCCCTCCCAAAAAGAACGTCAAGAACGACGATAATGCACTTCAAGAGGCTGCGGCAATGGCTCATTGTGTCTGGTAGCACTCCCGACCCTGTCCCCGCCCCCGCTCCTAACTTTCCCCTGATTGTTTGCCCTGAGCTTCCCTCCTCAACTAGACTAAGTTCCAATTATTTGTGCGGTCGATGCTCAATGGGCGACATGAACTGCAATGATAGGTAAAAGTGAGGAGCACTCTTGGGCATGGGGGACAGGGGACGGGGGCGGCAGGGGGCAGGGGACATGCGGCAATTTTAAAGCTCCTGTTAAAAATGTTAGTGAGTGAGTGGCAAGGGTAGGCGATAGGTGGGCGTGACTGTCGACGGCAGTTGTTTGCAGGAAATGGCTTTTTTGCTACTATGTGCGACGAGTACTTGCCACTGCCCTGACCGCTTATTATACCCTGTAGCCATTAAAAGGCTAAGGCTTCAGCCTCAGCAGTTTTGATAAACAAAGCAAAAAGTTGCTATCAAAAATCTTACAAAAAATCGTGAAGAGGTAATTATGACAATATATAAAATAATTATAAATTTTTGAGTGAACCTTATTTCTCGATTTTCTAAATTTAAATTTCTTAAAGAATCACAATATAAGTAAAGCAATTGAACTTTTGATTTCTTGCAGATTATTATGATTATATTGTATTTGAGATATGTGAAACAATATCACAGATTTATTGAGTCCTTTTATTAAGAGTAATTTATTTTAAATTTCGTAATATATTCTCAAACCAACTTAGATTCATTATTAAATAACATAATATTGCAGTTTGAATTAAATTTGAAAAGTTTTTATTACAAAGACTTTAATACTATTTAGTATTATATCAAAATTTCAATGTGTTAATAAGTATTCCAAATTTAATTGACATTTTGGTCTGTTCAATAGAGTTGAGTAAAATAAGGTTTCAACTTCATTTAAATTTTAAAAAAAATCTACAGCATATCTGCAAGTTCAGCAATTTAAACGCCAACGGATTTCATTTTTTCTGTATTTTATTTTTTCCACTTTGTGTGTGCTCCATTTTGTTGTTCCCATTGTTGTAAATGTTGTTGTTGCGGTTTTGACTTATGTGCGCGCTTAATTGTTGTTAAGAAGTGAAAATCAACGGCAGCAACAGCAACAGCAACAAAAACAACAAGAAGGCCAACAACAAAAGGGAAAATAAATCCAGCAAAAGCCGCTGCTGTCAAGTGGTGGGCGGCAGCAACAGCAGCAGCGGCAGAGGAAATGGCAGTGGGTCGCAGACCAGGAACAGGCAACAACCAAGCGAGAAAGAGAGTGAGAAAAAAAGGGGGAGAAGGGGAGGAGAAAGGGGAGCTGCTGGCACGGCTGTGCGGTCGATTAATGTGACTACCGTCTTGACTTAATTTCATTTTCGTTGCATGCATGCCCGGATTCGGATTCGGAGTCGGGTACCGTGGAGGCCCCAGAGTTCAAATCGTCGACCTACACAGCGAAGAGGCAGCAAAAGAGAATAGTGCGCGGGTCGTGGGGGAGTGGTAGGGGGAACGAGTGAGTCTGTCAGAGGGACTGGAATGGATGGAACGCTTGATGCAGTGAGCACAACTGAGCCGCAATCATTTGGCCGTTTTTGCATATTTTCGTGCAGTTTTGCAGTTTGATGGTTTCTCACTGGCGACGACAACGGTTGCAGTGCGCACTGTGGTACAAACTCAAGTTCAACTCGACTCAATGCAATTGTAAAAGTCAATTCAACTCGATTTAAAAACCAGCTCTTCAAAAAATTCATAATTAAATACCTTAATATATTTATGGTTGCATAAGTGACTATATTAATAGGAGTCAATGTAATAAATGTAAAGTAGTAAATGAAATGGAGTATCTTAAATCGGTACTTTTTTTGTTCTATGCAACTGTATACATACATACATATAACATACATATATCTACTTAAGTTGAAAAACTAAAGTATCTTGAAAATGATATTGAATAAAAATATACAATTGTAAATTACTTACATATGTACATGGAATGTTCACTTAAATTGAACTCCTTTCTCGTCTTCACCATCTTTTTTATTGCATGCTTCCCAAGCATATTTCAACGCCTTTTCAAAAGCTCTTTGCCCACTGTGGATGCCTTGCCTTACTGCATGCTGTTGTTGGTGGTATCATCAACGCCTACGAGCATGCCAAAAAGAGTGAAAAATGCATAGGCAAAAAAAGCAAGAGAAAGAAGAAGACGGAGACGTAGCTATAGCGAAAATAGTGAGAGAGAGGAAAGCAAACTCTGACTCGTAGTTATGCGCCGCTTAGTCACAGCTGTGGCGCTGACAAGCAAAGCGCCCGCAGTTGCAATCTCTTCTCCTTTTGCATCTCCTTCTTTTACGTCGACTTCTTGCATATGCATGCCCATGCATGAATCCCAGAAACAACAACAACAATGGGAGCCGCTCCATAGAAAACTGACGCGCATATTTCTTAATCTTTTTCTTGCGCCGTCTTGCTTCCTGACTCTCTGTCTCCCACTTTCCCTCTCTCGCTGTGTGCATATCCATCATGGCTGGCAGGCGACCTATGCTCTTCTCTCCCGCTCTCCCTCTCTCTGCAGTCGTCCTCTGCTACTGCATTTCATGTGCAAGCCACGCGCCGCTGCGTCGTCATCGTCATCGTCATTGTCGTCGCCGTCGTCGTAGTCGCAGCACAACTCTATTTGGAATCTTTGTAGTTGTAGTTGTTGTAGTTGCTGCTGCTGCTACTGCGACGCTGAGCTCCACTTGATCTTTGACCCAATTTGTATTGCATTGTTTGAATGGGAATGCAAAATCTCCTTCTGCGCGTAGTTTGCAGTTTAATTTTCTGCTTTGTCGTCGCTTCAATTTGATTTGATTTAATCCCGCGCGCTCAACAGTGCACACACACTCACAAACACACGAAACACGAACATAAAAAAATCAGCGATTGCAGTTTTTTTCGCCTGACATTTTGTTTACGTGATGACTGAGCGAGCGAGCGAGCAATGCAAATTGCGTATGTAAGTCGTGCCCTCTCACTCGCTCCCTTGACGTCTTGCACCCGTTGGGGCTACTGTTGTTATTGTTGTTGACATTCGAGCGCTGCTTTAATTAAGCGCATTAATGTCAGAAACTTATGAGAAAAAGTAGCTGCGGGCAAAAGGGCAAACTGGATGGCAAGGGAAGGGAATGCAATGGAATGGAAGCACACACGAGGCACTGTGGAAAACAGAGGCCATAACTTTAAGCGCTTTGTTGATCTTTAGTTTTAAGCACTTGCCGCTGATTTTTATTTATACTCTATCTATACGGACAACACGATTTTGTGTTCACCATTTAATTATTTAAAATTATTTTAAGATAAATTAATTGGTGTATCGCCGACACCATTTCAATTAACACTAAACAGATAATTTGATCTATGTTTACTTCTCACTTTTGCCGAAACTGGAAGAGAGCATTCGCTCTTCGTTCAGTTTAAAGCTCTCTCGCTGTTCTTTTGATTGCCCAATGCAAATTTACGCCAATTGGACGCTGCCGTTGACAACTCTGTGAAGCTCATCGGCTCTCTGGCCCTGGAATCCGCATCTGACTCCTCGCGCGCACTCTTCCTTCTCCCATAACCCTTTGTGTATTTGTATTGACAATGTTGTCAGCTCGCGTAAGCTGCCTTTGTTATTAAAAAGAAAAAGAAAAAATGAGAAAAAAGCTGCTGTAAGGAGATGAAATAAAAACGCGGTTGCTTATATGAAGTTATTCCCGCTTTAAATACGCAAAAGCACACACAAATGCTGATTAATGCAGACTCACACACACACACACACTGGCATACGCGTATTTGTCAATACGTTTATTTATGCCTGTGTATGTGCGTGTGTCTACATGCATTCATAAATGCAGTTGTTGGAAAGCATTTCTATGCGACAACGTTGCCAAACACCTTCATTGTCGTCGTTTTGGTGTCGACTCCTCTCTCTTCATTTCTCTTTGCACCTCCCACCACTTTGCTACTCCTCTTCATCTCTCTCGTCAGGTGCGTTGTGGGCCGCTGAGTTTGTGAAATTTATGTTATTTGCGGTGGCCGTTTGCATAATTTGCGTGTTTGTATAAATGTGTGTGCAGTTGTGAACTTGTGTGTGCCCATGTGTATCTCTCACTCTGTCGTTCTCTCTCACTCACTCGCTTTGCTGCTGCGAATTTCGTTTTCATTAGCACGAAAATTTAAAACTATGTTCGTACTTATGTTTGCACTAGATGCGAATAAGGACACAAAACAACAAAATAAAAGAGAAAACTAAAAAACAAGCGCCAAGAGAAACCAACACAAAACAAAATAAAAACATATCCATTGAATGCTTTTTATTATTGAAACATTTTTAAACTCTCGCTAGACGAATTCAACACTAAATAGCATTTAAGAGAAATGCAGTTATTTTAGATTTTTAATTCTTTAAATTATTTGTATTCTTTTAAGTGTACCTATGTTGTTTTGATTCCGAATATACTGCAGTGTGTTAAATACTTTTTATTTTTGCCAATTTGAGTTTTCAGTATAATTTATCTAAATGAATGAATAAATAAATGAACACAGAATTCAATTAAAATTCTATTACTACGGCTGCTGCCTTAATTATTAATATATATTAATATTGCTTCAATTTTATGTATTTAAACAAAAATATATGAAACGAGAATTAAAAACAAATGAAGAAATACAAAAATTATTGTTTAAAAAAAATAAAAATAATTCATTTTATTCTATTCTAACACAACAAAATTTTAAAATCCGTGAATATTTATTATTATTCATTTATTTACCTTAAATATTAAATATATAAATAGTATAATATAAAACAGTTTGATATCCGAACTTATACAGAGCTTTAAAATCTGCAGATATCGGAAACTTCTACGAAAATGCTATTATGTGAATATAAATAAATCAGCTTGGATTTGGAAAGTCATAAAAAAGTAAAACCGCTTGTTTAAATGAAGTTTTCACCTCTGATTTTTTTTTGTATTTTGTTAATACCGACGAAACTTGTGGAAATAATTTGCGAAATGTTGTTGCTTAAAACATAATGTGCAGAAATACTATGAAAACAGCAAGCGCATTAATTAAAGCCCCAAACGGATTAAATTTGTTGAAATGTTAAACACAAACAGGAAAATTATTTTCCATTTCCCGGAGAGTCGACGAAACTTTTGCGACCTGAAAACCTTTTATCTATGCATAATTTGACCTATGGCCGCTTTGTCGAATTTTACTAAATTTTTGTAAAACATTTTATTTTATTTTGAATATATAGTACATATATTTTTTTGGGGTATTTTAGAGGGAAATATTTGTGCTAATTGGGTCAGCAATTGAAAATGGATTGCAGATAGTTCCGCTCAATTGGAATGCAATTTTTTTTGTTGTATATTTGTTGTTGCGAACGCTTTGTCATATATTGGTTAATTAAATTATTTACGTTGCTCGTTTCGTTAGCTAAACAAGCTGCAATAAAAAAGAAGGATGCGTGGCTAATATGTTGCATACATTTTAATTAGCATTTTCTGCGGCTGCCATTTGCAATTTGTGCATAATGCAACAATTCCAATTAGCGTTTCGTTTGTGCCTACAAAAATTTATATTTTCGATTTTCAATTACATTTTCCATCAAAACTATCAACTGAAACTACTAAAAACAGCATGTGATTCGAACTTGTCGAAAATTATTATTAACAATTAAAATGCTGCATACTTTGCAGCGCATGTCGTGCCTGTGTGTGTGTGTGTGTGTGTGTGTGTGTGTGTGTGTGTGGGGTCGGTGTAGATGTGTTCGGGTGTGTGTGTGGGTGTATGCTTATTTGTATCATATCATTTGTTGCTCATTTAAATACCGTAATTAAGTGATAGCATGGTATCTATTTATGTGCTGATTGTTGCTACTGTTGTTGTTGTTGTTGTTGGGCCTAAAAGCCCTCGCGTGCACACACGCCTCGCTTAGTTGGCTCTCTGGCCACCGGATTTAAGCGCAAACAGTTGCTTATTTTGAAATTTTATTTAGAGCTAATTGTTTCCTGCTGCGCCATCGCAGCGGTCTCTCTCTCTTTCTATCCTTCCCTCTCGCTCTCCCACTTCAGTGGTGGATAGGTCAGCTACAACAATAAACCACAGCTCACTCACACTCGAATATAAACATACAGACAGGGCAAGCAACCCTCGTATACGCTATGCACACTCACACTCTCCCTTTCCTATACACACATACTCACATAGATATGGCAACCTTTTGAAAAGCTTGACCGAAAAGCTACACACGCACACACAGACACACACACGTGCACTCTCGTCCGCACTTCGATTGTTTGTTTATTTGCTTGTTTGCCTTTGCCTGTTCACACCGCGCCGCAGCGACGTTGACGTTGGCGCCAGCGCCACTTGCAGGTGGGAAGCTGAGGAGGAGTCGGAATGGCAAAAGTAGCTTGCCAACACACTCACATGCATATATGCATGTACTTTTACACAAGTGTGCGTATAAGCAATCGATAATAAACATTCAACGATAAACGTATGTACATATGTACATATGTTTAAAATGCGAATCAATAATATCAAGAAAGTGGTATGAAGATTGACATGCATATCGATGATAAAAAGAATGGTAAGTTGAGTTGGTACATATTGTGCCTCTAGTCGCACTCATTGTGCACAGGGCGACCATTCTCTATCTCTCCCACTCCCAATCGCACTTCCTCGCTGCAAACGAATGCACTGTTAACCTTGCCAAACGACCGCAGTCAGCATCGCAGCGACTGCGACTGCAACTGCAGCTGCAGCTAATGAAACGCACGCTCTTTCGCCTGCTATCACAGTCATTGTCGCTCTCCGACTTGCTCTCGCCCTTTGCCTTTCACTAACCGCAACAAGACGTGTTTAAATTTAGGTTTTGTTAATTTTCGTTTGTTTGTTGTTGCTGCTGCTATCATCAGCAGTGATAAGCAAAGCTGAAGTTGTTGCGGTCGCTCGTTCAATTTGTACCGAGACATATGTTTGTCTAAGTGACAGGCGCACTCACGCTGTGTCGTTGTTGTCGACGTCGTTGTCTCCTACTGCTGATAAACGAAATGCTTCACATTGGACTCAGCTGGACGGAAGAGCTAAAGAGTGGATGCGATAGGGAGGGGAAGAATGCTTGACGGTCAATGTCCCTTTGCATCAGTGTTGTTAACTCTTGGTGGTCACTTATGGCAGGGGAAAGCCAAAAACAAATAGCCAAATATATCTAGTTTGCTTATAAAAAGTAAATTAAAAAAGCCGTTAGTTTTTAATAACAAATTATTACATTTGTACATTAATTATTTTGAGGTTTCATTAAGCGAATTGCTTATAATTTGACCAATTTGAAGCTCCTCTAAATTTAAGAACTTTTCCTTTGCACCAATCTGTGTAAGATATTTTTGGGATCTCCAACCAAACATCGGAAATTTTTTGTTTATGCATTTGAGTCTTTTTTCACAAACGATCACCGTACAAATAATATCAATTAATTTTAATGTAGTGATGGTTTCACATTCTGTAGTCCAAGAAATATTTTTGTCATAATTGTTTTGGGCTTCCTCGACGTCTGCATTAGAAACATTTGCCCAATCCTCTTTTATTTCTTCTTTTTTATGCTGGGAAAAGTGTAATTTTCCAAAAGTCTGAGGAACTCCAGTTTGACTCAGTGCAGTTGCATTTCCTGTGTGACTTTTATGCTGGACAGAAATGCGTTTAACAACTCAGGCATCTCTTCAAACATTGCAGGAATATATTTATAACATTTGAGCTCAAGCGATTTGAAAAGCCTTTGGTGGCTTTATAGAGCGCTAACTGACTTCTAGATTCAGGTACTTAATTATTGCCAACCACCAATCGTCGTTGAAAGTTTCCATCATAGTTATATATTTAATGTTATATACATATTTAATAATGAATTTAACTGTAAAAATGCGAGTACCACGTCTTATGAAATTAAGGTAATCCCCCGTTTCCAATGCCACTCAGTTCTCTTACGTTCGACCTAATCTCGTTTTGGCGTTTTCACCACCATAAACCGAAAAATATGGGCAAATTTTGCAATATGGCCGCCAGCAGTTCAAATGTAAACAAAAGTTGAGGAACAATCAAAAAAACTATGCGCATTTGTAAAATGGAAAATTTTTGTTAAATTTCAATATTTTGACAAATATTTGGACAATGTGGAGGAAGATCTAATATAAGATAGGCAATTTTTAAGTAGAATTGCTGGCTGCTATGTAATATTTACATAAATACATATGTACATATAATTTTTACTTATCACACATTGATATACATATGTGTGTGGGTTTTTCGCGAAGACCTCAATGCCATAAAATTGTCCTCCCACAACTCAACTAACATTTCTTCGCGAATGCTACTTCACGAGATTGCTTCTAAAAAGCAAAATATATTTGTTTATTTATATTTTCATACCTTGGCGCACTTAATTGTCAGCTGTTTGTTGAGTGGTGAGCTCTTTTTAATTGTCACATCGATTAAATATCGCGTGATTACCTAAAAAGCGTATTCGATGTTTATACGTTCGTTATCGATAGCTGGCGAACGTAGAAAACCGAGTTTTTTCTTAAATGGGGCGAACGTTTCAAACAAACTTAACGGAAAAGAACCGAGATTTTTGGTGCGGTGGAGGTTATAGAAATCGATAAGGTTCTGGTGGAATGTATCGATTACCATCAGCTGATGGTTGTTGATAGGCAATGCTAGGGATGGAAACAAGTTTCTGTGCTACGCTGGTTGTTTTAGAATTTCCCGACTTTTCGATTTAGTAACTCATTAAATCCCGCACTCTGTGTAGGTAATACCTACTAGGTATCTAGGTAAATCATAATTAGAATAAGAATGCTTGACAGTTCATACTTGAAATCAAAAGATTAATAGTAAGTATAACATTGCATAATTGACAGACTCCAAAATAATGATTTAAGGTGTTAATATATGAATTTTTAAGGAAATTCCCGAAAATACTGCTCTTTATAAAATTGAGGAAGAACAATTTTGTTCATTATAAATCCTTCGAAATACTATAGACGCTAGTGAAATGATGTTCTTCCTGCAATGTCAATTATCGCAAGTTCCTCAGTTTGTGCAACGTGTTCATGCTGTACTTTTCGATGCAATCGGTAAATATAATTTGATTGTCATTGCCACGCTTCTCTAGCATCTTAGCTAAAATATCATCATTATTGTACGGTAAGTGTGAAGCCTGAGCATCGTCATAAGATCATGATAAAAATTAAAGTCCCTAACACAATCGGGTAAAAGCAATTTGCACTTGGCAATCTTCTTAGGAGATAGGTTTTATAATCTAATGACCATTCACTCAAGTCCAGTTGACGCAACTGCGTCCATTTGGACAGAGCGTCGCAATAGAAAGTATGATCGGATTTCAAACTATGCATCCCAGGAATTAGCTCTGACATTATTGCTATTTCTTCGCCGGCACGATCACTATCAGTATCGCAGTCATCCACTATGAACTCCAGTGTCTTCATGTTGCTTTACAGCACTATACAATCGATTTGTCACTAAAAGTGTTGGCAAGCATCGACAGAACAGCTTCAGAAAAAAAAAATTATGGATCTAAAAAGCGGATTTAAGTTAAAAAAGCCAGAATTCCCGCTGGCATTTGACGGGAAAAAGCGACTCTGGCAACACTGTATCTAACTTAAATTTATTATTATTATTTTTTTATGAATATATGACAAAATTTATATTTATATATAATAAGGCATCATGCATTTATTTATTACCCGAACAAAAAATCAAATTACCCAATATACTGATGGAAAAATATAATATAGCGACATCAAGATGATTGCAAAGGCTGAAAATGAATTTCTAAGAACCTTTTATCGTCGTCGGCATACAGTTTGAAAGGCTCAAAAGTTACCTTCAATTGTGGATGCTTAAAGTGCTGAAGGATCTGCAAGGATAAATCAATTGATATTTATTTATAGAGAATATGAGTCCATCTCGGTCTACATTTTTCACTCACCAACTCTTTGCAGCGTGCGTCGCAGCAATTCAATGTTAAAGTTTGAGAACGATTGTTTAGTGTCTCTTCCATGATACGGCGTCCAACTTCAAAGAAATCCTTTCTCATATCCGTGTTTAAGATGTTTAGAATCTTAAGCGTTGGACGACTAGCAACAGTTTGCCACAATTCTGCCTCCCCGGACCAGATTGTAAAGTCAATCAAGTCAATTTGCTCCAGCTGTTCCCAAATCTTAATCAAGCCGCGTAGGTCTTCGATGTGGAAATGCTGGATGTTCATTATGTTAAGGTGACGCACGTTGCGCATCTTACGCAGCGAAGTCATGTGTCTATTTGGGTGATAAAAACTAAATATAATCCTATGTACGTCCACGGCACGTTTTTCAAAAAGCTTGGCTAATGTGACATCAGAAGCACTCAGTAAGCAAAGTTTGTGCAGCTTGGGCAACGCCATGAGGTCAACATAATTGCTGGACTTAATCCTACGGTCATCCAGTGTCAACTCTTCAAGCAATTGACATTTGACAATCTGTTTGGTCGAATCATAGTAAACCAAATGCCACCAGTTGCTCAAGTCCAGCTTACGCATCTGCGTCCATTTCTGCAGCACAACGCAACGGAAATCACCATCAGGCTTTAAACTATGCAGTCCAGGAAAGAGCTTTGCCATTGTTTGAATTGCTTCATCGGAAACCCGATGTACACCGGAATGCAAGGTGTACTCAAGTGTTTTCATGCGGGGAAATGTGTAATTTTCCCAGCGTTTGAGAAAGTCCAATTTTACTCTGAGCAGTTTTAATTCCTGCATTGTTGCACTGCAGTTGGATAAGAACACGTCCAACAATTCAGGCATCTTTTCAAAGTTCTTATAGTTGTTCCAATCAAGTTCAAAGCTAATCTGAAGTTTCCAGGCATAGGCTACATTCTTATTCAAGCGATTTGAAGTGCCCTTGGTGGCATTATATAGTTCGATTTGGTCATTTAGGTTTAAGTACTTGATTATTGCCAACTGACAATCGTCATTAAGTGCGTCCATTACCCTGGCGTTTTTAGTTTCAGATTTTGTTATTAAAATTCTGGTTTTAATTGCAGCATTCTATGAAATTATGATTCAGGAATCACGAAAATCGCAATATCTATCGATATCGATAAACTTAGACTGAAACATGCAGAATATCGGTAGTCCGAACTCTACAAAGTTTCAGTATATTCTAGTATATAAATATAATACCGAGGCTCATGCTGCGATGCGGGAAACCACCAAAAAACCACAAAAAGGTTAGACAAATAGTTACTTGCAACTGACAACACTTTGCCGCAATATAATTATATTGTATGTATGATTAAATTTATACTTTTGATATATGTATTTATCTCGATCTCACAATTGCAGGCATAGACCAGACTTAAGTTTATTCGATTCAAGACTCCTTCGTTGAGGTTTAAGTACTTAATTATCGTCAACCTGTCTTTAAAGTTAATTGCGTCCAAATTCATTGTGTATTTAATTTATAAACTTAATGCTTAAATTGCTTATGTGCTTATACGTCAAGTTTTTTTTTTGTATTACTCACTTTTTTCGATTTGTCCAGCGTTGTTAATTGGGCAAAGCGTTTAATTAATATTTTTATAGGAATGGTAATTTACATAACACATACATAGTACGCTGGGGAATACGAATTACTGTTACTTTTTTTCAAAAAACTTTCAAATTATTTTATAGACATATGTATGTATAGTATGCCTGTTCTTGACATGCCATTAAAGAAATTATATGTTGTGGTCACACTGTGCGTTATTTGAAATATTTTTGTGGTGGCATAAAAATAGCAATTATCACATGTATAAGGACTAGATTTAGTTATATTAAATAATATCATAATAAAATCATAATTATCAATTTCAAATTATAGTGTTTTGAATCATTTATTGTAATTGTAATTTTAAATTTCATTAGTGAAAAGTATCACATTACGGAATTTAGGATGGGTCCAACGGTTTCAAATGCACTCGCAGCATATTCCAGGACGTTCTCCGGTTCTAAAGGCATAAAAGAAAACCTCAGGTTTGGATGCTTGAAATGACGCTGTAGCTTGGGCAACGCCATGAGCGTATCATAAATGTCAGACCAATGTCACACGCCAGTGTCACCTCTTCCAACAGTCGACACTTTATAATAATCTTGGCACACTTAAGTCCATTAAGATTCTCACACCATTCGTTCAACGCGTTTGCGCAACTGCAAATATTTCTGCAGCCGATCATAACGAGACCCATCATGAGTCTTCCCACAGCGGAGTCCAGGAAAGAGCTTTAATCGCAGCTCTTTAATGTGTATTCCGGTGTTTTCATGTTCGGAAATGTGAAGTTCTGCCAGCGTTTGAGGAACAGCTCTGTAACCCATTCTAGTTTCAATTCCTGCATTGTTGCACTAGTGCTGGGCAGAAATATGTCCAACATTTCTGGCTTTTCTTCAAACTTCAGAAAGTTCTCTGGATTCAGTTGAAAGCAAAGCTCATGCTCCCAGGCAAAGAAAACATTTGATTTAATATTAAAGTACTTAATTATCGTCATCAAGCAATCATCATTTACTGCGTCCTAATTCATTGCGTATTTAATTAATCAACAAATTCGTTAACATCTAAATGGAACGTCTGATAAAACAAATATTACTATTTATCGATAACGATAACTTGTAACGTGCCATAATATGAATCATACAGATTGTCAGCCCTGCTTCAATATTGATAGTGTGTGAATGTGAAATGTGAAATACCAATATTTTATATCTATTAAATGACTCTTGTCTTAGCTTTAGTGACTAAAAAGCTTAGACATTATAAATTACTTTACTACTGCAAAGGCCTTAAATGAATTTGTATCATATTGCAACTGAATAAATCCGATTTTAACTGGGAAAAAGAGTGCTTTAGTTTTGGATGGTTGAAGTGATGACGAATCTGCAAGAATATAACAATGACATATTGATGAATACAGTTTCTCCTATTTCCACTTCACTCACCAGCTCTTCATTTGCATCCGTGTTGTCCCAATGCAGCGTTAAGGGCAGAGAGCGATTGTCCAGTGCGTCCTCCATGTAAATATAGCCATATTCAAAATTCATCAGCACGCTCGATAAAGTCAGAATCTTTAGTGATGGACAAGTTAGAACAATTTGCCACAGCAATAACTCACTAATCTTCATATTATAGTCGATGAAATCCAGTTGCTCTAAGTACTTCAAATTCGCAATCAGCTTTAGCAGATTTTCATCATTGATCCCACAATATTCAACCAAAGTCAATTGGCCCAAGTTGGTCGGTTTTTCTAGTGTGCACATGTTATATTGACTGATGCTTTCTTTAAACGTAATTCTCCGAATGTCCTTGCTACGGTTCTTTAGTAGCTCCACTAAGATATCATGGCGTTTATTTGTATTATAGTTAGCCAGCTGACGCAACTTCATTGCTAATATATCATCATATATAAATGTCAGCTCTTCCAGTCGTTGATACTTGGCGATCTCTTTGGGACAAAAGATCTTTGTCATTATATCAATTGCTTCTTCACAGTCACCATAATGCAAATTGCCGCCATTGAATGAATACTCCAAAATCTTCATGCTGGGAAATGTGAAATTTTGCCAACGCTTAAGAAAATCCATTGTGACAAACTTCAGATGTAACTTTTGCACTTTTGGACTAATGCTGGCTAAGAATATATCCAACATCTCCGGCGACTCTTTAAGTTGTTGAAAGTTGACTTCAGTTAGTTTGCAGGAAATTTGATGTTGCCAGACATAGACCATACTTGAGTGCAAGCAATATGAAACGCCTTTGATGGCGTCATATAGCACAAATTGGTCCGTAAGATCCAAGTACTTGATTATCGCCAACCAACAATCATTGTTGAGTACGTCCAAATTCATTCCGTAATTAATTTACTTTATTTTGTTGTATACAATTGTTATGTTTGATCACACAAAGTTATTATCAGTTATCGAAATAAATAGGCTTTACCTATACAGTGCCATCATATGAATGATAGTGTTTAGCAGCCCTGGTCCATTGTTGATAATCCAAACAGTGTGGCCATTTCGGTATTCTCTGGGTTATGAAATAGTTCATTTTAAAATCTACTGTTTAGTTTAATACTGATTTTATTGACACTTTCTTATCAGTTCGATTTGTTTATGTTTAGTTTTATTTAATTTCAAACGATTGTAACAAATGTCACAAGTACTTATTAAATCACTGAAATTTATTTTATTTAATGAGATTCTATAGTTAATGTTGTATATGTAGTATGAATATAATTAAACAAACCAAAAAATAAATTTTCCAATTCATTTTGTTACATTTGGAGGTATGTTCATATGTTTGTTCTCTTAATATGTATGTATGTATACTTAAATTTATTATTATATATTTATTTATTAATATATGACAAAATTTATACTTATATATAATAAGGCATCATACATTTATTTATTATCCGAAATCAAATTACCCAACATATTGGGAAAAAAATATCATATAGCGACATTAGGATGATTGCAAAGGCTGAAAATGAATTTCTACAAAATCTTCTACTTCTTCGTCGTCATACAGTTTGAGAGGCTCAAAAGATACTTTCAATTGTGGATGCTTAAAGTTCTGAAGGATCTGCAAGGATAAATCAATTGATATCTATTTATAGAGTCCATCTCGATCCACATTTTTCACTCACCAACTTTTTGTAGTGTGCGTCGTAGAAATTCAATGTTAAAGTTTGAGAACGTTTGCTTAGTGTCTCTTCCATGATACGCCGTCCAACTTCAAAGAAATCCTCTCTCATATCCGTGTTTAAGATGTTTAGAATCTTAAGCGTTGGACAACTGGCAACAGTTTGCCACAATTCTGCCTCCCCGGACCAGATTTCAAAGTCAATCAAGTCAATTTGCTCCAGCCGTTTCCAAATCTTAATCAAGTCGCGTAGGTTTTCGATAGAGAAACGATTCTGGATGTCCATCATGCTTAAGTGGCGCACGTTGCGCATTTTACGCAGCGTAGTCATGTATCTATTTGGGTAATCATCACTAAAGATAATTCTATGTACGTCCACGGCACGTTTTTCAAAAAACTTGGATAATTCGACATTAGAAGCACTCAGTAAGCGAAGTTTATGCAGCTTGGGCAACGCCATGAGGTCATCATAATTGCTGGACTCAATCGTACGCTGACCCAGTGTCAACTCTTCAAGCAATTGACATTTGCCAATATCTTTGACCCAATCGTATTCACATTTATAGTAACTGGTGTAACTCAAGTCCAGCTTACGCATCTGCGTCCATTTCTGCAGCACAACGCAATCAAAATCACCATCAGGCTTTAAACTATGCAGTCCAGGAAAGAGCTTTGCCATTATTTGAATTGCTTCATCAACCCGATCGTCACGATAGGAATCCAATGTGTACTCAAGTGTTTTCATGCGTGGAAATGTGTAATTTTCCCAGCGTTTGAGAAAGTCCAATTTTACGTTGTCCAGTTTTAATTCCTGCATTGTTGCACTGCAGTTGGATAGGAACACGTCCAACAATTCAGGCATCTCTTCAAACTTCTCATAGTCGCTCCAATCAAGTACAAAGCTAAGCTGAAGTTTCCAGGCATAGGCTACATTCTTGTTTAAGCGATTTGAAGTGCCCTTGGTGGCTTCATATAGTGCGATTTGGTCGAATAGGTTTAAGTACTTGATTATTGCCAACTGACAATCGTCATTAAGTGCGTCCAACATCCTGGCGTTTTTAGTTTCAGATTAAATTATAAAAATTCTGGTTCTTATTGCAGCTTCCAATGAAATTATGAGTCAGAAATCCCGAAAATCCCGATATCTATCAATATCGATAAGCTTAGACTGAAACATGCAGAATATCGATAGTCCAAACTCTACAATGTTTTAGTATATTCTAGTATATAAATATAATACCGAGGCGCATGCTTCGATGCGGGAAACCACCAAAAATCGCAATAAGGTTAGACAAATAGTTGCAACTGGCAACACTTTGCCACAATATAATTATATTTGTATGATTAAATTTATACTTTTAATAGGGCATAATGGCTTTATTATGCGAACCAGATTATTAAATGGAAAAATATCATATAGTGACGTTAGGATAATTGCAAAGGATGAAAATTAATCGACATCGTCATACTGTTTAAAAGGCTCAAAAGTCAGCTTTAATTGTGGATGCCTAAAGTGCTGAAGGATCTGCAAGAATAAATCAATTGATATCTACTTATAGATATATTTATCTCGAACTACCTTTTCACTTACCAACTTATTTTGGTTTGCATATCCGCAATTCAATGTTAAAGGCTGTTTTTTCCAGGTATACACAAGACTTAAGTTTATTGCTTATTTGCTTATAAGTCAAGTTTTTTTAGTAGCCCTGGTAAAGTATTACTCACTTTTTTCGATTTGTTAATTGGGCATAGCGTTTAATTAATATTTGTATGTTAATGGGTATACGAATTACTGTTACTTTTTTTTAAAAAAAACTAACTTTATTTTATTGACATATGTATGTATAGTATGCCTATGGTCACACTGTGAGTTATTCGAAATATTTTTGTGGTGGCATAAAAATATCAATTTTTCTCTCATTCTGCATAAGTATAAGGACTAGATTTAGTTATATTAAATAATATCATAATAAAATCATAATTATCAATATCAAATAATAGTGTTTTGAATCATTTATTGTAATTGTAATTTTTGCAAATTTCATTAGTGAAAAGTGTCACATTATGGAATTTAGGATAGGTCCAACGGTTTCAAATGCACTCGCAGCATATTCCAGCCGACGTTCTCCGGTTCTAAAGGCATAAAAGAAAACCTCAGGTTTGGATGCTTGAAATGACGCTGTATATCTGTAAGGATAATGAAATGAATACTTAAGAGCAGAAGACTTTCTGCACAACACTCACCAGTTTTTCGTTTTCACCTGTGTTGTAGGAATACAATGCTAAGGACTGAGAACGAAATCATAGTGCAACTGCGTGCCTGATATATTCAGGATCTATAGCGATGGGTAGCTGGCAACAGTTTGCCACAGCTCTGCCTCATTCAACATCACCCGATGGTCGATGATATGTAATCGGTGCAAGTGCCTTAAATCTGTAATCAGTTTGCGTAGATTTTCGCCTGTATAACAATCGTCTTCAAACAATGTCAATTGGTACAAGTGGATCAGTTTGCACAATGTGGTCATGCTGTATTTCCCGATGCAATCGGGAAAGGTAATCTTATGTATGTCGCTGCCACGCTTCTTCAGCAACACGCCCAAGATGTCAACGCGATCATACACATAATAAGTAAGTGTATGCAGCTTGGGCAACGCCATCAGCGCATCATAAATGTCAGACCAATGAAAATCACACGCCAGTGTCACCTCTTCCAACAGCTGTCACTTTATAATAATTTCGGGGCACTCATGTCCATTAAGATTCTCACACCATTCGTTCAACGCGTTTGCGCAACTGCAAATATTTCTGCAGCCGATCATAACGAGACCCATCATGAGTCTTCCCACAGCGGAATCCAGGAAAGAGCTTTAATCGCAGCTCTTTAATGTGTATTCCGGTGTTTTCATGTTCGGAAATGTGAAGTTCTGCCAGCGTTTGAGGAACAGCTCTGTAACCCATTCTAGTTTCAATTCCTGCATTGTTGCACTAGTGCTGGGCAGAAATATGTCCAACATTTCTGGCTTTTCTTCAAACTTCAGAAAGTTCTCTGGATTCAGTTGAAAGCAAAGCTCATGCTCCCAGGCAAAGAAAACATTTGATTTAATATTAAAGTACTTAATTATCGTCATCAAGCAATCATCGTTTAGTGCGTCTAAATTCATTGCGTATTTAATTAATCAACAAATTGGTTAACATCTAAATGGAACGTCTGATAATATTATTATTATAAATATTACTATTTATCGATAACGATAACTTGTAACGTGCCATAATAAGAATCATACAAATTGGCAGCCCTGGTTCAATATTGATAGTGTGTGAATTTGAAATGTGAAATACCAATATTTTATATCTATTAAATGACTCTTGCCTTAGCTTTAGTGACTAAAAAGCTTAGACATTATAAATTACTTTACTACTGCAAAGGCCTTAAATGAATTTGTATCATATTGCAACTGAATAAATCCGATTTTAACTGGGAAAAAGAGTGCTTTAGTTTTGGATGGTTGAAGTGATGACGAATCTGCAAGAATATAACAATTTCATATTGATGAAAAGACAGTTTCTCCTAATTCCACTTCACTCACCAGCTCTTCATTTGCATCCGTGTTGTCCCAATGCAGCGTTAAGGGCAGAGAGCGATTGTCCAGTGCGTCCTCCATGTATATATAGCCATATTCAAAATTCATTAGCACGCTCGATAAAGTCAGAATCTTTAGTGATGGACAAGTTAGAACAATTTGCCACATCAACACCTCACTAATCTTCATATTATAGTCGATGAAATCCAGTTGCTCTAAGTACTTCAAATTCGCAATCAGCTTTAGCAGTTTTTCATCATTGATCCCACAATATTCAACCAAAGTCAATTGGCCCAAGTTGGTCGGTTTTTCTAGTGTGCACATGTTATATTGGCTGATGCTTTCTTTAAACATAATCCTCCGAATGTCCTTGCTACGGTTCTTTAGTAGCTCCAATAAGATATCATGGCGTTTATTTGTATTATAGTTAGCCAGCTGACGCAACTTCATTGCTAATATATCATCATATATAAATGTCAGCTCTTTCAGTCGTTGATACTTGGCGATCTCTTTGGGGCAAAAGATCTTTGTCATTATATCAATTGCTTCTTCATAGTCACCATAATGCAAATTGCCATTAAATGAATACTCCAAAATCTTCATGCTGGGAAAAATGAAATTTTGCCATCGCTTAAGAAAATCCATTCTGACAAACTTCAGGTGTAATTTTTGCACTTTTGGACTAATGCTGGCTAAGAAAATATCCAACATCTCAGGCGACTCTTTAAACTGTTTAAAGTTTACTTCAGTTAGTTTGCAGGAAATTTGATGTCGCCAGACATAGACCATACTTGAGTGCAAGCAATATGAAACGCCTTTGATGGCGTCATATAGCACAAATTGGTCCGTAAGATCCAAGTACTTGATTATCGCCAACCAACAATCATTGTTGAGTACGTCCAAATTCATTCCGTAATTAATTTACTTTATTTTGTTGTATACAATTGTTATGTTTGATCACACAAAGTTATTATCAGTTATCGAAATAAATAGGCTTTACCTATACAGTGCCATCATATGAATGATAGTGTTTAGCAGCCCTGGTCCATTGTTGATAATCCAAACAGTGTGGCCATTTCGGTATTCTCTGGGTTATAAAATAGTTCATTTTAAGATCTACTGTTTAGTTTAATACTGATTTTATTGACACTTTCTTATCAGTTCGATTTGTTTATGTTTAGTTTTATTTAATTTCAAACGATTGTAACAAATGTCACAAGTACTTATTGAATCACTGAAATTTATTTTATTTAATAAGATTCTATAGTTAATGTTGTATATGTAGTATGAATATAATTAAACAAACCAAAATATAAATTTTCCAATTTATTTTGTTATATTTGGAGGTATGTTCATATGTTTGTTCTCTTAATATGTATGTATGTATACTTAAATTTATTATTATATATTTATTTATTAATATATGACAAAATTTATACTTATATATAATAAGGCATCATACATTTATTTATTATCCGAAATCAAATTACCCAACATATTGGGAAAAAATATCATATAGCGACATTAGGATGATTGCAAAGGCTGAAAATGAATTTCTACAAAATCTATTTCGTCGTCATACAGTTTGAGAGGCTCAAAAGATACTTTCAATTGTGGATGCTTAAAGTTCTGAAGGATCTGCAAGGATAAATCAATTGATATCTATTTATAGAGTCCATCTCGATCCACATTTTTCACTCACCAACTCCTCGTAGTGTGCGTCGTAGCAATTCAATGTTAAAGTTTGAGAACGATTATTTAGTGTCTCCTCCATGATACGGCGTCCAACTTCAAAGAAATCCTCTCTCATATCCATGCTTAAGATGTTTAGAATCTTAAGCGTTGGACAACTGGCAACAGTTTGCCACAATTCTGCCTCCCTGGACCAGATTGTGAAGTCAATCAAGTCAATTTGCTCCAGCTGTTTCCAAATCTTAATCAAGTCGCGAAGGTTTCCGATAGAGAAATGATTCTCGTAGTACATTATGTGTAAGTGGCGCACGTTGCGCATTTTACGCAGCGTAGTCATGTGTCTGTTTGGGTAATCATCACTAAAGATAATTCTATGTACGTCCACGGCACGTTTTTCAAAAAACTTGGATAATTCGACATTAGAAGCATTCAGTAAGCGAAGTTTGTGCAGCTTGGGCAACGCCATGAGGTCATCATAATTGCTGGACTCACTCGAACAGCTATCCAGTGTCAACTCTTCAAGCAATTGACATTTGCCAATATCTTTGACCCAATCGTATTCACATTCATAGTAACTGGTGTAACTCAAGTCCAGCTTACGCATCTGCGTCCATTTCTGCAGCACAACGCAATCAAAAGCACCATCAGGCATTAAACTATGCAGTCCAGGAAAGAGCTTTGCCATTATTTGAATTGCTTCATCGGAAACCCGATGTACACCGGAATGCAAGGTGTACTCAAGTGTTTTCATGCGGGGAAATGTGTAATTTTCCCAGCGTTTGAGAAAGTCCAATTTTACGTTGTCCAGTTTTAATTTCTGCATTGTTGCACTGCAGTTGGATAGGAACAAGTCCAACAATTCAGGCATCTCTTCAAACTTCTCATAGTCCCTCCAATCAAGAATAAAGAGCTGAAGTTTCCAGGCATAGGCTACATTCTCGTTTAAGCGATTTGAAGTGCCCTTGGTGGCTTCATATAGTGCGATTCGGTCGAATAGGTTTAAGTACTTGATTATTGCCAACTGACAATCGTCATTAAGTGCGTCCAACATCCTGGCGTTTTTAGTTTCAGATTAAATTATAAAAGTTCTGGTTCTTATTGCAGCTTCCAATGAAATTATGATTCATGAACACCGGAAATCCCGATATCTATCAATATCGATAAGCTTAGACTGAAACATTCAGAATATCGATAGTCCAAACTCTACAATGTTTCAGTATATTTTAGTATATAAATATAATACCGAGGCTCATGGTGCGATGCGGGAAACCACCAAAAATCGCAATAAGGTTAGACAAATAGTTACTTGCAACTGGCAACACTTTTCCACAATATAACTATTACATAGAAATATGGGCAAATCCCAGAAACAGTCCACCAGCGACCAATTTTTAAATTTCACATTTTGTAATGTTTCTTTATATGGAACATTAAAGTAGATATGACATTTTAAGAATTTAAAGCAAAAAAGCAAAGTATATATGTATATGATTAAATTTATACTTTTGATAAAGCATCATGGCTTTATTATGCGAAAAAGAAATTAAATGGCCCAGCATATCGGAAAAATTGTATATAGTGACGTTAGGATGATTGCAAAGGATGTAAATTAATTTCTATGAAATTGAAATCGACATCGTCATACTGTTTGAAAGGCTAAAAAGGCAGCTTCAATCGTGGATACCTAAAGCGATGAAGAAGGATCTGCAAGGATAAATCAATTAATATCTATTTATAGATATACATATATATGTTTTTATCTCGATCTACATTTTCACTTACCAACTTATTTTGGTATGCATATCCGCAATTCAATGTTAAAGGTTGTTTTTTCCAAGTATACACCAGACTTAAGTTTATGCGATTTAAGACTCCGTGAGTGGCTTCATATAGCGCCAGTTGATCGTTGAGGTTTAAGTACTTGATTATTGTCAACCAACAGTCAAAGTTAATTGCGTCCAAATTCATTGTGTATTTAATTTATAAACTTAATGCTTAAATTGGTTATTTGCTTAAACGACAAGTTTTTATTAGTAGCCCTGGTAAAGTAGTACTCACTTTTTTCGATTTGTCTAGCGATGTTAATTGGGCATAGCGTATAATTAATATTTTTATATTAATGGTAATATTCATAACACATAGTACGATGGGGAATACAAATTACTGTTCCTTTAAAAAAAAAAAAAAAAAAAAACTCAAATTATTTTATAGACATACATGGCATTAAAGAAATTATATGTTATGGTCATATGTACTGTGAGTTATTTGAAATATTTCTGTGGTGGCATTAAAATAGCAATTTTCCTCTCATTTTGCATATGTATGCGGACTAGATTTATTATAGTGTTTTGAATCATTTATTGTAATAGTAATTTTTGTAAATTTCATTAGTGAAAAGTATCACACTACGGAATTTAGGATGGGTCCAACGGTTTCAAATGCACTCGCAGCATATTCCAGCCGACGTTCTCCGGTTCTAAAGGCATAAAAGAAAACCTCAGGTTTGGATGCTTGAAGTGACGCTGTATCTGTAAGGATAATGAAATGAATACTTAAGAGCAGAAGACTTTCTGCACAACACTCACCAGTTTTTCGTTTTCACCTGTGTTGTAGGAATACAATGCTAAGGGCTGAGAACGAAATCATAGTGCAACTGCATGCCTGATATATTCAGATTCGGGAAAGGTAATCATATGTAAGTCGCTGCCACGCTTCTTCAGCAACACGCCCAAAATGTCATCGCGATCATACACATAATAAGTAAGTGTATGCAGCTTGGGCAACGCCATCAGCGCATCATAAATGTCAGACCAATGAAAATCACACCCCAGTGTCACCTCTTCCAACAGCTGATTTCGGGGCACTCATGTCCATTAAGATTCTCACACCATTCGTTCAACGCGTTTGCGCAACTGCGATCATTTCTGCAGCCGATCATAACGGAGCCCATTATGAGTCTTCATACAGCGGAGTCCAGGAAAGAGCTTTATCATTATTTCTATTGTTTCGTCAGCACCATAATTCCAATCGCAGCTCTTTAATGTGTATTCCAGTGCTTTCATGTTCGGAAATGTGAAGTTCTGCCAGCGTTTGAGGAACAGCTCTTTAACCCATTCTAGTTTCAATTCCTGCATTGTTGCACTAGTGCTGGGCAGAAATATGTCCAACATTGCTGGCTTTTCTTCAAAGTTCTCTGGATTCAGTTCAAAGCAAAGCTCATGCTCCCAGGCAAAGAAAACATTTGAGTTCAAGCGATTTGAATGGCCTTTGGCTTCATATAGCGACAGTTGATTTAAGATTTAATTACTTAATTATCGTCATCAAGCAATCATCATTTACTGCGTCCAAATTCATTACGTATTTAATTAATCAACAAATTCGTTAACATCTAAATGGAACGTCTGATAAAACAAATATTACTATTTATCGATAACGATAACTTGTAACGTGCCATAATATGAATCATACAGATTGGCAGCCCTGGTTCAATATTGATAGTGTGTGAATGTGAAATACCAATATTTTATATCTATTAAATTACTCTTGTCTTAGCTTTAGTGACTAAAAAGCTTAGACATTATAAATTACTTTACTACTGCAAAGGCCTTAAATGAATTTGTATCATATTGCAAATGAATAAATCCGATTTTAACTGGGAAAAAGAGTGCTTTAGTTTTGGATGGTTGAAGTGATGACGAATTTGCAAGAATATAACAATTTCATATTGATGAAAAGACAGTTTCTCCTAATTCCACTTCACTCACCAGCTCTTCATTTGCATCCGTGTTGTCCCAATGCAGCGTTAAGGGCAGAGAGCGATTGTCCAGTGCGTCCTCCATGTAAATATAGCCATATTCAAAATTCATCAGCACGCTCGATAAAGTCAGAATCCTCAGTGATGGACAAGTTAGAACAATTTGCCACAGCAATAACTCACTAATCTTCATATTATAGTCTATGAAATCCAGTTGCTCTAAGTACTTCAAATTCGCAATCAGCTTTAGCAGATTTTCATCATTGATCCCACAATATTCAACCAAAGTCAATTGGCCCAAGTTGGTCGGTTTTTCTAGTGTGCACATGTTATATTGGCTGATGCTTTCTTTAAACATAATCCTCCGAATGTCCTTGCTACGGTTCTTTAGTAGCTCCAATAAGATATCATGGCGTTTATTTGTATTATAGTTTGCCAGCTGACGCAACTTCATTGCTAATATATCATCATATATAAATGTCAGCTCTTCCAGTCGCTGATACTTGGCGATCTCTTTGGGGCAAAAGATCTTTGTCATTATATCAATTGCTTCTTCATAGTCACCATAATGCAAATTGCCGCCATTGAATGAATACTCCAAAATCTTCATGCTGGGAAATGTGAAATTTTGCCCTCGTTTGAGAAAATCCATTCTGACAAACTTTAGATGTAACTTTTGCACTTTTGGACTAATGCTGGCTAAGAAAATATCCAACATCTCAGGCGACTCTTTAAACTGTTTAAAGTTTACTTCAGTTAGTTTGCAGGAAATTTGATGTCGCCAGACATAGACCATACTTGAGTGCAAGCAATATGAAACGCCTTTGATGGCGTCATATAGCACAAATTGGTCCGTAAGATCCAAGTACTTGATTATCGCCAACCAACAATCATTGTTGAGTACGTCCAAATTCATTCCGTAATTAATTTTCTTTATTTTGTTGTTTGTTATGCTTGATCACACAATGTTATTATCAGTTATCGAAATAAATAGGCTTTACCAATACAGTGCCATCATATGAATGATAGTGTTTAGCAGCCCTGGTCCATTGTTGATAATCCAAACAGTGTGGCCATTTCGGTATTCTCTGGGTTATGAAATAGTTCATTTTAAAATCTACTGTTTAGTTTAATACTGATTTTATTGACACTTTCTTATCAGTTTGATTTGTTTATGTTTAGTTTTATTTAATTTCAAACGATTGTAACAAATATCACAAGTATTTATTAAATCACTGAAATGTATTTAATTTAATGAGATCCTATAGTTAATGTACATATGTATATGTAGTATGAATATTATTAAACAAACCAAAAAATAAATTTTCCAATTCATTTTGTTACATTTGGAGGTATGTTCGTATGTTTGTTCTCTTAATATGTAAGTATGTCTACTTAAATTTATTATTATATATTTTTTGATTAATATATGACAAAATTTATACTTATATATAATAAGGCATCATGCACTTATTTATTATCCGAACAAAAAAATCAAATTACCCAACATATTGGTGAAAAAAATATCATATAGTCACATTAGGATGATTGCAAAGGGTAAAAATGAATTTCTAAGAAACATATATCGTCGTCGTGATATAGTTTGAAAGGCTCAAAAGTTACCTTCAACTGTGGATGCTTAAAGTGCTGAATGATCTGCAAGGATAAGTTAATTGATATCTATTTATAGAGTCCATCTCGATACACATTTTTCACTCACCAACTCCTCGTAGTGTGCGTCGTAGCAATTCAATGTTAAAGTTTGAGAACGATTGTTTAGTGTCTCCTCCATGATACGGCGTCCAACTTCAAAGAAATCCTCTCTCATATCCGTGTTTAGGATGTTTAGAATCTTAAGCGTTGGACAACTGGCAACAGTTTGCCACAATTCTGCCTCCCCCGAACCAGATTTCAAAGTCAATCAAGTCAATTTGCTCCAGCTGTTTCCAAATCTTAATCAAGTCGCGTAGGTTTTCGATAGAGAAATGATTCTGGATGTCCATTATGTTAAAGTGGCGCACGTTGCGCATTTTACTCAGCGTAGTCATGACTCTATTTGGGTAATCATTACTGAAGATAATCCTATGTACGTCCAGGGCACGTTTTTCAAAAAGCTCGGCTAATTCGACCTCAGAAGCACTCAGTAAGCAAAGTTTGTGAAGCTTGGGCAACGCCATGAGGTCATTATAATTGCTGGACTTAATCCTACGGTCATCCAGTGTCAACTCTTCAAGCAATTGGCATTTGGCAATATCTTTGACACAATCGTATTCATAGTCATGATAATACCAGTTGCTCAAGTCCAGCTTACGCATCTGCTTCCATTTCTGTAGCACAACGCAATGAAAAGCACCATCAGTCTTTAAACTATGCAGTCCAGGAAAGAGTTTTGCCATTGTTCGAATTGCTTCATCGGCAACCAGATTGACAGCACCGAAAAGAAATGTGTAGTCATTGCCGAAATCCAAGGTGTACTCAAGTGTTTTTATGCGGGGAAATGCGTAATTTTCCCAGTGTTTGAGAAAGTCCAATTTTACTCTGTCCAGTTTTAATTCCTGCATTGTTTCACTGCAGTTGGATAGAAACACGTCCAACAATTTAGGCATCGCCTCAAACTTCTCATAGTCACTCCAATCAAGTATAAAGCTGAGCTGAAGTTTCCAGGCATAGGCTACATTCTTGTTTAAGCGATTTGAAGTGCCCTTGGTGGCTTCATATAGTGCGATTCGGTCGAATAGGTTTAAGTACTTGATTATTGCCAATTGACAATCGTCATTAAGTGCGTCCAACATCCTGGCGTTTTTAGTTCCAGATTCAATTATGAAAATTCTGGTTTTAATTGCAGCATCCTATGAAATTATGATTCAGGAATCACGAAAATCGCGATATCTATCGATATCGATAAGCTTAGACTGAAACATGCAGAATATCGATAGTCCAAACTTTACAATGTTTCAGTATATTTTAGTATATAAATTGAATACCGAGGCTCATGCTGCGATGCGGGAAACCACCAAAAAACCGCTATAAGGCTAGACAAATAGTTAGTTGCAACTGGCAACACTTAACCACAATATAATTATTACATAGATATGTATGTATGTTTAAATTTATACTTATAGTAAGGCATCATGGCTTTATTATAGAAATTAAATGGCCCATCATATCGGAAAAATATCATATTGTGATGTTAGGATAATTGCAATGAAAATGAATTTCTATGAAATTGTCATCGACATCGTCATACTCTTTGAAAGGCTCAAAAGTCAGCTTCAATCGTGGATGCTTAAAGTGCTGAAGGATCTGCAAGGATTAATCAATTTATTTATTTATAGATATATTTATCTCGATCAACATTTTCACTTACCAACTTATTTTGGTATGCATATCCGCAATTCAATGTTAAAGGCTGAAATCGATTGTTTAATGTCTCTTCCATGATCTGCCGGCTAACTTCAAAAGATTTCTTGCCTAAACGCGTGTGATATTTAATGTCGTTAGCGTTGGGCAACAGGCAACAATTTGCCACAATTCTGCCTCCCTGGACCATGCGGGAAAATTTGTAATTTTCCCAGTGTTTGAGAAAGTCCAATTTTACTTCGTCCAGTTTTAATTCCTGCACTTGCAGTTGGATAGGAACACGTCCAACAATTCAGGTATTTCTTCAATCTTTTTATACTCCCTCTAATCAAGTAGAAATTTCAGCTGAAATTTCCAGGTATAGGTTACATTCCTGTTCAAGCGTTTTGAAATGCTCTTAGAGGCTTCATATAGTGCGATTTGGTTATTTATATATGTATATAGGTTTAAGTGCTTGATTATTGCCATCTGACAATCGTCCTTGAGCGAGTCCATCATCCTAGCGTTTTTAGTTTCACATTCAATTATGAAAATTATAATTTTTAATTGCAGCTTCCAATGAAATTATGATTGATGAATGCCGGAAAGTATCTATCGATGTCGATAAGCTTAGACTGAATCATTCAGAATATACCATAGGTAGTCCAAACAATGTACAATGTGCAATCTGGCCATATCAGAATATTCCAGAACATAAAATGGTATATTCAATACCGAATAAGTTACCTTATGTCGATGCTGGAATATTAGGGAAACCCCAAAAAAAAACCCCGATCATATGTATCTTAAAATAACAATTTGCAATCCCACCGGGCCAGATATTAAAGGCAAACAAATGTTTGTGGTAGATCGAGACTTTTGGACAGCTGCCAACAGTTTGCCAGAATTCTGCCTCCTCAGACCATATTTCAAAATCAAATAAATCAATTTGATTCAGCTTCCATTTTGATTCACAGAAGCATTTATAATTATAGGTTTGCCTTGTAACGTTGAATGATAACCCAACCACTAGAATATTAGTAGTACTATAGCAGCTTAAAGAGAGCTGGATTTCTGTCATAGAAGAGGATGAGACATTAGAACTACTACGATGCTTTAGCTTTAAGTTTTTATTGCTAAATTCCCCGTCGTATACATATAAAACAAATAAGACTAGTAACAATTTAAATTAAAAATAAACGTACCAACAACTCTAACAACTTGGTTTTTGTTGGCATATGCACTTACACCAATAAACTGGAAATCGTAGTCGAGTGCTTCGAACATCGAGTGCGCATCTTGTTAACTTGTTGAATTTCTTGCAGCATTGGAAAATTCGATAGGTTTTTGAATTATAACGTCTCCAATATCGGTAAAGCAGAAAAAGATACGAACGAAAAAATGGCATATTTGAAAAACGAGGGCGGTCACACTGGTCAGTGTAATAGTTTGTTATTGTTATCGTTGTGCGTGTTCATCATCGTCTCTTTCTCTCTCGCTTATCAGTTCGTTTTGTTTCGTGCTTTTAGTTGGTAAAATTCATTAGATTTCGCACCTTATGTTGTCCCCCCCACACACCAACAGCATAAAATCACCAAATGCCGCCAACAGAGACGCTGCGAGCTGGCAGCAGCAGCGGTGGGGAGCGTGGTGGAGGAACTGCAGGCGGCGTTGGCGGAGTTTCCGAGCAGACGTACATCATTAGGCAGAGCAACAAATGCTACGAGCACCGCGATTCACAGGCCACTGCCATGTCCGTGGACTACTCGGGCCAATGGGTCTTGTTGGCGGGTCGCGGTCACTTGGCACTGCAGCGCTTGGGCCAAGATGATGGCACGCTGCGTCGCCACGAACGTCAGTCCAAGTACGATGTGTCCGTGGCCGAGTTTGCCATTTGCCCCAGTCGTCGAGAGTACTGCGCCATAGCGGTGAGTTATGCCATTAGTACAGCTTTAATGCCAGCTCATACAATTCCATCTTTGTATTTTTCAGACCAGTCAAAACATTGACATTGTGCGCTGGGGACCCGCTGAGCCCTACTATGAGAACTCGCTGCGCGGTCACACGCGCACAGTGACGGACATCGACTGGCATGGCAAGAACCCCAACTTGTTGGTTAGCTGCTCCATTGACACGTTTTCGCACATCTGGGATTTGCGCGATCCTCGCAAGCCGGCGCTCTCCTTGAATGCCGTCTGCATGTGTGAGTATAGCTCGCTGTTCTATGGCATTCATTGCGCAGTTGCTTTAAATGTGCCTCTCTTTTCTAGCTGGTGCTACCCAAGTGGGTTTCAATCGCGTCTCCGGCAACCTGCTCGCCGCTGCACACGATGGTGACTTGCGGATCTGGGACATACGCAAGGGCAGCTGCCCAACACACTATATTACCGCGCATCTGAATCGTGTGCATGGCATCAACTGGAGTCACATGCGCGAGACGTGCTTGGCCACCGCCAGTCAGGACGGCACTGTCAAGTACTTTGATGTGTGCAATCCGCGTCGTGCCGAAAAGATCATCACCACGCTGTCGCCCGTGTGGCGTGCCCGATATACAGTAAATGCGAGTCATTTGTTCTCCCCAACTTTAGTTGAAACTTTCGATTTTTTCCCTTAGCCCATTGGCAACGGATTGGTCAGCATTGTGGTGCCGCACTTGGGTCGTGGCGAGAATAGTCTGCTGCTCTGGAGCAACAGTAAGCAAACGGATCCGATTTGCTCCTTTGTGGGTCACACGGATGTCATTCTGGACTTTGCCTGGCGTCCCAATCGCGAGAACTTTAATGAAATTGTAAGAATAGCTCGATAATTACAATCAAAAACATTACTAACGACTGATTTTAGGAGCTGGTCACTTGGTCGCGAGATCGCACGTTGCGTGTGTGGAAGATCGATGAGCAAATGCTCAAGCTATGCGAACCCTCAGCGGATGAGGATGAGGAGAGCGAGTCGACGCCACGATACGAGCCAGAATTGAGTGAATTGCGCGCGTTAACACCACCAGAATTCCTGCATACGCTACATCCACGTCCCATGGCAGCGGCTTCGCTGCCCATTGTGGCCACACTGGATGCAGCCGGTGCTGCTGGGGGCAACGCACTTCCCATGGCACGTTCGCCCAGCTTTGGCGGAGTCTATACGCGACGCGAGGAGACGCACATAGCGCGCTCGTTGACGGATCAACCGACGTGTTCGCTGCATCACGAGTTCTCGTTGCTGAACACGAATATGCCGAATGTAGATGTGGATATGCTGGATGCCATTAAGCGCTATGCTTGCTTCAAGATCTGTGCAGCCGATCACACGGTCATACTGCAGGTGACATTCCCCACCTCGTATCCCAGCCCCAATGTGCCCCCCGATTTTCAATTGTGCCAGGGCACAACCCTATCGAGCGATGTCAGCGCCGTGCTGCTCAAGGTGTTGCGTTCGAATGCGCTGCAACGGGTGAAGAAATCCCGCAGCTGCCTCGAGCAATGTTTGCGTGCTCTGGTCGCGGCCATGAAGAAACGTGTGACGGCTGTGAGCGGCGTCGGCGCTGGAGCGGATCGCAGCCAATTGCTGCTGCAGTCACCACGCTTGGAGGGCGCATTGTCCAGTGCTCTGCACGATGCCTGCATTCCATTTCCACGCACCTCGGGCGTTCACTTCAATGCCATCGGCATGCTGACCACTTTTGCCCAGGTGCTGAACACCAAACGCCTAACACTGCGTCAGCATCAGGCCATCACGCCGCGTACGTTGAGTGCCATTAATAGCAGTGGCCTGCTGGGCAACGCGATGGCTACCACGCAACGAGATGCGAATGCTTCGTTCTATCTACAGGAGCGCATGATTGCCGGCAAGCCGGGCAAGCAGCGTGTGATGCGTCAAATGAATGGCACCACGCCCGTTGTCCATGTGTACGATGCCAGCCAGCTGCTGCACATTAATCGCGAGATGGCGCGCGAATTTACCCTCGACAAGCGCAACATTGCCGACACCTGTCGACGGAATGGCGAGATTTGTCGTGCATATGGCCGGCTAGACTTGCTGCCCATCTGGTTGTTGGCCGAGCTCATTGCAACGCCGTCAGCAACTGGCCAACAGCTGGGGATGAACTGTCCAATGTTGTTTCACAAGGATCCGTTTAAGAAATCACTGCTGGAATCGCTAATCATGCACTACGCAGGCGCTGGCGATGTGCAGACAGCGGTGCTCTTGGCCTGCCTCTTTGATAAATGTCCGGCAGCGCCCAGCGATCTGAAGGATGTGCCCAGCTGCCGATTGCCCAGTCAATTGCATGCCCAGCTCTCGCCTTATCACACAGTGTTGCCATTGGACTTTAAGTCGTCGACACAATCACGCACTGCTGCCGGCAATCTGCAGCAGCTGAAACAGCTGCGCAGCAATTCGTGGTCGGATTCACTGAATTGCCTGATGACATTTGGACAAACGGATGCCTATGCTTGTTCGCTGATTAAGCGTACACGCATGCCGCTCTTTGATCAGTTTAAACGCGTCTATGCTGACATACTCTTTGGCTGGCAGCTGCTTTCCAAGCGTGCTTTAATTCTCAAACATACGCTGCACACGCCGCCGCCATCGCAGGGCGTTGAGTTTGTCACCGAGTGCTCCGGCTGTGCAAAGCCTAAACGAACGCCAAAATGTGAGCCCTGCAAGCGGCCCGTGCTCTTCTGCACGCTCTGCTGCCTGCCCGTACGTGGAGCGGCCAATGCGTGCCTCTCGTGCGGCCACGGCGGGCACATGCAGCATATGATGCAGTGGTTCGAGGTGTGTATCATAAAGTTCTTTAAGATAACTGCAACTATAACTGATGATCTCTTTATTTCCCACAGAAACACAGTGTTTGCGCCGCGGGCTGTGGCTGTCGTTGCCTGCAGCGCACCTCGGAGCTGCTCGCTTTGATAAGCTGATCACCACATGGTGCTATTATTACACTGCTAGCTTTAAGTGTAGCTTTGGTAAACACTTTTTACGCTATGCAAATCAAAATCCACCTACACATAATTGTTTTTGTTTTAGTCTCTAAGACCACATTTTGTATCGGCAAATATATAGTCTACGTCTGTAATTATTCATCACGCTCTTATTGTCATCAGCAGCAAACATGCTATGATCGAAAGGTACTAAACGATGCTAAAAATGTCGGGTAGAGAAGCACAAAATTCTAAGCAAATTTCTAAAACACAATTGATCTGCCACACTACCAATGCTATTAAGGTGTCTATCTCTTATACTCTCGGAGGTCTAAATATGAATACATACAGACAATATCGTATGACTGATCAAGAATATATATGCTTTATAATTCCAAGTTTATATATTAAATGTTATTAAGTTATAATACCCCGTGTAGATTGCTGGTAATCAAGTTTACCAATGAGATATTTATTACTGATATTTCATACGAAAAATAACCGCATTGAAGAAAGTGTGTCGCAAAACCTCTATAGGGGAGTGAAGTCGGCCATAGGGAAATGCACAGTCATCCTGCCAATCTTAGAGTACTTGGCCTAACCTTAACCCCCTCCATCCCCCTCACCATACACTTGACTAGGCACTATCTGGAACTGTCCTCCCCGCTCCACCTTCCTCATCCAATCATACAGCTTCGCTGAATGAGTTTAGTGCTCAGAGAAAAATTAAGAGAGCAGACTACACTACTAAGTGCAGCGACACTTGTCAGCAGCTCGTGACGGTTTCTGAGTGGGTCTCAAGACCCCCTATTAAAGTTCATGTGGAAGAACTGAAATACCAGGCGAACATAATTGAGTGGCACGTGGATCAATCTAGAAATGGAGTCACATATGCGTTTCTGTCATTGGTCAATTTTTCAGTAAGTGTTCTCTTGTATGTGGATCCTAAGAGCGGAAGTGCGAGAGAGGGCTTGCATTTGATTGGTCAGAATAAAAAATATAGCGTAGTGACTTTGTCTGCGGCGACCTGCTGGTCAATTCTGTTCCCCTAGTAGATAATAAGAAAAGTACAAAAATTCTTGGTAGGATTCGAAGTAATAAAAAAAATATTAAAATGAATGAAGCACCTAAAATACCAGGCGGACATAGTAGAGCAGCAGGCGGACTTACCCCTCAGCAGTTCAGAACTCTCAGATCCTTTCACCGGAGCATATAGTGCAATTAATTTTTCATTCTATTTGCTTGCTGCTAACTTATGTTCGCCTGGTATTTCACTGGCCGATATGGCACTTTTTACCCGTTCGGTAAATTAGATTCTTCTAACAACAACTACAATAGATAATGACTTTCTGTATTATTGCTTGCTACTAATTTATGTTCGCCTGGTATTTCACCGGCGGATTTGGCAGTTTTTCACGACAATTAGAATTGTCACCACTCATTGTGAAACTAAATAATGAGATTCATATTCAAGTATAACGTGTTACATTTTTTTTTTAATTCTACTTAATAATAAGTTTACATTGCAAACTTATCGGGGTAACCATATCAATTATCGTGAGACCAACTCTATCTATAGCCATTAAAAAAAATGGGATCATCTATGAATCCTTGAGCGATCGTTAAGGATTTTGTAAAGATATGACCGTTTCGAAACAGAATAATATAGAAGGATATTCGGAAATAGTATACTTACTTTTTTTTTAAATTTTAAGGATATTGTTAATCCTTTTTTGATACTTACCTGGCAAATATATTTACATATTTTTGTCTTTTTGAAGTTCTTTAATTTGCTACTTACCTTTGTTTTATGTATCCTCCCTCTTTATTGATCAAAAGGATGACTTACAATAGTGTAATAAATCGCATATTTTCATTTGTATTTAATATTTTTTTTTTTATTATTATAAATTTTTTTTAGGCTTAGCTTAATATTTACGCATTTAGTTGCAGTTCTGTAATTCTTTTTTTCGCAATCATCATAATTGTCCCTTTTGGAAAGTTCGTTCGTATCTTGAAAATATTTAGTAATTGTTTTAAAATGTAATTCTATAGCTCTGCTTTAACGTGTCTATTTTAATCTTCAATAAGCGTCATAAGAAATGGAAAAAATTCTATCGATAAAAAAGCGCGCAAAAGAAACGAAATCAAAAAAAAATACTCAATATTTTAAATACATATTATTAAACTTATTGTAAATATTAATCACGTTGAATGATTCTTTTCAGCTTAATTTCGTAATTATTATGATTTCTGTTTTGTTTACTGCTTAACTGGAAAAAGACAATATATATCGTGACAAGAACATGAGATGTGAATAAGATCTAAGAAATACTAGAAACAAATACGCACAAAACAAATAGTAACGAAATTGAAAAAAAATGGGATATTTTTTCCGCTTATGTAGTCAAAATAAGAGCAAAGCTAGAGCTAGAAGACGATTCTTTGCGGGTTGTGTGTGTGTGTTACCTTACTACAAAACGACGGTCGGTCTCTTGTTGTCTATATAGTTATGTATTATGTGTCGTGTTTAGGGATCTGTGCATGGGATTTGGGGGATCAAAAAAGGTTGTCATTGCCAACTACTGGATGGAAAAGCTTGTTCGTGATATCATTTAAACTGATCATGGTACGTGGCGCTGCACATTGCGATGAGGACGCGAACGTTGCTGCATTGCGGACTCTTGGGGCAATTCTTAATAAACATGCGGCAATTGCGATGCAGTTCTGAGAGTACTTTCGGCGCATGTTCGCGCGTTATGGGATCCGACATGTTGATGGCCAGCAGTGCCTCATTGAGGTAGCTACAATATACAAATTTATTAAAACACTTCCCCAAGCTAATAAATTCATCTATTCCGCTTACCTCTGTTTAAGCTCATTGTGATTGCTCATGTCGGCAGAAATTTGCTGAATAAGAGAAAGCAGCACCTTTTGCTCAAGCCGGCAACCATCGGGCGCAAATACCTGCATGCGATCCGTGTGACGCAACGTGAACTCCACCAGATTTAAATCGTTAGCCAGCAACGCCTGATGGAAGGCCTTGTTGATTTGTCCCGCCTGCAGCAATTGCTTAATGCTATCCCGCAGATCATAAGTCGGAGCCGGAGTGGCTGCCTGTGATCTCATGGCCATGCTCTGGCTATCCACATACTTGCGCAATTCAGTGCGTATGGTCTCTTGTACCTGGCGAGCCAGCAGTATTTCTAAGCTCTTCACTTCGCGCTGTGTCTCGAGCATGGCGTCGGTTAATTCATTGCGATGTTTCAGCAAATTGGTCTCGACCAGCTGCTTCAACAGGCCCAGCTTGTTGCTCAGCTCCTCACCCTGCGGTTGCGGCATATGCTGCAGATACGCACTAAACTCTACCATAACTGCAAACGAAAAATGCAATTTAGTAACTGAAGAAAATAATGCATTTGCTGCACTCACAGTCCTTGATGCCCACGCTGAAGGCGTCGTGAAGCTGCTTGAACATGCTTTGCGAGGACTTCTCATAGGCTGGTATCAACGTGCTGCTCATGGACTCTATGAATGCCGTTTGCAGGCTCGTCTGCACTCCTATCAGCACCGATTTGCCAAAGGCATCCAGAAATTGCTAGATAATACACACACATTTAATTGCTGTACTTAAAAATAGGTTCGTTATATGGGACTGCTTACCTTGCTCTTGCACACTTGGGCAATGTTCTCTTTCACGGTCTTGTCGAAGACACTCAATTTTTGCACCATTTCTAGTTGCATTTGATTCTGTAACTGATCCATTTTGGCACTGACACATGGCAGTATGTGCCGTTGTAGCTCCATGTTGAGCACATTGCCAATGATGTCCGTAAAGTGCTTCATCACATATTGATTAAGCACCTGCAGCACGGAATCGCGCATTACGCGATTTTGATTCTCACTAAGATGAAAAGCAATATATATAAAAGATTGATATCTTTGAAATGTGCTCTGCTTACCGTTCATGTAGAAATTCGGCCAGCCGCCGCTTGTGCTCGTTCTCGTAACGCTTTAGATATTGTTCCATCAGTTTGCATAATTGCATTTCAATCTTATAGGCCAGCTCGTTGACAGTTTTTGGTTGCAAGGCAGCTGCTTTGCCACTGCTGCTACTGCTGCCAGGTTGCTGCTGTTGTTGCTGCTGCTGTTGCAGCTTGTTCACCTCATGCTCTAATTTATTCAACTGCTGCGATTGTGCCTTGACCAGATCTTCAAAAAGTCAAATCGATCATGTTAAATGAATCTCTTGAATCTTGCATCTCATATTTACCCAATAATTGTTCCAGTTTCGCATTCATTTCCGCATTGCCAGCGGCATTTTCGATTGTTGCATTGTGGCTGCTATTATTGCTGCTATTCAAAGTGCTTGATGTATTATTATTGCTGCTGCTGTTGGCGCTGCTGTTGCTGCCACCCAGCGTCGGTGGCACGTTGCCATTATTCTTGTGCTGCACTGCTTGCGACATGATTTGTGCTGCATTTTGCAGTTCAGCTGATTTCTTCGTAGGTGCGCTTTGCAACTTAGACGACGATGCATCGGGCAACCAATTGGCCGCAGATTCCTCCACCACTTGCAGCAATGATGGCGATGCATTGGCCAACTCTTCCTCCTTCCTAGGGATTATAGAACATATCTTAGTTAGAAACCCAAAACAGAATTTATCTTAGCCATTGATTACTTACTTCTTTTCGGCTTTGCAGAGCATAAAATAACTATTGTCCTCGTCTGATTCCAAATTCTCCAACTCTGGTTCATAATCATCAGCATCTGCATCCTCCTGGGTGGCCATAATTTCTTGTACCTCACGACTAGGACTTGAGCCACCGCTGGCCAAATTCTCGGCCACATTGCGTTCCGGATTGCGATCGATGGCAATAAACTTTTACGTGCCTCCAGTTTTTCCTTTAGCTTCTGCTGCTCTCGATCCTCAATTAATGTATTGTTCATTAAATTCAATAGATTTGCATTAGATGTATCCGTGCCCTTGGCATTCACCGTGGCCAACATACGCAGTGTGTTCAGCACATGGCTATTAATCTCCGACTGCTCTGCATTCACAGTAGCGGCGGCGGCAGCAGCGACAGCAGCTGTGGTGTTGATGGCATCTGTGCCAGTTGTGTTGCTACCGCCACTGCTGTTGCTAGTGGCCAAGAGGACGGCTGTAGTGCTGTTGCTGCTGGTGGCGCTGAATGCGTCCGGTGTCATGAGATTCAGCAGACTACTAAATGGCGAAGCAGAACGCGACTTGTTCGCCGAGTTGGCCGAGGAAGGCTCCTGCAGCATGGCTGACGGAGCGGCCGCTGCAGCAACAGCGACGGCAACCACAGAGGACGTTGTGGTGCCACCCGAGTTGCGTTTTGGTTTCGCAAAGAGTGCGTCCAGCGGTACAGCGCTGGAGCCGCTGCTGCTATTGAGCGGTGAGCTAGGCTCCTGTTTAATGTCGCCCACATGCAACAGTCGAGTGCCTGTCCCATCATCGGGTGTGAGCGACCGTTTGTTGCTGTTGCTGGTAGTGGTCAAGCTACGTTCTATCTTCTCCGCCGCACATGGCTGATAGATAATCTGACATTCTTGCAGACTCTTGCCCTGCACGACAAACATATGCACCACAAGCGCATCAGTAGTCGCATTATTCTCATCATCATCATCATCGTAGTCATCCTCGAACTGATAGTAGTTTTCGTTGGTGGTTTTCAGCTGACGCATACTGGCATCCACAATTGAAAAGGACAAAATGCCCGAGCTCAGTTTGAATTCCGCCACGTTTTGGATGCGTGCAACGGTCTCCTTGTTGCCTACACTACCGCTGCCAGCACCGGCCGAAACATTGCCATTCTCAGAGTCGCCGCTATCGCTGGCCTGATCATTGAGGCTGCTATTCAAGGCGCCGCCGCTGTTGATTTGCATTACATAGACGGCCAGAGAGTCGATGCTTGAGATGACCAGATAGCCAGCGCTGCGATCAATGCCGGCAATAAACTTACATGGCTCCAGAGTTGGCCTTGGAATATTAGCCACAATATTGACCGTCTGCAGGCATTCCCACAGCGAGCAGTTCCACAATTTAATCTCAGTGTTGTAATCACTGGTGGTGATCACATACTGCCAATAGGCGCTGCATACGCAAAATAGAAGTGAAAACAAATAGTATAGAAGCCATTGATAGAATACTTACTCATCCACCGGTTTGTTGATGTTGTCGAGAAAGAAGAGCGAGGAGACGCGTTTGCCATCGTGTGGCTTCCATTCGTGTAGACAGCGATGATTGCGCACATCAAACAAATAGATCTGATAGAAACGCACAACGCCATCATCACAAGCAGCGGCCACAGTGGTGCCATCGGGCGAGAGTGCAGCGCAGGTGATTAATGAATCTTCTTCGATCTTCAAATAGCCAGTCTCCAAAGCAGCTGGCTGTATTTGGCCGCGCTAAAATATAAAAATACATACAAATTAATTGAACATTTTAATTTGTTTAAATTTTGTTCAACTTACACCATGCTCGGACACAATCATGCGCACATGGAAGCATTGAAACTGCGAGCTACGTGACCACAGCAACAGCTGGTTCTCATCTTCCTCCTCTCCGCTGGCACCAACAGTGCCACCTGCGTTGCTGCTGTGGCTGCTGGTGATATACGGACACCACGAGACCATGTCAAATTCAGGGGTATAATTTGGAATGGGATCATCGACTTTGAGCACAAGTTTGCACAACAAACTGCCATCGATTAGATCGATCTTATACACAAACATTGAGCTCACATCAATCACTGCCAAGATGCGATCACGTTCGCTATGGGCAAACTGCAGATCGAGCACCTCACCATTCATGCCCTTGATGAGAGCACGTTGGCTAGTGTTGGTGTTGCACACACGCACCATGCCTTCCATGCCGGTGGCTTTATTGTTTACTATACAGAGATAGAAAGAAAAGATGTATAATGTAATTAATGCCATATTTTAAGTACATACCATTGATAGCATAGGCCAAATGCTTGCCATCGCGATGCACTGCGACCAAGTGACCAGGATAGTAGTATTTGTGCTCCCATTTGTAGTCGACAACGTTCTTGAGCTTGACCTTGGAGGAGCCGTGAACATGAGTTCCGCCACAGCCATAGATTTTCGTATGATTCGTTTTGATATTATGACAACATTGCTTGGCAAATGGCTTGAAGTTGCTGCAATGAACAAATAACGTATAATCGGTATTAGATCAACATTTTTAACCCAACCGAATTATCACTTACATGACTTCGATCTTTTTGTTATCCACTTGATTGCCATTGGCGGCAACAATGATTCCACCGCCGGCTTTCGCTTCCGTTGTCTGATCCTGTTCAATGTTGCTAGAGCTCATATTGAGGCGGGTTCTAATTAGAATTGATGATGTTGATGTAGTTGTTGTTGTCTGCAAATTACTGTTGCTCGTTAATGCCGTTAAATCAGCGTCAGTGTTGGTATTTGCTTTAGTAGTAGTTGGTGCTGCTGTAGCTACTGTTGTTGCTGTGCTCGCTTGCTTTACTGCTTTGCCTTTGCCACACCTTGATGATTGCAATGGCAGGGACGGCGGGTTACGAAAGATTGGCAAATGTGCGAGCGCAAAGAGCGCGATTAACATTGACGCATAAAACTTACTAGGAAGAGACCATCATCTAGATATTTACTTATCGACTGCAGCAGTATTATAAATCAAACCCATTGTGTAAACGTAAACTAACCTGCACTTCAGCAGCAGTCTCTTCGCCAGTTGCACGCGATTTGTTGGCTTTACTTTTGCCGTTTTTTTTTGGTAGCCACAAACGTGCAAAAGATGCGCACAAATATTACGCACGCACGGAGCAAATTGTTTTAATGCCTATTACACCATTTAAGCAATCAATTTCAACAAATGCACACGTAAAAATCGTATGGCAAATTTTGCGAAAATTTGCTCCAATGCCGCAAAGCGTTAGTGATGTGTAGCGGCGAATGCTGCACAATCGATAACATGCTGCGTCCGTTATCGCAAAGCTCTAATTGTCTATCGAAGCAGGGCTGCCTTTTTGATTCAACACTTCTTGCGGGGGGAAATTAAAAAACAAAGTGTATCGAGTTTTTTACATTTTGCTTATACAGCATATACATATTTATTGCATTTAGCATTTTGTAACATCAACTTAATACATTTATCATTTCATTTCATATAGATGTATATCCCTCAAAACAATACGCATTAATTACGCTGCAACGTAACAATATGTTTACATAGTGCTTAGTATCACTTTCGTTTTTGTTTGTTTTCATATTCTTTTCTTCTTTCCATTCACTGCATTTAGTTTTTGTTATTATTATTGTAAATCTTTGAAAATGTTTAACAAGTTGAAGATTTATTATCAGTTGTTTGATGATGAGAAAAATCATATATACGTACGTACATTTATTAAATAGGTTTTTAAGTATGCAAAAAGAAAATGCGCACGCATATTCAAAAGATGATATTCGTTTGTGGTATATATCATCTTTATAAATTCGAAGATAGCATACTTCTGGTCCGGTAAATTAAATATGTAAATTGGATTTTTTCATTTGTGTTTATACTTTTTACAAATGCCTAAAGAAATTTGATAAATATACATAATATCAATTTGTGTATACATAGAAAATAGTTGTGGAATAGAACTTAACCTAAGCTAAGTTTCCAAGGAAATTAAATTTTCATGTTTCTTTTTTCTGTTTTTTTTTTTATATGATTTTTGTGGTAATAAGTTTTCACTTCTAATACTTAAACATTTAAGCCTGGCTTAGGAGCGTTACAATTATTTGTTTTTTTTCTTTGTTTTGTTTTTTAGCACATTAAACATTATAAATTTTGTTTTCATTGCCGGAATGAGTGAGAAGGTCGTTTTGTATTCCTAATGGAACCAGGTTTCGAGGTTTTACAAAATTAATTATTGTTTTTGTTTGCCTTTCGTGCAAATTAAGTGTTAATATAATAGCAGAGATTAAACAGTGAATTATTAGGTTTGTAGCCAAAAAGAAATGCAAAATTAGCAATGAGTTCATGTTGCGTTGCCACTTTGTGGCCGCCAAATCGATCATCTAAGGAGGAGTGACGTGTGGTGGAGTATATTCTTTAAAGCGAACGTTTGTCATTTTTACATTTACACATTTATCTTTAACACTTAATTCAATTAGCTTTATGTGTGCTAACGAGAAGTATACATAAATTGATCTGCCTGCATAAATAACTTGTGTGTGAGTGTGTGTGTAGAGGCGGCACTATTGTTATTGTTATGGTTTTGTGGTATTTGTTGCATGCGCATGACAATTTCCATACATTGTTGTATTAATTGAGATTGAACTAGCCTACAATTAAATCAGCAAAAAAAAATGCAAGCAGCGTGCAAAACGAAATTCGCATTAACTGTTGACGCCTCCTTCTCATATATATATATGTGTGTGTGTTGCATACAACACTAACAGAAACAAGTACAACAAAAACACTTTAAACATTTGTATGGCCACCGGACGAGCCGGCTGAGCCACCAGTCACATTCGCCGTCATTGGCGCCACCATCGATGAGTCTGTTGCTGCCTCGATGGCTGCAGCTCCACCAGCAGCCGCTAGAGTTTCCAATTTGAGACGCATCTCCTCCTTGCGGGTCTGCACGCTGAGCAGCTCGTCACTGAGATCGTTGCACAGATGCAGCAGCGAATTGTTCTGCTCCCGCAGACGTTGCAGCAACTCGGTGGTGCTCGTTTGATTCTGCTTGAAGGAGACGTGGCGCAACGAATCGCTTATGGCCGACACACGTTTATCAAAGGTTTCCGCATTGGGCAATTGTGCTGCCACCGTTGAAGTTGATGTCGACGTTAACGGTGCCGGTGTCTGCGGCTTGCGATACACCTCGAATGCTGAGATGCGCTGCTGTGTCTGTTGCAACGAGATGCGCGTGGGCGGCACAAAAGCAGGCGGCGGCGGCACCGGTGGCAATGAATGCTGCTGCTGCTCGGCAATCGAGGCAGCGATTGTGGCATTAGCGCTGCTGCTGCTCGCATCCAACTGTAATATTGAGTTTGGAATGCATTATTAGTATAGTCATAAACGAAAATCATATGAATTGAAATCATTAGTTAAGCTACAAAATTTTGGACGCATAACACTAGTAAAAGCTACAGCCAATTGCGGATGCAAGTATCAAATTCAAAATCAAGTTCAAGTTCAAGATTGAGAGATGGTTTCAATGTCACACTTACAACAGTCGCGTCTTCGTTGGCAAAGTGCGTGAAATCGGCAAAACCCGTTGAGGTTTGCATATCGAAGCTGGCTTGCGCGGTTATCTTAATTAAAGTAGGGTTTATATTACAAAAATTGTTTACATCAAAACGATGGAAAAACACGAGTTACAAGTAAATTGTTTCGGTATACCGAAATCACTTATATTGCTGCAGCATTCAAATGCTTTAAAATGCAGATGTATAATAATTATTATTCAAGCATATCAAACTCCAGTTGGTTATATGATAAAAACACCACGACAACTTAAGAACGCAAAACACTGCAGAAATATAAAAACAATAACTGTTAGAAATAATGAAAATATTAGGTTGTTTGGTAAAGACATACCGGTTTTTTTTATTGATTTTTGACGAAGATTTTAACATAGTTAGCATTGTCCGATTTAAGTGTTTTATGTACCGTTCTCTTCGATGATTTTCTGCCATTTTGATGGTAACTTGTATATGCCTCTCCTAAAGAAGTCCTTGTCCCTACTGGCAAAAAACTCGACGAATCGATTTTCACAATCCTCCATTGAACTCAATTTTTGTCCATCGAAAAAATTTTGCATGGCCCAAAACAGATGGTAATCGCTTGGGGTAATGTCCGGACTATAAGTTGGATGCATTAACACTTCCCAACCAAGCTCCCGTAGCTTGTGACGCGTCACCAAAGATGTATGGGGCCTGGCGTTGTCATGATGGAACACAACGCCCTTACGATTCACCATGGCTGGCTGCTTCTGTTCAAGTGCAATCTTCAATCGCTCCAGTTTTTCACAGTAGAGGTCAGAATTGATGGTTTGGCCATAGGGCAACACTTCATAATGGATAATTCCTCTGATATCCCACCATACACTCAGCAACACCTGTTGCTGGCTTTGCCACCGTTTGAGATGACTCACCGTGCTTCGACCAGGATCTTTTACGCTTTATGTTGTCATATGTGATCCCTTTTTCATCACCAGTGACTAACCGATCCAGAAATGAGTCGAGTTTATTACGGTGAAACAAAGATTCGCAGATTGATACACGGTCGAAAAGGTTTTTTTGGGATAACTCATGAGGCACCCATACATCGAGCTTTTTTGTTACATTTTTCAACTTTAAATGCCTATGGACGGTTTCCGTGCTTAGTTGCAGCTCCTCTGCGATGGTTCTAATAGTCACATGACGATCTCGATCCACTATTTCCATGATTTTATCCTTATCAACGGTCACTGGTCGTCCGGAAGGCGTGGGTGTTTCGGTATCAAAATTACCACTTCGGAATCGCCTAAACCACTGTTCGGCGGTTTGAATCGAAAGTTTGTTATCTCCTAAGACAGCAATAATCTGTCTGCGAGATTCCGCAGAAGTTTTTCCCTGTGCGAAATAAAATTTCAAAATTGCCCAAATTTCTGCGTTTTTGAACTCCATTTCAATCGATTGTCATTTTTTAACGTGAAAGCTCATGTAAACAAACTATATGTCATTTTAAAGGTGATGCCAATACCTTTCAAACGATATATAGCATTGCCAGATACGATTATATTTGACTTCACAAGTGATGCGCGAAATTTGAATGTAAAAACCGGTATGTCATTACCAAACAACCTAATATTACTATATGTGAGAAAAACATTAGTTTACTTATTAAGCGGACGAATTTCTTCAGTAATATTATTAAAGAGTTAATAATGAATTCATTTACCATAAAGCAAGCTCGATGCATTTATGGAATAATAGTAGATGACTTGTGAACGATAGAATGTAGAAATATAGTTAAGCGGACAAACCATTGCACTAGTTTAATATTTAAGGCAATTCGTGTATCTCAGTTATTATTAGATTAATTGAAGCTCTTTAAAATTAAATAAATATGTAGAGATAGATAAATGACAGCCTAATTGTATATGCTTAGCTGGAGTAAGATTATTGCTCCCGTTTTTCTTACATCTACTAATAGCTTCACTCACCTCTGGCTGCTGTGCAGCAGCTGTGCCCATTTTGAACTTGTTCAAGTCCAGACTGCTGCTGCGTGTGTGTCGATGTGGTCTTGGCGGCGGCAAAGGTGGCGGCTCCTTTTTGGCATAACCCATGGGCAACGCTGTTACCGTTTGTGGCTCTGGTGGCTCATTGACACCCAAGGAGCCAATGCTTGGCTCCCGTTGAGGCGGTGGCGGCAGAGCGCCAATGTTTTTAGCTGGCAGCTTTTTAGCCTGGGGACGTTGAATGGCGCGCAGATCACTGCTCTGCATGGAGTCGCGATCGCGATCCCGATGCGTTGTAGACGCTTGATTGTTTGTCGTTGTCGTTGCAGCTGTTGCTGTTGCTGCTGCTATTGTGGCTGCAGCCTTAGGGCTCTCTTCACGCAACACGACCACCCCATCCATATCATTTGCGGCAACTGCTTGAGCATTCGCTTGCTCACTAGTAGCAGCAATAGCTGTGCCTGCAAATGAACAAAAATAAGTATTTTGACAGTTTTGCCATTGCATCAAAGAGTCTCACCTATTGGCGTCACACGCAGCGGCACGGGATGCAAGATTTGCGGATTCGAGCCCACATCCTGAGCAGTGCGTTTCATGTCGAACAGCGCTGGCTTGAGACCCGGACTAGAAATGGTTGCGTTAGTGTTGGCGACAGCAGCCACAGTAGAAGTTGCACCTACAACTTGACCTGTCGTTGTCGTGGGAGATTCGCTAAACTTGGTCCATTGGCTGGAGTCGTTTGTGGCCGCCGCAGCTGCTGTTGCTGCTCCGGCAGTTGCAGCACCGCCCGAAGTTGCTGCTGATGTTGTTGTGCTTGACTTTTCCACATTTGGGGAATTGGAAATGCTGCGATTTTTCAGAGATGGTGGCGTCGTTGTAGTCACCTCTCGTCGCGAGCCGCTACTGTTGCTCACCTGACTCGAAGTCGAGATGCTGCTCAGATTCATAATGTTCTTTTCGTTGTTTGCAGCGACAGCACGTGACTTATTCGCCTGCGAGCTACTTATAATCGTATTGTCCGTATGCTCGTCATCGTCATCATCGTTCAGATGCAGGAGATCAGCCTCAGGCGGCTCTTGAGGTATGTGCGTTGCCGTCAGCGACGATGAGGATGATGTTGTTGATGTTGCAGTTGCTGTCGCTGCCGCCGCGAGCACTTGAGGATGCAAACAATGAGGCAAGCTGCTGGGCAAGGGAATATTATTGCGACGCAGCACAACCAGATGCATGGCAGCTGTGAATTCGGATAGACTTAAAGCACCGTCGCGTGTCACGTCGCACAGCTGCCAAATGTGACGCAGCTCCTCGACAGGAATGCGGCTCTTCTCAAAGAAGACACTAAAGAGTAACAGTGGAATTAATAGGCATAAATTCGCATGTGATTACGTTAAACCTTACCGCGCTGCCTGACCAGAGAGTAAACCGTGTGGATCACGCTGCACAGCGCGAAACTGTTTATTATAGTATTCGCGCTGCTCGGCGGTTATTTGATAGATGGTGATTAGCTCATTTTCGTTGTCATCCTCATCGCTGCTGTGGCGATCCGAGGACTCCTCCTCGGTGCCCAGCAGCTGGCGATGCTCGTCGCCCAGTAAGCCCTGCCACAGCGTATCCTGTGCCCAAGGACGCTCCGCCACACTGTTCGTGGGCGTTGGACTGTCGCTATTGGTGCTCCACGCTTCCGGTGAGCCGCCGTTGCCAGCGCCACGTCGACGTTGCTAACAGAGGAACAAAAGTAAATAAATTGAGCTTGTTTGCATAGCTTTTTTGATAAGATTAATTATACGCACTGTCTCGCGGCTGCTGCTGCTGCTGCTGACAACAGCACCCACATCGTGTGCAGCGCCAGCCAGCTCATCGAAATCGCCACCACAGCTCGACTCGTTTTGCTCCACCTCTGAATCAGTGCTGGGCACATCCGACGTGTCCTGCAACTGGTCCAACTGTTGTTGCTGCTGCTGCTGTTGCTGGGAGTTGCGACGCAGCGAGTTGCGACGATCTGTGGGCGGCGGCGGAGGCAGTGCCCCCAAACCATTCTCGCAACCAGTTGTCGCAGCTTCTTTCCAACTGAAATGCGGCAATGGCAGCGGCATTGTGGCCGCTATTAGCTCCTGGCGCAACGGCATCGCTGCCTGATGGGCAGCAATGAGCTTGAGGCATGAATAGAACTGAGCACGTGAGATGTGCAGCGCCGTCGACGGAATGCCAGCTAAGGCAGTGATCTAACAATGAAATATGTCATAATTAGCCAGGCACGAGTTGGGGAACACTTTAATTGGACCTACCTCAATCACTGTCTCGTTGGCAATGTCCGCTGAGCGAAACAATTCGGTTGCCTTGAGCATCGGCACTTTGCCGGCATTCTCCACGTCGCAGCATTGGAATAGTTCGCCATAGAAGCGTGTTTCGGGCTCCGTCAGCGTTACCTCTTCCATTCCAGCCGCCTACTTGTTGCTTGCTGCTCCAGCGCTCGTTTAACTTTTGTTGTTGTTCTTAACAAGTTCCTCTAGCCACGCCCGTTCTTCGTTCGCTGTGTGACAAATGCCAATCTGTTTGTTTATTTCTGCCACACTTAATTAAACAAAACTGGTGTTGCTGTCTCCCCGCCGCAACTGCCGCAATGCTTTTTTATCGTCTCCTCGTCGGTCGTCGTTGTCGCTGTCGACGTCGCTGCCTTCGGCGCCTATCGAGGAAAAATAATGGCCAGTGTGCGAGACAAAAAACGGACAAAACACTCAAATTGAACGGTCTTGGACACGTTTTCCACGTACAACGCACGCACCAGAGCCAGCTTTTTGAATACGCACACTAATGCATGTCTCGGCACAGGCAACAAACTTGATAAAATTGAATTTTGCCTTTCTTAAAAACCAACAAATTGTCCAATCAATAGCAAATTTTTACACGAATTTTTCGCAAACTGTTGTGCACTGTGATGACAATTTCATCGATAAATAACACGAGTGGTGGTGGTCGATAGCAACGGATCCAATTGGAATAGTCGAGATAAACGAATGCAATTGGATTATAAATGTGTCTGATCTGCGACACGTCTAATTTCTGCCCATACGTATTAGATTTTATTTAATTAGTATATATTTAACTGCAGTCCATATTTACAGAGTGGCGATAAACGATTTTTTAGGAGTAAGTCGATACCTTATAATAGCCTCTTTCCACCTCTCGGTTTTCTTTGGTTTTCTTTGGTTTTTTCACGTTCAGGCAGAATGTTACGTTCGCCCCATGTAAAATCCCATAAGAAAAAAACGTCGGTTTTTCTACGTTCGCGAGCTACGTAGAAATAGCGAACGCACTTTTTGGGTAATTATGCGATATTTTGATCGATATGACAACGAAAAAGAGCTCACCACTAACAAAACAGCTGACATTAAAGTGCGCCAAGGTATGAAAATAGAAAAATTAAAATTTTATTTTGCTTTTTAACGCAAATTTTTTATATTTTAGATAAGCCAAAAACTCGAAAGCCGTCAATATCGTGGAGTGGCATCCACGAGGCTATGTTGTTCGAGTTATGGGAGGAGAAATATGGTGCCTTTTTTGGCCAATCCACAAAGGCGCTCCACAAGGGTGCCAAACTCCTCCCTATTAATTCGAAAATTATCTTCAAAAAATGATTCGTTGTTTCCAGGAACACCGCGCTTCCAAAAACACCCATGCTGTTGCTAAAAGTAAATGTATTTATGTAAATATTACATTGCTGCCAGCAAATCTACTTATGTACATAGCCCCAAACTGATGGCGATTTCTTTACTATTGGCAATGGCCTATACTCTATACTCCGCTAATTTTCCCTCCACTTCGTCAAAATCCTCATAAAAATTCTGCAATTTAAGAAAATTTTCCATTTTAAAATGCGCGTGCTGTTTTTGAATTGTTCGCCAACTCGTGTTTACATTTGAACAGCTGACATTTCAGAGCGGCCATATTGAGAATTTTACCGTTGCCCATATTTCTCGGTTCGTGCAGATGGAAACCCCGAAACGGGACTTTAAAAAACGTAGAAAAACTGAGTGAGGTGGAAAAAGGCTATAAAATGAAAGTGAATGTGAATGGGAGTCTGTATAATCGCTCATCTTTAGTTTCGATAACAACCAATTTTGTTATTGTCTGCGCTTTGTGCTCTTCGCTTACAACGCAATTTGGGTTTTTAATCTGGCGAGAACAAAAAGATTTATAGTGCCTACACATTAGTCATAGACATAAGGATATTGCAATAAATTAGTTCAGAATGTTCTCTCGCAAGAAGCCCGAGCCACCAAAACGTCGTCAACATGATTTGTCCCAGGTACATAATTAAAAAAAGCTTCCCCCTCTGACAGTCTATTTATTTTTATGACTCATGATTTCCTCGTCCGCTATTTAGTTTGGTTTAACGGAAATACCAGATGACTTTGATCCCAGCGCTGGCTACGGTGACGACGACGATGCGGGTGACAGTGATTTGGAAGCCGAATTAGCAGCAATTGCGGGTGGTGGCGGACCAAAACCCAAAGCAAAGCCAAAGGCAAAACTAATGCCGAACAGTGATTTGGACAAAATGATTGCAGACAGCATGCGTGATGTCAGCGACGATGATGACGACGATGCCCTTGAGAACGATACTGATTTGCTGGGCGAATTGCAGGGCATCACGGGAGGCGAACTGGAAGAGCAGGAGGAGGAACAAGCAGCTCCTGCTGCCCCCGCTGCAGACCCAGAGCCAGTGCAAACCTTTCTGCCCACCACCACAGTAGACACATTGAGCATCATCAAACAGCGTGTGGACATGTACAAGCAGGCCGAGGCTAATGCCAAAGCAACGGGTGAAGCAGCCAAGGCGCGACGTTATGCGAGAGGACTGAAGACGTTGCAGGATCTGGCGAAGCAATCGGCTGCTGGTAAGCCCATCAATGTGGACGACATTCCGCCCGAGGTTAGTGTGAAGCCGGCAGGAGGCGATGCTCCAGCAGCACCAGCTGCATCAGAAGCTGATCCAGAGCCCCCGAAACCAATTCGTGCTGCTCCAGCGCCGCCCACGCCAAGCTCACCTTCTCCTCCAGCAGCAGCAGCTCCTGCCACGCCGACACAGCCAGCCAATCCCTTGGTGGCAGAGTTGCGTCAACGCCAAAGTGAGTACAAAGCAGCTGCAGTACAATCCAAGCGGAGTGGCGACACAGAAACAGCTCTACAGTTTCTGCGCGTCGTCAAACAGTTCGATGTAGTTGTCAAGATGTGCGAGGATGGCCAGGAGGTTGATCTCAGCGATATGCCGCCACCACCAGCTGAATTTTTAGCCTTCATGGCCAAGTTGCAAGGTGGTGAAGCTCCTGCTCCTGCTGCTACCCCAGCTCCAACTCCAGCACCAGCTCCGCCATCAGCGGTTGCAGCCCCCTTGACGATGCCATCGTCCATGCTGGAAGCACTGCAGCAGCGTCTCGATAAATACAAGTCCGTGGAAGAAGCCGCCAAGGTGGAGAACAACACGAGCAAAGCTCGTCGCTTTGGACGTATTGTAAAGCAGTATGAAGATGCGATCAAGCAGCACAAGGCTGGGCGACCCGTGGCCTACGATGAGTTGCCCACACCACCTGGTTTTCCAGCGCTACCCACAGCTGATGCGCCAGCTAAGCCGCCACCAGCAGCGACACCACCCATGTCACCCACATCACCGCCCGCCACGGCCAGCACTTCAGCTGGCGGCACTCCCAGTAGCTCGACCACAGCGACACCAACAACGGAACGCCGAGCACCGGCGCCATCGCCATCGCCCTCCAAGGATTTGACGACACGCACCTCGGGCAACCAGCACAAGAACAATCTAGCCGAGCAGCAAATGAAGCTGCTGCTGGAGCGGCAAAGGGAGTTCAAATTGGCCGCCATAGCAGCTAAGAAAGCGGGTGAAATTGATCAAGCCAAGGAATACTTGAAGATCTACAAAGGTTTTGAGGCGCTGCTGAATGCGGCGAGCAGCGGATTGCCCGTTGATCTGAATACAGTAAGCGGAGTACTTCATCAGTGATAAGAATCGTTAGTAATGAATATTGGTTTTCAGCTGCCTGTGCCGCCTTCGCAGCGCGATAATCTGGAGTCATCGTTCGCCATAGTGGCAGCCGAGGAATGTGATCCGGGCGATGACATTTGTGAGATAGGTGTGCGCATCGAGGAGCAGCTGGCCAAGCAGCTTATGATGTGCAAGAATACGAGGGATCACCACAAGGCCATGGGCGATGTGGCAGGAATGAATCGCTTCGAGAATCTCGCTCTGACAGTGCAAAAGGATTTGGATTTGGTGCGTTACTCGAAGCGCAAGAATCAAACACTGCCCAAATTCCACTACGAGAAGCGTTCCTTTAACATTGTGCACTGCAACACGGATCTGACGGACAATGAACTCGAAATTGTTGTAGTGCGTGGTTTAAACTATAATGTGGCAAATCCCAAGGATGTGGACACCTATGTGCGCATTGAATATCCTCTGTTGAATGCAAGTATTTCATGTCTCTTGTAGTTAACCATTATATTAACTTCTGTTGAACTATAGGATGAATTCTTCAGGGCTAAAACGAATGTGATCAAGGACACAGATAGTCCGGACTACGATGAACGCTTCAAGGTTGATATCCAGCGGGGCAATCGACAGTTTAATCGCATCATCAAACGTCATGGCGTTAAGTTCGAGATCTATTCACGAGGGTGAGTGTCGCCTTTGCGATTGGCTTTTGCTTTTGAATTATTAATCAATTACTAGCACTGCTGTAACGAAATTAATCTGTACTAATGCCAAACGCATACGCATATCAATTAACCAAGGTGAAGCGAAAGTTCGATATAGTCGATATAGTAGAACTCATTGTGGTTCTGTGGCGTATAAAAACACTAAGCCGCAAGCTATATAGAATAGAATTATAGTAATTGTACTTCTTGTAGTAATTGATAACTTAATATAACTCTATATCAATACTTCACTAAAGTCTTAATTGAAATCTAATTTCAATCAACTAATTTGAAATTGTTTTTTATAGTAAAAGTAAAAGTAAAGTAGATTTGGAGTTCATAATTCAAGCTAATTTAAATTGGTTTTAAAGACAGTAAAGTATTTTCATCTATCGCAAGTTTTGTTCATTTGTTTCAAAACTTTTCATATAAAACTTTAACTAAATTCCTAATTGATGGCATGCTTTTATTTCACTTTTAGTTTTGTCTTAAATTATTAGACCACTTTAGTTATTCGCTTTTCTGGCTTAATTTGCCTACATCCTTAAATTTATTTTGTTTTCCTGTAGAGCTTTGCGCCTCGATAAACACATATCCATTGCAAGACATTAAACCCATTATTCAGATATTTTAATAAATATGTTTTTTGCCAAATCCCAACTCATTTCAAAACGCGCTCAATGCTACGCCACAAAAAAATGTCGCTAAAATAAAATCAATAAATAAACACACACAAAAACAAAAAACAAACAAAACGCTAAGCAGCTGCAGTATTGATTGTTGTGGACTAAGTCGTAAACTGCCCGTATGTTGTTTCAGAGGATTCTTGAGATCCGACACTCTGATTGGCAGCGTAAATGTGAAGCTGGCGCCGCTGGAGACCAAGTGCGACATACACGACACCTATGATGTGAGTGTTTATTTTATTAATTTTGAATATAACTTTGATTAATTCGATTTACTCAATTACAGCTGATGGAGGGCAGGAAGCAGGTAGGAGGAAAGCTGGAGATTAAGGTGCGTGTGCGGAATCCCATACTGACCAAGCAGATCGAGCACATCAACGAGAAGTGGCTAGTGCTGGATGCCGAAGGCTAAACTGACGACTTTTAATCCTGGCTTTGCTTCAACTATTACACTCAACACACACAAAGTAAACACACGCGTTATGTACTATATGTATATTTATATAAATATTTATGTATATGAGAATACTTGAATTGTTGGCAAGGCGCCTCGCGCTGCTTCGCTGCCTCTCTGAAGATTTGTGCCCCAAGTTCAGTTCCATTCCAGACAGAGAGATCGACGACAGTTCAAGTGAAGGAGAAGGAGGATGAGGAGAAGCAGCAGCGGCAGCAGCGACGACGCCTTGCGGCCAATTAAAGCCTGATTATGTTTTGCATCTAATATGAGCGATATGTTAATAACCATTATTACCTTATGATTTCTTGTTTTGTGTGCTCATCAATTGTGTGTTAAATTACAACTCGAGATATTCGACAATTTGCGAGAAGGCGCTGCGCTCATTGAAAACATCCACGCCGCGCACCTTGTAGAAACCTGTTACAAGATTAGTGAATTTAGTACTTCGACTTTATACAATTGATGTCTTGACTCACCGTTGACGCTGCCATTGAGACCGGGAGCATACTGAAACGATGGATACGGCAGATGCCAGCCGAGCGAGATTTGCTGCCAGTCAGCGGAGGCAGCTGTGTCGCCACTTGCCCTAAACCACACCTCGTAGCTCTTCAGGCACTGCGTGGAGCGCGGCTGTTCGCTCCAGCTGATGAAGACCTCACGCCCAGTGATCGTCACAATCTCCAGCTGCTGGGGTCGCTTCAATTTGGGCCACGCCGCCGAGCAGACGCGCAACAGCATCACCCAGGGCAACGGCAGACTGGCCGAGTTCACCACTAACTCGCTGTTGTACTGCCAAATGGGGCCCGTCTCATACAGTCGCGGTGTCTGCACCCGACGCATCTGCTCCCGCAGTGTTGCATTCGGATACGCTGGACTCCCGGCCTGTTGCCACACACGGAACGGATCTGTGCTGTGCGGCACCAGCAGCTCCGTGATGAACGCCGACTCGTTGGCAATCGACATGTTCAGCGTATACTTGTGATGATAGGCCGTCAGTTGTGGTCCCGCCTGCTCGGGGCTGAGAAAGATGGTGGCCATGTACTGGGCCATGCCGTTGCCGGAGATGCTGCGCAACACCTGCACACTGTGCTTGCTGTCCATGTTGACGAGCTCCAGGTCCGCAGCGCGTGTGCCCAGCTTGGCCAGCATGCCTAGAGCGGCATACACCGGCTTCTGAATGAACTGCGAGTGCGGCGGTTGCGTCTTATTCATGCGAAAGTGCGCCAGCAGTGTGCTACGAGAGAAAACGGAGTTAGCTCACGAGTGGAGGAAGTGCTCTGGTCTTACCGCTGCTGAAACTCGTGCGGATGATAGCTGAGGAAGGCATTGTCATGGCTGATGGACTCCAGTTGATCCATGACGCCGCCTGCGAGCTTGGCGTGCCAGTGCTGCATCACTGTGGACATCAGGGTGGCCGCATAGCGCACATCCGCCTGGAAATCACGGGGCGTGCTCCAACCCGAAACGGGATCCGCCTCGCTAGGAAAGAAAAAGCGATTAAACAAGTTCCACACCGTTGTTATATACATATGTAGTTGGTTATCAGATCCTATAAAGGCTATTAATGTGTTGTCCAGGCTTAAAGATTCTTTATTCAATTTTCTAAACTAAATTTGTTCTTCTCAGGACCCACAAAACGTTCTGCTCTTGCGTAAATATATGAAAATACAGGAAAAACTAAAGAAATTTAACGGGGTTTTTTTCTTGTTTCTTATCTCTATGTTCCATTTTACAAAAGCAATGTGTAAGCGATCAACTAATTAAAAGGAATATGCAAAAAAAAACCGTTGTGTAATTTTCTTTCTGTCGCACTGCTATTTCAAAGTTCACAGCTGTAAATAAATATTGGCACATAATTCCTTTTTTAACTGACATGGATATGCCGTCTAAGTTATTAACACCGATCAAGTTATTAAACTTTCAGTCTATTAAATACCTCGCATACCCTTAAACCGACTTCGACACTCACTCATTGGCCACTGGCAGCTGCTGGAGCTGCGGATAGTCGTGATAGATCTTGGCGAGCAACGCCAGCGAACCGTTTAGTATTTCTGTTGCACTGCCATCGATGCCCTTGCGATGATAGGTGAGTATATCGATGGGACATTTGGCCAGCTGCTCGTTGCACACCTCGAGCAGTTGCCAGCACAGCGGATGACGTTGTTCCGCCTTGAAGAGACCCGCGGGACCTCGCAGCGCACGATAGAGTTGCTGCTGACGCTTGGACTTGCGACGGCCGCCAGCTTTGCTCAGGCCACGACGCACGGCCTGCACGTACTCCAGATAGGACTGTGCGGTGAAGTTGATGCGGTTGTAGTTTAGCAAATCCGGCTCGTTCCATGTCTCGTAGCGCCAGCTGGACAAGCGAGCGGCACCATGACGAGCTACAGCATGGGAATAATATGAGAATGGAAACGGCAATCGTCATCTTCTCAAACTCACCCAGCTGATGGTTGATCAGACTCTTGGTGAAGTGCTCCCAGAGAAACCAGTTGCGTTCGGGATTCGCCGTAAACACCTGGCCGGGATTGCCCATGAACTCCAGCACCGGCGACAGTCGCAGTTCCTGCAGCAGATCGACAAAGGCATCGAACTTGTCGTAATCATAACGCGGCACTCCATCCGTACTATACTCGAGCAACTGCACCAGCTCGAGCAGCCAATGGATGCGTATGTGTGTGATGGCTCCAAAGGGCAACGCGCCAATCTGTCGCAGATTCAATTGGAGAGCGGGCGACGTCAGGGCCGTGGCAATGCCTGTGTGACTAATGTCGCCAGCGGGACAGAAGCCGACGCCCGTCCAGAAGTGGGGCAGCGTATGGTAGACGACGACATCGCTGCTTGTTGTGTAGTGGGCGTGGCCCAGGGCAGCAAAGAGCAGCAGGCGCCACAGCAGCAGCCACATTATTAATTTACAATTTACCTCTAGTCGAATTAATCTACCACGAATTATTTATGTATATTTGTTTTTTTTTTTTTGCCTTTTGCAGTACTATTATTGCGCGTCAATTCGCTGTTCGATGTTGCTTGGTGATAAGCAGCGCTTGCTCCAGTGCGCCTCGGCATCTGTCTGTATCTCTGTATCTGTTGTTGCCGTTGGCCGTTGACCACGGCCTTGTCGTGACGTCACAGCCAAAGCAGCAGCAGCAGCCGCAGTAGCAGAAGCAACGGCAGCAGCCGAGGGAGACGACAGCAGCCTCTGTCTCTGCCGCAGTCGCAGTCACAGCAACAGCGTGCCAGTTTCTCCCCAACAACAACTCCAACAAAAAAAAAAAAAAAAAAAAAAAAACAACCTAGAGGAAATGGAGAAAAAAAACGTTTGCCGGCGCGCCGCATTGATTGAGAATTGCAATCCCTCATTAGGGGTGGAAACCAGACAAGAAAGCTCCAAGCGAGTTTGCTCGACTGCGAGATACCTGCTAGGCAACTTTTAGGGAATGGAAAAGATAGTTTTGCATTTCAAATTTAAATTATAGTATAATATTGCTTAATTGATTTATTCTTAAGTTTTTCTATAATTCTAGTATGACAATAATGTAGATTATAAAACTTGATTGATCTAAAGTTACTGAATCATTATTTAATAATTTTATGTTTATAAAATCTGAAAGCAATTTGAATAATTGAAATATACAATTTAATTTATTTACTTCGCTATAGTTACTAAATTGTTGGTCACATTGAGCTATTGTCTAGCTATTCGATGTTTGAGTTGAAACATCGATTAAAATTATTAATGACAGCTAACATTCCTACTAACAAACCTTCAAACCCTTCATATAAACTTGTAATACTCTGTTAATTACTACAATCATTTTGAAATTCTTAGAAAAACTTGAAAATATAATTTTTTTTTATATGTTTTCCCCTCAGTTTTGTTTTTATTTTTATTGGCTGTCGACATCAACTTATAATACCCTTTCATCGTGAGCGGCTTTAAAAACTCTGCCGAGGCGTGCCACAAGGCGCAGGTATCTACATCGCAATCCACATTCACATCTACTATACAACTACATTGACAGTCACATCCATGGTCATATCCACACACATTCACATCTTGGCTCTCCCCCAGCTATGCGCTCTGGCATAGGAGTGTGAAAGGTGTGACAAATATGTTTCGTAGGGCGATAATGCTCGTACTCGTATATAACAATTACATGCCCACATCCAAGGGGTAGGTATTACACACCACACGAACGAACACACACACAGACGCACACTCACCCACAACACCATTATATTTTATTGTATACACAACACCCTTGCGAAAGCTTAGCCAAAAAGCTTATCGCACATCTTATGGCCTAATCGCTTTGTCATGCCTCTCGACCAGCAGCTGCTCCAAGTCCTTTTATGGGCTATGAATTTTCAATTTATTATCCAAGTTATTCCATTTTCATGCTCACACCTCCATTTTCTATCTCTTTCTTTCCCTCGCCCTGTTTGTTTATGCCAAAACGATTTGTCTCGCCTTTTAAGGGTCTACATTTGAGTTCTTAATTGTCGGCTTTATTATACTTATTTATTGCAATGAAAATGTATTCAATTTTAATGCATTCAAGTGCTAGGTATTTACAGAGTTCATTATAATAACATTTAACAAGTTGATCATTTTAAAGACTTCTATGAGGACTTGCTGAAAACTTAATTCATTGTATTTTAAATATGCGTACATTAATCTTGTTTTCTTTAATTCTTACAAAATAGTATTATATTAGCATATTAAAATTTAAACCTGCTTAACTAGTTTCTATGTCCCAATAGACACTGAATATAGATCGTCAAGCGAGTACTGAAACTTTTATCATAATTGTGTTAGCTTATGAAGGACTATAATCGCTCTCTATTACCTACAAATGGCATCATTTATAAGTAATGAGCACCATAAATGACATCGGATAATGAAAACTTACTCAAGCAACCATAGTCAGTTTTTTGTTTCAGTTCAGTCGAAAGTAGAATGAAAATCCTGCATGATCTGTTAATTGTGGCTATCCCCAGTCAGCTGTGTGCGCTGTTGCCACATTTCAGTGGCGATCATTTGAACAGCTTTCGGATAAGTTTAATCGGCAAACTTTATGGACGGTTTGTGGCCTTGCTAATGCTGATCAGTGGCTTCATCTTCAGCGAGGATGTGCTCTTCTCACCGAACGAATACAAACTGATGAAGCACCTGCAAGGCGACACGGAGGACATCAACAGAACGATTGAGACGCTTTTTTGCATTTGCAGCTACACGGTAATTGTGGTCTCCAGTGTGCTGAATGCGTCCAAGCATTATCGCACCATTCGCGATCTCTGTCAGCTGGATGAGTACCTGGTCTCCCATGGCTATGTGGCCAGCTACAGTTGTCGCTATGTTGGCACTCTGCTGGTGCTCGCCTGCTCCAGCGTTGTCCTGGTTGCTGTTTACTACATTCACTTTGAGAGCGACATTAGTGCCAAGCGAGAGTTAATCCTGATTGTGGTCTACTGCATGCAGATGCTCTACTCCTGTCTCTTTGCCTTATATCTGCGCGTCATACTCAAGTGTCTGGCTCAGCGCATTGAGTTCCTCAATGTGCGACTCGATGAGTTCACGCGACAGGAGAAGCAGTTGTACACCAAAGATGATTGGCTGGAGCTGAGCAATCTCATCGAGATCTTCTGCAAGTTTCGCTACATCAATGAGAACATGAATTCCATCACTGGTGTTGGGTTGCTCTTCTACTTTGGCTTCGCCTTCTACACGGTCACCAACCAGAGCTATCTCGCCTTCTCCACCTTGACCACGCCCATTCAACTGCGCAAGAAATACGACACTATCGGATTGTCATGTGCTTGGGTTCTGGCCGAGACCATCATTATGGCCGTCATCTGCAGCTCCTTTGATTGCCTCGCATCGGAGGTAAGTATAGAGCAAAAAAGGAAGTGGAAGCTCAAATTATTCATGAGTGTATCCAAGTGAATTCATTATTCTAAATTTGTAAAAGAATTACTTTTTCTTGAGTGAACGAAAGTGCATAACATCATTGTGTATTCACAAGTGTATCCATGAATATTCGTGAAATATAAATGAATAACATATTCATGAATACAAGGTATATCACTGAATTCGAATTCAATAAATAACTTGCTTATGTATATGTTTTTAAATGCATTCACAAATGTATTCAATTGAGACTAAGATGGAATGTATTCATGAATTATTTAATACATTTCAATTTATATTTGTAATGAAATGTCAGCATTACATACATATGTAGTTTACTACAAACTAATTTTTGGAAATTCAAGTTACAATCACGCCATCGTTAAGATTCGGACACTTCAATATTTTTTTTTATTTGTTAAAATTGAAAATTGTTGCAAGTTAAATGTAAATTTCAAATATTAGAATTAGTGACAATTTTGTGAACGTTTGTGGAGCATATAAATTAACTGACTTGTGCATATGATACGTTATTAGAAGAGCACGCATCCAATCACAATCCAGCCAAGCGGGAATCATTGTCCAAACACATTTGAAGCAACGTGCAGCATGGATGGAGCCAGGGATAAAACTGAAAGCACATCGGAACTACGCCAACGTGCAACATCGAATTCCTTCACCGGCAGCTCATTAGCAGCGCAGGAGACTGGCGGCTCCGGAGCGACACCTACGTTGACAGCGACAGCGACATCCACGTCAACGCCAACGACGACACCAACAACAGCAACATCCAGTGCAAGTGGAGTGAGCAATGAGAACGATAAAGACAAGGAGCAGGATGAATCGTTGTACGTGTGCAATATTTGCTTGGACCCAGCCAAGGATGCGGTGGTCAGCATGTGTGGCCATCTATTCTGTTGGCCCTGTTTGCATCAGTGGTTGTTAACGCGACCCTATCGCAAACTCTGTCCCGTCTGCAAGGCAACCATCGACAAGGACAAAGTTATACCGCTCTATGGTCGGAATAGCACCCGCCAGGAGGATCCAAGCAATAAGGTGCCGCCACGTCCCGGACAGCGAACAGAACCAGAGCCAGTACCAGGCTTCCGAGGATTCGGCTTTGGCGATGGCTTCCAGATTTCATTTGGCATTGGCGCTTTTCCTTTCGGCTTCTTTACATCAACGCTTAACTTGGGTGAACCACGTCCGGCACCTGCAAATCGTGGCACCACACAATACGAGGATGAGCAGACACTGTCCAGACTATTTCTATATCTCGTTTTTATCTGCATCTGTTGGGTGCTATTTGCCTAGCAACCTGTTCCCAGCACAATGGATACAATACCCCAAAAGACACGAAAAGGAAGTCAATGCCAAATATGCAGAGCAGGAGCATGGTCGTCGTCCCTTATCCTAACCCCACAAAATTTCAGAAATTTCATTCTCCTTGTGGTGATTTCACGTTTTTGCTGTCTGTACATTTTATTTCATTTGTATCTTTCGGATATTTTTAACAACAACAAATTGTACATTTTAAATGTTTTTTTGCGTGCTACACACAATTGGCGGCAGCAACGGAGAAAGGATTCGTGTTTTAAACACAACCAACAACCAATTATGAGATCGTGAATACAATTACTATCTATAATTCATTATTTACATATACACAATCCTTTCGCCTTGTGCTTTGATGAACGCAAATCAAATTTCTGGGCTCATTCATGACTATACTCATAAGTACTCATGAGTGTTTTTCAAATGGTGCTTATTTTCGCATTAACTTGAGGCACTCATAAATATTCGCATGAGTGCACTCAAAAACACTCATTTGTTGTACTCGTTATTGAATATTGTCCCTCATGCTATCGACATTTAAATTAATTATTTTAATGGACCCTGTCGCCTGTTTTACCCGATAAGCATAAGCCCCACAGGCCCCTCGACCATATCCCAGATCAAGATAGACACGAGTGCGTTTCAATCGTTTTCGTTGCCCTCAGCTCCCCCGCTCCGCCGTCACGCCCACTTACTGGCCACATCTAGTTAGTGAAATCCTGGACAACCGGCGACAGTGTCCAGTCGGCGATGAGTCCAAACACTTGGGTTATCGAAATGAATTCGCACAAGTCACGTTCGTTTACCCATCCTCAAGCGCATCCTCGCTCCCAGCTGTCGAATGATGCATTTGCTCGTCGTGCTGTGTCCAAGGATAATCCCGTTTTCGAGGACATCAGCACAATTCTTTCGGTGCTAAAGGCCAGCGGTTTGCTGCCCTTTTACGAGCAACTGTCCAGCTATGAGGTGGGTCCGCCCAGCAAGACCAACGAGTTCTATTCGTTCTTTGTGCGCGGCGTCGTCCATGCGCTGACCATTTTCAACATCTACAGCCTGATTACGCCCAATTCGGCGCAGTTGTTCTTCTCGCTGCGGGAAACGGACAATGTGAATCAGTGGATCGAGTTGCTGCTCTGTATTTTCACCTACACTCTAAGTGAGTTTTCGAGCTTCGAGCGAGCTCCATTTAATCCGCTTCCCATGTTTTAGCCGTCTTTGTTTGCGCACGCAACACGAAGAGCATGCTGGAGATCATGAACGAAATACTCAAGCTGGACAAAGAGGTGTTGCGTCAGTTTGGCGTTGTGCTCGGCAACAATTGCAATTTCTCGGTCAAGTTTCTGGTGGTCATCGTCTGCTGCCAGGCCTACATTATGGTGCTACGCATCTATTCCGTCAAGGGTGCGATTACTCCCACGTCCTACATCCTGATTGCGTTCTACGCCTTTCAAAATGGCTTGACTGCCACGTACATAGTGTTTGCCTCGGCTCTGCTGCGCATCGTCTGCATTCGCTTTCATTTCGTCAATCAACTGCTGAATGCCTTCACTTATGTGCAGCAGCAGAAGCTGGCCAAGAAAAGTCGTCAGCCGCCGGTGTCGAACATGGAGCACTTTCCAGAGGATTCGCTCTTCATTTATCGCACGCACAACAAATTGTTGCGCATCTACAAGAGCATCAACGAGTGCTGCAGCCTGATCATTGTCTGCTTTCTCGGCTACTCCTTCTACACGGTGACCACCAATTGGTATAATCTGTTTGTGCAGATCACCAACAACAAGGGCATCATCTCCGCCCACATTCTGCAGTGGTGTCTGGCCTGGCTCTGTTTGCACACCTCTCTGTTGGCCTTGTTGTCGCGCAGTTGTGGAGCCACCACCTACGAGGTGGGCTGTGAATTCTCCTAACTTCCTCTCATTGTTCATTTCCTTTCCTTTGCAGGCCAATTCCACATCGCAAATCCTGGCGCGTGTCTACGGCAAGAGCAAGGAGTTCCAGAATATTGTTGGTTACATCTAACATTCACCTAACTGTTATTAATTTATACTCTTTTTTTAACAGATCGACAAGTTTCTCACCAAGAGCATCAAGCAGGAAGTGCAATTCACGGCTTATGGTTTCTTTGCCATCGACAACTCCACGCTCTTTAAAGTGAATAGAATACTTCTTAATACAATTCATAATTTAAAGTATTTCAACTTATATTTTTCTTAGATCTTTTCGGCTGTAACCACATACTTGGTCATCTTGATACAGTTTAAGCAGCTTGAGGATTCAAAGTTAGAGGAGCAAGTGCAAAACGAAGTTTAGATTCAAAACTAATCATATTTATGATTATATATATTTAACTTTTACTGTTTCATTTTATTAACTAGATTACAAATCTTACGTCAATTTTACTAATTGCATATCTAGTACGCACAACTTGGAAAATCAAAATGCAAATGCACAAAAATTAAACTTTGCAAATAATAAAAATAAAACATATTCATAAATTAGACTTAATTGTTTCTCTTTTGCATTCATTTTCACTTCATTTGTTTATGATTTAACATTTAAGAAACCGACGCCGAAAAACACAATTTTTTAATACGAGTTGCAGGGCACACGAAAAGTCAAATGAAAACTTATGAATTTATGAAAATCTTCAACATTTCGTTTTTGATGTTGATTCGGAGCAAAATGCAAATTTGCTGCATGTTTGTGGTTGTTGTAGTTAACTAAAGGGGATTAATGCTACTTCTAACAGTTGAGGACTTTGGACTTGCGACGCGTCTCCCCAAACAGGAATGAACAAATGCGATCCAGAGCAAAGGCACCAACGATGTCAACAATCAGCACAGTGAGCAATGTGACGCGGAACTGCAAAGTACAAATTGTTGTCAAATAAAAGTGTAGAAGTATAACAGTGGATATGCCAAACTTACATTCGACGGGAAATCCACAATTTCAAAGAATTGCGTCAGTCCGGGCACGGCGCCAGTGGTAAGGAAAAGAACCAAAGCGGCCGAGGCGCCAATGGCGCACATCAGCATTCGATTGGCGCGCAGACTCTCCATAAACGGATGACCCTGTTGAATAAGAGATTGGTTTATAAATGAAGTTATTCGGAGATATAAAAGACACATGAAATGGAATGACATAGAACTGATTGTATTACTTAATACAATCCATTAATAAAGACTTTTTTTAAATTTTTTTAGACTTAGACTTTTTTTGATTTTCGTATTAATCATTTCGTCTATTAGTATATACTATATTAGCGATTTTTATACCTGTTACCAATAGGGTCGATGGGTATTATAACTTTGTGCCTACAGGATGATTCCTAACAATTTGATTGCGATCGGATATAAATTATAGAAGTTATTTATTAAATACTTTTGTATAACAAAAAAACTCCTACTTCAATCTGAACTTCGTTGCTGACAATCTGGTATATTTTGTACTCTATATATTTAATAGTCGAACACTCGAGCAACCTCAACTAAAGCTTGATAACTTGTTACAGAGAAAATTATTATTAAATCGTACGCACCTTGTAGTTAACGGCTATAGTGGCCACCTGCAGCGATATGCAAATGATGTAGACCGTGCTGCTAACAATATTCGGATCATATTTGGTCTTCTCCTCATTGTCCATGTCAATATAAAGCTTTACCTTGCCCACTCTGTGCAATTAACACAACATTAATAAAGAAAATATTTATATATTACGAAGACTTCACTCACCTGGGCGGCGCCAGCGCCGATGCTTCACTGGTCAGGTAGTAAAGTGCTCCAAAGTGCACAGCGAATTGTGTTAGAATCGTCGTGATGGTGTACAAATTAAAGATGTTTGGCAGTGGTGCTACCTTCGACAGTGTTTTCAGGGGCTGCAATCAGAGAAAACACATTCAAAACCGGCCTACAATAAGCACAAACAGAACTCACCTTGGAGCGCGTTATGAACAGAAAACAGGCAGCTACAAAAATGCCCTGCATGGTGGCCTGTGTGTCGCTAAACTTGACGCCATCGATGTAGAGCACAGACTGGCAATAGGCCTGAATGAGAGCATTCAATGCAAGAATCTTGAACATTTGCAGCGTGGTCACCAACGTGCAGCGTCCTTGCTTGATGATGTGATTCACTGTAAGGCCAAATAATAGATTAGTTGTGATTCTTTTTGAGAAAAGTGCACTGAAACTTGCCGCACGTAATTGATGACAACTTGCTAGTGAAAGGCGCTGCAATGGATGCGTCGCCCAACTTCACCATCGTTTGCTCCTCCATATCGCGTAAGGCGCTCTGTAGACGCGCCTGTGTTTGATTGATATGCTCCTGCCGGCGGCGCAATGCACGCTCTCGTGGTGACAATTGTTGATTGGCCTGCGCCTGAGCTGCGGCCGCAGCGGCTGTGGCAGCTGCATTGATTTGCTGCAGCTCCTCCTCAGTGCGCTTGCGCTTCACAGGTGCGCTGGTCAACAGCGAGACGCCCACATGGGCATGCTTTAAGGCGCCCACATCGTTGGTTCCATCGCCGCACATCAGCGTGTAGTAACCCAACTGCTTCAGCGTCGTTATTATGTATTCCTTCTGCTTGGGCGCAAAGCGTGCACAGACCGTCACCTGGGGCAGCAACTGGCGCATGTATTGGTTGTGGAACTGCTGCAAGTACTGCAGTCCCTCGCCCGTAATGCACAGATCGTTGGTGGACAAGAGCATGGCAATGTTCTTCTGCGACTTGCTGTCATCCAATGCGTAGCTGCGATCCCCATCCACAGTCATCCAGCTCCAGTCTTCGGTGCGTCCCTGTTGTGGTGCCGTCAGTATCACCAGCTTCTTGGTCGTAAAGCGCAGCTCTCGGGCCACATGGCAAGCAGTCAACGGACTGTCGCCGGTGATCATGAGCACTTTGTGCGAGGACTGCACGAGTTCCTTAATCACTGACTTCGAGTCGGGTTTCATGGGACAAGAGATGATGACGAAGCCGGCAAAAGTTAGATCACACTCGACCTCATCGCGCTTAAGTTCCCGCACACGCTGACCATTCAGTGTGCCAAAGTCCTTAATGCCCAACGCCATGACGCGAGCACCTCGACGTGCATACTCCAAGTAGATCTAAAAGGAATGCAAGAAATGTTTACTAAGTGAGATAATTCAAATGAAATGCAGCTAACCTTCTCGTAGTCGTTGGGCACCTCCTTAAGCATGCCCTGAATAACCTCGGGCGCACCTTTAACGGCACCAATATAGTTCACATCGTTAGAGAAGGGCAGCAGATAACCAGCGAGCACTGACATGCGTTTCAGCGAAGAACTGAAGTAATAACGCTGCACAATGCGCAGCGGCTTCAGCTTGCCACGCTTCGGGATCACGCTATCGGATTTCGTCAGGTTCCAGTCCACAGCGGCAAGTGCCGCCTTCTCCAGCGGATCACCAACCAAGCCATCATCGAGCAGCGCCAATGAGTGACAACAGGCAAGCACTTGTATGGTGCTATCTTGAGCCTCATCAATGGGCACACACTTGCCATTAGGTGCGAGTCCAGCGATGCCTTCGACCATCAGATTATCGGTAGTCAACGTGCCTGTCTTGTCGAAGCAACAGATCTGCACTTTGCCCGCAAATGGAATGCGAAAAGGTTCCGTGCAGAACACAAATAGCTTCGTCAGCTGAATGAGCGATGTGTTCACAGCCAGCGTCAGTTCAATGGGCAAGTCTGGAGGGATAATGGAGGTCAGGATCAAGGCGCACTCAAGGAACAATTTGTAACGATTGCGCTCGGGATCCTCGCTGCCCTTGACCCACACATACGAAGCGGCTGCGACGGCAAAGACCATGAGAAAGGCAATAAAAGCAAAGGTCTCAGCATTGTTCTCTGTTGCGCGATTGGCTCCAAACAAAATAGTGCGTAACAGTTTGCCCTGGGAGGTGTTAAAGCCGGTGCGTATGACGTAGCCAATGCAGCCGCCATCAGGGGCACGCATCGATTCCCTGCTGGGAGCTGTATGTTGGACCACCTTTGTGCCACCGTAAAGTACCATCAGTTTGCCATCGCCTTCGACATCCAGTTCGCTGTCGAGTTGCTGCAGTGACTCCAGAGATTCCTTCATTTGCGGCACCGATTCTCCAGTCAGCATGCTCTCGTCTACAATACAGCTGCCACGCAGAATGACCACGTCGCACGGTACAATGTTGTCGTTCTGGGAACGTGTAATGGACACCAGATCACCGGGCAAAAGTTCATCGCTGCCAATTTGGCGCCATTTCTTCTGGCGCAACGCATAGATGAAATACGGTTTGTTGCCCATCTTACGTATCTCTGACATGTTGCGTAGCTGCTGCTTCACAATCGTGCACTCGAAGGCAATCAGCATGAAGAGCGTGAACAGCGAATAGTACCAGAAATCATCCATGCACCACAGGCCCACAGAGAATACTTGGAATACAAAGAACGGTGCCGTGGCGCGTTCAACGAACAGTTCGTGGAACTCAGGTACAACCATATCCATCTCATTGTTGCCATACGTCTGTGTTGCTGTTTTAATGGCCTCCTCCGTCTCTAGTCCATACGAGTTGGCATAGGTGCTTAGCAGTTGATTTACAGGGAACTCGACAGCACGGAATGTCTTCTTGTCGTCATTCCACACGTATTTGGTCTTCTGGAATACCAGATAGTACTGAAGAGTGCCGTCCTCTAGCTTTAGACTACGTATGGGCACAATCTTTGAGTTGCCGTTGTTTTCAGTTGGAACAACTTTGGCCAGAACTCCCGCCGCCGGCTGCTTGACACGCGAGCAGGTGAGAAAGGCCAGCACATGAACGCTCCAGTAGCAGAAGAGCAGTGTGAGGACATGTAGAAATGCTATGGCCACCACGGCAATAAAACCTATATCATTCCAGGCAGCTCCCTCGTTTCCATCTATCGCAGGGGAATCAACTTCAGCGCCTGGCGGTTTTTCGATTGCATTGGACGGCGTTTCACTGTCGTGGCTTTTGTACACGTAGATCCATAGATAAAATGCGGTCAAATAGAGTGGGACAAAGGGCAAGACCACGCCACTCAACGGCGTTGGCTTGCGCACATGCAACGTCACATATTGTACGAGATCATCCAGAGCACTTGAAGGCAGTTTTGAGTTTTGATTTTTATTGTTGTTGTCGCCGGCTGCGCCGCTTCTTGGTGCTGCCACACTCATCGGTGTCGCTATACTATGTGTCTTTTACAGACACTCCTTAATTCTAACCTTCGTGTGATTCCCGCAATTGCGTTTTTGTTGTTTTTTATTTATTTTTTGATAAGAACTCAAATTTCGTGAAATTTAGAGAAAAAACGCAACGTTGTCGCACAGCTGCTTGCGTTGCAGTGTGTGCATCTGAATAAAAGTGATTATTGCGTTGTCACACTGGTCGATAACTTATCGAGAAACACTACCACAATCGGAAGCCCTGAGTGGCAGCCCTGCTTTTGTATTATTCAATTAAAATTTTAAAAACATTTAATTGATTTTTTAGTAAAAATCTAATTTTCGGAGAAAAAAAAATCGCATGGTGTGGGCCAAAAAACTCAGATTTTTTAAAAAGCACGGACAAAGAAAGTTATTTAAAATGGCGCGCCCTTTTTTATTTTGAACAAACTTTAAAAAAGAGTTACCAAGTGGTGATTCTAGATATTATTGTATATCGGTATATACCAACAGCTTACAACATATATTTTAAAAATTATGCTTGAGGTCACACTGCGATAAATAAAACAGCTTTGAGAAAGCTCTTTCTTTTTTTAAGAAACAAATAGTCTGACTTCGTCGTCAAACAAATAATTTGTTTAATAGTAGATGAATTTCTTTTAAAATTACCCGGCTACAAAAAAAGAATTGATGTTTTACAAATTTTTGTAAGCATCGATTCATCGCTTTCACCATTGGTGTTTGCTCCAACTCTACATTCAACTTGTCACAATTAAATTACGGAGTTAATAATTCAGTTATTTTATAGCCAATTATCATAATTAAAAACACATATTATTGATAATTGGTTCAAAATTGAGAGCGACTAGAATGTGAAAATGCTGAAATACATCAAAAGGCAGACGAGTAAGTTGCAAAACTTTCCCGTGTTTGTGTTTACGTTTTGGGTGTTAATTCTTCTTCTCTGCTTTTTACTTACGCACACAAATAAACAAACAATAACAAAACATAGGCCGCCGACGCAGCTCTCACGAAACGACGTTGGTGGATGCTAGTGGCGTCGACGATGATGATGTGGTCGATTGTGCTGCGACAGCGGCGCAAAAACGTCATTCATTGCGCTCGACAACAAGTTTCTGTGATGAAGTCTTCATGGAGGAGGAGGAGAAGATGGAGACGGCAGCAGCAGCGGGCGATGCAGTCAGCTTGGGCAATGGAAGCTTGCTAAATTTTGTCGTCGATGAAGGTAATGAGGCAATGCCATTAATGAACACACATATATATGTAAAATGTGCTACTTGGTTATTTCCGGACAGCATTATTCATAAATTGCGCATTCAAATGACGCTTATCATTCATGTTTTTATTGCTTTTCAGATATATTCAAATACAACTCGCGTCTCTCCATGTCGCTGGCAGCTATTGTAAGCGAACCCGATTGCCTCAGTTACTTTGTACAATATCTGGAGACACAGAATGCACTGTCACTAATCAAATTCTATCTGGACATTGAGAACTTTCGACGTGCGGCACTAACGCAGTTGCAACACGAACGTGCAGCTTCGGAAAGCAACGCCACAGCTGTCGATGTGGCGCAACAACAAGCTGAGGAGACAGCAACAACCACGACAACAGTTGTCACCGAGGAGGAGACCGAGGAGAACGATGTACCTGAATTGAAAACACTGTGCGACTTGTCCATGCGCAAGCCACTCACCGATGACGAGAAGAGTCGCATCTATGCGGAGACAAACAAACAGATGCACCAGAAGCCACCCAAATCACAGTCGATCAGTGCGGCGAGCATGAACGATGCCATTGCCATCTATCAAAAGTATTTGATTGTGAATGCGCCGCACCAATTAGAGCTGCCCATTGTCATCCTGGCGCACATCTCGCTGTTGCTGTGTGGCAAGGACAACAGCAGCAAAGATGGCAAGTCGCCGCAGCCCATCTCCGCCAGCTGCTTCGAGGAGGCGCGTGAATATGTTCTGCAGCAGCTGGAACGTGAACAGCTGCAAGGTTTCCTGCAGAGCAGCTACTACTGCAAATACTGTGTGGAGCTAATCGAGGGTCAAGCGTCTGCATTAAGCATCTACGATGTGCTGTACGATGAGCTGGCGCTGTTCTATCTCACCGAGTACTTGGAGCAGCAGCAGGAGCGCGAATGCTTGGAGTTCTGGATAACTGCCATCAATTTTCGCAAAAGCTACGATGAGCAGGCACAACGTGCCGCTCAAACGGATGCCATGATCATCTATGAACGCTACTTCTCGCTGCAGTCGGAGTGCCGTCTGTGGATGTCGCAGAAGCTGCGCATGCGCGTCGAGCAGGCGATCTGTGCACCTGGGCAGCTGGCACATGCGTTTGACTTGGCACTGTTGGTGACTGCCAAGTATTTGGAGCAAAAGCATTTTGCCAACTTTCTCAAATCGCACATCTTCGACAATTATGTGAATGAGCTGAAGGCCAAGATGTCGCCGCTCCCTCAAGTGCCTGTCGAGGATGTGCCCGATAGTTCGAGCCTGCAACACAGACTGAGTCTGCGTCGCACGCCGAAGTTGTCGCCTCAACAGCAGCAACAGCAGCGTCATCGCAAAACGATGTCTATGTCGGACTGCACGCATATTTCGCAGCATAACACGCTGCTGGCTGGATTAGACACGGGCCATGCTAAACCGGTCAAGACAACGACAGCGAACATGATGAATATTGATGCCAGGCAGCTGACAAATCCCCAATTGCTGTGGCAACGTCCGGTAAGCGCACTCAAGTTTGGCCACGTTAATTCGCTCGGTCGCTATGAACGAGATTTCGATGCGGTGGATGCGGTGAGCACATCGAAGACGCCTGCGTGGTCGCTGAGCGTGAAGAATGCCATGCGTAAGCTGGTCAATCTGCCCGAGGATAATGTGCAGGAAGAGATCGCCTGGCAGGTGGCCGAAATGATTGTCAAAGATGTGACCAGCGTGACATTACAGCGCAACAATTGAATCGAATTAACCCCTGAAACTTTGCAATATTTATTTAGTTGTAAGCACAATATGTTTTTCATATTATTTTATTAGCGCTCAAATACTTTTGATGAAGAATCTCTGTGTCACAAATGCGTGCACAAATGATGCAACCAACGCTCTCTCTCTTAAACTATATAAACTCTATAAAGATTGCTCTCTTTACTTTACACTGTTGTAAAAAAACCAATGAACAAAATCTGTGAAAACTACCCGAAGATGCTAAATTATTGATCGAATTAACTTTCTGTCTTCTCATTCGTTATTGTAAAGCACCTAAACACTAACTCGCCTTTTACACTGTCCTTCAAGTTTCCTACATCATAAACTAAATGCTAAGTTCCAGATATATGTATCTTATTTCATTCCGCATTTGATTATTGATTTATATATACTATATGTATAAACATAGATTATACGCAGATAACACAAATTATGCATAAACGAGTACATAATAAATATTTTTGCAAATTGAAATTGTTACAAAAATAATAAACTTTTGCTATACTGATCATATAAACTACGTGTTCTATAACTGAGATGGATGCGAATGCCAAATCTAATTAATTATTGTACAACTAATAACCTCTATTGTTGGGTGTATGCATTTACTCCTCGTCCATCGGCGGACTCTTTGTTTCGCTGAACCAGCGCAGGATGCGCAGCATTGTTTTGGCTGAGTACAAGCAGAAAGGATACTCGTCATAGCAACGCTCGCTGCTCCCTCGCAACGCCAAACCACGACTGAAGGCGCGTCCAATCTTAGCAGGCGCCATTTCCAGCGACGATTCCAAGAAGTCCATCAATAATTCCGCCTCACTGGATTGCGCCTCGGCCCCAGACATCAGCTGGCAGATGAGCGACTGCAGGCACTCGAAAGGATCGCGTGCCAGGATGCGTTTCCAGTCAATGCCCGGCACAGTATGCTGCTTACGTTGCAGCGTGCCTCGCTTGCCACGCTGTAGATTCAAGGCGGCACTCGCCTGACTGGCCAGATTGGGTATCTGACCCGCAAGTTGGGGAATCTGACCGGCCAGGTTCTGCAGGTTCAACGCGTTGCTGGCCTGCCCAGCCAAATTCGTGATGCCCTGAATGGGACGTATGCGTGTCCAATCCTGAGCCAGCAGATGCATCATGTACATGGCACCCAGACCCATGACGGCAAAGAGAACCACACTGGAATAGAGTTTCATTGTGTACTATGAATAATCACTTGAGAGGATTTGCTGTTTACCGAAAACCCATTGCTATGTTACTATTAACTGTTAACTAAACACGTCCGTTGAGTTGCGTGGCCAGCACTTCAATGTGCAGCCTTTCTATGCATCAGTTGAATGCCTCTAGCTCTGCCTCGGCTTCGACTTCGGCTTCAGCCTCGCTGGCTCCAGTTTAACCACTGCTGGCTGCAGTTGCAATTTGAAGCTAACGAGCTGTATTTCGCTTATTTTTGGACATGCGCCCACTGCTTTCCGCGATCTGCTGGCGGCACTCAGCCTTATGACATAATGGACAACTGCGACGACATCAACATCCTCAGCTCCAGCTCCAGCTCCAGTCTCGGCCTAGGCCACAGCCTCAACAGCTTTCGCGGTCTCTGTCTCAGGCTCGACTTTGTGTTCGGCTAGCAAAACGGGTTCGTTTAGTTTTCCTGCAACTAGTTTTCGCGATTGCCAATTTACTAATTTGCCAACGATTTTGGCCAAGTTTAAGTTTTCCTCTTTATGTTTTTCGTTTTTGCTGTTTTTCGTATTTTTTTTTTATTTCGGTTATTTCGTTTCTGCTTTTGGCATTTCCGTTGATTATTGTTTGCGCCAGTTTCAATGTTGCGGTCACAAACAAAGTTGAACTTTGTCCATGGCATTGACCATGCCACTGGGTCACAACACTTTTCCACTCCCCCACCCAGAGAAATATTTGGGAAAAGTCGTTGGCATCAGTTGGAAAATTGCCAAATACTATGCGAAGTGGTTTTTCATTTACTATCATTAACGGTTCAAGGCAACCAAGCGATCAATGGCAAAGCGGTGAAATTGAAACTGATGCGAAATTAACGAAAGAGTGCGTGACTGAAGAATACCCTGTAAATAGTAAATAAGAAAATAAGTAGAAAAATATAATTTTAAATTTAGTGTTCTCCAGTTTCAATGCTTTAAAATCTATATTTAAATTTTTAATGCATAAAAAGAAAACCCTGATATGTTAGAGTAACTAATTATATTTACTTTATTATAAACGAATTAAAAAACGAGAACAAAAATAATTTTATCTTGTTTCCACTATGGAAGGAGTTTTCCAACTGTTTAACTTGGATAACTCCTACATTATTCTGTTGCTGGCTATGTATACAAAATATATTATTATTTTTATTTTATAGTTAGTTGTTTGCAAATAAACAATGGGAAAATTTAAAATTTCCTATTTTAAAACAAAATAAAAAACGTTTTTAAATATTGAATCGTGACTGAATTTAAGCAGAAACTTAAATTTATGCATCTACAACGCTAAGATAAACTAATGCATTTTTATTATTATCCTATAAAAATAGATTTGTTATCTAGGCAAACGATGAGGAAACCCGAAAAGTGGGTCACTCAAAGAAGGAAGTCGAAGTCAAAGCTCGACTCTGTAAATAATTTGTTGTGCATTAAGCTGTGCTTTTAAGCTGTGTGTCCAGCAGTAAATGTGTAATGGAAAACTTTAAATCAAATAAAATCCAGTCTGAGAAAGAAAGCTTTCGTTGTGCATATGCTATATAAGGAAGCTGTCGCCAAGGCGGCAGCTTTAGTCGAAGCGTGCAACTTCGACGACTTTGCGAAAATCTGTGTCGCGAGCGAGAAAACTGTCTGCCACCTGACTGCCTGCCTGTCTACTACTTGCTACATTGCCGATAACAAGGTGAAGTGGAATTGCAGCACAAACAAGCTGTTGCGGAGATTGCGCAACAGTCGACAGTCCAAAGGAAAGTGAAAGCCAACAGCTTGCAACGTATGTTGCATCATCGTTTAACACTTGCCACTTGCCACTTACCACTTACCCACAACAAAATGTTTTACTCGGTGATCTTCTTTGCCACAATTGTGCTGCTCTTTTTGCTGAGCGGCGTGCGCAAGCCGCAAAAGTTTCCACCAGGTAAGCAGATTGATCCCTTGACCTATTACTGAAAAGTTTAGGAAAGTAATTAATATGTAATAAAATAATAATTATTTATGGTTTATTACCTTGACATTTATATATATATATGGGTAATTCTCTGGTAAATGTCGCGTGCGACCAGCTTTACAGTTACAAAAAAAACATAACCTGCAACAATTTTAAAAATAAGTGAAGGTTATTCTTAAAGCTTTGGATTAGCACTATTTTTAGAGCTAAGATTGATTTTAGAAGCTTGTTCTGTTTTACGATAAAACATATAAATTCGTTCATTTTTTGGTTTTGCGTACGAATTTGTTAATTTTTGCCATTATCAGAACAGAAAACAAAACAGAAAAAAAATTCCAAAACCATTCTTAGCTCTAATTAAAGTACTAATTTAGAGCTATAAAAATAACCTTTTCTGATTTTTAAAATCGTTTCAGGTTATGTTTTTTTTTGCAATCGTAAAGCTGGTCGCACGCGACATCCCTCAGAGAATTACCCATATAACATAACTAACTATAAAATAATATATCTTCTATCCCAACACCTTCAAATTTAAAGTACTTTTAATCAAAATAAACTTAAAAATGACCCTTCGCAACTTTCAGGACCTAGATGGTACCCCATTGTGGGCAGCGCCTTGCAGATCTCGCAGCTGCGCATGCGCCTCGGAATGTTCTGCAAGGTGATCGATGAGCTGGCGCGACGCTATGTTAATGCCTATGGCTACTACGGACTAAAGATTGGCAAGGATAAAGTGGTGATTGCATATACCAACGAGGCCATCAGCGAGATGATGACGAATGAGGACATTGACGGTCGTCCAGATGGCATCTTCTATCGCCTGCGCACCTTCAACTCGAGGCTGGGCGTGCTCCTGACCGATGGCGAGATGTGGGTGGAGCAGCGACGCTTCATCTTGCGACATCTGAAGAATTTTGGCTTTGCACGCAGCGGCATGGTGGACATTGTTCACAACGAGGCCAGCTGTTTGTTGCAGGATTTGCGTGCTCGCCTCGCCGCAGCTGGTGGCAAGCAGGCGCGGATTGAGATGCATGATCTGACCAGCGTTTATGTACTAAACACTCTCTGGTGCATGCTCAGCGGACGTCGCTATGAACCCGGCTCGGCCGAAATCACCGAGTTGCTGGAGACATTCTTTGAGCTGTTCAAGAACATTGACATGGTCGGTGCACTCTTTAGTCATTTTCCCTTGCTGCGCTTCATAGCGCCCGATTACTCGGGTTACAACGGCTTCGTGCAGAGTCACCGAGCTTTGTATGCCTTTATGGGCAAGGAGATTGAGTTGCATCGTAGCACGTATCGCAATTATGACGAGCCGCGTGATCTGATGGACAGCTATTTGAGGGCGCAGGAGAGCAGCGATAGCGTCATGTTTAGCGACGAGAGTCTGCTGGCCATTTGCCTGGACATGTTTCTCGCCGGCTCGGAGACAACGAACAAGAGTTTGGGTTTCTGTTTTATGCATTTGATACGTCAACCCGAGATACAGGAGCGTGCCTATGCTGAGATCAAGGAAGTGGTTGGCTTAGAACGCATACCCGAGTGGTCGGATCGCACCAAATTACCGTATTGCGAGGCCATTACCATGGAGGCGGTACGCATGTTCATGCTGCACACCTTTGGCATTCCACATCGTGCCGTCTGCGACACGCGGCTGAGCGGCTACGAAATTCCCAAGGATACTATGGTGATTGCCTGCTTTCGTGGCATGCTCATTAATCCGGTAGATTTCCCCGAGCCCGAGACATTTGATCCGACACGCTATTTGGTTGGTGGTCAAATTAAGTTGCCAGAGGCTTTCAATCCCTTCGGCTTTGGGCGTCATCGTTGCATGGGCGATCTGCTGGGACGGCAGAATTTGTTCATGTTTACCACCACGTTGTTGCAGCACTTCAAACTGGTTGCCATTCCCGGCCAGATGCCCGAGGAAGTGCCTCTGGAAGGCGCCACGGCGGCGGTGAAGCCATATGATGCTCTGCTAGTGCCCAGAGTAAGCTAAAAAAAGTAACAAATAAATTTATATTTTAACTGCTGCCAATCGAGAAATGTGTGTTGGGCACATCGAAGTTGTCTATCGATAACTTTTGCATTTGCGCGCCGCACATTTCAATTTCAAACTATCAGTTTCATACAAATAAATGAATTATTGTTGTTCACATCGAATCATATCCACTAATCCCATTTTTGTTTTAATTATTCCACATAAAGTAGCTAACACAATTCAGTTACATTCTCTAAGTGTTTGTTTTTGCAATATCTTCTCTCAATATACTCATAACTATAATTATTATTGTTCATTCTTGTTGGTATTGTTTCTTGTTTTTAAGTAGTCTACAAAATTGTCATTTAGTTGATTTGTTTTTGATTATTGTTTTGTTTTTACATTAATCAATTTAATAATTGGCCTCTCGATATTTTGCACGTTCTCAGCAAACAACAAAAGCATTTCATGTGTGAGCATACATATAAATTACAAAATTAACGATATTTCCTTTCATTCGTTTTAATCACTAATATTACGAATACAAATACAAATACCGGTACAAATATATGAAAAACGATTTGTTTGTTTACAGCATTCAGTGCACAAATGAATTTCAAATCGTTTCGTATTTTTGGAAAATGCCCGTAATTTAACAATAGACATTTCACATGTTGCCTTCGTTTGGCTTCGATCCGATCGATGAATACACAAATAGTTTGTGTTTGTTATTGTTATTGATGTACATATGTATTTAAAGCTATTTGTTTATATGCATAGGTATTGTGATTTATGCCTGGAAAACAATTGTTGCTCGCTCAGATTTTGGCGATTCATTCTGTATATAATATATATACGATTTTGCATTATTCATTTTACTTTTTCTTTTTTTTTTCATTTTAAAATATGAAGTTTTGTCTTTTTTGTGTTTATATTCTCACTCTTGAGCCTGCTTCTAGACACTGGGCTTACATGATCTAATTATATATATATATATATTTATAGAGATGTATATATGCGGAAATATATATATAAATATGCGTGTGTGTGTGTGTATGTAAAAACGCTAACAATTGCTGCACACCAAAAAGCAAAGCCAACATTGTCCATTCGTCGTAAACTTAATTGCACATTTTTCAAGCATTTCTATAAAGTAACATTAACTTTAGAATATATATGTATAAGTATGTATATTTATGTGTGTGTGTGAGTGTATGTATGTGTAATAGTATATATCTAGGCCATTTAAGGATTTAATTATTCTGTTGCACACGCCGACGCTATAACGATATTGGTCCAATATTCCAACGCGCGAGAGGAAGAGTGTGTATCTAAGTACATATCATACTATATATATAAAACTAGAGTCTTCGATACATTTCGATTTCAAAGATTCTGGTGAAATAAATAAAAGTGAAAGTTTGTGTATGATCAAGTTAAGTCAATGCTCTTGAGGGTCGAGAGCTTCTGAGGGATATGTTCAGTTCTAGTAATAATAATTAAGAGTTAGCTTTAGCTGTAGCTTTTTGTATTAGTTGTAGTTGTAGTGATAGTTTTAGAGACTAGGAGACTAGCAAAGCATTTTAACATTTTGTGCAACTGCAAACTTGAGGCAAATACAATTACAAATTCCATACAAAACAATTCACTAAAGTCAAATTAAAAAAATAAAACAAGACATTTACAACTAATGAAATTCCCTAAAACTGTTTCAAAGACGTTGCCATCTCCACACCAAATTGTTGCATTTAATGCTTGCGCAAAACAAACGTCGGCAACTGTTGGGCACAACAGCAGGCAATGATGTAGAGGATGCCAAAGAAAAAGTTCAGCTTAGCCGTCTGCTTGGGCACCACATGCATCGTCTGCTCATCCCGGAAACGTTTCTCGATTTGAAATGCCTGCGGCAGCGTTATCAACGGCAGCAGGAACCAAAGCGAATACTTCAGTCCAAAGATGAAGAACAGTGAGTAAGGTGTGAATAGCAACATGGCATACAGCACATGCGATGCAGTGCGCCCAATGAGTATGGCCAGCGTCACAATGCCCGCCTTGCCATCACTTTCCGCATCGCGTGTATTATTGCTATGCAGAATTGCCTCAGTGTTGAGAGCGAGTGGAATTGCATAGCCCATCGTAGTCCAGTCCACATGACCCGTTTGCGACATGAAAGCAAACAGCACCGAGATGGGACCAAAAAGCACCAAAATGACCAGATCTCCGAGTGCAATGTATTTGAAACCAATGCCGCCGGTGTAAAGGAAGCTCGATGATAGACCGCCAAAATAAATTAAAGCCAAATGTTCCATTTTAGCTGGACTTAGTACGGCGAGGAGCACAAAGCCACCGCAGCCAGCCAAATATAAAATAGCGCCAAGTGAAACCACCTAAAAATAACAGCGACTAAATATGTGCAGAGCTAGTAAAGATAATTGACAAACTCACCTCATCCTTTGTGAGTATGTGATCGACCAGTGTGCGATCGTCAGCCTTTTGTTTGTCGATGCCTTTGATGAAATCAAAGTAAGTATTGACCACATTCCCAGCACAGTGCACGGTGACCACTGTGAATGCGGTGAGAAAGAACGTGACCAGCGAAAAGTCCGCTGACCACTGCGAGCGGTAAGCCAACGCAGAGCCCAGCAATGTGGGCACCAAGCTGGCGGACAGCGACCAAGGACGCAGCGCCAGCAAGTAAGTTTTCAGCTTCATAAAAGTACCGGAATTGTAGTCGTTAATTGTTGTTGCTGCTTTTCCATTTAAAGCCGCCTCGTGACTGTTACCGCCATTTGCCTGTCGTTGTCTTAGTAGGGGAGATGTTGCCGCTGTGGCTGATGCAACTTGCTGCTGTTGCTGCTCTTGACTTGTTGCCATTGCATGCGCTGTTTACCGACTGAAGAATTATAAACTTTGCATTCACCAGCTTCCACTTTCCGCTTGTTGTTTCGTTTCTTTCACAGCTTTTGTTTAGTTTACAAAAGCATAAATTTTCCTCCTCGCTAATATTGTATACACAGCATCTTGTATTTGTATGCGATGTATGCGTGTGAATGTGTGTGTGCGCGCTGTGGGCAGGAGGTGGCGCTGCAACAACAACAGAAATTTCACCAAACAGCCTGCGTGCTCCAAATCCACAAATTGCTTCTTTACACTCGCCTCCCGTCGCCCTGCCACGCCACGCCGCTGCCCTAATTAAGCCTCCAGCTGCGCCACGCCACACCACTGCAAATAAATTGCATGTATGCTATATATTTTCGATTTGCTATATGTCAATCACAACGATTGATGCATAAATAAATACTATTTATTTAATTGAATTTCACTTCTGTGTGTTCTTTTCTATTATTTATTTTGCAAGCGATGGCCGATTGTGTGTTAAACGAGAGTAGAGCGAGAGAGCGTTAGAGGTGGAGAAACATCAATGGCACTATCGATACATCACTGATAAACTTTTCCAAATATCTATGTATTATGACAAAAATCGATTTGCTTGCAGTCATCGATACGTAAACCTCTTTATTTCATAAAAAGCCCTATTTGGAGTTCAACAATTAAGTTTGATTAATCATTAAATCATTCAGTTAATTCCCCTCCTATTAAATTTTTATTAAAAATATTTTTTTTTCAGAAAAATTCCAGCTTAATAAAACGAGTTCACCGTTTTACTACTCTGCATTTTTTTAAAAATTAAATTTTGCCATTTACCAACACTGCGTTTTGAGCTGAATGCCAGCTGTTGTTGTTTACTGCACCACTGAAGCGAACTATTTTACTGCTGGACAACTACATACGTAAAATGTTTACATTCGAATAATACAGCAACTTTGCAATAATATGGATTTTAATGTGCACAAAATATGTCGCGTCTGCTTAGAGGAGGGGGCACCGAACCCATTAACTTCTATTTACAGCACCGACTTCGCCATGATGCCCTCACAGATGCTGATGATGTGCTCCAAAATTCGCGTAAGCTTTCTCAGCAAACACAAAAATATTTTTTATTAATTTTGTAATACAGGTTTATAAGACTGACGGTTTGCCAGTGGGCATTTGCAACAACTGTCTGTATCGCCTGGGCGTCGCCTATCATTTTCAGCAGGAGTGCGAAAATAGTGACATGAGACTCCGTCAATATCTGGGATTACACGAGTCCTGGCGTCACGATGCGGCCACTAACACTGAATTCGTGGCCAACGAGATTAAGCCAATCCCGCATGCCAATCATCCGCTCAACTCCAGTGACGACGAAGACGTTGGAGCCGATGCAATGAAACGCGGCAAGCGACGATCGCGCTACCAACGCAAACCGCCCGAAAGTCACAAGAAACGCGGTCCAAAGCCGGTACCAAAACTGCCGCACACCTGCTATGTCGCCACCTGCCACAAGAGCTTCAAGTGTGCCGCCCAGCTCACGCAACACATTCGCACACATACCGGTGAGAAGCCCTACGCCTGCAGCTATTGTGCTCAGCGTTTTGCCCAGAAGCACAATCTTAAGGTGCACGAGCGAACGCACACCGGAAACAAGCCATTCCAGTGTGAGATCTGTTCCAAGCAGTTCTCAGCGCTGGGCAACTTTCAGGCACATCAGAAGATACACATCGGCGTGCGTGATCAAATCTGTTCGCTGTGCCAGAAGGCGTTTTACACGGCTGGTGATCTGTCGAAGCACATGATTACGCACACCGGGATTAAGAATCATCATTGCGATGTGTGCGGGAAATCGTTTAGCAGACGTCGCGACATGCGTGCTCACAAACTCAAGTTGCATCCACTGGATGCGGGCACTGAGCAAGACATCGTGGATGACGATGATGACGAGGCCATCGACACTGATCCTGTGGGTCTTGACACAGCATTAGAGCATGCCCTCTTCAAGTGCCCCGACTGCGACAAGGCCTACAACACAGCGGAGAGCTTAAGTCTGCACTTTCGCAGCCATGCAGCGCACAATAATCTGTTGAATTTACCGTTGCCACCGCCTGCACCGCCACCTCCAATGACCCATCATTATCATCCGCATCATCATCCCGCGGCGACGCCATCAGCCACAGCAGCAGCAGCTATGCATCATCACGATGCACTGCAGCTGCACCATCTGGCACCTCCAAACGCGGCCACCCATCAAATGGGCATGGCTGCCATGGCACACATGCTCGCTCCGCCGCCGCCTCCTCCACCGACGCCCAGTGAGAGTCGCTACACAATGCTGCATCACACGGCGGCGCAACGCTTGCACTATTAATTTATAATACTAAGATATTCTTATATGATTAAAATACTTTTACTCTATAGTCAGCAAGTATTAAAGGAACTAAGCTGAAATTAGTTTGTAGATAATATGAACACTTTTATTTAAGCAGTACATATGTGTATGTATTTATTATGTATATGAATACGTACGTGTGTTGTATATATAAAATGGAATTGTTTGTTTGTCATGTTAGCTTTGTATTCTTTTTGTACAATAAATATACATAAATTTGGCAAGCACAGCTTCTATAAGATCATTGCTAATTGTCAATTGATGTCATTTATATTAATTATTATTCGCGCTTAAATGCACAACTAAATCACTTACATATGCACGCACATGTTCAAGTATATACTGATATTACAATATAAATGCATGTCTTGTTGAAAAAAATTACTTCTTGTTTTGTTACTTTTTTGTTTGGTATTGGTATGTATCGTTATCGTTGGTATTGGCTTTGCTCCATTCAAAATATGTAAGTGTTTTTTGTTTTAATGCTATTTTGAGAGAGAAACTACATTGTAAAATATTGCTTTTTACCTCATGCAGACTGATTACTCAGCGATATCGATCTATTTAAGCTTCGCTCGTAGCCACTCTTCGGTCAATTCATCGAGTTCGCGTATCTCGTAGACGCGAGTTAAGTCCACCTCCCGCTGGAGGGCGCTTTTCGTGCAGGCGTACATCATTTGCAGACCGATTTGACTGTCGCGCGGCGTGTAGAAAATAAAACACATTGGATACGAAATGCGTTGATCATCGTGCACCATTTTATATGTGTATATCACATAACGTGGCTGATGTCCTGGCAATGAGTCCTGCAACTCCTCGACGGATATATCATCAATTAGTTCGTCCAGCACCACCAATTGTTTCTCCCTGTCTACTTTTACTGCAAAGTAAAAAAACTCATCAATCAAAGTTCTGTTGCCATGCCAATCATGAGGCAATGACATATTTTCTGTTATTTACATATTAACGCCGAGTTGGTTTGACTCTTGCGAAAGCGAAATTTCTTCAGTTCCTCTAGCACTTCATTGCTAATGTCGCATATTTTGTTATCACCCTGGAAATGCATTGAAAATAATTAAAATTAAAATGAAAAAAGCACCTCCCTTATCATCTCGTATCGACAACAATCACAAACATTCCACACCCGCACACAATTTTTTAGCCACAACAACTATTAGTCATTGGTCAGAAGATGTGTTCTATGTGTGAGTTTATGTTTCACAAATTACCATGTAGATAAAGCCGCACTTGGCACTTAATAACGAAAGGGAGTTTTTGTTTTAGGGAATGATGAAAAAACTGCGTAGAATTTAATTAGAACGTTAGCTTTTTTTGTGTCCTGTTCTCACTGTTTTAATAACAAACTATCCAGAGTGACCGCACGTTGTTATGACCAAATGCCCTAAATCCGCCTTCAGCATATCGGCTATTTCGTAACAGTGGGGTCACACTATGATTGGCGTTTTGCCGCCAGGGATGAATCATTGTACCGTTACTTCATCCTACTTTTTCATGAAGTCGGGAAATCAAAAATGAATTAATTAATAATGGCGCTGAAACACTATAACTTCAGTTTGCAAGAAAGTAATAAGTTCTTGCGACCATGTTGGATTGCCGGCCAATACAAATGGGCCACTACTCAATCTGCCAAACATTTGGCACTGGATGAAATTAGATCCGCGAACGTTGTCAACTGTTGGTAAGTTCTTACTTTCGAAACCTTCCAATTGGGATGATATAAATGGATTTTCATCTCCCAGTAAACAAATTAAGGACATAATAGAACACAATCAGAACAGGGATGATGCAAATGAATTATGCCAAAGAAGTGTGGCTTTCTCCGACATTGCTCGCCTTACTATTGGTGTCAGCTTCATATACAACCATCAGGTGTCCTCACTACTGAGTAAGTTAATATACCCGGTACCCGGGTGTGAGGAAGGGAACTTTATAAAAATTCTTCACCTGCCCACTAGTCGTATGGTCCAATCAATTATTTAAATCTATTTTCTTTTTATTATTTTCTCCATTGTGATCAGACGACACCAAACGTCTGTTGGATCAAATCAAGGGCACCAACTTTGCATTCGACGATGTCGTAGCGGCTTCCTCTTCGACACGTGCTTCTTCGATTTACGTGAGGCGTAAACGCAAGCAAGTGACCTCTAGAACCGTCTGTGTGTCGAAACGTGCCAGAATCGCGAGTCCACAGCTATTGGACGAAGATCATATGGACTACTATAGAAATATGCTAAATGAATCGCAATTTTGGTCCGACGAGAATCAACTGTTTAATATTAAGCAGGTACGTTTGAAACAATAATTTCTTTAAAAAAAGATTTAAATGTAATAAATTATGTAGGCTATTTTTACAACCGAGCAATATATTAGCATCACTGAGAAACTGACAGTAGCTGAGTTCGATGTCGCAGAAGTCGTGGGGAATGACGGCTTTGGCGAACTTGGTCAGATGGATGAGGAAGCGCTTCAACAGTTTCTACCAGTTAGAAATTCATGTACATAACTATTTTATTCATGTTTATTATTGTGCTCTATTAATATTTGTGTATATTGCAGTGAAACGCAAATCTCCCGAAGCTAAGGAATCATCAGAGTTAAGGGTCAAAAAACCTACTTTAACAAATATTTCTATCAATTCGCAAAATCAGCATAATCTGCAAGAACTCCATCTTTTTGATGAGATTGTGGACAATGCAGCACCAACAGCTGAGATATCAACTATTTATCCAACTAACTTTAATTCATTAAAATTAAATCGGCGAAATTCACGTAAATTAAAATTAAAAATTGATAAAAATATTAAACTTTCGCGTGGAGAAATCCTTAAGAATCGAATGAAATATTACGAAGATTTAGCTAATGCAAATACAGTGTATAAAAATCCAAAGACTGTAAAGCAATGCTTTTCGTTGCTAAACATCTTTAAACAGAGGTAAGAACTTAATGAATACATTAATTATTCGTGTAATTAAGTAGCTTGGTTTTCAGTGTCCTTTTTCCAAATATATTGAAAGAACGAGTCCAGTTGAGCAGTGAACAATGTGAATCGGATTGCGAATACACACTTCGAGCAATACTTGATGTCGATTACAACGATGCCTTAGCCAGCAGCATTTTAAACGCTGTTCAATTACCACAACAATTTGAGAATTCTTCTCAACCACCAATATTAACGTTAGATGAACCACAGGACAATTTACTACTTGCCCTGGAGTTGCAGCCGTTTAGCAACAACATCACTAATAACAACCCAGTCGAGCACATTAAGTGTGCTGAGCGTAATGATTTTGGTAGTTTAATTCAACTATAGTTAATGCTTTGATTATTCCTAAACTTATATTTTCACAAAGATTCATACAGCATTATGATGAATTTGCTAGCGATATGGCGTGATAATCCGGATCTAAAGTCAATTGATGGTGACAAGTTTATCAAATCATTTCCAGACCGTTTTAAAGCCGCCCTAGCTTTTAGTCATTTGTTATGTAAGCTAAAACACTGAAATCTTATCTTATCAATTAAAATATACTCACCCTTACAGCTCTTTCACGTGATGGCTTCATTCGGATCTCAAAAAAATTGGGTACTCTTGAAATGGATGCCATTGCCTTGGGCCCAGAGTCCATAAAGCTCATCGAAAATGTTTCGGCAAATAATCGTATTTAATTAGTATGTGTATTAAGAGAAGTGTCTTTTTGTTTTCTTTTCGTTTGTAAGAAGTCGATTTTTGTTATCATCGCTATACCATAACTATAATTCATTAACATTTCTTGTAATTTTCTAAGCTTTTTATTGGTTGTCATTACAAAATCGTGTACCTAACTTAAAACCCGTGACAACCAGCACAAATAATAAATGAAACAATACATGTATATTAAATATGCAAGCGCAGATTAAATGCCAATTTGCTGGGCGAGGCCTGCGTAAATATTCAGTGAACAGAATCCAATGATGCCGGCAACGAGCGCCTTGAACGCAATCGCTGACCACGGACCAATGCTGAGAATGTGCAACAGACCCTCCAGCCAAACGCCCTTAAAGATGGTAACCGCCAGAAGAATGGAAACCAGCGGTTTCAATGCCTTGTTGAGATCGTGCCGAGTAAAAAGCCAAATCAAGGTTGCAGTGGTTAAGTGCTGCACTAGCAGTACATTAGATTCCAAGCATTTTTGAATGTATATCCAGCTGAATTCGGTGCCACGAGCACCAACCCAAAGCATAATGCCACGCGACAATATTACCTCTGCGGTTGCCCCTAGAAAATATAAAGAGAAATTAATTTTCCATTGAGCTCCAACCAGAATCCAATTAGCTTACATCCCAATCCTGCGGTAATCAGCTTAGAATGGCCTTTGCCGGGAATACGGCTTAGAATTAAAGCAAAGCCGAGAAGATCCGCCATATCCACACTGCAACGCAATATTTCCTACATACGAGATTTTTATATCAATCCAGATAACACTTCAAAAAAATTAAATTGTAAACTTACCGCAAAGAAGTTAAACTCCCCGCTATTGGAAGAATTATCCGAGTAAAAGAATGTGGCTAAAACTAGCATTTTACAGAGTTGTGTAAATATATAAATACATCCTGCCTGCACGCACTTCCAGAATGCACCATATTCAGATCTTACAAAATATATAGGGGTAACTATTGTAATTTATTGATTGACACAGTTTATTTTGGGGGAGCGGCATTTTTAACTTACAAGCCAGAGTATTTATAGGTAAAGTAATAGGGCATTAATAGTGCCACACAATTGCCAAAGTGATAGAGCGTCATTTTCTTTGATAATACAACGGATATTTATTTAATTAAGTAAAAACATTAATTAATTTTACAATTGGCACACGAGACCTCAATGAAAATGAAAAAACACTAGGTCGAAGAAGAAGCAGCACAAGAGTATGAGCAGCTGTCAGAAGAGTTACCGGTGGGGCTGCCCACCTCCGCCAATTTGGTATTTTTATACCATAAAATCTGAAATCGTAACATATTAACGTTCATATCACAAAACCCATTGAATAATAATATATATATATAGATAAAGTGGGTTAAAAATAATATTTAGAAGGTTGGGTAGTATGAGGCATAGGTAATTAAATACAATTTTTAATTGATATTTTTTTAGTTCGAAATGCGTTGGTAGCTCACTACCGCAGCAACACGTCATCTGTCATCTGGAATTTGGCTTGGCAGTGTGTGTGTGTGTGCGTTCATGAGTTTTCTTTCTGGCAAAATATTTAGCGTTTTATAATTAAAAATTGCCAAATTCAACTGGAAATATATCCCAAAAATTAATGCATAACAAACTGTGTGCATACAAGTTAATCAGCGCGTTCCACTGTAAATTTCATAAATTTGAAAGAGTTTCGCAAGCTCAACAACAATTACAAGCAGTTAAAAACAAGTGCATGACGAATGCAAAAAAAGCAACGTCAACGACACAAAATTCAGATAACAATAGCAGCAACAAAAACAGCGCTATTTGACTTGCAATGAGATGCAAACTCGACGTCGTCATCAGCAAACGGACCAGGAATACACCAGCAATTACAGCAGTGTTTCACAACCTCCTTTGGTGCAGCAGCAGCAACAACAACATTCAACGCTAATCCAACCAGGGCTGCAGCAGCAATTTGTGCAGCCAACGCTTGAGGCTGCCATACACATTGGCGAAGCGCAGCATTTTGCTGCCGACGTCGACGTAGACGACAAATACAACAAAGCAGCGCGTGGCCAGTGGAATCTCTTCAGTGGCATCTCATCACGCTCGGGACAGGCGCTACGTTCGTTTATCCAGCAACCCCTGAGCGCCGCTGCCGCAGTTGTCACTGGCAATCATCCGCAGCTACAGTCGCAGCAAGGCGACAACAATAACTTCGATAATTTTGGAGTACAGCCAGAGGGTGAACTTGATTTGGACTTGGAACCGCAGCAGGAAGTCTTCATAATGGCAGCCAGAGATCGCACGGGGGAATTTGCGAATGCGATACGTTCGCTACAGTCACGGAACATCACCAGAGCTGTCAATATAAGAGATCCTCGCAAGGCCAAACAGGTGCAAAGCTACTCCGAGTTCATGATGGTTGCACGCTTCATAGGCAAGAACATTGCCAGCACATATGCCAAGCTGGAGAAGTTGACCATGTGTAAGTAAAGCTGACTATTTGCAAACTTTCCCTTAACTAACAGTTTCTTTTTCTTTCTTGGCAGTGGCCAAAAAGAAGACTCTTTTCGATGATCGACCACAAGAGATCCAAGAGTTGACGTACATCATTAAGGGCGATTTGAATGCCTTAAATCAACAGATTGCCCGATTGCAGGACATCTCCAAGGATCAACGGCGCACCAGCAATGGCAAACATCTGGTCTCACATTCCTCTAACATGGTGCTTGCACTTCAATCCAAGCTGGCCAGCATGAGCACCGACTTCAAACAGATACTGGAAGTGCGCACCGAAAATCTCAAGCATCAGAAGACGCGTCGCGATCAATTCAGCCAAGGACCTGGGCCACTTGCTGCACATACTGTTTCACCGTCGACGGCGAAGCAGGGATCGCTGCTGCTCAGCGAGGAGAATCAAGCAGTCAGCATAGATATGAGCGACACCTCACCACTGCTTGGTCCATCGCCAGCGCATTTGCAGCAGCAGCAGCAGTTGGCCATCTACGATGAGTCCGACACTTATGTGCAACAGCGAGCGGAAACGATGCAGAATATTGAATCGACCATTGTGGAGCTGGGCGGCATCTTTCAGCAGCTGGCGCATATGGTCAAAGAGCAGGAGGAGATTGTTGAACGCATCGATACCAATGTAGCGGATGCGGAACTGAATATTGAGGCGGCGCATGGCGAAATTCTCAAATACTTTCAGTCCGTTTCAAAGAATCGTTGGCTCATGATTAAGATTTTCGGTGTCTTGATATTTTTCTTTCTGTTCTTTGTTGTTTTTATGTCATAATTAATGCTAAATACCCCGACCTTGTCCTCCACACCACCCCACTCGTCCCTCACTATTCAATTATAAATTATTGTGAATACATTGCTAATAATAATACTATATTATATTTTAATGGGAATGCAGTTTGAATTGTACAAAAGTCCAAGTTCGATTTCATTTCGAATATGTAATAAACCAATTATCAAGCATAGTAACTTACAATTTTGTTAGCATTTAAATTTATCTTGTTCACAAGTAGTCTGATAAGGTATGACTCGTAATCTTTACGATGAATATGATATGACGCGGGTTAGCTTCAGGGTCGTCTCAATCAAAAATTCCGCTCTCCTTGAAGCTATGCGTAATTTAAAAAGAAATAGAAATTAATTTAATATAATTTTACTTTATTTTCTTTCAGGCTTCAACAACCAAAATGCAAATCAGTATTAAAAAAAAAGTAATAATTAATTAATCATTAAAAAACATTAGCAGTCTTCAACAATACACAGAATATTAACGTTATGTCGAAGATGTCTTTCGTTATGGATCTATCGCATTATGAATTTAACTCTGAATTTACACGTGAAATATTTGTTCGATTTGTTTTTAACCGATTGCCACACATGCACTAGGTTATGACGACTTTAACGATGCAGAGAGAGAGAGAGAGGATGTAGTTAATGCGCTGCGCTGGTGCCAAACAACAATGAGATCCCCAGACAGCTTTGCCTGTTACCCTCTATGTTGAGATGAGCGAATAGACCATGCTAAAATTAGCCAATAATAATATACATATTTAGGCGAGGCAGCACGATTTATAAAACATTTATAATTACCCGTAGATGTAGTAGAAGAAACTAATCAGGTAGACAGCCAACTTAATCCAACCTTCTCGCATGTTACGAGATAACGTGTCCGTCTTCAGCACCGTGGTGGGATCATACAGACCCGGACCAGACATAACAGGGCGATTTTTGTACCTAAAACAATTATGATTTATTAATTTGTCAAGATTTGTGAGACAGTACTGGTTTTATATCCCATACAAACAAAAACCAAAGAGCAAAAAATTTCCCCCCTATCGTAACGACCTTGCAAAAATGTCCCTTATAAATTACCCAGGTCAAATATTTGGGAAACGAAGTACAAAGCTCAGCTCAAACCAGCTATGTAGCCGGCGGGTGAAAAACTGTTGAATAATGACTGTCTGCTGGGCAATAACTTTAAATACCCATCGAAGCTTTTGCCCTTTAACTTACCGCCAAATGTGATAGGCTATCAGAGGTATATTGATGCATAGCGAGAACCATTCTCCGCAGAAGAGGAATAACAAATTAATGAATATGTGTAACAAATATTCCGGTAGAACCAGCTGCAAACAAAAATGTCATTAAATATGGTAATAAAAAAAGTGTATACTAAGTTTATTACCGGATTTAGACTGTTACACTGATCAATTGGATTTTTGTAATCTGTTTTTAGTTCATCGAACGCAATGACATGAAATATTGCGAAAAATATTAAGAATGCATCACCGATTAGCGCCACAATATAAGTGAATGCGGTAAAGTTGAAGGCCATTCTGTTTGTTGTGGTTTGTTGAATACTGTGCTAGCACCCTTTAATCAAATCCAAATTAACTCGCTTTGAATTTTTTTTCTTACAAAATTATTACAGAAAAGTACTGAGGGGTGAGTCGTGCAGCGATGATGACAGCTGTATTGGAGATAGGGTGTGGCCACACACTACATCTCTAAAATATACATTTTATCGCCAAAAAAAAGCAAGACATTTCGAAAAAGGCGCGTCAAGTAGTTTGCTATATCTGTGTTTTTCAACAAACACATCGTCTTCAACATTTTATCTCATCACTTGGACTTGCTACCAGATTTTCGTAAAAAAAAAATTGTCCAGCCAATTGCGAAATCAAAAACGAATTTAAACAGCACAGCACGGTTTACGGTCTCACTATTTTTATTAATTTCTTGTTTTCAGCGTGACTTTGCAAAATATACCAAATATCGCGCATACATATGCTTGTTGCGAACGCGATACTGCATATCGATAAGAAATACTGCATACACGTTCAAATCAAATGGTTTGCGAATAAAATTTAAACAAAATAATATTTGATTGCGTTTTTGCTAAACATTATTATAATTAGTTTATTATTTTGATTTAATGCAATATTATTACTGTTGCAACAGTAACAGCTGCTTAAAATTGCAGGTGCAATATGGCGATGAGAGTGTGTAGCCCTGGTATAATTTTACGGCGCGATTTTCATACCGCGGCATTTCCAAACCGCCATTGCACTTTTCTCTCGACGCTTCAAACAAGCAACACATCCTACAAACGAGTCAAATAATAAACAGCAAATAACGTAAAAATTGTGATTTTAATATAGTAAAAATATAGTAAAGTGATTTAGTAATATAAAACATACACAACTTCAAAAATGTCGCAATTTAACTTTGTGAGTGACCTGCAAAATGCTCTAGTGATGGACGGGGACACGCGTGGTCCTGCGCCCCGCTGGAAGAAGAAGCTGGAGGCGTCCATGAATGGAAGTGCAAACACCACACGTTCTGTGCTTTCAGTTTCCTATAACACTAGTTTCTCCGGCGTCCAGGCGTCGACAAAGACGCCCGGCAAGAACTCTGAAGCCAAAGCAAAAAAATCCATGACAACGCCATCCAAGACACCTGGAGGCGGCGATCGTTTCATTCCAAATCGAGCGGCAACCAACTTTGAGCTCGCGCACTATCTGGTAACTATTCCTTGCGATGCGATTTAGCCTGGAACACACATTAATTGCTTCCCCTGCAGGTGAAAAAGGAAGAAAAGTCAGACGAGGAGAACGATGAGCAACCCACGGGCAGCAACAACGATAACAATGTACAGGCATCGGCGCACAAGAGTGATCACCAGAAGCTCATTACAGAAGCAGCGCAAGTGAGTGGAGACAACGCCAAGAGTGGACGCATCTTGTGCTATCAGAACAAAGCACCTGCTGCGCCTGAATCGCACACGAATCCGCTAAAGGTAGTCTATTCTCTGAAGACGCCCATATCGACCAAGAGCGGATCACGTTACATTCCAACCACCTCGGAGCGCATACTTGATGCTCCCGATTTTATCAACGACTACTGTAAGTGGGAGTTAACTTAGTTGATGCACATCTGCTAATCTCGCTTCACTTTAGATCTCAATCTGATGGACTGGAGCGGCGATAATATTGTGGCCGTCGCTTTGGGTAATTGTGTATATCTGTGGAATGCTGCCACTGGAAATATTGAGCAGCTCAACGAGTACGAGGAGGGCGACTACGCATGTGCGCTCTCCTGGATCCAAGAAGGTCAAATATTGGCTATTGGCAATAGCACTGGCGCCGTCGAGTTGTGGGACTGCTCCAAAGTAAAGCGTCTACGTGTGATGGACGGTCATGGTGCTCGAGTTGGCTCCTTGGCATGGAACTCGTATCTAGTGTCGTCGGGCAGCCGTGACGGCACCATTATTCATCATGATGTGCGCTCTCGAGAGCACAAACTATCCTCATTGAATGGCCATGCCCAGGAAGTGTGCGGGCTCAAGTGGTCCACCGACTTCAAGTATTTGGCCAGTGGTGGCAACGATAATCTGGTTAATGTCTGGTCGCTGGGCAGCAGTGGAGTGGGCACTGCACAGGAGCCACTTCATAAATTCACGGAGCATCAGGCGGCTGTGCGCGCTTTAGCCTGGTGTCCCTGGCAGACGAATACTCTGGCTTCGGGAGGTGGCACTGCGGATCGTTGCATTAAGTTCTGGAATGTGCACAATGGTTCGCTTATTAAGTCGGTGGACTCCAAATCGCAAGTGTGTTCGCTGCTCTTCTCTCGCCACTACAAGGAGCTGATTTCGGCACACGGGTTTGCCAACAATCAACTGACCATCTGGAAGTATCCAACGATGGTGAAGCAGGCGGATCTAACCGGACACACGTCGCGTGTGCTCCAAATGGCCATGTCCCCAGATGGCAGCACAGTGATTAGTGCTGGCGCGGATGAAACGCTGCGTCTATGGAATTGCTTTGCACCCGATCCAATGGCGGCCAAGAAGGTGGCCAGTGTGAACAACAATGTCAAGAAGAGCGTTTTCCGTCAGAGTCTGCGTTAGGACTACTTTAATCTCATCATCTAATATTTAACTAGCTAAAAATTAATGTACTAGGAATTTTAAGACACCAATTGATGTTTGATGCATTTTGATTTAGCTTATATTTGTTAATTTAAGAATGTGTATTTCTATTATGTGTATTTCATTATGTTTTTATTTATGTGACACATACTTTTATATTGTAATAAACCTTATGTATTTCATTTCGAAAAAATCGGTTGCTTTTCGCTGCATTACTCGGGTTTGTTCATTTGTTCAGCTTCGTTTTGTTGTTGCATGTCGGAATATTGGATTTTCGGCTGACCATTCGGAATCATTTGAATTAAATACATGTTCATACTTTTCTAAGCCACTGTCATAGGATTACCGCCACTGTAGCTGACAAAGTAGCGCGGATCACCGAAACGATCGTACATCTGCAAGACACAAGATTCAAAAGAAAAACAAAAGATTAAGTGTGTGCAGCACAACGAATCAAAGCAAATACAATAAATGAAATTAAATGAAATTTGGAAAAGAAAATGTTTGAAGTACATGTTAAGTTATGTAATAAATATCCATCGTTCAACAGAAACATGTTTAAAATTGATTACAAATGAAATAAAATTAAAGAATTTACCAACAAAATTAACGAAATAAACAATAAGAACTATAGACATGCAAAAGAACATACATACTTACATAGTACTAGATATATATATTTCTTCTACTTGTGGCCGATTAAAGAATTACAATTTGGATTTTCGAATAAAATGTTTTATTTTTGCAAACATAATTCATTCAGTCAGAGAACATTAAAACACATCAATTAGATTTAACTAACTTAATTAACTAGCGCATATTTAATGTTATGTGGTTCAAGTTTCTTCTTTTGCTTTTCTTTTCTTGTTTCCTTTTTTATGATGATAAGTGGTTAAGAGTTAAGAGAGAAGCCAAAACAACATGTTTGACTGCTAAAAAAACACGTAAATACATTTTGTATAGTTCTAGTTCTAGATCTATTTTTAGTTATACATATCTATATATTACACATGCACGCACACACATTTATACACAACAAACAAGACGCACACACACAGATAAAAAGTACAGATAGATATATAGTTAAAGAATCGCACGCATTAGACAGCGATATAGAGAGTGACAAACATCAAGTTACATAGACAGCTTAAATTAGACAACAGTTAGAAGATATTTGGGGAGAGGACGAGAGGGGCAGGGACAGTTACGTCATATAACAGCATAAATATAATATTTCGAATGTGTACAGATGAAAGATGGATATATCTTCGTTTTCATTTTGTTTACATTTAATCTAGAGATAATGTTGTATGTATATTGCATTTTGTTCGTTATTTTGTTGGTGGATTCTTACAGTGGGCAACATTCAGCTTTCAATCGATGCTCTACTAAAACATAGAGCATGTCTAATTTGTAGTTGGTTATAATATATTAACTTATCTATGCTGCTATATTCTTTTTCTGGTTGGTTTTTTTTGTTGTTTCTTGATTTTGTTTGCTTCCCTTGATTTTGATTTTTTCCTTTTTTGTGTTTTTTCTTTTGGTTGAATTAACAATACATACATAAGTGTTACAGTACAATTATTCATTTCATTTTCATCAACTGAATACCAGTTCAGCTTGTTTGTATTTTACAGTTCTACTCTTTCTTTCTATTTGTTTGTTTGAACATTTTGGAAGCTGTTTTTGCATTGAGACCTAATGCTACTATGGATGTCTCAATGCTTTTAAATGAATGCCTTTTGATTTTTGTATTGATTTAGCTTTGCTTAGATTTTTTTTATGCTGTGACGCTCACCTTCGTATCGTCTAAATCTTCAATATCGCTACTGTCACAATCACTATCGGGCGGCGTTAATGTCTCAGCACCGCGGTTCTTGAGTATGTTCTGCATACGTGACTTATTCAATACGCTTGCGACTTGATATGCCGTTAGTCCGGCATATGTGGCTGTCTCTAGGTTCAGTTTCTCGCACTCATCCAGCAAAAAGTTGGCCAGATCCTCATTGCAGTACTCGATAGCAATGTGTAGTGGTGTGCGTCCACCTTTTCCCTCCTGCAAACAAAAATGTCATAATTAGTAAACTTTTCACCTTTATAATCTTTGCAGACAATCTTACTCTGGCATTAATGTCGGCTCCGTGTGATACTAAAATGCGCAAAATGTCAATGTGTCCACCCTCAGCGGCCAAATGTACGCAACGTTCACCTGAAAATAACACGAAATTAAAGTCATTAATTAATTTACCAATCCCATTGTACATTTAAGCTTCCATTTATGAATGAAATACGATCTCTTCAAAAGCGCTTCATGAAAAAGCTTTGCCACTTCAACTGTTGCTGGTGTTGTTGTTGTTAAGCAAGTAGCGTTTTAAAATTCCAAAAACAACGCGAAAGCTTTGATTACGACAACAACAGCAACGATGCGCAGCGAGGTAGACAAGACTGTGAGGGGAGTGAAGGCGAAAGGGGGCGTCAACTGTGCGAACGCTTTTGCCATATGGAGACAATGTACACACACATAGTACATACATAAGCATATCCACGAGTGTCGAATGCGTGTGTGAGTGTGTATCGTGTGCATTGGTGTGCGTTGAAAAACCCAAGAAATTCCCACAATAAAACAGCAGCAATAACAGCTACAGCAACAAAGTCAACAACTAAAGTCAAAAAAACCAGCAGTGGCATAAAATGCGACAGCCTCAACAACAACAGCAACAACAAATAAAGAGTTAACAAACCAAACAAGCTGAATTTTGTTGGAGCAACCGACCGGCCAACAAGTTTGCTCAAGTTCAAATTGGTTTAACGTTTTAAGAGCAAAAATGTTTGCACATAATTTGCACGTTTGAAAAAAATAAACAAAAATACAAAAAAAGAAATGAAAAAATAAAATCTGCAATAATTCAACTGACATTTGACGCGTAGTATTACTGAAGAGACACTCTTACCAAAAAAAAAAGGAATAAAAATAAATACAAAAAATTCTCAAATTGAGCCCCCGCTGTCTGATCGCGCATACAGATGAACCAACACAGCTTTTGCTTTGCTTTGACGTAGCTATTGTTGTTATTGCTGTTGTGCTGCTGCTATTGCTGTTGTTGTTGTTATTGGTTTTAAGCTACACGTGCTGTTGATTGACTTTCACACACACTTACAGTTGTGCCGCTTGTTTTGCATTTAATTTCCGCAAGAACTTTCATAAGCTAAACGTCCGCGTTGCCAACTACATTCACATTTGTAAAACGATATTTGTGGTTATCGTTACGCATGCGCATTGCCGGCACGATAACTGCGCATTTGGGATTTATCGTTGCGTCGTTTTGTTTTTAGAATCTAATTAATCATGCCGCGTTTGATGTTGATGATGATTGAAGGTAGCGCTGAGTCAAAGGTATTTACGCGTATGATTTAACTCAAATGACTAGACATATAAATCGCGTATGAATCAATCTGACTAAAAGTCGCTATCCACATACATACTTGCTGTTCATTTCAATACATTTTATGAGCAGCGCCAACACCGGCGAAAGAAAGCCGAAATCTTGGCAAGAAAGTTAAAGCCGGGTCGGTCTCTTCTCTGCTAGTCTATCGCCGCAGTCCAGTTCGCGGACTTACAAACAATAACAACAATTGTGTCACAAGTTTTAAATATAAACGATGACAACATTTTTTTCTTTCTTTCATCGTGTGAGCCAAACGGAGCGATCTTGCCACGAGCAGAGACAAAGCTCAGAGCTCGAGACACAGCACAGACCCAGCATCTCTGAGGTGGTTACTATGGGTTTAGAGGAGGAGGCGAGATTATAGCAAAACTCGATAGTAAAAGCAAGCAAAGTTCCATTGTGGCCCAAAACTTGTGTGCCGATCGTTAGCATACGATTAAAGACTTATAAACTTGTACATAAATATGTTATATGACTGTCTACATATATATATCAGTATGTGGCATATGTATATATAACTATTTATGTGCACACACACGTTTTGTATTTTCAAATATATTAAATATGAAATATTAAACACAAACGTTTGTTTCAAACTTGGGGAATTCCCAAGCTGTGCTGCGTCACGCGCCTTAGATTTCAAATACGAAATCCGTTCCAAGCCAACACCTGAGCTCATCAGATGGCAGCGCAGAAGGGAGGCGAGGAGAAGGAGGAGTATAATCTAAAGCTCTATCTTTGCGGCTGCCAACAAGTCTGAGAGTTAAAACCAGCGAGACCCCAGCAAATAAAAAATAAAACCAAACACAGCAAATAGAAAAAAAAAGAATCAAGCAGAAATAAAAGCAGTTAAACTTGAAATCAGATAATCAAATAGTAATATTAACGCTAATCGAATGTGAGTTCAAGCAATTAATAGGCGTTACTAAAACGCATTTCAAATTGCTCTGAAAAACCAAATTGTTGTCGCACTCTTCGCAATTATTCGATTGTTCTGTCATCGTGCATCCCACTCGCTTCTCCCTGATCCATTATATCATATGATATTTGCACATGCCGCGACCTCAAGAGCGGCCGAAAAAAAAACCCACGGCGCAGTTGAAAGTACTCCCATAAGTCGAGTCGCAAAGTTCACAAATTTATTGACAGCGCAAATATTAAAGACGGTTTTTTCGTGTGTTTTGTGTGTAGCTCCCTCTGCTGCCTTTGTCTTTGGTTCATTTTTAATTAATTGTTCTCATTGTCCGAAGCGTTATTTCAATTTTTTTTTGTTTCTTTTATATTTATTAATTTCTTATATTATTATAATTTGAATTCTTGGCAGCTGTTTGTTTGGTATTTTTGACAACTCGTTTATTTTCCTGGCCAGTTCAGTTCAGTATCGTTTGGTTGTTTGTCCTTCAGCAAAGTGGCAATTGAACAGTTCATTGATTCATAATTAAATCATAAATTCGCATTGTTTATATGAAATTTAATATCTACTTGTATCATCTGTTTTTTTTTCTGTTTCGTTAAATAATTCAACAAGTTTTAGCCATTATCTGTGGCAGCGACAACGACAACGATAGCTTTGCATATCGATAACTGTCAATTTCGATTGTCATCGCTAGCATTAGATTTCGGTTCTTGATTGTGAATGCATACTTCAGAATTAGAAAACAAATTCATTCTCAATGAAATTGACTTAAGTACATTATTATTTACATTGTTGAATCGAAGAAAAATATTGACGCTTCGTCTGTAATAAGTTGGGAATTCCCTATTGTTGAAGAAATTATTGTTATTGTTTACTCGTGTAATAGGGCATTATTGTTTACTGCCAGCGTCATTTCAATATTTTCCAAATACCTTTTACAAATTTCATTATGATCGGATAAGTGAGAAGCATTTTAATTGAATTTGTTTCAGAGTACTAACCACTTTGGACTACAGACTTTTTACTTGCTTGAAATTCATGTTTCGAGAAACATCTGGTAGTGTATTTAATCATTGGGAAACAACAGCATCGTATTTATTAATCGTTCAAACAATTAAACAATCTTAATCGCATTACAAAGGGGCAATGTACTCTCCCTAGGGAGCAATAGGTTTATCGCAATATGAATTCATTTAACCGGTTTCTTGTACAATACAAATAAGTTCCGTTAAGACTCTCCGATATTTAGAAGCGAAAACAATTTGTTATTTTTAAATGGAAAAGGTTATGTTATCGAAAAATTCGCTAGACTTCTTAAAAAAATATAAGTATACGAAGAAATTTGGCATTATTTGTATTTCGGTAGCATTACAAAGAAACAGGCCAGTGGGGAATTGGGGATTTACCTAGTCTAAAACGCAATAGAGTCGAAAACGAAAACTCTGCTCGGGTTTGTCTGGTAAAGACAATGCACAACTGTTTAAACAACGAGCAAACAATATGTCGTTAATGGGTATTTACTTAAAGACTTCTGGCGGCGCCACATTTCTGTCAATTTTGTGACTGGAAAGTTTCACCTGGGTGGAAATGAAGTGAAAATCCCAAGCGGTTAATTGTCACAGAAAACCCAAGATCACATTTGGCAAGCGAAGCATGACACAAAAAGACAATTTAGCACTATTAAATACCACTTGGATTTTCCATATTTATTTTGTTGTACCATTTGGCAATGAAAGTCTTGAGGTTTAGCCAAAAATAAAAAAAACATGCGACTGTAAGCCGAGCTCAAGCTTTGGTTATGTCATTAAACCGTTTGTTGACTTTCTTTTAAACGAAATGCAAATGAAATGCGCGACGATCACATAGGAAGCAAAGCCAAAAGGGGGCGCGGGAGGTGTGATCGTGCCACGTGTTGGCACCAGTTAATACCTCACATGCCTCTGTAGTTTAGCAAATGTGGGAAAAGCCCGCAATGCGAAGAGGTCAGACACTGTAAAATGCTGGCTCCAAAAATGGCATTGTCAAGTGCCCGCCTGACTACCTGACTACCTGGGCTGATAATGCGGGGAGAGCCGATAAAGACTGGTAAAAGTTGTTGTTGACAATTGTTACGGGGGTTTACCCCATCACGCATACGCTATGTAGGCGTCTCTGTAAAACTCACTCAATACACTCGATGTGTGTCACACCGTGGAAATTGCAATTCAAATTGAAGATTCATTTGTTTTCGTCCATATAAAGTAGCATTTATTATGATCTGCAACTTCCGTTAAGCAGTGCTTGCAATGAGCTCATAATACCTTTCTCTCTATAAATATATATATATGTTATAATAGCTATATTCATCGGTTTGGGGAGAGGGAATCAGGCCCGGCCTGACCTTGTCTAGAGACGCTGCTGCTGACTAACGTGTTGTTGTAATGCAAATGTAAATGTCATTGGCAGCTAATAAAGCATTACCAACAAGCAACGGAGTAATATTTTTATTTTATTTATTGACGTTAACTGTTGTGGGTTAAACCTGTTTGTTTACGTACGGACATTGTCGCATATTGCCGCCTGTCTGTCATTCTGTCTGTCGGTTCGTCATTAGAACAGATTAGATGAAACGCGATACGAGTATTGAAAGTAAATACTGAAATTTGTTTCTGAAGATATCATTTCCTTTAAACGCGTTACATTTATATAAGGTCGATAACTCACAAGCTCTGCAAGTGCAATTGTTATCGATAACTGATTTCTGAAGTTACAATTTCCTTGCGCTATTTACATTTATTCAAAATTGATAACTGTTGCTATCGATATCGATAACTGGATCAAGCATCACTTTGTCATTTATGGCAGCTGGCGTTGGCAATTGTTATGCAACTACAGCTTGAATTTCCATTTCCAGTTTCCTTAATTAAGTTTCTTACATTCTCTCTATATGTGTGTCGCATCGAATGATCAATCCATAGTTCGACGGCATTCCCCACTCAATTACGTACTATCTAAGTCAATATAGTCGACTTTGTCGAGTACATGTGTGTGCGCAGTTCCCAACACCCATTACCTATTACCCATTACCATTAACTCGAGAAGCAAGTCACTCTGATAGCGTTAAAATGAGTAAAAACATATGTTGGCCCCAAACCAAAAAGAGAAAGATAAATTTTCGAGAATGGGGAATACGCTATATATACCTCAAACATTGGTTAAGGTTTTCAAGTCCCATATTGTAAGAAGTACTCTCTCAAGTACTTCATATCAATTAACGCAAATTCTCTTTATAAACTGGGAAATACCCTAAACAAAAAGTCAAGAAAAAAACAGCAACAAAATATGGTAATGGAAATATGGTAATGGAAAAACCAGTGATAATAGTTATCATATAGATAGCCTTTTTCTACCGGACACTGTACTTAACGCGTACCACAATAATAGTCGACCACCAATGGGGTTTTTGGGATTTACGAGTCTATTCGCCGTTTATTCGATAAGGTTTAGTCAGTTTCAGTTGCCAAGGGGATACGAATCTATTCAATTAATATTGCTGTATATGGTTTTTTTTTAATGTTTTCCCATTTTTGGGCTATCTTGGGATTTTTGAGGTCACATTTTATGTCTTGTAATGAGACACATTTTCCTTGGGGTTTTTTTTTCGTGGACCGCTTTTTTTCCATATTTACAACAGATCTTTACGACGTCGACGTATCAGATTGTTAGAGTTTTGTTAATCGTTCTGAAATTCCCTTAATGTGCTTCGAGAGAGGGGTGACGTCAATGGCGATAAGATTGTTGTGATTAGCACCCCGAAAATACAGAGAAAGAAAGAGAACCCCATTGGGAATTGCTAACAGAAGTCATAAGTATCTTTCTTTAGTTAAATGAGATGATATCAGGTTGTGTTTACGTTGCGAATTCAAATCAAATCAAAATCAAGTTCTATATACAACTGCTGATAATGTCGACCCGAATCATAATCGATATAATCTGGTTTATGACCAAAACGAGCCAGTCCAAAATAACTGAACAAAATGTATTCCAATATTGTACATATTGCTATTTTTAATTAATCCCTTGCGTGCACCTATTTATACAGTCGCATAATATGAAACTAATTCGATATTTTGGGGTTGCGTGTGCGTGTGAATGAAAGCCAAATGAAAGAATATTAAATAGCAAATTGTCCTTGCTCCAGCCAAAGAGCTGAAGGCCAGAAATAGCTGGGAATTTCCAGCAGTTATTCTTATTCCGATTCCAGAACAGCAATTGAGGGACCGCGATATACCCTGTTGTCGGAGTACGACTAAAAACCCGACTGCCTTTAAGAATCTAAATATACTTTCCACCCTCAATACTTTACACCTCCCCGTCCTCCTCCTGATTGCAGCTGAATGCATAATGAAGTATTCGCACACCTGCATATGCACTGAAAGAAATAATTTGCATTCTAACAACTCAGCTAAGATATATAGCATTGCCATCAAGTATAGGATATATTAATCACCAGCATAAAATGCTTACAATTAAAAAAAGCATAACCACTTTCGGGGTCGTTCTTAACGCGATAACCTCAAGCAATTAAATTATCAAAAAGCTGATAAGTAAAATATGCATTGAGATTGATATGTGGTTGCCTATAATTATATATAATATAATAATGTACAGACGATGTCTGAGATGCTGCTACATAAAAAGAATTGGCACAAAATTTCCAACGTTTTATTTTTGCCGACATATTTACTTTATAAGTATTTAAAGTCTTGGCCTATGGCCAGCGAGAAAATGTGTAAGGAAAAGCGCTGACTATTTTCGTAACATTTTCCACATTTTCTCGACTCATCGTTGTTGTTGTTGCTTTGCAATTCGCTTAAGTGCAAGACAAAATGGCACATTAAATTTAGACAAATCGCAGTCTATAAATAAGTCTGCTCATCATATGTTAACCAACAGTCATGTTAACTAGCATCATTCTGCTCTTAATTACATCACACACAAAAAAAAAATAATAATAATAATATTGTACGCATTTGTTTTTCTATATGATTAAATACATTTATTAATTTCTTCTGAGAATTTCTTCAATTGTTTTTTAGTGCGACTTTATTTTTAATCTTTCTACGAATTTTTAAGTTATTTACACACTTGCAGGAATCTAATTTAATAGTAATTGCATTTATGGTTTCTCTGATAGCCTCCATTCCCTTAAATTTTTTAATTACTTTGATATATTCGGAAAAAATCGCAATTGTCGGCTGATGTTTTTGGAAAAACCCAAAAAAAAAATTTTAAATAAGTCGCGGAGAAACATTTTGACGTCGACGTCGTCGTCATCGTTTCGCTTGATTTTTTGGATGCTCTCACAAAATGACTGAGCTTGTTTAATTGTAAACAATATTCCTAAATTTACCATGAGTCGAGCTATTGTTTTTAGCTATGAAACAGATTAAACTATCTAATAAAATGATTTGGGAATTTTCCCAAATATTTAAAATTGAACTTTGGCATCTTTAGCTTTGTTTCAAATTGTTGGCAAGCGCATTTGCAAGTCGTCTTTAGTTTATGAACGGCTTTTCATTGGTTTTTTTCTTTGGCAAGTTTGTCTGTATTGAAGCAGCCGACTCGACGAACAGTTAAACATATATATATACATACATATGTATATATGTATAAACCTAAACCAATTCCGCATGTTATGTGCAATGTCTGCTAGTTTATATATAGACCTCATCACAGAGTGTTTGTGTGGGTTCGGTCAGCAGCTGTTTGCAGTGTGTTTGTGCGAACCGGTTTTGTCCGGTTGTAAGCAGCTGCCAAATGTTTGTTCACCATATGTTTGCGAATGCTCAAGCAACACAACACACAATAAAACGATGGCCAACTCGGCTCGATTGTTGTTGTTATATTATAATTTTAAACAAGGTTAAACATATCCCCAAAATAATAATCGATTAAACAAATGAAGCGAAAGGTTAAAGTAAACTCTGTAGCTATGTATATACAACTGCAACGCCCACAAACTTTGCTCACTGGCACGACAAGTACAAGTTTATTAACCTTTTTGCCGTCGACAGTTTCACAAGCTAGCTACCAACGGCCAACGTCGACTTTTACTTTCTTCCGGCTTAGTTTCATTTTCTGTTTTTTTTTTATTTCTTTCCCTTTCGAGAGTTGTGATTGGGAAACTTTTGCGAGACAATAGGAAGCGAAATGACACCCACATTTTTCCCACCTCTCTTTTGATACCTGTTGAAAATCAATAATCGGATTGAACGTTTACAAATTAAATAATCAATAAGGAAATAAGGCCGCGCCTCGAATAAACGTATTCGTAATCAAATTCAGTTTAGTTCTCCGTCCACAAAATATCACAATTGCCATTGCAATTGATTATAAACAATGCCGAGACATTTGCTGACGTCAAGGCGGCGAGGAAAATTCTCTATATACAGTATATGGAAAATCAATAACAAAAACCCAATGAAAAACATTTTTCTCGCGAAAATGTTGCGACGGCGGAGGCCGATGTATTTTTATAATTCTTTGGCATCTGCTCAGACAGAGGCGGCAAAAAGCAGGCATTCATATTCGCCTAGATCACATGCTGAACATGTACAATATTTATTTATATTTATACACACACACATATGTATATATCTAGATACAACGCAGACTTGTGTCTCGCAGTGTGGCTAGCCGATGGCGGGCGACAGCTAAAATATAGATCTATACTATGTTAAGGTATTTTTTGGCAGCATTTCAAAATGCTTTCAAATGTGACTGCCAAAAACCATAATAATCGAATACTATATAGAGCAGACTTTTGGAAATTATATTCTAGTGCGATCGCATAAGCTTCACCACTTTCCTAAGGACTTTTTGTGGAAATACATTGCTCCTCCCTCATAATGATGGAATGTTCTTGAGAGTTATAGTTCTTCACTCACCATCATAATTGCGCATCTCCAGATCAGCGGGCAGGCGGGCATAGCTCAGCGAACTGACTGCCTTATCGTTTGAGAGGTAGCCATAATGACGATGCGCCTCCTGAATCTCACTAGCGCCAAATTTCTCGGTCAGAGCGCGCACACATTGCTTCTCGCCCGCGATCGTGGATAGATGGAGGGCTGTATTGCCATGTCGATCACGTACTGTGGGCTAAACAGATGGAAGAAAGAGATTGATTAGTAGATTGATTGCTTGATTAGCTGAATTTCAATTCATCTAGTTAAATGGATTGAAAGATAGACTCACCTCGGCGCCAGCCAGAAGAAGCCTGCGCAGAATTGTTGGCTGTGCGGTTAGAGCAGCCAAATGCAGTGGAGTCTGTGCTACATCGTTTTGGATATTCAAGAGGCATGGATGCGGTGCCATGCGAATCAAGGCTTCAACCACATCCATATAGCCAGAGATGCAGGCCAAATGCAATGGACTGTTAGAGAAACAGAGAAGAAAGCGCAAGGTTAAGTCGTTGATTCGATCGATCGTTTACCTGCACATTTCCCACTTGTTGTGCGTCGTAAAACCCCGACGTAAACCTGTTCAATGTACGCTCAGCTCAGTTCAGCTCAGGTAAAATACTATAACGATCAGCTGCATACCAGGAAAACCCCTGACTAACATGTGTCTCGGCAGAGTCTCTGAACTTGCCTCTTTTGTCTTTGGATTCATGTGATTCATGTGTCTCCCCCACTGAGTAGAAATTTGTGTGCGAAATTCTGTTGAAAAAGCACCCTGGCTTGACATTGATTCAACAGCATGTTGAATATTCTATGTCCACAAGACTTATTCGTAGTCTATATTTTAATAGGTCCAAGTCTTCTAAACTACAGCGAAATTGTTAAGACTCTGAATTATTTTAATATACAGCTCATGTTCGTTGGCCTTTATGAAGCAAAATATTATTTCATCAAAACTTGGGGAAGTACTAAGATTTCGAAAATTCTCAATTCTAAGAATCCCCCGGTTATCACAATTTAAGAGTAAGTTCAAGTCTTGCCCATTATCTGAGACGTAGGCCAAAGGGCAAAGCATGGGATTTTCATAATGGTAAATGATTTTTTTATAGGATTTCCCTAGCTCTTAAATCAGGTCGGTTGCTCGTCATGCTGACAATGCTATTTATAGTACACAAATTCTTTGGGTAATTCCTAATTCGCAATGAATTATTTTTGGGTGTCAATTTAAACGGAAATACTTGGAAGGTATACTCACGTGTCGCCATCGTCGTTCTGTTGAAAGAATTGCTCCCATGCGTTCATGATGTTGCTATTATTGAGTCCAACATTTGTTGTTGTCTGTGCTGCATTCTTGTTGCGTCCAGTTGTTGTTGTATTGTTGCTGCTGGGGGGATTATTGGCAGTTGTTGTGGCTGAATTGAGATTGTTAATAGGCTCGTCGCTGGCCAGGCTCGATTGTACCGTCCATTGCTTGGTGCCCTTGTCGACATTGTATTTGAGGCGCATTTCCGTCTCCTGTTCCTGCTCTTGCTCTGTCTGCTGCTCTCCAGAGACTTCAATTTCCTCGGTTAGAAATCCCGAATCCGAAACAGTTGCCGTTGCTGGCTTCTTATCTTTACCAAATTGTTGTTGTTGTTGCTCTGATTTTTGTTGGCCCTTGTCCGATGACGACTCTTCGTCGTTATCTTCGAATATTTCCTCACTAAAGATTTGCGTTGATTGCGGACCAGAGATGAAACCAGAATCAGTTGTTTCGCTTTGTGCTGCTAATTCTTTTTTTTCGCTGCTGCTGCTCTCGTTACTTCTGCCGCCAAATGATGATGTTGTGTTTGTTGTTGTTGCTGTTATTTGTTTACTGTTATTTTCAATTGTTGCGGGCACTTTGGGTTGTTGCTCAACACTGGCTGGATTGGCAGTGCTGGCAACACTAACACCATCAGCAGCACAGCTACAATCGTCCGCTGCTGTTGTGGTGGTTGTTGTTGGTGCCTTTTCCTTGTTATTATCACTTGTTGCTGCTGTTGCCTTTTGGTTCCACATTTTGAACTTGTTGCCGCGTTGCCTGCTTTTGGGCCTTTTACTTGAATTTCGATAGTGTTTCTTCTTATTGAATTTGTTGCTTGCTGCTGGATAGCGCAAAATTAATGTTTTATTTTGTTTGCTTCACTTTCCGCTTTTAGTGCTTTTGCTTGACTGTCGTCGATTCTGCAAAAAATTTCTTCTTTAAGTTGGATGGAAATTCTCACGCTGAACTTTGCTTTTAAGCCTTGTCTAACACTCACACATTCACACTCTACCACACACACACACAAGCACTCTTAAACAATTATGGGGGCTCTCGCGTAACTGCGCTTAAGCGTCTCTCTCTCGCTCTCTCGAGCACTCTGGAAGTGGAAGTAAGACAACCGTATTGTGCTCGCATACAAGTGAAAACGCAATAACAGCGAACGGAACGATGAGATTACGAGTATACAAGCATACATTCGCACATATCTACATACATATGTATGTATGTCAGAGTTGAGATTGGCGCAACATCAAAAATAAACGTCTCAATAGCTCTATGGGGAGTTGTGTGATTTTGCAGTAATATATGTTTATAAGAATTTCACATATCCATTTATTTGTTTTGGTGTTGCTTTTCTTTTTTCGGCTATACATGTACATACACACATGAATACACCTGTTTCCATGTCGCACTCACACAGAATCACTCGTTTACCCACACACAAACACACAGCTTCAATGCACACAAAATTGTACTCTGCGCTGTTGCTTTTTAAATTTTGTATTTTTTTACTTGCTCTCTTCGGCTGAAAATGGCAGCTTGCTTTTGACAATTTATAAATATTTGTCTTTATCACACATACACACACACACAAACACATACACACACCTTTCGGAATCGCTTGTTATTGTAATTCAATTTGCATGCTGTTCCACATTTGTTATACGCGTTTCGCTTAAGCTGCAAGGAAATTAAGACTCCGCTACTCACACGAACGTCTCGATTTCTTCACGTCGAAAATTACACTAAAAATGCAACAATAAAAGCAAAGTTGAAGCTCCCAAAAAGCGCTTTATGTATTTGTATAAAAGCTTTTTGTGGCAGCAAACGGAGCTGTCAATCTGCTCTAAAATAGCAAACAGCAAATCGTTTGGTTCTTTAAGTGTGACCGCAAACAAACGAAATATGCCATTTACGCTCTCACTACACTATGGTGTAATATTTCAAATCTTACATTTTTCTTAAATACATTAAGTTCGTATAAATAAAACATGTAACAACGACAACATCGATGGCAACAGCAGCAACATTGCTAAATAACATAATACATTATATTTACCGTGCGCTCGTCTTTATTTCCGTGCCCGACCTGCAACGTTCAATGCACAAAACTGGAATGAACGACCAGAACGCCGCAAAGACAAATACATCTTATGGTTCTAGAGCACATGACCCATAAGAAGTCAAAGGACATCGCGATAATCTCGAGGTATTTTTTTGTGCAATCAAAAAACCCAAAAATGAGTCATTTGATCAAACTAATCATTATTGATGCCAAGATCATAATACGAGAATTTTCATCGCCATCGACTATCTTTATTTGTGAATGAATTTATTTTATTTTTAATAATTGTGTACAATTTCACATGTGCAATTACAACAGTAATACAAGCCAACAGTTGAATTTTTAATTGAGTGCCAATTTTTTGTGAGGACTGGAGCTATAATGAAATATTCAGTGCTACTTAAACTTGTATTAATTGAGCGCCAAAGTGATACCAGGGCTGGAAAGTGCAATAATATGCCAGTGCTGCGTAGAGCTTTATTTATTACATTTATTGGGCGTACAGCTTCATGGAATTGTAATTTATAAAAGAAAAACGAATTTTATGTTACGTTGTGTGGGCAGTCTGCGGAAAATGGCCAGTTTTAGTGGACAGAAACTTGAGCATGTGGTGAAACAGCTGGAATGCTTTGCTCCTACCTCACTGGCTGAAAAATGGGACAACGTGGGACTGCTGATCGAGCCAACTAAACATGTAAATAACTCTTAAACATAATTTGACTTTTAAAGTAATACATTCTTCTATTTGCAGAAATTAGTGCAGCGCATATTGCTTACTAATGATCTCACAGAGCCCGTTATGGGCGAAGCTCTGGAGAAGAATGTGGATCTGATAATTAGCTATCATCCGCCAATTTTTCGGCCACTGACGCGGATCACACAATCAAATTGGAAGGAACGCGTGGTTGCCTCGTGCTTACTGAACTCCATAGCGCTCTATTCTCCACACACCGCCTGGGATAAGGTGTTGGGTGGCGTAAACGATTGGCTGGCCAAGGCTGTGGACATCAAGGGCATAAAGCCTTTGGTTCCTGAGGTAGGCGCCGAACCGGGGACTGGATCGGGCCGCTTAGTGGACACAAATATGACTATCTCACAGCTGGTGCAAACGCTACAGGAGCACATACAGCAATGCGTCCATGTGGCTTATGCCGTAGAGCACCATCCGAAATCACAAGTGAGCACTGTGGGCATTTGTGCCGGTTCTGGAGGATCGCTGCTGCGCGGTGTGCAGGCGGATGTGATGATTACGGGTGAAATGTCGCATCACGAGTTGCTCGACTTCAATCACAATGGTACCACAGTATTATTGTGCAACCACAGCAACTCGGAACGTGGATATCTTAAGGAATTTAAGGCGCTTCTAAGCGAACGTCTTGAGGGTGCCTGTGAATTGTTTATATCGGAAAATGATATGGATCCCTTGCAAACATTGATCAGAGGCGATGGCGCACAGAGCATTCAACAATAGTTGAGGTTTAACAAACGCATTTAATGTTATATAATTACAATCGCAACTTAAACTTAAACTTGATCCAACTTGAATTTTCCGCCCTTGCTCGTTGCATCATTGCGATGCAGTTGGTACAGCAAACGCTGCTCTAAATGCTTGACGGCGTCTACAGTCAGTACCAAAGTGTCGTGCTTCAGCATTGAATAGACGTTGAGTCCATACGCAGGCATCAGATTCACGTAGCCCAGATAATCGGAGGCATAGCAAATGTTTTCCGGAAACTCATCTTGCCTGTAAAGCAAAACAAATTGTTTATTTAAAATTTTGCATTTGATACCAACTTACTTGTCTATAATCAGCACAGAGGGTCCCCAGTTGCGCTCCTTTATCAGATCCTTCAGGAATTGTGCGTCGCGTGTGGGAATCTCTGCGTTTTCAATCACATGCAAGTCATCCTGGGCGAGCTTAACACTCAGTGTCGAGGTTAGACCCAAAACACGTTTGTAAAACGGCAGCATATAAAAATGTGTGGTGGGCGAACGTGGACCGTGGCTAATGCCACCTCCCTTAAACAGTGGCGAGCGTATAGAGCCATGACGAGCGCGCCCCTGTCCCTTTTGTGGCCACGGCTTGCGACCGCCGCCATGAACTTCGGCGCGTGTTTTGGTGTGCGCCAGACTTACATAACGATACTTGCGCTGCCATTCGATATTCTCCTGTATGATGTCGACACGCGGCTGAGCTGCAAACACATCGGGATGTAGTTCGATGAGACCCACTTTCCGCTCCTTCACAGAATCCACATTCTCAATCCATGCCTGGCGTGCACTGTTCTTGTTTACCGGCGCATAATCTTTGTAGTTCTGTGGCAAGATTAGCGCCGGTTTTGGTACTGCAATTTTATCTCCCGCCGCTGCTGTCGTTTCGGAGCTGACATTGCTTTGGCGAGCTGCAAGCGTGTTTGACAGATTGCGCACACCGGGATACACCACTTGTCGCGTTTTATTTAAGAAATTCAACATTTTTCAACAATTAAGGACGGGCAGGCCCAATTGTTGATGTTATTGACTTATCGATAGATTTTTGTCGACTATTGCCATACTATACCAACTGAACATGAGTGCTGATGGTATATTTGGTATATTTGGTCTAACTATCCAGCGGTCACATTGGATAACCAGACTTTCCATCGAAAGCTAATCGAAAGACTGACCGGGAAAAAAAATTTTGTGAATTTTATTACGCTTTATAATAATTGATGTGTTATGTGCAATTTGGATTTGCCAACTATTGGCATTGCAAAAGGAATGCCAAAAGGCGTACTCTATTGCAACATGGTGAAGAAGTTATTGTGATTTTCGTGAGGCGGCGGTAAGTTAACTTTATCATTTTTTCGCATTCACATTCGCAGTCTGTATTGTTGTTTTGTACGGCGCTTTGATTTCGAAGAGGCGGTAAGGTGACTTTTTCATTTATTTCACATTCACAGCCGCTGTCTGTGTTGTTGTTATTAACGTCGCTTCGATTCTTTCCAAATTTGTAGCTCGAATCATAGAGCACTTTAAGTTCAACTTTTTTTATCACACGGGCACTCTTGATTAGTATTTTGAATTTCTTTTGGCAAATCTTCGCAAGAACATTTTTCTTGAGGCAGCTCGGCTTTTGAAATGTGTTCGTTTTCCTCTGACTTTTTCGATTCCTTAGGGAGAGTTTTCTTTTTTTCTAGCGCAGCAAGGAAAAATGTTTTTTGGCTTTTGCTTTTTTTCAAGGTCCTCGGGTGATTTTGGTGGCAACTTTTCGGCTGGCTTTGTTGGTTTATGGCAGCAAGGAAAGAGACTTGATTTTTGCTTAGGTTTTGGTCGTTTAACAGTTTCTTCCGATGTCTTTGGTTCCTTTGGTGAAGGCATTTTATTTGATTTATTGAAGCACGTGAACAGACCAGATCGTTTTATTTTTGGATTCTTCTCTTGATCAGGGTGGTTTTGCGGTTCTTTCTTTTGCCTATCTGTTCGACTGAAACACGCAAAGAGGTTTGGTGACAATTTTTTTGGCTTCTTCTCTTTATCAGTTTCCTCTTTTTTTGCTTTATTTGTTTGAATGAAGCACTTGAATATCCGGGATTTCTTTTGGTTAGGTTTGTGAAGATCCTCAGAAGTCGTTGGCTCTGGCTTTTCTTTGCTTTGCTTATTGCAACATGAAAAGAGATTTGAAGTTTTTTTCCTTTTTAGGTCTACTGACTCTTTTGAAGTTTTGTGTCGTTCTTTTGAGATGTTCTTTTCTGTTGTGACTTTCTCTGCTTTACTGCAACATGGAAAGAGTCCTGAGAATCTTTTTTTCTTTATACCCACAGAATCTTTAGAGGTTTTTGGTTCTAGAGTGCTAAGTTCATCTTTTTTATTCTTTTTGCAAAGTGGAAGCAGTTTTGATGATTCTTTCTTCTTCAATTCTTTTGAAGTGCTTGGCTTTTCTTCTTTTTCTTTATTGCGACAAGGAAATATGCTTGATGACTTTTTCTTAATGATTACTGAATTCCTTGAGGGTTTTAGCTTAGGGGTCTTCGATTCATCTTTTTTATCCTTTTTGCAAAGTGGAAATAGTTTTGATGATTCTTTTTTCTTAAATTCTTTTGATGATCTTTTGTTGTCTATATCCTTTGACGTTTTTGGGGGCCTTGGTATTTCAGCAATCTTTGGGCAGTGACATTTGTCCAAAACTTTTTTTATTGTTTTTATAAGCGGCGGAATCTATTTCGCAAAAACATTGATATTTTGAAGACTGCTCTCTACGTTGTTGTTGATCTTTATAAACTAACCTGGAATTAGAAGCTTCGCTTGGACTTCTGTCTTGTTGAGTTTTCCTCGAAGTATCATCATTATTCCGAAAATAGCATTTATGTGAAGCTGTATTTTTACTTGACCTTGGGAGACCCTCATTGTAATCAGGTAAATGCTGAATTGAGTATTTGACAATTGGGTCTACTCGCTTGGTTATGCCTCGATGATGAGGTTGGTCGTTGCAGCCACAATTACTATTGCTATATTTGGTAGATATATTAAATGAATCCATGTGCCTTGTTTTCCTTCTAGTAGAGATATTGCGTGCTCTACAGAAAGCCAACCCACAATCAGAACTATCTCTGTCGTCGTTTGCATATCGAATAGATAGATCTGTTTGTTCAGATTGTTCTTTCTGTCGACACTTACATTTGGAATTCCAGCAGCTTTCCTCCATTTCCTCTGGATCTTCACAATCTGAAGATTCGTCGTAATATAGTTCTTGTTCTTTGCATTTTGCCAATTTTGCAGCTTTCTTTTGCTCAAAAGCCATTAAAATATTTCGTTCGTAGCTATTTTGTTTTGGAACATCCAAATATTTTAAATTCTTGCTATTCAAGAACTCACTATGTTCTCGAACCTGTAAACAAGGCTCCTCGCTAAATATGTGATGCAAAGTTGGTTCCCTACTCTTTTGCCGAGGCTTTAAAAGAATATTCTTCAAAGCTGATCGGTTTGTGTTAAGAAATCGGCCCAAATTGAAGGTGTTGTAGCAATATTTTTCCCCTTTTCGAAGCTGGGGTAAGCGCTGCCACTGCGTCTCCGAGTGTTGCATGGACAATCATCAGGATTAAATCCATTCATTTGCAATCCTGGACAGTTTTCATAGCAATCGGCATACTTCGTTTTAGTCGTATTCTTTTTGGATGAAGCTTTCTGTGATTGTTGCCCAAATTTGCCGATCTTACTGTTTCTATCTTTTGCTTTGTTCACAGTATAGGCAACAGTATCTTTCGGAAAACGGTTTCTATCTTTTTCATGGGAGTAATTTTCCTCATCGTTTTCATCTGGGTAATCTTCAGCAAGATTATTAGAATTGTTTTGATTTGTATTTAGATTTCGCACCGCTTGGCTTAATATTTTCTTTTGTTCTTCCAATCCGACAACTGTCTTCTGCAATATCTCAATTATTTGATTAACATTGCAATTTTCATCTATCGCCGCATTAGTCACATTGGAATTGTTGAATTGATTTGAATTGTCGTAACTTTGACCGCAATTAGCGGCAATGCATCTGGGATTGGTGCGACAGTTTGCAGTTGTGTTGTTATTAAATTCATTAGCCAGATTTGAATTGTCGAAACTTTGACCACAGTTAGCGGCAATGCATCTGGGATTTGTGCGACAGTTTTCAGTTGTATTGTTATTAAATTCATTTGACTGTTTGTCGCTACCTATCATGGTTCGAGTTGTCAATGGTGTTGGAACTGTTGTATTCTCAGGAGTTGTAGGACGGACTGGTATTTGATTGCTATCCGAAATCGTTGCGGCTTCAGGCCTCGCATTGCTGTTTCTCTGATGTGTCGATATTTTCTCTGCTTTGATATTTGGTTTGGTATTGAATAGAATTCCACAATTGGGGCATTGACAGTTGCATTTAACCTCCTCATTTTTCGAATCAATTGGTACCTTATTTCTTACAGAATTTTTGCTAGCATTATCTACTTCAGCAGCTGTGGGTTCCTGAGACGTTGGACTAGAATCCGAGCCGCTATAACTAACACGTCGATTTCTCTGGGGATCATCAGGTTCAGAAACATGCTGAGGATCTTGTTGCGCATCCTTGCGGTTTTTCTGTAATACTTTTGAGGTATATGAAGTTTGCGTTGTTGCTGTAGCACATTTGCAGGTCATTTGATAATTGTTTCTATTTTGATAATTATTCTTCAACGCATCTTGTTGTTGGCTATAACATGATTGATTATATAGACAAGTGGGGTAATTCTTCCAACATTGATTCCAGCAGCAACAAGCTGGGCATTGCGGATATTCACAAGTCTGGTTAGCATAATCTAACCCAGTTGTGTTCGAATTTCTAAAATCATCGGCAGTTGGACTTGCGCTGTTTCGGGATTTATCTTTATAAGAGGACTTTCGATTTTCGAAATCATCAGCTGTCGGACTTGAGTCTTGACTCTTTCGGGATTTATTCCCATAAAATGACTTTCGATTTTCAAAATCATCAGCATTCGGACTCGAGTCTTGACTCTTTCTGGATTTATTCCCATAAAATGACTTTCTATTTTCAAAATCATCAGCTGTCGGACTTGAGCTCTTTCGGGATTTATCCCCATAAAATGACTTTGGATTTGCGAAACCTTTATCTGTTGGACTTGAGCTCTTTCGGGATTTACCTCCATTAAATGATTTTCTATTTTCAAAATCATTAACAGTTGATTTTGGGCTGTTTCGTGTTTTATCCCCATAAACTAATCTTTTATTTTCAAAATCATTAGCAACTGACTTTGAGCTCTTTCGCGATTTATCCCCATAAAACGATTTTCGATTTTCATCATCATTAACAGTTGACTTCGCGCTCTTTCTCGATTTGTCCCCATAAAATGACTTTCGATTCTCAAAATCATCCGCAGGCGGACTTGAGCTGTTTTGCGATTTATCCCCATAGTTTAACTTTCTATTTTTAAAATCATCAGCAGTTGACTTTGCAATTTTTCGAGGTTTATTTCCATAATATGATTTTAGATTTTCAGAATCATCAGCTGTTAGACTTGAAATCTTTTGGGATTTATCCGCTTTAAATAATTTTCGATTTTCAAAATCATCCTCAACTGAGCTTGAGCTTTTTCGGGATTTATCCCCATTAAACGACTTTCGGCTGGAATTATCCAAATCGAGTGACTTTTTCGAAGTACTCTTTTTCAATTTCACCGAATCAAGGGATTTTTTGCTCGTTCTGCTTCTTGAACCACGTTCTTCAGACGAAAAATCGGATTGTTTTGGGGATTTAAGGGCCGTGACTTCGGGGAGTTCTTGTTCCGTTTCTGCTATAGTCTCTTGATCCTCGCACCTGCAGTTGCAATCTTTGAAGTCTTCAGTTTCTTTGGAACTCTTTCCGTCCATGGAACCCTTTTGCAGGGTTTGCGTTTCAGCATTAGCACATTGACAACAATGGAATTGTCCATGCTCAAAGCCCACATTTCTTTTGGATAAGCCCGAGGAGGACCTGTGTTCCGGCACGCCTGTCCTCATTAAACTTTTATTTGCATCCATCTCAGACGCTGAGTGCTCCGAATCTTGAGAATTTTCTGAAAGCTCATTTTCTTTATACTGTCCTGAACGCCGCATTTTTTTATAAGGATCTGAAGGCCTTATTCCTTGATCCCATTGTGAAAGATCCATTGTGTGACGATTTTCCCCACATGATATTGGACAAGTGTCGACCATCTCGGCTTCTTCATAGGACTTTAATTCATCTCTTGAGGCAAGTCGTAGTCTCCAAGTTCCGCCAGGTTTCTTGACTTCATCGCAATTGCAAGCAAAATTGGATTGTAGATTTTTACCAGGCCGACTCTTTTTGATTATGGTGGCTGCACACGCGCATTTCATGCCCGAATTCCAATGATTCACTTTACTTTTGCGACCACTTGTCGAGGGTGGCAAACTGATTTTCTCAATACGACCCAAACGCTCTGAAGGTTGGTTTTCTATGTCCAAGGATTTTCGCATCGTTTCGGAACTAACTTCTGAAGGTGTATAACCACCGTAGTTTTTCTTCTTTTGATATGAAGGAATACTATAACTTGCATCACCGCTAAACACACGATGGGGTTGCATCTCTGGTTTTCTGGAAGCCTGTGAGACCAATGGATTTCGAATTAAAAGCCTATTCATTTCTGCAATTGTTGTGGGCGATAACTGACGCTGTTGCAACTGATGAATGTTCAATTCGATTTGAGAAGAATTCTCCGTTGGCAAATCGGCGTCCAAAGTTGTTTGCGTCTGTTCCGAAAACTTTGAGCGTGTTCCTGTTTGGCTACTCTTCAGTGTGCATTGGATACTGCTATCGTTAAATGGACCCAAGGGCTTCCTAGTTTGTTGATTGTGTTCTTGCATTATGATCACGTTTTCGTTCCGCGGAGTTTCAAAATTCCAGCTAGAGGGATATCCCACCGAACTGGCACGGGAACGTGGCTTAATGCTGTGGCTTGATGGCATTGCTAAAAGGTGGACGAAAGGTTTCTGATTGAGGTGTCTAGCTGCTTATTGATCTTTCTCTAGCTACTTACCAACTTGCTGCAGCTTTCGCCAAGGTTGTAAGAGGGTCTTGATTTTTTTCCCTCCTTCCGAAGACATTCTCTCCGTATTCCGATGCGGACTGCTGCGAAAGTTGCGTCTGCTGCGAATTTTCCTCGCCTTGCTGGGGAGACTGCTCTGCATGATGTGCACTAAATGCGAGTCCCTGGCGATCGATGGTCGCACCGAGATGCCACACCTCGGTTCGTACACATCATATAAAGGAAGTCCGCCTAGGGCAGCACTAACTGGTAATTTGGAGGGTTTTGTGCGACTCACAGCGCGACGTAGCAACAACTGATTGATGGAATGTTTCTTTTTGCGTGGGGCCACCATAGTTAAGTTAGTTCACCAGTGAGTTTCCGCCTTAGGCTAAGTAAAGTTCAGATTCCTACGAAATTTATTAATATTTGAATTCATTTTTGTAAAGTTGACAGCACACTTCGTTTGAAATTGATTTAATTAATTTATTTTTTTGTTTGTGGGAATCGGCGATTTTGAGACGGAACAATTTATGTGGAGTTCAGCACCAGGGACAGCATGGATTGCAGCAGTTGTTGCAGCAGCTGTTGTTGCTCTTGTTGCAGCAATGAAAGCTGCATGGATTGTGACAGCAGCAGTTGCAAAATTTCGGCTTGGGTTCGATGACAAATGGAGGATTCGCGAATCTACTATTGAACGGAAGTTGTTTGCGTTTCTTGCGCTTTTTCCTTGCATTCTTTGCCAAATAGCAAATGCACGAATCGCTAGGAATTAAACTCTCGAGGGTCTTTTCCAATGCTCCCATGTTGTTGTCACACAAGCATTGTTCATCCTTTTCTTCATTCGTTGTTCTGGTGTTTGTATCTTGGCGTGGGCAGTAACAGCAACCACGTTTATTTTTACGTTCTTGTCCAGAATCAGATCTGCAAGGTGTGGTTTTTTGTTAAAAAGTTCTACTATAGTTTAAAAGATATCTTACCCCTTTGAGCTGTGAGCTTTAGCGGTGTCTCTGTAGTAACGGTTATTTATGGATATCACTAACTATATTATTTTCTTTCAATCTTGTTATCTTACCTAAGGTTTATGATCTGATTTTGGTCAGGAGCGCTGTGGGGAGATTTATGAGATCTGGTCGAAATGGAGAATTAAAATCGGACTTACTATTCAACGGACTTTGCTTGAGCTTGATTGCTGCCATAACTCTTCAAGCTGCAAAGCAAATAATGATAAGGCTGAACGTTAATTGAGAACTTGTGCTTACGTGGAACTGTGGACATTTTCTGGGTTATGGCCCGTCCAACCTCCCTTCTGATAGCCACCAATTGGATAACGTGATGCCAAAGTGTAGCCATTAGGTAGATTAAACGGCTGATAATTAACTTGATATTCCGTCTTGGGATAAGGTATGGGCGGCTGATAGTTGCCAGAAGCTCCGCCAGGAACTCCGCCAGAAGGTCCGCCTGGAACTCCGCCAGAGGCAACGCCAGGAACCCCTCCAGAAGACTCGCCATGTTTGCTAACAGTGACTGACTTTAAATTGGAAATATAATTGGATAGCGAAGTTGTATCTACTTGACGACTATGACTAGGATGGTTGGCCTAGGCTGACGCTGTTGCACCATCGGGCTGCCATAAGTCCTGAATTGTCCTTGAGATGCGCTTTGGGCTGGAGAAACCTGCTCATTAGATGGCCAGGTAGAACCCGCTTGGGGCAATTGTGATTGCGAAGCACACTTTGTGTTGGAGTCATAACTTCTCGCTTCTGGATCAATCTTAGGCAACACTTCCATTTGCCATGTTGACGGATGCGCATTAAATCGATGCCAACAATTGATTGGAATTGAATAACCTAAGTTAGCAACTCCGCCAAGATCGAAAGCATGTCCGTTGCCGTGCTGTGAAGGTACAAAAGAACTTATGCTCTCTTTGTGATGATGTTCTTGTCCCGGTGTCGGAGCTATCTGTTCTTCTCCGCAGTGGTCCGGCTGCTGAACAGGTTCTTCCATCTTCTGTTCTAAGCCTGTCGCCATTGTACGATTTTGCGTCCTGCTTTCATCCACGAACTTGATTGTGTTCGGCATATATTCAATCCATTGCCCCCTACTGGCTGATGAAATTCCAAATGTACTAAATGTGTCACACAATCTCCAATCTTGACTATTCCATCATGGCAACCTCTGTCCAGCCGCTGGGATATGTTGCCAGCGTATCGAACTTGGCAATGGTGCCGCCTTTACAGCGGCCGAAGCGATTGACAAACTCCTTGGCTTTGGCTTCCTTGGCTTTCTGCTCCTCCTCTTCGAGCATCTGCTGAAATCTGGCCGTCTCCGATGACCTACAGTGACGCCTTTGGGAGTCTTCGGTGGCCTCGCTCATTGTGCTAAGCACACGCAGCTTGGTAAGCGCAGGCCACGAAGGTTGTGCCATTGTTGCCGCCCGATTGGCACTTTCTGAACATTTCCTGGTATAAGCTGCGGTTGCTTTCGATGCCATGGATGTGGCACCTCCTGATGTTCTCTGGGCTACTGGTGTTCTCCTGATTGCTGTTGATTCCTTGCTGCTGCTGCTGTAGGGAGTCTCGCTCTTGCTCACCGTATCCTTGACAAACCTGACCTTGCCTTGGCTTTTGCTCAGACTTTTCTTCGCCTGGAGTGCGGAACACTTGTAAATGCGCACCAGCTTCATTGGCTTTTCTACATTACTGGTGGTATTGACGCCTTTGTCTGTGGTGGCAATGAAGTCCTTGGCTTGCAGATTCTCGGTGTCCGTGGCTTCACTGACTGTCTCACAAGAATCGGTTTGTTGGAGTTTGTCGCAGCTTGACATGTTCGTATAATTATTCTGTTCCGTTTCCAGTTCGGCAAGGCTGCGTTGCGCCGTCTCATACCAGTCATCGAGCAGGCTGCTTTGCTCACTGGGCTGCGGAAGATGCTCCTCAAACATCTCTGGTTGATGCCTAGTGCCCGCTGCACAACGCACTGTCTTACCCGGAATAGTGTCCTGGTTGGAGTGCAGTTGATGATGATGCGGACACATAAAACTGTCATCTGACTTGAAGTCTGGAGCACAGTTGACACCGCAAAAATGTTGACAGTATTTGCTAGGACACCACATCGTTGTGCCGCTGTCCCGCTTCGTCTCCTTTACCTGCTTTGGCACTTCAATCACAGAAGCAGCAGCAGCAGTAGCTCGCTTTTTACGTGGTCGCAGACGGTAACGTTCAGGGGCAGTAGTCGACTGTGGCGGAGGCGTTGGCGGCATGATGACCAGCGGCTGCACAGGCATCACTTTCACTGTGCGCTTAACTCTACCCTTGGACGGCGTCGTCCTTAGCTGTTGCCACATATTAAGCTGCTTTAGAGGATTCATAAAACTGGGTGGATTTGCTGGCAACTCTGGCAGCAGGTACGGGTCGAGATCGAGCTGCTGCGTCTGCTGCTCAGCCTGCAGTGCCATGTAGTTGTCCAGTCGAAACATTGTCTGACGCACCAGATCCGTCAGTGCTTGCAGTTCATTATTGCCAGTGGGCTGTGGCGATCTTTCTTCCCATGGGAACGATTCTCTGGTGTCACTTTCCATTCTGGTGGCTGCGGCATCGCCAACTTGCTCGTTGGCACCCGGGCTTCTCTCGAGAGCTTCGATCGCAGACCTCAGTGCTGTGATGAGTTCACTGGGCGATGAATTATTGTCACCGGATAACTGTGATACCTCGTAACCGCCATAGCCAGAGCTCAGACTCGGCGTAGTTAGATTGTAAATAAGATTTGATCCCTGCATATGCTCATGCATTTGCTCGAATTTACTGTCATTGTGTGAATAACCTAATAAGTTATCAATGGGCATCCTTGCTTCTTGTAGCATTCTCTTGTCATTCGCCTCAATGTCAACATAAAGCTGTTGCATGCAACTTATTCTTGTTGGCACTGTGGCGTCTTCTTGCTGCTGCGTTTTCTGCAAAAACCTTGACGTGAACTGTTCCATTACTCGCGATACTTTGGTGATTCAATAAGAGTTTGTACTCCTGATCCATTCGTTTCGTCTGCCCACAAGCTAGCGAAAATTTTAGTTTTTGAGATCTTCTATCGTTGACGAAAATTTTGAAATGATATTCATGGCCGTGATGATAAGTTTGCCAGCTTTTCAAAAACGGAATATTTGCAATTATAATAAAAATTGTTTAATTTTCAATTAGAATTTGTCTATTAAATGCAGCTTCAGACTACTTACTACCATATGCCTTGGATTCCATCTGATTAAAACTCCCTATATATACTTAAATCAGCATGTAATTTGATATTTTTAAATGTAATTATTAATTAAAAGAAATAAAGACAAAACAATAAGTCTTTTAATAAAGGAAAGATACAACAAAATGAGGTAAGGAACAATATAGAAAACTGGACAAATTAAAATATATATATATATTTTTTTAGGTAAGTATTAATATTACAATAGATTTGTATTAAATAAAAATTATCATGAATTACCAGGAGATCATAAATCAGCAACAAGCGATAATACAGAAAGTCGATTGCGCCACGTCCTCCCGCTCTGAGAGGATCTCTTTATTCTTAAATACTGCGGGGTAAATCCTCTTGCTGCTCTGTTATGTTCTCCTGGTATTGCAAACCGGCCGGTTGTGATTGGTGTTAGCCAATTTTAGTTCTAGCGAATGGTCAAAAAGTGTAAAATCAACAAGTGAAATACCAGGAGAACATAAATCAGCAGCAAGCAACAATACAGAAAGTAAATTGCACCACGTGCTTCCGCTTTGAGTGGATCTCAGTGTTCTAAAATACAGCGGGGTTAATCCACCTGCTGTTCTTTTATGTTCACCTCATTGCTACGATTCATACCCAAAATTTTTGTAATTTTCTTTTTATCTACTAGGCTAACAGAAGTGTCCAGTAGGTAGCTGCAGACAAAGTTACTTCGCAACGTTTTCAATTCTGACCAATCAGATTAAAGCTCTCGCTCTCAGGATCCACAAAAAAGAGCACACGTCTTAAAAATTGATCAATGGCAGCAAATCATATTTGGCTCCATTTCTAGATAAATCCACGTTCTACTCTATTATGTTCGCCTGGTATTTCAGTTGCTCCACGTGGCCAAGTATTCTAAGATTGGGAAGATGACTTTGCATTTTTCTATGGTTGACACCACTCCCCTATACAGGTTTTGTGACACACTTTCTTCAATGCGGTCATTTTTCATATGAAATATCGGTAATCAATATTTCACTGGCTTGCTTGATTACCCGCTACCTATTAGGGGTATTATACTTACTGTCAACAAAACCGATTGGCATACTAAAAAGGACGAATATCCTGCGAACACCCAAGGACTTTTTTGTATAGTGAAAATAGCGTATATTACGGTCTTATCCTGTCTGATCCTTCCGTGCTTTGTGCCAATCGACGCCTATTGGTGAGGTCTGTTATTCTGCCAAAGGATATTCAAATCGTCCTTGTGGCTCTCATGTTATCCTGCAATTTGTGATTTCCTCGCCTTGCTCAAGAAGTTGTGACAATAAAAAAAGTGTAGCATAGCCCAAAGGCGCAACATTTAAAAGCAAAAATAAGAAAATTCCGACTTGATATAAATAAGATATCTATATATTAAATGTGTTGCAAATCTTGACTTATAGATGAATTGTTTAAATAAATCGATTTTTCTAGACTCGTAACAGTTGAACGTTTGTATTTATTTAGGTTTTTATAACACGCATATCATCATAATCATATCTAACAAAGCTTTGCACTAAGTTGTAATTACTTTCGTTAATAATTTATTTAAAATGTTTTTTGTTTTATATATTAATTTGTTGTTTTTGTTTACTTTGAAAGTGTTCCTGAGGTCACGATGGCAATATAGTACTAGTAGGTACCGTGTTTTGTAGTCGCTGCTTTGTTTGCTAAGTTGATTCCATCAATGATTGAAGATTAGCAATTGGATTTGTTTAAATTTTATTAAATAAAATATGTAGTATTTAACAATGAGCCCGATCGATCGATGTTCACATCTTAGCGCTAGCTTAAACTCTCTCTTTTTATATAGTTTTTAGTTGTTAGTTGTTGCATTTTGGCTCCTAACATTGGACTTTAACAAAAGTAAAGCACACACGAATAATAAAATATAATATCAAAAAAGAAGTTATTCTTGTTGTTGTTAATTGATTTATTGCTGATCCTCGGGTGCGGGCAGCTTCTCCCAGGTGGGCTCCACGCCCCAGATCTCGCGTGCATACTCGGCAATAGTGCGATCCGATGAGAACTTGCCGCTTGATGCAATGTTGTTGATGGACATCTCCAGCCACTTGGCTTGGTTCTATAAAATAGTTGAGTACTTCGATTAGAGATCGATCTACATAGAGAGGAGTCTGAGGTAACTTACCTGATAGGTCTTGGAGACCAGATCCTGCGCCTTGATGTACGCATCGTAATCAGCCAGCAAGTAGTAGTGATCGTATTTGAGAAGGATGTCAGCAATGTTCTTGAACTCGTTGGGATTGCCGGGGCTGAAGAAACCACCCTGGATCTGATCGATCACCTGCTTGACCTCGGGATTGGTGTTGTAGTAGTCGTAGGCATTGTAGCCCTTCTTCTTGAGGGCTTCCACCTCTTCGACGGTCATGCCGAAGATGAAAATGTTATCCAAGCCCATTTCCTCGGCCATTTCCACATTAGCGCCGTCCAGGGTGCCAATGGTGAGAGCACCGTTCAGCTGGAACTTCATGTTGCCAGTGCCCGAAGCCTCGGTACCGGCTGTGGAGATCTGCTCGGACAGATCGGCGGCGGGCATAATTTTCTCGGCCAGCGTAACGCGGTAGTTCTCCAGGAAGATGACCTTTAGTTTGTCGCCAACAATGGGATCGTTGTTGACCACATTGCCGACGGCACAGATCAGCTTAATGATCTGCTTGGCCACATAGTAGCCAGGAGCAGCCTTGCCACCGATCATGATGGTGCGTGGCGTGAAGTTGGCTGTAGGATCCTTCTTGATGCGGTTGTACAACGTGATTATGTGCAGGCAGTTCAGAAGCTGGCGCTTGTACTCATGGATACGCTTCACTTGGATGTCGAACATGGAGGCGGGGTTCACCTTAACGCCATAGTCCTTCTCCAGAATGGCGGCCAATTTCAATTTGTTCTCCTGCTTGACGCGAGCCACATTGCGCTGGAAGTTGGGGTCCTTGGCCCACTTCTTCAAGGCAACCAGCTGATCCAAATGCACGGGCCACTCGTCACCGATCTTCTCGGCGATCAAATCGGAAAGTCCGGGATTGCAGAGCAGCAACCAACGACGTGGGGTAATGCCGTTAGTCTTGTTCTGGAACTTCTTGGGATCCATTTCGTAGAAGTCATGGAACAGAGAATCCTTGAGGATCTGCGAGTGAATGGCGGCGACACCGTTGACGGCATGCGAACCGACAATCGACAAATGGGCCATGTTGATGCGCTTCTCGCCATCCTCCTCGACCAGCGACATGCGACGCATGCGATCCAGATCCTCGGGGAACTTCTTCTTTACATTCTCCATGTGCAGGAAATTAATGTGATATATGATCTGCAAATGGCGGGGCAGAATCGACTCCAGCATGGAGACGGGCCAACGCTCCAGAGCCTCAGGCAGCACAGTGTGATTAGTGTAGGCGCAAGCGCGTACTGTAATGTCCCAGGCTTTCTCCCATTCCAGGTGCTCCTCGTCGACGAGGATGCGCATCAATTCGGGGATGGCCAACGAGGGATGCGTATCGTTCAGCTGGATAGCGACCTTGTCGGGGAAGTGATCGAAGGTGTGGCGCACGGCTTCGCGAGAGCCAAACTTGGAGGCCTTGTAGCGACGAATGATATCTTGGAGGGTGGCAGCGCACATGAAGTACTCCTGCTTGAGACGCAGTTCCTTGCCCTCGAAGAAGTTATCGTTGGGATACAGCACACGCGAGATGTTCTCGGCCAAGTTGCGGTCGAGCACGGCCTGAATGTAGTCACCATCGTTGACTGCACGCAACAAAACAATTGGATTAGTTAAGGATTACATGGATATCCCATTAATGACTTACAGAACTTCAGGTTAAAGTCGATGGGCGACTTGGCGGACCACAGACGCAGCGTGTTCACATGGTTGTTGGCATAACCGGGAATGGGATTATCGTAGGGCATGGCATAGACCTTCTGGGTGTCCACCCACTTCTTGCCCTCGGGTGTATCAATCACACGACCGTAAAAGTTGATAGGCAACATGAATTCGGGACGTGCCTTCTCCCATGGGTTGCCAAAACGCAACCAATCATCGGGCTCCTCCACCTGCTCGCCGTTCTTGATCTTCTGGGCGAAGATGCCGTACTCATAACGGATGCCATAACCATAAGCAGCCAGACCCAGAGTGGCCATCGAGTCGAGGAAACAAGCGGCCAAGCGACCGAGACCACCGTTGCCTAGACCAGCGTCCTCCTCCATCTCCTCAAGGTTCTCAATGTCCAGACCCAGCTGGTACATGGCCTCCTCGCACTCGCTCTGGATGCCCAAGTTGATCATGGTGTTGGTCAACGATCTGCCCATGTAGTACTCCAGCGACAGATAGTAGACGCGCTGCAAAATGAATTGGAGAATTGGTATATTAAATTAAATTGGTATATACGGGGATAAATGTGAAGTTAGTGATAAAGCTGGACATTGTAAGATACAAGTATAACCTTCTCAAGTAGTAGAGTTTAACTATAACTTTGTCAAGTAACAACTTGAAGATATCATGCAAGATACAACTATGATTCTGCTAAGTAAAGACTTAAAGATACCCTGTAAGAATTTATATTTAAATTATAACTCGTCAAGCCTATAAGTAAATTATATTTGCTCCATATTATGTGTTTAAGCTTTTTAAATAATCCTTATCAGCTAGTTTTCTGTATTTTTGAGCTAGTCTTGACTCGAAGATACCCTATAATAACAATTATGATTATTATAAACCATCATTTTTAAAAAATGTTATGTATAGAATTCCACAGTATTAAGTTTAAGTTTTTAAGAAAGAAAATTTCCACATTAAGAATGTTGTAATTAGATGGATGACATAGGAAACTTTTGCTTTGCATATACATATATGTATACTGGAAAAAACAATATTATTTCATCATATCAACTACTAAATTGTCTCAAATATATTCTCGACCTGTAAATACTCTGTTAAAGCACATGGCATTAAGTAATGTAATTGAAAGTTCACCCAACTTATAGATTTGTAGTTTGCTCTAATGAGGCAGCTGCTCATTGTAAAGACAGCTGTACAGCCGCTGATTGGAAGCGTGATTAGGTGGCCCATTTACCCAGTTAGGGGGGAATACTCTACATATGTTTAGCCAGTGATTTTTTGTTTAGAAGGTCACCTAGCTCAAATTATATAGTCACAAGCGTCGTCTTATCAATCGGTTGCTAATTTGAGGCTCATAACTATAAATAGTTTGGATGGCTATTACATTGACCGGTTCGATGCGGTTCGATTACGATCACGATTGATTAGCTGCACTGATAGATAGAGGCATAAGGCATAAGGGGCATTACTTTGTTCCGATTGCACTTGATTGCACATGCTATGAAGACATGTTTCTATGCACTGGGACTATCTATGGAGTGAATGCACATAGTTAGTTGAATAATTATCTGCTTGCATTTGTGATCAGTGCTAATGTGATCTTGAGTTGCGTGTTTTGTTTTGACGACAGCAGCATCGACATCGACATCATCATCATCATAATCATCATCGTTGACTGTCGCCAGCAAATAATATAGTTCTATGCGCCACTTGATAACCATATCAACTACGCACTCATCAGTCCTTTTTTAATAGGGTTCAAAGGGTTCAAATGCCTCTAGGTAATGCTAAAACTAATTAGTGTAACGTAAAACACAAACATCGTTTGTTTCCTTTAAAAAAGAACACTTACAATATAGAATATACAACTATGGTAGATAGATATTTTTATGGAGGAGATTAGGCAAGTAATTCCCTAATATCGATAGCGTTCTGGCCATAACAATTTATTAATCAGGCCCAGAGAGTGCAAAGAGAGAGAGCAGTAGGGTGCGAGAGAGAGAAAGAGAGAGCTGAACATATGTTTCTTTCTGCTGCGGTCGCGAAAACTATGATAACAAAATGCCGTTTTGTTTGCACTTCTGTAATCGAACCTAGACCTATATATGTATTAACGGGCATATGCCCGAGTTATATTATTATTTATTGCCCATATAAGAGTTATATAAGGCGAGAACGCTAGCTAATTGAGTTTCCAACAGCTGCTCAAATGAATAAACCCTCAAATGTCGCTTATAACTATTAACATGCGAATTTCACAAAAAGAGTTCGTTTAATGAAAATATTTTATTTTTATTTTATGTGCATATGAATAAAGTAAATGAAATGATGATAAGAACAGATATACTGACTGCTATTTTTAGGGTTCGAAATTAAATTTAATATAAATTGATTTGTAAATCTTAAATTTTTTAAATAAATTTAGTTTGTGAAATTATCTTTATTGACACCTTGACTCGCTGATAAATGACAATTTAATCGAATTCTGATCTATGTATAAGAAAATACTTGCTACTTTTTTTCGGCTGGCATAAAGTTCGATTACCCCAATTGACCTGCCATCAATTGGTTGAAGAACGCGTAGAGTTCATCAATTGAAAGAAGTAGTGGAATAAAACCATTGAAGAATCGCATTCAATTAGTTTTAAGTGTAACTAGTTTCAACTTGTCACAGACAACGCAGCTGTTGCCCTTAGCATAAGTATCTGTTACTGCTGTGACGTATCTGTGAGATACAATGGATCAAAGCACTGGCTCGTTGCGTGCTCTAATTGCATGTAAGGGCCTAATGAAAGTGTAGCATCAAAACATCAGCGAACAAACGAATGAACCCTATGGAAATTTTCATTATTGTCGTTATTTTTATGGAACCAAAATAAATACGCAACGCCGCACACACAGATACAAATACAAATACATATAGACATACATAAACAACTACATGAGAAACTAGCACACCAGTCGAAAAGCGAAAGAAATACGGGAAAAAAATAAAATAAATGAAAATTTTCCTGCTGGCGACGATGGCGCCGAACGTCGAGCGACTCTCGCTTTTGTTAATAACCTTTGATTGACCTTGAAAATATGTATCTACAATGTATGTTTTGTCCGCCAATCCGACACTATGTTAGGCCTTATATTATGTACAATATATCTTGTCTATATCTACTCATTCTTGTCTTGCTCTCACTCATATTTCTGCTATTGTTGTAGCGCTGCAGTTTAATATATTTAAATTGACAAATATTTATGACTATATATGTATGTATGTAGTCAATCGAGTATTTAACAGCTGGTGCTGGTCACCCCCAAAAAACTATCTGCTATGCAAATGTATCTCAAAGATATGTATGGAAAATTGAAAGTGATTGAACAAGAGACAGACGCACAGCAACTTTTACCCACTGACATTCAGGCAAGGACAAATTTCCAAGCCCCCCAACAACCCCTTTTGCTCACTCTCTTTCTCTGTCTTTTTCTCGCTCTCTTCATTTTGACAGCTGAAATTCGCACGCCTGCAGCACGTGATTGATTGTTTCTGTGTGTGTGTGTGTGTGTGTGAGTGTGTATCTTAGTTAGACTTGTCTCGTCGGCGGCTAAAGCTTTCGTTTGACTCGTTTTAAAGTCAGCTGAGAGGCCCAGTTGTAGTTGTACTTGCAAGTCACCTATCTTAGTCTATACGACTAGCAAATTCGCTATAATTCGCATTTATAATATGAACATATATTAATAATATATGCTTCCAACCATTTGCTGTTCGTTGAAATTCTTTAAAATTTACAACACTCATGAATCATAAGAAATGAATTAATTGTTAGTCAAATTCAGAGCAATTAAAATGATTTAAGCAATTTAACTCAAAACAACATCTGTAAATTCGTTGTTCAACAAAATTTTATTGTGGAGTAAAAAAAATAAAACATAAACTAATTTTTTCATAATAATTAGAAAGATTTTCCAAACAACTTTAAGCATAGTATTTATGAAGAAATTAAATTTATAGGAATGGAAAAATTTGATTTGAAGTTCTTAGTTTTTTCTATGATGCTTCGTTGTAACGTCTTGCTTAAGCTTTCATTTTTAATAAAATCGCTATTATATTTAAAAAAAAAAAAACAAGTTTTATATTTTTAAATATTTTGTTTCCTAGCATTTTAAACTCTTTCGTGTTTTAAAGTGACAGGGCATAGAAATTCCTATAAATCTAATGTAGAACTCATATTTTAGGTGACTTTAAAACTGCGTGTGCGATGTGTGTCTGTGTGCGTGTGATACAGCTGCTATTAATATTTTGTTTTTTTCCCTTTATGCTATGTAGCTAGTAACTGATAGAGAAGGAAGAAGAGCGGGTTAGTGGGGGTCTAGTCAGCTGGTCTGGCAGTCTTGTATGGCAATATAGCATTGGAGCCACCGGCTTTTCGGCACGATGTCTATCTATAGTATAGATGCGATATAGTACTACAGAGTAGAAGAGTATTTTCAATTTCGAGTAGTGAAAGTAGTTGAAGCGTTCGATCGCCTTCACACGTTTTTGGCACTCGTCCCACTGCACTTCAGCCGAAAATTGAATGCAGGCAATTAGGTAAAGGCAAAGCCAAAATGACAAAAAGAGAATAAAAGAAGAAACGGCAACAACAAAATGTGCAAGCAAAATAAAAATGGGCAAATGATAATGAATGTTGTGCAGCAGCAAACGGGGCGAGCGACGAAAACAAAAATGCAAACATAAAAGAGAAGTTAATGAAAAATACGAAATAAAATGAAAACCAAAAGTTTCTTCTTGGCCAATGCAAGAATTGAGAGAGAGAACGCAAAGAATTCGTATTGAAAGTGCAACGCGCAATAAGAATGTCGTAATACCCAAAAAAAAAGAAATCAAATCAAAACCTGCTGCTGCTGCCTTTTTATTTTTTTGGATACCACAGAAAATAATTCGGTCAAAGGCGCAACAAAAGTTGGGTTAGGTTTTTTTCCTCTTCACCTCCATGGAAAATGCCAGCAGAAATAATCAATAAAGGGGATGGGGGAAAGTGGCTCGCTCACCTTGGGATCCTTCTCATAGTAGTGCTGCTGTGTGCGAATCCAGCGACCGACCATGTTGTCCTTGACGGTGTTGGCCAGAGCAAAGTAGTAATCACGCAGCGTGGACACATTGCGATCCTTGACCAGAGTGTAATGCAAGTGGCGATTGAAGTTCTTCTTCACCTCGGTTACGTTGCCCACCTCAGCGATGCCGCGCACCGAAATCTGCTTCCTGCGATCCGCGTCCGATTGTGGCTTCGACATTTTGCCTTTGACTCTCTGCTGCTAACTGAGCTAGATGCTACACTGGTGCTATATGTCACTAGGTTCTGCTTCTACTTCTGCCGCTGCTTCTGCTGCTGCTAATGCTGCGTGGGTGCGTGTAGTCCCCTCTCTCTGTCACTCTCACACACAAGAACGTAAAGACGTGAACTTGTGAACGCGACGAACAGCGAAATAAGTAAACGATGCGCGACCAAAAACCACAGACAACCGTTCGCTGCTAAATCCGGAGCACTTCTCAGGCGGCGTGCAGTTTTCGCATGCGTTATTAGTCACGAGAGCTTTCGCTGCTCTCTCGCTGTAGTACTATTGGGTATACTGGCTGCACACAACGCCCAAGCCACAGCTACAGGTCACAGCTGAAAGAATGAATGTATATTAGTGATTGGTATATTCTTAGCGTGCAGGGTATTTTACCGTCACTACAAACACTTCAGCTGGTCACTCTCGGTTTTCTCATGCAAAGCTTTCTCTCGCTCTCTCTCGATGGCGCTCTAGTAAACAACTCTGCGTTTTTTGTCTTATCAGCGCGTTAAATTCTCCGTTGTCAGCGTCATTTTGCAATTTTAGGCATTGTACAAAAAGTTTTTATGTTAATGTTAAATGCATTGAATGCAATGCTTCCATTGCGCTCTTTACACACCTCTCGCTCTCTCATACTCACGTATCGTTCTCGCGCGCGCACTGTGTCCCAGTCACCTTGTACGAAGGTCATACATGCGTATTGTTTATTATTTTTTGTCGTCTCATGCTTTTTGTTTTTCTTTGCGATTGCCCATGTTGCACGCCCTCTAGCGCTGAGCTTTCGAAACTGCTATTGCAAAGCAATTGCTAGACGGCACAGAGCAGCATTTTGACATTCACAAATGTTAACTGACAAAAGCTGTTTGATTTTTAATGAGCGCATGATTGAAACGATTGCGAAAGTAAATTAGTTTTATTAGTTTATTTTTATTTGAAATTTTGACGATCATATCAACTGTTTGATCTTCTCTTTTAAATGTAATAAGTAAGAACATTGTTGTCGCTGTCTATCATATAGCAAACTTACTGCACATTTATGTGATATATGTGAGTTTATGTAAATGAAGATCGTTATCTTGAAATTCTTTGCACGTGCAAAAATTTCGTCATTTTCTCGCTTTGATGATGATTTTTCATGTTTTCACTTACAATTTACATACATATAGTATATATATATATATATATAGAAATATCATTTTAAAGTGTTACATAATATGCAAAAATATCTATTGTTTATTATACGGGAGAAAAAACGACGCCTAAAAAAGTTATCAGTTTTCCTTACAAACATTTCTGCTTTCTAGCTGCACTTAACTTTTTTTTTGTTCTTGTATAATATTTGTTGGATGTAAAAACGTTTTCGAAAGCAACTCAAACATAAATCTTTCACTTTCAATATTTCATTAACAATGAGCAACAAATAGTTACAATAAAAACATTTAAGCTACAATGATTATGATGATCTTAAAACGTTGGCGCAATAAAACTCAACTTTGCTGTGCTACACAAAAATTTACATTAAATATTTGATTTAAGTTGTGTGTGTTTTCTTTATGATGTAAAATGCTTACAAATTAATTGTTGTACATAAGTAAATGTTTAAGAAAACAAGGCAAAAGCTGTTTGTTATTATATGTATAATATGCAATTTGTTTAAGTTATCGAATGTGCTTTCGAGGAAGTATTATTTCTTCCCATTCTGAAATTCTATCGCTCTCCCCTCTTCTTAGTGCAACTCGATTTCGCTCGCACATTTGGTCCAATCTCTACTCGAGTTGCAGCTGCATTTGAATTTGCTTTGAATGGAGGGACGAAGGGTTTAAGGACGAACAGCCTAATTTTGATACAATTGCTAAACGAAATAAGAGAAATAAAAATATTACAAACAAAAGCGAACAAAGGAAATTCACTTAAGAATATCTCGTATTTTACTTCATTTGTTTTTTATTTTGATATTTTATATAAAATACCAACAAAAATTATAATTAGAACTAAAGCAAAAAGAGTTGAATTAGAAAAAAAGTTGCTAATAAAAATGGGTGTACAATTGTTGAAAGGCTTTTTGCATAGTCTTGCTAATTATGCATTTTGTTTAACTAAATGATTAAATAATAAAATGTGTTTATTTTTTATTTACTTCTTTTAATTGGGTTTTGTTTTCGCTAAAAATTTCGCATAAAAAAAGGAAATCATATTGGAACCGAGGAAACTTTAATTGCATTGCTGTGACTGTGTTTTTTTTTTGTTGTTTTTTGATTTGTTTATATACTTGTTTACTTTTCGTTCGATTAAAAACTTAAAGACACTTGGACAATGTTGAAACTTCTACGATGTGAGTTGATATCTTCCGCTTTATCGATTTCTTTCCTTTGATTAGCTTTTTATTTAGGGTTTACATTGCAAGTTGCTGTGGTTGTTGTTGTTGTTGTTGTATGTATGTAGTTATACAATTAAATATGTATTTATTTGTTATGCCCCGATGAATATTAAACCATTCAAATAATGCTTAATAAATAAATAAACATGTTGTTGCTGCTGCTGCTGTTGTTGTTAGTTGCGGTTGCTGACGTTGTTGCAGTTGCTGATGCTGATGTTGTTGCTTTCTATTTGTCCTTCTCGGACTCAGTTGCAGCCACAGGCTTCTTGCCAATGGGAATAGCCACCCGGATTCTGCAAAGGGAATAGAATAGAATAGAATAGAATTAGTTATATGGAACAGATTGGACCTCCTTTTGCTTTAACTCACTTGTCGGTGATCTCTGTCAACTTGGTGCGCACCAAATCCAAGTAGGTATCGATCGACTGCTTGTTGTTCTCATAGACCTTGGGCAAGGTGAACAGCGAGACAAAGGCTATGCAAGAAAGAAGAAAATTAGTTTGTGGCTAGAGGAATGAAACTTGATTCAGACTCACCCAGAATGACCAGAGTCATGCCATTGAACCAGGCGCCAATGTAGGTGAAGACCCACAGAATGACACCGAATTTAATCGAATCGATCAGATCCTCAACCAGAAACAGACGCCTCAGCTCAGCAGTGAAGCCATTCAAATGGGCCACAGCCACGCCGGCAATATGCTGAACCTTCTCCTGTGACAGCGTCAGATCCAGTTCCAGATATTCTCTGCAAAAGTTGGAGGAGTACGTTAAAATTTATAATTGCGAAAATAGTGACAGTCACACTCACTTGAAGGGATGTCCATCGTTTGTCTTTTGTACGGCCTGTGTCACCGATTTGTAGATTCTGAAGGCGACGGTGCCGAAGAGTGCGAGAAGCGACAGATAGGCAAACACACTGATCACGGAGAAGCTGGAGATGGCCACCAAGGTGACCAGGCCGGCGCCAAAAACAATGCCTGATTTTTTCACATCACGCCAGTAGATGAGGGATTCCACTGCAAGAAGAACAAAGAGAGGATAGAATGAGTTACAGTTTTACAAGCAGTAGAGTAAATTGCACTTTTTCAAGCAGTTGAGTAGACTAAGTTACAGTTTGAGCACCTCTACAGTTTTACATGCGTGACGCCATTTCATTTTCATCACGGTTGACAAGCGACTGCGTGCGACCAAAATATACAAAAGCACACACACACATGCACACACATCACATAGATCGTTAAGACCAGCTGTCTAAATGTGTATGTAGTCTGTGTACAATATGTATATCTTTTGGCTGAGCAGCAATTATGCAATCTTTGAGATACACGAACATTTTGTAGCATAAATTGCAATGCATTCGCTGCCGCCGCTTGCAGGTAATAATTGTTGTTGTTGTTGTTGCTAGCACTATACACCACTATTAGCCACAGCTAATACACACATATATATTATATATGTATATACTATATAGATAGATAGTACATGTAGTTCTTTATAAATGTGTATATATCTAAATCTCCCCCTCTTAGTGATTCGCCCCCACACACACTCACAGATTTTGTTCGACATTTTCTTTTCGGGTTCGTGATTTTTCGTGTGGTGTGCCGCGCCGTGCCGTTCGTTGCCAACTTTTATACTAGACACACAATCTTATTTGGCCTCTGTGCGCATTACGGTTCGGGATTGTCCGGACCCCAGCGCCGGACAAAAGAGCAAAAGCCAAAAGACTCACAGAGAGCAAAGAGAGAGCGAAAGATCAGTTCAAAGAGCGCAAGTGCGGAACGGATATGAATCGGAACGCTTAAACAGCGATCTATACAACTAAAACAAAAAGTATTTTTTTTTTTGGATATATGCGTAATCCAAATTGTAGAATGGTTCTTTAGTCCCCCCCCACCCTTTCAATTGAGACACGACGATAAGCAGTCAATGCACCCGCTCATTGCTCTCATCGAAAGCGAATTTTACCTAAATTGAAATTGAAATGGATAATGGATTTCAATTGGTTTCACCTATAAATAGTTTAACTCGTTAAACAATAAACAATTCGCTTGACGGGCCATTGAAATGCGATTAATTTAACACAATTTTGTATAGATGTGTTTTTCTCTCATCGCTACTTCTGCTTCCTCTTTCTATTTATAAAACACTTTTTCAATTGTGGATGTTTTTGTCGGAACAAAGATATTTTTTATTATTTCGTTAGCTACACCTCGCAAAATAAACATTTGCTAGCGAGATAGTTAAAGGAACTAGTAAATTTTAAATATACGTATATGTATTTCTATTTTATGTGTTTTCTTTGAATATTGAGTTTAAGAGTATTCACTATCTTAGGAATATTGATTAAATTTTGCAATAATTGTAATTTTTTTTATATATAATTTTTATAACTAAACACAAATTATCTATCATAAGTATTTCAAGCAGTACACTGCTTGCTATGCGTTTGTCCACGTTAGCACGCAAGCAGTGCGTTTGACGTATATTATTCATGTAATAAATCAAAGCCTAGGGTATCTGCTAGTCAACTTGTTGTAATTTAACAGTTTGTTAGCTGTTGTAGAAGAAAATTGAAATGCATAATTAAGTGTTGAGTCGGCTGTTTGGCATCTCTCGCATAAGGAATCACATCTGCTTGTCGAATATAATATTCGGAAAATGCATTCGGAGAGAAAAACCCACGCGAAATAAACGAGATTTGAAGCTAGACAAAACAGAGCGACTGCTCAAAATCATTCCCGTGTGATTCCCGATGAGCTAAATAGCGGATATACGACTTTTGGTGAATAATACTACAAGTGATACAGCTAAGCAAATATCAGTTTCGGGTTATTATAATAGTCGACGACGAAACCCGTTTTACAGCCCATAGGGGGAGGTGGGAGAGGAAGAGAGTTGCCAAGCGGCAATCGCTTGGAGGTTATGTAAATCGACAGCAAATTAGAAAGGAGACAATGATGAGAGGGCTACAAATTGAAACTGGGTTAAGACACGAGAGCATGTTAACCAGCATGCATAAGAGATACACCGACACATATACAATAAACCCATGTATATGATACGTATTGTCTGTCTGCTGTCTGGCATTATAAAGAAAGCGCTGCGAGAGAAAGTTTTTCCTCTTTTTGCGTTGCGTCTTTTTTATCAATTGAAAAGAGACTTTGTTCCAATTAAGCATATTGAAATCTTGTTTATAAATGCAATCCCTTCTCACTGGAATGTCAATTCCACAAAAGGGCCAAGGAGGGAGCGATGAGAACGAAGAAGAACTGGGGGCAATACTGAATACTGGCAACTGGTTTGCACTAAAAATCAACTGAAACAAGTTTGTGCTGAAAGTGAAGTGGAATCGACTCTCTCGCGTAGTCCAAGAAAAAAGAAGAAGCGCATGAAATTGTCTAGATAAGAGACAAGTGTTTGTTTCTCTCTGTCTCTTTTATAGATGTGCGTCATAAATTCATCAGCGTGAGCATTAGAATTGACGAATATTCAGCTACTAATAGCAAGAGAAAGTTTGTAGTAGAATAGAACTACCAAAGCTAAAATTGTTATTCCAAATAAATGAAATTAAATTGAAATTTACAAATAAAATGATTTCCGCATGTAAATCAATAAACTTTGCTGGCTGTCTATCAAATGTTATAAGCAACTTTTTGCATGACATTCATAAATGAAGTTGCAAACTTTTTTTATGCTCAACACTTTGTCATTTTCTTCCTTCGTCTTTTCGCGCAAACAAAAACTTCCTGTACTCCAATCATCGTGTAAACAGCAATAAAAACTTAATGCTTGTCTATCTCTTCTCGTCCTGTGTTTACTAGCCTACTCGCTCTTACCCCCACTCCCACTTGCACTCCCACTCGCTCATTGACTTGTCACCTTCCATTGTTAGAGAGGAGAGTTTTCGGTTGCCTTGCCGAGCAAATTCGATTGCGTGCAGAGGAGGATCGAAATTAATGAGTTTCGTGCGTGATTATCTATGTGCTTTAATTATCACGTGCACATCTCATACACACATACACTTAAGTGTGTTTGCATCTGTATGCGTAGCTGGCACGCGGCATTGATAACCTTGAATTAGACAAGACAAAACACAGACACACACACATGCATATAGGCAATAGCCTGCAAATTGGAAGTGCATGCATTAAATTATGGAATACTCGAAATGTATATGGGAATATAAAGCTGATTGTTGTTGCTGAGCTCTCTTCCAGCTCGAGTTCGTTGGCTTTGCACCTTTCCAATTCGGTTTTGTTGTTGTGCTCACGACGTGGCAATCGAACACATTCAAAAAACGATCGCAGACACCGAAAATAAAATTCAAATTATGCAAAAAGTTTATGCTGTCGTCGTGGTTTCATGTTGTTGCTGCTGCTGACGTCTGTTTTGGCTTTGCAGCGATTTAATGGCCACGTTGGCGCCGCTGCTGACGTTGGCAAACGGCAACGACGACCAGAAGAAGAAGCAGCAGCAGCATAGATAACACTCAATGGTAAATCAAAGTGGACAAGACAGGTGATAAGCTCTATGCTCTGTTGTTGTTGTTGTCATTTTTACCTGGGCCACGTTCGGGAAGTGGTTGAAAGTTGCCGTTAGAGTTGTTGCGTGAGTAACGTTTGCTGCCACCGGCCATTGTAACGCTTTTTTTTATTTATGTGGGGGAGGGCGGGGTTAAAGTTGGCGCCAAAATTGTATGCAAAACGGAACTAGCGTGTCTAGCACTAATTAAACTTGGCTAATGCACACAAACACACACACTGAAACACTATCGTGTAATTTATATATTGGACTCTTGAGGGGCGACACTGCGGACCGCCGTCTGCTCTGAACGCAGTAAAAGAACTGGAAGAAGTTCAAACACCAAACAAACCAATAAGCCGCAGTCGCCGTCGCAGTCACTGTTGCTGCTGCGCTGCCACTGCTTGCGCATTGGAGCTTGAGTGTGTAAGAGAGAGAAAGCGCGCTACGCGCTTGCATGACAAACAAGTTTTCTGGAATGGAGCAAGTTTATGCAGAGACCAACTGAGAGAGAGCAAAAAGAGAGCAGCGCCAACAGTGAGAGCGCGATCCAAGCGCATGAAAGTAAAAAGATAACGCGCAATTGCAGCAACAACAACCACAACGACAACTGCGCTGCGGCAGACCAGCATGTCAAACTTGACTACGTAGGCGCATTGAAATCGCTTGCTTCGCTACGTCGTAAGAATGTATTAGCAACGTGTCAAGCACACGACGACGACGCGACGTCTCAACCGATGACTCGGCCAAAGGCCCGAAGTTCATGTTCATGTTCGAGTTGAGTTACGTTTTTTTTGTTGTATTCAACGTAGTGGGTGCGGTTGGCGTTCGATGGGATTTGATGTTGTGTGTGATTCATAAAGTGCGACCCAACATGTCTAAATGTGCTTCAAGCATGACGAACAATAGCCAAACTATAGGTGTTAGTGTGTAACGGTGTAAGCGTGGTGAACGCACTCAGCAAATTGCATTGTGAATCAATAACACGACGCCTGGGTAGCTAATTAAATGCAGCCCAACAAAAATGGTAGGGTAGTCAATGCACTGCTTGCTTACAGTTTGAGCAGCACTGCTAATGTCTGGAATGCTGCGCAGTTTTAACTACAATTGTTCAATGAACTTTCTTTCCATTGCAACGCAAAACCAAAACAAACTACGTTTTACTCCACGAATGAAATGAACATTTGTAAATGATGATGATAGTGACATCATAGCATACAACAGCAACCCCCTCGTTGGCAACACAGATTTATGTATTGCGTTTATTTTTTCGCTGCTTCTTTTTTGGCGCGGCGAGTGAGTAATAATAAAGCTTTGCTTCAAATGATATCATGCCGCCCAAAATCGAACAACGTAAGTGTGAACAAGAGAGAGAGAAAGAGAGAGTCGGGGTAATTTATCGGGTGTGGGCAGCAAGAACGAGGCAAGCTGACATAATTCTCAATTCAGTATTTAGTATTCGGGGTAAATAATGAAATAATGAACAGCGTATAAAATCTCTGCACCTGACATTGTCAAAAATGGGGACGGCAAACGAAATTGCATAAGCTGCGCAGCTCGCAGCAAATGTGAGATGCAATAAAAAGCCAATGAAATAATGCAATTATTATAAGAAATGCGACAAGAGAAACAACAACGAGAACAAGAACAGCAATTGCTACAAGAGCAAAAGTCACTACACCAGCAGCGGGCAACAATCAAATTGAAGACACAAACACACACACACATACACACAAACACTCTCACAGACACAACGACGTCTACTAATAAAAGAATGCAGCATGCACTTGGGCGTATGCGACATTTAAATGCACTGCAGTGGAGAATAACTAATATTTCATCATATAGAAATTATTAAAGGTACATCGAAGACCTGAATACACAAATTGATGAAAATTCTGATAAACCATGAAGTCTCAACATAAAATAATAATAATATAAATATTTAGAAATACATATGTGTATAAAAGAAATTAAATCCAAGTGCATTAGATCTTACACAGATAATACTTGAGCCAATAAAATGTTATCTCTTGTTATCATGAGAACAGTTTACAATAGAATACAGTCATGTAATAATGATTTCAATTTATTTAGTTCAAAATTAATCTTCTGCAAATATAAACCAAAGGCGAGATTACACATTTCCACAAACCCCAGAACGGAAACGAATAAATACCTAATCAATGTGTAAATTATTGATAATAGAAAACGAAATGAGTTCTCAAGTACAAATGGCTGGCTAAGTTATTGAAGTCTGCAGATAACAAAATACTTTTTGTATAAATCAAAATGTGCTTCAAAGATAAACCAAAAGTATTTCAACTAGGTGATAGGAAAGTCTGTAAAGCCGAATAAATAATTAACATAGGAAAATTTAAATACAAATTTTGTCATTTCTTCTCTCTCTCTCTCTCTGCCGACAAGAAAGAAATGTTTATAAATAAATCAGAGCGACCATTGGTAACAATGTGACAAGATTTCTGACAGACTGAGGAAGGAGGAGGAGGGGATTATCTCTTAAATGGAATGTCCGATTTGCAGGGAAAGTACTTACAAGACTCCCGATTAAGGGGCAGCTCTTTGATTTCATTCAGTGTTTGCAGTAGCGCCTGTAGCGTTTCTAAAGCGGCAGCCATTTCTTATATATTTGTAGTATGAATTAGGATTATATATAGAGGTATATATATATATATATATTTGTATATATCTAGAACTAAACAACTGCAACGAGACGAAACGAAACGGAATTAGGAAGTTACACACGCGATATTTGCCAAACGGGCCGGCATTAACATTAACCGTTAACTGAAACGAGGCAATCGACCGCACGATCAGCGAACCCAGCGCCAACAGACCTCAGTCTGTACAGCCCCCTCTATCGTCCCTCTATATTCTATATAGGTGGCGAATGACTTGTCGAAATATCAGCCAGCAAAGAGAACCGAAAGAAGTGGCTCGTCTTTTTCTTTTCGCCACTGATATGAAAATAGACGAGGCGACAACGCATCGCTCAACTGCATGATAGATAAGTGCCACAGTGCACTCAGCGAAAAAGTTGATACACAATTGGATGACGAAAGTATTGACAGATATTACGTTAAAATAATGGATTTCAATTCAATTAGAAAAATTGTTTTTTTTTGAAATTTTTGTTTTGTTTGATTTACTTTACTAAAAGTCAAATTTAATTATCGCGAACCTTTTGTAGTTTTTTTCTGGTTTATTTAAATTATCGTTTTACAGTCTAGTTTAAGGTGCTGTGTTTTTTATAGCACTCTTGGTTTAATGTTTATGATGGCATTTTTTATTTATATATTCATGGTATGGTACAATCGTCTTAAGATGCACTTCACTTTCGCTATTATTCACTTTTTCGCTGAGTGTATGCGTTAACAAATTCGATAGGCACGTAGAAATTGATTTAAGACATTATGAAATATGGCCAGCGACAACTGACAGATCGAGAAAGTTATATAAGTGCAAATATCTGATAATCAGAATAAGATATATATGCAGTGTGCATATATATAGATAGATAGACATATGCGTTATATATATAGACTGATATTGGTATTCCCTTGTCAAGAAGTGTAAATGCCAAAGAATCGAAAGTATTTGTGTAGTTGTCTTGTTCTTGGCTGTCGCTGTGCTTGTCGCCAGGGGTTGTGAGGGGGGCTGTGTGGCAAGACCAAGCGGGGTCAACAGCTGATGGCGCGGTACGAAGCGACGCAGCGACGCGAGTCGGCAACCATGTGTGGCAGAGACACAAAAGTTGCAAGTATGTTGCTTACGGAGACAAAACACGACGTTATGCGAAACGAAACTCGGACAACACGTTGAGTGTGTGTGACGTTGACAAAGGCCGTACATCAACTAAAAACTACGAGCACCGAGCACAATTCACATTTCAGATGCGCTCAGCCACAGGGCGAGCATTGCCTTAGCTCTAGTATATAGGTGTACATACACTCACACACAAGCACACACTTGAACATGTGCGCGTTCTGTATGTATCGCATTCATATGGGCTATAGGTAAACCAAGGCATAGGGGCATATGGGCTATAAGCACCCCTTGTGTGCTGTGGCTACGGCAAATTCCGCATAGAACACACATCACTGAGCGCACGAGAGAGAACAACAAGCGTCGCCCTCTCTCTCGGGTTGCTCTCTCTCTCTCAGCACACGCATTGTTGTCGCCAGCCATTGTAGTTGTAGTTGTAGTCTGCATTTTGCACTTAGGTAGCGATCCCTCAGCAAGCGACATGTCGCTGCATGCAACAGCTAAAGCGCAGGTAAGCAGCAGCTGGCAAGGCAGGTACACTTCGAGAGAGCGACAAAAAGAGAGAGAAAGAGAGGAAGCGTGTAAAGGAACGCGACGAAGATGCTGCCAAGTACAGCCAAGATTTGCAGCTACGCAGATCAGCTGTGCTAGCAAGCTTTGCACACAGTAAAGCCCTTAAGCTTAATACAAACAGCAAAAACTCACTCTCATTTACGACTTGCGACTGCTTTTGCTGTTTGCTCTACGTCTAGCTGCAGCCCACAACGTAATCCGCAAAATACTTTACTAAACCAAACACAATCAACAACAACAATGGCTGAGAAACAGCTAAAAAGCTAAAATTAGCAGGCAAATATTGAACGAGTCGCAGTTCGCCGGCCGGGCGCAAGGTAGAGCAAGAGCAGCCAAGTGCTCAAAGAAATTAAAAGCAAAAACAATAATAAGTAAGAGAAAGAGCTATAGAGAGACAGAGCTGCATACACAATGACAGCAGCAAACATCAGTGCGAACAACAACAATCAAGCTCCACAGATGCCATGCTTCCTTTCTCATTCTCATTTTCAATCTCTCACGCACACGCTCCCCCTTCTGCAGCTGTTCTACAATTTCAAGGTTACGTTCGACTGCTGTTGCACTGCTTGCTTTCAATCATCGCTGAGCTTTCAACTGCTTGCCAATTAGACGCGCCAAATTCGAATTAGCTTTTAAATGTCATGTCTTCTTCGTTTTTGTAGTGTGTAGGCGTGGGAATATTTTAATAGTCATGCCCCAGACGTGACGTCACAGCAAAATCCAGTCACTGACGTCGGCGTTTATTTTCTCCAACTGTTTTCACATGGCACATGACTGAAAGAACAGTTCGTTATCAAAGGCGTTGCCTAGACCTTGATTTCACTTTCGTACTGCGCTGCAGTCGGCAGAGATAAGAAGGGTATATATTTGATAACACGAGTGCAAGTTCGGAATTGTGTAGGGAAATGAACTTTCTGAACATGGGAGTTACCCTTTTGGTAAAGCTGTCTTAAGAAGTGATCGATGACTAAAAGAAAATTTCACAATAGTTTCTTTTTTTATAGGAACTTATAAGAAATGGAATAATTACAGAACAGAACTGATCGTTTTTTAAGTAAAAGTTTTAAATTTTGATACAATTTCGTTGATTTTTCTTCTCAAGAAATGTTTTGTCTCAAATAATATTCTAATTTCTAAGATAGTATTCCAATCAGTAAACTTCTAAAAATTAATTCATTTTGATTTCCTGTTTTAGAGTATTTAAACGTCGATGAGTCAATATCAGACAACCTTCTGTTTTTATCTATTGATTCAAGTTATCAATTGGCAAAATCTGTTTCGCACATAAATGCAAATTTTTTTTTTTGTGTTTTTTCTCTTTGCCAGCAAAAATTGCGATGATCTAATGCGCGTTGTTCATTCAGTTCGCTTGGCTGGAATCAAGTAGAATACATATTATAAGTGTGTATACATTTATTGTGTGTACTGCATATATTTTTTGTATATACATATATTAAATAATGGTCGAGTTAAACACGTAGCGTAGTTGGCCTCAACACGTAAGGCACGTAAGGCACGTAAGCATTTCCTTTTATCTTGCTTTCCCATTCTATTTTTGGCCATTCATATAACCATAACAAAAGCCGGCCGGCGAGCTGGCAAAAGCAGCACAGAAGAAAAAAAAAAGCCGGTTGGACTTGACTAAACCAACGACTTGATTGTGTTCTTAGTCAGCATTAGACTCGTTAAAAACATTTGTTGAAATTCATTGTGCATAAACAAAACTTGCATGCAGTCATGACCAAAATTGGACTAATCGCATTGAATATTTATATCGTTAGTCAACAGCAACCTTCAATTCGCAAGTTGCATTATCGCGTTGTTATTAACTTTGCTTAAAGTATTTCGAACATTTAGTCAGAAATTTCTATAGTTAACTATGCTATCATCACAACTAACAACATGAATTTCAACTGACAATTCATATAATCGCAATCCAGTTAATTAATCTATAACGTATTCTTTAATCTACCATATACATGGAAAATTTCCTATTTTTCTTTATCAAATTATTGAATTGCTTCTAAGTTTACATTTCATAATTCCCATAATTAATTAATAATTCCCATAATTTCATGATATCTTTAATCTATAAATGAAAACTACTTACTATTTTTTTTTACAAAATTATTAAATATTCTTTTAAGATTAGTTTTAAGTTTACATTTTCCAATGCCATTCTCCTAATTTCATGATACTTTGAAATGTAGAATTTAACCAAATTTCAAGTTAACATTTCCTAATTTCATGATACTTTCAATATCTAGAAGTACCAATTTCTTTATTTTCTAAACCTAATTTTCCAATGCCAATTGAACATTTAGTCAGAAATAGTTCAACTATGCTATCATCACAACTAACAACATGAATTTCAACTGACAATTCATATAATCGCAATCAAGTTAATCAATCTCAGACATGTTCAGCCTATTTTATTTTTTTTCCAATTACAACTAATCTATAAATGGAAATATACCATTGTTTTTTATACACTTTCAATAAATTTTCTACTAAGGTCAAATTTCCTAAATATCATTCCCCTAATTTCATTATACTTTCAATATTTAGCAGTTCCAATCTCTACTTTCTAAACATAATTTGTTCTATTTCTCACTTCTAACGTATTTCATTCAAAACCTTTCATAACTTTCTAATGATCTCTTCAACAAATATTTATTATTATATTATATTATTATAATCTTCGTTTAGAAGTGCTGTAATATTATATTTATTTCTATTATCAACCTTCTAAACGTAGATAATAGCAGAAAGTAAATCGCAAAAGTTCTTCCACACATTTTCTTAATGATCTCTTCTAAAATTATCTATGTTATTATTATCTATTCTCTTCATTTACAAGATTTCTTCCAACAAGTTTGCAAATAATTATCAAGTTCTTTTTGTTGCAAACTATTTTCGTTATAGGCAAAAAAGTAATTCACGGACAGGTTTGAGCTGTTTATGTTAGAAGTACAGACACGTTGCTGGGGCTTTCTTAATGGTCAAGACCAGACCAGTTGTTGCTATAGAATTGGATGAGGGTTGAGTGACTCACAGTTGACTCAGAGGGAGAGAAAGGGGAGCTGACTGCCTGCTATGCCCATGGAGCGTTGAGTGCTCGCACAGTGGGCAGTCTTTCTCTCTTTCTGTCTCGACAGTTTTGCAACCTGCGCTGCTGCCGAGGGTTGAGAGGCGACTGCTGTTAATTGTCAAGTAGCGGTCGGTTGCCAAATTGGGCATAAGTACACATCAAATCGAGACGAGAAATGGCTTTTATGAGCCATTTAATGCCAGCTAAGCGGGTGGCTTCAAACAAGCCGCAGGTGAGCTGATTTCACCGCGAATATGCAACGCGGAATGGGGGTGGAATTGTAAGCATAGTGTTGAAAAGCCAAGTCAAGAATAACGGTATATGTGTGGAAAATAGAAATACTATTAATATGGTGAAATAGTTAAGGCTAATTGAGATTGTGCTGGAGATTTGAGAACTATATCTAAATTAGGGGAATTTAACAGTTTTAAAAGGGAATTTGAAATGAATTCAATGACTAGACACAACTAAGTTTTAAATTTCAAGATTATGTTAAATAAAGTACATAATTCCTTTATTTAATAGAATAATAAAGAAGAGCAAGCTATTTTCTACTACTAATAGCCTTTTCATTAACTGCAATTAAATGAAAAATGAAAATTTGAATAAGGTGCTTTTATATTTTAATTGGTGCACTTATATTGGATGAGCGCTTAAATGAAACTGCATTTATCGACAATTCATTAACTGCAATTAAATGAACTACGAAAATTTACTTTTAATGCATATATATTTTAATTGATGCACTTATGTATATTGGATGAACGTTTAAATGAAATCCTTAACTGCAATTAAATGAAATATGCAAATTGAAATTTGGTGTAATTAAATTTCAATTGGTTTCTTAAATGGAGTTGCAATTATTGACATTAAAATGTTAAATACGAACAGAATTTCTCATAATTATTCAATGAGTTCATATTTTATAGAGTTCATATTTTATAGAAATAATAAAACAAACTAGAAATCTCTGTAGTAAATTTAACATAATTATCATAACCGCTTAACCTGGAGCGTTCCTTGTGTGCTTAGCTATTTGAAACTGTTTGTTCTATTAACTCAGCAATTTGATATGTTCAGTATAAATACAAAGATGTATTTGCCCAGCTCACATTGCGAATGTTCTCGAGTTGTGAAGTACAAAGCGAAAATGTACAGCTCATTCCCAGACGCGATTAAAGTATATACTATAAGTATGTGTGTGTGTTTTATAGGGGTTTATATTCGCAGTTACAGTTGGGTGCAAAGCTCAGAAGACGTCAGTTAATCGTCGCTTTCGTAAGCTGATGAAATGCACTGCGACAATTTGACATGTGTAATGTAGTAGGTGCTTAGCTATACCTCCTAAACTGTATACTACTGTGTATATATATAGAGAGTATGTCTCATGCCAATTGCATGCGAGCCTCGTGTGAAAGGGGTTGCCCCCGTCTCCCCTTTCCTCCCTCTGCCATCAGCCATATCAGCTTGCAGCAGTGAAAACTTTTCATATTTATATGGCCAACTGACGGTTGCATGAAAGCGCTTAGCATGCGATCCGATTACGCTGCTGCTGCCGCTTTTTGCCGCTTCGGTGCCAACGCGAGCTGAGGTAACTGAACTGCAGTCCTACTAATTGCGAGGGGGCGTGGCTCGGTTTTGTGTCCACTATGCGTCGTATACACAATATTGTGTAGTGCGCTCTTAGGCGCTGTCCACTTTGCAAGGCGTGTCGAATACAAATCAATGAAAACAACAACAACTGGGGTAGTTGAAAGACGGGGGAAGAGACTCTGAAGTATATGAATACGCTTGAGCAATCTTTCAGGGTTGCAAGCTGAGCGCAATTACAAGAGATTGACAGACAGACAGACAACAACTTGTGCACAACAATGACAATCAAAAGCGTGGTATACTTTTAGGCTTAAGGCGAGGCATACGGAAAGGAGACGTAAGTGGGGCGGGGCGGGGGCGACGCTGACATCATTAGGGAAATGCGCATAGAACGCATATTGACGACACAGTTGTGCAGCCACTGTCCATAGCCCACACTACAGTTGGCAAGCAGTTCACGGCAAGTCACAGTTTGAGAGTCGCTGGAGACTTACCTTGCGGGTGCAAACGTTCGGGCTTGAACCAGGCATCTGCAAATAGGCGATTGACAATATTGATTTTCGTTAGTTAGCGTTTAGTATGTGTGTGTTTGTGCAAGGCAGACAGAGAGTGTAAGACATAGAGAGAGTGAGAGAGAGAGAGAGCGAGTGCGTGCAAGAGAGCGCATTAAGAGTGCATTAGGCGGTGTTTGAATGTGAGATGAAAGCGCGCTTGCAGGCGTAAAAAGAAGAAGCAAATTATTGCAAATACACATGCGAGGAAAAAGTAAATGAAAAGCACAAAAGAAATCCGAAACCAAAACCAAATTAAGAAGTATTATACAACGCATTTGCATTTAATTCCAGACACATTTCCGCACCCATTGACAGAGGTTAGTTTTGTTTTTGCTTTTGATGTGTATTAAGAATGTGGAACTTACTGGGATCCAAAATGGAGCAAATTAATGGGCGCTGCTTGCAGACGCCATTTTGTCCGGTTTCGCCAATTGTGCACATTTTGTTGTTGTTGATTATTAAAACTTTTACACAATTTCAATTACTGCAGCACTTGCTTGTAAAAATTGCAGTATATTTATTTATATTTATATGTATTTTTCTGTATTTCTTTTTACTTTTTTCCTTTTGTGGGGGGGGCAACAAACAAAACTACAGCGCGCGTGCGAACGAGAGGGCAATACACAAATTACGACGTAGCGTTTTGAGAACTTTTACGAAATATTATTTTGTTGGAGAAAGAATTGCTTCCGTCTAGCAAGCACACGACGCGTTCAGAGACTGAGCGTAGGCCGTAAGCTTTTTTTGGAAAGCCTGTCACCTACCTACCACACGAAGGACCAGACTTCTAGCACTAGAAAAGCCCAACTTACGTCTTACGACGACGCCGCAATGAGAGAGTGGCGCAGCAAAGAGAGAGAGAGAGCGAAAGCGAGCACAATGGAAGAGTCGAATTATCGATTAGTTGTGGGTTGAGCAACCGCGCTTAGCCCTGAACCCCACAATAACAACAACAGTCGCATAGCAAAAGCTCAAGCTCAAGCTCAGTGCAAAAGTTTATGGTCTATCGATTGGCACACGACAGACAGACTTGCAGCTGACCAGCAGCGAGGTGAGTGTAGAGAGCTTTGTAGAGACGACAGCCGTGGAGACTTTCGTTTACCAAACGCATAACGCATGCGTCGAATTGCATCTCCAGTCGCTGCTTATGTTTCTCCACTGTGGGTGGCGGGTCTGAGGCCCGGAAATTACCGGACGGCGGCGTTTCGTGTTTTTGGGTGTGGATTGCAACAAACTGCAGCCAACCCCCTGATGAGGAGTTGTCGCCTTGGGGGAGGTTGCAGTGTGAAATTTATATATGCATCAAATCAATGAGCTGACAACGCGTCTCTTTAAGAAGTGAAGTTAGTTAATGCTGCTTTCTTTTTGCAGAGGTCATAAATCAAATTGATTTTCGTATTTGGTTACCAGAGCAAATCGATGCGATTGAACAGCATCCAACTGAAGATGCGCCATTTGGAACTATTATGAAAGTGGGAGAAAAGTTGTGCAACTCTCGGCAATGCGGAAGTTCTTTGGGCCAAGTGCAATTAACCTAGAATTCTTATGCGTCATTGGGCAGATTTCTTTCTGCGAAAACTGTTTCCACAAAACAGTTGACCCAAATCTGTCAGATAAATTTCACATTTTTATGTGATACATTTGGGATACATATTCGTATAAACACAATATTCATGACCTGATTTTGCTTGCAGAACATATGAGGTTCAAAGAGAGCACACAGAAAAGAGTAAAGGGAAATTAAAGGAAGAAGAGATCGAATGGATTCTATGTGGATCAAGAGTGCACGCTGTGCAATGTGGAATCTGACGACGCAGTTTTCCCGTTGCATCGCATATTGATCACGCTAAACTAAAGAAAGACAAAAACCTCACAGAATATACTTGTATATAAGCATGTGTCTACAGTCTACAACAATTGTTAAGTATTATTCACACTTTGTTTACAGCGTGTCGCCTTAGGGAACTTTCACAAATTCGTTACGCCTCGTAAATACACTCAATTTGGATCAGTTTTTATAGCACTTTTTTCCACTACACCAGCATATGCTGCTTATACACACTTATAAGTGTATGCAATTGTTTGTTCCTATGTGTGTAATTAACTACTCGACGATATGAAGTCTATATTTATGCATAAGCACTTGATTGCCATTTGATAGACATGTGGCCACTGACTGACTGCCAAGGCAGGCGATAAACGCAAAGCAAAGGCGCTGATAAGTGCCAGCTTAGTTAGTCTGAGCTAAGCGACAGCATTGAAAAGAGCGTAGGAAGAGAGAAAGGGAAGCCAAAGCAAAGGGCGTCTCAGTGATGCCAACTTTACAAACAGCAGCAACAAAAACAGATAAGGATTACAAAATAAATATAAAAAGTGGAATCGCATTGTAAATATGAAAGTAATGTAATAAAAGTATTTTGTATAATTAGTAATAGAATGCTTGATAGGATTATCCTTATAATATTTTAATGATCAAGAATAGAGAATATTACTTCTAATAATAAAAAATAACAGATCGGGTTAACACTAATATTTAATATCGTAAATTGAAATTTATATAAAATAATTCTTTCGACTTGCACACCTTACAAAGTTTCTCCCAGAATCGATCAAAAAAAAAAAAACAACAACGAAGCCAGATGTAACGGAATAATATCATTTACAGCACTGATGCTGACACCACACACACACAAACATACATGCGTACGATGCATAGGGCAAAGGCAGAGACTGCGAAAAGCAACTGGTAGAAGACGTGAAATCAGTATCGTTATCGAAAGAAATGCTGCCTCCAGCTGGGTCGATGACAAGCACTCGCACACACACTGAGACAAAGCAAGTCAATGCCAATTGGAAAAGGAGAGGAAGCAAAATCAAATACTTAGCATGTACTTGTAATAAAAATAGCAAAAAGACAAAGTAACGGCATCTTCATCGGCGACTGCAGCTGTAGAGCACATTACTAATTGGAAAATTTTCACCGCCTCAAAAATGAAGACGCAATTGAAAGAGTAGGAGAAAGGAGAAAAAGAGGAGCAAAACGATATTAAAATGATTTTGCGCAGTGAAGCGGCACCCCAAATGCCCCTCTTCCCCCTTTTTTGCGCCCTCTTCTCAGCGTGCAAGCAGACAATTGGATTATGCAGACGAAAGGCTTAAATTAATGGAGGGCACTAAAATCCAATCCGAAATAGTAGTAGCAAGCAACAATAGAGCGAGACAGCCGCAACCGCTCGGCTCGCCGTCAGTCTACTTTGCTTTATTTTATTTATTTTTGTTATATTTGTTTTGCCCATAATTGCTTTAATGGATACACGCTAGAATGTACACACACACACACACATGCTAGCACTACAAAGAGTTGCAGACAAAAACAAAAAATATATTAAAACCCAACAGAAAAATTATGAATTTTGAACACAACTCGCAGCTGATTCATAAGATGAAAATAATTGCGACATTCAGTTTTCACAAATATAAAACAAAAAAATAGTTGCTTATTGACTAATTCGATAGATTGAGAGAGAGGTCGTGACTCACGCGTCAAATCGATGACGATTGCCTCCCCAGCTTCCCCTGCTTCGATCAGTGAAAAGCTCTCAATAAAAGGGAGTGAGAAGGGGGATGGAGGTAGAAAGGCATGCAAGAATTGCGAATACCCCATTGCAAATACATTACGTTTGTTTGGCATGTACATTAAATAAAATTTAAGTATGAAATTATTTTTGCCTCAAACTGGATGCCGATGACATCATGTGGAGAGGCAAAACACGCAAAACGAAAAGAGAAAGAGAAGAGAGCGGGTAAGCGGGTTGTGTTTACTGCTACTCAAAACAAAAAAAAGGCAGTGACTAAGTAACGTAACAACAACAAACTAAGCTCAGTAACAGAGTGACCAGAGCAGCTGATGGTGACGTTGATGTTGATGCAAGGTGCGGCATTTAAGAGAGGATAAAACGAAACAATAATAAAACAATGACAACTAGTCAGATACAAAACAAATTAGGTACAAATGATAAGACAGTTACATTATATGCTAAATACGCTTGCAGCGTACCTGGTTTGCCGGCAATCTCGTTGATAATCTAATCAGTCATCAGCTGCAAGAGCATTCGAATCTAATTAGACAATTACAAGACTACTGGACTAGAATATCGTTCGAATTAGACATGTGCTGCAAGCGTATTGTAAATGTGAACAAAATTTAAGCTTTTATAAGTCTCCACTCACCCAGTCCATATTTATAGAAGATTTCCTCGACGGACACAATCTTTGGTTGTTGTTGCTGTGGTGGTGTTGCTGCCTTCGGCTTGGGCGGCTCCACTTTGGGCACGGACTTGACTGGCTCGACTTTGGGTTCCACTTTGGCTGCCACTGGAGATGGAATCGGAACGGTTGGCTTAGCGACAACCTCGTCATCATCCAGATCGGTGATTAGCGCTGCCGCCTTCGCTACTGCCACTGCCACTGGGGGCGTGGCAATGCGTGGCTCCTCCTTGAAATCGCTTAACAAATCCTCCGAAGAAATAAACTTGTCATTGTCTTGCTCCTTGAGGGCATCGGTAATGGGTTTCTTGGCCGGCGACGTTGTATAAGAGACGGAAGGCGAGTCTGTGTCCGAGTCCTTGTTGGCTGCAGCAACAGCAGCTGCCACAGGCACAGAGACTGGAGCAGGCACAGCAGCGGAAGCACTCACAGCGGGTTTGCTCAAAAATCATCATCATCATCATTATCTTCAACAATATCATCATCGTCGTCATCGTAGAAATTGGGTTTAGCAGGCGCTGTGGGCTCAAAAGGCTGCAGCGGCGTAGCGGAAGTTGGCTGACTGAAGCTGCCCAGCAAATCCTGCTGCTGCGGTTCCGGAACAGCAGCCGGCACTGGAACTGGAGCTACAACTGGAGTTGGAGCCAGGACCGGAGCGGGAACTGCAGTTGGAATTGGATCTACAGCTGAAGTTGGAACAGCAGCTGGAGTTGGAACTGCAGCTGGAACTGGAACTGGAGCAGCTGTTGGAGCTGGAACTGGAGCTGCTGCCGAATCGCCAAAGTAGCCACGCTCCATGTTCATAAAGTCAGTGGTCAGATCGCTGATGCCTTGCTTGGTGCTTTTGCCTGCCTGCGAGAGGAAATCACTGAAATCATCCACTGTGCTTTGCTGGGCAGCGGCAAACTTGGCGTCTAGCTGCTCTTGGGCTTCCTTGGCGCCAGCGGACATGCGTTGCACAAATGCTTGCGGGTCACCGAGACCGAAGTCCACGTTCTTCTGCTCGTTGGCAAAATAGTGTTCGGTGTGCGCATTATCGTCCTGCGCGCCGTCGCTGCTTGCGCTTACGTTGGCTGCGCTGCCCGCGTTGACTGCACGGCTGCCATCACCGCTGAAATCGCCGAGCAAATCGTCGTAGGCGCCTGTCACCTTTTTGCTGGCTGCTTGGAAAATGTCCTCTGCTGTCGCAGCTGCCTCCTTTTTCAGCTCCGCAAAATTGTTATCCATATTTTCGAATTTTTATGTTTTTTTGTATTATTTGGTTAAATAAATTATCTAATAACAGTCAGTTGTTCGATTGTGGTGTCGTTATCCTTTTTTTCTTCTTCTGATTGGGATTTTTTCAATTCATATGTGCGCACACATACATACACACACACACGCACACGACCGGCTGTTTGTCGTTGGCTGCTGACCTTCGTTGAGCTTTGCTTATAGCTTGATTTTAAATACGTTTAAAATATTGTGAAAGCACTTTCGTCAGTTCCTATTTTGGTTGAATTTCGCGACTGGTGCAGTGGCCGTTAAGATACTACAAATTTAACTTAATTTCACACAATACGTTCGACGGAGCGCCGCAACTTTGCTGTTTGAAAAATGATGTGAGACTGCGCGGTTGTGTGACCGCAAAGCGTAACGCAAAAAATATGAAACAAATAATATGTACACTTTAGTACGGTGGACAACACTGGGCCTGCTGCTATCGATATATGAAAGTTACAATCGATGAGCAATAATGCAATATTTTTGTATTAAAATACTATTTTTTTAAAAGGTATTTTTTGAGCTTTAAACTGCTCACTCATCAATCGTTGATTTGTATATAAAACACTACCGTTGTTTTGTTTATTGCAATTTATTCTACCACTAATTACTTTTTGCTGCACTATAACCAAATTCATGCGGTCCACTTTAAACAACGAGTGTCCTGATGCGTGCGAAGACAGCGAACGCGACAATACCGTGTGCCACATGCAGTGCACGAATATTGTGAGAAGTTGCCGCAAACGGCGCAAAAATGACGCACGGGCTTCTTCGGAGCCGGAGCTGCTGCAGTCTCGTAGTTGGGCTTTTGTTTTTCTTCCTCCAGCAGCTGTTGGAAATTCTTGCGGTACTTGGCTCGAAAATATTCAGCGCCTTTCCGTTTGCCCTTCTTCTCCTTGCTGTTCTTGATACTGTCCTGGAATTTGGGCAACTTCTTTGACATTACGAGATCGGCATGTGGGTCATCTTGGAAATTGTCCTGCTCCAGCGCTTCGAGAGCTTTGCGCGCGCGTCGCTGCCGCGCTGCTTCGTCCAAGACACGTTTCTTTTCCGCATCTTTGATGCGATGCGATTCGCGTCCCGTCATGATTTTGATTTTGATTGTAGTTTGAGTTGGTTTGTTGTTGTGCGTGCTTTAGGCGTCTTTCTCGTGCAGCGGAAAACTGATGCGATCCATTAAGTCGTCCACACGAGCCTGCAGCACTTCCACAATGTCCGTTGAGATGAATAGATGATTTTCGTCCAAGTCTTGTATGATAAATTTGCGACCCAACGCCAGCTTCTCGTCTAAATGCAGTAAAAATTGTTTCATAGCCGGATCACTGCACCAATCGAAGAATATGTTATAATTTGATCAACCAACAATAAAAGCACATATTTACCATTCCACAAGTACACCTTTCATTACATTTACCATTGTTTATGGCAATTAAAATCATTAATAGCGCGCGGCGAAGTAAAATTCCAACATGCTAAAAGAGACTATTCATTCGGCCAGTGTGACCGCAACTTACAACTCAAAATATACCTCAAACAACTTGCCATTCACAGCAAAACGTTGTCAAGTGCAATTTTCTTATTGACAGCTGTTTTTTGTTTAAAAAATTAATATAATTTCACTCACATAAATTTACACGTTTTCAAATTGCACAATATGCAATTGCTTGAATGCATGTTGGTTTAACATGAGTTGGGGCTTTGTCGGTGGACACCGGCAATCGTTTCGACTGCGCATAAACAAAAACAATCGATAAGCTCGATACGCGATAGCTCACAGTATTGTTCTAAAATCGTAGGGCCAGCCAGAAACGTAAAAAGTCATATAAATATTTATTTATTTGGCAGTTGCAAACGTGTGTGTGTACATAATGTCGAAACATTTTACAGTCGCGCTGGCGCTTATTGCGCTTGCTGCCACTCTGGCGGCTGGCAAATCTGATCCTGGTATACTCAATTTGCTAATAGACCAGGTACCAATAAAAAAAAAAACAGTAATGAAAACAATATGAATACATTTAATATGCTATAATTTTAGGATCTGCAGCCACTCATAGATCAGCGTCCATTGCTGGGTGGCACAAATATCTACATTAAACGTTAGTAATTCACTGTACACACAATTGCAACGTGACAAATTCGCTCTTAACTGAACAACTTTTCTCACCTCTTTCCCCCGCCCACACACGCACACAAACAAATAAAACACTCACACACACACACATACGCATGCAGTTCAATGCGGTTCAGAAGAAGTTGTTCCATTAACCATCAACTTTAAGCTGACGAAGCATCCTTGTCTCTTCGATGGACGTTTTGTAAGCAACATAAAACTTAAACTTTTGCTTCGCTTCGTTTATTTATTATTTGTTTTGTTTGCAGCTGAAGCAACTCAACGATAATCCGAGTGCCCAGCAAAATATCAGTCTAAGCGAAGTGATTCAAACGACACAAACGAAAATCAATTGCACCCATCTGATAGTGTTGAATGACAAGACACTGGGAGCTGCTGTGGCAGCTCAAAACCAAAATGCGCCGCTGGGAAAAAATCCATTTTCGGTAAATACAGAATGACTCACAAAAGGGCAAAATCAACAGCAAAAAAGTAGAAATATGCTGACGTTATCAGCAACTTTAGTTATCGTAATTCTTTTTTGGTTCTACGAAGTACACATTTTGTATTTGGCATTTGTTGATAAACAGAAATTTCTATTTGCAGACGACTTCTAAGCCCATTGCCACAATACCGGATAATGGCATCTATGAGCTGGAGCTGACGATAATCACAACGCCAGCTGGACAAAAGTTCCAGGCCACCGTACAAATTGGTTACTGGGGACCACATGGGTATATTTCTGCCACGGATTGGCCTTTCTTGCCAGTAAGCTAAAGCTATAAAGAAGAACTTTACTTTATCACACCAATGTAAACACTTTCCTCTCCTTAGTTCTATTTGACCATGTGCATTGTGTATGTGTTCTTTGGCATCATCTGGCTGTTTGTCTCCTTTGCCCAGTGGCGCGATCTGCTGCGCATACAATTCTGGATTGGCGGCGTCATTCTACTCGGAATGCTTGAGAAGGCCTTCTTCTATGCCGAGTACCAAACGGTGGCCAACACTGGTTATCCTGTGTATCACGCCGAAATCGTTGCCGAATTTGTTTCGTGTGCTAAGAGGACATTGGCTCGCATGCTTGTCATTATTATGAGTCTGGGCTTTGGCATTGTCAAGTTAGTTGATTGAATACTTCACTTCAATATTGATCCATATGTTGATTTATAGACCTCGCTTGGGACCCATGTTGCATCGAGTCGTGGGTGTTGGAGCGCTGTACTTCCTACTCGCCTGTGTAGAGAGCTATTTGCGCATCACCAAGGTGCAGGGCGATCGCAGCGAGCAGCTGGTGGCCACCATTCCATTGATGGTGCTGGACTGCGGCATCTTCTGGTGGATATTCACATCACTAGTGCAGACCACAAGGACACTGCGTCTGCGCAGGTTTGTTTGACACTTAAGCGACAGCTAAACGTTGACTTTAACAATTTCATTTATTGCAGAAACATGGTTAAACTGCTGCTGTATAGGCACTTTACCAATACGTTGATCTTCGCCGTTGTGGCTTCCGTCATCTTTATGCTATTTGCTCTGCGTTTGCGTCGTACTGAAGCTTGCACACCTGTAAGTTTACAATCCGATTTGATTTAAGGCTGCTTTCTAATGCAGTTTACATTTCCAATTAGGGTTGGCAAGACATTTGGGTTGAGACCTGCTTCTGGCATATGCTCTTCTCGGTACTGTTGCTGGTCATCATGATACTTTGGCGACCAACAAACAATAATCAGCGTTATGCTTTCACGCCGCTGCTTGACAACCCCGAGGATGAGGACGATGATGGTAAGCGGTATGCATAATTGAAGTTATCACTTTGTAAACACTTAAATTCGCAGATGAAGAGGATCAATTTGTGGCCGATGCGTATGGCGTTAAGATGCGAAGTTCACATCAGAATGGCGGCAGCAGAACACCAACGAATAATTCACGAACCGCCGCCACAACCAATGAGGAAGACGATTTGCGTTGGGTGGAGGAGAATATACCATCGGCAATGGGCGACACGCCGTTGCCGGTAATCGATTCCGATGAGGAGATCATCAGCACAAAGTTTGAAGTTTCCAAAATGCAATAAGCTGCAGCTGGCTGTATGACCTAAGAGACTTTTGCATATGTTGTGTTTACTTGCACACACATTTATTTATGACTTATTAATCAAAACGGAAAACAAGAAAACAAAAATCACGCACTAAAGAGAAACGAAGAGCAACTGTTTGCTGGACAACAACCTGACACAGTCTGTGGTTGGCAATCGAGGCTGTTTTTACCCTCCCTTCCCCAGCTCTTCAACTCTTTCTCTCTTCTCCAGCCTCAACCTCAAGTCAACTCCTTCACCTTCACCTTAAGCTATCCAGAATACTGTCTGGTCTGGTCACAGGGTTTTTCTTCGAGCAGCCCGTGTAAAATATTGTATGTAATATCGTAAATCTTAAAATGGTGATGCGTAAAAATCTTAATCTTATTATCGAGCTCCTAAAATAAATCGTAATCTATTTGTAAACGCTAGCTTAAGTTGTAGATATTTAGCGTGACAAATGACGTGCAACAATTCTACGATATGATAAAAAAAAAAACTAGTACTTGTAAACTTTTTATCATTCTAAAAATATATAGTACACACGCACACACACTTGTAGGTGTTGCTATCAACAATGTGTGGCATTAATGTTGTCGCACTCTTTGTAAATACTTGATAACACCCACACACACACACACACACAAACAAGAAATAATATTAATTAATATATATATAAACAAAATTTTGATAAAGGAGAAAAAGATTGGAAGCGAAATGAAACGATTCACGACAAAGAAATGTTGCAATATAACTTATAAAATAAACTACAATTGAATTTGTATCCATGTATTATAAGTATATAAGATCAACAACAATCACTTACCTTATTTAAATACATACAATGTAGCGTAGTTTGCGATCTTTTCATATAACAAATAATAAACAAGCATAGCCATACCAAAAATCACCCAAATGTTGATTCATTATTTATCACCTTCAACAAAATCTACAAATTTGTATCTGCAAATTATAGAAGATAGTGCATAATATTGAATTCTATGAATTTTTAAAAATCTGAATATGAAATGAAGCGAGAGAATAAAGGTGAAAAGTTCCTTGTTTCGGTGTTTGGTACGTAATGTGTATTTTTTACATAATACAGAGCGTTTTCAGTAAAAGTACATAATGTAAAATTTATGCTTCGAGCTTCTTATTGTTTAGAATACACATACATACATACATATTTAATTATTATATTTGATTTATTTATAAACACATTATTTATACTCGAACGCAGAAACGTTTCCAAAGAAAATCAAAAAAATGCCATAAGCAAACAAATTGCATCCGAATCTGCTTCACAATCGCAATTGCTGCAGATACAAATGATGTTGCACTATGCACGCAGATACAAATACTCAAATACTTAAAGATACTGTGTCTAAAGGGCGGTTAAAGTTGGCGCTATGTTTCTTTTCGTTTTTTTTTTTTTTTGGGGCAAACAAAACATTCAAATGTGGACTTCAATTTGCAACATGGGGCGGGAAATGTGGAAATTTACATTAATACGTTTTTCTCATTTAACAATTTCATTTATGATTCTCTCTCATTAACAAATTTAATGCCTAGAAATGCGTATATAGTTGATAAATCTTGAATAATGACGCGGCCAAGTGTCGTGAATTGTCCCTATTATTTTGTATATATACTTGTAATGCCTTTCGCTTTCTGCTTTTTTGTTTAAGGGGCGCCAACAACTTAACAGCTCAGTTCGATTCGGGTTTGACATTGCGTCTCAATATTGCTGCAGCCAGATCCTGTTTCATGGCCGCCTGATCACGCTGATCGGCCAGCGATTGTGTGCTTCGCAAGCCATTCACAATATCCTTGGTCTTGCCAAAGTAGATGGCATTCAGCGTATTGCGCATTTTGTTCTCCATCTCTTCGACCATTTTGCCAATGTTGGCGATATGCGGCGACGATTCGCTCACATTCGCATCCTGCTCCGTCTGTCGGGTCAACGAACCGCCCAAATTCATTGTGCCCGATCCCTGTTTATTTGTCTGCAGCCACAGCATTGCCGTCGAGGTCAGTTTATAGTGCGCCGTCCTGCCCGTTGTCTTCTCTTGCACCTCCACCACGTGTATGGAGTCCCAGCAGCCGCGTATCATTTTACTGCCATCGCCCGCCTTTTTGATCAATATCACAGCGGCAAATCCGTGATCCAAATCCCACAGATACACCGACGAGACGCCGCCCTCGTAGTACATTTCCCGGTACTGGTCGAACGCGTAGTTCGCTTCGATTTCCAGTTTACGCAAACGTTCCGATGGCATCTGGCCATCCTCCAGCGGTGGATAATAAGTGTTGGACCAGGGCGAACGGTACGAGTCACCATCGCGATTGTAGTCGCACAGCAGATAGTCCTTGCCATGCTCCTTGTCTTTGGCGATTTTCAACGGTTGATCCACCGACGACAGCAGATCCTCACACAAATCCGGCGCCAAATCGATTAAATCAATCAGATTCTTTTCGATCTGTTGAGGCGGCAGTCGTCTCATAAGATCCAGTGCACAATCCATTTGCATTTCAGTCTACAAGACACAGTGAAAAGCATTTGTTTGTTGTTTATATTTGAAATTGACTCATGTTGATATCCCCTTTACTCACAAACCACTCCCCCCTTTCCGTCCAACAACCGGCACGCCACGAATACAACCATATATGGGCATAAGTTTTAGGTCACAGGCCGATGGGCAAAAATTCTTGATACCGATTTGTTTTTTTTTGCACACCATATGTGCACTTTCATGGTTATAGTGTCGCAGCAGGGCGGTCACCGCCGAAATAATTTGAATTTGTATTGATGTGATACCGTTCTGTATTACTCACCATTTTTTTTATGTTGGGACTGTGACTGTGTGATTTCTTTTGATTTTTACGTCTCCTTTTTGCGCGTATTATTCTGCTTTGCAATCACTTGAGCCTCCTTGTTATTACTGTGTTGTTTTGCAATTTAATTATACCTTAGAACATAAAACAATTAACACTTATAGATTAACGAAAATGCACAAACAATTCGTCAGATAAATAACAAAATTTGCACTTACTCCATTCGTCAGCACGTAACACAATGGCGTCTGACCATTCACAGGTTGCGTGCACAGCTAATCAGCTGTTTAGCATTTAGTGTGACCAGCGGGAAACAGGCGTGTCAGTATCGATAATACACTACGATAAGTATCGAGAGAAATCAAGGCGCATCGATATGGCTCGTTGGCGCGATATTAAGGCATTTGAATTTATGTCAGCTGCATACTGCAGTTGAAGTAAATAAAACAATCGTGATTTTTTTCTTTTATTATATTTTAGCAACAAGTTTATTGAATTTAGATTTTTCGTTCATATACTTTTTATGCTCATTATCTGTTTTCCCCATTTCCATGCTGTGTGAGTTTTTGTTACAATGCGTTTTTTTTTCTGTGAGTTTTTTCTTTTATATGTTTTGTTTTGTATAGCTTAGATTTTATATTTTACACAAAAGTTTATGCCATAATCGTAAATTTTTTAATCCAAATCGTCGTTAAAAATATATTTAAGCCGTTTTTGTCTTAAATGTTTCTTTCGCTTGCACATATTCCAGATACCATATACATATATGTAGAAATCATACGCACAGAGTGTGAAAATACAGTTTACTTAGTTACACCCTTTCTCCAATTTGGTTTTCATTTATATACACATGTATAGCCAAATACAAATGTATGCGTTTGTGGGTGTTCTTGAGATTGTTCTTCTTCAATAACCATAAACTTAGTCAATTTTAATATTTTTTGTATTTTTTTTTTTTTTTTTTGGTTTTTAAGTTTGTTTTGTTATTTTTATATATTTTTAATTAGGTGTATACTTTGACCATATAAATGTAAAATCTCAGACTTTAATTTTTAACTAAAGTGCACTACATACAGAATGTTGTTTTGTTGAGTGAAACGTAAACTAAATTGAATGCTAAATCGTAGATCGTACAATTGTTAAGAGATATAAGTATTGTAAAAATGAAATAGTCTGGAAAATAATTTGCATATGAAATTAATTATTTTCTAATTTTCAAATAAGTGTACAAGTACGTAAATATAATTTGCATTTCTTTTGAAGTTCAATATTTCGGCTAATTAAGTAAATATTTATTTAGTTATGCATATTTGCATTTTATAGACAATTTGCCAATACTCGTTATACAAAAAACTAAACTGAAAAATCAAAAGCGGTTTTCATGTATTTTCATTTTTCATTTCCATTTCAATTATTCATTTCGTATTTTTTTCTCGTATTTCATTAATTATGCAACATTTTTTTGTTTATCAACGCATCGACAATCAAATGTAATCACAGTTTTATGTTTTCCTTCTTTATATAAACTCATTTTCATTTAGCTATTTATTTCACTATTTTGTGTCAGTGTGTATGAGTGTCTGTGTGTGTTTGAGTGTGTGTATGTGTGTGTGTGTGTGTGTGTTGGTGTTGCTTGATGTTGTTGTTGTGATGTGTTCTGTGGGTTGATACTAACATAAGATTCCAATAAACAAGTAGACAATATAAGTATTTACTTGAATGTATCAAAAACTCACCATTCTCTTCTCACCCAGCTAAATCCCATGCCAAACTCTTTTCTTTTGTCTTTTCTTATGAACAATCTTCAATATTTTTTGCCTTTCGTTTTTGTTTGTTTTAGTTTTTAGTTGATTAATACTATTACGTATTTAGAAAACTTTAAGAATATTGCACAACTTTGAAATTGTTGACTTGACGGTCGTTTTCTTTGCTTGATTTTAAAAAATATTTCATTTAATATTTAATACCTGAGTTGTTCATAATCCATTTTGCATGATTATTACATCGTTTATCATTTATTCATTAATGTTAATACATATCGAAAAAATGCTGTTTTCTTTTTGGTTTTTGGTTTTTGTATTAAATGCATGTATACATCATCGTGAGTCTTCATAATGCCCTGAGTTTGCTCCAATCGGATTTATTTTCATTTTCATATTCATTTTTAAAAACTATTCTCGATTTTCGTTTTTAAATTTATAACTTATAGGCATGTATATTCTATACATCGTATAAGTAAGTTTTTCTTTTTTTTTTTGTTTTAGCGTACATTCTTATTATGTGGACTGTCTTGAATATTTCTTTTGCTCATTCCTTAAAAATAAAAATAAATCTTTTTTTGTAATTTCCCATTTTGAATGCATTAATTTTGCACACTTTGCAGTTCAGCACATCTTTCAAATTTTCATTGTTTAATTTATGTGCATGTGTAACTCAAGTTCTGTTGCAATATTTCCACTTTTGAAACCAAAAAAAGGAAATTAAATTGGAAAATAACTTCACTTCATTTTGCCAGTAACCGAATCATTCTAAAGTCACACCAAATTTGCCAAATATTTGGCAATTGTAGTCTAACATTTCATTCATTCAATCATTTTAATTTTATGTTATATTTTATGCCGAAAAATTTGTACGTTTTCTCATAATATATTTGTTAATTTAATTTAATTTAACTGCTAAATTTTGTATTACCTGAAATTTTGTACTTGTCATTGTTCCAAAAGTTTTTTGTATAGCTTGCTTTAATTTTTTTTTACTTTTTTTCATATATTTTTCTTTTATGTGTGACCTACATATAAATATAATGAAATAAATGAAAAGTTAAGGAAACCAATAAAATATTTAATTTAATTTGTACTCGCTTCGATTTTCGTTTAGACAAATTTACAACAACTTGATTTACACATTTAGAGAAAGGGGAAAGAGAGACGAGTGAGTGTGTGTGTGTGTGGAACACCGATTTCACAGGGTATAAATCTAATATATATGTTAGGTATATATATAGGTATACATCTATGTGTATGTATACTGCTGAACTGAACTGTAAAGTCGCTTAGGCCTAAACACATTTTTGCATTACTCTGTTTTTAATTGTTAATTACTATTTTTTTTATTCTTTCGATATACGTAAGTTTGTGTTTCCGTGTGCTAAAAATAAATAACTGAAAATTTAAATTATAAATATTATAAATTTTGTTCGAATTTAGAGCCAATTAAAATTGCCAATTGTTTGTATTTTTTTTTTTGGTTTTTAACATTTATTTAGTTGCATTAATTTAGCATTTACGTAAATATATATTTATATATATATATTGTGTGTGTGTGTTTGTGTATTATAAATTTAGTTTTTAAACATAAACATTAAAAATTAAAAAGTGTAAACAAGCCAATTTTTGTTGTTGTTGTTGTGGTAATTAAACAAAATAAAATTTTACAACATAAAAGATAATGTTAAAAATAAAATAATATATTATATTTTTTACATACATTTTTGTCACTTAAACTTATTTCAATTTCAATTTCAGCTTCTTGATATTTCATTTTATAGTTATTTCAAATAACTTGGATATTTCGTGAAGGAAAAAAACTCTCGAAATTAATTCTATTTTCATTTTCGTTTTCGTTTTGTTTTTGTTTCTTTGTATTTCTTTTGAGCAAATTAACAAAATAAGGAAAACTTGAATTGAAATTGTTGTGTATGCTTGATATAAGTACAATTGGCTTGTTGTTGTTATTGTTGTTGAAGAGGTTGTTGTTGTTGTTGTTTCTTTCACTTTTCTGTTATTCAACTAAATATTAATAGAATAGAAAACAAGTACTAACAAAAATATATAACAAAAATTACTTACAACGATCGCTATTTATGTGTGTTTTGCATTTTTCATTTTGTTTCGTCAAATTTATAGCATAATTTTTTCATTTTCATTTGCATAATTTGTATTTTATTTTGTTTAAACTTAGCATTTTGTACCTGTGCACATTACACATATTCAAGTTTTACAATGTTGTTTTTTGTTTTTACTTTTGTTTAATATATTTCTTACAAATTAATTTATACAACTGAAATTTAAGGAAAATTAAAACAATTATAAACACAAAAATTACATATATGATACATACACAAGTTTGTTTTTTAGCATTTTTTGTTTTCATTATTAAATCATTATTATTTTGTTTTTATTATGTACATTAAAAGTGTTGTTTTTTTTGCGTTTGAAAATGTATTTAGCTTGTTTTCTGCCTTCGACTCACTTCAAATGAAATCGATCGATAAACAGTTATCGATAAATTCCATTGAAGTGAGTTGGCAGCATTTTTTGTAACTTTTAACGCTCTAAATGCAAAATGGCGACATTTGTGTTTTGTTGTTAAATTTAGATTTTTCTTATGCAATCATCTTTTGTTTTGTTTTGTTTTGTTTTCTCTTTTCGTTTCGTTTCGTGTTTCACTTACATTTTGTAGTTGTGTGCAAACATATTTTACAAAGAAATTATTTTAGGCCGCTTTTGTCGAAAGTTGGGCCTAAAATTAGCATTATTTTTATAATTTTTATTAGCTGAACGCTATAAATAAATATTTATGCAAAGTTTTGCGTAATTTTCATTTATATATTCTGCGAGTGCCAAATGTGGTTTTCGTGTTAAGTTTTACATAAAAATATGTTTGTAATTTTGTTTTTGTTTTCCCCATTTTTTTTTATTTTTGTGTTTGTTAATATTTAGCCGAAAGTTTAAGCCTAAAATTGTTTATGTTAATGCTTATATGCATGCGACGAAATTCTTTAAGAAAGAATTTCCATTTAAATAATTTGAATTCAATTTTCGTGTGTTTGTTTTTTACATTTGTTTTGTTTTTATAACCATTGGGTTTCGCTTTCGTGAATTGAATTGTGAATATAAGTTTTTGTTAATTTAAATTTCAATTCTTAGTTAGTTATGTTTTTATGTTTTTATGCTTTATGTTTTTGGCTGTCAACAAAATTTGTTTGAACAGTTACGCGTAGCTCTAGCAAAAGTATACCGTTATTTACCGTTATTTTACGATTAATTTGTGAAATTTCTTTTAGTTCTCATAATTTTTATAGCCTTAAAATAATTTCTTTGTATTTTTTTGTTGTTTACATATTTAGTTAATATAATGTGTGTGTGTTTGTTTTTGTTTTTTTTTTTAGTTTTGTTTTTGCCTCATTTAGTTGCTTTGCCGAAAATTATGTATACACATTTTTCCTTATTTGCCTCTACACATACATAGTAAAATTTTTCTCGATATTTTTTAATATTTTTTTTGTTTTTGTTTTCGTTTTTGTCGTATAGTTATTTATAGTTATAGCCAAAGAATTTGCTGTAATGTTTACATTAAATGTGTGTGTTTTTTGTGTGCGTGTGTGTGTGTGTGTGTGTGTAATTTAGCGCATATTTACAAAAACCTATCTAAAAAAGTATCTGCCAAAGTTTTCTCTTCTAATTTTATAAGGATTTACTCAAGTTTGTTGTTGTTGTTTTTGTAAATATTTCGAAATTATAAGCCAAAAGGTGTGTGTGGGTGTATGTGTGTGTGTGTGTTAGCATCTCTGTGTGTGTGTGTGTGTGTCACCATTTTACAATCGAAATTAAAATTGCATTTAGTATTAAGTTGTAAGTTTTCATTTCTCATTTTGTTTCATTTCGAATATTACGAGTATGCGCAGTCTATGGGGGCCCATTGAGGTAGTTTAGTTAACTATTGCAGTTCGATATTGTTGCTATTGCATCTGTGTGTGTGTGTATTGGTGTGTGTGTGTGTGTGTTGGTGTGTGTGTGCAAGTTGTCTTTTGCATATTACGTAAGATTAGTCATCCACATTATTATTAAGGAGTTAAGAACTAAACAAAAAATCTACTAAGAACTAAAGCTGTTTTGTAGCATCTTCAAATTAGCTTGACTTGTTGACTATTATTATTGATGTTTTCTTGTTTGTTTGTTGCAGTAAACACATAATAATAATAAAAACAAAGAGGTAGTTTCTGAGGTATATGAGTTCCTGAGTTTGATTTCCCTACATACAATTAAGTTGCAGTACATAAGTCTAAACATAGTCGTTATATAAAACTAAGAAACCTAAAAAATTAATTTACTTTGTATTATGTTGTATACACACAATATATTATCATTATTATTATTATTATAATTGGTATTGTTATTCTCTCAAAAATTAAGAAAAACGAAAATGTAATGTAATTTCTCTTGTTTTCAATTGAGCAGCATACCTACAAATGCCACGCCCCCAATTCGCACAGCATGGGCGACGAGTGCAACAACAACGTACTTAAAAAATAATATGTAATTCAGACTCCAGAGAACGTTGCTGAGATACAAATCGCTGCTTGCGAATGGAACGTGCTTGGGTTGCTTAGGGGGATGCAGGAGGAGGAGGGGGAGGAGGAGGGGGAGGAGAAGGGGGTGGGGGTGGGATTATTATTATTAATAATAAATTTGTTATTTTTGCATCTTTGCATTTAAAGTAAATTATTGCAATTAATTACGTTTATCATAATTTGTTTCGTTAAATGTTTTTCTTTCATTTTGTTGTTGTTGTTTTTAGTTGATTTGTTTTGTTGTTTTGCTGTTCGAGTTATATACGGTTAGTTAGTTAAGTTAACGTGTTAAGCATGCGGGAAAACCATACAATATTATTAGTTTAATTATTACAAAAATAAAGAAAACAAAAACTTTGCAACGCCAAACGTCGTTTGAACGTTGCACATCACAGAACAAACTGGTGTTTTGGGGTAGATTACGTAAGTAAGAACTACACGACGGGAGTGGGGGGAAAATGTGTGTATGTGTGTGTGTGTCTGCGGCGCTCTCTGCGATTCTCAAAAATCGTTGAGAGCATGTTTAACATTTGATATATGTAACTAGATCTTTAACATTTGGCTATTTGCTTAAATCATTCCGTTGAATACTATTTGAGTGTTTGTGTGTGTGTGTGTTTGTTTGTTTGTTTGTTTAACTATTGTTTATGTGTGTGTGTGTGTGTGTGTGTGTTTTTATCACCCTGTAGTTTATGTAAAAGAAAAACTTGCACTATTGTGTCCAATATGTAAAAAGGGGAAACTTAAACATGAACATAAACCCTAATCTTTTCTTTTTTTGCAAGCAACTTTTGGCGAGCCTAAGTGTTCCTACATATGCGCTTAATATTTATATATATAATATATACTAGATCCTACATCAATATTATATCATTTTACAACTGATCCTTAAACTGCGTGTTGGTGTGTGTGTGCATGTGTGTTTTCTTTGTGTGTGTGTGTGTTTGTATTTACAGTGCCTGACACGCCCATTTGCGTTTATTTAAGGCGTTTACAACAAGATTTCTCAGATTATTTTTACAGCATTTTCATCGTGTTGTTGTTTTTTGTTTTTGTTTTTTACTTGTACAAAAATCATAAAAGCCGAAAGAACTGAATTTTGAATTTAAGAAAAGTTTTTCATTTTTTTTTTTTTTTGAGGTTTGTTGGGTAAAATCATAATTTTCTTTTCTTTTTTGGTTATGAAAAATGTTTTCCAAAGGTGTGCCAAAAGTGTTTTTGATTTTGAATTTTTGTTTTTGTAATTCTTTTTGTTTGCTGTAATTATTGCTGTTCTGTTTTGTTTTGTTGTTTCTTAATTGCTTGTTGCTTTTCATTCAAGTTTGTTGAGAACGTTTTTGAGTGGTTTTTCTTTTTATAACAAGTTTCTCGTTTTTTTTTTGCATTTCTTTTACTATCTTTAATTGTTTACTTTGTTTTTTATTTAAATATATACGTTTTTATTTTAGATTTTAGGTTTTCTTTATAAAATTTCACTAATAGTTGTTTAATTAATTTACTTTTGTTTATAGGCACCCAATTTACCAATTGTTTATATATTTATTTTTACTTCTGTTGCTTGAATGTTGAAATTAAAAATAAAAAATTATTTTCTTTTTTTTTTTTTGCATTTGGATTTGGCCAAAAGTTGTGCGTGAGTTTCGATTGTTAAAATTTTGAGGCCCAAAATGGTGGAAAAAATACAGAAATGAAAAATGTAATCAATTAAAAATGTTGTTGTTTAAAAGCAATGTGAACGCACAGCATGGGGGGCGTGGCAGCCAACTGCATTTTGCTGTCATTGTATTATATAAATTTAATAAAATTATTTACAAAAAACTAGACAAACAAAATGCCAAATTGGCTGACGACGCAGGCGATTTTTAATGCTTTCATTTCAATATTTTATGTTTTGTTTTTGTTTTATACTATTTATTTATTGCAGGTACTTGTGGTTGCGGTTTTGTTGCTATTGTTGCTTTGTAGTTTGTTGTTGCTGTTTTTTGTTTTTATAGTTTTTTTGTAGTTTGTAGTTTATAGTTGTTGATTTGCAGCTATTTAAATTCAGTTAAGTATTTATTTTGTATTTTCATTCTCGTTTTTTTTCTTCTTCCTTCTTTGTTTCGTTTTTGTTTTTGTTTAATGTTTGATTTGAGGCAACTTTGCAGTGTTTAAAAAAAAAATAAAATACTTTCTTCAAAAGAATAATAAATATATATGTTTGTGTTAAGTATATTAAAAACAATTATATTTTCAGCTACCAATCAAAAACGTTCAAACTTTTTTTGTATTGTGCAAGCATAACTATTTTCATATTTCTTTCTTTTCATATTATTTTTTCGCTCATTTAGCTCATTCGACCCTTTGCCTGATGAAAGCAAAGCGAGTCTAGTGAGTTTGTTTCTTTTTCCGTTTTGTTTTTTTTTCATTTTTCATTCACTATTCTTTTTGTTGAGACGATTTCTTAGCACACTGAAAACGATTTTTCAGCCGGATTTGTGTTATAGACTCTTTCTTCTAATAAATTAAAAATATTTATATTTTCATTTTTCGCTAGCATTGTTGTTGTTTGTGGTAGTTAATTGTTGTTGTTCTTGTTGGTCTGTTTTTGTCGAAGGAAAAAGGAATCAAAAATTATAAACATCAAAAGAACATCAAATACTGCCTTTGTGTACTTGTGTTTGTGTGTGTTGTGTATGTGTGTGGGTGTGTGTGTGTGTTTGTTGTGTGCATAAAGTTAGTATTTAGATATAGTTAGTTATAGTAGACATCTTTGCCCAAGCGATTTGCTTGGGACTTGCATTTTTTTGTTATAGGTGGTCTCCGAGGGCAACGACAGTTGCAACAGTAGTCATTCTTCTTCTTCTTCATCATCATTTTCGTAGCGCGTAACGTAAACTTCTTCTTCTTCTTCTTTCTCTTTGTAAATCACTCAATCACTCTCTATCAATTAATCAATCAATTTGTTGAATTGTGGCATTCAATTCGTTATAGTTTTTTGTTTTTTCATTTTTTGTTGTGGGCGGGTGGGGCTTCTTTCTCTTCTTCTTCGTCTTCTACTTCTCTCTTCTTCTCATTTACTGCTCATTCACATCCACATTGACCTTGGGCGTAGAGGTCAAAGCGGGCGCTTCATGGGCCATCATCAACATTTGGCTGGTGGGCGTGGACGTGGGCGTGCGCTGCATTTCAACAGGCTCATCGATGGGCATCACAGCGGCAGCTGCATAATGCTGCTGCTGCTGCAGTTGTTGTTGTTGTGCCAACAATTCCTCATCTTCTTCGTCTTCGGGTTCGCTGTCCGACAACGGTTCGATCTTTGGCTCAACAACAACAAGCTCCGACTCGGGCTCATCGATATCCATGGCTGTGGCCTTCGGCAACGCTTCGTTGCCGCTCAAATCAGCTTCAGCCTCGGCATCGCTGCCTTCGTCGGTGGTGGTTGATGTTTCGCCCGTTGTTGTTGTTGTCGTCGCCGTTGTTGTTGATGTCGTCGTCGCCGTTGTGTTCGCTGTTGTGTTTGCCGTCGTGTCCATCGCTTCGGCTTCTGCCTCAGCTTCGGCTTCGGCTCGTTCGCGTTGCTGCTGTTCGGCTGCCATGGCTGCTTTGATTTGCATTGCGATCTCTTGATGCTCAAAGCTTAGCAAACCCGCAGCTGCTGCTGCAGTCGCTGCTGCTGCCGCAGCTGCAGCCACTGCCGCTGTCGCCGTTGTTGTGTTTGTTTCGCCCATTTCTCCTGCTCCTCCTCCTCCTATGCCCATTACGGCCCCCTGTTCGCCGCCCGCTACCTCAGTGCATGCCATCGCATCACGTCGCTGCATGCACTTCTCCAATGCCATTTTGAGTGATTTACGTTTACGCTGCTTCGCCGCCTCCTTGTGCGCGCTCATGACTACTGCTGCTGCTGCCGTTGCGGCCGCTTCCTATGGTGAATGATTCGCGGCCGCCGCTGCCGCCGCCGCTGCTGCCACATGCGCCGGCGCAATTGTTGCGCCCGCCGCCAAACCAATCTCCTGCTTGTGCTCCCTTGCAATGTGCCGCCGCACCGTGTTGTTGCGTGTGAAGGTCCGTTCGCAGAAGGGGCAGGGCACCCGGATGCCCTGATGCCGCTGCCGGATGTGTGCGCGCAGATTCGTCTCGTAGCCGTAAAGGCGATCGCAGTACAAACACTTCAGTTTCTTCCCGTCCGCTGTGTTCACGCTGTTCTTGTTGTTCATCTTGGTGGCATTCCACACGTTCAACATGTCAGCGGGTGCAATCGATGCCGCCAAATTGCCCGACAGCGATCCGTCCGCATTCTTCAGGTTCTCCAGCAGCGCATTCGGTGTGGTCGACGAGGTGTTCGAGTTGGCGGGTGGCGGCGAATAGTTTGAGTTCTCCAATTTCACACGCAAATCCTCGGCACCATTCTGCAAAAGTATCGAAAGGAAATTTGAGCTTGATGCAACTGATTTTCGATTGCGTATTTGAGGGTATCCTACATCGGTTGACTCGTCCATCAGTTCGCGTTCATCGTCATTAGCCTCGTTGGCGCTGCCATTGTTGCGTTCCGATTTCACAATCCGATCCAGGCCGCTCGGCGCATTTCCATTGCCGGCCGTAGTGCTGGGACTATGGTTCTCATACCTGCTGCAATAGTGTGTTGATTAGAACGTTAGCAATCCATTTACAACAAAATGAGTAGAAACCCCTTTTACACCTTTCACAGCTGTACTATATTTGAATCGCAATTGTTACAGAAGTAACACCGAGATCTTTCACTATTAGAGATTTACAATATAAAAATCACAAAAACTATCAAGTGCATTCGACTTGGTGAGACCCTTTACACCTTTCTCAGCAATACTATATTTGAATCGCAATTGTTACAGAAATAACAGCGAGATCATTTCACCATAAGAGATTTTCAATATAAAAATCACAAAAAACTTCTAGCATATTCGACTTGGTGAGACCCTTTTACACCTTTCTCAGAAATACTATATTTTTGAATCACAATATAAATAGAACTAGCGAGATCATTCTACTTAGTGTACACAAATTTATAATTAAATTACTACTACAGCGATATTACTATGACAGATTTACAATATAAAAATCACAAAAAAATTCTAACATATTCGACTTGGTGAAACCCTTTGCACCCCTCTCAGCAATACTATATTTGAATCAAAATTTAAATAGAAGTAGCAGCGTGATCATTCCACTTAGTGTACCCAAATGTATAATGAAATTACTACTATAGAATTAAAAGTTAGCACATTTGACTTTGCAAAAACCTTTCTACTTCTTCCAACAATACTCTATAGATACAATGATATCACAAGAGATGTAGAGGTAAAATCGAGCACAAATTTATAAAAAAAAGAACTGTAAGGGTACATTGAACTTTGCGAGACCCTTTATTAATTTTGTGATCCATGTAAGAAATTTAACGAAATCATTGTTAGCCATCCCTTATACCTTTTTGAATTGCACGATTTATGTTTACAATTGAAGCACTGAAAACTATTCAAGTCAGAACATTTGACTGCATGAGACCCTTATTACAGTCGAGCTTATTTCACTTTACACATCTTTGAATTGCACTATTCACATGTAAGATTTTTATCAATGTTGGTCAGAGACTACACATTTTTAAACTTTTTGTTAAAAAAAGTGATGAAAAATTGAAAAAAAAATATTGAAGCGAACTTGTGAGGCTGATAGGAAACTGTTTCATTACAATCCATATACAATTTGTTACATTATATATATTTTTAATGGATTTATAATTTGTAATTCATATATATTATTATATATAAGCTTAATCTTTGTGCTGTCAAACGTAGTCATAAAACGAAGGTACTTAGGATGTGTGGAAACAAAGGGATGGGCTGAAATTTTGAAATAAAATCGAGCAAAGTAGAAGGCACATTTAGTGATATTGGTCCTTAAATTCTCAAGAGATATACATAGGTGCATAAACGGGACTGTTCTTACATCCTCAACTATCAACAAACTATGGCATACTACTTTTTGTTTACTAGGTCTGCCGACTTACCTGGACTGTGGCGAGGCGCGTTCCGAGTGCATGGTGTCCGCCTCGGTGGGCGCTGTCGAGCTGGCGCTGGACGAGGGTCGATGGTAGGGTTGCTTGTTGATGGGGCTGGGGCACTCGGAGGAGTTCTTGGAGCCATCGCGGAGGACGCTGCCGCGCAGCTCCTGCTCGGCATAGGGACTGCGGAGGGCGCGCTTGCGAAGCGGTTCGTTGAAGGACATGGGACGGTGGTACATGGGCGGCACATATGCCATGCCCAGCTGTGAGCTGCTGCTGGGATGCATCAGCGAATCGCACTCCTGCTTCAGACTGCCCGTTGAACCGCCGCCCAAATGCATGGCGGCGCCAGCGCCGCTGCCACTCAGACTGATCGGTCCATTGTTGCCGCCGCCAAGATGAACGCCATTGCCACCGCTGCCGTTGCCGCCGCTGCCGCTGCCAACGCCGGAGCCAGCGCTGAGTGGACCAACGCCAGCAACAGAGCCGCTAATGATGTTGCCACCAGCGCTGCCGCAACGATCCAAGGCGCCAGCACTTGTGGCCAATGCACTGAGACCGCTGGCGGCCACACTTGCCGCTGCAGCCATGCCACCAGCGGCTGCCATGCCGCTGAGGGCGCCGGCCAGGCTCAAGCCATTGTTGCCGGAAATGCCAGGGCTGTTGTTACTTCCACTATTGTTGTTGTTGTTGTTGCCGCCAATGCCAATGGCAACGCCGCTGCTGCCGCTTAAGCTGTTGCGCATGCTGCGACGACCCGTCGGCGAATCAAGCGGCGAACTGTCGCCGCCCATGTGTTGTTGTTGCGCCTGTTGCGCCGCCAAGCGACCCGTCTCTGTGGACAGTCCTTTGACCTGAGAAGAAGAAAGAGTGTAAGACAAAGCATTTCAATTGAAAGTATTTGAGGATACTTACTTGCAGACTCTCGGCGGACTTGAGGAAACTGTTGAGCGCCTCCTGGGAGACGTGCACCTCGCCTTTGTACATGAACTCGAGCAGCGCGGCCATGTTGTCCGGCGTTGTCGCCTCCAGTATGATGACACACTGGCCATTTGTGGGCGTGTTCTCGAACAGGTCCGCGAACTTTTTCGAACAGGCTGCCAAGATTAATTTGTGTGCCCTAAAGACGGCGCCTATAAAGAAAAAGAGTGAAGAAAACCCGATTAAAATCAATGTGAATGGAACGAATATAAATTATTTGCTTAATTTGTTGAAAGAGAAAAAAGTGTAGTGAACTGTATTTGCTTAATTTGTTTGAATTATTGAACATTTGCTATTTATTATTATACTTCAATTCAATGAATATAAATTTTATGCTTAATTTGTTTTAATAGTAAAGGGAACGAAGTGTAGTGAACTGTATTTGCTTAATTTGTTTAAGTTGTAGAAGATTTGCTATCTTTTATATATATTATTTGATTTATATTTTTGTATTAAATTATGTTCCAAGCTAATTAAATATTGGTAACTCATAGAATATTTTAATGCCTTGTTATGTGCCATTTCATTATAACTTCAATATAATTTCGTATTTTATATTAATACATCAACCATTTAAAAATAATACTTTTTCAGCACCTCATCTGAGGCACAAAAAATGATTTCAATTTTTCAACTCTATCTTTGACATGAATTAACATACTTTAAATAAATGTTGAAGAGTTTATCATTACTTCAACCTAATTTTTTGTATTGTTTAGTATTCTAATTTAATACATTATCAACTTGTTATCAAGAATGCTTTCGATTTTTATGCAGACTAAAAAAGCTGAGCAAACAACGAATCTGCTTCAAGTCGATTTTGCAAATGTTGTAATATTGAAATTAAAGCATACTTTCGAGCGGGTCGCTGTTACTAGTTATAAAATGCAGCCAACAGGTGGCGCCGCAAGCGCAAATCGTTTAGAGACCTTGAACTCGTAAAAATCATGTCACACACACACACACACACAGACACTGACTGGGAGGGAAAAGCATAATAAAAGTCAGCAAGGAAATGATTTCCTTGCTCTTGACTAAGCAAAGAGCTTTTGGCAACTGAGTGTGTGTGTGTGTCTGAGTTATTATTCAACGTCAACATCAACGTCTTGGCCGTCGTCTTCTTGCTGTCTCTGTATGTGTGTGTGTGTGTGTACCTGTGACACACAAAAAAGCCAGCTGCTGCCTCTGCTACTGTGGCGTATACGCAATATCCCTTTTGCCGGCAACTCCCCCACCTACCCTACTTCCCTCCCTACCATTCCTTGCTCGCTGTATAAGTATATTTTTATGTGTTTTCTTGACTCGGTCGCTCGCTTTTGTTATGTACACGATGCAAAGGAACGAGGAAAGGTTTTTTTTGGGTCTCGAGTTCTGTGTGCTTCACAACAATTTTCACGCTTTTACTTTTTTGGCCAAAGACACAAAAGCGACACAGATAGCACAGAGAAGCAAATACAGAACTGGGGAATTGTTTGAGTGTGTGTGTGTGTGTGTGTGTGCGCTTTTTGACTTTATGGGGCACTTGTTGTGTTTTGGTGACGCGTTACTTAAGCCAAATTGAAACGACAGACACGCAGTGGAGTCATCTTCGTTTTCTTTCCTTCTCTCTCTTCTCTCTCTCCTCTCGAGGGAGCCAAGAGTGTGTGTAGGTGTCTTATTTACGCCTCACAAGTTTTTTTGGCAACACAAATATAACAATACTCATACGACGCATATGACGTGCGACGCAGCTGCACACACAACACACATCGAGGTTGTTGTTACTTAAATATAATATATAAAGTGTGCACGTCTTTAATCTAATCACCAAATGCAGCGTCGCCATACGACGAAATATTTCTTTAGAAATGTGTGTCAATTTCGTTGGTTACTCGCCACGCGGCGCACGGTTTTTTGATAAGGCAAAAAACAAGCACAATCAGTAAAAAGCGAATTCAGCTTATTGTTATGAAATCAAAAGGAGAAAAGTGAGAGCGAGAGAACTTCTGGAATATGCGTAATTTATTTTGAAAACAAATAAAAGGGTTTTTTTTTGCTGGATTACTCAATATTTACCTCAACGTAAAGCTTGAGGAATTTCCATTAATTGATTCGTTATTTTAAAAATATTCCCTAGCTACAGAAATTTCGTAGAATATTTAAGCATTAAACTGATTAATAGAAATTCATAATGCAAAAAAATACGTAAATTGTATTTATTAATCATAAGGTGACGCAAATTTGCAAACCTTCTTGGAATACTTTCTTTATTCAAAAATTCTGTTTTCCGTTTTTTTTTAGAACTCTCAAGTTCTTATATAATTCGCATACAACTGCATTCGTATAGCCAATTGTTGTTGTTGATAATAATCTTTATTTCGTTTTTATTTTCTTTATTTTTTGTTGTCGAATTTCTAACACTTGATACAACAGAAATTGGGTCACAAATGCCTCAAAAAAAAAAAAAAACGCAAAAAATAATAAAAAGAAATAAATGAAAGACCCTACACATACTACTATTTCTATATGCATACGCGTGGAGCTGATAAACAAACTGAGAAATAAAAAAAAAAAACCAACAACAAAGCCAATGCTAATTGCTTGCGCTTGTTTACGTTCTGTTTCTATATAAGTATACACATATATATATATAAATTATAGTATACACTATATAGAGAGATTTAGAATTCTTCCTCGCGACTCTTGAAAAATATGTTTTGATTTTGTATTAAGTGCACTCTTAAAATTGATTAAGTTGATGACAACAATTGAAAGTTGTTTGCGGTTATTATTATTTCTGCTTTTTTTTTGGGAAAATTTTTTAATCTTATCGTGCATAAGTTGTGACGATGATTCATTTATGTGTTTGTGAAATGCATAGAATGTTGCGATGGCTGAATTCTAATTCAACCATAAACACTTCAAGGTTATTATGTTGATACTCCTAGAACAAGTGGTAGATTAAGTGCGATATCTTATTGATTGAACATACACACACATACATATTCTCAAAGTTCTCAGTCGGTGAGTGAAAGTTTATTGAATCATTTAAAAAACAATTTCAAGAATTTTATCTTTGATCATGGCGCCAACCAATTGAAAGAAATATTTAATATTTAAATAGTTTACTTTAAAGATTCTGAACAAACTTTGGAGAGCTTTTAATGTGCTTTCGAAGCTTAGCATTTAACCATTATATTAAAATGAAAGTTTATTCTAAAAAAATGTATCTGTAATCGTCGCTTAAATATTTGATGGTCAAAAAATTGAGTGAAGCAATGTAGATGAACTTTTCAGTTATTTTAATGTCCTTCTAAAGTTTAGTATTAAGAGAGAACTATTTTATATTTGATCATTGCAACAATCAATTGAAGGAAATATGTGTTATTTGAATAGTTTTAATGTGAAGATTCCATGTGAACTATTAGAAGCTTTTAATATGCTTTACAATCTTACAATTTTAACATTAAATAAAAGCGAAAGTATGAATATATATATATATATATATATATATATATATATATATATCTTAGAATAAAGAAAATAAAGTAAACGAAGTATTTGAAATTCAAAAAGTTTTGAGTTAAGATATTTTAATGTGCTTTCGAAACTTGAAGCTTAAAATTAAAGCCTTTTTCATTCCTTCACAAAGCTGTGACTTTAAACATTTTGCCTAAGAAAACGAAGCAAAAAGAGAATGCGAAATGGAGTGAAAAATGCTGGAATCCATTAGTACACCTAATACTTGTTAATGGCTGTAAAATCACAGATATGAAAAGCAACCCCAAAAGGAAAGAAAATAAGGCAACAGAGCTCGAACACGCAGACAGACAGATTCGATTCGATTCGAGTAGAGAAGAGAAATGGCCCAAGGCCAAGCAAATGTTCATTTCGTAAAAATGCTCATTTCTCAAGTGCTGAAAATGCCCGAAACCAATGCAGTCCTCCCTCTCCCTCTCCCTTTCTCCCTCTCTCTCTTTCTCACTCTCTATCTTTCTCTATTAGAAGTGGAAAAGCAAAGCACACACATGTGCATATTAAAAAACAATCAAAAACATACGCTAAGGGCTGGCAAATATTTAATGCTTCATTTCGAAATGTACCACAAAAAAAAGAGACAGATTTGAATTCGAATAAAATTGCAAAAAGGGAAATCAAACAAAACACGAATATATGAATTCTTCATATATTCGAAATATTAAAAACCACAATTAAAAGCAGCCAAAAAAACATTTTCAGTTGCCTGGCGACCAATTTTTTTTTTTTTTTTTTTTGGAATTTTTTCAAAAGGCTCACCGAGTTTTTGGAAATTTTAATCAAAAGTAGTAGCACTTCGATTGATATGGCTGACAAAACGGACGTAGGGCTTTTGTTTATCCTTCCATTTGATTTTTATTTGTTGTTGTTGTTGGTTTGTTTGTATTTTTGGCTAGCCAGGGACAGGCAAGGATTTGTGGAATCCCTTGGAGCAGAGAGTTAGAGGACGCAGTCACGTCTGATGATTCATAATCCCACAGTTAGAAACCCCTCAAAAAAGGAACATCAAAAAGCGAACATGTGAAGCGGGGCGTATGCGCAATTTTTGCTAACCTTAAAGATGCGACTTTAAAACCGTAGATAGACGCAACAATTTGCCAATAAAAGCATAAGCCTAAATAATACATGCGCCCAAGATGCTGACACGCACACAGAGACGGGATTTTTGGGTGTTTAGGCATATTTAAACCCAAATCAAAATGCGTGCATAAAAAAGGCCAACAAAGGTCCCGGCAATGAAAATGAGCAGAAAGCGCCGCCAAACAAAAACAAAAAAAAGAAACCCTCAAACAATTACTGACCTGGCCCAAAAGACGCACACATTGTCCCACATATAAATATATATATATATATAAAGATTTTATGATATGTACTTGCGGCTTATACATAACAAGTAACTGGGCTAAATGCTTTGGCCGCGTGGCTTTCGCCCACATTTATATTCATTTAATAAGCCGCCATAAAACTGTAGTAAAATGCTGTAAATGAAATAGTAACACACACACACACATACACATTTGGGGTAACACAGACATCAACAGACGGAGCCATAAAATGTGGCAGCGCGTCTTTTGGCTTGTGTTCCCGCTTTTCCTTTTTCTCTTTCCACACTATTCTCCAATTTCCGCCAGAGGAAAAATCAATGTCTCTTCGCTTGCTAAATTTGCCGGTCGCTTTTCGCTTTCGCCTTTTATGCCACTTTAGCGACTTATTAGCTAAGAATAAGATATGTATATGGGGGAGAGTTGGAGGCAACAAAAAAAAAAACGCAGCTCAACTCAATTTATGTGCGTCTGTCTTCATTGTCTGTTTATCTTTGTCTCTCTGTTGCGTATCTATCTCTCTATCTGTCTCCTTAGTCTGTCTGTCTGCTGTCTGTCTGTCTGCTCCCACTGCTTTTGCTTTATTACATAAACACAGCGAGTCGATTTATTGATTGCAGCCCAAACAAACTCTTCGAGGACTCGGAATTAGACGCAGGTGCCTCAGACATCTAAAGCTCAACTAAAGCGTACAAAAACTGAGCTATTTATGCAAAATGCAAAACTCATTTGTACTTTATATTATTCGAATCTATTTGAAATACGTTTTCCAACAGTTTCGCCAAACATTTAAATGTTTTGCATATTTTGCCAGTACAACGTTGAAGTTATTTATGCAAACTGTAAAACTCTTTTACTTTCATTTTGATCACTATATTATTTGGATTTATTTGAAATATTTTTCCGAAAAATATCTCTTCACCAGCTAATTATAAATATTCGAAATTAGCATAATTTTAGGCGTTTTTCCTATGTGAAATAAATTGAAATGAAATATGAATTGATATTATCATAACTTAAACAGCCTAATTAAAACATTCCTTTTAACAGATTATTACTACCAATTCTCTTTATAGTGTAATCGTTATAATGTCAAGCAGACTATCTTTTTTCTAAAATTTCTAAAATATCGCAGATTTTAAATTTTTCTTTGGATTTTATAAAATTTTGCTATCGATGTTTTCAATATAATATTGTGGCTACCTATTTTTTTATTTCTTTGTGTTTAAATACAAAAATATCCTAATATTTGTAAATAAGTATTTAAATATAAATATTTATTTTATTTATATTTGTAAATAAAATATTTAATATATGAAAAGAATACACAAGTATTCTAATATTTGAAAAGAAGATTTCCTAAAATTCACTATCTTAAAAAAATCCATTACGTTTATGCATTTTTAGTTGAAATCAAAGCAATTACTAGACTAAAATATTTTGGATTAAACTACACAGAGTGAAAAAATTGTAATTGAAAAGTAGATTGCAAATCTTGAAAAGTTAAGTTAGGTTTTCTTTATAGAACTTTTTTAAATTGCAATTCATTTGTAAACCCAATTGGCATTGTTTTAGTTGTCGAAATGAATCGACAAAAATCAAAAATAATTGAACTTTATCTTCACAGAAAAATAGTAAAATAGTAGAGAGTAAATAATGCTGGACTTACCATCGCAGGATAATGTGACATCGGCCAATAGATCCGATTTGAATAGATTGGAGAATGTGATTGCCAAGTTGGAGGAAAAACTGTTCCATTTGAGGCAAAACTGTTGTTGCGGATCCATGTTGCAGGCCGTTGTTCTTCAACTTGTTGCTCTGTTACACTCGCTCGATTGTTGTTGTTGTCGTTATTATGTTTGATAAGAACAGAAGAATGATAATGATGACAGTGATCCGGAACCGGAACCGGAAGCGACCAAAGCAAATGGAAGAAGCTGTTCTTTGATTTGTGATGCGTCTCAATCTTTGCAAATTGCTTTCGATTTGTGATTTTTGTAATGTTGCCAAAATGGAATTTCGTCGAATTATTTAGCGGACTTTGCATAAAAGCAATAATAATATTTTGCAAGTAGCCGCTGCAAATTCTTAGCCAAAGGGAATTTTGCAATTGTTGTTTGTTGAGTTTGTGGTGCGTTGACTTTCTTCGCATCAAATGCCTTCTATCCAAGATGATCGATAATAATAATAAGAATATTATAAATAAATTATTATTATTATTATTTGTGTGTTGTTGTAGAGATTTCTACATACATATATACACACAACACACGCTTGCAATGAGAGCTGTCGGATTTGTTGTTGTTTTTCTTTTTTTGTTGGTTGTGTGTTTTTCTAAGCAGTTTGAAATTCAGGACGCGCACTCCGAACACGACAAATGCTGCAACGAGAATGACGAGAAAATTTCTGATTAGTTATGATGTTATTTTTTGTTGTTGTTATTGCTTTTGTGCATGCCTGCTGTTTGTAGTTGTTGTTTTTGCTTTTGTAGATGCTGCTGCTGTCGTTTCTAACGAAATGTCTCAGAAGAAGACAAATCCAATGCCTGCTTTGCACTTTCTCAGATTTGTTTTCCCCTTTCTAATAATAATTCCTAGCTTGAAATGCAACAACCTAAAAGCTCTCTCTCTCTCTAGCACTGAAAGCTCTCTCCTTTGCTCGCTCTCTCTTGCGCCATCTATCGCTTTTGCAAGTTCCAAGAAAAAAGTTTTGCGAGCCTCAAATTTCAAAGTGAGGCGAATCGAACGCAATGCAACTGTATAGGTAACTCTATATACTATATGAATATATGTATGTATGTGTGTGTGTGTGTGTGTGTTGGCAACTGCGACTGCGACTGCAGCATTTCCTGTGGCATTGGCAACCAATTTATTAGAAATTAATCGAGCATTTAGAGAGTGGCCCGCAAAAGATATACGATTTAATTCCTGGAATTAGGCGCTCAAAAATGCCGACGTTGCAACCAGAACAACTTCTCCTTCTTTCTCTCTTTCTCTTTCTTACTCTATCTGGTAACATTGCGTGCTTAGCCTTGGCTTCTTCCCCTTCTTGTTGTTGTTGTTGTGGTCAATTCCAATTCCTGGAAACTGCAGGTGACGGACGCTATGAAGTCAGAAGAAGAAGATGCGACGACGGCTGCGGCTGCGCGTTGCATGAGATGCGCTTTTTTTCCTCGAATTTGTTTAATCGTTAGAAAAATGCGACCGCGCAACTGAGTCCCCCTCTCTCTCTCTCTTTGTACGTAGCAGCCAGAACCTTCAAGCCTTCGGGCAAAACTTGTGTATGTGTGTTTATAAAATCAACGGTTTCGCTCGCTCACTGAATTGGCCCCAAAAAAGATATCGGTAAAAAGCTATTAAGAAATTCCTGGGAAGTTTGCAGTTTTGGCTGCTTTAATTTTTTGTTGCCTTTTTGCTTTTGCTCTGCGTTGTTTTTTTTTTCTTTTTGTTAACTGAAGTAGCAGCAGTGGCAGCAGGAATTTTTTGATGAAATGGTAGCGGATATTTTGCCACTGTGTGTGTTTGAGTGTTGCGGAGCATCGAAATTGGTTAGTCATTGGGTGTAGTCAGTAAATTAAAACTTTGACTTTGCCACTTTTAACAAGGGGTTCTTTATGCTTTCAAGGACTACAGCTATAAGACTGCTTTTATTTCTATTTGTATTTCTCTATTGAGTAAAGGAGGCAGTTAAACAGCCAACAGCCATGCAAAGGGAGCAACATGTTAACATTAACATTATGGTCACGCCACTCTGCATGGCTATGCAAGAATACTGTTTGCAAGTCGCTGTTAACTGCAGCGCTTTATTACGGACTAAGCTTAACATAACAGCTGGACATTGACATAGCGCTAACACCATTGCAAAGGCAGCTGCTTAACAGCGTACAAGAGTATGCGCGCTGCTAATTAAAGCCCAGCATGATCAACTGTCCACACAAAGTGTCGAAGAGAAACGTACTTAACTAGGCAAGTGCTTAAGAGCAACGAGCTAGGCTTAGCTGTGCGAAGAGAAAAACATACGATGGCATTTATTGCGGGAGTCCAGCTTACTTTCACTAGCAAAGCTAGCAAAAGAAGCTCCACAATTCGAATTAACTGTGACACTCTTTGTGCTGTGCTTCTCTTTGCCATCTCCCTGTTGCTACTCCTCTATGCACTTTGCTAGTACTTTCGACTCTTTCAATTTTGCCCCTGCTTCTCCTCGCATTCGGCATAATCCGCTTTTGCTATCTAACCTTTACATCTTGTGCTGCCTTTTGCCACAAAGACCTTTCCCTTAAGCTCTCAACTTGGGCCTATGCCAAAAGAGAGTGCTTTGCATGCGACTGTACTTGTTGAGCAACAACAAAAATTACGCAGCTGCATTTCAAATGCTTTTTTCAATTTCTCAATTACACAAAGCACAGACAATGAAAGCAACAACTACGTGAAAAAATAGAGCAAATTCTCAAAAGTTGCGTTGAGTTCTTTTAGCTTTTCGGGGCATTTAAATGACGACACCTGAAGGGAGTTCGAAGCTGGAATTTTTTTTGTGTTTTGTTTGTGTTGTGGTTTTTTTTTTTGGAAAAACAGCTCAGGTATCTGTTGAGCTATCTCTGTATGTGCGAAAGAACGCGTAAATCCTTTTCACACACACACACACACACACACACAAAGAGCTTTGCAATGTGTTCCTGGAAGACGCACACACAAAGAAGTTGAGCAGCTTTTTTCTTGCTCTTTCTTATTATGATTTTATTATTGTTTTTCTATACAGGAAGGGATTGCGTTTCGGGGTTGTTCGCTTTTTAAACTACTGACAACGCACTTTTCTAATACAACAAACACGAAGAAACAAAAACCAAACAACCAACTGAGAAATTACGCAATAAAGTTGGAAATAGAAATATGCGCAAATGCAGCTCAAAAACAAATTGAATGCGACAACGATCGAATTGGAATCCAAATCGAAATCGAACTCGAACTCAAATCGAACTTCATGTCAATAAATAAACAACGAAAAAAAAAAGAAAACAAAATGAAATACAAATTCAATATTTAATTGTTATATTTTTCTGGTATTTCAACTAATTGACCTTGTGCACTATTTTGCGATATTCGATTCCGTGTGATTCATGCTTCGATAGTTGCAGTGTGTCGCTACGCCTCTCTCTCTCTCTCTCTCCCTATCTCTTTCTCCCCTCTACGTGTTGTCGCCTTGTCTTTTATTTTTGTTATACTCGCTTAATTTGATTTGAATGGCAATTAATTCAAACAAATGACGCACTGTTTTATTTAATGTCAGTTTCTTTGCATTTTTGTCTTCATCTTTTCTCACTTCTCGCATTCTCGCGTCTCGCGGTTTCTCACGTCTCACTTACTTCGCGCCTCTTCCATTTGATGCAGCTTTATCTGTTCAAGCATCAGGATAGAGAATTGTCTTTATAATTTTATACTATTATATCTACCTGTATGCCTGGCAATCTTTTCAATTTGCTGATAACAAAGAAACACAGAAATATGCACATCAATATTATCAACACTGTTATCAATACAAACTGCAATTCTTCCAACAAATCGTGTGTTTGAACTTCCGCCTCTTCATCAAAGAACAACAACATTTTGAATTTCGTTTACCCTTTTTTAAGACTATTTTGAAATAAAAATCAAAGATGAGTTTTGTATGAAAACTTATATTGAAATGTTAAACTATCTATTTCAGACGAAATTTACTTTTATTTTTTTTTTATATTTTTTTAAGAAGCAAATATAGTTCATATTTTGTCTTTAAAAAGTTCTTAAATTTTCGAAATTCTGTTTTGATTGTACTTTGTAAAAAATCTTGTTACAATATATAATTTTCCACATGTTTTTCTAGCCAATAAAAGCTAAAATACTAAAGCTAATAAAAAGCTAAATCTTTAATCTTAAACCCCAACTAATTCCTCAACTTTTTTTGCAATATTAAGTGAAATGTCTTTAGCATGCTTTGCCTTTGATCTTCGTTTGAGAGACAACAATTGAGACAATAATAAAAAGAGGGCGTGGCCATCAAAAGGGGGCAAGTACAGAAGGCGCACTCACTTCATTTGCTTTGAACATGCCGCGTGTGTTTGTGGCAAGTTTGGAGGCAGGAAGCTGCAGGCAGATTACCGCACAAGTTGCGGCAACTGTCAAAGACAGGCTGAAGACTGAAGACTGAAGTCTGTGAGACTTTGCACCCTTTTTTGGGCGAATGTGTGGCAAAACAATTGCTGCACTTGACAAGTGCTTGCTGCGGGCTAAAGTTTGTTGCAAGGTGTTGTAACTGCGATAACATGTTGCAGTCTTTGCAGATGTGGCATAAGAATATCCCAGAATATACATATATCTAAGAATATGACAAGTATCGCATAATCGCAGCACAGTTAACTGTGGCGCCACCCCGCGGTGCATGTATTGTTGCAACATTGCAGAAGATAAAACAACTGTCAACTGTTTTGATAGCAATCTCAGCTATTGCATATTAGTGTAGCATGTGCTTACTTTGTGTATTATGTGTGACATTATTGCACAATTGTCGAATGCTGCAATTGACTGAGAAGAAGGCACGTCTAAATAGTCTCAAAGCGCCATCTGTCGTCGGGTTGCACAATGCCAAGTGAGTTACTTGCATTGCATAATTGATGCAACCTGTCAAACTCTCGTGCGAGTACTAAGACTAATGCTGAAAGCGACATCTGTTGTCGGCTGACTGATTGAAAGGCTGTTGAAGGAATGTGCTGAAAAGGTGCCTGAAAGGGTCCTGACTTTTCATGCAGGTCTTGATTTAAAGAATGAGAACTGCAAGCGACATTTGTGGGTGATTTTCATATTGCAATCAATGCAATTACTAAACAAGTAAGAAAGCTACAGTCGAGTGCACTCGACTGTGCGATACCCGCTACCCATTTTGAATAAAAGAAATATATTTTGCGATAATTTTCTCAAAATATACCGAATATACTGCAAAAATACTAAAAATATACCAAATAGTATATTTGGTATATTGATATAGTACCGCATTCAAAATATACCATAGACGGCACAATATACCAGATTGTCATCTAAAGCAACTAAGACCCTAGTAAGTAGGCGTGTTTCCCATACAAAAGTATTTCTTTAATAACTTCGACAATTTTCATGATCGCAACCAAATTTTCAGGAATCATAACTACTAAAGTTATTATTATATATACCAAAATTCGCAACTCTAGCTTTAAATTTACGCTTGTTATTCGATTTTTTTGATTTGCGGGAGCGGAAGTGGGCGTGGCAAAAATTTGAAACAAACTTGATCTGCGTGCAAACATAACAAATGCTGTCGAAAAAAATTATAGCTCTATTTCTTATAGTCTCTGAGATCTAGGTGTTCATACGGACGGACGGACAGACACACAGACGGACAGACACACAGACACACAGACGGACAGACGGACATGGCTAGATAGTCTCGGCTGTTGACGCTGATCAAGAATATATATACTTTATAGGGTCGGAGATGCCTCCTTCTACCTGTTACATACATTTCCTGCCGGCACAAAGTTATAATACCCTTCTACCCTATGGGTAGCGGGTATAAAAAGAATCATTTGCTGAATAATTATTCTTTTGTAAGCTAACTAAATATCTTAAAATTTAAAATTTAATGTAAACTTGTCAAATGAATAACTTATATTTATATCTATATTTCTATCTTACTTGTTGCATGTTTAGTTATGTAAATATCTCAGTTGGCTGCTCCACAAAATAGAAACTCGAAACATTTGAACTAATTAGTTATGCAATGCACTTTTGGGTACAATGGGAAATGCAAGTGCATGATGAGCGTAATAAATGATGCCGCCGAAAGCAAACGCAGTTAACACAAATAGTTGACAGTTAGACAGTTATTGTTGCATTTCAGTTCACGCCTCGCTGCACACCCAGAAAATATGTGGAAAAACCCTTTTGAGTACGTGTGTATTTTAAGATACGCTTGCCTTGCCCGCAATTACCATTTTGGTACCATAATTGTAATTGTCATAGCTCTTGCCTGCTTTACTTGTACGTTAAAAAGAATCCCTTTTTTAAATGGGAAACCAATTAATTGCCTATGAAAACATAATTAGTATGGGAATGTGTTGCAGTGCTTTGAATTTGTGTTTCTGATTGTAGTTTGGTCACTTACACAGCAGAAATGCAGCAGTTGTGGGAATTATTTGTAGAATCTAAGTGTGAGCAATGCATATTTACCTGCAAGTAGAAAAAGAATAAAGTATATGGTTAATTAAAGTGAAGTTTGGGAAAATATTTATGTAAAAAGAATAAAAATAAAGTTTTTGATTAATAAGAATTTATCTTTAATTATAATTTGTTTATAATAGTTTCAAATATACATTGGGGATTATATTTTAACTTATTTTTATGAAATAAATATTCATCGTAATATTTGGGAATACAATTTTTGTTTTTTATTATTTACTATATTTGCATTTACTTTACTAAGTAAGATATAGTAATATATTGTTAGTAATTTCTATTTTCAATATAAATGTTGTTAATAATTTTGAAAGACTTTGGTAATAGACTTTAGTATTGTCTTCAAGCATTGTTAAATATTTACTGTATTTGCTTCCTGGATCTGTCAAGCTATTCTTCTTTTCTATTTTGGAAATAAAGTTTTCAAAAGCTAAGATTTATTATAGTTTCAATTTCTAATGTTAAGAACGTGTTTGTTATGTTGGGCATTCTTCAGTTTATTTTTAAGTTCGAGCTTGTCTTTAACTTGACTTCCTGTACATTTTCGCTATTTAGAAATTCATTTTTTCAACTTTAATAAGAGGTCACATTTCCAAACTTCCGGAAGTTGCTACTACCGCCAAAAAAACTGTCAGTTTACCGAGTTGTCGGTGGGTTGTGAGGTGTATGTAGAATGTGGTGTGTGTTTTGTTGTGAGTGTGCATTGCTCAAACCCAATTAAAAATGTCAAAAAATGAAAATACCTGTAGGTAGTTAGCAGTTAGCGCACGCAGTAAATATTCATCACGCCAAACCAAAACCAAAAGCGAAAGACAGCCCACATTGCCTCCTCCTCCCCTTTTCCCCTTTAACTCTTACTCTATGCCAATCCCTCAAACTGAGTTATACTCAGAGTGAAGAATTCTTAATCCTTTGGCACTTTTGTGGGGTTTGCCACGCATCTGAAGCGCGTCACACAGTTTAACTTTTCATTTCGCGGCTGAGCTGGACAAGAAGTGACGAAGAGGGGGCAGTGAGGAGAATGGAGAGTGGGGAGAGGGGAAAGGGAGGACGTCTGCTGCTGTTGCTGCTGCTGCTGCTGCTTATCAGCAGGAGACGCACACATGTCAGGAGCCAGACCAGGCCCATGGAATGTGCATTGTGGACGAGGAACAATTGCGTTTGTATGTTTTCTCATGTGCCTCGTCAGCAAAATTAAAAAATAGATACGCAAAGCGAGGCGGAGGAATGGGGGCAATGAAGAGGAGGGGGGTGGGGCGGAGCAGTCACAACTTCTATAAAAGAAATTCAACGCACACCGAGTTGTTGGCTCTGCCTCCTTCCAGCGAGTTTACTTTCATTCGGTGAATTCAAATGTCACACAAGGATCGAAAGGTACGCATGGCCAGTTTGCAACGTCCTGCCGCCCCCACCACCCACCTCTCCCTCCCTTTTTGGCCAGGTTTATTGCAAAAATACACAGCAACAGCCAACGAGCCGAATGTCGAGCCGGGAGCTGCCACAGCTCAAACAGCAGCTGCTTGTTGTTGCTGCCTTTGTTTTCACTGCTATTTTTTTGTTCTGTTTTCTTTTTTTTTTGGGATAGCGTATCCTGGTGTATTGAACAAATGCCTAAAAATGTCACTGGGCCCCGCACGATAACTACTGTGAATTGCCAGCCCTTGGTTTGATTTCAGAGCGGGGAGCAGAAAGAGAGAGAGAGACAGATAGAGAGAGAGAGATGAGCAGACAGAATGTGTGAGCAGGTTTTTTCTCTTTCTCGATTGTTTTGCAGTCTGCCACCCACTTTCGGTGTATTTTTATTGTATATATCATTGATGAATACGCCGATAACAAATCTCAATCAAATGTCAAAAAGGTAACAGGCAGACAGACGCACAAAACAGACGCCACATTCGACAGCCATTGCGACAGCTGAAGAGCAGCAACGAAGCTTCTTTTTTCTCACTCTTCTCACTCCCTTTTCTAGCTCGCTTTACATGCGGTAATGTTGCAATTTTCACGCAGTCCACGCGCGTACAATGCGGCGTATGCGCAATTGTTTTAGTGTCGCAGCCTCCTTGCTGACCCAACTTGTCGACCCCAAAACCGACCCTCATTGCCATTCAATCCAACTCTCACACACACACCTGACTGACAGCTCAAATTGTCTTCTCGTTTTGGAGGCTGTCACAAAGTTGAGCACGACAAGGAAAAGCGTTTGACCATCCGTCCATCCGTCCATCTGTCCGAACTGTCTGTCAGCTCAAATGCATTTCCTTATGTTTTATGCAGGCCAAACACACAAATGGAAGACACGTCAAAGAGTGTCACTTGATTAACACGGCGGTAATTGAAAATTTGACCGCCTTCACCTGACTTAAAACATTTATTCAATGCGGTTAAGCATTGCGCTGAAGCTTTGTCAGCCATCAAATTAAACTAATTAGCAAATGAAGCTGCAATTGGATTAGAAACTTAATTTTCTGCATTTTAAATGATTCAAAAATGAAAGTACAGTTCTTATAAACAGCTAGAGAGAATGTCTGACCTTAGAGATAAATAGTTAAATTGTACTATATGAAATTCGAATCCTTTCGATTGGATTGGAAAATTATTTTGCTGCACTCTAAATTCGGTCTACGATTGATTGAAATTATAAGGAAAGAAACTTTATGAATAAATGTTTAAATTGTACTATATATAGTTATAAAAGCTACAGAAAGTCGTAGAAAAAATAATTAGAATTAAATAATAGACATTCGTCATTATATAAAAATATTCTTTACAATTTAATCTTTTATTTGACTAATATAAAAATATAGTGCAAGAAATATAGTCGAAGATAATTCTGTATGTCATAAATATTCCTACTCTAATAGAGTTCCAGGAAAATTCTTTATTAAGTAGAGAATGATAAAAAAATATATATATTATGATCAAGGAAAAGACTATCTTCTTAAAATATCAATAAATAATCTTTATATCTTTTATTTATATTAGCCACAAATTGAAATTAGTTTTTTGGAAGCTTAAAATTAGGCTCTCGCTTATCTCTTTGACAATTTGTTAGGAAATCGATACAAAAAATCGAACAAAAAAATTCTCTCAAAGAATTCTTTATTTAATAAACACTTTTTCAATCCTCTAATTAATAAAGAATTTCAGTTTCCTGTTATTCATTTAGAGTTCGAAAATTTGTTATAAACTTACACAATAAGAAGAAATGTGCTAAAATGAATTTTCAAAAACTAAATCAAAATTGTTTTATTAAGATCGAAAATCTACCAAAAATATAGATTGACAAATCTTGAAGTTCAATGTTATAATCTTGTTTCAAGAAAGGAAAAATCTTCAAATTAAATGTAGATTGCAAAATCTTAAATCAAGACAAAACGTTTTAGATTATTTCTCAGTGTACTTATATAAGAAAATGTAATTGATAGATTCATATTAACATTCTTTTCTATAGATGTGTATTCAACATTTGCTGCACGTTTTTTCCAAAATTAAAACTGCACTTCAGCTACTTTAAACTGTCTTTAATCGAGGCTTTTAAGCTCTCAGCCTTTTGAGAGAGCTTCTCTTGTCGAGTGGCAATGGAAAATGGACATCGGCAACAACAGCTTAACGTACTAATTGACAGGCAAGCAAAAATATTTACGTGCTCCCAAGTCCAAACATTCTAATCAATGCATTGGTCGAGGCCAAGGCAAAAAGCACAAAGACTCGATGCTAAAAAAAAATAGAAATCGAATAGAAGAAAATGCCAAATCAATGGGCAAATACAGAGGCGAGGCCTATCAGTAGTACAAAGAAGAAGCAAAGTGAAAAAAGAAGAAGCAGAAGCCTTTCAAACAAACAACAATCGTTTCACCAGGCTCAACAGGAACAGGAGAATTCATCAAAGTGAGCCCCCAACCACAAAACCGAAACCCCGCTTTTAAAACCTCCCTCCATATGTGTGAGAGTCTGTCCATCAAACGCTCCCTCTTCCACTCCCTCTCCCCCTTTCTGCCTTCCTTCGCTGTGCAACTGTCAAAATGCGTCGAAGCGAACATCATTGGATTTGTGATTGAACAAAAATTTCCATACATTGACTTTTTCTATTTTCTTTTATTTTGGGGGCTGCTTTCTAAATTTTTCGTTTTTTGTCAGTTTCATTTACAAAATGCATGCTGGAGTGATAATATTAAGCGGGCCGAAGCCTCCCAGAGTCAATCCTTCATTAGTACAGAGAAAGGAAGTCCCCCAAGCACAAACAAAACATTTCGTTGGCTAGAATTTATATTTACGGCATTGTAAGTTATGCAGTCGACTGATTCGCACAAATCGTCAAAAATGTCCAAAGGGTTAACTCGAGTGGTTTTCGCTGTACGATTTAGAGTCCCCTGCCCTCTATCCCCTCTTTGTTCTCTTCAACCAACAGCGTTCAATAATTGTGTAAAACGTTTTCAGTTTTACATTTCAATCTTAATTTAGTTTTTAGCATAACGTTTGCCCAGGCATTGTCAATCGCCATCCGATTCCAAATCCGAATCCGAATCCGATTCAGACAACATTCAGTGGGGTTTATTTTTCCAATTTGATGGAATGGATGGAGAAGTAAACGAGCTCGCTAACGTTTTGGACAGAGAGAGAGAGACTAAAAGGCAAATTGTTATTTTTGTTGTTTGGCATTTGGCCAGTTGATTTTTTGGCTAATGAAGTTTGTCATTGAGCTTTATTTAATTTGCTGCTGCCGCGCAAAAGAACAAAATTCAATTTGGGGGGAACGAGCGAAAACGTTCGCATATGATAAGGGATTGCCACACTGTCGATGAGTTGGGCTAATACCGAGTGATATCTTTAACAACTTAAAGGCTGTCTGTCATAGAAGTGTGAAAATTGCAGAGAAATTGATACTTTGGAAATGGCAATTAATGAAGGGATTAATTTTAAACCAAACTATATATGAGAAATTAATATCTTGAGTGTTTAGAAACTAGTTGAAAGAAGTTTTAGAATATGAACAGTGATTGTCTCCCAACTTTTTGCTAAATGAATTATATATTTTTATTAATACCTATTACTTTATTTGATTATAGAAGTATCAGTAGTATATACTTATAAAGGAATAAAATTGCATTTCAAAATATTTCATTAACTGATGTTATACAAAAATTCACATTGAAGAATAATGTAAGAAGTATGTTATTCATATTGATCAAAACTTATTATAATCAAAATATTATTCATAAACTATTTCCGGGAATTCATTTGCAACTTTAACACGTTATTAACGTAACTCATTTATAAGTTTTATTATAAATTTAGTTCTTCAACTATTAATTCATCTTGTTCATAAAGTATTCCCATATTCCCATTTAACATTCCGTTAAAACCATCGCATTAACAGCGTGTTGACATGTCTGCTATGGTATTTGCTTAACAGCCAATAAAGCAGATTTTCATTTGTAACTTTACTTTGTTAATAACGTCAGTTAATTATAAGTTATATTGCAAATTTAGTGCCTCAACTGTATTTAATCTTGTTCATATATTATTTCCATACCAATTATTTAACATTTCGTTAAAAGCATCGCCATAACAGCTTGTTAACATGCATGCTAACACCCTTTTACTTAACAGCCAAGAAAGCAGATTTTCATTTGTAACTTTAATTTGTTAATAACGTAATTTCTTTATAAGTTTTATTGTAAATTTACTGCTTTAACTATTATTTCCACTTCATATTAAAGTCAACCAATAACATTTAGTTAACATTGTATTAAAAGCATCGCATTAACAGCTTGTTAACATGTCTTCGAAGTGAGACCGAAAGTGTGTCTCTGTGTATTTTGATGTGTTCTCATTGAGAATCCACCGCACGCAAATCAAATGATTAATTTCCTAATAATGCGATGGTTTAGCTGTTGTTTTCCCTCGCCACACTTTCCCACAACTTCCCCTAAACGAAGCTGTCTTTGGCAACCACGCAGGTATTCAAAAAGCCATTACTTTAATCGAATTCGCATTTAATGAAATGAGCTGCCGTCAGCAGCACAGAGAGAGGCCTGCAACGCCTTCAGCTTCAGCCAGGAATTTCATAAACTTCAAACAAGGATATTGGCCGACAAAAAAAGGAAATAGAGAAAAATACAGTGGGAGAAGCTGTTGCAAAATGTCCAACAAACATGCAATTAAGTCGTTAATACTTCATCGATTTAATACACGCGGACAGCACACACACACACACACACACACACACACATATACAGCGAAGGTCCTGCCAGTCGAAGGATTAAAGCATTAGCAGTGTGGATGAGCTGTGAGGAAGAAGATGGGCAGAAAGTGATAGCGGAAACGGAAGTGGAAGTGGAAAGTAGCCAGCGCAACGATTGCAGACATTTGATTAGTTTGTTTGCAATGCGAAGCGATCTGAGTACTCACTGAGCACTCAAACGAGTGCACTCACACTATTCAGGCGGTGGGCCAGCGATATGCAATTACGATATATAAAAGTTAAACAAGCAACAAACGATACGCGTTCAGCGTTTTTTTAGCATTTGATTAAAAACGCAAACAGTCCAAAGTGAGATGAGTGCGAAGAAAGAGAGAGAGAGGGAAAGGGAACTTGTGTGGTAGGCAGGACATAAAAAATTAACAACAACGAATGGGCAAAGCAAATACGAGTTCGCATTCGCGTTCAAATACAAACACAATTCATCAGCGTTACCTGCCTGCCTACCTGTAATAAAAATCATAACTCGAAACGAAACGAGACGCCAACGCACACACACTCGCACACACATATTGAACTAACGACCATGCAGAGGGCAGGACAACAACATGGCATCATGGACGAGTAACGAGTGACGAGTAGCGAGTGCGCCACCCGCATGTGTGTTTGTAAAAAGGTAAAAACCAATCAAGAGCATCAATAAAAGGCACGTCAATCAGCATTGGGGGTAGGCTCAGCTCAGACTAATACAACAGCCTCACTAACTACCCCTCTGCCAGCCTCCCAGCCTCCCTGCCTTCACTCAGCCACAGCTCTGTCCATCTGCGTAGACAACGCAACAAAAAAAGAAAGAAAGTAAAATCATATTTTGCGTGGTATGCGTGTCTGGGCAGCTTTTGTCTAGCCGCGTTTTGCTAGTTCACTCAAGCTGTCATATCGTCAGCTAACCCCCCCACCCTACCCCACACTCTACCCCCTCACATATCATGATTTTTCAATAAATTCAACGGCCATGCGGCACTTTGCTCATTGAATTTTGAACAGAGATCTGAAAGCAACCCCACTGAACTCTTCCCTTCCCCGGGGTGTTGAGTTTTCCGCAACTCACCTGCAACTATTTTTGACTAGACAAGAAGCAGCAGCAACAGACATTGACTGCTGCAACAGCTTGTGTGTTGCAGCACAACTTTCATGCACAACTTTTCAACACAACTTTTGTGGCATCCACACTACAAAAAAAAAAACAAAGTTTTGCTGGTCGAAACAAAAGTTAAAACTGAGAACTGAATATTTTGCTGCTGCTTCTGAAATAGTTTGCAACGGATTTTGTAATTAATGCAGTTTTGCAATTTTATGCATCTTATAAGGTTGCCAGCAAAGTCTTTAGTTATTATTAAGGTGATATGAAATAGGAATTCTTACACAAAAGTTGAGAAAGAAGAATCAAGTTTTGGGATGTGAAAAATGTAGAGAAAATGTTAATGAAAATGCACTGCTTTAATTTTAATCCAAAGAAAAGTTAAAACTCTTTATAATAATAAGAAACATATTGTTTGCAAATCTAATTATTTTAAAAGTATATAAGTTAAGAAATTTTAAATATTTCTATAGTTAAAATGATTTTAATACTTAGTTTTTTTTCATTTTGGAATTTATTTGAAATTTATTATCATATATTACTTATTTAATGGCATAGTCATAAATGCTAACAAATTTCAAATATTTTCAAAATTTTCTACAGTAAAATTTGCTACAAATTTAAATTACTTCCATAGCAAATATTCTCTTACGCAAACGCTTGCAAATTTTACGCAAACATTTTATTACACTTCCTCTTAAAATAATTTCGCTAAAAATACATAGTGTGCATTTCATGCGAATCAAAATTCTAGCTAAACACGCCTGCATTAAAGTAGAGGGAAAAAAATGCTTAACAAGCAATAAAAACAATAATAATTTCAAGTAAATTTAAGCTAAAGAGCAACATTGCATCACAGCTTGATAAAAACAAAAGTCCAAAATATGATGCTAAAAATAACTCGAGAGCGCTTGTCATTAATTTTATCAGCTTTATATGCAGTTGCGATCAGATTTCAAGGCAATTGCAAAAGTGTGTGTGTGTGTTGTTTGTTTGTTTGTGGACTCTAGAGCTTGATTAGAGATCCACTAAGAATTGTTGTTTGCAAGTGACATTCAGAAATGAAATTAATGAGCGCGTTGAGCGAAAGTTGTTGAACAATTGTGGGATGCAAAACAAGTTTAAATGATCTATTGCAACAAGTTGATAAGTATAAACAAAAGTGAGAATTAACTTGGATTAAAGTTTCTTCCAAAAAATTGGAAAGAGAGAGAATTTGAATGGACAACCCTTAACGAGTTGTGCGTGTCTGGCAGGCAAATCACTTGACTTTTCATTAATAAAATTGAGTATGGCCAAAAAGAGCTCAAGTGGAGTATCGACTGCCCCCTCTTAACCCTCTTTGCCGTCTCTTTTGTGGCATTAGCTTCTAGCTGAACCCTTTTTTTTCGCTCTGTGCAATTAAATTTCATAATTTTTTTTTATGGGTGCTGCGTCAACTGAGACATGCAAAATGTGGCTTACTAAAAAAGGATATATGCATATATAGTATAGAAATCGCGAGTCCGCGAGTCTCGCTTCAATTTCTTTTCAATAGCAACACACACACTCCCACACACACACACACACACACTACTCAACACACACGCACATTGCAACCCTCTAGAAATTCATAACCTTTTTTTTCAATAAAGCGCCACAAAAAAATTGTTTTCCATACGCATTAATGCAGCTATGCGTGCCCAACAAAAAAAAAAAATTACAAGGAGCTGGAGTTTAAGGAGTTGTTTTAAGGGTTATCAAAGGACACGCAGCTCAGCACAGAACTGAACTGCAGCCTGTTTGGACTTTGATATATGCGTTTGATTAACGACTTCCTTTTGTTTTAGCCAAGTTAGCGATTGTTTGAGCATTCATTTTTTTAAGCTTCAATTGTATTTTTAGGCAAAATTGTTTGCTTTACAACTTTTGAAGCAAATTAATTCCATATGCATTTTGAGTTTATGTTTTCTATTAAAATTCGCATATAAGGTTCCTTACTTTATTTTAATTTCTCTTGTAATTTAAAATACGTTTATATTCAAGTAATCTTTTTATGAATTTTCACACATAAGTCTTCATTAATATATTCTCTGATTTGCAGCTAATTATCAACTGAAGTCTAGTAAAGTGTAAAACACAAAAATAATAATCTCTCATCATAATCTCCAGAATAATAAGCTGCTAAAGTTCTTCATATAGAAGTTTTAGTAATTAGTGCAACTCCTTTGGGCATAAATATATCTCAGATTGCACTTGCAGAGAACCAAAGCTACTGTCTACTTATAGACTTCCCTTGGGCTTCAGTTCGAAGTACTATATAAAGCATTTAATAGCTCAATCTTTGCGTCGATTTCAACAGTATTTTACTGGTCAGTTTGTCAGTCAGTTTTGCGCATCAATTTGACACATTTCCAATTCCAAGTGGACGTTCACTATTCAGTATTCTTGATGTCCCCCTTAGGCTTACCCTTATCAATCTGCAAGTCAGTCGATTACAGTTGTTATGGGCAGGAATAGAGAAAGTGGGAGAAAGAACCAGAGACAAGGAGAGAGAGAGAGAGAGAGAGAGAGAGAGAGAGAGAGAGAGAGAGAGGAAGAGATTGGGACACCATTTAAGCACAATCTCCAGTCACGTTTGTGTGCCCAAACGATTTTTATACCCGCTACCCATAGGGTAGAAGGGTATTATAACTTTGTGCCGGCAGGAAATGTATGTAACAGGTAGAAGGAGGCATCTCCGACCCTATAAAGTATATATATTCTTGATCAGCATCAATAGCCGAGACGATCTAGCCATGTCCGTCTGTCCGTCTGTGTGTCTGTCCGTCTGTCCGTCTGTCCGTCTGTCCGTCTGTCCGTATGAACACCTAGATCTCAGAGACTATAAGAGATAGAGCTATAATTTTTTTTCGACAGCATTTGTTATGTTTGCACGCAGATCAAGTTTGTTTCAAATTTTTGCCACGCCCACTTCCGCCCCTGCAAATCAAAAAAATCGAATAACAAGCGTAATTTGAAAGCTAGAGTTACGAATTTTGGTATATACAGTAATAACTATAGTATTTATGATCCCTGAAAATTTGGTTGCGATCAAATAGAAATTGTCGAAGTTATTAAAGAAATACTTTTGTATGGGCAAAAACGCCTACTTACTAGGGGTCTGAGTTGCTTTGGCTGACAATCTGGTATATTGTGCCGTCTATGGTATATTTTGAATGCGGTACTACATCGATATACCACATATACTATTTTGTATATTTTTAGTATTTTTGCAGTATATTTGGTATATTTTGAGAATAATACCGCAAAATATATTGCTTTTATTCAAAATGGGTAGCGGGTATCTCACAGTCGAGTTCACTCGACTGTAGCTTTCTTACTTGTTTTTTGTTGGTTTCGGTAGAAAAAACAAAAGTTGTGCGCGGCTTGCAACAAATTTAGTGAGCAGCTGCCGCCGTCTGCTTTCAATTGCCCAACAGTAGCAGCAGCAACAACTAAAATAACAGCAACAACAACAACAACGAAGCTGCTCCCATTTCTTGGCTTTGCCCGAAGCCTTTTAATAACAACAATTTTGACTTGTGCTTTTCACTCTGCTGACGTCATTTGGCATTGTCCAGGCCCCAAAACACATTTCGTTAGGCAATTGCGTGGCACACACACACACTGAGGCAGGCAAATATACGCACCCACACACACACACACACCAACACACACACACAGAAAGGCAGTCAGGCATTTTGGTGCGGCATTTAATGACATTTTTTGGCCATAGCATTATTTTAGGCGCTTGTGTAATATCGCTGCAGTTAGCTCTCTCTCTCTCTCTCTGCCTTGCTCCCTTACTGTTTACTTTGGACTTGCTTTAGTGCTGTCTCTGTCTGGCGTACAGCGGTGCTTAGCTGTCGTCTCTGTCTGCGCATTCAGTGCACGTTTTTGGCCTTGTTGTAAATTATTGTGTATACGCCTCAGTGCGCCAAAAATGCGTGCGGCATGAGTAATTAGCAGTCGCAACGCACACACACACATACCTACTCAATATACACACACAGTACATATATCTTTCTCTCTCTTTTACGTAGTATGTATTTTATTCGACGCTAAATAATTGCCTAATTGCATTAACCCCCAAAATTATGCTGCACTTTTGCACTTCAAAGCGCTGCCTTAGCTCCACTTTTCTCTACACTTTCTCTCTCGTTTGTGGCTCTACGACGGGGAGGGGCAAAGAGGGCTGCTGGTTCAATACTTGCCAAAAACTGGGTGACAATTTGCTGCACAAGTGCGTGTGTGTATGCGTGTGTGCGAGTGTGTATGTGCGTGTGCAACCCCCAAATGCCAAATATACGTAGCATGGTTATGCTTTTGTTGTTGTTGGGCTGTTGTTGTCATCCCTGCACACACACACATCCCCTGCTGCTGCCGAATCCTTGCCAGCTTGTCTTAGCCACCCTTAAGCAACAAAAGAAAATTGATTTTTCCGCAGTTATTTCGTTTTTCGGCCTGCAGTCTGCGTTTTATGTGTGGAAAACGCAATTCTCGAAGAGGTCCCAGCTACATGGGCATAAATTATGTGCGTTGCGGCTCCTCGAACCCCACAAAAATTTCTCTTTCTCTCTCTCTCTCTTGTTCTTTCTTAAGCTATCTTCCTCTAGCGCTTGTGCGTCGTTTGTATTGTTTTGACACTTTTACTTGAGTTGATTTGCAACAGAACATAGAAGAAGCCGCAGCAGCATCAGCAGCCATTGGGATTACTTGGAGCTGGCGTCGGAATTGCTCTGGGAGTTTGCTGTGGCATGCCCCAAACACATACACACACAGACACACATACATAAGAATAATAGCATCTTGGATACAAACTCTGCAGCTGCTGCTTCAAGTTGTAATTTGCGTTGTCAGGTGGCGTGTTCTGCTGCAACTTTTATGAAATCGAATTCAAAGTGCCAACGAAAGTGCTGTTATAGGCGATTTAATATGGTGCAAAAGCATTGGAAAAGTTTTACAATACAAGTCAACTCATAAAAGACCTAAAGTAGTGTCTGATTAGACTTGGACTAACCCAGTGAACTCAGTCAGCTTATGGCTTAGAGTGTTGAAATTTGTTGTGCAGTTGCTGTACTAACTAAGAAACTTAAGGGCAGCCTGAAACATGACAAATGTGTATCCAAAAACATTATAATAATTAAAAATTAAAGGTATAAGCAAAAAAAAATTTAAGAATTTGGATTTTTATTAATTTTGACACAATTTTAGACAGTAAGAAATGGAATTTGGGATATATTTTAAGGCAGCGCTTCAAGAGAGCCTACTTTTGTGCAACGTTATCAATGTTAACCCATTGAACTCAATAGTCCTTGCACATAACTATATGAAATTTGGTATACAAGCTTAATTAAACCAAAGAAACCAAAAAGTTGCTTTGTATTTGGAATATTATCAGTCAATAACATAATAAAAATTACTAGAAAATCTGAGAAACTCGAGAAATTGAAATAAAATAATGGTATATACATACACAAAACCTTTTAACTTCCAAAGCACTGTAGATATGTTTTTAATATGACAACCGTATCAAAACCAACTCAACCGAACTCAGAGATCTTAAGAGATATGCCTCTTAAATTGTTTATGCAAATATCTTTAAGCCGAACACGCTTCAATTGAGCATTAAATAGAAGTTTTTTTCAGCTTATGGCTGCATAACGAGAAATTTTTCCAAATGTCTTTCTATCAAGTATCACTTGAAATGTAATTTCCAGTCTCTAGCAACCCTATTTATTAGAGTTTTTGGGATCTAGGCCTACATAGGTAAAATACACCTTAATAACATATTGCAACATAAGGTTTCCTTGCTTTGAAGACGAAACCGGTTTAAAGAAAAGTTCAGTGAAGCGGCTGCTGCTGCTGTGGAAACTGCAATTAGTTGTACTCTGTTGTTGTGTTGCCGTCAATGGCACACGCCTGTCACATCAGCAATTTTGACAGCTTAACAGCATTTTGGGAAACCAGGGAAACTGAGGGAAACAACAACCCTTGCCAAATTGCAACAAAGATGCTGACGACGTTGCTTAATTAACTGGACGCGTAGTGGAAAAAAAGCAACGAAGAAGAAGAAGTAGAAAGGTTTGTTGCAAGCCGCGCTGCACTTGAAGCAAGTTTTGTCGGGGGTTGCTTTTGAATGACGTTGCAGCTGCAACACAAAACAAGGATTACGGATGCGAACATGCCAACTCACCCCTTGGGCGCCACTCGACCCTTGGGATCGAGGTGGCACAGTGACTGTGGCATGAGAGGGTTGCAACGTGTGTGCATTGCACACTGGCTTCATTATCAAGCGGCGCATTTGCAGCACGTGCCCAAAAAGGGAACAGCTAATGGGCAGGACAACAGGCAGGATAACAGACTGCGCTGCAGTCTCGTGTCCGAGATTTTTCCTCTTTTTTCCACGGCCAGTAGAGCGTGTGTTGAGCTTAGGTGGTTGCCAACTACGTCGGCGTTTTACACTCGAATTTTCTTCAAAAGGAATTGCATTTTTTTTCGTTTTTGCTGTCGTTGTTGTTGTTGTTGTGGTTGCATGTCAAAGTGGCAGGAAACGCTATGGGGTTGAGGTGGTGTGTGTGTGTGTGTGTGTGCATTCAGCTGTTGAACAGCATCACAGTCGGTGGTTCAGCTGGGTTGCCCTGGGTTGTGAGGTTAACAAACTCGAAAGTAACAATTCGACACAATGAAATTGCAGTTGCCGGGAATTGGGCATATGTTAGTGCCGGAATTACTTCGACAAAATGATGCTGCGATAAGCAGTAGATTGAGAAAGAGGAAAGCAATCTATGGGGATGTAAATTATAATAGGCAACGATAATAAAATCGATAAGACTTACAATTAAAACGGCAACTTGTAGTATGTATTAAGCAAACGTGAAATTACCTGCAAAGAAATAAAATAAATCGTACAATTAGTTATATATAATTATTTGGTAGCTAATTAATATATACAAAAATATATAAATTATAATAAAAATACTGCATTTATATTATTTATTATTATTATTATTTTAACTCTACTGCATTTTATATTCAATGTAACTTTTTAATGCATATTATTTGCTCTCATACAATCTCTAACCAATCAGAATGCATTTCATATGCAAACTTACACGAACTTGCATTACACGAACAACGATCAATGCCGACCAATAGCCAACCGCGCATGTAATGCCAATTATCACAAACCCAACAACAACAACAACTATTGACTAACCTTCGTGCATTGTAAAACGATGCGAAACGAACCGACGACGAATTAAAATTCATGGCATTGCACGAACTTGAAACGAAGCGAAAAAAGCGCATGCGAATCAATTGCAACGACAACAAAGGCAGCGAGCTGAAGCGTCGCCGATCATCATCGTTGTCGTGAAAGTCACTCGCTCTCACTCTAACGCACTTGCAAAAAAGCGCATGCGAAACAACAGCAGTGCAACGACGACAAGCACAAAAGTAACTTGCGATCCCACTCTCACACACACATTTAGTATGTACTACATGCAGTTGTGTATAGACAATGTGCAGTTCTGATTGGACGCATTGAAATGCGCAAAAATGGCGTTGCGGCTAATTAGAATGCAAGGCAGTTAATTCATTTCTTTTGATTATGACACGAGCGCGACATTGTCTCAATGGGCAATGTTAAAAGTGCTTTAAATTGCTAATTCATAATAACCATATTGATTGAGAAATGATAAAGAAGCGTTCATAAAATGATGATTGTGAGTAGTTAAGCGAGAACAGATACAATAATAATGAAGCTCAACGTTTTAGCACCTGTTCGAGTGACGACGAGTGTTGAGTGACGTCGTAGTACGACGTAGTGATTGAGTGACTGAATTGAATGAATGACTATCGGTCAATATATGTGTATTGCATAATCGCGCAAAAAAAAGAATAACAGAATAACAGACCCAGAAAACACACACACACATCATAATAAACTACAACAAATTAGTCAAATTATTTCCTATATGTGTGTGTGTGCTATCTGCGCACGTATCTGCGTATTTTTTTTATAGCCATTATATATATTCGTATACCTCTTGGTTCTTTATTTTGTTGTTTTTGTTTTTTTTTTGGGCACTCGCGTGATTTCCGCAAATTTAACCTACATTTTGTATTTTGGCAAAAAAGCGAAGCATAGCGAAAAACAAAATGCCGAAAAAAAGTGCAGGCAGAGCGGGAGCAAGAGAGAGAGAGAGCGAGTGAGAAATGCTGGGCTAATGGAAATTTCGGTATTTTGTGTGGGTTCCATTTCTATGTAGTTTTGTAGTTCACAAAAGCTTTCTATGCGCTATGCAGGCGTTGGCTGAGTCACTGTCTGCGTGCATGTGTGTGTGTGTGTGAGTGCCATGCGCAGCTGAATTAATACACTTGTGCCAGACGGACACACACACACGCACACTAGCACACACTGGGACAAAGCAAGTTTGAGTTCTCTGCGAATATTAAAAGCAAAGCAAACAAGCATCAAAAATATATTTACACACACACACACACAGTGGAGAAGAGAGAACGTGGAAGAGGGAGATAGAGCGAGGGAGCAGCTCACACACAACAACAATCGGCATATCTTGTTTGTTCTAAGTTACCAACACAGGCGCACTGCGAAACAAGGTCAAATGCAGTTATTTGCTCAGTCGACAACAACGACAACAACAACAACAACGACGACGACGACGACAACAGCAAATTTGGCGTTTGCAAAAAAAAAAAAATGAAACGCAACAACAGCAATAACAACAAACAAAGAGTTGAAAGCTCGCCGCATAGTTGCGCTGTAAAGCTGGGGGAAGTGATAATTAGTTGAAATACTATAATAAGAGTGATCGCTTCTGCTTAAGATGTAACTTGGGGAGAATCAGTCTAAAATGAATGAGTGCGATAAATTGTATTATTATAATATAACATTTTCAATTCTCTAATGAATTGACGGAGTTTTAAGTTTCTTTAATATGTAAGATGTAACTAGAGGAAAATTACGTCTAAAATGAATGTTAAGCTCATAAATCTAGAGTCGGAAAAAAATGTTTCTGATAAATAAATTAACTTATCAAAAGAATATCCTATAAAAAATGTTATTTTCATTAACTTAACAATATATTGTTTCTGCTTTATCTAACTAAAGAAATACTTAAAGAATATTTTGAGTTTTAGTCTTGATAAAAGTTTAAAGTGCAAGTTGAAGTTGTAATTTGTTCATAAATAAACACACAAAAACAAAGAAAATCTGCAATTCTTCACTCTTGTCTATCTATAGTTTATGTTAAACAGAATTAACGTTAAGAATCAACAACCTTTTAAGCAGTAACATACACTAAATGCACTCAGAGCTAAGCTACCCATTGTTAAGCTTTGCTTGCTTACAGGGTATCTGTATGAAACTGCCGAAAAAACGGTTTACTGGCAGTTGTTGTCGCCTGCTCGCTGCGCTGCATATTTGCGCGTCACTCTCTCGGTGTGAGTGCGCGTGTAAGTGTATGAGTGTATGAGTGTGTGTGTGAGTGTTTAGTTACTGTTTGATTTATCTTTTCCGTTGTTGCTGTTGTTGTTGTTGCTGCTGTGCAGTCTCTGCGACTGCGCCGCAAGCTTTTGCCGCTGCTGCGTTTACTTTTGCCATTATTATTATTATCGGCTTTTGCCTTTTTCAAGGATATTCGGCGCCGCGCTGCTTTTGTTTTCGTTTACTTTGCTTTGCTTTGCAATTTGTATGCTGCGCGTGTGAGAAGAACATCAACAACAACAACAACAACAGCAGCAACAACAACAACAACAACATTAGAGCAGCGATGAGTTGTTCGTGTTAGTTAGTCAAAGGAATTCCAGGAATTGTTTGTGCTGCCTTTGCGAGGAGGTGAGAAATGAAACTTCAAGATCGTTCTATGAATGTGTGCCTTTATCTCTCTCTCTCTCTCTCGCTCTCGCTCTCGCTCTCTTTGTCTGTCATTCTTGCTGCGAATGCGAAATTGAATGAATTGAATAAATGCGCGTTTTGCACATTGGCATCAATTAAGCAATTAATGCAATGTGAAATATGCAAAATTTCAAGTGGAATTTTAGACTTTCGACCGGACTAGCCCATCAAAAAAAGAGTTATATCGCTGATATATAGTCATATCTCTCGCCTTCTCTCTTTAAGCTTTCAGCAAGTACTTAAGTAGTTTACCTTTATTTCATCTGGCATACGAAAAAGCAAAGCAACTAAAACAACTTGATTGTGGATTAAACTGGTAATTCATTTCTATACAAATTATAATTTTTTTTCTAATTTTCTAAACTTTTAAATCCATATATTTTTTTAATTATAAAATTTTAATTATCTAATGTTTTTTCTATTAAACTTTTAAATTAAAAAAATTTTTTGTAAATATACAAATAATTAATTTGTCTAAGAACTTTCTATATATATTAATTTCTGAGAAGCATAAAGGAAAACTATAACTAAATTAAAAAAAAAGAATTTTTATTTTCTTGCTAATAACCTTTATGAAGAATGACTGTTAAAAAAAACCAATGCATTATCTGATTTTCACATTATATTTGCTAATTGATTAGGGCTTGTAAAGATATAAGAAATATGCACATAAAATTTCTTAAAAATTGAGCAAACTTAGTGCGCTGGTCAGTGGATAAAAGCAACTGAAATTTGTGCTTGGCAACTGTAAATTTGATTAAATAAACTTGATACTAAACAAGACTAGTTAAGAGTAAATACAGATATTTAAAGCACTTGTTGCATTATTTTTCCTAAAAATTAAAAATGTCTTTAAGCCCTTATTACATTATATTTAGTTAAACATTCAATTCCTTGTGGCACATTTATCAATGAAATTATGAAAGTTTTTTAGTCAATTGTGTTGACATTCAAGACGAGACTACAGCAAGTAAAAGTTGATTTAGCTAGAGATTATTTTAACCGACAAAATTGTGTTTTAGACAAATGACAACTCTGGCAATTTGGTAAAGAAAAACTTAAAAGCACTGCTAAGCATGTCAGCAAGCGTTTTACAACACTGCAAATATATTTTTTAAGTATAAATGCATAGAAATGTACTAAGCAAACAAATAGTGAAGGAAATATATGTGAGCAAGCGTTTTACAACACTTAAAAAATAGTTTTGGGTGCCAAGCAAACAAATCTTGAAGGAAATGCTTGTTAGTAAGCATTTTACAACACTGTAAATATAGAATTTCAACTAGAAATTCATATTTGTGTACTAAGCCAAAAAAATTGTGAAGGAAATGCAGTTTTCTTGAGCACTTAAAACACTTATTTAAGTATTTTGCAACACTGGAAATGCAGTTAATTTCTAAATTCAAACATTTCTGTTGTCTAATTGTATAATATGGGAACTATAATTGAAATTTAAAATGTTGATTGCTGTAAACTCACTTCTCTATATATTTTTGTTTGTTGTTTTTTGCATTTTAAACGCTTGAGTTGAGCACTTAAATTTAGTAGATTTTCGCTTGGCTAGATATTGTTTTTTTTTTTTTGTTTTGGTTGGCACCTGCGACGAGTGCGATAAATATTTTTTTGTTGGTTGCTCGCGCGAAATGCACAAAATAACAGCAAAGTTTTTTGTTGCTGCTGCTTTAACTACAAATGCGGTTCGTGTGCATATGTGCAAGTGTATGCGTGTGTGTGTGTGTGTGTGTGTGTGTGTGTGAGTGTGCTTTGGGTATATCCATAGAAGCTCACACACAGAACCCGGACTCTCCGACTGACTTGGTGACTGACAAATAAAATTATTTACTTTTTTCGTTTGTGCGGCGAAACCAAAAAGGCGCATTTCAAAGTGCGCCATCTCGCTCGCACACACACTCGTTCTCTCTCTCTCGCTTGGTCTGTCTCTTTCGCTCGCTGTTTGCTTTGATCTGTGACTGGTACAAAGCAGCAGCGCATTTTGCTGTTATTCGTCATTGCTGACCTTGGTTGCAATCTTGACTGAGTATTTGGCAAACACAAAAAAAAAAAAAGAAATAAATGCTGTTCAAGTTTTTAATTTTTCAGTTATTATTTGCATTTTAGATATGCAAACAACAACAACAACAACAACAACAACAACTCTGCAGCTGCCAAACGGAAGCGCGTCAATTGCAGTCGAGAAAAAAAACTAAAATATTAATCATACGCCGCATTAGCAATGCAATGATTATTAAATAAAATTACAGACAGAGCGATTAACACGAATATAAATACACAAATTTTCCGCTTGACATTGAAAGCCACGCGCAAAAAGAAAAAAAAGGTCAATTTATTTATATTTATTGTGGATATATTTTCAGAGCAGACGCAAATGAAAGCAGAGAAAGAGAGAGAGAGAAACTAGCTGCAGCATTGCAAAAAGTCAACTCAACAAAAGTAACGTAAAAGTATCTCACAGATACGAAAAAAACACACTGCACACAAGTGTCCCAATTCCACGAATCTTTCATTCTACGCTGCTTCGAGCGGCGAAAAGCGAACAGCGAGCGAAACGAAGCGAAAGATACGCGAGTCGAGTCGAGTAAATAATAACGCTAATACATAATAATAACAGCAAAAGAAACAACAACGACAACAATAATAACAAAAAACAGCAGCGGCATCAACATTCGCACACACACACACACACACACACACACTTATAGATACAATGGCGAGACTGATAGACAGCTGCAGATACATTTTTCGTACACAGCCGCAAGATACAAATTATTATTTTATTTTTTGCTGCTGTTGCTGTTGCTGCTGCGTTGGCGTCGTGCAATTGTATGTATGTATGCTTGTATGCATAAAGTCAAGTACATAAAGTATCTATTTTTTTTTTTTATATAATATTATTTATTTAATTTATGAACTTTTGCATTTCGCATTTGAATTTGTCATTTATTTCATATTTTGCTGTTGTTTGTTTGTTAAATTTATTTGCACTGTTATGTCATTTTATACACACACACACACACACACACACACACATTTTGTTTTATTTCGGCGCATTTTGCTTTTTATTTTTTTTTTTCTGCATCTGTTTCGCGTAGCTACTTTAAATGTGCGCGCCATCTATTTCTTCATTGCGGAAGTATTTTTGAGATACCCTGTAAGCAGCGCTTAGCTGGCAAAAAAATATAGAAAAAACTTTAGATTGAAGCTGACGATTTCGATTTCTTTTCGATTTTAAAGGTTGTTGCAATTGCTAAAGTTATTTTTGTATTTCTAATACTCTGATAGTGAATGAATTTGTCTTAAATAAAGTTGATATCTAATAGATTTTCTTCGTTTTCTTTTACAACATATTTTGATTTTGGGAATTTCTAGATTCAACCTTAAAAATTTGTATCAATTGATCAAGGAAATATCTGGGCTTCAGCTTTAGTTGTTCCGAATCTCCAAATTATTCTTAAGTGTTTTTTGATAGCTTCAATTTATTAATGTATTTTACGTTAAATATACTCCTTTCATTTTTGCATTTTTATTTAAATATTATTTTTATTATTTTTCAGCATTATTTTTTTTTTATTGTATTTTTCTATTTTTAGTATTTTTTATTGTATATTTAGATATATTATTGGAATTTATCTTGATACTATTTTAATATTATTTTGTAATTGTTTTTATATATTTTTTGGTATATAAAATTAAATTATTTTAGTATTATTTTTAAAATTGTATTTATATTTTTGTTAGTATAAACTTTTTCTTATTTTAATTCATTACATTTACATTGTAATATTACATTTTTGTTGGTACCTCATTATTTTTATATTTTTTTCGGTATTATTTTTTATTTATGGTATTCATATATTTTTGGTATTTATTTTTGTATTATTTCAATTTTATTTCATTATTGTTTAATATTAATTTATAAGCAATGTTTTAGTTTTATTTATATATTTTTTGGTATTATTTCAGTATTATTATTTGTTTTTTTTTTTCGCACACAATATGCAGCTTTAATTTTTGCATTTCATTTTGAAGCTTTTATCTTTAACATACATATATGTTATTTGAGCGCTTGCCGTTTTATTTAGTTGTTGAATTTAGCGATTATCTCATTGAAATACATTTTGTATGCATTCAGTTTTTGCTTCACACCATTCTCCTTTCCCCCGCCTCCACCCCTCGGGCGTTCCTCTATAAGCTAAGCTAAGCTTACCCAACCCAAAGCGGTGCCTGACAACTCTGACTGACATTTTTTGAAAACCATTTTCGGCTGTATTTCTCTCCCTCTACCTCTTTCTCTTGCTATCTTTCTCTCTCTCTCTTGCTTTTTTGCAGTGCAAATGAAATGAATACAAGTTTTTGTTGTTACTCTTGTAGTTGCTGTTGTTGTTGTTGTTGCTGCAGTTTTGTTGTGTGTCTGGCGCAATTTCAAAGTCACAATTGGGCGACTTTGAGCTGATGACATTCAGACAAAGCGCAAAAATACAAAAAAAAAAAAACAGCAGCAGAAGCATTCGCTGTGTGAGACAATGAAAGAAGGCAGACACAGCAAGGGTGACGCTGGAGGGGTCAACGGGGGGAACTGCGGAAGGGGAGGAAAGTGCAAAACAAATGTACACAAAATAAAATCAAATTAATTGCAAATTGCGGCTGCAAAAATGCGGGTTTTTTTTCTGTTGCGAAATTTGTTGCTTCTTTTTATTTGGATACCCTGTTGCAATTGTGATAAGAATGTGAGTAATTTATTTATAAATATAGAAAAATTGAGCGAATAACTATCTAAATATATAAATTAATATTTTGAAATATTTGAAAAACTGTAAAAAATGTAATAAAATTTATTTAACAATTTAGTTCATTAAATTTCAATTGCTTTGGTGAATTAAAAAAAAAGTTTCAACAAATCTATTTTAAGAATATGAAAATATATTCAATCAGGTTATTTTTTATACACGCTTCTAAACATTTTCCTTTTTTAAATTTAAATTCATTTAATACAATTTAATACCAAATAAATTTTATATAAAAAGCTGTTTAGCCATTTTCCCTCTCCGAATCAAGAAGTCTAACTTTTAAAGCCTAATTGGTTTTATATATAGTGCAAATTTACTAAATTGTTTAAGCAAAGCATTTATTTATAGATCGAGTGACAAAATTCATTCATGCAAGCAAAAATAATTTAGCTTTGCAAGTGGGCCTTGAATAAAGCAGTTTATCAGCTTGATATCTACTAAATTTGGCTAGACAAAAAAAAAAAATTGTAGTTAAAATGATAGACTATAAAACATTTTAGATTCTTGTCAGTTAAATTTCCAAATTTAGACTTTTTTTTATGATTCATTTTTGTAATATTTTAGATTAATATTACAAATTCTTGTCAGTTAAATTTGTAATTATTTTACTATATTTTTTTAGATGAATAATAAATTGTTGTTATATTTTAGATTATTATTAATATAAATTTCTATTTTATAAAAACTTTAAATTGAGAAGTAAATTATTATTATTTTTCAAGTAAATTCCTATATTATTATTTTTCAATGATGGATTATTATAATATTTTTGAATATTCTCATTAGAAATTCTTGCCGTTTAAATTTCTAAATATTTACATTTATTTTTATAATATTGTAACATTTTGGATTCCCTTTATAATCTTATTTCGTCCCAAATCTCTTAGTAAATTTATTTTTTGTTTAGAATAGATTGTTTTGATATTTTAGATAATATTATTATAAATTCCTGCCAATTTTATGAGAACTTTAAGTTGAACAGTAAATTATAATTATTTTTTATATATATTCCTAGATTCTTTTTGTTGTATAGTGGATATTAGATTATTATTATAAATTATTGCTAGTTAAATTCCTTATTAATTTTTTGTTATATATAATTTTTTTACATAGTGAATTACTATAATATTTTAGGTTATTATTATTATAAATTCTTGCAGGATAATCTACAAGATGTTTTTTATTTTATTTCTAATAGATTATTTAAATATTTTCGGAATTAATTATTTTAATATTATTTTTTTGTTATATTCTTATATAATTTTTTTGGATGGATTTTAATAATATTTTAGATTATTATTTTAAATTCTTGTATATTACGTAGTAACCTAAAGTCGAGCATCTAAACTCGATTAGTAATTGCATTAAAAAACTGCGCAGTGCACATTTGATGTGAATAAATAAGTTAAACAAATGCGCTTCATTTGTAATAATTATAAACAAAAGATGGCAGCATTAACGAGCTGCTCATCAACAGCAATAACAATCACAATAATGAGCATCCACAATCATCATCATCATCATCATTATCATCATTGCCTTTAGCCACAACAACAGATTGCCGTTAAATGTCTTACCAACAACAACGACAACAACAACAAAAGCAGACAAAACGTCGTTGTCGCTGTCCCCTTCTCTTTCTCTTTTCTCTCTCCACTCCACTCCACTCCCCCTCCAAAAAAAAAGTTGACTTCGATGTCTTCATTTCAAGTTCAAGTTCAAGATAAATTTTATTTTATTTTATTTCAGCTGCCTTTTTTCCTTTTCTTTTTACGCTACTTTTTTACATGCCAACACACAGATGTGTATTTTGTATCTCTGTGTGTGTGTGTGTGTTTGTATCTGTATCTTGTTGGCGCTTTATATGCATAAATATTTTCATTCATACAAGTCGAAAGAGAGACGCTGCTCACTCAATGAACTGCGGGCAAGCAGCTCAGAAGCTTCGCTTCGTTTCGCTTTTCTTTCGCCGCTTTTCCCTCCTCGCAAATGATAATTTTCAATGGGAGGGGGAGAGGGGGAAAGCTGTAACACATTTACGTGATTCACATAAGCTTCAGGTATTTAATACGTCATGTATGTTAAGTGAGAGTAATAAATAAATATAAAGCAGTCTGCTGAGTGTTTTGAAGCTGCTTCTTTAAGGTAGTTTTGTTGAACACATCTTTCGACAGCTTTTCCTGCTCACAATTATTTATGTGTGAAGCGATTTTGCCAGTTAAATTTTGTGTGGAACTTTTCTTAAGAGTTTTCCCTTAGTGCTTAACTCTGAGTGTGTGCAAAATATACTTAAAATGATATAATTTGTAGCTAAGTAAATTTGATTAACAATTATTTTTATCTTCGAAGAATGACGTATTCTTTTTAGAAATTTTGTCTATTAACTGTTTTCTCAGTAAAAAATATAAATATGTTATTTTTGCGCAAGTGTTTTAGCTACAAAAAGTATTATTTATTCAACATTTTGTATTTTTTTGATATTTTTTTTATAATTTTTTTACTTTACCTCACTTTATTTTGAATCTGCCATATCATTTATATTTTGGAAAATTAAAAAACAAAAAACATGATTTTTGATTCCATGAAGTTTATTGGAATTATTATAATTATATTTTGTTGTATGGAAATTTGTGTATTATTTTTAAACTCTATTTTATTTGCAGTTTGCCGTAGAATATTATTCAAATTTGTTAAGAAATACTTTTTGCTTACAAGAAATTTAATGGAAATTGAAATTCTCCATTTCTTGAGATATTTTATAACTGATAAAATTCCATTTTCAAATTATTTTGTTCTTAAAAAATTTAAATTTTATTTTATTTTTATTTTTTTTGAAAAGAACTGTATGAATATAATGGTGTATTATTTTATGCAAAATTGGTGTAATACAAATTTTTGAATTTATTAGCAAATATTCAATTTATATTGTTTTACTCAAAAATTATTTATTTAAAATATTTCCAAGCTGCTGCTTGGTGGAAAATAATAAATTAAATAATTTTTAAATCTAACACAAAAAAAGTGAAACAAATATTTTGAAGTATGAGCAGAGTTTCTTTATATTTTGGTGTTTAAAATATTTCGAAGTTTTTGCTTGGCGGAAAGTAATTTGCACGCTAAGTGTTGTGGTTAGAGTATCTTGAACATTTCCACTCCATTTAATATTATGTCAACTGCAATTTGTAGATACACATCTCACACACACACACACACTGTCACACAAATAGCGAGTCACACTTTCGTTGACTGCCAAAAAGGGGGAAAAGAAAAAAAAAAAACAGGCAGCGAAATGTCATAACTTTCGCTTTCTTCGAGACGCGCGCTGCCAAGTTGGGAGAAGAAGAGAGTTTGCAGAAGAGTCTCGTCGAGTTGTTGCACGCAATCAGCAACAACAACAACAACAATAATATATACAATAAGTCTGTGTAAAAAGTAAAAGTCATGCGACAAAGCAAAATATATATGTATGTATCTTTTTTTCTTCTCTCCTTTTTGACGTTTTGCAGTAAATTGCATGCGACATTTCTGTTATTTGGTTTCATTTCTATCTCTCGCTTTTATTTTGTGTGTCTGTGTCAGCTAAAGTCGTGACAAACGCGTCTGGAACACAGCGTTTATATACTATATATGTATTATTATATATGCCCCATTATATAGCCCACCTTCTGTGTGCGCATTATAAACACAAAAGTATCTACAAAAATTTCAATCTTCTTTTTTCTTTCGCTGCTGCTTTGTGGGTGCTTTTGTTGTTGCAGCTATTGTTATTAGTATTATTGTTATTAGTTGTTTTTTGTTGTTGTTGTTGCATTTGCTTCGTAGGCGTCCACTTACTGAGTCACAGCATTTTGTGGCTTTCTTCAAGAAATGTTTGCTTTATATGCCTTTTGTGTATTGTGCATAATAAATTAAATATCAATTGTTTTTATCAACATTTGGCATTTGTCACAATCAAATTGTTGCCTTATTTTTATGGTCACTCGAGTTTGAATAAATAAAAGCATGAAGTAGACAGCAAAAAAAATGCATTGTTGGCATTTGATTAAATGTTTTATACGACTGAACTCGATATTTTCATAAGAAACTATTATGAAATTATTCTACAATATGTCTTCTTGACTTTTAAGCTGCAATTGTGTTATTTGACTATTCCAAAATATGTATTCTTAGCTTTACTGAAATACATAAAGTTAAATAACATAATTTTAGTTTAAAGCTAAGAATACAAATTTGGGAATAAATTCTTTGCAAAGTGTTTTATATTTTTACTTTAAATCTTGCTGCTTTTTTAGGCTTAAATAAATCAATTAAGTTTTCTAAATATTTTGGTTATAATTAAAAACTATTCTCCAAACTTCATTTATAGCTTTTCTCTCCAATTTTCATGCTGTCAAGTTGAATTTCAGTTGCATCGAAAAACACATTTTTTTGCAAGCGATTTTCGGGCTGAAAATACCTTTTAACCTAAGCCACTATTGACGCTGGCCAAAACACACACACACACACACACACATGAAGTACACTCATGTTAGACGCTAAAACTAAAACCTTTTATCAAAGATAAATAAAATGACTGCAAAGGCAAAAAACCAAACCCAAAAAAAGCGAAAGAGAGAGAGAGAGAGAATAAAAAAGGAATATGCAAAAAGCGTCCAGACTGAAAATGCTTCGTTGGGGAATTCGTTTCGTTTTGCTGGCTGCAGGCGACAAATGCAGCTGCCAAAGCTAAGCCGAGGAATGTGCACGACGAGTTGATACCCTTTAGTTGAATTTAAAAGGGAAATAAATGATGGAGTTGAAGTTAAACTTAGGTGAAGTTGAGATAAGAATATGTTCAAGAATATTCATTCTCTAGTAGAAGACTTTACTCTCTTTCTTAGCAAATAGATTTTAATATAAACTTTTGTAATGTTTGTTAGAAATTATTATTCATGAACAATTTGCTTAAGACTCTCAAGCGTATATTCCTAATAAATAAAAAAACAGTTGCATTTATACGACAGTTGAACAAGTGAAATGTGAATAAATTTTCAGAGAAATAGTTAAAAATAAGACATTTCTTGAAGAAGAACTTAAATTGTAAATTTAATTTAACTAAAATATTTTCTGTATTATTGTATTATATTATATTTTATTTTTATTGTAATTTAAGTAATCTAAATTACTTTAAATAGTACTATATTTTTCTTGAAAAAAATAAGTGATAATATTCGAGAAAAATCTCCAAGTCTGAGATTAGATTAAAAGTTCAACTTCAAGCTGAAAGTGAATTGATAGACAAATTTCTTGAATTGAAATAATTTAAGTTAGCTCTAACATAGTTAATTTGTGCTAGAAATATGCTTATAATAATATAAGAATTAAGGGTCTTATTGAAAAGTTGATTTATTAAAATAATTTAAACCTTGTTAGGTAAAAATTAAGAAAAATTTCGGAATCTGATTTCATATATGTATATATGAAGTTTTGTATACCAAATTTTCCCCTTCATTTTAAACTTGTTAGGTTAAAAATTAAGAAAAAGTTCTGAATTTTATTTTTGTACAAAATTTCTATACCAAATGTTTCCCTAAATCGATTTTATAATAATATCTAAAATCCTCTTTGACTCTTTTTAAACTTATAGGGTACAACACACACATGCAGACTATCGCCATATGCACTATAGCCATGCAGACAGAATGCAGAAACCCAAAAGCAAAAAGAAGCGCCACAAAACTCGACTGCGGCAACAGTCAAGTTGCAAGGCAAGAGGAAGGGGGAGGAGAGGAGAGTAGAGGAAAATAGCAGTTGCTGCTGCTGCTGCTGTCGTCTCACTGCAGTCGCAAGTAAAATAAATTAAAATATTTTTATCTACACTCGTGCACGTAGCATGCAACCCCCAACAGCACACACACACACCAACACACACATACTGCCAGCTGTGGCAAAGTTTTTCCAAGCGTTAGCATTTCCGACATCTCCCTTCTCTCTTTTGCCCACTCCTCCTTCTCACTCTCTGGGAAGTGCAAAAGTTTTCATCCCAACTCTTACTCGCTTTGTGCCCACCCCCTCCCAAGTGAGTGTGTGTTTGTATGTGCTAGCTGCAATTTGCAACCCCCAGAGGGCGCTTTTGCCTAGACAGCGCCACAAAGTATGCTATAGTTTTTGTTGCCCGCTGCTGTTGCTGCACTTTGCAAATGGAAATGGAAATAAGCACGCGTATTATGAAATAATTGCAACAAAAACTCTTGCATTGCCTAGCTATCTCTCTCGCTCACTCTTTCTCTCTCTCTCTCTCTCTCTTTCGGAGGCTCTCTTCGTGTCTGCTTTTTGGCGCATTGCACACTGCAAACGAATTGCCGCATGACGGCGACGTTGCTTTTTCCTCGACTGCAAAAAGTGAAAGTTTCTGCTGCTCCTTTTTTGGCCACGTATCGTTGCCTTCCTCCCTCTCACCCCCGCCCCCGCTCTATGCTTTTATATTGGGGGTGCTGTTTTGGGAGGTTGAGTTTGGTTTTTGGGCTCTGCAGTTTTGCTTGTTCCTCTTGCTTTCTTTCACTTTTTTTTTTTGGTTTTGGTTTTTTGTTTTGGGGGTTGTGCTGCAGTCAGCTGTGCACTTGCGAGGGTTGTTGTGTGTATTTCATAATGATGACAAGCCAAAAACGTTGATGCTGCCTCATCATCATCATCGTTATCGTCATCGTCATGATCATCATCAACCCTCTGCTGCCTTTCATTGATTTTTTGCGCAAAAAACTTTCAGCCAACACACAAACTGCATTTTTGCCTCTCTCTCTCCCTCTCTCTCTTTCTTTCTCTCTATGTGGCAGACAATGCGACAGACGTGGAGGAGGCGGAGAGTGGAGGGGGGTGTGGCAGTTAGATAGCTTTGCCAGCCTGCATAGAAAATTCATTTAAAATTGTCAGCATGTTGTGTGTGTGTGTGTTTGTGTGTGTGTGTGTGCCTTGACTGTCTGGCAAGGAAATCACAGACGATAAGGAAATGAGTGAAAATTCATTTGGCCCTCTTTCTCTACTCTTCACTCTCTACTCTACTATCTATTCTACTACCTTTTTACTACTACTACTATTTCTACTACACACTCTGACTTGTTGTTTTTCGCTTCTTTCGAGGCCATAATTTGCCTGCATTTCGCTTTTGGCCCTGTTTTGCGGGCAACTCTCGGCTTGTGCACTTGAGCAATTTATCGCATTTATTGCAGATAGCTGCCTCTCTCTCTCTCTTTTTGCCTTCCTCCCTCGCTTGACGTTGTATTTTTCATTAGAATTTTGTGTGGCATCCTGCGGCAGTTTTGTCTAGTTAATTTGTGTGATTTGCTGCATTGGCTGTCAGAGTTTTGGTTTCGTTTCGTTTCGTTTTTGCTGGTGCGAGTTCTGAAGCCAATTGCTACAACTTCTTCCTGTGTGGGCGTGGCTAGTTGGAGGGGGGTGAGGAGAAATTGCTATTTGGCATTGGTCAATCGTGATTGCGCTGCTGATTGAGCAGCTAGAAGGAATGCAATAAGCACAGTCTGGGTTTAAAGTTCAAATTAAATTCAATGAAGATGGATTATCTCAGCTGACAGCTATTTTAATTGTATTGCAGAAAAAGTGTGGCCAGAGTTGCAAAGTATTTGGCTATTTTAGATTTTAATTTGAAGTTTGAAATAACAAATAAATATTGAATTATTATGCAAACTTATTTCACTATTTCTGAACAAAACTATTGAAAATATCCTTATCATTATCCCTCACTATATTGCAAATAGTATAAAGTCTGTATAAAAAGGTTACAAAAAATGTTACCAGAGTTGCAAAGTATTTAGGTATTTTTAAATGACAAGTGGCAAATAACAATAATAAATAAATGCAGCATTAATACTGAAGTAGAAACTTCCTTTAGATACTTTTTGTTACTTGAAATAAATTGCTGAAAAAGTTTCCAACATTCAAGCTCAGATTGCATAACAGAAAAAGTGTTACCAGAGTTGCAAAGTATTTAGGTATTTTTAAATGACAAGTGGCAAATAACAATAATAAAGAAATGCAGCATTAATACTGAAGTAAAAACTTTCTTGAAATACTTTTTGTAACTTGAAATAAATTGCTGAAAAAGTTCAGATTACTTAACAGAAAAAGTATTACCAGAGTTGCATATTATTTAGGAATTTTAGAATTTGATTACAAGATTCAAACAATAAACAAGCAAACAATTAGGAATTTTTTGTACAGTATGTCAAGAAACTCTTTACACACTGAAAAAAACACATATTTTTTGACTTTGCATGCAAAAATAACGCCTTTTGCTATTATTATTCAATATTTTTTAATGCAGATCTATTATTTAGCAAATTTTAAATAAGTATGTACAAAAATAAAAACAATACAACGCAAACAAAAATTTTAAATCAACAAAATATGAGTTTACACATTTTTGACACTGTCAAGAAAGTGTTTACACACTTTAGTTTTCGATTCTGTTTTGTTCTATTTTCGAAAAAACTGTACTTTATTGTTAACTACCCTTCTGCACTATTCGCTATTTTTGCATTCCTTTTCATTCAATTGCGAAATCTTGCTACGCACTTGTCAAAAAGTTGGTTTTTAAATTATTTGACATGCCTGGAGCTAGATTGACTTATGAAGTTACCCAATTGACTGATTATAGTCACCAAATTGAAAAATCAGTAGCTTAGCTAGTGGAGCTTATTGGGGTATCCCAAAAAATAATTTATAATGCTCCATATCGAGCCGAAAATGAAGACAAACTGCAAGCAAAGTGTGGAAATGGTCGAAAAATGGATATTCACGAGCGAGCATACCGCCTTATTATGGGCATGGTTCGTCAAAACCCCCAAATTTTGATCAGAACCCACGCCAAGGAGTTGGAAGAAGGGTGTGACACGGTCAATTCAAATTAAACCGTCCGGCAACTAATTCTGCGGAACAAATACTATTTTCCCAAATTTACAGTCAGAATGATGTTGCGCTGATGTAAGGCTGTTAACGGCTTGTGGCATACTCTAGTTGGTCCATCATTGTAGTATAGCATTTTTTTTGGTTTGGACATAGAATACGACGTCATCCCAATAGTTGTCCGGCGTGATTCTCATGTTAAAAGCCAAAATTTAAGCGTTTTCAACATTTACTTTCGAAAGCAGCGGTTTCTTACGCGCAACCGTTGTAACGGTTGAAGAGTATTTGTTCCGCAGAATTAGTTGCCGGACGGTTTAATTTGAATTGACCGTGTCACACCCTTCTTCCAACTCCTTGGCGTGGGTTCTGATCAAAATTTGGGGGTTTTGACGAACCATGCCCATAATAAGGCGGTATGCTCGCTCGTGAATATCCATTTTTCGACCATTTCCACACTTTGCTTGCAGTTTGTCTTCATTTTCGGCTCGATATGGAGCATTATAAATTATTTTTTGGGATACCCCAATAAGCTCCACTAGCTAAGCTACTGATTTTTCAATTTGGTGACTATAATCAGTCAATTGGGTAACTTCATAAGTCAATCTAGCTCCAGGCATGTCAAATAATTTAAAAACCAACTTTTTGACAAGTGCGTAGCAAGATTTCGCAATTGAATGAAAAGGAATGCAAAAATAGCGAATAGTGCAGAAGGGTAGTTAACAATAAAGTACAGTTTTTTTCGAAAATAGAACAAAACAGAATCGAAAACTAAAGTGTGTAAACACTTTCTTGACAGTGTCAAAAATGTGTAAACTCATATTTTGTTGATTTAAAATTTTTGTTTTCGTTGTATTGTTTTTATTTTTGTACATCCTTATTTGAAATTTGCTAAATAATAGATCTGCATTAAAAAAATATTGAAAAATAATAGCTAAAGGCGTTATTTTTGCATGTAAAGTCAAAAAATATGTGTTTTTTTCAATGTGTAAAGAGTTTCTTGACATACTGTATATACATTTATTTACTCTTGCTTTTCTTTCATTTTTAAACATATTTCAATTAATTTAACTTTGGTTTATGCCACAATAAACATTTATTTCCCAATAACTATTTAAAATGCATATTCGCCTAAAACATTTTCTAATCAATTTCGGTGCAATAGAGAAAACTATTTGCACAAAAAATGCTTTTGAAAAACGAAAAGTTGGACACGTGCATTTCCATATCCGATTGCTAATAAATTTGTGATGTTTGCCTGCACAAAACTGCAATTTCTCTATATGAATTTGAGAACAGAGAAAGGGAAAAAAGCAAATTCGTGTAGGGGGACTTTCAATAAATTGAAAACAAGCGGCGAAAATAAATCCCCCCCAGTGCATTGATGATTTATTTATGCTGCATAGAGCCAAGCGACAGTCTCAGTTTAAGTCTGGCTGGCGATTTCACAACACAACATAAAATACAAACAACAACAAAAGCAGCAAATTCTGCAATGCATTTTATCGTCAAATTTATTTATCAAAAGCTGCCCCAAAACAAACAACACGAGACGAAGAAGATAAGAGCGATAGAGACGGAGAGAGAGAGAGAGAGAGAGGAAAAGTATTAATGGAATATTGCCGAAAATTCTGTAGAAAAGCGCATGCAAACAAAAGCATACATGCACAAACATGTGCCGACATGCACACACATGCACAGCCAGCAAATTACAAAAGCAAACAACACAAAAAAAAGCGCCAGACACAAATTTCACAGGAAGCGCCACAAAAACATTTCTTTGCTTTTTGTTGTAATATTTGTTTTGTTGTTGTTTTTTTTTTTTGTTTATGCTGTTGCTGCAGTTTGCGAATTGTTTTTGGCTGTCGCTGCAGTCGCAGTGCAGTATTTTTTGAACCAGCTGAACCACGCCCCATTTGGGGAGGCGGAGGAAATGAACTTTTAGGCGACAGTAAAAAAAAAAGAAAAAACAGAAAGGAGAAAAAGCCAAATATCGAAATTATATTAGCCAACAGCAAAAGCGGAAATGGAAATGGACACAGAAGGATTCGAGTGTGCAATGGAAATAGATGGACAACATACGAAAGAGAGAGAGAGAGAGAGAGAGAGAGAGAGAGAGAGAGAGAGAGAGAAAGAGCGCTGTAAAAAGTGTGCAACGATAAATATGCATAGCCCACCAAAAAAAAAGGTTAAGAGGAAATGCTGCAAACGTTGTTTGGCCAATTGCAAGCTGCACAAATATCAAAACTGGCCAATAAAGGAAATTCTATGCGCTAAAATAAAAGCTAAAATAAAGTGAGCGACTAATCGCCATCATTGAAAAAAGGAAATAACGAATGCACATTGGCAAAACTATGCAACATTTTTTAATTTATTTTTATTGTAACTTTTATCTAAACTTCAGCGATTATTTAATTGAAAATAGAGAAAAACTTTTCAAAATTACAAAAAATTGCTGCGCTTCAATTTCATTATTGAAATTCAGCAATTTCAACTAATAAATTGTTTATAGCAGCTGTGAAAATCCTTTTTATTATCTTAATAATCTTAAAGTGCAAATTTAGCATAAAAATCTGGACTTAAGACTTTTGTAACCTAAAACTCTTATTTCAAGAAATCTTCAATTTAGATTTGCATTATTCTTTTTAATCTAGATTTTTTCTCTCTCTTTATAGTCCAACTTTAAAGCTTTGAAAGTCAAACTTGAAACAAGCTGTTCTGAAGAAACTGAATTTGAATTTGGTTTTGAGAACATTCTAATAATGAAATTGAATAAGAGAATAAACTTCAAAGTGTCCATACAAAGAGAATTGATAAATTGATTAAACTATATTTTAGTTTTTCATTGAATATTTAAAAATAATGAATTATTAAATATTATAACTAAGCATTAGGTAATTTGAATGAATTATATAGAAATCAACAAATCGAACTCAATAACAAAGTTTGTTAATAGTTGATGAAGTATAGATTATATTTGAAGAGTGGTTGAAGTATATGTAGATTACAATATTTTTAAAACAAAAGCTCAGAAGAATTGAAGAGTTAAACATTGTAGATTTTTATAAAAGTAAATAATTACTTATTTGAAGATTAAAAGTGTTTCACAACTAATTGAAGTAAATTCAATAAATCTCTTTAAAGTTGTCAAAATATAAAAACGAATTTTCAACTTTCTTTCCCTTAGCTTCTGAAAGAGTATTTAAATTATTCGGCATTTGAGAAGCTTATGCAAAAATTGGTTTGTGCAAAAAGTTGGAGCTGGACTTCTTGTTGTTGCTGTTGTAGTTGTTGTTGTTGGGTGCAAGGAGGCATGACATGCAATAAAATGCCAGCTGAAAGGGGGCTGCATACACAAAAGAGGGGGAAGTGGGAGGTAATTCAGCCATGCGGGCACCGCAGCCTGCAGGCGACGTCGACGTCGGCAGAGACGGGAGCAGAGGCTGTGGCTGTGGCACTCGAGTCGTGTCTAAATTAAACTTCATCATCATCAACACAACGCAAAACGGAGGCAAGCAAACAAAGCGCCACACGATGGGAGTAAAGTGAAGTGTATAGTGAAGGGGGGCGTGGCAGCGTCAATGGGCGTTTGTTGCTTCACCCTACAAAAATTGCATAGACTGTGTGCTGTGTTTTTTTTTTTTTTTTTTTTTTTTTTGTTAGCTGCAGAAATTGGCATTTTTTGTAGAGCAACAACAAGAAGAACAACAAGAAAAGGGAACAGCAAAAGAAATCAGAAATTATTGTAGATTGCAGGCCCGAGACTGGACAATGTCTGACCAGCATGCAATGGCCACAGGACCCGAAACAAGTCCTGGCGAAAATACAACAAAAAAAAAGGGGAAAAAGAAATGGCAAAAAGCAGAAGCGGCAAGTGAAGTGCATAAATGGATTTTATAACGTCCAATGCTAAAGTAAATTTATGCTTTTTAATGCAATTGCAGGACGAACAACCAGACCGTAAGTGGGAGTGGCACAAGTGGGAGAAAAACATCCCAGAAGGAGGCAGCCACGCTTCGTTTGGCCTGGCTAAAAGCATTCAGTTAAGAGTGAAGAGAGAGGGGAAGGGACAACGAAGGGTTAACGCGCAGTCTCCTGCAGTCTTCTCAGTCTCTTCTCTCTCATCTACAGTCTGCCCCCTGGCGCATAGACAAAGTGACATTTGTCGTTAATTGCGAAATTTATGGCCAGAAATCGGAACAACACACACAAACACACACACACACAAGGATAGCTAAAACGGAGAAACGACTAAATGCAAAAATGGGTAAAATATATACGAAGTAAGAGAAATTTGCAGCCTGGCAGCAAATGGCTAAAATTTGACTTGCCTTGGACTCAAGTCGACTTACGTTTTTTGCGGTTAGAAGGCCTAATTAGTTGGGGCCACAAAAAGATTCGTCTGTGTTCGTTTCTATTCGTCTTACCTGCAATGAAAATGAAAATGCAAAAAGGAAATGCCACAAATTAATCACGGAAATAAGCTCAAGTTGTATAATTCTTAATACTATTATAACGATTGTGTAATTATTTAGTAGAAGGGATTTCTTATAAATTTTACTTGATCTTGTGATGTTTTAATAAGTATTGGAATACTTCTAAATTTGAGATTAGCATTAGTTATTTAAATATTGCAAAGAAAAAATAAATATCTTCGATATAATTGTTGAAATATTTAAAGTAAAATAAATATTAAAACAAAATTAATTGCAATTTTCTGTACTTTAACTTTGTAGCATTAAATAAAAGTAAAAATGAAAAATTATTGTATTTTTTTTTATTAAACTTTGTAGTGCTATATTTTGAATTTAAAATTGGATTAAAAATAAACTAAAATAAAGAAATTTGAATATATGTTGTAATCTTAAATTATATAGAAATTGAATAGAAAATTTATATTAATATTTGATTAACTTAGTTACCTAAACAAACATTCTTCGTCAATATTTCATAACTAAAAGATCAAGTGTAATATTTGGCAATAATAAAATATATTATTTTTTTACTCAAATTTATATATCATAAAATTTACTTATTATCTTTAAATAGATAAATAAATAAAGAATATATACATATATAAAAAAAATTATATGTAGAAATAATATTTTGATATTCGAGCAATAAAAGGATTAACTAAAACAAATATTTGATCTTTTTTTTTAAGTTGAATTTTTCATAAAATATTCAATTTCTGAAAGTATAAATTTTCTTTCTAAATAAAAGATTTCTTTTTATTAAGAAATTATGTTTTTGTTTTCAAAATTTTGTTTTTAGTTAAAATACTAATTTTGTTTATATATTTTTCTTATTTCTATATGATTTCTAGATAAAAATTTCTTTTTTGAAATACAATTTGAATTAAAAAAAATAAAATATTGTTTCTGGATAAAATAATTCCTTTCTTTTAATTTATATATGTAGACATATGTATATATCAAATATATTTAGCCACAATTTAAGTAGACTTCTTTCTTTTCTCTTTGTAGTATGCACATTTCTTGTGCTGCTTCTTAAAGCCAAGTCTGCATGTGAAAAGCCACAATAAGCAACCTCATGTTTATCTAAAGCATTGCACACAGTGTTTCCCGTTGGCTGTAACGCAATTGGGCAAAAGCGAAGTCAACTGCGGAGATTCAAGAGTGCAGTTATCGCATCACCCTCCTCCCGCCACGCCTCAGTCCCCTCGGTTTTGGGCCACTTTGCGCTCTGTTGACTCAACAGTCAAAGCCAAGTTGGCAACGTGTTTGCTTCTTACGCTTCGTTGCCTAATTTCGGTTGTAAGTCACACTTAACAGCGACAGAGACTGAGAGAGAGAAATGCAGTTGTAAAGTGTGGAGTTGAGGGCGTGGAACGAGGAGTGAGGGGAAGGGAGAAGAGTGTGGAGGAGTCTTACGAAATGCTTTTTTTTTCGAAAATTTATGCATTTTCTCAGGCCTTGTGGCTTGCGTTATGCGTGGGTGCGTTTGCCCAAAAAAAAAAACCGAAAACTATTGTCTAGAGACACCAGACTGCAAGGTGTTTCATTGATCGAGATAATGAGACTGCCGATGCGACTGTTGTAACTACAAGTATAACAAAGATAACTATGAAGATCCGATACTCTAGCATTTGATATGGTATATTAAATGCATGTAACATATTAGCTATGTTTAAATAAAACTGTTATTTAAACCTTTTAAATATCTTTAAAATATTTTACTACACAGAACAGTTTCTCGAATTTGCATTTGTTTAATAAAAAATAGTATTTATAACAAATATTTTCATATTTTATTCTACAACATATTGTTTAATGCTTTTACCTCTAAATTTCATATTTTAATTGTCACAATACAGTTTTATTTTAAGAGCTTCTTTGATTTCCCTTTTTCTATGTTTTAGAGATTGATTTCATTTAAAGTATATAAAATATTTTAATATCTCTAAGTTTTTTATAATTTTATGTTATTTACAAAGTATTGTTCTATGCTTTTCATTATCATTTCAATATTTTAATTCACACAAAAGAATTTTATTTTAAGACCTTTATAGATTTCCACTTTTTGCTATGTTTTGAAGATTGGTTTTGTTTAAAACACAGAAAATATTTTAATATCCCTATTTTTTTCATAATTTTTCATTTCTTGACCAAAATATTAAATATTTCTTTTACATTTAATTTAAATATTTTAATTTATACAAAAGAGTTTTATTGTAATATCTTCTTTTGTATGTTTAAGAGATGTAATGGGAGTCTGAATTTTATTTGATTTAAATTTATAGAAGAAAGCTGAAGTTTGGATACTTTATACTTTAAAAATATAATCTTTAGTATTGACAATTATTATTCAAATATTTTAATAAATTAACCTAAAATCTCTCTTCTTGGTGAAGCGTTTATTCTGATATTTTATTTTATACCATATAAGACGTAGTTGAACAAAATTGAAAAAATTCTTTCCTATACACTTGAAGAGTGTAATAAATGTATCTCTAAGTTAGACAGCTGGCTGATCCAATTAGAATGCAGTTTTGAACCCTTGCGCAGTGTGAATGAGCCCATAAAACAATTCTTGGCCTGCACTCACGTGCATTTTATGGCCGTGATTTACAGAAGCAGTCAAAAAATACAAAAAAGAGACAAAGAAAAAAAAGACACAGAAAACAAAACACAGAAAAAAAAGAAGTAGTTAGCAAAAGAGAAGATGGCAACAACGTTGGTAACCATGAAATTGAATTGCTACTTTGAAGTGCAGTCAACATGGTAAGAAGAGTGGGAGAGGGAGAGTGAGGGGGAAGGGGAAGGGCAAGGGTTAACTGCACACATGGCTGACCGGCTGATAGACAGTTGAAGTTGGGGGGGCAACTCTGGCAGCCATCTAGTTACCCACTCTAATTACCACATCGAAATGCAGCCACGGCAACGCGACGCTTCACTTTGACGTTGTTGCAAGTGCCCCCCGTGGCGCAAAGAGGGGAGGGAGGGGGGCCACTCTTTTTGGTGAGTTCATTAGAGGCGCAGCGAAAAAAGCCAGAAATAAACAAAGCTTAAGCGGGTTTTTTTTCGCTTCTATTTCATTTGCTTTAAGCGGAAGAGCAAGTGCAAGAGGGTCGAATAAACAACAAAGAAAACAAACGATTTAAAACTATGCAAAGTCAGTGAAATTATACGAGAATGCATCGATATTGAGACAAAGAAAGAGTTGAAATCGAAATATTATAGTTAAGTTGAAGTTGAAATTGTCAAGTCAAAAATGTAATGCAAATAAATAGCAAATAAATTTGGAGAATATTTTGAATTGTCTAAATAAAAATATAAACCCTTTGGTAACAATCCTAGATTCTCTATATAAAATGATGTAAAAATACTATTAAAATAATCTGTTACTTCAATACTAACTAACTAAAGATATTTGTTACTCAAAATAAAAATATCAACCATTGCATAATAAACCTAGACTTTCAATATAAAAAGTATTTGCTAGTAAAAATATTATATTATTAAGTGTTCTCAAATTTTAATAATAACTTTAATTTGTAAATAAGACTTTAGCAATAAATATCCATACTCAATACTCCAATACTGTCGATATATTCATGATCAGCGCATTTGAACTTTAGAAAATTATCAACGTACATAAGCACCATATATCCAAATTTCTCCAGTAATTTGCTTAAAATGCTTAAATTCTTAACATAATAAAGTATCAGAAAATACTTTTCAAAATATCAATCAATTCTAGTAGAAAATACTTTCTTTAATTGAGTAAAAATTTCTCAAATTTCGCAGCTCAACTTAGTAAAGTATCTATGTTGAATTCCATTTCTTAACTATATCTTAAAACCAAAATTCTTTAAATTGTTAAACTCGACACATATGAAAGTATAAAAATTGAAATCCCAAAATATCAAATTGTAGTATATATAAATACTATACTATACTATACTTATACAGTAAAATAAAATATAAAGATGAATTCAAGATTAATAAGTAAACATTTTTCTAAAATTAAATACCCCGTCAGAACTTTAAGATATGCAACTATCTAAAACATAGCTGAAATAATACAAATATTTTTGATTTGCACATCAATCAATGATTTATTGCTGAAATCACACTTCAGATCTCTCGTATTTTTCCAGCACATTTCCCGGCTATCTGCATTTAATTCGACTCTTAGCTGATTTCCACTTCAAGTGGTTTCCGCATTACCACCCCGCGATTGCCGATGAAATGAGTCTTTTCCGATCAAAGACAAGCTTTGGGATATGCATACATCGCGTAACGTTGGCAACCCAGCAATTAACCAGAGTTGCCGCCCCAACTTCTCTCTTTTTTTTTCGTTGTTTCCTTTTCGTTGCATTCCCCTTTGCTAACGGTAAATGCTGCATATGCTGCTAACGAGTTGCGTGTTGTTTTTTTTTTTTAACCCCTTTTATTCTCATTCTTTGTGTGGTTGTTGTGATTTTGGTGGCCCTCTTTTGGTCTCATTCTTTGCGCTTTGTTTTAACGGAAGCTGTTGCTGTTGTTTTTATGCTTTTTAATTTCCTTAACCATTTTCTTTTGTGCTTTTTGTATTCGTGTGCGTTTGCGAGACGAGTGCACTCCAAACGTCTTTGCTTCACTTGCCTCCCAAGAGTCCCAAAAAGGGGCATGAAAAGAGCTCAAGCGAGAGCTAGAGCCAGAGGGAGGGGAGAAATCAAACGACGAGAACGACAAAATAAATACATATATGTACATATTTTGTGCGATGGGGAATCTCATGTGACACACACACACACACACACACATACACTTGAAGTGATGACGCCGGCGCTTCAAGATTGAGCCAATTTACAAGCAATAAGAGGAAGAGAGCTTCGTAGTCAATCTCTTCTGTTTTTTTTTGGTTTTTGTTTTTCGAGAGTGTGTGTTTAACATAACGTATCTTGAGCTTGACTTAATTAGGTGTTATTAAAAACAAATTGAGGGGGAAATCGCAGCAAAGGGTTCACGCAATTAAATAAACATTTCTGAGGGAAATTCTAGAAAAAAAAAAAAAAAAAAAAGTGAAGTGAAGACTTGATTTAGCTGAATAGACTTGGTTAATTTAATTACAATATAATTGAAGTAATTGACTTATTAGTGTTTCATACAAAAATCACTTCCCCTCTCTTCGTTAAGTTCAGTTTTTAAGAGAGAACTGATCTACGCCATTTGACAGTTGTCTGCTGATCTTGGGGCGAACTGCAAAAGCTTTTGCTTTGCCATTACAAAGCTAACGCACAAAACAGTGCGTGAGAGTGAGAGAACGTGAAAGCTTTTGCATTTTGAACTGCGCGAGAGAAAGAGAGAGGCGCAAATAGTTTCGTTGTGAGTGAGTGAGGCGAAAACCATTTTTAGCTCGCTGCGGCTGCTGCTTGTTCTTCTTCTTGCTGCGCATTGTTGTATTTGCAGTTGAGCTTTTTTTAGTTTTCGTTTTCGTTGCTGTTGCTTTTGTTGTTGTTGCTATATGTGTATTTATTGCGCGTGAATGTCATTTATAAAAGCAGGAAAAGCTTTTGGCGCGCTGCAAATACGCATGTATGCGTGAATGTCTGTCTTTGTGTGTGTGTGTGTGTCTACGCACATTTTTAATTATGTTGTGCGAGCTCAAGGTTTTTTTTCTATCGCTGCTGTTGATTTTTTTATTTGTGTTCGTTGCTGTGCAGGCGTTGGCGATAGAGCGTAGCGGCTACCGCTGCCGCTTCCCCTCCCGCTGAACCCCTCGCACGCACTTTCAGCCAATTGTAGGCCGGTATAATTTAGATGCGACTCTGACACAATCTACAAATAAACGAACAACAAAAATGTGTACGCATGATTTTTTTTTGCGCTGCGTTTGCACACACACACACACACACACACATACTCTGTATGGGCTGACAAGTGTGTACATATGTAAATAGTTCTCTCTCTATACATATCTAAAGCTCTATACATAGCTGTAGTTTTATTTGTTCGCTGCGCCCTTCTCAATATAGGTGTGTGTGTGTGTGTGTGTCTGTGTGTGTTTGAGGGCATTCAATATAAATTTATGTATATTATCAGCGCATTTTTTACAATTTCTGTGTTGTAATTGCGACAAATTGACCTTTTTCTGGCTCATAATTCCTTGATGAACACTTTTCTTAAAAACTGTCTACACAAGTAATTTCAAATAATTAACAAGATCTAACCTTGATCATTGAGAACGTTTTCTTTTTTATGTGTCTATGACTAATCGCCAATTGTCAAAACAAAACTATAAAATATATTTCATGTAATTCGATATAGCTTGAATTATATTTTATTAATTGCCTTCACATATTTTCTTTTTTTTTTTTTTTTTTTTTTTTGTTGATGTGTTCTAAAAATTTCTTTTCAATAAATTTTCAATTCAAAATTATTTTTATTTCTTACTAAAATTTTATAAGCATCATAATTTCTACGCAATCTGCAATTTTATGGCCCATAAAAAAAATTAAAAAAAAAACGACACACGCATCAAACATTGGCTTAAGTCTTGCAGTTAGTTTCGTAGTTTTGTGTTTTATATGATTTTCTAGGTTTCAGCGCTTTTTTTTTTGTGGTGCTAATTAAGCTTATCAACGAAATGCTAGACAATTTCATTATAAAAATCCACAGTCATAATAGCAACAAAAAGTGCGACGAAAAGCAAATATTTCTTTAAAATATTATTTAAGTACAGTGAAAACCTGTCAGTGTCACTCATTGTAAAAATATTTGTTTTACTCGCTCGTTGTTGTAGCACTTAAATATGTTTGTTGCCGGCCAGCCAGTCGAATGTTGTTGTTGTTGTTGCCTAGGCCTAAACCTATACACACACACACATTGGCTGATACGCATAGATGTATGCGTGTGTGTGGTGTGTACACACTTTTTTTCGTAGATATGGCGAAGCCTATGTGCAATGCTTTGGCAAACTATTGTATGTAGCTTTTTATTCCCCAGCTGCTAATTGCCAGTTGCCAGTTGCCTTTTGCTCCACTTCGCCAAAGCAACACACGCACTCACACTCACACACACAGAGACGCATACGCAATCGCATTCGCCAACTCACTCGCACTCGCTTTCACACTAGCACTTGCTCTCTGCTTATTTCGCATTCCCAACTTACACATGCTCTCCCGCAAAACTTTTGCATGCATTGCTCACATATACAAGTACAATTGTGAGCCTAACTTGGTGAGCATGTGTGCGTGTGTGTGAAGTGTACAAATAGAAAACGCATTTCATGGGCGTCGCTTTTTGCGTTGGGATTATCTGCACTAGGGTGGAAAGAGTGAGTGAGTGAGGGAGTGTGTGGGGCAGACGCGTCTGCAGTTGGCTGCCATTTTGAGTAAAGAGAGTCAGCAAAGTTTTGCATATTTATGTATGTATGTATGTATGTATGTATATGCATGAGAGTGCTCTTTGAGTGAACTCTTGAAGTATTCTGAGTGTCGTAATTATTAATGATGCATCATTTGTTGACATTTCTGTGGAAGCGCACTTTAAATAATAAACAAGCTCTCTTTATTGTATACTATTATTACTATGAAAAGTGCATACGCAGCGCGCTCAATTATGACAGCTCCCCACCCCCCTCGCCCCACACAACTCAACAGCTGCACAACTGAAACAACAATTCAACTCAACTATTGGCGGGCTTTATATGTGCTTTATATGTTTTTTTTCTGTGGATCGCATTTCTTGGTAGCCACATTAAAATTCAAGCAACTGCAGTGGCAGGTCATAAAAAATGCCACAATTATTAAAGCAGCACGAGCACGAGAAGAAGAAGATGTAAAAGAAGAAGACGAAGCAGAACACGAACCAACTCAATTCGGATGGGGGAATGGGAGGGAGGGGCGACTGCATAGGCGCAGCAACTGCGTCACACACTTTGCGCAACTGCAAACGACGACAACAACAACAACAACGACAACGTCGACGTCGACGCAGCGTTGCGTCAGACCGAAAACCGCGCAGTCTGCGCTGCACACGCGAGAGCGAGAGAGTGAGACAAATGTGGTGTGGTGTGGTGGGTGGGGTGAGCTTTCTATAGTGGTGTGTTGGCTATTCTAGGAAACTGAACTGAGCGATTGTGCAAATGCATGAGCGAGCGAGATGCACTGATTAAGAGGTGAGAGGCCAATCCCCAAAAACAAAAACAAAAACGCACTTCCGACAAGTGAAAATGCAACAAAGAGGACGCCAACAACAAATATACGCACGCAAACACTAAAATAGAAAGAAGCAAACGCATAAAGCAAATGTTCGAAATTACCAAACTGTTGTTGTTGTTGTTGCATTTAATTAAATGCGGAAGACCCACGAAAAACGCAACAACAACAACAGCCACTACATTTAAGCACACGCAGTGCATAAGCGAGACAGCTTTAGCACTGCACAAACAATGTGTTAGAGCAGCAACACAATGGAAACGAAACAAAAAAAAAAAAAAAATAGTACACACAACGCACAAGAAAAAATTTGGAACGCGCTGCGCTTAAAGTAGGTCAAAGTGGCAGCGACGCCGGCAGCGCTGACTGAGCGAGGGGGTTGCGTGTCAATGACGTCGACTGCGACGCAGCAGCAGCAGTAGCAACAGCGACAGCGACAGTCACAGCGTAAAGAAAAGTTTAATTTATGCAAAGAAACCCAGCAAACAAAAAAATGTTATTGTGAGCAACTTTTGCTTTTTTTTCTTCACTGTTCGTTCACTTGACGCCTAATTGTTATTAATATGTGCAACGTTGACGCTCATAAATCATAAGCCTCGAAAAAAAAGTGCGTAGAAAATATGTATAAACTCATTTTTCAACTCGTCTTTTTGCATAAATTACAATTACAAGCAAAATGTAATTATAATTACAATTACATGTGTGCGTAAAGTGCGTCTGCCAAATGTTTGCAAAGCTTTGCAAGAAACAAAAAACTTTCGAAAAAGTTCACTTTAACTAACTGTGACAAAAGTCGAGCTGCAGAAGGTGGAAGAAGCAGGGGACGAATGGCAGACAAAGTAATAAGTGAAAATGCGTAAAATATTACACATCAAGTTAGTTGTTGAGCTTGCGCTGCAGTCTCAGTAAAAGAGTTGCCAGATCGTTAACAGTTTTAAACTTAACGTTAAGTTGGCTGCAGTTGTGACAGGAATTAAAACGGTAACTTTGGGAATGCCAATTGATTTCAAAGATGAAGCATTAGAATTAGGAAAAATTAAAAGCTTCTTATTCAAATTTTATTTTTGAAAATTCAATTTCATATTTTAAAAAATAAAAATTAAATTGCATACAAAAAATACTAGTATAAATGTAATACTAATTGTAAGTTTTAAAAAGAAAATTGACTTATAAAAAGTCACGAAAAAATTGCCCAAAAAAATATGCAAAATTCGTTAAAAAACTTTATTGAAATGAAAGAATTATTTTGGGTTCTTTTAGAAAAGAATTTGAATTTAAAAGATTTGTGTAATACGAATTTAATATTAACGAACATTTTAAAACGTCTTTTTGTAATATCTCAATTAAAATAAAAATAGCTGAAGTTGTTTTAAGAGTAAAGAAATTTTACACACTTCAAAATCTTAATCTTAATCTCAAAAACTCACCTTAAAATCCAATTGCAAATGTTCGCGTTAATCCAAAATGTTCCTCTCCTTTTTGCTGATCGTCGAGTTGTAAAAAATGTTTACAAATTTTGTTTAATTTAATTATAATATGTTTTGTTTTAGTTTATTTTAGCACACTGCACTGCACTTATGCCGAAAAGTTAGGTTTTTCAAAATTGTTTTCGATAATTTTCGAATTGATTTGCAGTTTGATTTTTACAGTTCAAAATGTTTACCAATTAGTTTGCTTATATAATTTGTAAGCAAATAGTTATTAATATTTAAATATATATATGTATATAAATATTTAATATATATTTTAATTGTTTTTTTTTTGTTTTTGTTTTGTTTGGGGTATATTTTTTGTTTAATAATTTTTACGTTTTTATATATTTTGTTATCGAAACGAAATTTTTATGCAAACTAACACACACGATTTGCTGCTGCTTGTTGTTGTTGTTGTAGTAGTTGTTATTGTTGTAATGACTGCTATTTGTTGCTGTTGTTGTTGTTGTTGTTGTGTTGCTGTGTTTAGTATTGCGTTATGTCCGAACCAATAATTTTGAAGAGTTTTCCAATTTAGTTGTTGGCTTAAATTTTTGCGGTTTTTCGTCTGTTTTTTTCTTAAATTAGACGATTTTTGCTATTTGTTGTTGTTGTTTTTCGCTTTTAATTAAATGTTACATTTAATTGTTGTTGTTTTCCTTGTTGCTTGTTAGTCGTTGATTTTCCTTTACGGTTTTATGTGTGTAGGTTGCCGATTTCGATTTCCTCAATGTATTTGCCAAATAATTGTGTTTTATTTAATTCAAAATTTTATATATTTTATTAATTATATATTTTCTTTTTTGCACGCAGCTTGCCAAAATAGTTTTTGTATTTGTTTTAAATTTTTTGTGTTTAGCCCAAAATGATGTTTGCCAATTTGAATTTTTGCGTTGCTTTTTGCATTTACAAAAGTTTCTGAATCAGTTCATTTTTTTTATTTTTTAGTTATTCATTTTCGAACATAATAAAAATGAATGTTATTATTTGTTGTTGTTGTTTTGCTTTTGTAGTCTAGTTAGTTAAATGTTCAAAGTGTGCATTTTGTTGCATGCGCCGATTCTGCTGTCGATTGTTGTTGGTTTTGTTGTCGTGATTAGTTTGTTCAGACATTTTCACAGTGACATTTGGACCTGCAAATATATATGGAAAGAAAACATAAGATTAAAGAGATACTCAAAGAAACAAAGAGTAACAGAGAGTAGTATTTGTTTGTTTTATTTCATCTTTTGATTTCTATTTTTTATTATATTATTTATATTATACTATTTAGGTTATTATGATCATAAGATGAAAGAGATGTCTAAAAAAAGACTAAAGTGAATTTACTTATTTGTTTTATTTCATCTTTTCATTTCTCTTTTATTATATTATTTATATTTTTATTATATAGGTTCTATAGGAATATATAGGAATATCTCAGGATCTTTATGATCATAAGATGATGTCTAAACAAAAACTAAAGTGAATTTACTTGTTTGTTTTATTTCATCTTTTGATTTCTATTTTTTAATATATTTTTCTAGTTCTTCACTGGAACTTGTAAATATCTCAGGATCTTTATGATCTTAAGTGGTGAAATTTCGCATACGAGTTGCAATATGCAAAATATATTTGAAAAATATATAATTTTTGTTTCCCATTGAATCCAGCATTTTGAATTATCACCCGTTTAAAAGATTGCCCTTATACACATTTCATTCATGAGCGAAATAATGTCACAAGAATATATTGAAGCTTATCAGCTTTTAAAATATTCAGTGTTCGCATTTTAATCTTCACAACAAAAAAAAACCTCTCACAAGCGTTTTCTACTCTAATTTCTATTCATAATCTCTTGCCAAGAGTTGACACTTTTCTGATGGTCGGTTGTACTATATAGTTTTGAAACAACACAACATTAAACACAACACACGCGCCACTTAAGCATGAGGCATGTGTGTAGCATCAGGAAATTGTCAATGTCTTCTTATCGCACATGTGGAAAACACTTCTAATCGGAGTCGTATTATATGCATGTGCAATACCAGCGACAAATTCATTTAAGTAAACCATAAACAATGTTGTGAAATAATTTGAAATTAATTATTTGTAAAATTCTTGTTCAAAGATTATTAGCTGTAATATATAAACTTGATTTTCTTGTTCTAAAAGTTGATTTTCTTTTAAAAAATATGTCTAGGAACTTAAACCACATTAAATCTTGTTTTAAGGTATATAAGGTATAGTAATAGGAAAAACAATTCTATGAAAAAATATTATAAGGAACCATTCTATTTGCCTATGTCAACTATGATTTAAATTACAAAATGAATGAGCTACATTATCAGAAAGTTCCTTAGAAGATTATATTAGACATTTATATACATTTTTTAAGAATTATATTTTATGCTTTCAACAAATTTGGTCATATTCGTATATTTGTATCGGGTTCGACAATAATATTTAATTATCTTTTTTCTTAAAAATTTTTTTTGAGAAATAATCTTTGATATTGTTAATATATTAAAATCATTTTAATGAAATTATTTTATAAGCTCAAAAATTATTGTATTCATTTATTTTATTTTATTTCTTATTTTTTTATGAATTATATATTTATTAATAGCATTACTTCATAATTTTTATATATATTTTTTTTATTTATTTACTTAATTGTTGTTATATTTTAACTCATTTTTATACATTATATATTATTTAATTGCTTTATTATTTCTATACATTTTTATTGTAATATATGAAATATTTTTTTTTTCATTTTTATACATTATATATTTTTTAATTACTTCATTATTTCTATATATTATTATTTTAATATGAAATTTTTTTTTTCATTTTTATACATTATATATTTATTTATTACTTCATTATTTTGATATATTATTATTTTAATATATGAAATATTTTTTAAAATTTATATTTCTTGAATTGTATTCTTTTATTTATTCAAAACAATATTTCTTTAAGTTAATATTGGAATTATTTTCTTTTATTTATTGAGTGCAATATTTCTTGAAGTTTATTTTTGCAATTGTTCCTTAAGTTTTCTGAAAGAGTTTCTTATTAGTTTCTACTACTTGTTGTCTTTGCAGATTATCTTTCATCTACTGTGGCACTTATGCAGTTTTCATGTTGCACTCTCACATACACACGCACACACGCACACACACATGCACACACACACATGCACTCTCACACAATCACGTGGTGGAAAAAAGGGGTTCGAGTTTTGCTTGGGGCGGAGAGGAGGAGCGGGATGAAAGGTGGCAGGGTTGTTTATGGATTGCTGTTGCTGTTGTTATTGTTATAGCTGTTTGTTATCGTTGTAGTTGTTCCTCTTGTTCCTCTTGTTGTTGTAATTGTCGTTTGGCATTGTTGTTGCTTGATTAAGAATGCAGACGATTTCATGTTCTGCATAAAAGTTTTGCGCTTCGAATTTGCGTTTTCCAGTTTCAGTTGCAGTTACGAGCAGCGGATCAAATCCAAATCGAGTCAAGCAACCCCATTTGATACACACACACACACACACAAACACACACATTTGATTTTACGCACTCAGGATACACACACACACACACACACACCGATACAAACTGCATTTGTATGGATTTTTGTCCCGGAACTGAGTTGATGAACGAGTTGAAGCAGTTTTTGGGAAATCGGAAATTCGGGACACTTTTCGCTTGTTCTTCACGCACTGTTAAAATTGTATCTGCGAGATACATTTGTAGTTTATAGAGAGAACTTTTTCTTAGAGGCTTCACAACATTTTAAATTGCAATTTTATGATTTTTTAGAAGGAATTTCATTTATTTTAGTTTTTTGGTTTTAGAATATTCACACTAAATTTTAATTTGCAATTTTATGATTATCTAGATGGAATTTCATTTATTTTAGTTTTTGTTTTTAGAATATTCACAACAAAGTCTTTATAAATTAAAATGAAATAACTTTTGTTTTTTTTATTGCATAACTATTTTGAAAGTGTTTATTTGATTATTTTTATGTTGCATTAAATATATTTTGATCTGTGAAAAAGTCTTTTAATGTTTTAACATTTGTTCTCATTTAATTTCACATTTAAATTGCACACTATTGTCAACTGCACTTTACCATATTTTTTATTATAATATTATTATTTTTATTTATTTAATTTATATTTGAACTCTTTTTATATATATTATTTTTTTATTTATTTAATTCGTTTATCCATTTACTTGTATTTTATTTCAATTCACATAATATTTTGACTTTTTATTTGGGAAACTTTCCACAAAATGTTGCTAGATTTTTTTTTTTTTGTAAATATTAAATACTTTTAGCATTGCATTGATTAGCAACAATAAACAATGAATTTACCTTCAATCACTTGTCAATTGTACACACACACTTACACACACATACGCAGCACACACACACGCATTTGTTATTGTATTTGTTTGCCGGCCTTGGACGTATGTGTGTGGTTTAATTTTGATATTTATATATTACTTTGTGATTTGATTTGATGTGTGCTTCGAGCACAAACGTAAACTAAACTTAAATCATAAATGAAAAGCAGTTTTCTGCTTTACAAAATTTTTCGTGGCTGCTTCAAAACTTTTCTTTTTTGCTTTTGCACTCGAGTTGCAATTTTATAAACTGAATTTGTATTTATTTTTTTTATGCATTTCCGCTTTGTCGTTGCTTTGTTGATGTTGTTGTTGATATTTGTTGTTAGTATTGTTGTTGTTGTTGTTGTTCGTAATAATTTAGAAAATTAATAAAAATTGGTTGGTTGGTTGTGGTCAGCTTGCTAAAGTGTTGCTGTGTTATTTGCCGTGGCCGTGTTGCCGTTGTGGGGAAATGTTTTTTGTTTTTTTTTTTGTTAGACGAGACGAGAAATGCACACAACGAACGCTGCTTGCTGCTGCTGCGAGCTGCGCACCACCGAAACCTAGCGCCGAATAGACGAGCATGAAATTCAAAAATTGCGTTTATGGCCTATCAACCAGGCAGGCGGCGGCGGACGACGCACACAAGCGCACAAAATGCACGCATACACACAGCGCTACGTCTCTCAACCACTCACACACACAGGCATACATTGACAGCGCGAGCAGAGCCACCACCAGCAGCAGCAACAGCAACAGCAGCAGCAGCAAGCAGTAAAGGCAGCAAACAGCAGCAGCAGCAGCAGCAGCCGCAAGCAGCGCAACAGCTCCAAGAGAGTAAGAGAAAAACGCAACCGAACGCAGCAAAGCGCAGCGAAAAAACACACACACACACACTTACACTAGCATACAATCCTCTCTCGCATAAAGCGTCGCGCGCTCTCTCTCTCACTTGCTGTCGCAGCCAAAAACAAGTTTTGTGCTGCTTGGGGCCCTGACGTCGCTGTCACTGCCACAGCGAGGAGAGTGCGCCCATTTTGCATTTGAAGCTCTCTGCGCTGTATGCGTGTGTGTGTGTGTGCGTGTGTTTGTGCTTTTGTTTTTGATTTTGTTTGCTTGCAAATGCAGAATTTGCATTGGTGTGCGCGAGAGAGCGAGTGAGTATGCTCTTATTGGACTTGTGGATCTCTCTCTTAGCACTCTCTCTCTCTCTCTCCCTCTTGCGCAGCGGCTGTGCAATGTGTTCTTTGATTTGGCATTTTAATCCAATTGGAATGCAGTGTGTCTTGCAGTGTGTGCAAAATGGTCTCCCAATTGAGTGCGAATTCCTATTTCGTATCAGATTAATCCTTTGATGAAGCTCGAAGCTGTTGTTGCAGCAGCTTTTTAAAGCTTGTTTTGTGCTGATTTAGCTATGATGTCATTGCTGCAACTTTGCATGCGATTTGTGTGTGTATGCAATGCAGAACCTCTTCTTGTTTTGCTTTTGGGGGTTACTTTTCAACACACACACACTCTCTCTCTCTCTCTCTAGCTAGCTCACTCTCTGTCGCTCCCTCTCCCTCTCTCTTTGTGTGCAGGCAAATTGCATAAGTCGCATGAGCTAATAACTGCGAGAAGTCCTCGATTTCTTCATGTGGAAAATACTCGTGGGTAAAAATGAAATACTTTCAGAAATTACAAACTTGCTTTTCATTCTTGGGGGTGGGGGTAACTGAACTCTTTAAGGATGCAATTGTTGCTTTTAGCAAAGCTTTCCGAATCCTTTTGTGTACAAAACAATGCGTTTTAATTTTCCTTTTTACCCAAATGATTTTCCCAACGAATATGTCAAATTCCTCAAATTAATTTACAATTGTCTACAAGAAAACCATCTAAAACTATAAAAAAAATAGAATGTGCGCCTTTATTGTTAATTAAAAGTTGATTATTAACCAGCCGAAATCCAAAAAGATCTCGTCCCAAAAAGCACTCAATGCGAGAAGCGCTCAAAGAGACAACAGAGCAAAAAATAAACTCGTTTCTCCTGCGCTTCCAGTGACAAAACAAAAGCAAAAACGCACAATAACAAAAACGAAAAAAAAAACACACACACACAGCATAACAATACGCATTCATTTTGCAGTGTGGAGAGCGCTTTGAGCTTTTTCGGCAATTGACTTCCCCAGCGCAGAGCGAGAGAGCGCGCGCATGGAGCAATCTCGCTCTCTCTGAGAGACCGTAAAGCGCGCGCAAAACGTAAAGCGAGGCGCTGCCATTTTATTGCCGCCTGCAGCCGCAATAAAAACTGCGAGAATGAGAACCAACAACACAAAAACAAAAAAAACTTTTGCTTAGTCGACGACGTCGCAGTCGCAGCAAGTTTACGCAATGCCAAACAAACACGTGGAGCAGCGGCAGCGCTGCCGGCGCAACCAAGCGCAGCGTCGAGAGCATTTTATTTTTTGGCGCTCTTCTCTCACCACACTCTGTGCTGTGTGGATGTGCGTGTGCGTGCGTTAGTGTGTGTGTGTGCGTTTGTGAGTTGGCGCTTATGTGGCTGCGGCTGCTGCTGCTGCTGCCTGCTGCGTGCTGTAGAAATCCAATAAGCAAAAGCTTTGTGCGTTTACTGCGCGCACACCAATGCAGGCCATTATATGCGTGTATATTGCATGATGATGGTATTGCGTTGCGCTGTACATGCATGTCGCTTTATGCGTGTGTGTGTGTGTGTGAGTGCGTATGCGTATGCGTGTATTTATATATGTATTGCGTATTTTGGCGACGCGTCGACGTCGCTGCGCGTTTGCAGTGTGTGCACGCACTTTCAACTGCCTATCCTGCTGCTGCCTATGTACAGTTTTTTTTGTGCTTATATGCTCCACATTTTGGCGCCAGGCCACAGTGCGCCCTCTTCCCTCTCGCTCTCGCTCTCTATCGCACTCCCACACTGTCCATTAAATGAACGCACTTTTGCAGCCTGCGTTTGCCGATGCTTTGTGTGTGTGTGCTTTTTTGGGTGTGCGTTTTTGTGAAATTTTAGCATTTATTTGTTATGTACTCGCACTTTGACTGCTGCTGTTGCTGTTGCTGCTGACGCTGCGTCGCTGCTGCTGCGTAGGCTCGTTATGTACACTATTTGGCAATTATGTAGAGTTATGTGTGTGTGTGTGTGTGTGTGTGTGTGTGTGTGTGAGTGTGCTTGTGACCCTGCCATCGCTCTTCGTGTGTATACTGCATTTTTTCGCTTACTACCCGAAAAGCTTTTTCAATTGCACAAAAACAAATGTTGTTTAGCTTGCTGTATACACACACACACTCACACACACACACACACACTTGCTAACTCACTCACATTTATGTATTTTTCATGAAGCGCGCCCTGGCAAAAGCTGAATGCTTCGATGGATTTTTCGTTGCGTTTTCAGATAAGATGATATCATTTGTTTTTGTGCCATTTGGCGCACAATAAATTTGTATTCGTTACACACATACATATATCTTTTATCTGTATGTGTGTGTGTGTATTTACGCATTCTGGCTGCCGCCCAAATTTTGATGCTTGCAATGGCTGCGTTTTATGCTTTTTTATTTGTTGCTCTTTTGCTGTTTCGATGACAATTGGTTTGAACCAGTTATCGCACATACACACACCTAAAATACACACACACACACACACACACACACTCGCACAGTTGACAATGAAATAATGCTCGATATGTTGGGCTAGGAATTCGAACCGTGTCTAGGGCAGTAATTGTGCTAATTAGAACAAGTAATTGCAGTAATAACATAAAAGAGGATGAGCAAAAGACCGAGTGGGAGAGAGATGGAAGAGTGCAAGAAATAGAGCGGGGAATATGTGAAGAGCGCTTGGGGAATAAATAATATGTCGTTGTTAACCAACAATTTATATCGAATCACATACGAAAAGTAGATGTTATTAGAGTAAATGCAAGACATGCTCGTGTCATTTGAGGTTATGAATGTGCAATTGAGGTTATGTTGAACAGTTTGGAATTGAAATGAAAATAATTAATATAGAAGCGAAGATTAAAGGATGAACAATATAACAATGGATATAGTGTTTTATTTTTATAACCCTAACATAATACAAATAAATCAAATTACTTTAATATTGAGGTTATGTTTTGTCAAATGTATTTTGAGGTTATGTAAAATAGTGAAGTACAAAAATATTGCTAATTGCAGTCGTAATGATACAAAATTTAGAGCATTTAGTAAAAAACTAATTACAACAGTTTAAATTTGAAAATCTTATTAGTTGTTATTACTTTAAATATCATTTAAGAGTTTTTTAAATTTAATATTTTATAATAAAATATAAAATACAAATTTTGAGAATTTTCTAAATTGAATCTCAAAATAAACCCATATATCATCTTTCATTCACAACTTTAGTCATTTCGCCAAATCATTTCCCATGTCCTTAAACAATTTTGTGACACGTTCATTCTTAATTCAAAAAACTGGTAGCAAAAAATTGCCTTAGCTGGAAAAGAGAGCTTTTGATATCAAAAGCGAGAGAAAACAATGAAGCATAAATGTTGGAATCAACAAGTGTTTAGTCATCTTTCTTTAACAATCATTTTTTTTTTGACTGCGAATCCTTTTACATCGCAAATAAGGCAGAAGAAAAAGTGAACCGCAAAAACCAAGAAGCAAAAATTGTTTTGACTGACATCAAAGCTAAGCAAAAACACTGAAAAAAAAACATAAATTGATGTATTACAAACAGGGGAGCAAGAGCGGGAGGATGGAAAGCAAACCACAGAGCAACGATAACAATTTAAAGAAAACCGCCAAAAAAACCCGCTGAGACTCAGCAGGGAAAACAAGGGGAAAGAGATTCGTGACGTTGACACAGAAAAGCCAAAAAAAAAAAAAACAACGACTGAGTGGAGAAAATATTGTATAAAAATGAGTAAAAATTTCAGCATAATTTCAAAACAATGACGCAGTCGAAATAATCCTTAAGCAAACTCAATGAAGAGAGAGAGAGAAGGGAAAATAAAGAGCTTTGCACAAAAGACAAGAACAGCAACAGAACACCAAAAAAAAAAAAACAAAATCAAAAGGGGTTCAAGGACATTTTACACATAATTTTTACTACCTTACATACTCGCCAGGCAGACAAAGACGTCCTGCACCCTCAGCCTGTCCCCTCCCCGGCGTTTCCCTTTGTCACGACCCTCTCGAAGCGTTCATGCTAATGTAATAATTTTCAAGATGTGCGCCAGGACGCGCTCTCAACGTCCTTGCGTCCTGATTCACAGTCAGCAGAAAGAAAGGCATAAAGCAGGAAAAAGCAGCAGGAACACGACAAAAAGAATCATGCATAAACAAGTCGGAAAATATATGAAAATTAAGACGAAGAAAGCACACTCTAAGTGAAGAGATTATTCAATTCAAATTAGGTCAAACTTTTCTTGAAATGCACTTGGAATAAATTCGAAATTCACTTTAAATTTAAAGTAACATTTAATTGGAGTTAAAAAAATTAGACTCATGTCTTAATACTTAAGTTTTAGTAGCATATCTTTAAATTAAATAAAGAAAATATTTTGAAAACGACATAATAATGATGGTAAAGTAAATAATTTTAAAATGGAAATGGTTTATTGACTAGCGCCAAAAATTATTACAAATATGAAATACAATAAACGATTTTTAATCGGTTAATCGAATACACAAATGTTTGCTCTAAGATTTATAAAAAAGCAGATTCTTGTGATATATTAATTGCATTTAGCAGTAATCTAAACAGAGAGAAAAAACTAGATTGAAAAAACTTTGTTTATGACTTTTTTGATCTTACCAAAAAAAAAAAACTATAGTGAAATAAGATTTCTAGGTTGAAAAAATCTTTAATTATGATTTTTATTCTAAATTTGCAATCTAAGATTAAAAACATCTTATTTTAAGATGAAAATCTTGATTCAAGAATGTTTTACTCCAGATTGAAAAGAAGATTGCCAATCTTGAGTTAAGAACTTTTCGATCTTCATCCAAGATTTTATTCTTGCTTTAAGCAAGTATTTTCTTTATATGTAAGACATTGCCAAGTCTGAACAACACAGCTTTAAAATGAAGCGAGGCCAAAAATCAAGAGGACAGACAGCCAGACAGACCCTAAAAGAAAGTGAGCATCGTCGCAGCGGAACATGTAATAAAATTAAACAACTCTTTTGACAGGAAAGAGCATTGTAAAAGGCTGTTGCTTGAGAAGAGTTTAACGCTCTATTACGCACAATCAGCTCAACGGCACGCGGGGTAGTAAAAATCAAATGAAATAATAAAAAACCGAAAAGGAGAGCTAAACTTCTAGGACGACGACATTGATTGCCTTTTCACCTTTAGCCGCCGTTTTCCCCCCGCTTCACTCTCTCCAAGCCAAATGCAGCTTGGGACTACGACTTTGTTTACCTTTTTGACCGGGCCAATCGATTATTACACTTTGGGTGAATGAACTGGGCTACAAAAAAAAAAGGAAGGCAAATTGACACAAAGCGACTTGAGGTATTTGCATACAATGAAGGATTAGCTGCGCAGTGTGACCAGCTGCATCGATAAATTTTACTGAAAATAAGACAGAGAGAGAGAGAGAACAATGAATGCAACATCAAATGCGTCGCAATTCCATTTTTTTTTTTGGGGGCAATTTGTGAACTAGAGCGAAGCGAGGCAAGGTAGGAAAAACAAAGGGAAAGAGCGGGGGGAATGGGGCGAAAATTGGGTCACGCACGCATGTGACGACGCGACTGCTGTCGACTGCTGTTTGTTGCAGCTACAAAACTGACAGATGTGGCAGTCGAGTTACAAGATACGCGATATCATCAGCAACAACGACAACAACAACGACAATGGCAACAAAATGTGGCAGACAATGCGACGCATCGTGATGTCATGCGGGAATGCGCGAGAGAGAGAGAGAGAGAGAGACGGGGGGAAGTGGAGCAACTGCAGAGAGTTGAGAGACAAAAAGGTAAGCGATGCGGTTACGCATGCAAATTACGAGGAAAAACTATTGAAAAACTTACAGCAAAAGCTGCCTAAATGCAACTGAAAAATGTGTACAAAGATTGAGAAAATAAAAGTATAGTAAATAAGCCAACTAAACTAGCGAAGAAGTGTAGAAATCTTGAAGAAAACTAAAGAACTGGAAATGCAGAAATGTATACAAATTCAAGACACATTTTAATAAAAGTAAGAGAGTAAAATTAAGTACAAAGCGAACAATTTATTCATTATTAATTCCAGACAAATTAACACAAAAGTAAGAAAGTTAAATTAAAAAACGAGAGGATAGTTGGTTAACAATTAAGTGTACAGATAGAAAGACAATATTTTAACTACATTTAATTCTCATTTATCGGCCGCTTCGCTACAAATTTCTTTCGACTTAGCAGCCACAGTATCAGCTAAGTGGCATTAGAATGTCATTTAATATTTGACTATACTCTAAAAACTCGAAAATGATTCATTTGCTTCACTTTGCGGCCTATTTTCGGTTAAGTGAGGTACGGGTGAAGAGAAAAGTCTTAGAGAGAAGTTGGTGCGATCTACCTTTAATATTTGTACAATTTTGTTCTGTCTGAAACTGACAACCTTTACTACTTATATAACATTTGGTTTTCTGATCGTCATTAAATTTAGCGGCTTATTTTTCCTATTTCAGTAGTGGCCTTTAAGTGAGGTAAGGTTGTGGAGAAAATATAAAATGCGGAATAATAGACCAAAATGAATCAAAAGTCAAAGTAATCGACGTTCAGTGTTTAACATACATTTAATTTTCATTTAACGGCCGTTGCACTTTATATTTTCTTTTAACTTAGCGGTCACGATAAATTGATGAGCAAAATACGCCAAGCGGCATTACTAAGTCGTTAAATATTACGCTTTGCTATTATTCTAAGAAAAGTTCGAAATGAAAAACATTTATTTGCTTCACTTATCGTTATTTAACTTAGTGGCCAATTTTCCCTATTCACGAAGTGAGGCAGAGGAAAGTGTTATAGAACTTTGAGAGAACATCTTTAAAATTTTTACTTCATTCACTTTAATTGTTTTCTAAAGTCATTTAACTTAGCGGCCAATTTGCCATATTTCAGTAGTGGACGTTAAACGAGTTTAGAGTACAGAGAGAAGTCTAATAGAAGTTAGAGTAAACTACATATGTTTAATATTTTCAGAACTTAATTCTCTCTGGGCCTCTCAACCTTCACTACTTAATAGTGCCTAAACTTATACTTCATTCGCTTTTCTTAACGTCATTTAATTTAGCGGCCTATTTGCCCTATTCCAGTAGTGGTCATTAAGTGAGGTATGAGTTGCTGGAAAAGATCTAATAAAAGTAAGAGTAAACTGTCTATATTTTCACTACTGAAGTCTCTCTATTTCTTTTAACCTTTGCTTCACTTACAACGCTTATCGCTTTAATGGACAGTTCACTGTAGCTCACGATTGACATTTACATGCGGAAACAGCAGCTACTCCAAAAATTGTTGAACTGCCAGTGGCTGTGGCGGTTGCTGTGGCAGTTGCGGTGGGTGGCTGGCGCTGCGTTTCGTTTGTTTTTTTTTTTTTGTGTTCGCTCTCTAATTGACGCACGTTGATTTTCGCTTACTCGCCTTATCTATCACTCTCTCTCTCTCTCTCTCTCTCTCTCTCTTGCTCTCTTTCTTTTTCTCTCTCACACTTCAGTTGTCTCGCTCTCAATGCTATGCAATTCTGTAAAAAATTGTTCAACACATTTTCCTTGGTTGTTTTTTCGGTCAAACAAATTAGGTCAATGCATATAATTTGGAGTGCGTCTCGCCGCAAACTATTTATGAGTGTGTGTGTGTGTGTGTGCCTCACTCTGTGTGTGTGTGACTCGCTGTGTGTATGTGTATTTGTGGATGTTGCAATGCTGCTGATGGCACAGTTGCTGCTGCTGCTCTTGCTGCTGTTGCTGCTGCTGTAATTTCTGTAAATTATTTTGTGCCTTTGATCTTCGCTCTTCTGCCTCAGCACGCAACATCCACCCACCGCCCAACACCTCCCTCCTCCCTTCGACTCACTCTGTCTGTCTGTCAGTCTGTGTGGCAACACTCAGAATGCAATCCATCAAACGCAATGCCAACAGATGTACCAACAACAACAACAACAACAACATCGTGTGCAACCACCAGCAATTATGTAATCTTTGGAAACCCGCTGCGAGAATTTGCCCAAGAATAGGAATCTCAATCTGATTGCTGATGCTGATTGTTGACCATTTGGGGGAGCATTGAAGAACTGTGTGTGCAACATAAGCAAAAACACACACACACAAATTGAAGGTTTTCCTAATTGAGAGAGTCTAGGAAAAGCACAACTAAGTGCTTTATTCATACTATGAGTTTAAAAGTCTTTGGGGAAATGCTTAATTATTAATAAGTAAGAATAAAGAAGTACAGAAATTCACTTTCCATTATTGAATACAGTTCTTTAATGAGAGGAAAATCAATATAAAATAGTTGCAGGAAATATCTGAAAATAAAAAAAAGCAGAAAACATTTTTATATGGGTTTGTCAAGCATTGAACTTTGAAATAAACCTTAGAAATACTAAGAAAATTAAAAAACATTTGTTAAGGGTTTGTCAAGTATCCAACATAAGTTAAGAAATACTAAGCAAATAAAATAAAGGGAAGATAAAAAATATAATATTTGTAGTATATCTATAAAAATTATATATAAAAAAATATAATATATAGTATAATACAATTAAATAAAATAAATACAGTTTATTTAAAAAAAAAAGGAATGAGATACACGCAAACCATTTTAAATAAAATCAAAACAGTAAGATATCAATATCGAAAAATACAAAAACATATCAAAGCAGAGCGGTATTATTCTTAAAATATTAGAAAGTATAAAATAGATCAATACCGGTATTAATTAAAAAAATACCAAATTAATATACCACAAAAATACTCAGATATACCAAAGTATACCACAAAAACACAAAAGGCTATGTGGCGAAGGCTATGTTAAGTATATTGTAATACAGTAATTGCAATTTAATTAAAAGCATTCAGTAAATAATTTTTGATTTCAAAAATTTCAAAAAAAAAAATAAATTACTACTTATGTATATGATTAATTATTAAAACTTAGGCAGAACATTATTTTAAAAAAACAACTTATTTCAATAAAATAAATTAAATTAAAAACCAACTTTACTCCAAAGATTTATTTACTTTTTTAATAAATATTTGGTTTACTTTCTTTTATTCATTGACTAAAACTAACAATTCTACGACAATATCTCTCGATAATTCCATAAATCTATCGATAACTGATCTAATGACAATTGCTATTAATTTGCAATAAATACTCCCCAAAATCAATTGATGTTGCCTATAAGGAATTTCCACATCGCTGCAGTCATCACAAAAATATGTGTAAATCCAAATGTCAAATACGATTTGTATTTCTTTTGCGGCAGCATCTGCTAAGAGACACAAGAAAGAGGGAGAAACGAAACTAATGCATAATCACATCATAACTGTAAGTACTTTATTCCATTACAAGACCTTCAAAAAAGGTTAACCATAAATTAAATTAAGCAAAAACCAGCAGAAAACTAACCACCAAAATGAGTCGATCCACCAAATGTCCACAAAAATTTCAGTCCATCACTTTGGCAATGTTTTATTTATATTTATTTTATGCAAAAACAGAAAAAAAAATATAACGTAAGGAATGAGAAAAACACAAGGAATACAACCAAAAATAAAAAGAAAATAAACAGAACAAATGTTGAAAAACTTGCACAATCTAATGGCTAGAGCAACCCTCCAGAAAAAAACAACAGACAGAAAAACAGAAATGAAATGGAAGGCAGCAGAAGATGCGCCTGCCAAATGTTTTTCCGAAATTTTCAGCGCCTTTATACCCTGTAAAGTGCAGAAGAGGGTAGATTAATAGTTGGTTTTGATGATTACAAATTATTCTAATTGGAATGAACTTGAGAACTATATATAGAAAGTGAAATTAATGAATCAATTTTATGAAAAATTTATAAATTACAAAAATCTTTTTTGATTTTATTTGATGCTACTATTTATAAACTTTTCATGTTTAGTGAAAATTTATTATTTTTCTATAATATTGATTTTATTTTTTACTCTTTTTAATCTAACAATAAATATATTATATATATTTGATTATAGTCTTTTTAATATCTTTAATGTTAAGATAGAAAATTAAATTATCATTGGAATTCAATTTTTTGAACCTTGCTGTTATGTTAGATTGTATTTCTTTAATATATATATATTAATATTTAATTTAATTCAAATTATTATTTATTTAATAACATCACAACATTGCAGGGTATTTAAGAGTTCTGCATTCTGTGGCCAGCAATATTTTTTTATTTGTTTATTATGCATGAATTGTAAATGTGGAGCGAAGTTTTGCAGCAACTGGAAGTATTCAATTGAGTGTAAGAAGCGCTCTTAGACCAGACGAGGGACGGAAACGGGGGAGGCGTTGCGGCAAAACGATAGAAACAAGAGCGAAAAGGCAATTGTGAATATTAAAAGAAAGCGTTTTGCATTTGGGATGGGTTTGAAGTCGCTTGTAATTATGAACATTTGCTATTGCTGTTGCTGTTGTTGTTGTTGTTGCCCTTTAGCGAACCTTTGCTTTGCCCTTCATTCCTTCCCCTTCCCTGTGTCTGTGGTAAGAAAGGCAAATCGCAGTCGATTCCAATGCCAATTCCAAGTTGAATTCCCACGCGTGCCGCTGCCTCAAAAACTAATTGCAAATTAATGACTTTGGTTAAGTTGCCGCAATGGACAACAACAACAACAGCAATAATAACAACAACAATTAGAACTCGACTTGATTTGGCGCATCTGCCGTTAGAGGAAGGGAGTGGTAGAGGGGGGCATAGTTCGAGTTAATCAATCATTTTAGCCATTACATGATGTGCAAAAAGCAATAACAGCAACAACAACAACAGCATTTGTCTAACATGTCTGCCAATTTGTAGCTAATTAGTTTTCTTTGAGCATTCGCCGCAAAGATCGCATGCGTGCGAGCGAGACGGCTGCTGTCACACACATTGCAATTCTTCTTGTTTTGTTTTTTTCCTTTTGCGCGCTTTCGCTTATCGCACAGAACTGCAGTATGTCGCTACGTGTGCGTTAGACAGAGAGCGCAATAGCGTGGACTCGCAACTGGTTTCCCATTGGATGCGCGAAAATGGCGATCGGCAAGTATTAAAAGCGCATTGAAAGCGTCGTTTATTGCAGGGCTGTAAATGGCGCAATATTTAGTTGCAGATATTTTGCAATTTATTAATTATTTTTCTTTAAATGACAGTATTTAAAAAAATATTTCTTAGGAACTAAAGTAAATTATTTTAGTTGTATGAAATTAAAATAATTTGCTCTAGTTCCTAAAGGGCCTCTTTTAAATACTCTCATTTATTTTTTATTATTATTTGATATACTACAGATATTCTATAATTATACAATTAACACAGAACCTAGAAAAAATGAAAGCATATTTTTAAATCATAAAAGTAATAATGGAACCTAAACTATTTTATTTTATTTAAAGTGAAAGTGAAAATAAGTCTGTTTTCTTTAAAATTTACTTATTTGCATATATTTTAACAAACATATACCACGCAAAACAGATTTATGTCACATGAAACGCATTAAAAATATAATACAAATTTCGTTGTTGTTTCACCTGTGTTCTATGAGACCCTTGAACCAATTTTAAACATGAAGCTATTTAGTTTATTACAAAAATTGATAATCAAACATTTAAAATAAAACACAGACACTCATCGCTTTCTACGATGCGAAATGGCATAGTATGTTTAATGATTCGTGTCCATGTCGCACTATCGCAAGCAACAATAACAACCAAATACATCAACCACAACAACAACAGCAACAGCAACAACAACAACAATAACAACAAGAACAGATTTACAGAGAATTCAGTGAATGCAAAAATGGGCCCTCTAGATTAATGCTATAACAAATATATATAGGTAGGTAAGTTAAGTGTATATAGAAGGTGTGTATGTATATATAAAGGTAAATATATAAAACTAGAGTGGCAAACGAGTTTTAGCATTGTTACATTATGCTCTAATAAAGCGCGTGCTTTAGCTAATGCATGCGGTATGCTGCTTGATAAATAAAATAAAGATGTTATTCATATTTATGTGGATTTTATCTAAAATAAAAAGCAATAAGAATAAATTGTTCAAAATAAATAGAAATAATTCTATAATATGGAAGAGTATTTAAATGCTATTCAAAGCAAAAAAAAACTTAATAGAAATACGATTTAATTAGAAAGTATTTAACTGCAATGCTATTTTATTAGAAAATATTCAAATGCAATTAGAACAGAACATTTTATGGCTAGAAAAATTGAAGTCCACGGAATTCGAAAATAGTTCATTATAGCAATAACTTTTATTAAAGATTATGACTTGCAAATGTAACTTAGAAAAATGTTATTATCAATTCTATATTATTAGAAATTATTTAAAAGCAATTTAAACAGAAGATTTCTTGACTAGAAAATGTAGAGAACACTCAATTAAAAAATCTTTAAATGTAACAATAAATAAACTTTATTAGAAATTCTGTGTTGCACATGTAACATAGAAAAATGTTATTGCCATTTAATAAACATCACCGATAACAACGTTTGTGCATTCGATTGCCAATCGCTGTACTCATTGAAAGTGTAAGTAAATTTCGGTGCTAGTTCTGTGTAAAAGAAGCTTTTGCTGTTTGCTTGTTTAGCGTTAATCTTCTAACAATGTGAAACTGCGCTGTGTGGACATGAAATTTATGGGATGTCAAAGGGCCATAATCTGTGCGTCGAGTCGCGTCGCGTCAACTGACGACGGAGGCGACGACTTCGACTGCTGCTCGCTGACATTGCTGTTGCTATTGCTGCGACTGCGACTAAGTAAAAACAGAGAAGGGAGAGCGGAGGGACGAGAGGAAGACGAAGCGTAGAACCTAAAACACGAAGAAGAAGGCCAGCCAAGCGGATGGAGCCAAGTGAGGTGGGGGGGGGGAAAACAGAAACAGCGCGTGCAACGAGAGCGACAAAGCTTTATACTCAAACACACACACACACTCACACACACACGCACGCACGCATAGGCATAGAAGCACACGCATGTGGCGATTACCTCATCGCAGCGAATGTCAAAAGAAAAAAAAAGCGCAGAGCAAAAGCGAAGCGTGGAATGCGTGCGAAGCGGGGCAAAGAGTGAGACGCAACGCACTTTGCTATGCTAGAGGCCACCGCACGCACACCAATAAAACCATATGCATGTGTATGTGTTGTGTGTGTGTGTGTGTCTATGTTCTATGTGCTGATTAAAAAAGCGTGCGATCTCTTATTAATGCTGCTTCGCTGCGTTGCTATTGCTGTTGCTGTTCGTTGCTGCTGCTCGAAGCTTTTGCGCTTGTTGTAACTTTTGCTTGGCCCCTCTCTCTCTCTCTCTCTCTCTCTCTCTAACTCCCTCTCTCTTATACTCGCTGTTTCTTTGCTGCTTTAGCCTGCGCTCAAGAACTGGTCCAGCAACATTTTAATTAATGATCTGGCAATGCCTGCGTTGCTTCTACAATTTAATACCCTGTGCAACTAAACTGCATAAAGCGAGTCTGCTGCCCGAGGCAGTATGTTTGTAACTACTTAACTTTATTTGAATTGCTTTTAAATTGTTAATGTAAAAGAAGATAACCATTTAAAGTGCAATCTATGAGATGTACCATATTATTATTATTATTAATGTAGTATGAAAAAATAATTGAAGAAACTTTCCTTACTGTACAAAAGACATTTATCAACAATTCTTGGAACAAATTATGACATTGTAAAGTGATCTTCTAGAGCTAAAATTTAAAAATTCGGGATTCGTTTTACTTCGTATTCAAATGGAATTTTTTACAAATAAAATGACTGAATAAAGTCCTGAATTCCAAAAAAAAGAAAACACTTGTAAAGTGTATTTTAGTTAACATAAAGTTAAAATTCAAAACCTGAATTCTGTAAATTATTTACTAATAATTTTCTATTATCAATTTCGATTCTAAATTTCTTAATTCTGTAAATGTTGTGACTTAATTTCCTTGTTATTAAAATAAAGTTTCCTATTATCAATTTCACTTTTATATTTCCCGAACCTTACAGGGTAACTTTTAGTCTACCCGCTTGTTTCGCCATGTCTTTTGCCACTTCTTTTTTCGTGTAGCACTTCTTGCTCAACTGCGCCATGCTTCTATTTTATTCAGCTGAATGTAAAATCTTGTATGGTAGGTCATTTGCTCTCTTCTCTCTCCCGAGTCGTCTTCCCTTCTTCGTCTTCTTCTTTGCTCCCCCCTTCACTTGCTGACATCTGCAACTTCAACTTCAACGGCTGCTTCGTCTTGTAATAGCCGGAAATGTGTCTTGTTCTTGTGTGAGTTGTTTTTTTTTTGTATTTTTTTCTAGGCAGCCACAAGATTGAGCCACAAAGATATTAAAACACAGAAGTTCTCCATTAAATCTGTTGACTTTTGCGATGCCATTTGATGTAATTAATCAAAATACGCAGTCCGAACAATCGAAATCACAAAAAATGGGCAAGGTGCGCAACTCAACAAGGGTGTGTGTGTGCTGCACTCAAAAGCCATCCAAAATCTTTCACGCAACCCAAGAAGCCACAGAAGCCAAAAGGGAAAAAAGGTAAAATACCACACATAATTATTGTAATTTGCATTTTCAGCAGGTTGGTCATAAAATGGTGTAAAGAAAAATATGCGGAAAATGTGTCTGTGTGTATGCGTGTGTGTGTGTGTAAAAACTAATACGATAATAAATCAAACCAAGAAGCAAGCACAACTTTCACAGCATTGAAGTCGAAGTGTTAATGCTCTGCAAAGACAAAGGAATGTAGTAAAATGAAGGTAATTGCTAGCATACTAAATTAATTATGAATAGTTTGACCATTTTCTTTAAAAGAAAGTAGATTAAGTACAACGAATATCAGTGCAAAAATTTATTCAAATTTAGATTAAGTAGAAAGAATATTCTATACAGAAATCGAAACAAATTTATAAACATTCCGATATGGTGTACAAAGTTATTGAATTGGTCAACTTTTCAAACTAAATATGCATATTTTGTATTATTTAAAATATAGGTTTATAATATGAATAAGATTAAATAATATACAATTTAATAAATTTCATATTTAACACACATTATAACAGTGCTTCATAAATTAAAAGTAATAATAATTCTAATATGTGCAATTTATATAAAATGTAGAACTAAAAGTCTTGTGAAAATTACAATAGAAATGCATTTCACGTATAACACGCCTTAAATAGGTAAAATTTATGAAAAATCTTAACTGAAAATCTGAGGAAGTGTTCTTCAGTATATCTTTTAAATATTTGACATTATTAAATTTTAATTAATTTCACTAGAGGTATAAATACTTTCTATTGTTCTTATGTAAAACTTTTCTAAATCAATTATAAATTTTGTTGGAAATTCTTAGTTTAATTTTATAATTAATGCAATTAGTTTCATTTCGCTTTCCATTCGTTGTCATTCTTATTTCTAGCTCTACATTTTCATTTTCAATCCATTGCTTGCCCATTTTCTAATGCTTCCATTTTACATTGTTAATCACACCTAAAGTCAAGTGAAGCGACCAAGTTAACATGCCTCAAATTGAAATCAGGGGCATGTCATAAAAATCGTAAGTATTACGAAATCATATATCACAAAATTTCAGCCTAAAAATGGTTTCTGTGCTATTCAAGTCCCTGCACGAAGCTGCGCCTAAGCGTCACACAATGTGGCGTATGAGTAATAATGTTGCGTATACGCAATACGAGTGTGTGTGTGTGTGAGTGTGTGACTAAAGGGGTCAAGCAGTGCATGCTCTAAGACTTCTGAGTGCGTGTGTCCGTCCGTCCGTGTTTGTGTGTGTGTGTGTGTGTGGCGCGTGTGTTAATGACCATAAAGTCGAGAGTCAGAAATCATAGAACACACATACGCCCAGTTGGCCCAGCCCAAAACAAATTCAAAAGGGCAACAAATTATATTTTTTTTTTGCGTTTACGTTTGCGGCTTTTAATTTTATTATTTTCTCATAAATTCTCAACGTAGTTGTTGTTTTCTGCTAGTGTGTGAGTCCTTTATTGCATTTTAATGGAAATTTCTTGTTGCTTTACATTTCATTCTTTGCGCTTCATTTATGATCCCGACATTTGTACCTCCTTCTGTGACAATGCTCGACGACGCAACAACAATTAAGTAATTCGGTAATTATTGTAATATTTTAGTTAGTTAGTTTCAGCTGCTGCTGCGTTTTTGGGGCTTGTCGAACAACAAACAGGAAGAAAATATGTAACTCGAACTCATTATTCTGCTCAATGGATTTTTATTGCAAAATTGCGTTTTCATTTATAATATTTGGTTGACCCTCCTCGCACTCACTTGCTCACAATAAAAATAGCCCCAATTGCCGGTTCTTTTGAGGTGCGTGCATGTTATTGAGCTGGGGGAATTTTTGTGTTATTCTAGAAGTTTTTTCTGGGGGTTGGCTGGGAAAATGATTCATGTTGTGGCCGACAAAAATATGCAAATTTTGCAATATGATATATGCTTAATTGTAATATTAGCCAAGTGTAATCAGTTTAATGAATGACATCGGCAAACGAGGAAAACAAAACTAGAGGGAAAACTATTAAACGGCTAAAAACTATTTCTAGGAAAAACAAAATTGAATTTTCATCAATTTGTCAATATGCAAAATTTGTATAGATAACAAATTTACGATTATTACAGCAGGCAGCAGGCTGAAATCTAGCGAAAAATATGATAATAAAACTAGAAATTTATATGCCAGGCCCCAAACAAGGAAGGAGAAAAAAGCAACGCCGTAAAATCATTCAAATTAGTTCAAAGGAAAAAAACAAAACAACGAGCATCAGAGAGCGAAGCAATCCAATCACCAAACGAGCTGATAATGCTGCAAGTGAAAGCACATAACAGCAGAAAGAAAGTTGTTTGGAAAAAGTGCTGCCACAGCAGCGAGCACACACACACACAAAAGGAAGCAGGAATCGTGGCGCCTTCAGATGGGGCATCATAAAAATGCTGTCGCAAAATAAACTAACTCGCACACACAAACACAAATAGAACAACAAGAAGCAAGCAGCAAGGAGCAGAGAATGTGGCATGTGGCATACAACTAACTAGTTTGTTTTTAATCTTTGGCCTTGTTTTTCGGAGCCACCAACCAGACACAGTTATTGCATTCTGGCGACATTTTTGGCCACCGACAACAAGAAAGCACACACAGAGAGAGTTTGGAGCCAGTTCATCCATTTAATGCTTCACTTATGTAAGGCCTATCTTTGTGTTTGTCTTTATTCTCTTCGGTTATATATGTCACTTGATTATATAGTGCAGTGTGTCGAGTCCTTTTGGTTTTGGCTTGTGACATTTGTAAAATATATTTGAGACAAACATTTTTTCTTTTATTTTCGCTCTCTGACGCCACTTGGCCATTAAATTGATAAGGAAAATGTTTCCCGACTGTCTGCACAGAAAAACTGCATGGTTGGGCCACCACAAAAGACGATGCCAGTCGCTTGATAGAACATGGGAGAGAGTAGAGAGAGAAAAGACTGTGAGATGATGGGGGAGCATTAAGTGAAAATGAAAGCGAATGTCAAAGTAGTTTTGCTGGATACTTAAGGAGTAAACTTTATGGACGACAATCTTAGGGATGCTTTTTTAGATTTATCCAGAAGTTGTTTACTAAAATATACGATGAAAAATACTAAAATACTAAATGCTAGTAATAGTAGAAAATATTTTGTAAAAAATACTAATTAATGATAGTTTCTTACAATGTTCAGTATAAAAATAACAAATACTAGTAATAAAATAAAATACTCTGTGTAATAAATACTGAAATACTGAATACTAATAACATAATAAAATATTTGGTATTAAATATACTGAAATACTAAATACAGAGCATTAAGTGAAAATGAAAGCGAATGTCAAAGTAGTTTTGCTGGATATTTAAGGAGAAAACTTTATGGATGACAATCTTACGGATTCCTTATCAAGAATTTGTTTACTGAAATATACAATGGAAAACTCGAAAATAATAAATAATAGTAATAGTAGAAAATATTCTGTATAAATAAAATAATACTAAAATACTAAATAATGGTAGTAGCAGTATAAAAATACCAAATATTAGTAATAAAATAAAATATTCTGTGTAAAAATACTGAAATACTAAAAACAGAGCATTAAGTGAAAATGAAAGCGAATGTCAAAGTAGTTTTGCTGGATATTTAAGGAGTAAACTTTATGGACGGCAGTCTTAGGGATGCTTTTTTAAATTTATCCAGAAGTTATTTACTAAAATATACAATGGAAAATACTAAATGCCATTAATAGTAGAAAATATTTTATATGAAAATAACTAAAATATTAAATAATGGTAATAGCATACAATGTTCATTACAAAAATACCAACTACTATTAATATAATAAAATATTCTGTGTAAAAAATACTGAAACACTGAATACTAATAATATAATAAAATAGTTGGCATTAAATATACTGAAATACTAAATACAGAGATTTAATTGAAAATGAAAGCGAATGTAAAAGTAATTTTGCTGGATATTTAAGGAGTAATCTTTATGGACGGCAGTCTAAGGGATGCTTTTTTAGATGTATCCAGAAGTTATTTACTAAAATATACAATGGAAAATACTAAATGCCATTAATAGTGGAAAATATTTTTTATGAAAATAACTAAAATATTAAATAATCGTAATATCATATAATGTTCAGTATAAAAATACCAAATACTAGTAATAAAATAAAATATTCTGTATAAAAAATACTGAAATACTAAATACTAATAATATAATAAAAATATTTGCGATTAAATATACTGAAATATTAAAAACAGATAAAATAAAAAATGTATGAGGATTACAAAAATTTCTACATTTAATTTGCTAAGATTTAATTTGCTAGATTTTACTATATTCTTAACAAAATCCTCATCTTAAAAAATATGAATTAATTAAGAATTAATCTTACTCCAAAGTGAAAAACGTTGCAAAGGAATTGCCAAAAATGATTCCTGATTCAATCGAAGCTAATTGCCTGCAAGAGAATATCAATATCTCATCTAATTGACTGTTTAGATGAAATGTTTTGGGCTTGAAAAAAAAATTAAACTAATCCCATCGCAAAATGAGGAAACAAACAACACGAAGACACTTCAAAACAACTTGGCAATAAATGTCAAAAAAGAAAAAAAAAAAAGTAAAATAATAATATACTTCATAGAGTCAAAAGACGTAAAACGAGCCTGTCAAATATAAGGAAGAAAAAATAAAAAGTTCTAATGACAGTTTAAAAAGGACAGCGAGAAGAGCAAAACAGAGAGAAAAGTAATAGAAACTGCCAATACAAAGACATTAACATGTGGCACACACTTCGCTGACCGCTGCGACAGCAACAACAACAGCAACAGCAGCGAAAACAAAAATAAAAATGAAAACAAAAACAAAAACGGAATCAAGACAAACAACATAAATCGGGGGCCAAGTGACTTGAAGGTACTTTTCCATTTCCCACTTGTCCGAATTGGGTCACAAAGGAGTCAGGGAGGGCAATACGTTAAGTACTTGCCTTTGGGGACAACTGCCAGCATCCTTCTCACTCTTCTCCATCTCTCTCTCTCTCTCACCCACTCTGTGGATTTGCCACCCTTTTGACTGTTTTTATTGTTGAGCAATGCCCACGCAAACAAATTGCTGCGTTAATAATGCCAATAACAAACAACAACAACAACAACTATAGCAAAATATCAAGGAGTCTATAAACATATTTTTGATTTTTATGCCAAAGCACAGAAATTTCATTTATATGCTTGAGCGAGTTGAGCTGCATAGTTAGGGAACTAAACTTCCTGATAGACAGCGAAGTTTCTGTCGATATAATAAAAACATTCAAATTTATTTTTCACAGATTTCAAAGAAAAAACAACAACATAATATTAAGGACAAACTTTCTAAGCATTCCTTGTTTATATTCTTTTATTTTATACTTGTTTTGTTTTATTGTATTATATATTTTTTATTTTATTTTTATTCATTTTAAATTTTATTCAATGTTAACTTTGCATTTGTTTCACTGTTGAATAATTACATTAATTTTGTCAATCAAAATATGTGAATCTTTATCAAAATGTTGCTCACATTTCAGTGTAATTAAGTCAATATGCCTATCAACATAAAAACACCAACAACTACAAAAGCAAGAGCTGCAAAGCAAACATTGCTGATAAGGCTGTAAACAAGGTGTAAAAACGTCGAAACGAAAACATTAAAGAATTACATTATGCACGTGAGCTGCGAGCGAAAACTATTTAAAGGTGATAAAAGTGTGCCTCGAATATAATAGACAGAAAATACAAAAATAAAATATGTATTTTTAAACGTTGTGTGCATAATTTAAAGTTGATGAGTGACAAAGAGAAGAGAGAGCTCAAACTGAGAGGGGAAAATTGACTTGAAATTACTATTGAGCTTATAATAAAAAACCTTTTTAAAATACATCTATCTTAAACTAGCTAAAATAAATTTATATTTGCTTGAAGTTATTTAAATTATATATATTTATTTATAAACTAAATTTAAAGAAAGTATAAATAGATTTTAGCAAGCAAAAAGTGAGGGGTAAACTTTGATTCGAATTATTGGAATTGTTCGTCAACTCTCAGGGGCAATTAAACAATAAGTTGAGAGACGCGCTGCAACGACTTAACGAAACTGAACGAAAGCAAAAGTGACGCGCGCATTTCGTTAAATTGATTTGCAGGTTTGCGACTTGAATAAGTTTTTGCACGTTAAGCATTTGAAATGGCAGAATGGTCGAAACACCTAAGAAAATTTCTTTAATTGGCAGCCAAAAATATATATATGTTTTTTTTTAAAAATCCAATTGAAACGCGGAAGTTACCAAAGATTTATGATATCTTATGATTTGTCAAAATAGCTTTGCTTCATTTTCTCAGGCGCTTTTTTTCAGCGTTTGCAGCGTCATTCTATTTTATTTTTTTTGGAGGCTCTGAAACCTAAGTTTGGCCATATAATTACCGGTTATTGTACGATTTATAAATGCGTCGCTGAAGCTGCGACCTTACGCATAAAATGCGTGTGAGATAGACGCAGAGAGCTGAGCTCTGGTTGGGTTGGCAACACGCTGCGCATGCTGATCTCACAAGTCCGACAAAAAACAAAAAAAAAGCAGAAAAAAAAACTGACTGGTTTTTTGTCGAGCCGCATACAAAATGTGCCTAGAAAAATTTGGTTAGCTCTCTAGGCCCTGTTTCAAGCTCAGCTCCGGTCAAACAAACAACTACAGCAACAAACTTCAATCATTGCTAACAAACAACAACAACAACAACAACAGCACGCAGTACGCAGAATTTTATGCGTTTGCCAAAGTTTTCGTTTTCGTTGCCTCTTCGTCATTCGTTGCTGCCTTTTGTGCTTCATATTCGTAGCGTTCGCTAGCTCAACTCTCGGACAGAAGTTGAAGTGCTTTCGGACCTCTTAAGTGCGCTACAACTTTGTGTAAAATCTATTGCAAGTTGATTTCAATTGAATTTTTTTAGAGCCGCAGCTAATCTTAGGCACTCTCAAGGGACTCTACAATCTATTGTAAACTTATCGCAAGTGTAAAATCAATAAAAAAAAAAGAATTTATAAAAAGTTAACTTTTTTACAATAAAGGTCTATATAATATATACTGAATGAAGAATATAAAATGTACTGAATAAAGTATATAAAATATACTGATTAAAGTGTATACAATTTACTGAATAAATTATGTTAAATATACTGAAGTAAGTATATTAAATGTACTGAATTAAGTATATAAAACACTAAATTAAGTATACATTATGATACTGAATGCGTATGTAAAGTATACTGCAAATGTATATAAATTATGCTGAGTAAAGTATATAAGATATACTAAATAAAATAGTAGTTTTTTACGATAAATTTTTATACGAAAGAATCAATAAACAATTGTATATAAATAAAGTTATTAAATAAAATGCATCACTTTGTCTTCTAAGCGTTATAAGGCTCTTTAAAGTTATTATAAAATATACTGCATAAAAGTATAAAATAATTAATTATACCTTATTTAATGTAGGCGTCAGGCGAACTGTAAATTGAACTAAGAAAAAAGTATCGCAAATTCAAAATCAATCAAAAAATAAAATATAACTTAAATGTTATTCAATAAAATGTACAATTTAGTTTGTTCTTCTTTCATTACTAACTGTTATTACAAAACAAACTGAGTAACATTATTTTGGAGCATCAATCAATAACTTAAAAAATACTAAGATTTCATTTACAAAAGCTTCAAACTAATGTGTAATAAACATTGTAACTCGAGGCTTGGCCACCATAAACTATTTCTTTTCAAAGCTAATACAGTTGCCAGTCGAAATAAACAAGGTATTTGCATACTGCATATGATTAATGATGGTTGAGCTTGGTGCTTTTGTCATGCAGATGGGGAATGTAAGTGGTGTCGATCGCCTCTCTACGCGATTCTCAGCAAGTGAAGCGCATGCGAACGACCCACGCAGCCTGAACAAAAGCTCAACACGCATAATTCAACAGCCATGCGCTTCTGTCTAGGCACACACATACATACAGCTGTGGCTATATCTATACTATGTACTACATGATGTATCTGTGTCTCTGTCTCTTGCTCATATGCGTAACGCATTTTTTGTTGCTCTAACGCATTTATTCAACAACTACAAAAACCACACTACAAATTTATGATAAAGAAAAAAAAATAAGTTAACGAATCTTTAAATAAAAAACTACACACACACACATGTACATATGTATGTATGTATATATGTATATAGGGCTCTATACGCACAGAAGTCAAGTCAACTCAACTCAACTCGACTCGACTCGTTTCAAGGTTATGTTCAGGGCTACACGCATCGCATCGACAACGAATTTCTGTTTCGTTTGGCGTTTTTCAGTTTGTCGAATTTTTCGTTAGTGCGTTTGTCACTTTGTTGTTGTAGTTCACGCATATTTCCAGTTGTTGCTGTGTTTTTTTTTTTTTTTGTTTGCTGCTGCTAATCAAAATGCCTAATACTCTCCGGGCCTGTCGCTCGCTGTAATTTATAAACGCCTCTAACAAGCTGTTTTTTTTTGCTTTTTTTGTTGTAGTCATTTTTTTTAGCGGCTGGCGATACGCATTATTTACGCAACTGATTTGTATTTGCAGTGCAAACTAAGTTTGTGGCGCGACCAACAGATACATATACATATATAAAATAAAAATATATATACAGATACATTTCAATTGAGAGTTGGCCACATAAAACTATGTTCAAAATGAACAATTATCTATATACCGACTGCTGTTTGTAATTATAATGATCGTTCGCTCACACACAATTGTGGCAATTGCAATTACAGAGTGAACTGAAGGTTGTATCAAAGTCAAAAATTCACATTTAACAATTATAGAACTGAAAGTGAAATCGAATGGAATTACGCGGCGTATGCGTAATACAATTGTTGATGACAATTAAAGAATTTATTGTATGCAGAATTATGAATTCAAGAAATATATTGTGTAGTAGCATTTTAAATATAACTTTCAATTTAAGAAATATTTCAAATAGTAAATTCTTTAATTTGAATATTCTAATAATTCAGCGAAAAATATTAGAGTATTAAAATTAATGAATTTACTACATAAAGCATTTCTTAAATTCATAATTCAGTAGTTAAGAAAGTCTTTAATTGCTATCAAAAATTATTTTAACCAAATTAAATTTGAAAAACTAAATTTATTTAATTTTATTTGATGTAAATTAAAAACTTTAAGGAAAACTTTATGTAGTCATTATATATTCAAGGGAATTCTTTAATTTGTATATACTTAAACTTTACTGATATTTAATTGAAGCAATTTTTACTAAAAAGAGAACATTGCATTATATTATGGTTAAATATAAAATGAATTTAAAAGAGTTCAAAATAATTACTAATAAATCATGGATACTTTTGAATTTATATGTATTGTATATTTTTACAATTTAAAATTCGATATTAATATGAGTTATTTCATTTGAAAAATAATAAATAAAAACAGTTTGAAAATCCCAATTCTTTTAATTTTAAATTTAAATATTTCAAATTATACGATTGTTAATTCGAATATCTTGATGTTCTTTAGAATTTAATAAAATTGAAATAGAAGAAATTCAACTAAAAATATAATTTTGCATTACGTTAAAATATATCAAATAAAATTAAGTAAAATATAAAAGGAAATTACTTAAAATTTATTCAAGTTTAACATATATATAAATAGCATAGCATATTATATTGATTTTTTTCATTTCATTGATTCAGGTAAAATATTTGAATATTATGCAAATATTTATTTATTACTAATTATACTGATAATATCTCAAACTATTTTAGTATACAAAATAATATGCCTCTCATTTGTAGCTTTTTTTTCTTGACCTTAAAAATGCATTCGATTCAGCTGCTGATCGATAACAAAAGGGGAAATATAAATAATAACTGGTTGTTTGTTACTGCCATTGATCTGCTGTTCTAAATCCAATTCTAATTGTTTAAACAAAAGCTGCGTGTGTGTGTGTGTGAACTTGACTGACTGTTACATTTGCTTCTAATAAATATTTCGATTTATGTTTTTTATTATTGTTGAACTTGTTGTTGGTTTTGTATTTGTCGCTGGGCGCTGCTGACCTTGAGCACATTGTAAAGCTCAAGTATCGCTAGAGCAGTTCGTTAAGGGCCCCCATGAAGCGCACTCACACACATACACAGATAATAAGAGCGAGAGAGAGAGAGAGAGACAACCAAGGCAAACGTTGCGTTGCCCTTCTAGACACAAACGAAAAAGCGAAAACCCAAAAAGCAAAAGCTGAAAAGTCTCGCACTGCGCTATCAATGCGTATATCAATTAAATGCTATTGTTGTTCTTGTTGTTGTTGTTGTCGAGGCCCTTCAATCATACAGTTTACATTTGTCGAGCTGTGGTATTGTATTTTTGGTGCGTTCATTTCCGCAGTCGCAATGAAATTATGATTAGAAATATAAATTTTTTTTTCTATTTTTTTGTTTTGTAATAATAATAGAACTATAAATGTACTTTAGAAGAGTGCATAACCAAAAACTCAAGGAAGCATTGAACTTGCCCAAGGTCAATCGAAAAATGAGCAAAAGGTTTTCAATTCTCAGTTAGATTATATGAGAGTTGCTCCAACTGACGTTTGCCTGCCTTCAACTAGTTGCGTGCAATAAAGCCGCAAAAAGGGGACGAAACACATTACAGAAAGCTTTTGTCGGGTGTCTCAAAATGTTATACACTAATCAAAATAAATTTGGAAATGAATCAAATCAGTTTTTTCTACTTATTTCATATTAAATTAGAAGTTTCTATTGCAAATCATTTTGTTGAGGGATCATCAATAAAATTAATAATATTCAGAAAAATTCATAGTTGAATGTGTCCAAAAATGTAATACACTTATCAATATAAATTTGGAAAGAAACCAAATTAGTTATTTAAAATAAATTTCATACAAAATGTGAAATTTCTATTGCACTTAATTTTCTTGAGAAATCATCAATAAAAAAGATGGAAAAAAATTACTTTTTCATAGTTGAATGTGATAAGAATAAGTTTAATTTAAATTAAGGAAAAAAATTTTTTAAGCGATCATCAATAAAATAAATTGAATTGGAATATGTCATTGAAATATGCTTGATTTATATTTTTTTTATAAAAGAATAAAATTATTTATTTATATTTATACTTTATATTTGATACTTTATAAATTAAAATTATTTATTTATATTTATACTTTATATTTGATACTTTATAAATTATACTTTATACTTTGTACTTTATACTTTATACTTTATACTTATTACTTAATACTTTATACTTTATACTTTATACTTTATACTTTATACTTTATACTTTATACTTTATACTTTATACTTTATACTTTATACTTTATACTTTATACTTTATACTTTATACTTTATACTTTATACTTTATACTTTATACTTTATACTTTATACTTTATACTTTATACTTTATACTTTATACTTTATACTTTATACTTTATACTTTATACTTTATACTTTATACTTTATACTTTATACTTTATACTTTATACTTTATACTTTATACTTTATACTTTATACTTTATACTTTATACTTTATATTTTATACTTTATACTATATACTTTACGATTTACTCTTATATTTTGGATTTTATGTTTTATATTTCATAGAAGAATAAATTTACTTATTCATAGAAAATTTAATTAAAATTTCAGCAAACATTTCCTTGACATTTTCTTAATTTTGGAATTCTTGCAGCCCAAGTTAAGGAACTCAAAGTGAAGGCAACCTAAAAACCCAATTAAAATGAATATTGCAAGTTCAAGCACTTCGTAATGCTTTTTCGTTAGTGTATCTATCAAATAATAAAATCGAAAAGTCAATTTGTTAGACCTCCCGTCGCCCTCGACGCCGCTGTTCAAATATTTAAATTGAGCTGTAAATTGTAACTCTTGTAACTTCGTCGGCTGTTTTCAAGGTCAATATTCGAATTGTGTGGTCAACTTGACCTCTGGGCTGGTTAACTGGTTGCTCTCCTCTATGGCTACCGATTTGTCGACGATTCGAATGCAGTCGAAATAAACCGTTTAAATCAGCTATTTGATTCGATCGATCGTTCGATCGACTTTGCATTTTGTGTGCATTGAAATCGTTAAGCGGCCGTTTTTATGACACAGGAAGTCATGTTTATCTTCTTTTGATTTCTTGGCCAATCTTAAGTTACGCTTATTTATACAAATTATAATAACAATATTATTATAATGCACGGCCCATTGACGGGGTGTAAAGTTTTCTGTTACAAATGAATATTCATCGACGGTCTACGTGAGCAGCGTTGAGGCCTCTGCTATGGTCAAGTAAATCATTTGAATATAATGTGAAAAATAAGTTTGAAAGTGATTTTAATTTCAAATGTTAAAGCAACAAGTGCTTGAGTTAGTATTTAGAAATATAACAATTTAAAAGTGCAAGCAAAGCTTCAAGTTGTGGTTTAAAAATAATCTCAAACTTCTGTTGAAACAAATTTGTTATGTACATACATATAAGACTTTATTTATTACAATCTTGTAGCTTTTCATGCTTGCTGTTTATACACTCTACACATAGGGTAGAAGGGCATTATAACTTTGTGCCGGCAGGAAATGTATGTAACAGGTAGAAGGAGGCATCTCCGACCCTATAAAGTGTATATATTCTTGATCAACGTTACCAATATACCAAATAAATCTTTCAGTATATGTTAGTATTTTTTGGTATATTAGTTTGGTATATTTTTAAAATATGATATAATTGAAATAGTCGAGCTCACTCGACTCTAGCCTTCTTACTTGTAAAGTTAAAGATGAATAGAAGTAAATGCAAAAAAATGATTTAAATTTAAATTAAAATTTAATGATTTTTTTTATTTTTAAAATCCAAATAAATTCTCAAATTAAGAAAGTTTTACTATTATATTTAATAGTATATGTTATAGTTAGAATACATAAAAATACCAAATATAGATTTCGGTATATTATTTTGATATACTTTTATTGAGCACTATATAAACGATTTTTTCTTCGATCTTTCTAAAAATTTATATTCATGTTATTCCTGATGTTGAAACTTTTTCCAAAAAGAAATTTGTTGTTTTTAAAGCATATTTTGTGCTGATAAAATTTCAGATTACACATTTATTAATAATGCCTAATTGTGGGTCCACTGATAGCATATGAATATATATAGTATTCCATTTCACTTCGACTCAGCTTCAATCTATTCACGAATTCTAGTGGTTATTGTACGTTATCGGTGAATGGATGTGAATGGGTTGCACTTCCAAAACGAATATGAAAAAGTGTCTCAACATATTTATTTTAATTGTGCAATGAGTTTAAAGCCAAATAATGCCCAAAATTTGCAATCGTTTCTTGATTCTAGAAATTTAACCAAGGAAGTTAAATTGCGATTGCTAAATGAAATGGAAGAAAGGCCAAAGTGGCTGATGAAGGGGAAATTACCAAATTCGAAAAATAAATTGAAGCAATGTCAAGAACAAGTCAAAAATCTAACAAATAAGTTAGAGCCGCGCATTTTAAAACTCGAAGGATTAACCATCGAACAAGCATTCGAAGTAAAATGACTAAATGATATAACAAACAACCAGAAGATTCAAATTGCCAATTATGAAGAACAAGTGAAAGATCTCGAATTAGAAAAACTGCAATCAACTAGAGATATTAATAAATCCAGAGAACAATATGCAACTTACACTGCTACAGCCAATCAGCAACAACAAGAAATCACACAATTAAGCTCTCAACTTCAGAAGGATACGAAAGAAATAAATGAGCTAAAAAATCAAATCAGTAAGTTTAGAAATGTAATTTGGTTAAACCAAATAGAAAATATCATCCCACTTCTTTCAGATAAATGCGAGTTAAATAACACAAATGTTGTTAAACAGAGTGATGAAAACTTTAAAAAATATCAGAGTGATCAAAAAAACCTTTTAGGTAAGTAAACTTTCAATTGCCAAATGCCAATGTCAATTTGAATTTTTCTCTCTTCAAGACTCGTATGAAAAGGATTTCGCAGCACTAAGAAATGAGTATTCTAAAAAGGATTCGACTATTCGGGATTTGAGAAAAACAGCTGATGATAATCACAATCTTTAGAGTAAATATAAACTTATCTCATTTAACATAAATACAAAACTTATATTTGTTTTTTTTTTTTTAAGAGCAATGCCAAAAAAAGCAATGAGGAAAATAAAAAACAATACAGGAGACGAATTCATTCGAATCATCACTTTGTAAGTAACGCTTAACAACTTATTTTAAAAGATTAATCACGATACATAGGAAATATATACGTAGAATAATTCTGAATTACTAAATCCTAATGTCAAATGAAATCTTTTTCTCCTCAAGATTCGTGCGCAAAGGATTTCGCAGCACTAAGAAATGAGTCTCGTCAAAAGGATTCGTATATTTTGGATTTGAGGAAAACATTTAATGATAATTACAATCTTTTGAGTAAGTGTAAACTTAGCTCATTTAAATACAAAACTTATATTTGTTTTGTTTTTTCAAGAGCATGCCTACATGCAATGCCAAAAAAAAGCAATGAGGATAATAAAAAAGCAATAGAGGAGAATAATTCAATCCAATTGAATCTTAGTAAGTAACGTTGAACAATTTATTTGATTAGATCAATCACGATACATTTTGAATAACCAATGTCACTTAAAATTTTTCTCTCTTCAAGGTTCGCGCGAAAAGAATTCACCAACACAAAAGAAAAAGGATGGGGGTATTTCTTTTAATATTCATAAAACATTTTCATGGTAACATTTTCTCAATAAAAACACAAAACTACTCTGCTTCTTTAAAAAGAAAACTCACTGTACTTAAATCTCATCTGATTAGGAATTTTATATTTGCATTTCGGCTGCCACACTAAACACTTGCTAATCTCAAGTATTTGAATTGCTTTGCAAGTTGTATAATTCTTTATATGTAGGCCACAGCATGTTTTTTGAACATTATTAGTGGACACTGCTTTATTATCACTGTCTGAGCGTGAGCTGTTGATGGGCAGTGTCATTGGCTTATCAGACATACACACAAACAGTTCGAAAGGCATAAATCAGAGTGCTACATGAGTAAATGAAAAATTGCGTATACGCCAGGTGTGCCTATTAAATATATGAGCATATCATGTAAAGCGTGTGTGTGTGTGTGTGTTTCTATGTTTCCACAGATTAATTCATAAAATTTAATTACACATTCACACTTGTCGCCTTTTGTTTGTTGTTGTGCCCTTTCAAAGGTGTGACACACACGCGACTTTCGACGCGACTCAACGCGACTCGACTCGACTCTTTCATTTCATTTCATTTCATTTGGTATTTCATCTCTGCTTCGTTCTCTATATTCTAGTTGTGCGTGGGATGTCTTTCTTTAGAGCTTTGGCTTTGCTTTTTATTTATTTTTATTTTATTTTCTTGTGGGATATTTACAATTTAATTACGGTCCTCTAATTACCATGCGAGTGTCTCGTTGAGTTATTTAGTTTTGATATGAAGTTGACAGTTATGACGAAATGCCACGAGAGAGCCGAGTAGGTAGCGACACCTAGCGCTGAGAATACGCAACAGTTTAAAAGATTAAACTATTCACTTGGTTTTTGGGTATTCATATGTAAAAAAAAACTTATACAAATAAATATCTTTTATTTATTTAAAGTTAAGTTAATAATATAAAATTACTGACTTAACTTTAAATATATAAACAATATGTATGCTAAATGAGTAAAACATGACAATCAAAAAAAAAAAAAAAAATTTGAAACTTCAAAAGTATTAAAAGATGACAAATAAATTAAACAAATTTATTGAAATGAAAAAAATAAAAAATAAACTTTCGATTAACATTAAAAGTAAATAGTAGACTATTTGTTTTCTTAAATTAAAAAAATCAATTAATTAAAGGTCGATTATTATTTTTAATAGTAAAATATTTAAATAGTAAACTATTTGCTTGCCTTTAGTATTAAAACTAAGAAATGATACAAAAATATATCTTCAAATAAATAAAAAATTAGTTATAATCGACTAATAAAATATCTTTTTTTTTTCTATTTTTCAACTCTCGTTATTTATTTGTATTTTTATTATATTAAACCTATTTTTATGACTTTGTCAACTACTTTTTACTATATTTTTGTTAACACTTTGTATTCCTTAATCGAAATTTTATTTATTTATTTTTATTACTTCATTTCAAGAAATTCGCTCGATGCAATTTGCATTTATTTCTCTAATTCTTCTCTCACCTTTTATATTTCTGATATTTTTGCAATTTCAAATTTCGTTTTTTGTGGTAGCTTTTATCTGAAGATGCTTATAAATAACTTGCAGATAAATCACATAAAGAGACCAGACAGGTCTCTAGACGGACCGACCACCCACCATAAAAAAGAGAGAGAAAAATGTGAAAAACGGAAAATTGTCACCCAATATTTTGTCTCATGCGTATGTCAAGTATTTTGACGCGAAAGAAGTGTTTCAAGAGTGTGTGTGTGTGTGTGTGTGTGTGTGTGTAAATGCTTAAAATGCAAAATTAGCAAGCGACAGAGCATTAATAAAAGCTGAACTCACCGCAGCATTTGACAGCTGTCATTCGAGACACGCACTGCCATTTTATGTTGTTGCCACTGCTGTTGTTATTATTGTTGTTATTGTTGTTATTGGAGGCAGCAGCAACTCTCATGCAGCTTACGCACTTTGCGCTGAAATGGAAACCATAAACAAATCACAAAATAGCAAAGAGGCGTTGTGTCATTAGCAGAGACGGAAATACTTCTATATACGCATACGCATTGAAATAAATGGACAAAAAAATGGAAAAAACGAAACGAAAACCAATTACCAAAATACAAATAAAAATAATAATAGTTTGAACGAGTCAAATTATAAATGTATTTTCATCATACGCAATTGCAACGTAGCTAAAAAAAGAGAGAGAGAGCAAAACTGGTCTTAAACAAAACAAATGCGAATTATTGATGATTATTTGAAAATTTAGAAAAAAACGCAATAATATACATAATTGTTGAAATAAATAAAGATTGAACAGCAAACCTTCTAAAAAAAGATAATTAATAATAATTTTACTGTATTAATTGCTGTTAGAAATAAAAGTTTGTCTGCAAATCTATTGATAAAAAATATAAATCTAAATGAATTATTTTTTTATTGAGTTTAAAATTGAAATGTAAACTATTTTAAAGAGTTTGTGACTAAGAAAACTAGTAATGACTAAGCTGCAGCTGCAGAACAGTGATGAACATATATAAAAAATTTTGAGTTTTCTATTGCGTTGACAATTATAACTTTTGTAAAAAGTGAGAAAGCTACAGTCGAGTGTGCTCGACTGTGAGATACCCGCTACTTATTTTGAATAAAATAGTGTGCTATTATTCTTGAAATATACCAAAAATATATACCGAAAAATACTAAAACATGCCAGGGCTGTTTTTTTTTGTATATCAATTTAGTACTGCATTCGAAATATACCAAACATATATACCAAAAAATACTAAAACATACCAAGGCTGCTTTTAGTATATCAATGTAGTACTAAACTCGAAATATACCATAGAGTACAAAATATAACATATTCTATAATACCAAAAAATGAACCGAAAATACTAAAATATGTTATAGTACTACATTCTAGATATACCATAGAGTACAAATATAACAAATTTAAATGTACCAAATAAATATACCGACTTTTTGGTATTTCAATATAATCTTAAATCCTAAATATACCATAAAATTCAAAATATACCAGATTGTCGGCCAAAGCACTCAGTTGCGTATTTATACCCGCTACCCATAGGGTAGAAGGGTATTATAACTTTGTGCCGACAGGAAATGTATGTAACAGGAAGAAGGAGGCATCTCCGACCCTATAAAGTATATATATTCTTGATCAGCGTCAACAACCGAGACGATCTAGCCATGTCCGTCTGTGTGTCTGTGTGTCTGTCCGTCTGTCAGTCCGTCCGTATGAACACCTAGATCTCAGAGACTATAAGAGATAGAGCTCTATTTTTTTTTCGACAGCATTTGTTATGTTTGCACGCAGATCAAGTTTGTTTCAAATTTTTGCCACGCCCACTCCCGCCCCCGCAAATCAAAAAAATCGAATAACAAGCGTAATTTTAAAGCTAAAGCTGCGAATTTTGATATATACAAAAAAATTTGGTTTCGATCAGATAAAAATTGTGGAAGTTATTAAAGAAATACTTTTGTATGGGCAAAAACGCCTACTTACTAGGGGTCTGAGTTGCTTTGGCCGACAATCTAGCACATTGTACAATGGTGTACTATATCGATATACCAAACATACCACTTGGTATATTCTTAGTATTTTTAAAAAATATTTGCAGTAAATTCGGTATATTTTGAGAATAATACCGCAAAATATATTGCTTTTAATCAAATTGGGTAGCGGGTATCTCACAGTCGAGTACACTCGACTGTAGCTTTCTTACTTGTTTTTATATACTAAAGTATTTCTTAAGTAACTCCGACTACTTTTATTTAATCGCAACCAAAAAAAAAAAAAAAAAAATAAAAAAAAAAATGAATCTAAGACAATGAAAAATGTTATATGTAATATTCCGTAGTACCAGCTTAATAAAAAAACAGAAAACACAATTTGAATCGTGAATTTAAGAATATGAAGAAGATGTCAAATACATTATAAATTGTTTTCAGTGTACAAACTGTCGATATTTGCTGACTAAAAACTATAAAAAAAAACTATTACTAAAGCGCAAAGAGGAGGCGCAGTAGATGATCTATGCCTGTTACTCATACGACGAGTAGGCTACAATCAAGTGCTTCACTGACTTGATAAATAGAGATTAATTACACGCACTTGCAACTAAAAAAAAAACTGTCGAACGCACACACACATTTTGGATAGTAGTTGTTGTTGTTGAGAGCACCCTGCAGCGTTTCATAATGAAAGAACCACAGGAACACAACACAAAAGAATAAAATAAAAGACAACACAACACAACACATCTCACAGCATACGCATTGAGAGCTGAGAGATGAGTGATACATAGATAGAGTAAGAGAGAGAGAGAGAGAGAGAGATGGGAGCGAGAGGGGAAGGGTCGCAGGGTCGGGCCGGCATAGAATCATAGGAACATTGGAACATAGGAACACAACATTCAAGGTTAGAGGGTTACTGACTTTGAAAAATGCGATAGAGGCAATTTTTTTTTCTGCTGTTTTGCTGCTGCTGCTGCCTTCTCCACTTTTGCGTAGTCGAGAGAGTCGCAGCAGCAAAAATAAATTAATTGAGCATTTTGTTGTTGTTGTTGTTGTATTTTTTGATTTTTCAAGTCGCAGTGCGTGAGGAACAGCAGCAGAGGCAGTCGAAAATGTCATAGAATCAAAGAGAGAGAGAGCGAAAGAGAAGCAAAAGCAAAACAACTGAATGTGAACTATAAAAAAGGCACAAATAATAATGACAGGTAGTTTTCTATGCTATTATCTACATATGTGTGAGTGTGTGTGTGTGGGACGTTGCAGGTAGAACTCGAAGCTGAGCTACAACAATAGACCATTGTTGTTGTTGTTGTAGTTGTTGTTGCCATTTGCCAAATGACTGAATAATTCGCAGTGCTTGCTTTACACGCACTTTCGTAAACAACTTAGTCAGCTAATGTCATTGTTGTTGCTGCTGTTGTTGTTGCTGTTGTAGTTCTTGCTGCTCTTTTGTGTACTGCAAATGCTGAGAACTATTCTAAATGTGAGCAAATTGTATTGAGCTTGCCGCACTCTGCTGAGCAAGTTTTTTATTATTTTTATAGGGGGAAATTTTGGGCAGCAGCAAAACATGTGACGAATGCGTGTTCAAGATCTGCAGGCATAAGAAAACAAACAAACATTTGCAAATTCGTTGGAATTCATTTTTAGAGCTTTTACTGCAATTTGTGAAATTGTTACATAAAATTTGACAGATTTCGATCAGACAGCTATTTGAGGGAATTAAAAGTGACATCGAAGCAGCTTAAGCAAATAAATTTAAGTCTAAATAACTAAATAATTGTATAGAACATTATTTACATACTTATCGAATATTAAGTTTATAGAAAATTAATCATTCTAATATTTTTAATAATCGAAGCACAGACAATGATAAAAGTATTTTCTTTAATTTTTATATTTATAAAACATTTTAAAAATGAATTCTATGTACTCATATGCCATAAATACAATATTACAAAATGTAATTTAAAGGAATAATATTAAAAATATGATTTTGCTATGAATAAATTCAATTGTTTTGAATCCTCTTTTTGTAATTAATAATATAATATATTATTTTTAAAGGTTAAAGCAATATTATTTAATAAAACTCATGAAATTGTTAATCAGAATGTTTAAAAATTAATTTAATTAAAATATACATACATATGTATAAGCGTATCTTAATATTCGGTTTAGTCAAACATGTTGTTGTCAAATTTGAGATAGTAGTTTACAAATATTATAACAATTAACTTTCTTTTTAAAAAAAAGTGTGTAACTTCTAGCACTTTCTGCTCACTTTATATAGAACATATAATGATATTATGGAGTACATAAATAACTTATGCTTGATGATGAGAAGACAACCGAAGTACTCACGTTTAAGCAGATGTCTTTCATGTGGTTTATTGGTTCAAGTGCGCCCACAAAAAAAAAGCAAAACAAAAGAGCAATCGAAAAAATGGCGCATAGCAAATATTACGCATACGCCGCTTAAGCCTGCACACGAAGTATAGGAACTTTGCCACTATCGTGCAGCGGTCGCAGTGTCAAGCGTTGACTATAAGAACTAAACACAAATTTGCTGCGAGGTTATTGCACTTTCCACCACACAACAACAGCAACAGCAATCGCCACAGCCGAAAGCAAGACAATCAGCGCGCAAGCAAACAAAACACAAAAAAATAGCAGTAAGCGACGCAGCAGCGACACAAACAATTAAACGAGCCATACGAAACTTATGCGTTGCCTTTGTATGACTGCGTCTGTGTGTGTGTGTGTGTGCAAAAGTGTATGAAAAAAATTCCAATGATCAGCATAAATACGCACACTCACGCAGCCACACACATGCATGAAAGCACGCGCACCAACACACATGCACATTCAAATACATTGCGAAAGCAACGAACAGCAATAGAAGCAGCGACAGCAGCAACAGCAGCAGCAGCAGCAAAGTCAGCAGAAGCAGCGCGCTGCGTTTCATTCGCAGCCGAGCCGAGAAGTGACGAAGCAGCCTTCGGTTCTTATGCTTCGTGTAATCGCTTTGATTGCTGTTGTTGTTCCTATTGCCGCTGCCGCTTCTCTTGCTGCTGCTGTTGTTGTTGCTGTTGCTGTGCGTTAAATTTGTTTTTCTAAATTTGATGATGCAATACACGCATTTTGCTCAGCGACGCCAACGCCACCGACGCCAACAACAAGAACAAGAACAAGAACTACAATAACAACTGCCAGTTGATTCCAACGTCTTCGCACACACGCCTCAACTCCTTAGGGGCGTCGCTTGCGATACCCTGCAATTGAAAAAGGCTAAAAGGAGAGTTCGAAAGAGCAGCTCAATGATGTGAACTTATAACTCATAATTCTAATTAACATAATTACTTAAAAAAAAGTATTTCAATAATGAGAATAATTAAATATTTTAATGTTTTAAAAATAAGTGAAATTTCCTAAAATAATATAAAAAGGATTAAAGTTTAGTTTACAAAAAGAAATAAATTAAAAAATTATAAATTCCACTTGAATAATAAAATATTCATTTACAATGAAAATATTTAAAAAAGGAAAATGTAAAAAATACTATATAATACAAATTAAATATGATAATATTAATGTTGTAAATTTAATAAGAAATGTGCTATGCTAATATTACAATAAATATGTATAAAAATAAAATCTCATCTCTACACATTGATTTTTTTTTTTTTTTTTTTGATATTTTTGCTAATACTTAAAGTAATTAAAATCTCGATCGATTTATTGAGAAACTTTAAGTTTTATCAGCTACCAAAATAGAAATGTGAATATATTTGTTTTTATAAAAGTAAAGTAAATAACACTATTGAATTATTGTAAGGGCTGTCAAAAATTATAATTCGATAAGCCAAACAGTAAAAGCGGTTAGTGATAATTTTAATAAACTCTAACCTCAATATAAAAATATATATGTCTATTTCGATAAATATAAAGACAAGTAGAACACTAAGTATGCCAAGTACAGCTAACAGCTTATTTTAGATATTATTGCACATATTTATTATTTAAAAGACACAGGGTATCAACCTAGTTAATCATATAATGTGCTAGCTTTGTTATTAGTTTTCTTACTACTCAAATTCTTGATGTTTTTTTTTTTGGCGCTCCACACGCACTCTGCACTTTGCTAGGCTGCGACTTTTGTTTCTAATTCCAATTTCGCAGTCACACACACATGTGGGACGCATTCGTCAGTGAAGAGAGGGAGAGAGAGAGGGAGAGTGAGAACGAGAAGTGGAGAAGTAGCAGACATAGCATGAATAATAGGCAAAGAACAAGAAGAAAAAATAGACTGAGACGAAGAACAACAGCAAGAACGCACTGAAAATGGCGATTCATCAAAGTCCACTTAACAAGTTTTTTGCATTTGAAAGACAACAACAAATTGGCTAGACCAAAGCAAGCTAAAGCAGAAAGAGAAACAGCCAAAAGAAGAATAAGTAAATTACAAAGTTGAAGTTAGCATATGTATATAATACCTTCTCCATATATATATACATATTATATAGAACGATCAATCATGTGAGAGAGTAAACTAGTTAAAACTTTTCTGCATACTTCTAGGATGATGCAAAGACTCTTAAAAGCAAATAACTAATTAACTAACTTAAAATAACACAAATGTTATAAAAGTGCAAAAATGATGCACAGCAAATGTTTAGAAAATAATTCATTGAATGAGATTTTTCGCGATTAACACATTTAATAAAAATAATTTATAGACTTTCATTTGCTAATCAATTTAAGTAATTCTGATTAATTTCCTTGTTATCGCCCATAAAAAACAATTGCCAGCCACATTTTTATCTCAATGCAAATTTATGATCAAGTTGTCTTTTGTTTTTATCTGTTTCTTTTGGTAAGTTTTCCATGACCTTGAGGAAGGCTTTTTTAGGTTCTGTTCTGTGTATATATTTTTGACTTTTCACGTTTAAGTAAAGTTGCTTCGCATTCTCTTTTTTTCATCTATTTTTTGCGGCCTTTTGTTATGATTAGCCATTCGCAGCGTACGCACAAAAATTCTAATTTTACTTTTCGCACGCACACACACAAACACACACACACACTTTTAGCTATGTCTAGCAAAATATTTTTGACTGTTTGACGTGTATTTATAATTTTTGTTCTTGTGATTTAATACCCTGCAAGCATAAAATAAGTCTATTATGCTGTGGGCATGACTGACTCACTTTTCATTGTAGAGTTTACTCTTCAAAATATTATATGTGTTTTAAGTTGGCTAATAATACTTGAAAATATCAAATATATTTTCTATAGATTCTTCTTAAATGTTCTAGGGTATTTCTCAGTCACTTACCTTGGTATTTTTTTGTGTAACTTTGTGGCACGTTCCTGCAAAAGAAAACAAAAGCAAAGCGTTGCTGGTGATACGTTGTATATATGTGGATACATAACATACATAAAAAGGTAACGAAAGTCGCTGTTTGCACGGCGAAAAAAATAAAAAAGAAAGACATCAAAATACATAAAAATAATAACAACAACATCAGCTGAACACTATCACTATCACTTTTTTTTCTTAGCGCTTTACCATTATCAATTTGTGCCAGTTAACCAGTTAACTAGCCAAATGACACACATATATTTCTAATATGCAGAGTGTTTAGTGCTTCATTTTGAAGTATTTAAATAAATTTTGAAATATTACACATACGCCCAGTTGTTGGTTTTTTGCTTTCTTGTGAACCCACGCAAAGACGCTGTCAAAAGATCATTTCTAATGTTGAGTTTGTTGTTTTGTTGTTGTTGTTGTTGGCTTTTGTTGTAGCAGTCATTGCACTCAGCCGGCGTTCAAATCTGCTACAACAACAACACCAACAAAAGACAAGTGTTGAGCTTGAGTTATTGTAGGTTGAATTTTGTTCCCCTCGCTTTTTTTTTGTGTTATTTTGATAATACTCAAAATGAAATTTTGCGAGCAGAAAGCAAAAAAAAATTACCGCATCGCTCGCGCATAAAAAAGTTCATTGACTTCATTAGAAATGTTTATTTTTTTATTTGCTAGAACTTGCTGTTGCTGCTGCTGTTGACGTTGCTGCTGCTGCTGTTGTTGGCGTGCACCAATCAGCAACGACGTCGCAGTTGCTGTCGCTGTCGCTAGCGTTGGCGTTGGACGTTGACGTTGCCGTTTGCCGCTGCCGTTTGTCGCTGACGTTGTTTTTGGCATTTGTACTATAGTGTGAGCATTTCCTTTTGCTTTTTGCTAACGCGTTTCACAAAATTCTCATGCGACGAGATTCGCATGTGTGCCCAATTTTTGTGGCACGATCTGCAGAGGCGTCACCAAAGTCGATTGCTTGTGCCGCTTGAGTGCTGTTCAATTAATGCGGCTCATTATGCAGATAGATACACTTGCCTATTATCAAAACATAAATTTCAATTTATTTGCCCAAAAAACAACAACAACAACAGCAATGATAGAAGCAATAGCAATAACAACATTCAAATTGCTGCAAAAAAGTTTGAAGACGCTCACTTCACGCACATTTATGCAAATGAGCAACGCATTAAATTGAATACCAAATTGTTGAAAGAACCCAACAAAATGTGCGTGACAAACTTAATTTGAAGAAGTCGACTATATAAATACACTACTTTAAATAAATGATTCGATTTAGTGCAATTAATAAGCGAGCTTGAAATGTTTAGTTCGTTGTTATAAAACTTGCGATTTATAAAGCTACGTGCTATGACACCAAACATACTAATGCAATCCAATATAGATTGCTTAGATCATTGTTATACAACTATAATTTTATAAAGCTGTTTGCTATAACACTAGAGAATACTTATGTACATAAGCCAATGTGTATGTTAATTGTTATAAAACTTTCATGTTATAAAGCTATAAGCTATGACACTAGAACACAATAATAGAATCCAATGAGCTTGCTTACCGGTCACTGCTACACAACATGCATTCGATTAAAGCTGTTTGCTATGACACTTAAATATTAGATTAAAGCTGTTTGCTATGACACCAGAACTGTACTAATGGAATCTTGAGCTTGCTTAGTTCACTGCTATAGAATTTGCATTCTATAAAGCTGCTTGCTCGGGCAACAACACACTCTACACATAGCTGTCAGCTATGAAACTCACTTAGCTATACTTGTTTTCAGGCATTTCATAGCCACTTCAACTTTATCGTCGAATTCGTATTGATTTCATAGCATACCCTCACAAAATAGTCATAATTTTCTAACGCATAATTTAATAGCTAAAAACTGAGAGTTGGCCGCAACTCGACGCGCTAAATTGATGTCTATGTCAGGCAAAGAAGTTTGCTAACCTTGAAATATTGTAGATGCGATCATTCCACTCTCTGCATACAAAACGAAACGAAACGAATCGAATAGAATCGTCGATAGCTATAGGCTCGATTTATGCCAGCGCTGTCTTTGAATAGTTTGAATAAATTGATGGTGCGTTCTATGCGCTCAAAGCAATTAATTAACCAGCAGTTTGTTTTTTTTTTCGCTGGGTTACGTCTATTATTTCTTTTTTGTTGTTGCTATCTATTTATGCTTTTTGGACAAGTTTGTTGCGTTGTAAATTGATTGGCAAGCCATTGGATAGCTCCAGAGGGTTTTTGCTTGGCCCAAGACGTCACTTACAATGCGTGGGCATTTATAAAGCACTCGAGTGGGGCTTCGTTCTTCGTTCGACACCAAGTGTTAGAGGCTGCTTGCTCTCTGCCACACTCTCGTAAAGGAAAACAATATAATATTTGAGGGTCTAATAGAATACATTATTGAAGTGCACACAAAAAGCATTTGGGGACAAGACGTGAATATTATGAGCGAAATGATGTGGAAAACATTAGGACGGAAGCTCGAATGATGGAACAGGTGGAATGGAACATAGATATGTGAACCAATAGTTAGAGAAACCATTAAAATTGTCTGACTTAGAAATAATTGTTAATAAAAATGAAGAAATTTAAAGCATTTTTAAAAGAGAATCAATAAAACATTAAATAAACAATATTAACGACAATTAAATTAGATTAAAAATTAAAAATGTTTTAAAATTTTTTAAATAGAATCCAATTATTAAATAAACAATTTTAACAGGAATTTAATTAGTTAAATACTGTATTCAACATTATTTTAAGATACCAAAATATTTAATTTTATAAATAAAAACAATTTTAAATGCAGAAAAGATATTTTATATATTAGATTTAAAAAGATTTTAATTACTTTCTTTTTAATATAGTTCATAATTTTATAAATAACAAAAATAACTTAAAAATTTATAATTTTCAAATGTATTTATAGTATTTGTATATTTCAGATATAATCATATTTTTAAAAATTTTATTATTATATTTTTTATATAGTTCAGATTTGTTAAATAAAAACAAAATTGAAATCACTTTATTTTCAAATGTATATAAAATATGTTTATTAAAGATTTGATTATTTTAGTTTTAATATAGCAAAGTAAATATTTTTCTCAGTGTTAAATTATAGTTGACTTGAACCTTAAAAAAAATAAAATTCAATTTGTTTAATATCAAACTAGATAGATCAACGATTATATGGAACAAAGAGATATGAAGTTGGTAATGTATTGATAGTTAAGCCTGACTATGTTATAATGCACGGAACAGTGAAAATGGAGCACACGAAATGTAGAACAGCGAAATGTGCGACTATTAAAACACACGCCACTCAGACATTGGCCATTTTCAGCATGAAGTGAATGATTTGTAAATTACAGGCAGCAACAAACGCTGCAAATGAAAAGAGAGAAAAAAAAAATGAAATGAAACGAATTTGGCTTCAAGTGACCAAAACTTTGAGGCAGTGCAAACCATTAACAACCAGTCGATGTCTGTGGGCAGGGTAAAATACAACACACAACACACGCAAAAGCAAAGTCAAAAAAAAAAAAAAAAATAGAGACTAGAAATAGAAGATGAAGGGAAGAACAACAGAGACCACAAAAATGACTTTTCAGCCAAGAATAACAACAGCAAACGGCAACCGCAAGAAGCAAGAAGCAAAACCAAACCAAACTCAACCAAAAACCAAGTCTAACTTTTTCTATGGACTCATTCAAATTTTTGTCTAGCAAATTCTGGGTACGTACTACGGTTCAGTTTTGGTCTCTGCTTCATTTCGTTGTTGTCGTCGTTTTTTTGGAGAGGTTCTTTTTTCTTGTTTTTTTTCGAGCTTTTTGCGTGGTAGCCAACGATGGCGACTTGCAAGCGTTGACTTTGACTCTTTCTACGAATCATAAGAACAACAACAACAACAACAACGACAACGAAACTCGTCCCAAACGGGCAGCAAATGCGTGTGTGCGATTTCTTGTTGCTGTTATAGCTTGGTTGTATGTTGTAGTTGAAGCAGCAGCAACAGCAACAGCAGAAAGCAGCGCCAATCACACGCTTCCCAGCACACACAAGAGCTGTTCCTGTTCTCTTGCACACAAGTTTTCTTATATTATTTCAACACCCTGGACACATTAAAGCATGTGAGTAAAGGGGAATGACAAGTTATGCTTAGATGGAACATATAAAAAATTAAAATTTTTTAGCATTTACAAAAACTTTTTAAAAATCAAAATACTTTCGCTAGCATTTTAATATTTGCTACCATAACTTTATTAACATTTTAAGAAGCGATTCTAAAAATTTCAGCTTGTTTTCGGGTATGTTTAATGAAACATATCAAAAATGAACAACTTTACTAAAAAATTTATAGAAGTTAAAATCTTTTAAGTACAATTTCAGTTTTTACTACAATATAAAATTAATGTTTACTTAATCTGTTCTACAAAATTTCTTTTTTTTTTTTTTAATTTTAGCATTTACTAAAAACTTTGTAAAAAATTAAAATACTTGTGCAATAATTTCAATATTCTCTAAATTAGTTTTTATAGTACATATTTTTTTTAGGCATTTCTGAAAATTTCAGCTTGTTTTCAAAATAGCATGCATTTTACTAAAAACTTTATAAAAGACGTAATACTTTAACAATAATTTCAGTTTTCACTTATTAAGCTCTTCTGAAAATTTCATCTTAATTTTAATTTTTTGGCATTGTGTAAAAACTTTATAGAAGTCAAAATTCTTTAACAACAATTTCAGTTTTCACTACAATATAAAATTAATATTTTCTTAAGGTGTTCTGAAAATTTCAGCTTGTTTTTGAAATTTTACCATTTACTAAACACGTTGTAAAAGTTATAAATACTTTCCATATAATTTGAATATACGCCACTAAATTTTATTGACATTTTATGAATTGATTCTAAAAATTTCAGCATGTTTGCTTGTCTGCTAAACGAATTTATAGCGTATCTCTTGGTAGAATATGTTCCCCAAAAGCATTTTTTTGCAGCTAAACTCGCTGCCCGTTTCGCTGCTGACGCTTGCGATGCTGTCAGCGTCAGCGTCAACGTCAGCGGCGACGTCGACGTCTTCGCTACACTTTGCCTATTCTAGCTAGTTTCACCTTGAAAAGTTCATTCACGCCGTTGCCAAAAAAAAAGTCGAAACGCAGCGCCAAAGTCCACAACAACAAAAAGTAGTAAAAAACTTGCACAAAAATAACATAATTTATTTTTTCGCTGCCTGCACGCACTAGAGAAACAGCCAAAGATGGGAAGAGAATGAAAGAGAGAGAAATGAAAAGAATGAGTGGAGGTGGAAAAGAGAAAGAGTGTGAGCTGTTGTTGGGTTCTTCTAACTGCTGACCAATTGCCGGTCACTGCGAATCGTTTATAATGCAAATATATACGCACTTTTTTTCTTACCAAACATTTCAACGACTATTTATGACCAAGTTTTTGTTTTCGTTTCGTTTCGTTTCGACTTCTATTTCTTTTAGCCACGTTTGCACTCAGGGTTTTTCTCGAACAGTTCTGGGAAATTCCATGTGAAAAGCATTCAACGCAGTTGCAGGGCCATCAAATTTTTCGGCCTCCCTTCCTCCCTCGCTCCAATTAAGTTTATGGCATGCCAGTAAAAGGTTCCGAAAGGGATCCCAGCAAAAAAAAAGTAAAGAGAAGAAGAAATACTCGCATGTTGCCAACATGTAATCTTATCATGCGATTATGTGCAGTCCAGATATGATATAGCATATACTATATACGAATTTACTATCACTACAGCCCAGTCAATCAGACCACACTTACAACACAACACTTTTTTTGTGGGTAAAACTTTTAACCCAACTTGAGTTCAGTTTAAAATAGTGGCTAAAATTATATTACAAATTTATTGTCTAGAAGAAGTTACAATACTGAAAATTGAAATCATTGAACTGCATATCTAAAGTAATACAAATTTTTACTGCTTTTCTAGATTTCAACAAACTGAAACTAAAAGATGTGAAAGCAATTTTTTTTAGTGCAAAATTTAATACAGTTTTTCTAAAGCTGTCATATTTAGTATTTTATTTATTATTAAAAATCCTAGTTAAAACTCTTTATTTGAAAATGTAATTAATGTAAATGTAATTGAAGTAAGAGACGTCTATAATCTAAAATGAAATATTTGTTTTCACATATGAAATATTTTTTTATTCGCTAGCAAAGTTTCGTAGAATAAATCAATCTTCATTTTAAAAATTGGAAAGTGAATGTAAAGTATAATATGATAGGAAAATTTTTTGCGCAAAAGTTAATATAGAATTCATATTTATTAATTCATACTAATAATAGATTTGGTAGTTAAGAAATGTCCAAACTTCAATTTCAAAGCCTTTGAATGTTAAATTTCGAGAACAAAAGTAAAATATGTAGAGATTTTTTTTTGTGTAAATTTAATATATTATAATCTCTATATATTTCACATTTATTAATTCATTACCAAACTAAAAATGTTCTAGCAAAAATGTTCAATCTTCAATTTCCAAAGTCTTTACCTATTTATTTCCATCCTTTTCCCTTCTTATATAACGCACAAATAAATACAAATTCCGAAAGCCTGTCTACTGCAATATCTTCCAGAAAATTTTCCACAAAAACAAGCAAACTAAAATTAGCGGCGAAGATCCGCAATCACTTTGCCGTAAATCTATCTAAATTTTCGCGTACTTCCTATCATTAATGCCACAATCGGAAGCCTCCGTGACTCATTTGCAAAACAAAAGCACGAGAAAGAGCGAAAGAGAAAAAAAATAAACGAAAACTGTTTGGGTTTTGCCAAAGGCAACCCCAAAAATGAAATAGTTCTGATTACGCAGTTTTCTGTCTGCGTGGGGCAATCAAAACCACAAAAAAAAAAAAAAAAACACAGAGAAACAACAAAAATTCGCACACACAATAAAAAACTATCAAAATTGGCAAAATGCGAAATCAAAAAGCAACAACAACAACCGCAAAAATAATTTGTTGTCTCTCCCCTCATGCGTCTAATTTTTTCCCCTACTTTTTTTTTGCACATATCAAAACAAATGGCGAAAATTCGGTGAAGTTCAAGGTATGTGCCATTAAATCAAATACACAAAGCAAAACTGAGGAAAAAACGAAAAAAAAGCAAAGAGAAAACTAACATTAACTAATGTAGCGAGAGAAGAGAGAGAGAGAGAGAGAGCAATATATAGATAGCGAGAAGGAGAGAGAGAGGGAGAGAATGTTAGGGACTGAAGCCGGGAACCCAAAACATGCGTGCGATCAGAATAGAATACAATAACAATCAGCAGACAGCAGAAAGTAGACCCCAAAAGAGAATCACAAAAAAACTAGTAGACATATGCTTTATCTATTATATATACTATATAGAAGTGCGTGTGTGTGTGAGTGTGTAAATTGCGTATGCCGCGCAGCTTTCAAATGCAAAAAAAAAAAAAAAAAACAAAAAGCTTCGACAACGCCAACGTACCACGTAGATCTTATCTAATCTGACGGATCGTGCCTTCTCTGAACTAACAACAACAATAATAACAATAACGACGACGACAACATCATTTTAAATGACTCTCTATTAAGTAGTTTATTGGGTTTTTGATTCATCTAGTGTCGAGTTGAGGCCCAGGCCAAAAGTCTGCCATCGGATTACTCTACATATGATTACTATGCTCAGCAGTCTATCTGTCTGTCTCGTAACATCTAATATATAGCATAAAGTTAAATAGTTGATGTGGGAATATGCGAATATTGAACGTGTTTGTGCGTTTTTGTGTGTGTGTGCGTGCGCCTGTCATCTGCGATTTATTTTTATCTAATTTTTTGGACATTTATTACAAAAACATTTGATGTAGGTTGTGGAAGCAGAGAGACGACTTCAAGTGTTGATAATAATAAATTGACTAATTGTTGATAATTGACAAATCGCAAGTGCACATAAATAACATAAATATTTGATTGAAAGCATAGCTAATAATAAAGAAAATAAGGTGATCAGTTTATGAGTTGTTGAACAAATACAGATAGTTCAACATATGAACTATAAATAGTTAGAATAAAATAAAAAAAAAACAACCGACAATAAACAATAAATATTTGATTGAGAGCATAGCTGATATATAAAAAAAAGACAAAAGGTGAGAGAAAACTAGGAATATGTAAAATGAGATGGGTACAATATATGAACTACAAATATAATACAATAAAATTAAATAAAAATAATGATAAAACGATTCTAAAAAAATTTAAGTGAGCTCATATTAATAACTTTAACAAGTTCGAATGTAATAAAATTAAAAAATACTTTTACTTACATATTGTAAATTGATAAAAAATTTATAAATGGTAATTGTTAATGTGTTCACAAATTGTTCTTGTACAATTTTCTGGAAATTTTTAAACAAAAAATACGAAATAATAAAATTTTTATACATATTTATTTATTTTTATACCACTATCTAGTATTTTCAAATACTTAAGTTAACTAATGATATTAAAAAGATATAAAGGAAGAATGAAAAAGAATTATTTTATAGATAAATACAATATAACATTTATGCAATTTTCAATAATAATAAATAAAATAGTATTTATGACAGTACTTTTTCTTATTAATGTTTAAATAATTGCCCAATGCATTCATAAAGAAATAAAGAAAAGTGAGCAAATTTATTATAGATAAGTTTAATATAATTTTTGTGCAATTTAACAAAAAACCACATTTCATATCTAAAATCAAAATTACTAAATATTATATGTATATGCCGTTATCTATTATTTTTTTTAATATTTTATTTAACTCGAAATCAATGACTCTCGAACTGCCTCAATAATTTCAAACTGTTAGCTTTAAGCGCAGCACCTGAAAGTATGCAACTTTTTTTTTTGCTAAACCAATTTCATCTGACACATCTGGCACAAATCTGTCAGAAAGTTGGCCCACTTAATATGTAACATAATATACATTTTAATCTAGACAGTACAGCGAGAGTTGCTGCAAGTAATTATCCCTTTTTCAAATATGCGTATATAACATATGCAAATAATATGAATCTAGTCTGAATTTGCGCTTCGCTTCTGTTCGAGTATTTTTATTTTATATGTAAAACAGACCTTTTGCATTATTTTCACATACTTTGATTGCCTCAATCTCAGCTGCTAAACAAGTTGTGTGAAGACTTAGACTATTAAGATACTCTGTTTATAAAGAAAATAGTATGCTGTCTTTTCAAAACTGGAGAATGATAAGAAATTGAATATAAATCGAGTTAAAGGAAGATGCTTTTTAATGTTTTTTTTTATAAGAAATTCTTTTTTTTTTAAATAATTTTAATAATTTAGTTTTAAAGAAGCTGATTTTAAACCTTTATTTTTTAATTATTCTATAAGAATATATATATTATTTGTCTAACATTTTTTGAGCTATCACTTTCAACAAGTTCTTTGTTCAGTCAATATACAAAAAATTTATATTTTTTTATAATATTTTTAATAATTAATTTCTATAAACTATTTTGTTTCGTTGATTTAAAGAATAATCTATAACAACTATTTTTTATCTACAATTATATTTAGTGCATTTTTTTTTTTAAGAAGCAGCTATGAATATTTGAAATGTTTTTTAAAAAATAATTCATTTTAAAAGGTGCTATTTCTCGAATGCTGAATTTCTCAACTAATCTATATTAAATATTTTTATATCTACAAATTTTGTTAGTTATTATTTTGAAGAAGCTGTTTTCAATGCATGAATTCTCCAACTTTTTTATTTTTTTCATTATTCAACTGAGTTTTCTCCCATCAACTACAGTTGCTTATACCCATCTTCTATCGCTTTTACAGGGTATTGGTAAAAAGGTGCACAGTATTTGTGCTGACCCGAATTTAAGTTATCTCGCACGCATCTCTCGATGACTTAAATATCTCATTTAACGCCAGGACGAGTACGTTGAGCTCAGTTTATTTTCGGGCAGCTTTGCTGCACTTGCTAACCACAACATTCACACACACTCGCACACACCCACAGACATACACACAGATAGGCACTAAAAGCGCGCACAATAAATTTCCACATGTTTATCCCTTTTTTCACACAAACATGCACGCTTCCTCTATGCTGGGCTCTGTCCAAGTAATTCTTATGTACTGCGTCCTTTGTCCTGTCCCAAAATACATTAATGCCAGTCAGTGTGTGTGTGTGTGTGTGGGGGTGTTTGTTAGTGTGCGTGTCTGCCCGCAGTGCGCAAAGTGTGTCAAAAAGTTTTTGGCTATTACTTTCACTACTTACAGTTGGAGCCAGAGTTTTGGCAGTGTGTCAAGGGATAGAAATGGCCAAAAATGTTAGCCTTGTGAGGGTTGTTATTATTGTTTGTATTCATTGTTGTTGTTGCTGTTCTTGTTCTTGTTTTTATTGTGTGTGTGTGTAATGCGACAAATTAACAATGTACTTAATTAATATGTCAAATTGGATTACAATTTGCTAAAAATTTGTCATAAATGTTGGTCACTGTGTTTCAGCTCCATTGAGCTGTTGATAACCAGCATTCATTGTAATTTCCCCTCAAGATTTTGTCGCCTCAGACACTGGGGATTAAGCACGCGTCGGAACTATAGTATATTAGTTAAAGGAAGGTATTCAAAATTCAATGTAGAAGTTGACAAAGTGTAAATAGTTTGAGTAATGAATTGAAAGAGTGTTAAAGTTTAAATTAATATAAGTTTAAATTAATACACCAAACATTTAGTATATTAGAGTACTGTTGTGGTGTATAAATTTTGTATATTTTAAGATTAATACCGCACTGTTTTGACTTTATTAAACACAGTCGAGCACACTCGACTAGCTTCCATGGCGGTTCACTTTATTTATGAGACTTTTGTAAATTGTTTAAAAAATCGTATAGTGTTTTTCTCAAATTAATGTGTTTAATTAAAAATAGGCAAATGACCCCTGTACTGATCTCTTTGTAATATATGTATTATTATTAATATTAAAGCGTATAATACAAATTAATTTAAACCTTGATTAAATTTACTAGCGCTGACTTGTACCATTTATTCCCCTATAATCTTAATAAAGTGTCGTAATTATTATTAAGCTTTAGAGTTCGAAAAATATAGCGAAACCAGCTGAAGTCTTCGGAGTTCAGGCAACTAATAAATTTAATTTCATTGCTTTTTTTGAACAATCAAGTTATCAAGTTGGTTTCTAAAAAATGTTTCCAAATACTCTAATAAGTTAAATTGGACTTCTAATAGTTATAGTTAGCTATGAAAATATATAACTTTTTATTCATTCAAATTAAATTAAAACCTATCATAAGGCGAAAACTCATCTGAAGACACGCAAGCTTTGCATGTATAATCATTTGGCATTACACATATTTCTAAATATGGTAAAGGTTACTAAAGGTACACTATTTAATAGTTTTCCTTGAAAAGCTTAATATGCGACTTTAATTAATTCTGTAATGAATCCCAAAGTCGCATATTATTTTAAACTTATCAAGGAAACTTATAAAACATTTTATTTTACCTTTATTTAGAAAATTGTTTAATTCATAATTCTTGACTAAGGGAATTTCCACATCCCAAATGATAAGCGCTGTGAAGTTTGCAATTTCTTCACAATAGTTTTTCGTCTTTTGATTGTGTGATAGAGCGATAATGAGTTTCCTTAATTTATACTCTAACTATTTTTTTATTGAATTCCCTCTTAAATGTTAGTATGAAAAGCCTTTAGAAATCAGTAAAGTTGTGATATAGCTCTTAACTTTTGTTGGCACTCAATTATAATTTGATAATTACCCATGACGATATAATTATTAAGATACACTTTTAAATATTTCTAATATGAGCTTCATATATTATACTAATGACAGTAAATAGCGAATAAAGCGCTTCCGTCAATATAAAGTACAGCAATTTAATTTGATTTTAATGTTAAGCGAATAGAACTTAAATCTCACAAGAGACAGCTGTAGCTTCATCTTCAGCTTCAGCTCCGTCAACAAGTAAAGCCACTAAAAACTTATCAACTGCGCATATATAAATTTTAATTAGACTTTGCACACACACACAGACACAGAGAGAAGTGAGAGAAGCGGCATAGAAACCGACATTTTGAAGCGGGGATTCATTTTGGCCTTAATTAATTTTTGGCCAAGTGACATTGCTCACACTCACACACACACACACATACAAACACACACAGCATTGTAGGAACTGCGTCGCATGATGAATTGATTTTCACAGAGCGAAAGTTTTGTTGGAGCCCTACGAAAACGACAAGTGCAAAAGCGCAGCGCGAAAGTATCTAACGGATACACAAAACTGTAGGCAGCCGATAGAGAGACTAAAAGGGAGGGAGAAAGAGAGAGACCGGGGGAAGCTGTCAGCAAATGGCAAGTTGTTTGCAGGGGAGAAGGAGGAGGAGAGTCTCGCAGTGCTGTTGTCAAAGTAACGAGTGCGCTGTCAAGTCTCTGTCAGAGATGTTGCCTCCACACCCCCGCCCCAACCAGCTGCCAAATAACGCCCACCAAAAGCGAAGCGAGGCAAAGTAAGTAAACTAAAAAGACAAAAGCAACGCCTAAAAGTGTGCTACACATAAGAAAGCAACAGCAACAGCAGCAGCTTCGACTGGGCCTTATATACTTCAACTGCTGCTGCTGCTGCTGCGTCTTCATCTTTGCAGGTTGCCTGGCGACAACGAGGGGAGCAAAGGAGAGGCGCAGGGGGAGAGGCATGGCAACATGGCCATGAGCTTCAGATTCAGCCAAGTGCAACAACAACAGCAGCAGCAGCAGCAGCAACAGCAGCAACATTGACAAAAGGTTTTTTGGCTTGGGGTTTTCTCTCTTTCTCTCTGCCTTTGCCCATTTATCCCGCCTACCCACAGCACTCTCCCCCCTCACTCATGCCCTCATGCTCATCCTTATGCTCCCCATGTACAGCCGAAACTTGGGCAGCATTTTGTTGGAAAATTCGAATGTCAGTTGTAATAGCTTCGGCATATAAATCAATAAAATGATTGTACGCACCTTTGCGCTTTCCCTCATCCCCTTCTTTCACCACCCCCTCAGCTGCTGCTGCTCCTGCTGCTGCTGTTGTTGCTACCTTTTTTCTGTCGTTTTCTTCTTGCACAGCTTCTGGTTCTCTGGTACTCAGTTGCTGGCCATGGGCACTTGTAGCAACGGCTGGCGGCCTTTACTACACTTTTCTCTTGTTGCTGCTATTATTGTTATTGCTGCTGCTGTTGTTGTTGCTGCAACAGTGTTGTTGCCCAAATATACAACATTAAAGGGGTGGCTAAACGAGGGCCAGCTCGAAAGATGACCGAAATTTCATCAGATTTATATCGATATGATGATTATGATGATGATTATGCTGCTATTGTTTTATACTGCTTTAGAGGCTTCTCTAATTTAGTTAATTAATTCTTGAACAATGAATTAATTGCTGAAGAGTTAAGTAATTTGAAATTGTTCACACAATTTTAATAATATTAAGTACTTTGAGGCAAACTATTTATTCATACCGAAAAGTCAAATACATTTCAGTATTTCATAAATATGTTTGCATTACTAATTTAGTAATAAAAAACTATGTTAGCTTTGAACAAATTTGAAAGAAATAAACAACTTTAAAATGAACTAGAAATTCATTTTAAAGTCTTGTTTACCGTTTCTTCTAATTATGTGAAGTATTTAGTGTTTAGATTTGAAAAACCTTTTACTTATTTATATAATTAAAGTCCTGTTGCTGAACATTATACACCTATAAAATGGAACCAACTTCAAGAATCATTCAAATTTTCTGTTCTCAAATCTCTAAAGATTGCTTGCTGGGAAGAAATTTTTGTCCAATAATGAATTGATCGCTTAAACTAAGGTGTATTTTTAAGCAAAGAACAAATCGTACTACAAAAATTATATCGAAAAGTCTGAGGGTCGCTAAGTATATCATTCTTGAAAGGAACTATGTTGAATAAAAAAATATGAAAATTTGCCAAAAAAAAATTTGTTTTACTAAGGCAAGCCTAGAACTTTTCAATTGACTCATTAAACAGTTTTTTTTTTTTAAATATTATAAAGTGCAAATGTTTAAAAATAAAAGCTAAGCAACAATTTTAATTAAAATGTCTGTCATTGTTTTAATTAGCTTTCAATTATAGATATACTTATAAAAATGTATGCCCTTAAAGTGAAATTAAAAAATATTACTATAGATTAATAAAAATTTTAATCATATATAAAAATATATATATTTTTTGCGTGTTTTCCTGAACTCCTAAGCATGAAGAGTCTTTTAACTGACAATAATTATCAACAAAATTAACTATTAAATACATTTCTTATAGTTTCGTTTCAAATTGTGATTAGTTTCTCTGAAAATTATAACACTGTACGTGAAAATATAGATAATAATTGTATATACTATATAGTAGCTTTCTCTTTTAACTATAAAAATACAAATGCATATGCATGTATGTTGTGTTCCTCCCTTCGAAATTTGAAGTTAAAATAATAGTATGCATGAATTTATTAAAATCTAAATAAAATATGGAAGGTATCAACTGTTTTCTGTATAAGTTTTCATATTTTTTTCATTTTATATTCTTAAATATTTGTCTTAATTTTTAAAAGAAATATTAACCTTTTCAAACCTTCTTTAACTATAAATTATTGACAACAAAATGAAATTCGCGTTTGTAGCAAACGTTAATTTGGAAAGCATATTTTTTTGAGTAACATTTAGCTTGCTTTACTTCAATCCGAATACTTTTCAGGTGCACAAGAGCTGCCTTATGCTAAGCTTTCATTTCATCTCAGGCATAGATCGACGGCTTAACAATGCCATAGACATAAAGTTACGCAGACAATTCTTTGCACACGACGACGTTTATCATAAAGTGCGCTTTATATTCGCCGCATTATCTAGAACTGCTCAATACACCCATCAAGCGAGCCCAGTTTGCCAACACATCACATGGCTTCCCTTCTCTCTGTGTTCCCCTTTCTCTTTCCTTTCTCGTTTATTCCCCGTTCAACTTGTAGCAGCTTCAGGTGCGGCTGCTTGTTGCTGCCACAACCATTGCTGCTGTCGTTGCTGTTGCTGTTACTGTTGCTGTTGCCATTCAACATTCAACATTCAAGTTGGGGCCATTTTGCTGACTGTTGATGATGATAATGGGCCTGGAGGTTTTGCCTCCTGGGGTAAGCAGCAACAACGACAGAAGCAGGAGACGAAGTAGATGCCGGCTCTTTGCGTACGACGTATAAATTTTTACGCATTTTTGATTTATGTGCACAAAAACAAAGCAACACAAATAAATTTGTGCGCGACGTTTTCTCTCTCTGTGCGAATATTGAAAATGCATTTTCACGAAAACAAATTGAAAATTCAAGCATTATTTTAAAGAGCCAAGCGGCAGATTTAGCAGCTGCACGCGATGCCGGCAATAACGTTAATGATTATGGCAACTCGGGCAAGGCGATAAGAAACCTTAGTAAAGGATGGAGAGAGGAGGGAAGTGGAGAGGGAGAGGGGCAAGCGCACCTGCCGGGACACATGTGTAAGCCGAAAGTTGCGTTGCTCTTGATGCTGTAGCCCAACAACAACAACAGCAACGACAACAACAACCTACAAGCCATTAAAAGTTTTACAATGCAGACACACGCACTTTTCCAGCAGTTGCCACGCCTACCGCCCGTCACGACCCCCCTCTCCGAACTTTTCTTGACTGTTTTTGTGGGGCGACGACTGCGTTGCAAAACATACAATTTTTAGGCACACACACTCTTTAGTGAGCCAACTGTATATCTAAATTTTGTGCTTTTTTCCTTTTTGCTTTCCTTTTGCCTGCCTGGCCAACAGTGCGCATACTTGATGCGCCGCCCCGCCTACCATAAAAGTATGCTCTGGCCATGATGGAAGACCACAACACATGCGAAGCAAAGTTACACCGGCGCCCAACTTGTTTTTCTCTGCATCATCTTTCTTTTTCCCTTCTTTTTTTTCTTCATTTCCTTTACTTTTTTGTGTGTGTCGAGGGCGAAAAATTTACAACAAGTAGGGCAAGTCAAGAAGCACTTGAAATATATTTCGCTGTCTTCTTCTACTTGTGCAACTTCCACTTTGCTCTCCTTGCGCAAATTTATGTTGCTTAGACATCCAGTTTAAAGTGCCATAGATCCTAAACATAAGCTGCTTTTGCGACAAACGACAGCAGCAGCAACAACAACAACAACAGCAAAGACTTCTTACGACAGAGCCTTCTAAATACCTTCGTAATTGTCGGATTCTGCGAAAATGCGAAAAATTACATTCGGCATTCGCTTCAAGTGCTGACCAACCATTTAACAAGAGTTGGCAGAGAATTCTTTAAAATTTAAACAACTTCAATCAGAGCTCAATCAAGAGCTTTGCACACGGTTTAAGCCAATTAAAGTGGGAGAGTGATTAAGTGGTATATTAATTAAGCATAGAAAACACTTTAACAGAAATTTGTAAATTGAATTCAAAGCTTTAAAAGTTATATATGGTAGCTTCAATCGGAGCTCAATCAAATGCTTTGCAAATGGTATAAGGCAATTAATGTGGCACAATAATGAAGTGTTAAACAGCTTCAGTTCAATCAGAGGTCAATCAAGTTTTTAACAAACGACAATTGAAGGCAATTAATGCGGGTCAATAATGATAAGAGATTAATTGTAGTTTCGAATTGGAATACAATTTAGATATTTTCGACTGACTGATTCATAAGAGATTGAGACAATACCATACAATCAATCATATTTCAATCAGGCAATCACTTGATAATGTTTCAATAGACTTTTCATCAAGCATTAAATTTAAAAGAGTTGGGAGATAATTCTTCAAAAGTTTAAGAGTATTAATCTTGTGACAATAATGAAGAGTGACTAAATGGTAGTTTTATTAGTCACAGAAATTACGATAATAATAAATTTAAAATTTGAAGTATTTTTAGATGAGTTAAATAGCGTAAATCAGAGCTCAGCAGCAATTTATGAGCAATGTTCACAGACCAAGTCAATTAATGTGGGTCAGTAATAAAAAAACTTATGTACTGAATAATAAAAAAAATTACGTCAATTTTTTAAAAGTTAAACAATTTCAATTATAACTCAATCAAGAGTGCAGCAAACGACAATCGAAGACAAAAATTGTGGGTAAGTAATGAAAATTGAATTATTAGCATATTAATTATAACAGAAAAGGGCTTCAAACATGAAAGAGATAAGAAATATAGCTAATAAATGAGCTTCAATCAGAGATTGATCAGGAATGATGCGCACTTTAATTTGAAAATGTGAAGCAAACTTTGCTGTCAAATATTTCAATATATTATTCAATGATTGGATTTAAATAAAAATATACATTTTACTTACCAAATTTGTGCTTTAGACAGCATTAAACAGCATTTCACTTAATAGCTTAAACACTTAGGCACTTTTCACATCACTTTTCAATCACAAAATAGAATTGACACAGCACTTAAAAAAAAAAAAACAAAAAATTTCACTGAAAAAAATAGAAAGAAAAGATTAATATATTTCAAAGTCGACAAACAAAAGATTCTACTTAAGTATAAAAGAATAAAATTCCGTTTTTTTAATACTAAAATCAATCAATCTGTGTTTAATCAACTATATTAAAAGAATTAAGTTCGCAAGTCTAAAAAAATTAAAGGTAACAAGTCGCATTTGATGTGCAATCAAGCCGAACTTTAGAGTGCTGTTCTAACAAATTGCAACGCAGTACAATCACAGTTCAATCAAAGAGATCGTATTTCAATTGAGTTGAAGTTTAACTTAATTTATTGCCAGAAATTGAAGCTTGCATCTTTCATTACCATTTGCTTTTACCAAAGCTCTAGAGTTTCTACGAGCCATAATGAGTTTTGGTAAGCCAAGCACTCAAGTTTATTAGGGGTCTGTTGGGAGAGAGAAAGAGGGAGAGGGAGAAGGAGGAGGAGAGGGAGAAGGAGGAGGAGAGGGAGAAGTTTACCTTCAACTGCTGTGGGCCGCACCTCATTAAAGTTACATACTGCTGTTGCTGTTGCTGGTTGCTACTACTATTTTTGCTCGCTGCTAACAAGCTATTTCAACCTGCATAAAGTTGCACGCACAGACATCGAGTGAGTAAGAGTGTGAGAGAAGGAGAGAGGGAGGGAGAGACACGCACATAATCCACACTCACACACACACACACACATACGCCACCCACATGAGATTGCCCGGGGGAGCACACTCGGCTGTCGTTGCTGTGACAGCAAAGATAACGCGACAGCAACAGCAACTGTGGCAGCAACATGGTGCGAGGATTGTTCAATGCATGTGTGTGTGTGTGGCAAGCAAATGACCAGCAGAACACAGCACAGCAATGGACAGAGAAGAGAACAGCACAGAGAGTCGGGTGTGATCTATGCCTATCTGATGTATTTTAATGGCGCTCACATATATTTTTCATTATTGCTGCTGTCACACAAAAAGCGCAACAAAATAAAGCGGCAGCAGCAGCAGCGAGTGAGAGCAGCAAATTGAATAAGCATCGACTATTAAATACCCTAGATTGTACTCTATCTCTACTCTACTCTATTTTATAAATTTACAGAACATCAAATTTGTTTAATCAACGACTATTAAATACCCTAGATTGTACTCCATCTCTACTCTACTGTATCTTATAAATTTGCCGCCTTCTTCCTTAAATCGCAGTCATAAAATCACTTGCCAAATCCCACTCACAAAACTCGCTCACAAATAGTTCACTTAAGTCCATAGTGTAGCGCTTAAGCCTCCCTTTTTAGCTGCCTCATTCGCATTACGTATACGCTATGTCAGCCAGACACTGACTAAATTTATTTTGTATACACGCGAGAACACAAAATTTCGCGACTGCATCCTGCCAGAGGCACAACTCAAAACCCCAACGAGTTGTGGGCTTATTTTGCCACGCCCCCCCAATTTCAGCCTCTCTCCTCTCTAACACACACACACGGCCCAGTTCTCGCCCTTATCTGGCGCGAGTCGTTGCGGCATTTTGGGGATTCATGCGTTGCGGCGCGCAATATTTTTTATGGCCTCGACCCCCACAGCAAAAAACAAAAAAAAAAAAAAAAACAAACAAAAACAAAAACGAGGCAGCAACGTTGTAATTGCAATTTAAAAATCGATAAATTGCAATTAATTTAATGGTCACACAACGACATCGAGAGCAACAAATTTGAACAAATAAATCATGCCGCACGCTGCAGTCAAACGCAATGCGTTATTTCCATTCAATATGCGAGCAAAGGTAATGGGAAATTGGTGATAAGAAAAGCTAGCTGCAGATATGCTAAACTCGTAGACCTTTTGAATAAAGTCTGCTAAGAATTCTCCAATAACAAGACGATATAAAACTAACAAACTAAATATAATAATAACGATTCCTGAAATTTGGATGCGATCAGATAAAATCATTATATCAACTTGTAATTACTAAAAAAAGAAGTTAAATACAAATGTGAAAACAAAGATAAAAACAAACTAAATAACATACATTAAAACTAGCGACTTGAAAAGCTGCCTGAAGATATGCTAAAATCTTACCATTTTTGTATTCAAAATTTTCCAAGAATTTCGCAATCCAAGTTAAGATAATGCTGTTTGCAGACATGCTTACGATTTCGTATTTCTCTATAAAATAATAATCCGAATCTCAATATTAAATATTCATTTAATACTTTAGACATTCAGCTTGTACTAGACAGCAAATTATCTCCGCTTAAAAAAGAACTAAATTCCTTCTACACCAGCTCATAAAAATTAAAAAACTTTATAATTTTTAAATTCGTGGAATTTTCACTGCAATATCAAAATATATATTTCCTACTTAGTGTCGACTTTTGAGCTACGCCAAACTGTGCTTAAAAAAAAATCTTAAGAAATTGTTATTTATGAAGGCCCAACGGGCACTTAATTAGTCACAACAGCAACAACAGAAACAAAAGTAACTGAGGCTGAGTCAGCTCCAATCCAAGAGGAGCGCATCAGACTAATGGATGGCCACAATTGTGAGGGATTTAAGTTGCCAAGGCGATGTGCCATGTGAAAAGAGGAAGTCGAATTAATAAAACAAAAGGCAATAACAAAACTAATATGCACGAGCATAAATTTATGCGGAAAATGAAGAAAACGTTCAAAAAAATTAAGAGGGTAGATTGCAAAAGTCAAGTCTATAGTGTGAGGCCAAGCAATTGATGGTCCGAGTAGCCCCTGGAGACCTCTGAAGAGCTTAATCGGACAATGAAATGTAGATATTACAAATAAGTATGGTATATTAAGAATTTATATTTGTAATTATTATGGGAGGAAAACATTTAGAAAATATCTAGTTTGCCTTTCCTTTTAGGCGATGTCATATTGGGTGTAAATATCTTTATATAGACAAATATTTAAGCTATCCATTGATTATTATAAATATGTTGATAGCCCTTATGTAACCCAAGACTTTCACTAAATAAAATTTAAGTATACTAGAAAATGCGCCACTTAATCGTGTATGAATGAATGAATTTAATTTTCAAGTATTTTATAATCTTTTTACTCTTAATAAAACTTTCTTTATACTGAGACTTGCTATTAAAGTAAATTTTAATATCTCTGAGAGAACCCATGACTTTCTTTGAGTAAAATTTAACAATAAGATATAATGGGTCACTAAATACTGAATCCTAACGTATGTAAAGTATTTTTTTAAACTTTAACATTATATTCAATAAATTATTGTCTACAAGATTTAAAAATAAATTTTAGAAGGCCTTCGACATCCTAAGAGGCTTCCATTAATTGAGAACAATTTTACAGCTTGAGCAATAAATGGTAAAACAGTTAATTAAGAATATGAAGCAATGTCAATGGTAATTTTTACAACTATTGAATGAATACCTACTTTCCTGTTTCCTTATTTAGTTATTTAAATTTAACTATGATAATATATCGTTAAATTCTTAAAAAAATAAATAAATAAATATAGCTATGACTACATATTAAGAAATGAATACATAAATTAAATATTATTAATTTCCTTGATTAGTTGCAATGAAAAACTCGTTCAAGTTGTAACTAATCTATTAAAATACATCAATATCAAATATTTATTCAAAATTAGCGCAATTAGCTTCAATATTCTGTTATTCCCTACCTTTTTTTTAATATTAATTTATATATATTATATTATCGCTAAGTACTTAATCAAAATAATTAGCTATGGCAATTGGCCAGCTAATTAATAAACGTTATTGATGCATAATAAATCTACAACTATGTTATTCAATGAAAAGCTGCTTTCCCATTCTCATGTAATCTTCTCAAATACTGCAATGAAAATCCCGTTTAAGCTTGAATTTATCTTCAAAAGTATTAAATTACAAGAATACCTATTGTTTCAATCCATCTGATGAATCCATCTTTGAAAAATATTGTCTTAGATATCGTACAATCGCAGCTATCAAAGTTATCAATTCATCAGTCGCGTCTTTTGAGACGTACTTAGCATTCAAATGCAACTGCTTTGCTTCGCTTCGGTATTCCAGTGGGGTTAAAAAAAATGGAAGCACATCGAAAGTGAAATTTTAATTAAACTGCCAGAGCCATTTGTAGCCATGGCAAATGAGAACTGGAGCATATTTTAAATGCAGCAATGAAAAACAATTTGCCAGCCAAAAAAGCGCTGAGGGTCGTCTTTGGTCCTTGGTCCTTGGTCCTGGTAACTGGCAACTGGCATTTGCATAATTTCCACCCCAGGAATGGGTGAAAGGCGTCGGCTCAGATTCGAGCATCGCTGCTGGGATTGCTGATTAGGTGCCTGCCATCGACTTCCACTCTCTTCTCTCTTTTCTCCTCCCCTTTATTCGCCTTGTTGCTGTGGTCCAGCAACGCAGCATTTAATTACCAACCAACCACGGCGGCAACTTCAGCACAAAAACACAAAGAGAAAAACACGAACGGAGGGGAGCAGAGAAAACAGGTTAGGCCACCAGATGAAGACGCGGCAGGACGTGCCAGGACATTGCCTGTCTTTCGCTTGCCGGCTTGCCAACAGCGAAAACAAAACCTAATTTTCTCAAATTTCCAAACGACCAACAACAACGTCAACAAAAACGACAACAGCAAACGGCAACGACAACGCTGCCAATGTTCTTTCTAGCCAAACGTTTAGGCCAACAATGTCGGCAAAATATGGCGCAGTTTAAGTGCGTTCTATTTGAGGAGATGCCAAAGTAATATACACTGCAACAAAAACATTCGATAACTTGCTTGACTGCTGCATAAAATACATACTACATTGTAAGAATTGTTTAGGAATTTACGAAAAGTGGTTCTAATACTACAACAAAAATTGATACCATGCTAAAGCAACAGTTGAGATTGCTCAATAACCCATTTTTAATTAAAGCAAAACAGTGTGGTATTTATTTCAAAATATACCAATATACAAAAAATATACTATATTCCCTATGATACATTGGCATACATATCTATACATTCAAAATGTAACATAGAGTGCAAAATATAGATATGACATATGAGATTGTCAGTCAAAGCAAAATGTTGAATTTTTATACCAGCTCATAAGATAGAAAAGTATTATATGATAACTTACTGCCTCCATAAAATGTATGTAACAGCCAGAAGTCATCTTCTACCCTATAGAGTTTATTAAATGTAAAAATTTGTTTGCTACAATTGAAATTATTAATAAGAGCTTTGTCTAACTTTATGTAAATGCATTTTTTTTAATCATTACTTCTGATTGCCTCTCTTTTATTAGTGAAAGATTTTCTACATCATTCATATTATGCTATCAGTTAGATAGATTGTAAATAGACAGAATATATAAAAAAAATTCATATTATGTGCATTTTTTAAATATTTAATAGTATTTAAAATCTGGCCTGTCAATTATAACACACATAGTTCTTTTTCTTGTTGTGTATTTATTTTAATAGGCTTGCAATGTTAATGCTCAAATATTTTATAAATACTCAGAAATTATTATTTTTTAAATAAAGATTTGTATTTACTCGGCGTTTGTTTGAAATAAAAAATTTGTGATTTGTAGTGCAACTTATTATAAAGAAAACTATCTTAGCTACATATAACAAATTGCATGAATAACTGTGGTTCAATTTTGTGCAGTGTAGTCGCGACTAGTGTTGCAGGAATATGTTCTTATGAGATGCGCGAGCTGCTGCGTTGTCTTCATTGTTGTTGTAGCTCAAACAGGTTTCTGTCTCTGCAATGCGACTCGCAATCGCACACACACACTTACACACACACACACACACATACAGTGACAGCAAACAGTAAGAAGCAGCAGAGAAAGTACAATAGGGAAAATAGAGTAAAAGCAAAGCAACAAACAATGATTTTCATGGTACGTAAAATTAATTAGGGCACTGAGACAAAAATCCTCAAATTTCAATGAGCTGCGCAGTTGACGGCGACGTCAAAACGCACACACACACACACACATGCACATAGAAAGACAGAGACACATAGACACACAACTAGTGGGTGGCAGGTTAAGCCCAGGTGGAGAGGGGGGCGGCGTTGAGGCATGCAATGAAAACAAGACAGAGAAGCACAACTAAAAATACCAAAGGGAAAGGCTGACGGGGGGCAGGGGGCGGGCCAGCTGGCAGAGGCTTGGCTTGGCTTGGTTCAGAGCCGAAGGATGCCGGGCAACATAATTACTCTCCCACTGTGTGCGTTTATATGTATGTATGTATGTGTGTGTGTGTGTGTGTGTGTGTGTGTGTGTGTGTGTGTGTGTGTGTGTGTGTGTGTGTGTGTGTGTGTGTGTGTGTGTGTGTGTGTATATGTATGTGTGTGTGTGTATGTTGTGCGTAGGCTGCGTCTGTCAATGCAACACAAATTCTTGGACGTCGCCGTCGCAGTCGACGTTGGCGTCGCTGCTGCGCGTGTTTCCTGTGTTGAGTATGTACCTCAGCAAGCGGAGCTTTTACATAGCCCAAAGCAGTAGCAATGTATGTGAGTGTGTGTGTGTGTGTGTGTGTGTGCTATCAGTAACAACAACAACAACAACAACAAAAGCATCCTCGAACATTTTTATTTTGTTTTTGTTTTTTAGCTGTTTTTATTTGGCCTAATACATAATTACAAATACATTTTAATCCCGAAAGTTTTTTAATTGTTTTTGTAGAAAAGCTGAAAAGCCCCCCTTAAAGCACACACACAAATACACACACACACACACAGAGTGGAAAATGCGAAGCGAAACGAATGGCAAGGATTGCGCTCAAATGAGCTGCGAGTTGAGTTGGGGGAAAGGGAAAGGGAAGAAAGCAAAGAGATTGCAGGCTGACATTTTGTTTTGATTGACATTTTCGAGTTTGTACGAGTGTAGTAAAAACTCAAGAGGGGGTCAGAGGAGGGGGCCAAAACGAGTACAGCAAATAAAAGAAGAGAAGGGGGAACACAGGTAGTTGCCAAGTTGCCAGGGCAAAGGTGAAGCGAAGAGAGAGGTGGGAGAAAGCGCTGCTGATTTTGATGGGCAGGTGCTGTCATTGAGTAATTTCTGAATGAAAGCGGATGCCACAAACGCACAAAAGCAGCAGCTGAAGCAAATGCCAAAAGCAATTCGAACACAGTTGAGTCAAATGCAAATGCGCAATGGGAATACGCGAAAAAAGCAAAAGTAATGCGAATCAAAAGGTGAAGTGAGAAGCATATTACATTGGCAAAAAGGGTTACGAAAAAAAAAACTTATGATTTGGAGACAAATACAACATGAAAGAATGCTACAGTCCCCAAATCCATTAAAAGCAAAAAAAAGTGCGGTATTTTTCGTAAAATATATTAAGCAATATACCATAAAAATACTAAAATATACCGAAAGTCGTATACAAAATACATCATAGAGTATAAAAGTTAAGATTTTTCGTAAAATGTGTCAATTAATTTACCATAAAAATACTAAAAATATTCCGAATATACCATAGAATATAAAAGTTTCAGTATTTTCGTAAAATATACCAATTAATATGCCATAAAAATACTAAAATATATCAAAAGTAATATACCAAATATACCATTGAGTTCTAAACACCCTATTGGTAGGAAGTAAAGTATACTTTAATTTTAAGTATACTTTAATTGCAATATTTTTGAAATTTTTACTTTAAATATTCTTAAAATATGATTGCACTTATTTCCAAATTTTTCAAAAAATCTTTAGGTAATGTATTCAATTAGTATAATTTATGATGTATATTTCATAGCATATGTTTAATAATTTTATAGAAATTCTTTAGCAGTAAGAAAGTATTGAGATTATTAAGCATTATTTATTAAGCTTTTAATAATATTAAATAACATATTAGTGATATTTTAGTATGAAGAACATTTTAGAGTATATAAATTGACATTTTGCCCGTAACTTCATATAATTAAAATAATACTAGCATTTTGTTTTTTTTTATGGTATTCTGTAAAAATATTCAATATTATGAAATTTGTGCTTTTATTGCAGTTAATGATACACAATTACTATAATGAACTAAACTACGATAATCAATTACTCAATTTAATGATTCATTTCATTGTTGTATTTATTTGAACAATATCAAAAAATTCTTCACGTTTTTATTCAGATTCTCTAGGTGTAATATATTTAATGATGAGGTATCACTATAATAATTAATGATATTGTTGCTATAATTAAAAATTCGTTAGCTGATATATATTTAAGTAAATTATTTTTTAGTACTTACATATGTATTTCTAATAATGTAGTTATCATATAATAATGTAGTTGATGCTTAACATTGAAATAATCATTTAGTTTATGTTCTGTTTATAATTTTCTTCAAAAATTTATCAGCTGATATTAAAGTCAATGATTAACCACACAAGAGTGTCAATTTCTCACAATTAACTAAAACATTTGCTGACATTTCAACGCTCATTAGCATTTCGCATGCTTTGCCTTTCTGAATTATATGTTGTGTATTTAACTATTTATCTCCAAGGTATTTAAATCCAGGCTCGAGCACAAAAACTGAATGTTGGCAATTAAGTTTAAAGGAAACGAGTTCAAACCACTTTCCCCGCTTGCCTAAAAAAAAGGAACCGCATACGAAGACATTTGGCACGCACTTGATGAGGAAACCAAGTTGAAAAGGAAGGCAAAAAACCCGCAAAAGCCTCAAAAAAGGCGAAAAAGGGAAGGCAACTCATCTTTAAACTAACGCACCGCAAGAAAGAGAGGGAGGAAGGGAGAGTGGCATATAAATTCTCATTGCTATGCACCGCACATGAAGCAAGACTCGAGAGACTAGAAAAAGAGGCAGCGACCCACATAAGAATCAACACAAGCAAATGAAATTTTTGTGCTTGTGCAGTGCCAAAAACTACGCAGAAGTCGCAATATTATATAGGTCTATATACACGCTACGAACAAAGAACAACAACAACAACAGCAATCAACGTCAGTCACAATGCTGCACACGCACAAAAAGCGCCAAAATTACAAACGCAGCGAGCGGTCTCGCTTTTCGTAGGCTTCCAAAAGTGCTTTTTATTTTTTGTTGTTATTCTTGTTTTTTTGTGGGTTTGTGGGTGGTGGTGGCGCCTCAATAAAGGACTGCAGCCGCAGTCCACACACACACACACACACACACATAGAGAGAGAGTTTCCCTTTCCCTATTCCATTAATGTATATAGAAGACGCACACGCACATCTTTTCGGCTATATACTTGAATGTCGAGGCAGCTGCAGCCGCAAAAAGGAAGCCACCCAACTTTCCCCACTCTTAGACAACTGCCTCCCTTCAACCTCTCCCCAATGTACCCATGTCAAAGTCAAGCCACCACCAAAAAGCAGCAACAGCAACAACAGCAGCAGCGACGCCCCAAAGTAAATGAAATGTACGCCCTGCAGTTTTTTCGGTTTTTCGACTCGACTCGCCTCGACTCGAGTTGAGTTTGGAACGCGAAGCACGAAGCCGAGCGTCGCCCATTTCTGTTTTCTTGAACGTCCTTGATCCTTGCAACGCCAGGCAACAACAACAATAAAGGGGCGCCTGCTGGTCGTCTTCCCAAAACACAAAAACACACGCACACACACACACACACTCACAAAAGGGGAGCGAAGCAAAAAGCATAGCATACTTTTTTGGGGCTGGCGGCGGGTTGCGTTGCGTCGCCTGACTGACGCCTTATCAGTTGTAAAAACAAAACCGGAAGCCCACACACACAGACAGGAAGTCGCAATGCGTGCGACAGAGAGACAGCTTAGAGTGAGACAGCAATAGCAATAGAGGGACAAAACGTCGACGAACTTTTCAGGGTTTTTCTCTCTCTGTGTTGAAAAAGCGAAAGTGAAAAGCTGCCGAAGGTAAAGGGCAAGGCAAAGAAAGTGAAAGTGCACAAAGTGCGCAGCAGCAAAGAGAGCAGAGAGCGACAGAGAGAGAGAGAGAGAGACAGAAAGGCAGAGAGCGTAAGCGAGTTTTCACTCGGAGAGAGCGAGCGCAAGTGCAGAGAAAAGAGAGCGAGAAAAGTGCGCTTCACACACAACATCGCTGCAGTCGCGTCTCAAGAAAGCGCTACGATTTTTAATGGCCGCAATGTCCTTGGCCAAGCAACGTGCCGAAGGATATTTGGCTGACACTGACGTCGGCAGCGACGTCGACGTCGACTGCAACGCCGGCAGCGACTGCGACGCGCTAGCTTCGCTTGCATTTACTTTCACTTTCGGCTTTGGCCGCGAACTTGGCAAACAACCCCAGACCCAGGGACAGTCCCCCTTCCCCCTTTCTCGCACACACACACACACACACCCCCTCTGGCTCCTTTGCAGGCTTGCATATAATGTACTTTTTACAGGCAACAACAGATGCGGAGGAGCGGGGGAGGCAAACAAAACTTTTACCCCAAGAGCTTTCTGCATTTTTTCTTTTTATATTTTACTTTCGCTTTCACTTTTGTTGCTGTTGCTGTTGTTGCGACTGCTGCTCGACGCAAGTTTATTTTTGACAGTGTTTTATGCCCTGTGGCCAGGACACTGCAGCAATGACAACAACGAGGGGGTGGGAAACGGGGGGTGGGAGAAGGGAGTTTTGACGCTGTGTGCGTCGGCCCCAAAATGACAAAATAATGTAATTTGGCATTAGATTTATGCGTGCTGCGCCTCCTTTTGCTTATGGCGCGTGTCCTGCTGGAGTCCTGAGAGAGACAAGAGGCAGGGAGAGAGAGAGAAAGACAAAGAGAGAGAGAGAGAGGGGAGGAGGAGGGAAGTATACAGCGCAGCAAGAAACGCAGCAAACGAGCCACAAGAAATAAAAAGAAAACGCAGCGTCGACTTTTCCTTTCTTCCGCTGCTTATTCTTCTTCTTCTTCTTCAATAAGAACTTCCTGCGCCACTTTCCACCTTTTTATCCCCGCCCCCCCGCTGAGAGACTTGTGCTGCTGCTGCTGCTTCTGCAGCGCCTTATTTGCCACGCTTCGTGTCCTGTTTTTATTTTCACTTTCTTCGTTTCAGTGTTTTTTTTTTTTTTTGTGCTTTTTATATGTTTTGTTTCCTTTTTGTGTCATTGTTGTTGTTGTTTTAAGCCGCTTGTGCAAATTTAGGGCAGGTTTCATTGACGCTTTTCCTTTTACATTTTCGTTTTCACTTTCCTACTTTTCCTTTAGCTTCTAGGCAAAGTTTATTTTTTTGCTTTCTTTTTTTTTGGCAAAACTTTCAAGTTGCCGCAAATTGAAAAATGTCAACAAAGTTTAAAGTGCGAGGGGCGTGGGCTTTAGAGGGACGCTACGAGTTGGTGGGGGAGGCGGTGGGAGTGGCAGCATTTCATATAGAGCATGGAACAGTCAAAATAGATTGGTTATAATAATAAATAGGTTAAGCGAGAAAGTTGCTTTCCACTATGAAGGGATTATAACGAACTGCCTGAAAGTAGGCAACGGTTTTTCTACAACTGCCTGAAAGTAGGCAACACTTTTTATTTTATGGAAATTCGCAATGATCCTCAGTTTGCATTTGTTCATAAGAATATTTTTGAAAGACTAATTGAGAAAATATAGAATCGTTTCCTAAATAAATAATAAATTATTAAGTGATGGAGTTTTTGAATAGTAAAATATCGCTTCAAAAATTCGTTTATAATCTGTGTATCAAATTCAGTTGTCTAACAATTTATATTTAAATCTGCATTGCTCAAGTATGAATAAAAGGTGCCAAATGGAGACCATAAAATCTTGTTGAAAACGTAAATAGCTTCTGAAGTTGGTGAGGCAAATTTATCAAGGTAAAATTGTGGAATAAAAGTAAATAGTGCTAGTAAAATCTCTCTAAAAATGTGTAACAAGAAAGTGAATGAAAATCTGTATTCAACAACAATAATAGTTAAAAAAGCAATTTGTAGGAACTTCTAATAGATTAAATCTGAGAAACTTCTTTGTGTATTTCTTTATTATTACCTTGCTATTAGATGATGTTTTATTAAACATACAAATAAAATAAGTCTTTAGTGTTGTTCATTTATTAATTATTATTTAATCTTGTCAATCTTGTTTTGAGTATAATAAATACTTTAAAACTTAATTTCTTTGCATTTCATGATATGAATATTAAAATTTTGTCTGAGAGCCATATTCTAGCTCACATTTTTGCAAAAAGGAATTTTATTCATTATTTCAATTAAATTTTAATAATAATTTAAATGAAAATTTCCAAAAATCATAAATATTGCAAACGGCTGGCAGTGATGAATACATGATAGTATGGAAAAGCTAGTGAAATTGTAATATTAAAATAACTACAACATAATTAGAATTAAGTACTGTAAAGAAATATTTTAAAACGATGTATTATCGGACAGACTGTTAACCATAAAAATAAAGAGGATCACAATATGTGCTTTCATTCTATGCTATACATCTTCTCATTAAACATTTGAAGCCAATTCCATTAAAACGTTTTTGCTGAATTCCCCGAAGAAAGCACTAGAATGCTGCATTGTTTTATCTCACAAAAAAAAGAGGATAATTTGCGAGTCATTTTAAAGTTGTTTTTTGCTGAGGGGTTTCGAATTTTAAAGATGAAAACAAACAGACGCCCATTTTGACCAATGGCCATTGACCAATTGTCATGGTCACCTAATCCTCTGGCTGACAAAATGGCTCAGCCAACTAAGAGAAAAAGAGCCCACAAAAAGGGCAGAAAGCGATGGATATACAAGTCCTTAGCTAGGCAACAAAGCGGCCTGGCTAAGCATGTGGCAACAACAGGAGCAGCAGCAACAACAACTAAAAGATGATGAAAACTCCCACGCAGCGCAAGCGACCCAAGCTGAAAATCGTGGCCCTTGGCATAATAACTTTAAATGCAAACCAAGAGCAGCCTACAAAATGAATGCCAGCTGTGCTACATTTTCTGCTTTTCTTTTTTTTTTTGCTGTTGGTGGCAACTCTTGGGACTCTTTGGCCAGCGCAAGCATCTTAAAGGCTGCACATGCCACACGCTTCATGCTTCTCTCCTCTTCTGCTTTTGCAGGCGTTGCACAGCTCGCTCATTTAATTTCCAGTGAAAGACGCCCAAGGAGTAAATGGGTTTTGCATGGCATAAGATAAGAGGGGAGGGGAAAGGGCGAAGGCGGGTTATGGCAGGGGGAGGGACGGGTGGCAAAACTCTCTACTGTCAGTCAGTTCGCTTTGGAGGCCGTCACTCAGCTCGTCGGCTCAGCTCAAAAACTTTCTGGCTGCCACGCACAATTTTCCACTTTCAACTTTCCTCAACAGAGGGGGCAGGGGCAGCGAAGGGGGGGACGTGGGCGAGCTGTTGTTGCAGGGCGGTTTGCTGGGGGCGGGGATGTGGTGCGTGTGTATTGAGCTTTATGCTTGGTTGATGTTGCGATAAGCGGCAATGTTGCTGTCGTCGTCGTCGTCGTCGTTGTTGCTGCTGTTGTTATTGCCACAGCCGCAGCCGCAACGCTGCACACGCCACTCACACACACACACACACACACACACACACACACACATTGAGCTGGAGCTGGAAAAGCAGCCCTCGGCTCTATAACTTTGTGGTAGGGGGTTGAAAAATAGGCAGCAGAAAAGCAGTTGCTATCGTTGTTGTTGTTGTTGCTGCTGTTGGTGTTACTGCTGCTGTTGTAGTTGGCGCCATTGCCCAATGTAAAAGTTGCTGAAAAGTGTAACGCAGTCTGGCAAAAATGAGGTGGGGGGTATGTGTGTGTGGAAGGGGTGCGAGTTTCCGCAGTTTGCTTTCTGCTGCTGCCTTTAAGTTGTTGTTGTTGCTGCTGCGTCGCCTACGCGGCATAGTTTTAACTGTGCTATTGCAATACACTTGCCAAACTTGATAAACTTGACTATTTCACAATGTTTGTCACAGGAAAAGTTATCAAGCGACAATTCTTTTCACTTTTCTTATAAAAACAGATTCAATTTCATACTGTTTGCCAGAGGAAAACTTAATAAACAGATCAAGACACAATTTCCTTCACTTTTCGTAAATCAAAGCTTGACGCTTTCGATTGCATCAGAAATTCATATCAATTTGTAGGACCACAACTTTTTATACTAATTGAAAGGAAACTATAAAATTCGACTGTTCCAACTATTTGTTATGAAATTTTGTAATATGTTAGTTAATAAAATTTCCAAAATGCATAATGATAAGCTTGACTCATTTACAATGTTTGCCAGAAGGAAAGTCATGAAGGAGAATATGCTTTAGCTTTAAAAGGGCCATCTACAACAAACCACTTTCTAATGCATCGTAGTACTTATATTTTAATGCTCTAAATTGAGATGATAAAGAACAATTATAGTAAAATTATGTTCAGTTGTTAGTAAACGAATTTCGTAATAAAAATTTAAGTAAAGCAATTTAAGAAATTGTTGCGAAAATGAAGAAAACGTTGAATGTTAGAATGTGAATGTTAAAAGTAAAGTTCAAGCAGAATGAAGCACTTAAAGTAAAGATTAAGAGAAGTCGAATACTTGTAATATAATAATAGAAACATTTCTTGTAAGTAGCTGATATAAACAGACTGAGCTTACATGCCGAATTTTAACTGTTGGTAAAGAAATTTCGTTGTATATAAATCTATATTTAAAAACTGAATTTTAAAAAATCAAAGTAATAATAGAGAATATTTGCAAATCTAATAAAAAGGAATGTTTAAACTAAACATGAAAAGAAAACAAAAATTTTATAATAGAAACATTTTTTGTAAGTAGCTTGAATAAGCAGACTGAATTTAAATGCTAAATTTAAATTACTAAATCAATTAAAAGAGACATTTCATTACACTATTTATAATGGTGTAATATTAATATAATATAATTTTCTGTTTATTCCAACCATTCATTTTAAATAAAATGCATTTGCAATACTTATCGTCTAACAAATTAATAATCTATCAATTGACATTGTAAGTGATATCAACATTACATTTTATTTTGAATACATTTCATTTTAATTTTATATTCTGCTGTATTTGCATTTAGTTAGATAAAATATTAATCAAATTATTCATATCTTAATATCATTTTGAGATTTATATTTTGCTCTATATTTTGCTCAATTAGTTAGAATTTTTATGACAAATAACTTCTATTCATCATCATAATCTATCAACAATTTATTATTAACAATTTTAAAACAAATAAAACCGAATCTGTAAAATATAATTGATCGTAACTCTTGAAAGTGCAATCACCATGCACGCTTTATGTGTGCCATAAATATTTCTACTCTTTAACATGCATGAATGAAAGAACGGAAATATTTGCTGTGCAGACAGAAAATAAAGGGGAATTCTCTTCATACAGAGAAATATGTAATATATGATGACATTCTTTGGCTCTTTAACCACTTTCTTGTCTCCTTTCTATCTTCTATCCCCGTTCCATTTCCCCGCTTCGTTAGTGTAATTGTGTTTCGGTGCATCCCAAATGATTTCCTGTTGGCTCCCCCAAAAATTCACGCACTTTTTCTGCTATGTCTCTATGCGAATGTTATAGAGTGTGTGCGCTCCTCTTTCTGTGTAAGTGTGTGTGTGTGCGTAGAGGGGGAAGGAGGTCTTTTGCTGGTATGTGTGTGAAAGCAAGTACATAGAGGCGCCGTTATGTGCGCAGATTGCCCAGCAGCAGAAGCAGAAGCAGAAGTAGCAGCAGTAGATTCGCCTTTCGCTTTCGTTTCATGCCACCTAGAAACTGGGAGTTTGGGACGTGAAGCGAGGGAGAGCGAGGGAGGCCGAAAAACTTTCGACATCAAAAAGAACTACTTTCGATAATCACAGGCCTGGCGCCAAAGGAATTACTTTTGCCGGCTGCGCGTTTGCCGTTTTTTTACAGCTTTATTTATTTATTTTTTTTTTAGCTACTCTCTTTCGGTTTAAAGTTTGGCGAATTATTTGACGTTGCCTGCTTTTATGCGCATACACAATTTTTTGTGTTTTTTATTTGCGGCAAGTTGCTCATTTTTATGCATTTTTTTTTTACGAGCATTTTATGCGTTTATTGTTTTGCGGTTTAACACGATGAGGTCAGCGAACATTTTCTCACCAACAAAAATAAAAATAAAACATCAACACAAAAATATCCAAAATGCTGCTCACAATGCGCTTATTAATTTCGTTAAACGAATTGAGTTTCCCCTTCCCGGCCCTTGTTGACTGACATTTCCCCAAAAACAATCCCCCTTTGCAACCCCATGCCTAAACAATTATTTGTGCTGTGCTCAATGAGGACATCAAAGCGCAGGATTTGAATCAAATGACATCATTCTGAGCTCAGTCGGGGAAATGCAATCGGAAAAAGGAAAACTGTGCAAACTGTGTGGTGGTGGGTCGGGTGGTTGATTCACAACCGGTTTGCCGTGAAAACTCTTTTTGCCAAAAGCTAAACTGTTGCAGTCGCTAATTTTCATAAGGAAAACTTTTCATTAAAGAGGGTTGCTTACCTTGACACAGAGGATGGGGATTATTAGCATGCAATTCTATCAAATCGGAGATCAAAAATTAAGGGAAAGTTTTAATACCACATTGTGCATTGCCGTTAATCCGTAGGAAGATTAATGACGACTTTCAAAAGATTGCAGTAGAATCTATTAAAAATAATTTATGAGTAACAAACGTAAGCAACAATAACATTGAAGAAAATAGTTAATTATATTTTCAGTTGTGCCCTAGATACTAATACAATAACAATTGGAATTTTCAAATTCAAAACTTAGCGGGTTTTTAAACTTGCGCATCCAACTTGATGTGGTTAAAATTTTGCGTACGCAACCAACTTCAATTGAGTCAAATATTGCGTGCGGAGCCAACATCAAGTGAGTCGTAACTTTGCGTGCCGTTAACTCAATAACGCTGCGAAACGCTTGTTACGTTACGTGAGCGTATTGCGCTACGTACAGCATTCTTGCGCAATGTAGCTCATTTTGCGTAATACTACTTGTACAAAATACTACACAAACTTTAAATATTTCAAATATTTATGACACACAGCAGCGTTTGCCAATAACAGAATATATAAACTTGACAAAATCCATTGATGCTTTTCACTTTATATTATTTTGTATAGGCATTTGTCAAAAAATTCGTATAAACTGATTTGGTATTTTTGGCTTGCTGCAAACGTTCACTCTGGTTTTCACAGCAACAGCAAAGTAGACGGACGACGTTGGTCTCGTCAACGAGATTTTCGATACAAAAACAAATAAGTAACAAACTAAACTCAAGCCACAAGATGATGAAAGCCGTCTCCTGTGCCCTTGTGCGCTCCAACGCACAAGCGCTGTCCACGGGCCTGCGTGCAAGCGGTGTCGCTGTCAATGCCGTTGGTAAGCACAAGTCATCTCTGACAACGACGACAGCAACAGCCGAGTTACATAATGTAGGCGCCCCAAGTGTATGAATTATGTATGGAGGATGCAAACACGGATCAACTAAATGCAATTTTTGCAATGTTTTCAACTCTGCAATTGCTAAAGTTGCGAGTTTCCTTACGTAATTTCAACATAACCTCCACCCCCGAGACAAGTGAAAACAGCTGATTGGAAAGCGCACACACACGCACAAAACAACACTACTGACACATTTAATGAATGGGATACTAATGCATTTTCCTGTTTCAGCTACGCGCCAGGGTCACACCGATCTGCAGGTGCCCGACTTCTCTCCCTATCGTCGTGACTCGGTGCAGGATGCACGTCGTCGCAACCAGACAACAGAGGAGCGCAAGGCTTTCTCCTACTTGATGGTTGGTGCTGGCGCCGTTGGAGGTGCTTATGCCGCCAAGGGACTGGTTAACGCCTTCGTCAGCTCAATGAGCGCCACAGCCGATGTGTTGGCCATGGCCAAGATCGAAATTAAACTGGCCGACATCCCCGAAGGCAAGTCGGTGACGTTCAAATGGCGCGGCAAGCCATTGTTTATTCGTCATCGTACCCCAAGCGAAATTCAAACGGAACGCGGTGTGGCCACATCTGAATTGCGTGATCCTCAGACCGACGATGTGCGTATTTTTCGAATATACTCTTCTAGCTTCATATACTAAATTTGTGTGTTACGTTACAGCAACGCGTCGTTAAGCCCGAATGGCTTGTGGTGATTGGCGTTTGCACGCATTTGGGCTGTGTGCCAATTGCGAATGCTGGCGATTGGGGCGGCTATTATTGCCCCTGCCACGGCTCCCATTACGATGCATCTGGACGCATTCGCAAGGGACCGGCGCCATTGAACTTGGAGGTGCCCACTCATGAGTTCCCCGATGAGGGCACCTTGGTTGTTGGTTAAGCGTTATGTTTACCCCTTTTAAGCATATAAAGCCCGCGAGTCAGCAAACAATATAGTGAATGGATTGATGTAAATTAATAATAAAACAACCAAACAAACATTAAAACTGCAATCAAATTATTGTCTTACCTTTAAGCACAACGTTAATTTGTATATTAGCTTCAACATATTTTCGCATTTACTAAAAAGCATTTTAAGCAACCGCACTTGCTCTTAATACATAAAAACAAAAAAAAAACACGCGACGCAAAGTTTTAAACACGAGTAAAACGAATTAAAATTTTATTTTTGCAAACGCGCAAAAAGTTCGGAATAACTGAAATAAACCGAATCGCGCACAAACTGATTTATCGACAGAGTTATCGGCCTCCTTATTAATCGTTGCTCGATAATACGCTGAGCTTAGGCGAACATCTGTTTGAATGCACTTTACCGACCAGCTGATTTAAATTAGCGTCAGTTTGAAATTGAACGAGTTGTTTTTGATTTAATGCAATTAATTTGTTAATTTGCCTTGTGGAAACATGTGTTTGTATATTTTGTACTTATTGGAGCAATATGGTAAGATTTATTTATTTTTGTATACTTTAAGGAATTCGCGGTGCAAGGTTGACAATTCATCTGCCATGTTTTTCATAAGTTTTAGCTCTTCACGCTGAATTGCCAATTTGGCCTCTTCGATGGCCAGTCTTCTATCTGATTCAGGTTCAAATTCGCTTGTAGCAGCAGTTACATTGTCTTCTTCTTCTGATGATGATGCGAAAGTTAAATAACTGTTGATTGAAACAGGTCGTTCAGGGGATGTGAAAGTCAATTCACTCTTGAGTGAAGCGGTTTCTTCAAAAGTCTCAGGCTCAAAGATTTCTGCCGTTGAAGATTTCGCCTTTTTCGACGTTTCATTATCGCCTATTGGCCAAATTGCAGAGTCGTTGCTGTCGTCGCTGTCGCTATCTTCCAAAGGAGAAAAGTCTGTAACAAGTAAAGTATTGAAATCTATTCGTAATTTAATTTGCAAACACAAACCAAATTTTTCCGTAGACCATACGTTGTGGTATTTCGTTTCTTTCAATATATTATGCACTTGATCAAAATATTCCCAAGAAGATTGCTCTCCCTTCAAGTGATGTTCCAGCATTTCCTTTCTGTAAAATAGAGAAATATAATTATAAACTCTATTTAATTACTAGGCATACTTACTTGTATTTCTTAACCATGTTATCCATTTTTGATTTAATTTCAGTTTTTCTTGCTTTATATTTATGCATTTTCAATGCAATTTCTTTGTGTACTTGAGCTCTTTTTTTGCCCGCGCGCAAATTCGGAATGTTCTCCTCCCACAGTTCCAGAAACATCTTCGTGGGCTCTTTACTCCAATCGAAGCGACTGCCGACATGTTTCAGTGCTTTCTCAACTGAAATTCATAAATAAATGTAATAGATATTTAAATATTTTACAATTGGCTCCACTTTTGTTTACTTTTCCTCTTCTGCATCGTTGTGTAGTGACCGCATTGTGGTATGTCGAAATGCGGCATTTAGGGCTGGCAAATATACCAAAAATACCAACATAATAAGTATATTGTATGGTTCAAATCTTGAACAGCTGTTCGATATTTTTAAAATATAAATTGTGAATATTTATATGATCAAGGGACAACATTGTGAAAGAATGCCCTTTTAAAGGCATGAAGAGAACACGTATAGAATATCCAATAGCCTTACAATACATGTTTACTTATTCCTTAAAAAGTAATGTACAGCCGATATATTTATGGCCAGCTGGCAACGCTCTCAACTCAGCTGGCAACGCTAGTAGACTGGCTAACAGCTGGCAGCGTTTACTTGCATTTTGCTTATTGTGCATCTTTTGTTTTTGTTGACACGCGAAAATTGCCAATAAACAATGGCCGAGGAAATTGACGATAATGATTTTTATCGTGAAAACTTCAGTGCCGACACAGACTGGGAAGTATTCAACGCACAGCTAGGCGATTTACTGCGCAAATGGGAAGTGGACGTCGATATTGGCGTCCCACTGCAGCCTGAGGAACTCTTCCACTGCAAATGGCAAATCGAAACCAAAACATTGGACATGCTGCACAATGGCATTGCCGTGGACTACTACGAGGCACAGCTGGCAGAACGTGAGCCACCAGCAGAGGGTCAAACAGCTGCAGGCGAGAGGTGTCTGCAACGCACCAATTGTCATCACGATTTGATGTGCAATTGGAATAGTTTTGGGCCGCCCATACGCAAATCCAGTGAGCTCCACACACTGGCCAGGATCTATGGACTGCGTCGCTTTGTGGTGCTGCATCCCGCTGGTGGCGGCAACAACTATATGAGGTCACCATCAGAATTCAATTTCATTCTGAGCGCTGCTGCTGTTGTGGCTGCCGAAGTGTCCAGTGTGGTGCCCATTTTTGTGCAGATTCATGATCCCAAGTGGAACTTTTACATGGGCGTCTCCTTGGCACCAGCTTTGCGTACAAATTTTAGACTGATTGGCCTCGAACAGACGCCCGAAGACTGTCGCTACTTGACGGGTTTGTTGACGCTCTTCCATGACAAGCTGCCCGCTTTGTATCCACGTGATGCCAAGATCTCGGTGCGTACCACCTACTCGCTGGATGCGGTGCGCATACGCATGCCCTTGTATGTGCCCTTCAATTGCTACACCGAGGATATTGCCATCGATGGCGATGTGGAGCGTCTGGATGTTCAAAATTTCTATGCCCTGCCTCATGGTTATGCTCCCGAATCGAGCACCGAAAGCTACTTGGTCTACACTTGGCCAGAACTCTCCGAGAACGTTGCGTTTGACAGCGAATTGCGCACAGATTTTGTGCCTGCCAAAGCGCCGCTGGGCAAGATTTATTTGTCTGTGGAAGCCTTTTCCTATCTAACACTTTGCTTGAGCGACTATCAAGCGGCGGGAAAAGTCTCACGCTCGTTGGAATCGTTTGTGGGCAGGAATTTTTCGGGCATCAGAAGTGGCGCTGAGCACACAAATCCCTTGGATAAGCTTACCGAACACAAGCTGACTGGCAGAAGGGCAGAGCGGAGTAACTATGAGCTGCCTTCACAGGCAGGACTCACGAAGAGTTTGCCGGGACCGATGAATGAGAGCGAACTCACAGAGCTACTCGCCTACTTGTTTCCCGATATGCATCCCCAAATAGCGTTGTATCCCTACTCCAAGCAGAGCTTCAAGGATAAGGTGAGTTAGGGCAACTCTTGAAATATGCATTTTAGATTAATTTTTGTAGATTTTATATATCAAATTTATTATTGTAAGCAAAAAAAATAGTATTTGAATATACTATATATTTTTATTCCATCACTTTAACTTTAGACTTTAAAGTAAACAACTCTTGGAATAATTTGGTTTATAGATAAAATATTCTGATCACTTTGAGTTATTGCGTGAATTAATTTGGTATTTTAATATACTATACTTACATTCCAACAGTTTAGATTCAGACTTATTTTAAACTTCTAATTTGGATTATAGATAAAATGTTCCGATTAATATAGTGTTGTAATATAATATACTTGCATTCCAACATTTTAATTGCAGAATTGCTTTAAGTAAAAATGTCTTTGAATATATAAACCTTTAATTTGGGTTATAGATAAAATATTCCGATCATTTTGAGTGATTTCGTCAATTAATTTAGTATTTTAATATACTATACTTACATTGCAACAGTTTAGATTCAGACATATTTTAAGTAAACAAGTATTAAAATATATAAACATTTAATTTGGATTATAGATCAAATATTCCGATCACTAAGATATTTCGTGAATTTAGTGTTTTCATATACTATATACTAAATATATATATTACTTGCATTCCAACCGTATAACTGCAAACTTATTTTAGGTAAAAAAGTCTTTGACTATTTAAACCTCTAATTTAGTTTATAGATAGAATAGTCTGACGACAATCGCACCATACATATATCAAAAAATTCCATGATAAAACGTGATAATTTTTGATATGACCCAAATTTATCATTTAATTCAAATGCAAAAATACTAAATTAAATTAGAAACTAATTTATTGAGGTTTTCTTGATATATCCATAACAGTTCCATTAAATTAGATTCAGACTGTTATAAATTTTAAGCGATCGGAATGTCCATTACTAAAGTTATTCTTTATAATATCACCTCTTAATCGCCGATATATTTAAATTCATTCTCTTGAATATCTCTCTATTGGCAGTTCGATCCCATGCGCATAAAGAGCGCCGTTGCAGATTCCTTGGTCAGTCGTCTCAGCTGTTTGTTAGCCACCTGCCACGCCCACTTGGGTGGCGTTGAGAGCATGGCCCAAGTGTGGGCGGCATTTACACGTCAACTGCGAGTCTTATGGGATAATTCGCTGACAGTGCCAGGGTAAGTATTTTTTTTATTAAAATTCTCGAAGAAGTTAACAAAAATATGCTTTATTTGAAACTTTGATGAGTACGAAACTAAAGATGTGATTTATGTATATTGTAGTACAAACAACACAATGGAACAGACAATAATTGCTCTAATTAAGTTTAGCTAATATGTGTGTAACACATTGGTGTATCTGTGTGTGTGTGTTTGTGTGTTGAAGCCGCAAAGTTAACATTTTAGTTAATATGTATTAACAATTTGTAACGCACATTTATGGTTAGAGAGTAACTTCATTCCGTTCTAAAATCTAAAATCGGGTGGTGTTCGTTATCGACTATCGTTTATTGGTGTTTTGTCTAGAGATGAGCCTTCTTCGATAACAGTTTATCACTGATCGATAGTAAGAATTTTTTGTGACTCTTAAGCAATTGAATTAAAAAACAAATAAAAAAAATGGAAATCAAATGAAAACCTGGCTCAAAGTCACGTTTGTCTTCTTGTAATTGGCAGTAATTGTAATCCATAATATGCATTCATATATTGCTCAATATGTCGGCTCTAAAGAGTGCTGCTAAACTAAAACTAAGCACGTGCTTCGTAATTTTTTCATCTAAACACACTTCAACTTGGTATTTTTGTTTTTTTTTTTCGCGCTGGTGCTAAGGCAGTTTATTAATTAATTAATTCATTGTAATTACGTTTAATACTAAATTTGATGTTCAATTTCATTTCTTACAATTATCTATTTGCGATAACTCAGTTGGGGTGTGGAGTTATCGATAAATACTTGGTTTATTATTAGCTAAATTTCTCTGCTTACTTTACAAGTGAAACATTTCGTGTTTATTTGCTTTTGAATTAAAATATATCCTACGGGGGGTTTAATTCTTTAGTTATTTATTGCCTACAATTGTTGTTTATTTTCTTTATTCCATATACTTGTTGTATAGTGTGTGTATACTTTTAAATTTATTGTTGTTCTTTTTAAATAATTGCTCCCGTTTTCCATCTCAATTGTGTGTTAGTCGTCTAATGCTCAAAGCGTTCATTTAACACGTCTCTCTCTCTTAAATCGATATATTCTAATAGATATATGTATTTATTTATTTACTTTGTTTTTCGTTTTTGCTTTTGCCTTACTTCACTAAGTATTTAGTGCCAGACATAGACGGTTGTGGGTAGCGTTTCGGTAATCGAACCGTAATCCCTGTCCATGGGCACTAAATATTGTTAACTGTCAACTGTGTTCGCACGGATTTTGCACTCGGCCAAATCCCCATCATTAAAAATGCTTGAAACTCAACGTCGAAGCTTAGGACTAGAAAATTTATGTACAAGGCTTTCACAATAAATATGCCCAAAGTGCCTACAAAATCATTTCAATATCGAAAACAATAAAAAAGTCGATTTAAATCAGATTAAATAATAATATACAAATTGAAAAAGCGTCTGAAAATAAATAAAATAAAAATTGCAGAAAATATTTTTAAATATCTCATTTAATAGAAAATAAAATTGAAAATAAAAAACAAAGCGTTTCAATAATAATAATAATTAAAATGCCTAAAACAACTGAAAAGATTTTGCATTTTCAAATACATAATATACAAACCAAAAGAAGCTTTAGTCCTTTGAAATCTCAAATTTGAAAAATAAATTAAAATTATTGACATAAAAGAAAATTCAGAAAATTAAAACGTTTAATTTTTTTAAGTATTTCGATTAATTTTTATTAAAATCGCACTACAAATTATAATTAAGTACTATAAATTAGGCAATTATTTGTTAAAACTTAGCACGCAAAGGTTTCGACTGAAGATTTTATACAAAAAGAAAACTAACTGGAAATTGAACTGATAAAATTAAAAATACCTCATAAGTTTAAGGCAGTAATTTTGCTCTACTAAACTGTTTGTAGAGCTTTTGGAATGTTTTATTTTTTTTCTCAGGTTTTCTTGCTGGGTTAGACAAGCTGCAAAATTCAAATATTTGAAATAATTATCTTGAGGTATTCAGACTTTAAAAAGAAAAATATTTCAAAAATTCTATACCTTTTTTTTTGTAAACTTGAAATAATTGTGGAAATTTCTTGTTCTGACTTTTTGCTCATAATTATTTACAGTGAAAGGTGTTTAATTATTTTTTGTCTCATCTAACCGTAGCTTAAACAAGTTTAGTTTAGTTTTTGTTCGTTTTTAAGACCTATTAAGTATTGCATATTAGTACCATATATTTTTAAGATATTGACTTACGTTTTAGTTCTTTGATTGCTTAACATTTGCTTCTCTCTCTCTACTCTTTCTCTGCTATCTCTTTATTTTCAAATATATATCAACTACTCGCACAGCGACAAAGAACCAAGGAAAGCTACAGATACAGTACAGAGTTACAAGATACAAGATACAATTGCAGTTTATATGTACACAAACAATTGGGGGAGGGCGAGAGGAAAGGGGAAAAGTACTTAACATATTCATTGCACTTCTCTAAACAGCATACAAAAATAGTTGGCTAAATTATGCAACTTGATTCTTGTGTCTGTTAACATTACTATGCAAATTGCTTAGGACACTACAACACCCAACAACAACAACAACATCAGCAACACAATTGCAACAACGACGACAACGAATAATGTTAACAACAACAAGGACAACAAGAGTTGGATTTTATTGCACTCAAAGCGTGTCCATGTCCATGTCCAATTCCAAGTCCAAGTCCGTGTCAATGTCAGCCAATGTCAAGTTCAGTGACGAGGCCGCAGCTGCAGCTGCAGCTGTTGTTGCTACTGTTGCTGTTGTTGTTGCTGTTGCATCCTCTTTATACTTGGCTGGCTGCACTTGCTCAATGCTTGACACTGAGGTGCTGGGCGCCAAGGATGCTTCTTCGCGACTTGAGTCACTTGCCGCTGTTGTTGTTGTTGTTGTTGTTGCTGACAGTGGTTGATGTTGTTGGTGTTGCTGCTGCTGCTGCTGTTCGCTTAGTCTACAATTACAAGTACAGTTACAGTTATCACTAATTGTATGCGCATTAGTTGCATCTATTAAATAATTGTTGTTTCGTCTATATAAAATATTGTTAGTCGTTGCCGGCAACTGCAAACGGAAAGCATTGCTGCGACTGCTGCTGCTGTTGCTGTTGCTCTTGTTGCTGCCGTGTGGACGTATTGCAGGCGTGTTGCTGTTATTATTATTGTTGCTTGTGGGATGATAAATGATTTCCTGGCGCTCATATTCGTTAAAATAGTTCTCAACAACAATGCCAGACATTGCCTCCACTGCCGTTGTTGCTGTTGTTGTTGCCCCTGTCGTTGGCAATTGCTGTTGCTCATTGTTATTGCTTGCGTTGCTGTTGTTGTGACTGCTGTTGCTGTTGCTGCTATTATGGAAATTGGCTGCACGGGGCACCACATCGGGCGGCGAAGTGCAACGCTGTGTCTGCGGTGTATTGTAGTATTGTAAACGCTGATGTTGCTGCTGCTGATGTTGTTGTTGCTGCTGCTGCTGCTGTGGTTGATATGGCTGCTCCAGTTGCTGTTGTTGTTGTTGTTGCTGATTGTTTCTATGTCGTTGCTCCAATTGCTGCTGCTGCTGTGCAACAACTCTTAAATGCTGACGCCGACCAGTTGCTGCTTCGCCTCCGCCAATGGCCGGCGTCAGATATTGTCAGAAAATACCATCGAGATTTAATACAACATTGAAATATCAGGATAACATAAGCCGCCCTCATAATGGCACCAAACCGTTGCGCGTTGTCGGATTGCGCGCCATATATATATCCATATCGTGATCGGTCCAATTGTCCGATGTATCGCAATAATTGTTCAACGTGTGCGTTGAACCCGCTTGTGAATATCTATAAAGACGATTCGAATGGTTTACAATTTAAGCAAAAAACAATTTACTCTTCACACACAACACCACAATTAAATTGGCCAATGAGTGTGGAAAGTTTTTTGCCAACGAGGCAGTTAATGTATTGTGCAAAATTGTTTAACCGAACCCCAAATTAAATACTATATAATGCTTGTTACACTTTGAACACAAAATACAACAAAGAGTGCAAATGAATAAAAGGAAAATCAAAGTAAATAACAATTTAACTTAATGCGATAGTTGCTGTTGCTCAATCGATTTATCGACGATGAGTTTAATGTGCTGTCTGTACATTTAATGAGTTCATTTTCTGTTATAGTTTTTCGAGTTTTTCCAGTTCATATTTAAAGTGTAGCTTCAATGAATACTGTTAGTTGCAATGCTTATGAAAATGTAATGTTAGCAAATTAACCAAAACTTTGAGTAATTGGTTTATCGATATAAACTTCGATAGTAATATGATATTTTAATGAATAGATATAGGTTAGGTTTCCAACGGATACAATTTACAAAACGATAAGCAAATTATGTAAAATGAGAGAGAGAGAGAAGAATTCACCAAGTATGACAATGAAAAATTAAGAAATATTTCTAAAAATTTAGTTCTTCTATTTGCAAAAAATTCTTAGTTTATCCTAGTACTGCAATATTTAAAAAAAATAAAAGATATTATTTTCAAAGAGCCTACAAATAAATACTGCAGAACTTCGTTTAACAATCTAATAAAATATACATTCTTAATTAAAGTATATTAAATTTCTTTGAAGTCCATTCATTTTTGCAGTTATATAGTATTTTGAATTAATTTGAAATGTTTTAAAAATGTTGAGACAGTCTGAAACCTTTTTTCCTATTCAAACTATCATACAATTGTTGAACAGTTTTTTTTTCTTAGCTAGAAATGACTTTGACAAATTAAAAGGCTATTTTTGCTGTAGCTTTAATTTTTAAAACAAATTCATTACAAACAATTTGCTTTAAGAATCGATTGCATTACTTTGATATTATCGTTTTCATTCGAAAAATGTATGAAAAGTAAAGCATAACTTGGCTTTCACTCTTCTTTTCTAATATAATATTTAAAATATTTAGTTCTTAATCAAAAAATTCTAAGCCACAATTTAATATTTGTAAAAATAAAGTAGCTTTATCACTAAATGGAATATCTTTTTAAAAACCTGAGCTATTCATTGTCTGCACATTAAAGTAAAACATCACAAATCGGAATCTCTTTTTAAAAACTTGAGCTATTCAAGGTTTGCACTTTCATTCACTAAGACGTTCACTTTTGCTAAACCCCCAACAGAGGCAAATTCTGTGTTCTACTAAAAACAACACTCTTTAAACAACAATAAAAACAGAAAATCTGAATGAAATCTAAAGTGAGATGTGGGATATGTAGCACAAATTGTTAATAAAAATTTAATGGTTGGCATTAAAGTTGACAAGAGACAGCAAAAAACATGTTTTCCGACAACTTTCGAGAAAGAAATAAAAAAAAATAAAGATTGAAAGTGTAGCGTATTTTTTTTTTTTTTTGTTTTGCCTTTTGCAATTAGTGGGAAGTGTTAAGCAGCTTGACAGTTGTAAGTGTGTATGTGTGTGTGTTAATTGAGCATAGCTATGAGATTGTGTTGCAGCGCTTGTTGAGAGTTTGGTTGTTGGTTGTTGAGTAGAAATTGTGTGAGTTCTACTTACCGACTTCCCGGTCGATGGTTATGTATGTGCGTGGTATTCAGTTGATCGCGTGATCTGGAACGCGGACGCGAGCGTCTTGCATTGCTGGATGCAATGCTAGCTGGTCCGCCAGGGCCAACCAATCCGCTCATGCCCATCAGACTGCCAGGGCCGCCTCCCATGCCAACCATGACATTGCCACCGCCGTTGCCACCGCCACCGCCTCCGCCGCCACCAATACCGTTATGTATGGAGCCGGCGTAGGAGGCACGCGACATGCGCTCAGAGGCGGCGGCCAGCGATTGACGCGACTGACGCAGCTCTGGGCGGGAATTGACCAGATTTGTGGGGAATGCGCTGCCCAAATAGCCGCGATGTGAATTGTTCGAGAAACTGTGCTGCGATTGCCCATCGGCTATGGAGCTGTGTGTGTGTGTCGAGTGTGTATGTATGGAATGTGTGTGTGTGAGCAACATGAGCAACAACATGGAGTTGAATAAACAAAAAGAAAAGAATAAAAACATCAACATAAAAACAAATAAGTATATGAAAGGGAATATAAATCAAATGTAAAATCAAAATATGCGAAATGTCATGCAAATGTTTTCCAAGTGCCACGCCCACAACTTACCGTGATTTGGCCACCTTGCCAGGCATGCCAGAGAAATGGCTGCGCATGTCGTCGGGCTGTTCAACGGGATAAATGCGTGGTCGTGGTATCGAGCGTCCACTGTACGCCGATACCTGATCCCATTCCTGCAAAGAGAATTCAAGATGAAGAGAAATTAAATACGGAATTTTTTGAGAAAGAGAACTAAAGAATTAATTGAGAATTTCTTAATGTTATTCAAAAAATTATACTTAAAGACTTGCAAAGCTCTATGCTTATTATTATTAAATAACCTCTCTAAGATTATGGTTTATTTATGAGCTATTTAATGTCAGGTTCTATTAGTGATAGAGTTATGAAATTTTGCTACTATAATTTTATTAGTTGAATTCTAAATTTCATAATTTTTATTTGACTTTTGGGGTATTTTTTAATCTGTTATGCATCATATTAAGATTGGTTTCAATTTGAAATTTTGCATAAATTTATAATTTTATTTTTAATTTAAATTTTTTTTCTTTATATCATTTTCACCAAATTCGCTTTAATTTTTTATGTCAATAAGCATTTTTTTAGGATTTTATTTGCCAATATTGCGAATTCGGCTTTTTCTGCTTATCTTAACTCATTGATCTCAGATTATATTAAAGTTACAGCTGTGAAATTTCGTTCAAATACACTTCTTAGTCGAATAATGTATTTATTATAGTAATGTTGTCTATTGGATATACATATTTTAAAGAGTTCCGAATTACCAGAATTTTTCCGCTAGCAAATATTTTTAACATAAATTATTATTTACAGAGTTTCCTATAAATGACTTTAAAATTGTTTAATAAATGAATCAATTACTCGGGAATTTATTCCAATAAACACTAGTCTCCTTAAACCCAAAACAAAAGTTTCTTTCAATTGTTGATTGATGATTAAATGGTGTTTTAATCGTTCACAGTGGAAGCAAGCAACTTTTCAGTTGCCAAACATGAGAAATGCTGTTTTAATTTACTACGAATAAATAAACGTTTAAATAAACGCCTGATCGACATTTATTCAACTTTAAGAGTTCTTGGCTCACAACAAAATTTTATATATATATAAATGTACATGAATATTGGCCGGAATATTGTAACTGCTATTTGTTGGGCCATAAATATAAACGAAAATGAAAAAAAAGTGAGAGAGCGAAGGAAAGGAAAGGAAAATGGGGAATGGGAATGTTTGGCATCAATTGCTGCCGTTTTCCGAGTCACAAGTCAATTCAACAACAAACGAGGCCAACATTTTTGTAGCCTGATTTTCTTTTTTTTTATAGCCAATTGGCAACTAAACTCACCTTGTGATTGTTAAAGGCCGATAGCGTGGCAATGGAGCCAAGTGGTCCTGGCGAACCGGTTGGACCGCAACAATTAACGGGCAAACCTCCAATTGGCAGTGGACTCTTTTGCTGGTTATTTTGCAGTTTACGCGAGCGTCTAACGGCAAAGTGGAAGAGGAGGAAGTTTAATAATGCTGTTTTGTTGATGATAAAGTGTTTTTTTGATACTGACCTGCTGGCAGCTATAAAGACAATCACGGCCACAATGATGGTGCCACAAATGGCGGCACTTGCCGCTATCGTTATCTTATCCATGTTCGATGTCTGCGAGCTGACGGTGCGAACCTCACGACACTGTTGATACGGCACCGTCTCCGGCGTCACATGCAGCTCCTCCAGTGATATCACACACACTATTATGCACTCCTGGGCGGGGACATTCTTAATCTTAAACTCACGCTCACTCGACTCCAGTGGCGGCCCCTGCTTGAAGGCCTTCTCGCCAAACAGTCGATAGACGACCCGGAAGCCGAGTATATTCGCTGTCTCTGAATCCCATTGAATGATCACAGAACTATCCTGACGGAATGCATGCTTCACCTGCACCTCATTCGCATCGTCGATGCGTGTGCCACGCTGCGGCGGATAACCTAACACCAGCGGCGGTCGCTGTGGCTTGTGTTGATTCCCATTGGCATTGTTTGGGCCTTGACGCCAGCCTGGCGCCTGTTTGCCGCCTGCTGTATGCAACGTTGAGCTGGCACTAGAGCTCGAGCTGCTGCTGCTGGTCGATGTGATGGCCGTAGCTTGAACGCTGCCGGTGCCATTGACGCCCACAGTGGGCAGGGCTTTGATGGACTTTGTTGCCGCTGTGGTCGCAGGACGAGGCGTCTGTGGAAAGGCGAAAGAGAGAGAGAGACCAAAGCATTGATTTATGAAGAGTTGTTAAGGCATATTTAATACTTATTATTATTAAACCTTGCTTTATAAAGTCAATTGTTGTAGAGTTGATTTTTTGTAGGCTTTATTCAGGTTTTTGGTTCTATTTGTATATAAAAATGCATTGTTTCTTTCAAGCTTTGGTTCTATTAGTAGCTAGAAATCCTCTTAGACTTTGTATCACCTCAATCAATGCATTGTTTCTTAGTTATATACATTTATATTTTATTCTTTATTTATGCAGCTGAACTATAAAATTTTCTAGGATAACTATACTAATAAAAATGTTGACGCATTCGTAAGCACAAAAGCAACACTCAACATTTTTTTTTTCTTTTTAAATAGAAATAGAATAAAATAGAATAAAGAGGATTCATAATGCTATAAATTTTCATTCTTGAATTCTCATACTTTAATACTGGAATCTATTGCAACTACGCAGACTTTTGAACTCAACTTAACTTTGGCTCTCTTCTAAAATGTTCTCAAAGTTTCTTATAGTTTCTTTGTAGAAAACTTTTACTTATTGTTATTTAATTGTTTTTCAATATTTCAGTTAAAAACTAGGAAAAGTCTTTATTAGTTCAGCATTATTTTCAATCCATTAAAAACAGTTATTTAAAAACTTACTTCTTGGCATCAGACATTCTGCTTCCTATTGTATCGATTGCAAACTAATTCTTGTTTGATTTAAATTCAATTGAAAATACACCAAATATTTAACTTATTGTTAGCTTAAATTCTCGTACATTTCTGGCATCAATTATCACTTGCTAAACTAACAATAAATCAATTGTATTGGCACATAAAATCCAGTTTATTTATAGTTTAGTTTTAGTTTATTTATTTGGCGTTAAAATTGCTTCTGATTGTTTGCTTGTTTGGTTTGATTTAAAATCAATTCCTAATCGATTTATTTTAAATGAAACTAAACTAAACATTTTTAACAACATTATTATTATATTTCATAAACAATCAATGAAGAATCGACTTTTATTTAATTTGAAATCAATTGAATAACTATGTGGGTCTCAACACATTAGCTTTAGTAAACTCGCAGTCAATTGGCAATTATTATTTGATTTTAAATGAAACTAAATGTCATTTTTCAATGAGATGCCATTTAAAGTGTTAGTTTAAATTTAGTAAACTTCATATCACTAATATTGCTTTCTAACCTCTCAATCAACTAACAATTGGAATTAAGTCTTAAATCAATTCAATATCAATGTCAATACCCCATTTAAGTTTCTGACCCATAATTAGTTGAAGTGCTGTATGAACTGTGATCATTTTGATTAACTCACCGTGCTGGCTGTTGTGCTTAAGCTGGAGCTAGTTGTGGGCGCTGCTGTTGTGGTTGTTGTGGTGGACACAGTGGTTGTTGTGGTAGGTGGAGTGCTGCTCACGCTGGTTGCCACCGGCGATGAGGCAGCTGTGCCCGTTCCTGTTCCCGTGCCTGTGCCCGAACTGGTTTCGAACTCAACTGAATCTGGTGAGGTGGGAAACGTGGGCTTCAGATTGTCGGCGAGGCCAACGGGACCGCGCAGCGCAGCATCTGCAATCTCGGGACAATTGAGCTCCTCTGGCTGTATGGAGTAGAAACCGCGATCACGGAAACGCGGCGGCGTGCCACAAAACTGTGGATTGCGTTCGCGAGAAGTGACCTAAAAAATATCGAGTGCATTAAGTAGCTGAAATTCGAAAGAAATACTCTTGAAATTACCTGCAAATCACCATTGCGTATCCATTCGGCAACCCAGCGCAACTTGCAGTCGCAGTGAAGGAAGCGACCGCCAAGCGAGAGGCCACGCAACGTGGCATTCAAATGGGCAAAGGCGCCCTCAGGCACAGTGCTCAGTGGATTGCCATCGAGAGCCAAGAGGGTGATGCTTGGATTGCCACGAAACGCTGCCTCGGGCAACGAGGTGAGCAAATTGAAACCAATGTCCAGCACTCGCAGCTCCTTCAGCGAATGCACGGCGCCAATGGGAAATTCGGCGAGCAAATTGTTGAGTAAACTCAATGAGCTCAATGTCTTGCGCACTCCGGCGAATGCTGTTTCCGCAATGCTTTGTATCAGATTCCTTTCCATGTTTAGTGCCGTGAGGGCATCCAGGCCATCAAAGACACGTATGCCAGCAGCACCAGGCAGCTCCTTGATGCCATTCTGCGAGAGATCCAAGAACGCCAGGCTCTTGAGACCGCGTATACATTCGGGCACCCTGCGCTGCCTTGTGCCCTTCAAGTTCAGATTCTTTAAACTCTGTTCGAGGCCACGAAATGCGTTCGATGCCAGCGTCACATTGTTGTCGTTCAGTTTCAGTGTGGACAACTTGCCGAGACCGGCGAAGGCATCGTCGGGTATCTGGGAGAGCAAATTCCGTGACAAGTCCAACAGATTGAGCTTGGACAGCACTTGCAACGCCTCCACGGGCACCACATCCAGCTGATTGTCCTGCAGATTGAGATTCTTGAGCACCGACTCCTGGCCCTTGAAGGCGCCACTTGCGATGCGACGAATGCCACAGCTGGAGAGCTGCACATTGTGCAGACTCAGCTGGCTGAAGACATTGTCTCCAAGCTCCTCAATGCTTGCATTGTTCACATACAGCAAATCCACGGGCTTCAAGCGTGCGTACTTGTTCATCGCTTCCAGCAGCTGTGAGAAGTCCACCTGCGAGAGTACGAGAGAATTTGTTAACAATGAGTGGGATGTAAGAAAGCAAGAAAGCTTAGGAAGTAGAGAGAGTGGTTTTAAGGTAGCTAAACTTACTTACTTACTTATCGATAGTAGGATTAATATTAATATTTGAAGTTAATATCGATTATTACTCATATTGCGTTGTTAGGTATCGTTGGTAAAGCTATTTTTTGTTAATTTTAAGGGTCTGAAGTTATTATCCACCATTATTCATACTAATTATCAGATTATGTACTTTCGATTGTATATTATCGATAGTACGATTTGTATTATTGACATTATATGCAGTCAATATCGATGTTTACTGATATTGTGTATTCAGCTGTGGATAGTAACATCATTTGATTTTATTGTTTTATAGTTGCTAGCGACAATAACTCATATTCAGTTTCAGACTATGTACTATCGATAGTAGGATTATTTTGGTTTTGATTTATCTACAGTTACTATCTACGATTAATGTGTGCTCAAAAAATCGAGTAGCACCATTTTATTGGTCCTTAGTTATTATCGATGATTACTTATATTTCATATTGTGTACTCACATATCGATAGTAATATTATTATAGATAATATTAATCTCTAGTTACTATCGATCAATATTTATATAAATAGATAGCATCTACGATACTTATGTGCTTAATGTTCACAATATTTCAAGAATGATATAGTGCAATTTTTAAATTTTTGTTGATTGTGATTGTTGTTGATAGTTTTTAAGTATATAATGAAAAGTAATTTGTAGCTTACCTGATCACATTGCACGCTCAGCTCGCGTCCCAGATTGTAGGCACAAATGCAGCTCGTCTGCAGATCGGGCACATCCCGCTGCCAGGGACATTGGGCAAGCACCTGAACCGGGCTGCCGCAGCAGGCGAGCAGCAGAAGCAGCAGCAGACTCTGGTTTTTTGTAGAGGGCTGCTTGCCATTTGTGGGCGTGGTTGCTGTGTGTGTGATGCTGCTGCGTCTCATCTTGGCGCCGGCATAGAGCTGCAAATATAGAAAACAATGAAAGAATTAGATAATGTTGTGAGTTGGGATTCGATTGCCATCAATTATGCAATTAATACGCTGCTGCCACGTGCCACTTTTAGGGGACAGTCGAATAGCTTTATCAATCAGTTGTCCAGTTAAATTCAATTTCATTTTCATGCTCGTTAAACAACAAACTGTGCGTGCAGCTCCTTATCATGCCTTCGCTCTGATCCTTTGGCAGTTTAGTTTGATTAATTTGCCTGTCTGCCCTGGACAAGACGAGAGTGGACAGCTCAACGTTTACCTCACGCCCTCTTCTTCACTCACCATAAAAAAGAAGCATAAAAAATGCAAAGAAGCAAAGTAAAAGGAGCAAAGCAGCAACAATAAATCCCGCATCCCTTTTTTTGTTAGGGGACGAAACATTTAATTTAATTTGCCAGGCGCGTCATAAAAATAAAAATGCGAGGCGAAGAGAAGAGAAGGCGACAAGTGAAATCCTCCTGCTACGACAAAGTGGCTGTTCCCCCCAGTCAAAGCCAAAGCGTGAAAGCCAAAGCTGTTGACCTTTTTGCATAATCATGAATTATGGCGACACTCAACTTTTGCCAGTGTGTGTCTTCATCGAGGTGTGTGTTGTGTCTCTATTTAGCAGCTGGCTATTGTTTTGCCTCAATGAAGGGGTTGAATGTACTCTAAATAAATATTACGCATACGCCGCGTTGCCCGTGGCGAAAGGTCAATGCTGTTTGTTTTCTCACAAACCTGTGCAAAACTGTGCGAAAACAATGCTAATTTATCAAACACCCGTATTATTCAACAAAACCTAGTTGCCAACTATGAATGAAAGTTGTGTCAGAAAGCGGGCAGTAGACAAAAGAGCTAGAATTTGGTTAGTCAAAAGTTTCGACATCTGTGGGAACTAAATATGAGGAAATATAACACTTGAATATTTTTGTAATTTATATACAAAATTTAATATAATTTAATTGTATATAATTTGGCAAAGCAAAAAGTAAATTCAATTATATTAAATTAGAATTAATATTTTCCATATTTTCTAATTACTCTTTCAGTGTAGCAAATTGAATTAATTTAAGCAAAGTTTAATTTAATAAACTTTTATTAATTGTATCGTTACGTGAAACAGTTCAATGAATCTTTTGCTGAATTTTGCTTATAAATTGCAGCACAGCACTTTCAATTTCAACTGTATTATTTAAAGGCAAAAGTAAAAGTAAAATTTTCAGCTGTGCTCCCATCGAAAATCATAATCAAACGCTTCATCGATTCGATTTCTATCACAAAAGCCACAAATAAAAATGATTAAATAAATTAAGCTGCACGCTTCGCTCCCTCGCAACAAAATCATTGACAGCAGCAATTTGTATTTTTTTGCTTTTGTTTGATTGATAGTTTTTCTGCAGCAAATTATATTTCATTTCGAGTTTTCCCTATTGCTAATTTTCCAGCCCTGCGGCTCTAAAATGTCGTTACGCTTGACTTAATATTTCATGCGATTTGCGTTTCGTTTCGTTTTGTAATTTATTTTCTTCAGCATCAGTTTTGTATTTTGCATTTCGTATATTTCACATTTCCACAATTTCCTTATGTTCGCAGCTCTAAATTGCATTACGTGAACTAAAAAATATGTTTTTTATTCGCACTCGAGTGTGCATTCCTTGCGGCAACTGCACTATTGCAATCATATCTTCCCTTATTCAGTTCATGGGGTTTTTCATCTCATTTTTCACTCAGCTGTCCGGCCACAAATTTAATTAAAAAATTCTTGGCAACCATTTTTCTGCAGCTCTTCGTCCATCGTATTAATTGCATCACTAAATTTTTTAATGCGCGAAAAGTGCGAAAATTGCAAGACACAAGAGCGCTGAATGAATGCAATGCAATGCAAAAAAGCGAAAAAATACGAGTATAATATGGAAACGGAATCAAAGTACAGTTGTGCTGCAAAGTTGAGAATCGGAATGCAGTTGAGCAGAGATAATCGAAATTAGAGAGCGACTAATGAATGCCCTAGTAATCGAATAATAAAATGATCTTGATGTGAAGTTATTTAAAATAATTTAATAAATATTTATGCGACCTCGTTTCGCTTTTTTGCCAGATAAAGAATTTTCTAAAAGTCAGAATTATATTTTAGTCGATTGCATAAAATATATTCTCTTATTTATTTAATACTATTTCATTCGCTGCTGCCCATTTTTAATAAAAGTAAAACAGTCGGTATATTTCGGCATATTTTAGTATTTTCGTGGTATATTAATTTGGTATATTTTTAAGAATACTGAATAACACATCTGTTATATTTAAAAATACTATACGGTATTATTCTTAAAATATACCAAACTAATATACCGATATATGATATTATTCTTTTAATTTACCGAATCAATAACCTAAAAATATTAAAAGAATAAGTCAGCACATTATTCGTCAAATATACCGAATTTGTATACCGCGAAAATACTAAAATATAACTAAGGCTATATTTGGTATATTAATAAATTACTACATTTAAAATATACCACAGAGTGCAAAATATACCAGAATTATCATCAAACACCTCGAAATAGAAATCTCTATAAAAATTAAAATTATAAATTAATGCAAAACAATGCAATTTCTTGGAGCTACGCTAATGTCATTAGTTTTATCTCAACTTATATTTAACACTGAGAAAATTATAGTAAATGCCATGCTTGCCATATAATATCATCATCACCTGAGACAAGTTTCCCTTAATTACAGGGTAGAGCAGCTGAGACTGCGCAACTTCCACACTTTTTTTTTCTCTCAGCCCAATTGAAGGTGTAAATGTTTTATTGTTGTTTCTGTAGTTGTTGTTGTTGTTGGTGGCAGCATAATTATTCACTTTTTGTCTGTGTTTTGTTTTTAATTTTGGTTTTTTTCTCCCCTGCCAAATTTGCATTTTTAGACAATGGGCCAAAAGTGCGAGACAACGCTACAAATTTTGTGTGTATTTTTTTCTTTTTCGCTTTTATTTCTCGCATCTCGTGTCTATTTTTGGGCAGCTTACAAACAATTTTTCCCTTAGGGCCGGACTCGGGTCTTGGCCTCACTTAAAATGAGATTTAATTGAAGTTTTATTTAACAAAGGCCGTGAAGTTTTTTTTGCTCGCTTGCTGTTGGCACACTTTTTTTTCTGTGGGCGTGGCCATGACGTGTCAGGCGACCGCATGATAATTCGGTTAAGCATTTAAGTGGATTAGAATTCGGAGGTGTCAAAAAAATACGTAGAAAGAGAAAAAGTTATTTTTGTGTGCTGTGTGTTGAAGACGAAAAGTTGTCAATTGAAAAGTTGCAGGTGGATTTTTTTTGTGGTTTTTTGGTTGAAATAATCTTTCAGGTCATCGCTCGCCCAAAAAGGTAAATGAAATTTACTTGAGCTTGAGCTTGAGTCCAAAAAAAGATAGAATAAAGCATTGCATGTATTTGTTAAGTGGATTCTGTCAGGAAGCAGTCAGTTTCATCTAATTAGAAGTCTGACAACAAGGACTTTAAAGTGAGACATTTTAAGCGATGAATTAAATATATTTTCAACACTTTTCTTTATGCAGTTGACTGATATGCGTTTAGCCAATCAAATCAGTAATATGTGGCTAATTAATTGATCTATAAATAATTAATAACAAGCAGCTAGACGCACAATCAGCAATAGCAACGACGCTTGTGTTTTCTTTTACGATAAACAAAAGTATTTTAACAATTGATTTAGTGCTGCGTATTGTTGGGCTCGTTAAGTGCTTAGATAACACAATCTTCAAGTAGCAATTGTCGAATGTGGTAGTCACGTCTTTAATTGGCGTTTTTATGTCGCCAAAAAAAAAAAAAAAAACAATCATGAAGCAATAGCAATATTAAATTGACATAGAAAAAAGAAACTAAATTGCAAGCTTCAATTTGTCATTGTTAAAATAATAGTATATTAGATTTTTTTATTAAAAATAAAATAAGAAATCCATAGGATTTTAGTTTTGCTGAGATATATGTATATAATATGATTTTAGACAATCGCTTCAGCAGGCTGCGAATTTCAAGATCTCTGCCACACACGAGCCTTGCTCCTCGTCAAAGAACAAATTGCCAGCACAGGACTTTTCATCTTTCGTAACACCATTCGAGCACCTCAAATAGTTCCGACAACCCTTCGTGGCGCTGAGCACAAAGGAAATCGTGCGTCCCTGGCAACGATCCTCAGAGCAAGCCACCTTAATTGGCGTAGTGCAGATCTGCAAAGTCGCGTCGAAGAACAAATCATCGCCGCATTTGCCCCACATTGGAGCCGGATCCGGACTGCCATCCGATGTCTCAGTGCAGTAGAAATAACCCTGGCAGGTGGCTCCATCCGCCACATAGGTGTTTATTAAGGGTTTTTTGGCAGTGCCGCAAACATTCGTGGGATACGGATGGGCATCGCAATACACCAGACTCTTGGAGATACATGCACCAGATCGGGCATCGTAGTAGCCCGTCTTGCAGGTGCTGTCCACGAGTGCACCCTTGGTGCATTCATAATACCGATTGCAGCCCAAGTTGCTGTCAAAGCTCACACCGTTCTTGATAATGCTGCAGTAATCAAATGAGGCTGCGGTGCATGTCGAATGCTGGGTCCAAACACAACTCTGAGTGGTTCCATTAAAGTGTTGGCCAGCGGCGCATTTGCCGTACATCGGCGTCTGTTCGTCGGCACAATAGTAATAGCCAAAACAGGACTTGGGATCGTTGATGAATTTCGCTGTGGAATTTGCACACGTCACATCACAACCCTCGCTATCATCGAGTGTTTTCACACACTTCAGTGTGTCCTTGTTGAAGAACGGCGTCGATCCCGAGCAGGTGGCGTAAGTGCTCTTTGCATCCTGGCATGTGATCGATCGACTGCAGGATTCGGGATCACGTAACACAGTGCCATCGGAGAACAGTTGACAGATGTCTTCGACGCGCTGACTTGTCGCAAAGTTGGCCAGCAAAATTAATGCCAAACAGTTAAATAAATTCTTTCCTTTCATTGTGTTCACGTTGAGTACCGACTGCAAACTAATTGAAACCCATTCTAGTGTAGCTTCTATTTAAAGGCCGTTGATAAACACCCAAATGAAATTTCAAAATTGATTATTAGAAGAGAGCGCGTTATGTTGGAAATTCCGGCATTGGCGATAAATGATTAGATTAATTTGCCGAAAATAATACGAGCAAAAGGCGCAGATGTTTTTTTTTTGTTGTGCTTCATTGATAAATCATTTGCTGTAAGGCGAAGATTAGCGGAAAGCTACTCAGATATTTACTACAGAAGAAAAAAAAACGTCATATAAGGATTGCTTATCAACAACCTTTTCTAAGCATTTTTTCCCATTGATTATATGCTGGTAAATTTATAAATCTGTGCTATATAAACAGCAGTAGTAGCTAAAGATATGCTCTAGTGTATTTGTTGGATTTATAAGCAAAAATTTTCTAGTAATTTTATAGCTCAGAGTGATAAGCAACTATTGATAGTTGAGCGAATAATTGCTCATAATGTGAAATAGTTAATTTAACTCTAGTTAGAAAAATAGAATTTATAGACAAGAATATTGAGGCTGACATTTGTTTTCAAAAGAAAATCTGTAGAATAGACTATTGTAAATAAAAAATATCTAAACGATAGTAAATACTATCGATAAATAACAATAGTACTAAAAAACACAGCATTGCTATCAATAAAAAATTGTCTTTTAGGTTTAAGTAATTCTATGAAGTGTGTGGCTTAATGCAGTTATTTTATTTAACACAAAATTTATAAACGAAGTAAAGGTCGTACTACTGTTGATAAATAATAAACATACTTAATAAACATATCAATAAAAAGTAGTTGCTTACGATTAAGTAATTCTATGAAGTGTGTGGCTTAGTGCTGTTGATTTAATTGTTAGTTATTAATAATTGAATAGCACACACTTCTTGTGATAACTGAATTCAAGAAATATTAGTTAAGCTACATAATTTATTGTCTATAACTAATCGATAGCAATATGCATGTGATTATTTGATTTATTTGTTATTATAATATAGATTTGTATTTGAATGCTTTATTGGCAAAACTGCTTTTCATAAATCTGATCTTATCAAATTTGATCAGTTAAACAATCTGCAGCTAATAAATGACGATATTTGCAAATTGCTTTCAAAGAATTCAAAGCTCATAAAATGCTAAAATTTATTTAGATAACAATTTATTTTCATTTTCATTGAAATTGTTTTGCTTGTTTGTCAGACACAAGTAGTATATCAAATTGGTGAATGAGTGTGAATCAATTGGCAATTGGCATATCAAGTTTCAATAGAGATAAAACCGAATACTCAATATTTATTATTGCAACAATTGAATCATATTTTTTTTTTTTTTTGGTAGAAATTCAATAATACTTGGCAACACTTTCGCAAGAAATTTAATAAAATATTTTGGCAAACATTTGTTGTGGCCACTTTAAGAGCTCGAGCCATTTCCGGGCTGTTCATCTCTTCTTCAGACGCACTCGAAATAAATAGAACTATAAAGTGACTTGGCCGAAAATGGCCAAAAAACAAATTGTGTATGTGTGTGTGTTTGTGGTACTTGTGTCTTGTGGCCACAAAATAAAACGTAACGTTTGCTCATATATTTGGTAAGTTTATTTCTTTTTCGTTGTTGAGGGTGTGTGGGCACATTAAATGATGTGCAGAGGGCCACTTGATCTTAAGTTGGTCAGCAGCTGAAACTAGCTTCATTGTGGCCAATTTGGTTTCGGTTGTTGTTTTTTTTTTAGTTTGGCTTAAAAAGCTTTTAAGCAGATGCCGCTTGCAGCTGCCAACACGAAACTCATAAGCGAACTTTATGCAAATGCAAAAAGGGCAGCAACAGCGGCACATCCGCCTGTCGTTCTGGCCAAATAAGTCAGTTCCTGTTCCCTTTTGAGCAGCAGCAGCACAAAAATTCCCTCTAAGCCATGCATGCAACACAAAAGCAAAAGACAAGACATAACTGTTCAAGTGGCCATAGAAGAAGAAAGAAAGAATGAAAAAAAACCAAACTCTGGTTCAATAAACTCTTGCTCGATGAGTCACAAGAGCTGCGCTTGTTGCTCACTGCTCATTTGCTATGCAGAACAACCAGAATGTTTGTGCCACGCCACGCACAATAGCAACAACAACAGCAACTATGACAAGAAGTTGTCCCACTGTGCATACCAAAATTGTATGTGTGTGCGCAAAGACAATGACAACCATTCTGCGTTTTCTTTCGCGCTTGTCTTCAGACGCAGTGCGTGTCATGGATTCCAGATACATTTACATATCAACAGCTACCATATATACACACATTCATACATACATTCAGTAGTTGTTAGCTGACAGACAGCTGATGGCTGAGTTTCTTCTTTCTTCTTTGTCTTTGTTTTGCACGCCGCAATGTCAGGTTTTTATTGCCACTTTGCTGTTGTCTCTGAAACGGGCTCTGACTACGTTCTTTGGTTCTTTGTACACCGAAAAATCGCCACAGTTTTTATTACCCGCTCCCATACACTCATAGAGTTGGCAATCCTTAGCATTACATGCACATCAAATCTGTGATAAAGCTATATCAGCACGTAGATATTGTTTATGGCCATTAGCTCGCTTTAAAGTCGTACTTTTTGTCGGACTGACAACCTTGGCATTAACAAGGCGATGTGTTGAAACTATTTGCAGATACTTTTCTAGTGCTTAGATACAAATTTACATTTCATAGATAAATATCTTTTATTTTTTATTCGTGTATAGAATTCCTAACTGTGTTTTGTGTGTCTTACAGATGCATTTATAATAGAAAAGTTTATTTTCTAATTCACTTTAGGCTCTAAATTGTAAGATATTCTTTTCTAATTTATGTAAATGGTAATTCAATTTATTTACTCTATTATGTAATAGATTATTTTCCAATTTAATAAACAAATACTTTATATTAATGATGTAGTTAATTTTCTGTTTTAACATATAATATGACATAACATATCCTTCGATATATTTCAGAATTTTGTCGGTATACCCATATATATACCGCACTATTTTGCTTTTATTGCAAGTCGGAAACTTTAGTTTTCTTTTCTTTGTTTAATCTTATAGATAATTGTTGCACATTTCTTTACAATAATTTAGATATGAATTTCCGTCTCCTAAATATTATATTTTCTGAAGTTTAGTCACTATTTGTAAAAAATATTACTAATATAGATACTTCTTGATTGACCTTAAACTCTGCAACATTTTCCTTAAGCAGCCTTGGCTTTAATACCAAATTCGTTGCTTCAAGCAAATGTTGTTTATACCCCGAATTTGTTGAATGTTATCCCAGCCGTAACACAAATCTCTCTCCTCTTGCAGCACTGCACCTGGTTTCCCCGATACGCGCACTTGTTTGCTGCACCAGAAGCTCCAGATGCTCAACGTGTGCGTGGAGCGTCGTGTACATCGCGAAGCACTCGGCAAACGTAAACAACAACAGCAGCCAGAGCCACAGCCACAAGAGCAATTGAGCGAGGATGAGGATGAGGGAGAATTCTATGACTGCGATGAGCCAACGAGCGCAACAAGCGGTTCACCAACTCGCGCTGTGTTAAGCCTCAAGCCCGAGGGTCGTTTGAAGCGTTTGGGTGAACAACGTTTGCTCGACGAACCAGAGGAATTCCTGTATATTCCCCAAACCCAAGAGCCGGTGCCCAAGACAGAGGATCAACTTCATGACGATGCCGAGGTGATGTTGCAATTGGGACCTGGCTCAGGGCTGAGTACACAGATGATGTGCACCTCGTTGTTGTCGGATATGGAGGCCTTTAAGGCCGCCAATCCACGTGGCAAAATGGAAGACTTTATACGCTGGTACAGTCCTAAGGACTGGGAAGAAGTAGAGAATGGTGAGAGAGAAATAATTGATATACTCTATAAACGTTTTATTTAGAATTTGTTGATTTTCTTAGAAAATGGCTTGACTACTCAGCAGCTGAGTGTGCGCATGACAACCGAGGGCAACACCTGGCAGAAGGTGTGGCAACAGGCTCAACCAGTGCCTGTGGCAAGGCAGCGACGTCTCTTCGATGACACCAACGAGGCCCTGAAAGTGTTGCACTATCTCGAGACGCGCAACATGAGCGAGATCTATGCGCTGACTGTAATTCCTGCGATGCACACAGCGCTGCTTAAACTGATTGTAAGTATGAAATTAAATATGAAAATTATTTAAATATGTATATTTTTTAGAATTTACTAATATTGATATTCACAGTTACAATGAAGTAGAGCACATAAGTAGAAATCAATCAATAAATTTCTTGATATACAATAATATATCGAGTGATTAAGGAAAGCTCATTAACAACTTAATCAGTCAAATTTCTTTTCTATAACAATTCTTATTAAATATATATTTTTAAGAAATCTTTTAAATCATATTGAATATTTAATCTCATATCTCTTCTACTCCCCACAGGACATCTACAGCAATGCCCACGTAGAAGATGTTTTTAGCTCGCACATCGAGCAGCTGCTTAATGATTTGTGTCGCCTCTCGCGTTCCCATTCCAATGAGCCGCCCAACTTGGAAGCATTTCTCTCGAATCTCGCCGAACTCGAGCGTCGCTTCTATCAATTCAAATGCTTTGAGCGACTCGCTGGCTATCCAAAGCGTAGCAGTCTGGCGCAGATCAAGCAACAATTCGCCGAGATACTCAAGAATGAAAACAGTTGCACCATTGTCAACAAGAAGCTGGCGGCAACAAGTGATTTGCCCTCAGCTGGCAGTCTGTATGACATTCTCAGTCCGAAGCTGGAGCAGGATATCTCGAATCGTTTGATCAGCAAGGACTACGTTATACGACTCGATGGCGATACAAAGGCCACCGAAAAGGGTCTTTACATGGGACCGCAATTTATGCGAGCGATTGTCACTGGGGATAAATTGCGACTCTGCGGCGCCTTCACCGAGAGCACAACATTTGTCTGAGAACTCTCGAAACTCTCGATTCCATAATCAAAAGCGTATTTACTATATAGATAACTTATGATATTTTGCTTCTCTCTTTTTACTTACTATATTTGGTGCTTTGTTTTTGCTGTAAGTTGTATTTAAAATGCAATAAAATTATTAAAGCGACAGCATCTAATCGCATAATCATTGCCCCATTGACACGCCACTTAAAGCGAAATGTTTTCACCGAACAACAACAACAAAAACATCGAGCTGCTGCTTGAGATATGGAAATTGCCAACATTCCAAAGTGGAGGTAGGCAAAAAAGTCTATGCCAAAGGCAAGACACACTAGACGACGTCGTCGTCGTTGTTGTTGTGGTGGGGTAAGCAAATTGTGGGCCATGTTTAACTGAAATTATTTTAAGCGTAGTCGGTCGTTGCTGCCAAAGGAATACAGTTTTGCCTCTTGGCCAACACACAACACAACACACACACTCTCGCATAAAACATTTCTTCTCTTTCCTGCCTTTTGCTGATGCTCGTAAATGTTCCGACACTAAATTACCTACAGGCTATAATTGTTTTGTGTACAACATAGGGAAGGAGAAGGTGCAAGAGGGGCAAGTGTAAGCAGTAATAAGGGAGTCGACGCTAAACCTGCCACAACAGGCAAAACTGTTAGAGAAAACTCGTGCAGTCTGCAAAACTGCAGTCAACAACTCGGCAGCCCACTTTGACTCGCCACGAAATGAAGCAAAAAAAAAGAAAAAAGTTGCATAAAAATACTTGTACTCGTACTTTGTATTTATAGCATTGCCAAGGCTTTCTGTAACGAGCCGCAATGTTTATTATAATCCTTTAAAAAGAACTCCATTAACACTGTGCGCAAACATTGTACAACAAAATGTACGTGTGAATAAAAACCTCATTTTGATGAAGCTCTGTAAATGGCTTATTTTAATTTATGATCATTTTAATTTTAAATGAAAGAATTTATATGCATTATAATGGTAGTCATATAATTCCACTTTGTTTTTCACAAATGAATTCAATGAAGGCAACAGCGTTTTTTTAGTCGAAGTAAACAGTTCAGACAGCTAAAACTTTTGGCTCATATTAAATTAATTCTTTAATATGATTTCACTTTAAATTGAAATCAGAATGCTGTGAATATAAAATTTAAGAATTCAAATAAGATTAATATTAAATGCTTTTAAAGGAGATCTATTTAATCCATTTTTTTATACCCGCTACCCATAGGGTAGAAGGGTATTATAACTTTGTGCCGGCAGGAAATGTATGTAACAGGTAGAAGGAGGCATCTCCGACCCTATAAAGTATATATATTCTTGATCAGCGTCAACAGCCGAGACGATATAGCCATGTCCGTCTGTCCGTCTGTGTGTCTGTCCGTCTGTCCGTATGAACACCTAGATCTCAGAGACTATAAGAGATAGAGCTATAATTTTGTATCGACAGCATTTGTTATGTTTGCACGCAGATCAAGTTTGTTTCAAATTTTTGCCACGCCCACTTCCGCCCCTGCAAATCAAAAAAATCGAATAACAAGCGTACTTTTAAAGCTAGGGTTACGAATTTTGGTATATACGGTAATAACTATAGTAGTTATGATCCCTGAAAATTTGGTTGCGATCAGATAAAAATTGTCGAAGTTATTAAAGAAATACTTTTATATGGGCAAAAACGCCTACTTACTAGGGGTCTGAGTTGCTTTGGCTGACAATCTGGTATATTGTGCCGTCTATGGTATATTTTGAATGCGGCACTATATCGATATACCACATATACTATTTGGTATATTTTTAGTATTTTTGCAGTATATTTGGTATATTTTGAGAATAATACCGCAAAATATATTGCTTTTATTCAAAATGGGTAGCGGGTATCTCACAGTCGAGTACACTCGACTGAAGCTTTCTTACTTGTTTTAATACAAAAATAATAATTTAATTTTCTTTGCTTAACAAATTTTTAAATAAAATTGCAATAGTATTTCTTGAGATACGATATTTATAATTAAATTACGCTACAATAATTCCCATATGCAATCTCATAGTTACAAAAAGAAGCAATTAAGCAACACTTTTCATTAGCTTCTTCTAAACCAAATCTTAATTAATTCATTGAAAAAAACTCATTTCTTATTTATCTGCGCTTCACCAAAAAAAAATAAAAAATTATTTTAGGCACAACATTTATCCAAATCTAATTAAACTAAAAAGACTTCTCAGGCTAATTCAATTACTATTTCTCTACTCAAAAGCATGTCAAACGTATGCAGCATCTGGACCACAGCATGAATCACAGTTACAGCTAGAAGCCAGCACACACAGTGAGAGCCAGCAGTTAAATCCACTTGGCAAATCAGAAGTAAATGGCGCACACAATAACTAAAAATATGAATATCCACATACATATGCAACGATGTCGTTTTCAATAATATAATATGGTTTACACACACAAACACAGAAAAAAAGAAAAAATTAATTAAATTCTTACAATCAATTTGCCATGAAATGGCCGCTGAATGGGGGAAGCTCACTTCCAATTGATTTGCTGGTGGTTTTGTGGTACCTACACACACACTCACAATGTATGTATTGCGGTGTGTGTGTGGCCAGTGTTACAATTTTGCTGATGCAGTTGAATTTTAATGAAAGCGCTTTTATATATATGGTATATATATATATATTTTTTTTTTTATTCGCACAGAAAATTGAATTATAGCAGACAGAGTGAGAAGAGAAACATGAGAGTTGAGGAGCAGGGAGAAAAATGCAAGACTTGTTGAGATTTTCAATTTCTATTGAACTTGTGTGTGCGTGTGTGTGTGACTGCAAATTGAAAAGTAGCTCTGAATAAAAATGAAATGAAAATCATGAAAATGAATGAAGCAAGCAGCAGCGGCTGCCACAATTTTCGTATTGGTGCCAAGAACTCGGAACTATGAAATTGAGTTAGCTGGATTTTGACTTTGATGCACATGAATTATTCAGCTGAAAAAATGTGCAGCTGGCTTAGTCCTTTTCTTAGTTCTCTCTCTTACTCGATGATAACACTAATTGAAATGAAGAGCTTGAGGGACTTCATCTAAATGATACTAATAACAAGAAAGAAAGCTTCAATCAACTCAACTGTGAGAACACTTATTTTGAATAAATGGAAAGCTGTATTCTTAAAATATAACAAATTATATACCAAAAGTTATATTTGTAATACAATTAGATTTAAAATATACCATAGAGTAAAAATATGTGTGATGCATTATGATAACTCTTGACTACTCAATACTATATTTGGTATATTAATATACTATTTCATTTAAAATAGACATAGAGGTAAAATATGTGAAATGAATTATGAAAGGTCTTTAGTACTCAATGCTCTAAGTCTACCAAAGGCTGTATTCAGTATATCAATATACTAATTCATTAAATTCATTAAAATACCATTCAGTAAAAATATGTCAGAGAATTATTAAGTCTTTACGACCTATTCTTAAAAATATGACCTATTCTTAAAAATATAATATGTTCCTAAAATATAACATTTGACTTCAAATTGCGTGAAATATACCGAAGGAAATATATGCTATATTAATACTCTATTTTATATAAAACATCACGGAGTAAAAGTATATCAGATGAATCCTGATAACTCTTGACTACTCAATGCCCTTAATGTTAAACCATATTTTTAACAATTAATAAGAGTATTAACTCTTCTGCTCAAAAAGCCATATTTGAACAAAGCCGCATTAAAAACTAAGTGTGGGAATTGCGCACAAATTTGCATATTCATCGTAAAAAAGGCAACGGGAAGGAGGGCCAAAAACTGAACTGAACTGAACAGAGATTATAAGTTTCACAACTCAATAATTAAAAGTAAACCGAACAAAAAGAGCAGTAAAAAATACAGCAGCACAAATTATGATTAAATCGTGCCAAAGAGCAACGACAAATTGCAGACGATGATGTTTTTTTATGGTGTCAGAGTTGAGTTGGGAGTTAAGAGTTGCCAAGTTTGTTGTAGCTCGTTGTCACATTTTTTTTTTGTTTTTATATTTTTGGGGCCATGTCAGCCTAAAATCCAAAAGCCTGAAGCCTCTCATCTTAAGCAGCTTATTACAAATTTCCATGAGAGTGAATGAGAGTATGAGTGTGTGTGTGTGAGTAGACCCGTAATTTATTTCGGGTGTGTAAAATACTCAACAGCATTTTGAGGTTGTGTAACGCGTCTCTTGAGACAAGCGTAAGAGCAAAGCAAGCAAAGTGATTGCAAATAATTGTAATTGAAGATGCCAATTGTTTGCCAGCAATTAGCGTTGTCTGTATGAGTCGCACATTGCGTATACTTAATATTGAGTGGTGCGTGTGTGTGTGTGTGGGTTATTTAAATACCATACAACATGCATGTTTACGCCCGCATCTCAATCAATTTGTATTCAAATATCTCTTTTATGGGCTTGGTCTTTAAATCAATCCGCAGCGGCGACATCCGCTTGAGCAATTGACCTGCTTTAACATATTGTTTATCATTTGTTTTTAGCCAACTAATTAATGAGCGTGGATGAGTCATAAATATTTATTTAAATTGAAGTATAAGTTGTTACCATTTTGAGAGCTAAAACCCATAATTCAGCTGTTGTTAAGTTTATATAATAATAAAATTAAAATAATATAAACTTTAGTCTTGCATTGAAGTTAAAATTTCATTTCATTAAAACATAACTAAATATTTTACTCTTGAAATTTAAAATTCATCTTTGATTAAGTTTATAATTCTTCCCTCTCAATTTCATTTGAGCTTTATTTTAATAAATATTCTCAACAATTTCCCTGGCAAAGTTTACTATTAACTTCTGCAACTTCATCTCTCCACTTTTAACTCTATTAATTTCATGGCGCGTTCGTTTCGCGCTGCAAAAATTGGATTATTGATATCATCATTGTAAGCTGTGTATTTTTTCGGGCAATATTCTTAAACACACACACACACACAGAAATTGAAGGAAGCAAATAACTGGAACTTACTCTTTCGGCATGCTTAAATTCTTAATAAACGGCTTTAAATATATCGCAAGAAAAGAAAACTTTTTAATACCCCGCAAACAAAATAAAAATGGGCGAAAAGCTGCAGAACGATGGCGCAACTTTAAGTCGCTGCCTGTTTTCTTCTGCCCTTTTTCCCTTTGTTTTTTCGGTTTTCACAGATCAACTCTCTGCGATGAGAGATGACGATGACGACGATGATGCTGATGCTGCTGGTGCTGCTGGTGCTGCTGCTGCCGATGGTGTGGGTGGGGCAAGCAATGAGATATGTGGGGGGTCGGCATGAGTTGTGGAGGCAAAGGCATTTATTAACATTGCCAGGGCGTGGCAGCTGCTGCCAAAAGGTGTTAAGTGGCAGACACGTCGACGTCGACGAAGAGCAAATGATGATGAGGCAAACTCGCTCATACGAGCGCGTTGAGCGTTGGCTTAAGCCTCCCCTTCCCCTTCCCCTTCCCCTTCCAACCTCCAATGCCGAAAATGAGCGCGTCGAGAAATCTGCGTAAAATTTACAGCACAGCCCCATAAATTACAACAAGCGCGGCAGCAACAACAAATAAATAATAAAAATTGAATGATAGCGGGCGTTGCATAGCCGAAAGTAGACTAGAGGATACCCTGCTTAACAAATGCAAGAAGTTTCATACTTAAATTGTGTGATAAATACAATATATGAAATATACAAATGTATATAAAACATACAGAAGTGGAAAATAATTATCGTATAGAATTTGATTTTTCAAATATTATATAAATAAATTTATAGCTAAAGTATTTTTATCTTACATTTAAATAATTCTAAGCTCTTAATTGCAAATACGCTTCAATTGGGAATACGCTTTGAAAAGTGTACCTTTTATTATTGTAACTATTTTATTGGGAATATAAGGTTTATATAATATTACATTTTTTTTTTTTTAAATTAATGTTATTCTTTAAAAATGTATTTTAATTCTTTTTTCATTTGGTTACTTTAATATTCCTATCACAAGAAGTTTAATTTTTCTAAATAAAGAAAGTTGTTATTATGGTTCTATAATTTTTAATTTAATTAAATGTGGACTTTAAAATGATTGATTTTTAGAATTGATTTAAATTTAATAATACTTTACTTTACTTTCTTACTATACTAATATTCTCACTTAAGTCTTAAATAAGCTTTAATTTAGTTTTTTAATATTCTCATTTAATTCTTAAATATTTTCAATGATGTACTTTGGCTGTTTAATTATGAATTCAAAATATTTTTAAAAACACTGACAATTCTTGTCTTTGAGATGTATTTCTTTAATCATGTCATGAACATGCCAATATTTTTTTTTAATCGGACTTGAGAAGTTTTGCTTTAAACTAAAATTTAAAGCTTATTACAGAACGCAAAAGACAAGTCATTTCTTTGATTTTCTTTGTTTCATTTCAAATCTTTTGAAATTTATAAAACTCTCATCAAATTTGTAGCATAATTTGCACGCCTTCATTATACCCGCTTAACAAGTTGCCTGATTTGCAGGGTACGCGATATGCCAAAGCGTTGGCAAGAAATATTTATGAAAATATCTGCACCGTTACCAATTCTCCAAGGAGGCACCAGAGCTCTGGCAATTTTTTGTAGCTGTTATTTTATTTTTAATGGCTAATTAAATTGGCAAGCGAAAAAGCGAGCAAAAGATGCGAGATGCGTCGCTGCAGCAGACTTAAAGTTGAAATTTCCAATTGAAAAAGTTGCGAGCGATGGCCAACCGAATTGGAAATTCAATTGGAAAACAACTGCTAACAGAAACGCATCAAAACACACACACACACACATATATAAAGCGTTTACTGGCCACAAACACACACACACTCTTTCACACACATACATACATGAGCAATCGCAGCACAAACATTTGCACAAAGTTACGGACAACGCGCTCTTGGCTGTGGTCAGAAATGCGAAATAAGAAAATCGCTTTTAGAGCTGAGCAGCAAAAAAGCGGCACTAAAGATGCTATTTACGTTTTCTGGTTACTGCAATTGGTTCTAGTTACTCTGTAAAGAGGAGCTTAACTAATGAATGTTTGACAAAAGAAAATTATGTTAACTAGATCATTGGGAAAAACGTTGAGTAATACAAATAATGGAAGAAGTTGTCTATTAATTTCCATAATTACTAAACATATTTCTTAATTTGTGCTATGCTGAAAAGTTTATTGCTTCAATATAATTTATAACATTTTTATTTATTATGCTAGCAGCTTAAAATTCTCAATATTTTAGCCAGAGCAACTAAGTTCCTAGGCTGGTAAAATAGTTGAGCTTATTTATTAGATTCTAATAAATTTTTGTTTTTAATAAATTTTAAGCTAAAGCTGACGTTCATACAATTTCATTCTATTATCTACTCTTTTTTGTTCGTAAATTAATTGATTTATGTATCGACTGTCTATCGCCAATAGTTGCTTGAACTTGTTAAATACCTCGTTTTAGCGGCTAGACTGTCAAAATTAAAGACTCCAAAAGACTCCACAAATCTTTTTTTTTTTAATTCTCATGGTCAATATAATCATCAAAATTTCAATCCTTTTATAATTTATATTTATTCATAATATACGAAATATTTGAAGTTTTTTCTTGTAATCCTTTCTTAGGATATGGAAAAATCTTTATCAAAATTCCAGATAATTGTACTTTTGTGTCAAATATTATATTTGTATTGAAAGTAATACATACTATATCGATGCACGCATTTATCGATAACCAATGTTAGTATTGTTTTAACATTAACATTTGCACTGCTGAAATTATATAAACTAAAATTGACTTAATAGTTTGAATAAATTGTCAATGCAGATGGACGTGTTTAAAATATTTCCTGTTGAATCACTTACTTCAATAATTTGGAATTTGCTTTTTTAAAAAGAATTTGAACAACTCTAGCTAACAAATTGCTACCTCTTAAAGTGCTTCCTCGCTCCGATATTGATCAAAGTTATAGCTTCTCCTAAGCCCAACCTTATTTGCTGCCTAATCACGCGCTCATCTCTAGCTGCAAATGCATTCGGAGACGTTCAGGAAAATTACGTCAGTGGCTTGGCTCAAATACACACGGAAAGAGACACACACAATCTCAACTCTAACACACACACACACACACACACACACACATAGATAAGTGACTGCTTTGGTGCTTAAGAGATAGAGCAACCAACACACATGCCTCGATGGGCAAACAGTGCGTGTGTCTATCGCTTTGGAGTAACTATGTGTGTCTATGTGTGTGCCAAATACGTAAAAGCAGAAGCAGAAGCAGCAGACTAAGTTGGCAATGTTGCCATGTACTCTCCTCTACTCCGTCCACCACTTTACTGCTGCCTTTGCCTCTGATCGCTGCCTCGGTTGCTGCCAATGACGCAGACGATTGAATCTGGCCTCAAAAAGCCATCGAAAGAGCTTCGGAGAAGGAGGTGGAGGAGGGAAACAACGTCGCGACGACGCGTTGTGCGAGAATTGGGTCAAATGCCGCATTTTTGGCCTGCAGCTCTAGCTTGCTGCCTTCTGCCTGCTGCCTGCTAACGGTTAATGTTATTGCGCTTTTGCCATTTATCGCTGGCCATTGTTCTTGGCCGCCCCTCTTCTCTCTTTCTCTCCAGCTGAGATTTGTTGCCAAAGCAAGAGTTGACTCAAAGTCAAATAGGCGCACACACAAAAGTCAAACGGCAGCCGCTTGGCTTGACTTTACTTTACGACTCCATTGTAAACGGCATAATGATGGAGTCGAAGTCGCAGTTGGAGTTGGAGTTGGAGTTGAAGACACAGTCGAAGTCAAGATTGTGTCTCGTGTATATTTGTTGCTCAAATTTGTTCTTCAGCAAATTGTGTGCACTATGATTAGAAATTTTGTGAAATTTGCTATCGTTTTCTTGCCTATTATGATTAGTTTGTTTATTTGCAGCCTAATGGAAAAAGGTCGTAAAGCTAACCGAAGAAATCACATATAAATACATATAGACTTTGTGTAATGAAGTATGGCTGCACATCAAATGCCATCAATGTATTTGGAAATAAATTTATTAATATTTCATTTGAATTCAAACTGGAAATGGCATTAAGCCATTGGAATTTAACTGTTAGCATAAGAAGAAGTGTCTTTGTGCATTTGAATTACACAATAATAATATCCACATTCATCATATGTCTTCTAGAGATATTTCATAAACATGTCACCAGCTGTTGATAAACGAGTTTATAAGTTTTAGTTTGGTTTTAGGGTAACATTTTATAAATCTTTCTAATTAAAAAGTTAACCGTTGCTCTTTATTTTGAATTATAAATTCACACTAAACAATTGCGAAATATGACCATTGTTTCAATATAAAAATTACAAGGTATGTCTCAAAATATTAAAGAAAATTTGCATGCAGAGTAATGCAGTTAGGGCTACTTTACCCTAAAGTTAAGTCAGTAATTTTAAGGTAGTATTATAAAGCTAAAATTTTAAGCACTCAAAATAGAATTATTTTGTTTGTCTTCTCATAAATAGTTTTAGGCAGAAAATTACACTCTGTTTTTTATTTTGTATTATAAATGCACATTAAGCAATTGTTTTTCTCTATATATAAGAAATTATATATAATATTATGCCACTAATTAGAGACCTTTGTAGTCTCTACTCCAAAACTAAGACTGCAATTTTAAATTATTACTTTACTTTGTATATATAAAATAAAATTACAATAATATATTATGCATATGTATATAATTGAATATAAGGTAGAGAACAAAAACATAAATTTGATACAATATAGGCAATTGAATATAAGGAAGATAACATAATATTAAGCTCAAATAAAAATAAATATTATCACTTTGAGGCTAATAATCGAGAGCTGAACAAAAAAAGTAGCTGACATGCATTGTGAACACAATAAACAGCTTTTCCTCGGTCACTTTATGTCTATTTAATGTGCGATTTAAGCGCATTTTAAAGACAGCAGCTGTTTGGTCCCAGAAAGTGTTGGGCAACTTCAATTGGCCATAAAAAGGAAGCAACGCTCATAACGCTTTGAATCCTTTAAAGCAAATTCCTGATTTTATGCGCAGCTTTTTTCCCCTCATTGTTTGTGTTTGAGGTAAAAGTTTTGCGCGGAATTTTGTTTTTTTGGAGGAATGGAGAAAAACAAGTCTGGGATTTTATTATTAAATTACGCATTATTAGGATGCTTAAAAAGTAATGTTATTTGGTTGCTAAACGCATTCTTGTTATCGCATTGTATGCAGACATATAGAGTAAGTATAAAACGTAGCGGCAGCTATTAAAGTTTAATTAATTTGTGCAACAAATTTTTCTGGGGCAAGTCTGTAGCATAATAATTATGATTACTTTCATTTAATAAACGTCATCATTATTAAAATTAATTTGATGGCGCAAAGTTGCTGCTGACGTCATTGTAGTCCCTTATGGTTGCTGCTTCTGGTTGCTTGGTTGCTGCTGTTGTTGTTGTTGTTGTTGCTGTGGCTTTAACAACATTCTGTGACAACCATTTGCCAGGGGCTATCAACTGAGCTGGCGTTGCAAACTGATTGGAGCGCAGTTTGTCGGTTGTCAGTTGTGTTTTTTCGTTGTTGTTGCTTGTCTGCTGTAGCTGTTGCAATTAATGATGTTGCAGCCAGTGTGCCGAGAAATGCCGCAGGCAAACAGTGACAACAACTCGACGCCTCAAACTCTCTCTCTCTCTTCCGTCTCTTCGATATATTTCACTTCTTTTGCCAATTGAGACATTTTGCAAATTTAATGTTTTAATTAATGCTGGCGCCTAAGCCAAGGGCCAACACATTTTCGACAGTCCTTTTTGTGAAATGAACTTGCCTGCTAAAATTTATGAGGCACAGTCAACATTTAAGCTTAACTGCCAACTAAGAACCCCCAACTCCTCTACTCCCCTTAACAGTACCTGACCAAAGTGCTATCTGCAGCTCTACGTGTGCTCAGGAAATTTCGTTACTTTGGCTTGGGATAGATTACTCGGTACCTGATGCGAGCGTGGTTGGCATATGAACGAGTTGCAGTCTAACATAGAATATGTTGCACACACTCATACGCACACACACACACACATACATGTGTCCACAAATGAAATGTTTGAACTAAATCCCATTTGTCACGCCTGCAACGAGCCGTCGTTCGCTCGGTGCTCGACCTGCTCGGTTTGTCAGTCTCCATTGACCCGGCAATGCGCCTCGCTTCGCTTCATCTCGCCTCGCCTCATCGCACTCAGGTGCTACTCTCTAGGTGAATTTTGGCCCCATCGTAAAATCTAATATAAATGCAAACGCAAATGTCAAAAATTGTAAAATTAAAAATCACATCTGGCGAGTCCATCGTCACCGCCACCGCCACCATATCGACTAGCAACTATTTTTGTACTATGCACATATGACGTATGCGCAACATTTTTCAACAACTGTCACATTACGTATACGCAATCAGTCGTCGTGTCGCCGGAATGTATTCCACATATTGACAAAAAATTTACACTGCAATGGCTGATAAAATGAACTAGCTGCTTTTTAGTGCCAAGCATAGCCGACTGTTGAGATACCCTAGGATTTTGTATATGCGAACAGTTAAGACTGATGAATTAGTTTAGTTTCAGAGTGAATGATGAATAAAGTAAATAACAATCTTTAGGAAAGCGTAAAGAAAATAAACTTTGAATAATTTAAATTATATTAGAATTTATTGGCAGATAAGCATATGATGAAAGGCTTAGCAAAAACGTTGTTAAATAAAGTTCAGAATAAGTTGACTAAAAATAACTTTAGGGTTTTATCAACGATTTAAAAATAAACAACCTTGATAAATAATTACTTTTATATTATAGATATATCTATATCATCGAATTTTCAAGAAGAAGCTTTAAATGAAAATAATTAGAATTTAATTTTAGTATCGTCAGAAAAAGTTTAAAATTTCAATCCTTTTTCATCGACTGCGATTAACAACAAAAGAAAAGCTTGAAATTGAATTGAAATTTTGATTGTAAATCATTTATTAAAATGCATATGTTTTAAAGAGGGTAAACTCTGGTAATTGATAGAATTTATAATTTTAATTTAAAATAATATTCTAGGATTATAAACAATGAATATATCTAATTTTATACAACTCTTAAAGTATCATAAAATTAAGGTATTTTTTTGAAGCTACGCGCGTACACAGCGAGATGTGGTTGAAGGGTTTTTACAATAAATGTCAGGAATGTTGATTGAACCGCTCGCTAGTTTGCATATCATATGAGTAAAATACATGAGTACAAGCATACCTCTACAGACATAGCAAACAAATGGTAAAATGTGTTTGGCTTATAATACAAAATAGCACAAAATTTTACAAATGCTGTCAACAATTTTATTGAAAAAAATAACAGAAACAAGTCGAATGAAAATTTCATCAATATGAAATGTTTCTCTCTGCAAGTGTGAGTGCATAAGAGAGACAAGACAGAGACAGTCAAATGAATGTATATTGAAATATTGCGAAATATTTGGATGTACTCGTAGCTATTCATGCATGAATTGGCTGTCACTGAATGATGAACCCTGCGATTGGGGATTACGAATTGGCATTGGGTCAGAGCACGAAACCAAATGTAGAATGAGGATGACAATGATGAAGATGATGAATTTACGAGTACAATTATTTATGCAACTTTTCGTATTTAAATTACAATGCGTCAAGTTTCATTTATATGCCATGTTGCATTTGGTTTTTAATTTACACACATTCGCTTACTCCTTTCTTCTCAGAGTCTGTCTGCTAAATGAATTTTATGTTAATTTATGCACAGACATCAGCAAAACTAAAGCACAGGTCGAGCTGAGAAACTCTTGCCCAACTTTTCATACACAGACTCATTGACACACACTTACACACACACACACACACACACACAAACTCCCTCGCACACACCCATGAGTAATGCGAGAGTGTAACACACGCAACTCTGCTGCAAAACGGAAACGGAAATATGCGCAATTTTTCAACAAGACAATGTCTGACGTCGTCTGCGAGAAAAGGGAAGAAAAAACCCAGTAGACACAGCAACAAGACAGCAGAGAGTAAAAAAAACGAAAACAAAGTAAATGGAAATGATAAACCGAAAAGATTTGCCGGCGTTTTCTCAACTTTCTGCAGTTGCACAAAATTGTTTAAGTTTTTGCTTTTGAGTTTGAATTTGAATTTGAGTTGCCAGTTTGCTTTTGTTTCAAGTGCATTTTTTAATTTTAACTACGTTTATGTCTGCCATTTTTTTTTTTTTGGCCTTTGCATTTGGATATAATTACAGAAGTGCGTGCCAAGTGGACAGATAAAACGCTGAGCAGAACTCAAACCCAAATAAAACTTTTATACAATTGGGTCAATTAAAAACTTGTATTGTGGTTATGCAAAAATGCCTGAAGGAACTTAACTTTAAGCTGCCAGATAAATAGTTGCACAACTCTTAATGCACTATTCTTATGTGCATTTTGGAGTTGGAGAATAAAACTTGGTTAAGGAAATCATGTGTGGTTTTTAATTCAATTTTAAAGGATTAAAATTACGTGCATCAATTATGTTCTATTCACAGTTGAGTTGCATTTGGAATAATAATAAAATAATGTTGGAGCCTGAGAACTGCATTAAATAGATACACAATTGGAAAACAATAATATTTATTGTCAATTTTGACTATAGTTATGATTTATTTGCGATACATGGCAGCGGAAGCAAGCGTGCATAAAGCTCACAGTTAAAGTCAACTAGTTTGGCTGTAATCAATTTATTGCAATATGCATAAATACCACAAATCCAATAAATATGTCCAAATACATTTGCAAGGAAATTACGCTTTTAACAAATGACATTTTACAACAGCTTTTTTTTTAGCGCATGTCTGTTTATACCCGCTACACATAGGATAGAAGGGTATTATAACGTTGTGACTGCAGGAAACATGTAGGAGAAGGCATCTGCGACCCCATAAAGTATATTTATTCTTGATCAACAACCGAGACGATATCTGTCTATCAATTTACCAAATATAGCCCTTGGTATAATTTTAGTATTTTAGTCATATATTAATTCAGTATATATTGCACTATGTGGTATATTTTAACTGTAGTTCCATGACAGTATATTTATTTGGTATATTACCGCACTGCTTTGCCTATATTCAAAGTGGGTACCAGGTATCTCACAGTCATCCACATTCCTGAGTCCTAATTGTTTTTTTTATTGTGTTGTCTGTTGCAGTTGTACTTTAAAACACCGACATAAGCAAAAAATGAACTCTGCACAATTTGAATCGTTAGCCTATTAAATGAGTTCAGCAAGTGCCATAAATATGCAGCATTAATTTTAAGCACTTTTCTGCATAAAACAATAAAAAATTGTTTATCAATTGCTGCCACAAGCACGCAATGCAACGAATGCATTCAAATGAGCCGCAAATAACAACAATTGTAAATACGAGACGAGAGTTCAAATATGCGAATGCATATTTATTTATGACGAACGCGGGTAAACGTCAAAAAAGTCAAACAAGTAAAAAAAAAACACATTTTAAAAACAATATGCAGGCAATTTATAACAATTTATGCTCTAGAATCTTAAACTGATTTTAAATATTCAGCGAGAAGTAAAGTATCAAATTTGCCATTTCGCTGAGCTTTGAGTTTTGTAATGCGCTTTCAATTTCCGTCAAAATACTAAAAGAATTTAAGCAGATAAAAGTGGAAATCAAAAGGTGAATTTAAGCGATTTAATATAATTTGAGCTGAACACAAATCTGATGATCTGATCGATTAATTATCTGCTGACAGCGGGCCATCATCAGTCAGGCGGACATAATTTCACTCATTAATCACAAAATAGTTTTGGTTTATTATCGTTAGCTTTCTAATGAAGTATCCACTTTTGTTTGTTATGCAAACAATGGAAAAATATCATTAAATCAGTGCATAAAATGACACAACAAAATCGCAATGGCAAATGCAATTGTGCAAATCAACTATAATATTAATTAGAGACAAAACAGAAAATAAAGCTGAGACAGAAAGAGAGAGAGAGAGAGAGAGAGAGAGAGAGAGAGAGAGAGAGAGAGAGAGAGACGGAGGAGGGATAAACAAAGCAGGTCAGTGCATAAATTGCTAGAAAACGGCAAAAGCCGGAAGAAAAGACAACACAAATACTCGGGGATGAAAACAAAGCGCAAATAGAGACAAAGTCAGTCGAGAAGCGGGGCGACAACTTCATGAATTGTGCAATGTGCGAACGAATGCGCCAAAAGAGTCTTTAACCAAGAAGAAATTGATGTAATTGAATGCAGACTATGAAATGCACTTGCTGAGAGACTATTTGGAGACATAACTGAAAAGTAGTTGATGTAAAGTAGAAACAAGTAAGAAAACTCCCCAGCTACCGATTTTGAATTAAAGCAAAACATAAAATATACCAAATACTAACCACAAATACACTAAAATGTATGAAAGGCTATATTTGGTATATTGACATAGTAATACATTTAAAATACACCACGAAATGTGTAGTACTATGCTTAAAATACACTAAAAAATGAATATACCACATACGAAAATAACTAATGGTTATATTTGGTATATTGATAGTTGAAATATACCACATACTTTAAACGTGTGGTATTATATAATAAAATATATAAATATATATATCGCAAAAATACTAAAACATATCAATGGCTACATTTAGTATATTGCCATAGTACTACATTCGAAATATATCACAGAATGCTAAAAGTGAGGTTTTTTATTATTAAAATATACCACAAAAATACTAAAACATGCTACTCTATGGATAGCAGGTATGTAAAAGTTTTTTACTTATGATTTGAAAAAAACCCACATAAATTGTGAAATGAGTTGACCTCACTTTTGCTAATCTAATTCTCTTTTATTCTCCCACTTTTGCTCCCACTTCCCGACTTCACTGAAGTACCTCCGGTTAGGGTGTTTAAGCGGCACCAAAAACAGACATAAGACAATAAATTAAAATGCAAATTTAAACGTAAATGAGTGCAAACCGTAAACACTTGCGACGCGTAGTGTTTTAGCCAGAGATATATCTGTGGAACAGTGTGCAACTTGCAACTGTGCAACTGTGCAACTGGCAACTGGTTACTGACAACTCAAGGCTGCACTGCAGCAAGTGGCGACAATGAGACTCCGCTGTGTCTACGCTGTGTGCATACATAAAACAGGAGCGGAGTCAGTGTTGCGAAAAATGATAGCAAACTAAAATTTAAACTATTTTAGCAGCATAAATTGAATGCAGAATAATGTCAATAATAATTGTTCACTCATGTTTCATAGAAAAACTTTTGCAATTATCTGCAATGTGTGCTTAAATCAAAAAAGTTTGAGTTAATCAACTCAACTGAAATTTTTTATTTTCACAGCAAAATTCACATAATTCTAATAAGTTGTTTAACTCAAACTTTTTATTAAAAAAATTAAGAGGAAAATATTGTTGCTTAAACAATAATTACAATACGAAATTGCGATGTCTTAAAAGTGAACCAATTATTCGAATTCGAATGAAATTATTTGCAATACATTTAAGTTGAATTACAAACTGTAATCTATGTATATTTTACATACAAGTCTTTGCAATAATCTGGTCAAGGAGAAAATTAAATTGTGGAATTAAAATGCGACATTGTATGGAGCTTAGATACAATTTATTCAGCTTTCTTAGTGTTTTAGAAAAATTGAAAAATTTTGTATACTGTTGAGTTTGAAAGTCTTAAGCTTCAAATATTTGTGCGAAGTAAAGTCTGCAAAGTTACTTCACTCGATATGTTATTTACTGTTTTAAAGAGCCACCCTCAAATACCCTCTACAATCACAATCCGCTACTGCAACAGCAGACAGTTTAAACTGATGAGGCGGAAGTGACATGGAAGGGGAAAAAAACTCAGCAATTGCATCGGAAATGCCAAAGACTTGGCGACGACCAACTGACCCAAAAAATTAAGAAAAAAGCGAAAAAAGAAAAGCACAAGTTGCGAAAGGGAAACAAGAACTAGATGAATTAGAATGTGATGCAAATCTTTTGATAGTAGATTGCCATTGAGATACAAGTACCATTGTATCTTGAAGATTGAGTTTGCGCTTGAAGGTCGCAAGCGAAATGAAGAAAGTGTTGAACACGCGCCAAAAAGCCAATTGGCTTTGGCCCTTGCCAGTTACCCAGTTACCACGCTTCACTTACCCAGACATTGCCTAATTACAATTAGTGTAGAAAACAAGTGCAGAGCAGACTTACCTAGAAAATAAGAGAAGAAAACAAATATTAATAAAGGCAAAACATTATACAAATACTATATTTTGTTTAATTAGGAATCAAAAGTTTTTACAATTATAGTTGCGCCGTAGTTTTCTCATTTTTTGTTTCACTTTTTGAGCAGCGAAATGCAAATAAAACAAATCAGAAATCTCTTCGTAAAGGCCATGTAAATAAAAGAACATAAAGTGCCAGTGGCTACTTGGTCGATTGTTTTGCTCAAAATGACTTTTTGTTGCTTTTAATGAGAGTGGAAACTGCCAGCAGGCCAAAAGTCAAGTCAAAGAAATTGCGAATCTAAATGGATGTCATCGTATATTTATTGGAATTTATAGTTTGCTCGAGAGACACTCACTCGATTTATTCGTTGTTATTGCTGTTTTTAGCCAAATTGAAATTGTTGCGGATTGCAATTCATTTAAGCATAATCTATTGATGTTTGACTAAAGTTTTCAAGTTGCTTGTTATGAAAATGAATTTACTAATCTTTGTAGCTTAAAGTGTATTTATTATTTATTTATTATTTGAATTAACAGTTTTGAAGGTTGAAGGAATGAAATAAAACACAATAATAACTGTTGTTTTTATGATTTATAAAAATATTTAAGAAACACTTGAACTTTAAGGTATACTTTGAATGTATTTATGTATTATATAAATATACCAAATATATCATTTAGCATGTTTTTGGTATTTTGCTGCATATTCATTTGGTATATTTTAAAATGAATACCGCAACTATATCGCTTTTATTTCTTACTTATTTATCTATAAGCTGATTCATCAATTCTTAAAGATTTTTATTCATTTTTGAAATATATTTATTGTTATTTAATATTAATGGTGAACTACGTCAAGCCTATGTGATTTATTTGTGCCTAAACATAGAAATTGAAGAAACATTGAATCAAAGCATTCCACTTCAAAAATGTAATATTTCTTTTGTCCAACGTTTCATATATCAAATATTAGCTGCAAAGTTTAGACAGCGAAAGTAAATAAATGCGAATATAGATTTTTTGGAAATGTGAGAGTACGAATGAAATGCCAAGTGTAAGCTTTCAATCTCACAAATCAAACAAACTAATGAACAAAATTCAAATAGTCTAAAAAATAGAATGCAATCAATACAAACGCGTGTGGTTCTCCCAACAGTGGCTTATATAAATCTACACCCACACACACATACAGTGTTTGGGGGTGAAAACGTTTTCAATTTGAAATGTTAACCAAATGTGTTGAATTCAATTTCAAAGATTTTTCATTTAATTCAGCACGTTGATGTCGATGTCGATGTTGAATGTCGACACTCGGCCGGGAACTTTGCAAAATGAATTATTGCTTCTGGCTGTTTTTCTTTAGACCTGCAACAGGAACTCACAAGAAAATTGGCCTATATCCAAAGCATACACAAGACGTTTGCCAAATGAAAATGAAAATGATTCATATACGAAATGATGTTTGCAAACTGCGGCAGCAGCTTCTACTTTTTCCTCAGCTCTCAAAGTTGTGTTATATAAATACCAAACACAACATTGAAATAGCAGCAGCAGAAGCAGCAGCAGCAAAATGGCAACAACTAAAACATTTGGCATTATCTTGATGGTATTTTGCCACCCGCACTTTCCTTTTTCTTCTCTTTTTTTGGCGACCCCGATACGAAAGTCAGACTCAGACGGAGACTCATCAAGCCACTGGCAAACCCACATCCACATCTACATCCACAGCCACATTCATTGCCACATCCACTTGCAGAGCCAATGCCAATCCCAATTCCCGCCAGGCAGTCCGCCAGGCTAAGCAGTCAACTCAGCCTTGAACTGCACAGTTTGACAGCTGAGCAACAAATAAACCTACATTCATAGTATTTATATATATACTATATACAGTATATTCGCATCCATTGTACATGCAAAATCACACACATGCAGGTTGAATATATTTTAACAATAATTTGTTTTGGGACTTCATAGCAAATTTACACTATTGGGTAGTATGTTGTTGAAGGCCGACACTATAATATCTTCATTATTTTGTTAGACTTGTATTTTTAAATTAGTTTTTAATAAATGGTATTTTACATTTTATAGAAGCTTAGTCTTTAAAAGCTCATTTTGTAATAGTACATCGATAAAACAAATATCGGCTTTGGCATATTTAAGTATTTCTTTTGGAATATCATTTTGGCATATAATAATGGGTATCTCATAATCGAGCACACTCGACTATCGCTTTCAGACTTATTCAATTCTAAATTTGTAACAGTCTTTTTTGTAGTATTTTATAATAAGTTTTGATGAAATATTTCAAATATATTTAATTTTAATTACATTTAAAATATTCATAATAAAAACTCAATTTTTTGGTTTCCAGTTCCTAAGTTATACGTAAGAAAGTAAAATAAAAATAAAATTTTCAGTACATACATCTCAAATTCAAGCTCACTTACAGGGTATCTGCCCTTCGGCCTCCCTCCTGCTGACTGCAACTGTTTATTTACAGTTTTTCTTGCATTCACATTAAATCTTTATTTATTTGTTGTTGTGTTTTTGCATACAATATATTTGTGTAAATATATAGTTAACAACAAAATATACATATACCCAATTTTATCCAAACAATATGTGTAAGTTACTCTGTGTGTGTGTGTGTTTATATATTTTAAAAGAGTTTTTTTTTGTGTAAAAAATAAAGCGAAAGAAAAACATGCAAAATTATTGTTATTTTTGTACTGTGACTTTGGGCACAATTTGCATAAACCGCAAAATCCGCTTGTTTGTACGAATACTCTTGTATTAGCATTTGCTTTTGCTCAGCAGCTAACACCAGAAGACAGAGTCTGTCCGTCTTTCCGTCTGTCCTTTGTCTGCCCCGTTTGTCCAGTTGGCCAGCCCAATAAATTTGTTGTAACTTCCCAGCCAACCCGCAAGTCGTTTAAAATTTTCGAGCAGAGAAACTTGTATTTTTTTTTTTTTGGATTTTTATAAGCAACAACAAAGATAATGTATACGAATATTTAAATTTTGCGGCTATTTGTTGTAAAACAAGCTTTGGGAGGTGGGGAGTCAAGTGTAGTGGCATGAGTATTCGTATCTTTTGGGTGTATTCATCTTTATTAGGCATTCATTCATGCGTTCAACTCAAGTCGATAAACTGTCCGAGAGACAAAAGTTTTGCAAGCCATGCAAAAATGATGAAACAGCAAACTACACGATGGAGTAGAGCGAGAGAGAGATATTGTATCTCCCCATTGTTTGGCTGTCGAACTACACACCCACCTAAAGACCTCTCTCTCTCTCTCTATCCATGTCTCTGGGGGATTAGTTCCAGTGGCAGACATGAAAGCAACCCAACTAATAAGTTATCAATCAAATTTTTCGGGCATATGCCTGGACCTGCATGCAATCAATTTGTGCGATAAAGTCAAATGTCGGACACCAAATAAGGGGGAATGCGAAATGAGCTGCAGGTGCGGAGGATTTCATCTCAAGTTTATTTCTTTTTTATCTTTTCACCATTGTTTAGTTGACAGTTGTAAAGTGATTTGCTACGTGGTTGCTTTACTTTTTTTTGGATTGTTTTGTCTTTTTTGCCTTGGTCAAATTGCGAGAAATATGATTTGTATGCATTAGCCAAATTTTGTGTCTGAGATGTGAATGTCTTGAGATCATTTATATCGATGCTTGACGAATGATTAATTGTAGCCACAATTTATCATTAAAATCAAAGTTCAAGCTAATGAGAGCTGCAAAATGTCGAAAATAATTGCAATATGTTGAATATGTTTTATAGATTTCTGGAATTTATATTGTTATTCAATTCGTATCTATCTTTTCGTCTTGCTTCATAATTATAATGTTTTCTTTCATTTGTTATACCCGCTACCAATAAGGATTTTAATTCTATTTTTTTTAAATAAATTGTACTTTATTTTACATTTTAAAAACATATTTTTCTTTCTCGCTGTTTCTAAATATAATATTTCTTTGCTTGTCATTTGAAGTATCTAATATATATTTAGTCTCTTTATGGCATCGTCAATTATTTTCTATTTCTAATCCATAATATTCAAACTCTTCATTCCATTAAGCAATTTCTTCAATTATTTTCAGCTTCCATTCCCACTTATGGATTCATATCATCATAAATCTCAATCTTTAACACACATTTGATAACTTCATTATCAAACCGCATCGCAATAACTCAAAACTATATTTCATATCTATAAATCCAACTTCATTATGAAACCACATCTCAACAACTCAAATCTATATATCATACCTCTAGTTCTACTTCCTAGAGCAAACAGCTTGATTAAACTCGCCTCATCTTTTCGGCCTACAGACTACATTATGATTTGTTTGCATAATATTTTTTCCAGCTAATTAAGAGCATTATTAATGTTTGCTTGGCATCGGCAGTAAAACCAGTTTATGCAAAGAAAATAAGAAGACTGTAGCATTTATGAAACTTGTCTAAAAATAAACAGCTGCTCATAGCCGTAGAAGAACTTTGAATATGCTAACAGCTCACCAAATTATCATATACAAGTATGTTACAAATGTATTTGTCAACTCAACCATCATCATAATAATGACTGCAACAACAGCAACAACAACAACATTGATATTATGTTTACCAATATCGAAACAGGAATTCGTCTCGATTTCCTGTTTATTGAACAACAAACTGAACAAAAGTTTTTTTCGGGTTTTTCTTTGGGCGGAAAGCGAAAAAAAAGTTGTACGGAACTGAGAAGAACGCAAATGAAAAATAATAAGATACAAATCGCAAAAGTTTTTTGTTGTTAATGGCTTATGAGAGACCATTTGCAGACCGAATAAAAGTCTTAAATATGTTAATTTCACACACATAAATGTATAATGAAAAAAAACAGCAAATAAAAATAAAAACACCACAAACAAATGTTAAAGTTAAAAAATCAACATGCGCAATGAAGCGTAAAATGTATAAAAAATGTGAAGAGATTAAAACACAACAAAATTGACCAAAATGTCAGATGGCCAAAAATAAAACTCACAAAGCTATTCATGATGATGATGATGATTGCGGTGGTAATGATGATGATGATGATGGTGCCATGACGAATTCAGATGATGTGGGCAGTCAGATATTTTGCAGTCGAGGAAGTGCTGCCGCGCGATTTGTAATTTAAAATTCCATTTGAATAGATAGAAACACATTCGCCAAGGTCAAGTAGTCGCATCAATGACAACTAATCAATAAAAACAGCTCCAGCAACAATCAATTCGTTGTTTTTTCTTAGCATTTTTATTTAGAAGGAGTTTTTGTGAAGTGACTTGAAGTGACTCTTGGAGAAGTGCTGCTTGTGAGCAAAGTGACATTTGATCGAGTTGCGTAACGAGGCAGAAGAGAAGTTTTGGGTTGTTGTTGTTGTTGCTGTTGCTGTTGCTGCTGGGTCAAGTGTGACCAGCCAAGTGAGTTGTAAATAGGAACGAAGCATGCACGACTAGAGTGAATTGTAGATGGTTATGTTGTGGTAGCTTATGACAGATATATTGCCGCTGTTTGTGGCTCTAGAGCTGGCTCCCCAAGCAAATAAAGCTAAGTGCATTGCCTCATGCTCTCGTCGCTCTCAAGTGTTTGTTAATGTAAAATGTGTGTAAGCCCCAGGTTTTTCGGGGAGGGAGATTTGCTCAGAACTTGTTTTGCTCGATTCGCAGATTGATTGCAGACTAAAGCCATGACAATTTATAGCTAGACTTTTGATAAAGTCAACCTGACTACGCTGGGTAAATAACAATTTAATCAGACGACTTTGCTAGAGAGATATTTGCTGAAGAAAATTTAAAATGAATTTTCTAGCAAATGGGAAATTGAAATATCGAACGTATACTTAATATTTCAAATAATTTTGTTACCACAATTACATATAGATAATATTACTTACAATTTTCTTACAAATTTAGTAAAGCCAACATAATTGTTCTGACTTGCTTTATTAATAACAATTTAATCAGATGTCTTGCTATATAAAAATTTGTTGCGTATAGTTTAAAATGTATTTTCTAGAAAATAGAAAATTGAAGTAGCAAACGTATACTTAATATATCAATTATTAAATTTAAATTCAATTAAATGATCAATTTTGGACAATTATACTGACTCGCTTGGTAGATACCAATTTAATCAGAAGAATTTGTTAAAGAGATATTTGCAGAGTAAATTTTAAAACTTATTATTAAGAAAATGGGAAATTGAAGTGTCAAACGTATACAAATAAATTTAAATGAAATTGTATGATTTATTAAAGACTATGTAATAATTCACGCAAATAAAATACAATTTAAATGTATTTTATAGCAAATATAATATGAATTTAAATGATAAGATTTATTACTTGACTTTCTTGATAAATCAGACATTGAATCAAATGTAAAAGTCAAGTGAATCTTGCTTTACAGTACGTATACTTGATATTTCCAGACTATCTCTTCAGCAGTTAAAACTCGTCTTGCATTCCGGTTATTACAATTCAATTTAAATAAAATTATATAATGATTCTAATTGGTTTCTCAATTTAAGCTGACACTTAATGACTGCCATTAATCTACTTCCGTTAAAAATAATTAAAAGCACACGAATTATTAAAATTAATTCTAAAACATATACCGTCTTATTAGCAATCAACATTTTAAGCGCAGATAAATTAATAGAATATATAAAGAATCCCCTGCAATAAATAATTGATATTTGCCACACGTCTGCATAATATGGTTATCTATTTATCCATTGTTATTTAACACAGCTCTGACCTTTTGAACTCTCTTCTCCAGTGAACGTAATACGCATAACCTTCAGCTTAGTTCATATTCGCAACATGCGAACGCAATATTAATCAGTTAATCCTGCTGCCACTCTCCCACTCTTCCTCATCCCGCTGAGTCGGAACTTTAATGAACGTCAGTGGCGATAACAAAAGACTATGATATTTAGTGATAGAAAGAGGACGGGGGAGTCGAGTTTTGGCTGGCGTAAGAAATTATCTCATTTGGCTTCTAAGTGTATAATACAATGGAATTTATATGCGTGCACACTTGCCACTTGGCATTGACATTGAAAGTCCGTGCCAGATGTTAATTAGTTAGTTCATCAAAAATGTACCTAAAGCATAATGAAATATATTGTTGTAGTGTAGTCTACCTGTAATGAAGACATCAACTACGCTGGGAAAACAACAATCAAGCCATGCGGCAACAATAAAAGTGAAGACATTTGAAATGGATTGCTTGCTGTGTTGGACAGTCAACACTTTTTGGATTTTGCTTTTGCCTTTTTACCTTCTTTTGCATTGGTTTCGCTACGTGCCGCAGATGAAAGCGATTTTCACTGCTGACAAACATAAACAATGAGAAAAAAAACCATACTACACACTCACTCCGTACACAAAACTGAACTCAAAACTCATCTAAACTGAACTCAACTGAACTGAACTGAACTGAGTGAAGCGCATTATGAAAAACGCTTTTCATATTTATTGTCGGCTCGTTTATGTTTTGCTTTTGCTTTGCTGTTTTGCCCCAATCTTCGTTTGTTCATTTTATTTGTTATACATCGCTGTAATGAGGGGCAATTTATGATAATTTCAGGTAAGGTCGACACATAAATTTGAGTTAAGAGTGAAATTTAAAGACAGTGTCCCGCCATTTAGCCACTGTACAGTTCAAAAAAGTCAAGCACAGACGGCAGCAAAGCGATAAATAATCGTAAGATCTAGTCGAAATTGCTTACAAGCATGATATCCTGTATTTATGAGTGTATAAAAAGCTTTCAAAAATAGTTATGTAAAATTAAGAACATCATTTAAGAATATGTTTATTTTAGTCTGCAAAGATTTGCAAAATTAAATGCAGATTCAAAAAAATTTGTTATAACTTTATATACATTTTTTTACGTATTTTTAATGCGTAATAGAAAAAAATCTACCGAATTTATAATTGTATTAAAAGCTTAAGAAACCCATATGTAAAATACAGAGGACCATTTAAAAGCATTTTTATTTTATGTTGTCATGATTGAGCAAATTAAAAACAAATTCTTTATATAAATTTTTAATTTATCTAAAGTATTACGTTTTATGAGTATATTAAACGTTTTAGAAATTTATATGTAACATTCAGATTCTCATTTAAGAAATTAATTTTGTTCTTGCCATGATTGAGCAAAGTAAAAGCGGATTCTAAAAAGTACTTCTGACTTTATACAAATTTTTGACACATTTTTAAAGCGATTACTTTATTCAAAATATTCTGAATTTATTACTTTATGAAAAGCTTAAGAAATTTGTATGTAATATTAATAATAAAAATAGATTAAGCGTAGACTGGCATATTTTTTTAAAGCTTTTCTTTATTTATGATAGTAAAAAACACCTAACAAGTTTGTAAGTAAAATGTCGACAATTATTTAAGAATATATTTAACATATTTCATACCACCGCGATTGAGCAAATTAAAAGCAGTTTCTAAAAACAGATTTTTAAAGCGAATCTCTCTTCTAATATATACCCATTAAGCCACTTCTTGCGCAGCTCATAAACAACTATAAAATGCTTTTACAAAGTCCATTTGTATGCGAACAATTTATAAACAAATTTCCATGTTGTCAATTTATATTGAAACTAATAAATTTGACAGCGCGTAACCAGCTAAAGTTAAGGCAAGGATGTCGGGTCACAAGTGGAGAGAAAAGAGGGTAGCGAGGGGGGCGTGGCCATAAAAAATAGACTTGTCAACTTGTGCTGTCCCTGTCGTTGTTGCTGTCGGTGTTACTATTGTTGTTGCTGTTGTTGCTGTTTGTGTTCTGTTTGTTTGTCTGAAACAAGTGAAAGTGTCAACGCCATGAAAAATGATGAATGGCCCAGAGAATATGCCCACGAGTTGGGGCCAGACGACAACAGCAACAAAAAGCGGGAGAGCGAACGAGTGAGCGCGACAGAAATAAAAAAAAAACGTGAATTGAGACTGGCAGGCCGGTCAATGCGGCGTATACGTAATTTATGTGCTCTACATGTGACTGTGGACTATCTGTGTGCGCTCGCGTCTGCGTTGTGACTGCAAGTGAAAAGTTTTGCCACTGCATTGTACCGGGGCAATCATTAACTACTGCTCCCAAAGATAGCGCACTGAAAATCTAGACATTGCAAGCAGCGAGCAGCAAAAAATTGTATACGAAAATGAAAGAAGATATGAATGAACGACATCGCGGCAACAATGAAATGTCAGGGGTTCATTCATTGTGGAACGGTCACCAAGTGCTTAGGGGTGGTCTTAAATATCTGACGGAATAGCATATGGCAGGAATAGAGTTATTTTTATTTATGTTTTTCTTTAAATATTATAGAAAATTTTCTTGACTTTATGTGTTGATATTTAAGTAAAGATTTATGATTTCATAGAACAACGGCAAGCATTTTCGTTTAGTCTGTTATACTTTGTTTACGCTTTGTAGTCTATAACTTATTTTAATTTTTGTATTATTGAAAACATTACGTAATATTATCTTTAATATAATTTGAAGAATATATGCCCAATGAAGTGAATATGTACTATTTGTTTTTGAGTTCAACACTATCAATAATTTTTAATCTACAATTATTATTATTAATAACATTAAGAAATTTTATGCAAGTTGAAATAAGCTTACTTTCTTACAAATTTTTTGAAGTGCTCTTTAAAATTTGATTTTCAATTATTTAATTTACAAATGATTTTAAGGCTACTATTATATATATATAATATAATATATATATAATATCTAATATTTGTATAGGACGCAAAGTGAATAAAATACATTTGTTTTGTTTTTCAGCTTTATTTTACTATATTATAATATTTATTTACTTTGTTTTATTATTGAAAACAGTATAAAATATTTTGTCTAGTACGAATGAAGCAAATATTGTGGTTTCTTACGAGTTGAAGCTAAAATTATTTGTTTTTCTTATTTTAAATTATGCATAATATGGATTATAATTCAGCTGCTAAGCAGCGTTTTAAGCATTGAATAACACGTTTTATTAGCATAATCGAAAACACCTTACTTGCTCATAATTCTTGTGATAGATTTAATGCCTAATAGAAGCTGCAACTAACAAGTCTGACATTTAAGAATTATTACGATATCCGCCCACTATAGCTGGGGGATTGCTTACTCCATAAACAACTCTCGCAGTCTAAATTTAAAAATAAACAAGCACAAAACTGTGCGAGGGGAATGGCAGGTGGCAAGTGGAAGATAGAGAGCATAACTGTATGCTGATGTGGCTGCTTATCTGTTGGTGGCTGTTTCGGTGGTGCTGAAGCTGCTTCTGCTGCTGCTGCCTAGGACTTCATAGATAACTCAGCCAGGACTCGTGGCAGAGGCGAACGCGTGCGTTGCATAATGAAAATGCTGCGGGTGAACTAGAACAGAGATAGTCACGAGAAAGAGAGAAGGACCAAAATGGGGGAGGGGGCAAAGTATTTGAATAGCTGCCTCTACACACAGTGGCTGCAAAATGTTATGAGCGCGTTAAGGCGTATTATTTAGTGCCCCGAATGCCATGAAAATGGGTTGTTGGGTGGATTGAATGAAGAATGTAAGTGAAATAGAGAGAAGACTGGGGAATGTTAGGGTTGGGTTCTCTGATTTTTTTTTTTTTTTTGTGCGTTATTTAGTTGCTAATTTCTTTGGCATGTGCTCGCCATGCGTAGTTGTTAAAGTGCTAATTTGAGAGGCAAGTGTGTGTGAATGGCTAAAAAGGGTCTCGCAGTTGACTTAAAAGCCGAGAAAGTTCAGTTAGCAAACGTCAAAGAGAATGTAAAAGGTGCTAAAGTGTATCTCTATCTCTCTCTGTATGCGAGTCTGTCTACATAAGTGAATGAATAAGAGTCAGTGCATTCACATCGCAGAGTTGTGTACTCGAAGAAGAAATTGCGAGGTGAATGAAATACGATGAAAGTCACAATGAGTTGACCACATGAAATCATCGCCAAACGACAATGAAACACCTTTGAAATTGTACTCGATGAAATCGATTTCTTTGTAGTTACTTTTTAGCTAACGACTTCAGCTTTGATGTTTCGCTTTGACTTTGATTAACAATCAAAGATGAGTCACATTACTGAGTAACTTAGAAAGTGGAAGTTTCGAAGCGTTGACAAAAGTTTTAGTCAGCGCAAAGTGTTTAGTTACAGTTTAGTTGATTACATTCTATTAAAAGTTTGTGTAGCTAAAGTCTATTTTTAAGCAAGCAAAAGTTCGAGGAACTCCACACTTTTTGTAGATTTCCTACACGTTAAGATTAATGGTAGTCAGTGAAGCTTATTTTTAGTCTGTGAAATCATAAATTGATAGCGCTTAGCATTTAGTTACAGTTGAGTGTTTATTTATATTTTATAAATTCAGATTATTTTCGGCAGTTAAGGTTTATTTTAAGATCTTTAATTTCGAGTAATATTTTTTATAGTTCAGCTTAATTTTTTAGGGTAATTGTTTGCATTTGAAGTGTATTATTAAATACAATTTAAATTTTATAAAAATTAAGGAGTTCAAGGCGAATAAAATTCCGTAAAAATTATAGTTTTAACGCGCCGTTTTAATGAATTGTATATTTAAATTTGATATAAAAATATTGCAACTAATGTTTAAAGTATAAATTATCTGCATCCATAAAGTTAATGAAATACATTTTATAACATCAACAAATATAATTTACTATCTTGCTTAAAAGCAGTATTTGGATTATTTTTGGGCTATCATGCAGCGGAATTACTTAATCTGTAAATCTGTAAGTAAATATGACTAAAATTATAAAAACAAGTATTCGAGATTGCTCGACTGGAAGATACCCACTACCCATTTTTCTGAATTGTTTATAAAATATACTGAAAATAAAATTTACCGCAAAAATACTATAATTATACCAAATTATATATTTGGTATATTGATATAGTATTGTATATGAATTTACCAAATGTTATAATTGGTATATTGATATAATACAACATTCGAAAAATACCATACAGCCCTTAAATATACTAAATTGTCAATCAAAGCAACTAAGAAAGTAAGTGTATTTTTTTTAAAGAAACGTATTTCTTAAACAACTTCTAGTGAAGTATACAATCGCAACTAAATTTAGCGGACTCATTAGAACTTTATTTATTACGCAGACACACAAACAGGCCCAAAGCTCTAATACCCTTCTATTTTAATAATATTTAAAAAAAAAAAAAAATTCTATGAATTTCTTTAAAGAATTAAAAATGTATTAAGTAACTGAAGTGCAATATAAGGATTACTTGGCAGGCATTAATTCAGCGATTAAGTGCAAGCGGAGTCGGTAGCTGAATATAAAAGAGTGCCTCACATTTTAGTGCTTCATGAGCTCAGTGAATCTATGATTTAATATTTGTCAGCTGCAGTCGCTAGCGCTGAAAGAGTAAAATTCAATAGCCGCCTTTTTGGGTTCACAATGGCACAAGCCCATTGAAAATCCATTGAACTGAACTGAAACGACCGACAGTAACAGTAAATCTTCGGCACGCACTTCGCAAAAAAAAAAAAAAAAAGAAACGGCTACAACAACAATAAAAGTTTCTCATGAGAAGCGCAAAAAAAAAAATATGAAAGAAATACGCTAAAAAAAGTCGTGAAAATAAAGCAAAACAAATATGAGAAAAATCCGCGTATGTGATGCGTGTAACGGGGGAGATTTAACCAGGCCTATGAGTCGTATAAGTAACAAGCTAAAGTCTATGACCTGGCCACCTATAGCACTATATAGTTATACAATTCTCTTCACTGCTCTCCACCCCCTTCATTACGACCCTTGGGCTCTTGTGTTGCTTGCGCTGCTGTTGTTGGCAATCAAAAGCGGCGACGGCGACGGCAACAGCGGCAGCGTTTTTCTTTTGGGCTGCGAGACTCTTCTCTTGGCCTAAGCGCTGTGTGGTACAATGAACTTTGTATACAGCTTGTTGAGGGGGAGTGGGAGAAGTCAAGAGGGGGTTGAGGGTCGCCTTGTGTAATGCAACGCAAGCAGAAAAGGCATCAGAGTGTGCTGCCGCTGAGCTGCAGGTTGCATGCTGCGTCGACTGCGGCTGTTTGCATTTAAATTTTTCACATTCAATTCATCTGAGGCCTGCCAACAAAAAAGCAAACAAAGTTACAAAGACGAGGCGCCCCGAGGAGCAGCAGCAGCAGCAGTTGCAGCAGCTATAGTTGCAGCGACGTAGCTTGAGCTAAATGCTGCACAAAATGAAGCTAATACTTATGTTGCAACAAAAACGCGGGAGGTGGCTGTGCCACGCCTCCACTTCCACCTCTTCCCAGTTACATCATTCTCATCACCATCATCAACATCAACTTGGCAAAACTGCCCCACACTAAAATGACTGGCGGGCTTTAGTCTTCTTTCAAGCAGCAAAAGTTGCCGTTGTGTTGATTTTTTTCTCTATTTTTTTGCAACCTGGTTGCGCGTCCCACCTCTGGCATTGTGTGGGCGTGGCAAGCAGCCGTGCAACAACATGTCTTGTATTATAAGCTTGTGTGTGCTCATTTCATTCATTTCACTCATTTGCGCTTTTGCCCAATCCCCTCGTTAGCTCCCCTTTAATCTTGAGCCTTGAGCCAAAATCAAAATAAAGAAATTGAGAGTGAAAAAGGAAATGAATATTATAAGCAATACATATTTTTTAGATCTACATTTAAAAGTTTTATCTGTAAGCTTTCTAGGCATATGAAGCGAAATAATTACTTTATTTTTTTATAGAATTTTGTCGAAGTTTTATAGAAAAGCTACAAATGTAATGTTTGTTTATATTCTATTCATTTTTTGAAATCAATTGTTTTAATTCAAAGTTATGTTTTTCAATAGAATTATTTGATATTTTTACACCTTTAATCTTGAGCCTTGAGCGCAAACCAACAGAAAGTTATTAAAAGTGAAATAAGATAAGAATTATATAAGAAATCTATTCCAAATATGCATATAAAGGCTTCAGCTGTTCACTTCCTAAGTTTTAGCTTATGACTTGAAATCATTATTATTTTTTTACGGAATTTCGTTAAAAGTAGTTTTAAGTAACAGCTGTAAATGTGTTTTTTCATGTATTTCTATTTTATATTTCAATTATTTTAATTTATGAAATAACTTAAAATATCATATATGTATAACATATAAATATTTCAAATCAACATTTAAAAGTTTCAGATGTTAACGTTTTAAGTCGAGAAATAATTGTTATATTTTCTCGATTTATAGAAATATATTTTTTTCATTTGTTTATATTGTAGAAACATTTTGAAAATGAATTGTTTTAAATCTTCTTTAAAAAAAATAATCTTTTAGAAATACTTGTGTGTGAATATAACTCTTCAATCACCGATTAAAAGATTAAAGGATTAAGTTAAACTAATTTGCATAACAATATATCTCATTATACAGTTAAATATGTTATGCATTTGCCAACCTTACTATTCATCATCTGGGCATCGATAGTTCGAAACAAACCTTTTTCAATTTAAGTCTCTCTTAATTCTGTGCACGACACAAACTGCAACTAAATGCAACTGTGTTATATACTTTTAATATATCAATAAAAATATTGTTAAAAACCAATTACATCAATTTGAAATATAAAAGCGTTGTATATCATTTAAATAAATGGGAAAAGCGGTACTAATCTTTGCGTTACGCAATTTAGATTATTTGGCAGCTTACACACAATTTTCCAGTTCTTTTAACGTGAAGAAATAACCGTAATACACAAATCGTCCATTTTCAATTTAAATGCAGCGAATGCTTTGAATATGCATTTTAAAATGAAGCTGCTCACTTTGAAGTCCATTGTTGTGGGAGGACGCAAGAGTGTGAGTGAGTGAGTGTTTTGTGTGCGTATGTGTGTTTCTAATGCCATTGTTGCAGAGTGTGCCTGTGCTTGTACTCTCTATATATGTGTGTGTGCGTGTGTGTGTGCAAGCAAAATACCGTACACTTGCTAACAAGCCAACTACGTGCAACTAACGTTCAAATGGGCACAACAACTAACACGACAACAGCAGCAAAAGCAACAGCAATAGCTACATCAACAACTACATCAACAACGACAACAACAACTCGAACAACAACAAGTCGGCCAACAAGATGCCGCTCGGCAACCACAACTCGACTTTTGCCGCCGAGGATTCGAGCGAAACGAGCTTCAGCTTCAGGTCCAGCAAATGCTTTGGGGCAAGTGCGAAAGAGCGGGACAAAGCGGCGAATTTGTGTGTGTGTGTGTGTGTGTGTGTGTGTGTGTGGGGCCACAACGGTAAATCATCAGATATACACACCTGTACATATACACTCGCATAGATGCTTACACACACGTGCTTTGATGACAACTAGCAAACTCTCCCGCCAATTTAGCTCTCCAGTTGCACCCTCGCCATCTCTTTCACTCACACGCAGTGCACTGAAAGTATCTGCATCTTTTTTCACTCTGAGCATGCTTCTCAGTCTCTGCACAATATTTTATTTACGACAGGAATTGACAGAAAAGTCTTTGGCAGTGACTAACTAACAAATGCTCTATATTAGAAAGCAATTTGAAGTATAGCTTGAACTAAAAACTTTAAAATTTTAGAGATCTAAAAAGTATGCTTCAATAACTGTCTTAATTTCTAGTTATTATGGCAAACTATAAATAATAATACTTAAAATATACATATTTACTATGCGTATACGCAATAAATGCTTTCGCAAAAATTTACATTATTATATCTGACTTGTGTTGACAGATTATAACATAAAAGAAAAGATAGGGAAATGTTAGAAATGTATGTTACGTATACGCAATAAATGCATTTGAAACCATTTAATAAATACATTTCAAAACATTTATTGCGTATACGTAACATACATTTCTAACATTTTCATATATTTATATTTCCAATCTGTTATATTATATTCTCATTTTAATTAAATATATTTTAATATGGTATTTAAATATTAAAAATTCTTTTAAAACGTTTTTACTTCAAAATCACATTCAATTTACTAACAAAATACATTCGAATTATATTTAAATATATTTTTAAAAGTATTTAAATCTTAAAAATTCTTTTAAGAAGTTTTAGTTTTAAATGAAACTTAATTTACTAACGAATTATATTCTCATGCTACCTAAATTTATTTTTATGTGATATTGCAAATGCTATAGTCATAAAAGTAAATTTATTTCGACTACAAAAACTGCACTTAATCTAGTTATTTGCTCTATTTAAATTAAACAGTTTCTGTATTTACAGTGCAGTGAACTCCTTTTTGGAGTCCAGACACTTTTTTCCTCGAGTCTGCTCGATGCTATGAAACCTCACACTTAAAAAAAAGAATACTACTCTTTTTTCCTTCTCTATCGCTCGAAATATGTCGTTCTCTCTCAGTCGATGTAACTCCTTGTAACTGTCGCAAGGCCATAAAAAGCAGGCGAAACAAAAAAAAAAGAAGAAGCAGCAGCAGATATGATACAGCAACAAAAAAATACAGTTCATGTGGAGCGTCGTCGTCGTTGTCAGTCGATTGAATGTCTTTTTGTATTTGGGTCAGCAATGTTGTCGCGCCTGGCCACTTGGCTGGCTGGTTGGCTCTTGACTGGTAGCTGGTGTCCCGGTCCGGGTTCCAGTTCCAGTTGCAGCCTCTTGCTTATTTGGGACACATCAGAGCGAAAGAGAAAGAGAGAGAGAGAGAGAGAGAGGGAGAGGGAGAGAGAGACGGGGGTTTATGTTAGCTAAGGGGAAACTCGTTTTTAATCGTTGTCAATGGCCAAAACGTTAAGTGTCCCGTTCGTTGTGGACGCTGCACTTTGTCAAGCACGCGACGATGCGGCTGCGGTTGCCGAAAGGAGAGAGAAAGAGGGGAGGCAACAGAGGGGGGAGAATCTATTTGCTTGGCCAATTTGCTGGCTGCTGCATTTGAAACTTGTTTCCAAGTGCGCTTTTTGCAAACAACGCTGTCATCGTCCATCGTCCATCAGCGGACGACGAGTGCACTTCAAACAGGTTGCACTGTTAGTTGCACTGATTTAGTTGCAAGCTGATTGTTGTAAGTTGCAGTTGTCCCTCCTCTCCCCTCTCTCTCCCCATAGAATGTGTCTCCTTTGGCAGCACTCTCGCATTTCAAATAAATTATTAGCAGCAAATGGCACAAAGCTGTTGGTCACAGTTATAAAGTTATCCACATCGAGAGACTATTTAACCACATGACTAACCAATACATATGTACATAGATACTTTATAGTATATGTGCATGTGTGTGTGTGTGCGTGTGTGTGTATTTCCAAATGATTGCCTACAATTTGGTCGTGCGCAACGATTTGAATTTTTCTTCGTTTTATTATTATTTTTCTTCTCCACTTTTTTTTTGGTATTTAATACGCATGACTTCAGCTTTGGCTTCGACTTGGGATCTCTGCTGTTGTTTGTTTATGTATGTTGTAACTGTTGTCTGACTTTTCGACGTATTCATAGACCCGCTTTTTCTTCATCATCATCATCGTCATCGTCATCATTAGCATTGTCGTCGTCATCTTCTACTATTTTTTTTTTTTTGGTGCTAAACGAGTTACCAAACCAATTTGCGTGGGGAACTCGGTCTGTGTAATTCATATGTGTAGCAAAAAGATAGAAAAAAGAAGCAGCACATCGTGTTGTCAACAGAATGTTGAATTACTGCTCATATATTACCGGTCTATGATACTCGTATGTGGGCCGAACTTGACTTGCAACGGTACAAAAAAACAAACTCCAAGCAAATTTGTTAGTGAAAGAGTTGAATCTTTTGCTCACTTGACATAGATAATCTATCTGTATACACTTAACTTGACTTTGCCGACTGAGTAATACGTTTAAAGTAGTAATTGCATGTTATGATACATTATAATTTTAATGATATAATGAGCTGGAGTTTCAGCAGGTTCTGCACCAAATGACATCAGCTCAATGTGAAGACTGCTTGGCATAAGTTTGACATTGAAGTGAAGAAATGATGGGAGCATTAAAACTACTTATTGCGAGACAAAAATTAAACTACCTTTTGTGGATATTAGAAATTTAAATACTTTGTTACTCAAATAGAAATATTGTTGGTACATTAAATAATTGCAGAAGCGATTATTATAATTCAAATATAGAACAAGATTTCTTTTTAACGAAGGAACAAAATAGTCAAATAGTTAGAAATTATTCAATTTGGAAAATATAACGAAATATTTACTTTGTAGAATGATAGAAATATTGAATAATAAGCAAAGATACAAATTTTCCACCTCATTTCCACCCTTTGCTTTAAAGATATTGAACAAAAAGTAAAAAAAAGTATCTAACAAAATATGATAAAAACTATGGAAAAAAATGTGAAATACTTTCTAAAATATATAATAAATAATATAGTTCCAAAATGTAGTCGTTTGAATTAATATTATCAACAGACAACATTAAGTTAAATATTGGTAGCAGTTATGACAAATGATTTGATAAAGAAATTATGACAAATGTGGAATGTGGTTGGTGCAGATGGATATATTATTTCTAGATATTCTCTCAAAATAGAGTGCAATAATAACCATAAATAATAATATATATTATCAATAGACATCATTAAGATAAAACAAAACATTAACTATAGAAATTATGGCTTTCATCCTTGTTACAACTATCATTTCGTTATTCAACATTTTGAATAACTCTATAAGCCATTTATGCCTCGTATTTATGCCAAATAATTTCCAAACTCAAGTGATACGCATTCCCAATGCTCATTTAAGCAAAAATATGATGAACAAATGCTTTGCTAGTGGAGTGTATGTAATTGGAGATTGGTATTTCTTGGACAACTGTACAAGTCAATTGGAAATTGATGCCAACTCGAAAAACGACTTTAAATGGCCAGATAAACATTGGCAATTGACTGCAGCAGCGACTGAAGCAGAAGGCGATTTAGTTACCGCATCAACATCATCATTATCGTCGTGATTATCATCATTATGAAGTTGACCGTAAGAGGGCAGTCGAAAAATAGAGAAAAACCAAAAACGAGTCAGTCGAGTTGCTTCGCATACCAAATAGCTAAGTAGGAAAAACATAGAAAAGTGCGTAAGAAACCAAACCAAACCAAAAACCAAGCTGCCGAAAATCACAAAAGCGTGGCAACAATTTCAAGCTATTAACGGTTAATCCGAGTCCGAGACTTCTCCGCCTCGCCTCGTCGAAACATTCACGCAGTTTATTAGCCATTGAAAATGTGTCAAGCGTGTATTAGATATGCGTAGTTTGTAGCTGTAAATGTATCTGAATATCTGAGTATCTGTATCTGAGTGACATTTATCTGTGTAGCTGTGTGACAGGCGCTTAACCTGACCTTGAGGCGGCATCCACATTTTGCTGGCAATTAGCCGCATTTATGTGCGTTTCATGCTTCCACTTTCCCGCCACCAACTCTGCTCAGTTTTGCAGTTAAATGTTGCATGCGACATTTGCCACACATGACACGCGCCACATGTGTTTTTGATATGCCAATCGAGCGATTGCTAACGCGTCTCTCCGCTGGACATCGATGTCGATGTCGTTGTTTGGCCTCATTACGGCTAATTAATGGAATTCGCACTACATTTCGCACAAGTTTATGGCGCCTGGGACACGCCCCCTTCCCCAACTGTAGCACCGCCTTCGTCACCTTAGCAGGGGGGTGTGTCACATTCTGTTAATTGGTTATTTATTTTGTTTTATTATACATATTTCCATCGCTCCCGTCTCTAGTTTTCTATGTCGCATTTGAATTTCAGCTTTTGCTTTCTCGAACTTAGTTTTTATTTCATTTTCGGGGCAGTTAAGAGGGTCATTGACTAAGAATTAATGGCTCATTTTAATGGGCCATTCGAGGGCACTTTGAAAAAGCAAAACCCCCCCCCCCAAAAAATATAAAAATGATCAGCTAAAACACATTGGCATACTTTCAGCCAGCAAAGAAGCTTTAAATGTAATTAGTGGAACTCTCTGTGAAAATCGGCTGACCGTATTAATGGGTCAAAGAGCATGAGAAATTTTGCGTTTTACCTTGACGAGCATTTAAGCGGCTTAGACTAGCTTCTGGCACACTTACCTGAAAAGATAACAGAAGAAGAGAAGGAGAACATTAGTTAATTTCTTTAAAATTGCCAACAAACTTTAGTTTTGCAAAATTTAAATTTAGCTAAATTACAATTATTAAGTCCCAAGTTAATATTTAATACTCAAAAGATTTTGTTAAAAAATGATATACAAAAATAACATACTACCAACAAAAAGATTTAATTACAAATTAAGATATTTGCAGGTTTTGAATATAGACGTGAAGTAAAAACTATAAGAATAACATAAGAGAAGATTAGATAAATTCTTTTAAATTATCAACAATTTTAGTTCAGTTTATTAAGTTTTCAAGTTTAGAAATGTAAAAATTTTAAAATCCACAGTAAATATTTAATGCATTTATTGAAAAATGCTTTTAAAATTAGAATAAAAATCCAGATAATAGATTCGATTAAATATAAAAAGGTTTTTTTAAAGGTGTTTTTATTTCATTTAAAATTTATAAATTTAGATAATATAATATTATGAATAGACTACTATTTTTTAAAGTTTTTATTTCAAATGTATAAATTTTGATACTATTATGAATAGACTAGTAAATATCCATTCAAACATTAAACTTAAAAGGCATTTAAAAATTTAAATATTTTGGTCATTCAAACCTTTGCAGATATATTAAAAACAAGATGAAAGAAAGTTTTATTTTCATATTTAGACAAGTCGAAATTGTGAAGTGGCCAACATAAGCTTTAGAGCAAAATTTCAAAAGAAACAAAATAATAAAAGCATAACAGGCAAAATTAATTTCAATAATACTACAAATTATACCAAAGGCTATATTTGGTACATTTGTATAATAATATATTCTAAATATACCATAGAGGATAAACTATACCGAACTAATATACCACAGAAACTCAAAAATATACCAAGAGCTATATCTGGTATACTTAAATATGCCAGATTGTTAGGGGTAGCGCGTATAAAAGGAATGGAAAATGTCGAATTCTATACAACAATAAGAATTGTTTAAATATTTAATGAAATTCTGGGAAACAGATTATTAGCTGCTACAAAATTTATTGAGAATTTACACTAAAGCAATAAGTCTCTTCAAACATCAAGCTGCTATTTATACTTCTGCATTTTCCCACTCTTGACATAAATTGCTCTTAGTATATTGTGACAGATATTGCAATTTTATTCAACGAGATTTCATTTCAGCTGATCTTCTTACACTTTGCTAATGGTTTATAAATTGCATAAAGTGTAGCAGACGACAAAAAATATATACTAGTATAGTTTGCGCCTGTTATAAATTTATTAGAGAAAAATAAAGCAATTTTTCGGTGCAGCACCTATCAAATTTTGGTGCCAGCAAAATGGCAGAAAAATTCAAATGGAAAATCCAATGCGCCCTTTGCAGGCGAGGCGTCAGAGAAAACAACAACAAATTTACGCCTTGACGCTGCAAATTTAATGACAAAAAAACGTAGAGCAGACAAAAGATAGAGACAGCAAATTGATAGAGAGAGAGAGAAAGAGAGAAGAAGAGTGAGAGCGAGTGCAGAATATATGCAAAAAAACGAGAGAGAAAGGAAAATGCATAAATTTTATTGCAATATGCATATTAAATTCAATAAATTTTGCAAAGTGGGAAACAGTAAGCGGAGATAGACAGACTGGCAGACGCCTTTGATATACTCATCGTACGGATATATATACCTATATTCTGTATATATATAGTGAAAAAAGAGACAGTGAGAGAAAGGATGAAAGTGAGAGTGGGTGAGAGTCCTCTATTTATACTTTTGCAACAGCTCAAGGATAGATGCGCGCGGTTCATGCCAGTCCACAGGTCGAATTGATAGACACATAAAATATGTTCTGTCAGCATTCAGGAGATGGATGACGACAAGTGCCACTACTACTATAAATTGTTGCCAAATGTGAGTGCGAAGACAACATATCCTGTACGACTATTTATCAATCTGAATGTCTGCCTAAAGATTTTAGCCAAGTTTATTAATAGAAGAAGAGACAGCGAAATTAACAACGACTCTAGACTGAAGGTCTCAGCTGCTTTCACTATTTTTTTGTGCACTAGCTAAGATGTATATTATGAACAATCTTTAGTTTAACGAAGAAAAGATTTAAAAATAATATAAGTTCATGCTTTTATATAACAAATTATTAAGAATTTAAACAAATGAAATGTTAAACAAAGTTATTATCTGAGTCTTGGAAATATCTCAAACTTTAAAAAGTCGTTAAAATATATTATTAGAAAATATTAGAAAATTCATATTTTAATAGTCTCTAAGCAATTTATCTTATTTATATCCACCAAATTGACTATTTGGAATTGTATATTAACATATAGATTTTAATGTAAAATTCAAAATAGTTCAATGCAATTCCAAATATTTTTATTTTATATATACATATATCTATATGTCAATTCAATAAAATTCCACTTCCAAATATCTATACTTTAATATACTCAAATTTCCTGTACCTTACAGGGTATCAAAAGAGTTGCTGAAAATTCCTGGAATAATGGTATTCTCTCGATTTTGTCTCAATTTTATTCCTTTCTTTTCTTTTTTGTGGAGCTTTTTTGCCAAAGCGAAGCCAAAAAGTTTATTTAGTCCTTGACTTGCAATTTGAATGTGACTTTCGTGCGGGATTTCAAGTAGTCAACGAATCCAGCGAAAGAACCAACGAACGATTGCTGAGTTAAAGACGACGTCTGCATAAATCGAATCAGTTGACAAAAGTATCAGCAGCTGCCATATCCTTTGCATACGTGAGAAAAGAAAAGCTATGTCCTTGTGGCCCGAAATAGACTCTAGATTTCTGTATTTAAAGTGAAGCACATACAACAAAAGAAGGCAGCACAGCATTTTTATTGCCGCTAAACCAATCATTATCAAAAGCATTCGATTAATGGACGGTCTGGAAGAGCAAAAAAATGATTGCACTGCAGAGGAGCTTTGTCTGTTCGATTTCTCAGTTTGATTGTTCTGATTGTTCGTCGCTGCATCTCTTTACCCTGAAGTCAGAGCAACATTTAATTAAATATCAATTTTGGGACGGCCTCGGCTCAAAGGAGCTGCCATTGCAGCATGCAGCATACAGTGTGTGGCATGCCCCCTCGCCTTCATGCCGAGACAGAGAACTTCTCGCACTGCGTTCTGTGATTGCTTTTTGCTATCGCGCGTCCAGAAATAGTTTGAACTCGAAAATTGCAAAATTCAAAATAACAAATTGCATCGATGTTGCCCCTGTTGTCGTTGTTGTTGTTGCTGTTGCTGGAATTGCTCTCGTTGCTGTCCCTGTTGCTGTTGTTTTTCCCTTACTCACTGCGGTCGTCAACTTTGCCGCTTGCAACTTTGCCGATTGGCAGGCGGCAACCGCGATTGCTGCCGTTGCTGTTGCTGCTGCTGTTGTTATTATTGTGTTTGCTGTCTATAAAACTGCGACTGGACCAACTCCTCCCCCTTCTCTTCATTCCCCGCCATATTGCCAGAGGCGTCGTTAGCACAAAAATTGCTAACAGGGAGTGAATAGCACAAGCTGCACGAAAAGCAAGTGACTTGCACTTCAACTTGCAACTTTTGCTGCTACTTTTGCTGAAAAGTTTTTGGCTCTTTGGCGCTGTTAACGTGGCCAATGAATTGTTAACCAAAATGAATTAAAATGTTAACTCAAATTCAAATTGCGCACACTTTGCAAAATTAATGGCAAAATTGAGACTTTCTGCTCTTGATTTAATTAATTTAAAAGTGTGTATGAAAATTCATAGAAAAAAAAATTAAATAAATAATGAAGTACAGCTTTTTGTTTTCTCTGCTTATAGCAGAATATATTATTTAAAGCTCTTAAATTATCCTACCGAATGTCTTTTTAAGCGTTTAACTGCAAACATAAAATCCAAGTGCCCAGCTGCTGATTTTGCTTGATAAAGCTTTGACGAATGTCAAATTTAGGGGTATTAAAAATTGTAATGTACTATGATGATTTTATGTGTCATAAAAGAATTTCAAGTATGAACAAAAGAAAGCAATGAAATGAGCATAAACTAGGAGTATGCTTAAAAATAAAAATGCAGAGATAATGCCAACATTTAGGATTATTCAAGTAAATAAATCAAAACAATACAAGCACTTAAATTAACATTAATGCTCGTTTAGTTAAACAATAATAAATATTGATTAAGTCGTTAAAGTCGTTTATTGCTGCGTTAGATGGAATTTGAAGTCTCAAATTAAGAATATATTTTATTTTTCAATGAAATGTTAATTTTATATAACTATATAATCAGGTATATTCAGCTGCTGCTCTTTATGGTATATACCAATTATAGCCTTTGGTATATTTTAGTTTTTTGCGGTTTATGAATTTGTAAGTTTTTGGCATTGGCATATTTTGATTTTAGTAGTGAGTAAATATACTTTTGGTATATTTTTAGTATTTTATGGTATATTAATTTGGTATATTTTGCACTCTTTAGCAAATTTGATTTTTAATCAAAATGGGCAGCGGATATCTCACAGTCGAGCACACTCGATTGTAGCTTATTTGTCTATGAAATGTGTCTCCAATAAATTCAATATGAGCACTTCAAATTTCCTTATTATTTTTCTAGTTTAAACAGTCTCAATATTGTGAATTCTTTTATGAATTGAATGTTCTTTAATTCTAAAATACATTTAATAATCATATCTAAATGCTTTTATGGAATTTGAGCTGCCCTTTGTGCTTAAATTCTTCTTATTCTTTTTATTTCTTAATCTCCCATAACATTTCATATTTCCAAAACACATTTAAGTTGTTAGCCAAGGAAGCAACAATGCATTTCCGCAATTTTTCTTGCTCACACAACTTTTAATTGAATGCACATTATAAAGGATCTGTCGACGCTGAGCAAGAGAGGGAGAGAGAGAGAGAGAGAAAAAAAAAGAGAACTTCTCGCAGTCAGCGATGACTGTGATCATAAATCAACGAATTACGTACATAAGTAAGTATTTTTCTGTTGGCATTGTGCTACGGTTTTACTTCTTTCGCTGTCAGTTTTAATACTGAGATTAACATTTTACAGCCCCCCAAAGGGAAACGCCGCTGGCTAAAGTTTGACTGCGACTGTAGAAATAGAAGAGGAAAGAGAGAGAGAGAGAGAGAGAGACAGGCTTAGTGTCCTTCTCGCTGTTGTAGTTCAACTCTGTGCTCTCTCTATGTGAGTGTGCTGTGTGTGTGTGAGTTTGTGCTTTGTGCCTGCACCAAACCGCGAATGCAATTAAATAGAATATATCGCCAGGCAGGGCAGAGCAGAGAAGTGACTGAGGTGAAGCTTGTGGATGCAGCAGACCAGACTCGAGTCCAGAACTCGCTTGGGCTCAAACTCCACTCTGTGTGGCAGTCATCACAGACGAAAACTCAAAACTCACTCGCTTGGCAATAATTCAGAGCTGTTCACTTGTCGATTGTTGTTGCTGGTTGTTGTTGCTGGTTGTTGTTTTTGGGTTGTTTTTCGATAGTCGTTGTCGGCTGTCGGCGTTGACCAAAATGCGATGCATTTGGCTGCCGCTGTCCATTGCAGTTGGCCGCTTGTTAAGTAATTTTGTTAATAGCCCCGGCCGGGCTTCAATAAATCTTTGCGGCTGCCACAATTCGTTGCACATTTCATGCTCTCTTTGCTGCCGCTATCGCTGCTCGCTGCTCGCCGCTGCGGCTGCCATTAAAATGGAAACTAGTTCAGCTCTTGCAACTCTCAAGAAGCTCAATGAAGTTGTTGCACGTCGTCTGCCTCTAGTTGTTGTTGTTGGTTGCAAGTGCCACCCACTAAACACACTTGCGGCAAGCCAGCGAAAATTGTTGCACGCACATCTGACTAAACAACGCCTGCCTACAGCAACAGCAAAAGAAATACTTCATCAAATATCTTTGTCGACTTTCACCAATTTTTGTGGCATCGATTCGAACAATAGCAATAAAAATAACATTATTATTATCATTATCATTATCATTCTCATTACTTGGATTATTTCTCTCGAATTCTTCTTCGATTGTGTTGCCAACACGTGTTTTTAATTGTTTTCTTCTCATCTCTCTGTCACGATGCGAACAACTCTATTTGGTTGCCACTTTACAAAATGCTTCAAGTGGCTTTTGAGTTAATCAAAGTGTCAGGTGTCTCAAGTGAACTATGTATCTATAAAATTTTTAAATATTGTTTGCATTTTGAGAAAGTTTTTGATTTATATATTTGTAGATTATAACGTATTAGATGTTATTTGAGTAAAAGAAATGTGCTTATATTGAATGTCAGCATTGAAGATCTGAAGATTTTAGCTAATGAGATGCGTATCCACAAATTTTGCTTATTCAAATTTCAGCATTTTGAGTAGAATTTAAGTCAGCATTTTATGCAAATTTACTCTAGACACAAAGTAGAGAAAATTATAGAAATTATAATTTACAGATGTGTTACATTACCTTCTATGAAAAAGTAATAATTTTCTCATAGTATTTATTTATTTAAAATTGCACATTCTAATTGATGTCACATTCTAGTGTACACATTGTTATTTAAACTTCAACTGCTGTTGCTCTATTCTTTTATAATCCTAATTTATCTAAACCTTGAAATGGGTTTTTGTAAATTTAAATATATTTTATTTTATTTAAAAAAATATTCATGGAAAAATATTAATTCAATTTATATAGGAGAAAAAGATAATTGACCAAACGCAAGCTGGTAACACCAAAAATTTCTTGCTCTTCACTTTTGACTCTCTCTCATTCATTTTTTTTTGAAATTGTTTTAAACAAGGGCATATTATACGAAGATGTAATAACTTTATTTAGTTGTGATACCAGGGTGACTTGAAATATATTAAATAATATATATTTTTCCATGATTGAGAATAGTCACCCAATTATATATTACTTTTAGACATTTATTTTTTAATATTTAAAAAATGTTAATTCGAAATTTATATATGTTTAATTTTATTCCTCAATACTACGTATAATCTATTTAAAATTATTTTAATAAAATTTTTATTTAAAAAATATTCTCCCAACTCTTTTCTTTCTCTATATTTTTAGCACTCTATTTGCCCCACTTCTATTGAGGGAATTTCATGTTTTTTTTTTGGGAAACCGTAAGCTACTTTTTGGCCCACTAATTTTAAGTGGCCAAGAATGTTGATGACGGTGATTATAACTGCAACTCGTAACCGTATTTCTCTCCCTTCTCTGCTATCTCAGCCCTCTCGAGTGTAAGTGTTTGCAAACACATTTCGAGCTGTTGTAATTTTGCACCTGTTGCGCTTAAATTCAACCAATGAAAAATGCACAAATGTTTACACAAAATTTAGCAACTTCCACAACAAAAAGCTCCGTGTGTTGTTGTTGTGTGTGTGTGTGTGCGTAGACTTTGTTAAATGGAATTTAATTATAAAATAATTATGCGCTCATTTGTTGCTTTTGTTTTAATTGTTTGGCGCTTGCTTAATTTGCCTCATTAGAAACATTTTTTGTTGCTGTTGCTTTTGTTGCTCAGTTGTTGTTTCAGTTTTATGCTTGGTATTTGGGTCAGACAGCAAAAGTGCTGTTCACTTGGCTTTCTGAAGCCAGGCAGCCATCCATCCATCCATCCATCCATCAGTTTGTCAGTTCGTCATGCTGTCAATTAACCACAGCAGTTGGCCAAAACTGCAGCAACTGCTTCAGCTTCTTCGACATGCGTGTGCTTTTGTGCAGTTAAAAAACTTCAAACGGGTATTTTGCTTGACTATTTTCATTATTATTTCTAATGCCCATCATAAGGGCATTTCATCTAATTTGTATAGGGTATCTGTTAGTCTAATCCGTCACAACTTTTTCACTATTTGCTCGTTTTTGCTTCGTTTTTGCCTGGGAATAAAATTGCAACTCATTTAAATTGGCTTAAATCAGAGTTGCGTAATGTTTCGACTTAGTTGTTCTGCTCACCTATTTTTTTATGTTTTAGTGCATTTATGATTGTTGTTGTTATTATAAAATTTTTCGCATTTGGCATTTCGACTTCATTAAAATGGAAATTAACATTGTTATTTTTAACAAGCAAAAGCTGCGCAGTCGGTGCCAGGAAATCAATTACAATGCTGCAACAATTCTAAAGTTAATTGCGAAAAATTACTCATACGCAGTGTGTGTTGCGCAAGAATTAAATGCACATTTATGTGCATTTATTTATGCATTGTCAGTGCCGCAATTGTCTATTAATTCTGTCGTTTTGCTTTGACTTGATTCTGGTCATGGCTAAAAGTAGCTTGAATTGACTTAAGTTGTTGACACATTCTACTTTCAAGACACAGAAATTGCCTTTGATCTTTTTTTACAGCATAATTAACTACTGAATGTTCTCAGGTGTAGAATTAATGTATGTATTTAACAGCATTAGTTAAAAAACTGACTAAATATTATTACTGAATTCTAGTTTAGTCAATTATGTGAAGAATTGATATAGTGATAATTCTCTATTTAAAATGGAAAAAAGTAAGAAATAAAAGCAAAACAGTACGGAGTTAACTTTGTAATATACCAAATTAATATACCGCAAAAATACTAAAAATATACCAAATGAAAAAATTAACTGTATACTAGTTTAAAACCATATACTGTTGTATTTTTTATTAAATCATACAAAATTAATATACCGCAAATATACCAAAAATATATCGTATGTGATATTTGGTATATTGATATAGTACTACTTTCAGAAAATACCATATGCGGTATAATGACATGTGTTATTATTCTTAAAATATACCGATTTTGTATACCACAAAAATACTAAAAATATACCACCTGTAATATATGGTACATTGATATAGTACAAAAATATACCACACAGCGAATTGTAAATATATAATATTAATATTTACTTTTTTCCTAACAAAAATTTTTAAAGTTCTGTACAATCAATAAAAAATTTTTCAACCTGCTTCCTACAAAATAAATTACATAATAAATATAATTGCTCTCTTATGCATACAATATTTACTTTGCATAATTAAATTTTATTATTTATTATATTATAAGTTCATTTTAAGAGGACTTAATTTTGAATTCATAATAATTTACGCTCATTTCCATGCATGATTTAGTAATTATTTAATCGTACTATTAATTTGATTTCAATTGCAGTTAAATCGATTGAAAATCAAAATGAAATTGTCACTCTTTAAGCTCGCAGTAAGCATTTTATTTCCTATTGCAGATTGGTAGACATAATTTTATTTGGCTCGTTAAATAAGTGCATTGATTGATTTAATATTTATTTGCCGCCGTCTGCCTTTCACATCAATCCAACATATATATTTTCCACAGCTTTAATTAACTAATTGGAAGTAAAAAAGAAAAACATTTGCAATCGCAATTGAATTCATGTGTTGCAAGCTAATTGCTACATACAGAAGAAAGCAAAAAAAAAAAAAAAACAAAAATAAAAACAAAATGAAATCGGAATCGGAATAAAACCAATACGTTGATTAATGTTAATAATCAATGGATGTGCCTATTTATACTTTAGATGTATCTCAATGTACACATACATCATTGAGCCATAACTAAATTACGCAGCTAAACAAATGGAAAAGCGAATACGTGAGGGGCATGCCACAAAAATCAGAGAGTGGGAGAGAGCGAGAGAGAGAGAAAGGGTCTCTTTTAGGCGCAGTTAACTTCAATACGCAGAAAGAGATATCTAATCCGTGTGATGCTATAAAGGAATCACTGATTCACAGCCTCAACACACACACTGAAATATTAAACAGTCAGCAGTGGAAGATGCCGACTGTCGGTAGTCAGGATAACAGTCGCCTGGTGCATGCAGCATCCTTTGGCTGCTGCTGTTGCTGCCTCCGATTTTTGTTTCTCTTCCTCCTTTGCACAATGAAACTCGAATGAAATATGAGTACGAACAAAGCCTTAGTTAGCCATGCGAATTGTCAGCGAAAAATGTTTTGGCACAGCGACAAACGCAAAAAGATATAAAAATACACACACACACACACACAGATGAAGCGCAAAGGAGTGAAATGAATGAGCAGAGAAATCAAGTGACATATGTATAAATATAATCTATAACAAAATATGACGATTATTCCCTTTGCCATAGCAACTCTCTTTCTCCAACTCTCTGTCATATTAAGAGCACATAATTCGTCTAGCATTGCGCTCTATTGAGCACATTTTTGTTTTGCATTTACTGTCCAATTAAACGTAACTTGGCAGTTGGTTAATAATTTATTACGTCTAAAAATAATACATAAATCAAATAAATAATTGGCGCTTTTTTGTATTAAACTCTCTCATTTTCAAGGGATTAAATATATATCTAATAAACGATCTTTACTTTCAACTTGAATACAGCTCGCCAGATGCTTAATAATTGATCGTATTATATATAAAAATAATACATAAATCTTAAAAATTATTTTGCATATTGCTGATTTAATGTTGTCCGGTTACTGTCGAATTTCTTCCATATCGATAAACTTATAAAATATTAAATATTTATGAACATAAAATAGTCATAAATTCAGCCCTAATTCTAAAGATTAGATGCAAATTCGCAAATTATTTATTTGATTTATTATTTTTTGTTAACCTCTTTGCTTGTTAATCCTTTACTGAAAAATATTACTAAAGAAAAGTTTCAGCAGTTGGCAAACATTAATTATGCAATTTAATGTATCTTTATCCCTAATTCTAAATCAATTGTTAAAATCGCTTACTAATCAGTACAAATTTATTTCCTATTTACTTTTGGTCTCAAAATATTATTAGCATAAAGTGTTTGTAGTTAGTCAACTTTACCATATTTATCCAATTCAAAATATTCTCTGCCTGTTTTCTGAAGCCATTTCTTAAATTATTTTATTTTGTATCTCAATATATAACTAAATTCAGTCGTTTCCAAACTTAAAATAATAAAATTCTAAAGTAGCATAATCAATTACACAATTATATATTTTTTATTTATTTGGTTTTGTTATTTCTATCAAAAGATTACTAACAAAGTTCTTGAAAATATTCTCAGCCTTTATTCCAAAGCAATGCTTAAATCCTAAAATTCAATGAATAATTTCATTTAGTGATTTCTTTGCTGTTTATTTTTAGGCTCAAATAAATTGCATTATTTCATTTGCTGATTTATTTTCTGGGTATTTTTAGTCTCAAATAAATTCTGGCAAAGTTTTAAGCTGCTTTCAAGAGTCAAGTTGATTAGGTTTTGGACCCACGCAATGCTTGTTCTAATGCGGCTAATTGAAATTGCAATTAGCCTGAGAGTGGCGAATGTTGGACCTCCTCCCGTTCGCTAATTAACACACATTTTAATTATTAATTGCAGCACTTAATTTATATGCTCCACAACGACGATTGCCCTCAACTCTTTCGTTTCTCTCTCTCTCTCTCTGCGTTCGAAAAGCACTTTTTACTTTTTTTTTTTCTCAATATGGACTGCGTGTTGGCATGGAACAAATTGCAATTTATTTCAAGTGTCCCGCTGGCCGAAGCCAGGACCAAGTTTCCAATGGCTTTTGTGTCTGTCCCCGCCTCTAACCCCTCCCCTTTCGCTCTACACTTTGCTTCACCTGACGAAGTGCAAAAACTATCTTCTATGATTTCAGTTTGGCCCCTAAAAAGTTGGTAATTTGTCTTTTGGCATTCGTTTTTTCGTTTTCCAAAGTTTGGCATATGATTTCATTACATTTATATATAGAGTTTTTCTTCCCCCCTCTGAAAATTCTTTTCTTTTCAACTGTTCTTGCAACTGTTGTTTTGTTGGTTTTTCCTTTCATTACACTTGGTCAAAAATTAATTAAGTGCATCTACATATAACGGCCAAGAACCGTAGCCAAAATGAAATTTATTTATTGGCATTCTGGCCAAACCAAAAATGAAACAATACAACAACTTGGCTCGGCGGAGAAATGAATTAAAATAATGCAAATGAGCCACAAAATAAACTCGGTTGAGGAAAAACTGTGCAGCCAATGAAAAACTGAACACAAAAGAAATACAATTTTTTGTTCTACTCCCTTTTCTTTACACGTTTTCTTCAGAAGCTGCAACAGCAGCAGCTGTTTGGTAAGCGTGACTTCTGGCCCAGAGAGAGAGAGAGAGAGAGAGAGAGTGGAATTTGGTCTTTAATGAGCTGCATGAACTGCAGAAATTCTCTTTCCTTTAAGAATAAGGCAGAAAGCTATAGTCTATTGTGCTCGACTGTGAAATACTCGCTACCCAGTTTGAGTAAAAGCAAAACACTGCGGTAAATTATACCAAATTAATATACTATAAAAACAGAAAATATACCAAAAGCTGTATTTACCATATTGATATAGTACATTCAAAATATACCATGTGTGGTATAATACAATGCGGTAATATTCTTAAAATATACCGAATTAATGTACCGCAAAAATACCAAAAATATTTTAAAGGCTATATTTGGTATATTAATAAAGTACTACATTCAAAATATAGAAATAAATATAAAAGTATACCAAATGAATATACTGCAAATACTTAAAATATACCAAAAGCTATATTTTGTATAAATATATACTACTGCATTCAAAATATACCATAGGATCCGAAATATACCAAATTGTGAGCCACAAGGGCTCGGACAATCGGAAAGATAGACAGACAGTCAGACAGACGGACATGGCTATATCGTTGAAGCTGATAAAGAATGTGCATAGATATATTATATACTGTATATGGCACAAAGAATACCCTTCTACTTTGGTAGGCATAAATCAGTCGAGTTCAGCACACTTTACACTTTACACTCTATGCTTAACGACACATTCTCAACAGCAACAAGCCAACCTGTAATTTCTACCTACCTAAAATTTTATTTATGAAACCAACGAAAAAAAAAGTAAAAATAAAAATGCATAAACAGTTTGCAGTTGAAAAGTTGTTGTTGCAACGCGTTCCCGTCGCATTTCCGTCCGCAGGGTGCATAAAAAACACATTCACAGAGAGGGAGAGAAATAGAGAGAGTAAGAGGGAGAGACAAACACGTGCCACACAGTCTAATGTTGGCCATTTCCTGTTGGCCCAAACGCAAAGCATTGCAACACAGCCGAAACTCACTCCTCCTCTTCGCCCTCTCTCTCTTCCCTCTGCGTGTTGTCAGGAGTTCTAAAATGCATAAAGAGAAACTATCTTGTGCGTCACCAACAGCAACAGCAACGTGTGGAGCATGTGGAATGGTCAGAGAAGAAGAGAGAGAAGCTGAGAAGCGGTCACAGGATTGGGTCTCTCTCTCTCTCTCTAAGCGAGGTTACGTTAACTATGGCCTAGACTTGTTGTGTCGCTTGTCCGTCGTTTTTCTTGCCTAGCAAATGGGACCACAGCACCCTAGCACCTCAGCACCACAAAAGCAGCAAGAGCCACAACAGTTGCAACATGTTGCATAAACCATCTGATGTGCGCCAAGTTGCACTTTAAACAAATGCAAATTCATTCTGATGGCCAGAAACATGTGATGGCAAACTCAATTTGATTAACTAAAATTTGCAATGTTATATTTAAAATATGTTTGCTGCAAAGAAGGCAAATTAATGAAGAATTAGATTTAATATCTTAAAAATATAAGAAAAGTCTTTAAAGGTTTCAAATTTGATTAACTAAAAATTGTAATGTCATAACTAAATTTTATTTTGTAAAAATTTATAGAGTCAAAAACAAATTAGTCTCTTTTACTCGCTTTAAATAAAAAATAAACAAATATTTGCAGCTGCTTATTTCAGTTGAAAAATATTAGAAAAATTTTAAAAGGTTTTTCAAAATTTTGAAAGTACAAAGCTATTCAAATAAAGATTATTGAACTTGCATAAGAATGTCATACTAAGATGAGATCGTTATAACCATTATTAAAATGTTTAGAATAACTAACTTACGTATAACATAGGTAAAGATGAACTTTACATTTTATTATCCAACAAAAAAAAAAGTATTTTGTGTTGTTTTTTTTTCGGAATATTTTTATGATTTTATTATTTTTTTTTAATAAAATAATTATCAAATTGAATCATGCCAAATTTAAAATTTCTTCAAATAGAATTATTTGAATTTTATCATGTCAACTTTTTGACTATATTCATACCTCAGCTGATATGTGTTTGAGATTATCAATTGGAGCAATTGTTAAAACTTTTACAGGGTATACCAAGAATTTTATGTTTGTTGTTTAACAGCTTATCTCTTATTTTGTGGTACAATTCGTGCTCACAAAATGTATGCAAATAGGCAAGTTGTGGCTCCATGTTTGTTGTGCTTATCTAACATCCCACCCCACTTGGCTGTTTTTACAGGGTATATAGAGAAATATGTTAATATAGCGCGCCCAGGCAGGCATGATAAACGTGATAAACGCTCTATTGGATGAATGACCTCTAGGCTCTGGCTCTGTCTCTGACTCTCGTTCTTGGTGTGGCATGTGTGCCCCGCCCAGCTGTCTTGCTTGCCCCAACCCCAACTCCGTTTGTATCTTTCTATCTTTCTGTCTTTTCTCTGTTACTGTGATAACCGAAAAAAACAAATGCACAAATAAATATTAAGAGTGCGTGCCGATGTCGAGTCCTAGGCCGAGTAAAACGAAACAAATTCTAAATGCTGCCACATAATGTTGCATCTTTGGTATTTGTTAACTGCATTTCTTGTTTGCTGCCGTTTGCTTCGTTCTTCTTTGACTGCCTTTTCACAACTTGTTGTTGTTGGTGTTTATTTTTGTTGTTTGTCTGGCGTTTCTTTTGAGTTCATTGCCGCTTCAGCAGCTCTTGGGCATCTCTTTGGGTTTTGCGTTCGAGTTTGGAGTTCGCTCTCTGAGATTTCTCTGGCACTTGCACTTCCTTTACACACACACACACACACGTTCATTCGCTTTGCATCTGCAAGTGGCAACAAGCAACTGCATCATCATCATCATAACCATCATCATCATCATTATTATTATGTGCTACAGTTGACTACCCTTCTGGCTTGGCGTGTTCATTAGTTCCGTCCGTCCGTCTGTCTGTCCGTCTGCCTGTCTTTGAGTGAACGCTTGACACAGTCAGTGATCATAATTCAATTATGAGAAACCAACGTGCCACAGTGGGAACCATCTGTATTCTTCCTTTGTCTTTTGCACTCTCTGTCTTTTTTCCTTTCATTTCATTCTTCGTTTAATTTTTTATTTGGGTACTTGGAAAATTATTTTGGGAGGAAGTGCACAAGACATTAGACAAATTGCAGCTTTATAGTTTATCAAATTAGATCATTTTCTCAGCGACAAAACTATATAATTACTTAGAGAGGAAGTAACTAGGTAGCAAAATATGTTAGTACAAAGAGATTTATTAATAGACTTCTAGTAAAAAGATAACTATGTATTTGTGTTTCATTGGCAAAGAAATTTGAAGATAATGGTCTGAGCTTGAAATTAGTTTCATTCAAGAAGACTTTAATATAAATTTAAAAGACAAAATTATATTTTAAGTTACTAAGAAATATTAGTTTAAATTATTTAAAAAAAGTTACTGTAAGTAAGAAAAGAAAAGCTAAGCAAAGAATAAAATGTTTTGAGAAAATAAATTTATTGAAAAAATAAATAATCACTAATTCTGTCTTAAGATATAAGTTAAAAGATTAAAGTTATAATTAATCCAAAGTTGAATAAGAACGGTTAAAAAATAAAAAGCAAGAGCTCAACTAAGCGTGAAGCAATAGCAGACTTAAAGAACTGTTAATAGAAAATATATGCAATGAGAAATAAATTTATGTAAACCCAAGATTGTAAGCGAGAAACTTAAATAACAATTAAATTTAAATGTATATTTCACATATTAAATCATCTATATACATTTTACATTTAAATGATAAAAAAAATCTGTTCCTAAAGTAGTAAATCTACAAGCTTCAAATTTGTGCGTTATTTGGAGTGCTCACTGTAGTATAGATTTGCACGCTTTCTTCTCAACTTAGTCAGAGACTTTCGTCTTTCAAAAGCTAATTCTGTGTCTGCGGCACCTTAGCACATTTTTCACATCTTTTGAGTTCACGATCAACTTCAAGAGTGAATGATGATGATGATCTTGAAGAGAAAAAGAGACATAAAGAGACGGAAACAGAGAGCGAAAGACTTTAAGAACCTGTGGATCATATTTGTGATGGAAAAGAAAGACGGAAAGACAGCGAGACGACGAAACGAAGAAACGACAGTAAAAATTGTGTCGGGCCAAACGACTTAGCCAAAAACTCAATTGCTGCTAATGATGCCAAACATGCTGGGAACACAGAACGCTGGGAGGGGGTTCAGTAGACGAGGGGGAAGGGGAAGGGAAGGCCAACACATTTTGACTTTCATTTCTTTATACAGTTAGACACTTTTATTGTGTTTTACATTACTTGTGCGGAGCTCTTTTTTGTTTGTGTTTTGTCTGCTTCCCTTCGTTTTGGCTCCTCTCGCATTTGACTGTCTGTTTACTTGTATTTTCTTCTGTTTATTTGAACTTTTCTTCAATTTCTATTTTTACCAAACAACGATAACAACTTCTATGTATGCAATGTGCGATATTTTGCCTCAACTTGACTTTGACTCAAACTCAACTCAACTCAACTCGCAACTCGCAACTCGACTTGAACTGAAACTCAAGTCCAACTGCTTTTCTGCCCCTTTTTGTGTGTGTGCCCTTTGTTTTTCTTTTACGCATTTTCCACATCTTAAGATTCCTTTCCTTGCTTTGCTAGTTGCCATTTTCCCCCTCGCTGTTTTTTTTTTTTTTTTTTGGCAACTTCAACTTGGGTTTCGAAAAGTTCTGCGACAGAGCTGGGATTAAAGCAATAGTTGGTCTCTTTTTACAACCAATTTTTTTTTGTTTTTGTTTTTTGCGTGCATTTGCTTCTACACAAAGGCGACTACAAATTGCCTTAGATTAGAGGAGTCGTGACTGTAACAGTAAAAATCAAGTTAAGGCCACTAAAAATAATCACAATAAAGTAAATCGACAAACAGCGAACGCTGCCCAGAATGCTGAAAGCTGAATTAAAAACTCGAAATTCCAAACAAAATGACAATGAAAATGAGACGGCGAATGCGAGTTAAGACGAGAATAATACTAAAAGGGCAGTTTACTTAATTTGATTATGAAAATTGGGCATTAATTTAAATTGTTTAGGGCTTGTTTTCTGGTTCAACAAAAGTTGTCCAAGTAGTTTGTTTATTCGTAATTTAGGCAGCCGAAATAATGGTGGAGATAAATATCTTTAGCTATCTTAGATGTCAAAAACTAGTTTTTTGTTTAATTAACATTTTTATAGAATTTCTGTGATCCTAAGACTTAATTCTATACTATAAAAGAATTACATTGAATTAATATCTTACTTATATTCTTTAAAAAAAAATATATATATACTATTTTTTCGGAATTAATTCATAATTTCAAAAAAAAATTATGAAACTCAAAGATTTTGTTTCAATACAAGAAAGCATTTCACTGACTACGAAAACACATTTTAGAATCAAACATGTAAATTATATGCACAAATAGAATTTGCAGTTTTAGAAAAATTTCATCACATATAGAATCTTTTATCCGTGTGTGTTCAATATTCATAGACTATTTTTATACCCGCTACCCATAGGGTAGAAGGGTATTATAACTTTGTGCCGGCAGGAAATGTATGTAACAGGTAGAAGGAGGCATCTCCGACCCTATAAAGTATATATATTCTTGATCAGCATCAATAGCCGAGACGATCTAGCCATGTCCGTCTGTCCGTCTGTGTGTCTGTCCGTCTGTCCGTCTGTCCGTCTGTCCGTCTGTCCGTATGAACACCTAGATCTCAGAGACTATAAGAGATAGAGCTATAATTTTTTTTCGACAGCATTTGTTATGTTTGCACGCAGATCAAGTTTGTTTCAAATTTTTGCCACGCCCACTTCCGCCCCTGCAAATCAAAAAAATCGAATAACAAGCGTAATTTGAAAGCTAGAGTTACGAATTTTGGTATATACAGTAATAACTATAGTATTTATGATCCCTGAAAATTTGGTTGCGATCAAATAGAAATTGTCGAAGTTATTAAAGAAATACTTTTGTATGGGCAAAAACGCCTACTTACTAGGGGTCTGAGTTGCTTTGGCTGACAATCTGGTATATTGTGCCGTCTATGGTATATTTTGAATGCGGTACTATATCGATATACCACATATACTATTTTGTATATTTTTAGTATTTTTGCAGTATATTTGGTATATTTTGAGAATAATACCGCAAAATATATTGCTTTTATTCAAAATGGGTAGCGGGTATCTCACAGTCGAGTTCACTCGACTGTAGCTTTCTTACTTGTTTTTAATAAAGGTGAGTATTAAGAAAATACCAACAAATATAGAATATTTTATTCTTATATGTCAAAGTTTTCATCAACTAGATTCATTTTAATAAAAACTCAACAACATTGTGAGAAGTGTTGAAGAATTTTATGGATTAACTTGGAAAGAGACAAATAATTATATTTATTAAGTATTGATCCAACACACGATTTTTCCTAGTAATTAATTAAGTAAATTAAGAAGATTTCTTTCAAATTATTTCGTGACCAAACTGAACCCTCGCGATATTGAGTCTTAATATTGTCAGAGTCCAGTTTCAAAATATTTCCAAAATTAAAATAATTTAAAATGTGCATATCCAAGTAAAATAATTGTTAGCCAAAAACAAAATTAAGTAATTACTTGGCAACCTAATAAAGTAATTATTATTTGAGGAAGTCAACGAAATAATTATAAAAGTTGTTTAAACAAGATTACTTCTTCTAAGCATGCAAATTGATTAAATTAGAAAAAAATGATGCTCAAGTGTGTTATTCTAATATAAATTGGCAACATTTCAATTATTATAAAAATTTTTAAATTTTATATTAAAGCCAAAAAAAAGTATATCATTTCAATTGCTGCATTTTGGTCAATTTTAAATTAAAGCCAAAATAATAAAAAAAAATCATTTAGCAGACAAAAAAAGAGTTTTTTTTTTGAAATGTCATGCTAATTAAATTGCTTATCAAACTTTAAGTGAAATGCGACAAAAGCGAAAAAAAAAACGTTTAACAGATCCTAAAAGAGGCATAAAGACCAGCTGAATAAAATATCATCAAACAGTCTGTTCTACACACTCTCTCTTCGTCTGCCCCCTGCATTTGCTTGCTTTGTTGCATGCCACAAGCAAAACAATGTGCCACGTTTTTCGCACAATGATTTTCGGCACAACCCACTTTGGTTTATATTTTCTTTTTTTGTTGTTGTTGTCGGGACTATGGCACCGATTTTGGTTAACGTTTATTGTTATACAAGTGGCGGTGTCGCCATGCCACATGCCCTTGCCACCTGCCTTATTCCTCTCGCTTGCTTATCGAAAAACGAAGCAAACTTCAGTTTGCGGCCCTCGCAGACACTTGTGCATATTAATTGCTTATTGAGAGAAGCAAAGAGAAGGAGCCCAAAGGGGGGAGTGTTGCTTGTATTCTGTTTTTAACAAATGGAAAATAAAAGAAGAAGAAGAAGAAGAAGGAAAAAAAAGAGGAGGACAAAAACCTGTGCATTATTTTTGTGCTCTCTCACTGTCTTGCTCTGGGTGTGTTTTCATCTCGCCTTTATTATTATTTTTTTTTTTGTGGCCTTTGCTTTGTTGTTGTTTTATCAGTTTTCAATCACTCAATCTGCAGTGGCAGCCAGTGAGAGAGAGAGAGAGAGAAAGAGAGACAGGGCGAGGGTGGGTTGGCAATCGGTACGAACAGCAGCAGTTCAGAAGTTCAGCTGCCATTCATTCATTCATTTATTCACTTCATTCATGCACTGTGCTCACCTGTGTTGTCGTTGTTGTCGATGTTGTTGTTGCTATTGCTGCTGTTCGTTGTTGTTGCTGTTGCTGTTGTTGTTTTTGTCACTGGCTTGTCGAAACAAGCGTTTTCCTGCCTCGGGTTCAAAAGGGTTTTCGGTTTGGGCCTCAGTTCTTATTATTATTATATTTTTTTATTCACAGGGTCGCCTTTTGTAGTTGCAGTTGTTGTTGTTGTTGCTGCTGCTGCCACTTGTGCGCTTTTATTGCCGCTTGGCCCTTTTCTGGTTGACAAAACGCAAGCGCTTAAAATTCTCTTTTTTCTCCTTGCTTTATTTTTTTATTTTTTTAATTTTTTACGAGCATTTTTTTGTTGTATTTTTGGTTTTTTCGTGTGTTGTTGGTTTTTTTTATTTGGCGCGCGCGTTTTTTGAAATTTTTATGCGGTTTGCGTGTGTTTTGGGCTTTATAATTTTCACGTTATTGTTGCTATTGCTGATGACTTTCTTGTGGCGGCTCTTCACGTGCTATTATTTTTATTTGTTGCTGTTTATGGCAACCTGTTTGACCAAAAGAATGTAAAATATTTTTCGAGTTTAAACTACAGAGAACAATGCCAATGGGCAAATACCAAAAAACAATAAATTGGCCAATATGCAAATTGTATGCTAATTAAAACATGACTTGGCCAAAACTTTTAATTGTATTTTCGTGTCTTCAATGGCAAATTATTGAGGCCCACTAGCCAAAATATAGTAAATTTATCAAAGGTATCTCGTAAAGACAACAAGTTTCGAATTTTCAATCAAATTATGAAAGTTATCAATATAAATTTTCGAATAATATTTATTTTTGAGCAAGATATTTCTTAAGAATATAAAAATGTATATAATTATTTTCATAAAACACTTTCAAGAAACTTTTGTTTCAAAACTCTGTTTTGTCTTTCAAGAATATTTTTACTATTAATCACTTTTAAATTTTCTGAAATTCGTATTTAAGAATATCTCAATATTTACATTTAAATGTGATAAAAGTAGTTTATAATTCCTTATCATTCATATTTAGTTTGGTGTTTCGTTTGGACTTAAATTAATGCGCCTTTTCTTATTGGTTATAGCCAAGATTGAAGAAAAAAACTAACAGATGCTAAGCGATGGATGGAATAACGTCAAAATATCAACAATCGAATTAATTAACGGTTTTTTGGTTTCGGTACAAGAAGTCGGTCAATTTATTTACAGAGAGAAGTTACGAGTTACCAGACTGAGTTGCTTTCAATTTAATTAAGCATTTTTAAAGTCAGACTTGAGACCGTTGATAGCAAATGTGGAGAGTTGGAGAGATGCATAAAGCGAGAGCGAGATAGAGAGAGAGAGGTGGAGAGCAACTAAAATATGTCTGGAGTCGCCAAGTGGCTTTCTAAACACCCAGATCCCAACACACGCTTCGTTGGCCAGCGAACGACGTGAGGAAAAAAAGCAGAAGAACAGAAGAAGTGATAGAAGAGAAGTTGAAGCTGATGCTGAAGCTGAAGCAGCTGTAAAGGTGGCCTCAGCACTCGAGAATGAACAAGAGCAGCACCAAAGCACAAGAACAACAATCGACGGCAGAAATACTAGATGAGAACTTGCTAACCGCTAACGGTAAACAAAGCAAGCAAAAAGAGCGCAGTCCACAGTTGGGCATGCACGACTAGCAGTTGCCTGTTGTAACATTAATGCAAAGAATATGCACCACTTTAGCGCGTAGAGTATTAAAAGTGTAACAGACAGTTGCAGTGAAAGAGATGAGTGAGCGAGACAGAGCTAGTGGGGATCCAAGCGACGTCACGCGGCGCGCGCTTTAAATTCTTGCATGCCAGCCAATTAACAGAACCGAGTATCGAGTTTATGTATTTTCTATCGGGCATCGAGCTCAAATCAAGTGTTTAAAATATGTATGCATGGTACACATAAAAACTGGTTTTTGTTTTTGTAAATTTAAGCAGGACTCTAGTGCTTAGAAGATTAGAGAAAAATAGAGAGAGGGAGAGAACGGAAGAGCAGCGTACGCGGCGCTCAAGGAATGTGTCAAAGTGTTATATGTAAATAAAAACAAAGCACACACACACACACAGAGAGAGTATAGACAGACGCGCTTAACACTCACACACACGCGCGTGCTTTGCAAGCACAACACTGCGATAAGACACTCACGTTAGAAACCGTTGCAAAAGTTGCCGCTACGTTGCGACGCGCTCAAACCTTAGCAGGTGACTGAGACAAGCGCCAACAAGCCTCAAGCCAAGAACTGAAATAACACAAACAACAGCGCTGCTGCTGCTGCTGCAGCCGCAGTCCGTATTAACAGCGACCGCATGAGCCGAGCTCGTCATGTTAGATGCGAGCCGAAGTTGAAGCAGCGACGCGACGTCGTCTGTTAAGTTAACAGCAGCGTTGGGTGTGCGGGTGTTGGCGTTAATCTGACTGTTAACTTGCAGTCTGCTGTTAAATAGACATTTTGAAGTTTTTGTGAATCGTTTTGTGTAGTCGAAAATAATAACAAAGCGATCTTTTGCATGTTTGAGCAAATGTGGCAAAATGGATTGTGGCTTAATTAACTTTGCAGCCACAATTAATGGCCATTAATTAGGCTGTTGAGGAAATGCAAAAGGCTATTAAACGCTATGCGAAATATGGAAATCATAATTTTGCTCAAGCTATGAAATAAATGTTGTGCAAAGATTACAAATATCAGGAAATCGTTGGTTTCGCAAATCGAATTGATTCATAAATGTGTGCATAAAAGTGAAGCAGAAATTGAACTCACCGAATAGTTTAGTTTGGTTACGAAAAAGAGAGAGAAAGAGAAACTCATGTAATGAATATGATTAAGAATAAAAGATTTTTTTAAGAGAGATTTTTCAACTACTAATTTAGGATGTTAGAAGGTGAAATTTTTGGAGTTGCTCAGTTGTGATATTAATAATAATTTATGTTGATATTTAAGATCATAGTATTCCTGAAATGAATTTTACTACATTTAAATGCGAATAAGGAATCCCAAACTATCAGTTCTTAAATTTAAAAGTTTATTTATTTGTATATTAATTATTTTTTATTCTTATTGATCAATGGCTTCGAAACTTCTTGGAGTAAATAAATAATTTGTATTAAATTTCATTTTTAGTTCTTCTAAAACATTATTTAATTTTTTTTATTCTTTTTGAGAAATTTTAAATACATGCTTTTGAGGGGGAAATCATCTATGATAACATACACTTATAGCCAAATATAAGATAGTTATTGTTTAGCAAAAAAATAAACTTAAATTAAAGAATAAAAATTATGTAGTTTTTAAACATTTTACAGTGAAATTCTACATCCAGAAATGAAGTCAAGATCTACTCAATTCCCCAAGGAATGTTGAATAACAGCTAAAGTATAGTTTTAGTATCGCTTGTTAGTTGCTAACTGGAAATGAAGTTGCGTCTCAATGGGTTCAATTGCCATTTGCAGCAGACCGCAGAGAACATTAAAGCCAAAAAGCCGCAGCTGACAGTTTTGCAGCTGGCAGTTGGCAGTTAACAGCTTCGCTGTTAGCAACAACCTGTTAACATGCGTTTAACATGTGCGCAACTGTTAAGTGTCGTCAAAGTTGGCACATAACTGAAACCGCATAGTTTGCAGCAGGCACTTTGCCACTTTGCTGCAACGATAACTGGCGAAATTGCATGCCACACACACACACACACATACACTGTAGAACTTTAATTGAGTGGGGTGAGTGGGGAGGGGGGAAAACTGTTAAAGTTAACTAATTATGTACTGAAGGCTGTAAATAGTTGAGTTTTTGTTCTCCTTCTCCTTATATTTTGTTCGTTATGAAAAATCTGAGGCAACAAAATACCTGACTGAGACTTGTAAAATTGTTTATTGCTCAAGATTCTCGAAGCGAGTTCGAGTTCAAGTTATGCGCACAATTTTTCCCATACATGCGAGCGAACAAGGATCAAAAGTTTTCAAATATGGCAGCGATAAGTGATGCATGAAATTTGGTACACTTAAAAAGCGAGTTGTTGTTGAGTTGTTAGTGGATTTGCCCGTCGGCTGCACACTCACACACGCACACACTCATACGTGTGAAACGTGTGGCACGAAGAGTGAGGAGCATATTAGCATCGATAAAAGTCGAAGACGTTAACAACAAAGGGATATCCTGGCAGTAAGGTAGGCAAAAGGAAACAGCACAGATAAAGACGTAGTTGAAAATGACGTCAACGTTTCCATCATGCCACATTCCGTTGCACGTGTGCGCCGCCGGAAAGATGGCAGTCATATGTGACACTCTGAACTCTAGATGTATGTATGTATGTGTATGCTAGTGTGCAAGTGTGTGCGAGTGTGTGTGTGTGTGTGTGTGTGTGTGTGTGTGTGGCACGCTTCGCTAGATTACAAAAATATTGTCGCAAAATTAACGCATTAAAATTGTATATCGTTTGCAGAGACTCCGTCTCTATCTCCTCCTCTCACTCTCTCTCTCTCTCTCTCTCTTTGCTAGTATCTCTGAGTTTTTGTATCTTGTATCTTAATACTTTGTACGTGCCCCATCCTCTCATCAAGTCGCCTAATGTGCCAGACATGCCATCCAAAATTAAGCTGATTTTTTTCTCCACTTTTTTTTTATAAATTGTTTGCCAGAAGTTTCTAATGAGACATTTTAGCTCTATGAATATGAATATGCTGCTTAATTGCCACATCTCTTCTTCTTCTTCTTCTTTATCTTCATCATCGTAAAGTGTGGCCAATTAATAATACGTATCATCCGAAAATATATGTGAATAATTTGTACAAAATATCCACTTCTAATTATTGGCATTTTCGCTTTAATTGCATCAACATTTTTGGGCATGTAATCAAGTTCCAACAATAATCACATATTCGTTTTTAATTAGTTAATGCACATTTTGGGCCAGCTTGAATATTGAATAATGTTTGCGGATGCTCGAATTACAATCACGAACAGTATTCAAGGAGCGAAATAATAAATTCTGTATTGAAAAGTTTACATTCAAACAGATATAAATATATGCAATATTTTATTAGCTATTTTTAATTGATCATCGATTTTTACTAAAGAGTTTGCATTTAAAATTTACAAGCATAAGAGTCTGAAATATTATGCGAAAACTTAAAATGTTTTTGAATTTTTATATTTTCGAGTGAAAAGAAAATTTAATAGATATTTATAAATGACAAGTTTACGTTAAAATTTGAAAGTTACAAATACATATTTTTATTTAAGTTTTGATTAAAATTTAGCAACCAAAAAGTACTTGAAAGATTATCTAACAGATTTTATTGAAATTATTTATTCTTAATTTTTACTGTCATACATTTTGAAATATTATGTAAACGACAAAAGCAAGTTCTTCAATTGAAATAATTGTGTTTTTAATTTGCCAGCTTTTGCGGTTGTAAATATATAATTAAAACCGCAACTGAAATTTAGCTGCAAATTCCGAAATCCAACAAAAAAAAAAAAAACCTTGTTACAAATAATTTTGAATAGTCAAGAGAGGGAGATAGTGAAAAAAAAGCGTTGAAATTAATTTGCGATTTATTTGATAGGCCACTTTAGAAGCGAACTCGATGTATATTTTTGCATAATTAATTTCTAAATCGCTTGCAGCTGCAATTTATTTTATTTTAATTGATTAAAAGCTGTACGCTCAATTATGTATACGCCATGTGTCACATTTAATGCGTAGAATGTCGTATAATTTCATAATGAATTTAATGAAGAAGCAAAAAAAAAAAAGAAATGGCAATTGAGTTAATGAAATGTAACATGTGTTAGGGAATTGTAAATTAAAGAAGTGAATAAATTATAGGAAAAGATGAATTGAATTTAAATTTAAAGATTTCTTTTCTATCCATCCAACTTATTGCTTACAGTGTATGGAAATGCAATGTGTAATGTGTAATGTGTCGTATTTCACTTTCAATTAATTGACAGCAGCAAAAGAAATCACTGTAATGGCAACAGTTATATCAATTTTCCCAGGTGTTTTAACTGCACATTGTGTAAATGCAAATCAATTAAGCCAACTCCGAGCATTTGCCAATCTCGCCCGCAATTTCATATTGACTCCGTAAACAATTTAAATAAAATTGAATTCAATTGATGAGTTCGAATACAAGCTTCAGCTGTAAAGCTATTTTGTTTGCCTTGTTATCGTCGTTAATCACATATTTGCCGTGGCGCTTTCTAAATATTTAATAATATTTAGTAATCTGCGATGCAGTCAATGGCCAAAGTCAGCCAACTACTAATATCATAATTTGTTAAAAATGTTTTGTATTTATTTTGCAAAGTTTTGCTTATTTGCATTCGATTCGATTATTTGTTTACCAATTTAATATTTTCCATTTTATTATTTACAACTTCATTTGTTTATTTTTCTTAGTTTTTTTTTGTATATAAATAAAATGAACATTTTTTGTCGAAATTATTTATTTAGAAAAAGTAGTGCTATTTTATTTATTGCAATTTACATAAACTATTTTTATTTTACCACACTTTAACAACTTAATTTATTTGGTAATCAGCGATGCAGTCAATGGCCAAATTACTAATATCGTAATTTGTTAAAAATGTTTTATATTTATTTTGCATAGTTATGCTTATTTACATTTGGTTCGATTATTTGTTTACCAATTTAATATTTTCCATTTTATTATTTATAACTTCATTTGTTTATTTTTCTTAGTTTTTTTTGCAAATGAATACAATGAAAAATTTCTGTCGAAATTATTTATGCATTTTCAAGAAAAAGTAAGTCTATTTTATTTATTGCAATTTACTTAGAAAAACTGTTTACTTTTAGCTCACTTTATCAACTAAATGAAAAATGCAAAAATAGAACAAACATTTTTTTGCCTCAATAAATTCTCAGCAAATTTCATAGCATAATTCACATTTCCATTGGCTCATATTTGTTTACAAATATTTTTTTGAGTTAATTGCTACTTTTTATACCTACTACAAGTAGGGTAAAAGGGCATTCTAAGTTTGTGCCTGCAGGAAACGTACATAAACGACGTTGGCTGACAATCCGGTATATTCGGTATATTTTAAATGTAAAAAAAATTACGGTATATTTATTTAGTATATTTTAAAACAATCTCGCTAAGTTTTGTCTTTTTCTCGAATATGGTGTATTCTTTAGTATATTTGAAATGTGATAGTATTTTAAAAATACCAAATATGATATAAAAAGGCACAGAAAAAAGCGCATATTAAAAATTTGGTTGAATACGATTAAAATTGTAGAAGATATTAAAGAAATACTTGTGTGTGGACATAAACGCCTTTGGCTGACAATCTGGTATATTTGGTATATTTTAAATTTAATGAATTTTTATGGTATATTTATTCAGTATACTTTAAGAAATATCTCGCTCTGTTTTGTCATTGTCTAAAATATATTGTATTCTTTGGTATATTTGGTATATTTAAAATGTAAATATACCAAATATTCAATGATTGATGGTATAATTTTCTTTTATCTGGTATATTTTGTATGGTATATTTAATATGTTATAGTATTCCAAATATAGAATCTTCTGGTATTTTTTTGGTAAATTCATGGCATATTTAAAAATCAATACAGCAATGTTCCCTTTGTATCAATATTTCAATTATTCTATTATCAATATACCAAATATGGTATATTTAAGCATTTTTGCGGTATATTGATGTAATATACATTAAGAATAATACACAATTTTTGCTTTTATCTGGCTATTTTGTTGCCAGTGTTATATTTTTGTGGAATATTGAATATTGATTGATATTTTAAGAATATTTCCGCGCTCTTTCGCTTTGATTTGAGATGGGTACCGGGTATCTGACAGTCAATCACACTCAAATGTAACTTTCTTATTTGTTAAATATGTTTTGGTATTTATGCTGCATTATTTGCATATTTTTGTTTAGGGCCAGTGCAATTAAATTGCCGAAATTAAACCAAAAGTTATTTATGGACAAGTCAGCGCCATAATCAAAAAATAATTGGCATACGAGGCGTATACTTAATATGCGCTTGGGGTTAATACTCAACGCGCTGGTGTTGGGTGAAATGAAAGGCTTTGCCTTAAAGGACACAAAAGGCGAACGCTGTGCGGCAGTTAGACGGTGAAAACCGAGTTGGAAACTGGTCAGCAAATTGACAAATGATGCATGCTAATGCCAATGGAGCACCGTTATGAGCTGAGCACAAAACGAGGCATACCTCAAAATGATGTTGCAGCAGCAGCAGCAGCAGCTGCGCTGACGTTGACGTTGATACGTTTAATGAAGTGATTGTGATGTATGTGCATGGCTTCATTTATTTCTCTCTCTCTCTCTCTCTCTCGCTCTCTCTCTCTCTCTCTCTCTCTCTCTCTCTCTCTCTCTCTGTCGCTACGGTTTGGCTTAAGCCGCTTTCATGACCCAACAACAATGCAACATGCAGCAGCAGCTTCGTTTAAATGCTGGTGGCAGCCCGCAGTCGGCTGTCAAATCAGAATCAGCGTGGCATGCAACGAGGCGGCGGCAACATCTCCCTCTTAAAGCCGCGCCAAGCCTTTGCTAATGCCAATAAGCCAAAGCAATGTCCTCGCACACACACACACACACACACACAGAGCAAACATACACACACAGAGACACACCACACCATAGCTAACGAAATTGACCGCAACATTATTCGTATGAATGTTGCATGTTGAAACCATAGAAAGGGATAGCAAAAAGGGGCAAAGGAGAAGCCTGCTTAATGCATGGTCTATGTGCGTGCCACGACGCTTGACAGAGTTAACATTTTAATTGACATAAAATATTCAATGATGCCGAGGCGACAGCAACAGTAACTGTGACTGTGGTGAGGTGCCTCAACATGAAAATAGTTTTTGCATGTCCCCTAAACATTCAAATGTACTGTGTACATATGCAAACAAAGTGTGTGTGTGTGCGAGGGTGGTTCAAGTAGTAAGTACCCAACGATATGCAAAGTGAGAACTATGATAAAAGCAACAGAAACATGTAAAGAAAAGAAACTTCAAAAGTAAATAAGCTTAAAGCAAGCGAGTGGAAATGAAGCAGCTTAACAATATACTATATGAAAGAAAAAAACAGAATAACTCTTAACAAACAAATTGGAAATTCACTTGCTCAATACAAAAAAACATTGTAAAGCAATAAAGAATTGGCAAATATACAAAAATAAATAAAAATTGTTAAATTCTCTTAGTTGCAAAGTCAAAGAAACTTTTGTAAATATTTGCAATGAAAATTTGTATTGAATGTAATATAATATACAATATATGCAATGTACCTTACTGCAATAAAAAAAATATATAAAGCCGAAGGCCAGAGCTTTAGAAATACGTTAGACTTCATTTTAATAATATCTATCCTAAAATATAAATAAAAGAATATGTAAATATAGAAAATCAATCACAGATTTAATATAGCTGCCAAGTCAAAGAACGTTTGTTAATATTTAAATAGAAGAAAATAAAATTTGAAACAAATTCAATTCGATAAGAAACGAATTGCATATCTTCTTCTTCGAATTTCTTTTTTTTTAGTATCAAAGTTCATTTAGAAACTGTTAAAATATAAACATAAAAACGTTTCAAATGATCAAATCAACAATATAATTTTAAATTAATTTTAGCTTTTTTTGAATGTATTTATTTGTAAAATATGTTTAAAAAGAAAACGGCTTATCACCGAGGCAACTCAATTTGAATTTAATAAAAGTTTTAAGTTGATGATGACTGCTTTAATGATTTCATAAATATAGTTATTTATTTATTTATCTTTTCTCTTATAGATTTATAAATAAGCTATAATTATTTTACATTTTCATTAGTGATTTGCTAAAAAGAAAAAACAAAATTGTCATATTTATATATTATAAAGTATGATTATAAAGGAAATTTAAAATTTATAAATTGATATTGTATATAAGTATTTTAAATATTTAAATTGTATTCAATATATTTATAAATAATATACATCATTTACATAATTTTTAAATATATTGAATTTAATTTAGTATCTTTTTGCTTACGTATTTCTTTATATATTTATTAATTTGTTTTTATACCCGCTACCCATAGGGTAGAAGGGTATTATAACTTTGTGCCGGCAGGAAATGTATGTAACAGGTAGAAGGAGGCATCTCCGACCCTATAAAGTATATATATTCTTGATCAGCGTCAACAGCCGAGACGATATAGCCATGTCCGTCTGTCCGTCCGTCCGTCTGTCCGTATGAAACACTGGATCTCAGAGACTATAAGTGATAGAGCTATAAATTCGACAGCATTTGTTATGTTTGCACGCAGATCAAGTTTGTTTCAAATTTTTGCAACGCCCACTTCCGCCCCCGCAAATCAAAAAAATCTAATAACAAGCGTAATTTTAAAGCTAGAGTTTTGGTATATAAAATAATTACTGTAGTAGTTATGATTCCTGAAAATTTGGTTGCGATCAGATAAAAATTGTGGAAGTTATTAAAGAAATACTTTTGTGTGGTAAAAAAAACGCCTACTTACTAGGGCTCTTAATTGCTTTGGCCGACAATCTGACACATTGTGCCGTATATGGTATATTTTTAATGGAATGGTATATTTGGAATATTTTTAGAATTTTTAAGTATTTTCGGTATATTTTGAAAATGATACCGCAATATTTTGCCTTTATTAAAAATGGGTAGCGGGTATCTCACAGTCGAGCACACTCGACTGTAACTTTCTTACTTGCTTATATTTATAATTGAATAACAACCATTTAAAATGTTTTTTTAAGTCATGTTAATTTATACATATTTTATAGAATACGCAACTTAATTTAGTATAAGCATTTCCTAGGGATTTGTGTGCCATTTCATTTAGAATAACTATTTAATTTTCAATAAAGTTATCTTTAGGCTTTAATGTTATTTTTGTATAAGAATTTTACTGACCACTCGGCTCGGTCACAAACTGCATTGTCCGCCCTCAGTTTGCTTTTATTATTTTGTGTAACCGCCTATTAACTATTAACCGAGGGACAATGTGCCATAAACCGACAGTAGAGGGAAGGGTGAGGAGAGAGGGGAGTGTCTTTAAAGTGTTTGGTCTGCTGTTTAAAAGTTAAGGCACGCCCACAGATCCTAGATTGCCCCGAAACTCCTTCAACTGAGCGTCGCTTTGTCACCTGAAGGAAAGGGATGGAAAGCATGGACTGAGACAGGAGCTGGAGCTGTTTATGTTTATGGTTGTGTCTGCTTTGTTTGTCAAGCGATTAAGTTGTAATTATGCGTTGCTACGTGGTCGACTCGGAGCTGCAAAGTCGGTGGCTGGAACGAAACATTTGCTTGGTTCTCTGTTCGGTTTGGTTCCCCAAGGATGTGATCTGGTGATTATGGTTTAGCAAGGGGGCCTAATGAGTTGACATTAATACATAGTCCACAGGCAAGGCAAATGAACTAAAGGCCTCTGGCCCAATAATACAGGGTTAAATGTTCTTTTTTTTTTTCTCTTTCTCGGTATAAAGTCACATGTTACAATTGCAATTAAAACACCAAAGATTCTGAGAAAAAAATGTGACGGTCAGTCGACAAAGAAAACCCGGACAGGAAAAAGCGGTAAAGTGCTAAAAATAGATGGCATTTCCCTCTTTTCCGCCCTCGAGCATTGACATCGCAAAGCCAAAAGATGGAAAACTGAAAAATGGCGAGGCATGAAATTAAGAAGTGACATTACTGTTGCATGCCACAAAGCACAAAAGTGAAAAGAGTGTGTACGACTGAGACTGAGACTGGGACTGAGACTGAGACTAGAAAACGGAAAAGGAAAAAGGAAATGAGAGCCGTGCAAAGTGCGAAAGGATGCGAAACATCGCAACGTAATGGAAAAAAGAAATTGAAAGTAGAGAAGGCGAAAAATAAAAAAAGAGCAAAAAGGGGTGAGATAATTAAAATGGAATGTTAATGGATCTTGAAACTCGGACGATACTCAATAAAAATATAATTACTTGGATTCTTGCTTAGCACGATTCTCTTTTGCCCCGATTCCCAGACAATATGCCGCTTGATTATGGCTCAAATAGTTTCAAAAGCTCATTAAAGCTGTAATTGAGCGTTGCTACAGATTAAAGCTCTCGACTGAATAACTCAAGATGCAGCTAACCATAAAAATGTGAAAAGTTTGTGAAAGGTTCTTAAAAAATTTAGATACATTAATTTTATTTTAAAATACTACGTAAAGAAATTAATAAAATAAATTAGCTTAAGTTATGTTCAAGAGCTAATGAAATCTATAAGAAGGTAAGCTTAACAAATGTGCAAAAGCATTGCATATATTTTAAATAATTGAAATGGCTATTTAAGAGAAATAATTGTTAAGAATTGTTTGTTATTTGAATTAGTTGCGGTACTAAGAATCTATTTAAAATTTGAAAATATATTATATAAAAAATATATTTAATTTTAAATAAAGAAATGAAATTTATTTTAAAAAATCAATTAACATTTAGTGTATCATAAAGCCATTTACTATAATATATATCTAATTAATTGCATAAACTAAATATACATTTTGGAATTAACATATGATTACTCGACCAAGTTTAAAGCCTTAACCAACTGCCTCTAGCTGAGCTGCATGATGCCCTCGCTTCATTGGAAATCATAGAATAAGTCCCTATCAAATCAATTGCACTTTGGCAGCTTAAGATGTTAGCCAGATTAATGCCACACTTAATTGCGACTGGCAAAGCCAGTTTAGCTGGAAAATTGTGAACAATGCAAAGCCACTTGCAGCACAATCCGAATTTCAACTGGGCCAAGCACCTGAAAGGCAGGTGCCATAAATTAATGAAACTTGCAATCACAATTAAAGTGTGTGTGCCACTTTTTCAAAGCAAAAAGACTCCCTTTAAAAGTCGAGTTGGAGTCTGAATGCAAAAGTGGAAATGTGCAACTGAAAGGCGATGAAATGTCTACTTCGTTTAGCAACGGCGCTTAGAACAATGTCCTAAAGACATATGGCTAGTGCACACAATGCCTAAACAATGGCTAAGCTACTTGTATGTGGTACTATCAATGCAGTGTGAGATATGGAAACGCAACTATTAAATACCCTGGAAAGAGGGTAGAGAAAGAATAATGACAGTTATGTTATGAAAGCACAACGAACAAATATCTTGGAAAGAGGATAGAGAAAAAAATATATACGAATTTTAATCATACGTTCTGTGATGGAAATAAACATTTGAATAATTTAATGTAACTTTTCAACTATTTAAAAAAATAATGTAAATTCAAAAACAACATTTAAATAAAAAATATATTCTGTGACTGTAGTAAATATTAGAAAACAGATTTTTATTCATTTGGTGATTATTTTTGCAATTGTTATAAATAAAAATAAAAAATAAAAAAAATTTAAGGAAGATTTGTGATTGCAGTATATATTTAAAAAAAAATGCTGATTGCTTTCCTGTATATTTTTCCGGTTATTGTAAATGAAAAAATTTAAAAATTTAATGTGTTATCTTTGGTTTCAGCAAATATTTAAATAATTTTTGATTCAATTTTTAATTAATACAAATATTTCCAATTTGACGATTGCAGTAATTCAAAAAAAATGTTTCATAATATGTGAAGATGATCTATGAATAAAGTTTTATAACAAAACCATTTCTCATTTAATTTGTGATTTTTGAAATAGTGTTGAACTATGTAAGTTGCAAAGTTTATATAACAAAATTATACTCGCCACTCATGAGGTATAAGGTATACCAAACATAGCTTTCGGTATATTTTTTTTATTTTGTTTATTTTAAGAATATGACTTTGGGGAAAATTAGAATCTCATTGTCGAGCTCACTTGACTTTAACTTTTTTACTTGTTTCAATTTACATTATGGATAATCAAAATGTAATTGGCATATTCTAATAAAATATAGAAAATTAAATATAAAACACTAATATAAATTATTTACTTAAATTATGTTCTATGCTTTCTAAAATACTATTAATTTTTATTCAATTAAATTTTCTTCTCTGCTTTGTAATTATTATTCTTTGATTTTGCATCATTTATTAAATTATTTTTTATAGCTCATGGCTATAAAATTACGAAATATAAAACTTCTTTTATAATCACCTTCTTGCTATACTTACATTCAACCCACAAAAATAAATATAGGGTATGTATGTTGTATATGTAGATTTCAGTCTGACCCCAAAGGATGCCTTTGTCAATTTTCCAACTGTGCGGCATTTTTTGCCACACACAATTTTTTGTGGCAACAACAAAGGAGCCAGCAAAATTGCAAAACATTTTCAGTAGCCATTGTTCTTTACAACATTTGATGTGAGTAAGTGTGTGTGTGTGTGAGGTTGCCACAAGTATGCATAGATATGGATATAGGTATAGTTATATATATATATATATTCGGATATACACACAATATATACAACACACAATGTTCATGTCAATGTGTGTGTGCAGTCTTTATACTGGCTGCTATCTTAGTGGCAAATTGTAACTCATCATCATAAATATCTATAATTGTCTGACGTTACACAACCCAGACAATGAAAGTCACACACCAAAAATACACTCACACACTCACATACTCATGTATGTGTATTTGCATAGATTTTTAGTCAAGTCATTACATTTTCTGTATGTCATGACAGTAAACTTTTCCCAGTTCCCCCCGGAAAATCGATTATGCAAAAAAAAGCAGAAAGAAAAGCATAAAGGAAAGCAAATCAAACATTAGACACACAAAATTTTTGGCCTCGTAACCTAATCTGAGAGATTGTTCGCATAGCAAAACTCATGTCCTCAGCTTCAACTTCGATGCTCTCGTAATGATTTTTGGCTACTCATTGAAAAAGGGTGTCAAGGGGGGGAAACAGAGATGGGCGGCAAAAAATGCAAAGTCAATTAAAGGATTTTCGAAAGTTTATTGTCACTTTGCAAACTGAGTGCGTATGAGAATGTGTGTGTGTGTGTGTGTGTGTGTGTGTGTGTGTGTTAGCGGGAATTTTAAGGCTCTGCATATGGGAAAACTCGATGCAAACAAAGAGCAGATAAACCACAAGAATGTTGTTAGCTGAAATGAAAAAACAGCAAGCCAGAAACTGCAAGCAAAAATAATTTTTCAATGCAAATTAAGTAAGCCCATTAATTGTCTTTAATTATGCCAAAAAATGGAAAAAAATATGTAAATTATAGTAAGAAAGATTTCTTCTTTTTGAGATATAATTTTTGTACCAACAAAAATGTGAAAAATGCAAAATGAAACTGATCAAGATTAGTTATGGTCGAAAAGTTAAGGAAATGTGGTAAATTAAGGTAAAACATAATCTTAATTCTTCAGATACATTTTGTATAAAAAAAACATAAAAAATGCGGACAAAAATTGATTAAGTTATTCAATAATTAACGTTATTGTTAAAAAGAAACCGAAATCATACATTTAGCAATCGAAAATATTGTTGATTTCATTCACTCTGCATATTTAAGTAACAATTGAGTATTTTTCCATTGTTTATAAAATATTAATGTATTATTGGAAAATAACTTACGAGTAATTCTCGGCAATACAATTTTGTATATAAATTCTTGACATACGTTCACATAATAAGCCAAAATCCAGACTTTGGCTTTAAATGTATTAGACAAAACGCTTTAAGCAATTCTTGGCCATAAAATTATATATAATATATAAATTATTGACCAAAATTTATTAAGCAATAACAAATATACAATATTTGCCAATGATAAAAATATAATTTAATCTATAATTAAACTACGTTTAATGGGCAATAATATAAATGCAGTTTCAAATGAGTTTAATTACCTTAAGACATATGAGAAATATTTAATAAGCAACTTTATTCACCATTTAGTTAAAGGTCAAGAAAAATTCAAATGTGATTAATTCGTTCAAATTTGTTGTTTTTACTTATGACAAGTCTTTGAAATATTAAAGTTATCTTTTTTTAGAAAACTTCAATACATAATTTTTTTTTAATCTTGAGAGTGAAGTACTCTAAAGAGCTTGTTTAGTGGACATTTACATATGGCGAGAGCATAAAAAATTGTAGCATACTTTGAGGGGCAGCTGAAGGCTGCTTGAAAAATGAGCAAAGTAAAGTGGAAGTTTTATGGCAGCTGGACGACAACATCAGCTGCACTTGTTGGCCAAACAACAACAATGTGTGTGTGAAAGTGGAGTGTGTTTATTTCACACACACACGCACACAGAAATGCACTTACATACATACTTATTCACACACTCAAACGAAGCAATGACAACCATATGAGTGAGTGAGTGTCCGGCAGAGTTGATTGTTTGAATGCTTGACTAAATGACTGTCTCTTAGTGGCTTTGAATGCATCGTGCTGCAAATGTGTGGCATGTGGCAAGTGCCCAGTGGCAAGCACTGCTATTGTTGTTTGCTGCCACACGAATGTTTAGCTGCTTTTCAAGTTGTCAATTGATTTTTGCAGCATTATTTTCCATTTTTCCACTTTCCACTTGCATTTCTTCAAATTGCCTTTGGCCATTTGCTATTTTCATGAACACGCACGCACAATAAACACATACATACACATGAACAGTCATGTTCATCATGTAGTTTCTAAGTTGTTGTTTTTTTGATTGATGGGCGTTTGCTTTTTGATTCGCTTGTAGCTCAAACGATGCGTAAGAATGTTGATAACCTTAAATTGGGTTGATTGTATTACACTCATGGCTTTTTGCCTCTTGTTTATTATTATTGTTTTGAGCATTTTGTTTACATTTGCAGCGTGGGCAGTCTTCCTCTTATTATTGTTGTTATTGACCTGGCTATTGACCTGGCTTGTTGCTACAACTTGCTGGCTAAGTGACACATTGACATTTGACATACAGCGATAAGTTCCGCAAATTTGACTAAAAATAAACTTTAGTTGTTTGTCAATTAAAGCCCAAAAGCTTTTGCATACATCTCTCTGCAGAAACCACATTCATTTTGACCATTCCCAATCACTCTTACTCTCATTTCGAGTACTGCTAATGAATGATGCTCGCCTTGACATCAAAGTTCAAGATGCTCGATGCTTGATAATAGATTGTTTCCATTTTAGTTTGCGTCCTGTTTTCGTTTTGTTTTTCATTTGTAGTTTGAAAATAGTTTCGCTTCGAAGGACATTTGATTGATTTTTATCTGCTCAGCATTTGAAATGCTGTGCAAATATAGTTTTCAAATTGAATTAGTTTGATTTTGAGCTGTAATTTAATTTGCGAATTGTTTACAAGCCTATCAAAGATTTTCAAAAGTTTTGAGATACTTTTCTTAATAGATAACAAATATTGTAATATCTAGATTAGTTTTAATTGATCTCTTTTTCTTCTTTTTAAATTATATTAATGATATGTCAACTAGTTTAATTTAATTAAATTTTCACTTTTTTTTTAATTTTTCAAATATATACGTATATAGTTGAATACTTGCAAAAAGCATATTTATTTTATTCTCATTCATTCTTTTGGATCATGTAGCTTAGTTTGTGTTGATCACTTTCAAAATTCAATTTGTCATTTGCGGCTGTTTCTTTTCCTCTCATTATCACAACTCTTTTATAATAGATTTCCTTAGATTGTTATTCAAATTTTTTTGTAAGATTTATATTCCACTTTTCTCATATTTTGATCTCACAAAAAAGTTTAGTTAAAGTGACATGAAAAATTTAATATTTCGTGTTTTTTTTATTTCTTTCTATTTAGATTTCTTTTACAAAACTGACTTATATCCTCATACATTTTTTGAAACATATAGCTTAGTGATAGTTGATCATTTTCCAAACTTAATTTTTTTACTCTGTCCCACTTTCTTTCCCTCTTTGCTTTAATTCTCCATTTGATTAGATTTCCTTTACAAAGCTGCCTTACATCCTCATACATTTTTTGAAACATCTAGCTTAGTTTTTTTGATCATTTTCCAAACTTAATTTTTTGCTGTGCGGAAATTTCTCTCTCTGTCTTTGCACCACAATTTTTTATGTAACTTGCCATTCCACTCACTGATTTTTATCTTTTCCGCACTCTCTGTTTTTGGCCTTGGTTCTCTTTTTTTTTTGCATCACTTTAAATTCCCGACGATTTTTCACGGCTTTTTGCCCGGACAAACGCATGACGCACAACGAGTTGCGAGGTTTTTCTTCGTATTTGGCATTTTCTCATCGAATGGCCACTTTTGTGGAGCGTTGCATTATCACGTACCGCATTTTTATGTGCTATTAAGTGCAATATAAGCTTATGGCGCCTTAAAGTATGCTATAAACTCCCACACACATACACAGAGACAGTGACAGAGAGAGAGCCTCGCATATGGTTGTAATGCGGCCACTTAAGGGTGTGCGCTTGCAGTCAGCAGTCACTGTTTTCGAATGCTGCGTTCAGTCCATAAACCGACTAACGATGCGAGCACAACAAAACAGTTTTTAATACAGATATACGACGCATAACCGAAAAGTGGCCAACAGCAAAACAGCAGCAGCAAGTGGCGAGTGTCGAGTGGTTAAAACAACTACAACTACAACAACTTGATGACAAGTAAGAGCACTGCACACGAGTAAAGCAAGTGCCATGGACAAACGATGCCAGAATTCAATGACTTCAATGAGCAGCAGCTGCACTTTAAGTGCAAGCAAATATGTACCCTGTAATAACTACTGGAGTTTGTGAAATAGACACATTAAGTTTTAGCTTTCAGAAATTTAAAAGGGCTGTTGAGATTAAAAACTTAAATTTCCTAATAAACTGTTGGCAACTTACAAAGTCAAAAGACTACCACTTCCCAGTTTATTAAACACAAAAGTATGTGAAATTAGTCGAACTATTTTTTAACTTCTCTTTCAACCTTTCCCAAATATCAACATTATTATAAAACTTAACTTATAATGCTGTAATTTATATCCACAATCAATAGTACATTTAAATTATATTCCATCTGTATTTACGTGAATGTCTTGAGATGGGCATTTTATTAAAATTACGAATTCATCGAATATGATTATTAAATTTATTGAATTATTAAATCATTTGATGAATTCAACATACTTAATAAATATATACTATGATGTCTTTTATGCTTTTTCAATAAGTACTGGGTAAAAGTTTAAAAATTAAAAATAAATCCAAAAATCAAGTAAATTTTTTGAACTACTTTTGCGAATTTAAAGTATTTTAATATTTTTTTTTAATAAAATATGTTTATCACTTGATCACTTATCATACAAAAATGAATCAAATTAATTGATCTATTTTTTAAAATAAGTAGAATATTTATAAATTATAACTGTTTCACTGTAGTTTACCTTTATTATACTTCTTCTATTTATTCATGCGCTCATTGATATCCAAACTTTATTAGAATTGTTAAAAGACAGTGTATACTATAAGTCAGTTTATATAAAGTAGTAGGAAAGCTAGTACAATAGATATGTATATGTTGAAATGTTGTTATGTTGTTACTACTCTCATATTCCATTCATATTTAATCTGTAGTTTATATGGTATTACAGGATATACAATAGTTAAACAATTAATTATTAGAATGGCAACTTTGCACTTTTTTCACTCCTTTTTATTTCCCATTCATAGTAAACATTCATTTAATTCCCATTACAGGGTATGCTGGCATCTAGTTTAATAACGCATTCGCACTTGTTTTATATAAACTAAATTGCATACTAAATTTCAATTTGTTGCAACAACAATAAAGAAATTTACATACGCTTGCATTGGCACCCCTTCCCCTTCCTCCATCCCTTGATAACCACCATTCCCTCTGGTTTCCTCGCCAGCCAAACATTTGGCTTGCCTTTTATGTGTGTGTGTATGAGTGTGTTTGTGTGGCATTTGTGCTACATTTGGCAAATATTTTCATCGTTAGACCCCGGGGAAGCATTTCCCATTTTCGCAGTGACAGGCAATGGAAATTGCTCTAACCAAAAACGGAAGCAGCAGCTTTTGCTGTTGGCCATTGTTTTGAGACCGTTGAGCAAATCTGTTTGCAAATTCTATAGGCCGCCTTTACTTTCCATAGCCATGGCTTTAACTTTTGCCCATTTGCCATTTGACCATTTCGTCCATTTTGTCCATTTTGAAGCTGACGACATATTTTTGATTTGTTGCCATTTTCGTTGTTGTAGTTTATTTGCTTTTAATTTGAGGGCCAGACATCGGTTTAGATTTGCATCGTTTCATTTCCATTTGCATAATAAATTCAATCTACGAATATTTTGTTTACTTCTCCACAACTCAACTGCCAACAATGCAATATATTTACAACATAATAATCAGATTGCCACTCAAAATTATAATCAAATGACCAGCAATGAAATTAGGTATTTGCAATAAATTTTACACCAAGTGTGTTAAAAGTGTGTTAAGTTTTAAGCACATTAAATACTTCAAACTGTTTTAAGTATGGAACTGACAGCAACTGGAAGAAATTTTCATTATGGTAGGTATGTGTATAGAATTAAATTCAGTAAATTTATAAATATAAAATAAATAACTTATAATATAATCTGCATGTATATATAAATTTAAAATAGAGCTTTAAGTAAAAGTAATGAAATGAAGACATAACTCCCCACAAAAATAAAATTTTTTAAAATTGAAATTAAATTCAGTCTTTAATATCAAAACAGTAAATACCGGATTAAATACCAAAAAAAAAAAAACTTAAGAATAGAAACTGCTGAAAAAAATATTAGAAATATTTGTAATTTATTAAGTACTAAAACCAAGTTAAGTAAAAATACCAAGTACTATAGATATTAAAATGCTGTAATATACTAAAGTATAAAAATATCAACTCTAAAAAATACTAAAATTGAAAATACTAAATACTATTCATACTTATTACTGTAAAACTATTTATACACAAATATAAAAAAATTCTAAAAAATACTAAAATAGAAAATACTAAATTCTTTACAACTATAAATATAAAAACCAATTCTAAAATATATTAAAATATAGCATACTAAATACTGCACATATTAAAATACTATGTAAATACTGTAAAATATTAAAAATAAATAAAAACTAAAGAAATCAATTAAATATTATATATATGTATATATTCTTAAATTAATACTTAAATTCAAATATTTTCATACTACTCTATTCGAAGTCAGCAAAAGAATCTCTTCACAAAATACGAAAACAATTGACATAAACATGTGGATTAGAATGCTATAAACACCTTTCAATTCATTAGCAAGTTTAGATGACAGTCAAGAGCGAAACTTGGCGGCTGCTAGTGAAATTTACGTACTTTGAGAAGTAAGCACAAAATATACAAATCAAATGAACTAAAGGCAAAATGTGGCTAAGAAGCAAGCAAAGAATATATAGAAAGACGGTGTGAAAGAATGTGTGTGTCTACGAGTGTGTTTGGTTGTGTGGTGTGAAGAGTGGAGTTTTGGTGTGCGTGTTACTGTTTTCTTTACTTAATATATAACTTGGCATTAGTCGGGCGCGAGCAACTGAACTTGAGAAGTCAAAAACTCCCAAAGAGGACTTACGACTTAAGCACAGCCAACACTAACAAGATGCCGAAGGAAAACCTAGAGGAAGAGGGCAAGAAAAGTCGCTGGCTGAGACGCAGAGAACTTGTTTTTCGAACGCAAACTTTGTTCGCTGTTCCCTGTTGCTGCTGTTCCACGGTTGCTGTGGTTGTTGTTCCTTTCGTAGCTTTGATAAACTTTAACTAGCATCAACACACACATACACACACACACACACACACACACAGAGACAAACACACACACACGGACGTACTTTGAACATAGAACATGTTGCAACAGAATAAATGTAACGGCATGTTGAAAAGTTGCTCGTTGCCTTATTGCCAGTTGTTTGTCTATTTGTTTGGCAGCACCGTTAGGTTTCATTTCCGTTTCATTTCATTTCGTTTCATTTGGTTTCATTTCATTTCATTTCATTTCATTTCGTTGCATTTGTTTTTATTACCTCGGTCAGTTCTTATTCGTGTTTGTTACCAAAACTTTCTCGCTTGCAACTGAAATTGCAGTTGCTGTTGCAGTTGCACACTTAATTGATTGCTTAACCTTTCGACTTTGCGTTGCAATCAACAAATCCATAAAAGTACAAACTCATTGAGACACCTCGTCGACATCTTCAACTTGCCTTTTTTTTGCTTGTTTTCTGGCCAGCTTCTCTAATTGCCGTTGACTTCCTCTCTTCGCTCTTTTTCTTTTGGGCCTCATTACTTAAGCACGCGCCACGCGATTACGAGAGACGCCCATGAATAAGGTCGTGAGTGCCACAAACATGAGTATGAATGCAAGTGTGAGTGTGAGTGTGAATTGCGAGTGCAAGTTTGACTATTTCTCGTTTGGCTTTCATTTGACTTCACTCGGCATCTTCATTAACCGTCGACAGTCTTAGGCTTCAGCTCTAATAATTTGCCTGTGTCTTGAGTGTGGGCGTGGCACAACGCCTCTACTAAACGAGCCAAGTGCGTGGCTGTTATAATGATATGAGCTGTGCAGCGCAAAATCAATTAAGCTGCACCTTCAGTAATTGCTCAACACCAATGGCAATGGCATTTGAGCTTCAGCACATCAAACATATTGCTTAATTTGTGCACTTTAAGTGAATTGAATAAATGGTTAATTAATTAGTAAACGGTTCAAGCTATTAGAAATAGCAGTAGGAAAACTACACTTTAAGCCAGTTGAATAAATGGTTAACTAATAAGTAAACGGTTAAAGCTATTAGAAATAGCAGCAGGAAAAGTAGATTGCTAACAAAACTATATAGAAAAAGTATTTAGATCTTCAGCATATTTGTTTTTTATTTTTTAATAATCTATTAAACTATATATTTTACAGTGAAAATAATTGCAGAAGAGGTTGAAGAATCCCAGCAATAAAGTTTTAAAAGATTTAAATACATCTATACTTTTATTTTTCATGGACTTTTTATTCATTTGAATAATCATCTTCTATGATTATTTATAAAAAGTGTATAAAAATCATTTGTGTCCATTTTGAAGTCAGTCTCTCTTAAGTTTAATATGCAACTGAATGCAACTATAGTACTTTATATAGTTAATAAAAGTCTGAATTAAACAAATTACATAACTTTTCCACCCAACTTAATCAAATTTGAGCAACAAACAAATAATAAAATTTACTTTGAAACATAAATTAGAAGTTTACATGAATAAAGTTTTTCTACACAACTTAAAATAATGAGAAGCAACTAAAGAAGTAATAAATTTAATTTCAAACATAAATTAGAAAATTTACATAAATAAGGTTCTTCTACGAAACGATAAAAAAAAACCTAAAAAAGCTGGAATTTAAAATGGAAAATTTAAAACGAAATGAAGCTGAGCAAATGTTAAACAGCTCGCAGAAAAAGGAAAACAGTTTCAATGTGTAAATGTTTGAGACTAAAGTGGAGGTATAGAAGGTGTAAGTATAACATTTGCAAGTATTATAAAATATATTTGAATGCGAAGGCAGCAGCCTAAGTAGAAAAGCAGCTCATTTTGCCAGCTCGGTATTTACCTCTTTCAAATTGGAATATGCCCAAAAAAGTCGATGTCAATTGTGAAATGTGCCTTGAAAATTGGTTCTCAAATAACACACACAAACACACACACAGACGCCTTGAAAAGTCAACTCATCAATGAACAATTTTCTGTATTTTGGGCACGACAAGCGAAAGCGAGAACGAAAACATTCAGCGCCACAATTTATTGTGTAAAATAATTCTTGAAATGCTTTTGACGTTTTGCCCGCCTCGTATTTTATTTTATAGTATATATGTATATACATATATATTCTTTTTTTCTGCTTCTTGAATTTTGTCTACTTTGTGTAATTGAACACCTTCGTATTGCGCCAAACTCAAATTGACAAATTCAGCTGTAGAGCTGCTGCTGGCCAAGTTAAGAGACTCAAAGTGGGCGTTGTGTCAATGCCAGCGAAATGGGTGCGGAAAATGCTTGATTGCCCAGAGATGCAGATAGCCAAGTAAGAGTACAAGAGCAAAAGAGATGGCCATAACACTAATTATACAATTGCTTCCACTTCCATCTCTCTCTCGCTCTCTCTTTATCTTCTTTGCTGAATTAATTAAAGCTTCAACCTTGGCAAATTTTGCATACTAAAGAGCCTCAAACTAAAGGTGCGTTCATTACTTAGAATGTAGGTAGCAAAGTCGCGTCTTGGCTTCGCCTGTTTAGCATATTTGTGTTGGAGTTTTCCATATTATCGAGACCGCTCACAGAGCTTACTGATTTGTCATATCTCTGACAGCATTCCCGGGTGGATTTATCCCAGCCAACGAAGCCACCGCTGGCTAATTGCCCTGACCTTTGACATGACCAACTTTCGGATAAACTTTCCATTTAAACAAAACTGTGCTCTGTGTTTCGCCCAGTTACATGCGGACAGCTGACTAGGGAATGCATACGAAAAAACTATATACAGTATTTTACATATACCATATGTATGCATACAAATAAAATACTTAGTATACCAAATGTCAAGAGTGGTCACAAAACTAAAAACAAAAAACAAATGCACAAAAAGTTGCAACGAACTGAAATAAAATTCAGAGTTTCACTGGGTTAAATGCTTCATGCATCGGGGCTTACATTGACCTATGGTTGTTGTTTATTATTCTTTTTTTGCAGCAGCAGCAGCAAAAATGTCAACGAAATAAACCAAATTGTGCGTATGACATTTATATTTTGGTACATCCATTAAAATATGTAAACTAAGCTCTAATCTGATAAATGTCAGACAGCTTAGAATACGCATTGAAGCTAAATATTTAAATGCTTAAATTGTAATTAGCTTTGGCAATTGAGAGGTACAGACAAACAGAGAGAAATACGAGATAACAAAAACTCTTGAAAATAAATTCTATTAATCTGGCTAGCTTTAAGTTGTACTCACATCTTTGTACGTCAATTTATACCCACATAACGGAGAAATCTGAGGACCTGAAATTAAAAAAAAGAAATTTCAATCTTATAGATAAACTTTAAAGTAAAACTGACATTTAAAAGAAGCAAAGGCGTCCGCATGCTTTAAAAATTGTAAAAACAATTCAAAATTAATGCTGCATAATTAAAAAGAGATTCGTGCTTCAAGAGCTTCTTAGATTTTTAGTTTAACTTAATGATGTTAAGAGCTGAAATTTAAACGGAACAAGTAAGAAAGCTACAATCGAGTGTGCTCGCTATGGGATACCCGTTACCCACATTTAATAAATAATAATGAGGTATTATTTTTAAAATATACCGAACAATATACCATAAATATACTAGAATATACCGAAAGCTTTATTTGGTATATCGTTGAAGTACTGCATTAAAAATTTTAGCGCTACACAATTTGAATAAACGCAAAATTGTGCGGTACTATTCTTAATATATACCCAATTATATTAAGAATATACTGAAGGCTATATTTGGTATATCGTTGAAGTGATGCATTAGAAATATACCATAAAGGTCAAAACATTCCAGATTTTCAGCCAAATCAATGGGCCTTCTGATTATTACAAATTCTTATTCAATATTATCCTAAATAAATGATAAATAGAATCTAAATCAATATTGAATAAGAAATTTCAACAATCATAAGGACTCACTTTATTCATACTAAATATCTTATTGCACTTCCTATTGCTATTAGTTTGATTATTACAATTTCTTTATTAATATTAATCTAAATAAATGTTAAATATAATCTGAATAAATATATTAATATTGAATTGAAGAAGAAATGAGAAATAAGAAGACTTCACTTTTTTTATACCAAATATTCCTATTTAGCACCCACTTTTTTAATAACAAATTTTCTTATTGCCTTTAGTGTAAATAGTAATTGAGTAATGTTAATTGTGTTCAATACTTATACAAAAAAATTATTTTAGGCCGAACATAATTTGCAAGTGCTTCCTGCTTTCAGAAGCTCCTTAAAACACTTGTTTTAACCACATCCAAATAAAACTCAATCACAGTCTATGCAAGTGTGCAAAAATTACAAAATTACAAATCACCTACAGCAAGTTAAGTCATTTAGCTTTGGCTATATTCACTCACAATACTTAACGTGTTTTTCACATATTCATTTGGCGATTGCATGGCTTTTGGCCACGTCCACTGAGAGCCGGCTATTACGTTGCCACACGGCAACAACAACAACAACAATAGCAACAGCAACAAATAATAATAATAATATCAACAAACAAACATAGGCAACAGTGTCCACCAACTTGTTGCCCCAATGGAAGCTCGTCTCTCTCAGTTTGGGGCAACGACATCAAAGACTAGGCGAGGGGGAAGAGGGGGAGAGACAAAGCAGAGCAAATGTTGCTAGCCGCTTAAATGTGCGATTATGTTGTTCACGTGAGACCAACTCCCCAGCCTCCCTTCAGTTTCCTTCTGCCTCCCTTCTCCCCTCCCAAAAGCAGCCAAGTACAATGTGTTTCTGTCTATTTTCAGCAGTTTTTTGTGGTCTCGTTTATTTTTTGTGTTTGGTTTGCTTTGCTTCGGTTTACCACCCAACAATTTTTTCCCATATTAAATCATAAAAAACAGACGACGATATGCCAAGTTTTAGGCTCTATTGATGTTGTTGTTGTTTTCTTTGGCACTTCTTCTAAAAAGGAAAAACAAATACACAGCAGATTTTAAAGTAGTTTTCGTTTTTTACTACTACTCGCTTTGCTGGCCAAGATCTTGTGGGTTTTTTATTATTTTTTTTTTTGGACAAGTTGCAGTTTATTTCGTGATGTTGTCTGGTTGCAAATTGCGCTGATGTTGCAAGCCATGTGGATGATGATTTTTCTTTATGGCTCGCTCTTTTTTTACGACTGCCAGCTGTGTGATAAGTTGTTGTTATTGCAATACAAAGACACAAATACAACAAGAAGCACAAACAAACCAAAGCATCAACAACAACAACAACCAACCACAATGCGTGGTGGCATTTTGAATGTCTGCGGGGCGTCTGCTAAATATTTCATTTGTTTATGTCGCAATTTCAATTACGAAAGACTTCTTCACAATGCGAGTGCGAGTTATTACATTTGAATAGTCACCGCAATTTGCTAATTATTTTCAACTTAGAATATGCTAATCGATTTTCATGGCACAAAGCATATTTTTGTTTGCCAATTAACATGATGAAAGCGGCATTTGGAAAAATTCTTAAGAAGGTTTGTGAAGTGAAATGGTAAAGAAGATGAGTCTAAGCATAATAATATTACAAGCTAAAAATAATTTAATGATTATTATATATGTAGAACTCTATTTTCGGAGCTCTTAAATATTTAAATTTGAAAATTGAATTTAGAAATTATTTTGATTTTCACAGAAAGAAAATGAAACTAATTTTATATTTAACAACAAATCATAAAGCTACAGCTGTGAGATACTTGCTTATATAAAATCAAAACATTGCATTATTAATTTTGAAATATACTAAATTAATATACCGCAAAAATACTAAAAATATATCAAAGGCTGTATTCGGTTAATAGGCATACCAAATGAATACACAAAAAATACTGAAATAATACCAAATGCTATATTTGGTATACTTGTATTCTACTACATTAAAAATATACCATACTTTACTACTTCTCAACAACAATTTTTCACAACATAACTACAATTTTAGTAACAATTTTTTGTAAACTTGATTTTCTATGTTATAGCAAATTATTTTACACAAAAAAATTTCACTTTTTAATTAAAGAACTAAGTCATTGAAATTGTATTATATTTGTTACTATCAACCAAAATGCTTTATCTAAATTATCAAAATGAATTCTTTTCAATATGTATATTATGTCTTTAGTGAAAACTTTCTTACCCTTAAAATTCTTATTTTTTTTATTCTACACTTTATTAAAGTGTAATATATGTGTATTTATTAACACTTTATTTTGAGCAATCACATAATATTTTATATTATCATTAAAGAATAATACTTTTTTAAAATGTATTTCTTACTTTCAGTTAGTTATTTTTAATATGCATATTACGTATTCACTTTTAGCTGTCTTACGCTTAAAATTCTTTTTTTTATTTTTTTCAACACTTTAATATATATTTAATAACAGTTTTTATTTGGGAAATCTCATTTTATGTTTGTGCCATAAATAGTTTCTTTTAATAGCGTGCGATTAATTGTGAGTGGTGTGAGTGGAATTATGGATCGAAATAATCTGCTTGAATCCCGAAAAATCCCTGGGCACCTATTCAGTGGCATAATACAAAGGCTGCTGTGGATGCCACATAGTACAACGGAGTCTTGGGCAAGTAACGTTGCCAGGGCACTAAGCCCGAAAAAACTAATCAAAGCCCGCGGCTTTTTGGGTAACATCAACTCGAGCGATGGCCTCAATTGAGGCGTTACCGCGTGGCAACGCCCACATGAAACGGAAATTGGTGGCAAGGAGACTAAAGAGGAGGAGGGGAGGAGGAAGAGGGAGGAAAATGTGAAGAGCCAGCGGCAGCATCGAAAAGTCTCATCAATCAAAATCTTAGTGTGATAATTTTGTAGCACGCCACGAGAAATCACAAACATTTCTTTCAACTAAACTGCGTCCCATGGCACACGATGCCACACGATGCTGCCATGCCGCATGCCACTAACCCACATTTCAGTTTACACTTGGCCGACGCTGAGGCGAGGAAAAACGGAAAAGCGGAAAAGCGAGGACGTTGTCATGCTTTTGCTTTTGGCCAAGTTTTGTGTTGTGTCTAAATGAATTTGTTGCTGGCCGAAACGATGACGTTGGCCCACGTTGATGATGAGCAGCAGCCGCAGTCGATGATAATGACGTAACGGAGCAAAACTGTCTGCCAGTCTCTCCTCCTTCTCCCTCTCCTCCCCACTCACTTACAACATTTATCCTTTGCGTGACGCGGCGTCGCGTAATTTTCAAAGGGCCTCGAGCGAACCACTGACAAATCGAAACTTCCGCATGTTGCCTGGGACCCTGGCTACGAAGCCGGCCTTAATTTGAAAGTTAAGCGTTATAAACACGTTCACTTAACGCCCGCCTTTCCCTCTCTCTCTCTCTCTCTCCAGTCTCTTCCTAATACCATACTTGTGTACTTTTTGTACCCTAAAGATATCGCATCTTCGTCGAGCCGAAAGCTAATGTTGCGCGATTTCGAAACACAAATTGCTGTCATTAAAATCATTTGAATGCGCATAACAAAACAATGCTGAAAGACGCAAACCACCAAAAGAGAGAGATGGAACGATTGAGAGAGAGGGAGAGAGTGGGAAAGTGGAAAGGGGAAGAGGAAAATGGGAGTGTCGAACTCCAAGCCAAATAAAAGCAAATGCTGCTCCATTCAATTAGATTTGCGATTCGTATACAAAACGAGCAGATTCCAAGCAACATTATCTCTGCTCTACTAACTCCATCATCGTTCAGCTAAAGATATGCGCAATTGTTATGGCAAATCAATTACTGAATAATACGTATTGATTTTAGCCAGCATTTAAGGAGCTATTCAAAATTTGAATTGCTCATATCGAATGCTTTAAATAGTCCTAATTTGAACATTACTTAATTTAATGATGATTTGCTAATACGACAAGAAAATGTTTATAAACTAATAATATTTTTAAATATATAATTTTGTTTTTTCATAATAAACGAATTACAAAGATATTAAATTTTTATTTGTTTATTTATCTACTTGGAAATAAGTTTGTTAGTTTGAAATAAGTTTTAGATTGATTGACCAAGAACAGATATTGCTAAAATGAAAATCGAATAGGTTTCAATGTAAAATAATCAAAATATACCTGAAATACGAAATATTTGTTGAAATCATATATATATACAATATATATAAACAAATTATATATTTATGAACGAAATTTTAGTTTGAGGCAAAGTATAAGCATCAATAATTAATGTAAAATATAATATTATGGGAAATTCTATTTTCTAAGCGCTTTCGAAATGCATGCAAAAAATGCTTTAAAGAAAGAAAAGTTAAATACAAAAGAAATATAATTTTAATTCTTTACAATGAATTTCTTTGCAGGAGCTGAAGAAACTATAAACTATTTTGACGAATATCTTGAATGGTAGCATTTATTTTGATTAAAACCAAATCATTCACCATTAAAAATATATTTATATGTATTTGTTGGAATAATGTATGTTTGAATATTATCGATCAACACTATTTAATTAATAAAGCTGAGTAAGAACATTGGCTTTAGTTTTGTAATCTTGAATAAACTATTTGTAACTCTGCCTTTTAAAGTCTTACAGGTGCTAGGCACGCAACTCTACAAATTACCTCTAGTCTGAAACTAATTTAATAAATATGTTATGCCACAGACTCTATAAATTAAATAAAATAATATCTTAAATTATACGTATATTATTTCGCAGTATAAATAATATCAATAATAATCATGTCAAGCTGCTGCTTAGCAAACTATCAACAGAGTTAAAGAACATTTTGAGTGCAATTCTTCAGCAACATTTTCTCCAATTAACACCTAGTCATTCCCCATACAAAACATATTCATATCTTTCCCCTGTATATCAAGCACTCACATTAGCCAAGTTTAGCCATTGATTCGCTACTTAACTGATATTAATTGGAATTACCTGTCGCAATATGGATAATTTTTGAAAAATTATAGAGATTGCTTACTGTGGAATTGGTTAAAGGGAGAACAATGCTATCACGTCGTCGTCTGTGGGGAGGGAGGATTACGTGCAAAAAGCGTAATCCCGGAGCTGAGTATGAAATTGGAAAATGTCATCCGCAAAACTTGATGTCAAGTTTTGTGTTTGACATGAAAACTGATTTGTCATCGCCGTAATGAGCTTCAGGCTTTGCTCACCTCTCTTCTCCTCTCTCTTCTTCACCTCACAACTCAGCTCGGAAAGCAAAAGTAAAGCAGAGAGTGCAATAAGCGGAGCCATTAAGTAAAAGTGTAAAAGAAGCTCGCACACTTCGAATGTCAATAGGGAGAAAAAGAGAGAATACGAGTGTAAAAGATACAGAAAGCAATGCAGTTTTCTCATTAGGAAGCAAAGCCACACACACACACATGAACTTCTTCGCCTGCTTTGACGGTGACTTGGCTAAAACTAAAATATCTATGTGTAATACCAAATATGTAATGTGTTGAATGTGTGTAATCTGGGGACTGAGACTTGGACTGAGACTGAGATATGAGCACAATGTGTTAGTTGGGCACACAAACCGAATGCTATCAAAATGCTTTTTAAGTGCCAACCATGTTTGAGGATGGGAACTTCAATGTGTGCGTCTTCTATGAGGAAAAATATGTATCATAAAATTAGCAACACATTATTTAAAGCTCCAACAAAACTGTTGTTGATAAAGGATTATTCTTGAAAGTGGAAAGTTAATTAAAGTAAAATAATATTAATGATTTAAACTAGGGAGACACTCATTTTAATTTTCAAATACAAAATTGCTATTAAAGAAAACATAAAAGATACATGTAAAATGAAAAGTGAAAACTTGATACTATTAATAAGATAATATTAACGATATAAGTTGTTAAGAAAATTGTTTAAATTTGTACAATCGTAAAAAGCTAATGAACTTTTAGTTTAAAGACAAGATTGCACTTGTTTTGAATAAAGTAAATCGTTAATAAAAAATTTATAATGCGACATACATATACAACATATCAGCCAAATAATACTAGTAACACTACTTTCCGGCAATTTTAATAAAATTATTAATAATAAAAATGAAATGAAAAAATAAAAATTCAGTCAAAAACACTAATTTATAAACTTGCTACTTAAAAATAAAAGTATTCAATCAAGTAAAATAACAAATGAGTATTGCAAGGAATAACTTTTATTCAATAAATGCAAAATGAATAAAGGTATACAAAGAGAAAAAAAATCTACATTGAAAATAAGATTGCAAATCTTTATTTAAGATTCATGCAAATCTTTATTTAAAACTTTTTCGATTTCGATTTTCGATTGATTAAATAAGAAAGTGTTGCAATAAGATTATTTGATTGAAAAATCTTAAATCAATATTTAAATGCTTAATGCGCATTTTGGGCAATCTAGAATTTCTGCAGAATTTCGATGTTGATGTTAAATTCACCAAATAAAAGAGAAATTAAAGTATAAGCAATCAAAGATCTTTCCTAATTTAAAGTGTTAATAAAAAGTCTTAATTTTACGGATGCTTTCATTCACATATAAAACAAATAATTTAAATAGAACTCAAATGCTTTAAAAAATATAATATTTACTTTTTTGTTGGTATATTCAAATCAAATGCTATTGCTGCCATCAAAGAAAATGTTCTTTTCTGCTTGTTTCACAGACAAAAGTGAATGAAAGCAAAGCATTTAGGTGTAATTAAAATCAATTAAATTGATTTGAAATTGAATCTTATTTACTACAATTTATTTTGATGTAATTCGTTTTTATATTTCAGCTTTTCTCTTGAAATTGAAATTGAAATGGAAATGCTGTGCTTGTTTTTATTTGATGATGATTATTGTTGCCTAAGGACAGAGAACAGACAACAGACTGAATTGCAGTCGAGTCGGACTTCTCCCGCTTGACAGCAAACAAATTCAAGAGAGTTCATATCATATACAAACAAACCTGGTCCCCTCTGCACATACACACACACACATGTCTTCCTTCTCTTTTCCCCTCATTTCCTCATTTCTCCTCCACACTTAACCACAACAAGGTCAACAACTGAACGCTGCATAACATTTAAGTGTTACACATGATGGAAGGGGAAGGGGAATGGGGAAGTTAACTAACTGAAATTCTAATAAATTCAGCTCATGATGCAGCGTAGCACACTTGAGTGCAACATTGCTGCAATTAGAAGTTTCAGTTGCAATGCAGCAGCAGCAACCAACTCAAGAGCGGCAACTCGTGCGGCAAGCGCATTACAAATTAATTCAAATTTAATTTAAATGCGTGCTCTTTACTTTGCCAATTGCCATTGTACGACTAAGATTAATTAGTACACAGCCCGAGATTAGGCAAGATTGGCATTGAAACTGGTTACCAAAACTTGCAACTTGCAACTGCAACTACAAGTAGAAGTGGCAGTGTCTCATCTCACGCCGGTTATCCAACGTTCTGTTTTTTTTTATGGAGTGATAAATTGTCAACTGGACTTGACCGAGCCCAAACCTTGTCTGTGGATATCTCAAATTAGATTATGCCACGAGGGCTGCAGACGCGAATAAAGAAGCACTGAAAATCTGACAAATACCCTAAAAGAAAAGAAGATTTCCAAATCTAGACTTTTCTAAAGATCTACAGATTTTTTTCGATCTTGAAAAATGCAATCTTAAAATAAGATTTTTAGGTTGGTAATGATTTTAAATCAAAACTTGTATGTCAAATTTTCTTTTTAAGATGAAAAATATCTTATTTTAATAATTTAATCTTAATTCAATATTCTATGTTAGATCTCAAAAAATACAATTTTCAAATAAGATTTTTGGGTTGGAAAAATCTGAAATCAAGATTTTCATTTTAAGATTAAAAACATCTTATTTTATAATTAAAATCTTGTTCAATATCGATTTATTCTAGATCTAAAAAGAAGATTGTAAATCTTGATCTTGATCTTTATTTAAAACCTTTTCGATCTTAAGAAAGAATTTTAATCTTGTTTCCAAAATGTTAAAATTCCCTTCAATTAAATTAAGAACCTAATTTCCATTGTTGTTGCTGTTAGCTCAGTAAGTAGAGATGCCGCAAATCTTAATTTAAGATTTGTTGATATTGATTTAAGATCCTTCTTCTTGGTTGAATTTTGAGATTTTTCCATTCTTGAAAAAAGGATAATAGCTTGAATTTAGATTGTTTCATTTACTTTTTTGAGTCACAATCAGACTAATATCAAGTATATCCAATCTTGATGGTGTTCTTGGTTCAAATTTGAGATATTTCTCTTCTTGAAACAAGGTTATAATCTTGAATTTCAAGATTGGGCAATCTAGATGTTTTTTTAGAAATCCGATCTTTATTAAGGAATAAATCTTCTTGATTCAAATATGACATCATATAATTTTGATTCTTGTTTTTCTTTCTGTATACAAAGTGTGAAAAAAAAGCCTAGTTTGATTCACTTTTTCCGACAGTTCTTCAGCCCTGGTCATCTGGTTGCTGTTCTTGTTTAGTTAACTGCATATTTTTGGGGCCAACAACTGTCGTCGGCATCAGGCGTTTTATGCCATGACCAATGCCGTAACTTGCCACACGCGCAACACATGCGACACGTTGTGCACGTCGTCGTGGACGTCGCGTTGTGTCGCGTTGCTCATACGCCACATTGGCCCCGGCTGCCAAGTACCGTTTGCTTGTTTGCATTTGCGTTTACGGAGATGGCAACGTGTTGCATGCAAATGAATTTCATGTTTTTCCACTCGCCTCATGCTGTTGTTGTTTCTTCCTGTTCTTCCTGCTGTCATTTGGTGCTGTTGGTTTTATGCTTTGCTGCCTGTCCCCCTACCCCCCAAAACGATGTGATTTATAACGTGGGCGCGTTTCAATTGTCGTAGCCAAACTGCATTTTGCGCCCCCTTTAGAATGTAGTTCAAAATTCATTTGAGTGCAATGCAATGTTGAGATTCCAGCAATCGCATGCCATTGCCTCTAATTAAACCATTTGCTGCCTCATAGAATTTCAAATGTATTTCAGCCTTTCAGCATTTCCGCAGGTTCTAAATACGTCAAACTCGCACAATTTTCTAGGACAGTAAATTTTGGATGCCCATCGTAAATATAAGTGATATAAGTAATATAAACAACGAAGATTAATTACTCTTAGGATTAGGGAAATAGAATAAAAAAATATAATATAATAATGTATGCAAAAGGAAATAAATATATTTATTTTATGAAAAAGTAATGTAATACAAAATAAGTTAAATTCAATAAACTTTAAAAAAGATGATTAATTCTAGTAACTAAAAAAATATAATCCAAAAATATATAGACTCAAAAGATAATAAATAAATTTATTTATAAATTTATAAATTTAAAATATATCAAATAAAAAGAAGATAAATAAATTTATATCATGAGATTAAAAACAATTTAATTTAATGTCATTAAAATCGAACTACGCTTTATTTTTCTAATGATTATGGAAATATACTCAAAAAATATATAAACCAAATAAAAGAAATAAGAAATTTATTTAATAAAGAAATAAATAATAATTTAATGAAAAACTAAAAAAATAATAATAAAGGAACAAAAGGAAAATAATTGGAAAATTGCACAAATTAAAAACTAAAATACAAATAGAGAAACAATTGCTAAATAATATCAAAAGCATTATTTTCCAAGCAGCAAATGAAATTAAAATAATTTGTATATTCGCAACAAGCTGCTCAATAATTATTGTTTAAACTTGAATAATTGTTTTATTTGTTGCGCATAAGAAACATATTGCACACATGAAATAAATGGTATTCTATTTATTTATTGTTTAATTTTGTTCAGCCATCATGGCTGCAAGTTGGTTTAATTATTCCATTTCGAAAGAGCTAACAAATTATGTGAATTTTCAGGACGGGTGCACATTGTACTCTCTGCACTTTAAATTTAATTAAAAATTTAAATGAGCATCCACAAACAGGCACTCGAACAGAAGCAGCAACAGCAATAGCAGCAAACGAGATGCAAAATTTTAAAATAAAATATAACAGAATAAAAAGCTCGCAAATAAAACAAACAAAACATCATAAAAATACCAACAAACAGCGTGCACTTTATGGCTTTTTTCCCCGATCTGCCCCAACACACATACACAAACACAAACACACACACACACAGGCTCACAAGAGGCTCCTCTATACGGCCATCAAAATGCGCTCCCGAGCGCACACAGCGTCAATTACACGGGGGCCAGTCATAAAAATAAAGAGCAAATAAATACACTTAAAACGGAAAAAGAGTCGGTTAGTTGCCTGGCACCCTCAAAGGGAATGTGGCCGGCCACCAACCACCGTCCACCATCCACAATCGTTCTTTACCAACAGGCCACTGTGTGCACAGTGGTGCCAAACATTTAAGTACTCTCGATGAATTCCAAAACAAACATTTGTGGCACATAAATTCGGGTTGATGGCGTCTAAAGTGTTGACTGTGTTTAAACTTGAAAGTAAGCATTCCGTCTAAGCGACAGTAAGTGGAATTTTAGATTTTTTAAAGCAAAAACATAAACTGCTTAAGAGTTTTAAAGAGAGAATACTTTTTATAAAAAACAAATATAAACACGAAATCTGAAATTAGGTTAAACAAAAATCAGGTTAGAAATAAATCAGAAATATTAAATAGCAGAAAACTAAAATGCAGCAGAAATCTAAGACAAACTGATTCAAAAATCTGTTAAGTAATGGAAAAATGCGTTAGAAATAACATACAAATTGTCAAAACTAAATTATAATAATATAAGTAAATATTTTATACAAGCGAATGTAATAGGAATTTTTAATTTCTTTAGATAAAAAGATGCTTCATAAAGTGATTCAAGAAGCTGTAAACAAAAAGAATTTAGGTACTAAATAAAAACTAAAACTAAAACTAAATATATATACAGCAGTAAGCATACAACAGTAAAATATTTTAAATAAAAAAATTATTTTATTATTTTAGAAGAAGACATATTAAAAAGGAATTTAGAAAAAAATGAATTTCATCCATAAATTTTTAAGTCATTTGATAATATTGGAAAAGTTTTACTTTAGAAATACTATTCAAATAAATATGATTTTTATAAAAAATCGTTTTCCCTCCAAGCCGTATTACATTATGATCGTTAAATTAATTTCTTTGAATACATTAATATATATAATAATATTTATTTATTTACTTTTTTTGTATATTATTAGCTTTGGGGTATTACATATTTAATTTTCATATATTTGCAAAAATAAGTGACACTCAAACAATACAATATATTAACGATTACAAAAGTTTTATCAAAATGAAACTGCTTCTCGAACTATATTCTAACTGATCCCTTTAAAAATATCATAACTAAAATAACAATATAGTCGCTATGATCGCTAGATGGCGCCAGTTACTAGTTCGCTTGTTTAATTCTCTTGTTAAGCAAACTGAAAGTTGTAGTATCAATATATAGATTTTCAAATTTGGTAATTTTTATAAATTAGATATTAATTTAAATATATTTTTTACCCTTTTTAATCACCACTGAGCCACTGTGCTTTTGGTTGTTGCCGCTTGGCAGCTTGTCGCTGGCATTAATCAAGCCATTTAAATGGACATTTCTCGCAATGAGAGCGGCACAGTTTTGGTTCAGGTCTTTGGTCTTTTGGTTTGCCAAGTGCGTGTGCAAACTGTGTGTGGCCAATGCGGAGTAATTACAATTACACCTGTCCACCCAAAGAGTGAGAGAGAGAGATTGCGCGCGTGCCATGGCACTAAATTATAATTAAGTCGCAGTCAAAAGTTGACTTTTATTAAATTTTATTTATAATGCTTTAAATGCCATTAAGATGCCAACGAGGCCGACTGTCCAGCTGCCAAGGCTAATTGTGTCATGAAAATGGTCAGCAAAGAAAAAAGTTAACTACATTATCGCCATCAACATCATCATCATTATTATCATACTACTAAGTATTGCCATTTCGGTTCGCCTGTCAAAATATCCTCAAATATTGTGCTTCCTTATTTTTTTTTAACAATTTCTTGTCTTTGATTTGTTGGCAATTTATTTTGTCATCGTCGTTTTGATTAGATTTCGTCAAAATCGAACCCCAGACAGGCTGGAAAAAGCAAGTCGAGTGAGTGACGTTTATCACGACATGAACGACATGGATATGCTTCCCTTTACTGTCCATCCCCCCTTTCACTCCCCACTCCCCCTCCCCATCCCGCTGTGCACCTAGTTGGCTGACCGCGTGCACGATTTGTCAGCACAGCGCAGACACCATTAAATCGTGTCAGACCCCAAAAACCGAAATTGACTTTTTATGTAGACTACGTGAAAGTGTAACAACATCAATACAAATGAAAGAGAGAGAGAGAGCATAAGAATGTATCTTTGCGGAAATGTCGTTATCGTTACAGGGTTAAAGATTGCGCATTCCAACAGCAACATTCCAACAGCGGCAGCGACTGACAGACAACATAGCGCCATAAATAATCAATCATTATACTCCTGGGAGACAGAACACAACGAACATCAGTAAACGAGTTGCAACAGCAGCAACATCAGCGAAAAATCACTGAAATCTCTCGCCTCTTCTGATTCATGGCGAAATCTGTTCACAAATTTGCGACTTGATTTCGAGTATTTTATTTTTATAAACAGCTGTCATCGTTAGAATATATTCGAATTTAATAAAATACAAAATCATAAAAGATTTATTAACAATGTTGGTTTGTTGGTGTCAATTATAGCAGCATTCAGTCTTTCTACTTCTTAGAGGGACTTTTATACATAGATATAACTTAAAAAATAGATGATCAATTATAATTTCTTGCTAAAGTCACAAAAATAATAGAAATATAAATAATATTTGTATATCATTAACAAAAGAATGTTTATAAATTTATTTCCCGTTTAAGTGGGTTATTTGCTAAACACAATAAAAGAATTCCGCATTCACAACAGGTTTTTTCAACAAAACAAATTAACAATAATAAAGCTCTGGCCATTTATAGCTTAAGCAATGCAATATCTTAAAGAAAGAAAATTTAATTTTTTTCTAGTGGTTTTAATATTGCTTTTAGCATTATTACATACAAGAAAACGGAATAATTTAAAAAGGGAAAATATTATACATAGGTTAGCATTGTATAGTATTTGTTTAATACCCTGTTTACCCTGCATTTTTAATTTTCCCGGCTTCAATCTCTCTTACAAGTTCATCGATATAATCGTATTTTTGTATTATTATATACAATCAAAAATTAGCTAAATTGAACAACATTTCACTCCTTGGGTGTATTAAGTATTCGAATAGTTGGCACAAAAGTTCGACTTGCAACAAATGTAATGTTGAGCCATAAAACGATAACAAGCTGAGAGAAATATTATAAAAGAATTTTAAAAAAATATAAGCCAATCTTACTATACGAAACATTATAAACAACTGAAGCCTCACAGATCTCGAATGCAACTAAATATTATCGTACTTCCGAGAAATAATATATTATACTTATGTATATTAAGCCTCTTACTATACAAAGAGTACATCGATTTATGACATATTTTTCAATAGAAAGTACTAATCATTTCATAATTTACAAATCTGCATAAAATCTGGTTTAGAGTTTGCAAATTTTATTGTCATTATTATTTTATGCTAAGAATCAACATTTCTGAGAATAATGTTATATAAGTATATTTCAAGATGAGTGCTAAAAATTGTAGATGTTGCTGATTCTAAAATAAAAGCCAGCCACAAAATCTCAACATAATTTATTTAGCAGAGAGTTATAAAAGCCCAAAGCTGTAAAGATAATCCATCATCAAAAAAAACTAGTTCTTTACACAGCAGCAACGTATAACTTTTAAATTCCAATCAACGAAGAGCCAATATTTTCTATGCATAATTGTACCTGACACCTTAAATGTTAAGGAGTAGTATACTTAGGTTAGTGAACATGTTCGTTGAGAATTTTGAGAAACTTTTCATTAATCATTTTTTTATATTATATATAATAAAAATTTGCATTAAAAAATATTGATTTTTAAAAACAATTATAATAATTACAAATATAAATAATTCATGTATATAATTTTGAAAATTAGTATAGAATAATTAATTTTGCACAATTTCAATTCAAATGCATAATGAAGTTTTTGATGTGTTTCTGGCAACCCACCTACTATCGATAGTTTGATACACATATTTTTGTTGTTCCAATGCAACAAGCAAATTAAATGCAGCTACTTTATATGCATTGCATTACATCAATACAACTCTGAATTAAACAACACTACATCATGAAGAATATAAAAATCTGCTACCGAGTACATCTTCGTCGTTGACACTCACGTGTATTTAGTTTTAATTATGAAGCCTAGCACGTTGAACCTGTCTTCGCACGTTTGATTAGAGTCAATGAATTAGCTCTGGATTTGCATCGACAACTGGTTTGCTTTGAGGTATTATTTATAGTTTAAAGTATTAGCTTTATAAAGATTATATATTAACTTAACCGACACATGACTTAAGACAGGTGGCTTTGATGGCAATCGTTAGCACAAATGGTTTGTCCTCATCGTCATCATCTGGGAAATCCGGCTTATCGATGGGTTCAGTATCCGGCTTTTTTTTGTGGGCTGCTTTGGCTTCTTGGGCTTCTTTGGTTTCTTCTCTTGCAATCGAATCCTATAGCTAGCTCTATAACCTTCAGTGTCTGCTATGTATTTAACAATCAGTTTCACATTATTATCAAACTTTTGGTTAATCAGGCCCTGCACATGAAGTTCGCCTTCTTCGTCCTGTGCCACATTTTCAGCAAGAGAGTGGCCAACGCCTCTTATACTACACGACAAAGTAATGCTCACAATTATAGATAACTTTTAAAACTTTAATGTAACCTTACGCTAATTGATATCCATCTTCATTGGGCTGCAAAATAAATCCTCTATTTTTGGCATCTACAACATTGAGAGCAGGCACAAGATCTGCTGGCGCTCCAAATGTTAACTTTAGTAACACAATCAGCACAAAAATCTGTATTAGAAATATCCGTATTAGTCTTCGGCTTATAAAAAAAACATTTTAATCTAGTAACTCACTGCTCTAAGCATTTTTGACGACCGCGAATGTTAAGACTCCAAAACAAACTAATTTTTGGGCATATCTGTGATACTAATATCGAGCTAAACGGAATTTAAATTAGCATATAGAACCTGTTAAGCGAATTACATAACATAAGAACGCGTTCTAATGGTAAGGGTGAAATTCACAACAAATGAATCAATTATAAAAAAAACAAGAAAGCTACATTCAAATTCACTCGACTGTGAGATACCAGCTATAGATATTATTCTTCTTATATACCCAGTTCCTATATAATAAAATATATAACAGCAGAGCAGTATTATTCTTAAAATATACCAAATTAATATACTACGAAAATACTATTGGTATATTGACATATTACTACATTTAAACTATACCAGATTGTCAGCCAAAACTATTAAGACCCATTTTTGCCCATACAAAAGCAACAACATTTTCAGAAAATAAATACTGTAATTTTTAGGCTAATTGAAGCAAATCGTTTTAAATTTTTTTAGGGGTATTCTTTCATTTTTGTAAGAAGTTTAAATGTCTAATATAACAATCATATTATTAAATACTTTAGTTGACATTTTTTTTTTATTTAAAATAAAATTAAATTATTGTTTTTCCTCTTCATATATTTCTTTGCCTATATAAGTACAACAATATTGTTGCAGGCATTTCTCGGTGTATTCATTTGAGAATAGTCTAAGACATTACAGGTTTAACCTGTAAGACACTTAAGACATGTTGCTGAGATGGTGGTATCTAATATCGGATTACCATCTTCATCGTATCGATCCTTATCTTTGCTCTGGGTTGCGAAATCGATTACATGAAAATTATTCTCCTTATTTCTGATTTCCCAATAGGCCCCATATCCAGTATGATCCGCTATATAGTTGACCAACAAGGCGACATTGTTGTCATATTTTTGCTCATAGATACCCTGTATTTGTAATTCCCCGGGTTCAATCTCTCTTACAAGTTCATCGACATAATTGTCTTTTCGTATTATTCTAAATAATCAAAAATTAGCTAAATAGAACGACATTTTATTGCTTTCACTTTCTTACTGCAATTGATAACCTCCAGGATTTGGCGTCAATTGAAAACCCTCCTTGGGAGTATTAAGTATTCGTATAGTTGGCACAAAAGTTCGACTTGCAACAAATGCAAAGTTGAGCCATAAAACGATAACAAGCTGAGAGAAATATTTTGAAAGAATTAAAAAATAATATAAGCCAAACTTACTCTACGAAACATTATAAACAACTGAAGCCTCACAGATCTCGAAAGCAACTAAATTTTATCTTACTTCCGAGAACAAATATATTATATATAATATTAAATCTCTTGCTAGCTGCAATTTTAGTATACAAGCACTATACAAAGAGTACTTCGAAATTTATGACATAATTTTCAATAGAAAGTACAAATCATTTAATAATTTGCAAATCTGCATAAAATCTTGTTTAGAGTTTGACAAATTTTATTGTCATTATTATTTTATGCTAAGAGTCAACATTTCTGAGAATAATGGTATATAAGAATATTTCAAGTTGATTGTTATAAATGTTAGATAAATAAGGCAGCCACAAAGCAGAAAACAACAACATTATTTATTTAGCAGAGAGTTATAAAGCTGTATAGATAATCCATCATCAAAAAAAACAAATTCTTTACAAAGCAGCAACGCATAACTTTTAAATTCCAACGAATATATCAATACTTTCTATTCATAATTGTACCTGGCACTTTAAATGTAAAGGATTAGTATAGGTTAGTGAACATTTTCGACTCTGATGGCAGTCGTAATCACAAATGGTTTATCCTCATCATCTGGGCAATCCGGCTTATCGATAAGTTCAGTGTCCGGTTTTTTTTGTGGGCTGCTTTGGCTTATTGGGCTTCTATGTTATGGCTTCAATCGAGTTTTAAAGCCAGCTCTGTATCCTTCTGTGTCTGCTATGTATTCGAGAAGTAGTTGCTGTTTATTATCAAACTCTTGTCTAATCACGCCCTGCACATGAAGCACGCCTTCGTCATCCTGGAGGACATTTTCTTTTAGAGAATTGCAAGCGTCTCTTATACTGCACAACAAAGTAATCCACAAAATTATAGGCACATATGATCACTTTTAAATCTTCAATTTAACCTTACTTTAATCGATATCCGTCTTCATTGCGCTCCAAAATAAATCCTCTATTTTTAGCATCCACAATATTGAGAGCAGGCACAAGAGTTGCTGGCGCTCCAAGTGTCAACTTTAGTAACACAATGAGCACAAAAATCTGTATTAAAAATATCCGTATTAGCCTTAGGCTTGTAAAAAACAAACATTTGTTATTATTTATATATTTCAGTTACTCACTACTTTAAGCATTTTTGATGACCGCGAATGTTAAGACTTCGAAGCAAACTAATTTTTGGTTATAATTATGATACTAATATCGAACTAAATGGAATTTTTAGCTTATCGAACCTGTTAAGCGAATTAAAATTAATTAAACACGTTCAAATGGTAAAGGTGAAATACACTACAAATGAAAGCTACACTCAAGTGTGGTCGACTGTGAGATACCCGCTACCCATTTTAAATAAAAACAAAACAGTGCGGTATTATTCCTAAAACATACCAAATCAATATACCACAAAAATGCCGAAATATATAAAAGCAGATTGGAATTATTATTGAAATATACCGAATTAATTCACCGCAAAAATACAAAAATATCCCGAAGGCTATATTTGGTATATTGAATAGTACATAGTAAATTTAAAATATACCGTAGATCCAAAATATACCAGATTGTCAGCCAAAGCAACTAAGACTCGTAGTAAGTTTTTGCCCATACAAAAATAGTTCCTATATAACTTATACATTTTTATATAATATAGTTCTCGTTGTATGTTCCTCTTCAAAAAAATGCCCCTCTACGCTATGAGTACCGGGTATAAAACGATGTTTCAAATGCACAAATTTCATTTCACTAAATATTTCTGCATTTCAATGATTTTTAAATCGCATAGCAAATCGAATATTTATACGCACGCCAGAGTATTTAATGATATTCTTATTATTCTTTCATGAAATACGCGCACTGTTTTTTGTTCTATTTATTTCAGTTAACATGCATAAAGTATTTCTGCAAATATTTATGCAGTCAACGTGTCGACTTGATGGCAATATTTTTTTTTTTGCATTTTTTACTGTTTATTTAGTTTGGCGCAATGACGGTGAAAAAAACTATTAAATATTAAAAACGTGGCATTTAATATTTTATTGCTGCCGCTCGTTAAACACGTTTATAGCAGTCTAAATAAATAAAGCTGCCACAGTTAAGTTAATAGACTGAAACATTAAAGGACGCTTGAAAACACATCAAAATTATTGAATTTGCTGAGTATTTGAATCTTAGAAAATTTATGCTACTACTATATCAATTTCAGGCAAGGATTTGAAAATAGTTTAATAAATAAACGTTGAGTTTTATTGCCAAGCTAATGCGGAAAATCACTGAAAAAAAGAAAAATTTCTAAAATCAACAACATTTGTCTTAAAAATATTATTCTGAAAAATTCCAAATTTTTAAAATATTCGATTTAAGTTAACATTTCTGTAATCTATCGAAATTAATGTTCGTTCTTAACACAATCTTTATTTTTGAACTTTTTTTCAGTGCAGTTTGCTGCTTATCGAACATCAATTTATGGTTTATTGGCCAGCAATTGTTGCTAAAACGATTTGCAGAAAACTTGGCCAATGGAAGCGAAAAGTTTTAGTGCGGAAAATATAAAATAAATTGCCCATTTGTCTGACTTTGAAAAAATTTCCAAAGTGAAATTTTAGTTTGAATATATGTATGTGGATTTTTATACCCGCTACCCATAGGGTAGAAGGGTATTATAACTATGTGCCGACAGGAAATGTATGTAACAGGTAGAAGGAGGCATCTCCGACCCTATAAAGTATATATATTCTTCATCAGCGTCAACAGCCGAGACGATCTAGCCATGTCCGTCTGTCCGTCTGTGTGTCTGTCCGTCTGTCCGTATGAACACCTCGATCTCAGAGATTACGAGAGATAGAGCAGCATTTGTTATGTTTGCACGCAGATCAAGTTTGTTTAAAATTTTTGCCACGCCCACTTCCGCCCCCGCAAATCAAAAAAATCGAATAACAAGCGTAATTTTAAAGCTTGAGTTGCGAATTTGGGTATATATAATAATAACTATAGTAGTTATGATTCCTAAAAATTTTCAGATACAAATTGTCGAAGTTGTTAAAGAAATACTTTTGTATGGGCAAAAACGCCTACTTAGTTGCTTTGCCTGAAAATATGGTATATTGAGCCTTCTATGGTATATTTTGAATGCGGTACTATATTGATATACCACGCATACCATTTGGTATATTTTTAGTATTTTTGTAGTGTATTCGGTATATTTTGAGAATAATACCGCAAAATATATTGCTTATATTCAAAATGGGTAGCGGGTATCTATCTAATATTGCAAATGTTTTATTTATGATGATGCCTTAAAATGCTAAAAAGAAGTTTCATGGAACGATTGGTTGCAATTAAAATAATATTATACAAGTATATAGCAAAAAAGTCATTTTAAATTATTTGCATACAAATATAAAATAAATCGCTCATTTATTTGCCTTAAGAAAAAAGTGAAAAATTAAATTATACTTAAACTAAATAAGGTGTGGTCTATTTAAGATGGCAAATGTTTATGTCAGAGAGGAGTGGAAAGCAGCAATTGGTTGCAATTGGAAATTGTATTATAACTATCTGTTTCAATAGTTTTTAATATAGCATTATTATAGTTTCAATTGTTTATTAAATAACTAAGCTTATTGCATTAAATAAATATGTGATAAAAGCTTCAGATAGTCAATTTTCGACTTTGAAATTTAACTTTTATTATTTTCATAAATATAGTAAAACAAATATTGAGAAAATAAAAAGCAATATGTGCCTGCAGCAACTTCGACTGATTTGCTATAACGACTTCACGATTCTTTCTCTCACACACACGCACACATTCCCACACACACACTTCCCCCCCACACACACACACACTTACATTGCTAGCTAAATGTTTCGGAAATAGCAAAAGCAGCAGCTGCCGGATACATTTTGTGTGACGTTCTTGCACAGCAAGAGAGGAGCTAGAGAGAGTGAGAGAGATAGGTAGAGAACAAGAGAGAGAGTCATACACACATGGAAAGATATTTGCAGATATGTTGTCGCTGCAGATACAGACATTACACATACGCACCGTAGTGCACAGCTGAGCTCTAGCTGCTGCTCGCGTTCATCTCATCAACGTTTGCTGCTGCTCAGCAATTTGGCTGTCGCCGGAGCCAGAGGGCTACAAAAAGGGCACGACAAAGAGCCAACAGCCAAAAGGGGGGAGAGGGGTAGCAATGAGTCCGGGCAAATAAGGATACATAGTTCAGTGCACCTCGCTTGCAGTGCCGCAGGGCTGAGTATTTTGGACAGCAGCAACTGCAGCAAACTTATATGTGCATAGCAGAAGCAACAGCAACTGAGATGCAACTGCAACGATGTCAATGATTTTCTTCCGATTTTCATTGCAAAATGGTGTTGGACTTTAATTTGATTTCAATTTTCCACACGCTTTTCCTTTTTCTACCAATTGCCATTTGCCATTTGCCATTGTCTTTCTAGATTTCTTGCTTCGTTTTGTTTGACTTGATTGCATTGTGTGTTAAATTTTATGTGCAATTTGTTTGATTCTTGGATTTTGCCCACAAAACAGAGAAACTAATTCAATAGAAAAAGGTTTCTTTCTTTTCTCTCAACAATATGGTTTTGATTTTACATTTTATGGATCAAGTGTTTCATGTGAATTTATAAATTTAGTTAAATTGCAATTGATTTGCAAGTCGCTTAGTTTCATACATTTTTAAATCTACCAATAATCAACCTAATTGAAAATTAAATTGTTAAATTAAATTAACTTACCCAAAAGCATTTTAAATTATCTGCAAAGTAGAAAAAAAATTATTTCATATATTTTGTATTTTATTAAGGTAAAATCAAATTGAAATAACCCAAAAACTTTTAACATTATCTGCAAAGTAAAAACAAAAGAAAACATTACTTCGAAAGTGTTTTATTTATATAGAGTATAAAGAAAATTAACTTCTCGATAGATTTTGCACTCTTGAATAGTCACTTTATGTGCTTAATATCAATTTCTGTAAGTGCACTTCATCTATTTTACATTTGAGTGACTTTTTCTGCCGACTTTTATTGCATAAATTGCAATAACTATGTTATATATTTGTTGTGCAAATAACGCATACGCAGCGTTGTCTGCACTTGAAAACTTTTACAAGAAATACGACTTTGGCTGAATGTAATATGTAAGAAGGAATAAACCTGTCAAAACGCAAAACACAAAACACAAATAAATAAATGCCAGCATACATTTTACAGCCAGTTGTCAACAGAAAAAGCACAAAACGTTGCTGCAACTGCATCTGCAGGAAGGAAATTATGAAAGCCAACATCAACAAAAAATAAAACGAAGAGCATAGCCACAATATTATATGTTATATATGTAAGTTAACAAAAAAAAAGTATGAAAACTGTCTGTTCTCGTTGCATGAGTGTGCAAATTCCTTTCGGCTTTTGTCTAGCTCACACCACATTTTATAATATGCATATTTTATAACATGCTTATGCGTTTCCTAAAACCCCCCAAAAATGCCAGAGCTACCCAACATTTTTTTTCGGTCCTCCTCATCGACATGCAGAGCTGCAAATAATGCAACAAGTCTGGCTGTCAGATTTTTATACCCGCTACCCATAGGGTAGAAGGGTATTATAACTTTGTGCCGGCAGGAAATGTATGTAACAGGTAGAAGGAGGCATCTCCGACCCTATAAAGTATATATATTCTTGATCAGCGTCAACAGCCGAGACGATCTAGCCATGTCCGTCTGTTCGTCTATGTGTATGTGTGTCTGTCCGTCTGTCCGTATGAACACCTAGATCTCAGAGACTGTAAGAGATAGAGCTCTAATTTTTTTTGACAGCATTTGTTATGTTTGAACGCAGATCAAGTTTGTTTTAAATTTTTTCCATGCCCACTTCCGCCCCGCAATTCAAAAAAATCGAATAACAAGCGTCATTTTAAAGCTAGAGTTGGTATATATATATTTTTTTTGGTATATACAATAATAACTATAGTAGTTATGATTCCTAAAAATTTGGTTGCGATCAGAAAAAATTTTTCGGAGTTATTAAAGAAATACTTTTGTATGGGCAAAAACGCCTACTTACTAGGAGTCTTAGTTGCTTTGGCTGGTATATTTGGTATATTTTGAATGCGATACTATATCGATATACCAAATATACCAGTTGGTAAATTTTTAATATTTTTGTAGTATATTCGGTATATTTTGAGAATAATACCGCAAAACATATTGATTTTATTCAAAATGGGTAGCGGGTATCTCACAGTCGAGTACACTCGACTGTAGCTTTCTTACTTATTTGTTTTCTACCCATTGCTGAGGAGTGACAAAAAAGGTTGGAATGAATTGTGTGAAAAAATAGTGAAATAATGATAGAACTTAAAATTTGTTTTTTTTTTATATTTATTCAAAATACTGAATTGCGAAAAAAATAGTAAAATAATAGAGATGAAAATGGTAATTTGTATATGAGTAATTCTCTAGCGAAAATTCTGCTTGCTACACTATTTACATTAAATAAATAAATGCAAAAGGAAAATTTAGGAACTTTTATTGTAAATTCGTTCTTAAAACACAAAAACTATTTCCAAAATCAGTCCTAACTCTTATTAAATTTATTTTTGGTATTTTTCATTTATTTATATTTTATTTTCATTCACTTTCCTTTACAGCGTATCTTTGTGTTGTCCTCATGCATTTACTTACTCAACTTGGCCTCGGTTTTTTACTTGGAGACATGAATGTGAGCATATAAATTATTTTCAAATAGGTGGAACTTTTTTTTTAGTATTTCTTTTAACGGATGTTTGTTTATTTTATTAGTTTTCTTTTGCCAACACGTTGCTTTGGCATTTCTTTTGCGTTTCAGTGTGACCAAATGAAATATTTAAATAAACCTAACAAGAGAACTTGCCGAATATATTGTAAATAATCTAGTTTATTCTTGGAAAAATTCTAAGTATTCAACGATTTAAGAGAAATTTTTAAAGAAAAATTTAAATAAATAATGAAATTTTGATAAATTGAGATATTATATGAATCTTTGAACTTCAACTTTGAGCAAAACTAATAAAAAAAAGTATTATTGAACCATAGAAATATTGCTGAATTTAGATTTTAGGAATGATTTATTAAAAAAGTAATAATAAAAATAAAATAAATAAATTAGTTTAAGTTCAAAGTTTAATATAATATTATATTTTTATACCTTAATACTGCTTAGTTTTAAAAATAGATACTTTGAATTTTTTATTAACGGAATACATACTTAATAGTAGTTTACGAATTGAATATTTCAAGTAAATCATAAAAATCTCAACTTCCCACATTTCTCGAATAGTTTGCCAAATATTTAAGAGCACTCCCGCGTTAGTTTTTCATGCATTTCTGGCAAACAGAAACTGACGTCACGACGCTGCCATCGCAAGTCCTCCGCAAGTGCTTCTTAGGTATTCTTTTTGTTGTAATTCTAGCCGGAGCTGTGTCGTTTCCTGTCTGTTTTGTAGTGAAGTTTCTGGCTTGTCACTGACAGCGAATGCTCAACACGAAGAGTCTGGCAAAAGCAACTTTTCGACACTTTCTTCATCATCCACGTAGACGTGAACGTCGACGTTGTTGGACAAAAGGACAAAGGAAAAGTACAAGTAGAAAAATACATTATAATATATCCGTATAGATAAACACAAGTTGACAACTTCTCTCTAAGAAATTTTCATATTTTATTGCAGTGTTCGCATGACAAATTTTGTCTAGTTTTCAGCTTTCAGTTTGCTGCTAAAGTCCGAGCCACTTGCATTTATTCGCGTCGAATTAATCGCAGCGGCAGCGGCAGCGAATGAATCGCAGAGTCAGCGAATTAATCGCAGCGCCAGCGGCGCGATAAAATCTCGAGCACACTCGACTGTATCTGTCTTACTTGTTTTCGCTGCCATCGCGATTTATTCGCTGCCCTTGCGATTCTCGCGAATAAATCGCAGCGGCTGCGGCGCGCATTAATCGCAGCGGCATTTTATCGTTCTTGGCGGCAATCGAAAACAAGTAAGACAGATACAGTCGAGTGTGCTCGACTCTGAGATACCCGTTACCATATTGAATAAAAGCAAAATAACACAAAATAATTAAAATATCGATATAGTACCACATTAAAAATATACTATAGTCTGCACAATATACCAGATTGCCACGAATGCCATCCAATAAGATTTCATTAACTAATCTGTCAGTTTCGTAGCTGAGAAAGAAGAAGATGCAGCTAAAGCTGAAGCCGAAGCTGATGCTGGAGCAAAAGGAAAATTGCCGCATGCAAAGTGCAATTTCCGGCGGAAATGTGACACCACCGAAGGATTTTGTAATCTAATTTTAATGATTTTGCTTTGGCTGCACTTCCCGCCAATCATCCACCTTGTAGGTGGCAGCACAGCCAGCTGAGTCGAGGCCAAGTGCCTGGGCTGGGCTGGACTGGGCTGAGCTGAGCTGCTTGGATAATGCGTCCCAGATTCGATTTACTCCGACATCAGACGTCAAGGCGCCAAGGCGCAAATTTAGCAACTAACCCAATTTGACGTTGATTTTTCAGTTGACTTTTGCGTGTTTGTGTTTCTCCTTAAGAAAATTGCAAGCACCCGAAAAAAATATTCAATTAAAACAATTTCTTATTTTCTCGCTCACAAACTCTGTCTTGTCTGTCTTTTCTCTTCTTGCTGCATGTGACAAAACGCCATTTGAGAAACTTTTCTTATTCTTTTCTACACAGACGCTAATGACGTCAAATCCCTTCTTCCCCCTTCTGCCTTCTCTTCGTCGCGACCCACGAAAGCAAATTAGCTGTTAAAGTTTTTTGGGCTCAGTCGCAGACTTGTGGGCGTGGTGGGCCAGCTGCAAAAGGTTTTTCGGGACCGAGAGAGACGGGCGTCAAGTTGACATCTGTGTTCAAAGTTAAAAATTAAACGAGCAGTCAAAGAGGCGCAGTCAACAGCAGCCCAAGGGAAATGAAAAGCAAAAGGGAAATGTGTTCGGAGTGGGGGAAAAGCTGGCAAAAACCTGGCGTCAAAGAAACTGAAAGCTGATTAATGAATGAGCGAAAACGGCAAAAGGGAAAGTCGTAGCTTAAGCAACGCATATGAGTTTTGCTAGACGCGTCGAGTCTGTTTCTATTTGGCTAATTAAAGTAATTATATAAATAGATGAAACTGGCAAAGTATTCAAACTGTGCTGGTGCCACATGAGATTGTACGAGTTAACAACTCTTTTAATCTATTTCAAGAATTTCCATTGACGCTGAACTAAACAGGTAACTAAAAAACAACATTAAACAAGTAAGATAGTCGAGAGTGCTCGACTGTGAGACATCCGACCATACCATATAACATTATTCTTAAAATATACCTAGTCACTGTACTACCAAAAATACTGAAATATACTATATATTTGTTAGATTTGTATACTATTACATTTAAAATGTACCATAACATACAACTTATATTGCAAAAATACTGAATATGACATATTTGGTATATTTATATACTATTGAAATGAAAACATCATTTCATATGACATTATTCTTAAAATGTACCAAAGGAATTAACTACAAAAATACTAAATTATACTATATTTGCTATATTGATTTACTCTTACATTTAAAATAATTCAACCAAAGCAACTAAAGATGGGCTCGGCGATGCCACCTTCTGCTTGATACATACATTTCTTACCGGCACAAATTTGTAATACCCTTTTACCCTATGAGTAGTGGGTATAAAATGTTGAGGAAAATATTAATACATAATTCTAAAACAACTTCAATTTATATGCATACCGAGGCATTTTAAACAAGTCAAAACTATTTTCATCCATTGATTTTGCATTTGGTTTTGCTGTCAAACCGTGAAGAGTCAGTGTTAAAATTTTAGTTTTGCGTGTAAATTGCCCATAAATACTGCATTCATAATCAACAAATGTGCAATCAGCAGGCAATATATGTTGAATTTGGAAATTAACAAATTTGGAAACGCAAAAAACCACAGGCTAATTATCAATAAATTGTTTTGGCCACATTGGGAAATGTGCAGCCGAAGCATATGTCAAAAATGATAATTCCCCGAAAATGAGAAGTGCGAATATGCAATGCATTTCTTTTGGTCCAGTGGGAGTGACAACCCTGGCAGCTGCTGCTCTTGCTGCAATTGGCGCTAATGAGTTTTACCATATTCGTTGCTTGTTTACTTTTTGGCCAAATTGTTTGCCATGGCTTTTACCATGATGCGGCTTCTATTGCCGAGGCATGCCGAGGGGAAATTGCAAATTTCGTTTGCGAGAAATGAGAATGCCGGTTTTTTGCCGTGTTGTTGTTGTCTAATTGCAAAATATCGCGCGGTCGCAACACAGCAATTGACGTTCATTACGTATACGTATAGTTGTGCAACCTTATGGGGTTTGCCCCCAGGTTTTTGTTTGAGGGCAGCCTTGGGGATGTTTGCCACTTTGCCTATCTGCTGCCTCACTGCTCTTTAGCAGCACCAACACACACACACACACGTTTGCAATTGCCATCACACATTTATGTAGCATATTTCATGGCGCTGCTTCAGCCATTTCACTTATTACACGACTGATTTGATTTTGGCTGAGTTCGAGTGGAAACTGCACATCGAATATGGATGTACACTTTTTGTTAGCTACTTGCTAAACGGTTTATTGCACTTCTTTCACATGAATATGTGCAAGTGATGATAGTATTGAAAAGAAATAATAAATGACTACAGTGGACCTCAATGAAAGATTTGTATAAGAAATAAAATACTTATCTGTAATTATATACAAATTTTATTTTGTAATAATAATGATTATACTTATTTAGAAATGCATTATTTGTTAAACAGAAATACGAATTATATTCTATATGAGTGAATATTAGGGCGGGTCAATTTGTTCCTGTCCAAAAAATCCTGAAAATCGTCCCCCATAATCGAAATCTACGAAGAATTCTAAGAAAATTTCACCATGAAACCATGTGTCTAAAATGAATTCCTAGTCCGCGCCGTGAAGCTTAAAGATTGCACTATGAGGTACATAAGGTATTTCGAGGTATTTAAGGCATTTTAATGTATTAAAAAAAAAAAATAATAAAATAAATAAATAATAAAAAATAAAATTAAATTCCGCCTTTTATCATGCCACGCCTACTTTTATTTAGTTGCTTATAATGCCTTTGAATATATATTTAAATTTTCAGACCGATACCATACTTCGTTAAAAAGTTACAGACGCATTGCTCCTACTTTCTTACATGGTGCGTTCCAAAGTAAACAGGACTTTTTGAATCTAGCGCCCTCTGGTGGCGCCATATTTATGTCAACTGGTGCGTTAGAATCTGCTATCCTTTATCGACTTCCAGTAAAAATTTCATGACATTTCATCTATTGGAAGTGAAGTTATTGCCTTTTAAGTGTCAGTATGTTTTTGTCATCGGTGCGAGAATGAGCTTCAAACAAAAACCCAACACTAAATTTTGTTTTAAAACTTTTACCGAAACGTTTCAATTGATGAAACAAGTTTATGGCGATGGTTGCCTATCCCGTAGCAGAGTGCACGAGTGGTTTCAACGTTTTCAAAGTGATCGTAAGGACATAAATGACGATGAACATGTGGGCCAACCAAAATCCGTGATCACCGAAAATTCCATCGAAACTGTGCGTGAATTCATAAAAAATCAGACGAAATCATCATTGAAATTAATGGAAATAGAATTGAACATCTCCAAAACATCGATTTATCGCATTTTGACCGAACATTTGGGTGTGTGCACGGTTTGTTCCGCAGAAATTGACTAACGTCCAAAAATTGCTCAGAATTAAACATTCGAAGGACCGACTATTTGACCAAAAATCACATTTTAACCATCAACCACTCCCCGTATTCACCTGATATTGCACCGTGCGACTTCTACCTTTTCGGACAAATGCATTTGCCGATGAAAGGAAAGCGTTATGCAGACGTCGAGGCCATTCAAAAGGCTTGCACCGGCATACTGGAGGCCATACCGGGCAACGAGCTAAAACACTCGTTCGACTTGCTTTTGGACCGTGCAAAAAGCTGTATTAAAGCAGAAGGAGACTATTTTGAATAATATAAATTGATTTTGCCGAAAAAGCTATTTGTTCTGTCTTTTTGTTAAAAGTCCTGTTTACTTTGGAACGCACTTGTATATGAGGCTCAGTACATGGCTAGTTTGGCTCATTTTGTTGAATTAAAAAAAAAATTATAAGTTAAATAAATTTAAAAAAAAAATTATAAAATTTGTTGTAAAAAAATAAGTCAGAATTGACTCCAACATAATTGGAAAATGCGTATTTTTTTTTTTAATACATTAAAATGCCTTAAATACCTCGAAATACCTTATGTACCTCATAGTGCAATCTTAAAGCTTCACGGCGCGGACTAGGAATTCATTTTAGACACATGGTTTCATGGTGAAATTTTCTTAGAATTCTTCGTAGATTCCGATTATGGGGGACGATTTTTGCGAAAAAAAATTGACCCGCCCTAGTGAATATAGTTATATAAAAATTCATTATTTCTTATAGAATATAATTTGTATGTGCATTAAATTCATTTTATAGAGATTTGAAAATATACTTTATATTGCAAATTTCCGTAAACAAATCTTAAGCTTAAGATGTGCCCAACTTCATTTGAAATGCATGCGACTTCAGACAGAAGTCGAGGTGCTTACAGCAGTAACAACTTCTATTTGATCTAAATAAACTGCAATTTCTATTTGCTGCTTTGTAGCGCTATTCACTCGATCAAATTTGAAAAGTGCTCCAGCCAATTGAATTGCTGAGGCAGCACTCACACACATACACACACACACACACAGAATAATACACAATGCAAGGCAATGTAGTTGTCGGATTGTATCTGGGCAACATTTCATCTATTTACAAAGTCTATCTATGTTTCACAATCAGTGCCTCCTCACCTGCCATTGGCAATGCTATTGCTTTTTTTAGCCTCACACTTTTCGCTTTCCACTTTCCACTTGGCAGCACAGTCGAATGCAACAAAAAAGATTTTTTCTAATATAGAAATCGAATCTCTAGGACGCGCAATATTTCTAATGGCACCTCAGAGAAAGCCAGTCAATGAGAGCGGGAGATTGGAAAAGAGGGAGAGCGGGAGAAAAACAGAAAGACAGAGAAAAGTGAAGTGTGCCAGGCAGCTGGACACAAAGTCAGTTCAATTGGAAAATGTTCAAAGGATATAAGGTGTCAACCGATGAAGATGTCCCTGACAACTCGCACTCAACCTCAGTTTGGAGCCACTCGAACCCGGACAACCACATTGACATTATCATCATCGCTATCGTTATCATCGTTCCTTGTTGCCCTTTTACGAGAATGCACTTGAAATGAACTGCAAAATTCTTGGCTAGCACCACACAAAAACATAAGCAACAATCAAAGAATGTTTCGAGTACTTTTTTGCCAAGTAAGCAATAGAAATGAACCCATTTATAAATTGCTGGTAAAAGCTGAGATAGTTGTTGTTTATTAATAAATCATTTAATGAGTAAAACTTATCATATTTATATTCTTAATTGTATTAATGAAAAAATTTCCTTTTCTCATTTTTGTAGCTCTTTAACAATTTGAAATGAATTATATAAATAACATACACTTTAGCAACGTTCTTATCTTCTCCATCGTCTTTTTAATATATTGACGCTTTCTTTATTCTTTTATAAATTAAAATCTAAGGTTCACAAATTAAGGAAAGCATTCTTTTTTTCATTTTCAATATTTCAAAAATTTTGAAAATATGTCTTTTTCATTTTTGTCATTAATATTGAAAAACACAAAAGAAATGTCAATCTTACTTTAGAATTGTAAATATTGATTATTTGTCAAGAAAAATATACATATTTATAAAATAAGTTATATAAAGCAATTTAGAAATTTGAAAAATATTTCTTCATTCATTATTATTATTTGACTAATAAATATAATGGTGGTAATGGATGGTATAAACTAAATGATTATTTTCTAAATATTTAAGTTGACTTCAAACAATTTTTGCAGACACAATTCATCTTAATTTCTATATTAATCAAACACTAATATCCATTTTTCATTTTCGAATAAAATGAATATAAATAAACTTTAGCCATCTTTTGTTCGCTACCCTAATTTGTGGTTATTGAGGCTGTCAGTATTTTTGTATTAATTGGAATCTAGAGTTAACATATTATATTTGAAAAATATTTCTTCATACATAATAATTAAATATATTGATAAATAAAATTATGAATCCTAATTATTAAAAGTAACTATTCATATATTATTTTATCAATATTATTTCTGACATACATTAAAGGTTTTTTTGCACACACAATTTGTCTCTTTATCGACGTTAAACAAACTCTATTAAATTTATTAGAAAACTTAAAGTGTGTTTTGTTGATCTTTGAGTAGTATTCATTGCGATTTAAGATAAAGCGATATAGCTTATGCGTATTGAGTGACCTTTATTAAAAAGTCAGTAACCTCAATAAATCGTATTAATCATACGCACTGTCGCACAACTTAAAAGGCTTTTCACAAATTCCAAACGCATTTTCTCACTGTGTAATGGCAGCACTTCCGCAAAGGAAACTGAACAACTGCAAACGAATGGAGAACTTAAAGAGAGAGCGGGAGACGGTGAACTGAAAGTGAGCCGACCAACCGACCAAGGAACCCAACAACAACACGCGCGAATCGAAAATATTAAGTGCCGCAGTTAGGCCAAGTACTTAGCACAAACAAAATGTGCCGGATGAGGTCGATGAAGGAAGGGGGCGAATGTGCAAACAATGGGCCAAAGCCAGAAGAATGAGCCCGCTAAATATGGCCAAAACAAGCAAGATGGTAAATGGTTGCTTTGCCGCATTCAAAACAATATATCGAAGAAGCAAAGAGAGAGAGAACGAAGAGTACCAGCAAACAAAGTGTGAGGCGACGGCGACGCGTTTGTCGGAACTGTCACATTAAAATGGATGATTTATTTGTGCTCTTAATTTATTGCGACACTGCCGGCGGACTGCCGCGGTTAGTGGGTGGCAATTGCTTTGGAGTTGTGTGCTGGAAATTGAAGCTAAGGACGGAAGCTGGTGGAGGATATTGAGTACGCGCAATGCATGAACGAGTGAAGCCAATGAACTCGCACAGCAGCTAATATAATGAATTTTACACGCTGCCATCGCACTTGGCACTTAATAATCGCATTAGGGCGCTAAGCAGCTCGCTGACACATGCCCCTCCCCCTCTGAAATTCTTCCCAGTTGGAAGTCGTTGGGGATGCCAAGGATGTTGATGGTGCTGCTCCAGCTGCTGTTGCTGCTTTATCAGCTCAGCTCGACTAATGTTTTATTGTTTGCTTATTGCTACAAATAATGGCAGCTGGAGTTGGAGGCGGGAAAAAGCCCATTGCGATTTTGTTCGTTTGCTTAATGTGTGTCGGATAAATGCTGTCTGCCACTGTGCTGCTTCTGCTTCTGCTGCTGCTGCTGCTGCTCGTGATAAGTGCAGGTATATAATTAACACGTGGGGCCATTCACAGAGCTCATCAAATCTGAGACAAAAGACTACAAACAAAAAGACCAGCATGGGAAGCAATAAGGATGCGTTCATAAAAGGGCTGCAAAGGTTCACTCAATTTAAGTCTTTGTTTGGCAAAAAGGTTATGCTGATAAAAGTTGTGCATAACTTTGTTAGCAAATACAATTAATTAAATGAATCGTTTGATACAACACTAATGATGTTTTCGCATATCTCAAAGCCAAATTTTTCTGTCAATTTACGTTGCTTGTACAAAGCTTTTTTAGTCTACTCTTTATAAAATACAATTTTCTATTAAATGTATTATAGAGTATAAAAATAGCAAGCTAATGTCTCAAATAAATTATGTGTATAAAACTTTTTAAAGAATTCTTCTCATTGTTTTAAATTTTTTTTATGTATAGTAAATGCCTCTATTTAAATGACAACTGCAAAAAGTTTTCAAATATTTGACAGCCATGTAAGCCACTTTTCTATATTATATTTAAGAGCTTAAAAAAATATCTTTGCTATTATCCTGAAGTTAAAGGTAATTAAGATAATACTGAATATAACAATTTGAGATGCGGGTATAAAGTTTTGTAAAGAATTTCCTTTATTGTTAGCATATTTTTTATTTTTAGTAAATTTCTGTATTATTTCGTAAGTCATTTTATTTATGAAAGTATAAAGAAATATGTTTGAAACTGTGTATGAAAGTGTCCCGGTTATAAAGCTAATAAAATTAACACTTTCCCTTCAGCCAATTACATGTGTATATGCGAAGATTAAAGAAACGGATATGAAAATGTGTTTGCATATGTGTCAAAAGTTAAGATAATATATAAATGTTAATGGTACTTAAACCAACCTTTTTGAAGTATTCACTTTATTCTCTACAAAGTTACTAATTTTCATAAATTTCCCTAACCATAAATTTGCACAACTATTTGGCAAACCATGTAAGACACTTTTATTTATTATAGAGTATGAAAATGTCGTTGTAAATAACCAGAGAATTATGCGAGAATCTATTGTTTCATTTGAATTGCGCTAATAAATCAGTGTAAAATTATCTGTTGCAATAATGCTTTTTGCTTGAATTTTCTTTTTGAGTTGCTGCCACGCCCACTACTACTACTGCACGCTCATACGCCCATTTTCGTATTTCGTAGTCATCCTGTGCCCATTCATCCAAATGTTTGTTGGCCACCTAACCACACACAAGTGGAACGCCCATTCATTCGACAGTTGCACAGAACTGTGTAATGAACATTTATGAGGCAATTTCCTTGGCAACACACACGCGCATACACACACACACATATACACACTTCGATAGAAGGCAGAATGAGGCAAACAGCAGGGACAATGCGAATCTGCAGAGACAGTTGACAAAACCGTCGGCACTGGCGACGTCGCCTCGAGTCGAGTCACTTCTGTCTCTTCCCTTCTCTCTCTCTCTTTCTCTCTCTCTCTCTCTCTCTCTCTCTCTCTCTCTCTCTCTCTCTCTCTCTTCGCTTTGCTGTCCTTCGTCTTTGCAATTCGCAAAATTCTGGAACATGGCGCAGAACTTTTTCTGCTCCACTTATGCCCAAACTAATTAAGTGCAGGAAAAAGTTACCATTTCCTTCCCGTTTACAACTGCCGGTCTCCGACTGTCGAGCTACGAGCTTTTGTCTTGCGTCCCAGCCAAATGCAACTCGCTTCCATCCAATGTCCATGCCATCCTGCTGCCTTCCTATTCTTCGTATCCTTGGCTCAGTGGTGTATGACAAGTTGTAGCATTTTTTGACACTATGCGAGAAGGAGAGACGTTGGACGTTATATGCTTAGCCAGAAGCCCGCATTAGAGAGCCTGAACGAACGCATTCTGTTTGCAACTGTCGCTCTGTCGCTCTCCAAATATTTAACAGTCGCTCCACTTGCCGCTGATAGCCCATTCGGGCGTCATAATAACGAAGATAAATGTTGCAAAAGTTTGCTAGCAAACACAACCCCAGGGCTGGAGCAACAGCAGCTACAACGAACTGCGAACTGCGAACAATGAACAACGATCTCTATCCCATATTCCAAAAGTTCTATGCGATTTCTAGTTGCATTGTGTTGCATATTTTTCCGGGGGGAACCTCTGCTAATAGTTTAAGAAAGTAAAAGAGTTGGGTATACAAAGCGAAGAAGAAGAATAGCAAGAATAAACAGCAAACAATGTACAATGTTACCAACTGTGCGTAAAACAAAAGTTTCGGGAGATTTTTCTGTTACGCAAAGTTTATGGAGCTTGTTTTGCTAGGGGAATTGAATAAATTGTTCAAAACTTGCAATAAATGGCATTAAATTGCGACGTTAGACATTACTATCTCAGTTCATTATTTATTTTATTTATTTTTTATTTCATTGTCATTATCATTATCATTTTCATTACTAATATCATTGTCATTAGAACTATTATTAGAGTTAGCATTGCCAACATCATTTCCCTTAGGCTTGTCACAGCCACTTTCATCTACGAGTTATCATTATCAACATCATTGACATTAGCATTATTCTCAATATTTACTTTATTTATAATAAAATAAGTTAACATTACGAATATCATTGCTATTAAAATGAGCTTTAGTATTGCAAATATGTTTAGTCTCGGTATTAGAGCCAACACCTTAAGTATCATTGTGCTTAATTGCATTAATATTACTATTAGACTAACCATAACCAACATAATTCTCGTTAGCATTATTAATAGAGTCAACATTACAAATAGCATTGTAACTAGGATTATTATTAGAGCCAGCATTACCAATAACATTGTCCTAGGAAATATCATTAGCATTGTTCTACACGTTATCAATATCAACATTATTGTCATTAGTGTTTTCATTACAGTAAGCATTACAAATAGCATTGTTATTAGCATTATTAATATAAGCATTACGAAAAACATCTTCATTAAAATGGTATTGCAACTAATATTACTATTAGTATTAAATAATTTATATTATGAATATCAATTTAATCAGAATAACAATATCACTGTCATTAACAATTTAATTGTATTTTCCATTACTGATTAGCATTAATTCTACTAATTCATTCATTATCATTGCCACTATCATTAGCATTTTCAGTAACATTACGAATCTCATTGTTATCAGAATTACCATCACTCATACTCTATTATCAATTCTACTAATTAAGATTCCACCACAAAAATCTTAAGAGTAAACCATTAAATTCCTTTAAATAATTTGTATTCTTTGCAAATTGTTGACATGGCACAGAGTAGACTTTTTATGGGACGCGGTGGGATGCTAAAATTCGCAGTCGGCAAAATATGGGCACAAAACTAATGCGCTTTGGCTGCCACTGCCGCTGCAGCTTTTTGCTTCATTTTACTTGAAAGTTTAATGACAACTCGTCGCGACAGTTTACACTGATGCTCGTTAGTTTTTTGGCTAAAAACTTTGCACAAAGCCACCCACCACGTCCTTTACAGCGTCTCAACGTCCATTTGCTCATGAAGTCATGACAAACAGTTTGGCAATGCAATTCACAAATTTGAAACCAGTTTGCCAACTGTTGGGCCACGTCAAATCTGCAGCATGTTCATGTCCCTGTCCATGTTCATGTCCATGTCCATGTCCTTGTCCAGTGTCCTGACTACAAACTGATTCAGATGGCGAAGCTTTTGCTTGATTTATGTCTGTGCGTTTGGCAAATGTTGCCAGCAAAAATATCCTTAAATGGGTTGAATCAAAATGGAGATATACAAAGCAGTACTGGGAAAAATAAATTTCATTCTTTAACTAATCTATTAATTTATAATTGCAACCGGTTTCTAGTCTATAAATTGAAGCCTTTAAATCGAGAACAAATGAAGTAATTCAACACATTCTCAAGGTATTTTCTAGTCCATCATTTCAAGTGTCAGCTCCTTAAGCTGTTTGTCCCTGCTGCTCTTGTGCTGTTTAATTAAAAAACTAAAATGGATTGCTGCATATAGAGCGCGTAATTTTTCTAGATTGCAGCAGCACTGAAGCAAGTATTTGATCGCTAACAAGCAATAAATAATGGCGTAAAAGAAATGTAAGTCGAACCGATTTTACTCTCAAGAAAGCATCAATAACAAGCAAAGAATAATTTGAAGTTGAAGAGAAACAAACGGACAAAAAAGTTGTTTCAAATTGAGTGCGAAAAGTTGAGTAAAAGAGTTTCGTTGCAGGCATCCAATTAAGCTTGTTGAATTTGTAAACTGATTAGCATTTGACACCGCTTAGTTGAATATAATAATAATAATATAATACGATTTAGCTGAAGTGAAAAGAGTATGCGAAAAGTGATGAAAGGGCGTTGCTTTGAATGGCTGCTCATATAAATAAACCGTCGCTCAAGTTGACAGCGCATTTTGTGCAACGCTTTTCCTGTTCTGCTTTGTTGGGGCCACACACACATAGACACACCCACACACAGACTAAATACATTCACATGCACACTCGCATATATAGAAGTAGCTCTATAAAAATAACTCACAGATGCTTTCAATGCGAAAGGGACACAGAAAAAAAAAGGCGAAAGCAAAGAAGAAGTAGAGTTTTATAAACACACATGACGCACACATATGCACGCACACACACAGACACACTCACAAGGACTCGCAGCACAGGAAAGGGCAATGAAGGCGAAATCCTTGCAAAGTTCAAGCATCCGCAGCCTTTTGGCTTCTTGGAAACCAAAACGAAAAGAGAAGAGAAGGAGGTTGATGGCCCAAGTCTTGGCAGAATGAGCTTAAGAAAATAGTTCATACGCAGCGTGTGCCTCGTGTTTCAAATACCACAAATAACATTCCGCACCCAAATGTGCAGACAGACTTAGAGAAAAAAGAGTCTGATACCGAGGCCAAAGAAAAGTTCAGATGATGAGACTGCAATGCCAACATACAACACAACAACGTTGCCATATTTTCCGCTCTTCCACTTTTCTACTTTTCGCAATGATATGAGGAGTAGCTTACGTTAGTTAACTTGCAACTGCTTTTAGGCTTCAATTATTTATGAAATTGTATAAAATGTTTTTAAAATACACATACAAATGTTGACGTTCAACATACAAATTTTTAAAATACTTAAGAAAAAAAAGATAAATAAACTCATATAAAGAATGTTCATTTTGATTAAAATAACAATAAAAGATAAAAATATGCATCTCAAAAATTAAATATATCAAAATAGAAAGTAAAAATTTGAAAAATATATTTATTACATTACTTACCTGTCTTTTTTATTAAGCCATCTGAAAAATAAAAACATAATATAATTAGTAAAGCGAAAAAATATTTGCAGCCCTTCAAAGCATTTACTTCTATTGCATTTTAATGAATATTTCCCTACACTTGTTGAATAAAAACTCTTTGATCTAAACTCATAACAATAAAAAACTTAAATTTTAATAATTAAGAGCATTTGAAATTGATTCGAGTTGTCTGCTCCTATGTCAACTTATGAGTTCCCAAACTAAATAATTCAAGCACACCTTTAAGGAATACTGACTAAAACCCAACTCATTATGCATTATTAAAAAATAAGTGAAACTTTGGGAAATTATAAATCAATGCGGACTATAAAACCAAACTGCAGTTGCTATGCGGTGAGCACTTGACAGTCAAAGCAGTCACAGTCATAATTAAAATGCTCTATAAATTGTTTCCTCGAATGCGAGTTTGGACACTCAAGGAGCGTCAATTGTCCTCCCGTGATGCACTCGTTTATCTGGATCGCGGCATGTGTGTGGTTGGTTGGATGCCGCCAAAAAATAAGTGTTGGCGTCGCGTATACGCACTGTGGTCAGCACTTACTACTGTGATGGTAATGATATTGCTGGTGTTGTCGCTGTTCATCAGCTACATCAAGGATCTGCGTAGCTTCACAGCCGGACAGTTTCTCACCTCCTTGTCGGTGGCTCTCAATTGCCTTGGATTGAGCATCAAGGCGAGTTACACTTTTGCTGGCATGAAACGCTTTCAGCATGCCAAAAAGCTTCTGGATCGCATGGACGAACGTTGTCATAGTACAGAACAGCGTGAGCAGTTGCATCAGAATGTGGCACTTTGCAACCGCATCTATATGTGCTATCAAGTCATGTATTGCTTCTATGCGGCATCTACATTTCTGGCTGCCGCCTGCTCGGGTCAATTGCCATGGAAACTCTACAATCCGCTTATCGATTGGAGAGCGAGTGACTTCAACTTTTGGCTGGCTGCATTCGTCGAATATGTTTGGATGTCTGGTGCTGTGATGCAAGATCAAATTGCCGATCTATATCCCATCATTTACTTCCTTACACTCCGCACTCATCTCTCAATGTTGAAGCAGCGCTTGGAACGTTTGCGCACAGATCCCAGGATGAGCGAAGATGAAAATTATACGGAACTCATCAAGTGTATTATTGATCATCGTTTGATCATTGAGTGAGTTTACTTTTCAACTCTGTATTTGAGTCTTTTAATTAATTTTCATTTATATTTCCAGATTTTGCAATACGCTGAAGCCTGTCGTCTCTGGCACCATTTTTGTGCAATTTCTTTTATGCGGCGTTGTCATTGGTCTCTCCATGATCAACATTATTTACTTTTCAAACTTCTGGACTGGTCTCGGCATTGGCTTTTTCATTTGTGATCTGCTAATGGAAACTTTTCCCTTTTGTTACATTTGCAACATGATTATCACGGACTGCGAGCAGCTCACAAATTGTCTCTTTCATTCCAATTGGCAATCAGCGGATCGTCGCTATAGGACAACATTTCTCTACTATTTGCAAAATATTCAGCAACCCATTGTTATGACAGCGGGCGGCGTCTTTGTCATATCACTGGGCACAAATATAACTGTGAGTATATCTAAATATTTATTGAAAAAATTGTATATGACTTGTCACACTTTTCTCTGCGTCAATAGGTAGCCAAATTGGCATTTTCTGTGGTCACCTGCGCTAGGCAATTGAACATTGCCGAGAAGTTTAGCTAAGTTTTGTAACCTGAATAATAAATTTAAGAATCATATTATATACTTATATTTAGATATTTAAGAATAAGATTTTGTATGCTACCTTTAAGTAATCTACTATTTTAATTAATTAATAAGAATTTGGTTAATTAATTTATCATTCTTAAATCAAAAAGCTAAAAATTGATATCCCAAATTTTGTTAAATTAAAAATTTCTTTACAAGAAAATTGGTTTTGGATAATTAAAAGCGCGGTATTATTCTAAAAATTTACCGAATAATATAACGCAAAAATATACTGAAGGCCATATTTGGTGTATCGATTTATTTGGAAAGTTTATTACAAAAAAAAACTTCAGTCATATGAAAAACAAAAAAGGGTAGAAATAAAAATTGGTACAATTTGTAATTATTTTTTATTATTTACTGCTCTGTCTTTAGAAGTATTATAAATTGTCAGATTTGCAATATTCAATGCTTGAAATTAAATTTCAAATGCTTAATGTTGTCACAGAAATTTCAAAGAAACTTAATACGCCAACTAAAGTTGTAAAATAATGTGTATTAAAAGTGCCAGCGAATTTCTTTCTAACCCCTCTGAAATATTCACTTGAATCGCTAAACCCCCAAATGCTGGCAGTAATCTTATAAGATTTAGAATGCCATTCAGTCTGAATGCAAAACCTTTCACCGTCAAGTGTTCTTGCAGCATGTTTTGCCCCTCGGTTTCCTTTCGTACGTTGCCACTTGCAACATGCAGCCACCGAGGGGCGTTACAAGCTGGACTATAAAGCGAACATGCCGCTTCGCGCAGCCACTTAATAAAGTGCAAACAAGCAAGTGATTATTTCACAGCTATTGTTCAACACCCGCTACACACTTTCTCTCTCACCCACACCGAGAGGCGCACAGTGGAATTCATGACAAGGATATGGGGGCCAGGATATGGCGACCGTGGGCGTAACTACGGATTTGCGTAATAAACGAAGAACTGGAGCGCAACAACAAAAGAAGAGCAACGTGAAGCCACAAAAGTGAAGCACACCGACAATGCAAATACACTGCCAAAAAATGAGTAAAGAATAAATCGCAAATGTTGTGGCATATTTTTGGTACCCACTGTAAGCGTATCGAAGCAACGTTGACCACCGCGAAAAATTCTACAGCGTGAATTTTCATTGTTGAGCTGAACACAAAAAAAAAAAAAGAAGAAGCAAAAGAGGGGAGAATAACAAGTTACAATGCAAGCGCAAAAAAGAAAGGAATACAATAACGAGACAACAGCAGAAACTGAAACAGAGACAGAGCCAATCCACGTGGGGTGGCAACTCTGGACACTTTTTGGTTGCAAAAAGGCGAAGACAACCGCCAACTGGTAGCTGGCAACTGGTTACTTGGTCTGCGTCCGCGTGCCAAGTGTGCTGAAATTTACGAGCTGCTTTATGGCCACACACGGACAGGAAGAGTGGACACCACACACACACACACCCTCACACACACACACACACTCGCCGCATCTCATGCTGAGCCATAAGAGAATATACGAGTAGCTGGCAATTCGCTTTTGCTTTCATCCTTAACGGCAAAAGTTTCCCTTTTTGTTTTTCCAGCTGGGCTTAATACATTCATATGTATATATTTTTTTGGGTCTCTCTTGATTACAGACGGCTGTAAAATTTTATTGGCATTATCTCTAGGGCTTGCAACGGTTATTGATATTGATTAATTGTAAAGAAATGTACATTCAAAAAATATGCAAAAAGGACTGAATTTCATTCGCAATTGGATCTTGAAATGAATATTTCGCGCATATTTAGCAAAGACATCAACTTTTACGGCCATTTTTATTTCAGATATATAATTTTAACGAAGCGTAAATAAATACTGTAAAAGTGTGTATCGATTGAAAGATAAAAACCTTGATCGAATTTACTCTTTATCGAATAGAAATAAATATTTACAATTATTCTTTATTTCCATAACGATAAATATTGTTTGCTATATCGATAAGTAAATGCAATAAGTGCCATCTCTTGTGTTAAGCACAATTATTCGATTATGAATTTAAATAATCGATTAATCTAACTCTAATTTTAAAGACTAAAGCAAAATATATGATTATATTGATTAACAGTAATTTATGTATGTTTATTCACTATATCTCTTTGTTATGTGTATCCACTTAGTATTTTAGTATTTCATGCACTCGAATTTCATTGAAGTGCCACATCTGGATAAAAATATATAAATTAGCATATCGACTAGAAGCCAACTCTTGGTCAAAAAACAATTGCACAATATTAAACAAAATAATCTCGAAATATAGATGATAGTTATTATTATAATTGACATTTATCTGATACCACAACAAACTGTCACACGCAGACACAAACATACACACACACACACATAAAAAAGTGGGCAACCACATTGCAGTGGAAACACTTTTGATTGTACAGTGGCAACTAGAATTATGCAGCTTAAAATATAGTAATAAATACTACAAATATGATTAAATGGAATTTCAACAAATTTGACATTTGTTTAGCCTCTTTTCGGTTGGCAATTTTCGACAATTTTGCTGTTATTGTTGTTTATTAATTCTGTTGCTATTTTTGGTTGTCCAAAAATTTATGATATTGACCGCAGGACATGAAACACATGAGACAAAAAAATATGCATATGTGGATGAATTTGACAATTTATTTTGCAAATTTAATGAGCTCCAAATTTTGGGCAATGGCATTTGACTCCGACGAGGCAAAAATATTCTGCATAATTGAATAATGAAATTAGCAAACTAAAAATGGAATTAACTAATGACAACGCAATTTAAATCATATTGTCTTACTTGGGATAAATATTTGAAATCAAATGATTCATTAGGCAAAATGCAATACATTATAATTACAAGCTATACAAATTTGAACTCCCTTTAATACTGTTTTTTATACACGCCCCCCCTGGGTAAAAAGATTGACAAGTGGATTTTAATGTCTATTGAATGTTTATAAAGTATAAATATATCAAATATAGTCTTTGGTATATTTCGGTATTTTTGGTATATTCATTTGGTATAATTTTTTAAATATACCGCACTGTATTATGATACTTTTATTGGAAATGGGTAACTCAAAACATTTTTACTTATTGCATCTTGTTTACGTCTTTTGTGCTAGCTATGCATTAAACTGCCTTAAATTCCAAAAAAAAAAGAAGACACCTCAATACTTGGGGATGTATTGTAAGCCAGAAATGCCAAGGCAGCAAAAAGGAATTTTAAACCAAAAAACATGTAGCTCGTAGGTGGTCGAAGCCCGTCAGTGTTTGAGCGTAGATCAAAAGCGTATTTGTCTATTTGCATACATTGATATTATAAGCCAAAAGTACAGGCCCGAAGTGGAAGAGAATGCGAAGCATGTTGTGAAAGTAATAATAACTAAGCCTTTCCAACAAAACTGTTTATTTAATGGCCAACTCAGACTGACTGACGTATGGCACATTCCTTGAGCTGCCAAACTTCATTTAAATAAATATTTCAAACCGTTTTCAGCCTAGCCTAAGGGCAGAGCTACCTGTGCAGCATATTCGATGAGCGTTTTCGCCGAATTTGCGCGCACACACACACACTTCTATACACGCACACTCACACACGCACACCCACCCACACATCGTTTGAATTATACAGAAATTGACTGTCCCAAGTTCGCTGCGGTTTTTATGGCATGCGCTAAACGCAAATCCATCTTCAAACAACGCGCGAGCAAAGAGCAGAGCGCTAAAAGTGCAACAAATCTCCATGAACAAATAGAGCAGTGTAAATGTACATATGTATGTTACATATGTGTTTACTGTACAGTGTACAGTAGAGTGTAGTTCCCGTTACCACAAATTGCAATTAGTTTCTCCATTTTGATTGATAGTCGAGTTGCATTTACTTTGCCACGCTCTGCGACACGCCACCAAATACAAATCGATCAAGTTGAAATACAACTTGACATGAAATAAAATACGAAAATAATATTTAAATCTGTTTCGCTAAAAATCATTTCAAGTGAGATTTAATTCTATCTAAATAATATCAATTTATGGTATATAATAAAATAGCTTAAGGCAATATTAATATATTATATGTACTATCAGTATATATTAATACTACATTATGTAAAAGCAGTATATTTTTATACTATATTATATAATCAACATATTTTTGTTTGCTATAGTTTTATAAAAATATACTAATTGTGTATTACAGTGTAAAAATCAAGCTATTTTAATCAAGCTATTATAATATTTGAATCAAGCTATTTTAGTAAATACTATTTTCTAAATTGGAATTATTTTGATAAAGTTAAGCTTTATATGGACTGTTGTAAACATTAATTCTCATCTTTAATTATATTAAGGAAATAAATACAACCTGAACTGAAAATTAATTCCTTTAAAAAACCTTCGCTACAATTACTTAAATGAAAAATCAAAAGTCTTTACTCATTATTAAGCACAATAATACTCAAATGAATATTAATACTTATGATGTGAGAAAAATAAAAAAGGAAACATTGCACATCTGATTACCATTGAAAATTCTTGGTTTAAATTGAAAATTATTAATTGGAAAAAACACAAATATTGAGAGAAAAAGTTAAAAATATTTAAATGAACATTTCAATTAATTAATCGCTATAACAGAAGCGCAGGTTCATTTATTGTGTGGTATTTTTTTTTTTTTTTTTTTTGGTTGGTCATTGTGCGTGTGTTGCTGGCATATCCTTGCGTATCCTTGCATCAATTGCCACGACTCTGGCCGCCAGGAAGTCAATATTATTACGGTCAATGAGAAACAAAAGAAGCATGGCAGACAACGCATTGGTATTGGCGGGTGTCAGCCACAAAAATGCGGCACGGTTAAAAATGCTTTCAATTAATTAAACACCCAAAAGAGCGACACAATAATGCAAACTGAAAACAAAAATAAACAGAGAAAAGAGAATGACCAAAAACGAAACGAACCAGTTAAATAACCAACATTCAGCAAACCCCAAACAAGCCGGTGACATGCCAACCCAATGACCAATAACACATCCACATCAACATCAACATCAACATCAATATCAGCAGCAAAACCAAGAGAAGGCCAAACAGCATACCTCTGCCCTGTGTGGCATGCAGCTCATTAATAATACAGATAATGTGTTTGGTTATCATTTCGGGTTGCATGCCACAAATGCTGCTGCTGTGATTAACACATTGCACTCAGCAAACGGCTCAATCAAATCGGAAACTGTCAACTCCTTTTTTTTTGGGGCACAAACTGTTGCTTAACAGCAGCTGTTAATTGTCTGCTTAGATAAAGGTAACAACAGATTTACAAAGAGGATTAAATCTAGTTAAGCTGCTTAAGAATCGAAGTAAAAGATAATCGGAAGCTTTCCGTTTACTTCTTGTTATCATAACTGCTTATCAGGTAGCGGAAGATAACAAGTATTTGAATGAAAGGCATTTCTGTTTCACTTTTGACAACATTTATCATATACTTAGTGCAAATATTTTGAAGAAAAATTCGATAAATAAAATAAATATTTTTGATATCACATATTTTCGTAAAATAATTGAAATGAACCATATTTTCTGTTTATCTATAATGCTTATCAAGCATTTATGTACATGTAGACTTAGATATACACAAAGAATTTAAGAATATGAAATATAAATGAAGCGAAACAATTTACATTCTTTCATGTGTATATCTTTGAACTGCTTGAAATGAAATAAGTAGTTTTCTTTCTTTTTTTTTGGTATCATATCATATTATTTCATATCATGGTATAATAGTGATAAAAAGAAAAATTATACATTTTCTTTGAGTGATGTTTTTTAATCAAAGTTGATAATCAAATAAGATTTATTTATTTATTTATTATTAATTATAGCTCGGAATTAATTCTACAGTACAATATGTGGCCAGAGCAACTAAGGCCTTCAGGGTACGTATGAAATAGTTATGTTGTAACATATTTCATAAGTGCAGTTATAACTTTGATTGAAAGAAAGCAGTCAAAGAAAATGTAAATTTTTTTTTTTTAATATAAACACTTTTATAAGTAAACTTCAATATATATTTCTAGTATCGAAATTCACATAAATATTATCAAGCCGCTCAAAGTTTTCCTTGAGTTGGTTATCAATAGTTCATAACATATTGATATGTAGTTTTGTTTCTGTCGCACTGCTATTTCATAGTTCACAGTTGGATATGCCATTAATTTCCATTAATTCCCTAAAGTCAATCATTGGCAATACAAATGATCTCCCCCACTTTCTCTCTCAACTCTCACACTCTCAAAATTGGATTGATGTGAAATTAAATTGCTTAAACACTGCTCTGGATGCGGCTGTTTTAAAATGCATTAGAGCATAGAGGTAAATGTGGATATAATAAACGTACACAGCACCAATTTGTATAATTAAGTGCAGTCCTTTGATGGCCAAATTGTGCTGCGATATCCTTTCACTGAATGCAATTTATTTTAATTGCAATGCAGCAACCAAATTCAAAGAACACGCTGCACATAAAAGAAAGACCCATTCGAAATGCTGTTAAAAATGACGAAAAACGGTGGAAAATAAACAAATGCTTATATATATAAATGGACTACAGTTGCTATCTATAGTTTGGTTTAGTACTATGGCATTTTTATTTACTGGGTCACGAGCTCATTAACATTTTAGCATCGCATTTGGATGAGATGCGACAACGGTTTATACGGATGTTCGCCAAAAATATAAAAACGAGGACGAGCCACGGAACTAATAGAATTTTTAGCCGAGGAGAAGGAGCCCAAAAGAGACTTGAGATACAATTCGAGGTAATCGCGTGCCGAAGAAGCAAATGCCACTTGCAGCTGCCACCAGCAACAACAAGCGATAGCAGGTAGTTTTTCCGGACAGCTGTTCGAAATTTCCCCTTAAAAGGGCAGATGAAGAATTTTCCCGAAAGACAATAGAATCTCAGGTAAACAGATGATGTTCTCACTGGCTATAAAAATCACAGAAACATCCGACTTAACATTCATTCCGCATCGAACGCTCAACGAGTACAGAAGTCGCATCGAAAAAATAGATTAAAGTGAAAAGTGTTTCTTCAATCATCACTTGAATTTCAAATCTTGACAATGGCTGAAGAACTTTTTCCGGGTCTCGAGCGTCCTTTGCCGCAGCTTCCTTCGTTGACCTACACCCTGTTTGCCTATCGCGAGGAGCTGCGACGCCGTGACGCTCCCTTCATGAAGATGTCCACAATTAAGCTGCACTTGACCGACAATCTAATACTGCAAACGATCAAGAACATTCGTCAATTGGATACCATGGAGATCATGAATTTGAACCGCGAGATTGTCTTTAAACGCAAGTTGACCAAGCAGATGCGTAAGGTGCGTAAACTGGAGAAACTTGGACTCAATGTCGATCCTCGCCAACTCACCACACAACAGTGGCATTAATCTAGAAACGAACACCATCAAACTGAACTTAAAAATCAAACCTAAACAGCGCAACTGATAATGATAAACATACTCTAAGCATGTCGATATAATACTTCTAAGCTAAATAGTTTCTAAAACTCAGTTGTAAGCTGAACCTAAACCACGAACACTTTAGTATACTACATTTTTTTCATAAAAAGATAACGATTCAAATCTGTGACATTTACACTGAACTACGGATTCCTTTTAATGTTAGAAAATAGATTTGGACAAAATGTGAAAATGTGAATCTACATTTAATTGAGCCTTGAAAATAATTGTAATAGTTTTAAGAATCTTATAATAAAGCGATAAATATAAAAAGAAAGTTTCTTTTATTTAAAGTTAGTTTTTATCATCTTTAAGTGCACTTTGGAGTCTTTTTCGAGCAGAACTTACTAAAATATAACTACTACATAGAAGTTCAACCTTCAAATATTTACCCAACACGTCCCTTACATCACATAGGCAACACTCTGCTACAATGAAATAGAGTGCAGTTTGGGTAATTGTTGATTACACTTGCAGGTGCACAGAGACAAGCGACTAAATGACTGTTAAGGTGCCCTCTGTGTGTGTGTGTGCGAGGGCTAAAGTGGCAACCAAATGGAGGCTATAGGCGGCTTTTGATGCTTCGCTGAAGCCACTAATAGACAACGTTCAAAATGGCCAAAGAGGACGAGACTCCGGCAGTAGCGACAGCGACAGCAGTTTTATTTCAGACTGGAGGGCTTTCACGATGCCGAGCGCAAAAGCTTCATTAGTAGTGCTCGATTTTTCGCAAAAGCAAGCATCACATGGCATGCAGCCAAAGTGAAAGTGGGGTTAAAGTGAGTGAAAGTGGCTTTAAAGTGGCTGCAGTTGCGAGTTTTTTAATTAAGAATGTAAAACCCGATAGTTTTTAATGATCTAAGAAATACATTAATAATAATTGTAAAGATATTCCCCAATTTAATTTGAATTAAATATAGAAAAGTAAATAAATTAATATAATCAGAAAAGGCCCCAAAAATGTCATAGTATTTTAAATATTTATTAAAAGCATTTCTTTTGCATTAGTCGTTTTTATTACCAAACATAAGTATTTCTTTAATAGCTTTTACATAAATAACCTTTTTAAATAAATGTCCTCTTACATTAAAAAACAAGTAACAAAGTTACAGTCGAGTGTGCTCGACTGTGAGATACCCGCTAACCATTTTGAATAAAAGAAATATATTTAGCGGTAATTTTCTCAAAATATACCGAATATAATGCAAAAATACAAAAAAATATACCCAATGGTATATTTGGTATATTGATATAGTGCTGCATTCAAAACAAACCATAGACGGCACAATATACCAGATTGTCAGCCAAAGCAACTAAGACCCCTAGTAAGTAGGCGTTTTCCCCATACCAAAGTATTTCTTTAATAACTTCGACAATTTTTATCTGATCGCAACCAAATTTTCAGGAATCATAACTACTATAGTAATTATTTTATATACCAAAGATCTAGCTTCAAAATTACGCTTGTTATTCGATTTTATTGATTTGCGGGAGCGGAAGTGCAAACATAATAAATGCTGTCGAAAAACAATTATACAAGTATTATATATAACAAAAATACGGACGGACAGACGGACATGGCTAGATCGTCTCGGCTGTTGACGCTGATCAAGAATATATATAATTTAGATGCCTCGTTCTACCTGTAACAAATATTTCCTGTCGGCACAAAGTTATAATACCCTTCTACCCTATGGGTAGTGGGTATAATAACTATAAATGCAATGTTAACATCACAACTCGATTAATCATGTTATTCACTACTTTCCTTCCTTGTGCTGCAACATAAATACATTTAACAAGTTTTGATGAAAATAAAGCAGAAACATTGAAAGCATTTTCCAGACGCAACCACAAAAACATTGTGAGCACTGTGATGCGCTTTTATGACAAGTTCTCAGTTTCCTGTTTGTCTCGGCAGTTTTGACTTTGCATTTGAGTGCGCCTCTTAATGATTTGACAAACTTTTTCTACCAGATGCACATTACATGCAGGACCACACACTCTCCCACACACACACACACACACACACGTAGAAGCCATTGTTGTATGTTGAGGCCATAAAAACTTTGTCAGCAAAACGAAGGAAAAACAAAAACAAACGACAAGCCACATGAAAAATGCAAGGAAAAGCGTAAATTGTAGTCGCAGCTGAAACTTTTTTTTTTGCTGTACTTTTTTTTTTGGCATTTTCGCATATAAGTAAATAAACCATGAAGAAAGACAAGGGAAGGGAAATTGTGGGTGTGCCAGTGCGTGTTTTAGTAATTTAGTGCGGCATTTGAAATGTCGTTTTTCGCGGTGCAACACAAAAAGCGAGCGAGCTGCATGAGAAGAAGCACAAGAAACGGCATGTTAACATGCAAAACTACGCGCTGTTCTCTCTACTCTGTACTCTATAGTCTGTACTTGAGCGATGTGCAACTTCTGCAACCGCATTTTATGTGGCATGCCACGCTTTCTTATTTAAAAACCCAACACCAGGAAAACACATGCAGACATTACGCCGGTTATATGCGCCATTTGCATTCATTATGCAACAAATAGTGGAAATTTGTATTTACTAAATTTATGAACAATGAACAAATAGTGGAATCAAATAGTTAGATCTCTGAGACTATAAGAGATAGGCTATTATTTTTGATTTTTAATGTAGACAATAATACAGTAATAACTATGTATGTATATTCTCTATGATTCATGAAAATTTGAATGCGAACAGATAAAAATTGTAGAGTTATTCATGAAATACTTTTGTTTGGGTTAAAACGCCTGCTTTAGTAGCCGTCAATCTGGTATATTTTGATATACCAAAAAATACTAAAAACATACTATAGACTATATATAGTATACTGATATAGTATAATATATTTGGTATATGCATTTGGTATTTTGATATAGTACAATATTCCAAATAAAGCCTATGGTATATTTTAGTATTTTGTATTATATTTTTTACTATATTTTTCATCCATTGGTATCAGGTATCTCACAGTCGAGCACACTCGACTGTAGCTTTCTCACTTGTCAACATTTGCAAGTAATAATGCTCCACACTTGAGCCACAAAATTTTTTTGCCAACAGCAACTATATCGATATTAAAAATATGTTAAAATATGAAAAACTTTTCACACTCAATAGCTGCGTATTGAAATGCAAATATTCACAGTTTGAATGAATAGTTTTCTATTTAAAGAGTGCAACGCAAAAGATGCTATGGAAAATCTGTACACAGCGACTCACTCGCTGACTGACTGAGTGAGTGACTGATACATTGACTGACTGACTGACTACATATAGCCTTTGCTGCAGAGAGTTTATTGAAACAAAAAACACATAGAAAAGAACGTAGAAGTTTTGTCCATTGCCGCGTATTTTGATACTCTTGAATGGGAGAAATAGTTCTTTGTGGAATTGCATTCCGAATGCAAGGAAAGCAAAAGGGACAGCAAATACGCGATGGAAAAGCGCAAAAGGAATGCGTGTCTCTAGTATATGTAATAGAAAATGGAACAGAGATAGAAAGAGAAAGAGAGAGAAAAGAAATAATATTAATGCCAAAAACTGCACTGCAAAAACTTTTAAAGCGCAAAAGTTTCGTTCTTTCGCCACTTGTGTCCAGAACGTTTGCCCCACGGCCCAAAAAACAGGACACGTAAAATTGGAAAAAGAAAACAGATCTCCGAAAACTTTGCTGCTGACCGAAACAATGCTGCAACTTGCAACTCAAAAAGTGGCTCAATAACTGCAAAGAAAAGCGAACACATAGAAAAAATAAAAAATAAAATTAAATCTATGACTTGCGACTGACAGACGCGTGTCGAGTTGAAGCTCACATTGCGCATACGCACTGTAGTGCAGTCAATAGCGGAAAGTAGTTGTTTGAAAAGAATTCTTAAAACTATTTTCACAATAGAAAGTATTATTTATAAGATACAGAGCATGATGGCAAAAAGTTCATGGAAACTACGAAATAAAAAATTGAAAATTTCATAAAAAATACTCAACTTTAATTAATAGAAAAAATCTAAACAAAAAATAGAAAAAATAATTTAAAAAAATGCGCTATTATTATTTTTACTACACATGGAAACTTTAAATTTACTTGACTTATTGAAAGTCTTAAAAAATATAAACAATAAATAAATTTATAGAAAAATTTGTTATTATTTTATTTATTGTAAGTCTTTGCAAGTATTTTGTTAATATTATTTCGGATGAACACAAAAATCTTAAATTATATTTATTGGAACTCTTTGCAAGGATTTTTTCATTTAAATTACTCATAGAACATTTAAGAAGTCAAAAAACGGAACACGCAAAGCGGCATAGAAAATAGTTGCAATATTTTCGCTTTGCCAGATATTCAAAGAGGCGCAGGTATTTTGGCTCATACCATTTTGTTAGCTAGCGTTCAGCAACACAGCATTCCTCTGATGGCTGACCGTCGCCCTGCCACAGACTCATCCCATCAGCCAGCATCATCACACACATTTCTTGGGACCTTGCCAAACCCAAACTCAAACCCAAACCCTAAGCCAAAGCTCCGCAACTCCATAGCTCAGACTTTGAGAGTCGCCAGCCTAGTCGCACAAATATTTGCAGCTACATACACAAAAGCACGCGAGGAAGCAACAAGCTTCAAGTGAACCAAATTCCTGACGAGCCTGGCCCCAACCCAAAGAAACCCAGCCACAAAGAGAAAAAGAAGTGGGGACCAAACCATTAAAGTGTAACGAAACTAGTCGTGACACAATTTCTGATGCAAATTACACAAGTCATGGCATTTGAGTGTTTCGACTATTGCCCGATAGCGATAGCCCATTGTTCACCCATAAGCCAAAATAAAAGGTAAATGGTCAGGGCTAATAACATTATCGGCCCATAAAAAAGTGTTTGCGAAAATAGATAGAGAGCGAGTAAAATTATACACTTATTATTAAATTTCACAAAATGCTTTTTGGACTCCCAAGCACGCAGACCGTTTTTCCTTTTTTCAATAAAGTGCCAAACGAGAGGCGGCAACGAAACGAAGAGAGTTCCCTCCACTAACCGCAGATAAATGAGACACTCGGGAACTGCTGGCGACAACAACAACAACAACGACGACAACAACTGGAAACTGGATATGTGCGACATAGTTGAGAGGAAGAGACAGAGGGTGGGGGTGGGGCAAAATGCACATAAAAAACCGATACAATCCCAATTGAATCAATTGAATTGAATGACTAAGCAAGGCCCCAGCACTGTGCTATAATGGTATGGGAATGGGAATGGGGATTGGGAGAATTGTGGTCCTGAAAGTCCTTGTGAGTCCTTGTTTTTGGGCGGGGGTAAAGGACTCTTGCTACAAAGACACTAAAACACCCAGCGAAAGGATTCCAGCGAAACATCCTGGGAAATAAAAATAAATTGATGTTTTCAAGTGTCAGGCGCTTCTATGTGGACATCGATGCGGCCCACGAACGAAGCCAGGATACCGATTGAACTCAACAGCATCCGGTAGACACATGTTTCAGGGAGAAACGTCTCGTCGCATCGCATCGCATCACATAGCAACTCACTCCCTTTGCTTAGGACTGTATTCCACTCAGCAATTTGCTCAATGATGCAATGCGGTAGGTTTATATTTATGATATTTCAGATAAGTTAATGCAATGGCAGCGATAGTAAAAGAAAACTGCGAGAGCACATTCAAAAGTTGCACGAAATAATATCTATTTACATATTTACGAGATTGAGAAATATTACTCAAAGACTATTTTAAATGCTTATTATAATTATAAATTAAATTAGTACATTTATAGAATATTAAACTAAATAACTATGAGGCTAAAGGTAGCCCAAATAAAAAGAATGTCTAAAAACTTTAGAGAGTTAATCGGAAAAAATAATTTTAAAAAGATTTACAATTATAGAATCAAAATAATACATTAAAACTATTTATATTTATTTATTTATTTACATGTTAATTATTATACAAAATAATATAATAACTAAAAGAAGGGAGTGCTAGCAACTAAGGCTGACTCATACATTAAAACTAAAATAAATTATTATACTAACAGTTTTATTTATATAATTACCTGTGCTGGACTATTATAAAAAACATTTTTGGAATATTTTATTTATTGAGCTGATTTGGTTTTCAATTCAACAAATATAAAAAAAAATTCTGTTTTAATTGTAGATGACATAAAATACATAAATATGGCGTAAATTGCACTATCAATTTAAAAAATATTCAATTAATTTCATTCGCTTTCTAAATGTATATGTACAACTAATAAACAATTACTTAAATAATAGTAATAATAATATAATAATAATGTATCTAAGTAAACACTTCGATAACGCCTCGCTACCCGCAGAGTTTCCGCAACGACTTCATTTCGTTTTGGGGGCCAAGAAAAGGATAGCAAAAAAAAAAAAAAAAAAATATAACAACCGAAACTTTTGCAATTGAAAACAAACTGAAAGATCCAAGCAAAGCGCTACTCTACGAATGTGCACCGAACTGTAAACAGTTTCGGTTTCGCTTTTGGTTTCGGTTTCAGTTTCAGTTTTGATAACTGCCCGACTTACAGTAACTGTTAGCAAAGGATGGGAAACCACATTGCGTATACGCCTAATAAAATGCGAAACTCCGCACAGGTTGTCAATATCGCATTAGCTATTGACGCGGCAAAGATACAAGCGAGTTTCATTCAGTGCTCGAAATTCATGACGTATTTAAGTGTGACATCATTGCAGCGATTGGGCGGACGTCATCATTAGCAAAAGTCACTCAGTGATAGAAATGTAAATTACAACACATTGCAAATGCCAGCGAAACATGAAAAAACACTTAAGTGCGTTGATAAAATGTCACACAGGATGTGCGTAAATTTGTCAGCCTGCGTGTTTGTGTGTGTGTGTGTGTGTGTGTAACTAACTGCCGGAAACGGATATTATCAGATTGCGATAAACAAGAATACGCCATGTCTCATCCAAGCTAAATTATGCAATGACTTTACAACATTAAATTCAAATCTCATACATATTAACTTATGTTACATGGAATATTTATAGTTTACTTGAAGACTAAATTACAATGTATTTCACTTAAAAAACAAAAGCAATCACTGTTTTACAAAAGCGAAGGAAAGATTTTGCTAAATCACTAGTGAACAAATATAAACTATATATATTCTTGATCAGAGTCAACAGCCGATGCGATATAGCCATGTCCGTCTATCCTTCTGTTGGTAACCGAAGGGACCTACGTTAAGTCGTTGTAGTTGACAATCCGATATATTTTGCACTCTATGGTATACTTTGAGTGTATGTATGTATGTATATCAATACATATATCACGTATTGAGGATGGCGGATGAACTGTTATTCAGAGGCGTCTCGAAGGCAACATCAACTTTCAGCGAAGCTGGAATGAATATCGAGAAGGTTTCGGCGACTTGAGAGGAGATTTCTTCATTGGCTTGGAGAAGCTTCATAGAATGAGCACCGCGCATAGGCAGGAATTATTAGTCTTTTATGAAAGATCTCTTCTGGAGACGAAGCAAGAAATATACCGCAATTTCTTAATTGGTTCCGAACAGGAAGAATATGTGCTAAAGTCAGCAAAGTCGGACGGGCTACTTGGATTTAAAAGCAATATTGGCAAAAAATTCTCAACCTATGATCGAGATAACGATGAGTATTGGTTGGATAATTGTGCGAAAATTTATAATGGTGGCTGGTGGTTCGGCGAGTGCATCCCAGAAGTTGTCGCCTCCAATCCGAATGGACCCTATTTGCCCAAAGTTACCTCTAAATCTAGGGGTATTGTGGTTGCGGGCTTCAAAGGTATTCAAGCAGTGCAAATGATGTATCGTCCACAAAGGAAGGAAAAAGATCCATTTAGCTTGGAGTAGCAGCGTATGTTTATTAATTAAATCAAATGTATTTTATTATATGTATTGCAGCTTTAAAAGTGCAACAAACGATATGCAACATGAAACATGAGTTGAAATAATATGATCCAACAGGAAATAAAAAACATTACCATAACTTTTTCATTACAAGAGCAGAGTGCCGAGAGCTATTCATTCAGTGGCCAGTGAATGGTCTCATAGATACTCGACTCTGAGTAATGACACAAAAAGGCGCCAGCCTTTTGATGCTCTTCCCGCAATCCCCGCAAGCAAACAAACAAACACAAGAACAACAACTAAAAAATGACAAAAACTAATGAACTCGCTCTGGACACAGTGGCTACAAAAATGTCCAGTGACAAAATGCCAGCAATATGTATGAGTGTGTGTGTGTGTGTGTACATGTGTGTGAATGTGTGTGCTGTGACCCTGTCATAAATATTCTATGTAAATACGGAAAATATGAAATTAAATATAATATCCATGACCACAGCAAACGGGGGCAACAAAATGTCCATGCAAGCTCATTTCAAAAGATATTTTTTATTATAATAGCTCAACATTATGAACATCCAGTTATATGTTATAAGGCAACGCCTGATAACACAGCCAGAAACTTTCAAGCATAACAAACATATTCATTTGAAACTATGTATTTCAGCATTCAGACTTGACTAGGGTAAGACTTCGAATTTGTTACTTTTTTGTTTAGATTCAAATTTCATTATTAATTGCGAAGAATTCTTTTTATGTTCACATCAATCAAGTTCACATTTTGAATAAAAGTAAAACAGTGCGGTATTATTCTTAAAATATACCGAAATAAATTACCGCAAATACTAAAATATATCATATTTGTAATCTATTATACTATCACATTTAAAATATACCATAGATCATAATAGGTAAAAGCAAAACATTACGGCATTATTCTTAAAATATACCGAATCAATATTTTAATATACTAATTCATTGCAAAATATAACAGATTGTCAGCCAAAACAGCTAAAAACCGATTGCTGTAAGCATAATTTGCAATAAAGAAGAATTTTTATAACCACTACCCATAGGGTAGAAGGGTATTAAAACTTTGTGCCGACAGGAAATGTATGTAACAGGTAGAACGAGGCATCTCCGACCCTATAAAGTATATATATTCTTGATCAGCGTCAACAGACGAGACGATCTAGCCATGTCCGTCTGTCCGTCTGTGTGTCTGTCCGTCTGTCCGCATGAACACCTAGATCTCAGAGACTACGAGAGATAGAGCTATAATTTTCACCTAGATCTCAGAGACTACGAGAGATAGAGCTATAATTTTTATCCGACAGCATTATGTTTGCACGCAGATCAAGTTTGTTTCAAATTTTTGCCACACCCACTTCCGCCCCTGCAAATCAAAAAAATCGAATAACAAGCGTAATTTTAAAGCTAGAGTTGCAAGTTTTGGTATATGTAATAATAACTATAGTAGTTATGAATCCCGAAATTTGATTACGATCAGATAAAAATTGTCGAAGTTATTAAAGAAATACTTTTGTAGGGGCAAAAACTACTTACTAGGGGTTTTAGTTGCTTTGGCTGACAATCTGGTATATTGTGCCGTCTATGGTATATTTTGAATGTGGTACTATATCGATATACCACATATACCATGTACATTTGGTACATTTTTAGTATTTTTGCAGTATATATTTTAATAATAATACCGCAAAATATATTGCTTTTATGCAAGCGGGTATCTCACAGTCGAGTACACTCGACTGTAGCTTTCTTACTTGTTTAAACAACTTCTAAAGTTTTTGTCCGATTGTTTTGTTTTTACAACTACTGTAGGTATTATTATCTGTAGCGAAATGTACTTCCCAAGCTAAAAACTACGCCTGTTGAAACAAACTTGATTTGCGTGCTGTCGAAAAAGAGATCTAGGTGTTCATACGGACAGATGAACATAGCTATATTATCTCAGCTGATGTCGCTGAGCAAGAATATATGTTTATACTTTTTAGGGTTGCAAATGCCTTATTCTGTGATGAGACTTAATTCAATTGCCTAATTCAATGATGAAAATATTGGATTATGTAGTGGACATTAATTGCGATTATTTGGTTAAGAACTTGTTGGCGTTTAGCGAATTCATTTATGGTTAGAAACAAGCATTAAAACAAGCATTCAGCGACGAGGCACTTCAGCATTTGCTGCTTAGTTAAGTGCACTTGGTCAGCCCTCGGGGACTGTTATTATGCTTTATAGTACATTGGATTGCCCTTCATGCTCCAGTTGGTTTACCTCATCCTCGACATCGTTATGATGGCGCTACTTCACTGCGATGCAAACAAAACGAGAGAAAAGCGATGCAAAAAAACAAAAAATAAAAAGAAAACGGTTCACGTTCATTCATGCTCATTATCCTGTAGATTATTCGGTACTTTACTCAGTGCTCAGTGCGAATAATAACGATGATGCCTGGACGGGACGCCAAGGACGCTGTTGAGACAGCAAAAGCGAGGGCTGGCAAACTCTACTCCGCTTTTTGGCTTCTGATTCTCAATCTCATTCTGATGCGAATTCGGGAAATGGGAAAAGCAAAGATTGCAACTTGAGTTGAGTCGTCTCGTGGATGGCTTAATGTTGTTTGGCCTCGTCGTTGTTGCTGTTGTTGTTGTTGTTGTTGATGATGATGCACTTGATATTTGCCGTATGAATGCAACCGATGAGATCTTGTTCGCATTCTCTCTGTCGCCGTCAATAGCATTTAAAGCACATTACGACTTGCCCTTAGTCCATACTTGAATATACTATAGTGTACTTCTATGTATGGAGTACTATTACGACTCACTGTGGTCCATTTAAGAGTTCCGGGCTTTTGTTGTCGCTAGTTTGACTTTTACTGCACATTGTCGAGTACTGGCTTTTCTTTTTTTTTGTGCTCTGTGCAAGCTTTTGTGGATTATTTCACATTCATTTTCCCTCCTTCTGAACCCATTCTCTATCTGAAACCCTCATTGGTTAATTTTTGGCCATTTAAATGTTAAATATTTTGAAAATTTATGCAGTTAGCCCGTTTGCTCTTCACCTCGTAAATTCCTATGCTAACGCTAAGCCGAGTGCCATCCATCCCCAAGACAGAGAGAGAAAGCCAGCAGGAAAGAGCGAGAAAGTGAGAACGCAGCTAATGGACCTCCTGCCTGTCGCCCTCCGTCGCCAATGCGACGTCAAGCTGTTGTCATCATCGCCGCTAATCCCTCGTTTGAGTGGCAAATGCCGCGCCCGAGCAGCGAGCATCAAGCACCGAGCTGCGAGCTCTGTTGGTCAAATCCCGGCAGCCTGGAGGTAGCAAGTGACATTCAGTGAATGGTGGCCAGAGGAGGCCAGAGACAAGTGCCAAGAGGCGGCATGATGTCCGGCTTAGGTAATGGCAATTTAATAAGCTTCTAAACGTTGGACCCACCGGCTCTCTGTGCGCTTAATGTCCCCCAGCTTCGACCCCGAAGGCGCCTAAAATCATCCAATTGGAGCTGCATTTACAAGTAAACACACACACATACCGCATATTCCATTCTGACTGAGAAATTCTCTGCCAAAACGCAAACTGATTGAACTTGATTGATTACTAAATCGATTTAATCGCTATTGGAACAAATAGTGAATTTACAGAATTGGGAGATTTATTTTACAAAACAATTGAGATCGAGTGATTGACAGAATGATTGACAGCCAATTGACAGGCGATTGTGGTGTTAATTTTAACAAATCTTTTGTCATATAAAGGAGTGATTGACAGGCTGATTGACAGCAAATTGACATTAGATTGAAGTATTGATTTATTCTAAGACGAATTGACATTTTTAATAATCAAAATATAATAATTGAATGTAATTGATTGACTTCAAGAGTGATTGACTAAATGATTGACAAGCTAATCACTGATTGACAACTGAATTTATTTAGAAAGGCAATAACAATATGACGAAATAGATATATCAATCATATAATTATCGAAATTATGTGCTCAATGATTGATTGATTGATTGATTGCTCTAATACTTAGCGGCACACAAACAAATTAGTGAATTTCACGCAGAGTGAGTAGGTTGACGGCTGAATTGATTGCTCCATTCGATGACTTACAGCTTCTGTGATTGATTGATACACTGACTGCTTGACAATCAAAGAACAGATGAAAGCGACAAAGGGAAGCCATCGACTTTTTAAATTTAAAGTTACTAAATAATAGAATGGTTGATTGATTGATTGGTTGCTTGATTGATTGTCCACATGCTTGTACGATCGAAAAAATTGACAAATTAACATAATAAGCTGACCAATTGCTGAATGAATTGATCGATCCATTGACTGATTGACAATCAAAGTACTGATCAAGCCAAAAGCGAAAAGCTGGCGTCTATTTAAATTGGAATTGTGAGATAAGTTCAGCAAGTGGGATTAGGCGACGGATGACAATTGCAGTAGGTAAAAACAATGTGCCGACATGCGAAGCGAAGCTCATGCGAAGCGTGCGCCAATAAGGACGAAAAGGACAACTCAGAAAGTCGACAGGCGTAAAATTGACAAACGTTTTTGGGGGCTAAAAATGCTGGCTGGAATGCAGAGGAAAAGGGGTGAACAAAGGCTACAACAACAACAACAACAGCAATAAGAACAACAGCAACAACAACAAGAGCAACATCACCATCAACAGCAGGCAACAATGCAAACTCTCAGTGCTGCACGCTGCTTGAGCCTGTTGACAATTGTTAGCGAGACATTGACTGAGTGTCAGAGGACAGCTGCAGCAAGGAGTCACAGGAATCAGAGGAGTCGCTCGACTGGACGTTTTAATGACATTCAAAGTGTTAAGTCGAGTGGCCGTTTGGGCTCCCAAACAGAACTTAACTTGACCCATTCCCTGGATATGCAATTCCAGCATCCAACTTTCTTCTGCCTCTCCTCCTGCTGCCGCCCATCTCTCTCTCTCTCTCTCTCTCAGTCCCTGTGAGTGATGTCAGAGTGCATTCCTGTTGACTTACTGACACTTTGACACTGCCATCGGACCCATAATGTACTAGTTATTGTTGTTCTCCCACTGGCTGCAACTGCTGCAAAATTAGTAGCACAAAGTCAACTTGAACTTCTACCACCCAAGAGCAGCAGCAGCAATCTAGGCAACACAAGCTGCTGTCCATTGTCTTCTACTCAGATCAGAACCGACGACTCTGACTGCGACTGCTCATTATTCAGCTCATTTGCATGCATCTCATTCGGGCTGGCCAGAGAAGCCTAACAGCCTGACAGTCTGCCAGCTAACACACACACACACACATTGGTCCAATTGTTATTTTTGTTGGTGGCTTAATGGGAACAGCTTTTGTCGGTCTTATCAGCATTACATTCTGCATTTGACATTCAAAACCCTATCATGATGCTGCAATTAACCGATGACGAAAGTCAAATGCTCTTCCTTTCATATTGTGAAAGGCTCATGAGTCAATCTGGTCGGTATTTAAAATTAGTTTAATATTTATTTAAAGGAGTAAGCGAAGTAATTCAATTAAAATAAATTTATTAATTTATTCATTTTTTAAAGAACATTTCTCTAATTTTGAACATTGCAACTGTTAACAAGCAAGAGCTAAAGGAGCTAACTGTTAAGAAGTAGGAGCTTAACAAATAAAATTAATTAGTCTAATATTTTTTTACCACTTTACCACTTTAATTTCTTGGCTTACAATCGTATTTTCCTTGCAATTTTCGGGTATTTAAAGTACCTCGATCTCGATTCATAAAGCAGACGCTTCTCAGCATGCGTTTCGAACTGTGCATTCTTTGTGCTGTTGTCATGTAATCGCATTTGGCTTAACCAAGTTTTTGAGGGTGAATGCAATTTGGCTAAAATCATGGCCAGCAATTCTTGTCTAAATAGATTTCGTGCCTGCCATTCTGGCTTCTGCTTCTGTCTGGCAAATAAACAATACAGAAATGAAAATGAAGTGCCTGTTGCTGGTTAGTTTTTGGATTTGAAATCGGATTTGGATGAGAGAGATTCGCATAGACTACTGGTCAAGGTCCAAGCTCTCTTTCTCTTTCTGTCTATGTATATCTGTCTCTTCTCGGTTGGTAATTAAATTGTCAAGTTAGCATCTCAACATTCAAAGGAGGCAAACCTGCAGTTGTGCTTGCTACGCATTGTTGACTTTAGATTGAATTAAGCATGTTTAACAATTTGTCATACACAAAAGAATTTTGGTCAAATCACTTTAATATTTATGAAAACAATCAACTAAACAATTGTTTTCGATTCAATTATGCAACTGCAATCAAGTTTCGCACAAATTTATTAGACACATTTTTAATTGAAAAATGACGAAGCTCTTCAACGATAGAAAATTCAAGATGCTAGACTTTCATAAATTACTCAAAAGTGTCCTTCTTAAACTGCGCATAACTCGTTCAAGAAATCCAGCCACGGCTTAAAGAAATTTAATCCACTTGAATGACTTTCATTTCCAACTGCGACTGAAACTGTAGCTGATTCGCTGCACTGCATTCAATTGTGCAGTGAATATTTGAAGGACACGCCCTAATGAGCCATTTCAACAACGAGAGGCCGAGAGACTTGAGTCGAGTCGACTAAGCCACACCGAGCTGAGGTCGGTGATGAGGTCTGAGAGTTGTGTGGCTCTGGCCTACGCAGCTGAACTTAATTGCATTTAAATTGCCACTCGTGTTATGTTAACAAATAATTAGTTGCCCATTGGGCATGAAAACAGTTTTGCGAGGCGTAACTCGAAGGACACACCAGACATCCGGCAACACAGACAACGAAGCCCAAGGACATCGAGAGTCTGAACCGCACACTCATTCCTACTCATTTGCATAAAGTCCCAAAAGTGGAAACAGTGGATCTGTTCTAGTTCTCTGGTAAATGCTTCTTCCCATTTGCAACTTGCCATTAGTCAAATGTGGCAATTAGCCAAGCAACAAATGAAAAATTCACAACATTTCAATAAAGCGTTGCATTATGCATTCCAAGTCGATGGTCAGCCAAACTTGTGCAATTTGCACAAATTATTTATGTGCAACTGAAACACAACGGGAAAAGCGGAGAATCGGAAAATCGGAAAACCGGCCACACAATGTGCGAAAATCTCTTAAGATTAAACAGCATCGAAACTTGTATCGATGCATTCAACCTTTCTCACATCCGTTGGCCGTGCATTCAGTTTAGATTTGGGACATTGAAAGGGCAAAGTCATCAATATTCTGTCGACTGCGAGTAAACTTCCAAAGAACAATATACAATGGAGCAAATTTGCAACAGAAGCGAATAAAAGTTGAAGTACATATCATATGCAAAAATCGTAAGAAAAAACATTTTTAGAAATTATTTGATTTGGGAAAAACATTAGTTAAAAAATTAGGAAAAATATGGGAAAATGATTTAATTCAAGTAAAAAATTAAAATAATTTATTTTTTTTTAATGATTTTTGTATTATTCCAACAATTTGAATGTAATATACGGGAATGATAAGAAAATAATCTTTTACGTATACAAAGAGACAAAAGTCTATATTTAAAAGTTCATTGCAAATATTGACTTAAGATTTTTTCGATCTTAAAAAAAACAATCTCGAAATAAGATTTTTAGGATTGGGTTTTTTTAGAATTCTGGATTTAAGGATAAACCCTTTTGGTTCAATTTTGGCATTAAACAATCTTGATTCAAGATGTTGTTCTTACTGTGTAGTTACAAAAAAGATTTAAAATGTTATGAGCAACGTACTTAAATCAAAATAATTTCAAAACATTTGAATGCAAGAAATATTTTTTTTTTTAATTTCTATAAGATTAACGATTATTCTTTTTATATATATATACAAATTCTTTAATTAGAATAATGAAGATAAATAATATATTTCAACAAATTTACTTTAATTTCAAATATATAAATTGTTTAATTAGAATAATGATGAACATTGGAGAGAAATCAAAATTGAAAGAATTAATTATATTTTATATTTCGTACATTATAATTAACAATAATATATTCTAATATTCAAATGTATCCGTATAATGTATAAAATGGTAAAGACGTGACACATACCTTAAGCAGCGCCAAAGAAAGTTGATTAAACAATTTCCAAAGACAAACAATGCCATGCTGTCATCTGCAATGAAAAGAAATTGAAATACAGCCATTATAATTTGCATACTACTGTGCAGCAATGGTTCAATCAAGCTGCCACATCGACACCCATCAGCTGGCTGATGGGAGAGGAGAATGCCTTCCCCCACTTTCCACTTGCAACCGAGAGGCATTCAACGAAGCATGCGAAAATTTGGCTAATACGGAATGCACGCTAAGAAATTCCGAGTGCATAGATTAAAACAAGACGAAGAGGAGGACGGGCAGGGAATGATGAGGACAAGCTGAGTCATTCCCGCTCCCCGTAGAGCTGCACTTGGCAAGGCGAAAGCAAACTTAATGCAATCAAGCTTAATGCAGCGCGACGGCTGGCCAAAAAGACGACGACGACGACGACGCAACGACGCGACGACGAGACGTTGAGGCGACTAGACGGCAGAGGAGTGATTGCGGAGGGAGTAGAGGAGAGAGTCGAGTGGCGACCGGAACAAAGTGAATCCTTTGGGCTTACCTGCGGTGCATTTTTAAGCAATTTACATAATAATTATCGAGCAGGCGCAACTTGCCAACGAGAGCAAAGTGAAAATTGCCTGAGAATTCGAATGCTCGATCTCCATGGGGGATTCATTCGTCTTGAAATATTGAAAAACTTGCTCAACTTGCTGGCAACTATATAATTAGTTTTCATCAGCTTTTGTAGCCGTTCAATCTGCGTGCTTGCAAAATGAAACGACTTATCGATAAAGTCTCACCTTATAAGTGTGAACTAAATTTGCAGTTTAACTTATTGCGAAATTTATTAGCAGCAATTAATTACAAATTAGTAAGTATCTTTAGTGATCTAAGCCCAGTTTAATAGATTATTTTTATGCAGATTTTCACTTACTTAACAAGATTAAAATGAGCTAAAGTAAACTCGATAAATAACTGAAAAATAGTCTAAATTTGAAAGACTGAAAATAATGCTGTTAAATGACTAACGTGGAAATTTGGTAAACATTTTTATAAATTAAAAAAAAATAATTATTATTATACCCGTTATCCATAAATTAGAACGGTATTATAGTTTTGTACCTTCATGAAATGCAAGAATTTTAGAAGAATTTAGGTCTTAGTTGCATTGGTTGAAATGTATTTTGCACTATATGGTATATATTGTATAAAGTAATATATACCAAATGTAGTCTTTGGTATATTTTGTAATATAATTAGAATGTATTACCATATCAATATACCAAGTGCAACCTTCAGTATATTTTTAGTATTTTTATGGTATATGATTTTGGTATATTTTAAGAATTTTACCACACTGTTTTCCTTTAGCTTTCTTACTTGTTCATACTGAAGTTGATTGAGACACAGCATAATAAAATTCCATTCGTGCTTCTATTCGAATGTATAAATTCGTATTCTTAAGTTGACAGCATTAATCTATATATATTATATAAATTCGATTCATGGACTCGTCTGGCATGAGAAATGATTTGCGATACGTTGTCGAAACTTTAAGTCAATCAAGGAAAACAATTTTTGAAAAGTGCTGCACAAATGCGATGCGAAAAAAACTTGAGCAGATTTTTAAAAAAATATTTGACAGCTACAATGGCTTGTGTGTGATGGAGCTGAAGTAAGAGGCAAGTGGAAGGCGATGTGTGGGTGTGTGTGTGTGTCTGTGTGTGGGTGTGTGGGTGTGTGTGTGTGTCTGTGTGTGTACTCTGTGCGCTTGTTTAACTTAAATTGCTTTGCTGGTTGCCGTTGCCGTTGCCTTCGCCGTCACCGTTGCAATGGCGAAACAAAAGGCCAACAACTGCAACAACTTTGCTCAATGCGCTTCCGTTTCCGTTTCGTTTACCCCTCACGACCAACCGCATTGCTCTTTGGGGGAATGGCAGTAGCCAAACTTTGGCATTGTTGTCTTTGGCGCTGCCTGTGGCAATCACTTTCGTTCCCTCCGTTAAACCACCCCTATCCCCCTATCTCCCTAACACCCGCCCCCTCCTCAAACTTGCCCACTTTGTGCTTCTTCAACTGAGTCGCTCAACCGCCAAACACTTCCCGTTTTGCTTCCGTCGCGACGCGTCGCGCACAAGAAAGTTGAAGTATGAAACGCAGTTTTTCAAAATACTATTCTTATATATACATATATATATTTTAAGCTTCGACTTTCTGGTTTTACCCCCCAAAAGGAATTGCATACGTTTTTGATTGAGCAATTAGGGAATGCACAGCAACTACCCCTCACTCCTCATCCCCCTTATCCCGACCAAAAGCATTTGAAATTTCAAATTTAATTTGAAGTGTCAGACGCAAAGTGCACACTTTTCATAATTTGACTGCTCTGTGCGGAAAGGGAATTTGATTCGCATTTCCAATGAGTACACTGAAAAACAAAGACCAATTTCCAAAGAACACACAAATTGTGTTCGTAAAATTAAACCACCTTAAGAAAATTCTTAATAATTCCTAATTCAAAATAAAACCAAAAAAATACTAGATTTACGAGTACGACACAAAATTCTGTACTTCTTCGGAATTCCTATTCAACCATTCTTCATTGCATATCTAAGAGCGGAGGTCCTAGGTTCCAAATGATAAATATTTCATAGGCAAACTGATTGGGCATATAGAACTGAATAACTGAATGTTATTATTAAATAATAAGTTAGTAAAATAATAAATAAATAGTAAAAAAATACATTAAATTATAATGTATGTTAATAATTGGTTGATCTTATAATAAGATTTTTGGTCTTAATAGAATTATTATTTATTTTTCCTCTTATTAATAAGAATTTGGATCTTCTATTAAATGTTCTTGAAATAACGAAGTGTTTTCTAAAATCAAGATTTTGGTCTTAATACTAACAACTTTAAGAAAGAATTAAGAATTTTAATAAGCAAGCATTAAGATTTTCACGTTCTTGACGCATTTTTTAGGCCTAAATTCTTAGTACTAAGACCAAAATTCTTACTACTAATACCAAAGTTCTTAGTATTAAGACCAATATCTTGATTTTAAAAGTATTTTTCTCAGTGTATTGGGCTATATGGTAATATATGGTTATATATGGTAACCGGAACGGGATTGCGAATGAGAATTGGTTTTGGGCAACGGTTTTGCCTTAATTCGTTTCTCTGTATGTGTTTGTGTGTTGATAAGTGTGTGTGTGTGCTGATGTGTGTGTGTCTGTGGCCTGACCGAGCAATGGACAACGGCCGAAACCGCAGTCATGATTAGTGGTCAAATGACTTTTGTCCGCTGACATCGACATCAACATTCGACATTCACATTCGACTCGTTCACATTTCGATTGTTGAATTTTGCTTCCCAAATGCATTCACCATGCCAGTCTAACTACTACAGCGAGTACTTCAAAATTTATGTTCCTGATTCGAATTCTGATTCTGATTTTGATTTTGACAGCGTCTATCTCACATCAAATGCAATTGCCGGCCGCAAAAGAGCTCAGCAAGCTGCATAAGGCATTTTAGAAGTTATCTACCATCAAATTTGGGAATATTCAATTATACAATTTGACAGCTTAGATATCGCATTCACTGTGATTGATACCAGTAGAATTACTAATTAGTAGTTGAATTTTAAATGGCAGCAGAATTAAAAATATTCCTTTTGCTTTTTATGTTTATTTTATTCGCTTTTTATTTTAAGAGAAGAATTTTAAATTTAGAATTTGATATGTTATTCATGTTTATTAATCTTTTCAATTGTTTGTTCATTGAATTTACTTTTACCATTTTATTAGCTTTTTATTTTTAGAGAAAAATTATTTAATTCATATTAACTAACTTTATCATTTTTGGATTTAGATTGAAATGTTTCAATTATTTTAATAATATTATTATGAATGCTACAAACAAAAATCACGTTGATTTATTTTTTTAATTTATCATTTTTTTTGGCCCCGTACTTTCAAAGTTCTTAAACAAAGATTATTAAAAATCTGAAAAATGTTTTTGTAAACTTTGGAGCCTCTTACATTCCCACGAAAAAAATATCTTTTTATAGAAGTTATCTTCTAGTAAACAGTTTTGAAAATTCTTACCTTAAAAATAGTAAACAACAGCTAAAGGGAAAACCATTTGAAATCTAATTAAGCTTAAAGGGAAATAGTCTTTTGCACAGCTGCTGATAACTCAATTGGTTGAAGGAAGGTTAAAAGAGAAACAACAATTGGCATTAAAAAGCAACCGTTTAATTACAAGTGGCAATCGACATTTCCGACCTTCTCGACAGAACATCACACCGACCCATCGACCCACTAAAATAAAAAATAAAAAAAATAAAATAAAAAAGGAAAGAGCAAATATAAAAAACAATGCAAAGAAAATGCAAACATGTGCACTTTTCACCCTCAACATTGTGGGCGGAATGTGTGCGGTCTACGTGGTTGGCAAGTGGTCGTGGCAAACGTGAGTGAAGCATGAAAGCCAAAGCGAAATGCGAATGCAGACACAGCCAGCACAACAGATTCCGCCATCAAATTAGATTTAATTTCCAAAATGTGTAAAAAAAAAAAACAAAAGAAGAAATGTTTTGTCTTAAAAGCACAAGATGACAACAAGAAGCATAAAAATCGCAAAATAAGAGAATAACATGTGGAAAATGAAGTCACGTTCGCCTCTTGCCTGAAATTACTCTTCCGGGAAAAAACACGCAAGTCTATCCATAGAAGACAGTAAAGAATTTGAATGCGCGCGCTTGTTACGATTTCAAATGTTAGTCAACACTGTTTGCATCGTTTTGCAACACTACATAGTGATAAAACTATCGCATGTGTTTTGCTCGGAACAAGTTCGTCAAAAGAGCTAGTAGTTAGTTCCAAAGCTCTAAGTTTGAATTTCACGAGATTATAATAATATTTAAAAACACAACTTAACTTTAAATCATTTAAACAAAATAATGAATAAAATAAACTATCGTTAAATATTTGAAATATGAATATTAAATTCGTTGCCTATTTTTCCCCTAATTTTTTAGATGTTATTAAAATATATAATAAACATTTCAAATATAAAAGTTTCTTTATAATAATTCGATAACAAATTTTAATTTAAATTGCAAATTTTAAATCCAAAACAACTTAGTATAGTATTTGAGCATTGTAGTAAGCTTTTCGTTCAATTTAATATCTTATTTGGTCATATAAAGCGATTACACATCTTCCGCTTAGACCGACACGCTAACCGCATATAGAAATATTGTAATTATCACAGTCAAAGTTCAGGGCGAAGGTTAAAGTGCAAGCAATATTAATTAAGCTTTAATTGTCGCCAGCAATAAGGGAAAAAAGATTGAGAAAGAAAATTCATTAGCAAACACAACTAACAGACAGAGAAGTGTAAATACTCTGCACTAACTTAAGTAAAACACTTTTTAATTTCTTCAAATTAAAGATATTAATATCTAGAAGTATAAAAATACGCAAATAGATTAAATTGCTAGTTTCGATTATGGCTTTGACGATCGGTTAGAGCATTAAATCTTCGACATCACTTAGAGATAATCATCATACTTTATAGTTTTTAATTACAAGCAACTGAAATCACGGCAGCAACAAATGCGCAACATACTCGCCCTAACTGCAGGACATAAGAAATGCCGCAATGTGCCGATAGCATGCAACACCAATGGTAAAAGCAAAGGGGAGAAAAAAACTAGTAGCCGTTGGTCAGGTGAAAAATGCACTTTGAGCTTTGCATTTGCAATGCAAAACAGAGACCAAGCAACGGGCTTTGCCTACACCTTAAACGCCACAAATGAAAAACTAATGCTTTTCACATTGAACGACGACGCGTCGCTGGAAAAGTCGTCGCCACACGCAAGCGGACGCAGTCGCAGGTCATTTTCGCTTCGCTTTTCCTTGCATGCAAAATTGTGTAACTTTATAGCTGGCCAATTAATTGAGGCAGTTTGCAGAAAATTGATTGTGTGTCCAACTAGCGTTATAACTAATGCTTCCTAAATATTCTTTTGGGTATTTTCAAGTCGGCTAGTTGCTTTAGCCAACTTTACAACTCTTTTTTGCGCTACTAAATGGGGGGCGCGAATATGATAAGCTATTATGTGTTTTTACTAGTAGAAGGTGCTTTGTCAAAATTGTTGACAAATAAAGTTGTCAAGGTAATTGAAATGAATTGCCGCAAGTTTGATTAAATAAATTCGCAATAAAGTTTAAATGGAAATGTATTCTTCCATGAAATAAAAGGATATGTTGCAAATATGACTATTCAATTAAATTTTAAAAATATGGCAAGCGTGCTTAAAATATTTTGAAAATAAGTCATTTAAAATCACTAACTTAAAATTTATATTTATAAATTATTTTACGTCGATTTTGTTTGAATCATAGACGATAACTATACTTTACCAAAATAAATTCAATATATATATTTTATATTTGATCTAATATAAAAATGTAGAAAAAACAAATGAAAAGATTGTTTTTCGACAATTTGTATTCTGTTTTAATTGTTTTAATGTTAAAAGCTATTACAATAAAATGAATCTATTTCTGAGTTTTGTAAATAAAGTTAAATTGTTGTTTTAAATAAATAAAACTTTATTTTTAAATTACCAATTTTATTAAAATTAATTACTTTAATTTGTAGTTTTAAAATAAAACGATTTGTTTAATTTTGAATCCATTTCTAAACGAACTAATTATACGACCTATTTTAACATATTAGAACTGCACACAGGGTGTTTCATTCATTATGCTGCGGAACCAAATATCGCACACAGCGTGATCAGCATACTTGCCGCGATAAGCTAACAGATGAGATACGCATGTTGCCATCACGTCAAACCGGCAACAATCATAAAAATGAATGCGTGCAGAATGTAAACAAAACAATTGATGGCAACTGGGTGGCAACGCTGCAATGGAAACTGCGTTGTTTACGTTTGCACCGAGAGCAGAACAAAGCATTGAATGTGCAATTTTCAATGAAAATCAAAAGTAAAATCAAATAAATGCATTCAATTTGAGGCAACGTTGCGGCAAGGACAAACGCGCAAAGCTAGGAAACGATATAAAAGTTATTTGGCCGGCAGCAAAGAGTCTCAGTTTTACATGAGCAGCGCAGGGCAACGCAACGTGCCAGAACGACGACGACAGCGAGCTGCAACAGTCAACGAAGCAGTAGCAGAAGCAGAGGTTGGCACAAAAAGGCGAAGTGGACACGGACATTGTTGGCGTGACTGCGGCGCATTAAATCAACGTGTGAAACACAAAGCGGAAGTGCAACGCCGCCGTCGCCACTTGCCACGTCCCTGACCCTCGTCTCGAGTCTCCTGTGCAACTGGTGGTCGCTATGGATGTCGTCGATGTTTACGCCTGGGTAAGAATCTAACGCTTGAAAGGGAACTTTCATTTCAAGAGAACCGAAATTATGTTTAAAATATATAAAGAATATATAAAGCGTGATCAGCAGAGATTATATGTTATAAGCTTAACTAACTTTGTCTTTCAACTCCTAAGCAAATGTATCCAAATTTCATGACAGTTTCTAAAATTTGTTTGTTTTCTTCCCCTCAAATCGAGAAATGAATGAAAAAATGATTTGCTAAAAGTTTCTATAGATAATGTGATGTCTTATCTAACTTCGTCTTTCAACTCTAAACAAACGTCTACAAATTTTATGATAATTCTTAAAGGTTTTGAGAAAGTGATTAAACTGGAGCAGAAATAGAATTTAGAGAAAATTCAATATATTTTCAGTGCAATTTCATTATTATTTTCATTACCTTAAATCCAGAAATTAATGAAAAAATGCTTAGCCAAAAAATGTTTGTGCCTCCTCAATAGGAGGAGATCAAAATTTTCAACTAAAAATAATATATCCCTTAAATTTCCAAGCACTTTTCTAGCAATAGAGTATAATTAGAATATAGAATATAATAGAATAATATTAATTTTAATCTGTTCCGTTAAGATGTGGAATATTGTTTAAAAGAAATACAATATTTTATAGTTTGAGTTTTTAAGCCAGGCATATCAATTCGATTAAAAGAAATACGAAATTAGTCCCTTGAATCGATCGAAAGAATATGCGATATTATATCTTAAATCTATTTCTCAAAGGGTTGCAAATTAATCAGCATATAGCTGTTAAATTCTTAGAGATTGAAAAGAAAATAAAGCATATGACAGCCGTGCATGGTAAAAGGTATTTAAAGGGTATTCCCCAATTGAGCACACCCGATAGCGACTTTTTAAATAGTTTTCGGTGAAAATGTCGTTTGCATTGCAAATTAATGAGCAATTTCCTTTGACCTGCGACTGCGTCTGCGCCTGCACAGGGCGCCAATTCTCATGGCCAGCTTGGCCTTGGCTACGAATCGGAGCTGTGCATGTCACCGCAACGCCTGACCAAATATTCGTTTGTGCCGCATTTGGTGCGCTGCATACGCGGTGGCGGAGGTCATGTGCTCATCCTGGACAGCAACGGTCGGTTGCATGCCTGCGGCTGGAATAATCGCGGCCAATTGGGTCTCAATTCGACGGAGGAGTGCCACAATGAGTTCAGCATGGTGCCTACCGAATACTTTGAGGTAAACTTTAACTTTAACAACAGTGCAAACAGTTCCGTTAATATTCTTTTTTGTTGACCAGGAAGTGCCCATCGAAAGCATTAGCTGCGGCTGGGATATATCGGGTGCCATAACAGTGACGAAGCGTTTGTTCGTCTGGGGATCGAATGCCTTTCAGCAGCTGGGCATTTGTCAGCGTGGCTTCATGGCCGTCCGTCGTCCGATGCCAGTCCGTCTGCCACGCGATGAGGCAGCGCAGCGCATCAGCTTCGGGTTGCGGCATTGTGCGGTGCTAACGCATGATCATAAAATTTATATATTTGGACGATTGCGCATCATGGATCCGCCACCAATTGAACTAGATATTACGGCCACATCGTTGCATCGTGCCAATGTCATGAAGATCCAGGCCCACAATCCCAACGAGCTGCGCATTGTGTCGCTGGTCAGCGGACAGAATCATATGCTGCTGAAGTGCATCGATCTGGAGGCGGGCAGCCGGCGACGCATCATCGCCTTGGGCGACAACAAATTCTGCCAGTCGAATGCCTTTCAGTTCGACGAGGATGTCCATCAACTGGCCGTCGGTTGGACCCACAATGCCGTCGTCCTCAAGTCGCACAGCATCCTGCTGTGGGGTCGCAATTGCTATGGCCAACTTGGCATCGGTGGCTTCAGCGAACAGCAGGCGATACCAACGCCACTTCGGCTGCAACTGGAGCAGGGTCAGAGTCCGGCACGTCTCCACATGGGTGCCGAGCACGGTCTGTTGCGCACCACAACCGGCGACATTTATACCTGGGGCTGGAACGAGCACGGCAATTGTGGCAACAATGCCACAGAGAATTTGTAAGCTGATTACTATACAAAGTTGCAACTCGCTTAGCGAAGGATTTGTAATTGAAGTGCAATTCCAATTCCAAGTTAAGAATCAATTTAAAAGATATTTTGGTGGACAACTTAACTTCATACCTTAAATACAAAATCATTTGCAAAAGTTTCTAATACAAAGTTAAGAATTAACTTGAAATTAAAAATCAATTTGTTGTCAACTTAAACTTCACTTAATACTTAAATTCTAAAATCATTTGCAAAAGATTCCAGCTCAAAGCTGGGAATGAACTTGCAATTAAAAAGGAATTTTTCATTATCTTGAACTTAAACTGAATACTTAAATTCTAAAATCAATTAGTAGTTAAAACTGAAAACCAATTTGTTGCAACAATTGTAACGCACTTTTAACTAGAAAAATCTTTGATTGTAAACTATTTAAAGAATTTTATATTGGGCTAAAGTTAGCACATTTTATAAAATCGTTATTTTTACAATGTAAAATTCAGCTTTAACTACCTTTAAAGCATTAAAATAGCAATGAATTCTAAATTAATCATTTGACTATAAATTAATTATCAACGCGATCAATTTAAATTTCCATTATACAAAATCTAAACTTCACATGCATTGCTTTAAATGGACAAAACATTTCAAATTCAAATTATGACTTTATTAAGATTAATTATAACCAATTTAGAGTAGTATAGGATAAGAGTAACATAATTTTTGTCACTAATCATCATTAACAATCACGAAAACTATTTGCAGATCGCAACCAACTCTATTAAAGCTGCCGGGATTTGCAAAATTAGCTGGCACTGGAGCTGGATTTTGTTATGCCATTGTTGAAACTGTCGAAGAGGCTGTGGGACCAACAACTTCATTTTAAGATAGTTGCATATTTAATTTCGTACTGTTGACGCTTTAATTCAGTTGTTGTATTTCTTGATTAAAATAAACATATTGTTATCTTCAAAAAGGAAAAAAAAACGCCTTTGGAGTTTTTTTAAAGCTGCTACCCATTGGGTAGAAAGGCTTTTTATCTTTTTGACTCCAGGCAATGTATGTACAGGCAGAAGGAGTTATCTACAACCACATAATGTATATATGTTCTTGACTGTGTGTATGAACACCTTAGATATCAGAGACTATAAGAGATGGATGTATAATTTTCGACAGCACTTTGTTTCATTTTTTTTTTTTCCACCCACGCAAATCGACAAAAATGGAAGTCCTACTTTGAAGCTAAAACGACGATTTTTGGTACATACAATAATAGCTATAGTATTTATGATTCCTGAAAATTTTGGTTGCGATCAGATAAAAATTGTAGGAGTTATTTGAGATATACTTTTGTATGGGCGAAAACGCTTATTTAGTACGGGTTTTAGTTGCTTTGGGTGACAATCTGGTGTATTTTGCAGTCTATGGTATATTTTGAATGAAGTTCATTTATCAATATTCTAAATATAGTTTTTGGTATATTTTCTGTATTTTTTTCGGCATATAAATTTGATATATTTTATACTAATTTTGTTTTTTTGCTTTGGTGCAACATGTCCATGCCCATCTATGGCTTGGCCTGTGGTCATGTCAATGACCTAACCCAAGTCTATGCTCAGCTGTTGGCCGTCAATTTTCCTTAGAATGTAGCACAGCAGACGCTGCAACGATACTCTATGAGGCGATGCTGCAACAAAATGGGTTTCGAGTATCTCCCAGTCGAGCACATTCGACTGTAGCTTTCTTATTAATAATTGAAAATCAAATTCGACATGCTTGCACAAATTGCATTATCTAAAGTTCACAAATAATGCATATTTATGTGAAAACTATATATTTATGTCAACTACATAAAATATATGAGCTTAGAGCTTGTTCGCCTGTTGTCACTCGAAGGCTGAATTAAGCGAGTGTCATTTCACAATAGGAACTAAAAACGTTGATTGCCAGTGCTGCCCATTTTTGTGAGCAACCTTTTCATTTTTGTTTATGTATGTATGTGACAGACTTTTCTCACTCGTTACTTTTGGCAATAACAACGTGCTATTGTTTTCAATGTGAAACTAATTCGATAAGCAAATCACTAAAAGTCAAATAAATAATTACAAGCACAAAAAGAGCAAAAGAGATCGATTTTCGCACAATTAACGTAAACAAAAGTAAATTGCAGAATTTGAGACTGAAACGAAATTGTTTTGCATTAAAGTTTCTGAACGAGTTCGATGGATTCTCACGGTGCCAAAAGATCGGCGGAGCGTGAGTAAAGGAGTTTGTTACAAATAGTCGAAATTCTATGGTAATTATCCACTTTGCATTTAGCCAACATGTTCGAGCAGTTGGCCAAGAAGATTTGGCGACCCAATGCAATGGTCGATGGCGACGCCCAATCCGAAGAGTTGTCGACACCGATACCGACGCCGATAACGTCGCCACCGCCACCGGCGCCCCCTCAACCGCAATCTCAGCCCGAGGGCAGCAAGAGCATGAAGCTGCCCAGCGCTGAGTCAACGACTAGCTTTCTGGCCGAGGTGCTGAGCGCACTCTATGGCGATACGACGGGACATCCGGAGCATGGCAGCTTCAGCTATCACAAGGCAGCCGAGCGTTATGCCCTCGTTGGCGATGGCAAGTTGGCCAAGCGATCGTCGGGATCGTCATCGGCGGCGTCGTCGGGCAGCCAGTCGAGGTCACAGCATTTGCCACCAGGATTCGGAAAAGCAGAACGTGCGTTGTATGAGCGCAACAAATTGGCAGCGGCGGCGGCTGCACGTCAAGTCAATGCCAATGGCAGTGTCGGGAGCAATGTAAGTTTCGTTAGGAATGTTTGCCCACGACCGAGTCCCAACATCTTCTCTACTCTACTGTACAGTCTGTGGCGCCAAATGCAAGCGGCGATGCTGCCGTGGCGGGACGTGCAGCGCCATCCACTATTAACGAACTGTCTCACATTTATTTGCAGCTGTTGCAGCAACAACTGCCCCAGCAGCAGGCCCAACAGCAGCAGCATCTGGTCGCTGGTGCACCGAACAACATGTCCATGCCCATCTATGGCTTGGCCTGCGGTCATGTCAATGACCTAACCCAGGTCTATGCTCAGCTGTTGGCCGCCAATTTTCCCCAGAATGTCGCACAGCAGCAACACCAGCAGCAGCAACAGTCTTCCAGTGCAGCAGCTGCAACTATACTCTATGAGGCGATGCTTCAACAACGTGTCCTGCAGCAGTTGCAGCAACAACAAATGCAACAGCATGCCCAGCAGCAACAACAACAACAGTCGCGCACTCCACGTGGCATCTACGGAGGCAACTACAACTTGAGTGGCGGCAACAAGACGCAGCAGCCAGACAGCAAATAATATTAAAAATTTGCTTAAATATCGCATCATTTTTATTCATTCTGTTCGATCTACAGAAATTATATTTCCTTTTTTTTACTTTTATAGTTCCAATAAATTTCAATTGTTGAACAACACGGTGTTGCTTTTTTCTCTTTTTGAAATTAACGGCCGTCAGAAATATGAAAAAGTTTTCAAAATCCAGAGACGGGCATCTTAGAAATTTCCGCTGCAATATTCCTTAGGTGACCGTGTGTAAGAGAGGGACGGCTAATATGCTCTTCAAACTGAAAGTTCCGTTAAGTAGAACCTTCCACCAAATCATTCCAAAAGCATAAGAGAGGGACGGCTAATGGAGCATTATTCTGAATGCCGCAATGATTCGGAAAGTGTGGCCATATTTTGGGTAATAGTTTTGAGAACAGTGCGATATCGATGAAAATCAGATTATATTGCACTTGCAATTATGGCGCCTTCAAATTATTTAAAATTTCTGAGCAATTCTTTAAGAAAAAACCTATGTCGAAAAAATGGAAGGCATAAGAAAATGTTTAATGAAAATCAAATCAATTAGAACACTTTCTACAAAATTAAATCGCTGCAGAGCGTCGCACGGGACAAATTTCGCCATGGAATTACCCATATCGAAAATCAGCTGTTCGTTGTGAAATTATGGAATGAAGTATAGATTAAAAGAACAAATTTGCAAATTCTTCTTTTCTTGTGATTACGTAATCATTGTGGGAGGGGGGAGGGTGTTCAATAAATGATTACTTTTGATTACCAGAGGGGGTGGGGAGGGGGTCAAAAATCGCAGAAAACGTGATTATGTAATATATGGACAGCCCCTAATGTAAAATTGAAATAAATTGAGTCAACTGATGATAATAAACAAATGTATATAAACAGATAATTTTTGAATGTTCTCAGTGTCGAATAATTATTACAATTATCATATTCGGTTGTTTTGTTGTTTCTTCCTGCCTTCTTCGTTTGTGTAAACCTTGCATCATAAAATCGCATCATTCCAGCAGATAAATAGGTTATTTGGAAATCATCGTTTTATATTTCGCGTCTGGATCTTTCTATAATTACATTTATCGATAGGCAATCGCGATTACATATGTATATCGCAAAAAAAATGATTTGTCACTTCACAAGTTTTCGGATAGAAATCAGTCTTTATTCTGAAGCGGCACTCGAAGTGACAACAAGTATGGAGAAGAAGATCGTGAGGTTGGGATTTGTAGCTCCAGAAGGAAAACCAAGAATGACTAAGGAACAGTCAGAGTTGATAAGGGAAGCGATTGTAAAGACTATTATGGAATCCGACAACGCATCGGTTGCTCATTTTGATGGATTTAAGTGGTTTGATTATTGGCTGATGGTCAATTGTCTCAATTCAGATGCAGCCAATTGGGTCAGAAAAAATTTTAAAAATATTCAGTTGAATTGTGATTTCGATATTATGCTAGTTGAAGAAAATCAATTCCCACCGACTTACGTTCTGATAACAACGAATGAACATTTATACGAAATGTCAGATGAGCGCATTCTGCGCATGATCAAAGCCCAGAACAACTTAAACACCGAAAAATGGTATATTCAACGAAGTGTAAGTGGGATGTACATCCGAATCGATAATTCATCTTTCGAAACTCTAAGGAAAACTAATTTCAAAATAATGTTTGAATTTTCGAGCATCATGTTTAAATATTGTGGTAATATACTGGACAATTAAACACATTCGGTAGAATAAATGTGGAGGAATCCCTTGAGTCACTTCTAATCAATAATTTAATTAAAATGAAGCAGCATTAATTCAACAAAATAGATGTGAAGGAATTCTCTGATTATAGTTTGTAATAATAAGCGAAAAAAATCAAATACTATTACTACTTGTCAAATAAAAAAAAAGAAAATGAATTGAGTGAATATAATAATTGAAACCCCAAAATGAGTGTAAATGCGCAATTAAAGAAGAATGCATAAATAGGGTTAAATTAAAACGAATGTAATGAAAATGTAATAAAACAAACAACTTGAATTTTTGAAAAGCACACAAAGTTTTTATTTTTAATTTTAAAGAGTGGAATTTTTTATTTTAGATGTCAAACTGCCCACTCATTTATATGCAGCTATTTAATATAATATTAAATTGATGGAAAAATGAATGTAATGAAAATGAAATAAGAAAAGTAAATTGAATTTTTGGAATACACGAAGATTTTGTTTTTAATTTCAAAAAATTTTCTATTTCAGCTGCCAAATTGCGCACTCATTTAGATGCAGTTATTTTATAAAATATGAAATTGAAAAATGTCTAAAGTGAACGAGCGTAACGAATGTATTGAAAATGAATTAAACAAAAAAACAACTTTTAAAGCACACAAAGTTTTTATTTTTAATTTTCTATTTCAGCTATCAAATGTAATTAAAATTAAGTAAAAAAACCAAATTCAATTTTTGGAATACACACTAAGTTTTTTGTTTTAAATTTTAAAGAATTTTCTATTTCAGCTGTCAAATTTCGCAGCTATTTTGTGTAAAATTAAATTGAAGAATTCCTAAAGTGAAGGTAAAATGAATGTAATGAAAATGAAATAAAAAACAACCAGAAACGATATTTAGATTTTTAATTTCAAAGAATTTTCTATTTCAGTTGTCAAATTTGCGTACTTATTTATTTCGATGCAATTATTTTAAACGGCTGTCGCGAATCCGACGCGATTCTGACCGAAATCGAATTGTGTGTAATACTGACCGATGAAGACATCGCTAAGAATCCAAAAGTCAGTGTCAATGTACGTAAAGCTGGACATGCAAAACGTGGCATTGCCCTCACTGAAGGTGCTGATATACGCGGAGGCGGGCAGCTCAAAGATGGTGCCGCCCAGATTGAAACTGAGCACGGGCAGCGTGTCAATTGTGGAGCAGTCAACGTAGTAATCACCATCGATCAGCTGGCCACCAATGAGCTGATTCAAGGTGCTGTAAGAGCTGCCCGGACAGGCCAAGAGTGAGGTGCCCGTATCGGCAATTGCCTGACAATTATAGCACACCACGTAGCCACCCATGACGGCGCTGATCATCTCGAATTGCCAATAGCCTGGCTGGGAGACTGGCACATAGGTTAGATTGCCGCTAAACAGTTGATAGTCGATGCCACCGAGCACCAATTGCCCGCCATCCAGTGAGGACGCATTGCGTGCCAAATAGAATCCAAATGTGGCCTCATCGATCAGGCCCTGTTCGTAGAGATTGTAGAAAGGAGGGACGACTTCATCGACAGCGATCGTTTGGTAGCCCATGCCCAGAATGCCATCGAATGGGACGCCGGTGAAGCTGCCATTTGGCTGTGAGATCGCCTCGCCGAATGTTTGATTCACAATGCTGAGGCCGTTGATTGTAACCGTGTCGGTGGATAGGAAACCGGTTAGGCTGCCGGTGCCATATTGTATGGAGAAGCTGCTGCCATTTGCCTCATACGTGCTGAATGCACTCGCATTGTATTGATTGTGATTCTGGCAGGCGACATCGCTGGCCAGGCACATCACCGATGGCACCCATAGATTCGAGGAGCCCGTATCGAAGACCACATTGAAGTATTGCGGCGGTGTGCCAATCGCAATCACGCCATAGTAATCCATATTTTGATTATTGCTCAGTGATTCGGATGTGTAATCGTTGTCGCTCTCCTGGCTTCCGTTCGAGTTCTCCTCGCTGTCATTGCTGCCATAGTCGGGTGCAGCATAGTCGGGCACCACATAGTCTTCGAGTTGAGCACCCGATGAATGATATTTCTGATGCAGCCAGCGGGTTGCCGCCTTCATATGTTGACGCTTGTGCGTCTTCTGCTGATGCCTCCGTATGGGAATGCGATGCAGCTCGGCGCTGACCAAAGCCACAAGCACCACAACAACTATCAGCCACTTGAGCATTTCTATATTTCTATTTTGTGTTTAGTTTGCCTGTGCTGCAGTCATATTTATAGCAGTCCCAAAAACCAAAATGTTAAAGCTCTGCTCAGAATTGATCACTTTGGCGATTATTAGTTTCAAATTTATCGCAATTGATAAACATTTTGATTGATTCGCATTTATTTTTGTTGTGCCTCATTTTATGTACACCGCAAGAAATGTTAAATTGCCAAGCTTAAAAACTAACTGAACAAACATCATTTCACTTACCTAATTCTATAAGTCATCTGATCTGCAATGAAAAAATGTGCCACAATTGATTAGTTCATTAAATAATATAGATTTTATTGATGTAAATATTTTTTAATTCATTTTTTGAAGAATAGAATTTATGATTCTTAAAACGTTTTAAAGTTTTAAAGAACAAAATGCTTATCATATTTTTATAACATTAAACAATAACTAAGTTAAAGTAATTCTATGTATTTCAAAAGAAATCTTTAAGGTACACAAATGCTTTCCAGTGTAGCCATGAACCAATGTCGTGCCATTAAAGAAGTACATATTGGTCTAATCTTCAAGACACAACAAATTGTTTATTAAGCTATTCAACAGAATGAAAGTACGCAGCAAATTTAAGAAACACAATTGGAAACTAAGCTTTAAGGCAAATACATAAACAAATTGACTTTCAATAATTGATTGTCAAGGTCTATAGAGCGCTGTTATCTAGGCATTATTAATATGTATGTATGTATGTATATCATTGTGTTAAAATTTCTCTTTATAAAGTATTCCGAACTTACATACATACATACATACATATGTGATAAAAATAAATTTACAAAATTGTGTCATTTGTTATTTATTGATGAATAATGTTTGCTAAATTTATTTGTTTGGTTTAAAATTTGGTAGTATTTTATGTTTTATCAGCAAATAAACATAAACAGTAAAAATCAGAGAAATCATTATTTTCAATACATGATGAAATTGTATTTAATTTCATGCTTCATTCATTTCATCGTATTAAAATTTTTCGGGGAAGCACATTTCTCAAACGCAATTTGCAGAAAAGAGAGACAAAAAATATGTGAGTACATATTTTTTCTTGTTTTGTTTTGCTTTCCATTCATGGAAAATTTTCGCTGTCATCAGCATTATGTCTTTGTGTATACATACGATGCGATAGACGATTTTATGTATACAACAAAAAGCACAAAATCGATAAGTGCTACTGATATTTGCGACACAATACACAATGATAAACTTTAAGTCTATTCACACTAAGTGCATCTGCTTCTATGATGCGATTTTATGATGCAAGTGATTACACCAAAACTGCATTACGCGAAGAAGAAATTAAAGGGAATAGACGCAAATCAACCAAGAATGATAAATGTAATAAATTATTCGACTCTAAGGACATTCAAAAATTATATGCTTATACACATTTTATTTTTTAAATCATCAATCAACTTTATTTATTTCCGTTTTATTTCGATTTTTTTTTAAATTTTTTTATGCCTCTGTCTATTTACATTAATTTTATCGACATATTTATTTATTTATTTATTTTGAAGAATTGCTAATTTTTTATAATCAGAAGGCGCCAAGGGGAATAATCAGCTGACTTCCATCGATATCTCTTGATAATTTTCTTTCAATACTTTCTTAGTAAGAAATTCTTACACAAATTGAAATAACTTTAATGTATTAAGATTAGCAAGTTATTATTAGAATAGAATAAGAAGAATAATTATTCCACTTTAGCTGATTTCCATCAATATCGGACATTTTTCGATAAGTATACTATAATATTACCTAAAATACGATCACATTTCCAGAATCATTAGCCATCTCTATTTTACTCAGTCGCTAATGGAATGATGCAGGGTTAGAAGCTACATAGCGGAAATTTTCAATGCTAACGTATAAATAAAGAAAATGCTTTTTGTATTTTACATATCCAGAATCATTAGCCATCTCTCTCTTACACACAGTCGTTTATTGAAATATGAGGATTTTATGCTACTTAACGGAAATTTTCAATGCTGGCGCATCAATAAAGAAAATGATTTTGGTATTTAGATATTTTGAATTTTATTTATTATTGACATTTTTGTGTAAATACGATCAATAGTGCCAACGAAGGTAAATTAGCTATTGGAGAATTGTTCTATGCAATGGATCGATAATATCTATTTTTATATCTTGGGCGCAATGCCAATGCGTTTGTAGCCCAAATCGAACTCCAGGTAAAAGGGACCCATGAACACATCGCCCAATACCCAAAGTGTGCTGTAGTCGGTGCCACGATCGTCGGACAACTCGGTGCTGCCATCATCGAGGCTGGTGAAACCAGAGACACAGGTGCTCTTGTATTGGACCACATAGTCGGATGCCTTCAGGGTGAAATCGTGGCGTCCAATGTTGAGTGTTAGACTGGGCAAGCTAGGAATCCGAGCGCAGTCAATGGTATAGACACCATCACGTTTATCCGCCTCGGTGATGCCGAGCAAAGCATTGATTCGCTTCAACGCTGGCAACGGGGCCACAATCAATGAGGTGCCCACATCGAGAATGGTCTCGCAATTGCTGCACAGCTTGTTGCTGCTGCTTTCGCCTAGTTGAATGCTGCCGGTGGTGAATTGCCAATAGCCGACCACTGAGAGTGGCACATAAGTGAGGCAGCCACTGTACAATGTGGGATCACTTGGACCCAGCAAGAGTTTGCCGCCACTGGAATCGATTGTGCCCGTATTATTGCGATTCAAGTATATCGAGAATGTTGGCTGTGTGATCAAGTCCTGTTCAACCAGTTTGTACATCGGCGGCGTCACATCATCGATGGAGATTTCCTGGAAACCCAGACCAAAGATGCCATCGAAGTTGGCACGACTAAACACACCCGATGGCAGTGCGGTAATCTCGGCAAATGTTTGCCCCTTAATGGCGAGGCCAGCGATTGTCACCGTGTCCGTGGAGAGGAATCCCTCGAGTATCGTTGGCTGATTGTTATGCGATGCATATTGTATCTCAAAGGCGGTGCCATTTGCCTGATAGCTGCTCGACAAACTCGAGTTGTAGCGCTCCATGTTGGTGCAATTGTTGGCCGGACATTTCACCGATGGCACCCACAAATTCGATGAGGCCGTGTCGAAGAGCACCTTGAATGTCTGCTGACTGCCAATCTGTATCGTGCCAAAGTATTCCGTATTATACGCATTGCCCAGCGGCACTCGAGGGGTGCTCACTCCATTCACTGACGTCGTCGATTGGCTTTGGGAAACGCTCTCGTTAGATTTCAGTTTTAGTTTTGTGCGTAGTGCCAACATTTCAAACTGCAGATTCGACAGCGATTTCTCGTGGTGTTCGTGGTCATGTCGCTCCAACTTCACATGGTGTGCCTTGTGTCTGCGGCGTTTTTGACTCTTTGCCGCTGCCACGGATTCGTCGAGTTGCAACAGCAACAACAGCAGCAACGCTGTCAGCCATAGCATCCAGTTCTGCCTCCAATTGCACTGCATGATTTCGCTGCTCTGGTTATTTGTGCACCTCGAGCCCACGTATTTATACGAATATTAATTGAACTGCACAATGTTGTGTTTGTTATCTTGCGGCATTCTAGAGGATGAACGTGCAGCATTTGGCAAATTCTTCAGTTCTTGTTATTTACACAAATTTTACAACAGTATTTTTAGCCTATAAAATTATATAAACTTTTGGTAGTTACACATTCCAATTACAATTGAAAATTGATAACAAGAAACGAATAAGTTAAATTTGGAAAGTCACTTTTATCCCATCTTCCAAATTTTTAGTGTTTAATAAAAGTCTTTAATTTCACAATTGTATTTAAATTTTGAATTCATTTCAATTTTAATAATTAGCACTGGAATTTGTAAAAGTTTTGATATGCTGATAAATAGAACGCATTTTAATACGATTCTTTTGATTTTATTAGTTTAACTGGCGCCATCTAGGGTTGATTGTGTAGGTCGACTTGCATGCAGCAGTTAAGTGGCGCCATCTGTTAACTCGCCGTAGCATTAAGCAAGCGTTTATTAGCCAAGACAACCACCCGAGTTGGTTCTTTAGTTCGTTCGTAAAGCACAAAATAACAAATATTTTAAAAAAGTTAAAAAATAAATTATAAAAGTTAATGACATGTTGCACTAAGAAATTTAGATTGCAATAAAATTAGACATAGTTTGTAATGTTATTTAAGGCTATTTAAAGTACATATTTATATTTTAAGCAAGGTATAAATAAGAGTAAAATTTATGCAAAGCAGGTAAAGAAGATGAGTTGACTATAATCCATTTTTGGGTAATTAAATTGTAGTATCAATTAATATTTACATTTTTCAGTACTTTAATTTCCTTAAATGTACGTTTCAATATATAAATTTTCAATTTATTTATGCTTCATTGAGTCAAGTTTGCTATTTTGGAGGGCAGCACTTTGACGAACAAGTTGAGGACACCCAAGAAGCTGAGCTTAGCTATTTTGGCCAATACGAAATGGTGAAATGAAAGTGATTGCAAAAGTTTGACGCAGTCAGCCGACGTTGCCTCATTGACGCTTTAAATATGCCAAGTTTTATTTGCTAATTGCAACGAAATGGGGCAAGGGATTCGCCTCAAGCTGTCCGGGTGAGTAAACAGCCGCAAGTACTAAACTTGCAGTTCCAATGCTGGCCAAATGCCATCCAACCAGACAGAGAGAGAGAGTGAGAGTGAGAGAGAGAGAGTGGGAGAGGCAGCAGCCGGAGGGCTGTGACAACATTTACAGAAATCACACAAAAAACCGCCGCCGGTGGGGAAAACTTTTCCACAGAAGAAGCCAATGGCAACGGCAACGTTTTTCCGCAAATTTCTTAGCAAGTTTTTGCCAGTTTTTTTTTTTCTGCAGCAGCAGCAGCTTAAGGAAGGAGAGAAGGAGAGGGGAAGAGGTCGGGGCTACCAATGTTGTAATTGAATTTGCGTCAAGTTCTATTAAGTGGCGTAAACTTTTGTGGCCCCCGGAATTGAACTTGGCGCGCCGCATGTGCATTTTTCATATGTTTATCGGCAGCGTTCAATACATTACCCCAACTCCCCGCGATTCCCTCTGCATTCATACATACCCCTTGATTTGTGTGTACTTTGCTTTGCTTTGTCTGAGGCTGCTCTTGTTGTCGCTTTTGTTGGGCCGCTTTTTCTGACAGTCTGCGAAATGAAAGTGAGTTGCAGAGTGAGAAGTTTGGGCAGCCACTTGGCTGAGTTGGCTGAGTTGCGAACTGTTCTTATCGCCCAATTGCCTGTCATTTGCCAGCGACATGTGCGGTGGTTATCAACCAAGCATTAAATTGTTTTGCCATTTTAGAGTTTGAGAGTGCAGCGTCTCAATCTTGTGTCGTCTTCCAAAAAGTAGACAAATCACTTCATTGCGACTCAACTCGTGCGCACCAGACATATTCATTATATTCATTTGCAAACTGACCAAAATCATATACTACTTGACCAACCTCATTTCCCATGCAAAACATTGTAAAGGAAGTTTTATTTTTTTGCATTAGATTTGCTAATGCCAAACATTTGTTAGCTCTTTGCATTTCCTTTTTTCTGATTTTTTTTTTTTTTTTTGAAGTCTAGTAGGTCACGAGGCTCAACAATAAAGCGTTAACATGACTTTGTCTCGTAAAAAATAAAGGAAAAAGAGAAAAACTGGTCACAGCTGCTACGAGTCTGCGACGTGTGACATCAAATATTAAGATTGAAAACGGCAGATGGTGACACATTTTCAGTTTGAGTTTTGTACGAGTATTTTCACTCCACCTTCGCACTGCCATAAAAAACGCCTAAAACGTGCGAGGATTTCCCAGTTATTATGGCATCATATTTATGTTTATTCGATCTCTGGGAGTTGCTAGTTGTGAATATCCAAATACGTGTATTATAAAAGCTATCAAAATTGGAGTTTTCACAAAGAAACGAGTGCCTAAAAGTGTGCAAATAAAACTAACGAGTAGCTGTAAAAAATGTCGAGTAGATGAAACTTTTAAACAGCGAGGACACATATATGGTGAATTGGTGAATTAAGACAATGAGCGAGTTATGTAAAATATAGGAAAGAGATACAGGCAATCAGACAATCAAACGACGAGAACAAGCGACGAGAGTTGATGAAAGTAACGAGTACAAGAAACAAGCGAGAGCGTAGAAATAATTAGCGAATAAACAGAAAATACTTTAAAGTAATTAAGTGAAAATATATAAAAGCCAGTGGAAAAGCGTTTAATATTGAATATTATTTATTAATTGATGTGAAAATTAGAAATATGTTTTAATATGATGCGAGTATACTTTATCGCAAAGCAGAAAAAGTTATTTATCTCTAAATATAGTGCTAATCAAGAGCTATAAAAATATCCTTTACTTATTCTGAAAATTGTTTCAGTTTTTGTTTTTTTTTTCTCTCTACACACTTTATCTATATGATGAAAGTGACGATTCTCATGATATGCAAATGCGTTAGAAATAACTATCAAATGAATTTAAGCTCATGGAAAAGCTGCCTATGATTCCATTTAGATTGTTATTTATTATCGTGCTATTCTAAAATATTGACTTTGGCTTTAGGAATACCAAAATAACATAAAATAACTTTTGTCAGTTTGGCAAAATCGATGTAGAATTGTTAGCTGAATATAATAACAATTATTTACGCATGTCGATAATGGAATTATGAATGCGATTTGTGGCATGTTGAGCATGTGTTTATGCTCTGAGAGATAACTTGGCAATTCCTGACGCAACGAAAGTGTTGGATGGAACTTCTCGCATTCACAACATTTCTCTCCAAGTTTTTGCCTGCCTCTGATTTAGGGTAACAACAATAACAAGTGGGCAAGGCCAATTAATTTGTATTTATGGGAATGGACGGCTTAGCACAATTTGTTTACACTCGCATAGTTGAGGACAAGCAACGATAACAACGACAACTAAAATAACAATAACAGCAACTTGAAGCAGGCAAATGGAAAGTCTTTCAGCCTATGTGTGTGTGTGCTTGTGTTGTTTGTGTGTATATAGTTCATTAAATTTTGTGAAATGCAACAGCTGCTGGCTTAATAACAGTACAAAAACCACAAGTGAGAGCGAGGTGAACTAACAATGAATGCGATGGCAAAACTGTTAAACGCAATTTTCAATTGAAGGCAACATTTTTGCTTTTGCTGTGTGTGAATTGTGCAAAATTGTGCAAAATATTTATGAGGTTGGCTTAGGCACAAGCCAATGCTTCGATAAGGATTTGCCATGGCCCACTGATGACCAGGATGGCCAGGACAATTGACAGGATAAACAAGGACTACTACGAAACTCGAGTTACATGTTGTTCTATACGAATGTATATGCTGACAACTATTTCGGTTTGGTTCACCGATATCCATTCAAATTGTCTCTGCACCTTCTCCACCCAACAGCCAGACGACAGTTATTTGCTTTTATGTGTGTGTGTGGGTGTGTGTGTGTGTGTGGGTAGTACTGTCGTGGACATGCATACGTCAGTTGGTCGTACAGTTTAGCCAGTATATAAACTTCAACAACACACTGAGAGCATACATCGAAATGCCCCTCTACAACTATTTCCGCACACTGCAAACAAATCCAGCTAGCAAAACATCAACAGCAACAGCAAAAGCAATGGCAGCAACAGCAGCAGTAACAGCTAGCACAATGGTCGGTCTATGGCGCGTATACGCAATATTGGCACTGGCATATTATTGAGTTGGCAGCTATCGCATGCATTGAAACGCTTTGAGAACTGACACACACACACTCACACACACAAACACACACACACAGTAGTTGTGTGTAATACATATCTATACAAAAGGCTAAACAGCAAATGTCCTTAACCCCGTCTCATTAAATATGTTGACATGTTGATAAATCGATGTAATAGTCCACTCTAACTCGATTACGAAGACATAAGACTGGCATTTCGATGTGGGGTCACCAAAATAAAGACAATCACTCGAGTTTTCTTTTCTTTTTTTTTGTAGTTGTTAAGGATTTAGTATGTAAGAGACATTTAACTTGCTTCAAGTTGGGGAAATGTTTGAAAAAGTAACAGCAAATTTATGCTGTAAAGTAAATTTGAATAGTATAAACTTTTCTTGTAAAATTTTTAACTATTTTTGGGGCAATGATTAATAGGAAATTTAAGTAAAAAATTAACTAAATTGACTATCTAAGAAATAAATAAATGAATTTTCTTATTAAAAAGCTTGAAATTTTCTTATAAAAAGAAAACTCATAAATAGAAAATTTAAGTGAAAGTTGAACTATATTGAATTAATGTTAGCATACAATGACGTGCCTTACAAATAAATAAATAAAAGAATTTGCTTTGCTGAAATTTTGCTGAAATGTTCTTACAAAATTATAAATATGAAATTTAATTGAACGTTAAACTAAATTAAAATTATTTTAAATATTGATATGACAGACAAATAAATTAAAAAAAAGAATTTACTTTTTGATTAGTTATAAATTTTCTTATAAAATTAATAATTATAAATAGGAAACATAAGTTAACGTTAAACGAAATTAAAATTATTTTAATATACAAGAATTTAAAATATTGATGCGACTAAGGTAACAAATTAAAAATTATGTAGAATTATTATAAGTTAAAGCGAATTATTGAAATAGGTAAATAAATAATTTACTTTAATAAAAAATAGTTCTGAGCATTAGGTTTGTGCTTCAAAATGTTGCATATTTTTATGATTTGTATTTATTTGAAATTCGGAAATACTTTATTAGAATCCTTAAAAATTCCTTAAATAAAAGTACTTGCATTTCGTTTGCTTCTCTTTAGAATGTGATTAAAACCAATTATTTAAATTACTTAAACCGCACATAATTCAACGATCAATTATGTTTGTTATATACTCTCCAATTTAAATCACAGCTGCCACTCAAAATCTAAATACTTTGCTACACATTTAAATCGAAAAAACATTCATGCAAATCTCTTAAAATACGAAATGTTTTTTATTTATAATTTTCAGCTGTCTGGCGAAATTTTGCTGAGAAAAGCAAGTTTTTGAAGTTATTGTTAATAGGTCTTAAGCGATTTAAGCACGTTAATCCGGCAGTTGAATCCGTATTGTCTATTGGCTTCATTTAGGGGATTCATCCATTGTCTCTCTCTCTCTGGGGAGAGGAGGCCGTCATTTTTGATTTTGCATTTTGTATTTCGATTTGTGTTACGTTTTGTTTTTCTAACTTGTCTGTCTGTCTATCTGTCTTTGGACCCTCATCAAAATTGTGACAGAGCAAAAAGTTTTTTTGCTTTAAAAATAAATCAAAACTTTTGCATTCTCGTGCATTATTTCCCCAGATAAATGTGCTGATAATTTGTATGTGTTTTTGCATATGTCAACTTTTGTCAATGGGCCAAGAGTTTTCACGAAAACTTTCTGCCTCGCAGACGTTTGCCAAGTTTATGCAGCCGTTTATGTCTACGTTTTCTCATTGCTCCAATGGCTTGAGATTCAGAGTTCTAGGGAACTCAGATAGAAGGAGGCAGGAGGGAGGGATGGCTTATCTCTATGGACCACACATACCTAGATATGAATCGAGAAAACTGAATGAAATTTCATTTATTTAAACAATGCTAAAATTGCAAAAGAAGATTACGATATGGAAATTCAATGAAGCTAATGAATGAGAGGAAATCTTTTACAAAGATTTACTTTAATACATGATTTAAATACTTTTTGAAATATTATTAAATTTAAAGTAATTAATTATATAAAAATTATAATATTGTACAGAATTTGTAGTTAAGATGAAATTTACTTACTTATTACGAATTCCACACAATAAAAATATCATTAGTTACTTCTTTTTAATCAGAAAATAATTTAAGACTAACAATAATATTAAGCAGCAACTAAATTTATTCATAAATTGATAAATTTAACATTTTCAACTGTTGATTTATCAATTTGTCAAGCTCTTCTGTTTTTTCCCCACTTTAACCCGTAAAAACTCAAAGTGTAACTAAAATGAAATCAATCAAAGTATTTTCTACCACATGAAAGTGGCATAAAAACTGATAAAGTATACGACACGTTAGCAGAGCCATAAAAAAGTTTGCCGCAAATAAAAAAAAAAAAACCAAAAAATACGAAAATACGAAACTTTGAACCCTTCGCAAGCATTATTTTGATGTAAACAATTCAATTGTATAAATATGCGCAACTTTTGTGAAAAGTTGAGCGCAGAGGATGAGGGGAAAAGGGAAACTCACAACACTTACACACTTTATTTCATAGCCGGGTAATGTCGGGTAATGTGCAAGAAATAATTTAACAATTTTATTCAATCAAAGTGTCGACTCGAATGTCGCATAACAAAAGGCAACTTGAGCAAAGAAATGCAAACTTTGCTGCCACAATATTCTTGCCTCTTCCTCTCCCTTGAATATTGATGTTGAATGTTTTGTCACCTATGTCTGCCTACTTACTTCGTCTCGTTTTCCTCCTTTCTTTTCTCTTCTCTTCTTTCCATGCCGCACAAAACTTCGGAAGTTATTTAAAACATTTCCGTTCGGATTTTCGGTTTTCGTTTTGCCAAAAAGAAAAATGCGTTTTTCATGCTAATGTCAAAAACCTTAATAGATTCGACACACTCCCCCGCACTTATTTCCCGCCCGCTTCCCGTTTCCCGTTTCCCTCATCACTTTCCTTCCTCCATTTCTTAACCTTATCCTTCTTCAACATGTGTTCTGAGATTTTCTATATATTTTTTTTTGGTTTGGGCATTTAATTGAAGTGCGGCAACATTCGAATTTTGTGGGCGTTTGCAATCCTGAGTTATTTCACTCTTGAGAATTTCAATTCGAGAAAGTTTCCTTTTTTGCTTTCTCATTCCCTCTCGCTCTATTGGATTGTGGGGGCGTGGCTGGCTGATAGAGCTCCTAAGTGGCTGAAAATGCAGGTACTTTGCCAAAGTTAGCCAACGAGATTGCATAAGTGCACTTTAAACTGCAGATTGTTCAATATTTAAATGCTTATTTTGTAATCGTTGTCTCTATGAAATGTGTTTGAATTTCCAATAAACAACAAAGGAATCAAATATTAAATAGATAAAGATGGTATTCTCTCATATTCATGATAAAACTAGGGAGATCGACTGTGAGATACCCGGTACCCATTTTGAATAAATGCATAAACGGATCGGTATTCTTTTGAAATTTACCGCAAACATACTAAAAATATACCCATGGCTGTATTTGGTATATTAATATTTTTATACATTCAAAAGCTACAATCGGGTGAGTTCGATTGTGAGATACCCGGTACCCATGTTGAATAAGAGCAAAAATGGAGCGGTATTACTTTTGAAATGTACCAAATTAATATACCACACAAATTCTAAAAATATACCCATGGCTGTATTTGGTATATTGATATTCTGTTACATTCAAAAGCTACACTCGAGTGTGCTCTACTGTGAGATACCAGAGCGGTATTTGTTTTAAAATATACCAAATTAATATACCTCAAACATACCAAAAATATACCAACGGTTGTATATTACATATTAATATTGTACAACATTCAAAATATACCATAGTAAGTAGGTCAATTCTTGGTAAGTTTAGTAAAAAAAATCAGATAAATATTTAATTTGTTTTCCTTATACATATAGTTTCCACAATTCTTCAATTGCTTGTAATAAATTATATTTTATTTAATAATTCAATTAAGTAAGTATACATCTTTAATAATAAGTGCTTTAGAAAAACTTCTCCGTTCCATTTACTTTTAATTTTTAATATTATAATCTAATAGCGACAGAAATAAACAAACATATTTAATTTGCGATTTATTAGTTGCCATAATTCTCCAATTGAATTTAATAAGGAGTTGAACTTTACATCTGTAATAATAAACCTTCTATGCACACTTTTGTTCTTCTTTTGTACTTCAAAATACTTTTTCAATATACATTTCAAGTTATTTTCTTACTTCCTCATATAAATAGTAAATAAATAGATTGTATAAAATAAAAAAAAGGATGTAAAAAATAAGTATTCGTCATTGTTATGCTAATTATAAACGCAGCTTCCACTTAAACAAACAGACAAAATTCTGTGGGGAACAACTTTCCATTCTTAATTATTTCGTAATTATTCTTTTTCTGAATTTACCTCATAAGATAATTTCTCTATCAGATAAAGCAGTTTTTCTGCAGGTGCATGTCAGTCTCTACGCCTTTTGTGGCGGGGCCAAATTTAAGCACAATTTAATTTGCCATTTGTTAATGACAACCTGGCTATATTCTCGGCAACAGCAACAGCAACAGCAACTGCATGCCACACACACGCACACACACACACATACACACAGGGAGTAGCACACACTCATAACTTGCGCTAAATGCAAACAAATGAGCATCTCGCTGCAGAAGAGCGAGAGGGGGAAGGGAGACGGTGTCATTTGAAGTGTTGCAGCTTCTATGTGCGGTGTCGCCTCGCTGACAGCAAAAATAAAAATTTTCTCGCTGCCCAGACACCAGCGAAGGGGAGAAACACGTCGAGGGGCATGGACAATAAACATATGTTTCAGTTTGTAATGCACGGCACCATAAAGTTTAGCACTTCAGTTCAGTTCCCTTCCTCCCTCTTGGCGAAATCTTCAAATGGTGAAAAAAAAAAGAAAAAAAGAAACGACAGCAAAAAGAAAATAATGAAAATAAAAGAAAAGTACAATATAAATGTGAGGGCAGCCGAAAAGTATCTGTGTTTTGTGTTCTTTGGGCTTCACATACACACACATAACATACATGTATTTGCTCTCTACGCTCGAGTGTTTCGAGCCTATTGACAGTGGGATTATGTTTGACAAAGGCAGAGGTTTAGACTAGATATTGTATGCCCATTGAGGTGTTGGCGTCGACAATGGCATTTATCTATTGAAATGTTTAGTTAGCTCTGCAATTCTCAGGAATTTATAATGAAAACCACAGCTGTGAAAAAAATAATGCTTGCATTCTTAATAAGGATTATTCGATGGTGTATTTTGACACCAACAAATTAGGTATTGCAAGCGAGGTGGATTTAGCCCTAATGAATAGGTTTAACTTGCCGTTCTTTTAATAAGTTTTTTTTTTACGAATCTGTAAGCTATTTCATATACAATTTGTAGATAAACAAATGATATATTCTTTTAATTTTCTCTTAGAGTTAAGTAGTTGCTGAAATTATTTATTATAAGAGAAATGAAGTTAGCTTTAATGTAGAATAATTTTGTAATGTAATATTTATAATGTAGAATATGGTATATTATGTGGTAAAAGGTATATTATTTGGAATAATTATAAATATAATTTGTGATGTCTACTTTATATAACATACCATATGCCACAAAATACACAATTTTTTATGTTGTATATTGTATATTATATGGTATAAGGTATATTATATGTGGTATATGGTATTTATATGGTATATTATATAGCGTATTGTATATTATATATGGTAGAAAATATACCATTTTTCATTTAATTATTTAATTTGGATTGCAATGCATAAAAAGTAAATTAAAATTAGCCTTAATAAGTAGTTTTAGCTTGCAACATTTTAAAGCCTTTTTTTGGCGAACAATTTTGAAATTAATAATACATTTTCTATTAAGAAAATCTTGATTTAGATATGCCTATATCTGTAAAATGATTATATTAATTTTTAATAACAAAGTTTTAAGAATAAATTGAACTTTAATGTTGTAAACTTTTTCTTATTTTATACAAAAAGTTTCTCCACGATATAATATATTATTTTACTTTTCATTATGGTAATTTTCATTTCAAGTAGTTACTTCTATTTCTGAAGCGCATTGATAATCTCCCATTGCCGATGCAATCTTTTTTGCAATGCAGCCAACAGGCAGACTCGAGTTGTATCTTTGTCGCTGCGTTGTCTGGCTGTCTGTGGGCCATAAACTGTGCTGGCTAATTATGGCCACTAATGAGCTTGAAATGGCACTTATACGAGCCCAAGCAAAACAACAGAACAAGAGAGAGTGAGAGAGAGAGTGAAGAGAAGCGAACTCGCACACAACTCGTATTACATCGTATTTAGACATCGTAAAAGGGGCAACAAAAGGCAACATCGCACCAATAGCCAAAATACCATGAATAGCACTTAGCAGCTGCTGCAAGTATATTCTATATTCCAACTACAACTACACTCAGATTTACACACAACAACACTTTGCTTATTTATGAGCTGTGGCAACTGTAAACTTAAACCGTGTCCAACTATGTGCTGGGCGGCGTCAGCTATTCAAAATTAAAGCACTCGCGATTTGAAATTGTCTGCGCAATGTCATCCAAATTAGCACATTTTATGGGCCGCAATAAAGGAGCCAGGAATTTCACAAATTTCGCATGTGAAAACTGCCAAGGGAGTGGATGATGTTTACCCTGTGCATTTTTAAAGATCTACTGAGACTGCTGCATACAAAATTATTTAGTAAGTAGCATCAATTAAGACACATTGCTGAATTATTTTGAAATAATGCAATAATTTAATTGCAGAATTATAAACTATCAATCATAATTGTAAACATTTTCTTCTTCATCTAGAACTTCATTGACTTTCCAGGATATTTTCTAGTCAAAAACTCTTTTGCTCTCACTTTTTTATTGTGCTGTGCAACTGGGAAGTTGCATTTTGCACTTTTTGCCTCTTAAAGTTTCATTGAGATGTCGCTCTGTCTGTGCATGGCAAAAACAGAAAAAAAAAACCTCTTCTCATTTTTGTTGCAAGTTATTAAAACATTTTCAATGTGTACGTCGGAGCATTACGAAACTGTGCGATCGGCACCAGACCAGACCAGACTTTTTGGCCCAGCAGCCAGCCGTTGCCTGTTATTGTAAATTTTAATTATTTTCTACAAATGATGATTAAATTGGCCTCAGGCAGCACAGATATTAAATCAATAAATGCATTTATCCCTTCCCCTCCTTTGTATGTTCGCTTTTTTTTTTTGTCGTTGGTTGTTGCCTGTTGACTGCATTTAAATGGCAATAAACTGGAATTGGGCGACAGTTTACCGGTTTGCAGTTCATTATGCCACAAATTGACTTTTTGTCCTGGCGACTACGAATACTCACAGTATTCGTAGCATACACAGCTTATATAAACCAATGCTATTTATGGCTTACTCAAGTTAAGAAAAGTTTTTGTGGCTGCAATACTCTTAGTGTATTATTTGATTTGACAGCAATTCTTTGCCTTTAGCTATTTTATTAAATTCGAATTTTTAATACAGCATTTAAGCTTGTAAGAGCAAAAAATTTTAATCAAGAGTTATAAAATGTTGGTGTCATCAAAAAATTGAATGTTAAAAAGACATTAAAATATGGCATACAGTAAATGAATATACAGAATACCATATTTTGCAGATAACCTTTGCAATATACGCTACCCATAAGGTATATTTTATGGAATATTATATCAATATACCGAATATAGCTTCTGGTATATTTTAGCATTATATGGTATATTTTGAATGAATACTACATTCAATATTCCAAGTACACCCTTCGGTATATTTTAGTATTTTACGGTATATTTTAAATATAGTATTATATCGATATACCAAGAATAGCCTTTGGTATATCTCAGTATTTTGCGGTATATTAATTTGATATATTTTATTTTTGTTTTCAGTAAAAAAAGAGAGCGGGTATATCACAGTCGAGAACACTCGACTGTAGCTTTCTTACTTTTGTTTGAAAATACATTTACAACTTTAGTATTTATAATTTTGTTTTAAATATTTATGACTTTATAAGTCAAATCGAGAACTCAGCTTTTTGAAGTAGTGAAAATCATATTTTTTTCTATGTTTAAGTCCTTTGAATGAGTTACAAAGTTTACTTTTATGTAGTATTTACTATATAGTATATCAACTACTGTTTGACCCACTTCCTAACAAAACTTCTGCTGTTACATACGCCTCTAACAAGTGCACATAGCTCGAACACGCAACAAATTTGTGCTAAACTAAAGGGAAAAAAATTCAATTAAATGCGTATTTCTAGCCTTGAGCTTTGCATGCAATATGAGAACGAGCGGAGGGTAGTAGAAGGGAGGTAAAGAAGTAGAGTGAAATGTAGAGCTTACAATATTAACAAGCCATCAGATCCATGAAATGCCCACAACAAGAACAAGAACAGCAATTACAACAACAAGTTCGTATCATGCAAATTCCGAGTGCACATTATTAAATCAAAAGCCAATGAATTGACATGGATGCACATGTGTACAAGCATGTGTGTGTGCGTGTGTGTGTGAGTGTGAGTGTGTGTGTATTAATTGGAAAACTCTTACAATTGATGAACTTTTCAAATATTTCAATGGATGTCCTCTGGTAGTAGTAGGTATGTCAAAAACACAAGCCACAGATGGTTTTGAGCTGAGCGAATGACCATTGTGGCCAGGTTACAAAACACTCGAACGAGTAAATGGCTCAAATTGATTGAATTTTGCACTTTGCTATTCATGAGGCCAACAAATTTGCCTGCTGTAAAATTTATGAACCATGACAACCCAATCGCAATGCCAAATGAAATCCCCACAAAATCAAAACAATCAAAATTAATGGCATATAAGAAATGATTCGATTTGCAAAACAAGAATTTGCAGTTAAATATTTATTATAATCGAATTCTTTGCGATTTTTCATTTTTGTATACAATTTGCAGAAATCTTTATCAATAGTTTCGAAAAGCGTATTTCCGAGTTTGTTTTACGATACTGAATTTCAATTGGATTCATTAAGAAAAGTTTACGCAGACCAAGAGATGTATATAAGTAGTAGAAAAAGTAATCGAAAGAGTTGGGAAATTACACTTAATGGATTTTAATTATGCATTGCTGGGAAAAGTCGAAAAGGCACCAAAGCAGAAGGCGGAAAACAGGCAGTGGATGCTCCATCTTCGACTGGCTTTTGAATATTTGATTGAGCTCAATGAGTTGGCCCCAAAGTGAAAGTTGTTGCATACTTTCTGGCGTTATGTCTCGCTTTCGTTTCTAATGCCTTTTTCTGTTTCTCTGCGCTCAACGAAGAACATCATATCAGTCAGTTGCGGGCAAATAGGGGACGACTCCAGTGGATTGGGTTCATCGTTGTCCAATTCAATTTACCCGCATTTCAATTTCCTTTCATTTTACGCTCTCTTACGCATCAATGTCCCGAGGCTCGCATTGAACTCATCAAAGCTCAACCGCAAAAAAAGTACAAAAATCAACATCAACATATGCCAATCTATCGACGACTTTTACGCCGAAAATAAAATACAATAAAATAAACAATAAGCATAAATTCGACTTCTTATCAAGTGCAATTTATTTGCCTTATTTGTGTGGCGAAAGTTCATTGCACGCTGCTTTCTGCTTTGGGCTTTGGGCTTTGGCAAATGAGCCAATCGCCCACGGAGCTGTTGCTTATAAATATGATAAATTATTGCCGACTGTTGAGCGAACGCCAAGTCATTGGCGACAAATATGCTTTTAGATTTATGCATCTGCATTTTATAGCTGCCCAAAGCTAAAATGCATAACTAACTGTGACGCCAAATCCAGATAGATGCGTCTGCTCTGAATTTTGCGTTTGCGACTCCTTAATCTTCTGCACTTCAAAGGGCAATTGCTGGTTAGGTCTTCAGACTTTTGAGGAAATTTGAGCAACCTAACTAAAATTGATAACTTTAAAGTTTTGCGTATACAAATATAACAATAAAAGTATTATAAAGAGTAATATTTATATGTTATCTTATCTTATTTTTTTTTCCATTTTATAAAGACAATCTGCAAGCGATCAACTAACAAAAAGGAATACGTAAAGAAAACCTTTTTGTAGTTTTATTCCTGTCTCACTGCTATTTCAAAGTTGTCAGCTGTATATCTTAATATACATTTATCGGAAATTAATTAATAATAATAATAATTATTTAACTTAATTTTAATTTTGTCTAATTGAGTGTTCACGCTGACTTACAAGCCATACATCTCAATAATTTACAGCTTGGCTTAGCTGCATATATACTCTCTTTCACATTTCCTTCCTCTTTCACGTGTTACCTTAAACTGTAAGTTGGAATTTAACAAATTGCAGTTAAAATCCCAGTAATTAGACAAGTAATTAGTGAAGAGATTTGCCATAGCAACAAGGAAAACACAATGTGAAAATAAATTACTTGGCTGACTAGACGGGAATCAAGTGCGAGTTTACTTCGAACAATGATAGTCAAGATATGAAAAATTATCTAAAAAATAAAATGTTGGTAACATGTGTTGCCACATTTATGGGTGTATGTGTGTGTGTGTGTGAGTGCCATTAACATGTGCCTTTGAGCCACGCCACCCAAAATGCAAAACTGACATGGCGAAATGTGAACGAATATCTTCAGTCTGACTTGACTGTCTGGCCCATAATACCGTTACTTTCTGCACCTTTGTCAGGTACACACACACACACACATACACATAATGCTAAAATATTATACCGATATTATGCAAATTTTTATTGTTTTGCCACATTGGGGGGCCAGAAAACGGCTCGACTAAAAGGGATTTGGGTGCGTGATGAAATTAGGATAATTTAATAGATTACGCTTGGCGTTGATTTTTCACCCCAGACTCGGCGCCACACATCATGCATTATACATTACGCATTATACGATATACATTATATATATGTATATATAACACATAATTCTCGAGCTCGTAATACCTGTTATGTGCCGTCTATGAGTATTGATTGCATTTGTCCTCTTCGCTTTGCACCTTATGCCAGCCATTGTTGTCTGTCTGAGGATTTGGGTTTTTCCCCCAACGAGCCATACTTAAGGACTTCCTCTTCCCCCAAGCTTGTCGGTAAGGGATTTACTTGTTTTTTTTTTTTTGGCATCCATTTTCCTTCATTTTTAGACCCTTGCCAGGCATATCACGTAGCTTCAGAACGCATTTCGTCACCTGAGCGGAGAATTCTCTCTCTCTTTCCTTCAATTGTTCCTAGATTTTTTTTTTTGGCATTCCAGTGAACATTTGCGTGTTTTTGAGCTGCATCTAGAATTTAGATGTTTATAATGCGAGTAACTTTGCTAAATGCTTCGATTTCACATTTGTATTCTTTACTTGTTTCACAAACTGGTTGATAAAAGTAATGAACAAGATTTTCAAATCAGTTGAAAATTGCTTTTAAAAGCAATTCGGACTAATAGAAGTATTCAAAGTAATGTATTTACATTCTTATATTGCATAAAATCTCATTCTTCATGAAATGTGTTCAATAAATATTAAATATATACAAAGCATATAAAATGTATTTGAATGGCTATTTTTAAAGTTCTTAATTACTATTATATTTAAAGTTTAGCTTTTTCAACTGGCATCGTTCAGAATTAAGCACAAGCCTTTTATTTATGTGAGCTCCTTTAGAGCTTCTATAATAAACGATAGCTTCACCCACAGTTGCTCCCTATTGCCCTCTAATTGCTGTTGGCTTTTGTCTCAATGTTAAGCCAAATATTGGCGGTTTCCAATGAACAGCGGACATTACGATTCGTCGAGCGCGAAATTCGCATTGAATGCAGGCAGAGTATTAGGATTATGTCCCACCGCCAAGAAGATTATACATTAATTAATTTGCTATCGATTGACGTATTAATGCTCACATTGTCTTGCTTCCATTGGCCTGTATCTAAGAGGATGAACAAATAGTAGAGAAGGCAGCAATATTTAAAATATAATTGCATATTAAATAAAGGTGGAAAGTGAAGCACTTTATTTCAAGGAATTCAACGAATAATTTGGGACACTTACATATGTATGTATGTGTGTTTATTCATTTTCTGAAAGTTAATCCAAGAGTCACAACAGAAAGCCGTTAAACACTAATAGCCATTCAATTTTGTGATAGCCAAGCTGAAGCAAAATTTAATCATATTCTCTTATGTAAAATAAATTAAATATTTTCATCGCATACCTTTTAAACTTATATATGTATATGTATAATAAAACTTATTATCTATGATGGCGATATCAAATACGTGTTACATAAGGTATTTTCTAAAATGACGATATACATATGTACATAGACGATGCAGCACGTACATTCAATGACATTAGTTAAAATAAAATAATATATGAATTAACTGTCGACTTTGAGAAACCATTAAGGCTGCTTGATTAAAGTGAAAAAAGACATACATCATGAAATGATTTAGCGTAAGCGAAAATATATTTCTCAAATAGGAACACGTTTTTTAGTTGGAAAACAACAAATGTAAATATTAAAACGTTTCAATGTTTAATAATATGTAAGTTGAGATTTATCCATATGGGCGAATCTTCATAATTGCGGAGGTTCCAACCCCGTAATACCATACTATGTTATTGTATGGACCATTTAGATTACTACAAGATGATTAGATTACAATATAACATATAAATTAATGTAACGTTAAATTAAACTCACCTAGAACCACAATTTGCTGGATACCACCAGCCGCCCCTGCCATTTGCAGCACAATCTGTATAAGAATTCTGTCTATCATATGTTGAAAATTTGTGATGAACATTTGGACGTAAGTTATCAAAACCCTTGCCCACAAAGAATCCTAAGGACTCTAATTCATAGAGAGATTCTGCATTTCCTACTCTGAAATCATCATAATTTGCCGAGCAAGTGTCAGTTGAAAATGTTACTGAGATATATAACTTATGTCTTGATGACTTGGTAAGAAGATGCAGATTTTCCAATCCAATAAAAAACTCTCCTTGCTTGCTTGGGTCTTCAAATCCATTCACGTATTCCTTCCAGCTTCTGCTAAAATCTAATATTCCATTCATTCGTCGCTGTATGATAATCCAACCATCATTATCGCATAGTACATTTAAAGGATTTCCATTAGAAAGTTGTATCTTTTGAAGGCCAGCGTTCAAGCCTATACAAGAAGTTGGAAGACTTCTTGAGGGAGAAGTTGATTGAGATTTGCATTCATTTAATTCATATTGCATAGAATTGAGTTTCTTCATAATTGCATCTTTTAAAGAAATACATTTAGACACTTCAAGTTGTGAATCAGTCAGATTCAATTGTAGTGCGTTTGATCTCCTGTGAAAGTGGTCATAGCTGTTTCTATAGCTATCTAAAATTGAGAAGAGTGTAAAACATAACACGAATAAATTTGTGTTGTTTAATTCATATTTCCTATTTATTTTGGGTTGCATACTTAGATATTCTTGTGTAGAATTCACTTTTATTTGGCATTGGTCTAGTAAAGATATAAAATAAAAGTATAAGTTAATCAAAGGAATATAAACACATACCTAAATAACGAAGAATTTTATGATTGATTTATTCAAATTCATTATTTAATGTTACATACTTAGCTCCACTTTTAGTGAATTCCTCTCCTCTTCCGCCTTTTGATTATCTTCAGCTTTTTTCCGCCAATCTCGAATAGTTGAATCCTTCATAGAGCAAGTTTCTATATATTTTTTCAAGTCGTTGTGACATTTTTCTTCAAGGAACAAAATTTTAGTGAAGAATTAAATTTTCAAGTGATTTTCTCACCTAATAAACTTTGCTGTTCTTTTTCATATTTCTTGAAGTTTTCAGTAAAATTTCTATAACTCAACTGGCATTTCTCTAAAAGAAAATTAATTTCCCGATAGGTTTACTAAAAATAATAATTCAATGCTGCATACCTAACTCTGATTTTACTGAATTTCTCTCCAGTTCCACCTTTTGATTAACATCAGCCTTTTTCCGCCATTCTCTAATAGTTGAATCCTTGTTAGAGCAATCCGCTTTTTGTATTTTCAAGTCATTTTGACATATATCTAAGACAAAAGGTTTTATTTGATAGATTTATTAATATTAATAATTTATTGTGTCGTAACATACTTAGCTGCTGTTGGATTGATTGCATTTCTTGTTCTACAATGTCCGTGTTATTCTTTTGGAATTTATCTAGCAAAGTTCATAGAACTAATAACACTTCTATGAATTTAGTATGCTTCAAATATAACCTACCCAACAATTTCTGATTACCTGCAGCTTTTAATATTAATTCTTGAATAGTCAAAATGTTTTGAATAGATTCATTTTTTAGTGATCCCAAATTCTCTTGACACGATTCTTTAAAAGAAGATATAATATGGAAAATGTCATCTAGAAATGATCTTCTTACCTAAACTTATTTGAGCGTTTCGATATTTTTTATAGTTTTCATCCGTTGAAATGTCTAAATATGTGTTATTCGATAGGGATTTATCTAAAAATTAGGTGAAGTTAAGAAGCTCGTTCTAGTAGCTCGTTTGTTGTACTGAACTTACTTAGTTGAATTTTAAGCTCTTTTATTTCGTTAGTTTGTTTCTTCGCTTCAGTTTTTAGCTGTGTGATTTCCTGCTGTGATTTGTTATTGTAAGACGGGCAAGTTATTCGTGGTTGTGGTGTTGTGGCTCCTGGATTAACTAGTTTGTAAAGTAATTTTATTATTGAATTGCATTAACTCTAATACTCTTCGCATACTCTTCTCCGACTTTAATTTTGATATTTCAGCATTATTCTTATTGATGGTGGAGTTGTAAGATTTTATAGTTGACTCCAACTTTGTAATTATTTCATTGTTATTTTTAACAGTTGATTTTAACTTTGATATTTCAGCATTATTCTTGTTTATTGTAGAGTTATGAGATTCTAGATTTGTCTTCAACCTTGATATTTCAGCAATTTTCTTCTTGACACTTTCATTGCAAATTGTTATAATTGACTCAAATTTTGATATATCAGCACTGTTTTTAACAATAGTATTACTCTTCTCTGACTTTAATTTTGATACTTCAGCATTATTATTATTTATGGTGGAGTTAAAAGAGTTTATAGTTGACTTCAAATTTGCAATTGTTTTAAAGTTCTTATTGACGGTTGTATTGAAAGCTGTTATAGTTGATCTCAAATTCGATATATCAGCATTATTCTTGTTAATTGTAAAGTTTTTAGATTCGAGATTTGACTTTAGCCTTGATATTTCAGCATCTTTCTTATTGACAGTTTCTTTCCAATTTGTTATAATTGACTCCAATTTTGATATATCAGCACAGTTTTTAACAATAGTATTACTCTTTTCTGACTTTAATTTTAATATTTCAGCACTGTTTTTAAAAATAGTATTATTCTGAGATCTGATAATTGATTGCAAATTCGATATCTGAGCGTTATTGTTATTGATGGTATTATTATAAGCTGATAAAGTTTTTTCCAATTTCTCTATTTCGAGACCTTTTTTTTTTATTTGTTCCTCGTAATTTTTCAGCAGCGACTTCTTATCTTCAATCTGAGCATTAAGACTCTTGATAAGATCATCATTTTGTTTTAATTCATTTTTATTGGTATCAGTGTTCGATTTTATTTCTTGAATAGCACTAAAGATGTGAGATAATTTAGACTCTGATTGATTTTTTTTCTGTTCTTCACATTGCATTAATTTTTCTTCCAAAGACGCGATGTAAACTTTTGTCGAATTTATGGCTTCGTCAAAGTTCAGATATTTTTCGTTGTCATCAATTTCAGCTTGCAATTTTTGTATCTTTTTCTCGTTCTCTTCAATAGCGTTCTGAATTGAATCGTTTAATTGTATGCTTTCTGTCCATTGTGGCGCAAGAATACAAAAAATCGTCACCCATTTCAAATAACTTTGCATATTTTCTGTATTACAACCGAAGCTAAGAAACACATCCGTTTGCCTCTTGAAGCAAATTAATACTAAATTTCATTTACAGAGCGCGCAGCTGTGCTGAGCTATATTTTTGAATGATTTTAATGCTATCACGACTTGGAATAATCAGCCAATGACGTCAAAGAAATTTTTGTATACATAATTGTATAAAAATATTTATAATAAAAGATTTGAAGAAAGCATATCAGAAATTCAACTATTTTTATACCCGCTATCCATAGGGTAGAAGGGTATAATAACTTTATGGCTCCAGACAATGTATGTTATAGGCCGAAGAAGGCATCTCCCATAATGTATATATATTATTGATTAGGGTCAACAGCCGAGACAATCTAGCCTGCTTCCCTGATATGTAGTATATTTTGTACTCTATGGCATGTCCAAATACCGAATATAGCCTTGTTATATTTTAGTATTTAGTTTTGCCTTTATTCAGATGCGATTCAGCTCTTTTACTTGATTTTTTATGTTTCGCTAATTCTTATCATAACTTCCGCACAGTAATATATTTTTAGAATTTCATTACCAGTTTGATTTTAATGCACCAGATGTTGATGTGTACTAATTGCCTTAATTGAATTTGTATATATTTTCGCATTGCAAATGCATTTTAACTTTCAAGTGGAATCTTGATGCTGATTATGCTGGTCTTTGCATCCGCCTTTTGGAATCTATACATATATATGTTATATTGCATATGAAAGATAAGGCTGATTCTTCACAATTTGCACAAATTGTGCGTTTTATGCTGCAAATGAGGCAGCAGCCAAAGCAACGTTTGATGTTTAATGAGCTGTACAGTTTTATATTCAAGATGAAGAAGTAAGGAAATGAACAAAATAGTGCATATTATCAGCTAACTTCCAAACTATATATAATATTAGGTGCACTTAAAGTTTTTTTTTGCTACACATGATAAACTGAACATAGAGTCGCTATATTCGACAATATGAATTTTCTTTTGCATGGGCTTTTTAAAGCCAAGTGCTTACTCAGCCGTGACTTAATTTCATTTTATATATCGTCACTCCCCCCTCCCTTGCCATCATCTAGTTCTCTCAGTTTAGATTAATCCTCTCTGATGTCTGGCATGATGTCTGCGAGCAAAACTCTCAACTCTGACGATGATAATGTGCTCTGACTTGTGAGCGCTGGCAAAGTCAAAGTTTTTGGCCAAAATACGCTTCGAAAAGTTTTATGACTAGACAGTTTGTTGGGCTCGTCAATATGCTAATAATGTAAACGCACGACCGGAAATTGTTTAGCTATAAACTTTGTTTGTGGTTTTTTCCACATACTACTCCCGATGGATGTTCTTGTCAAGTGAGTGACGAGCATATTCCAAATCTTTGGCTTACTTCAAGAGTAACCTATTTTGTGAAACAAATAAACATTATTGCTCAGACTAAACTGTTTCGGTTTGCAGTACAGAATTGTGCAAAGGATTTATCTCACATGTTCAATGGCCATTTATCTTGATTTGTAGAGCATCTAAACGATGTTTAAATGCTTGCTTCAATCGTTTTGTGTGCAGCATTCGTTTGCCACTTTTTTTTTTTCGTTCTTGTCTCGTCAGTTCACTTGTTCGCTGGGTGGGTCGGTCGTCATGTTTATGCTTGAATAATGTTGACAAAATCGCTGAAGCGACCTGGTCAGCGAAGGGTGCTAAGAGCCACAGTGGCTCACTGTGCAATGCGGCAAAAGATACAAGCCAGTTACACGGCCATGGACATGCAACATGGCTAAAGCACTCGCTTTTAGCTCCAACTACAGCTCCAGTTTCCAGCTACTGTCGCGTCAACATTGCACAGTGGATAAATGTGCATCGCTCAATGGGCATAGCATAACACGCGTAATTTTGGAGCTAGAGTCCCGATTTTTGGTGTCCCGATTTTTTTGTATATAACAATCATAGATAATATGATTCATGAATTTGGTTACAATCAGCAGCTTTGGTAATAATATTTTGTACTCTATGGTATATTTCTAATGAAATAGTATATTGATATACCAAATAAAGCCTTAAGTATGTTTTGGAATTTTTTGGTATTTGCTTTTTGTGTATTTTAAGATTTATTAAGAATTTGTTTGATATTATTAAAAATGGTTGACAATCTGGTATATTTTTGTACTCCATGGTTTATTTTCAATGTAATAATATATTGATATACCAAAGATAGCCTTTAGTACGTTTTAGTATTTTAACTTGTTATATCTTTAGAGTAATTCTGCATTGCTTTGCTCTTTTTAAAAATTGTTGCTGCTTTAATTGACAACATGGTATATTTTGTATGGTATATGGTATATTTTGTAGCCTTTAGTATATTTCATAATTTTTTATTATTATTTTGATTTTGCATATTTTGCTTTTTTTTTGAGTCGAGCGCACTCGACTGTAGCTTTCTTACCGGTTTAGTATTATCCTTATTAGAGTCACTTGAACTTGAGTTGTCATTCTATTTGAATGGTTCGATCTCACTCTCTAGTTGTGAAAGAGTTTCCAGATACAAAATTATAGTGCTTCAAAGAAGAATAATTAATAAAGTGTATTATTTTGCGCAAACATATGAAATTTCAAGATTATTAAAAACTTTGGTAGCATTTATTAATTATAGAAATACTTCATTTATACTTATTGTTTTTTTTTTGACTCATTTGATTCTGCATTGGTAATCGTTATTATATTTTATATTATTAACAAAATATTAGAGGAAAATTGCTAAAATTTCCACTGTGCCGGCGCAACAACTTGCAGACAAATTGTCGCTGCCTGCGTCGCACCGTTTGGGTGTGAAAATGTTGGCAAAGTGGCAATGACAATGGTTAGCTCTGCTGGATCGTTGGTGCTGCCTCACTCATACCTTCTTCTGTTGGCCTCCCGGGCATCGCATCGCATGGCTGTTGCAGTTTTGTATCTTGTATCTTTTTCGTTTAAGCAAACTGGCAACTGGCAACTGCGAACTCACCGCTGTTATGACAAGTGGCTGCACCACCGTCGCCATTCCGAGCCATAAAGCAAATTGATGATGAAAAACTTGCCGCCGCCGTCGACGTCGACGTCAACGTTGCTGTGGCGGTGGCCGTGGCAGTGGCAGTGGCTGTGACTGTGGCTGGGGCATGCTTCATGTTCGTGTCATGGCCTGTTAAATGCTGGCCATAAAAGTGAAAACGCGTTGTCATATTGCGGTGCCGTTAGTTTGCCACTTGCCACACGGTTGCCAACAGAATCATCAGCCATAAAGTGTTGAGTCTCCTTCGAGTTCTTTCTCAGCTCTCTTAACACACCTCAATCTTATCGCTCTCTAGTAGATGATTTCGTCTTAAATGCAGCTGTGACCAAAAATCTTCGCATTGTCATAAATTGTATATTGACAAAATGCCGTTTTTTATTGTAACCATAAACAAAAACCATAATAAACACATATGCGAGAAATGCAAATACAATTTATGCTGGCTATTAAAACACTTAAAAGTTCACCAAAATTAAAAAAATTTAAAGATGTGCATAAATCAGAGAAAAGTTGGTTTAAATCTTAAATCTTTATATTGTTAAAGGTGTTTTTCTTTCTTTTTCATTGGATTTTGTCTTACATTTTTAAAGACTTTTGGTCTTCAAATAGTATATATTATATTTGTATTATATTTCATTTTACTTACCTATTCTTTAAATATTGAACACTTTATTTATTAACCACTTAAATACACTAAGTTTCCTTTACAAACTGTTGCTAAATTCACACTTTTTCAGCATTTAATGATAAATTGCCACTATGCTGAGCTCTGGATAAGCCCAAAAGTTGTGGCTGTAAATAATCGAAATCAACCGCAGAAGCCACGCGTCGTTGTCGTTGTACATCGCTCAAACGAATCGAGCGCGTTGATTGAAAAAAGTTGTAAATTTTTTTAATGTCAAATTGAAATGCAACAACGGAGGAAAAAGCTACCAGAGCCACAACAACGACGATAACAGCGTTGACAGTTAAGGGTGCGTTGAGCAATTGATAAATTTAATGGCGTTACGCATGTCAAACTGGCGAAATAAAAAAATAAAAAAGGAAATGCTTAAGAGTGTCAAATTGGCAGCAATGGCTCCCGCCACAGCAGTCTGTCACACACCTTGTCCTAAATAAATACAACACAGGCGACACAAAAAAAAGGAAGAAAAATGAGCAAAAAGTTGGCAACAACATCGAATGCCAGGAGCTGGAGAAGGAAGCAAAAAAAAAAGGTAATGAGAACAACAAATACGCGTTTCGAACTAATGGAGAGATATGCAAAGTGCCAAAGCGCCAATGCGGCAAGTGGCAAGTGGCAAGTGGCAAGTAGCAAGTGCCAAAGTGGCAACTGGCAGGTGACGTAAATAAATTGTGAAAAATACTTAAGAGCTCTATGATAGATGTATATGGTATGGAATATAGCGCAGTAACAACAAGAATTGTCGGACTTGCCCTCAAAGTAATCCAAAAGTTTCACAAAAATCTTAGGCTCACTTTGCCAAAAGTTTTTCTGCAAAATCATTAATTTTTGTCAACGAATGGAATTGTTGATAAAATTCTTTACACAACAAAGAAGAAAATGTCGTAAATAATGAAATGAGAAAATAAATTAATAGATTGAATTGTATTGTGTTTATTTCCGGATTGAAGTAAAAAGTAAGCTGAAAATGTTTGTATTAAGTGAAGTTTGGGAAGAATTGCTGCAAAGAATTTTAAAGGCTTTGTATAATACCCTTACGATAAGTCAGACTAAATAAGATTCAGAGATTATCATTATAAAAATATTGTAGAGTAATTAAAAATAATTTTGTATTTATCTGACTTATATAAATCAGCTTACAAAGATCTTTGTTCTACATTCTTTGCTAGTTTACTCATAATTCAATTTAATCAACTGAAAAATATTTTCAAATCCAATTCATAAATCATTATTTTACACGTTTTGCAGTGAAGGTAATTTTCATGTCTTCATTTAACGATTAACTCGTACCTATCAATTTCATCATTACAGCCAAGAAGCGATAATTTCATCAACGAGACTTGAAGTAAATTGAAAATGAAATTGAAATTGATTTATGTTCCCCTTAAGATATGCGTATATTGAGTTGGGGAAATTACAATTGCTGTTCTTAACATCTGAGATATGCAAATTGATGATGATGTTGTCTGTCACAAATTGGCAACATTTGATTTGCCATTTCAAAGATATGTGAGTACCCGTCCCCATACTCATACTCATAGTCAGACTGAGACTCGCACTCGTCTTCCGCCAAGTGATATGCAAATAGTTTAGAGGAGGCGCTTCAAGAGTCGACGATGGCACTCACAATTGTCACTCGAGTTGGTTGCATTGAATGCAAATGAATATGAATATGTCCAGAAAAGCGATGAGAGCACAACAACAATGCGATCAAGCAAAATGATGGACTAACAAATACCCTGTAGGCAGCTGGTAAAAGTTTATGAGATTTCTTGAAGCAAAAATGAATATGAGTTCTTTAATTCGATTATGTAAAATAAAATTTTAAAGTTTCGAACACCAATATACCCTCTAAACTGCAAAAAAAGTCTAAATATTTAGAGATTTGGTTAATTATACATTTTGTTAACAAAATGTGAAAATTAGAAAGTGTTAAACTTTAAGATATCCTGTAAATTGTCTAAGTATTATATGAATTGTTAAAATTGATGCTTGTAACTTGCATAATTTGTTGGCAAAATGTGAAAATTGCAACGTTATGAATTTAAAGATACCCTGTAAATGGCAAAAAAAAGATAAATATTGAAAAATTAGGAAAATTGACGCTTGCGACTTCTATAATTTGATGACAAATCATGAAAATTGTAAAGTAGTTAACTTTAATATACTCTGTAAAATGCAATAATATCGAAGTATTGAAAGTAGTAAAAGTGAGATTGGGTGTATAAAAGTAAAAGAAGAAAAACGCGTAATATGACTGCAATGGTAGACTAAAAAATACCCTGTGAATATAATAATGTCAATATTTCTAGTCGAACATACCCTATATGTGAACTACACGTGGCGACTGATCTAAAGATACAAATTGTTTATGCAAGTACAGCAAAAATATGCCTTTGTCTTGGCCTGACAGCTTTAAGAACTGCATGCCAGGAGGCCTCAAAGTGGGAGTGTCGGAGGGGAAGAGAGAGAGAGAGAGAGCAGGAGGCTGCTGCTCATAAAAATATGATTCATTGTAAACACTCGGATTTGAAGAGACTTCCGCTACGCTGCGCAGTGCATGAAATATTTATAAATGCATTCAAGCATTCAAATTGCACGACGATAACAGAGACGGGGTTGGCAAGCAGCTGGCAAAGGGGAAACACAGGGAAAACAGGAGCTGTTTGCACGCTGCATGTGATCACTCATCATCGACAACTTCAAACGAAAAATATGAAACGTGTTGCCACTTTAACTGCCATTTAAATACAATACACACAATTTGCCGTGGCAAAGAAAGACATGAAAGAAGCAACCAGCTGAGTTAAGTGGAATGGCAGTCGCTTGTGACATTTATTGGCCACATTATTTCAGCGCCGTCAGTCAACACTCGAGGGATCTACAACTGCAAGCCAAGTGTCGTCCATTGCTTTTTATTTTTGCATAAAATCTGAGCCAGGTTAAAGCCAAACAACGACAACGACAACGAAGGCGATGACAACGCTGCTCGACGGCAATTTATCAATGCTGCCAGCAGCCTACAACATCTCACAAAGTTTTCTCTCTCAACTCTCCTCCCGCGCCTTTCGACCATAAAAAACTTTTTCGACTGTCGCCGCGGGCGTCGGACAGCTGCAGTGAGAGATGCAGAGCCAGCCCAAAGCCAAATCCAAGTGCCACCTTTTGGGCCATGGAACACGATGCGGCGCTAACGAGGACAAGCGTTTATGTCAAAATCCAATACGTGATGCATTTAGTGAGCTGATTCTCTCTCTCTGTCTTTATCTCTATTTCTTTCTCCCTCTCAACTTCCACCTTGGGGCCATTGAGTGGGCTGAATGGCTGGTTGTGCATATTTTAAATGCATTTCTCGCTGCTGCAAGTCAACGACAGGATTTACACGTTACGCCATTCTTGCTCTAATTGGATGCCTGCCTTCAGCTCATCCATTCCATTGCATTGCATTGCATTACATTGGCATGTTTGGGGCGCACCTTGGAGCTTAAGTGCTTGCCAATGCTTTCTTCCTCAAAGTTATCAAAGAACCCTTTAAGCGTAAACAGAATAACTTACTAAAGCAACACTGCTAAATGCTTCTCGTATCCATATGCATTAATTGAACGCCGTTCTAGCTAATGGCTAAAGCGAAATACTTATTTTCTTAAATAGTTAAAGAGTTTACGTGACAAAGGTTATATTCAACATATTCAATAATAATGTACTTGGTTTGTATTAAAAATTTCTATCTTAAGATCAAAGCGATCACAACAATGGAGTTTTAATCTTTCTACTTCCTTCGCCATTTGCAGTTTTCTTGAATTACTATATTTTGTAAATTAAATTGAAATATTAAAAAATTTAATTATTTTTATTAACTGAAAGTATATGTATATCACCTATTAAATATAAATAAAATATTGTCAATAGATTACTTAAAGTCTATGCATATTAGCTACTAAATATACTAAATTAGTCTATTCCTGAGTTAGATTTTAAATACGAGTATGTATAAATATTTTATTTTTATTCTGTATTCAAGGATATATTTTAAAAAGAGATAAATACAAGGTGGAGACAATACAATCTATATAAATTATGAACAAAGTCAATTGTAAATTATCTATTTATTATGAATATTAACTCATAAATATTTCAGTCAGAAGTATCTTTAATACAAAAATATTTATTTTCTTTCATTCTGGATTTAATGGTTAATTTTAAAAAGAGATAAATACATATAAGGTTGGCAGAATAAAAAGTGAACAAATTAGGAATAGAGACAATTATAAATTATGTTATTTATTTGATTATTATGATGATTAACTTAGCAAAAATCTACAATCCTGGTAGAAGTATCTTTGATACCCAAATTATATTTCCTTTAATTAAGATTACAGATCATCATCAGATTTTTTTTTTTACAAAAGCCAGTTAATTGTCTAGAACTGATATGTATATATGTTAAAGTAAGCAACATATATTCCTATTCTCTTTGCCCTTGTGCTTGTGTCAGGCTGACAAAAGACTAACAAACAAGTCGCATTTATTAGCGCATAAATTTTCGCAGAGTTGTCCTCGCATTGTGTAAATAATATGCGTCGCGTATTGTTGCCACATATCGCTTATCACATTTATCATGTGCACACGGCGCGGCGCCTTTATTCATTCCTCTACTTCTACTTTTTTTGCACGCTGTTGTTTCATATATATACAATACAATATTTTTTATGATATTGAAAAAGCCAAGAAAAGATGGGGCAGTAAAAAAAAAAGTATTTACGATAGGGCAATTTGCATAATGTGCAAATCATAATACGAACTTCCTGAGCCGAGTGTGGGGCATAAATATTGCAACATTTGTAACAGACATCGCCCCAGTCGTAGATAAGTTATCAGCGGGTGAAGTGCACACACGGGGCACACACACACACACACGGTCTTGGATTCGATGTGGCATGTGGCTTGGCAAAGTTTATGCAAAAAGCTCGACAACGGGGGGGAGAAGGTCGGAGTCAGGGCTTTTGTTCGTTGCACATAATAGCTGCAGCTTTAAATAGTCCCCGAGATCTACGACAAGCTAACAAATGTAACTGTGTAAATACCCTGTATGTTTGACAACACAGATGAAGGGGTATGCCAAGCAGTAGAACTACTCAAACAAGCTTATAATCAAGAAATTTTATTTGTAATATAACAACATTTATGAACTCTAACTAGTCAGGTACACATTTCATTCTTTATAGGGTATCTCGAAGCCTTCACTCCAAAGACTTGTCTGCAGCAATTGTTGAATTTCAATTCACAACTTTGGAGCATGTTACAAGTGCAGCAAGTTGTTGCATTGTTGAAGGTAGTTACATGTGTTCTACGCTCCCAAAATGTGGCTATGACAAATTTGCAAGAGGCGAAAAATCAGCGAGCAATTAAACTCACAAGCTCAAGTCGAAGAGGGAGTGCTCTTTAAATTAAGAAATTAAATTTATAGAATTTTTAAAATTTTGTTATTATTGTTTATAATATAAAAGATGCTACAATCGCTTAGAATTTTAGGAATTTGGAAATTGAATTTATAGAAATTAAGAACGTTTTATAGTAAATTTTGTTATTATTAATTATAATATTAAAAGAAGCTACAATTTCTTCGAATTTTAGGAATTATATTTTTAGGAAATATATTTCATCTTGATCATCTTTGTTCACTTCGTTGTTAAAATATGTTCACTATTAAGAAATATATTATATTAATACTCATTCATTGTTTATTAATCTGTCCTCGCTCTTTCATCCTTTAACAAAGTAAGCAACCCCAACCAAGACAAGTGTATTGTGAATGCAAATCCGAACATCGTCTACACTTTTGCCATGCCATTTGTCACATGTGTGGCAGACAAAGCTATAGAAAACATTTGTCTAAAGCTTTAAGTGAATTCTCTAAGCGTTTTCAGCTCAAAGTTCCGGTGTGAACTACCTCGTTGCAGTCACCGCATCAATTCAAAACCAATAACTCAAAAACAAGAATCCAAGCAGAAGCCAGCCAAAAACCCAACAACAAACAGCAATCCAACAATCATGTGGCTGCATTTCAGCTAACAACATTTACTATTTCTCTCCTCTTTTAACCAATTTTTCGTTGCTTTTTGACTTTTGCAATTTCATTTTCCCAGAATTCCATTTACACTACGGCGCTTTGTTCCAAAATCCGAATCCATTCTGTATTCCCCAAGTCACTATCACAAAATAGTAGAGAAGAAGAGGTGTGGCAGGGGGGAGGGGATGGGGGTCAGCGATGTCACGACAACGCTGCTCCCCGAATTGGCAGTGATAAATGTAGCGCCAACCCAAGCCTCAGAGCTCAGAGCTCAGAGCTCCGAGCGTCAGCAATCAGCTGCAGCTTCAAATCCAAAAAGTGTTTGCTATTTATGCACAGGTATGGAAAATTTAGTGCTATGCAAATTTTAGTCTGCTCAACTAGAAGATACTTCGTAGAAGTCTAGCGATTGGTGACGAAGCAAAGTCTTCATTTGCTTTTGATGAATTTCGAACTATTTTTGTTCAAGTTAAGTTAAAATTCAAATTTGAATTAAGTTGCATTGTCTAGGTTATTCTACACATTCTTTATACTCTTCAGAGTTTTCATTTTTTGTGCAATTTATATTTAGAAGTATAGAAATATTAATGCTACATTTTTCTACATATAATTTTAAAATATAATAGATAGAAATATAGAAACATCATTACTACATTTTTCTACATATATGTATCAATAAAATATTCAAATTATTGAAATGCAAGAGATTCACTTACATTTTGTTGAACAGAATTCTGTAAAGAGAAGAGGAAATATTAAACATTAGTTGAAGTTATTAATGAAAAGAGAATAAAATAAATGCAGTAAATTTAAATATTTAAATATTGAAGCAATTCTTATTTAATTTGATTAATTCAGACATTAATTTATGGACCGCAAAGGAAATAAAGTAATTGGATTCAGCTGCCTGTTAAAAAGAGACAACTTCAAAAAGGATTCTATCGAACTAATGAAATTTATTGACAGTGTTCCCAGATGAACACAAGTAGGTATGTCAGATGCATATCCAACATATTTAAAAGATGATTTAACGAAGACGAAAGAATGAAAAAATGAAAACCATAAAAGTGATAATTTCATGTATAGAAAATAAAATGAAAATACATAAAATACCCTTAAGCCTATATATATTTGTAAAATTTTAATATAAATTATAATTTAAATATAAAATAACATTAAACCTATATATTTCTAATATTTTGAATTATAATTTGAAAATGTGATGTTCTTAAAGTAATATATATATTTAGAATATTGTGAATTTTAATTTAAAAATAAAATACCCTGAAATTATAATTTGTAATTTTAAAATAAAATACGATTAAGCCTATGTATATGTATATATTTTTAATAAATTGAAGTATACTTTGAAAATATATATATATATATATATATATATTGTGAATTGTAATTTAAAAATGGAATACGCTTAAATCTATAATATTGTAATGTTGTATTTTGTAATTTATAAATAAAATGCCATTAAACCTATAATATGTTTGTTTTGAATATTGTGAATTATAATTTAAAAATGAAATACGCTTAAAAATGAGTTAGTTATTTTCAATATTCAATTTCAAACACAGTCAGTAATCAAATTAAGATACTCTGCATACTTAGTTTGCAGACAGGGTGCTGGCAAATAGGAATGAAGAAGTAAAGCGAACAGTTCCAGCTCGCTTGACAAACTACTCAACTTGACGCTGTTGCTGTGACTGTGGCTGCTGCTGTGATGACTGCTGCAGGCATGGTAATAATTTTTTTATTTTTCTTCTTTTTGTTTTTGTTGTACTCGTATGTATGAAATGCCAAAGTGAATGCCACAGACTGAATGCTCTGACGACCGACGAGCGACGCCTGATGCATGGATGTCGTCTGGTTTCCACTGCAAGACAAGGCTGTGAATGAATGGTGTGTGAGTGTGCGAGTGTGTGTTAGGTGTGTGTGTGTGTGGCAAGTTCAAGGCAACCCTCTCTCATGTGCTGTTAAAAGTCAGAGGAACTTAACACACTCCGCACAGAGAAGAGCCTGCGGGCATTTGAAAATGCGCGCTATTGAAATTCAGCTACAGCGTTGCTAATTTGTATTTTAAAATATGCGCAATTATAACAGCAACAACAACAGTGACTACAACAATGAACTCAGTGGTGTGTAGTCTCCATGTTTAATAGGCCGAAAAGGGTGCAGACCGGATGAGGGCGATGTCATAACAGCCACGTCTCTACCCTTAAGTGCAGTCTGTGCGTGGAACGCGTGCCAGCTTCGACCCCAAACTTCCCCCGTTTTACATTTATGAAAAATCATTAAAATTATTACATTTGGCTTGCTGACACCTCGTGCGCGGTGGTCGAGACAATTCATGACATTTGTGCGGGGATTAGACCAACAACTGTCACACATTCTGGACTCGAATTACCATTATTAGCATTACGCTTACATTTTTCGGATTATGCCAGCAGTAATTCAGACTTAGGAGCAGCATTCAAGACACCTGCAGTGCGCCTCCTTCCTCCTTTCGCCTCCATTCTAATGGCGAACTTCTTACAAATTCTTCGACATTATGCAAATATTTGCGCCTACTAATGACAGCCGCTTGGCAAATCTGTTTGCCTTCTTCCCAGCGAAAGCGAAAGGTATTTCTTTCACTCTGTCTTGATTAAAATAACAAGAACAAAGCAAGTGTAAGTAAAGGTTGAGAAAAAGCTGTTTGCGGTGCTTCAGCCTAGGCCAAGAGCAACGTCATTGAAACTGAGGCGAAGCCCTTGATGAACAGCAGCTGTTAATGGTTGCTCTTTTGTCTTCAAGCTGATGCCCATTTGGTCTTGTCAAGATTGTTACAACCTATTCAGCTTATAATATGTTTTCTTTCGCAATTTTTATAAGCGGCTGCAGACATTGAAAAATGGTCGAGCATGGTTGTAATTACTTTTGGAAAATGGCAAGTAACAGGCAGGTAAGGTGAAACCTTTATCGTCTAGGGACTAGAATATGCAAGTTCAATATATCGCTGTACTCAAACTTATTAAGTCGCCTTAATGAACTTATTAAAATAAATAAGTAAATATAAAAGAAATATTACAAATGCATGATTATTGAAGATATATCTTTTTCATACATACTTTTTTTTATAAATAACTTTTATATGCTTCGCTTCTGTAATATAAAATTAAACAAGTAACATAAGAAAGCTACAGTCGAAGGTGATCCAGTCGGAGATACCCGGTATCCATTTTCAATAAAACTATAGTGTGCAAATATACCAAAAATATACCACAAAAATACCAAAATATACCGAATTATAGGCTTCAATATATTGAAGAGTTTTAGTATATCGATATAATATTGGTTCATTGGTATATTGATATAGTACTACATTAAAAATATACCGTAGGTTAAAAAATATACCAGATTGTCAGCTAAAGCAGGCTATATCCTCTCAGCTATTGACCCTGATCAGATGTAACTACGAGTATACTTTGTGGGGTAAGAGACGATTCCTTTTACCTGTTAGATACATTTCTAGTAGGTACAAAGTTCTAATACCCTTCGAGTATAAAAAGTATGTTATTATTATTTTATTAAACTTTGTGTGCCATTAATAAATATTCATTGTATTTAAATTAATAATAAAATGTATTAAATTACTTCAAATTATTCACGTAAAGTCTGAGTTGCTCTAACTTTGCATTTTGGAACTTAACTCTCAAATTTAGTTCTTAGATACAAAGGAAAGGATAACTAAATATATAACTAAATACATAAATATTTATTATTGCTAAAGAACCAAAATATATTTTTGTAACTTTTGTAATACAAATTATAATGTTTACGATTCATACCTTTTATTGTTTATTTATTATTGAAAATCTCTGCTTCAATAGTAAAATTTTATAACCCTATCTAATTTATTTTCATTTTAGATTTACTAACTCTGTTTTTTTTTTCTAAACTATATTTCATTCAATTCTGTATTTATTAGCTCTGTTTAACCCTATAAAGTTTATTCAATTTTATTTTGCATTTATTTCCATCAAAGTTTATTTAATTTATGACAGAGTGAGTCCCTTTACTAGCGACTAGAGAGTTTAGCATAATTGCATTCCATAAAATCAAACTTGAGTTGTGACTTTGCTTTTGACATAAATCTCCAGCAAGTTGAAGCTATTAATTTGCATATGGTGTGGGTAAACATACAAAAATTCGAATCGCGTCGAGTCGAGTAAAGCTATTCCCTAGGGATAAGATTGGGCCACTTGAAACGTCGTACGCTGGGCCAATTAAGTAGGCAGCTAGACTAGAATCAAAGAGCGGCGTGGCTGACAAAGCAAACTGGGAAAATACCTCGAAAAAAAACAAAATGGTTCGGCGCCAGCGTTGTGCTGTTTTGCCTTGTGATGTGGCATTGTTTATTGAAATGCTTGCGATGATCGCAAAAGGGATGCGAAGGAGGGAATTGCGAAGCTCTTTGAATGAAATTGCGCGGAAGCACTTGCAGGCACAGTTTATTGGCTTCATTGTGCAACCCTTTTGAGAATATTCTTTGCTTTTTTTTTTAACATTTTGTGATTAGCTCGGGGCGTGTCCAGAGAGCAAGAGAGAGAACCATTCAAGCGGCAATAATATGTTCGCTTTGCATTGTTTAAATTTTACAAATTTATTGCGTTATGCATTCATTACTTGTATTCGGTTTCGATTCATTCGCAAAAATTACTTTAGCCCCTGGCAAATGTGCGTGTCTGGTGAGCATTAAATCCTCAATGTTTCCCAAAATTGGCCAGGCTCCAGCGCCACTCGCTGGCTGCTCATCAAGATCGTTTCGCTTTCGTTAACCCGATCTCTCTTAACTTCGCCCCCTTCCCTTGTTTCCTGGTCTGCGACTGCGACTGCGTCTGTGGCTGTGTGTGAGCTTTAATGATCGTTGAGCTGATGATTTTTTCAGAAGAGATAAGCACGACCACCACCGAAATTGTCAGTATTCAAAAATACTTATATGCTATATATACTAACTATACCCAGTGAGGAATATTGACTTTAAAACTTTAAATTCTTTGTGGGGAAGTATTTAAAAAGTAATATTTTTGCTTAGCTGAAGTGTATAAAACATATTTAAATAGTTTAATAATTGAGAAATCACTTGTTTAAAAAACATAAATCTTTAGGTGTCTATGAATATATTTCTACATTTTTCTAAAAAGTATTATCGACTTTCAATAATTTCAAATTTTTTCCTTTTAGTAAATGTTCAATAAAAAATAATGTTAACAAACAATCAAGCCATTGAACTCTATTAATATACTTCTGAACTTTAACTATGCCAGTTTTTAATAGTATTTTAAATATATTTTAATAGCTAAACAAATTTTAGAGTAAATGTTTCAAGTATTCTTAAATACAACAAAGCTCAATAAGTACTTATGATTTCAATCATAGGTAAAGTTTATTAACAAATAACAAACATTAAAAAAAATGTATTTTCATGGAATCATAATAATTTTTCCAATATAAGAAATCTCTTAAACTAATTTTGTTGTTCGAAATTCAATATCTCACAATTCAAATAATATATGTAGGGTATTTTTTTAGTCTATATATAATTTTCTTTGCCTTTTGACGGACTTTGCTCTCTGGTGGAATAATGCCATAAATGTCATTTATTTTTGTACTCGTAGTTGATTAATTACTTGGACAATCTTAAAAGACACAGCGACTGCCAAGGCGAGCTGTTTGTTGGCTAGTCGAAGAAATCAATCAATCAGCTACTACGCCACGCATATGAAAAGATCAAAGAGAGAAGCTGAGAGGCAGCACTTCAAGGGAATTGAGGGAAAATGGTCTAATTAAAGTGGTGCAAACAAAATCTTGACTTGAAGGACGATCAATGGCCGCACAATGTTGACTCAGGTTCAGGACACATTTTGTGGCAGCCAAAAGAAAAACATCAGCATAAAGAGAATGTGACAAAGAATCGAGAGAGACAAGGAGACAAGTCGACTAAGTGACAGCGTGAATAAATTTGTCATTAGTAAATGTCAAAGATAAAAGTGTGCACAGAGTGTTGCAGCTGCTCCACACAGAAGCGACAGATAGAGAGAGAGAGAGAGAGAGAGAGTGTCTGCTCCAAAAAGAAAACAAGAGCCCATTGGATACTCTCCATATGTTGCTTATTTGCAAAACGAAAAGACAATTTGCATATGCCGCCAGCTTTGGGATGGCAATCAGTTTGGTGTGCTAATTATGAAACTTAATGTGGCATTCAAGGCGAAGCTGTCTTGCAACTCATGTGGCACTCTTGGACTCTCTCCGAGTGCCAAATGCCGCGTGCAACACAATTAACCATGAAATTGAAAATGCCGCCGTCGACGACGACGACGACGATGGCGACGATTTAAAGTCGCCTTCATCTATGCAAAGCAGGCAGGCAGCTGAGTCAGGTTTTCGTATAGCTACTCATCCTCATCCCCCAACCATTAGGCTGCATTCGGATGATTTCCATCCCAATTCTCACTCACGTCCTGCGCCCATTTGTTCCACTTCTGTGGCCAGCAAGGCGCAAGGAAGTGCCAGAGCGTGCGCGTGCCCCCCAAAAAAAAGAGAGAGAACTGTAGCTGACATTACCTCTAGGGGGTAAGCAGAAGGCAGCAGGCAGCAGGCAGCAGGCAACACACCAACAAAATCGCTCTATTACTCCAGGCATTCACCAGGGTCTACTTCCTCCCTCCTCCTTCTTCTTCCCCGTCGGAGACCGAGTTCAAACGTTACGCTCTTGCGCCCGAAACAAAAACCCCATGACATGGCATTAGCCATGCCACTTGGCGGTTCTTTAGTTTGTGACCACAGAAATACGACTACGCACTTCTATATACGACGAGTATCCGAGTATTCCAAACTGAGGACTGGCTTCCCATAATGCAACCGCATATTTAACTTCCTCAAATTGACGAGTTCAATGTGCGCTTTGCAGCGCTGTTTTGACTTCACTTCCTAAAAATAATTTATTTATATATCGATTTGTTGTCATTTATTTTAGCAATATTATAACTATTATGAATGTTCTGCTCTGGTTTTTATGTGTAGTAATTTAGTTGATCAACAAAAAGGTTGAATTTATTATATGTATGCCCGGCAATTTAGTTTTATTTATTTTATATGTATGATAAGTATTTAGAATGTTCTGGTGTTAACTTTTTGAATGCCAACGACCTTATCGATAATATTGCACATAATTATCAATATTGCACATATGCAATATTCCTAGTTCCAGTTCATAATTTATTCAATCGAAGTATCTTGTTTCCATAGTTTTATGCTTACGGTTTATAATTTGAATAAACATTTTCAGAAAAATTAAATTTCAACAATTTTATTCGAATATTTTATATCATATTTAATCATATAACATATATCATATATATTATTATATCATATTTTTTTTATATTTTTATATATTTAATATTTATTTATCTCTATTTCTAATGCTTTCATTGAAGCCTTTAAAAAATAATAAAATAATATTTAAGCAATTTAATTTGTAAATTCTTTGTTCTTTGAATATTTTAGATATTAAATGCTTAAAATATTATACTATTAAACTCATACATTTTTTGTGTTGTTTGCTTGCAAAGTTATAAATGTTTTCAATTGTCTTCTATGATTTTTTCATTGTATTCATGGTTGAAACCAAGTAAATAATCAAATGCAAAAACTGTGACAAAATAAATGTTCATAGAATGTAATCAATTAAATTGCAATTCCTTTTCAATTACTTGAAGCGAAGTTTATAACCCTTACAATACATTCAAATCATGCGAAGAGCATAAAATATTCATAGTAAAAATTTGCAGGCATCTTGAAATTTTAATTTAACATGCTTGCATTGCCGGCGGTGATAACAAATGAAATCATTTCATATTTGTAGCTCTCCTTATTGCTGTAATACTTATGTAAGTCTCTTACTTTGTTGCCATGGCCTTCATTTTTATTGGTGTTATTGTTGTTGTTGTTGCTGCAGCCTGTGTTGTCTGTGTTGCTGTGGCGCCTGTTGCTGTTGTTGCTTTTTCTGCTCCCCAAAGAGCGATTAAGTTGTGGCTTTGACTTTGGGACTATTCAAGGCCGCAGACATCTGCCAGACAACTGATATGTGCACATGAGTACATTCGAATACAGATGTGAATACTATGTGAATACTATGTGACTATGGATGCCACTGTGAATGCCAAAGCCAAAATCCATTCCATTCAGATACCGATTCGGCGTCACAAAGGATGCAACAGCAGCTCTATGGCAGCTCCCAGACAGACAGACAGACAACGAGGTCCAAGCTTGAAAATTATGCGGGGAGAGGGAAAGGGTCAGAGGGTGAAGGGAGGAGGAAAACTGATGAGAACTGAGAGATGACGAACTGACGAGCTGGCATATGAAATGACATTGCCGCTTACACACACCAGCAAGCAAATTAAAGACAAGCAATCAATACTCAAAGGAATCAAAATCAGCTTAAGAATTATTAAGAATTAAATTAAATTATTAAATAAATATACAAAATTTGAACCTATAATTTAATTTTATAAAGTTAAATGAAATATAAGATTTAGAATTAAAAATTAAATTTATAAGATCAATCAAAAAATTTGGCTCTTTCTTTGTAATTAATTTACATGATTTAAAAAAAATGTATCTAGCTTAAATGTATTCTTTCTTCTTTGCAATTATTGATTTAAATCATTACAATTATAATTAGTTTAAATGATTTCCACATTTGATTTAAATTATATTCAGCTCAAAAATATTGTAAAGATGATTTATAAAGTCAACTTAAATTACATACATATTTAGCATACAAAATATTAATTTTTTGTTTGTAATAAATCAAATCAAACAAATCTTAGGAAAATTATAATCGGTTCAAAAATAATATTTATTGTTTGTAACTATTTACAAATTTGATTTAAATTATAGGCAGTTACAAAATTTTGTTTCTTGCTTGTAATTAATAGTTTGTAAATAATTTAAGTGATATACAAAATCAATATCTAAAATATTGTTTAATTATTTATAAATTTGATTTATATTTATGCAATTAAAAATATTTTCTTTCTTGTTGTCGAGTGTAATAAAGAGACATGCATTTTTGCATTGAATTCAATTATAAAACACATTAAAGACAAAGGCAGCGACTGTCTGGAAATCTGTGCATATCCTTTGTGCATTAAAATTGCTGAAAATTGGTTAGTCGTGTCGTCGGCTAGATAAACTTGCCCCTCTCAACACACACACACCCACACACTATGGAAAAATACTCAAGGGATAAGCTTTGAATGCAGGTACAAGCAATGAAGGGGGGTTCGTTGGGAGCTAACAAGTTGTCGTTTTGTTCTGACGCTGAGCACTTTGTGAAAGTGATTTCATCTCTTCTGTTTATACCCGCTTCCCAAAAGGGTAGATGGTTGCTCTAGCGTTTCCAGCGAAATTTGGTTGCGATCGGATAACTAATTGTAGAAAGTATTTAAGAAATACTTTTATATGGAAACGCATACTGCATTCGGGTCTTAGTGGCTTTAGTTGACTATCTGGTATATTATGGTATATTTGGAATGTAATAATATATCAATGTACCAAATAAAACATTTGGTATATTTTTGTATTTTTCAGCAACATTAATTTGGTTTATTTTTAAAATAAAATCATACTGTTTTACTTTTACGAAATAAAAAGGAGTAGATCGACAATCTGGTATATTGTGGTATATTTTGATTCTAAAAGGTTATCAATATACCAAACCATAATATTTTGTATATTAACGTGTTTTTCAGTATATAACAATTTGATATTTTTTCCCTTTCCTTTTTGGAAATGGGTAGCGAGACAATCTGGTATTTAATGACATATTTTGAATATTATAGTATATAGATAAGTATATTAAATAAAGCCTTCGGTATATTCAGTATATTCTCATCAAATTCATTTGGTATATTTAAAAAATAATGCCACATTGTTTTGCTTTTACACGTATCTCACAGTCGAGCACACTCGACTGTAGCTCTCTTTCTCTTTTGTTTTTTTTGGTTCTTGGTTTTTTGTGCTCTCTGGGATTTGGGGAATACATTTAGAGGACTCAAGACGCAGTCGCATTAACTCTTCACCTTTTGCATCGCACTCAGCTCACCAAGCACAAACTGAACGCATTAAAACTTTGCACTAAACGCGCTGCAAGTCCAGCTTTGAATCCTTTGTGGCTACTCCCAGTCGCATTCGCATTTGTATTCGTATTCGTGTTCGAATAGCCGCAGCACATTCCACGAATTTCGAGTGTTTGGAGTGTACGTGTTTCGCTTAGGAATTTCGTTGACATATTGCCCACAGACGGGCGACCAAAGTCTCCAAGCGAAATGTTCTTGAGGAAATGTTAATCAAGCGGTCAGTGTGGAATACGGAACACAACAACAACAACAACAACAACAACATCGACAACAACGAAAACAACAATAACAACGACAACATCATCAACACTCGACTTTTAGTTGCCGCCAGTCAAAAACAAAATAAAAGGCGTGGGAGATTTTCTCTGTCTTCTTTTTTTTGCCCCTTTTGTTTTTCCCCTGCCCTGATGTTTACACTCACGTCGCACGTATTCAGACTATTAATGCCATTCGCCTGTTGGTTTTTCTTCTTCTCAACTTCTCTGCCAACTTCATTTCCATCTGCTTGGCCTTAAAGCTGGCCTAAAAACGGAAGTTTTCCCGTCAACTTTTGTCGTTTGGTTTGTCAGGTAGGCAGCAGGCAGCAGGCAGCAAAGGTAGTCAGGTAAAATGCGGTAATGAAGGAAATGAATTGCCTGCGGCTAACTTAACTCCCAAGTGTTTGGCTAGCTGCATATTTTAGAATGCTAATTGTCTTCATTAGCAAAGTGAACACAATTCTTATACAGCTACGAAGACACACTTCATTTAAAAGCACTCAGATAATGTGCTCACAACATAAGCTAACATTTATTTGTTTACAGAATGAAAAAAAATGCATGAATATGCAATTCCTTTTTAATATATCCGTTTAATATTAAGCAAGATTATCAATAAGTCATAGAAGAATATTGAATTAGAATTATTTTTCGATTACAGCCATTAGTGTTTATAAACACAAAATAATATGCTAACATCAAGAACACCAATCAAAATTGAACAAAGAAGATTTATTCTTAAATCAATATCAAAATTCTACAAAAATTCTAGATTGTTCAATCTTGAAATTCAATATTATGATCTTGTTTCAAGAATGGAAAAATCTCAAAATTAAAGAAGGGAGGCAAATCAATATCAAACATTCTTCAATTTATATTGCTTAAAATAAAATAAGAAAAGTGATTTGTATGTTTTTTATGTTTTAGAATTATAGACATTATTATTTTATAGACATTGCTGTTCAGAATTTAAAGAGTTGCAAAATTTATTTCAATGATTATAACAAATTTTTAGAGATATAAACCCAAAGGAAAAACCCCAAGTCAAGATTTTGTTTAAAAAAATGTAATTGACGTCATAAGCTTCCGGTTAATAAATTTGATATGCTTTATGCTTTGGCATTTCTATTTGTGATCGTCCCTTGGGAATATATGTTGTGCCCCTATATAATAAGTAAGTTCATTAAGATTAGCAAATTGGCTTGATATCAAGTTTGAATGTACGTCATTTGTTGGAAAAAAAGATAAGAAAATTATTTACAATTGTGCAATATTTATGTATTTTTATTATTTATTTATTTACAAAGTTAAAAATAATATAAAATAATATTAAAGCACTAGCAACATGGCGTTCAGCTCTTTGTATTTTATGAAGTGCAAATATATCGAAAATAGTTACATTTTATACATAAAGATAAAAATCGTTTGCATTTTTTTATTTGTTATTTTGATTAAATGCTTGAAATGAATTTAATATTCAGCAACATCCGCAGTCATGAGGCAATTTCCGTTCTATTAACGCAAATTGGGTTCAATCTCGTTTATTTTTGTTATTTTTTTTTGCATCTGCTGTTGGGTGAAAGTGAATGAAAGTGAATCTGGTTGTGAATCAAGTGGATGTCACTCGAGGTCGAGGCTAAAGGGGAAGCGGAGACGGGTGGCTGTTAAACCCTTTTAACGTCAATTAATCACAAATTAAACTGTCGTCCCCAAGCAAACACCAACACTCCCACACACACACACACACACACACACAGTTACACATGTGGACTGTCAACGGCATCATCATAAAAACAAGCCAGGCTATTAAGGCTAAATAGGTAATAAATTTGTCGTTGTCTGGCACAAGGATATTCTCGTATGCCAAAACATGACAGGTTTTTGCATGTCCGTCTAGACACGAGAGCTAAAAACCTGGGGTAGTGGTCAAGCAAAGGGGGTGAGGAGGAGGAAGATAAGGAGGAGGAGTGTCACCCGCATTGCGCTGACAAATCAAGTGGCAAATATGAAATGCTATAAACAATTAACGACATGGCCCAGCCATGACCCAGTTCCAGCTTCGCTCAGCAGCGGAAACGGAACAGATTGCCTTTTATTCCCAAGACAGAACTCGAACCCCCTTTCTGCCACCCCGCTTGGCAGCAGCTGTGCCTAAGCTTGTTCTCCTCTCCCTCTCTCTCTCTCTCTGCGAGTGTAACGAGTGCTGGGCTAAAATCTACGTAATGCAATAAGAAATGGCAAAAAAAGTGAGTACACAAAAAAAAACTCTTGGAACGGAAATGCTGATTGAAATCGTTTCGGCGTGAAATCAATCATCGTACAACGATGTCGACAAATACACACACACACACATGCACACTCACACACTGACACACACATCATGCCCCATGCCCCAGAATGCAGTAACTTTCATTAAGAGTCCTTAATGCGATTTGCAACGCTGACGTTGATGCTGATGTTGATGTCGATGCTGAAGCTGATGTCGATGCTGATGCTGATGCTGATGTCTTTGGCGTCAACTTTTTACTGCACAACACTCGGAGCTGTCTAAATAAGACAAATGCCTTGGCGTTTCAACTTTCACAGAGAGAGAGAGAGAGAGAGACCGAGAAAGAGAGAGCGCCAGTAGTGTAACCAAAGCAAAAGCTAGACAGAAATTAAGTTAAAGAGTTATAGAGACAAAGACAGATTACGAGAGAAAAAATGAGTCAAACTAATGAACACAAGTCGCAAACTGTGAGTTGAAATTACTAGTCTCTTTGATTTTGAAAAACTAATTTAAAGAAAAGATAACATTAGGCTTGAGAAAAAAATGTTAAGTGCAGAAAAGATAAATAAAAAAAAACTCTTAGAGAGAAACTATGGTATGTATATTCAATGAAAAATAAACAAATTATATTACAAATATTTTCATTTAAAAGTTCACTCTTTAATTCAAATGAAATGAGATCTCAGATCCCAATGAAGTTTTATGTATTCTCGACATGTTTTCGTAAAATAGTTTCTTGAAAAGTTTTTATATAATTAAATTATTAAATGCACAAAGAAACTTTATAAAATGAACTGAAAATGTTTGAGCTTAAATTATTAATCAAGAACAGTATAGCTTTTAATTCTGATCAAATATGTTAGGCAATCAAATTTTGTGACCTTTTTTGTATTTAATTTTTTTTTCTATTTTTGGATAAATGTTACATTCATATTTACATAATCGTAGCGTTCACACTTTCCATACAATTAAATAAGTTAATTAAATTATAACATTTTTCAGAGCATGTTATATCAAAGCCCTTATATCAATCTTAATAGAGCTGTCATTTCAAATCCAAAGAGATTTGTTTAATCCCCCTTCTTCAACCTTTTTTCTCTCTTCCACGCCTTTGATCACCCTTTGCGTCATTTAACTTGCTCTCACTCTCTTCGAATTTTACATATATTGAATTGAACATTCCTAATTTCAAATAACCGTCGATGGCTCAATTTCAATCTCATTTTGCATTTTCATGTTGCCGTTGCATGTCTTTTCCCACTCTCTTCTATCCCCCATGTCTTTCCATCAATTTTTCGCTGTTTCGGTATCGCAGTTGTTGTTTTGTTGCTGTTGCCATTTTCGAAATCGAATCGAATTAACAGTGCAGCCTTTTTGCTGTAGTCGTAAAACAACAGCCGGCAATAGAAATATTGTAAACACAGCTCTGAATCTGTGCTCTGGGTACGCAAAATGTTACCCTGCATGTTCCACATACTTTAACCCTCCGATGGTCAATGGGCTGTAAAGTGCACATATGGCTGCTGGCAATATTATGCTGGCTATATCAATCAAACTAAGATTGAATGCACAGTTAGTAGTGAAAATGCAACGAACAAATTGAAAATTATTATTCAGCTGATGCTAACTATTATATTTTGTTGAATTTCTTCTCGTTTTTTAAATTTTAATTTTTAACTATTCAAAAAAATTGATCAGTTTTAAAAACTTTCTAAATAGTATACAGACTTTTAAATACTTTTATATCTTAATAAAAAATCTTTATTTTTTAAATTTTTATTTTTAACTATTTAAAAGTCGCTCTCCTTCACAATCTATGTAAATAGAAAATAGATTTATGTTTAAATTTGTATAAAGATATAATCTATGTAATTGTATAACAAATAAAATAAGAACATATTTATATTAAAATAAATTTATTTTGTGTTTGTTTTACTTAAATATTTATAAAAATTATATTATTTTAAAAAAAGAAACGTGGCAATTTTCTGTACTACATTAAGTTCTTAAAGTAAATAAAATAATGAAAATATGTATATGTAACATTATTATTACAGTTATTTAAATATTTTCAAAAATATATTAAATAATAAAAAAAGAGGGAACAATGATAACTATATAGTTATCCATTACATTTTGTATAACATTTTAAAATAGTTTCAAATATTTAAAATAGTAAAATAATGCACAGCAGTATGGGTTATCCAGCCTACGGGTTAAATTGCAATTGCAAAGCCAACTGCCGCACAAGTTTCAAGTGATTGTAATCAAGCAAACGCACTGAAGGGGCGGCTCTGTTAGGCAGCAGGGGGTCGCCAGCCACGCCCCCTGAAACAGCCCTTTCCGTTAACTATGCGTGTGCATTTTTGACTCAATGTGGGGTAACAACAACAAGTACATACCACGATGAGGGGATGGCGGGGGAAGGTTTCACTCTTCAAGACTTGTGCTGACTGTCCGTCCGCATCCTTTCAAGCATTTAATTGTGAAAAACCTTTTGAGCAGAGCGACGTCAGCTTTCTTATTGTTTTTGACATTAAGTACTACGATGTAGTAGTTGGAAGTCGGCTTCTGGGCCAAGTATTCATTTCCGCTGCCAGCTTCTTGAGGAGCTGCTTAAAGCCATAGTTAGTGCTGGCTACGCTTCTCTCTCTCCAATTAGGCATTGCGCATTAACCGCGCAACCAAGCGATTGACTGAGGAGTGGGAAGGGGAGGAGTAGAGAGGAGGGGGAGGAGAGGAGAGCAGACGAACGGTGGCAGCCGCAGCCACATAGCGGACATGTACCGCAAATCTTTGATGGATTATGATTTATTGGCCCGTTGATGGCTGGTAACGCATAATTAAAAGCAAAGACCCTGGAATCGCTCTCAATGTATCTCTCTCTCTCTCTCTCTCTCTCTCTCTCTCTCTCTCTCTCTCTCTCTCTCTCTCTCTCTCTCTCTCTCTCTCTCTCTCTCTCTCTATCTTGGTATGCATTAATCAATTATCTAGACACTGCAGAAAATATAACCAATATGCTGAGCATGTGTGTGTGTGTGTGTGTGTGGGCAGCTACAATTAAACAAAAGACACGCGCGTTCATGTAAATCACTTTCAACTGGCGTTGCCAAAGGTTTCAATTTTGTGAGTTTACCGCTGCCGTTGCGCCTCTGATTGATGGCCTTCTGCAGCCGCCTTTTGTCTCGACTCTCACTCTTAGTGTCTGTCTCTCTGCCCCACACACTCAGTGTGTTCATGGTTCGAGTTGCAACAATGCAACGGCAGGGCAAATGATAACAATACCAAATGCAGACAACGACTCAAACTCAATTTTCATTAGTTAATTGGGACATCGAGTAACCCTAAAATTGTGTTAGACAAGTAGACAAACAATCCAAGCTGATTTTAACATAATTACAGGCTACAGGATATCTTTGTAAAGTTCGTTTTAAATTACTAAGACAGCTTATGATATTATGATATTTGTAACGTTTCAATAAGAATAACTTTAACTTTATAGTACACAAATAACAAAGTTTAAATATACAAAGTTAACTTCCTGCTCTATAAAGTGAGCGGAGCTTGAAAGTCAAGAATCGTCAATTTATCAATATAGCACAAAATATTGACTAAAGATATACGTACTACAAATTAAAGATAAACATTGCATAATTATTTTTTCGATAGTAAATTAAATCTTTTCTCAAATTGTCAAATTTATCGCGTATCAAAACTAACAACTCAGAGCAAATGTTCTGATTAACCTCACTCATTAACGGCTTAAGCTAAACTAAATGGCAGCACTGGCAGTCAAATGGCAGTACTGCACTTTGGTGCGAAACCCGATTTGCACGCAAAACGACCAAAATTGGAGGCATGTTCGTCGATTTCGCTGACTGTGCAAGCTCTTAGCATATCGCTCACTCGCTCACCTCATTCGCTCTATCTCGCTCTTTCAATTTCAATATTTCCATACAAATTTGCCTTCTTTTCTGTTGTTACGCTAATTGTCAAATGCTTTCTTACTACAAAGCGCTGCTTTGAGAGAGCTTACATTCAAAAGCTTTCCCGCGAGCTTTCTACTACTGAGCCGCTGTTACTGTATATTGCGACAAATTCGTGATGAACAACAACAAATGCGCTGTCAAGAGGTTGTATTTCGTAAGCCTGCATTGCGCATCGCAGTTTTTGAGCTTGATTGGCATGCTGTCTGTTGATATTTATAGTGCACAGCTGGTCTTAGGTTAGACGCGGGCTTACTTACATTAAAGTTCGTGTAATATTCATTGTTTTAATAGGAATTGAAATGAAGTTAATATGCAAAAACATTTGGTATTAAATGATTCACTAAATATGATATATAAATTATTACACAAATTAGACAAAATTGTTTGTTTTAGAACATTTTCATAAACCTACTCAAAATAAGGTTAATTTTTCTTAGTTTTTATTTATTAATTGTCAGCCAAAGCAATCAAGTTCTCTGTTAAATAGGAGTTTTTGTCGATACAAAAGTGTTTCTTTAATAATTTTGACAATTTTTATCCGATCGTAACCAAATTTTCGGGAATTAGTCACAAAGTCATTATACCCTACTACCTCTTCTAGAATACTATGTATCAAATTGAATTAAGTTTTCAAACATTAAATACGTCAAACCGAATTCCCAACACACAAGCTCAATGAATCATAACAGAATAAATATATATAAACTTAGGCATTCACAAAGTTAATCAAAATTCTGTCAGATTTCTTATCAACTCGCAAAAAAAACCAAAATCCACAAATCCTGATGAGTTTATTTGCTATAGTAACTGCAGCTCGAATCCCTGCAGTTAATTGGCATCAAATAACCAAAATCGCAACTAAAGATCAAAAAGTTGCAGGCATCATCAGGGGCTTCCCTTTTGACTCTCGAGCATGTGTGAGAACAGAGACGTAATTAAGCTTTGGCCAAAAAGAAGAAAAAAAACGGAACTGGCAACCCCTATATGACAAATCTGATTCTCAGATTGTTGGCTGCTGCTTTGCTTGTTGTTAATCTTTTCGTTAAATAAAACCAACAGTGAAACACGCAAGATTTTGTGTAAGCCGCTTAGCGAAAACCCTCGAAAACGTTGAGCGTTGCCTCTTCAATTCTCAATCACAGAACTACAATTCCCATTTTTATGACAATTCCTTTTTTTGTGAAAGAACAAAATATATAAAAAGACAACTTTGCAATCGCTGAAATTTTTTAATTATTATTCTCAGACGCAATTCGAGGCTGAAAGATTTCTTCGCGACCAAAACATTCACATGTTAAGCCCACGAAGTTGTCGTATCTGCAATGTCATTGTCATTGGCGATTACAACAGCAACACACACACACACACACACAAAGTAAACAGACAGATGGATAGACAGAGAGAGAGACTGTGTGACAGTTCAACGGATTACAACTGCGCTGTGTTCCCAGTCGCTTGACCAAACTCTACAGTTGTTTCAATCCTCGGCACATGTTTGTGTTTAGCTCTCCTCTGCTTACATACAATCAGCGGGGGAAGGGGAAGCCTTAAGCAAATCTCATGCAAACTACTTTGCCTGTCATCAATCATCGTGTCCATACTATAAATGTTGTTCCAATGTGCGTTTCATTACTGTGTTTAGCTCGAAGACGGTAGCGTTTAGTTTACGAGTATTTCGTGGGGGTAATAAGTCTAATATAGATTGATGTAGAAACAATCTTAAGCTAAAAGATTATAGCCTAAAAGCCTTGTATAATATTGAGCTAATTTGCACAATCATAACGTTGTGCTGGGACAAAATATGCGGAAATAAGACGAGGTGAAGCCAAGTGAAGTTGCTGGGAAATAAATTTACTTCAATTTTAGACAAATGATGAATGAAATATTTGAAAATGTGATGAATTCATACAATAAAATATAAAGTCAATAAGTTTTAGTAATTGCTTAAGTATAGTTAAATAATTTCTTAGAGCATTAAACAGCATAAAATCAAGTGAAAATAAAAGAAAATAATTCAAATTCTGAAAAGTTATTTAAAAATGTTATGATCACAAAGAAAATTAAGTAAGCTTTTTAAGATAATTTTTACTCAGATTTAAGTACTATCAAAAAAATGACTTCATAATGCATTAAGTGGCATAAATAAAAGTTTATTTTAAGCAAAACAAAAATACTAAAACTTAATAAAATATTTTTTTTCAAATAGAAATGCATACACTCGAATAAAATTAGTTTAAAATGTCTAAAACATGATGATTCAAGTAAAAATAAAATAAAATTTTTCAGATGCACTTAAGAAAATGATGTCAAACTAAAATACAAAATAAAAATATAATAACTACGAAATTAATATACGGAAACAATACTAAAAATATACCAAAGGTTACAAAATTACTAAAACTTAATAAAATGATGTCAAACTAAAATACAAATTAAAAATATAATAACTACGAAATTAATATACGGAAACTAAAAATATACCAAAGGTTACAAAATTACTAAAACTTAATAAAATTATGTTTACTCAATTGAAAATACATACAAATAAAATTATTATATTTAAAAGTGTCTTAGTCAGTTATAGGGACTCTGATTTAAAAGTATTTCAAGTAAGAAAAAATGTTGTCTTCTCTTTATGCAATTCTAATTATAAATGCACTTTATACCTTTAAGTTTTAAACCCATCTCAAGCTCATCTCATGTTCATTTTTTTTAACCATTCGACTTGTGTCCCCTGTGCAACTTTGGCGAAAAACTCTGCTGGCAAATAGAAACCGCAGCACGTTTGACTGCGGTTTGTGTGTTGCATACTTTGTAGCGTCGTTTATTTCGAAATCTTTTCATCGAGAGAGCACCTCGACTCGATTTGACGATGATTTGGCTAATTTCGCAAAACGTTGAGAAGAGCAACAATTGAGACAGCCAGAACAGAGAAAAAAAAAGAGATATCAAATGTCCGAAGAGATTTTACAAAATACAAGTGTAACTTAAGTCTGTCAATATGTCAATAAATAAGTGCTAATTCTTAGAAAATATTTCCTGTTTTCTAGCGAACAAACTACACATGAGTTCATTCTGTGCTGTGTGTTGCCAAATCTAGTTGCCAGCATCTCTACGGTGTGTGTACCTGAAATACCTGCAAGACATGACACACCGACGGTTCCTGTTTGCTTTTTATGTTGGCTTTTATGCTGTGGTCCTTGGGTCTCTCGTTCGCTCTCTTTATCAAGCAGCGCATATCAAATAAATGCGGGATTATGTGAATATTTCGCTTAATGAGAATTTTCAGACCACACTGCTGCATTTTTTCTTTCTCTCGTACTGTGTTTTGTTTTTGGGATGCCGAAAAGACATTAAAACCGAAAACTGACCAAAAGCAGGAGCTGCGTGCCACCGGATTCTCACCGACATTGACCTGAACTGAGGCTGAGGCTGAGGTCTTTTGCCCTCTTGGCATTAAGAGATGCCTATCGGTGACACCTGAACGAGACGAAGAAGAAGGTGAAATGCGATCCGATATGATGCCGATCCATGGCACTCATCGTCGTCGGCGCACTTTGCTAAAAAAAAAAATAAAATTATTACTCTCCTCGTACTCACACACTCTCCCTTCTCGGTAGCCAAAGACCAACATTTCTTCATCTCATCTCGAACTTCGGCTATAGAAACAGCTGGTATTGAGTTTCGTGGCAGTTTTGTTAGCCGTTGATTTTTACCTGTGTTTTATTTAGTCGACATTTATCTTTTCTTTTATTGGACTTAGATTACCCGGTACCCATAGGATAAAAGGGTATTATAATTATATTTAGAATGTAGTACTCTTTGAATATACTAAATGGAGGATTTGGTATATTTGTAGTATATGTAGAATGTAGTACAATATCAACATAACCAATATATAATTCTGTATATTTTTAGTATTTTTAGAGTGTAGCACTATATCAATATACTTGGTATACTTTCAGTATTTTTAGAATCTAGTAATATATTTAGAGTGTAGCGCGTATCAATAAACCAAACATATAATTAGGTATATTTTTAGTATTTTTAATTTAGTATATTTGGTATATTTTTCGAATTTCTAAAATGCAGAATGTAGGACTATATCAATATACTAAATTTAGAATTTTGTATATTTGTAGTATTTTACAAATCTTGTAGTATATTTAGAATGTAGTACTATATCAATATACCCAATATAGAATTTGGTGTTTTTTTTTAGTAATTTTAGAGTGTAGTACTATATCAATATACCAAATATATACCTCGGTATATATTCAGTATTTTTAGAATGTAGTAATATATTTAGAGTGTTGCGCTTATCAATAAACCAAACATTTAATTTGGTATAATTTTAGAATTTCTAAAATGCAGTTCTATATTTAGAATGTAGGACTATATCGATATACCAAACTTTTAATTTGGTAGATTTTTAGAATTTTTAAAATGCAGTTCTACATTTAGAATGTAGTACTGTATAAATATACCAAATGTAGAATGTAGTATATGTTAAAATTACTGTTTAGCTCTTATTATAAATGGGTACCGGGTATCTCACAGTCGAGCACACTCGACAGTACTTGTTTTTTGTTTGAGAGTGAATGTGAGTGCCATTGTGAATGTGAGTGCGAGTGTGGTGTCTGTTTCGGTGCTGTGTTGTCGGTATCTCAATCGCTCTATCTGGCTTATTTTGTTAACTTCCTTTTTCCGTTTCTCGTGTGGCGTTGTCTTCGTCTTTTGTTGCGCTGCTTTTTACGCTCTATATAGATTGTTTTGTCTTGATATCATGGCATTTATTTATGCTAACGTAATTTATGCTCGCTGACATTCAAATAAATTGAAATAAAATATGTCCCCGTCCTTCAGAGAATGCGATACGATACCATTTTACCATGCAACTCGTCGACCTCATTTCCATTCCGAGTCGTGAAAGTTCTTCACCTTCTTAACGTTATCGAATGTCACAAATATTGAATCTACAAAATGAGTTCACTAATTGACTTGGGACTGGACAAGTTCTATATTTTTGGGCATTGTATGTTAATGAGGAAGTGTAAAATAAATTACAAAATAATTGGGAATAAGAAACTTGAGTAATGTGCACAATTTGTGTTTCAATTTCACATATGATGTATGGATATAATTATGGAATCCCACCTCGAATTAAGTGCTAAACGTTTTCCATTAGTCACGCCTAATCAAGGTCGATTTATAACTATTTTTAGCTGCAATATTCCTTTAGTTTTCTCAGCATTTTCCCTAAACTAAAGTGAGAATTACTCAGCGCAATTATGCAGCTCATTGCCCTTGAGTTATATGATGGTTATTGAAGCATATGCGCTGTGCATATAGACCAATGTTATAAGGTAACATTGCCACAACATTTATGGTGTGTGTTGCACACACATGTGCCCCAAGCACGCACTCGCAACTCGCAACTCGAATGCTTGAACTAAATTCGTGGCTCTCAACTATTTATAAATGTCAATTTATTAGACGATTTTCGGGGTTCGTTTCCCTCCAGACACATGTGATCGGCATGTTTTTTTTCTGTTTTGGTCTGTTTCTGTCTCAGTTACTCTGACTCTGCTCTCTATTCTCTGGGCATGCGCAACCGGGCGACCCGCTCTTATTTCGGGAACTGCCAAACCCATATAAACTCGAACATACTCATATTTATTTCTAATGCGCTGCCACGTCAGGTAGCCCAGAAAATGAGGTGTGCATGCGATGCATGTGCCCAGATGTGGGCTGCACGGTGTCTATTCAAATACCCTGTACTTGGAGAAATGTGACAAAGAGGGTAGCTGAATTTAGTTTCTCAAGAGGTGATAGGTAAATATAATTACTTATTTAATAAAGTTGTACTAAGTTGATTCAATGCCAGTCTCAATTTGCAAAAATGAAGAAAGTCATTGGAGCACTGAACATTGCATAATGAAATTACTTTTTAAAGATTGATACAGTTTGATTTAATTTCACATTTAATTTACAACAAAATAATGAAAATATAATCAAATGAGGAAACGAAAATAAACACTAAACATTGCTTAATGAAATTACTTTTTAAAGATGGCTACAATTTGATTTAATTCCAGTCTCAAATTACAACAAAATAATAAAACTATGATGAAATGAAGAAATTCGATTAAACATTAAACATTTTCTAATAAAATTATTGTTTAAAGATTGATAGAACTCCTATTGTGGCTCAATAATTTTATTGTTAAGCTTTTAATCAAGAAAATTATAAAATAAATATATGACGAGACTTATAACTTTCTTATGAGCACCAAAGTCAATAATTGCAACCAGCCTTTATTAAAGTTTGATTACGTGAACAAATTGTTGTTCTCTCAATGTTCTCTTAAATTCTTAGTCTAAACAGAACCATTAAGCCATCTATATCTAATATAAGATATATACTATATTATGTTATAATCAAAATGATCATGAAATCCTCTTAAATAAGTTTCAGTTGTCTTTATTAGGTGCTAAGAACTTCGTCGATAAATTTAGTTTCAATTTTAGTCAAAATGTGCTCTAAGAATCAAATATTCTATTGCTGATTTCACAGGCTACAGGGTATCTTTGTTTGGAGCACGACTTTCACATTCGAATTAGTTTTTTTTTTTTTAATGGAATATGTCATCGAGACGTAGCACACGACTGAGCCAGGGACTGAGTCGGCAACCCGATCCATTGACTGACTATAGAAATCGACCATCATCACATGCACACATGTCTGTATGTAACATAAGAATGTATGTTTGTATGTTTAGATATTGACGTCCACATCTAAATCCACATACATTAGCTTTGTCCACATGACTTGGCACACTTGGCAGAAAAGTGCCTCATCATGCTTCAATGTAAATTCATCGAATTGAAGTTCACACACCGCAAAAGGCAAAACCTAAAGATGACGATGATGATGATCATGATGTTGATGAAAATAGGTTGATCATTATGATGTTAAAGTTGGAGCAAGAATTGGGAATTGCTGCCACGGTCTGGGCATGTGTTTTAATTAGAATATCGTGTGTTGTTTGGCTTTGGCAATATAACAAACAATGCTTTTTAGATACGTAGTCTGTAGTACGAGATGTGTATGGCCGTGGGTGGCATTCTCGATGAGTCGACATAAAAATGAATTCAAGTTATGGAGAGCCATAATTATTACTATCAGCAGTTGCCGTTGTCCTCTTAATGAAGTAATCAACAAATACAAAAACAAAACCAAGACAAGTACGCGTCTACCAACATCTAGAACTTCTCCCATGGGGTGAGAGCTCCTCTGTGAAGTATTCATCAGATTGGTATTTAAACAGCTAACAAGTTGTTATTTCGGTGCCAAGATTTCTTCTTGACCTGCAGACAGAGAACTTGATAAGTTTGCCTCATACACGAGTCAAGGAGTTGGGAAAGCTGAAGTTCGCTAGAACGAAAACTTCCATAAAATAGAGATTGTTTTATAGTCTTTATCCATGTTTACTATATGCGGTATGAATCAGCTAAATGTTAATTTTATAGCTTCCTAATTATATTTATTTGCTTCTATTTTATGGCTGTTGATTAAACGAATTGTTGAAATATCTTGGACAGCACAAAATTCATCAAGAATAACGTAGTAAAACAAAAATGAACAATTTATAATAATAAAGAAACAATGAATGGAAGAAACCACTTAATTCCGAAAGCAGAAACCTAATCAATTGTTAAATGTAAATATGGAAAATTCCCATAAACACATTATAAATTATTCACTAAAGCAGCGGGTCCTAAGAAATAGAATTTGCAAATAATGTTCAAATTTATCTTATACGCTCTTGGTTATTAAACATTATTAAATACTTTATGATAATACTTGGAATGTTCAATCTAAATTAAAATCATAATATATTTATGTGTAAATTAAATTAAAATGTTCATTTTAAATAAAATAATATATTCATGTATAAATGTAAAAAATATGATATTTTATAGAAAAATATTAAAAACATCAACGAATTTTTAAGAATTTTACATTATATTTTAAATCATTCGGTAAAGAAACTTGTCGTTAAAGTTAGATAAATAAATAAGACAATTTAGATTATACTTTCAGGAGTATTCAACATTATGTAATACTATATAAAATACTGCAACGTTTGCGTTAACTAAAATACTGTATTATAAAAATAATAGTTCAAACATATTATATAACATATATTTATATATTAAATTCGCAACTTTTTCTCTACTTAAAATACTATGTTATAAATCGAAATTCAGATATATAACAAAAGTCTTAACAGATTCTTTTAGGTCTGTGTTGTGTCTCGACTCATGTTGCTGATGACTCAAAACCTGTTGCCAGCTGGAAATGTTGCTAAGCATGCAACAGCACACGTGCTGCTATTGAAATGTTTGGCAATGGAACACAGCTGTAAACGAAACGAGCTGAACTGAAACAAGTTCCACAAGTGCCGAAGGCACAACAAACGACGTCGACGACGACGACGCTTCGTGAAACGAACTTCATTTACAGCCGGACAGCGAATGCGAAGCGTGGGAGGAGAAGACGGCAGCAGCAGCAGCAGCGGTGGCGAGTCATGTTGATGTTGCACATGACCGTGGAAGTGAACTGAACTGTTGAGGACTGCCTGACAGAGTGGGAGGTGAAATGTGCCCAAAGGAACGGAGGGAGGAAGGGAGCGTGAGTAACACCTCAGGTAGGACACAAACACACGAGCAGTTGACTTCATTAGAGGCGAAGGCTGGACACTTGAACGAGGTGACAAACAGCGAGCATAGTCGAGTGCAATGCGCCTAATGACACAGAGCTACAAGGCGACAGAGCGACAGACAGAGATAGAGAAATATAGGTGGGGAGGAGGGAGGAGAAGGGGAGGCATCAACTCTTTTTGGGGCTCAATGTTGTGTCATGTGCGTGCGTGATAATGATACGAGCTTAGGTCCTGCTGCTTGACACCAGCAGCACATCCTTTAAGCCCTTGCCACAGACTGTTGCACACACAGCTGGATGACTCCCGATGACGGACGCTAGCCAAAGGCATCACGATGCACGATGAGCAGAAACAGTGGCCAACCATCCAGCGGACACCACAAAACAGAGCGAGAGAGAGAGAGTTAAGCGACGATATGGCGTGTCAAAAAGTTTCTGCTCACGTGCCTCACATGCAACTCCATTCGGTCTGTTGCTGTTGCAAGTGGAACTGAGAATTGAACTTGGATTGAGTTTTTTTTTTTCTCATTTGTGGGGGAAACAGAACATTGCGTGTTTGGGCTTATCGCCGATAGGGGCTTAGGGTAAAAGGCGTTAAAAATGCTAAATGCTCATTTGGTGCAATTTATTGGCAGAAAATGCCAAAGTCACTCTGTATTTATTTATAGCTGCCACACGTGTGGTGATTACTTCATTCCCATATCTCCCCTCCATTCCTTACTCCAACTACCAATTCCCAATTGTGTGCTTGAATTTTAAAGCAAACCCACGTGCAAAAATACCTGAGCAAATAGTGAGATGGTCTAGTTGAATGTGCAAAGATAAAGATAGAGAGGGAAAAGGTGCAACTGCTGCTCTCGCTGCTCTGCTCAACAAAGTAACTCTTGCAGCAATGGGGCCAACGAGTTTTTATGCAAATGCAACAAAACATTAAAATAACATAAATATGCAGCATGAAAAATGTGCAACGGTTGCACATTGCACCATCCACAAAGCTGCCTCTGCCACAGGCTGCTTGCTGCTTGCTTCAAACTGCCCACGTTACAGTTGATCCTTTGGCCAACATCAAAAACAAAAGTAAAAAAAAAACAAACACAAATTTACTGCAATTGCTAAGACAAGTAGGCGCGGTTCGGAATTTATTCAATATTATTCTATGATCTATGGCAAAAGTGGGCTGCAAAATTCGCGTGAATTTGTTTGAGAATTTATGCAAAAAGTGTCGTTGGCAAAATATATAAATCTTTAAATCTCTAAGAGAAATTGTCTGAGATTGTAATGAATTTGCTTATGGATGAGCAATAAAGCCAATTATCTTTTAAATTTATAAGGAACAGTAGCAGTAAATAAAACTTTGACCAATTTTAAGTTTGATTGAAAGTGTTAAAAATGGAAATAAATACAACAAAATAAAGAAAACAATTAATTATATATTTTAAAAATGAAATAAAAATATGCAGCCACAACGAAATATTTCAAGCTACAGCAATTTAATTGATAATGATTTATTATGCATAAAAATATTTGGATTTTAATGAAATAAGATTGTAGCTTTTATAAGAACTGCAACTAACGTTTTACAGTTTGTACAAATAAATAAAATACAAACTAACATAATCAAGAGGAAAACTTTCAGACAAATATTACCTGCTATAACTTGATTATATAATTGCTCAATTCAATAGTTGGGTAGTCATTATAATACTACAGATGCTTACCTGCAAAGAAAAAAAAAATTAAAAATACAAATTACAAAAAATTGAAAAAAGTTAAATTAATTTAAAACAAGTAAGAAAGTTGAGAGTACTCAACTGTGAGATACCTGCTACCCATATTTAATGAAAGCCAAACAGTGCGGTATTAAAATACCAAATGTTTATTCTAAAAAATACTAAAAATAAACCTAATGCTCTATTTTGTATTATGTAAAAATACCAAATTAATATACCATAAAATACTGAAAATATACCAATTACTATATTTGGTATATTGATAAGTTCTACATTGAACAAATATACATGGTGGAAAATATACCAAATTGTTAGCCGAAGCAGCAGTTTTTCCCATACAAAAGTATTTCTTGTGCTACTTTTATAACCAAATTATAAAATTAAAAATTATAGTTATTCTTATCTGTACGAAACTTTAACTTCAAATTTACAGTTGTTACTTCATGTTTATATATTCAATTATTTCAAAATTCTTATTTAACAAACATTAAATATTAATTTGTGTTCGAAGAATAATTGCTTAAATTTAAAGGGAAGTCACATTGTCATATGTATGAAATTCTTTAGATTAAAGATTATTAAGGAGGCGGCAAGAGCGTCGCTTCTTCGAAGCTATAATTGGAGATTTTGCCGCCGGTCGAGAACACTCTTACTCATCTTATTATTGCATTTTTGGATTGTTTAATAAAAAAACAAAATGTGCGACATTTTGAAAAGAATTCCATCGTAGGAAGTGACGAAATATGCCGTCGAGCAACGAAAAATGCAACAAATATAAAAAAAGAGAATCTTGTGCTCCGCCCGGGATAATAAATTTCAAAAATTCAATCATAATTGGCAACAGACAGTGAAGAATGTTGTCGCTTTGCCCTTGAAGTGGCAACCTCCAGTTGCGCTACAAAGCGAGGCAATTAGATAGGAGAAGAGTGAAGAGAGAGAGAGATGGAGGAGAGAGAATGCTTCTACAAAAATATAAATGCCTCACTCAGCGTTTGGCTATCGAGGGTAATTAATAAGGCAATGGCATTGCAATTATTTCTTCAAGCTAATCGTGGCAAAACAAATTTGTGGCATGTGCGCGGCACACACGTTGCATGCAACTCTCGTACGATACAAGCATTCGATTACAAATTGCGAATTGCAAATGAACGCGAATCGATTAAGATGTTGTTGTTGTCTCGACGTTGGCAAAACAAAATATGAAATGAGCATGCAAATATGAGGGAAAAGTCTGTTAGGTAAATGTGCTTGCTGCACGTGCTGCAAAGCAAGACAAGACTTTGAAGCGTTTTTGTTCTAGTGTGGAGTGAAAGTTTGAAGGCAATTGTGTGGCATGCAACAGGAACAGCAACAGAGTTTAGCGAACAAAAGAACTGAAAAATGTTTATTTAAATGCGAATACAAAATGCGTTGCAGACTCGGGATTCGCGAGCCAGAGTCAAAGTCTAGGCTTAGCTTATAGCTAACTAGCCAGCATGTTGGCATTCAAGCACTCAATGGAAGGGGCGGGTAAGCGGGGGCAGAGGAGACAGGCAAGCAGCCACTGATTGCCCAGGCCATTAAGTGCAGCAACCGTTGAGCATGCGCAGCACTCAGTTGCATGCCCCATTTGCAGAGGAGAGAGAGACAGAGAGAGAGGGGAGTTTGGCGCAGGTTCCTTGCCTGCTGCTGTTGCTGCCATCGTCATCGCCATCGCCATCGCCGTGTGTAAGCGCAGCATAATGAGCCGCGCAGTTACATTTATTTTAAATCTGATATACATATTTCTCGTTTCTCTTTCCTCGCTGCTGTTGTTGTTTTCTTCTGATTTCTGCTCGCATTGTTGTTATTGGGCCTTTGTTTTTGGGCAGGCTTCAACAAGAGTAGCAACAGCCAAGGCAACCGACAACGGGCAACGAGCAACGCTCAACAGCGGCAACTGCGGCAACTCAATGGCCATTGTTGGCCGCCGTCGACGTTATTGCTGTTATTGTTGTTGTCGTTGCGCAGCCGCTGGCGACTTGCAACTTGCAACTTGCAAGCGAGACTCATGCAATTCTTTGCCTTTTGCTAGCTGCCTTTTTGATAGAGTTGCAGTGTATTTTAATTGGGCTTGTTAACAATCTTGTGAATTTGGTTAGGCTGAATGTATTGGGGGAAAATATACAAATATAATATTGCATACATTCTGATAAAATGTCTTGTGAAAGATCCAAACGAAACTTTTTTTTAGTAATTATTCAAAGAGATAAGTTTATATTAAAAAGGAAAGAAAGCTTCAGCATTTGGAAAAGGACAAGGAGCTTAGGTGACAAATAGAAACGCTACAATCGATTGTGCGCGAAAATGAATATACCGAAAGCTATATATGGTATATCGATAAATAATCAAATTTAAAATATACCATTAAGTACAAAATATGCCGAAAGCTATATATCGATATACTATTACGTTCTAAATATACCATTAAGTACAGAATATAAAATTACACACAAAGTACACCACGGGGAACAAATTATATTAAAGGGTGTCTATGGCATATTCATTTACTATTACTTTCAAAATATACCATATAATACAAAATATACTGAAGGCTACAACAATTTTTAATAATGCTCAAAATATACCATAGAGTGCAAATTATACTATTACGCACAAATATACCATATAATACCAAATATACTGATGGCTACAACAATTTTTAATAATGCTCAAAATATACCATAGAGTACAGATTATACTATTACGCACAAGTATACCATATAATACAAAATATACTGAAGGCTGCAACAATTTTTTATAATGCTCAAAATATACCATAGAGTGCAAATTATACTATTACGCACAGAATATACCATGAAGTAAAATATATACATGGTAAATCGGTGTACTTTTGCTTTTTATATGTATATATACCATACAGTACAAAATATATACTTTTACGCACAAAATACCATGAAGTAAAAAATATACTGAAGACTATACATGGTAAATCGGCGTACTCTTACTTTATATATGTATGTTATACTATACAATACAAAATACATATACCATATTGTCTACCAAAATTGCACCACCTATTCGATTTTTGCAATATGCCAAGCGCACAGAGAGTCAGTTGGATATGGCTTTATTGTATTGACTGGTCAACTTTATGTTAAAGAAAAGTATTTGCAATTCGTTGTGCGCAATGCATTTAATTCGATCTTGTTTCGGCTTGAATGTACTTAGTTGTATTGTGTGGCCATTCAGAGGCTACGCATGGCTGGCTAAACGCAAATGTATGCAAAGCAAAGAGCCATTGAATTTGCACAGAGCCAGAGCCAGAGCAACAGTTGAATGCATGTGGAAGGGGGCAGCAAGATGTTTTGGGGCTATGCGGATTGGTAGCGCATTTTGAGCCTAAAGAATGGTTGCAGATTCTTGCGTCTAGATTTTGTTTATTTTTATTTTTGTTTTTTTTTTTTTTTGTGTGCGATGTGATGCAGCCGAACAATGCACATGAATAATGTGTGAATCGCGTATTGAAACCAAAAAAAAAAAAAAATAAATAAATAAATAAATAAGGAAACCTGTGCAGATCTTGTGAATTGTGCAGAGTTTGGCATTAATCAAAGCTCAGTTCGCCGCCTCGTAATGGCCAAAAAGCAAAGCAATGTTAACCAAACTAGAGACGGAGGCGAAGGCGGAGAGTTGGAGACGGGCTCCCTACAAAGAGCCACACTAAATGCAAAGGTAAATACCACTGCCATTGGCATTTCACACTTTTATAGCTGAATGCTCGAGCTGGAGTCGAAGCTGAAGTTGGAGTCAGAGTTGGGAGTCCAAGTTAAAGTCGGCTGGTTATTGATTTAAACAATTTTTGTTTGGTTTTGTTTTTGTTTTTTTGGAAAGCGTAAACTTTGTTTTTGAAATTACAATTTTTGAGCAAACTTCAACATCAACTCGGGGGAAACGAGACTCGCATTTGTATTTGCCTCCAGCAGCCAAATCAAACGCTGATGCTTAGAGCTGTTGTATGCCACTTCAAGGTGGTCGCTTGGCTCTCGAGTTTTCGTTTTGGAAATGGAAAGGAGGGGAACGAAGCAAACAAAAATTGAAAACCAAAATCAAAACCGTAGCCAAAGCCAAAACCAATGCTGAGACGGAGACGTAGTCAGAGATAGAGTCTGAAAAGCCTTCAGAGTGCATTTGTTTGGCCTGAGATTCAATAAACCCAACGAAATGCATTTGATGTGCGGACTCGACAGACCCTGTCGGGTTTTGTTTGCTTCTCTGCAAGTCAAAGTCGCAGTCACAGTCCAAGCAACAACAACAACAAAAGCCAACTGCCTGCAGTTCTAATATGTATCGATTTCACTCAACTTGCAACTGGCAATAGGCAACTTGTTGCAGTTTGCAGCTATTCGTTTACCGTTCGCCTTCATTATCATTTCCCATAGACTCTGGGCAACAACTGCATTTTAATGGTCTCAAATATTATCCGTTGTACTGTTTTTGGCCCCCTATCCTATTCATGGCCAAAATCCGAGGCGGTGTTAACATTGCCCCCAAAACTCGTGACCGTTGTTGCAGTTGCAGTTGCTGCTGCCGTTGCCGTTGCCAGCTTTGCAGCTTTCCAGTGGCGAGTGCCACATCGAAATCCACATCCACATCCAAAGAGAAAGAGAGAAACATGCACATTAAATCAGCTGCCGTTGGAATCATCATAAAGAAATGCATAATAAATACAAATACAATTGTATATGCGATTAAATGCAGCTATGTGTATACTGTACAGTAGAACTTGCCTATGACCAAGCCCTCTTTTGTGCCACTTTTTAAAGATTCTGTCATGATTTCTCATCGCTTAGAGCTTGCATAATAAATAAATACATCCCTAAATATACATAAATATGTTGTCGAAGGAACTCAACTAACTTTCTAAACATATATGTATATAATATTCTAAATTCTAATCAAGAATTAAATCTCAGGATTTACGTACAATCTTTAATTATCCGTAGTTATAAAAGCAAATTAAATACGCCAACGCTTTTAATTTTATTGATGGAAAAAATTAACTTGAAAACATTATTCAAAAATAAACTTTTAATTAATATTAATTCTTTTAAGATTGGTAACATGAAAAATACTTTAAAAAAATTAACACTTATAGTCAATTTATATATTTTAGTCAATAAGTTGATATGCCTACCGATTGTATTATAATCTGGAATTTATCGAAAATGTAATCTATGTTAACAACTACTTGTAAACATTATTAAAATAAAATTAATTTCATTTATATTATTTGTTGTCAAGGTTCGTAATTAGAAATACTTGAAAACAAGAACAATATAAAAAAGGAATATATTATTACATACTAAAATAAAATTTATTGCATATATAATTTTTGCAAAGATTCAACGATTCGTCAAACTTAACAATCGCGAAGTATTAACTTTTTATTTGATGGTCTATGTTAAAAATACATTCACAAATGTGTTGTTATACTAGTATTTTTTTCTTTTTCAAATAAACTAATTTTTATTTATTTTTTTTAAAACGAGATTGAACAATTGTGACTTATTACATATAAATTAAAAAGCATGTTTATTAAAATTAATTTTTGTTATAATATAATTAAAAGACTTTTGTATAATATTGATATTGTTATAAGAAATAACTATTATTAAATTTAAGAAATACAAATTTACAAATATATTCAATTGATTTTTGTAAACATTAAATTGAATTCTTTCTTGACTTTCATGTTAATATATCTTTCATTTAGTTTAATTTTGATATTGCCAAAGACAGTAAATAATAAAATTGACTTCATTCTTCATGTCATTTTTAATGTAGATTTAAAATTGACTCAGTGTGTGAAATTCAAAGATTAACTTTACTTATTACTCCTAACATACACTTATAATTAAATTAGTCATAGAACAAACTTAAATGCTCTATGCGCAAAATTTTAGCGCCCGCACTTGCAACTATTTTATGATTTTACGGTTGCCACAGCTGCTGTCGTTGCAGCGAGTGGTGCAAGAAGCTAAGAGTCAATAGTAACAACAACAACAGCAACAACAACAAGGACAACAAAACCAACTGGCAACTGAAGAATGCAACAAGAAGCATTGATTTCAAATAAATTTCGCTGGCGGCCAAATTGTATGCCGGCTGCCAGTTGGAAATACAGAAAAAAAAAGAAAGAAAAAAAATAGAAACCAAACCCCGAATCCGAATTCGAATCTGAATCCGAATCTGAATCCAAAGCGAAAAAAACCCAGCCCCAAAATGCAGACAGCGGCTTCAGATGCATTTTGCATCGTGCCACAAGGCAGCTGTGGGTGTGTGTTTCTATGTGTGTGTGTGTGAGTTTTGGGCGCGCACAGCGACAGTTGAAGGTGAAGCAAGAGAGAAAGGGGAGAGAGAGGGGAGCAGTCAAAGGGGAGCTTATGGACACACGCCCCGATGAAGGCGCTCTGATATCGATACGGATGCATGTAAATGCTATCGTATCTTGCGGCTCTCTCGCTCTCCACTTTCTCGCCACAAGTTCAAGTTGCGCGACGCGATGTGATGCGATGTGGCGCGTTGCATTGTTTGTTCTTCATTGTGTTTTTTTTCTTCATTCGTGTTGTTGTTGTTGTTGTTGTTAGTGTGCGGCGCTTTCTGCTCCTGTTATTCTACTAAGTTGATAACCATGTTCAAATAAATCACCTTTTGCGTGGCTGCAAGCGAAAGGCAAACGTTGTTGCAGCAGCAGCAGCAGCGGCAGCAGCAACCGTGCCCCATGTACCACACACAGCAACAACAACTACTACTAGTAGTAGTAGTAGAGTACTATTATGCGGACAGGAGGCAGGGGTCAAGGTAGCGGTTGTCGGTTGCATTCGGCTTTTATCTTTTGTTTGCAATATTCAGATGCATCTTGCAGATAATTTTTTTTTGGTTTTTTGTTGTCTACTATGTCCGATTATTTTAGCATAATAAAAATATATCAGCTTCAGCCGCAACGCTTGCGGCATCTCCTACACACACACAAAAGTCGCAGTCTGAATTCGAGTTGGAGTTGGAGTTGGAGTCCGGAGTCAATGTAAAGTACCCCAAAGCTGCATAATGGCATAAATGTGCTTTGATGCCGTATCGATTTCAGGCTCACAAAATTACCGCATCCGCCCTATGGTACAATAGTATGTTATATGGAATGCCACATGCCACATGCCTCATGCGGCACATTTGCTTGTTGCTCTGCAGCTGCTGTGCTGTGCTGTGCTGTGGAGCTGTAGCTGGGGTTGGTCTGCACTTTTCGCCGACGGCTGTTGCTCTCATTAGCCGCCAACGAAACCGTACCGAGTATGTCTCTGTGTCTGTGTGTGTGTGTGCTACAACTTGCGAGTCAAGTTTTTGCTACGTGACAAAGCCGCAACACTTGACAATGTCTCGCACACACACATATACACACACATATTCTTGGGGAAACAACAAATTAGCGAAACACTCGTACTTGACCTTTTCTTTAGCCGCTGATTAAGCTGCTAGTCTTTGACTCCCTTCGTAATTGCTTCTTGTGGAATCAAAATACATTTATATGTACAGTGAAACTCTAATTGGAGAACTCTTTTAACCACACGACTCCTTATGCGACATTCGTTTTGGTTTGATGGCCAGCCATGGAAAGTTCGCCAAATGGAGATTTTACTGTATTTAAAGTACAAACAACAAATTATAGTATAAATTCGATTTGCTGCATTTAATATACTTTGTACTAAACGACTATTTGATTTTTATCAATATCTATATCTTCCTATGTTTTGGTTAAAAAAAAGCCTTTGTAATTATACCCGCTACCCATAGGGTAGAAGGGTATTATAACTTTGTGTCGGCATAAACAGGTAGAAGGAGGCATCTCCGACCCTATAAAATATATATATATTCTTAATCAGCATCAACAGCCGAGACGATCTAGCCATGTCAGTCTGTCCGTCTGTCCGTATGAACACCTAGATCTTAGAGACTATAAGAGATAGAGCTATAATCTTTTTTTCGACAGCATTTGTTAGGCTTGCACACAGATAAAGTTTGTTTCAAATTTTTGCCACGCCCACCTCCGCCCCCGAAAATCAATAAATTCGAATAACAAGCGTAATTTTCATGCTACAGCTGCGAATGTGTATACAATAATAAGTATAGTATTTATGATTTCTGAAAATTTGATTGCGATCAGATAAAAATTGTGGAAGTTATTAAAGAAATACTTTTCTATAGGCAAAAACGCCTACTTACTAGGGGTCTTAGGTGCTTTGGTCGAGCACACTCGTCTGTAAGTTTCTTACTTTTTTTTAATACAATTTATTGTATACGCAGATTCTTTTGCTCGAAAATACTCCTAAGCAAACGAATTGGGAAGCTAGCTTTACTTTTTCCGTTCATCTGACTGTTTATAAATCTTAAAAACTATAACACTTCAAAACAATGTACAACAATATTCTGAAAAATTGCTAAAGTATACCGAATGTTATATTTAGTATATGCATAAACTTTGCATATACTTTTACATTCAAAATATATCATATAACCATCAATTGGTGTTGTTAAGTAATTGTTCTGTATTGATAATAAGAATTGCTAATTTACCTTTCGAATAAATATTTATATCTCAAATGAATTAAGTACAGTAATTTTTCGATATTATAAATTATATTATACCATAAAAGGTATGGACATTATAATTAACTTATCTTTCGTTTTTTAGGACACATAACGAACTTGTTGTTGTAAAGCTTAAAAATAGCTCCCGGAAATTCCAGTTTTTTTTTTTGTTTAGCAAAAAAAAACATGTTAAATATCGAGCGCTTCTCTAAAATGTTGATTATGCTGCCACTGATAGCATTAAGTTGCTCATTCTTATACTTATGTTATACAACTTAGCTTCGACTTGGCTGCTCGCTATTCACAAAATCTAGTAGCAATTGGTCACAAGCGTCAAGCGGTTATGAAATTGTGGACTCTCTTGTGAAAAATGAAGATCCAAAAGAATAGCAAACTATTCGCTGTTTTTCTAATAATTGTGCAAATATGGACAGTGAAATCACAATTAGAAGTGGAACTTAATGCAACAACTAATTCCCTAAATGAAAACAAAATCGAGCCTGTGAATTATGAGGATGTGATATCAAATTTGAAAGAGCAATTATCACAATGTCGAGCACAGAATGAAACTCAAACAGAATCTCCACTATCAACTGTGTTAAGTGGGATACAACAACTCAAGTCGAAGAAATGTGACAACGATTTGAAATTAAAGGAAAAAAGATCAGATCATCGCATCTCAAAAATCTCAGATAGAAGACAAAGCAAAACTCCTGGATAATGAAATAAACGAAACTATTAAATCTAGACAGGAAGTTGCCGATTACCTTGAGCAAATAAAGATATTGCAATCAATTATAACATCTTTCAATACATCAATTAATCAACACAATGCGACAAAATCCAACTTGACATTGGAACACCATCGCGGTAAGCTTAACATCTTCGAGGTACTTCAGTTATTGCAATTTAATAATTATGAAAACTCTATTGTAGTAAGTCATGTTCAATATAACGAAATAATTGAGCTGAGAAATGAAATAAGTAAGTTTATGTTAGTTATCATATGATAAGCAAGTCGAGTGTAACATAACTCATCTTCCTTTCAGATCAAATTAAATTAAATTACACAAATTGTATGGAACAGATTGATGATGATTTCAAGAAATGTGAGAGTGACAAAGAAGAATTGCAAGGTAAGAAGAATGTATTCAAATATCCAGTGCGAATCATTAAATTATTATTCATGGCTAACTTTAAAATTGTTCAACTTTAGATAAAGTGCGAAGCAGCTTGTCACATTTGAATGGTCGACGCGGATCATATGAACGCGATATAGAGCGTGCAGAAGTTAGGCTTAAAGAATGCAAAGCTTTGAATGCTGAAATTACGAAAAAACTCAACTCGAAGGAAAATGAATTAAATGAATGTTTTATAAAGATGAAGCAGTTACCAACTGTTCCTCCGCAACTTTCAAGTTCTTGTTTAAATTTAACTGCTGGAGTTCATGAGGTACAAATTGAAAATGGAAAACATTTCAATGTGGCTTGTGATGGTGATGGCTGGTTGATCATTCAGCAACGATTTAATGGAAGTCAAGACTTTAATAAGACCTGGAAGGAATACACGGATGGATTTGGCGATTTGCAAAGCGAATTTTTCATTGGATTGGAAAAAATACATCTTATTACAAGCTTGAAACGATTCGAGTTACACATTGGTGTAACATTTGAGTGGGGTAAACGTTTCGCACATTATGATAACTTTAGAATTACAGGTGCAGAATCTCTGTACGAATTGGAAGAAATCGGCCACTACGAAGGCGATGAATTCAATTCTTTAGCTGAGATTCTTAAAACAAAATTTACAACATTTGATCTAAATAATATTGCACATTCCGTTGAAAATTGCGCTGAAGATGGCATGGGAGGCTGGTGGTACTCGAAATACTGTGGTAATAGGTGAGTTAAAATAAAAAATAAATTGAATTCAATAAATTTAATACGATCAACTTTCAGTAATCTAAATGCGCGCTACGAGGATGAAATACGCTGGTATTTACCTAAAATAAAGTCTACAATCATGAAGATTCGCCCCAACTCGGATGGAAAATAAATACTTTACTTGTTTATTCATTCTATATTACTTGCAATGTCTTTACCTAATATTATTAAAATATTACAAATGAGCTGCTGCTATCTTTGTATTTTATCAAAGTTTAACAAAATATTTAGTGTCTTTAATCAGAGAGCAACTGAAGAAGTCCATACAAAATAAAGGTTTTTGTTTAAGATTGAACAAAAGAGAAAAATTTAAAAATTGACTTTAAAACATTTTTATTTAACAGCATTTTCTGCATTGAGGATTTGAACTTTGTTCAATACGCCTAATAAGTATGAATCGTGCATAGCTTAGAAATTAAAATACTTCTCCGAAACATTACCGTTATATCAATTTAATTTGAGTATTTATTTTTTTCAATGTTTTGAAGTGTAATTATTATGTCATTTGTGGAGACTTTCTTACTAAATAGTAGCTCTCTTTACTGTTTACACTGCTTTGAGTTGTTGATTCTATATAGTGTTTGGTATGGACATCATAATTCACTTCTACTTTTACACCCACTACTTATAGTATATAGTGGAAGGGTATTATAGCATACTGCAAGCAGGAAATGTTCTTACAGCTGTGAACTTTGAAATAGCAGTCACATATTCCTTATTATTGTTTGAATGAATCGATTTCAAGTTTTAATTTGTATGCATCGAAGGTAGCATCCAGGCGTGATAAATAATCACACTGACATAATTTGCATTTAATAGTTTTTTTCCCGCACCATTTTGGGTTGTGCTCCTTAGTATTTTATATCCGCTACTTATAGCGAAGAAGGGTCAGAAGGAAATGTATCTAACAGGCAGAAGGAGGCTTCTCCGTCCCCAAGGAGTATATATACATATATGTTACATATATTCTTGATCTGCATCAACAATTGGGACGATATAATCATGTCTGTCTCTCCATCTGTCCTACAGGTGATTAAAATGACCTCCGGTATATTTTAGTGTTATTTCGATATATATTTATTTGCAATACTTTTACAATAACACCTAAATATTTTGCTAATATTGTAAATGAGTAATGGGTATCTTATAGTCCAGCTTTCTTACTTGTTTATTTTTAATACTTCGGACTAACAAATAAAATTTAAGATTTGCTCCCGGAAATTCCAGTTTTTTTTGTTAAGCAAAATCAAATGTTGAATAATGTTGTCGCGCTCATTATGTTGATTGCTAAAAATGGATTATGTTGCCACTGATAACATTAGGTTGTTCATTCTTATACTTATGTTATTAAACTTTAGCTTCGACTTGGCTGCTCGCTATTCACAAAATCTAGTAGTCATTGGTCACAAGCAGCCAGTGGTTATGAAATTGTAGACTCTCTCGTAAAAAATGAAGATCCAGACGTACCCCAAACTATTCGCTGTAGCTCTAACAATTGTGCAAATATGGACAGTGAAATCACAATCTATAAACGAAGGCAAAATCAATTATGATGAGGTGATATCAACTATGGAAAATCAATTATCGCAATGTCGAGAACAGAAAAATTCCGAACTATGGACCATATTAAGTGATATTCAAGAAATCAAGTCGAATATTTGCGATATCGATTCAAAGTTAAAAGGAAAAGATGAGATAATCTCATGTCAAGAAGTTCAGTTAGAGGACAAGACAAAACTTCTGGATATTCAAATAAAAAAAACAAGTAAATTGAGACAAGAAGCATCTGATTACCATGAGCAAATACAGAATTTACAATCAATTATAACAACTTATAATACTACCAACAATAAGAATAATGCTGAACTATCAGAGTTGACATTGGAATACAATCGCTGTAAGCTTAATATACATAAGTTAGTACAATGTAATAATTATGTTAATTTTCTTATAGTTAATAAGGATCGAGGTAATGAAATAATTGAGCTGAGGAATGTACTAAGTAAGTTCAGTTATGATTTGAAAAAAAGCACACAGAATGTAACACTTCTTTTTTCAGAACAAAACGAATTAAATCACACAAGTTGCATCAAACTGTTGGATGACAACTTCAAGAAATGTGAGAGCTACAACAAAACTACAATAGGTAAGAAGATCAGATCCAAACCATATTGCGAATCATGAAATAATTTAATCTTATATTTTTCAACTGAAGCTGAATATAAGAACAAATTCTTAAAGCTGCGTGCTGAGGCTGACGCTGTCATAGAGAAACGGAATATTGCCGAATCTCACGCTAAAGAATGCAATTCATTGAGTGACGAAATAAGGAACAAAATAAACTCTAAAGCAAAAGAATTAAAAAAATGCATCATGAAGAATCAGTGGTTATCGACGCCCACTCTAAATCTTCCAAGCTCTTGCTTAAACCTTTCTGCTGGAATTCACGAGATACAAATTGAAAATGGAAAACGTTTCAATGTGGTTTGTGATCGTGATGGCTGGATGATCATTGCGAGACAATTTGATGGAAGTCAAGACTTTAATAAGACCTGGAAGGAATACATGGATGGATTTGGCGATTTGCAAAGCGAGTTTTTCATTGGACTAGAAAAAAATACATCTTATTACCTCTTTGAGACGATATAAGTTACATATGATTGAAGAATTTGAGCAGTTTACAGATTCCTCAGTTTATGATAACTTTAGGGTTGGAGATGCAGAATCTCAGTACGAATTGGAAGAAATCGGAAATCGCGAGAGTTATAGCTACTATCATCTCTTATATTACTATAAAAATCAGAAATTTACAACATTTGATAGAAATAATATTGGGAATTCAGATTTCAATTGCGTCGATGACGGCAGGGGCGGCTGGTGGTATACAAAATATTGTGAATTTGAGTGGAGAGTACATGATGCAGAGTCCAAACTCATAAAGATTCGCCCCTACTTTAATTGAATGAACGCAGAAAATTGAAAATGATAACTTTACTTCCTCAAGAATAATGTAAAAGAAGGAAAGTACACTCTTACTTTGAGGATATTCATTCGAAATGGATTTAATATTTCTAACATATTACTTATTAAACACATTTCGATTTTGACAAACCTTTTTCTATTTTCCAAAAATTCTTGTGCATATCACAAGCAATGGGCAGACAATGTTTATATATAAGGCAATCGAATAAATAAAGTATAAAACCACTTATATAAGTACACATTGTGTTGTTGCCAAATTTACATTTGAATTACTGAATAACATTTTTTCGTTAACTATGCGTGTGCAATTTCTTGAATTCCATACTTAGTATACACTCAAATAAATGTATATTTAATCTATACACACAAATTATATTTTCGACCACCAATACCTAATTCATAGAGCTGCCTCTATGTAAATGGCAAGTTCATTGGACTATTTAATTATGTATTATATATATACTAAAATCAAACATATAATGATATATCAACTAAAGAACGCATTTGGGTAACGTTTTATGAAGCTTAGATATGGGTATCAAAGTTAATTTATTTTCACAAACATTGGGAATCTAATTTTTTGTCGTTGTGAATTTCAGCATTTAAAGCAAGTTAAAAGATTAGCTACCGGAACTTGTTCCACGCATTTATTTATAATGTGCTGATTGTTAAAATTTCGCCACACATTTATATTACTTTTTTAGCTTCAACTAAGCTGCGAGCTATCCACAACATTTAGTAGTTGTTGGTCTCATGAGGTAAACGGTCTTAAACTCCCTTTTAAGAATTCAATATGGAAAAGAGACTTAAATTATTTGCTATGTGCCTTTTATTTGTGCAAATATGGACAGTGAACTCGGACGATAATACAAGTTCGGGAAATTTAAATGAATTTAAATTAAAGGAAAAAGATGATATGATCGCACATCAAAAGGCTCAGTTGGAAAATAAATCAAGACTCTTGGATATTCAAATAGATGAAACTAGTAAAGCCAAACAGGCAGCATCTGACTTCAAACTCCAAATTGAAGGCAAAGAACGCGAACTAAAGAATCTGCAAACAACACTTAATAATTATAATGCTACAATATCAAAGTTGGAGTCAGAAAACGAAGAGAGTAAATGAATTAGAACAGTTTTGCAATTTGATACTTATGATAATTTTATTTTAGCTAACACGTTTAAAGATAAGTTAATAACTCGAGTTAAGAAGCAAGAAGATGAAGTAAAAGAGCTGGAAAGTGAAATATGTAAATATAGAATTAATTTAAATAAATAATTTAAGACATATTCTATATTGCTTAATTTAGATCAAATACAATTAAATCACTCTAGTTTGAGTGATGAAAGCTTCAAGAAATATCAACGCGACCAAAAAAGTTTATTAGGTAAGAAGTTCACTTTGAAAATTCATTTTTAATTCAAGTGTGTTTTCTCTTCAAGAATCTTGTCAAATGGATTTGGAATCACAACACAATGAGAATATTGATATCCTCTTTAGGCAAAGTATGTAGAGTATTTGGCATGTTAAATTGTTAAGCTTATATAGTATTATATTTTGTACTTTTCTTTAGTTGATTGTGAACGGAACCTTAGAGACAAGAAATATTTGAATACGGAGATATCGACTCTGAAAAAAGAACTAGGTATGCAACATTGAATGAATTTTTCCTAGTAAATTGTAAAACACTATAATTTGTAGATTACTGTCAATATACTAATGGAATGATCAGATATGAACAAAAGACCATTCGATTGACCTTAACGGACGCAATGTCGGAGTGGGAAAAATGCGGTTCTTCATTAACAGAAATTACTAACACTCTCAATTGCTTGCAAGACTCAAGCAAATGCATTACAAATTAAAAAGATTCAATTTACATGCTCGATATGCTATCACAATATTTTATAAAAACAAAAGTAAGACTTTTAAAGATTATTATTGTGAAATGTATTTAATAATACTAAAATACCTATTGCACATATTTCGATTTTGACAAACATTTTTCTTTTTTCCTAAAAGTTGAGAATAGATTTTTATTAACAATTAGTGTATATCGCAAACAATGAATTACAGGCAATGTTTATTTAAGATAATTCAATAAATAAAATGTGCAAATTATATTTCAAATACTTTATAATAAATAATGATCGTTAACTAACATATGCTGCTATTTCTTAAACTCTTAACTATGTATAGATTCAAGTACAATTTATGTTATATTTACAAACAAATTAAAAATAAATATATGTCGCCATTGATAACCGTCTTAATCATAGATCTGACTCTTTGTAACTGGCAAGTTCATTGGCCTGTGTATGTATAATACAATCAAACATCTAAATTCAAAAGATGGATTTAGTTAATATAATCTGAAGCTTAGAATGTGATATGGATATAAGCGCAAATTTATTATTACAAAAATTGGAAATCTAATTCTTCGAATTTGAGAATTTCAGCATTGAATGCATGTTATAAGATAAGCCACAGGAACTTGTACTGATTCAAAGGCATAAGCATAAGCATAAGCATAAACAGTTCGGTAATATTCTTAAAATATACTATTATTAATATACTTAATATAGAAACAAATACTGAAACCAACAAGTAAGAAAATTAGAGAGAGATACTCGCTACCTATTTTTAATAAAGGCAAAATATTGCGGTATCATTTTCAAAATATACCGAAAATACTAAAAATTCTAAAAAAATATACCAAATGGTATGTTTGGTATATCGATATAGTACACCATTCAAAATATACCATAGACGGCACAATGTGCCATATTGTCGGCCAAAGTAACTCAGACCCCTAGTAAGTAGGCGTTTTTGCCCATACAAAAGTATTTCTTTAATAACTTCCACAATTTTTATCTGATCGCAACCAAAGAGAAATCATAAATACTATAGTAATTATAGTATATACCAAAATTCGGAACTCTAGCTTTAAAATTAGGCTTGTTATTCGATTTTTTTGATTTGCGGGGGCGGAAGTGGGCCTGGCAAAAATTTGAAACAAACTTGATCTGCGTGCAAACATAACAAATGCTGTCGAAAAAAAAAAATTATAGCTCTATCTCCTATAGTCTCTGAGATCCAGTGTTTCATACGGACGGACGGACAGACGGACAGACGGACATGGCTATATCGTCTCGGCTGTTGACGCTGATCAAGAATATATATACTTTATAGGGTCGGAGATACCTCCTTCTACCTGTTACATACATTTCCTGCCGGCACAAAGTTATAATACCCTTCTACCCTATGGGTAGCGGGTATAAAAACTATAAATATTATTTTATGTACCAAAATTCGCAAATTACACTTGATATTTGATTTTTGTCGACTACTCAAAGTTACCCTACCTTATAAGTTTATTATAGAGGGTATAATAAACTTATTTTATATTCTTGGCCGCAGTTGACTTTATCAGAGAGCTGCCACTATGTGAGCGGCGAGTTCACTGGCCTATTTATAATATTTATGTCTACGTATGTATATGTATATATATATATATATACTATATACTACAATCAAAAATAAAAATACTAAAGAAGTAATTTTGTTAATGTTATATAATATGAAGTTTAAAATGTGATAAATGTGATGAATAACAAAGTTAATTTATTTTTAGAAACATTGGGAATTGTGAATTTAAGCATTTAAAGCAAGCTAAGAGATTATTTACCGGAACTTGTTCTACGCATTTATTCATAATATGCAGATTGTTTAAATTTCGCCACTCATTTTATTTACTTGAGCTTCAAGTAGGTTGCGAGCTATCCATAACATTTAGTAGTTATTGGTCTTGAATGGTAAACGGTTGTGAATCGAAAATTCTCTTATAAAAATCCAATATGCGAAAGAAACTTCAATTATTTGTTGTGTTCCTGTTATTTGTGCAAATATGGACAGAGAAGTTAGAAGTTAATGCAAGTTCGGGAAATTATGAGAGAGTGACATCAAATGTGGAAGTGATCCAAGAAAATAACGATTCTATCGAATATAAATTAAAGCAAAAAGATGATACAATTGTAAATCAAGAGATTCTCTTAAAACATAAATCAAAACTCTTGGATATTGAAATAAATGAAACCTGTAAAGCTAAGCAGGAAGCATCTGACTTCAAGCTCCAAATTGAAGGCAAAGAACGCGAAATACAGAATCTGCAAACAACACTCAATAATTATAATGCTACAATATCAAAGTTGGAGTCAGAAAACAAAAAGAGTAAATGAATTAGAACAGTTCGCGCAATTTTATTATTATGATAATATTTTTATTCTAGTTAATCAGGAGAGAGACGAGTTAATATCGCAATCTGATAGACGATACAATGAAAGTATAGATTTGGAAAGTGAACTATGTAAATTAATGTAAATAATTTAAATACAACAATTAAAACTAATACCATTTTTTTCAGTTCAAACTCTTTTAAATCCCTCGAGATTAAGAGATGAGAACTTCAAGAAATATCAACGCGACCAAGAAAGTTTATTAGGTAAGAAGTTCACTCCCAAAAAATAATTGTAAATGAAAATGTGTTTTATTTTAAAGAATCGTGTCAATTGGATTTGAAGTCACAACAAAATGAGAAAATTGATATTCGCCACAGCCAGAGTACGTAGAGTATTTAGCTTGTTAAATTGTTTATATTCAATTATTTTACTTTTCTTTAGTTGAGTGTGAACAGAAACTTCAAAATAAACAATCTTTGAATACGGATATATCGACTCTGAAGAAGAAACTAGGTATGGCACATTGAATGGATTTTTCCGAGTAAATTGTAAAGTGTTTTAATTTGTAGATGACTGTCAAAATACTTACAAATCTATCAACTCGGACGTAAGCGGAGATAGATTTTTCATAGATGGCTACACAATGCGGATAAAGCGTTGCAATTCTTCAATATATGAAATTACTAATAAAATCAATTGCTTGAAAGGCGAAAAGTGTATTCCAACAACAACAACAACTACTACTACTTTTATGCCAATAATTTTTGGTGAAGAGTTTGATTATGATGAGGAACCCTGACATTTCTACATAAAACTATATATCGAAATATATTTTAAACAGAAATAAATGTGCAAACAATATACATAAATTTAATAAATTTTATGAAAAATTATAATAATATTATTTTTGTTAAATGAGGATGTGTCTTTTAAGGATTAAACAAAGGTAGGGCTTGACGACATGACTCAAAAGTTGTCTAAGTAGTTGAGATTTTAACCCACAACAGTTGATAATAAATATTCTACAAACCTGCAATAAAAATCTACATTTTTGCAATACAAGAGTATTTCTTAAATAACTTCGACATTTTCTATCTGATCGCATCCAAATTTGCAGGAATCTTAAATCTTATAGTTCTTATTATATGTCCCAATCTCTAGCTTCAATGTTTGTTATTCGCTTGTTTTTTTCGAATTGCGTGATCGGAAGTGGGCGTGGCAAAAATATGAAACAAACTTGATCTGAAACTAACTTGATCGAAAAAATTATATCTCTATCTCTTATAGACTCTGAGATCAAGAATATAAATATTTTATGAGGTCAAAAAAGATTCCTTCTTTACATTATTACATACATTGTCTGCAGGCAAAAAGTCATTATACTCTAAGGGTAGAGGGTATATTAAACTTTAAACGGCGAGTTCACTGGCCTATTTATGTATGTATATATACTACAATCAAGCATATAACTAATAAAGAAGGAATTTAGTTAATGTTATGTGAAGCTTAGAATGCGATATGGATATCAAAGTTAATTTATTTTTAGAAACATTGGGAATCTAATTTTTGTCGTTTGTGAATTTTAGCATTAAAAGCAAGCTAAAAGATTAGCTACCGGAACTTGTTCTACGCAGATATTTAAAGAGTACTGATTGTTAAGCTTTCGCCGCTCATTTATATTATTTAATTTAGCTTCAACTAGGCTGCGAGCTATCCACAACATTTAGTAGTTATTGGTCTCGACTGGTGAACGGTTGCGAATCTTAAATTCAATATGGATAAGAGACTTAAATTATTTGCTGTATTCCTTTTAATTGTGCAAATATGGACAGTAATCTCACATCCAACCAATGGTGAATTCAGTTCAACTACTAATTTACCAAGCGAAGATACAACCAATTTACCAAATGAAAAGGATGGTAATGCAAATTCGGAGAATTATGAGAAAGTGACATCAAACAAGGAGCTTCAATCAACAACCGAAACGATCCAAGCGATTAACGATAATATCGAATTTAAATCAAATTCAAAAAAAGAGATAATCGAGTATCAAAAAGCTCAGCTAGAAAAAAGATCAAAACTCCTGGATATTCAAATAAATTAATCATCCGATTACAAGCACCAAACTGAACGTGAAATAAAGAACCTACAAACAACCATTAAAAACTATAATATAATGCTACAATTTCAAAACTGAAGTCAGCAAATAAGCAAAGTAAACTATGACGATATACAAAACTTTGCGCAATTTGATTTTAATAATTTTTTTATTTTAGTTAACCTGGAAAAACATGAGGTAATATCTAAAATAAAAGAGCTCGAAAGTGAACTATGTAAATTTATAAAAATAATTTGGATAAATCAAGCAAAACTAATACATTTTATTTTCAGATAAAACTCAATTGAATCACTCAAATTTAAGCGATGAAAACTTCAAGAAATATCAACGCGACCAAAAAAGTTTATTAGGTAAGAAGTTCACTTACAAAAATGATATTGAAATTAAATTGGGTTTTCTGTTTAAGAATCGTGTCAAATGTGTGAACAACGGACAAATTAGCCAGTGTTCATAAGCCCTGATTTATCGGTATCGATACTGCATGCAGTATTGGTATCGCGATATTAGCTAAAGTACTTAAGTATCGATAATCAATACGAGTAGTTGTAAGCACGCACTTGAGCAAGAAGCAAGTTACCGGAAAATATTATAATTTTAAAATGTTAAAACACATCAACTCAATTATCCAAATAAACCTACAAATACACTCGAAGGCCTATTAATTCCTCTTAAACCCCCTCTCACAGTTCAGAAGTGGGATTCTTGAGGTTGGATGTGTGAAACGAAGGAGTGGTGCTGAAAACCCACAAAAAGCAAAAAGAATTGTCGGCGTGGAAAGTTTGTAATGGGATGTGTTCCCAAAGGTTTATGTGACAACGTATATTGCAAATTACGGATGTGTTCCTTTTCCACGTGGCAGACGAATTCAAAATAGAGAGATCAGGAATCTTAGTGAACCTGTGGAAGCAAGAGACGATTTCAAGAATCTGTGTGAACTTGAAGACATATATATGTACATACAAAAGGCTTGTGTGTATACGAAAAGTTGTGGTGAAATTCGCAAACAGACGCCAACGTTGTGAAATACTTAGCAGTTGTCTCGCTTGCACACATGCAACGGGAATTGCGCAATTAGAAAAGGCAAAGTCAGAGAGACGATCGAATTTGGAAAAATGACGAAAATAGATGGACTCAAAGTAGACGAGTTAAGGTACCTGCTACGAGCTAGAAATTTGTCAAGCTCAGGCACCCGAGCTGAATTAATTCTAAGATTAATTGAATTTGAGCAATCGGAAGAAGTAGAGATGCCAGTTACGGCTGGGCTTTCTACGCAGCAAGAAGAAGCGATGACGTCACAATCAGCGGCAATTTCACAATTGCAAAATGAAATGAAAGCATTGACGAATATGATGGGTCAGCTAGTCGCAATGCAAAGGCAAAATGCAGAAGCATCAATGGCAAACAATCAACAGCAGCAAATCATTGAAGTGGAACCCGAAAATATCAACAATGAAAACAGACATATTGGACAGGTCATGAGACAAGCATCGGTGAAAGAAATTGCAAACACATTGCCGGAGTTTGATCCAAGTGATGAGAACGCCATTTCCGTAAACCAGTTCATTGATCGAGTCAACAAAGTGGTTGATGCTTATCAATGGGACGAGAAATTTGTGTTACTCGCAATATACACACGGCTAAAGGGACCCGCCAAGTTGTGGCTCGATTCCTCACCTATTCTCCACACGACATGGAATAGTTTTGCGGAAGCTATACAGGATGAGTTCGGAGCAAACCCAGACGAAGCAGAAGTGCATTTTACTATGGCAAATGCAACCAGACGATCAAAGGAGACGGTCAAGGAGTACTGTTTCAGGATGTCCGCCCTTGGGGTGCGGTACCAGCTAAGCGAAGCAGCTATTATAAGATATGTAAGATCAGGACTACAGCACCGAGAACTGCAAAACAGTATTGCAGCGATTCACTTCTCGTCAATGAAGCAACTTCGTGATGCAGCTGAATCTTATTTTGTAAATAGAGGTCGACCGAGTACAACTAAAAAAGAATTCTTTTTCATCAGAAAAATCTTGATAAATTCACACGAGTATAGCGCCTACATTGATACAGGTAGCCAGGCTAGTATCATGCGCCAATCTGTTGCCAAGAAAATCAACGCTGAACGCCACAAATGTTCTATGCAAATAAGAGGCATTTGCGGGGGTTCATGTATCCTTACAGAAGCGATCATTGTGGACATGGACATCGAAGGAAAAGTGGTCACAGCCAAAGTATATGTAGCAGACGACGACCTGTTACAGGAGGATTTCCTATTGGGACAAGATGTTATCATTAGCGCTCATCTCACGCTAAGCTTTGAGCCACATGTCACAGAAGTTAAGCGAGCAGTTCATCAGCAGTTAATTCCAATCGGCAGTGCTATAGACAAACTTTTGATCAATTTTCAGAATGATCAGGAAAGAGGCAAAATACGTAATTTGCTGGAAAGGTTCCCCAACGTTTTCTCTACAGGATTGCAAGACATCGGAAAAACAAATTTAGTTCAAGCCCATATAATTGTTGAGAGCGGTCAGACAGTTTCTCAAGCGCCTTATCGAGTTTCCGAGCCAAAGAAGGAAGTTGTTCGCAAAATGGTCGACGAGTTGTTGGAGCAGGATATTATAACGTTATCCACATCAGAGTACGCCAGCCCGATAGTGCTCATCAAAAAGCTGAACAAGTTGATTAAGAAGGAAAATTTCCCAGTACCGAACATTGAAGAGCGCCTGCAGGAGGCAAAACGATATAAGTACTTTTCATCCCTGGACCTTAACAGTGGCTATTACCAGATTGAAATAGCCCCAGAGAGCAGGAAATTCACAGCATTTATCACCACCGATGGATTATATGAATTCAAGCGACTTCCATTTGGATTGAAGAACGCGCCTGCTGTTTTTAATCGACTAATGGCAGAATTACAGAGGAGAGTGTACAAAGGCGATATGATACACTATATGGATGACATCCTTATTGGTAGCCATACTTTTAGCGAAATGTATGAGAAGCTAGAGCGAGTCCTTAAAGTTTTGCATGAGTGTGGATTGACTTTAAACATGGATAAATGTGAACTATACAAGCAGTCAATCACATTCCTTGGTCACCAAATACATGCAGACGGCATTAGCCCTGGGGATATTAAGACGAATGCCATTAGAATGTTTCCGAAGCCCACCAATGTAACCGATGTGAGAAAGTTCCTGGGTCTCACTGGTTATTTTCGCAAATTCGTGGCTGGATATGCTATCATCTCAGAGCCATTGCGTTTCCTATTGCGCAAGGAACAGAAATTCATGTGGAAGCCAGCACAACAAGATGCATTTGACGAGTTAAAGAGATGCCTGATATCAAACCCAGTAATCACTAGTCACCGTTTAGATGCTGATCATGAACTTCATACAGATGCCAGTGCCATTGGTTTGGCAGGAGTATTGCTACAACATGAAGAGAACCAGTTAAAGCCAATTGCCTATTTTAGCCGAGCTACTTCCAAACCGGAGAAGAACTTCCACAGTTACGAGCTTGAAGCTTTAGCTGTTGTGGAATCGTTGGAGCGATTTAAATACTACGTGTATGGTAAAAAGCTGAAAGTTGTTACAGATTGTAATGCACTGAAAACGTCAATGGAGAAACGAGAGCTTATACCCCGGATTGCTAGATGGTGGTTGCGCATTCAAGAATTTGACATAGACATTGTCCATCGCGCTGGAACACAGATGAGTCATGTGGATGCACTAAGTCGAGCACCATTCGAAGATCATCATGAGATGGATACAGCATGCTTAAAGATCTCAAAAACCATAATTGACGAAGCTGATTGGTTATTTTCTATACAATTGCAGGACGAGAAAATCAGAAAAATTGTTGCCGATATGAAATCAGAGAAGAAATCGGAGACCGACGAATATCTTATAGAACATGACCGCCTCTTCCGAAAGTACAAAGATAAGTTGTTGTGGGTTGTGCCAAAGCTGTTAAGATTTCATATTTTACACGAATGTCATGATAAGGCCGGACATATGAGCACAGACAAGACGATGGCTCGAATTCTGAATTTGTTTTGGTTCCCTCGAATGCGTAATTTTGTTAAGAGCTATATAAAAGCATGCGTAGGCTGCGCACTTTACAAAATACCAGGTGGAAGACAGGAAGGTCAGTACCACTATAATCCCATCAATCCGATTCCCTTTTCCACCATACACATGGATCACCTAGGACCTTTTCCTAAAAGTTCTAAACGAAATGAGCATATTCTTGTAATCGTCGATGCCTTCACAAAATTCACCATCGTACGAGCGGTGAAGAGTACCGCAACTAAACACGTTCTGGATATCCTGCAAGATGTAACAAGCTATTTGGGAATGCCAGAGCGAATCGTAACAGATCGTGGAACAGCCTTTACATCGAAAGATTTTGAAAAGTACTGCAAGTCAAACAACGTAAAGCACATACTTAATGCTGTTAGGACACCACGAGCCAATGGTCATGCAGAGCGAGCGAACCGAATTATATTGTCTATGTTACTGCCTTCTAATGAAAATGATAAGCGATGGGATGAGAACATGCGAACAATTCAGTGGAGCATTAATACTATGGTAAATAGTACAACTAAGTGTTCCCCATTTCAGCTCCTTTATGGTTATGAGCCTCGAGATATTCTCAAAAATACATTGACGAACGTAATCCAAGGTCATGACCAAACGATGTTATCAGATGCAGAGTTAAGCAAACTAAGAAGAGATGCTGCGACTACAGTCAACGATCATCGAGCTGCTGCGAAGAAACGTTACGATGCCACACATTCCACACCAACAGTATACAAACTAGATGATCTTATTTTGGTCGAGAATGAGCCGTTTAGCACGGGCACCTCCCGCAAATTGGAGCCTCGATATAAAGGTCCTTTTATTATCACCAAAGTGCTGCCAAATGACAGATATCTAGTCGAAGATCTGCCACATGCTCAACGAAAGCAGAAACATTACAAATCTGTCTATTCGTCTGACAAGATGAAGCGCTGGTGCGAGTTGCCATCGGATGAGCCAGATGACGATGAGGATTTGGAGTATGAACCACCCCCGAATCTTGCGAGGACGCGTCGATGTGTCAGGAGAGGCCGACTGTGAACAACGGACAAATTAGCCAGTGTTCATAAGCCCTGATTTATCGGTATCGATACTGCATGCAGTATTGGTATCGCGATATTAGCTAAAGTACTTAAGTATCGATAATCAATACGAGTAGTTGTAAGCACGCACTTGAGCAAGAAGCAAGTTACCGGAAAATATTATAATTTTAAAATGTTAAAACACATCAACTCAATTATCCAAATAAACCTACAAATACACTCGAAGGCCTATTAATTCCTCTTAAACCCCCTCTCACAAATGGATTTGAGATCACAATACCATGCGAACATTGATATTCGCAATAGCCAGAGTATGTAGAGTATTTGGATTGTTAAATTGTTAAGTTAATATTAATATCTTTTAGATGAATGTGAAATCAAGCTTAAAAATAAAAATTCTTCGAATCCGGAGATATCGAATCTGAAGAAAGTATTAGGTATGGCACATAAGAAGATATTTTCCTTGTAAATTGTATAATATTTTAAATTTGTAGATGACTGTCAATATTTTTATGGAGAGATCAGATATGAGCTTATGAGGAATGAATTTACCCTAAGGGCCACAACAACTGAGCTGACAAAATGCAATTCTTCATTACATGAAATTACCAACAAACTCCATAATTGCTTGCAAGGAGACTCAAGCAAATGCTTTATAACAACTACATCAACTACGACTACAACAACTACTCCAAGCTCTCGAAAGAAAGAACGTAAAAGTGAGGAAGATGAAGACCAATACTATGATTATTACATAGAATAAATAAAAGTCTTCTGATTAAATCTAATAAGTGGATAAATTTGAAAATTAATATTGTTACAAATTTAACATTAACTTTTATATATAAAAATGTCTATTAAAATAAATGAAAAAAACGTGCAAACAATATATATATTATTTTATAAGTAATGATAATAATAATTAAATTTAATTTATTTTAATAATTTCAAGGATATGTCTCTTAAGGATTAAAAAAAGGTGCTGAAGGATACGCTATGTAGATAAAAATTTTGATATGATCAATTTTTGAAAATTTTGCCAACTTTTATTTAAAGCAAATTAAATAATTTCTTGACATTTGCTTGAATTGCATTGCAACTGCTTCAAAGTTTTTAAATTAAGCACTTTTAAACAACTTAAAACAATTTCAATCAAAATCAATAATTATTCATTTAAAAATATACTTTAAATGAATATTAGGTAAAGTAGTTAAACATTTATCAATGTTTTTAATTGCGTTAAATGTCAATTAATTGCAATGCATAAAGCTCAACAGCATGACTAACAAATTGTCTAAATAGTTGATATTTCAGCTCACACCAGTTGATTATGCATTTTGCACACAGCTGCAAGAATAATCTAATTTTTAATTGTTAGTTTCACCCAATGCCATTGTTAGTGCGCTTGTTTGACATTAACTAATTGCCAAGATGCGATGTCAAAGAACAGCAGATAGACAACAACAATGACAACGACAAGTTGACAAATGTATGGCAAAAGTGTCCTCCCCTTGGAAAAAAGGCTTTCAGAGTGTCGTTAATGTGCGAATGTGTGTCAGACACCCACATGAGATGGAGATACGAGGGAGGAAAGCAACTCAGCTCTAATGACATTTGAGAGCAACTACAATAGCATTTGATGCTATTTATAAATTTACAATCGGCTTTACGTTTGCTAATCTCATAAGACCTGGTAACACTGTCAACCCCATTGTTATTGGGTGCCAGCTAAAGGCAACTTTTTATGCCATTTGATTTTACTTCGACTCCGGCTCAGCTGCAAAGCTTCGACTTCAAACACACATCTCTATAACAGAAAAGAAACGGACAAAGAAAGTTTTGCTTTCTAATAAAACTTTGCCAGAGCCAATTGCTGTGAGAATCACAAAGATACAGTTGTTCAGTGAGAAGAGCTGCAGATGGGATTGTTCTGAGATTATGTCAAAGAGTTGAAAGTCGGGTGCCAAAAGTGTTCTGGCAAGATAGTACATAGGCTGTATCCAAACAATAAAGTGTACAAATGATGTTGATTCGAGGACTCAGCTGTGCGGCAAAGTTAAACAAATTAAAATGATGTTGAAAAATTGAATTTTGTCCCAATTTGCTTAAGAAATACAGGAGAGCAATGAAATGAATTGTGATTTAGTAAATCATCAAACGTCAAAACACTGAAAAACTTTCCAGTTGGTTAAAATAGTTAAAAACCTGTATGTTGTAAAAGCTGCCACATTATGAAATCAAAAGTCTCTGTTTTTATATTAATTTGTGATAATTCAATTAAAGTGCAATGCAATGAAACTTTAAAAAATAACATAAGCATAAAATCTTAAAATAAAACAGTAGTAAAATTCTTAACAAACAATCAAATATTATTATTATTATCTCGACATCTTCAAATAACAACCATAGTCAAATTCGTTTTGTAAAAATTTCAGTTGATATTCTTACCTGAACAACATGATAAAGTGAACGTTCTCAATCTGCAATAATTAATAAAATATAAATTAATAACATTAACAAACTCAGCTTAGCACTAATGTAAAATAATATGATTGTGCAAAAATCTTTGAACTGAAATTTGAATGTTTTGACGTTATTTGGAATGCATATACATTGAAATAATAATATTTACAAATAATTATACGCACTAGAAAAGTGGTCAAATACAATGATAATAATAGCAAAATGTCGTAACAATGATAAATCTAGCTTGCCACAATGCCACATGTTGCAACATTAATTAGCTTTGGATACATTGAACAAGAGTCATATTTAACAGCGATTGCCATTGTAGCTACGACAAAACAGTAAATGCAAATGTGTGTGTGGCTACACACAAACTACCCATCAAAACGAATGAACCTCTTCAAACTGAACCAAAATGCGAGTGCGTCGAGTTGGCAAAAGCAAAAGCTTTTGTAAACGTATTTAATTACATTTGGAAATTGTCTATGAATATGTTAGCAGCGTGTAAACACACACACATACACACACACACACACACAGTTGGCCAGGATACAACAGATCCTTCACTCTCTCACTCTCTCTCTCTCTTTGGAAATGTGTCCTTGAAAACGGCGAAAGATAAACTTTGTATCTCTATCTGTGTATTTCTCTCTGTCTGTCTGTGTGTGCGGATTGTGTGTGGTTGTCTGCCTCTGTGTATGTATGTGTGTGTGCATAAATCTGCCTAAAGTGTTTGCTTTGAAATGCGTATACTGTTGATAAACCTGCCGCACATCCTGGACATCAGGACACACACACACTCTCGCCGCTCTGATTGAATTTCCACCAAAACCGCCAAGCGAAGAGCCACATTGAGATTGTATCTGGAACCCATGGTTGATAGGGGGGTGGTGGGAGCGGGACTCACAAAGGGTTTCATTGTTACTCTAATGAAATTATGGCTGCAAATTAAATATCCTATTCCAGCCCAGTTCGGTTACTTTGCCATTTGTGGTGCTTCCATTTGCCAAGCGGATTTGGACCAGCCACAGTTGGAATGATTCTACGCACACGCTTTCCACTCTCATTGGCCATTTAGTGATGGATATAATGAGACAACTGTTTAGTAGGCGGCAGTTAGTATCCATTAAATAGGTCATTCAGTTTGAAAACGATACAAAAAATACAATTAAAGTTCATTTAAAGAGCAAAAGAGTACTGCATGTATTTTATTTCTTTACACTTTCTGAGAATAATATGAAATAATTATTTAATCAACATAAATCAATTTGTATAAGAAGCATTTCAGTCTCATATTTTGTATTTAATGAATGTTGTAAAATATTTATTCACATACAAAAATGTTGATAAAAATAAATCTATTTTCTTAACGAGAAAAAAATGTTGCTTATATATTTCTGTAATATTGATAAATATGTATATAGTAGAAAATGAATTTTTCATATATCATGTTATAGTCATACTATTATCATTTGAGAAGGTTGAAAAACCTTAAAGAACCTTCAACTTTCCCAAAAACTTAATTGTGTATATTATATCTAACTTTATAAAATAAATAAAATGTTATAATAGTATGATGATAATATGAACTATGAAGAATACATTTTACTATATGTCAATATTCCAAAAATTTAAAGCCATTTACTATATGAAATCTTTTGTATTAAATTGTCATTTTACTAGATTGTTTTAATATGGCTTTTGTGCAAAAATTTCGATTGATTGTTATCAACTCTCAACATTAAAAATTATATTTAATTTTATTTTTATTTACTTATTTTTTTTAAATAACATTCCTATTAATCTTTTACTATAAGTAAATTTAAATTAATGTAAGACTAAAACTAGGAACTGATAAAGTGCTGGTAATATTTTGTTTTTCTTTACTTACGAAATTTGTATATATTTTTTTCTATTAGTTTCTTAATTCCTCAACTCAACTCAATTTCAATTTAGAACAGAAACTAATAATCTGCTGCTGTTATTTTCTTTTGGTTAAACAACAAAAAAAAAAAAAAAACAAAATGAAAAGCTTAAGAACAGAACACATCCCAAAATGGTGTAGGGAAAAACTATTAAATGCAAATTATGTCAGTGTGATTATTGTACACGCTTGGACGACAGACAACAAGACAACTGGAAGCTACTTTCGATGCATACAAATTAAGATTCGAGAACGATTCATTCAGTCTTCTCTTGGTACAAGCTGTATAATAATGATGGCCCAAAGCGTTTGGTTTTTTTCTTTCGCTTACAGCTAATTAAATTGAATTCAATTGAAATTTAGAACGTTGCGCATGGCACGTGATTCCGCAAGAAGCTCAGCGACTTCTTTGGGTCCTTTGTTTGGATTTGGGATTCGAGTTTTGGGTTGTGGACTTGCTGCTTGTTTTTTGTTTCTTGTGTTTTTTTGTGTCTTTGGCCCTTTCTTGGCTTTAATATGAAACGTAATTAAACGCAGAGGCAACGGTAAATGCGTAATAATGAAAACTTTATGGCTTTTCGATAAACGTTTCAGATAATAAGGGGTATATATAAGAGGTATACGACTTGACTATATCGAGAACAACGGAAACGTGTTCTGAAATTGAATGAAAAGTCGTGACGATTTTACCGACCAAAAGGTCCAAGTTTAAAGCACAAGAAATCTCATTGAATGTCCAGATTATATCGAATTTCGATTGATATGATTTCAATTCCATTCAATGTAAACTACACGCACACAAACATACGCATATTTTCCATTAAGTTACATACGCAGTTGACTTTTCCCCACAAAAATTGTTTACAATTGCCAACGAGTTTCGTTCCCATTCAGACTCGAACATATTTTTCGCTTTTTATTTTCGCTAGAACAACAAATAAAATTCCGAAAATACCAAAGAACTAAAAAAATGGAAAATACCAAAAAAAAAACGAACGAGAAACCGAAATTCAAATTCAACCGGAAGCCAATGTAAATAAAGTGCAAGGCAATGTTTGTTTCTGTCAAAAAAAGAATGGGAATGGGAATGAGAAGAGGAGCAGCAGATGAAGAGTACAAAAAACTGAACACTTTGATCTATATACCCCCCGCCAGAATAGCCAAAGCATGTCCCTGTTACCCCTTTCATCAATCGGCTAAACAGTTGCCCAGTGCGCATCAGTCAAAGGCATTGAATGCAAAGGGTTTAATGTTACTTTTAGAACCGAAGAATTGTTTACACACACACACACACACACACACACACACATACACATACTATTGCTGTGGCTGCAAGACACATTTGCGGGGGGTAGTTGCCACAGATAATTAGCGGATGCGCCACGCGTTCCTTGGTTTGCATTTCAAAGTGAAAACGAGAACGAAAATTCAAATTCGAAATGAAAACTGAAAACGAAAACGAAAAGGAAATTCGTAGTGCGGCTACTTTGAGACTTGTTTCCAAATTGATTTATTTATTTGATGTTTTTATTTGTTTGTTTTTGCCTAATTTTATGGCGCTTACGCTTAACGCCAACTGAGGGGGCTCCCCTCGAGTCTCCCGCTCAATCATCACCTGGCGAATTTGAGATTGATTCAAAGTCCAAATGTTTCTATAACAAATGAAGCTCCACCAACACGCTGAAAGATGCGTTTGGGCCGCATCTAACTACAACCAACAATTTTCAGTTGGCCAAGTGAATAGGAATAACATAAGAAAACATGCTAGAAACCTACAGTCGATTGTGCTCGACTGTGAGATACCCGCTAGTCCTTTTAAATTCAAATTTAGCAGTGTGGTATTATTCTTAAGATATTTGGTATAATAATATACTGAAAAAAGTAGAATATACCGAATACTACATTTGGTATATTAGTGCAAAATATGCCATATTGTTATAATACACAGTTTGTGCAAAATATACAATATATAATAATAAAATAAACTGTTGCATTATAAATATACCAAATATGTCTGAATTTTATAATATACTATGACATTCAAAATATACCACATATATCAGTAAATATGTCTGAATTTTATAATGTACTATTACGTTCAATATATACCATATATAATAGTGTGAAAAATATGTGAGATTGCTATAACACCCTTCTACCCTATGAGTAGCGGGTATAAATAGAGAAAAAACATAGAGAGTGGTGGCAGCTCATGCCAAACAAGTTAAGACGCCCACAACTTGCATCATGCTCCAGACACCTGGCACCTCAGTTTATCTTGTTCCCTTTGGCAAATCCTCAGCTTCCTACATGTCTCCACGACAACCCAACTAATGCCTTGACATGGCCCAAGACTTGGGCTCAAAAAGAAAATATGAAAAACTTGCAGCATAAATAGCTAAAGGTAAACTATTAAATACCCTGTAAGGCGCTAGTAATTCTTTTCTATTAAGATGTTTCATTTGCTTCATGTTTTAAGAAAAGATAGAATAGATATTTCAACACTATAACTTGGCAAATAGAACTCGAAGTATTTATTAATAAAAACAACTTTTGTTAATTTAAAACATTGCAATAAAATCTTAAAAGTTAAAGACTGTATACAAATTATTAATGAGTAATAAAAACTATTTAAAAATTGGCGAAGTATTCATTCAATACGAATCTCATTCACTGTATAAATCCATACAAATATATACAATAATAACTTTCAACTGGCAAACTTTATGCATCCCATTTTCCTATTTCTCCCTAGAGGGTATCAAATGTAGTAAATCCTCATCATCATTATCAGCATCATTATTATTTACTCCCCCGCCAATGGAAGCTGAAAGGAAGCTGTTCACTTTGCAGCTGCTGCTGTGCATTTGATTTGAAGCGTTTCTCGTTCACGTTTAATTGAGTTTATTGATGCATATTTGAAGTCAACCAACAAGCGAATAAACGAGAGAGAGACAGAGGGAAAGCGGTTGAGAGTCATCTGCATCGATTGTAGGCAGGCAGCTTTTTTTTACAGGGGATTGGTTCGGCACTCGAAAGTGCAAAAATGCAATTAATTAAGCGCATTTATTTGCACACTCAATGGCCCGTGAGGGAATCGAACGCGTGCCATGCAATTCAAGAGTATCTCATGGATACATTTCATAGCTAAACAGAGTGCGCACTGAATTCTTTAATCTCTAGCATATTTCATGTAAATTTATGTCAGTTATTTATACAATTCTTTGCTCCAATTTGGTTTAATTCATCGTTATTCATTCGTTCGGCACATCTTAACTGTCGTTGAATGGCCATAAAACAATTTCGAAACCAGTTTTGGTTCTTAAGTGTGGCTTAATCGACATCAATAAAATACTACACAACCCGTTTAATCAAAAGAGGCGAACAACTCGTATTTTAGGCTTATAAATGAAGTCAAATGTCATAATTTCAACATAATTACACGCATTTTGGTGCTATCTCTTGCAAAATACATATAAATAACTATTTAAGTTTTAATTACTGCGAAAGGAAATTGACAGAGTATTTAATGCTTTATCCATCAACTTTACAACTGATGCGAGTGGAGTGCTCAGTTAAAAAACTTGCTTTAAGACCATAAATTCTTTGCTTTAATTGACTATTTTAATTAAAAGAGAAGTGTTTAGTTATTGCAAAGCTATTGGCTTTATTATTAATGAAATCATGAGATACTTAAGAGAGATTGTAAAATATTTTTAGAAATAATGCTTCACTGAGAGAAAAAAATCTAGACTGAAAAGTTGACTCCACATTGGTTCAATTTTCAGAGTTTTCCATCCTGTAACTAGAATATTTGAAGAATTGTGCTCATGATTTAAGAATAAACCTCCTTGGTTGACGTCATATAATATTGATGCAAGATTTTATTCATGATTTCGGCATAATTTTTTTCTGTGTAGTGGCTTCTCAGCTCTTTCAATATCTAATTAATGAAATCAAACAATTATAGTTCGAAAATGTTATTTTACTTAACTTTTAGGAAATATATTTATAATGTTTTCATATTCTTGTGGATTTTTATATAACATAAGTTTATGAATAAGACTAGTTGCTTAGACTGCTGTTTTTACTACTCGAACATATTTAATAATCAATGTTTTTGGTACTTTTAAAAATTATTGTTCTAATAACATAATTTCATAGTTATTTTGCTTATATTTTCGACACATTTTGTATTTCATTATAAAACCTATTTATTTCAATTTGTAGTAGTAAATATTTTATCCGCCTTGCCATTGCTCTGTTAATATAACAAATATTAACAGATAATATACCATTTTTTACTCTTTTAACATTCTTTTCTTGAATACCCAAAACTTAATTATGCATATGATAAACGGCTTCAGTAAATGACACCATGTAATCACTCATCTGACCTCATGACTGCTGTCGAGATGATCACCAACTGGTCAGCATAAAAACTGTAAAAAAAATGCAGAAGAAAAATCTCCGCCTACACACAGACATTGAATACGGCAAACACACACAAACACACACACACACGCACAGAGACTGTTCTTATGGGATGCTGGCTGGGTCACAAAGAGTTCATTAAACGCAGCGCGTCTAATTAACGCGCAATCGAGTTAATTTCTCTTCTAACCGATGCGGTTAATTAAGAGCGCAGACGGAGAATGTTGCTGAGTATGGGAATTTTGTGGGGAAGCTCTACACTTTGCTTGCTATGCTGGATTGGCAAATTATGCGCTAATGTGTCAGCAATTGGATGACTTTTCAAACTATTTTTCCACATGCAGCTCTTCTCATATTGGCATTCGATGGACGGATGCCATCGAGTCGTGGTCACGGCTGCATTCTCTGGTCAATGGTAATTCAATTAAGTGACGCCAGCGGTTGGTCCATTGTTTAGTTTGTTGAACCCATCGAGGCTGAGTTGAGCTGAGCTGAGGTCGGCTTATCGCCGATTCATTTGTGAGAGCAGCAGTCGCGGCTGCAGCTATAAACTTGCCGACGACTGACTGACTGATCCGCTTTAATGCTAACGCCCAGTTTTCAGCAGTTGGTGTGAGAGTGAGCGAGACTGAGCATTGGTTAGAGCGAGAGCGAGTTGGAGAGCTTAACCCGCATCTGGAAGTGCAAATGGAGCGCCCGCAGTTTCATCGCGCCATAAACCAGGTGACTTTAGTAGCTCACTAGCGCAGCGGCAGCGGCAGCTACAACGGCAGGTGTGCGGCTGTTCAGCGGTTCAGCGAGGGAGCAACAAAAGTTACACACAGTCGAGTTTTTAATTAATTTATATTCGCATTGAATAAAAAGTATACTTTTCAATTAGTTTTATGCCAAAATAGATTACAAAGTTGTGGATAAGAATTTCAACAAATTTGAAAAATTAACACTGAGTAAGTTTTGGGCGAGTGTTTAGTTGTTCTCCACAATATTGTTTTCGAAAAAAAGGGAATTTTTCAAATATAATACTAACTAACTCCTGGCAAATAATATTAAATACATTCTAAAAAGAAGCACTAAAAGGAAACTTTGAAAACCCAAAATTATATGACATGATGTTCTATTTAATATTTCATTTTAATCTCAAGTTGGGGTAATTATAATTTTAATATTCACGCCAAATGTTGAGTTACAACATTGTTAGCAAATTATGTATGCTTGAACAGCGCTCAACTATTAATTTTTTAAATATTTTATACATATTCTGAAAATATGTTAGAAAATATTACATTGCTTACTTAAGTAAACGATTTTAGGCAGTTTATGGATAAAGTACTTTGAAAGGTTTTCAATATATAAAATAATATTTAAAAGAAAACTGAATAAATATTTATTTTTTATGAAATAAATGTATGATGGATTGAATTTGTATTTAGTAGAAAATAAATAAAGTATCAAAATATAATTTAATAAATTTACTATTTCAACTTTCTAACTAAATAGTTTTCAAATGTCCCCCAAAAGCAACTTCACTGGCAACCCTCGCTTGCCACTCAACCAGTGGCTTAATGTCGACGCCTTCCAGTGCGTCCTGCTTATCAATGGAGCACCATAAAAACGACAAATATGACCAAATGCATTTGCATGCAAAGCGAAAACACTTGAAAAACTTGAAATCAAACTCAAAAACCTCAAAGCACAACTCAAAGCAAAAGTGTGAAAATTATAATAGAATACAATAAAATTGTCGGATCTGTGGCTTTCCTTCTTGACTTGATTGCAGCCTCTTGAGTTGTGTGTGCATAAAGTAGCAAATCTAACGATTTCAATTAAAGCGTAAAATGTTGTGTGACTTAGACACTCACCACTCGACTACGTGTACGGCAATCATTCCGTTTCATGCAGCATTAAATTACGTTTTTATTTGGTTTGCCGTAAACCGGAAATTGCGACATACGCACGGAAGTCAAGTCAATAAATGGCCGCCGCCGCTCCACAACATCGCTTCACCCGCCACCCACCACCACCACCGCCTCATCACTTCTCTTTACTTCCTGAAACTTACAGAAACTAGTTATACGAATCAACAGAAGAAAAAAGGGGAAAAGAAACATATATCTCAACACATTTATGAAACTTGAAATGTCCGAAAAAGCGCAAGGCAAGTCAAAATGAATTGCCTTTCCCGCTGCCCCACTGCAATCCCCTCTTCCACATCATTCACCTGCAGAATAACCGAAAAAAATTGAACAAGAAATTGCAAAAAATTGTTTTTCAATTAAAAAGTTTTTTGCTGCTGTTGCTGCTGTGTGCAGACAAATTTGCCATTCAATTTGCCCACAGGACAGTTCAGATTGTGTGTGCGTATGCGTGAGTGTGTGTGAGTGAGTGCGTGTGTATATGACAGACGAAAAAGAATTTTGAAGCAACAGATAGCGATAACAATTTTGTAGCAGTATATTTTTGATAGAGTAGAAGGCTTCCAACTTTATTATTTTTCGTTTTTTAAATGCAATTTGCAGTATTTGATTTTATTGCCATCGATAAATTATAAAATATGGAAAACATGTATTAATACTTCTCATATACTCAATTTTTTTCTAAATAAATGATTATTACTTTTAATAATATGTGCTATGTGATAACTTCATCTATTTTTTTTATAGGTATTCATTTGGAAATAATATAAGCTTCTTCATTATTTCTGCACCCGCTACCAATTTTCAATTAAGCCATATTCTACAATTATACATAAAATAAACCATAAAGAGACTAAAATATACCAAAGCCTATTTTTTGTATAACGATATGGTACTACATTTTAAATATACCATGGAGTAAAAAATATAGCAGATTTTCAGCAAATGCAACTAAGACCCAAATATCATTCTTTACATAAATTCTTTTATTAAAATATATTATTTTTATTCTAGTCACCTTACACAATTTTCTTTCTTTATTTTATTAAATTTCACTAAGTTGCTAATAATTCGTTTCAAAAAGATACAATTGCAAAAGCATATTTAATAAAAATTAACAATATTATAAATTTTGTAAACGAAAAATATAACTTTAACAGAAAATATATTAATAGCATTGAAAAGACGAAAGCATAACAAAGGTAAAGGTTAATTGTAAGCTATAAAATAAAAAATATCTATACATATAAAAAAGTGATTTACTTTAATAATCTTATCTGTTTGCCATTATTCTCTAACGACCATAAAACGCAATGAAATGTCTTGAACCAATTGTGAGCTCATTCTTAAGCGCTCTTGCACGATCAAAGTAAATCTTCGTTTACCGATTAGCTCGTACAGTTTTATCTACCCAATTCTTGTATTGATGGCCACACGCAACGTTTTTTCAAGGTGTTAAATGCTCTATGCATAAGAAAAGGAACCTACGATAAGGTTGTCTTGAAGTTTGTATAGCATTTAGCGCTATGCACAAACACACACACGCACACAGCTATAAATTAGGCATAGTGTGAGCATATTTGATGGCCAATAGCACCTGCGCCTGATACCCTCCCCCCACCCACACACGCACACTTCCTGGGCGGGGTCATTAGGCAGTCAAGGAGCATAGCAGCAGCAGAGGAAAACAGGAGTAAAAAATATTTCGGGCATGTCGCTAACCCGCATGCCACACACATTTTGTTGTCATGCCATTCACGTAGTTGCATGATACAAAAACCGCAACCCCAAAACAAAAAAAAATATAAGAAAGCTGCAGTTAAGTTTGCTCGACTGAGATATACCCGCTACTAATGAATTAAAAAAATAAAATGCGGTGTAAAATATTCCAAAATAATATACTGCAAAAATACCAAAAATCTACATTCACAATATACCAGTACAAATAAACGCAAAACAGTGTATTATTAAATATACCAAAAATATACCGCAAAAATACTAACATTTATATTTAGTATATTGATATAGCATCAACCCATAAATAAAACTATATCAATATAATATACCGCAAAAATACTAAAGTGTATATGTAGTATATTGATATAAATCTACATTATTTAGTATATAGATATAGCAGCTACTCATGAATAAAAGCAACACAGTGCGGCATTAAAACTATATCAAAATAATATACCGAAAAAATACTAAAATGTATATGTAGTATATTGATATACTACCATATTCAAAATATTCCAGCTACCCATGAATAAAAGAAAATAGTGCGGTATTAAAAGTATACCAAAATAATCAACCTCAAAAATACTAAAATTTATCAAAAGCATTATTTGGTATATTGAAAAATATACTATAGAGCATTGCTAGGCAAAGCAGCTAAAACCCGATTGCAGTAGGCGTTTTTTTGCAATACGAAAGTGTTTCTTAAATTATTTCCACATATTTGATATACCCTTCTACTTTCTGGGTATGTGGGTATGAAAAGACTCCAAACGTCGAACCCTTGCCAGGTCGATAAGCCGCTTTTGTGGCGGCGTTTTTGGCTATTGCTAATCTTAACACAACATTTAACTTCGATGGTTGGTGGTTTGGCTTGGCCAGTTTTACTTTTTCGCCCCGGCTATCTTGGTGGAGCACCATTCACCACCACCCACCACCAAAAAAAAGCACAACTCAGTGGGATAGTTGCAGGCCACGTGTGCAACATTAGATTCGTCTCATTGCAGCGTCGTGTTGTTGCACGCGCCACTCGGAAAAAGGCAGCAAAAGTGTGGAGCGTCTTGCCAAAATGCAATTGACTTGAACTAATCCAAATATTATCGCAACCGTGCAACAAATACAGCAACAATTCGATGTCATGCGGCAACATCATTAAAAAATTGTGTGCTTTTGATTAATAACAAGAACTTGGCACGCGTTTGCCTCTTCTCCCTTCTCTTTCTCTGTTTCCTTCTTCTCTATTTTCTCTGGGGGCGGCTTTGGGCTTTTGATCAATTTTCCCCCTTTTTCTTCTTTTTGGTAAATATTTGCGAGAAGCGATAGGAAATTTACACTATCATCAGGCAAAGCGTAAAGAACAAAAAGGGATTTATCAAACCAAATGATATGACAATTTGTAATTGCAAACAACTGTAAATTGAAGACAACACACACACACACTCACAAGGGTTTCTTTTTCTTTTCTAGCGTTTACTCGCAAATTGGCGTGGGCAGGTGACAAAAGTACTGAGGAATTGGGAAATGTTTATCTTGCAAGATAGGCCGGGGCGGAACAAACGAGCCACGAACTGCAACGGCAACAACAATATTCTAATGAACAGCTGAAAGTGGGACACGACGATAAGCAAATAGAATTGTTTATCCAAGCGCATAAATACACATCATCATCATTGTAGGTGCAGCACGGAAAAATTCTATTTCTTCTTTAAAGTTGTTGCTTAAGTTAAATTGAATTTTGTTATTTACGATTTTGCTTTTTACTACATATTATGAATTATTTACTATTTGCGTTAATAGCATTTAAATTCATATTTAATAATTCATTTGAATTTATAGATACTATCATTAATTGAAATTAATCATTTATAATATTCCTTTATGGAAATTTATCTTAAATTATTAATTTGAATTTTTTTTGTACCTTGATTAATTTAAATTTAATGAAAGAATTTTGATTCCCATTTTACTATTCATTTGAATTTGTTTTGTTTTAATGTTTAATATAAATTATGATATATTTTTAAAGTGAAAAGCTCAAAAACAATCACTTCAAATAGATTATAATAACTTCTTATTCATAATTTATCAACAATTTTATAATTGAATTGTTTATTAATATTTTTGATGATTTTCTAAAGAATTTAGAAGCATAATAAAACATAAACATTCTAAAATATTTAATTTTTTTTGAACATTAATTTGAATCCTTAATAAAATTCAATGCAAATATCTTGAATTTAAATAAAAATTAAAACTAAAATAAATGTATATAATTGTATAATTTCATACTATGTTTTCAAATTTACTGACTTTATAATAATATTTGTTCTGTTAATTTGATTAATTTTTCATTTAAATCTTATTCTTTATTTCTTACTTTTTTTTAATTTTCCATTTAAATTTAATTCTTATTTTTTATTCATTCATTTTATATTTTCTTATTTCTTGTATTCATTACATATATTCATTCTTACTAGAATCATTTCTATTTCAAGCAGTTGAATTAGACAAATCTATTGTTGGATGTTGTAATGTCAATTTCCAGTTGATAAATTGCAGCTTTAGGTTTTGCATTAGAGCTACGCCTCATTGCACATTCCATTCCAATTATAATTTCATACCACGGCCAAAGTTTAGTAGAAGCTCTGTGTTTAGCTGCTTTTGGGTTGTGGCAATGAACGTTGTTGCCAACGCGTTGGCTCATTAGGTATAATTTATGAATGCGACGTCAATAAAATGCAGAGTGCCTTGGTACTGTATTTATTGTCTGTTGTCTGTTCTCTCGATGACGACAACTTTCTAAATTTTTGTCAAAAGAAAAAAAAAAAAAAACAAAAATCGTAGCTACTTAGGCATGCGCACAATTTATAATGCAATAAATCAGATGCAAATGGCTTTTACACAAAAGACGAACAAAACGTCACGAGCCAATTATTTTAATCGTTTTTCGTCAAGCCAAAAGAATGTGAATGGAACAGAGAAAGAAATAGATAAAGAGAGAGAGAGAAAGAGAGGGAATTGAGCAATTCGGTGTGAAGTGCTGGGGCTGCGATGCTCTTTAGAGCCAAAGAGCTTTCAACACCCAGTCAAGAAAGAAAAGAAAATGTTTGACAAGCAGCGCACTAAGAGGAATGCAGTCTTAATGGCATCTCTCTAACTGCCTCTCTTTCTTTCTACTTCCTTCCCAATCTCTCCTTTATACAGCACCGCCTTTCCCTCTCACTCACTCTCCATAAAAATACCAAAAATTACTTTCACTCCACAAAGTGTGGCCCCAAACCATCAGCAACAAAAACAAAATCAAATCGAGTAGCGTGTTTCATTGAGTGGAAGATGGAGGAGAGGGAGAGAGGAGCTCGGGTGGAGGCGCCGCTCGTAACATTCGACCCAACGATACAAACAAATTATAAAATCCATCTATTTAATGTACCACAACGCCAAGCATACAACAGGTGAGCATATCGAGGCGCCGCTTAATCATCAAGTGTTAGATTGGGGCTCCTAAAAGAAATGAACCTTTATAGTTGTGCGATTAAAAGCTGGTTAGCAGAAGGTTAGGTTATACAAAGGGTTGAAATCTGTTTCTGGACATGTGAAAAACAACCGTTGAAATTGAAAAGATCGTCATGAAAAATAAAAATCCCAAACAAACTTGGCGCCAGCAATAATCGAAGCATTGTTCAATGCAAACTCTGATGGTGGGAGGAAAGTTAAAAAGAGCTTTTAACGGGTCAACTGGGTGTTAATCATGGGCAGAAAACGGTGAATGTATGAAAGAAAAGTAAATAGCTTTAATCAAGGTAAAGTCAATAAATTTATGTGGGAGTTCGCTCAATGCTGAATACTTAAAAATTGAGATGCCTTGAAGAAGCAACAATGCAGAATGTAAAAAAGTAGGAATTAAGATAGATACGATATATAGAAATTAATAAGTGTAGTTTTGTATTAAATTGAAATAGATATACTAAATAATGAAAATTGAGAGTAGTGAAAGTCGATGGTTAAAAGAAACAAATCCAAAACTAAATAATATAAATTATAATAGTATAAGTCAAGAAGTTATTCGGAACAAATTTAATTTGTGCAATACTAATAATAATAGTTTAACTTCAAAATAAAGTACTTGTTGAATATAACACAATGTACGCATATATCACTATTGATAATCAATATAAGCAGTGCATTAACATTAACATTTGCATTGCAGAAATAAGGTAAACTAGATTGTTCATTCACATTATATGTAGTCGCGATTGAACAGTCAAAGCAGATAGACGTGTTTTGTTTACTCATCCGCCAAGATCTTTCCTGACAAACAATTTTGTTCAATACTAAAAATACTAATACTAATAAAATACAATACTAAAAGGAATTTAAAGACATACTCAAAACAACTTTACAACTGAACAAAAGAAATTTTAATGTAGAATTAAATGTTAAAGAGAAAGAATGTTAATGTTGAGCTTTATATGTTAAATAATGCAATTAAATTAACAAAGGAAATTTGATAGGAAAAAGATGACACTATAGTATTATAATTGCGGTTAAAGGAAATCAGTGAAGTTAAAGATGTGTAATTTTAATTAAAAATAAATTGCATAAATTTGTGCGGATCAGAAGTTAGACTGCTCTTTGAAAATAAATTATATATTGAAATCACATTTATATCACAGCAATTTTTCATTATATTTGAGCATTTTAACATTTAATTTACAAATATATTGAATAATTGTAATAAAATGAGTTTTCTAAATTCAACGAGTTCTTCTTCAAATACACTTTTCTCTCGCCCTTCCATTTCCGTATTTCCCATCACTCTACTCCACATTCCAATGCTGTTAATCTTGCTAACTGCTGCCCTTGCTCTTGCTCTCATTATCAATTCATCTACATAGTCGGCTGCTTATCAGAGTGCACATGACAGAGCATCGTTAGATCATTTTGGGCTGAGAGACAAATTGTGAGTTCTTCGGCTTTAATTCTGGCTAAAAGGGCACAGCCTAAAACCCTTTGGCCAACTGTTGATGGCCATTGGAGGGTCGTTGTTGTTGCTGTTGTTGTTGGATGGCGACAACAATAATTCAAATGAGCGCCACATTATTCAAAGTCTTGTGACAGTCAGGCGGCGTTAACGAATCGAGTCAGTCACACACAATTCCCTCGCCCTATCTCCCTCTTTCTCTCTCTCTGCTCAGCTTCTGGTAAACTAAGTTTTGATTCATGGTGGGCACTCATTGAAGTAGTTTTGTGTTGTTACTGTTGCTGCTGATGTTGCTGCCTCTGATGATGGTTGTTGGTTGCCTAATCGCCAAGGCGACACCTATGCTCGCTCGTAGGCCCACGTTATCCACATCATCAAGCGGTGGCAAGGTAAAGCAAGGCGAGAGACTCGACTGTTGCCCACAGTTGCCAGACCGTAACTAAAATGAGATGCCAAACAAAATGCAATTACGTCTTTTGCCTGGCTCGTCGTCGACGTCTACCCTTTTTGTAGAGAAGCTTGGACTTCGAGTCTTTGGGTCGTTGGAGGCCAGCGAATAAAATTCCTTATCGCGCCGATAGTCGAAGAGGAGGGAACGCGAGGTGCGAGGAGAGTGCGAGCAGGGAGCGAGATAAGTGTCGGCAACAAAAGGCGCTGCTGCAATTAATCTTCGCTTCTCAGTTGCCTTCAAGGTGAATTGTGTGGCATGCGCCCTCGGGCCACAGCACACACATACACACACTCACACACATGCGTGTGTTCCGATGCGAATGCGATTGTGTGCGTAAGCTACACTGAGAGAAAAACTACTGAGTATATGATTTTGATACTAAATATAATTAAATTGTGCTCATTATTACGGTCACTTTTATTATTTTATTTATTAATTTACTTAATATTTTTACTATAGATCAAAAATTTATGCAATTTCTATTATGATGACTTTTATTATTTGTATTCTTTAGTTAACTTATTTATTTATTTATTTAAGAGTGTTATATGTAATTAAATGAATACAATCGTATTTATAAAGGCTTTCATTATTACTTAATTTTATATTTTTAACTAATAGATACCCACTACCCATTTTAAACAAAAGCAAAAGAGTGCTGTATTATTCTTAAAATATACCAAAAATATACCGCAAAATACTGAAATATACCGAATGCTACATATGGTGTATTGATACAATCAAAATATACTATATTTGGTATATTGATTAATATACCATAGAGTACAAAATATAGGCGGAATTTTTTCTGATATAATCCACCTAATCTAAATTAGACACAATATTTTTAGTTTAATATTTGTATTTGCAAAAATTTCCTTAAAAAAATCGTTTTTCTGCAAGTGTAAGCTGCCTGAAACTCTGACAATATCGGATTGCATTCAACTTTAACTCATTGAATTATAAATTATTGTTGTTGTGGCTCCTTTTGGCAAGCGTGTGGTAAACGTGGCCAACAAACTTTGGCATTGGCCATTGACAGCTATTTTCTGGCTGCTAACCCCTCGCTGCCTGAATGTGTGTGTGACCCCAATGTAATTTGCCTTATGATTTTTGCCAGCCTAACTGCTGGCAACGTGTGAAAAAATCAGTCAGGCGTAAGTGCGTCCAGAGTTGAGTTTTTGGGTAGAGGAAAGGGATGCGATGGAAGGAACGTATGTTCAGGATTTACCTTTTGTGCATATCAATTTTTTGGCCAACGAATGCTGCCGATCGGGTGCAGTCGAGTGTAAGACATGGACACCCAACTAATCACCTGGAAATAATTTCTATCTATGCGATTTATTGATTTCGTCTGACATTGAAAACATTGATAACTTTATTTTCTGCTACAGCTGTCGATTAGCTCTCCGATGAAGTTGTCTGCGCACAAGAAAAATATATGTACATGCAATACATATATATATATATATTTTTTTTTGAAGTGAAATGCAACTTGACCCACATTTTCGTTTGAATTTCATCTCTTGTGGTTTTTGGCTCCCCACTTTTATCTGAAGTGCACTCTGAAGCATTTTATTTATTGCACGACTTTTTTTCTAGCGCTCTCGTCTTGGTTCTGTTTTGGTTTTTTTCTTTGCTTTGTCGCCCCGAAAGTGTTTCATAACTCAGAGCTGAACTCCCAAGTCTCGGTGCCCGACCCAGCAGCCAATGGACCACACGTTGTCAGCGTCATTGTCAAATGTGGCCGCTTTTAGATATGATGGTACCATCTTCTTTCATCTCATCCACTGAGCAGTGGGCAGGCAGCGTGTGTGGCTTTTATTGTCTGGCCATAAAAAACAACAACAACAAAATTGACTTCAGAATGAAATGAATTTTTTCTGTCTATTTGTTACATTTTGAGCGCTCTAATTGCATAGACTGTTGCCTCATCTAATGGCATTTGTTGACATCTCTTTGGAAGTAGTATATACACAAAATCAGTGCTTGCGATAAGAACGCGACGGCCTTGAGCTTGATTCTTCAATATTTTGTTGATTTGCAAATAAACCTGACAAAAACAAAATTTGGAATACAAAATATTTATTATTGAATAAAAATGTTAAAAATCGAAGCTTTAGCTCGTATCAACATTTCAATAAAAACAGAATGAAAACCTTTCTTAGAAATGGTATCAGTGTCTGGCTTCAGAGCCACTTTCAACGTATGTGACAAATTTTTGATGTTCAGTGTTGCGAATATGAAACTTATGTTTGTGATTGAATCAACCCAATATTTTCACAATATAATCCTCCGACTTGTTGACAATCTCAAAGAATCATTATGTAAAGCTTTTGAGATTGTGATAAATATTACAAGCCGTTTAACCTAACGCAAACACCTCTCAAAGTCGACGTGTTTATTCTAGAGCCTTTATTAGCACACACACAAAAAAAAAATGTTTACTTTGCTGACAACATTCGCTATAAAACTATTGACTGACTCATCAAGGGGATATTCTGATATTTATTCAAAATAAAAGATTTTAATATCGAATCAAATGCTTTCACAATCATTCAAAAATAAAGATTAAAGCCCAACCCAATTGCGAGCTTTTGTCGCAATTTTTTGAACTATATTTAGTTCGTCCTTTGCTTCACACGAGCGATTGGTTTGCATTATCGGACGTATCATCATCTTTACAGACTTGAAGCCGACTGGCCAAGTGTTCCATTGACTAGAAATAGCATTTAGATTGCTAACAAAACAAAGTGAAAAAGTAAACAATTAAAACTAGATTTCTTGTACATTTTTTAATTCCTTAACAACTCACCTTCCTATGCCATTCAGACCTTCGTCAATCCACCAACCGTTACTAGTTGTCTTTTCCTCTGTCCCCTTATTGGAATCGTAGGCTATGAAATTCTTGCCCAATGATTCGCTTAAGCCGTCTCTAGTAGTTCCTTCAAAAATACCCAAAGATAACAGCTTGAATCTGGCATTCTCATTGGCAATTTGAAAGTTATTGTACCTGGCATAACGCGATCCGTTACTTAAACTTTCAAGAGCTATGAACAGTTCATGTTGCTGAACTGATAACAATGCATACAAATTGCGAAGTCCAATAAAAAAACTGTTCTCCAAGTTGCCAAATCCATCTTTGTACTCATCCATAGATCGATCAAAATTGACATCATCGTTGATGCGTCGTTGGATTATAATCCAACCGTGTCTGGCAGTGTCTGCATCACAAATCACCTCAATAGTTTTGTCACTTAACTGAATGCTATGAGTTCCGGCAGATTTTCCATCCGGTAAACAATAAGTTGGGTAGGTTTTCAACATTTCGGGCCTTAAAGCGGCAATCACTGCTATCATTTCTTCAAATGATTTGGTTATGTTTATTTCCTTATCTGTTACAGCGATTTCGTGTTCCAATAATCGTATCTTTTCAGTATTCGTCTCTATTTCGCTCTGATATTCTGCGAAACCCAACTTCAAAGATTCAAAACTTTTTAAGCTTCCCTCGTCATTCGAGTTATTTGCATTAAGCTTCGTAGCACACGCCAGCAAAATAATCACAATCGTTGATAGTTGTGTCATTATAGCTATAACATTTAATCGCACGAATATATAAATAATTTGATGTGTTTACTTTGCAAATCATCAAAAGCAACTGTTGAGACAAGCTTGTGTGACTCAGTTTTTTATGCCATGTCTACGCATTTCACAATTCGAAAAATATAGATTAACACGACTGAATTATTCTCAGCTTGTACGATTTTGAATAAAGGCGAGTGATGATGAAACAAAAAGGAAGAATAAAGAGTATAAAAATTAATTATATAATTATTATTAATAATTAATTTTCTAATAATAATTAATTCGAAATTTTTCAAATTATTAAACAGTAGCAATCTTTCAACACTACAGCAAAATGATCACAATATTTGCTCACAAACAGAGCTTCTTATTATATATGCACAAATAAATGTTGTTTATTCTCAGAAAAAAATTTCTAACAGAAAGATGCAATGCATAAGCTAAAGAAACGAAAAAATAATAACATATAAATTTACGTCATCGCAAGTAAAGCATTTATTAATAATCAAATACTATATAGTGGCAGTTTTTCTTAGAATCATTCCTGAGTATAATTTTTTAATTATTAATGATGATTGTTTTTAGGACGTATCATCATAATAACAGACTTCAATGAGTACTCATAGCCACGCCATTCGTCCCGAAAGATATTCTGTGCGTATTTTCCATTCAAATTGCTAGAATCGTAGAGAAGAAATGTGGTATAAAATATGATTTATAGAGATTCACAATTGCATTTTAGGCACCTGAATCCACAATTAGAATACCACCAGCCGCCGGAAAGTAGCTTGGCACAGTTAATCTCGTCAGAGTCATTGTCACGATCATAGGTGCTAAACTGTTGCTCAATGTTCTCCTCCAGACTGTTGCCAGCTGTGCCAGAGTAAGTGCCAATCGATTTCAAAACATAATTCACATCGGCGTCGCCAATTTCAAATCGATCGTAGTGAGCACAGCTTTTCTCATTCGCATAATCTTCGAGCTGAATATAGAGCTCATGTGGCTCGGACTTTGTTATCTGATACAATCTCTCTAGTCCCAGAAAGAATTCCTCTTCCACGTTGCCGAAACCCATTTGATAATCCGTCCAATTCCGATTGAAATTCTCGAGTCCATCGATGCGTCGCTGAAACACTAACCAACCAGGTTCAGCAATAACATCATTGCATGACACTTTCATCGGTTCACCGTCCGGAATTTCAATTATATCTGCATTCGTGGAGTTGCCAAAAGTGGAATAGAGTGAGGGTGGATTTTCTTGATTTTGCGTTTTTGCCACAAGTTTAGCGTTGTGTTCTTCCACAAACTCCTTTTTACTTTTTATCATTTTCAAATCGTCATTCTTTTCCTCAATTTTTTGCTCTGAAACGATTTTTGCTCGCTTTTCGTTTTCTATTAATTGAGTCTCTTTATCCTTAATGACATTTTTCATCTCATTCAGTTGGTTTCTTAAATCCGCACATTCGTTTTCTTTAGCCTTTAGCTCTTTATTTTTTTCGTTAATTTTTGCTTGCAATTCAGTAATTGTATTTAACTCCCTATAATTTGAACTCTGTTGCTGCTTTTCAATGGCACTTAACTTATCAATCGAGATTTGCGACAGTTAAGAAAGTTTACTGAATTCTTGACTGATTTTGTTGGGTTGCATATCAAGTTTTTCGTTCAGTTTCATAAATTCTTGCTCAATTATTTTTGAAATATGAATATTAGTTTCACACTGATACAATTTGAATTTGACTTGTTTGTTTTCCATTAATAATACATTAAGCTTACTTTGTATTGGTCTAATATCTGTCTCACAACTCTCCCAAGGCCATTTTGCGCCTGATACCAAAATACAACTTATTAAAAATGTTGTAGAAAATAACAAGAATTTTGTACCACAATTCATTTTGTGATAATATTGCACATGCACAATCTCAAAGCTATACTGAAAGCATTCAAATACTTCATTTCGTTTTCAATTCAATCGACACTTTCCTGTTACACTCGACAACATGTATCAAGTTTCTTATATGTAAAGTGAGTAACTGATATCTGATAAAACGATGTGATTTAATAATTGTTATCATCTATCGCATAATGATTATTATATTTGTTTCTTCTCATAGAATTCTCGTTTTGATGTACAGTGTCTTCATTAATTCTGATAAGAAAAATTATATACAAGTAGTATATGATCGTGGTTTGTTGTGATTCATAAGCCAGTTAGCTCTAAGTGAGGTGAAATATTCAAATACTCAAAGCGAGTTGAATCAAGACTTTATTCTTAGAACTTATTAATCAAATTAAAAAGTTTATAATTTTATTAGAAAATTTAAAATCTCATTTTATTTATAGTAATATTATAACCCTTTGCTCTTATTTCATGCTTTTAGTTGACCTTTAGTTTACACAATTACAATCATTTTCAATAAGCTCAAAGTAATAAAATTGCAACTTTATCTCGCATATGAAACTCATACACATAACAAGTAAAGAAGCAACAGTCGAAAGTGCTGGACTGTGGAATACCCGCAGCCAATTTTCAATAAAAACCAAAAAATACGATATTATTATTAAATTATACCAAATTATTTATTTACAAGTTAATTATTATACAGAATAATATAATAACTAAAAGAAAGGGAGTGCTAACAACTAAGGCCATCAAATTAATACACTGAAAAATACCAATTTTGTATATCGATATTGTATTAAATTCTTTTACTTCTATTTTTTTTTTAAATAAAAGCAAAATAATATGCTATTATTGTTTAATTATACTAAATTAATATACTGAAAAATACTAATTTGGTGTAACATTCTCCTTCTTCTGCCTGTTACATGATTTTTAATTTTCAAGAAAACACAAGTAATGCAGTATTATACTTAAATTATACCAGAAATATAATAATATTATGAATATTATTTGGTATAACAATTTACTATTAAATTCTGCTCATTCTGCCTGTCACATACTTTTCATGGAGCCACAAAGTTATAATACCCTTCTAACCTATTAATAGTGGGTATAAAAATATTTCAAAGCTGTGTTACTTTTGTGTGGTCCTTTTTAATGAGCCACTTCAATTGAAATTTGAGCATAGATGTTGCCAGTTTCTCAGACTCTCTCAAATCTCAAGTGACAAGATGCGCTCAATGTATTTTTTTTTTATTTTATATATTTTCGTTTTCAATACTATCTGCTTATCGGTTCTGGAAGCGTCATGTGTTGATAACCTTCACGGGTTTTTCATTTTTTTTTTTGTTCTTAAAAATCGAAATTGAAATTACTTTTATTTAGTGCTGTAAGAAATCGAAGCTGGAATCTGTAGTTTTCAACCCTGTGTGACATTGTTCCCACAATTTGCAAAATGTGTTGAGAGTCTTTCAGATTAAAGAGGGATGAGTTCGAGCGAGGGAGGGAGAGAGGGTCGTATAGAAAGTACTACAATTGATTGATATTCGAGCTGGCCGCTTGGTCGCTTCTACTACTCGTATTTACCAAAGTGATAACGTGGCCCAGATTATGTTGTGATCCGATCACCGTTGCTTGTGCTGCTGCTACTCAATGATTGTGGGTTCAGCGGCGTTGCATCATTTTTCACATCACGTGCCGCACGCGACCAAAACGCAAACGCCAGCAAATTGTGACATTTTGCAACATGCGTCGCGGCCTCTTAAATTTCAACAATTGCCGCATCGAGTGGCACTCTCCCCTTGTCCTTTCTTCCCTTTGTCAGCGGGAGTTTAGAGTCTAGACTTTCTCTATATAGAGGCAACTAATCGTAATATGTTCTCGCTCTTTGGCGGCGTTTCAAAGCAGCTGCCTCATTTGGCAGCCAACAGAAATACTTTTGTCCGCGTTTTGTCTGCGGCTGCCACACTCATAATTCTCCAACTCCAACTGCACCACAAACAAGCAAAATACTGAAGAAGTGTTCTTCGTTTCTCTCATATTTTTTTGGCAACTACTCTGCGCTGTCTATGCGGCAATAAACGAAATTAAAATTTCAAATTAGCTTGTTGCAGTTGCAAATAGTCAAAGAAAAGTAAGAGGAGAGCAAACCAATTATGAATACGACTATGAGATGCCCTAATATTACACAATTCAACTGCAGAGTATCATATATGTAGATGCAGAGTATCATATATGTAGATGCGCTAAAAGTTTTGATAAAGATAAAGTTCTCTCTCTCTATCTCTCCCTCCTTCATATCTTATATAAGAAATAGTAAAGAAAAGTACTGTTAAATGCCTATCAACTATTTTTAATAAAAGCAAAACCGTGCGGTATTATTCTTAAAATATAACATATTAAATTACCGCAAAAATACTAAAATATATTATAATTTATAAAAACAAAGTGGTATTATTCTTATAATATACTATACTAACCACAAAAATATTAAAAATATACCAAAGGTTGTATTTGATAAAAATATAATAGTACTATATTCAAAATATACCATAGGGTGCAAAATATTCCAGATTAAGTAGGCATTTTTGCCATACAAAAGTATTTCTTAAATAAATTTGACAATTTTTTCTGACTACATCCAAATCAGGAATCCTTCTGCCTGTAGGCACAAAGTTATAATACTCTTCAATATATAAAAGATATGTCAATATTATGATGAAATTTAATAAAATATTTGCTATTTATACATTAAGCAATTTGCATTTGTTATATGATATAAGTATTTTCTAAATAATTGAAATTTTGCAAATTGTTGAGAGCAATCCAGTTGAGAACTTTTTAAATTTTAATATACATATATATCTTTGTTTATTATTTTTTATAGCTCTATATTTTTATACCTTCAGGCTTCCTAGGTAAATTTAATAAATATATTCATACAATTGAAGCTGATGTATAATATGTGAATAAACCAACAACCCTGATGTCCGCACACCGCACACCGCAGCCCAGCAACCCTCCCCCTCTCCACACCCCTCTCTCACTCACTCTCTGTGCAGTTGAACTAAATTTCTTGCGAGGCGGCAATCAGTGACCATTAAACGCGTTCCATTGCCGGATTTATGCGTCATTATTTTGTTTAATCTCTGGTAGCGTTGACCCATGTGAAATAGGGGCAACCCACACGCAATTCATTTTTGTTTTCCCGAATTTGAGAGTGCGTTCAAGTGCGACAACAACTTCAAAATTGCTAATGGAAAACTGCGAAAAACTCGGAAAACCTCGAGTGGGGTGGAAAGCAAGGTATGCAATGCGAATTGCTCACATTAGCCGGATATTCGTTATGGTGGTGACCAGCTGCTCTTCTCAAAAATTTGCAAACAATTCGACTTGAATTTGTAAATCGTATTTCGAATTTAGAATTGTGTGTTTGACTATGCGATGACAACTTGATTGGCAAACACATAAAGTAAAACATTATAGATACCATACATAGTTGTTGCGGCGACCACGCCCACATACGCACTAAACGCCCACCGAGAGTGTGTGTACAAATCACTCAACAAGTTGGCGGCAGCGGCGCATAAATGTCTTGCAGTGAAACTGCATTTTAATTGTCCAACAACAAAGCGAGGCGCTTCGGCAAATGATGCGTCGTTGCCAGCGGGCGAATAACACACTTAAAAGTGCAGTTAAAGGGGGTATAATAGACAAGAAGATACCTTGCATTTGACCTTAAAGTTGAGCATAAGTTTGAGCTTAACAAAGTGAAGTTCATAATCATAAATTGGATAAATACAAAAATAATACAATAAAGAAATTTACTTTTCGATTTGTTGTAATAAATAGTGCAGCTAATAATCAGGAATTGTATAAATTACAAAAATAATACTAAATAATAAGAAATATAGTTTCAGTTAAACTAAAAATTATAAAATAATAATCACTTTTTAGTTTTATAGTTAACAAAATAAAATACTTACTTACCCAGTAACATCTCCCTCTAGTTGATCGACTAGACCTGCAAAAGAAAATCAAATTAATATACTTATTAAATTATATGTAAAATAAGAAATAGTTTTAAGGAAATTACAAAATAATAATAGATTTAAAGTTTAATTATAATATTATTTTTATAATTTAGATAATATTCACGAATTTTGACCAACTTAAATTAATTTATTTTGTATTAAATTAACAATACAATTTCTTATTGCAATGAAATGAGACAGAGTGACTAAAGCATTAAGGCCAAGAACATTATAAACACAAATAATTACAAATTGAAAAATATGAAATCAATTTTTATCTTCTTCATTATTTGCAGTCACAGTTATTAAAATTTTTATTTTAGAAGAGCTTCATTCCTCATAAAAACTCTAGCAAATTATCATTTAAAAACTTTGATTGATTTGAGTAAGAAATTTAAAAAATTTATTATTTTAATTTACAACTAATAAGTATTAAATGTAATTTATTTAAGAATTTCCATTCTAAACAATTAGAATGGGGCACCGAGAAGTTTACATATCATATGTATATATCATTCATTCTAGTGTAAGCAACTTTCCAACTTTTACTACCAAAAATATTTACAGGGTATGAAAGCGGGACTTGGTGCGGCAAGGTCGTAAAACAGCGGCATAGGCCAAAAAGGTTTAGGGTCATTTCGAAAAATTATGAGGTAAACTTGGAACTTGTCATAGAGTTCATTCGCATAGATCTCCAGCCGCTGCTGTCCAGCAGTTGCCCCCATGTGTTCCGGGAAGAGGAAGATGAAATGGCAACGGGAAATGAGTTTGGGTACGGGTAAGGCTTATGCTTATGGTTATGGGATTGGGATCGAGAGTGGGATTGGGAATGGGAATGGGTTTGAGAATGAGAATGTGCCGCGTGCCGCATGCCGCGTATAACACGTGTGCCATAAATTTTATAGCATGTTGTAGCTTGTTGCATGTTTCGCTTTCCTGTCTTTCTTTTGAAGACGTCCAGTGCAGTCAAAGGTCGTTGCATCATAAAGCCCGCTGACATTAACGACAGTCGCTGTTTAAGCAAAAGATTCAAACCATATCGAAGATGTTCTTGTACTCTCGTTTGTTTTTGTAGTCTTTGGATTATTTGTCGCCAACATACATATTTTGTGTCGCCCCCACAAACTTGCAATTACGTTGTTTATTCTAGATGACAAGAGCCAAATGGGAAATGCATACAAACATAGCACTAAGTACTCGCACTCCCATTCATATTTTGTGCTTGGCACAAAAACCAAGTCACCAGCCAAGTCTGGAATTCATACAACAAACAACATCATCACAATCATCATCATCATCATCATCGTCATCATCAGCATCAGCAGTAGCAAAACCTGATGATGATTTTGTCCTTTGTCAGCGCATGCAAACATGTAGACATGCTTGAAAAATGGTACGAATCAAACGGCAAATAATGCAGACAACGACAATGCCAAACAATAACACAAGTCCAATGTAAATACGTGTAGAAGCAGAAGCAGAAGCTATCAACTATTGCCGCATAACGTTCAATTGATACCCTCTCTCTCTCTCTCTTTTGGCAAATATTTACCCTTTATGATATGTTCGAACACATAATTAAGTGTGGTAATATAATCTTTGTGTAACTTACAAAAGTCAAACGAAAACTAAAAAATATAAACAAAAATACCAAAAAAAAGTGTAACTGAACTAAGGTAATTTATAAAAAAAAGTAGTGTTTAGTGGAAAAAGAATACAAAATAAATTTATAAATATATTTTTATTCGAAGAACATATTATTTTTTCCTTTCCTTTCCTTAGTTTTTCTTTTATTTCGTTTAATTTTCTATTCTTTTCATTTATTTTTTTGTACTTCACTTTTATTTTTTTCCTATCAATATTTTAAGCAATGTCTTTCACAACATCTTCCACTGTTAAAAACCACACGAAATGTAAAATAGTATATATAAAAAGCAGAAATATTTAAATCTATCTGAATAAAGCAATATGTGAGAACAGATAGATTAAAAAATCTAAATTCACGATTTTTTCAAACTCAAAAGACTTTTAGGTAAAAAGGATCTTGATATTTGTACTGAATTTGAAATTTAATATTGAAAAGCATCTTATTTTAAGATTAAAATCTTAATTTAAGAACGTTTTACTCTAGATTGAAAAGTAGATTGCACATCTTGAATTAAGATTTTTCTATCTTAAAAAAAAAGTTTATTCTTGTTACTTAAAATGTTGGAATTCTTAAAGTTAGGACCTATTTTCTTGTGTTCTTATAAATTCTTTTCACAAAAAAAAAGTTGGGGTTTAATATCATGCAATTTAATTGATCAGTTCTTTTCCATAAGGAAATTTTTGTAAAATGTATTTTAATATTTGAACAACCGAGCGAACTTATTGCGATGCCATCAAAGCGTTTGCAGTCTCTTGTGCTAGTTTCTTGTCCTTTTATTGTGCTCTGTTAGTTGTAAAATAAAGAAATAATTTGAACACATACTGGGACACACATACAGACACACACAAATAGACAAATTTTTGCAGTCGTGGTGTCAACACAATGGCCCCAAATTATTTAATACTTTTGCAAGTTGTGTCTACAATCTGTAGCTGTATCTTTGCATCTGTATCTGTAGCTGTCGCCGCTTTGACTGTGGTCCACATTCTTTTTTCTTTGCTTTCTATGTTAGCCATTGCAATTGCAAAAATTGTAAAATTCTCTGTCTGTCTGTCTGTCTGTCTGTCTGTCTGTCTGTTGTGTTGAATAAGTAGAGGATGGTAGTCCAAATACTTGTTATACTCAGTGTCGTAAGGATTGTTGTCTCAGTCCCCAATTCCTGCTGGCTTTTGGGTTTATTTTTTATTCTGTTGCGAGTGCAATCTGCAATTGCTTTTAGTTTGAATTTCATATTTAATGAAGCTGCATTTCTATTGTTGTGGTCCGAAAAATTTGACATCAAATTGATTGTGTACGACTTGGTTTTTTGCCTATGCAACAAATGAGAAAGTTGAGCTTTTACAGAGGATACGAATTGCAAATGCTCTTTCAATTGTTTCAAAGTAAATAGTTAAATTGTTTAAGTTCTTTTGTTAGAGCAACAAATTGTCGCTTAGCATTTGCATTTGTGATCTTCTCCTTATTCATATTTTCATTTCAATTATGAGCTCGTATTGCAAGCCTTTTTGAAATTGGAATATTTATCTCATTCAGCTGGGAAAGTGCATTTTAATTAGAGAAAATGCCCGAAAATGCACACAATGCATCGTCACACTTGCATATTAAACTGAGACTATATACTCAGCCTAAAGCTAGCAATTTGTGCATTCAAAATGATGCCAGGACAACCAATCTGCATTGTAGTTGTGATTGAAGCTGCTTGCTGGCAAGTCAAACTACTCGATTTTCGACTTCCCCTTTGTGTCCAGTGCAGTGCAGTTCAGTCACTTTAGAGGCGATTGCAAGTCAGCACATTCCTGGATCATTAACTCAACGTGCAACGGGCTGCACAATTCGCCTTTAACAAGCAATTAAATCGAAACAAAAAAGACCCAAAGCACTTTCCGAGGGTTGAGATTGTGCAGTTGAACAATGGCAATGCAGTTTGGGAAAAGCGCCGTGACATTGATTTATTCAACAATTACAACAAAACAAACGTAAATTTTATAATTATTGCGCATGTAAACACGCATTGTTGTTGAGAGGGATGCAAGAAAGAGACAGAGACATAGAGAGATAGAGAGAGAGCAGATAAAGAGTGAGCGAGTTAATGCCTGGCAAAATGTCAAAGTGAAGTGACAGCTGCAACAAAAGCAGCATCGAGTTATTGTGCCACAAAGATACAACAAAAAAAACCCCTGGCGCCGCGTCGTCTTTTGCTTGAAATAATTACTTTTTGAGAGCACGCAAACCCCCCCTCTCTAAGCAACACCCCTTGGAAATAACTGACGCCCCTGCTCCTCCTCAACCTCTTGCTACTCCTTCATCTCATTCCTTCTCACCCGCTCGCATATGTCGCCGTTGCGATTTTAATTTTGAAATTTATGCTAACAGCAGTTTGAGAAACTGCAAAGGAATAACACAGCAACAAAATGTCAGTTACATTCAATATACGGCAACCAGATTGAGAATGCTCAACAGCTAAATACCCTGTGCTTAAGCAGTTACCAATAAAACAAAAACGTAATATTTTCATCGAGTTAAGAAGTTGGCAAACTAATAACAAAATAATTATATTGTTTGAGACTTTCTATAGTTTCTAATACTTTAGTATTTAAGACAAACAGAAATTAAACTTTTCCTTCACAACTATACCAAAATAACATATGAAAAATCACGCTACATACATAGCATAGATTAATATACAAGCTTTATAATAAATAAGTTAAAAAAAAAGTGCCAAGCAATAATTATTTTTTGTTAAAATTTTGCTATTTCCCTTAAACTCCTAAACTTAACTTTTATAAATATTGTAGAAACTTCTGTTACATTTTAAACAATCATCAAAAGAGGAAAAAAATTATCATTATAATTTCATGTTTATGTTTAGAGAAACTCACAATTTGTAGAAACTTGCGACACATTTTTAACAAGAATTTGTAATGCTGAATAATTTTCCAAAAAAAAACAAAACGATACAAATTTAAAATAATTTAATTCTATATTTTAAATGCTTCGTATATGAAAATTAAATATCATGCAATATTCCTAAAATAAGAATATTCCTTAAATATAAATTATGTACAATTTGCAGAAATTTCTATTGCATATTTGACAATAGTGTTTTAGGATACATAACTTTTAAATATAAAAAATGTTTAAAATTCCTATGTTTAAAAGTAAAAACAAAAATGTTTATGCGAAACAAAAGCCTCGGCTTATATGATTTATTACTACTATTTGATCATCTTGCATCAAACACATACTCCTTTAGCTCATTTGTTTGCTTAAAGGGTACAATAAAAAAAAATGAAACTCAGAAAGAAATGCAGTCAGCAGGTTGCCAAGGGGTTGCCAACGGGCAGCTGCAGGTTGACTGCGAGATGTGAGAGATTTGCCATGTGTAAAATGTGGAGGGCGAGATGGCAAATAAGAAGATATGGGGAGGGTGAAGAGGGGCAGTTGGGGGTTAGTTGGCAAAGCAAATGAGGCAACCGTATGACATTATTTGTGCAGCACTTTTTGCGTTTTTACCCCCTTTGTGCCGAGTGGCTTCATCAATGGACACATTGCCACAAATGGCAACAACGACATCGGCAACAGCATCGTCATCGTCATCGTCATCGGCTGCGACTGCGACTACGACTGCGGCGTCCTGTTCATCAGCCTCATCAACGCAAAGTAAATATTTGCATAATCTGCAGCTGTGTGTGTGCGTGTCTCTCTTTCACTCAATGTCTATCTGTGTCCGTGTGTAATTTGTGGGTGGCAATGGGCGACAGCAGCACTTGGCATGTTTACTTTACAAAATGCAATAACAGCAGCAGCAGCAGCAGCAGCAATAGCAACAGCAACAGGAGTCTAACAGCAACAGACCATAAAAGAGTGTCTGAGAGAATTGAGGAGGGAAGAAGGGTGGGGCGGAGAACGGAACTCTCTGAAAGATGCGAAACAAAACAATATTCGGGTTACCCACACAAATTAATTGAAAACTCATTCGAAAAACCATTGAACAACAGTCCAACAATACGTTCAATAATTACTTATGAAACCAAGATTTTCAAATACAACACGAAAAACACAAAAAACACAACAAATCCAAGACGAGGGAACAAACTCATCAAACTCGAACACTCACCGCATGGAACTTGAGGCTATGACAGCCTAATCCTTTGAGCACCTTTGCGTACAACAAAAGCACAAATAAACAATGATGAAATGTGCGTTGAGCGATGCGATGAATCATCTGCAGAAGTTACCTGGAAATGAGTGAAGTGCAGACCCATAAAATTATATTTTAAATACCCTAACTAGCAGTTAGTTCATAAATGCGTAATATTAAAGAGAAAGTGAAAAAATGAATTTTATAAAAAGGAAATAATGAAAAACCAAATTTAAATTAGATTTTAGTTGTAAATATTTAAATTTGTTTTAATTTATTTTAATTTAAATTTGATTTTAGTTGTCTTGTATTTATAGCAAAGTAATTTTATTAACCGCAAGTGCTGAATAGCTTTAGTACAAAACTTTGTGCCAATGTCAATCTGTTTAATCAATTCGACATGCTCTCTTAGCAAGTGTAGCGAGTGGAACCCAAAGAGTTGTTGTTAACATCATCAGCCGCTTCCTGTGAGTCTTCAGTCTTTTGTATTTGAGATTCCGATTGAGAGTGTGCCTTCGTGTGCTCTTCAGTTATCGCTCAGTTCCATTGGCTTCGCATTTATCAAATGCAGTTCACAGCTGTTCCAAAAGAAACCCTGCAGGGATGGAGGAGTCACAACATCGTCAACAGATATGATAAACCATATCCATAGCTAAGTGTCTTTCACTGTCTCCAAGTGTGTGTGCGTGTGTTTGCGTGTGGCCACGCCCAAAAATGAGAAAGATAGGCGATGAGTAAGTGAAATTGAAACTCGAATTGTGGCACTTCAGATTCGTCACATGTCATTTGGACTTATGTAAATAGCATTTTTGCCGAAGGGTGTCCAAGTGAAATTGATAGTTTGTGAATGCCATCGACACGCTGCTGCTGCTGCTATTGCTGCTAATTAACACAGATGATCGATGGACTTATAGAGGCTATAAAAAAGAAGCAGAAATAATAGTAACAAACAACCCTTGAGAACTAAAGGCAAGAGGGATGCAGCGGGCGTTGGGTTTGACTCGTGTTGCACTAAAGCCAGCTTAGCCACACTTCCATCTTTAAGCTAAGCTCAATCTCCAGAAACTGGTTCATAAAATACTAAAAAAAAATAAAACGAACAGAAAGGAAAACAAACGCAAATCTTTTGTGACAACATAAATAGAAACATGATTTAAGATCGATCCGCGGCATATTTACAGCTGGGATTACACCCCGTCGCACAGCACGATATACGTTTGAATCAAAACGAAACGAAATGAAATGAGATGAGTGAGGAGGATGTGAAGAGTCCTCTCTCCGGGTGGTTCAGTTCATCAACGCAACTCTCGGGGTTCGAAATGTTGATTAGCCTTCTGCGCAACGGAAATGGGCTGGCATATCCCATTTGTACTTGGGTTTCTTTTTTTGTTCCTCCTTTTTTGTGCATCTATTTTTTTTTTTTTGCTGCCATAAATTATAGCTAAACTTGGTGAGGACCCTTTGTTGGCTGCCATGTAATTTGGTTTGGCATGGCGGTGCCAAAAAGGTGCAAAAGGCGCGGGGATCGTTCATATAATCAAAAAATAACAAACTGCGCAGGATAATTGCAACGCTGCGAGTTGTGTAAATTGTGTTTAGCTAAACAATAGAAATTGGAACACTTTCGAAAACGAACGAACATTGTGTTCTGTATGAGTTTTGGTGACCTCTGCTATGCTTTGGTTGCATTATGAACTGAATTCGCTTTGGCTTCAAATGTCGAAAAAAATAAGAAGTATTAAAAATCGAAATGAAGTTTATGAAATATGAAGTTAAACAAGTAAGAAAGCTACAGTCGAGAGTGATATGTGTGTGGTATTATTCCCCAAGTATACCAAATAAATCTACCACAAAATACTAAAATTATACCAAATAAGATTTTTGGTATATTAATATAGTACATTCAAACTATACAATTTTATAAACAAAAATACCAGATTTCCAGTCAAAGCTACTAAGACCCCCAAAACTACTAAACCTTTCTTCCCATACAACAGCATTTCTCAAATTATTTATACAAGTTTATCTGATACGATTTTATTTGGCAAGATTTACTTAAAATTAATTTTTAAATTTTAGGTAAGGAAGTATTTAATTTGGAGGCAAAGCCATTTTAACCTTTTACTATTAAAAATTTTTAATTAACTCCATTTTCAAAATAGTATTTTCATTTGTAATTTCATTTTATAAATTTCCATCATATTTTCCTTTTCAAAATAATATTAATATTATACTTTTAAATACATGCCTGCCTAAGTCGCATTAAAATTCTAAAATCTCGTAAATCTAATTTGGTAACAACGTTGCCCCCAAAATGTAAAAGCTTCTGCTAGCAATTTTATTGTCATGTTCAATTGAAAACTAACACGAAAATCAAAGCAAAATGAGAAATCTACGACAAGTCTTGTTGAACTTAACCCGATGCCAAGCTTTTTGAGTAGTTTTAATGCTATTTTGTTTTCATTAACAATGTCAATGCGTAGCAACAATTTGGACGCGAAACTCGTAAATTTGAGTGCACAAACAGCTGGAAATGCAGTTGAAGTTGCATTTGGAGTTGCTGTTCGACTTTACATTTTGGAGGGGAAGTTTACATCGAAGGCGACACAAATATGAATTATGTAAATATGGCAGTGTGAGAGAGAGAGGGAGAGAGAGAGAGAGTCAGAGAGTGGGACTATAAAATTAGCACGAAGTGCGCCCTAAACTAATTGCATTAATATGTCAACATGCTGCGCTGTCTCTCAGTAAATGTGAATGTAAATGTGAATATGAATATGAGTGTGCGTGTGAGTGCTGGTTGAGTGCATGGCGCACTACTTAAGATTACACAACGGCCAACAGCAATTTCGAAAAGTACTTAAAGTTTATTTATTTTGCGTTTGCTCGACACGCAAACATTAAAAGCAACAACAACGATGACGACGACGACGACGATGAAAAGAAGAAAGAAGAAAATTGATGAAACGCAGAAAGTTAGAGCCGGGGGAAGAGCGCTTAAAGAGGCCGCAAATTAATTCAGTTGCCACCCACTTAGCAAAATGTTGTCGAATCCAAATATTTTCTTTTCGATTTCAAATTTCAAATTTTTGTATTTATTTTTTGTTTTTCGTGTTTGCTTTAAGTGTGCTGAGCGCGCCCCCTTTTGGTATTTATGATTTATGCTATGGGCGATCACCCAAATAGCAAGCACATTAGCAAACACACAGCAGCCTTTGAAGTGCCTTCCGTTGCGTTCTCAGGATAAATGAAGTGATAATTTGGCAAAATATTAAAACAACAATTAAAAATGCATTCGAGTGTCAATTGCAAATGCCTTTTTTTAAGTCAGACCAACTCTTGGCTCTTTTTCTTAATACCCTGCAAATATACATGTGACTAAAGGGTGTAATAAACCAACATCTAACATAAATACTAAGAAATAAATCTTAAAATACTTAAAAAATAACAACCCTTAACATATATACCAGATTGAGACTGAAAAATATACCTAAAAGTTTTTAAAAACAAAAACATTTTCTTTCCTTTCTATGCTTAGCGTATTAAATAATCAAATATTATATAAATATATATTTTAGGTATGATCGTGTGAATGCAAATCTATTAAAAAATGTTCACGAAATAAATTTTCTGTCTGAAAACAGGGTATCAGCACGACTACCAGTCTAAAATTTTTGATTATTTTCTGTTTTCGGCTGGTGTCTCTGACACATAAAACAACATAAGCATGAAAAATGAAATTTATGCATTTTGTTGAAAGGGTTAATGGGGCGTATGCGTTACGCGTTTCGTTGCGCTGCATTTTTAGTTACGCAATCGATCATGATTTTTATGTAATTCTAACTTCGGATACATTTAATCGAGAACAATTATTTATCGACAAGTTTGAAAAACAAATGAAGACAGTTTGAGGAGAAACGAATAGAAAATGTGTAATGAATTCACAACAACTTTAACTTATTGTTTATTTATCCAAATGAAACAAGTATGTTAAATAATTTATCTGCTGGGAATCTAGTACTTTTTTCTAGTTAATTTATAATGCATTTCTTCACAAGATGCAAAAGAATTATTGCTGAACCAGGCTGCAGTTTGAACTTTAACACTCTATCTGAAAGTAAATTTGTAACTTAATAAATCAGACGAGTTTACAAATTCTGTCTGCAAATCGAAATGAAAATAAACGATCTTTAGCGGCTGCCCACAATGAGGAAACTGAGCAAACTGGGCGCTGAAAGTTAATAATACAAATTGTAGCGGGAACAACAATAAGCAAAGTGCATAAATAGGCTGGCATCGAAAAATTTTGGCTAATTAAAGTTAATATTGACAAATGATGCGTTTGGACAGTGTCAAGATGATGTCGCGTCGGGTTTCCGCGTATGTTACCCCAAAACAAAACTAAAACTGATGCTCAAACTGAAACTGAAACTGAAACTCAGTGTTGACAGAACTGTGTGGAGATCCGTCTGCCGCATGTGTCGTTGTTGCCGCCTCCACTGCCGCTGCCGCTGATGTTGTAGCTGCCACAGCGTCTGTAAATGATGCATGTTTAATTGCCGTCGCATAAATTAAATTTCGGCTGAGCGTGTGTGTTCGTGGGTATGTGTGTGTGCTCATTTGCATGCACACATTGGGACCACACAGACAGTGTTTTTGTTGTTGTCGCTGTTTTGATACCGATATGCCCAATAAGTCTGTCAATGCTAAAACCATCAATTGACTTGACAAGAACTTTGGTGTTTTTCGTTTGAAACAGTTTTTTTTTTTTTTGTCTTCAAAATCTGTTTTGAATTGAAAGTATGTTGGTGGAAAAGTGTGAGATACAAAACGACAGATGAGTAGATACAATTTGATAAGCAAATAAACTTTGGAAATAGTGTCAGATGAAATTTGATGGCTTCATAGAAGGTGAAACTTGTGTTTGCAATGAAACAATCAAGTCAATTCAGAGTAGAGGTAAATTTAATCTGAAATTTATTAGAAAAATGCAGCGTAGCTAAAATGTTAAATTGCAACTTTTACTCAAAAGTCACAATATAATATAATATAATATGTTTAATATCTAGAAAATACATTGTATTGGCAAAAACAACTACTTACTATGAGTCTTAGTTGCTTTGTCTGACAATCTGGTATATTTTATACTCTACGGTATATTTCGAATGTATTACTATAGCAATATGTCAAATGTAGCTTTCGGTATATTTTTACTATTTTTGTGGTATATTCATTTGGTTTTATTTAAAATAAATACCGCACTGTTTTGTTTTTATTTTATTGTGGTACTATATCAATATACCATTGGTACATTTCTAGTATTTCTGATGTATATTAATTTGGTATATTCAAGTTGATTTGGCTGACCATATGGTATATTACCATATGGTATATTTTACACTCTGTAGTATATTTTGAATGTATTACTCTATCGATATACCAAATAAAGAAATCGGTATACTTTAGTATTTTTGTGGTATATTAATTTGGTATATTTAAAATGGCTTTGGTTGTCAATCTGATATATTTCGGACTCTATGAAACATTTTGAATATTTTTAGTATTTTCCTGGAAAATTAATTTGGTATATTTAAACATTAAATCAGCACTGTTTTGCTTTTATTCACAATGTATAGCGTGTATCTCACACACGAGCACATTTGACTGTAGCTTTCCTTATTGTTCGTAATAAATACTATACATCGATGTTTCAGGGCAAAGCTTTCTCTAAAAATATGTTTAATTAAAGCATTACAAGCAATAGAATGTCTCATTAGTCTGCCAATGAGAATACCTTTAAGTCAATACAACAACATTCAAATTCATTTCAATCAGCGAATGCTAATAATAAGGAGATTTTGCAGCATCATGAGCGCAAACTTGAAGTCGGTATTCGTGTGAAATGCAGTTTACTTGTTGGACATGGTCAACTGATCGAAGCTCAGAAGTTTTGAGTGGAGGGAGTGGAGACGATTGGGTTTTTTTTTGGGATTTGGCCAGAGCGAAAGCAATTCAGGCGAAACAACTGGCGTGAACGGGAATGAGAGCATGCGAAAGCTCAAATGAATTGGTAATTTATTATGCGTTGTCATGGCGTGGGCTAATTAATGGGCCAACGGATCGGATCTGCGGTGCCATGTCAGCGCTTATCGGACGCGTCCGTTCATCGACAGCATTTCGCCAAATTAATGCAAATCATGCGACCAGCAAAAGATGCTACCGCTGACAATGATAATGACGATGATAGTGACGATGATGATGATGAAGTTGATGTTGATGCTGGCCATATCAATGCTTGCCTAATGAGTCAAGTGGCCGAAAAGGATTTTGTGGGTGCGTTGAGTCACGAGTCTGGACGCAAGTCTGGCTAATCCCAACATTCAGATAAATTCTACATACAAAATTCTATAGCACACCAAATGAATCACAGGCCAAGCTCGCAGACGGACGCCACAGCAACAACAATAACAATAACATTGTTAATGTCGTCATAGGATGGAGACGGGGCAGCGATAAGACGAACGGCAGAGATGATTGTACATTTTGAAGACATTTGCCATATGCTTGGTGGCTGCTCGTATCAATTATTCATGCAGTCATTCATTTATTCATACAAGGCGTGGCACATTCAAGGTGTCTGCTGCGCATTATTTGCTTAATTAATCATCCGACAATTGCGCTGATAGCCCAACCAAGATACAATTGTATCTACGACGAGTATGTGGCGATTAAAAGGAGATTTATCCCAAGGTTAATCACCAAGTATTGTCAGCGACTGCATTGTTGATATCAGTTTAAATATGATACGAGTTTCAATATTTCTATATATTTTCTCTGTCACTGAATGTGCAATTTAGTGTGCTCAACTGTGAGATACCCGCTACGCATTTTCAATATAAACATACTCCAAAAATATACCAAATTAATATGCCGCATAAACACTTAAGTATACAAATGTCTATACTTGGTATATTATAATATCACCATAGATGATAATTTAGCTGATTGTCAGTCAAAGCAACTAAGTCCGATTACCATTTCTTGTCATCCAAACGTATTTTTTAAACAAGTATTTATCTCTCTTATAGTCTCTGAGATCTATATGCTTAAACGGACGGACAGACTGACATGGCTACATCTTATCGGCTGTTGACGCTGATCAAGAAAAAAATATATACTTTGTAGTATCAAAGACGCCTCCTTCTGCCTGCTACATACATTTTCTACTGGCACAAAGTTATAATATCCTTCTACCCTATGGGTTAAGGGTATAAATATTTAACTTATGTTGAACTACGTTAAATATTAATTAACACAAATATTTCGTAAAGTCACCAACTAACGCATATTTGTGCAAAAATTAAATATGAACGCAGAGCGTATTATGATATTCTACAAAACAAAACAAAAATTATATAAAAAAAAACCCAATCGTTTGGTTTGCTTAACACTGATTCACACAATTTTATTTCATCTCGACTAAAAGCTATTCACAAAATTCAGTAATTTTTGGTCTCAAGTGGCAAACGGATGTGCATTTTAGTTTCTTCTTAAGGAAATGATTATAGAAAAGTGTTTCAAGTTATTCGCTTTGTTTTCCATCATTGTGCCATGGACTGTGTGCTTACAATCAAATGATGGTGGAGATTTGTGGACATTTATACAATCCACTAATTCCTCGGACGAGCATAAAATAAAATTGATGAACGAAATGGAAGGGAGACCAAAATGGATTAAAACTGTTAGTGAAAACCCCAATTTGGAAGATCAATTAAAGCAATGTCGATCGCAAATTCAGTCATTTAAAGATAATGAACTTAGATTTAAAAAAAATGATGAGTTAATTACTACTCAAAGAGTTTTGATAGCAGATAAAACAACTCTCTTGGAAATTCAAAAAAATGAAACCGTTAAAGCTCATCAACAAATAGACGATTACAAAAACAAACTAAGAGAAAAAGAACTTGAAATAAAGAAATTGCTAGAAACTAAATCATCTTATAATAATACCATCAATAGCAACAACACTAAAAAAAGGGCTGAAGTATTAAAGTTGGAGTCAACTATACCATTTTGTAAAGAAACTGTCAATAAGAAAGATGCTGAAATATCAAAGTTAAAGACAAATCTAGAATTTAAAAACTCTACAATTAACATATATAATGCTGATATATCGAATTTGAAATTAACTATAACAGCTTTCAACACAATCGTTAATAACAAAAATGAAACAATTGCAAATTTGGAGTCAATTATAAATTCTTTGAACTCTACCATCATTAAGAATAATGCTGAAATATCTAAGTTGAAATCAACCGTCAAAAATAATAATGAAATAATTGCAAAGTTGGAGTCAACTATAAAATCTTCCATCTCTACCATCAATGGGAATAATGCTGAAATATCAAAATTAAAGTCTGAGAAGAGTAATACTATTATTAAAAACAGTGGTGATATATCAAAATTGGAGTCAATTATAACACATTGGAAAGAAACTGTCAATAAGAAAGATGCCGAAATATCAAGGTTGAAGACAACTATAAAATCTAATAACTGTACAATAAACAACAATAATTCTGATATATCAAAGTTGGAATCAACTATAACAGCTTTCAAAACAATCGTTAATAAGAACAATGAAACAATTGCAAGGTTGGAGTCAACTATTAATAAAAATAATGCTGAAATATTTAAATTAAAGTCGGAGAAGAGTAAGTTTAGATTATTATACTTAATGCAATTCAATAATAAAAATACTTTACAATTTAGTTAATTCGAGAGCCACAACACCACAACCACGAATAACTTGCCCGTCTTACAATTACACATCACAGCAGGAAATCACACAGCTGAAATCAGAAGCGAATAAACAAATTAACGAAATAAATGAACTTAACATTAAACTAAGTAAGTTCAGTACAACAAAAACTGGAACGAGCTTCTTAACCTCACATAATTTCCAGATAAATCCATATCGAATAATACAAATTTAGCCAATTCAAGGGATGAAAACTTTAAAAAATATCAAAACGCCCAAATAAGTTTACGTAAGAAGATAATTTCCAAATGTCATTGTCCATATTAAACTTTTCTTTTAAAGAATCTTGCCAATGGAATTCGGAAGTGGCGGAACTGCAGAACGAAGGACTCAAAGATGAGCTAAGTATGCAACATATATATTTGATTAACTTATACTTATATAATATATATAAATATATGTTTTTACTAGGCGAATGCAAATAAAAAAAGAACGAATTTTAATTAACCATTTACGAGATATGAATTAAACAATAAAAATTTATTAATAATAAGCTCTGTATGTATTCTTTTAAAAGATGCCATTATGAAGAAACTCAAGTCTAAGGAAGATGAATTAGATGAATGCAAATTAAGAAGTCTTCCAACTTCTTGTATAGGCTTGAACGCTGGCCTTCAAGAGATACAACTTTCTAATGGAAATGCTTTATATGTGCTATGCGATGATGATGGTTGGATAATCATACAGCGACGAATTAATGGACAACTAGATTTCAACAGAAGCTGGAAGGAATATATGGACGGATTTAAAAACACGCAAGGGGAGTTTTTCATTGGATTGGAAAATCTGCATCTTCTTACCAAGTCGTCAAGACATGAATTATATATCTCGGTAACATTTCCATGGAATACCTTATGGGAAAAATATGATGACTTCAGAGTAGGAAATGCAGAATCTTTCTATGAATTGGAATCAATAGGAAACTATGGGGGCAACTTTTTTTATGGCTTACGTTCGAATGTCCATTACAAATTTTCAACATATGATAAAAAGAATTCTTATACAGATTGTGCTGCAAATGGCAGGGGCGGCTGGTGGTATCCAGTTAATTGTGGTTCTAGGTGAGTTTAGTTTAACGTTACATTAATTTATATAATTTAATCTAATCATCTTTTAGTAACCTAAATGGTCCATACAATCAGATATTTTGGTATAACGGGGCTGGAGCCTCCGCAATTATGAAGATTCGCCCTTATGGGTAAACCTCAACTTACATATTATTACATATTGAAACGTTTTAATATATTGATTCATTTTTTTCCTACTGTAGCTTTCATACGTGTTCCTATTATCGAAAATATATTTTCGCTTACAATAAATTATTTCATGAATTAGGTATTTTTCGACTTCAAGCAGCTTTACGTATTGTATCATTTATATCATCAAAAGAATACATAATGTATATATTATTTTGAGAATCATTCGACTCATTTCATAGATTTAGCGAAGTAATTTAAATATGGCATTTATATTACACAGCATTTTTATTATACAGATACAGATATAAGTTTAATGCGTATTCGATGAAAACATTTAATTGATTCTACATTTGCTTCAACTTGGTTGGCTATTACAAAATCTAGTATCTATTAGTGTTAAACTACATTCGGTTATGAGTCGTGCATTGACTTTCAGAAAATGAATATACACACATACATGTCTCAAATTAGTCTTTAAATTTTTTTAAATTAAGTGCTTAACTTTCCACCTTTATTCAATGTGCAATTCTATTTTAAATATTGCTGCCTTCTCTACTATTTGTTCTTCCTCATAGATACAGACCAATGGAAACAAGACAATGTGAGCATTAATACTGCATTCGATAGGAAATTAATTAATATAACATATAATCTTATTGGCGGTGGGACATAATCGTAATACTCTGTCTGCATTCATTGCGAATTTCGCGCTCGACGAATCGTTATCGTAATATTTTGCTTAGCATTGAGCAAAAAGCCAATAGCAATTAGAGGGCAATAAGCGGCTCAAAATGTGCAACTAGGGAGAAAATTTAGGTGAAAATAGATAAATAGAAACTGAAAGCATTTTAAATAGACAAAAAATTCAATATAGAGTAATATATTTAAAATAGCCATTTATAAAAGTTCAGAATAATGTTGTTGGGTTCACGTAAGTAAAACAAAAGTGAAACCGAAATATATTACATCGATTTCCAAATTTATATCTTAAACACTCATTTCCAAGGTATTAATTAAACAAAATTTCAGAAATTACACATATAAACAAAATTATGTATCAAAAAGTTTATGTTGATTCTTAACATATATACATTTTTCATTTTATTCCTTCGATTTGATATTGCTTATTGTCAAAGCATTTGCTTGGAATTTTTGCTAAGCTTCGTCGCTGTAGAAATATCACATTCTTTGCTTTCTAGATTTTAAACTAAAGAGCAGTTTTAGTTAATGTACGATATGAATTCCAAGGTTTTTTATTTTTAGAAATATTTGAAATTTTGTTTATTTTCTGAGGTTTAAATTTTAAAGCTTAATGATTAGTTTAATGATTAGCTACCGGAACTTGTGGATTCTTTTAGCTAAAAATATGTTATTTATATTATAGCTGATTGTTAAAAGTCGCAAAAGTCGTTCTGATAACTAAAGCCAGCCTCTACATACATGGATTTAAATTAGCTTCAACTTGGCGGCGAACTATGCACAACGTTTAGTAGTTATTAGGCACGACTGGCAGACGCTCGTCAACTTTGGAAAATTTTATGGCTTTCAGGATGAAAATAATTTAGAAAGGCATGTTAATCAGAAATTTACAACATATGATAGAAATAATATTCCAAATGATTATAAAAATTGCGCTGCAAATGGAATGGGCGGTGGAATGGATAGGTGAGTGAAGGCATATGATGAATTATTTGAAATCATTTAACATGATCATCTTGCAGTAATCTAAATGCACCATTGGGAAAGGATAGTGGTATAGTTTGGTTCTGGCGAGGAGGAACCTCTTCAATCATGAAAATCCGACCACATGGATATTGAATAGTCTTATCTTATTTTCTTACTCTTTTGTTGATTTATAACGAATTAAATTGTGTTATGCTAAGCGCAGTTTAATAATTCCCATATTTCTATTGCTTTGTTTGTTTTGTTTTTTCATTGCAGCAAAATTTATATTATATTGATATCAACTTGAAAATGCGCAAATAAATTCTATTTTTATACTATTGACTTTGTGGTATATTTTCAATGTAGTACAATATCATATATCAAATATAGCCATCGGTATATTTCAAGAATATGGTTTTATTGAAAATGGGAATCGATTATGAATGTATGTTATTACATTATCACATACCAAATGTAGCAATTTTCTAGAATTTTTGTGGTATATTTTTGGTATATTTAAAAATATATTTTTTAATGTAGCACAATATCTCATATAACAAATATAACCTTCGGTATATTATATTAATTTTGCGGTATATTTTTGGTATATTTCAAGAATATTGTTTATTGAAAATGGGTAGCGATTATGAATGTATTACAATCGATATGGCAATCGATATATTTTAGAATTTTTGTGGTAAATTTTTGGTATATTTAAAAAATATATTTTTTTTAATGTAGCACAATATCATATACCAAATATTATATAGAATTTTTGCGGTATATTTTTGGTATACTTCAAGAATATTGTTTATTGAAATGGATAGCGAGTATGAATGTAATATAATATAATATCATATATCAATTATTACATGCAGTATATTTGTCTGGTAATTTTGTGGTATATTTTCGGTATATTTCAATAATATGGTCTTACTGAAAATAGATAGTAGATATATCTAAGTCGGGCACAATCGACTGAAGTTTTGTTACTTGTTTTTTATTAAATTACTCCCGAAATGTAAATTTCTTCGCAGGTAAACGCCTTATATTTTATATTCAGCAATTGAAAGCAAAATATATTTTTAAAGAGCTCTTCGTCGCTATTCCATTAGTACAGAAAAATCTTAATTTTAATTGTAGCTTTGATCTTAATATGTGAACTTCCTTAAACGGAGTTAACTATACCTGAACACGTATCTTTAGGTGACACTGCCAGAGATCATTTTACCGATCGTCCAGTTGCAGATTCACTGGGTGAACTCTCCTTTACCTTTTGTAAGTTTGCACATAAATCAATAAGGTAAAATAACAGTTAAGTGAAAAAAAAAAGAAAAAGGGATGCACAAGGCAATAAACTGGCGAGTCAACTGAAATGCAACAGCCAAAAGCGTGATAAGAGAACTGCAGGCTAGACAGAACTGCAGATAGATAAAAAGATACTTTCGATTCGCTCAGGGTCTTTAGGCAATGAGATGTTTTGTTGTGCAACGAATTGTCAATGTTAACGATGGATGGATGGACGCAGGTACGAGAAACTCATTCATGAAATGCTGACACTGCGATTGCAAAAGAAAGAGACAGCGAGAGAGAATAAGGGAGAGAGGAGGCGAGACAAAGGAAGAGCACGTAGCTGCCTCTCCTGTGAAAGTGTGAAACGTGTCCGAGGAATGCCAATGAATTTCTTGCTTTCGTTCGCTTTGGTGAAATGCTCTGACACTTGACGTTGCCAAACATGAGACCATCCCGAACGATGGAGTCACCAGAGAAGAAAGAGGAGGAGTTGAGTTACGCGCATGCAATGTCCATAAATAAATGCGAAATGCATTAAACGCAGCGAAGCAACAACAACAACAAGTACAACAAGAACAACAAGCACGTCGACGTAATTAATTAAAGCATTAAGTGCTAATTTTACGACAACTCGATTTGTGCATCCCAATGACTCTGCACCACCTGCCGCCGTCTCAACGAGAATCTTTCAATCTTTTGGCCGCTCTGCGGCAATGCAATTTGCATCGCCATCGGAATTTGGCAGTCAGTCGTAGAGTAGGAAGCGAAACGTCTCGACGGCTGTCAGCGGCGACAGGCGACAGTCAGACCCAAAAAAAATACTGAAACAAGTTGCCTCCCTTTCTCTTCCCTCCAAGAACATTTGTTCAACTTTTCAACTGTCGCCAAGATTTCCATCTGAGTTCTGTTCTGTTCTGTTCTGTTCTGTTGGGTACATCGTCGCAGTTTGCACTTCATATTTTTCAGTGGCCCTTTGTTTGCTTTGATGTTATTTTTGGGGTCGGTCCTAAAGCCTTAAAGAATGCTCGTTTGTTGTTGCTGCTGCTGCTGCTGTCACACTTAGAACTCAACCAGCAATTAATCATATGCATTGCTTTCTTCGCTTGTCCAGACAAACGACACTCTTGACTTCTCTTGTCTTTCTAGTATTTCGTGCATATTGATGGGCAAATCGGTTGACAACGTACAAAGAAATTACAAATAAAATATACAAAAATACCAAATATTGTGGTAGAAAAAATTACAATTATTTTGTAAGTGAATGAAATGATTGATATTTGTTTCAAGAATGTTTTCCTAAGAATCATATTCAAGTATCTTCGATAGTTGTATGATGTTTGAAAAACATATTTAAAATATTTTATTTTCATGATATATAATTTAATTTCTTCAGAACTTTACATCCTCTTGTTCAGATATATCTGTTGTTGTCTAGAAAATAATACGATTTTTTTTTTTAAGAACTTTCTTCAGAACTTTGCACTGGCGCCTAGAAGCGACTTCATCAAACAGAATCCTTTAATTGGGCCAAACACTAATTATATTATTTAAATGACTCATGAATTTTACTTCTTTTTTTCAGCATTTTATTTCTCTTTCTCATCGTCGCATTCCCCATTCAAATGTCAGCTCAACAGCCCGCACATTCTTGCCTATAAAAATTGTTTGCGCTTTTCTAGCCTCATTGACATTTTCTGCAACTGCAACAATAACAACAAGAACAACAACAACAACATCAACAATGGGCCAAAACGAAAAGAAATGATTGGAAATTTATCAGTTGCATTGTTTGATTTTATGCCTTTTGGACGCCTATTAAAGGATTATAAATGGATGGGACCATCGCTTTTAAAGAGATTCCCCCATTGAGCTGAAGCTTAAGGAATTTTATTATGATTGTTCCCTCGACACATTGCGTTGGAATTTATGGTAGGGATTTGTGCTTTAAAGCACACAGACTGACTGCAGACATTTATATCATATACATACATATTTTGTGCTGTTATTGCGAAATTCTGATAGATGACCACAAAATGGATATATATTTCCATTATATTCGTAGCATTTTTGCTGTGTGCATATTTCAGCAATTAAAATGAGAGAGATTTCGCTGGCTCAGGTAGAGGGAACCATTAAATTGTTCGTAACACAATAGTTGCAAAAATGTCTATAATTACATGAAATGTGAGGGGTTGTCTTCTTCGTACATTGCATTCGACTGCATTTCCGATTTTCACATTTTCCGATTGTGCAGGATGTCGATGATGATGACGACGACGACGACGAGTGTTGGTAAATAATTGGTTATGGGTCTGCCAATCCCATGGCTGATGAGCAAGATACTGCCGCAGAGGGGGTGAAAATCAAACATACATTGAAATTGCCACTCGACTTTTCCCACCGTTTTTCGCCTGCCTGCCTGACGGTCTGTCCGTCTGTCTCTCGGTCTCTCTCTGTTTTGTCTGTGATTTCTACGTTTTTATGCACGCATTTCGAATTTTGACGTCGTGTCAGTTGCAACTACAGATTTTATGTCGCCTCTATGCATGTGTCACTTTTATTTCATTATTGCTGTAAATTCGTTCAGCAATAACATAAATTTCCCACTGACACACATAACAAATTTCTTTTGCTGGCCGCCGTTTATTTAAGATGTGCCAAAGAAAAACAGTTTTTCCTCAAAAGAAAAACCACATACATTTCTCAGAGCTGTAGACTTGAAAGTATTTTTGTAGAAGGCGTGCCGCAAAGGCTATAAACCGCTAAAGAATTTTTTATTTTTAAGAACTATGCTAATAACAATTTGTACAGTTTATCAAATTAAAATTCAATTTGCTGGATACTTTTATTGCAGAAAGATTTATGAAAGTAGGAAGTACTTTTTCGTCTAAACAAAATTTTTTGACTCTGAGATATTTTGTACTTTATAGTATATTTCAAATGAAGGAGTTTATCAATATACCAAATGAAGCTTCTGGTATATTTTGTATTTGATGGTACATTTTAAATGTAGCAGTATATCAATATATACCAAATAAATCTTTTCGGTATATTTTATACTTTATGGTACATTTTAAATCTAGCAGTATATCAATATACCAAATAAATATTTTTGGCATATTTTGCATTATATTTTAATTGGGGTGCTATATCAATATACTATATATACTTTATACTTAATAGTATATTTCGTATGAAGTATATCGATATACCAAATAAATAGTTTTAGTATATTTCAGTATATTAATTTGACGTATTTAAAAAAAAAACTACTAAAAACCGTTGGTATATTTTGTACTTAATTGTGTATTTTAAATGTATTGTATGTCGATACACCAAATAAATAATTTTGGTATATTCATTTGGTATATTTACAGACTATTACCAAACCGGTTTTGAAAATCTGTGTGCAAGTATCTTACATTTGTTTTAATATGCCAAAAGTAAAAAAAATCCCAAAATTCTTTCATATTTCAAGCAGCTGTTTCAAATTGATTTCAGCACTTATTGGAAATTTTCTTTTGAATATTTTCATCCTGTTTGCATCTTCAACCCACACAAATGATGACTTCCTTTTGCAAAACATGCAACATAATATCGGCAACATGCATTTGTATTAATTCCATGTACTCGGAAATTGAATGTTTGCGGAACATTTTGTGACATACGTATGGCGACTTTAATGATCCTCAGTTGTATTCCTTTGGGTATGATCTTGTAGAGTGGATTAAGTGCAATACAATAAACGAGCGCGCAAAGTAGCTGCCACTTAAGCTGTTGTGTTTGTGCAACACCCGCAACACAAGCGCAGCAACAACAAGTGAGAAATGAGGAATGTTAATGCGCCACAGCCCCCAAAAAGCTACAAAACGTCGCCGAGTCATTAAGTGCCGAGGGGAAGGTGAAGTAAATGAGTAAGAGGAAGGCGGCAGCATATTTGAGTATGGGGCTGGGAACAGGGGGCAGGGGCAGGGGCAGGCTCGTGTCTCGCTCTCTGTCACTGCGGAAGGTGGCAGAAGGTGCGCATCAATTTTGAAACATTTTTGAAACATTTTCAGCCTCCAAATACTCAATGGCACGCCCCCGCGCATTAGCTGTTCATCTCCCCTTCCACCCGGATGATTGTAGAGGGGGAAAGTCTGAAAACATGGACAGATTTTAGCTGTGGCCACACAATTATCTGCGGCAGATCCTCGCTATAGACAGCTGAAAGATGCGAGTGAAAAAAGTGTTAAGTAATGAGTTAATCTGCGGAGCCTTCGCATGATTAAGTGCTTCAAGCAGCGGTTGCTGTTGCTGATGATGATGATGATGTGGCCTCTAAATAGAATCATTTCGCCTATGCTTTCTTGTCTTGCTGCCTGATGAATTATGATGGAAGCTGCCTGAAAATGTCTGCACATTTGTTTTGACTTTATCTCTCGTTCCCCATGTCTACAGTAGTATTTATCGCATAGATTAACTTAAATGTGGCCAAGATTAAAAGCAGCAGCGCAACTTGAAGTGCAGCAAACTGCAAAAGAGCAGCTGGAATTGCTGCAACTATTTTGGAACTGCAACTGAAACTGGAATCGTTTCTTATCTGGAAACGAAGTAAAAGCAACGAAGAGACCGGTAGCTAGTCAAGGCTGTAGGCGGGGCATAAGTAAATCAAAAGCCGCTTTGACATCACAACATTTACCTTATCAATATGATAAATTACGATACAGATATCAATGTGCCGGCGGTTGCAACTCTTGCTCCATCTCCCCATTAGACGCCTAGTATCTAAGTAGGTGAAAGTGAAAACGGTAGCCATTGGCTCTGATTGACATAATTGGGCTTAACGCAAAAGCCGCAAACATATGTCAACAAACAATTACGAATCCCTTGGCTTCGAGTACGAAACTCTAGAGATACTCTAGAGAATAGTTTTTTAAGAAAGAATAAATTTCCAGAAAAATGAATTGCAGTAATTTTATTATTTAATATTATTTATTTATTTGGTTTTTGTTTTCTTGTATTCAGTAAAATATTATTAAGTATTTATTAAATTTATGTAATTCTAAATATTTCAAAAATAAAAATATTTGATAAAGATACATTGAAATCTTTCTAAATAAAATCGTTTTCCTTCACACAAAATACCCAATTCTTCTTTCAACAAAATTCTACAGGGTATGCACATAAAAGATATCGCACTCGTTTATAGTTTATGATCATACAGACAATGATCAATGACAATGAGCAATCTGTATCATAAATATTGTCAGTTTGACATTATGAACAACAGCGACATCCACTCACAAAGTGATGCGTATTATTTTTTGCCTTGTTCCTGACCAAAAACTCCAATTAAAATTGTGATTATAAAGCACAAACAAAAACACAGAAAAAAGAGATCAAGAGAATACTACACACATTTGAAATGAAGTCCATCTATAAAGCAAAGTCGTACTTGTGTTGTGTTTTCTTTTTGAGGTAGGTGAACACACAACGAGCCATAAATTATAATTATCGACGAGATTAACTCTTTGCCGTGGCACTTAACGTCGATGACACATGCGGCGAGAGTGCTATGCATGTCCAGAAACTCCACAACAACCCCTTTCCCCTGCTACACTTCGACTCCAAAATGTACCCAAAAACCCAAAAACCAAAAAAAAAGAGTCCAAGTGAAGAGTTGCCGTTTGTTGCTGGTGAAAGAAAGCAAACCGCAGATAAGCAGCAAAGACGACACTAAATCGTATGCGATAGCAGCGACATCAACAACAACAACATCAGCAGAATCAAGAAAATTAAAATCAAAAGACAAATGCTACAGACAACGAAATGATGTGCTGATAGATACCCTGTATGCATAACTTATTGGTATGAAATAAAGAAAAATGTGTCACTTACCAACTAAAGAAAGTTCTGTAAGTATTATCTGAAAGTGAAGGAAACAATTGTTAGTTTAATGAAATAAATCAATACAAAAGAAATTACTTTTAATTTTACTAGTATAACAATCAAATGTTTAGTTTAATGAAATAAATGTGGAATAAAAGGGAGATTACTTTAAAATTTAACTATAAACTATAATAATAACTATTATAAAAAACATATGATTAACTTTATGAAATAGATGAATAAAAGACAGATTTCATTTAGATTTAAACCAAAAATATAGGTACATAATCTCTTAACATCTCTTTTTAACTACTTCTATTTTTGCCATTGTTTAATCAACATTTTAAAATAGTCTTCAATCTCCCCTAAGAACTGCATTCCTTTGATTTACCCTGTAAAACAATTTCCTGATAATTTCATATGGCATAAAAACATGACACATGCTCGCTTAACAAAAAAAGAGAAAAATCAGAGAGAAAAAACAAACTAAGTAAATAATGCATTCAAAATGTTGCAGGGCCTGAAACAAGGCACAAAAAAGCTGTCTCATACATTGCATTGTTGTTGTTATTATTGTTGTGCCAGTTATTGCTGTTGTTGTTGCTGAAGTCGTTTTTTATTTTTGGCGATAACTTAAGGGGAGACAATGTGGCAAGACGTTGCGACGTTGTCGGCTTTCCATTGATATCTCTCGGTGGCAAACAAAACGCAAGAAGCTCAAGAATTTATGACCCCCTGTGGCTTTATCGACGCCTCTGACAGCGACAACCCTTGGCTGGGTTGTCGCTGACTGTGTGTCTCTTGCTAGCTGCGATTGAAAAGCGGTTGAAAGATTTCAGAAGCGAACTGAACCAAACCGATCAGAACAGAAATGTTGAATGTTGTCACAGGAAGAGAGCAAAGTCAAGGGTTTCTTTTTTTTCGATATTCCATTCCCATACCGAATCGCTATATAGTACGTATATAAGTAAGTCTCATACATTGTTTGTAGTAATACACACTGTATCCACTTCATTCAGCAGTTGGATTTCATTCATCGAATCTGTTGTCTGTGATTTGAGACGCCTTCGCTTCGTTGTCTCCGTTCGTCGCATTTGGTAATTTTCAATTTTTTTTTATTGTCGCCAAGGGTCGTCGACGCTCTTGACCCCCGACCGAAGAGCGAAGCCGGAGCTCGCAGTATCTGTGCATCGCTTTGGCTTATCAGGTACAGCAAATGTGTGATTTGTGCTAAGTTTTTGGTTTCGCCTGAAGTCACAACAACCGTAAAGTCACTTGCGATTTATGAAGCGTCAGATTTGCATCTTTTCCCTCGAGTCTAATGCTTAATTATTGCAAATTGCATATTGACAGAGGGATATAGTCGGAGGCAGGCCTCAGCTCTCAATAAAAAATTAACACGAATTTCGTTGAATGCATTTCTGCTTAATATTTTAATTAGTGCAGCGGCCATAAAACTCTCTCGTGTTGCGTGTAAAAATAAACCCAAAGATGTGGCAACTTAACGACCTGCCAGTAGCAGGTTCTCTCTCTCTCTCTCTTTCTCGCTCTGTCTATATTTGACTCTCATTCCATCTTTCTCTTTTGTGCTTAAGTACCTCAATCTGGCCATAGAGCAGCAAGCCTAACTGAAAATAAAATGTTTAAATGCGCGTAAAAAAATCGTCTTTAAAAATGCGCATTAACTTTGAGAAACATAAAAAACAATCGTGTGGGCTAAGACTGTTAAGCATTTCTTTGCTTTACTTGCAACGCTGCCCCCAAACTCTTCACATTTATGTTTTCAAAACACCAAATGACACTTGCTGAATGCCAGATTTGTTCTAGCGATTATTCCATCTAAGTTAATGACTAACTTAGCTATCAAAGTTGAGTTGGAACTTAGAAAATTTTAGCTCACTATGAAAGTGAAAGTAAAGTCAAAATGTTATTAAATAAAGCTTCTAAAAATGAAATTTGTATTTAAAACCGCACTGTTTTGCTTTTGCTCAAAATGGGTAGCGTGTATCTCACAGTCGAGTACACTCGATTATATTCGAATCTTATTTGTTTCTTTTGGATATGACTTCAAACTATTTTCGTTTTATATCATTTTATTATTACTCTTATTTTTATTCTTTTCATTATTTTATTCCATTAACATTAACATTATGATTAAAATTTTTCTTTTATTTACTTTCTAACTTAAATTTACTTATTTTTTTGTGCTTCAAAATAAAGTGTTTGAATTTGAGAATATTAATAATTTTATATTGAAGTGCTTAAATTTGAGGTTATAGAAATTTTATTTTATTAACATTATTTTTATTGCATTTACTTTTATATATTTTGCATTTGAAATTATTGAATTTTATTAAGCTACAATAAATATTAATGATCATAAAAAAATGTATAAAATTTCCGGCAACACTTTTCAACCAATATCATTGCGCAATCCTTCACAAATCACCTTCAATCCTGAAACATTAGAAGCGCTTTTATGGCACAATGCTCTGGCTTCTTGGAAGTCTCAATAGTTTGACTGACTGACTGCAAAACTGAGACTTTTGCGCTCTTCTGTTCACTCCGCTAAGTCTCACCCATCGTCATCATCATCATCATCATTACTAACATCAGAGCTTCCTGTCTGCCAATCGATTCGATTGACTTCGATCGGTGGCTTGTCTTCGTCTGAATGTCTGTTTGTCTGTCTGTCCGTCTGTCTGTCTGTCTTCTAGTCCCCTAATATAATGCCATGTCTGCGTTTTAAATTTATAAATTCTCAAATTATCAGTTTATGGCTGCTTTTAGTTTTATGAACCGATCACGTACCGACCATCAACCAATGCCGATCCTGATCTTTTCTTGCTCGCTGCGTGCGAATCTTTTTCGCCAGTTCATTTTCTCTTTCTGTTTGCTCTTTCTTTCATAGTTGTTTTTTTCATTATACTTTATTGTTTCTTTTGTATCGTTTCGCTTCGGTTCGACTCACTTCAGTTTCAGCGCATTTTTTATCGACTGCACAACTAATTAAAAAACGCTTCAGACTCAACAACACTCACACTTGGCAAACCGATAACCAACCATTCTTTTGCTATTCACTGCGTTCAGGGATCAAGGCCTGGAGGGTCGCTCGCTTTTTTTTTTTGTGGCGCTTTTAGTTTTTTGAAAATTTAACAAATTATTTAATGATAGATGGTTGTTAAATTGTTCGCTACGCTTCCACCACGACCACAGCAACTTGAGCCATCATTAGAGATCTCTACACGGGGGTATTAAGTGATTATTATAGGACTTTGCCAGATCATCATCATCGCAACTGCATTTAATGTAATGAATTGAGTTCAAGCGGGCTTGCCTCTGGCATATCAGTAGCCGGTTTCAACTTTTCCCATCATTTAATAGAAAAAAATATATATTTTTTGTAGAGAAAGAAACGTCAACTGCAATCGTTTCTTAGTTGCTCTGACTGGCAATCTAGTATATTTTGTACTCTATGGTAAATCCTGAATGTAGTACCTTATCGATATTTGTTCGTATTTTAATTTGGTATATTTGTAGATTATATTAATTACTTAACTTTATGGTATATTGTACGTTCTACTTTATCGATATACCAAATATGTCTTTCAATATCATTCAGTATTTTCTTGGTATATTAATTCGGTATATTTTTAGAAAACGCTTTTAGTGAGATTTGGTATAATTTTGTATTTTGTTGGTATAATAATTTGGTATTTTTTGAGAATGTATGTATTTTACTTTATATCATAAATCTAGTAGGTTTTCGATATACCAAATATAACTTTCGGTATAATTTGGAATTGTGTTGGTATATACGTTTGTTATATTTTCAGTATGGTGTTTTATAAAGATTTGAAAGTCAGTATAATTTGGTATTTTATTGGTATATTAAAAAAGGAGTATTTTTAATATACGGTTTTCAAGATTTGGTCGCGGGTATACCAAATATCACCTTCGGTATAATTTAATATTTTCTTGGTATATTTTTTAGAATATGATTTTATTGAGATTGTGTATCTCACAGTCGAATACTCTCGACTGTAGCTTTCTTAATTGTTTTTATTAAATTTAATAGCAAAGTTCTCACAGCATGATGTTAATCTATATGCGAGACTTTTACCGTTCTTTCTGGTTCTGACTAATTCCCAATTGCCAATAAACATTGAAATGAGCCATAAAAATAAATCCAATATGCAATTCAACTAATTAACATACTCACAGGGAAAATAAAAATAATGAAATTAAAAGTCAACTAAATGTTTGCGAGAGCTCAGCATTTCAATAAGGCATTTAGTTCATTTATAACTCGCATTATGTTGCATAATTAAACATTAATATTTACATGGGATCAAAAAGCAAATAGAAAAACCGATTGGGTATGAGAATACAACTAAAGATACCCTGTAAAATGATTTGATTGAGAAATTTTAAGTTTAAACAATATATTGTGTATAATTGAGATATAAAAATATGTATTTGTATGTATGTATTTCAAAATATGTTTTTACAACCTTATCATACCCATTTACAGCAGATTTCTCAGTTTGCAGGGTATACTCGGCATTAGTGAAAAATAGGCCATAAATTATTTGAATGGCTTGTAACAATTTCGTGAGCTTTAAATTCAATATAAATGTTGATAACTATTTATCAATGCGTATTTGGCGTTTTATGGCTTTTAATTAATATTTTCGGTAGTCAACCGACCACCGGCGGCGTTTGATAACATGGCGCATTCATTCATTTATTCAATGCATCGCGTGGGCGAGTGTCTCATTTAAATACGCATATACTCAAATAGAAAAAAAAACAACACCAACAAATGTTTCGAAATCTAGATAATCATAGAGTGTGGATTCATTAAAAACGAAATATGAGCAACGGCAGCAACAACAAAACAAAAGACCGCCAACTTTTTATGGAGCTTTCAGCTGCTGGCGGTCCAGCCCAGTTTTCCCCCTCACCATGCAACACAGCGCCTGCCTCATCCACGCTTCTGTGTGGCAAATAGTTTTGTAGATTCCTATCGAAGCGAAGCTTGGCGAGCTGGAAAATAAAACACACACACACACCAAACAGCAGGCGGGCAAAATGAAGCCAATATCTAGATATACGACTCTAGTCTCTGTTTGTATATTGTAAATTGTATTTTTCAGTATAATTAATTACATATTTCAATTGTGTGACATTTGGATTACGAAATTCACATTTTTCCCTTCTATGTCTCGTTTGTGTTTTGTTTTTGTTTTTACATATTTATTTATTTACGCTTTGTTTGTTGTCACTTTTTGTGGGCAACATTGCGTATTGCGCAGCGGGTCGAATTATGTCGCGTATTGGATTTCAGTTCACACAATTCAATTTGAAATCAACTTTTTTCTTGTATATAATTAACAAAGTACACAGAGCATTGCATTGTTTATTGTACAATTTTGTATGGAATGCAAAGCAAAGAATGACGGACTCAAAACTTAGAAATATTTTCATTTATTTTGAGTTAAATTATAAAGAAAAACATGTAAGAAAGCTACTGTCGAGTGTGTCCGCCACCCATTTAGTAAAAAAGGGCTTTATTAATTTTTAAATATACCAAATTAATATACCACAAAATACTAAAATATACCATATGTTATATTTGGTATATTAATAAAGTATTACATTATAATACTCTATGGGTAGCAACTATTTGTGCTCTTAAATGTTGTCTTCTTTTTCAATTGACTTAAAACGTATTCGAAAATTTAAGATTCTTCTTTAAAGTAACAAGAAGAAAGTTCTTGAATTTAAGAGATCTTCGATATTAAAGGTAGATTTTTTACCTTGCTTTAAGATTTTTGCAAACTAAATGTCTTGTTTCCGTTATTTTAATGTTGTAAAGTTCCTTAATCAATATTTTCAATTTACTTTTCAATATAGACTTTTCTCCCTGTGTATATTTTATTTTTGACATTTTCCCTTATATTATGAACATTTGTGGCCAAGAAGCTTATGTTTACTTTTATTTTAACATACATACAAAATACGTTTCTATTTCACAATAAGCAGTAAATAATAAATCAATTATTTTATAAGTAAAATGCTTATTAAATCAACTAAAAATTTCTCTTTCAATTTCACTCAAATTATGAATGTTTTTATTTAAATACAAATTGATTAAAATTCCTTTCGCACAGCTTAAGTGTCATACCGTGCTTAATCTCAATTTATTTGCCTTGTTAACTCTTTTTTCTTGTGTTGCGTTTTGTTGTGCTGATTGAGTTATGTTCTTTGGCTGTCTTGTGGTTTTTGACTTCGACAAGTAACTAGCCATTGTCTTGCTCAATCGAAACACGATTTGTTGTGTCATATATCAATGGAGTACATAATTTACGCATAATTCATTTTCCCAACAACACACACACCAAATTTTAATTATAGCCATCACTCATGTTGGCTAACTAGCAAGGGGCCCAAAAGGAGCGATAGAGAAGAACACTCCTGTACATAAATTTCACACTCAACTCATTTCCTGCTCATTATCATATGTATCCCTATTCACACACACACACACACACATTATACATTCGGTGTTGTTGGAGTTAGATGAGCATGCGCTCCATACGCATATCCCCCCAAAAAAAAACACAGAGATTGTTGCCTCTACTCCATTCTCCTCTTTCTCCTTTTCCACAACGGAAAAAAGAAACCCACTCACTTTGGGTTTGGCTCTGTCTCGTCGAGTGGGCGGCCAAGAGTCTCAAAGTCTCTCTGTTCCTGTCTCAGTCTCGATGTTTGAAGATCTGCGTGTCTTGCAGATTTGTGGTGCGAGGATCGCAGAAGGCAATCAGCCTGTCACAGCCGCTAATTTCAATTATCTCGAGTGTATGCGTACAAGTAATTTGTTTACTTTTGCCAGCCACAAAGCCACAAAGCTCCAAAATCTCTTCTCTCTCTCCTCTCTTTCTCTACACACAAATTTAACCAATAGCCACAACGTTTTAGAGTTGGGTCTCTCTATATCAACTGGAACTAAATGCGGAAACACTTTTGCAAGAGCCTCTTGAGCCAGTTTTTTTTTTTTTTTTTTTTTTTTTGTGTATCTTTTTCGTTGATCGGCGTCGGCTTGCGGCTTTTGCAGATTCTTGGATTCCGATTAACAAAAAACTGGAGAAGCGAAAGGTTTGGCGTTGTATTTATTTTTCGGGGCGAATAAGATAAACGCGCAGATGCTCTTAAAGAATGCAAAATATCATTTAGAGAGGAGAGCATATTAAATAGTTTAACTAGCGTAATGTTATATAAAATATTTAATCTTAATAAATGTTTAAATGTAATTTGAGATATGTATAATCTGCTTACAAAAAATATTATTATTTATTTTGGTTAATTTGATAAAAGTTCAATTATAAAAATGTCTTACAATTCCATTCATTTTAATAATTTAAATCATTTAAAAAATAAAAAAAAAAAAAACAATATTATTTCAAATATACGTGAAAAAGATATTACCAATAGCAAGCATAATTACATTACTATTAAGAAAATATTAAATAATCTAATAAATATATTACTTAAATTTTGATATATTCTTTTAAACACATTAAAGCATTCAAATTTGGTTTAATTCCCTTAAATGCGTAGTTTAAATATCTCGCCCTGCAATAAACTACTTGACCCAGCTAATATACCTTGGCATTGAGTGCATTTCTCGACCGCCCGCAGCTGCTATTAACGCCTTTTCAGTGTTTTTGATTGGCAAATTAGCCGTCACCATAAATTAATAACGAAAGTAAGAGCCGAATTAAAGCCAACATCTTTGAATATGAACGCATAACAAATACACATAAATACAAATTCGAGTCGAGTGAACTTTTGGGGCTGGCAATCAAAATGTCATTTCATTTTGTGAAGTAAAGTGGAGCTGGTAAATCCGCAATTGAGACGGCAACTTACATGTCATTAACATGGGCTTAGACTCCGCCACAAGCAGACATGACATGACAGACAGTCAGAGGGCAAGAGAGAGACAGATAACCGAGTGGAAGAGAGAGAGAGAGAGAGGGGAGAGAGAGACAAAGACCGACAATGTCAAGTTAGGGCTAACAAAAACATTTAAATGTGCCCAATGCCAAGCACTAAGCCATGTCAATATTTTGGTCTGCACTGTTGCCGAACTTCAGTGCTGAGCGGCAACAGCGCAGCGAAGGAGTCTCTATAAATTGGCCAATTATCAGCATTTGAAATATGCTTTACCTGAGAGACTGAGCGCACACACACACACACACACACACACACACACACGATTGTTACCTGTGCCGAATATAGTACTAAAATGATATACGAAATAAAGGCATGTATGTACGTGCATTGTATGCTCTCTGACCTTTTGGGCCAGACAATGCATATTGTTGAGGATCACAGCAGGCAGGTGGTGCATCGGCTCGAACACAACACGCACAATTTTTATTTCTTGTATAAAAAAATATATATGTATGTATGTATATACACACACCTTTATTTTACACTTGGCATAGTAAATGTATCTCGTGAACTGCATTAATGAACCGACTTCACACTCCAGATATAAGAACCTCTCTCTCTCTCTCTCTCTCTCTATCTACCTGAGTAGGCGATTGAGTGGGAGCAAAAGTAGAAGAGTGAGAACAAAGTTATTGATTATTTAACAAACGTTGGGAAATTAGGCAGCGATTTATACAAAAAGTAAGGAAAAAAAAAGCCTCTTCTTGGATATGCATTTTGATAAATTAATAGAATATCGTTCGACTGTCCGTCCGTCCATTCAATTGATTTTCGTCGAGAGGGTAAATTCATTAGCGGCTTCTAACGGAGCCGAGACGATATGGATATTGGTTATGTGGCTCTATCGTAGTGATTCTGATTCTGTTTCTATTTCTCATTCTCATTCTCATTCTGTTTGATATTGTGTGTTGTGAAATGCGCTCAAAGTTCTTCTTGTAGTTTTTTTTTTGTCAGTCTTTATTGCAGTTTGGAAATGGATGAGCTAACAGCTGGAGAGCGAGTGCGGCACTCGTTCAGATTAGATAGCAAATGGTCGCCACTTAAGAACACCATGTGAAAGGGGTTTGGAGAGGGGGACGATTGGTCAGAGCCAACATGTTGCCAATGAGCTAACAACAAGACAACACATTCAAATACAATACAACAATAGAAATACATTTTTATATGTCAGACGTCCAAAGTTTGTATATCCACAATCGGCGCCTTAATGAGTTAAGATACCAAACCCCAAACCAAAAGCAAATGCATAATAATATTAATTGAATTTAAAATAAATATGAAGCCAGAAAAAGGTGTCAAGAAATGGACAAACATTTTGAAATTGGATTGATGCTGATTATTTGATGAATATTTAATGAAAACGTATAATAAAAATGCTCAATTTAAGTAGAGCATTTATTTTAAATCAAATTTAATATATCATACATAGCATACCAAACATTCCCAACGAGTTCTTCAAATTCTTGCCAAATGTAAACACATTTTTATTTGCTTTTTTATTAAGAAAACTCCGGCGGCGTCTTCGACTTAATTTGGTGTTTCCCCCGAAATAAAGCCTAGCACAAATATAGGCGACATAACAAAAACAGCAAGTAAACAAAAGTTCACCAATTCCGTTCCACATTTTTTATAGATTATTCGCAATTTCGACTAATTAAATAAAAATTACTAGAGCATGCATGTCACATTTGATTTTTATGATGGCCCATAAATTAAAAAAGATAATTCTTAGCGAAAACAAAATAGATTAATAAATAATAAATCCAATTATTATTGTGCTCCAATTCAATTCAACCATTCCCACACACAGTCCACAAATCTAATGTTGCTCAACACGCACACAACGTGGGCGCCGCATTGAAACGACTGGCAAATGAAACAAAACAAACCAAATTGTAAACAAAGCAAAGCGGTTGAGAAAGACAGAGAGAGAGAGAGCGCGCATATTAAAATCCACAGCATGCAACAAGTTTAACAGCGTCAAATGCGTTGGCTAGAAGAGTGCGCAACGATGCGCCTAACAGTGCCATTTCGAGTAATGCACTGTGCCAGTACGTTGTGTGCGTGTGTGTGGATTGTGTGGCCCGGTTAACAGAGACGCTCGCTGTTAACAGTCGTCGCTGTGGACGCGCATTCAATTTGCTGCTGATACTCGGTCGCATCGGTTGTGCGAGCGGGTTTCGTCGTTTGTTTTACTCTCGGTTTCCGTTTCGTATCGCGCGACGCGTCGTCGGCGTTCGCGGAAATTTCGCGTTCTGTGGAAAACTCGCATGCCACTAGAAGGCGAGATTTCAGCTGGGAACGCGCGTACCCATGCGAATTTTCGTGCGTAACGCGTGGATTTAGCGGTGTTTATACGTCATATATGATGGCTGCATAAAACGGCAAAATAAAAGGATTATAGAATTATATATGATTATAGTAAATAGAGTGCCAATTAAAATACAACAAAAATATTCAAATGGAGTGCTAAAGTGAATTTGAAAACGGTGCATCTTTTATTCAGTTTTTGGCCAAAGAAGTGAAAACTAGAATTCTGACAAAATGCATTCTAACGCATCTACAAAAATACAAAATGTGAAAATTATAAATAACAACGCGAGTGAGATCAAACAACAACTACAACTACAACGACAACGAGGACGACGACACAGAAACAATCAAAATGTCGCCCCAACGTCGCCGGCTGAGCGACTAAAAATACAACACAACAACGAGAGGAGTTGTGGCAAGCGGCGACAGATGATGCGTCAGCGTCAGTCACCTCCATTGTTGCAGCAGTTGCTGCTGCTGTTTGCTGGATTAAATGGATTAACACAAGTTGCAGCGCTCAAGGGTAAGTCCATATGCACATCCATACTATAATATATAGTTCACATATCCCTAGACTCTTTAATATTTGTTGGTTGAAGGGCAACCCTGCCGCATAGAAACTCCAAATATGATTAACTATTTCCGCGCTCTAATGGCCAACAAATCCTTTGTGGAAATGCACACATACATACATACATATGTACATATAGTTCCCTTCCTCTCTCACACTCTCTCGGTATTTATTAGTGTCATTTGTGGTTTCCATTCTCGTTGCCACATTTGGTGCCTCGCTTTGACTATTTTTGGTTGGGGGCACGAGTTGCAACAACAACAACAAGAGCAACGACAACGCACCAAACAAACTGAAATTAAGGCAACGCGGCGCGTTTGCTAATGGATTTTAATGCCGCTTTATAGTCGTGTCTATAAGCATAATTCAACTTTGTATTTTTTTCTCCTCTCGTTTTCTGTGTTTTTTTTACCGACGGGGTGATTTGTGGGATATCTATTCTGACTATTATTTCGGGTAGATGTTCTCTTGTTAATAGTGCAACAACAACAAAAAGTTTCAACAAAGATCATATTACATAGCGAAAAATGATAGATTACTATTCGGACTTCGTTTCGATCGTTTCCCAGAAAGAACCTTTTTCTTCTCAGTAAGCTGCTTCCTTCTTTATTATAAAACCGATTGCGTTAGTTTCCATTGCACAACAATAACAAATATCAAAGCGAACATAGTACTTAATAACCAAACGCAAAAAAACATTAACAAAATAAAATAGTTTGTATTTTGTGGTTGTTGCGGTTTTTACTTGAAAATTTCAAAAGATATTGTCTTCGTTGATAATCATTGCGGTTAGTCAGGAAAATGTGCAACTTCACATGCTTGCTACTAATCAGCTCAAAAAATTGTACAAGAAAATTAATGGAAATATTTCGTAGAAAATTAAGCCGACATCTTTTATTGGTTTTCTGTTTTTAAGTAGATCAAAATTTTGAATTTGGTTTCGATTTTTATTTAAGATTTTAATGGCAAACAGAATTTATGTATAAAGTCGATTTGAGTTTGAGTTTTTATTGCTATGCAACATGACATAAAATTGTTGTAAAATATATTAAAAATTTGTAGTTTTGAAGTGCGCAGTGGAAATAGAAATAGTTAAAGAAAAATCCATCAACTTGAAGTATTTTATATATATCTTAATACTAAAATAACTTCAGTTAAACAGTATTTTTATATTTTAGTATGTTTTTGGGATTTTGCGTATTTTTAAATTGCTGAAATAACTTTAGCTAGATAGTTTTGCTGTTTTTTATATAACTTATTTTTTTAGTATATTAGTATATATATTAGTATTTGGCATTGTCTTAAATTACAAATACTTTTTGCTCAAATAACTTGAGTTAGATAACTTTGCTTTGGTTTTTAGTATTTTTGTCATATATTAGAATAAATTTTGGTATATTTTTTATATATCTTAGTATTTTTATTATATATTAGTATATATTTTGGTTTTCCGCATTGTCTTTGATTAGATCGAGTTAGATAATTTCCTGCTTTGATTTTTAGTATTTTTGTTATACATTAGTATATATCTTGGTATTATTTTAGTTAGATAATTTTTTACTTTTCTCTTTATATATCTTAGCACTTTTATTACATATTAGAATATATTTTTGTTTTCCGCATTGTCTTAAATTACAAATATTTTGCTCAAATAATTCGAGTTAGATAATTTCCTGCTTTGCTTTTGGCCCTTTTTCCCTACTGCTGCCCACATGATTTAACAATTGACTGGAGCCAATCATGTGATTGTTGAAATAACATGTTGCAGCCGCAGCCTTTGCAGCTGCAGCAACACTTGACTTCATTTACATGACTCAAAGGTTGCCCCCAAAAGCGGCAAACTCAACTGCTACTTAGCCCAATTTCGCATAATGCACATGAGATTTTTTTTTTCTTCCCTACAGTCAACACAATCGACAGTCTCTTTTTTTCTGTGCTCCTCTTGGTTGGTAATTTTTGCGGGAAAATTACAAAAAAAAGGCCAACGGGCAACGTTCGGAAAATTGAGCCGCAGCAATTGTAACACTTTTTTTTTTTGTTGTACGTTGGCAAAATCTTAACTAGGCAATGTACAAAAAAAAAAAAAAAGAGAAAAAAATTGTTCATGAAATTCCCTGGAGACAAACTGCACGCCAGTTGCAATTCACCTTTTCTCTCTCTCTCGGTCTCTCCCTTGAACAGCTTGGCTAGCTGGAAAAACGCTCCCCAGAGTAACATTTATAAGCATTTTGTCAGAGTTGTCGTTGCTTCTCGTCTCGGTGTCAACCCTGGGCAACATGTTGTGTTGAGGGCGACGTTTAGCAGCAGATAATTTTTATGACCCGCTTTGCTGTTGCTTTGATTCGGATTCTGATTCTGATTCTTGAAAGTGTTGCACGCTGCTGGTGCCACAAGCAGCCAACGATTGACCCACCACCTCGAGATTGGTCATGCCACTAACACAACACCCCGTTCATGCCACACTCTATAGTACAGTATAGTATATAGTGAGGGAGCTTTGCTGCCGTGTGCCGTGTTGAGATAATTTTATACAATTTATTATCAACGTGCGACTGGCGTCGCGTGCAACACTTGCCACATGGCTCATCACAGCTTCAACGCGCCGTTGTTGTTGTTGTTGCGTGCTAAATGTTTTCGCTTTTGGGATTGAGAATTCTGTGCAATCGTGAAGTAATCGGAATCCCCCCCAACCGAAATTCAAATCGTTTGCGTGTGTTTGCTTGTTGCATTAAAAAGCATTTAATAAGCATTACAGATTACACACATTTCTACGCAAATACTGAGGGTGTAAAACTCACTTTGCATCAATTTTACGCTAAGCTAAAGACGTCAAAGATACAGCTAAGCCTTTTAACTTTTGATATAGATCGGTTATGGGTTTATCATAGATATTAGAGTGAGAGAAAATTTTGAATGGTTAATTGTTGAGAACTTTACTTTCCAACACTTTCGCATTGATTAGTTGAAAGCATTGTTGTTTTAACCAATCTCATAAAAATATCATAAATAAAGTTTAGTATGAAATAAAAATAAATTAAAATGTGTCAAATTGTTTTGTATGGCGAAATGTTTTATTAGACTGCTATGTATTTAACCAGGAAAACTGTTTGAACTAAGAAATAACTGTAGCTATTAAACCGCAATATGCAAGATTAGTTGGCAATTTTTTACGAGTTCGCAACTCAACAATTAACAAATTATGTTTCATAAAGTTTATGATGCTGTAGAAGAATAAAGAAAGTAATAAAAAAATACCAGCTTCACATTTTCAATTAAAACGTAGCCTGAAAATATACCAAATTCACATACCGATTGCTATATTTTGTATGTAATACTATATTAATATACCGAATGCTATATTTTGTATTTAATACTATATTAATATATACCAAATTTAGCATTCAGTATGCGAATTTGGTATATTTTCAGACTATGCTTTAATCGAAACTACTGAAATATACTAATAGGCTGATATTGGATATATTTGTATAGTACAGTATTCAAAATATACCACAAAATACAAAAAATATTCCGGAGGCTAATATGTTCATATAGTACTCTATTTAAAATATACCACAAAAATACTAAAATATATCAAAGACTGAGTATGGCTAAAAGTATTACTTTCAAAATATACTAGATTTTCAGTTAAAGCTACTGAGGTTGCAACCCGATTGCAGTAGGCGTTTTTTGCTTTACACAATTATTTCTTAATTACATATCTTGTACATTTTTAATCAAACAAATATTCAGGCATCCTAAATACTTTTGTTATTATTGTATGTATCACAAAATCTAGCTTCAAAACTAAGTTTGCTAATTAATTTTTTCGATTTTAAACAAGCTCTGTCAAAAAGGAGATATAATTTCTCACTCATTCTTTTAATCTCTGAGATCTTCATGACATGGGTAGCGGGTATAAAAAGAATTACAAAACTAACAAATGTTGTGTAGAAGAAGCTGAAAATTGCTTTGGAATTCTAGCGTATTTTCGATTCGTCTAGTTGCTGTCTGTTATTACTCGTATTTGCTTCCATTTTAATTAAGCGCTAGCGAATACTTTTTTTTTTCTTCTTCGTTTTGCTGGCAGAGAGTTATTTGATCTGCCGGGGGGGTTACTTTTCAGCTAAATAATAATTAATTATGGAAAAAACAACTAGCGAGTGGAGGCAAGCAAAGCGAGTCTCTCTCTCTCGATTCGCAGTTCTTCTCAAGCGCCAAGTTTTGCCTACGCAAATACGCAAGAGTTTTGCTTCCTGGACATGGGACGTGATTTTGGACATGGACATGGACCAAGCGACCGGCTGCAAGTAATTGCAACAACTCTCTCAGTGTGTGTGTAAGTGTGTGTGTGTGGCAAGTCGCCTTTTGTTGTAGTTGGACACAGCTTTACATAGCCGTGGGTTTATTTTTTGCATGTCTTTCTTGAGCTTTGCGATATTAAAAATAAGGAAAAAATTAAGCCTGGCAGCCGCGTTAAATGCAAACTTGCAGCCGCTTTTCTGTCTCTTACTGTTCACTACATTTTTTTTTTTTTACTTTTTTGGTTGCCCAAATGTTGCACACCGTTATGGCAGTTGGCGTTCAAGTTTGCTTGCCACATTTTTGCATGCAACGAGAAACGCTCGACAAAAATGGGTTTTCTTTTCTATTTTTTTTTTTCGGGGCAGAGAGAAGGCGTTGCTGTTTGTTGCTGCTGCTGAGGCTGCCGCCGCTCACAGCTCGAAGCGTTTTGGCGAGCTGCTTTCAAAGTTGAAAGGTGATGTGGCAGCTAGATTTATGCTAGCTTATAACGGGAGTAGCTTGCAAACACACACACACACACACACACACACACACACACACACATATAAAGCGAAAGTTTCCCAGCTGCATTTCTCGATTTTTCAGAAGAAAGACTTTCAAGTTCTCAGAGACTTCTCGAGCTGATCTTTATCGGTATTGGTTTCGGTATCGCTTGTTATCTGCAACTCAATTTTGTACATCAACAACAGCAACAACAACATTTCATCATCGCTTAGCCAGTTATGTTTTCTTACCTATTTTGTTTGCCATTATTTTGTATCTAGATATTTGTATTTTTTCTCTTTGATTGAATGCCTCAGCATTCAGTGTGTGGGTTTTTTCTCGTTTGACCTAAAGCTGACTTGCAGCAATTTTGTTTAGATCTTTGACTTGTGATATATTTATTACATTTTCGGTCGCCCACATACCTAATTTCAGCTGCCGCAATCCGATAAGTGAATCACAGTATAAATATTTCTTTAAGTTTGTACAAATTTTTAATACTACATAATTTTGTTGCTGTCTTGATTTTTGATAATTTATAGAAGTATTTCAAAAGAAGATTAAAAAGTTTAAAGAGCTGTGTGAGTTATTTAAATTATAGCATAAAGGTGAATTAATATTGCACAATAAAAATTTAGGATAATTTGACTAAAAGAAAAACATTTTTATAATCAATTTTGTATGGGGAAAAAAGTATGAAAGAAAACAATATAATCTAACCATTTGCAATTAAACAATATTTTCAAAACATACCAAATTTATACCGCAAAAATACTAAAATATACCGACGGTTATAGTTGATATATTGATTGATTTCTGCATTTCAAATATACGGAAAGATATATTTGGAATAAAAAACTTCGAAAATATACCAAATTATATACTTTGTATATTGATATGGAACAGCATTCAAAATATACCACAAAATACTAAAATATACTGAATGGCATACTCTTTATGTTGATATAGTACAACATTGAAAATATACTAAAGACCATGCTATATTTATATACCACTACTTTCAAAATATACCATCGAGTCAAAAATATACCATTTTGTCACCCATAGCATTTGCTCGTAAACTTAGCAGCTGTTTAACTTGAAATGCATCTGCATTTTTCATGCTCGCTAAATCTAATCAGAGTTGATATCTGTCGAGATAATTTCAGGCATAATTTCGCTCAGCTGAAAACTCATTTCCGCGGGCATCACAAAAAAATAAAAAGAAAAGAAACGAAGGAAAAAACAGACGCCAAGCGGCAGGTAAAAGATGCGCCAAAAACTTGTGAGTAGGTTTTATGTGTGTGTGTATTTGTGTGTGGCTGGCTGTCAAGGAGATAAAACCAGAAGATTTGCATATTTGCACTTGATGCAGTTGAAGTTTGGCGATTTGCTCAACGTCAGAGGGAGTGAGGGAAGAGTGAGGTAATTTTGCCGGCAGCAAGTTGCAAGTTGCCAGTTGAGAAAGATTTGGCGGCGCTGCCTACGCGCTTACTGCGCCACGAATATTATGAAAAATTTCAAAAGAATTGCCTTGAGTCATAGTTGGCGACGTTGCAAGTTGCAACCAAGAGAGTGAAAGAGAAAACGTTTATAATTTGCTAACAAGACGATCGACGCGGCGGCGCCGCCGCTGCAACACAACGCAAACGCGACGTTTGTCTGCAATTATGACAAGTTGACAAACGGCTTAATCCTAATCTCTTTTCCCAGACTCTCTCGTAAACTAAACGATTTTGTGGCCAAAATGAAAAGATGCAGCAGAAACGATATTGCCACATGGCATTTAAATCAATAAAAGATGCGGCAAAGAGGCACACGAGGAACGTTTATCGCATTTGTGATATCTAATACCAATGACTAAGACCTCTGCCTGCCTCTTGCCACACTCTCTGTGTTGCACGTTCGCGTCTCTCCGCTCGTTGAAGTCATCTTCCGCCTCGTCGAGTGCGACACATGCAAATTGGCCATGTTTGAGTGGAAAACAAGTTTGCGTCGCGCTCTCGTCGCTGCTTTCTTGTAGTCACCTGCGTAAGCGACAACGACATCGACAACGACAACTGCAACAGCCAACAACCAACAACCAGCATTCAACGGCAACGGCAACGTCGACGACGACGACGACGACAACGATCAACGGGCAATGGCCAACAACTTGCAACATGCAAAATTGGACTGCGCTGCGTGCAAATAAGGCTAAAATGGCAACAACAACAAACTCGATTGCTGCTGCTGCTGCCACGCAGACAATCAGCCATAAATCTAAATGACTGTCAACCCAAGCCATGCCACAAACAGCGGCCCACAATGCAACGCCGCGTTGCTGCAACATGTTGCCCACAGACTCGCTGCAAGTTAAGAGAGACAGAGACTTGAGCCTAAACTCATTTGCCGCCAGGCTGATAAGACACACACACACTGAAATATGCCAAGAACTTGATATTGATATTGCGCCGGCATCGCATTTACCATAAATATTCCCTTTCAACTTTGTTTATTATTATATACGAATTGTGGGAGCATTTTAACGACTAGACGAAAAAAAAACACAGACACACATAGTTCCATGAAGCGACTCAACTTGCAGCGCATTTTAATTTCAATTGAGCCGCAGATGTTCAGTTTTGTGTTGACTGGCAGCATTAATAAATAACATCAACATAAATTGAAATGTTCTCAGTGACGGGGACAGCTTAGAAAAATAAAAGTAAGCTTTAAATACAAAATAAAGGATTAGAATTCTATATGAACAACAATATAAATTAAAGACTTGATCGTTTTAGTGTTGAGTTCAGCTTAGAAGAAAATATATTCATTAAAATATGGTATAATAAAAATACTAAAATACTATATGCTTTAATGGAAAGTGAACAATTCATATAGTTAATTAAAGGAATTGATTGGAACTTAGAATTCCACGTAAACACGAACATAAATTGAAAATTTTAATTTTAAAATATGTGAAATTAGTTCAATTTCAGCTAAGAAATATCTGAATATATTTCGATTAATTTTTCCACACCACAGTAAATTGCATGCACTATAAATTAAAGTATTAGGCGCAAGTCTTTTGTTTAACACTCGTTATATTTGTGACCGAAACTCTCTCTAAGCTTATGAGAAACTACTCTGGCTTTCGACACGCTTCCCACGCACAGTGGTCATAAAAACCAAAAACTGGTAGCTTTAAATTCAACTAGTTTTGTGATCGATTTCATTAGTTTTAGACACAGAGACTAGCCGATTGCTCTGTCAAATGGCACTTGAAAGTGCAACGCTCAGTTTTCCTTCTTCTACGCGCCAGTTAATTTATTGCACTTTTGTGAGAGGGAAATGCGATAGGCCAATCACTTGAGTGAGTGCAGAGAAGAAGTCGCAGCTCTCCTCTCGATGAGGCATGCATTTAAGATAAGGCGTCACTTGTCGCCGTCCCTTTGGCATTTTCTTTTTTGTCCCCTCACTCCACATTTCCATCGTCATCTCCTAGTTTTTCTCGTTTTTTAGCATTATTTACATTTTAAGAGGCAAAGTGAAGCTAGAAGCAGCAGCAGCTTGAGTGACAAGCAGACATTTTATACTTCTTTTTTTTTTTTTTTTTTTTTTTTGTTTTTCGAGGCTCAAATTACAGCGCAGACATTTGTTTAGAGTGTTGCGTCGTAGAATTGTTTACATTCTTTACGTTTTCTTTACATTTTATTTGTATTTTGTGTGTGTGTGCGTTGTTGTTTTTATTGTTCCTGTAAACATTTGCAATAGAGAAAAAGAATCAGAACTGAAGAAAAACTGAAACTGGAACTGGGTTAGGCGGGTGTGGCCTTTGGCAGCGCAAAGTAAATATTTAATTAGTGACGCACCTTGTGGGAAATGGGATTTCACTAGACAGAAGAGACGCCCATGCAAATGTCGGCATTTTGTTCATTTGCCTTTGAGGCACACAAGATTCTAGGAAAAATCGTTCAGTAGAAATGTCAAGTCATGCAACGCGATCGCTGATCATCTTCCAACTTCAACTTCCAACTTTATTCTCATCATCTTTAGCTTCATTGCCATCTTCTTCTCTGTCTGGTAATTGATTCAGCATGATTTTGTATTAATTGTCAGATCGATTAGAGGCTGATCGTTTATGCGTTTATTGACTGTCTACAGAATTTACGGGCTAATTAGCCATTCAGCCTATTCGCAGACGTGACGCGACTGACAACGAACAAAAATTATTCGCGCATTCTGCTTTATGTCTTCTCTTCTTGCATCATAAATTTACTTTTGCATTTTTTGGTTTGAAAATTAATTATTGCCACGGCTGCAATTTGTGCGGTTAATTAATCAACTGAAGAATTTGCATGACAACGAACGAGACACAGCAGAAAGACAGAAAGATAGACAGACAGGCAGTCAGGCAGGACAGCTGAGTGATCCTGGATGCGCTCAACAGATTGATGTCTGCTTGCTTGCCACATCGCGTGCAACTTCATCGTCGTCTTCATCTCGTCTTTTCGTATCTGTGGCAAATCTCTCTTCGTCTGAACCCAGCACGATCATTAATAAACCGCTGTGAGCTGTCAATAAACATCAACGTCTTGAACGTCTTTCGAACGTCGAGATTGGCACAAGAGAAACGAGTGAGAAGGCTTCAGTCGTGTGTGCTCGACTGCGAGATACCCGCTACTTTCTTTTATTCACAACTAAACAGTGAGTTATTTTTTCTTAAAATATACCAAATTAATATACCACAAAAATACTTATGTATTATTCTTAAATTATACCGAATTAATATACCACAAAAATACTGAAATGTATACAGAGTTGTGTTATTCTTAAAATATGCCAAATTAATATACCGGAAAAATACTAAAATGTATACAAACAGAGTGGTATTCTTAAAATACACTGAATTACTACACCATAAAATACTAATATACTATATAGTATGTTAAAAAGGGAGGTATTATTCTTAAAATATACTAAATTAATATACTGCACAGATATTTTAAAATTTAAAATCAGACCATTATTATTCCAAAATAAACCAAATTTATATACCACAAAAATACTAAAATGTATACAAGCAGAGGTGTGTTATTCTTAAAACATACCAAATTAATATACCGCAAAAATACTAAAATATACCAGCACAGTTTGGTATTATTCTGAAAATATAACACACTAGTATATCACAAAAATACTAAAATATACCAACGATATAGTATAATGATATAGTACTTTAATAAAAAAAATACCATAGAGTATTAAAATATACCAGATTGCCAGCCAACTCATCTTTAGAGGGAAGTGCTTCCTTCTGCCTTTTGCACAAAGTTATAATAACCTTCTACTCTATGACTAGAGGGTATAAAAAGAAAGAGATAATAGCAAGAGACAGCCACAGTCAACTTGATGATCTTTGTGCAGTGATCTCTGCGCTTGATTGACATTTGGCTGACACTTGCGCTGTGATTTGGCCACTGGTGACAATTGGCTTTTGGCATTGATGGCTCAATTGCACACAGAAAAACTCATTGCATGGGGTTTTCTTTTTTATTTTTTTTAGAATGTTGTGTAAATATTTAGAGAGCATAAACATTCCCAGGCTCTGTAAACAGAACGATCATAATTGCACGACAACTGCAACAAAATGCTGCATGTCGCTTTATAAACAAAAATTCAATAATGCATAAATAAGACAGCAGAAGAAAAACAACAGCGAAGGTAGAAGCTGCTGCCTGCAACACAATATAATGATGATGAAAATGTTGCACATGTTGACGACGACAACGACATCGAGTCAAGGAGGAGTCATGAGGCATCGCGGCATCATCATCATCGTCGTTGTCGTCCAGGCGGCTGACAATGATGAGGCATGATGACAGACCAACAAATCGAAGGGACCGCGCAATGTAGAATGCGCCCATATCCAGCTGCTGAAGAGGAGGAAAGAGAGAGGGTTACGAATGCCGCCTGCAGTCAGAGTTGCCACGTTTATTGTTGTTGTTGTTGTTGCTGCTGCTGATGGTGGTGGTGGTGGTGGCAATCGTCATCGTTACCGCAACAGTGGAATGTATTGTAAAACATTCACACAAAAGCGCAATATCCAAAGACTCAACTAAGGGTAAATTCAAGCGTGATCTTTGCATTTATTTTTTGCTCCTCATCCTCGACTTTTCGTTCAGTTTATGCGTAACAGCTGTTTGCGATGTTCAGCAATATAGATTTGTGTATTGAATGTGGAAGTTATCAATCAATGACAGCTTAGGAAATACATTGAATAAAAGTTGAACTTACTTTCGACTTTCAAATTGAAGTTATTCGCGAAATAGTTTTATATGACTAAAAACAACTGTTGAGATCTTATTCACTTTGGTTGACAATTTGGTATATTTTGTACTCTATGGTATATTTTAAGTGTAGTTATATGTTGATAAACTAAATTTAAGTTTCGGTTTATTTTAGGATCTTTCCTTGAAGGTAAATGAAAGATTGTTTAAATATTTTATTTTCATGTGTTGTAGTTATTTTAATTTCAATATATTTCTGGCGGTTATTTTGTGTTAATTACAACACAGTTTGTCGCATCATAAATAATGTTAAATATTACAAAAAAAAAGGGAATTTCTTCTAAGGAATATACATCTACATAAAAAAAATATAAGAATTATAGAATTTGTAGATTATAAACTATAATAATGAAAGTAAAATAAATTTCTTCTAATAAAATTTTAAGAACTAAAATTTATGACAAGGTCTTCAATTGATATTAGAATTTGCAGAGCTAAAATTTATAACAATAAACCTTGTTTAATTATTTATTTGTTAAAATAAAATTTATTTTATACTTGTTTTGCATGTCAATCAAGAAGTGCAGCAGTCACAATTTGAATACATTTGCTGCATTTATATTTTATGACTTCAATAAAACAGACAAACTTCCCTTAAAAATGCTGCAATACTGTGTTGTTATGTTAACTTAATTCCTTTTGCCATAAAAGTATTAAAACACATTTAACACTCATCTGGCAACATTTTCGTGATTCACTTCGTTATTTTGCCGTCGCGCATAAACGCAACGCAACAAAAACAACAATATGAGAGCAGCAATTCCCTGACCCTGCGAATCACTTTCCATGTGTCTGTCTGCCCCTTTGTTGCCCCACCCCGCCCTCCTACCATAACATCAGAGTGTCTGCCGTCGGGCAGAAATTAATTTTTCATAATTTTTTTGCGCCCTTTTTTTGCTGTTGCTGTTGCTGCTGCTGTTGCTGTTGTTATCGCAACTTGTTTCCCTTTTTCGCGTGGCATGACTCGGCTTGCTTGCAACAATGTTTGTTGCCCATTTATTGTCAACGGGCATTTGGCAGTCGCCTGCCTGGGTCAAGGTTGAGGGTAAACGAGGGAACAAGCCATTGATGGTCTTTATTAAAGTTGATTGTCAAATGCGCAAAAGATGCTTAAGTGATTTTTATGGTACTTTAATTGGATCTAGGAATGGGCCAAAGAAGAAGCCGCTTTTGAAGCTGTGGCTCCGCCAAGAACTTGCCAACTAGCCAACGAGGCATGCGGCTTAATTACTCACGGTAGCCAAAAGGAAATGGAGAAAAAAGAGGAGAAACGATCAGAGAGGTGACTCTGGGGCGTGTCGCCGTGTTGTGTTGCCAGTTGACAGAATGACGTGACAACATGCAATGTAAATCGTGTGACACGATGAGCGAGCTCCACACCGAAAACCCAAAGGGGTTAATGTATAAATTAAATACAAGTCACACTCTCTCTGCTCATATCTCTATTAGGCTGCAGTTGTTCAGATACAGATGCAGCTCAAGATATTCCTGCAGATACAACTGGGCAGATAAAGCGTCGTCGTCGTTGTCGTCGTCGTCTCCTTCTCAACAATGCTGCATAAATTGTGAACGCAGCGGGAAGAAACAAAAAAAAAAAAAAAGGAAGAGGCACAGGGTCAGAGAACGTTGTCGTATCGAGAGGAAACAATGAAAAACCGAAAAAAGACATTGCGTAGGGGTCAGCAGGAAACAGCATCCAGATCCCAAGAAGAAGTTGCATTAAGTTGGCTTAGCAAAATTTTCACGCTTACCTGCATCCACACAAAAGCGAGGAGATAGACTGCGACAACGAGAGCAGCTCCTGAGCGGGAGCGGAGCTCAGCTGAAGCGGCTTAAACGCAGCGCCCAAAAAGCAATAAGCAACAATTTCGTAGAAGAAAACGAGAAAAAAAGAAAACATGAAATGAAAGAGAAAAAAGGGAAGCGAAAACAAAAGGCCAAAGTTGCCAAAGTTGTATAATTTCGCATTGGCAGGAATAATCCCACACAGAGTCAGGTAAAACCCACACACACGCACACCCAGTTACACACACATACACACATGCGTTTGTTTAATGCCCGCAACTACAAATAAATGTCTATACGCAATTGCAAACTGCGAAACGCAAGCAAACAACTACAACAGCATCAACAACAACAAAATCCAAGCGAAAAAAGTTACAACAACAAAGCACTCCATTTATTTATGATTATATTTGTTGTACCCTGTAACTATCAGAGGGTAAAAGCAGAGCCTTATGTTTATTGATTTGAAATAATATAAATATTTAAATGTTACATTTGCAATTGAACAAAACTTGCAGCTTTCCTTTCGCTTTTTAGCTTACTTGAAAAGTAGCAATTATTTCAAAAGCACAATTTAAAATGCTTTTTGAAGTTGCTATATATTGCATATATATTTTTAATAGTACTCACCGATCCAAACCGATGTATCATCATCTGAAAAATATGTAGAATTTGATTAGTTAAAAGAAAATACAATTCTACAATTCTTGTACACAAACTTAAAATATGATACCTTGAGTATTCATAATAAGAATAAATAAATTTAAAAATTAATACAAATATGGTATATTTTTACATTTTCTGTAATATAAATAACCATTCTAATGTGGGTTTGTAAAATTAATATTCACTTTATGGTATATTTTAAATGTAGTACTATATCAATATACCAAATATAGACTATGGTATGATTTAGTATTCTTATAAATTTTAATACTCCTATTCTATGGTATATTACGAATGTAGCGTTCGTATATGTTATCTGTGGTATATTTTAAATGTAGTACCATATCAATATACCAAATATAGCCTTCCATAGATTTTAGTACATTTACGGTATAATTTTGATATCTCACTGAAGCTTTTCTACTTGTTTAATGACCTGACAAAGAAATTCTTCAAGTCGCTCTAAACTTGCGCGACTTTTCCACTTTATAGAGCATCTGTTAGTCATGCAACGCGCAACTGTTGCGCACTTCTTTGTTTGTTCTTTTTATTTTTACGTGGTCAGTTGCCCAAAGCAGCTGCTTTTGATGTTCGGCGAGTGTTACAAATTAAATTTTTGCCCATATATAAAAAGCAAACAGAAAGAAAGAGAGAAAGAAAAAAACAAATGCAGACCAAAAAAAGTTTGTTAATAAAATTTAACAATTTTCATGCTGCTAAATTTTTATGATTATCTGTTTTTACAGCGTGAATCCAAAAGGCAAACAAACAAACAAACAAACAAACAGACAGACAGCCAAAGTAACAGTTAAAGCAATTTCCATTGCCATTTCCCATTTTCATTTAATGTGCAAAGTTTTCCTTAGTTTGCCTCAAAATGCTGCCTAATTGAAGCAACAATGCAAAGGCGGCAAAAATTATTTCAATGGCCTCCAAAAAAACACCGACACCGACAACATTTCTCCTTCGTCTTCGTCTCTCTCTCTGTCTCCCTCTCACTTTATCCTCTACATTTTCCACTCAACTTCAAAATGGCCGTCAAATGGTTGCCTGCAGTTTTCCTCGGTAGAAACTTAAGGGACAAGGTCAAAGGCAATTTGTGCCGCCAAATAGAGTAGAAATTTTCTTTGGGTTCGGTTTGGTTTCGGGTATCGAGTTTTCTCGGTTGAATTTCAACTTCTCCTTCTACTTCACTTCTCATCATCGAAGTGCGTAGGTAGAGAACGGAGACGATTAGCTGCAGCACGCTAAACGAATAGCCAAACAATGGAGATGGTGTAAAAGAGGGAAAAGAGAGGGAAGAAGAAAACGCATTCTTAAGTTTGAATGCAACACATGGCATGGTCACACTACTATGCAACAAAACTCTGGCGGCAACGAGTCATAAATTTAACCAACAAAATATAATAAAAACCAAATAGTCGACAAAACGAAAAACACACAATAGAGAAAACAGGCAAGAGCAGCCACTAGAAGAAGAAGAAGTAGTCGACGCTTGCAGCAAATGAAAACTAGACATAAAAATGGTGAAAAAGAAAAATAAAAGAAGAAAAGGTTCGTCCATAACAATGGCATTTTGGTATGTTTTCGAGAGAAGAGAGAGAAAGAAGAGAGTTAGGTAGACAATTTTTCTAGCCTCGCTGAGTCTTGGGACTTTGGCTCCAGACTCTTTCAGTTTTTGTTTCAATAGATACAATGCATTCGATAAAGTTGAAATAGTTACAGCAGGAGAAATTATCCTGAACAGAGAGGCAGGTGCTCAGATGGCATTTCATCGCTGGTTGGTGAAAGGTAGATGAAAACAACTAGATTAAAGGATACTTTGCAGCAGGAAGTTGCAAGATTATAACTGCCACTCATCAGCATAAATAAGGCTGAATATACAGAATTATTCTCTTTAAAAGCAGAGGCCAATAAAGAGGAAAGTTCTTGAGTATATTAAGCAGCTAAAAGATATTTGAAAACTTCAAAAATTTCTAATTCTTTTGATAGCTTTTAAATTTGCTGTCATTTTAAAAGTTTTAAAAATTAATTTTTAATTTGAAAACTAATTTTTGACTCATAAGTATTCAATTAAATTGCTAATAACGCAGCCAAAATCATTAGAATGCAGTCCACACATGATTGTAAGCATTTTTTCCAATCGTTTAGCAGCAAATCGCTTAAAATATTCATTATACTTAATAACGATGGCAGCTAAAAGCGCAACACGCGGTTAATATCTCTAGATGGGTGTATGGATAATCTGTTTGGTCTGAACTCGATCTTAAACACATCTTAATTCAGCTGATAATGGCTTTGAAATGCCAGTGTGTGAATGTGTGTGTGGGTATCTGAAAGATACTCGTTGAGTTTTCAAAAGATATTTCCTCATGTTTTTGCACCACTTAACCAGACAACAGGCAACGCGAAATATCTGTGTTTAGTTAAATTACAGTCTTAAATCGCTGCGTGTTTTAAAATCGTCTAAGCAATTTTGAGCTAACGTATTTGGCGCCCACACACAAACACACACACACACAATAACACATAAGAGAAGGCAAAAGATACAGCTACGAAATCCGAAAATGGCAAGCTAATTGGAAGTAAATCGAGTTAAACTTTCTTTGCAACTTTGTTGTGGAGCAGATTACACGCATGACGCTGCAGGCATTTTGCAAATAACATGCCAACCAAAAAAAAAAAAAGAAACAGCGAATACTTCGAGTAGGGAGGAAAAAATAAGAAAAACACTGTCTAGAAGATTTGCGAGCGTATCTTTTGCTGTGTATCTCATAGTTTGCATAGCTAATTAGCCAAAGCCGAGTCCAAGTTGCTGTTGCCATTGCTGTGACTGTTTGCTGTGTTGCTGCTATGTTGCTGTTTTGCTGATGTCGGTCTCTGATCATTGATCAAGTCTTGGACTAACGAACAAAATGTATCTCTTGGAACGTTCTCACATTAGTCACGCGTTTAACATATTTCGTTTCGTTTCGTTTCGTCTGCGCGTCTTAAATTTAATATTGTATCTTGTAGATACAGAAACTCAAAGTCTTAACTCCGCGGCTACTTGCGATGCGGTTGCTGCTTGTTGATGTTGCTGTTCTTGTTGTTGTTGTTGTTGCTCCTAACGTATGCAAATAATTTCTGCGCAAATCAAGCATTGCGTAAAGGCAACAAAAACCTCATCCTAACTACTATCCCAACTAAAACCCAAACTGAGTTACCCATCTGCATATGCTAAACAATCTCAAGACTCTCTGCTTGCCGCTGCCAACGTCTAGAGATGCGCCACCAAATGTGGCACGACCAAAGGCACGATCTGATTGTGAAAGATGCTCTTTTCGTTTTGCATTGATTATCTTTCACTCTTTTACAGCAAATTACACAATCCATTTTTAGTAGCCTTTGGTATTTTTTTGGAATACGCATTTTTTTAGTATACTAAATATTGAATTTAGTATTTAGTAGTATATATATATATATATATTAAATCTTATTGAAAGCTATGGAGAAATATTGAAAAAAATACCTGATTTTTATTTTTGTATTTTTTCTTTAAAAATACTGAAAATATACCACTCTCAGAAAATAATGTGAAAAATATTAAATAAATTATTTTTAAATATTTCTGTATTAGTATTAAAAAAATACTATAAAATTATTTAGTATATGCAAAAAATACTACATTATTAGTTTAAAACATATTAATGTAAAAAAGAAAAGTTATTGCGGAGTAAATTCGTTACAGTATTTCTGTAAATACATTGAAAAAATACTATACGATTATTTAGTATATACAAAAAATACTAAAATAATATCAGACCAGCATAATAAGTGTTACTATGTGAAATAAATGTTAATGTTCCATAAATTCGCTTAAACATTTCTGTAAAAATATTAGAAAAAGCTTGATAAACAAAAAAATACTACAAAAATATCAGACCAAGTAAATTAGTATATTTTGGTAAAACAAAACGTCAACAGGAAATAAATTTATTTCTAACTTCAATTTAAATTAAAAACTCTTTCAAAATACTAGAAAATAGTTTTGTTTCGGTATTTCCTGGTCAATAATATACTGTAATAATACCAAACACTTGTTTGCCCTTCTTTCACTACTCTAATCTGCATTTTCGAACTCACGCAACAAAAGAACACGACACGCGCTCAACTCTAATCCAAGCCCATGTCTATCTCGATGTTCTGTCTTCTCCCTTCCCTCTGCTGCTGGAAGCTTCAGCCTTTTGGTATCTGATTTGCGACAGTCGAGAGAGCGCGCTATCTGCCTGGCTGCCTGAATATGGTAAAGTTCTGCTGAGCTTGTGCAAAATGCTGGCGAATTAGGAACGCGGAATGCGATCGATACGTGCGGTCATCTCCTGCAGCTAAGTAGTAGCAACAGCAACAGCAGCAACTGCAGCAGCAACAGCGGCAGTGGCAGCAACATGTTGCACATGCCGCAAATGTTGAGTGGCGCGTCTGGTCAACGATTCGTTTCCCATATTGCTAATGCCCCCAAGACGCCAAGTCGTGCTGCAGTTCTTGCCTCAAAAGGTTGCAGCAGCAAGCGAGTGGACATTGCTGGCAATTAAGGGGAGACAGCAGCGGTTGCTCCTAAAATGTTCTTTGCTCTCTTCCTCTCGCTCTGCGCAATTCTTAACGGTAATTATGTTGTTCGTTTTGGCAGCAAAAACATTCTGTCTGAACTGCGTAGAGTCCCTAACAACAACAACAACAGGCGAGTAGGGAATTGTTGCAGCTGGGGCAGCTTCTTCGACTTTGGCTTGACAGCGAACACAACACAACGCTTGATGCTCGCAATGTTCGTTTGCTGTTGTGTTAAATTGGATTAATTTGACAGTAAAATGCAAATGAGGCAAATGCCAAATGCGAATTGCGAAAATGCGAACTTAAACGTTGGACACTGTCTTCTGTGAATGCAGCATCCATGTTGCTGGCAACAAATTATGTTGCTGCCTGCCGTCTCCTGTTGCATGCACTTGTCATGCACGCCTCGGCACATTGCACGCTGCATGTTGCTGCTAAATAATCAACATGTTTTGGGGGCAGGCAGCAGCAGACGGAGTAGCAACAAGCACATGTTGCCGCAACGCAAGTGCTGCAATAATTTTTAAATTGAATTTTTTTCTTTAGTTGTGTGCGGCATAAAGAAAGAGTCTACAACGAGAGAAAGAGAGAGAGAGAAAGACTAAGCAAAAAACAAACAAATATGCACAGCGAAAAGGCGTCTTGCCACAGAGGATGCTGCTGCTGTGGCAAGTTGCAAGCGCGCGCGCCCTGCAGCAACAGCAACATGCATCAAAAGCCGGCGCTCGTTTTTCATATGCGTTTTTTTGTTCACATGTTTTGTTGTTGTTGCTGCGTTTTTAATTCGTTTTCCCTCAACTCCGCACAGATAGCTTAATCGATTTGCCGGCAACGAGAGAGTTTGCAACCTTGCTGCAAATAACAACATGCCACTGATAAATTGTGCGCAATGTGTTTATTAATTATTGTGAAATAAATAGAAATACAAGCAGTTGCCTTGCCTCAAAGGTGGTCCACTGACAACAACTTGCAACTTACAACCTGCAACCTGCTACATGCTACATGCAACGTTCAACGTAGTTCTTTTGTTCATTTTTGGTCATTTACAAATAGAAATTGCATTGATTTTGCTTGAACATTGGCAAACATCTTTTGCCTGCTGCTTTGGCTGGATGATATATTGCCGCCAAAGTTGCTTCTGCTCTTTCCATGCCCCATCTCAAGCTGCTGCTGCTGCTGCTGCTGTGTTGCATCCATATTTGATGTGCAGTTACATGTTACATGACGTTCAACGTCGTTGTCATTGGCCAAACGAGCCACAATGTTGACTGCTTTAGCCGTTTTGCTGTTTCGAGTTTCATTCTTTCTATTTATTTAGCCTTCTTCTCTTCGCTTATGTTTTTTTTTTTATTCGCAGCATTTATTAGCATTTTTGCCCTTTACTTACTAACGTCCTCTACATGTGGTCGCTGTTGCTTGTCAGTTGTTTTGCTGCTGCTGTTGCTGGTTGCTCCTTCTGTTGCTGTTGTTGCTGCCGTGTGTGGCAACATTTTCAATTCAATTATATTTCATGTTCATGTTGCATCGATTTACATTATAATTTGTGTCTGTAACGGAAGTCATTTGTGTCTCGAGCTCTGTGGATCAGGTTTAAGTTGCTTACTCTCGAGCATTCATCTTGAAATTCCCTATGGACCTCATCGATAACTAACTTATTATGACTCAATAACAATTTAATCCATTAGCCACTGGGGACTAAAGATTGTCAAGCTTATAGCTGATAGAGTGATTAAAGAGCTTTAATGGACTTAAAGTTTATTAAAAGTTGTTTAATTGAGCTTTCAACCATTAAAAGCTATCAAGCATTACATGCATTAAATAAAATTAAATTTCAAATTAAACACAAATTATCTTTGTTTTAAGGTAACAACAAATTTCAAGAGTAATATTTCTAAAGAGCTTTTGAATTCTCCACTAAAAGCTTGCAATTTAGCATTTGACGCTTTCGCTTATTTTCATTGCAAAATGACAGTTTAAACAAATTAAATTGTTCTTATATTTTATCCTCCAAAAGTATATTTCAATACCAACAAATTCATAATCTAAAAATAAATACAAGCAAATGCATTTTGTATAATCAAAGCACTTTCTCATGCTCTTACAAATAAATCTTTTCTTATAAAAGCTTTTTCTCATGTGCTTTCAAAGCTGCTCATTACACAACAATTTGAATGCACTTCTAGACTACTTAAAACACTTTTCTTTGTGTGTCATTTATTTGCTTTCTCACATCTTGCACTCAAATTTTGATGATGCTTTTGTTCTGCCCGCGCCCACATCTCAATCAATTTCAACTTGCTTTCATTTCTCCACACATTCGCTAAGAAGCAACGCTGCCAATGAACTCTATAGTTGGTGTAACAAATCGTCTCATAATTTTTTCATTAGTCAGGCTTCCAAACCAAGAACAGAGCGAGAGAGAGAACTTAATAATAATGATAATAATATCATCGTCAACGTCAAGTGTCGCTTTCATTAAGCGCATCGAATTTTCCGCCTCGCGTTCAATCACTTAAAAGCAATGACAGCTGCGTGATTTTTCTCCCAAAAAAAAAAATAGAAAAGAAAATATAGTATTGTGAAAAACAAATATTTCAACAGTTGTGCATAAATATTTTGTTTTTCTGTACAATATTTGAGCGACACCTTTTTGGCGACTAAAACTGAGACAGTTAGTCAGCCAGTCAATCACACTCAATACTACATCAATCAACAAGTCAATCCATCAATCAATTAGCTAGTGAACTTAAAGTGCATTTTTAGTTGAAGCTGTTAAAGTTGCCGAGCATTTTCTTTTCCCTTTCCTCCCTTCTTCTCTTTTGTCAGCTGCCATTTTGCCTTCCCATTTTTTTTTTGCTTTTCCTCATTTAATGTTTATAATAATAAGCAGAGTAAACAGTTTTCCACGACTAATGAGCTGCCTGCCTGTGCCCCAGACACATCATGATCTAATGTTATGACAGCTCATCAAGTGTCAGTGCAACATCCCCCATATGCCACCCCCCTTTTTCTCCTTTTCGCTCCTTCTTCAGCTGGCAGCAAAGCAAAGTGTTCCATGGAGCGAGAATCTCTCTAATGACATTTACTTTCAGCGTTTATTAAATGTTGTGTGAGCAGCTTAAATCATTTCGCTGGACATTTGCTGGACGCCGGAAAAAAAGGGATTCTGCACTTGCAACATACAGAGCGAAAAATTAAGGCTCAACTCAAACAGCATTCTAGAGTTTCTCCTTTGGTTTTTTCTTACTTTTTTATGTGCTTGATTTCTGTTTCCCTTTTTCTCTTAGTGTCTAACTTCTTAGCCAAGCTTATTAGTTCGCACATATTATACTTTTACTCCCTTTTTATACCAGTTATCCATAGGGTAGAAGGGCATTATGTCTTTATTCCTCCAAGAAATCTATGAAGGAATCTCAGACCCTATAAAATATATAGTATATTCTTGGTTGAGATATATGCTTTGGTTGACAATCTAGTATATTTTGTGCTTTGTATATATTTGAATATAGTACTATATCAATATACTAAATATATTTGTTGGTATATTTTTAGTATTTTTGTGAGTATGTTAATTTGGTATATTTTAAAATGAATACCGCACTGTTTAGCTTCTACTCGCAATGAGTATCGCGTATCTCCCAGTCGAGCACACTCGATTGTAGCTTTCATACTTATTTCTTCGTCTCCCCTTTTCTCTCAGTGTCTAACTTCTTAGCCAAGCACATTAGCTTTCACATATCATACTTTAACTCCCTTTTTATACTTATCTTTCTCTCTCGTTCTCTTCACCTCAATTTCATTCTGCTTTTAATGCTTATAAGACACATCATCACACACACAATTTGTATCATCATCAACATCATCTTCAACAGGCTCAATAATAAAAGTTGGCTAAGCATTTTTGATTTCTTTTATGCTCTTTTCCTTCAGTTTTCTCTTTCACTTCAAGGCGATTAAGTTGATGATTTTCATTTAGCAATTTTCTGTTCGATTTTCTTGACGTTGAGAAGAGTTCATTGCCCGTTTAGCTTAATTATGCGCTTTTGGCAATTAAACGAGAGTCGAGTTTTTTCATTGTTTTTTTTTTTTTTTTTTTTTTGCTTTTAGTCTCTCGATCCCCAACCGATTCCAAATATGGATAGTGTCATAATTCTTGTCAGTTTTGCAAAACCCCCAAGCGACCAACAGCGAATGAAGAAAAAAAAAACTGCATAAACATTTGCTGATTGAAATCAACTTTGCCATGAAATCAATCATCGTAGCAGACGTCGTCGGCCCTTTTTCAGGGTCTCTGCAACTGCAAAAACCTGGCTTTGGACTGCAGTCTCTTTAGTCTGTGTCCTGGCTCTGTGGCTGCTGCTTATCCATTGCTAAAATCTTGCCCTGGCGGCATTTGTCGTTCAGCCGTGTTGAGTTTCGCGCTTGAAGTGGCCCGAAAGGCAGGCGAAACCCTCTTTTGCGATGACGACCAACGATTGCGACGGCGTCCGTTTGCCTGCAGGACATGCTACCTCTTCTCCCCTTCCCCTCTTTGTTGCCCTTTGCCTTGGCCATGCAACATGTGACATTGAAACCAAAAACTCAAATATAAAAAAAAAGAAAAGAAAAACTTGAAGTCGACCCTCGGCACTTAAAGAGTCGCTTTTGCTTTTGCTTTTTCTGGTATTTATGATATGCGCTCGGTTTTTCGTTTTTCAGCTCATTTATTCATATTTACATTTAACATGCGCGTTCATCTCGCTCTCTTAACGAACTCTCTACGTAAATCGATATTCAATAAACGACATCTGTGTGCATTTTTTGCTTCCCCTTCTCAGTCCTTGATAATGATCTCTTTGTTGAGCTAACATATAGAGGTTGAACAGCAGCTGGATATAGTTGGGTAGTTAGTTAAGGGGCGAGTTGTGAGATGCATATCTCATATCCCAACGTTAGTTCTTGACAACCTCAACTACCGAATATAATATATGTATATCATTTCACATAGATCTAATTTCTATTTTCCCTCTCTCTTTCTTCCAGGTAAGCTCAAAAGTTCGAATGATCAAAAAAGAAAGCAAAACTGAAAATCATAATAATGTCACGTATCCGTAAGTAAAATGTGGAGCATTTGGAAACTGTGTCGCGCCCATAAATCAGCCGCCAAGTGACACATGCTACGAAATATAACAAAATGGAAAAAAGAAATATATTATAGATGTATACGAGTATATAGTATTGTACATTCCACACACATCTATCAAAAATAATTAATAGAAAAGTTGTCGAAATGTCAATGAGAATGACAAATGTAATTAATTTCAAACCATATTTTTTTCGTTGTCTTCTTGCTTGACAAATTATGAAGCAAAGAAAAAAAATAATAATAACTGGCAACAAAATATGAATTTGAAATTCAAAGAGCTTATCGCATTGTGAACTATGAATTTTTGTGTTTGTTGTAATCGGCTTACGAAATAAACAAATTAAAATCTAAATAGAATACAATTAAGAGATTATTCAAATGATTAATTGCATTTGCTGTGGCTTTTTCCACATTTATTTCTTTTGAAGTTTGTCTCTCTTTCTCGCATTTGCTGTCACTTTGTTTATGCTTATTATAATGTTGGGGTAGGACTTATCAGCGTATATATTGAGTGACAGTCTATAGACTGAACTCTTATCGCACAACTTGTCAGACATATAAATATTGTCATATTATGATGAGGAATTCCCGGTGGGCAAAGAATAAAGTTGCGACAGCTCAAAAGGTTATCACTAGAAAAAAATGTCACTACTACTTAAAGTAAAAAATACTTATCTTTAAATTGTGCTAGTTTCTTTATTGATTTTTAGACTACATCATCTTCATTTTTGAATACCATCTTCTCTACTGATTGCTTTTTAGACTTCATCATCTTCATTTTTTAATTCCATCATCTGTTCATTCTACTCCCAAGTGTCACAGCGCTTATCGCAAATAATTATTCATTTTTTTGTCGTGTGTTCTTTGAGCAACTTTTGACAAATGTAAGGGCCACATTGTAATGCAGATTTTTGACTTGACGTAACCCGAAACCCAACTTGAGTTTTATATTTTTTGAGGGTTACGCATCACTTTAAGCATTTGCATATGGCATCGGAGATAAAGCACTTTATAAGTTTATGGCTTGAACTGCGATAGCGAGTAAGTTCTTAAAAGCCTCCATCCATTATGGTTATTCGGCCAATGCCAATGCAACTTTTCAATATGCCAAAAAGTTGTGTGTAAAGATAGCACACACACACACACACACTCAACCAGATAGAAAACAGAGATATAAACTATAAAGAGTTGATAAAGAAAGGAGGAGAAAAAAAACGATGTGGATTGTATATGACATTGATCGCTGTGTCCCAAGTGTGTGTGTTGCATGTGTGTGTGTGTGTGTGTGTGCTGGGTTGTCCTTTATATGCCATGGATATTCTTTTTTTTTTGTTTCGCGCATATTTATGGGTCGAAGGGGGCCACTGTTGGGGCTTTTAGGTTTTTGCTGCCAGCTTTAAAAGGATTTCAATGTATTTTTCAGTTCTTTTTTTTTCTCTCCGCCACATTTATGAAATTATTGATAAGAGAAAGAGAGGCGCAACCTTTTTGAATGCCAATGCATATTTTAACTTGATAAAGAATATGGTTTCCCCTGCGTGTGTGTGTGTGTGTGTCGAATTTAATTAACAGTTGAAAAAGTCGCGAGGCAAAAGTCGAGGGCAAAACTTCAACTCCCCAGAAAAATAACAAGTAAGAAAGTTACAATCGAGTGTGCTCGACTGTGAGATACTTGCTACTTATTGTGAATAAAAGCGAAAAAGTGAGTTATTAATTTTAAAATATACCATATTAATATACCAAAAAATAGTCAAAATATACTAATGGTAATATGTGGTATATTGTTATAGTACATAAGTAATAAAAGCAAAATATACCAAATTAGTATACCAAAAATACTACAAATATACCAAAAGTTATATATTGTGTTATGATAAAGTGCCATAAGAGCGAAGCAGTGTGGTATTATTAATAAATCATACCAAATTAATATACCGCAAAATACTAAAAAAATATACAAGAGGCTGGTATATTGATATAGTACTACATTCAATATAATATATACATAACAGTGGGGTATTCATTTCAAAATATACCAAATTAATATACCACAAAAATACCAAAAAATATACTAATGGTAATATTAGTATAGTACTTTATTCTTAAAAGGAGTGTGACATTACATTTAAAATATACCAAATCAATATACCACAAAATACCAAAAATATACCAACGACTATAATTGGTATATTGATATTTGGTATATTGATATTTGGTATATTGATATAGTACTACATTCAAATATGTATATAATGGAATATTTTATGTATTTCGATTTGATATATTGATATAGTACTACATTCAAAAAGTACAAATGTAGTACTATATCAATATACTTTTGTATATTTGGTGTATTGAGTACTACATTCACAATATACCATAGACTGCAAAATATACCAAAAATTGTAATACCCTTCTACCCTATGGACATCGGATATAAAAAGCACTCGCCTTTAGGGGGCAGATCTTTGGGGAAACAATGTGTGAAACAAGTGAAAAGTGTGAGAAGAAGAACCCAACCCATGTAACCCTTAACCAACAAACCAGACGCAAAGCAGACGAAGCCGGAGATGATGATGATGATGTCTGTTTGGCGTCTGTAGCATTTTTGGCCAAGCAACAACCTGCTTGGGGCGTTTTGGCTCATTAGCGTGTGGCGTCGTCTCAGACATTTTGTCCAGGGTTGCCAGACTTCAGAGTATTGTTGTTCTCATCGTGCTCAAGCATAAATTTTGACATTGAAAACTCGCTCGATGGCAGCCGCAGGCTTGAGTCTTGTGTGTTGCGGTTTACGTGTTTTTCTCCCTGTTTTTGTCTAATCAAATGCGCCCCGTGGCTAGGCGAGGGGATCAAGGGAGGGAGAAAGAGCGGGGTTAAGGGATTTTGTGGTAATATATCCGCTCCTTATGTTGTTGCTGCTGCTCTTGCGGTATTAATATCCTTGGCACATTTGAATAATTTATTTGATTTTTTGATTTCTTGCATTTTTTTTTTTGTTTGTTGTTTGTTGCAATCATAAAAACAATAAAAATTGACTCACGCAAGGGATTCGTTGCTCTTGTTGTTGGTCTAACTTGTTTTCCCTCGCCTCGTCTGGCGCATGAAATGAAATCCTCACATTATGGCCATAATCCCCGTTGGTTTATTGCGGTTTTTATTGCCTCGACTCAACTCAACTTCTGTTGCCTGGGCTGCAAATATTTCGGTCTGTGCGTCTGTCTTGTGTCTTGTTGTGTCCTCTCGACTCCTTGTGCATATTACATAAATGTGATAATGATTTATGCGCCGGCTTCGTCCCGTTGTCTCCGGTTTCCCAACTGCTGTTGTCTTGGCCCACATCCGTCGTCGTCGACGACTTCGCGTTGTGTTGTTAGGTAAATACCAGCATTTAAATAATTGGCAGCCATGCAGCTTCCGCTCTAGGCTCGTCTCTGCTCTTCTTCTTCTTCCTTGTTTGCTGCCCCTACATGCGCTCCCCTCTCGCTCCCTAAGCAAACAAACAACAAGCGTGGTGCGCAAATACAAAGACAAACACAGTGTTGTAAACAGGAACAGGAAGAACAATGCGCACTTTGCACCATTTTTTCTTACACTTTGCAACAAGAACAATACCATCTCTCTCTCTCTCTCTCCCTCTCTCTTTCGCACACACACTCGAAAAGTTTTATTGCACTGTGCAATACTCTGCAGTTTAGCCGCGAAACTTTGTCGGCTTTGGCTTTGTTCTCGACTGTAATGAATGTGGCATGCCACATTTATTATATGAGAATCCTGCAAGCGAGACTAATGTCAGCTCTAATGCTAAATGGGGGACTTAGAGGTGCAAATAAATATAACTTAATGAAATGTGTAGCATTTAAATGCAGTCTATGTATTTAAAATTGAACAAATGTAGTGGAAATTATGTTTCTACAAGGTTGTAAACACATATGTAAATATTTATTTATTATATAAAGTCTAACCTAAAAGTGGAATAGCTTGAACTGTTGAAATTGTAGTATAAGATGGTGTAAAAATTATACTCAAAATGGATGGTGCCTTAAAATTTTGCTATGCACCTTAGCTTTCCAAAGCGACGCTAGCGCCATCTAGCGGCCATTGCAATCAAGCTGCCTTCATAGTTTTGAGAGCATCTTCTAGTCGCTCACAATGCACAACTTTTCGTCCGTTTCATCAATTTTGCTGTTCGCAATTTTATCGTCATTTTCATCTGCTCAATTTTAATACCATTTGATCGACTTAGGACAACAGGCAAGCGGGTTACAAATTATAAGCGCCTTCGCGTATTTTGTTGCCCAAACGGTAGCAACAGCAAAAGCAATAACAACAACAAAACATTCATAAGTAAACACAAATCTGCAGAGCACACACACGCACACTCACACACACACATACTCATATTTACTTACACAAAGCTTAAGTGGCAAAAGTTGTGCAAAAGGCTTACAAAACTCCAGCATCCGTCTCTCTCTCTCTCTCACTCACACTTTCGAATGTATTCTTAGGCGGCGAACCCTTTCCGCAAATTCCTCCCACTTGCCCCCACAACCCAATACCTAATGCTGCTGTTTGCCCGCAAGCCGAGGCTCTGCTCATAATGTTCGCGAAACTTGCAATGCACATTAAAAATTAAACATTCAACATAAATAAATAAATGGTAGCAAAAGTAGAAATAGCAAGTGGAAGTAAAAAGAAGATGCCAGCTGCTGGCGGCAAATCAAGAACTTTCCTCTCTTGTTGTTGTATTCACTTTGCTATTGCACTAAAAGCTTATAAATTATTGTCGACTTTGCCATGTTGAGCCATTGCAAACATCAACAACAAAAAAAAAACAACAGTAACGAAAAAGCGGGAAGAAGAACAACTCGATTGGCGTTGTCAAGCTTTGTTAATTTTACAACAGCAGCCACTGAGCTTTTGCTGCTTTGTAGTGTAGCTCTTGTCACCATTTGACTTTTACTTTTTGCTCTTTCATTTCGTTTCGCCTGTGGAGTGGAAGTTCAGGCAGCTAGAGTGAGAAGGCGTTACTTGCATGTGTATCGTAATAAGCAGATCATTTGGTAATAGAATCCACACTTGGATTCCTTTTATTAGAGGAATCTATTTGTATTTGTGCAACTGTTTATTGACGTTTCAAGTTGCCGTCTTCTGTGTGTTGTGTTTGTGGAAAGTTGTGATTTTTGCCGTGTGTGTTGACATGCTAATAATGATCATGTTGGCGTTGCAACAACCTCTTAGCACCCCGTAGAGTGGACAAATAACAGCGGCAAAAAATTAGCAAGTAAAAAGGACAGGAAGAGAGAATGCAAGGGGGAAGAGCACAACATTACAACAGCTGTTGTTGCTTCTGTCGCCTCAAAGGCAGAAGGCAGACAATTTTTATGCGTATGCCAGACAAACAACAACAACTGCGGCCAACAGCAATAGCAAACAACAACAAGAAGCGCAAAAGCACATAAACTAAGAAAAACACACGCACAAACATAGAGAGAAGCAGCGTAGCAGCAGCCGCAACAACAACAACAACAACTATTGTACAAGTACACGAAGCAGCAGCCACAGCAACAACAACATCAACTACAATAATAATACAAGCAGCAACAACAACAGTTGTAGATTTCTTAACAGCAGCAACAGCTACAAAATGCACTTCCTGTTATTATTGCTGCTGTTGCTGTCTTTGTTGTTCTTGCTGCATTATGAGCCGACTCTCTCTACACTCTCCATTCTCCACATGTGTGTGTGTGTGTGTTCTTGTGTTTGCTTAGGTGTATGTGCGCTTGCATGATTTCAACGCCGGCAGCACTTTGCTGTTTATTTACACAGACTTCTTTTACATTACATTTCATATGCATAAATTGCCAACGCAATGCAGCCGCCCACACACACAGACACATGCATAGGCATGCACACACACTTACCCAAATGAAGTGCGTGCGCCAAATGAGCGTAATTAAGTGCAAAGGCTGCTGACTCACACCACACACATACTCTCTTTAAATCCCATACTCTGAGCGGACTTGCTTTCGTGTGTCTGTCAAATTTTTGCGGCTAGCAAATTTTCTCTTAATTTCGAGTCGAGCTTTATGCCCCCTGCCCCCTCTTAGTACCAAAATGCAAATAAAAACTTGCATCTTTGTTGAAATAGAAATTCTTGTTGTAAACTTTGCATATTTGCACTTACCTGATTTGCAGTTGCAGCTTCATCTCTTTTCTCCTTCTCTTTCGCTCTGTGTGGCTTATCGAAGTTTTTGCTTTGTTTACACACACATATGTATGTGTATAACCCCGCGCGTGTTTGTCTGTGTATGTGTACATGTGGTTGACTTTACTTCAATGTTCTCTTTTGCAAAAATGTATTTTACGTAGTTTTTTTTCTGTTTGTTGTTTTTACTGCAACATATTTTTGCTTAATTAAATATTTTGTTAGCTGCCAAAGAATTTTCTTTGCGTTTTTCTACTGCGGTCACCTGCAAATAAAAAAAGAAATAAAATAAAATGGAGAATCAGAATCAGTGCAAAATTTAATAATCAGCTTGGCTGCATTGCTGCATGCTTTATTAAGACTACAGTGGGTAAGAGTGAGATAGACTGAGAAAGAAGGGGGTTTGGGGTAGTGTGGTGTTGCTCTTTCAAGTATTTCATCATTTAAATTAGCACGCTGTCGCCTTGACAACAACAACAAAGGGATACGCATGTCACACAGTGAGTTCAAATCAGACAATGGAAACCAAAAAGCTGTGGATCAAACAAAGAGCGCTGTCTTCACAATAGATGCGTCTCGCTCAGTACAAAGCAATTGACAAATGTCCAAGGTGCGCTCTCTTTCCCTGTCTCTTACTCTTCTGTTGGTGAAGCTCAAAATGAAATCACTGAATGGTGATTTTTCATTGTGATAACAATGTCACGATGTGCTTTGATTTGTATGCAGATTCATAGACTATTCACAGTTTTTGCAGTTTTCGTTTCACTTTCCATGAATTAAAGACCTCTCTTTCGACTTGCTCTTCATTTCTTGTCGAGTACAATAATTTTGTAACTAAATATGCAACGGGTTAAAGAAAGATAAATCGCATTTATTATGCTCCGTCTGTCCGTCTATGTCTTTATTTGTTAGTAACTTTGTCCGTTTTTATGCTAAAGTGATGGAATTTGTCACTAGTCTTTATTTTTATTAAAGTTAATATATAACTGAAAATCAACAACATTGAATTAGATTATCACATGATTTTTGTACCAAAATCTTTTACGTTTTAATTCAAGTTTAAAAAAGTCAACAAATCTACATATTTTCGCTTTTTTTTCTAATAATCTAACTGTGTTGTCTCTTCAATCACAGTTTGTCTCATCGCCATTCATTCTCTTTCGCTCAGCTCTCATTACTATCCGCTTTCAATAAATCTGCAGAACTTAATTTCCGGCTGAATGATGAGTACTACTACCAAACCAAACCCCAACCAAACCAAAGCAAAGCAAAAGCCAACCCAACGGCGTTTTTCTCTCTGCAACTTTACATCTCCATTTTCATTCGCTCTCTCACACACACTCACATCGACATTTTTCACCTTTAAGCGCTTTTTGTAATTACATTTCATCTGTTCTCCATTTCGCTGGTCATTGCTGTGTCGTTGCTGTTGCTGCTGCTGCTTTTAATAAAGTTTATCTAGCGTTGTCCTTTGTTTCATGCTTATCGACATGCTGTAAATTTATGTTTAGTCTCTCCTCTCTATTCTGTATTCTGTCTGTCTGTCCGTCTCTCGCACCGTGGGCGAGCAAATATTTTCTTGAACTTAATTGAATTTGAGGCGAGGACCCAAAAATTTCAAGTGAATTTCTCTGTGTGTTGCTTCTTAACGTAATTTTAGCTGAGATTTGTGTCCCTAAAACTGCGTGGGGGTTTCTTGCTTGTGATGTTCCTTTAACGATATTCTAATGGCTGCATTAATTGAACTAAGTGACAAAACTTGTTTAAAGAGAAAGATGTTACAAGATGTAAAATGTTTCTACTCCCTAGAGAGAGAGGATCCCACTTGAGTCGCAAACACATGTGGTTACTCAACACTCAAGAAACATTCTCAATACAAACTGTAATATTAGAAGACCTCTTAAACTGAAAATTCATTTTTTTTTGTTTCTCTTTCTTTGTCTTTCTTTCTGTACACCAGGTGAAAATCCACACATCATTGAGCATCCGATGGATACGACGGTGCCAAAAAATGATCCATTCACGTTTAATTGCAAGGCCGATGGCAATCCAACACCGACAATTCAATGGTTCAAGGATGGACGGGAACTGAAAACGGATGGCGGCTCACATCGCATAATGCTGCCCGCGGGTGGTTTATTTTTTCTGAAGGTAAGAGCACATTACTTCACATCACATCACACACAGCATAACTCTATCATTATCTGCTGCAAACTGTTCTTGTTGTTGTCTGTCTGTCTGTCTGCCTATCATTTTGGAATTCATTGGAAGTACATACAACACCCCATTTCGATGTTTCCACAACTTCTTCACGAGTTTGGCTGAGAAACGCAACATTTGCGCATACATTTTTGCTCATATTATTTTATGCGCTTCCGAATGGTTGCATTTTGATCGGAAAGCAAAACAAAACGCAGACATCATAACAGAAGTAACAATAATAAGACACGACAAGGGAAGAGGGCGGTATCCCCCCATCTTTTTTTTTCCTTTTTTGTTAAGGATAGGCCTGAGAAACACTTTCGACTGCGTCTAGTCGAAGTCTATGGGAAGAGGCATAGAGATGATCGTTTTGGAAAAAAGAGTTAAAAAAGTGCTTGTGAGAAATAAATTGAATGGGAAAACTACCAAAAAAAAATAGCTAAAAAACATTGGAAAAATAGAATTTAAACTAATGGGGTTGAAGGAAATAAAACGATTTAAGAAAAGCAGAAAAGAAATGAAGAAATCTTAAAATATTATATTTAAAGTATTTAAAAAAACTGCGAAAATTAAAGTGAAATTTAACGGTGTTGAAGTAAATAAAACAGTTTAAAATTATTTCTTATATATCAAACTTAAGGTTTCGAATGTTAATGAAACCTTTTAAATATAATGCTAAAATGGTTTCAAAATTATTTAAAAATTAATCAAACTAAATAAAAATTCTATACAAAAAGAAAAAACCTGCAAAAATCAAGAATAAAATATTGAATCAAAGTTTGTTTAATATCAAAATTGAACCAAGCAAGTTTATTCTTAAATCATGATCGAACGTCTACAAAAAATCTAGATTCCTCGAAGTCAAGATTATAATTTAGTTTCGCGAATTGAAATATCTAAACAAATTAGACCAAGTCGCCAACAATATTTTTCAACTTAAAAATCTTATTTCAAAATTGTTTTTTTTTAAGATCGAAAAAATCTTATGTAAAGAGGATAAGAATTCAAGATCTAGTCACCAAAAAATAACCTTGAAGTTCTGAGTAAATAATGCAAAAATATTGTACAAATATTTTTAAATTATTCAAAGTATGGCAAATTATACCAATTGAATACATCAAATATTTTCAGGAGACTTTATTTGTGAGAAGTAAAGTTTCTTAAGCAAAATAGACAATTTTAAACTTTTAGAAGCTTGGGAATTCAAATCGATAATCACATTTAATGAAACAATACACCAAAATTTTGTTAGCAGTATAAATTTTACTACAATACCGAAAACGGAGAATAGAATATTTCTATAAAACAACTTTAAAATCTTCAGAAAGTATCATGCGTAAAATGCTGACAAGTCATTATCTAAACCTAGACAATAATCATCGTATTCTATGCGACATCCCTTGCACATCTCTAAGGCTTAACCCCGCCCACAGTAAAACCCTGCGTGCGTGCACATTTCACAATTTGAGCTAACGAGGAGACGCCGATGCGGAAAGGGCTGCTTGGGTTAGGTTTGGTTGGGTTTTCCCCAATCCAATGCCACATTATCTGTCTCGACTGCAGTTCTGTGTGTGTGTGTTTATATTAAATTTGTTACCCCCGTCACCCCCGCGTTGTTTTCTGTTTTTCATTAAATGCAACAAAAATGTAATTTTTTTTTTTTTTTGGTTATCTATTTTGTTATTTCAAGTTTTTCGTTTCAACAAATTATTGCAGGCTGAGTGCGTTTTGAATTGAAATTGCGTTAAATTGTTGTGTAAAATAAATAAATGTTAAATGGGTTGCAATATTTTGTTGGACAGCAACGTTTGTCAAGCCGGACGATCCCCCAAAAAAAAAAAAAAAAGCAAAAAGCATATCCGGAATGTTGAGGTTTGAGAGAGGGATAAATCATTAAAAATCTCCTCGTATCATATCTCGTAGTAAGCAGACGGGTAATTTGTTGTTGCCTTCTGCTCCTCCCTCTACTCTCCGCACCCTTCTCGTTTATTTTTATTGTTTTCAATGGCATTTGAGAAGGCATTTTTCGAGAGTCCAGCCTAAGTGACTTGTCGGCGAGCTTACAGTTTGTTGCCAATTAAAACTGAAGAGGCCAAGTGATTAAGGCCGAGGAGACCCCAAAAATTGGGGTTGCAAAGCAGCAAGTGTATACGTTTTTATTTTTAATTAAATTAAATTGCGTATACGCAGCGTGTGCAGTGTGTGGGTCAAACACTGACCCAGGTCCAGACCAAAGCACGCACGTTTCTCTCAGCATTTATTTGATTTTGGTTGAGCAATTTCCTTGACTCTTTTTGATCTCATGCGAGCTTGACACGTGTCGACTTAAGTCCTCCAACTACTTAATACCCATCCGGTATACATACGAGTGTATCTCTCTAATAATGTCTATAATCTCTTTCCTTCTTTCTTTTATTTTTTGCAGGTCATACACTCGAGGAGGGAGAGCGATGCGGGCACTTATTGGTGCCAGGCCAAGAATGAGTTTGGTGTGGCGCGGTCGAGAAATGCAACGTTGCAAGTCGCATGTAAGTAAAACAATTCTTGCATAAAATAAACAAGAATTTAGTGAACTAAGAGATGATGTGATGATAACGGTAACCAGTAAGACTCTACGACTGTCAAATAACCATTTTAATGAACCAAAACAGTCCAGTAGTGTTCTTAAAAATACCGAATTAATATACTCAAAAAAATACCGCTAGCTATATTTGGTCTATGTTATTAATTAGAATAGTCAAATTGTCATAATAATATACCGCAGTTATACTAAAATATACCGAATGCTATATTTGGCATATTAATATAGTATTTCCAGACTGCCAAAAATAATATACTGCAAAAATACAAATATATACCGAGAGTTATATTTGGTATATTTTTATACTATTACATTACAATAGTCGGGTTGTCAAAAATAATATACCACAAAATACTAAAATATACTAAAATATATATATACTAAAATATACCGAAGGTTATATTTGGTATATTAATATAGTATTTCCATACATATCCAAAAATATATTCCATATATATCCAAAAATAATATACTGCAAAAATACTAAAATATACCGAAGGTTATATTTAGTATATTTTTATACTATTACATTACAAATGTTAGATTGTCAAAATAATATACCACAAAAATACTAAAATATACTGAAGCCCATATTTAGCATATTTATATACTGTCAGCCAAAGTATGCGATTTTTCCCATAAAAAAGTATTTCCGAAATACATTTTTTAAAGATCTTATCCAAATTATACCTTCTACGGGATTCAGCAGCATCTTTTAAACAAATTGAAACTGTTATGAAACAAATTGTTTCCTCAAAGTTCTCCTAATGAATTTGTAAAATATTCTCCTACATTTTATTAAAGGACAAAAACACAACTATCTAAAATTAAAATAAACTCATAGTAAGTTTAACCTTGTTAGTTTAGGGTTGAAATTCGAAAAAAATTAAAGTTGTCAAGTTAAAATAAAACTACACTTTTCAGCTTTCCAAGTGTATTTTTGCCTTTTGGGGTTGCGGCTTTTAAGTGCTCATTTAATAAAATACACAATAGGCACAAGTCCGAAACGAAAAAAAAGACATTTACTGACATTGATCGATTGACGTTGCACATTTTCAGCTAATGAACTTTTGCGGCTTGCATTCAGTTTTCAGTTTTTTTTGGAAACTTTTTTTTTTTTTGAGACCCTCAACTGCATTGCATGTCCAGTTTTAGTTCATGTTTCCGCCATAGACGACGTGTTAGCCACGTTACTTTCTAATTAATAAAATAAAGCACTCGCAGAAATGTTTTGTAATTGATACAAACACAAAATAAAGTCAGAGCTAGCTCTCTCTCTCTCTCTCTCTCTTTCTCTGTCTCTGTCTCTTTCTCTTGTATTTTTGGGGCTGCTTTGGCGCGTTGCCAACGGCTGTTCCCAAGCAGATTAATTAATAATAAGCACAAAAAGGATTTTCAATTTGTGTTCCAGTCCTTGAACTCATTTAAAGGGTTTATCAACTTTTGGCATTTGATAGTCTTCACCTTGTTTATCCTTCATCTTTAACAACAACATCCCGACTGAGAGTTAAGCATAAGGTAATATGCCAATTCTATGTAAATTGTAGATTGTCTGTGCACAGTTGCTTTGTTGCCTTTTGGCAGCAACTGAAGCGCATTATGCGTCTGCCTCAAGTGCAGTTTGCATTTGGAATTCAACATTATGATATACTGTAGAAAAGAAAACTTAGTTAGGGAAGTTTGTGACAGGCTTAAAAGCAAACAAATCATAGAAAAGCGCAAAACGATATGTAAAAAGTGTTATTTCATTGAAAACGTGTTATTCATTCATTATAAATTGCAGATAATCTAAAAAGCCTTTCACATACAATTGAATTTAGCAACTTCTTTAAAATAATTGCAGACAACTTTGATACAATTTCTTAATTTTATTTACATTTTATTGGGCTACAGACTTCTAAAACACCTTTATTTTCAAATTATTCATTATTCAGTTAAATAATTTAGCTCTTCACATTGCCGATTTTCAATTAGAGGGTATCTCCCCGTTCAGCAGCCTTAGCTCAAGTGTTTTTTACATTTTTCAATTTCTGTTTTGAGCTATAAAAATGCGAAATACGCATTGCAAATGGCAAAGCTTATTAATATTGCAGCAGATGCAGCTCAAAGCGCCCTGGACAGGCATCATTATCAAGCTTTTGATTGGCATATCGACCAGAAGTTGTAGAGGGGGGCAAAGTAGGGAAGGAGAAGCGAAAGAGATTTCAAATGGCAGACGCATTAAATATGAAGAATACTCAAAGCAGCAGCCACTTGGTCAATGGCAAAAAGGGATGAATCAAGCAAGTTTCGTTTCACCTGAGTGTTGCCTTCACTTCACTTCACTTCTCCTCTTTGCCTTGCTTCACTTCACTTCTCCTCTTTGCCCTTTCATTCGACAGTTATTAATATTGAATCAATCAAAGCTTAGCATCTCTACATTTCTCCATCTCTTCGTCTCTTTCTCCATCAGTTTTGCGCGATGAATTTCGATTGGAACCGCAAAACACTCGAGTGGCCCAAGGCGAGGTGGCATTGATGGAATGCGGTGCACCGCGTGGCTCACCAGAGCCGCAAATCTCTTGGCGCAAGAATGGACAAACATTGAATCTGAATGGCGCTGGCAACAGCGGCAACAACAAGCGCATTCGCATCGTCGATGGCGGCAATTTGGCCATACAGGATGCCCGTCAATCGGATGATGGGCGTTACCAGTGTGTGGTCAAGAACGTTGTTGGCACTCGCGAATCTGCAACAGCTTTTCTCAAAGTGCACGGTAAGCTAAAGAAGAGAAAGATAACTCTTTCCTACTTTTAGACCTCATTTCAATATCCTTCTTTTGCAGTTCGTCCTTTTCTCATACGTGGTCCGCAGAATCAAACAGCGGTTGTTGGCAGCTCGGTTGTGTTTCAGTGTCGCATCGGCGGCGATCCTCTGCCGGATGTGTTGTGGCGTCGCACCGCCTCCGGTGGCAATATGCCTCTGCGTAAGTATCAACATCAACATCAATATCAAGCATCCATCTCATGGTCAATTAACCGGAAGTGCTTCGTCTGCCATTTTGTTAGTTTTTCCATTTCAAATGAAATTTAAGCTTTCTGTTTACCATATTTGCATTCAACTCCCCCTCTCATTCCCCTCCACAGTAAAGGGGACAAAAATGAACGGCACACACACGGACTGCAAACAAAGTACGACAACAACAACACACACACAGAGCAAAAAAAAGTTTACTTTCTGCGGTTGCTTTGGCCTTTGGCCTGTGGCTTTTCATGTTTCAACTGTCAGCATTTCAACTGCAAATACACTCAGCGAAATGGTCTACAAACAGAACTGCAAATAGTTTATGCACATTCTGTATAAAATATTAATTTCAGTTACATTCTTTAGATACTTTTCAAATGAGAATCTTTCCTTAGATTTTGTATAAAATATTAATTCAGTCACATTTGTTTGCTACTTTTCAAGTGATAATCGGTTCTCATTTAGCATCTCTATGAGAAAAAAAAGTTATAAAGAAACTTTGTTCGCTTTCTCTCTTTTTAAGGATTTCCTTTACCACTTTTTCTTTAATTTAAAGGAATTACTCAAAGATAAAGTTCATTGCCAATAAATGACTGTTTTAAGATATTTTATTTCTCAATTTAAGGTTATTTATTAAGATCAAAATGAAGGATATTCAAAACTCAAATTATAATAAATAAATAGGGGCACACTTACTTAAAAATGTTAACAAATTTCTACCACAATTTGATACTCAATCATATTTGCACAACATGTTTTAAAGAAAACTTTGATAGTAGTGCAAATATTGAAGTTTCTTTCTGTTCAAATTCATACCAAATTTTATAAACTTTAACGTAAGCATTTCTAGAGAATTTTCTTTTATTTTTTATTACCTTCTCTGTAATAAGAAGAACTTATTAGATTATTTCAATAAAATGTTAACACCCAATTTTATAAACTTTTTGATTACAACATTACAGCAAAGATTTCTCTATTTACGACTAATTTTTATCTCAACTAAACATCTAATTTAGAAATTTCGTACTGTGTAATAAACACCTACGTTGTCAGAGGCTGCGCTGCTAACTGTTATAGTTAGTCTGTTATTATTGTTGTTGTTGTTGTTGCTGTAGTTGTTGTTGTTGTTAGTGTGGTCGGCAGCTCAAACCACTGTCGTGCGGGGAGGGGAGGGTGGAGGGGCAGCGTCCAACTGGGCAAACACAACTGTAACTTTTAATTCCGTTAATTGCCAATCTCTGTTGGCAGCAATCAACAATTTTGCTTGCACAACACTCGACTCGTCTCCACTGTTGCAATGTTGTCCTTCAGACAGGACGCACCCTCTGCCAAATGCAAGCCACACACACACACACACACACACACACACACACACACACACACACACAGTGAATTGTGGTGTGAGTGTAACTAGACAAACCCACGCAAAAGCTAGTTACGCTTCTTTAAACTGCCCTCGCAGCCGTAAAAGAAAATACGTTCCGGAGGAGGAGAAAAAAACATTTGCTCTGCTTTGGGCTAAACTTTTGTTAAGCAAACAATTGGCACAGTGGCCACTGAAGAAGAAGAAGAGCAACAACAACAACAACAACATTTAAAGGATATTTCGCAGCGAGGCAACCGAGCAAAAAGAAAGTAAAGTTGTTGTTGTTCTCTCGTTGTCTTCAATATCTCTTATTGTAAGGTGCCACGCCCCCTCTCGAACTGCTTGGCTTACTTTGCTGCGGTTATTTGACTTGCTTCCCCCCACCCCTCTCTATCACTCTTGGCCATTTTTACGCTACTTGAACTACTAACGAAGTAGAAAGCAAAAGACGAAAACGAAGAAAACGTTGTGTGCGCTTTCGTTGCTCGCTTTATTTTCTTTCTTTCTTTTTGCAATACTCACATGAATCTCTCACTCAACTAACTTAACCTCCCTTCTCCTCTTTTCTTTCTCCACACTCTCTTTTCGACTGCAGGTCGTGTGCACATACTTGAGGACCGCAGTCTGAAGCTGGACGACGTCACGCTCGAGGACATGGGCGAATACAGTTGTGAGGCGGACAATGCGGTCGGCTCAATTACGGCCACGGGCATTCTCACCGTCCACGGTAAGTTAATTGCTCGACCTCACAGCCACTTAACCGTCTGTCTAAATTCTATTCAACCAAATAAAAGTTATTTGGTGATTATTGTTATTGCGTTCAAATATTGAATTCTATTTTATTTATATCAAAATTAGGGCATATAAAATTACAAAGTTCTATACAACCAAATAAAAGTTCTTTTGTGATTTTGGTTAATGGGTTAAAATATTGGAAAATATCTTTAGAATTGAATTTTGTTGCAAAATTAATTTACATATATATTTTTTTAATTTTCACTAATGAAAATTAAAGAAATGGCATTATCTTTTCAATAGGAAATTAAAATTAATAATTTTTTCACAAATTATAACAATTTATAAAATAATCGTAATTTGACGATATTTTTTTGTAAAAGTTTAACAATTTTAAAATTCAAGAATTTTAATAAAAACTTTAAAAATTAAAAAAATTTAAAATTAAAATAAAAATTTTAAAATTAAAATTAACCAAAGAATATTTAAAAATAATTTTCCACAAAGTTAAACAACTTTTGAGTTATTTCCAAACAAAAGTTGAGGATTAACATTTAAATTTATAATTTACTTTTATTTTAATTTGAAAAAAATAATAACAAAAATAAAAATAAAAATAATATACTATTTTCAATTTAATTTAAGAAATGAAATTTATTTTCAATTTAAATTGAAAACACTTTATTAGAACAAAAGATCATTTTCTTTTTAAATTAATTTTAATAAATATAATAATATAAATAGAATAGTATATTAGATGCTATTAGCTCTTAATTGTATTTTCAATTCAAATTTTTATAATTAAAGTGTAACATTTGAATATAAAATTCCATTCCATTAGTTCACCAGCTTATTATCTTAGTTATTTTTTTAATAGAGTCCAAATATTATTTTCAATTCCTTCCTTTAACAAAATTTTTCTCTCTACCGTTTCCCCACTTCTTTAGCACCTCCGAAATTCATCACACGCCCCAAGAACCAGCTGGTGGAGATCGGCGACGAGGTGCTCTTCGAGTGCCAGGCCAGCGGTCATCCCCGCCCCACCCTCTACTGGTCCGTCGAAGGCAACAGCTCGCTGCTGCTGCCCGGCTATCGCGATGGCCGCCTCGAGGTAACGCTCACGCCCGAGGGTCGCTCGGTGCTGTCGATAGCGCGATTTGCACGCGAAGATTCGGGCAAAGTGGTGGTGTGCAATGCCCTCAATGCGGTGGGCAGTGTCAGCAGTCGAACGGTGGTGAGTGTGGACACACAGTTCGAGCTGCCGCCACCGATAATTGAGCAGGGTCCGGTCAATCAGACGTTGCCCGTGAAATCGATTGTGGTGCTACCGTGCCGCACATTGGGCACACCGGCTCCACAGATCTCCTGGTATCTGGATGGCATACCCATCGATGTGCAGGACCACGAGCGACGCAATCTTTCCGATGCCGGCACCCTGACCATTTCCGATCTGCAGCGCCACGAGGACGAAGGCTTGTACACCTGTGTGGCCAGCAATCGCAATGGCAAATCCTCGTGGAGCGGTTACCTTCGTCTCGACACTCCAACGAATCCCAACATTAAGTTCTATCGCGCACCCGAGTTGTCCACGTATCCTGGACCACCAGGTAAACCGCAGCTGGTGGAGAAGGGCGAGGATTCAGTCACATTGAGCTGGACGCGCAGCAACAAAGTTGGCGCCTCCAGTTTGGTTGGCTATGTGGTCGAAATGTTTGGCAAGAACGAGACCGATGGCTGGGTGGCAGTCGGCACTCGCATTCAGAATACAACGTACACACAACTCGGTCTTGTGCCGGGTGTCAATTATTTCTTTTTGATACGCGCCGAGAACTCACACGGACTCTCGCTGCCCAGCCCCATGTCGGAACCCATTGCCGTGGGCACGGTAAGTCAACAAATAATATTTATAGAATTTATATATCCAGAATATATAGTTACAAAAATACTTTAGTGGCGAATGCAAGTTTAACTAACAGTCAAAGAAAGACAGAATCTTCTTACTGACTTCTGTCTGTCCGCGTCTTAAAAGTCCTCAAACTAAAAGACTATCACAAATATAAATATCAAATTTGTTGGAAAATTTAGCAGCAATCGATAATAGATGTAAAACCTAGAAATAGATTGCTTCAGCTTAAAAAGCTATACATATGTCTTAATCTTAATCTGGCTGTCTGTCTGCGTCTCAAATTCTGCGAACTCAGAGACTACAGAAAATATAAATATTGAATTTGCTACAGAACGTATAACAGACAAAAGAAAGTTACTGTAGCTTAAAAAAATTCATTCATTTCTTCATTTAACCATATTTTTCGAGTTCGATCCTCCTGCTGTCTGTCTGTCCGCTGTTTAAAACACCTTCAACTCAAAGAGCAGGAAAGCTAGAGCTACCAAATTTGTTGATTATGTTGGTTTGTTAAACACGCAATAAGAATTTGTTAAACAATCTATCCACGCCTACAACAGCTTTCAAAAATGTGTAAAAACCAATTACAAGCTAAATTTACAAACTAAAAAGTTCAAGCATAATATTATTTTGAAAATATGAGTTTTTTTAGACAAATATTCTTAGATTTAAGAATTTGCTATGAAAGTATATCAAGAACACGATTTTTAAAACGAATGAATTAATTAGAAATTGGTCTTATTTTCTACTACTTTGTTGCTAATTTCCTCACCAACTTTAATCTCATTTTTGTGTGTGTTTGCAGCGCTATTTCAACAGCGGTCTGGATCTGAGCGAAGCACGCGCCAGTTTGTTGTCTGGCGATGTGGTGGAACTCACCAATGCCAGCGTTGTGGATTCGACCAGCATGAAGCTCACTTGGCAGGTAAGCAACGAAAGAGCTCCCCGAAAAAACAATGCGATTCAAACTCATTCGCTGCTATTTCTCGCTCTTGTCTATGCAGATCATCAATGGCAAATACGTCGAGGGCTTCTACATCTATGCCAGGCAGTTGCCCAATCCCATTGCAAACAATGCGCTGCCCGTCACCGTCAATGCCAATCCGCTGTTGGGTGGCACATCAGCATCAGCTACAGCTTCTGCCTCGGCTTCCGCATCGGCATCGGCATTGATTTCGACAAAACCAAATATTGCCGCTGCCGGGAAACGTGATGCAATGGAATCCACACAGCAGCAGCAACAGCAATCGCTGGCCACGTTGTTTAGCAGCAAATATCGCATGCTAACGATACTCAATGGTGGCGGCGCCTCATCCTGCACCCTCACCGGCCTCCTGCAGTATACGCTCTATGAATTTTTCATTGTGCCATTTTACAAATCCGTTGAGGGCAAACCTTCAAATTCGCGCCTCGCTCGCACCCTCGAAGATGGTAAGTAAACACATACATACATATAAGGAAGGAGTTTTGCTCCTTTTGATGTAATATTTATGCTAGGAAAAAAACATACTCGTAGGCAAATATAAGTTCAGAGTTTTACTTGATTTAAAGTCTGTTTACGCCACGGCGTCTAATGAACCAGTCAGATTCAACAAACCATATAAATACCTTCACAACAACCACCAAAAAAAAAAAAAAAAAAAAAAAAAGTAAAACAACTACAGTCTAGTGTGCTCGACTGTGAGATACCCGATAGTCATTGCGAATGTGAATTAAAATATACCAAATTAATATACCACAAAAATACTACAAATTGTGAAGAAAAGCAAAACAGTTCGGTATTAAATTTAAAATATGTAAAATGAATATACCACAAAAATACTAAAAATGTACCAACAGTTATATTTGGAATATTGATATAGTACTACGTTCAAATGGCCAGATTGTCAAAATAACATACCGCAAAAATACTAAAAATATGTCAAAGACTATATTTGGTATATTGATATACTGCATTCCAATTATACCACAAAATGCGAAATATACCAGATTGTTAGCCAGAGCAGCATACATACGGACATGGCTATACGGCAGATTAATATACCGCAAAAATACTAAAATAATGTCAAAGGCTATATTTTGTATATTGATATACTACAATCATAATATACCGCAAAAATACTAAAAATATGCCAAAGGCTATCACATGGCTATATCGTCTCTTATGTTGACGCTGATCAGGAATATATATATTGTATAGAGATGCCTTCTTCTGCTTGTTACATACATTTCCTGCAGGCACAAAGTTATAATACCCTTCTCCCATATGGGTAGCGGGTATAAAAATTGCCACCCTAGAGCGGGGGTAGTTTGCTGTTTTGTGACAAATGCGCGGGGCGTGGAGGAGGACATTGCAACAATAAACCAATTCAATAAAAGGATATAAATGCCTTCGACATTGCCTCCTTGGCCCAGCTGCCAGATGCGGGTCCCAATAATCGCATGTAATTCCAAGGGTCGCATAAAGAACACATTCAGAAAAGAAGGGGGCTGCAACTTTACGAATCTGGCGAAATGGAATGTATGTCAATCATCGGGAAATGGCGGAAAACAAAAATAAAAATAAAAAAGCGAAATAAGCGAATCAAAACGGATATCGCCAGGATATGCGTGCGACACGTAGCGTTTGCGAAGGCGAACGTGAAGGAGGCGCCTCAACTCATGTGTGGCATTATTGATGCCACAAGCGACGCAGGTGAAAGCACGAAAAAGGATGCTTTCTGTGTGGCCACAAATGATTCGATAGGGGCTTAAGGTGTGCTCAAGGATCATTCGAAGCTGCCAGAAAGGGGTAGACAGTAAACACTAAGTACGAAGTGTAATTTAGGTAGAGAAAAAACTGACTAAGCAATTCAGGTTCTTAGCGAAAAACTCAATTGAGACTAGAGCTAGAATATTCTTTTTTGGTTATCGACTAGAATTTCCTTAACTTAAGCAATAAAATTACGTCTCAAAGCAGCTTCATTAAATTGATCCTAAGCCAGCAACTAAAATATAATATCTTTAAACTTCCTCAACTATAAACGCTTCCTATTCAACAATTTCTCAACCAAAAAAATCACGTCTTATTGACAGTTTTTTTATTTAAAAAAAGCTCTATACTCTTTGACTAAGCAATTTAGGTTCTTAAAGAACACAATTGGCATGAAACTAGAACTTGAATTTTCTAGTATTCTTAGAGCATTATCAAACTTAAGACAAACAAAATTTCTTTAAACTTTGCTTTTTTTCAAAATATTCCCAGCTGAAAGTTGTTCTTCTTATTGACAGTTTAGCTAGCTATCAGAAAAACAGCTATATACTTTCTATTATCTGCTGGCAAAACTCTTTTCGGATTACTGAGCTCCTCTTAGTTGGTCTCTTGAGTAAGACACATGCTCGTTTTCCATAGATGCCACCTGATAAAACTGTCCTCGAAAATATTTCAACAGATACACGGACTTTCTCTAGCATTTCTTTCTATGGTTTATTCTTTTTATTTCTCGTTGGCAAAATGCAAAAATGCCAACTCAACAGTCGAAACTTTGCAGACAGGTTTATCACTTCATTTTATCACCCGAAAACTTCCCAAAAAAAAAAATTAATATAAAAAAGAAGAGCACATAAACAGAGAGCAATTCTCAATGAGACGACTTTTAGAAAAATAATTAAATACAAAAAGCAAAACAGAAGCGAAAGGACACCAAAAGCGACAGGAATTTTACAGGCAGGCAAATGTCTGACAACGCAGTAGCAAACATAGCGAAAGAGATAGCATAGGTAGAAAGAGACAGTGAGAGCGAAAGACCGTGCCACAAATAAGTCAACAAACTGTGTGGCAGCTGCAATATATAAAATGCACAAACGTTGCGCGTGTTGCAGCCACCAAAATGAAAAGGAGGAGACAAAATTCAGGAGTCTGTCACAGTCGCTGCTTTTGGCTCTTCAAATCAAAACTCATTTCGTATGCATCACATTTCCACTTGCGCGTCTGACTTTTGCTGACAGCAGCAACAACAATAGCTAAAGTATTATGAGCAACAGTCAGCGGTGGAACAACAACAACAACAATTGCAACAACAACTCAAAGAAATTGCCAACGCAATTGTGTAAAGATAAACAACAATTATTGCTGCTGCTGCGTGACGCAGTCTCTAAGTTCTATCTCTTTCCCTCTCTCTCTCTGTTTGTTAATCCCTTTCTTTTTCAATTCTTTCACCTGCTTGCTGCACAGTGGTACCAAAACAGCTGCAAACCTTGCAACATTGCAAATGCAAATTTCATGTGCGTTTGTTCATCCTGTGTAGGCAAATGCCACACAGGAAGCATTCGGCATAGCTCCTTGAGCTGCTGCGGAAGTGGGCAGAAAACTGCAGCAAAGTGGCAAGTTCTAAAGGAAACGATTACCTTATACCCTGCAATAAAATGAAGACTTTGACTTAAAGCAAATTTTAATATATAACATAAGTTGGAAATTATTGAAGTGAAAAAAAAACATGTAAAGAAACACTTTAGCAAATGCTGAGTAACATAAAAATGAAAATTAATGTTCCAACTTCGAATTATATTTTAGAGTAGAAAAGTCTAGCCGACGACTAGCTAATACCCTTCAAGAAAAAAGACTGTAACTCAAAGAAAATTTGATGTATAATATAGGAAATTTTTGAAGAACAAAAAATATCAGACATCTAACTCTGAGAATATTAAATATTTTTATAATAAATATTTCTAATTAATAATTAGTGTAGAAATGTATAGCAAAAAACAACTTATAGTCAAATGTAGCATGAACTAGAAGCCCACAAAATTTATAGCAAAAGGTAGTGCATGTTCTTCTTATAAGGAGAAAACGATTGACAGTTCTCTGCCACAGTGAAAATTCAGATAACTACACCAATTGATATCGTATACACAGTCTACTGTCATTTAACTGATAGATCTTAGCGTTGCTTAGCCCATTGATACAGACATTTTCAATTGCCATTCTGGCCAATTGGTTTTTGGCAAATGCAACGTGCAACACATTTGAACGAGTCGAGAAGAGAGTAGAGAGCGAAAACGCCTCGAGGTCGTATATGGCACACAACGGCAGCTACGTGTTAAGCGCGTCATCAGCCACGTCTCAAAATAGAAGAAGTGGAAGATGCAACAACAGGAAAAAGAAAACAAAATAGATATGAAACAAAAAGAAAGCAGAGGGAAATCCCTCTAGAAGCACAGACAAAAGCCTGACAAGCACTTTAGCATGTCGCAGAACAAAGCCAAAATAGAAAGGAGTGATGAGCTGAGAGATGAGAAAGACAGAGAGAGAGAGAGAGAGAAAGCGATGCCAGGCTACTCACGACTCCCCAAGTATTGCTAACCCCATAAACATATACCATATATAGAGGGATGTCTACCTAGCTGCACCTATTTAGAGAGACGTTTGCTTTTGACTGTCGCGCTGTTTTTGTTTCGCATTCGCACGTGTGTTTATTTAAAGAAATTGCTTCAACCAGACACAGACACTGAAAAAATTTACAGAAAAAGAAAAAAAAAACAACTGGAGCAGGGAGAAGGAAATAAATAAACAAATGAAGATGAGCTTTTGAAGTGCGCGCAGCACAAAACGTGAGTTGCACACACTTGATGATGCCAGCCAGCCTCCAGCTGATGTTTCCTTCTAAAAATATAACTCATACCGCGTGTGTGTCACACTCGAGTAGTAGAAGGAAAAGATAACCCGGAAACTGTTGGCCAACTACAAACTAAATGGCAATTAATTAGCGTGGCTGTGAAACTGTCTCATTAGACCTTTGTTTGCCATCTGCCATCAGCCAGCTGATGGCAATCAAAAACGCATCTCAACTCGAAACCTAAAACAACTTTTCTTTTCTCTCTGTTAAATTTTTCAGTGCCCAACGATGCGCCATTTGGCATGGAAGCGATACTCTTGAATGCCTCCGCCGTGTTCTTGAAATGGAAAGCACCCGAAATGAAGGAACAACATGGTAAGTTTTGGGAAACCTTTTACACTAATTTCGAACCCTTTGTTAACCTCGCGTTCTCTCTCTTTTCAGGTCAATTGCTCTACTATCACGTCATTGTGCGTGGCATTGATACAGCTCACAATTTCTCGCGTATTCTAACAAATGTCACCATCGATGCTGCTTCTCCAACACTTGTGTTGGCCAATCTCACCGAGGGCGTTATGTACACGGTGGGCGTGGCAGCGGGCAATAATGCAGGCATTGGACCATATTGTGTGCCTGCTACGTTGCGTCTTGATCCGATAACCAAACGTCTCGATCCGTTCATCAATCAGCGGTAAGTTAAAGTAACTTGATTAAAAAGTGTAAATAATAATTTCGAAATTCCTTTTTTTTGATTAGTTATCCCATCAATCCGGAGCATGTGAATGATGTGCTGACACAGCCATGGTTCATCATTTTACTCGGCGCCATTTTGGCCATCATGATGTTGTCCTTTGGTGCCATGGTCTTTGTGAAGCGAAAGCACATGATGATGAAACAGTCTGCGTTGAATACGATGCGAGGTGAGTACGGGAAAGGAAAGGGGTGAAGGGTAAAGAGAATTGCCATCCGTTGTGGGCAGCTAGTGGCGCTTCCTTCCTCGTGGCATTTGCATATATAAATAACGCTAATTTTGCATTGTTAGAGACACACACACAACTCCCACACACAGCACCGCACAACAAAATAGGTGCGAATAAATATTTTAGCAGCACGAATTTTCGTGCTGGGCGCACATAATAGAAATTAACATTTTGCACGTCGCTCTCCCCGCCCCCTTTTGGCCCACTCTCCATTCCAATTATGCATTTAGTTTTGTGTGCATTATTAACCAACAAGTTGGCTGCACCGAGTGTGTCCCCGGCATGTTTCGACTCCCAGACCTTGTGGTCTAATTGAAATTAGCAGCATTACGAGTGGAGTGTATTGAGAGAAGAGTAGAACGGGGAATTGGATGGGGAAAGAGCAGCGGGGTTCTCTCTACTCTACCGAAATTGTGTGGCACGTTGCTGCTTAGGCTTTTTGGTTTAGCAGTAAACGCTTTTCAGAGCTTGTGGCAGACCCCCAACAACTATAAATTCAGCAACATATAGTCAACTTGGGAAGGGGAAATCTAAATGGCATTCGCATTGAAATTGGATAAAATCAATTAGTTGTGATATGTGTGTGTTGATTCGATAATGACAGCGCTTGTTAAGCTACGAAAACAGTTGATAGAAAATTCAAGTGTATTTAAAGTGAAGTGAAAATTTGGGAAGAATATTGAAACTATGCCTACTCAAGTGTATTTAAAGTAAAGCGAAAAGTAGCATAGAATAAAGAAGTGAAAACTTTCAAACTTAAATGCATAGAAATAGAAGTGAAATGTAGTTAACAAGAAGTGAAATTTGTTTAAAATATTTAAATTTCAAATAACGTTAATTAAAATGTAGTTAAAGAAACTGAAAATCATTCGGATATATTTAATGTGTGTTTATTTCAAGGAAAGTCAATTGACGTCTAGTTAAAGGAAGTGAAAACTTTCAGCTATAGAAATTTGTATGAAAAGTAAATTGAAATGTTTTTAAAAACAAGTGAAAATGAAAAGGGATATTTAAATGGCAAGCATTTTATGGAAATTTAATCATTGTGATTCTTAAATCTAATGAAATTATTAGGTAAATTTGTTGTTTAATTATTTAGTTCATCAATTTTAACTTCATAGCATACCTTTTTTTATGAAAAATTTAAATTTTTTTAATAAATTAAATATTGTTGCTATTGTATTATCACTCTACCGAAATTTATCCCTTGTCATTATTAAATACCATCACAAAGTAAAACCTTTCACCAATATGTTGACACATACTTAAGTTAACAAAAACTATTTGAATGCATTCTTTTTTTTTTGATGTGCTGCCCAAGAAACTCATAAAAAAGTGGCGCTCGCTTCATTAAAAAACAAAAGCAAAATTCATGTGAAAGAGAATTGAAAACAATGCTCGTTAAGCTCTAGCCGCGTGTCCGTTATTTTCAATTTCTATAGTTCACAATATAGTTGTAATCCCATTTTTTTTTGCTGCTGCTGCTGCCTTTGCTTTTCAACTTTGCGAATTGTTGAACAAGCCACAGCTAACCGACAATTTAAACAACTGCAAAGCAAAGCAAAAAAAAGTATTGCATATTCATAGGGGCCAACATAAACTAAGCAGGGAAAAGCGCAAGGCACCTGAACGAGAACGACAGCCATAGACAATAAAAGTCCAAGCGCAAAAAACCAGCAACAACAATAAGGTGAACAACAATAGCCCATAAAATAGTCGACTGATGTGCAGTTATAACCCGGGGACAGTTTAATTGGTGCATTTTTTATGCGATACTTATTTATTTTTCATTCAGCGCGAAAGTATGCAACACATTTTGCGTTGTTGGAGCAGGCGGGGGCGACAACTGGAAAATTGACAATAATTTATTTGATTTTTCACCGTGTGTGTGTGAAAAACATTTCAGCCTGCGACCCCACAATTCCATAATATTATTTTAATGCGCTGAATTTATAGCCACTGCAGCGCGACATTTAAAATCCCAAAAGCCAGCGAAAAACACTTTCGCTGTCATTTCGCCAACTTTTTTTTTGAGGAATTTAAAAAAAATATTGTCTCTGGTGGGCAAAATAAATCATATTAAATGCATTTTGATTATGTAGCTTTTGCTAATGCTTCCGCAAAAAAAAGCTAAATGTAACAAACAAAGTTAACTTTTTTTATATGGGAAAATAAATTTAATTATATATATATAAATATGTTGTTGGCATATTTTCTACATATCATTGAATTATTTTTTTGTTCATTTATGGTTTTTGAACAACATAATAATAAAAATTGGTAGATAAGGACTTTAAGGATTTTACGCTTTTGGGAACATCTAAGCGACAGTTTTGTATTTTTGTTAATTTCCGGCAACAATTCATTTGATTCGCAATTTGTTGCAAAACATTTAATTGCTCTGTCTCATCATGCCCCACACTAACTAACTCTCTCCCTCTGTCTCACCTGTAGGCAATCACACCAGCGACGTGCTCAAAATGCCGAGTCTATCGACGCGAAATGGCAACGGCTACTGGCTGGACGCCTCCACCGGTGGCATGGTGTGGCGCACCTCGCCCAGCGGCGACACCCTCGACATGCAGAAGGATCACATCGCCGACTATGCGCCCGTCTGTGGTGCAAATGCAGGCGCTGGTGTTGCCTCCGGCAGCGGCGCCAACGGCAGCAACATCGATGATATTCATGGACACGCCAGCGAACGCAACCATCAGCGGTAAGTTTACTTGCTTTTTTATTTGCCATTTGCAACAAACCAGGAACAAAAAAAAAAAAAACAGTCAAATTTAACTGGGGACCCACTCAAAAGCGACGACAATAAAAATTCACCAAACTGTGAAATTGCATTTTTCTGGCGCGTCGAAAAATTTTCGTAGCATTTTCAGTTTTTTTTTTTTTTGGCTTCGCTTGGCTTTTTACTCTCTTTGTTTTTGTGCGGCGCCAACAAAATCAAGTTAGAAATGGAGATGTTGGCGCGGTATTTATGTTGATTTTTTTTTGGGTGTGTACAGGCAGTGGACACACCTCCCAATGGACACTTTTACAGAGTGGCTGCATAGTTTTTTGGCCAGTTCCCTGTTGGCACAAATGTAATTATCACAGCGACGTTACAAAAACTTTAACTGGGGACAGCTTTAAATGTTGAGAATAAGTATTACAGTACTTGCGTTGAAGAAATTCCATAAATATTTTTGTATTTTACTTTTATAAAATGTGTTGTTATGGTACTTTATTTTACTGATTCATCTACGTACTTAATAAATCAAAATCAGAATTCGTTAGTCGCAAAAAATATTGCATACTTATTTGGGCTCTAACCAAAATATGTTTTAAAATTTGTTTAATGCTTATGGCATTTTTGTAATTTATTTATGCACAACAAAATGTCCAGTGGAATGGTTAATCAAAACAAGGCTGCATTTGGCAAGCAATTGGCCAGGCATTGGCTAATTTATTTGTCTGGCCAATCGAGAATCACAGGGAACAATAATTGTTTGCGTTTTGCAGATGCATAGCAAAGCAATGGGCAAATGTTTGTGCAGTTCTCGTAGCTGAAATTGCCAAAACCGTAATTGTTATTTATTTTGTGGCCAATTTAATGCTAGCCACAAAAGCTGCAAATTAGCCGAAGAGCGGCAGGAAAGGTCATCGAGTTGTATTTTTTGTGTGATTCCAAAAGTGCTATTAAATAATTCAATAACTTTTCACATAATAAATGCTTTAAAATCGCTGCTCAAAATTCTTTTCTATTTGGCATGCGACAAGTGTTTAAACTCTTGTAATAATTTCCTATCAATTTATCCAATCAATGTTAAATCACAGACGACAAATCAATGCCAGCTCAGCTGCTGCTGCTGTCTACCAATTGGCAATTAAATGCCAATCAAGCGCAAAAAGCTGAAGAGGCGACATACAAAACACATATAAAAATAATGAAAGAATTTATATAAATTTGTTGTGCACAAATTTCATGCATATTTTAAAATATATGTGTGATTTTTTCCATCGCGCGACTTCTGTGTATATAAATTTTGTGCCGAGATAATTATAATTATTTTTGCACACTTAATTAGTCATTAAAAACTCGAATTGAAAATTGTGCAGAGAAGAGCAAGAGCTCAACGCAAATATTAATATAAAATAATTGCAACAAAATAGTGCGCGAAAACTCCAATAACAATAACAATAATAATAACAATAAAAGTAATCACATTTTAATGAATATCATATGTGTGCAAAAAAACGCAATGCAATTTCCCCCCAAATTTATAACGACTTCTGAATTCACTTTAAATGTACCCTTTAAAAATTGCAGCAAATTATTGAGAGTTCTGTTCAAATTAGCCGTGTGTAACAAGTTTCATGCACATAAAATTTGTACGCTTTGAGCTGCAAGGTTTTTTCCCCTCTAGCGTTAAGCTACTTACTGCTATTTAGTTTTACTTTTTGCATAGTTTCCACTGACATTTAACCTGCTCTGGAGCTTCTATGCTGGTTGCAAACATTTCCCTTCGCCAAAATGAAAACTCATTAAAGGCATTAAAAGCGTATTTTGAAATGCACGCATTGAAGTTTTTTTCTTCACCATGGTAACTCCATCAATACGTCGTATATCTTCTGCTTTCGTTTCTTTTTTTCGCTTGTCAGCTTTTGGCTGCATTTTCGTTCACGTTTTTTTCCCTCAGGAACTGCTGCTTAATCCGCTTTCAGTATTTAAATACGAAAATGATGCTAAAAAATTCGTGTGTGGGTGGAAATTTTACACCTTTTAATACCACGACATCAGGTGAATTAATTGGGAAAAAGGGTATCTTGAGTGTTTAAGCAGAGATACAAAGAATATGACAGATACCGAAAAAAATAAAGCTTGATTTATGGTTTAAATTTTAAATGTTGAATATTGCAAAAAAAAGATTAGATAATAAGGGTTGTAATGAGTTTTTTTAGTGTGAGTATATATACATATAATATATATACCCATAAACTGGTTTTCAATTTATAACAAATCCATGTATAAATAAAATACTAAATGGCCCTAAATACTATAAGCTTCAAAATGCTAAATTTGATAGTAATATGTATTTATTCTACAAAAATACTGTCTTTGGTAGTATTTGGTATTTGTTGTATGTGCTTTTCATTCTAATAATACCAAATACTAAAATATACTAAATGCTATATTTGATAATAATTGGTATTTAAAAACATCAGCTTTTCATCCTAAAAAATAAAATAAAAAAATTAATTATCCAAAATACTAAAATGACTATATTTGGTATTTTTTGTATCCACTTTTCATTCTAAATAATACCAAATACTAAAATATACTAAATGCTATATTTGATAGTAATTGGTATTTTAATCATCCCAAAAAATTATACGAAATACTAAAAATACCATATTGTTAGTATTTGGTATTTTTGTATCCACTTTTCATTCTAAATAATACCAAATACTGAAATATACTAAATACTATATTTGGTAGTATTTGGTATATTGATATATAAACTTTTCATCACACAAACTGAAATATACCAAATACTATAGTTGGTAGTATTTGATATTTTAATGTACCAACTTCTCATTCTGCCAACTAAATTCTAAAATATACTAAATACCGTATTTGGTATTATAATATATCAACTTTTCATCATACAAACTAAATGATACTAAATATTAAAATATACTAAATACTACATTTGGTAGCGATCGGAAATACTACATTTGGTTGCATTTAGTATATTTCTTTTAGTATATGACAGGGTATTTCTTTAGTCTCGCACTTAATTAATTTCTCTGTTTTACGCGACTATTTTTGCTTGTTAATTTATTTGAGTGCGTAAAGCAGATCCTTCGCTTAGTTGCAGCTGCTGATTGGAGTTATCTTTGCTTAGAGCCAGATCCATTTGCACCACATTACAGAGCTGCTGAAGCGCTTTTACCTCAGCTGCAGGTGTAAATATGTAAAATGTTAAATCCGAAATAAATTTCATTTTTACACATGAGCACGCGCTCAGCCAACTGCGAGTGTGTGTGCGTCAGCGTATGTGTGTGTGTGTGTGTGGATCCATGCACGGATCTGGTTCCGGCCGGACTAAAACCGAAATGCAAATTTCCGTCTGTGGCGTGTAGACCGCACGCCATAAATTCCATTTCTCCACCTCGTTTTTGACCAAATTTATAACCGAAAAATGGGCAGCTGAAAAATTTGTTTTGGCTGCGCTTCCACACCACACTTTTGCCCCCCTCTCCAACCTCTCCAATTACCTCAATGCGGGCGTGGGAATTTTTGTAATAAACAGGCAACAGCAATAACTGATTTTTTTTTTTGTACTCATTTTATATTTTTGTTTTATCTCTTCATTTGCAGCTACGTGGGCGAGTATTCCAACATACCAACGGACTATGCTGAGGTGTCCAGCTTTGGCAAGGCGCCCAGCGAATATGGACGTCATGGCAATGCTTCACCAGCGCCATATGCCACCTCAGCCATCCTCAATCCCGGTCAACAGCAGCAGCAGCAGCAACAACATCAGCAGCAGCAGCAGCAACCGCGTTATCAGCAACGTCCAGGCCCAGCGGCAATGCCCGGTTCCTATGGCATGCAGCGACCCATGCATCCGCATTACCAGCATCAACAGCAGCAGCAGCAACAGTCGCCACATCAGCAGCAACAGTTACAGCAGCCGCATTCCAGCGCCAATATCTATCAGCAAATGTCAACGACAGGCGAGATCTATCCGAGCAACACGAATGGCGCTCGCTCCGTCTATTCGGATCAGTATTATTATCCCAAGGACAAGCACATGCACATGCACATCACCGAGAATAAGCTGAGCAACTGTCACACCTATGAGGCAGCGCCCAATGGACATCAGCAGCAGCAGCAACCATCCTCTACAACTGGCAGCAATTCATCGCAATTTGCCAGCGTGCGACGTCAACAGTTGCCACACGGTTGCAGCATTGGCAGAGACAGCGCACGCTTTAAGGTGCAACCTCAGGCAGCACAGCATGTGGATCAAACACTTGCCAGCAAGAGCCAGCAACAGCATCAGAATTTGCTCGACCTGGATGGTTCGTCCTTCTGCTACAACGGTCTGGCTGATTCAGGTTGCGGTGGCTCGCCTTCGCCCATGGCCATGCTAATGTCCCATGACGATGATCAGGCGCTTTATCACACGGCTGACGGAGATCTGGACGACATGGAGCGGCTGTATGTCAAGGTGGATGATCAACAACAACCCTCGCAACAGCAGCAGCAGTTGCTGCCCCTTGTGCCACATTCGCAGCAGCATCCACAGCCGCTGGAAACGCAATCGTGGCGTGGACAATCGACACGCGGCAGTCGCAAGGCGCATGTGGAGGAACCTTTGGCCAAGGAGGCCAACGAACTGATCTATGCACCCGGGAGTGTTGCCAGCGAGCGTAGTCTGTTGAGCAACTCAGGCAGCGGCAGCAGCAGTCATCAGCAGCCTTGCCACAATGTCTGACCTCTGGCCACAGCGGGCAATCAGTTGCCAGTGCCAGGAGGAGGTAGTGGACAGCTTTCAACGCAAGCGCAGGAGCAACTGTATGCGCGGGAAGTGAGGGAATTGCTTGCTTGGTGTGAGCGATTCAACAATGGCGGGGCAGAGAATTTCGAGTAAGAAATGATAAGACACGGGGCGTATACGTAACACACACAGAGTACCGAAAGCTGAGTTAAAGCAAGCGAAATTAATCCAAAAGCAATAGAAAAGTATGCGAAACCATTTAAGCAAACGAAATTAATCTAAAAGCAATAGAAAAGTATGCTAAAGTATCCGTTTAACCAAGAAAAATTAATCCAAAAGCAAAAAGAAAATATGCGAGATCGAAAAGCGATAAAAAAGATGCACAACAAATCGAATCTGTCCCTAATACACATTTAAATCAGTTAAAGCCAGCAAGATAAATTGAAAAGCAATTAAAATAGCTCTCACCCACTTTAAATGCCCTCAAAGGCTTTCAAAATTGTTGGCTGAGCTTTAATGTGCTTGGCAAGCTTTTTAGCAAGTTTTTCTAGGTGCTTTTAATCCTTTCAAGCTCCGCTTTTCTTTCGTAAACCTTCTGTATGTGACTAAGACTGAAACCAAACTTTGTGCGACTAATTTAAAAAGCGAAATTCAATTGTTTCTTCCTCGTAAAGGTTTCGTGCTTCAACTACTCAAAAGGCAGACTTGATGAAAACAAAACAAAAAAGTATAACAAATGTGTGCCAATCAAAAGTGGCGATTGGCTCTATGCTAGTGATAGACTTACTAAAAAATAAAAAAAAATAATGAAACCCTCTGTCGCTTTCTTTTTTCCTCTACATCTCTCCCTGTTTCTACAAATTGCTTTCATAGAATTAGAACTTAGCTTGTAGATGATTGTAAATGTTAAAGAAAAAAACGTATGATAAGTTCCTCCAAGTATGCGGGCAGCCCAAAAGCCCGTCGCTTACATAGACAGTTAGTTAGATTGTTACTTAACGCAGCTACAATGATAATTATGCTAATTAAATCGATAAAGTAAATTATGTAAATTTTAAGCTATATATATTGCACTTGAATGAATGTTTTAGTTGCTAAGTGTAAATATTGTAATAAGGCTAGACTTACGCGCAACATCAAATTGAATTAAAATATTCAAATATGCAAATAGGATATCTGTAAAGAGAGAGAGAGAAAGAAAACAATAAGTGAATGAAATTGTGCATATAGTAATTTAGAAATCACCCTCTAATTATAGCTGAAACATTATTTAGTTGTTGTTTAATTACATACATACACATAACTATAAATATAAATATACATTTTGATATAGATCGTAAATACCACCATTAGGCATATGGCAAAAACTCCTTCAATTTACAGTCTAAAAATCAATTATTAACCCATTTCTCATAAAACATATACTGATAAATACATACATATATACATAGTACGTACATTAATAATTATAACTTGTAACACAGTAACTGCCGCACTAATGAACTGCACTTTTGCATTGGGCAGACAATTAGATATGCATTGAAATGTGACTGCTCCCCTTAAAACCCATTCTACTTTATATATATATCTATATATAGTATACCATATTGAATATTACATGAATATTAAGTGAATACACACAATACAACAACACAGAGATAAATAAAAATAGATACAATGCATACATATTATATTCGTTCCCGTACTATGTTGTTTATCCATTAGAAAATACTGAAATTAACTATATGTCTATGTGTAATTATTGATATTGAATACGTGTGTATTTACAATGTAGTAATTAAAATGCAAATAAAAATGCCATAATTATGAAATTAAAAACAAAACAAAGTCGAGTTATTATTCAATTACTGAAAGGGAGAAGGGAAAACAATGTGAAAGATGAATTCATTCATCGATTGTTAATCACATAAAGTCAATGTCAACAATCAACAATCATTTGTTTAATTCTGCTTTAAACATTCACTTTAAAGACACTTAATTTCCCGCTGGCAAAATTGGTTGAAATTGGCGAGAGAAAACGTTTCGAGGCTGCAAAGTAGGCGATATTAATTTTAATTTAGTCTACAACGCCCCGCAAACAAATGCTGCAACACAGCGCTAATTGAAGTCACAACTCTCCACCTGTAACTGACTCCACCTCCACTTTTCTCCACTCTCTTCTATCTACAAGCTGCCGCTACGCGTCTAATTTCAACAAAGCAACGCGCTTTTAATTAGCTGCAAAAACCCAAATTATGCATGGCCAACGTCGAGTCTAAATGTGTGTGTCGATGTGTGTGTGTGAGTGTATCTGCGTATGTGTGTGTGGGCAACCGCGCCCATTTTAACTACAAAATAATTACGTGCTAGGCAATTAATTGCCAAAGGGTTAGAGTACCATTCAACAAAAACAAAAAAACGAAGAGTGCAGACCCACGTGCAGCATGTGGCAACATCCGGTAGCCATTTGTTGCAAATCGACAGCTACTTCCGGTATGCAGGCAACACTCTGGAAAGGGGACAAAAAGGGACGCGGTTTTCAGTTACATGCCGGGAAAAACACAAAGAAAAACGCATTATGAAAAATGTACTTAATGTAACTTTAATCATTCGGGTTTGCGAAAGCATCTGTTAAATTTGTGGAGTGTTTTTTTTAAGAATACGCTAAAGTTCAAGCAATGAAATGTTGATGAAAAAATGGGTGGAAATTAATATGAAAAATATATATGAAATGAACTAATAAAACGAAAATTTGTTAAAGAGTGTGCTTGACTATGAGATACCCGCTATGGATTTTTAATGAAGCTAGATTCTAAAAATATACCAAAAATCATATACCGCAAAAATACTAAAATACAACAGAGACAAATTTTACTGCACTCGAAATATACCATATAGTACAAATATATACTAAATTACTATATCGCAAAAATTCTAACAATATACCAAAGTCTATTTTTGGTATATTGATATAGTATTGCACTCTTTAATCTACCAGACTGTCAGCCAAGCAAGCGATTTTCCCATACGAAAGAAATTCCTTAAAAAATTCAACAATTATGGAAATGAGTTACAAAATGAACTATTAAATCAATAATGTCCAAAAGAAAAAAATACATTGAAATTAATATGAGAAAGATGTATAACATGAACCATTAAATCAAAGGCAGTAAAGTTGAAATCAAATAAAAAATATTGATAATATCATTAAACAGAATTACTGTCCATATGTAAATATTACCATCAAAAAAAAATATTAAATTAATATGATACATTTTAAAATGTATTAATTATTTTGAATATTTACACAAGCTTATGTAAATATATTAAATGCAAAGGAAAAACTTTATCGAAGAATTTGCTTTTTTAGTGTAAATAATTCTGAAAAAAGTGACAATATTTGAAATGTGAAGTATATTCTCTAGCCGAATATTTAACACATCTGACTAAGCAATTGGAATTCAGTTATTGAAATACACAAATATGTTAAGTTAATTATCCACTTATGAGAAAAAAAAACTGTATTAAATTATTTGCTTTTTTTATTCTAAATATTTTACAATATTTTCTATATAAAATATATTTTTTTGTAGAATATTTAACACATCTGACTAAGCAATTGGAATTCAGTTATTGAAATAAATCAGCAACCTAATTATCTACTTATGAGATAGAGAGACTAGCAAAGAAATTGCTGCAATTTGTGTCTCAATTTGGTGATGTCTGAGAGCCTTTTAATATCCTGCCAATTGCTGTCGTCAATCAATTATGTAGCCGAAATGTTGGCACTTCATAAAAGTTGCTGTCGTCATTAATATGTAAACAATCGCAGCAATTGTTTTGAAAGTGCCTATCCAGAAAAGCCCAACAGACAACGATGAAGAGTCCTGATGTGTGATGTCGTGGCAACAATGTGAGACTGCTGTCTACTGTTGCTTCGTCTGCTGCTGGCGAGCATAAAAACAACACATAATCATTTTATTAGCTGCAAGGAGAACGCACTGAAGCGAGTCCAAAGGATTCCGGCGGATTGTTCATCCTGTTTTGCCGTACTCTGGTCTTCACATTCGAAATAACTGAGCTATCCTGCGAAGCGACGACCATGAGCTGAGCTCAGTTCAACTGTTTTCGAGTACGTGTTGGCCATGTTGCTGCTGTTCTCTTGTTGTTGTTGTTGCTATTATTGTTAACGCTACTTGAGTTAACATGTTGCACTACCCAGCGAGAGAGAGAGAGAGACGGACAGAGAGAGGAAGAGCATACACATCATGTGTCAAGTGTAATGTTAATGTGTGTGTGTATGTGTGTGTGCGGCCAGCACGTTGAAGTTTTCTCGTTAGCGAAACTAATTATCCGTTGTCGCTGTCAGCAAAATATCGTTAAACGGTAGGTGACACATCCCAGCACACGCAACTCTCTGATTCAATGTGTGGGTGTGTGCGTGGGTGGTAAGTAGTATTAGTTTGTGTGTGTGGGCGTATGTATGTCTCGCCATTTGCTGCTGTAAGAGCATCAAGCGACAGGGTAAATGACCATTGATGAACGCGCAACAGAAGCATAAAAATACTATGATTTTTGAAATGCGTATAACTGAGCATTAACTCCTGTAACAAGGAAGCTGCTGCGAGATGTAATTATCGGAAGCAAGGTAAATATAAAGCAAGGAGAGTATAAAACCAAAGAGCGCTAGACAACTCTATAAATTTTGCATTAGAATTGATGTTAAACTAATATTGTTAGATAATTGGATTAAAACAAATACATGAAAACTAGAGGCAGTGGCAAATAAAATATGTGATAAGCAAAAGCAAGGCAGTTAGAGAAAAAGGTATTTTGATGTATTTATATATTATATAATATAAGGAGCAAGCAGAAAGTAGAAACAAAGTGCGATAGAAAATTTTATTTGGAGTATTTATCTTCATAAATATGTATTACAAGTGAAAACATTATATTTTATAGATTATTTTCTTTGTGAAATTTGTGAAAAGTGGATGGTAAAATTATATTTTCATTTCAGTGAAAAAGATTGATAAAATTTAAGATTAACTATGTATGTATGTTTTTTTTTTCTTATTAAAATAAGAACAAAAATGATAACAAAGATAGGTGCACTGCTAGCTAACTGGGCAACTTAAGCAAATCAGAAATTATAAACAGAAAATTAATTATGTCAGCAACACATAAGAAATATAAAGTATGAATGTATATTTTGAAGGAAAAAGTAAATACACTCTTATACTAATAAACTAACATGCTAATATATTAATATACTCTTATATACTAATAAACTAATATACTAATATACTAATGTACTTATAAACTAATATACCAATATACTTATATACTAATATACTGATATACTAATGCACTTACATATGTACTTATGTACTAATATACCAATATACTAATATACCAATATACCTATATACTAATATACTAATATAATTTGCATTTCTGTATTCGCATATACTCAAAATACTTCTTTAAAAACGCCATAAAATTCTTGGTTACTAGAAATCCATTTTAACCTTATAAAAATCTCATTAAACTTTGCTTAACACACCCTTAAACTAATGTACATTTTAAGTTAATATTAATCAAATGATACAAATCAAATGTTATTCAATTTCCATTACAGCTTATAGATCGATGGGCATTTCACTGATTTTCTCTTTAACAATAATTCGAATTGAAACTGCAGCTGACAGCTGGTCGCAATGTTTATCCGCAAACATATCAAATGTACATGGAAGACTTTTGCAAAAGCAACCCCGTATTGACCTTCTATTACTAAAATAAGATGCTTGAATTTATGCTGAGTGCTAAAGCAACTCATAGAAATGCAATCAACGTAAATGTCATTTGGCGTAGTTTAGAGAGGCTGAATGAAAAGTCAAATGTGAGGAAAAGTGGAAACTGTTTAACGAAATTAACAATTCATTGCATGAAAAGTTTGCAAGCAAGTTTCCCCCTCGAACAAGGAACAAACACAGCATGCAGTAATACTACCTGGACTCCCCTTGGACATGGACATTTTTTGTTCTTTATTGTTAGGCGAGAACAACAACGACAACAAAGCAAAAAAAAAAAAAAAAAAAAAGAAAAAATGCGACCCCCTCGAACAGAAGTGAATTGAATACAGTGTGGAGCTGGCAAACAAACAAACAAAAACAGAAACGGAAGCTGGCAAACAAGCGGAAGGCTCTGGCACTCAACTAATGGCAGCATAATGCGTTTATTGTGGAATCACAAACAGAGCAACAGACAGACACCCGTTTTAGCCCTCAGTTTCCAAAAGAGAGAAATCCCCAAACAGGGCCAACCAAAAAGGGCGGCAGCAAAAGCTCGCGCGATAACCGAGCGCAAATGTCAACGCAAAAGTCAATCAGCGACTGAGGGGGCAAAGGGGGCGGGACAGAGAAAGTGAGGTAGACATCAACTTTATAGAACTTCAACGAACCCCAGACCCCATAAAAGACATGCACGCACTTTTCAATAGCCCGATCAGACAGGCAGCAGACAGCGGCAGCATTCAAAATCAATTCAATTGAAATACGAATTTTCATTTTTTCGTTTTTGGTTGGTATTCTTTTTTTATGGTGGAGTTGTCTCCACCTACTCAGCAGCACACTCGATGACATTGTCGCTTTTTGTTTGCTAGCAGAACTCACTTGAAAACTGCCGAAAACTGTTCATTTTCATTTTCATTTTCATTTTGACTGGCGGAAATGAATCATTTCCGCTGCATCCCGAGCCACTAATGAGACGTAATGTGACGTCCATGACTGTTGGCTTCCATACACAGTGTAGCTCTCCTCTGTATAGCCTGTTTTGAATCGGCTTTGTCATGTTGCTGGGGCTAGCAATTAATTGCCATTGCGGCGTAATGTCGTTTGTCAAAAGTTGTTGCATACTTAGCGGCGCGATGACAGACCAGAAATGAGTGGCACTCATCGCAACTGTTCCGAGATACTTATAGCTCATTAAACACTCGCCCGTCAAGTGCGCGACAAAAAGCGCAAAGTCATGCCACGCCCATAAACTCCTTAAACGACTGACAGACAAATTTTTGAAAAGAGCCAAAAAGTAGCTAAACGTTTAATAAATCACGAAAATTAACAGGATTTCAAGCAGGTCTTCAAGTAATCTATAGCTTGAGTCGCTAATAATTTTAATATTTTATTTTGTGGGCAAATATAATTGTAAATTAGTATTTTGGCAAATTAAGCAGAACACAAATAATAGATTTGTCATGTATATTAAAATACATTCAGTTACTTTTGTAATTGTAAATTAATATTTAGGAAAAGTTATTGCATTTCAAACGGCAATAATATTTTCTATTAATTATCAACTTGTGCAAATACGTTCTATAAAATTCGTCAACTAAACAACTCATTAATTGATTGAACAATAACCATTTCATAATTAGAATTCAGCACACACCTTCAGAGATGAAATTACAATTATGAATTGTTTAAGAGAGATTGTTTAACAAGTTAATTACAAATTCTATTTGCACAAATGTATAGTAATTCCATTAAAACGTACAAAGATTCACATTGCTGACACTTGTTTGTTGGGTTGTCAACCGTTTTTGCTTGACCAAGAAAGTTCAATTAATTAGCCTCAAGAAATTTTCTGTGGGGCGGAAGCAAAAGGACAGATTTGTGATTTTGTAAATCTTTGAACAGAAGCAGCTTCGGACATTTGTCACACGCTTGCTTTCATCAGTTCCATCATCATCTTCTTCATTCAAGTCCATTTTCAGACAGACTGCATACAGTTGTCACCCCTCACAAAGCTAAGACCATCATGTTTTGTATACTGCTGAGCTTTTCAATATTAATTGCATAGCTTCACAGATAGCAGGAGAAAGTCGTCTCAGTGTGTGTGTGTGTGGGCGGCAAAGAAAGTCCTTTAGGGTCAATGCAAACACAAAAGCCTTTGACCCATGCGTCCTTTTGCGTTGACTTTTGATGAATGGACAAGAATTCGATATGGCATGAATGAGCATTTTAAATAAATTAGTTGTATTACAGTTGCATTTGATTTACAATACCCTGCAGATAAGAAAAAGTCAAGAAGCGGGTAGCATTCTTATATAATGAATAAGTTATTCTTTCAATGACTAAATGGTAACTTGAAGTCGTGGACTACTTTCTACTTTCATTGCGTTTTCCTTGATTGTTTGCGAGAAACATATAATAAATTACGTTGTCAAATTGATTGAGACTTGGGATTGCGACTTTGATAGAAAGCTTTGATTAGCTGGTCCTTTATGAACTTATAAATCAACGCATATAAATGTACTGTACAATGTGCTTTAAGCGTGTAAGCTGACATAAAAAATTAAATATACATAAAAGCAGGCAAGTTCATAAATGAAATTCACTTAAAGTTTAATTAGAAACGAGAAACGAGTTGAGAAAACGACGACGAACGATTTATGCCTTGGGGTTATAAATTAAGATAATAAACCACCAAATTGTTATAAGTTAATTAAGCTAAATGAAAAGCTTTTAAGCATAAACTCCGCAAGGCAGCGATGATGAGCTGCTGAGACCCATCATCAAGGTGAAGCAGGGCCAAACCAAAAAAAAAAAAAAAAGAAGCGAAATGCCAACAGACAGAGCAAAGGATGAAGGATGTGAGAGTCAGAGACAGGGAACAAGGAATGACAGGCCAAGCGGCAAACAGTCTCGAGACTCAAGGAACTGAAGACAAATGTCTGGCAATTTGGCTAAATGGCAAAACTCGGATAAGTAAAACAGTAAAACATGCACAGGAGCATAATCAAGACAATAATTATTATTGTCATGTGTGTATTTGAGTCAAAGTTTCCCAGTCTATGTGAATGTGAATGTGAATGAATGTGTGTGAGTCGTAGAACTTTACTCTTACCAATTTCAGACAGACAACGTGCGTTAATTATGGCCATCTGCTAGACGCCAGACGCTCCTCAAATAGCATTAAGGAAATTGCCTTGAATCGCATACCTATGCGCACATAAATAGTTGTTGTTTCTTGTTGGTGTTGTCTAGTAACTGTCATTGTTTGGCCATCAACTGTCTCGAGTCGAAGAACCGCTTAAAGGCTTTTCGCATATTTAAACTGATCCGCTTAATGTTGCTTACTAGCTACTTGCGGCTCTTAACTTGGACATTGCAGCAGCTGTACTCGAGTACTTGCTATTGACTCATTGATAAGTCCAACTGTAACTGACTGATTGACAAGTTTTGATAGCTGCCTCAGGGCATTCAAGCATAACTACTTAAGGGATTTAGTAACATGGGCAATATGAATTTATCAGTTCACTAATTTAGACGGTGTTTCTCTTTAGATTGCAATGCATAATGCATAAGATCCCAAATCAAATACTATAAATTATAACTTCTATGTTAGTACTGAAAGGAATGTGCTATAAGGTACATTAATTTAACATTTTAGATTCTAATTAACTTCAAAATAATAATATTTTATACGATTATACAAATTATTCTTCAAAGAGTCAATAAAAAGAATCCATTTTTAATAATAATGCAATATAGAATTTCAATCACAATTTTTCAATACAATTAAAATTTATTTTTAATACCAATTTCTTGTCATTTATATTGAATGTTACTAAAACATTTTAATCATCAGAATCTTCAGCACTCACCATAAACTATGTATTTCATCTTAATCACATAACTGTCTTATAAACACAATTTAAACTTAGGTTTAATACAAAGCTTTCGACATCTGTGTGCTAATCATTTTCAATTAGCTCATGCCACTTTGGCATAAATCAGGCAAGCGCAAGCGGTTCGTTTAAATTATTGAATGGCCCCAAAAGGCATGCCAACAATTATAAATAAACCAATATGCATGACCAAATGACATGCCAAAACATGTTTGCTAGTCGTTTAAGAGACTCACACGCACACACGCACACATTGACAGACACACTCACTCATGCTAATGCCAATGCAAACAAATTAAGTTTGAAATGCTCAGAGACAACAGCTGTGCTTAAACAGATCTCTCACTCGCTCTCTGACAGAGAAGTTGCTGCTTTGTCGAAACCACACAATATTTGGTATTGACAGTTTATATTTAGTTGCGAAACTGCTGATTAAACATTTAATGTGACAACCAGAAACTTCTCAGTCTCAGTCTTAGACTCAGCCTCAACATCTTGCCGCAGGCTGCAAGCGGAATGAGTTCTGACTTGTGAGTACTCGAAGCACTCAGACAGCCTGGATGCTGAATGATTTCTTTTTCGATAATGTAAAAGTGAATTCTTTGACGCTTTTGATTTTCGCATTTGGCTTAGGGCTAACTTCTTGGTTTGGGCATTGTTGCGTTGTAGCACTCCCCTTTGGAATACTCTTGTAGAGGGAGGGTATATTCAATATGCCACAAAGTGTGCGGAAAAATGTGCTATAACTATTCAATGGAAACAAGTTAACGAATTGGGGAGAAAACAAGTAAGAAAGCTAGAGTAGAATGCTCAATATATAAAATATACATATATACTTAAAATATACCACAAAAGTACTAAAAATACTACCGATTTTCATTTAAACCATATTCTATGATTATACTAAAAATATACCACAATAATACTGAAATACTAATCATTTGTAATCAACCGTATTCTACAAATATACCACAAAAATACTAAAAATACTATAATAAAGCCATATTTTAAAAATATGCCGAATAAATAATAAAAAATATACCGAAGGTAATATTTGGTATATCGTTGCAGTACTACATTCTAAATATACCATAGAGATCGACATATTTTAGATCTTTCAGCCAAAAATATATACTTTATGGGGTCGAAGATGCCTGCTTAAGTTTGTTACATACTTTTTTTGCCGGCCCAAATTTATAATACCCTTCTGAGTAGCGGGTATAAATATTAAATGATAATATTACAATAACTCAAAGCTTCGACTGAGAAATACTTTCTATGAATTACTTTTATTGTCATCTAATAATTAAAAGCTTGAACGAACAAGTATCGCGGAAAAAATATTTGAAATTTGATAAATCATTTCATATATATGTTATATCTAAAGAAAATTGCTTAAGAAACAATTTTCTGCTCAATTACAAACGTATGAAAATACAATATTTTACTAAGAATTAAATGTTCAATTGAATTGTTTATCAATTTCAATGAGAGCATTCAATTGTCAGCATGTTAAAGTCAGCAAACGTTGACTTTTTCTTTATACTCTGGGCCACTTGAAGTTCGCCACTTCAGCGATTTGTTGTAAACTGTTGTCGCAAGTAGTGAGCACATAAACTTTGTTAAATACACAAAATTAATTTGATTACAAAATTTACAAAGCAGTTCATCGCCTGTGGCAATGATTTTTGTGGGGTTGCGCGCAATGTTTAAAATGAATGTGTCAAAATTATTGGAAAATATTTCAACTGCCCGCAAGAAGTCGAGGTGTTGGGTAAGTGTTTGGCAGCCGCAGGCAACGACACATCTTTAAGAAATAAATATGTAATAATGATTGAAGTGCTCGGTTGTTCAAGGACACTTCAACAGATGTAATGAGTAGAGAGCAAGTGAAGTGAAGAACTTCTCATCATGTCAACTTGCAATTTGTGTGCTTAACGCTGCCTGAAATAAGATTTGCTAGCTGCTGCTGTCTTTCTGCAGATGCTTCAGCTACTCATGTGGTTATTTAAGCTCAATGTAATGGAATTTTTAAGTGAATGTCACAAATGCAGAAACAGCTGCTCAAATATGCAAAGACTTTTGTCCTCGCTCCCCACTCACAGACACCTTAGCTGCTTATTACGTATACGACCTGCTGTTTTTTTTGCCCTTCTCTCTCTCTTGTTTATTTTTAGCTCAGTGCGCGCCACAAAGTATGCAACGAAAAAAATATATGAGGGGAGACAATAGCGATTTTGTGTGTGTTTATTTGAGCTTATATGCACATCATCTATCATCAGGTTAACACACAACACACCCACACAATCACGCTTGAGCTGCATCAATTTTCATAGTTCCATTATTATGATTGTTATTAACTTAAATAGAAAATACTTGACTGTTTCATAAATCTTAACGCCCTCAGAGCACCCGCTGAGCATCAGAGCCAGTGCTCACATCTCTCCAAAGGGGATTTCTCCTGCTCGGAGTTGGAGTTGGAGGCGTGTTGCGTCAAGTAGATTTATGTTGTTATATGCGTGTCCTGCGACGAGAGTTGTGTAATTTTCGGTGATGATTTCTGTTTTGATTTATATATAATATTTGCCAAAACGAAAGTCATGAAGACTTTACAGCTGCATTTAATGTGACTTTAATATCTGATAAGGCTGTGAATTTGCATTTGAATTTAAATTTGAACATGAAATCGTTTTAAAGAGTCAATTTAAATAAATATAAATATTGCAGATGTCAAACCACAGAGAGAACAAAAATGTAGATTATAAAATGCGAATGTTATATTTCGCTTTCTCTAAAGCGTTGACTAATTTCCACTATAAAAAGTTTTAGTTTTTCATTAGGCTACCATATTGGAAGTAAGAATCTAATTAACTACATAAAAACTTGAAAAAATTATAGAAATAGTATTTCTAAGGCCAGCGGTAAATAAAGTTAGTTTAAAAGCAGATAGGAATTGCTATTGAAACTAGTTTAAAGAGCTAATAAAGTGACATATTAGAATTAAGATTCTAGTAAACTTCAAATTAAAAGATAAAGAAATTTAAAAAAAAGTAATAACAATATTTTTAATGTCAGCATCATCAAGTCTAAATTTCCATAAAAATGTATATTTGAAGTACTTTAAAGAGTCAATAATTCTTATCAATTTTCAATTGGAAAACTTTGTTTGTGACCGCGACGTAATTGAATAAAGGATTAATAACTTTTCTGTTAAACTGTTAAGCCATTTAGCTTTTCACCTAGAAAATTAGGCGCGTAATTGGTCTGTATGAATCGAAATGGAGTTGGAGTCGGGAGTTGGGAGTTTGGGCATGCGACAAAAGACGTTGACAACAACACAAAAGGCGCAAAAGTTTTAATAAATCCGCAAATTACTTAATAAGCAAACTCTCTCGGCTTTAACCCCCCCGGTGACAGCGACGACGACGCGATAAGCAAAAGGAGAATAAAAGACGCGACCATAAACAAAGCGCCTCAAACTATGCAACGAGAAAAAATAAAAAGATGGCAGCGAGTTGCGTTGAGTGCAACTGGCAAAATGGCAGAGGCAAAGGCAAAGGCAAAGGCAACTGGTGACTGGACGAATGGACGAGTGGTAACTGGGCTGTTTAGTATTAAGCCAAATTGCGGCAGATGGCGGTTAGACAGAGCGACAACAAAGAGAGGGAGAAACTGTTAGAGAGAAAAAGAGAAGAATAGAATGAAATAAAGAAAGAGAAACTCGCACATATCACGTTGTCTGGTAAAAATGGTCGCATAAGCGATTTTTATTTCGCTTTGTAAGTTAATTTGCGCACTATTGTCTACCCTTGAGCAGCGGGGGAGGAGAAGGGGAAGGGCAATTGTATAGTCGGACAAGTTGTGGTCGTTGTAGTTGTTGTTGATGTTGATGCTGTTGTTGCGGATGTTGTCCTCAGCGTGGCTGCTTTTGTGTAGCGCACATCGCCTTTTGCACTTTTTAATGTAATTCAATTTCAATGAAATTTAATCGTCCGTACATGCTTCGCTTTCCTCCTCCTCCTCCGCCTCCTACTCCTGCTTCCCCTAGCCCATTGGCTTTCATTTTAACATTATTTGCGTCATTTGTGGTGGTTAATTTCAGTGCGCGCTTTTACTATTCAATTATGTCCATTGCCGATCGCATTTTTTATGCGCTCTTCTTTATGTGACCAGCTCTCGCTCTCTCTCTTTCCTGCTGCTCTGTTGCTCCTTTGTGTCCTTGCGGGCGGCGCTAATGCTTTGCCTGTTGTCACATTATGTGTAGTTGTTCCCATTATTGTTGTCGTTGTTGCCATTGTTGTTGCTGTTGATGCTTTCATTGTTATGAAAAATTAAATAGGCATAAATCATGCTAATGGCGCATTCAAAATTTATTATGCTTTAAACCCATGCAGTGCATCAATTTATTTATGTATTTGCAATTATGTGTGTCCCGCGGATTATGGGGTGGTTTCATCACTGACAGGTCCTGCCGCTTCACTCACTCGATTGAGTCATACTTAAATTAGTGAGTGTGAGTTGCAGTTTGATTTATCTCATTTGGATTTCAATTAGATGATTGAAAACAACAAAACAAAAGTATAACAAAAAAATACTTTATGTTTTAGGGTGTCACAATTGTTGGCAGTTTAATTTTATTATTGTGTGTGGTGCTTTTTAATTAGGCTTAAGAGTACGAACATTAATCAAATGTAGAACGAGAGAATCTAATGATAAATCTTTAATACTGTTCAAAAATTATATTAAGCATAGATGGGAATAAAATGCGATTTTTATTACGATGAAATATATTTCATATAAGCGATAATTGTAGAAGTTATTTAGAGTATACTTTTCTGGTATATTTCGTACTCATTGGTATATTTGGTACTTTTTGGTATATTGTGTACTCTTTGGTATATTTTGAATGCCGTCCTCTATCAACATACCAGATATGTTTTAGTATTTTTTCGGTATATTATTTTTGGTATATTTTTATAATATGTTTTATTGAAAATTGACCGACAATCTAGTATATTTTGTATGCTTCGATATATTTTCAATATATAATATTACAATATCGATATACCTTGGTATATTATATTTTAGTATTTTTGATATATTACTTCAGCATATTTTTAGAATTTAGTTTTATTGAAAATGGGTAGTGTTTAATTTACGCTTTCGCCTAATAATATTTCCACAGACGGTTATATTTATGCACTTAAACTTAGCCGAACTTGTACCTCAAGACTTGCAGCGCTATCGCTACACAAATCATAATATCATAGAAGCAACAAAAAGCTAATTTTTAGACTAAAACTAACAGCAAACGAGCTGCAAAATATTTCGCTTTGGAATGAATAATTTTTGTGGGTGAGCTCTGTTTAATCCGTGGCAAGAGCGACCCACATAATGCAAATTGCTCATATAATTTGCACAGCAGCGTCGATGTCATTCATCAGCCTTGCGCAAAGGACGACACTGAGAACGAAAATGCCGCGGGTTTTGTCGGGTTTTTAGACAAATTTCCAAGGATTAAGTGAAGCGACGCTTTGGCTGCAAAATCTTGCATGTTGTTGCACGCAACTTTGCAAATGTTGCAACATTCTCGCAGCTTGGCACAGCTTTGCGCTTCATTCCATTTATTATGTCTGTGTTTATCTCCTTTTTTTCATTGCCAAAAATATTTCAAGTGGGTTCAGAGCGAAAGCACAATGCTTTTTATTTGGTTTTAGGATATCCTTTTCTAGCAGACGACAACAATAACAACAGCATCACAAAACGCAGCGCAGCGCAGCTTTCGTTGCAAATTTTTCATACGCACACCACACGACATCAAGGCAACACAACACAGAGGCAGATACAGTGCACAGATACATTTGCCATTGCAGATACATTCACTCCTGCATAGATACAGAGATACAAATACAGGAAGCAAGCGACTGGCTTTGAATGGGCCGCTGTCAGTAGTTTTGGCTAGATTTGTTAAACTGATGCTCGAGCAGTGTATTCAAAGCGGTTATCTAAGCTAACAGATGTGGATTGAGTTGATATATTCATTGGAGTATTAACTGAATGTTGTCTATACAGATTGTGTGTAAATGGTTTAATAGATCTGCATAGTAAATAGATCAGATTCCATATTTTTAATGAATTCTGCGCAACAACTTTGGCTGGATATATTATTAATTTTCAGCAAAACAAAAGTTAAAAGAGCTATATGGATTGTGAAAAAATTAATATACCTGCATAATAAATAATATTATTAATATTATATTGTATTCTTTAAAAATATGAAATACAATATAAGCAGCGTAAAAATTTTGGATAGTTATAATTTAAATTTCCTGCATATCACAAGTTCAATGTCTTCAAAGAGTCAATGAAAGCTTTTTATCATATCTTGATTGAGCTATGGGACTCAATGAAAAATTAACGAAAATTAATCAATGTCGTGTATATTTAAAGACGTTAATATTTCTTAAATTTAAATAAGTTCCTTAATTTCAATATATAGAATATAATTGTAGAATTTACGTAATCCAATTTTATAAAATATTTCCTAGCTTAATAATATTATTTTGTTATTGTAATATTCACAGTTTTAGTGCCTCTATCTCAATCTTTTAAACCAAATTAACGAAAGTGAAAGTCATACTAATTATATTTAGAATCATATGCAAATAATATATTAAAATGTCTAAAATCTAGTGTCATTTAAATAAAATGATTTTAGGACTTTCCAATGCCAAAAAACGGTATTGAATTTTGAAGATAAAATAATATTTTAATATGTAAGACGCCTTAAATGGAGTATCTTTAAGATTATTTAATAGTAGCGCAAAATACAAAACAAATTAAGAGGACTAAAATTCAGTATCTGTAAGATACTTTAATAATATTACAAAGGCCAATATCTTTACTATATATTATAGTACATTCGCTAGTCGTTTAATTTTCAGCTCGATATAAATCTTATTCGCATTGCTATTGCTTTTGTTTTGGCATTGTTTTTGGCCTTTGCCCACCTATCGCTGGCATTGTTGTTTACATGTTCATTCGCGGGATTTTTCACTTGAAATTGGAAAGTCGACGGCGACGTTTCGCGGCGCATACAAACACACACACACACACATTTACAGACAAAGACCTAAAACCCCCGTGCCTCACATGTGAAGCGTCGTCGTCTCTATCTATTACTATTCCTAGAATAGAGTGCTTTTAAATGGAGGCAGAGGAAGTTGGGCAGCAGCAGCTTATTGTGTGTAGATGGCCACCATTGTAGCAATAAATGAAGTTTTTGGCTTTGGGTCCAATGCTTTGTGGCTTGCCGTTTGCATTAAGCTTGTTATAGCTTTAATTTCGCAGCATCCTTGCACAAATCGCATCAACACAGCTGGAGATCGTTAAATAATTCATGTCAGACCAACGAAAAAAAAAACCAAACGAAACGAAGAGAAAAAAATGTACTAAGTGAGCGGCAAATAAAACAAGAAAAGAAACGCAATGAAAGCCAAATTAAGCAGTTGAAACCGTTTAGCCAGAGCCAGAGCCAGAGAAAGAAACGATGCCTTCGCTCTTTGAACGCAGCTGGGCGCCGGTTTTCGCCTGATTTACGGTGCAATAATTTTCATCTCATTTTCATTACTTTTGGGCTTAGCTGGCAGTCCTTTTGCATAAGGACCTGCCAGCCTGTTGGCCAAGGTGAGAGACTGTGCTCCTGTTTAACTCCAATGCTATTTATCATTTCCACAACGTTTATATATGAGTGTTGCCCTCGCTGATATGGGTTAGCAATGGGCGCCAATGCCAATGTCATTTCACATTCAATAGGCTGCTTAAATTCCCCTTCTTTCGGTGTGTGTGCACAGCTGCAGAGTTTCCAGGACACGTTTTTCTATGTCATCAAGTGCCTGACAAAGTTGTGAACAAGTCGCATCGCACACACACAAAAAAATAAAGGATCAAAACAAGGCTGGAACAACAACGCGAATGGCAAACGACGGCTGTGACACTTCACAACGACGACAGATTTACATCATTTATTGCACAGACAGGTAACAGGTGGTGGCAACAGCAACAGTAACAGAGAACGAAACGAAACGAAACAACTATTACAATTGTAAGCGAATTTGCCATTCTCTGTTGTACTACACTTGTATTTGTGTGTGTTTCCATTTAGTTTATTGATGTCAAAAACTGCGACTTTGTTGGCGCGGTTGGTTTTTGGTGCCATTGAAAATGCAAAACGAATTTTAGATTTCACCAACGATCGATAAGTAAAACTTTTGCAAAACAAATCGATAGTGCAAATAAATAATCACCTTGAATGTATTGCTAACTATCGACTACTGAAATATTGTATACCAAAGGTTATACTTGGTATTTTTATATACTCCACTAATCAAAATATATCATTGTGTACTAAATATACCAGATAGTCTTCTAAAGGCTATATATAATAAAAGCTATTATATATAAGCTTTATATATAAAAGCTATTATATATATACCAAAGGTTATTTTTGGTATTTTTTAATTTGTATATTCAAAATATACCAAAAAGTATAAAATATGCCAAATTAAAATATACATACAGTTATAGTTGGTATATCTTTATAGGCCTACATTCAAAATATAACATAGACCACCTCTAAAATATACCAAAGGTTATATGTTCATTTTCCTACATTCAAAATATACCATAGAGAACAAAATATGCCAATTTTTAACTAAGGACTCGACTAAAAACACACAAAAATGCCAATCATATCATGAATGTTCTCACATTATTCACAATACATATATTAGAAAATTACTATTATATATTAATTATTATTTGAGTTATTATTTGAGTAAACTGTCATCGCTAAAAAATTATAACAGTTTTCTCTAGTGTTGTGTAGTCTTTTCTAATTTCGATGAACTTGTTCATTTGTATATACTTTTTCTTAAACACTACTCATTAATATTGCTCACTCATTAATTGTTTGTTTGTTATTATTTATACTACTCGATATATCAGTTCTGATTGTATGAGAAGACAACACATTCAATTTATAGAATAAAATAAATAATGAATTGTTCATCAAAACTTCTCACTAATTGAACTTAGTACGCAAGAATAAGCAAATGAGCACTGAAAGAACAAATAGCAAGGAACTTATTCCCTCACTTTACTTGCAATCCAACACTAGCATTCATTTTTTACAATCACAATTGACACTACAAAGCTCAGAAATTATTACTCAAAATACTATACAATTACACAATTGATTTGTAATTTTATATCGTTATTTGCGTTATGTTTCTGGATGCCTATGGAAACCCAAAAGAGATAACTCTCGAAAATCTGGATGAATATCAATACAGTTTGGTAAGCTCAATTTTAAAGTACTAAACACTTGCAAACAAAACATGCAAATTTGCTGCAGCATGGCGTGATGCTGCTAACATCGGCTGACTACGAGGTTTTTATTCCACCACGTTGGCATGGTACAATTTACAGCACCGAAGAGCTGCTGGACACCTATCGCCGACGCTTTCAGGTGAGAGAGAAAACACATACTATACAAGTGTATTATTCTTATATTATTTCCAATCAGCCCGATTGCACGCTGTTGACTTTTCATGCATTGGAGCCCTACGAACCGGAATTAATCTGCTGCGAACGCGTTGTCATCGAGATAACTGTACTGCCAGCCGGTCAAACTTTGCACTCGGGCACCGATATCGTTGTGTTTCTGGTCAAAATTTACGATGTCAACACACTAATCACCAAAGAACTGGGCACCGAATTGAATTTCTTTCCCAGCACCCATCATTATCATGTACGCATCATGGCCGAAGGCATCGATATGCTCTACATCGATGAGCGAGCCTATGGCAGCGAATCTGCCTGCTATCAGCAGCAGTGTGTGCACAATCTCGTAAAGAAACTGCATCCGTTGGGTGTCAGGGGATTGACGGGGAAGACGCTGCCCGACCATCTCAATGGCATGTGCTGCAAACTGGATGCCGTGAAGAAGTAGAAACTCAATAAATCTATCGTCTAATCTGATGGAGACGCATTAGTTGCGGCTGACTGAGCGAAGATGTCAACGAGGATGTCAAGTTAAATTGCAGTCTTGTTCTTGTTACTTTCCGATTTGGCAATATTAAAAAAAAAGTAAGAGAAAAAAGTCTCTCTAATCTTAACTCTTTATAGAAATGTGCATAGGCCAAAATTGTGACTGAATGTGAATACTTTAAATATTCGAATTTTATATCTATTTTATTAGCAACACAAAATCTGGCTAAATATTTTGCAGTTGCATTTATTCTGCAATAACTTCTTGAAATGTGTGTAAATTCTGGCATGTAAAGCATTTGTTTCTTTCAGCTTATTCGTTGATTTTTTAATTAAACAAATAATTACTACAAATTGTAGCTATATGTTAAATTATTTTGGTCTTTTTCATAATTTTATTGTTATCACGATAATTGATAATTATTGTGACTACATTTTTTGCTGTATCCATTTCTCTACCAACTTCTTATAAATCATTACTGGTATTATTATTATTCTTAATCTGACAAAAGGTTATTATTCTTTTTATCGTAATTTGTTAAAGTTACGCAAAATTGTTTTGTAGATTTTATTCTAAGCACATAATTGCGCCAGAATATTGTCATTGAAATATGGCAAAAATCGTGCACTTAATTGTTTCAGAATGTTTACAGAATACAGAATATTTATGAGAAAACTCAACCTAAATCTCAATAAATTGTATACATTTTATCCTAAGACGAAAAATGTAAGCAGAAAATTTACAAATTTGTATTTTTGCACTAATTGAAAGCTTGCAAAACTTCCTTGCATGTAATGCATTTACTGTTTTGAAAATTTAGTAAGATTTGAATTCAATTTTATTCTTCAATATTGTATTGAAAATATTATCATAAAATTTTCTGTAGATTTTATCCTCAGATGAGATTATTTGTACATGTTTATTTTCATTCCTAATTAAAAGCTTGCAGAATTGCTTTACTATTGAAATTGGTTCTTTTAAAAGTTGCCCAATTTTGTTGCTTAATATTATATGTTATCTCAAAATATTATTTTAACATTTTGTGGCTGAATGCTCGTAGTTGGAGTTTCACCCTATGAGAATGCCCTGTACTATATTTCATACTATATTTTTGCACTATTGACCGAACAAGCGAGCGACAGTTATGCAAAGTGTTTGCCTTTTGCCTTTTAAAGTACCCCGCTCACTGCATTAGTATTCATATAACAAAATAGCATCTATGGTTTCGAATATAATACATATTTTGCTGTGCTATGGCAAATCCCTTTAGGCCGAACGCTGCGTGACATCTTTGCTTTCATTTTTTGGTTTTTGTTTTCCCTTCTGTCGCTCTCTTTCTCGCTTCGACTTCGACTTCTACTAGTACAATAATAATCTTCTTTTGGTCTTTTCAATGCGGCCTTTGGCTATTTTATGGCTTTGCAATCGTTCTGTGTCTGTGCCTGGAATATCTAATGGATGCGTGCAACTAATTGAGTTGGCCTTCGAGGCAAAGGATTTCCTTGCCACCACACCATTGTGGATTCATGTTTGCATTTTTGTCCAACAACAAAAAAAATAGAAAACCTTTTTAGCATAACATCATACATTTGTGGCTTAGACTTTAATGGCCAGAAAAGGTTTAAAGGATTTGCAATTGAAGAAAGACGAAAACATGTCAGAAAGCACAAAACACACAAAACTAAAATACTTTTTTTTTGGCAAAATCAAAAGTTTTCTAAGCTCCTAAGATATGCCATCGATATAGTTTAGTTGTCAACAGAATCGATGAAATTGAATATCGCTTGCATAAAATTCGACTTTTTCACTGAGGTTTGTTTAGTCCCCGCCCCCAAAATACGCAATCCTTAGTCTTGGTCTCGATGTTAGCTCATAAATTCGTAGAGCACATACTCGCATGACAACTTAAGTGCGGTCAATGTTTGGGGTGCCTCTTCCATTAGGAAAACAATTACAGACAACGCCACTGACAGGCGGCCAAGGCAAGGGCAAAGCAAGGCACAAAAGCAAAACCAGTGCGTGAATGTTGTTAGCTGAATCGAAAACACACTCGGCAATCGCCGTAGTCGCCACATCCGCCATTTCCACACTGGGAAGATAACATTCAGCGACTGGGTCATAAATTACGAATATGTCGTCGCTGGACTTGGACTCTCTATCTCTCTCTCTCGCTCTCTCTCTCTCGGACTCTGTGTGTGTCTATTAGCAGCCTTAGAATGTCCAAGTTTGACAATGCTTAGGCTTAGTTTTGGCCGCTCTTCTGCTCGACTTGGGGCTTAAACCCGTTTTTGACCTCCCTTCTGTTCTCGGTGTCCTTTGCTACAGATCTCTCTCAGGCTCGTTTATCAAGTGCAGCCAACCGCGACAGCTGTTGGTCTCCCGCTTAGCCGAAAACAGTTTAAAACCTTTTTTAAAGTGCCCATCGATGGCTAGTTTGAAGAGGTTTCACAATCAAGGTAAATTTAGCGATTGTTTATAGAAATTATGAAACATATTATTTTGGAAATAAGGTGAGGTGAAAATATCGTAAGAATAACAATATCGGAGATATTAACATTGGTTGGTGGTATAATTAAAATCTTTCTGGAAGTTGAATTGCTTCATTGACTAGAAATTATAATATTTTATGATACGTTTCAAGTTATTTAAATATCTAAATGCAGACACTGATGACATCTCTATGTTATAAATCGTTTTCGTTGTGTGTTTGTCGTAATTTTGATTCGAGCTAAAATTTAGAAATTTATATTTTCATTCATAAATAAATATTTTGTTTTTTTCATATTTATATTTTGTCGAGTCTATCTATTGAAAAAAATAATAGGTCAGATGTCAGTCGCGTTCTTATCGCAAGCACTGACAGATGTCAACAAATGCGATTAGATGAGAACACAGTGAAAGCAATTATTCTATTTTGATTTATTCTCTATTATTTATTCAATACTTATATTTCAGAAAATGTACTCAAACATTTTTTTAAGATATATAATTACTACTACTAAAATCTATTCTTTTGACAATTAGTTTAATAATAGTTAATTAATCTGGATTGCGTTAAATTGTTATTTGTATTCAGAGACGCGTTTAAAGCTGGACAAATTATAAATTAAAAAACGGTATAAAACAATTTAATCCAGTTGATTTGGCTTTGTCGAAAAATATAAATTTTGAGCTGCTGATTTTATCAGTAAAAATATTCGAACATTTTCCGCTATTTGGCAAATCATTGACAAATTTGTATAAAACTGAATTCTGATAAATTGTTTATATTCATAGAAGCGCTGAAAAGTGTAAATATTCCATTTCAATAATTGGCTAAAAGAATTTAAGCTCAACGCTTTCGCTTTCTGAAATCCCAGAAATATTTTTGGTAGCATTTTATCAGCTTAAATCGTATTAGAAAATGTTTGAACAAACTGGACTATGATTTATTTTATGATTATATTCATAGCAGCGCTTCAGAGTGGACTTTGTCAAAAGCGCAGTAATTGGCTGCAAGAATTTAAACCAATCGCTTTCGACTGGTTTTGTTTTTCGTTTGCATTTGATATGCCTGTCATTCCTATGTCAAGCCTCCCGCTTTGTCCACATATAAGATTAGCTTGTGTTTGAGGGCTGCGGCAACAAATAAATTCTAATGCCCAACATAAATTATACAAAGTACCTTACCCACAAAGCAGAGAAATATCCATTTTTGGCCTCACGTAACGCCTTCGACCGGGCGTCACATGTGTGTCTAAGTGATTTTCAATAAGTTGCCAGCCAGTTTAGTTGTTCTTGGTGGGGGGTCAAAGTTTTTGGGGCACGATTTTTCACAGCTACAGATGTCTATATTCGTGCGGCAGAAAGTAGCATAATTTATGGCGCCTTCCCCGCAAAATGCTTCGAAGTGTTGGGGGAGGGGGCAGGCAGACATGTGTGTGTGTGTGGCGCTTCCTATTCTAGCGAATTTTCGCAAGCGTCAATAATGACGAGCGATTTCTCATCGCCACATTGGTGGATTGGGGGGCACAGCGAGCGCTCTCATTTCGCCAAAGCACCAGCCATTTGCAGCAGCTGCGACCTTTGATATCCACAGCCGAATTCCCACACACACAAACACACACACACACACACACACACACACAGAGAGGAGACACGGTGGCAGAAGTGGAGCCACGTTTCTGTCACGCAGCACGTAAAAACAAACTTGATTTTCGGCCATCAAAAACGCCATCAGTCTTCCCCAATGTCTGACAAATGTTTTCTTTGACTTTCGCCCAATGTTCTTCGCATCGAAGACGTGCTCGCAACGTTTTGATTTCTTGTCATATATTTCTACGAAATTATTTTATAATCACATTTCTATTGCATCAGGATCTCATTTCAAGCAATAATCAGCGCAGAATGCATCGCATGTGCTTGTCACATTGTTGACGAAGTTGATAATTGAAAAACAAGTTAAGCAAATCGCAAAACTATTCATAATACTGAAACATAAAAAAATAGGAGCACATTGTTGACGAAATTGATAATTGGAAAAGAAGTGAAACGTATCTCCACAAAGTATTCATCATATTTAAACATTAAACATAAAACATGTATGAAAGCTTTAGTCGAGTGTGCTCGACTGTGAGATACTCGTTACCCATTCTGAATAAAAACAAAACAGCGCGGTATTCATTTAACAAAATACTAAATGAATATACCGCTAAAATATTAAAATATACCAAAGGCTTTATTTAGTATTTGGACATTCGAAATATACCATAGAGTGCAAAATATACCAAATTTTCAGCCAAAGCAAATAAGAGCCTCAGTAAGTTGGCGTTTCTGCCCACACAAAAGTATTCCTTTAAAAACTTTTACAATTTTTTAGCTAATCAGGTATGTATATACCAAGAATATCGTACAATATACCGATTCAGTACTTTATTCAAAATTAACCATACAGCTTTAAGCTTACGCTTCTTATTGGATTTTCGTCGGCGGAAATGGGAGTGCCAAAAATTTGAAAAAAAAACTTGATCTGCGTGCAAACATTACAAATGTTGTCTCTATCTCTTATAGTATCTAAGATCTAGGTAATCAAACGGACAGACGAACAGACAGATAGATGGACATGGCTATATCGACTCCGCTGTTGACGCTGATCAAGAATATATGTATATACTTCATAGACTCGGAGATGCCTACTTCTGCCTGTTACATAAATTGTAGCATCTGAAAGTCTACTCAATGAGTAGGGGATATAGAAATAGGAACACAAATTATGATATTTGACAGTTGGAAAAAACAAATTTTTATTAGTATAACAAACTCTTTAAGCATTTTTTTGTAATGCAGCCAAGAAACCGAACTACAAGAAAGAGCTGATCCAAAGTTTAAGAGTGATTTTAGTATCACTTTCCAGCTGGCTAGACATGCTAGTTCACAAACAAGACCAGAGGAAGGACAACTAAACGACATGCTGAAAAATTCAGTTGGCCATTAGATGGCGAGGGAAACGGAAAAGTTTTCTCATTTGAAAGATTTGCAGCTGGCACTGGACGCGTTTGCCATTAATGCAATCGAAGGGCATTTTTGGGCTATGATGGTCCTTAGCTTATGGTAAATGCCACCAAAATGACAAAACGAAGAGAAGAGAAGAGCAGAAAAAATGTGGCAAGCAAATCAGGGCCAAAACGACAGAGCAAAACGAAAAATTGCAATTGTGACAATGGTGACAATCTGCAGGCGACAGGCAACACTGTGGCAACAACTGATGAGCGGGATGGGGGGGAGAGAAAGAGAGAGAGCTAGACAAACAGACGGCATCGCCAACCTCGCCCATCTCGCTGACATCCTTGGCTACGTCTTCATCTCCTTCAGCTCCTAAACTGAGGCAGAGAACGTCAAGAAAACGGCGACACTTACAATCAGTATGAAATTTACGCGATTTTCATTGCGGCAAATGGTTCGTTTTTGGTATTAACATTTCTTGCCAACAACCTAAAGTATGTGTGAGTGTGTAGGTGTAGGGGAAATTGATGCAGGAAATGTTAGCGCAGGGGGAAAAGGCAAAAGATGCGTACCAGAAGCTTTGCCAATTCTCATATTTATATGCGCTTTACTCGTGGGGATAAGGCAACTTTGTTGCCAGTTTTGTGACTGCGACTAAAACTATGTCATTCTAGTTTCAAGGGTTTCTTTCATATTGGTAAATTTAATAAAGCAGTTAGTAGAGGCAACATTTCAATTGAATCAGATAAAACCTAAGCAATAACTCTCGTCTCTTAGAAAAATTTAAAAAAGCAAACAAATACATTTCTGAAATATAATTAATTGATTTTTATAATATTTCTTGTTAGATCTCGTAGCTTCAGAAATGCACTTTTGTATATTTATAAACTGTAAAATGTATAAACTTGTTTTCCGAAAAGCTTTTGAAAGCTCTTAAAGATTAGCCATTTAGCGAAATATTTTAAGTGGATTTAAAAATATATTTATAAAAGGGGATATTACACTTACCTTTTTGTATCATATTTTAATTTAATTGTAATAATTTACGACCTTACGCGTAATCCCGGCTCATGCCATTTAAGTATCTTAAAAGAAAACAAGAAATAGTTAATAAATATGGCAAATCAAATCAATATTAATATTAAAAATAAAAAATTTATTTAATATAAAAATCACATTTTAGTATTATAATTTACAACCGTGTTTAATTCCGGCTCATGCTATTTGTGTATCTTAAAATATATCAAAAAATAAATAAGAATATTAAAAAAGGTAATATAATAATATAGAATGAAACAAAAAAGCATTAATTTGGATAAAAAATTAAATAATTTTTTCATAAAAAATACAAAACATGTACAGATATTAAATTTAATAAATCAAATAAATTTCAATATTTAAATAAAATAAATAAATTTATAATGAAGTGAGCAAGCATCTTTTGTATCGCAGGCCAAAGAGCTTTGCAAAAGTTGTGTTTAAAAAGCTCAGCTTACCTCTTAATCAAACGACAATGCAGCGTTGCACAAAAGTGACAAAGATTAAAGTGTATTCCATATTCGCATATTCACATTTTATTATCATTTCCGCTTCTTGTTATTTTTCACGTAGTGTTTTCTCTTACGCGGCTGCCACGGGCCAAAAATGGCATCAGCTGCACTTGCTGCGCGGATATACGAGTATGCTGTATGCTGAGCCGTTTTCTCATCACTTCCCACCTCCAATCAGACTCCTCTTCCCCCCCTTCCACCCAACCAGTGTCGCCATCTTCCACGCACGCTGACTGACTTTCGCGTGTTCGCTGGCATAATGCAATAAGCGTAGCCAACGATAGCGACAACATCGTCTTCGTCTTTGTTGGAATTTGGTCCAACGATCAGATCGCAGTAGTGCAAATAAATAGGCAAGCGTTGGTTTTTGGAAATTAAACGTTTATTAATTAAACTCAACAGTCAATTCATTTGCTGTTTACGACTTCACGGCTCAAAGCGAACTACTCTAATTTCACAACATTCTATGTTTATGATGAAATTCATTACAAGGATGCCAGATTAATATATGCTTAACTTAGGGTTACCAGATTATCATTTTGTTGCTTACGTTAATTCGTTAATTTCAAACACACCCCCTCAAAATGGTAATCTTAAATACTTATTAATCCTAATGATGCACTACATTCATTGTGCTTTTGGCCGCCTAGGCCTTTCGTTAGAACATCTGCGGGCATACGCTCTGTCTGCATATACTCCACAGAAATGTCGCCACTCTTATGCATCTCCTGGATAAAGTGGTGCCGCACGTCTATGTGTTTTGTGCGAGGATGGAATCCAAAACCTTTGACCAAGTGCTGAGCGCTTTGATTGTCATTGAAGATGTTCACGCACTTAAACTTTAAGCCAATCCTGTTCAAAAGAGCTTTCAAGTATAAAGCCTCTTTCACTGCCTCGGACATGGCTAAATACTCCGATTCCGTACTTGATAATGCGACAGTACGTTGCTTGCGCGCCTCCCAACTTATGGCGGCGCCTGCCAATACAAATGCTTGACCGGAGTAGGAACGTCGATCTGTCAAGTTTCCTCCCCAATCAGCGTCGACCACACCATATAGATCATCTCCCGTCTGCTTGAAGAGAAGTCCAACCGTCTTTGTACCGCTTAGGTACCGAAGGATGCGTTTCGCTGCTTTCCAGTGGTCGATCGTGTAACATGAGTTGAACTGACTCATAAAATTTACCGCATATGCTATATCTGGTCGTGATGTAACTGCAAGAAACATTAAAGATCCAATTAAGTTTTGATAAGGATACTTTTTCATTTCGTCTTCGCTTGGATGCTCTGGTCTTCGCAATGTTGACTTTGATTCAATGGGTGATATCGCCGGTTTGCAATCACACATTCCAAATCTCTTAAGTATAGCCTTGATGTACTTTTCTTGAAAAATGAAAACTTCACGTTTCTTCTTGTCCTGTTTGAATTCGATACCCAAGCACGTTTTCACTGCACCGAAGTCCTTCATCTTAAATGCCTTGCTGAGATGTGCCTTCGTTTGCTGTAGCCATACTGGATGATTTGAGGCGAGTAACAAATCGTCCACGTAGATCGTGACTATTAGAAGTTTTTCGCCTTGTCGTTTAACGAATAAACATGGATCCTGCTCAGTGGGTTCTAGTCCGATTTCTTGTAACTTCTTTGTAAGTTTACAATACCAACGTAATCCGGACTGCCGTAGTCCATATAGTGCTCGCTTCAATAAGCACACCGGATCTCGAATTACTTTTAAGGCTTTTCGCCATTCCTTGGCTGCTTTCACGTACTCATCGTCAGGACGTTGTTGTTTGGATCCAATTGGGCTACCAGATTTTAGCTTTTCCATAAACTCATTGAAGTTCTCCGGGATGTTCATGTAAACTTTCTCTTCCAGCTCTCCGTTAAGGTATGCTGTTACCACGTCCATTTGGTGAATTTCCATATCAAATTCTGCTGATAAAGCAGCTAACAATCTCACGGACGTGAATCGCGCCACAGGCGAATACGTTTCATGAAAATCCTCTCCGGGCTTCTGCGCATAACCTTTTGCGACTAAGCGGGCCTTCTTCTTGCCCGATACGCTGCCGTCATCTTTTGTTTGGAAAACCATCTTGTTACCAATTACTTTGCATTCCTTTGGTCGTTCAACAATTTGCCAGGTCTTGTTGAGAATTTGCGCCATGAATTCGTCTTCCATAGCTCTTATCCAGTTATCAGCGTTGTCACTATTTTCTGCTTCTGTAATAGTCAAAGGATCATTTGATGTTGCAGCGAATGCCATTTCGCACTCTTCAAATGCATCCTCGGATGATGTTTCATTTCCATCCTGGTCTTCTTGACTATTTTCGGGAACCTCGATTCTTGGCTGATAGACTTTGCGGGGTCTTCCGCGCTTACCAGTCCTTATCGTCTTGGGACGTCCTCTACCATGTCTCACCGGCTGAATTGCCTCTTCGGCTGTTCCCTCGTCACTCGATGAACTGTCTTCCGGTTCGTCTGCGATACTCTCCAGCTGCATATCGATGCAGTCTTCTGGTTCGTCATAGAACTCGTCAAATGCACTCTTGAATCCTGAAACATTCGTAAATTTGACGTCATTGCTGATTATAATCGTGCGTCGCTGGGGGGAATACAATCGATAGGCTTTCGATTCTGTAGCATATCCCAGTAATATACATTCTTCTGATCGCGACTCGAACTTTCCCTTGTTTCTTCCTTTTATCAGAGCGTAGGCCTTTGTGCCAAATGTTCGCATATATGCCACTGTCGGGACTTTTCCAGTCCAGTAAGTATATGGAACGTCTCCAGATAACGCTTTCGTAGGACATCTATTCCGGATATACGATGCCGTGTTGATCGCCTCCGCCCAGAACGAAGGTGGTGCTCCTGATTGTTTCATCATACACCTGGCCATCTCTACTAATGTCCTGTTTAGTCTTTCAGCTATACCGTTTTGTTGCGGCGTATAAGGAGCAGTCAACCGCCGGCCAATACCATGCTTCTTCAAAAATCATCGAAATATTTGTTTCGAAATTCCGTGCCATTATCGGATTGTAGATTTTTGATTTTGTGGCCTGTAATATTCTCAGCAGAAGATTTATAAGATTTAAATGCTTCGAATACTTCTGATTTTTGTTTCAGAAAATAAATCGAGCAATAACGAGAATAATCATCTATAAACGTTACGAAATACTTATATCCACTTAATGATTGGGTTCGCATTGGTCCACATACATCACTGTGGACGATTTCCAATGGCTGCTCCGACCTCTTTTCCTTCGCGCTCTTGTAGTGGTTTGCTGTCTGCTTTTCGCTTATGCAAATCTCACACTTCGACATCTTTGCGCTCTCGCCAATAATCATTCCGTGCACTTTACCAGTCTTTGACATGCCCCTTAGATCACATTCATTTAAATGGCCCATACGGCTATGCCAGATATTTATATCACTTTCTTTGTCATTTACATTATTTGCTTCATGTTCTTTGGCATTCAAATAATACAGGTTTCCGTATCTTTTTGCACGAAGCCACACTTCTTTATTATTTTTCATAATAACTGCTTCATCTTTACGGAAATGCACTTCATAACCTTTGTCCGTAATTTGGGAAACCGACAGCAGATTCTGTCGTAGTTCAGATACATACAAAACTTTTTTCAGTATGATCTCATGGTTCTTTTGCTTCTCTTTAACTTCGATATTTACGTCACCGACAGCTTTCACCGTTGCTGTATTGTTATTTGCCAAATGCAATGTTTTCTCGATTGCTTCAACGTTTTCGAACATATTCTTATTAGAACTCATGTGTGCCGTACAACCGCTGTCTACGCACCACATATTACTTTTTCCTTCTATGTTGTACACATTTTCACATACATTTAGCGCCTCCTTTTTAATATGTGCTTTACTTTCGGTTTGCCCGTTCTTCTCATTTGGTTTCGATTTACTTCGACAGTCGCGCGCGAGATGACCGATTTTATTGCATGTATAACATTTTCTCGTTTCTCTTTGTTCTTTTTCTGCTTTACCGCCGCCTTTTCGGCGACTTGCATACAACGCACTTTGTTCTTCGCGCTCACTTTTGCCTTTGCGCGCTTCTGCTTCTTCTAATATTTTCACACGCAGAATATCAGGGTTTGGCAATTCATCACGTGTCTCTATTGCGCATCTAAATGTTTCATAGGAATCCGGCAGACTATATAACAGAAGAATCGCGAGCAGATCGTCGCCAATGGCTACACCAATTTCTTTCAATTTCTTTACCGCATCAAAGAAATCATTTATATGTTGTCGCGCGTCACTACCTTCAGTCATACGGGACAAAGCTACACGTTTGAGCAAACTGGCTTTTCGCACTGGTCCCTTCGATTGAAACGTTTCTTGCAGTTTCAACCAATATTCTCTTGCCGATTCACAGTTTTCAATTATGGCCAACTCAGATGGGCTGATTGACAATAGGATGTCTGCACGAGCTTTCTCGTCTTGCTTTTTCCAAGCTGCTTGCTCAGCCTCCGCATCTGGGCACAATTTTGAGCCGTTTACGTATGCCCATAGATCGCTCTTCACGAGTATGGCACTCATCTGCAATTTCCACGTATCATAGTTCTCCGCGTTTAGCGGCTCTATTTTAATAAACGCACTTGCCATTTTTCACGGCTTATTATTCACTGCACTTTCTGTCTTATTTACTTGCACTAGGGATACTGGGCCCATAACCTGTTGGAATTTGGTCCAACGATCAGATCGCAGTAGTGCAAATAAATAGGCAAGCGTTGGTTTTTGGAAATTAAACGTTTATTAATTAAACTCAACAGTCAATTCATTTGCTGTTTACGACTTCACGGCTCAAAGCGAACTACTCTAATTTCACAACATTCTATGTTTATGATGAAATTCATTACAAGGATGCCAGATTAATATATGCTTAACTTAGGGTTACCAGATTATCATTTTGTTGCTTACGTTAATTCGTTAATTTCAAACAGTCTTCGTATTCGACTTCCTTTTTCTTGGCTCTTCGGCTTCGTCGCAGTCACTCTATCTCTCTCTCTCTCGTGCTTGCTCTAACTTTGAGCCTTACGGCAAACAACAAACAACGGGTGCTAAGTTCGCTGCCAACCAAAGACGCAGCAGGCAGTCAAGTGTATGTGGGTGGGAGCAAGAGGGGGCGACGAACGCATGTGTGCCAGACAGGTTATGCGCTATAAAAAATTTAAGAAATTGCCGACGGTGGCAGAGCGAAACGACAATACTTATTGCACAAATCAAAATACTTTTCTGCTGCACACACACACATACCTTCGTCCTTTGTTGTCTGCAGCGGTTGAAAGTTGAACGCAGCACACAACTGATGCTCGAACAACAAGCTGCTAAATAAATTATGTTTTATTTGCAGCTTCAAATAAGCACTCACTTTTAACACTTTTTTACACTTAAACGCACTTGAAAAATACACTGCACTTACACTCAAAAAAAAAGGAACTTTCACTCAAAAAAAAAAAAAAAAAAAATGGCTTACGAATATGCTTTCATTCAAAAAAATACACTAACACTAAAAAAAAATCACATTATATAAAACAAATTCACTTTCACTCAAAAAAAAAATCGCTTGCATTTTCACTCAAAAAAAAGCGGCTTGCGCATTCGCTTTCATTAAAAAAATGCACTTAAGCTTTTGCTTGCATTAAAAAAAATTGACTTACACTTTCACTTAAAAAAATACATTTACGCTTTTGCTTGGACTGGAAAAAATACACTTGCACTGACACTAAAAAAGCATAAGCTTTTGATTTCGAGCCCCTTGAAAACTCACTTTAAAAAAAAATTGCTTATGCATTCACTTGCACTCAAAAAAAAATAAGATTGCACTTACACAGTGCTTTCGCTTTCGATAAAAAAAAAGGACACCTCACTTTGCTCACTCACAAAAAAATACTTATCATTACTAGCTGCTAGCTACGAGAACTAGACAACAAGCAAATATATGCTGATTGCTATAACACTTTGTAGCATTTCAAGACACTTGCACTTAAAAAAAATCACTCCCGCGCGATTTGCCACTTTCCCTCCGACGATTGGCGACGCGCGCCAAAATCTCAGCGCACCCAACTTTAAGGTTCATAGAGTCACGAAGGAAGGTTGCGCTGCCGAACACGAACAAGCAAGGCGCACGACGAACGCTTGCGCACTTTGCTATGCAGCGCGATCGTGCTGACGTCACGACTGCGCGAGTTGCCGCGAGAACCACTTGCATGCGTTATACCATGTGAAAAAATTGTAAATGCTATGCATTACTTATTTGCTTTTAATTGCATTAATACACTAAATATATGTATGTTTTTTATTGCAGTTTTCATTTACTTGCACGGATTATATGCAACCGTTTATTACTTCAACAGTACTTTTAATACACCTGCATACGCGCTTATTTGTATGCTATTCATTATTAAAATCACTTTTTAAGGCATTAAGAATACACACTTAACACACACACTTGTTACTAGTATTAACAGCTAGTAAACTCTTTAATTTATAGTGGTTTAATGAAGCGAACTCAAAAATTGTGCACTTCACTACGCTGTCACTTTTGTGCAGCTTGACGAACCGAAGAAAACTGAAGTCAAATTTGAAATTTGAATGCTAATTAGGCTGCGCTGCAGAAAGGATAAAGCGAAACGAAGATCGAGTGACGTTCGGCAAATGCAACAGGTTCAGGCTAGCTACACACGAATGCACTTCGTGCGAGATCGTTCTTCGAATTGCGTGTGGCCAAGATAACGGTTCATTTTCGAAGCAATACTTTTTGTTGTTGCTTCTGTCGAATTCGAAGGCTTGTCTTCGAATTTTAAATTGTGGCATGATTGTGTTGCACGTGTACAATTCTTTTCTTTGTCCTCTTGGATTTGTGTGTGTGTGTGATTTTGTGTGTTGCTATGTGACATTTTTTGTGCATTTGATTTTACTTTTTGCTTTATATGTTACTTTATGCCTTTTTCGTGCATTTCATTTGCAGCTTTTACGTTTTAAGTAAAAATGATCTGAGTTTATTTAAGTAATCTGCTTTTAATGTTAAATTCTGCACTTTAAATAGTAAAGCACAAGACCAAAGGCCAAAGTAAAATCAACTTTAAAAGTAGCCAAGCGTGTGTCCGTGAATGTGTGAGGGTGTGGGTTATTGTACGTGTGAATGTGTGTGTGTAATCCAAATTGCGTCATGTTGTGCATTTCTCAAAGCCGCAAAGGAATTGGGTTAAGGGTCATCATCATGCAATGAGTGTTCCCATTTTGTCATCGTTTGGTGTTTCTTTTCATTGTGCTGGTCATTTTTATTAAAGCCTTGAGGCTGCCTGTTTTTGTTCACTTCAAACAACGGCAGGCAAAATAATAATAACAAAAAAAATTGTAAATCAATTTGTTTAACCATTTTTGCAAAAAGGCAGCCACTCAATTAAGTGGCCGAATGCAACTGATTTTTGTTTTTAATTCCCTGCAGCTATAGCTTTTAAGGTTATATCAGTTTACGGTCGTAATTATATAATATAAATAAATAAATTGCAAAGTGCTGGCGCCATCTAGGGGGCGTTCGTTGACTGGAGCTGGGGTTGAGCAGTTGAGAAGGAGGAGGAGGAGAACAACAACGAAAAAGAGAATGAAATGACATGAGACAAAATGCCTATGAAACGCATAACCGCAAAATACACTTAAAAGGCAAAATGATTCAATTGTGTGCGTGTATGTGTGTGAGAATGGCTTGTGTAAGTGTATTTAATGCATGTGCATGTGCCTTTGTCTGTGTATTAGTGCACTAAAGCCGCATTCGACGCTTTCTGTCCAGTTGGTCGGCTTATGGCATCGGTTTCACAGTCGTGTCGGTTGCCTTTGATAAAATTATACACACACTCTTACACACACACACACACACACTCACAAGAGGCGTCGCATTGCACCTGTTTCAAACTCAAACATTCGCCAGCCAGTGTGTACATATTTTAAATTTAATTACTACACGCTGCATGCAAGCCAAATCCAAGCCAAGCCAACCGGCCATTCATCCTTCCATCCATCCATCCATCCAGATCAAGCAACCCATATCCCATTTCCCTTTTCCATTCCCATTCCATAGATTATTTCATTTGTCGCATTGGCCCAGTCGCTGGACTGCCATAAATTCCCATACGAAAATAGTTGGCATACAAATGCAAGCATTTAAATATGAGAGGGTTGCTCAAGACATTTTAAATAAATTTAAAATATTTTAAGAATTTAATAAAAATGAATTGATAATTCAAATTTATTATTAAATGATAAGCAGCAAATTACTTTTGAATCTTTTTTATTTTTAAATTTCTAAATCAGTATCTTTTTTTAACTTTTCATGCCACCCTCCAAAACTCCAGGTGCCTTTTAACAGTCATATGCAAAAGGCTTTTCAGAGTCTCTTTCGAGTTGCGTCCTTTCGCCGTTGGTGCATTTTTGCACATTTAACTCAATTTGTGGCTTACATTTAATTAATTTAATAATACGTAAATGTAATTTTTTTAAATAACCGCAATACAACAATTTTCTGCTTGTGTGCGAACGTTTGCGTATGTGTGTGTGATTTCAATAAATAATAGCCGAGATGGGTCGGTAAGCTGCACTGTGAACAACTCACTCGTTTCTAGTACAATGCAAAGCACTCCACAGATGGCGCCAGCACGTGCATGCCCATAGATGGCGCCACAAACTCATTCCACAAGCTGACAAAAGCTTGTCGTTGGTGTTATGAATGTGGATGGTAAGAAGACAAAGGGCAAAACGGAAAAAATAAAATATATGAAATACAACAAAAAAATTAAAAAAAAATTTTTTAGTGACTTTAGCATTTAAAAATTGAAATACAGTCAATGCTGACTCAGTTTTTAAGGTAATTATAATTTTTGTTAAATTCAACATCCAGAAATATTTTTTTTATGAACACACTTAACATAAAGGCAACAGTTTTGTATACTATATTTTACATTATATAAAAGTTTAACAAAAACCTGTTCCATTTTTTTTTGTTTTATTATATATTTTATATTATGAAAAAGTTAAACTGAAACCTCTTGTATTTTTATTTAAATACAAATAAACTTAAATATTCGCAGTAAAATTCAATATCTTAAATTCTTCTTTCTAGAAGAAAGCATGTTAGCATAATTTGAATAAATTAAATAAAGATACTATTATTTAATCGATTAGTATCTTTGAAAATTATTTTTATTCTAGATTGAAATTTAAATTTTGATCAGAATAAATGTAAACTGAAATTTAATATACGTAAATATAAATTTGATTCATATTAAGTACAAATTAATTTTACAACCATATTAAACATTTCATTTTATTTGATAACAATAATAAATTGCTACTTAAATTTGTACCAGAATAAATCGAAATTAGAAATTAAAATACGTATATTTAAATTAGGTTTTTATGAAGCACAAATTAATATTAAAAAGAGGAAGAATAAATATATATAGGATTTCAATAAACCTATATTTAAATTGTATTTATATTAAATATAAATTGAACACATAATTTTATTTAATAATAATAATAAATTGCAGTTAGCTTACTCGCTTGTCAGCTGCCTATGCGGAAGCTTCAGCCAGACCATATTTTGTTGACATACGCTAACTTAAACAATTGCAAATTGTTGCTAACATTGTTGACATCTAAATTCTGTTGTTGTTGTTCTTGTTTGAAATCATCAACTGCAGCTGATAAGCTGTAATCGAAAGCGTAACGAGAACATTGTCAGACACGCCCCCGCGTTTCCCCCTCACTTCCCGACACATCAAGAACTTTCATGGATCGCGAACACTTTTCACTTTTCATTTGTTGACAGCAACAAAACAATTGAGCAGCGTCGGCGCAATGTGCATAAAAAAAAAAGCTTTCGAAATAAAAGCTTTAACAGATAAATCTATATAAAGGAGATGTACTAAAGCCGCTTCAATTAGTCAGTTGCACAAAGCGAACGAAGAGACAAGCTACTCAAAAAGTACTCATCAATTAATCAGCGGAATTTTCGATTACAACAATGCAATATCAATCGCTAAGGTAAGTTTCCAGTAAACCAAAAAAAAAGATAAAACAAACTTAACTAAATTAAGTTTTCCTCTCAGCACTTCAATTGGGCTGCTCATGCTTGTGGCTTTCAGCACAGTCTTTGCTCAAGTGCCATTTCCCGGTCAATGTCCAGAGGTGAAGATAATGGACACTTTTGATTTGGATGCGGTAAGTGGCCCAAAACTTGTGCAAATTGTCAACACTTGATGCGGCACTTGAGCTGTGCCATAATCAATCAAAATGTTACTCAATTAACAATGCATTTTAATTACTCGCAATTGTGTAATAGGCAATTCACAAACGATCAAGTTTAATTAATTTCTAGTTGTAACAAACAAGACAAGTTTCTTAGGCACGTCAAGTGATAACTTGTTGATCGACTTTTCAAAGTTCTATAGGAAACAGCCGAGAGATGGCGCCACAACAGCTTTATGAAAATCTTTTAATTAAGTTAACTCATAGTTAGCTAAACTCTAAAATCTGTTAACTCATTGTTACTTATATTAACAAGTAAGAAGTTGTTGATCGACTTTTCGTAATTCTAAAGAAAACTGCCGAGAGATGGCGCCACATCAGCTTTATGAATATCTTTGAATTAAGTTAACTCATAGATAGCTAAACTCTGAAATATGTTAATTCATTGTTACTTATATTAACAAGTAAGAAGTTGTTGATCGACTTTTCGTAATTCTAAAGAAAACTACTAAAAAATGGCGCCACAAGAATTTTGAATTAAGTTAGCTCATAGATAAATTAACTCAGAGTTAGCTTATCTCATAGTTACATATTTTTATATCATATTTTTAGAAATTTTAATTGAAGAAAAATTCATACATGCATTTATCAACATTTATTAAAACATGTTGATCGACCTTTCATAGTTCAATAGCAAACTGCCGAGAGATAACGCCACAATTGCTTTATGCGAGTCTTTAAATTAAGTTAACTCATAGATAGCTTAACTCTATGCTAACTCATTGTTAGTTACTTCTTGTTAAGTAAGAAGTTGTTGATCAACTTTTCATAGTTCCATAGAAAACTGTCGAGAGATGTCACCAAAAGAAATTTGAATTAAAGTAAATAAAATTTAGATAGATTAACTCAGAGTTAGGTTATCTCATATTTACATATATAAAAACCATGTTTTCAGAAATTTTATTAAAGGAGAATTTTATGTATGCATACATAAACATTGATCAAAACTTAATGATCTTGTTGGAACTATGAAATTTCATAGAAGTCTGTCGAAAGATGGCGTCACAAGAAATTTGAATAAAGTTGTCTCATAGTTAGATTAAATCAAAGTTAGCTTAGCTCTTAGTTACTTATATCAAAACCATGTTTTTAGAAATTTTATTAAATTATTATTACATATATCATACTTAATATAAATAAACAATATACAAAAGCAAAATATTTACGCAAAATAATTTTAAAGTGCTTGCTTTTGAACTTTTCATTTCGAATTTAACCTAAGCCCGAAGTAATGCAAAATGATTCATGCTTTTCTCATTAATTTACTTATTAACTGCGATTCTTAATTGTTTTATTTTTGTTTTTTTTTTTTAAGTATATGGGAATCTGGTATGAGCATTCAAAGTATCCGTTTGCCTTTGAGATTGGCAAAAAAATGCATTTACGCCAGCTACGAGAATGTCGATAACTCCACAGTGTCTGTAGTGAATGCAGCCATCAATAGATTGTGAGTATCTCACTTAACTTAATACATATTAATATTACTTTTCAGTATCTAATATCGAATTCTTTTTGTGCAAATGTAGCACTGGAAGTCCAACCAATGTGACAGGAACTGCAAAAGTTTTGGCACCCGCCCAACTAGCTGTGACTTTTTCTAAGAATCGTAAGTTGTAGAGATACAAATCTAAAAATATTAATTTGTATATATATTTATGAATCTCCAAATCGATACCAGTTAATAATATTCTCTATATGTAAGTCAGTGTCTTCTAATCATTATTTATTAATCTATAGCTATTCATTAATCGCTATCTGCAGATGTATAGAACATTTTATAAATATATTCAATTAATCTTATTTTATTTATGTTTATCTATTATATCATTAAATTTGCCTTTACAAATAATGATCTAAATATCTTTATCAAAAAAGTTGTATCTATAATTCATATTTATTTATTTCGAATTTTATTCATCTCTTAATCTTTAATCAATTTCCACATTTGTGAAACAAATATCTATGTAGAAATCTGCATTTCTATTTGCATTTGTGTCTGTCAGTATCTTTTTTTGTGTTCTTATTATCTTTAAATCTGTATTTAATTATGTGTAGCATAATTTGTATCTGAAAATGCTCAACTATTTTTTTACTACTACATATTTTTATCAAAAATTGTTAATCTGTTAATATGCATCTACTAATAAGTATCTAAAAATTTTGATGTTTTTTCTTTTATTACAAAAATCTTTAACTTTCCCATCTATATTTTTATCTACAACCATTTATGTTTGTATCTTTTTGTGATAATCATCGTCTATAATTTTAAATATGTTATTTCGTATTCATGAATATGTGTATTACAAAGTTATGTTAAGAATCTGTAAATATTATATTAATTATTGTTGAATAGTCTGTACCTTTATACATACTTAAATTTCTTTATACTTTAAACTGAGTTTACAAGTTTGTATCAATTAATTAGCATCTACAAATCTGTCTCCATATTTGTATCTTTTTGTGATATGTATTTATCCGTATTCATTAATATGTGTATTATAATTTGAAGCCAAGAATCTGTAAATATAATATTAATTATTGTTAAATAGTCTGTACCATAATACCTTAAATTCTTCATACTTCAATCTATATTTACAAATTTAAATCGATTAATTAGCATCTACAAATCTCTCTCCATATTTGTATCTACCACTAATTTAGGTGGGTATCTTTTTGTGATATTTATCGTCTATAATTTTTAATATGGTCATCCGTATTCATTAATATGTATATTTAAAAGTTATGTTAAGAATCTGTAAATCTTAATTATTGTTAAATAGTCTGTATCTTTATACTTTAAATTCTCCATACTTCAATCCATCTTTACACATTTGTATCGATTGATGAGCATCTACAAATCTTTCTCCATATTTGTATCTACAGCCATTTTAGGTCTGTATCTTTTTGTGACATTCATCGTCTGCAATATTTAATGTGTTAATCCGTATTCATTAATATTATATGTATATTTGAAAGTTATGTTAAGAATCTGTAAATCTTAATTATTGTTAAATAGTCTGTATCTTTATAACTTAAATTCTTCATACTTTATTTTATCTTTACACCTTTTGTATCGATTAATTAGCATCCACAAATCTTTCTCCATATTTGTATCTACAACCATTTTAGGTCTGTATCTTTTTGTGACATTCATTACCTTTTCTGTTTGTTTGCCGTCATTTTAGAGGTGGCCAACAAAGCGAACTATTTGGTACTGGGCACCGACTACAAATCGTATGCAGTTGTCTACAGTTGCACCGCCCTCACTCCGTTGGCCCATTTGAGTAAGTGTAAGGCGGAAGTCACGTCTCGCATTGACTTGGCCTTGGCTAATTTGGCATGCAAAACAGACTAAATCAGTTATTCGATTTGGCATAATTAATGCAAGTGCATAATTAATTGCATTACTTGGGAGACACTTGTTCAACACCGACAATCACAATCATAATCGATGCCAATTTTACAGAGCTCGTCTGGATATTGACCAGGGAACGTGAACCGACAACGGCGACCATCGATGACGCCCACAAGATACTCGATGACAATAAGATTAGCCAAACGGTGCTGATCAATACGTTGCAGAAGAACTGCCCCCAACTGGAGGGGAATGCCACAGATGCCGCATTGCTGCAGCTGGATGAGAATGCATTTGACGGCAACGCGTTAAACGAGGCCATTGAGAGGGCATGAGAGTGGCTAAGACGCTTCTATCAGCGTCTTTTCGATATCTTTATGAACTTCTTAAACGAATGAAATTGACAACACACTAAAGCTAAACAAAAATTATACTCGATTATTGATGTGTTAATATTGTACACGACTTTTTAGTCGCATTGTATTTACAATAAATATTTACGCAGAAAAAAGCAAATCACATATTCTACAAAATATTCTTAAATCAATACGAGTTTATTCTAAAATATTTCTTATATATTAAATGAAATATTATTAAAACTATAATTGAGATATTATTAAATCAAATTCGATCTTGATTTAAGAATAAACTTTCTTGGTTCAATTTTGACATACAAACAATCTTGTTTGTTTCTTTATTCTTGATTTTACCACGATTTTTCTTTCTGTGTATAAACGACAAAATTTTTAAATCAAGAATCGCAAATTTTCAATTTAGATTATTCCATTCTTTAAAGCATACAAACTTTATTCTGATAAAATTAAGTACGATTAATAAAAAATACAAAATTTAAGAGTTTGTTTTCTACAAATTTGTTTAAAATTCTTAATCTATGTAAACAGAGCAAAAATTATAATTCCCTTGGACCCCAAGTCTAGTGTTGTTACTAATAACTTAGTAAGTTGAGATTATGCAAATTATTTGGCAAGCTTGTTCTGTTTGATATGAATTTGTAAGTATTAAAAAAAAGTAATAAAAAAGAATATTTGAAAAAAACGATGATTCCAAAATTTACTTATACATATAAATAAATATATGTAATATAAATTTAATTCAATTGAGACAATAAATTTATTTATTTATATTATATATTCATATGAAATAAAAAAATAACATATTATATATGATACAAAACGTTCATTAATCAAGACTTTTATGAACGTTTTTTTATACTAGAATTTCGAACTTGAATCAAGAGTTTTAAGTCTCGTTGAAGATTTGACGCCGAAAATTCCTGATTTCTGATCTAAAGGCAACATTATCAACAATATCAACATTGGCTTTAAAGAAAACTATAGAAAACCTTTTACATCAGTGAAATTTATTGTGAAAATGTTTCTCTTTTTATACCCGCTACCCATAGGGTAGAAGGGTATTATAACTTTGTGCCGGCAGGAAATGTATGTAACAGGTGGAACGAGGCATCTCCGACCCTATAAAGTATATATATTCTTGATCAGCGTCAACAGCCGAGACGATATAGCCATGTCCGTCTGTCCGTATGAACACCTAGATCTCAGAGACTATAAGAGATAGAGCTCTATTTTTTTCGACTGCATTTGTTATGTTTGCACGCAGATCAAGTTTGTTTCAAATTTTTGCCACGCCCACTTCCGCTCCCGCAATTCAAAAAATCGAACAACAAGCGTAATTTTAAAGCTAGAGTTGCGAATTTTGGTATATACAATAATTACTATAGTAGTTATGATTTCTGAAAATTTGGTTATCTTAGTTGCTTTGGCTGACAATCTGGAATATTGTGCCGTCTATGGTATATTTTGAATGTGGTACTATATCGATATACCACATATACCATTTGGTATATTTTTAGTATTTTGCAGTATATTCTGTATATTTTTCTTACTTACTTTTCTTACTTGTTTATGACAAAACAAAATGAAATTCTTAGAATAGGGAGTATTAAATCAATAAACATTTGATGAGTTAAGTCATTTCAATATTTTTTATCAGTGTTTCATGGTGACAGTTCGGACTTCAATTGTAACTTACAGAGTTTACATGTTTATTAACCAAAAATCAAATTAAGAGCAAAGTATCAAATCAATATTAAGTCAAAACAAGTAAGAAAGCTACGGTCGAGTGAACTCGACTGTGAGATACCCGCTACCCATTTTGAATAAAAGCAATATATTTTGCGGTATTATTCTCAAAATATACCAAATATACTGCAAAAATACTAAAAATATACAAAATAGTATATGTGGTATATCGATATAGTACCGCATTCAAAATATACCATAGACGGCACAATATACCAGATTGTCAGCCAAAGCAACTCAGACCCCTAGTAAGTAGGCGTTTTTGCCCATACAAAAGTATTTCTTTAATAACTTCGACAATTTCTATCTGATCGCAACCAAATTTTCAGGAATCATAACTACTATAGTAGTTATTATATATACCAATTCGTAACTCTAGCTTTAAATTTACGCTTGTTATTCGATTTTTTTGATTTGCGGGGGCGGAAGTGGGCGTGGCAAAAATTTGAAACAAACTTGATCTGCGTGCAAACATAACAAATGCTGTCGAAAAAAAATTATAGCTCTATCTCTTATAGTCTCTGAGATCCAGTGTTTCATACGGACAGACGGACAGACACACAGACGGACATGGCTAGATCGTCTCGGCTGTTGACGCTGATCAAGAATATATATACTTTATAGGGTCGGAGATGCCTCGTTCTACCTGTTACATACATTTCCTGGCGGCACAAAGTTATAATACCCTTCTACCCTATGGGTAGAGGGTATAATAAAGACTTGGATAAAATCCTCATTTTGATGCCCAGTAATTAAAAATCAACGTTTGCTGATACATTAAAGAAAATTAATTATTTATTGATACTAAAGGGAAAAGAAAACAAATATTTTATGTTTTACGAGTATGAATGTAAATAAATGAAGACTGAAATTGTACGTAAAAATTAATGAATATTGTAAAGCTTGGAGTTGTAGATGTTTCAATATCCATCAGTGGATGGACGAATCATCATGGTTATTTGATTCATACCGTATTCATCGCTAGCGACTAAACGGTTTAAATAATCATAATGCGAGTTTGGATTGCTGCAAGATGATAATATTAAAATGGTTGAATTAATTATTGGTTAAATTAAACTTACATCTCGCATACATTTGAATACCACCAGCCACCATAGGCATAATTAGCGCAATTTGTATCACCATTTCCTGGACCGTTATTTCCATCGTATGTTGTAAATTGTTCTTCATCATTTTTGAAGAATGAGTATTTATCTGCGAAATCTGCATAGTTTCGAATTTTGTACAATTTGTACATATCTCGTGCACCTCCAATCCTAAAGTTAAAAGTACCTACTCCTTCACGATTCATCAAAATGATCAACTCGTGAGGTGCTGAACTTGTAACCAGATGCAATTTATCCAATCCAAACCAAAACTCGTCATTCAAGTCACCAAATCCATCCTTGTATTCTTCCCAGTTTCTATTAAAGTCGACATTTCCAGAAATTCGGCGCTGAATGATCATCCAACCATCACCATCACAAACAACATCTGAAACACGTCCCTTTGGAATTTGTATCTTGTGAATACCAGCAGTTAAGTTTAAGCAAAAGCTTGGAAGACTTTCAGCCAAAGGCTTAGGAGTCTCCTCATTCTCTGTTTCTGTATAGTTTGTGCCATTTGTGGTCTTGCATTCCCTCAGCTTTAATTTTGTGTATTCTAGATAATCCTCCGTGTCTGTAAGCTTATACGATACGTCATTATACTTGGTTTCACAGTTATCTAGAATCGAATCAATTATGAGATATTCCATGATTATGGTAAATGGTTAATGTTACATACATATTCTCTTGCTCAGGTCTGATTTTTCCAAGAGTTCCCGTTCACATTCATCTAAGGGATATACAAAATTTAAATTATTATTGAGTCAGATTATAGCGATTTTTCAACATCTAAAATTATTGTTCATATGTTTCCTGAACTTACATAGTCTATTTGTCAGATCTGATATTTTACTATTGTGTTCCGTCTCAGTTTCCATCCTTTCATTATAATCTGGAATAAAATTATCAGAATTATTAAATTACACTAACTTCAGTTGTTTAGTTAACTTTACTCTGATTGATTTGGGTCTCCAACTTTGATATTTCTTCATTTTTGATATTGATCGTAGCATTTAACGCCGTGTTTTGGTTTTTGTAATCGATTAGTTGTTCATTAGCTTTATTGACATCTTTTACTTGCATTTTCAGCAGTCTCATCTTATTTTCCAACTCAGCATTTTGTCTAGCGATTATCTCATCGTTTTTCTTCAATTTCAATTCGATATTTGCGGTATTCGACTGAATTTTTTGTATTTCACTTAATATAATTGATAGTGAACTCTCCTTCTGTTCCGGTTCTTTGACTAACTTGTCTTCGTTTGGTAAATTAGTAGTTGAAATAAAATCGTCAACAGTTGATTGTGAGCTCACTGTACATATTTGCACAACTATAAAGGATACAGCAAATAACTTCCGACACTTTTGGGTAATCATTTTTTTTAATTTTAAGACGTAATGTAGACTTGACGTCCGTTTGCCACTTGAGGGTAAACACTATTAAATTGTGTGAATAGTTCGCCGAAGCTAAATTAAATAACTTAGGCATGCGCATATGTTTAATCAACATAATGCTATCAGTGGTAAAGTAATCAACATTAAGGTTTAAATACTCAGCTTAACACATATTTTTAGTCGCTCGAAGAAATAGCGAGTTCCGTAAGCAAATCTTCAGTGTGACAGCAAGAAATTAAAAAAAATAAGAAAGTAGTAGCCGAGTGTGCTCTACTGTGAGATACCTGGTACCCGTTGTTAATAAAAGCAAAACAATGCGGTATTAAATTTAAAATATACCAAATTAATATACCGAGATTTATAATTGATATATAGATATAGTACTATATTCAAAATGTACTATAGAGTGTTAATTTATAATATAATAATATAAATATAAATAAATTAATATTATATAATAAATGAATATAATATATAAATAATAATATATTATCAAAATATTTACACTTTTTGGTATATTTTGAATATAGTACTATATCAATATACCAGATTGTTAGCCAAAGCAATTAAGTATGCCTTTTGCCCATGCAAAAGTATTTCTTTAATAACTTCTACAATTTTCACGGCTATATCGTCTCTTTTGTTGTCGCTGAGCTAGAATATATTTAGATACTTTATAAGGCCTGAGGCACAAAGCTATAATACCCTTCTACCCTATTGGTAGCGGGTATAAACCTCGCTTTAGCTGTGGCAAATAAAATATCATATATTAAGTACAACTTGCTGAAATATATTTTTAGCTACAAGTTGATAAAAAGTAGAGTCTATCTAAGAACAAAAAGATTTATTTGTAGTCATACGAAATTCTGCGGTTTCTCAAGTATCTGTGGGACAAGAATCCTGTTGAACCGGAATCAATCGACTCATTGCTAAACCAGATTGTTTGGCCAACTTTCTTGCAATATATATTGTGGATTCCGTGGGCACTCGCTTTCTAGTGCCGATAACAGCCCATTCTGAAATTATTTATACTACAGCTGACAGTTTCATAAAATTATTTCCAGAAACTTACGCATGTTGAAAACACCATCAGAATTGATGCACGTATATTCAATAGTATAATTTGTATAATCCGTATTCAAAATATAGATTTCAACGCCACTGGGAAATGCTAAGAAAAATAATTAAGAAAATTAATATTGTATTATGAAAAGTTATGATCATTACTTACTCTTCAGTTTGTGATTTAAGATGTATTGTCCGAGCTTTGAATCGACACTCTTTACCTTCAACGTGTGTTTCGTTACAGTTTTTGTGCTTTCGATTTATAAATTAAATATGGGAATGAAAAGGAAAAGATGTTTTTCAAAATAACTTACTCAAACTCGAGTTCCTTAGATGTAACAAAATAGCGACCACTTTTATCTTTTGTAAACTGATTTGATTTGCAATGTGGCATTGGCTTCGTAAATGGCGAAAACATTGAATATATATACCATTTGCCCAAATATCGTTCCATATCGAATTTGCCAATAGAAGTGATATTGGTCGGACAGACACCATCAGTTACGCTAAAAGTGATCATCGGCTCCACCAAAGACAGCAACACAATTGCTGCACAGAGTTTTAGACGAACCATTGTTCGAAGTTTGACAGAAACTGACGAGAAAATATTTTTTATATATTTCATAATTTTATTCGCAAAACATTTTGAAACCTTGCAATTAAATTGGCGCCATGTAAATTGCATTAGCCTAGCTATTTTCTTCGAAAGTTGCATTTGGAATACTCTGAATCTAAGTTACTATTGTTCAAATTATTATAATTAATACTATTAATTCTAAATTATAATTAATAAACAAATTGCGCTGAAAGACTTTTAATTACATAACTATTTAATTATTTGCTTTACTATTTCTATTTTTTTTAGTTAATTTTATTAAATCTAGTCAATTTTCTTTTTATTTTGTATATCATTTATTCATTTTTATTTTTTAATATTTACTTTTATTTTATTGTATTTTTTATATATTTTTTATTCTATTCTATTTTAATTTAATTTACATTTTTTTCTGAATTTATTTTATTTAATTTTTTATATATTTTTTATTTTATTTTAATTTGTTTTCTTGTTATTTAAATTTTTTTATTTTATTTGTTTCATTTTCATTTTTATTTTAGTTCATTTAATTATATTTAAATTTATTTATTTTCCTTTAATTATAATTTATTTTATTTTTATTTTAGTACATTACTTTTCTCTTTTTATTTCATTTTATTTTAATTTATATTATTTATTTTATTTTATTTTTCCTGTTTATTTTATTTTATTTAATATTATTTTATTTTATGTTAATTTGTTTCCTTTTTATTTAAGTATATTACGTTTCTTTGTTATTTTATCTCATTTAAAGTTGACTTATATTTTTAGAAAATAATACTCTTTCTTTCATTAATGTAATTAATATAACGCTATTAATTCGCTCAACTGTAAAGAATTCATTTTGGGCTGTGCAACCTCTAAGGCCATCTATAGTCGACGTTATGATGGGATTGAGATTGTAAGTCGAAGTATTTTACTTTAAAGATTAATTAATTTATTTGAATACATCCTATGCAGAATAATTGGTATTTTCCTGCTTGCTGGACTAAGTGTTGGCTTTAGGAAACTGGAGCTATGTCCAAAACACATACCACACAAAGAATATTTTGATATAAAAAGAATGTTTGGTATTTGGTATTCACATTATCGAACAACGACGCAAGGTAATCAAACACTGAACTGTGTGCGATCTCATGTGCGAAATGATGTTGACGATGGATTATACATCAAGACATATTACCAATTTCCCAAGTAAGCAACGCAATGCTTGGCAGCTAAAAATTGATTGAAAACTTTGTTTTTATTGCAGAAATAATTCCATTGTAATTCAACGAGCTAAAATATATGGACTTGAAAGTAGTGGATATTTCCGAACTCGAAAGTTAGTATGGAAATATGGTAAGCGTTGTTCTTGAACATTAATTTCTCAAATAATATTTGATTTATTTAGAGAAACTACCTAGGAAATATTCTGAACATTGGGTTATAGATACAGATTATAAATCTTATAGAATTAGCTTTAACTGCATGAATTTGACCTCTTATGGCAGAGTAACTGGCAGTCAGCGTAAGTACAGAGCATTAAATATTTCATGATTTATATTATTTGAATTTTGACTTAGAGATTTTGTTACTTCAAACACGTACAAAGTATCCAACTCGAGGCTTAATCGAAAAGCTGAAGGGAATTGCCACGAAAGCTGGATTGTCTATAGAGCACGCTTTTAAAGTGGACCATAGGAATTGTCCATTTAGATTTTAAATCAATGAATATTAGATTTGTTAAATGTTTTACAAATTAAAGGAAGAAACAAAAAATTTAATAAAATTTGAACATTTTTTTTACCAACTTTTTCCTTTAACCAATTCTATTTAAAATTCGTTTCTTAAATCTAAAATTTCCATTTTCAAAAGACATTATTTTTATTTATTTAATGGATAGATAATTATATATAACCTTAATATATGTTATATATATATATCTTATACATAATTATAAGAGCATATAAGAATATATTAAGAGCATTTCTTCTATATTTTGAACTTGAACATAATATGGAATTTAAATAGTAATCTATACTAATATTTGGAGTATTAGCAACTTATAAGTAAAAATATATATTTAGAATTATATAGATAAGAAAGAATGCGAGTGGTATCGACTGTGAGATACCATCTTTCAATTGAAGCAAAACAGTGCGGTATTTATTTTCAAATATACCGAATTAATATGCCACAAAATTCTGAAAATATACCGATGGTTAGAGTTGGTATATTATTCGATTTTATTCGTTAACCACGGGCGGCAGTGGGTGGTACTTTATAGGGTCGGAGGATCATATTACCCTTCTACCCTATGGGTAACGGTTATTAAAATATATTTATAATTTAGTTGCTACTTGTTGCTAGTAAACTCTTGCCAATTAAATATATTTATACAAATTAACTTTACACACTCGTAAATACTGTTTAATATTTAAGTATGCACAAAATTAATGTATTTTTTCGTAATATAACTCTTAGCATTGTTTGTAAACTGACCAAATGACATCGCCACATGCAAATGACATCGACCAAGTTGCAGGAAGTAATATTTTTTTACTCAGGTAAAAGTACAAGCTACTTCCAGCTATTGTTTGTAAGCTGCTTACGAATACTTGCTTGTATTTTCCCTGTTAATATACTCAGTGAACTGGCAATGACAAAAGAAAGATATGATAAATTCAGGGGAAATTGATGTAATCTATTTAATACAACAAGAGTAAAGAAAAGACTGATGCTTATTCCGAGTTTTATTAAACTATTCAAATTATATTTATTTTTGGCTGTGAATTGTTCAAACATTTTTCTTTCCATTATTATTAGTATATTTTTATAGTTATTTAAAACCTTAAGTAGTGTCTTAATTGATTTTTGATTTATAAACTTAAGTAGTATATCTCAATCGAGTAACCTTTTTGTTTGCTTGCTTCCTTGTTTATTTCGATTTGTATTATTTTGTTTTGCTGTTTTTATTTTGTGTGTGTGTGCGGTAAATAAAACAAATGCTCGAACAACATAAACAAACATAAATCAGAAACCGCAACAGTGCTGACCGCCATAGATAGCTTCCTTATTTCCCCACTTCTGAGCCAACTTCTTCGTCCTGTCGCTTTACAGTGCTCCATTGAAAAGGACAATTGCGAAATTAAACAGCGAAATGGCAAAAGACAGAGAGAATCGTCCTCGCCGCCTTCAGAGTGGCGCCCAATGGGGAAATTTTATGGTACAGCGATTTTCAGAATTTCACCATATCTATTTCATGTGCCAGACTTTTAGACTCTTGTCTCGCACTCAGTCTGGCAAAATGCAGACTGCAAGTTTTGAAGGGACTCAACTACTCGCTATGCATACAAAATGTATTTTGTAAACAAAGTAAATGCCATTACAAACAAATTGGACTTTGTGCCATGCTTTTTGTACTTTGTTGCCGGTTTTCCACATTTCGTTTTCCCTTTTTTTTTTTTTTTGGCCAGAAGCTGTTGCTGTAGTTGTGCAGCTGCCACCGTTGGGAACTCGTCCAAGTGAGCCTCGGGGCCATCTCCCCAATGTGCCGACATGCTGTGCGTGATGTGCTTCGACGTAGCTGTCTCTCTGTCTGACATTTGAGACCTCGATGAGTGATAGATAGTTTGCGGTCAGACAATATTTATTGAGTGCAAAAACCACTCACACACACACACAACGTTCTCATTTTCATGTGTAAGTTTGCCCAAGGCTAAGACGTCGTCTATTATTGGTATTCACTTGTAGTCTATAAATAGATCTAGCTAAATTTTAGATTATGAGGGAAGCTAGGTTATATAATGAAATGCAAAATCATATGAGCCATCATGGCTGTGTTACTGATTATTTAATATACATATAAGTTATTTTAATATTTTTTGGTTTAAACTTTTTGAAGTTTTTTACTTAGTTTGAAATCTAAATACGAAATATTGCATTAGGACAGGAATACATTGCACATAAGCAGACTTTAATAAATAAGTAAGAAAGCAACCCACTATCCATTGTGAATAAAAGCCAGATATTGCGGTAAAACAACCAAAAATAAACCAACATTTATTTTAGGAATATATATACAGAACATTCAAAATATACCATAGAGTGTAAAATATACTAGATTGTCAGCCAAAGCAACTAAGAACCTTAGTTCGGAGACGTCTTTCCCCATACAAAAGTATTTCTTTAATAATTTATAAGCTATTGTAACATTAAGCAAACACCCTAAGTAAGATAACAGCTATAGTTCGCTGTCGATATTAACATACTTAGTATGATATGTGACAGTCCATTATCTATCAAATATCTTTAGAAATGTTTATAAATCTTAAAAAAGCTTGAAAGAATTGAGAACTTTTGTTTAAGTCAATAATACATTAAAGATATACATTTTAATGAAAAGCATTTATATTCATTTCGTCAAAAATATAAACAAAATACACTATTTAAAAACACAAAGTCAATTTGAATTAATATAAGCATATAAAGCAAAAATTGTGCTCTACAATATTAGCAAAAGAAAATTAAATTAGTGTTGTATGGCTTTAAATACGTATTAAACATAATAGAGACTTTCAATACTCATTAGAGTATGGGCGAATTTTCATAGTTGCGGATGTTAATTTATTATAAGACCAGACCATTATTTATTATTTTTTATAAATAACTCACCTGTCAATACAATACCAATACCACCAGCCACCCATGCCATTTTCAGCGCAATTTTCATAAGCATTTGGATTATTATTTTTATCATATGTTGAAAATTTCTTATTTACTTTCGCTTTTAACGAATTTTTGTTAAATGGATATATCTTGCTTCCCATTATAAATGTTCCTAATGACTCCAATTCGTAAAGAGACTCTGAATTACATATACGAAAGTCGTCATATTCCACAAAACTTGTAAGCCCATAAATTGTCATTGAAATATTTAGCTGGTGACGATCTGAACTTGTCAACAGATGCAGTTTTTCCAATCCAAACCAAAACTCCCCATTTATGTCTCCAAATCCATTCACGTATTCCTTCCACTTTTTGTCAAAATCTTGTTCACCAATAATTCGACGCTGAATGATCATCCAACCATCATCATCACAAAGAACATTACAACTTTTATTATTTGGAAGTTGTATCTCTTGAATACCAAGACTCAAATTTAAGCAAGACTTTGGTAAAATTGTTACGGGCTTCTCTTGAATATTCTTCGTCAACTCCTTATGTAAATCTGTCAAATTAAGTTGTGTGACTCTTACATCATGACATCATATATGTAGAAGGTTATAAATTATATAACATATAAGATTATGTATATGCAAGAAATTCCATTGCTATCAGCGTCGTAGTCGAAAATATTCTTTATAATAAGTACATACATAACATATGTCCATACATATATGCCTTCTATATTCGTTCATATCGAACCTTTGTCGTTATCAGAAGAACATATTAAAACAAGTGAGAGTGTGCTTAACTGTGAAATACCCAGTACTTATTTAGAATACAAGCAAAACAGTGCGGGATTATTTTTAAAATATACCAAATGATATAAAACAAATATACTAAAATCTACCGAAGGCCCCATTTGGTATATTTATACAGTTCCACATTAGAATTATACCATAGAACTCAGAGTACATCAGATTGTCAGCCAAAGCAGCTAAGACCCCATAGTAGACTTTCTTAAATAACTTTTACAATTTGTATCCAATCATAAAAAAATTGTCAGGTAGTATCATTAATACTATAGTTTTTATTGTCTTCCCTCTATGTTTATCTTGTATTGTCTCTGCGATCTATGTAGGTGTTCATACAGACGGACGTATAGACGGACATGGCTTTATCGTCTCGGCTTTTGACGCTGATTAAGCATATATATATGTACATATATGCCTTTTTTTGCCTTCTTTTCTATGGGGTAGTGAGTATAAATCCAATTTTTTAAACTCCATATGAATATGCACAATTATTAAATCAATTTCCCAATTTCAATTCACGATTATATATTTACATTTTTTGATGTTACAAATGATTGATCACGAAAAGTTCACTTTACAGAAGACATTAAATCATTTCTTTTGAAGTTAAAGATTTTAAGCTGAGCCTCTCAAAGTCCAATTCCATTTGGGCGAATCTTCATGATTGTATTGCGGTTAGGCCAGAGTACTCCTTGATTGTAGGGCGCATTTAGATTGCTATAAGATAATTAAATGCAATTATAAAGTATTTCAAGTTCTTAATGCTGTTTAATACTTACTAATCACTACAATTGGGTAGATACCACCAGCCGCCTTCACGACAATTCGGAAAACCATTTAATTTTCGATTTTGATCGAATGTTACAAATTGACGATTTACATTCCATTCTAAGACATTTAAGTTGCCGGTGTATTTTCCTATTGATTCCAAATTGTAGAATGTTGTGGAATTTCCAATTCTAAAATCATCGTATTCTGCCACAAATGACTCCATTGAATTTCTGATCGAAATTAATAACTGATGACGAGCTAAATTCGTAACCAAATGCAATATTTCCAATCCAATCCAAAATTCTCCTCTCAAGTTTCCAAATCCATTCACGTAATCTGCCCAGTATCTAACAAAGTTTTCACTTCCATCAAATCGTTGCTGAATTATCATCCAACCATTACCATCGCAAAGCGCATTAAATGATATTCCATTTGTAAGTTGTATCTGTTTAACACCTGCAGTAAGGTTTAAACACGAGCTTGGAAGACTTTTGAAGTTGTTCTGAGTTCGAGGTACATTTATCCTCTGATTGTTTGAAATACATTTGTTTAATTCATCTTCCTTAGATATTAGATTCTGCTCCACATTCTTTAGTTGTTTGCTAACTCTTGTACAGTTTTTTCGCCAATAATCTAAAGTTGAAAAGATTCTTGAATTTATCACGATTTCTTATTTGATCTTACATACTTAATTTTCTTCGGTTTAGTTCCATCTCCAATTGCAATTCCTTGATTACTTCGTTTTTCTTGTAGTCTAGAAAAGTAAAAGAAACTTATGAGATTATCCAATTAATAAGCTAAAGATAATACTTACGCAACATATTTTGATTAATGGACTCATTCCTTTGGGCTTCCAAATCCTTTTGAAACGCTACTTAAACAAAAATCTTTGTATTGTCAGAGATCTTGAAATAAGTAAAGTCAACACATACGTAACATTTTTAAGTTATTCTCAGCTACTTTGTTCAATTCGTTAGAATCCTTATTAGTTTGTGTCTCCGTTTCTTTAAAAGAAATGATTTAACAAGATTGACAATACATTTTAAAAAAATGTTCACGAATTATTTTGTTTGCTGCATTTTCGATATTTAATTTTGCATTTACTCGTATATTGGAAAATTGTATTTTCTAAAATTTTTTTCAATTAAATTAGTTGATCTTCCGTACTTAATTTCTTTTTATTTAATTTCCTTACCTGTTCACATTTTAAATATCTTCGGTATTAGTACAAAATATTTACAGAGCTAATAAACGTTTTTAATTATTCAATTATCTAATTGCACAAACTAAAGAAATCTTTTTAAACTTACGCTTCTTGTCTTCCGACTTCAACTTTAATATATCAGCATTATTCCTATTCATGGTGATATTACAATTTATTATTGTTTTTTGCAATTGCTTTATTTCAAGATCTTTCCTCCGTATTTGCTCTTTATAATTTTCTAGTTGCTGATAAGCTTTATTAGTTTCATTTATTTGTATTTCTAAGAGATTGGTTTTATCATCAATCTGAGCTTTTTGCCAGGCAATCGTCTCCTCATCGGCCTTACACTGTCTTCTTTTGCGACATTGATTTAATCGCTTCTCCAACGATGAAATGTGATCTTTTGTAGATTTAATTGCTTCCTCAAAGTTTAGATATTTTTCGTTCTCTTCATTTTGAGCTTCCAATTGTCTAATTCTTTCCTCATTTTCTTCAATTTTTTTCTGAGTGTCTTCATTTAGTTGTATGCTCACAGTCCAACTTGGCGCAACGATTAAAAAAACTGTTAATAATTTGAGATATTTTTGCATGTTTATTTGTCGCAATTGTTGATGTTATAAAACACATTCGTTTACTTCTTGGCGTCAAAAGTTACTGTATAACATCTACTGCTGGCAGTTGAGCCAAGCCGAAGTTTATGTATATAAGCGTGTTAAAATACAAAAATATGTAGGTTATCAGCAATTTTGTATATGCTCAAAAATATTTGTTGCATTATAAGTAAGTTATGCATATATAGAGCAGCATACACACAGAAAGCAAGATTCATCACTTGTGGCAAACGCGTGCTAAATTTTGTTATCAGTTCACAGTCGAGCTGAAGTCAAATTGTTATTCAATAATGCGTATATAATTCTCTCGCATTCGCGGTTAGACTAAGAAGACATATCAAACCTTATTAAGTATATATACTCTTGATCAGCATCAACAGGGTAGGCGATATAGCCAGTACTTCTTATTCTTGAAGTTGCTTTTAAATATAATTTTTTTCCGACAGCATTTGTTATGTTTGCACGCAGATCAAGTTTGTTTCAAATTTTTGCCACGCCCACTTCCGCCACCGCAAATCAAAAAAATCGAATAACAAGCCTAATTTTAAAGTTAGAGTTTCGAATTTTTGTATATATAATAATTACTATAGTAGTTATGATTCCTGAAAATTTAGTTGCGATCAGATAAAAATTGAGGAAGTTTCGCTCTGGCCAACAATCTGGTACATTGTGCCGTCTATAGTATATTTTGAATGGTGTACTATATCGATATACCAAACATACCATTTGGTATATTTTTAGTATTTTTAAGTATTTTCGGTATATTTTGAAAATGATACCGCAATATTTTCCCTTTATTAAAAATGGGTAGCGGGTATCTCACAGTCGAGCACACTCGACTGTAACTTCCTTACTTGTTTTTTATAATTCCATCAAATTTGGTTCTAAGCCAGTTAATAATCTTACAAGCTTTTCAATAACTAATTTTGTTTGTCATAAAACAGCTTTTGATCTTGATCTTTAATTGATTTAGTTCCCCTCCTTGGTATATTTTAAATGATTGTATAGTACTAACTTCTGAATATAGCATTTGGTTTGTTTTTAAGTATTTTATCGGTATATATATTTTGTGTATTATAGAGATTTGGTTTTATTGAAAACGGGAAGAGGGTATTACATAGTCCAGCACACCCGACGATTCATTTCTTATTTGTTTATTTAAATACTAAAATGTCGGACTGTTTTACTCTTTAGCATTCATTGCTTTTTGTGCTCAACTTCAGGTTTTTAAAAAATGATGAAATGATAAAAACTAAAGTATAGTATCTCTTGTTTTATTTCTTCTGCCGCTTGTTAATTTTCCAATTTCGTTTCGTACTTTTGAAGCACTTTCGCTAATCACTTTTTAACTCTCTCTCTTTCTCTCTCTCTCTCTCTCTCTTTGTTACAATTAAGCCTATTGTTTTATAAACGTTTTTAATTATTCAATTATCTAATTGCACAAACTAAAGAAATCTTTTTAAACTTACGCTTCTTGTCTTCCGACTTCAACTTTAATATATCAGCATTATTCCTATTTCTCTTATAGTCTCTGAGATCCAGTGTTTCATACGGACAGACGGACAGACACACAGACACACAGACGGACAGACGGACATGGCTATATCGTCTCGGCTGTTGACGCTGATCAAGAATATATATACTTTATAGGGTCGGAGATGCCTCCTTCTACCTGTTACATACATTTCCTGCCGGCACAAAGTTATAATACCCTTCTTCCCTATGGGTAGCGGGTATAAAAATAACAATCTAATAACTTGGAAAAAAACCTTTATTTGTATGTTATTTTTCAAAGATACCATACGTTAACAAAAACATAAATATACTTTCAAAATATACCATAGAGTGAAAAATATACTAGACATGACTGCAACAATCGTTTCTGCTAAAAGTAATTCAAAAGTATATTATTTTGTATTTAATAAAATTGATTATGAAAAGTTTGGTATCAATATCCAATTCTTAAGAAAGCATCAAATGAATAATAAGTCAATATCGCATTGATTATGAATTATAATTATAGCACATATGTAGAAACTTTTAGTATAGATCAGTGTATGAACGAATCTTCATGAGTGTGGTACCGGAAGTCGTGCTATTCGCTCCATAAAGGAAACCATTTAGATTGCTGTAAAATTAAATAATTATATATTTATAATTTTATTTGTTCAAATTAAGTCTTGAGTAAAACTTACACATCGCTACAGCTTGGCTGATACCACCAGCCGCCCTTAAATACTTCCGCACAATTCTGAGCATTTAAATAAGATTTTGATCGTATGTGGAAAATGGCAGATTTACATTCAAGTTGCCATTATATTTTCCAATCGACATTAAATTGTAGATTGATGTGGAATTTCCAATCTTAAAATCATCGTATTGTGCGCTAAATGAGCCCCACGGATGTTTTATCGAAATTAATAACTGCAAACGAGTTGAATTCGTAATAAGATGAAGTTTTTCCTATCCAATGAAAAACTCTTCACGCAAATGGCCAAATTCATTCACGTTTTCATGCCAGTTATTATTAAAGTTTTCACTTCCATCAAATCGTTTCTGAATGATCATCCAACCATCGCTATCACAAAGCAGATTAAAAGGTTTAACATTTGTAAGTTGTATTTCATGAAGTTGTATTTCATTTAAACAAGAGCTTGGAGGATTACTGTTAATATTAATATTACTGCAAGAAATTTGTTCATTAGAAGTTAGTTCAAACAAATTATTCTTGAACTTACTAATTTGATTTTGAAATTCTTTTATTTCATTTTAATATATCATCTTTCAAAAACTTTAAATATGTGTAGAAGTTCTCTTCAATTTCTTCATCATGGAAGCAACTAAGTTTTATCTTCGAGAGGAAGATTAAATAAATAAATCATTTCCATCACTGAAGATTTATTTTCCTCGTTTGGGGAATTGGGGAATTAGTTGTTGTTATGAAATCGCCATCAGTTGTTTGAAAGCTCATATTAACATAATTATAAGAAGAGCATCGAATAACTGTAACACTTTAAAAAAATTCATTGTGAATACTAAAATTCACATCCGCTTGCCACTTAAGCGCAATAACTAGTAAAATGTGTGAATAGCTTTCACTCAACTTGAAGCTGAAATAAATGGCAAATGTTTATTTTGAATTATCAACTAAATGTTATCTGTGGTGAAATAATTAAATTAAGCAACCAACATTCCATTTTAATAAACAACAAGATTCTGCAGTTAAACTTAACAAAAGTTCTTAATTTCAAATTTTTTTCTATTTATCTATACCACAAAAGACACATTTCATTTGATGTAGTTTTCTTGAAACCACAGATATTTCGTATACTATAAATATGCATTATAGTATAAAGAATATTTGTTATATTCCTATAATGTAAAAGAATTCAAAGCAATGTCATGAAAACTGAAGCGTACATTGCATTAACATTCCTTACTTACTTATCATAACTTATGTTACTTATTACTGCTGTTCGTTCTCGATATTAACATACTTATTATAATATAAAGTAGTCCATTATCAAAATCATTTAACCAAATATATTTTTAAGCTTTAATTTGATTTACGACAAATATTTTTATATAATTAGTTTAATTTATTTAATTACTATCGTAAAAAATTTTGGACAAAGTGTACTATTAAAAGAAAAAAAAGGAAAAGGAAAGCTATCTCCTTAGCAGATATAAACAATTAGTTCACTCTAAAATATTATTCGAAGAAAATGTTTTTTATTTTTTTTTTATTTTTTTTTTTTTTTGTAAAACATTACATAAATTTTGAATATGAACTTGTAAGATAATAAGTTGAAAGTTTCAATACCCATTAGAGTATGGGCGAATTTTCATAGTTGTGGAAAATACTTTTCCGTAATTCATTTCACCATCGTATTGCGCGTTTAAGTTGCTGTAAGATAGTCAAGTCAAATCATTTTAATTTATTTTCATTTTCATTAAACTCACCTGCTATCACAGTAATAAGTATGCCACCAGCCACCGTTGCCATTTTTGACGCAATTTTGATAAGCATATGGAATATTATTTCTATCGCAGGTTTTAAATTTCTTATTTACATTGGTTTTTAATAGATCATATGTGGTTGGCTGAGATGTAAATTTTCCTACTGATTCCAATTTGTAATGGGAGTATGAATTACCAATCCTAAAGTGATTATATAGAAAATTCGCATAATGTGAGCCATAAATGGAATTTACGGATATTTGTAATTGGTGTTGCATGGAACTCGTAACGAGATGCAGATTTTCCAATCCAAACCAAAAGTCTCCATCCAAGTCTCCAAATCCATCCACGTATTCCTTCCACTTTTTGTCAAAATCTTGTTCACCATTAATGCGACGCTGAATGATCATCCAACCATTATCATCACAAAGAACATTACAACTTTTTTTATTTGGAAGTTGAATTTCTTGAATACCAGGACTCAAATTTAAACAAGACTTTGGTAGAATTGTGACGGGATTCTTTTGAATCTTCTTCGTCAACTCCTTATGTAAATCTGTCAAATTCAGTTGAGTGACTCTTAGCTGATTTTCAATATCTGAACTGTAATTTTTACAGTTACCTGCATTAAAAAAGAAAGTAGTATACAATTTAAAATAAGTATTTATTGAATGGTCATACTTAACGCATTTTGAATTATTTCTCTATCCTCAATCACTTTTTGCATATCTTCTTTACTCTTTTGACATTGGTCTGAAAACAATAAATTGAATAAATTTTATGAATGGTCGATATAATTTGTCCTACCTAATGATCTTTGTTGATCATGTTTATATACGGCAAAATTTGTGTTATTTAATTGACAACCATCTGAAAGAAATGTGACGTTATTTGATTCTTTCTGATCTTTTTATCTAAGTTGTATTTCTGAACTTACTGAGTTGACTTTTTAGATGTGTTATTTCCATTGTATTGTTCTGAAGCTGTGAATTTAACTTTGTATTTTCCTGCTGTAGATTGTTCACAGAATTCAAGCAAGTTGAGTTTTGTTTTGAGTTTTGCTGATTAACTAATTTGTGGATTAAAATTAATTGGTGCAATTGATTTGTAGTTAACAAAAACTTACTCTTAATGTTTCCCGACTCCAGCAATGATGTTACATTTTCACAAGGTTTTATAATTGATTTCAAGCTTTCTATTAGATTCCTGTAATCCTCTAGTTGCTGATTATTTTTATTGATTTCACTTCCTTGACTAGACAAGCGTAATACATTGTCTTTTATCGTAGCTTCTAGCTTAGCAATAATCTCATCTTTAATCTTTAAATTGTTTTCGTTATCATTGATTTTCAACTGGAGAATATCTGTGTGATTTTTGCTCTGCTCTCGACACTGATTTAATTGATTCTCCAAAGATGAAATGTAATCTCTTGTAGAATTTATTGCTTCCTCAAAGTTTAGATTTTTTTCATTCTCATGAATTTGAGCTTCCAATTGTCTGATTTTTTTCTCATTTTCTTCAATTTTTTTCTCAGTGTCTTCATTTAATTGTATGCTCCCTGTCCATCTTGGTGCAACGATTAAAAAAACCGTCAACAACTTTAGAAATGTCTGCATATTTCTATATATAGTTTTAAAAAAACACATCCGTCGGCTGCTAATTGTAAATTATAACTAATTTGCATTTGCAGCTCACAGTCAAAGAATCATATATGTAGTCGGATATGTATACATATAACATAATATACAATAAATTCCAATGCTATCAGCGATCAGCGTCGTAGTCGAAAATGTCGTTTATAATAAGTACATACATATGCATATGACGCCTCTGTCGTTATCAGAAGAACATATTAAAACAAGTGAGAATGCTATATTTGAGTGTGCTTAACTCTGAGATACCCAGTACTCATTTCGAAGACAAGCAAAACAGTTCGGGATTAAAATATACCAAATAATGTACCGAAAAAAATATACTAAAATATACCGAAAGTATACAGTTCCACATTAGAATTATACCAAAGTCCACCAGATTGTCAGTCAAAACAGCTAAGATCCCATTGTAGTAGGCGTAATTGCCATACAAAAGACTTTCTTAAATAACTTTTACAATTTGTATCCAATCACAACCAAATTGTCAGGTAGTATCATTAATACTATAGTTTTTATTGTCTTCACTTTATCTCTTTATATCTTTTATTATTTTTAAGATCTATGCAGGTATTCATACAGACGGACGGACATACGGACATGGCTATATCGTCTCTGCTTTTGACGCTGATTAAGAATATATAATATGTATATATGTATATGCCTTTTTTTGCCTTCTTTTCTATGGGGTAGTGAGTATAAATCCAATTTTTTAAACTCCATGTGAATATGCACAATAATTAAATCAATTTCCCAATTTCAATTCACGATTATATATTTAAATTTATTGATGATACAAATTCAATGCATCATCTTGGCAAAATGAAAAGTTCACTTTACAGAAGACATTAAATCATTTCTTATTGAAGTTATAGATTTTAAGTTGAGCCTCTCAATGTCCAATACCATTTGGGCGAATCTTTATGATTGTATTGCGGTTTGGCTGGAGTACGCCTTGATTGTAGGGAGCATTCGGATTGCTGTACCTTGATCGAATTAAATAATTAATTTTTTTTTCATGTTTTTAATGCTGTTTAATACTTACTAATCACTACAATTGGGTAGATACCACCAGCCGCTTTTAAATACTTCAGGACAATTCGGAAAACCATTTAAATTTTGATTTTGATCGAATATTACAAATTGACGATTTACATTCCATTCTAAGACATTTAAGTTGCCGGTGTATTTTCCTATTGATTCCAAATTGTAGAATGTTGTGGAATTTCCAATTCTAAAATCATCGTATTCTGCCACAAATGACTCCATTGAATTTCTTATTGAAATTAATAACTGATGACGTGCTGAATTTGTTATGAAATGCAATTTTTCCAATCCAATCCAAAATTCTTCTGTCAAGTTTCCAAATCCATTCACGTAATTTGGCCAGTTTCTAACAAAGTTTTCACTTCCATCAAATCATTTCTGAATGATCATCCAACCATCGCTATCACAAAGCAGATTAAAACTTTTATCATTTGTAAGTTGTATTTCATGAATGCCTGCAGACAGGTTTAAACAAGAGCTTGGAGGATTATTGTTAATATTGAGCTGAGTAAGTAATTCATCTTTAATAGAAGTGCTCTTATCCTGCTCAAGTTGTGCCCTACTCAACTTCACCGTCTTGCTTTTGAGTTCATTTTCTATATCTGCACGTTTTTTTTCACAATCATCTGCATTTGGAAAAAGTATTTGATTAATTTTGATAATTATTCAATATTATTTGTGTACATACTTAGATTCCTTTCGAATGATATTTTGTGCTGTGCCTCTGTTCTCTTTTCATGATAATGTTTTTGACAAGAAACTAGTAAAGAAAATATAACTTATGAGTTTTAATAAGGAACAAACTAATGTCGATACATACCCAACTTTTTGTGAATATTGTCAGATTCATTAATCAATTTCTTCATTTCCGAATTCTTATCATATGACTTGTCCTTCTCTGATATCAAAGCCATTCGACACGATACTTTAAAGGAGAACAATTGTATTGAAAATGACAATGGAATGTGAAATTCTTACAAAAAATGTTTTGATCGCTCTGACAATTTTTGATCCTCTCGTCACTGTGTTTTACGAAATTTGTGTTATTCAATTGACACGCATCTGCAAGAAATTTTTTCATTAGAAGTTAATTCATACAAATTATTATTGGACTTACTAATTTGATTTTGAAATTCTTTTGGTTCCTTCGAATTCTGCTGAAGTTGCAGCTTTAACTTTGTGTTTTCTTGTTGTTGTTCACTGACAGAATTAAGGCAAGTTGTGGGTTGTTGAGAACTTTGCTGAAAAACTGAAATTTTTATTATGAAAAAGCAGTTAATTTGATCATCAATTAAAATTTACACTGTTGGAGTATTGACTCAAAATTTGGAATTGTAGTTTTATTCTTATCGATCGCATTTTGAAAAGACCATAAAGTTGATTATAATAATTTCAATTCAAATATCTTTGTTTTTAATCATTTCTTCGAAACGTTCAGTATCTCTGGATTCCTTGATTATTTTGATATCTATTTGTGAATTCAATTTGGCAATTGTAATGTCTTTTTGCTTTAATTTGTTAATATTATCATTCATATTGGCCAGTATGTTATCTGATTGATTTTCAATCTGTGTTTGAAGTTTTAATATATCATCTTCCAAAGAATTTATATATAATATGTGTAGATATACTCTTCAATTTCTTCATCATGGAATAGCTTTAGCAGCTTAGTCTTATCTTCGAGAGGAAGGTTAAATAAATAAATCATTTCCATCACTGAAGATTCATTTTTCTCGTTTGGGGAATTAGTTGATGTTATGAAATTGCCATCAGTTGTTTGAGAGCTCACTTTCCATATTAACACAATTATAAGAAGAGCATCGAATAAACTGTAACACTTTAGGAAATTCATTGTGAATATAACAAGTAAGAAAGTTACAGTCGAGTGTGCTCGACTGTGAGATACCCGCTACCCATTTTTAATAAGGGCAAAATATTGGTATTATTTTCAAAATATACCGAAAATACTAAAAAATACTAAAAATATACCAAATGATATGTTTGGTATATCGATACAGCACACCATTCAAAATATACCATAGACGGCACAATATACCAGATATTCAGCCAAAGTAACTAAGACCCCTAGTAAGTAGGCGTGTTTGCCCATACAAAAGTATTTCTTTAATAACTTCCACAATTTTTATCTGATCGCAACCAAATGTTCAGGAATCATAATTACTATAGTTATTACTGTATATACCAAAATTCACAACCTTAGCTTTAAATTACGCTTGTTATTCGATTTTTTTGATTTGCGGGGGCGGAAGTGGGCGTGGCAAAAATTTGAAACAAACTTGATCTGCGTGCAAACATAACAAATGCTGTCGAAAAAAAATTATAGCTCTATCTCTTATAATCTCTGAGATCTAGGTGTTCATACGGACAGACACACAGACGGACAGACGGACATGGCTAGATCGTCTCGGCTGTTGACGCTGATCAAGAATATATATACTTTATAGGGTCGGAGATGTGTGTGTTGTTTTTGAGCTGTGGAGCAAAAGTTGAAAGCCCTGACCAAATAGTTTCTATTCGAATGGTGATCTGAGCTTTACTTCCAGATGTTCCATTGTTTTGGTAAAAAAATATAAATTAAATTTTAAAATTGCAAATCGTGACAGAAAACATAAGTATTGACGGACAAGATATATGTAGGATGACTTTATATTAACTAATGAAGTTTATTTACAACGGTTACATAGTTTAAACGACCATGTAATCATAAGTAAATTTACAACACAGTTTTTTTTTTCATCTAACACTATACATGTACGCATGCAATACATACATTAAATAAACAAAATAGAATACAACAAGTAAGAAAGCTACAGTCGAGTGTATTCGACCCATTTTGAATAAAAGCAATATATTTTGCGGTATTATTCTAAAAATATACGAAATATACCGCAAAAATATTAAAAATATACCAAATGGTATATATGGTATATCGATATAGTAGTTCAAAATAGTAGTAGTTCAAAATATACCATAGATGGCACAATATACCAGACTGTCAGCCAAAGCAACTAAGACCTCTAGTAAGTAGGCGTTTTTGCCCATACAAAAGTATTTCTTTAATAACTTCCACAATTTTTTTCTGATCGCATCCAAATTTTCAGGGCATTTCATTCTCGTCTCGTTCACACTGCTGTGCTGAGACTTTTTCACTCGCACTCATTGTTATGTTTAAAGACGGACAGCTTTTTCCGACGAGACTACCTTCTATAATTGTAGCATGCTTGCAGCTATCAGCTGATCCGCTGCAGCTTTCGAAGTGGTCGTGAGAAAGCTTTCAATGCTTTCGTGCAAGCTTTTTGCTGCCGGGTGACGATGCGGCGTGGATGAAATTTGTTTGGTGGCTTAACTTAACGTTAACGTGCCGTCTGATTTTTAGAGAAAAATCAGAGCATTAATGTATGAAACTTTTACAACTGCGGTGAAGAGTATTTACCCTGCCTTATTGGACGGCACCATACAAAATTCCAATGATTCTATCCGCCTGTTGGCTGCTGGCCGAAATGGGGGGGTGTTTACACACAATTTCTTTTCTCGCACTATTCACCATTTATTTACTTATGTCACTTTTGTCTTGGAGTTGGCGATATATATTATATATATTCTTTTTTCTCTACTTTGTGAGAATTGCCACGACAAAATGTTCAGGTGACTTGCGAGAATGATTGACCAGCACGAATGAAAAATATAAGCCTTGTCAAACGGACATTAAACTTTGATGCATTCTTATCTTCCCATTTTCTTTGTCATTCACCGCCTTTAGATGCATCTATCGCTAAAAATCTGTAAGCGATGTTGTTAAGTCCCACACACAGATGGCGTTAATAAATTATCTTAAAAATTTTTACTAACACTCACGGTTGCCATTCCAAAAAAATTTTTTGTACCAAAATTTGGAAAAAATGTTCCAATTTTAGCAAAAATGTACCAAACATTTATCACGAAAGATTTTTTGTATTTCACAAATTGTGATTCACAAATTGTGGATTACCATTTATCAATTGTAGCAAAAATATACCATACGAAATAACTGTTTACGTTGTGGGCCTTACATTGGCGCATACATATGTATTTTCTCAATTATCCTGTCAATTGTCATCGCAAATCGACTGTATGCGATATTTACCAGTATTAGTCATGGTTCAATTTCTAACTGATACAAAATTTGTGTTAAATTTGTTAAAATAATATATGTGAACATAAAATTTTATGAAAAATTTAAATACAGGCATAATAAAAATGTACCAAAATGTAAAAAAGTGATCCAATGTACCAACGCATAAAAAATGTACCAGTTTTGGTATACGAGGGTAGGCTGATAAATAGTCGGCCTAAATTCGTAAATATTTTATTCGATTAGTGTTTTCTATTAGCTGATTACTGTGAAAGTTTCATGCGGTTTTATCAACACCGGTAATTTTGGCGGGACTTTTCGCGCATTCACTTTTGCATTGTCGTCAACATGAATAAAATCGAATATCGTGCTATCATAAGATTTCTGTTTTTAAAAGAGAAATCCAACGACAATATTAATAATGAGTTAGACAAAGTTTATAAGGATTCAGCTCTATCGTTTTCAACAATAAAATATTGGACTGCTGAATTTAAACGCTGGCGGAAAAGCATTTTTGACGATGATCGCCCGGGTCGTCCCAGAGAGGTGACAACACCAGAAATTGTGGATAAAGTCCATGGAATGATATTGGATGATCGCCGAATCAAGCTGCGAGAGATTGCAAATGCTCTAAACATTTCTCGGGAACGCGTTGGAAACATTTTACACGAATTTTTACACATGAGAAAGCTTTTGTCAAGATGGGTGCCGCGATTGCTCACAATGGAAAATAAGCGCAACCGCTTGCACATTGCGAAGGAGAGTTTGGCATTGCTTAACGCAAACAAACACCAATTTTTTCGTCGTTTTGTGACTGTTGACGAAACCTGGATTCATCACCATACACCAGAGAGTAAGGAACAGTCAAAGCAATGGATTTCTACTGGAGAAACGGCACCGAAAAAGGCAAAGATCGGTTTGTCGGCCAACAAGGTGATGGCAATGGTTTTCTGGGATGCCCGAGGTGTAATTCATGTGGATGATCTGGAAAAATGCAGAACAATTACGGGAGAATACTATTCCAATCTCTTGGGACGATTTGATTCGGAGCTGTAGAAAAATAGCCGCACATGGCGAAGAAAAAAGTTTTGTTTCACCAGGACAATGCTCCCGCTCACAAGAGCGTTGTCGCCATGTCGAAATTGTGTGAATTGCACTACGAAATTCTACCCCATCCACCCTATTCTCCAGATTTAGCACCCTGTGACTATTATTTATTTCCAAACTTAAAAAAATGGCTTGTGGGTAAGAAATTTCATTCAAATGAACAGGTAATCTGTGAAACAAACGCCTATTTTGAGGACCTGGACAAATCCTATTTTATGGAAGGTATTGGGGAACTGGAGGATCGGTGGTCCAAGTGCATACGTCTAAAAAGAGATTATGTTGAGAAATAAAAATGCAAAATTAAAAAAAAAAACGTTTTTTCTTTGTAATGCCGACTATTTATCAGCCCACCCTCGTATAGAGTCGGATGCCTTCTTCTGCCTGTTACATATATTTCCCTCCGGCACAAAGTTATAATACCCTTCTACTCATGGGTAGCGGGTATAAAAATCTGTTACATATAGTGGCATGTAAAGCTCAACGAATATACTTTTTTGATATACCATATAGAATGGCAAGAAGAGATCAAAGCAATGTATTGGCAACAGAAGCGCAAATTGCACTAACATTACTCTGCAACAAGTTTTTAAGCTGTTATAACTTAATGCAAATACCCTATATAAATCTTGATCGAATTTGAACAGATTGACATAAATTTTAATTAAAAGCATTTTTATTAATCTTGTCAAAAATATAAACGAAATACTCTATTTAAAAACACAAAGTCAATTTGAATTAATATATAAGCATATATAGTAAAAATTGTGCTCTACAATATTAGCAAAAGAAAATTAAAAATGTTATAAAGTATTAAATATGTATTAAATATGTATTATTATTCAATACTCATTACAGTATGGACGAATTTTCATAGCTGCGGAAGTTAATTTATTATAAGACCAGAGCATTTCACCATTGTAAGGCGCGTTTAGGTTGCTGTAATAATCGGAATGTTATTGAAATTAATTAATAATTATAAACAACTCACCTGCCATCACAATACCAATACCACCAGCCACCCATGCCATTTTTAGCGCAATTTTCATAAGCATTTGGATTATTTTTTTTATCATATGTTGAAAATTTCGTATTAACTTTCGCTGCTAACGAATTTATGTTAAATGGATATATGTTGCTTCCCTTTATAAATTTTCCTAATGCTTCCAATTTGTATAGGGAATCTGAATTGCCTACACGAAAGTCGTCATATTCAACAAAACTTGTGAGCCCATAAATTGTCATTGAAATATTTAGCTGGGTACGACCTGAACTTGTCAACAGATGCAGTTTTTCTAATCCAATCCAAAAGTCTCCATCCAAGTCTCCAAATCCATCCACGTATTCCTTCCACTTTTTATCAAAATCTTGTTCTCCATTAATTCGACGCTGAATGATCATCCAACCATCATCATCACAAAGAACATTACAACTTTTATTATTTGGAAGTTGAATTTCTTGAATACCAGGACTCAAATTTAAACAAGACGTTGGTAGAATTGTTACGGACTTCTCTTGAATCTTTGTACTGCTTTCATTTAATTCATCATCTAGTTTATGATTAATTTCATATTTAATAGAATTAAATTTCGTCAATTCCGCTTGTAAATCTGTCAAATTCAGTTGAGTGACTCTTAACTGATTTTCAATGTACGAACTGTAACTTTTACAGTTATCTGCATTAAAAAACAAATATAGTATAAAATTTAACATCATTATTTATTAAATCGCCATACTTAGCTCATTTTGGATTAATTTTCTATTCTCAATCTTTTTTTGCATATCTTCTTTACTCTTTTGACATTGGTCTGGAAACAAGAAATTGAATAAATTTTATGAATGGTCGATATAATTTTTCTTACTTAATAATCTTTGTTGATCATGATTATATTTGGCCAAATTTATATTATTTAATTCGCAATCATCTGAAAGAAATGTGATATTATTTCCTGATTGTTTTATATAAAATCTTATTAATGAACTTACTGAGTTGACTTTCTAGATACGTTATTTCAATTGTATTGTTCTGAAGCTGTGAATTTAACTTTGTATTTTCCTGCTGTAGTTCATTCACAGAATTAATGCACGTTGCGTCTAGTTTTGAATTTTGCTGACTAACTAATTTGTAGATTAGAATTAATTTGTGCAATTATATTACGTTTAACAAAAGCTTACTCTTATTGTTTCCCGACTCCACCAATGATGTTACATTTTCAAAAGGTTTTATAATTGATTGCAACTTGTCTATTAGCTTTTTGTAATCTTCTAGTTGCTGATTATTTTTATTGATTTCATTTTCTTGAATCTTCAAGAGTGATTCCTTCTCTTGTATTTTAGCGTTTTTCTTAGCAATAATCTCATTTTTAATCTTTAATTCGATTTCGTTATCTTTGATTTTCAACTGGAGAATATCTGCGTGATTTTTGCTCTGCTCTCGACACTGATTTAATTGATTCTCCAAAGATGAAATGTAATCTCTTGTAGAATTTATTGCTTCCTCAAAGTTTAGATTTTTTTCGTTGTCGTGAATTTGAGCTTCCAATTGTCTTATTTTTTTCTCATTTTCTTCAATTTTTTTCTCAGTGTCTTCATTTAATTGTATGCTCCCTGTCCATCTTGGTGCAACGATTAAAAAAACCGTCAACAACTTCAGAAATTTCTGCATATTTCTTTATATTTTTAAAAAACACATCCGTCGGCTGCTAATTGTAATTTATAACTAATTTGTATTTGCAGCTCAAAGTCAAAGAATAGTTTAATCATAAATGTAGTATTCCGGGAATTCCAATGCTATCAGCGATCAGCGTCGTAGTCGAAAATGTTCTTTATAATAAGTACATACATACATATGTACATACATACATATGTATATGCCTTCTATATTCGTTCATGTCAAACCTCTATCGTTATTGGAAGAACATATTAAAACAAGTGAGAAAGCTATATTCGAGCGTGCTTGGTGATCAGTTTGAATAAAACCCAAACATTTTCAAAGAGGAAGCGGGCAAGAACAAGTAAGAAAGCTATATTCAGGTACCCATATTGAGTAAAACCATATTCTACAAAAATCAGGTTATCATGTTAAATTCTTCATGTTAATTTAAAGTTACGCTTCACTAATTACGAATTATATTCATTAGAATGCGTCCCTTATTTGTGTCCATAATAAAAGAATTTCAATCATATGTTGAAAATGGCATTTTTAAATGATGTTGTAAGGCATTCATATCCTCCTCCTCGTTACATTTAATTTAAAAGTATTTCAAATAATCTTATCAAAAATGTAGACAAAGTATTATATTTCTAAAAAGGAACTGTTATCTGTCTTAGCAGATAAAACAATATATTAGCAAAAAAAAAAAATACATGTTTTTGTATGACATTAAATTGATATTAGGCTGATTGCAAGTAAGAAGTGAAGCGATAATATTGGGCAAAAACGAGCGATGAATGTTTCAATAGAATTGCTGGAAAGAGTTCAGAGTGAGAGCGAAGCGAAGCGAGAGCTAAAGCAAAGAGAGAGAGAGAGAGAGAGAGAGAGAGAGAGAGAGCAATTCGCAAACCGCTTTCTCGCTTCATCTCGTTTCTCTTAAGGCTTTCACTATGCCATCTTCCCATCTTTGTTCGCTTAGTTTTGCTTCTTGCGCGCACCCTGACATCAGCCTTTAAGGTAAACTTTAAATAATAAAAGAGTTCAATATGTAGAAAACGGGCGAATCCGCATAGTTACGGAGATTGCTGTAGCATAGGACCAAACCAGTTCACCATTGTATGGCGCGTTTAAATTGCTGTAAAATAAACAAGTTACTTTTTTGAAATTTATTTTAATTTTATTGAAACTCACCTGCTACCACAGTTAGCCGTATACCACCAGCCACCCATGCCATTTTCAGCGCAATTTGCATAATTATTTTTATCGTATGTTGAGAATTTCTTATTCACATTACTATTAAACGAATTTTTATTAAATGGATAAATATTCTCTCCTTTTACAAATTTTCCTAATGATTCCAATTTGTATAGGGAATTTGAACTGCCTACACGAAAGTCTTCATATTCAACAAAACTTGTATATCCATCAATTGTCATTAAAATGTTTAGCTGGTGACGATCTGAACTTGTGAGCAGATGCAGTTTTTCCAATCCAATCCAAAACTCCCCATTTATGTCTCCAAATCCATTCACGTATTCCTTCCATTTTTTATCAAAATCTTGTTCACCATTAATTCGACGCTGAATGATCATCCAACCATTATCATCACAAAGAACATTACAACTTTTTTTATTTGGAAGTTGAATTTCTTGAATACCAGGACTCAAATTTAAACAAGACTTTGGTAGAATTGTGACGGGATTCTTTTGAATCTTCTTCGTCAACTCCTTTTGTAAATCTGTCAAATTCAGTTGAGTGACTCTTAGCTGATTTTCAATATCTGAACTGTAATTTTTACAGTTACCTGCATTAAAAAAGAAATTAGTATACAATTTAAAATAAGTATTTATTGAATGGTCATACTTAGCTCCTTTTGGATTATTTCTCTATCCTCAATCTCTTTTTCCATAACTTTATTACTCTTTTGACATTGGTCTGTAAACAATAAATTGAATAAATGTTATAAATTGTCGATATAATTATTCTTACCTAATGATTTTTGTTGATCATGATTATATTTAACAAAATTTGTGTTGTTTAATTTGCAATCAGCTGAAAGAAATGTGATATTATTTGCTGATTCTTTTATCGAAGTTGTATTACTGAACTTACTGAGTTGACTTTTTAGATGTGTTATTTCCATTGTATTGTTCTGAAGCTGTGAATTTAACTTTATATTTTCCTGCTGTAGTTTGTTCACAGAATTAATGCACGTTGCGTCTAGTTTTGAATTTTGCTGACTAACTAATTTGTGGATTAGAATTAATTATTGCAATTATATTGTTTTTAACACAAACTTACTCTTATCGTTTCCCGACTCCAGCAAAGATATAACATTTTCACAAGGTTTTATAATTGATTGCAAGTTGTCTAGTAGCTCTTTGTAATCTTCTAGTTGCTGATTATTTTTATTGATTTCATTTTCTTGAATCTTCAAGAGTGATTCCTTCTCTTGTATTTCAGCGTTTTTCTTAGCAATAATCTCATTCTTAATCTTTAATTCGATTTCGTTATCTTTGATTTTCAACTGGAGATTATCTGCGTGATTTTTGCTCTGCTCTCGACACTGATTTAATTGATTCTCCAAAGATGAAATGTAATCTCTTGTAGAATTTATTGCTTCCTCAAAGTTTAGATTTTTTTCGTTCTCGTAAATTTGAGCTTCCAATTGTCTTATTTTTTTCTCATTTTCTTTAAATTTTTTCCCAATGTCTTCATTTAATTGTATGCTTCCTGTCCATCCTGGCGCAACGATTAGAAAAACCGTCAACAACTTCAGATACTTTTGCATATTTTTTTGATTGATTATAAAAAAACACATCCGTCGGCTGCTAATTGTAAATTATTACTAATATGCATTTGCAACTCACAGTCAAAGCGCAGTTTAATCATATAGACGCTTATATATATCATATAGAAGCTTATATGTATGTACTATATGCCAGAAATTCCAATGCTATCAGAGCAATGCAGTGATCAGAGTTAAAGTCAAAAATGCTTTTTAATATAAGTACACACATTTATACCCTTCCGAATGCGTTCATGTCGAACCTATTTCGTTGTCAGAAGAACATATTAAAACAAGTGAGAAAGCTATATTCGAGCGTGCTCGATGACCAGTTTGAATACGAACAAGTAAGAAAGCTACAGTCGCGTGTGCTTGACTGGTAGATAGCCGCAACTCATTTTAAATAAAACAATAATCTATAAATGAACCAAAAATATGTCACAAAAGACTAAAATGTACCAAAGACTATATTCGGAAATATATCTTAGAAAAACAAACAAAAAAACTGATTTTTAATTGAATAATATATCAAGTAGAGGATCTTTAATATTCATCAGTGTAAGGGCGAATTTCCATTGTTACACGTTGTATTTTAAGCCATCTCCAGTATATAACATCATAAGGCGCATTTAGGTCACTGTAAGATTATCAGATTAAATTATTCATATTCATATACAGTTAAACTTCACTAACCATTGATTAAAATTTTCTGAATACCACCAGCCTGCGTTCATGGTTGGCCAATTATTAGAATTTGTATCGACTATTGAAAAAGGCATTTTGACATGATTTTCTAAGGCATTTAAATCTATCTCTCCCGTGAAATTTCCAATTGATTCCAATTCATATAGAGACTCTGAATTTCCAATCTTAAAGTCATCATATTCCAAAATTACTTCTTTTTCTTCTTCTTTTTTTTCTATAAAAACTTTCAACTTGTGACGCGTTGCATTGGTAATTAGATGCAGATTTTCCAACCCCATGAAAAACTCTCCATGAATGTCTCCAATTCCATCCACATATATCTGCAAATTCTTATTGAAGTCTCCACTTCCATCGATTCGTCGCTGAATAATCATCCAACCATCCGAATCGCATAGCACATAATATGGATTTCCATTTGGAAGTTGAATCTCTTGAATACCAGAAGTCAGGTTTAAACATGAGGTGGGAAGACTTCTGGAAGGAATTGATGATCCGGATATTTGTTGATTCTTTGTAAAGCAATCGTTTAACTCATCATCCTTAGAACTGAGTTTATTCTTAAAGAACTCTTTCCACGAATTGCAGTATTTAAACTCGGTTTGTAATGTGCTTAGTGATTTTTCCAAGTCGGCTAGTTTATATTGGCAATCCATAGTGTCATATTTATAGCGTTCTAAAATCAAACTGAATGTAGAATGTAAACGTCATAATAAAAAATGCAATGTTCCATACCTAATTCCATTTCTATGAACGATGTTCTCACCATTTGCTCTTTGTTTATCTCTAGAAATGTTATACAAAAATAAAAATTGTTTTGTTAATGTTTTTTCGGAACTTACTTTGTTCATTTTTCAGCATTTCAATTTCACTATTTTGCTTCTCAGCTGCAGACTTCAACATAGTAATTTCTAGATAATCTGTAATTAATTAGGTTATTAAATTTCATTTACATTAACTATATTTATTTCATTTAAATTTACCCTCTTCCTTTTCCGACTTCATCCTTGCTATTTCTTCATTTTTTATATTGATGGTTGATTGCAACTTCGTTACTTGATCTTTATAATCGGCAACTTGTTCTTTAGTTTTTAAAAGTTGATCTATTTCAGTATTCAAGAGTCTTAATTTATTTTCCAACTCAGCATTTTGCTTAGCGATAATCTCATCACTTTCCTTTAATTTCAATTCAATGTTAGCGGTATTCAACTGGATATTTTGTATTTCTCTTAATATAACTGATAGGGAATTTTCATTGTTTTCAGTTTTGTTAAGTAACTTGTTGCTGACATCAGTTGGTTGTGTGTTGACTGTCCATATTTGCACAATTACAAGGACAACAGCGAATAATCTGAGATACTTTCGCATATTGGAATTTTCAGAGGGAATTCAAGATGCACAACCGTTTACCACTTGCGACGAATAACTTCTAAATTTTATGAATAGTTGAAACTAAATTTAATAGCATTAATTTGGGTCTAACCTAACGCTATCAGTGTCGAAGTAATCAACTTAAAACAATCAACATTACGCGAGTGCGTACTCTATTTTAAAAAAAAATTGTGTTTCCTGGGAAAAAAAAAATAGGAAGTTTCTCTAGCTAATCTTGACAACAACAAAAAAATGTAGTACTCAACAAAATATTAAATGTGATATGCATACCACATATTAAACTATAAAAATTCGGTATATGAGCTCGCAAATGCCACTTGAATTATCGAAATGTTCGCAAATTTGTATTCAAGTACAAATTTAATATATTTTTGCATATAACAAAATTATAGATAAACAACTAATAAATTAATATAATTATTCTGTTGTTTTTATACCCGCTACACATAGGGTAGAAGGGTATCTTTGTGCCTCCAGGAAATGCATTTAACAGTCAGAAGAAGTCATCTTCGACGCTATAAAGTCTAGACGATATAGGCAGATCCGTATGTCTGGCTGTCTGTCCGTCTGTTCGAATGAACCTGTAGATCTCAAGGACTATAAGAGATAGAGTCAGCACTTTTTATGTTTGCACACCCACGCAAATTGACAAAAATCGAATAACAGGCGTAATTTCGAAGCTAGAGTCAAATTTTTGTATTTATGTGTGTTTTCACATTCCCTTTGATTCACTTGTTAATTGAAATAAAATTAATTTAACAAAATACGCGATTCAAATTTAGCAAATATTATTAATGTGTATTCAGAATTTATATGTGAAATTAAACAGAAGATAAGATAACATCGATATTGTAAGAACTGCTAACAATTCCATTTACATTTCGCTTTACACCATCCTTTTTTAAAGAAAGTAATTCCGTTGCATTGTATAGCGCATTTTTCATTAATGCTCAGCCGATTGTTGAGTTCTGCATTGTTCTTTTTATACTCATCTAACGAAAAAAATAAATATAGATTGATTAATTGGTTGATGCTACATAAATAACTGCTCTTGAATTGATTTCCTTTAAAGACGATACTTACCCAAAGCATTATTCAATTCGTTAATAGTCGCATTTTTATAAATAGTCTTAATTCTTTGCGATTCCAATTGCTCTTTACAAGATTCGACTAAACTGTTGATGTTTGCATCCTTTGTTTTATAAGAATCTACCACAGCAATGTATGTTGAAATTAGACGATTATCATGATTAATTATTCATTAAAACATACCAAGTTCTGTTAGAATTTCTTCCCTATTCTTCTGACATTGGGCTAGAATGTGGAATACGATAGAACTTAGATTTTTCAACTGTAATATATTTAAGAAGATACCTACTCCATAGATTCTGATTACCCTCAGATACTTCTTTCAGTTCCTTAATAGTCACATTCTTATAAGTGGACTCATTTCTTTGCGATTCCAAATCATTCTGACACGATTCTGTAATTAACGTAATTTTGATTAGTATTTAATTTACATTTCAATGTGATTCACTTACCTAATATTATTTGTTGATTACTTTGATATTTTTTGAAGTTTTCATCCTTTAATTTTACTAAATTCGTATTATTTAATTGGCATTCATCTGGAAAAAGGTAATTTCAATTAGGTTTACTCAAATTAGATGTTCAATCTAGCATACTTAGTGTCTTTTCGACTGATATCTTTTCCTCTTCCGTCTTTTGCAAATTCATATTGTTCTCTTGACATTGATCTAGCAAAGTTAATAAAACTTATTTAAATTCTGTCATGTAATAAGTAAAGGGTAACACTTACTCAACTGAATTTTATTATTATCAGCTTCTATTTCCATTTCCTTAATTCTGACATTCATATAATTTATGTCATTCCATTGAGATTCTAAATTATTTTATAGGGTTAAGCGAGAAGATTTCAATGGTGAGTGATATCTCAAAGTTGTATTCAATTAAGTAAAGTGAACACGTACCCAACAGTTTACGATTAGCCTCAGCTACTTTTTCATACCGTCAATAGTGACATCCTTTTCGTTGGAGTCAAACCTTTCTGACTCCAAATCCATCTGACACGATTCTGTAAGGTAGCAGATTTGCATTCAGAATTGTACTAACAAGTTAAATTCTTATTTAATAAACCTTCTTGGTTGCCCATATCATCATTCAGATGGTCTAATTCTTGAATTGTTAATTCGCATTCATCTGAAAAAATATGTATATTAAGTGTACTAATTTCTTTATTATAAGTATGACTAAACTTACTTTTTTCATTTTCCAGTTGTTGAATTTTATCATTAAGCTTTTGAACCTCAGACTTTAATATTTTGTATTCGGCTGCTTGTTTTTCAATTTGGTTTTTATATTCGTCTAGTTGCTGATTAGCTTTATTGGTTTCATTTATTTGAAGTTCCAGGAGCATTAATTTTTCTTCCATTTCTCCACATTGCTTTAATTGATTTTCTATAGGTGCGATGTATGCTTTTGTAGAATTTACGCCTTCATCAAGGTTAACATTTTTTATTTGTAAATTAGTATAATTTAGAATTTCTTTGGGCAGAGATATACTCGCTGTGCATGTTGGCACAAGAATAAATAAAACCGCCAACAATTTCAAAAATGTCTGCATATTTTTTATATTTCTCTGTTTTTAAAAACACGCTTGCTCACTTTTTAATGCCGATTACAACTGCAAATCTATTCTGAACTAAGGCACTCTTTTATACTAAATACAAATGTTCTTATTGACTCATTTCCGCAAAATTGTCGTAAGTAGAAAAATTAAGATTATTCTAAAATGAGTCATTCATAATTTTGTTTTTATACCCGCTACCTATAGGGTAGAAGGGTATTATAACTTTGTGCCGACAGGAAATGTATGTAACAGGTAGAAGAAGGCATCTCCGACCCTATAAAGTATATATATTCTTGATCAGGGTCAACAGTCGAGACGATCTAGCCATGTCCGTCTGTACGTCTGTCCGTATGAACACACAGATCTCAGAGACTTTAAGAGATAGAGCTATAATTTTTTTTCGACAGCCTTTTTATGTTTGCACGCAGATTAAGTTTGTTTCTGCCATGCCCACTTCCGCCCCTGCAAATAAAAAAAATCGAATAACAAGCGTAATTTTAAAGCTAGAGTTATTGATATACGACTACATTCAAAATTTAATAAAAGTAAAAAAATGCTATATTATATATATATTCGGTACAATATACCGAAATAATCTTCCGAAACCTATTGAAGTCTGTTTTTGGTATATTGATATACTACTAGACTCAAAATATACGACATTGTCAACGAAAGCAACTAAGTCTATTTTATAATCAAACAATTATTTTATAATCAAAAGATTCAAATTATTTTATATTTTAATACAAATATTAATCAATTCAGTGGAACCCTAAAAATTTAATTTATTAAATCCAACATTATTATTTAATGTCATCATTTAATGTTGCTTCAGAAATTCTATCAATTTCGAACAGTCTAAGTCAGAGGTCATGTTAAGCGAGATTCTGTTAGAGAAAACCCCATTCAAAGCTTTTAGCACGGTATCGATTTAAAGTTTAGCCGATCAAATGTAAACATATAACATACAACTAATGCTTATCATAGAACTTCGCCATTCTTTGCTTCACATTCATTTATTATTAGAATTTTATATCGAATCGTACGTAAGTATGACATTCCAAAGAAACTTAAGCTGACATTCCAAGGAAACTAAAGCTGTTATCTCAAATAAAGAATTATTCTTTATTTGCCCAAATTATATTATACTTATGAAAGAATTTTTTTCACATAAATTAACTGTTGAAATTATGGCAGAAATTTCCATTATGTTTTCTTTTAACGAACTAATATAACAAGAGTTTATAATCCAAAATAGTATATGTAACTAACGTAACTAAAACCCGATCTTTTTCTTCTTCTCTGAATTCATAATTTTAATAGTTGAAAAATACAATATCAATGCAATTATTTTGCTAGATAATATTTTCAAATGAAATGTTTAAGACAAAAGGTTAAGTCTCTTCATAATCCATTTGGGTATGGGCGAATCTTCATGACTACGGACTTCACATCAAAGTATTCCCAACGTATGAAACCATTGAATGGAGCATTGAGATTGCTATAAAATAATTAAAATTAAATTATTTGCCTTAATTTATTGATAAATTAAACGAACCTCACTCCACAATCGTTTGGATACCACCAACCACTCCTGAAAATATTGGCGCAATTGTGATGAGATGGAGATCGATTTTGATCGTATGTTGAGAATTCCTGATTGACATTCAATCTTAAAGCATCACATGCATTGCCGGTAAACTTTCCTAAAGATTCCAATTTGTAGTGCGATGTTGAGTTGGCAATCGCAAAATCATCATATTGTGCCACAACTGAGCCCCAATCAAATTTTAATGTGATATGCAACACTTGACGTGTTGAACTGGTGAAAAGTTGCAGTTTCTTCAATCCAATGAAAAAGTCAGTTCGAGAGATACCAAATCCATCCTCGTATTCCTGCCAGCTCTTATTAAAGTCTTCCTCTCCATTGGTTCGCCGCTGAATGACCACCCAACCAGCATCGTCACAAAGCACAAAATTAGACGACTTATTCAGTGGTTGTATTTCTTGAAAACCAGCAGACAAATGTAAACAAGAGCTTGGAAGAATTCTCAGGGGAGTTGAGGGAGTAGTGCGATCACGTTCTTCCTTCCATTTACGTCTCAACACACGCGCGTTTTCAATTTCTTCCCAATGTGAACTCACTATGCATATTTCCACAATTATAAGAAGTAATGCGTAAAATTGTTGGCACTTTTTCATATTGGAGGTTTAAAAGCGAATCCGATTTTCACAATCGCTTGGCACTTGGGACCACGAGCTACTGAAAATAGTATAAAGTTCGCAGCCGCGCTGAAGTAAAATAATATCTTAAGCTCATGCTAAGCAACAAAATGTTATCAGTGGGGACGCTATCAATTTTTAATATACTAAAACACATTATAATGTTAATGCGACAGCAAGTTCCGGCGTCAAACAAATTCAAATTTATTCCAGAAAATAAATGTACACTGAAAAAATGTTAAAAAAGTAAATTTTTATCAAATCTCAATGCTTTTCTTAATCTTTAGTCTTAGTATACGTTATAATTTGTAGTATATTTACAATGAAAAAATATCACACGCACTCCTAAATCGCTTACCATCTGTTATTCTTATAGCAGAAGAGTAATTCAAACTTTTCTTATAAATCGAAAAAAATATAAATTATTTAATTTATCAGAGAACATTAAACTACTCTTTATAATTGGACCACTTTTATTAAAGTTATTATTTAGGTAAAAAAAAAGTGCAAATAAATCTCACTGTCACCTCAAAAACAATTTATTAATTTCCTCAATAGCGGATTTCCTTCGCTCCTGAAACTTTTCATTTTCATTGCAGCTGCACAATGAGACGAGAGTATCACTGACCAGTCTTCGTGTTATTCTCGAGTTTTATGACCTTTTTATTGGCACCGTTTGCCAATTCGCTGACTGTCTTGCCTGAATTGCTGCGCTGCAGTGCAGAGAAGCAGCGCAATGACCGTTAAGCATTAATGTCCTGTGGCAATCGACATCGAACTGTGTGTGGAGAACTTTTACGTGTTTGCATATTTTATGGGGTCGTCTGACAGTCTGCCAGTCTGCTAGTCTGCTAGTCGAACTTTAATTGGTACATTCGAACAATACCAATAAATGCCAAAAACAGTTGCAGCAGCAGCGAGCCAAAAGTTTGATGTGCATTGACCGGGATTTTTATGGGAGTTCGGGAGGGAAACGACGACTGGAGCTAAATCGCCACTGAAAGCAAACCCAAATCAACTCAAGGGACACAAGGGGAAAGGGGGCTGTAACAAACCGCAAGGATAACAACGGCTTTTAGCCGTTTTCCCGCTGCAGCAGCCGTTTTCCACTCCTCCAGTTGCAAGTTGCGGTTGCGGCTGGCCGTAGACAACGAATCCAGTTAACAATTCAATGAACGCAATTACAAGCGACCAGGTTGCAGGTTTGGGTGGCAGTTGCACGTTGCCAGGACAGCGATTAGAGACGCGTTCAAATTAAACGTTTACAACATATTGTTGCTGGCCAGTCGCCCATTACACCCATGTCTCTATCTCCCCAACCCCCTCTGGAAGTTTGTGGCCAAAAAACGTGGCCATAAATGCTTGGCCCAAAATGGTTGGTTGTGCATAATTTATGCGCTCAATTCGCCGCTGCATTCAAATGCCTATATAGCACATTCTCTTTCCCTTTCTTAGTGGCATTTGTTGCCAAGCTTTTGTGGCAACAGCTGACGCAGCGCTTCCGATTAATTAAAGCCATTTTATTGACGCAGCATGTCGCCCACTCGCATATTTCTTTATTTTCTATTTTCTATTTGCGATATGCCATTTTGATTTTTGCTCTTGTTTCTATTTTCCTCCTGCGGTTTGGTCTCACACTTTTCTCCAAATAAGCGACGTGCAAATTATTTGATGGCTAACAATTTTTGGCATAGAACAAAAGGTATAACAAAATATTTATTACATTTTCCCATTATTTAAAGGTGTAACAGATTGCAACTCTATTCAGAGGTTGGTTATATATGTGCAAATGCACAGAAAAAATATTGAATTAAACCTAGGTGTCAACATTTACTTTAGTTTTGGCAATATTTATAAATAAATAAATTAAAAATAAATAAATTAATTAAAAAATAAACACGTAGTTCCTATAAAATTTTTCAAAAATAGATATAGATTCATATAAAAATTTAGATTTTAACAGCAATATACGGAAAAAGGAAAAACTCGACAAATAAACCTTACAACCATTCTTTGTTTTACTTTAAGAAATCTGATAAGCACATAATTATACATAAAATTGTATTGAATATAAAATTTCATACAAAAATAATTGCTGCACATTCATATTTTATGAATTTATAAATTCAATATGATTTGTGTATAATTTTATGTTAATTAATTTGCCTTTTTTTAAACTGCAAAAGTTAGCTTTTATTTATTTATTATTATTTCTTTGTTTTTCAAAATCTGTAGGTTTATTTTAGTAAAAGAAAAGAAATAAAAATTTATAATGATCCCATAACAATGATATTAATTTTTCCTGAAACATTTGGATGATTAGGTAAAAGAAGAGTGAATTCATTCTCCAGACTCCAGGCTAAAATATTATTATTTCAGGTATTATTATCAGATTAATACAACCTGTTTTCTTGTATAATAAATTTTTCAATCTGGATTTCTTCCAAAAGATCCAAAAGCTTTCAAACTCAAGATATTTAATCTTGTTTCAAAACGTCATCTTTTCATACTGAGTACAACTATTATTTTCACTTATTTATAAACTTCAGATTCTTGAAAAAGCCTTTACCTCGATATTTCGATCGCATGAGATTTTCAGCATCAGTGATAATTCAACTAATATGTGTCTTGGCATATGCAACTCCATTAAGTGCTCAACGTATCCTAGTACCATGGGAGCGTCAATGCCAGTGGCTAATCCGCATTCAAAGCGTCTGTCAACATGAAGCACGTGCCACGTTGCGTCATCGTCGTCGTCGTCGTCGATGACAAAGTTTGTCGCTGCCGCAACCGTCACGATGCCAGCTCCGTTGCCGTCTTGCCAACTGCTTAATCAATTACGCAACTTTGTAACAACATGCAGCCAGTTCGAAGTCGAAGCTGAAGCTGTAGCTGAAGCAACACAAGCTGTAGCTGGCAGTCAGAACGGAGCTGCAAACTCCGGGACCGGAAAACCCCGAGCACAACTCACAACTCAGAACTTGCAACTTGGGCATTAGGCTAAGCAAAGGCAAAGAAAAACGTCAGCTTTTGCCGGGGAGGCGCGCCACTAAATTGACAGCTGCAGCAAGCACCTTTTACTGAGGCTGCATGCCCCATCTTGTGGCAGTGAGTGGAGTGAGTGGCTTAAACAGAAGCAGCAGCAGCAGCAACTTTTCGAAAGTATTTTAAATTGCACGTCGCTAAAGTCGAAAATAGTTTAATTAAAATGCATGTGAAGCATTTTCTTTTCAACATTTTCCCCCTCAAACCCCTCAAATGAACCCCTCATACAGTTGGCATGCATAATCAAATTAACGTGATCTCTCAACGAAGCTGCGCGCAGAACTTCAGAAAAGTGTTCTTAATTGCAGTATGATGATATATGAATTGCAGAATGCATTCAGCATATCAACTTTGTGCAGCGATAAATGAGCCTCAACTTGAGCGGGTAAAAAGTTCTTTTCGGTAGTAAATAAGTATAAAACACTTCATTCGAAGACCGATTTGCGAGTGTGGCAAACTCCTTGTTAAATAAAGAACATCTGAAAATGATACAGTCGAAGTATTAAACTTCTATCAAAGTGTCTTCAAAGAGATAATGTAAAAAAGTAAAAAATGATTAAAAAGATTGTATACAATATATTGATACACACTATATTTATATCACACATTAGTGACGTAATTATAGTTTATATATAATATTAAAAAAAAATTAAATATTAAATTTTAACTAAAACATTTACATGTAATATAACATACTAACTATATTTATTGATCGCATCGAAATAGTCCACTTAATAATCAACTTTACATTTAACAAGTAACAAAGCTACAGTCTTTGAATAAAAAAGAAAACTGTGCAGTATTGTTCTTAATACTGAAATATACCGAAGACCGTATTTGGTATATCGATGAAGTACCATTTTCAAAATATACACCAGTTTATATTATTGTATTTTAGTATTTTTGAAGTATATTATTCTAAAATTTTACCAAATAATATACCACAAAAGTACTAAAATATACCGAAGGCAATATCGATGAAGTACTACATTCGAAATATACTGTAAAGGTGAAAATATAGCACTTTGTCATGCAAGCTAAAACGCGATTGCATATAAAATACATGCTAGTGACACTTTATAAAATAATCTCTTCCTTACAAAATCAATTTTTATATTTAATTTTAAATAATGATAGATTTCGAATTCACATACTTTTCAATTAATGATAAAATTAATATAATATGAGCGTCTTCAAAATCAAGTATAAATATCACAATTTATTTAAAATTAAATTAGATTAGTAAAATACTTCTATTACCACAAAACATACATCAATTCAGTAAATATGTATTTAAGTAATTAAGTAATTTATAAAATATCCCTTTTAATATAAAATTTACATAAAATTTAGAAGAAAATTTTGTTCGACTAGCCAAACGTAAATCGATCACAGTTGTCATAAGGCGGCAGACCAAAGAGCTCCGGCTGAAAGTCGGCCATTGAATGCAGGACAATTGTTGCATCCTTGGTCTGCTCCTCAGGCACACGAGGATCAGGTATCATGACCACCTGCATGCCCGCAGCCAAGGCAGCCTGCTTGCCAATAGGCGAATCCTCAAAGACCAGACAACACTGAGGCTTGGGCTTGGGCTTAAATCGCGATGCGGCTAAAAGAAAAATGTCTGGAGCAGGTTTGCCATGCACCAGCTCGGGATCATCGCCGCAGACAATGTGACGAAAGGCGGGCATTAGATCGCAATGTGAACCAGCCTTATGAACAAATACTTTGCGCTGTGCTGAGGTGCCAATGGCCATCGGCACACGATGATGATGGAGATGAAGTATGAGATCTTTTACCCCCGGCATCAATTCCACATTCCCCATCTGACGATGCACTTCCTCATTGAACATTTGCTCGAATGTGGCGCCATCAATGGGCAATTTGAGTTTCTCAACCAGAAATCTAGTTGACTTGGAAGTTGGCATTCCCATGCATTGCAGCTTCAAGTCGTAAGTGTATTTCTCTCCATAGGGTCGCAATAAATTGGAGACGGCTGTCTCGTACTGCTTCTCAGTATCTATAGAAGGCATATCTTTTTTAACTACTTTCTAAATTAGTATTAAATACTGAGGTAAACTAACCCATCAAAGTTCCATCATTATCAAAAATGCAGTGCGTCACTTTGTGTAGACATTTGTCTTGAGCTGGTGACATCTTTCCTGAGATTCCTCCGCCTACAACATGTAAACAATTTACAAAAAAAAATAAGAGAAAAAACTATTGTATTTAAAATTGCCAAGAGAAGGGCAACTGAGTTGACAAATTAGTAAATATGTTTAACATATTTAAGCAGCGATAATCAAGTTCCTATTGCCTTTTTTAAATTCTTTATAAAACAAGAATGAAAGCTACAGTCGAATGTTGAATAAAGGTAAAAATACTAAAATAAACCAATGGCCATATTTGGTATATCGTTGAAATACTACATTCAAAATATACTATAGAAGTCAAAATATACCAAATTGTTAGCCAAAACTTCTAAGACCAGATTGCTGTAGATGTTCTTTGCCATACAAAAGAATTTCTTAAATATCTACTACAATTTTTGGTACTGATTTTAGTTATATTATATATTCTATTATTATTCTAAATTTCTATTATTATTCTAAAGTTTTTTTAAATAATTTGCGATGATAATTTTTTAATTGACAAAATTTGTATATATTTGTTATGATTTATCTTAATAAATTTTTCAAAATTTTTATAAAATATTAAAAAAACGTAGAGTCACTTAACCAAACGAGAATTTAGGACTGCAGTCGATATAGGGCAGACCAAAAAGTTCAGGCTGAAAGCATTCCATCGAGGGCAAGACAAGCGTTGCCCCCTCCCTCAGTTCCTTGGGCACATGTGGCTCTGGGATCATGACAACCTGCATCCCAGCAGCCAAGCCCGCCCGCATGCCCGCTGGCGAATCCTCAAAGACCAGACAACACTCCGGTTTGGGTTGCGGCTTAAAACGTGAGGCGGCAAGCAGAAAAATATCTGGCGCCGGTTTGCTGCGCTTCAGTTGCGGATCATCGCCGCAGACAATGTGATGCATGACAGTCAAGAGATTGCGATGCGGATACGATTTAATACGCAACGATTCACTGGACGACGATGTGGCTATGGCCATTGGAATATGCTGATCGTAGAGATGGCGCAGCAGCTCATCGACTCCTGGCATTAGAGGCACATTCGACAGCATTTTGAGTGCCTCTTCTTCGTATTGTTGCACAAACTCGAGTTCAGTTAGGGGCAGCTTGAACATATTAATCAATAAAGCGGCGATGGAAATGGATTTTCTGCCCATGCAGTTAATCTGCATATCATCATTGAAGTCATGACCATATTTAGCGACTACTTTCTTCAACGCATTGCCATAGATTTTTTCAGAATCTGTAAAGATATTCTTATATTTCTATAGCAAAGAGATCTATCAGTTATCTGGCCAACTTTTGATACTCTACCCATAAGCGTTCCATCATTGTCAAAGATCACATGGGTGACCTTCCTAAAGCATTTTGTATTGGCATCGGGCATCTTTGATTCGGCTGCTAATCTCGACTAAAACATTCTTTGGATTTGGAATTTTTAAAAATAAATTTAAGTTGAACTTTTTAAAATGCTTTTGTCATTTGAAAAGTAAAGACGAGAATGTTTGACACTTGAAATTCAATAATCAAATAAAGCAAGAATTTTATTAAATAATAAATCAAATATAATGCTAATACTAAAATATCATGTATGGAAAGTATTTGCAAATTAAGAATTATTTTCTTTGAAAAAAAAACGGCAAATTGAAATTAAAAAATTTATCAACAGCCAATTTTCATAAATGTAATGTATAGAAAAAAAATTTATTTTAATAGAGAGATGATTTGCAACTTTTATTTTTTATTCTTTTAAATATTGTTGGAATACTATCTTGAATTTCGTTAAATTATAAATTATTGTAATATTATTTCGAAATAAAAACTTTAAATTTCAAACTCTTGAAATTCAAGCACTACCTTGATATTAACTATGAAATTACCTATTTCAAATGTCCAAAGCCATTAGCGAAATTTGCACTTGTCGCCATTGGAGTTCATTGAATCTTGCATGTCTAAAACCAATTTAAAACTCCTCAGACATCGATTTTAATCAAGTTAAGAAATGAGAAAATAAAAATATAAAAAAACCCTTTGTGTCATCTGTGGTTATTATTCTACACATATTTTTTTTCAATACGTTTTTTTCAAATTTATTTCCATTTCAGTTTTTGCTGTGCCCTTGAGTGTTTCCTGTGGCGTGCGTTCATTAGGCAAAAGCGGAAGCGGGGGCTAAAATGGAAAAGCAAAAATAAAATGATTATAAAAAAAAAGAAAGGAAAAGAAAAGTTACAGCCAAGGCAGACGCACATAAAGAGTTAAAAGGTTTATTCACTTTACTTTTACGAGGCTGAAGCACTGAGATTGGAGTTAGCTTTGTTCGAGGGAGGAAAGTGCAGTCTGGCTAAAACATTAAGTAATTATAAGTTGGCAAAAAGTTGTGTGTTGATGCCAGACGAGCGACACACACACACACATACACACACATGGCGTATGCGTAATATACGACTATGCCAACAATGAGTGATAAAATGTTGCCATTTAGTTACGATTTATTGCTGCCACTTTTCCGGCCCATAATTACGAATTTGACTTAAGGAAATTGAATATTGCATTTGCTTGCGAATCAATTTATTTAAAATTTATGAAATTATACAGCTTCCTCTGCTGGCTCCTCGACTGGTGGCGCCTCCTCGTCCATCGTGCTGCCACGCACCTCCTCCTCCTCCAGTTGAGACGTAAAGACGCGCTTCTCAACTCGACTGGAGCGCGGCGTTGGTTCCGGTGTTGGTTCTGGCAATGGAGCTAAATATGGCATGCCAAAATCTTCGGGATCGAAGTCTTTCAACGTCTCCAGACGCTGTGTGGCCAACTCTGAATAACAGCAAGGCAACTCTGGATCGGGCAGCATTATCACCTGAAGTCGAGCATCTCGCGCAGCCTGAACACCCTTCGTAGTGCCATCAAAGGCCAGACAACAATCTGGGGGAGGACGCTCGCAAAACAGTTCCATGGCAAGCAAATAACAATCCGGCTGCGGTTTGGGTTGATTGTATTCATCTGCGCAGAGCACATGATCGAACAGCTCAAAGAACTCTTCATGGCCGCGTATCTTTTGGCAGAACAACGAACGTTTGCTGGATGTGATTAAAGCCAAGCCAATGCAATTGCAGTGCAAATGTTGCACTAATCGCTCGATGCCTTCCATTAGTGGGGGATTCGCAATCAGTTCGCAGGTGTGCTCATTCAGCTGCATCAGAAACTGTTCCCAAACAATCGGCAAGGAGCATTTGCGGCATATTAATTCGGCCATTTCGGGTGTCTCCATCGGGCCGCATTGCATTAAAACCGCCTCGGGCAGCGTTCTATTATAGCTGGCGAGCAGTTCTCGGCAAGCGCGTTGATAAATGTGTCGAGTATCTACAAATTATGCGATACTATATATCATAACAATATATAATAACTTATGTAGCTTACCGAAGACGGCGCTCTCGAGGTCGAATATGCAGTAAGAGACGCAGGGTCCGCAGCAGGGCGAGGGACAGCAGCGCAGGCAACGCGGAGACGTTGCCTTGATAGGTGTCTTATTATTGCCCATAAGGAGTGACCGAATATGTTTGTTAAAATTTAAAATTTACGAATTTAAATATTGATATTTTTGAAAATGACAGTTTGTCAAGAGTCAGAAAAATGTTCATTTAAATACAATAAACAAAATGCAATATTTGGTATTTATTCAACTTTTTATTTCAATGGTAGACAACAGAAATAAATTGTCAAGAAAAATTTATAAAAATAAAAAAATTAATAATTTAAATATAAATATATATAAATAACTATAATAAATTACAAATTTCTTTAAATAATACATCAAATTTTCAGCTGATTGCCAATATTATAAATTCAATGGGTAAAGGAAAGATTTATTAATCTTTATAAGGAAATAATATTTTTAATGATATACGAATATAACATATACATACATACATACATATGTACATACATACATACATACATACATATGTACGCAGCAAAGGACTCGGTCAATATTGTGGGACCGCGAAAGCAAGCATTGAATTCCTAAAGGAGCGATTAGAAAAAGACACTTTTCGAATTTGAAGTACCGAAAAGACGTGATGCCAAAGCGTAGGCGTGAGGAGTGCAGCTCCACTTTTGGTAAAAATGTACCAAAACTGGTACATTTTATATGCGTTGGTACATTGGATCATTTTTTTTTCATTTTGGTCAATTTTCAATATGCCTGGTCTAGAATTTAAATTTTTCATAAAATTTTATGTTCACGCATATTATTTTAACAAATGGTTCTGTTCCACAAGGCACAAATTTTGTATCAGTTAGAAATTGAACCACGACTAACACTGGAAAATATCGCATACAGTCGATTTGCGACGTATTATGTCAATTGAGAAAATATGTATGCGCCAATCTAAGGTCTATCACTACGTAATCATGTACATGTATATTATGAATCACAATTTGTGAAATACAAAAAATCTTTCGTGAAAAAATTTGTGGTACATTTTTACTAAAATTGGTATATTTTTTAAAAGTTTTGGTACAAAAAAATTTTTTGGAATGGCAACCGTGAGTGCAGCAACAACTGCAAACGAAATTTCGAACTCGAACAACAACAATAATCAACGTAGAGAGCAGCTCAAAGATCTCCCACATAGCAGCACAAAAGAGATTAAAGCGAGAGTAGGCAGTGCTGCGTTTGTGACGTCACCAACGATCGTTGCATGCAAATTGAATTGAAGTTTTGCCATCTGTTTCGCTCATCAATATTCTGCGATGCTACCTGATATTAAGAAGCTCCTTTTTCAGTCAGTTTAAATGTCGCGTTAACTCGAATTGTGCGGGAAAATAAAAGTGCGTGTTAAATCGGTGTTTAATTGCAATCAAAGTGTTATTAATATTATTACTAGTGCGTGTCTCGATGTTAACAATATGTATTTAACAAATTTAATGAATGAAATGTGCTTAAGCGCTGAAAATCTATGCAGCCCCAAAACCGATTATACACTGCTTTTCCATGGGGTGAGTACAAAATGAATGTGAATGTGATTGTGAATGTGAGAATATGAGTGGTTGTGTGGTAGCATCAACGACAGGATTAACATGTGTCGCCGACGACGACGACGACGACGACGCTGAAAAGCTTTCCGTAGTCCTTTGCAGCATTCCACTAAATTAATGTTAAATAGCATGGGTCGCAAAAGGTGGCAGGGGGGGACAGCAAAGGGCAACAGCTGCGGGCTCAGCATTCAGACAGCGGCATCCATGTTTTGTTTGTGCATATGCCTTTATGTGTGTGTGTGTGTGTGTTCTGTTATAAAGCATTAATCAAGCATACCTGCTGGGCTGAGAGAGCGACCTACAAAGAGAGCAAGAGAGTGGAGAGCTTGGAAGTTCAGCCGATATCAGGGCAGTAGCAGGGGCGGGGCCTGCGGCTTTGGCCTTTGCTTGTTTGCGGTGGCGACAACGACACACACACACACATATGAACACACACAAGAGCACTAAATTGGCGCTCATTATGATGGGCATGCAGACACACATACACATATACGAGACGGGTGAGTGTGAGTGTGTGCACCCCTGCAATTTTCCGGCTAAATGGCATACATTAATTAACGGGACTTGGCCCTTGCTTGCTTGGTAGCAGCAGCATTCATTTGGCCAACAGCTCACGAAAAGATTAATGATGCGCTATTAATGTGTAATGACAAATGTTAGTGCAGTCTCTTTGTTCCCCCTCCCCTTCTCTCTCTCTCTCTCTGTCTCACACTCCTTATCGCACTCTCACTTTAACTTCAGTTGTGATTTCCTGTTGTTCTCGCTGTTGTTATTACCGGAACGCATTTTCCATTTGGCCCCAAAATGATTGAAATAAATATTTAATTAAAGTGCGCGCAAGTGTAACAATATCAACAAACAGGCTCTAAATTTTCATAAAAAATGCAAGAGCACGTTTCGAAAAAAAAAAAACAAACAACGACAACAATAACAACAAAGTCAGTCGTATGCAATAAAGTGCGGTCACGGTTAAAGCAAAAACAAACCGGTGAAAAGCACATAATAGGAAAAGTCGAATGTCAAATACCCTTTCAAATATATTGAGAAAAATAACATTAAGGAAAATTTAAAAGCCGAAACAAATTTTACAAATTAAAAAAGGTAGTTTTATGAAAGCATTTTAAATTTTCAAATTATCCAATTATTGTATTAAATTTTATGCAAAGAATTGATTTTCGAAGGCTTTTTCTACAATGCATAGGAAATGTGAAAAACTCTAAGAAAAACATATGAAACCAATCCGAAATTATTGAGATGGGAAACAGTGCTAAAAATACATCAAGGGTATCATTATTAATACAAATTTGAAAAAGTAAGAACATAGGAAAATATATCGAATATTTTGTATATATTAAAAAAGTCTAATTTAGTTATTTCAGCTAAAATTCACAAAATTATACAAAAATTGCATATTTTTTTTAAATATATTTAGTCAAAAAGTTAACTTTAACACAAATGAAATAAATAGATTGAAATATGAGTAAAAGTGTGGTAAATACCCGTGCATTTTCACTTTACCACAAACAATTTGATATTATCAAAGCGACCCGCCTATTAGAGTAAAACAAAGACAAGCAGCAACAACTGGGCCAACGTCAAGCATCAAAGTGACAACAACAGACATTAGGAGACGCACAAGCACACACAAACACACAAACACACACACACACAGTCATATACACAGTTATAGTACTTATATAGGAAGCGTGCCACCCATGAGATGGAGATAACATGCAGCAGAGCGAGATGGCTGATGGGTGGTTGCAAGTAGAGTGCGCTAGGCTGTTTCAGGCAAACAAGTAAATAAATGACAAACTAAAGCCAAATTAAGTAAATAAAATTGTTGGCGCTGTCAGGCGCATAAACTGACACTGACACAAAATGCGACATGGGGACATCAGAGCAGCCAGCGGCTGACTGACAGCACATGTGCACCCGTGTCCTGTTCTGTACTGTCCTGTCCTGTTCCCAAACCCATGTCCCGTGTCCGACAACGGGCGCTTTGCCAAGTGGACAGCACAGTCAGTCAGTCGAAGTGCACCCACAGTTGTCAAATCAAGTGAAACACACTGAAGCGACAGTAAACAGCTGACAGCAGAGCAACAACCGAGCTCAGTTCTTAACATATAATGCATACATATAGTAACATACGTAGGCAAATATTGTGGTTTATTATAACCATTGAATTTAAATGCGTTTCCTATTAATTAATAAATTTAATAGTACTTTTTTCGGTATTTTTACATTTCTTTTCGCTGCTTCAAGTTCTCTAAATAAGATAAATAATAAGAATATAATATAAAAATAATTTTAAAGATTATGTTAATTTTACTTAGTGTTCAATCTTATATTATTTACCTTGATTTTGATTTCTAAATTACTGTATTTAATGTATTTCATTGTATTGCTTTTTATATTAAATTATTCGATAATCTTCTCCGTCATATTTTGCGTTTAGTCAGTCTTCAATCTTATATCATTTGATTCTCAATTTACTATTGAATTCTAATCTGCTTTCTCTCTAAATTCTTGAATGTATCTAGTCCATTAGCCCTGTAAAGGACATGAGCTTCTGTCATACCTGTCTTCAGATACATGAGCAATTGCTATTCTCTAGAAATTGAAAAAGTACGATAACCTTTGCGGTCTCTATTCTAGACAATCGCAAGCCGTAAAAATAAAACAATGCCTCTATATTGTTTTCACAATGGGCAGACAAACGCTGACATGTGTCAGAACGAAAGGCGCACAATTTATCAAAAGGCAACAAATAAAACAAACCAAAAAGTAACAAAAATATACCAAGATATTCGAGCAATACGAATACGAAATACCCTAGATAATAATCTACTATTGTTCACCTCAATTGCTGATAGTATAAAATTATACTCTGATCGAGTACATCATTCCCGTTGCTAAATGTTTCTATAGAGTATTTCAAATAAATCCAAAAACTAACAAGAGAATTGTGGACAATGCTTTAAAGCGAGCGAATGGAAACCAAAGCTGACAGACTAGAACCAAAAACCGAGACCGAGTCCGAGTCCAAGTCAAGACAAGTGCTTTGAAAGGAGACACTGACAATGGTCAACGACAAGAGACACACAAGAGAGAAAGAGAATGCGAAAAAGATAGTGGAAGTGAGGGAGTCAGATATTCCCAAATTCATACAAGACAGAGACTGACTCTTATGGCTGAGGATGTTGAATGAAAAATTGACGCTCAGCCTCCTTCATTCTCCCCATGCGAATTGTTGGGCTGATGGGTTTTTGTGGTTGCCGTTGAAGGGAGTGGGAAGTGGGAAGTAGAGGACAGCGCTTGGCTCCATTCATCACGCCGAAAGCGATGCAAGTTTCCGGCTCAGTTAAGGAAACTGCAAAGAATTCTCCCGACTGCCTGACAGAGTCTGGCTGACATGCGATTATTATTGTTTATGTGTGCGATTATCCAGTGCATGCTTTATGGAAATACCACAGCGATTTTCCGACTTGTGCTTCTACTTTAAATCTTCCCATTAATTTGGTTACAAAGTATTATCTGTTAATTCCATGAAGGTTGATGGAAGTATGCAATTTGATAATTTTAATTAAACGAAAGATTTTATATCAATAATGAACATATTTTTGTTACTTGTACTAGATTTTTTTTACTTTATTATAGTCATTATAGTATTTCAGTATCTATGATGCAATATAATATTTGTTATATTAGTATTTAGTGTTTTTGAGTATCTACATATAATTAAATATTATATCTTAGTATATTATTATTTAAGTATTTACCACTTTACTAGAGGCAGTATAATATTTTAGTATCTATGATTATATATATAATTTTAGAATATTAGTATTTTAGTATATATGTATAATGAAATATCATAGTATATTAGTATTTAGTATCTGGAATTTTTGAATATATTATGCTATAATTAAATATGCAAATTGTACACACAATACTTCAGGATATTCAACACAGCTTATCCTCTTTCTATACTAATTACAGGGTATTTCGCTAGTATATAGAGTGTCTCCCATTCGATCTCCACGACAGCAATTGTCTTTGTTGATTTTGGTTATATGTTAAATTGCGCAACAAATGAGAATTTTCTCGTTTTTGCCGCTGCTCTTGTTGATGTTGCATTTTGTTGGCTTTGTCTATTTTATTTTGTGCGGTTTTTATTATTGTTTGCTTGGCTGATGCCCTCCATCTTCGCTCCCCATTCACCTCCACCCGCACGGAGTCCACCGTTGTCTTGTTTATGTTTCATTAAGTTTTTTGTCATTGTCAGACTGCTGCAGCTGCAGCCATGTGTGTGCTGCTATATGTTGCTGGTTGCCACACGCTTTGTGCCACTGACTGATAAAACTAGTCGCAGTGTTGACTTTAACCCAGCCCTCTGACCTCCGCTGTCTTTCTTCCAACTCCTCATACACACACACACATGTTGACCCCCTTGGCTTTGTTGCGTTTTATAGTTACAAATTAACAACAACAAAAATAAAAGCAATAATAATAATAAGAATAATAATAGCTGCAAAAAAGCATATGAATATATACTATGCGTGAGTGTATGTGAGTGTGTATTTTGTTGTGTTTGTTTGTGTGGTTGGCTGGTTGGCTGGTTGGTTGGTTGACTTTGGCTTTCTAGCTTTTTGCCTGACCAAATGCAACAAAGTAAAATGCAATTACGCTTGTATCTATGGCACTTGCAATTGTTTTCTTTTTGCCCAACTTGTGTGTGTATTTGAGTGTATGTGTGTGTGTGTGTGTGTGTTTATTCAAGTCATGTTGTGTAATTTAATATTGAGGTCAGTGCTGTCGACTGTAATTTACAAAAGTTGCCATTTTGTTTTGGATCCCGCAAAAGAAACCGCTCAAAAGCACCAAACAAGTTTCGGTTATTTTTTTTCTGTGCGTGTGTGCCTGTGTGTGTGTGTGTGACATAGAAATTGCTCGAATTTCCTATACGGAAATTGATTATTGAGTGCAGCCATCATCAATTTGTCTTCAAAATGTTAAGTAAGTTTAAATTGTAACTTATATTTTAAATGTAGCATCTGAAATTGAAGCGAACATATTTTTTTCAAGTTTAAAATAATGTATATGAAAAATATTTGTAGTAAAATTACTTTTATTTTCAAAATGTTGTTTCTTTAATAAATATTTCAAAAATATCTTTTACATAAAATACAAAAATTGCAAAGATTTCATTTCAGTTCGATATATTTTTATTCAATAAATTTTTATTTAATAAACTTAATAAGTTCATAATCATCAAAGTTTGTCCATATTTATATATGCATATATTGAGATATCTTCTCACATAATCTTATATATTCCAATGATATTTGATGTTCTTTTATTATAATTGTGTTTAGTAGTAGTAGTAGTTTCTATTTATTACGATGGTGTAATGTATAAATCGGGAAGAATCTTTAATATCAATCATTTTGATATTTAAATTTTGTCTTGCTCGACAGAAAATCGTTCTAAATATTTTTCAAATAACTCGTTAGAGTTTAGTTACTCGTCAGAGTTGAAATTGCGTTCCTGCGCAAACTCAACAAAAGTCGCTCCATTCAGCTGAGCAAAACAAGCGAAGGCAATTCCAATTGTCCAAAACAGCTGCTGGTGACAAAAGTCACCACGGAACTGAGTGGACTCAGAGGACGCTTAGTTTCTTGGGGGTCAGAAACGGAATCAGAATGTGATGAACGTGCTTAGCAGGGGAAACAGGGAATTGAGAGTAAAAAGGAGTACGGAGTAAGGGACAAATAAATGATGAATTCACCTGGCTATGCGGCCTTTTGTTGTTTTTAATGTTAGAACATAAAAAATTACCATAAATTGACAAACGTAAAAATATTAATAAAGAGCGCGTACGTTCCGTACATAAACCTGATTGTGATTGGGCCAGTTGAGAGTTGCGTGCATGGCACTTAAAATGATTTTTTTTTGTTGCGTTTTATTATCGCAAAGGATTTTGTTAAGCATGGCAGCAGCAGCGGCATTGCGACTGTGTATTTAAACGTAACATGAAATATGCATGAGAATCTGTCTGTGTGCCAGAATCCTCAGACTCAAACCTGAACCTGATCCTGAACCTCTGGAACAGCTCGTCATCAGGCAAGGCCAAAAGTCGTCCAACTGTAAAAGCGGCTCAAAAAGGACGACAACGATTCTCAACAATTTGTCCATCTGTTTGGCCGCCAGGCAAACATTTTCATATTGAACCAAATAACAACAACAACAACAATAACAACAAAAGACAATACAATGCAATGCAGAAAATACATATTTCCAGTAGAGCAACTTTATTAATAGTATTGTCATTCTCTGGCTCTGGATCTGGCTCTGGCATTGACTACGTGCGCTGGCATAATTATGGAATCCTCCCCACAATGCTATTGCATACGCTGGCGACATCCTTTTGGCCATAAAGGTCCTGGTCTGTCCGAAAATTGCCAATCGCCGAGATAATAAAAGCACATAAATGCGAACCGCGTGCAGCAGCAACAATATTTTAATTAACTTAATTAAGCCATTTTTATTTGCCACTGTCAGGTGTAAACTCACAGAGGCGCACAGCATACACACACATACACACACAGACACATGCACACATAAGTACACAAGCACACACACGCTTGCAGACGAGCTGCCTTCATCAGTTGGCGAACATTGTTTACCTTATGATGCAGCTCGATACATAAAGATTAACTCAAAGGACTTGATCGATGTGCGGTGCCAGCTGTTGTAAAATTTAAGTGGTCATATAATATAGTTGAGGCTGGTTGAACAATAATATACCCTGTTTAATAGTTTACGAGTTCACATATAATAATTGAAATTTCTATTTTAATTTCTTGAATTTATTTTCAAGAATTCTTAAATGTAAATTTGAATTATTCATTTTTAGTCTTTTTCCAATTTATAGTCTCTAAAATCATATTTTTGACAATAGTTTGTCAAAGAATAGAGTTACCTGACCAACAAAATCCTCTGTAATGGCAATAACTTAATCGTTCTTCTAATTTAAGCATAATTTAAATGTTATTCTATTTATATGTTTATTTAATTACGCTCCTCGCGAATTCTGAAATTTAAATTTGAAGTATTCATTTTTTCAGATTTAAAGTCTTTTTTATAATAAGATTATTTTATGTTTTTGTTTTTACGCGTTTTTCAAGATTCATCTAAACTATAAGATTCATTTCTGTTTTTATTATCAAATTTTAAATGAATTTCAATTTTTTTTTTTATATTTTATCTTATAACCTCTTCTTACGAATGAGATGTCTTCTAATTCACTTTGCTATCTCTATTTAACTTTGTTAAAATATGCATCATACAGTATCTTAAAGTCAAGCTACTGCTGTTAAAATCACAAATTTTATCAGCAGCAGCAGCCGTAGCAGCCCACGCTTAACTCAACTAATAATATAAACTGTGCGCACAATTAATCTCACATAAAAAATTCAAGACCTTGAACTCATTCTTCACAATTTAAAACTTTATTTCTGTATTGTTGTTTTATTAACACACATACTATATTTCTTAGGTGTTTAACGGGGTTCTCTTTACATTGACCAACAAAACTTCTTTGTCTTCCCACGTTACAAACACATGATTCACAGAACTATTCGCGAAATCGTGATAAATCTTTGGACCCACAATGCAATGCCAGTTATGCGATCCATCAATATGTTTGATCTCTTTTCGCACGTGTTTGGTCAACTGCCTGAGATTGTTGTAGTATTGTGGTGCATCTCGAATGATATTCAAAAGATGTTCCTCCAGTTGCGCTTTATTGTGTAACAATTCCCTATTAGTTTCAATTACTTCATTGATTTCCTTGGCGACTTCCTGAGCTCGACGTTTCTCCTTTTGAAGTATAGTCCTTGATTTAGTGAGCCGCCTGTCCAGTTCTTCGGGATGATTTATCAGATACTCTATTTCTGACTGATTTAATGCAACTGTTCCAAACAGCAAATAATTGACAAGTGTTAAATATATTATCAAAATTCTCAGCATCGTATTTGAATTTCTTAATCTGTTGCGTTCGCCAAACGAAATGAGACTAAACCTTCGTTCGCTCTCATAAGTTTCAGCTACTCTTTCTTTTCTTGTTCAAAGAATATTATTTCTACAAGATTTACTTATAAACAATGATTGCCTGAATTGTGAGCATTAAAGAAATTCACCCGTTGTTTATATTGTTCAAGTTTATGTTAATTGCATTCTATATATAGAATGTGTATATAAATTTGGTTTATGGAACCTCTTTTCATATTTGTAATACATATGTGATTTCTCTCTCACCGCTTCTTAGAACTGACATTAATACGATAATTGATGAATTGAAATCAAAAGCATTATGTATTTTGACTTGTATACTTGATTCAATTCTTATCGAAATCTGTGAGCGCTTTTGTATGTGCGTGTCTTTGGTGATGTGTTTTAAAAAATACCTTGTAATGGCGATAGCATCATTTTTCACATAATTTAAATTTATATTTTTAATTTCTTGAATCTTGGATTTCTTTTCAAGAATTCTTAACTTTAAATTTGTATAATTTATTTTTAATTTTTTACGAATTACAGTCTTTAATTTAATATTTTTGACTATAAGTGGTCATATAATAAAGTTTCAGCTGGTTGACCAAAGAAATACCCTGCATTGGCTAAAACTTAATCGTTCTCCTAATTGAAGTATAATTTTATACTTATTTAATCGCTCCTCGCAAATTCTGAAATTTAAATTTGAAGTATTCATTTATATATTATTTTGAAGATTTAAATAAATTTAAATTTAAATTTAAATAAATTTAATTTTAATAAAATTAATTTATGTTTTTATTATAGAATTTTGAAGTTACATTTTTTCAGTATTTTATTATCTTTAACATGTTTTTACGAATGAGACGCGTTTCCATTAATCTCTTTAGATTTATCTCAAAATGCAAAGCATTTTTAATAAGATAGTTAACTTTAAGACTTTTTATGGTTTTGTTACCAAATTTTAAATGAATTTCAATTATTTTTTTTATATATTGTCTTACGAATGAAACTTCTTCTAATTCACTTTGCTTTCTCTTTGTTAAAATATGCTTCATACAGTATCTTAAAGTCGAGCTACTTCTGTTGTATTAAATCACAATTTTTATCAGCAGCAGCAGCCGTAGCAGCCCACGCTTAACTCAAATAATAATATAAACTGTGCGCACAATTAATCTCACATTAAAAATGCAAGACCTTGAACTCATTCTTCACAATTTTAAACTTTATTTCTTTTTTTTTTGTTTCGATAAAACACATATTTCTTAGGTATTTAACGGGGTTCTCTTTACGTTGACCAACAACACTTCTTTGTCTTCCCACGTTACAAAGACATGATTCACAGAACTATTCACGAAATCGTGATAGATCTTTGGACCCACAATGCAATGCCAGTGATGCGATCCATCAATCTTTTTGAACTCTTTTCGCACGTGTTTGGTCAACTCCCAGATATTGTTGTGGTATTGTGGTGCATCTCGAATGATATTCAAAAGATGTTCCTCCAGTTTTGTTTTATTGTGCAACAATCGCTGATTATTTCTAAGTCGGTTTTCGATTCTACGGGTAAAATTCTGATATAGAACTTGCTCGTTCTCAAGTGCAGCTATCGATTCATCCAGCAACCTGTCCAGTTCCTTGGGCTTGTTTAACAGCTGCTGTTGTGCTGTCTCATTGAATGCAACTGCTTCGAACAGCAAATAATTGACAAGTGCAAAGCAGACTATGTAAGTTCTCAGCATCGTATCCGAATTTCTTAATCTGTCGTGTTCGCCAAGCGAAATTATACTGAAGCTTCGTTTGCTCTCATAAGTTTCAGCGACTCTTTCTTTCCTTTTATTTTTTTTTTTAATGAGCTTATCAGCTTCTATGGCTTTTGCATTTTGTAATTACCCATGGAATTTCGCATGAAATATTCTTTCAAATAATTCTATTTCTACAAGATTTATGTGTAAACAATGATTGAATGAGCGTTAAACAAATTCGCTTGTTGATAATTTTTTTTAGTTTAAGAGCAGTCTTGTATACTATAAATAGAATATGTATGGAACGAACCATGTATTTGAAACATGTTCATATTTTGAATTTTTTTTTGTTCATTTAAAACGTATTTTTGTCTTTTCTTATCACCGTCGCTTAAACTTTTAATTATACCACTTCTAAGTACCGATAATTTATGAATTGAAACGAAAAGCATTATGTAATTTGACTTGTATACTTGATTTAATTCTTATCGAAATCTGTGTGCGCTTTTGTATGTGTTTATCTGTGGTGATTGGTGCTATTAGTTGATTAGTTTTGAATTTGTAGGTTTGCCATCATAACATAATATTCGAACTGTGGTTTGTGCATGTTATTTCAATCTCCCTAATGTTTTGTGGGAGATATGCTATACAATATGTATCTGTGTGTATTAACAGTGCCATTTCAAATCTCCGAGTTTTCTGTGTTGTGTGAGTGTATGCGTCTGGGTTTACAACAAAATTGTGAATGAGCTATTATTATTGGTGGTTTTGGTAACGGGGAAACAGAGGAAGGTGTGGCAAGGCGGCAAGTTAACCGCTCTTAAAGAGCAATATGGCCACTTGCCCCAAGTAGAAATAGATGAAGTGACGTGTCTCATGGGTCACATAGGAGCCAAAGTTGCGGCCGACAATGCAATGCCAGGTTGGATTATATTTCTTGTCAAACTCCTTCTTGATGTACGCTGCAATGTCCTTCTCGATGTTGTACTTCTCCAGCGCCTGTGTTGCACAATCCACAGCATCCTGTTGCATCTCCTCGCTCATGTCTGCATTCTTGATAACTGCCTTGCGGTCCGACATCTTGCCTCTATGCTTACTCTAACTGTCAAGAGATGCGTATGCAATTTAGTATTAATAACATTTGCAAAATGCAATAAGCACTTACCGTATGGGTAGATGCCAAAAAAATATTTAAAATATTCAATATTATGACAATTTTCGGATAATTTTGCAGTCACAAATTATCAAATTTCTGAAAGTACGCTAGCATTAGTTAAAATTTGATTGTTCAAGCAATGGAGACTTAAAAAAAAAAAATTTTGATGCTCATCAAATTTTTGTTTTGTGCTTGCTACAAAATCACAGGTGACTAGAGAACATGTGTTGCAGGGTTGCAATTTGACAGAATTAAAGTGCAACAAGCTTACATTGCCAATCGATTACTTATTGTTATCGTTTCATATAAAAATTTTGTTTTTCGTTATCTTTCAATTGCGCGTTGCTTTATTTGGCATATTGTAGTATAGGAGATGCATATGTGACACATTTTTATGATGATACTCTTTTCCCTTCGTTAGCCGCTCTTGAAGAGCAACACAACCCACTGACCCAAGTGGAAGTGGATAAAATGACGTGTATCATAGCTCACATAGGAGCCAAACTTGCTCCCGACAATGCAATGCCAGGTTGGATTATATTTCTTGTCAAATTCCTTCTTGATGTACGCTGCAATGTCCTTCTCGATGTTGTACTTCTCCAGCGCCTGTGTTGCACAATCCACGCAATTCTGTTGCATCTCTTCGCTCATGTCTGCATCCTTGATAACTACCTTGCGGCCCGACATCTTGCCTCTGTGCTTACTCTAACTGTCAAAAGATGCGTATGTAATTTAGTATTAATAACATTTGCAAAATGCAATAAGCACTTACCGTATGGATAAACGCAAAAAAAAAATTTTAAGAATTCAATATTATGACAATTTCCGCATAATCACATGTGACTAGAGAGCACGTGTTGCAGGGTTGCAACTTGTAATTTGTCACGATTAGAGATGTGCAACAAGCTTACATTGCCAATCGATTACTTATAGTTCTCGTTTTATTTATAAATATTTTGTTTTTATTTATCTCTCAATTGCGCGTTGCTTTATTTGGCATATTGTAGTATAGGAGTTGCATATGTGACACATTTTTATGATGATACTCTTTTCCCTTCGTTAACCGCTCTTGAAGAGCAACACAGCCACCTGACCCAAGTAGAAGTAGATAAAATGACGTGTCTCATGGGTCACATAGGAGCCAAAGTTGCGGCCGACAATGCAATGCCAGGTTGGATTATATTTCTTGTCAAACTCTTTTTTGATGTAGGCCGCAATGTCCTTCTCAATGTTGTACTTCTCCAGCGCTTGTGTTGCACAATCCACGCAATCCTGTTGCATCTCCTCGCTCATGTCTGCATTTTTGATAACTGCTTTGCGATCCGACATCTTAGTTTTTCAATATTTTCTGTGTAATGTAAATCAAACATTAACATTCGAAACGCGAATGCAAACTATTTACTTACCTTTGGCTACAATTCTAAATTGAATTTTTGTTAGCTTTACAGGTTTTGTCCTAAAGTTTAGAGTTACGAGACATTAGTCGAAGCTGACTGAAAAATCAATTTGTAGGCTCAAACTTACACAATAATCAGATTTTGTTTTTATTTTCTTCTGAATAAAGTTTTGTTTGACAATACTCGCAATTGAATCGGGAAGTTGATAGTATTTGCTATCGTTATCGAATTATTAGATTGGTTTAAGTCTGAAGTGGGACCGTAAGTATATTTTCATACTATAAAGAAAATATGTTAAAATTTCGTAACTACTTAATTTCAAAATTTTACTCTTACAATTGTTGCCTTTAAATCGATTGATTCGATATTTTGTCTTACCGATATTTCGGTACTTTTCATCACTGGAGAACAATGAAAAGAGCCGAAAATAATCGATATTTGCTTAGCACTAAAAACAATCGATAATCCATGGCACTATAGATTTTTTTCCAGCACTATTTTAATTGCTTTAATAGAAAGCTTGCTTTGCTTTTCAGTTTTTTGTGATTTGATTTAACTAACAATAGTTTTGGAATATGAAAGACTTTGACTCGCTGGATGATGGCGATTACCGGACCGGAGTCTTGTTAGAGTTTCAGGCGTATAAAATTAGCACGCAATCTTCTGAAATTGCATGACAAATTGCACACCGGAATTTGCACTTACCGAGCGAAATTCATTCATGAATTTGTAGCCGTCTCTCTCTTGTTCTCTGCATGCTCTTATTATTTTCGGTTGGACACATTTATCACATCAGGAATGCAAATGGAAAGGTTGTTAAGTTCGATTAGACATGCAAATGTCGTAAACGAGCTGAGCTAAAGTTGAACCTGCACACGGCGGTCCGTGTGTGCACGTAAAGGAAATTGAATTTTAATAATAGCATTGTGCAACTCTCTCTCTAATCAAGTAATGCAACTAATTTGCGTTTGCCCCCCTCTTTTAGGTTATTTTTATTTTAATCGGATATGGAGAACATCGACACGGACAACATGTGAAGCAGCAAGCCCTTTTTCGATTCCAAACCGACAACATTGCGAACAAATTTTACTTGTTTTTTAATGAAACGCTAATTTACGGAACACACGCAACACATTTAACAGCCCAGCCTATTGTCAGGTGTGTACCAACGATTAAATCCCAATTGTATTAATATTAAATAGGATTTTTGTGGTCGACAATTTGAGGTATAGAAAATTGTATTTGATTCTATATTAGATTTGATTTGTTAGGTGAAAGACTTCACTTTTTACTAATCAATTGGTCCGATAATAATTTAGAGCTATGATTTAAATTTGAATCCAGAGAATTCTATCTTGTTGGTTAAGATGTTTTAGAAGTCTGACTATTTTACTTAATTGCAAGTTTCTATAATATTCTTTATCAAGTGAAAAAGTATTGTTTTCATCCCGACTTGATCCAACGACTTAATTTAATAATAGTGAATAGTATTCTTGTCCGCCACAATGTGAGCTATAGAAAATTATACTAATTCTATATTAGATTTGCTTTTTTAAGTGCAAAACGTCACTTTTAACTTTCTTTTTTGGTCGACTATAATTTAGAGATATGATTTAAATTTTAGAAGTCGTATAAGTATAGTATTTTATTTAATTGTAATTGCAAAATGTATCTTTATCAAGTCTAAAAAGTATGTTTTTGTAGCCGATGTCTATTTTTCATTGATGTATCAGAATTTATAAGTTTCTCCATTTAATATCTTTACAAATGCTTTGGTCTATTTTATTTTACAGAAAGTATCTTTATCAAGCCTAAAAAGTATATTTTTTCAGTGCTGTATCAGAAATTATAAGTTTCTACATTTAATTTCTTTTACAATCGCGTCGTTCTACTTCATTGACTTGGCAATGCAAATGAATGCGTATTTTAGCGTATTGTTTTTTTGCACAAATTTGGCAGTAAATGATATTTAAATGTATGCACTTGAATGTGGCAGCTTCCAGCTTTACTTCATCTTAATGTTATTGTTGTTTTCACGCCCATGGCACAGTTGGCATTGGCAGACGAAAAATGTTTGCGATTGCCAAGAAAAAAATGTAAAAAAAAAATGAGAAACGAAGAGCTGCATATTGGATGCTTGAATGTTTTGGATGCTTGGGCTGCCAAAAGTAATGCAGAGAATGCAAAATGTTTTGGCACACAAAAAGTTGAAGCTCGCTGAACAAAAAAAGTTTTTAATCTGCCGCATGGAAAACTTTAATCGAAACGCTCCGACAGCGTTGGGAAACTAAGTCAAACTTTTCAAATTGATATATCAAACATTTCGATTCCGTATGCCTTTTTCCTATTCATTGTTGTCCTACATGTCTCGTGATCTCTATTTCTCTCTCCTCTCCTCTATCTCTCTTTCTCACTCGACTCTCTCTGTCTATCTCTTTCTACGTGTATGTGTGCTATCTTGCGCAAACATTTTGACTGTCACATGCCAATTGCGTGTTGAAAATGCATGCAGGAATTTAAGCTAAAAACTTTTCCCACTGACTGTGACAAATGCAAAAGTCAAACTTTTGCCTATATACCCAAAGCGCTTCTATATATGTATATATATTCTCTGTGAGATGATAACGTGTGCTCCTCTTACGTGACACGAAAGGCAAATGCTTTAAAGAATATTTGCATTTCAGAGATTCGTTTAATCGGATATCAGTGCTTATATAGTTTGACATTATATTTATTTAAGTGATATTCTTACTAAAAAATCCTTAATCAATTTATTTTTATAAATGTGTTTCCGCAATCCATAATATATAAAGAACTAATTTTTCATTACTAATAGTTAACTTATTTATTTGTTTAAAACTTATTTACATTTTGGAGATTCGTTTTAATTTATTTTTATTAATCAAATATTCAAAAATATATTTTTTGTGTTTTGACATTCCACAAAAAATATATAGAAAGAAACACTTTCACCTTCCGAAAAATAACATTACATTATTTTCAATACCAAATCACATATTTCTTAATAGAAAAAATTTAAACAGTTTTCCAAAAAAAAAATGTAGAATTCCGAATATTTTGTAGCACTATTTTGAATGTCCAAATTACATATTTTGCTGTTCGTGTTGATTGAAAACATCACGTTCTCATCTCTGCACTCCGTGCACCAATTGAAATTTCGCTCAAACTCCTGAAAGTTGCGAAAATAAAAAAAAAAAACCCAGCAGATAACGACTGCATTTGCAAATGGTTAGAGAAGTCAGCAATTGAAAGAGTGAGACTAGGATGGGAAAAAAGAGAGTAAAACTGGCGATAAAGTTGACCTTCTGCCACTCGACTAAAAACAATATAAGTACACAGAAAAATGGACTTTTGAGAAGTGCGCTTCACTGTTAATTTTGAAATCCAAAAACGTGACTTTTTCAAATTTTTATAAACATTTATTACAAGTTCCGACTAGGATTTATTATGCTCGTTCTGTTTGCGTCATTTTCAAGTGGTGCTTCAACAATATTTAATGGCACAATTTATTTGTACAAGTGCATTAAAGTCAAGTAGTTAAATAGATTACGAGCAAATTAACCCTTTAATGCGGTTAAAAAAAATTTGAGTTAATCTTAGAGTGGGTCATTAAATTTATAATTCTAAATTTGAGTTGAGTAAAGTAAACCATTTTTATAGTTGAGAATCTTCTCCCCAACTCTAATTATTTAAGTGCAACAACGAAAGTTTATATTATTTGTAAACATTTTGTTGGGATCAGATAAAAATTGTACAAATTATTTGAACAGCACTTTTGTATTGTCTTAGTAGCTTTGGCCGACAATCTGGTATATTTTGAATATAGTACTATATATATATATATATTTTTTTTTTTTTTTAATTTGCAATATATTAATTGTGTATTTTATTTTATTAAAAATGTGTGGCGGGAATCTCACAATCAAGTACTATCGACTAGCTAGCTTACTTACTTGTTATAATCTCTATTAAGTCAAGATTAAGTCATTAAATTGATTATTCAAAACTGAAGCTAAATTATCGTTATAATATTTTAACTCTACACTATGCACTTTAGATAGTTATCATACCGCTTTAATATGTAATGTAATTGAGCAATCATACATTAATTATGAATAAGTATAATTTCAAAACTTTAATGTATAATCATATTTAAAATATTTCAAACAGTTTTGATATAAAATACTCATAGTGCCAACACTTTCGGGTATAATTCCGACACTCTCATCTACTCGGCTTTTGGTTTGTGGGGTTGAAATTGAAACTTTGTTTAATTTACAACGCATTAAAAGTGTGAATACAAACTGCATTGCATTACAGAGCTGACCAAAAGTTTTCACAACGCATGCAATTGTTGAATTTGTGGCAAAAACAACAGCGGAAGCAGCAACAGGCACCTCATGTGGAAATTCAAATAATTTGATGAAATTTTTAATTAACCAAACGCTTTTATGAATATAATACACAAACACACACTCCACTCGACTCCACAGGGCTCTGCTTACAAGTTGGGAACTGGAAAACTGGGCGTTGCCATACCGCAGAACTCAAATACAGCAGGCGAAATTAATTTGCCCAGTGCAAATATGCAGAATACTGTGTGCGGTGTCATAAATTCAAGCTGAGTGCAAGGCAATAGGAGGAGGAGAGAGAGAGAGAGAGAAAGAGGTAACGAGTGCTTTAGAGTGAGAGAGAGAAAAGCCCGAAAAGCCCAAGCAAATAACACAAATTTTTCGCTGACGAGAGCAAAGTCAAGCGCAGTGCAAATATACACAACCATGTACAGCACTCATACACATGCAAACATGCCAAACACATACATTTCAATATATGTATATATATATATATATGTATGTGTACATTCGTATGCACAGTCAATTGCAGTGTGCAAGTCATGAGGCGACTTTGTCTTGAGACTTGACGCTCCCAATTGCCACAATGAGGTTGCTTGCTGCTGTTGTGCGGTGTTTCCAAGAAATTTCACCTGCCATGGCAACCCTAGACAAAGGCTACATCAACAATCACACACCCACACAGATACACACATTTACTACTACATATTTAGTAGTATTATGAGCGGCTAGCTCAACGTGTAGTTGTGATCTCTATGACTGCCAAATACTCACAGTCAGTACTCACAGTACTTCCACTTGCTGTCGTCACTAACTGTGTGTGCCCTGCCACTGGCAGAGTGCTTGTTGCAATGATAGTGTTACTGCCACAGTTAGAGGATCTGCAACAGAATCTACGTCAGTTAGCAGCGGGTTATTGCTGCTGTCCTTGTTGTCGGCTGTCATAAACAATCTCATTTTGTCAGCCAAATAACACAGTAAACATATTTTTGACACTACCAAATAATAAATCAGTATCGGACTAGATATTCACTAGAAAATCTGGAGACCGATGTAGCCTAGACGAATTTAGTTCTGTAAGCTAATGTTCACAACAAAAATTAAAAAAAATAGTGGTAGCATTGGTCTTACCTAAATTATAAATAACATTTTTTTTTTGTATATTCAGTTGTAATGCAGTTTTATACATTTGTCAATAAGGAAAAGATGTATGTTATTTAAACAAAAATTTAAGAAAATTAATCTCAAATAAAAATATTCAAAGTATTGAAATAATAACATAATTTTATTTTATTTTTTTAGTATTCGTTAGCTGACAAATTTTTAATTTGCTTGATGATATAAAATTAGTTGAGTGTTCTATCATGTTTGATATTATTTTGCTTCCACTATATGTTATTCAATATGGACATATTGAATATATATATTTATGTCCCAGAGATTTCATTTCTTCTTTATTCTACTTTAAGTGTTGAATGAAGAGTTCGAGCAAAAATTCGATCCACATTTCTTTAAAGAACTAACTTCTTAGTTGGGACTTAAACATTCAATATATACAAATTAATGCGTTTAATTGGAGTTCAAATTTTTCATTGTTACATATTCATTTGTTTTTTTGTTTTATTTTTTTTGGATGAAGAGCTATATACTATGGAAGCAGCTGCTTTTAGCATACTTTAAATACTTTTCTATATTCATTAATTAGAGAGATTGCCTGCAATTAGCTTACTTTAAATAATGTCCAATATATTAATATATATTAAATTTATTTATTAAAGTGTGTACCTTTTTTTTGGTTGTTATTAAAAATGATTTAAATTTTAGCTCAAATGTAGTTGCAAGTGTATAAAGTGCAAGTTCATTTATACACATATACAACTATCAGTGTATAAGTGTGCGGGTTTTGTGTGTGTGTGGTTGAGTTCGGGGATGTGGATCTGAGCTCATTATACATAAATTGTCGTTGCGAAAATTTGCAGCGCTAAATTCTGACAAAGTTAATGGCATTATAATGCCAAAGTGATGTCGAAATGAGCGAGATAGAGCGAGAACGAGAACGAGACAGAGTGGCAGAGAATACATACATTTGGGTGAGTGAGCGAGGTAGATTTGTTGCAGCATTAGCCAGCGGCTGTCGCTTGGTTGCCCTGTTAAGTTTGTCAACTCCATGAAATGGGCCAAGTTGAAGCCCTGAATTGTTACCAAAAATGTTGTCGATTATTTGCTGCTGTTGCCGGGCGGGGGACAAGGGAAAGAAGGTGGACAGCAAATGACCCTCGTTTGTTTAGGTCCTAACAACAGGTCGGCTAACAGGCTCTGACATTGGACTACAAGGTTCGCAAATGTCAGCACACACATACACACACAAACACACACTCATACAGGAGTAAAACTTGTTAACGTGTTGGCAACTTTATCGCGCGTCGTTCGCTTCAGCGCCACAGAAACATGGCTTTGATGCAACAATACAGCAACAACAATGGCTGCTTGGCTATCGTCTCGACTGCTGCTGTTGCTGTTGCTGTTGCCTCTGCTTCTGCGTCTGCCTCTGCGTCGACTGCGTTGTTCACTTCCTGCACACGCCGCACGCGGTCGCCAACCGCAAACTTGCGGCAGCGCCCTGTTCTCACTTCCGGTTTCCGGTTCGCCTGCTACTTCTTGCTGCTCTACTCGCTACTCGCTTCTCGCTGGTTAACTGTTAACTTGTTTTGATTTTTTAATGGCTCGCATGACAGCAAACAACATCACCAAAAGTCAAGCCAAGCAACAGCAGTTGCCGCCTGCCATTTGCCTTCTGCCACAAGGCCGGCGACAACATTTATGCCTTTCATAATATCTTGGCTTTAAAGCGGCTACCACATCACACGAAAAAACTATGTACAGAAAAGTTTGCACTTGCGTGTCAGCCTGTCACTGCCAAAAGAGTTAGGTAATCTACAAAAAATATATACAATTATGTATATATAAGTAAACTTACACATGTAGAAAGTTAATTAATTGTTGTTAGTGCTTTCCTTGTAATGAACTCTAGTTAACAAATAACGTGCAGTAATTGCAGCTAACAGCTTACCCTTTCCATTTACAATTTGACTATGATAAATACTTTTTTGATTAAAAGACAAATTAAATTTGAAAAATTTATCTTATATAGTAAAGAAATTTGTACACTTTCAATGTTAAAGTTCTTTAATACTTGTACATTTTCAGAAAATTGTTCTCTTTTGTTTTGAATTCTTTCACTTTTATTCACATTTGTAGTTTGCACACTTTAGCCATGTTTTTGGCTTTGAAAACTATTTCATTGGTATGCAATTTTTAATTCATTTTATTGAACCTGTTGAGCTATTTGAAGTTTTTATCATTGAATTTATTTCTTATTTTCATTTTAATTTGTTTTTATCAATTTTATATATATATTTTTTTGGGTTTTAAATCTTTTTTAGTGGGTATACGATTACTTCTCTGAATTAATTGGATTTGATAATTTAGTTTTTCCTTCTTATATTTAAATTTGTATTTGTGTATTTTATATATTTGATTTGGGTTTTAAATCTTCTGATTTCTTTTGATCATTGTGTTTTTTTGTTACTAACATTTGCTTCAGTGCATCTTGCATATATTTTTTTAGTTTTAGTGAACATATTTCGATTGGTTGTATAGATTAAATCACGTTTTGATCATTGAGTTCTCATACTTACATTTTAAATATAAATATTTGTTTTGGCTTTGAAATCGTTTTTAGTTTAGTTTTTAGATGGTCAACAATGCGAATTTAATTTTATTTAACATATTTTGCCAAGTTCTCTGAACATAGTATTTATTTTACTTATATTTAAATATGTTGTTGTACATTTAATATATTTGTTTTGGTTATTTATTTCTTTAATTAACATATTGCGATTAGTGCTCTGAGTATATTGCTGATTTAATCATCAGCTGGCACTTTAGTTTCAACCGTTTTAAATTTCTCAATTGAGATTTATTGCAGTTCACAATCAGTAAAGCTCTAAAAGAATTAAAAATGCCGACACTTAAATTGAGTTATACCTTAAAAACGAAATCATATAAAAACATATTTATGTATAAAATATGCAAAGCTCACGTCTAAGCTGAAATGTTTTGATTCATTCAATGTGACTGAGCTATAATAAATGTCTTAAGTTAATAATAATAATAGTAAAAAAAGCCAAGCTCAAATGAATTAACAGCAATGGGTGCACAATGCATGTTACCTCTTATTGTTCTTGGATGTGTTGTTGTTGTTGTTTGTTAAGTTGTGAAAAATGAAGTTATGGTCGGTCTAGTTATGAGCATGAAAGAAAGGTTCTCTCAGTTTCAAACACGAATTGCGTGACTGGTGGCAAACAATGAATGAATGACTGAAGCAAGAGGCAACTCTCTGGCTACAATCAAAAGGTGTTTTCTAGGCGAAAAAGACACAGAGCTGGGCAGCTCCTGTTGAGCTTTTGTCATGCAAATGCAAATGACTCAACAAGCGAAGCGGCTCCAGAGACAACCTACGATATATACAACATATACTTACGAACATACATATATATGATTAAAAACAAACAGCAGACAAGCAGCAGCAACGAGCAAAGTTAACAGTGCTTACCCTCGGCAGCACTTTCTGCCCCAAGTCAATGGCAAAGCCGCATCCATGTTTCCACATGCAACTTGTAGTAAGGAAAAGAACAAAAACAACAACAACAACAACAAAAAATTGTAATAAAACACAAAAAAAACAAAAGAGCTGCCAACAACAGCAAACGGACTGTGCTTGCAACTGGCAACTGGTTGACGTTAAAAGGAAGCACAAGTCAAGTCAGAAAACTTCCTTCTTCTTCTTCTTCTTCTTCATGTTGTGTTCGGCTCTTTTGTTATTGTTGTTGCTGTAATTGCTGTAACAATTGCCGGGCGACCTGCTACCAAGAGTCCTGTGCACAGTCGTCGATTTTAATTACGTATGCAATTTATTTATTACCTTGCCGGAAATATTGTGCAATTGTGTGTTGCCTACGCCCTTCCCCGCTCCGCCCCGTCCCGCCCTGCACGTTAAACTCGAAGGCTTAAGAGAGTGAGGGAAAGAAAGAAGACCGCATTCTGAGTGCGAGTGCAAGTGAGATGGCTCAGGCAAGATTTAACATGCGGTTATAAAGCTATTTTTCATTTCACAATTGACTCTTGTCATATGGGGTCGAGTTCGTTTTAAATACTCATGCATTTGCTGTAAGACACGAGCGTTTTCTATAAACATTTAATTAATTTATCAATTAGGTTGAGCGTCTGCTATTTAAAATAATATTTACAAAATTTCTAGTCAGCTGTAACTTGATTTATTTGTGCTGGCTTTTTGTTGTTAAACGTTTTGATTCATGTTTAAGTGCAATTTTAAAATAATGTTGTCTAAAAAGAGAGTTAAATTTTCATGTTTAATTTTTATTAGCATTGCGAGTTATTTATATTTTTGTAGCTTGGTAAGCTTCATGTTAAACTATTCGTTTTAGCACTAAGATCTTATAAAATATTTTCTTTAAATCCTTAATAATTAGGATTAGGAAGTGTATGTAAAGGCATCGACGGGTCTTAGTTTCGTTGGCTGAAAATCTGGTATATTTGTGTACTCTATCTGGTATATTTTTAATCCTTCATTGTCTATAATGTATTATAGAGTAAATAAAAATTTCTTTCTTAGTTTTTTGTACAAGTCGATAAAACAAATTTGTATGTTCAATTGCAATTTTGAAACTAAATATAGGGCACACATCTCGCATATGGAATTATTTATGCATTCGTAGTATGTCTAATTTGGTATTCAAGTGTTGATATCTCGCTTTATGCCTAAGCTGTGTCTCATGTAACGCAGTTAAAACCTTTAAGCTCATACATATATATCATTTGTTTTGTTGTAAGCATTATTTCCCATTGCCATTTGTAGTATGATTTATTTCGAGCGAGGCAGCAGTAACAATAATAACAACAGCAACAACAACAAAAGCATCAACAACAACAATTTGAATGGCCATTTAGAGCTCGCTTTGCGTATTTTATATTTTTTGTTGCCTACTTTTTGGAGCGCTTACGCTTTTGACGAAGCACGAACAAAATTTAAATTTTTAATGCTATTTCGCGTAATTTGGCAGTTCGTTAGGCTTGTTAGAAGACACACACCAATACACACACGACCGAACCCACACACATACACTCACACACACAGACAGTCGACAACTCATAAATATGAAAGAAAGAAAGAAAGCAAAAAAAAAAGCGGCGACAAAAATGCGAAGCAAGCGTCGCATTTTGCGGTTTGACTGCGTGTTGGAGTATGTGTGTTTGCTGTACGTGTAAATGTGCTTGTGTGTGCGAGTGTGTGGCTTTTTGTGCCTGTTATGAGTCACATGACACATCGTTATGTTTTGTTAATGGACTCTTGCTGAGGCTCATAAACGTGCCGACAGCATCAGCAGCAGCAGCATCGGCGACAGCAACAACAATGCGCGAAAGCCGCAAAAGCACATCAAATTATATTTAATTATTTAAATCATGTTAATTTGCATGCATTTAAAAGATGCCAAAGATCTTTTGTGTCCTACGCGACGTATGCGCAATATCATTTTAAAGCACGTCTAAGTGAATCAACAACAAATACATGTTGCAAAGATGAGCTTGTCTGCACTTTTGTTGGCTTCCACAACACGAAATTGTCGAAAATGTAACTTTAAACTGGCAACCAGAGCTACAACTACAACAAGAGCGACAACGACAACAACAACAAGAATTTTGAACAACATCAAACACTTTGCTGGCAGCGCCAACTGCATGCGTGTGTTTACTTTGCGTTAATGAAGTTGTGCGCCAACTGGGGGAGGCCCAGAGGCGGAGTGACGATGGACGAAGGAGGAGTACAGCTGAGAGGGTAGTTCTACTCAAGAGGGAAAGAGAGCGAGTGATGTGTGGGAAAGAGAGAGGGAGAGCTCAGCTTAGCGTCAGAGCCCAAAGGTAAAGGTAATGCCATTGGCATTGCACATAAACGGCAAAGCGCAAATGAAATTGGGATGTGGAAGTGACTGTGGAGAGTGACTATGGAGGTGAATGTGCCAGCTCAGACAGAGAGAGAGACCAGAGTAGATAGACAGACAGACAGACAGATGAAGGGACAGAGCTGACATCAATGTCAGCGAGTCTTCTATGCAATTAGTACTTTTGTTGATTAAGTCGCAAATACGAACTCAATGTGTCAGAGTGTGCGTATTTGTGGCGATTTGACAGCGGAGAATACATACAAATATATATTTTTTGACTTTGCAATGTCTTTTTGGTAGCTTGGCTTTTAAATCGTCTGACATGAGCATAATTATGCATTAAATATTGAAAATGCTGATGCATTTGAAGCTGATGAAATGAACATGAAAACAAATGAAATGTAATCAATATCTGTCTGCTTTAGATGCTAGTATTTACGAATAAAAAAGTTGTTGATTAAAAGAATGATTTATATGTAGTCCTTGGCAATTTAAAAATAATCGTTACTTACCCTTTACTTTACTGAAATAAAAATGTTTGTTATTAATACAATAATTATACAAATTCGAGTAGTTTTTTTCAAATTTAGAATATGATTCCCCATTGAACATTATAAAGTATGATACTTTATTTTGTATACAGTTAAATGTTCACTGTCAAATATTCAATTATAGTTTATCACATGATTTCTTACTGTACAGGAAAATGTATGAAACTTTTTTTAGATAGGAAATATTAATACACTTGGAACTATTCAGTTACAGAAATTTTGCAGTCATCAAAATGATTTTCTACTGTACACGATAATGTCTGCAGCTTTACTTACTAGTCAACCATTTTATATCGAGTAGAGTGTTTACTGTCAAATGACAAAGAATGAAAATACAATAGTTTTAGCTATTTACTCATTTTACAAAACGATTTAGTACAGTACAGAGAAATCTATAATTCGTTAACAGATTAAGAAATATTCAGCTTAGAAGACTTTCCAGTTTATTAAATACTTTTCTAATGAAAATGTCTAGTACATAGTTTTGATGAATTTAAAGGTTTATTATCATTAATGCACAATTTATTCAATTTACTAAACTTACATAACAATTTCTTAGTACACAAAGAAATGCAAATGCAAAACTTAGCAACAAATACATATTCAAATGCAATACGTAGTGAAAGTCAATTGGAACTTGTTTAGATTAACTTCGCGATATTTTACTCGTAATGTGGCAATATTCGAGCAAAGAATTGAGCACATTTTATTTGGAAGCCACAAATGTGACCTATAAATTGTCTAATCAAATGAACGAGAGAAGTTTGAGAGAGAGAGAGACAGAGTCAGAACATACTCATGCATACGAAATGCGCGCTGCTGTTATTTTGTGGGCCACTTGAAATATGTCAATCCTTTGTTATTGGATTTACTCTTGTTGTTGTGGTTGTTATTCTCGTGAGTTGTTGTTGTTGTTGGTCGGCTGCATTTGACAAGGCAGTCAAAGAAAATGTGGCTGACTGTAACCGTGCATAACCATTTGACAATCAACGTTTCCCTAGCCTCGCAACAAAATTCAAGCAGTTACTTTTTATTGACAACTTTGGAAATTGTTTTTACCGCAGCAAAACGCCCACATGCTGCCACGCCCAGCACAACTGTGTGTGTGTGTGAGTGGTAAAAATGTTGTTTCGAGTGGTCGCCTAAGGTCGATAAGGTAGAGCATATTTTTTGACAACAAGTTCGTGATTTTCATGCAAAAATATTATGGCAACACACAAAGAAGGCGAAAACTCTGTTGCTTATCGATTTTAAAATTACATGGGCCAAGCAAAGTGTAAGAAAAAGGAAACACAAAATTAGCTAGAGCTTCAAACTCGAAACTCGAAAAACTGTAGCATACTTTTTTGGGCAAGTTGAGAGCGTAGTCGTTGCTTGTGGGTGGATGGTTGGTTGGTTTTGCAACAGCAGCCAAAAGCTAATGTTTGTAATGCTATGCCAAGAGCAAACATTAGGCAGATAGCTGGCACACAGTGTGTTTACTGGGGGCGGTTGCGAGGGGGTGGCTGAGTGGAGCAGCTGTTGGTTTGACTGGTTGCCAACCAAACCAGACCAAACCAAACATTTTTAAAAAGGCTTGCATTGACTTTTTGGATTTATGTGTCCCCCTACACAGTTAACCCATTGGAAGCACCCCCAAAAAATACACTTCTCCCCACCCCCTCTCCACTTACACACAATGTAATAAGCTGCCAGTCCAAAAACAAAAATATATGTATGTATAAAACGACTATCGTAACAGCCCCCAGCCAGAAGTCAAATATGCTGCCAAAGTTATTGATGGCGCACGCAGCAAGACAAATTTACTTAAATCTTTTTAATGTTTGCACATTTTTTACACTTTTTTCCCTGGTTTTCTTTTCGCTTTTCGCTCGCTATCGTCGTTGTTTTTTTTTTTTCAATATTCTATAAATATATGTTTGCCATATGCCAGCCAGAGATATGTTAACTTTTTTTTTATTTTAGCTTAGCTTTTTTTCTTTTTATTTGTTGTTATTTCTTTTGCAGCATGCGTGTGATTAGTCGCATAGATCATTTTGACAGCGGCATATTTTCAAGTCTTGTGCATGATATATTGTGAAAATTTTATAGAAAAAGGATAAAGGAAAATAATAGGAATGGTGACTGTGAAAGCTGCAGAGCTTAATGAGGTTATTTGAGGAAAGCAACTGTCGGGATAGTTGATAAAAGGGTAAAAAAAAAAAACTAGGCAGCTAGTCGTAGTGGCTCTTAATTTATTTTATAAGTACGTTGTTGAAAGTAGTTGCTTTAGATAATGTCGTTTTACAAATTGTCGTTAAAATATGATTTTTTAAATATTTAATTTTTGTAGAAGGTTCAAAAGGTTAGAAATGATTGTTATTTGAAATCCTTTATTTAAATGCTTAAGATGTTTATTCTTAGATAAATTGTGCTCAAGTTTTCTTTCCATTATTTGAGTTTTGCTCTTGATTGATAATGCTGAATTTATATATTTTTTCGTAATAGAGAGAGTGTCTAAAATTAATCTAAGCTCTAAAAATATATATATAAGAATAATCTTTGATTATTTTTAAAATCGTTTTAGTTTATGCTTTCACTTTCTCTAAATAGCCAAATTGCGTCCGAGAATTAACCAAATCTATATTATATATTATATATTATATATTATATATTATATATTATATATTATATATTATATATTATATATTATATATTATATATTATATATTATATATATATATATATTATATTATTATATTATTATTATATTATGTATTCCTTTTTTTCTTATGTTTTATATTTTATATTTTTCTCTTATATAAATTATTCTATACTTTTATTCCTCAACTCCCTCGCTTTCGCTGTATAATGACATATTTAGTTCGTGGACTTTTATACTAAGAAGTGAAACATAATTTGTTTTCAACATGAAAGAAACTTCAGTCTGTTTTTTTATATATATTTTTTTTAAATTATAGTAAACGGAATATGAGATTAAGATTTCGCTTAACTATTTACAAAAGAAACGTTACGCTCGCTTTAAGCATTACAATTTAAAATGTAAATAGCGAGCAATTAGCTTGAAAACATGCCTGGTTGCGGTTGGAAAATTGTATGCTTCATGCTACACACACATACATACTCGAAAATACACACACACACACACTATCGTAGAGAGAAACTCACTTAGCTGGCAGTTTTTCCCGTCTGTCACCTGGCATCAATGCCCCAATGGAGGCGACGCCGCCATTGCCGCTGGCGTTTTGGCCACTGCCACCGAACAATGCAACCAACCGAGCAGCAGCAGCAGCAGCAGCAGAGGCAGCAGCTGTGGCAGCAACAGGAAGCAAAGATGAGGCAGCAAAAGGAAGAGAGGGCAGAGGGAGCAGCGGCAGCTGGGTGGAAGCACTAGGTAGCCGTGTGTTGAGCCACCATTGTGCCTTTTGAGCGGCGCATTGTTGGACATTTTTCCCTTTTTTTTCGTTGCCTTTTCTTTTTTATATTGTTCGTGAGTGTGGTTTGTGTGTGTGCGCATAAGTGTGTGTGTGTGTGTGTGTGTGTGTGTTAGTTGATGTGCAGCTCTCGTTGCATTGTTAGCGAGGCGTGTGCAACGTCGACTTGTTGCCGTGACGTTGCCACTTGGCGTCCATTCGCCACTTGCCATGTAATGAGTTTGCCATTTTATTTTATTTATTTGCCCAGCGCTTTGTCTCGCACAACGCACAGGGTCTGATAAAAGGCTTCACTCACACACACACACACACACTAAAAAAGAAGCGTGCATTTAAAATTAAAATTAAATAATGATTTAAGTGCGCCGCGAGGCATTGTCTGTTGTCAGTTCACAAAAAAAAGGAGTTAGAGTATAATAAATAAATAAATATTGCATTTAAGAAGGTATTCCGAGTTGCCTTTCATAAATTAGAGGAAGCTTTTTGAATGCATTTATAGATCAATAATCATGGATAAGATGTGCATAAAGCATAAATAGTTTTGTTAGTTTGAGACTAGAGTTGAAATAGAGTTTTAATTTAGTTTGCACATAAATGAATCAAAACTGGTTAAAAGAATGTATTTTAAAAGCATATTAAAATAATATAGAGAAGTATGTGTTATGCTTAGGTTTCGGAAATTCACTTATTTTATTTTTAAGCTCAGTAAAAAATTTGAAATAAAAGCTTGTTTTGAATATATTACGTATTCGCAATTGCTATATCTGTTCTGATCATAACTTGATTTACTATTTTTTTTTTTATCGTCACAGGAATCTTTGATGATCACTTTACTTAGATTTCTTGTATGAAATTTGTATATTTCAATAAAATTTGAAAAATTCAGATGATTACATAAAATTGTCAAGCATATTTGTGGGTGTTGATTCTTATATTAGTGCTTAATATAAAAAAGTTATTTACCCAAAATCAATTTCTTATTTTAGTCTTAAGGTTTGGTGAACTAACCTTATGTATTTGTAATCTTAGCTAAGAAATCTCGAAATAAACTCTTTGGTTAGATATGTTAAAAATGAAATATTATGTATTGCTTATGAAATACTATGTATTATGCTTGCAACATCAGCACAATTTTTTATTTACACGAATAGCTGCAACAATAATTATTTTACCTGCTCTACAATCCTCGGCTAATCAGCCGCTATTGATCAGTGAATTTTACTTAATGAAGCTGTATTTAGAGTTTGCTCTAGTTAATTGCGACAGTTTTGTGGGTTTTAGCAAAGAGCGAAAATCCTTTTAACAAAAATGAACGATGCAAAGTGAGATAAAAAAAAGGGAAGAGATCAAATAGAGAGAAAGAGGGGGAGATCAGGGAGTTGGACAGTTGAAGAGTTGTATCTGTCGTTGTTGTTGTTTTTGAAGGCTGGTGGCAAAAGACAGAAATCAAATTACAATTTCAATATGCGATGCGTACGAATGTCTGTTGGTGGCAGTTTTGGCTTTCAATGTGGAGCATGAACTTTCAAGTTGATGTTTAGAATTTCTGCGGGCACACATGTGTGTGTGTGTGTCAGAGTGTGTGTGTGTGTGTGTGTGCCTGGTGGAGTTTGATTTGAGCCCACAAAATGGATTTCAGTTTGTATGCTTGTGTGCGTCTGTCATTTAATGGAATTTATCACATTTTAACTCTGTGACAGGAACGGCAACGTCAGCAGCAGTACTCTCTATCTCCCTCTTTCTCTCTCTCTGTCTCTCTCTCTCTTCTATTTCTATCTCTGTTCATGTGTGGCCACATTCTCATCCAAGCTGTGCTCTTGTGTCCTGTCATTTGCTCGGTTTGTCAGGCATGCATTTGAAATGTTATTCAATAATGTGCATGAGAGAGAGAGTGCAAGAGTCTTCGCATATCGAATGGTTGTGCTGCAAGTGTCACTGTGCCATTGATTCCCAGCTAAATCCAAACAAACAATAAATAATGCAAATGCAACAAGTGTGTCCTGTCACTTTATTTATTCATCTCCAAATCTCCCTCCTTAACGACTTCAACTGAGTTTAGTTTGAAGCAATTAAAAGCCTACTCATCAGTTGGCTATTAAGCAAAATGGAAATGCTTTCTTTTCGCCAAAGCTATTACAAGTTCTGCCCTCGGGATGCGCAAAGTTTGCAGGCAACTTAACGACTCGACGCCGATTATTAAATTAAAACGTGCAAAAAACTTTAGCCAATGCTCAAAGTTTTCTTTGCTGCGGCAACTTGAGCAAAGCATGGAGAATTTGTTAGTTAAAATGTGACAATTGCTTAAATATTATTTACTAATTAATATATTAATAAATTGAATGCATCTTCAATATTTTATAATTTCTTTATTTTGCCTTAATAACAAATTCCTTTTACACTATTTTATTTATTTATCCTTCCAAAACTAGTTGTTAGCGTATTTAATATTCTTTAGCGTTCAGTTTTTTTTCACTTCCTTTTTTGCATTGCGACGCATAATTTATTATGCGAGGCAAAAATCTGCTGCAGCAAATTTGTCACATGGGATAAATAATAAGAAGAAACTTGCTAAACTTTCAGCACAGCAGCAGCAGAAGCAGCACAACTTGCTTTTGCTTTTGCCACAGGGCCACCGAAGTCCTGAAGCCCTTCAAGGCTATAGCTCTACGACTATCGCAGTTGAGCTGAGTGTTGGCGCTGGGGGATTTGTGACAGCGCTTGGGCAGATTACTCATACGTCATGAGCGCTGCGTCGAGCGTTGGCTAAAAGATACGGGGAGAAAAAAATTTGTGAGCAGGCCAGCGTGAAATTAGTAAGAAAGCACTTAAAGTAGGTCGAATGTGACGCTGCAGCAAAAAAAAGAGTTGAAACTTAGTTTTGGGCAACTAAACGTTTAAAAAAGATAGAATTTTATATTGCAAGTGGAAGAAATGAACGACTAAGGGATATGCTTTGAATTTTTTATAAAGAGAGTGATAGTTTGATTGTTAAGTATTTTTTGTATAAAACTATAAATATATATGAATTATTATAATTTAATAAATAAGTTTGATTTTAATTAAGTTCGATAAATTTCATTCTTAAGTATTTCATATATGAATTAATAAAAATATTTGAATTACAGTTCAATTATTAAGTTCGATATTAATGAAGCTTTCAGGATAGCTTTATATAATAAAAACTATCTTTAAATATATTTCTTGTAGCTATCAAGTCGAAGTTCTTGGGATGCTGTAGATTACAATAAACTGTTTCTAAATATAATACTTTATTATAATATATTTGCTAATATACTTCTCCCCTGTTTATAAAACCTTGAAGTTCTTAAAGCTGCGTATTATAAAAAAAAAACAATTTAAAAATACATTTCTCCCCTGTTGTGATCATAAATTAATCTGATTCTTCTGGGCCTCGAACGCAGTTGTAATTATTCACTCATATTTTGTGAATATATTTAAAAATTTCTTTAGTTTTTGTGATTATAATATGATCTACTTCTTGTGATTATAATATGATCTGCTTCTTAAGTTTTTTGAATCTCAAAGTTAGTTATGTTTCTTATTAGTGTGGATCATAACTGGTTTTACTTGGCACATCAGACGTATATAGAATTGTTATAAAATTCGTACTAAGCGACAACTTTACTTTGATTTCTTGTTAAAGTTGAAATTCATGCGTTTCTCCTTGAAGAAATTGCCAGTTCGTTATGTCTTGAAGACAAACTAAGCCGGCGAGACAACATTTCGTTTTGCATATTTAAAGCCATCTGAAAACTTTATGCTCTAGCAAGTTGCCTCTGGTCTTTCCCTTTGCCTCTGCTCCACACTTTCCTTCACTTCGGTTCTTGTCTTAACCGCACTAAAAACTGCAAGCACTTTCACTTACTTATGTGTTTATATGGCGTTTTAATGGACTTCGCACAGCTTGTGAGCATCACATGAGCTGCCTTATTGGTCTTATCGCCCCGGCGTGCTAAGACGCTACTAAATATGTCAAAATAAAGGCAAATTTATACACAAACTGATAAAAAAAAGAAAATATAAAAAAAAAACATAGAATGAAGATGGTTTTTTTTTCTTTGGGTTATGTTGTTGGCTGGCGGCAATGCTGCAACAATTGCTATCTTGACATTGTCATCTCTCTAGAACTGTGAGCTGGGAAATTGCCATTGAAATTGGCCCAAGCTGCCTGCAGCATCATGAGACTTTGCTTTGCTTGTTGGTTCTCGTTTCGTTTCGTTTGGTTTGGTTTGTTGTTGTGCTTTGGCACGCCTATCAGTGGAATTGAATCAAATTACCTTGTAATCTTAACCTTAAGGTTATTTGCCGTTTGCCACAAAACGCTTTGTGCCCTCTGCGTTTAGTTACTATTCAAGTGGCTCCCCGGTTTCCACTTCTTCTACTTTCCACCTCCAGCTCAACTTCTTGACTCTCGCATTACATCGAGTCGCGTTTGACGTTGCACCTTTAACACTTGTTTCGTGTTGTGGGTGGGTTTCTCTTCTCCTTTTTTGAGAGGAGGAAATATAAATGGAAATCTAGCATTACGTCTTATCATGATTGCAAAGTTTAAGTGACTTTTCTGCAAGTGCAAAGCGATAGCTGCCACAGTTACTTTTTGCTTCTTCTCCTCCTCTTTCTGCTTTTGCTGCTACTTTCATGTTGTTGTGGCACTTTGAAAATGTAGCAAGTCAATCAATGTTTGTTCGCCTGTCTGCTCTGAGAGCTAGTAGCTCGGAGACCTGAAATTGTAGTAGTAAGTAAAAGTTAGTTAAATTTCGATTAGACTTCTGCATGTTGTAAAGTTGAGTCTTTGACTCGGCTCTGCTTTCGATTATAAAGGTTCCCTTGAGCATTTTTATGTTCAACGAAACTACTTAACGGAGATTCTGACAACTCTTAACTGAGCTGAGAGCACAGAAGATTTGATATATTATTTTGGGATTAAGTGGAATTATCAAGAAGAGTGAAAAAAGGTTTACGATTTAGTTGATAAATATTGTAATAAATATTAAAAGAAATTTTCAATTTGTAATTCAATGATAACATACTATAAGATTTAATTGGAATTTTTATGATTTTCATTGAACTAATTGTATGGATAGATAAAAAGATTATCAAATAGGAATCATCATTTCTGAACTTCTGATATTTGTAATATTAAAATAAGTTTGTGATTTGAGTGAGAAAATTTGTTGAAAATATTATTACAAAATATGATTTCTTTCTAACCTAATGTTTTAGTATTTTTGCGTTATATTGTATGGTATTTTAAAAATAATACTGGACTGTCTTGTGTGTATTCATAAAACATAGCGGGTATTCCACAGTCGAGCACACTCGACTGTAACTTTCTTGTTTAATAGTAACGATTATTTTTCATTATCTTTGCCTGATTTTGATGGAAGTAATTACATAAGAAAGAAATTTTCGATTAACACTTATAGCTAAAAGATTATTATATGGGAACCCATTACCAAAATAATTATTCTGCACATAAGATTGTTCTTCTTCCTCTCTCCTTTCTCCTCACTGACTCACATCGTACAACATTTTCATGAGCTCCGGCACGTAGTCATCCCACTTGGACTGGAAAACATTGCCAGCCAATGGATCGCTCATATCGTATTTCTGCGTAAAACGCTCAACATCGAAGTTGCTATGATCCTCGGCATTTTTCAGATCCATTTTCTTTTCCTCAATATCCAATTTCTCCGCCTGCTGATAGACAAGCACCACATAGCGACACAGACCGCTGTCTTTGGGTGGCAAAGGACCATAGTATTCAGAAATTACTTGACCCTTGGCCACATCGCTGCCGGGTACATTGACAACCAGCCAATGAAGCCACGAACGATAGATGGGATTCTCACGACTCGGTGCATCGGGACTCAACATGACAATGGTGTAAAACGTTCCTGGATCGGCATTCCATTCGAGTTTCGGCGGGAATTTCAGTTCCGTGGGCGTATAAACTTTGCCCTCCTCAATCTCCAGTTCGTTGTCGAAGCTCAACTAAAGTTCAAAAGCAAATTTAGTTAGGCGAAACGTTAGAACGTGTCTTAGAGTTGACCTTTAGCAGTTCCTTGGGCGGCTCCTTAAGGACATCGGGTATCACCTCCAACTCCTTCATCACTGGTCGCACATTCAACTCGTCCTGCTCGGCCCGAGTCAGACACAACACGCAGAGCAAGAAACCGTAGTGGAAATGCATTGTAAATGCTTTTGAGTCCACAATGCGAACAGCTTTTTATATAGCATGCGCCTCCCTTCAATCGATATTGTTTTGTCACTAATCGTCGACGACTCGAAATTGTCAACGCAAATATAATTAAGCAAATTGAGAGCCGAAGCAATTTGCAATCATTTGTGCGGCTCGTGCAAATATTTACAAATATATTTAAATGCTCGAGCAATTTTGAATAATTCGAGCAGCTTTTGTTGCGACACAATTGAAATTAAGCTTAAGCTCTCTCAACTGCTCTTCAATTACATGTAAAATAAGTATAAATTGTTTGACGTTCGAATAGGAATATCTATTTAAATTGATAGCACATTACATTTGTGTGTAATTTGGCTTTTGTGTTATTTTTGTCGTCTGTTTATTCAACGAGAGAATTATTGAAATATCTCAAATCTATATCAAAAGAAATTCATTTTGATTGTCTATTTTGTATTTTCATAAAAATTTGATTATTTACTGACAAATTTATTGCAAATATCAAGACTTTTTGTTGAGGGTTGGAATAATTAAATCTATATCTAATTATTCACTTTGTTTTTCAAATGAATTCGATTATTGGATTTATTGAAATTATGAAAACAAAGAGTTTAAATTCATTTTAGTTATCTAAGTTGTTTTATCATAAGACTTATATAAGTTAAAATCTAAAATAATTCATTGTGATTGCATAAGAGTTCGATATTTAATATGTGAAATGCCCTCGACTGTTTTGTTAGTTAGTTTCTTTAGCGTATTTTTTGCATTAAAATTGCTTAAGTAAAAAATAAGAAAACATTTTTTCTATTAATTATAAAGTTTTCGCTCTTAGCTTAATTTCTGCAGCATAACTTAATTAAGTGAATCCATTTTCCGGCATACATTTGCATGGCAAATTAAAAGATGGAACAAGGAACAGAAAAAAAATACGCGAGGAGGAAGATGCCATACATAATTTGCAAAACTATGTGCATTTTTTTGTGATTTTTTCGCACAGCAGGAGGCAGAAACAAATAAGCAGTAAAAATGTGGAAGAGATGAGATGGGATGGAGGAGGAAGAGTTGTTGCGCCTCAATGCTGGCAACAACGTTGTGTGCTTCAGCTTGTGGCAACATGTGCGTCTAATGTGCGCACATTAGCAACACAAATGCAGTCGACTTGCCTGAAGGATGTGGATGAGCAGCAGCCAGCCAGCTAGCTAGCTAGCTGAACGAAGTTGAGTCGAGTTGAGTTGAGATGAGCTGTGCCAAGCCAGCGCCACTCAAGCAAACGAACGCACTTAATTTATGCAATTTGGTTAACAACGTTAAAATTGTAGACAAGAGAGGAGAAGGAGAGAGAGGCAGAGAGGGAGAGACTACGAGTTTTGGGTTGGCCTAGACTGAGAGGCAGCAGCCAGACATAAATCAAAATGGAAACAATAACGCAGCTTCTCTCCAGAGCTGGCTGGGAAGCAGCACGAAAGGAGTAATAAGGATAATGAAGCAGCACACAGCACAGCACAAGAGGCAGACGTTGTGGCATGCCGGGCACTTGCCATGTAAACGATGATGAGCACGATAATGATGGCATTTGAATGGGCACACACACTACACATTACACACACACACTCAGTCTCTACGTCTGATGTCGTAATTTGAACACTGCTCCAGCAATTTTCCTCCTTCAATATTTGCGTAAATATTGGCTCATTATTTGGCCATATTATATATTAATTTGCTTATTAATTATTTGAACGTTTCCAATTCCATAAGGTGAAGTGTGTATGCCTGTGTGTGACATTTTGCATAAGATTTTTACCCAGTTATTAATATGCACAAAATTAATTGGCAATTTTCTTTACTTGAATAAACAAAACGAAGCATTTGCTTCACCTGTTTGCTGACTAAATTAGTTATTGAGATTTGCAGATTTCGAAATTAGTTAAATATAAAAAGTTGGAATTAGAATTGCTCTAAGCTATTTCTTAGATCAATAAGTTAAGTTAGCTTAATCAAGTCTAACAAGAGCAGTTGAAGTGAAAAGATTAGCTTTATGATTATTAGCCTAATGTAAATTTATAATTCAACGAACACCATTTGAGCATTATTTGGTTTACAAAAAAAAGATGACATTCAAGTTAATAATATTACATTTTATTTATGCAATAATTAAACATAATTTAGAGTTCAGTTTACATGATAAAAGCTTACATCAAAGATCTCATTATAAATCTTTTCTATACACTTTTTATAACTACACATAATTTAGAATTCAGTTTACACGAAAAAAGTGAACAGCAAAGACGTTATCTTAAATCTTTGCTCTAAACTTTATAGAGAGTATTATAACTGTGGGTCTAGTATATATATCTATTATATTTTGTACTCATTCCATAGAGTATGAATGAAGTACTACATCGATATACCAAATATAGTCTGCGGCAATATTTTTCTGTATAATTATTTGGTATATTTTTAGAATGTGGCTTTATTGAAAATGCATAGCGGGTACGAGTATCTCACAGATAAGCCTACTCGACTGTAGCTGCCTTACTTGTTTCGTTAAACATCATAATATAAATTTATAATTAATTGATAAAAAAATCGAATTAATGAAATATAATTTATAGTTTAATTCAGTTCATGAAAAATTCCTATTCCATTTAATATTACTTTCTACATAAATTACTGTTACTTTAATTAAAATCGACATCCGCTCTTATGAAATTGACGGCTTACAAAATTTGCAAGTGTCCACAGTAATCTTGATACTATTCACTCTCTCAATAGATTGCAGAACAAAAAGCAAAAAAGCACCACAACAAGGACAATAGAGTGTCTCCGTCTCTCTCTATCTTTCTCTCTCTCTCTCTCTCTCTCTCTATCTTCCTCTCTGTCTCTCTTGAGTCTGTCACATTTTATTAGCCTCAATCGTGGGTTGCATTTTTATGGGCCAAAACCCAAGTAGCTATGGCAGTTGCCACAGCTTCTGGCTGCATTATCTAGTTACTTTTACAAGTTTTTGCCCGAGATTACGAACGTTGAGCTCAAAGCTGAAGCTGTAGCTGTAGCTGCAGCTGCAGCTCCGACTGAAGCGCTATTCATGAAAACTTTTGCATTGTTGTTGTAGCTGCTGATTCTGTTACTGTTGTTGCACTAATTTGCATGACCTGTGCCTGTGGCTGTGGCTGAGACCAGCTCTGGGAGAACCCAGGTAACCAACTAACCAAGTAACCAAAAGCCATCTCACCCAAAAAAAAAAAACCCAACCCCATCCTGGAAGCGACTCGCTGCAGAACTTGCATTTGAATGGCATTTTATTTGCGACGCTTTTCAACGTTAATGCCATGGAAAATGCATAAATTGTGGCACTCAAGTGGAGAAGTTGCTGAAAAACAATGGCTTCATGGTTTGACATCAATGTGGAGGCGAGGAAAGAGTATTGTGGATAGCAGGTAATATTGTAGATGGAGAGATGTTAGCCGGGCTAATTAGCAATCGCCAAGTTGAGCTGCAGCTTATCAGTGCACAAGTTGTGCTTGAATGCTGCGATGCTCTTTAGTATTTCATTTGCAACTGAGTAAGGTGGTAGTATATTTTTTTCTTTTTATATTATTCCCTGGAGAGAAATGTCCTCATTTCAGTTCTTGGTCTGATTAACAGAGTGATAGATTTGCAATAAATTATACAACTGAACTACTTAATACAATAAAGTATTGCTTTTGTAAAATAAGATTTAAAATATCTGAACAACAACTAAACTTAACTAATTAGGAGTTAATGTATTCCAAATTATAGTCAAAAATGTAAAACAAATTTTAAATAATAGATAACGATTCTTTAGAAAAAGTTGAACTAGTTTTACTTTTTGTATTAATTGGTTTTATTTATTTATTTTTAAATTCAATATTTTTATGTGTGCTTCTTAGTTTGTTCATATTAGTAATAAATTTGGCTAGTATACTTAAATAATTTGAGAAATATGAATATAATTGTAACGCATAATTCAGCGAATTTTCTAAGTTGAAATTTAAATATTCACACTTTAAGCAGGCATTAAAATATTTATAATAAAAGGTAACTAGGTTAAAAGCATGCTAAAAGTTATTTTGGTTTCAAATTCACTTTTCGGATTTGAATTACGAAATGGAAATGTTTAAAACGAAGCACGAAATTTGCTTTTAAGATGTTGCTCACTTTGCGTTGTGTTGTGTGTCTGAAATTACAGCTGTCCCTTTCCACATTTGTATAGAGAGAGAGAGAGAGAGAGAGAGAGAGAGAGAGAGAGAGAGAGAGAGAGAGAGTGGAGAGCAAATGGCATTTGGCAATTTCACTTGTGTGTATCCTTTTTGGAGCACACACACACACACATGCACACACAGCAGGACTAAAGCGCTTGATATATCCATTTCGTTTGGAGGATTCTTCGCGTGCCTCGTTGAGAGCGCGCTGGCAAACAACAAAAACCAATTGTAGTTGTTGTTATTGTTGTTACTGTATTACATGCGTGTGAAGCGCACAGCAAAAGCAACAACAATAACAACAATAACAATGGCAACAACAATGCGAACAACAATCATCCAAAACTGGGGGATTGTTCATTTGGAGCTCAACTTTTGAGCTGATGCTGTGTGTGTGTGCGCATTGTGTTTATTTATTTAAGTGTTATTTCGTTTTATTTTTGCAAAATTGAGTTATAAACAAGTTTTGAAAATTGTTTAAATGGAAAAAACAGATTGAATATCCTCCTCTGCAACAACAACAACAACTAGAGTGGAGGCGACTCTGAGCGAGGAGGCAACTCCGAGTGGCAGCCACTTGAGCACATGTCAAGTGGAAAATCGTTTTGTTGTTGCCTCCTCCGTTGCTCTCGCTTGTAAAATGTGTGCGGCGAGCGCTATGAATATGTTTTTGATAAAGTTTATTTATATATGCAAATCGCATAATACTCGGCATGCAGCAAAAAGGGTTCTCGCATTCGCAATTCGCATTTCCCATTCGCATTTCGCTTTTGCTTTTGCGTGCAAGTTTGAATTGGTTTGCCATTTCTGCTCCTATCGCTTCCTATATGAATTTATATTTATCATATGTGAAAGCAATATATATATATATATATATGTGCTTCCTCTTTACTTTTTGGATAATTTCCGTTTGAAATTTCCTTTAAAAAAAATCAGGCGACACATTTTCACACTTTCTCTCTCTCTCTCTCGATGTATCTTTGCACCTTATCCGAAGTTTTCCAGCTGACTGCCATTTTCTTTATTGTCATTGGCATCCTTCCAATCTGAAAGGCACAACTCAAACTTGTCGGCAACATTTACCGATTTATTTATTTTGATTAAGTGCGCACAATTGTGCTGCTGCTTCTGAGTGGGGAGAGCAAAAAGGGGAAGTAATTGCGGCAATGTGACGCCTCGCGTTATGTGCTGATAACATTTTGCCTTTTGCGTATCGAACACGCGCATTAAAAACAACAACAACATCAACAATCGCAAGCACAGTTAATAAAAAATGAAACACGAGTGATAGCTTTAGATTGAGCTTGGTATAATGTACAACAAATTTGAGCAAATAAGCAGTGTGTTATACTTTCGAAATTTATTGCAACTCGTGTCTGGAATTTATTGAGAAAATTTGCTACAAATTGCAAAAGTATAATTTATGTGCTACATTGATATATTAATCGGTTTTAATATACACATTTTGTTGTAATGTTTTTCATGTGCGTTTTTATATTCAGCATCGAGTTTAATACAATCTGCTTACAACTCTTACAACAAACTGGATTGCGCTTATATGAATTAACATTCACAAGAATTTATAGACCTGAGAGAAATTCCAGTAATTAGATTTTTCATGATACGTTTATATATGAATTTTTCAGCAAAAATATAAACAAATTGTTAAATCAACTTCTTCCAACACAGCCTAGTTTCTAGCCCCTTCGAGATTAAAGTTGCCTAAAGGCAACCTTTTTTAACAATAAACCAGAGTTGCAATTATATTGAAAGACATATTTTATTATAGAAATTGTATAAGTTATTTATGCATTAATTAATACATGACCAAAAACCAAAAATTTGGATGACAATCTGTTATCTTTTATACTCTAACATTTAGTTAATTTTCAACGTAATAGTATATCGATATACCAACTACAGCCTTCAGTATATTTTGTACTCTATAGTATATTTCGATCGTTGCAGTATATGTACATATATATCAATCATCAGTGCAATTCCCTATTTTTTCGGTATTCACACTGCTTTTCAGTACTGCACTTGTTGCATTTGTAGCGGGTATTTCACAATCGAGTTCACTCGACTGTAGCTTTCTTACTTATTTTTCATTTAGTTTTAGTCAACAGTCCCTCTATCTGCATTTTGTCATTAACAAAGTGTCGTATTCAATTTATTTTCACATTATTCTTAAAACAACCTTCAAATTCAAATCGCAATTTAATTCATTCTTAATGGCGTTAAGTCTCGAGCTCTCTCATTCTCTCCCTCAAAGCTACCTTAACTTACCTTTATCTTATCGTCATCAATTGACAATTTGAAATTCAAACGCAATTATGAAACTTATCGGAAATCATACTTAAACAACACACACAATGAGGACACTTCAATAAAGCCCGCTGGGCAATTGTTATGTCTTTATTAACGAGCCGCAACCAAAAGTTTGGTTGGGTTGCGGCAAATGGACAATGGACAGAGAGAATGAAAGAGAGTGGACATAATACTATAAAAATATTAATGTTGGCTAATAAAAGGGCAAGAAGCAGGCAAGAAAGCGATTAACCCAGAACAGATACTATAAAAAGGGGGACAGACGGTCTCAAGTTGAAAGTTTTTGGCAGCTTAACAACTTGGCAAATGTGAAGCAAATTTCCTTTTTTTCTTTTGCTGTTCTGTTTTGTTTTTATATTTTAACGATAACAAATCGCTTACGGTTAACAGGCGGCATTAATTCTCATTGTGGCGTAATTTTCACAGCGCCATTTATTGGCTAATTAAAATGGAGTTTGCTGCCGTCTTTGAAAGTATTTCCAAAGTGAGAGAGAGAGAGGGAAAGAGACAACAAGGCCCTCAGGCTATATGCTCGGTGCGTGTAGAACATGAAGTGAAAGGAGCTATAAATAATGACCGCAATTAATAATTTTGACAATTTACACAACATTGGGCAAATGATAAGACAAAACTCGGAGTGTGTGAGGAGGGGAAAGGAAGGAAATTCTTTTTGATTTCTTGACAAACAGAAGTAAAAACCCTTTCTCGCTGAGCACTCTGCTAATTTGCTCACTTGCCTAATAAGTTGTGCAGAAGTGAACAGTTCTTAAATTTTATTTAATTGCATATTTATTGCTGCCTTCGCAGCGATTTTGTTTCTCAATTCAATTTTGAACGGAGATGGAAACCCTTCAAATTAGTTCACTTCGCTGTTGTTGACAACTTCGAAATGCGTAGACCTTTTTACTTTTATTTTTATCGAGTGAAAAAAATGGGTATTTTGATTTACATAAGATGTTTGATCTTGTTTATTTAAAATGTATTTCATATTTTCAAAAATTTTTAATGTTTATTCCATGCATTTTTTAAACAACTTTAGTTGAATAATATTTACATTTCACAAGCATGTAGATTTATATTACGAAATAAAGTCATTTCATACATAACTAATTGCAACAGAAACTAAGTAAAGACAATGTTTATTTAAATTTGAAGAAGAAAGTTTTTACGAAGCAAAAAATTGTAGTAGCATTCTCATTTTTCATCAATATATCGCAACTTTTTATACTTTTTAACAATAATAATTTCATAATTTTTTAGGGGGAAAGTTTTCTCAAAAGATAAAACCACATTTCATTGTAAAAGCATTCTCATTTGTTTCATAAATATAATAATAATATAATGAAATAATATATTTTTACTTTTACTACAAAACAAAATATTTAATGTAAATAAAGAAATACATTTTTAGGAGAAAAGTTTTCATATAAGAAAATTGTCAATTACAATTCAAACATTTCATTTGTTTTCTCATTATTGCATTTCAATTCTTTGACGAACAGTAAGTAAGTATCAACTAGTCTCTGTTCATAGTTTCCTATGCTTTCTTGCTGCTTAATATTTTATATAACATCTCAATTAAATTATGTTTCGAATAATTACTGACATTATTCAATTCCTCTCTAAGAGTATCAAATAGTCTCTGTTCATAGTTCAATGTACTTTCTTGTCAGTTTTACTTTTGTTATTCGCTTAAAAATAAATCAATTATTTTAATTCACGTTGACAACTCGCGTCATTTGCAGCCCAACAACAACAAGAACAACAGAAACAAGAAGAACAACCAGAAGAGCCACCACGATATTATTTTTTGTGGTCCACTGCTCTTTTGCACTTGACATGGGTATGTCAACGGGGTTGACAAGTGAGGAGGGGGCTTTTGACGTATTGCCGCGGTGGCAGGGGGAAAGGCTGCGTTCAATAGGGGTTCAATAACAAGCCGCAAGTGAAAGAATGTCATGCATAAAATGTCAATAGCAGATACGTGAATGCGAATATGAATGAAAATGAATGCGAGTGCGGGCATTCAATCTCTCTTTTTTTTGTGTGTGAACTTTATAAATATTTATTCAAGATAATGCTTATTAAAGCGTTTTTGTCTGTTATGAAAAGCACATGTGTGTGCAGTTTTCATTTTGAAAAAATATATATATTAATAAAATGATGACGAGCAATTAAAATTTGCAGTTATTGAATTGATAGTTTGTGAAAGTGTCAGTCTTCATTTAACACATGAGTTGAGGATTAAATGAAAAGCAATTCAATAAAATTAAACTTTAGTACGAGAAATGAATATTATTTTCAGTTTTTGTTAGTTCCACAATAATGTTATTTACAGCATTTTAAGCCTTCAATTTCTATTAACTACCAAAATAAACAAACACGCCTTTGCAATATGCAAATCGAAAGCAAGTTGCTGTGAACACAAGAACTCAGTCGACTGTAATATCTCTGCTCTCGGGCCATAATCATAATGGAGGCTCTTATTCTATTGCTCTGGCTCTTGAAAACACAATTTTCCATTATCATTAATTACCTCGCTCTCTGAATGATGGTCCAAAAACTTTACTACAACACAGTTTTCTCCATTGCCCCATAATTACACACACAATAGTACAACAAAAAGCATAAAAATTCTTGTTTTAATGCTGTTCCTTCTGCTATCGCAGGGAAAGGATGTTGCCGCAAAAGGGATAGCAAGTAGAAAGAGTGAGAGAGAGTGAAGTAAACTTATGACAGAAATTCAATAGCGCATGCAATTGAAGAAATTATTGTGCAATTTCAATAACTTTCAATTGGGTTTTCAATTTTCTGCATACACTCTTTGTACGGAACTTTATCTTATCTTATCTTTTGTCTGAGCGACAGCCCTTGCTCCTCCTCCCTTGAATTCTCGAAGCCAAGCAAACCGAATCGAGCATAAAAAACTGAAAAACTTTCACAACTTTTCCGTCTGTCCTTCGACGATTTCCGGCCATTGAGAAGCCCATTGGCCAAGAAATGCGAAGTGCAGCCATAATTGTGTAGGGTCATGAATGGAATATAACTGAACTTCTTTATAAGGAATTTTTGTTGCTATTGAATTTTGTATATTAACATAATTGTTAGAAAAGGGTTAATTGATGAAGAATTTAAAAGTGGTTTAATATACACTTTACTTACACTAGCTGTTTGTTGTATTATGTTTGGTAAAAAGAAATTTGGTTTGATATTTAATATGTGATTTACTAAAGCAAGTAGACGTTTAACCAATAATAATATAGTATGAATTTACATGCTTCCTGTACTATAAAGGAAATATAACTAAATATGTTTTAATAATTTACACTTGACTTAAATTGTCTGATTGTTTTCGAAAGTTTCGAAAATAGAAATATGATATTAGAGTAATAATAAATATGATTAGATATTATACTCTTTTCTTTAATAAGAGATAACATTTTTAAAGTCTAAACAAATATGATATAAGAATAATTTTCTACTGTAAATAATAACCCAAACAAATAAGAAAGCTACAGTCGAGTGTGCTTTACTGTGAGATATCCGCTTCTCATATTGAATTAAAACATTGAGGTAATAATTTTAAAATATACCAAATTAATATACCAAAAAAAATACTTAAAATGTACCAATCTATTGAAAATTATACCACAAATTGCAAAATATACCAAAGAGTGTAAAATGTACCATAAAAATATATTTCATTATTAACTTCTACAACTTGTATCTGATCGCAACCAAATTTTCAGGAATCACAAAACTATAGTTTTTATTGTATGTACTAAAAATCGCGTATTTGCGGAAAACATTTCTTTTAAATATTTTTATAAATACAAAAGCGCTTACTTTAATGTTTACTACTTTTTTTTTATCTTAGAACTAATTAATAAGTTTTTACTTTTGTTTAACATTTATTTTAAGTTTTTTTTTTATCTATAAATAGGTTTTTACTTAAGCCAAACATTACTTTAAATTTTTACTTTAATCAATCCGTTTTTTCTTTAGTTTAACATTTCTTTTAATTTTTACATTAATCAATCCGTTTTCACTTTAGTTTAACTTTTTTTCAATATCAATCAATCCGCTTTTAGTTTTAGTTATAGTTTTTTTTTAGTCTTTATATAAGTTATATTTATTCGGTATCTTTTACTACTTTTAATCGTAAATAAATAAACAATAAAATGAATTTTCTGTTGCACACTGAATTTAAGTGCAACCACTATGTAAAAGTAACACAATTTGTCATGGGGAATGTGCGTCATAAAGCAGCTGAAAAGTATTTAAGTTAAGACATTGCAATGATTTGTTAGTTTGCCATCCTTATGCCATATAGAATAAGTGCATATGCCGGACTGGCCAGTCGGTTCTCTGCTGTCCGTTGTCCGGTTTGCAAGTCATAATAACAAAATATGACGCCATTTGGCTGCAATTTGAAGAGCTTAACTATGTAAATCTTTTAATATGGCCAATGGATATGGCAGCAACAGCAGCAGCAACAAACATAGAAAAAATAAAGCAAACTAGATGCATAAAACCAGAATGCAAACAGCGTCGCGGCGGCGACTGAAGCCAAAAGGCAAACAATGCAATCCAAAGAGAAGAAGAACTTCTGCTGGCAACGCTCCCAACAGACAGATAGTCAGCTAGTCTGGATTTGGATTCCCAGGCGGAAGACATGCAACGAAAATATGCCTCAAGGCGATGCTCTGTGCGCACGGTGTGCAGAAAACGAAGCAAACGCAAAGTTTTTCGCATAAACATGAAAAACATGAAAAACAGCAAACAACTTGCAAAACTCACGAAAGTGCAGTTAAGGGCAGATTGGGGAGGAGGCGGAGGGTGGTAAAAAGATGAAACCTTGGCCGGGTTATGCATAAAGCAAAACCAAAAACGAAGACTCACACACATATGATATATGTATGCATCCAACCATGCATCTTCTCTATAGATACGAGTAAACTACACTCATACATATATATAATACTACATATATGTTTGTACATGCCTCACTGCATATCATATTCGCGAGCTACGTGAGTTGTATACGCAGTGTAGTTGCCAGTGTTGTATAATGCTGTCTGTGCCCGCCAGGTAAATACACCTATCTCCCTCTTCCTCTCTCTGTCTCCCCCATTCTGACTCCCTCTGTTGCTCAGCAAGTAATGCAATTGGAAACAATATTTGCGCTTTACAGCAACCGCTTGCCAAATATTACACACATAGCATAGGTCAGGAAGCTTTAACTGAAACGTATTCGCTTTTGCAAGGGATGCGAAATGTGTTCTAAAAATTCAGCTTACCAAAAATGTTTCAAAAATGAAAACTATTTATTTAGTTGTCTTGAAAAATAACGAAAATTAATTTAAGTTAGGAATTAGATATCAAAATGAAGACTGCAACTTTTGTATATTATTCCAAAGTTAAGAAATCGAAAATATTAAATGTAAGATATTTATTAAATCTTCTAAAAAGTGGTAAATCTATTTAAATCTATACCGTTTAGAAAACAATCTTATCTAAATGAAATAAATAAATCTAAATCTAAAAGACGTTTCAGCTTTGCAAAGGTGTTTTTTCCTTTGTTTTGCAAAATATAAAAAAATCTTCTTGGCTTATTTTAATTATAGACTGTTTCAATGTTTCTCACTCGAAGAATTATAAATCATTGATTATCATTCTAATACTGTTATGAATACATTTCTTACAAAAAAATTAAGAAAGAAACTATTAAGAATATAAAGAGAGGCTTTTTATAGCTAGCAATACCCTAAATAAAGTTATTGAATACTCAAAGTGTGGTACTTTTAAAATTTTACAATTGCATTCTTAAATTCTTACTGTATCTATACATTTTCTATCAACATCTTTCTTTATAAATTTTAGTTTTGTTCTAAGGATAGATAGTAAATAAAAGCAACACTTATACTAATTAGTTCTAAAAGTTTCTAACTATTCGCAGATACGTTTGCTCTATTACATTTTATTGAGCTGGAACTTTATTAGAAAATATAAAAAATGTAGACTTTTCTTTTAAAATTGATTCGATTATACAGACAGATTACACTTAATATGCTATACTTCTACTATGTATATACTTAGATTGTATGATTGTATACTCTTATTAAATCGCTTAAGTTTATATAAAAACACCTAAGTTTTTATTACAATCTTGTTACTTTAATTTACCTACACTTAAACATCCTGAAGTTCTCCATCACGCAGCTAGCACTGTTAACTAAAGTACTTGAGTGTACTGTATGTTCGTCAAACTGAAATGCCGGGGCTGATTTCAAAGCAAGCACGTGTCTCAGTTTTTACCAAACCATTAATCAAACAATTAGAGCTGGTTGCGTCAAGTAAGTGTGGCACAACAGTTTGCTACCCCTTCGCTATCCGCAAACGTATTTGCATAAATTATGGCTTCATAATAACCGCTATTTGTAATTTTGGTCACTGCAGGGCGTTTTGTCCGTTACGCCCACTCTTAACACCCTCGAACACAAAGGGTTGCTTCTCACCCAACTGATGATGATAAAGTACTCTGAGCGTAGCAGAACACAGTACAGCAGCTGCACAAAATACTTTTGCAAATCAAAGACTTAAAACCAAATATGTATTTTGAATAAATCTCTCGATGGTATTTCAGCGTTTGACTGGGTATTAGAAACGGTGGGGATTATGCTTTAAATAGTGAAATAATATGTTTTTCTTGGCCACATATTTAGTGAATATAATAAACAGTAAAATAATATCTTTTTATGGCAAAACTATTAAAATTTTTATTAATTTATTGTAATGACGATCACAATTCTTATTGCAGTGACATGAGTCAGAGGAACTAAGGCTTTCAAGATTTTTTCAATATTCTTACAAATTTATAATATTCTAAGAATTTACCATTTATCATAATTTTATTTAATTTTAATTATTATGAAAGTATATTAAATACAGTTTATGATTCATTCTTTTTCTTTTCTTAATGCATTTTATTTAAATTGTTTATCTAATTTAATTTTTCTTTTTTTTTCAAATAAATTGTATTTAAATTGTTTATCTAATTTAATTTTTTCTTCTGTTTTCATTTCAGGGTAAGAACATGTTATTGTAATTTGAACATAATTTGGGTTGGTGCAAGCAAGCAATCAAATTAATATTATAACAATGTAAAGTTGGCAAAAAAATAATCGCTACATCTTGAACATGTTAAGAATGAAAGGCAGATGAAAACTCTTCTAATGCTTCCATTTATAAATTACAAAAAACTGTCTGTCTATTTATACACATTTCTTAGTAATATAATAAATAATAAAATAACTAAGTAACATGTTTTTAAGATGTGCTATAGCACTTAAAGCTTACAAGCAGAAACCATATTAGAATTCAGCAAACGTCCAAAGCGTGCTGATAACTGGAGTGTCATTTAAGGTGATTATGCTATTCAAAGCAATGGTGCGAAGAGCCAAACTAAAAGTGCCACTCGAGTAGATAAGTCTCAGATTGTTATTGGACACAAAATGTCAGGAAATGCAGGTCATTCAAATTAAAACGCAAAACTGCAAGACAATTATCGGCTGGTGATAAAGATAGAGACACACAACGAACATCGAGGCTCGTCACGCATAACAATAACAATTAAAATGTACGACAAGTGCAAATTGAAGATGTTTGCCAATCTCTGGGCGCATAATCCCCATGCTAGGCAATCCAGAGGTAGCTAAAAAGCATAAATAATGGAACTAGCTGCACCTAGACCTAGGCAAAGAAAGAGTAGAAAAGAGAGAGGGCTTCAGGTGGTGGCAGTAAATGAATGACAAACGGCAGCAGCAGCAGCAGTAGGGAACGTCAATGCCAATGACGTCAACGCCATCATTGTCAGTGGCAGTAGCTGGCAATAGCAAAGGTGTATCTCCACCTGCTTGGCTGCAAGGCAGTATCAGAATTATTGCTAGCTGTCTGCATGACCAGCAAAAGGAAAGACAGGCAAATGGGTTTTGCACTGACACGCTGAACTCTCGCTCGCTCTCTCACTCGCCACATCGTCACGTTTGGCAAAATGAGAAAAAATCTTGTGACACACACCGGAAACTGGAGCACAGGACATGCAGAAGAGGACATGGCGTGGGTGGCATGGTCTGGCATCAAAAAGCATGAGCTTAAGTGCCCTGGCATTGTGCGAGGCGAGGCGAACTCAAGCTTCAGCTGACAGCCACAGAGCACAGACTGTGAGGCAGAGTGGAGACCCGCAGCCATGATTCCCAGTTGGTGCTTGCCACGCCATTGTTCTTTTCACTTTTTACGAGTATATGCTGCAAATGAAATGCTCCCCTACCCATCCCTTCCCTTTCCTTACTTTCCACTCAAGGTGTTCGACAACGACGGCGAGTTGATTATGGCCACCAATGCCGACTTAAGTGGGCCTCCTCTGCTTTGCTTTGCTCTGCTGTTGTTGCTGTTGTTGCAACTGGCCTCCTCCATTGCTCCACTGATGAAGCACCTTTTGTTGTAATGAGTTTTGAGTGCGATTTTTATTTTTGAATACTTCCTGCCATCCTCCCCTCATATTTCCATCTATGTACCTCACATTTCTTTTTTTTTTTTTTTTTTTGTTCTCTGCTTTGCTGGGCATGATTGTAATCCGCTTATGTCGGGCATTTTTCGTGGCGGCTCGAGGTTTGTATCTGTGTCTGGTTCGGGTTCTGGTTCTGGCCATTGTCTGCTCCAGTTGCCATGGTTAGCGCACTTTTCGCAAATTATTTTCATTGCTCACATTAAGTGCGCTCAACGTACAAATTTGGAATTCTCGCATTACCCCAAATATGTGCTGTTCAGTGTGTGGGGCATTTTAAAATGGGGGCTTTCGATTTGGAAATTTGCCTTCGGTGTTGCAGCTGAACACACATTCCATATTTTAGGCATTTTTAAAAATAATACAAAAATTGGAAAGCGTTATTTGTGGCACACAATATTGTATAAATACCTTATTACTGTTATTATTATATTGAATATACTTTTGAATAAATAATACTATATTACATTAATTATTATCTTTTTATATTTAAAGCAGTCTCTTTTAAAATATTTATCGATATAAATGTATATTACGAATATATTGGTTTAATTGTAGAACTATATCACAAACTAAAAAGTACCCTCCAATGGAAACTTTTCTATTTAAAGCATTATCAACGAAATGACAATCAAATAAATAAGTAAGAAAGCTACAGTATGCTCGCAACTTTACTTACTTTATATATGTATATGATTCATATTTATACAACTACTTTATATCTAATGAAATTACTTATTTTTTTATAGTTAAAGCTGGGTTACAGCACTTAACGCTAGAAAGTTTACGATATGTTAAGAGTTAATTTGTAATCTAAGCTTTAATAATTATAATAAGAAATCTTTATTTTTATATAATTAATATTCTTTTTCTAATATTCAATAATTATCTTTGACCATTTGTTTATGTAATATAATGTAATAATGTATTGCATTATGTGTGTTATTAACTTCAATATTTCTTCATAATCATCGTAAACTATTTCTGTCTTTCCTTCTCCTTTTTATCAACACTTTGCAATTATTGGCACTGACAGCCTGTTTTTCCTGGCCTATATTTTGATAGGTTGGTCTGCTCGGATATATGCATGTTTTCCTTGGGGGTGCTATTCATCTTCCTTTAGCATCAACTAGCCTATGAGTTTTAATAGCCCCCGTTGCTGCAGATCTCTGTGCTTGCCCTTATTAAAGCTCTATCAAATTACCAACAACCAACGGTTTGGGTTCGTTTCACTCCCCAAATCCCCAAAACGATTCGCCTCTACTTTTGGCCATAAGTATTGGGTGTGCTTATTGCATTTGAGTTTTGTGCAGTGTGCCTGTAACTCGTCAATAAGAGACGCAGCAGCAAAAGCAGTTGGGTGCACAGTTCTTTAGCCCATTACGGGAATGGAAACCCCTGCTGGACACACACACACACACACACTCGCACACACTAAATTGATGATGCATACGGCAAACAACAGGGATAGTAACAGAAACAGTAGCAGCAACAGCAGGGCGAATGACAATTGCATTGACATTTCGACAGAGCGAGGAACGAAACACAGCAGCAACATGTCGCCTGTCTGTCGAAATGGGAAATCCTTCCATTCAACTCCCAACTCCAGCACCTGCTAAAGAGTGAAAGAGAGATAGAGAGAGAGAGAGAGAGATCTCTTCAACAGACCGAAACATGACCATTTTACTGTGTGGGGTGTGTGGATTGTGTGTGTCCCATACATATCGATTGCAATTGCTTGATTTTGTCATTGGGATTTGTTGTCAGCTTGATTTTTGGTCTATTGCCTGTGTGCAATTCTAGTTTATTTGTTCTGTCAGGCTGTTCGCTCGACGTCGTCGCTCCACTATTTTTCAAACAATTGGAGCAGTTGTCAGTTTATTTAGTTATCATGGCAAAAATGTTTGCTTATTGTTAGGGAGTCCGCTGTGTAATTTCTTATAGCACTCCTCTGATCAAACTGAATGAACTTAGCTTCGCTCTGTCTCGAATTTAGCAATTTTACAATTTTCATTTTCAATTTGTGCGCAGAGCAGCGAAAATTCACTCGTTGCTTCCCCCCTTGTTTTTGTAATTGATGCCGGGCGGCAACAATTTGCATTTTTGGCCTCGACCAACCGACCATCGGATTGCGCAAATTTCACTTTGCATTTGCCTCTCTGCTGGCCACGCCCGCAATGCGCATTGAATTCAATTCGTTTATCAGTTCATTTGATTTTTAACTCTGCAACTCTTTAATACAAAAAATCAAGTAAGAAAGCTACAGTCGAATAAGCTTGACCACAAGATACCTGCTATCTACTTTTTAATGAAAGCTATGCAGTGCGGTTTTCAGAAAATATAAGGGAATATACTGTAAGAATACTAAAAATGCAATAAAGGCCACATTTAGTATATTGCAAAATATTATATATTATATTTATTTAATAACATCTACAATTTTTATCTGAAAATTACTAGTTACTATACGGAAAGAATGCTAACATATACCGAATGCTACACTTGGTATTTTGATATACTATTACAGAGTCAACAAATCCAAAAAAGCGGTAATTTTAAAATATATTTAATATACTGAAAAAATAGCAAAGTATATTAATATACATATATTATTATTTATATTACATTTAAAATACACCCTAGAATTGAGAACAGAGTGTGAACTTGATTTGAGTGGAAGTATAAAAAGCGATGTCGAAAATTTATCAATTTTAATTTTGAGCTTAATCTTCTTACGCCGCTCAGACGCCAAAGGACAAAACGCTGATATATTATGCTAACCAAGCTAAGATAAACTGCGTTGATTCCGAATAAAATTCTAGCCTTTTTTAGGTAAAGTTTATTTTTGAAATATATTATGTTATAAAACAATTCCATATATAAAAAAAATGCTTTTTTAATGCTCACAGAGTCTTTTCGTGAAGAGTCAGCAAAAGCCACTTATTTATAGACAACGAGAAACGGTCAACAGTTGTTTGCAAGCTCTTTTGCGAATACAGACACAACAACCATGCCCGAAGTGGGATTCGAACCCACAACTGGATAGATATTTTGATAGAAAAAAGCAGCCGAGCCTCTCTACCGATTACACTATCCAGTCGGCGAATATCTACAGAACTTAATAGCATTTTGAAATTGAGGTAGGTTGGAAAGGTGTTATAGGCTAGTTATACTAGTCGAGATTCGAATCTAGAGCGCCTAGAAAATCGTATAATACTTTTTTTATACTTTGTGCCTTTAGGAAAATGCATGTTAAAAGGCAGCGAGAGTCATCTTTAACCTTATATATTCTTGATCAGCGTCAGGAGTCCGTCTGGCTGTCTGGATTTCAGAGACTATAGGAGAAAGAGCGAGAGAGAAAGATATTAAATTTGGTTCGATAGCAAATGTGATTTTTGCACGCAGATCAAGTTTGTTTTAAATTTTTGCTTTGGTTGATAATATGGTATATTTATTCCATGTTAAGTAATAGTATATCGATATACCAAATATATGTAGGTGTCCGTGCATTTTTGCATTTGTTCAGTAAATAAATTGGGTATATTTTAAAAATAATATCGTTCTGCTTTGATTCTATTGATTCTATAACAGTATATAAATAAAGCAACTATATCATTTGGTATATTTTTTCAGTATATTAATCAGGTACACTTTCTGCTCGACTGTAGTAAGCTTTATGTTTGACAATTCCAGGGTATCAGCTAGTCATTTAAGTCTCGGCCGTAACTTTGCCTAATGAAAATCTTAGCTAGAAGTACACAAATTTTTGCCCATCGAGTGTAGCTTTAAATCTCAACTTGAGCACGTTTCTCGGTTGAACACGTACTTGGGCCAGCACTGAGAAAGAGAGACAGAGAGGAAAAGACAGCGAAAGAAGCATAACATATCCTGCGAAATTGGGGTCGTTTTATCGTTAGATGAGCAGCTGCTTTTGCATCTTTAATTGGAATTAAATGGGATTTTTCTTTTAATGAATTATTGAAGTTGGCAAGTGGCAACTTTTGCCAGTCGCCAGTCGCCATTCGCATCTCATTCACTCCCCGCTGTCTCCTCATTCTCTCATTCCCTCATTCCGCGTACAGCAGTCAGCCTATCAATTTCAATTATATAATAATCATTTCCGTCTGGCGCCCGCCCTGTTGCTGTCAATCATAAAAGAGCCCAAAGACCTATGACGCCTTGGCTCGACTCGTTGCAAGTTCACGCCAATTAAGGCTAATCAAATTATTTATAATGCTTAACCTAATTTCTGGCCTAGTCGTAGTCGTTGCAGTCGCACCTCCTCCTTCTCCTTCTCCTCCTCTTGCTTGGCTTTTTCTCTCTTCATCGCCAAACATAACTCAATAAAAACTGCGCTCCAATTTGTGCGCTGGCGACCAATATGCTCGACGCTAACATAGTGAGTAAAGAGAGAGGTGGAATGATGAGAGAGGGGAGGTGGAAGGGAGGAAAACCTGCAGAAGGGTATCCAACACTTTCGCTTGTGCGAACTTTTGCAATAACCACTTAAAATTCACTCAGCTGTGAATTATGCGCACATCGAAGTGTTGTTCTTGTTTGAAGCAGTCGAGGCAAAAATCCAAATGGTGGCAAACGCAACGGCAACGGCAACGGAATGCGGCACGAAGCAATAAATGGACCCATGTGCCACTGCCTCTGCTATTGCTGTTGCTCTTACTGTTGCTGTTGGTGTTGCTGTGGCCTGGCCTGGTTATATTGGCTGACGGTGTTTTAATTTGGTAGCACAGTTTTTGCCTTCTGCCCACCTTCCACTCCTCCCACACTCCCTTGTAACGTCAGCCTCGCCTTCAAAAGTGCCCCGAGTGCGTTTTTTGATCAGGCATGCAATTGTTTTAATTGAAATCGTTGACTCTTTAAAGGCAAAGCATACGATTGCCACAATTTTCGAGATATCGTCTTCAATTTGTAATGCTTGATATTCAAGCTAAAGAAATTTAATTTAAGAATACTTATTTATTTACATTTGTTCTGCATTTACATATATGTCAATAAATAAATAAATTATATTCTGTAGCAGATATTGTAGAAATTAATTTCGCTCTCCTGAAAACATATTCCATTTTACTATTATAACAAATTAACTAAAATACTACATATTGTTGTATATTAAAACCCTGATCTTACATTTTTTTTAAAAATTAATTCAATCAAAATTTTTAATCTAATGAAATCACTTTATAACTAATTTTCTAGTAAATGTTTTCATTCTTGCAAATCCAACAACAATGTTTCTGCATAACTATAACGATTTATTAACTGCGATATTATTTTTTATACAGTTTATAAAATTTTTAAAATGTATCCAAAATAATTCTGCAAATTATTCCTCACATTTTATGCAAATTTATTTCATGAGAATAATTCAAAGTTTGATTTATTTTGAGTGGCTGAACGTTTTATTCTTTTAAACCAGCCAGATAAACTTCTAATAAAATATAATAATATTTCATAATCATAATTTTTCAATTGCATAATTAATAACTTGATAAATAGCTTTAATTTATGCACAAACCTATTTATTTTTAAAATTGTATCATTCTATTTTAATATAATAAATTAAGTGCAATATGAACGCTTTGTTAATTGTTATATTTCTCTGCATTTTAATATATGAATTGATGATCTGCATTATTAAGAAATTGGTTAATCGCGTCATTTATTTATGTGCACTTAAATCTATTTTTAAGCAAATCTATTCGACCTTTGCAAATCTAAAAATAAAGAATCCTGCTCAATAGTCCGAAAGTTGTGCGGATGTCTGCAATTATTCTTGTGGGCTTACAGCGACTGTGAAAGCAACTTAATTTGTCAAATCAACTGTAATTTATCTTTCTCATTCGCTAAACAATCAGCCAGACAGCCAGCGAAGAAGCTCAGGGCAAAAGCAAATGCAAACTGGGCCAGCGAACGAATCAAACGAGAAACTGAGAAGAAAGTCATTCATTATTGTAATTTATTTGCAGCTGAAAATGCCAAATATTTATTTAATTTTCGAGCATTCTTCAATTTATTTGTTTGCACAATCGAAATTCAAACAAAATCGTTCCCTCTCCCCTCTAAGAAACAACAACAACAACAACACTTGCCCAGTCGGTCGAGCTGAGTGACATTTGGCAAGGCATATCGATTGCGATTAGTAGGAAAATTTTCAATTTTCCAGCAAAAGCTGTCAGAGTATTTCGTATAAAAAAAAAGCCAGACGCACACACAGTGAAAATCAGAACCAAACAAACTTGACAGAGGTAGAACAGAGGAGAGAAGAGAAGAGAGAATGTCAGCCGCTGGCAATGTTGACACCCGATGGCAGCTTCAGTCTACAGTCGAAGTCGAAGTCTCGGTCTCAGTCTCAGTCTCAGTCTCGGCCTCAGTTTCGCAGACTCTGAGCCTGTGGGCTTGCTTGCTTCTTGGTCTAACCGCTGCGCATATATACACACATACATATATATATATATAGAGGGGGGACTCAGTATTATCGATGTCGGTAACAATGGCAACGTTGTGAACGCCTGTAGAACTTCCCCCTCATCCCTAGTTTCCCATTCATTTCACTCCACAGTTGGCAGCTGAGGAGACGCGGTTTGCTATTTGAAAACCATTTTGTTTGCTTTATGGATTTGCAGAGCTTAAAGTGGCTTCGTCGCTTCGTTTGCTTCATTTTGCTATTGTTGAAAATTTTGAGGCGTGAATGCTGCCCCGCCGTCTCTCCTCTCCCTTCTTCAAGTGGCTTGGTCTGCGCCTTGTTTTTGTTTTATTTTCTCATGTTGACTATTGGCTTAGAGTTATGGCCAATGGCAACTGTTTACACGCGCGCGCTTCACGGCTTTTGTTTCAACAACAGCAGCAGCAGCAAGACTCTTAAGATCCTTTAATTGGCCGGGTCACAGGCGCTAATTTTCACTGGCATCAAAGTGGCAAACTTTGTTTTGGGATTAGCCTCAGCCAACGCTCTGATTAAGTTGGCCAACTGGGTCTGGGTATCGTATCGTAGCATTTAGTTAACTGGTCCTTCAAAATCTCAGCGATTTAAAAGAGCAACAAGTTGACAAGGCATTTAATGCCGCAGTTTAATTAACTGTTTGTTCTAATTATATTAATTTGATTTAATTTAAAAATTTATTTGAAGTTTATTTATTATTAACGATAATTAATTTAATTTAATTCAAAAATTTATATTATTATAACACATCAAATATTTAAGTTCAATTCTTGATAATTGATTTATTATTTTAATTTCTTTTTTTTTTCTTTTTAGCTGGAAATCAAATTCGGTAAGGCAACAGCCATGTTGCCCTTGAAAGTATGCTATGTAAAATTGCAAAGCTATTTATAGACTTGTTCGAATTATTGCTTTGGTATTACAGTATAAAAGGTTTACAACAGATTTATTTTTTTAGACGTTTATTTATTATTATAATTTTTACAACTTTTTAACGTATCGAAGAATTGAATGAATAGCAGTTTAATAAACTGTTTGTTCTAATTATTAATTTGATTTAATTTTACTATTTTTTTAAGTTTATTGATTATTAATTTGATTTAATTCAAGTATTTATATTATTATTAAACAACAAATATTTAAGTTCAACTCTTGATAAATTATTTATTATTAAAGGATTGTTATTAATTGGTTGTTTTATCTGTCTTTTTAGCTGGAAATCAAATTCGGTAAGTTTTCAGCCATGTTGCCCTCAAAAGTATGCTATGAAAAATTGCAAAGCTATTATACAGGCATCATCCTGATGCATCAGGGTTGCCAATGCAAATTTATACATTTCCCCAAAAATCGGGATAAAATTCCCAAAATTTGGGGACAAAAATCCGCTTATTCCCCACAAATTCCCCGCATGGGTTTTTTAGTCATATTAGTATTCTTAATTAATTAAAATAAAAACTCAAACAGTTAACATTCATATTTTTTTCCATATTTTTGTGGATAGCATTTTGTTTGACGGATTGAACATGACGCTGCCGCCTAGTTTTTTAATTCCTTCTCTTGCAGCCATAAATGATACAACAGTATCTGTATTCAGTCGATCTACTTGTAGTTTGAAACTAGAGATGTGCTATACATAATATTATTAAAAAAGGTTGATGTCGTGTCGATAATGAATGATGAAATACTTACCGACGAGAATAAGATGTCAAAAAATGTAAAAAATCCCCGCATTTTCCCCACATAATGCCAATCCCCAATAAATCCCCTATCAACTTAAAATTCCCTGCACTTTGGAGAATTGCCCACAAATTGGCAGGGTTGACAGGCATGCTCCGGTATTCACTTTTGGTTTTCGTTTTCGTTTTGGGACCAAAATTGAGATTTTCGCTTTTAGGTGCTGGGGTTTTCACAAATTTTTGGTCATCGTTAATTTAATATAGAAAAAGGCATTTTCTTTTCATTTTGGCAAGACAAATTTTCTCGTTTTGCAATTCGAAAGAATCTTGTGAAATTGAAAACGGGAGCACCAATTTTTATACCCGCTACCAATAGGGTAGATGGGTATTATAACTTTGTGCCGGCAGGAAATGTATGTAACAGGTAGAAGGAGGCATCTTCGACCCTATAAAGTATATATATTCTTGATCAGCGTCAACAGCCGAGACGATCTAGCCATGTCCGTCTGTCTGTCTGTCAGTCTGTCCGTCTGTGTATCTGTCCGTCCGTCCGTATGAACACCTAGATCTCAGAGACTATAAGAGATAGAGCTATAATTTTTTTTCGACAGCATTTGTTATGTTTGCACGCAGATCAAGTTTGTTTCAAATTTTTGCCACGCCCACTTCCGCCCCCGGAAATCAAAAAAATCGAATAACAAGCGTAATTTTAAAGCAAGAGTTACGAATTTTGGTATATATAATAACTACTATAGTAGTTATGATTCCTGAAAATTTGGTTGCGATCAGATAAAAATTGTCGAAGTTATTAAAGAAATACTTTTGTATGGGCAAAAACGCCTACTTACTAGGGCTCTTAGTTGCTTTGTCTGACAATCTGGTATATTGTGCCGTCTATGGTATATTTTGAATGCGGTACTATGTCGATATACCAAATATACCATTTGGTATATTTTTTTGTATTTTTGCAGTATATCCGGTATATTTTGAGAAAATACCGCAAAATATGTTTCTTTTATTCAAAATGGGTAGCGGGTATCTCACAGTCGAGTACACTCGACTGTAGCTATCTTACTTGTTTCGTTTTGAAAACGAAAACGAAATCAAAAAGTCCGGTATTCACTTGCCTGAAAGTATAAAAATTTATTAAATGTGTTATACGATTTTCTAGGCTCTCTAGATTCGAACCTTGACTAGTATCACTTGCCTATAACACCTTTCCAACATACCTCAATTTCAAAATGCTATTAAATTCGACAGACATTTGCCGACTGGATAGCGTAATCGGTAGAGAGGTTCGGCTGCTCTCTCTATCAAAATATCTATCTAGTTGTGGGTTCGAATCCCACTTCGGGAATGGTCGTTGTGTTTGTCACTACACTAAAAAATTGTCTTTCGTCTGAACATCTCTTCGTATTTGTCTATATGTGTGCTCGTTGTCTGCCAATAAGAGGCTTTTGCTAATTCTTTACGAAAAGAATAAATGAGCACTCATGCAGTAATGCTCTCAAAGTTGTTAAATGCAACTAAAGTACAAATATAAGTAATTAAAACTGTATTAAATTTTTTTGAACTTTTACTTTTATATTTTTAAACTTCAATTAAAGTATTTTTGCACAGCAAAAAATTTATTGGAAATATAATTTTTCATGAGCCACAATGAAATCGCGCTTGAACACTGACAATGAGGTTCAAAAAAATATATTTAAAGGTAATATGCGGAAATATGCGGCTTATGTTGGACATTTTCACAGCTATTCAAAGCAATTTATAAAATTATTGCTTTAGTAGTACAGTATAAAAGTTATATAACAGAATTATTTTTTTAAGAGTTTATATAATATTCTCATTTTTACAACTTTAAAGAATTGTTGATAATGAAAGATTTGTGTAAAGCGAATAAATGTATTTTCTAATTTGATCATAACTAGCCAATTATGCTTAACTTAATTATCACTTAAAATATGTTATAAACGATTGTAATTACTGGTCAATCGTTAAACTCCTAGGCGAAGTAATTGTGAGACAAGTAGACTAATTAAGTAGCATAATCTTTTTTAACTGCTTCGAGTGCTAAATAACAAAATAATTGGTCAAGTCGATGCTATTCGATTTGTTGCGAGCGCGTTGCTCGATCCATTTATTAACTTTTTAATTGGCATTTTGTTCACATTTCAAACGAGCTCAAGGGAGTATCTCAATCTATTATTGCGTTGCCCGCTTGCTTGTTTTGTGTTTTTTGGATGAGTTTTCTGTTTTTGGTTTTTCTCATTTTCTATTCTTTGGCTTTTGCATTTGATGTATACGCTTTGCTCATTTCCGTTTTGGGCCGTTGATTATCGTAGTTCTCAGTTCTCAATGCTGTTGTTGGTTCGCTTAGTTCTTAGTTCTTAGCTTAGCCGAGTTCAGTTCAAGCGTGCGTGTATGTATTCTTTTTCCTAGCTTGAAATGTATCTCTAGCTGTATCGTTGTATCTTTGCAGCTGCAGCTCGTTGTAAATTCGTTCTGGCAGCTTTAATGTTTGCCAAAGCGGAAATGAAAAACTTTTGCACGTAGTCACCAAAAGTGGCCAAGTGCACGTTCTCGCTCGCTGCTTTTGCTGCTGCTAACATTGTTGTTTTTCTCGCTCCCTCTCTCTCCCTCTCTCTCCCTCTCTCTTTCTCTCTATCTCTGAGTTGTTGATGCTGCCTCTGTTGCTGTTGCGCTGCGATGAAGCATGAAAAGTTTTGGTTTAATTTTGGCATTTCACGTATTTGCACATTTCACGTATTTACAGCCACACAAACACACATAAACACATACGCATATACATGCTCAACACTTGCGTTTTCCAATGCTGCTGGCCACAGTGGATGGAATTAGCTTATTTTAATGTAGAAAATTATTTTTAGCTTAGACCGTGAATAAGTGCAGTCGGGTCTTAGCTGCTTTGCCTGACAATCTAGTATATTTCGAATGTAGTACTTCACCGATATACCGAAAATGACATTCGGTCTACATTTTGTAGTGTATTTATGGTATATTATTTAGTATATTTTATTCAGAATGTCGCACTGCTTTTTATCTTATTCAAAACAGGCAACCGGTATATTAATTATATATATACTATATACCATTTTGTTATCGGTATACCAAATAAGCTCTTCGGTATATTTTATAGTATATTTTGGTATATTTTAAGAAGAATGCCGTACTTTTTTTCATTTCATTCAAAACAGCAGATATCTTAATTATACTATATATGTTATAACATATTTTCAATGAGGGCTTCAATGAATTAACCCTATTGAGAATTTTTTGCCTAGGAACATTTGCCAATATGTTTTGTGTGTTGGCCAAGTCGTTGCATAAATATATCATTTAGACATTATATAGATTCATTTTTAGTTTCTGAGTTTGACTTCATTTTAAATTAAATTATGTCACTTTACCAATTACTCCCACTGTGCTTAGTCGCCCACTCTTTCACACCCACTCGCTCTGTGCATAAGTACCTAAGCACGCGCACACTTTGAGTTTTGGGGCTTGATTTGGGGTTTGTTTGGGGGCTCTTTGAGGGGTTTCTGGAAGCCTCAGCTGGGCTTAGCTGAATTTGCACGCACGTCTGCTCATTAAATACGCATACGAATACGCATTCGAAGTCGCATTCGCATTCGCAAACTAGACGTATACGCAATGTGAAGAGACGGTTGCGAGTGTCAGAGGAAGTCACATACTACATACTACTCAAGCAGGCCACAAAGACAGACATACACTTATAAATGTTGTGCTAGATAATGAATCTTTCACTCAACTTCTCTCTCTTTCGTTCCCTTGTTGCTGGATAAGTTTTGGGCCTGTCACTGTCTGCTTTATTTGCTTTTATTGTCTTCAACTTTATTCATATCCTGTTAAAATGTATAACTTTGGGCTTTTCGGGTTATAAATTAAATGCAAGTACAACCAACTTACAATGCGCGCGTCCTTCTCAGCCCGCCAGAGTTGAGTTGGGGGGGAACTAAATATGTTGTCAAGCAAACGATTGAGTTGATAAACTGCGATATGCAGCATAATTAATGAGCATGTCGTACAATGCCAATATTTTACATACGCACACACACACACACACACCCAAAACATATACACACTTACACTGCGAAATATGTTTGTAATTGAACTTAATGAGCAAATTATGCAATATACTTACGAAATCTGTTTTAAACACAATTCTGAACAGGAATCACTTCAAGTTTTCCACTGCCAACGTCACGGTCACGTTCTTTACGACGATACATTTTTGTGTGAGTCGCGTTAAAAGCGAAATTAATCTTGTCAGATTCAGCTGAAGTTTTGATTGCCAGCCAGCAATTGATATGTTGAATTTGTGTTGTTATTAAAGGCAGTAGCTGGAGAAAGGCATTTGAAAAGGCATTTAAAATGAAACAGCTCAAGGTCGCTTATTATTTTATATTTCTAAATATATCCTTAATCTTTTTAAAAGAGAAGTTTGATTAATGAAGAAAGAATGAATTTTCATATTGAATAAACAAGAAAGCTACAGTCGAGAATACTCGACTGTGAGGTACCTATTAGCAATAAAACCATATTTTAAAATATACCAAAAATGTACCATAGCAAAAATAAAATACTAAGGTAAAATATATTAATTTTCTAATTTATCAAATTAATATAACATAAAAATACTAAAAATATACCAAATGATGTATTTGGTATATTGTTATAGATATATATATATATATACCACATTCATATATCATACAAAGAGATTTTCAGAATGAATTTCCACAATTTTGATCTGACCGCAACATTTTTTGAAATCTTAAAAACTTTAGTTATTACTTTATAATTTGAAACAAACAAGAACTTTTATCTATTATAGTCTTTGAGATCTAGGTGTTCATACGAAGAGACAGACAGACAGACAGAGTATAAATGATAGAGCAAAATCAAATTGTACTACAATATTTTTTCGTTTTAATATTTTATTACTAAATCCTCAACGCTTAAAATTTGTAGTACGTAAATAAATTGAATTTATTTTCTCTTGAGCAAAAGAAAGCAGACAAAGACGCTTTTTTTCCTAAACTCCCTCCTAAAGTTCATGACCTGTCAAAATAGTTCAATAGTTTTTAGCAAAAGGCATAAACTTCGTCAACGATAAGCTTCAGCAGTATAGAAACAGCATTTTTTGGTTTTGTGACGATTAATTAACTACTTGAACGCTATTTGGCGACTTCAGCAAAGTCATCAATAATGGGCAATCGCTTCAATTCGGCAACTGAAATTGCAATAAAAACCAAAGAGGGGAAACCGAGTGAAGTTGCTAAGAAAGCAGCCATCAAATGAAAAGTCAAAAAAACATTGACTTTTGAACTTTTTCATTAGCGAGACGAAACCAAAAAAAAAAAAAAAAAAAAAAAAAATCGTGGCATAAAAACAATGTAAGGCCAGGGACAAGGAAGAGTACTTGGTGAAAAGTCAAAGTAGAAGTTGAAGCAGCCAAGTGGAAGCCACTGGAAATCAATACACATTGACTTACGACGTTCCAAGTTGTGCGACGACGATAAAAATCAAGTTCATTTACGAGCTAAAGAGACGACCATTTCGCAGGTGGAAAAACCAGACAAAAACCTTCGCTCCGAAAAAAAACTCAGAAAAACAAAAGCCGACCGACAGTTTTCTTACTATGTATACTTATAGCCACATAGTTGTTACTGCTGCTGCTGCTGTTGCTGCTGCTGGTCTCTGCTGGCATTAAAGTTAATAGAAAAAGTTGCTGTTGGCCAAGATTCAATCATGCGATATAAATAAGCACACATACAGGAAAAACACAGAGACAGAGAGAAAGAGGGTAAGAGTGAGACAGACAACCAGCCAGGTAAATAAAACAATGAACGGGCAAAAAGACGTTTGCCAGAAAGACGTTAAGAAGTCACAAAAAAGTTTCGTTTCGACTCCGTTTTATTTTATTTCATTTTTGTCGGTGTCTCAAGTTGAAAAATTACACAATGCGGGACAGTTGGTCAGTTAAGTTTGTCTTGAGGTTGATATTTGCTGGGTGTTGATTGAAGTTTGCATGTTGCCAAAACTTTCAAAATGAGTCTTAAAGTTGCCCCATTCTTCCTCCTTTCATTTCCCATTCCATCCTCCAAAAAACTTGACTAACTTTTGCTACCTGTTCACTTCTCCATTCTGGCTGCGTAAATAAGGGTTAAGAAAAAGCTCTCGAAAAAGGGTTTTTGAAACTCGAACTTCAACCGAATCAATACAAACAAGTCGAGTAGTTTTATTTGCTATAAATTTACTTTGATTTCATTGATTAAAAGTACTTTTTGATTGAGTCGCGTTTGCAGCTAAATTGCTTATAAATTCATATCAGAAAAAAGAGCTGTGGCATTTTATTTATGAAAACAAAAAAAGAAATAATTTGTCATAAAAACAAGTCGGAAAGCCAAGTGTAATATAATTATATTATTATTTCAAAACCCACTCTTAAAAAAAAATATATAACCTATACACATATATATATATAATAAGCACAAGCTCTGGATTATATTTTGAGAAGAATTCCATTTCCTATTATATTTTATAAGCTAAGCTTACATTCAGGAAATATATTTGTCTTGTCAGTTTAAACAAAACAATCCAATTATCATCAAAACTAAGTGCTCTATTCTATTAAAAGTTTGTCATGTGAGATTAGAAGCTAGTATTTGCTGCTTTAACTATTGCTCTCTTTGATCTCAGCTGCTGTTTATGCTTCAACATTCTGCTGATGTTCCCCTCCCTAAGCGAGCTGATTTGTTTTCTGTGACTGCTTTTGCTGATTTTCCTGCTTGGCAATTTTCTCCATCCCCTATCGAAACATGCGCCCGCATATTGAAATCCATTTAATTCAATTACACATCGCCACAACTTAAAGCGCATTTCAATACAAGGAGGGAGCAGAAAGCTGGGGGATATTGGAGGTCAGTTAAGCAGCTGGTGGCCAGCAACCTGCCCTTTCCCTTTGCCATTCCTACTTCTCCGCCTTTAGTCCACTTGAATCGCCCCTGTTTGGCTACCAAACGCAGTTTCACTTACGATTATTGCCTACTTCTTGGGGCAACGACAACGATGTCTGATGATTGCGAATGTATGTGTGTGAGTGTGTGTGTGTGTGTGCTTGTAGGACACGGCTAAGCGCCACATGCAACATGTATTTACCGTTCTTTTCTCTGAACTCTCGCCCCTTGATTCCCCCATTCCCACATGCTTGCTTTACATGCTCGAATTGTCATTGAAGCGTTTAGCCATTTTATTAGATTGTGCTGTCGTCTTGAAGACCCAGTTTGCATTGGGGTTGGGCTTTCCCCCATCCCCTCTTCGTTGCTCTCCCCCTTTGCCTGGGCAGGCCGAGATTTATGCGCATATGCTAAGCACACTGTTTGCCTTAAAGGGAAGCGAGGCGACGGCGGCAGCATCTCGGGGCAGCTGCTTGTTCTCATTTTGGGGGTTGGCTCTCTTTCTTTTCTTCTCCCGAAGGGTTGCTGCTCCTGTTGTTATCCTGTCTGTGTCCTGTGTTTACCCCCAGTATTCTTTTTTTTTTCTTTTGCTTGCCATTCTACCAACTTTTTGCTTGCTTTGGCATTTTTTCTACGCGTTTTTGCTTGTTTTCTAAATTAAAATTGATTTGATTTTTGCTCTTTTCTTCGACATCAACATCGACATCCAGAGCATCGGGCTGCTTGTTGTTTGCCTTTGGCCCATGTCCTGCTACAGATCCTGTTATTGCTCTCTTGCTGGCTTAATATGCTTAAATTGCACATAGTCCGTGACGTCCTTGCATTCTCCTGGCATCCTTGGCATTTTCTTAATAAGTGGGCATGGCATTTTAATTCGATAACGAAACGTGCCACAGCCAAAAAAGGGGCCAAGGTGCGCACTCTGCGGGGCAATTTTGGACTAAGGGTGCTTAAGTTTGCAGTTGAGCCGAGCATAAATCATATATTTTGAAATATTTCATGAAAATGTGCTGAGCTTGCAGTTTTGCCAGCTTCGTATTTTTGCAAAACTAATTATGCTGCAATAAATCTACTGGAATTTTTGCTCTAGCTTTGAAAAGTGTGACTATTAAAAAGTATAGTAAAATAACAGTATTTATTAACAATAAAATTGAAATATATATTCTAAATAAAGTAAGCAGATATAATTTCTAATTTTATACTCTCAATTATATGTATGTACAGTAAATATAAATAATAATTTAGATAAAACTAATTGTGTTGCAATAAATCTACAAAGCTTATGTATTACGTTTCGGAAAGTGTGACTCATAAATACCAAAACTAAATCAATAGGAAATTTAATTAAAATAATATGTTAAACATAAAAATAAATGTATATTAAATGATGTAGGCAAAAGAATATTATCAATAAAATGTTCACAACATTTATAAAATATTTTGAAATATTGCCAAGCTTATAGTTTTTCAAGCTTTGTGTTTTTGAAAAATAATAAAATCTCTTAAACCAAATCTCCATTAAATTTTCATTAGTTTTGGGAAGTGTGACTATTAACTATTATTGCCAAGAGGATTTATTGGGAATTAAATTTGAACAACAACTGCAGTATTGAGTAGAAATTGTGAGGCAATAAATTTACTTTTAAACTAAAATATTTATTTATAAATTTATTACTATAAAGAAAAGGAAAACAAGAGATAAAAGTGACTGCTAAAAATGTTTATACATTTATCAAGAACTTAAAAAAAGAATAGGAAAATATGAAAAAAAAAACAAGTTCGAAATGGTTTAATATATGTTAATGCTGTAGTATATTATATTAAATTGTATTTTTATTCCACGACTAAAAGCTTCACTATAACCTTGCTATATCTTCAAAAATATTTTTTTATATATATAGATAAAAATATCTGCAAGGAATATAAGTCAGTTACTTAGTAGTATGTAAGTTAGTTATCTATTATACCCTTTCCAAGAAAAGGGGAGCGCTTCAAATTAATAAACCTATTTGCTTTAGTCGAGCCAATCACTTTATTAATGAGCCCAAGTATTTGCGGAATTTATGTAGATGCTGTAATGAAATGTAATCTCGATTCCCCATCTCCCAAAATTCCAAATATTTGAACATATTCAATGCAAGTCAGAGCAACACAAATAAAAAAAAAAGAAGGAAAAAATGAATCCCAACAAAATTCCCCATTCGCTGAAGAAAATACTAAATATTTTTTTAATGAAGTTCCCCCATGTTGTATGCAACGCTTATGCTGAAAATCTCGCTGGGATTTGAGTAGAAAATTAATACGAAATCGAAAAACATTTACCAAGGCTTATCGCATCTAGGACAGGCGACAACGACAACGTTGCGTATGCGCAATGTCAAACAGCAGCGCTTAAAAGTAGCTTATTTAAATTATCAACACGTTTGAGAGAGTGAGCTGACGGGTGGGGAGAGGTATACAATAGCATTTGCCATATGTTTGGTCCATTAAGATAAGCGTCAATCGAACGAACGCAGAAAAGCAAAAGCAAAGGCAAAACAAAGCACACAAATTGTAAATCCGGCAAATGTGTAAAATTTTCTTTTTTAGGCACGTTTTAAAATTACCATCAATAATGCAGAATGTACGAGCGAAACATCCGAAAATAATGGTGCGTGGGTGCGTGGGTGGGTGGTGAGTGGAGAGTGAAAGCTGAATGGGGGCTGATTTGCTTGCTGACTGACTGAGCGGTGTCAGTGACACTTGGGCGGTCCTTTGACTTTTGACTAAGCCCCAGCAGCAACTGAGCTGCGACTGAGGCCAGGACTCATTGCCTGATTTGATGGCTTGATAGAAATCTCGCATCTCCCAAAGTCCTCCCATTGCAATCGCAGAGCGTAAATGGCTGAAAGAGAGGGTGGCTGATTGTCTGATTTTCTTGGCATTTTATTGTCTCCAGCTCGTTTCGTATTTATTGAAAATCGTATCTCAGCATTTAAAAGAGCATTTCGGCTACAACAACAAGTATGTTAACTTTGTTATGGGGAAATAATTACAAAGGAAAACATTGAAACAGTAATACAAAATAAATAGTTAATAACGTTGATATTGCTACTGCGGGTATTTTTTTCGCACTCATCATTTTTGTAGCTAAATATTAGCAAAAAAAAAAATATTAGTAGTATAATTAACTGCAGCAATTATTTGAAAATTAATAATTTGAGCAAAATATAAAATTAGGCAAAAATATAAGACAGAAAATGGTACTTAGATATACCATATAAATAAAAAAATTCAAATAAATTTTATTGATGCGTAAACACATATTTATAAAATAAAATTCAAAATTAAATAGTATTTGAATTCAGATAGAAAAGTAATTATTTTCAATCGAATATTAAATTAGTAAAATAATCTTAACCATTTTTGTAATATTTTATATTCTATGGTAATATTTAGATATAATTTCTTTAGAATATTTCAGTATTTCAGTATATATTTTATAAATAATATTTTGTACCCCATGGTATATTTTAACGTCGAACATTAATATACCAAATATATTTTGCGATATATTTTAGTATTTTCTCGGTATATTCATTTAGTATTCTTTCAGAATATAACTGAAATAAGACATGGTTATTTATAACAGTTTTGTACTCAATAGTATATTTTGAACTTAAAATATAGATATACCAAAAATAATCTTCGGTATATCTTAGTTTTTTCTCAGTACTTAGTTTTCTTTAATATTTTGTACTCCTTGGTATATTTTAAATGTAAAATATTAATATACCAAATATAACCTTCAGTATATTTTAGTATCGTTACGGTATATTGATTTGGTATATAGTATGTTAAGACTAAGACCAGATTTCTGCTTTTCATACTTTCTTGTTGGTAAAGTATTATCTATTCGTTGTCGTCCGTCAGTTTAGCATCCAGAATTCAGCTTTAACTCGCTGCTCTTTCACCTGTCTTTGTGATACTCTTATTGCAGATTCAGTGGGTGGGGGAGGGAAAGCGGCTTTTGGGGCATTTTGTGCTTTAATCCGCGCAACTGTAGTCAAAGCATGGTCGAAGTGCCGTTTTCCATTTAGCATTTTGTCTGTGTGCCGCTGTGGGAAATTCAGCTAGCCAACTGGTATACATAGAGGGAGGAGGGAGAGAACTTCTAGTTGTATACAGACAGGTAGCACGGTCAGCTAGGTAAATGGAGTTGGCGACCAGTAGCGAGTGGCCAGTGGCCAGTGCATTCCGAAGCTGGCAATTCAATAAAAATGCCGGCGTTGCGGGCGATTTCTATACGAATGAAGCTGGCAAATTTGTTGTTTGGTCCGCCATCGACATGGCCGTCGACTTTTGCATTAATCACTTTTGCAAGCTTTCCGCTACGACCAACAACAACAAAGAGCAAAAAAAAAATTCTCCCGCAGCCAGCTAAAATAGAAAAAAAACAGAAAAAGAGAAAAATTGGAAAGCAAAGCCCTACGCAAAAAGGCATAACAAATGGTGAGAGTGCAAAAACCCCGACGAGACCCTTTAATCCTCTGTGCAAATGAGCGAGGGGCAGAGTTGAAAATTTATGGTCTCCACGTTTCGTTTTTCGGGATTGGGCTCAAACAACATCCATGCGAACGAACTGCTGGACTATTTCTCTAAATTCGTCTATTTTTTTCACTCCATATTTTTTACAGTCTTTTTTTTTTGCTAGTCGAATTTTTGGATTGCTAAAATATGGATGCGAAATTTGGCAGAGCAAATGTCAAAGATCGGATAGATAGAGCTCAGAGGTCAGTCAATAAAAATGGCAAATTGCTGCACTGCAATCTATTGTTCAGACAGCAAAATGAACAAACAATAAGAAAATAGGTCGATTAGAATAAATGAGTGAAATGAAATACTCAACATAGAAGATATGTGTATAAATTTATTCCGATAATTAATACATATTGATTTTTTTAACATTTCTGGTAATATTTTTTGTGTCAAAAATGTAAAAAAAAAACAAAAATATATGTCCTAAATAATATATAAATTTATATAATTGTATGATATGTTTATGGCTTTTGATTTTTCCAACAGTTATTATCATTAGTCGCTAATAATTCTAAACTCTTCTGACAATAAATATTAGATAGTTTTTATATTCAATATTGTTAGTTTGAAGTGTTTAAGGTTCTGTTTATAGAAAAGATTGAACACAGAAATAACGCAAGAATATATAATATTGTGTTTAAGATAATAACCATAAATAGAAATTTCTTCTTTGCAATTAAGTTAAAAGTTAATGTCGGAAGTATTGCTTCAAATCCTTTTTCCCCCAACTTAATATCTAATTTTCTGAATGCATAAATACAAATTAAATAAATACATGTAATTGTTCCTTAGTAGAAAAGTTGTGCTCTGAACTCGGCGTCAATTCGATTCGCGCTACATTTGAAAACTGTTTAATTTGTTGAGTTTTCAACTTTTAACAGGCGCTCGCCCGTTGGCCAAAAATGCTTAACTGGAATTCAAATTGAATATTCAATCTGCATTCATTCATTCGTTCACTCATTCAATTGCCATTGCCCGCAAGCATTACGAAATTACCAAATTAAAGTTAAATTTGTTGTAAAATGTTGCTGTACAAAAAGTTCAGAGAGCAGTCCGAAGAGGGGGGAAATTTCATTTCGGTTTCACGCTAATGTTGATAATGGACAAGTTTTGTCTTGTGATTGCAATTTTTATTATTTATTAGTGAGAGCGGGAAACTTTTTAGCACGCCCTCAGGCTGTTTTTTCATATACCCTGTAAAAGTTTTGTAGAGACAAGAGGGGCTTGACGCAGAAGAAAAGTTGGAGTAAAGCGACAAGCTTAGAAATGAATACATAAATATTTTTAAGCTAGAATATTTAAATGCAATATTTCTAGTGATTTAAATGCAGAATATTTATTCGATTCGTATAGTCGATTGGTGTTAATAGAATTGTTGAGCTTTGCTGTTAAATATATAATGCGCTTCAATTTGCAGTTTGAGGCAAAATTGAAAAAGCTTCTTGCAAAAAGATTTTTTTATTGCATTTGCCATCCAGCTTTTATGAGACACATTTTGTGGCAAAGGGAAGCAAGCCAAACATTGCAATATAGAAAAGGCTAAAGCAGAAAGTAAACCAAACCGAAAGTCAAACAAACAAGCAAGCAAACAAGCAAACGAAACGAGATCAAATGAAATAAAATTTGTAATATAATTTCGATTCTTTTTTGGCGTGCTATGAAAAGCCGCAAACAGAGTTATGTTGATATAAATGGGTTTTGCATACCTTCAACTCAACGATGACTTCGACGAATGCACTCAGAGGCGAGCTTGCGAATGTGTGAGTTTGTGGCCAAATGCCCTCACACACATACACACACTCATACACATGCATATGCTTATTTATGAACTGTTTCCGGAACCGCAATAAAACAGGCATTTCCCTTAGCTCTGCTCCATTTTGGGTAGCTCATTGTGGCAAATGGGTTTCAGGGAGAGATAGTAAAGAAAGAGAGAGAGAGAAAGAACCGGAGATGGAGACAAAGTATGACCGCAACGAGTGCATGTATGTGTGTGTGTATGTGAGCGAAACAGCATCAGCTTATGGCTTGAGTTGCATCCTTCAGCGCATCCTTATGCGACTCTCATGCGGTTTGCATTTGAATGCCATTTGGGGCTGAGATAAAACTGTGGCAATGCCAACGCAGCTTCAAGAAGCTGTAAAATGCAATGGAAGAGTGAGACAGAGAGGGTAAGAGTGAGCGAGAGAGAGAGGGTAGTAAGCTGCAGTAATCAGCTGCAAAATGGTTGGTTATAAAAATGTGAAATCGCTTCGATGTGGCTGATGAACTGCAAAAGTGACAGCAAAATGAAGCAATCGAAGAAGTTGAAATGCAATTCTCAAATTGAAAGCTTAACTTTGTTTAGCACGACGTAAGATACAAAACAATATAAATAGATTTAAAATTTGAGAAAAAGAAAATTGTCATGAAATATCTATATAAATGTAAATTTGTCCTCAATTGAAAAGGAAATTAAATTATATTAAATTTTGTGGTGCTTTGATAAATTTAGAATCCGTATGAAATAATAAATATAAACGGAAACAATACTGAACATGTAAGAAAGCTAAAGTCAAGTGTGCTCGACTGTAAAATACTCGCTACCGATTCCTAAAATATACCTAAAATATTATACCGCATTCAAAATATACTGAAATATACCAGATTGTCAGCCAAAAATATTTCTGCAATTCAATCTGTTCTTTAACTTTTGCTTGTTGCCAATTATTGTAAAATTATTCTAAAGTGATGAATCTTTTGATCCTAAAGAGTATTCATATTTATCTTGAACTAATATGAAATTTAAATTTCAAAAAGAAGCAATAAAGAAATTTATTTTATTTATTATTTTATTGTTTTGTTTTAAAATGTTTTAATAAAAATTAACAATTATTATTAGTTTGAATATTTGAAATGACTCAAATATTTTAAACTTTGTAGCACATATTTCAAATCTTATTCTCCTTCTCACTCGTCGCTTTCAATGGATACCAAAGCGCTTTCATGCAGAACATCTTCGTGTTTATGTTGCCATTGAAACGTTCTCCATCAATCTTTAGCTTTATTTGTTATTCAATAAAATTGTATATATTTGTGTTATGCTAATGCTTGGCAGTTCTAAGGTGCTGCACACTCGATTACCTTTATGCATTTACATGGCTCATGAAATTAATTCATAAATAAGAATATATCTTCTAGCAACATTCGAAATGTTCTGTGAAGCCGCGCTAGCAAAAAAGCATATGCGAATTATGTAAATTAGATGAACGGCAAAATCAACTTTCGAGGCTTTTCAATGTAATTTTTCTTTGCTCAAAAACCCACAAAGCAAGAGAGAAAAACAAAAACAAGCGCAACGAAGAGGCAAATCAAATGAGAAGGGGAAGCGACGCAGGCTAAAGTCGAGACATGGCCACAAATTGCCGTAACGTGGAAGGAAGGAAGGAAGACGTGGATGACGGCAAAAGGATTCGCACATTCACATGACGATGTTTACAGTTAGCGAGCCGAGAAAAGCGAAAAGCCCGCAAATGAAATGAAACGAAATGTTTGCATAAACGATTTAATCGAATTCCAATGCAAATTCACTTAAATTTCATTTCCGGCCCCCAGGACGAAGGCAACGCGATGCGACAACGAACCACAAACTGGGACTCAGACTCTCAGACTCTGCCTCAAGACTTCAGCTCGGAGCTCAGCTCGGTATTCCCGGTTACGGAAATTAGCATAACACTCGCGGTAATACAATAAAAAGAAAAGGATACATTCACAGCTACAGCTACAGTCACATCCGAAGGCTGCAGTTACACTTAGAGTTACAGATACAGATACAGTTCGAGCTGAAGATACATTCTGTGCGCCAAGGGCTGAATGTAAAGTTCATTTGCAAAATGTCTGGATGTACGAAATTGAAATAGGAAACACTTTTTTCCCATCAACTTTAAGGGAAACTCCAAAGACGCGCAGGCTTATTTTGTATACCCTTTGATAAGTTTGCATTTAAGTGGAAAAGGATGTGATTGAAGCGACGGGGGATAACAACATGGAAATCCTTATGGAATATAATCATATTCAGCAACATAAAAGTGCTGATTTAGCTGGCGTATTTTTAAAGTGAATTATTATACATAAAAAGGAAATATTTTGAAATAGTTTTGTTACATTTTATCTACATTTTATTTTTTTTTTTAATTTTGTTTACGGGTGAGCTAAAATATGTCAAACAAAACGAAAAAACATGTAAGAAGTGTGCAGTCTAAAATATACCGAAAGCAGTATATACATTAGTATATTTCTGTGATATGTACTGTGGTATATTTCTGTGCTATATACAATGGTATATTTATGGTGGTTTATACTTGTGTATAGTTTTGTGGTATGTGTTAAGGCATATTTTTGTTGTATATACTATGGTATATTTCTGTGCTATGTACTATGGTATATTTCTGTGATTTGCACTATATTATATACCACTTTCAGTATGTTTTCAGTACCTTTAGAATTATATTTCGGTATATTTTATGTAATATTGTTTCATTACAAATGGGTATCGTACAAAATATACCACATTGTCGACTAACTCCAACAATATTTTTGTGTGATCATAACAAAACATTTCTTCAAGCTTCATTTATAAATGAAGTAAGCGTATTTCAACGTCACGAAGTTTTCCACAAGCATTTCCTCAGACCATAGTCCAACCCTTTTTGGTATTTATATTTATGCGAAATGTTTTTCTGCCTTGGCCTTTAGCCTAATAGAGCGACTCAATTAATGAGCCAAGTTTTTCTACGCTTTCATTCATTTGCCTTTTATTTTCTCAGTTCGTCTGTCTGTTTGTCCGTTCACAGAGATTGGGCAAGCTTTGGCTATAATGAAATCTTGACATGAAGTGGACGACAGGGTGTGATTTGCTTTTTCTTTTCGTTCTTTTTTTTGTATTTGCAGCAATTGTCGCGTCATGAATTTTATTTTCGTTCTTAACAAGTTGCAAACAGAAAAAAGAGTGAGGAAACTGAAGAAAAATTAAAAGAAAATATATTTGAAGTTTTTGTGCCGCTTTTACAAGTAAGCCAGCAGAGTTCGAAATCCGTAAGCCAAAAGGCAAAAAAAAAAAGCGAAAAGCGAAAAGCGAAAACTTTGAGTTGCATATTCAAAGCACTTACCAACACTGGCGCGGACAATGTGTTGCCTCCTCGTCCTCTTCTCCTTTGCAGCTGTTTTGGAGCTGTCTGGACGGACTGTCCCCGGGCGCGCATTTCCGTTACATGCCAAACACTTTTGGCCTTTGTCCCGAGACCGCAAAAGTCAGCGCCTGGCGCATACAAATTAATCACTTGCTTCTGAAGAAAAGGTTTGAGTTTCAGGCAAAGTTAATGGCTTCGGTTTCAGCGCAGACTACTTCTATCTCTCTTTTTCTCTCTCTTTCGACACACACTCTTCTCTCATTTTATCTTTTGCCGTGTGGAACAACAGCTTCATCATTTTTCAACTCACGTACGCGACGTTTTTATGATATACCAATTTTGACATAATCCACGTGGATTACGAGCACGAGCAATGCGACCGACCAAATCGCAGTTGTTCAAATTGGCCAACACTTTCCGCCCCTAAAATTTGTGTGGCTCGGAGAATGGGGAAACTCACAACTAACGTGTTTGATTTTGGCAAGCTCCTAATACGCTAGACACGCGAGACTTTTCGTAGTTCAATACGTTGTCTGTCCTTTTGGGATTTTAGTTTTCAGCCGACGAACTCTCGAGTGACTTGTCCACAATTTGTTAATAAAATCAATCAATCAATTTACATACATGGCAAAATGCGATATTTTCAACAGTAGCTGCAGCTAAAATTGAAAGGAAATTTATGACATTTTTTTTGTAAACTTCGAAACATAGCAATAATAGGTAACTAAATAATATTTCAAAATTAGGTTTTTGTAATATTTATAACAAGAAGCATTAGTTATATGTTCGACAAAAAGAGACGATACTAAAAATGTATGCTATTTTTATTGTCGAAAGAATATAAATAACAATGCAATTATTTATGATTATTATAATTATAAATCACAGAATTTTGAATGGAAAAGCGAACTTAAAAATATATTTTAAGTAAGTGGAGATTCATGTCATATTGATTAATATAAAATTTATTATCCGATACAAAATTTCCAATAAATTCAATATTTTGAAAAAATATACATTCATAATGTGAAGAAGTTTTTAAAATACATATTTTAAAATGTAAAGAAACTTAATTTGAATGCAAAACTTTTGTAATTTTTGTAATTCAAATTGGAATTCATTCGATGATACTAACTACCACTCCAAATGTAAAAGTTCTTTAACTTTATATTGAGAAACTATTTCAAATTTCATTCTTCTAAAAAATTAATTTTTCCCGTTTCTTAAATTTGTGTCATGTTAACATCTGAAGAGCATTTTCCCTACCTCTAATAAGATCCCACCTCTGGGAATACCTAAGAGAGCGCCACCTAAAGTAGCATTCGGTGTCATCTGCAGCTCACAAATTTGAGCATAAAATTGCATCGATTTATTTATGAAGAAGGTCATAAGACTTGCCATTTGTTTGTCTGCCTCCGCGTGGCCTAAGATCTCTTTGCGGTCTTTTACGAGGTCGGGGGGGAGGAAGTAACGTTTACTGTGGTCGCAATCCATATATGTATGTGTGGAATATTTTAACATCTAGTTGTAGTTCAATAAACTTTTATGCTAAAACCATGCCATTCATTATGAGCAGACCCCCAGAAGACAGCAGAAAAAAAGAAGAACAACAAATGCGACTGCAAACAAGGCATAAATATGCCCAGGCATGCTTCCCAGATAACTAAGTACAACATTATGGCCAGAGCAAGATTGGTGGATGAGTGTGCAGGAGGAGGGGAAGGGAAGAGGGGGGTCGAGTTGGTACTGGGCAAACACACACACACATTGAAACCGAGATTGTCAACATGGCATAAGCGAAAGTGATACCGGGATTTTCCACATGACGACGGCGTCGTCGTCATCGTTGATGATGATGACGGGGCCTTAGGACCGTGGCAAGTGAGATAGAGAATCAAGAGAGAGAGAGAGCGAAGGGGAGCGGAGCGGAAGTCCAATGCCGATGCTGAAATATGCATTATAGTTATGGTAATGGCCCGCTCAACTACCCAGGCTACAGATCCAGCTATGGCTCCAATGCCACTGCCAGCGTTGATGTCAAAATGATGACAGGCATATTTACGCTCGTTTCGGTTTCAATGCACTACTCGACAGGGTACATTACCTAGTTGAGAGAGATGAAAAGGAGTTTGAAGATGAGTTTTCAGTGATACACAGTAATTATAGTAGAGATTTTTTAAGTTATCACAGAGTAGACTACATGAAAATATGCATAAAAGGCAAAACATAGAAATTTTATTAATATTTCTTTCAATAACGAAATACAAAAAAATTAAAAATAAACAAAATTAATTATTTTCATAATGCTCCAACTGTTTTATGATTTATTTTCGTAGCGTTGTCAAGGTTTTCTTCTAAATATGAGTAAAAATTTTTTTTTTTTTGCTTAAAATGTTTTGAATTTTCATTAAAAATAACTTACGATTTATTTCATTGTTATTGTTTCTTATAATTTCTTATTAATTAAAAAAATGTTGATAATTTCAAATTCTCTCTGAAATTTCTATTTTAAGTTCTTCAATAAAACAAAATTTTATTTTTGTAGCTTATACATTTCAACTAATGGTTGTGATAATAAACTAATTTTTTGTTTCGTTTATTTTCTCTTCTTAGTTGCTTTAAATCATTTCTTTAGTTTACGCTATCTCAATAATAACTATATTTTATTTAACTTGATTTTATTTAAAGTCAATTAATAAAAAATGGATTTTATTAGTCGAAATGTATTTTTTTTATATGATAACCTTATGGTATTAAATTGTAAATAAAATATTAAAGGACTGTCAATTTACGTGAAATTGTTAAAGAAATATTATTTTGTATTATATTTCTATATTCTTTCGCTCTATTCAATAACTTATTAAATCATAAACTCTTTCAAAGGGTATTTATTGTTCGACTTTCGTAAAATTCAGCGCTCATTTTGCATTACTTTCTTTTTTGTCTCTTTTTATTCTGGCTTTGCGCGTCGTCTTTGGTTTTATGGCTTTTCTTTTCATTTTCCATGCCGCTTTGCGCAAATTTTCAGTGGCTTGGCTGATGGGCGGTTTTGTGTGCTGTCTGAGTGGGTGGCGAGGATGATGTGAGAGTGTGTGAGGAGGGGAAGGAGGTGGGCGAGGGAGATCTGCTGACAGGCCGTGCAAGGTTAAAGTGACAAGTGCGACGGCGATGACGATGGCGCCTTGCATAATGCCAAGGTAGCTGTTTAGACTGCGAATGGGGAGTGCTGAATATGTAGTAGTAAGAGAAGGGAAGGGAAGGGGTGAGTGGTGATGGAGAGGGGTGGCTTTCATGGGCAACATATTTGCGTCGCGACACAACAAAATTACGTGCAGCCATCGTCGAGTGACGGCTGGCAAAATTGAGAGGGGGGAAGAGGAAGAAGAGAGGTGGCAAGTATCTCGGTTGTAGCATAAAAACTTTTGCAGTCTGTGCCGCAAGTTGTTGCCGTAGTTGTTACTGTTGTTGTTGTTGTTGGTAGTTTGCTGTTTGAATGCGGCTTTTGCTTTTGTTTTTATGCCACACTAAAAACATTGAAATGCGATACTATTGTTGCACAACTCTCGTTGCTGTTGTTGTTGTTGTTGTTATTCGAGTTGTTGATGTTTGCAGCACATTACCAACACCTCTGCTCTGTTTGTTCTTGTTGTTTTCGTTGTTGCTGTTTGTCTCGCACAATATGTGGTCATGTTTGCTGGCTGCCAGCATGAAATCTATGGATTTACCAGCACTTAAACTTTGTCATACACTCCTCCTACTCATCATCATGATGTTAGAGGTATGTTCATGATGATGATGACGATGTCGGCATTGCTTGCATTGGATGAGCCATAACGCAATATAGACGACGACAACAGCAGCAGCAACATCGACAACTGCGACAGGCGACAAAACGACAACGAGAACGTCGACATCAACATCAACATCGATGACAACTGTCCAATGGTGCATTAACCTCTGCCATTTTGTTGTGGATTGTTTTCTGTTCTCTGAGTGCAAAATGCCGTGTGAAAGCTCGGCAAATTGTAAAGGGGTTAGTTAGGCAGTCAGACAGGGAGGCAGGGGCGGAAAGGAAGTGATGTGTAACTAAAGTTGGCTCTGATTGCAAAATGTGATAGATAGTTCTGAACTGAACTGTGATGAAATCAATACGTCTAATCTTTATGCGACGTTGGCAAAACATCAATTTGCGATCTTAATGATGGCAATTTCAAAAGACTGCAACAATAAAAGTAAAAAAATTAAATAAAATTATAAGACTAATAGAAACGGGAGATGTTTATTTAACTAAAATATTTGGAGAAATTCGAAAACATTTCAAATATAGAAAGAAAATCAAACCAAATCTATGAACGATAAAATCATTTACTTCATTTATTCATGTATTTCTTTATACATTAAATATAATAAATGCAATAATTAAACATTTTGGAAAAAAAAAATGCATTTAAGTGGACAAATTTTGAAGAAATTTGCGTATACTTAAAAAACAAATGAAGTATATTTTTATTTAATTTGAAACTTCTGCAACTAAATAACAAGTAAGAATGCTTCAGTCGAGTGTGCTCGACTGTGAGATACCCGCTATGCACTTTGAGGAAAAAGAATGTTTAATTACGGTATTATACCTAAATATATCAAATTAATATACCGCATTAATATAATACATACCAAAGTCAATGTTTTTGGTGTATATTCTAAATATACCATCGAGTGCAAAACATACCAGATTGTCATATTATGTCATGTCCGTCTGTACGTCTAGACTACATACATCAAACAAAATAAACCAGATTGTCAGTATATCAGATATTCATACATATCTGCTTTCGATCAGTTAAAAAAATTTATTTAAGAAATACTTTTGAATGAGCTTAATTGCCTACTTACTGACAATCTGGTATATTTTGTACTGAATGTAGTATTATATCAATATACTAAGTATATCCCTTGGTATATTTTTGAATTTGTGTTTCAAGTAAATACTAAAAAAATATTATTTTATCACAAATATGTATTTATATATCTTTTATTTAAAGTGTGAAAATATAATTTGTAAGTCTTTTGCACTTCCACAATTTTTACCACATTTAACAATATTTCCTTTTGGCCACAACATTTTCAACTTAATTGCAAAGTGAGACATATTTATTTGCCAATATTTTATGCGCACATAAACTACAGTTGCAATTTGATTTTTATGCCATTTTAATGCTTTCTTTATGGACACATGAAAAAAAAGTTTGCATTAATTTCGCTGCAAATGCTTTTTTTATCACTCTTCTTTTTGTATAATTAAAAAATTAATAGAATTAATTAAATGTCAGATTAAGCGGCATATCATGCAGCATTAATAAATTAACAACCAGCAAACAGACGTAAAAAAGAAAAACGGTAAATAAATAAACCAAATAAAAGCCGCAACAATGTTTATTAAAAAAACAACAGCAACAAAAAGGCAATAAACAACTAACTAATTATACATGCAACAAGAGGAAAGCTCAACGCAAAAAAAAAGAGAATAATCAAAAGAAGCGAAGGCTTAACTTTTAATACTCTCAAAAAAGAAAGAAAAAAATGTTAATCAACAACGAAAAAACTCGATTAATGTTGACGGTTTACTGTATTTTTTGATGGGGCGATCAAACTAGCATTAAGTAAAGACATTACTTTGTGTATTTTTATTTGCCAAAGTTCCGTTTTTATATGCCAATTAAACGCAAATATTACATTAAATACTCAATTATGTATTATATTTGTTTTAAAAAAATACTAAATTATTTGAGCCCTTATTTGAAAAGTGAAACTATTAAAATATTTGTAGCCTAGTTTTGGGGGTAGTTAATCATTTTTGAAGATGAGTTTAGATCTCTTAAATAATCAAATCAAGATTACAATAATATAATAAGTATCAAAAATGAATTGAATGTGTAATATATGGTATTATTGAATTTTAAAAATACTGTGAAATTATCTGTAAAAAGTTTTTTAAATATTTTGGTTATCTTAAATTGATTTTAGTTCTGTGTCTTTTTTATTGTATTACAAATACTGTGAATGTATCTGCATAAAATGTTTGAAATATTTTGTTTTTTGTTTTCAATTTATTTCACTTCTTTTTGTATTGTATGGGAAATATTTAAACAATATTAAGTTCTCTGCTACCTTAAGTTTTTTACCTGAAACTTTAACAAAGTTTTATTTCTAATTTATTCTTTTGGTTGTCATCATTAAATGTTCTTTACCAAATTAAAAACCATTTGAAATTTGTAATTTCTTTTAAGGTTTATCTTTATTCAATATTCTTTAACCTATTCAAAATATTTTTATTAATGTTTGCCATAATTTAATATTCTTTAAATTGAAGTTTATATATCTTAATTAGTTTAAATTTAATTGCATTAAATAATTATCAAAATATATTACCAATGACTTATGCACAAAAATACTTAATTGAACTTTAGGCAAAAATAATATTGAGAGCAGCAGCTGCACAACAATCGCCACTCAATAAATTTTATTTAGTTAGTGTATTTAACATACGATACCATTATAAAAATTTATGATGCCAGCAATTGGTAAATGTTTTTATTTTGTGCGGCACTTTGGCAAATTAAATTGTCAATTATGGGCCAGCAAACAAGAACAACAACAACTGTGTTAGCAAGCGAAAGTCAGAGCCATAAAGTAATATATATATGTGTGGGTGTGTGTGTGTGTGTGTATGTGTGCAACCCCCTTTTGTTGACCACACAACGTTGCAGGATCGTTCGATCCACAAAAACCACAGACGAGGCTGTGGCTCATGCGCCACTGATTGTTGTTGTTATTCTTGTTTGTGGTGTGGCATAAAGAGAGAGGTAAGAAGAGAGAAAGTAGAAACAGAGAGAGGGAAAGGGGGACAAAAAGTGCAACCACAGTTTAACCAACGGTCCGACGCATTTGTCATTCTTTCGACCAGCAGCAGCAACAGCAGTCGAGAGAGTCCTGAAGTCCTGTTTGCCAATATTCAAATATAGCAAAAAGTCAGACATATTCTCATTAACATAAAACATAAATATTTACTTTTGGCTTTCGACATTTCTATTTGATTTCGTTGTGTGTGTATGTGTGTGTGTGTGTGTGTGTGTGTTTGTGTTTGTGTGTGCGAGACAGACATTCATATTGTAGCATAAAGTCGTATCCTTTGCATTTTTACACCATTACCGTTACGTGTTGGAAAAACGAAACGGTGGCTAAAATAGCATTTCCATAAATGCAAATCAGTTTGTTTATTCGCAACGCGCTTCTTCGCCCATATTTCTTACAAATAGTTCAACTTATGAGCCAAAAAAAACACAGCAAAATTGCAACATTCTTGTTGCATAACTTGTGGTTTATTGTTGGGAGGTTGAAATTGGCTTGCTCTCAATGTCTTCAAGTTATAACAAACTTAACTTTATTAAGTTCTATATTAGCACTTATAAAATAAAATACAAAATTACCATTTTCAATTCAAGATTTTAATTTAAAATACAGAAGAGAACTAGTTGAAAGCAATGTTAACAAAACAAAATACAAAATTACCATTTTCAATTCAAGATTTTAATTTAAAATACAGAAGAGAACTAGTTGAAAGCAATGTTAACAACACAAATATACCAAAAATGTACCGCAAAATACTAAAAATATACCGAAGGTTAAATTTGGAATATTGTAATACATTCAAAAAATACTATAGACTACAAAATATACCATAGGCTACAAAATATACCAGATTATCAGCCAAAGTAAGATCCTATTGCCGTAGTGTTTATCTTACAATGTAAAAGTATTTCCTAAATAAATTCTACAATCAAATCTTCAGAATTCATAAATAATGTAGTTGTTATTATACATAAAATCGATTTAGCCTTAAAATTATTCGATTTTATTAAATCAAATAAATAAATAAAGAACTAAAAAGTTTAATTTTAATTTATATTTAAATATTATATTTTTTATTACAATAATGAAATAAATAGTTAAAAGCATTCAAAAATGTAAAATATGTTAGATATTGACAATCGAAAATGAAATTGAACTAACATAAATAGTAATATTTAGAATGATGATACATCGAAAAATAGAAACATCAATCAGAATATGGGCGTAACATCACGACTGAGTTCCAATAACCATTAGTTGGTTCATTCATGTTACTGAAAGGTGATCATTGCAATTATGAATGAATTATCATTGAATATTGAATATTATGTTTAAACTTACATATCCAAGCAGTCGAAACTAAACCACCAGCCACTTAAGCCATAACTGGCGCAATTTAGACCGGGATTTCCATTATGATTTGCATCATATGTTGAAAATGTATTGTTCACATTCTTTATGAACACAGTACGATCTGACTGGCAATTGTGTTCCGTGCAATTTCCGGTTGATTCCAATTTATAAAAGGATTCCGAGTTTTAATCCTAAAGTCATCAAAGTGAATGGCAGATGGCTTCGATCCCCACTCAACTCTTACAGACATGTTTAACCTCTGACGTGTAAAACTCGTAGCGATATGAATCTTTTCCAATCCAAACCAAAACTCCTTATTTAAGTCTCCAAATCCATCCTCGTATTCCTGCCAGGTCCTATTAAAGTCTTCAGTTCCATTAATTCGTCGCTGAATGATCATCCAACCATCTCCATCGCACATCGCCTTAAAAGGTTTTGCATTTCAAATTTGTATCTCTTGAATACCAGCCGTCATGTTTACACAAGAGCTTGGAAGACTTTTATAGATAGTTGTTGATACAGATATTTCTTCATTCTTTGAAGTGGAATTGTTTGATGCAATTTCATCATTATTAGTCTGATTCTGTTCCTTATTTCTCAACTCACACTCAGCTAAAGTTGAGAATATGTTAATGTAGACACTGAGTTTACTTACTGTAAAGTCGATACTTACCCAACCCTTTTTTCAATTCGTTTATAGTTGCATCCTTATAAGTCGACTCATTTCTAAGTGATTCCAAATTTGCTTCTTTAAGAGAAAAGATCACTTCAAGCTGTTGTTCAAATAGGTAAAGTCAACACTTACCCAACAGTTTGTGATTATCCTCAGATTTTTGTCTTAGAATCTTGTGGGCTTCCAAATATTTTTGACATGTTTCTTTCAAAGAAGAATGAATACTTAAATAACTAACATACATTTAAAATTTGATCTACTTACCAAATATTCTTCCCTGGTCATCTTCATTCATTTCGTTTTCCTCCTGCTGTTTTCTAACTTCATTTTGTAAATTTTTTATCATTTCTTTGTAATCTTCGAGTTGTTGATTAGCTTCAGTTATTCGATTTACTAGAAATTTAATTTTCTCTTCTGACTCAACCGTTTTGTTAGCGATAATCTCATTATGTTGATCTTCCCCTTTGGATTTTACACTGCCAGAGCTCACTTTCCATATTGACACAATTAAGAGAAATCCAGCGAATAGTTTGTGACAGATTTTCATATTTATTTATTTTAAGAGGAAATCAAAGATTCACATCCGTTCGCCACTCGAGATCAATAAATACTAAATTTTGCCAATAGTTCGCAGTCGAGGTGAAGTAAAATTGTTATTCAATAAAATGTAAAAGATTCTCTCGCTCTTACATTTGAAGTCAAACTTGTTTTTTTGTACCCGTTAACTATTAGGTAGAAGGGTATTATAACTTTATGTGTAACAGGCAGAACGCGGGAATCTCCAACCACATGAAGAGCTACAATTTTTTTTTGACAATACTTGATCAGAGTGCAACAATCTATATATGGGCATTTCCACAGAAAGGTCCACCGCGACCAAAAAATTAAAAGTTCTTGAAAATGATTTTTTCCAACATGGTTACATAAAGAAATATTCAAATTTAATAAACTTGATAGAATTTTGCATTTATCATTTATAGATTTCAAAATATTCGAATGCAAAGTCCCGCAAACGCACCTGTTGTGATTATGATGTTTTTAGGGCATATTTTGTTTTGATAACAACTTCTAAAATAAATGCGTTATGCTTTGTCTTTTGCTTTGTAAAATCATTTGGAGATTGCAAGAAACGAAAGAGAACGCAAAAAGTAACATGGGATTATCAATAACGGTAAAAATTTTGATTTGCTTTATCACTTATTTTAATGTCCCGTGCGCGACCGAAAAACAACATTTCTTATCAGTAAATCCAAATCACTTGCTCGAATTGCATCAAATTTTTTTTGCAAACAGAGTTTATGCGCGCAGTAAATATATAAAAAAAATTTGGAGAAAAAAATATTTGTATTTTTGGTGATCATTTAAAGTTTGTCCCGTGCGCGACCGTAAGTACACAACATAAGTACCAACTTATTCCTCTCTCTTATTTACACAATATGAATGATGGAGTAAGTTGGCAGCATTGGCGCAAAATTAACAAGTAAGAAAGCTACAGTCGAGTGTGCTCGACTGTGAGATACCCGCTACCCATTTTGAAAAAAAGCAATATATTTTGCGGTATTATTCTCAAAATATACCAAATATACTGCAAAAATATTAAAAATATACCGAATGGTATATTTGGTATATCGACATAGTACAGTATTCAAAATATACCATAGACGGCACAATATACCAGATTGTCAGCCAAAGCAACTAAGATCCCTAGTAAGTAGGCGTTTTTGCCCATACAAAAGTATTTCTTTAATAACATCGACAATTTTTATCTGATCGCAACCATATTTTCAGAAATCATAAATAATATAGTTATTATTGTATATACCAAAATTCGGAACTCTAGCTTTAAAATTACGCTTGTTGTTTGTTCACATTATTTTTGAGCAAAGTTTCAGATCTCGTGTGCCAATCTTCCGTGTAATTTCCGATTGATTCCAATTTATAAAAGGATTCCGAATTTCCAATCCTTAAGTCATCAAAGTTAATGACAAATGGATCCGCTCCCCATCCAGATCTTATAGTCATGTTTAACCTCTGACGTGTAGAACTCGTAGCGAGATGAATCTTTTCCAATCCAAACCAAAACTCCTTATTTAAGTCTCCAAATCCATCCTCGTATTCCTGCCAGGTCCTATTAAAGTCTTCAGTTCCATTAATTCGTCGCTGAATAATCATCCAACCATCTCCATCGCACATCGCCTTGAAAGGTTTTGCTTTTCCAATTTGTATCTCTTGAATACCAACCGTCATGTTTATACAAAAGCTTGGAAGACTTTTAGAGATAGTAGTTGATTCAGATATTTCTTCATTCTTTGAAGTGGAATTGTTTGATGCAACTTCATCTTTATTAGTCTGATTTGTATTTTTCTGAAGTTGTGACTTTAACTTTTCGTTTTCCTCCTGCTGTTTGCTAACTTCATTTTGTAAATTTTTTATCATGTCTTTGTAATCTTCGAGTTGTTGGTTAGCTTCAGTTATGCGATTTACTAGAAACTTAATTTTCTCTCCTGACTCAACCGTTTTGTTAGCGATAATCACATTTTGTTGATCTTGATTGGAATTTACAATGCCACAGTTCACTTTCCATATTGACACAATTAAAAGAAATCCAGGGAATAGTTTGCGACAGATTTGCATATTTATGTATTTTAAGAGGGAATCCAAGATCACATCCGTACGCCACTCGTGATAAATATATACTAAATGTTGCGAATAGTTTGGAGTCGAGGTGAAGTAAAATTGTTTTTCAATAAAATGTAAAAGTTTCTCTCGCTCTCACATTTGAAGTCAAACGTGTTTTTCATACCCAGTAACTATTAGGTAGAAGGGTATTATAACTTTATGCGGTGTCGATAGTCTCCAAGCCCATAATCTGGTATTTTTTAATGGAATACCATATATAGTCGTTGGTATATTTTGGTATTTTTTGGTCCAATAATTAGACATATTTTTTTTTCATGGAAAACGGAAAGGAAAAAGGGTATCTCTCAGTCGAGCACACTAGATTGTAATTTTCTTATTCCTTTCGTCGATCTTTTTTGCCACTCTTTAGCATTCTTTTATTGTGTTATTGATAAATTGCTATTTCTGGTCTCAATCTAAGTTTGTAGAAAAACAAGTAAGAAACTTACAGTCGAGTGTGCTCGACTGTGAGATACCCGCTACCCATTTTAATAAAGGAAAAATATTTCGGTATTATTTTCAAAATATACCGAAAAGGCTAAAAATACTAAAAATATACCAAAAGGTATGTTTGGTGTATCGATATAGTGCACTTTTCAAAATATACCATAGACGGCACAATGGACCAGATTATCGGGCAAAGCAACTAAGACCCTTAGTAAGTAGGCGTTTTTGCCAAACCAAAGTATTTCTATAATAACTTCCACAATTTTTATCTGATCGCAACCAAATTTTCAGGAATAATAACTACTATAGTAATTTTTGTATATACCAAAATACAAGTTATAATACCCTTCGGGTATAAAAAACAGTCATAAAAAATAAAGTATTTCTTGTTTTATTTTTACTTTCTTGTTTCTTTTACGCTCCCGACGCACTTTCGCCAGTCACTTTCTTTCTTTATACATATGTATATTTAGTTATTAGCTGTGCTCTTGAAAGTGTAGATCATCGTTGTTTTTTATTAACCTATTTTTGATTTTTGTGAATTCATTTAAATTATTCGATTATACATGCATAACTAGAGCGAAAAAATGTAAGTTCCTAAAACTACATTGTAATCTTGCTTAAATATTTTGATACCCGCTGCTCATAGAGTAGAAGGGTATTATAACTTTGTGCCGGCAGAAATGTATGTAACAGGTAGACCCCATTATGTATATATATTCTTGATCAGCATCAACAGCCGAGACAATCTAGCCACGTCCGTCTGTCTGTCTGTCCGTCTGTCCGTATGAAACACTGGATCTCAGAGAATATTAGAGATAGAGCTATAATTCTTTTTCTACAGCATTTGTTATGCTTGCACGCGAATCAAGTTTGTTTCAAATTTTACCACGCCTACTTACGCTCCATTGAAATTATAGATAATAGCGATATATTCTTATAAGTAGATTTATGTTCAATTTATTTGGAAAACAAGCAGTGTAAGTTAAAAACAAGATTTCCATCTTAAACAGAAACAATATGAATTTATAAAATAATTAACTTTTAGAGGGAATCCTAGTCGAGAATATTTTTAGACATAGCCTAAGTCCTCTAAAAATCTGTTAGCAAATTGTAATTACTGTCATCACGTATTCAAGATGATTTTCAAGTGGTGCCCTAAATTAATTGAGGTTAACTTTCGCCCCCAAGCTGAAGTATAAAGTTAATTGGTCAGTTTGTGCTTTCAACAGTGCTTTCTCAAAGGGAAATGACAACTGAACCTATACTTAGCACTAAAATTGTTCAATGCAACGCCCCAAGCATTTTTAATAGGAAAATAAGAGGAAGAGGCAGGCACAATATCATTATAATCAATGTTCTGATGTTTGAATTCGAATGGAAACCGCACAATAACAACAACAACAACAACAGGAAATCAACCGCAGACCATCATTAAATCAAAAGGCAAACAAAAATAATATAAGCGAAAGGGACACGCAAAACGTAGACGGAGTAGGTGTAGTGTGCCCAGACTCGACCACAGACAGACACAGCGCAGACGACAGTAGTGAAGTGCAACAACGCCCAAGTCATTAGAATGCCGTTTCATTCGACATTTTGTATGCAGAAAAGTTGGCAGAATAGCAGAAAGCAGAAAGCAAAAACAGAAATCGCAAATGCAAAACGAATTTCATTAAATTAGACGTAACGGAAACAAAGTCGTTAAAACTTGGAGCCCAACCAAAAATGGACTGCAGTAGGATTACGGCTGCCAAGGACTGCCACACTAACGATACGAAATGATGGTCCAACCCCAACAAAACCCCAAGGAGCATTTTGCAGCAGGATATGCGTACATTGCCCATTGCCCGTTTTCCATTTGCTATTTTCCATTGCCCACTTGACGCTGGTCAGAAACGACAATGCTGCCAACGTCATTTTAATAAAAATTCCCACCCCTGCTGTAAAGTCGAAAATCCCCACGGTCACACAGACAGACAGGCAGACAGTGGGACGGACATGCAGACAGTTAAACAATTTTCATGTGCATACCTTTGCAATACGTACATACTTACATACCCACGTAGTAGGAAGCATGGCCAAAAACTCTCCCCTCGCTGCGAACGCATTGTCTACTAATAGAGACTTGAGCTCAAGTCTCAACTCTCCACTACTCAGTCTCCTTCTCTCTTTTACTTCTGTGCTCATTGCATGCAATGGCAAATTGCCATTTTTAGTTGGAGCCATTCGATGTAACCGAAACTGGCGACCATTGCCAAAGCTACAAATTAGTATAATAAAACGTTTCATAAAACGCTACACACACACACACACACTTACACTAAGAGCGCTGGTGCTGGTGGCAGCGACAACAATTGAACTTAACTCTCACTCACTCTACTCTCCCTCTCTTCGAGCACTGCACATGCTGTGCTTAAGTTGCCATTAAAGCTGCGCTTACGTTTCGTTGTGCGTTGCGTTGCCTTCGTACTCTCCTTCGCCTTTCAGTCAGTTGAATCGTCTGCAGGTATTCATTACACATAATGAGCGTGAGCAAGTTCAAGTACTTCCCCCCGTCCCCCGCGACGCGTTGTGCTTACGGTAGTATTATATTCGTATTCGTATTTATAATGGCACCCAAAATACCAGTTGAAATTGTATTATCCTCGCGTCGCGTCAACTTCTTAGAAATTGTCGCCATATTTTGCAATTAGGCGCACGACGCGCCTGACAAACACATTCAAGAAATTACAACACAACGCCTAAAGGCGAAGCTACAAAACGACAACTATGTTAGAAGAGCGACAAAAGCAGCGACGCCGCGACGCAGACGCCACGCTCAAAATGTATTTTATCGCCTGTTTAAGTGTCTTCTACGTCGCGACGGGCAGCAGCAGCAATTGTGTCCATGTTTTGTGATTCTGCTTCCCACTCTCTTCCTTCGCATCTCTCTTGTTTAAGACGCCTACCACAGACGCCATATTGTGTGTTAAAGAGCGTGGCTCAAAGTGCAAATCGGCAGTTCAGTTTAATGTCCTCTTAAATTACATGAACTAAACGAAGTGCGCGAATTTTTCGAGTTTTGCTGCATTTAATATATGCATAAATAAGTAAATATAATAAGGTAAGCTTAAAGTCATGCTAATTTGTAAAGATAATACACAGTTCGCTCACTCAGCTGGGCAGCTCATTTATTTTAATGCATTTTGCTAATTACTCACGAAACAAAACAAGCAACTCGCTCCCACAACGCAAATTTAACTTTTTGACTAACTCGGCGAAGAAGAAGAAGGCTACATTTCATTTGCTAGTCAAAGTTTTGTTTCGGGCATTTAATTACAACACCAACTGGGGGTGTATGTGTGTGTGCATGTTGTGTAGGCGCAGGTAAAAAGAGAATTAAAAATGGAGCTTGCACGTCTGCATATATATGTACATATATGTACAATTGTGTGTGAGTGCATAGACAGACAAAGAGACGTCTGCGATTTCATTCACACTGTGCTTTAATTTGTTGTTGAAAAAAAAGAGTCAAAAAATCAAAAATAACATAATAGTACTCGACTATGTTTGCTTTCGCATCCAAAGTGATTTGCACTAGATTTTTATGTTCACCATGTTCTCGTTTGCTTTTATGTAATTTCAGCGAGTATCACGATTTCTAGATGCGGTTTGTCGCTGCAGTCCAATGATACAATCAGTAGGGTATTCAAGTAACGACTATCGACCAACTAGTTTTCTTCTATTTTTGTTGCTCCTTTACACACATTCCTACACACATTTCTGTCTCTGGCTGCAGCATTTACATTTTGTTGTTTGCGTTCATTGGGGAGTTGAAATTAAATTGCTTTTCATAGCGTCGCATTTTTTGTGATATTTATTTTTATTGTTTTATGTAGCCATTTAGTTAAAGCAATTTTAATTCTTTTGCGTCTGAGCAAAAGCAATAATCAAAATACATACATTGTACATATAACATTCTTTTAATCACCTTTTCTATTTTCGTTCGCTCTCTTTTTAGATGGCTCTCTTAAGCGAAGCTTTGTGTCAAGCTTTTCTATAGGTGGCAACCATGATACAATGTATAATTGTATCATGGTGGCAACCATGCTAAAGTAAGAGAGCAAGAAATCGTGAAAAAGTGTAATAGTGAAGAAGTGAAATAGCGAAAAGTGAAATAGTGAAAAAGTGAAATATTGCGTTACAATTAAGAGAAATAGAGAAGATCAACAACATAAAGTGCAATGGTAAGTGGATTAAAGAGCATATTAGAACGTATTTTACTTTGCCAAATAAGAGTACCCAGTATGCAAACTAGCTGCTGCTGTAAAACGAACATAAACTTTGAAGAGAAGCTAGAAAAACAGTCTGTTGGTGCACTCAATATTCGAAAATTTAAAGAGAGATGGAGTACCAAAACTGTAAGTGCAAAACTCATGCACAGCCACAGTGGACGTCACCAAAAATAACATAAATACCATAATTCTGTAGACATTTTATCGTCATCCGAAATTCATAAAAAACGCTTTGCACCACAAATCAATGCTTATCTAAATAGCTTAGTGGTGAACATAAACTATTTCCGTCTGTTATGGAATATGTTTAGAACATTTTTCTGTCCGAAAGTACCGCAAGATAAGAATATTTGCTTACCATTGTAAGTACCGTTATTGCTGCTGGAGCTTAATCAATTTGTCATTGAGCCGGCCGCATCGAATTATAATGACATTTGGTCCCACTGTAGTACGATGGGTGTAATCTCATCAAATTGCGCTGCACAAATTGTTCTTATCGAGAGAGGCATGCGAGGAGTCAGCAAAACTGGCTAGTTCATTTTTATGGTCACTCAAATGCGCATAAAACTTTGGATATATTTAGTATACGACGAGTATGCCAGACTGCGTATGTGTGTGTGTGTAGGAGACTCGACTCGACTCATATTTACGAGTCTTTTTTCAAAGCTTGTCCTTGTTGCTCCTGCTGCTGATTAAACTTTATGACAATTTGCTGAATCAGTGCTTTCGGGGCAACTTCTGTCCAGCCTCCCATTTCCCTATAGATTTCTCCACACACATTGTCACATGGCACACTCGACTGCCCAAATACAATAAAAATAAAGAGAGAAAAAAAGAAGTATGCCATTTTTACGATACAAATGCTGTCAACTAATTTATATATGTATGTGACTCGACAAATATCCCTAATCAGAGTCATCATCAGGCTAAAATGCCAGCTGGCCAATTGCAAATGAGTAGTAAACAAAACGAGTTCGTGTTCTCTGTTTGTGTGCTTTTTATTAAATTATTTACAAAATGCATTTAAATTTTATTTGTCACATGTGCTGCAAAATTCTTGCGGGCCCATGTCGTCCTGGTCATTGTCCTGTTTGGTATCCTGGCGCAGCTGCTGTCTAAACAAATTGAGAATTGATTCTTTATAGACCATTAGTTTTGATTATACAATAGTGTTTGAACGTCTGCACACTAAGCAGCTTGCTCAAAGCGGAGGGCGATGGGAAGGGAAGGGGATGAAGCTAAGGTCTGGGGTTCGAGGTCTTGGTCCAGGGTTCAACGTCAGGGTCTCTCGGACCAGACGATGTCGTCTAGGACATTCAATTGAACGCTTCAACGCCTATCGACAATTTTGTGCCAAAAATTATGACCGCTGCCGGCATTTTGCTATTATATCCACGATATATGGTTGCCGGCAATGGAGACTTACAGCCACTATCTTTCCTCTCTTCCGCCCCGCCCTCGACGCCCCTTACTCTGGTGTGTGCACCCTTTTCATGTACATGATAAATTTGGGTTTATTTATCGGCCTGACCAGTGGGCAAACAGGCAACAGAGAGTTTGCTGCTATTTGTACTAGGATTTGAACACCAACAGAGCGTACTATATACGTGTGTGTGTGTGTAGGTGTCTGGCAGTGTGTGTGCATATGTGTGTGTGTGGCTAATGGTATAGCTTGTTTAGATACATTAGGCAACAGCCACTCTGGGTGCTGTGGCAACTGTTGTGCGATAGCTTTTTGACTAATAACTAACTATGAAAAGTTCTTAAATTCAGAAGCATTTCTAAGTATAAAATGAAAGCAATCAAATATCAATTGAAACTGAAATTTTATATAAGAATCTAAAAAAATATATAGAAAAGTATATGGATTTTAAATACATAAATTTAATTAAAAACAATGTAAAATAAAACAATAACAGAAATATGGTAATTCGTTTAGAAAAGATAAGATTAAATGTAAAACAATATTATTAAAAATTATTAAATGTGATAATCAAGAAAATATTGAAATTAATTTAACTTATTTAAATTCCAAAACAAAAACAAATAAACAAAATCAATATGAGAAAAATACTGCTTTTAATATTTGTAATTTTATTCTAAAGAATTACAAAAATCAAAAACCTAATTTCTTTTTTTTTACGAACGCAGATCAAAGTCAATAATAAATTGTATTAAAATAGTGTATTAAATTTGAAATAATGAAAACAGATATTAAAGCCCTTAAAACTAGATATTTATAATCGCTTTCAATTAAACCATAACTTTACGCAAATTTTAAATAATGATTCCCAATAAAAAAGTATTTATTATTTTATATAAATGCGAAAAAATGAAATGACACATAAATGCATTAAAATAGATTTGATAGCAAAGCTTCCGTTGTATTAAAAAAAAAGGAATAATAATATAATATAGTTACTCGTTCTCAAAGTGCGCCTAATAATGCCAATCATAATGAATTAAGCAAAAATGTTGCCAATATTATTGCGCTTCATTTGCTCGAATTGATTTTCATTTGTGTGCACAATTTTAATGCGCATTCAAATAGCATCCGTTATCCGACAACAAAAACCAAAAGCAAATGCAACAACAAGCAAAGAGAAAAATCATAGGAAAAGCGAGAGGCAGAAAAAAAACAGAGCAGAACAACAGACATAAATTGTCAATAACAATTTGTAAAATTGTTTTACAAGCAAATGCGACGAATAAAAACAGAAACAGAAAACCAGAGGAAGAGAATTCATTTGATTATCCGGAATATTTTTCCCCAATTGCGATGTTTACAGTTGCAGTAGACGGAGGAGCGGAAGCGAGGGGGAAAATCGTTGGATGCGACTACTATAAACAATATCTCATTTCAATTTAATGATGCTGTAGCTCTCAGGGGGAGCAAAGGGAGTCGGAGTCGGAGCAGAGGTCAATTCAAAGCGCATAATTAATTCGCCTGCTCCGGGATGCAAAACTCAGTGTGCTCTATTTTTCCAGCTGTGCAGTTGGTTGACATAGCTCGGTTTTTGGTTGCAGTTGCGGTGACTGGTAGAGCAGGGGACTGTGGAGGGGATGGGAGAGGAACTACGGTTTACCTGGCGGAATTTAAACGACAAAATCCATGGAATTGTCGAGCAGAATGTAAGCGCAGCTGTGGCGCCTCCAAACGGTGGCAGCTGCAAGTAATAAGGTAGTTTAGGTTAAATGAATCAAATGCCTTTAATTTTTCGAGTTGGTATTCATAATAACTGTTTTTTTTTAATAGTAGTTAGTTTAGTATTTATTTTAATTCTTTTTTTCGCATATATTTATCAATTGAATTTCTCATTGTTTTTTTTTTTTTGTGTTCAGCTGTAATCGTGTTTTTTGTTTAGTTTAGCTACTCAAACTAAAACTAGTTACAGTTAAATGCTTTAATTACACAATTTATTAATGTATAGATATACTATATATTGTTTTTGCTGTGGGTTATTATTTAATATTTATGATATTTTACATTTAACAGCCTTATTATTAGCATTTATTTAGCTTATCTGCGGGGATTATTACACATTTGCAATGAATGAAATCATTATTAATTATTGTTTAAGTGCTGTTGTTGTGTTCGAATCGACTTTATTCTAAAGGTTTTTGTTTTGTTTTTTATTTTTTTTTTTTGCTTACTTTGTGTGTGTGGATTTTTTTCTTTATTGATTTAAATATATTTCGTTAGGGTTTTGCTAGGCGTCAATATCCGTTTTTTTCTTGTCTCTTCATATTATTTTTTTTGGCTCAAACTCTTTGCAGATTTCGTACTAAAAATTACATTAATCTTAACTATATTTCGGTGCTATTTGGGTTTAGGATTTCCATTTTGCTTGCCATATTCCATATGTTTTAATAAGGATTTCAAAATTCTATTTACAAGCCAACTTACACATTTCGTTGTTGTTGTTGTTCGGGGGAGGTGAAAGTCTAGGCTAGTTATGAAGCGATAAAGAAGGATTTTTTTAAGGTACTTGGGAGGCAAAGTGAGGGCAACTATTCAATAGTAATTGCAGCTGCAACGCGTGTTGGTTTACTTTATTTGTTTATTAAGGTGTTTTTACTACTTTTAACATATTCAGGTAATATGTTAATTTGAGTATCGTTTACAGCTGCAATTCTATAGAAACTCAATATATTTTAGCTATAGTTTGAGCTCTTTGGTGTGCACTCTAAGCTTTTGTTTGTTTGTCTCTACTTTTTAGTTTCTGAGCTACCATTTCACAGAAGTGTCTCTCACTCAAAAACTTTCACGCCACAATAACCAAGTTCACTATTCAGTATATAAAATATACTATATATAGTAGACAGTATATAGTATATACTATACATGGTATACTGCATATACAGTAAATAGTATATACTATAAACTGAACAGTATATACCAAATATAGTAAATAGTAGAACAGTTGGCAGTATATACTGTAGATAGTATATACCAAATATAGTATATAGTATACATATACTGTACTACTAATAAGCAGTATATACTGTACTTAGTATACAGTATTTACTTTACATAGAATAAAGTATATACAGTAAGTAGTATATTCTATAAATTGTACAGTATATACTATATACAGCACATACTATAAACTGTGCAGTACATACTATATTTAGCATATATTCTAAACTGTGCAGTATATACTACATACAGCATATACTATACATAGTACTTAGTATACACTTCATTACTCTCTCCCCCTTTGCGTCAGCATTCACAACATTCGCTTTGCTTTTAACTTATGTCTATTTACTGAGCAAAACACACACCCAAAAACACAAGCACTGGGTTTAGTTTTTAGACATTGGCACTTGTATTGCCGAAACTACTCAGGAATTTGCTATCAGCAACCAGGCTACTTGAACTATGGGCAGGATTAACAAGTAGGGGCTTGTTGTTGTCACCTGTGCCAACATGGAATTGCTGTTGCTGCTTGTATGTCTGATATGCATCCGAACTGACAGCGGACCAAGTGCCATCCTTGGCCTTAACGTAGAGATGCTGTTTGCTCGGCTGCTTGTTGCCAAAATGATAATCACCGGCCGCAATCGAGGCACTGGAAGCCCAATCGTTGAGCAACTGATTCGTTGAATTGCACAATGTCGAGAAATCGGCATCAATATTCAGCTGCTGTTCCCCACCGATTGGTGGGCCACCGGTTAAAAAGTCCATATTATTATTGCCATTGCCACCATTCCGTGTTGCTGCTGTTGATTTGCCCAGAATGTTTGTTTCGCTCTTGAACAAAGACGCTGTGGCTTTTGGCTGTCGCTGGCGTCTCAAAGTGCCAGCGCCTCCGCCGTTGGCCATTTGGGCGGCCAACGTTGTGTTGGCATAGGCGCCCAAGCCCTGCTTCAATGCATTGCTGGCCAAGAGCAGTTGTTGCTGCTGATTGAAGGGATTTGTGCGTTCTGATTTACCATTAGTTGTTGATGCCACTCCATTGTCGTTCATGCTTTGCATGTGATGATCCATTTTGTTCTCGGTTATGTTGATCTTTTTATTATTGAGCTTGGCCGGTGAACCGTTGCCCATGATGGCCGTTGAGGCCGTCGATGTGGTCATCACATTTGGCTCAAGGCAGCCATAATGTGCGCTAGCTGGTGCCGAATACATGCCCGTCGATTGGTAATCATTATTGCCGGTTATCAATGTGCCATTATTGTTGTTCGTCGTCGTCGTCATCGTAGTTGTTCCTGTTGCCGTTGGTTTTGTCCCATAACGATTCGCCGTCTGATTGGGATTTGGATGTTGATTCTGATTCTGATAGAGCTTCACGTTGGCCACCACATTTGCTGTGGCATAGGCACCACAGCTATCGTATAATGATGAAGCTCCACCTCCGACTCCGATTCCGCCTGCCATTTGGCCGGAAGTTTGTGCAACGCCATTGTGTGGGCTTTTGAATGTTGAACATGCAACTTCCGCATAGTCCGGCATATTCAATGGCGAGAGTCTGCAAAACACAGAGAAACAGAGAGAGAGAGACAGAATGAGAATGAGATTGGGTATTAACTGTGGCTTAAAAAGCGTATGTCTGGGACACACACAAATTCATTTCATAAATCAATCGTAGGAAATTGCTTTTGTTAGCCGCTCTCACATCACAGACACACACACACACACACACGCATTAACAGTGATAAATCGAAGTGAGGTGAGGAAGTGTGAGCAGTTCATTCCGGAAATTTGTTTGCTGCAGTTCATTACAAAATTTTGCGATATAACGACGCCGACGATTTTTCCCTCCCAATACAACTTTTGCCCATTAGCTGGGCGTGTCATGCATTTTAACTTTCTAATTAGTCGACTCTGAAACAAGCAACAACAGGAAAAACAAGAACAACAAAAAAATACTAAAGGAAATCACAGTGAACAACTTTTTTTTTGCCACATTCACTAACACGCTTTTCTCTCGTCGTCTGTTTTGCACAAATTTTCTATGCGCAAACTTTTTTTATTGCGCAAATTTTTCGTGCACTAATTAGCTAATGAGATAATGCTTATCTATCGCAATTTCCCAATGAATTTTCCCCATCTCTTCATTCTTTGAATTGACGATTGCGCGGGTGTCTTTCAGCGACTGTTTGGAGCATAATTTGTATGCTTTGAATGCATAAAAATAAACCGTAAAAAGAGCTTATAGCAAAAGTTTTGTAAAGCAGAACATATTTACGACACGCAAGAATAGTTTTAGGTAGCCAAAAAGGATACTGAAGGGAATAAAAAGGAAAAACCGTTGAAAAGAATTAATTGCAGCGAATAAATTAGGGGATTTATTTCCAGAGAGGAATTAAACAAAATAAATGCAGTGAATATATTAAAGAATTTATTTTTTGAAAGAACACATTGAATGCAAAGAATATATTATAGTGCTATATATAATTAAACTTACATTAATACAAAACCGAAATTTATTTTTGAAATGAATAATATTATTTCTAACACAAATAGGTACTGAAATATATAAAGTAAAGAATGTACAAAAAATTTATTTTAGAAATAATTAAAAATCTATAAAGACATATAAAACAGTAAAGTAAACTTATCAAACATAAAATTCGGAAAATTGTACAGCAATTTATTATTACTTAAAGAAAATATATTCCTATAAATAATATAATCTCATAAGTTCAAATAGAATCCTAGTCACGTTTTCAATACTTGTAAAAATATACATATATACAAGGTGCGTTCCAAAGTAAACAGGACTTTTTGAATCTAGCGCCCTCTGGTGGCGCCATATTTATGTCAATTGGTGCGTTAGAATCTGCTATCCTTTATCGACTTCCAGTAAAAATTTTATGATATTTCATCTATTGGAAGTGAAGTTATTGCGTTTTAAGTGTCAGTATGTTTTTGTCATCGGTGCGAAAATGAGCTTCGAACAAAAAGCCAACATTAAATTTTGTTTTAAAACTTTTACCGAAACGTTTCAATTGATAAAAAAAAGTTTATGACGATGGTTGCCTATCCCGTAGCAGAGTGCACGAGTGGTTTCAACGTTTTCAAAGTGATCGTGAGGACATAAATGACGATGAACATGTGGGCCAACCAAAATCCGTGATCACAGAAAATTGCATCGAAACTGTGCGTGAATTCATAAAAAATCAGCCGAAATCATCATTGAAATTAATGGAAATAGAATTGAACATCTCCAAAACATCGATTTATCGCATTTTGACCGAACATTTGGGTGTGTGCACGGTTTGTTCCGCACAAATTGACTGACGTCCAAAAATCGGTCAGAATTAAACATTCGAAGAACCGACTATTTGACCAAAAATCACATTTTAACCATCAACCACTCCCCGTATTCACCTGATATTGCACCGTGCGACTTCTACCTTTTCGGAAAAATGCATTTGCCGATGAAAGGAAAGCGTTATGCAGACGTCGAGGCCATTCAAAAGGCTTGCACCGGCATACTGGAGGCCATACCGGGCAACGAGCTAAATCACTCGTTCGACTTGCTTTTGGACCGTGCAAAAAGCTGTATTAAAGCAGAAGGAGACTATTTTGAATAATATAAATTGATTTTGCCGAAAAAACTATTTGTTCTGTCTTTTTGTTAAAAGTCCTGTTTACTTTGGAACGCACCTTGTAGATATCATATTTCATATTTCTGATAGATTGTCAAATTAAATATAACACAGCAATAAGCACTTAATTTCCGTTGATTGCTTTCATTTTTCAACTCTTGAAATCTCTTGTCTGCCCATTTAAACTGTCGCTTTAAAAAGCCTGTGCAAATCCTGCACAAGATTAAGCATCTCTTTAATGCGTTATAAATAGTCCACGTTTTAACCCCTTTTTGTGTGACACCAAATAAATGCGAGAGACACCTGCCACCCTCAAAAGCAAAGTGAAAGCAAAGCGACATCAGCCACATACGTTCTCATTTTAAAGACGCCTGAAATTATGCAACGGAATTTGGAATTTTCCAGCAATTAAACGTGCCCGTGACAAGGGAATACAAGTGCCTATTAGGACATCGAATTGGGGAGACAGAGAGAGAGAGAGAGACAGCAACAGAGCAGTCGCTCTCTCACTCTCTTGTGAACTAAAGGCATTTGCATATGCTTAAGACTTGGACTTTGTGACAGGGGACAATGCCCGGGGGGCTATCAATTTTTAATTGTTAATTTAGCGGTGCAAATTGCGCACATACTAATAAACCAAATAGATGGAAACGCGAAAAGAGAGAGAGGGAGATAGAGAATGGGAAAGGGAAGCAAGATGTTGTTGTTGTTGTTGTGCTCCTTAGGCCATAAAATGTTGAAAATCAGACAACCCGAAAAGAAATTAAATATTTTAATTGGAAATTCAAATGACGACGAAGTCGCGTGCGTTGCCCCAGAGGAAGGAACGAGCACACGGGGGGAGGGGAGTAAAGGTGTGTGTGTGTGTGTGTGTGTGTGTGTAGAGGAAAATGTTGTGTTTTTTTTACGACTTTACAACGTTGTTAAAATGCACAACAACACAACAAGCAGAAGAACAACCAGAAAGTTGCCAAAGTACATAACGGAAAAATTGAAACGGAAATAATGAAAATCGCGTAACGGAAGTGGCAAACAGTATTAGAGTGTGCTCAGGAGGGGTGGAAGGGGGGGAGAACACAGGAGTGCTATAGGAAATGCTCAAATTGCAGTGGTGTGAGAGGGAAAGAAGAGAAGAGTGAGAAAGACAGTAGAAGATTCCTGGGATATATTGTAAAAAAAAAGTCAAAACAAATAAATGCGTAAAATGCCGCAAATAAATACACACACACACACAGAACTTTGGGGTACCAAAAAAAGCGAGCTAAGCTGAGTGGGAGTTGGGGGTGGCTTTGTTCAACGGGGCGTGGCAGGGGTGGCAAGCCAAGCAAAGAAAGAAGCAGCAGAAGAAGAAATAACACAGAGCAGCAATATGTCGCCAGCAGTTGCGTCTTTTTATTGCGCCTTGTTTTCCTTTCAGTTATTGTTGCCACAACGCTACATTAAGCTTTAAAGAAACTTCGACAACAACAACAACAACAACGGCAACAACTGAAAACAAAAACATGAAAAACACGGCAGAAATTCTTTTCTCATTTTTTTTTAAGTAAGAAGTAAAAACAAAGAACCTAAAAAAAGAGGCCAAGGGAGGCAGCAAAAACTGAGGACAAAGTTGGATTAAAGAGATATGGATTAAGATTGAAAGAATGAGAGAATGACACACAAAACAAACCAAACGAAGGAAAAAAAAAAGTAAAACAAATGTTTGTATAGAGAATGAAAAGTTTGCGCTGGCTTTAAAGACAGGTGAAAACTATTGTTTGATAGTTCCCAAGAGTTAAATGCTGACGCTTTACTTATAGCGATAGCTGCTCAACGACAAAAAAAAAAACAAAGATGAAGATTAGAAGCTCACTCTTGTAGTAGGGAGCAGTTTAAGTTAGGAATATGGAAAAAAATCATTTGAGCATTCTTGAATAAAATTGAATTTTTATAAGTAATAGCTTTAGCTTAAATAAAGAAACTATATTTATTTATTTTAAGCTACTGACGATATTGTAAAGAAAGTTTCATTTCTGTATGCAAAAACTTAATAAATTTTTAAGTAATTTAATAAACTTACAGAGAAGATATTTATGATAAATATTTTCAGTTTCAAGGCGCTAATCAAGTTAAGTATGGAATATTGGAAAAGTAGCTTTAAGATGTATTTTATTATTGTATTGAAGTATCGTTTCAATATTTGAAAATAGTATTCAAATAGATAAAAAATAATATAAATTCAAATCATGTAAAGAGTATGGAGTATGGATAGGTAAAGATTTCTTATTAAAATTTTATTTACTTGTAAAAGTTGTGATTTTTGTCGTTCAGTAACGTAAAAACTTTTAATAAAGAATTACAATTGAAAACCGAATGTATAGTTTCAAAAATTAACTTTGAATGATAAATGTAAATTGAAAAAAAATATAAGGTTGGCCAAAATGTCTTGCGGTATTTCCGATAGGTGTCTTTGCAAGCGCGTAGTTCTAGTTCTATTCGTCGCATCGGTTCATGCTATACCTTTTTGGAAAGCTCTTTTCATGCGCTAACACGTGTTTGATTTAATTTTTTTTTTGTTTTGATTTGTTCGTGAATTATAGCGTCACAAACATGGAGAAAAATAAAGAGAAAATATGGCATATTTTACAGTTCTACTACGATAGAGGCAAAAATGCAACTCATGCTGCCAATAAAATTTGTGCAGTTTATGGGCCCGATACAGTTACAGTTATATAATATATATACAAAAAATAATATATAATATACAAAATGTATAGTTCCAAATACAATCTTAAAAAAATTATAAATTTCATATTTGAATTAAAATACTATATATTTCAATAGATTGTCTGTAGTTTCAATTATCAAATTAGAGGATTAAATTGGTATAAGAATAGGAAAATCTTTTGAAGTATATATCAACATCTGAGCAATGAAAAATTTGAGTTGTCTGAACGTTTGAATGCTTTTCCTTTTATCTTTGCATTTGTACACTTGTGACAGCTCAACTAGGATTTAGCGAGTGAATAACTGAGGTAATTTGCGATATCTGCAACTGGCTCGTTAAATGCGCTGTTCTGCATATCACTTAGCTAACCACCGTGAGTTGGGCTATGCATTAAGCGGGCGGCAAAAAATAGAGAGTGAACGACCACTGCATCACCACCCAACAGCACCCACAACAGCGAACAGCACAAAGCAAACAGACAAATGTTTAAAAATATACAAACGAGAAATATGGAATTCATATGCGTATATGGAAATGAATGAGCAGTTGGAATGGGGGAGTGTGGAAGAGTGAGTGAGTGGGAGGCACAACAACATAAATGCCCGCAGTAAAGCTCAGTCAGGGAAAAAGGGGAACCCCAATAAAGCGAGGGCAGTGGCTGAGGATGAGGATGGAGGCAGTGCCAGGTTGTGGCAATCGCCATGGCCCAAAGTAAAACCCGTTCAAGTGTAACAATTTAATGGCGCTTGTTGTTGTTTTCGTTTTTTTCGGGTTGGGGGAGATGTGGAATAAATGAAGGAGGAGCTTCGGGGTGGATATTTCAGTTTGGTTTGCTTTTGGTATTGAAGTGGGATGCGGCTGCAGCTCCGCAATTTTTACGAGCGAATCGTAAATAGTGCTCGTCGTATTTTCCTTTTGCATTCGCTTGTATGTATGTAGTGGAAGTAGTAGTAAAACATTTAAACATTTGACGTGGTTTTTCGGCTGCGTTTCTCCTTCGCATCGCAATTTTTCGTAATTAAACAGTCAGCGAAGCGTAGACCCCAGGATATTAAGGCAACTTCCTGTGCGCACGACGCAGATAAACAAAGCTCGTCCGTTCCCCTTTTTAAGCTGTACAACAACCCTTTCTCTCTCTCTCTCTCTTTCTTTTGGGCAAATCATGCTTACCTCTCATAATCAGGCAGCGGCTGTTGTTGTGTACGGTTTGATTGTCCTTGTTGTCCTTGCTGTTGTTGTTGTTGTTGCTTCTGCTGTTTGTGTTTCTGCTGCTGCTGATGTTGCTGTTGAGCTGTGGCCTGTGCGTAGCCCGGAAGTTGCTCCTTTGTCGTACATGAGGCGGACGCCTGTCGCCAAACACCGCCACTGGGATCGATCCACAGTCCATTCGAGCCACCAGAGTTGTTGCCACCACTCAAAGCACAAGAGTTGCCACCGCCAATGCCACCGCCGCCATTCATTGGCAACGTTGGAAACTTTCGCACTGTGCCGATTGCGTGATTTCCTGTTATAAAAAAAGAGCCAAAGCAAAAGGTATCGAATATATAGTACACACATTGAATTGAGGTTTTCTTTTTTTTCTTTCTTTTTTTTTTTTGGGTCGTTAGCAGCGCCAATTACAAAACTAAAACTCTAGCGAACGTCTTCGTTCTTTGCTGCGGGCTGTAAAAACAGCAAAAGCGGCAACGTGCAAATAATAAAAGACGGAAATAACATTTTATATTCAATTGGCAAGCATTTCCTCCAATTCTCTCCCATTCCCTTTTTATATTTGTGTAGAGTTTTACTAGACAATTGATGTGATTTTGTGATTGTGATTGTGATTGTGATTGTGATGTGATTTTGTGATTTGCGCATTTGTCGTTTTTCCAGCCATTCCTCGTTTCGCTCTTTATCTTTTTATCGTCGGTTTAACCTTCGAGCTCTGTCTCTGTCTCCCTCTTGGTCTGTCTGTCTATAAGCTTATTACCCTTAGGTATCCTGTGCTTGGCCCCTCTAATGTTATGAGTGCGTGTTGCGTAGTTCAGTTTTTGTGGCTAACAAAACGGCAGCCTAATTGAGAGCAGTCATAAACGCAAGCCAGCGGAGCGCACTCATAAATCATAGATTATATGAGCTCTTCTTTCAGCTCGTACATCAAGCGTTGCTTTCTGCAAAAATTATCTTATTAAACACACGACGACTTTTTCCCCAGACTTCTGATTTTCTGTTCTTGTTTTGTGTGTTGCTTTTCTCTTTGGCCAAATGGAGCTGTTAATGTTGAGATTTGTGGCCGCTTTGCATTTATTATGGAAAGGCTATAAACCATGTATGACAAGCAAAGTTAAAATAATGCCTTCAAATGCAAATCATTTTATTTTTGACGTTATATTTGATATTTATTTTAATAGGATTGCCTTTTTTGGGATATATAGATATATTCTTTCTTTTTAGTTGTCAGATTCGTGATTTATATTTATTTATTTACATGTTAATTATTATACAAAACAATACAATAACTAAAAGAAGAGAGTGCTAGCTACTAAGGCCATTGACTTGTAATTTATAAATATATTTATTTGACTTGAATTGAATCACCATTTGCAGGATTTAAATTAGCAGCAAATTTAGTTTATGCCTCGATTTTCTATCTTTGAATTTACAATTCTACCTCATCTCTGGAAAATTTAACATAACGATGTTAATGAAAGTATAATATACATTATTGCACTTACAGATTGTCTAGTAAGAATTTTTGCTTTTCAAATCCGAGTCTCTCCTTTTATGTCTATACATTACAGCTTCATTTGAAGACTTTTGTGTGTTGACTTTAAGGAACAAAATACATGTAAACTACTTGAAATTGAAATTAATTTCAACTTTAATAAATATTTCGTTATTTTCAGCATAGACTTCTTATCTTTAGTTGTATGATGCTGCTCTTTAAATAATGTTACGAATAAATTCGTTTTTGATTGTGGAAAATTATTATTTTTAGACTTTTAATGCCGTTTAAATTCAATATATTTTACCGTATTTTATATGTTCAGAGCCTTCTTCTATTTTTATTAAATAGGGTTTCTAGTTTTTTTCTATAAATGTTCCAAAATTTTATTGAAAATTCCTCAGATCATAAATTTTAGATTAAAAAATTTCCCAGGAATTTCAAATAAAATAGAAACTTAAATAATGCGTTTCATCTATAGACTTGTACTCTTTTGTTGTGTTACGCTGCCTTAAAAATTATTTGACAAATAAATAAGGTCAGCTTCGTCGATGTCATTTTGCGCCTTTAAACTGCTAATCCGACTATAAAATCACGTTATGCTTAAGCCCAGACACATTTGCAATGCTCAATTGAGCATTCACCTCATAAATTGCAAAGGCCAAAAGCAAAAGCAAAAGCAATTGCCACCCACTGAGGCAAAGGGCAGTAGAAGCAGTTACTTTCTACCATCTAAAGCTAGTCTGGCAACTAAGCCGCTGCCACCAAAACTTAAGCTACAACAAATGCAAAAAAAAAGTATATTTAAATTGACGACATAGCTGTAAGGTTAGGGAGAAGGGGGAGCGGGAGGGAATAGGTAAATGGTAAAACTCACCATGTAGACTGCCCAGCGAGGTCTGCTTGATAAATTGATAGCGCTTGAATAGAACCAATGCGCCCAATAGAAACACAATTATGGCAATGATGGAGCCCAGCAGGACGATAAACCAGGTCTGCGTTAAAAAGTCATCGGCAATATCACGACTGATGGGATAGCTGCACAAAATACACAAAATACACAATAGGAAAAGAACACAAAAAAGGAAAAGAAACGGAATGAGCATGATATCAAAGCTGGGCAGGAAGTACGTGCCTAGGCGAGGCTTAGTTTAATGGCCGTCCGCCATGGCCTTCAACGTTGAAGCAACACCATTGTCGTTTGCCGTTAATGGATTGATGTGAATGTGGCGCTGTCGCTGTTGTTGCTGCCACGACTCCGTGCCACCGTTGGCTTTTGTCCCAGCAGCAACAGCAGCAGCAGCAGCAGTCAAATGAGCTCGACAATGACACACAATAAAGCCACACACCATCTCTCCCATCTTCCATCTCAAATCTCCCCCCATACTCACCGCGTGTAGCCGGTGTCCAGTGATTGGGTCCGTGCATCGATGCGTAGCACAGCCGGTTTACTGAAGGGACCAACGCCAACGCGGGTGGCAGCCGCAACGGCAATGTAGTAGGTGACGCCCGTGGTGAGGTTTGCCAGCAGCAGAGTTGGTGTCGCCGCATCAATGGTCATATTTTTGAATATACGCGTCGTATTGTGCACATCCAGACCCTTGACGAGCACATTGTAGCTGGTCAGGATGCCTACAGGGGATGCCAGCCACGCAGCAGCAACAAGCGACAGACAGCCAGGCAGCCAGACAGAGAGTGAGCAACGAGAGAGAAATGAAAGACAAATGAAATTAAATGTTAACAAGGGCTGAAAGAAAATAGTCGCGTTCATACGGTCAACCGAATGTTCAAATGCCCTTGCTAAAGCGTTTAAAGGCACATTTTCACATTTATACTCAAATTGTATTTACATATTGAACAGATAAAAAAGAAAACATTCAAGTTTTTCATGTCAACTTGAATGCGAGCAGTTAAAGTTATTTATGCAAGCAAGTGAAAGTTGAAATAACTTTGTTTATTGATGATGTATACAATGACGTAAAGGCTGAATTTTATCTCAATAATTTTAGGTATTTTTATAGGTGAAGTTTGTAATAATATTTGAATATAAAATGTATTAAATTCAAACTCACAAAGCTAATAGAAGTTGATGTTAGATATAATATCTTTCTTTCTCTCTGCATGAAATTTGTCTTGAACATGAACAATTTTATAAGCAAATTTAGTGCATATAATAATCGACTTATGGTCCCAATAACATTGAGAATTTTTGACATAATTTCTCATGTAAAATGTGATCTTTGAGCTTAAACTATTTTCACCGGAAGAATTCTGTAAATTAATTTTTAGTATAAGTAATATTCCTTTTGGGTAATATCTTTATTATAAATAAACTCATTTTTTTGTAGAGTTGAATATGATATCTGTTTAGTAGCAATATTGGAATTTTAGTGCATCGCAACATTTCCTCTGGTCACTAACTTTATTACAATTATTTTCAAAGTAAAGGTCATTTATTTAGCTTTCGGTGACCGCCACCAAGTTGATCCTTTAGTCGGTATACCCTAGAGAAAAAGGCGCCTCCCGAATAGAAGAGTAAGCCTAGGGATTTGTGTTTAGTACGTACCATTGCGAGTGCGATTCGGTTGCGGGGGAAGCCATTTCAAGAAGACGGAGGTGCGATTGAATTGGATGGCTTCCATGCCATACGGTGCTGCCTCGGGCACTGTGAGCAGCAAACACACACACACGCACACATAGAAAGTAAACAAGGAGATGAAACAAATGAGATTGGGATTAGTTATGTTCAGCCCCTAAAAACAGCATGAGGTCAAGAGCTGCAGCTGATTAGCAGACAAGCTTTATATATAGAGTACACAAAATAACTAGCTGGGAATCTGAATCTTACCATCTTCCAGAGTGCGAGCGTGTCTCGAGTTCGAGGGTTTGCCTACGATGCTCTTGTAAAATGGCACAAGAAAAAACTCATACGTAGAAGCCTTTGCCAACCCGGGCACACTGCACGAACTGATTCCTTGTCCTTTGTTCAGGAGCGTTAGCATTTTGTATTCCGCTGAACGCAATTCGCGAGCATACAAATAGAAGCCTTCAATGTACTGTCCATTGTCAATGTCCCAGGCGAGTCGAATCGTTGTCGAATCGCTGGCATTCGCCTCGAGCAGTTCAACGATGTTATTCGATTGCAGCAACGTCTCCACATCGCTCAACAGCAGCTGTGAGCTGGAGGAACTTGCATCGCTGCCATCCCGCACTCCGATCAACTTGCCAGCTGTAATTGGCTCTGAGATGGGCGATGGCGGTGAGAAGCCCAAAGCATTCTCGGCCCGCACAATGAACATGTAAGCAGCACCCGACTCGAGGCTATCCACGGTGACAATGGGCTCACTTAGCCTGCTGGCAATCGGTATCCAGGTTTTGCTCTTGTTCGTGCAATACATCTCCACACTATACCCGTGGAACGGGGAGTTGCCCAGCTTGTCGCTGCTGGGCCACACAATGGTCATTGCGTTGGCTGTCGCATTCAGCACTGTCGGTTGCCCCGGAGCTGTGGGACATTTGCTTTGTTCGGGCGCCCGGTAGAACTTGATGTTCGGATTTGTGGGCAACTCAATGCGTAGGAAACCGCTCCACGTGGATTTCCCCGCCCGTGAGCTGGCCACACACGTGTACAGTCCTTGATCCTGTTGGCGATCCAAGTCGGAGATTATCAAATCACCGGCAGCGGTTATGTTCAGCTTGGCACTCGGATGCACCGGGATGCCGTCGCGATACCACGAAATTGTCGGATTGGGCAAACCAATTGCTTTGCACTGCAACGTTGCCAGCGATTTGATGGGCAGCGTTTGATTCACCGGCCCAGCGATGATTATGGGCGGTGGTCGATCCTCCTGTGAGTCGAGGGTGATTTGCACCCTCGATGTGATGCTGGCCACCTCGTTCATGGCATTGCACACAATCACCAGATCCTTGTCGGTGCGTTGAAAGCGTGTCAGCGTCAGTATCGAGTGTCCTTCCTCGGTGTTTAAACTATGAAATCGATCCAACGGCGGTGCACCCGGAAATATCAGTGTGCTGTTGTTCTTGATCGTCCAGAAGATCGTTGGCTTGGGGTTCCCTGAGGCGCGACACTCGAAGGATGTGTCGGCTCCCAACTCGACCGATTTACTCGCAGGACGTTGTATGAATTTCGGGGGCGCTACATTGTGCATATTTTGTGTGTGTGTTTTAGGGGGATCATATAGGAGGGTAAACTAATTAGCTAAATGTGCTAGACTAGCGCTAGTTTAATATCGACATCGAGCTTAAAGTAGTGGCTAATAAGTAAAGTTTTCCAAATATTGCATCGGAAATTTCATGTATTTAAATTGCCACTGAAACACACTTTAATCAAATTTAAACTGTGTAATAATTGGTTTGCATTATGATTCAATGTCAAAGGATAATCGAATGCAAATTGAGTGAAAGACGTCAGAGTTTGACATCGGAAACTGTGAGCTTAAAAGTTAATTAAGTCAAGTGAAACCTATTTAAAATGTACGGCAGCTTAAAGCTTTAAAAGATATAATTCACTCGGCAAAATGATATATAAATGCATAATACATATTTGTATAAATGTAATATGTTAACATTTAAACTGATTTTTAACTAAACTGCTGCAGACTTGAACGCTACTGTTTTATAAGTTAAAATCTTGTCATTAAGCCCTTGCATTGTTATTGCTTTCTTTTCATTATGAAAATTGTGAATTGTTTTATTTTTTTCATACAATGCATTCATTCAGAAATATCACTTTGATATCTGATTAGCTTGTGCATTCCTAATGTATATTTTGTACATCAAATTTGTGGAATTTATTTCCATCTTTTGGCTGAATTATACATTCACAATTTGAAATCTGATTACTAGCTTCAACTTCTATTAGAATAATTTCATATCTGTTAATCTTTTAATAACAAATACTTTTTTCCATTGCGTTTTTTAAATTTTATTTATTTTTCAACAACAGTTGCAAATATTTTCATTATCTTTTGCATTTCCAGTGTGTTATTTCCAATTTGAATATTGCGGAATATAAATTTGATTATTTGAAGACTAATTTATTGCTTGAAATCTTGTCATTCGCTTCTGCATTCTGTGTTGTTATGCAAATTGTGAAACTTTTTATTGTTTTGTGCAATCTATGATGTTATTAGCTTCTATTGCCAATTTTAAAATAAAATTAGGACACTGTTTAGTTTATATTTTCATTAGTTTATACTTCGTAACTAACTAATCTTATAATAAACTTTCCAACCTTCTACATTGCTGTTGTTGTCGCTTCACTCCATACCGAAAAACCTTTTTTTGCTTCAGCTCCACTTTAAGCTCGTGTCATTATCTAGTTGTTCTGCTAGCAGTGTATTAATTGAAGCCATAACTCACCGAACACTGTCAGCGTGCCCATGGCTGTGATGGCGCCCACCACATTATCCGCCTCGCAGCTGTATTCCCCTTCGTCCGCAATGGTGACGCGTTCCAGTCGCAGACTGCGATCCTCCAGCACACTGACGCGGTCTGTGTATGGGGCGACATAAACCAAATGAGTTGCGATTTTTTTTATGTGGCTGCTGTTGCCTGAATGCATTATGGGATGGAAAACTTACCTAGCGGCATGTTGCCGCCTGAAGCGGTGCGCAGCCAAAGGACATCGGGCATGGGATCTCCGCCAACGCGGCAGGGAAATGTGACGGAGGTGCCTTCGAGAACCGTTTGATCATGTGGGCCGCGTATGATGTAGGGTTTAACTGTGCAATAAACATAATGAGACGCTTAGCGGCATTTAGGTGCAAAATCCACAGTGCCAGAATCCCACAAAGGACCCAAGTCACATTCCAGCAAATTGAACATGACACATTGATTTGAGGTGAAACTTGACGTGCGAGTAGAAGAGAGAGGAGGTAAGGGGAAGGGGAAGGGGACTGCTGACTTACCGTGTACTTTGAGTGTGGCCAAAGAGGATTCACGCACACCGACTGGATTCTTGGCAATGCATTGGTATTGACCCTCGTCACTCTGACGTGCATCCTGTATGGCCAAATTGCCACCATCAACGATGCGTACACGCTTCGAGCCCTCCAAATCCAATTTCTGGCCGCCCTTCTTCCATGTGACCGTCGGTTCCGGAATGCCACGCGGTGGGGCGCACTCCAACAGCGCCGTTTCGCCCTGGGCGATGCGTGTGTTTTGCGGCTCCAGGCGAAACTCATCGCGAAGCACTGTCAAACACAGAGAGAGAGAGAGAGAGGGGGAGATATAGAGATGGAGAGTGAGAGGAGTGACAGCGTTTTAGCGTGTGTGTATGTTGGTGTGATGGCCTCTGTCCATTTGATTTCTCCAGCTGCCGTTGCTGTTGTTGTTGGTTATAAATTATCTTGGTTTTGCATGATAAATGCCTGTCCCTGTCCTGCCTTAACCTGCGGCACTCTCTCTCAGCTTATATAGGTGTGCGCTTTTGTGGGTGTTTGCGGCCTGACAGCAAAGATAAATTGTTGGTAAATGGCATAAATGTGATTTTTATACGCCATACGCCACGTAGAGAGATGCCGCCGAGTGACTGTAGCTCATTTGTAACACACATAACCTCCTACATAAGCACACACAAAAAACTGTCTGGCAACGCCATCCACACGCAGCATTTTAGTTAATTTAATTCACCACTCAAACTTCATTCTCATATTTAAGCATATTGAATTTTATTTCACTTGGTCAAATCAAGCAAAAATAACTTATTGCTTCGCATTGATAAAACAGTTTTTTATTGGCCAAGCTTGAAGAGATGATAGTAAATTGATTCGTATAATCGAACTAATCGACTAGAACTGGAGTCAAAAATGAACTAGTAACTCGATAAGTTGTTTAATCGAACTTAAGTGTTATCGAATAAGGCCACGAATATTCAAGTGCTAAATGAAAATTCCCTTTCTAATATCTTTCTACCTTTTTATGCATTTCACATAATTGAGAATTCAATTTCTTGATATTTGTAAACAAGTCTACATCATTAGTAATAGTATAGAATGAATATAGAGAAAATTATATGGCATATTAATATATTTGCATATTTTTAAAGTTACTTTCAAACTACAATTTAAAACACACTTTCGCTTTAGCAGCTCAAATTTACAAGTTTAATTAAATGCTTTTGACATGCACATTAAAGTTTATGCAAACATAGAATATCGTTTTATTGCTGCCTCAACTTTTCTTCGTTCGTTTGTTGTTGTCAGAATGTAGAAGAGAGAATCAATTTTCATTCCTAGCGCAGACGTCTAGCTTCACGTTCAGATTCCAGCAGCGTGAGAATGTCGCCTTCACGCACAGGTCCCTTCACATTGCGGATGATCTGACGATTATTCTCGCCCAGAAATTCCACCTTCACTTGTGTGCACTGACCCTGAGAGCCGGTGCGTCCCAGCACCTTGATGACGCGAGCCCAGACAATTGGTCTATCCATATTTTATTGTACTTTTTTTTATTAAACTCTTCTTGGTTTGAAAAAGAAAAATTAGCGAAGCTTGCGTTTCTGCTGACTGTAGCGAAATGTGTGAAAGATATCGATTAAGTAGAGAAGGAAAGTCGATAGACACAGAGTTGTAATCTCAAGAATAAAAGATATCGATGAAGTAGAGAAGCAAGCAAGTAACTCGATATACACAAACTAGAAATCTACTAGGTGAAAGTTATCGATTAAGTAGAGAAGCAAGCAATGAAGTCGATAGATACAGAGTTGTATTTTGCAATGCCGGTAAAAGTGCTGTAAAGTGCACTCCAATTTACATTTGCAAATTTTTGATTTAAATGAAATGCACTTTGAAAGTACATTTTAAATAATTGAACGCACAAAGTGGAAGCCGAAGCAGATGCGAATTTATTCATGCGATATTTGCAGCTTAGTAGCAATCTTTGCGTTTTAATACTTGGAGCATTTCTAAAGGTTCGTTTTTTGTTGCCTTTAACCCAGCGTAGTAAATCACGCTATTATCAACATTTTGCTTTGGCAACCGCAGATTTAAGGCACTCACTAACTCAGCTGTCTGCATTTATTTTGCATGCTCTCTCGCTTTTCTTTTCCAGCTTTTCTTTTCTATTTTCTATTTTTTGCTTTATACTTTGTACTCCATCTCCATCTTTCAACCTTGCCATGCTGTGCAGTCTGTGGTCAAATTGCAAACCTGTAATTTGCACACCTTGCTTGCCCCATGAGGCGGCGGTTGCTGTTGTTGCTACTGCTGCTGCTGCCACTGACGTTGCTTCCACCTCGATTTGCACAGTTATAAATTTGCTATGCGAATATTTGTCCCACACACACATACACACAAGCGGGGGAGTAGTGTAATAAATCAAGTAACTTTCAAGTGCTTGAAAAGCAGAGCAAAGTACATTTTTTTTTTTTTTTCATTCGTGCCATGAAAAGCGAGCTTTGTGCATTCACTTCTTATATACTTTGTATATAGCGAATAAATCCGAAATGCGGCAGCAGCTTTTACGTAAATTAAATTTCACTTTTTTCTTATTATAGTACATCTACATTATATTCTTGTATTTTAATCTCCCAAAGTGAATAAGCGCATTTTCTGTAATTTTTTTGTCGGTTTAGTTTTTGCTTTTCTTTTCCCCACTCTCTTTTTACGCTGTGCAAAAATGTTGAACCATGACTTTTATTAAATTTAAAGTGATGTCTATAAATCAACATAAATCAAAATATATTTTCTGACGAAAGTGAGCACGAAAGCGAAGCACAGCACAGCCTGAGCCACAGCAAGAAGAAACTTTTAATACTTCGGAAATAGCAGCAACAACAAAAAAGCGAAGCACCCATCCCGACATCGTCCGTATCCGGACACCGACTTTCTGTCGGAGCGAACGAAACACAGCAGGAAACACGCCAACCATCAATAAATTAATCAAAGTCATAATCAGTGTCAGGTTCAGTGGCACTGGTGAAAGTTGTAGGCCAAATTCTCAATTGGGTCGTGGCCGTGGTCGGTGACTCAGTGAAGCGGAAAAGCGCCGCTGAAAAGGTGCAAACTGCCAGCTGGCCAGATAATGAGTTAATAAATGATCGTTAAGCCAATATTTATATATATAGTATATGACAGCCCCTATACAAAGATAAATGTTAAAGCCACAGCGCCACAATTAAAGCTATTTTCAGACAGGCAGATACGAGAGAAAGATACCTGAGCAGGAGACTTGGAGTTGGAAAACGTCGTACACATTGCGTATGCGTAATGTGACAGAAATTGCGCTGACAACATCAAATATGGGCAACTTATGTTTATTATTGACACACAAAATAAAAAAAAGCGAACGAACGGAAAAAGAAAAGCAAACTCTACCCTCTAGTCAGCTTTTATTGCCTAACCCAATCAATGTGAACGGTTTTCTCCCCGCCCTCCCTCACTTCAGACACGAGTCGCAATAACGACGTTTTAACCAAGCAAACAAATTTGACGTGCTTTTCGTGATTTACATGCAAATATTGAAAAATATTCCCCAAGGATACCGCAAAAAGCAAACCAAACCAAGCCGGCTAAGGCTAAACACGAGCAGTACCAGAAAAGAATAAATAAAAATAAAAAAGTAGCAGCAAGGAACAGGAAGAACGAGGAGAACATCCAACGTCAGGAAGCAAATATCGATTTTCATGTGAAGGCGGTTGTGGAAAATGAAAGAGTATGGCAAATAAAAGAAATATTAGCCAACAAAAGACAAAGTGGCGGTCTGCGGAGGCAATAGGGCAAATGGGAGTTCAAATGGGGGACCCGAAAAAACGAACCGTATATATACACTTTTGCTGTAGTCCGATATGTCGGGCATATAGTATGAATAATGATCTCGAAAGTAGGTTTTACATTAAAAAGAAATGAAAACAAAAGTGGGTTGCAGAATTATGATAAATATGCCTAAATATTTTATATTAATGTAGGTTATAAATCGAAGAACATTATACAAAATTTAGTAGATTTCAATAATAATAATAAATTTAAACAAAGAAATTTCTTATTATTAAATAGTAAGGTGAATATTGATGACAAAAGTATATTTTACATTAAAACAATAAGAAAACAAAAGTGGTTTAGAGAATTATGATAAATATGCCAAAATATTTTATATTAATGTAGGTTATAAATCGAGGAAAATAATAACAATTTCAGTGGAAGTCAATAATTTTGATAAGTTTAAACATTGTTAGACAATACTTATAATAATACATCATCTCTTATCTGCAATCTTACAATATCTCTATTTATTTTTGTCTTTTCTTGAGTCAAAAATAAGCTTAACTCTCATACTATGTATTGTATATTTGTCCTTCGCTTGCATAAACAAATTTGCTGATTTTTTCGAGCATAAGTTAAGTGAGTTATTCTCTAATCTGTTGTGATAGCACAAACTCTTGTCAAAGCATACATTTAGACCTGTCCCAACCTCAATAACCATGCTATAGCTACACTCTAGCCATGTGTTCCCATAAATCACACATACAGAGAGAGCTCCGTCACCCAAAAAAAAAAAAGGAAAAAAAGGAGAAGCAAATAAGGAAAAGCTCAACTCAATCCGTTCACTCAACCCGACAACCAACTAACCAGCTGAAAAAGGCTTCAAAAGTCAAAAAAATGGCAGTAAAAATAGAAAATTCAGAGAGAGAGCAAAAGAGAAAACTAAAACGGGTTAATAGAAGCAGAAGCACTGACAGAGGCAGAAGCAGCGACTGAGGCAGCGGCAGAGACCTCTGACAAGACAAGTGGGTGCGTTCATGCGGAAAACTTGTAAACGCAGCTCAGCTAGTTAGTTAAGTGGGCGTCGCTTCACCTCCAACCGAATCCTGCCCAAACACAACACACACAGCAAAGACGGCAAAAAAAAAAGACTGTCGCTGCCCTGGGCATATCGAAGCCCAGCAACAACAACAACAACTGTGGCAAAAATCAACATCAATTTAGAATATTAAAAACGCAAACGCGTGCGTGGGCAACGCTGCTGACAACGATGTTGTGCCTGCCTCCTGCTTTCTCTCCCAGCATGTGGCGTGTGGAGTTGAGGATGTGACTGTATGTAAATATGTGTGTGTGAATGTGGTTGTGAATTGAGGACTTACCCGCCACTTGCAGCGTGGCATTGCGGCTCCGTGCCACTCCCAGTTCGTTTTTAGCCTCACACCAGTAGACGCCGGCATCTGTTTCGCGACGCGAATTGACAACCTGCAAGAAAAAACAGAAGCAGAAAGAAAGCGAGGGTAAGAAAAAAGATTAGACATGAAGTAAAAGCTGAGGAAAAGCATGAGCTTAAGGGCCAAATGTGAGCAAATTTTAATTGAAACGAGTAAAAGATTGTTTTTCCAAGTCGTTATACTCTAACCAAAGGGGAATTTAAGAAAATATGTGCATCCAAGATGTTTTAGGGAATTTCATGTACTAAAATTTCACACTATGAAAAAATATAAATATTAGAAAATTATTTATTACTATTATGAACAACAAATCTTTAGAAATAATTTTAAAATTAATTGAAAGTTCTATCTTAGTAAACTCTAAAGTTTCTTAACTTGTGTATGTTTTCAATTTGATTTGGTATATACTAGAATTTGGTATAAAAAACATGACAAATTTATATAATACCATTGGCACAGTATTTTATTTATGAATTCTAATAAAAAAGTCATTAACAACTTAAAAGCTTATCGCTTTAAGTTTGTTATCTATCTAGCTTTGAATATTATTAGTTGAAGTTTGATTTCATTTTGATTAAGTATATACTAGAATGTGGTAAATAGAATATGACACATTTATAAAATAACATTGGCACTGTATTTAATTTTATTAATTGTGATGAAAACAATTTCTTAGCAACTTGACAGTTAATAAGATTCAGCTTAAAAGACGTGAAAATTTAATCTTTGAAAATGCATTTATATTGTTTAAAGTTTGTTATCATATTCATTTGGTGCATAGTTTTTGAGTATGAGAATTCAAAAAAAGGAAATAGACTTTTAATCCCAAAATAATCATTTTTAAATGGAAAGTTCAAACTCAGCAAATTTCAAGTTTATCAGCGAAAGTTTGACAATTTCAGTTATGAAATTTATTTCTCGTATATGTCAAATATATGATATATAAAAGAAAATCTCTTGTTACGATGCCAAAGATAATAGTTTATCGTGCAGTTTAAGTTGACATAATGCAAGTCAAAAAGGGTATATAACCGATATCATTCAGCAGATTGCTTTTGCAGCATTTTCTTATTGTAATTTTACAAATGGCAGCAAAAAGTGCTTTTACAACTCGTAAGACGTTTGCTTGCTTCGCTGTCTCTTTCGCTCTTCCTCTCTCTATTACCTCACTCACTTTTGGAGTCTGTCGCAATCTCTCATGTTGTGCTGCTTCTTGCCTTTTCTTGTCTTCTCGTCGTCGTTGTTATTGTCGTTGCCCTGTCTTTTTGGCCATAATAAACAGCCAGCAATCTGTTGTCTGTTGCGCGTCTGCTGCCTTCAAGTGCTCAAATCATAAAATGTCTCTCGAGCAACTTTATAGTTACTTCATGTTCCCTTTCCTTCCCTCTCTTAGTCTTCCTCTCTCTTTCACCCCCTTGCTTTCAGTTGCTTGTTTCGCTGACTGTTTTTGTCTTTCAGTTTTGTTTATTTGTTTTTGTGCGCGCTCACAAAAGAAATTCCCCAACATGCGCTTAAAATTAAATGTCAAAATGTGTAAGATGTATGAGTGTGAGTGTGTATTAGTGTAAATATGTATGTGTGTATGTGTGTGTCATATTTATCTGCTCTGCAGCAGCGGCAACAAAGTTCGCACAATTTACACAACTTCTGCGCCTTCTCATCCAAGTGAAATTAAGTGTTGCGCTAAGTGAAGATGACAAAAGGGTTCTTCAGCTGTATTATTCTTTCATTTAATCTTGCTCATGTGTGTGTGTGTGTGTGAGTGTGAGTGTGTTTGTGTGTATGTTGTGCTCTCTACTGTGCCGCGGGTGTGCTTTGTAAAACAAATAAGCGAATGCGCTTCAGGCATCTCAATTGTCATGCTGGCAACTCAAAGGCAAAGCCCTTCATACTCCACACCAAACTTGAAGCAAAAGGATCTTAAATACACACACACACACATACATCGCATTGTCCTTTGTCAGTTCTTAGTCAAACTACTTTATTATTCCCATCATAAGTTTTGTCTCTCTACACCACAGGCAATGCCCCGCTTTCCGTTGTCTTATCAACTCGAGGCTGACAGCCTTGTGATTGAACTGCTTTTTAAGATACACAAAGCACAAAAGACGTTTCATTTGTAGCAGAATTAATTATGTTTTAATTGTAAAAAGAACAATTTTGTTGTTTGCATACATTTTGTATCAATTGCTTTGAGTTGTAAATAAATAATGAAATTATGGAGTTATTAAATTTGTGCGTTGTATTTTATTGAGTTTCAAGTTAATTTCTTAGTTGCTTTGGCTTGCAATCTGGTATATTTTGGACTCAATGGTATATATTTTGTATGTAGCACTTTATCGTATTATCGTATTTTGTGGTATATTAATTTAGTAATATAGTATTTGGAATATTTTCAATATTTTTGCGGTATATTATAAATGACTGCCGCACTGTTTTGCGTTTATTCACAATGGGTAGCGAGTATCTCACAGTCGAGCACTCTCGAATATAGATTTTGATTAGTTTTGTATTTAACCCGATGTTAAAATATTTCTCCTTTGGTTGTGACTACTATTATTTTCAATTCTTTTACCTTTTTCTATAATATTTATTTTTAATTTTTTCTGTTCTGTCTCAATCTCACTTTCCTAGACAAAAATCTTTTTTAAATTCTCATTTTCTTATATTTTTCTCCGATATGAATCTACTGTAATTTGCTCTACTTCTTTGCTTTCTTACAACTTTCTTTCTTTCTCTCTCTGTTTCTGATTTACAAAACTAACCTTGCGCTCAGTAGTTTCTTTTGATTTTGTCTGCTTTTCTACCTGCATTTAACAGCACTTCAAATATTAAGCATACGCCCCATGGGACGCAGCTGCTGCGTAGTTGCTGTCGACCAAAAGACTAAGCTTATTACCAGCTACCAAAGCAGTTGCAATTACATTTTTATTTAAAAATTCCCCGCTCGCATTCTTTCTGAATATATATAAAATGAAATCCGTTGCAATGGAAACGAAAGCAGATAAAAAAAAAATAAAAATATAATTCGTGCTCTGTGCAGACAGACAATGTAATCTATATGCTTTCCACTCTTTTTTACTGCAGCTAGCTCTTTCTATTGTTTGTTGTTGAAATTTAATTTGGCCAGAGAAGCGAACAGTGACAACGGCAACAGCAGCAGGAGCAGGAGCAACGACAGCGACAGGATAAGGAAAAGGAAAAGAAACTGCGCCGAAAGTCACATAAATTTATTTATGTCTTTAATGACTTGAGCCACGCGAATTGTTGCGAATTGGCTGCGCGAGTTCTACTCTCTCTTTTTTTGTGTTTGTTGTGTTGTTTGTGCGTGCTGCCAGCAAACATTGAAACTGATTTGACACCAACAACAACAGCAACAACAACAAGAACAGCAACAATTTTGCCGTGTGCTACGTGCGTCTTGAATTCAGTTGGGGGAAAACAACAAAGGCTGAGGAGGGGGACTTTGGAGGGCAGAGTTGAAGCGCTGCGGCTATAAAATATATTGACTGTGTGTATGTATTAGTATAAATGTATATACACACACTCGCTCTTCTTCTCTTTCTTTCACTGTGTATTCGCGCGTTGAAAACACGCTTCCGTTTTAATTTAAAATACCCATAAATTTACAACATTTCATTTGGGAGCCATTTCGTTTTCATGTTGTTACATTTTGTAATTGTGTGTGCAGCAAAAAGAGATAGAAGTCAGTAGAGAAAGAGAGACAGTGAAAGAAAGAGAGAGAGGAGAGATACAGAAGAGCAAGAGCGAGAGCTGAACAAAGCGAAAGTGTGCGTTTGGATAATTTTATTTTAAATTTAAAGCCAGCAAAATGTGGCGTGTAAATGCTTTTAATTGGGCTTGAAATCGAGCCAGTCAGCAAAATTGGCCAAAATGCTGTGACACAAAGAGGTGACAGACTGAATGAATGAAGAGTTCAACAGGTAACTTTTGCAATATAATACAAATAGTGTAACATGTATTTAGGACAAGGTTTAGGCTTAGCATTTGATGGGATGAATAGTTGCAAATTAATAGAGAAATTGAAGTTCATAGTGAAAGAATAAATCGCTCTAAATTTTGTTGACAACAAACATATTATAGAAGAATATATTGCGAAATAAATACAGAACCAATTATAAATTAATCCAAATAAAAGAATTATCAAAGCAAGAATGAAATATTAAAATAACATTTGTTCACCATTTAATTTGGCGTTTAAAATTGTAAAAGACTTGAAGACTTTTGTTGTCTAAAATTATTTTTTGCCAGTAACATTTTTGTTCATACTTATTAAGATTTTTAAAAAATGTTTTAACGAAAGTCGTTGACTTTTAAAGCTGTGTTCATTTCAATAAACATATAATATATAAAAAGCAGGCAAATCTCAAAGGACTACTTGCAACGACTCGCTTGACAGGGCAAAGCAAATGCTGATTCTTTTGCCACCGGTTCAAGCTGTTTGTTTACCTTCATTTCTGTTGTTAATAAGTCGAAAGATTTGTTGTTGCCAGCCTTCTTTACCTTTCAGTCAACCAATCAACTTTGGAACGACTTTGACTTGTTAAGTCGTTCATTAAACGGCTCTCGAAAGTGTTTCGCGTCCCTCGCACACTCAGTTAATAAGCGAACGAACGTAAAGTGTGAATTGCGGCGCACTCATAAAGTCCATGTGAATATACATAACGCATACGCAACGTTGTCGCTGACTCCTAGGGCCGTAAATACTTTTGCTTGGCTCTGAGCTGTTTTTTTCATTTTTATGAAGCTGCGAATGTGTCAAGCGTTTTGTAAACTCATTAAAATGTACTCCACATGCCTGGCAGTTGAAAGTTATGTTGCGCTTGTGGCCAAAGTGGCAAATGGTAAGTAGCAAGCGGCAAGTGGCAGAGGCACAGTAATGTGTAGTCGTAATGTGGCATTAACGTGACTCTGTTGTAGTTTATAATTAAGTCGAATCCAACGATATTCCATTTTTTTTCGCTCTCTCTCTCTGTTATAGACGATGATTTATTTGACTGCCAGCAAATGTTTTTGATTGCCTTTTAAAGCACGGCCACAAAACTACACAGCGTTTAAATAAGCATTTAGAGGCGAACGAACGCATTACATGCAAACACTTGAGTGCCAGACAGTTGTACAAATACCGAAACCAGGCAACTTTTAGCCAAGGACGAGCAGAGGATTTGAATGTAGAGGATGAGAATGTGAATGTGGATTCAGATTCAGATTCAGATTCAGTTGCTTTGCCGCCTCTTCAGCTGTTGATGATGTGCGGAAGGCACAAACCAAAGTGGCGCACACAAATACACGCGCATAGTTGCTACAAATCATGTGGATCCTCCCTCGGTCTCCTTCCTTTCCCTTTCCTTTCTTTCTCATACTCTTCTCTGCTCTGCTACAACATTTGTCTGACTGGTCGTTTCGTCCTTTTTCGTGCAGTTACGTAAATTATTGTCTGTCTCCTTGTTGCTCGCTCCTCCACTGTCACTTTTCGCTATACTTCAGCTTTTCTCTCTGTTTTTTTTTCGGGGCGCACACACATACAGAGGGAGAGAGAGCAAGGAAATGACTGAGAGAGTGAATGAGACAACTACACACATTGTATTTTATTGCAAATTCCCCACTCGCTTGTCTCTTATTGTTAGTTAAAGACGAGAAGCTAGACCCTAGCAGAACTTTGTGCCACATTAAAGTTGCCACACACACAAAAATGTTGTTTTCTTTTCTTCGTTGCCGCTGTGGAAATTTGATAGTGTTGCATACTTTTTGGTGCGCTATCATTTTCGGTCGCCCCTCGTTATAATAATGCTTGGGCGAAGTAGCTTCACTTCCCCCATTATAAGTAAGATGAATTGTCTCTGACAGAGAGAGAAAGGGCGAGAGAGACAAAAGGAACGGGAGTGAGAGAGAGCAACGGAGACTTTTAGTTGCAATGCGAAAAGCTGGCGGAATTAGAATGTAAATTATGCAAGTGACATAGAAAAATGGCGCAAAAATATAAAAAAAAAAGAAATAAAAAAGATCCTTGGCTTACATTTTAAAATGGAAGCTACCAAAAGCGAATTTATCGGGATTAGTTGTTGCTGCTATAGCTGCTGCAATCTTTGCAGTCATAGTTTCTCCACAAAGCGCACACGGGATTAGCTGATAAATGTATAATATTTTTGCAAAATGGGGTCAACTATCAAAGCCCCACATTGAAAATTTGTGCAATTTGAATGCTGATTTCTCTCGCATTAAATCCCACATAATTCATTTATAATTGCCAACGCTTTTATCTGACTTCAGCCGTTTAAAGCTGCATTCGATTTAAGCTCTAAATGAAACACGTTTCTTAAATGTTAAAAAATGTATTAATTTGCTGATTGTCAGCGCTTTAAAAGTGTGCACGAAATGTGGCCAAGAGAAATGTCACTTTGGTTTTTGTGGTGCGGACAGGTTAGAAATAATGGACGGGGCTTTAGCTTTCGAATTAATTCATTTAAAACTCGTTAGTTAGTGCAGAGAGCGAGTAAAACGGAAGCTTGTGTCTGAAAGTCTGATTTGCTGGAATGCTGAAATCCTGAATCCTTTTTTGCACTTAAGTGATAAACAAATACACTCTCACATCAGAGGCAAACACACACAGAGACAAATGCGAAAGCAAAATGCATAAGCAGACAGACTGAGCAGACGACGACAGATCGAGTGTGAAAAGTGCCAGGCTCCAGTTGGTTGAATGAATAACGCAGACTGCAATGGGGGACAAGTGGGGCAAAAAGGATGCAGAGTCGAAATGTCCTGGCCGCAGCAGCAGCAGCGTCTCCAACTGCATCATCAGCATAATCAACGCGCGCCGTTGGCTTTTTGCGTCGTAAATTGCTGAGTACTCAGTCCAAGTGCTGCTGCCACTGCTTCAACTGCTGCCACACACACACACACACACACACATACACATACACTTACTCATACAGTTACACTCATTCAGTGGAAGCTCATCAGAGTTCTGACTTTTGCTGCGTTGCCAGCCAACTTCCGTTTGTCTTTATTTGTCTGGCTGGCTTCTGCTTTTGGCTTCTCTGCTCGAATTTTCTCCACTTTCTGCACCTCTGAGGGCATCCCTCTTAATGTTTGTTTACCTTACGTTAATGAAGTTGTTGGCCCGCACTCCACAACGAAATGCTTGCAAAAATATTTTTGCAGCTTGCAAAAGATACGAGTATACATATACATATATAAAAAAGTGCAAAGCAGAGAAAAAAACGGAGAAAAATAAAAGCAATTAGTTTGTTCATCACTCAACAGATGGCCTGGCAAAATGAAAAATTTTAAACAACCTTTTCACCTCCGCCACTGACTATCTCCTCGCTATCTCGCTGTCTTATTATGAATGAAAAGCGCGGAGACAGCGGCAAAATAATAATTATGCATGCAGCAAAAAGAGGAGAAAAATATGAAAATGCAAAAAAAGAAGGAAAAAGAAAAACAAACAAACATACATATAAATAAGTAAGCGAGCGAGCGAGTGAAAATAATGTAAATACACCGCAGGCTCATTTCATGATCCTAGCCAGAAAAATAAGGATACAATGACTTTTTCGGTGAGTTGAAAGCACCGAGCTCAGCTCTCTTTTTCTTTTTCTCTTTCTCTCTCTCTCTCTCCTCTATAGAAGTGTGAATTGAGCCGAGGTTGGGGATTTAAACCCTAAGGATGTAATTTCACTATAAACAAAAGCTTCACAAAAAATGTGCTGCTCCGGTTTTAAGAATTCTTTTGAGTTGCCAGGCTCTGAAGAGCTGAATGTTTATCATAATGAAAGATGAAAGTAAGTCTAGCAAAAAGCAAATCTGGGATCTGAACTGTCCTTTTCATAACAATATATAAAATATTGTGAAAGATAATATAAATTATTAAAATATCTGAAATTTAACTCATTACAAGTTCTTTAGATAGTATTTTTTTGCTTAAAGTTTTTCTGCTAAATTTATAGACTCTTTAGTCATATGCGAAATATTATTATATGTTTTGTATATTTAATTTGGCTACAAACAATATTTATAATTTGACTGCTAAACTCTCTTATATTTTATAGAAATGATGTCATAATAAAAGTCAATCATATAATAGAAATGCTGTTCTTCAATCTAATCGAGTTCCTTACAAAATTGAAAATTGAGAATATAAATATATTAAAATAATTTACATTTTTTTAAATCATATTTGCCCATTTATTATTGAGAAATAGCACTGCTATCTTCTTAATTGAGTATACCATTTTTATCAAACCTTTCTACATATTTGAAACTGAGAATAGAAACTTTTCATTCTTACTGTTGATTTCTCAAAAGTATTCTCAATTTTTATAAAATTTGTCTTCTGTTTAAAACTGAGAAATATACTTGCAATTCTTCTTATTCTTTATTCTTATAAATTGTTTTTGCTTATTTATAATTGAGAAATGGACTTAAATTTACTGTTAGATTCTCTAAATTGTTATGAGTTTAAGTATAATATTTTTGTCTTTTTAAAACTGAGAAAGACTTCTATTTCCTTCTGTTAGTTTCTTCAAGGAATGCGACATTTATAACATATATAATGTTTCTATCCATTTATTATTGAGAAATGGCATCTCCACTGTTAACTTCTTAAATGAGTATTGAATTTTTATAAAAATATTTCTATTTATTTAAAACTGAGAAGTAGACTTAGTATTCCAACTAAAAGTATTTTTAGTTTTTATAATATGTTTATATCTAATTATACATATTTAGAAGAAATGTGGGCACTTTATATTGTTTGCTTTTTGAAAGTATTTTCAATCTTAATAAAAAATTCCTTATCGGGAAACATAAATTCCTCTTGCAAGAGTATTTAAATGGCGCTCTGTTTGCCATACGCCACTCTGTAAAAAACTGTCATGTTGTGGGACTTACCTTAAGGAAGAACAATCCACCCGCTGGCAGCGTAATGCGATGGGAGCCCGGCAGTATCTTCAGTGGCACGCCATCCTTATACCATTGAATGGTGGGCGTGGGCGAGCCCTCAGCCTTGCAATTAAGCGTTGCTGGCTCGTGTCGTGGCACCGTCGTATCTATGGGATGTTCAACTATTCGCGGCGGATGTGAACCTGCAACGATGCAATGCAGAAAGAGCAATGAAGAGGTTAAAACGTACTTTTCTCTTTTTTTTTTTTGTATATATGTAAATTGCAGAGGGAAGAAGTAAGTGGAGAGCGGAGAGGTAAAAGGAGGGTGAGCATATCCTTTTTCCGCTGCGTCAGTTGCGAGAGTCGTCAGCGGTTTGGCAAATGTTAAAAGCGACGAGCTGCCTGGCAAATGAAAACAATGTTAATGCGCATTGCCGTTGACGTTGCAAATGAAGTTGCAGTTGCAACTGACGAGTGGCAAAGGCAAAGCAAAGCGATGCGAAGCGAAGGCGGGAATTTCTGTATCAGCAGAAAGACTCAAAGGTTCAGTTTGGAATTAATTTGTGTGAATTTGCATATGCGGCAAAAGGACCACCGCAAGGCAGCTTAGCAGTTAAGTAGTTTTTTGTTTTTGCATAATGCGAAACTGTAAAATTAACTAGAAAAGCGAGGCGGGCGGAGAAGGTAAATATCAGACACACACACACACAGGTTGTCAGGTTGTCAGTTTTCAGGGGGCATGTTAGCCTGAGATAAGCGAGAGATAAGCAAAGGGATTAGCATAGTTTTCCATGCCATTCAAGTAAAAGCAAAAGCATTCATCAGCTGCGCATTTGTGAATGCAGTTCACGCTGCAAATGAAACGTATTCAAATTACGCTTCATATAAAGCCAAAGCCCAAAGCAAATGAGAAACGTGCTCGTGCGACTTAAAGGATTCAAAGCACTAAATAAGATTTCCCCAAAAACACATACAAAGTGGCATTAGGACAGCATTTAATTCAAGAGATAAATCTCTCTCTCTCTCTCTCTCATAGTTTCAAGTCAAACTTAATCCATTTTGATTTTTCTTTGCATTTCAGAAATATATTTGTATAATCTTAAGGTGCTTTTCCTTAATTGTGTTTTTAAGCCCATAAAGCGCTTTCAATTCATGTCAGATATTTTCCCGTAGAGCTTATGCGTATTCAACACAAAATCTTGTCAGTGGCAAAAAGACATAAATTTCAATTTTCATGTCATATATAAACAATTTGCTGTCACCCACACACGCACACAAAACTTTATCGCAACAAAAATCTATACGGATTTATATAAATATACATTTACAGAGAGACAGAGATACATTTATGTATTTGTATCTGTATCTGTATCTATGGCTGCCGTTTGAAAATTGATATGTCAGAAATGTTGGAATATTGAAACGTTATTAAATAAGAAAAAGCGCAGCTGTTGTTGCTTCTGCTTCTGCTTCTGCTGTTGCTGTTGCATTTTGTTGTTGATTGCATCGCCAGCAACATGACAACAGCAACAACAGCAATAACAATAACAATTTCAGTATCAACAACTTCGCACAGCTCGAGGCAAATGCTGCATGTCATGCAACAGACGCTGCATAAAGTCGAACTGCAAATCGAATAGAGAATTGGGCGACGGAGGATTCGCCTCTTCACTGTTCTGTTCGCATGTTGCATGTTGCTGACTTTGCCCCGCGGCAGCCGCTTTAGCAAGTCGCAACGCATGTCAATGTTATTTTAGCAATGAAAAAAAAATAAACGCACGAAACGAAAAAACACTTCATGCTCAGAGTGGAGCGTGAGGCAAAGTTATGGCCAAGCCAAAAATCAACACGCAAACAAAACAAAAACAACAGCAGCGAAAAGAAACAACAACAAGTAACTAAAGTTCAGTCAAAATGTTCAATGTGCCACACTTTGAGGGTTAAATGTCGCATGTGGGTGGCAACAACAACAACAACAACTTTGAGACAGGGGTGCAACACACACACAAAAAAAGTTGCTGGACCGTGGACGTTTTTTTTTTTTTTTTGATGCTTTTGTTTTTCTGTTTACATATCTTTGCTGACCAGCCAAGAGAACCAAGCTGCCGGAGCTGCTGCTGCTGCCGCTGTTGCTTGTGGTTGTGGTTGTGCCCTGCGGTAATGTTCAACACCTAAAAAAGGTTGTTTTTATAAATGACACATCCAAAAAAAGGGGCTGCCCGACTACTTTCTACTGTCTGGCAGCGGTTGCAAGTGTCATAAGTGCCGGCAGAAGAGTGTGGAGCATGGAGCTTTGCCTCTGAGTAACAAACAGAGCTATCATTTTACCCTCGACTGACCTTCAGTTGGACTATGCAGAGCCATGAGTCAGACAGTCCCGAATCAATTAAGATTTATTGTTAATTACATAATTGAACATTTTCATAATAAAATTTATCCCTTGGTATTCTATATTTCGAACGTAATTTAAAAAGGTATCGCAATGTCTTTTATAAATATTTCTGTCTCTAACTGCGCTTAAAATGAAAACAAGAAAAATAAAATTAAATCAACAAATCATTTTTTAAATGATTCTATATAAATATTTCCTTCCGTAACTGCATTTCAAAGTTATTCAAAATATTTAGCTAAATAAACAAATATACTTAAAAATTTTCTAATTTAGTTTGTGCATTTAATTATTATTTAACCCATCAAATGACATGAAAGTTGAATTAATTTATTTATCACAATGTTTTTTTATAAATGTTTTAGTTATGAACTCAATTTCAAATCAATACAAATATTTCATAAAATTAATAAATTCATTTAAAATTGAGTTGAATTCATTTTAAATTAAATTATTAATAAAATTTAATTTAGCTCTAGCTTGTTTTCATAAATAAATAAATTAGCTCCAACATCATTTCAATTAAATAGAAAAATGTAATTAATAAGGTAACAAATATAATATATTGAAGACCAGGTAAATTCAATGCAGCTTCTAATCATTATGTTCAATCATCAAATTATTTAAAAGCTTGAGCAAAATTAGTTTGTGGTTTTAATTTGGTTTCACTCTTGTTTATCATTAATATGAAATACATTAAAATCAGCAAATTTTTTTCGAATTGAAACAAATTGATTTATAGGTCAAACTAACTTAGTTTGGGAATTTAAGTTACACTCTTTATCATCAAATATCAAATAAGAATACTTTTCTCTAAGAACTTAAAATAATTGAGCTGCATTTTGAATAACTACATATACAACATTATTTCTGAATATTTATTCGCAAATTTATTACAAATGTAATACACTTTTTCTTTAGCAAATTTATTTATTTATGAATTCAATTTTTTAAAAACTGTTCCCATACTCAAGTAAGCCCACAATTTGCCTTGATTGTGTATGCTTGATTTGGCAGCTTTATTATAGTTGGCAATTCTTTCTCGTGCTTCGCCTGTGACTTTGTCGTTTTCGTTGTCGAGGCCAAAAGTTAGCGTGTGCATTTAATGAAACGACTTGCAGCTAAATAATTCAATTAGAAAATTGAAAATTGCATTCTCGATTTTCAGTTTTCTCAGCAATTCGCTCTGGTAGCCCAGAGGCCTACTAATTTAGTTTTAATTGCGTGCCACTCACAAGTCCATATAGGAATACATATATAAAATATATACATATAGTATCAGATGGTTATATGTGTGTGTGTGTGTGTGTGTGTAATATGTTGGCCAAGCATACAAAGAATGTAACAACATGGAAAATGCACGAAATTTGCATAAATTGCTAAAACGACAAAGGCATTTCCAAGCGCTTATGCAAAATGCAAAAGTGCCAGGACCCTAAAAGGACTTGAAATAACCCAAAGAAGCAAGACGGACACAAAACATGACGACGTCGACGACGACGACGTCGAAGACGTTGCACTATGAGTGCCACACTCTCTTGTGGGGCATGGAAAATGCCTGAAGAAAATTTCATAGTGCAGTTTTTCCCTCTCTTTACATTCTCTGTCGATGGCTGGGAAAAAGCGTTTTGGAAACTGGGTTTCACTTAACAAGCAAAATATTTGCAGCAATTTCCTTAAACATTTTCTTTTTGTTTTCCACATATGAGCGCCACAGTGTGTGTATGTGTGTGTGTGTGTGTGTAATGGCAGACATTTGCATGCTTTCTGCATTGTTTGTTGCTGCTGCTGGCGGCCAAAAAACAATGCCAAGAACTAAAAGCAAGCTAGAGAGTGCGCCTTCAACGCCTTGCCACACACATTTGCAGCAAGTGGCTTTAAGAAGCGCCTCTTCCCCTCCTACCCTACTCTCCCCTCTCTGCTTACATCATCATCAATCAAAGAGCCTTGAGCTGTGCTCTGCTCAGCTCGCTGCTCTGCCTCTCTTTGACTGTTGTTTTAATTAGAACGTTCCTAATTGTTTTAGTAGCATACTTTTAGGGCAACTTCTGCTGCTGTTTTCCCTCAGCTGAAACTGTGTTACGAGTAGTTTTGTTGCACGTCCAGTGCGATAATTAAATTTTCGCTATAATTTATGTATATAGTATGTTGTTGCAACCAAACAGCTGCTGCTAAGCAAATTTATCTAGTAGGTGGGCGCCAGAATGTTGTATGTTATGTGTTCGTGTAACTAGGCAAAAGTTCAACCAAAAATATTTTGAAGTGAGGGAAATAAGGCTATATAATTATGTATGGAAGTTAAAGTGATTTTAATTTCATTTTCATTTTACTAATGAAGCTGCATTTCTCAGCTGCACACGCAACAAAAGCAAAACACAAACTAAGTTTCAATTAGCTTCGTCTCGAAAGTAAATTCAGCACAGTACAAGTGCACTAGATTCCTTAAAGTTTTCATGGCAAAATAGCAACAAAAGCCGATACTCAAATTTTGACAAATTGGCAGCAAACTAGATTGATTGGCATAGAATTTATTTTCCGAAAAATTGAGAAAAAGTAGAACTTATTGTTTACTTATTGATTATGAAAATATTTAGTAATTTCAAAGATAATTCATGTTCTATTATATACTTTATAGAAATTTTTAATTTGTTGGTAAACAAATTTAATAGGGATATAATATTATGTTGAATCTTGTATTTTATTTCTAACGATCTATCTTATATCTTATAGCATCAAGATAAACAAGTAGGAAAGCTGAGGTCGAGTGTGAGAAATAATTTTGAATAACAACAGTGACACATATACCAAGTAATATATCGAAAAAATACTAAAATATACCGAAGGTTATATTTGGAATATATATTCTAAATATACAGCTACTATAATATGACATTTTGGGCAAATGCGAAATATTGTGGAATTATTCTTAAAATATATCAAATGATATACCATAAAACACTAAAATATACTGAATGTCGTATTTGGTATATCAATGAAGTACTACATTCGAATTATAGGTTATTAGAGGTATTAATATACCAGATTGTTTGGCAAAGCAACTAACCCCCAATTGCTGTAGGCGGTTTTTGTCATACTTCTTAAATAATATCTACAATTTTTATCCGATACCAAATACTCAGAAATTAAAAATACTATAGTTATTATTATCTGTACGACTCTAACTTAAAAATTACACTTGTTATTCCTTACTGTACGTTAGACAAATTTAACAAAGACGCTTAACAAATAGGTATGCTTAAAATAATAAACTTAATATTGTCTTGAATCTTGCATTTCAATTATTATTATCTCTTTGTTTAATTCTATTTCTTCATTAAACATGTTCAAATAAAATATACTTTATGCTATCTAAATTCTCTGTTGTCTATAAATTGCCTGAATCAATATTAATGTATTTTTCTTATCATGTATGATTTATGTGTTATTTCAGGTAAGTGCCAAGTCATATTTGTAAATATCACAACAGTTAATCCTTGACATTATCAACAATATTACAAAATAAGCTCAGCTTTTCGTCACTTTATTTTTTCCACCCTCAAGTAATTTTTCTGTTACCAAATCTTCAGTTGTTTAATTTAGTTTCAACCACCGAAAAAAGTTGTGAACATAACAGCAACGATTATATCATTGTCGCCTCAACGAAGTCGAGTCTCACTTTTTTTTTCAAGAGAATTGTACAATATTTCTGTTCTATGTTTGTTTATTTTGTTATTCCTGTGGAAACTTCGTGCTTCGTGTAGAACGCAAATGAGTCAAATTAAAGTTTGGTAAACGCTTCGTGTGCAGCAAATTGTTTCCGGGGATGTTGTGAAAAGTTTTTGTTTAGTTATGAATCATAACGACGCAACGAGAACAACAGCAACAGCAACAACAACAACAAGAACGAGAACAGTCGAGTATGGCTATAAATTCTGAACGTTTAGAGCACAGTTTTTTTTCTGTTTTCTAGTAGATGGCAAGGGTTGTCCCTGGGCGGCGATTGAGAAGGGGAGACAGGACAATGACTCACAAGTTCTAGCAAATGAATTGCTTCTTTTTTTTTGGGTGTTTCGGTGTTTTTTTGACACTCTTTATAATTGTGTAGATGAGGGAGTGACGACGCCCCTGGATTATGGAGTGACATTTGCCATGTTCATTCAAATTGTAAACATGTCGGGAGTCAAGATTTTTGTGGTTAAATGCAAAATGCAATAAATGCAAAAGAGAGAGAGATAGAGAGAGTCAGCATTGACATCAACGTCACATCCAAATGTGCACTATACAAATGCTTATATAGATATAGATATATGTACTTTTTACCGAGCAAAAGTGTCTGGCTATGAGAGTTGGCCTGTTGAACTGAGAGCCAAGCTGCTGCATATAAAGTGCAAATAATATAAATAATTCAAAACACTCGAGAGACTGAACGCCGCACACACACATACATTTGCATTGACACACTTCAAAGTTGCACATGCCAGGCTGCCACCCCCCTACTCCCTTCCCATTGGTAAACTTTTGCCCACTTTTGGCGAGCGCCCACTAAATGCATTACAATGCCAAATGCAACACACAACTCAGTTCGCACATATACAAACCGAGTGTGCAAATACTTTTAGACAACAGTGTAAGGGGATGGGGAGTGGGGCAGGGCAGTGTGCAGCTGCAACACTCGTATATCTAGCTAAACAGACGCCCACTCAGTCAGTGAGTCAGCCAGTCAGAGAGACAGTCGTAGATACTTTTGCTCGACATTCCCGCAGGCAGCAGCTTCACCTGCAACCACAGTTAGTCAGGCGCCTCCCCATCTCTCCCTCTTCTCTATTTCCTCCTCCCTAGTGTGCTGCCTCCTCGCTCATCCTTCTCTACTTCCTTGCCCCCTTTTGTGGAAAAAAACATGTGTCCAATACTTGGCGTTGTCTGTGGATGCAAACACAACTAAGTATTTGCAATTGCTGCTGCTGCTGCCCAAAAACTCGCAGCCTTGACGCTCCAGCCAAGAGTCAGCTCTCACACACACACACACACACACACACACATACACACACACACACACAGACACCCCTCTACACCCACTCGCCCACTCAAATGCAAAGTTTTCACATTGAATTTTCCGGCACAGCGCATCGAACGACAAAATCCACAAATAGTACAATAAGTTTGCCTAGGTGTAAGTGTGTGTGTATAAGTGGGTGCAAGTGCACATGTGTGCTTATATGTTATACATATATTACGGTGTGTGTGTGTCTGTTATTCTAGTCTCTGTTTTTGTTGTGCGCTCAACAGGGCATCTTCAATTTTGTGTGTTGGCAGCTGCTTCGAACAGACTTTAAGCAACTTTTATAAGAAAACTGGGAAATCTTCTAAATTTTAAAGTTTAAGCTTCTGAACTATTTAATTATAATTAGCTAAAAATTGTAGCGAAAATTTGGTGTAAAATACTTGAAGCAAAAATGTGTAAGAAGTACAGCAAAACACTTTAGCTAATTACAATAAATTTATAAAATTTATCTATGTTAGACTTAAAGAAAATTTTCGCAAATAATTTTGTACTGAAAATATAATATGTGCAAATTTTATTTAGTCAAAATTTTCCTCTAAGAAGAATAAGAAGATAAAAAAACGGTGGCTAATAATACTACTTTTATACATTTATTATTATTTTATTGCAAATTTCTTTTTACATTATTTTCGCTTTCTCGTATAAAGTATTTGAATAGGAACCAAAAACAAAGGATTTCTATTAGGTTCCGCTTGAGAAATGTTTGAAAGTGTGTCAACTAATATTCTCGTATAGAGTATTGAAATATGAACTATAAACAAAGGAATTCTATTTTTGCTTTACATAATTTCCGAAAGGGTCACAAAACTTTGTGCATCGTAAAATTATAGTATGGTTGATCAAGGAAGATTGTTAGAGGCAGCGACACGATATTTTTATTTGCACATCGGGACATTTGAAATTCCAGTTCGTGTGATGGCTCATTAAACAGCAAATAGCCGGAGCAACAAACCCACCTATGAAGGCACCTGCCACCCGCTACCCTTCACCCGTCCCCCGTCCCCGTCACCCATCAACTGGCAAGCAGGAAAACCACGTCTCATTCAGGATGAGCAGAGAAATTTCATTCGTGTTAAGCTGCTGTGTCAAATGCTAATTAAAATCAAGCGGCATTCGCTCGCTTATATAAACAGATATCCCCACGCCCAGGTAAAACTAAAATCACAGGACATCAACGAAGCAGCGGCAGCGACTGAGGCGGCAGCAACGCCATCATCATCATTATCCTTGTCATCGTCAACAGCAATCAAGATAAAAGATAAGTTAAATGCCGAGCGGGCAAAGTGGTGAAGATGAAACGAGGCCAGTAACAACAACAACAACAAGGCAACTGGAACTGTAGTTGGTCCTTGGCAATCTGCTTGCTCCTGCTGCTTGTTTGTTTTGTAATAAAGTCCTGGACCTGAAGCCGTGGCAGCGGCAGCGGCAACGGCTGCTGCTCTTCAGTTGCGGCATCAAAGCAAACTTTCGAGTTGCTGCCTTCGGTTTTTCGGCTAGTGATTTGAACGCTTGATTGCTTTCACTCATCCTGTCATTTCTCTGGACCTCATCCTGGGTCCTCAGTACGTGCAAAGCACCAAAGGACATGCCCCAAGTCTCTCTGTGTGTGTGTGTGTGTGGGTGTGCATGTTAATTTCCATCTGCCTGATTGCGAGGGTGTGTGTGTGTCTCTCTATATCTTTCTATCTATGCCTTGACGGTCGAGAGAGCTCCATAACAACACGTTCGGCTCATAATTTGGAGTGAAAATTTTCAATTAAACTTAATTGCATTAAAAGCGAAGGGTTCAATCTGTCGTTATAACCGCCCCCATTTTGCCTTAGTCCCCCTTTACTGTTGTTGTTGTTGTCCTTACTTTTTAACTTGTGCTGCGCCTTCTCCCTTCCTTCCCTTGCATTTAATTTTAATTTTCATTCCCCTTTTTATAGTTGTTGCTTTTTATGGTTGTCGAAACTTTTTTTATGTTGCAATAGATTTAGCTTTTGTGTGGTTTTTACTATGAAAGAGTTGAAGAGGGAAAGCGAGGGGAATCTGTTTACACTTCTCGTTAAATATCAAGTCAATTTGTGCCGAAGTCATTTTAAGTTTAGCTATTAATAAATTTTCATACTTATAATACATATTTGAATTCATTTTCGACATTTTGATTACAAATTTATTGCATAATCATTTTTTAGTTTTATAGTTGAAATTTGATGAGAGTTTTTTGGGGCAATCGGAACAGTTTGCAGTTCATTGAGGGTAATTGATATAAAAGTTAATTTGCAGTCTTCAATTTTGTAAATTGCATTGTAATAAAAGTTAATTTTTGGTCTTCGATTTTATAACTATTAATGAAACTGTAGTTCATTGGCGGTCTTCGAGGTTGTTATTTTCAATGAAATTACAATTTATTTTAGTCTTAAATTTTGTAATTTTGAATGAAATTGGCAATTACGTTTTAGGAAAAGATTCCATTTTTTAATATTTAGTCTTCAATTTTGTTAATTTCAGTTTAATTTATAGAGCAAAAAACGGCCACTACAACCAGGTTAAATGCTATGACTGACAATCTGGTATATTGTGTACTATATCAATATACCAAATACCTCCTCCGGTATATTTTAGTATATAGTATCATTTAAGTATATTTTAAAATTAATATTGCAGTTTTTTGCACACTCAACTCTACCATTTTACGTGTTTAATTTTAAGTTAGATCAATTTCAATTATCCATATTTATTTATTAATGTAAGAATTCAGCTTATAAGAATTCAATTTTATTTTCTCTTTTATGTTCGTTGATTTCATTACTTAATGATATATTTGAAAATCCTATTGCATTATTTATTACTAGTAAACAGCAAAAAACTTTATAAGCAAAAGATTTATGAGGCTCTCAAAGTTGTAATATAGAAAAGAAAGAGTGAATGAATGTTGGAATGAAAGCCTTTTTGGTGGTCAGCTCTTGCATTAGGCACTTTATGGTTGCCATTTCCGCAATTTTAGCAGCATCAGAGGCCTTTCCTCTTGCCTCTTGCCACTTGCCACTTGCCACATGCCGCATGCCGAATTCCACTTGCCACATTCCACTCAATGTAAGCGTCAAACAAACGTTTTACTCGGCTTTTTGTTTGCATCTCTGGTGTGTGTATGTGTGTGTGTGTGTGTAAATTGCAACGCATAAATCTTTGTGACAAACACCCAGAATACACACACACACTCAGTACACACACACAACAGACACTCGAAAAATACAATAGAAGTGATGCGACAGCCATTTTTCAAAAACAAAACAGTCTGAAAATAAAAGCAAAACGAAACGAATTGAATTGAATTCGAAGGAACGAGTAGAAGACTGCCAAACAGAGGCGACTCTTTGCTTAGGCGACAGACAGTGAATAAAGCATGCAAAAAAAACTGAACTGAACTGAACTGAAAGAAATGGAAATGGGTATAAAAAAAAGTGTCACACCCTTGATGTAAAAAACATAACAACAGCAACGACAAAAAAAAAGTTAGAAATACAGGCAAAACGCATGATTGTCTTAATGGCTTCGACATGTTTGCAAAACGACTGTCAAAAGCAGCCATGTCAGGGATCCTTGCTGGCATCAGGCGTCACATGAAATCACCAGCAAGACAATGCAAAAGTGACTAAGAGAGAAGGAGAGATAGAGAGAGAGAGTGAGAGCGGGGGAAAGAGAAGTGCTGAAGAATTGTGTGTTGTGTGTGCCTTCTGCCTTTTTGATTTGCTCGGTTTGCTCTTCAGGACATTTGCGATTGCGAGACACTTGAGCTTGTCATATGCCTCCTACTGCCATTTCTACACACACACACACACTTGCAGCTGCTTCATCTTGTGCATCACTTTCTCGTCTTGTGTGTGGCATGACAGAAAGTCACTCAGTCATGCAACCAGCACCACAGCAGCAACACTTGATACTGCCCCATCTTCAGTTTCACGCTCTCTATGCATACTCTGCCTGAGGGTATTATAATTTAATCACATTATGTGCAACGCATCATTTGACGCAGATACTATAAATTAATCATATTAGTGATCAGCAGCATCATTGTCAAATTAGTTACTCTATTTAAAAGCTATGTTTGAATTATTAAACTCAAAAAATCTTTATTCCTTTTGCTGATGTCTTGATTACAAATTTAAAATTCTTGGTTACTTAATTGATATTTTCTTCTTAGGCTTTACAATCTCTGATAGTATTATTATCTTTTCGTACTTCAATATGTTCTTATTCTTTTTTTCTCTAGATATTAAATTATGTGGCAATATATCTATTACATTCTTGATAAAGTAGTCGATGTGCTTGGAAGCTGTGAAATATGTTCAACAATTTTACTTATACATTATTTGGTAATTCCAAATTATTAATTTATATAAAATAAAATGTTTTTCTATATATTTGTTAGATACATAGAAATGCCTTTCTATATGGTCATTAATTTGTTGATCAATTAGTTTTTAATTCTACTATGATTCTTACATCGAACCTTCTTTTGACTAGATAGTAATGTGTCTACCTTAATGTCTTTCCATTAAATTTTTGATGAATTATTGCCTTTGGTTTGAAGCCTTAATTGAGTTACAATTAATACTCTTAAATCATTTTTCTTTTTACTGTTGAAATATTTGTGATTACTAGTCTGCTTAAAATATATTTCTCAGTTCTCTGTTAGAGTATTTCACTTCCCACATTCCTTGCTTACTTTTCTCTGCTTTTTCCATTTTAAGTTTTTTTTTTTTTTTTTTTTTTATTTGGTAAGCTCAAACAAAGTTCTCCCACCTAGGAAGCAGGCTCAGACATGAAACTCACACACTTAAGCCGCTGGCAGTGCGTCGTCTCTCTGTCTGTCTGTCTGTCGTGTCTGTGTAGTAAATTGAATTTCTCACCTGAATGCATTGACATGTCTGCATGTGTAATTATCGTTATCGATATCGCGTATACGCACAGTTAGAGACTGGCCTTTGGCTGGGCATGGAATGGAGGAGGAGGGAGGAGGGCGTATGGCACATTTAACCCTCGTTAAGCAAAATCGAAATTAACGCTTTATGTGTATTTAGTTCATATGAAAAAGGACACTTTTTTAAGGCTTCCCCGCTTCAGTTTTGGCTTTGCCTTTGCCTATGAAGTTATTAAAAGTAAATTAGGGTTGACTGTAACCAGCTAACGAAACCCGAACCAGTTGTCATCGTTGACTGTGTGTGTGTGTGTGAGTGTGAGTGGGTGCGGGCGACGCTTGTTTTGGCTGCCTCTCCCTTTGATTGCTGGTTGCTTGTCACCAGCTACTGTCCTGCCTCCCCCTTTCCCCTTTCCACTCTTCTGCTGCTGCCCTTTACAACTTGCACCCACTTTGTAAGGGTTGCGTGCCTTTCACGCGTTTTGCTTTCGCTTTTGTTGTTGCTTAGTCTGTGTTGGGCATTTGTTGTTGTTCTCGTTGTTATTGTTATTGTTGTTGTTTTTGTTGCTGAAGTTGTTGCTAACTTAATTGTCAACATGGGAATTTTTAAGCTCAACAACAACTTGCATAGTTTAGCTGATAGACGACTAGAAGTATGCTTTTACATCACGAGTGTTTGTGTGTATGTAGTTTGAAGAGTATGTGTTTCCATGCGTGTGTGTGTGTGTGTGTGTGTGCTGGGTGTTTATGTCTGGGATTTATGTCGAAAAGTTTCAATTATTTTCAGATTTGTTTAATTACGCATGCATAGCGTCTGCCTACAACAGCACTTCAAAACAACAACAATGAGACGAAGACAACAACAAATTGATTTTTAAGTGTTTGCGACTAGAGCGTTGTTTGTCAATCAACTCTTAATTAAGGACGTCGCAACTTGCATGCGGCAAACAAACTTCAAGTATGCAATCTCTCTCAAACCTTCAATTGACAGACTATGTGATATCTTAACTCAAGTGAGGGCTTAGCTTTCATCAGAAGAACCCATCAAAAGTACTTACTATGATGATTAAGTATATTTTGGGAAGCGAAGAAGATTTCTAAAAGAAATTATTGAATAACTTGCATCTTTAGTTAAATTTATTTTCTGTAACAACAATCTTAAGTTTTATATTTTAAATATTTTAAAAAAAATTTTCTATCTAGAAAATATATTTGGTAATAATATTCACATTGCACAAATATGTTTGTTAATCACAAAATGAAGAATTAATTTCTTGTTAGACAAATTTTAATTTTCACATTTAAAATATTTTAAAATAATTTTTTTGTCTTTACAATATCAAATTTCCTAATCAATAATTTTCTTAATCTCTGCTTTTTTCTCTTACTCTTAAAGGATCGAAGATTCTGTATATATTCTTTTGTATAGAGCGCTTTAACTTTAACTTTTATTCTCTTACTTTGAAATGATCAAAGATTCCGGGACATCGTAAATACCTCTTCTAATGTAATTTATAGAGCATTTCGCCTCGGTAAACTATGTCGCTATGCACACACATTAACACACTCACATACAAATGCAAATGCCTCTTCAAATCGGCCGCAAAACTGTCGCAAATATATTAACACACGTCTGGTAGGCGCAATGACACACACACATATACAGAGAGACTTACACACACACAGCCACACTCACACATACACACCTTTGAAGTGCAACAGCCGCGAGCAAAGTTGAAAAGTGCGCTTGTTAACATTCCTTAATTGCTGTTGTTGTTGTTCCTCTGCCGTGAGGCATGAGACGAGGGAATGGAGAGAGGGAGAGAGGAGAACGAGGAGCGAGGAGCGAGGGGTAGCAACAAGGATGTCGACAAGGACGACAATGACGAGTGCAATTATACAAAAACTACTTAGGCGCGCATCCTGCCTGGCAGGCAGTGAAGACGCAAACGCAGACACGACTCGTCTCAACTCAGGTCGAATAAATTCAACTCGAGTCGAGACGAGTTGAGTCGACAGGACTCAGGACTCAGGACTCCTTCTGCTGCTGGCGTTGCAGCTCCTGCGCAACAAAATTGAAAGAAAATTCACTTTCGTGTTGTAAATTTGTAAACATCCTTGAAAAAATAGCTAAAGGCAGACTTGAAGTTGAATTGTTTGGGGGTGACAACTAGAAAGGACTACGAGACAGTACGAAATGCAGGAGAGCAAGGAGGAAGGCAAAATGAGGAACGGAAAAGAGGCTGCTGATGACAGCCGCAATGCAATTTGCAGTGCATCTTTTCTATTATTATCATGCTCCTCAGCACGGGCAGAACACAACTGAAGCACTTTGCCAATTACCAATGGTAACCAGGCAGGACTCAACGCCAGAAGCCAGAAGTGATCTAAGGACAAGGCATCTTATCGGTGGCCCCCATTGATGGCCAACAACATTTGTCATTAAGTCAATAAGCGCATTGTGCTTAAATGTACATAAAATAAAGCCAGGAGCTCCGAGCTGCTTCTCTGAATGCCATTAAATTGGGAGAACGAGCGAACGAGGACCTCAGGTCTTTTATGTATGTGCTCATGTGTTTTTTTCGCCCCGATGTAGAGGACAACAAAGCCGATTTATGCCCAATTGGATTTGCTGCTAAGAGCCACAATTCATGTTTTTATGACCGGATGCCTATTAGGGCCTCTCAACGTTGCGAATTGCCGACGCTTTTTTTAATAAATATAAAATGTCCTGTCCGAAAAAAACACACACACAAACATCATACAAAGAGAGATGAGAATAAAGAAGAGAAAAGGTAACTCAACGCACACACAAAGCAACAAAATGCTTAGCATTGATAAGCGTCTTGACTTCGGAAAGGAGAAAGAAAGAGAAGGTCAGCTGTGTTGTCCTTAAACAGGATACGGTCGAAGTCCAGTCCAAAGTCGAAGTCCATTCATAAAGTACGGGAAGCATATCGTCTTTGGATGCTCATTCATTTCATTTGATTTGCTTGTTAAAAAGCTCAAGTTTTATGGCCATTTCTTTTCTTTTCTTTCATTCTTTCGGGCCCAACTCGGTCCAACAAGTCCCCAGCCATATCGATTCGCAGATAGTCCAGCAGAAAGTTTACTACAAAAAGAGGAGTGGAAGCAAGGGAAAGACTTGACAATCTGCTGGCTTGGCATTTGGGTGGCGTTCATCATCGCCTCTGCTGACGTTGATAAATTATTCACGGCTCTCTGGGACAACAGCTGAGCCCATCAAACTAGGACTACCCAGGCAACGGGTAACGGGCAACATGAGCAACAAATGGCACAAAAAAGAAAGGAGGAAGAAGAAAAAGTGTTGCGCGGCGTTTGAGGCGTCACTTTTTGGCCTTGCCGAGATTTTTGCGGCTCAAAAGGCAATGAGTTGGCAAAAATTATGACTCGTTGGCGTAAAGTCATAAAAATATATACACAATATATGTATATATAAAGACACACTTATATACAATAGAAGCAGAGCAAGAGGAAGAGACTGAGAGTAAAGGGTTAACAAAATGGGTTTTGCGTCATGGCATTTAAAATTTAAGTGCCTCAGTTGTTGCCTCGGTTGTCTCGCTGCCAGCGTCGTAGATAGAACGTTAAGGGCATAGTTAAAGCTCTTTGGGGGCTCGCTGTGTATTTTGTGGAACGAGACTAAAATTTTAGTACAGTTTTTAATATTTAAAATTGCCTAAAAAGATGAGGCGGCAAATAGGGAACTTCAGCGTTGGGAAATGGGGAAATATTGAAGAGAAAAGAATAGTAGGAAAAACTTAAAATAAACTGCAGCTATTAGAAATACAGAATATAAAATATTCTACTTTAGAAATGTTCATTATATCAAAATTAAATAATAAAATAATGAAGGTTAAAGGTTAAACGAAAAGAAGCTGCAACTATTACAGCATTTTTAACACAAAAATTTTATAGACACTATTAAAAAGTGAGAATGCAATAGTCGAGTGTGCTCGATTGTGAGATATGCTTCAATCATTTTGAATTAAAACACAACCATGCGGTATTATTCTTAAAATATACCAAATAATATACCATAAAAATACCATGGCGAGAAATATACCATGGGGTTCATAATATACCGCATTGTTAGCCAAAGTAGCTTTAAATATATCATACAAATTTTAAATCAAATTCTAAAATATACTGAATGCTATATTTGGTATAACGCTGAAGTACTACATTCGAAATGTACCATAGAGGTCAAAATATACCATATTTTTAGCCTGTTTTATACATTTCCTGTCGTTACTAAGTTTTAATAACCTTCCACCCCATCAGTAGCGTGTCTTAAAATAAAGCTCTAAATAACATCATCATTTAGTGCTTCAAATAATAAAAATATTTTCGTATTTCCCGCTAAACTTCTTTTCAGCATTAAAGCAGCTTTTATTTGAGAGCAACTCGAACGACTTTAATGCCCGGAAAAACTATATTTACATTTTTGATTGCAATTTGCTCTATTTACTCAGCGACAAGTTTTGCTACAAAATTCTTTCTTCGTAAAATCATAACCTACATTTAACATTTGTTTTTATTTTTGTGCTGAAAACTCAGCTGCTTGCAAAAGCTGCTTACAGCAAAAGCCCTTGCAATTTCCCACTGAATTGACAACTTTGACATAATTGACTGCAAGCGAAACGAACGAACGAACGAAAGGAGAAGAGAGAAGCGTAGCGAAATGATGTAAAATAAAATCATAACAACTCATAAACACCGCAAGTCCTTGAGCAGCCTTTAAGAGAGTGTACAAAATTGTGTACGTATAATAAAAATTAAAAACCGCACTTTGCCATAATGAGAAGCGCGAGTCAAAGGCGACAAGGATGACGACGCTGTCGACGAAGCTGATGACGACGTTCACGATGGCGTTGACAGTGTTCTGACTATTTTTATAACAATTTCATAATATATTTTTTAGCATATTTTTTGCTTGCTTCGTCGCTGTTCTCGCTGTCTGCTCTCTTAATGCTATGCTGTGCCCCTCATCTTCATTAGCACATTAAAATGTCAATGACACTTTGGGGCGGGGGCGTTTGCTTGACGTTCGTTTGCATAGCTCAAGGGTCGAAAGGGTAAGCATTTGAAAAATTCGCGAGAAATGCGAGCAAGTGCCAACAACCAGCATCAAACTCAGTCTCTTGCTCTCTGCCCCGAGATGCTGACGGCTTCTCTTCGAGACTCCTCCAGACATTTGCGTCCGGCCTCCGCCTCGCGGCATACTTAACCCGAACCTCAGTCTCAGTCTCGGTCTCGGACCCAGACACGGACTGTCCGTCGGTCACTCAATGCTTTATGATTGCTCTGGCGCCAGGGTCGCCGCAATAAGAACAACGACGAAAAACAACAACAAAAAATAATAATAATAAAGAAGGAGTGAAATGCCAAAGTTGCCATAAAAAAATATGCTCAACACTTGTTTATGTCCGAGTTGTTGTTGTTGCTTTTGTCTTTTCTCGGCCATTTTGAAGTTATTTCGCAACATTTCAATGAGGCATATTAAATATGATATGCTCTATGAGCAATTTCAAATTGGCTGTCATCAACTTTTATAAATCATAAAGTGTACAAATTGTGTGTGTAAAATATTAAGTGTTGAGCGAGGAAAATTATGAATTTTTAGTAAGTTGATTGAATATTGTAAAATCATGCAAATTTTGTTTCTTAATTTTTATTCGATTTGTTAAGTTTTAAATAAATTTGCTATAATAATTTTTGGCGTATTGATTGTAATACATATTACATTAATATCAAATATACTAAAAATATACCAAAAGCTATATGTAGTAGTACACTACATTCAAAATATACCAACCACTAAGTGAAAAATATACTAGAAAGTAGGTGTTTTTTGCCCATACAAAATTATTTCTTAAATAAGTTCTACAATTTTTATTTAATCATGAATCTTAAATAATATAGTTATTATTGTATGTACCAAAATCATCGCTCCATATCTTTGAAATAATTATTTGCTTAGACTCTTCTCAAAGCTTATCTTCATTCAACTCCCAAGTTTCAATTATGTTTTCAAAGTTAACTGCAAAGTGTATTAACACTTCGACTGTTTTAATTATATTTAATGTTTTTCCTTACGTTTTTTATTTCCTACTTTGTTTTGGCGCCGCATTCGCTTTTTTGTACCATTTCTGAGGCACTTTAAACTTTTGATAGCCGTGTTGCGCCTCGGCAGCTGCTTCAGCAAAATTTACTAGCTCAATTCATTAAGCGCAATTGGTCGTTGTTTTTCTAGCTGTTGCTTGATGATGTTGCTTTTTCTGTTGTTGGCCTAGTTTTGCGCATAATGCCATGAAATATGTTTTCATGTGGCAAGCATACAGTTTGTATATGTGTGTGTGTGTGTGAAGCACACACACAAAGGCTCAGGCTCAGCGGGTAATCATGTCAAGCTGTGCCCGGATTAGCGCAACAGCAACAGCAATTGCTGTTGATAAGCATTGTCGACGTTGTCGCTATTGTGTTGTTGTTGTTCTCGCTGTTATTATAGACGGAGGTCGAAGTGTGAGTTGAAATCGAGGAGAAATCACTTAATTAAGTTAATCAAAATTTTGCCATTATTTGAGGCAACAATCGATTCTCCGAGTCTCCTGCATGACCAGCTGCATGTGGCTTTGTTTATTTGTTTACTCACACACTAACACACACATACTGCACACACACTGTCATAAAAGATACGTTAGATAAATAAATAAATGTCTCTCTATGCCTAATGATTTGTTTGTTTAAGGACATGTGTATTTATGTGCATTTTGTGTGTCTTTCTCTCTCTCTCTCTGTGTTTATGTGTTTGAGTATTTATGTTATTTGTATTATGACAGGCAATCCGATTGCTGCAGAAATTAATTAAAATTTTGCCAATGTCTCTCTCTATGATTCGATACTGTCTGATTGCCCCGAAGGCAAAGCAATTTCATTTTTGTTCCTCAAATTGATACTCAATTAAATGGAGACGCATCTCACAGGCAACTAAATTAAAGTTCGACATAATAAACTGCATTTGATTTATGGACAATTCGAATGCGTATACTAATTATTCCTAAAACTAAATTCCACAATTTTGCTTGGCTGCATTTCTGCCAAGATTTATCAACAACAGTTGAGTACAAATCTGAAGTAAATTATTAAATTTTTGCTAAGCTTTTAATGCATTAGTAGTTTAAAGATTTAAAGATCTGAATTTCAAACTTGCCGCACATCAATCAAACATAATCTATTATAATCGTCTTACCCTTTTTTTTTTGTCTTCTAGTTATTTTTCATATTTACAAATCTAATAAACTGCAAAAAGCTCATTTCAATTAGTTGAACTGCCAGCAAGTAATGGTTGCCAAGTAATTTTGAATGTACGGATACCTTTTCTTGATATAATTTCGCATTTAGTCTCAATTAAGTAGGAACACACACAAAGGGAAAATACTTTGAGCAGCAGCAGGTTGAATTGCTGGTCATTATTTGCCAGGGCCGAGGAAACCCTTTTGACTAAGTCGAGTCTTAAAGGCAAGCATTGTCTTGGCCATATAAAATAATTTCAAACCCTTTTTTTCTACACTAATTTAACGCACCAAAGAGCACAGCCCATGTTAACATATACTAAAGTAGCCAAAATAGATAGAAAAGGAAAGGGAAGGGAAGGGACGGATGATGATGATGGGGGTAAGATATCTGTCTGGGGCACATTGATACCGGCGGGCAACATTTCATGCCACTTATCAAAGGCAACAATTTAGGTTAAATACTCATTAATATTCCGGTCTGCGAAAGTTTTTGCCAAATAAATTTATGCCCGACGCTTTTGGCCGCCAGGCGCAAGACAGCAACAAATATAAATATAGAGAAGCGCACACGCACTCACACAGAGAAGAAGAGAAAAATAGCAACACACACACACACACACACACGCACACACACACAAATTAATTTTGTTCTGTGGGCCAACGAGTCGTATGAGCGCTATGTTGCTGTCTCTGTTTTCGTTCTGTTTGCGTTCCGTATTTGTTTGCATTGCTTTTGCTTTAGCCTACTTTTTTTTACTTTTGGTAGTCGACCAAACAACAGCTGAGCCCTCAGTTCATGCAATGAAAATGATAATTGGCCGAGTGCTTCCCAATGCCGAATGAATAATTTATAAATTAAGGCTAAAGAAAAGGCTGAAACTTTGGAAACCAAAGTAAAAACAAAAGTTGCCAAAAAAAAAAAGAAGTAAACAAAGTAAAGGAAGTAAAGTATTTAATTTGTTTTATTTGATGCTACACCAATACAACACATTCACATTGAATCGCTGCGCGTTGCTGCCACTAAAATGCCAATAAATTTTGCAATGTTGCCCAACAAAATTTATTGCATACTTTCCAGCGCGTCGCATCACATGTGTGTGTGTGTGTGTGTGTGAGAGCGATTTTTTTTTTGCTCCGTTCTGTGTGTGGATTTATTTATTTACTGCTTCATGGCGAAATTTTTCCGTGCGCTGATAAAAATTTTGACATGGCAATCGAGCCGCGGAGGAAGAAGCTACCCAACAAAATGACAGGATATTATTCAATTGAATTCGTTTACATGCATCAAACTACATAATAATAAAAGAGCCCTTAACCAAAAAACGAGACAAAATGACAAGAGATAACAAGTGGATGAAAAGTTTGGGGAATGCGGGTCGACCGAGAGATACCCTAGAAAGGGAATTTGAAGTATGCTCATTTCACTATTTTTACACGGTATTAAAATGCAAAAAATTTACCAGAGATAAAGTAGCAAAAGCTCTCAAATTAAATAAAATATAATACAGCATGTAGTATATTGCTTTGTGCCACACACATACATGCATACATTGTATGATATATCTTTTGTAATATTTGCGGTAAAACGCTTTTGTTTTATGTCGCTTCGTTTCCGTTTTGCGCCAATTTCGCTTCGCTTCATTTTTGAGGGTCGCCATTTACATGGCCTCTTATTGTTTTTCGGGTAACATTCTCATTCATTTTTTTGTGTGGGGGCTTATTAAATGCGCATATTTTATGCAACAGTCCAAAAAAGCGAACAAACAAGAACAAGCAAAATACCGAAATTGCAAAGAAAGATATGAGAGCGAGAGCTACAGGAACTCATTCATAATTTGCTTTGGCCTCGGGGCTCTAACTCTGACTCGCTTCTTTTTCATATACTATATATTTCATGCTCTTCTTCTTCTTTCTTTTTTTTTGCCTAATTTGTTTGGGTTGTTAGGCAGCAACTAGGGAGCAGCTGGAGTAAAGGGAAGAAGGACGGGGAGTTGAAGGGGGAGAGTAGTCTGGGGAGTCACTGTGCGGAAATTGTTTTGTGGCTGGCAAAAGTTTTCGTATGAAAACCAAGCAAATAAGTTTATTTGAGCGAAAGTAAATGAGAGTTAAGTGAAACTTAACTATGAGATATATTGAAGCAAAGAACATACATTCATATACATATATATTTGCTTAGATAAAGACGGTTAATCAATGCATTAACTCATAACTAGTTCAAGTAACTAAAGCACTCTTTTGACGCCAAATACTTTCGCAAATGTTGCAAACGTGACCGGGGAATTTGTGCTAAGAAATTTCTTAAGTTGAGTTGAGAATACATAGGAAATATAATGTTTAAATGAATTTAAAATTCTAGTTAGCGTATCAGTTATACTTTTTCTATTATCATGTTCTCTATTCGTTATTATAATTATTTCTATTATTGAGTTAAATATTTCCATATAGTCTTATTTTATTTTTAGTAAGCTAGAAATTTGTAAAGGTGACACAGAAATTGTGCTACAAACATTTTTTGAGAAATTGAGCTCAGAATATTGGAATATAATATTCAACTGTTTATTAATTTTTATTAAATTGTATAGAATATTAATTTTTTAATTTTTTTATATTATTTGATATTGTTGTTTTTATTATTTAGTTATACATATATTGGAAACATTCTCCAAAATAGTTATTATTTCGGTTTTGTTTTTTTATAGTAAGCTTGAGATTTGTGAAGGCTTTAGACCCTTCACTTTATGTCATAAGATCATTAGAAAACTTTTCTTTATATATATTAAAATATTGTTTTGATTATTCAAATTTTCTGAAACTGAATTGGCATCAAAAAACAGAGTAGATTTAAGCAAAAATTAAAAAATACTTTTAGACTAATGTGATATGCATTTCTAAAGTGAAAGACTTTACTAATGCTATAGAACTATTTCCCAACTCAACTGAAATATCAGCAGCTCAGCTTAAACTTAATTTGTCTAACTATCAGCAATACACAAGCAATAGAAATATTTTCCTAGATGTCTCAGCTTAACCTACATTTGTTATTTTTTATCAGCGATATTGAAGCAACTGAAGTATTTCCTTAGTCAACTTAATTATCAACTCCTCAGACATGGGAGAGAAGCACTTGGAAATGCTTCAACTCTCGATGCTGCTTAATACAGCTAAATACTTGAGAATACATTCGAACTGTTGTTGCTGAGTGCTCGACAACAAAACACCTGGCACTTGGGCACCTTTCACATTTCACATTTGAGTCGCAACATCAATAATAAAAGAGAGAGAGAGAAGGGAAAATAAAAAAGCATTTGGATTTGTATTCAAAAGTTTTTCTTACTCGAATTGCGAAACTTTTCCGCCCGCAAATACTCGTACGTGTGGCAAGTACGCAAACACACACTTTAGGTCAGCCGCTCTGTTGCCTCAGCTAAATGCGCCTCATTACAGAGAGAGTGTGTATGTGTGTGAGTATATAATAAATACTCATATTACATGTGTGGATTCTGAGCCACGTTTTCTATGGCACGAGTATTTGCAACAGCCGCAGCGGCAGCACTTGAACAAATCCTAGAAAACTGCACTTCAGCAGTAGCAGCAGCAGCTGCACAAACAGAGTGCAACACGCACACACACAGAGATGGGGGTGAATAAAAAGGAAGCAGAAGGAGGCGAAAAAGGACTCGCGCGTGATATGGACTTACCTTGTGCATACGTCCACTTCAGCAGGAAAACGATGAATACGAAACGTAAATCCATTTTACAATTTTTTACAGTATTTCGACTTGAGATAAAATGGCTAAAAAAGCGTTGCAAAAGCATTTATTTGCTTGCTACACACACATACACTCCGATACACACACACGCAGGCACAAAAGGATTGCTGCTGCTGTGAGGATTTCTTTTCTACTTTTTCTTCTTTCTTTCTTTACTTTTATGTAGTATTCGTTTTCGTACTATTCGTATTCGTATTCGCTTTCGTATTTGATTGCAAGTTTTCTGCTGCTGCAACTTTGGGCCCGGCTTTAGGCAGCGCTCAGCATTACACACACACACACTGGCACACTCTCATACACACACACACTACGATAGAGTTGCCGTTGCACACATGTTGCGAGATTTGTGTGTTGGCAGCAAACAGTCGCTGAGCTTGAAAGCAGCCACTTTGCTTAAATGCTTCCGTTTCCGTTTGCTTTTGCGTTTCCGTTTGCCACCAAAATGTTGCGCGGCATCAGCATCGTTCTTGCCACCAGGTGGCCACAGCTTGTCTCGAGCATTGTGTTTCGTGTGCCACGCATTTGTTGCTAAAGCACTCGCAAACAATTCAATTAAAACCGAGTTTTTTCCTCTTTTGCTGTCTCCAATCGAATTCAACCGCACCGGCAACTCACTTCCAACACTGTTTTGTTTATGTTTGTGGCAAGTAGCAAGTGGCAAGTGGCCGTGGCAAAGTGGCGACAAATTTATTGTTGAAACACGCGCGACGCGCTGCTGCAAAGCGTTTAAACCGTTGGCGGCAGTAACCAAAACTCAACTGAATTGCTTGGTCGAAGTTCCTCGTTGTCTGTGCCACAGCCAACGGCCAACAGTTTACAGCTACGCCTCCCTTTGACCCCCTTCTCATCCTCGTTCTTGCAACAGTGGTGAGTTTTTCCCTTCGGCTGTTGCCTGTGCACTCGGCAAATTTCAAATGAATTCGTGCTTCGGGTTTTCGGAGTAACAAGCCGACCGAAATTCCAGCAGGCAACACACAAATCAGCTGTTTGCAACTCCCTCAACCTCAGTAACACTTTACGTTTATTTATTACTGCACGTATTAAGTTATTTTTAGACATTTATTTTAAGTAAATAATTAAACTTGTAAACAATGAATTGATTTTCTTATTTATATATTTGCAGTGTTCTTCCTAATCTGCTCCAAAATAATTGTTTTTTATTTGGTAAGTCTCTTCTTATCATTGCTTCAATATACTGCTACTTGCCACGTTTTGTTTATTATCAGTTGAGAGTGTGTGTGTGTGTGTGTTTGCGTGTGTGTGGCATAAACAACATTTGTTGCTGAATCTCTAGACTGCCGGCAAAAATGTTGAGTTTGCGCATTCGCGCAAAGAGTCGCATTATTCGGAGTTCGGTAAATTCCGCTGCTCCCAGGCGCTGACATTTGTGTTTGACTGAGAGACTGAGAGAATTTGTTGGTTGAGAGCGAGAGAATGTTTTCGAAAAGTAACGAGTGGAATTTCAAATATTTGCCAACGCAAAAACCGTTAGATGCCAATGCATGCAAATTGGCGCAAGCAACGAAAATATTTGCAGTAGAAATCAAATTCGTTGTGATAAAGTTTAACGTACATACATATAGTAAATGACGAATTTGGTCAAAAAGATCGAAACACTATACTAACTAGAATATGGCAAATTAATTAGCATACATTCGAGTTAGAAAAAAGACAAGGGAATCTTTTACAGCTAAATCAATTGAATTACAAGTTAAATTATAGCATTTTATTTGTTGTGCTAAAAAATCAGGCTAACTACAATGTCCGTTTTAAAAAAATATATTTTAAATATCACATTACTTGTCTCGATATTTTTAAACACTTTATAATGAAAAGGTATTTAAGTAAACGTTAATTTAAAATTTATAAATTAAGTACTTCTCCAATACAATTTGTAATAAAACTAAGGAAAAATAATATAAATTAGTAGGAGTGAGAGATTATTTTAATGTTAAAAAAGTCGAATTAATGATTTTCTAATTCAAAATTATTTTCATATTTCTTTTCTGTGGAAAAAAGTAAATTAGTCAAGTGTGCTCGACTGTGACATATCCGCTATCCATTTTAAAGCAAAATAGTGTGGTACTAATTTTAAAATATAGTAAATTAAAATACCGCAAAAAATACTAAAAGTATTGCAAGCGCTATATTTAGTATATTGATGTCGTACTACATTTGAAATATACTAACAGCTATATTTGGTATATTACTGCAGTACAACATTAAAAATATACCACAGAGTTCCAAATATACCAAATTGTCAGTCAAAGCAACTAAACCCCGTTGTTTTCGCCTTGCAAAAGTATTTCTTAAATATCTTAAAAATGCAATTAATTTAGTCAAGCAAATTGGCTAATACAATTTAAGTGATTTAAGTCCTTATATTCAAATATCTATCTTTAAAAGTGCAATGAATTCTTCGTTAGAGTATACAAATTCCGTCTTAGAATGGACTTAATGCACTTTTTATGTAGATAGCCGTTATTTTTTTTTAGATCCCTTTTAGCTGCTTCTTTTGCAATGCATCACACAGTTCACAGTTTGCACAGCCCACATCATTGGCCCAGTTAATTGAGAACTAATGTCATTTACATTGAGCAGCACAATCAAAATTAGCCCCAGTTGCCTGCGGTTGCAATTCTGCAAGCCACCAAGTCACCCCATTGAACAACCATTTACCCCCTCCCCCACTTACCCCTCTCAATGATACCATTGTATAGTATGAAGCAGTTAATCAGTTCGTCCGACTCGGACTTGCAGCTATATAAACAACAATTAAAATGTTACAAATTGCACGTACAAACATCCTTCAAAGATCCTTCCATGGTCTATTTTCTATTCTCGCATTGATGGCAGAAGGCGGCGGTTGGAGGAGGAGGAGGAGGTGGTTGCTGTTATTTCATTCTCTCTTGATTTTTTCCTTTTGCTTGTTTTCTTCAATTATTTCCGATTATTGCAGGTAGAGACTTGAAATCCACGTTAATTGCTATTTTACCAAGCTTTTCGCCCCCACCCCAACATTCAAGATTTTAAAGTGGGCGAGTGTGTGTGAAAGAAAGAAAATAACAACCTGAGGTCAGGAACTGATTTTCCATTCGTCTTTCTGCTGCTCTAATGCAGCTCAGCTTTTGCTTTCCTTTTCGCTGCAAGGGGAAGAAGCAAAGCGACAAGCTAGAGAAAAATTACACTAGACGTCGACCCAGTAAAGTAAGTTGAGGGCGGTTGCGTGGGCGGGGGCGGGGTAAAGTAGGAAGTTGGATGATAAACTGCAATCGAAGGACGTTGACTGAATGATAAATTATACTTGACAATGGCCACTGGCAGTGTGTGTGTGTGTGTGCGTGGGTCGAGTCCTTGGAAGTCCTTTTGCTCACACGCAGCTGCAACTTGGTCAGCGAACTTGGCGTGTGCGTTGTCTGTCATAAGTTTACTTTTAATACAAAAGTTTTTCGCACTGTTGAAAAGTGATCACAATGATAATTACACAAGCGTAACAGTAGGTGGCACATCCCCTCCCCTCCCGTCCCCCGCACTTCTTACGACGCAAGATTTATGGGCGCATGTGGTCAGATAAGCTAAGGGAGAAAAAGTGGAAGACACAGGCCGCAGTCCATAGAACTCAAGTATGAAGGGGCGGCATCATCATCATCATCATCATCGTTCTCGAGTGTTGAGTGCCGAGTGTGTTTCTGTCAGTCGACCTCTGACTGAGTTGTGAGGAAAAGAGAGGAAAAGGGAAGAGAGAGAGAGAGAGCATGACGGGGGTGCTGGGATAATTATGATGGTTGCTGCTGTTGCTGCTGCTGTGTCTGACTCGAGCCTTAGCCCAGTTTTCACTCATTAAGGATATCCGTGCAGGAAAATAATGCCAAACTCGAAACTTGGCTGCGAGACACACAAAAGCCGTTACAATATTACCGCAACCCAGCCCCTCTCACCTCTCCCTCACACCAACACACACACACTGCCACAATTTCCAACGCCTCCATTTCATGGAGCTGGCTTTTAATGCATTTAGTGGCTGCGGTTTTTGCGCTCACTGTGTTTGCTCTTTGGCGCGCCAGAACAACAACCGAAGCAGCAACCAAAGCAGCAGCAGCACACAAAACAAAAACAATACAAATTTATATATTTGCAAGCTCTCTCTCTCTCTCTGTTCCCTCTCTGCTGCTCTCTGTAAATCTTTGTTTATCGCCGGTTTGTTGCACCCTCAGCCTCAGCCACAGTTTGCTGCATTCTTTGTCTGAGCTCTGAGCCAGAGAACTTGAGCGCACTCCGCACGGAAGTTCTCCGGATACGCAGCGCACTGCGGGCTGCAGAAAACTTGTGCTCTGCGGGCATCAACCAAAAGGGAAACAGCCTCTGAAGGGAATATGGAATGATAAGGCGAAGGGGGAAAAGTGTTAATTCGTTTGCTTTGCATTTTCTTTTCGGGGCATAATTTTATTTGATTCATTCGGGCTTTCCGAATTAAAAGTTGGCATTCAAATTAACTTGAGCCGGAGGTTAACAAATTAAATCCACTGAACTTACAAGTTTCTTCAAAAACCAAATTAAAACTACACTTCACGAGTGCTGTGTACTTAACCAATATAAATTTGGTCAGAAAAATAAACTACCTACAACTTGTAACGAGATTTTTAAGTAGAGAAGTATAAGATTTTGTGTAAAGCAGAAGAAATAATATTATAGAGAAATAGCTTGAAGATAGGAATTTAAATTAACTTTTATTTATTAAATCTCAACTTTCAAGATTCTTTATTAACAAAAAATAGAAACGAATTTTGTAAGATTTACTATTTTATACTTACAATCGGTTCTTTAAATTCAAGCCAAAACTGTCATAATATGAAGCATCTAAATTAAATTAGAAAATAGCTTCAAAATGGGAAATTAGTTCAATTCTCAATCTTCTATCATATCTCATAAATTTAAGAAAGTTTTCTAGTATGTTACGGTGTATTAAAAATAACGTAATCTTAAGCAAATAAATTTGATTTATTAAATGTTAAATTAAATGTACTGCAAGTTACAATTTTCAAAAAATAACAACTTCTGATTCTCATCATCATTTTAATAATAAATTTCTTTGTCTTTTACCATAATATTTTATACAATACAAAACTATTTTGGTTGCTGTAAAAACTTGTATTTAATATCTGCAATGAAATGCGAATTTAATCCAATTTTACATCTTTCACTGTCTCCATAAATTCAAGTTAATTCTCCGTACTTGTATTTAAACTGTCGTAATCTGCAGCAACTAAATTTGATTTATTACCAATTGAATAAGTTTGAAAGCGGACGGACAAAAGGGTTAACGACTCAGCTCAAGCTGATGAAGCAAGAAAGCACAAAGTTTACTTTAAAAGCATGCCACATAAATCTAAATAGTTTGTCCAAACTGTATCAACAAAATGTGCAAATATTATAAAGAAAATCAGCAAACAAAAGAAACTCATAATTCAAATGCAAATACGATAGAGAGAAAAACAAATGCAAAGGTTTCGAGGGTGATTGATTGCAGTAGAAGTGTAATTGAATGGCCACAAGAAGCGAAAGTTTTCACTTTTTTACCAGACAAGTCTGGCATTGTGTGATGGAAAAGCGGAAAAGTGCGGAAAAGTGCAGAAAAGCATAAACAGACAGACAGAGAAGACAGCTTGGGGTGAGGGTCAAATGCAAATGTATATTCAATGTGGCATTAAAAATGCAACGATGTGCGAGCGGCTGAGCATCTGAGACAATGCTGCAAATCATAAAAATCCAAATTGCTAGACATAAAAGTGGGGAGACATACAAATACAATATCTTATCCGAGGGGGTTGCTTCAGTCACTGTGGCAAAGCCATTGAGCTGAGCCACTTAGCTGCAACAAATCGGCAAATAAGTGGAAAATATTGCAGGCCACAAATTGCTAACATTTCGCCTTTTGTGGCACTTCTTATCTGTCGAGGTTGCAGCAGCCAGCAGCAAGCAGCAAGCGGAATTGTCTTGGCATTCTTGGCTGGAAAGCAATTCGATGACCTCTTTAAATATTAATACGCGTCTTCTGATTGCACTGGGAATTGTGATTGACTTTTTAGACCTCGTACGACAGTCGAACAGTCGACGGTCTACACACACCCTTGAACTACCCTCGCGCCAACCCCTCGCTAAATGCTCTTCAGTACTCCCCTCTCTGAACTCTGCTTCCTTACCATGTATGGGGATTGTACAAACAATTCAACCGGTGGCTGGTCCCCAGGAGATTTTCACTTGCCTAGCGCAAAACTTTGCACTTGAAAATGTCTTTTGGCAAAAGTTTTTCGAAAGTTGCCACAAAACTTTTTTTCTTGTTTTGTTTTTCCTCATCTCTTGCCCTCTCTCTCTCTCTCTCTTTGACTTTGGTTTTAAAACAAATACATGTCGAGAGTGCGGCCATATTTTATTTATTTGACAGCATTCGTTCTAGAACTTCCATTTAACATCATCCAATTAAAACAGCAGCAGCACACGTTTGTCCAGAGTTCTTGCTCATCGCATATGCAGAGCGAGAGTCAGGCACAGAAAACTGAACTGAACCAATTGGCCACGTTTTCCAATTCTCATTCTCATTTTGTTGCCCTCAATTAAGCCAATAAATTGTGCAGTGCAACAAAACAAATCAAATGCAAAAATCAACAGAAAATAAAAAATATAATATTGATAAAAATAACATGGATCGCAGCGAGCAATTAAATGTTAATTATTGAAATCAATGCAAAATTAGTTGGCAATAAACTGCAAAATTGTCATTTATATGCGTTGCGTGATTAAGTGAAATAATTGCCAGTAGTCGACTTGCAGTTATTCTGTATTCTATTCATTGCATTATATTTTGAATATCGAGAGAAATTTGTAGTTTCAACTATAAATACTTTTCAATATTCAATATTTTGCAATAAATAATATAATAAAGTTAAAATAAATTAGTTAAATGTGAATTTTGAATATCAAGAGTTTAGAAATTTATTTTCAACTATAATAAGTTCACTACAAATGTATTTCACAAATGTATTTCTAAATTATTTTTCATAAATAATAAAAAAAGGAGATGTAAATAAATAAAATTTCACTTTTTTGGCATAGAAGACTCAGAAGTTAGCAGGCAAAAATGCCACTAGTGCGTATACGTAATATTTATTCATTTAGCATAACAGTGTTTGCATATCATATTTCAATATTAACAAACTGATTTCTTGAAACACGATGAATACATATTAAAGCTGGTACAGTTTTCCCTTAATTCTTATCTCGCTTTTTCTAGATTGCCCCTTAAATCCAGTTTATAATTATCTCCGAAAATTGCTTTAATTTGTGAGCACTTCCTGTTTATTTTTAATTAAATCGACTTGGACGCTCTTTAATATTTTTTGGCGTCTGCGTTATATTTTGGGAAGTTTCTTTTTGTTTTATTTCAAGGGTTGCTAAATGAACATTAGCTAGAAAAAGCTGTAACTGTTGTCGTTGTAGTTGGAGAATCCGCCGGATTGTGTGTCTGCTTCTCTGGATGGTACTTCAAATTTGTTTGTTGGGGGCTCTTTCGCTGGCGTCTGTCTCCAAAATGCCCATGCCAATGACTCACACGAGTTTTATGCCCACTTAATAGTTTTGTTTGTGCCTTGGGGTTGAGCCAGGCAAATGACTAACCAAATTGTGAAGATGCTCGGCTCGCAAGTGCTCCGTAATTTATGGGCGGCAGCGTCAAAAGGCAGACGATTGGCTACTTGACAAGCGCACACAAATAACCCCTGACACACACACACACACACACTCACACGCATTGTATACAACCTTTTGGTATGTGTTTAGGTTTAAATTATATTAAACTGCCAACGTGGCATGTGTCCCATTTCAAAAACAAAATGCTCTCTCTCTCTCTCTTTAGCAACTTGACTCCTTTTTCTAACTAGTTTAAATGAGCAAATGTTGCACGAATTTAGGTTCTAGTTGCGGTTATCTGTCGAAATTGTTTTCATAATGGCACCTCATAGACTACTACAACGTGGGCGGTTTTGAGCCAAAAGAAATCCTATGTCCTCTGTTCTCTGTTCTGCCATCGAAACGAAAACAAAATGCACATTTATCATGAACACATTCCCCCTCTCTCTCTCTCCCTCTCTCAAACTAGCCCAGCTCAAAGTCAGGCATTTACATTTAGTGCATTGAAAATGTCAAAAGTTGGAGCGCACAAAAGTTTCAACACTTTTGCCCAAATATTAGCCCGCACTCTCTGCCCTCTATTCTCCTTCTTCACTCTCCACTTTGGAGCGTAACTGCGACCCCAGCGGGTAGTCTAATTTAAATTGGTTTGTTTTGTCTGTGGCCATTGCGCTTTTTTACAGGTCCCCAACAATTACGACTGCTGAGCGCTACCGTTTGTTTAATGCTCTTTGCTTAGGGTGCTTTCAATATGTGGGAACAGATGTGTAGACGGTTTTTAAATGTAATTTAGATACATTTTTGGACACGTCTTTATGATATGAGTATGAGGTTTGGACCAAATGAATTTTTACTGTATTGGTTTAACTACTTAATAAATTAAAATCTCAAAAGAAACAAGAAAAAAAAAACAAAAAATAAACATTTATGTTTAACTACTTAATAAAAAAAATCCAAAAAGAAAAGAAAAAAACAAAAAAAATCATGTGTGTAGTATTTATCAAAAAAATCTCCCAACTATGGAAAAAAAATATAGTTAAAAATATTGTAGTAATGGATAGTTAGGAATTAAATTAAAACGACAAACGAAATTATGAATGATTAAAAATAAAGTTATTGAAAAGTATTTAAAATTAATAATTTTACAATTATTATGATTTAATAAAATATAAATGCAATATAGAATGAGTTAGAAGTGTAGCACTTAGAAACTTTGGTATATTTCGAACTCTATTATATTTTAAATATAGTATTACATTAATACACCAAATATAGTCTTTGGTATATTTTAAAGACATCAATATAACAATATACCAAATAACATATTTCAGTATTTTTAGTAAATTTTTGATATATTTTTGGTATATTAAAAAAAAAAAATATTGCTTAAATTCATTAAAAATCCCTGTAAGAGCAACCAACATTCGTCTATTTGAATAGATACTTTTCTATTTTGCAATGGATGCGTTGCCGTAAAAGTTTTTACTGCTCGAGGGAGTTGCCGCTTGGTCACACCGGGGGCCAAGTGGATGAAAGTGCGCGCCACAGAGAGAGGAGGAAAGGGAAAGGCAAAGGGGAAGAGGAAGGTAAATGGTAAATGCTAACGTTTACTACAACGAGCAAACCAACTCGTCGTATGTGCAATTGTACAATTCATTTTTTGACTACGTCGAGTGAAATTAAAATGCTTGTTTTCACTTTATGCAAATTTTCTTAAAAATAAAAACGAGAAAAATCGTGGCAGGGGGTAAGGGGCAAAGCGAGAAGCATCATAAAAATAAAAATTGAAGAGGGCAAATGAGTAGATGCGATGCGCAGGATTTACAGGATTCAACGGATGACGTTCCGAGTGCCCAAACATTAAACAAGAAAACAGCAGCGCTCCAAAGTAAAAAGTAAAAAAAAAATACAAAATAAAGAAAGCAGTCGGGCAAATAAAATGACGGGTATTTACGTTTGGGAATATGTAAATAAGAGTCCGTTGTATTTATTTCCTTTAGCAGCGTCTTTTTTCCATTTCCCCGACTTGCAGTCTTTTCCCTCATTCATTTTTTCGCGTCGTATTTTGGGATCCTCCCGAGGCTTACAAGCTATTAAAATGTCGCTGCAAGTACTTAACTGCTTGATGTTGTCAATTTAAATTAAAACCTCTGCCGCAAAAGTTGCAACCAGACAGACACATTCAGAGACATAAGCTACTCTATATGAAGTCTCCCTTTCTCAGATATTTTTGACACCTCGCGCCTATGCTTAACACATTGCTGACTGACAGCCAAGAAGCTGTTTTGCGTGTGTGGGGCAAATGGATATTTCATTAGCGAACGTGTGGATTAGTAACAGCAAAACTTTTTGTTTATGTCTGCTTTGTTCATATGCAAATAAGGGCAAAATAAGTGCAATATGTGCGCATGGGGAAATCAAAAATGTTTTGGCTACAAAATTTAGTAGCAGACAAAGCAATTAAGTTTATGCAACAACTTGACAACCATTAGCTTAATATGCTTTACTTCAAAATATAAAGTATAAATAATAGTATATTTTAATACTAAATGCTGCAATTGTGAATGGAAAAAAATCCTCTTAAAGACTGCGCACAAAGCTCGCAACTTGAAGCTGTCAACAACTGTGCATTGTTTGTGTGTCTCTCTATGATTCTGTATTCGCTGTTCTATGTGTGTGTGTTTGTGTGGTGTAATAAGCGAGGCGGCTCAAAGCATTTTAGTGCACACACACACGCAGACACAGAGCATAAAAGCACAGCTCGCACGTGCTTTGATTTTCTAAATAATTGCAATGACGATGGTAACGTGTGCCAACAACAACAACAACAACTACAATCAAAAGAAAATGGAATGGAGATGGAGCAGGGAAAAAAGGAAGCCGCGAGGCACATGATAATATTAATAATAGTGGTAATAATCATACGCCCTGTGTGACAGCAGCACAAGAAATCGTCGCGTTTAATATGATTAATGCTGTGCAGACTGGCAAAATATTTACACGTCGCCACAGCGACAAACGACAAGCGACAAGGCTGCTTTTTAAGACATTGCGATGCATTCCGACATTCACTTTCCACCAACTTTCGCACATGTTCTGGCAATAATTTATTAATTTTTGAAATCAAATTATAATGAAATCATAGTTTTTTTTTACTCCTTTCTTTATTGTGCACAACTTTTCTGCGAATTTATGGCATGAAATTGAACTGAATTGTAGCGCAAAAGTTTGCTCAGCCAACAAAAATTCAATGAACCAAGAAATTTGCCTGACAATTAAACAGCTTGAGACGATCGGAGAGGAAGAGCAAAGAAAAAAATGCTGAAAGATTCTTACATGATAGTAAAGGAACAAGTTTTTGTGTGCGCCAATTCGAAAGTTATGGCTGTGGCGCCTCAAACTTATGCATCGAATTTCCCTCCCATAAAAGAAGCAATCGAAAGTTTTGGCAAGCTTTTGCAATTGCTCAGCCAAAGGCAGACGAGAACTAACACTGCGCTCTCTGTACCAAAAGGTAGCAATAGAAGCAACAACATCAAGCAAAAAGTGCATTGTATATTTATGCCTTTTGGCTGCCGACGCAGCAGCAAAAAAAAAACGTGATGAAGAATTCAAAAACGAGAAGCGAAACTAAAAACGAACCAATGGCAAAATGCAGCAGTGCAGAAATTAAAGAATAATATTTTCTTAGGGCCACAGCCGAAATGCAGGCAAGCGGTAAACCAAAAAATGCAAAGCAAAATCGAAAACGAAAAGGAAAAGCAAAACAAACTCACTTACATATGACGAAAAGTGAATACACTACGTGAGGATATATATAGAAATATTAAGGATAAAGATATAGCCTAAAAAACAAATAAATTTTTAATCATTAAATAATTATAACAAAAATAGCAAATGACTAGAAATTATATAGTTTAAAGATATTCTCTTAACGATTGTGACATTTGCACTGAAGCCACTTTGAATTTAATCAAAATACAATTGATTAAACAAATTTAAATTGAGAAGTAAAACTGGAAAATGTAAGATTTTTAGAGTGCGACGATTTTAGACTATATTAAACAAGTAAGAAAGCTACAGTCGAGTGTACTCGACTGTGAGATACCCGCTACCCATTTTGAATAAAAGCAATATATTTTGCGGTATTATTCTCAAAATATACCAAATATACTGCAAAAATACTAAAAATATACCAAATGGTATATGTGGTATATCGATATAGTGCCGCATTCAAAATATACCATAGACGGCACAATATACCAGATTGTCAGCCAAAGCAACTCAGACCCCTAGTAAGTAGGCGTTTTTGCCCATACAAAAGTATTTCTTTAATAACTTCGACAATTTTTATCTGATCGCAACCAAATTTTCAGGGATCATAACTACTATAGTTATTACCGTATATACCAAAATTCGTAACCCTAGCTTTAAAATTACGCTTGTTATTCGATTTTTTTGATTTGCAGGGGCGGAAGTGGGCGTGGCAAAAATTTGAAACAAACTTGATCTGCGTGCAAACATAACAAATGCTGTCGAAAAAAAATTATAGCTCTATCTCTTATAGTCTCTGAGATCTAGGTGTTCATACGGACAGACGGACAGACGGACAGACACACAGACGGACAGACGGACATGGCTATATCGTCTCGGCTGTTGACGCTGATCAAGAATATATATACTTTATAGGGTCGGAGATGCCTCCTTCTACCTGTTACATACATTTCCTGCCGGCACAAAGTTATAATACCCTTCTACCCTATGGGTAGCGGGTATAAATATAATATAACAGAATTATTCACATAATTATCACAACTTAAGATTTCATCAAAATGCAATAAATGAATTAAGAAATAAATAGTATTCAGGAAATAGGGGAGAGGAAGTAATTCAAATTTCTTGAATAATAGAAAGTATGTAGTTTAAAAATTGTGACATTTGCAAAGAAATTAAGATTAAATAAAAATATTAAAGATTAAATGAATTTAATTTGAGAAATAATTGATAGCAAAAGATAGCTTAAAAATGTAATATTCAGATTATATCACAATAATATAATAGACTAAACCACTAAAAGTTGTAGAATAATAAATTGTTTGTAGTATATAGAAATTGCTTACATTCAGATGATATTGCTATAGAAGTAGTACAATAAATAATCTAAAAAAATATGCCGATGCATATGCCACATCCTAGTGAAAGATTCCAATTGGGAAGTGTATGAATAAATCCACATCGCAGTAGAAAAACAAGTAAGAAAGCTACAGTCGAGTGTACTCGACTGTGAGATACCCGCTACCCATTTTGAATAAAAGCAATATATTTTGCGGTATTATTCTCAAAATATACCAAATATACTGCAAAAATACTAAAAATATACCAAATGGTATATGTGGTATATCGATATAGTGCCGCATTCAAAATATACCATAGACGGCACAATATACCAGATTGTCAGCCAAAGCAACTCAGACCCCTAGTAAGTAGGCGTTTTTGCCCATACAAAAGTATTTCTTTAATAACTTCGACAATTTTTATCTGATCGCAACCAAATTTTCAGGGATCATAACTACTATAGTTATTACCGTATATACCAAAATTCGTAACCCTAGCTTTAAAATTACGCTTGTTATTCGATTTTTTTGATTTGCAGGGGCGGAAGTGGGCGTGGCAAAAATTTGAAACAAACTTGATCTGCGTGCAAACATAACAAATGCTGTCGAAAAAAAATTATAGCTCTATCTCTTATAGTCTCTGAGATCTAGGTGTTCATACGGACAGACGGACAGACGGACAGACGGACAGACACACAGACGGACAGACGGACATGGCTATATCGTCTCGGCTGTTGACGCTGATCAAGAATATATATACTTTATAGGGTCGGAGATGCCTCCTTCTACCTGTTACATACATTTCCTGCCGGCACAAAGTTATAATACCCTTCTACCCTATGGGTAGCGGGTATAAACATCAACAGCGCCGAGACTGAAATAGAAGTCTTTAAAAACGCATAAATTGTGCGGATAGTGTGAGTTCTTCCTCTTCTTCTTGTTCTTGTTCCACCTCCACCAATTTCTCAATTTCAGCAGCATTCAGGTTGACATTGCACAGAGGGTTGCTTGATATCTGCGCTAGGGCAACACTCCTCCCACCTCCCACGACCCACCTCCACTTTCTATCTCTCCCTCCCCCCGCTCTTTGCACATCTTTAAGTGTTATTCTTTGGGAACTAACCCTTGTTAGAAATACGATATGTTTACTTAAGTTACGCCATCAGAGGGCATCAGGTAGATAGAAGCTGCTGTCAGGATGAGTTTTTGACAGACAGTTGACAGTGTTTTTGTTTTACGCCAAAGGAGGAAGCAAATGGAGACTGAATAAGCCATAAATGGGATGATTGCATTTAAAATAAATACGAATAAATAACTGCTGCAACAAGGCAATAAATCTGCATGTGCAACTAAATGACGACAATGCTGCAGCAGCAACATCCACAGCAACAACACGAACAACAACAACAATTGCATCATCAAGTCGTGACATTTGACAAATGAGCCATACCTCAACGAACCCCCACTCTCCACTTCCCACTCACTCCCTCTTTGCTCTTGCACCCCTCGGCACATTTGGCAAAGTAAAATATTGCACTGGCAGCAGACGAACACACACGTACGCACACTCACACACACACACAGACACACACACTCACATGCAAATTGAAGGTACATCAAATGGGTGTAACAAAAGCAAAAGCCAGCACAGCAAAAGAGATGGAGTCAGGTCTCGGTACACGGGACTCGGGACTCGAGACTCCTGATGCCATCCTCCAACACGGATTTTCAGCAATTTCCAGAGTCTGCATTCGAATCAGCAAAGTCAGCAGCGTCGCCCCCAAAGGCAGCATCGCCTCCTCCTTCCTTTACTTTTCTTTTTTTCGTATGGCAAATTGTCAGCGCTGTCGTAATTTTTAAGTTAAAAAATTGTTAAAAATTTTCATAGCATTCATTATGCCACGGCCCAAACTGGCTGCCTGCAACTGCCACTCACTCACTCAGAGTCTCCCAGTCACAGTCGCAGTCACAATCCCAGTCAGAGTCACAAACTCTCTGTGTTGAGGAGTCAGTGTTGGAGCCGTCTGCGTGTTGCACAATAATTTATTGCCGCACAATTGCAGCTGCCACACATTCCAATGCACTTGACGCGCCCCTTTTATCCGGCGGTGCGCGTCTGGAATGAGCTTTGCCCTCAGCGTTTTGCATAGAGTGAGAAGCGAGTTGCTAGAGTTATAGGATGAGGAAGTAGAAGAGGTTGCAGGATCAGCTTGAACTGTTAGTGCACCCGCGGTGCTTGTAAAATTCGCATATAAAGCGCGCATTTTGGCAGCGCGAATATCAAAACTATGCAAAGTACTTTACATTTGCTTACTACCTTAAGAAAACAGATTTAGCAGTTGCCTTTAGATTGTAGGCAAGCTTCATATTAAATATTATTATTATATATTATTATTTGCGTGGATATTTTTGAAGAATTTAGCAAATATTTTTATTATATATTAATATTTGCAACATCCACGCAAGAAGAATTAAAAGAATTTAGCAAATATTATTATAATATATTAAAATTAGCGTGGATGTTTAGTCTCAAAATTATTTTGTTAAGGCTTTTTTTCCTTTTTGTATACCCTGATTCCATAAATTTAGCAGTAGGCTTAAATTTGTAGGTTAAGCACAAAAATAATTAATTTGTCAAAAATGACAGAAAATATTATTATGACCAGTTTATTCTATAATTGTTGACTCTTTAATATATTATAGATTTTTGATTTCTATGTTTACTCTGATCCTAATAATTTGGCAATTAGCTTTAAATTATCGATAAAGTTAAAATATGTATTAAAGGCATCTCCGACCCTATAAAGTATATATATTCTTGATCAGGGTCAACAGCCGAGACGATATAGCCATGTCCGTCTGTCCGTCTGTCGGTCTGTCCGTATGAAACACTGGATCTCAGAAACTATAAGAGATAGAGCTATAATTTTTTTTCGACAGCGTTTGTTATATTTGCACGCAGATCAAGTTTGTTTCAAATTTTTGCCACGCCCCCTACCGCCCCCGCAAATTAAAAAAAACCGATAACATGCGTAATTTTAAAGGTAGTTTTGGTATATATAATAAAAACTATAGTAGTTATGATTCCTGAAAATTTGGTTGCGATCAGATAAAAATTGTCGAAGTTATTAAAGAAATACTTTTGTATGGGCAAAGACGCCTACTTACTAGGGGTCTTATTTGCATTGGCTGACAATCTGGTATATTGTGCCGTCTATGGTATATTTTGAATGCGGTACTATGTCGATATACCAAACATACCATTTGGTATATGTTTAGTATTTCTGCAGTATATTTTGTATATTTTGAGAATAATACCTTAAAATATATTGCTTTTATTCAAAATGGGTAGCGGGTATCTCACAGTCGAGTACACTCAACTGTAGCTTTCTTACTTGTTTTAGTTTTGTAAAAAGTTTAGTAACTTGTAAATATGTATAAAGAAAATATTATTATTGTTTCCATCAAAAGTTATCAAGCAATTAACATTGTCATGCTGCAGACATTTAAGTATCCATTTATCTTGAGGTCTATCTAATAATATAATTATTTTAATTTAGTTCTATATATTCTTAAAAAAAAAATATCTGTTATCAACCGTATCTTCAAGTTGCCAAAACCACAAATATCGATTAGAATCACAAGACTTACATCAATCGCGTCAGTATTGATGCGAAAAGTGTCAATTACACAATACACAATTGTTTATCTGCAGCATATTTTTAAGTACACTTTTTTCTTTAGATTTATCTAATACTACAATTCTTTCACTTTCATTCCTATATTTTTTTAAAAAGTAGCGAAATACCTGATTTATTAGTCGTATCTTCAAGTTAACAAAACCACAAATATCGATTAGAATCATAAGATTCGCATCAGTCGCAACAGAATTGATGCGAAAAGTGTCAATTACAGTAAATGTCAAAGGCAATCAATGGCATAAATAAGTCATTAGTTAGTTGAGTTCAACACACGTAATGGGCAATCAATAAACTTTTGCTCCCAATGGCCGAAATTACGTGCAGTTAATTAGAGTCCTATGACAATGAACCCCAATGAAACCAGAAAAGGTGTTGGCCACAAATATTTCGAAATTATTTATTTAATTGACACGTAAACTCTAAAGTGTAGAAATTAGAACAAATTATATGGTATATTTGAAAAATACTTGTAGAAAAATAAAATTTATTATTTTTGTAGTGTACAATATACAATTAATATTAAAAATGATACCAAAACAAAGTTCACTAGACTTCAACCCCTTTCAGTTCAAATTCAATTAGAAATAAACCACCCAAAAACAAGTTGTCAAAATTAGGCAGCTTTGTGTAAACTATCGTGCGTGTTACGCAGCCATTAATACACAAAATTATTGTAATCAATTTTAATTAGAGTGTGATAGCTTCTCATAGGCAATGCCCACAGCATAGCAGAGTAGCCTGGCTATCCAGTCGAGTCCATTCCATTCTATTGCTAGAGCTGAATGAGGGCTGCAATTGACGCTGTCAAAGCCGTAGCCAAGTGCACTCCCCACAACAAAAGACATAATCCCATAGCCAAGGGCTTCACATTCGTAAAAGAGACGTCTCCCACACATACACACAAAGTACACCCACACCCACTCACTCTCACTCACACTACCATACACCATTGCATTGTGGGCATTCAAAGCAGATTTTTGGTTTATGTCAAAACTGGGAACAATGAGGCAAGTGGCTTTGCCCAAAATTTAGGCTGACAGCCTGACGTTCCCCTTACTCCCCCCTTCAACCAGTTTACTGCCCTCAGATCTTATGCATATGACACGTACTCGAAGCGGAAGCTGATATTGCCAGGAGAGAAAAATAATTGATTAAAAATTAGGTAGAGTACCATAAAAAAATTTAGGAATTGCTTCAACTAATATTAAGCTTGGAAGAATTAGTAGAAAAATCTGTCAAGAAAAAAAATACAGGATCTAGATTTTGGTGTTAATAACATAAAATGAACTTTGGTGTAACAAAAACATTAAGGACATGCAAATTTTTAAATTAAAAAGCGCATCTTGATTTAAAAAACTTTTGATATAAGACATTGTACTTTTTTACAAGAGGATAAATAAAATCTCTTAGTTTTAAGTTCAAATATCTTATTTCAAAAGCTATTAACGAAAACTCTGAATGCCAGATAAAATCTTTGTTCGAATTTCAATAACTTAAAAAAATTATGTAACTCAATTCTAGTACTTTTGGTATTATTTTGAGCATTTGATATTTATCTTATTTGAAGAGCTAAATTTTGTAGACGTATATTTTTTATTTCAATATAATTCGAGCTGTTTGACTCGCAATTCTTTCTAGCCTTTTCTTAGCTAGCTTCTTTAATGAAAGAATTCTTCTCACACTCTTTTAGTCTAATCATAATTACCAAGCATAAAAGTCAATTGCACTCTGCAAAATGAAGCCAAAGTCTTAGGCAGAATTTGTAGTGAAAAGTAAAGCAATTTCATAAAGTTCACAACATGTTCTTGTAAAATCAACAACATGGCTAGTAACAAGGTTTCGGCAGCTGCTGCAACTATTAACAGTAAATGACTAGCCTAATTTATGTGCCTTGTTGCACACACACACACACACATATGGAAGGAGGAGAGTAAACACATCTATTTGAGAGACTAAAACACGCCGCAATGCCGTAACTTTTGCTCTAGAATTGATGAAATGACAGCAAATACATAGTATACGAGTATAGTACATAGTTGGTCTCGGAATAGGCAAAAACCAGAGCAATAGACAGAGTAAGAGGAAGAATGGCGGGGAAGGGGAGCCCTATGAAATTGCTTTACACAATCGAAACGCACGAAATGACAATATAAATCGAGGGGCGGAACTAATTTGGCAAAAGACTCGAAATAGGCTGTGCCTCGCAACCACAAAACGACACGACGACAATGCGGATGAGAATGAGCTGAATAAGGAGCTGGAAAAGGGAGAGGGAATGGGAATGGAGAGTGAAAGGGGGAGTAGGGAGAAGTGTGCTATAAATGCGGATGAGTACTCGACTCGGCCAATGATGACGGGGGTGGCTCTTCTTCCTTCCTCTTCTCATCTCTTCTCATCTCTTCTCTGCTCTTCTCTCCTATGCTCTGCGCTTCCCTTCTCTATTCTGTCTGCTGTTAAATAGCACCGACCACTGAATTGGCCAAAATTAACGCAACGGTAGAAAAGTTTTTCCAAATTGCGTAACTACACATTAATGAAGAAAAATTGCATGTGGTACGGAGTCTCCACATTACACATACGATTCCCTCAAGTTTCCACCTTGCCCATCAGAGTCCATTCAAAAAGGGAAAACTACAGAAAAGTTTTTCGTGGCAAATTGCATTGGAAATTGGGCGACACTTTAGCCATAAAACGACTCTGATTTATGCCAATTGAGGTGCGTCCCCAGGTAAACAGCCTCATAATGAACTCAATGAGCAAGGGGCAACTGATTGTACGAGCGTGCGAATAGGCACAGTGGAATGTGTAGGAAAAATATTTAAGAAAATTAATTAGTAAAATTCCTAAATTCAAAATGTTACTTTGCATACGATAAAATAGTTCTAAACTATTGAACAAATAAAATCAAATAACAGGATTCGGAAAAATAAATATTATTGTTTTTATAATATTAAACTTTTGTGTTAATCTCCCCAAAAAATTTTCTTTAAACTTTGCATTGATAGTTACACATTTCACATATATTTTCTATAATATCTTCATTTATAAACTTTTTTAGTGGCTTATTAAATGAAATTATTTAAGGAAGCGATAATACTATTCAGATATTTGGATTATTATATACATTTCAGTTATTCTTAATCCAAAAATTTCAAACAATTTTTATACCAGCTACCCATAGGGAAGAAAAGTATATTTTTCACTCAATGGTAAATTGTGCATTTAGTACTTATTCAATATACCAAATATAGCTTTTGGTATATTTGTTTTTTTGCGGTATATTAATTTAGTATAATTTAAAATTAATTCCGGACAGTTCTTCTTTCGTTAAAAGTCTAAAAATAGCGAGTATCTCACAGTCAAACACACTCAACTAGTTTTTAATTGCTAACATTAAACATTCAACAGATTAAAGAACTAATTATTAACTATTAAAAATCTAATTATTTCATATTTGAAAATATCGTTAATTCAACTTTTCTTTAATAATTGTTATTAACCATTTAACCTTTTCTTTAACACTACATTTTTACAAACATATGTTATGTTGTTTACTACATTTTATCTTTTGTAACTTTGCAGGATTTGTGAAAATGTTTTATACTTACGGATTTACGCAATCACTTCCACTGTGACCATGTGCCACACAGCTTCAGTGTGTTTAAAAGTAAGGGTAAGTTGCAGCATGCTTTTGATTACCACCATCTTCAAATAGAGCCGCATCATTGCCGCTGATCATTTATTATGCCATTGGTAGTTAAGAGTAGAGTAGAGAAACTTGTGCGATTATTGCTTCTATGCCTGTGAAACATATTTCACGTTACGTTCTTGCGCCATTTGCAATTTTTATTAGCATCATTAAAAGTGCTGCTCAACCAGTTATAGAGACATCTTCTATTTATGGGCAAGGAATGGCACAACTACAACTTGGTTATAATTGTATAATTATCATTTGTCATCCGTTGGACTCTAATTAATTGTAAAGTTTTTTGTTAAAGCCAAATGGGCCCATTAATATTGTCACAGATGTCGCGTCTTTGAATCGCAAATAATTAATACATCAAAGTTGCGACATTCGAGAAAGTATTTCCGCGAATTGTTAGCCAAGGAATAACTTGAACTAAAAGAGAATTTTCTGCTTTAATGGAAGCAGTTTTATTATGTTCTTATCTCCGTCTATAAATAGCTGTCCAATCTGAAGGCCTCCACGAAAAACTTCAGATGACATTCTCTGGGCAGTTTCAATTTATGAAATTAGTTTTAATAATATTAATAATAATAATATCATCACATGAAAGAGCAGTTACAATGCCGAGTTCTGGTCGTAGGTAAGCCGGCTTTGCTCTCAGCTCTTAGCTCTTGGCTTTTTGGCCATAGCTAGGAATTTACACAAAGGCGTCAAGGCAACCCAAGGCAGACAGCGTACGGACGCTCTCCCCACGACTTTCACAACTTTCACTTGAAGCTTATGCTCATTGTTTGCACTTGGGTTGCCAGTGCCAACGTTGTTGCTCTTCTCGTTCTCTTTCCCGTTCCCGTTCTCGTCCTCGTTGTTGTTGTTTCCCTTGTGTATTATGCTAGCAAGTTTTAAAACTTGTGTACGCGTCGCTTTTTGTTTAAATTTTGCCGCGCGGTTTGGCCGGAAATTTGCTTATCGGCGCATTTCAGTGACTGCTGGTCGGAAGACCAAAGTCAATAGAGAGATTAGTGCCAGTTTTTCCCCCCGGAGAGTGCGACCGAGGGAGAGAAGTGTGTGCTAATTGAGCGACGGGTCATGGCAACCAAAACAGCTTATATCAATGCGAACCAAACGGCTTTATTCAATATACACACTAACACAAACTTAGAGCAGACCCAAACCGAATCCGCCACCACGTTTGTTGCCTCCTCCGACTCCTCCTCCGCCCAATCCCAGCTTGCCGCCCACATTGCCAAGTCCCAGCTGGTTGCCCACGCCACCGAGCGTCTGTCCAAGACCACCCAGAAGTCCGCCCAATGCGGCGCAGCTCGTCGAGGTTAGAGGCGAAAGGGAAGCGCCCATCACTGAGAGTTCACAGAAACGGAAATCACTCGCCGCCTCCAGTTCGGTGTGCACCTTGATGAAAGGCGTGCCTCCGCCTGTGACGCTCTGAAAGAGCTTCGAAGTGATGTCATTCTTTTGTTCCTCTCCCTTGGACTTCTTGGCAAACTGCAACAGCATCTGGATGAGATTGCGACGCACTTGCAGATCATCAGCGCTGCTGAGACGCGTTTCGGACAGCGGATTGCCAAAGATATCGTTGGCATCGAACATGTAGCCCAGCTCATCGCCATGAGCCACCGTTTCGGGTTTATCGTGTGCCTGTTCCGAGACTATGGGCAAACCTTTAAGGAATGTGCTGCCCTTCGACTTGGTGCCGTTGTACTCGAAGCTATACATATAAGCTGGCGCCAACTTGGACCACACTTGAGTGGTCAGCACAGCTGGGAGATTGAACAGCACATCTGTGGTGGATTCCACAACTTTATCGAGCACTTGATCCACATTCAGTGTCTCGGGCACCTTCCACAGATCCTGCAACGTGGGTGTCAACAGATTACTTAACCCTGGCAGCACGGGCTTGGCAATATCCCCAGTTAGCTTATCGATGCGCAGAAATCCCGTCAACTGTTGCAACGCACCGCCAAGCGAACCGAGGAATTTCTCCGCGGAGCCAAAGACTTTGTTCAGCGTGTCCACAGTCACAGAGTTCGCTGTCTCGTGCTTGGTGACGCCCGTCAAGAGTGGAATTCCCGTAAAGTTGTTGTTGCGCAGCTGCTGCTCCGGTTCGCCAATGATTAAGCTGGGCAAGGCACGTCTATCATCCTCGGCCTCGGTGTGCGGCTGAAAGCCAACGCTGCCCGTGAGTCCTTTGACCAGAGCACGGCCAGCTAGGCGTTCCGTTTGCACTTTGTCATCGTTCTTGATGATGTCCATGGCGGATTTCTAAAGGGAAAAAGCAGAAGTTTAGAAGAGTTTAAAGAGTTATAGAATAACAAGTTTTAAACTAAGTGGAGTATATGAAATTGAGTGCAAACAGATAAGATATGTTAATATAGTAAAATTACTAACTTTATAATACTTTATTTTATAATACATTATTATACGGCTAGTGCTTAAATCAACTTCTAATACGCTTTAGTTACAGTAATTAAGTTTAGGTTTAAGTTTTTTAGTAAGAAATATTAAGTTTATTCTTTCAAGAATCTAGAATCATTCTAGAATCAATTCTTCAGTTATGAAATGAACTTAAGCTTGATACAAGATTTTATTCTTGACTATGATAATTCTTAACTTTCTTGAATAATTGCAGATCAACGTCATTCTTAGGCATTACAATATAGAATATATTTACTGACACCTGATTGTAGTTTCCTATTTTAAATATCACTAGGAAGAATTGTGCCAATAGTTTTTTAAAAATCTAGAATTATTCTTCAATGAACTCAGGCTTGATACATGATTTTATTCTGAAGTCTCTTCATTCTTCTCTTTCTTAAATGATTGTGTGGTAACGCAATTCTCTGGCACTAGACTCAGGTATTAGACTATTTTTACTTAAGCTTAATTGTAGTTTCCTATATCATAATTGAGTTTTCTTAGAACAGTAAGAGATTTGCTCATTAAAAAAAAAAGCAACAACAAAAATTTACGTTTAAAATTTTGTTTCAAGAATCTAAAATTATTTAAAAATGAATTCTTCAAATTTCTTGGAATAGGAACAGTTGTCGATATATTTTTTTTTAAACTAACTTGACTTTCGTAATATGCCCAGTAATAGAAACACAAACTTTTTACTTCTTACATTCTCTGAAATTTACATATTTAACATAGATTTAAAGGAAGTTCGATCGAATGAGAAATAAAAATTCTTAAAGTTGCTTAAATTTAAACCTAGCTTGCATTCAGATACTCAGCAGATTGCTTCCTATTATAAATGTGGTTATTTCCCTCAAGTTATACCCTATGTCTGCCTGGCTTAAGTAGAGATAAGACTCATTACTCACCGCACGTAGACAGCTGACAATTTCCAGCTCATTGGCCGCGGGACAGCCATTGATCTTGGCCACCTCCTGGACGCTCTGGACCGGCTCCTTGTCGGTGGCATATTGAGATAGAGCAGTCCCTGACATGGCAACCACACCGCTCACCTCACTCGAACTGCGTGCGGTGCGCGACATGGCCAAGTACATGGCACTGGAAGCACCCGAACCGTGTCCAATGGCCTGCACCTGCTTGGGATCACCCCCAAAGTTGGCGATGTAATCGTTGACCCAACGCAACGCCAGCGACAGATCGAACATGGCCAGATTGCCATCGAACTCCTTTGTGCCATCGCCCATGATGCCCAGCGAACCAAGACGATACTGCGGCGCCACCACAATAGCGCCCTGTTGGGCCATGGGCGTGGCATCGTATTGGGCAGCGGAACCGTAGCGAAAGCCACCCGGATGGATCCAGACAAAGACAGGCAGCCCAGTTGTTTCATCGGGCATCTGGGGCGTATACACGTTGAGCAGCAGGCAATTCTCATCGCCGATGATGCGATGCGGCTGCTGGGGATGCGGTTGCATGCAGGGCGGGCCATGGCGTGTGGCATTCAGCTCGCCACCGAGTCGCTTGTAGATGGGGCGAGCGTAGCGCAATTGTCCCACCGGTGGCTCGGCATAGTGCATGCCCAGGAAGCTGTAGATGCCCGTGCTGGGATTGCGAATGCCCTCGACTCGCGTGTCTCGCTCGAAGAGACGTGCAAACACAACCGGATCATCGACAGGCGGTGCCTTGGCCTGTTTGCCGCCCACAATGCGTTTCACGCGATGATGATGCTGCTGCTGGGACTCTGATTGCGATTGAGACAGAAACGAAAGCAGCAACAAAAAGCAGCTGAAGCAAAAGTTCCGCTTCGCCAACGATCGCATTGCGATTCACTCGATTGTCAACTTGAAACTGGGCAAATGTTTCCATTGACAGCGTCTCTCAGAGTTTCAAGCTCAACTCGAACCGAGGCCGGCAAACTTGCTCAGCATGGCGATAAAAAACAATACAACAGCTGACAACAACAAGAAATTTAAAGAGCAGAGCGTTGATAAAATTACAAGTTATTATTGTATACAAAACTCACGATCAGTAAAGCAGCTCTTTTCAGTTTATATATTTAAACAAATACTATATGAGAATACTTCACTCGCTTGTGTGCTCAAATGTGCCATAACGAGTGTATTCATTGGGCATTCTAATCACGTACTGCACAACTACAGCAACAACACCAAAAAAACAACTACAGCAACAACAACAACAACAACCACAACTACTGCTGAATCAAACACCAAAATTTACGACTAAGCTTGAATTTTTCCTTCACTACAGCAATTTTTGTATGCGCTGCTTTGAAAATTTAAGTGAATGACAAAATATGCTACGAATTAATAGGTACAAAGTTTGAACTATAAACATTCTTTTACTCTTAATTTATGCTAACATAGTAAAAACTGTTTAATAACAGTTAAAATATTTCAAAGTTTATTTTTATTTATCAAAATTAAAAACACAACTTGCATGGCATAGAATTTTTTGACTATAATAGAATATTACAAATTATTTTAGTATATTTAGCTAACAATCTAGTATATTTTGCACTTTATCGTAAATTTTGTACACAGTGCTATTACTATATACCAAATAAAGCCTTTGGTATTTTTAGTATTTTTGTGTTATATTAATTTGGTATATTTTAATTATTACCGCATTGTTTTGCTTTTACTAAAAATGGGTAGCGGGTATCTCACCGTCGAGCACACTCAACTGTAAGTTTCTTACTTGATTTTAGATATGTTATAAGAAAAAACTTTAAATGGTAATATATCTATTTAAAAGTTAAATTATACATTTTAAATAATAATACTAAATACTATTAAAAATTTTAAATGCTACAATATCTATTTAAAATGCTTGTTTATATCTTTAAAACATAGCGGGCATATTTTAGAAACTTTCTCAATCAGTAAGAGAATTTTCAGCTAAAGCATTTGAGGAAGTGAAACTTAGATAAGCCATGCAAAATATGATGTGTAAATGCAAACAAAAATAGTGCCTTTAAGATCTTGCAATACTTATTTTTGTGCCAAGATTCTTCTATATGTAATAATAACTTATGAAGGAGATATTCAAAATATTATTTGGTAATCTATAGAAATCTTATATTACTTCTTAAACAAAATTATTATCCAAACAGTGTTCAGTATGATAGCTAAAATGTATAATAATAGCTTAAGATGAAATGACTTTAAATAATAATTAATTTTTCGATTATTTAGTATAAATAGTTTTCTATTTAAAAATTACTTTAAGTTACTTTAAGTATCACTTATCACTTGCAAACAATTTAATACTAAAAATGTGCTTGCAGTTGTGCAACTTTTAAAGCACGCAGATGCACATCAATTGTAGACTTTAAGTAGCTGACAGTTTTGAGTTATTCATCATGCGATTCGCTTGATTCAATGCAAGTGAAATGATAATCACTTGAATTGTTTTATTATTTTATAACTGACAATGTTCATTCTCCCTTCTTTCCTCTTTCATCTGCTCAACATTGAAACTGGTCAGCTGGGTTTTTCACATGCATTGTTATTATTGTTGTTGCTGTTGTTGTTGATGATCGTTGCAAACAATTCGCAGAATTAAGTAAAATGTCTGAGCGAAATATTAATGAGATTTTAAAGCCTCAACTTGAACTCTGCGGAATAGAGACAAAGGCTGAGCCTGGCTGTCATACTCTGGACGCTTTGGTTGTACACTATTTTACAGTGCTGTGCAGCATTATCTGTGCAGATGAATTATTTGCTCAGCATATTTACGACTAAACTGGGCAGAGTCACGCACAAGCCAAAGCGGTAAGGGGAAAGGGGAAAACGGAAACGGAAGCTGGCAAATATCATGAAACGAATGCCTGTTGTGATTTTAAGTTTCTTGACCCCCTCTCAAAGAGTGAGAGCGAGAGATGAAAGAGCAGCCCGGGATTAGGCCAGTCAGGCGACGGCACGCGTTGCCAGTCTAGAGGCTGCCACATGAATCTCAATGTTGTTGTTTACACTCCCGTTGCCATTTTGTCATTTGCCACTGCCACACACACTGCGACCACGTACGTCGTCTGATTTGTCTCCAGCAAGTGGCGAGCAACGCTCTGTTCTGCTCTGTTCTCTTCATCTCGTGTGCAGACACACACACATAATGGCAAAATGACATTTAAAGTTACGACAATATAATTAAGTAGACTTCTGGGAGTTGCCACTGCCGGGCCACTGTCACAAGTGGCAGCCAAGGAATAATTATATACGACTACGACTACGACTACGACTACGAATAAGAGATGTGTTTGTGTGTGTGTGTGTGTGTGTGGCAGCAACAAGAAAAGCATGCAACACTTTTGACTGTGCCACAAAGTGTGCCAAGTCGTTGGCCCAACACTTTGGACAGAGTCAGAGTCAGAGTCACGCCTGCACATTTAACAAGCTTTATCTATTTACCATATCCTGTAACCAACAGAGATGAGCAAAAGGGGTATGAACGGTAGCTAAGAGTATATGCTCTAATTAGGATATTCAGAAAATTATGGACTCTAATTTACAAGTAGATGACTACATTGTGATCTCATTTCATAAAAAAAAGTGTATTACTAAAGTGTGAAATGAAATAATCAGAATAATTTATATATTTTTTAAAGAATTACTTCTCTTTTATTAATTTGCTAATTTACATAACTTCATATCTATCATATTTTTAATATTAAAGTTTCTGATTACTGATTACCTATTTACTTAATTAAAAGTATGCAAAAATACTCATCTATTATATTTTCTTTTTATGCATTAAGAATATTTTAAAGACATCTTAAAGTATTTTTCTTAGTCTAGTAAACTTGCTTAAGCATCTTTGCTTACAAAAGTGATTAATTTGTTAAGCCTAACTTTCTTTACTTTAAAGTCGTAATATATAGAAATTCTTATTTATATATAATAATCATAAATTTCTTTTTGTATATTCAAAATATTTTAAAAATTCTCTCAACGGTCTTGATTAGTTTACTAAACTTAAAGAGCTTACATTTAAATATTGTGATTAACTTACGTATTTGTTAAGTCTAGTTATTTACAAAATTAATATTATCCACAAAATCTTATATATAATTATATTTATATTATATTATATTTCATATGTGTACAGAATACTTTAATACACTATAAAGGACCTTGCTTAGACTAGTAATATCAATTGAGCATCTTTGCTTACAAAAGTTTTTAGTTATCCTATCTATTTATCTTTTTTTAAATAGTCACAATATAATAATACCTTACAGGGTATTGTTTAGTCTAGTAAACTCAATTTAGTTATTTCTATAAGAGAGATAGAAATATTAGACCCTGCTGCTAGTCGTCACAAATGTTATTAATCTCCCAGCTATCGAGTAAATATTTTGCTTTTAATTGGGTTTTAAATGCAGCAACATAGACAATTTACATAAAAGTTGAGTCGCCTGTTGACAGCAGAAAGGAGTTGTGCTAGCCCCTTATGCTTATCCTTAGATCTGCTTGCCGGCTGGCTAAATTAACATGTGGCGTAGACAGGATGTGAAAGCAACTGATAAAAGTCATAATTACATGCTAGATTGAATTTTAATTCAATTTATTGTGGCATAGATGAAACGAAATGCATAAAAATGTGGAAAGGGTGAAAAAAGCTCTTAAAGTTGCAGAAAATTATTTTAAAATAATTTTCCAAACTCACACTCAGTAAAAGTTAACGGTGCCTGGAATAAAAATGTTTTCATTCCGCTCTTAAGATGATATATGTTTAATTTCCCTGAGTAGTATATCAAATGTCGTGCCGTTTAAGGATATTTCCTGTGCAACATCCTCTTAGGATCTCCCGCTCCTCGTGACCATATTAATTGCGTCTTTCAACACAGAACTTTTACATTTTCTGGCCCAATTTCTCTTAATTTTCTTCATTTTTTTCGTGTTGTTGTATACGTATACATATTTTTTTTTTCTGCTTCTTTTGTGCCACACGCAACACGCTCAGCTTGATGATACTCCAGTTGCCACTTGCCACTTGCCACGTTGCTTTCCACCCACGATTGCGTGTGCTGTGTTGTGCCTTCGACTTGGGTTCCAGCTGCTGCTGATGCGTTTCTAATGTGCAAAATATTAATTATAAAACAATAATTGAATTGTGCTTGCCTCACTGGGCTGTCGAGCAGTCGAAGAAGCCTCTTGAAAGGTGAACACCGTCGTGCTCATTGTTTAGATATCCTTCACACGCCAAGAGTTCATTAGCAGGCAAAAACGCCGAGAGGAAAAACAAATTGTGCACATCTGCTGGATTTCATAAATGGGAATTACTATTTAATAGGATCAGCAAATAAGCTTGATAGCAGATTTAGCATTCAATATGTGTGTGCTCCCTATGCTAAGATTAATTATTGCAAAATTATAATTAATTAGCTATATGAATAAAAGATTTGCTAAGTTTGTAACTGGATAGATTAGATGCTTCTATTAGTTCTTGAATATGCTATGAAATATAATTCATTTAATTATTTTTCTTTGAAATTCAATTATTATTCACAATATAACTTTCATATGTGTGTTGAATTGTTGTCATAAAAACACATTTACTTTTCAACCACAATGCAATAATTCCTTGATGAAAATTCTCTTCTTATTTCATTATTTAAATCAACACTCATTCATTATTCTTAATACTCATTACTATTTAATGTGCTTTATTTCGCAAGAAACCAACGAAATTTGGTCAGCAACCGCAATCATTTTTTGCGGCCTTAAACATTTATTTTAATTTTTCGGCCAGCTCAGAAGAAGCAAAACCAAAATGAGCAAAGACGAGAAGAAAACTGCGGTTTGAATGTCTGTCAATGGCCAGGACTGAAACCCTTTTAGTTAGCCTCAAGGATAAGCACAATACAATTTTAGTATTTGACTAATTAGTTACCCTGTGATGTAAGGAAAGTAAATTAGTTCTTCCAAAATATTAAGTAATTGAAATTAAATTTAATTTATTTGAGATATTCATTAAGCAAAAATTTAACTAACTTAGTTCTTCCAAAATGTTAAATGATTAAAATAAAATTTAATTGAGTTCAGACATTTATTTAGAATATTCTTGAAATAATTTACATACATAGTTCAAAAAATTATTTTGAATATTTTTGAAAATAGTTAGGTTAATTTTGACAATACATAATATAATAATAATATTTATTTAAACTTCAAAACTACATTAAGTTAATTTAATATAAATTTAATTTAGTGCAGAAACTAGTTTGGAATATTTTTGAAAATTTTACATAGTTCTGAATTTTTTTTTTAAATATTTAAATTTTAGGGCTGATAGTTATTATAATAATATTTAATTGTTTAACGTTATAACATTTTTCTAGTTAGCTAGATTATGCGAAAATTCAAGATCAGACTCTTAGACTTCCAACTTTCATTACTCTTTATCAGCATCCTTCAGATTACAGGGTATTGTCCGAAACAAAAGCAAATTGAAATGAATGCCATGTGGCAAAAGTTTTGTGGCAACTAAAGCAACTACAACGGGCTGAGCTCAAGTGCAGCAATGGACCACATAAATGACAAAAGCAATAACATAATCCTTGGCCCCGCTTCACTTTACGTCACTTCACCTCCTCTCCTTCTCTCTTTCTATTCTTCTTCTTCCTCCGGTTGGCATTCAAAAAGTTTTGCGGTTCAATTTGAAAAGGAAACGCACACCAGCACATGTAAAATTTTAATTAAACTAATGAAAATGTGGAGCTGAGCACATAACTTGTGAAAAGAGGGGTTCGAAAAAGAAAAAGGAATGAAAAGGATGAAAATGCGAATGCGGATGCGAATGTTCAATGTGTTTAAAGTTTGTTACAGTTTTCGGTATTTTTTGGAAGGGGGGAATCGGAGAGAGACAGAACATTAAAAATTAACTGGCGGAATAATCGAAACTGTTAAAACGTTAATTTAACACTTAAACAAGCTAAACCGCAGCACGGCCTCAACAGTGTCCTGTGTCCTGTAACTGTAACTCGTTAGCTCTGCTGACATGTGTGTATGTGTGTGTGCGAGTGTGTGACTGAATGTGTATGTGTGTGGCAGCTTCTGTGTGTCACATTTAATGCAAAAGCGGAATTCCATTAAACGACAACCACAGGCAGCAAGCCGCCAACGTGGCGAAACCAACCACCACCCAACGAAGCATCAACCCACACAGAGGAAACGCATTTGTGGTGCCAAATAAACACGCACACCCACACACACAAACACACACACACACACACACACACACACACACACTCGCGTAGCCGCAGCACAAACACTCCACAACTGACTGCATTGATCCAGCCGAAAAACACAGACTCCTTTTCTCTCTCTCTCCCCTTTCGACAGCCACCACAGCATATTGCAGATGTTTGAACAATCAGGCAGCAAACAAGTGGCGGGGGGGAAGATGAAGTTTCAGGGAGGTCGCCAAAGAATCACACAACAAACACACACACACATTACAATGTACGCACATAAATTGCAATCGGAATATCAAATTGGCAGCAACACAAAATCGGGACGAAACGAAACGGAATGGAATGAGACGGAATGAAACAGAACCGCAGAGCCCTCTCGTTGCGTTGCGTACGTTTCGTGATTTTATCAATTCAATAAAAACCAAATAAAATCAGTACAAATGCAAATACCATTAATGTATTGGGTTTAACTTTGTTTTTGTTTCTCTCTGCAGATTGTTTTTTTCTTCTTCCTTCGCTCCACTTCGCCCCTCCTCACACTCTTGGCCAAGTTTTATGCATTTCTCTTTTGTGCTCGTATTTATGTATTTCATATTTTCTTTTACATTATTTACGCTATTGTGCCTTTTATAGTTGACTGGGGCACATGTGAACACACACACACACATAACGGAACAAAACATCCGTCGCATCTGGGGAGGATGAAGGCAATAAAAAAGTAAACGTAGAAAAAACCTTTAAAGAATTCTTATAGCAAACAATGTACACAAAAAGTAGGTAAAGAAAAAAAGTTCGAGGCATTTCAATTGCTTGCACTTTGTAAATACACAGAATGCATAAAATTACAATGTCAAGAAAGGAATTTAAATTGATTGCTTTAATTTCAGTTTTGGAAGATGCTAAATAATTTATGATAAAAATAAATGTTGAACCATTATGACTTATTGGTCCTAAAAGTGTTTACAATTTTTTGTGATGAGTTGTTAAAATTGAGTTTCAAAAAAATCGATATGGTATACATCGATATTATTATTAATTTTTGTTGTATTTTTATTATTTTTTTTTTTTTTTTTGCATTTATTGTGTTGTGATTATAGTAATTTATTATTTGTAATATGTGATTCTTTTTGGTTTTATTGCAGAATGTCCTGTTATATCTTCGTTTTGTTATACTAAGAACAAAAAAAGAATGAAATGTGATTAAAACGTAAGTTACTACCGGAACATATTTATCCCACTCAATAGTTAAAAAATTTGCCTCTTAATTAAAAACATTTATAAATGTTTATAAGTGAATTTTGGATACTTAGGAATATAAAAGGACTTTTAATTTAGGATTTTGTCTCTAAATAGATTGGCTATTTTTAACGCACAATTCCTAAAATATCTCAAATTATTTCCGTCTTCTATCTTCACAAAAAACCTCTTAGATGTAGATGTGATAACTTCATTCCCTCTCCACACTCCACTCATTATGCAAAAACCTCTGCAACTAATTCGAAATAAACATTAAGTAGCCCGCCCTGCATTAATCTTCATGCATTGCCCAATCATTAAGGACGCTGACCCATCCATTTGATTGAGCATATCCTAAACCTACCCGTATAAAGTAGCCTAATTAACTCATTAGACAATGTCACAGCATCCCTAAATAGTAAGAGGATGAGCACAAAGCACAAAAAAAAAAGAGAAAAGAATCAAAAGAAGTTGGGCAGAGCAGAGGAATGTTAAATGTGCAACATTTACACACTCATTTGTTGACAAACAAATTACACGAAGGATTTGCTGCAAATTACGCGCAATTTTTCAGCACTTTTTGCTTTTCAAATCCAAAAAAAAAGCGATAGAAAAAAACCCAAACAAAAAAAGAGAAGAGAAACTTAACTGTTGAACTGCTTGGAACCCAATTCGGTTCAATGTGTACATATGTCCCATGAAATTTAATTTAATCAAAGGCCAAGAAGGCCAGAGAAAGTGAGAGAGAGTAAGAGGCAGACAGAGAGAGAGAGAGAGAGAAAGTAGAGGAAGGGGAAACCAGCGGCATCAGGCAGCACAAATCAATCTCTGTTCCCAAAGGCAGATCTTGCACTGCGCAAAAAAAACTAAAAGAAAGGGAAAGGGCGATGAGAAGGCGTTGGGCGATGGGGGGCGTTGCCAAATGAAATTGCTTTAAGCAGCGCACAACGCACATTGTCCTCGCTGTCCTGCATGTCCTTTTGTCCCATGTCCCTTGTCCTTATCCAGCGTCCTTTTGGCCCATTGCTGATTGTCTGACCGTAACTTGTTTGCTCGCCTTTAATTTCATTTGCGCGCCGCCATCTCTTCCGATATCCTTGCTGGTCTTTAATGCTTTGCTCAGCTGCCATATCCAAGGGGAAGGACGAAGAGTCGCTTCCTCTACCTCTCCGTCTTCCTCCGCCACCCCGGCGGAGTTTTTGATTTGGCTTGCATTGTCCCTTTGTTGGCTTCCACTTTTCTTTCAGTTGCTTCGCTTTAATTTACATGCTCGAATTGTCCTTGTAGCGTTTAGCAATTTCGATTGTCCTGCTGCCGCTTGGGGAGGACGCCAGCCCTTTTCTGCGGTGGGGGGACGCGTGATTTATGCGCATATGCTAAGGACCTAATGACATTAGCTTATGCTGGCAATATGAAATATAACTTTGGATTAATCTGTGAAGTAGTAAATACTTAAATTGAATTAGTTTTCTAGTTAAAGCAAAGAAAGCTCATTAAAGCTCGACGATTGTAGGATCATTTTAATAAATATATTTGACAATCACCCAAAATGTCGAAACTAAAGAATATAATGTATAAAGCTTAAAAAGCTCATTAAAGCTCGAAGATTATATGATAATTAAAAAAATATATTTGACAATATATTAAAATGTGGCAAAGTGTTAAAAGACAATGAATAATATAATATAATTTTTCAATTTACTTCCCCTTAAATTAATTTCATTGAATAAAGCACATTAATTGTTTAACTATAAGAAAGCCTTAAAAGCAGCTCAAAGCTGCATTTCAGTTCTTGTAATACAATAATCTTCCCAAAAGTAAAACTGCAGCAGCAAACTGGAAGCGCATTAAAAAGAACGCAGCAACAAGCGATTAATTGTATTTCAGTCGAAAGCTTTTAATTGCCGCAACTGCTTCAGCGCAGCAATTCGCATACTTAATTTGCAATTGAAAGCCAGTGTCATTGGGCAATAAGCCTATAATCGAACTTTGACCCTCTGGCCGAAGGTCCTCAATCGCATGTAATTTTTCTCTCGGCATTTAAACGCTTCGCTGCTTGACTTGTCCGCAAACAAAAAAAAAACGAAAACGGAAAGAAGATGGAACTTTAATTTGCCACAGCTGATTGAATTAAGCGTGCATGATAAGGACACTGGGTAATCCCTTTTGAGAGATATGCATGCATGTATCTACTATATATGTGGTAGTATATCCTGTCCCATATGTGATTGTCTGTCTATGGGTGTGTGTGTGTGTGTAAACGATTCGTTTTAAGGAGCTCGCTCGCACACACATTAGCGATATCTGTGGGGCGACAACGACCCTTCAGACGGCCATAATAAATGGCGTCGCGACAGTTTCCTTTTAACAAAACTTTGTGTATCCGGTATTAAGAACGTTGTCGTTGTCGTCTGTCCTTCTGTCCTGTCTGTCTGTCCTGTCTGTCTGTCTGTGCTGTGTAGCTAACAAGAACCACACAGCTAAACACCTGCGTCCACTCTCAGAGAGTGAGAAATGCGACGGCAACTGCACGCCACATAAATTCCAATGGTCTTTGGCATCGCCCACTTTCGACGTGGCTTACAAGTTGGCAAATTTGTGAAAATTACTTTTTGTTTATTGTGCTGAAAGCCATGCTAAGCTTAATGTTAAGGCCAAGGTAAGGCGCAGAACTCCCCCCAGACTCTTCCCCCTGGCCAGCAATAACATTGAGTTGTTCTCGTTGTGGTTGCTTCCTTCCATCGCTTTCTTTTGTTGTTGTGCTGTTTTTAAGCATTGTTGTTTTCATAATTTGCTCCACCTACGTCGTACGTACATGGCTCGTAAATCTACACTAGAGTGTGTACAATGTATGTGTGTGTGTGTGTGTGTGTACGAGTGTTGTGTATCCTTGTTGCTGTCGTGTTGCTGTTGCTGTGTCCTTTGCTCCCAAAAACACGCTGCGTACGAACAATTGTTGTTTTCACACCATAATCATAAAAGGTACAAGCATAATTATTATTTTTATGTCCTGGCACTTATTGTAAAGCAGCAAATTGCCTGCCTCGGACCAACATGCGCATAAATATGCCAGAGACACCCGCACAAAACCGGAAAGCGTTCGTTCGCTGACTCTCTTTATGTGTACTCAGATAACAAACCCAAAAAAATAACAGACAAAAAAACCAACTCGCAAAAAATGGTACAGCCAAAAACAAGAAAAAAACGAGTAGAGGAAGAAGTACTATGTAAAGAACTGACCACGAGAAATGTAATTTTTGTGTTGTCGCTGGAACAACTAGTGAATATTTACGATGTTCACAATGAGAAAGAGAGCAAATACAATAGAGTGGAGCAAAAACTACAAATTTCAGCACTGCTTTCGGCAAATAACAAAGATTTAGTTTCAAAACTATACAGATACAAACAGAGCTGAAAGTAGAGCAAAATATATAGAGTTGTGATATATGCATTTGAGGTTGTTTCGCTGAGGCTTATCTGAAAAAGCCAGCTGAAAAAGGTTGTTGATTTCGTTTAAATTTTGCAGATCACTTTGATAGGAATGCTTACCAACGTATTCAATGTATTAACGTATTCAACGTTCGGCGCAATTTAATATGTTTTAGTATTAAATTGGTGTAATTTTAGGATAGTACAGCATTCCTTAATAAGTAGCGCGTACTTCGCTGTCGAGCATACTCATCTCTAGCATTCTTACTTTTTGTATTAAACCCGATCGAGTTTTTATGGGCAACTCTTTAACTTTTTGAAAGTAAAATGTGAAGAGAGTTCTATATTATAAAAGATCAAATTAAATATTTAACTTTTACAACACTAATTTCTAGTTCAAGAAGTGTTGCACTTAATTTTTAATTTAATATATAATACAAACTTATTATTATAATTTAATGAAATAGGTAATCATTAAAAAGGTAATTATTCTTGTTTTCACACAAACATTATCTTGAGATGATCCATTTTCAGTTTTATAATCCCATTTTTACATTACGAGTATATTTCTTAAAAATTGCAATTCATTGATTTATTGGGCGTAAAATGTGAGAAGAGTTTTATATAAACAAAGTTCAATTAAATATTAAACTTTTACAACAGTAATTTAAAATACAAGATTGCATGCATTTCATCATCAATTCAGATACTTATTTCAACCAATTTATAGTAAGAAGTTTGACCTCCTCCAAAGCTCTTAACATACATATTTTCACATTCTCTTTGTCTCTGGATGATCTACTTTAAGTTGGTACCATTTTAACATTATATTTCTCAAAAATTGCAACACAATTCAATATAATTTGGAATAAGACAAATAATACTATAAATTCATATTGCTCATCTCAAATTGCAGCCTCTTCGCTTTTACTATTTAGAATCTATTTCTTTTATTCAATTTCTGACATTTTTCCATTTCTTATTCCGCTAAGCTAATATCCAATTCAAATTCCAAATTCCTTTGAATGTTCTTTAATTGTTCTAAAACGCTACCTCGACACACCTCAAAATCGAGTGGAAGTAATGTCAACCATTTAGACATGTAAATTTTTGTGCACTTCAATCCGCATAGGAATTGAAATGCTTAAAACCAGCTCTATAAACATTGATGGCAACAATTTAAACTCTTCGTTTTTGTTGACTCAAAACCAAACAAATGAAAATAATAATAAGAAAAAATTAAAAAAGGTTACGCCATTTGGCAACACAAATGCTGGCCGTTTAGAAAATCAGCCAATTGTGCAGGTAAATGGACTGCAAGCGACGTTTCGAAGTCGCCCCAAAAAGGGGCAACGACTAAAGAAAAAAAGGAAAGGAAAATGGGGAAAAATCCATTCAAAAAAGTGGCGAGTTTAGAGGCGAATGTTTCACATACAATTGCACAAACGACAGCTGAAAGGGTCATTCAATTTGAAAAGGTTGAAGCCCACCGAGAACCCAGCGTTCAACGCGGTCAGAGTTAATCACTTTTCCGACAGCCTTTCGAACCTATTCCCCAAGGATCTCCATCTCTCACTCTCTCTGTCTCTCTAAAGGTCTTCCAATCCTTTTAAATGCTTCAATCTGAATTTATTAGCTGCACGTGATAGTTGCCAAAGGTGCAGCAAATATACATAAAAATAATACTAAAAAAAACGCGGCAAATAATCCGTGCCCCAAGGCATTTTTAATGCTAATTTATTGCGACGAGCATTCACATGTGGCACGGCAAAGCGAAAACTCGACATTCGCCTCTCGACTCTCGACTTATTTATGAGCTGCAGAAAAGTATTATTTTTTTCCACTTTTGCTTTTCCTTTTGCTTTTTGTGAATTAACAAATCTGTATGGGAATTACATATAAAGCGTTAGCGGAAAAACCATTTTAATTAGTAAAAATTCCCACAGCACGTATACGTAATATATATGTATATATTCGTTTTGCCAAACGCAGCGCGAAATTCCTTTCATGCGATCGCGTGGGGCATATGCGAATTTTTGCGGCACGCTAAGCAAGCCCACAAATATTCAATTAGCTCTATTTAGTTTATTTTACGTACTCTTGTGTTGCACAAACATTTTGCACCCTTTCACGTTTATTTTTTGAATATTTGTGAAGTATGCTGATAGTTTAAAATTTAATCATAAGTTAAAGTGGCGTTTCATATTTATTTTGAATATTTGTAAAGAATTTTGACGTTGAATATTTTATAATATTTTGAATAGAATATTTGAGAAACACTTGGTTCAAAATGTTCAACACATTCAATATTTGTTAAAAATTTGAATAATTAATAACTAGTTGAATAGAATATTGAACAAACACTAGTTTTATAATCTCGAACAACATTTCCATGCTTCACTTTTATTTTGAAATTGACTATTAAATAATAATTTAATTGGAAATTTGTGCAAACTCTAGCTTAAAAGTGCTCCTTATTTCATATTTATTGTCAATAGTTGGGAAGTATTTTTGAAATGTATCAATTCAAAATAATATTGAAGAAACACTTGCTTATAAATGTTGAACGTTTTTGTTCAGAATATTAATAATTCATATCGAATGAATGAACGCATTACTTTTTGTATAATTCTGACTTTTTTTAAATATTAACTTTACATAAAATAAAACTGAATTTATATTCTCGTATTCACCTTCTTCACCTTTATTTATTTCCAATGAAAAATCTACAACATTTTCTAGGAAAATTTTTGTTTTTATCAAGTACCACCTATAAAATATCCAAAGATCAACTTAGCTTATTAGCTTCATCATATTTTATCTCTTTACTTTGAAAAGGATATCGACACTTCGACTTTTCTTGCTAAGTTTCCCAGCTGCTTTTCATTATTGTGCAGCCAAAAAAAAAAAAATGTTGAAGCAACAATAAGAAAAACAACAAAAATGAAAGCTAGCAAAATTATGGTAAAACTTTTCAGCAGTTTAACAATAAAAAGCAAATGCCGCTAGATAGAACTTGCACACAATGCCACGCCCACTCCACACACACACACACAAACACACACACACAGACAGAGAGACAACCGCACATTAGTAGTTAGTGCAAGCAGGCGGCTTCAAACTTTTGAATAAATACAATATGGCTGTGGATTGAGGAGAGGAGGGAGTGGAAAGTAGCAAAAAGGGGGAAAAGAGGGGAAGTAGATGCACGATTGAGGCGCCTCCCCGGGCGCCACTTTAGACAATGAAGCGTGTAATGCTAAATATCACGCTGGCAACCACATCGCCAGCCGTTGCCTGCAGAACTGAAAGGGGGCTAAAAGTGGGTGTTAGAGAGTGGGAGGCGTGGCTATGCAGCATAATTTTGCTGCGCGGTTTGGCAACAATTGCTTTCATTAGAATTTTTCGGAGAGTTGCCGCTGCTGCTGCTGCTGCTGATCCACCTTGGAGAAACCCCTTGATGTTTTTCCTGTTCCCGTTGTTGTTGTTGTTGTTGTTGTTGTTGTTGTTGTTGTTTTGTGTCCTGCGGCCGCAGATACATTATCCGAAATTTGCATAAAATAAATAAATTAAATATGCCAGACATGCGGTGCGCCGTTGGTCGCCTGGTTGCCTGGTCGCCTGTTAGCCGAGCTCTGCTTGACTCGCTTGCAAAACTTTTCATTTTATTATCACACACAAGCGTGGGATTCACATCCCAGCCCAAGGGATGCGGAAGTGGAGTGAAGGGCAAGGACAAGAGCCAACAGATAGACAACAGTCGCAAGCAACTGCACATAGCACCAACAACAACAACAACAATAACTTTGGCAATGGGCAACATTTTGAAGTTGGCCAGCAGGCGATCTGTTGGCTTGTGGCATCAACAGCAGCGGTGGCAAGTGGCAATGGCGATGGCAACGATGGCGGCGATGGCACAGGATGCGCTACGTTGCGTTTGCTTGTCATGCTTCGTTGCCTGATTTTTGTGCTCTCGTTCTTCGTCCTGCGTTCTTTCGCCCCCTGCGCTTCATGCACGACTTGCTGCCGTTGTTGCTGCCACGTTTTTTGGAGGGAGGTGGACACATGGCTGTCCGCTACGAAATTGGTTCGTTTGGTCGCATGACCCGGGTGGCTGGCGGCTTTCGCTCGCTCGCTCTCTCGGGCACTTAAATTTTGTACTCTGCCACTGCCACTGCCTGTTGTAGTTCAATTTGTGCGATGCGGCTTAATGAAATTTAGTTGTTAGTTGCTGCACGTTTATGTGCATAGATTGCTGATAGATGGTGGCTCGTTGGGTCGACGGTGCGTATGCGTGTTTTGCAGGCAGCCAACCAACCAACCAACCAACCACGCAGTCAACCTTCATAAAAGTAATTGCTGTGGCAACTCCTCTTGCCAATGGAGTTAACCATATGGACAACGGTAGGCGTTACATTTGCTTGCCTCGCACACAAACTACGGGGCGTATACGCAATGCTGGCAAAAGTGAGATACGAGTGTGTGCGGAGTTCTTATATGCTAGATACTAGTCTGGGTAAAGGATTATTATTGTTTTTATGGATTGTCATTAAACTAACCGGCTATACAACCGGCTATTATAGAAGTGCATGTTGTGAGCGTTGTTATCAGTTCATAACTAATTAGAAAGCATAATTGTTGTGCGGCTTTCTAATTAAATATCTTCATTTCGGCAAGTCTATAAAAAAAAGTGTTGAGCTATGTTCCTATTCATATCTAACTACAGTATATAAAAAGATATCATAATTTGACTTATTTTGATGTAAAAGTAAGCCATTGTTAATTAAATATTGTGCTCGTAAAAACAACTTCTTAAGTGTCATAAACCAAACAAAATTAATAGATATTTTTATACCCACTACCCAGGTTGACAATCTGGTATATTCCGGCTCTGTGATATATTTTATATGTCAAAGTAAATCGATATACCAAATATAGACTTCGATATATTGTAGTATTTCTATAGTATATTATTTAAATTTAATAGTATATTGATATACCAAATACAATCTTTGGTATACCTTTGTTTTTTTAGTTATGATAATTTGGTATATTTTATACATAAGTAATAACATAAATATATGTCATATAGCCTTCGGTATCTTTCATTATTTTTACAGTATAATAATGTAGTATATTTTAAATGTAATAGTATATCGATACACCAATTAAAGTCTTCGGTTTTTTTTAGAATTTTTTCAGTATATTAATTTGGAATATTTAAGAATAATACGGCATTGTTTAATTTTATGAAATGCTGTAGCTTTCTTACTTGTTTATTATTATTCCTGTAATGAGTTAAATAAATGGTGTTAATAATGGCAAATATGTTAGACAGCAAACAAATGCTGAAAATGTAGGTTTTAAAATTGTATCAATGTGTGACTTATTTGTAAAAGTATGTAAGTTGATTACTATTGCAATAAATAATTACTTCCCTCAAGAGGCAACTACCATTATTACTCTAGTCTATTTACCTAATAATCTGTTTTTCTATGATCTCGGCTTCTTTTCTACCGAGTTATACATCATTTGCAATACAATTTTGAGCATCTGCAGCTGTCACAATGAAATTGCCACTTACCTTGTTGCCTTTTTTGGCTGCTGCTTTTGTTTTTGTTGGCGCTTCAAAAATTTCATTACGTCAGTCATAATTCAACGTCAACAGCAACAGCTCCCCATCCCTTTCGCTCTTTCTCTCTCTCACTCTATGCGACCTTAGTCTGCTCCGGTTATCGGGAGCAGCGGAACATCTGCCTTTTCTAAAATATTAAATAAAGCAATCAAATAAATCTTCCAACATGCCTCATTTATTGCAGATTACCATGCCCCAACTTTCCGCAGCTCCATGTGGCTGCTGTTGCATGTTGAATGCTGGCGATGGCAGCTCCACAAAGTGCAGCCCCGCCCCGATTACGTCCACGGTCGAGGGGCTGTACGCACGTACAAACTGGGGGCACTATCATTATTACAGCGTGTAATCAGCGGGGGATGACGAGGCGGAGCGATGAGATGGGGAGTGTGAGGTAAGTGAAGCTTCAATTACAGCAAATGAGTGCTGAGAGTCGCAGATTATCTCATTAAAGACGCGCACGCCTAAAAGTCGACTATAATATTTTTTAAAATTCTGCTCACACGCACAAGGACAAAGAGAGAGAGAAGAGAGAGTGGAGGAAGGGAGAAGAGACAGGGTCATAGACAGTGACAGAGACAGCGACAGTCACAGGAAGCAGCGCAGTGACACTGACAGTGAAGTGAAGTGTGAGAGGAACGCGACAGCAAACTAAAAACGAATGTGAAGCGAGTTTTTCGGTGGCCATGAAAAAACGGGAAAAGCGAAAGCGTTGCGCGACTTTGCTTGCAACTTGTGCGACACATTCACCATTTTCACTCGCTCGCATTTTCATTTGCCGGCAATTTTCCCACACACTCCAACTCCCAGCACTTTCTCTTTGGACGTCTTCTGCGCTTCTGGTCTATAAATTTATATATGGCCAAGGAACAACAATGTGCGTATGGTTTCCTTTCTCTCTCTCTTTCTGAGTCTCAGTCTATTCTCTGTCTCTATCTGAGCACGTGCTCTTGCTCCCATTACCCCTCAACTCTATTCTCTTCTCTCTCTCTCTCTCTCTCTCTTTTACGCTCTGCTCTCTGTGGCAATTGTTCGCCCAGGCATAAGACCATTTATTATGCTTCAAATTTTTCGGCTGCTGGAATTTTACGCCGTTGTGCAAATGCCATTTTAGAAGATGTTTTATGTGTGTGTTGACATTTTTATTGCGGCAACATGTGTCGAAATTCGTCCTCGTCCTCGTCCTCGTTCTCCACCATTCCCCACCTTTGCTTGCCACATGTGGCACTCTCACACACAAACATGCAGTTGTTGTCCTGTCTGTCTGTCTGCTGGTCTGTTAGTGTTTGTCGTAGTTGTTGTTGTTCTTGCTCGGATTGTGGAATGTGCGACGCGGTTTACATTGTACTTAACAGCTGAGCGTAGCGCCAGCAAGAGTTAAATGTCTGGCTACGATAGAGCTGCAGAACAAGGGAGGAGAAATATAGTGCTTAGGGGGGAGGAAAAGGAAGGGGAAGTCGAGGTCTGGTATGTCAGACTTTTGGCAGGATTAACACCACCACATTTAAAGCGAACAACCAGCAAATGACTTGCTCAAATTGAGGTTTACCAACATTTGAATTAATCATGCAACTGCTTGCCATTCCATATTTAAACAGAAGTTACGAATTTGTTATTTATTCCTCTCTTTTTTTTTGTATGATGCAACTCAACTTATGCATGCAAAAATGTAGCTTTTAATTTTAATGAAAATTACTTTTTAGTATTTTTTAATAGTAATGTTATTCATGAACAGAAAGCGACAACTTTGTTTTAATCATTTTAAAAGCTTTCAAGTCAACTAACGAATTATTAATTACAACCTAATAAAAATGGGCATACTTTCCATTATGCATTGTCCAATCAGCAGTAGCAATTAATGCTTTTTATTCGTTAATCTGTTTTATTTTAATTCTTTTTATTGAATCACGTTCAAACAATAATCATTTTGGCAATACAGCTGTAACAAGTCACTAATTAAATCACTTTAGATATACAAGCAAATAATTACTGTTTATAAATTTAAATTAATATTTTAAATTACAAAAATATTTAATAGTAATAGTCGTGAAAATAGTTAAAAACTTGTAATAGTTGCTACAAAAAAAAATTCAAATACACTCAAACTTTTTCTGTTCCTTCCAAAATTTAAAAAAAAAAGAAAAGAGCAAAATAGTTGCAAAAGCATAAAATGTAACCCAAAAACTTTAAAACAAATAAGCTTAGTGAGGAAATATTTTTTAAATATTTCAACAATTCAATTTTAAAAATGAATTAGAAAACTTTATAGATTTTAAAGTATTTAGTGCGACTAACAACCTGGTATATTTTGACTGACAATCTGGTATATTTTGCACTCTATAGTATATTTTTAATGTAGTACTATATTAATTTACCAACTTCAAAAATAATATCGGTCTATATCACAATGAGTAGCGCACTCTTGACTATAGATTTCATGTTTTTTTATTTCTTCTTTTCGTATTATATTTTTGTATTTCAAACAATAACAAAATAATCTCCAACAAAATAAGAGAACACATTCAAAGTGTAGTGAGAAAATATTTTCAAGCCCCTCATAAATTATACGTTGAATAAATATGCGGCTATAAGGTGTCAAGCACAAAATAAAATGAATAAACAAAAGAGCCGCAGCTTCTCGAAATGTCGGAATGCATCAATTTTGATTAGCTGAGCGAGAGCAAGAGAAATAGCTCTAAAGAATAAAGACAGGAGACTCCACTATATTATAGAAGTGCGAGGAATAACGCATATTAAACAAAGATTTCGCTCTGGAGGACAATTACAATTAAAGGCGCAGCTCAGCAACAACGAAACATCGTTTATCACTTGAGCAAATCCAGTGACAAAGGCCGAAGAGAGAGTCGAGTGGAGCTTGGAGCTTACATTACAAGCGATTAGATTTGATTGTGGTGAAGCAAAGAGAGAGAGAGAGGGAGAAAAGAGGAACAGTTTTTGGTAAGCGGCGAAATCGAGGGCCATAACTCACGCCACAGGAGGAGTGCCATGGAGGAGTGCCACTGAAATTAAGGAAACAAAGCACAACTACACGAAAACGTAATAAAATCATAATCGTCGGATCAACACAGTCATCAGCGGTGTCACAACAGCAGCAGCTCCTCTATAGATGATGATGCCCATGGACTTGGGCGAAACTCAGCGGTAATTACAGTAATAATTCAAAAGAGATTTGCTGCTCGGAGAAGAAAAAAAAGCAAAAACCTGTACAGAGACAATGAAAAACAGTCGACAGTCGGAGCAATGCAATGCAGCGCACGGGGGCGAAAAGTGGCAATTGCCTGTAACGACAAGGACAACGAGGAAAGCAGACAGCAGCGTGACTCCCAACTCATGTCACACCACCAAAAAGACAGAGCTAGACAGGACACAAGGACGCCCACGCACATGGCTGGCAATGTTGATGTGCAGCTTCCGGCAGCTAAGCGACGCACAGGTGCAGCCCCAAAGCAAAGTCAAAGGCAACAGCAGAGAGAGATAGACTAAAGCTTAGCCAAAAACAGAGACGGGGAAAGGAGAAAGGGAGCAAAGTGCGCAGCTATGTGAAAGCGAGGCGCCCATAAAAACTTCGAGGAGTGTGATGATGAAAAATGCGACAATGAAAATAATGCTCGGCACACGCATAGAGAAGAGTCAGATCCAGAGCCAGAGCCAGACTTCCACCTTCCTCCTTCCTCTCTTTGGCTTCCTGCTGGCGCCGCAGACGTCCAGTCAGCAGGCCCCAAAGCACTTAAAGACACAGTGCCAAAAGGTTGCAGCGGGGTGTGAAAAAAAGTTTAAGTGGCAACACAAAAATCCATGGATTTACTTTTATGCAGCACAGCAGCCGCATCGAGTGAAGGTAGCTTCCTTCATCCTTCAAGCAACCACTTTGGCAGTGCAATCTGAGGCGTTTGGCTAACTTTTTTACGCTGTGAACTCCCTTTATGACTTTTGCCGCGTCAAGTTGTTCAAAAGTGTCAATATTGCGTTCAAGCATCACGTGCCCGCACCTGGCAGAGTCTCTCCTCTTCCCCTCTCCACCCCTCTCCTGCCCTTGCAACCCTCTCCAACCCTTAGCATAACTGTATCCAGCTGTCAGCTGTTCTATAGATGGGGATTAGCGCGCCCGTTCGTACGTTTTTCGGTCCACTTTTAGCTACTTACTCCAAGTACCCAAGTACTCACTCTAAAACGCAATACGAAACTTTTTTCGTTGATCCCTCAGCATGAGGGAAGTAGGAGAGGGGGGGCGAGAAGGAACAAGAGCAGTTTGTGTAGACAATACCCGATGCCAAAAAACAACAGCGAAAGTTGGCGCAAATGATACCAATAAACAAATCCCATTATACACGGCGTATCAGCTTTTCGTTCATACTACGTGATATGACTGTCAACAGATCACAAAAATAATATTGTAGTTCAACAGCAGCAACAACATCAACAACAACAACAACAATAACAACATACACACAAAATAACACAGCATAAAAATTCGAGAGCAACGAGAAAAATATTGTCATGATAGATTGAATTGCCTCTGATATATTTTTGGAAAAACTAAAGCGCTGACAATGCCATTTGACAAGCGCATAAAAAAATATAATATAATATATTTCGCTCATTCTTTAGAGCCATTAGATTGGCAGAAAAACTAATAAAACATGCTTGAAAATTAGAGAAAAAAATAATTTTGGGCAGAGATATTTGAAAGGGCTTAAAGGAAATATTTATTAAAATTTCTCTAGATAGATTATACGTTTTAGTATTGAAAAGAAAATGAATTTATTAAGGTATCCAACATTTTATTTTGTATGTGTTTCTTTTAATTTTGTTGTAATCTGCAAATTACATTGTTTCGCTACTGAAGCTTTTTTCATACTATATTACAATTTGAAAATGTTAATATTAAAGGAACTAATTTGGTAGATAGATAGTTACCAGCATTAAGAAATTTTGTAGCAACTAAAAATGATAAATTAATTTTACGTAAAACTAAGTTATGGGAGTTAAAATTGAATAATATTTTTCTTAGGTTTATTATGTGATTTAATTTAGTCTAGATTTAGATTTTTATCATTTTATCTGACAGATGTTGCAATTACTTATAGAAAAATTTGATTTTTTGTTAGAATTTTAAAACATTTTAATGAAAAAAAAAATTTCAAAATTTAAAAGATTGTTTGTAGTTGTTTAAAAAGGTATTTTGCAGATTTCGACGAAAATTGTTTTAAAAAAAATGTTAAGGAAAAATTTCAATTTTTGGAATTTGCATAAAATTTTGTTCAAAAAGTGGAGAAAAAAATGTATTTTTTTCAATGTACACATTTTTTTAATAAATTTAGTCGACATCTGCGAAATATTAGTAATTAAAACTGCATCTACAGGAAATTGTAATTTTACAATTTTAAAAACAAACCTGTTTAAAATCCAGCGCAATTAACTGCAATTTGCAAGTGCAGTTTAAGCAGGCTGTTGACTAACATATTTTGTAAGCCTCGGCAAACACTTAAGCTACTTTGTGGGCATAAATCTGAAGTAACTAAGTAAAATGCACTACACACTATAAAGTCGCAGTCACCAGCTGAGGAGCAAGAGAAAGCGTGCGGGAGGCAGAAAGTTTCTTTTTAATGAACTATGCATTAAAAATATGTGCAGAACTAAGAGCATTCATTAAAAAAAGTTTGTGCTTTAAATAAAGACTAAAGAGCATGATGTAGAGTCAAAGACTTTCTGGGAGGAGGAGGACTAATAGAAGTAGAGGAACGAAAGAGAGGGAAGGGGAAAAAGAGTTCCCTTTTCCCAGCCAGTTACAGCCGTCGCCACACTAAATCCCAAGTAAAAGCTGCAAAACTTTGCGACTTTTCGGCCATTCATCTTCCAACTAATTTCTGAGTGGACGCACGCACACTCCAAAAGGACGTTCAGTTCTCTCAAGTGGACCAAGTCGAATCAGTTAGGATCAGCATACAGAGAGAGAGAGAGAGAGGCAGAGAGAGGCTGGTCGCCACACTTAAGTGCTTAAATATTATTCTTTGTTTTGCTGGTTTTCCGACAGAAACCAGGAAAACACTCAAGTTAGTGGCCATATCCGTTAACGCTTGCCTAAATATTATTTAAGTTAAATGTAGAGAACTTTGTGAGGAGGTTGAGAACCTTTAATGAGGTTTCGGTCAGCTACCCCCACGAGCTGCCCCCCACTTTTCCCTCCTTTCTCACAGGTGCTTCTTCTATCCGGTCAACTGCAGCTGCTGGCGACTTTTACAACTTCTGCTTCTGTTCTTCCGCCCAAAAAAAACTTTACGCTGATTAAATGCGTTGTCCGAAAAAGTCTTTCTCTTAGCCAAAAGCCAAAATCTAAAAGCTGATTTTCCACTATCTGAAAACTACCTTTTCTTCCTTCCCCCTCCCATCTCTTAAGCCTTCGTTTCAATGGAAACGAAGTCTGCGCAAAAGATATGCAAGTGGACAAAAACTTTAAAATCAGCAAAACCCCTTATCTAATTGCTTTGAAAAACTTTTTCGACCGCCATTGAAACTCTCTCTCTCTTTATCATTTTGAATGCAAAAGTCACTTTTGCGGAGCTGTGGCAACCCAAAATGTGTCTGGACTTGGGAGAACTTTGTGGCAAATATGAATGTGTCACTGATATGACCACATATTATGTTAAACTGGGTAAACTTGGCATTTTTATCGTATTATTTGAAGATGTAAGTCAAAGGAAACTTATATTTGTGTAATATGCAAAACGCTTTCTTAACAGCTGCTCAGCATAACATAGTTCTGAGCGTTGCAAATGTATTTATTGATCAAATAATCATTTACTTCATAGTTAGAACTATTTCAAATCGATATGAATTTCATGTTGTGAATTTCGATTACTTTTGGAGTTCAGAGCTAATCAACACAACAAAATGTTTGCCCAATAGCTGCTTAGCAAAGTTGTGAGTTTACAATTATATTTACTGAGTCAATAATGATTTACTTCATAGCAAAAATAAATAAAAATTGAAATAAATTTAAGTCACTTTTGAAGAGTTGTCTGTGAATGTTTAAAATTCATATTTTTAGTATCAATTCCTAAGAATAATTTCTCAACTTTGTAATATCCAAAGCTTAACATATGCTTAGATGCAATTTCAGTTAGATATTTTATTGCTTTTAGAACTCAGTGTAATTTTAGTAATAAATATATTTTGATGCATTTCAATCAATTCTTAATATCAATCAATTACAAATAATCAAATAATTAATTTCTCTATGGCAATAGCTTCAATTTAATATAAATTTATAACATATTTAGAGTTTATAGTTGTCTTTTTCAGGCATAGTTATAAATATTTCAATTGTAGGCAATAAGTTTTAATTAGCAAATAGTGTGACTCGCTTTATTATTGTCATTTATATCATTGTAATTAATTTAATTCATTTACTAAATTTGTTCTTTAATGTACAATATTCAGATATATCTTTCTCATTTAAAATACCTTTTTAAACTGCAAGTAAATCTCAGTGAAATCAACAACTATGGCAACCGATTTTAAATCCTAGTTTGTATACAAGGCAAGGCTTTGGCTTGGCTTTGCAAACTATATTTTACATTTGAATTTTTACCTTTGGTCTAGCTGCTGACCTGAGAGACTTTCATATTGCAAATGCTCTGGCGACTTGCCAACAGATATAAATCCACGACAATAGCAAACGTAGTAAGAGCAGAGGTAAAGGTAAAAGTCAAAAGCGAGAAAGCTGCAAGAAAAACTCGACTAAAATCCTGTGAGGTAGCTAAAATTTAATTTCAATTAAAATATTTACAAACGCCTTGGCAACAACAAGCAACAAGATATGAGCACAGAGAGCGTCAAAGGGCGCGACCCAAAGCCAAACTCAGAGCAACTTATAAGAGATTCGGAATGAGGGAATCTTAAGCCCGGATGAGAATGCTTTTCATAAAAATTTCAGCAAGTTTATAACAAAGCGCAACGGGGTAGCAGCTGGATAACAACAATAACTCTGAAGTACGACTACATACTAACTTACCAACACACACATTCATATGTATGAGAAGAAAGAAGGTTTTTGGAGAGCAGCCCCCATGCGGCTTTTATTGATTAAAGTTGAAGTTGCACGCACTGCGAGCGGTCGCACTTTGTTTGCCAAGAACTTTCTTAATTTTGTTGTAATTTCCTTTACGCTGTCGGAATTTCTATCTGCGAATTTATGAGCAAACCCGCTCACAAACTATTTTTATTAGATTACAAAAAAATAAGCTAAATATACGCAGATCTATGTAAGCGTGTGTGTGTGTGTGTGCGGAAGGCATAACAACAATGCGCGAAAATCTCTTGGCGTAATTTTCTCTAACAATTTTAATCGCATTTGCGAGCACTGAGCAAAATATTAACAACAATGTTGCGAAGCCGTCGCCGCAGAGGGAGGCAGACAGCAGGCAACTTCACAGAGAGAGTGTGGCATCCACCGGAATCTGTGCTCTGGTCCGTGGATCTCTCTCTTGCAATGACGAAGCGATTTTCATTACAGAATTATTCGTGCGTAAGAATGCTGCTGTTGCTGTCGGTGCAAGGGCGGCATTTTCAATTTTCCAAGACAATGTTAATTTATTATGAGTTTGGCAATTCGTGTGCAAAAATAAATAATAGACATACATATCTAATTGTATGTTTGTTTGTGCACATTTTACAACAACAACCAGATCCATAACAACAGCAACAACAACAACAACAACAAAGACAACTGCCAAGCACAAAACCCAGAAAATGTCAATTGAACTTTTGCATAGCATACTTTTTAGGGCTGAAATTATTTTGTGCGGCAAGTGAATGATTTATGTATTTGATACCCAGTTATTGTACTTTTACTATAGGCTATGAGGGACTAAGCTAGAAAATGTATAACAACTTGAATATAAAAGTGAAATGAATATTAAATTCAGCTTTTAAACATTTTGATTGACTTGCTCAAAACTCATTTCCGTTTGTCATTAAAAGCATAAGATAACTCTTGAGTCCGTCATATCGAAATTGAATTTATGTATTTGCTATTTAGCTGTGCTTCTTTTTTTCTTTGCCCGCCACTCGTGCTGAATTTTTATTGCTTGATTTAATTATTAATGCGACCTGCAGATGTCACGAACACGAAAAGGCAGAAAAAAATAATAGAGAATGGAGAATGGAGAACAGAATGAGCCCCCAACTCCAAACATCAATACTTAGCTATGCTTAACCCTACCGTGCGGCACATTTTGACGCGTAAAAACAAAAATGTCTACTTCCCTTCTTCCCTGAGTCGTCGCAAAGGTTCATTGAAGCGGCAACGGATTGCATTTTTTATTATTTATTTCGGGACTTACTTCTAGGCAAAATTCTAGATAGCAAATGCGAAATGCGTTTGCTGAGACCACGCCGAAAAAATTCATAATGAAATATTTATGGCCATAAAGCAATGCGGCGTTGGCCTTTCCATCATCATCGGAAAAGGGTCGCCAACATCAAGAAGTTGCTGGAGTAGATGAGAAGTAGATGGGGAACGAAACGGAATTGTACCATAAACGGAAGTCAACGCAGCTGTCTGGAAAAGATTACGATAAGAGGACATGCTTTTTGTCCTTTTGACTGAGACTGTTTTTGCAAGGAAGCAACAAAAAAAACCAAGAAAAAAAGGTGTGGCAGTGTAGTTACTCAACTGCTGAGCTGAGGTTAGTTTTTATAGAGCCTCAAAATGGCAGCAGAATAATGCATGAGAGCAACTCGCCATCGTTTTGGGTAGCTGTCAATGTGATTTTCACAAGACAAGAAGCATATCAATATTTTATTATCATATAATATGTTTATTTACATTTCGGATAATTTGATGCAGCTGTTAGCAAACGTGATGCGAGTTACGATGGCAAAAGTGTTGAAGAACTATCATGAAATTGAAGCAGCTGCTTAAAGTATTTTTAGTAGAAAAACAAGTAAGAAAGGTACAGTCGACTGTGAGATACTCGTATTGAATAATAGCAAAACAGTGCGGTATTAGTTTTAAAATAAACAAATTAAAATGTTTGTATGTAATATATGACAATACCGAATGCTATATTTGGTATATTGGTTTGTCCTACATGCAAAATATAATACATAGAGGCACAAAGTTATAATAACCTTCTACCCTCTGGTATGAAAACAAAAATGGTTGAGAAAAATTGATTTTATGCCCAAAATATATCTGCAAACTATTTTTAAATGTTTGTCAAGCTTTAGTTGACTTTTAGTTCTGGCTCTTGGTTTTCTTTAAAATGAAAACAAATTTCTATATTCAATTTCATAATTTCATTTTTATTTTAATTGATAAGAAATGCTTATTTAATCTCAAATTTGATAAGCAAAAAACTATCAATTTTATTTCGGTTTCAACTTTAAATATCTATAAAAATGTGTATAAAGTTTTGGCTTTAAAACTTTCGCCCCACAAATGCAGTTTAGCATCATAAATAGAGTAGACGGCTTGAAATGATTTTGGGGCGTTTTCAACAGCTTCACATTAAGTGCGGAGTGCACATAAAGTACATCGAGAGACCCCAAAAACAGTTAACATAACTCATTAAAATGGCCATAAGGGGGAGAGTGTAAAGTAAAGAGAAGGGAAGGGAGAGTGAAGAGGGCGTCGCCCAGTAAATACAATAAATATGGAACTAAATCAGGCTTAAATGTGCTTAACAATTTTGAACAATAACATGGAAAACCACAAGTGCAAAAATGCCGAGCACTCCAGACGCCTTTAACGAGCCGTAGCCATAACCCAGGACCAATGTGCCTACGCAGCTCCAGACAGAGCAGAGCAGAGCAGTCGCAAAGATATTGGCAAGGAGTAAGGATATTTAAGAGGTGGGGAGGGTGCTTTTGGTCCCTTGGCCATATGTCAGGGTCGAGAAATATAACGCACACAAAGTGCTCATTACGATGGACGTTGGCAAAAAAGGTATCGTGGAAATAAATTTGCACCTTAACGCCTTTAAATGCGCAACGCACACACATTCACACACACCAGCACACACTCACAGTCAGTAAGGTGTAGAACATGGTGTTGCCAATTACCCGGAAGTATGCGAAAAGCTTATGCGATAAATTCAACAAAGTGCCAAAAAGGTATGCATCGAGAATGGAGGAGAAGCAACAGCAGCAAGGCGTCTGGCTGACTCCTTGGCAAGAGGAATAAAATGAAAATAAACTGAGCGACCCGACAAAAGTCTAAGGATTTTTAAGGTGCACAGACACAAAAAAAAACCTAAAAATACTTTCTGCAAGGGTTTCCGACCACGAAAAGTCGTCTGGGTCTTGCTTCTGCTGTTGCTCTCAACTACTTACTACTTCCACTCCGACTTCAGCTGCTGCTGCTGCTGCTGCTCTGTGGCTTCCAAGTGCTTGGTGTGGCGTCATTGTTAGCCACAAGCAACTAGGAACTCGCAACACGTAGCCAGCACCTGCGGCCATTGAAATGGAAAGGGCAGCACAGTACAACGTTGCGTATGTGTGATGTGTTTGTGTGTGTTCGTGGCGCACATTTACGGCTGCCATATTGAAGGTTAAGTTGCCAGCGAGCGCTTTAATAAAATATATGTATATATATTTTGTATACCTTGCTGCTGTCCCTCTTCGTTTTGTTGCTCCGATGACATACGCATATAGTTTAAGTCCGGGAAAATCCCCTCAGTTTGATTGCATCTTAAAGAGATTTCATTAAAATTTACAATCTAAGAGCAAAGCTGACGGCCATAAAATATTACTGATATTGTATACGCTGCGTTCTGTTCTTGCCGCTTCCGGTGAATGTTTTGGATGAACCAAAGCGTGAAATATGATTGTAATGCGCTACGGCGGAGAATTGAGGGTATATTAGTTGGGGAAGCTTTTTAAGAAGCATTGTTGATTATTGTTGTGCTGTGATTTTTATGGTATTTCATTTGCTTTTCTGTTTAATTTTATTCCAATTTATATATTATATATTATATTAATGAAACATATTGCTTAGGTATTACAAGTTTATCTTTTTTCCTATTCTAATATTTTAATTTTTAATATATTAATTATTGTTTATTGTATATTTTATTATATTATATGTATTATATATGTATGTTATATATGGAAATATTGCAAGTTCTTCTAAAATATTCATTGTCATGGTCCTTTCAGCATTATCTTTCCTCTTATTAATGTGATTTCTCCCGCTTAAATTTCTCAGTTTCTCTATTGCATACTTTGTGCTTATTTGTTTTGCTCCTTCCTTTCCCCATCACTCTCTCCACTTTGCGCATTTATGGCCAGCTCCTTTAGCACTATTCATTCTGAAGATGGCTTTCCTAGACAGAGCGCACCTGTGCAACGCTCTGAGCGAACCGCAGGCCTCGCTTTATTACCTGAACATCATTTCACGCTAACCTAAGCGCAAATTTTGTACATAAGCCGCGACCAGATTCTCCAACACACACACACAACAAAAACTCACCCTCGCTTCCTCTCCCTTGCCACGGCTGCTTTTCATCACCGCTGTTAGCATCTCAAGTGGGTAAACACAAGTGTAGCTTCCCAAAAATGGGCAATCAACTTCAAATGGCAGCAAGACCCACCTGGCCAACGTCTTTCAGGAGTTTCCTTTCCCTTCTCCTTGTTGTCTTGTTACTTTTTAATACTTTTTATGATTATAACAATGTGTAAGGCATGCTGTGCAAATACAAAACAACTTGTTTTCATTTGCCACACAACAAAGATAGCAACAACAACAGCTACAAAAACAACAACAGAGAAAAGAACAGCGTGATGGAAAATAATGAAAATCTCACTGAAAGTCGCTGTTGGATTTTATCCGCATTTCTGTTTTTAGAGTTTCACCTTCGTTTTAATGCTCATGCTTAGTTTACACTAAACAAGCAAGCATGCAAGCAGCATCCCTTAACCCGACTCCAATTTATATATGCCATAATATTGCGCATACGACGCGTGCTACGCCACGCTTGTAAACAGCCTTTGCTGGCTTATTATGTGTATGTTATGTGTATTTTGATAGTCTTTTCGTGTCGCCGCTTGTTGGATTTCTGCTTGCTGCGTTTAATTGTTAACATTTCATTTAAGCCACACTCACACCCACACGCACACACATACACGCACACGCATACAAAGACACCCCCATGAGCTTTGCCGAATATTCATTTATCAAAACGTTGCCCGCATTTTGGCGCCCGCCCAAATGCTCAAAAACTGGCTGACTGGATGGCTGGATGGCGCCATCAGTAGCAGCATGTCAGGAACTTAGTTGAACTCGAATCTAAATCGTTATGTGCAGCAACACACACACACACATAGATACACACACTTGCCACCCTGCGGCCTCAGACCAGCCATGACGTTTGCGTATGTCAAAGTTATCTAAATGAAAAATTGACTTTCATACACTCAAAGTGAGTTGGAGTTGGATGCATGTGTATGTGTGGATGGAAATCAACGTCGCTTTCAGTCGAGTTTCCGTTGCGTAGAATTTCGCATTTACGCATTTCCTATTTTAGATGATATTTCATACTTTTGTGCTGACAGCGCGGCAACAAACCAACCGCTGATGATGATGCGCCTTTATTATTGTTGCTCTCTGGCTTTGGCTTTTTGCATACATACAACATATATACGCATAAATCCTCTGACTCCATACACATCCTCTCCTTCTCCTTCTCCTCCTCCCTGCTGACTTCTGCTGTGGTCTATCTGCCTCCATATATGGTAGCTCTGTCTGTTTGCCTTTGGGATTATCAACTCATTGTGCCAAAGACTCGCATGCATTTGCTTCTCTGCCTTTCTTCACTCCACCACCACAAACCAACATTCCCTTCCCCCTATATAAGTAGCAGCTTGTCTGTCTGCGTCTTTATCCATTTATCCATTTACTCATTTGACAGTTTGTCATTCCTTGTCTCGTGCTCAGCAGAAAGTCAAACAGTGTTTTCAGTGCCTTAAACTGTTTGCTTTTAACCTAATTGCTGCTATTGGTTTAATGAGCCAATGAATGATAATGAAGATAATCGCTGCATAACTTTAAGAATCAAATTCGTCGACTATCATAATTTGAATAATAATGAATTCTGGTCTTTTCTTAAATAAGATTGTGTTTTATTTCGTATAAATTTATATATATTTCAATTAAGTTTAAATACAATAAGTCAATTATTGTCACTTCTTTCTTTCAGGCAATTTGGGAGTCTAATAACTTAAACTTATCAAGCCAAAATCAATTTGTGAACACTGCCGAAAACTTATTGTTCTATTGAAGAAACTAAAAATGTTACCAAATATGAAATAAACACTCTTATATTATAAATAGAATTCGTGACTTTCGCATTTTTCTTAGATCATTTATTTAGATTCTTAGTTGACGGATTCTTTTTTCATGCAGATCGAAAGAGTTGGTCCAACAATATGTGGTCATTGAAAATACGGCTGGATAAGGACAAGCTATGGCTATTATTCATTCAGCTTAGATGCCAGCATGTGTGCAATACAAAACGAATATTGAAATATTCGTAACCATTACTCCGCCAAATCCCTAAAGATCTGACAAGGACATACATTTTAATTATCAGGATAATCAGTGCTATGAACTGGCATTCAAGGATTTTAAAAATCTATTAAAAAAATAACTACAAATTTTTCAAATACAACTGAAATTTTTTATAGGGGTCGGCATAGAAAAATTATGTAAATTTCAGAAAATCGGCTGTATCTCGGCCATTTGAAGGACGATCGTGATGTCCTTTGGCACAAGGATAACCCTTATCAATACAAACTGATTGATATACTAATATGGGCGATGGTCCTGCAAACAACTGAGTTTCAAGGACTTTTTTGCTCACAAAAAATAACGTATATATCGGCCGTATCCTGTTCGATCCTTTCGAGTCCTGTGTCAAACGAAATCTTTTGATGAGGCCTCTTATCCTGCCAAAGGGCATTCAAATCGCGCTTGTAGTTCTCGAGTTATTTTGCAATTTGCAAATTTTACCATTTCCTCTTAAGTCACGGGACAAAAAATTACAAGTGTTGGATCCTTAGGTAACCCAATATTTTTTGATGCCAAGCGATAAAGTTTGTCCTTGTGATCACAGCAGTATGTGTCCTTTAAAAATATGACAGGATATGGCCAAGTTATGACCGCTTTTCTTTTAGCTTAAGTACTTGCATCGGTGCCCCTAAAAGTATGCAATGTATAACGAATAAGGCTCACACAATATTCGTTTCTTAGCCATAACTCCGTCAAGTCCTTAAGGATCTTAGACGGACATACCTTTTTTTATAATCAGGTTAATCAGTGCTATGAACTGACATTCACAGATTTTAAGAACCTGCTAAAAAAAAAGGAGTTCAAATTTTTCAAATACAACTGAAATTTTTTTAAGGGCTACCCCTTAGAAAAATTGTGAAAATTTCAGAAATTCCGCCGTATCTCGGTCATTTGAAGGACGATCGTGATGTCCTTTGGCACAAGGATAACTCTAGTCAGCAGAAACCGATTGGCATACTCAAAAAGGCGAATATCCTTAAAGCAACAAAGATACAAGGACTTTTTCCTATACAAAAAATAGTGAATATCTCAGCCGTATCCTGTTGGATCCTGGCGAGTCTTATGTCAAACGGCTTCTATTAATTAGGTCTATCAACCTGCCAAAGGACATTCAAATCGTCCTTGTAATTTTTGAGTTATCAAGGATTTTGTAGTTTCAAGCATTCCAACAGCTGCTAAGAAAAGTAATTTTTTTGTTGCATACTTTTAAGATGACATTGTATTGCATACTTTTAGGACGTCTTTAATGAAAATACTTACCATTACTTACCTCTTCCCGCGATTAATAGATTTGTGCGTTCAAAATAATATTTTTTGGGATGTTTTTTTCTTTATTAATGTTCTTTGTGTTTGTTTTACAACAAATATTAAAGTAAACTAAGTCGTAGTCATTAAAAATTATTTTAACATGTTAGCCGAAGGCCTTAGTCTCAATAAGGAATTGTATTCGTTTTTGCGATAAAATAATAATAATAATTTAACATGTTATTAACATTTGTTTTTTAAAAATATTTTAAATATGTAAATTTATGGATGTCGTAATTCAATTAGTCCTTTGCAAGATCAAAACGCCGGCTGTCTTTCGGAGAAGTCCTGGAAAAGAAATATGAAATTTAAATTCAAATATTATATATACATTTTAAAATAAGTTGCTTATCAATCTGCATCAAGCTATGTAACTAAATACCATATTGCCAGTAAATGATATATGCTCATATTAAAAAGTAATTTAATGTGACGGGAGGCGGCAATTTGAAATGTAACAGCTCCTACGTGCCTGTGCTAGAAATTTGAACTGTCAGCCTAAAATTATGCTGCAAAATTGTTGCAACATCAATCAAATTGCTGATACGCAGCAAGCACACACAAAAGGGCACAAAAGGGCCAACACAATTGGCCTGCAAGCGCAAAGGGCCATAAAAGCCAAGACATAAGGCGCCAATAAATTGTTTTTGTTTTTTTTTTTTTTTTAGATATTTTGTTTTTCTATTTTGTGCCTTACATTATGTGAGCGCAGAAAAAAAACTGGCAAATAAAATAAATTGAAAAACATTTAGCTGTAGCTGCCATCAATAAGCGCTGACAAAGACGACGCTGCCAACAGCTGAGACCAGGAAAATACGAAAAGAAAAGCAATAAGAGATGAAACGAAAAGTTCATGACATTACTGCGAACTAATGTTGATATTGGCTTGCTACAACATCGACGTCGTCGACAACTTGACTCGACCCCAAGCTCGACCCCAAGCTCGACCCGGAGCGACCCGAAACGGAGGGGACCCCAAACTCAAATAGACATAAAAAATATAAGAAATCATTTTAGCCAACTGCATTTCTGGCAACATTCTCAATTCGTGTCATATGTGTGTTGTCCTGGCAGCTGCTGCGCTGCGCTTTTTTTCTAGCTTCGTCGTTTGTTCTTGTCGTTTTTTATGCCACTTTAAATTAGAGCACATTTCTATGATTGCCTTTTGGCCGGGCCATAAACTGCGACAGGCGCCACTTGGTTCAATAGTTTTGTTTGTTGTCTACTTGGCAAAATGCCAACACCAACAACACTCTTGCAACACTTGCCAGGCAACAGCTGCGACTTCTCAACAACGCCTACGACTCGGCCTCAGTCTATGCCATTGTCCGTTTGATATGTTTGCAAGGATATTCGAGTTGTTGTTGTTGTGACTTTTGCTTGCTGTTGGCCTACTGCTTTGTCTCTTTGTCATTGATATCGCTTTAGACCGGGTTAAGCGAACAGCTTAAAGTCAAATGACAGTGAGGCTGACTCATAACAAACACTAGACCAACAACAGCCGCTTAATCTTCTTACGATTAGCAACTTAAATTCCAACATCTCAGACTTTGACTATTCTAAGCTTGCAACAACTATGACCCCTTGATCTAAATATGCCTGCTAAAAATTATTGATTAAAATGAATGACTGGCATTTATTCCTGCCAGTTTCTCCCCTATTCTCTCTCTCTTTCTTCTCTTTCCCTCCCTGGTTGTCTATTTTTATGCAAAGCAGGCTCGACTTGGGGCAGGTAAAGTCGAAATGTCAAAACTGTCCATCATTTAAATAGGACGATCGATGTGTTTTCTGTGTAAATTACGGTTGGCTCAATAGTGAAATTTGGGGCATATTTATTTAGACCGCAATAACTGATATATCAATTCTTGCACACAGTGATTTTCATTATTTTAAAGTAAAATTTAAATGTAATGTAAATTGTAATGAATGGATATTGAAACAAATTAAAGGCAGAATACGAAGAAATTTAGAAAGCTTTAAAATAAAAAAAAAAATTTTAAAAAAGATATACCAAAATAAAGTTTTAGGAAAAATCTAATAAATTTCTGACTAATATTTTATAATTACAATGAATTTAAATCAAAATTTGTTTACAAATTTGTAAGCATATATGTATAATATTTAAAAGCAAAATTTCAATAAATCGCAATAAATTAAAATTACGAAAAAATGTAAGAAGACATAAAATTTAAAATCCAAAAAAGGTGTAAAACAATTAGAATGCAAATAGCAAACTAACACACATATTTCGTAATGTCAAATTAAATTCTTTTCAAAACACTAACTGATATTGAACCCAAATTGTGATGGCACTTTTTTACATATGGAAAGTAATTACATATAAACTAAAAAAATTATTATTCCTATAAAAAAGTATATTATAAAAGAAAATATGGAAAGAAAAACAGTAATTCCTTACATTCCTTATGCTAAAATCTCTTAATGTTTTCATTTATAAAATGTACTTTTCATACTAAGTTAAATAAAAAGAAGGAAACACATAAACAAAACACATAAATCTACCACAACTGCAATACTAATATTTTTATCTATCTCACATAATCTGTTATCTATTGTTGTGTCAATTTAAGAGCTCAAATCACAATTGATGGATGAATACCAAATAAAGTTCCGCCCAGTTGGAATAGAGCGTAATCCTTGAAGCGAATTTAATCAGCGTTTGCAACGCTTTTATGGCACATCAATCGCGCATTTAGCCAGACAACTCATTCGCAGTGCAGTGAGCAGAAAACGCGCAAAATGCATTCGTATATGCAACAGTTAACGGAAGAGCAGAGCAGAACACCTCACCTCACAATTCTCTTCCCACCAAGCGTGTAACCCATTTGCCTTGTTGGTTCGATAAACTCGTCATGGAGCTGACAACACGATAGCAACAGCAACAGGAACAGCAATAGAAATAGGTGCTATACAGCGGGGAGCAACAATAAAGAGCAACACTTTTTTTGTAGTGCATTGGCAAATGCCCAACGGTAAGGAAGCAATCTCTAACTTAATACGGAAAACTTGTAAACGGTGCAACGAGAGAAATGGAAAAATTGAAAGGCAACCAGCAGCAGAAGAAGGTCGAGTCAGGCAATGGCAATGGTAATGGCAACAGTCAGCGCAATGGCAATCGAGTTGCCCCGAGTCCCAGTCCAAGTCCAACGGGCAGACCCAATCCGAATCCCTTCAAGCGGCCGATGAATGCGTTGCAAAAGCAATGGTATCGAGTGCTGCTCGCTCGACGTGTGGGCTTCGGGCAGCGGCCCCCGCAGGACGAGAAGGAGCTAACCTAGTAAGTGTAATGATGAGTCGAGTCGAGTCTCATCTAGTTTCGTTTCGTCTCGTCTCGCAACAGATCGAATCAAATTGTGTGAAAATTGCAATTTCCTGTTGATTTAATACATTTTACAATCCTGTCTCTCCTTCTCGTTGCCTTCCTCATAGTGCTGACATATGCCATCGACGCTATGTGGCCGCATTCCGGCGCTACAACGAACGTTTCCGCTGGGAAATGGCAATGCATGAACAGATGCAACGCTGTGCCATCGACGCCATGCGTGTTCACAGGTGAGAAAGAGCGAGTCAATTAGCCAAATGCTATTTTGCATAGAGTTGTCGTTTTCGGTTTTAACAATCATTTTTCTGCATAGAACTTTTGCCATTACCACGCTCTGGCTGCCGTTGCACTCGAAGCGGGAAATCAACTCGACGCTGGAGACCCTCGAGAAGGTGCTGTCGGTGAAGGAAAGGCGACGCCTCGAGGAGATACTCAAACGAGGTGAATCTCTGCGAACGCGACGATGACTCGCTCACTCACTCGCTGACTGTCGCGCTTTGTGAGTCTCTTCTCCTCTTTCAGTTGAGCAGCAGCAACACTTTCAAGCACAGCACTTAGGAAACTCTTCACGGACTTCTCTTTCTCGCTCTCTCTCTCTTGCTGAACTTGAATTTCACTTTGTCAGACGGTTCTCGCGTTGTGCTGTGTCGTAAATATTTAATACAAATAAAAGTGCGACTTTCACTTCATTTAAAGCGCAAACAAAACACTAACACACTCTGCTGTCCCTCTTCAACACTGTCTGCCAGTGTTGGCTACAGCTGCAATTTCATCTAATCAGCCACTTAAGACAAGGGAACTTGCAAATGTAAACTTAATTGAGTTCTAAGCAGAAGGGATAAATAAATAGAAGTGAGCTTAAGCGGAGAGACGCTGAAGAGAACGAGAGATGGGACAACTAATGCTTCCATATACTACTCCGACTTAAGTTGCATACTTTGCTTTAGTCTTCAGCAAATATATGTTAACTTAAAACGATAGACAATTTTTTCTACATTGCTTTAACTTAGCTAAGTATAAGTTATATTTGCAGATGTTTTAAGAATAAACGATAATAATAAAAATACAAAAAATTTCAAAATATTAGCAGATAAAAGTTTTTCTTACTGTCAGAATTATGATTAATAATGATTATACGATGGAAACTTTTGTGAAAGGAAATTATCCAATCATGCTACACACATGTTATCTAAGCGGCGTTGTCCAACACTATGATTAGCATTATCCAAGCCAACGAGTTCATATTAATCTAGCCTTGTAAATCTTGTGACTTTCGAGCTTGTGGCACATTTGCATATCTATTATGTTGATAGATTTGCATGGCGCAGAGTCACGGCACAAGAACGAGCAAGAGCAAGGAGCAGAAGGCGCATAAAAAATGGTTGACCTCCCGATGATAAATACCAAACCGAAAGGAACAAACTTAATGGCAAAATGTGAAAAATGTGCACAAATTTAGAGGCTGTCATAGCTCGCATATCTGCACATTATTAACTCACACCCTCACAGGCAGGGGCAAAGCCAAACCCAGTCGTAGCATGAGTTCAGCCTAGGATACAACCAGGTCAGTACATCATAACATACGACCCGAAAAGGAGGTCGCTGCACAGGGGGAGAATTGAGAAAGTAGTTTCCATTTCCGCAGCGAAACGAAACGAAACAGAGCCGAGAGCAGAGAGCAGAAAAAGGAAAAGAAAAGCGTAAAAACATGGGATTATATTAATTTGAATTAATCACATATTTTCCGGCAGACTTTTCCTCTGGAATGTTTTGTAGAGCTGCACCGCATTTGGGCGCTTCTGAGCGAAGGAAGTGGTGTGAGTTTTGCTCTGATTTACAATATTGCGCATACGCAGAGTATGCCGCCCCCGATTCGACCCTAATTGTCTGCATAGTTGCGACGCTTTGAAACTCAAGGCATTTGCCTCATTAATGAGCTCTTAATATAAAGTTCATTTAGATTGGAATTCAACTCTCTGCGGCAACTTGGCAACTGTTTTGCGATTATCCACAAAATTCACGTTTGCTTTAAGCAGTCAGTTACTTACTTAAAGTGCAATGCGGGGAAAAAGTGCAGGGCATCAATTTAGACATGGACCACATGCTAAACCCTCAACTCTTCAATCCTTCTTCAGCTGTTTGCTGGTCAGCGGCAATTTATTGACTGTATTGAGTTCGGAATGGGATATTCTACGTGCCGCACATAAACCGCACTTATCTGGCTGACTGACTAACTGACTGAATGCCTGCTAGCCTGCAACTCCTCTACGTCCTCGTCTAGCTTTCTGCTCACTTCCTGCCATTGAAAGGCGATAGCAGCCAAGTTGAAGAAAAATTGCATGCGGTCTCGAGAGCGAGCAGCAAAATTAATGGCTCTGTCCATGTGCGGTGAGCACCAAAGTAAGTATCCCCTATCCTTGCTCCTCTTCACAAACCCTTTCACTATTGCTTCAGCTGCCCCACGTTCTGACTTCTCCTTCTCCTCCGTCTCCTCTTGCTTGTCTCTGCACTTGCCTGAAGCACTTCAGCTCCAACTCTTAAGCAAATACTCGTAAACGTGCCCGTGGCATGCATATCAAAATGATGTATGCGTGTTAGATATCTTATAAATTTTATTCGCTGCTGCCACGTTTCTCTTTGCTCTCTCTCTTCGTCTGTCTCGCAACAGATTGCATCGAGTTCAGAGTTATTAAACGCTTGACTGATTGTCTGGCATTGCCATTTGATTCTGATTAGGAATGAGCTGTCGCAAATCCTTGTGCTCATCCTCTCATGCTTTGCAAATATTCTCCGCAAATGAGATGCTTTTAATCAACTGCCAGAGGATGTTGAGTTCTCATTAATCATCAGATGGTCTCAATTATCAACTCTGATTATAATTGTGAATAATACAAATTCGTGGTAACAAGAGTTACCTCTTAAAACAACGAGCTATCAACTTATTTGAAATCAATATTTCTCAATAAAAATTCTGCTTCTAAGTACTCATTATAAGATAGTGAATGAAATATAAAATTAAAATTAATAATAGCACATTTCTATTCCCATTCAAGTTCCCTTTAAAATACTTGTCACTCAAAAAAATATATTTTACAATATTCGAGAAATGACAGTGCTAAATTTCAAGTGTACAAAATGATGTGTAATAGTTTTCTCCAGAACACGCTCGACGCCATGGAACAACTAGAGATGGCATTCGAGCAATCGTTGCGAGCTATCGATAACATCAGTCATCGATATCAGCTGGTCTCCAATCTCAAGAGCAAAGCTGACATTCGGCAGCAATCATACGAAGCGGAAATCATGGCTGCCATCACAGAACCCACATTCACCAAGATTTCGGAACCAAAGAAATGCAAGAAACGCAAGAAACTAAAGAGAAGCATCAAAAAGAAATACAGAACTGAAGAATCGCAGACAGATCCAATCGATATTGAAGAGGAAGAATTTGCAAATAACTGCATCTGTAAATATGAAAATAAAGCAGACTTCGATAGTGATTCCTACGATCCGGATGAGGACATGGAAGACTTTTCAAGCACCTGGCACAAGACAAATTGGGATTATTCCGATAAAGAAGAAAAACTTTGTCCTGGCATAAGTCATTATTGTTCTTTCTGTCAATGCGAAACTGTTTGTTTCCACTTGGATTCTTGAACGTAGAAAGTATTTTGTGTTATCGTAAATCATTAAATTAAACAAGTTGATACAGTATGTCAAGAAACTCTTTACACACTGAAAAAAACACATATTTTTTGACTTTGCATGCAAAAATAACGCCTATTGCTATTATTATTCAATATTTTTTAATGCAGATCTATTATTTAGCAAATTTCAAATAAGTATGTACAAAAATAAAAACAATACAACGAAAACAAAAATTTTAAATCAACAAAATATGAGTTTACACATTTTTGACACTGTCAAGAAAGTGTTTACACACTTTAGTTTTCGATTCTGTTTTGTTCTATTTTTCGAAAAACTGTACTTTATTGTTAACTACCCTTCTGCACTATTCGCTATTTTTGCATTCCTTTTCATTCAATTGCGAAATCTTGCTACGCACTTGTCAAAAAGTTGATTTTTAAATTATTTGACATGCCTGGAGCTAGATTGACTTATGAAGTTACCCAATTGACTGATTAAAGTCACCAAATTGAAAAATCAGTAGCTTAGCTAGTGGAGCTTATTGGGGTATCCCAAAAAATAATTTATAATGCTCCATATCGAGCCGAAAATGAAGACAAACTGCAAGCAAAGTGTGGAAATGGTCGAAAAATGGATATTCACGAGCGAGCATACCGCCTTATTATGGGCATGGTTCGTCAAAACCCCCAAATTTTGATCAGAACCCACGCCAAGGAGTTGGAAGAAGGGTGTGACACGGTCAATTCAAATGAAACCGTCCGGCAACTAATTCTGCGGAACAAATACTATTTTCCCAAACTTACAGTCAGAATGATGTTGCGCTGATGTAAGGCTGTTAACGGCTTGTGGCATACTCTAGTTGGTCCATCATTGTAGTATAGCATTTTTTTTGGTTTGGACATAGAATACGACGTCATCCCAATAGTTGTCCGGCGTGATTCTCATGTTAAAAGCCAAAATTTAAGCGTTTTCAACATTTACTTTCGAAATCAGCGGCTTCTTACGCGCAACCGTTGTAACGGTTGAAGAGTATTTGTTCCGCAGAATTAGTTGCCGGACGGTTTAATTTGAATTGACCGTGTCACACCCTTCTTCCAACTCCTTGGCGTGGGTTCTGATCAAAATTTGGGGGTTTTGACGAACCATGCCCATAATAAGGCGGTATGCTCGCTCGTGAATATCCATTTTTCGACCATTTCCACACTTTGCTTGCAGTTTGTCTTCATTTTCGGCTCGATATGGAGCATTATAAATTATTTTTTGGGATACCCCAATAAGCTCCACTAGCTAAGCTACTGATTTTTCAATTTGGTGACTTTAATCAGTCAATTGGGTAACTTCATAAGTCAATCTAGCTCCAGGCATGTCAAATAATTTAAAAATCAACTTTTTGACAAGTGCGTAGCAAGATTTCGCAATTGAATGAAAAGGAATGCAAAAATAGCGAATAGTGCAGAAGGGTAGTTAACAATAAAGTACAGTTTTTTCGAAAAATAGAACAAAACAGAATCGAAAACTAAAGTGTGTAAACACTTTCTTGACAGTGTCAAAAATGTGTAAACTCATATTTTGTTGATTTAAAATTTTTGTTTGCGTTGTATTGTTTTTATTTTTGTACATACTTATTTGAAATTTGCTAAATAATAGATCTGCATTAAAAAATATTGAAAAATAATAGCAAAAGGCGTTATTTTTGCATGCAAAGTCAAAAAATATGTGTTTTTTTCAGTGTGTAAAGAGTTTCTTGACATACTGTATAATAGTGAAAGCAATTTCCTTACTTTTTCCACCTTTTGTAATGGGGTTAACTCTAAAGAACTGCTTGTGCGATCATAAATCTGAATCTGTGTAGTTTCAGTCACGCTTAATAACTGGCAAACAGCATCGATTACCAATAACAAATACAACAATGTGTTGACCATTCCCTTAGCCTCAGTCTCTTTCTCTATTGAACACTGCACGTGAAACAATGGACAAGAGGAAAGCCATTTCGTTATTTACGAGACGCATTTTGTATGGCAACTTAAACGCTAATGGCATAAACATCCGAAACGTGAGAGAAATGTTTAAAATGCCCGCCACACAAACAAGCAGACGAACAAACAAAGTTGGAGTTGGAATCGCAATCGCAATCGCAATCCGAATCCCAGCTAAAGTTGTAGCTGTAGCTGTAGCTGTAGATGGAGTTGAGGTGCAGGAAACAGGATCAGAATCAACCGCCTTCGTGTGGCTGTAATGTAGCCAAAAGCGCGTCTGCCACAAAACACAGCGGAGGACAGCAAATCAAATCTCAAATCATGCACGTTCCATGCACAGTCCAAAACCAGCGAGACCAACCAACAAAAATACAATGAAGATGCATGAAAGGAAGTACCGAAGTGCAAATACTCTAACTTACTATAAATGTTAACAATATAAAAGTAATAAAAATAAAATATAAAAAAAATTGCAGCAAAAATAAAAAATAAATAAATGCAAAAAAAAATACAAAAAATAAAAAAATAAAGTATTCCAGAATTTTAATATAGATTAGTTTGAAAAAAGGAATATCTACATACTATTAAAGTTCACAATTGAAACAAAGAGGAAATATGTAGGAATTTCATATTATAATTTTGAACAATATAAAAATTACAATTTATTATATTCCGAAAAGAAAACTTTGGAAATTATTTAACTTCATGTCGAAAGGTTTAGAGAAATCATCTAATGAGACTTAGAACAATCACAAGAATGTGTTTAATAAATTAGAAGAAATTGAGAAAATAAAAACTCATTCAAAGCTGAAAGAAAAATACAATTATTTCAATCTTTCAATTTAAAATTGAGAAAATAAAAAAAATCATTTAAATCTGATTTCTGTAGCCTTATAAGCACAACTTTGAATGAAATGCAACTATATCCTAATCTGTGTTTCAGACGCCCTAACCAAATCATAATGCACAAAGTTAGAGTATTACAAGAAGCGCAAGCATTGTCAAGGGGGTGGCACAAAAAAGGGAGAAGAGAGAGAAGGAAGAAAGGCGCCAGAGGAAGCGACGCTGCAACTGACTTCAGCACTGACTGACGGCAAATTGTTTGAAAATTCAATTCACACATTTGCCAGTTGTCGATGATTTTGTGCCGTGATTTTGGCAACGCTTTCCGCCGGCTCATCGTGTGGCATGCACTGCTGAGAGACTCTGCCCCTTCTTCGCCTCGCCTTGAATCATTTGAGGTCTGTCGTTTTTAAAATAACTGGAAAATAGCGAACAACGAGTTGTTACAATGTTGCCATCGATAAGCCATCGCGTCTTAGGTCAGACACAGGCTCGAGCCGCAGACATGACATGCCACTTGCTACCGCTTGTGGCAGCATGGGGCTGGCAGACACAGACGGCGGCACGTGCAACGCGGCAGCTGGGCTGTCGATGACTCGGCATCGACTTTCGGGACTTCGACTTTGACTTTGAAATCGACATCAGTATCGGTTGCCGCTTTTGTGGCATGTGTTTTTGGAAATCTGAGGCAGCTTTGCGAGTTTTATTTGCCACATCTACTATTTTGTATGCAAAGAGCTGCTTCAAATTTAATTTATTTACACTGACGTGTTGTTGCTGTAGCTGTTGCTGTTGCTGTCGCTGTCCTGCTTATTGTCTGCAAATGAAATGCGTCTACAGAGGCGAGTCCCCTTGGCCTTGGCATTCTTTTTAAACGAATTACCATTCGCTGGCTTTGATGTTCTCTCGCCTCGGAATCTTCTGCATTTGCTGCTGCCCGTTTTCCAAAAGGTTTTTCTCCAGCTAGCTCTTTTTTTTGGATTTTCTTCTTTTTCGTTTCTTTTTTTTTTGGGTTGTTTCTGCTTTGACGCAAACTTTGCAGACCATAAAGTTTTGACTTCATGCAGTTTTAATGACTTAACGAGCGCTGCGTTTGGCCAAGTTCCTTTTGACAAGGAAACAACCAACTGCCAAGCTGCCAACTGGCAACTGCCGGCAACAACAACAACAACCACAACAGCAACAACATCTGAAACGGCAATTGAAACGGCAGCTAATTAGGCAAACGCGTTCCGATTACCACACAATTTGCACTTTTCCTTTCAGACCGACAAAAAACTTTTCACAAAGTGACTAAACTGTACTGAAGTGAGTTGCTTAACTGGCTCAAACACACAGTCTCGATTCTTGTGAAAATTCAACATGCAATTAATTCAAAATATATCCAACTCACCTGCCAATCGAACAAGAAAAGTTAATGCCTTTTTCCTTAAATACGTTCCTTACATTGCTTTCATGTTGACAAATCCTTTGTAGATGCAACTTTTCTTGCTTGAATTTGTTTGTTAATTACGCTGAAATAAGCAGAAGTTTGGGTTAGTAATAAGCGTTAATAAGTTAACATATAAATAGGTATACTTAACTTTTAAATGTTTAGCATGCTGTCATGAAAGTACTTTTTTGGCACAATATGTTTTAAGTTTCGTTCGTTAAAATCTTAAACAATTATTGAATTTATATATTATAGTAAGATTTTGATTGGATAATTTTCAGCAGTGACTGTTTTTATATCTCTGCATTTACCGAAGTTACTTAACTCTTTAATGTAGAGCTTGTCATCATCAAAGTGCACTTCAATGTTTATGTTTTACAATGTATTTTAAGTTTCTTTCTAACTTCTGATGTCAAGTTATACCAGGGGTAAAAAATAATTCTGTTTACATATTATAATAGGTTCTCGTTTGGATATTTCAATACAATGACTGATATGCAATAAAAATTTACTTGAAATGCTCAAAAACAATGAAAAATAATTTCTAAAATAACTGGTAAACAATATAGGTCTTCAGATATTCGAAAGCAAGATTAAAAATATTTTCATAGCTGGTAAAAATAAAAAGAATTAATAGAGCATAAATAGTTATATAATATTAGTAAAGGACTTCATTATAAACATAAAATTTTGCATGCTGATAAATTATGCTTAAATCTAGACTCCACGCATATGGTATATCTTTCTGTAAAAAAAAAATCATTTAAAATGCTGTTGCTTAATACCTTATCAATACAGAAAATAGAAAAGAAAAATTCACGTATTCCTTATGAATTCGCTTGTTTTTTCACAAATGTTTGTTGTGTGTTTTTATTATACGTAGCTTTAATTTAGACAAATAAATTAAGAATTATACGATATAATAACTATGGTCAACATATGCACGAACTATGTATTATTGCAACTTCATGGCGGGACAGGGGGCGAGGGATTGGGTAAGGGGGGGAGAAGTGGATGGTGAATGAGCAAAATTAGACAATACAATACAATTCCTGTAAAATAAGCACAATATAATTTTGAACACAAAACGAAATGCGCCTGCTGCTGCTGCTTATCGAAGAATAACTTTCATAATGATATTGATGATGATGACACAATGGATGTTATGTTACAATACAATACACAGTATCCAGTTACTCAAATAGTTTTGCGGATGAGTTGTGAATATCGAATAACGTAGTGATTTTAGTAGTATGACTAACTAAATATTCATTGAAGACTGAGTGTGTTTCTTTTGTTTTGTTGTTTAGCTGAGTAATGGGTGAGTGAGTCGCTGTCGTTTTTGCATCGGCATCTGGTCATCGTCATCTCCTCGTCATAACGTTCATAACATGTCTCGGAGCACCTCCTTTTGTGCGGCAGTTAGTTTCTCGGGGAATTGGATGTCGAAGGCCACCAGGAGATCGCCCTTGCGCGTGGTATCCTTGGGGAAGGGCAGACCGTAGCCCTGGATGCGTTTCACAGTGTTCGGCTTGATGATCTCCTGCATGGTGCTGATCCGCAGTTTGTCGCCAGACATTGTAGGAACTTGGAAGACAACGCCGCACAGTGCCTAAAAATAAACAAACATGTCAGATTGAAGCGAATCAATAAATAAATAAATAAAATGCTTGGCTTATCAATCAAATGGCCAAAACAAATACCAAATACTCTCGCCCTCTCTCACACCCCCCCTAGAAAAACAACTCAATATCCTGTAAATTGTAGTTGCTCCCTAACGAAAAAAAGGAAGAACGAAAGAAAGAAGTTGGACAAACAAACGCACATGGGGATTTAACTGAGAATCTATCAATCTTTTTGGGTAATCCTGTTTATGTTCATAGTTGCCACTTGCTACTTGCCACACCCCTCGATATATCCACATATCCACATGTCGCAACATGTCGCCCAGCCTCCCCAGTTCGTTTATCGTCTTCTTATTGTTTGCTTTGTGTCTTGCATAAATCCTTTTTATGCTTTTTATGTGCCTAATTCGTGTTTAAACATCTTGTTGACATCTTTCTCTCTTTTTTTTTCTTTTTCTCTTTCTCTGTTCTCCCTTTTTTGTTCTGCCCAAAATCCACAGTTGTCTTATCTGTTCGGCCTTTTAGAGGCAACCGATTTCATTTGCCCGACTGGACATTCGATTTGTTTAATTGGCCTGCTAAAAGATAGCCATCAATCATGATTTGCCTTAGTCTGTCTGCATTCAACTCCAACTCGAGACATTAATGTCGCAAACTCAATTAGTTTACGCAAAACTTGCCCGTAATTGAAGCCAAAAAGTTTTTTGATTAGCCATGGTAAACGGCTAGTTTAACAATACTTTATTTATTAATTTTTTATCATAGTCAAAGTAAACTTGGAGGCACAGATGAACAGTTTTAAGAAAATATAATGGTGTATAAGATATTTAATGCTGTAAAAAGAAAGGACTGGACAGCTAATTAGAGCTTTCAAAGCGTTCAACTACTTTCGAAAATGTAAAAACCCTGCAGAACTGGAGGTGTCGATTGGCCATGGGTAAGTGCTTACCTCGCCGATCACTACATGGGTACTTACTAGATTAACCCTATAGTAATCGAACGTCGAACCACCTAGTTAATAAATGTATGTGTTTTAAAGCTTAAGTACAAAATAACGGCAAGCATCGCTTTTGTTTTTGTTATTTTGTGGAAAGGGCATACACAAGATTAAAGACAAAACTTTGATTACACTTTACATCGCTGTTTGTTTACGCGTCTTTGTTTTATTTTGTGCTACTCTTTTGTTCAAACGCTGCTGTGTTTCCTAGCTGATGAAATTATTGCAAGCATTTGAGTTGAGAAGTGCAAAGCGGATCCGCGATCAATTGTAAAATATTAAATAAACAGATAATAAAAGAACATCAAGCAGTTAGTATAATGTATAGTTCTACAGTGGAAAGCGACAATGTGCCTAAAGAAGAGGAAGTGGAAATTATGACAGAAAATCTAAGTTAGGGGAATGCGGCCCAAAAAAAGAAGACTATTTCTTTGGTGTTATGATCGGTGAGTACGAGGGTGGGCTGATAAATAGTCGGCATTACAAAGAAAAAACGTTTTTTTTTTAATTTTGCTTTTTTATTTCTCAACATCATCTCTTTTTAGACGTATGCACTTGGACCACCGATCCTCCAGTTTCCCAATACCTTCCATAAAATAGGATTTGTCCAGGTCCTCAAAATAGGCGTTTTTTCACAGATTACCTGTTCATTTGAATGAAATTTCTTACCCCCAAGCCATTTTTTTAAGTTTGGAAATAAATAATAGTCACAGAGTGCTAAATCTGGAGAATAGGGTGGATGGGGTAGAATTTCGTAGTGCAATTCACACAATTTCGACATGGCGACAACGCTCTTGTGAGCGGGAGCATTGTCCTGGTGAAACAAAACTTTTTTCTTCGCCATGTGCGGCTATTTTTCTTCAGCTCCGAATCAAATCGTCCCAAGAGATTGGAATAGTATTCTCCCGGACGGACATGGCTATATCGCCTCGGCTGTTGACGCTGATCAAGAATATATATACTTTATAGGGTCGGAGATGCCTCCTTCTACCTGTTACATACATTTTCTGCCGGCACAAAGTTATAATACCCTTCTACCCTATGGGTAGCGGGTATAAAAATGAATGCGCTAAAAGTCCCGCCAAAATTACCAGTGTTGATAAAACCGCATGAAACTTTCACAGTAATCAGCTAATAGAAAACACTAATCGAATAAAATATTTACGAATTTTTAAAAAATTTTTTTCTTTGTTATGCCGACTATTTATCAACCCACCCTCGTATTTTAAAAGATAATTATTTAAAAATCAATTTCCTCCTTAATCCTTTATTTCCAAATTCAATAACTGAGGACCAGTTGAGAAAGGCCTTACAGCTCAAAAAAAAAAAAAAACGATATTTTAAAAACTCAAGTTGCCTTAAAGTAATAAAAGCATCCAACTTATTAAGATAAAGAAAAATTAAAATTAAATAAAAACTGTAATTGTAATTGTAAATTTTTTTTTAATTTATAATGGCCGACCCCTCCATGGGGTCCGATGTAAGCACTTATTTTACCGGCCGTTCCATGGGGTCTAATGTAAGTAGTTTCTTTAAAGACCCTAATATGTTGCACTATTTCACTAGTTCGTGGGTAATCGATGCGGTGGCGATTGACCCTTTTTGCGGACATTTCATACAAAAACGGAAATTAAAAAACGCATGGCTAGACGCCACTTTGTAAGTAGTGATGGTCTGCTGGTAAGTGCTTATTTCACCAGCAACGAACTAGCGCTTAGAACTGCAGGGAAGTTTATTAAATGATAGTTTACATAAAATTAATTGAATATAATTGACAACAATGAATTATTTGATGGTATGAAAAAGCATTTCAGTTCCTTCAACTACTTTTCAATTTTTAAAAGCTCAGAAAGAAAAAGTAAGAATAATGTAAAACAACTCTAATTATTCTTTGATTATAAGAAACAGTTTTTAAGTCATTTCATCTGCTTTTAAATTGAAATAAGCTATTCAAATGAAAGTAAAAATAATCCAAATAAAATTGAATTAACAATAGTTGAGTAATTGAAGTCACGATCAGAGATCGATCTTTTAATAGCTTTCAACTACTTTCAAATCGACTAAAATTCAACAAAAGAAAAGAAAAGACAAATTAAACAATCTAAACAAATAAAAACAAGTTTAACTTAACATAAATTCTTCACTGTTTGGTGACAAATGTTTACCAACATTAATAAGATTCGTCATATACATTTAAATTGACAACAGCTCATTAAATAAAATCACAAACTGTTCCAATAGAATTAACAAAATTGATTAATGGATAACTCAAAAAAATCTTTTCAAAGCTTTCAACTACTTTTAAATGTAAAAAGCTCATCAGAAGAATGTAAAACTAAACTAAATAATCCAAATCAAATAAACAAAAGGTTAACTTTGCATAAATTCTTCAATGTTTAGTAATTAATATTTATGTAACGATTCGTCATGACTTTCATGTACTTTTCAAATTGACAAAAGCTCGTTAAATGAAAGAACAAACAATAATAAGGTTTTTAAAGGTTTCATTAAAAGAAAGTAAAAACAAATTGGACAATCTTAAACAAACGAAAAAAAGAGTTGAACTTCGCATAAAATCTTCAAAGTTTAGTAATAAATGTTTACCAAAATGAATATAATGATTCGTCATGCTGACTAGTACACGTATTTAATGCGGGCACTGTGTGTCTTTATCTAACCGCGTCTGTGATTTGATACGAAGATAGCCTACTTCCGATCATTGGTCGGTCGCCCACAGCATAACATAAAGCATGTGAATTGTAGTGCGAATCGCCGCCCCACCCAATAAAGAACATAAATAAATTGCGACAAAAGCAAAGTGCACACCTTATGAATATTTAAATATATGTGCCATGTGTGTTCGCCGAGTGGTGAATTTAAAGCGATGACAACATAAACTGATGACGACGGCGACAACAACAACAACAACAACAACAGCAGCAGCAAGAAATTACAACAAACACAAAGAGTAAAACAAAAACTGTCGATGATGACGACGTTGCCGCCAACATTGATATTTTTTAATGGAAATGTTGGAAATGTTGTCGTAAAGCAACGCAAAAAAAATATATATGTATGTAGCAAAGCGGAGAAGAGGTAAAGTAAATCAAAATAAACAACTACAAAAATGTGTAACAGAAAAACGCTTAAATACTTTGCTACCTTTTACGGAAGCTGAGGCGCATAAAAACCAACAAAATGAGAACTCAGGGAATACAAATGCGAATTGTGATTCGGTAACATAAGAGACACAACAACTAAAGCAACAACAACAACAAGTATAACTGGATCAGCTGGAGGGCAGCTCTGAAGGGATAGTCACAAATCTTTAGCCAAAAAAGGCAGCTCGAAAGCTTGTAAAGCCTAAAGAAACGATAAGGAAATCTTTTATTTATTTTAGCTGTTAATAACATGAAATTGAATGAATATTTCTATAATATATACATATATAATATATATATATTTCTAAAATATTTATACAACATACTTCTGAATAAAAGATGAGTATATTTTTAAAATTTTTAAATCTAAATTTAGTTGCGCGCAAATTATGTTCAAGTCACATTAAACGCATGAGTTGCGCTCAAAGAAATAATTCTAAATATTGGCTCATTAATATTTCATTCATTCAACATGTTTAAAATGAAAATGAAAATGCTGCTGAGCCGTAAACACATTTTTAAATAGAAAAATTTGTAAAAATAAATAGATTAAAATAAAAAGTTTTCGACATTGAAATACTCTTAATAAATAAACGATTTCCTAACATATAACGAAATGATTAATTGGTAAATTTAAGCAAACTTAACCATCATAGCGTAGCTTGTTTCATTAATGTTGTGAAACTGCAAACAGCAAAAACTTTTCACTTTTCCGAATACACACACACAGAATTTGCAGTTACGACGCTAGAAAATGACGCTTGGAAAAAGATAAAATGAAATGCATAGACAAAAAGTGTTTGACGAAAAAAAAAACAAGCAAATCAACGACATTCAATCGCATGTCATAAAGCATTTTCTGTGTAGTGTTTTTCATTTTGTTTTTTTTTTTTTTTTGTAGCGAAGTTTTTGACAATGTGAAGGACGACTGACGACTGTCATCAAAATGCAAACGAAACCGAATCGAATGCTTTTGTATTGAGCAACCAATTCGCTGCAATCGAAATAGACTCGAACTCATTCTGCTTTCCAGTCTCTCGCTAAAAACGCCAACCCAAAACAAAACAAAATGAATGACAATAGCGCATGACAGACGGACAACAGCAACAAGAACATCGAGCACAATTTGTGGCGTCTGGCGACCATCAGTAGTTACACAATCATGCCATAGACTTGCCCTGCCATATAGATATAGACATCGACAACAAATACAAATACAAATACAACAACATCAACCCAATATAACCAACGTTCAATTGTTTGGCATTCATCAATTTAGGGAGCTGCATTCACAAATTCTGACGCAGACACTCGAAAGCGTCAACATTGAGCTGTTGGCATTTGCATTCCATCTAAAATTCACAACTATATATCTACATATCTAACTATAGCTCTATATCCATTATTTCAATCATTATTATTGTAGTAGGTCAGTGCCATCAGTGCATCAATATTTTAATGATTCCATTTCATTTGCGACAACAACAGCCAAATACTTGAAAATTATTTCAGAGTTCTATACGATATACGAGTTGAGTCTCGCTCTTTTTTATACCCGCTACCCATAGGGTAGAAGGGTATTATAACTTTGTGCCGGCAGGAAATGTATGTAACAGGTAGAAGGAGGCATCTCCGACCCTATAAAGTATATATATTCTTGATCAGCATCAATAGCCGAGACGATCTAGCCATGTCCGTCTGTCCGTCTGTGTGTCTGTCCGTCTGTCCGTCTGTCCGTCTGTCCGTATGAACACCTAGATCTCAGAGACTATAAGAGATAGAGCTATAATTTTTTTTCGACAGCATTTGTTATGTTTGCACGCAGATCAAGTTTGTTTCAAATTTTTGCCACGCCCACTTCCGCCCCTGCAAATCAAAAAAATCGAATAACAAGCGTAATTTGAAAGCTAGAGTTACGAATTTTGGTATATACAGTAATAATTATAGTATTTATGATCCCTGAAAATTTGGTTGTGATCAAATAGAAATTGTCGAAGTTATTAAAGAAATACTTTTGTATGGGCAAAAACGCCTACTTACTAGGGGTCTGAGTTGCTTTGGCTGACAATCTGGTATATTGTGCCGTCTATGGTATATTTTGAATGCGGTACTATATCGATATACCACATATACTATTTTGTATATTTTTAGTATTTTTGCAGTATATTTGGTATATTTTGAGAATAATACCGCAAAATATATTGCTTTTATTCAAAATGGGTAGCGGGTATCTCACAGTCGAGTTCACTCGACTGTAGCTTTCTTACTTGTTTATCGTAATCGCTGGCGATGATGTAATTTATGGCAAATATTAAATTTAATGCACAGCCGCCAAAAGCCAAACAGCGACAGCAACAGCAACAAATTCAAAAATGTTTGCGACCAATTATGTGAAGTACTTATATGGCGATTTAATTGCTTTATGGGCAGTTTGCTAAGCGAGCAAACAACATTCAAATTGAGGCAAATGCTAAAATCGCTTTACAATCGTGCTTAATTTATTTTCTTATACAAAATAGAAGAAGAAAACGTATCTCTAATGAGTGTAGGAGAATTTTTGAATTAGAAAACGATAAGCGTTTTAGATGTTAAAGAGAATCTAAATAAATTAGAAATTATACTAAAAGAAATATATTCTAAATTTTAAGCTAAATCGAATAACAGTTCAATTAAAACATATATTCTATTTCCATATCAAAAAGAAAACACAGAACTATGTTTTCTATAAATCTATCCTTTTTAGAATTCCCACTATGTACTCAAAATTCCATGCCAAAATCAAAAAGAAACATTTCTTTTTTAATGTATAAGCAAATAATTATAGAATAATTTGTGGAATTAGAAAATGAGTCGGATGCTGTTAAGAAGCTAAATTAATAGTACTATAAAAAAATATGTTCTTTATATATATCGTAAAGATAATTCATAATTCTGTTCAGAAACTAACCTAAATCTAACCTTTTTAGAATTTCCACTGCTTAGAATTCCACGCCAAAATTAAAAAGAAAATCAATCATTTCACATGACAAAAATTTCCTTTTTTAACGGAAAAACAAACAAATGTAATATTCTCATATTGTACCGCACTCGTATATAATAGAATACTATATATGCAAGATATAGATAAATTGCCAAATTCCGAAAGGCATCATAATTATCACGAGTCAGTGAAAAAACCGTGTCAAATATTTCTAAATAGAAGCAACAACATGACACTTTTAGCTAAATCAGAGAGTCAACCAAAATGGCATTCATAATTTATAGAATAGACAGACGTTTTTACGATGGAAAATGCGAAAATGCGAAAACGCGAAAATGCGAAAAACTTTGGCCAAACTGGGCGGCACGACTGAGACCCCAAAAATATTTACTAAATTTGTCGCACTAACAAGCAATAAAATGTTAAAAATGTCAAAATGTAGCTAGCAACTATTTAATCTAGTTAATGCAATTAACAATTTTAACATGACTACACTCCACTCGACATGTTATTCGCCATGTTTCTCTATTATTTAATTCTTTGCTTGCTTTGCTCGTTGTAGTTGTGGTCATTAAAAAAATGAATTTTTTGGTACGTTCGCCATATGCGAGTCAATCGGCAATCGGCTCGGAAATTTTAACGCAGTTTGCTGTGAAATACTTTAACACCTCAGCGTCATGAACTGCCTACCAAGTTACCTGAGCTAACTCTGTATATATATATATATATATGTGTGTGTAGGCCCGATTGCCCGACCAACTGCTGTGAATGCTTCACTGACGCTTAATTGAAACTTGACCATGTTGACCAAATTTGCCAGCCATATCTCAGCTCTGACAACGTTCGTCGTTGTCTTGTCTCGCCAGCTGGCTGCGTATATGGTAAATTTGCCATAACCATAACGCTGATTTCATTATAATTTGATTTAGGCGCTGACCAGACTTTAATTGGGCGCCATACTGTGAGAACCCAGCCCAATCCAAGTCGTTTATCCTCAATGTTGATCACAGCACAACATTCTGACAGCGCAACTAAATGACACTTTAAGGGACGATTACAATCATGGAGTGCCATAAAATTGCATATTAATAGCATTTAGTGTTGCTTAACAACATTATTAAGGCACAGCAGGAACTGCAGTTACAATAAAGTCAGTAAAGTATCAATGAAGAGATACAAAAATAAGTGAAAGAGATAAGAGAGAGTCAAATATGAAATGAAGTTATAATTAAACTAATTGCAGTAAGTGTAAGAAGGAAAAACTAAAGATGTTTTCTCACCTAACATATATTTTACATATTTCTAGAAGGGTATTATAACTTTGTATCTGCAGGAAATTTTTGGTACATAAAATAATAACTATAAACTTTATGATTCCTGAACTGAAATACTTTTGTATGGTACATTTGACATTCTATGCTATATTTTGAATGTAATTCTGTATCAATATACCTATAAAAAGCCTTTGGTATATTTTAAGTATTCTTATAGTATATTAATTTGGTATATTTCAAATATAATACCGCACTATTCTGCAAGCACATTCGTCTATAGATTTCTTACTTGTTTTACATACGATTTAAGATTTCCTCTTTTCTTTCATCTTTCCTAAAGCTTGATAACTTCCAGTTACTTTAAATACCATCAAAAATAATTTTCCTTCATTTTATTCTCTTCCCTATATCTCTCTACTCTTAATACTTATTTTACTCTACTCCCCCAAAACTCACCTGCTTGAGCGTTAATCTCGCCGTATAGCGCAAATCGCTGCCCTCTCGCTTGAACATAGCATGTGGCTTGTCCCGAATGATGAACACAATATCCGCTGGTATTTTGCCAGGCGCCTGATCGCCCTCCTTTTGGAACGTGACTTTGGTGCCCGATTTCCAGCCGGGTTTGATCGATATCTGTAGTACTTTATCCTCCTTTTTGGATGTACCATCGGGATGGACGACACGACGTGAGATTTTCATTTTCTTAACACAGCCATGATAGATCTCCTCCAGCGTCACATAGAGATCATGCTCGACGGGTGGATCCTGTTTCTGTTCCTTCTTGAACGGCGTGTGCACATTGAAGGAGTGTGATCTGAAAGAGGGCCTACGATAGTTTAGCAAAATGTTATTTCAAATACGTACTGTATAAAAAACAAACTACCTGAAGGCGCTGCCTAAGCCATGCCGAGAGCCGAGACCACCAAATGGCGATGAGAAGAAATCTGGTTCGGTATCCAAATCAAAGACATTCTTATCAAACAGATTGTCGCCCATGTCAAAGAACGAGGCAAACGGATTGCTGTTGCCAAAGAACTGTGTGAATGTGGCCCGAGGATCTCCATGGAACTGATATGTAAATGTATTGTTGCTGCTGCCGCCATTCCGAGTGCCTATCAACAAATGAGGTACATTAATAAAGGTTGCTAATAATGGTTAATAGATGCATCTACTTACCGCCACTCTTTAGTCCATCCTCGCCGTATTTGTCGTACACCTCGCGTTTGCTCTTATCCGAGAGCACTTCGTACGCTTCGGCGACCTCTTTGAATTTCTCCTCAGCATTTGCGGCTTTATTCTTGTCCGGATGGTAACGTAGCGCCAGTTTTCTGTAGGCCTTCTTAATCTCATCGTCGGTGGCAGTTTTGGCTATGCCTAAAGTCTTATAATAATCTTTGCCCATATTCTGTGTGTGTGTATGTGTGTGTGAAGTGTGATTTTAGGTTTCCTTAGGTTTTAAGTTGATGCTCAAAGTGACTGCGTCTCGAATGCTGCTCTCAAGATCTGCAATAAGCAAAGGAATTAATCCAATCAAAGAATTATGTTACATTAGAAATACTTACAATAGCATATGTGTTGTATATTTCATTTGGCTCAAGTCCATATAATATGCATCAATGGTACTGGCTCCAGGCGTGACTTAGTTTCTATGATACTGCTGCTCCAATAACGTATTTCCTGCTTTTTATCTATAATGGCACATACATTTTGTAGTTTGTGTGTTTTGTTTGCTGTTTTTTTTTTCTGTTTTTCTGTCGAAATAAACGATTGAAAATAAGTATTAGTCTTTGAGATGATGATGATAGTCAACATGTCGCCTTGGCCATGCTCAATGCCGAGCAAACGAACGCGACCCACGCGATTTGTTAAATTTAGCACTCGAGAGAAACGCGAAACGAACAGAAACAAAACCAAACGAGATCACATTGGAAATTTTGACTTGTACGTTGAGTACAAGTACGGGATATATAGCTAGACAGTATACATACATATATTTATGAACAAAACATTTAAATTAAATATTTGCGTATGCAAATACAAATACAAATAGAATTAAATATTATTTATTTTTTCGTTCAGCATTTCACAAATAAACAGTTCCACACTCATTCACACAGCTGGCAAAACACAAGCGCCGGGAAACTCTTTCAACAATTTACAGATAAGTTCAACTATATTCAACAATCTATAAGCACATACATATATCAATGTATGGCATCTATTTATGAAATTTGTACGCTAGCCAATTCACATTGACCTTAACAAATATCCGAGAAAGTCCAATTGAGTTCAAGCAAAAAACGCGCGCAAGAATTTCAAATTTGAATTGACGATGACATTTATGAATGTCTCTATTAAGCACTGACAACATCAGATCATAGCATCGAAATTTTATAGAATTAACAGCTGATGGGCATCTCGAATCTGAACTGACAATGTAATCTGAACTGTTCCTGATTTGATTTATATATTATTCGAGCACTTGCGGTTTTTAGCAACAAAAACTGAGAGTAAGACATTTCATTTGTTGAAAAGTTAATCAAGCTTGGAATTGAGAATAATGTAATTGTTAACCACAATAATCAGGCCGCATTTCTCATCTCAAATTGAGGAAAGCAACTACACTTAATTAATTAAATCAAAAGCAGTTGAACATGCATAGAACTCTTTTAATTTAAGACAATCAAAATGTCACTTGAAATTCGATTTTCGACACAGATAAACAATAATTTCAAAGCGTAGGAAACTTGATCTCAATTAGCTAAATTTGTATAGTTAAATGACTAATTAACAAGAGTCGAAATTAGCTTCACTAAACAGCTTAACTAGGCAATTGTTAAAAGAGTTGATCTCTCAATTGCCCTTAGTCAAGATCAAGTTGAAATTAATGCAATTCCCATGTCAAATTCATTAACATTCAACATGTCAACGCCATTCTCAATGCAATTTCTTGCCTTGAATTTAACTGATTTCATCTTGGAATATAATATTTTGTTGTTTTTGTTGCAACAAATAATAACTTGTTGCTTGTGACAACAACAAATATCTGCTGCCAATTCGCCTGCCTTGAATCCAAATCCAAATCCAAAATGAAATCGAAAAATTGATTCGAATGTGTCTCATGGGGGGACTCACTGTCAAATTGCCGATTGATGCGAATCAACGCCATTCCAGACATTGTAGCGATATGCATATATAATGACTGATCTATCTATCGATCGCTCAATCGATCGTGCCAAATGTGTGCCACATTTATGGGCGCCGCCTTTTGTAGGCGTTTAAGTTTTTAGTTCTCACTTTGCTTCGCTTCGCTTTGGTTCGCATCGATTCGAATCGGTTTGGTTCGCACAGCAAGGCCATTGCTCATAAATATATAATTTTTCCACATATTTTGGTTCTGGCGAATTTGCTTCTATTTATTTGTTTTCCTCCTTTTCATTTTGGTGACGAGACGAGCATATAAAAACTCTGCTCAGCGTTGCGTGCGGCCAAAAATAATTCTTGAAAATTATTACGCAAGGTGAATAGAATTTTTTTTTTTCTTCCACAGTTTCTGCTCTGCATACCCTGTATGGATTTTGGCTGTAAAGTAACGATTCAATTGCGATATTGCTCTACATTTATTTATGGCTCTTTTTTTGTGCAAATACTATTTTTAACTTAATGGCTTCAGTTCTTTGAATAAATCTTTATATTCTAAACATTTAACGCAGTAGAAGCTGCTTCAACTTTCGAATAGAAAATAAATAATAGTTCAAATAGAATAGTTTTAATACTTAATTTAAATAAACAAAAGCGCAGCTTTATATCAATAGAGGGTAAATCCAAGCCGTGTATGCGACACAATAAATGTTTGCGATAAAAAAGTTTTGATTTTGCTTTCGACAATTTAATTGAAATTTTCGCGCACGTTTCGTTCGGTGTTTTTGTTATTAAATTATTAACAAGATTCGCGTTTATTCGTGCCAAAATAATGAGTGTAAGCTGCAAATAAATTCATGCTGCTGTTGTTGCGAGAACTCGTATATTCAATATATACAATAATATAACATAAGAATGAATATTCCCCACCCTCAACAGTTGACATTTACAACATGTTTCGCTGTGTAGGCGGGCGACGCTGGCGCATAAATTATTAACACACACACACACACTCACAGAGAACGTTACTTATTGATTACAATATAACATTTGTTTAACAATTTATGGCAATTCCATATTCATATACATATGTATATTGTACATTTATAGCAGCGATATATTTTCCATTTTTTATACATATTATTATCGAATTGCATTTTATGTTTTTAGTGTCGATTTTTGCCATTTTAGCATATATGAAATTTCAATTTCAATTTCTAGCTGTATCAGTGTGTGTATATCTGATGCTAAAATTAATAAATTGTCGTAGGTTATGAGGCCATCGTTAAATTATGGCGCCCCATGCGCTCTAATTGAATTGAACTTGATTTATCATGTCGCGCTTTACTTTTATCCAACAGTTTTTATGATCGCACACAACGCCTCTTTGCTCATAAATTTGCAACAAAATGCGCAACTGGAGCTGAACTCATATGCCAGGGATTTTGTTTGGCAAAAATGAAAGGTAAACTCCCCAAAGCACTCGACTAGCAAATACTCTAGTCAGAAACATCAAGTATACGTAGTGGTTTGCAACATTGCAAGCAGTGTAATATCCTTCAAGCTTCCTTACTATTTCACCAAATGTAGGACATAAGGAAATCTAAATTCCCAATTTTGCATTCATTTCTTTTAAGTACAGGGTATGCGAAATATATAAAAATGCGTGTGAAATTGTTTTTTGATTTATGGTTAAACGTAAAAATCATGATTTATTAATGTTGAAATAAAAATCCTTTTAACATTGTTGCAAAATCTCAAAAAAAGATCAAGGAATGTGCATAAAATATTATTTAAATGTGAAAGACAAAACTTATAAAAACTAAATAAATATAAAATTCTATTTTCAGAGCAGAAATTATAGAGAGCACTTTTGATAATGCAACTGCAAATGTTTGCAGACTCTCAGTCTTTGATAGCTAATAATCTCTGAGAATATGTATTAGGCAATTTCAAATGTTCAAATGTCACGATTGATGGTCATTGGAATGACGAATGATATCAAGATATACTTCAGACACTTCGCTTGGCATCTCAATCGCAGCATAGCTCACAATATAATGTATGATTTAAGCATCTTGAAGCAACTTCACTTTCCAGTTTTCAAGGTTGGTATACCTTTTTTTTATTTTCTTATTATTTTTTGGGTTGTCAGAGTGTTGTCAGTTATGTTGACCAACTGGCGATTCGATTCGAGTTGTGATGAGAGCATAATGCGACTTCATTCACTCTCGATCTCGCTCTCCGGTTCAAAGTCAACAAGAGTTTCATTCATTGACAACCACATTTTATTTATTTCTGTTGTTGGTTATTTATTTTGTACTTTTTGCTCATTTTTTGCTGTTTTTTTAAAATTAGGCAAAAAGTCAAGCAGCGTGAAGTTTATTCACCCACACTTTAGCGCAAAATGCTTTTTCAACAAAGTAGCCAAAATAAACAACAGCTAACATTTAGGCAAAGAGACTGGAATCGCCAAAAATACAAATACAAAAAAACAAAAAAATTACACAGCATCAACGATCGATTCCAGAATGTTGATTTGTAGGTGTTTCTAAGCCGCAAATCCGCTATGAAAATAGACAAAATGATTCAGCGCAAATGCTTTTTAGTGGCGTTTACCTGTCTGTCCTTCTCTTCTCTTCTGTATCTCTCGCTCTCTTTGTCTTTTTGTCTCCACTGTGGAGACTGGAGACTCCCACATGCCGCTAAGCAAACGCAATTTAGTCAAATATTTTTGGAGAAAACATGTGCTAGTCGAATTTTGAGGATGAATCACATCCCGGAGTGGCATTGCTCCCATTCATTCACTTCACCAAAAATAAATGCTCACAACTTGTTGTGCACTTGCCATTCACAATTTCTATTAAGTTTTTGCACAAATTTATTGCATTGCATAGCATTGAAATGCCTTGCTAAAATTGAATTTCCGTTGATAGTTTCACATTGTATTTGAAGTCATAAACGTTGTGTGTTTTCAACCAATTTGCATAGAATAACTATTAAAACAAAATACAGCAAACATATGGGAAACACACACATATGAACAAATGAATATAAATATGTTCAAAGTTAGTCTTCGCACAAAATTTGCATACGATGATGAGAACTTGATTCAGCATGTTTTTTTACTTCCAATGGAATAATATTGTTGCGAGCATTGTTTTATTTTTAAATGTGTTATTGCTCAATAAAATGAGATAACAATTGAAGGAATATTATATCATTTTAATTAGCAACTATATGCCTCATAATTTATCAACAATTTAGTGCACACACATTTTTCTATCTATTAAATAAACATAAACACAATTGCATTGTGCTGAACTGCAGCCCTGGCATTGTCAACATTCCACTGCTTACTAGCACTGCTTGCAACACTTGTAATTTATATTCATGCATTTGTTTACACATGTCATAAAGGGTACATGTTGGTCGAGCACTGTACTTTTTATTTGTTCACTTTTTAGGAAGTTCCAGCGCTCATTTGTCAGCACTTCCTCGACTAAAGCGATTGGGGGGTGGGGGTATGAGGGATGAGTCGCCAACAAAATCGTGTTATATTTTTAACACTTGTAAAACGCAAACGTGACAACACGAAAATCGCGCAAACAAATTTGTAATTAATCAATTACAATAAGAGCAGGAAAAGAATACAACACAACAAAAGCGGAAAAGTGTATTTCCTTATATTACCCCTCCTCCTCTTTCCAGCACCATAATTGCCAGCCACAACAACAACATGTGTAGCTGTCTCTTTCATTTATGACGAGCTGTGTTTTGCGGCTCATTTGAATCAAGTGTGGCGAATTTTAAGACCCCCAAACAACAACAACGACGACATCAACACAGAGGCCATGCCCGCCCACTCAGCAGCTGTTTAAAGAGTTGAGAGCGACGTCGCTCTCTCGCAATTTCGTTTTATTCCAAAGAGACAGAGAGAGCAAGAACCGCGAGGCTTTTTTTGTGTGTCATAATTTAAAAATACAAATAAGAGCTGCAGAAACGATAGACTGCTAACGGTAAAGATTGACAGTTTGCATATGTATTGCATGTAGTGTGCGTTATGTGTGTGCGTATATGTGAGTGATTACGATTATGATTAGCACTCACTGTGGCGGCGGCATGTCGAGTCTCTCTCTCTCTCTCTTTCTCCATTTGCCATTTGTTTTTATTGTCTCCCACCCCAACACTCACACAGACACACGCACTTGAAAATTCACTTATTCGACTTCGACTTTGTTTTTTGGAGGCCAACAATCTTTATTTCATTTTGATTTCTTAAGCACTCTTTACGCTTGCATTGCTTTTGTAATAAGAAGTGTGTTCGAAGGAAATGACGAATGCGAAGCAACACAAAGCAAAAAAGAGTTAAATGAAAAGTGAAATACGTAATTTCGAATCAATCTTTCAATTGAAGCCGATCACCTGCAAACCACCCTGTGGAGTTTAGCACACACACAACATACAACACCCTGTAATACAGCTTTCACACACAAAAATCTCCCACAAATCTGTTCACACACACATAAACAACAAGTATTTAAGCATGTGTGTGTTTACCAAGTGTATATTCCAAAGAATCGCCAAGAATATTCGAAAATAATCAAGCAGAGCAAAACGGCAAAAACTTGGTGAGAAAAAAATAACACACACAAAAATAACTGAAAATGCTAAAAATAAAACTTATTTAAAGAAATGAAACCATGAAAAATCAAAAACACAGACACAAAACCAACCGAAAAACCAAAAGCCCAAACGATGGCTAGCGAAAATATAAATATAAATAAAAGAAAGAAAAATCAAACGTGAAAATATTCCCCTAAGAATAGGAAAATTCTTGGATTTTCTTTTACCTAATTTGCAGATGATTTCTGGGTTATGGAATTATTTTCTACATCATTTTAAAAAGGGAATTGAGGGGGCTGTTTACATACTCATTGTGATCCTCTAATTCAATTCAATGGACACTTGTGTGTATTAAGTGTGTGTGGTCAATAGTCCAAAGAGAATTGCTGCAGTGCCAAGGAACAGCAAATCGCAAGATTTCAAGCCATAAAAAGCACTTTTCAATACACAGTTGTCGCTGCCTGTGAATATGCGAGTGTGTGTGTATGTTTACTCATGCATATGTATGTATGCATTCACGTATTTTTGTTATTTTGCTTTGACCACATTTGGCAACAGGCAGAACTTAGCGCACGTTAAGCTCCACACACACACTCACACACGCGCACGCACACCAACAACTCCAGCAGCAGCAGTAGCAGCAACAACAATTCACTCACTCACTATCGCTTACTCACTCACGCACGCACTTGCAAATTGTTGTTGTGATTTATGATGAGCATTTCTTTATTTTATTTGTGTAAGCTATAAATTTAATAACAATAATAATAGCAATATCTTACAATTGGTCGTCGGTTTCAAATTATCAATCTGTTTTTATTTATAATTTGCGCGATTATATCAAAAAGAAAACTTGACAGTCACTCAAAATATTATACCGTAAAATGCGTAGACAAAAAACCGCTAGAGCGCAACAGGCAAACACAACGACAAACGTTCAACGTTCGAGCGATCACCGACAAGCAACGACGACGACGACGCTTTGAGACTCACTGAATGGCCATTCAGTCGACAATCGCCCGTCTAGCCGCCAATGCTGTCAAATGCTTGCTGTCTGCTGATCTCTGTGTCTCTGTCTGATGTGTGTAAAAGCGCCAAAGAGAGCGCAAGATGAGCGCCAAAGAGAGTAAAGCACCGTAAACCACACGTTGTTGTTGTTGGAGACGCATTATGCACATATACACATATACCTGTTAATAGCTAAACATGTGTGTACATAGGTGTAAATGGTTGGAAAGCGAAAATAAAGTACAAGACGAAAAACGAATTGATCTTCAAGCGGTTTTTGATGGTCTCTTGCATGCGTCATGGCAGTCAAGCTTTTTCCCATAGGTGAGCAGCACAAAGCTTTGTAAAAGCTCAAAGCAGCAAAGCGACACTTTAATACCCTTTCAATAACTTAAAGTAATGAAAGAACATTTCTTGCGTAATCACAAAGTCAATAATGTGACTACTTCAATCATTGGCGTCTTACACTGCTTTCTGAACTGCATGCTTCCCTGCAAGATGACTCGCATGTTGTTCTGCTTGCTGTACTGCATTATCCTATTTAAATTTTATTCAAATACGATTGCAAGCATGCTTTGTGTGTTTCACTGCTTGCTGCACTGCATCCCCTTACTATTTGAATTCAATTCCAATTAGACATTTGAATTACAGTTATTGTGTAATTATCAAGTCAATAAATATAAATTGAAAGGAATTATTATTTAGTAGCTACTAGAATCATCTGCTCTTTTCCGTCAGTTTCTCCTCTGTTTGCTGCACTGCATCCTCGGGCAGTTCAATGTTGACAGCTGCCAGCGCTTCACGTATCCAAGTGGGAATAGGTTCGCCCACAAAATGTCTGTCCATGAAATGGCGTACAAACTGCGGAAACTCATCCCGTTGGATCGCTTCCCGCATGGAGTTCATCAGACGCAGCTGAAAGGCAACGTTGTGGATGCTAAGTAATGAACAGGAGACGTTCTCATTGGTGGCAATGTGATGCAGATAGGAGCGGGTGTAACGCTTGCAGGTGTTGCACCCACAATCAACATCAATGGGCGTCATGTCATTTTTATACTTCTGCTGCTTCAGATTCAGCTGTCCACCATCCACCAAGGCGCAACCAAAGCGAGCTGTGCGTGTGGGAAAGACGCAGTCAAACATGTCGATTCCGAGGGCGACGCAGACCACAAGATCGGCTGCAAAGCCCACACCCATCAGGTAACGTGGCTTCTCTTTGGGCAGATGATCGGTGCACACATCAACCATGCGCCAAAAGTCATGTTTGCTCTCGCCGCCACTCAAGCCGCCCACAGCAAAGCCGCGCACCTGGCGCTCCATCAAAGCAGATACACATCGCTCTCTAAGAGGAATATCCAATCCTCCCTGGACAATGGGAAACAGCGATTGGTCATCGTTGCGGGCGTGAGCTGAGATACAACGATCTACCCAGCGAATAGTGCGTTCCATAGCCTCCTCGACACGTGGCCCCGTTGTTGTGGTCTTCACGACATCGTCCAGCTGCATCATGATGTCTGCTCCAATGGCATTCTGAATTTGCATCGAATGCTCAGGCGTTAACATACATTCACTTTGATCAAAGGGCGAACGAAAGTTGACGCCACGCTCATCGATTTCCGCGAGCTGCAGCAGCGAGACCATTTGAAAGCCACCCGAATCCGTGAGTATTGCGCGTGGCCAGCCCATAAAATTGTGCAACCCTCCTGCTTTTTGTAGCGTCTCGATGCCCGGTCGAAGTCCCAAATGATAAGTGTTGCCGAGTAAGATTTGACAATCGAGTTCAATCAACTGATCGGGCAGTATGCCCTTGAGTGTGCCCTGCGTGCCCACGGGCATAAATACTGGAGTGCGCACCTCGCTGTGCCTGTCAAGAATTTCACAAATTAACCGAAATCATTTTTATGAGGTGCTAAAATTTACCTCAACGTCATGAGACCGGCACGCGCTTTAGAAACGCTGCATTCGGCCACCACTTTGTAGGTGAGCGGTGGAATTTTGCTGGAACTCATTGGATTAATACTTGTCCACTTATTAAATAATCTTAAAGAACGAATATATTGCTAATAGATGCGTCAGCACGTGTGCGAAAAACGTAAACAACTTGCCGCACTTCAGTGTGACCACACTCGAAAAGCAACAAAAGCGTGCATTCAATATAACAGCTGTAACCACAGTCAGCCCTGGCAGCCGTGATGCAGCTGTTGCAGAATGTGGCGCGCAAATTCAATACAATAAAGTGTCAATTGCTTCTTCCACAAAAAATTGAACAAGTATCTAAAATTAAATTAAAATAAAAAATTGAATTTTATATTTCTACTTGTATTTAAGCTATTTTCATGATGAGCATGTTTTTTAAATAAACATATGTAAAATTGTGAGAGCTGAGGTAAACAACAAACAATGCGTTTGCAATTACAAATCGAATAATTAAGGAAATGTACAATTAATAAATAAACAACATTTATGCGTTTTCATAGCGAGACTTCATCATCTTCTTAATGTATGTTTTGTAATCATCGCCAGGCGCCAAAGTGCCACTTTTGTTGCCCAATCCAATGTTATTGGAGCGTGCTTCGGCCTAAAAGACAAGATAAGTGAATGAATTGATTGGATATTGATTTCAAATTGTGTCTCTCACCTCGATAATTTGTGTGCGTCCTTGATTCTTGCGGCCCAGACCCTGACCCTCTGACCAGCCCATTTTCTGCAGCAATCGATTGCCTACATTGTTGGAGCTGATGGGCATAGCAGGCGCTGTTCCGCCGCCATCCTTCTGGCGTGTCTGCAGATTCTTGATCTCATGCTCGAAGCGCTCGCGACTGCGATTTGGTGGCGGCGGATCACCCTCGCCATACTTCAGGCGACGTTCCTTGGCTCGATCACGGTAGCTGTAAAGATTAAGCACAGCTGTTTATAGTATTCTTAATGTTTTAGAGTTACACTTACGATAATCCTGCGCCCCCTGCATCATCATTGCTGGCGCTCGCGGTGCTGCCCGCTACATTCAGCTTGCCTAGATTCTCCTTGTGCAGGTTCGACATCCTTAAATGCTTCTGCAGTATGTCATGAGATTGAAAGGCACGTTTGCACAGCAGACACGTCAGCTTCTGAAAGTCCACATAGTCCATTTCATCGACAGTGCCGCCGCCAGCTCCTCCTCCTCCTGCTGCTGCTGCCGCAACACTGCCGCTATTGTCCTCTTCGGAGTCGGAGCCACCGGCATAAGCATTCACCAGCTTGTTAATGGGCGTTGGTTGTGGCACATAATCACTGAGCTTGCCCCGCTCCTTCTTTTCAAGTATCGAGAATCCAACATCAGCATAGGCGCCGCCCGCTGCCGCACGAGAAGTGCTCGGTGCCTCGTTGCCTGGATCACCACGACCCGGGAGAATGGGCTGCGGTGTGGCCACCACAGTGTAGTCTTTTTTCTGATTCAATTGCTTGGCCCACTTCTCCATGTCCTTGACAATCTTCTTGGCCACCTTGACTTTGTCATGCTTGTTGCTGTTGTCTTTCTTATCCTTCTTATCCTCCTCCTTCTGATCCGCAGCAGCTGCCGTCGCTTCTTGTGCCAGTGTCTCCTGCAGCGCTGCCTGCGTAGATGCTGGCGTGGCCAGTATGTAGGTGCTTCGTCGTTGATCCCAATATAAATAGGCGCCAGTCTCGTTGTTATAATAGTACTGCGAATGCGCATCGTAGTACAAACCCGTGCTGGGATCATAGTAGTAGCCAGAGGTCTCGTCGTACTGGTAGCGACTTACATCGGGTGTGGCTAAGGGATGAAAAAATAAACATTAGTTTGCAGTTGATAACAATTGAATACATCGTATCTTAGAAATCAGGATCAAGAATTACAACAGCTCACAAACATCATTCTTAACTCCAAAAACTAACAAGCAATCTGTTTAAAATTCTATAATTACTCACGATAAGTCTTGCCATCATTCCCCCTGGGAGCAACCACAGTCTGTGCCGCAAAGCTTGCCTTAACAGCGGCTGCTGCCTGAGCTGCAGCTGTTGCTGCTGCCGTGGCTGTCGTTTCAATGCTGTTCATCTTTTTCTGCTTGCGTTGAATGGCCGACAATGCGACCGCTGCACCCGAATTGGCCTCTGTCACCTGAGCCTCGCCAGTTCCGCCGCCTCCAAGCTGTCCTCCTTTCTTAATTTCGGCCACATAATAGTCGGTATAATACTGCACGTAATGCGCGTGCTCCGCTGGCGTTGAGGCATACAATGAGGCGCTGTATTCGGCGAGGCGTGGCACATCAGCCAGCGTATATTCTCCACCAGCATCGGAGGGCGGCACAGCAGCTAAAGCACCATGCATGCTGTTCTGTCCTGTGGCATCTTGTGCATCCTTTGAGACTGCTTGATTGCTCTCCGCGTCATTGCAATAGCTTATGCACACTAAAAGTCAAATAACAATTATTTAGAGCTCATATTTAGTTGCACAATCAACTCACCGTCGCGCTCATCAATACGCAGCGGCGTCTCTAGCGCAGTTAAAGCGTTGTGCACATCCATCGAGTCGACGAGAGTCTCGAATTCCAGATAACAAAAGCCGCGCGAGGTTTGTGTGAGCGCATCGCGACTTATGAGCACCTTGCTAATGGTTTTGGCCAGCTTAGGCAACACTTTCTGCAGGGCAGTGAGCACACTCTCCTCGGTGGTAAGCGCATCCAGATTGCGCAGCATGATCTCTGCATTGGGAATGAATGGGAAGTGAGTTGTGGGAATGCGTTGCAATTAAAATTTGTTCCATTTGATATAACGAAATTGTTGGCTTAGAGAAGTTGTTGATTTTTTTTTTGTATACTTTTTGTAAGAATGGGGCTAACTTCATCGATGCCTTCGCCGCCACCGGTATAAATGCTCTCGCTCTCCGCACGCGATGCCATGCACATGAAACAGGAGAAGCGTCGCTTGAAGTTGTACACGCCACACTATAAAGTAATGAAAGAATTGTTTAATTAGGGATCTATTACAATTAAATACAGTACTCAGACCTTAATGCAATGCCAGTCGGTGATGCGTTTGTGGCTATACTGCAGGAAGACGCGTTGATCGCCCAACTTCAGATTGCCCTGCGTAAAAAAAGAAACCAAGAATAATCGCCGATTAGTGACTGTTCTTTTGGGGTTTTCCACATGTTGCACAGAATACACAGTCACCGGGTTGCTTCTGTGTCTGTTAACGCGCTGTTTTTTGCTGTTGCTGTTCTCGTTGTTGTTGTTGTCGCTGTTTAGTTGGTGCTCCAATCAATTGAAATGTTTGCCTCAAGTTCAGCAAACAACCTCAAAAATTAACTGCAACAATTTTGTACAGGCAACAAATTAAAAAGGAAAGACATATCTTCGACTGGGACAGCAAACTGAACTTGAAGCACACATTTCGCAAAGTATTATTGCCGAGTTTGATATATCTTTTTGCTTGGTTCTTTTCTTGGTTGGGGATACCTGAGTTAATTCCATCCAACGAGTTGCTTCCTCAACGGTATTAAACTCAACAAATGCGAAACCGCGTGATGCACCTAAATTTTAGATAGAAGCAGATACAAAATGTTTTTGTCAAAAAATGTAGTTTTGTTTAATATTTTTGTAACATTTTGGGTATTGTTTGATTGGTGTTGTCTTTGTTGTTTATAATTTCATTTACTGATCTCATGTGGCCAAGTACAATTGTATATTCAATTTGGTATTTGGTTGCTGGTGCCAACTTTTCCCGACTTTTTTGGACAAGATAAATACTTACGTCGCGTATTTTACACACTAGATATGGTAAAGTTTTTCTTTGCTAAGAATTAAAAATCTATTCGATATTGCAACCCACCTGTAGGTCGTTTCCTGATCAATCGTATCGAAGAGGGCTCCATGTTGACCTGAATCAGAGCGCCCATAATCTGTAAGCAGCACAATTAAGATCTTATTAAAATTTAAAAACAATTGGTTTACGTTTTCGATAAGCAGTGGTTTGTGTCTTAACTTAACGAAGTTTGTATCTACGCATAATATCAACATTTAATTTTGTACTTACATCTGCCTCGGTGATGTGCTTTTTTAGGCCAAAGATGATGATCTGATTCAAAGCCTCGTTGCTTGTTCGCACATTGTTGCGTCGATATTGACTGTCATCGCTCTCGTCGCTATCATAGCTTTCCTCATCGGAGGAGTAGCGTCTATCGCGATCCCGATTCGTGCTGACCAAGGCGTTGTTGCCATTGCCATTATTATGAGAGCGATAGTCGCGACTGCAATAGAATCCAAGAAGTAATTAAAATCAAATAGGTGAATCAAGAGCAGGTGCAGCTTGTTAGTTGCAGTCTTTCTAAACTCACCTGCGTTCGCTGCCTCTGTCAAAGTCCGAATTGCGTTCCCGTGGCTCTCGATCATAATGCTTCCAGCGCTGATCTCGATCCCGTTCCCGTTCACGATCACGTTCGCGATCACGGTCGCGATCACGTTCACGATCCCGCTCACGATCGCGATCACGCTCACTGCTATCGTCACGGCGATGATGGTAATTGTTATTGTTGCGCGAACTGTTATTGTAGTTGCTATTGTAGCTGCTGCCGCCACGATCTTCATTGTAGTCGTCATTAATCAAGTCACGATACAAATCCTTGTCGGCGCTGCCTGCATGGCGATAATGATGCTGCGACGAGCGTTCCCGACTGCGGGAACGGGAATTGCGGCGTCTATAGCCAGCCTGTTCCCGACTTCGCTCGCTGTTGCAAATTGGGTTAAAATAGGGATTCCGCAAAATGTGATTGCAGTAAATGCTAATTTTTTGATATATTTATAGAATACGAGTTTTTCGCATTGCTTACCGTGACCGTGAACGGGAGCGGCTATATTGGCGTCTGTATTGGTTGCCGCTATTGTTGCCCCCGCCCCCTCCGCTACCACCACTATTGTTGCCACCCCCAGAAAAGCTGCGTCCATATCGCGAATGCGAGTCCATATTACGCGCACCTGAGTCTGGGATTCGTATCAATGCCAAATGCAAGAGTACAGACTAGCAATATTAGATTCACGCAACTCACTCATTTGGCAACACTAATCTACAAAAAAACCTTATTCTTTCAGCTATTTTTGATTCTCAATAATATAGAGTAGTGTGTAAAAACTGAGCGAAAAATTCGGCCTGCTATTTAACGCCAGGGTGACCGAAAGTTCAAGAGCCAATAAATCCCAAAGAGACGAGCTCTCACTGTCGAAATTTTCTAACTATCGATTTGTTGCATGGTAAGCACCGATAATTTGTTTCAAGAAGATGAAATAATTATTGTAAATTATTTATTATTAATAAACTATAATTTAAACATTGTAACCTCAGGCGCTATATGAAATATAAAACACATTATGTTAACTGAGCTGCAACTTAACAGCACGATATTCAAGTAGTGTTGAAAAGTGCTGATAAGATATCGTTAGCAACCATGATCTCTATGTAAGTGAGTTTGCTTGTGCAAGCGTGTGCTGGGGAAAACCAACTTAATATTTATTTTCATCAACATAAAACGCGACATCCCCCGAAAGTGACAACACAAAGAGTGAACGTCAAGAGCAGTTGTAAATCAAGTGCGTAAAAATGAAAAAAGTTTTGTTAACGAAATCTCAGCAGATTCGTGTGACTAGCCCAGAAATCAAAATTAAACCTTTAATTGGGGTCGGAGTCACAGCAGCAACAACAACTTCTCCTTCCCCAGTTTCGGTTCCAGTGCGTGTGATGCATGTGCAAACGAATGTGATCACGAATACGTATATGCAGCGTAAATCCTTTCAGTCCATTTACGAGGATATCTTTAAATTGTTAATGCGACTGCCTGATAAAGCCCTCCAGCAACGCGTTATCGATGCTATCAACGGTCGCAGTGATAAGTCGTCGTCGTCTACTATCTCGTCTAATCAGTGTAAACAGTGCGCGGCAAAAGAAGAAAAACCCCTAAAAGTCAATGCGTCAACACAAACCGAATTCCTAGAGACAAAAGAAACGAAAATCGAAGGCTCTTTTACCGAAGTTGCTATCAAATCCGATTTACCGCTTAAGCAAGAATGTCCCACAACAAAAACAGAAACACCTACAAAAGAGGAGAGCACGGAAAGCGGAAAACCCTCAGATCCAGCTGTTAAGGTGCCCCGCAAACGAGGCAGAAAGCGCAACACATGTGTGCCACAGGTGGTCAAGCGATCGGCGGCTCAAATGGCGATGCAGGAACGCGAGAACAAGCAACTAACTCCGCTGCAGACGAACAAGAAAAAGAAATTGACAGCAGTTGTAAGTCAAATATTATAATACGCCCTGTAATCCCTTCATAATCACATCCTTTACACATAATTATTGTAACATATGTTACAACATTTGTACAGGACTTCAGAAACAGCTTTCAAGGTGAAGGGTAAAAAAGTATTGGTTGAGCCGATTATTCCTCAAATAGGGTAGATAAACTCTTGATCTCAAGCTTTCAATTTTAAAATTTAAAATTTTTACCTTTAATAATGTCCAGTGTTTAAGCTATGACTGTGATATATTGACCTACATATAAATAATCACTATAAAAATAAAGCGACAATCACCTTAGTTTTCCATTAGTTAACATTTTCTACATGCGAGCTTTAATCATTATTTCAAGTGACTTTAAATTGGAATTTAGGGAAATCCGTATTCTAATCTAAATATAATTAAAAAGTTTTGCTGTATCTAAACATTACCTTTGTAGCTTTTGCCATGTGAGCAGTGCATGAATAATTTCACTAGAAAGTCAAATAGTCATGCTGAACAAAGAGTTTTCCCTGTTACATATAAACTGATAGAGAAAATATGCTTAGTAAGCATTGCTTACCATTCCTTTGTTTTGTCGCCGTTTGCAGTCAATTCAAATATATTGCATGATCTTCTGTTTTTCCCAGGATGCCATCTCAAGTGGCAGTTACAACACCAACGCCAATAATGTGAACGTCAACAACAGCAGCAGCTGCATACAGCGTCGAGATTCAATGTCATCCAATTTCTCGCTTAGTCTGAGTGACATCAGTTTAACGGAATGCTCAAAGCAAATCGATACATACATAGAGAATGGTGTACAAGATACAATATTGGCGACCATGTCGAAGGAGTTCCGAATATCGCACGTAATGAACGATGAGGGATTGTTGTAAGTCTTAAATTCCAACTGCTAATGTTTTTCAATTAACAAGACTCTTCTCTTAGACCTATACACGATGCCATCTTAGAGAATAATATTTATGGAGTGCAGCGTCAGGTTTTCGTTTGGTCAAAGATGAAGCAGAACGTGGCGCTTAATGAGTTGCTTAGCCAAGCTGGCGAGGATTGCCTTCAGCTGGCCATTACCAATGATTCGGATCCAGAAATTGTGAAAACTATAATCAATGCCGGCGTTCTTCCCATGTACATCTACGAAGACTCGAATACAGCCCTTCACTTAGCCATTATCAACAACATTCAGCTGGAGTCATTGCAACAGTTGATGCTGCACATCGATCTCAATCTGTTGCTGCTAACCAACGATGATGGCTACACAGCTTTGCACATTGCCATACGGCATAATCGCTATAAAATGGCTGAGGTCATCTGCGACACCATCGATCAGCGGGAATTGGGTGCTTCAGTCTATCGACGGCCCATTGAGGGGACGCTAGACGAAGCAAAGGCCGAAGGCAGCAGCAACAGCAGCAATAAAAGTCTCGAGGTCAAGGATGAGCAGCGTTTTGCCAAATTCTATGAACGTGCTTGCGACAAACTCGAACACAACAAGGACAAACTCATGGGGCGACGTCTAAAGAATGAGATCCTCAATGCGAGTGAAACCCGTGCTGGGAACGCGTGTCTCTTTTATGCCGTTGAAGGTGAACTTGAGCATCTGTGCTACTTTCTGTTGGCGCATCTCAGCGATCCCGACGAGGAGAACCTCAGTGGGCATAGCGCCAAATCATTTCATTATGAATTTGCTCGTGTTTTGCGTATAAGTCTCAAGATCGCTCGCATCATGGACAAAGTGATTGGCATTTTAAATGGCAAATCTAGTTGAAAAAAATCGTAAAGTTATTTATTTAGATTTATTAATTTTATAATTATATAAATTATTATTATTATTTACTTTACATATTTAACTTTAAGCGTTAACCATAAAAAATGTATACCGTTTCTTGAATATGAATTTCAATTTATTTTTATTGTAAGGGTGTCGGGTATATTAGAGTCGATCAGATTAGTTGTAGCCATCTAACCCCAGCTCGACTCCAAATTGCTTTGCTTCAGCTTGGTTAAATTTATTGATTGAAGTGACGGCGGCAAATTTGGTTTGAGTTGCGGCATTTTTTCCTTTTGTCTTTTCTTTAGTTTACTCACTGCAAAATTATATTAGGTAATTGAATTTTCATTATAAAACTTTATATAATTTAAAAATAATTTAAAAGCTTGGACTAATGTTTTAAACAAGATTTATAATTATTTAATTAGTTTTACTAAAAATAAAAATATTAGAGTTACCATTCAATTAAAAAAAAATTGTTCGTAATAAACGTTTCTGTGTTTACATTTTTTGTTAGTGTCTCCACTTATTATTTTTAAATTAAAAATAAACAAAAATTAAAATAAAATAAAAATCTGAAATTTAATTGACATCAAAATCAATCTTACCAATTTTCTCTAGTTGTTGCATCTGTTTTGGATTAAAATGGCCGAATTTGCAGAGAGCCTGAAACTTGCAGTATCCAGCAAAAAAACGTTTGCAGGATATTTTCATGCGCTCCTCCTCTAATATTTTGCGGGGATCTTAACATTTTAAAAATATTTTATAATTTATTTCATTTATAATCGTCAAGTTTTTCTTACGCTCGAAGCGTCGCATATAAGTTGCCTTTGCAGTGCAGTGTGCGATGCCAGCATTATGTGATTTGCGCACATTGAGATCATTCTTCATAAAACAACAACAATAATCACAATAATAACTTTTGCCTCCCATATTATTAATTAAAAATCACTTAGAATACGAACGCTCGTTTGTTTACATTTTCTTAGCAACACAGTACAGGGTGTTTGGGGTAACATATCCTACACCATCAACTAGGGTTGGCAAAACACATCAGCACTTGGCAACACTGCTTGCCATACCCGGCGCTCATTGCACAGCACTGCCGCTGAGAGCTAATTAAAAACAAACTGTGAAAATGTCGCAAATTATTTATTTGAATTAGAATTTAAACGTATTTTTAAGAAAAAGTGTAATCTCTAGTGCAATTATGTTTCTGCCCGAAACAGCTGTGTTCTGCATTACGCTGCTCGTCTATGGCGCCATTCTTTTGCTATTAATTTACTATGTAAGTTGTTTGTCTCTTTTTGTTAGTGTTGTGCGTGTACCGGAAAAGTGAAAATTGAATGAAAATCTTTGCGTTTCATGTAGGTGTTGACGCTGGCCGACTTGGAGTGCGACTACCTCAATGCCCAGGAATGCTGTCGTCGTCTAAACTTCTGGGTCATACCCAAATTCGGATCTCATGCGTTGCTCTGTTTTCTACTTTTAATTTGCGGGTAACTTTTCCACCACTTTTCCTCCATTAATAAGCATTAAATGTGGAGCATCTATATTACAGTCACTGGATAATGTTCTTGCTCAATTTACCAATGGTCGTTTGGTTATTTTATGAGCAGCATCGCCAGCGTCGTGACAGTCTTGGCGTCTATGATCCTGTTGATATTCACAGTCGAGGACTCTTGAAGGTTCATTTGAGGAACTGCATGATCTATCTGGGATATTACTTCGTAATGTTCTTCGTGGGATTGTATTGGTGAGTGACATAAATATACTATACACATTTATAACAGGGACCGTTATCATCATTATTTCATTTATAAATATTACATAGTAATATTTGTTTTTTATTTTTTTGTATTCCTTTTACGATAATTGTATAATTGTATTTAATATGATTCTAATCATAATTATTTTCGGTTTTGTATAAAAATAATAATAAATCATTATTTTCGCTCCTTGATTTTTACTCCTCATGAGTGTCATTAATTTGCATTAACTTACGGTTATTTTCAGTCTCATTTCATCGCTGATTAAAGGTGATCCCATCAAGCGGCACGAAGCGGATGAGATTGTCACCGCTTTCTAAGCAACTAAGGAGCGCTCCCACAGCACCCAGACGCACAACGTATTGACATCAACGACATCCACAATACCAATGACCAATACTCATTATTTAATTTCTCTATTTATTTTCATATCTCTTAGCATCTGCAGCCCATTTTTAAGCGTATTCGATCACAAAATTTAAATATACCTTTACTCCTATATACAAAACGAAGTCTTCTTTCGCTTGCGACTTACTGTAAAAAATCCACCACTTCCTCGAGCTCGCGTTGTCGCGCCTGCTTTTGTGCCCACCGTGCCTCGGCTGTCTTTACACTGACAACCCAACGATCGTGGGCCAATTTGATGCCACATCGATTATCGCTATTATCCAGTTTAATTCCAGAGGATGTAGCAGCTGTAGGCGCTTCTTTGCCCATGTAGCTATGTGCATCGGAGCGAGGATGACGTCGCTTGGCTGGACACAATTTGCCCGACTTGGGAAACGGAGGCTCTGATAGATAAAGCTTGAGGCAGCCCTGATGGAAGAGATGCCCACAATAGACTCGTTCCACAAACGCATCGTTACGATCATCAAGCACCACATTCTTTGGCTGCTGCGGCAGCACAGGATTATCACAAATGGGACACAGCTCCAAGTGAAAGTCACGTGTGGCCTCCAAACAAAACTTCAATGTGCGATACAAACTTCGAGATGGTCGGAAATTGGCCAATGCATCTTTGCTGAGACGCAACGGTGGCTCAACACATTGCCGGGCAATCTCACGCGACTGTCCGTTGAGATATCGTAGCAGGACATTGGGTAGATTTGACTCCTGGCCGCGCAAATCGACCGCTTGCTGCGGATAATCGTCGGGCACAGCGGCTGTCAAGCGATAGTAGTATTGACCACCACGTGCAGTTATCTCGACGCAGCTGTTGCGTTGTCGCAACTTCAGCTGACTTACGTTATCCGACTTGAGATCCTGACGCAGTTGCTTGATCTCGTCTAGGCAAATGCAGAGTGGATTATCCGACAGATATTGCAGGGCAAAGCGAAGTACAAGTAGCGCTTGTGGTTTGCCCAAATGCTGTTTGGCGTGTTCGTCCAACAGTCGGGTGAGCTCCGCCAGCAACTTATCCGAGTAAACGCGACTTTTCAGCTCCACAAGAATCGCGCAACGTTGCGGATAATCCTCCGGAAAACGTAAACAAACTGTCATGCTGCGATTTGGCCGTTGCGGCAGCAGATCTATGCGCACTAATGTTGCATTACAGGTGATTAATTTAATGGCTTGCTCTTCACAATTAGCGCGTATATCTGATAATTCTCGCTCAATGAAATCCATGGCGGAATCTGCTTCAAGTTTATCCAATTGGATTTGTTCTTCGCACGATAGTACCAGAGCAACAGCTAAGCTATCGATAACTGGGCTACCGATAATTTGCTACTTGCTTCGAAGTGGTATATTCTGTATATTTTAAACTGCAGATTGCACTTACGATGCCGGCTGATGCAATTGTTTGTATTCTGTATGTAATTCGTGAGTACTTACTAATAGATCAACTCAATTTCTCCTACTTGCCAATACAAAAATAAATCTGTTTTTGAGATGAAGTATCCGTAGTCTCTAATAGGTGTCAAGTTTCCCAATTGGATTTTCGAACGCCATCGATAACACCAGCCAAACCAAGCTATCGCACCTGTTCAAAAACTAGCGCCAAGACCAAAGATATTTTTCGGTATTTTAGCAACATGAAATAGCATAGCTTGCCATTCAAGCTGCGGTCACATTGCCTTACACGTTGCTGCAGTCGTCCCGGTTGACGAAATTGTTTTGTATTTGCATTTAATTCTTGAAAAACGTGAGTGAGTAATACATAACAAATACAAATGCAACTTCAATACAATTGCTTGCCAATAAATAAACAATTTTGTGAAAGTGTTTACAAACAATTCAAACTTAAGCAACTAAATCACGTCTCACTCAATTGAGTGATTTTTTTGTGGACTTTCACAAAAAAGAGCTTAACCCGAAAACTGGCTGGCAATTGCATTGATTTATATGTAGAGTATCTAATACACACACACACACACCTGACTATTTACATTGTGTGGGGAGTTTGTCGCGTGGCAACACTGGTAACAGAAAAACTAACCTGTACATTTTGCAGTTTAAGTAAATTACCAACACGATGAAGTTCCTCACCGCAAAGGAAGTACGCGATGCGTATCTGAACTTCTTCAAGGAGCAACAGCACATCTATGTGCACTCTTCCAGCACAATTCCACTCGATGATCCCACACTGCTCTTCGCCAATGCCGGCATGAATCAATTCAAGCCCATTTTCCTGGGAATCGCCGATCCCAACAGCGAAATGTCCAAATGGGTTCGTGTGGCCAACACACAAAAGTGCATTCGTGCTGGCGGCAAGCACAACGATCTGGACGATGTGGGCAAGGATGTGTACCATCATACATTCTTTGAAATGTTGGGAAATTGGTCGTTTGGCGATTACTTCAAGAAGGAAATTTGCTCGTGGGCTTGGGAATTCCTCACTGAACGTTTAAAGCTGCCAAAGGATCGTCTGTACGTTACATACTTTGGCGGCGATGCTGCCAGCGGTCTGGAACCCGATCTTGAATGCAAGCAATTGTGGCTGGATTTGGGCTTGAAGCCCGAGCACATTTTGCCTGGCAGCATGAAGGATAATTTCTGGGAAATGGGTGAGACGGGTCCATGTGGCCCCTGCTCTGAGCTGCATTTCGATCGCATTGGTGGACGTAGTGTCCCAGAGTTGGTCAACATGGATGATCCTGATGTGTTGGAGATCTGGAATCTTGTGTTCATTCAATACAATCGTGAATCCGATGGCAGCCTGAAGCCGTTGCCCAAGAAGCACATTGATTGCGGCATGGGATTCGAACGTCTTGTTTCGGTCATACAAAACAAACGCTCCAACTACGACACAGATCTGTTTGTGCCTCTGTTTGAGGCCATTCAGGCAGGCACTGGTGCTCCAGCGTATCAGGGACGCGTGGGTGCCGACGATGTCGATGGCATCGATATGGCGTATCGTGTGCTGGCCGATCATGCGCGCACCATCACCATTGCCTTGGCCGACGGCGGCAATCCCGACAACACTGGACGTGGCTACGTGTTGCGTCGCATTCTTCGTCGCGCTGTGCGGTAAGTTAAATTAAACTTTTCATTTAAATCACAGTAATTTTACTCATAAATCTTCTACAGCTACGCAACGGAGAAACTGAATGCCAAGCCAGGTTTCTTTGCCAGCTTAGTGAACACTGTAGTTGAGCTGTTGGGCGACGCTTTCCCAGAGGTTAAAAAGGATCCACAGCACATCATCGACATCATCAACGAGGAGGAACTGCAGTTCCTCAAGACGCTTTCACGCGGCCGCAATTTACTTAATCGCACTATCGAGAAACTGGGCGCAGATCAAACCACCATTCCTGGCGATGTCGCCTGGCGTCTGTATGACACCTATGGATTCCCTGTGGATCTCACGCAGCTGATGGCCGAGGAGAAATCGCTGAAGATCGATATGGAGGGCTACGATGCAGCCAAGCAGAATTCGTACATTCTGTCGCAGGGCAAAGGCGCCAGCAAGATCGAGGAGATTAATCTGGATGTGCATGCCATATCGCAGCTGCAGGATCAGGGTGTGCCATTAACAAACGATTCCTTCAAATACAAATACGAAGCTGTGTCCGATGAACGCGATTCCGCCTACAACTACAGCGATTGCAGCAGCAAAATTGTCGCTTTGCGGTACGAGAATCAATTCGTGCAGCAGATTACCAGTGGCCAGAAGGCAGGCATTGTGTTGGATAAGACAAACTTTTACGCCGAAAGTGGCGGACAGATCTACGACCAAGGCGCACTAGTCAAGCTGAACGATGAGGCCAACGAATTTCTTGTGGATCGTGTTTACAATCGTGGCGGTTACATTCTGCACATTGGCATTGTCGAGGGAACTTTATCCGTCGGCGATGAGGTGCAGCTGCATATTGATGCTGAGCGTCGTTGGCTCACCATGAAGAATCATTCGGCAACACATGCGCTCAATCATTGTCTGCTGCAGGTGCTGGGCAAGGACACCGAGCAAAAGGGTTCGTTGGTGGTGCCCGAAAAGTTGCGTTTCGATTTCAATAGTAAGGCTGCGATGACCATTGAACAAGTGGCCAAAACGGAGCAGTTGACACGCGACATGGTCTACAAGAATGTGCCCATCTATGCCAAGGAGTCGAAACTAGCGCTAGCTAAACGTATTCGCGGTTTGCGCTCAGTCTTCGATGAGGTCTATCCGGATCCGGTGCGTGTCATTTCTTTCGGTGTGCCCGTCGATCAGCTTGAGACTGAGCCGGAAGCAGAGGCTGGTGAGCAGACGTCTGTGGAGTTTTGTGGAGGTACGCATCTGCGTCGCTCGGGTCACATTATGGACTTTGTGATTAGCAGCGAGGAAGCCATTGCCAAGGGCATCAGGCGCATTGTTGCCTTGACCGGACCGGAGGCATTGAAAGCCATCAAGAAATCGGAAGCATTCGAGCAGGAAATTGGCAAACTCAAGGCCACCATCGAAGCGGACAAGACGGGCCAGGATTCAAAACTGTATGTGAAGCAGATTGTTGAGCTGACTGAACAAATCTCGCATGCTACGATTCCCTACGTGAAGAAGGATGAGATGCGCAACTTGCTAAAGGGACTGAAAAAAACTCTCGACGACAAGGAGCGTGCACTGCGTGCTGCGGTCTCTGTGACTGTAGTGGAGCGTGCCAAGGCTTTGTGCGAGGAGAATCCCAAGGCTTTGGTGTTGGTCCAACAGCTTGAGGCGTATAACAACACTAAGGCGTTGGATGCTGCCTTGAAACAAGTGCGTGGCCAACTGCCTGATGCTGCTGCCATGTTTGTGTCTGTGGATGCCGACTCCAAGAAGATCTTTTGCTTGTGTTCAGTGCCCAAGAGCGCTGTGGAGAAGGGTCTGAAGGCCAACGAATGGGTTCAGCACATTTCTCCAGTGCTGGGCGGCAAAGGTGGCGGTAAACCGGAATCTGCTCAGGCCTCTGGCAGCAATTTTGAGCGTGTCGATGAAATTGTCGAGTTGGCCAACAAATTCGCCCAAACAAAACTCAACTAAACTGTCTATTGGAAACATACTCAGCAAGGAATTAAAAACCGCATTAAATACATACTATATATTGTTGACTGTTCCAAACGGTCCTTAAGCTATGCTGCATTTTCAAAAAGAATTTCTGCTTATTTATAAAATACATTAAATACATTTGTAAACATTTTCAAATCGTCAGCTGTACTTTATTTCAGAAAGTAGAAGGCATTCCTTTAGGAATTTCTCTTGCACAGCAGCATGTCGACAGCCTCGGCAAAATTTTCTACCACCGCTGTGGGTGGCGTTGTCAACGCTGCCAAGGCATCGGGCAAGAATTTGCCGGTCTTCACGAGAATGCCCTGGAGACCCACAGCCATAGCGCCAGCCACGTCATCATTGGCATCCTGCAAAAGAAAACAACTTGTGGGGCTCTTCAATTAATAACACAAAGCTTACATCACCAATCATCACGCATTGCTCGGCAGTCAAGCCTTCGGGAAGAGCGCTCTTAAAGAAATACGGATTGGGTTTGCCGATAACTGTTGCTGTCGAGCCAGTGGCATACTCCAAACCCTTGACAAAGCAACCAGGTCCCAGAGCCAGCCCATCAGAACGTTTGTAGTATTTGCCCTTATGGACTGCGACCAATTTGTGTGACTTTTGCTGCAACAAGATGCTGCAAGGCACAGCATTTAATGACGTGCATATGAAATGTGTTAAGCAACTCACCTGAATGCTTTATTCATGTGTTCATAGTTGAATGCGTTGGGTGCCAAGCCCACAACCACGGAGTCCAACTGACGACTCTTGTCTTCGATTGGAAAATCTTGGCGAGCATCATCCGACAGCAGATAGAAAGGATTTAACTGTTCCTTCGACACAAATGCTGCTGCTGCACTCAGTGAACTGTAGATTTCTTTGACATCCAATTGGAATCCTATTTTCGTTAGCCTCTGGTGCAGTGACTTCTTTGAATCCTTTGTAGTGTTGGTGACAAATTTAACGGAGATGCCGCTTTCTCGCAGTCTGACCCAATTAAATAGATATACATATATATTGTCTTATTTGCAGCAAGAACAAACCTTTCCAATGCAGCTACAGCATTTGGTGTAGGTTCATCCTCCACATGCAGCGTTCCGCTGAGATCGATAAGCGCTGCTTTTATAGACATCTTTTTGAATTGCGTGCAAATTCCTTTATGGCACAACATAGCGACCGATAATCAAAACAAACAAACTAACAGCTTTTATCGATAAAAAAATGGCTGTAATCAACAGCAACAGCTGAGCCGATATTGATAAATTTGTCGGTGCGCTCCTATCGCTCTCAACGATATATAAACAAAACGCTGCTGTTGCACATGGACTACGATGTCGTTGTTTTCTCTTTCAAGCCGGTTGCCTATAGCCAAATCGTTAATTAAAAACCGTCTAAACTACTGTCAAATTGCAAATGCACTACGTCCCAAGAAAGCAAAGTCGACACGCAAAGAGGTAAGCATCGAAGCGTGAATGTGAATGTGTTTACATAACAAAACATGTCGCTAATTGCAATTGCAGACACAATACTTCTCCGATGCCAAGAAGGTGCGCGCTGTGGGCGGCAAGGGTGGCGACGGTTGCGTCTCGTTCCTGCAGCTATGGTGCAACGAACGGGCTGGACCCGATGGCGGAGACGGTGGTAATGGCGCTCACATCATTTTCCAGGCGTCGAACGACGTGCGTAACTTCAATCATGTGGGCAGCGTTCTGCGGGCCCCCGAAGGCGGCATTGGTAGCGCCAAGGACTGTCATGGCAAGAATGCCAAGCATATGGTGATCAAAGTGCCTATAGGCACCATAGTGCGCAATACAAAAGGTCTGATTGTGGCCGATTTGGGGCAAGCGGACTTGATGTTTGTGGCCGCACGTGGCGGTGCCGGCGGTAAGGGGAATCGCTTCTTCACAACCGACAAAGAGACAAGTCCCAAGGTCTGCGAGTATGGGCCTCCTGGCGAGGATTGCAGCTACACGCTGGAGTTGCGCAGCATGGCCGAAGTCGGATTGATTGGCTTCCCCAATGCGGGCAAGAGCACGCTGCTTAATGCGTTAACACGTGCCAAGCCCAAGGTGGCACCTTATGCTTTCACCACACTGCGTCCACATCTTGGCACTGTGCAGTACGATGACCATGTGCAGCTGACAATTGCCGATCTCCCCGGATTAATACCTGAAGCACATCGCAATAAAGGACTTGGTATACAATTTCTCAAGCACGCAGAGCGTTGCACGCTGCTGCTGTTTGTGCTGGACGCAAGTGCGCCCGAGCCTTGGCAACAATATGAGCAGCTCATGCACGAGCTGGAACAGTTTGGAGGCAGTCTAGCATGTCGCCCACAGCTGGTGGTGGCCAATAAAATGGATATGCCCGAGAGTGCAGCCAACTACGAGCAGCTGAAGCGGGAACTAAGTCAAGCCAACATCTTGGGCATCAGTGCCAAGATGGGACAGAATCTGGCGCATCTCTTAAGCACAATAAGAACAGTCTATGATCGTCACAAGGCTAAGGAACAACAGCAGTATAGTAGTTGAATATTAAATGTTACTTTAGTTGTAATCAATTGACTTAAATATACAAAGAACATAAGCTTAATCTAAAGACCCTCCTCGGATGTGGGCAGCCAGAAGGCCATGTTAGTGCAGGCGGACGCAAGCATCATGTATTTGGGATTGAACTGCACGCACTGCACTGGTCCAGGATGATCGCCGTTCAGAACCGAGACCTTGTTGCCCGTGTCCGCATTCCAGATATGCACCCGACCATCGGTGCTGCCCGAGAAGATGAATTGCGAGTCCGGACTGAAGCTGGCTTCGATGGCAATGCCCTTGTTATTCGGATAGCCGGTGAACGTTTGTAACGGTGTGCCGTGGAAGGCATCCACCAGTCGTATGACGGAACCATTTGTACTTATCAATATCGTTTTGCCGTCACGCGAGAACTTAAGGCCTGTCCAATCGCATTCTTTTTCTTGATTCAGCTTGAATGTGACAAATGGTCCCTTGTCGAAAGAACGTAAATCATACAGTTTGATACTCTCTGAATTGACACCAGCTGCAAAGATCAAACCCTCAGGATCATAGGCGGCAATGGGTCGCCCAGAGAGATGCATTAATCCCTGGCAATTGGGAGAACGCAAGTCCCACAGTCGCAACGTCTTATCCAGCGAACCCGATAGAAACGTGTCCTCCACTGGTGAAATACACAGCGAGATTACCTTTTTCGTGTGGCCGGGAAAATAGCGCAAATATTTGTTGTCATGCAAACTCAAATATCTGATGGTGTCATCCACTTTTGTCGAGCTGTGTATCGCCGTGTTGTTCGCATGTGTAAAGTGTATCAGATCAACGCCATATTTCTTTGAATTCACCGTTCGCGACTGGGTTCCCTTCTCGCAATCGTAAATTACAATTTGGTCGTCTTCACTGCAGGATATCAAATGCTCGCCGTTTGGTGCAAAGTCGATGGCGTTGATTTTGTCGGTGTTTTCACGAAAAATTTTCGCTACTTTGAAACTGCGCACAACCGAATCTATTAGTTTTATCTTCATTTTGGCGTTCGTTCTCTATTTAGCCACGCAATAATAATTAATGTTTGTTGTGTACGGAATTGTGCTCAATTTTTGATGCTTTGCGGAACCAGGGATGCACAGAATTTCTGGAATACTATTGTTGCTATCGATGTCTTCTATTAGCGAAAATATCGCAGCCCTAGAAGTGAATAACTAAGAAATATCGATAAATTGTATCGATTTTCAATATCAATTCAAGCAATATTATTTTTATCACGACCTAGTATCGATATACACACAATTTAATTCAAATTCACCCGCCATGAAGTAATGCTGTTCTGAAAAGCGAATTGAATAAAAAAACCAATTTTTTTGTTTAACAGAAGCAAGCAACAATTTATATTTATTTATTCCATTCGCATTTAACATTCGCAGTGATCTACCTTGACAGGTATTGCAGTTTCATAGCTATTATTATTGCCCAACAGCTCCTTCGGATCGACATAGACAGTTCCCTCTCTGCCACGTGCAAAAGGTCTTACGCCATTGGTTTGTAAGTAAAAATCGCCATGTACACTGGAAATATACAAAATACATCAATAATAATTGTATATTTATAAGGCTTATGCTTCCACTCACTTTGTGGGACAATTGTGACCCATTACGACGGTTGATTCAGTTTCAATCGTCTTCTTTTGCTTAAACTCATCCCAGCTCTTTGAGGCTACTGCATCAAATCCTATGGGAAAACGTTCCGAAACTGATTCGGCCCAAAACCACCAGCTACGTCGATGGCTAGACAAATCATTATCGCTAAGCATTTTGTAATTGCGCTTCGGACATCCCGGCTGAAGTGTCTTGCCACCATTAGGCCAGAAATCGACAGTTCCACTGCTACTAGGTGCACCATAAAGCCAAGCATCTGTGTGTATAATATCTACGAACTCGGCGTCTTTCTTATTCAGATGATTACATAATCCAGCAAGGTAGAACAGCGGGAATGCCGGGTCTAAGCCAGTAATTCTGCACAGCAAAATGACAATAGAATTACTAACGATTTAATTAATATTACATGTTAGGAATTTACCTTTTTATTTTCCTAACTCCCTTGGTGCGTTTAAGGATTTCACGACCCACAATACCAGCCATCTGACCACCCAACGAATGACCAACGATGTGGAATTTGTCAATTTCTAGTCCATGATCGAACATTTCCAGCAGGACCTTGGCTAGTTCAGGACCCAACTGCTTTGCATTAGGAACAGCATCGAACATGTAATTACCATCAGCCAGCTCGCCCCAATCGAGGACAATCAGATTTGTATCGTTGCGCTCCAAATAGGCCTCAGCAATAACATGAATGCTCTCCACATCGGGATCCTCCAAATAGCCATGTAAATACAGTACTGTGTTTTTGGTCAAATCTAAATGCTCATCCTCCAACAAACTCTTCGAATCATTCAGATCGTAGATATCACTATCGGCTACACTGGGACTGTGGGAAAAACATCAACATTAAAAAACAAAACAAGAGTGTGAAAGACTGGTGAAAACAAAACGGGTTACGAAATGATTACATACCCATAGTAAAGTATAAACTTGGCTGTTGTAAGATCTGCTTTCGCATTTTTGAGGCCGCATAACAACCCTGAAAAAGTAAGTTATATCAAAAGGGGGTTAATATAGTATATAAGCATAGATAATACTCGTTGGGTGATAAAAAAATAAGATTAATTGAAGTGCCCTGATTGTAGTTATCTATTATTCTCACAAACAAATGGTATCCGTCATATTTATGATTCACTACCGAGATTGAATTTCCTTTTTATAAATATGTAATTAAATATCCTTTGAGATTGAATTGCTTTATTTAAAGGCAATAACCCTCGTTTTATGTTTCACTCATTTTTCAGATCAATTTTCTTTCGAGTTTCACTTACTGGATTTATTTTTCACCGCCTTGTGCATATTTGTGCTGTAAAAAAATATAAAAATAAAATATATGAGTAAACTCAGATTACTTATAAAAATTCTTCACTTTAAGAAAGGTTGAAACACTTCTAGTCGCTTGCCCTGATTAAAGAAAACTAAGCGAAAATCCATAGAATAAATCACGTAAAATTAATTCTAATTAAATTCCGACGCTTTTGGATTTGCGATAAGATACGGCTACGGAATACGGAATATTCAGTTCCCCTGTAAGTACTATTTTATGCCCAAGTGTTTATATATGTATATACGTATATACATACATATATGGGTGTGTGTATTATTTTTACGTGCATATGTTTTGTCTGGCGATTTCTAAATCGCAGTCAAGCAAGCTTTAGTCGAGCACCCGTCATAATTTTTGTAACTGTAATACCTGTGCAATAGATGTGTCCGGTACCGTTATAAACGAAAAACCAGCTGCTCGACTGTAAAATACTCTGTTATACGTATTTTTTCTCTGTTATACAAACAAACAACACGTGCTGACTCACGCATATTTACAATCTGCAAGCAGTGCGTGGAAAGCAGTGCAGTGAATAAGCTCCTTTTTTGTGACCCTCCGAACAGTTCGTAATTTCAAAGATCAATCGGCAGATAGGAAATCAAAAATGGTCTACGAGTTTTATAGGGTAGATGGAAAAGCACTTCAATTTACAAGAGACACGACATCCGAAAGCGCCAAGCTAATCGGCGGGGCAGCGAACGTTTAATAAAACGCGCCACTTGAGCTCAAAGTGCGATAACGGTCACAAAAAGCATATCCGTGTAATTAGTGAATGAAATAATTTTGGTCATAAATAAGGTGAACTGCCTAACACACACAGCAGTACATTTAATTATCCGTGTCTCTATAATAATAAAAGAGAAACATTAAAGAGCGTCTCCTAATTGCTGTAATACAGAATTAAATCACAACAAACCACTTGACCTGTGTACACACAGTCACACATACAAGCATGCAAACACTTTTGTTTTACTTGATGCGGCGAATCAGAAAATCATTTATTGGCTTTCTCTTTCGATGACCGAACACACACTCACACTGACATACACTGTCATAGATTCATATGTATATATTTGCGCAATACAGTGTTTTAATTATGCATCCAAAAGATAGTATTGTTTACCATATAATTTATTTTAAATATTAGCTAAGCAAACACCTTACTTACTCTCAGTGACTGTAATCTTCACACTAACCTGAGCACTCGACGTCAAGGTGCGACGCGTCCAACCGCAATGACAACCAAAAGTGATCTGCGTCAGTAATTACTCGCGTTCTCTTTTACACGCGCGCTCTCCACCTATTCATATATTTGGTAGGTTGCTCTCAGCAATAACACGCACACTCACACACATAGCCCAGTGGTACCACAGCTATAAATATCGTTCGCTTTTGGCGCGACAATCGAAACATGCGATCGACTTGAAGTTTCATTATCGATAAATTGTTGCTTGCATTGGCAGTTGAGCATGAAATATTTATTTGAATTGAGCACTCAATAAATACATTGGTAGCCCAGCTTTTACAAAGATTGCAACATTATTCTTTTACAATAAATTTTATTTTGCATTCAGATGCGATTAACCAATACATTTTTGTTTGTTTTTCAAAGTCTACACATTTGTTTTTTTTTAATAATGAATGTTTGCTTATGTGGTAAATCATGTATTTTATTATATAAGTAGGTAAGTGATAGATATTCTTATGTTTCGCGTTTTTTTTTTGTGGCTCATCCGTTATGCTTTCGCTTTGCTCGATTCATGCATTTTGAAAATGGTAAATATGTTGTTAGGGTCGAGGTTTGGGCTCTCAGAAGTGATCTAGTTGCGTTTTTATCGGCTCCATTTCTTTCTACACGTTAAGTTGAAGAATCCATTTAACAACTACAAGTTTCCGTTCTTAAGTGTTGCTACACAATAATTATATATTTTGTTGGTTGTTTGTTGTTTTTGATGCCAGCGTGTGTGAAATACATACATTTTAAAAATAGAATAAAAAATTATAAAGTTGATTACGCTATAAAATATGGATTGGTTCAACATTCAACAGTTGGAGGCGTGTTCATGTATGTGATACCGGGAAAGAGACAAAAGAGATTATAAAAACAACGATTAGTATTGGATTCCACCTTCGGTTGTACAATCAATTTTAAACATCATATTTTGAAACATTTGGACAGTCGCTTTGAATTTACGAATTAGTCAATAAACTGCACAGGGATCAAAAAGGACATCGAAGGCCACACATGAGGTTTTGGTTGGGCTACTCATCCTCTAACATTCCGTAACACTTTTCATCTGCTTCTCCGCATCGTTGGAGTTGTTATTCTCAGTTCCAGCATTCAGCTGCAGTTGCACATCACCGCCATCAACTTCACCCCCTGCCGCTGCTGACATTGGCGGCGGCTCAACAACTAGTCGCGAGTTCAATGCCGCTTCAATCTTCAGACCCATGCAGGGCGGCACAGCGGTTCTAAACACGTTTAGTTCCATTTCTATAGGATCGCGTTAAAATTACTTATATGCATATCATGTGTTTGCAGCTGTAGTGGAAGTGAAAAGTGTAAGAATTAATACAGAATTTACTGCTTACCGGCGGCAATGCCCGCAATCGCCTGTGCAGCGAAATGTTTAACATCTACATCGGTATCGGCATTCAGTTTGTCTAGCGTGGGCTTGACTTGTGCATCAATGACGCTGGCCTCCAAGAACGGTGAAATCTTCTGCAGTGTTTTGGCCACATTGAAGCGCACATTGGCAACGGGATCAGCGGCTAACAGCAACACCGTTGGGAGTAACAGTTTTGTGGTAATATCCGTGCCACAAACCTCGGCCAACACATTCAAGCAGAACAGGCAGGTCATTCCTATAAAGTATGAGTACCATTCATTAGTAAATTCCCAAAACTATTTTCAAAATCCTTTCACTTACTGTGCAAATAGTTCTTGTTGCGTGACATGACTAATATCATTGGAATAATGGCTTGCTCGGCCCACGGGGCACCAAACTGTTCCACCAGCTTCTTCATGTTAAGTGTGGCTGCTTCTCGAATGGCATAGACATGATCATTTAGCCAGCCCATGCAGAGGCCGCGGAGTTTCTGATCGAAGAACTCCTGTCCCAGCTGGCCAGCGAGGGCAGGCATGTACTCAATGATTGCCAAGCGAACGCGCCACTTTGAATCCTCAGCCAGCTCGACAATAGCAGGAAGAAGGGACTGCAAGTGAGGTGGTTAAACAATCAATCATCAATTCATGTCCCAAATGATTAAAGACTAACCTGTGACAATTGTTGAATGCCAATGACATCGTTGACACAATCCAAATTGGAGATGATGTTGAGACGCACTTCGGGACACTCGTCCTTCAGCTGAATGAGGAAGAGTGGGAGCAATTGTTCGACTGTCTGATAAGCGCCAAGCATTGGACTCAGACCCATGATGACAGAGGCCAGCGCCGATTTGACGTGTGGATTCGGATCAGAGACCAAATCGCGCACATACGGCAGAATAGAGCTCAAAATGATTTGCACTTGGTTGGCCTTGTCCAAACTAGCGCAAAAGTCCTTCACTTTTGTGGCCACAGCGGCGCGCACTTCAGCCTCGGCATCCTTAAGCAAATATTGGAATGCGGGCACCAGATCGACACGCGTAATCTCTGGGCCGACGGCCTTCTGTAGGTCAACGAACTTCTCGGCGACCATGTAACGCACACGCCATGACGAATCGCTGGCGCACTGACGCAACGTGGGCAGCACCAACTAGAAAGAATAGAAAGTATGCGATAGAACACATCTAGTGGCATTTTAAGTGTCTGTCTTACGTGCTCCACATCATCCTGCGGCAGTAATTGTGCAATGCTAACGCAAGCCTCCACAGCCAAAAGCCGCACTGAATCCTGATCGTCCTGCGCCAGTTGAACAAAGTTCGGTATCAAATCGGACTTTAAATATTCCGTCTCGACAACTTTGGCGAATTCACCCAACTTATTGGCTGCTGCCCGTCGCACCATAGGAGTCTCATCCTGGCACAATTTACGGAAATTAGCTCGCAGCTCGGCCTTCACGGGTTGTGTGACGCGTGGATAGCACACGGAGAACAAACCACAGGCCGAGGTGCGTGAGGTGAACCAATCACCGGAGACCAAACGTTGCAGCGTGGGCACCACATGAATCTCCAAATCAAGAGCACTGTGCTCAGCGGCAACGGTGCGCAGCGATTCCACCGCCTTGTCACGCACCACGGTCTCCTCGACGGTGGCCAGACTCTCTAATGGCGGCAGCAAGTACATTGCATATTCGGGGCCGCCCACAAGACCTAGAAAAAGAGGATGAGGTGTGAATTGATGTGGAAGTGATGTTAATTTGGATTCTTTGCTTACTTGTGAAATTGCCCAATTGATCGGCCAGAGCCAATAAAACCTCATCTTCATCATATATGGTCTCGGTTAGGAAAGGAATCAACTCGGAACGCGTGCGTTCTTCGCCCAAAGCGAGCGCAATCGTTGACAGCTTTTTGATGGAGTTCAGACGTAACTGCAAATGGTCAAAAATTGCTTATTTTCATTTTCTTTTATCAAATTCTCAAGTACTAATTAAACAAAATAAAAGATAGCAAAGCCCTCGCTCACAAACACACTACACGCACACACATGTACACACGCCTAAATTGGTGTGCACACAATGACGCATTTTTTTTTGCATAGGCACATACATACTTGCACATACACACATAATCATACATAGATACATATGAAATACATACACATACTCATACACACACAGAAGATTCATGCACCCCCAATAAGTTATTTGCTGTTGAATTGGGTAAACTTCGATCGTGTTAATTAACTGCACACCTATAAATAGTTGAACCAACCTGCACATCCTCATTTTTCAATTCATCAATTAACACCGCAATTGGATAAAGGGAATCATCGACAGATTTGTCGCTTGCTGCCATTTTTCTTTTCTCACACACACACTCTCGTACAGCGAATCGGTTTTTTCTTCTCTATTTCGCACGAATTACAATTGGCCAAATGTTTGATACTACTGTTTAGCTGACAAGATTATTAAATGCTTTCACTGTTGTTTCTCAAGCAAATCCTTTCAAAATGTCCACGAAATAAAAAATTCTCCGCCGATTGATTTTCCAGTGAAAATGCGATGCCGTTTCCGTGCAATTTTTTTATTCTTCTAAAAATGACACAACGAGACAAGAACGATACTACTCGATGCTGCAATCTTAACAGTGATTACTCCGCAATTTAACAGATTAACTCCACCGCATAACAGTTAACAAAACTCGCATACGTATATTTCTCTTCAGATTTTCTATTCAGGAAAAATCATAGTAATTGTATATTTCTAGAAGCAAACAATAAGCGATTTAATATGACGGCCAACATACACGAATGTGCCATATACCATCTGTTGTCACACCCCATAACAGATGTCTTTATTGTTTTAAAAACATACAATTAAATAATTCATGTATGACGGCTATTAATAATCGATTACAAAAATAAAATATCGATGCATCTGATAGGTGTTATCGATTATTTTAATGTTTACTTTTTTTAATTTTCCAAAAATGATACAAATTCTGTTAATTTCAGCAGCTGATCATCGCTAGCCACGCGTGGAGCCGATTCCCTTATTTTCGGTATTAAAATATATTTATCCCCATCCTGCTCACGTGTCCAATCGAAGCAAGCACTTTTTAGTTCCTCAGGAGTCATTTGCGCCATTTCCATCAGGTTTTGCTCATAAATTGAAACATAGGCACTAGACGTCAAGTTAAACAGCTCCTCGCGTTTACTAACTACAAGAGATAGTTGAGAGTATTTTTAGGAATGTATAGAGTCAGCACGAACCTAAGAGATCGTTAATAATGGCCTTGTTGTGCTCTGACCACTCGTATTTCATGTGTTTGAAGAAATCCGAGTAGTTGCTGTGTTGCAAGGCGATATTCAATAGATTTATTTGGGCTAGTTCTTTGTTTTGATCCTTCAAATTGTCGGGAATACGCATCCATAGCATTTTGGCATTAGCTCTGTAAGCAAATAAAATGGTGAACGTATTGTAAATATAAGTATTGCTTGTCGCTTACAGATTGTTTAGGTAGAGATAAATTGCCAGCATCTGTTGATAGTTTTCGCCGCTCATAGCGGTGTTCTGCAAATAGCACCAGACCATTGTTAATTAAAATACACAATACATTACATTACTTACCTCCAATTCATCGTTTTCCAGCTGACAAAGCGTTGTACTATAACTATCTTCCTGCATTTTGAGAAATATTATTTATTTATTCTTTGATAGAACAATTTTTTGCAAACAACAGCTAGAGATGGAGGGAAGCATCTATGAGTATATCGATATTTTTGAAGCTTTTTCGATATCGGTTTTAAATGGCAAACACTGAAGTAATTTTCATATTTTATCGAAAGTGTAGACTTGCGTAGTGAGTAAGGCCTATGTTAAATGCTGAGCATCTCTGTTAAGAGAGGAGCAATTCTGAAAGTAAATGCAACTCTGCGTGTTGTGTAGAGTTCAGCCGTAGAGTGTTGCTCCACAAGTCTCCACTTTCTTTTCGGTGTAAAAAACTAAGCTAGCAACATCATGGGTCGTATGCACGCTCCTGGGTAGATGTTTTTCCAATAGTTATTGAGCTAGTATTGTTGTAAAATGTGCTTGACTAACGTGCAATAACAATTGGCCACAATGGCAATATGTGCAACTCGCGCAACGGCGTAGTTTTTATGTTAAATTTGGCCACCATGGCAAGCACATGTTCCAACTGAATACGCTCGCTCTGCTTCTTCTTATTGCTTGCTGTCATTCACTGCCTAAACGAACAATACGAATTGTACTAATATTTTGCAGCAAGGGTATTTCCCAATCAGCCCTCCCCTACAGACGCACAGTGCCATCCTGGCTGAAGCTTAACGCTGAGGATGTGAAGGACCAGATCAAGAAGCTGGGCAAGAAGGGCCTGACACCCTCCAAAATTGGTAAATAGTAACTTGTTTATACTCTCTATTTGAGGTTATGTTAACGCCAATCTTTCCTTATTAATCTAGGTATCATCCTGCGTGATTCGCATGGTGTGGCTCAGGTGCGTTTTGTCAATGGCAACAAGATTCTGCGCATCATGAAATCGGTTGGCCTTAAGCCCGACATCCCCGAGGATCTTTACCACATGATCAAGAAGGCTGTCGCTATCCGCAAGCATTTGGAGCGCAACCGCAAGGATAAGGATGGCAAGTTCCGTCTGATTCTGGTCGAGTCCCGCATCCACCGTCTGGCTCGTTACTACAAAACCAAGAGCGTGCTTGCGCCCAACTGGAAGTACGAGTCGAGCACAGCTTCCGCTCTTGTTGCCTAAGTTTTCTTTACCAATTATATACTAATGTGTGAGTGCATACATTTTTAATGTACACCAAGTAGACCACAAAAGCGGCAAAATAAAACTATAACTTTGAGGAAAACACAAAATGTGCGTAATGGGTGTGTTATTAATTCCAAGAGTAGTATGAAATTTACATAAATTAAGTTTGTTTAACAACATGATAGCCAAGTTGTTGGGGTGGTTTGGCTTCGTTGCCGGTAACAACAAAGTCGATTTGTTTATGTATACGAATGACAAATTAACCCTCTATAAAGTGAGCTGCAAAAAATAGGGTGCGACTTTCTTTAATTATATTAATTTGCTTAAACCAGTGAAATTTTTAATGAAAAAATTAGCAATCAAAAAGTATTTTTTTTTATAGTAAAGCTGAAAAATTGTCGATTAAACTAAAGTGTAAAGCAATAACAGGAATAGCCTTAACTTCTATATTTTATTTAGTCTCACAATAAGTGTAAGATTGAATTCAAAAATCATTTACTCATGTACTTATGCTACAAAAGCTTTGAAAAGTATGCACACTTATGTATGTGTGTGTGTGCTTGATTTTGAGTCCGGCTTTGCAGTATCTTCACCAAACACTACCCATTACTAATCCCCATATTCTCCGTATACTTGTTGATTGATTCACAAGCATGACGTAGTTCGTGTGCTTACAAGTATATAAGAGAGAGGGAGAGCGTGCAAAAGAGTGTGTATGTGTGTATGTACTTGCGATAAATTTGGTTGAAAAGAGCCGATTGTCGCCAGCTGTTTTCAGTAGCATGCTGCCCTTCCTTACAGGCAGACGGTTCAATTTTTGTCGTTGGTGTTGAATTCGTGCTTACTTATTTTTCGGTTTTGTTAATTGCGCTACGTTTGGTGAAGCACATAAGAATGATTTACAATAATTATTGAGTTGTTGTCTAAGTTAAACAAACATATGTACGTATAATGTGGCGCCCAATGTGTTCTGGAATCATGTGAATCGAGCAATTATTTGTTTTATTTTTGTTTTGCAATTACATGTGTGCTCATGTATGTGTGTGTGGACAATACATGTTTGATTAGATAATTTAAGAGCATTTGCAAAAAATGGCCTTTAGATAAAATAACAATAGATAATTGATATTAGTGCTACTGTGAGCAGGAAGGAACTGAGTGAGCTTCTAGTAATGAAATACCGTTAATGTTGATTTTAGTTGTTGACATGACATTCCAACATAAAGCTACACACACAAGCATATGTACATAAATACATACATATGTATGTATACATATACACCTCGATGTCTGTTTGGGTTTGTATGCTGAGTGCAAATATCACCGCGTGTTTTTTGTATAAAACGGCAATTAGTGTATGTGTAATTCTACAGATTCACCTTAATATAAAATATATACGCAACATATAAATGCGTATGTATCTATTTTGTTTGATTGTACATAAATAAACAAACGTAGTCATAAATAAACATGGTGTAGTGTATTATATTTCTTTGTGATATTTGCCCTTTTGCTGTTGTCCCTTGGAATAAACTTGCGAGAAGTAGAAAATAAGTAGGTGAACACGCATACTTTGCGACGTGTACGTGAATATTTAAATCCACGATTGCACTTTTCGCATGCCGGCATTTTATTGCAGTGCAAGCATTTTTATGTACAATATATATTGTATCACACAATAATATACACACAGTGGCAATCAACTATTCGTTTAAGCGTGTGATTAACCATGTCCAAATCAGTCACACACACACAAAAGCCGGCGAATGTTTAAGAATCAAATCGTCCAGAAAACATATTACTCACATACATACATTCAAAGTACGCTTACACTCAAGTGTAGTAAATTGCGGTTCTTTATGCTCGGTTCACGCTATGCGGAGATCGAAAAGCTCGTGTGATGCGAGCTTTGCAGCGAACAAGCTGTTAATTATGTAGTTATGTTTGTTCTTGACCCGGCTGACACAGAGGGTCGCTCATAATTGTCTAAAGTTATGAAATAAATAATTACACATTATAATTGTATGTATGTATAGGTGCACGTTTCAGAGTTCTTGCACGTCATGATTAATCAATCAATGCGTTTCAATATAGGAATTAACAAAAATGACACGCACTATTCTTATCTATTTTTTTTAAATTTTTTGTTTGCTTCTTAAGATACATTTGTCGAATACAGGTTGAACAATGCAGTCACTCAAAACAACCGATTTGCCGGAGAATCCTCGAGAACATGCCAATTTCATATCGGCAATATGCTTCTGGTATGTAATTGATAATTGTATAACAGTGTATAACAGTTGTAATACACACATACATGTGTATTTATTTAGGTTCACCATGCCCACGTTCCTCAAGGGGCGCAAGAAAGTGTTGGAAACCAGCGATCTCTACAAGACGTTAAGGGAACACAAGACAGGTGCGTGTGCCACCATAAATTACAGATAACGAATTAGTTAACATCATTAATTCATCAGTCAATAGCCAATAGTGTTTAAAATATTATATTTATATCTCAAGAAACCGGTTCCTTTCCGGCTTGTCTATTCAAGAATTCAAATGAAAAGCGAAAAATTTCACTTAAGGAAAATGTATTTCACAAGAAAATTGTTTACAATATGCCTATATGTATATATAAACAGACAGAACAATTGATTCCACTCAATTTGTGGCTATGCCAGGCAAATCAATTGAGCACAATTATTGTGCATTTCGCTTATATACACAAAAAGAACAAAAAGCTAAAAATGAAGCAATATTTCAATTAATTTGCAAGCAATCATTCTCGTTAGCAGAGCTTAACTTATCAGCCTTAAAATATATACTATATCTATAAAGATTTGTAAATCCGGTCACTGACTTCTGCGCTGCAGACTTTTATAATTGTTTATTTGAACGAATATTTTGTAATGTTTTTGGTAGATAAGAGACTAACCATGTGTTGTTAACATTATCTACTAGCAATCGTATAGCCGGTTTCCACTTATCTATACAGTTGTTCTACACACCTCAAACGCGTCCAATCATTTTTATAATTAATGATAATTATAACTACTATATTGCCATTCGAGTGTGTGTGCTAAAATGTTTCAGCATATCATCAGACGGATCTCATTAAAGCATATCAGTAATTATTATCAGGCATTAACAACCCACTAAACAAAAGGGTTGCCTCAAACCCACTCAGTGATTATATGACAGCCAAGTTCAGTTTTATCGATATGATGACTTAACTACCAGTAACTTGGGTAGCTTAATATGCATGTTTGTTGATAATCTAATACACAATGTCAAGGCTGTTTTTATGGCTACAGCTGTTTGGGACTTGAGGGAAGAAACCGTTTTATATTTTCATATCAACAGTAAACAAGATGAATATTTTTATGGATTGTATTAACATGATATTGTGCTTTCAATATTATTATGAAGAAAGTTGCAAATTGTATTAATGTTGAGCATATATTTTTACATACTTTTCTTATATCAAACTCATCAATTAGTATATCAGAACTTCTTAAAAATAGCAGTTCCCTGACAGACAAATTAAATATATTTATAGAAAATTTGTTTATTATTCTGTATAATTACTATATATGTATGTTGTTCTAAAATTAAGAAAAGTTCTAAACTATATATACTATATTAATTTTCTTTTAAATTTTATTAGCAATCGGAATTATTTTCTTTTCTTTGTATAATTATTATATTATTAATTTTATATAATATTTTTTGCAGAAACACTCGGAGATAAAATATCCGTGGCATGGAATCGTGAATTACTGAAACAGCAAAAGAACCCCAATAAGAAACCCAGTTTGCTGTGTGCCTTGATTCGGGTATTTGGCTGGTACTATGGACTGCTGGGCTTGGTGCTGTTTCTCCTGGAGCTGGGATTGCGCACAATACAACCGTTGTTTCTGTTGAAGCTGATTGCGTACTACACGAATGGGAAGGAATCGATCAATGATGCATATTTCTATGCAGCTGGTGTGATTGCTTGCAGTGCTCTCAACGTGTTCATCATGCATCCCTATATGCTGGGCACTGTTCACATGGGCATGAAGATGCGCGTCGCCTTGAGCAGCATGATTTATCGCAAGGCACTTAAGTTGAGCAAAACGGCACTGGGGGATACGACAGCTGGACACATTGTGAATCTCATATCGAATGATGTAGGTCGCTTGGATTTGGCAACTATATTCGTTCACTATCTGTGGGTTGGACCGCTGCAGACGCTCTTTATCACGTACCTGATGTACCTAAAGGTAAGTGGAATAAATTTGATAATGTATTAACTCTTTAAATGTCAACTTATTTAATCCCTTTTGCAGATTGGCATTGCTGCCATCTTTGGTGTCGCCTTTATGCTCGCCTTCATTCCGCTCCAAGCGTGGCTAGGCAAGAAGAGCTCTGCTCTCCGCATGCGCACTGCGCTGCGTACGGATGAACGTGTTAGAATGATGAATGAGATCATTGCCGGCATTCAGGTGATCAAGATGTATGCCTGGGAGTTGCCCTTCGAGCAGCTGGTGGCATTTGCGCGTAAGAAGGAAATCAATGCCATACGACATGTTTCCTACATTCGAGGCATCTTGTTGTCCTTCATCATCTTCCTCACGCGTGTCTCCATCTTTCTCAGCCTGGTGGGCTACGTGCTCCTAGGCACTTTTCTCACACCCGAAGTGGCCTTTGTGATCACCGCCTACTACAACATTTTGCGTACCACAATGACTGTGTTTTTCCCCAAGGCATCTCGCAGATGGCCGAGGCATTGATCTCCATCAAGCGTGTGGAGAAGTATATGCTGTACGAGGAGACTGATGTGAGTGATAGATCCGTGGATATGTCGGCAGTGTCGACGCCAGGCACAAATCAAACCACAGTGCAATCGAAGCTGGAACAGGAGAAGTTGCTGACGCCAACATCGCTGCAGAACATCAATGAAAACGCCATGTTATCCGAGGCCAAGGTGTCGATCAACAATCTGATGGCCAAATGGGATCCCAACTCACCGGATTACACACTTAATGGCGTCAATTTGCGAGTACAACCGGGCACATTGCTGGGCATAGTGGGACGCACAGGTGCCGGCAAATCGAGTCTCATTCAGGCCATACTGGGAGAACTGCGTGTGGAGTCGGGTGAAATACGTGTCAATGGCAGCTTCTCTTATGCTAGTCAGGAGCCTTGGCTATTCACGGGCACTGTCCGCCAGAATATACTCTTTGGCCAGGAGATGGACAAGCGGCGTTACAATCTGGTTGTAAAGAACTGTGCGCTCGAGCGTGACTTTGAGCTGCTTCCCTTTGGCGACAAGACAATTGTGGGAGAACGTGGCGCCTCGTTGTCTGGTGGCCAGAAGGCACGTATTAGCTTGGCACGTGCTGTCTATCGCCAGTCGGCCATCTATCTGCTGGATGATCCCTTGAGCGCAGTGGATACTCATGTGGCGCGTCATTTGTTTGAGAAGTGTATGCGTGGATATTTGCGGGATCGCATTGTCATTCTGGTAACGCATCAGCTGCAGTTCTTGCAGCATGCCGATCAGATTGTCATCATGGACAAGGGACAAGTGAGTGCGGTGGGCACTTACGACTCGCTGCGAGAATCTGGCCTGGACTTTGCAACCATGCTGGCGGAAGAGCACGATGAGCACAACAGCGAAGGATCGCGTTCCAGATCGGGTTCAACTACCGAGCGGCGACGCAACAGTGAACAGTCGCTGGTTTCGCTGGCTGATTCCACGGTAGATGAGACAGCTGGCGAGCAGATGCATGTACAGGAGTCACAGGAGCAGGGCGACATTGGCCTGGGACTGTACGCCAAATACTTTAGATCTGGCGGCGGTTTCTTTGCCTTCTTCGTCACAATGGCCTTTTGTGTGTTGACGCAAGTAATGGCCTCGCTGGGTGATTACTTTCTGGCTTATTGGTGAGTGTTTGCAGTGATGCTTTTATTGAATCAATTATATATGAATGTATTTCTACAGGGTTGCCAAGAAGGGGAGTGTACGCAATGAGAACATTGTGCCACAGGGCAACAACACCTTCGTATTGGAGGCAGATGCGCCCATCGTCAATGACACTTTCACCGTCGCACCAGACACCGCAGACAACTCGCATGTATTGGAATCTCGTCTTTCTATTTGGTTAAGTGAACTGGGCTGGTCTGTGGATGCAGAAATGCTGGATACATACATCTTTACGTTGATTACGATCACAACCATTGCGCTGACCTTAGCACGTTCATTTCTGTTCTTCAATCTGGCCATGAAGGCTTCGACCAAATTGCACAACTCCATGTTTCGTGGTATCTCGCGTGCCGCCATGTATTTCTTCAATACGAATCCCTCGGGTCGTATACTTAATCGCTTCTCGAAGGATATGGGTCAGGTGGATGAGATTTTGCCTGCTGTGATGATGGATGTCATACAGATCTTTCTCTCACTCGGCGGCATTGTCATTGTCATTGCCGTGGTGAATCCCATGTTTCTCATACCCACAATGTTCCTCGTCATCATATTCTATCAGCTACGCACGTTTTACCTGAAAACCTCTAGAAATGTCAAGCGCCTGGAAGCCATTAGTAAGTTTAAACTAGTATTTAATTGTATATTGAAGTGTTAATATTTTATTAATTTTGCACAGCTCGTTCGCCCATTTACTCGCATATGGCAGCCTCTCTCACGGGTCTTTCGACTATTCGCGCCTTTGGAGCACAGCGTGTGCTTGTGAGTGAATTTGACAACCATCAGGATTTGCACAACTCGGCGTTTTACATGTTCATCAGCACTTCGCGTGCCTTTGGCTTCTGGCTGGATTGTTTCTGCATTCTCTATATTGCCATCGTCACTTTGAGCTGTTTGTTCTTCCCTCCAGCTAATGGCGGCATGGTTGGTCTCGTCATTACCCAGGTAAAGTAGCAAATACTTAAGATATGTTTCAGCTATTTATTACATACATTCGCTTTTAGGCTATGGGTATGACCGGCATGGTGCAGTGGGGCATGCGGCAGTCTGCTGAACTGGAGAACACAATGACAGCTGTGGAACGTGTTGTTGAATACGAGGATATCGAGCCAGAGGGTGCCTTGGAGGCACCAGCTGATAAGAAACCAGCGAAATCGTGGCCAGAACACGGCAAGATCACGTTCGAAGAGCTGAGTCTACGTTATTTCCCCGATCCCAAAACCGAATACGTCCTCAAATCACTCAACTTTGTTATCAAAGCGCGGGAGAAGGTCGGCATTGTAGGTCGCACGGGTGCGGGCAAATCTTCGCTGATTAACGCATTGTTCCGTCTCTCGTACACCGATGGCTCCATTCTGATCGATAAGCGCGACACTCAAGAAATGGGCTTGCATGATCTGCGCAGCAAGATCTCGATAATACCTCAGGAACCTGTCCTCTTCTCGGGCACAATGCGTTACAATTTGGATCCATTCGACGAGTACAGCGATCAGAAGTTATGGTCTTCCTTGGAGGAGGTGAAGCTGAAGGATGTCGTTGCCGACTTGCCCAGTGCTTTGCAAAGCAAGATAACCGAGGGCGGCACCAACTTCAGTGTGGGTCAACGTCAACTGGTGTGTCTGGCTCGTGCTATTCTGCGCGAGAATCGTGTGCTTGTCATGGATGAGGCCACCGCAAATGTGGATCCACAAACTGATGCACTAATCCAAACAACTATTAGGAATAAGTTCAAGGAATGCACAGTCCTTACAATAGCACATCGGCTGCACACTATTATGGACTCTGACAAGGTGCTCGTCATGGATGCCGGTCGCGTCGTTGAGTTTGGCACACCCTACGAGCTGCTCACCTCTGCCGAGACCAAAGTCTTCCACGACATGGTCAAGCAAACTGGCAAAGCAACCTATGAGAATCTGCTGCAGGTTGCCAAGAAGGTGAATAGATTGAAATATTGAGAAATGCATTTATTATTATTGTTAAATTTAATGTTCTCAATTTTATTTGCAGGCATTTGAATCAAACCAACAAACTCGAAAATTATCGTCTTAAGGCCAACAAATTTAGTATCGTAATCAGGCTTTATATATTGTTTTATCATTTATTGTATATAATGTCATCAGTTTCCAATTTATCATTATATATTGTCGTAATTTTATGTGTACTTATTATGGAACTTTGAGTGTATGTGCCTATGCATTAATTATGCCTACTGATAATGTTTATATATGTATCTTTCGATGTATTTTAAGTGTGTAAAAGCGGAGAAATGCAGTGCCTTACAAAATAAATATGTATATCCCACTTATGTAAATATTTACACATTGATTCCTTTTCATAATTAAGCATTTCCATTTTTGCAGTTTAAAACCGTTAATAAAACAGTTCTATTTGAATATATTATCAAAAATTTTGTATTTTTTAGACCATGGACAACAATTGAGTTTATTTTTTTCATACTCCCATTAAGCAATTTCCTTTTACTGTTAAATTAACAAGCGCCCATTCAATTGGTTATTTGTAATTTAAAAATGCACAAATTGAAATACAATAATTTCGTACGGCTTCCATGGGATTAAGATTCACTCCACCTAATTACGTATACGCACGGTTGCCATTCCAAAAAAATTTTTTCTACCAAAATTTTTAAAAAATGTACCAATTTTAGCAAAAATGTACCACAAATTTTTTCACGAAAGATCTTTTGTATTTCACAAATTGTGATTCACAATATATAATAGTGATAGACCTTAGATTGGCGCATACATATTTTCTCAATTGACACAATACGTTGCAAATCGACTGTATGCGATATTTTCCAGTTTTAGTCATGGTTCAATTTCTAACTGATACAAAATTTATGTCTGTTGGAACAGAGCCATTTGTTAAAATAATATGTGTGAACATAAAAGGCAGGCATATTGAAAATGTACCAAAATGAAAAAAAAGTGATCCAATGTACCAACGCATAAAAAATGTACCAGTTTTGGTACATTTGTACCAAAAGTGGTAACCGTGCGTATACGTTATGAACGCGCACTTAAACTTATCGATATGGCAACACTGTGCTGCTGAGAGCGATGGCTATCAGCTGTTCGGTCAGCTGCTACCAAATTTGCAGAAAGTACAAATAGTTTTAGTTATGTTGCGAACTGCGAACTGAGGACTTGTTGTCCGCTCTCAAGTTAAATGGAAAGTTTTTAATTTTTGTTGTGAACAAAATTGTTGATATTTAATAGATTGACGAGCAAGCAGCAATCGAAGCGTGACTGAAATAAATGTAATGCATTTATCTTTAATGAAATTATGAAAATTGGGCATCTACTCGTCTTCTATTCTTATCTGAAAAAGTGATGTAAACGCGGCAAACGATTCCAAACGTTAACATAACGTTACGCATCTGCATTTGTGTTTGTGAATACTGAGAGATCAAATTAATGCTTGTGTATGCGTACTGTATTGTTTTACAGCGCGAAGGCATTCTTTGTAATGTTCTGATTGGACTCCGATCCTATTCAGTTGATTCATTTTGCAACGGTTTAAAATTACTAATTGAAACGTTTTTGTTTTACCTCACAGAAATTGCATTTGTTTGAAGATGGCAGCTGATAAATTGCCGCCAAATCCGCGCGAGAGTGCAAATTGCATCTCAGCGTTAATGTTCTGGTAAGTCTCAGCATCTAGTTGAAACATATGTTTGATAATTTACATTCAGGAAACTTTCCATAATTGCATCATACATACTATATAAGTCACATTGCTAGCTTGATCTCCATAAATCAAAAGACTGAAGTCTCTGACACTCTAGATTTCTTGTCTGTTATCAATGATAAGATAATATGCATTATTTGTTTATCAGTTGTAATTACACAACTATTTTTAGCTCTTCCGCCATTCCAATCTGTCATTAAATAAAATGTTGAAAGTTTTCCAGGTCATGTGTCCTTGGGTTACAATTATGTTTCTTCGATTTTTGTTATTACACGATTGTGCTTACAAGTAATATTTAATAATTATAAATTTAAATTAAAGATTATTTAAATTATTAAAATAAAACTAGTGAACATTCTTGGCAACAAAAATAAGAAATCTTTGTACTTCAGACTCAAATGAAGTATTGAGTAATATTCAAAAATTTGCATAATATAATTTGGTTTTGGTCACGAATATTTTTAAAATAATTAAAATTATTTATGGAAATTGAAACTAAAATGAACTTGTTGCATAATTATAATTTGTTTCGAAAAATAGTTTTTAATAACAAAATTTGTTTTTTAATTGTAACAGTTCTTTTAATTTTTTTAAATTTTAATTTTTCTGATAAATCTTGTTTCTTTTATAAATTAATATCTAATTTATTTTATTGCACTCACAACTGTAAAACTCTTTAAATTTAAGAGTTCATGTTCATTTCACATTTCAGAATTAATTTTCATACTTTTATAGATCAATTACTAATTTCTGAAGTTGCAATATCAATTTTTCTGATACAGTTTTGCACTGCCCATATTATTTAAGGGGCGGAAAACAACATTAGAGCCAAGTGATCTCTATGAAGTGCTCCAAGAGCATAAGGGTGACAAGTTGGGCGAGAAGGTGTTTCAAGCTTGGCAGGATGAGGCAAAAAAGATTTCGGAGATAAAAGGTCGCAATCCCAAGAATGGAATTCTGAGGGTGATACTCAAAGTTTTTGGCTGGGAACTTGTGTTTACTGGCATACTGATTGCAATACTGGAGATTGGACTGAGGTAAGATGTTTAATAAATATATACATATATTATTCATATATTATTTAATAATGAGAGTATATCATTTAATTATCAGGAAAACAATTTTTTATTTATGGTTTTTTCCTTTGTAAATGAGTATTCAAATTATGTCTGATAAGAACTTGAGTGGGCCAAATTTATAAAATTCTTTACCTTGACTGGCTAGCTGATTGAATTATCTACGCACTGTCCCAAAAGCTTAACACATTACACAACATTGTTTATAAAATTTGATATGGCACCAAGAAGTTATTATACCCGCTACCCATAGGGTAGAAGGGTATTATAACTTTGTGCCGGCAGGAAATGTACGTAACAGGTATATTCTTGATCAGCGTCAACAGCCGAGACGATATAGCCATGTCCGTCTGTCCGTCTGTGTGTCTGTCCGTCCGTCCGTATGAACACCTAGATCTCAGAGACTATAAGAGATAGAGCTATAATTTTTTTTCGACAGCATTCGTTATGTTTGCACGCAGATCAAGTTTGTTTCAAATTTTTGCCACGCCCACTTCCGCCCCCGCAAATCAAAAAAAACGAATAGCAAGCGTAATTTTAAAGCTAGAGTTGCGAAATTTGGTATATACAATAATAACTATAGTAGTTATGATTCCTGAGAATTTGGTTGCGATCAGATAAAAATTTTGGAAGTTATTAAAGAAATACTTTTGTATGGGCAAAAACGCCTACTTACTAGGGGTCTTAGTTGCTTTGGCTGACAATCTGGTATATTGTGCCGTCTAAGGTATATTTTGAATGCGGTACTACACCGATATACCACATATACCATTTGGTATATTTTCAGTATTTTTGTAGTATATTTGGTATATTTTGTGAAAAATACCGCAAAATATATTGTTTTTATTTAAAATGGGTAGCGGGTATCTCACAGTCGAGAACACTCGACTGTAGCTTTCTTACTTGTTTAATATTCAAAGTCTAATAATTGAATTTAAATAAAAAAAATTGAAATTAGTCTTATAACTGAGGTTTAAGGCGCAAACAATAATATTTGTATTACAACCATGCTTATCAAAGTCATAAACCAAACACATTTATACATTACTCGTATTTAACTTTAATTTTTCATTACAGGGTAACGATGCCTTTGCTGCTGGCCGGTTTGATATCGGAGTTTGCGCAGCATGGCAATGGAAAGAGTGTGAACGCACAGATCTATGGGGCTTTGCTGATCACCTGCATTGTGTTGGGTGTGCTGCTCATCCATCCCTACATGATGCACATGACGCATTTGGCGATGAAGATGCGTGTCGCTGTCAGCTGTGCTATTTATCGTAAGGCGTTGCGCCTGAGTCGCACTGCTTTGGGTGGCACTACAACGGGCCAGGTTGTGAATCTGGTATCCAATGATTTGGGTCGCTTCGATCGTGCACTGATTCATCTGCACTATCTGTGGCTGGGACCACTGGAGCTGTTGATTGCCTCGTACTTTATGTATCAGCAAATTGGCGTCGCTTCCCTTTATGGCATTGCCATTCTGATACTTTATCTGCCACTCCAGACCTACCTCAGTAGATTGACCTCGAAACTGAGATTACGTACTGCGCTGGTCACCGATCGGAGAGTGAGAATGATGAATGAGATTATTTCCGGCATACAGGTGATCAAGATGTATGCCTGGGAGAAGCCCTTTGAGAAAATGGTGTCCAGCACTCGAGTCAGCGAGATGAGTGTGATCCGCAAGGTGAATTACATACGCGGCATACTGCTCTCCTTTGAGATAACGCTCGGCAGGATTGCCATCTTTGCCAGCCTGTTGGCATATGTGCTCACGGGTGGCCAACTCACGGCAGAGCGCGCTTTCTGTGTGACCGCATTCTACAATATTCTGCGACGCACCGTGAGCAAATTCTTTCCCAGTGGCATGTCCCAAGTGGCTGAGTTGTTGGTATCCATGCAGCGCATCTCACAGTTCATGATACGCGAGGAGATTGATATACAGCAGCTGGATGATGAGCAGCAGCTAGACGGACAGCCCGAGGAGAAGAACCGTCTGATCAATGGCCAGTCGCATTCTTCGCCTAGTTCCAGCGAGATTTCTGTGGAGCTCAAAGACTTGAAGGCACGCTGGAATGCCGAACACACAGATCCCATATTGGACAATATTAACCTGAAGTTGCAAGGACGGCAACTGGTGGCAGTCATTGGTCCGGTGGGCTCTGGCAAATCCAGTCTCATCCAAGCCATTCTCGGCGAACTAAGTCCTGAAGCGGGCAACGTTAAGCTCAGCGGTCGCATTTCATACGCGGCTCAAGAGCCTTGGCTCTTTAGTGCCACCGTGCGAGAGAATATACTCTTCGGACTGCCCCTGGACAAGCAACGCTATCGCACTGTGGTCAAGATGTGCGCCTTGGAGCGTGACTTTGAGCTGCTGGATCAAGGAGATAAGACGATGGTCGGAGAACGTGGTGCTTCACTATCGGGCGGACAGAAGGCTCGTATTAGTTTGGCGCGTGCTGTTTACCGCAAGGCGGATGTCTATCTGCTGGATGATCCCTTGAGCGCTGTGGACACACATGTGGGACGCCATCTTTTCGACCACTGCATGCGAGGATTTCTGCGCAATCAGCTGGTGATCTTGGTAACGCATCAACTGCAGTTCCTGGAGCATGCAGATCAGATTGTCATCATGGACAAGGGCAAGATCACCGACATTGGCACCTACGAGCACATGCTCAAGAGTGGACAGGACTTTGCCCAGTTGCTTGCACAGCGGCCACCCGAGGAGGTCGAAGAACAGACCAAGGTCAAAAATTCTAAATCAACGGATGACACTAGCTCAAAGGCCAGTTATTCGCGTCACAATAGCATGGAGAGTCGTAACAGTGTCTCCTCAATGGGCTCTAGTGTGGACGACTCGTTAATAGGCAAGGAAGACCAGCCTAAACAGGTTCAGGAATCCCGCTCCGCCGAGAAGATTGGTTGGGACATGTATCAGAAGTACTTTTCCGCTGGCTGCAGTTGGTTCATGCTCATCGTAGTCCTCTTCTTGTGCATTGGCACACAGGTAATGGCATCCTGGGGTGACTATTTCCTTTCCTACTGGTAAGTAACAATCAAAGTTGTTGGCAACTTTAGGGTCTTTTATATCGTTGATACTGTATGTTCAAGAGCTATCAAAAAATTCTTGAATGGACCTCCAAAATAACATGGTTTAATTATAAGTCTGTCCGCTCACTGAGTTGTGTTTATTATGCGCCCTAAAACTACTGAAACCACTGACAACACGTTAATGAAGACTAAGCTATTTTTAGAAATTGATACAATGCCCATAAATAGGGAACTACATGACTTATTTTTATCTTTATTATGCCAAACCTGTTTGTTTACTAAATCTGTTCCCCGCTTTGCAGGGTGAAGAACAACTCGAGCTCCGAGCTGGACATCTACTACTTTACCGCTATCAATGTGGCCCTGATCTTGTTCGCCATGCTACGCACGCTGCTCTTCTTCAGCATGGCAATGCATTCATCCACCGAGCTACACAACTCGATGTTCCGCGGCATAACACATGCTGCCATGTACTTCTTCAACACGAATCCATCGGGTCGGATATTGAATCGTTTCGCCATGGACTTGGGTCAAGTGGATGAAGTGCTGCCCGCTGTGATGCTGGATTGCATACAAATTTTTCTCACTCTGACTGGCATTATCAGTGTGTTGTGTGTATCGAATCCCTGGTATCTGATCAATACGATTGCCATGTTCATCGCCTTCCACTATCTGCGCAACTTTTACCTAAGCACCTCCCGGGATGTGAAGCGTCTCGAGGCTGTTGCTCGCTCTCCGATGTACTCGCACTTTGGCGGCACTTTGACGGGTTTGCCTACAATACGTGCGATGCGGGCCCAAAAGATGTTGACGGCGGAGTATGATCAGTATCAGGATAATCATTCCATTGGCTATTATACATTCCTGTCGACAAGTCGCGCCTTCGGATATTACCTCGACTTATTCTGTGTTATCTATGTGCTTATAATAATCTTGAATAACTTCTTCTATCCGCCCGATAATCCCGGACAGATTGGTCTGGCAATTACACAGGCCATGTCCATGACGGGCATGGTGCAGTGGGGAATGCGACAGTCTGCAGAGCTGGAGAACTCCATGACATCCGTGGAGCGTGTGATGGAGTATAAAAACTTGAAGGCTGAAGGCGAGTTCAGTTCACCTGCGGGCAAAAAGCCACCAGCAAGTTGGCCTGAAGCTGGTGAAATTGTTGCCGATGATTTAAGTTTACGCTACGAGCCAGATCCTCAATCGCCTTATGTGCTAAAGTCGCTCAACTTTATCATACAGCCATGTGAGAAAGTTGGTATTGTTGGGCGCACAGGAGCCGGAAAATCCTCACTGATTAATGCACTGTTCCGACTGTCGTACAACGATGGCTCCATTTTGATCGACAAACGCGATACGGAAGAGTTGGGCTTGTATGATTTGCGTAGCAAGATTTCGATTATACCTCAGGAGCCTGTGTTGTTCTCTGGCACAGTGCGCTACAACTTGGATCCATTTGAGCAGTATCCGGACCAGAAACTATGGCAAGCTTTGGAGGAAGTAAGTCTAACACACAGTCGCCATATCACCGATGTAACTCATTTTCTCTATTTCTGCTTCAGGTGCATTTGAAGGATGAAGTTTCTGAGCTCCCTATGGGACTGCTGGGCAATATTTCTGAGGGCGGATCCAACTTCAGCGTGGGTCAACGTCAACTGGTGTGCCTGGCTCGTGCTATTCTGCGCGAGAATCGTGTGCTTGTCATGGATGAGGCCACTGCCAATGTGGATCCACAAACTGATGCTCTTATACAGAATACGATCAGAAACAAGTTCAAGGATTGCACGGTGCTAACAATTGCTCATCGTCTACACACTATTATGGACTCGGACAAGGTGATGGTATTAGATGCGGGACATGTTGTGGAGTTTGGCGCGCCTTATGAACTCTTGACGGCATCCCAGACTAATGTCTTTCATAGCATGGTTATGCAAACGGGGAAGTCAACATTTGATCACCTTTTGAAAATAGCCGAGCAGGTAATATTGCATTTATAGTTAATTTTGGTAAGCTATATTTAATAAATTCTTATTTCTTGCAGGCTTATGAAAAAAACAAGGTGGAAAAGTCGGAATAATTGCATTGAAAATTTTCAAAATGGAATGTCATATATTTTTATAGATATTATCTTGTACACTATTGCAATAATGCATTTACTTAACTAGACAATAATTGCCAAAAACTAAATATGTTCAGAATAATCTCGTACTTAATTAATAAACATACCTCAATAATCCATCTTTTAACAGAAGCGTGTAATGCTCTTCAAATAAACGTTCTTTTTTAGATGTCTTTAATTGAATACAATGTGAAGTGTGACCAGCTTTTATTTGTCATATTTTGCGAATGTGCCGCAATTTGTATATTTTTCAATCAATCTGTGGTCACACTGGAATTAGAACACATGTTTCGTTTGTTGTGAAAAATTGTAAACAAAAACTACTTTCTTTTATATCTAATAAAAAAAATATTGTGTTTGCCGATGCATGTGTAATGAAAAGGAGTGCCACAATGGATCAACAATTAACTTACGAGACAGCAATTAAAAAGGGTAACGATATTTCAATGCCATTTCTATACTTTTGTGTAATTTTGGTTTTTATCTTTTAGCGCAATTGGTGGAGAGAAACCCACAACTTCAATTAGACCCTCTTCGAGTGTCCATGCACGAAGAAACTGATATCATAAAACTCGCTCAAGAAATTCAGGCTGCTGATAAGCAATTGAAGAACAGCACAAGCCAGAAATTGGTTGTTATTCTAGATCAGGCAAGTTTCTGTCCCTTATCAGTGTTCTGCAAAGCGTTTGTGTAACTTGAACTCTTTTTAGATAAAAATGTTACAAGCACAGGCGATGAACATACTGCAAGAGTCTAACGACAGCCGTGCACTTCACAGCGCTGCTTGCAATTTTACAAAGAAGCCTGGCCATATCTATCATCTCTACCAGAGGGCAACAGGGCAAAATTATTTTAGCATGCTGTCGCCGGAGGTAGGCAGCTCTCAATATTTTTTGATGTTATCAATAGTTCAAATGAATATTGTTTAATTGTAGGAATGGAATCATCCAGCAGACCAGACGTTTAAGGGCAGCTATAGACTCGAATATGATTTAAGCTGGACGCCAGTTGACAAAATAAGAGAGCACGATGATAAACTAAAATGGGTGGAACGTTGTATGCACAGTGATAGTACAGCAGCTATAGATTTTAACATGGCAGATAACTAAAGTTTTAATTTAATTTTAACAATAAATCGTTGGAATTACATTCACTATCTCACATACAAATAATTGTAAGATGGAGTGAAAGTTGTTTCTTTATTTTAAGATTAAGAATAACGACATAAAATTATTAATTTTTGAATGTGTGCGGTATTCCTTTTCCTGTGGTAATTTAAACAGAGATACAATTATCGATTGGTCGATAACCCAGGCAAGCAGTGTTCGCTCATCTCTATCGTTGTGTGCAGCTGTTTTGTTTACGCTGCAACAGCTGTGTTATTTTTTCTGTGAAAATTTCTAATTTTTGTTTGGTTTTGTCACTTTAATTTCACGTCTACGATGTCCACAGCAAACGGAATGTATTACAGTCTGCTCGAGTGGTTCAAAACTCTCAATTTAAATGCACCACATGCTAATGCCGAAGAATTGGCCGATGGCGTTGCGTTGGCCCAAGCGCTGAATCAGTTTGCACCCGAATCGTTTACGGATTCGTGGCTGTCCAAGATAAAATCCAGTGCTGTCGGTAGCAATTGGCGTTTGCGAATGAGTAATCTGAAAAAGGTGGTTGAAGGTGTCTACGAATACTACACTGATGTGCTGAATTATACGCTGCAGCATGATTTCCTGAGACCGGATGTTCAGGCAATTGCTGAGAAGTGCGATCTCACGGAGTTGGAGCGCTTGCTGCAATTGGTGTTGGGTTGTGCGGTCAATTGTGCCAAGAAGCAGTCCTACATCACCGAGATCATGGGTCTCGAGGAGGAGTTGCAGGCAAATATTATGCGTGCGCTGCAAGAGCTGGAAACATCGACACGTCAGTCGTCGGCGTCATCGGAGGGCGGCGGCGTTGTTAGTTCGATGTCACGCAACTCTTTAGGCGGCATGCTGGATGGTAATGCAAAGGCGTTGCAATTGCAGCTACAGGAGGAACGCGATGCTATAGCACAAAAATGTTTCGAGACCGAGAAGAAAATGCTGCTGTTGATCGATGAGAAAACAAATTTGCAACAGGAGCTGCAAAAGATTCAGCAGGAGTTTGCCCGTCTCGAGCACAACACTATTGGCGATGATGGCGTTTCACTAGGTCCCATTCAGGCAGGCTCTGTGCGTTACAATGAGCTAAGGTTTGTAGACAATTTGTTTATTCCATTCCATTAGCAAATTCTAATTATTTGTCATCTTAGACGACAACTGGATTTGATCAAGGAAGAGCTTCTGCAGTCGGAGGGTGCACGTGAGGATTTGAAAATCAAGGCTCAGCAGCAAGAGACCGATATGCTGCACATGCAGCAGCGCATCGATGAGCTAATGGTAAGCATTAAAAACAAGTTAAAATTTATATTAATTTCAAATTATTCCACCCAAAACAGAAAAGCACTGCAGTGTTGACAACACTTAAGGATGAGGTTGACGTGCTGCGCGAATCGACGGACAAGCTCAAGGTGTGCGAGGCCCAACTGGAGACCTACAAAAAGAAGCTGGAGGAGTACAATGACCTCAAGAAGCACGTCAAGTTGCTTGAGGAGCGCAGTGCTGATTATGTGCAGCAAAATGCACAGTTCGAAGAGGATGCCAAACGTTATGCCAACACAAAGGGACAAATTGAGCTCTTCAAGAAGGAGATTCAAGATTTGCATGCCAAATTGGACAATGAGAGTAGCAAGAATGTGAAACTGGAGTTTGACAACAAGAATTTGGAGGGCAAGAATCTTGCGTTGCAGCGTGCCAAGGATAGTTTGCTTAAAGAACGCGACAATCTGCGCGAAGCTTGCGATGAACTCAAGTGCGGTCAATTGTCAACCAATTCGGGCAGCATTGGCGGTAACACGATGTCCAGGGAGCTGCAGCCATCGGCTATGATGGATAAGATACAACGTCTGGAGGCAGAGAACAAAGCACTACGTGAGGGGCAAGGCGGGCAAACAGCATTGGCAGTAAGATGGAACTATATGCAGCTTCGTAATAGTAATTCATTTAATCTTTTTCACAGCAATTGCTGGATGATGCAAACAAACGCTGCGAGAATCTGCGCGAGCAATTAAAGACAGCCAACGAACGGATTCTCAGCTTGTCGCATGCCTCGCAAAGCGATGATCCCATCTTAAAAGAGTAAGATCAAGATAATAAAGTTAATAATTAAGTAGCTAATTTATTACTCTATTTAGAAATGAGTTCAGCAAACAAATCAAGCAGCTAATGGAACTGAATGAACAGAAGAGTAAGTAAACATCTACAAATATAGTTTATGCATTAATTGTTAATACTTGTGTTTTATAGCACTGCAAGTTGAAGAGTCTGCCACACAAATCTCCACGATGCACGGCAAGATCACACAGCTGGAGTCGAGTTTGGCTACACGAGAACAGGAGGTCATGGGCTATGAAGTGAAGTATAGGAAATGTGTAGAACGCGCTAAGGAAGTAATCAAGAACATTGATCCGCGTATAGCCAATGGTTTGTCTCGGCCAAACAACCATCAACATGCAACTTATAATAAAACCTTCTTTACAGTAATTGATGCCAGTGCACTGGAGAAGAGCGTCGATGTGATTGAGGAGGAAGCAAAGTCCAAGATGAGCGGCATGGAGGAGCAGCTGATGACGACCGCTTTCTACAGATTAGGCATTAATGCACAACGCGATGCAGTCGACTCGAAATTGGCCTTATTGATGAGTTCGGGACAAACATTCTTGGCGCGGCAGCGACAATCGGCGCCACGCAAATCGTTGACAACAATGAAATCCAAATAGTTTAGTTTTTAATCGAGCAGTTCGTTTGTTTTTTTTTGACAAAAACCTTATATGCATATCCATATAATACACACCTACACACATTATTTATTCGGGTTATACACAAAGCAATAATATATATTTTTAATTTAATCCCCTATATACTCGGTGTTCAGTATTGTTACTTCCTAATAAAAGTACGAAGTGTTGAATATAATATAATATTATAACTATATGATGACAATCGAGAATTTTGCGTAGATTTCCCGCTGCAAAACCGTATTACCATAATTGCTGGATCTCAGCTTTTTTTAAAATTCTTTTCGAACCCTGAAATAATATTGCACACATTTTTGTTTGATATTTGTTAACATTATTGTAGTTTTTAATTCAGTATTTGATACATTTTACGCAAGGTTCTGGACAAAAAACATAAATAGTGTTTGTGGAATTATACAATTACAATATAGTTATAATCGTGGGATCGTGTGTCCCAGTTTTTTCATTCTCGCTTATCAATAGTCTTTTTTATAGCATTGGCACACGTGAAAATGCATTTTCCGATTCGTGTTTGAAACTAAACGGGGAATTAAGCTTGCTCCTGCTCATGCCCATGTTCCTCGTCATAACAAAGCAACAAACTTGCGCACAGTCTACATAAACATTCATATTCCATATCCATCCACATCTATATCCATCTATATATTTTACTTATATACTTAGTACATAAAAGCTATTCCATCGAACTGTACAAGGCCGCTGCAATTTGGAGATCTACCAGGGCCGCCACATGCTCTCATCGGAGCCCTGCTGCAGCACCAGCTGCTGTGCCCGATACTCCTCCTCCTGGCGCAGCCGCAACGCCTGCCTGGCCGCACTGCTCGTCTGTGGACTCGCATCTAGAGTTTCATTCTCATTGGAACCGATGCCGCTCTCCGAACGTGGCGACGATTGCTGTGTGGCTGGCGCGGACTTGAGCTCCGAGACACCCGAACTCACCGAGGCCGCTGCTGATGAGGAGGCCACCGAGGCGGGACGCTCGCTGAGCACTGTGTTTGCTGCGGCCACAGTGGCGGCATTGTTGGCCACACTATTGGCATAGGCAGCCGCGGCGGCAGCTGCCACATGCGCTGCCTCAATGCTGCCCGCAAAGTTCGGACTCAACTTGCCGGCGAGATGTGGCTGCAAGCGCTGCAGCTCAATCAGACGCTCGAAATCGGTGCGCGTGGCAATGGGATCGACCATGGGCTGGGCACTCAGACCCAATGCTGCCGCCAGTTGCACGTAGTGTGGCGGCAACACAAGCACACCGTTGCCGCTCTCCTTCAGCTGCTGCTTGTACTGCTCGAGCACGTTGACGCAGACGACCTTGTTGTTGCTGGCATCGTGCTCGTAGGCCAACTCGATGGCTGTGGCACTGCCATTTGACTGTGGCATCACTTGTGGCACCTGCAACTGCTGCAGCTGCTGCTGCTGTTGTTGCTGTTGCTGTTGCGTTTGTGGTATTGTCTGTTGACCCCGATTATTATTCTCGTCCTGCGGCGCTTGCAACACACGTTGCTGCTGTTGATCGCCTGGCGCCTTGCTGTAGTCCAATGGATTCGAGTCCTGGCTGCTGTAATCCAACGAATGCTCTTCGGGCTGTGTTTGTTTCTTGATCTCAAAGCAGTTGCTGCTGCTGTTTGGACTCTCGGCAAAGTTATTTGGCGTCGCGTGTGTCGGACAGATTTCCACATCAATCTCGGCTATGCATTGATCCAGATGTCGCAGCAGTCGCGCCTTCGAACCCGGTTCCGCCAGCGTTGGCATATTGCCCATTGGTGGCGGCTCCGGCGTGGCCAAATAACGTGCCACTTCTCGGGCACAATCCGTGTAGCCGGCGCGATATTTATTCACAGCTGCTGCAGCAGTCGAGATAAAACTACAGATTAACAAAAGGGAGCACTAACATGGAAGTACTTGACTTACTTGGATCATCGAGATTGCGATGCCGCTGAAAGTGTCGCACAGTTAACTCCAAGATGTCCGCCTTCTCCAGTTTCGTGTGCTTCGCCTGTCCCTGATCCTGGCCGTTTTTGCATTCTGATGTTTGGTGGACTCCAAGATGAGGGCCTTGAGTATGGCCAAGCTCTGATTGATGCGGGCACGACGTCGCTTCTCCATGAGTGGTTTGTTGGTACGCTTGCTGATGTCCTGCGACGAGGTTACATTTTGTGATGAGCTCACCAGTGCAATGGACTTGATGCCGCTGCCATTGGTCGAACTTGACGCGGAGAATCCGAGGCCTAATCAAGGACAACAAAAATTCAGGTTTCGGGTCACAATTCGTTATTTTGTTTAGACAATATTTATTTTATTATTCATTTTAGAAAAATCAGTTTAAAATGTAACATTAGCGATTATAGTTAGTTTAGTGAAATATTCGGGGTAAAACAAACTTTCAGCAAAATTCCAATTTCTATTGCCTACTTTTTGGTGATATCAATATGTTTTCTAATAAGGATGCGCGCTTTGAAGTTATTTTCACTCTGCGTATTTTACAATTTAGAAATAAATATTGTCGATTTTCGTACTTAAGCTCGATCTGTATATCTTTAGTTTAGAGTGGTTTATCAACTCAGTTATTAATCTTCCATAAAACTGCGCTATATATGATCATTTTTTTTAAAGGTTCCATATATAAAAGTTTTCATATGTTTCATTTCAAAGCTTAAATTTCAATTATAATAAATGAAGTTTTCTTTTGATAGTCCTTGATATATTATTCCTTGAACTTTTGTGCTGAACTCAATGCAATTTAAATGTCTTTTGTAATAATTTTGTCAAAATAAATTGAAATATGTTTTAGTTGCACGTTTACGAGAATTATTTTCACAAGTTCAAAATCTCAAATAAAATCTTTTGATATATATTAAGAATTCGCAAAACCTTTTTTGGAATTTAAAGCGCACAATTTGATTTTATTGTGAAAACTAATATCACTTAATTTCCGCTAAGCTTTATCTTGCCATCCTTTCTTGATATAATCGCGTATTTTTTAATCGGATTAAGAGAGCGAACGTAATCTTTACCCGCTGTAGATTTATTTTTGGTGTAATCCTTATCACGTTTTGCTGTCATTTTGTCATTTTTACAGAACTCAAATGAATTCCTCGCACGCGTTAATTAAGGAGATCAGTTTTGCCGTTGGTGTTTGTTTTTTTGCGCCAAACTTGAATCTGTTTTCCCAAAACGACACGAAAAGTTACGTCTTTTTCGTTGGCTGTGTGGGTGAGTTTTATCAACTGCCTAAAAGCACGCAACACAAAATTGCAAATAGCAATGCGCAAGCGATTCGAGACGTCCGCACTGCTCGAGCTTAAACCGAGTACTGAGCAGGCGAAACGAAACAAAACGAAACTCGGCGAACGAAACGAAGCGAAGCGAACCGAATGAAACTGAACAGAAGTGAACACGGTGAAAGGTACTTCGACTTTTCGTTTTTACTTGGCTGCCCCGTCGCTTATGATGCCCGCCTTTCCTTTCACAATTCGCCCCCCTCTCAACGACTGCCGCGCGTACAAAATTTGCCGACTGAATGGCTTGGGTTGACTCGCCACAGCCACAGCACAGCCATCGCCATCGCCATTGCCATCGTCGTCGTCGTGTGGCGCAGCAACCAAAGCAGATTGGAGTCAACCAACAATAAAAACAAGAACAAGAACAGCAACAACAACAACAAAAGTGGCAACGGCGGCAACAGCAACGCCTGGCTGACTGCCTGGCACGTTAATGGTGGTTGTGGTAATGGTTGCCACACACACACACGCACCACCACTGAGACGCGCGCACACACACACGCGCGTGTACAAAGAGAGCAAAGCTTTAACGACGATGACGACGGCAGCGGCGGCATGTTGCCAGTTGTGGGCGGTTGGGCGTTGGCAAATGCGGCAAATGTCAGCCAGTCGACGTGCCGCCAACGACAGTCGGACAGACAGACCGAAGGACAGACGGACGGACAGACGGCGTGACCATGTCTGGCTTTGGCGAGCACAGAAAGTTCGCACGTACGCGCGCCCCACTCATACACAGACGAACCCTCATGCACACAAGCACACACACACACACACACTGGCATACAAATCAATTCGTTTAGGCACAAATAGGATATGCCAGCAAACATTTTAGCATGATAAGTTCTATTAAACAACGAGGTTTAATTTTATAAGCTTATTTTTAATAAATCAAAGTAAATTAGTAGCGTACTTTAACATTTTAAATTCAGTTAACTTAACTTATGTTAGTTTTAATAGCTTTTATAGTTGGCTGTTATATTAATAGTGGCTGCGATTAAAATGTTAATCTGTTAACATCAAGGATCAGGGCCCTGCAGGAGCTACCTTTCAAAGATATGTAACAGGGTTAATTGTTAACAGTGAACTGTAAAGTGCATTGATTATGTTAAATGAAGCTAACTAGAAATGAGCGTTTGTTAATTCCGTATTTAAATTAGAGATGAATTAAGCAAATTTTTAATTTAAATTATATATTTATCGATATTAGATTTAGCATATCTTATATCTTTTCATATCTTATATTTTCTATATATAGCATAAGCTAATGCTATTTAAGCTTATGTTGAGAATTGAACAGAAACTTGTTTGTCATTCATATTTCTTTACATATACAAAATAGCATTCGAAATTTGGCGCATTGGGTGGCCTGCGCAAACGCCATCAGGCAGCCAGCGAGTTAGCTATGGTTGTGGCCTGCGGGCTGCTGTGGGCGGCGGGTGTGAGTTTGATGCCTCTCTCACTCTAAGTGAGTGTGTGTATGTGTGTGGAGATGCTGACGATGACGGCTGCGATTGTGGGCACAGGGTCGGGGGTTTGGGGTCGGGGGTCGGGGTCGTCGTGCCGTTCGACTACCCACATTGAAATCATAACACCAACGAGGCGAAACTTTAGCGCCGCAGCAGTCGTGGCAAATAATAAGCCAGGCGACAGCAATTCCTGCTGTAGCAGGGGCATCAACACCAGACGTAGACCATCCTGACAACAGCAGCACAGCAGCAGCAGGGACTATTAGATAAATACGACAACGGTTTGTGTGGGGGAGGAGGGGAAAATGTAAGGGGGATGGAGAGAGATGAACAGACATTCAGCCAGCCTTTCCTTTCGGATAGCTATCGCAATGGCTGTGTGGCAATGGCAACGACAACGACAACGACAGCGACAGCATTGACGTTGACTACCACGTTGGCTGTGGGGCAACAAAAGGCGCAAATTGCAGATACGCTTTTAAATTCGTAGATTTCGATCAATGCGTTGCATCAGCGATAGACATTCGACGTGTCGCTATGTGTGTTTTTATGCGTGCCCTAAAAAGTGTGCTATGTTTTTGTACACATTCTTGCTCCGCAAAGTATGCTACATTTCAGTGGTAAATAAAACGCGTGCTTGTCTTACACGTAATTAGCCGGACGATTGTTACGCATTTCTTGCCAATAGTATTTTCTGGGTGTAAGCAAAATTGGTAATTAGTGTTGACCACTGTTGCTGTCACGGCCCTGTTTTGCAAAACAACAACGGCAAACTGTCGCAAGCTGTCCAAATGTCGAACTGTCAGTTGGTAGCTACATTGCACTTTTACAGATGCAATCAGAATCTGAAATACACACATCCGCCCACCCAATGCAATGCAATGTAATGCACGCAGGCAAGCAGTCAGACAGGCAGAGCAAAGCACAGTCAGTGCGGCATTCAGTCAGTTTGGTAGCTGATGCCGCAGTCTCTAAAATTACTGAACTGAACTCAACTGAACGATGACTTGGGCTGGCAGTGGCTGGGTGGGCAAATCATGTGGCACTTGCTGCTTGGCCTTCACAAGCACACACATAAATCGTTTATAGCCACACCGAGCGAGCCACCAGCAGTCAAAACGCCTCCCCTACTCACCTCACACTAAGCTCCTCGCAGAGCAACAAAGCTGTACGTATTTCTGTCCCTTGACTGTGGCTGCGGCTGCCGTTGATGCTACCCGCGCTCTTGTTTCTGCACGACTTGACTGCTCAAACCGTTGTCCCCCCTTCTCTTTCCCATACAGCTGTGAATCGGCGGCAAGTAACATGCAATCGTTAGATAGCAATATGTGTGTGTGTGCCAGTAACTTGGGCATTCCACTTTATGAGCTGCCTGTGCGCGGCCTAGACGACAATGCAATGCACTCTTTAAAACAGCTCATCGATAACAGATCGCATCGATAACACTTGCGCACTCATTATCGCGAGCTTAAAGTGCCAGGCATCGATACTGCGACAAGTGCAACGAATCGTTGCGAATGGCAAAAGTGCAGAAAAAGCCAGTCACAAATAAATAAAAATAAAAATGCAAGGACCTGAAAACAGCACTACCGCAATGAGGCAGCTGCAAAAGTAATACTTCATCGTAGGTCCAACAACAACAACAACAGTGGCCAAAAAGGTATTGGTAGCAAAACAGAAATGAAAATCAAACAGCAAAAAAAAAAGAAAGAAAAAGAAAAGGGCGACCAGAACGATTGAGGCAACCAAGCTACCATGCACACAGAAATCGTCGGAAGTGCGCACACTGCCAACTGAGCGACGTGAGGTCCCAGGCACTGGCAATGCCACTAGACCAGAAGTGAAGAGGCGCAATGCAGGAGAGGGGTGAAGGGCCACCACATGGCTTGTTGGTTGTCGGCTAAAGAGAGAAAAATGACTAAATCAAAGGAAGTGCGCCACACGGGGTGGGTAAAAGCACGTACAATACGTTTGTGTGTCAGTGTGTGTGTCTGTATGTGTGCTCAGGTCGTGTCGTTGTATGTATGTGTGCGGTTGTGTCCTGGCGCGTGCTTCGAAAACAGGCAGCCTGACGGCATTGCACAGCCAGCAAATAAAACGAATTCGTTTAACTAAAATTAGCAACTCTTTACAAATAGTTAAAATATAATCGGTCTGCAGGTTAGTACTTTGTATTATAGAATTTAGTTGTATTTCAAATATTAAAGTAAAATATCAGTTCAATGCTTAAATACACTTAGAATTGGAGTTATTGAAACGTTGCCGATTCTTATCGATATTGTTAAAATCGAAAAGTGAAAAATGGTCGTTGTAAAATAAATTGTAATGTTGAGGCGTTTAGCGAAAATTAACTGCTTTCGACATCGATATGTGGCTTATATTTCGTAGAAGCGTTTCTATCCCAAAAACTAATCCAGAATCGTTGTAATGGTACATCAAATGGAAAACAATTGTGACCAATTTGTCGGGTAGGCACACGACCGCAATGTGGCAAAGGCAGAGGGCAAGCAAGAGCTATTGGTGTGAAAAAAATTGAAATTTGCGTGAGTGCTCCAACTGCGGCATGGCATGGCATGGCGACGGCTGACTGCCCTTCTTCTCTTTCTGTGTGCTACTGCAAGTATGTGTGTGTGTGTGCTTATGTCTACTGTGTGTGTGTTTATTTGTATGTCTGTGGGTGGCGTCGTTTGCACACTTCAATGCTAATGTTGGCCTGGCAGCAACGGCGTCTGTCGTCGACATTCTGTGTGCTTGTTGTTGCATTCGTTGTTGTTGTTGGGCTTGTGCTTGGGCGCGTGTCGCTTGTTCGTTTTGGGATTTTTGGGGTCGTCACTTGGGGGTTTCCGAGTCTTTCGCTTGGCATCTGTGCTGTGCGGTGCTTCTGAGAAGCTTCTTTGGTGTGGGTGTTGAAACTTTTACCGTCGACTCCGCCAATCCATAACAACAGCTACAGCAGCGGCAATAGCAACAATAACATCAGCAACAGCAACCACAGCAATAGAATGAACAATTACAGACGCTTAAGACTAGGCAGCATTATTTATTTTTTTGGTTTTATTATTCGTATGTATGTACATACCGCAATATTAGAATTTTAAATTAGAGCTTGTTTGAGATGCTGCGCAGTGCTAATGTGCCCACTTAAGTAGGCAACATTTTTTTGACAGTTAAATTAACGCAGTCCACTGACAAATTAACTAACGCTCGCATTAAAAAAAAACAGCTTGTAGTTGCCGAAAAGGTTAAAACACTATAAAGTTAGTCTTCAGCCCAGAAAAGTAGGCAACACTTTATGCTACACTTTAAATAAACAGAATCCACTGTCAAATTGACTAGCTCCCACGCAAGCACCATAAGAAAACAAGGATGTGGGATGTGCTAAAAAAAAAAGGAGAAAAAAGAAAAGGGTTCCTAAATCACATGCCAAGACGTCGCCTATATAAACGGCGTTAACGGCAAGTGGGCAAAATGTAACATTTACTCGTATATCAAATGCGAACACATACATCTACATCTTTAAATAGCTTATGTGTGTGTGTGTGTGTTTAGATTGATCCTCCGCCCTTAAATGACTTGCTTTTGCCGCCTCGCTGCTTGTTTTGTAGCCAACCAGCTAAACCGACAACAAAATTTAACTCGTAGAACTTTTGCCGCATGCCAGCGGCAAATGGTGGCAAACAAAAAAGAAAAAGCCGTAAACCGAGACAGCTGAACCGGGGCCACGGTCTTCTTCTTTCTCTACGCTGCTCAATAAGCGTGACCTGCTGCCACGTTGCCGTTTGAAATATTTGCCGTTGACGTTGCTGTGTTGCCTACACAAAAAGCGTAATGTAAAACAACATGTGCAAAGTAGCTTTGAGTGTGTGAATTAAAAATAAAAAATAAAGCAACAGCCAGGGCAGATGCGAGTGACCGCGCTTTGCTACATATTAAGTATTTTATGGTTTCGCTATTTATTTGCACCTCGTTTTCGCATCGCATGCTTTTCTCTTTACTTCGCACATCAGCCCATCCATCCAATCAGCGCTGCCACCTCTTGCATGGCATTATCGCAGCCAACTTCAAGTGCCATAATGCGTTCTCAAACACACCTTTTATATACATATGTATTAATGTGCTTTAGTTATCGCAAACTCCTGCTAATGGTTTAATAAATTTTTTTTCTATTTTGATTATACATATTTGGAGCTAAAAGTCAAGGTGAGTTTTATACATGCTTCACACCTCAAATCAAATATCTGGCAACGCCAACAGGCTGCGATCATTTATAGTTCAGTGTCAAGCTTTTATTTAACGCTCAAATCGAGCGTGTATTTTCAGCTTCTATAGTTATGACATTTACACTTTGCGCTGTGTTTGAAATATTATAAGCATAAAGGAAGAGCTGGCAAATCTCGCCACGTTGCCCACTTACCGCACGCCCCCCTTTTGTCTAGCGTCGACATCTGAAATTCTGCTTAATGAAGCAACGACTACGCTTCCTGTTTCAGCCAATTTAGTGTGAGTATGTAATTCTTTAGCTATTACGGACATACCCCCAACTTCACCCAACTCAACTCTCCGCCCTTCAAGCAGCAGCAGCAGAGCAGCACCTGTGACAGGCAGCATAACGAAGGGAAGGAGGCAGGCAGTAGTGAGAAGAGACCCGAACGACCTGAAACGCGTGCATAAAAAGTTACGCATACATAAAAGCTGCCCTGTGTCTCTCCCCTTCTTTCTCCACACGCTCTGGCAGTTGCCCAATCACAAGCACACCCCCCGCTCCACCCGCCAAGCCACAAGCCACCTGCCCGCTGGCGACGCTTGCAATGCTTTCAACGTTTATCTCCGGAGCCAGTCCACAACCCAAAGCCCAGAACAGAACCCTGAGCCCAGAGCACCAAGCTGCCGAGCTGCCGTGACGCGCAATCAGACGCAGTCATTGTGTTTGAGTGAGTGTCTTCCCCTCTCTCGTGCCCTCTTCACTCTGTGTGTGTGTGTGCACAAAATGGTGGCAACAAAATGTCCCACAATTACCACTGAGGCCACATCTAACGAAGCCGATGATGATTCCTATGACAATTTTCTATAGCTGGCAAGTGGCAACGGACTGTCGCCTCCTCGCCCCTCCTGCCGTGCAGCTCCCTTGGCGCTGAACTGGCCAGCTGCCCTTGCCTGGCCTCCGTTTGCCCAAATCCAACTAACAATCAGACATTGCCACCGCCACTCGTCGGACTTGGGGCGGCCAGACGACCATCCATTTATGCCCAACGGCAACAGCAGTAACAGCAACAGCAGAGAGTTTCATGTCCGTCCCAAGCTGTCCGAGCTGTCCAACGGTTTTGTGTGTGCGCCTCAAGCCCCGCCATGTCTTCAGTTTCAAAGTTTTCTCATGTAACCAGCCAGACTTGGGAATGGTAATGGTGTGAGCAGAGGAGGTGGGAAGAGAGAAACGGATGAATGAGCGGACGTGCCAACCAAGACTCACACCACACGCCACATCACACCACAGCACAGCTCAGCCACAGCTCACCATCCAATGCCATGCCAGCCATGCCAGTAGCAAACGATGGTTGCCAACGACGCGGCATTGCGGCTAAAAAGCCATGCCAATGCTCAAAGGCTGCCAGCAACTAAAGCACCGACGGAATGCCTATTACAGCAACAACCAAACAGCAACAACAACTACGACAGCAACAACAACGTTTCAGACGACACACGCCAACACCACATGGACATGGCGTGTTAGACAGCTACACAGCTCCACACCCCAAAATTACGAACACACACAGCACACTCACAGATACATATACACGCATACCACAACATTAAAGGGAGCAAACGTTGCCTGCGGCCCGTGTCGCGACCTTTGTGTGCGAGAGTGTATGCGTTAGACCCTGCAGGAAACTGCAGGATTATGATACTACGCTCAAATGTCGCTTTCCACAGCTCACTTGATCTCTGCGGTAAGTGCACAATCTGCCTTTAAAATAATACAATATACGTATATACAAAAAATATAATATATATGATATGATCTTAGTATATTATAAAAGTGAAAGGTTAGGCAAACTTAAACTTTATAAATTACAATTGGAATTTCTTTAAATGAAACATCATTTTGATTATAATTTGTATATTAGAACCTTCTTCACAAATATACTATGTAATGAAGATCGTAACTATTAATATTTTTGGAATTCCGTTTATGATACTATACCTACTTTATTTTCTTAAATTGAGATTATATTTTTAATTCTGAAATAAAACATAGCTGTTCATATCTTTAGTGAATATTAAAAAAAAAATATATATATATATATATAGTTATATTTTAATATATCTTTTTAAACATCATTTATAAATGGCACAGGATTTCTATGTTTTCATATCGTTTTGCCTTTCGTTTAAAAAGATTATTCTTTTTTACAATCTTGCAAACTTCTTAATTTGAGAATCAATTTTTATATGCTGTTTTGTATGTCGATTTTTAATTTGCAATCTATAAAAATATTTATAACCCTAATTTTGCAGAAGACGATTGTCTAAAATATTTTAGAGATGAAATGATAAAATTTTACAAATAGAAAGCTTCGCTTACGCCTGGAAACGCTCATTCATATCTTGCAACTAAAGAAATATAAAGTAGTTTACAGCTATCGAAAAAGAATAAATATTTGCGTATAAAACAAAAAGCATGTTAATTTCAGTGAGTTTTTCAGGCTCGCATTTCCAACTGGTTGATATGCGTTTCTGTCTCTGTCTTTCCCTCTCTCTCTCCCTCTATCTGTGACTGTGTGTGTGTGGGTGTAAAATCAGCCAACACAAGCTGCCGCCGCCAGTTCGTCTGGCTTCCGTTGCGAGTGTGTGTGTGCGGGTGTCTGTTTGTGTGCACAAGTTGTTGTTGGAGTTGGCAGCAATTATTCCGTTAGTGCTGGATCACACCCCAGCCAAGGGGATGGGGGAGAGCAGGAGAGGCGCGTTCGCGTGGCTCGTTACTCACTCCACCCACACAAAAGCGAAGCACAGCTGCGGCTGCTGCTTCAGCTACAGCTCCAACTCATGCTGCTCCTGATGTTGCCTCTGTTTTTCCTTTGGGGCCGCTGCCCGGCGTTGTTGCCATTGCTGTTTTTTGTCGACACTTTTTCACGGTTTGCTCGCTTGGATGCTCTTTCGTGCGTTGCCGTTTGCCAGTCCCACTCCCATTCCCAATCCTATTCCCAGCTCCAACTCCAGTCGGTGCCCAACCCAATCCGGCCCATGCCATTCGCATACTTCATGCCATTCTCCATCCGTTGCCACGCCAATTCCCAAAGCAGGAGCTGCTGCACAGTGTTGCTTGTTATACCCGCCCAAAACGTGCGCTAGAAGTGTATTTTAATTTATCGACAATCGATAATATATCGAACCATTTGCACAAAATAATCGTATGTTAGAAAAATCTAGCTTTGAAGATCTTTCTTTTCTGGTTTCTTCCATTCATGGTTTGGGGCGTAGCTCCAAATATGTATGTATATATGTATGTGTATGTACATATATTAATAGTAATAATAATACCAATAGTGACCTAACGGAATACATATGACCATACAATATATATAAATTATTTTACAAGATGGTGAGCGCACAACTTAAGCACAAAGTAGCATCATCATAAGAAGAATTAAATAACATAATACTGATTGGAATCATTAATATACAATCTTCCTCTGTCCTTCTGTACTTAGAAACCACAAGGCCTTGATGTCTATGTAAAAAAGGTTGCGTTATTTTCCATATAACAATTCTAATTCTATGTTAGGACTTTCTTTATAGTAAACTTAACTTAGAATGTATACTTTTTGTTTTCTGGTAATTCAATTATGAACAAATGTAAAGTTAAGCTGAGCAAACTAAATATGTATATGATGAATATGTGATATGTGTGGAATCCTTAAAACATATGCCGGGTATTGAACAGACGAGTTCACTTAACCATTGCGTTGTTTAACTTGTTTTTCTTTTGTGGGTCTGCGTTGCTCGCTTGTTCGTTCGTTCGTTGAGCTTTGGCTTTGGCTGTGGCTCTGACTCTGGCGCTTCGTCCTTTTTTTGCCAGAAAATCAAAACACACGTCTCGGCGTGCGGCGCACATCTGCATGGAATTTCTAAAGTACGTGCCATGGACAAGTGGACAGACTAGCGACAGCATTGGTGGGGTTTACCCTCATTCCTTCCTTCCTTTTAGCTCGTCCTTTTTTTGCTTTTGCTTTTCCTGTTTTTTTTTTTTTTTTTGTGTATTTTTTTGTTTTTTGTTGTTGTTGAGTTGGCATTGCGGGGCTTGGCCTGCCACAGACGCAGTCGTTGCCACAACCAGCAACTTTGGCGTCTCGTCGTCGTCGTCATCGTCGTTGTCGTTCTCGGTGTGCACATTCATGGTGTACATAGCTACCACAGCAGCAACCAGCTGGCTGTCCTCGGTGTCCTGGCGTCCTGTTTGTATGTTTGGCGGCATGGCCTCGCCTCGCTTCGCTTCGCTTTGACTGCCTGCCTGCCTGGCGTGAACAGGACCTTTTTCTCTGGTGCGAATAAAGTGAAAAGCTACACTGCACGAAAATGCCCACAAAAAGTCAACAAGTTTTGACACTGCAAAAGGCAGCCGCAAAAATATTATAGCATACTTTTGTGAGTCATGCGAAAAAATAAACATGTTGCCTCATTAAGTCAAAACAGGTGAATATGTTTTAAAATAGTACGTTTACATTTTTTTTTAGTTAGCAAGATTGATTTTTGAATATCCGATTTCTAAGTTTGAATTGAGTGCTATTTGTTCTGATTTTTTCAAACATAAACTTGAAGCAAATTTATTACATAATTGTTTTAATATATTAATAATAGATTACATCAATAATAGATTACATCAACTTATAGTATTATTTAATTATTATAATAAACCAATTTTAAACCAAGTTGAAATAATTTGAATATATATATAAGTAATAATTAAAATTTACCCATTAATTTAAAACAATTTTTAAATTTCATGAAGCCCAATATTTAATTAATTAATTTATATAATTGGCAAGATAAACGAAATTTAGAAATAAAGCATTAGAAGTAGAGTCGAAAATGGCGAGAAAAGCGAAAAAGAAACGCGAATGGAATGGAATTTACGATTGTTGTTGGCATTAATTGGCAATGGTTGGAAGGGAACCGGATAGAAGCAAATATTTGCTTGCGGTGTAGAGCAACGGGCGCGTGCGGTGTTCAAGCTTGGCATGATAATTTCTCGCTCCACAAATCAACTGGTATGTGCGACCCGACGCGACGCGACACGAGGTGAGGCAAGACGAAGGGAACGCGCGGTGCGGCAAGCGCAATTCTAACACCCTTCAACAATAAACAGCATGTCACTTAGCTCAAACTTCAAAAGTACGATGCGGTGGCAAAACGGCGTGGCGACGCAGCGCAACAAAACACAAGGCAACGCGACTCGACGCGACACGACACGGTCACGGGTTGGGGACGCGACGGAAGGCGGCAACGCGACACGGCGACCAGGACCCAGGACGACGTTGAGAAGGGCAGTCATCGACGTCGTTATGCGTCGCAAATGCCGCCAGCGCCAACATGCTTCCGTGCCGTGCCAGTTTTCTGCTTCTTCTCCTTTTCTCTCTTTCATTTTTCCTTCTTTTTTTATTTGTCTTTGGCGGCGGCAGCTTTTGACTAACAACGAACCAGGCGCGCACAGTGTCGCAAATTTAGACTGAAGTGAGTTAAAAATGAGATTCACTAATTCTGTCAAATCTCGCTAGTGGCCTCAATTGGATGTTAAGCGTTATTGTTTTATTCATTTTTGTAAAATATGCAACTAAGTTGTATTAAATAATTGAAATTCTAAAATAGGGTGTTAATGTGAGATGGCCGTTATGTGACATGTTTTATATTAGTCTTAGACTTAGTAGTAGTAGTCTTACACAAACACTTCATCGCACCCACTGTACTGTCGACGACAAAGTTCTGTTTGCTGTGGGTCGGATTTGCCGACGGGGGGGCGGAACTAAAGGGCGACAGCAGTGGCGATAATAAACAGACACACATACACGAGCCAACGAAATGACAGCCTGAACTGAAGTGTGTCTGTTGGGCGTCGTCAGGCTCAAGCTGGCTGGCTGGCTCTTTGGCAGGCAGGCGACGGCGACTTCGCTTGTTGATATTGTCGCACTTGTGTTGCCGTGGTACCGTGGTGCAAAAAGCACTTAAGAAGCTGACTTTTTAAGTAGTTTAGAAGGCACGAATAACAGTTCCAAACAAGACAGAGAAGGCACACTAATACATGAGCATATATAATATTTAAATATGTATTTTCTGCGAATTATTTGCTTAATTAAGATGAACTGTAAACAGTTCATAAATGCGAAATATATGTTATATACTTTTTGATTTGTGTATATATATAATCAGTCTTAGTGACAGTTTAGGTTTCTTATATGGAAGTTAAAAACTAGTTAGTAATCGTTTGAGTTCATTTGTGGATGAGGTAAAAAGAATTTGATTCCTTAAATCAGAAAAAAAAACAATAATACCATTTCAGATTTAGTAAAATAAATGTAACGATTATTATTACAAAAATAAAAAAATAATTTTTTTATCATTTATTAATTTTGCAATATTAATATTATTATAATGTCTATAATTAATATTGATGCCAATAGCAAAATGAAACCAATGAATATGAATAATAACTGCAAGTCTTCGGCATATCTACCAATCTACCAAAAACTGTATATTTCTACTTAAAATATGACACTTTCATTACTGTCTTATTGTACGTTCATTCTTCAGTATTTATTTTGTTACTTGACATTTGGTCACACTGTACCTGTAAGCATTTTGATTGTCATGGCAATTCGAAAGCATTTGTCGGTAGCTCGCCTCCGCATGGCGCACTCTGCTCTGGCAAACTTGGCAGTCACCCACATCCCCACACCACAGCTGGGCACAACACAACAGTTACAGTGCTGCAGGCAGCATGCGGCAGGCGGCAGCTACTTGCCACATTTGGCTTTCTGCCAGGACCACCATGACTGTGTGCCTGGCGTCGTTGGGTAAGGCAACTAAAAATGCGACGTGCGAGATTATCGTGTCGCTTGTTGGTCGTGGCGACGCACTATGGTCCAGGAGACCACTTTTATTGATGGAAATGAATAACTCCCAAACTACATAAGATTTTTTGATGCGGTTTTTTTAACTAAGGAAGGTCCCTACAATAGTTTGTGAAAAGTGTGCGTGTCTACTCCTACTGGAAATATTTTTTTTTTTAATAATTTTTTTTTTTTTTGTGGATGATTTTAAAAATTAACAATTTTATAAATTTTGACCTAAATTTGGAGTATTATATCATTAAATTTTCATTAATTTCACTTCTGATCATAAAAAATTGAGTTTTTTGCTAGCTCAACGAAACTGTTTCTTCAAGTCGGCTTCATAATATTAAGGGATTAAGACTCAATTGAAAATAATTTTTTGCTATACGTTTACGTATAATTAAAGCATATTCATCAATTTTAAGACTATACACATCTTTAAAACAAAAAATATTATAGTTTTCTGCATCATCATGCTTCATAAAACTAAACATGTTCTCAGCGGTAGCCTCAAATCGTCTAAAATCTTATTAACTTTTAAATTTAACTTGTCATATGTAATAGCATTTGTTTTAGTATATAGTGTTCTCATTTAAGATCTGTAATATCAGTAGAGCCACATATTGCTTATTGAAGCGGACTTAAAATATTGCTCTTTTGTTGCAATTTATTGTCCGATTATACCAATATTTTCGACTCATGTTTTGGTAAAATTGCTCTTAAGTTACTCATATCAATTACTATTTATTGATATTCCTTAAAAGTTAACATAAAATATAAACTATGCAATTTTTTTCTCGTCATTGATTTTCATATAACCTTAAATAGTGCATTTTTGCAATTGAGGTTATGATATAAAAATGCAAAATTCAAAAAAGAACGGCGCTTATGGCATTGTGAACTATATACAATCGAACAGGAACTAATTTTTCTACGACACACAATTGGTCTCTTGCCTGAACAACCTTGAACACTTCATAAGTCTATTTGAAAATGGGATTTATCTTCAAATTGGCCCATGTGGCACGACACACTTCGACATAAAATTACGAAGACATTACAACTGTTTAATACGCCACACATAACGAAACACGTAGAACAAACCACACTTTTTATAATTCATTGCAAAAATTTAAACAAATTATCGTTTTATTCAATTTTATACTAAATTTAAAATTGCACTAAATTCTGCACTTTTCTACTACACGTGCTATTGCATCACATCAGCTGTGTTTAAAAGCTGATTTTACGAAAGTGGCGCCCTCTATTGAAATTCTTGGTACACAACATTCAAGTCTATTCTTTTTTTGATCCAACGACGCCAAAATCGCGGACTTCTGTTAACTTTGGTTGCCTGGACCATAGTGCGACGTTGGCAAATACACACACAGTACAATACATACACACACTCACAGCCACTGTGAAGTAGTAGTGGTTGTTGTTGATGCTGCTGCTGCTGTTTTTGTGGCTGTGCGCCCCCCCGCCCCCGCTGTGTCAAGGCTCACACAGGCAGCACAACTTACGCTACTGATGGCGTTGATGATGGCAAAAGGGCAACAACAGCAGCAGCTACAACAGCAACAACAACAACAATAACTGAAATGTCGACAACAAAAAGTGTGCAGCGTGCGCGCGAGGATAACGACACGAGTAGAGACGTTGGCTGGAAGTGAAGTGGGTGGAAGCGAAGCAGCAGTGTGAGTGGGAGAGAGCGACTGCTGAGAGTGTGAGTGCGCTTGTGTGTGTGTGTGCGACTAATTGGGTGAGAGAGAATGTGGGCGCTCAAATTGGTTTCGTGCTTTCGTGTGACGCGTGCGGAGGCGTGTAAGCTCTGCTCTGCTGTGCCTGCACATTGCTGTCGCTGTTGTAGTTGTTGTTGCTGTTGCCTGGCATGAATGCTTGATGCGTGACGGCAGCGACCGCCAGTTGTTGCCAGCAGTTGGGACGAACGCAGGACACACCGGACAGACACACACACAACACACAAAAAGCAAGAGAAAAAAAATGGAGACGGGCAAAAAAATACAATTTGCGTCGTGTGGATGTGGATTTTATTTGTACGCTTTTTTTTTGCACAAGTTTACTTTTGTTGTTTTGTGCTCAGTGTGCTTGGGATTTGCACGCTCGTGCAAGGACTCGACACCTCGCTCCCCGCTCGTCACATTCTTCTCTTTTCCCCAACTCCGAACGACCGACCAAAGCATGCACACACACATTTTGCCATTGCCTCTGTTTATGTCATTTTGTTTATGCTGCCCGCACGACGACGCGAACTGCGCCATTTTTAAGCGACCCGTTTTAGTTTTTCCACACATAGAAAGGAGAGAGGGAGGGGGAAACAAAAGTTTGGCTGTGCGGGTGCGGTATAGTGGAATGTTGGGGTTATGTGAACGAATAAGTGATGAGGGGAGGGGAGGGACAGAGTGTCGTCTCCACCATTGCTGCTTGTGTTTTGCGGCTGACTAAGTTGAAATCGACGTCGAGCGCAGTGGGTAACATCTGTGTCTAGGCATCCCTCTAACACTTTTGCATAAAATTGAAATTCTACATTTCTGACAAATTTCCATTTTTTACATTTTTCTCTTTTTCTCGGTATTCTTTTTGTTTTTTTTTTTTTTTTTTTTTTTTTTTTTTTTTTTGTTTGCCACAGAGGTCAGCTGATGACATATAACATGCGAGACAACTACGAATCGAGCGAAGATAAAAACCATAATCAAGTTCATTTTTTCATCATTTATCTTCTACTTGCATATAAATTGATATGGCTTATTTGCAAAGCATAAGGTTGGCTTTAAATTTGAAGATGTGCGAAAATTTGTGTACTTCTAAAACGTTGCAATTAAGCATGTCTGCAGAACTTTTTGACCTGCATACACAGCGAGTTTGAATTGAAGTCTACTTTTAGGCGACAGGTTTAATTAGTGCATTCTTGAGATGAACAAAATTGTAGTGTGCTTCTAGGGAGCCAAATTTAATAAGTAGCTGCTGCACTAATTTCTAGGAGAAGAACTGCATGTCTTCTGTAAAGACTTCTATTTTTAATTAAAGTTAAGAATTTTAATAATCGAATAGTGCTCCGAAATTACTAAATTTTGAAGTAAAATATAATTAGAGCGCGACATGTGGCTCTGTTTTTCTTTTTGTAATATTGTGTCGCTGCGCATTATGAAAGCGGCTGAAAGTAGAAAAGTACATGCATGGCTGGCACATAGTGGGTACTGGGCTTAAATCAAAAAACCCCATAATTCGCCACAGGATGTCTGTTCCACTTGAAGCAAAACTTTGCTACTGTTTTTGTGGGTGGGCTGATAAGGGCGACAAGTGGCAAGTGGCAAAGCAGCAACTAGAGAGAGAGAAATAGAAGAGAGGAGTGGAGGGGAGGGGAAGAACATATCGCGCTGCGCTCACTTGACGCATTTGGAGTCTCTACTTGACTGTGCGACTGCGACTTGACTAACGGCAGGGAGTTTGCTTATCCTTATGCCATGCCTTTGTCTGCGTGTGTGTGAGTGTGTTGTGCTTACACGATTCGCACACACATACACACATGTACACTCGCATTTTCGCATGACTCCACTCCGTGTGCTTGTGCCGACAGATGGACGTTATGCCTGCTGTTGTTGCTGTTGCTGCTGTCGCACGCTTAAGTAGTATTACCTCCCTTCCTCACTCACCCACACACAATCACCCACAGACACACACACGCTCACACTCACCCATACGGCAAGCAAACAGCCACCCAGCCAAGTTGCGGCGCCGGCAACAGACAGACGACATCGTCGTCGACGACAACGACGACGACTTGCTGCGTACGCCGGATGGCAATGGGAGGCGAAAGGCAAAAGGACACGAGGGCGAGGACACGTAAACAGCGTTGAATTACAGCCTGACAAACGGGGCGTTGAAGTCTCGAACTTAAAAGTTATGTCTGTGTGGGAGGGCACTCTACATGCGACTGCTTCTCCCAAACGACTCTGACGTCTGGCAGAGCAGAGCAGAGCAGAGCGGAGCGAGGGGAGGCAATGGCAATGTCTGAACCCTGCTGCCTCTGCATCATTTATAAGCCAGGCTAGGCCACAGATTGTCTCGACACAGTTCGGCCCAGTCCCGCACCCACATCCACACCTCCTTTCCCATTGAATCCTTTACCCATTCCACTAGGCAAAGAGCGCGCACGCAACGAAGCTGATGATGAGTGCACGCCAACCAAAAACTTGATGACTGCGCGGGGAGGTGGAAGGAAAGGAGACGGCTTAAGGTGTCACGTGCGCCGGCTCCTTGTTGCTGTCGCCGTCGTTGTTGCTGTTGGCTTTTCCGTTGCCGCTGCTGTTGCTGTTTGTGCACATAATTCATGTGCCGAAGTTGAAATGAAGAGCAATTTATTGAATAATACTTTCACATGAGGTCAATAGCAGGATAGAAGAAACCTCTCTGTGCTCAGCCCGCAACAAACTTCTGACCGCATATCGAAATTCAATTGCGTCTAAGATATAAGAAATTTGAGCAGATATTCGGCTAGGTGACGGATTAGTCTTTTCTGCAATGCTATTCGATTTTATTTATTGAAGTTTTACATCTAATCTTAGGGATCATATGCTTATACACAGAAGTTGTAGTTCAATATGGCAATTTCTTAATGAATTAAGCATTAGTTTTCTTTAATAATATCAATTTAATATTGTAATTCATGTTTTGAGTTCAACTTTAAATCCAAGGGGACAATTAACACATCATTTTGGAGAGAGCATAAGTCGAATCCAATAATACTGAGATTTTCAATTTTCAAAAAAGGCTTAAAAAAATCAAAAGTATTTCCTGAAAAGTTATACTTTGAATAAAGAAGATTAGACTGATATGCGCATATCTTTTTTGGATGATGCATTAGTTAACTCAATCTAACATATGTACACTAAACATGCTGTATATTCATGATTATTTCGCGATATGAGAAATAAATGATACTAAGCTGAAAACATCGAAAAATATCCGAACCCGATATCAACATATATCAAGCAGATCTTAATCTTATTACACTTGCAGGTCTTTAGAAAACTTCCTTCATTTTCCTTGGCTTCTGTTTCAGTTTATAATATTCAACTTCAATATTAACATCATAATTAAAAACTAACTTACTTATTCATCTGTTTTTTTATTTTTTCTTAGCTGCAGTTGACGCCGTACAAATGTCGCGATTAAGACATCCTTTGCAATTGGGTCGAAGCGGAGTGCAAATGGTCTGTCCAAAGCCTACAAAGAGATGATTAACCTCGGCCCAAAGCTCCTGTGGTAGCCAACTTTCCAGCTGGACACGCGTCTGCTCTGGTTCCTTGGTGGGTTTCTTAAGCCAGGCGAGGCGGTTGCAAATGCGATGCACATGCGTGTCTACGCCAATTCCAGTGATCTGATTCCAGGCAGTTGCCATGCAAATGTGTGCCATTTTCGGACCAACTCCTGGCAGCTTGAGGAGGTCCTTAATATTGTCCGGTATGTCCTCGTTGTATTTATCAATTAATATTTGCGCCGTTTGCTTCACGTACTTGGCTTTGTTCTGTGGGAAGGAGACAATTTGAAAGAGTCCAATGTGAGGAATTGAATCAGAATACAAACCTTATAGAAGGACACGGGGTGCAGCAATTTCTCCAACTCAGCGACAGGCATTTGCTGTATATTGGCAGGTGTTAGAGATCGAGCTTTTAAACGATTCATAGCCTCGTAGGTTGTTTCATCTTTGGTCTGACTGGATAGCATCAGAGCCACCAATTTGTGGAAACGTTGCGTCTAAAGCGACAGTTACTAAATTAATTAGTCTATAGATGTTGTCAAAGTATTTACCTTTTCATCAGCATTTTTGTCGGCACATTGATGGCATCCCTGAGTATCAACTGGAGCTGGTCTCTCGGAGCGCATCAGACGCACATTCTCCAGCTGTTGCCACCAGTTGGCATTGGGGCTGTCGATCTCAGTCTTAATACCGTTAGCTGGCTCACATTTTGGGACCTTTTTGGGACTTTCCAGTTCAGTTTTAATTGAACTTACTTCAATCTTATCTACGTGCTCTAATTTTGGCACAATTTCGAGGTCTTCTTTCTCTGCTTTAATCGAATTCACATCAATTTTGTTATCACATTCATATTTTGGCACTACTTCGCACTCTACAATTGTCGCTGAGCCGATTTTTATTTTTGTGGCTTTTGAATTTATTGGCGCTTCTTCTTTCCCAATTTGACGAGCTTTTTTGGCGGGCAAATCAGTTTTGAGTACTGCAGTGTTTGACTGACGTTGCTTGCGTGTTTGTCTGGGGGAAAAGTAACGTGCAGCTGATCCGCCGGGTAAATCCTCGATGTCCTTTACATTAATTTGCTGTTTAACTCAAACATATATGACATCTAATAACATTTCTTACCTGTAACTTGATTTCCTGATTGACAATTAGTTTCGGCTTTACAACTTTCTGAAACTTAGCCAATTTACTTGACAAAGATGGCATACTTTGTTTGCTTTGTGAAGACATTGTTCTAATATAGACTCTATATAACTTTAGCATAAAATTTTTTATTAATTTTAACGCGTAATTCGCTATAAACAACTTTGTTTTGACACCGGCTCCCAGTGTGACCTTATCTAAAAAAACAGCTGTTTTCAATTTGTGCTTTCGTTAAGTGAGGAGTAGGTGTGTTCAAAGAATATAAACAATATACAGTATTTTCATTATTCGTTAAATAATCGGTCACCCTCCGATAAATGGCTAAAGCAAAAATTTGTAACAATAACAGTTTAAATTTCTTTAGTTACTTTCAATTATAATTCGAAATTATCTTAATTTTATTAAATGTTTGTTTTGACTGCAAAATACATCCATGCTAAACGTCTAAAATTCGATGTTTATTCAAATGTCAAAATCATCGATGCATCGATAGCGCGTTCGATTTTTCTCCACCTCTAGTATTTTTGCAAAATGTAAACTTTCCGGACGTTGCAAACTGCTGTCACACTGTCCTCATTCATACAAAAAAATTAAAGTAAAAAGTAAATTTGACCAAAGTAAAAATTTGGCATATATAAATTAAATTAAAGATGCATTGCTCGACGAAAAAAAAACAGGAAAACGGGGTGTGTTGAATAATAAATTAAATGCTGCATCAACAAACGTAGTACACAGCAGCAGTCAATGGCAATATCAATTTTTGTATGATTTCGATTCGTGTGTATAATATAACAACAAGACAAATGCGAAAATTTTATAATTTTTATCAGTAAAAAGTTCAATGAGTAAACACAAAACGAGAGAAGGCATTGCTGATAATTTAGGCTGTAGATATTGTTAAATGAACAAAGCTGACCAAACTGGGATTAGCATTGAAAATCGCATACCAGATATTTACACACAAGCAAGCACACACACACACACTATTGCACACGCCCGCACGCACACACACAAGCACTCGTTACATTTGACGGAAGCATAAAAAAAATTGCATTGGTAAGTTGGGCCCCTCGCTCGTATCATCAAAACAAATAAACAAATTGTAAAAATGTACCTAAGCTAATAATTAGTTGCTGTTGCGATTGTTTCGGTGCAAAGTGGGTGTATTTTTCTCCCATTTTAAATGCTAAATTCTTTGAAACCAAGTATATTGGGTGATATATACATATATATGTATGTAGGGAATACATATGTATCCATATGTCTTATCTCATGCGTCATTTTCTTCATACTCGTTGCGGTTCCTGCCACAGCTGCACACAGTATCTTTTGTGCTTCAGTTTCTCGCCTGATAATAAAAGAAAAAGAAAAAACCCAAATCCACTGACTCCAAAATATGTGATAATTGTCAGCTCTCTGAATTTTCCCTAGAAATCTTGGTTGAATCATAATCTCCTGTGATTCATACATTTCTAATCGCCCAACTTGGTGGTACTCCCAAATTTAAAGAGTCCCCGCCCAAAGTTGGCACCTGCTTTGACTAAAGAATTACATAAACCGATTTGATGTTGATCACGTAGAGATAGCTATCGCAAATTGTTGTGATATATATGTACTATATAATATATTGAGATACACGTCGAATGGTATGTGTACCAATTAATTGATAGCACGAATTGCAAGTTGCTTTAGATTTGTTAGTTGTTTCTCTATAGAAATTAAACTTGAAATATTTCTGATGTTGGGTAATGATAATTAATAGTTTGACTAATAAAAAAAATTGTTGAAAATGTATAGCGATAAAATCATTATAACCATCATATTCAGGAGGAGTCTAAAGACTGATTTAATTTTTAATTCATTTTAATGAATATATTTTTTTATTTTATCTAAATTTCTTTGATATAAATGCATAAAATGTGCCACTGTTGATCCAGTTTCCATTTCAAGCTACCTGCTATAGATATATATTTGCTGTTAGACATGCGCTGATTTTTGTCGGTGACCCAAATAAATAACTCCCTCTCTGCCCCATCCCACCCACTCATAAAATGTTTGACACACATTTGTTTGAACTGTTATCAATAACAATTCATAGTTATTTCTGTACATTATGTTTGTTGAACTAAATTTCATGCGTATATAATATATTATATAGTTAAGTAGAATAGGGCAGTTGTGCTCTCCTAATATTATGAAAAAATGTTAAAATAAAATGGTAAATAATTTCAGTATTTAATTTATTGAATGGACATGCATTATTAAAATGAGTTAACTGCTTTTTGGTCTCTTACAGGCGACAGAGACGCTGGCAGAGAACGCTGGAATTGGAATGCGGGCCTCCATTCCGCCGGGCGTACGTGTTGTGCGCGGTCCAAATTGGATATGGTCGAATCAAGGTAGGACGGCAAACACCCGAAACAGCAATGGCAACAGCAACAAAGTCAGCTAACACACACTTTGTTTACCCATTTGCGGAATTAACTAGCTACACCACACACAATTTGTTTATACAAATGTCGTTGTGAATATCCAAACTTATAGATTGTACCTGGTACACATGTACACATGGCAAACGATCGGCGCTCTTTGGCTGCCAGTGAATGTAAAGAGGACGCTGCTATTTTTAGCCACACTCAACACTCAAACAGCGGAATGCCTTCTTCCCAAATGGCGTTCGTTTGAGAGTGTTTAGGGGTGTGCCTGTGTGTGTGTGTGTGATAGGGAGGGGGAGAACTCACACACTCACACACACATTTGCTTGTGACGTTTGCCACACGGTTGCTACTCTGCTCGTCATAACAACAGGCAAGATTGTAGATAAATTGGGTGTGCTCAACTGTTAGATACCAGCAAACTTGAAGAACTATTAAGAGATCCCAATGGAATGCTTACTACAATGAATGTATTTATATAGTTTAGTTAGTACACCAAATTCAAAAGCACTAGCTTTTATAGTCTCAGAAATCTATATGTTTATACAGACGGACAGGGGAATAAATTACGTTTCAGCTGTTGAAATTATGAACGAATATTTTTACTTTATGGGAATGTGTTTTAGTTATTTACAGTCGATGCTTAAAAAAACAAAAAACCACAGGTGTTCTATTAACAAATTGAGTAATTTAGCTCTTACAATCTCTGATATCTTTAATAATATGTATATATAATATGTATTACTTATGGGGAGATCTTTAAGTTATCCTTAAATACCTCTCTTTCCATTGGATAGACGGGTATAGAACGAAGTCGGCGTTTTGTTGGGGCGCGTGCCATTTGAAAGTTCTTGGTATTTTTAACTTAAGGGGGAGCCAGCCAAGATTGCAGCTGCCACATACAAAAAACATGGAGTGCAGGAGAAGCCTGCTATAAATAGCAACAAACACAACGATTAACAGCTTGTCTATTGTTCAATTCTCGTGGGGATCTGTTACCAACATTCTCTCGCTCTTGGCTAACCTAACTCAACATAAATCATGTGTCTGGCGCGTGGGGAACTTTAAACAGATGTGTGTGTGCGTTTAAATTTAGAGTGCAACATGAAATTTGTTTGCTGTTGTGTGGCAGCATTTGCTCCACCGGATGGAGCAGCATTTCCCGTTGTGAACAGAGGGGGGAGAAGAAGCATTTATAAATAGAGCACACAAGCGCAAGCAGAGAGCAAAGCCAACAACTTCTACAACGATTTCTTCTTTGTTTCATTTCATTGTCCATGCAACAGACGACGGAGAAGGTCACGTTGGCACCGTTTGCGAAATAGGACGTTGCGGCTCAACACATTCACCAGAGAACACTGTTGTTGTTAACTGGGATTCGGGACATCGCACCAATTACAGAGTTGGCTATCAAAATCAATACGATCTAATCATTGTGGACAATGCACAAGTTGGTAAGGCAACAAACAAGATATAAAAACTATTTCTTTTGTTAACTTGTTTGTACTTTTAGGTGTTCGTCACTCGAATGTTGTATGTGATGGCTGCTCGAAGGGCATAGCGGGGATTGTGTTCAAGTGCGGCCAGTGCACCAATTATCATTTGTGCGCCTTCTGTTACGGCGCCAATCTGCACGATTTGGAGCACACCTTTGTCCGCTACACAACACCCACATCGCTCGGAGTTCGCGTTCCGCCACGCAAAGGTTCACAGCGCATTCAGTTGCGGGGCATCTTTGTCAGCGCAAAGGTTGTGCGTGGTCCGGACTGGGAGTGGAACGATCAGGACGGCGGCGAGGGGAAAACTGGGCGTGTTATGGAAATTCGTGGCTGGGACAATGAATCGTGTCGCAGTGTAGCCAACGTATCTTGGGTAACCGGTTCAACGAACGTCTATCGACTGGGTCACAAAGGCAACGTCGATCTGAAGTATATAACAGCGACTTGTGGTGGATATTACTACAAGGATCATATGCCTGTCTTGGGGCAGACTGAGGAACAGCAGCCAATCGTGGCGATGGTGAAGCCCAGCTTTTCAGTGGGCGATCGTGTTAAGGTCTGCCTAGAGGTGGATGCACTGATGAAGCTGCAGCAAGGTCATGGCGGTTGGAATCCGCGCATGGTCGAACATCTGGCCAAGCTGGGAACTGTGCATCGAATCACCGAAAAGGGTGACATACGGTGAGTATACTGCTAAATCCTGCATTGAACTCCATCTTATACTTTTCCTCTTGCAGTGTTCAATACGAAAATTGTCCCAATCGGTGGACGTTTCACCCCGCCGCTCTCGTCAAGGTTGTGTCGTTCCGCGTGGGCGACTTGGTGACCATCATCAACGATGCCAACAAGGTGCAGCAGTTGCAGAAGGGACACGGCGAATGGATCGACATAATGCGCCATGTAAGTACTCTATGGTATTTAACTAGATCAGATCTTTACCTAATCTACTGCACTTTCAGGCACTGGGAAAACTCTGCAAGGTAGTCAAGGTGTATATGGATGGCGATCTGCGCATACAGCAACTCCACGACGGCTTTGAGTGGACGCTCAATCCCAAATGTGTTAAACTGGAGCGTTCTCCGCTGGCCACAGCTGCCGAGCGTTCCAATAGCATGATGGACTTGAGCCATCGACGCACCGATCATGTGATGACACCGCTCTCTGGTCTCTCCGGCAGTTCTGTGGCGGACAAACTAGTGCGCGAGGCAGCCCAAGGCCATCTGGAGTTTGTGAAGCAATATCTTGACATGCATCCCGCGCAAGTGGATGTGATGAGCGGTGGCAAGGCGTGCATACAAGTGGCCTCTCATCAGGGCTACGTCGAGCTGGTCACCTACCTCATCTCCAAGGGCGCCAACGTCAATGTGGTGGACAAAGAAGGCGACTCGGCGCTGCATTATGCCGCCTTTGGCAATCAGCCAGAGACGATGCGAGTGCTACTCGAGCATGGCGCCGAGGTGAACTTCCTCAACTCCAGCCACTGTTCGGCATTGCACATTTGTGCGCACAAAAAGACGCCGCATTGCGTGCGCGAGCTGCTCCAGCACAATGCCAATGTGAATATACAGGACTCGTATGGCGATACAGCGCTTCATGATGCCATCGGAAAAGAGAACACTGAGGTCGTTGAGCTGCTGTGCAATGCCCCCAATTTGGACTTTACGGTAAAGAACAATCGTGGCTTCAATGTGCTGCATCATGCGGCGCTCAAGGGCAACGTGGTCGCGGCACGTCGCATCCTGCAGCTTTCGCGGCAGCTGGTCAATGTGCGCAAGGACGATGGCTTTGCAGCGCTGCATTTGGCTGCACTCAATGGACATGCCCAGGTGGTGGAGACGCTCGTCACGGAGGGACAAGCCGAGCTGGACATACGCAACAATCGCCGGCAAACGCCATTTTTGCTCGCCGTCTCCCAGGGACATGCAAGTGTCATTGAGCGGCTGGTGAAGTTGTCGTGCGACATCAATGCCAAGGATGAGGATGGAGACAATGCCATGCATTTGTGCGTCCTCAAGAAGTCAAATTTGCAACAAGCCGCCGAGCCAGCGAAGGAGGAGGCGCCCGAAATACAAAAGTTCTTTGTCAGCCTCTCACAGACGAGCATACGCAACGAGGATCGTCTGATGTACAGCATTCTCATCTATCTGTCGCGACATGGTTGCCGTGTGGAGCTCAACAATGCCAATGCCAGTATTTTCGAATGGATTACCGATCGCAATATACGACAGTTGATCTTTGGCCAGCAAAGCGCTGGCGGAACTGATGATGCAATCACCGCAACCACGACAACGACGACGACAGCAGCACCCACGCCACTTCAACGCAATATGCAAGCGCTTGACATTGGTGGCGCAACGGATGATGCGTCTGCCGTTGAAGTAGGTGAAGATGCCGCAGCAACATCTACAGCAGCTACAGCATTGTGTCTACCTCCGCCAGTGACGCAACCAAAGCCCAGCGAAACGGCAGCTGGAGGCATGCAACCATCGCCGGGCACCAAGAAGCTTAATTCGGATGCTGCCACAACAAGTGTGTCGCCACAAGTGGCGCCACGCAAGAAAGCACCAAAACCGCCAGTGCCAACAGCAGCAGCAACAACAGCAGCGACGCTCGAGGCAGCATCTGCTGCTGCGGCTGCATTGCCGGGTCTAATCTCTGGTCAACAGGAGTGCATTGTTTGCAACGAGCCGCTGCAACTAGTGCGTTTCGGTAAGCGACATTTAATATCCCAAGAAAATAGTATTCTCAATTCGTACTTTTTACAGAGCCATGCCTGCATCAGATTGCTTGCGAAGAGTGCAGCATTCGTATGAAAAAGTGCCTGCGTTGTGGTGTTGTCATTGAGCGGCGCTTGGATGCGAACGGTCGTCAGGTGACAGCTGCGCAACAGCAGTTGTCGTCCACTTCATCGCCCAGTGATCAGGCCCGTTTGCCATCGGGAGATCTGTTGCGCTATCTGGAGAACAAGGTGCAAGAGTTTGAGGAGTCGCATTTCTGTGGCATTTGCATGGAACGCAAACGTGATGTGGCCTTTCTGTGTGGACATGGCGCTTGCTCCCATTGCGCCGAAACATTGCGCACTTGCCACATGTGCCGCAAGACGATATTGAAAAAGATTAATCTGTATTGAACGCGAGGATATGATTCATTCAGTGATCTGGCAATTTTGCAACCAAAGTGGCTTGTATATATACAACAAACAAACATAATGATGATGAGCGTTATAGTTTCCATATTTGATGTGTCGTCGTGTCATCGCCATCGTCATATCGCAAATATGTGTTTAATTCTAAATTTACTCCCCTCACAATTTATTATTTATTTAATCATGCAACGAATTTTTTTCTGTTTTTTGGAGAAGCATATATACCTACAAACATTTACATTTACATAAAAAAAAAAAACATTTTTGCACTCAGAACAAAACCAATCACCACCATACAATTCTCTAGTTTATTATTAGTGTCGTTTAACGAACAACGAGCAAGTAACTAAATGCGATTAGATGTTTAATAATGTCAGCATTTTGATTTCGAATTTCTGGATTTCAGCAAGAATTAAATTTAAATAGATCGTTTGGCGCGCAGTTGACGATTGCTTACGACTGTTATCGATAGTCAATTTAGTGGGCATGGCGTGCTTATCGATTACAACTTAGTGGTATTCATCAAAGTGTACAGTTTTGCTAGCCATCTTCGTCAGTGCCGGCACTTTCTCTACGAAATTTGGTCACACTGAAAAGCAAACAGAAAGCAAAGAAAAAACACACGTCACAACAAAAAAGAAATACACACGCGTTTGATTTAGAAAACAGCCAACTATGTCTAAACAATTGGCTGATGTGCAGCCGTCAGGGTTTCATTTTTATCAGAAAGTTGCGCTAGGCATCCTCCTGACTGCCATTGTGCTCTCCTTGCCAGAACTATGCCAGAGTCAAGGCAAAGCCAGTTTTAAATACTCCCGCGAAGCAAATGAAAATTTCGATCCGAAAAATGCGCCGTCGGTAGAACACGATCATCATCATCACGACCATGATCATGTTCACCATGGACATGATCACCATCATCACGACCATGATCATGATCACCATGGACATGATCATCATCACGAAAACGATCACCATGGACATGATCACCATCATGAGCATCACGAGCATGCGAAGCCGGCAACGTTGGGTAAGAGAAGCTTTTGATAACGAAAAGTGCTCATAGTTATTCTAATCTCTCATTTTGTATAGATATGAAGAGCATTTGGCTGCACTCAATTGGCTCCACGCTGCTTATCAGTGCCGCTCCCTTTGTGCTGCTTTACATTATTCCGCTGGACAACAGCGAAGCGATGAAACCCCGCCTCAAAGTCTTGCTGGCCTTTGCATCCGGCGGTTTGCTTGGCGATGCCTTCCTTCACCTGATACCCCACGCCACACATCCTCATACACATGGCGAGCATGGTCATGACCACGACCATGACCATCACCACCATCATCATGAGGAGACAGGCGAGGGTCATGGGCATGTCCACGATATGAGCGTTGGTCTTTGGGTGCTCGGCGGTATTATTGCCTTCCTCTCGGTAGAAAAACTGGTGCGCATACTTAAGGGAGGCAGCGGTGGTCATGGTCACAGCCATGGTGCACCCAAGCCAAAGCCAGCGCCCAAGGAGAAGGAACCCGGATCTGGCGATAAGAAAAAAGCCACGGCTAGCAAAGCTGGTAAACCAGCTGCGAAGAAAGCTGAACCCGAGGGTGAAGTGGAGATCTCTGGCTATCTGAATCTGGCCGCTGACTTTGCGCACAACTTTACCGATGGTTTGGCTATTGGTGCCTCCTATTTGGCAGGCAATAGCATTGGTATTGTGACCACCGTCACCATTCTATTGCACGAAGTGCCGCATGAGATCGGCGACTTTGCGATACTCATCAAATCGGGTTGCTCGCGTCGCAAGGCAATGTTGCTGCAGCTGGTGACAGCGCTGGGAGCTTTAGCTGGCACTGCTATAGCACTGTTGGGTGCGGGCAGCAGCGATGGCAGCTCAGCACCTTGGGTTTTGCCTTTCACCGCTGGTGGTTTCATTTACATTGCCACAGTCAGTGTGCTGCCCGAGTTGTTGGAGGAGTCGACGAAGCTGAAGCAATCGATTAAGGAAATTCTGGCCCTGCTTACTGGGGTGGCTCTGATGATTGTTATAGCCAAGTTTGAATAGTTGCAGAATAATTTAATATAACTCATTTTGCGTGTCTTCAATAAAAATTACTCAAAATGTACTTTAATCGTTAACAACAAATACAATTGGCAATGAAAAGCTGCGAAGCACTTGGGCATCTGAATCGTAAAAGAGAAATGTGAAAAACCTTAACTATAAATATAATTTTGTACGTTATTAAATAACTTTTGTTTCTGATTCTACTGATAAATTATGCGAGCGTTTAATAAACGAAATCATTTTGTATGTTTTAGTGATTATTAGTTGAAAGTTCGCTCTCACTTTAAGTAATAAAAAGAAAACTCGGTCAATCGTGAATAGTAAAAATGTGATTACAATATAAATTTGTACGACGTTATTTAATAACTTTTGTCGATAGGTCAACCGAAGAATTGCAATACACATTTTTTGTGGTACATATCTTGCTTGTTATAAAACATGTATATAAGTTTGTTGCTTTCGAGGTTAACTAGTTCTTCATGCAGCTCTTAATCTCGTTGAGACAATACTCGGCCTGCTCAATCGCATCAGCATTCTCCTGTTTCTTGCCCGTTTTCCAAGCGAGCTTACAAAAGTTTTCGGCCTCCTTGAGAAGACCTTCGCGCAGATATACGAGTCCCAGATTGGCCTGTATAATGCCTTCCTGGGCGGTATCCTTCAGCTCTTTGGCCATCGATAAAGCCTGCAACAGGGTTTCCCTGGCCTCCGCATACTGTTCCAGCTGGCGAAATTAAATTAGTTAAGTCAAATACATCTAAATAACAAATAGATCAATTACATTCACATAAGCAACGCTGATGTTGTTTAAGATGGTCACTGAAGCATCGTTAAGTGTGCCGTAGACACCAATCAGGATATCTAACGCCTCCTTGAAGAGCTTCCTCGCCTCGTCATATTTGCCCTGCTTCATCAACAATTGGCCAAACCTGTAAATTAAAAAAAAATAATTTAACAACAGTTGGTTTTGTCTATTATGCTTTTAGGCTGTGTAGAACATGGAACAACCTTCAATACCAGTTCTTTGTCAAGCCATATAACTCCAAGATATCATTATCTTCTGGCATGCTCTGAACCAATTTGGCCAATCGCTGCAGAGTCCATGTAAAGCCCTGGAAACTCTTCTCCAGCTCGCCTTGTAGCTGCGACATGTGAGCGATTTTGGAGCTAATGTGCAGAATCTTTGGACTATCCTCCGAGTGGCCATCGGACATAAGGCGCTTCATTACATCCACAAAAAGCTTTTCTGCTTTGCGAAACTGTTCTCTTTCCATAGCAAGATTTGCCATCAGATCATAGACATATGTAATGCCCTTGAAGGACTGCATATCCTGTGCCATGCGCAAGGCGAGATGTAACATTTGCTCCGCCTTATCATACTGATCGTTTTGTATGCAGAGAATCGAGCGTTTTATCGTATTTATCAGCTTCGCTTCGGGTGTATCTTCTTCGTCCTTATCACTGCTGCCGCCAAGCAGAAAATTTGAGCTGAAAGCAGCCGTAAACAGTAGGCTTGGAGGTGGAGAAGAGCTGGAAGATTTATGACGTTGCCGTTGTTGCTCCTTTGGATGAATAATGGCTAATGATCGCAATCCGTCGAATCTCAAACGACAGTTTTGATGAATGCCAATTGAATAGTCATATGGACTACGCACATAACGGAGGCGACCAAATATTTGTGTTAATTTACTAAAATTCTTCACTAACATTTTTGTTGTTAATGCATTGTTCAAACGAAAAACAATAAAATTTTTTTAGATGCGATTTTGTTGGCTGTTGTTGTTGGTGTTCTCAATTACGAAATATGCGTCAATTCAGTGTTGTAAAGAAGCGGATAAAATTGTTTCGCCTAATTGAGTAAACAAAAGTTATAAGTGAATTTTCTGATATATCTTGGTAGTTACTGATTTTTGCTTATTTCATACTAATTATATTTTTTTTTAATTTGTGTTTTTTTTAATAGCTTTTGATGGTAAACTAAATACTGATGATTTTAATTTGTTATCGATGCGGCAGCAATGTGTTTGGTGACTGACAGAAGATTTTGCAAATAATTAAAAATATAAATAACATTACTGTCATAAGCAATACCAGAAGTGTTTTTTTCTCTGCCTAGCTATCAAGTGGTATCATTTACCTAATTTGTATTCACATTTACTCTTATTAACAAAATGCTGTTTTAAATGACCCGCCCTTTTACATGCGTAATTAGCGCAAAAAACATCGATATTTGCTATATAGATATTTTTATAAATATAAATCGATAGTGTCATCGATATTTCTCCACCTCTATGCCAAAAAGCAACCCTACATTTTTCGATGGCGGATTGACGCTTTTCATTGGCAACACAAATTTTTTCTTTTACCAAAGCAAGGCAAAAACGTTGCACGCCGCAAAATAGGTGTGTGCGTGACTCTAAACATCGCACATAATATAAATAATAATCGCATTTATTTATAGTGCGCGTTTATATAGTGGCAACAAACGAAGTGTGTGGAAAACGTTTTGATTTTACAGCTACAGACTGCGATGAGACGTCGAAGCGAGCGAAAAAAATCTTCGTCGCCTGCTCCTTTGCCGGTGCAACGTCGTAGTCGCCGATCGCGTAAAGTTTCGGAAAATGAGAAAACCGAGGACGAGACAACGGTAATGGTGGAGAAGGTTGAAGATACAAAAGCGCCACCAATAATTGAAGAAATCAATGAAGAACGCGCGTCGTGCGGTGAAGGGGAACGTGCCTCAAGTGAGGAAAAGCATGCGGCAGCATCGCAGTCGCCGTCGCCAGTGCGCAAAAGCCGCAGCACACGTACGACACCCAAAAAGCGCAATCAACGCGACAAAAGCGTTGAGCACAACAATAAAGTAGAAACAATACCAGAGGAAATTGAGAATGGTGCTGAGACTGTCGAGAAGAGCGTCGATATCGATAATAATTTATCGAACTTAAAGAAGCCAGAGGAAACTGCTGCAGTTGAAGAGTCTACACAGCCAGAACCCAAACCGCAGCCAAAGAAGTCGGAACCAGAATTACCGGTAAAATTGAAAGTGCAGGAAGAAGAGTCAGCTAAGGAACAGCACGAAGATGACACCACCGGCACAGGAACAGGGAAGGGCGAGGGAAAGGGTAGCCATGATGATGATGATGATGAACGGAGCATGGAAGAGGTAAAAGTTGCTTCGTCTTTAAGCTTTACAGCAAATAAGGATGAAGAACAACTAAAAACCACAAGCGATGTATTAGACATTCAAACAGAGGACGTTGAAGTGCGGAACCTTGAGAAGCCCAAATCGGACTCTGCCTCCAAACTGTCACTGCAAACTGATGAGCAAATGGAGAATCAAGCGGAACAATCAGCGTCCCCAACAACGGTAACATCAACGGAGCAGCAGCCAGATAAGGGAGCAGCAAACAAAGAAGACGAGCCAGGCAACAAAACGTCGCTTCAACGATCCGTGCGCAAGCGCAAGTGGCTAAGCAAGAAAATTGTGGAGCGCACGCAACCAGTGCTGGCTATTTCAACGGATTCGTTGAAGAACATAATAGCTGATGTGGTGAATCCAGTGCCATTGAGCGATGTGCAATTGGAGTCATCATCAGAGGAAGAGGGCCTGGTCACCAGTGACCATGATGAGACAGATGAGCATTCGCTGACGCCCGAGTTAACGCGTGTGGCGGCTAAGGAGCGCGATGAGGGCAACGAGACCGATGAGGAGCAAAGACCGAAGTTACAATCGAAACAACATGATAAAGAAACGCCAGCTTCGCAAACGCTAAACAACAAATCCGTTGTTGAGAATGCACCAAATGCATCAGTAAATACAGCTGCTGCTGGTGCTGCTCCAGCGGCTGTCGTTGCCCGCTCTCCAAGTCCAGCCCGAAATCGCGCCAGTCATGTGCTCTACATCAGCAATTTGGTGCGACCTTTTACCGTGTTGCAGTTGAAAGGTTTGTTGGCGCGCACTGGAAAAATCGTTGATGACGATGGCTTCTGGATTGATCGCATCAAATCTAAGTGCTATGTTGCTTATGCCACAGAAGAGTAAGTCGCTGTTGATAGCATTTCTGTTACTTATAACTAACATTTGCTTTTCTCGCCAACTTCTTTAGCGAAGCCATTGAAACGCGTCATGCGTTGCATGGAGTACGTTGGCCGGTCTCGAATCCCAAGTGCTTAAATGTTGACTTCGGCAGTCGCACAGACATGGATCGAGCAATACAATCGACGAAGAACGAAACTCCCAAGTATCCGCAGGACAATACCAGAGATAATCAAAACGCAGGCAACACTTGGTCTCGCTTAGATGCTAGCGATAAAAAGGTAAAATTACAATATTTACTGTCGTGTGTATATAACTAATTCTATATATGTTATATTTCAAACAGCCTGCTCGTCCTGTTCGTGAATGGGATGTGGGCAAAAAAGAGCCCAACGATCGCGACAAATCGAGTAACGACAGACGCCGTAGCAGCAAGGAGCGGGTCGATTCACGTTTGCGCGATTCGGAACGTGGCAAAGGCGGAGCGGATGAAGCGGAACGCAGTGGTCAGGATAGGAAACGCTCTAGGGAACGGGATCGTGGTGGACGCGATCGCGAGCGCAATGATCATCATAGCCATGGACGCAGCAGAAGTGGCTCACCAGGTTAACAACTAAATGAAACCATTAAAACTTTACTATAAATTTTATGTTTTTGCAGCGGTGAAATCGAAGAAAAAGGAGAATGAACCACCAATCAGACTATTAGATGATCTATTTCGTAAAACAAAGGGCACGCCGTGCATATATTGGCTGCCCTTGACACCGGAAGCCGTAAGAAACACTTAAATTTTTATCAGATTCCTTTAATAACCTTGTCTCCTGCTTTGATAGATCGCGGAAAAGGAGGCGTTCCGTCAAAAGCGCATCGAGGAACATAAACAGCGTATCAAGGAACGTGAGGAGCGTGTAAATAAAGAGCGTGAACGTGAAAAGGATCGCGATCGTCAACGAGATAATCGACGTAGCAACCGGTCGAATGATCGGCGCCGCAGTTCACGCAGTCGTGATCGTGATCGTGAGCGACGACGTTACTAGGCCGTAACTAATGAACAAGATCAACAATCAATCACAACAACAACAAACAAACAAAACAAAAAATAAACAAAGAAATGAAGTCATCTCGACAACCAAATTTTAAACAAACAAAACAAACAGCACGCAAGCAAAAAACAAGAACAGCAACTTCATTTCAAGGGGTGCTTCATGCAACCAACATTTTCTCATTTTCTTTACGTTCTGTTCTGACCTGTTAAAGTATTCAACTTGAAGTTGAAAATCTCCAAGTTCGAGTTGAATATTTTTCCAAAAGACGGTAACGCCAAAAAAAGTATAACATTTGAAATTTCGATTTCTTTTTTTCCCCTATATATATTTGCTGTTCTATTTACCTACCATATAATATATATATGCATAACTTGATTTGATTTCTTTCCCAAATGTAGCTTTTTACAGCGCGCATCGTCAACAATTGCAACAAGAACAACAACAACAACAAGAACTACTTGAACGTGAACAGCAGGCGTCGATTCAACACTCGTGGAGTCCCAATAAACTATGTCTCTGGAGCCCCAATAACTCTCGCTCGCTGCAAGTGTTTAAAAATATATATATTAACTATATAAATACATATATAAATATTCAAATCGTAATTGCAAAAGCATTAATTGAATACTTGTAATTAAATGAAATTTTAATGAAACCCTCTAGAAATATAATTTAAATCACACAAGGCAAGTTTGTGACCATGCCAAAAAAGTATATAACTCATTCTATCATCCAATATAAAACATTTGCAATTTCTAAAATGGAATTTTTCTTACATCGAAAAAATTATATAAAAGTAGCGCCCATAGTTCTTTACGGATTTAAGATCTTTTGTGCAAAACGAGTACGAATCGTTAAAAAAAAACACATTTTATTTGATTAATAAAAATTTACAAATTGAAGGAGATATTTTGATATTCTTATATAAAATATCGTAAAAGTTGAAAAGAAAAATTAGTTTTCAATTACCAAGATCCACTTTGGCCAAATCGACTTAATAATATAAATGAACTATAAAATTGCGTAGAAAATTGTCATAAAGAAGAAATAAGAGAGAAATATGTATATATTATATGTATTGTTAGTAAGTAGGAAAACTGGGATCAACTTGACTGGACCACGCATGAAGTCCACCCTCCAAGTCGCGTATGGAATGATCTGGGAACCGATTTCTCATGTGCTGCACAGCGATCTGAGAATCGTTGCCCCGCCTACACAATACCACTATGGGCAACTCCTTGCTATCAAACTGTGAGCCCAACTGCTTCAGATAACTGTCGTCCAGAATTTGCGCCAATGGAACATTAACAGCTGAAGGTAGTTGGCAGATCTCAAACTCCGACGGCTGACGTACATCGATGAGTAAATGTGCTGGCTGTTGTTGCTGCAGAGCCTTGTAATCCATAGCATCGATACGTTGCTCCGGTTCAAGGAGCTGCAGTGGATTATCCTTATCGGTGGCATGCATGCCACAAAACTGCTCATAGTCGATAAGTTCCGTGATAAGCGGCTGGGGAGAGCAGATATGACAATTTTCACGCTTGCTGCGTATGCGGATGTTACGAAACTGCAATGTGCTGCCATCAAAAATGAGCAGCCGCCCAGCTAAGACATCGCCTAGCCCTACTATGATCTTAATGGCCTCCAGCGCTTGCAGCGATCCAATGGTCCCGGTCACGGCACCCAAAACACCTCCATCACCACAATTAGTGACTGCCTCAGGTGGCGGCGGTACAGGATAAATACAGCGATAGCATGGACCCGTAACGCCAAAATTGTAGACGGTTAGTTGGCCATCCAATTTGAGGGCACTTCCCGAGACAAGTGGTTTGCGAAGCATCACACAAGCATCGTTGAGCAAGTAACGTGTGGCCACATTATCACTGCAGTCCAGCACGACGTCGTAGTCGCGTATGATGTGCATGGCTGTGAATCTACTGAGTAATCGAGTATGACATGAGATGCGACAATGTGGATTCAACTCTTCCAATGCAATCTTGGCAGATTCAGTTTTATCCATGCCAATGCGTGTGATTGTGTGCAGTGTTTGTCGATGCAAATTGCTCTTATCGACGCGATCATAGTCGACCAGTCCGACATGACCGCAGCCAGCGCCAGCCAAATATTGTGCCGCTGGACATCCTAAGCCACCAGCGCCAACAATTAGCACTGAGCTGGTCTTTAGCTTCAGCTGACCGGCCACACCAAATCCAGGCAAGATCAGCTGTCGACTGTAGCGCGCAATGTCATCGTTGGTTAACGCTCTTTGGATTTGTTTTGGACTCAGTGCATTACTGTCGTCATCAACATCTGTAGTTGTTGCCTCCAAATCTCGCAGACTCTGTTTTTTGGCATTCAATTTAGCTGTTAAATCGGCAATCTCCTCACGCAGCCTTTCCTTTGCATTGTTCACAGCCTCGTCATCAATCATTGGTACGTTAAATAATTATTTCATTCACTTTATGAAGAAATAGAAACTATTTTACTTCGTGTTTTTTTTGTCCACCAAAATGTTATCAGTGTGGCTGCAATTAAAAATATACCATAATTGTTATGGCACTTCAGCTTACAAGTCACTGTTTTGTAGCCATCAACAGCTGATTATTATTTTTAATTTTCTCAGTTTTTCTATTAACATTTATTGGTATTTTAAATAACTCATAACATTGAGAAAATATAAATTACTGTTGCTTAAATAATATTACCGTTCCATAATTATTGCAGCTCCTTCTATATTGGTATATTATGCACTGTTATCGAAAGCCGGCGATAACAACTTATAGTTTGTCGACCACCAACAGCTGTTCAGAAAAGTATGTTCGCTTATAATTTGTCTATTTACAATTACCTAATCATAAATTAAAACACGCAGGCAACGATGTCTTGGCTAACAAATACATTTCAAAAGCTGCTGAGCGTGGGAGCAAAGACGTTACCCTTGGGCTCCACCACAACAGTGCGCCAGCTGTCGCATGCGGAACGTCGGGCACGCGGTCCTACAGTGAGACGCTATGGCTACAAGGACAAGATTTTCCAGAGTGGTCTGCTGCCGCATTTAGACAATGGTCAAAAGCTACCCATGCCCGTGTATCGACCCAAGAATGCATGGTCGGAGAAGCGTGCGCTGTTTGGCCAGAATGACTACATCGACATCTTGGGCAACGATCGCTTGCATCCCACTCGAGTGCTGTATTCTGTGCCCTCGTGGTTGCGTGGCGTGTCCGGTAATGAGTATCAGGTGTTGCTGCGAAAGCGTCGCCTCATGGAGAAGACCAAATATCCAATAGCGCGCCCCACCAAGTGGCGAGAGATGGAGAAACGCATCTTGTATCTATACAAATTCCTTAATAGGAAAACAAAAACGGGATACTCCAAGCAGTAAATGCTACGTTTAAATAAAATGTTTTCTTTTAATTGAGGTGTGCTTATGTCCAGCTTATTACTCTAGCAGTATGCGCGCTTCCTCGCCATCAATCATGATCTTCTGGCCATTGTAAAGACAAAACTCGCGTTTCACATGCGCGAAAAGCAAATCCGTTATTAGGAAAATTTGACCAGTGCAAAAGGCCAGTGTTGCACCAAAGTAAAAATTGGCGTTTGCTGAACCAGCATAGATCCAAAGATGCCATAGCGATCCCATCATGGACAACGTGACCAGGAAGAAAGTGAAGACCACAAAGCCATGGGCCATGACTAGAAGTTTAAAAGAAGTTACATATTAATATCGTATAGAGATTAACAAAAATCTTCAACTTGCATTTCCAACAACGTCGCCACAGCGGCATTAAAGCCAAATAGAATCCTACATCGCCAAGACTGGGATAAGCACGAAAGACAGCCATGAGGGCAACCAAAACGGTGGCCAGAAGCATCGGTTCCTTACGCAGTTTGATGGATAATGGCACTAAATATAGTACAGTGGCATTCAGTTGGAATGTGATCAGAAACATAGTGCGGAAGTGCTCAAACATTTCCGTGAAAAAGTACCAAAAGAGTCCAATATTCGGTTGCAAATCACGGAAATAAAAACTACAAAGATAAGAATGATAATCATCGTAAATTAGATGTTTGGCGTACACTTACATGAAGCCAAGAGTGCCGTCTAAGAAGTTCCAGCTATTCATGACCAAAAAGTTGGCTCCGGCAATTGCCAAGCAGAAGCTGGCGAACATAAGGAATATGGCAATGCTTAAGCCGGCAGAGCGTCGAGCAAATATTAGCAGCAGTGGTGCAATGAGCACTACAGGGTAAAGACTGCGAACAGTCTCAAAAGCCAACAAGACGAGGCACACCAAGAGATGGCGCCTTGTCAGTGCACATAGAAAGGAGGCCAGTATCAGATTACTTAATACCGTCGATGTAAGTCCAATGCAGCTCATCACAGTCAGTGGATTGAACAGATAAGCAACCAGCACCATCTTGGCAATGTCATAGTGATCTTTTTCACTGTACTGCAACTCTATAGAATCCTTGTCGTAATTCTCACTTTCTTTCCGCTGTTGCTGTAGCTTTTGTGCAACAAAACTACGACTCATCGAATAGAGGAATGTGGCAGTGCACAAATCACAGAGAATGTAAAGCAACGGCAGAAACGCGGCATAGTTGAGGAAAAGACTTGATATAGCCTTTAAGACCAAGGGTGTCTCATGTACTAGGTCTCCAGTATACGGATCAATGCCTTGCTGCAGCAGAAAGACACCTTCTTGCACTGAAAACAAAGTAAGTTGACGGTTAAAAGAAATTAGAATATATGTATAAAATGGTGTACTTACTGCGCTTGTAAGAGTTTAATGGAGTCGCAAACTCGACGCGATTGCCAATTAACGCTGCCACTGAGGTGCGGCTGAAATACAGACGTACGGCACCGCCCAATAAAAGTAGCTTGAAGCATTTAAAGTCCATGGTTGGCCGGAAATTGAGATCTATGGTCTTTAGTTTACAATTAAAGCAACACACACATAATATTCCTAACAAATGTTTTGGTGTTTTGAAGACGGCTCTCTATCAATGTGACCATATGCTGAATTGTAAAAAATGTAAAAATGGAATACAACAATGGTTAAGATGATTTCTATAATAAGCTGACAAGCTTAATTTATTGTTATGTAGGTGTTAACTATTTAAAAAGCTTATAATGATGTTTTCTTTAATAATAAAATAATAATTACTAGCTATTTGATTTCACGGTGTACCAATATGCATCAAACTGTACAGTTGCTGACAATTCATTGTTGTACGGTATATTTTCAAATTAAACTTACGGTCACACTGCACCGTTCGTACCTGTTTCAGTGTTTTATTCAATTCGTATAAATAAATTCTGTAATAGCGCTCTTTTAATGAAATGGCTACGAAAAATAGATCTAAGAAATCTAGTCTAAGCTCCAGCACTTTCAAAGAGATTTCTGCAAGCTTCGACCAGCTGGTTCAGGATGCAGATCGTTTCTTAAAGTTTGTTTTTAGTCTCGATTAAACCGCGCACGTGTTTCAAGAAATGTTTTTCTTTTAGGCCGCAGCCGGAACAAGTGGGCGCTATTCATCAGTTAATACAGCAAACGTATACATTGAGCGTCAGTAGCGATGTGGTGAATCAAAAGGACGTTTTACCAGAGTTGGTGTTGGACCAAATGGATGAGGAACAAATTTGGCAACAACTTGAGCTACGCAATGCTTTAATATTGCCACAGTTTGTGGAACAGGCAGCACAACTTATGGCGACACGGGAACAGGATTTGGGCATTGAACTGGACGACGACGAGGATGAGGATGAGACAGAGAAGTTATCTGAGCAGGAGAGCGATGAGGAAAATGAAGAGGCGGAGCATCAATCAGTATCGGAAGAAGACTCTGAAGGCTTCAATGAACCTAAAGCGAAATCAAAGCAAAAGAAGGCGAAGCTCGGAAAGAAGAGTGGCAAAAAATCAGTGGTTGATGACACATTCTTCAAGCTGGATGAAATGAAGCAGTTTCTGGAACAGGAAGATGCCAAGGAAATGCGGCGACAAAAGAATAACAAGAATTCCGTTGATGATTCAGAGGGCATCGATCATTACGCCGAGGATTTGGGAGTTGGCGAGCAAACTGAAGATGAAGATGACGATGACAACGATGGTAATGTAAACTATGCGGACTTCTTTGACATGGATGACGAGCTAGAGGAGGCAGCAAAAAATCAGCCAAAAGATAAAGCCAGAGACTTTTTCAATGAAAGTGAAAGCGAGGAGGAGGAAAAAGTTAATGAAGATGAAGATGATGTAGAGCAGACAGAGCAGCCAGATGAGGTGACAAGTGAAATCGATGAAGCTGACTTTGTTGCTCAAAGTGGTGTTGAACCTGCCAGTGATTCCGATTCGGATTCGCAGAAAGATGAAGATGAAAGCCAGATTGATGATGAAGAGAAATCAAAGTTTACGCAACAATCGTCAAATGAATTGCGTGAGACGCGATTGCTGCAGCGCATACGTGACTACGAGGACGTGGTGCTGGGCGACAAGCCATGGCAACTGCGGGGTGAAGTACAGGCGGGAAATCGGCCGCAGAACTCGCTGCTGGAGGAGATTCTGGAATTTGATTCGACGACGCGCCCGGTGGCAGCAATAACAGAGGAACAAAACGAAACCATCGAGGATATAATTAAGCAACGTATCCGCGACAAGGCTTGGGATGATGTGGAGCGCACTGTGCGTCCCGTGCAAACAGCACAAGAATATCGCAAGCAGCTGGTGCTCGATCAGGAGAAATCCAAGCAGTCCCTGGCTCAGATCTATGAACAGCAATACCAACAAGAGATGCAGAAACTTGATCCCAATCGCGATGGAGATGATAGTACGACACCCGAGTCCAAGGAGCATCAAGAAATCAAACGTTCCATGCGCACACTTTTCCTCAAGCTTGACGCCCTTTCCAATTTCCATTTTACACCAAAACCGGTCGCTCCAGAGATTAAGATTGTCACCAACACTCCTGCCGTTCACATGGAAGAAGTGGCTCCTGTAGCCGTTAGCGATGCTAAGCTGCTGGCACCCGAGGAGGTGTTCCGTGGTCCCAAGCATACGCCGTTGGGCAAAACGGAACGCACGCGCACCGACAAGAATCGCGAGCGTCGCAAGAAGAAACAGAAACAGCGCGCCATCAACAGCGCCTTGGAACAACGTGATCTGCAGCGTGCCAAGGAAGGCAAGGCGCCCACGCAGCGTGAAGCGAACGCCAAGTTATTAAAATCGATTACCAAGAGTCGAAATGTGCAAAAGGTAAGCGTATAAAACTACACCAAATAGAATTGTTTATTAATGCATTTATTATCATTTGCAGATTACGAGCAGCAATGATCAGGGTGCACTTAAATCATCAAAGGCCTTCTTTAATAAGCTGCAGGATACAACATCATCGACGGCATCGGTTGGCAGTAAACGTCCCAAAAAGGACACTTCGAAAGCGAATGCCAAAAAACTCAAACTGTAACTTGTAACTAACATATTAGGTCTTTAATAAATGTTAATTATATTTGACAAGAAGTTGCTGAATGCGAATAAGTTATCTTTGTTGTTATGTTTCAGTCACGTGTCGTCAAATGCGACGGTTCCTTGTGGAGAGCCAGGCCAGAAATGCTGTGAGTTTTCTATGGAACGCTTTAATTTGAAGCGCCATGGGAGCTGCCATGTGCCATGAGCAAGTCCAGGTCAACTGCGGGGGTGCACAAGGACATACATTTGATGGGTGGCTGCTGTTATTAGGCACGCGTGTCAACGCACAATGGGTTTATTTTTAGCGCTCAGAAGTGTCCCGAAATAAAAAGGCGGCATCAATAATAGCAATAACTTTTTTTTGTAAAGTGGCATGACGAAATATAATTATCACATAATCTTATGCTGCCCAAAGATAAATATTAGGAATATAAAATATTTTATATTGTTTCTGATCATGTATTTAAATGCGGCTGAATTTGCGCCAAAGTGATGCTTTACAACACTCAATTACAGTAATTATAATTAGTATTTTTTCGTCTTCAACTAGTATATTTTATAATACAACGTGTGGTCACCCTGACAATAACTCCATAGCACGTGTTGGCGTGTTTTGTTTAAATCTTGTTAATTTTCTAAACGCGAATTGTGAATAAGATGGTGAAAGTACAAAAGCCTCCACAGCCGAAATCGCTGAGTAAAACGCAGAAAATTGAGGGTGTTTCCAAGGAAAAATTAAAGGCTGCCAAAGAGAAGAAAACAACAGCAAAAGTTGTTGCCGCCGCTGATATTGTAGCTGACATTAAAAAGGCGAAGAAGTCCAAAGAAGTTAAAAATGTGGTGGAAAAGTCTGAGAAAAAGGCCTCAAAAGACAAGACAACGGAGAAGCCCAAAGCATCGAAAAAGGCATTGGTGCTAGCACCTCCGCCATCGCCTGTTGTAGCAGCAGCACCAAAAGCAAAAGGCGGCAAGAAGGTGACAGCGGCGTCGGCGTCGCCGGTGGCAGCAACACCGAAGCCCAAAGTGGGTAAGAAGCCATTGGTTGTAGCACCCACGCCATCGCCAGTTGCGGTAGCCCCTCGTAAAACAAAAGGCGGCAAGAAGACGTTGGCTGTGGAAGAACCCGTAGATGTCCCAACAACACCTGTTGAGGCAGCACCTAAAAAGAAAGGTGGCAAGAAAGCTGCTCCAGTTGTTGAGCCAGAAGCAGCAGCTAAACCGAAAGCCATCAAGAAGAAATTAGTGGAAGAAGCCGCACCAAAAGAAAAGAAATCCGCCAAGAAGGATGCAGATTTGGCTGAAGACAAGACAAGTCAAGCTAGAGGCAAAAAGAAGGATATTGCAAAACCATCACCAGCCGTCGTTGAAGAGAAGGCTGCAAAGAAGGAGAAAAAGCAAGAGAGCACTGCGGCTACTCTCAAGGAAGCCAAACCTGTCAAGGAAGCTAAACCTGCCAAAAAAGCCAAGGCTGTTAAGGAAGTTAACCCTGCCAAGGAAGTCAAGCCTACCAAGGAAGCTAAGACTGACAAAGAAGCCTCAAAGAAAAAGGAGTTGGCAAATGGCAAAGCAGAGAAACCTGTTACCAAAAAACTGGGTAAGGCTCTAAAAACTAAAGGAGCAGCTGCGAAAGAAAATGGAGTTGAAAAGAAGCCCAAGAGAGAGATTGAGTTGAAGTATGAGCTCAAGCCATTTGATGAGGAACAATTCTTTTCGATTGTCAGCTCGGCGAATGTGCAGAAAGTTTGCGATGCTCTCAAGACACAAGTAGCCGAAGAGGTCAAGAAGCAAAAGTCCGCATCGATCTTCAAAGATTATCGTTACATACTGCAGGTGTGCAGCTATAAGATACCCAGTTGCCCGAAGCGTGTCGTGAAGTTGGCACTAAAGAATTCACTCGTGGGCAGCGATGACGATGTGGCTATCATTGTGACGGACTTGCAGCGTGGCGCACGTTTCGACTATGAGCCTACAGTGCAACACTATGAGGATCTGTTCCGCGAGGCGGGCGTCGAGCAGAAGCTGACCGTGGTGCCATTCAATCAGCTGCGCAATGATATGGGCACCTTTGAGGCAAAGCGCAAATTCCTTAACACATACGACTACTTTTTGTGTGATGGACGCATTTCTGGTCAAGCCCACGCTTTCCTCGGTCAGGTTAGTACCACATAATTTAATCCAGTCACCTAATATACACATTATTATATCAAACTGATTCTAACTGTTTAACAATATTCTGATTTTTATATTTCACAGGGCACACAGAAGCCTCGCAATGTCCTGCACGCCGTGCGCCTGAGCAAGGAGGACGACCTGCCAAAGGAGATTACGCGTGCACTCTGTCGCACAGCTTACAGACAGCTGCACAAGGGTGATCTGACCGCCATTCCAGTGGGCAATCATGAGTTCAGCGGCAAACAGCTTGCAGAGAATGTGGAGACCGTTGTCAATCAACTGCAGCAAGTGTATCCCGGTGGCTTGGCAAACATTCGCTCGTTGTATTTGAAAATCGATATGGTTGGTACATCGGCGCTACCATTGTACATCAGCATGTGCTCCCCACCTGCAGATGCGCCCTACGTGGTCGGTCCACGTGAGCAGCGTATGTTGAAGCTGAAGAAGCAGGCCAACGAAGTGCTGTCCAGATTCGCACTTACCAAGGATGTTAACTTTGTGAAGTTAACCGATGAGCAAGTAAAGAACAAGGCAGAAGTGCGTGCGAAGCGTCTGGCGCTGCAATCGGCCGATGCCAAGGACGAGAACGATGAGGAAGAAGCAGCTGTGCCAGCGAAAAAGGCACGCAAAGAGGCAGCAGTTGAAGCAGTCGAAGCTGAAGAGGAAGACGATGACGAGGATGTTGAGGAGGATGATGATGACGTTGACGAGGACGAAGATGACGAGGATGATGATGATGATGATGATGATGATGATGATGATGATGATGATGATGAGGACGATGATGAGGATGATGAAGAGTAAAAGAAGCGAATTAAAGAATGTCGCACTTCCTTAGTCTCTATTTTGTATATGCAATTTACATTGTTTATGTATTGCCTAACAACGATGCAACAATTTTAGATAAGAAACCCATGTTTTATATAAGAAATAAACATTTTTACAGCTTCATTAGAGATCTAAAAAGCAAATCAACCATGAACTCAAATGATACGCACATTCTATGCATATAATTCTTAATTGTAATATTGGAAATATGCTATTAACGCTTAATGGACAGTATTTAATTGTTCAAAGCTGATACATCTGTTCATTTGCATATGTCCGATTGTGCGCGGATCGTTTGTTTAGCTAAACAGTATTATTAGTATGCAAACTGTCTAAATATTCACAGTGATTTGATTTAAATATGTAGCACGGAAAAACGCATCCTTTACGTTGCATCCATGTATTATCAATGTGTGGAAAACGAAATACAAAGGAAAGGCTAAAATGCCAGCATGTCATGCCTTGGCTGCTTTGTGCTGCTTGTGGTCTTTGCTGTCCATAGAATAAAAATATGCACATGCTGCTATCATCAAGCATAGAGTAGTGTATGTATAGTTGGATGTATGTATGTATGTTTAGTGGGGATATTAACAAAATATGCCAAGACTCTCTCGCTACGGGCGTTCCGTGTCTTGCTAAAGTGAAATGCACTTGAGTGCACACAGCTCTGTGTTGTAGGGGCTGTGGATAATCAAGCAGCCAATTTCCATAATAATCGAGTATGCGTTTGCATATATAGTAAGTACATATATCCGTTATATAAACATTGTATATATTCGCGTGGTCTTAATAAGTACTAAATCTAATACATAAATTAGCTAGTTCGAAACTGTTTCCCAAGTGTTGCCTAATGCCATATTGAAATCTTTGAAGTTCTTTTTGATGGATGAGCAATTCTCATGCGTTTTGTGTGAGCTAGCGAACTACTTCAACATACATATGTTATGTGTAGGTTAATAATAATGAAAGGTCAAAAGGTCAGGCTACCCCAAAAGATGCACAGAAAGGTGGCACACGGCTAAAGTTAGCCCCATCCTAATTAGCTTTATGGCATTCCTGGAGTGCTACGCAACTGTGTCAGACGTTAAGGTGAACCCCCAAACACCCACTCATATGTATGTAGATGTGTTTGTATGTGGCAAGGACATGCTGCAGAGATTAAAAATCACATTCCATTCAGACGGAGAGCGCAATTTATGGATGAAATGTCGCTGGCCACGTCATGTAAAAACATTGTAAAGCTTTTATCAGACACATTATCATTAGCGGTTCAAAAGCTGCCAACTGCCTGTTGCCTGTTGCCATAAGACCCAAATTGTTTTTCGGAGTAAATGCTTCCGTATTGACAACATGTCTGGTGACTCATATCTTTAAATATTGTTTTCAATGTAAAAGCTGGAGATGCTAAGAAAATGTTTTAGAATTAAATTATTGATAAAAAATTACATACATATGTTTTAATTTGAATTTGTGTTATTAAAAGTATTTTCATTTATTGCATTACCTCATTAATTACTTAAATTTAGTAAATTGTTATTATTGTCGCCATAAGTCACAATTTAATAAACTTTGATTTCATACCGTGCGGAATATAGGTATAAATATATTGCTTTATAGTATTATTAATCATTGTGGTTAGCAAGCTTACAAATATATTATTTATGCACGTCTTGACTTTATTAAATTCCCATTTATTTCATTATTAAATGTGAATCTGTAAGCACGACAGTTTCATTAAAAATTTGATTTATTTCGATTTGAATATGGAGAATATTGTAATTCGTTCACCTGGCCGGTAAGTATTTCATTTGTCACATTGTTAATCGAATACAATTAAATAATTCACTTCTTTCATATCACAGCTTCAGGATCAGTTCAATTATTTTCTGCAGAGGCGAGAAAAATTCTTATATTCCAAAGGTAATTAAAATCAGTAAGCAATCTGTAAACAACAAAAATTATTGATACAATTTTTTCCATTGCATATTCAGATACCATTATAGCAAGAGGTCAGCAGGTTAACTTATTATATATGTATAATTCTTGAAAATAATTAAAATCTACTGCCAAATTATCTCTGAGAGGATCGATTCGAGGTACTAATTAAATATATTTAATTTAAAATAAAGCGTAATTACTCATTTACGCATAACCGACTAATTATTCCAATGAACGACTAAAAAGTGCTTCGTCAGCATATGAAATACCAGGAGATCATAGATGACCAGCAAGAGGAAATATAGAATTCACTAGCACCACCTGAATTTCAAGTGGAATCTTACAAGAAATCTAAGCTTATTGAAATTTTTGTATATTCTACCAGGCCAACAGAAGTGATTAGCAGGTGGCTGTAGACAAATTCACTTAAGCCACGTGGTTAGATGAAAGCTCGCATAGTCTCTCTCTTAGGATCCACATATTAGAGCACTGCAAACAGAATATATGTTGCCCACAGGCTAAAATAAATTATTAATTTGTGTTATTAGTAGTATATTATTTATTAATTTAAATTGTAATGAAGATGGTAGTTTAGTAATAAAAAATAAAGAGCAAACAGTACAACTTTTAATAAAGAGTAGAAAATAATACAAAAAAATTGAGGTAGGAAACAATATAGAAAACTTAAAATAAAATACACAAAGAAAATATATAAATATTTTTGCCAGGTAAGTATTAAAAACAATATCCTTGAAATTTTATACAAGTATTCAAGTTATTCGTTAATAAGAAACTCGTTTAGTTTGTCGTTGTTGTCGTGAACGGTTCAAAATTTCCAAATTATCAGATGAAATACCAGGCAGCAGCAAGTAATTACACAGAGCAAGTAGCAAGTAATTACACAGAAAGTCAACATTCATTTCTGACCAATCAGAAGCAAGCACTTAGGATTCACATCCTAGAGCACTTGCTCTGAGAAATTGACCAATGGCAGCAAGGCTCTCTCTCTAGATCAATCCTCTTGCTACTCCATTATGTTCGCCTAGTACTTCGGTTGCTTCACGTGTGGTTTAACTAGGGATCGCGACCAAAATATTTGATACCCCGAGTCATGAGAGCTGCAGAAAAGTGTTAAGTCATCAGATGAAATGCTAAGCGAACAAAAAAATGTAGAAAGAAGAGGAAACGAAAAATACTTAAGCCACGTGGATTATTCTGCTATTCTATTTTGCTCGCCTGGTATTCAGTTTACCTGAACGGCTAAAAAGTGTCTCGTCAGCATATGAAATACCAGGAGAATATTAATGAGCAGGAAGTGAAAATACAGAATTCATTTTGCTTCTGTTGACATTTTACTTTATTGCTTTATCTTGCCCAGAATTATTAAAATTTGCTTATATTATACCAGGCCAACAGAAGTGACTAGTAGGTGGCTCCAAACAAGATCACTTGCGCCACGTGGTAAAGTGCATGCTCTCATACTCCCGCTTTTAGGATCCACATCCTAGAGCACACGTTCTCAAAAATTGACCAATGGCAACGAGGCATATTTTATAGCTTTCAAAGATAAATCCACTTGCTGCTCTATTATGTTCGCCTGGTATTTCAGTTGCTCCACATGGTTTTTTACAAGGGATCGCGACCAGATTTCTTGGTACCTCCTCGAAGCCATACAAGTTAGAGGAGGACGTACAGTTTCAGTTTGCATATGGAAAGGGGAAAGAAGGGGCAATATGAGGTGAAGTATTCTACGATTGCATTTTTCTATGGCTGACACCTCTTTTATGACACACTTTCTTAAATTCAGTAATTTTTCGTATGAACTATCAATAATCAATATTCCACTGGTCTTCTTGATTACTTGCTAATTGAAAGGGGTATTATAACTTATTATCAGCAGAACATTTATGAAGCTAAAATCATAAAGTATATATATTCTTGATCAGCAATCCGATATAATTCACATATATCTGAGAGCCTATTAAAGGTAGCTTTAAATTACTCGTGGAAGTGCAACGTAGTTAAATTGTGCTTTTATATTATGCTACTCCCCCTTTATTATTATTATTATTATTATTATTATATGGCCATGACAACCCTTTTATCGGGTCTCGGCCTGAAGCGCAATGTGCCTCCACTCGTCTCTGTCCTGAGTGCGCTTTCGCCAGTTGGTAACACCAAGTGTGGACAGGGTTTCCATCACCTGGTCTTGCCAACGCGTTCGGGGTCGTCCTCTCCTTCGTGTCCCAACAATCACCGCATCAAACACCTTACGAGCTGGAGCGTCTTCATCCATTCGGGCAACGTGGCCCAGCCAGCGAAGTCTTTGAGATTTCACTCGACTGGCTACGTCAACATCACCGTAAAGCTCATACAGCTCGTGGTTGTATATGATGCGATAAACATCATCCACGCAGATTGAACCAAAGATTTTGCGAAGGATTTTCCTCTCGAACACTCCAAGAGCAGCTGCATCTGACTGCGTCACTGTCTAGCACTCCGCACCATATAGGAGTACTGGAAGAATGAGCGTCTTGTATAGTGTGGTTTTTGTGCGTCGAGAGAGAGCTCTACTATTGTTTACTATACTTTACCACTCCCCCTTTCGCCTTCGCAAATTACTTAATATCGGTTTGTACGTAGTTAAATTTTAATTATACATCAACAATTATTTCTACAGCTGGATTACGGAAAAGATACATTTGCTTCCGTCGCATGTTTCGTGCAGCATATTACATTTTGTTAATAACATTTTCAGATACGAAAGTACTTAGCTATATGCCAGTTATATCCATGTATAATACACAGTCTATTGCAATAAACAATTTAATTATGCAACCAAAATGTAGTATTAAGTTACCTTTATTTGGCTTCAACGCTTACTGAAAATAAAAACAAACCTAATCTCTTCCGCACAATTTCACAGGCGTTAAATGCCACATAAATTGTATTCATATTCGTGTGCGTAATTGTGACTTTCCAAATTTATTTCGATCCCCAAAGAGTAAGTGGAAATCGAACTGAAAATGGAAGTGAGAGAGGGAGATGATGCTAGATATTAAACATATTGTATACGTATAATACCTTTTAGATAAGGGTGATAATACCGAGAGAGAGTGAGAGCGAGAGAGTGAAGAATTAATAAGCCAAGCATATCACAAGGCTGGCATGAGCCTGGGATTTATATTGGATTTTGTGTGATGGCTGCCAAATGTGCAACTAATTGAAAATAATCTGCTGCTGATTAGATGATTATATGATATGATTAGCTGATAAGATCGCGTGACAAATGTGTGCGCTCGCGATAATTATGCATAATTGATGGCTGATAAACCGATAAAGGAATACGCCAAAATTTTATGGTTCTGGGATTTTGGGAACTGTTCGACGTGTTGTGAGTCGTGGGTCGTCGCAAGTCACAGTCATTCAGTGTGATACCACGTGTTGCACATTATTCATACGACGTGTGTGCCAGTGCCGCTGCCGCTGCCGCAAAACAAACCAAGCACACACACACGCACAGACATTCCTACCGAACGATGACTGCGCACAATCTCAAACACACACGCACACACACACACATAGTCAATGTCGTGGGCGTTCGCTTCGTGTTTGCGTCGTGTCGCGTCGTGTTGGATTGTCAGTTACCTGAACTGAAGCACATTCAAGTCGACGCTGCATTGAAATCTTTTGAATCTTCGGGCTCTTCGTTCGCATTCGTCGGCTCCACAGGCCATCTAGACTCGCGATTCGTATAAATCCAGTGCGCCTTGACTGCCGATTTCACTTACGTTTCAGTTCCATTGCGGTGGAGTTAGCTGCGGATAGAACCCGAGACTCAGCTCTAGATTCAGTAGAATCCATCAGTGGCAACATCAGCGACGGTGAATCTCAATCTAATTTAAATCAAACATCATTTTTAAAGTGACAATATCCATCATATAGTTCATATCTGATTTCTTGTGTATTTTATAGTGCAGTTTTGAAAATATTCATCAACTGAATATCGTCTATTTTGACACACAAATCTTTAAGTGACATTCCTAAATTTATATTCAAGTTTTTGTGCATTCCTTAAACAAGGGTAAGCTGTATGAGATTTCTTTCAAAAATATTATAGAAATATTTAAATTACTTTTTAAAAAGTGCCTAAATTTTTAAAGATCTCTTCGAACTGCATATATGTTAATTAGAAACTTCCTTTGGAAAGTTAAAAATTCTAAAATATAGATAAATTATTTGGAATAATTTTTTTTTTACAATATCTGAGATTTGTACCTAAGAATTTAATGAAAATGCTTGGAATCGATTTCGATTTTTATAAAAAGCCAATGACTCTTTACTTCCTTTCTATATATTCCATTAAAAGTCAGTCGTTATAATATGAATATTCAATATTTTGAATGTCCTTATCTCATATCTCTTATAGTTATATTTAAAATAATCGTTTGACAATAAAGTTATGATATTTCAATTGGAATATCTTTTGCTACAACTAAATCAAAAGAATTATGAAAATAAACTAATAAACTTGTTAATGGCTGAAATAATCTCATGGTTGCCTTGTAAGATAATCCAAGTAATAATGATGTAGACTTCATAATACTTCAAACATTATTAAAATATTATTTCGCAAGTGAGGACAAAGCCCACACACTCGCACACACACATTGTCGCCATGCAGGATGTGTGAGGCTCAGAGAGAGAAACTCTGGCTAGGACATTTGTTGCTTCGCTGGCCTTTTTATCGGCTCCACAGAGCTGTTCGCCTATGCGACCTTTTTTTTGCTCGTTTTAATATCAGAGAAAATCTTCACTTAATATTGCAAAATTGAGGTCGCTTTGTACCTTTATTGCCTTATTTCGGTCTCTCAGCTTGGAAAACGTAATGCGAAAATCTTTGGGATTATCGTTCGAATTGCAAGCTTCAATAAACGACAAACTCGTAATGCGCTTATATTGTGGCTCTTAAATTTTTAATGGCAGCTATGATGATTAAAGTTGTGTGCTCTTTGGCTTCTACTCGTGTTAAACTCCAAGCGGAGCTTACCAAATTTTTCGAAGCAAATTCTACGCAGCTACAAAATAACTATTCACATTTTCATTATTTCTAATTACATCAGATTGTAGAGTATAGCATTTAAATCTTAAACTCTCACATTTCGTTAAATGTCACCATTAAATGTAATTCGCTTGAACAATTCAACATGGAAACTTTCAATCGACGAATGTTGCTCATCAACTTTGAGTCAAACGCTTGAATTATATAACCATCATATTTATAGATGCTTCAATGCTTCGGAAATCAAATTAAATGATGGAAAAGCAATGCTTACAGAGTATTCAATTAAATGTGAGACTTGGGTTACCTTGACCCCGACTAAAAGTATTCTCCTGAAAATGTAATTAAAATAGTATTTTTAGAAAATACCACAAAATATAACAAGACTTCTTCGATCTAGATAAATTCAGCGTTTCAAAGCAGATAGAACGATAAATTCTTGCAAACTTAACAATTCTAAGAAACTATGCTCATTGTCATGCAAATGATGTTTCCCAAAACAATTTAATTGTCTTTTCTCTTCTCTTCAACACAGTTTGCAACATTGTTAATTTGTGTACATTTGTGTTGCCTACATTTCGGGGCCAACTCAGGTGTTGTTGTGCAGACAAAACTACTTAATATAATGCAAAGGCCTCAAGTTATTTTATTGTATCTTCAATGGCGACAAATGGCGAAGCTTCCTTTTGAGCCTGCCATCCACCACTTGTTTTCTTTAAATTTACAGAAAATAAACAACAACAAGTGGGGAATCCTGAATACAAAAGGCACAAGGACGCTTTTGGGTATCTGGATTTCATTCTTATTCTTTTATTCTTGAGGTCTTGGGTGGGTATCTGTTTCGGTTCAGTCACGCTTAGTTTAGTTGAACCAAGAGCATACTAATAACTGGAACAGGAGACAGACTGCGCATCTGCTTGCCATCTCCAAAGTTTTTCATACTCAATTAATTCATAAGAGATCCCTTTCGAAAAGTTTATCCGTTGAGTGTTTGGCATTTTTACCTGAGCACTAATTAAAAGAACATTTATGAACTTCGAGTGGGATCTTGTGCTTAGGAAATAAACTAAAATAATCTTAAATTGCGGGTTACAAATTTCCATTTTTGTTGCTCATTTTGCTGCTGCTGTTGCTTTGTTGTTCATCTCGAGTTTTACGTTTGTTCTTTTAATTAAATTTGCATATTTTTATTAATTAAATTGTTTTCGCAATGTTTACCCATCAAACTTGACGACGGCACTTTTCGGTAGTCGCCGCGTCGCCTTTTTGGCTTGCAACCCATACACACACAGTTTTACATGTGTGTGTGTGTTGTATAATCACCATTGAGCTACAAATCCCAACTAAAAGCTGTGTTGCACTCATTCATTGCGAAATTAGCATATCTCCCGCATTTCGCCAGTCAAAACTCCAGAATGGAAAATACGCAAATACAGAGAAAAGAAAGAGAGAGAGAGAGAGAGAGAGAGAGAGAACCGCATATGGAATGTGGGCAATTGTAATCTTTATTCACGCCACGCATCCAACATTGTTGTTCCCCCGATGATATCCATAAAAGTTTTGCTTCTGTTTCGCCTTTCCTTCATTAGCAAGTGGCTTTTCGGCTGTGACTGCTTTGGAGGCGCATTGCGCATATTATTATTATGGCGTTATTACGATCCTGGAACCCAACAAAACATATTTCAATTCGGACATCTTGAATGGGACACGAACTGTAGGCTGAAAATGTTTATGCCTAATTAGCTGAGTTTATGAGCATCAAATGTAAATTTCAACTGTTTCGCATTGTGGTTCATTTATGAATACTTCAATTTTAAAGCGAGTTATCATCAAAAAAGGCTTGTTATTAACTGTTTATTTTACGGGTTACAATAAAACCTCAAGGGACTTCATTAAATGCTTTACCATTATTTTAAATTGGTTACAGAATTTATCAATTTTATATTTCACCACTTAAATCCACTGATTGATTACTTCAGTTCAGAATTTTGAATGCATTCTGCTTTTAATATAAATGTCTGCATAAACATTTATCGTGCATATTTACCCAAAAAGAAATATATTGAAGATGCTGCCAAAGTGTATATGAAGAGTTCTTTTCGCTTTTGTTTTTAAGCCGCAAAGAATGCGCTGGGAATGCTGGATGCCCAAATAAAGTATTTAATTTAAATGCCGACCATAAATGTACAAATATTTTTTAAAGCGAATTTATTACAAAATGCAAACTTTGTCATACAAACAATTTGGAAGCCTTTAAGCAAACACGAAGAAGCTGCCATAAAAACAGACGCCATCGCCATCGCTCAAGCCTGAATGAGCCAAGTGAAGGGAATTGGAGGAGTTGAGGAGAGTGGTGGGGGCAGAGAGAGGCATCTTGAATGCATGTCTTATCACTGTGTGGAGTAGACTGGCATTTTCCTTGTGCCACTCAGTAGCGGTGCAAAATTGTGTGAGCGAACTGGCAAAGAATTGCTTATGGGAAAATGCAGCATAAAATACTTTTTAAATGTGGATAAATATTTGAGAGCGAACCATGCCGCAAATGAAAATGAATATACGCTTCAACGGTATGCTTATGATAACATTTCAATTTATACTTCAACTCACATTCATGCTGATGTTAAAATAAATATTTTTTGTAGATATTAAAAAATGAACATGTCGGAGGAGGGGACGATAATAAAAAGTAGCATACTTTTAGGTGTAGGAATGAACTGAAGTCCTGTGTATTGGCTAGATTTAGTTTGGTGATCGTATAAACAAATACATTTATTTAATGAATACTTCAACTTACATTCATGCTGACGTTAAAATAGACATGTTTTGAAGATATTAAAAAATGCCCATGTCGGAGGAGGTGACGACAATAAAAAGTAGTATACTTTTAGGTGTAGCAATGAACTGAAGTCCTGTGTATTGGCTAGATTTAGTTTGGTGATTGTATAAACAAATACATTTATTTAATGAATTCTTTAACTTACATTCATGCTGATGTTAAAATGAACAGATTTTGTAAATATTAAATAATAAACAAGCTGGTTGACGATAAAACATAGCATACTTTTAGGTGTCTAATAGAAAAAGTGTACTGTCGAAGCTAGAAGTAGTTTTGTGATCGTATACGCAAACAAATTTAAAATATTTATTATCTAACATATTTTTAAGCCTTTCTTTATTGCATAAATTACAAAAGTATTCTAAGCACGCTTCTGCCATAACGCAAAAAGGGATTGAAAACGAAGAGCAAGAATTTTGTTTTCTTTTTATGAATTATCGAATCGATGCTTACCAGTTGAATTGATGTTTGTAGTTTAATCAATAGGCAGGGAAAATCCATTGAACGCTGAGGGAAACTATTGTGCAATCCCAGAAATGTTGGTTGAGTGTTGGCAAATCAGAGTGAAAGGCGCACACGAAGTTCGTTAAATGGAAAAACATTTACATTTTAAACAGAAAGGCAATGCAAAAAGTTGTCGACTCGTTATTCAAAAGGTCTCTATTTGAGTTGTGCAAAAGTTTTGTGGCAACAATGCTCATAAAACATAAACAAACAAATGTCAACGAGATGTGTGTGAGTGTGGCACCATATGAACGAATGAACGAAGGCCTGGAACTGCCACTCGCTTGAGATCGAGTCAGGAGTGAGGAGGAGTCTTGGTGTCGGGACAGCAAGAGGGTTTATCAGGAACGCGTTTGATGACTGACGGCAATGCAATGAAGCGAATGTGAAAGAGCAACGACAACAGCAGCATTGACATCGATATGTATGTACATATGAACGTTGGCAGGGATCATTCTTTCCCTTCCCCCTCTTCGACAGCGATTTCAGGTTCGGGGAGGTCGAAATTCTTACCCAAGGCAAGTCTCACACACATGCAACAATTACGAGTACAAAATTCTCAGGGGGGCATCAAAAGTTTTGCCACAATTTTTTTACAGTTGCTTTTCTTTTCTTTTTTTCTTTGTTTTTTTTTTATACTTTGTTTTACTTACATCATTTTGCACCATTTACGTTCTTGCCCCCAAAAGCATAGTTTGTGCAGCATTTAAATATTTTTGCCACTCGTGACGCAGCTGAGCCAAAGTCTTACATACTCATAGTTCATATGGCTTTTAACCTCCACTCGTTTATTTCTGTTTCGAGCATCATACGAGTTGGAAAAGTATTTCCAAGTTGCTGCATCGGAAAGGGCTTACAAAATGAATCGTAAACTTTACACTTTGCAAAACTTACCAAAGTCTCAAAGGTGGGCCACAACATAAGTGCCATCGATTCAACAGTTAACACTAGAGAAGTTTTGCAAATTGTTGTTTAAATGTTTTGCCAGTTAATTGCAGAGCATCGAAATCAAAGCAAGTGCTTCTAGCCAAAAAAAGGGAGCTATACTTTTAATGTTGCTACAAATCCGCAATGCAATTGGCTCGAGGCAGTCAATTGTTGTACCCTGTAAGGAGAAATATAAGTACTCGAATATTTTTGTAATTTTTGCAAGAGTTTAATACTTTTTCGATTCATAAATAAAGTTAAATTTTTGAACTGCTTTGAAAGATTTTTCCTAAAAGTATGCAACACAAAATTCTATTAAATCAATTAGCTTACCTCAACCTTTCTGCAGAGTATTAAAGCGGCTATCATCGGCTAATTTGATAGTAGAACAATAGAAATTGTTCTTTTTTTTTTGGTTTCCCGTTTACATTTAGTTTGCATTGGCACATTAATTTTGAATGCTTTGTGGGTGCTTTTCGGTTAACAGGTTGGAGGAAATGGAGTGAACGCCCAATCAAACGGTGAAAACATGGCGTATAACAACGAAATATACAAAACAATTCGAAATTCGAATCACCTGAGGCTAATTCACAAAATGCTCAGTTTAAAATAAATACATAAACAATTCAACAGCAAATTCCCATTTGGATAAAAGAGAAAACCAAAACCAGAGAATCAAGCAAAACCAACATCAACACAGCAACAGGAACAGCAACAAAATGAAACCTGTTGGTTGCCTACAATTTGCGATTTGGGCGGGCGTTGAATACCCTCGTACAATTATTTTAATCTGTGTCCGACATTTTTCGCATAATTTTCCATCATTTTTGCTCTACAGCAGGTCGTCAATTGGAAAGGAAAGGATCTCGAGTTCGGGGGAGTGAGAAAAGAAAGTTAAAGCGAAAGCAAACCGCGAGCAAAAGCTAAATAAAAGTATTCCTTGGGTCGCAATGAATTTTTAAGTTAATGTAAAGAGCGCCAAGGCACCTCTGGCCCTCTTCTTCCCCTTCGCGTCTTTTGCTATAGCTACAGCTATCTTGGGTCTTCACTCACAGCTCTAAGAAGTGACGACTCCCCAAGGATGCGGTTGCTCATCTTGTTGTTGTTGTTGCGTGCGATGCTTTTAGCCTCAAACGTTAAATGCTGTGTTCTACCTCATTGTCTTAGCCGGGCCTGCACGTCGTTTCCCCTTCTCTCTTTGTATCCATCGGTTGAGCCTTGACAAATTCGCTGGATGAGGAGGTGGAGGCATCTGAGTTAGGTCAACAATTTTTACATTGTTTTGGCATCTGAGCAGCGCGTGCTTATGTGAATGATGACGTTGAATGTTGTCCTAGTACCTCTTAAGTCACAACCTCCTAACGCCATGTAAGTCGTGTGTTAGCATGCACAAAACTTTCATTCCCCTAGGGAAACAGCGCAAAAGATTTTTCGTCCTTACACGCAGCCATTAGAAGTTGCAATTACTTGACGTGCCTGTCATCCATGTCGAAGTCTGTAAGTTAAGTAAACTTAACTTAGTAAAATGTAGCTAAGCCTTAAGCATCGACATGATTATTAAACAATTAAGAGAATCAAGACAAGCAACTATCCCAAAGCTGCAAAAGAAATTCAAAGAATTAATTCTAATTGCAGTGAGAGTTGTAAAGATAATTATGTTAATAGCAAGACTGAAATAAGATAGTTTGAGATAAGGAAATAAGTGTCATAGAGTTGGCTTAGATTCCTTCAAATAATTTTTCAAATTGTACAAGATTTCACAATTCAATAATTCATGCTTAAGACTTGCTTGCCAAATTCCCTTAAGCTTTCAAATGTATCAAATTATTGTGCAGAGGACAAATGCTATCTCTTAATGGAGGAACTCACTCTATTTTCTCATTTAATTGTAAAATGAGTGTTCACTTGCCAGCATATTAGACTTAACCTTGAGCACTTTACTCACTGCTTTATTTTGGTCTAATTATGTATTCTATTAGTAAAGTATTAGACAGGTTTGCAGGTGGGATTAGTTAGTTGGACAGATTGCGGATATCGGAGCAGATTAGAGACAGACAAAACCAACTGTGGCTCAGCGAGATAAACACTGCTAATGACTGGCTCGTAATCAGTAAGGACGCGGTCACAGATTGATTGGCGGCGAGACACAGACAGAGAAACAGAGACTGTTAGAGAGAGAATGGGAGACAAATCAGTGCAAATAAAATGTGTGGCTTTTGCGACTTCCGTCGCCTGTCTGAATCCAAATCAATCTTGTGGCTACAACTTGGACGAGTTGTTTGCTTAATTTGACAAACGGAATAATTTGATGAATATCTAAATGGCAGCAAAGACACAGCAGGCAGTCTCAGTGTCCACCTCCGTCTCCGTCTCAATCTCAATCTCCGACTACATCTTCTCATCCTTCTTTTCCACCCTCACAGCTCAACGACGACTTTGTCACTAATTCAATAAGCATCCAATTACAACACGGCATGAAACTGGCTCCTTAACTTCACCGTCCCGACGGCTGCTTCCATTTGGCCAACGCAACTGTGTCGTATACGTAATTTTCATTTGCTATATGAAAATTTAATGCCTGGCAAAGTGCTGTCTTCAGAGTGCGTGTTAATAATTTTGCACAATTATGAGAAATGTCCAAGCATGCTGGCGTTAGCGTAACTGCAATGTTTATTATGTGTCACAGAGTTAAAGCCAAAGGCCAACACGACTCTCGACTCAGCTTTAACACAGAGAAACTAAATACAAACCGAAATAGCAATAGAATTAGAAACAGAATATTCGAAAATCACGTGCAATTCTCATATTTTGAGCAGGCAACCCAGCCCGTTAGCAATTGAGTGACCCAAATTCAATTTCAGACTTGTGATATGCCTCACACCCGAGCTGTGAGACCAGAGAAATCATAAGTACGTTTTCAGTTACCAGCACAGCAGGTGACCACACTCTCCTCTTGCTCTTGCTCCTGCTCCTGCTTCATCCCTGTTGCCAGGCAGTCAGCCATTCAGTCACTCACTCAGCCAGCCAGTCAGTCAGTCAGCTAGTCGAGGTGCTGCCCCATAATCAACGCAATGCAATTTCAATGTCTGCGTCTCGTGTTTCACTTTAGCCCCAGCCACAGTGTCCCCAACTGTCTCCCCATCTCTCCTTGTCTCTTTCTCTATTTCAATATATCCCTCACTTTCACTCTGTGCCCCATTGGCCAAGCAATTTATAATTTCAGCCCGTGTTTAGGTAAACAAGTCTTGTGGCACATGTTGGAAATTAAAGAGACAATACGTGTAGTTGGCCATGTGACTTGCCTCGCCTCTCCTTGCCTTGCCTAACATTGCTTTTGCTGTTTTGATGCTCTCGAGCAGCTCGTTAGCCAAATGCCAAATGCCTCAGTTGGACTCCCAGTGTGCTGACCAAGCAACTACTGACCAGATACAAACATAGCAGCTGTGCTTATGATTGACATTCCATTTAACTTCTAAAAGAATTCAATTCAAATCAGCTTTATGCTAAATTTGACCTCTTCTATTGAATTGAATTTTATACATTTCGATGCTAGCTAATTAAGCTTAAATTTAATGGATTCGTATAATGTTAATATTTAAAGTGCAAAAATTGACTCAGATAACTATATATGATTTAGCTATAAACTCTGACATTAGCTTTAAAAATAGAATTCGTATTCAAATTCCAATTAAATCGAAACACATTTCTAAACTCTTAGAGAAAATTGCCAATGAATATATTAGGCAATAAATATTGGCATTAAACTAGTCTGCATAATATAACAAATCCTCTCAAAATAAATGTGATTATATTCGATACTTTCAACAAACCAATGCATACTGAAAGTGTTGCTTAAACTAACCAATTGAACAGCAATAAAATGCAATCAAATCAGGTAGAAATAATTGATTGCAATATGTATCAAATGCAATAAATCTCAATGCCCAAGTCTTAAGTTTAAGTTGAATTTGAGGCAAATCTTGAGCTTGAGCTGCAGCTTCAGCTGAATCATGAGTCATGACGTGAGTCGAGTGAAATGATTAACCTTTTGCGCTTTGTTGGCTGCAAAGCGTTTAGATCAACTGCATTTTACAATTAATCGCCTGGCACTTCGCTGATTCCACGAGGTATAAAAACCAAGTGAGCGCAACTGTGGGGAGAAGTGAGAAGTGAGAACCAGGCAATCGAAAGGAGGGTGCGAAATGCTGCACTTGACACAGGAGATGGAGCAGAAGTTGCAGCCAAGTGTGAAGAGGCCACAGAGTGTGTATGTGTTTGTGTTTGTTGTGAGTGTGTGAGTGGGGCAAGGTCTGGCTTATTTGCTGCGTTTGATGCGCTTGATGGAGGGCAAACATTATAAATATTTAGTTATTTGCAGATCGAGCGCATAATGAATTGTGCATTGACCGAACAATTGTTGATTACTCTCATGTTACACACACACATAGATTTTATTTATATTTATTGTATTTTTGGTTGTCGATGGCAAATATTATCATATTTGTATATTATTATTATTTTTTGGCTTATTTTTATTTGCATGAGCAGCTAAGCCTTTAAGCCAAATACATTATGAATGTGAGATTGGGCTCGGTTCTCGCTTTGCTTATCGTTCGCAAATAAAATGCGAGAGTAAATCGAACACGAAATCGAAATTTATGTGTGTGCAACACGCTTTACACTTGACCGACTTCGGACCAACGAGGCGTATGCGTTATATGTGCTGAAATACTATTTACGTACGGGGAAATTCGATGTTACTCTCCGACTCTTTCATTATGGCCATAAATCAAATGCGAAAATGATTGATAAACGGTTGGTCAAGTCCACTCACTCGCTTCAGCGAACTGTCGTTTAAGCAGCCTAATAACAAATGTCGTCGGCGACAACCCATTGCTGTCAGCAATCATACGCACTGTTGTCCCGCACACACAAAACAAATACAGCAAAAAAAGAACACTGAACTGAAACGAAGAAGAACGGAAATTGTTCGTCGTTGCGTTAAATCCGTTGATTACTTTATTTGTACAAAGTGCGCGACGCGTTCGTCCGTGTATTTCCTTTTGTCTCACTCGTCATTGCTCTCATTCTCCCTCTCTCTTCTTCCTCTGTGGATGAGCTGTCCTTGCTTGGCTTGTTGTGTGGTCCGATAAGCAGACCACGCAACCCTCAGCAACCCCAAACAACCTGTGGCTTCCCTCACTCCACGTCTAACAAACAACTTCGTGTAATAAAACGCAATCACACATTCGATCTCATTGTGTGTGCTTGTGTGTGTGTGTGTGCGACTTGCGTTTGCTTTGCTCTCCAAATGGTAGACCATTTTATATGATTTTAAATCTGCTTTCAATAATGGCTTAAACGCAGCCAACCTGCGCGTGCTTTTATCTGTAACTGGCAAATACACAAGACTCGTACTCTTTCTCCTATACTGTATACTTTTATGGTACAATAATTCTTGGACTTAGCTTGCCCCAAAAATGAAAAAATAATTCCACACGCAGTTCAACTGAATTTTCTATATTTTTCTCTAATGACAATTCGATTTGGTCAGCTGCAAAAAAGATGTTCGTAATTGCACACTCATGCGTTTGCCATTTATTTGAACCTTTAAAACGAGTTTATCTTCATTGTCCTTTTGTTTCTGAAATGTCTATAAAAGCAATTGTGCAGTTCAAATTGAACTAATTACGAGCTCAAATTCATTAAGGAGAATGTTTGAATAAATTGTGCAGTTTATGTGAACTCAGTCTAACATATATAATTGGTGTTGTTAAAAAGTAGGTGAAATATGTATCATTGCTAAACTAAATTAAATTGTATTGATACTTACTAAAATTCTGGTATTGGTACAAGAATAATAAATATTCAATTGGGATTAGCACTGAACTGATTTAAATAGATACTTACTTTAAGTATTGCTTGAGAAACTCATTACAGAGATCATTACTGCAAAATAAACAAATTCAATTATAATTTAATTCAATTCTTATTGAAGTGAGAAGGCATGTCAATAATAATTTAGTGGAAGAGTAAATAAGTAAGAACTAAATAACGTATAAGAAATATATTCTAATTACTGGAATTTCCTTGAGTTTCGACTATTAATTTCTCTTCTTTAATAACCTGTTATAGAAGCATAAACATTTTAAACATGTCTTAAACTTCTTTCTAAGTTCAATTTCATTACTCACTGTACAAATAAATGCACATATTGAGGGCTTCACTTTGGTATTTCCGTTTCTATTTGATATTATTCTCTAACTCATGTTCGATTTATTGGCCATTGCGGTTTCAACGTAATGACAAATGTTGCACTTCTACTCTCGAAGCATCAATGGAAATGTTCACTCACCTGAACTGAACAACTGTTGGCAGATGATGCAAGGTGCAAGATGCGAGTGTGATGAGTGAATTGAGTGAAGTCCCCCAATAGAGCGATAGAGTTAAAGCGAGGGAGGGAATTGCGAGACAAGTCCACTGTGTCAATTCATTTATCCGGCTGACCAGTGTGTCCAGGCTGTCCTCGCTGTCCCGGCTGTCTCAGCTGTCCTGCGGGTCTCCTGTTACCGCTGATGTCAGAGACAAATGTCAGAGAGCTGCTAAAGTTTTGCAACTGTAAACATAACAGTGACAACAGCATTTAGAGGTAGCAAGGTGGCAAGTTGAGAGAGTGTCCTCCTCTTGCTGCCAGCAGGCAACAGACCGGGACAAGCAACAGTCGGAAGACAGCCAACAGCCAAGAGACAACAGCAGGCGGGCATGGCCGGCGACAGGATGTGCAGGAATGCACAAGTGAGTCGACCTGCTCATATTGCGGGCAAAGCAAATGACTTTGTGACCGGGCACTGCGTGGAAGACGGTAACGGGAGGGAGGGAGGGGAAGCGGGGCAAGGCAGGAGAGCTGCCGCCTATGCTTCGTTGAGCAGTTAATGAATCACTTAATGGAAAATGGTATACCTGACTTCCGTTTTGTGTCCAGCCTGGGGGGCAACTCGTGGCTACTCGTAGCAACCGAGTCCTGGCCACACTTTCGATCGATTTTTAATTGTGTGTGGTTTATATTGCGCATACGACGTGTGTGCCCAGTCGTATCGCTTTACATTGCTGCCTAACTGAAATGATTTGAGTGCAAAATGATTTGAAAATGTTTTTTTAAGTGATTTTGTATTAACTCTACTTACTTTGGATTCTCTCTGATTCTTTCTTGCAGCAAATAAATCGCAGCGCAATGATGACAAACAAATTCGCTTTTGGCGCCTTGGCTCTTCTAACCATTTGTTTGCTGGCCATCTCAAGGACCGATGCGGCACCAATGCCCAGGTAGTTGTACAATAGCCTTAATGCTAGAAAAGTGTGATAATAATTACTAAAAGAATTCAATTTTAATAACGATTATACACAGAACGAAAAAATCTAGATTGTAAAGCAGATTGAAAATCTTGATTTAAAAACTTTTGAATCTCAATAAAAAATCTGAAAAAATCTTAAAATACTAACATTATTCTTAATTTACATCTTAAGTTTCAAAAAATATTATTTGCAGATTAAAATTTTGCCTAAAGAATGCACTTTTTTCTTTCTGTGTTAGAAGATTCAAATTATGTTTATATTTATTTTAAAGTAATTTCATTTAATTGAAAGCACATAATGATCACATATCAGGTAATTCTATTTCGTATTCTCGTTACGGACAACTTGGCATCTCTGCCACACTGTGCTGCTGCTGAGCTAATTAATTTCTGGCACTTTTGCTGCGAATATCTGCAAATTTTGGAATTAAAAATATTTGCCGAAACCAATTACCGAAAGTGTGCTCTGAGTACACTCGGCACTCGTTGCCCATATGCGAACAGGAAAAAGGACAGAAAATGAGGGTCGCAGCACATGTCGCGCAGCTCCTTTATAACATATATTTTATTCGTCTGTCTGCGGTCTTTGCCCTGTGCCAAATTTCACACTTGATGCCGTTATCTGCGGCGCAAAATGTTCACTTTTTTTATCTTTTGCGCCTTGTGAAAATTTCAATTAATTAAATGTAAACGCTGCTAAAGTGACAGCTAAATCTGCAAACGTGTTAAATATTTAAAAGAGCACACTTTAAGTAATTACATTTTGCAATTTAAATTGAATATTTTCTTATTTTTAACATATTTATGATTGTATGATTTGACGTTATCATAAGTGCCAGATATTAGGGTACAATTAAATTCGCTTAATGGGTGGGAAGTCAGTTGGAAAATGAGATTCATTGCGTATTTTGATGTTTCCTGATTAGAGCAAGGTTCGGATTTAAATTTTATGCAAATGCCAAGCAAATCCAAAAAAAAAACGAAAAGCAAATTATAACCTAAAAGTAATTAGACGGTCTGTTAATTTGAAATTAGCAATTGAAATCGGCAGGCAGCGAAGACTAAATTTAAAAGTTAATTATTTATAAGGAAAACAAAAAGAGAACACACCACTAATATTCCACTTGACTGATTTCTATGCCACTACAGCCAAAGCTCGAATGGCGGCTACGGCGGCTATAACGAGCTCGAGGAGGTGCCCGATGAACTTTTAATGGAGTTGATGACACGCTTTGGCCGCACCATAATACGAGCACGCAACGACCTGGAGAAGTAAGTACTCGCCTCCTGTTGTATCTGTCACCGTAGAGATACACTTGAGTAATGGCTATATCGAAATTTATACGATATACTCGTATTATAATAGCTCGAAGCGCACCGTGGACTTTGGACTGGCGCGTGGTTATTCCGGCACTCAGGAGGCGAAACATCGCATGGGACTCGCTGCAGCCAATTTTCCCGGCGGACCGGGACGAAGGCGGCGTTCGGAAACCGATGCTTAAATATCTTAAAACATCTCTCGATCACGATAATGTCGAAAACTTAATGCGAAAATCTATTAAGACAATTACACAACAACAACAACAACAAACGTTTTTACAAATTTTGAGTTTTATTTTTCGAAATATGATTTTTGCAATATTACAGCGCTAATTTCGACTCATTGTATATACATATATATATTTATATTGAAGTTATTTCGATCTATTTGCAAAATAAACAAAACTCGCATGTTTGCTAAAAACACAAAAGAAATATATTAAAGGAAATTTTCACGGAATAAAAAGACAAAAATAAAAATGTTAAACTGTTGCTCCAAAGTTATAAAGTGTTTATGCATCCTTTAACAATGAATAATATATATAATATAAGAGTACCACGATCATGATCCCCTCTCGCTCTCTCGCTCGTCTTAATGTTTGAAACAAATCAAAAAAGAATAAAACAAAATACGAAACCAATTGAATTGCATTGATATGAATTCGAATTAATCAAAATAACGTGTAATATTTAAGCACAAGTACAATTCTATACCAAATATTCAAGTGTAATTAAAAACTCGCGCAAAAAATCTTTAAATAGGTATGCCTTGGTCTAACACACACACACACACTCACACTTGTACCAACACATACACACATATAGACACTACAAGCTAATTTTTTGTTGAGTCTTCGCTTTACTCGTTTTACGCTTTTTTTGCCATTTCTATTCGGAACTTTGGAAATACGCGACTTCTCTTAGGCTTACTATCTACTAAACTACACTAACTTTGAGTTAGTTTTCGGAATATTTCTTGTAAATATATATATTTGATTTGTGTAACACGAATATATCAAAAATATCGGAGAACGTACATGCATACATATTGTATACCATACATATATGGATTAATGTGTCTATTGAAATCAATATCGTAACGAACAATGATTAAATAAATTTACATTTAGAGAAACTCTAATATAACAACGTCTTTTCAATGGTGGGGCTAAAGAATTTTGTCAATCAGTTTTGTTAAAATGTATTTAAGAATGTGTGTTTTAACTTTTATTATAATTAACAAGTAAAAAAGATACAGTCGAGTAATAAAATCAAAACAGTGCTGTATTATTTTTGAAATGTTTTTAATTAATAACATATATCGCATAAATACTAAAAAAAAATTTACCGAATGTTATCTTTGGTACTTTGGTAACTTGTACCATTTTTATCTGACTGCAATCAAATTTTCAGGAATCATAAAGACAATAGTTGTTATTGTGTGTAAATCTCCCGGATGCACAAAATTGTAATACTCTTCTATTTTCACTCTCTAAATCTGAACGACTTCATTCAATTCACATTTGCTCCAAAAAGTATGCTACACTTTTTATTAAACTTAACGAGAATTATAAGCAAATATCATAGAGTATTAAATCTCCGCCATTTCGCAGTCACCTCCTGATAAAGTGTGTGTTTGCTTTCAGAAGTACACAAAATAAATGAATGCAAGTGTCCAAACAGCAGTATCTAGTCGGAGTCGGTAACAAATTTATCTTTGGGGACTCACAAATGCACAACAACATTGATATTTACATGCGAATTAAATTTATGCACAAATGTGGCCACTCATAGATACATGTGTATACACACGCACACGCATACGTACACACACACACACACTCAGGTTTCTAGGAGTAGATAGACAAAGTGAGATAAGTGCACCAGGTGGTGTCATAAAATGCTCTGATGCCCAGTCTCGTTCACAGCGTGCACCTTGCCAATTACAGCTCGATATTGATAAGTGTAATTGCACAGTTAATAACAGGCGAGGGATCCATAAGCAGATTGATTACCGGTGACTAAATAAATATGTTATACTACGAAAAAGTATTAATAAGGAATTAGTTTGGAAGTGAGAAACCATTTGAAGTAAAGCTGAATAAAGTGGGGAGTAAACTGAGATTAAAATAAGTAATTGAGCAACTCTATGTAAATACTCGTACAGTTTATTAATAATACTTATTTATTATTTCTTTATCGCTGTATAAATACCTTTTACCTCTCATAATCCTACTCATTGTGTTGCTGAACGTCGTGTACTTTACTTCATAAAATGCATAAACAAATTTTATTGATTTCAAATATTTATTGTATTTTATTGCTTTTTCCATTGTGCTCCGCGTTGGACGAGCCCGTATTAAACGGTAAAGTTATAAAAGCAGAGTAAACAAAATAAACAAATTATTGTTGTACCTTAGGTAAACACTCAGCAGTATTTATCAATCACAATATCAGCGATGAGTTTCACGCGGTTATCCCGGAAGGATTTGTGAAAATCGAGTATATGTTTCTTCATATCGATCAGACGGAAATCGTAAATTGGTTTGGTGCCGTTGAAAAGTGCCGTCGAATGAATGGACATCTCATCAATCTGCAAAGTCTTGACGATTTGAAGAGTCTGCAAAATCATTTAGATAAATCCATTGAGTACTGGACCGATTTGAATAATCTCGTTAACACAGCACATTTCTATTCATTGACAACGGGAGCAAAAGCTGAATTACTCAATGAACCATCAAAGGGGAAGAGACTTTCCTATATGTGTGGCATATTGCGTTTCAATAAAGAAGAGGAAAAGTTCGAGTTGGTCAAAGAAAAATGCACCTTGAAGAGAGGTCGACCCATTTGCCAAACAACTCATCCAACCACAATAGATGTTATAATAATTGATAATTGAATTGAATATTTAAATAAATAGCTTATATACAAATATGTTGTTCTTTAATAGTTTCAAATAATAGATTTCTAGCACATAAATGGCTCTTGATTAAAATTGTCATCATTTAATTGTTAGGAAAAGGTGAAATCTTAAAGCTATTCTAAAGTATGGGATGTGTGTGTGCTATTTATGAACGAGCTGAACGAGAATGAGTAACAAAAATAAGAAATAAAAATCGCAGCGAGACCGATCGATGATTAATCGCATAAAGAGCGATAACTAATCTCATGTATGTATGTCTGTGTGTGAGTGTATTTAATTACAAAAACTTATACTCGAATATTATTCCTATTGGAAGAACTCACTTGATTGGCACTGGAAGCTACAACCTACCATACGATAATACTACAAAGTGTTCCATAATCTTAACAATACTCGGGTAAGCACAATTCTCGTATGCAAATATAATATTTTGAGAAACTCTTTAAAACTATTTATATACAGTCTTCGATCTGGTTCGATCTCAGTTCAATTGTGTGTCAAATCTTCACTCCATTTCCCTGTCCCTTCACAATGGGCACAGTGGGAATGCTGGCTGATCCTCCAGAGCCGGAGCCAGCGCCCGAAACGGAGGCAGAGGCAATTGCCTGACTGCTCAGTTCCATGTACTGAAAGGGTACATGGTAACTTTGGCCTTTGTGCTCGACAATCAAATGGCCTCGTCCACTCGAGGCGCCCACCACAGTCACTGTTTCGCCTTTTTTCAACTGCTGCTGCTGCTGCTGTTGCTCTCCTCCTCCTCCTGCTGCTCCTGCTCCTCCTCCGGCGCTTGCTGGAGCCGGATTAGCAAGCGCATCCTCTGGAAAATTCATTTTCATGATGCGACTTTGCGGATAGCCCAGCTTCTTCGAGTTCGCCGTGATGGTGTAAGCTCTCGATGGGGGCACGGGAGGTGGCCGCTCCTAGGGTCAGCCACAAACACGAGCACGAACACAAACGCAAGCGCAAGCACAAAGACAACCACAGAAACAAGTGCAGCAACAATCACAGCATCGTAATCCAAGCGGGAATAGTTCATATGAAAAAGAGAAAAAGTAAAGATGGAAAAGTAAAAATCAACTCAGGCAAATAAACTGGGATTGTACAGTGGGCAATAAGTAAAACATAAATTCTTATTATTAAATTCGAATTATTTCGAAACCAAAGATATTTCATTATTTATCTTTAAGAAACTATTTGGTATTTGTTGTTTATAAAAGTATAAAATACATAATTTTTATAAACATAAGACATAAGACAAGACAGTGAAAAATGAAATTTAGATTAAAAATTTCAAAAGACTAACTTTAAAACTCATTACAATTTGCTGTCGTTAATCGTTTGTGAAAATAATATTCTTCGACATCATATTATAAACACACATTTAAAATCAGTTCAAAATGAAATAAACAAATAACATATTTCAAAAAGTAATTTCAAAAATCATTGCACTTTGTTGTGGCTTTCAATCACTCATACAACCGAGAGTGATTTACTACACACTTTTGGAGCACTGTGCCTCCGCCGGAAGCAGGGAACAGCAAACAGGAAGCGAGCGATTGTGATGTGACACAATAACAAAATGAGCCACTTACCAAATCTAATCCGAAGAGACTACAAGTTTGTTGTATAATCTTCTGGTCGCATTTCTCGTGAGGATCCGGCGGAGGAGTCCCGGCGATGGGTTGAGGTCTCGGCCTGGTCACAGTGCTAATGCCCAGACTTGGATTCGTGGACTTTGCGGATAGGCGGGGAACTGCAAAGCATGAAAAATAAACAATTAAAATGATGTGCTGTCAGTGGCATTCACTTTCTTACCCGTATTAGGGGCAGCTGCAGCCACCGCAGCGAGAGCAGCCATGGCAGCTGAGGTTGCCTTGCCATTGGGATTGTTGTGAGCGCTGGCGAGTTTGGCACAAGAGCTGGCAATTGCGGGCAGCGCTGCCATCAAGCCACCGGCAGCTGCAGCAGCAGTGTCGTTGGCAGCGGGTCGCTTGATGCTGCTTGTGGTGCCCATCTTCTTGCGCCACCACCAGCCACGCCAGGTGGCCTGCATCCGGGTGGCGCTCCTGTGTCGTATCTCGGTGCGCAAATGCTCCAGATGCTGGCGAATGCCCTCGCTGATGAACACATGTCGCTTGCCCGGTGCCCAGGCCAGCGTCACGGAGCCATCGAGCACTGGTGGCTGCTCCATGTCCATGGCATACTGCAGGATAAGCTGGCAGTCCTCCAGTGCCTTGTCCTCGCTGCGACGCAGCAAACGGAATGGAGCCAACATGCGATAGCGTGCATTGAACTGCTTGAAGCGCATGCGATGCGGGAACCCAGAAGCCATCAGATTCACCGTCTCTAGCACCTGCAGCGAGCGTATCTGACGCACCACCGTCATCCTCTCGAATCTTCCCGCCTGCTCCGCGGCATTGGAGCGAATGCACCGCACAAAATGCGGACGCGCATGGACGAGTGCGCAGCAGATTATCGAGACGCGTGTGAAAGTCCTGGGTGAGTGTGGACACGGGTTCGTCGCCGTTGAGCAGATCCGAGTGCGAGGTGGGCGAGATGCGGAAGCTGAGGCCACGCGGCGCCTGTTGCTGCGCGTAGAGCGCTTTCAGCTCGGAGCCAAAGAGATGCGTGGCAAAGCCAAAGTTGCAGCTGTGCTTGTAGAACACAGCAACCAAATCATCAGGAACCACATCACGATTCGTGTCCAAAAAGTCCGTGGTATCGTACTCAACACGTCCCGCAAAATGGCGTATGGCAAAGAGACGCGGATCATCCGGCTCGGAGGCATGCCGCGTCTCCAGGCGAGTGGAGCAGCGATGTTGCACTTTCAGCTTTGTGACATAGCTCTCGGCGGTGCCACGCACCGAACACTCCATGTCCAACAGACTAAGCAACCCTGTGCGCAGCGATGATATCAAATCAATGCATGGCACATTGTCCACATAGTCCACTTCGGTGTCACACACGATGCCCTCATCGCGGCACGATTCCACCGACGACTTGAAGATGTGTGTGTTGTAAAAGTGTTGCATGGTCTCGGCACACAGATTGATGCACAAATGCTCAAGCTGGGCGTGGGGCGATGGCTCCTCAAAGCCAAACATATCCAATATACCAATGAAGCCATCCGTTGCATGTCGCACAGCATTATTAAGAGCTGCCATCGACTTGGACCCAGCATTGCCACCGCCAATGGTCGACGCATGCTGCGAGGCTGCATCCGCCTGATTGTGCACGGATTCATTCGAGTCCGAGCTCAATGTGCCCAGTGTGGAGCCGAGTCGCTTGAGGCTATTCGCACGTCGCACAATCGTCGCAACCAGGCGACAGTACAAGGCTTTTGCCAGGCAATCTCTCGTCATATTGGCATCGCCATCGCCGCACACTGACTTCACCAACTGGCCTCGCACATTGTGCGTTCGTGTCGTCAGACCACGGAAGAGTGCTGCGGGCGGCACTCCCAAAAGACTGGCCACCGAATTGAGCTCTGTTTCGCCTTTGACGTCCACCTCGAGACCCTGAGATTGTGGGTGAGAAAAGAAGCAGGAAAATGAAGTGTAAGTAAAGCAGTTGCAGCTGGATTTAAATGCAACAATTGAGTAAACAAAAAGCACTCATGTTAAGCAAATTATTCGTCACTGCTGGCAATTAATTTCGATTTTTATTTATTTAAAAGACAATGGCAAACAAATAAGATATTATTGCAATCGGATGAATATATTAATTGCCAATTTCAACGAAAGAAACCATTTGCATATTTATAGTAAAAGCAAGATATGCAAATTAACAAAAGTAATACGGTAATTTGTTCCCTTGTTGAAATTAAATTGATTTAAAATAAATAATTATTTAAATTCTATCTTTGTTAGTTACTGCTGATTTACTTATATTTAAAATAAACAAAAATGATTTCTCGCTCAGTATGTATAAGATATCGAACACGACATTTCAGACGTAAATTACCCATAATCACATCAGCGCAAGAAATTTAAAAGTTTTTCTTTGGACGCAAGCGAGCGCGAGTTGAACTCGGCACCTAACGCACACAAGAGCGATGCTCTAGCCAAAGCACCACAGCAGCATCGCTGAAGTGGCAGCGAAAAAGTAAATATGTATATGCGAGCAACAGCCAATCGCTAGATGGCGCCATTATGCAGCTTGTGTCACTGTTGCTTCTCGACAATAGATGGCGCTTTACACAAACGCAACTACACAAACACTAATGAGAATGGAATATCGCAACACTATTTTTTTTTCGATTTTTACGAATTAATTAATTGTATGGAAAATAAAATTACTTACCCCGCTATCAATAAACTGCACATTGCCAAGCAAAAGCACAGCTGCCAACACACGCACCACATCCAAGAAGGGAATTCCTAGGATGCCCAGGCAAGTCTTCCACGCCTGGAAACGCACTGCATCCTCCTGCTCGTTCTGGGCAATATCACCACGCAGATAACGCAGATTAGCCGGCGAGTAGCCCTCCAAGTGAAGCTTCTGGCGCTCATCTCGATTGAGACCCGCAAGCAGTTGATAGAAAATGTGATAGTTCTTCTCCTTGGGCAATGGACGAATCACACGCGTCTGATCCAGAAAGTAACAATGTATCTTTGTGCGATACAGTGCACCATCCGTCACCTGGACCTCGATGAACTGACCAATGCGACTGGACTCCGAGTTCGTTGTAGTCTTCGCCGATCCCAACGAACGCAAGACAGTAAACGCCGCAGCCAAATGCTTGAAGGCATCTGTCTCGGGGCCACCGCCGGCAATGGCAAACAATTGACGCAACATCAACATGGCATTCGCTGTCTTTCCAGCTCCACTAGTGCCCGACAATATGATTGCTTGCGGATAGCCAGTTTCGCTCTGCTGACGCACTGCCTCCTGCACAATCTTCTGGAGTTGCGGGGCAAGCGGAAGGTCGCGTGTCGATGTCAATGTCAGCGGATTGCCAACGTCCAGATACGGATTAATCGACAGCAGTATGGGTCCCACATTTGTCTGTTGAGTTGCGAAAGAAAACAGATGATGAATTTTGTAGGTTATTAATCTTTTAGTGAGTCACACAACTTTAAAGTCATTAAGGGGAGGACAAGGAGAAGAAAGTGTAGATTTCCAGGAAAGCCAGGCTAAGGAAACAGCAGAACTGTTCTTTAACTTGTTCTTCTTTGTCAACCTCAGCAAGAGAATTGCATAAATTAATTACTACACTTTAGTCATATGATTCAGGTATTAAAAGAGTTCGATTCCTTGATATATTGTTTTTTGTAGGTTATTAATCTTTTAGTGAGTCACACAACTTTAAAGTCATTAAGGGGAGGACAAGGAGAAGAAAGTGTAGATTTCCAGGAAAGCCAGGCTAAGGAAACAGCAGAACTGTTCCTTAACTTATTCCCTCCTTGTCAACTTCAGCAAGAGAATTGCATAAATTAATTACTACACTTTAATCATATGATTCAGGTATTAAAGGAGTTCGGTTCCTTGATATATTGTTTTTAGAGAATGATCAACAAATGAGATTGAAAGTAAATTGTGTAGACCGAAAAGAAAGCATTACTACTTATTGATAAAAATGGAATCGTGGTCAGTGACAAGATCTAGTTTGAAATTGTAGCAATAATTTTCTCATTTAGAAGTTCAGCGGAAAAAGGAAATCACTGCTCATTATGGGGATGTGAGTCAACAACGGAATCGGCAAATCAGCAAATACGCGACATTCAAAGTGCTGACTTCTGCTGCTGCTTCCAACAGCAAAGTGTGCAATCTACCGTCTAGAGTCTCTCCAGTCTCGAGTCGCGATGTCTGCAGCCTCCATGGCCTCGGGCTAGTTAGACAGTTGACCATGGAGATAGTTAGACAGTAGTGTGAGTATTCAGACGCTATATAATTGTCGAAATTAACAGTTAATCTGAGGCGAGTGCAAGCGGAAATTTAATTTAATGACAAACTATTACGATAATTGTTGGACGCTGGAGTTGAAGCTGAAGCTGAAGCAGACGGAGATTGTCTCTGCTCGCGCGTAATTGGAGTGGGATAAAAGTGAGTCTAACTGTGAACTGGTTATGCTAAATGCTGCCACAGACAATGACTGACATTATCCAGCGCCGGCAAAAACATGGGCATTAGTCGGCGTCGGATCGACACTTACGAAATAGCGCTGCTCATTGAAGCGAGCCTGAAGCGTGTGCATAACGGCATGCTCATTAAGCGGTCCCGCCAGATGGATCAGATCCCGCATGTCCTTGGGCAAGCGATGGCTCGACTGCAACTTGATGTTGCCGCCGCCGCCATTGCTGGAGGCGAATCCAAATGGCAGCGTCTTAACACTCTGGCAAGGATTCGCATGCTTCGTTGATGTGGCAAACTGTTGATTGAGCGACTGCTGCTGCTGCTGTTGTTGGTGTTGCTGCAACTGATGTTGCTGCTGCTGTTGTTGCTGCTGATGATGTGGCTGATGATGCTGATGGTGATGATGATGGGAGGCGGCTATCGATGCCGCCAGCGCTGTGGCCGCCGACGAGCGCATCGGCAGCGTGTTGCAGTTGGAGCTGGAGTTGCCTCCGTTGCCATGAGGCAACGCTGCAGGTGCCGCTGTTGCCAAGTTGCCCGTGTGACTCTTGTGATGCGCCAGCGTCGATTTCTCGCCCAGCTGATGGGGCAACGGATGCGGAATCGATGTGTTCCGTGCCGAGATCACTCCCCCAGAGCCCGCGTTGCTCGGCAGCGTCTGGCTGAAGTTGTAGGCATGCTGCAAAAGTGGCAACAATTACACTCAATTGTTTGCATTCTCCTCTCTATCTTACTCACCTTGGGCAGCGTGTGCTGACCACCAGCTCCGTTCACATGCTGCTGCAGCGCATTTGTCGAGAGACTTGCGCCCAAATTGAGATTCGGACTGGAGGCATTCAACTCAAAGTTGGCCGCCTTCGCACCGCCCGTTGAAAGACCAACGCCAAGGCTGTGATGTTGTTGTTGTGTATCAACAGCACCGCCACCGCCGTTTCGACTCTGAACCTGACCCTGACCCTCGACATGCAGGCGATTTCGCATGACCAGCAGCTCGGTGCTGAGGCTCTTCAGCCGCTGCTGCAGATGCACTGCCTCATTGGACGATGAGGCATCTGAAAGAGGGAAAAAAGAGACCGATTAGTATAAAAAATACAGTACAAATCTTTAAAAGTGATTGAACTTAAAGAAAACATTAATTATTATGAACCAAGTGTTTAAAAATGCCTTTTAGAATTTACAAACATATTCTCACTACAGGGTATATTTGAAGTTCCCTACAAAAATTAAAAATCTTTGACTGGTAAGTTAAATTGTATCATTTTATAGAGCAGAAACTAGGCAAGATCAAGACAAATACCTTTGTGGTTCATTAACCAATGTAAATATAACTAAAACTATTTTAGTACTATAAAATATCGTTTTTCTACAGGGTAGCAACTATTCAAGCTTCAGCAAAAGTATTGAAAATACATTTGTCTGCCTTAAATGGTTAATGAACCAATTTCAATAGAATTAAAAGCTACATTTACATCAAACAAGAACAAAGTATCATAAATAAAACACAATAAAAGCAATAATATGTTAAAATGAGGGAAATGTACAAAATTATATAAAAATAGAATAATATTGCCTCTTTCTGGAGGAGACACGCACAATTTGTTTAATTATAATTAACAACTTTATCACACAACAAAAAATTCATTCACATCAATTAGTTTTTGTCAAGCTTGACAAAATTTTCGATGCTTGACTTGCGTCGCCAATTTACAAACACAAAATACAACAAAATAATGAAAAGACAACTTGCCGATGCCGAAATTTACATAAATATATTTTAATGAACTAATTTTGCAAGCCAAATCGAAAGTCGCTAAGATAAAAAAGAATCAAGAAGAAAAAAAAACAGAATTTGCGGCAGGTGCCAAGAAAAAACGAAGAGAAAACAACAATAAAAATAAAGAAGTCAAAGGGGAAGTCACGAAAATATCAATGAATTGGGGTTGATAAACGCCATAAATAATGATACATAATGACTCCCAATGGAATCAAGGTGAGAAAGCGGAGAATGGAGACAGCAGCATCAAAAGAATACAGGGTATCTACTACGCCAATCAGTCTCTCAAGTCTTGCAGCTTAACGAGGTTGAAGGCAACATTTCCAATGGATTTTTTATGTGCAATTCATTAAGCAATAAAGAGAAAATCAAGTGAGTAAAAGTACTAAGCTAATTAAGTATTTGAAAACTTGTTCGAAATTGTTATTTCGAATCGAAATAGAGACAGCAGAGCAGTCAGTAGACAACGATGCCAACAGTTTCAGAGTCTCGGGGCGAACATTCGACCAACAAAATCCGATATCATTGATGATGGCGGAAAACCAGTTTTGTTTTTAAGCTGCACACAAGAAATGTAAAGGTAAAGCAGCAACAGCAACAACAGCAACAACTCAAACAACAAGCGAACAATATCAAACAAAACTTTGTTTTGATTATTGTACTCTAACTTTGGGAAAGGTAACAGTTAAGAGTCTTTAAGAATCGAGTAAGTTTCGAAGGGAGTCACCTGTGTTTTGCAGCACATTAGATTATCGATAATATTCCGAAACATATTTATCGCAGTGAAGCTAATCTTGAGAAGAATTCTAATGAAGAAACCTAAAGATAATATCATTGCTTCTTTCTCTGCTGTTCTATTCTCAGCTCTGTTGTCTTTGCTTTCTTTCTTCTTTTGTTACATAAATACATCAATTAATTTGACCAAATGCAAGTCATGAGTAGTAATAAAACTTCTTTCTTAGAGTATAAATATCACGGCTCTTTAAGAGATTCAAAGCTTTCTTTTCACCCTACTCTGCTGCTGACGCTGTTGTTGTTGTCGTTGTTGTTATTTTGGTATTTCATTTTTTGTGTTTCTTATTTTTGCATGTAGAAAAAAGCTAAAAATCCGATTTGGCCCAGGCACCAGGCAAGAAAATTTCTTGGAAGCTGAAATCAGCGTGCAGCTTTGCCACTAAAGAGCTTGCCAACAACAACACAACGATAACGACGACGACGACGTCGGGCACATTTAAAGATCTCAACGGCTGTGTTGGCGGCGTTGCCTGGCACCAAAAAAAACTGGTCACCAATAGGCTGGCGGAGAGATGACGAAGCGGGTGGCGGTGGCGCTCTTGCTGTTGCTGAAGCTGTGACTGTAGCGCTGCGGCTTCGTCTGCGACTGCGGCTGCTGCTGTAGCCAATGCTGGCGGTGGGCAAATGTTGCAAGCCAGAGAAGCAGACAATCTACAACTATACTCGTATACACAAGGGTTCCATATAAGTACATGCACAACAGACGTACAAAGGTAGCTAAACTGACTTCTTGTTATTATTCGAAAAGAAAAATCATTCAATAGCTGAGTAATCATAAAGCTTAACTGTATACAAAGTATATATAATAATAATTGAAACCTCGAATAGTTTGTTATTAAATAATTTGTGTTTCTCACTTAAACTAATATTCCAATTGTTTTTAAATAGGCTACGAATATCACCATTTCCGGTAGATAAGGATAATTGCTTATATATATAACTTATTTAAGCGATTAAAAAAGGTCTTCATACTTATATATTAAATACATTTTATTAAACTAATTATAACAATCATAATAACTGAAATACAATTATATTGCGTTTCTTCATAGGTAAGTTAATAAACATTATTATGTTGTTAAAGTTGATTTCTTATGGTATTTATAAAAGTATTTTTGTCTATCTATTATACAATTTTGTATTTATAGCACAAATTAAATATAGAAAATTATTGCATTACTCAAAATAAAAAATGTATGTTAAATATAATATTATTAGCATGGTAAATATTTAGCATTTATGAAGTATTTTTTTTTAATATTTATTATTTAAGAGTTGTTTTGATTTTTTTATATTTAAATTTCTCTTTGCTGCTCTGAATAATGCAAAAAGTTTCTACATTTAATTTGTGCTATAAATAGTAACTTTTATATTAGATCGACCAAAATACACATCTAAATCGACTTCTACCAAGAGTTGTCATCAAGATCAGAGATCATAAATTTCGATGCAGTTCAAAAGGGTTCAAAACGCGTGTGAATGGTAGAATAACATGAAAATAAAGTTTCCAAATAAAAGCGAACAAGAAGCTTTGTTTCTATGGCGAACAATAGCAGCGCATAACAAAAGACTTAGGCAACAAACTCGAAGAGAGCACTATGAACGCCTTTTGAGTTTAGAAAGAGCATGATGAGTGAGAGCGAATTTCGTAGGATATTTCTGTTAGAATCCTTTTCTTAGGTCGATTGACTGTGTCACTTACCCTGCAGCTTCTTCTCGGTCTCCCAAAATTTTTGCAATTCCGTAAAATATTTATCCAGTATGAATACTTTTGACAGGCCCAAAGTGGCCATAGTTGATGCACATTTGTGTGGCCCAAAACAAGGAACCAGCAGAGACCACAGAGAGCCAAACAACACGCCAAAAAAACAAAACCAGCTAACAAAGCTAATTCCGACTACAAACAAGTTTGGATTTCAAATGTGAGTTGCGTTTTAAGGATGCGAGGACGACGACGCGAGGCGACGACGACGACGAAGGCGACGACGATTTTCTTATTTGAATAATTTCGTACACTCCGAATAAGCGAGCGACTGAGATGGCAATACCCCGAGAGAAAGAGAGAGGGAGACGGGACACACAAACGCAGCACTAAAACACGCCCGAACGAACAGGTTTTCCGCACAGGCGCATGTCGGGCGACTCCAACAGCGACTCAGATTCAGATTGAGACTCAGACTGGGACTTGGTCTGTAGAATTGACCAGACCAGGCCAGGCCACAGGCTTGTACTTTTGGCTGCTTGCCTGTTTTTCGTTTATCTGTATGTGTGTCTCTCTATGTGAGCCTGCAACCCGAATGTTTGCTGTCTCTATCTGCAGCTGCGTATTGTTGTTATTCGATTTTGTATAGTTTTTTTTTATGGGCCACGCAACAAGTGAACAGCGAGAACAAGAACAAAACAAATAAACAAGCAAAAAGAATGCAGAAGGGCAACAACGCAGCCAAATCTCTGTATCTGTCTGTAGCTCTGCCTTTCCTTCAGTCGCTGTCCCAATGTGCCTTAGTTCGAGAGAGTTATATGGTTCTTGTTCTTGCCTCCTCTTCTTTGGCCGCTTATTAATATATGTATGTGTTTTATCTTCGTATTATTATTTCTCTCTTTATTATTATTATTATTATGATTATTTTTCGAAGCTCTTTCGGTGTTGCGCGCGCGCTTGTTTTCTTCTTCTTCTTGTGTGCAGACTTTTGTTGTTTTTCCTTTTTTTCTTTTACTTTTTTGAAAAACGAGTTAGCAACTTCAGTTGAACACGCGAAGTTGAAAATGTACCCGAACTCACTGTCTCGCTGTGGATGCTTAGATACCTTCAAGGTACTCACACTGGCACTCGCACACTAACACACACACACACACTCACTGCTAGCTACACACACATTGTGTGCTGTGTGTATACCGAATATAAGCAGAGGGGGCACACACTTTGGCAAACAAGTCTCTTGTTGTGTGGCTTTTGTTTTAGCGACTTTTCCGTTATATTTTCAAACACATCACAATACACATAGCATATTCGACAAATTTTGTTTATTACACGAGATGATACAGGGTGTCGTCGTCAGTCGACAGGTAGACAGACAGTCAGGCAGTTAAACCGTCGACTGCGTTGCGATCGCTTAAACACACTTGCACGCTGGCAGAGTAAGCCGCAGACTGATCGCTTCCAGCAGACGAGAAGCCGAGTCAAACGATCGTTTTGCTGTCTCTCTAATAAGCGCACTCCTCTCTCTCTCTCTCGTTTTTGTCTGTCTGCGTCTATAACAGGTAAAAGGCCTGTTCTCTCCTTAACTCCACACAACTCCACATCTCGTTGTTGTTTGGTCTCTGTGCAGTTGCTCAAATATGAGGTCAAGTGTTTGAACTATGCGCCACTTCTCCTCGCATCTCTTCTCTCTCTCTTTCTCCACTTCTTGTCTCGCTCAGCTGTATCTCGTTTGCTGGTCGCGTGTTAATTAGTGTTGATTGTTTATTGTTAATGCTGCATTTCACAACTCCCACAGCAAAGACGATTGCATTTTGCCATTTATTACATTCAACAGCCAACACACATCTCACACACTAATAATTATGCAGAAATTCTAAATCTACACAAAACACAATTCTGCTTGACATTTAATTTAATATTGTTTTACTATTCTCATGTATACAAATGATTTAAATTGATGTTCATTTATAACGCACAGCTGTCGAGGCGAGACACAAACCAACTCATCAGCAGCAGTAGCAGAGACAACAACCACTGTGGCATGGTCACCCTAAGACAACTGCAAACCGGCGAATTCAATTCGCCGCAGCGCAAACTTAGTTTTAGCTGCACAGTGAAGTTTAATTTGATATTTGATTTAAATATGGGAATTTATATATACACCCAGTCCTTTTTTTACGCGATCTCTTTTTACGCGATTTCACTTTAACGCGGTTATTTTTGCAGCGCAAATTTCTTTTTCTACGCGGATTTTTCACTTTAGCACGCTCCGCGGGTGGAGAAATTCTTGCAGATATGACGAGAGAAGATATGTATAGACGAGATTCTTCTAGACCGAGAGCTCGATGATGACGATTTGTTTGAAATAGCTACGGAAGTAATCGAATCGGAAAATGGCAGCGACACTGAGAGACACTAACCATTTTTACGCGATTTTTTTTTACGCAATTAGTGGCAGAACCAACAATCGCGTAAAAAAAGGACTGGGTGTACTAAATAATAAAAAAATAATAATAAAGTAAAGTATGTAAATTAAATTTCAATCAAATTAACATTAGATTTCATAACGCCCGAATAAGTTTTACCAAAATGTTTTGTTAACAATGGTTCAATTACTTAATAAATTAATAATAAAAATAATTGGGCTTTTTTACTATAAACTTTGTTCTGTTCTATGTTCTAGTCAAGTTTAGTAATAGTCAATTTAAACTACTTTTAAATACTGTTAAAATGTTTAATACAAAATGACTGAACTGCATACTAAAAAGTATAAGACTGCCTTTCTAAAACACTTTCTTACTCCACCTTAGTTTTTTCTCTCTAGTAGAGGACTCATTAGATGCGCACCTGTTATATTTCCGGTGGTTTTATTGCATGTTTTCTTGCGCTTCGCCACAGGCAGCGTGTAAATGGCGGAGAACTTAGTGAAGCGCTCCACGACTGCATTGACTTTGCTGTCCGATTGTGATTGTTGGGAGGAGGCTTGATCCTTGGAAGACTTTAGCTCGCCCGAAGCAGACGCGGCTGTGTCCACAACGGGCGAAGCTTTGCTCTGCCGCGGCGAGGGAGTCGCTGAGCTGCACAGAGATGAAGAGTTATAAATCAGCTGTTAGAATATTGTTAGCAGTTAAATGCTGCCACTCACCTGACCGCCTTGTGGTATTGGCAGAAGAAGTCGGGACGCATGCGATGCCGGCAAAGGAAATCCTCGCACAGACGCAGCACATCGTTGCAGTTCTCGCTCTCGCTGGAATGGTGTTCGTCATCTCTTCCGCTGGGACTGGATGACGATGATGATGGAGCTGGTGACCCAGGGTGGACATCAACAGGCTGAGCGGGAGCCGGTTGCGGAGTGTAGAGAAAGGTCGGCAACGAGGCGCCCACAAAGTCGGGAATGTTCTCAAAGAAGTCCGCAGTGCGATCGTAGCTGCTGCTGCTGTCGCTTGAGCTGGGCTTCGCATTCGATTTGGTATTGGAAGTGGAGTGATTGGAGTGCGGCTTGGTCAGGTGTCGGGCCACGTAGTCAGCGTATGTCTGATCCGGCAGCAACATAGCATCAACATCTTGCGTGACCCATTAACCGAAGATACCTGCAACACAAGCACATAAAATGAGATGAATTTGATGGGTCTGCGTGCACTGAGAGAAAAACTTAAGCGAATGCAATGCAACAATTTTAAAAATAACGATTTTACATTGCTTTTTTAAATCTTCAATTGGAACCAAAAAGAAAATTTGCCGCTAGGTGGAAAGATTTTAAATGAAGCGACAGAAGTTTTCGTCTTGTGTGCTATTTCATTGGATTTGTTATCTTACTCAGTCTGTCCACTAAGCGAGATAAAAATACCGCTAAGTTAAATTTAGTACAAAATATTGTGTGGCCGCTAAGTGAGATATAAATGTATTTTGACCTATAAATACATATGACTAGAAAATTAAGCTTTCACATTTAATATAACAATTTATGTTGAATATTCAATATTTATATATACATATATATAAGATATTGGATTCAAAATTGAATAAATTCATTAACTAAGTAAAATAAAAATGTTTTAGTTTTTCTCACTGTGTATGGGGTCTGAATCAATCGCGACATCAATTCGCATTTTAATTGCTTTTAAATCAAGTGTGCAACTGTCTCGGTGGCTTCCGCATCTCTCTTTCGCACGCATCTTCCATCCCTGTCCCTGTCGCTGTTTCTGTCTCTGTCTCTTTCTGCGTCTGCACGCCCATAAACCTGTCAGTTTATTGGCGCAGGCGATTACCACGATTAGCGTGACCATGACGAAGGTGACAGACACGGACGCTAATGCCTTTTACTTGCAACTTGCAACTTGCTGCTTGCTGCTTTCTGGTTGCAACATGCGACTTTGCAGCTGACGTACGATGCTCCTCCCCAAAACGCCAAACGCCAAACAGAAATCAACTGCGCTAAGCTGGCACACAGCTGTTGCGGGGACTTGCCACAGATAGATGAGTTGCCAATCGAAATGAGACACAATATTTATGCCACACTTTGTGCCAATGCCACGCGGTGTGGTCGCCACAGTCCACTGTGGCAAGCAGAGGACATTTGCTGTTCGCAATTAACTCAAATGATTGTCATAAAAATGTTGCAAGCGTGGCCGATGCAAACGCTTCTTGGTGGCCACCACAAGAGCCACCGCCGCCGGCTCAAGCATTTCTCAGTGTCAACACAGCGGGCGGCTTTGAGCTTTGAGTACTTTGGGCAGACTGCAGACTGCAGATATCTGAGATATCTGAGTCACTGCCACATACTTCTTGCTTGATTATGGCGATTACCTAACATGGACTCGCTTCACTCTCTTCCTACAGGATACAAGCAATAGAAATACTTTGTCAGATATTCAACTCATTCTTTACGATGTACGATACCCCAATATCGTATTTCTGTGCGACTGCTGTGAATACATTCAAATTATAAATTAAAGAACTGGATTTTGTAAGACATAAAATATTATTATGGTTAAGAACTTGACTATTGAGAATACAGTCAAACAGCTTCAAGATTAGCCACAAAAGAATCTGCATAAATTGATACCTATTCAAAACTTTACTTTGATTACTTATCAGACAAAACTATTGGGGTTTAATTGACGACTAAGCAACATTTTCGCTAATCTGTAAACTGGTAACTTAACAATGCAGTTAAGCTCATTTAAATGCTACATCATCCACTTTGTCACGCTGCTGACAATCATTGTCGATTTACGAGAAAGTTCTATTCATTATAATCATCCATAAATCGGCTTAACCCAATGCCAAAGACAGTTGAACAATTTGACTATCTGAGCAACGGCAATCAGTTGTGGAGAGTTGCGGAAGTTTGGGCTATTGGAAGAGGGAATGAAATACTCTTTGCGCGATTTGTCCATAATGAATGTTGAGCAAGAATCTTGACAGAAAATCAGGTAGCTACATCGCACAAACTATTCGTAAAATAAATCTCATAAATATACAGACCAAATCCATTTCCATACTCCATGCTTTGTCGCTTGGCAACCAAGGGGGAAATGTATCTCAATATGTCCGTCAGATAGTTTCGTGGCATGCATTGAAGTATGCTGCTGTGCAACAGCAACAACAACAGCAAGAGAAACATCAACAGCAGCTAACAGCAAACTGCAACTGCAACTGCAGCTAGCGAATGCCACTGCTCGCTAAGTTTAAGCTAAAGTTATTTATTCTAACTACGAGAGATACGATATACAGTTTCCACTCAACTCAACGGACAGACCTAAAACGCAAACGCTGTTGTGGGTCGGGTCGACGTCTTGTCGTCTTCGTCCCGGCGTTCAAGCCAAACTAAAGCTTCAACCACACTGAGTCAATGTGGGGCCCAAGCGCACAGTGGGTCAAGGCATAACGGAAAATGAATGCCGATTTTTAACACAAATGTGATTTAGTTGCAAGATTGTCTCAATTATATTCAACCACCTTATTATAAAATAATAAACATGCATCCATTTATATTCATCCCTTAACTACAAAGAACAGAAAAATAAGAAAAAATTAAAAATTTCACTTAATATTAGAAAATTTCGAAATATTTTGGATCAACATTTTTATGGGATTCAAAATGAATTTATTTTAAGGAAAGAAATATAATATTGTTGAGTTCTTCTTTAAAAATGGAATAGAGATTAAAAAACAATTTATTTTCGGGATAGAAATAAATATTTTCTGTTAAAATTTTAATTAATAAAACTGTAAGTTATATTTTTAAAAACATTTAAAAATACATCCATAAATTACTATTAAGCAGAAAAATACTTAATTACAAAAGTTCTTTCAATAGCAATTCCACAGAACTTTTTGGGGCTATCTGGTCACACTGTTAGCATTGGCCCTAGCCATGGCCCTGTGTCACTGGCCGCCAACTAATTTGCATTCTGTGCCAACACTCGTCTAGCCAGAGCAGCGTACAAAGAAATTTGCTGAGAAACCACAACAAATCAGCGCAGCGTTAATTAGCACAACTGGAAGATTTGGCAGAGAAAGGAGCGAGCAAACTGCAAGTACTTAAATTCCATAGTACCATAAGTGAAGGAGTGAGCGTACGCGTATTTAGCGTGTGGCTGGTCAAACAAAACAAACTTTCAGGGCAAACGAAAAGTTTCCCAGGAAGAAAATCACTGATCATAGGGTACAGCAAACAGCAAACAGCACACAGCAGACCCTTCACCTTCATCTTCGTCTCCGTCTTTGCCGTACCCCCTGGCCATGAGCATCATTATCAACAGACCTTGGTCTTGGGCGATGCCGATTCATTGCACTTTTGACTTGCTACATGGAAATTACATGATTTAACTTAATTTAATAAAGAGCCGAAGGGCGCAGCAATTCTCTGGCATCATCTCTTTGTTCTTGTTGCCGTTGTTATTGTTGTTGTTTAGCCAGTTCGTGTCTTGCTTTTGTGATTTACCGCGATTTGCCCATAGTCTATCTCCTCGTGCGCCTGATCCAGCTCCTTCTGCTGCTCATAGTTAATACCCCAACTAAGCTTAGCAGACAAGAGGGCAGGCCTAAGTCGGATCAAGCTGCCCGCTTGTGGTTGTGGCATCGATAGCCTTGCTCTGCTCTGCTCTGGCCTGGCCTGGCCTGGCGTCGTCCATCAACGTGGTGGGTTTGGTGACCGCCAACGCCACACACTTGTCGAAATGCTCCCTGACCCAATTAGAGACACTTCGCTATGGGTTTCGCTTGGTGCGCTGCCTTTTCTCCCAGTGTAGCGACATTTGCCCAGATCAAGAGATTTTGATTAATAGGTAGTTGTTTCGCCTTAGCCACGGCTATTTCCCTGTCCTCTGCCTTCTTTCTCTCCTCTCTCAGCAGCTGGCCGCCTGGCCTCAGGCTCTGGATAGACATTGAGAAATATTTTCGCGAATCGAGTCGACAGACGACGACGCAGTCGAAACTCAATGAAATTCTGGCCACTTCCCAGTCTTACTCTTCTTTAAGTCGTTGTTATTGCTGTTGCGCCTGTAGAATTACTATGTTGTTGTTTCTGATATTCGGGGTGTCTGAAAAATGCCTTCTTCAATGACTGATGAATAATTCAATCGAAGCATATTAATTGTTGATATTGTGGGCGATTCGGTAGCCTAAATAAAATAAAAAACTTAGTCACTTTTGGCTGCGGAAAGAACTAAGAATAGAAGCTATGGTAGAGAAGCAAAGCAGTATTATCACATCTATTTCGCATTTATTGAACTAATTGTAGAGTAGCATAAGTTAACTAATAGCTGATAATAATTTGTAAGTTTTTCATTCTTTGAAACTATAATTTCATTATAACTTCTATTCATAAATATGTACAGAACTATCTTAGTAATAAACTAGCTTTAACTCAGCAATATATAAATTATAAAAAACAATAAATTATCTAGTTTAAGAGACTTCTTCACCTTCACATTATTGTAAAAACTTGGTAACATTAACAAGGCTATTTAACATTTGAAATAAAGAAAGTCATTTGCATATTTTCAACGCCTTCTCAAAGTTGCCTCTTCCAAGTTGATAAGTTCTTTAAAAACCTTAAAGTTGCGGCCTTGCTTAGCAGCTGTGAGAACTTCAGCTGCTGTTGCCTTTAGAGAATGCAACATTGTAACATTATTTATATGCGGCATTCCTGTCGAACATTGCAACGGCACTCAATGGCCAGCAAATTGCAAATATCGTCACGTTTTTGGCTTTAAGGATAATTACGTATGTGCCCAGGTCGCGAATTCCCAAAAAGAGACAGAGAGAAGACGATGCCGAACACTAAAACGACCAATCAAAAAAGTTGGAGTTGGGTATATTCGACTGTAAAATGCCCGCTAGTTGCGTTTTCCCATCTCTAAATAACATTCACAACAAAATATTTGCTTCTAATATTAATATGAAAAATGTATAACAAAAAAAAGAAAAGATTTTCTACCAACTAAGATGTGACATCAAAAAACAAAATATTTCTGATTTAATATAATTCTATGGGGTATTAAAAAAGATATCAAAAATAATAATAAGAAGCACATGAACAACAATACAATTTTTGTTTGTAATCCTTTTCATTAAGAGCATACATTTTATTTAATCTTTTTAGTTTCTAGACATTCAAACTCAACTTAAATAAAACAAGTAAGAAAGTTACAGTCGAGTGTGCTCGACTGTGAGATACCCACTACCCATTTTTAATAAAGGCAAAATATTGCGGTATCATTTTCAAAATATACCGAAAATACTCAAAAATACTAAAAATATACCAAATGGTATATGTAATATATCGATATAGTACCGCATTCAAAATATACCATAGGCGTCTCAATATACCGGATTGTCAGCCAAAGCAACTAAGACCCCTAGTAAGTAGGCGTTTTTGCCCATACAAAAGTATTTCTTTAATAACTTTTCCACAATTTTTATCTGATCGCAACCAAATTTTTAGGAATCAGTAATTATTGCATATACCAAAATTCGTAACTCTAGCTTTAAAATTACGCTTGTTACTCGATTTTTTTTGATTTGCGGGGGCGGAAGTAGGCGTGGCAAAAATTTGAAACAAACTTGATCTGCGTGCAAACATAACAAATGCTGTCGAAAAAAAAATTATAGCTCTATCTCTTATAGTCTCTGAGATCCAGTGTTTCATACGGACAGACGGACAGACTGACAGACGGACATGGCTATATCGTCTCGGCTGTTGACGCTGATCAAGAATATATATACTTTATAGGGTCGGAGATGCCTCCTTCTACCTGTTACATACATTTCCTGCCGGCACAAAGTTATAATACCCTTCTACCCTATGGGTACCGGTATAAAAATGTTTATAAAAAATGTTTAATGCAAGTTTTGTTTATCACTAAACCAACCTTCTACTCTTTAAGTAATGGGGATAAAAACGAAAAAGAGACATATCAAGAACTGCAGCTGGAAATGTTGGAGAATGCCGTCAAGTGGAAGCTTGAATGTGGTTTGCGCTTAAAGATCCCATTAAAAAGGAAAGTAGGGAAATGGAAACGGAAGCCGAAACAAAGCAATGCTTATCAATCAACCAAGATCAAGAGCAGGAGCCAGAGTCAAAGTAGTGCTAATTTATGTGGGAGTCTTGGCCATAAGATGGCCAACCAGACGGATGGCCTATCCATCTCTCTCTGGCAGTCTTGGCCAAGAAGGTGTGTGAAAACTTTTAATGTGATTTTAATTGCATTAGCCCAAGAAGGCTGACAGTTGAGCTGCACTTACAATCCAATTCCATCCGATCCGAAGCAATGCAATGCAATGCGATCCATGGCAAAGACCACATCACATCATTTTCCATCTCCCATCACGGACTCTGCCTCCGTCTGCCATTGAATTTCTTGTCGCGTGTGGGTTATGCAATATGGATGGCATGGCATGGTCTCTTGTTCAAGATGACGATGACGATGATGGAGCTGCAACAAGTTGCATGCCAACACGTGCATCGATCGACCCGCTAAAGGAGAGTAAAAAAAACTTGTCCAGGCCATCTATGTGGCCACTGAATCAGTTAGCAGTAAAAGGCATCAAACAATTAGATGCATGTCAAAACGATTGCAGTTGTCTCCTTTATCTCCCATCTCCCAAGCTGCATTGCTTTATGAATTGCATCAACCTTAAAGATTACACAATTCAATGTCAACGGCACTCATCATCAACCGCAATCGTTCATCGTTCCATCCATCTCTCATCTTTCATAACTAAATATTTGACCTTAACCTTCAGCACAACCAGTCGAAGAGTCGCCCAGTCTACCAATTTAACAATCTACCAGTCAAGCAGTCTAGCAATCTTTCAACTTGTCCGCATGCCATCGACTTGCATCTTTTGTCAAGAAAATTCCACAGTTATGACAACTTTTAACCAACTGTCATTAATCACAAGCATTAATACTAATCAACACTTTATTCGAAGCTTCACGGAAACTCACTTCTTCTACATTCAGACCTATAAACACGAGGCTTTTTATACCCGCTACCCATAGGGTAGAAGGGTATTATAACTTTGTGCCGGCAGGAAATGTATGTAACAGGTAGAAGGAGGTATCTCCGACCCTATAAAGTATATATATTCTTGATCAGCGTCAACAGTCGAGACGATATAGCCATGTCCGTCTGTCCGTCTGTGTGTCTGTCCGTCCGTCCGTATGAACACCTAGATCTCAGAGACTATAAGAGATAGAGCTATAATTTTTTTTCGACAGCATTTGTTATGTTTGCACGCAGATCAAGTTTGTTTCAAATTTTTGCCACGCCCACTTCCGCCCCCGCAAATAAAAAAAAACGAATAACAAGCGTAATTTTAAAGCCAGAGTTGCGAAATTAGGTATATACAATAATAACTATAGTAGTTATGATTCCTGAGAATTTGGTTGCGATCAGATAAAAATGTTGGAAGTTATTAAAGAAATACTTTTGTATGGGCAAAAACGCCTACTTACTAAGCGTGTTAGTTGCTTTGGCTAACAATCTGGTATATTGTGCCGTCTATGGTATATTTTGAATGCGGTACTATGTCGATATACCAAATATACCATTTGGTATATTTTTAGTATTTTTGTAGTATATTTGGTATATTTTCTGAAAAATACCGCAAAATATATTGTTTTTATTTAAAATGGGTAGTGGGTATCTCACAGTCGAGTACACTCGACTGTAGCTTTCTTACTTGTTTTTAATGCAATTCTAGCATTAGCTTTACGAGGCTTATTGAGACATAAATAAATAAAGACTAGCACAAAACGCTTTTCCAAAAGAAACACATAATATTTTATAAGAATTTCTAGCAAAAATACCTTAAGAAACAAACAAGGAATAGAAAAATATTATGGATTTACTTCGGCATTTATTATTTTTCCCTAGGAATAAATTATTCTTATTAAGAAAAGCAAAATACTACATTTCTACTTTCCTTAATATAAATATAATACTTATCTTTAAACGTTATGAGACAGTTCTTCTAAGTGACACTTTATGCTAAAGAATTTAATTCTGAATTAGAAATAATACACAATAAATTATAGACATTACTTTTTGCATCATAATATATTCATATTATTGAATTAAAGTTCAAAATAAAGAGAATCTGAATCTGTTCGGCATTTATTTGAAAGTCTTTTAAGTCAATATCTCATAAGTAAAATACTCTGCCACAAAGTTATTTAGCTCACTCGCTGATTACGGTTAATGGATGCAAATATGGCCAATATATTAATATTAGGAATCACAGCTGTAACTGTGACCAAGTTACAAACAAGAAGACCCCAAGAATACACCTCACATACTCAAGGAATAGTCGAGTGGGCACAATGCAAATGTCGTGACAAAGCGATTCGCAGTCACAGTTTGCCATAAAGGGACACAAGAGTAGAAAAGGGGACAGAAACTTAGAGCACAGGTTGCACAGGTTTTAGTGAGGACTGCCATCTATGCTATAGTAAGTGACCTCTAAAGGCAGCGGTCTTGAATGCGGACTGCGATTGCGATTCCGAGTTGGGACAACGTCTAGTGAAATGTGTTTGTAATTTGTGCAGATGCGATAACGATAATCCAATCGCATATACCATATGCGCATGTGAGAGTCGCGCACCCACATTAGTTGAGCTTCAACTTGAAGTTGAAGATGAAGGTGGAGGTGGAGGTGGAGATAGAGGCGGAGGTGGTGGCATCAATAGACGTGCAATGCCCTCCAGCTGAACATCACCTGCGCATCTTCCGAGACGAAGACAGAGACTGCTATTGCGACTGCGACTGAGATTGGGAACTGGGAATGAGGATCTTTTTGATTTGCTGCCTCCCTTTTGCCCGCTGCACACTTTACAAAAGCCCATTTCCATTCAAATTCACATTCGCGATCAACATCCGAGTTGCAGTTGGCAGCAGCCAGAGTCGAAGCTGAAGCTAAAGTTAAAATTGCATGTAGGATATTATTTCAAAGCCTTGGGATGCACTCGCCTGAGAGTCAGTCCACTAATTTGTAGCTCGTCCTCACTGTCAGTTTGGCGGCAGTTGCGCAAAATACAACAAAACAACAACAGCAACAACAAAAGGAATTTTTTTAATGTCGAAACACACGACACACGACTTACAAAAGACACACGAGTGTCCTGTCCCCTAAAACCCCAAAGCGGGCAACGCAATTTCAACAATTATGGAAATCATTACACTATCCAATACCACCAGGCAAACAAATAATCCCAACAGCAATTGAATACGCCACTTAAAACAATGTGCGGACATTGGCGTAGAATAGGGTTCATGGAATTTATATATAAAATAAACAAATACAAGAAATGAATCCTTTATTCTATACAAAAGAGAACAAGTTGTGGGCAGAATAAATAAATTCAAGAATTTTTAAGAGCAGAACAAATAATGGAAAGATCTATAAGAATAAACAATTTAAAGAAATTGATGAAGAACTTAAAAGAATAAATATAGATTTGTATGGGAAAGTAATGTTATAGAAATATTTGATATTTCAATAAGCTCAGTGGGAACTTAACAAACTGCATTTCAAACAATGTAATAATGTTTTCTAGAGAAGAACAATACAAGTAGATAGAGAGATTGAAGATAGAAAATTAAGAACCATTTGGAACTCTTTAAGTGAATGGAAACACCGAAAAATGAAATTTGATTGATGAAAGAACTTTAAAAAAAAATATGGCTAAACAAAGTAAATGAAATGGAAATAGAGTACGGATTTTAATAGGAAAATAAAAATTAACAAGGTCGGAGAGAACTTAAAGAACTCTATTTCAGTTATTGTAATATTGAGATTAAAGGAATTGTTTATTAGCTAAACAATTAATTTGATAACCACAAAATAACAGTTTTATCATTGAACATAAATTAAAATCGGAATCACTTGCAATTGAATAACATAAATTTACAAATAACTGTGAATAAACTGCATATTAAAGCAACACTTCAGGTGGTGTTGCTCGCTTAATGTCAGACATTAAGTATACGCAATGTGTAACAGAGACTGAGCCATAAAATTAAAATAGCATTAGCATTATGAGAATCTCGTTGAAAGGCATTTATGATAATGAAAATTGAATAGAAAAGGTTTGTAGGATAAAAAAAAGGGAACTCTCAAGAGACTTGAAATGAACAACTCAATTCACTGCGTAAGTTAAGAACAAAATCTGGAATCTGCTTCATAGATGTGATGCGAAACGCCCAATTAATTGGGACTTTGTATAAAGTAGTAAAGCCCTTTGGCGGTTATCTTATCGTTAACAGTAAGAATCATAATTCTAGACTAAACGCAGTTGTCTGTTGAGGTAACTGCAACCTGGGATCGACTCCCACAATTGGCACCCAGTTCCCATATAAATCATTAACGGATAGCGATGCCGAAAGGGTGTGCAAGCGAGATAGCGAGAGCGGGACAGTTACGAGACAGCAACAACTAATTAACACTTCCAGCTACTTGCACGCCTACCAAACACACCACAGCACAACATAGCAAACTAAGCAGCTAACCAGCAGCAGGCTCGGGCCGTCGAGCCGTCGAACCGTTTGCCAACTGAATTAATGAACGGATTGGGAGTTCGCGTGACGACATGAAGCGAGTCGCCACAGCGTGGCAAAGAGCCAGAGCCAGAGTCAGAGCCAAGAGTCCATCCAGTCCAGTGTCAGTGTCTTTTCGGGCAGCAGGAACAAATGTCGTGCCAGGCCAGGCAAAATACCTCAAGAAATCACATGGAACAGGTTTACACACACACTCTCAATTCGCGAAAAGTCGCAGCGAAAGAAACAAACAAACAAAAAACATTGGCATAAATGTTTATGATACAGTAAACGGATGGCGACGACATCAACTAACTGCGGATGATGATGAAAAACCTCCACAAAACTCAACTCGATACGAACTCTGCCAAGTGGAACGCACTCATGTATACAATATTACAACATACACATAAATCTATAACTATATCTATATCTTTTGTCTGCAAATGGGCCAAAGAAATGGCAACCAGCAGCAGCAACAGCAGCAGCAAAGAAAGTGAATTGAAAATTCCAAGTGAAACGGATGTCTTGCACTTCCCATGCGAATCTCTCAAGACAATGCGAGTACAGTCAGTCTTTCATTTCTTTCTTTGTTTTGTTTTGGGAGAAACTGAGAAGCTCTCGATACAGCCGAAAGCATATGGAAACACAAAACCAAACAAAACGAAACGAAACGATTCGACAAACGACGACAAGCAACAGGAATAGTTTGACATCTGTAAAGTGTCGTCTCTGTCAACTCGTGACATTGACGTATTCGATCCACAAATCGCAATTACAATAAACAATGTTGGCAATGCCAGTTACTGACGTTATCATCCAACACATCACATCACCAATTCTTCTAAAGCTCTCACTATCATTTCTTCTCCTCGCTTCAAACGAAGAAGTAAATATGCTAGAAATTTGGCGTGTTTAGAGAGAAACTCTTTTTATATTAAAAAGTAGCATACTAGAAATAAAATCTCTTTAGATAAACTCTTTGGATTAGTATAAAAACATTATCTCTTAAAATTAAAATCTTTTTGCGAAGTCTTCAACTTCTTCTAAATATTCTTTTCAAAGTTCATTCTTAAAACGAAATAGAAAATATTGTACTAAATAAATGTCTTTAAAGAAAATCTTTTTATATTAACACCGTATTATTTTATTATATCATTTTATTTATTATTTTATTTTATATGAACAAAAAGTATTAATTAATTGACCTTTTTTATAATTTTATAATAATTCTTAAAAGCAAACACAATAGAAATAAAATACCTACACATATCGAAAACCTTTCAATTGTTTAAAATATTCTACTAAAATTCTAGGATATGGGATAGGAAATAGGATTCTTTAAAAATTAAGTGACTTTAGGGACTTTTTCATATTTATACAATATTATTTTGCCATTACTTTATTTAATTGACTTTCTTGAATTTCCTTATCAAATATATTATAATAACAATTTAATGACTTTATAAAAAACGTTTCTGTATTTCCCAATATATTATAATTTCTTAACCAAAATGTTATTGAAAACTTTCCTCAAATGCATTAAAATTAAAAGAAAATACAGTTTATCTTTTCATATGCCATAAGTAATGACCAACATTGATTTTCGCCATTCTTTTGAAAAGCAACCAATTGGCAGCACACCATGAACAAGTTGTTAGCGCTACTTGAAGCTGCAGTAAAACGGCAAGAAATCAAAATAAAACCGCAAAGTGAATGTTATTGTTGTGGTAAACATGAGAGCGATATTCGAGTTGATTAACGGGTAACTTGATCCTCAGAGACTTTTTGCATCTGTGACTGACATAAAAGTACTTTCTTCAAACTTGTGTCAATATTTGTCAGGCGATGACAGTAAAATTCAATTTACTAACAATTACATCTTAATGGGACAGAGATTATTTTAATAGCTTGTTGACTCGTTTGGCAGCTATTAGAAATAGGCGAGTTAAACTTGAAAGTCGATACAAAAAATTCATAGAGATTGAAATATAGAACGCTTGAGAATATTAAATAAGTAACGGAATATCCTGTTGTTGTGTCTGGGGCTTTAAATTATATACTATAAGTTTAGGTTGAGTAATTTGAGTAAGTGTCAAACGAAATAATACAAAATTATAAAATTATTATATTTAGTGCTGAGTAAAGTATATTTATTATAAGGAGATGCAGATTGGATTGAAAGATCTTCAACATTTTATAATTTTATGTAGTTAGTTAGCTAACTTTTGTTTGAATACAATATAAATGCAGCGATCTCTATCCAATCTATATTCTAACTGTACTTCATCAAATAATAAATATTTTTATCAGTCCTTCCATATATCTTCATAATTTCACAATAAATATGACGATAGAAAATTAAGTATAATTCTAGGACCGTAAAAAGATGCAAATGTGAAATAGAAACGCACTTCAAAATAATTTTTAAAAAGAGGATATCGTGCAGTATTAGGGCGCCAAAAGCACAGCAGGTGGCATTGATCCGAAGTGCCGAGTGCTCTGGACAAGGCGTTAAATACATAAGTCACCCAAGCCTCAAGGGACAGAAGTATAATGTCGTACCTAGAATCGAGACAATCTTCGCCAAGTGGAGACCAAAGCTGTAGCTTGGCAATCTCAGCGTCGTTTCCAAGTTGGGATTGCGTGTATGTTGCGTGTTGCGTTGACTCGCGGCGTTGAAGGTTTTCTTGCAATAAAACCAAAATGCTACATATCGTGGCAACTTTATGCACTGTAGTATTCACATTCGACACTTGCCACGAAGTTTGTTGACGGCATGCTGCACAAATTGATATTGCAATTGAATTTTCGATTAATAAACACTCACACACACACTTTTTTCTACGTATAAAAGTAAACAAAAAATGCGCTAAGCTCGTGCAACCATTTGTGGCAAGCACGTCGCGTAGTCGTTTTGCGCGATTCACGTCTTCACTCGTCGCGCTTTGCTCGCAAACTGATCAGCGGAGGATGAATAACAAATGCAGGGAGCCAACCGGTGTTGCCACAAAAGATGCATACACACACCACACACGTAATGCTGTGTTGTTGCTGTGGCAGCTGAGCTGGAACAGCTGCTTTTGCTGTTGCATCGATAATAATGCGATAGAACGCAAAGCGATTGAGTTGTTTGCTGGGGATCGGGAAGAATCTGAAAACTAGGGAACTCCCTCCACATAAATCACATGCTACAAAATTAAGTAGTTCTCTAACCCCAAAAAAAAACCTTGTATTTGTCGCTGGTAGATTGATCATGCTACACTGCAACTGCAACATACGCCTAACTTGTGATATTTTTTGCAGTTAAAATAGTTGCATCATTTCCTTAAAATCCTTATTATTTATAAATCAATATTTTTTTATGACAATGTTTTACAACAATTCAAACATTAGCTGGCAAAATAGATTGTCTCACTTTTTTATATTAAACATACTTTTTGAATAGAAAAAGTAATTTTGAAGATTCCTTGTCAAATTCCAATTTTTGCCTTATCCAGATTATTTACATGGTGTGCTTCTTAAAGACTTTAACCAAATGATAATAATAATGCTCCCGGCAAATGAGAATTGATTTCAATATAAAATAAATTTCCAAAATTTATCAGGGGCATGACACATCTATCCTTTCGCATCGAAATATTAAAATAGGGTTGGGATGCTGCAATTGACCTAAAATATATAATAATTACAATTAAATAATGAAATACAATTGTAAATCAAAAGAGAAGCAATATGTACTTAACAGCATCACAAATTATGCATTTATTCGTACATGGAATTAATCATTCAAAGCTCGTTTCGCTCTTCGGGACGTGTCTCGCTATAGAATCCCAATTTCATCGTGGGTATCATGTTGCTATAGAAATTCAGCTCGGCTTGCGTGGGCTTCATGTTGACCATGGCCACTGGCTCTTGGCTGATAACAGGGGCCGCTTGCGCTGCTGCAACTGATGGTGGTACAGCTATTCGGCTCTGCTCCGCAATGGCAGCTGCTGTTGCTGCCGCTTGCAACGCCTCCTGTGTGCTTTTGGCCACGCTGTGCTGTAACTCGTGCACCTTTAGATGCGTCTCCAGCTCCGTTTGATGCAGGAAAGTGATGCAACAGATGGAACACGTATAACTGGGACCATGTGCCTCCAGCTCATGACGTTGCAGCTGCTCGCGGCGATTGAATCCTTGACCACACAGCTTACAAGCGAACAGCGTGTCCATATGCAAAGCACGATGACGCTGCAGATCGCGTTCACGTTGGAAACCTTTGTCGCAGACATCGCAACGAAAGCTGCGCGTTAACTTTGGTGTAGATCTCGATTTGGGCTGCAACTGTGGCGGCAATGGCTGTGGCTGCATTTGCTGTGGCTGTTGCTGTCCCTGCAACTGTTGCTGATAAGCATAGGGCAGCTGCTGCTCAGTCTCCACATATGGATGCAATGGCATCTGCAGCTGCTCTGGTGCCATGCTCATTTGCAAGCGAGCATTCTGCTGCTGCTGCTCGGCATCCCGCTTCGTGTGGACCTGTTGATGCATCAGCAACTTATCCCGCCGCGTAAACGACGCCGCACAGCGTCCACACTGGAACGGCTTCACTTCCGAATGCGAACGTGTGTGCTTCATTAGCTCCAGCGGCGTTTGAAACGAGCGCGGACACTTCTGGCATACAAACGGCTTAACGCTGCTGTGAATGCGCAGATGCTTTGTCAGGTTGGTGTTGCGCGAGAAGCTCTTGGAGCACACGTTGCAGGAGAATGGACGCACACCTGTATGCACAATTGTGTGCTTCTTGAGGTCCGAGCGACGCACAAAGCCCTTGTTGCAATGCGCACACACATAAGGACGCTCAGCATCGTGCAGTTCCCGGATGTGCGCTATCAAACCGGGTCGCGTTGCCAGACGCAGTTGGCAGTAGTTGCAGCAGTAAGGAACGGAAGGATCATGAGCAGTCAGTTCATGTTGGTGACAGTCGGATTGCAGTGTAAAAGCCAAATCACAGTATTGGCAGAGGAAGGCGCTCTTGGGATGCGCATTCGCCTGGGCCAAGGCATCGACTGTTTGATGCGCCTGCATTAGTGCCATTTGTGCTGCATCCATGCCGAGTGGCATCTCCACATCGGCATCCTCGTCTGCCTCATTTTGTACTTCCTCCTCGTCGTCATCGTACCAATCCTCTTCCTCACCATCAGCGTCGCCATCGGTACCCAAGAATTCATCGTCGCTCGTCTCGCACAATTGATCGGGATCGACGTCCACAACGACACAACCTTCTTCGGCATCGGTTAGCTCAAAGACACCAGGATTGCCATTAAGCCCCGGTCTGTATTTAGGATCCAGTTTGACTACATTCCTCAGGTCTTCCAACAATTCTCTTTCACGCTGCTCCATGTCTTTACGCTGCTGATACAATTCCTTCAACATTTGTAAACAGTGTCGACAGATGAGTTCGGGTAGAAACTCGTGACGATCGTACTTAACGCCCCAAACACTTTCGCAAACATCAACAATCAAGTGCATCTCGTTTTCATCGCTATTCTCTTCAGAATCTTGCCGGCCAAAATTTACAGTCACCTCATATATATTGGGCGACGCCGTGTCGATTGCCGACCGAGCGTGACACAGACGGCATTGTGGTGGTTCCGTCGTTGGCGATGTTGCAGATCTTTGGTCTAGCTTCTCGATTGTTACTGCAGCGTCGTCTGCAGTTAAATTAAGCATCTTTGCAATGTAATTGCACTTTGTGCAAAACACCGAGCGGCAAAACGCGGGAGGCAACGAAAAAAATGCGAGCGTAAAACAAATGTGTTCTCTAGAGATGGACAATACTCGATAGAACTAGCGATGTTTCGATGTTTCTATCAGTGGGACCATAATTTGCATAACCAAATATACCAAACTGCCTTAAACAACCTACTGTATCATACCTGCTATTTAAATCTTTGCGCGCAATTAAAAAAAATTCTAACCGTTTGAAAAAAATTCGTAAAAAAATTGTAATTATTTAATTAATCAAATATGACTACTAAAATTTTTCAGATGCCAGTCAGCTATAACAGCGAATATATAAAACTTCATATTATTTGTTTTATGTTCAATGTTATTAGTATCATGGACAGCAAGTACGAAACACTACCGCCAAATATGAATTAAGTTGCAATTGAATACAAAATAAAAGTAATTTTTTTGAATAAAAAGTTTTTTACATCTGTTGGTATTTGAATTATTATTAGGCATTTGCTTTTATACGGTTAGGTTTATTTGTATGTAAAGCTAAATTATTGGTTCTTTACTGCATGTGTATTCCACCGAGCATAAATTTTCTCTTAAACTACTCCCCATCTCTCTTGTGCAGATTTGTTGGGGTTGTCAATTCCAAGCATAGTACTTTACTAGGTAGGGCTGGCGTCGCTTATCTCTGCTTGACGCGTAAATTGTGTACAACTGTGTGAGTCTGACTCAGTGTTTATGTGACATAGAGATGACTGCGTGAAATTACGTCCTTAGTGTGAAATACTTGTTGATTCTATTCTCGACTATTTAAATATTAAATACAAAAGATTTAATTATATATGGACATATGAGATAAAAAAAAAAATATAGATATCAGTTCAGATCTCCCTATATTTTATTCTATAATAAAGTTTTAAATTTGTAATTCACAGTAAATAAGAATATTTCACGAGTTTCAATTTAGAACACGAAAGTGCGAAGCACATGCACACACCAATACTTGGAACAATTGCGCGCGCACACACACAACGACGGAAAAAACTTAGAGCATGCGAAAGCTCATTTAATTCACTAGAACCCTACTGGCATTTGTAAAAAGCGAGCGCTGGCGTTCACTCGTGTTGTTGGATGGTTTGTTAAACGGTCACCCGGTCAAATAAATAACCTCCTTAAATCATCCAAAATTTAAACTGAATTGAACACTATCGTTAATATTCTATATCATTAAAGTGAAATGTGAAAAGCAATTAAGTTTAATCAATCGCGTGATTTGCATAGAAAATTTAATTTTAATCGGCACCGGTAAATAAATGCTTGTGACATTCGAAGAGCAACTGATCCGCGAAAAACGCAGCAGCAATTAACAGCAACGAAAAAAAAAAAAAAAAAAAAACATTTACGTTTTGGTCCAGCAGTAGAGTAAGTGAAACAGGGAATGTGTTTTTGTCAATTCCTCCTGTTGCCATACAAGTGACACACATACCTACGTACATACATATGTATGGGTGTGCATATATGTACATATGTAGCGTATTCCCTTGTGCATATGCATACTTACTAAGTATCCTAGCAATACACTCGTTTCTTTTTTCCCCATGCGTGACCGCGCAATGAACCACCCTGTCCCCAATAATTGTCTTGTTTTTCCGCTCCCTCCCCATCTTCTAACATCCCTGCCATCGTCTTCGCCACAGGTTTATGGTGTGCTCTGCTGACCTAGCTAGCTCTCACACACACACACACACGCACAAATACACTGCTGAATGTGTTTGTGTATGTACAACGACATGTTGCGCCCTTCTCCTGTTTACTTCACATCATTTAAAAGTTCCCTTTTCAATCTCATTATTAATATATATTGCGTGTTTAAAAGTTTTTACAAAATTGATATTACCTTCATCGTATAATTTCTTTTCCTACTACAAGTACATTGATTTCGTCAAATGCTCTTGAATAACCTCTCAATTAAGTCAGTCGCACAAATCTAACGCATGTCTGTAATAAAATACCACTTAAAAGTCATTCGATTATAAATTGAGCGATCATCATCATCATCATCTATCTGATGATTCAGGTCTCTCCCCTGTTCTATAACAAGTGTCTGTTGCACATTTCGAGAATTGCATTCGTCTGTCTGACTTTGAACTCGAAAGTGCTCGTCGTAAATTGATGGCTAATTGGCGTGGGCACTTTGCCACGCCCCTGCTAACGCCCCCACCAAAAGCCCAGTAAATTACGTGTGCTGTAGTTGTAATGCAATACATACACACAAACACTTTTTCGTATGTATGTTTTGTTTTGTATTTCAACATTTGTCAGAATCATGCCATAATCTTATCAATAGTATGAGCGAATGCTACGTGAATGAAATTTTACGCGATCGTTATAATAGATTAAGAACATCGGCGGGTGCGGTCATTATTGGACTGATATTCTAAACAAAAACAATAGCTTAGCCGAGTGTAAAACATAAGTTTATAGCATCCTATCATAACAATGACCATAATTTTAAGCCGCCATAATTCTTATCAGCATTATAGTGGAACGCGTGTGAGCCAATAAACTATGGAAATAAAAATTAGTAATAGTATTAGGTACAAACATTTGTAAAAGGAATTTAAGTGCAGATCATTTTTTTTTTAAAATTTGAAAACGATTAAGCTATTAAGATTTTTTCAATACAGCATATAAAATTCAATTAATAAAATAAGAACCAACACCAAATGTTTGCGATCATAAACAGAAAGAAATTCCAATGAATATGAATTTTTAAGTCTTTAATATTTTATTGTTTTTATTTTAATAATTTAAACTTTCCTTGCTGTTATGAAATTCAATAGAATTTAATATAATATAAATAGAAACCATAGTTATCAGAACGCTCCCTCATTTATATTACAAGTGGGTTTGTTCCGATTAGCTTTACTAAAAGGCTTATGCAAAGCTTACTTCGGCAAGTGGTGCACTTGAGATATACACATGTATTTGATAAAGCAGCCCAACATAGTATATAGTACTATGATCCGTCTATTGAAATAACTTGAAGGTGAAATCCAATCTAAAGTAACAACAATTATTTATTTATAAAGCGGTAAAAATGTATCAGCGTTATATCAAAGTTCAACGCCTTAGAAAAATCGAAAAATTTGATAAGCCTTTTATATTATTTTTTGCTAGTATTACGAGTAATAATTGCCTTAGTTTCAGTGATACTCAGGTGCTACCTGAGTGATTGCTAAATGGGTCTCTCAGTGTTTTGTGTGGCGTACACAGTGTCGGACGTCAAGCAATTTTAATTGAACTACAGCTAATAATAATAGTGCAGTTTGTGAGTTCCACTTTAGTGCGTTTAATTAACTATCTAAAATAAATTTAAGTAGAAAGCAACTTACGTCATAAGCTTGCAATAATGCCTTGCCGCTTATGAAAAGTTTGGCGAATTCCTTAATCTTAAATTGAGCTCTTAAATTAGCTCTTCTCCAATTTCCCATTGGGTACTCTGCATAATAATAAAGCAACTTGATATGAGAGCTGTAAACATGCGTTGCCAGGCTAGTGATTCGTTATCTGGTCGTGGAAGTGTTTTTAAATCGATTAAGCTATCACCGATATCACTTTGCTTTCCAGTAATTGATCTGTTTTCTTATCACAGCTGTCTGCAGTTGCAGGTTTCGTTTGTAACAAAAACTATACCAGGGACTGTAAGGTGTAAGGGAATTCAAAACGCTGGCATTATAATTACTAATTGCTCAAGTCAAATATTCCGTTCCATTGCTAAAATACAGGCCGTAGGATATTGTACATATTTATATTTAAACTTAGTTCACATTGATTTTCTTGGTTTCAATTTATAATGAATGTTTTAAATTCTTTATCTTTTTATTGTAGCACTGCTTGATAACTGAGTAAGATGGCTTGCACTTGTGAGGTTATTGGATTGGCCTGTGTTGTGGCCTTGATCCTGAGCATATCAGCCAAGGCGCCCTACCAGATGAGGATGTGCATTGTCCTGGTCGGAGCTGGTGCCATTGTCATGGTGTGTATTCCCTTCATGATTCTGCGTCCCAGGGATTATCGCAATGGACTGTGAGTACATAAAATTTACCATACTCAATTATCAGTTCTAATCTATTGATTTTCCTTCATAGTATTCCTTCATGGTTCTTCCTACAACTGTGCAAATTAATGGGTATTTCCATGGAAGTGCGTGGAGTGGAGAACGTGAGAAGGGAGCACGGCAGCGTGGTGTTAATGAATCATCAGAGCGCTTTGGATTTGTGTGTGCTCGCTTATCTGTGGCCCGTGATTGGCCGCTCAACTGTGGTGGCCAAGAAGGAGATTCTTTACATGCCTTTCTTTGGCGTTGGCGCCTGGCTTTGGGGCACCTTGTACATCAATCGTTCGCGCAAATCGGACTCGATTAACTCACTGCAAAAGGAAGCGGTTGCGATAAAGGAGCGTAACTGCAAGATTCTCGTCTTTCCCGAAGGCACACGCAACTCCAAGGATACCCTGTTGCCCTTCAAGAAGGGCTCATTCCACATTGCGCTGCAGAGCAAGTGCACCATTCAACCAGTGGTCATCTCTAAATACTCTTTCTTCGATGAGGAGAAGAAAGCTTTTCGCCCTGGCCATGCGCTGATCAACATTCTGCCTGAAATCTCTACGGAAGGCTATGAAAAGGAGGACATGGATAAACTGATTGAGGTGTGCTATTCCACCATGCAGGAGGAATACACGCGACTGACAAAAGAGGCACAATCGTTGGCCTTGTCGAAGGCAGCGAAAAAGCAGTCGTAAACTTTGGATTAGTTTAAAATTAAGAACTCAGGTTACAAACGAAAAGCACATTCACGGTATTTTTAATAAGAGCCAAACAATATTTTGTTACTGATAATATTGTGAAAATCAAAGCAGATATGTACATACTATATATAGTAAATATGAGCTAATTTAATAGTGTTAAGTTATGTGGATAACATTGATGTATTTTTGATTAATTTTTAATGTTATTATCTTTTTACATAAGTTATACATACATATATTGTGTAAGTATATGTGTGTGCGGGTATATTTGAAATAATTTGTATGCCAAAAGCCAAAAAACTAATAAAGCAACGAAACGGAATTGCGACTTTTATCATATGATGAATTGCCCTTGCCAGCTGTCACGGTAACGGTTTGAATGTCGACTGTTCTTATCGTCTGATACCGCCAACTTGTTATCGATTGCTCCGAGCTAGTACACAAGTGGTTCTATTGAAAATTAAAATTGGAACCACTAATTCTCTAGGAAGGTAAAATATTAAAAAACAGTTTCATTGTGTTTTTGTTTCAATTGAATTGCTCGCCATTATAAAATTATACTTTAATTACTTTAAGGTTTTAAATAAGTTGCACACTGATGCTTGCTATAAAAAATCGTTGATTGCACTGAAGTTCATAAGCATCGATACATCACTAAATCTATCGATGTTTTTCACCTCGTCTATCACTGACTGTTTTGCTTAATTATTATTTGTTATTCTAAACAAAATGACAACCAATGGCCACAAATACAGCATTCTGCTGCCCACATATAATGAAAAGGACAACCTACCAATTATCATATGGCTTATAGTGAAATACATGAAGGCCAGGTGAGTAAAGTCATCCAATAAAATAGACACGTCCGCACAACAAAAAATTAAGAACAATTGCCTTTTCGCAGCGGCTACGAATACGAAGTGATTGTGATTGACGATGGCAGTCCGGACGGCACCTTGGATGTGGCAAAGGACTTGCAGAAGATATACGGTGAGGACAAGATTGTGCTGCGACCACGTACCGCCAAGCTAGGTCTGGGCACCGCCTATATACACGGTATTAAGCATGCAACCGGCGACTTTATCATCATCATTGACGCCGACCTAAGTCATCATGTGAGTACAAAGAGATTACATTGCACTGACTCAGCCTAATGACCTTTGCTACCTGTTGTTGACAGCCCAAATTCATACCCGAGTTCATTAAGCTGCAGGAGTCGGGCGACTATGACATTGTCTCGGGCACTCGTTATGCTGGCGATGGCGGCGTTTTTGGATGGGATTTTAAACGCAAGCTGATTTCGCGTGGTGCCAACTTTCTGTCCCAGGTGCTGCTACGTCCCAATGCCAGCGATTTGACGGGCTCATTTCGATTGTATAAGAAACCAGTGTTGGAGCAATGCATTGCCAGCTGTGTGTCCAAGGGCTATGTGTTCCAAATGGAGATGTTGGTGCGTGCCCGACAGCATAAGTTCACCATTGCTGAGGTGCCCATTACATTTGTGGATCGCATCTATGGCACTTCGAAGTTGGGCGGCACTGAGATCATTCAGTTTGCCAAGAATCTGCTGTATTTGTTTGCCACCACTTAAGATTTAGATAATTTAGACGATGTTAAATAAACTTTGACGATTTGGACTTTTGAATTGTTGTAATTTTTGTAATTTATAATTTTTGTTTTTTTGGTTTTTCTTTAGCATTTTGTACATCTGGTAAATTGTTTTCTTTGGTTTTTTTTTGTTATAGAATTTTACATACAACTAATGAATTATGCATGAGAATTTCTTTAGCGATATTTTATATAATTCAGAATTATAATTTCATTTCATTTAGTTTTTTTTTTGTTTTGTAATCTCTTTTTTGTTTTGTTGTGGTATATCGTATGTGTTTAATTTGAATAATGATAGCTAATGTTAATTGATTCAATTTAATTACTCAAGTTGAAAGACTTTGTGCTGGTTATCGGGATTGCCATACAATGTGCCGCAGTCATCCTCCAAAGCATCCGCATTGCTGTCTCCATAATTCTTCAAGGCCAACGTCAGCAGATCATTGCGATCCTTGAGAGCCAGTACCACATAGGCGCCATTCGGCAGTATCTCGCAGGTGGTGATTTGTGCCGGCGGTTTATAAACGGCCAACGATTTAGCTGTGAAAAAATAATAAATATTTAAACATCGCTCTTTGGATTCACCCAAAACATAATCTTTAATAAAAGAGGTGTTCTCCACACCATAAAATTGATGGAATGGGAGTTGCGGTCTTTCTGCTTGCTACACTTTTTCTAATACTCTTCTATCACAAGATCTATTTACACATATTTTCTGGAAACATCTTCCCCTTCTCTTACCTGTGCTGAGCTCCCACATGCGTATGGCGCTGTCGCGTCCTTCCTTGTCGAACGACAGCAACACCTTGCCCAGTGGATCCAGTTTAAGGAACGTTACAGGTGCATTATGTCCAACCAATGTACATTTGCAATTGCCTGTTACTAGATCCCAAATCAAGATCTTGGCATCTTCGAGACCAGCTATAACACATGCATTCAATTGAGAGATGGCCAAGGCAACCGTATTGCAGCTGGGCTTCCATTTCTTGAATAAAGTGCCGCTCTGCAGATCGTAGACAACTATGAAATTGGGTGTCGTTGGCTCATTAAGCTCCTTGGCTACCACACAGACATAAGATCCCTCGTGTGTGATGGCCGATAACGAAGTGACAAAGTCATGATGTGGTATGCGCAGATCGTAGAGCAACTTGCGCTGTGATAGATGCCAGACGAGCAACGGGAAAGGCTTCTGTGTCTCATCGCCACAAACGAGGATGCTAAAAATGAGTAAAACATATATAAAACAAGTTGAATAAATTAAGAAGCTTTTCATGTTTACCGTCCATCGCCGGAGACTAGCAGCGAATTGAGGAAACGATCTTCGCCTGCTTTGAAGGTGGTCACACAATCGCCCGACTCCAGATTCATGAGATTCACGTACATGCGATTGCGCGAGAGGCAGACTAAGTGATGCTGATCATGCTGGCCAAAGTACGGCATCTTCTGGTTCATGACGCCTTTAAGCGTTACCTATAATAGATGAGTTGATAATATACGAAATAGTTAATAAGTTAATTTCTTTAACTCACCTTAAACTTGCCCTCGTCAAGATTAATAACACGTATCTCGCGACGACAGAGCACAGCGGCCTCGTAGTTGCCCACAGGACACATTGCCGTCGGTTGTTGTATGCCTTGCAGTTGACGAATGCGACAACAGTTCTTCACATCCCAAATGCAAATCTCGGCACGCTCCGTTGACATCGAAGCCACATAGCAACCAGGCTGCGGCAGATTCGTCAAAACATCATATCCTTTTACTGGAGCAGCAGTCTCCCCAGCCTCTGCGGTTGTTTCCTCATTGGGATTGGCATCTATGTCGGCATTGAGTATCTCGAGAAAGGCAAACTCCAGCTCATTGGTGTACTCCCACCACGAGCGTATCTTCTCGTCATCCTTCAGCTCTGAGGACTCTTTGAAGCGTGTCTTTAGATAGTATTTCATCAGCGTATAGAATTGCTGGCCATCGTAGCTCAACTCATGCAGATAGCGCACAAGGAACTCCTTGAGGAAATTGATATGCACATAGCCCACACAATTGGGGCCCGCTAGCCACTCGGCATGGAGCAGATCGTGCATGAGATGAGCTGGTCCCGTGGCATGCACCTTATTGGCAATCCACTGCAGATCCGTAAAGTAGAAGCAGTTGAACAGTATGTCGATTTTGTGCGGCGCCGGCTTGTCCTCGATCACTGCACAGAAGTGATGATAAGGCAGTTTTAAGTACTTCTGATAGTTGTAGCTGCAGAAAGAGAAGAGTTTAATACAGACTCTCGATATATCATATATAGTTGCGTTTGCTTACGTGGTGGCTGAGCCGGCGGCTGATCCTTTGAACTCGCTGTCCTGGCGATCGAAATAGTCGCGCAGCGCTTCATGTACCAGCCATTGTTTCTGCGCATATCTCGCCAGGATGGCGCGTCCAAAGCTACGGTCCGCTATGCGTATGTTCTTCAGACTTAAGAGCATTGGTCCCATCAGCCAGCAGAACTTGGACCAGATTTTAAAGGCGACCTGCGCCTCCAGCTGTGTGATCTTTTGAAATACGCCCAAGCAATCGCTCTCCCTTATGCCCCACGGCGACAAGCGCACTATCAGCAGCAGCAGCTCTACCTGATCCGCCGTAAACTTGCTCTCGAGCACTTGCAATATCTTGCTGCTGATGTCACCGATTTCGCTAATCGGCTGCGCCACATGTCCCAGCCAGGCGAGCCACCACAATGACTTGGCATGATATGGCGTCTTGCCGTGAAGCGACTTCCAATCGTCGGGCAACTTTAATGCACCATTTGCTGCATAGAAATCGCCGCCACCCGAGCTGAGAATGTCGTTCCACTGGCGCTCTGTGAACTGACGCAGTCGCAGGAAGCAGCGTTGTTGGATGCCCAGCTGCGCCAGCGCCGCGAGCATATTGAAGGATGAGTCCGTGGCATCAGTGGCAGCGCTAGCATCCTCATCCTCGTCCTCGCTGACGGTCAGTATCAGTTTGCCATGAGTGCCCAACTGCAGCGGCAACCAGTCGAGCGCTGCATCGCGCTGCAGCTCATCCACGCCATCGATGATGAGCACAAAGAAGCGCTGTTGACGTCCCAGGATCTCACGAATGACGCCAGCATAAGCAGAAAGTGTCTACGAAAAAAATATGGGAATGTTATAATTGAAGATTTAATGTAAAAACAAACTGGTTCTTACATGTGGCACTTGGCATTGTTGTCCGGTCTCTAGAACAGACATCTGATTGGCAATGGAGCCAAGCAGTGAGGTGAGATCCGAGGAACGAGCGCTCAGGTTGGCATACCTAAGAAGAAAGTACAAAATTAATGAAAGTCAGAAGACGAAATGCTGGGTGGGCAAGTGCTGAAAAGCAGCGGTGTCTTACAAAAATATCAACCTCCTAGCTCTTACATTATGAACAATGTGTTATAAGTTCATTGAGTCTGTCAGTCCGTTAGTCAGTTAGTTCTCAAGAAATAATCCCAAATAAAATAGGCACTCACCTGAGTACAAGCTGCGCTTCTGGCTTCCAGCGATGTACGTTCTCCATGATCTTGGACACTAGCACACTCTTTCCGCTGCCACGCGCTCCGGACACTACCAAAGGCTGTGCAGTAGCATCGCGTATGTAACGCTTCACATCGTTCATAATGTCAAAATTGGCCGAGTTTTGTGCGAGTAGCTTGGAGTAGTGTCCAATGAGCTGGAGCTCTTCGAGCAGCACACGATCCACGCCCAGCGTGTTGTGGGCAATGCTCTTCTGATGATGCTCCTCAAAGATGCCCGCCAACGATTTGTCCAATAAACTTTCAATCACCGCCGATAGCTCATCGTCCAGTATATTCATAGTGGGCAGCAGCCGAATGAGATTCTTTTCGCACAACTGATTCTTAAGCTCTGCATATATGCGGGTGATACGACGCAACACCTCTAGCTCCAGTTGGCTGGCATTGTCGGGTGCACGGGAATATTGAGCACCCGTCTGTATCCAAATGCAACGCTTAGCGAGCTCCTGGCTCATCAGGACTGTGTTGTTAATCTCCTGCTCCACCACTGTGGTCAGATACGAGTCCTTCACATCGTCGGAGAACAGACGCAACAGTACCGCAAGCAGTTCATTCAATTCCCCATTCACCTGACTCGAATACGGATCGATTTGTTGGGTGTACAGACGATGACACATCGGCTGATACGAGTTGTCAATGGTATACCATTTCTCCAGCAGCAATTTCTCAGCGTCGCTCGCCGCACTGAGTACCGAGGTAAAGTCCTGACTCTCGATGGTCAGCGGTAGCATTGGGGTGCCCAGTGTGGAGCCCAAAAAGAGAATGGGTATAATGTAGGCACCAGCCACATGGCGTGTAATCTCACACAGACAATTGGCTGCCTCCTCGTGTCCTCCCTGAGCTTCTAGTGGTGTTTGCGTCCAGCGCTTTACCTCTTGCAGCCGAGAGAAATCTTTTTTGGCATTGCCATTGCCTTGATCGTGATGTGTGCTCCCCGTTCCCGCCGCCGTCTCCTTGGAGCATGTGTCGCTGTCATGGACATCGGCAATGATGAAATCGAATCCCTTGTTTTGGCACTTGCTTTTGAAATGTTTGTACAGACTGTAGATGACACGCTTGTGCTTCTTGTACTCGGTGCTGTTGTCCGCCAATATATAGATTACAATCTTCTTGTCCCGTTCGATCTTGCGACCCCCGGGCGGCGGTTTGCCCTGCAGCATGCTCAGATTGCCCATCCCAGGACTGGCCGTAGCCACATCACTGGGCGCCTGTGCTGCCTGTGGTGTGCTAGCATCTACAAGTGAGTTAAGGAGGAACATTAGGAGATGTTGAATTTATTTTTGCAGCTTACTTACCCTTTTCTGTGGCATTGGGCTTTTGCTGTGTGGACTGCTGTTGTGGCTGTTGTTGCTGCTTTTGGGCATTGCCATTGGTATCTTGTGACTGCGTTGACTCCGGCAACGCCTCCACATCTGCCAATGGAGCTCGCTTTGCGCTCGTCTCTTGCGTTTCGTTGCCCAGCAGCGGATCCTTCTTGTCCGCACTGCTCTCTAGATACGGTGGGGAGCTGTCATGCGATATAAGAAATGAGGCATTAGTTTAAAGTTTATTATTAAACTCAACCGGTACTTACTCATCTGACTTTTCCGAGGAGCTATCCTTGTCCTTTTTCTTCTTCTGCCCCGAACTGCAGACGTTACCCATATTTAGAAATTCTCCTCTTCAGCCTCTCACTTATTTCAACTCTGGGTTTATCTTAAAATTGACTAATGTCCTGTAATGTAATAGAATGATGGAGAAAATTAGTTAATGGATCTCTATATCTCATTACTCCTATGAAAATTCATATATATGTATATAATTTTTTAGAAAAAAATGTTTATATATTTTATTTCATTAAAATTTTGATACCCTTTATTTTTTTATTTTAGGATTTAAGAGCTTTGAACTAAGTAAACTTTCAGCAGCCTTTACAATTCAATTCGAGTATTTGATAAAGCTTTTTTTGAAGCTGCTCCAATAAGTAGACTACATATTAATAGTATAATCTTGAGAGTGAAGCAATATTGTAAAGTACTTACCATATAATAGTATAGTTTAAGGACAAATTAGAATCATAACAAATAGCAATGACTTTTTGTCCTATAAAAAATTTCAGAATTTAAGCGCATCTTGGATATCTATTGTAAGTTCTGAATAAACTCCCCAACATATCGTAAACTGGCCACACTGGAGTAGCAACAATTTTGGGTTTACAGCGTATCTCGGGGGACACATTAATGTGTATGTTCGCCTGAGGTCCTCAAGTGCCCGTATATCGATTAACTCTGCTGTGTTAGCATTTGAAAATGCCTAGGCTTGAATTTTATGCCAGGTACACATAAAACACTAGACAGGGACAGGAGCGGTAGAAGGGGGCACTGAACTCGGCAAATAAAATACACACTGTAGTTCTTACTCGAGTAAATGTATCAGCTTATAGATAGATTGGATAAAGATTACAAAGCTACTTATGCATATTAAAGCTGTCATGAGATATATAAATATTTAAACTATTTGAACATTTTTGCGTCCTTCCACTTTTCACAACAGGTCAATGACAAAAACAACAAGAAACGGAAAAAGCGGGGAGCAAAAAAGAGTGCATTAAATACGTCCTGCGACAGATAGAACGCAAGAGGGAGAGCGAACAAAATGTCGCAAAGCGAGCGCCAGCGCAAAGAGAGAGCGAGTGTAAAACAATTTAAGAGAGCATAAAATCTCTCTGAACGCATGCTCTCTGTGCAAGTTCTATAGAGATTTTGTGCGTTTGAATTGGCATTGGCGTTAATCAAGTAGCCGCCAGCCTGCCTGCCTAGTTGGGTGGGTGGTTTGGGGTAGTAGGGTGGGTAGGTTTGCCTGGTGGATTGGTGTATTGGTGGGTTCGTTGGTCTGCTCTGGTCTTGGTCTGGATTTTTGTGTACACGCTTGAAAATTGTTGACGCGCAAACGGCTGGAGCACCCGCCCGCAACCCTCTCTTTTATCCACACAACACACAGAACTTATGCGCTTCCTATTGTTTTTTCATATTTTTCTTAAATTAAATAGTATATTTATTGGATATCAAAATATGTTCAATCGCGCTACATTTTGTTGTTGGTTTTTGCTTCAGTTGTGCTATAAATAAACGCGTTTTATATATAAATTTTCAATTTTTTTTATCTGGCCTTTCTTTGGGTTCGACATTTTGTCGCGCATTTGTCGCATACAACATTGCGTTGTTGTTGTCTTATTTCAAATTTCTCAATAGCAATTAATATGTCACAGCATTCCTTTAATCATCATAATCATGTTCGTTTTCGATTTGAATTTTATTTTAAATAATCTTTTTTTATTTTGCGCATATGCCACTTACACTGAGTTGTGTGTGTATATGTGTTTGAACAAGTGTGTGTCTGTGTGTGTATGCATCGCTTAGTTGGTTATTTGATTTATTTAAATACACACATTTCTCTGGCACTTACTTTTCTTTACGCGCTTTTCGCCACACGCCTCCCTCTCGTTGCACGCCTTCTCCGCCTCGCTCTGCCCCACACCCCGCACTAATAATAATAATTCTAATAAACCATTTCCACCCACACTGCACTTGCACTTGCCGTTTTTTGTTTTTGTTTCGCTATTTTTGCTGTTGCTTTTCTTTTTTCACTTCTTTTTTTTTTGATTATTCAAAGCGCTTTCAATTAATTGCTTAATCAAAACGTTCGCTTCACATTTGCACTAAGACATTTTCGACGCACATACACATAAAAAAAAAACAACTGTTTTTCTGCTCTTTCTTTTTTTAGCCTGTGTTTTTTTCTTTGATTTTTCAGTTGTGCGCGGTTTTGGGTTAGTTTTTCCCGTTTTTTGTGCGTTTCGCTCCGTGCCGTGCGTCGTTCTGCCTGCTGAGCGTTGGAAAATTTCTCGACGCCAACAAACGACGAAAGCTTCAACGGCCAAAGAGCTTTCACACTCTCCCAGAAGTTCTCACCGTTCTCGTAGGTGAGCGAGCAAGCGAGGGCTGCATTGCTTAAGGAAAAACGTAGTGGGCAGCAGAATGCAAAAACAAAAAATGTAGCAACACTTTCAACAGTTATATGAGTCTTCTTTATATTGCGTAGAAATTTGTGAAAGCTTTTACTGATTGACAGCGACACCCAATAATAGGCTGCATTATTTGCTCATTACTACCAGACAGCTGATATGTTTTAAAATTTAGTTAAGAATAAATACTTATTATTTTAAAAATATTAATTCCTTATAATGCAAAATTGAATAATTATTCAATTCCATTAATAGATAGGAATACCAATTGGAGAATTCAAATTACATGCAACTAGTCAGATTGGATTTTAAGAATTTAATTAGTTATAGTTTAATAGGTTTAGGACATAAAGTTGACTAATATACTATTCATAAGATTTTTATAATTTATAAAACATCTGTGTTTACTGTTAACTTTTAAAATATCTTAGCTCGGACACAAACCAATAGCTGATGAACCCCTCAACGGATTTATCCTGCATCTCTCAGCGGGCACTATTGAGACAGTTGGATGCTGTTGCTCTCGCCAAAGTGTCAGAGAAGACAGAAAGAGCGAAATGAGCTAAAGAATTTCAGCAGCTGGGCTGCATTTCGTGTTGTTTCGCCAAAGTGTGCAGTTTGCAATTGGCAAAAATTTCCTGCAAATTGATTAAAATTAATCAATATATTTGCTAAAAAATGCAGAAGTTGTAAGCGAGCACAAATCAAAAGATTAATCTCCAAACGGGAAAAAAATTATTACCGACAATTGGAAAATACAAAATTCAAAAAATGAATCGCCTGCTGTTGCAGTGTCTGGTGGCAATGATACTCGTCTACACAGGTAAAGGATTACGCTGAAAATAAAATCAGGAAGTTATCATATCCAAGATTGATAATCAAACAAATTGCGAAATTCCGTTAAAAAGTTGTAAAATAAGTTGAAATGAAATGGATGAAATGCTGTTAACTGAAAAATGTATATGCTGATGGTTATATAAGCGAATAAGCATTGCGCAGGTCCAAAATCCAAACCCAGACCAACTGACTGACAGTCTGAATGAGATGTGCCAAGACGGGGACATCAACAGAAAATGGGTCAATGTTTTTGTGGGAAAACTCAGCTTACCCCTATTTCTGTTGTGTGTGTGACGAAGACGGGAATCAAAACAAACAACGCAAATCCTGGAGGGTGACTAGCATCACTCTAAACGTCATCTCCCATCTCCTCTCATTTACTTGCAGTCATCTCTGTACCCACCAGCAGTAGCATCACAACTACATCGAGCATTGCTGCTGCGGCTGGACAACAAACCACCACGGAGATACCGCAACAGGATGACGATGATGATGATTGGGATGAGGGGGACGACTCGCTGGAATCCGATGATGATGGACGTGTTTACAAAAATCCTCGCAACTCCCCGTCCACTGAATGTCCGCGCGATGAGGAGCAGGCCACTCTGCTTGGACAGAAGTGCTTGCGCAAATGCTCCTCGGATGAGGATTGCAAGAGCAAGAAAAAGAAATGCCTCTGCGATGGTGTCTGCGGAAATTCCTGTATCAAGCCAGGTAAGTTACGAGTACACCTAATGCTTCTTTGTAATAGTTTATTTTATTTTCGAATATAGACCGTGAGTGTCCGGAGCTGGCGCAGCCAAGCTTGGGTCAGGTTACAGTTGGAGGACGACACTTTGGCGCACGCGCTTCCTATGCTTGTCCACATGGCTATCATGTGGTTGGACTGCAGAGTCGCCTCTGTCAGGCCGATGGCAACTGGGCAGGCGCTGAGCCAGCCTGCAAACAGAATAGTAAGTATACGACTAATAAGTCCTGAAGAAATTCTTGATTTCTAGAATTCCTTCACTTCACAGTTTACTGCCTGAAGCCGCCACAGATTGAACACGCTCGTAACTCTGCGTTACCCGAGCAGGAGACTTTTGATTTGGACTCGACGGTGCAGTATCATTGCCACACAGGATATGTGACCAATGGATTCCCACGAGCCAAGTGCTTGGCCATCGATAATCAAGCCAGCTGGTACGGACCGGACATTCAATGCGAACGTAAGTGAATTATCTCAAACATTTTCTCAAAAAATCTCTCTAATACTGGAAAAACCTTCGATTGCAGCTCGTTCCTGTGGCCAACCTCCAGATCCTGCCTATGGCTGGCATGCCGGCGAATGTTACACTTACGGTTGCAAGATCACCTACAATTGTGGCACCGGCTACGAGCTGGTAGGCAAACATGAGCGCTACTGTCAATCGGACGGCTCTTGGGCGCCTAAGGAGCTCCCCACTTGTGTCTGTGAGTATTATGATTACAACAAATATTGAATCACTTTTTTAATTTATGTTAACTTATTATTATTTCACAATTCCTTTCCCGCACATCGAAAAGCGGATAGCGCAAATGTAACCACAACCCCAGCGTCACTTCCAATTTGAATTCAAATCCGTTGATAAAAAGACACTTAAATTCAACTTGAACTAAACTGAAAGTCAGCTCGAAATGTGTGCGGTTGATTGACCTCGAAAACTTTTCAATAATCCCTTGTTAATAGCGTCGTTCTACTTTCAATAATAGAGTTTAACCTAACATAACCAGGAAAAATAATAAAGCAAAAACGAAAAGTATTAAAGAATATTCCCAAAAGCAAACACTATCACAATGTTTACAACTAAAATGTTACAAATTTAATTGCAAAAGTTGTTGTTGTTGGCCTATAAATGTTAATTGAATCAATAAAAGTTACCACAAATCTTAAGAAAACTTACTAAACCAAAAACCTACAGTTGTTTTATTTCTTGGCAATGATTCGTGACCTAGCTCTCTGAATGGTCTACCAAGATTAAGATTTGTGGTAACATTTAGCCATCCTTCCCAGGGGCTCTACAGAAATGTCCGATTAATCCTGAAAACTTGGTTAAACCTTGTAGAACTTAATCACTCAATCGGATCAAATCTATTCTAATTCATGTCTTCATCCATCCTCTTTCAGTGGTTACTTCTGTGGTCTGTCCCACGCCAGAAAATCCAAAAAATGGCAAGGCTACCTACACCACCTTGGCCTACAATTCCGTGGTCAGCTATGAGTGTCGTTATGGTTATACTCTAGTCGGTGAGAGTTCCAGTCGCTGCGGTGCTAGTGCTAAATGGAGCGGCACAGTTCCTAGCTGCAAGGGTAAGCAAGCTATTCTAATCGCGATGATGATAGAGCTTATCAAATACATCCCACAGAGATTAACTGTGGACATCCCGGCGTGCTTTATAATGGCTGGATTGAGAACATTGAGGCAGGCACTGGATTGGGTGCCAGCATTATCTTCCGTTGCCAGCCAGAGATGTTGATCAATGGCTTGGGATCGAGCGTCTGTCAGATTGATGGACGTTGGCGCAACGCTTTACCCGAATGTTTGGCACCTTGTGTGGTGCCCACCATATCGCAGGGATTCGTCATACCCATTGAGATAACCACAGATGAGAATGGCACCACGATTATCACACAGACAACGACAACAACACAATCTCCGACACAAATCATAGGTGGAGTGGAGAAGGTAAAGCATGGTACGGCGCTGGAAGTCAAATGTGATGAGAACTACGAATTTCCTGTCTCTCTGCTAAGTCCACCGACTTGCAACAATGGCACTTGGAGCATTATTCCACGATGTGTGCCTGCACGTTGCAAGAATATGCCTCGTCCTCCCAAGCATGGCATGGTTATGGCACCAAAGACAGAGCACGGCATGAAAGCGCGTTTCAAGTGCAAGGATGGATTCAAATTGGTCAGTCCCGAGGGCAAGGATGTAACTGATCCGCATGATTATGTTCTAACGTGTTCCTTTGGCAACTGGACGGGAGAAACACCGAAGTGTGATGAGGTATTTTGCTCTTTTCCTGGCTACATTCCCAATGGCAAAGTGTTGCTGGTTGGCAACATGGGTCTCTACGATTACCGGCCATATGTGAAGAAGATTGTCAACAATAAGCAGATCATGTACGACTGCGACAAGGGCTACGTGTTGGAGGTAAGTCATTCAAGAAGTTCCTACTAGGGATGTTGATCCTGTTTTTTAGGTTGGCCCTCCAGGTGCTACTTGCGTGGGTGGCAAGTGGCGACCCTTGGATCTACCGCAGTGTCTGCTTGGTCAGCATCCACGTTTGCGATGGAATCGTCGACGACGTCGTTCTCTGGAGTTGCGACAACTGCGATCCGTTTTTTTGCTTCGCCGTCAGCGTGAGCTGCAGCGACAACTTCTGGAGCATCAAATTCATCAGTTGCCTGAAAGTAAAAATGCCGAGGGATTTCAAGTGCCAACTTTTTTAATTTTTTACTGTGTTTGCAGGCACAGCTGTCGAGACAAGGGGACAACGCTTTAAGCGTGGCACCCAAGCCCTCAATCCCTCGGACATAGATCTGGCCTACTCCAAATACTATCAGAAAATCAAGGAACGCTATCAGCGCTATGTTCGCAAGATTCTTGGTCGCAATCGTCCCTACACATCGACGACAAGCTCTCAGGATGGTCGCTGGTACAATCACTACAATAGTCCGGAGCTGGTAATGACACGCCAAGGAAATCACAATTGGCGCAATGCCGAGAACTATCCCGAGTCCTCTGCACCATTGCCGAGCATCCATCACAATCGTCTGCAAGTGGAGCACAGCTCGAATGTGGCACCAGCTTCTACAGTTTCGCGCAAACTAGATCTCATCGAGCAATTGAAATCGCAGATTGCAGATCGCAGACGTCGACGCAAACGCAGCACCAGCATTAGTTCCTCTCCACCGCCTGCGGCAACATTACCCGATGTCGATTTAGACACCAGTGATGGTGGAGAAACCAGTCGCACTGCGGGTGGCAAGCGGTTACGTGGACCTTGCGAGGATCTCGACTGGGATTCGTTTGCCAACATCACCACAATCCGACCAGGTAAAGCGCCGGGTAGAAATTCAGTGGGCATTATGTTGCAGTTGGAGTGCAATGCGGGCTTTAAGCTAAACATCAAGGGCGAAAATGCAACGGCGCGTTGCATTCGCGGTATCTGGAAACCCGATACGCCCAAGTGCATGTCTGCACCTTGTTTGGTGCCGGCGGTGGAGCATGGCAAATACTACAAGGTGGAGCCGCATACTAAGCAACTGAGCGACAAACCCTCGCTGACACCGCTCTCCACTTACGAGGAGATTCAATCCAATGAGTTTATCACGCTTGAGTGTCAGGATGGCTTCAATATTCAGGTTTGTTGAACACTCAAGGGTTGGATACACTTAACTGAGGTTTCATCTCTTGTTTAGGGCTCTGCTCAATTGCGTTGCGCCCATGGCTCCTGGTCAGTGAATGCTTTCTCTGAGTGCACTTCGGTACCCTGCACCCTGCCCAATATACCAGGGGTCATCTATGAGGCAAGTTATCCGCTTAGTAAATCCTGTCCTGCAGCATCCTTGCCTAACCTAAGCTCCTCCCTAGGGCGGTTATCGCGCCGGCCTAACCATCGGTCATGGCAGCACAGTCAGCGTTCGCTGTGAGCTCTCCACCAATGCCAATCCCATTGAGATGTCCTGTCACAAGGGCGTACTCACTCCCCCAGCATACCCTGCGAGTCCGGACTACGCAAATCCCGTGAGGAACTGGAGCATGCCACGCCCACACCTACGACACACAGCAAAATCGAACACAACGAGCTGGACGATCACAATCATCACAACAACCATCACGACAACAATACGGATGAGCATTCCGACGAAAAGTTGTGTGGACATCCCAGTCTATTAGACAACGCCATGGTATACAAGTAAGTAACAAAAGGAATAGATAGGACTCGCCTTGAATCTGTTAACTTGTTCAGGAATGCCGATGCTGAGAACGATGGTTTCTTTGAGAGCGGTACCGAGATCTTCTTCAACTGCATACCTAATGCAGCCGGAGATCGTCAAACATGGCGTATAATTTGCGACAATGGCCAATGGATAGGACGCTCTTACAACTGCGGTAAGTATTTTAAATCTTATTACATTAATTTATCTTCTAATTTTAATCACGTTACAGAAAATGGCACATGCTCGTTTAAGAACAATGAACCGAATGTGGTCAGTTTTTACAACGATCTGGAGATACGCGAGGACATTGTGGATTTTCCGCCTGGCGCCACGATCATATCTAGGTTCGTTCAGCACCCTGTGAATTCAATAACAAAGTCATTAACTCCGCTTCCTACTCTCTTATAGGTGCGTGGACATTGGCAAGTTCTCGATGACTGGCAGCCATGAGCGAACCTGCATTCACTCAGAGTGGACAAACACAAAGCCCGTATGCTCGGGTTTAAATCAGGAGAATGACTATGCGAGTATGTATTGAAGCTGAAAATAAAATCGTTGGTTTTTATACCCGCTACCCATAGGGTAGAAGGGTATTATAACTTTGTGCCGGAAATGTATGTAACAGGTAGAAGGAGGCATCTCCGACCCTATAAAGTATATATATTCTTGATCAGCGTCAACAGCCGAGACGATATAGCCATGTCCGTCTGTCCGTATGAAACACTGGATCTCAGAGACTATAAGAGATAGAGCTATAATTTTTTTTTCGACAGCATTTGTTATATTTGCACGCAGTTCAAGTTTGTTTCAAATTTTTTCCACGCCCACTTCCGCCCCCGCAAATCAAAAAATCGAATAAGAAGCGTAATTTTAAAGCTAGTTCCGAATTTTGGTATATATAATATCAACTATAGTATTTATGATTCCTGAAAATTTGGTTGCGATCAGATAAAAATTGTCGAAGTTATTAAATAAATACTTTTGTATGGGCAAAAACGCCAACTTACCAACCAATCTGGTATATTGTGCCGTCTATGGTATATTTTGAATACGGTACTATGTCGATATACCAAATATACCATTTGGTATATTTTTAGTATTTTTACAGTATATTCGGTATATTATGAGAAAATATCGCAAAATATATTTCTTTTATTCAAAATGGGTAGCGGGTATCTCACAGTCGAGTACACTCGACTGTAGCTTTCTTACTTGTTTTTAATACCGCAATGGTTTTTAAGCTTTAATGTTATTTTAAAGCATCTATTGATTAATTCGAAACTAAATAAGTAAAAAAACAAACAATTTACAATTGCTGGATCGTAAAAATTCGAGGTTGAGCGATTTTATTTAATGCTTTCTTAGACATATAATGTAAAATATATCAGCTGAAAATTAATTTGCATACTATAATATTTTATAATATATTACTATTATTAAAAAAGATATCTAGTACAATCGCATTAATAGCACCCCGTCATGAAACTTACTTTTGCAGTGGAGAAGGCACCCACCATCCTTTTTCGCCACAAGAACGGACCGATAGCGCAGAGCAACGATGGCAAGCTGATTGTTTATCCCGGGACAACAGTGCACATGGAATGCCTGTGGATGCGACGCTTTGGAAATCCAAAATGGAATGTCAGTCACACTTTCAAGTGGGTAGCATGAAGATCTGTTAGTTTATTTATTTTGTGAGTCGCATTCTAATTGTATTATTTCAATATCCTTTTCGCTATTTGTTTTACGGGGCATGCCAGGAACTACACCGAAGGTTGGGTAACCGAAGCAGATGAAGGACGTGACTCAACACTAGAGTATCGTCTAAGTGTGTTCGATGCCCAGGCGGAGGATTCCGGGATTTATTCATGCATGACACCGGCACGACATGAGCATGCTGTTGAGGTGGTGGTGAAGGCAATCAATTGCCCGGAGATACCAATAAGACGGGGCTTGATCGTGAATACAAACGATACGAAGCTGAGCACCCGTGTGCTGTTGTCCTGTTCGAATGGCAACTCGTTGTTTGGCGCATCGGAGCTGTTTTGCTTGCCAAGTGGCAATTGGAGCGCCCTGTTGCCGGTTTGCGAGAGTGTGGAGTGTGGCGATATACCGCTGATGCCGAACAATGTGAGCTCACCGCGCGTCTCTGTGCTATCGCGAGAGGTGGGCGGTCGAGCGGCATTCTCCTGTTCATCGGGTTACGGATTGCGCGGCCCCACCGAGGCCATCTGTTTGCCGACAGGCGAATGGGCGACACCGTTTCCCACCTGTGTGGAAGTGCAATGCGATAATCCCGGTGCACCGCAAAACGGTTACGCCCAAGGGTCGGCACCATATCGTGCCGGCGATGTGGTTCAATTCAATTGCAACCCGGAATATATGATGCAAGGTCAGCCAATAATTGCCTGTCAGGATAACGGACGCTGGTCCGGCGGTCTGCCCAAATGTGTGCAGGCCTGTTCGTATCCCGGCACCGCAATCAGCGGTCGCATGTCCTCCGTTAAATTCTACTACGCCATTGGTGAGAGTATCACGTTCACCTGCGATGCTGGCTTAGAGTTGCGCGGTTCCAAAGTGCTCAAGTGCATGAAGAATGGTAAATGGTCCAGTGCCATACCTACTTGTGTGGCCAACGATGCCCCACCTGGCGGCATTGGTGTTGGCGGCACAGCCATTGGCAACAATAAGCATCTGGCAACCATGGGTTAAAAATGATTTCTTTTGTGGAAAGTTGAGTAACAAAAATCAAAGTGATACTAATACATATACAACAAAATCTACTAACTAAATGCACACATTCGAAAAACAGACGCACACACACTCGAGTATTCTCTAAATACTGGATATTCGCGCAATTCTAACAATAATTGTAATTGTATTACGTCGTCATTTTAATATTAATAAATGTTCAATTAAAAATACGCTTCACTATACAACTCACTCGCAAGTTGGCGCCAAAACTACCGATCTTCTCTGTTGCTGTTAACTAACAGAAGAAATGAACTGCTGTTAACAGTGTCGTTTGAGTTTAACAGTAGAGCCAATATATCATTTGTAATATTTACAACTGTAAAAAATATTTCAAAACTCACAAAAAATATAAAAATACATATATTATTTTTAAGCTTTTACTATATGATTTTATCAAGTACAACAAATTTATTTACATTTTACCTGTATAAACATTTTGAATGCATGTTTAACAGCACACCGCTGCACAGGTTCGTTCACAACACGGTTCCAGTTCCGCATTACGTTCGTTCCGCAGCGGAGCGGCTCTCTGGTGCGAGTCGCGACTCGCGAGCGGCCGTACGTTCATTTGTTTTTCCACGTCTGAGAGTGTGGCACGTCGTGTGGGTGGTGTGCGCGTGAAACGACGACGACGGGAACCTTTCGTTTTTCGCGTTTTGTTTTTGTACATAAATTTCGAACACAAAAAATACGTCTAATAATTGTGTATATAATCTATGTATAGTGTAGTTAATTTTGCAAATAAACAACAAAAAATAAGTAATCAATTTACAACAGAAATCACAACAACAACACTGCTGACCCAATGTCATGTAACAGCCAAAAACCAATAAAAACACAACAACCAAATCATTCATTATAGAAACGTGCAAAAAACGTGCGTCAGTATATGTGTGTATGTGTATAAGTACGTGTGTGCGTGAGTGTGAGTGTGTACTAGTGTGTGTTTTGTTGTTGTTGCTGCCCGCTCAGGACGAATTTAAAATTAGCTAATCAATTAAATTTAAGGTAAGTTATTAAAATGCATTTATACACACAACAAAAACAAAAAAATAAAAACGAGAACGAACAGCTGACGCATGCACAAATACAATCACAACAGTGCGCAATTATCTGTGACAGGCAAAACAGGCACAAATACACTTACAAATAAAACGTAATGAGAAAAAAAAAACATTACCTTGCCTAAACCCCTCTCCCTCCCTCCACAACCCCTTACACAGGCCCCGGCCCCTTTTGGCAGCAGCAGCCAACGCTTCAAGGGCGATGAACTACAACAACAACAGCAGCCAGGCAGCAGCAGCAACAGAAGAAGAACAAAAACACAAAAAGCAAAGTCACAAAGTGTGACAAAAGCTTTTGTGTTGCGTTTCGTGATTTGCTTTCAATTTTGCACGTTGCTATTGTTGTTGCTGTTACAGCTGCTGCACTATTTTTGTGTGAGCGCAGATTTGAATTTGTGGGCGTTGAAATGACGTGATAACAGCAATGTTTAGCCATACCTTGTTTATGCTAGAAAATCTGTGATAACTCATATTGTTGTTGTTAGTGTTGCTGCCGTCGTCGTCAATGCCACCCCACGTTACGTTTTTTTTTGTTTTTGCTCTGCCGCTGCTCTCTTACTGCTGTGTTGTGTGTGTTACTGCAAGTCTGAAGCACGCAGGCCCCGACACGCGCGCAACAGTATACGACGAGTATAGTCAACGCTGACGCGCCAACGACGGCGTAGGCAGCGGCACAGCAGCAACAGTAGCATAAATGTCAGTGTGTTAGTGGGGGGCCCGCTAAGCAGACTGTTACTCTTGATGTTGTTGGTCTTACTATTGTGTTGCTCCTGTTATTGCTCGTACTGCTGCTGCTTTGATTGTTGTTGGTGTTATTGCTCTTGATGATGCTGATGCTGTTATTGCTCTTACGGCTGCTGTAGTTGTTGCTCCTACTGTTGTTATAGTTGCTGTTCTGCTGTTGTTGTTATTGCTCTTGGCTGTTGTTCTGCTACGTTCTGTTACGTATCTCAATACAAATACTTGTTTGCTCTGTTTTTTGTTCGTTTTTTGAAGTGCGTCGTAAGTAAATTGGGTCAATGTTGCCATTTGACCCTATCTTCGAAATTTGTTATTCGTTGCTTCGACAACACAGATCAGATCATTGCTAGAAAGCATCAAGGAGAAACTTTTCGTTGCTGATGATTTATGCCCATATATATAAATATATGTATTTTGTATTTTTAATGTGACGCATTTACACGTTGAAAAATCATTAACAGTAGTTGATTTATTGGTCAAAAAAATTATTACCAACCATTCGTTTACTTGGGGCGCGGCCAGTCTACTTAATGCAAATAATAATAATAATGTGCGCACAGACTACATTTAAGTAACAGTTGTCATTGTTATTGTTATCAGCACATGAATAAACTTTGTTTAACGCCATTAATGATGTAATATTTTTAGTGCTTCGCCATGCTGAGATTACGGATTAAGATAAGCTGAGAATGTGCTGCGTTGTATGTGTTATCGATAAGCGGAATCAATCTCTAATCGGTCGCTGTTATGCCCATGCTATGTTTTACTCATTGCGTCAGTGGTGAGGGAGGAATAAGATGATCAATCACAAAGCGTGGCGAGCACTGGACTTTGCTTTTCTTCTTAGCTTTTTGGCCACAATTGGCATCTTTTGTTCTGTGATTTCTGCTATTTAAGGCGGCGGCTGCTGCTTTGTTTATTGTTCTGCGTGAATCTGGCCAGGGGCCAATGCACTGTTCAAACACCGTGTGTAAACATAGTATATACATAATTGTGTTTAACATGCCCTGCACTCAAATGTTAAAACGTTAATTGACTGTTATCGATAACAGCTGCTGATCACACTGCACTTCCCCTTTCTGCCGCTCTCCACGCACACTTGTCTGTCTATTTATTTACAAGCAGACAAAAGACGCTGCCAACTCATTGTCATTGTCGTCGACATGTCTGCGCCTTTGTCTCTGCTCTACCTGCATTTACTTTGAATCATGCACACACACAAACACTCATAGAGACGTACTTGTTTACCTACAGTTCAAATCGCAGCTGTCTTTTTTGACCTGTCTCAACACGGTGTTAAACCTTCTTAATGCCTTTATAAGTAGCGGTTAAAAAATATTCTTGGAATTTTTATAGCAACCCAAAGAAATATATATATTTATAACATATGGATATGCGCTTTATTATCTATGCAGTGCGCCGACGCGCGGCTTTTGTCAGTTAACGGGTCTGCTTTCTTATCTCTCATATAGTATTGTAGTCTCTCAACCCAGCCGCATTTACACTACGCTTATCTGCTTTTTTTGTTTTTTATTATTATTGTTTTGACGAGGCCGTTAGTGTTTTTGTTTGCTTGTTGTTGAATGTGGCAGAAATGCTGGCACACGTCATAAGAATAAATATAGAAAGAAAAAAACTATTCACTCAAACTGATTTTTTTATCAGCAACTAGTAACAAGTAATTGAAGCGTAACAACGCCTGATCGATTCCCTCTCTTCATCTTTGAGGCGGCGACCAGAGTTACCAAAGGGCTCAAAATCAATTGCCATTGTTTGAACACTACGACATTTTCTCAGCACTTAAAGGGTAAAGTATTAAACGTGTTTGTAATTACTTATTAAATTATATATACGATATAAGCCTTCTGTTAGATTAGAGGTGAACCGTAGAGCGACTAAAACTGAAACCCGCACATCTGTCGTTTTTCTCACAAGCTTAAATTATTTCTATGAGATTTATTATGTCTGACTGTGGCAAGCGATATGTGCTAACAATTTTCTCTTCAATTACTTAGTGTTACAACAAACGTTACAAAAAAAACTCATAAATATCGCAACAGGCTATTAAGCTGGTTTTAGCATGATCGATATTTAAAGCCAGGGTTATTATCGAGCAAGGCTTTGGCATTAAATGTTTATTAACAGACGCCCAGGCTGTTAAAAGTAACATTTATCTGTTAATTCCGCTTTGTTGTGTTGCGCTTGTGTGTGGATAGCAATCGAATTGATTTGAAACAATTCGTATAATTGAGCTTTGCTCTAAATGATCAACGCGATTCACTGGGCGTAACGCCACCCAATGCAGCCCCACAATCGAACAACTAGCAAACAGACCTCGTGTTCGTTTCATATTGTTTTTTTTTTATAGTAAGTGGAATACGTAATTGTTGTCAATACATTTCAATTTGAGGCGCCAATTGAATTTAAATTTGTAACAGTATTTGTTTTTGCGCAAATTTTAGTTTAATAACTTCCCAGGAAACGACCTTCAGTCTCTATATAGCGGGGCAACAAACGAACTGATGGCGTTGTTCCCAATTCCCAATTCACAATAAAAATCAAAACAATCTTCCTCCCACTCTTTCTACACACTCTTTGATTTAATAAACACATATCTTATGTCCCAGACAATAAACAAAGAATAAAATGTTTGAGTTTAGTGCGAAGTCGATCGGCTCAGCTATCAGCTGACCTAGAAACTTCATAGATATCACAAATTCGTATTAATTAAATTGATGACGTTCCGAATAATTTTTTTTTTTTTATTTTTCGATTTTTTGTTAAATAATCGAAGAAAGAGCGACCTTTGTTTTTCATTTGCTTAAATTAATGTGTTGCATTTGTTTTTGGCCTTTCTGATTTACTCTATAGTCGATATACCCCTTTTCAGCATGATCTTTAGATTTATACAGCGCATAAAAATTCCCCTCAAATAATTGTGAACGATGTTTTCGTTTTGTTTTGTTTTATTTTGCGTTCTGTGAATATTAATGTACATATATTTCTATATACATAGTTGGCACCTATGACGTCATAAGGCCCCAGGTGAAAGCAGTTTCATCACTAGCGACAACGCAAAAAACGAAGAAAAATACTACAAAATATTTACACAGTCAGTAGTGCGAAATTATGTTATGTATGTTGCTCTCTCTTTCTCTGACACGATCATCATGATCCTTGACGTAGCGTCAAATGATCAACATCTTGCATGAGTCATTGTGCATGACATGGGGCAATGCTTTGTTTGCCGAGTGGGTTGACAATGTGGGTGGTGCGATGTTATGAGGAGCGGGGGGAATAGGATCACGCCACAACAAAATTTGCTTCTATTCGCTCTACAAAATTCTGTAGACGTATGCATGTGTATGTGCGTGCGTGCGTGTGAGGCTTACAAACTTTCAATGAAATTGAATTTTGTACTCTAGCGGTTTATCAGCAGCTGTTCTGCGGCGGCTGCTGCGGCTGATGCCGGATTCCCGAATCCGGTGCCGATTGTGCGCAGCGATGATTTAATGACGAAACATGTTCTGTCATTTAGCATGCAATTACTTAGAAAAACCATAAACCAAGATTAGACGCCATAATAAATAACACGCTCAGCTGCCAGTCTTTTAAACACACATACACAACTTTCACACACATACACATTCAATGTATATGCGCATATTTAATGCCAAATATAGCTATCCCGCATTGTGAGTTTCCTGTTCTCATCTCTTTTTCTTGCACTGTTCATTGCATCCCTCGTATATCTAGCCCTGCTGCAGTTCTTTCAAACGCATATACAGACGCACATACAAGCATACAAATAACGTAACAATTAGAAACAACAACAAACATATGGTAAATAAACGTTCTGTTTCTATTTCTTTTACTCCTACAGAGACCATGCATAAGGAAAAAGTTCTAAGCACACAAAATGCAAATAAAGCAAACAACAAAGAGCATAAATTAAAAAACGGATCAACAAAAGAAAAGAGTGATAAAACAGGTCAGTAATCGATTTGCATACAATGACAAAAATACCGACAATAATTGCTTTTATTGAATCGATTGAATGACAATATCAATAATAGTGTATTGTAGTAGTATATCTTAATTCCATCTACTATGCTAAGTACGATGGAGACACATTTGTTATTTTGATTGATCGTGCGACAGCTCAATGGGCACATAACCTCAATCGATCATATCAACAACTTGTCATGGGCAATGTACATACATAAATGGATAAATGCACTACTATTTACTTAAGCCCAACGCCCTTTGTAGATGATTTATGATGGTGACTCAGCTAGTAACCGGTACAGTCTAGCTTTTCACTAGAAAGCATCAGGAAAATCATAAATAAATACTCGCAATGCGCTGTCTTCTTTGTTCCTCTAGTGGCCAGTTATTAAATCATTCGCGACCGCATCGCTATTTTGCTTGGTTGCTTAGATTGCAGCACAAAGTATCAAAGTTAATCATTTTACCGGACGCTGACAACCAAAATCGCTATATTAATAAAAACCGCTAGGCACGAGGCCTCGGAATGCGTATCATTGACGTCGACGTAGTTCATCCATCCAGCCCCATTGGTAGTTGTGACACGTTTCGCCGGCTTAGATACAAACATACATACACTCACTCACACATAGATGGCGCTATCAGTTTGCGTATTTTCTTGTATTCGCGGGCAGTCACAAAAAAAAAAAAAATTATAAAAAATTGGAGCAGTGCCCGGCCCTATTCTTTCTGGTCTGAACAAAATCACGCGAGCCACGTAATAAGCGATTGATCGCAGTTAGTAGTCCCGACACTTGCCGATAAGATATGGCATTATTTAGACTATAGGCTGCAAAAGACCCCCACTTAAAGAATATTTGTAAGACACTCGAGAAATAGCCGGGGAAAGTCTTTAGCAAAGAGGATAGGTCGATCATATCGTGCGTAATCTTTATCTATAATTGTTTTGTTCAATCTTCTATCTATTTGCAGTTAGTCTGCTGAACAAGAAGGATGACAGCAGTGAATACGATCTGGTGCCGCCCGATGGAGGATGGGGTTGGTTAGTTCTCTTTGGTGCATGTCTGTGCAACATTCTCATTCCGGGTACCATCAAGAGTTTCGGTGTGCTATTCGTTGAGTTCACGGAGGCCTTTGAAGTCTCACAAACGAAGTCGGCCTGGATTCCGGCCTTATGTTATTTCCTGTACAGTTCATTGGGTAAGACTCCACCACTAATTAACAACAGTAGTATCTTTAATTAATTATTTTTCGCGCTCTCTCTCAAGGACCTGTTTCAAGTATTCTGTCAGTCAAGTATTCCTATCGCACGGTAACGTTGATAGGCGCCGTCTCCGCATCCCTGGGCATGATCTTATCATTTTGGGCATCCTCCGTTGGTTACTTATACATAAGGTAGGTCACAACGCAACACAACAACTGGTTATTTCGGCACTGCCAGTTTAACCTGATTCTAATTATTCAAATCGCATCATTAATTAACTTGGGAATCCCTTTCTTTTCGTTAATGTAGTTATGGCGTTCTGGTTGGCATCGGAGCCGGACTTTCATTTCCCCCCACAGTGTACATTGTCACCTCGTACTTCGTGAAGCTGCGCGGTCTGGCCAATGGCCTGTGTATCTCGGGCAGTGCCCTCGGCTCCATCATATTGCCACCTGTGTTGCGTTGGTTGCTGGAGGCGTATGGCTATCGTGGCTCATGCTTGATTATGGGTGGCATCACGTTGAATGTGCTGGTGGGTGCATTGTTCTATGAGCCCGTGGAGCAGCATATGGTGCGTGTACCACGCGCTCGCCAAGCACTAGACGATATTCCCGAAGAGGAGGACATTGGCATTGTGATGAAGTTCGAGAATGTCGATGAGAAGCCAACACCAACGGCTCCGACCGCAGAGACGGATCAGATGGACGAGAAGCATTTGTTGCCATACAATTCACCACCATCACCACTGTATTTGGCAGACGATGCCGATAACAAGCAACAGTTTATACGCAGCGCTTCGGCTGCTGTTGTCCAGAACTATAGCAAGACTGGTGATGAGTTCCAGCCTCGTGCACGCAAGATTAGCACCCCAGTGCGTCTGCCTCAGCGCAATCAGACCTTTACGCCGGGTCAATTGAATTCACAGTCATCATTGTATGCGGTGCCCGAGGGACGCTCCAGCTCCAATCGGCTGGCGGCGAGAAACAGCTCACGCAATCGCCTCTCCAAGCGCTCACCATCAACCAGCAGTTTTCTGTACATCAGCACGCCGTATCACGGCAGCACGTTGTCCTTCCAGCCCAAGGAATTCTCGTCACACTTATCGCTACGCTCGGCGGGCAGTGACAAAGCCGGCGGTGATCATGCCTCATCGGATGCCACTCGAGCGGATGATGTGAAGGGCGGTGGCAAACAGCAGCAAAGTCAACGCAGCAAATTCTTCGATCTAAGCTTGCTTAGAGATCCCATGTACTTGGTCATACTCATCTCGAACTCAACGAACGCCATCAGCTACACCAACTTCATCATTCTGTTGCCCGCCTTTGGCTTAAACCGAGGTTTCGACAAATCCATGGCCGCCTATCTGCTGTCTGTGGTGTCGGCAACGGATTTAATTGGCCGCATTGGTGGTTCGGCACTCTCCGACATGGGTTTCATACCCAAGACATGGTATTTCGTCGGCGGCCTCTCAGTTTCGGGCGTTTCATTGGCATTACTGCCCTTTGCGTACACCTATGGCGCAGTGAGCTTTTGGTGTGCACTCTTTGGTCTCGCATCGGGCATTTATGTGGGCATTACGGCCGTCATAATGGCCGATATGTTGGGCACGGAACGCTTAACTTCATCCTATGGCATCAGCCTCTTTGTCAATGGCATACTGCAGTTGGTGGGTCCGCCACTTTGCAACTATTGGACCGAGTCGGTCAAGGACTACAATCCGCTCTTCCATACGCTCGGCCTGACGCTCCTCGTCGGCGCCAGCTTGTGGTCTTTCATGCCCTGGATTGAACGACGCAAAGCCGAAGAGGAGGCGAAATTGGAGGCGCAACTTGATGAGGAAGCTGTCGATGCTGGTTATTGAAAACCAAAAAGCCAACACCCCACGTACAATTACAATTAGTTGTTAGGCTTTAAATGCGTACAAAAGAAGATGATAAGGAGCAAGACAGAAGTGGGAGATCGCGAGTTGACAGTTGAACGAATGGGGGAATAATATAATGTAATGAAGACGTAGATGATGATGATGATAAAGATGATGATTAGACCTAAAATGGCATTGGAAATTTTGGAAATTGTTAATTTGTTTCTTCCATCAGCTTTTTTTGTCTAACTGTTAAGTCTTAATTATTATATTGTATAATTATTACAATTTATTGTTTACTTAAAATCAATTTATAGCTTAAGCCCAATAACAAATAATATGTGAAAAGTGTGTAGCAGTGAAAATTTAAGAAATGAAAAATATTTTTTCTATAAATATGCTGAAAAACAAAAACAAAAAAACTCAAAAAAAGCAGTAAAAACTGAAAATTAAAAAAGGTATTGGTTGTTTTATTTTTTATCTACTATTTGAACTGACCGCCATTTTAAACAAAACTGCATTGCGTTGAAGTGCGTTCGTTGTGAATGGCAACGGCGTAGTGGGGAACTATCGAAAATTACTTAATATCGATTTTTATGGGAAGCTTGAGGGTTTATTTGCTGACCAAAATTATAATTCCTTTTTGTTCTTTAGTATAATAGACTCTAATTCACACTTAAAGATGATTTCCTTCAGTCATCTTTCCATACAAAATAGTTCTTAAAATTCTATTTTATGGTAACACAATTTATCGATTTTGTCGAAAATATCGAACGTTGGCGCAAATTTGAATTGTTTTTCATGGAATTAAGCACACTGTTAAATAGAATTAATTATAAAAGCCACAAAACTTTAATTCAATATTAATATTCGCTTTTAATTCATCTGCTCTCAGATAAAATTACATTCGTATAAATATAATTGTCGTGGAGTTTTGTAATGTTAAATTAATAAATTAAATCCGTGTTGATTTATTGTGTTTGTAAGCGTTGTTTGTTATTTAAAATCACACAAATCCATAGATTGATATAAAAATTTAAAATTTTTGGTCATATTCTAAAACTACTGACACTAATTGGGAATAATTTATTATATTAGCATCAGTCATCGTTGTCTTCATCCTTATCGTCGCTCCCTCTATAAAGTGATCCTTAAAGAATGGCCTCGTAATCTTAAGTACACATACACATTCATTCACACACATAACATAATTGTTCATTTATTTATTTGTCACTAAATTCTGTTGCACCATTTGAAGACTCGTATTCCTCTTCTTCTTCAGTCGAAATACTTTGATCCGATTGAAAACCAGATTTCTCTCCATCATCTGTAGATTCACTCAGATCCAAGCATTTGCTACACCTTTTCCTTTGCTGCGACTCGCTGCCTGTGGCAACAAACGCCTTTCCACATCGAATACATTCATCTTGGGAAGAACCTATAAGAAAAGACATGTCAATTTGATAAGTAATATTCTTTACAATAAATTCAAAAGTGTTCTCAAAAGTAGCATATAACAACTACCGCCATCTATGTTTTAGTATAACAAGTTATAGGCATGGGATCAGATAAGCAATCTCATAAGTAGTCAATGCTTTACTAAGTATTATTTTTATCGATCTAAACTTTTTGAATATATTAAAATAAATGCATTTCAATATTTATTAACTTACCATCGTGTGTCTTCATATGCGCCCTCAAATTGCAGGCCAATGCAAATCTCTTTTTACATAATTCGCAGCCGTGTGGTTTATCTCCTAAAAATGAGATAATAAATATTAGTAACTGGAGATTCATAACTTTACTAAGAAGAACTTACCGCTATGCAGAAACAAATGATTCTTTAAATTTGTTTGCTTTGAAAACCCGCGGAAGCAAATGGAACACTTGAAGGGCCATGAGCCACTATGAACGTACTTATGGGATTTCAAATCTCCAGGAGTTGGGAAGGATTTTGCGCATAAATTGCACTTGTGGGGTTTTTCCTGTTGGATGGATGGGAAAACGGATTAATAAATGTTAAATTCATGACATTACTTTAAATAGAAATGTAACAAAAAAGATATAAATACCTTAATGTGAGTCATTCTATGATAATAAAGATTACTGCTAGCTGTAAACCGTTTTCCACACACTTGGCACTCATGCGGCTTTTCCCCCGAATGAATTCGCCTGTTTAAAAATATATTATGTTACTCAAAATGTTTTAACAATATATTTCAAGTAAAGTACACATACCTATGAGTATTTAAAGAACTGGAAGTACTGAATCCCTTGCCGCACACCAAGCAAATATGTGGCTTTTCACCTGCAACAAAGAGAATCATATAAATATATCATTTATATCAGTTAATAGTAGATTTTTTTTTAACTCACCCGTATGTGTTCTCATGTGCCTCTTAAGAAGACTTGGCCTATCGAAGGCTTTGCGGCAAACTTCACAGGGTAGCAACGATCTTTCACTTCGTCCGATGCGCTTTTTTGTCGGCGAATATTGATAGTTTTTATGGGTAATGTTTGTTTTATGGGCGATAACTTCAACATCTTCGTATATGGTCTTCTTCAATTCATCTAACGATGTTGATGAAGTCGTCGAATTATCGTTTGTGCTTTCATTGAGTGAACATAAAGAACCAGAAGAATCACTCAACATGGACTTTTGCTCATCCTCACTTGAAGGCGGAGAAAGTGGTAAATTTGGTATTTTATACATCAGTGTTAAAGACAAGTCCAATGGAGTATCTAATTAATAAAAAGAAGATCTTTAAATATCTAAATAGGATGCTTAAATGACGATGCTTACCTTGAAGAATCGAGTCCATGGCCTGTCTGTAGAGCGTTGAACGCAGATTCATAAATATACTCTCTTCGGGACGTTCGGGTAGATAATATGCAACTAATTCTTGGTAGATTTTAATTGGTTTAATAACTTCATACAATGGATCACCCTTGACCATCGTACAGATCAGATTCACATCAGAGGAGAACGAGCCAGCGGTTCTGAGGAATCGAATCCAATTACAATGATGCACACGGGTTCCATAGTTTTGTGAAACCTCATGATAGAGCCCATAACGGTATCTCAACTGCAAAAATAAAAAAAAAATAATACTTGTTATGCGAGAAATACATATTTCCGAATTCCCTAGCCTTTTTTCTTGTGTACCTTTTTGTTTATTCAAGAAGTTTCTTTAAAGTAAATTGAGCGCCTGTGGAATTAGCGCGTAAAATTGGTTTTTGGCTTAACGCAACCTGTTCTATGTGGGTCCTTTGAGGACCTCAGCGGTCCTTAGCCCAACCCTTGCAAGAAGTCAACAGGTGTTTTTGGGACAACAAGTAAGGTGTGATGGCTTTAGTTTATTTCAAAAATAATATTTACTTACAATTATTTTCTACTACAAATACAAAAGTTCTGAAATAGATTTAATTGATTTTCAGTTTATCATTTCATTCCATTCATGGTAACATAAGCTGAACACATATCACAAATGTAGAAGCAAAGAGGATTTTGAGAGGATTAATTTAGGAAGGAAACAGGTGTATAGAGGATCAGAGAGTCGTCCTGGCGCATGCCTCTTGCATTATGTTAGATTAATTGTAAGACCCTCAGCAAGGGTACCAATGAAAAAACACATGCTGCAAGCAATAAGTGTTCAAAAGACGTTACTCAAGAAACCTTTACCCATATTCCCTGAAACAAGGGTAGCAGAGTTAGCGTCACCTGTCGTTCGATGTCTGCAAGGTGCATGATGATTTCAATGTGTGTGTGTATGTGTGTGTGCGTGAGGGATACAGGGTATTTAGTGGTCAAGCATACTGGTTTTAATCACAGTATATACTTTTATATTAATATTTTTTATGTTTATCATATTAACTTGTAATTTTTTGTTAAATTTTTTGTATAACAATAAGACAAATTAGAATTTTTAATTTTTATTAAATATGTACCCCACATATTTATTTATTAGAACCCAAAATATTTTTAATCTACATATTCATATATTAATAATAACAACATAATTATTTCTTTATTATTCGTTGGCTTTTATGAAAATTCTTGAGTTATTGGAATTGGCAGCAGGGAAGTAGCAATCATTGGTTCTCAATTAACTATTTTTGTAAGAGCCTCCACCTCCTCCTCCTCCTCCTCCTGCTACTTGCACCGATGCCAAGCACTCGCACTCACACTCGCACTCGCATTCGAAGTCGCGCGCGCGATCGTACTCGACGTATGCTAAGAGCAGATGCAATTTGCCATTCATTATGCCGAGGTTGCAGAACTGGATGTGCCGGTTTTACGAGTTAAAAGACTCTTGCATCCATCGTCCACATATCGTCCACATATATTTATAGTATGTGTGCCTATGTGTATGTGTGTGTGTGTGTGTGTGTGTGTTTTAAAAGAACAACAAACTATATAACCAGCCTTGGGGAGGACTGCATATATTAAAGGGTCCTCCAATATGCATTTCCAAATTTGCCGATCGATCTAACGGCACAATGTACAATGTTCAACCAAGTTCTTAAAATGTCTACTTCAGAATAAGTGCTCTAATTTCAAATTTTAAAATAAACATAATTTTTGTACTATATCGCAAATTTATTTATATCCTTTGTATCTTTAATATACGATATCTTCATCTTTTTCTGTGATATGTATTTAATTTTAAGATAAGAACCAAAAGAATGTGCTCAAGATTTAAAAAATAACTTCTGTAAATATTTTAGAAGTTATAAATTCTTTCTCTGAATTTAATCTCAATTTATAAAAATAATAATTTTGGAAGCAAAAGTTTTTAGAAAACACCTCTTAAAAAATAAGTTTTCTTTTACTCAGATAAGTATTAAAAAATACATATGATCATTTTAATTAAAAGGGTTTTTGAATATATAAAGAATAAAAATATTTAATAAATATACATAATTAAAGAATTCGTTATTATGGTGATTAAAAGAATTTCAAATCTTCCTCTCGGGCAATTTGAAAATTCTGCATTTCATGGTCGAAAATTGCGGAGCCATCTGGTCAGATGCACAAGACGTACGTATATAACATAAATACATATGAGGAGGATATGTATGCAATGCTGATCCGATAATTGATAATCATACGCAGAGTGCATATGCTACTGTTGTAGGTACAAGAGCACTTATGCGCACACATGTTTATACATATGAAGATATGTTGCCGTTGCCGTCGTCGTTGCTGTTGTTGTTGCTGCTGCTGCTGCGCAGTAGCCACTTCCGGTTGTACCTGTCGCTGGCTCTCTTGCTCACACGCCCTCTTTCTCGCTCACGCACACGAAAGGCACAACAGGTTAGCCTCGGGCGTTTGAAATTGTTGCCAGCAAGGATTGTAATCTTCGAGGTGCCGAAGATTTAATGCCACTGCAGATTGCTCCCTGCATCTGGGCATCTCGGCATCTCGGCATCTGGGCTTCTTAGCAACTGAGCAACCGGGCAACTTGGCATCTCGGCTTCTTGGCTTCTTGGCATACGTGCATCGCATCGGTAGCATCAATTGCTACCTATCCAATATTGTTTTATTTGGCTTAGGCATAATTTATTCAAATTAAATATGCTCGCTTTTCTCAATTGATCTCCGCACACGATATATGTAAGTTTAGCGTTTAAACTTAATTCATTTCTCTGTTCTCTCAGTCCCAATTCTTGGCCAACAACAGCGGCGAAATCGTTTCGGCCAACTCCGTCGGCAAAAATGAAACGATTTTAAATATGAAACTAAGGCTCTCTTTATTTTTAATCGAAAACAGTGGCTGAGACAATCAGCTTCTGCTCTTTATTTTGGCTCTTCAAATTAATTTCATTTTCTGCAACACCCTTTTAAGGACTCTTTATTTCTTATTTTTATTAATTCTCAAATCTGTTACAAAATTTTGAAATATTTTCAATATACTCTTTAAGTATAACGAATTTATTCTTATTATAAGAACTGAGATCATTTCGACTAATATTCCTATTATTATTTAGAAATCGTCTTATAAGATTGCTTGACATGATGACAAAATATGAAAATGAGACAATTGCACAACTATAATACATTTAATCTGTGGTTTCTGTGTGTGTGTGTGTGAATAAAAAACCAACATACTAAATAGCTGTGTGTATGAGTAGGAGGGGAAGATGTAGGTGTATAAGTAGGTGTAGATGTAGGTGTAGGGTAGATGCAAACAGGAATGTGTTACGGAAATTATTTTGATATGGCAGAGAGTCGTCTATGGGGTGATCACTCTCCCATGACGTTGGGAACTCTTAAAGACGAACATAAGACGTTTTAAAGAAGTTCTCACAGTTTTCTTTAATGCTTCAGCAATTATTCAACGCAACGTCTGGGAAAACTTAGGAGGGGCTGGATCGTCCATACTTATAAGCATGTTTGTCCAAAATAATTCTGCACCAACGATGCATGAAAAACGCACACACACACATAGAAAAATGTGAAGCAAGTTATATGACTCTTGAAGAATAGTCGTAGATCTGACCAAAGGGGGCGGTTAAGTTAAAGCTAAATTTTTATATCTCAACTATAGAGGAGCATGGGAATTTTCTCACGGTTATTGAAGAAGACAGTGCAAAGTCACCCACCTCATCGTATACCCGTAATTCTTTTCTTTCCATTTCTACGAACTCTCCGATTTCTAGAAGTCTTCTAAGTCTAATTTCTTTAGTGTAAGAAACTTATTTAATCTTTTAGTTTTGTACTGAGAGATTATAACAAAATCTTTTTCATGTTTTACCAAATTTCCTATCAATTTTTAATTAATAAATATTTTTAAATATATGACCAGAACACAATCTAACAACACCCTTTAAGGTTCTTTGATATGGGGATGGGGAATTCCCTAGTTTCACCCTTAACAGTTGACAGTTCTTATATTATCACAATTCTGATCGTTTTTATCAAGATTGCATCTTTTAATATTTGATGTATACTTTTTAGTTGATCCAGTTAATGTATATAATATTAAAATCCTGATCATTAATATAATTTAACATTTGCAAAATTTATATATATTTTTTGCTATTTATAAAATTAAATTTAATTGTCAAATTAATGGGTAAAATCTCATATTATTAATTTATTACCCCCTGACGAATAGTTGATTTTTTTCAGAGATTTTTGTCACGAAAAATTTATTTAACAAATATATTTCAACTGACACATACAAAATACCAATAAAATATAATACTATAAGACACCCTGGCGCATACTTGATTTATTATTTATTTAGTGTAAAAAAATAATTGAAAAATCAAATATTTAGAGTCCCCATTTCAAAAAAGTAAGGTGACAAAAATTCGCAAAATCATGAGACAATCAAAATTCCCATTAAATTGAATTGCAAGCAGACCTGTTTGTAGCAAGTGAAATGCTTTCAGGAAATAAATATTATTATCAAAGTAATAGCTATAAGTCCATGTATTGAATGCTCCAATTTTTGTCAATAAATGATTAACGAGTAATTTGAACACTTACATCATTTTCGCCGGGATGCTTGAGATTTTCGATTTTATCGGTACGAATTGTGCCCTGAAAGGGATAGAAGAGTGATCCCTTTTTGATGTTGGTAGTTGCACACACGGTTAGGAGACATTCGTTTTTCGCGGATAATAATGTCTTCGCCAGTCCGAACTCTTTTGGTATTAAAACACACGATTCCATTTTTGTTAAGTTTTTTTTGTTATTTTTAAATCCAATTGATTTCCCCAAAAAAATTACGATTATTAACAGTGAATTGAAAAGGAAAATGGGAAAGAGCGTCGAGACGTTTGAGAGGCGATGATGTTGCGATTGCGATTGCGTTAGCGCTTGCGTTTGCTTTAATTTAGTTTACGACGAGTTACGACTTAGCGCACCCATTTCTTTCAATGCTCAACAAATACTGCGTGATCAGGATCGCTTGAATCGGCCATGACCTTCTGAGAGGAAAACTGCAAACACTTGAAATACCAATACCATTCAGACGACGCGACTACTCACAACTACTACCAACAACGCACACTATCAAACGTGAGTACTAAAAACAAAAAAAAAAAAAGAAGAAAAAAAGTCGTCGCAGGCAAGCAGCAAAATTAAGAGCCGGGCTCATTTAACTCAATGCTCCACTACGTTACCAAAACAAGATCAACATTACACAACGAGCGAAACAACGAACGAGCGAATGAACGATCACAAACACGAACAAACGTACGAACGAACGAACTACGAGCTACGGCTATCAATTGATCTCAAACAAACTCGTCTTGAACGCTCTGGCACGAGCAAGAGCACCTGTGCACGTTTGGCCACTCTGGCCACAGAGTGTGGCTGTATGTGTGGCTGATGCATAGCTCCCATCTGTGTACGTGAGTGAGTGAGTGTGTGCGTTGTACATCAAACGAAGCCTACAGGCACACACATCTAAAGACACTCACACACTATGGCCATGTATGTAGGTATTTTAACAGGTAGCAACTTGACTTTTCTCCAAGACGAAGACCGCTTTTGCCCGTCCATCACCTGTTGCATTGTTAGTTGAGCGGGCTGCTGCCGCTTGTTATACCCGGCATCTAGAGCACACAAGGGTGCATGGTAAATGAGTGATAGTGACAAATGTAATGTACATATTGTATTGTGAACAATCCTCAATTTACAATAAATCAACTTTTCTAACGGAATGCTAAGGATGCTATATCATAAGTATGAGACACCTAGAGTTTTAAAAAGTTTGTATGGAAGGGAGAAACTTATATTATATATTACTATTGCAAATATATTATTGGGAATGATGCTTGTTATAAATTTTGATTTTGTTACTAAATTATATATTAAAATGATATATTGCATTATACGATTTTTCCCCAATGAATTGCATCTATCCCGTGTTAATCTATATACCTAGATTACTTTCATATAAACTAAATATGTATTTTATTTATGGGCAAATCCCAGAAACAGTCCACCAGCGACCAATTTTTAAATTTCACATTTTGTAATTTTTCTTTGTATGGAACATTAAAGTAGATATCGAATTTTAAGAATTGAAAGCAAAAAAGAAATTTCGATCATTAAAAATGCACAAATTTGTATCAAACCCAATTTTATTTATAATTTTCATAATTTTACTTAAATTTGTGCTCTGCGCACACCTTCAAATCCCAATTGTATTCTTCACAATTTTTTGCCTCTGCTTGGGCTCACATACAAATCTAAAGTAAATCACTTTGAAATAATTGTGAAGCACTTTTATGAATAAAATAAATAATGTTTAGTTCAAATTAAAAGATTTTTGTCTTATGTTAATGTCAGCGGAAAAAGTGTAGCGTGCGACACGTAGCGTGCGACACAATGGGTTTACGGCTTTGCTAAAAATCTATAAACATTATTAAGACCAAACGATCGGATTTTGTCTTCTAATATTCTTAACTTTCTTTAGGATATTAACTTTCATAGGGTTTATTTTGCAGAATTTGCTCAAAATTGCGTTTGAAATGAAAATTTTGAAACTAACTTCCACTTGGTGTAGCGTGCGACACGTCACAATTTTATTAATTATTTTCAAAACAGTGACTCCAGTGAAATTGAATCTTATACCCTCCGAAAGTACTCTCAATTCACTCTAAACACATAACAAAAGTTTACGGTAAATCTTTAAAAAACCCCCCAAAAAATTGATTTTCATTAGCTAAAATCGTGCGAATGTAGCGTGCGACACGTGGGATTTGCCCATATACATATTTCTTTTCTTTATACGCCTATCTCCTGCTTATCCCTATAACTACATAAAATTAAATATTTGTTATATATATTTTCTCTTAATAAAAGCATCTTCTCATATCTAACAATCGTTCAACATTTTTACGATTAATTTTTAGAACACCCTACGTATACGTGATTTGTATACCGGGTATCGCTCGGTCGTAATCAGTCTTCGGCAAGCATCTCACTTGTTATCGTTACCTCAGTCCAGTTCAGTTCGATTTGACTTCAGCTCCGACTTCGGCTCGACGTCAGCTTCCTTGGTTTTTGCTGCCGTTTGTATTATTTTTACTCTTCTTGAGTTAACATGGCCATTATGTGTTTACCTGAATGAAATTTCGCAGTGAACCGCTTTTACTCAGGATCATTGACAACAGAAGTGCTCGCCTCTCAAATTCTTGAGTCTGTCTCTGCCTCTGCCCTCGCCATCTCACTCAGACATGTTCTCGCTCTTCTCACCTCTCACTCGCACGCACGCCACTCATTTTGGGTTGTGCTATAGTTCGATATGTTGCTGCCTATTGAGACACACTCAACACACTCACACACTTACGCTCGACTTCTGGATGGAACAGGTGCAGGCACTTGGCCTACAACTACTACTCCCATTCATAACTACCGAGTATCCGAGTATCTTAGCATCTGAGTCTTGAGTCTCATTTAACTCAAGTGTCTAGTCAAGATCCGGTTTCTTCGGCTTTGGCTTGAGTGCAAATTGAAATTGTTGTAAGAATATTTGCTTGGCTGCTCACTGCTATTGGCGTCTCTCTTTCACTGGCTCAGGCCTTAAGGTGAATGTCTTAGACACGCCCCTTCCTATACCCTGTAAACGTAGTCGACAACTTGTACTGATATTGCGCATGCGATGAGAACTTTAAATATTATCAAACATAAATTATATATTTAAATCGAATTAACATGTTTTATGGTATTTTAATACAAACTTACATTAAGGAAAGTATTTAAATAATAATATAACTATAAGTTCTTTATGTCACTTTTGTGTTTTACAAATTAATAATTGCAAATTTTTAATTCGAAAATTTATTTATGTTCAAAATAAAAACTTCCAAGTAAAAAAGTAATACGATCTAACAATTTCAAATAAATCATTATGGATGTAAAAATCAATCGTATTATTAAAAAATAGCAGAATATATAAAATACAAATGAAAAATCTTAAAATTTTTCATTGATTCCAAGTAAATAATTTAATATTAGTAATGAACTCTTCGAATTTAAATAAACGATATTCCTTTTACCCAACAAAAAGTGCAACTTTGCAAGCTGCACACGCATATACCTTGCGTTATTTGTAGGGTATAAAAAAAGGTAAGTCTAATTATTGTGCAAGACGGAAGTACGCAGCTTCACTGACACTACCAATAAGCAGGTCCATCCGTCTGACTGTCTGATCTCTGTATTGACTTGAAGACCAAAAACTAAATCAAATTTAAGTTATGATGTGGAAACCTCTAATTGGGAAAACAAGATGCACCTGTGGCATTACATGTTTCCTTTTTATACCATTTTGAAACAACATTCAATAAATCGAACAAATATATTAAAAAATATAGTTTTAAGATATTGCAATCAATATTTTTTTTTAAATGAACTTTAAAAGTTTGTATAATAAGTTGTTCTCTAAATGCAATTCGCTGAATTAGACGTCACATTTAAAAAAAAAAATTGAATACCTTGATTGTAGAAAAATATTGCAGTTTATTTGTAAATGTTAAAGAGCTTATAATAAAATATGGCTTAGGGTAGGTGATGACACAAGAAATGTAGATTATTGTTGTGATAAATATGAGTTTTGGTAATTGGTTAAACCCGTTGATAACTCAAAGGGAGCTTCTCTTTTGATCGATTGATAATAAGCTACAAGAAAATTAATTTATTATTGAATTCAATATTTAACTAAGATGTTAAACTTTACCTTCTGCTTCCCAAGAAGCAACCGCATGGCCATCGAATATTTTTGAGCAATCAATTGGGATGTTTTCATGCGCAAAATCTGCAGTTTAGAGAAAACTCAAGTATTGTAAAATTCTAAAGTAATTATTTGTATTACCTATGTTAAGTTTATTGCCGTAACTGTTGCTCGCAACCAAGTTCGTTTGTGGTGAATACATCTAAGAAGGAAAATAAAAAGTAAATTTAAGTCAACAGATGTGAGTTTAAGTTTAAGCGTGGATTAAATAAAATGTAATTTGAATTTCACAATTATATCAATTGAAATTATCAATTCGATAAGAGAGTCTGAAGAATACGGTATAATAAATGTTCTTTTCTTAAATCAATACTCCTCAAAGATAATCTATATATAAATATATATGAATATATTTTACTAATATCAAAATAAATTACCATGCAATTTTTGGAGTTAATCATTCGAGAATTACACACATTGCTATGGGACGCTTGCGTTGCCATCCATTGTGAGCTGCAAGCAAATAATCTGATTAGGTTTTATCCATTAAATTGTTCAACAAATTAAAATTCAGATCAGTATAGACTTACCTTGAATTGTATTGGTAGATGGATGGACTCGGTATTTGATGTAAGGTTGCCTTCGACTTGAAGCTGTCAGTTAATGAATGCGGAGTGGAAAACTGACTGATATTGCGATAGGGTCGTTTCATGCGACGTCTTCTTCGATAATTACCGTTCTCAAACATATCCTCGTAATTAGGATCTAGCGTCCAGTAGTTACCCTTCCTGTCGCCTGCTCCCTCTCGAGGCACCTTGATGAAGCATTCATTCAAACTCAGATTATGACGAATCGAATTTTGCCATCCTTTTTTGTTTTGCTCGAAATATGGAAACTTTAATGCAATGAAATTGTATATTTCATTTAAAGTCGCCCTTTTCATGGCCGAGTTCTGCAAAATATAAAAGCCAATTTTCATTAAAGGCAATTAAATGATAGTTGAGTTACTTTCCTGTATGGCCATCGCTATTAAGGCCACATAGCTATATGGTGGCTTAGCTTTCAAGGTACTATTTGAGGAATCTTCGGGAATTCTGTAAAGTTAAAAATCTTGTTTATCGAAAGCTGGATATTCAAACGGTAGAATGTAAACTATTCACTTATTTTTAAATTATGCTAAAGTCTGAAACGGAAGTGTACGTATATAAACTGCTTGCAAGCAGTGCATTCGAAACAACTGCGATTGATTGTAGATGGGTCAATAATACAACAAATATCAGAAGACTTTATGAACTTAAAAAAATTTTTATTAGGTTATTAATAATTTTGCTATTTCTCTCATATATAAATACTATTATTAAAATTCATTTAAATTACATTTATTCACATAATTATTTAAATGTACTTACTTGTCTTTGTCCGGGTATAATTTGCTTTCCATAGAAATATTATTCGTCGTGGTTTTGCTTAATAAAGTGGTGTGCATATTGTGATCTGTTAAGAAATAATTAAGGTCTGAATTCTAACCAAATGTTTATGTTTGTTCTGACTCTACCGATTTTTTAAAATTTTTTAAGATATATGTATTTCGTATTTATTTATTTTTCACTCCCTAAATCTTTGGGTTATTTCAACAGTTGTACCAAATAGTGATCTCATGTTTTGCATATCTATCAAATTCAACTGATTCGCTAAATTCTGTTGTTTTCAAACTGCTAAGTTGGGGGTGGGAGAAAAAAACGTGATCTGGGCCTGGAATATGAGAGCGCACATGCATCCGCTATATACTAATGTACATATATATTTGAGATCTCTAACAACGGAGCATGACGGACCGACTTCTTGACTATACGTTCCGTTTGTGATTTATTACGTCAAATTGCAATTTGAATGACCAAGATTTTATATTATAGCAATATTTGTATAATTCGGGAATACTCACTGTGGTGCACTTGTATTGGAATACATTAATGAAGGCTTGCAAGCGATATTCGGTTTAAGTTCTTGATTGCATAGGTCACAAATATGTTTGTATGTATGGCAACCTACTTACAGAAAGGTAAGCACACACGACATACGAGGTCTAACTGTCAATAAACTGCAACATAAAAAAGATCAAGTTCATATGAAATAATCCAACAAAAAAAGGGAATTAACCGCAGATACAATTGCAGACGAAGATACGGATACAAATACAAATACATACATACATACGCATTTAGAAAAAGTCGCTTAATTTGTGGTGAAAAATATTAATCTTGATTAACCGACGGGACGCCCTGAATTGCTAATCGCAAATGAAATGTGCAATCGCAACAATTGAATATGCCAACATTAAGCACACACATACATACAAATACACACACACACACACATGTATTTATGCACGTATTGAATATTTGGATGGGCTTGCATGCATGCACTTATGTATGTGTGTCTGTATTAAGTGTATATGATACCCTATAGGCTAGTAAATGCACTTGCTTGTATGTAAGTATGTATTTGCCCAGATTTACATACACTTACATACATGCATACAAACGTGCATAAGTATGTAAGCAGTTTGTGAACTTGTGACACGAGCAATCAAAACTCAGCATTATTGGTTGGTGTTGTACTGCTTTAAAAGTAGCGCATTCAATAGCAAGCGGTGTAGTCGGCTTTTCTATACCTTGTAATATTCTAACAGGAAATTATTTTTAAATATTTCCATCTGAAATATAAAATATTTTTTCAATTTACACTTTGAATTTGAGTAATGTTAATATTATTTTGACATACCGAATGTGTTAGAATAATCCCAAAAAGATACATAGATATATACATATGTACATATGTATTAAAGTATTTTCGGCTTTCGGCTTAGTCTATTATACTCATGTTTACCCTTTGGATGCAACGTTGTGTACAAACCGAGAAGGTCCGCGTCTTTAATACATATACCTATATGTATATAAATATTTACATTCTTACATATACATATATTTACACACATATATATTTTTTACTTATACATATGTACGTTTATGTGTATGTACGAAAGAATGTAATCTTAGCAAAAGCACAAAAAGGGAACAAAATCATGATACCAATACAGATCATTCAAGCAACTGGGCTTATTTAATTAATTAATAAATAATAATTTTTTTTTAATATTATAAGAATGTACAAACAACATAAACATATCTAAGGCTTAACTTTAATCTGTAGAATCCAAATAAAGTCTAAATTGAAGCTGGTTTAAAAAAATATTTAAGCGAACTTCGTATACCCTTTAATTTTTGTTACAATTACATTAGACTTGAACTTATTTGATTTGAATAAGTCCAAAACCTTTAATATATAAAATTGTGAGGCGCTTCTTACTTTACAACTAAATTAAATTTTATATACATATACATATATTATTATTAACAAATTATTACATTTTTTAAAGTTTTCCTTTCTATATTTTTTAAATAACTACATTATATCAACTATTAATTAATTAATTAATTATAATATAATTTAATTTTTCTACAGTTTATTTATAAAGACTTTTTCATATTGCCTTTATCTTACAAAAAAATAAGTCTTGACGCTAACTTGCCTAACAAAAGTGATCGAGCCCACGGCTGCATGTTAAACTGTTATCGAGACATTAATCGAACCATGTGAAATTGCGGCATTGCATTTTGGCGCAATTTTCGTGCAATCGACCGGCGCATTGCTATTTGTGAATTAAGTTTTGTAATTGTCTGTGAATTTGCAATAAATATGAACAGGTCTAAGACAATGAAGTCGACCAAATTATATGTTATTAAACGAGGTATGTTGCAGCAATAGCATTTAGTCGTTGTAATGCCAAAAATTTCTTGTTAACAGACGGTCGGCAAGAGGAAGTTCATTTTGATAAAATTACATCCAGAATTCAGAAGCTATGTTACAATTTGAATATGGACTTTGTGGACCCCGTAAGTAATTAAGTTAATTTTCTATACATTTCGATATAAGCATGTGAAGATAAAAAGAATATATCCCAATGGGAAAATGGTTTGTGTGTGTGCAATTTTCATATCTACATATGGCACAATGAGTCGAACTTTTTTTTCTGAATAGTGCGCTGAAATCATAAAACATCTGCCATTAACAAATATATTGGTTAGTTTAGCATATTTGACACAAAGAATGCTGACATAGTTTGTGCTCTCACTAATACAAATGCAGGTGTTTTGTGTAGAACTAAAAGAAGTATTAAACAATTCTCATCTAGTTCTGGGAATTGCGCAGTGGTGAAATAAAATTTGGTGCTCTAGTAATACGATAGATGTTTGCAAATATTTATAAATAAATGCAAATTTAAAAGGAAAATGTATCATGAATGTATCATCAAATACTTTTCTATTTAAATACATTTTAATTTGAAATGAAAATAACTATTTTAGAGGCTGTTGCTTTAATGATTTTATTGTTGCCTTTTAGCGTTTAAATATTTACCTTTCTTTTTCTACATGCCGTTTGAAATAATCACTTGAGATATAAATAAATTTGTATTCTAAAAGTTCTACATAAATTAAATTGTGAACCTCAGGTATCCATCACCTTGAAAGTTATAAATGGCCTTTATTGTGGTGTGACAACCCAAGAACTGGATAATTTGGCTGCTGAGATCGCAGCCAGCTTAACAACGCATCATGCCGACTATGCTCAATTGGCAGCCAGAATTGCGGTTTCCAATCTGCACAAGGAAACTAAGAAAGTGTTCTCAGGTAAGTTTCATCAGAGATGTCTTATAAACTCTGCAGGTAACGAAAAATCAAGACTTTCAATATATGGAAAAGTGGTTTTAATTTAATTTGAATTTTAGAATTTATCACTTTATATTTATTTATTCATACCACTTAATTGACTCTATCAAACATTGTTTTATATTTAATAATTTTGTTCTAACAATATATTTGCAGATGTGTTCGAGGATCTCCACAAGAATATTAATAAAGAGACCAAAGAGGCAGCTCCGATGGTGTCAGACTTTCACTACAATGTCGTTAAGAAAAACTCAGATCGCCTGAACTCAGCGATCATCTATGATCGTGATTTTGGCTACAACTATTTTGGCTTCAAGACCCTCGAGCGTTCGTATTTGCTGAAGATCAATGGAAAAATCGCCGAACGTCCGCAGCACATGCTGATGAGAGTGGCGATTGGAATCCATGGCGAAGACATCGATTCCGCTGTCGAGACTTACAATCTGTTATCGGAACGCTATTTTACGCATGCATCGCCAACGCTATTTGCTGCTGCCACCAATCGTCCCCAGATGTCATCTTGTTTCCTTCTAACAATGGTTTCCGATTCCATCGAAGGCATTTTCAAGTCCGTCGAGCAGTGTGCAATGATCTCCAAATCCGCTGGTGGCATTGGACTCAATGTGCATTGTATTCGTGCCAAGGGCACCTCGATCTGTGGCACTAATGGCACTTCAAATGGTTTGGTGCCCATGCTCAGGGTGTTTAATAATGTGGCTCGTTATGTCGATCAAGGTGGCGGCAAGCGACCAGGCGCTTTTGCCATTTACCTGGAACCTTGGCATTCTGATATCTTTGAGTTCTTGGACCTCAAAAAGAATACGGGCAAGGAAGAGCACAGAGCTCGTGATCTCTTCTACGCCTTGTGGATACCCGATCTGTTTATGAAGCGTGTGGAGGCCAATGAGGATTGGTCGCTGTTGTGTCCTCACAAGTGTCCCGGCTTGGAAGACGTTTGGGGGGATGACTTTGAGAAGCTGTATACGAAGTATGAGAGCGAGGGTCTCGCAAATCGTGTGATTAAAGCACAAACTCTTTGGTACGCCATTGTTGAATCTCAAGTTGAGACTGGCACTCCGTACATGCTCTTCAAGGACTCTTGCAACAGGAAGAGCAATCAGCAGAATGTTGGCACCATCAAATGCAGCAACCTCTGCACCGAAATTGTTGAATATTCTGCACCCGATGAGATTGCCGTCTGCAATTTGGCCTCGATAGCTCTGAACATGTTTGTGACTACAGATAAAAATTCGATTTCAAGAAACTAAAGGAAGTTACTAAAACTGTCACCAGAAATTTGAACAAAATCATTGATATCAATTACTATCCGCTGCCCGAGGCAAAGAAATCCAACTTAAGACATCGTCCCATTGGCATTGGCGTTCAGGGCTTTGCCGACGCCTTAATTCTGATGCGTTTTCCCTATGAGAGTGACAAAGCCGTATTGCTCAATCAGCAGATCTTCGAAACCATCTACTATGGTGCCCTTGAGGCCAGTTGTGAGCTGGCTCAAAAGGACGGTCCCTATGAAACCTACGCTGGTTGTCCGGTGAGCAAGGGAATTCTCCAGTACGATATGTGGGACAAGACACCCACAAACCTTTGGGATTGGACTGCTCTAAAATTGAAAATCAAAGAGCATGGCGTTAGAAACTCTCTGCTTGTGGCTCCAATGCCCACGGCATCTACTGCTCAGATCATGGGTAATAATGAGTCCTTTGAGCCGTATACTTCAAACATTTACACCAGGCGCGTTTTGTCCGGAGAGTTCAATGTGGTGAATCATCATTTGTTGCGGGATTTAACCGAACTGGATTTGTGGGATGATGACATGAAGAATCAAATCATTGCCAGTCGTGGCTCCATACAAAACATCGAAGCCATTCCTCAGGAAGTACGTGATCTTTACAAAACCGTCTGGGAAATCTCGGTGAAGTCAACCATCAAGATGGCAGCTGATCGCGGTGCTTTTATTGACCAGAGTCAATCGTTTAACATTCACGTTGCCGAACCCAACTACGGAAAGTTGACATCCATTCATTTCTTCTCGTGGAAGGCAGGCCTCAAGACAGGAATGTATTATCTGCGCACAAAGCCAGCTGCCAATGCTATTCAATTCACAGTCAACAAAAACGGCAGCACTCTCATCGCAGCTAATGGACAGAACGGCTCAACGGATCAGCATTCCTCAGTTGATTTAAACGTTAGCACTGAATCCGAAGCGGATCGCGAACGCAAAATGGCACAAATGGTGTGTTCTCTGGAGAATAAGGATGCATGCATGTCGTGCGGATCCTAAAAAGTATTTATATATCTACCTATGCTTAAATCACATTTAGTATCTTTAAGAAACAATGCGAATTGTATTTAAAAGTTAATAAATAAAATAAAGTTGAACGTCACAAATGTCAGCAGATTTTGTGCAGCATTTTTGATCACCTTTCTTGGAGGGTTTATTTCAGGGAATAATTAGTGTCCTTAACATAATATATATATAGTATATCAAATACAAATCGGATCTACTCTTATATTATACTATTTATTCAAAACACAATGCTCTTCGATTTTGTATATTCGATTTTTTCTATATGCATGTATTGTAATAAGTATTTAATAAGTAGTACAGGTAAACAAATCTATCATATTCAGACATTATTTGAAAAAAATTGACGGTTTTTTAAGAACTCCAGCATACCCTGTACATTGGCATTGACCTGTGTCTGAGATGACGACTGTCCATTCATCAAATTATTCGGCATATTCATGCCAGGAAGCATTTGTTGAGATTGATTGCTGAACCCTGTTCATAAACATAAATGTCAATTAAGTAATTTGTCTAGCTTTGAAGTTGTGTTAAGCACTCACCTTGACCGTTTTGTTGCTGTTGCTGCTGCTGCTGTTGATTTTGGGCTAAATGTTGCAGAAATAGGTCTTGCTGTTGTTGATGGAGTGGCATTTGAGCTTGATGCGGAAACGATGAAAATTGACGGAAAGACAGTATTGCCGGGTCCATGGACGTCCAGTCACTACTACTGTATCCTGTTGATCGAAGGCAATATTTGTTTCCCAGTTATTTATATGTACAATAACAATTGAAAATGTTTTTAAAAATAAATATAGATAATACTCTAGCAATCTAATCATTTTTCATCATTATACAAACTCTCCTCTTGTTCAATTATTATGAAATTTTTAGATTAGATAAAGCGTGTAGTAAATAATGAGATGTGTGTATACTAAAATGCAATGTTATGTCTGTAGGAATGTGTTTTTGTAATTCATGAATACAATGATGCCAAATAGGAGATGAGGTGAGTTTTTGCTTAAATCTAAATGTATATTAGTATGAAAATTAAACATTTATACGATACCACAGCAATATGCTTAGAGAGTTAATATTTAGCTTAGACAAATATTATCTTAAATCTTGCAAGGCCGTAGAAGCAATATTTAGTTTTTAAACATTATAACCTTAACTTCAATTACTATACACGATAATTGTATAATTTTGAGTGGATAATTAGCAATAGTAAATATAATAGTGCTTGCCTTTGTTGTGGTTGCTTGCAGCAGCAGCGGCGGCAGCAGCAGCTGCGGCCTGAACAAGTTGATGTTGTGTCTGAAGCAAATGAGAATCGCCAATTCCAGGTCCTTGTTGTTGTTGCTGCTGTTGTTGCTGTTGGTGCAGCGTAGCTGCCAAATGGGGATTCCAGTTAGTCGGCATTTGCATTGGATGTTGCTGCTGCTCCAACGGCGCACTGTTGTTTCCAAGTCCATTGCCCGGCATATTTATAAAAGGCAGAATTTTACTCGAATGAACGCGAGCGGCGCCGTCAAATCCTAAGGCATTCATATGGTTAAAGCCTGGAGGAGGCATCCGGGCACGCTGCATGTTATCAAGTAACTGGTGATGTTGCGCCTGTGTTTGCTGTTGTTGTTGCTGCTGTTGTTGTTGTGGTGGTGGCATTTTTGGTCCAACATTGCCAATATTAACATTTTGTTGAACGACCTCGTTTTCCATAAGTTCTGCCAATCCCTTTTGGGTTTCAGTGAATGGATCGAAACCTGAATAATAACAAATGTAGAATCAGTTAAATAAATCTGTTGAAGCAATTTTACGTCTTACCTAGGTCATCGTCCACCAAGGAGGTTTGTGAAAATCGATTTTGTGGTGATTGAGTGTTTTGTTGTTGATTTGGAGACTACGAAAATTAAAAATTAATTTAATATTCAACTAGTTAATGGCGAATATATGCTAGCGAATGTTAACTTACAATTTTATCAAAGGCTCCCATTAATCTCTGCTTTTGTACTTGCGCTTGTTGATTCAACATTCCTGATATTAATAAAATAATATTAATATAGTTGGATTAAAAGACGGCAATCAAAATTTACCATTGTCGAAGAGTGAAGGATTAACACGGCTATTTTCCAGAAATACAGCCAATCGATGTGAATCAGCATTGTTTAGCATCGAATGCCCATTAATGTACTGTTGATGCAATTGCTGTTGACTTTTGTGGAAGTCAAAGAACTTGGACATGTTGCCGCCAAACAAATTATTTACATTCAGCTGATTCTCATCAGGTTGCTGCAACAGATGTTGCTGTGGTACAGGTCCATGTGCCGGTCTGCTGCCGTCCACTGTGTTGCCATGGAAATGGTTAGGGAAATCTGCAATTAAATAAAGGTATTATTTATAGAAAGTTTCTCTGTTATAATTAAGAAGAAACTTACCAGGATGTGGGCCATTGGGATGGGCCATTCCCATAGTGTTGACCATATTATTGCGCTTGTGCAGATCGTGTATGCGAAGGAATTCTTCCTGTTGCTGGAGCACCTGCTGATGATGATGCTGCTGCTGCAGTTGCAGGTGTTGTTGATGCAGCACTTGCTCGTCCACTTGCCGGTTGTTGCGAATCATAACATTCTTAAAGACCTCCTCCCATTCTGCATAAATTAAAAAGAAATAATATGATTAAAATCGGTAATTTTAAATTGAGTAAAATTACATACCGTTTGTGTTGGTTGGTTTCTGGTAACCATCAATGCCTGTTATACAGAATAATTTAATTAATAATTATTTATACAATTTATGTATTTATGGAATTTACCATTAAGCAAATCAGGCAAATGGGAGGATGTCACTTGAGGTGGTCGCATATCCCCTTCGACTTTGTTCTTCAACAACAGCGACTGCTGGAATGCGGGTGACGATGAGAAGAAGCTATTGCTGTCATCGAACATGTTCAGCTTAGAGAGCGCATCTGCAATAGACAGAAGAATATTTTAAATGCCATTGTTATTGGTACTAAACTACTGAGAATTTATACGTACCTGTAACTTCCTTTTCACAGTCATTTTCACCAGGATTGGGTATTTCAGCTTCCTCTTGTGGCGTTCGCGTTGCCTCATCTGTGTTCCTACTGCTCTCACTGGCATCGCCAGTGATTTGAATGTTATCTGTATTTGCGGTGCTCGACAAGGCGTCATCAGTATTTACAAACACACCGCTTTCAATGGGGCTATTGTTATTGTTGCTGTTGTTGATCGGAATTTCAGTAAGACCCTCCACATTTGAACTACTTGACTGAGACTCCTTAAAATCACCAGGTGAACTCTTGCCGCTCGCACTGCTCTCGGATATGTGATCATCACTGTTTTCCTCGCTACTCGAGCTGTGTGATCGATGTGCATTGGGTGATGCTCTCTTGGGCAATGGAAACGTTTTGCTACCTACTAGCTCACTACTAGCTTTGGGCGTGCTGGTGTCCTTGTTTGTGTTTGAACTTTCTTCGGAATGCTCCAACTGTTTAGTATTTTGTGTTTGATTGGTCTCCTTTGCATCCTTAGACTCCTTGGCCGCAGTCGAACGGTTGTTGGCCCGATTGCGTTCCGTTTTGCCACGATTACTTGGGGGTGCGTTCTCTTCAGCTTTGGTTGCCACAGGCAACACAGCGTCTTCAACAGGTGCTGCAACTGTCGAGGCAGAGGCAGATGAAGATGCCGATGCACTTGCACTTGAATTTCCCCGCGACTCTGGAATAAAGTTCTCCTTGTTTGATGAGGCATTCGAATTGGTGAATGTTGCTGCATTCTGTTTGCTCTTCGATTTGTTTTTCTCGTGACGGGTTTTCTCGTTGCGAAACTTTTCCTTTTTGCTCTTGCCGCTGCTGGCGCCACTTCCATTGCAGGCACTTGCCAATGTCTCCTTGCTGTTAACAGGTGATACTGATAAACTGGGCCACGCTTCCTTCTGTTGTGAATTTGCCGAGCTTGCCGTATTTGCAATCGAAACCGACGATGTTGAAGATGATGACGACGATGACATTGTTGTTGCCGCTGCAAAAGATAACAAATAGAAACAAAAGAGATATTTAATTTTTGTTTATGTTTTTAAGAGAGTGCTGTGTATTCACCATTTGCTTTCGTTGTTCCACTAGCGCTCGCAGTCGTAGTTGTTCCATTCGTTGTTGATCCGCCGATGCCCGACACACTATTCGCCCCCGAGGTCGCAATCAAAAGATCGTGCAATCGTTTCTCGTACTCCTGATGCTTCCCTTGATGCATTTCCTATATAACACGTTGCTCATTTAAAACAAATGGAAATTTTGGCAATAATAGAGAGCTTGTCTACCTCCTTGGTGAAACTGGCCTCTGAGTCGCCCAGCTCATGCAAGTACATACAGTCGCCTTTGGGACACTGCTGGTTCTTCATGAAGTGGCTACAGTACTTGGTTGTGCCCAAACTGGTCTTTATTAGTCGCCCATCGATCATGATGTTGTTGACACTCTGTATAGCCCGCAGTGCATCGGTATTATGCACATAAGTGACATATGCCGACGCCGAGGGACCCTTGAATCGATTCGAATACAATTCAATTGCCATTTCAGACATGATCTCAGTTATTATCACAACTCACCTGCACTCCAGCGTACGTTGTACTCGGGTTTATAACCACTTTGTGAATCTTTCCATACTTTCCAAAGTATTCGTGCTTCTTCAGTATCTGTAAGATAAGAAAAAAGGTATTTACTTCAATTGTAAACCATATTTAACTGAGTAAGAGTTTTAGTTAGTGAGTCAGAAGTGTGATATCGATGGGAAGATTACAAATGATTTAATTTAATGTAAACATGCAGTGAACAATGTTAATAAGGTTCAAGAGCTAAGCGAAAAATTTAAAATATAGTTAGTAAAACATTCGTGATCCGACTTACATCCGCGTCTGCCAATCGTGGAGGCAGACCCACAACAAATACCAAATTCTTTTGCACCACACGAACATTGGCTAAATGTTTGCGATTCTCCGTGATTTTCTGCTTCCGCTGTTGGTCCCTTTGCCGCTTCTGCGACTTGAACGCGATCATCTAATAAATAATCAAAGTACATATATATATATATATAGATTGTTTGCATTGGAAGAAACAGAGAAATTATTTACTTCTTCCTGCGTTAGCGGCTTGAAGTCAGCTGGATTTTCGGGATACTCTTTCCGACATGCTGGACACAGTTTGTTTTCGTCCGTACGAATTCTGTGCCAGCAGAATCGACAAATCTGTAAGCACAATTGCAATTAAAGATCGTTTGTGTTTAAGAGGTATTAATAATTGAACTCACTTGATATCCGCAAGTGCATGGAAAAAACGTTAGATCATCGACCTCAAGCGGTTCCATACACAAAGGACACTCGACAGAGTCATCATTGTTGTTAGCCAGACCGTTCATTATTCACACTTGATGAAAGGTAATACACTTTATACTAGTTAGTAATCGGTTGTTAAAGTTTTGTTTAAGCTGTATAATCGCTGCAAAAAATATATAGAGATTGATTTGTTATATATATGTAATTACATATATGTAAATATGAGACATTTAAAGCAATGTGTTTATTTAGAACTATCATTCAAATATTATGTATTCAATCGTGTGCGTGAACCTAGAATTTTAATTTGAAATGTGTATTTTATATAAGTAGATATGTTAATATTAAACAAAAGCTACTGAACTTACTAAATGTGCTATAAATGCAATCTATAATCTTTCAATTGAATTTGATGGGAAATCTATATAAATATTTATACAATCACATTGTTATTAGATATCATCCAAAAATAAACGAGAATCTGATAGATATAAAGATGTTTTCTTATTATATTCCAATATCTCGATCGACTGAATGAATCATCTATGACTCACAATAAAGTCTTAACTTGAAATGATTTCAATTCCATGCAGATACTACTCATATGTAAAGTATGTTTTTGTATTTAGAGTCTATGCAGGGGAATACGTGTCCATTCATAGAATTGTTATCTGTATCCCACTGTACTTTATAAGTACTATTATCATACAACTATATTTTTAAAGCTCATATAACTAAAACTCCCTCTCAAAATGATCATATTTATAAAAACATGCTTAAGCTCTTTTAAAAATAAACTAATCCCTTTTTGGTCTACAAACAGTTGTAGCGGGCTTTTAATTTGCTCGCACTGCTTTAAGAAGGGATTTGTGGGCAGTTGCCAATAAGAAAAACTGACGTATGCTATGAAAAATACATTTCCCAATAATAGTGGCTGGCAGAATAGACAAGGAAAACCACCCCCAAAAAACACCCAAACACACAATGTGATTCCTTCATATAACACTACACATTATCCTGACTGGAAATTCTAAAATATATTGCACACAACCTTACAACTGTATTGTATTGTGTTGTATTATAATATCACTCTCTATTATACATAAATATTATTATAATTATAAAAAAATAAAATAAATTATAAATTATTGCTGCTTTAAATACATATAAATAAATAAATACACTTTAATACAGGGATATAAAATAATAATAAATAGATGTAGAGATAAAAAAATTAAAAATAATATAATATAAAAAATAATTACATATTGAACACACATATAGTAAACACTGTTGTTAGAGAAATAACATTTTTTTTATACAGAGCATTAAACAAAAAGAAATATTTTGTTGTTATTTTGGAACAAAAAAAATGATACAAAATAAAAATAGAATGCAGTTTCAGCGTATTCAACAAACTCACACACATAGGCACTTTCACACGCATACCAAAGTATGCGATGTGTACTATAATTTAATAATTTTCTGTACATACAATATGTTTGCAATCAAAGATGGAAATGGAAATAAACACTTTTCGCATTCATCGCGAAAGGAAACGTACATACATTAATATATGCAAGATGTACATATGTAATACGTAATACACATAGATATGTGTGTACATACATACATACAGTATATTATAGTATAAATATTGCTAGTATTTACCTGCCGCAGGCAATAAGAGAAGCAATAAATGAACGGATTGAAAGTTGGCAAGTTCTGTTAACTCAACGCAACGAATAATAAATGACAAGACACGGGGAAAAAATTAAATTGGCGAAAAGTGTTTATCACATACACACACATGTATATAATATTCATTTGTAGATGTATGTACATATGTTTCAATGAATCAAAAGAGAAAAACGAAGTTAGGCACACACACATACAATCATACACACTAAAACACATGCACGCACACATATTTACGTGCACATTTATACATATTGAAGTATATAGTACACGTATCAATGTGTGCGTAAGTCTCAATCTTAAAATATATTTAACTAAATTCACCAATTATGTATACTTATTGTGCGTATGTTTGTCTGGTAATAGCGTATTCCCTCGCGAACGAGATGGATAAAGAGTTATTGGAGTTATTAGTAATCCAAATGAAGTACCTCCTAAGTTTTCGACCAACAATTATTGCGAACGAAACGAATAACGAAGCAGACAGACTGATAATGCACAAAGAGGACACGAGAAAATATGTAGATGTGAAAAATATCGAATACAAAGTATCGATAAGCACGATATCGAGTTAAAATTTGCATGTGCGGTATTCCCAGCATTGTATTTGATAACATATTCGATTTGTCAAGGCCATTTCACTTATCCATATATATTCGATATTAGCTAAAATTAAAACTATAATATACATTAATATCAGTAATAGTAGATTAAGTTGCTGACTTATATGACACAAGTTTTTCAATTATCAACTTGAATTTCAAATTATATATAATTGTGAAAAAGTTCTTAAATTTGAAAAAGTTCAGAATGTTTGTACAGGACTTGACTCACTCATTATTAAATAGTTATCTAAATTATTGATCTAAGGCACAACTCACTTGAAAATAGTTAAATCTCTTTATTCATTTTACAAACACGTATTTTTGCACTATTAGGCATACGATACAATCCTTACAAATTTTGCTACCAGTTGACTGAAAGAACATCATCACCTCGAACCTTCCGTTACAGCGACCGGTAATACTTTCTCCAACCCACTGGGCGTAGACTTGGGTAAAGCCGATATCAGTGATTTATCCGACTTAACAGTTTCTTCGTTTGTTTCCGTATCATCTTTGAAGTACCAGTGTTTTTTGTTGGCCAAAAACAATAGCATCAGCGCAGGTAAATGAATTAAAGAAAATCTAAACAATTTGCGAGAACTTCCACTGTCCGATTTCTGATGAAATTTGTAAGCTGTAAGCATTATAAATTGAGTTAATTTAGATAAAAAATTGAATGCAATTAAAAATAAAATGATTTAAACGTAAATTTTTGTTGAAGAATGCTCTCCATAATGGTTTAAAATCAAATTATATTCTTTATAACTGTAACTGCAGCAACTAACTGTGCAGCCATTTCGTATGTAATGTCAGCTATGTTTGATGTTTGAATTGTACTTACCTAGATAACAAAAGTAAGCGTTTAAGGGCAGTGTCTCCAGAGCAAACCAATAGTTGGTTACATCTGCAACAGGAGCCAAAAGCGAAAGAGCACCAATGGCGACTGAATACCGCAACGCGGTACGACGACATAATCCTGGGTTTGTGACTGCCATCATGCGGTAACCAGCACGCGAATAATCCGGTCGCAGGTTCCACGACAACGCATTGAAGTGAGGAAATTGCCAGGCATACAGAATCCCCGCAAGAATCATAGCACCCGCATCCAGAGAGCCAGCACAACCGGCCCAGCCCATTAGCGGTGGTATGGCGCCCACAATGGAGCCCACCCAGGTGTTGGCGATGCTCATTCGTTTCATAGGCGTGTAAACGGAGGTGTAGAGGAACAGATTGCCGGCACCCAAAGCAGCTGTTAATCCATTAACGCCAAAATATAACATGCTCAATCCTGTAGTCGCTGAGACGACAGCAAAGCCAACTGCTTTAAGTGGCGTAATTTGTCCAGTTACCAGCACCCGGTTTTTCGTACGCGACATCTGTGAATCGAAGGGAACTTCGTGGTATTGATTTATGGAATTCGCTGCAGCTGAAACCAATCCTGTGCCCAGTGAGCACATCGCAAACGTGGCTAAATCAAATGCAGCCGGCGCCAAAGCGTAACCGCCCATTGTTGTGATCACCACCAAGGCTGTGAATCGATGTTATGCGTTAAATAATTCAACATATGTATATTTCAACTTCTTCACTTACATGTCAGCCGAAACTTAGACAGCTTTTTGTATTGACTGAGCGGTCCGCTAGCATTTGAAGTGTAGGGACTTGGCATCCATGGCAAAAACTCAAGCGATTTTGTCGGATTTCGTATCGCTTGAGGTTGTTGCTCATTATTAAGTATGTGGGCGGGAACTGCGACGGACAGAGCTTCTAATGGTACAGCAGATTTGCAGTTGTCAGTTGGACGCGCACTTGCCGAACACTGAAAATACAATTTTCATTAATAATAGTTGATTGGCACTATTCATAATAACAAATAGTTGCATAACAAATCGAAAGATTCTTACTCGTATCAAATTGATTTGTGCAGGTATTATCTGTGTTGTTAGATGATCGCATATCGTCAGTTTACTTAGTCTGCGAAACATATTTGTTTATTAATGTTGTTTACGTAGATTCACCGCGTTTAACTATTTAAATCATTTTTGCACAATATATTTTCATTTATTTAGAGATGAAAGTTTTGCAATCATGTGTTTTACATTTGCAATAATCGATTAGTTTATCGAGCGATATGCCGGTAGCATAGCTAGTATATTTCTGCATGTGAGTATATCTTGCGTCGAGAATTAGTGCATTTTGCAGAATTAGGTTGCAGTCACACGATTGGTGTGTCACAGAAAGCCGCTAAAGTTCTGCTCTCTTTTCTGCAATAATATGGGTGACAACGTGGTGTCGGAATTAAGTAATTTGGATTTAAATAAGCAGAAGGCATGTTAAATATCCTTTCTTGTGTATTAGAAACAGTCAATAATAACAAGTGTAATGTTCAAAGTGTTGCCGTTTGTTAGTGCGCTGAGAAGCAGTTACAATCAGCAAAGATCTTTGCACAATATTCGAGCTCTGTTGGCAGTGAACAAAAATCGACAGCAGCCAAAACAACGACAACAACAACAGCAAGACATTCAGAGCAGCAGCTACGCAACTTTGGTTGGTGTTGTTTCCCTCCGTACGCAATTGTGTATTATTCCCTATCATTTTTAATTGTTAAGTGCCACATCACACGCTCACATTCACCTGTGCTTATCTGTATATGTGTATGTTCGTGTTTGTGTGTACCATAAAATGCCAACAAATAAATCAGTGTGAAAGTGCTTACTGCATTTGTTTGTGACGTCACTAACTTCAACTGAAATGGATAACTTGTCCCCCGCTTCCCCACTGTGCATTACACTGACTAAAAACTACCGTTTTATTGCATCAGATTCCGACGAATTGAGATAAAAAGAGACAAAAGTTCAAATAGTGTCGAAAATCTTTTGTGTTCGACAACTGTGCAAACGACGAAATATGAAAACAACACGAATCTGAAACAGAAACCGAAGACACCAAAAATACATTAAAAACTAATTACTTATTAGAACTGCGTATTTAGCTCTGAGGTTGATATTTCACTTGTGTTTAATAATAAAAAATTCTGCACGCTGCACATTTTCAGTATTATTGATTTTCTGTTCGTTCTCATTGCATTTGCAGGCTGCTAAGATGAAGAAGGAGAAAAAGGAAAAACCAGCCGCTGGCGGCGGAGATGGTCGCAAAGGTAATTTGATTAATTACACCCAAAGACCAAAGTTATGTAGGATAAGTTGGTGTTCAATAAGCGGCTCAAGAGCGCGTATACTTAATATTGATTACCAGTTAAAATGATCGATTTTATTGATATTACCCGTATATCTCTGTATAGCTTCAGATTTCATTTTTTTTATTGGATAAAGTTTCAGTAAAATAACATTCACATTTAAAGACAGCATTATTATTTTATGTTTGCTGATTTTCTTGCCTGAGATTATTTAATTCGATCTTAATTTCAAGTTTATGGCAAAAAGCTTCTTAATTTACTTGGTTTTATATAATAGTTTTATTTTTGAAGTTTATGCTATTATATAATAGTTAAAGTTTTATTTTGGAATCCAAAAATTTAACCAACAACTTTTTTTTTTAATTAGAACTTAATCCCTGGCCGCAGTATATCGAGGAGCGCAACGTGCTATGGGAGAAATGCAAGGCGGAATATTTGGCTGAGCTGGCTGCGAAGCCGCGTGCAGCGATCAAAGTGACCCTGCCCGATGGCAAGCAAGTGGATGCTACCTCTTGGGAGACTACGCCTTACGATGTGGCACGTGGCATTAGTCAAGGCCTGGCTGATAACACTATCATCTCGAAGGTGAATGGAGAAGTTTGGGATCTGGATCGTGTGCTGGAGGGCGATTGCAATTTGCAGCTGCTTAAGTTCGATGATCCCGATGCACAGGCCGTGTTTTGGCACAGCTCAGCTCACATTATGGGTGAAGCCATGGAGCGCATCTATGGCGGTCACTTGTGCTATGGTCCGCCAATTGAAAGTGGCTTCTACTACGACATGCACTTGGATGGCGATGGCGTAAGTAGCCAACAATTCTTTTAACTAATATAGTATGTAAATGAATTTAAATTCATTTGATTGCCTAAAACAGATCTCCACCACGGAATACGGTACCATGGAGACCCTGATCAAACAGATTGTCAAGGAAAAGCAGAACTTTGAGCGTCTGGAGATGAAGAAAGCTGATCTGCTCGAAATGTTCAAATACAACGAGTTCAAGGTGCGCATTCTCAATGAGAAAGTCACCACAGATCGCACCACGGTCTACAAATGCGGCTCATTGATTGATTTGTGCCGTGGCCCGCATGTGCGCCACACTGGCAAAGTCAAGGCACTCAAGATCACCAAGAACTCGTCAACCTATTGGGAAGGCAAGGCTGATGCCGAAACTTTACAGCGCGTCTACGGCATCTCATTCCCGGAGCCAAAGCAGCTGAAGGAATGGGAGAAACTACAAGAGGAGGCAGCCAAGCGTGATCACCGCAAGATTGGACGTGAGCAAGAGCTGTTCTTTTTCCATGAACTGTCGCCCGGTTCGTGCTTCTTTCAGCCACGCGGCGCACATATCTACAACACGTTGATGAATCTGATACGCGGCGAGTACCGAAAGCGTGGCTTCCAAGAGGTCATCTCGCCCAATATCTACAATGCCAAGCTGTGGATGACATCGGGTCATTGGGAGCATTATGCCGATAATATGTTCTCCTTTGAGGCGGAAAAGGAAAAGTTTGCACTCAAGCCTATGAATTGTCCTGGTCATTGTCTGATCTTTGACAATCGCAATCGATCGTGGCGCGAGTTGCCATTGCGCATGGCTGACTTTGGTGTATTGCATCGCAATGAATTGTCCGGCGCTTTGACGGGCTTAACTCGTGTACGTCGCTTCCAGCAGGACGATGCGCACATCTTCTGCGCACCTGAGCAGATCAAGGGCGAAATGAAGGGATGCTTGGACTTTTTGCGTCATGTCTACACCATCTTTGGCTTTGACTTCCAACTGGTGTTGTCCACTCGCCCCGAGAAGTATCTGGGCGAGCTGGAGCAATGGAATGCTGCTGAGAAGGCGCTTGCCGAATCGCTCGATGAGTTTGGCAAGCCATGGAAAGAGAATCCCGGCGATGGCGCCTTCTATGGACCCAAAATTGATATTACAATTATGGATGCACTGAAGCGTCCCTTCCAATGCGCAACCATACAGTTGGATTTCCAGCTGCCCATACGTTTCAATCTCAACTTCATCGCCGACGATGGCGAAAAGAAACGTCCAGTTATCATCCATCGTGCCATCCTTGGCTCTGTGGAGCGCATGATTGCCATTCTCACGGAGAACTATGCTGGCAAATGGCCATTCTGGCTATCGCCACGCCAAGTGATGGTCGTGCCCGTGGGTCCCGCTTACGATGAGTATGCGAAGAGCGTGCGCGATCAGTTGTATGCGGCTGGATTTATGAGTGAAGCGGATTGCGATGCCGGCGACACGATGAACAAGAAGATACGAAATGCTCAGTTGGCACAATTTAATTTCATTCTGGTTGTGGGCGATAAGGAGCGCTCGTCGACCACGGTGAATGTGCGCACTCGTGATAACAAGGTGCATGGCGAAGTATCTGTGGCGGATTTGATAACCAAGCTGCAAAAGATACGCGATGAATTCATCACAAACGAAGACAGCTTTTAAAAAGAAAATTCATGTACTCTACTATTTATATGTATAACCAAAAGTTATAGCTTTTTGCACAGCAAATGCAAAATGACCGCGGCATTTTTTTTCAGTTGTATTTACGCTTTTTACATTACAAGAAATCCTCAAATAAATGAAGAACCCCTAACAGGGGTAAACCAATTAACGATAGTTTTAATATCTTCAGTGCTAAGATGGGAGTATTTTCATATCTGAAAAAAGTATATTACAATCAATAACCATTTAGTAAAAATGGCCCACTTATCGCACGACGCTGATGAGTCAACTCTTCACATTCCTAAAGAAATCAACATTAGCATGGTGTAGTGTTTTTTTTTTTTAATTTATTGCTAATACTTATTATGTTTAGTTTCATAATTTGATTTATTAAAAATTGCGTTTCGTATTTTCTCAATTTTGTAAGCTTTGTTTGCTTTGCTTGCGTAAAAAATGCACAAAGTTCTTTTCCTTCATCATCATCATCTCGCTAATCGAAGCAAAAATTGTTAATATATATTGTTTAATTGTTAATTGTTTACTCTCGTGCCTCTTGCTTCTTCATAAAAATATCATATCATATATATATATTTAGATATATATATAAATATTTATTTATTACTCATAAGATGCCAAGTTCTGCGCCAACTGCTGAATACTCAAAAACAAAATAAAAAAAAAAGCCGCAAACAAAACGGGGCTTCAAAATAAATACGAGTCACAATAAATGGGCAAAAACGAAATCGCAGAATCGCTTCTTGAATTGATAACGTGGTTGATGATAATCAAGCAATTATCTATCTGATCTACTATTTTAATAGGTTTAATTGGGGATGGAAGGGGGAAGGACTCTCTGGGCTTGAACACAAGCTGGTGCTGTGGTATCTGTATTTTCGAATCTGTATCCTTAATTTTTAACCTCTTCTCCATTTGGAAGAAGCCAACCAGCTTATCATTTGGAATGTTCATCTAGTTCTTGCTCTTGTTATGTGTTCAAATGTTTTTCTTTTGCTTTGTTTTTGTTGCTTTGTCGTAAGTACAAATTGTAAGAGAGTTCAAGTCTTAAGCTCAGCTCACACGCTCCAGATTTGGGTGCCACGATATCTTATTTCTTGTTTAGTCATAACTTTCTTAAATTTGACATACATCAAGAGAACAATAATCGAAACGTTAAGCTGCCAGTTTTAAGAGCTATGTGAACTAAACTTAGCTTGGGATTTAGGATTAGGATCTAGGATTAGGCGCATACTTGATTTAACGTACATATTTTTAGCCGATTGCGTTAAATTAGTTGTTTAGTCTATTTATGTTTTGCTATCATTTCGTTTTATACTTTTTTGTTTTTGATTTTATATGTATAAATAAACTTAAACATAAATTTGTTGTGTATATGTGTGTGTGCCTGTGTCTTGTATTTATTTCGTATTTAGCTTGCAAGTTCCACATACACCTGGTTTACACTCGTCGCCAGCGTGTGTCAATGTCTGAAGGTTGTTGTTGAAGTCGTCGTCGAGGTTGCAGCGGAGGTTGTGTTGAAGGATGTGGGGAGGCGAGGAAAGGGTGTCGTTTGCCCAATTCTAGCAGGCGCAGCCTCCTTCGGGATCCTTCGTCTCATTAGGAGAATCCTTAAGCACAACCTCTTGCATATCCTCCGAAGGTTTATTCTCCGTGGAATCCATGCCTGGCAACGCCGCGGCGACCCGTCTGAACAACTGCTTCACATTGTAGCCGGCCTTGGCGCTCGTCTCGATAAACATCACATTTAGCTCTTTCGCCTTCCGTTCGCCCTCTTCGGTGGACACTTGTCTCTTATCCGAGAGATCCGTCTTATTGCCCACCAGCATGATGATGACATCACTGCCACGCTCGGTGCGCACATCATCGATCCACTTGGATGTCTGATGGAATGAGTTTGTGTTCGTTATATCGTACACAACCACAGCCACAGTGGAGTCGCGAATGTACGATGGTATCAGCGAACGGAAACGTTCTTGACCCGCCGTATCCCAGAGTTGAAGACGCACTGTGCGATCCTCGAGGTACATGGTTTTGGATAGAAAATCAATACCAATTGTCGCCTGATAGGTGTTGTCGAAGCTGTCGTACATGAAGCGTGTAATCAGCGATGTCTTGCCGACGCTCTGCTCGCCGAGGAACACCAATTTGAATTTGCGCAGCGGATTGCCAAAGTCGCCGGATGACATGATTGTTTACTATTAAGTTTCTTTAGACTGTTGTCTCTACGTGTCGACTTTTTTTTTCTTAATTGCGGGTTTGCTGACCTCTCCTCTCTCGCTCACTCTCGCTTGCGCACTCTCTCCACCTATTGTTGTGCCTACGGGACTGGGGCGTGATACGTTTTTGCGGCTTCCAATTGCACACGTTGCACTTTCCGTTTAATATATAGTAGTTATTGCAATATATTGTATTCACACGCGCACACTGAACTGCACAGTGCGGTTTTATTTGCAAAGCGAATTAGGCGATTTACAATCGTAAATTTACACCAAATTTCTTGTGGAAAAAAGTCAGCCACCAAGTCGATTCTGAGTCAGTTGTATGGTTAACTATAAGTATCGATTAGTCATCTATATCGATAATCAGAGTTAGCAACCAGATGCGCAAAAATGCGCTCATCAAATAAATATAGAAAGTATGACCGTAAAAATACTGCCGTAGTTGTAAAAGTAACTGTCACTAATTCAAAGTACACAAACTCTCATAACAATAATATACGTATAAATTTAGTACAAGTATAAATTGTTCTTCTATGCTGTAAAAAATCTTATTTGCTAATTGCTTTGCTTAGTTAAAGTGTAACTCTAATTTTTCTGAGCTAAATAAATTGGCGTTTAATATATCTCAATAAGTATTTAATAGTTAGATTACAATACCTATTAATAGATTTATAATTCGTATTTGCAATTTCAGAAATAATCTTAAGCAATTGCAAACACAAAGTATCAAAATAAATAAACACTATTGTCAAAACTTGTATTTGTTCTGTTGATGGGGCAATAAATAATCAGCGTTCCCTTCCCATTAAATTGATTATCTTTAGAGTATCGCTACAAAATTGAATTTTCTTATCATAAGCCGTCGCAAGCAGTCATATCTGCATTTAATTTAAAGAGCAGTCGATAAAGGGCAAGGTAAACAGTTTCTCGACAACCATGGCTTTGGACAGTCAAACTAAATCTAGCATTTTCGCGATCCTATTCTGCCTCTTCCTTGGCCTCTCTACTGGGTCAACAACGGACCAGGTTGGACCTGAGGGACGTGTAGTTGGCGGAAAAGCAGCATCCGTTAATGCGGCACCCTATGCGGTGTCCATGCAATATAAAAGCACTCACTACTGCGCCGCAAGCATCATCAATGCCCACTGGTTGGTGACAGCTGCTCATTGTCTCTCCAATCGTGCCCAAGTGCTTGGCAGCACTCTCGTGGCTGGAAGCAATGCTGTGGCTGGAACAGCGTCCACAACACAAAAGCGAAGCATCACTCACTTTGTGGTGAATGATTTATATACTGGTGGAACTGTACCATACGATATTGGATTGATTTACACACCAACCGCTTTCACTTGGACAGCTGCCGTTGCTGCTGTTAGTCTACCCAAGTCTGGTGTGATTCCCACTGGAACTGCCAACTTGTATGGCTGGGGAAGTACCTCGACTTCGAGTGCCGCCTCATATCCCAAGGAACTGCAAGTGGCTGCTAATGTACCCATCATCAGTCTGACCTCCTGTGAAACTGCGCTTGGTCAGAAGGGAAGAGATCTACATAGCACAAACTTGTGCACAGGTCCGCTGACCGGTAAAGTGAGTATTTGTACTTCGGACTCTGGTGGTCCTCTAGTGCAGGGTAATGTCTTGATTGGCATTGTCTCCTGGGGCAAGCTGCCATGTGGTCAGCTCAACTCGCCTTCCGTTTATGTGCAAATTTCTTCGTTTATAACCTGGATATCAGCCAATCAGCGTCTGTAATAAGAGTTATGCCAAACCATTGAAGAAATAAACATTGAACATAAGATTAATATTTTTTCACAATATATTTTTAATTACTTTCAATTTATCTAGTCGATAGGTTATTTTTTATTTTGAGGAAATGCTCTGAGGGGAATTTTTCTTAGTGGAATTGCAAAATAGCCGTAAAATTTATTCTTAGCACTATCGACAAGCTTAACCTTCTATAAACCGTACTATTACAGCTGCAATAAAGCATTTGTAATAAAATTGATATTGCGTATAAAGTAGTGTGGAAATGATAGTTAAGAAATTGACTACTGTAACATCTTGTTTTCCCAAAAACAATTTTAACGTAATAAGTATTCTGATACTTCTTATGATAGTATTTTTAATCATACAAAGTCTGTTGTCTGTCGTCAATATTTATATTTAAGTAATTAACGAGCTTCGAGTATCCCGTGCAATTGGTACTCGACAATAAAATTATAATTCAAATACAAATAGTGCTGACACCCTGTAGTAATAACAAAAAACGGTATGATAAGTACGTGACAATGTCTGTAACTGGCATGTGTGTTTATCTTCTACAATTATTGTGGCATTAATTAATCTTTGACAATTCGCAATACGAAACTTATTAGAAATAAAGACAGGCTACAACCTTATATTGTTTGTTGTTATTGTTGTTGGCTTCCCTTCCCAATAAACCCGCTTATCTTTGAAGTATGAGCGCAAAATTGAAATTCCTTATCATTTTTGCAGCACGTATCTCCATTTAATTTAAAGAGCAGTCGATAAAGGGAAAGGTAAACAGTTCCCCGAAAACCATGACTCGGTATAGTCAAAGTAAATCGAGCATCCGCTTGATCCTAAGCTCCATTCTGCTACTCCTCGGCTGCTGTGTAGCCATAGCAGTATCACCCAATGGACGCGTAGTTGGTGGAACAGCGGCTGCCGTCAATGCGGCACCTTATGCCGTATCCATGCAGTACCAGGCCACGCATTACTGCGCAGCCAGCATCCTCAATGCCAACTGGCTGGTCACGGCTGCCCACTGTTTGACGAATAGTGCCCAGGTGCTAGGCAGCACTCTTGTGGCTGGCAGCAATGCAGTGGCTGGAACAGCGTCTACAACCCAGACACGTAGCATCAGCTACTTTGTGATTAATGATTTGTACACTGGCGGCACTGTGCCCTATGACATTGGTTTGATTTACACGCCCACTGCGTTTACCTGGAGCGCTGCTGTGGCTCCCGTTACGCTACCGCAGTCGGGTGTGGTTCCCACTGGAACTGCCAACTTGTATGGCTGGGGAAGTACATCGACTACGAATACTGCGTCGTATCCAAGTGTGCTACAAGTGGCTGCCAATGTGCCCATTATCAGTCTGACTTCCTGTGAAACGGCGTTAGGCCAAAAAGGCAGTGATGTGCATTCCACTAATTTGTGTACGGGTCCTTTAACAGGAGGCGTGAGCATTTGTACTTCGGATTCTGGTGGCCCATTGGTGCAAGACAATGTTTTGATTGGCATTGTGTCGTGGGGCAAGCTGCCATGTGGTCTGGCCAATTCACCATCTGTTTACGTGCAAGTTTCATCGTTTATATCGTGGATTGCGTCTAATCAAGTTGTGCAATAACCAAACTTTTATTTGTTTAATGCAATAAATATACGAGCAACATTGAATTGTAGTATTTTTTGTTGGTCACACTGCAAAAAAGTTGCACCAGAGCAGTATCGATACATGTCGAGTAGAGAATTGTAGAACTAGATTGCAAGTCGATAACAAACAAGTCGATAGTCGATAGTGGGCGACAAAAAAGGAAAGAATTCCAATAATTTTATTTGTGTGGCAGCGAACGAAACCAGCATTTAGTTAATTAATTAGTATTGAGCGTGCCAGACAGCAAAATGGAAGTTGAGACACCAGCAACAACACCAAACGAAGAGAGTCGCGAATTTGCCGATGTGGACATCAACAACGATGGCACAGCGTCCGCCGCTGCATCCGATGAGGAAGAAGTTCCAGCGCCGGGCAGCGTAACGTTGGAACAGAATGAAAATAATGATTTGTTCGTCTCAGCAATGACCCCAAGCGAAGTGCATGTGAGTTACACTTGATTTAGTAAATATTAGATTGAATTATCTTCAATTGAACGCAACAATGAATGGGCGGCGTCGTTGACTGTTTATTTTATCTGCTCTGCTTTGCTTTGTTTGATGTTGACAACGTCACTAGCACAAAAAAGATCGAAGCTTCCTCTTCTCTACGCCCCTTGCCCAAATTTATGTGGCGATTTATCGCTTATTAATGCACTTGATAATTCAAACTTTGCAGCGTCGTATTTCGAGTAGCAATCTGGAAGAGATATTGACCGATGATGGTGATTTGTTCATACAAATTGTTGTATCCGATCCACAAAAAGTCGGCGATGGCATGAGCTCCTATTTGGCCTACAAGTGAGTCATCATCAATCGTCTTATCGTCTATTTGTTGACATATACTTATTGAAATTGCGATTTGCCTACCATCGTTTTTGTAGAGTGACGACGAAAACAAACATTCCGAAATTCAAACGCAACGAATTTAGCACTTTGCGTCGCTTCAGTGATTTCCTGGGCATCCATGATCTGTTGGTGAACAAATATATGCGCATGGGTCGCATTATTCCGCCGGCGCCATCCAAGAACATTATTGGCAGCACCAAGGTCAAAATGAGTCCACAACAAACAGAGCCGGGCACGCCCATCAATCAGGAATGGATAGAGATAAGACGTGCTGCCCTGGAACGTTTTGTCCATCGCACAGCCCAGCATCCGGTGTTGCGAGTCGATCTGGATTTTGTCAATTTCCTGGAGAGTGATCAGGAGTTGCCGCGTGCCGTTAATACATCGGCTTTAAGTGGCGCTGGCGTCATACGGTTGTTTAACAAAGTTGGCGAGACTGTAAACAAGATCACGTACAAAATGGATGAGAATGATCCTTGGTTCGATGATAAGATCACCGAGGTGGAGCATCTCGATGCGAATCTGCAAAAATTGTCATCGGCACTCAAATCGTTGGTCTCTTCGCGTCGTGAATTATCTGTGTTGACGGGTTTGGTGGCTAAATCCGCAGCTATGTTAAGCACTTGTGAGGAGCATACTGGACTGTCGCGTGCGTTGTCGCATTTGGCTGATGTGGAGGAAAAGATTGAGCTGTTGCGTTCCGAGCAGGCCAATTCAGACTTTTATATACTCGCCGAGTTTATCAAAGACTATTTAGGGCTATTCGGTGCTATCAAGTGTATATTCCATGAACGTGTCAAGGCATTTCAAAATTGGCAATATGCCCAAATGCAGTTGTCGAAACGACGCGAGAATCGTGGACGCTATGAGCTGGCCAATCGTGCCGACAAACTGGATCAGGCGCAACAGGAGGTTGAAGAGGTTTGACAACTTTACAATATCGTTATTGCAAATGGTTTTAATGTTTTATTGTTATATTGCAGTGGCAAGGCAAGGTGCAACGCTGTCAGCAACAATTTGATGACATATCGGCGGAAATCAAGCGCGAAATGGAACGCTTTGAAATAAGCAGAGTGAAAGACTTTAAGGCCAACATCATCAAGTACATTGAGGTTCAAATGGCGCATCAGCAACAGGTAAACTGTAGTATCTAAAGTGTTAACTATTATTATCGTATATTCATATATTCTCTTTCTAACTTGTAGATCATCAGCTATTGGGAGGCCTTTGCACCAGTTGCCCGAGAGATCGTTTAACTTTGATTTCCAACGCCAGTTGCATTTTTAAAATGTTTAACAAATGGCGACGCAGTGTGCTACGAAAATATTCAATATTATTATGAATGTGTGGGCATCTGTTTATTTTTAGCGGGACCAATTTGTCGTCACCTCTTACAACAAGTTATTACCACTGACGTTCTTCGCCGCAGTTGGACATTTTCCAAACGCTTTAAATTCCTCTCAAATAATTGTTACCATTTACCAATGAAGGGGGTAACAATTCATGCTTGCATAAAAAAGTTCAACTTTTATTACACACATATTTTTATCCTTACACAGTAATTATTATTATTATTATAATTATTATTGCGAAATGTTGCTTTTATTTTTGTAAATGTATACAAAACGAGACAAATGTTTATTATAGACGACTTTTGGGTGTAGTCTACATAAATGTCGCTAAGCGCTGAGCGAAAAATATTCTCATTCTATATTCGGTATTATCTATAGAAAAAATTCAATGAAGCCAAGTTATTAAATGAAAAGAAAACTGAAAAAATTTAATTGTAAAGTAAAGTGATTGATTAATTGGGAAATAACCTTTCTTGATTGTTGTTGGTATATATTTATGTATATTCCTAATTAAAACATTTTGTATCTCACGCAAAAACAGCATTATATTTCAACAAATAAATTTGTAAATATGTACGTATAGATAGCAAATTTAATATGTAATAATATGGCGAAGCATGCAATTGAAATTCTGAAGGAGATGCTACAATTTACACATTTACATTTATTAAATATTTAAAGTTAAAAAGAGTAAATTTTGAATTTTAACGGTCAGCTTAAAAGAGTTTCTGCTTTTTATCGATATCGATAGAGACACAATGATTGCTAGTGAATGGCAAACCTCATAGGGCTTCGTTGCGAATGACGAAAATGCTATATTGTTTAGTCATTGTGTGATTGGCGTCTAGCGCCTTCTCGAAGTTTTTTGTCCAATTGTAGCTTTATAAAATCATAGCACACATCATAACACGTATTTAATTTGTCAGCAAACGTCGAAAGCAATAGTTTAGATATGGAGTTTCCACATTTGGGCCAGCATTGCAACGAAGCAACATGCAACAGATTGGGTAAGTTTTGAGCATTGTGACCTTCATCCAACAATAACAATAACAATAGGATGTATTAAATTTGAATAATTTCTCAATACAACACAATTTCAACAGATTTCCTACCAGTAAAGTGCGACTCTTGTGACAAGGTTTTTTGTGCCTCGCACTACAATTACGATCGCCACAATTGCCCAGGTGCCCACAAGAAGAACTTTCAAGTACCCATCTGTCCGCTATGCGGAGAACCCGTTCCCACCGCTCCTGGAGTGGAGCCTGACCTAACGGTTGGTCAGCATATTGACAAGCAGTGCCAGTCAGATAGCAAAAAGATCTATACGAATCGCTGTCATGCAAAGGGTTGCAAACGTAAAGAACTGATTCCTGTGCAGTGCTCACAGTGCAAATTGAATTTCTGTCTACGTCATCGCCACAGCAGCGATCACGACTGTAAGCCGCCTACACAAAGCAATGTCAGCACTGCTGCTAACAGCAGCAGCACATCACAGGGTGTCTTCAAGATTTTTAGCGATACACGAGCGATGGCCGCGCAGGCTGCCGAGAAGCGTTTGCAAAGCAGAAATCAACAATCTGCAAATAATGCCAAAGCCAGACAAGTGTCCACAACAACGGCAGCTGTTGCGCAGCGCAGTCAAGTACAAAACATACAAGGCAATATGGTAAGACGACGCTGATGAAATAAAATGACGAATATATAATTGAACACACTCTTTTGTGCAGACGGAAGATGAGGCTTTGGCCCACGCCTTGGCGTTGTCTATTATGGAGCAGGATGGTACAGCCCAGAGTAGCCAAAGTGCTGCAGCATCCGCAGCGAATGCGCAACGTGCCACAACTGTTGGTGGACGTGATAAGGATAAATGTTCGCTCTCCTAGTTAAAAAAAAACTGGGCAAAACATATCACAAATCATTCACTTGACCAGTGGCGTCTTTTACTGCCCCCAAATACTACACTTAGGTTGTTAATTAAATCAATTATGTCATTTTGTTTGTAATTGTAATTGTAATTTATATAATGTTGATAATTATGTACGTTGACTTCGTCACATTCTCTCGCGGCATGCTTATTAAGGGCTGCTTAGCAAAAATAATTTAGCTTATTTAGCTCTACTTTGGAAATGAATAAAAACTGTAATATACACATATTTGAATTTGCCTTAGCTTGTTAAATACAAAGAATACATACAGTGTGTGTTTTTAAACATAAGGATACTATATATTGCAAAAACTATTCGTCGCTAACAACAGCAGGGGCAACTTGTTCACTCTCTGGTTCCTCGATTACCACTGCCTGCTGCTGTTGTTGTTGCTGCTCCTTATTGGAAATTGTGCTCAATTTGCGGCCAACAGTTGAATCCCCTCCCGTTGATGATGAGGTGCTGATTTTGCGCGCCGCTGCTGCAAAGCTGGCCACACCCTCGGCAGCCAAGATGCTGGCGCTAGAAAGTAAAATGGACACTTGTTCCGCTGAGGGGCAACTTGTGATGATCATGTCATCCTGTGTATAGCCATTTGTCGTTAGCAATTGCTCCAACTTGACAAATGATTGTATAATATTGTTCTGCATGTAGAGACGATGAAATTACTTTACAAACCAATTACAACATATTAAAGAATAGCTGCTTACACGTATAGGACGAAAGATTATAAACTCGGTATCACGGTTGCTCAAATACAGCTGCATCGCCCGCTGCAGCACAGCCAACTTAGCCTTGATAAGACGCTGTGTCTCTTGTATAATGCTGCTTATTTGCTGTGGACTCGCCCAGCTGCTTTGACGCAGCACATAGTTGACTTTGGGTGTCGCTCCTGGCTCCTTGGACGCATCGCTTGTTGCAGTGGTGGCCAACAGCGCTTGTGCCTTGTCGAGGAATGTTATTAGTGGTCCCACCAGCATATGCACTGCATCCTTAATATATTGCTCACACACTGTCTTTAGCTGTCGATCGACTTCTTTGCGCGAGTCCAGCAAATGTTCTTTTATCTGTGGCGTACCTTCGAGCAGAAATTCCAACAGCGCATTATTGCTTCCCATGGAGAAGAGCTGCTTGCGTTTTTGCAGCAGTCCAAAAGCAGCTGTCTTCACCTTGCTAAAGTCCAGCGAAGTCTCCTTCACAGTGAAGTCCACACGAAATGGAGCAATTTGTTCGCGCAGAATAAGCAAGTGTTTGATTTCAAAGAGTTCGCCATCAATAGGCGTTTTGGCGGCGCCAATTTTAACCGCCGCCTGTGAAACACTTTGTATGCAGACCCTCAAGGCCTCCTGGGATAATCCTTGGAATATGGGGCGATCCACACAGCGATAGAGACGCGAGAGACAGACCAAAGTACGACGCACAGTTGGATACCACATGCCATGCAGATCAGCAGGCGAATCTAGAAGAACATTATTAGTTGGTGTCATATGTTGTGGATTACCAATGAGACTTACTCATTTGCTTTACTCTGTAGGCGGTGTCCACGCTCTCTGCTTCAGTGGACATCATGGAGGCGCGCGAGTCCGAGCGACGCAGTTGTGTTGGCTCTTGAAGCGACAAGGCAATGCTCTGTAACGAGAATTTCCAGTGAGTGAAATCTTGTATAAAACTGTGCAGCAATTGTATACACCTCCATCATTTCCAACTTCTCGGGGTACGCCAGATCTCCCGATGATGGATTGTAGTTTTGGATGTCGGACTGCAGATACAAATGCGCACGAAACACCAAACGCTCCTGCACATCCTGCAGCAACTGATGTGCAATAGTGGCAAAGGCTTCCAAAGCAGCGGCTATAAAATAATCGAATCAGTCAAACCATCCCGTATAATGTATAAGCATCTTACGATTTTGTTGCACATGCTCTTCGAGCATTTCAATGCGCAGAATGGAGCATATCTCGGCCAACGTTTCCAAATGATTAATGTGTATGATAAACGGCCGCATTGTGTCATACAGAATCGTGCAAAGTCCCTCAAGATAAACACTGAAAAATTTAAAAGAATTAATGTTGCATACATTGCAAGTACTGCGCACTAAAACTCACGTTAAATGAGGAGCTCCAGTACTAAAGAACTGATAATAAAGACGCTGCTCATCCTGGCAGACGTGCACCAGAAAAGCGCAAGCACTGCGCGTCAGCGAACAGTGATCGCCCTTGTGAGCGTTCTTTACATTCTGTATGGATTGATTGACAGCTGGGGACATGACACTGGCTCGCTGTGCCAGATAATGTTGTTGCAGATCCGTCATTAGTTGGCTGTATTCACTGCTGTTGCTATTCTCCAGCCGGGTTTCAATCAACTGAGCCACACGCTTCACTTTCGCCGCTGATGTTTGATACTTGCCATAGTACAAAGCAAAAGCGGCATCAGGGGCTTGCAGCGCAGCATCGCCGCTGTTATTGCGTGGATTAAGAGTCGCCTCAGTAGCCTGATTGATCACATTGATGATGTAATTGCGCACCAGTCCAGTGGCTTTGGCTAGACACTGCTTATACTTGACATTATAGGCAGCCGCATCCTTAAAGTTGGGCTGCAAGCAAGGCATATTTATTGGGTGAATTTAAGGAGTTATCTTGTACTTACGTGCTCTGCCAGATAGTTTAAGCATTCGTCTATTTTATTAAGACACTCGCGAAATGCTTCACTGGCCACGGACAATGTGGGACTCTGTAGCCGCTGCAGCAGCAGCTCCACTTGACTGAAGTAGTGCAGGCGCCGCTGTATCTCACTGTTTAACTCTTGCAGTTTCTGCTGCTCATCAATCAACTGTTCACTGGCCGTATTTAATGCACTTGTCTTCTGCGAGACAAATTCATATTCGGAGCTTAAGGCACCCAATCGCTCCATGGCAACTGAGATTTGTGTGAGCATGTGAGCACATTCCACCTTGCGTTGCTCCAATTGCTGCAGATACTTGTGATAATCGGCATCGCCACGTTGTTCAATTTCCGCATTGACGTTGACGAACCAGAGCAGAAAATCATTTGTATTCTGCAGTCCGCCCGCTGGCAATTGTTGTATGTCAACCTCGCTGCTGGTTGCCAATTGTTTGTTGGCTTCTTTAGTAGGAGTTGTAGCTGCCTATAAACAAATTTCGGCACAATAAATTATTGTTGTTTTTGGGGGAATTGCGTGTCCCATTTGTTTACTTGCCGTTATTTCGTCGTCCTGCCATAAGCTGGTTAGCACTTCCAAGTGCTCCTCTTGCTGAGCATTGAGTGCGGCGAGTGGATCGATTTTGGTCTCCCATTGCATTAAACGATTTCGTATTTTACGCAAATTTTCATTTTCACTTTGCGCGCTGGCGACGTCATCCATTTTCCTGCTGGAAGCCAACAACACAACAGCTGTTCGTACGATTAAGTGTGCACATACCGTCAATTAATCGAACAGCTGTTCATCTGTTCGTATGCACACACTGTTAACTAATCGAACAGCTGTTTACCTATTCGGTGTTCACACACTTTGAAATAAACAGTGTCCATTAATATAACAGCTGTCGATAGGTATTGTGTTATCGTTAAGTTAATCGAAACTCTTAGTTTTCTGCTGTTGCACTTTCGTTAGGCGTTGTTTCTTTTTGTTAAAGTTTTTTTATTTGGTCCCAATGGCCCCACAGCCGGTGGTAACGGGCCTGTCGCCGAAGGAGGGACCACCCGGTACACGTGTCATCATACGCGGCGAGTTCCTGGGCACTCGCATTCAAGATCTGATCGGTATTCGTCATCGTTTCTGACGCCCCCTGTTGTTGTAACTCGAGTCTCTATTGCAGGTCTCAAAATTTGCGGTTCCGATTGCTTGTTGTCCGCCGAGTGGAAGTCGTCCAACAAAATCATTGCACGCAGTGGTCCAGCTAAAGGCAAGGGTGACATCATTGTTACAACGCTCAGTGGCGGCGTCGGCACTTCAACAGTGCAATTTCGAGCCTATCACGAGACAATCGGACCTCTCAAGGAGTCGGCTGTGTGGATTGAGGAGTCGCCATCACAGAATTTTGCCTGGGGTCGGCGTACACTCGCCCAGTCTGGGCTCACGCAAGAGGATCCACTGGGTCTGTCCATCGAGGGCAATGAGCAGAAAATTCCCGAAGATTTGCGTGATTTGATCCCCGACGCTTGTGGAGATTTGTCGCAAGAAAATTTCTCGCCTGCCTGGTTTTTGCTAGAGAATCATTTGGCCACGTCGTTTGAGGATTTGAAAGCTGGCTTGGCTTATTTGAAGCGCAAGGTGGAGAGTCAAAAGGAGGGACAGCTGTCGTTTCTTAAATCAAATGCTGGTTCGGTCATTGATCAGTTGGACACGCTGATGAACATACGCGATAAGCTGCAAGAGGATGTCAAGCTGCATGGCAGCGAGCCACTCAACATACTGGAGCAGTCCATCGAGAGTAAGTTCGTTTTATAGTTGAACTTCAATTCTGATTCAACTGTTATTTTTCTTATGCTAGATTCCATCAGTGAATCCCAAAAGATCTTTACTGATGTGCTGGTGCGCAAGGAGAAAGCCGACTCCACACGCTCGGTGCTCTTTGCGCTCTCCCGCCACAAATTTCTCTTCTGTTTGCCCAATGCCGTCGATCGCCGTGCGAAGGCAGCCGAATACGACATAGTCGTAAATGATTATTCGCGTGCTAAGAACTTGTTTGGCAAAACCGAGATACACATCTTTCGCCAGGTGCTGGAGGAGGTTGATCAACGCATACTGCTCATACGACGGCAGCTGCACGAAAAGGTTGTCAAGATGCCACAAAGCGTTGAGCAACAGAAGAAACTTATCAAGGCTTTGTCAAGTTTGGAACAACAGCAGAGCGGCACAACCGTTGGGGATCGTTTGCGCAATACGGATCCCGCCTGGGACGCCATTGAGGCGCGTGCCAAGTACTTGGAGGCCACTTTCCGCCAGACTTTTGAGCAGCATGCCAACAAAGAGGCGAATGTGCAGGAAAAGTCCAAAAGTCGTGATCCCAGCCAGCCGCCCAGTCGCGTCAATTTCTGTGAAGAGCTTTGCGATATTGCCGCCTCTCAGCTGCCAGATTTGTGGCGTCTTGGACAGTTCTACTTCACGGGGGATCTGCGTGGACCTCATGATCCTAAGCCGGGTGATTTTAAGCGCATGGTGTTGACGGCCATAGAGAAGCTCTGTGTGTATTTGAGGTTGGCCATTCTCATTGCTGCTGATCAACGTGCTTTGCGTCAGACGAGTGGACTCGCCTGGCCCATTGGCTCTTCGTCGGCTACACATCATTTTCTACCCTGGGTGCCGCAATGTTTGCGTTACACAAGGATTGCTTACGCCACGTTGATTGGATTGGACTTACCCTCGGAAGCATTGGATATTATACAGCGATTGATTGATGAGGTGCGTCTGTTTTGTTTCTCTATCATATTTAAACGCGCTACAGATCGTTGCAAGAAACTGGATGCGTTGGAGACGTGGGAAATGAGTGTGGAAGAGTATCCGGGTGCAACTTCATTGCCAGCTGCCTTGGAGTCGCTACTAGTCGAGACTTTGGAAGAGGTGCAAACGGTTTGCATGCAGCCTGAGGCACGAGAGGGAAATCTGCTGGAACCACATTCGGATGGTCAGCGCGAGGTGACACAGCGACTACAAGAGCTGCTTTCTGCGTTTAGCGGAGTGATTGCAGAGCTGGCGTTTGCCAGCCACGATGATGAGACGCCCACGCACAATGTATCGCAACTGCTTGGCTTTCCCAATGCCCAGCAACCTGAGTCGGTGTCGGGTGTGGGAAACTCGGTGGGCGCCGCAGTCAACTGGGAGCAACGGATGCTGTGCTGCTTAGCCAACTATGCGTACTGTAACAAGAGCTTCTTTCATCATCTGGGCAATTTGTTTGTGCGCTATGGATATCCACTGCCAACGCTTGCTATTGAGTCAGCACGCTACAATGTAAATCAGTTATTCACGAATTTGCTGGAGGAGTATGTGGAGCACAAGGGTGATCCGCTGGTGGGCACCATTGAGCCCTCGATGTATTTGGGACGCTTTCAATGGGATCATGAGATGGAAATTGGTGCTGGACAATTGCGTCCCTATGCACATGAATGCTGCGACAATTTGGTGGGCGTCTACTCGGAAATTTATAGCATTTCACCGACGCTACTGCGTCCCATTCTCGAGTCCATTGTGCAGACCATCTCCGAGGAGTTAGCACGTCTTATGAGCTGTGTGCAGCGCTTTAGTTACACGGGTGCGATTCAAGCGCATGTGGACATTCGTCTGCTTCGCGATGCCCTCGAGAACTACACTAACGAGACGGCCAAGTAAGCGGACTCTACTAAACCTTTACAACCCGATATCAACTGTTTTATTCTCGTTCTAGAAACTACTTTTTGGAGGCACTGGAGGCCATTAGTCCGCCGCTGAATGGCGAACAGAAGCGCAAAGCGGATGAAATACTGGAGCGTGTGAAGCGCAACATGCGACTGCAGTTGCTCTGCTTTGCGGTTAAGGAGCCTTAAGTATGCCCGACACATTCCTCCAATCTGATTAGACGTTAAACGGATCGATCTTAAAAGATGCTCTCAACTTTATTTGTAAATGATTAAAGCACACACATGCTACTTATATTAATTATTACATTGTTTTCTTCAACTCGTCGAGCATGGGTTTAATATCGAAACTAATTTTGGAATTTTCATCGGTGGGATGCTTTGCTATCCACTGCTTGATGGCCTGCTCTATGTCGATGGTATTGAGCGTCTCCTGTACACGCTGTTTGATGGGATTTTCGATGGCATCCATTATTTGATAGCGCAACAAATTGGGCAGCACATTAACAGCAAACTCCATCACATAGTCCAATGTGCCAGCGCCGCTGCAACGCACTTGAATGTTGCCCAAATCTAATTGCAGATCCTTGATCAGCGGCCGCTGTCGCGTGTCGAGTGCTTGACTAAACTCCAAAGTGGCGCGCAGATGATGCACCGTGAACTGTACGTGTCCAATGCGTGACATCATGCCCATGCCAACCTCCCATTGTCCGGCACCCGACAGTTCTTGGGTGCCCACTTGAAAGCGCATCGTGATCGTGTTGTTCACCAGAGCCACCGTTACGTTGCCCACGCGATAGAAGCTAGAGACGCCACGTATCCAAGTGTTTGTTAGCTGAGCACTCAACACGCCCATGGTGCGATTCATGTCCGGCAAATGATACGGATCAAAGCCATATTCACGCACCTGCTTGCGTGTCTGCGCAATCATGGTGTCCAATGGCCTAATGGAGTTGGGCATTCGGGGATCTCCGAGCTTTTCAACAATAAACTTATCGATATCTCCGGTCAGCTGTTTTTCTACATCACTCAACATAAACGGCTTCATGGCGTCAAACACTAGATTGGGCGCAGAGTTGAGTACGCCTTGGAACATGCTGCCCATGAAGCCAAGATTTTGGAAATCCATGGACATTTCACCAAACGTAATGTCCGTCTTCATTTGATCCACTGCTAGACGGCCATCGCTCTGTGCAGCCAGCGTAGCCAAGGCTGTGAAATGAACCCTTCTCAATGTGATCGAGCACGGTCCGTTGGAGTTTGAGAATAAGGCGGCCAATTTGTATCTGCCTTTGACCACCATTTCGTCTAGCGTTACGTGTCCGGTTACCTAAAGATGCAGAAATTATGACAATTTTAGCAGACTACAGATCCAGCAATAGGGAATGGAAATTGATTCCAATGCTGCTGACAGCTTTAGGTTTACATTGCGCTCATGATTGATTTAATTTCGAATTGAAGTTGGCGACTGTTGAAACTAATTATGTAATAACTTTCGAATTAATGGAGCAAATCCACTAAATATTCAGAAAACTTTTAGAAGGTATAGTATTAAGTGTTGTTTATGACAAAATGTAATTATCTACGATTGACTTAGATAGTCTCAGAAAACTTTTAGAATGGGGTTTAATTGCGCACAATATTTTTCTTTGATGTGAAAGGCTTGAAAGGATGGAAGTTTAAGCAAGCGGACAGAGCTGAAAAATGTATCTAAACTGTGTTCTTAATTATGTTGACTTGCCAGCATATCCTTCAAGTCCATATTGATGCTAGTGATGCGGAATTTGGACAGGCCGTAAGCCTTCAATTCCATCATGTTAAGTGTGCCGACGCCAATGCTCTTTGCCACATTAGGACAATCCATAGGATCCGCAACCTCCACAGCAGAAGATGGTAGACCAACCGGATCTTCTTGCTTGAAATGTTCTAGCAGTGCCTCAACTTGTGCGGCCACGCGATTCTCAGTCGCCATGGCATTATGTGCGTCATTTCCATCGTCATCGAAAGCTTCTAAGGGGTTTGCGAGAAGGTGACAAGGTTCAATTCATCTATGTTGTATAAATACCATGCTCACCATTCACATCCTGTGAGTGCGTTTGTGTAAGCGATAAAAGTGCCACGAGTAAAATTATCAGCGTCTTCATCTTATTATTTCTTACTATTATTTATGTATGCTTATCATATATATATATGTATGTATGCTTATCAGTTCAACAACAACAAAAACGGGAACGAGAAAAGAATACGGATGCGGATGCTATAAGTGCTGCATCTACTCGGCTCCGATTTCAACTGACGACTGGCGCGAGTTAATCAACAGATAATGATGCGCACTTCACATATGTATGTAGCCAGACAGCCGACGCTTATCTAAGGGCACAGCAGCTGTCCGAGCAGATCCGATCCGATTCGAGCTCAAAACAATTGAGTTTAGCTCCGGCTCGGCTCTTTTGATTAATCTCCGCTTTGAGTGTAGTTTTGCTGTGTTACAGTCAAACATCATTGGGAAATTTGTACTCTTCTACTCTTTAAAGTATTTCCAGAATTTACCTTCAACCTTCAGATTTTATTTCTGATCGATTTCATTTGCCTGAAGAAAAATAGCTCCTATGTTTTATCCACTCTTGCTTTTCGATTTGATAACATTTCTAAATAATATTAATAGATCTCTTTGCTCTTTAAAATATAATTGCAAAATTTGTGTCTAAATCGCAAATCCTTTATATCTTTGATTCTCCTTTTTTTTTTTTTTTAAATATATATACATATATTTTACGTTTTGATAGGCATAAATATTTTTTTTATTAATGCTGAAACGTTGAAGAGAAATGATGCAAATACTTGTCTAATTTGGTTATAATATTGAATGAATAATTTCTTTATTGCAATTTCCATTTGCAAATATACAAATAATCTTAAATTATAAAAAAATGGGTTTCACGTGCTCAAAAAAAAGTTGTATGTTAAAAAAAAAAGGTTTCATGCTCAAAAAAAGGTTCTTAGCTTAGAAAAAAAATTGCCTTATAGCTATTAAAAAAAATTGTCTTATGCATATGAAAAAAATTTTGCTTATAGTTATGAAAAAAATTGTCTTATACATATGAAAAAAATTGCCTTATATCTATGAAAAAAATTGTTTTGTTTTTGGTTTACAGCGACCGCATTATTAAGTTTCAATATTTTTACGCTTCGATTTTTCGTTAGACGATTGAAAAATCGACCCCTTTTTGCAAAACTGTTGAATGTTAAACAAGAAAGCTACAGTCGAGTGTGCTCGACTGTGAGATACCCGCTACCCATTTTTAATAAAGGCAAAATATTGCGGTATCATTTTCAAAATATACCGAATATACTGCAAAAATACTAAAAATATACCAAATTATATATTTGGTATATCGATATAGTACACCATTCAAAATATACCATAGACGGCACAATGTACCCGATTGTCGGACAAAGCAACTCAGACCCTAGTAAGTAGGCGTTTTTGCCCATACAAAAGTATTTCTTTAATAACTTCCACAATTTTTATCTTTACGTAACCAAAATTTCAGGAATTATAACTCCTATAGTAGTTATTGTATATACCAAAATTCGCAACTCTAGCCTTAAAATTGGGCTTGTTATTCGATTTTTTTGATTTGCGGGGGCGGGAGTGGGCGTGGCAAAAATTTGAAACAAACTTGATCTGCGTGCAAACATAACAAATGCTGTCAAAAAAAATTATAGCTCTATCTCTTATAGTCTCTGAGATCCAGTGTTTCATACGGACAGACACACAGACGGACATGGCTATATCGTCTCTGCTGTTGATGCTGATCAAGAATATATATACTTTATAGGGTCGGAGATGCCTCCTTCTACCTGTTACATACATTTCCTGCCGGCACAAAGTTATAATACCCTTCTACCCTATGGGTAGCGGGTATAAAAATTCTAGTTTTACAATTGTACAATCAATGTAAAAAGGGGTCGAAATATTGATTAGAATTAAATTGTTTGTTTGACTATTGCTTTCACTTTCGCCTAAGATAAGTTCGACATGCGGTGCCTGACTCTGTTTACCATACATTCTTGAATGTACATACATATAGATTATTATCACTTAGCGATCATAAATAATTTCAATTGTCCAGTAAAGATTCCTAGCAACAACTTAAGGAATCGCTGCTGGTTACAAAATACATGTATACAAATGTATGTGTAGTTAACGTTGAATCTGAAAAATGCAATGTGCAATTGTGTTATGAGATGATACGGACAACAATTTGGAACAAAGATGACATTGGAGTTCTAACTACATCACGAAAACGAAACATGGCAACTTAATTGTTTACAAGACGCACGCAGCAGCAACACATGAAAACATTACGATTTCTGCTTACAAATCATCCGAGCCAGACATAATGTCCTCGAACAATGCCTGGGGACAGTCGCCGACAACCACTTTACTCTTGGAGCTGGCACCAAGCAGCTCATCCACCGATTCCAGTCGTGAATGTGAGGTCATCTCTGTTTGTGGCGGTGAGATCTTGAATTTCTTAGCTGTCTGTTCAACTGCCGGCGGCGCTGGAGGAGGTGGCATTACGACACACGGGAAGCCAGCTTCAACGGGATCTATGGGCACGGAGCCATTGAAGGCGTTGAAATCTGCAAATGGAAACGAATTAAATAGAAGCACTTACTCAGCTCAGAGAATGATATTCGGTACTTACACTGATATTCGCCACTTTCATTTTGCATCACGACCATAGGACGCTGCGATGCTTGTGGATTGGACACTAGCACTAGTGTAACACCCGACGGCATTGGCGCTGGTGGTGGCGGCGACGCCTCCACAGGCTCCTCAGCCACAACTTCTGCTTCCTCTGCCGCCATTTCCGCCTCCATCTCAGCCTCAAGCTCGGAATCAGCATCGTCTTCATCGCTGCTGTCACCCACATAAGTGTGTGGATTCTTGCAACCATTGCACTTGCAGTCTACGCATTTCAAGCCCACCACGTAGCAGGCACAACGCGTAGTGCGACATGTGGCTTTGCCCGGTGCCGATGAGGTACCACAGCGACATCCGCGCTTCTCCTTTGGCTTCAGTTTTTGGGATGCGCGCAACTCCTTTGGCGACTTTTCGATGACCTTAGGCGGAGCAGCTGCGGCTGCAACTTTGGCGGTTGTTGGTGCTACTGGAGCTGCAGCAGCTCTTGATGTTGCTGTGCTGCGCGTAGTGACTACAGCAGCTGCCTGGACAGTTGCTTGTGCCTTAGCGGAAACTGTTGTTTTGGACATTGTGGCTGTTTGAGCGGTCGTTGTGGTCTTGGCATTGGCGGCGCTTCTAGTTAATGTTGTGCCTTTAGAGGGTGAAGCAGTTGCCAAGGTTGTTTTGGTTGCTATGGCAGCCACAGATGTTGGGAGTTTCTTGGGAATTGTGGCAGTTTGAGATGTCGATATTTTAGGAGCAGTTGGAGTTGAAGATGTGGATACTTTGGCAGCTTTTGCAGCTACAGATGTTGTGAGAGTCTTGGGAACAGTCGCAGTTAGAGATGTCGATGCCTTCGAGACCTTAACAGGAGTTGTCAATGTCTTGGGAGCTGTTGCGGCCAGTGATGATGTTGTTGCCTTTAAAACTGTGGCGGTCAGCGATGTTGTTGCCTTGGGAACTGTCACAGCTAGTGATGATGTTGTGGCTTTCGGAATTGCAGCAGCTACAGTGGCAGTCAATGCTTTTGTAGTTGCTGGAGTTGCTGTCAATAGCCTAGATGTTGCTATTGGTGTCTTGGGAACAACTGTGGTCACAGCTGCATCCATTGCCTTGGGAACAGTTGATGTCATTGTCTTGGGAACTGTTACTGTCATTGTCTTGGGGACAGTTGCTGTTATCGGCTTGGGAACTGCAGCCAGCGGAGCAAGAGCAGTTGGTGGCTTGACCTGCACAGATGAGATGATTGTGGGCTTCTGCGGCAACCGACTAATCTTCTCCTGTTGCTGTTCCAATTGCTGTTGTTGCAGCTCCTCAGCCAGCAGCTCCGCATGGCGACGCTTAAAGCTCACGGTAGCTGGCACTGCTTCTGGGACCTCAGCTGTCGATGTGCTAGCTGTCATTGCTTCCAGAGGCACTTCGACCACTTGACCAATGGCTGGCATGTGCAGTGGAAGCTCTGTGCAGCCGCTGGGCAGCACATAGGTAGCATAGTTCGCTGTGGCGCCGCTGTGACCAAAGGTGTTCAGTGTGAAAGCCGCCGAGAGATCCACTTGATCCGTCCAGCTGGGCTCCATGTAGCCAGCTGTCATGATGGTCTGCGTAGTCGCAGTGGGAATCTGTAGCATGCGCGCTGCACTTGAGGATGAGGCCAACAGGGGCAATGGATGATGCATGTATTGATCGCCCGTGGCCGCTGCCTCCAGCTCAATGTCCGTTAGCGACAGCTGTTGCTCCGGTAGTTGCTGCTCATAGGGCAGCTCAGGTGTGGTGGCCGCCGTCGTGGGTGGCGTCTCAGCGGGCAGCGATGCAATGTCCTTTAGCGTCAGTCTATCGGGTTGCGGCAAAAAGGTATCGCACATGTCATTGTAGTTGGCGCCCTCGCGTATGAACCACTGGGCTGTCTCATCGGGCAGTTGAATACGTGACATCGTCATACCCAGTTCGTTGTACTGTCTGCAGTTGAGCGGCCGCTGTCCGGAAAGCTGAGCATAGAGCAGCGAGTTCTGCAGCTGTTTGCACAGTGTCTGATAACACAGCACTTGCCAGGCCATTGATTTGTTCTCCTTGTACGTTTTGAAGTCGAAGCAATCCTGACACTGTTCGCAACTTGGTTTCAAGCGCTTGCGACCGCGCAAACAAAGCCGACAGACATGATGGCCGCAGCGACGTCGCGCCGGTTCGTAGGGATCCTTGAGCAGTTCGCGGCAGACGACACAGGACAACAGCTGACGCAGTTCACCAATGCCAGCGGCTAATTCCTGCAGGCGGATCTTAGACACATTAGACGCAGACTTCAATGACAGTCGCAAGAGTTTTATGTAAACAATTTGCGCTTCCATTGTGTACAGGTGTGTGTAATAGTTTGTGTTTGGGATTGCCTGTTTATGTCGACTGTCAGTCTGTGTGTGTGTGTGGGCGACTGTACAAGTGTTGGTGTTTGGTTTGTTTACAGCCACCGCAGCCGGGCAGCGACTCCGCTGGCCAAACTACTGCTGATGCTGTGTCGTCTGCCTGCTTTCCTCTGTTTCTTTTTTGATTCTTTCTTAATTGCCCAGCAATTTGAAATACACACTTTAGCATAAAACAGAATTTTCACAGGTTTTGAATTTAATTAAGCCAGACGTTCCTTGAAGTTGTCGTTGTTGTTGCACTCTTTCACTTAGCAGCTAAATACTTAAAAATACTTTTCACGTGCCAAAAAAAATTCAAAAAAAAAAAAAAAAATAGATGGTTATATAGTCACAAAGTTATTCAAGTCATTTTAAAGAATCACTGTGTATTATTTTATTTTATTAAATTTACCAAGAAGAAATGAAAACGCCGTGTGTTGCGTTTTATATTCCCCGATGCAATGTGACCATATCGGCCAACAATAGCGTGAAAAAGGACAGAAATGTGGTCACAATTTTAATACTTCGCTGTGAATGGCTAAAGAGCTGCCAATTCAAGGCAATGCTCTCGATACTTACGTTGAAAGATGTCCATCATGGATTTCTACAAACTCTATTATTTGTTTTCTATCCTAAATTAATTATTAAATTGTGCAATTACTAAATCATCTAACTATTCAGCAAACTGTTTAATAGATCGTTATTAGTATTTGATTTCATTAAGATAAAAACATAATCAGCATACTGGTCTTTGAAAAAAAAAGTTTGTGCAGCCCTGGAATCAAAATGTAAACAAACAATCCGGCGGCAAAGAAATGCATTTGTAATTACGGAAAGCTAAATATAATGTCCACAATCAAATTTTACGCCGTACGAGGAGCAGACGCTTATGCGGCAAATGATGGCTCACAGACTTTTTTTCAGATGACAATTATGGCAATTTCCTAACAAATAAGCTTAAGAAGAAAGCGTGGATAAGCGTGGTGCAACAATTTGCCATTAAAACTGGTGTTAAACGCTCTTATATCGAACTGCGAGATAAATACAGAAGCTTAAAGATAAAACTAATCAAAAAGAATGCGATAAATGATTCGTCATCAACCAGGGCACCGTCAATAGTCAGGCGACCATCTTGTGAAGCTGAATGCAACGGTAAATCTGCATTGAATGGCATTTTGCATACAATTAATGCGCAATTTTCTTTTCATTGTGTTGGTAGAAAGTATTTCATTAAATTCTATAAAACTTGAAGCATTTGATATGTTCGAACTTGAAGAGGTAACTTTTGGATAGTATGAATATCCGACTATTTTTAAATATTAATAGAAATCTACATTGTGCATGTACATACATATTTGCAGCCTTGTCTACAAATCAATGCAACTGTGTCGAAGTCACAAGTGGCTGCTGAATCACAGAAACAAAACTCGCAGAAAGTGTTTAATAAAACAAAAAAAGAATTAGAACATTGGCCAAGGAGACAAATGAGTTGTTAAAGATGCAACAAAAGTTTTGTCGGAATGAAAATATTCGTGCGTTAGAAATAGTGAACGTGAGGCAAGAGCTTTTTGAGCTGAAAAAAAGAGCTACTCGAAGTGAAAAGTAAATTGCGTACCGAAGCATATATTAAAATAGAGGAGTATGAATGATAGCACACAGAAACTCAAATTGCACAATGTAAGTTAATAAGATTAATTTATTTTATTATACAAACTCTATTTGAGTAAAACATTCATATAATCTATATCTATGTATATATTCGTATATATAAACATCAAGTAGTAAATATTATAATGATGCAATGTCATTTATATATGTGTAACATTATGATAGCCTCTTTCCATCTGCATTACAATTTTCACTATTCCCATTTTGCTGCTGCCATTACAAAAAAGGAGCAATGGTAATTTTCGAGTCTGGAAGTTTTGAGGTAAATCAGCTGCTCAAACAGTAAACAAATTTATAAAATATGTTTTCAACTTGATAAACAGTCCAAATATTATGCTCGATATTTTAATAAGTGCGATTTTACATAACGCAAATGTTACATTGAAGGTTAATGGGATTATATCGAGAAATCTCAAATTTTGTGTTTAATGGAAAGAGGCTATAACTCTAGAACTTAACATAAATATAGATATACATACACACATATATTGTATATGAAATGCTGGCACTAATTAAGGGCTAGGGTGCATACTTAAAGCTATATATCATCAATATCTCTACAATACTACTAGGTAGCATTGTTGTTCTAATCTTATAATCTAACGGCGCAGCTGCTGCTTCATTTATTCAATCCAATCCATAATTTAATCGAATCGTATTGAATTTAGTATTAATACCTTCGCTCTGTCTTCTCTGCATTAACAGCTGTCAGTGGCTGATAGCTGGGATTCGAGAAAGCATCTGTTGTGCTGCTTGCTGCTGCAGATGTTTTGTTGACAAGATTTTTACGAGGCGGTTTCACATTCACATAGTTCTCGCTATCGCCATTGAGTGTCGTTTCGACATGATGCCGTGGTGACGGTGTTGGCCCCGTAAATTGGGGAAATTTGCGTTGTTGTTCGGGACTTCGATCGCCATCGTCTGATGACGAAATCCGATGCAGCATTGGTATCTCCTCGGGTGCCTGATCGGCAGCATCAACTGTTGGCATGCCGTTCTTACGACGCAGCGATTTGTGGATAGCACTGCTTTCCATGTTGTTGGCCAATGTGGGTGAGTGTTGGCCTTGTTGTGTATCTGTTGGGAAGGTGAAAGATGTTTCGGTTGTTGGTTGCTTATCCTTAAAGTCGGTGTGTTGATTGGTGACGTCGCCTTTGGGACGCGTGGGTGAAAATATGGCGGTGCTATTCTCAGTGTTCATTTGCAGATAATCATCGGGCACATCTTCAATTCCTGTTAGTTGTGTGGGGGGTGTTTGTGGGTGTGAGATGTTTGTGCAGGGCAGTTAGTTACCACATCCAAGCATAGCAATAGAATTTAATGTATACACTTACTTATATCGGGCACTATGTGTCCATTGACATAGCGTGGCGCAGCGGGAGCAAATTCATCAGGAGAACCCATTAACGACAAGTAGTCTGTGGGATGATTTCTCAAGTACTCCGTGTTTGAGCGCATATACGGATCATTCAAATCCAGGTAGTGCTATGGTTATAATGTTATAATTAGAAAATGTCGACTTCCTTAATCTACATACATATGTACACTGACGAGCAAAACTGTAACACGAGTTCGTTGTTGCAACTTCAAAGGTCTGTAACTTTTTTTCTAATGCACGGATTTTAAAAATCTTAGTCTTGTTTTATTGGTTATATCATTTACTATTATTAAGCAAAATTTAAAGCCATTTGTTATCAGTTAAAGAAAATGACACGCCAAACTGTAAAAAAAGTCAAATGTTACAGTTTTGCACTCTGGTTGTTTTTTTAACAAATATTTTTATTAATGATTTTTTAATAATGAGTCCACATCCCCTTGGACTTTTCCAACTGTTCTATGCGATCGGGCATACTTTGAGTATACCGTTGTACCATTTCCGGGAGAATAGCATTCCATACGTCCTGTGTCCGTTCCCACAACTCCTTCATTCCACTTTGAGGAACTGCATATTTCGCCAGCTGCGATTTCACGTGATTTCACAAGTTCTCAATCGGATTCATATCAGGAGATTGTGGTGGCCACTTCATAAATTGAAATTTCTGTTTTGAAATCCAATTTTTAACTAATATGGACGTGTGCTTCGGATCGTTGTCCTGCTGAAAAACGCATTTTTCGACAGAAAGACCCATATTCCCAATAACTTTCGGAAGATTTTCTTGCAATATTGCTAGATATTGGTCCTTTCGCATAAATCCATCGATTAGCACCAAGAGACCAACTCCATTTGAGTGAATGCACCCCCAAACCATGATGGAACCGCCACCGTGCTTGACGGTTTGTCGCACATTCCTTGGTGACTGGATCGTAGGATCTCTAGTCCAATACCAGGAGCGTCCATCTGACTCGAACCGATTAATTTTGGTTTCATCCGACCATATAACCTTGGAAACAAAAATATTTTGAATTTTTTTGGTTTTTTAGACATTGGTAGCAATGACTTACAGTATCCCAATCTGCTAATGCTCAATTTGTGTATGTTGCGGCAAAGTTCTGACGCAGCATTATGTGTGAAATGTTATGAAATGTTTTTTTTTCATTTTTCATCCAAGCACTGGCATTCAAATTAAGCATTGACGCCGCTTTTATTGGTGTGATATCAGGATTGCCTGCTACCAAGTTAGCGACGTGGCGTGTGTCGCGTTCACTCAAAACTCTAGGTGGGCCTCCTGCATTTATTGGAAAGTTTCCTAGACTGTATTTTTTTAGTCGCTGCACAGTCATATGGCGAACACCGAATTTTTTAGCCACTTTTCGGACAGATTCACCAGCTTCTAGTAAATCAAGAATGATCTTATTTTTTTTCACTAGCCATTACAAATTCAATTACCATTAGGCTTTAAAATATCAAAACTCAGCGAGTAAAATGTAAACAAATAAACATTAACGGTTAACTTAGCTTTAGAGTTAAAAACCAAAGTTTTGCCATTGTGAGTGCAAAACTGTAACATTTGACTTTTTTTACAGTTTGGCGTGTCATTTTCTTTAACTGATAACAAATGGCTTTAAATTTTGCTAAATAATAGTAAATGATATAACCAATAAAACAAGACTAAGATTTTTAAAATCCGTGCATTAGAAAAAAAGTTACAGACCTTTGAAGTTGCAACAACGAACTCGTGTTACAGTTTTGCTCGTCAGTGTATGTATCATGTCTATGTCTGTGTTACTTACGTTGGCTGCATCCTCACCCAGCATGTTAGCAAAGCGTTTCTCTAGCACATTGAAAAGCGGTCTGCTCTCGGGGCTAGATAGGAGAAAAGCAAAATGAGTGTTGAAGTAATATATGTAATGGCAGGATTAAATGTTTTACCTCTTCCGCCAGCACTCTAGCATTATTTCGTAGAGTTCTTGGTTGGCATATGGCGGCTTTTCCATACGGTAACCATCGTTTAGCTTGTTGAACAGCTCCTGGTTGGGATCAATACCCGGATATGGCACCTTTGAGAGTGAGAATAGCTCCCAAAGCACAATACCAAAGGACCATACATCGCTATAGGTGCTGAACACATGATCGCTCAAAGATTCTAGCGCCAGCCACTTGATAGGCAGCTTGCCGCTCTCTGTTGAAGCAGAAAAAGATACTCAAATAATGTTAAAACTGGCTTAAATATTTGAAGTTAAAAATTATTTCCTCAGTTGTTGCTACTCACCGGATTTCTTATAGTTGTCGCCTCTGTACATGGAACGTGCCAAGCCAAAGTCGCAGATCTTCACAACGTTGTCTTCGCATAGCAGAATGTTTCTCGCGGCAAGATCTCCGTGAAGCACCTTCTTGGACGATAAATAATCCATTCCACGTGCGACCTGGAAGGCCCAGCTGACTAAGTCTGTGGTAGTCACAGTCATCGCCTCCGTAGAGTCGGTCTTGTAATTGGAGCGCCAAGCGGGCTGAATGGAGTTATTGGACATCACATGATGGTCATCTAGAATGATATTCAGTACAAATGAGGATATTTGGATGTTTAAGAGCGAAAGGCAGAGCGACTTACCCTCTGGTACAGTGGTCATGACGGTGGCCTCTGTGGCGCAAGTATCCAGCTGACGGTCGTAGGTGGTGCTGCCGCCGCCGGAGGTGGTACGTCCGGCTCGTGTGCCCGAGCGGGGATCGTTGTCGGAGTTGCTGCGATGATTTTGCGTATAGTTGTTGTTTACGGAGTTCATGTGATTGATATATGGATGGTTCGGGTAACCGACGTTAGCATACTTCAAGCCACCACCAATACCACCAACACTACCACAACCATTACCAGCATTATCACTGGATGCACAACACAGACACGACATAGTAGCAGGAAGGCAGTGTAGAGAGAGGTGAAGACCATAACCATAACCACGAGCACAAGCACAACAAGCACAACCATATACACAGTTTAGGATTAGGAGTGTGTGTGTGTGAGGAGAGTTTTGTTGTTTTGTTATTACATTGCAATTTGAGGGGATATTGTCGTTATTTTGTAATATGTATTGTTAATGTTGTGTTAGTTTCGTTTTTTGTTAGCACATAGAAGACAGATGTTAAAAGAAGATTACAAGACGGTTAGTGAACATTTATTATCTTTAGCAGCATTTCGAAGAAATTAGTAATTAATAGGCATTTCTATGAAAAGCAACTTACCGATGCAGATCAAAGCTGTCGGATATCCGTTGTGTCATAATTGTGGCATCGATTCGATCGTTCAATGGATTTATTTGATTTATGAAGCATTTGCGATTGCGCAGCAAAAAGTTTTGAATGTTTCCGAAACGACAATACTCTACAATGACCATCAGCTCGCCTGCTCAATGATGTGAAATCACAATTAATCAAATTTGTAAACGAAATTAAAGGGAATTATCAAGAACTCACGCTTGGCTATGTTTTTTGTGACGGCACCCAGTAGATTGACCACATTCAGATGCTGTCCCAAATGTACCATAATCTTCAGTTCCGAGACAAGAGCACGCACCACTTCTGCATCTGCGGTGCGTTTAACCATCTTGACCGCGACTATCGATACAGCCTCATCATTACGAATGCCCTGCGCTTCACCCTTGAGCACCACACCAAAGGCGCCGGCGCCCAGCTGCTTGCCCAGCTTAAGTTTGTCACGTGGGAACTCAAATCCACGGTCGTAAGGCAACAATTCGGCCTGCTCGTCGAGTGACAATGCCGGATTGATGTGCTCCACAGCGCCCTCCTCAAAGTTGGCCAAACCGGCGGCCTTAAGAGCCAAATGTCGCTTGCGTTCCTGACGATAGCGAATGGCCAGGAAAGCGCACAGTGCGATGAGCACCGTAAAGAAGATGGCAAGCATCCAAATCCAGAGCTTGCTAACACCCGGTAGATCTACAAAAACAATTGGACAGTAGCTAGGATCAAGGACTATAAAGAAATTGTGCGGCAGTAACTCACTGGCTATTATTACGGTGGCGGAGTTCTCAATGCTGCCCAAACGATTATTCACCACACAGCGGTAGATGCCATCGTCCTTGGGGTAGAGATGGGGAATACGCAGTGTTTTGCCATCTTCCAGTATGTGAGTGTGATTTGTGGTTTGCACTAAGACTTCGTCCTTATACCATTTAACTGTGGCTGGAGGCATGGCTTTTGAACGGCATTGCAGTTCCAACGTATCTCCCAGATTGCGTTCGATTTTCGACTTTGGATTAAGATTCGTGTATTCCCATTGCGGTGCTTTGGGATCGTGCACATAGACATTAATTTCCCGACTATCGTATTTATCGGGTGGATTAATATTACGCGCTCTGCACATGTAAGTGCCACGATCTTCATCAGAGATTGCGCTGAACTTTAGCGTACTTTTGTAGGAGTATGTTGTGTAACTGGTTTCCATAGTAAGAGCTAGTCGATATATATGTTACATATGGGAACGGGATAATGGAAATGGGTCTGACTTACCTGGACCCTCAGTGATAGGCTCGCCATTCAGGAACCATTCCAGATTGCCATCGAAGTGATAAGCTAGCGCTGAGCACGTGAATGTCTCTTCATCCCCCTTGGCTATGTTGTGATTGGTGTTCAGCCCATCAATGGTCATATTCTGCGCTATATCTCCCAACATTACATGTGCCGATTTCTGCTTCGTTACTGGATTGTTGTTGATCAAATTTTGTGCCACGCAGAGAATAATTCCTGGCTCCTTGGGCGTGAAGATCGCCTCGTGTATAAACTCTACGCTTAGTGTGCCAGGACGGGAGCTGGTTCTATACTGTAAAATGGGATTAATACTTGATTATTTATGATCTTTCAATATAAGTAAATTGGAATTGCATTGTAAACTGCATGAAGTTGGCATTAAACATTGGCAAACCGACGAGTACCTGATAAAGTTCCTGGACTGTTTCAGACTAGCAGCGTTGGAAGATTAGGGACAAAATCAAAAGAATAATCATAATTATTATTAATATCGTCGTAATTGAATTTACGGTAAACTAAGTTGGCGTTAGACAAATTAGCGACGGATCTTTGTTAGCTTGACTGGGTTACGGTTATTATTTACAATGGGATAAATCCTTTGGAAAGTTAGCTTTGAATTCAAGTTGTTATTATATATACAAGGACTTTATGCTTCAGATGGTTAGCGTGGGGGTTTCTACGGTTATTAAAATATGTTCGCAAGGGTTGCATTACTTACACTAAAGTTTTGTGTGGCCAACGAACAGGATGGCCAACGCGGCTTCAGACTGCATGGCTTAAAGAGGAATGTCACCACAGCTGTGGGATACGATTGGACGGTACAGTTGAGATGCGCTTCCTGGCCTTCAACCACATAGACATCTTCCATGCTGAGCACTGGACCCGAAATGACGCTCACATTGAACTCCAACTGCTTCGAATCAATGCCATTGGTACCCTTGAGGATGTAGGTGCCGCTATTCTCTAGCTGGGCGTTGATCACTTTCAGTGTAGTGCTCGACTCTGTGGATAGGATCTTGAAGTTCGGCTCGGTCTCCCAGACCTCAATACCGTTGGGCTTATACCACTTGAATGTGGGCGTCGGAAAGCCTTCGAATACGGCGTTCATCTGTATGGATCTGTTGGCATGTTCCTGAACTGTGTAATGACCTGAAGGCTCACGGACTTTGAGATATGTCGAGTTGGGCTCTGTTTTAAATGGTAATTGATTTTTATCGAAATTATTTGGGAGACTTCCACAGTTACACTTACTCATTACGACCATCTTGTAGGAAGAGAACTCAGGGGCTCCATAATCGCCTTTTATGGTACACTTGTAGACACCTTTGTCTTCAAGCTTCGCTTCTCGTACCGTCAAGGTGCTGTGAGCCAGTTGATGGGTTACATTTTTGTTGCTCTTGTCGAAGTACGGCCCGGTGCGGTTGGTGCGACTCTAGAAGGATAAATCATATATTTTATTATCGACTCAATTAAGTTGATGGTTAATTCTAGGATTTCAATCTCACCTGATCCACTTTATCGGGTAGGCTCCAAGACAGCTTGTAATTAACATTGTAGGGCGAGTAAACTTCGCAGACCAGTTCGAAAGTTTCACCCTCATAGACGTGGCCACGTGAGCTTGAGGTTATCAGCGGCTTGTTGAGGCGATCATTCGCTTCTGTTGTATTTTATAGAATAGATGTTCGATATTAATTACAGTTGGGCCACTTGAGAAGCATGGTTAGGGGTATCTCAAGCGTTATTACAGCCTCATGCAGAGTGTGAGTGGATATTTACAGAGAAGTTAGTCGAAGACGCGGACAGTTTAAAGCTTACGCTCTAGGCTTATTTACAAGCTAAATACAAGTAGGCATAACTAAATATAGATTAGTTTAGTTATATAAATTTGAGTTAGTTTACAAATGAACAAGCAGTCTCCACAGGGAAACTTAGATTCCAAACTATAAATCCAAAACCAAAAGCAAACGGAAAATAAAAGCAAAAGTGCAATAAAGGGCAGGCTTAATAAGAAGACAAAACACAAACAGACAATTTGAACAAGAGCAATTGGAAGTTGAGGGCCAACCACAACCACAACCACAACACTTACGCCCTTGGGGTCCCCTTGAGGGCGAAGGATTCATCATTGAGGGCGATCTCGTAGTTCTTATTGGACTACGCTTTTCTCGATGACGCGACGATAATGATGAATAATAATCGCTGTCTTGATCACGCGAATCATGCTGCTCATTATCGTCATCGTTATCGTTGTCGGAGGGGGATGCAACATGCCCAGCACCAGGTATTAGTGTAACGATATCACTGTCGATATTGTTAGTAACATTGAGGATCGATTCATCACTATCGTTATCGATAACCATAACCTTAAATTCATCGTGCGTTTTGTTAGTTATCTTCTCAGTCAGAACCATGTCTGTTGTAGCATTGTCCAATCCAAATGCTGGCGGAGAATGGTTAGCATGTATAATTAATAAGACGAAACAGTGGATGGGAAGGGAGAAACATCAATATATATAATATATAGAGAGAATACACTTAAGGAGGGATACATATCAAATCAGTTAGCACTTTTAACCTCACATTTAGGAAGCGTTTTTGAAAACTTTTGTTCGTGTGTGTATTTGTGTGTGTGTGTGTGTGTGTGTGTGTGTGTGTGTGTAAAAGGGTGTTCTTGTGTGTGTTTTAGTGCATGTCATTGCGTTTTTTTTATGCTACAGCCTTGACCCATGGCCCAAATTGGTGCAAATCCAGTTGAAAATTGTTGATAGAAAAGGTGATAGAATTCTTTTGATTTTTTGCTTTTTTCCAAATAGTATAAAGTAAAGTATAAAGCAATATTTACGACACATTTATGGACGGAAATTCACAAATCACAAAACTTTGGGGTGCAAAAACTCACTATCAATATGACCGTTACCAATAAAGCGCACATCAATGAGCGTTGATTCCTCTTCGTTATCCGGCGATGGAATTTTGGGGACACAAGTATAATACCCAGCATCGGTAACACTTCGAATTACAATAAAGAAACCGCGCTTGGGATCGTAACGACCGGTTGTCTCACTGGAAAATGTCTATATAGACAACGCACAATGCAATATATTGATTTATTTTCATGTTTACCAATCAGATTATTTGTTTTTTATTCTTATGGATGAATAGAATAGTGCTGTGCGAAGAATGACTGTGGACTTTCTTTCCTACTATTTCCTAACGATCGACGCCTGAGATTCTGTTATCAAATTACTTTTAAATATTCATTACTATTTTTTATGCAGTATGTACAATATGTTTGTTCTATGTATGTATGTATGTATGTACATTTTTGATATGGTATAATACTACTTGGCTACTCGGGTATCAATAATAGCTTAGATACTTGACTGGAATGCGTACTTGAATAATGCATGTCCACATGGTAGCGACTCGTCAACGATGCATCGCTGCAATTAACGTTGCTCATTTGGCCAACAATGTGAAATGTGAATCCATGCTTTGGATCATATTTCAAACTATGATAGGTACTATGGTGACTCTGCGAAATCCTATTTGAGTAAATTGTGTGAACAGTACGATCCTGCATTGAAAGTCAACATGGCAAAAAGCGTGCGATTGTTGTGATAAAGCTAGATATATCGATCAAAATTAACCTACCGCTCCATTGAATGTTAGCAACACCTCTGTCTCCGGCATTGCCGGCTTGCAGGGTATTACCAGATCGGTGAATTGTCGAGCATTTATTATGGGATCGAGGGGCGCCAGTAGATTGGATTTGTCGTCGACAAAGATGTATATTGTGCTGGCCTTCACATTGTTGACCATCTCAATCAAATCGATTTCAGACCAGTTGTCTCCAACGGGCTCCAATTGCTGGGGGATGCAAAAGTGAGCGCCAACATTCTCAACTTTCGCCGATTTAATGTGGAACTTGATCCCATAGGGACGGTCTGGATCCTCGGCATTATCGAAGGTTTCGCTTTCGAGCAAACCTTCGTCGCCATGCCACCAAACGATCGGTTCGCTGGCCTCACAATGCAGCGTATAGTCGCTGTCGACCTCCAGTTTAAGCGAGTCCTTGCAGGGTGTTATAAGCGGAACCTCCAGCTCTCCGCCACAATTGACGAGTATATCATTGTTCTCTAGGTCTTGCTGAGGACGGGGCACTATCGAAATGAAAGAGGGAGAATATAGGGAGAAATAAGGGTTTCATTTTGAATTGATTAAATAAAATGTGTTTATTTAGTATTTCCTTAAAGAAGTTGTACAAATCCCTAGAATAAAAGCACGTAATATTTACGATATCTTTGGACACATTATTGATATTAATAAACTACATATATTATACTGATTTCATTTTAAAATTTTTATTCCGCACTTTGTCTTTGAGCAGTCGTTATTTATTTTCCTTTTAAGGAACTATGTATCTGCTACTTGTTGTTGCTTCAAGGTCAGCACCACATCCCGCATTGCGGCTTTTGTTGTGTCGTCATTGATTTTGCCTAACGCCAAGTTGAGCATCATGTGGCGCTATCGTAAATAATGCACTTAAGTGATTGGCTTAATTGCCCCTTTGGGCACACTGGCTCCATCTCCATTGATATTGATGAACGTTCAACGTCAGCTTGAAGCTGCACGGTTCTGTCGTCTAGTGGCTCCAGCTTGGCGTTGCCTCTTGTTGCTTGTTTCTTGCTCTATTGTTTGTTTACAAGCGTCAGCGATAAGCACCCGCGAACTAAGGCTGCTAAAACGCTGATAGCATAATGCTCTTGGATGTGCTTGGTGTTTTCCTAGTACTATTTCATTTCTTTATACATACATATATAATATGAACACAAAGAGGAGAAGGAATGTGGGCAATAGATCTAGTCATCCACTAAATTATAAACACGACACTTGGAATTGTAGTTTATGGTATGCTTTAGCGTGCCGAAAAATCTTCGGTTATCGGTTGTCGTTCGAAGTTCAGTTTCACTTTCAATTGTGTCTAGCGATTCACTTAATGAGAGATTCGTAGATCGGGAGATGAGGCGATCGAGCGTGAACCATAAATTATAAGTCTCCGTCTGTCTCTGTGGGTTTGACAGGAAGCAACGCACAGAAATAATGGACACATATAAAGACTTTATTCCAGACATTGTCTATAGAGACACATTATATATGCACATTTATATATACACATTCGTTTACTCATATTTTAATTGTGCGAATTGGTTACGCTAAGTGTTCCATGGTCATAATTGAAATCATTCCTAATACCCTGGAGCCAGAGTGTTGATTTATTAGGGTAGTATGTACTCCGATTAAAAACTTCTTCAACTTCAGTTTAAAAAAGAGTATCTGTTCGTCGAGTTGTTCACATTTTTACTGATTTTTTTTTTCATTTATTCATCATTTTTGTTATCAATTCCGAATAAGTTTGCGGGCATTTCATTAATTCGGGAGTATAGCATAAATATAATTTTGTAATCAAAAATATATTTACATTCGTTGTTTCTTTTATTTTCTGTTATACACTCATTATCTGCTTGAGGAAGTGACTGAATTGTTTTTTAAAAAATTTGAATAAAACGAACATTACTTACATGAGTTGATGGCGGCAAAACATGAGATCCAAATGAAAAAGAGCAGCGCCTTGCGTAACTTGCACATTTTGTTAACAGCAACCATATTTGATAGTAATTGTTATAATTTGTATGGCTTGAGTTTGGTTTTGATTTAAACGATACGCGCCATAGCTTGAGAATCACTTGTTACAAGTTTGTTTTGTGGTTTTATGGATGCACTGCAAAAAATAGTTGACACATTATTATAACACTTTTGTTCACCACAGTTTAACCTAAAATATTTATAATTATATTATCATCTTCGCGCACTTTATAGGCTTTGGGGGGTCTTAATCTGGTAAAGCCAAGTGAACAACTGAATTGAATGTTCCATCTTAAGTCGAGCACAGAGCTTGACGAGCGGCTCATATAACAAAACTCAATCAAGTGTTGGGGATATCAGAATGGAATTGTTGTTTTTGTTGTTATTGTCGCTGTTCTTGATAAAAAAAACTTTATTGTTTATGAGTATATGCGATGAATACATGAATACATGAATACATCATGAATGTGTGTGGACTGCTGAACTGAAACTGAACTGTACTCTTAATCTGCCAGAATGGGCATTATCAGAAGACCCTCTTTATCGAATGAATGAACATAAACAAAAACAAACTGTTCGAATGCCTTACAACGAAAAAAAGAAGAAAAGCGCAAGAGACAGACTCAGTAAGCAGCGTAGAGAGAAGAGGAGAGAAAGTCAGCGAAGGCTCTACGCTGTGTTACGCATACGCACAGTGTTACAAAATGATATAGCGAATGTTGGTTAATCGCTGGCATCCGCTGTAAGCGATATCCGCTCTTGTTGTAACGGTGAAATGTCACACAGTGCCTCCTAGCAACAGGTCACTGAGTGTTCTACTCTTAGAGATGGCAAACGCAAGCGATGTCGTGACACGAAGCACAGCGAAGTTATTCAGCATGTTTTAAAAATTCGTGTGTTTAAATAAATTTTAAATATCAAAAGTTTAGCAAGTTAGACAGTAACTAAAAACATAAATAGTTTTATTACTTTAATAATTTGTAGTTTTATAATCAGATCGACAATAAATCAACATTAAAAGTAAGGGATACAAATATTTTGATGTTTACTACATTTGAGAGGCTACATTTAAAATAGAAACACCTTTGATCGAGGAGTGTTCACATCGTGCCAAGAGACACGCGCCCACATTTTTAGGCGATAACACAAACAACTCGGATTTAACTACAGTCATTACTCAGAGTGTGTGTATCGTGTCAGTATTCGTGTCGTTCGTGTTCGTGTCCATGGTCTGGCTGTGCAGCTAGCTCCAGCGGCGATACACATGTGGAGCACTAAATGACAACGAGACATGCACAATTAAACAAGTTGACTAACACAAATTAGAACAGCAATTGCCGCTTTTATGGCACGGGCGACAAGGGATGCGGAGCTGGCTGGCGTTACATCCTCTCTCACACATGCATAAATCCATAATCCTGCCCCCGCAACACCAACAACAATAAGACCAACAAAAGCAGAGACGGCGACAGCGACAGCTGACAACAAGTGGCTCATGTGAACAGTCGTAAACAGGAATTTATTTCATTTAATGCTTTTGCTCTGGGGCACACCCAACGAAGCCAAGCCAAAAGCAGTTAATGGGCAGTTGTGGTCAGGACAGTGCTGGTGCTGCTGACATTTGAGCCTAGCCAATGACAATGCCAACTTCTTGGCTAATTGCCATTTCGGGCCCACAAAATAGAAGCGTTCATTCATCTTTGTCAACGCCTCGGCGCCCCGCTCTAATGATGATCAGGTCATGGAGCATGCGTCAGCTCTTTGGCTTTGTTGATAACGCCGCTTGGATATCAGATAATTAAAGTGCTCAGCCAACCATCTCACATCTCACCTGGTGAATGACGTTGCAACAGGCACTTATGCTGCTGCCTGCTACTTACTTGGCCAAGTGCCAAACGCGTTTTGCAAATATTGACAGCCAAGCCAGCTAATCGCTTGACGACGCACTACCATGATGGGGCACTTGGTTAATGTGTGTGTGAGTGTGTGTGTGCGAGTGTGTGCTCCCATTTGCTGCGAGGTTATTAACGATAGTGGGTTTCTCTTCAAACTAGTAGATCAACAAGTTACTGTTTTATTACTTTGCCGGTACTTTGCTATTATTGTCCTAATAGTTATGGTTTTATTAAATGCACAACAGCTAACTAGAGCTACTTAACAGTGGGTATTTAGGTATAACGGTATTAGGAGAGATAATCAAATTTTATAGTTCACTTTTGTGTTAATTCTTAATTTCATTTTTAGTATGTCTATTTTTGATGTTGAATAATTCCCTATTTAAAAGAAATGTAATCATTTATTAGCAGGCGATTATTGTCAATACAATTAGTTAACACATAACTGAATAACATTTACATTGCATCACCTAACGTTGTCGAACATTGATATTATCTAAAAACTTTGCATTTGTAATTAACTTTGCCACTAGACAAAGACCTCAAAAACAAATAGACTTGCATTCGGTGAGGGTATCGCGATACTCGCTTGGATCATTTACGTTTCAATTACATGCAGTAGCTGGAATGTGTCTGGCAACATGTTGCCCACTTCTCTTGTTGCGCGCAACATGTTGCGTGATGTGTTGCCTGGACTTTGACATTGGCTGCATTGGGGCTGCCTTTTTGCTGTGCTATCGTTGCGTTGTTGCCATGCCGACACGCCCACTCTGCATATTTCAAGGGCGCATGCACATTGACCAGAGCCTGAAGAGGCATGAGGATTTCGTGCTGTCCACTATTTTTTCTTTTTGTTGTTTTACTGCAGTCGTCGTCAGTTGTTTGCCAGCGCTATTTATAGATGTGCCCACATCGCAACCAGCTCCTCATCCTGGGCTAATTGCCCAGGCTGCCGAGTTCAGTCCTGCGTGCTGCAATTGTTTTTGCCTGCCGCAATTAGTGACCCACGCCACGCCATGCGGCAGATTTAATTTGCGCCATGGGTTCGTGATGAGAGCTGATGTTTCTGCTGCTGCCTTGGCCAAGTGGTTATTTTCAAATCTTGTCTTTGATTCACATTTTGAAATGAATCAACTGCTTTTGGCCGGAATTCCTATTTATCATATCTTGAATGCAATATTTGTTTGGCTAAGCAAATAGAGATATTTAATGTTCAAACGTATGTCGGTACATTTGTTTACCGATGACGTCATCGGTGCGCTCTCCACGCTCGAGTGGTCGCCCTCGGCTCATTTCAATCGACTTGCCGCCACATTTGTTCATACATACATACACATACGTATATATGTCAGCATGTGTGTGTGACGTATGGAACCTCACACCCCAGTGCATCAATGTTGCCCCGCTTGTAAATCTCTTTACACAAATGTGACAATATTTGCGTATTAATCGAAATGCGGCCCATTGAAGCGTCTACAAATTGTTGTTCAGGGTGCGGGAAACCAAATCGGTTTACAAGGGGAAAAGGCAAACGCATTCTCTCTCTCTCTCTCTCTCTAACAATTGTTGCGCCTACAGATCAATCTATTGTCCAATGGAATTCATTAGAGCTGATAGAAATTAATTCGTATTTTGTAGTTAAAAAGAGAACAAGGGGAGGACTGTTAACAGCTGTGTGGATGTGGAAGTTTCTCTCATGAAGGACACATAATTGTGTGCTATAATTAATAACAATTGAATGTTGACAATGTTAGTATTGTGAAACTAAAGCACAATTGCTTAGAAGATTCTTAAGTTTTTGCAATCGAATCAATTGAAATAAATCTATCATTTCCTTCATTTATATTTAGCTTTTACTCAGCTTATAGTACTTAATCTTATTAATCACATTTCTTTTGTTGAATACATCGCTTCTTGGATTCCTTGAATTCTTCTGCAATATTGTACATTTAGATTAGGGCCGCAGATAGAATTTTGTGGGCGTGACGCGTTTGGTATCCATCAGCGCATGGAATTTTTCTTGTTTTTTTGTTGCTCCATTGTTTTGACCACATTTTGTGAGTGGGGTACAAAATGGAAAAACAACCGAAAGCCGAAATGAAAAATGATGGTCGTTAGTTGGTAGTATGGCCAATAAATGAAAAAGTTGTGCAGCGTTTGCGGCATGCAAGTTCATGTTGCATGTGCAACAGATTTGCGGCTTTTTCGCCTGTCACGTTGGTGGCAACTCCCAGCTTTCAACTGCCGCCCAACTCAGCTTTCCCTTACTGGACGACGTGCTTGGCTTGCCACACATTGTGGCATGGTATATGCTGACCCTCATCTGCTGCTCGGCTATTTCATTTCATTTCGTTCATTTTGTTCATTTCGACTGCCGACGCACAAATTGAATTTTATGTTAACTGTTTACGGCTGCAATTTCGAATTTGCTAGTAGAAAACGTGTCGCACATTTCGCATTTTATTGGAGCACAAGAACCTTTGGCTAGAAGTGTTTCTATATTAAGATTTATGTTGGCTTTTGACCTTAAGACCTGTGCGAAAGTCAAGTGGTTTGTTACAGCTCAATTGCATTTCCATTTAATTGGAAAAAATGCTTGGGCAACCAAGACACAGCACAACAACCACAACAACTGCAACAGCTTGCTGGCTTCGAGCCAAAAGCGCATGCAGCCAAAAATATGAGGAAATATTTGCTATCCATTTACAAATGTCTGGAGCTGGATGGGGTATTCGTTGTTTGCACTCATAGTATTCGTATTCGTATTCGTTTTCGTGGCTGCTGCTCATTAAAAATTCAAAACTGAACAACATCATAGCACGCAAATTGAAAAGTTTTTGCAATTTGGGGCAACAAACGATTTGTTGTGTAGCCAAAGATTGACACGACCGAGGTATGAGGCATGTGGCTTTTTGGCTTCGTTTGTGGCATGCGGCATGCGGGCGTATGCCGTAAATCATGGTTAACTTTTGTCAATTGTTTGCGGAGGTAGCGTTCAACAGATGTCAGTGGGTGGACACTATCGAGGATTTGAGCTAGTTTGATAAATTCAAAAGATATTTGTGGGATGTGAGAGGAAGAAATTAGCTGAACTAAAGAGATGATTGTAATCACCAAAAATGGATATAATTCATACGATTGTTCTCTTTATAAAAGCCTTTCTCCTAGGGGAATACTCATTCTAATTGTAGCTCTTGCTTGAGTCTAATGATTATCATTAGACAACGCTGGAAATGTTGCGGCCATGACGCGATTCGCGTGTCCTTTAATGATGACGAAATTAACTACAAAACGAGGTTCTTACACATGCCAACTGAATGACTGTCTGGTCTAATTCATTAGTTCCTTTTTTTCTTGTTGTTGCGAGTGTGTGGGCGTGAGTTCAGCTAAAGAGCAATTACTATTTGGCCAACTTATTAGACACTGCAAAAAACTAACAAATAACAAATGACAAGCCAGAGGGATCAAGTGGCATTTATCGGAAATTTGAGGTGGCGCAGCAAAGCAAAAGTCAGGTAAATAAACAGAAAAAGTCAAGCAAGTAAACAGTTTACAATAATTTATTAGAGTAGTATGGATTTACGAAGCTAACAAAGTTAAAAGTTGCAAAATTTATATGTAGAAATTGTCGAGAAATACAAAAAAATAGATCTGGAAATATTTTGGAGGATATTTCTAACAATTTCTATTTACGAAATTTGGTTAGGAAATTGTAATAATTTATTACAGCCATTTTAGAAGCTATAATTTAACAAATGTGGAAATGTTTCCAACAATTTCGTTCAGCATATTTTAAGAGGTGAACTTAATTGATGAACTTAAGAAAAAAGTTGTGTATTGTAGAGCAGAAGTTTAAAGCTTTACAACAAAACAATTGAAGCCATTTCTTACAGTGCATGCCAAAAGCTGGGTTCAACTAATGATTGTATATATGTAGACAAGTTGGTCATTGCGCACCGAAGTAGGTTACAATTCTCGCGTATATAGCACATCAATTAATTGTTGTTAAATAATTAACAATCGTTGACAAGCAATACCCAAATAAATGGACAGCTCCAGTAATTTGTTGTACATTGATATATGGTCTCAGATACGAGCGATGTTGAGAGCATAGTTGGGAGTCAATGGGGAGAGGAAGGAATGTGTGGCACAATGCAAGTGCAACACCCACTCTGCGAGGAACAACAGCAGGGAGTAAGGTTGAGCAATTGTCCCGCTGGTTACGCCCACTGGGAAAGAAACAGCTGAGACAACAGAGAGAGTGAGCCTTTGTCTAATGCATTTTAGAAGTGCAAACATTGTGTGCCGCCGCCCACAAGCACAAAAACGAGAAGAAAACGCAAAGATGTTGAAGAAGAAGGAGGCGTGAAGGGGCAAATAATCTACAAGACAGATGCATAAACAACAACAGAAGCAGAAAACAAACAAACTTTACATTTGATAAATTGGCAAGAAATGCGACAGCGACAGCAACTGAAGCTCTCCCTCCTTCTCCCGCTCCCTCTCCTCTCTACCCGCTTCAAGATAAAGGCCGACATATAATCGCTAGCGTTTGTATTCCCTTTAAGTGGGAGAGAGAATATTGCAGACATAGGCATATTGTTTTTCGGCTTCGCAACAAGTGCGGGCGAGGCTTAAGATACAGTATCTGGCGAATAGTCGTAACAAGAAAAACGTTAGCTTATCAGTTTGTTGAACATGCGTTTTGCTCATTTTCTATCTTAACAACTAATATGCGGATCAAATGATAATCATTTTGGTTCTGAGAAGCTGCAAAGAAACGCTGCAAAGTCAAAGGGGGGAATTTCTAACGTGTTGAACTCTCTTTATATAATTACAATGAAAGTTGCGGTTTAGTGAAATTACGTGCGAGTTGTAAATGTATCTTCACTGTGGATGACTCATAGAGAGACATGGAAAATTTCTTTGTGACCAGCTTATGTTGAACACATGTTGGGACTTATGCAACGACAAACGCTCTCTTAAGTTGTTTACGATCTTGTATCTTGTAGTGTGAGATACTTTGCTACTTATTTCTTTTATTTCGGTTTTTTTGCGTTTTTTTGCTTTCAATTTCGTTTCATTGTGGCCTCTTATTAATCTAATGCCATTTGCTAAGATACTTTATGATGCAAACAATTTATGTTTAAAACATTTTTGGCACTCTGCCCGCCGGTTTTCGAATCGTATCGTATCGAAAGTGGCGACAATACTCATTTCGTTTGCGATGTAAACAACGAAATGCTAACGAAAATCATCGTGGTTTTATTATTGCTGTTGCAAAGCGTATGTTTATTTATATGCGAATACGTCTTCATATCAATATGTTTTCCATACTCAATTTTCATGACTTGGCAATGACCTCAATGAACATATTTGTATGCAATTGTTGACTGCTTCAATATAAATATTTAAACAATTCTGTCGGGTGCACTTTTTCTTGCTTTTCTCGGATTTGCCTCATTTGGGTCAAAATATTTTCGGGTATTTTAAATGCCAGCTGCAAGCGGAAGTAAAGTGTAGGAGGAACGACAATAAAGAAATAGAGTGCGAGGAGGAGGGTGGAGGAACAAAGTGAGATTAAGTTTTTATTGTTATTGGGCAAAGCGTACAAGTTTCTGTTTCGCTCTTCGCTCTTCGCACGCTCATAATTTACGACCTGCAAATGCGAACCCGGACAAAAAGTACGAAAACTTCTAAATAAACATAATGAAAAGCGCAAAATGCGAAAACATTCTTAAGGCACACTTCAGGTGACTCGCAGAGCTTAAACTTAGCTAGCTGGTACTTGAAACCACCCACAGGCCATGGAAATTGTTATTCTAACGGCCAACTGCCTGAATTGCTGTGCTTGGGTCATTCGTATACCCTGTAAAATGTGCTGCAGCTGGCAAAGTGTGTTTCAGACTTGTTTGCTGCAGTATCTGCAAAAGTATCTTTTAGTCGTTGTCGCTCCATTTCGACTGGTTTATTTATGCTTCCTGCAGACTTTGGCTGGCAATCACGTTTTACTTTGATGACGAACTGTTATGAATGGGGAAATCTGCCGTCGTGCATTGGGGATAAATCAATTGTGATGTATTGTTAAATCACAACCATAAACCGTTAGCTCGCCACTGCAAAATGGAATGCAGTAAACTGAGCAAAAGGTGTGAAAATCCATCTGTGAATTGGTCACGCTGCAGGCGGCATTTTTCAGCTGAATTGCTGCAAGCAACTTGCTTTAATTCTATGCAACGTTGCAACGTTTTCTGTGGCGAGCTTTTACTCCCTTGCGATTTGGCATATGGCTGCAATTTGCCGCTCAACTCGAAAGTGATGGATGCCTTGACTGCGGGACAACTGCAATTAGCAACAGCCGCAGTCGCTTGCAGTTGAAGTTGATGGATAAATGGAGCAAGTGATCTGAAGTGGAGTCTCTGCATTTCATAAACAAATCAAAAATACAAGCGGTCAATTGTGCAGATGCATATCTGACCCAATTTAAAAAAAAACTATACAACTGAAACGTATCTGCGAAATGATCAAAAGCAACACTGACTCATTACGAGTGTGAGTTTATTGATCAATGAAGTTGTGTTTGTTTTATAGAGAGAATAATAAGGCGCAAAGCGCAGAACGAGAAGAGTAACTGTTCCCAACACATTTTTTGGGGGGCTGTTCGCAAACCGGTTTAAGAAAGTTGTTTTCAAAACTTGTCTGCCAAAAAACAAAAAACCAAAATACCAAATTTGAAATACAAAACAAAAGAAACAAACATGACAAAGCTGCTTCATCGATGACGTTGAGCGTTGCAGCTTAAACCTTAAAGTTTAAACATTAATAAGAATAAGTATAGATGGAGTGACAGAGACGAGCATTTCCTCTAGATGCGGTTGATGATTAAGAGACGCTGCTGCGATAGATATGACTGAAATAGTCAGCTGCTTACGCAGCCTACAGTTAACCAGCCGCAGCAACAGTAATTTCAATAACAAGAAGAAGAAGAAGAAGCAACAGCAGCAGTGTTAACCAACACAGTCACGGCAACGATGAATCACGGCCTGGTTACCTGGCCGGGCAACTCGCAGCATTATTGTTTGTTCGCCCAATTCGCTGGAATAGCGATGTCGTTGCCCATTGCCGTTTTTCCATGTTGGCGCTCTCTTGCACACATACACTCGTACTTTAAAACACACTTATCAATGAAAATTAATTTGATAACAATACAAACACGCACAGACCGCAATCGAGACAGTGAGAGATAGAAAGCGACGGAGACCGAGAGAGAGAGAGAGGTCAGTAGATAATGCCAGTTTTGTATTTAAGTATATCCCTGAGAACACCAAAAAAATAAACGTTGCACCAACGACATTGACAGACGTCAATACCCACTCACACACACACACGCACACACACACACTTTCACAGACACAGAGAACTCTATTGAGTTTTGCTATTTGAATTGAAATATCAGCTAGTAGTATTTGTTTTTATTGTCTGCTGCTTTGTCACCACCTGTAGCTCTCTCGCACTCTTCCACTCTCTATCTTCCTCTCTCCCTCTCTTTCTTTCTCTTCTACGTATATGTACTATATATTTCGACTTTTTGCACTTTAATATCTTTAGTAGCTTCATACATAATATGCACCACACCTTCGATTTAGCACCTTTTGATGTATGGTTTGGTTTGTTCAACACTATTTTTGATCCACTTGGCTTGTTTGCTTTTTTTTGTTTGCCTTTTGGCTATATAATTCTTATAGCATATATTATTTGTTTAATAACGCTTACGTTTTACAATTTTCTTTTTGGTGTTTCACTTTTAAATGACACGGCGCAATTGAGAATGTTTAAATTGCGTTGTCAGCAACAGCGAGTTTAAACTGTTCGCGTTTTTTTACGCTGTATTTGTTAGTGCAACTCAATCTCTTATTGAACACTGACTGCTGTCTTGCAACGGAGAATATGAAAAACCCGCGACTTGGGTTCTAAGCGCTCTTCGACGACCGTTTTCGTATTGCGTTCCGTTTGCTTTGCGTCTGCACAGCGCGACTCGTTAAGTTGAACTAAAATGTTAAAGCGGCGAATGCTGTTAGCCCGGTGTCCACTATGCGCCGTTCAGTTCAGCAAGAGCGTTACCAGATCCGCACAAAATGTACTAAATGCGGTAGTGCACATGGGCGGCAACGTTGTCATAGCAAGCAGCTTTGTAATGTGCTCGTTCGTGAAGCGTTAAATATTCGAAATTGATTTAAGTGATGCCGGAAATTGTTTTAAATTATATGTGTTAGAAGTACTTTACTACAATGTAGAATACTTATGTTCGTGGTAAATTGTGTGTAATAACAATGATAAGGCATAATCAATGTAGAACCTGGTTTAACCGTTAGTCAAGCAAAGCATATGGATATAATCTTTTTAATTAGCCTATGAAACCTATGAAAATTGCTGTAGCATGATGAAACTATACAGAGAAAGCTATCGGTAGCATCGACATGCATGTCAACTACGCTACTGTACCTCAATATCTAATGTTCCATTGGACAATTAAAAATGGCTGTCCATTATTATAATTGATATATACACGTCGTTAATAGACAAATAGCTGTTCAGTGAGCAGTGATCAGTGCTGCAATTGAGCCGAACTATCAGCGATGCCAAATGTCCCGGTCATCGCTTAATCTGTTAATAATTACCGTCCAAAAATCGCAGTCCAAAGATACGGCTTTTTCGGTGGTATAAATAGGAGTTTCCAAATTTCTTTCGCAAAACAAAATTGTGTTGTGCATTTCGTCGCGAATCAATAATTAAAAATGTTGTCGAAAATTGTCTTCCTTGTGATTAGTTGTGTGGCTCTTGACGTGGCCTTGGCCTGTGTAAGTTCAATAAATTTCTGGAAAATTGAGCGTTGGATTACAACTGCAGGATTTGTGTTCTATAGAATGGCTATAAGGCTAAGATCGTCAAAATGGAGAACTGTGCTGGTGACGCTGGTATCATAACCGTCGAAGAGGGCTTCGGCATCAAGCTGAACAAGAAGTGCGAGATGGTGCCAACGGGTTGTTTCAACAACAAGGCCTTTGGCACAGCGGTGGCCAAGTACAAGGTCCACAAGGACGGCATTGTGATGAAGGAGGGCAAAATGGATCTTTGCGCTGCCGTAGATCAGGCATCCGCGGAGGCCAAGGACATACTGAAATTATTTGGAGCTCCATCCAAGTGCCCGGTGGCCGAGGAGAAGATTTGCTCCAACGACCATAAGGTTGACATGTCCAAATACAAATCAATGCTCGGAATGGCGCGTGGACATCTTATGATTGAGAGCGAAATTAAGCACGACACTGTGAGTAGTCCAGCTGTGAAATCACAATTCAGTTTATCTTATTCCGCATTTTATTCGTGCAGGGTAAATCGTGCTTCAATGTGGAAATCGAAATAACCAAGAACTAAATTCGAAGCTGATGTAATTTATATTCTTATGAGTCTTGCAAATTAGCTGTATGTTTTCGTTGTAATAAATTGGTGGTATTGAAGAGCACATAGCTGATCAAGTTGAATCTATTCATTTTGTACTTTGACGCCTATTTAGAGTGTTACCCGATTTCACCTGTAAGCTAATGATTCAGCCATTAGCTTTATAAAAATATGTATGTCAATTGATTAGTATGTAATATATATTTCAACATTTTACAACACTTTACTTTCGGCTTACGTATAGCATTTAAAAATATGAAATCTTATCGTTAGTTCTACTATTCACAAATTGCAACACAATGTGAGGAAGCTTTATTTTGTTGTGAGGGGAAGAGACCATGTTGAGCAGCGCGAGGAATTGATCCGCAATCCAAGGGATAAATCAGCAAATTCCCGAGAACCCGTAGTCGCGATCGTTTACCTTCTCTTTCAGGCGTCCCAAATAGGGCGAGTGCTTAATGCCAAAGCTGTAGGAAGGCATGTGGGATAGGTTCACCTGTGTTGGGTTAATCACAAAAAAGTAAAGAAAAGATAGACGGAGTCCTTAGATTAGTTTAATTTATATTTTTGTATTTTTATCGTATGCGGAGAACACTTAAGAAAAAGCCTTGTCCGGTCGACAAGACAGCAGACAACGTGTATAACGCTCTGGCAATAGATATTGTCCTTGTCGGCCACAGAACGGCGAATGTAGAATGCCAAAGGATATTGCGGGAGTCGAACGTTTCTCCCAATACTGCGGGCCAGCTCAAGAACTTAGGAACATTTTCACAATAAACGATTACACTTACCTTTTCTGGGCAATGTGCGCCTGGACCGGGTTTATTATCATCGGTGATCATCTTGTATTTACCGCGCATGGTGTAAACGGGAGGTTTTGGCTTAACGGCCGTGTATTCGCCATCGTAATAGCCGGGACCCGGCAGGACGAGGGAAGGTATTTGCGAGTCCTTCTCTCGACCAGCCATGGTGTAGGCCGGGGCCGAACGTATGGGACCCTCCTTGCTGCTGCCCAACACAGTGGGTATCTTATAGACATTAGGAGCTGTCAGAAGCAATAAGCATGGATTAGATTAGTTATATTCAAGATAGAGAGGTAAAAAAGCTGAAGTTTGGTTTTGCTGTTGGTGTTTGAATGGCTGGATTAGTAGGTGAGTGACTTGATACTTGACTTGAGATGATCTGGAAAACACACAGAGAACAGGCGGGAAGAAACAAATACAACATAAAACAAGACATCGACTGGTTACCTGATGATCTTCTCTTGCACGCTGCTCGCCTCCACAGCGTACTTGACTCTACTTGACCTGGTCGTCTGACTGCTGGTCACAATGCTGCCATCCTTCTGCACCACGGTGCGGGTGCTTGTGTTGGCCGACTTGTTCGTGGTGGCATCAGCTGTGCCCCTGGCTGTTACCTGCATATTGTCACCCTGGAAATGTCCGCTTGCTGAGTGATGCAGAGTTGTCTGCACCGACTTGCCTCGTTGCCCATCCTCTTTTGCCAGAGTTTTCGTTGTCGTCGTTGTAGTTGTTGAGGTGCTTGAGTTTTTGGTGGGCTTAAGATCAGTGCAAATGGTGCCATTTGTGTTGCTGCTGTGCTTTGTTGTGATTGTATTTGTTGTCTCTTGATCTCCTTGACTTGCTGTCGCATTGACGCCATTTACAATGGACTTCTCAGTGACAGTTGTTGTTGTGGTGGTTGTGGTTTTGGAGGTGCTATCAATGCCATTGCCTCGTACTGTGGATTTCGATTAGATTTAGGGGCATAAACAAAATATTTAAGCAACATATATGTGTGTGTAAAAAGAGCGTGAGGCAGAGCGTGTGAAGTTTTATTCATGCGATAACTAATTCATTACAAAGATGGATCTTCAAGCGGCCTCTTCTGGAGGCGCAGCTTCATCACCCACAGTTGTAGTCTCTTCATCACCAGTGGCAGCACCACCAGGGTCTTCAGCGCCAGAACCACTTTCGGATCCAGATCCGGAACCAGATCCTTTCGTGTTATTCATGGGCAAAACAATCTTCATATGCCAACCACAAGACCACTGGCATTTCTTAAGCGTTGGATACTCGTTATGCGCATGGAATCGTTTGCATTTCGTGTAAACTGCAACGCAGTTTAGAATGATGCGATGAAAAGCATAGAATTTACGTCGAGGTCCCGAGCAACTCCGCTCATGTCTGTACTTATTTCTTACCAAACAGGCCTTATTCGGCTTAACTACGAATTGTAAAATTGAGATTTCTATTTCGATTGCAATATAGAAAATGAGGATTGGTCTTACAACGACTGGCAGTTTGGATAGAGATGAACCAGCATAAGATAAACGCGAGTAGAATCCACTTCATTGTACGACGGAATACCTTCTAAGCATTTGTCTTATAAACTGCTAGCAACTGTTGTCACCCTTTATATAAACGTGACGAATGTATTTCATGGCATTAATATGTTGCTGCTCTCTACTACAGTGCAATGCTGGTCAAGAATATTGGAATACATCAGTGATAGAAGAAAACAAACTACGAAGCTAATACTCCACAGTTAAGCAGAAATTCGTTGTAAAATCTCGTATTTTTATTTGCGTGCATAAGTTGCCTAAGCAGTCAAGAAGTCAAGTCAAGAAGGGGTTTTCAAAGGGGATATGTACAGTGGCACTAAAGGAATATTAAAGCAAGTAATAACTGTTTCATTACCTGTGAGAAACAAGACTTCTTGATAGCTTACCAACTTCTTTACACAATATAAGCGTATCAAATGCAATTAGCTTTTTTTTATACAAAGTAGTTCACATTTTCCTTTGTTGATGCATGCGATGGTGTGAAATAGATTTAATGATTGTGCTTACCGGGACTTCCCAAGCGTCGTTCACGTCGTTGGAGTATACGATCTTCGATGTAAACACCTTTAGGTTCTAGTGAGTGCGGATGAATACAGGAGTACGGGTATATATACACAAGAAAACATACATATACATAGTATATGGCCAGAGACCCAAAAATGTGAGCAAAGATTTAAGAGCGTGGAGAAAACATGAAAAACAAATACAAATACAAATAGAAAGATACACAAAAATAGATTTATATGGAGATATGTGATCCAAAATGAATTTCCCAATGCAAACACATGACATAGCCAACACCAATTTAGCTTAATCGATGTACATACGACTAATAGAGTTAGGAATGGGAATTGGAGAGTTTTACCTACCAGGAATAGGCGGCATAGGCAAGGTTTTAATACCAAAACTATACGCCGGCGAACTATCAAGCTTGCATTGCTCGGGATGATAATGTCCGGGGGCTAGATTTCAGGACCAACAAGCAGACATAAACATATAAAGCAAACAAAAAAGCAACATGCTAGTAACTATTTGGGATCTATAAAGAGAATATCTTTACCAGGTGCGTCGGTGGAGACTTTAATCTCAGTTTTCGTGCCAAACGTGAAGGCTGGTGTGTTTTGTGTGTGCTTTTCCGGCTCATATGCAGTGGGTGCTGTAAGTTGTCGTATTGTGAGATAGTGCTAGTCTACTCGAAGAAGCTTTGACTTCTTTGAGGGTAATCTCAACTCACCTGGTGTATCACTGATATACTCCCGATGCAGTTTCATGCCGAAGGTGAAAGCTGGCGTGCCATCTAGCTGACAGTTCTCTGGTCTGTAGTCACAGGGCGCTGGAGTATGGCTTACATGCTCAATGATCGTACGACCTGCAATTGTGTAGGCGGGTGTATGATCAAGACGAACTTTCTCGGGCGAGTAGTCACATGGCGCTGGTATATGATTGTCCACTTTGGGGTCGTATTTGCCGCCAAATGTGTAAGCAGGTGTATGATCCAGGCGTGTCTTTTCAGGTGAATAGTCTCCTGGTGCTGGTGTGTCGTTTGAGATCTTTAGATCATGTTTACCAGCCATGGAAAAAGCAGGATTATGATCTTGTCGTATCTTCTCTGGGGAATATGTTCCAGGAGCAGGGGTATCACTTGGCTTATGAAGATCGTGGCGACCAGCGAAGGAAAAGGCTGGGTTGTGGTCTAGTCTAACTTTTTCTGGGTGATAATCACCAGGGGCTGGCGTGTGATTTTCTATTTTGGGATCATTCTTTCCTCCAAAACTATAGGCTGGAGTATGATCAAGGCGGGTCTTTTCAGGGGAGTAATCTCCTGGAGCTGGAGTTCCATTAACGAGTTTAGGATCGTGTTTGCCAGCCATAGAAAAGGCGGGATTATGATCTTGCCTAACTTTTTCAGGATAGTAAGCTCCTGGAGCAGGGGTTTCACTTGGCTTGTGAAGATCGTGTCGGCCAGCGAAGGAGAAGGCAGGAGTATGATCTAGGCGAGATTTCTCTGGGGAGTAATCTCCTGGCGCCGGAGTGCCGTTCTGGAGTTTTGGATCGTGCTTGCCAGCCATGGAAAATGCAGGATTATGGTCTTGTCGAACTTTTTCAGGGGAATAAGCTCCAGGGGCAGGTGTATCACTTGGCTTTTGAAGGTCGTGCCGTCCAGCAAAGGAAAAAGCAGGGTGGTGATCAAGTCTAACCTTCTCCGGGTGGTAATCACCGGGGGCGGGAGTATTGTTTTCAACTTTCGGATCATTTCTTCCACCAAAGGTGAACGCAGGGGTATTATCAAGCTTACTCTTTTCTGGAGAGTAATCTCCTGGAGCTGGAGTGTCGTTTGAGATCTTAGGATCATATTTACCACCTAGCGAGAATGCAGGATTGTGATCCTGACGAACCTTCTCAGGATAGTAAGCTCCTGGAGCTGGGGTTTCACTAGGCTTTTGAAGATCGTGGCGACCAGCAAATGAAAAGGCAGGGTTGTGATCTAGTCTTACGTTCTCTGGGTGATAATCACCGGGGCGGGAGTAATATTTTCTATTTTGGGATTATTCCTTCCACCAAAGCTATAGGCAGGAGTATGATCTAAGCGGGACTTCTCGGGAGAGTAATCTCCTGGCGCTGGTGTGTCATTTGAGATTTTAGGATCATGCTTGCCACCTAACGAGAATGCCGGATTATGATCCTGGCGAACTTTCTCAGGATAATAAGCTCCTGGAGCTGGGGTTTCACTTGGCTTTTGAAGATCGTGGCGTCCGGCGAAAGAGAAAGCGGGGTTGTGGTCCAATCGCACCTTTTCAGGGTGGTAATCACCGGGAGCCGGAGTATTGTTTTCAATTTTCGGATCATTCCTTCCTCCAAAGGTGTACGCAGGAGTATTATCGAGTTTACTGTTTTCCGGAGAGTAATCTCCTGGAGCTGGTGTGTCATTTGAGATCTTAGGATCATGTTTCCCACCTAGAGAGAATGCAGGATTATGATCCTGGCGGACCTTCTCAGGATAGTAAGCTCCTGGAGCGGGGTTTCACTTGGCTTGTGAAGATCGTGGCGGCCAGCGAAAGAAAAAGCAGGACTATGATCTATGCGAGACTTTTCTGGAGAGTAATCTCCTGGCGCAGGAGTCCCGTTTAGTATTTTTGGATCATGCTTGCCAGCCATTGAGAATGCGGGATTATGATCTTGTCGGACTTTCTCAGGGGAATAAGCTCCGGGAGCTGGGGTATCACTTGGCTTTTGTAGATCGTGACGTCCACCAAATGAAAAGGCAGGATTGTGATCTAATCTTACCTTCTCGGGATGATAATCACCGGGGGCAGGAGTATTATTATCTATTTTGTGCTCATTCCTTCCTCCAAAGCTATAGGCGGGGTTGTGATCTAGGCGAGCTTTCTCTGGAGAGTAATCTCCAGGGGCTGGTGTCCCATTAACGATTTTGGGATCGTGTTTGCCAGCCATGGAAAATGCAGGATTATGATCTTGTCTTACTTTTTCGGGAGAATAAGCTCCAGGGGCAGGAGTATCGCTTGGCTTTTGAAGATCGTGACGTCCGCCAAAGGAAAAGGCAGGGTTGTGATCTAGGCGAGACTTCTCGGGAGAGTAATCTCCAGGGGCTGGTGTTCCATTAACAATTTTAGGATTGTGCTTTCCAGCCATGGAAAATGCAGGATTATGATCTTGTCGGACCTTTTCAGGTGAATAAGCTCCAGGGGCGGGAGTATCACTAGTCTTATGAAGATTGTGTCGACCAGCGAAAGAGAAAGCGGGATTGTGATCCAATCGAACCTTTTCCGGATGGTAATCGCCAGGGGCTGGTGTGTGATTCTCTACTTTAGGTTCATTTTTTCCACCAAAGGTATACGCCGGAGAGTGATCCAGTTTACTTTTTTCTGGGGAGTAATCTCCTGGTGCTGGCGTGCCATTTGTGATCTTAGCGTCATGTTTACCACCTAATGAGAACGCAGGATTGTGATCCTGCCGAACCTTTTCGGGATAGTAAGCTCCTGGAGCAGGAGTTTCACTTGGTTTTTGCAGATCATAACGACCAGCAAAGGAAAATGCAGGAGTATGGTCTAAACGAGACTTCTCGGGAGAATAATCTCCTGGTGCTGGGGTGCCATTCAAAATCTTTGGATCATGTTTGCCCGTCATTGAAAATGCAGGATTATGATCTTGCCGCACCTTTTCAGGCGAATATGCTCCAGGAGCTGGGGTTTCACTTGGTTTTTGAAGATCATGTCGTCCAGCAAAGGAAAAAGCAGGATTGTGATCTAGTCTAACCTTCTCAGGGTGATAATCACAAGGAGCAGGAGTATTATTTTCTACTTTAGGATCATTTCTTCCTCCAAAACTATAAGCGGGAGTATGATTTAAGCGAGACTTTTCTGGAGAGTAATCTCCAGGGGCTGGGGTGCCGTTCAGGATCTTTTGATCATGTTTGCCAGCCATGGAGAAAGCCGGATTATGATCCTGACGAACTTTCTCTGGATAGTAAGCTCCTGGGGCAGGGGTCTCACTTGGTTTTTGAAGATCGTGTCGACCAGCAAAGGAGAACGCAGGATTATGATCTAAACGCACTTTTGCCAAATCATAGGTGCCAGGTGCTGGAGTGTCGCTCGTTTTGCGTGTGTCATGGCGGCCGGCAAATGAATAAGCAGGATTATGATCGTGCCGTACTTTTTCAGGACAATAGTCTCCCGGTGCTGGAGTGAAGCTATCGAGCCGCTGCTCATGCTTACCCCCGAAGCTGAATGCTGGTGTGTGATCGGTGCGATACTTTTCCGGAGCATATGAACCTGGAGCTGGTGTAAAGCTTACAGTTTTCAGTTCATGACGACCTGTTAGCGTGTAGGCGGGAGCATAATCCAAGCGCACTTTCTCTGGCTGATACGTGCCAGGAGCTGGTGTGTCTTGTGTCTTCGTGACTTGAACACGTTGACCAAAACTGTAGGCAGGCGTTTTACTAAGCACACATTTCTCAGGCTCGTATGCGCCAGGGGCTGAAAATAAAATAGAATTTATTTAGGAACACTGAATGAGAAGACGATTTATTGCAGTAAAGGCGACTTACCTGGTGTGGCATCAACCACATCGTGCGTTGACTTGCCTTTGATGCTAAAAGCGGGTGTCGCGTGCAATTTAGATTTTTCAGGACTATATGTGCCGGGTGCTATTTAAATAAAAGAACAAATTGAGTCAGGCGAAGAATTTTGTGAATTGCTTGCAATTGCATTGCCAACTTTCTTCATACATCGTAGTTCAGGCATTCCAAGAGCCAATGATATTAAATGTTATTGATGTATATAACCCTCGCTGAATTGTTATAAATTATGCTTCGTTTCAGTTGGGAAATTATTTCTGCAATCAACTTATCGCCTTTCGAGCAAATCTATTTTGAGATGAGTGCTGACATCAAACTGTCTAGTGCGCTACTTGAAATGTAAATATTATATATGGAGTACTACTAACCTGGCGTATAGTCTGGACGCAGCTCGTGATGCTTAATGCCAAAACTGAATTCTGGTGTCTTGCTCAGCTTTACCTTTTCAGGACAATATGCGCCCGGAGCTGTTGAATAGATGAAGTAAGTATTATTTATATTACCAAAGAAAGGTGAAGGTGCATGTAGATATATATTTTACACAAAATCCAACATCTAGATAGTTACTACTATAGTAGATAGTATGTATACCTATGTGCCTCAACGAACTAGAGAGTATTACCTGGTGTATTCAGATCGTGTTGGATTTTTGTTCGTCTACCAAATGTGTATCGTGGCGCATTCTTTCTTGATTGCGTGACCTTTTCAGGACAATAGCTATTTGGCGCTGTTAGTGTTAATAAAACAAATAAATTGGTACTGGTAACGTTCGTTTTTAGACTACACTTGCAATGCATAACTACAATATATGTAGAACTAAGGGATGGGAATTATAAGTTCAGAGTTAAGAGATGTGTGTTACAAGTTACGAGTTAAGAGTGGAGGAGCATAGGATTTTGAAACACCAGAGAACCAGAAAGTGATTTAACGAGTTGTACATGCATGGTGAAATGCTTTTTGCTATTTTCATAATTTAATTTGATTACTGTGTTAACTGGGGAAAGACGTTCAGCCAGTTAGTTGTGTTACCTGGATTGTTAACTAGGTATACGTTAACCTTAATGCGAAAGGAATATCGAGGCGCGCGCGGCTTAATAACATCAAGTGGCACCACTTGATAATGGTTGGGACCTAAATGGTGGCAACATTCGTTCGTGGTACGTGATGATTGTTTTTATTTCAAAAAGAGAAAAATATTAAATTAAAATGAGAAATCATAAACGCAATACACAAAACATAACACAAATCAAAACACACTAGAATCTGTCTTCGGAAGCCGAAGTTACAACACCAAGCAGACATATTATTTAACTTTAACATAAGTATTCATAATTCTTAAAAAGTTTAATATCAAGTCTCGTCAACAGCTTAGACAAATTTAAACAGACAAACAATATGTACAAGCTATTACTTTATTTACATTTATTTTTAAGGAGTTTTCTTTAGAGAACTGGAATATCTGCAAGGCTTAACTAAAAACATAGAACACATAATAAATTAACGCAACATACGAAAGAACAACGTGCCTTAAGCTATTATACTAAGGAGACAGGTCGAAGGGAATTCAACGCGTGAGAAAGACAACTACACTAGCAAGCAGCTACGGTAACTACAGGACTACTGAGAATAAGAGAGATAGAGAGAAAGACAGGCTGAGATTGGGGAGTCATACACAAAGGAGAGACTATACATTAAAATAGTAAAAGGGAGCCAAGATAGTTAACTATACTAACAAGCAACTACAGATACTGTGATCATTGTGATGCAAGCCAGAATGATGTAGATAGAAAAAGAGAGACAGAGAGGGAAAGAGAGAGCTAGAGGTTTCTAAGCCAGCGTTTACTTACACGCTGCTTGGGATGATATCTTTTCATGGGGTTAGGATTTGAAATGATTTCGATTTTCATATACTGAGTGTTGTATATACAATGCTTCGGCAGCCTCCATGATGATACTGATGCTGAGAACTGAAGCTGATGCTGAGCTTAATTGATTGATGATTTGATTGAGGCCTTTTCCGTAATCCATGTCGTTATCGTTAGTGATGCGCATGCAACCCATTTATGATCAAATATACACCGAATTGCCAACAATTGTGTGGTACCGTTCAAACAGCAACAACAAACCAACCAACCAACAATAACAAACAACAACCAGAGACAGTCGAATAATTAGACCGTCTCGTCTTACCTGGTATTAATTGAAACTTTGCGCTCGCTGGCTTCTTGCCAAATGTATACTTGGGCGTGGCATCTATGACAGCCTTGGACGCTGGTAGGACATCGTATTCCCCAGGTCCAGGATTCACAAAACAGCTCAGCTCTTTGGGGCGACTCTGTAAGGTTGCTGCCCGTGGATGATCTTTACCTTTCGGTCGTAGGCCCGATACATTGTACTGAGCCGGACCAGGACCTGTTGTCTCATCCCGGCTGGTTAGTTTGTGACCAAACGTATACGAGGGGGCGCCTTTTTTCTTTGAGTCCGGTACTTTGCTGCCTGTTTTTAAATAGTTTGCATAGTTTATTTCAAAAGTAGCACCGATGATTTCTTCCATTACCTATAAGAGTGGGCAATGTGACTATGGCTGGTCCCGGATTAGAGGTTTCTGCGGCAATTCTGCCAGTGCGCACAGTTGGTGTCCATGGACGCTGTTCAATGTTGCCGGCCATGGTGAGAGTACGTATTGTCCTCACGGGCGTACAGGGTCCCAGATTCTTCTTCTTAGCCTTGGGTTTCCGTGTAAAGAATACCTGCAAAAATTAAAAAACATTAGTCATTTTTTTAGATGTTCCAATAGCTGAATTTGCACTTTTTTCATCATGTTGCTGCTGTTCTTAAGACTTGTAAAGAATCGTGTAGTCCTCTTGAAGGAAGGAATTTTTAGAAATTTGTGAGGAATAAACTCTAATTTGACGATTAAGATCTAGTTTTAATATATTGAAGATGTTGACTTTGTAGGCTATGTAGGATTTGATTTCAATATAAAAATATTAGCTAAATTATGTTTATTCGGTTTTTTTTGCTAGCCATTATAAAAAGGAACTTCTAAAATTTATACAAAAATCGAATATAAGTAACATAGTCATCAAATTGTCATACATGGTTTTGTGCAGTCGAAGCAACTAAAATTCCTTTAGCTCGTCAATATTCCCTGACATATTTGAACAGTATGTAGTTTGTGCGCTAGTCGCACCCATCGCTAATTTATACCCTGGTTATAGGACAAATTTCCAGCCAGACATAAAATCAATCGCTCCAAAAAAGAAAAGAGAAGAAAGAAACTAGTAAAGGCGGCACCAACTTTTTGAACGTGACATGCAACGGGTGGGGATTTATTTGTTTCGAATATTCTGGGTCAATTCAATGGGCTGGGGTTTGGGGTTGATTGCCTGACACACTGTAATACTATAATAGTGTTGTGCTGTTGAAAGATTTGTTGTTTGCTCACGTAAGGAACAGAAGACAGGCAAATGGACAAAAACAATAACTTTGCGGTAGGCTCTTCAACCTGTGTGACCTTCTTTTCCACATCAAACAAACAGTCCAAAAGTGTTGCCCATAGAGGAGACTTCCGCGGCAAGGGTAAGAGCGGCGGATGGAGGGGTGTTGAAGGTGGCGGTGTTGCTTGATTTGGTATCAGGCAGCGACGTCGCAATGTAATCGATACGAGACGATGGTGATGACGATGACGACCCCAATTTGTTTGCTGGCGATTAGCTGTTGATGGGCCGAGCAGCAGGGCAGTTCTTGCAACAAGGTTGCGCCCCAAAAACTATGCAGAGTGCTAATGTTGGCCATTTGGCGCATGTTTTGGCCAACAAAACGATTACTTTTAATGACTTATGAGCGACAATTGCATGCCAAAATTACAACAACAACCGCAAGAAAAAGCTAAAAGCGAGCAAGTCCAAGTTGAGGGAGGATGTGGAAATGTGAAAATGGAAAAGTGGATGTGGCATGCAACTCATTTGACCGTGAATTCAACTGCTCTGACTTATGTAAATACTCGGCTTGTCTTGGCTTGACTTTTCAGTCGAAAGGGGAGCGGAGAAGCAACTCGACTAAGCGTAGCAAAGCTGAGGCCAAAAAGTAGGCGTGTATTGTTTGGTGTTGTTGTTGTTGTTGCTGTTGCTGTTGCCGGCGACCTCGCACGCAATTGAAACTTGTTTGGTCTTTGCTGTGTAAGACGAGTACTCGCACTCAAACTCATTATACCCGCTACTTAAGCGGTAGAAGGGTATTATTAGTGCCAAGCCCAAATGTGTGTTAAAAGCTGCTTCTCCAAACACGAAAAGTTTATAAATTTATTCACTTAAGGCAGTTTAGCGCTGTTCCTTATGAACTTAAGGCCTGAAATTATTGATTTGTGTCGTTTAGTATAAAAGTTCCCCTTTAAGCTTATAAGATCACCCTAAAGAATATAGCCGAAAATTGCATTCATTCATTCACTTCTGTTCAATTATCAATCAAAAGCTTCGATACGCTGTTAATTGTTATAAAATGTCTATCGGGTATCTTTAAGTTGAGCACACACGATTGCATCTTTCATTGCTTGCTTCGTTTCTGGGTCTACAGTTATGGCAAGCATACTTGTATGCAATAATACTACGAATACTAGTGCGAGTACTCACTCCAAAAGCGAATCTTACATCATCACCACCCACATTGGACTATGCTGCGAGGCAAGATCAATCTCAGTTGCCGTTTTGCGCCATATATGGTGCATATAGCTTCTCAAGAACTTGCGATGAATCAGCCAGATCAACAGTCAAAGTCTGGCTGCCGCTAGACATTGAAACATTTGCGTGGCAGTTGCAATGTTGCCTGCCGCCAGCTTATTAATCTTAATTTGTTGGCCAAAAATGAACACTCAAGTGCTCAGCGTAATTCGAATTAATGAGGCACTCACGTAAGCGCAACGCCTTAGACGACGTTGCATGGCTTGCAACGCTTAGTTGCACCACCCAGAGGTGGTGTTCGCCACTTAGATGTTTGCCACCGATAACCTGATATCAATTTCAATTTGAGTTGTGACCTATGGCACACACACACACACACACAGCTTCCCATTCAACAGGTTTTATTTTGCTGCTCAATTGAATGTCGAATTGAAACTGATTTCAATTTGAATTGAGCACACGCCCACGTCATCCGCCCCTCTCTAAGCTCCTCTCTCCCCTCTCTCTTCCTCTTTCGATCGTTTGGTTGCCTAACGCAACCGCAGAAACCTGTCTGTCAGTTGGCTATTTTGGTTGCATGACTCCATGCTAATGCGGCATCCAGCAGTCCGGATCGTATCTCTCTCTTTCTCATAAGAGCATCTTAATAAATGGCTGGATGACAGGCCAACTTTGAACTCGCACTCTTTATTTTTATTCACAATTCTCATGAGTGTCAAGTCACAACAACAACAACTGAGTGGTTTAAGAGCCAAACTTGACACACGTCAGCATCAATTTATGATATCAACTAACAAATTGCGAATGCGACTAGAACAACTATAAAAAGCTAGCGGAACGACTCGACTTCAAGTCGAATATTAAATACCTTGCTTACATAACTATTGTTTAATATGGAAATATGATACTACATTTGACATAGGCAAACACTAATTTGCGAAAAGTCCTCATTTTTAGTCTTTCTATTACGTTGACTTTTTAATAAGTATTTTGCTAATGAAATAATTAAAACATACAAACATGGTTTTAATATAATTAATACAGCCAAATAATTTTAACTTCATTTTTTATTGAGCTAATAAACAACAGCAAGCCTTAAGAATAAATTATTCACAAAATTCCTTTGGCAAGTTAGAACTGATCTCCCAATTTATGTAAATATTTATGTTATAATTTTAGCGCTTTCTGAATGTTCTGTCATGTTTTCAGTTCATAAACCGAGAATAATTCTTATTTAGTCAGAATTGATTTTTTTAATTAAAACTCAAATATTATAAAAAGCAAACTGTTCATTTCTAAAGCACAAAGTCTGTAGATATTCTAGAAATAAATGGTGCTACGATAATCATTTGTAGTGCTTTGTGGCTGTTTATTATAATCTCATTTCACGCTCTCTAAGCTAAACGTTTTGTCGAGAGAGTAGCCAAAAAATATAGTGAGCTCATTTTCCAGCGCTTAGACGTCCATCATCAATTTTTACGCCCAAATACGTCTGGGTTATTGTGGTTGTGTTGCCGTTTCCTTTAGCCCACATTGAGTTGTCCAAAAAGTCAGTCAGGTTTACTAGCAAATGGGGTCTCCAGACAGCGCGCCCACACACCAAACACAACCAACTTATTGCCTAATATCTCTCCTCGCTCTCTCACTCTTTATCGACGAAAAATTGTATTAACTTTTTCCGCAGACAAACCGATTAAGACAAAAACAACCGACAGCAATAAGTTTAATTAGCAGCAAAACAAGGCAATACGAAGCAAGACGAAAAAAAAGACAGACAATCGGCAAATAGAATCATCAAGAGTTACAAAAGAAAACATCGAAAACAGCAATAACAACAAAAATAGCAACACAACAGCCAAAAATAGTTGGCCGACAACTGTTTTTGGCCAAAAGCGATAATAAAGCAACAGCGGCAACCAAAAATAACTGACGTCAGTCAAACAGCCAGCAATGAACTAGTTTGGTTCTAGATCTTGCAGATCTAATTAGATGTCCGTAAACGTGTTTTGATTCCCCAAAATACAAAATACAAAACACAAATTGCGAGATGTGTGTTAGTCAAATATGCCAAGTGAAAGCTTTTGGCTAGAAGATAGAAGCTAGCTAGAAAGCCAAGTCATGTACTCTCTTCTAGGCTTCTTGCCAAGAATTCTCTGATCTTCTGCGCTTTGTTGTAATATTGTAATTTTATTGTTGACTATTTTTCTGTTATGGTATTGTCCATTTCCGTTCGAGGTTTTTTGCAAAATTGTGGGAAATGGGGAGTGGAGCACACTGCTTGCTGTTCTCTGACTAATATTATTTGACGCTGTCTCTATTATATCATTTAATAAATATTTGTTTTATGCATTTGCCATGCTTCAACGAGCAAAATCTGTTATATTCGCCTTTGGTCATGTTGTTGTGATTTTTTTGTTTGTTTCGATGTTGTTGCTGGTGTTCATAATCACTGACTTTGAAAAATGAGTTGGGTCGACCGGTTTGGGGTCTGTGTGTGCTTTAATAGAGCTGATGTCATGGGATCTGAAAACTCTAAAAGTTACAATGAACCTGCCGAAAGGTTTCCTCATTTGCCACTTGTGGCACAACTACTGATATGACATCAATATGCAGGGAGGAGGGTGGTTGATTTTTGTTTAACATTGACAAAACATTGCTGCAAACAGCTGTTGTTGGTTGTTGTCTGCCTATGTGTGTGTGTTTTGGGGGGCAGACAAATGCCAATACAGACAGACAAATCGACCCGACGAAACAGACAAACTGCCCCAACTCAGTCAGTCAATGAACTTTTAGGTCAGGATATAAGCTAGTAGACAGGCAGTGGAAGTCAGGAAGGCAGTCAGCACGCAATCCACAAGGAAGTACACACGAGTATCACTTGGAGTCGCAGTCATAATCACAGTCGTGGTCACAGTCACGGTGACATTCACAGCTGAGCGTTTTGTCAACGCCCACTTGATGATTTGATTTTTCCTTTTAGTCTTTATCCTGTTAGCCAGACGTTTACTCACCAATAGATTGCTTCTGGTTGTCTGTTTGTTTGATGGTTTTTCGTTTTGGTTTCAACTTTTGATTTGCACAGTAAAAAACTTTGAGTTAGCTCGCGGCTAGCCGATTTAATGGCAAACAGTCCTTGTGGGTTTTGCAGCCTGTCGCGCAGGACTTTCAAAACATCTGCGGAAATCGCACGACGACGCGTATGAGAGATTGTGTGGTGAAGCGGTGAAGAGGTGTAAATTGGTGCTATTGTTTTCGTTTTTTGCGGATCGTTAATTGAGTTAAAGTGACAGCTGTCGAGTGGCTGTTGTTATTGTTGTTGCTGCTACTGTGGGGTCGCCAAATACTATACGATTCAACTATTTGGATTTTTATTTATACACATTAGCTGTTATTTATGACTTTTGCTATTGCTTTAATCGTTGCGAACTCGAGCACTGCTGAACACTAACTAAGCGCCAAACTCGTCGACAGCCGCTTTTCGTTTGAAATGCGGCAGACAACAGCAGTGAGCGGCATTAACAGCGTTCGTTACAGTCGCGTCGCAAGCTTTTGCGTTGGCGTCAACAGTAACAGTAACAGTTACAGTCGCGTCGCAGCAAACATTGCTTTGCGTTGGCGTTAACAGTGACGCATAGAACAGCTACTGTATGTGAGTAGAGTTTTAACGGGTATTCAATTGTCTTGACCTTGGCTGTAATTCGTTTATGCTGTGTCCAAACTTCTCTAGGAAATGCTCTTTCAATATATATTGATCTCGTTCCGCGGCCAATTTGCGCCCACATTCGCAATTCTGCGCTGTACATAAACTTAATGGCTCATTGAATTTGTGTAATGTGTTTGGGGCTTTGCTCATCATATCGCCCCGTTTATGGAACAATGCCGCCTCTTGTTATAAGGCAGTAAATAAGGCGTGGTTAAATATGTAGTAGACGCTTGAAAATAAATATATATTATAGAGATTTTCTAGCCTAGGCAGAAAGTCATTATAAAATGCATAAATTGATTATTATATATTAAATTTAGTTTAATTATGGTTCAAATTAACATTTAAGCTACTCTGTATTACTTGTATTTTTATTCTATTTAGATTCTTTAATGTTTTTTCTAATTGTAGGCCGTCAATAATTATTCATACATAAAGGATGATGATGGATGGATATCACTTTTTGATTTGGATTCAATGAGTCTTCGATCTATCGCGTAAATTCTTTTGCTGCATTATTGTTAGCTGAGTATTTCAACTGCTCCACCTCTCTATTGATGTCGACAAGTAGTAAAAAGGCTGTTTTATATTATGTTAAGAGGAAACATTTAATTACATAGCAATAAAAAAAATATGCGTATCTAAATCTAAGTTGTTTATTACATAATTACCTTAAATGAAAGCAAAAATGTAATTTTTTAATGTAGATCGATGGATTTGATTCTTACGATCCTAAAAAAGCGTGTCCTTTGAAAATGCGCCAGGATTTATCCGAGTTTTGATATATTTTCATTTAGCATACATGCTTTGTATGAATGCCCCTTGAAGTATGCAATGAAAAATTAATGATGCTCACACAATATTCCTTTTTTTGCCATAACTCGGTCATATCCTTAAGAATCTGGCACGGACACTCTTTTTTTTAATCAAAATAGGCAGGACTATCGTTTGGCATTCAAGGATTTTAAAGATCTGTCAAAAAAAGATTTGAAAATTTTGCAAGGGGTGACCATAGAAAAATTGGCATAAATCGCGAAAATCCGACGTATCTCGGCCATTTGAAGGACAATCATGATGTCCTTTGGACCAAGAATAGTTCTAATAAACAGATAACGATTTGCAATATCAAAAGGACGAATGTCCTTAAAACAACAAAGTTACAAGGACTTTTTTTTATACGAAAAGTAGCTTATAACTCGGGCGTATCCTGTCTGATCCTTTCGAATCCTGTGTCAAACAAAAGGTATTGATAAGACCTATCATCCTTCCAAAGGACATTCCAATCGTCCTTGTAGTTCCCGAGTTATCCTGTAAATTGCAAATTTTACCATTTTCTCTTAAGCCTCGGGCCAAAAAATTTCAAGTGTTGGATTCTTAGATGACCCCATATTTTTTGATGCAGATCGATAGAGTTGGTCCTTGTGATCCTCGCAATATGTGTCCTTTGAAAATACGCGAGGATATGGCCGAGTTATGACTGATTTTGTTTTGGCTTATTTTGCATGAATGCCCCTAAAAGTATGCAATAGATGCGAACAATGCTTACACAGTATTTAATTTTTAGCCATAACTCGGCCAAATATTTAAGGATCTGCTAAGGACATACCTTTTTATAAACAGGGTAACCAAGGCTATCGATTGACATTTAAGAATTTTGAGGATCCTTACAAATAAAGGATCTTACATTTTTGTATACCGAAGAAAGCTTGTATCTCGGCAGTATAGTGTCTGATCCTTGCGATCCCTTGTATCAAATGAAAGCTTTAGATGAGACCTATCATCCTGCCAAAAGACATACGAATCGTTCTTTTAGTTTTAGAGTTATCCTGCAATTTATAAATTTTACCATTTCATCGTAAGTTGCCATAAAATATGTTTGTGTTCATGTCAATCGTTTATTATGTTATACGTCACCAAGAGAGAGCATTCAAGTATCTGGTAACCTTGCTTATAGACAACAAATATTTTATATATATGTAAATATTACTCACAGTGTTTGCGGTCGCACACATAGACAACCTTCACCCACACATGGGCCAAATGGAGCGTGAAAAACGTTTTGCCAAACAGAACCATATACGATCGCTCATTGCTTATTGTTTGCAATAGCGTCAAGTAAATAGCAATCTTCGTGAATTGAAAAATATAATAGAATACAATTGTCTTGCATTTTTCCTTAATTAAATTCCCTTAAAAAGAATATTACATGACCAATTAAATGAGTATTTATACATATTATATTTAGGACCATTTATTTATATCATTTATTAAGTAGCAATATCACGTTGATAATTTTCTGTATTCGGGCTTTTCTTTCATGTTTTCGAGATAGCGATAAATGTGGAATTATGTTATATAGTTCTATATGCATTGGCGCATTAAACCAACTAAGCAGCATACTATTTATTTACTAGTAAATTGTTGTTCATCTAATTGGGGATATTATAGCTTTTTGTTGTAGTTAATAGGACCGCAGGACGTGCAAGGCTGCACAAGTTGAGTTTTCGAATTCGGAGTGTTGGTTTTTGGCCAGGGTATTTAACAATAAAGAAGTTTGTTTGGCTTATGGACGTACAACATAGTAGGCATGTTAATGCTATAATATTCTGTATGTCTATGTAAATAGTTTATACGAAATGCACTTACAAGCTAAACATCATACATATATGTAAATGCGAGTCTTACAACGATTACTCGCAGAATTCAGTATCAAAAGTGTATCAAAATTTCATCATTGTTTGCTGTTTGATTTCTATTTGACTTTGCATTTGATTATTGGTGTTACACATTGTTGTTGCTCTATAGTTGGTATTTACTTATACACATTACACTTATAAGTCTTGTTTCAGTTGCATTCGGCATTTGGTTCTGTTCTGGTTCTAGTTCTTGTTTGAAGTTCTCTTCGGGTTCGGGTTTGTTTTGTTTCTTGGCTGGTTTTGTATTTTTTTTTACGCTCTGAAACCGAATTTTTGTGCGTGCAGTCTGGCCCATTGTATACTCTATTGTTGTGTGTGTGTGCGTGTGTGCGCTATGGGCGTGAGATTGTGTGCTGTGAAGCAATGAATATAAATGTTATCAAATAAAAAGTTACAAAATAATCATCATATACATTTAGGTTTTTTGTTTATTTTGTTGATGTTTTCGTTTCTTATGCTGCTTTTTGTTTGTGGCTTATGCGAACGATAAAATTAATTAAGTAAAACTTTTCATAAAAATAGGTAAAATATATATACTATATGTTTGTATATATATGTATATATATCAATATGTATATGCTTGCGTATATTATAATATATATGTGTTGTTTATCGCGTTATCAATTAAAAACGGATGAATCCATTTAAAAGCATTTAAAGCATGCAAACTATATGGTGGATATATGCGTATATACATATAAATACGTATGTAAATATATGCATATACTCGTATCTCAGGCAAAAAATAAACGATCAATACAAAGGAGTTATTAATTGGGCGAAAAAAATAGAGATTAAACAATAAATCACAAAACTTAAACTAAGCAAGTAAAATTCTAGGCTAATAAAAATTGTGGCTGATCTTCATTAGCGATTCACTTTCCACTTTTCACTTTCCACGTTCGACTTTCGACTTCGACTCGAGCTTACATTTATAATTTACGCTTAATCAGTTTGCTTAATTATACAAAATTACTTTGCTTGAATGTTGTTTGCGCGGTTGTTTGCAAGTATGTAATGTATCTTTTCACTTAAAAGAAGCACAATTATAATATGAATTTCTGCATAGTATCATCATAATAGTATCGTATCATCATTATCATCATCTTCATTCATCGTTCATTATGAAATGTATCAAAAATTTGACTATTTACTACAGTTTACTATACTCCATATATGCATATAGTGGTTTTTCTGTTGTTGTTTGTTATTGTTAATATATGACATACAAATATATATATATGCATACATCGATATATGTATGTGTATATTTCTAATTATACAATTATAAACATAATGATATCATTTGCTCAGCTTTAGCTCTATTATAAATAATTCAGTATGCCATTAAAGTGAATAATAATCATAATCGTAAACTCTGAACTACAATTTCCGTTCATATACATATTACAAATCTATGTACTCGATCCAGACACACGCTTCTCAATAACTTAGTTTAATGCCATCCATTATCTTCGTCTGTATATTCATCATTAACTTTAGCTCTTTACCTAATATTATTATGTGTTTTTTTCTTTTGTATTTCTTTCTGTTTGTTTTTTTTTAATGGGGTTTATGTTTTATGTTTGTTATGTTGTGTTTGCTAATCAGTGCGTGATCCAGACGATCCGTTTACTCCATGATCCGCTTAGTCGGTCAGCGTTTGGGCCACAAGTGCCAGCTGCTCTTTGAGCACCCGGAACGAGGGACGCTCCTCGGGCCCATGCGACCAGCACTTCTTCATGACCTATCAAAAAGAGTAAGATATTGCTTTAGTTTTCATCATATTCAATAGATTTTACTTAGGTCTTACATCGTATATCTCCTTGGCACACGACTTTGGTTTCTCTAGTATAATGCCGCGTTGCACACGCTCGACGACTTCGGTGTTCTTTAGACGGCCATAGGGCATTTTGCCACAGGTGAAGATCTCCCACATGAGCACGCCTAGAATGCAGTTGAATAGATACATTAGCATTTAATGGATATATGTAGTTAAGTTATATAGGGAAGCTTACCGTAAGCCCAAACATCACTCTTGGAGGAGAAGCGTGTGTAGTTGAGCACTTCGGGTGGTGCCCATTTGATGGGGAACTTGGTGCCGCCAGAGCTTGTGTATTGATCGTCGAGCACATAACGCGCCAAACCAAAGTCGGCCACTTTGACGACATTCTCGGATCCAACGAGGCAATTGCGGGCCGCCAGATCGCGATGAATGTAGTTGTGCCGCTCCAGATAGGCCATGCCCTTGCTCACCTGTATGCACATATCCAGCAGCAAGCCCATGTTGCCGATGAGCGTGTTTTCGTGCCGGCGCAAATAGTTGAGCAGCGAGCCATGCTTCATGTATTCGGTGACAATGTAGATGGGACGATGCTTGGAGCAGACGCCATAGAGCTGCACTAGATTTGGATGCTGCAATTTGGTCATGACCTTGGCCTCCTCAATGAAATCATCCTCGGACATGGTGCCCTCCTTCATCATCTTGACTGCGGTATCGATGGAGCCGCGCCATTTGCCGCGTCGCACAACACCAAATTGCCCCGAGCCCAGCTCCTCCATCAGCATCAGTTCCATGGGATGGATTTCCCATTTGTCGTGGGACAAGCCCGCTGTTGGTGGCACAGGACGATCGCATGGTGATGACTTCAAGCGGCACGCCAGTCCGCCCGAATTATGGCGATGATAGTTAATCAGATCCGGTATGGTTTCGCAGCAATGCTTCTCGCTCAGATAATACTCGCCGCGGGCGTTCTGTTTGATGTGATAGTGCTTCACATGCGACTGGGGACTGTTTGGAAAGGGAAAGAAATAGTTTAAAGAGGGGAAAAATTTTAATGATTGTATAACTTACACTTTGGTATGCAGCGACAGTGTGTAGAGACCCTTGGTCGATGACTTGCGCACCACAAAGCAACCCTCCTTGTCGCCCTGCTTCAGCAAGGACTCGGCGCGTTGTCGCGACATATCGCCAACGTACCATCTAGAAAAGAATACGGAAAAATGTTATTTAAATACGATTTGAAGTAGCAGTATAATTAATTACATAAGTCAAATTCTAATCATTCTCATAATCAAAATCAATTGCTTTCGTTTATTGAAAGAAAAGTATAATTTTTTTTATTTTCTTATTACTAGAAAACTCTAAATAAAAAGTACAATTTTTTCTAAGTTCTTTTGATTATTATTTTAACTCTTATTTAAGACGTACAATTATAAATTTAGCTTGTATTTAAAAGGCATCTAGTATTCACAAATACTCACTCATAACGCTCCAGGCCCAGCAGCGCTTTAGGCTTGACATAATTACTGGGTATATAGCCGACATTGCCGACTGCATCCTTCACCTTCCACCAATGCTCCTGTGAGTCGTCAATGACCTCATACTCAGCATTCTAAAAGTAGATTACAAATTTAGTACGCATTACAATTCCTCTTTAGATATTCTCTTCGCACCTTTTCCAGAGATAAATCGCCGCCTTCGATGGCCTTGAAAGGATAAAGCGCCACTACCAGCTTGACAAAGTGTGAGTTGTCCTGAAATAGCAAAGCAGTTTCAATTAAATATCTACACTTCTAATTAGTATATATTCATCATTTTACTTTGGCTTTGGAGTTGGGCGTGCCGGGTGTTGGAATTCCCCCAGGCATGTTGGCATCCAATAGAGAGCCGTTGCCGTTGAGTAAAGTGGGTGACTGCTTGAACGTCGTCAGCGAGGACTACAAGAATATCACTTCGATTAGCTAAGGAAATGGAATAATGGGAAGTCGGGACTCACCTGTGGCTGCAGCGATGTGGGTGTGCAACTGCCGCCGCCTCCTACGCCGTTGGGGCTGCCTAAGCCTCCTCCTCCGCCGCCAACTCCGATACCGCTGCCGCTGCCACCGCCTCCTAGGCTGCCGGAGCTGTTGTGCTGTAAACTGAATTGACTGTTGGTCGTCGAGTTGTTCGGGCTGATGCTGCGTGTCGAATTCTGGGCTGGAGAACTGCCGTTGCCTGCAAAAACAGCGAAACGCCGGAAACAGGAAACGTTAGCAATATGTTTAAAACTCTTTTTTTTTATATATATTTCTAGTTTTATAATATGTTTATATTATGTTGTTTTTAATTACAACAATTTGGTGGGGCAAGTTCGTTGCCTAAGTCTTTCGTTTTATACAGCACAAATTTGACTCGACTTACAGTCACCTTGTGTCCATAGCTTAAAAATTGGAGGTATAGGCATACAGGGTATTAGTGCGATAAAACAGACAAGCTGCTGCATACGCTCGTAATTAGCCCAAAACAAAGTATCGAAAATCGCCTTAAAACAAAAAACCAACGTAACCAAGTCGCTGCGCGATTCTTGTCAAGGTTAATTACTGCAATTCGACACTGAAACGTTAATGGACCCAATGGATTCAAGGCAGCCGCCCACAGTGGTAGCCCATCTATTGAGGTTGTCAAAGAGGCAACGAAGGGGAGGGACGGGGAGAGGAGGCTAAGATAGGTAAATGGCAAGCTGACAAGCTGATGATGACTTTATCCGTTGATCAGCTCTCGCCTGGTCTGTCAATATTTCACAGCTATGCAAATCAATTCACAAAAAAATAAAACAAAACAAAACAAAACCAAAAACTCAGCTGAACTCCAAATGTAACCCCAATTAAGTTCGACTCTTGTGGGACGACTTATGCAACAATTACTATACACACTGACTGACTGGCTGACTGAGAGAGAGAGAAAGAGAAACATTTGTGGCGATGAGTAAGCAGCGTTAGCATTTTCAAGTACTCACTTTTCGTGTTTTTTTGGTGGGTGCTTCAATGTACTTCGAGTGCTCGAGTAGGCGCCACTTGAAGCCGCTCGAGTTCTCCGAATCGAAGCAAAGGCACAAAAAAGTTAAAGCAAAAGTGAAGGTTAATCGAAATCAGCAAAGCGAAAGTGACTGCAAGACGATTTCCCAAGCCGTAGCAACAGTCGCTTCTCACACACAAATGTTTCAAATTACTTATATATTAATTCAAGTATTGTATTTCGCTTTGCCCTGCAGACTGACAAAAACAAAAAAAAAAAAAAAAAACACAAAAATGGGGAAAACTTTCAATTGATAATAAACCAATTTTCAATTATCAAAATGCGGGCCCGCATTTTTCATGTGAAAACTTTACTACTCCTTTGCACACCCGCCCACTCTTTGACTCTATTCGCCATCTATCTATCTGTCTGCCCGCATCAAAACGTGCCGCGCAAAGAGGCGACACCAGCGCAAAGTTAGAGCCTGCAGGCAGAAAAGAAAATGGGAAAAAATGTGAACAGCAAGCAACAACAACATAATAGAAAGTTTTTCGTTCTTGGCACACTTGGCTTTTGCCGGCGTCGTCGTCGTCGCCGTCGCAGACGTGTAGCTTTTGTTATGCCATTTTACATGCAAATGAAAAACGCTGGCAGCATTTTCATTGTTTGCCCATGTTGTCTGATGTTGCAAACTAAAGCTATGTATGTGCATGAATGAGGCAAAAGAAGCAGAGAGTCTTCTCAATTTTAAACACCTCTTCGTACAGGATTGTAAACTTCGTTATGGCCTCGGCGAAAGAAAGCTTTTCTTTAAGCTTTCTTTTTTTGTCGTTGTCTTTCATAATTTTCCATCTTGGCAAATTGGCGCAAAACGGAAGCAATACTTTTTCTACACACTCACATAGACTATATAAATAAAATTGCTTATGATTGGCAGCAAACGGGGGGCGTGGCCGCAGTCATATGCACACATTTCAGCCCGCCGGACAAATTGTCATTATCTTGTGGCCCGCATCGTGTTTATGGCCAATTGTGTAATTTTCTGTGCATTTTTCTTGCACTTTTTTTCGTTTTCGTATTTGTAGTGGCGCGGCAAATTGTTGTTATGCAAATTTGTCAGTTGCTGCCGCAGTTGCTGTTGCTGTTGCAGTTGTTGTTGCAGCTGCCAGACCTTGTAAAGATATCAAGTAGTTGCCAGACTTTCAAACACGTGTTCCACTGTTCTTGCGGCAGGTGAAACTCTGACGTGACTCACAAGAAACGCCCACAAAAAAAAAAAAAAAAATAGAAAACATAGCCAAAGAATAATTTGCTCTATAAAACGAGTTTAGCGGCATTTGTTAAACCCAAAAGGGAATACAAGAATTTCATGACCTGTTGTAGATAAAATATACTTATTTATAGTTTACCAAGAAGGGTATAATAACATAGTAGAAATATCTGAAAGTGTGATTGCCTTAAAAGTTTAAAGACTGTTCAAACTATAACTTAAAGTTAAGACTTGTACTTTAACTTTTATTCCGTTTTTAGTTTCAATAGTTGTAAAACAAATTTCATGTAGAATCCTGGTTTGCAAATTTATTTAGAAAACAGTTTTACATGTAATTGTCATTCTACTACTTCAATTTGCTGATTACCGGGTAACTAACAGTCGAATACTCTCTTGACTAGCTTTTTAACTTATCATCTTATTTTTGGCTAGTTTTGACTCATCATCGGCCAGCACAAAGTGGCTTGTAGTTGCTTTGTAGTTTGTATTTGTCTTACCCAGCTTCAGTGCCGATAGAAGCATCATCTCTATTGCCTGCTAGCTTCCTTGAGTTGTGGACACGCTCAAGATCCCCAAAGCAGATATCGAGTGGATGCCACTTTTCACACAAAGAGAAAAAAGGAGCTGCGACTTGTGATAATAAATTTTTACAATATTTGTGTCAATTCACTTTCACATAAATCACTTGTTCAGTTGTTTTTAGTTGTTATTGTTGTTGATGTTGATGTTGTGGTTGTTGCATTTGCTTTGACTACAATTTGAAGTTGTTGTCAAACTGGTTTCATGGCTGCTTCCTTTTTGCAATTTTGTTGTCGTAGTCGTTGCTTATATTGTTGTTGTAGTTGTCGCTGCTCGTCGTCGTCGTTGTTGTTGTTGTTATTGTTGGTGATGTTACTGGCATTTCCATGCTACTTGGCCTGACCTTTAGTTGTTTCGACGATCTAAGCAACTCTGCGACTGGCTTTTACCGTTAACCGCGTTCGCCGTTTGGCCCCCAATTGCTTCCTGGCAATATGCAAAGCCCCGAATTTATCGAGTATCGTGTATATCGATAACTGGTCGCCACATTCACTTTCAATTCTATGTCATTTGCCTGGTGCAGTTGCTGCTTCTTCTTCTCAAGTTGGCTTTCACGCAATGCGAGCGGCAGCCATTTTGAAAACAATTTTCATGACAAGACGGAAAGTTTTTTATTTGCACTTCACTGATTTACAACGGACCACTCTAAAACAACAACACTACTTTTTTCGTTAACTATAATAAACGCTGTCAGCTCGTTAATAATATTATTGAAATAATCATTTAATTATGTATTTAATTTTCGTTGTGGGGATTTACAAAATATTTCTTTAGCGCTCTTCGCGAACTGTTTCAGTAAATGTTTAAAAGCCAACTGACAAAACGGCAAATGAAATTTTTCGCTAGCCAACAATAAGAGTAACAACAGCAGCAGCAGCAGCAGAGGCAACAACGACAGCAGCAGAGGCAACAACAGCAGCCGAAGGTGAGCGACGACGACGTCGACGACGCTGGCAAGTGTAGAGCGAACAACGAGGCGAACGCATGAATGGCAAAACGCTGAGAAAATAACAACAACAGAAAACCAACAGAGGCAATAAACATAAAGTAAAACTTAATTGTAGCAGCAACAGCAACTACAACAACTTCAACAACAACAGCAGCTCAGTGCAAGTGGCGACGGCAGCGACGTTGGTGGCGAGCAATAGGAGAAGAGCAAAGCTTAAAAGCACCGAGGCCTCCGGAGAACCGAACCGAAGTATGTAACAAGCAGCAGCAGCAGCAGCAACAAACAATAACTAAGAAAACCGCAGTGGAGAGAATGCTCAACGTAGAGATACCTGCTACTAACTGCAACTTCATTTTTGTCTAATAAGAGAATTCAGTCCTTAGAGCTATAATACTGATGAGAAAAGTTTATTAATCAATAGACGATATTATTTACAATGTCTTCTTCGATTGTCATTTATTAAAATACCCTTTTACTTGTTGGGTGGCGGGTATAACAATCAGCTACAGAAGCCGCCAAGCGAAACGATGAAGACAACGCGATGGCTTGACTTGGGCAAGACAGAGGCACAGATCAAGACTTCTGCCCATTGGGCATGTATGTATGTGTGTGTGTGCATGACTGTGTATGTGGGGGCAATTGTAACTGTATTTTGTTGTTGGGGCCAAAAGGCAACAGTAAGCAACAGCAAAGTTCCAAGTTCCAACAATTACATCAACACAACACAGCGCTTGGAAACACTTATTCATTAGACAACTCCAACTCTCTGGGCAAAGCAAAGAAAAAACCCCAATAAGAAACACTTGTATAATACGCAAACGTAAACGTAGAAAAAAAAAAGCAAAACTCCAAAGTGGCTGGCGCACAAGAAAAAGCCGCAAAAACTTAAATAAAAAGAAAACAACAAAATGCGTTGACTTTTTGTGTGCAAAATTTTTTGTACTGTTTTCTGCGCATTTCGATGAAGCAACAGGTAATGCAAGCAAAAAGAAGAAAAAATAACAACAGACATACTTGACAAGTTGCGAAGAGAGCAACTGAGTTGTAAGAGAGGGATAGCAAATTTAAGAGAGTGAGAGCTAGCAAGCAGCAAGATGAAATAAAATAAAAAAAAAGCTGTTTTTAAAAGGCAAATTAAAATAAATGCAGCTTATTAAATGTAAATGGAAAATATTTAATATGTAATAAGCAGGCTTGTTGTTAATAACTTTTAAATGTTGATTAAATTTGATCGCAATGAAAGTCACTCGTAATTGAGCAGTCACTGTTTGCTGCCTTTTTAAATGCGCCGCCTAAAAGTAGGCAACATAAATTTCAGACCGGCATTGAAGCTTATTTTGCAGAGCGCGACCAAGGCAAAGCTCACTTTGCTCAGCTGCTGCAGCTGAAACAAGTTAAAGATCCATAAAAAAAAACTCGCTAATTTGCGTTGCCACAAAACGCGTAACGTCTCTATGATGATGCCGCGTGCAAGTGCAATTTAATTGCAAATTTGAAATGGGCTGCAGCAGCAAGACATAAAGCAGGAAATAATTGAATGCTGCCTCCTTTCAATTGCGATTAATGACTTGTTGTGCAATCGAAATTCGGGACGCTTTAAATGAGACACTTGACGTGTCTTTTTAGCCGAGATAAAACGGAGATAATCCAAGTTACAAATGGCTAAGTAAAAGATGAACAAAATTAAGGTTAAATGTTTACATCCGAAGCTCATAAAAAGCGTGTGAAAAATGTTGTCAACTAATTTGCAATTTGCATGAAAAAGAAAACTTGAAAACTACTACAACAACAGCAAGAAAATAATTACAATAAATTGTAAAAAATGTGCAACAACAAGAAAAACAATCAGACAGGAAACAGCAAAACAAAACAAAACAATTTTTAATCGTTATTATTGCAGCTGTTGTTGTTATTGTGGTTGTTGTTGTAACATTTTTATGCAAATGTAGGTTAATAACATTTGAACGCATGCGCGACGCGCATATAAAATAGCAACAACATCAACCAACAACCAACAACAACTACAATGGCAATCACACAAATCAACAACAACAACAACAACATTGATGAATGCGTAATAAACATTTTGACTTTTAATTAGATTCGAGTGCGCAAAATCTATGCAAATTAGCCATATCAAATACCTGTTGCTTTCAACGCAACGATCAAATATACCCTGTGAATATATCTTTTGCACTCACAAATTATATGCACTGCAAGTTTATTATGTACTCGTAGTTGGGTGTAGTGCAGGGTATTTAAACGCAAATTACAAGTCGCACAAATGCTGTGGGCGTTTCGCCTTGCTGTTGATTGAGTTTGATTAATTGGCCAAACAGCAATTTGTCGACTGATTACTCACAGTTACAGCCAGAACAGAACAGAGCAGAGCGCAACAACGCAACACAACGTGGCATGCATCCAAAGTATGCAGCAAACATTTCGAAACTCAATTTATGCGAGACGGAAGTGAAATTCCAACTAGCAGCTAGGAAGCGCTAGATAAACTTACAGATAATGGAAAGAGAGTGACGAAGAAAGAGAGAGAGAGAGAGAGGAATAAAGAGTATCTAGTTAACTGATCTGTTTAATGTCAGCCGCAAGCGGCAATTGACTAAGTGGTTAAATAGATAGCTTAGACCAACATTTTAAATTCTAATTGACGACTTGTGATAACCAACGATGCCATCATCATAATTTCATGGTGTTAAATAGATGGGTTTTGTAGCAAGATTCTCGTGTAGATTTTAATGGATACATTGCGATCACCTTAATTCAAAATTTGCATTAATTTATGCAATGTTTATTGCATTTTTATATTTAGAACTGAAATAACGCCTGCAATGTCAATGAAATAAGTAAATATAAAATTAAATAAATTTTAATTAAAAGTGCAAAATTTGAAATTTCGAACTAAAACAAAACGATTCTCTGCTAATTATTGAGTAAAGTGAATGAAAAATGGGTCATGTAAATTATTCACTTCAAGGAAATCCCATCGAATTAGCAGAACATATGAATTAACTCGTTTAAAGGGAATGATATAGGGTAATTTATCAAGACCACATGGAATACTTAATTATAGCATCTACGTCAGTGTAAACTAAGCAAATACCAGGAAAGCCAAAGTATAATCCCATTTACAAAAACAAAACAAAATCACAAACAAACTTGTTTTAAGTATGACGAATTCATGCAACTGTTTTGAATATAGTCAATAGTCAAAACAATCGATTGTGTTAAAACCTATTTTTCAAATGTATTCGACTTTTACTTTGAAAATCCCATAGAAACAATCTTCAAGGGTATTTTTGATGCATCAGCAAAGCGCAGAGATAATTAAACTTTCTTGTTTTTTCGATTTTAATTACGTTGTGCGTCTCAAGCTTTGCTTGCAAAGCATTTCTTAAACTATTTTCAACGTTTTGGCTTTTCACCGCATTTCAGCAATTTCCACACTCATTTTCTCTCCCCCACTCCTGCCCCTTCAAAGATTTCCTTTGCAAGCATCTTTTGCTATGATTTATGTATGTTATTTTGTGTTTTTTTTTTTTTTTTTGTAAACTTTGCACCCCCTTGGCGATTGTTGTGGCCAATTAACGCAACATAAAAAACACACCAAATAGCAATAGCAACAGCAAAAGCAACAACAACAATAAAAGTAATAAAACTAATTTGCATATGAAAAATGACATCAAGAAGAAGAAGAAGAAGCGAACGAACAAAAGGCGGGCGGACTAAAACAAAAAAGCAGCTGCTTCAATTTTTTTTTTTTTTTTTTTTGTATTTTGTTGCTTTTATTGTTGTTTTAGTCGAGTGAATGTCGATGATGATGACGCTGTCGACGACGCCGTGGATTTTTATGCATTTATAATGAAAACATTTAAAAAAACAACAACACTTAAATACCGCCTGCAACTTTGGCAGATCGAAGAGCAGAAGAAAAAAAAAGTCGCTTTAAGACTTATTGTTGTAAAAGTATCGGCAGAGTTGATAAGCAACTTTTGTTGCTGCTGCGCTGACCTTGTGCGTTCTAGCTGCTGGCTGGCTGCGCATCAGTTTTGCTTAAAAGTTGTTTATATTTATTTATATTTGGTTTTTTTTGTGAAATACATTTTCCCCCATTTTTCAGGCTGTCAATAATTTGGTTTTTTTTTATAGTTTTTTTGGTGTTGAACTTGTTTTCATGGTCCACGCCCTCTCTTCCTTCAGTTTTATGCAAAATCATTTTCGCTGTGGCGACAAATGGAAATGCAAACCGGATATTCCAGACCTCGACAGAGAGACAGAGATACAAGCACACTAAACGATCTCTCGAGCAAGACACGTACCATAAACGACGTGTGCAGACACGCACAGAATGGCATTACACAAAAAAAATACTGAATCTTAATAAAGCAAGCTGAGCTAAGCTGAGCTTAAGAGGCGAGCGCAAAACAGTTTTACATGCATTTCTATCTTAATGCTTCAGCTCAGCTGTTTCTATCAAGCTGCCAAGCTCCGAACGTGCTGCAGATCGTGTGTTGTCTGGTTTGTCTCTCTCTCTCTCTCTTTCTTTCTTTTTCGTTATCTCTGAGTCTCTCTTTCTTGCTATGAAGGCTGAGAATTTCAAGTGGGTAACTACCCGGCTCTCGAGTAAAAATAAAAAACAAAACTGTCAACTGTCGACTGTTAAATCTAAACCGTTGACGTTTTTATCGCACTCGAATTGCCAATTTTCCCCTGCACAGCGGCAACTCATAAAACGAGTAACAAATGTGTCAAAAATTTTATTTGCATTGCGGCACGACTGGCAACGTTTGTGACGTCACTAGCGACATGTGATTGACTGGCTGTTCGATATGTATCGTTATCGATAGACAGTGGCTGTTAAGAATGCGCGATGGTGACGTATATTGTTGGTGATAGTTTTGGTATTTAAACAAAATACTTATTGTGACTCTTCTTCTTTATAAATAGCTAGGCACACGTCAAATTGAATGACAACAATTTAAGTTCTAAACTGGTAAAAACGATTTCAAAATATTGGAAAATCCCTTTCACAAAATAAAAAAAAATATTAAAATATGTTAATTGATAGCTAATACACATATTAATGTGTACATTCTGAATTATTTGCATAACATTTGAATAGTAAACTTCCAAGTTATTTAAAAAACAATTTTGAATTGCGAAAAATGTGTGCAGGTGCAATTTCACGATTATACAATTAATAACTTTTTGTTATTTTGTATTTTTTTTAATTTCAACTTTTCAAATAATTACTAAATATATTTTGAAAGCAATTACCGCAATGTTTAATTTATTTTTTCATTAATTTAAACTGCAAAACTGATATGCCCTTTGCCTAGCCTAATTTGGTATTTCTGCTGGGTATCTAGAGGCAAAATTGCTTGGGCCCGCTGATCAATTGCTTGGCCAACTTTAAAGCGGCCGCAGCAACAGCAACAACAACAACTTCAATTACAAATTACAACAACAACAAAACGCAGCAGCAGCTGAAGCTGTAGCAGCAACTTTGTTGGCCCCATAGTCAAGTGGCTGTTTGACCGTTTGGCTCGAATTGCAAATGCAAATTGCGAATTTTTGTGGTCATTGTTAAGTAAAGGCCATAAATAGGCGCTCAGCCACAAAACAATGTCAGTTAACAACAAAGCAATAATTTTATTGTCAACTCAACATTTGCATGCCTCTCTCTCTCTATATATATATCTCCCTCTATCTAGCTCTAAAGACGACAGACAACAACTAAAGCTGCAGAGTTTAACTTCACAGATACAGATACAGAAACTCACATGCCCTTTGGGGCAGGTTTCAATCTTCTTCTTGTTGGCTGTAATTGCCATAACGTGAACGTTGTACAAGATGCGCATAAGCGATTACTTGAATTACAATCAGAATCGCAAACTGAAATCTTTGCAGTGTCTGGAGTTTTATTAATGCATTTACATACAAATATATATATATGCATATGTGTACCACGCCCACTTTATGTGATTTCCTCATTGGCACGCTTGGCACTTTCAGTTTCACTGAGTTTGCGTTTCTCTCTCTCTGCTGGCCGACTGCTAATTCATTTCAATTATGCAATTGCCGCATCTGCTGTCTGCATCTGCGTTTTGTCTCCCCATCATCGTCATCAACATCATCATCATCATCATTGCAATCATCATTATGTTCAGAGTAGCTGCTGCTGCTGCTGTTGCTTTTGTCTGTCATATGGCGATCCGATCATCTAATAACCGCCTGCCATCATTGCCAGCTTCTTCAGCCTTATAATCATTATAATTGCGAGGCGTGGAGCCGACTTCTTTATACAGAGAACTCTTCTCTCTCTCTTTCTTACTCTCCATCTTTGACTTTGCCTTTTAATGTGTGGTTGGCACTGCAGATTGTCGCTAAATGCAACTCGACTGGCCTTGTCATCATCAGCAACAGCGACGCCTTCATATATTTTAAGTTATTTGCAACATAACACTAAAATCGTTTTTCATATATTATTGACATTAATTTTATAATGATTGAGGCTATAGATTTATATATTTTTAAATTAGCTAAGCAATGAAATTTTAAATACATTCATATTTCAGATATAAAATAAATGTTCGCCTATTATAACAATTTCATAAAAAACACAATAAATGGACTCAATTGTAAATGCAGTTAAGAAATTATTTGATATATCTTCTTTTAAGTATAGCAAACATAAAGTTAAATAAATGATATAATCCATCTTAAGTTTGTTTTATAAAGTATTCCTCTAGTTAACTTCAGTTTTAACATTAGTTTAGAAATTCTTTGGTATATTTTCTTTTTAATAAAGCAAACATAAAGTAAAATAAATGATATAACCCATCCTAAGTTTTCTTTTTAAGTACTCCTCCAGTTAACCGTTTAATTTCAAAGAAATTGTGCCAGCTTCATTTGGAGTTAGGAATTTCTTAGGCTACGCTTTTGGTGTCTTATAGATGCTTTACCTTCTTTGGCCTTGGAACTGGTCAGGCTATGGCCAATGTGATTCCAAAAGTTGAGGCGACAGCCAAACACTTTCATCTCCTTGACACGCTCCTTCATGTTGCCAATGACGCTCGTTTCGGCGAGACTCACGCAGGGAATCATCACAGAAAGCAGAGAGATCAGCAGCGTCAACAGCTACGAAAATCGCACGCGTTTTTCTCTCTTTTCTTTTATATTATTTCTTCAATAATTATTATGCAAAATCTACTGAGATCAGCGCAAAACATCAAACATAAAAACAAAATAATAGAGAAACAATGAAAATTAACAATGTGTTTTTTTTGCGAATTTAATTTGTGGCAATCACAAATCATTCGACGCGAGTTGCTTCACTTTTGTATTTTGTAACTTGTGATTGACAGTGTCGCACACACACACACTTAACACACACACTTTTGCACTTGAACTTACACACATTTGGATTTGTTTGTGGCTATTTTGGCGGCTTTTCAAGTGCTCGTCCAACGCTCGCGGAAGCGTTATTGGCCATTTTTTCTTGGCCAATTGAGAGGCGAAACAACAACAGCTTTTATTGTTATTGTTTTTGTAGTTATTGCACGCTTTAATTGCCAAAAAAAAAAAATAATAAAAAAATTGCAAGTTATGCGCAATGTTTCAACAATCAATCAAAATCCGCGAAATAAATCCCCAAAAAAAACGCAGTCGAATAAATTACGACCAGAAGATACCCTGCAACTTTCTCTAATATTCATAAAGAAAGGCGATTGTGCAACTTCTTGAATAATTCAATATTTAAAGTACTGTAAGTAATGTTTAGAACCATCTAAAAATAATCAACCTGATAAATTGAAAATGCAAATTCGAAATAAACAACTCTATTCAATTATTCTGCAAACACTTTTATCAGCATAGAGCATCAGAGAACAGAATTTGAATTCGCAATAGGACAATAAATCAATAAGCTGCTGCTATTGCAATTTTTGCTGGATTTTGATTTATGTTAAGCAGTAAACGTGAAACATGCTTTGTTTGCATTGCTAATCAGTATATTCGAAATTCCTTTGTAGTTGTATTTTTGATGTCAAGCACCGTAGCAAAAAGAGATTCTGCAAAGACCCAAAATCACGACAAAAAATTAAAGACTAATTGCGTCATGAAGATTCGCCAACAAAAGAAGTTCAAATAGAAATAAAAGACAAGAAAACAAGAAACCAAACCTGCTGCAAAATGCGCATTAAGCACAACTACAGAATAAATAATAAATAATCACGCAAAAATACACGTAATGACAATAAATGAGGTTAGTTTTGCCACTGCACAGCTAACGATAATGATCATGGATATAAAGATCAATGAACAATGCTGCAGAGGCTGAAACAACGGTCGTCGTGTTGATCGCGATAATGATCATGCTGTTGCTGAGATGACGAGACAAGAAACCTTGAGCGGCTCAACGCGCCCAGCAAACACATCCGACTAGAAAACATAATAATATCAACGAATACGAGTATCTCCGTATCTGTATCTGAGAGACTATTTGTCCAAGTATCTGTATCTTTAGCTATGCTCTGCCGTAGGCGCACAGTTCAATGAGCTGACAGCTGGACTTGAGATAGCCAGCTGAGTTGTTGTTGTTGTTGCTGCATAATTAACATCAATTTTGGCTTGTTGTTGCTCCCTTTGTACACGTTATAAATCAAAACTCAATCAAGTAAACAACGAAATATCTAATGAACTTCCCCCTAAAAAAAAAAACGATTCTCGATAAGAGAACCTCCGAAAAAAAAGCAAACAGTAAATTGCAAAGTTGTTTTTTGTTAGATTTACAACTGACGTAAATGTGGGCGTAGTTCAAAGTTAAAAACGTACAAAAAACTTAAGCGCTACATTTTGCTATTATCTCTAATTGAAAATTTAATTTAAAATTCAATTATTTCGAGTTTCAAAACACACAAAACAATATTCCTAATTGTGGGGAAGTTTATTTATACGTATATATTTTTTTTTGCTCGCAAATTTAACTAGAAGTTTTAACTCGTTTTAGTTAATAAAGTCGGGCCTTCACTTTTCATAAAGCGAACAAAAAAACAACAGTTAATCACAGTAAGATCTAAATTTATGACCCAAAAAAAGGAGAAAAATAAAAACTTTCAATTATAAAGTCTAGTGAAATTTGCAAGTAAAATTCCCCCATAGAGCTGCTGCTGCTGGCAGATTAAAGAGTTAACGAGCTTAAAGCTTGCCAAGACGAGAAGAGTTAGCGATACGTTAGATATTGAACTTGTTTTGACCTTCTCTCTCCCTCTTTCGCTCTGTGGGCGAAGAAAGCGCACGAATGCGTGTGAATGCAAATTTCAAAGGGTGGAGACTAAGAGAAAGGGGCGTGGTCACGGCAGTGGCGAAAGAAAGCAACCGTTTTGACCTGATTCGAATGGCCGGCAATAGCACAAAAGCTGTAAATTAAAAGACGACAACAACATGAGAAACGTGCACAAAGCAAATCCGCAAAGCTCCCAAAAATACAAAGCACAACACAAAATCATAATAATAATAATAATAATCGCGTATCATAAAAATTTAAGGCGGTCAAGCGTTGCGACTTTCAAAGCTTATCATTGAGGGCAGCAAAAAAAAAAAAAAAAAAAAAAAAAAAAAAGGGAGTAGAAGAAGTAAGTGAAGATTCTTTTGAGTTGTTTCGGTTTGGCCGCTTTCGCTTGTCATCCAAATGAAATGGGCACGTAGCTGACCTTGACCCATCGCTCTGGTCAATAAATATCCAATTTTTACAGCAACCACTCGTGTCTCGCTTTTTTCCTTGTTCCGCCCTCCTTCAATCATTTGGCTGGCTGCCTTTTTGCGCACGTCGCAGTTAATTTTCTTTGGGTAAATTGCTAACGGTACACAAGTTGCAAAGCTTTTGCCAGAGATCAAGATTGGGTAAGAGAGAAAGAGTAAAAGAGCAAGAGAGAGAGAGAGAGAGAGAGAGAGAGAATGTAATGTAAGCTAAAGAAACTTGTTTGGGCGATTTGTTGTTGTTTTGCATGGGCAGCAACCTTCGGCTAAAGATGCAGAAACGAGCCAAGATGAAGTAGAGAACACGCGAGAAGGAGAGACAGAGAGAGAGAGACGAAGACAGAGAGAGGAGGTAAAAAGAAACCACAATAATAAAAACAACAAAAACGAGTAAATAACATTTTTATTGCCGTACCAACGAAATAACCGTTAGCTGAAGGATCCACAGACCAAACCAAGAGCGAGTGAGACCAACAGACTAGTAACGCAGAGAGGGAGAGAAGGTTGTGTGTGTGTGTGTGTGTCTGCTGGTGCATTATAAATTAGCCATGCCCAACAACCATAGTTGCAGTGGTTTGGCCTGTTTGGTCTGCCCGACTGCCGCCTGTCGATTTTCCGCTGCTCAGGTGAAAATCTTTTTCCTCAAAAGGTGCATAATTAACACACAAATGCCACACTCCGCACTCTCTTTCTCCCTCCCTCTCCCTCTCTCTCTCTCTCTCTCGCGGTGTTGGTCTAATGGAAAAATACCTGCAATATGCCACACACAAACATTTTGTAGGTACGTTCGATCCTAACTACTCCCTAACTATCCCAATTACCCAAAGAAAATCATCGTTTGCTGCCCACTGTTTGTTCATTTGGATTTTATGATCTTTTAGAGATGCCAATCGAATTTACTGAGAATTACTTGGGACAGGTTATTTGGGTTGGTTTCGAATTTTCGGGTTTTAGTTTCGGGTCTTGGGCGTCGTCGGTAGCGCAATCATAATATTTGTAACTCCTTGTCAGGTTACATTATGCCACAGAGACTGCAACAAATTGAGTGTGTGCGTGTTGTATATTTATATATATTTTTTCATTTCATTTCATTTTCTGCCTTTTTAACGACAATTTCAAGCCAACCTTTAATGGAGGGGCGAGATATTTCCTCGGGTGTTTTATGACTCGGGCCCTTCTCATGAAAGCCAGACACGACAATAGACAATCGCGTTGATACAAAAGCTTTTCTTTGCTTTGCGCGTGTGGAGGGAAAAACATGAGTTGAGTTTAATTGATTTCTATTGAAATTTGAAACGGCACTTTTAATACTTGGGGTCACAGATGATAAGAGCGTTGCAACCACAAAGATCTCGGCTCGACTTTATAGTAGTTTTCTTTTTAATGATTCAGTTGAAAGTCTCGTCTCTAATTTAGCCTAACGAAATGATGTAAAACAAACAAACAAACAATTCTCTGCCAAAACATAATGACATTAAAAGAGAACAACACTACACTAGACAACAACATTATTTTGAGTGAATGATGATGATGAAATCCAAAAGAGAACCCGAATACCTGAATTGGGTATATAGCATAGCATACTGCTTGTAAAGTCTCGAACTTATACATAGGCTTTAACACATACTTGACGTTACGTGATGAGCAGTCTAAAGCGTTTCGACTGCGACGTGTCTGGCCTCAGAGTGTGGAAGAAAAACAAAACAAATAAAATAAATATCTCAAAGAAGAAGAAACTCGAAAACAAAAACTAAATACCAATTGCAATTGAGTCAACGAAAACTACAATGCAAAGCAAACAAGAGATTTGAAGATCCTGTTTTCGGTTTTCTGTTTTCCAAAAATATATCCACAAGAACAATATTGAATTACACAATGAAAAGGTCACATTTCGGCAACGAATAGATACGATTCACTTTGGGATCTTAAACAGCAGCAGCAGCTACCTGCTAAAATAAGAAGAGAGTGCTTATGCCTTATGGCTTATGGACAGGGTTAGCTACAACGACTTTTAAGTGAGGTATTCTCCAGTTAGAGGCGCCTGCGCACTAATTGGTTTACCAGACAGAGAACAGGCTTTGACTGCTGCTTAAGTGAGAAGAGCTATTGTTGATGGGCGTGCTTGATTCTGAGATACCCCTTAACTTATTTATTTACTTACTATAATTGGAACTTAGAAAAGTTTCAAGATTTAAGTACCTCGCTTAGAAGTGTCAATAAAATTCTGTTGAAGCAAATGAAATAATCTTTGAAATACATAATAGTGTGAAAAAGTGAAGATTCTGCAATATTAAAAGTGTTAAATTCTACTTAGAACTTCCTTTACGAATCTGTCACACGTGCCTAGCTTAATGTTTTGTCTTTAGCATTAACATTTGTGATTTATTCTTTCGCGAGCGATCGAAATGAAAGACTAAAAACCAAAACTAAAACTTGTGCCTAATTTTCCTCCTATTTGGAAGTTATTCTCACGAAAGTTTCGTCTAATTTTTTTGGGGATTTTAACAAGTCAATAAACAACAAAAACAAAAACTGCACATAGAAGAAACTTAAGATTTAAATTGTGTAGAAGAGTTGCGCGTTAGATAAGCAAGAGAAACAAAAACAACAAAAAACATCAGCAGCCACAAACAGTAAGCAAACCTAAAGCCAAAGCGGAAAGTCACAAAACTGCGCACGCCAAAAAAGAAACAAGTTAAACAGCTTTGTGCGGTGCGCGCAGCGTTGCCAGATTGTCCCCAAGCCCAATAAAGACGTGTACTCTCGTACTCGTATGTAAATGTGTGCGTGCCAAGTTGGAGTCTATGCCTGTGTGTATGTGTGTGTGTGCGTGACATAAGCCACTTTTACTGTTAGAAATGCAATCGGATGCGCTCATTTCTGCTTTTTGTTGCATTACACACGATTACAATAAAATGTAATAATAACTTTCGCGTCAAATGATTTATGGCATTCGTCATTGATTTATTTTGTATATTTACATTTTTTTTTAAACGCTGTGTTACACTTCACTAGGATTTATTTAATTATAATAAATTTTGGGGCTGTTTGTTTTACTGGCGATTTTTTTGGCTTTTTACATTTTGTTGCCGCCACGTTTTGCTCATTAACAAAATGCAATTAACTTTGACTGGTTGGTTATTTGACAATTATCATTGCATGACTTTGGCGTTGTTTTATTTTATTTGTATACAATATATATATTTTTTGTTTTCGCCTTTTCGCCTAAATGGCATTAAAAACGCGACTTGTGACGCCAAGAAATGTGAAAATCGCGACGAAATGATTTTTAAATTGACGGCAGCAAGTTGTCGAATATTTGTTGTTGAATGGCACACGCGACAAGCGACAAAACTAAAAACGACGAAGAGACGTGAAACTTAAACAACTCGCGCAGCTCTAACTTAAGCCTGTTGCGCACTCAAAGACGGCTCGTAAGCAACTGAACGAAGACATAGTCGGTGAGTGTGAACGGAGCGAAAAACAAGTTGAGGGCGTGCAGTCGTCGCTCTCTCGGAGAGTGCAAGACATTGAGTTAAATGGTGAGCGAGAATCAGACATGGAGAGAGAGGGAGAGAGCGAGAGCGACAGAGAGAGAGAGAGAGGGAGAGCAAAACATTTTGGGAGTTGAGTTGACGGCTGCCATATGGGTGGAAAAAGTACATAAACAAAAGCAATCAAAGCAACAAGAAAGAACGCAATGCAGTTTCTGTTTAACATAGAGATATGCTCACACATAAACACACACACAGACACGCGTGCATACGCAGCACGTATTTGTGTGGCGATATCTTGCTGTTGCTGTTGTTTCATTTAGTTGTGTGTTGGAGCCTAAGCAAATCAATGAGCACACTTACACTTACACTTACCCATACCCATGCCCACTTGCAGTTACAGTTAGAGTTAAACTTGCATACGTACCTGCAATGAAGAACAAGAAGAAATAGAGAACGCATTAGTGTGAGTTCGAGACGGTGAAAGAATAGTAAGTTAATAAGCATGCAATACCGAGAGACAAATAAAGTTCTAAAGCTGTTAAATTTGCTGCCAGTGGCACAGCGAGCCATTAGCAGGAAGTGGCCCCAAGCAAGTTTTCGTTGAATACCCTCTGAATATGAATTCAATTGGGTAGAACGATTTAAAGTAGTAATTGTATTTCAAATCAACAATGGCATTGGTATTTACAAAAAGCAGGGCATTGCATAGTTATGCAATGGCTGCTAGCAGTGCGTTGCTTGATTGAAAAACAGAATGCAAGGAGGCAGCAAAACATTCGCTGCATTTGTTTTTTGGCTGGCTGCCAAACGAAGATGGAGAGATGAAGACGGCTAATATCAATAATATGGCGCAATTACGAAAGCATTTGAACAACAACAACAGTATGAATAGAACTTCTATGGGAGGAGTACAAATGTGCTGCTTCTTCTATCCATTCTTACGCAATTAGTTGGCTTTTTGTTCTAATCAAGTCGCAAATTTGCATAACAAACATTAGCGTCTGGCCCAAAGCGAAGCTAAAATATAATAAAGAGTGATTTCGAACAGCCAAACAATCATCATCGTTGATTATTAGAACGTTAAACAGTTGTCAAATGGCCGCAAGATTAATTGGTAAAAGGCCAAAACCAAAAATAAGCATTGCGTGGCAGCATCAGCCCCAGGAAGACGCAATGAAAGCACAAGCACAACAAGAAGAAGCAGAAGCAAGAACAAGAAGAGTAAGAACAAGAACAAGAGCTTTAAAGCGACGCCCAGCGGCGGCTGCTGTAGTTGCTGCTGCTTGCTGCTGTTGAATCTGATTTCCCACGTTTAGAACGAATCACAACAGAAACGCATCATTAATCATGAGCAGGCTCTGGCTGCGTGAAAGAGAGAGAGAGAGAGAGAGATAGAGAAAGAGAGGAGAAGCGGGGAAACATGGGGGATGCCTAAAACTTTAGGCAAGCGAGTGGGTAGGGCAGCCAGAGAAGGAGAAGAACATGCTGAAGAAGGAGAAGAAGTAGTAGCGGCGAAGATGCATGAAAAGGCACACACATAAAAGCATGTTTGGATACTCTCTCTCTCAATTTTTAAGTCTCCACTCCTCCCTCCTCTATCTCTCTTTGCTCTTTTCATGGTCAATCACCCGACGCTTTTATTTTATTTTTTTGAAGGAGACGCAACAACAAAAGCGCCTAATTACAATCATTTGTGACTTTCAAATGGGGGGACTAGGCGAGACAGGGACAGGCATATTAATCAGAGCAGTCACTGCCCCTCCCTCTCTGCCACTAGCAAGCAGCTGCTAGAGATCCTCCAGCAAGTCCTGAGCAAGTTCATTGCACGTGCCCCGCGACACAACACTAGACACAATTTTTGTTTACTTTTTCGACACACACACACGCACACAGCAGTAGGAGCAGGCAACAGGCACAACAATTGGCCTGGCAAAAACCAGTTTGAACGTTACCAATTTCGCTCTTTCGGCCAAGACGCAGACACAGATGCTCTTAAATATCGAACTGGCTTTCGGATACAACACTAACAATAACAGCAACAGCAACAACAACAACAACAACCAAAACTGAAACCGAAAAAACCAGTTTCCACAGCAAAGCACTTCAAGGAACTCTGGCAACTCTCCAACAACTCCGCGGGGGTGTCCAAAAACCAAACAGAAAAACTGCAAGCTGCTACCAAACAGAGATCCCTTTTTAGCCTAATATGTAGAAAAGCTCCTGAAGTGCGTCTTTGTTCTTTGATTAGAGACAAGCTTTGTTTTCTTTTTCGTGTGTGTGTTGTAAGTCGAAAAAAGAAAAATAAAACCAGATGATAATAATCACAGACATGAAACTATTTTCGAAGCACTTAAAACGAGGCGCATAAATCTTGACAAGTGTGTGGGGTGGCAAGGGGAGGAGCGGGGATAGTCTGGGTGGAGCAACGGCATCGTAAAACTCAGCGAGCTAGCTCTTGATATCTGTAGTCACTTTTTAATTACCATCCGAAGCGAGCGAAAGTCTGTCGCCATCATCATCGCCCTCCCTCCCTCCCCCTACTTACACAAGAGCGCAGCCCTGGGGCAAGGATGAAACCATAATTAATCTCAACTGGCAGGGAACTAAAAAAAAGTTCCAGGCACACTCCATATGCAACAATATAATTCGGGAGCTTCGTGCTGAGTGCGCGGGCGTCGAGAGATTGCAACCCATTGACAGGCTAATTTATTGTAACGGCAACTGACAGCGCCCCAAAAACCGAGGGCGTCCAACCTCCCAGCCTCCAGCCTCCATGTCCATCCTTCTCCAATCTACCAAGTGAGGCCACATTCCTTGTTCTTCACACTGCGCTGATAAATGAAGTTAATGTGCGTTCCGATTTTTCGCAAAACAGATCCGATCGCATCGCATCGCATAGCAATGACTTGCCGAAATCGCAGACTTAACGGCAACTTAATGTGACGCCTCCATTTGGATGAATGTTCGTTCTGTGGCAATCAAATTTAAGGGTAAAACTCTCTGAATGCATGTCGCCCTCCTATTTAATCTGATGACACAAATGTTGTCTTGATCGAAATCAACTTGACAAGGGGAAGCCGAGTAATTGTCTCGGCACGAAATGGGAAAAGTTGGCTCCTAAGTGTATGACAGACAATGAATGCAGCAGCAGCAACAGCAACAGCAGCAGCAGCAGCTGGTTGTCGACTTCTTCTAGTCGAATAATAATATTTATATAGGGGTCTTTTGTACCCAAGGACACAAAGGATAAGCGACAATAATTGGACAAGAAATGTCTGCGTGAGTTGAAAATGTTCTCTGTTAATTATACTATCCAACTCAAATATGTGTTAAATGAGCGCAAAAATCTAATTATGTGAAAGGGCTCAAGATACTCGAAAAAGATACACAAGTGTGGGAGATTGTCATCCAGATACAAGTGCTGATAAGTATCTTGACGGGGAGTCTCCCCAACTTGCATAAAGGGAATATCTTCTGAGGTATGTGTACATAAAATTCTACTTTATGGCTGACGTTGTTTGATTTTCTGTGGGAAGCACTAGTTTTGTAGAATTTATCCAAATAATAATAATACTTGAGTTGAAAAGTATTTTAAAGGTTCTCAGATTTGTAAAATTCAACATAAAAGCAAGAGTTGATTGAGGTTCAAATTTAAGGAACTGCAATAGAAAATATATCTATTATAGATGTAGAATTTGATGTTGTTATAAACACTGATATTGATTGCTGTCTAAACTTTACCATAAAATATGATAATTAATACCATATTAATTTAACAGTATAATAAAATGTTGAAACATATTATAAAATAACTGTTTTTGGTAAATACTTCGAGATGTTTTCTTATATTTATTGTTGACAGCATTCGATGCGTATCTTGGCGCTGTTTTTATTTTGTCATAGAGTTCTACACTAAATCACTTTGTCTTTAATATGCACACACACTCTTTCGGCACAAAGTACAGCGTAAGAGAGAGAGAGCGTGGCTATCTTGATAGATCTGTGAGAACAAACAACATACACACAACAGATGCAGGCAGATAAGTAATGTTTATGGAGGTTGTGTGAATCATGAGTTCATCTAAAAGCTGCGTCGCTGACGCTCGATTGTTTTGTTTGCTGCTGTTGCTGTCATAATACTTGGAAATCGCAAGCAGTCGATACCCCCTAAAGCTAAACTTTAAACTGACGGACAGAGATCGGACACCAGGTGGCAGGTGGCAAAGTTGCATTAGACAAAACAAAAGAAAAGCAAAGCAAAAGCAAAGGCAAACCGGCGACGACTTTTGTGGTGTTTGTTCCGGCCACACACAAAGCAGCGATTGCCACCAAGTTGTGCAAAAGTATCTGCGCATCTTTCAGATGCTTTGCTGTTCATTAACAGCTACCCAAGTTGCAACGAGGAAAACCGAGACGAGACAATGTGTCAAATTGCGCAAGGCGACAGGAAGAATGAAAAGCACTGGCGAATGGCAAACATGTGCGAAAAGAAACACAGTTTTGTGTTGAAGGAGCAGCAAAGGCAGAAGCTGCACAGAGAGAAAAAGTTGATAGAACATAAAGAGAAGCTGGACGAAAATTGGTGATTCAAATTTTTAGATATTTAATCTTTTTTTATATATTTTTGCTATTATAACATATTTTATTTATATCTTAAAACTTTTGAGGAATAAGCAGCCAGCTGTTTAACAAATGTATCTATTTAAAAATGACTCAAAAGAAATCATCTAGTGGACTTTTTGTATCAATTGTTTATAGTGATAAGAATAAGATGTCTGAAAATTAGTAGAGTAACATATAATGCAGATAAAAAAAAAATACTATCTAAATTGGGAAACGAATCCTGGATTCTATTCCAAATCTTAGCTTGTATAAACGACATTATGAAGTGCCTTCTTCTGGTACACTTTTTCTCTCTGTGTAGCAATAGCTAATGCATCTTTAACCATGGTCACAGTGATGACAAGATTCCGCATGCAATGCGATAGCTTCTAAAGCTGCTTTTCACATTGCCCATCATTAGCTGGCAGTGTTGAGAAGATGCCTCAATTAGGCTTCGACCGTGCCTAAAAGAATGTCTAACTTGCAACTCACTCCCCGTTTAGCCCCATTGCCAGTGAGGTGAAAGCTCAGGGCATGAAATTGAAAACAGACTGAACTTCTCCCTAAAGCATAGCGAATGCTTGCCACATCAGTTTATCGCCACATGTCGCAATGCAAGGCAAGACAAAAGAAAACAAAACAAAGCGAAAGCTGATGCTGATGCTAAAGCCAAATGAAAACAAAACAAATTCTACAATCTCGCCACATGGTTGCCCTCTGCCGGGTCTGTCAATGTCTTCCCCCTCCCCTTATACACATATATTTGCCAGACTAAAAATACAGAAAACTGGACTGCAAAATCAAACATCGTACACGAAACGAACACACGAGATTTTCATAGAGAGGAAGTTGCAACTATGCCACACCAACGCCATTACGGACACGATCTCGAGGAGAAGCAGGTGGGGTGCGAAAGGGAGCTGGAGGTGGAGAGGGAGTTGCAATTGGAATTGAATTCAGAGGGCTTCACGCAAGGCGAGAAATTGCTGGCGATTTGCTTTATGGCATTGCCAGTGGCATCAACATTGTTGTTCTTACTTGGATTGTTGTTGGCCTCACGCCAATGAGTTGCGGCGCGACATCCAAAGGTGGCACGTGCTAATCCCTTGCAGCAGCTCCACTTCTTGCCCGACCACAGACCAGGATGATAGCGATACGATTTCGGTGTATTGCTGTCCTCGCAAACTAACAGAGAGAGAAAGAGAAAGAGAGAGAGACGGAGATCAATAAAGTTTTCGCATCAATACGTAAATTTAGGTTAAGCGATGGATCTTCTCTTTACTTCTTTTTTTTGGGGTCATCATCATCATCATCATCATTATCATTATCGAGGTGACTTACCTTGTCTTATAGCTCGTATCCAATCGCTGCGCTCCTTCTCGCTGTTGGCTATCACGTAAAGCGTGTATTGTGGCACAGCTCTTCCCACCAGTTGCCCCTCAACTCCGTTGCCCGACAGCAACTGTTGTTGTTGTTGTTGTTGTTGCTCCGCTTGCTGCTGTTGTAGCTGCTGTGTCTCGCAGTAGCCCACTTGAAACGGGTAACCCTGTTAATTGCATTCACATTAATCGAAATCGAAATCGAAATCAAACGAGTCATAAAGGCGAGAGGAAGTCTGAGAGTGTGGAAGTGGAAGGGTGGAGCAGAGGAAGGTGGAGTACTCACATCCGGGGCAAAGGGATCGCCGCCGTCACCGTTGACTGTTGCCTCCTCCACAAGGCGAACGCCTTTCAGATTAATGCGTCCACGTTCGCGACGTCGCTGAAAGAGAAAGGAAACAGACACAGAGATTAGTGAAAAGATGCCACTTAACACTTAAAAGATATGCAAGCAGCAACGGTTACGAAAGTGGCGAGTATAAAGAACTCAAGAGAAATGTTTGCACACTTAATAACTTGGTCAATATATCAATGTGGATGATATGATTATAAAGTAAGATAAACACAAGAGCGAGATCAAATTATAAAGCGTTTTTGAAAAGCTGAAAGTGCAGGAAGAATTTAAAATATCAATCAAATTCCAAAATAGCAAGGCTACAATTTACTATATCAAATTACGATCAACTAAAATTTCTAGGCGTTTATGAAGAAGAATTTGAATTTGAGGAAGGATTTGAAATAACAATCAAATTGTAAAATTGCAAATAACAATTTATTAGAACAACTTACGATGAACCTAGCCTAACTTCAAGATGAAATCAAGAATTTGAATTAAGAATCAAATTCTAAAATTAAAATTTATAGCGAATTACGATAAACCTAGCCTTACTGCAAGATGAAATAAGTAAGCGTTTAGGAAAATCAGAAAGTTTGGCAAGGGTTTGAAACAACAATCAAATTCTAAAATTGAAATTTAGTAAATCAAATTACGATAAACCCAGACTTACTACAAGATGAAATCATAAATCGTTTACTATAAAGAGGAAGAGAGTCGAAAATAATAGTGAGGGTTATTTGCTCTTTACAAATTCTCTACAAAAAGATTCAAATTCACAAATTATTCAAATTCATTATATAAAATTACAATAAACCTCACATAACTGCAATGTCAAATCATTTACGCACAGAAAAGAGTACAGCGTGCGCTTAATTTTTAAAGTCACAATCTTCAAGTCACAAATTGCACTTGAGAAACCCTAAGAAATTTCCCTGTAACAAGAGCTCAACCCTTGCCAAAATCAACCTTTAATAGGGGAACATTACTACAAAAAAAGTGCAGAATAAAAAGGCAGCCACAAAAAACTTGGCAGTAAATCGGAAAGAGGCGTCGCATAATAAAATGCCACCGAAAATTTCCGCAACTCAACTCGAGTTTTTTTTTTGCATTTTGTGTTGTCAGGCATTCTATGTGGCGTCGACATCGCGTCACTTAAAGCGACGTGCTATCCTGGCTGCCACGCCGTTGTCCTTGTTGTTGCAAGGGTAATTTGTGCACGTGTGGCAGTATAAGTTGGCAAGGGGAGGAGGAGGACGAGGAGGATAACAATTGTGCACACTTTGCAGCGCTGCAAGCTCAATTAAGTCAACATAATTGGCCTAATTGACTTGACAGGCGACTTCGAAGGAAGCCCAAAATGTAATTTAGCTTTTCTTTGAGCAGCATTTGTTCACTTTACTGTTTTTCCTTTGTCTCTCTCTGTTTTGAACTAGGCGCACTTGGACTTAATCTTGTTGTTGCTGTTGTTGTTGTTGTGGAACACACGCAGCGTGGCGTCATCGAGTGAAAAGCGAGAGATAAGCACGTCGTGTCCCCTTTTGGCTTATCGCAGCAACCTGAACAAAAAAATATATACACAAACAAAGATCTAAACAAAAGTGAAGCAACAGCGACAACATAAAATAAAAACTTGTGCAACAACAACAACGACAACAACAGCAACACACAGTTGACACAAAGACCTCAAATAAACAAGCAGCGATTTCAAATAAGAAAAAAAAGATCTTTAAAAAAGAAAGAAAAAATCTTTAAAGCAAGTACTACACAAAAAAAAGCTGCATTCGAGAGTGCTCGACTTGGAGATACTCGATACAATTTCTTGAATAAGTTTTTAAATTTTAATTCATTCATAACATCCGTCTGAAATTTGATCGTCTGTCCATAACTTAAAAGTAAAGTTTTTTTTTCAATTGCCACAAACTTGTCATACCCTTCTACGCTTTAGCTGGCAGTCTTAAAAAAAAGGAAAACGAAAAACACTTTAGAGCAGCGGCAAAAGTCACGGCTGCTGAGGGGGTTAAAGGGGGAGGCTAAGTACACACACTCGCACGAAAATAATGAAGATGAGGAGAACAACAACGAAAAAAAAAAAAATGGAACTTCCTTTTTGGCTTGCAAGTACTACATAAAATTGTACATAAAACGTCAACAATTATTTGGGTTAAGCTCAAGTCAAAGCAAAAGCCAAAACAAAGTCTAAAAAGCATGTGGGAGAGCTAACAAAAAACAAGTAAGAAAGTTACAGTCGAGTGTGCTCGACTGTGAGATACCCGCTAACCAAATTTAATAAAGCTAAAATATTGCGGTATCATTTTCAAAATATACAGAAAATACTAAAAATATACCGAATGATATGTTTGGTATATCGATATAGTACACCATTCAAAATATACCATAGACGGCACAATGTACCAGATTGTCGGCCAAAGCAACTCAGATCCCAGGTAAGTAGGCGTTTTTGCCCATACAAAAGTATTTATTTAATAACTTCCACAATTTTTATCTGATCGCAACCAAATTTTCAGGAATCATAACTACTATAGTAATTATTGTATAAACCAAAACTCGCAACTCTAGCTTTAAAATTACGCTTGTTATTCGATTTTTTTGATTTGCGGGGCGGAAGTGGGCGTGGCAAAAATTTGAAACAAACTTGATCTGCGTGCAAACATAACAAATGCTGTCGAAAAAAAATTATAGCTCTATCTCTTATAGTCTCTGAGATCCAGTGTTTCATACGGACGGACGGACAGACACACAGACACACAGACGGACAGACGGACATGGCTATATCGTCTCGGCTGTTGACGCTGATCAAGAATATATATACTTTATAGGGTCGGAGATGCCTCCTTCCACCTGTTACATACATTTCCTGCCGGCACAAAGTTATAATACCCTTCTACCCTATGGGTAGCGGGTATAAAAATAATAAGAGAAACACGATAAAGCGAGAAGGGATAGAAGAAAACGTAAAGCAAAGCGAAACGAAACGAAATGGAAATTTTGTTTTCAAGTAGCCAAGCATCAACTTGACAGGCAATTGAAATTGAAATTGAAACGCACTTGAGAACACACACACACAAACACACATACTCACACACACACACTCGTGAGCATGAACACGAACATTCAATTGGCGCTAATTTGAGAAAAAGTTCCAAAGAACGGAAGAGTAGAGAAGAACTTTGTATCACTCTCAACTGTAGAATAATGATGAAAATAATGCCAGAAATTAGATGGAGGCATGCTTCAAAATCTTCATCATAATTGAATAATAAGTGGATAAACCCAACACATGCAAGACGTGAAGAAATCCACGCATGAAAACAAAAAAACTGGAACAATGGAAAGTTTCTAGCAATTATGCTAGATTAATTCCTAGACTATGAAGCTTTGGCACTCTTAACGAATTATGACTATAAGCAGAAACCTACAAAGAGAATAGCATAATTTATGACTTTAATAATATATAGAAATACGAAAAAGAAGCAGTTTAGATTTTTCTAAGAATTTTTATTTCAAGTTCAATGAAGACGTAAGAATCGATATCATAAAAAATGAGAACTAGACAAAATTAAGCTTTCTTAGAATTATAAAATATGAACTAGCGTTTATGATTTTTATTTTTTTTTTTATTTTATTTTTATTTTTTTTTTGTTGAATATTCAACATTAAAAGATTGATTGATTTTACTAGTTAAAAATGTTGATATATAAAAATTGAAAATATTTCTCTGGGTTATTCCTTAAGTTTTTCAATAGAGCTCTTTACTCTTTAAGTTTAGAAACATTTTTTTTAATACTCGTTTTTAAGATCAAAAAGATTATCCCACAGTATTTTTACTATCCAAAGTCTTTGCTGTTCATGTTTCTAAATTAAGCTTTAAATATTAAATACCACTTCTTACTAGTTAGCCCACGTTTCTTTAAGTATTTAATACCAAAGATTAAGATTAAAGATTTTAAATAAATCAAAACTTTACTTATTCAGGGACTACCAAAGTTCACTTTTTAAGATCTTTTTTAGTAGATGAACACTTTAATTAAGTTAATTTAAGTTTGTCTTTTTAAATACTCGTATTCACTATCAAAAGGTTATTCCTTAGTATTTGCCATACTTAGATAAAAACTTTCCATACTGAAAGTTTCAAACTTCTCTCCAATCACCAAGTTATTATTACCAATAACTTATTTTCTGCCGCTTTACAGCAGCTGGCTGGCAATTGAATAGAAAGAAAATCATATGAGTAGTCAGCGTGGAGAGTGTGATTGTGGGAGTGTGGGTGTGAGTGTTGGGAGTGATGGACAAGAAAAGCTAAAGGAAAGTCATCACAATTACATTGACAACATCCGGCGGCGGCTGTCCTGGCTTGTTGGCAGTTTGCTGTTGCAACATCGTCAAAGGTTCTGATGCTTCCTGTGCTGCATGTCATGATTTCCATGTCGTGCCACTTTTCAACATATAGTCGTAATACTTTTTACTGAATAGAATGCTACAGAGCTAGAGAAGAACTCAGCAAACTAGCAATTGAAATGGAAATGCTAAATGGAAAATGTGAATGAAAATGATGGCAAACTTCTATCTCCATTTCTCGCTCTCTCTCTCTCTCTGTCTGTCTCTCAGTGTGTTCTGCGTGTGGCATAGTTGAGAATCATGGCACAAAACTTTTAGCCGAGTGGGTGAATGAACTCATAGCTCAGCATATGCAACGTATCGTCCCTGCTGCATGTGTTGCAAATTGGCAAACGCGACATGTGGCAATAATAAACGGCAAACGAGTGGGCTGCCCCAGGCCAACAACAACAACAAATGGCAACAACAAATGGCAACATCAACGTGTACATTAAACTCACAGCTGCTTGTGATTTACATTGAGAAACGCAGCCACAAAATTGACAGCAATTAAGCGGCATAAAGAGCAAGAAGAAGAACCCGACAACAGAGAGCTGCAAAGATGGCAAGCAGGGAATTGGGAACCGGGTTTAGTAACCTGAAGACCTCTCACTCGCCACAAAATTAAATACATACATTTTCGTATTTTTGGGGCGCAACGAAATCGAAAGGCAGTGAAAGTCAATTAATGCAACATTAATCAAACTGCATTTAAACGCAGCCTGCAGCAGGCACAAGACCTTTGCCCTAGGGCCAAAAAGAGGGCTGTCAAGAGGGGCGTAAATACGGCCTAAAAGTGTTGAAATTGTTATGCAAACAATCTGTTAAACAATGATTAGAAGAAGAGCTAAAAATGAGCTAATGTAATATTGAAAGTATTTTTGAAATTTCAAATTCTAACATTGTGGTTCATCATAATAAAAGAGAAAAAAACCCGTCTATGTGATAAATGGTAAATTATTTTTGAAATTTGAAATACTAATAATTGGGTTCATCACAATAAAAGAGAAAAACCCTTTTTATAAATTTTAAAGTATTTGTGAAATTTTAAATTCTAAAAATTACATTGTAAGAATATATCTAATAGAATATCATGTGTGTTCATCATAATAAAATATAAATACACCCTTCTTCTTTTTTTTTTATTGCCCTTTTTCTATAATTAAGTTTGAAGCGTTGGCAGTCAGCTGTGAGTCCTTTTTGTAGACTGTTGCTTAGGCTGCAAAACATTTGGGACCCTTTTCACTTTTGTCGTTTAAAGTTGCACTGCAATTTCCGCGGCAAACGCTCAAAGGAAAGGGATACTTAAGAGTAACACAATACGCCAAAGGACAACAGCCTGAAACACGAAACGTTGCCAAAGGTAACCCTAACGCTGCTTGAGGATTCAAACTGGAACTGGAACTGAAACTGGGAAAAACTGAGACAGAGAGAGGAACTGCAACTGAGACAAAGGCCAGAGACCTAAGAGCGACTGGGATTCGAAACACCTGCGCATAATTGAATGAAATGTCAAAGCAAAGCGACGACAGGTAGGCAAAGAATGGAATGGAGCGAAAGCGAAAATAATTAAGTGCAAAATGCAATTCAATTGTTGGCAAACAACAACAAAGATGGAAACAGAAATACGAGAAAATAATGATAAGATTCAAGATTTCAATAGGGATAAAAATAACAATATATTAAAAACTGTAAAGCAATTAAAAGTATAGAGAAAGACATAACTGAAAACGAGAATAGGAAAATGATTAAAAAAGTATTTAAAAGTATGGAATTTGCCAAAAAAAAAAAAAAAATAATAAGAAAGAAAGTTACAGTCGAGTGTGCTCGACTGTGAGATACCCGCTACCCATTTTGAATAAAAGCAAAATATTGCGATATTTTTTTCAAAATATACCAAAAATACTAAAAATATACCGAATTATATATTTGTTGTATCGATATAGTACCAGATTCAAAATATACCATAGGCGGCATAATATACCAGATTGTCGGCCAAAGCAACTATGTTAGAATCCCTAAAGTAGTAAGTAGGCGTTTTTGCCCACGCAAAAGTATTTCTTTAATAACTTCCACAATTTTTATCTGATCGCAACAAAATTTTCAGAAACTACAACTATTATTATTATTATTATATGGCCATGACAACCCTTTTATCGGGTCTCAGTCTGAAGCGCAATGTGCCTCCACGCGTCCCTGTCCTGAGCGCGCCTTCGCCAGTTGGTAACACCAAGTGTGGACAGGGTTTCCATCACCTGGTCTTGCCAACGCGTTCGGGGTCGTCCTCTCCTTCGTGTCCCAACAATCACCCATCAAACTACAACTACTATTGTTACGACTAGCTTTAATATTACACTTGTTATTCGATTTTTTTTAATTTGCGTGGGCGTGGCAAAAATTTGAAACAAACTTGACCTGCGTGCAAACATAACAAATGCTGTTGCAAAAAAAGTAGAGCTCTATCTCTTATACTCTCTGAGATCCAGTGTTTCATGCGGACGGACGGACAGACACACAGACGGACATGGCTAGATCGTCTCGGCTGTTGACGCTGATCAAGAATATATATACTTTATAGGGTCGGAGATGCCTCCTTCTACCTGTTACATACACTTCCCGCCGGCACAAAGTTATAATACCCTTCTACCCTATGGGTTGCGGGTATAAAAACATTTAATATACAATTCCAAACTAAGATCTTCATGCTGAAACGTTTTAAGATATATATGAAAATGTCTTAAGATATATAAGTATTTTCAGATATGTATACATATATGAAAGTGTATTAAAACCCGTAAACCAAATAGAAGTTTCGAAGACCACACAACAAACATTCCTGAGTTCAATAACGTATTTGCTTCAATAAAGGCTTGAAGCTCCGTTAGCTCAACATTGACTCAATGACACATTTTGTTCCTGAAAAAGTAAATTTATATTTTATCTCGAAATGGGGAGGGAGCCCCTCCCACGCTTGGAAAATAATGTTCACTAATGTGTAGCTAATGAGGCAATTCAGCATAGCGAGAGGAAAATCAAATAACTTTCGTGTTCAGTTCGATCAACGATCAAGTGTCGGCGAGTGCAACATTTCAATGTTGATTAATGGAAAGCAAACTGCGTTGTTGCATGCGAGTCGTCGAGACGAGTTGTGGGACACGATGAGGCATGTTCTGTGTCTGCTGTGAGATGCGTAACGAATGTGACGAGTGCAAAGTCTGGAACTTGGCTGCCGAATAACGATGAAGACGACGACGACAATGGAGAATCGAAAATCGAAAATGGGGGGAAAATGGAAACGAAATGCGACGCAACGCGACGCGATGTTGCATGATTGATAACGCGCCTTTGGGGCGCTTCTTAGGCCAAGCCTGCCCTGGTCTGACCTGTGTGACCACATGCCGCGATTGTTGCATTGAAAAATTGTCTCAAATAAATTATAACTGTAATAAAAACAAGAGACAGACAGCCAGACAGACAGAGCTTGCAGCATTTGTGCAGCTGAAGTACTTCAAGATACTCAGCTAATGTATCTAATGGCTTTTCAATTTCACGGACGAACTGGACATGAGTTTTGGGATGGTAACAAAATAAGAGTAGGAGTTTAGGTTGCAGTTGGAATTGGTATTGGAGTAGGGGATAAGGGGTAGGAGTATGGCCAGGGGTCAGCAGCCGAGCAATAAATTTTCATTTCCCACAAGAGAGCATGTAAGAAAGCTACAACTACAGAGTGCACGACTATGAAATATCCTATACCATACTTAAAGTAACTAAAAGTATTTTTGGGGATCGTAACTTAAAACAACAAAATAAAATAAGTTAAATAAATGAGTAAAGTAAGAAAAATGTATGTAATATACATTAAATAATGGCTATAATACCCTATTAAATGTATAAGGCGAATAGTAAATTCAAGGAAGTATTTAAATGATATTAAAGTGACAATATTTGACACATCAACTTAAACTCTTTAACAAAAAGCACATGCCGCTCGAATGTTCAATTTGTTCAATTTTAGGTGCTTTAAAATTCACAAATCTGGCCACACTTAAGTGTTAATCACAAATAATACTTCATACTATCGATCTTCTATGCTACAAAACTTTATTCCACCTATCATTCCCTTTCAATCGTCTGTGTACTGGGTATAAACACAAAATGCAGATGCATTTTTCCAATGAAAATGAAAACGAAACTGAAAACACATTTTCAGTTCATATGCATAATAATTTGTGTGTTGTCTTTTGCTGCTGCTGTTTCTGTTTTTTCATTTCTCACATCAAAGGACATGCTTGACTGCCAGCATTTCTGTGTTTCTCAGTGTAATTAATTTGGCGTTGAAAACATTTCGTATTTCTTCTGGCAGCGCTAGCTGGAGCTGCCAACTAGCTGCTGAGTCATGTCCACTCGCTGTCTGTCTGCTGTCTACGCTTCTTCCTGTCCCGTTTTGTATCTAGGCATCATCTAACCTCACCTGATGACTTCCTTTCCTTCGAGCTGTGTGTGTTGTTCTGTTGTTGTCTTTTGTAGAAATTTGCATTGTGTGTTGTTATTTTGTTTCTTTTCTTATTGTATGCATGTTGAAAGCCTACGCTATAATTTAGCCCCCCACAAGCGTCCTGGGAAAGGCCGCCCATGCATGAACTGGCTTTTTAGCTGGAATTTTTTGGATGCATAATGATGATCAAGTGATCTATCATCATCATCGTAATCATGATGATTTTGTAGTCTGGGAAAAATATAAAAACCAAAAGCGCGCGTTGGCGATAAAATGCAAGATAAGCAACGCCTCTGAATAAGACGAAAAAAAAACAAAAAGTTCATACAAAATCTCAATAATTAAATTTATAGAAACGAAGACGAAAAAATAGAAAATCGAAGTCAAAGATGCGCCACAGATAAGATCCAAGCAACACACACACATACACACACATACACACAGCTGATCAATCAGCCAAAAAAGGTGTGCTGCCCCCTTCCCCCTCTTGCTCCCCGTGCCAAAGAACTCAGTCAACCCGTCTGCCACATGTTGTCGTATAAATATGAAAATCGTGACTTGAACGCTTAAAAAGCGCTTAAAATGTATTAAACAAACATATGGAAAACTTGTGTAAGGCCGGAAAATGACAAAGAGCCAGCAAACAAAAATGAAAATGAAGTGAGAGACTGCTTAAAAGAAGTTAGAGTCAGGGAAGAGAAGAGGAGAGAGAGGCATAATTGAATGGTAACAATGGTGGGGGGCTAAGGTTATAAATGCGCAGAGGAAATTGTCAGTCATAAGGTCAAAAGGCAAACCTCCATAATAACGATACACCAAAATACTAAACGTATAAGAAACATATAAAGAATTCCCCCCGCAACCCTCGACATAATTACATGCGAGTGCTTCTCCTGACAGCTGTGGAAAATACCCCTACGCATAGGCATTTCCATTCCCATTCCAATTTCCAATTCTCATTCGCTTTCTCAGATGTTAACCAAGTCAACCCGTGTCCCGGAACGCGGGTCTTCGCTTGGTTAGCTGTTTAAATACGCTTTCTTCGAACACCCGATGAACGATGCCTGCGTTGCCTTTGTCTATTTCTGAAGCAATTTGTGTTTATTTTTATGTTTTGATAAATGCATTTCATGAGCTGCAACAACGCAGCGGAGGTCGTTCACTGGATATATGTATGTATGTGCATACATATATTTTACAATGACGCGACCAAAGTCGTAAACCAAATAAACTGCACTTGGAGTATGCAAACTATTTGCTTTTAATTAATTGCGTTTATCTAAAAGTATTATCAATCAATTCGAATGAATTTCTTTCTTTCCTTTGTCTGCCAAATTTATCGTAAATTTCTATCACGAGAGAACGAAATTATCGCATGCGATAAATATATTTAGCACTGATTATTAATACAAATATTAGGAATGCAAAAGCAACGAAACTAATGTGTTCTCGTCTGCTTGTGCTATTTTTAGTTGCCTGCACATGGCAGCAACATGTGTGCCAGAGCGAGATGGCAACAACAACAATACACACACAGGCACTAACACCGACACGGACAGCGCACAGAGAGCAGACGGCGCGCTCTTTTGCTGGGTTTATGTGCGCTCACAGCGCCTCAGCTTGCAAGTGCCCGGGTAGCTCAGTCGGTAGAGCATTGGACTTTTAATCCAAGGGTCCAGGGTTCAAGTCCCTGCTCGGGCGATCCAACTTTTTGCTTTTTTTTTAAATTTTTTATTTATTAAATTCATACTTTTATAAAGAAGATGAATGGGAATGCGTATTAGAGGCTAACTCGAACTCCTTTTGTGCGTGTGGGAAAATGCCATCGGCCAAATAAAGTTTCATTCATAAAAATGCATGCAGTCGGGGCACATGCAACATGCTCGCAATTAGTGCAGGAAGAAGGCGGCTCGCCAGCCAGTAGAGCACAGACGAGCAACGCCCGCGGTGATTGCTTGCTTTTGCGTTTTGCTTTTGTTTTTGTTTTCATTTCGGACCATGTCTTCTACGAGCTCGTGTCCAAGCAGCCCAAAGAAGCGCAGCCTTTGCAATTCCTGAGCGATGAGTGCGCAACGCCCCCAAAAAACAAAAAAAACAAGATTGGCGGACACACATATGTTATGTATGTGCCACACTCGGTTATGGCCTCCTCCTCCTTGCAACTGTAATGCCAACCGGATGCGGGGCGGATGCCAAAGCGATTGAATCATTCATTCATACAATACTATGGTCTGGCCTATGCATGCTTGCAGCGCAGGAGTTGCAATTTATACGACGACGACGACGACGACGATATGCATGACAGATTCACGGAATTTTGATTTGGAGAAATTTTCATTAAAATCGGAAATTAGTCAAGTCAAGGTCCAAAGCAATTTATCATCTTGGGCTGGACAACAATTGTTTGTTTTGTTTGGCGGTCTGTTTTACAGTTACGCATTTTACCAGGAAATAACATCGAAATCGATGTCAATGCACAGTGGGGAAAGTCGATTCAATTTATAGACAATATTAATCTCGAATTCCTTAAAGATGCTTTAAACAGAGTACTTTCAATTATATTTGAATTTCCAAATATATTTTTCTAAAGTTATGTTATATAAAATTCAAATTGAATGTTATATGTTTATTTTTTTGAAGTAATAAACATTAATATTGGGATGTGAAAACATTTTTCATTTAAATTAAGGATTTTAGAGTTTTTGTAAATAAAATCTAAAAGTCTTTGTTAAAGACTTTCTTAAATTTCATTCATCTGTTTAATTTGAAAAGTTCAAATTCGTATGAAGAGTTTCTTATTATAATTCACAATTTATCTAGCTGATGCCATTTGCAGCCATTGCTATTCCAATAGTATTAGTATTAATTTTAATTATAGCTAACCTTTTTAAATAAATAAATAAATTCACAATTAAAAGTAAAGTAAAGTATTCTAATATGGATTTGGGTATTGTCTGGCTAAGTATTCTAAGTTTTCTAGCTTAAGCTTTCAACAATTCATTTGTTAATGTTAGCACAACATTTTCAATCCATCCCATGGTACAAAAGTGAACGATACGAACGGCCTTTGCGGTGGGCCACCAGTCCGACCCGTTCTGTGGAAAGTCAGAGATCGCACGCAGCTTATGAAGGCAGACGCATTGAGTTATGAACTTAAACCCCTGTCCAGGCCATAAAGTACAAAACAGCTAACAACTTGCGACGGCGGCTGCTGAAGAAGATGTTGTTCTTCGCTTTTTTATTATATGTTTTCTGTTTTGTTTTATGATGACTCACGCGCTGCGAACCGCGATAAGATCAATCATCAGCCACAGCCACAGTAAACGGGCTTGAAATGGGCTAAAAGAATAACACAAAAAAATAAAGCAGCTAAAACAACAACAAACTTGTAGCACGCAGCGATGCGGTTTTGACCAAACGTACGACCACGACGACGACGACCATTGAGCATCGTTCGTGATAACATTTTGGAATACGAAAGTAGACAAGTTTAGGAACATCAGAGATCGTCGTCACATCGCGCCTTCGATGTGTGTGTATTTGTGTTTGGGAGAACCGGCTTTGATTCCTAATTATTGGGATCGGTTTGGTTTTGATTTTGGTTTTGGTTTCGGGGTTTTTGCTTTTCGAGGCTCGCGCGTGAGCTTCAAATTAACGGCCAACAAACACAGCAGCGGAAATAGCTGAAGCGATAAAGCCAATAAAATAAAGGCGAAAATCTTTAAAAGTCTTTAGCGTAGTGGGGCTCGTTTTTCAATAGAAAGGCGTTTATTTTTAAACATAATTCCAATTAAACGATTGTTTACGAGCCCGGCCCCAAAAAAATTAAAAAAAAAAGAAGTAGTTTGCTGCCTAGCCTCGAGCTGGGGACACTTGCTTCATGGGGCAGTGGCAGTGGCAGCTGTTGCTGCTGCTGATTGAAGCCCTTTGTGCGAGATGATGAGATTTTACAGCGCTCAGCTCTCTTAAGCTTGGCCGCAATATGCAATAACTCAATGTTCCTGCTCGTCCTAGAGTGACGAGACACACAAAGGATCCAGACCATAGACTAGTGTGAGGGCTGAAAAGCAGGCCACAGAGCAGCAGACAGCAGACAGAGGACAGGTAGCAAGTGATGCTTTCAAAGGCGCATAATGAAGCATGAAAAGCTGCGACTCCGACTGCGATTGCGGCACAGACAAAGCGTCGTCGTCGTCGTCTTCATCTTCGTCCCGGTACCAGAAACATAGATATAGACAAAAGCATCGACCAGCAGCACAACCTGGCCATAAGCTGCTTCTCATTAGAAGTAGGCTCATTGGGCATGCTGAGCAGCAACTTCGACTTCGACTCCAACTCCTATTTAATGGCCAAGACCCACCGCAAGCTAAAGCTAGAGCTGCATTTGATGATGAATCATCCTTGGCCCATACAATAAGCAAACCGTTAATAGGCAAATCATGTAGACATGCGGCTTATAGGAGACAATGCGACTAAAAGCAGCTATCGGCGAAACCAACAGGTTTTGTGGTCTGTGGTCGGTCGCATGACATTCGCTTTTGTTAAGAGAGCAGCAGCAGCAAAGTAAACGAGTACCGAGTACCAAGTGTTGTTACCTTTTTGATTATGATTCATAATTTGGTTACAAGTGTTTATTGAAGGGCTTGGCCCCACTCTGTAACCAGTCAGAGCCCATTCGAGCTGTGCAACAAGCACCACAATTGATATGTAATGGGCATATGTAAATGGCCAAATTGCTGGCAATTAGTCAGCTGGCCCAAGAGCTTAATGTGCTGCATGATACCACCGACACTTTAATACGCTCCACAGAAAAACAGTTCAAGAAATTAAATAAATTTGATACCCATTTAAAAAGTGCTAAGAGGAAGTTTAAGTTTAAGATTAAAATTAAATCATTAATAAGTGTGGTTTCTTATTAAAGTGTTTCACAAATTTAGTTTGAAAGAACTCTGATCAACATTTCGCATATCAAAATATTTCATATTCAAATGTAATTCTGAATTGATAATATTACAAATATAAATATTTTTAATTTCAATTTAATGCCTTCCCAATTGTATGTCAAAAATTATACTCTGCTGTAAGCCACGAAAGCAAAAGTACAACATGATTCAGGACGACAAAAGCAAGAAAGCTGAGTCCGAATGTGGCACACACATCAAAAGCGATAAAGACCAGGACTTTAAGCAAACAGGGTAACTGTAATTTTAGGCTTATAAATGAGGTGCCACAGACGTCGTTGAATGTTGCCAACCGACCGCAACATGTGGACCAGTCAGACATGCCACGCAATGCGATCCAATGCGATGCGTTGCCACATTCACAATCCACAATCACATTCACATTGAGTGTCGAGCATCTTTCTGTTTGGGGACGACATCTGTCAGTGTCTGGGAGACATTGCTAAAGTTTATCAAAAAACATTTTCGTTTTGGCGTCAATTTCAACAGAAAAAAACAAGCCGAGTCTGCAGGCGACCACCCGACAAGCGAATTAAAAGTAAGAAAGCGATAGCAAAGTGTGCTCGACTTTAAGATACTCGTCAAAAACAAACAACATCGAAAGATGTAGAGGTAAAGTAAAAAGAATTTGTGAACTAAGCTCTCAATTGCATAGTTATTGAGAAGATCCAAAGAGGAGAGATGAATTTATCAAATAATGTTGATTTGTATTCAACAGATAGTTACTGAATTTGCATACTATAGTTCTTATACTCGTAGATATCTAGGTGGTTATTTTAAGTTAAAGTTCTTATACTCTCAGATATCTAGGTAGTTATTTTATGTTCAGATTCTTGTACTTTCAGATATCTAAGTAGTTATTTTATGTTCAAATTCTAATACTTTCAGATATCAAGTTCGAAATAGGAGTATTATTTATTAAATAATGTTGATTTGTGTTAAAAGGATTGTTACTTAATGTTTATATTCTAGTTCTTTTACTCTCAGATATTTAGGTGGTTATTGTATGTTAGGTAGTTATTTTAAGAACTTGCAGCTGTCTCCTCTTCGATTGTGACATTAACACACCCTTCCAGCCCATCTGATGCAGGGTATTAAAAGAAAACAGCTTTAGCTGCTGCGCTAATTTGTCAGACACAGGCGACTTGTAATTCTACGAAATCGGCTTTGGGCCATTGGGCAGCAAAAGAAGGTGTCAATTCGTGAAGAATTTGAATGCATTCGATGAGTAATAATCCGAAACGAAAAGCGAGGGAGAGAGAGAGAGAGAGAATCGAAGAGGTTCAGACACTGCTTAGAGCAGTGCAGTAAAGTGAAATGTGAAGTGATAAATTGAAATGCCTAATTGAAAATGCCGCACAGTTATGGAGATTGATCAAGCAACTTTTCTCACCCCCACCACCCCGCGCTTCTTCGCCAGTCCTCTTCAAGTCTGTGGGCGACGAGTGTGCCATAAAAAAGCAAAGGTCATAAAAACAAGAAGTATTTTTGCCAATGCCAATGGCCAACGATTCCAATTCCAAATGGCTACCGAACAGAATGGAGGCCCACACACCAAGGCCCCTCCGAGGTTCGTCTTTTGCCTGATTGTCCATAGGCATTTACAACGTTTTACGAGGCGTAAATGGAGTTGCAGCTAAAAGGGGCGCGGAGGGTGCAGCTGATGGTCAGTTGGGCAGATGGCACCTCCATTAACTTTTACACTATGCTCATAATACTGCCAAAGAGGTAGCCTAGCCCAAGTCAGGCAATTTAAATGCAGAAAATATAACCAAAGTAGCTTCTTTTAGTAAAGAATTCATTTAAAGTTAACAACTAAATTCTCAAAGAACATTTTTGTCTTTAAACAATTTAATTTGAATTCAAATAATTGTTGGAATAAAAAAAGCTATATTAGAAAATAATCTTACGCAGTAAAAAAGGAGAAAAGAGTGAATAAAGACTAGTCTATTCCGTTTGAAACCTTTTTGATCTGGAAAAAACTGCTTCTAAAAATTATTGAAAACAAAATTTAAATTGCTATCTTAAAGAGGTTTGTCTACAGTTGGATTTATTTAAAAGTTAGTTGGAGTTTTCCATATCCCTTTTTTTTAATTTTAAAGCATTCTATAATATTTGTTATCATCTTTATAACAGTTAAATTGAGCCTACCAAGAATAACTCTATCTCTATTTAATGCCTTTCGAGTTAAAGAGTATTTGCCATTCGTTGGACAATCCGAGTTAAGCTTAACATGCGTTGCCTGCGCCTTCGCATGGGCCCTTTAGGAAAATTGTTATTTACAACCTTAATCTGCGAAAAATGTATTAGAGGGCCGGACAGCGCAAAGCATAACGAAATGGAGGAGCTGAAGTTAAAAGCGGAGGAGGAAGAGGAGAAGGTGTTGGCCAAGTGTTTACAAACAAAGCTCGGTTCAATTAGCATACCAGCTTGGTGAGCCATAGCTCTGGAGTCGTGGGATTTGCGAGCAGCGATTTTTATTTTTTATGACAGGTTAATGACCATGACACCCCCTACACCTAACTAACTAACTACCTAAGCAGCTCCCTCGCTCAGTGCCAAGGAGAAGAGAGTGCAATGACTAAATGCAGAGCGTTGGGGGAGCAGGCAAGTGACCCCAATAGACATGACTAGGCGACAGACAGACAGCCGAGAGTCCAGTATCAATCAATTAATTGAGCATTTACCACCACAAGTTCAACGAACCTCAAACTCCGTAAAGCAGTTGAAGTGGAAAAATATGGGGGAAAACAAGGAAAACACCAGCCAAAAGGGTGGACAGCTGAGGAAGGCAATGATGAAAATAAATAGTGAGCAGCTGAAAAAAGGGTAAAATTGAATAACTCAATGATGCAAGCAACTAGAAGAAGACTATATACGAATAACAAAATTACTGAATTAAGTAACTGGTAAAAGGTAAAGAAAGTAATGATAGCAACAAACAAAAATGGAGGAAACTTGATAGCTTCAACTTTTATAAGCTTCGAGTAGCAATTGTTAATTTAGTTAGTGTCACTAAGCTAAATGAATTACAGCTTACCTAAGCTATGGCGACACTTGGCGATAATCCTTTTAATTTTTGTGGCTCCAGGGTGCGGCAACAATAATAACAACAACAATGCGATGAGTGAGCGAGACAACAACACAAACACACACGCCACACTTGAGCAAACTTTTGGTGCCTTGGGTGGGGCTTTTTTTTCTCTTTTACTTTTTCTTGTCGCCCGTTATCTATTGCAAAATTTGAATTTGAGTTATTGCAAAGTATTTCTTTGGGATCTTATGTGACATATGACCGTATGTGTGTGTGTGTGTGTGTGTGGGTGTGTGTGGCACGTTCACTTGTCTTGCACAAACACACGCAGTAGACAGGCATAGAAGACACTTTGGTTTGATTAGAAAGTTATTGGAAATGCGGCAAAAAAGTGTTGGTTATATATTTCGCATAAGGGTTGTTTCAAATACCGCTTCGTCCAAAAAAACCGACCGAAATTTTCAAGGGTGGCAGCCGGCGACGCGCTTGGAAAAATATCCCAAAAAATAAGATGCTTTTTTTCCTTTGCACCCGAAAGTAACGCAAAAGTTATAAACTTATTTTTGTTTTCAAAATTATATTATCTAACACTTGTAATTTAATTTTCAATTTTTTGTAGTTTAGGGCGTAAAAGCGTTGTGTGGAAGAATCGCAAGGTGAGAAAAACAGACGTCCGCACGCGGCGAGGAAACGCTAGAAACTCCGTGACGACGACGGTTAGTGAACTTCGTTTTGCCGACACAATAATCCAGGAGCACTTCCAATTGGGAAAATGGCCAAACGGGATAAAGCAAACGGGATGGGATGGCAACTCTACACTCTCTACGAATCGGGGGTGCGTCCCTTACATTTTTTGTTTGCCGGCGTCGCTGGAAACAGCTGCGAACAGCTGCTGGCAGGGTGTGTTTGTCCAACCACAAAAATCCTTACACACCACTGTAGACTGGAAGGATTTGCCGACGACAACGACGACGACGTCGAGAATTTAGCGACAGCCGAACACATTTGCCGACTGTTTTGCATTTGTTTTGAAACGAATACCAAAGACACGAGCCTCTGGCAGCTGTGCTCCCATTCAAAATACACTCCCGCCCTCCTCCGTTCGTTGCCTGCCTCCCTCTCAAAGGGAGCATCCCTAGTCCACCCCGCCCCCTCCGAAAGTTATGTTCCTACGTTGCGTTAGGTGCTGCAATAACGACGCAATAAATGACGAAACCATGACGACAGGTCGAGACACCCACTTAAACATGAATAATGGCCAGCGATAGACTCTCTTGTTTCTCCCTTTCCTTCCCTTGAACGTGGTATCTGAGCCTTTGTCTCCCAGCAGCTCAGTTGATAAACAAAAGACCAGAGAAAGAGAGATAGAGAGTAAGAGAGACAGGAAACAGTGAACCAAAGAGAGTATGAGAGATCTTAGGTCATGCATTTCCATTACTAAAGAATGCTCCATTTAAGCCAAATATATAATTTTAAATTTAATTTCAAAGTGATCAAAAAAGAATTAAAGCTTGACCTCAACTTAACCTAATTTTTGAGTGGTTTCCAAGATTTGTCGAGGAATTCTATAAATGCCTCTAAAATTCAATGTGTGTCGTAAAATGAATCGGCAATCCGGAAATTCACTTGTTTCGTAAAATATTATTAAATCGATAAGAATCGATCATCTATCTATCCGTCTCTAAGCTCTAATTAGTTGGTGTACCACAATTATCTAGTAACAACGTGTTGTCTGAAAAATGATATACATTAATAGATAAACCATTATTTATTATGTGTATAAATACCACAACTATTTCTACGTTGCAAGCAGTTATTATTATAGCTAATAATGGAAATAAGCGCATTCTTCAAAGTACTAATTGTGTGGTTGGATTTAGCGAGTGCATATAACTATCGGCTAACACTTGAAAATGAAGAAATATTTACGACATGCTCACATCAACCATCCAACGTCCTGGCTATTACGAATTTCTTCGATTTTTCGGAACTGCACATAAAAGAAATCGGGGATAAAATAGAAGTATCAGGAAATCTCACATCTATATGGAATTACGAACCAACTGATCGTCTTCAAGTAATTTCATCGGATTTTCTAGCGAAGGTTTGAATAATAAATGTATCTGATTTATACAAAAGGTTTCTCTAACGGGTCTTCGCTATGAACGTGGAGAATGGATCAATTCCTTGCTAAGTATGAAAGTTCTCGATGGTTGCAGCCTCCTATATGATAAGAATCAGCATTGGTACAAGTTTTGGACTCAGTATGTCACCAACGCAGAGGACGTAAAAGACAAATGTTTTTTGAACGGTGTAAGTTCTGTTGAACATAAATTGAATGCATTTAATGTTGGTTTTCATTTCCTCAGACAAAATTAATTCATAAAACATTTATTTTGGATATGAATATTAATATAAAAGCACTAATTCCTGAAGGACGACATAAAATACTTATCATAATGAAAGCCATTGATAAATGGCAAAAAGCTCGTAATCCAATCTTATGCGTCGAATTTATAGGGGATCTGAAGCGGAATTAGTTAATGTCTACAAATATTATATATTACGAGTTATTTTCGGATTGATTTTTCAGTAAAAGAATTTCTACCATAAACCGTACGAATAATTTTGCTATAAATAAAGGTTTGATCTTATTTCCTCTCTTCATTTTAAATAGAACAAGCGTTCTGATTGGAATCGTGAATCCGGTTGTACAATAGATTACAAATAAATTAATTTGATAATATGTATATAATTTAGAAAAATATCAAATCAGAGAATCTTAAATCTGGCGACTACAACAAATATCCAATGTTTTTATTGACATTTCCTTTTATAAGGCAAGTAAATAAGAAAGACGAAATAAGACGAGTAGCAAATAATGTGAATTAGCTATTAGTTATTTTTCCATATATGGGTAATTCTCTGACGGATTTGTCCCGTGTGACAGTCTTTACAATTTTAAAAACAATTTTAAAAATAAGAAAAAGTTATTTTTTTTTAGCTCTAAATTAGTACTTTAATTAGATTTAGAAATGATAAATTTTTTAAATATTTTTTCGTAAAACAAATAAACAAATGCTTATCTAAAGCTTTAAGAATAACCTTCACTTATTTTTAAAATTGTTTTAGTTTATGTTTTTTTCGTAAGAGAATTACCCATATGTTGCTAGCATAGCATACTATGTAAAAAAAGGTCTAAGACTGTAAATAATATTGAAACTGTGGTTGACTCACCTCGACATTCTCGACATCGAAGTAACAGAGTGTTCGCTTGGTTAATTCGAACCAACGGTGCTTGTAGTTGACGGGCGTGAAGCGTTTCTTGTTCTGTGCGCGCTTCACCATCGATCCGCTTTTGACAATGTCGTACAGATGCTGTGACATTTTATCCATTTTGGCCTGAAAGGATTTGCTGCTGGAGCGCAGCGATGTCGATGACTTGATGCTGCCATGTGAGCTGCGATGCGATTTGCTGCTCAGCATTGTGAGAGAGTTGCTCTGTTGGGAGAAGAAATGGGAAAAGAAAAAAATTAACCATGTAGTAATATTTATTTAGCTAAGCCATAAAATCATGTTAATGATGTGAGCCAAAAAATATATATTATATATAACATAGTTGGCTTACAACATGACAACACCTTAAATCGCGTCGAGCATTATTTGGATGGTGGGCGTGCGAATCTTGTGCCATTGACCGTGGTTTAAAGAAATACAAAATAAGAGCCGGGCTAATTGTTGTGGGCGTTCGCAGACATCAATCAGAAATGAGCTAGCAGAGACCAGAGTGAGCCATAAGCTGAGATAGGCTCAGATAGTCAGCAAATCGAGCGATTAAATGGTCAATTAATTAGCCGGGAACCGGGCGGAAAAACTGACAGAAAGATGGCTCGCTGTGCATCGTTGACCTTGAAGTGAAGCGCAGCGCAGCGCAGAGTTGAAAACCAGTTGCACAGCAGACTGCAGAGTTGTGTAGAAAACTGATTAAAGGATTAGCCCACCATAAGCTGATCAACTGACCAAGCAGTTGAGCAGTTTAACAGTTGCCAGCGAAGCGTGCGCACAAAACAAACGTCTCGTTTCAAGCTGCATACAACTGTACACACACGCACCCACACACACACGCACGCACGCACATAAATAAAAACAGAGTATGGAATTATCGCACTTCAACACAACAGCAACGACAGCAAGACAGCAACAACGTTGCCACATTGCGGCTGCGCATGGAAATCAACAAACAAAAGCGGCAAACGCACAACAACAACAACAACTACAACAATACGAGGAACGGCGATTGTAGACTCTTTAGCAGCCCTGCACACTCTCCCACTCCTTTGCTTTAATCAAGCAGAGCGTTGAGAGTCCAGCACACATTTATCCATGAGTAACAATCAAAAGACGAGCATATGTGACTGGTACACACCCTACACGAAACATATGCACATGCAATTTCAGGATTTCAAGCAAAACTAGCTAAATTTCAGCATTCGATCTGTCAATGCTGCAATCTAGTTGAAAAAGCTCCAACCAACAAAATGGCAGGGCTGCGCAATCCTTACGGCGCCAATAAACAAAACTATCGATAATGAATCGAGACAGACTACCTGAAAGTATAGGGTATAATAATAAAATAAACACCGCAAAAGGATCGCGCTACGGCAATGGCGCATACATAAATCTTGCCCTGGGGCTTGGACTGAGACTGCAACAAACAGCTAAGAGCCAACGCGTTTTGGCAAGCGGGCGTGGCCATGGCCATGGTACACTCACACATGCACACATACTCACTGACACATACACAATTTCGCACTCAGGAGAGATTCAGTTTTAGAGTGCGACGACTTTGAATTTCGCCACGCAAAAAATAATGGCTGCGTTTAGTTTTCATTCTGCTTGCTTATTATTTACTCTTTTTTTCGCAAATGTTTTGACTTTTTCTTTCTGTTGATTATCGCATGTTTTTTTATTTTGCGGGGGCAGAGCGGGGGCGACGTTTGACAATGCGACCTTTGAAAGAATTTCAACAAAACGAAATCAAAACGAGTTTGCAGCTTGAAAGAAGAATACAAGAGCAGCACACAAGTGACAAAATGTGGTCTGATTGGCGAACGTTGTTTCTTATTGGGAAGTGCAACGAGTTCAACTGAGCACGATGGGAGAGGAGAGAAAAAGTCTTATCAGCAGGCGCAGCGAGCAGCTACTGCAATTGGTTTGACTTTGAGCTCGGCTCAATTGTGCTGATAAAACACAAAACCAGAATCAGAACAAAAGCGATAAAATATTTTCAAGCAACAATGAAATTCGAAACGGGTTGGAAGAGTGAGGGAGAGAGATAAAGGAAAGGAGTGGAGACAAAGCGCAATAACTGTGCCGAACTTACCACAAGTGCCGTTGATTGAGCAATTAATGCAATGACCGATCGAAGTGCAATACAAACAACAAAATCGTTAAATGAATTTTTATAATAACAAATCACTTTCGATTACGCGGCGCGCACGCTCAACAACAAAACAACAATAACGAAGACAACGACGACGGCGACGGAGACGACGCGACCGGCTTGTTCAACATTTGCATACTGTTTTCTGCGCCAGCGGCAGAAGCATTAAAAATTTTTATAAACAATTCCGATTGCGATTCCGATGAGGCTCAGCTGCTCGCGCACGCACACAAGTAAACATATGAGTAGCGCAGACACACACAACAGAGGCGCAACAGGCGGCGATTTTTCTCAGCGTTATTCCTGGAACTATAAATGCACTACGTAGTACATGCGAATAAGACTGCACATTCTTTAGACTAGAATAGTATGTGTATGGCACTTGGTATTGAGCAATTGCTTTCAATGCACACAGTACTCTTATTGCTAATTTAATTTAATTTAATATTTATTCGCGCTGCCGCTGCTGTTCTGAGTTGCGACCGCGCCGACGCGACAGAACTTTGAAACGCTTATCGATAAATTGTAAAGTGCAGCAATGCTACAATGTTATGTATATCGATACTACCGCACAGTATCGATGCTTTCAAGCAGTGCTATCGACCTGCCACCACATCGCCGAATCGTAGCTCTTGAGCTTATCGATCGCAGCGGCATTTGAAAATAGAGATTTAAATCATTTATAACTTCGTTTTTCCACAAAAATAGATATTACTCCAGCATATTTTCTCGAATACTGTGCACTTAATGTATTATATTCTTTTTGCTTTGAGAAACATAAGTAGTTAAGAAATTAAATGCAATTACTAAACTAACGTTTAATGCCCAAATCTTAATTTCAATTAATTCTCCTTCTTCTGGTTGGCAGCAATGCGCCAAGCACCAACCATATAACGCAGCCAAATCATAAACAAATCAATTCCCATTTGAAGCCACGACCAGAATGGCGACAGCTTCGAGCCCTCAATTTCAGTCCAACGCACAGCCACCTCAGACATGGGCAACTTAAGACGCTCTGCGAGATAAAGAAGTTCCACGTCAAAGGCCCAACGTTGCACGTGAAGGCTGCTAAAGAGTTTCCTTGCCGTGGCTCGTGTAAAAAGCTTGAAGCCGCATTGAGTGTCACGTATTGAGCGCACAGCAAAAATCCAGACCAGCGTATGGAAACCATGCATCAAAACGGTGCTGTTTAAAGAGGCGTTTTATAAAAGATTATAAATGTCAACTAATTCTTAGGCTTACCGCAAAAAACTGCGCGTCGCTATTGATTCCTGTTCGAGATGTGCGCGGGATCCAATGGCAATGCCATCCTGACGCCACTCGGGCGCTAAAATGGTCAATGCCGTCGCTAGTTTATCGTAATCTTCAAACTTGGTGGCACCATCGGCATCCGCGAAGAGCAGCTGCCTTCCACGTGCACTCAAAATGCCCAGTCGCACAGCGCCTCCTTTGCCACGATTCTCCACCAACTCTAGCACACGAAACTTGTCGACGCCGTACTTCTTGGAATATTTAAGAGCCACCGAGACGGTGGCATCGCTGCTGCCATCGCTGACAACTATTATCTCGTAACTAAAGTCCGCTTGCTGTGATTGCTTCTGTTCCAAGAACGCCAAGCATTCATCGAGCATAACGGGCACTGTAAAGCAAACATAATCATGTGATGATTACTCATTACTAAAGTAACAAAAAACCCACATCGTTCCTCCTCATTGTATGCCGGTATAATGACGCTGAGCTCCAAGGTTGGCGAGTCGTCTAAACTAGGAAACTCGACGGTTTTGATTGTTTTGGGATCAAGGTAGAACTTCTCATCCTTGTGTCGTGTGATGATTGGAAAAGGCTTTGTTTTGTACAACAATATAGACACAGTCTACAACAACAAGCAAAATAGAGAGTTATCAATCAAACATGCATACATGTTTGTGTGATTCAACACAATACTCACCAGAAGGGCGGCGACAATCAGGAAGCCAAGCAGATAACAGCACACTTGCAGCAGAAATGCCAACATATTAAAAATGAGTATCGAAGGGCTATCTCTGAGCGAACATCACTTTTTGAATTTGCGCGAAAACACAAAGCCACGTATTTTGACCAAACTTTACGTTGGCACCTGCAGCTGATAAAATTCTTTGGAACATTCGGTGTAACCGGAGTTATAAGAAAGTCAAATGCTGAACACAACAATGATTAGCTGGTCACACTTACGCATTTTACAAAATTAATTCAGCGACACTTTTTGAAGAGCTTTTTCTACCAAATTTCTCAAAAAGAAAAATAAAACATTACCATTAATATATAACTTTTTTTTAAAAAGATTTTTATAAAATAACCAATATAAAATAAAAAACTTTTTAAATATATCAGTAATGGTCACACTGAGTGCCAATAAAACGTTCTTCATAAATATCGATATATACAGACGTTATATAGGCTTACCATACGTAGAACAGTCACAAATCGTTTTATTTAAATTGACTATTGCGTATCTTAGTTTGTAATTTGTTAATAAAATAGTTTATTATAACAATAAATATGGACTCACCTAGTGCAACAAGTGTCTTGGTGTCCCAAACATGCGAATGCTTACTGCGCTTGCGCTCTCTCAACTTAGATACACACTGCAGGAATTTTCACTCATCATAGCGTCCACCAAAAGAATGTTGATGTAAAATAAGTCATAATACGTCGCATGAAACTCAATTGAAATGCAGCTTATAATCCTTATTGTGGCATGTCTGGCCATACACGGCGTCCAATCCTTCAAGCTGAAACTGCAAGCAAATGTAGGGGAATTGTTCAACTATAAAATCGAGCCACAACTTTTCAACTGGACACACCAAGTGATTAGCGAACAATTTCGCTATCGACCCTCACTGCAGCACTATCCGGATCTGCCCAGCTGGATGCGTTACATGTACAGTCATGAGTACCATGCGGGATTCCTTTATGGCACGCCTCCCATCTCTGCAGCAGGCAAAACCCTCAACTTGGATGTGGTGGCCTTGAATCGACAGAATTACGAGACACGTCAAAGCGTCATTAGCATGTTTGTGGCGCATAAATTTGTGGCACCCAATGTGGTGCAAATGAAGATCGACAACCTCAATTGGGTGCATCTTATGGATCCGGGACGCGTGGAGAACTTACGAAATATATTCCGCAAAGATCTTTGGCCGGGCAGCAAAGAAGATCTCAGTGTGGTCTTTATGGAGTCTGCCGTCAACATGGGCGGTCGTCTGCCACTGCGTCCTCAGCAACGTGAGGGGTGAGTTCATGAGTTGAAATGCTCTTCTAAAGTAATCCTAATATTTCATTTACTTTTCCAGCGTGATCGTTCATGTAGGCAGTTTTGCACAGTTCTCACCGCGTTTGAAGCAACTTCAAGAGGAAGTGCGTCCACTTTACAAGCTGCCAACGTGCACCTACAAACGCACCTCGGTGCAGAAGATCTTCGAAAATGTCGGTTTCAAGCTGGACTGGTGTGCCTTTAAAATGGTTGGCATAGAGACGCCAACCGAGGTGTTGTACCACAATAACGATTCTAAGCATAAGCAGCATCAACTGACAGAGGAGCAGCAGCAGCGTCGCAATGATCGCTGGCTGGGCATTCCTCGCGAGGATGTTCCCATGCGTAATTATATCGATGAGTTTGCCTTTGCCTTTGCCATTCCAGGCATGATTCTGGCGGTGCTTCTGGGCATGCTTTCTGCCGTGCTCTGCTTCCAGCATCACAAGTTGTAAGTGTAAAAAAGCTAACTATCTATTATATTCTTTGATAAGCACTGGTTAAACAATATGATTTGTATCTTACCTTAATTTAACTTTTGAATTCAATATTAATTTCAAATTTTTAAATTTGAATTGTTCGAGTTAGAATTTTAATTTTAGATATACATTTATTTTGATTTCTTACCTCTTCAGTCATGATCCACATTCAGAGTTTTTCTTTGACAACATTTTTCATTTGTGTGAAGAATCGTGCGCCAAATCTGAGAGTGTCTCCGATGATGACAGGTAACTTTTTAGCTTGTTAAATTCTACTAAGTACAAAGCCATTTATCGAATGAATTTAATAAACTGCTTTTTCTTTTACAGCTCTTTACATATGGATTATCCCATGTCTTCCACTGTGCAGATGGTTCAATGCTCGGACACAAAACCAATGCAACCAGTGACAACGCTTAAGAGTCTCAAGGATCCCAATTTTCTGTTGGACAACACGAGCTTGCGCTCCCAGAGGTATATAAACCCAAAATTTAATAAACTTTTTTGTTTAATATGTTCTGTTTTGTCTTGTAGCCCCAACAATAGCTTGTATCAACTAGATAGCGGAGTCGCTGGGATTTATGCACGTCCCAAGCCTCCGCCGTATAAGGGCGGCACCTTGGGACGCAATGGCGTGGACATATGACAATCATCAGAACCCCGGGTGCTGTATTGTTAAAAGTTCGCCTCGCACATTCAAAGAGAAAGCAATAAACCAAAGCAGAAGAAACTCCATTAAACATTGCCAGCGTAAACGTAGGCTTACATTTACATATATCATATAACCGCATCGAAATATCATTAATATCAATTATATAGTGTTGTAATTTAGTTTGAATCTTAGCTTTGTTGCAAATTAAATATATATAAATATGCCATAAAAATAAATGGAATTTTTTGAATAAAGGCGCGCAAGGCAAATACAACGCATGCAACACTGCGTATTTGCCATTCACACTAGGTAAAAATAACGTCAATTCTTGCTACAAGTGATCGATAACAAGTTTTCATCGACTATGAGGGTCATCGTTGTTGCTTTCCCAACCACTGATAAGCTTGTTGATTAGAGAAAGTTGTGTCGTCGATCAAAGCAGTCAAAGTTGTAAATTAAAACTTACGTGTCAAGCGAAAATGGTGCTCGCTTTAATTAGCTCTTTGGAGCAGCTTGTCGACCAATACCAGCTTAATCTGCTGCAATTGATATTCATCATATTTATCGTGACCATCGTGCTCCTGGGCAGTTTAATGACTTTAGTGGAATCGCATCTACCGAATAGCATTAGACAATCATTTCGCTATGGGAAACACAGTCATAAGGGTACCACTGATGCGCTGGTCAATCATCTGGAAGTGCCCAAGGCATGGTTTAGTCACTTCTATGTATTCGCATTAGGTTGGTCGATACTCGCACTTTATTTCATCATTCGTAGTGTCATTACTCAAGAGGTTGCACCAGAATTTGTGCTCCGCTTTCTGGATTTGATGTGCGGGGGACGACACCATCGCCAAGTCCAAGTCGACAGCTCAACGGGACTGCTGGCATCTCTTCTGCTCGGTTTGCAGTGCGTTCGTCGTTTCTATGAGACGAACTTTGTACAAATCTTCTCCAGGCGCAGCAAGATAAATCTTTCCCATTATGCCGTAGGCTATATGCATTACTTTGGCGCTGTGACCTCACTATTGTCTAACACGGCTGGATTTGTTCGTGGCTCAAAGCCAGAGCCTTTCACGCTATCTCATCTATCGCTGCTGCAGTTGAGCTACATCCTCATCTTTCTGTTCGCCTGGCATCAGCAGTATAGCAGCAACATGGTACTGGTGAATCTTCGCAAGAATGTCAAGACAGGCGCCGTCCAGACCGAAGAACATTTGCTGCCATCGCAAGGTTGGTTCAATTTGATCTCATCGCCGCACATGTTCTTCGAAGTAGTTATGTATTATTGCTTGTCGGATCTAATGACGCCCATCCGCACATGGAAGCTCATCTTTGTGTGGGTGGCCAGCAATCAGACAATCAATGCGCTGCTCACACATCAGTGGTACAAGGAGAACTTTAAAGATTACCCCAAGCGAAGACATGCCATCATTCCCTGGCTGCTGTAGAAGATTAGCGGATCGATTTAGCATCAATTACCTTTAACAACGAGACTTATTTTATATTAAATACATAATATAATATATATTTTATATTATATTGTATATAGAGGCAATTTGTAATTTAGTAGTGGCTTTTATTATTAAACTTGTTTTACACACACGTCGAGTACTTGGTGCTTGGTGATTTTGCTTTTTGGAATTTGAACTATAAAACGTTAATAACGATCCACTCTTGAACCCTCGTCATTGAAAGCTGTTGGCCTCAGTCGGTTCTATTTAAACAAGAAACTGCAAAGCGGGAAATTTAATAAAACCAAGATCAATAAGAAACCAATAAACCATTTAGCTTACCTATAAGGATAACCCTGCGCTTTGGAACGGAATACAGAGAGTAAGAAGGAGAAGAATACAGTTAACAAGACCAAACCGGCCATGGCCATAATGCGATTTCGATTGTTCGCCTTCTGTGTGCCCGACTCAATTAACAGAATCATGCCCAGCACAATCATAGCATCTGCAAGAGAATAATCATAAAATATTTCTCTCTTATAAATAACAAACCCAAACCACACAACTCACTTAAGAACATGACAATGTAGGTCTCCACCACCAGCTGGCCCTGCGAGGATCCATGGATGTAGGCAACGCCGCCATTCTGCGTCTTGTGCACCAAGGGTGGTCCTCGAATGTGATTCCACATCTGACCCGAGATCATGGCGAAGCAGAAGAACAACGCAATGGCGCCCCACAGATTCTTGTTGTACAGGAATTCCAGATTGTTGCGTCTGATGTAAAGGAAACTGCCCACCAACGCTACCAAAGTAATCATGGCAACAGTGCCCGAATAGTTTGGTGGTCTAAAGATTCGAATGGTGATATCGGTGCGTTCAGCCACAAATTTCGCTATCGAATCAGCAGCAAAGCCCACACGATGTATGTCCATGGTGTCGGCACCCTTTGGTTTTCCCTTAGCGGGGAAATGCATGAAAACGGGCGCCGTGTTAAGACGCAGCATCTGGAAGACATCGGAACCCTCATCGAAATCGACCATGGCAAAGAAGAGTTTGTTGGAATAGATGGGCGAGAAGCGATATGAGTTGGCCACAATGCTGAACTCATCGTGGGCATGACGACAGATCTGACATTGACGTGTTGGCGCCAGCGCTGTGAGCATTACAACCATCGAATAATTGCGTGGCGTATTCTTCACATATTCACGAAATTTTTGTCCATTGAAACGCAACAGCGGCTTCTTCATGTTCATATCCACTAAGTTTTGCACGCGCTCCGACAGCGTTAAGCCCGTCTGCAATACCAATAATAAACTTATGTAAACAACTACAGCATAATATTAACTTAACCGGCTTTTTTAATTTGCCGGTTTAATTTGAGGTTCTTTGGTTTTTATTTTGATACGAGTGACGTGGCCATCAAAGGAAGACGCTCTTTACCTTCTGTTTACCCTGCGCTGCCACAAAGATCAGGCAGCCAGCGAGCACTATAAGCACACACAGTAGAGTGTGGCGCAGCACCTTCATTTTGCGTTTCTTTTAATTTGTTTAATTACAAATATTTATACAAAAAAAAACCAATCACAGAGTATAGCACTATACAAGTTTTTTTTTTGGTGGCGTGCAGCTGTGTGCTAGCGTTGCCAGACTCTTCACATCAATGCAAGTGTTGCGATAATATCGTTTCCTATGTCCAAGGTTGTTGTGCTTAGCTCTTTTAAAAATGTCGTTAATGCCGTTCATTATTAATTAATTACAAATTTTAAAAATGCTAAACCTTTTACCTATTGTAGGCTTTACTATCAAAGAACTCTGTAATATTGTTATTATCGTTATTAACAGTCAAAAATATCGATAGAATGGCAATACTGCCGGTTAATTTGTCATTCACACAATTTGTTCTGCCGCATTATCGATGTCTCGTGAGATTGCCGTGAGCCCACTCGCGTCATTGAGACGCGTTGTTTCGTCTAAATTTTCTTTTTGTTGTCTTTTAATTTTGAATTGAAATTGCATTTTTGATGCTAAATTATTAGTAAAGTAAGAAAATAGTTGGCCATGAGTGATGTGTTAAAAAACTCACAAGAGCGTTCGCGCAAACGCCGTCTGCTTTTAGCTCAAACGGTGATTTTCCCACATAAGGTTGTTGTTTGCTTTTTGTTGTAACTTATTTAAATTCTACAGCTCGGCTTGTCCAGCGTGGATGAGCTGAAGAAAGTGCTAGGCAATGCCGAAGAAGATGGCAACAATTATGCCGGTGCCGGCGGCAGTCGACAGCTAAATGCAGCTGGTCAACGGGACGAAGAGGAGACAAGTGGGGGCGCATCTTCGTCGTCATCATCGAAAAAGACGCCAAGCGAGATTATTTACAGGGATTCCTCAACGTTCCTCAAGGGCACACAGTCTTCCAATCCGCACAACGATTACTGCCAACATTTTGTGGACACTGGACAAAGGCCACAGAATTTCATACGCGACGTCGGACTCGCCGATCGTTTCGAGGAATATCCCAAGCTGCGTGAACTTATCAAGCTGAAGGACAAACTCATCCAGGACACCGCTTCGGCACCCATGTACTTGAAGGCTGATCTCAAAACGTTGGATGTGAAAACTCTGGGCAGCAAATTCGATGTCATCTTAATTGAACCGCCACTCGAGGAATATGCGCGTGCGGCGCCAGCTGTGGCTACTGTCGGAGGTGCACCGAGAGTCTTCTGGAACTGGGATGACATACTTAGTAAGTCCCTTTAGCCTAAGGGGCCAGTACATTTATTAATCCCGTCTTTTTTGCAGACTTGGATGTGGGTGAAATTGCCGCCCATCGTTCCTTTGTGTTCCTTTGGTGTGGTTCCTCGGAGGGTTTGGACCAGGGTCGCAATTGCTTGAAGAAGTGGGGCTTTCGTCGCTGCGAAGACATCTGCTGGATACGCACCAACATTAACAAGCCGGGACATTCAAAACAAGCGATTCCCAAAGCGGTTTTCCAACGCACTAAGGAACACTGCCTGATGGGCATCAAGGGTACCGTTCGCCGTTCTAGCGATGGTGACTTTATCCATGCTAATGTGGACATAGATTTGATCATATCGGAGGAGGAGGAATTCGGTAGCTTTGAGAAACCCATTGAAATCTTTCACATCATCGAGCATTTCTGCCTCGGACGTCGACGTTTGCATTTGTTTGGTCGCGATTCAAGCATTCGTCCAGGTTGGCTGACCGTTGGTCCTGAGCTGACCAATTCCAACTTCAATGTGGAGCTATATCAAACGTATTTCGCCGAGGCACCGGCCACCGGTTGCACCAGCCGCATTGAGCTGCTGCGTCCCAAGAGTCCGCCGCCCAATAGCAAAGTGTTGCGTGGTCGTGGACGCGGTTTTCCCCGTGGTCGTGGTAGGCCTAGGTAGTCGAACTAATTGTATCGGGTTAAGAGAAAAAGATGTTCACTAGAAGGTGGTCCTGCAATCTGTGTATTCTGTACGATTTGTGTGGCTGCTTCTAAGACTAGACTTAAGGATAAAGATAACGATTAAAAACCTAATGCTGCTAAAGACTCGTGTTGATTTTTTTGATCAGCCTAGCTTATCACTGATGATCTCATTCAGGAAGAGTTTACTCATCCATTACTGGCAGTTCATCATATCCAAGCTGATTATAATGGTAATTGAAAACCTAATGTTGTAGACTGTGATGTTGATTCAGATGTCGCATATAAACATCCAGCTCATCATCCTGCTCGTCATCAATCACTGGTTGCCGCTCCTTAAGCTCTTCTTCATCGTCATCATCGCTGCCATCAAAATACGCATCTTCTTCATCGCGTTCCTGTTGCTTCAAGTCATCCAACAGCACATTGTCATCCACTGCGCTGTAATCGAAGTCCTTGTCCTGGCCACTGAGAAACCGCTCCTTCATAAGTCCCATAAATTCATTGCGCAACAGCTCACGCTCTGCGGGATTATAAAACTCGGGTGTGCTCAACTTGGTGACAGTTGGAGCCATTGTACTGCGACTTGTGGAGCAAGCCACCGGCTCATCATCCTCAAAGCCGCCCCATTGCCGACGACACGCAACGGGCACCTCGCACTCTGTGCTGTTGGCAGGCTCGGGTGTCGGTTCGATTTCTGGCTCAGGCTCTGCTGCTGTTTGCTCCACTTGTTGCAATAGCTCATCGCGTTGCCGCTGTTCCAAAGTGTGCATCAAAATGCCGGAGAAACTTGTGTTGCGAACGTCATAACTGTCGCGTTGTTTTCGCTCCTCTGCGGTCAAGTGTTGGCCAACTAGCTCCTGATACAGCTCGGGAGCACGCTGCATCATTTCGTGCTCGCTGAAGTATTCGCCTTGCTGGAGCAACTGCAGCATCGCTTGATATCTGCGATTTTTTACGCAAACTTTGCGTGTGTGCAGCTTGTGCTTAAAATTTTCGAGCAGCTCGCGTATATCTTCGTTTTGCTCTTCGTGATGCAATATGCTCAATTGCAGAATAGTTAAATAGCTGCCGAATCGTTGTAAAAAGCTTTCACGATTTTTGAGAAACACATCTCGAGCGATTTGTTGCTTCTCCACTAAGTTCAGCTCAGGATCGTCAATTTGCTGGGACTTGAATATAATACTGGCATTCTCAGCCAGAGACTTGAATATGTCCAACAGTTGTGCCGGCAAATCTGCAGCTGTTTCCGACTTCTCCTCGTCGTTTCCATTCGTAATTTGCGTCATGGCAAACAAGAAATTAACTTTTTGTTGTGTAAACAAATGCTTCTTCTTATTGAGTCGCTTTTAAGTTTTCGATTAGTTGCATACTGCTCATGCAATAACAATTGCTCGATAATTGCATACATCTGAGGCTATCGACTATTGCTTCTTCAAGTAGTGACTATCGCTTAGCTTAGATTTGCCATTCGAGTGGAAGCGTGGCCAGCTGTTAGCGGCGCCAGCTGTTTTCTTTTCTTTTTATTTAGTGTTGATTATAAACAAGAGAGGCAACCGCTGTAATCAGTTAAGCGCAATCAACACAATAAAGGGTAACGACGCCTCAACTAGAGCAATATTTATCGCTACTGCAGCGCGCGCGTCGAAATCGCGAATGATGACTAACACAGGCAGCAGAAAAATACCCATTTTTAGATTTTCTTGCAAGCGTTAAAAGAACACGCTACAATGTCGGACATTGATTGGAATTTAAAATGGAATTGGACACAATTCTGTCCGACGGGTCTAAAGCCGTTTGCCAACGATACCAACGATCTGTTGCCATGCTTCCAGAAGACACTGCTGCAGTTTCCTGTCTACTCCATATTTGCGGTAATATCCGCCTACAATTTCGGAGGAAATCACACACAAAGCATATCGCGCAACCGATGTCAGTTGCAATTAATCGCGATACGCATTGTGCTAAGCATTATATTAGCACTGTTGCCCGTATCCAAGATATTTGTGTTCCATCGTGCGGGCATCGATTTGTATTCCGTTGATGTGCTCGTCGTCGCTGCCGAGTGCATCATGTGGCTCGTGCATTGTGGTAAGTTAAAAGCTACTCCCTCCTTTTCTCTCCTTAATAAGCAATTATCACTTATTTGTGAAATTCTTTTTCTGTACGTGTGTCTATAAAAACACACACATCTGAGAGAGTGTAAGAGGTAGAGCTGGCAATATTTTGTTAATAACACGTGTTATTGTATATTTACACACTCATTAAGTTCGTTTCTGAATTCGACCACCTCAGCAGATTTACATCGAAACCACAACATTAGATTATGGTCTAAGATAAAATTTATTCATTTTAAAATAAAAAATCCAATGAATACGTACCCCGATAAACTGTCGTTCTTTTTTAGGCTACCTGCTGACTGCTCGACACTTTGGCACGCTCAGCCATCGCGGCTCGCTGCTGCTGAATGTGGTCTGGCTGATGGTTGTGCTGCTGGATGCAGTTTGGTTGCGTACTAGTCTCCATTTTGAATGGTGGCCCTGGAGCCTGGCCACGCTGCTCTGTGATCTTTGCTTTGCCGCCACCTTGATTCCCAAGGGCAACGCCATTATCTCCACTTCAAATGCGAACAGTCAACGGGATCGTGAGCAGGAAGCTTTGCTACCGCACCGTTACACCTACTTTCACATTGAGCTGAATGAGGCATTGCTTGGTCATGCGCAGGACGAGGCCAATTGGGCATCACGCTTTCTGTTCCATTGGGTGCAGCCGCTGATTGACAAAGGCGTCGCCGGAAAACTGCGCCGCATTGAGGATCTGTTTGATCTACCGGATGCCTTGAATATCACACGCTTAAGCGAGCGTCTTCACTTGGCGTTATCGCATTCGAAGAGTCTGCTGCGTGCCCTGCACAAAGTTTTTGGTCTGGAGTTCTATTTGATTGGCTTGCTGCGGCTGGTGGCGGACGTCAGCAGCTTTGCCGGACCGTTGTTGCTTGGTGCTTTGCTGAAATCCGACGAGTCTAAGCCAACTAATAGTGCTTACTATTATGCCTTGGGACTGTTGGGCTCGACACTGCTGTCGGCGTTGTGTGGATGCCACTTTGATTGGCGCATGTCCATGGTCAGCATGAAGATGCGCGTCGGTGTCGTCAATAGCATATATCGCAAGGCACTGGAGGCGCGTGGCGTACGGGAATCTCGTCCGGATTTGCTCAATTTGATGTCCACGGATGCGGATCGTATTGTCAACTCGTGCATCAGTTTTCACTCCTTCTGGAGCATTCCCTTCAAGCTGTTTACTACGCTCTATTTGCTGTATCTGCAGCTGGGCGTCGCCTTCTTTGCGGGCGTCATCTTTGCGGCGCTGTTAATACCCGTCAACCGTTGGGTCGCCAAGCGCATTGGCATCTACACGGTTGGCTTGATGACGGCCAAGGATGCACGTCTCTCGGCCACCACAGAGACAATGCAGGGCGCCAAGCAAATCAAATCGAACGCCTGGGAACCAATCTTTATACGCAAAATACGTGAACTGCGTCAAGTGGAGATTAAATTCCTGTCGAAGCGCAAATATCTCGATGCCATGTGTGTGTATTTCTGGGCCACAACTCCAGTGCTGATGAGCCTGCTCACCTTCAGCGTTTATGTGCTGCTGGGACACAACTTGGTGGCCTCTACAACGTACACAAGTGTGGCGCTGCTCTACATGTTGATTGGTCCCCTAAACGCTTTTCCCTGGGTGCTCAATGGCCTGGTGGAGGCTTGGGTATCGTTGCGTCGAGTCCAGGAACTGTTGGATGTGCCCAATCTGGAATACTCCAGCTACTACAATCCCATAATGCGTGGCAGTGGTAGCCGCAGTGCCGGCGATGAAGCTGCCAGTGTGCTGCAGATAAAAAACGCAAGCTTTGTGCATGACAGCAATGAGCAAGAGACTGAGACGACTCCCAGTCAGTTTCAACTCAAGGATATCAATGTAGACATCAAGGCGGGTCAATTGATCTGCATCGAGGGACCGGTGGGCGGTGGCAAAAGCAGCTTTCTCACCGCCATCGTTGCCGGCCTGCAGTGCGTCGATGGCGAGGTTTGTGTTCAGGAGGTGACCACAGGCTTCGGCTATGTGCCGCAATCGCCGTGGCTGCAACGCGCCACCATACGCGACAACATTGTGTGGGGTAGCAACTTTGACGAACAGTGGTATAAGACTGTACTCTTTGCCTGCGCTCTCAATGAGGACATTCGCACCTTGGGCGGTGATCTGATGGGCGTGGGCGAGAATGGCAGAACTCTATCCGGTGGCCAGCGAGCACGTGTTGCGCTGGCTCGCGCTGTCTACCAGGACAAGAAGGGTGAGTAGTTTAAATTATACAATTATATCGATTTCTTACATGATTCATACTTTCAGTTTATTTGCTGGATGATGTGTTGTCTGCGTTGGATGCACATGTGTCTAATCACATCATACGTCATTGTCTGCTGGGTCTGTTGAAGCACAAGACACGCATTGTGGTCACGCGCAGCACACAGCTGTTCTTCCACGCCAATCAGATACTGAACATCAAGGATGGTCGCCTGACACCCAGCGATTACATGACGGAGAGCATTGATGTCAGCCAGGATTTCGATGACGATACGCAGGAGTTGATGCAGGGAACCTTGGAGTTGCCAAATGCCGCTGATGCGGACAACAAGAGTGTGGATAGTTTGCTCATGGAGGAATCACGTGAATATGGCCATTTATCGAGCAATGTGTTCAGTTGCTATTGGCGTGCTGTCAGCACTCCACTCGCTTCGGCCGTGTTGCTCTTTGTGCTGCTTATGCAGTTGACGCGCAATTTGAGCGACACTTGGCTGGCCAATTGGGTCACGGAGACAACACTCGATGGACATCCCAATGACACAACGCTACAGCATGTGCTTATACGACCGGGACAGGAGGCATCCAATGAGACCGCACACTCCACGAGTTACTATTTGGGCATCTTTGCGGCCATTGCATTGACCAATTCGCTGGTCACCTTAGCGCGTGCCTTTTATTTGCCTACGCTGGCATCAAAGCGGCCATCTTTCTGCACGAGCAGATTCTGAAGCGCGTCATGTTTGTGAGTATCCTCTGAGAAGTTCATTACCACAATTTATAAATGTTTTTTCTTGTATTTTGCAGGCCAAGTTCAATTTCTTTGATGTCACCTCGGTGGGTCGCATACTCAATCGCTTCAGCTCGGACACAAATACTGTGGACGATTCGCTGCCCTTCATAATGAACATTCTGCTCGCCCAATTGGCCGCCTTATTGGGCTCCTTGTGCGTTAGTCTCTATGCCATTCCCTGGCTGATCCTGGTCGTTATACCGCTGGTGCCCATCTATTTGAATTTGCAGCAACGCTATCGCCACGCCTCGCGCGACATTAAGCGACTGTCCAGCAACGCAATGTCACCGCTTTTACGCACTTTACCGAAACGCTTCAAGGTTTGTCCACCATACGCAGCATGCGTGCCAGCGCTCGGTTCCAGCGTGACTTCCAGGGCAAGCTGGAGGAGAGCACCAAGGCGCAGTTGTCATCGGCCGCCGCACAACAGTGGCTCGCATTGCGACTGCAGTTGTTGGGCGCTTTGTTCGTGGGTGGCGCTGCCATGTTGGCGGCTATAACTTTGGCGCATGCCACAAATCCTGGCTTCGTTGGTCTGTGCATCTCGTATGCGTTGTCCATAACTGGACAGCTGGGTGATTTGCTGCATGCTGTGGCCGGAACGGAGCAGCAGCTAATCGCCGTAGAGCGTCTGGATCAGTATCTGCAACTGGAGCCGGAACAGAATGCCGATGGTAGTGCCGATCCGCCTTTTGGTTGGCCCACCCAAGGTGTGCTCAGCTTCAAGCAGGTGCAGCTCAGTTATCGCGAACACTTAGCGCCAGCGCTGCGTGGCATCAGCTTCGAGACGGAGGCCTTCGAACGCATTGGCATCGTGGGACGCACGGGTGCCGGCAAGAGTTCATTGCTGGCCGCCTTGCTGCGTGTGGCGCCAATCTCGCAGGGCGACATCTATCTCGATCAAATGAATCTAAATACGTTGGCGTTGAGTGTGCTACGCGAACGCATTGGCGTCATCACTCAGGAGCCGTTCCTCTTTGCAGGTGCGATTATTACATTGATGTCTCTCTTTGTAGTTCAAATTTTAATTTTTATGTTTTGCAGGCACTGTGCGTGAAAATCTAGATCCTAGACATAGCTTCTATGACTCGGAGATCTGGCATGCCATCAAGAATTCCGCAGCAGCCACTTTGCTGGTGCAACAGCTGGGAGGACTAGACGGACATATCGATAGTGGCGGCAATAACTTGTCCGCCGGACAGCGGCAATTGTTGTGCCTAGCGAGAGCATTGCTCAAGAACGCCAAAGTCGTATGCATTGATGAGGGCACTTCCTCGCTGGATGATGAGTCCGATCTCAGCATGCAGCAGGCACTGCGAAATGCCTTCAAGAGTTGTACGCTCATCTTTATCGCACATCGATTGCGTGGTCTCCAAGCCATGGATCGCATCATTGTGCTCGATGATGGACGAATTTGTGAGCAAGGCAAACCGCAGGAATTGGCCAGTAATGCGTCCAGCATATTCTTTAGCATGTTGCAGGCACAGGATATCAGTCTGGAGGATTTTGCTAAAGTCGATTAGCAATTGTTGCTGTGTATATTCAAATTTGTCATATATGCTTACTATTTATGTGTATTTATTGTTTACATAATTTCTAATTTTTAAATGTGTATTTTTAGTTGATAGTTTTACCAAAAATATTACATTTATATTTGAGTATTTGTATTCGTATTTATTTGTAATCAGAGATATTACAAAAAACTGAATTCGAAATTACAATTGAAACTATTTTTTTAATAAACTCTTTATAATGTCCACAAAAATGAAATTGGAATTTGCAAATTACATGGAAGTACTTAAATCACTTTTCATTTTGTTTAGTAATGTATCAAAAATTTGGTTGGTAATTTTTGTGTGAGCGTGAATATAAACTTTAACAAATGTTGAATTTTAATGTGTTTTGTGTTGTTGCTAATACTCTTTAATATTTTGATTATGAGTTATTTTTGGAAATGTTTGCGTTAAGCTGGTTTTTAATATAGTTAATCATATTTTCAACCACTTTTCTTTGTGACATGTACAATTAATTTTGGTTAATGCATCAAATTTGTTTAAAAATTTTGTTGCTCAAAATTTGCAAATTTGTTGCTCAAAATTACTTAAGTATATGTATGTCTATTCATTTTTGATTTTGATATTTCGAAACTTGTGTGTGACTCGAACAATTTTCATTCAAATTTGAATTGTCTATAGATTGACATGATTTCTGATCAACTAATGCTTTCTTAACTGTGTGTAATTGACTTTAAGCATGCGGTGTGTTTTTCTTATAAAGCATAAAGTTTTAACTAAGAACTGATATTATATACTGAAAGTTATTTAACAATTAAACTAATTATTGTACAATTAAAAAACAGCAAGCTAAGTGATTAAATAATATTAGCTGGCCCAATGAACAAATTATAATTATTACTTTTCGTATTTGTCAGCTAAGTGATTAAATAATATTAGCTTGCCCCATAAACAAATTGGAGTTGATTAATTTGTTTGTGGTTATGTGAATGTTGTGTTGAGATAAGTATTAACTAAAAAATGAGTGCTTTTGCTGTACTAGAAACTTTAAATGTCTGAGGAGAAAATCTTCTCAATGGGATTGCCAGTGATGTGCTCGAACTGTTGCAGTTGATAAGGCGACTTGGAGAGCATCTCGTTGATGGCGCGCTCATAGAGAGCGGTGTACAAACGCAAATCCATGTTCGTGTGATTCTGGCAAGAAAAGCATTATCAGTATAATTGCAAGTGAATGTTAAAGGATTATTAATGGGGTGTGTGTTAGAATTGTTATGTGCTAGTGTGTGTTATGAGATTAGTGCACAAATGAGACCAGTGATTAGTACATTAGTCCATATTATGGCAAACTCGTACAAATACCTTAAGTTGGAGACGCAGTCCACAAAACGCTAAAAACGCAGCAAAAAAAATGGTAAATCAAACATATTGACCAAAAATTATGCGATTATTGTATAGTGTGTAAGATCGTAGATTTACAAGAACTTGATCTATCCAGTACCTTTAGATCGCGGCGCACCAAGAATATGATGCGACGCAAGTCGTGAACGGGTTGGGAAATATGCTGATAGGATGCGCTCTCACACTTCAAGATGATGGCACGCACATCGATGAACTCACTATGGCAACGCTCATAGAAATATGGATACTGAAATGGTTAAGATAGGTGTTAATATTGCATGCCTTGATGCACAGTATAAATCGCTTAACTGGCTGGATTTTTATCACGCTGAGTATTAATAGCTTTCTTCAATATTGAGGACTTGTAAAGATAGAAATGTGACAAGTATCGAGACATTTAGCTTAACTATCTCCATACTTATTCCAGTTTAAATGTTAAGCATTAAAAAGCGTTGTTACCTCAATATTAAAGATGGTTATAGCTCTTAAATCTCTAGGCAGTCAAGCAAATTATACTCAAGTTGCAATTGAAACTCACATAATTGAGAGTAAACTGCTTTTGAAAGAAACGATCAATGTGCTGTAGCAGCATAATACGATTGCTCAGCTCAACCAATTTGCGAGTCATCTCGCGGCGCAACACACTCAATGGTGTTGAATAGGGTTTAACATCTTTGTGACGACATTGAGCCTTTAGCTTTGGCTGTTGAATTTTGATCGGAGCCTTGGCGGACTCAACTGGCTGTTGCCAGTTGTCAGTTGGCTTCCAGTCCATGGGCTTGCTCTTTGGCGGCGATTGCGATAACTGTGGCTCCTCCACTGGATTTGCCTCCTTTAGCAGCGGCGTGTATGTGCCAGTCTTAAGATATGTGCCATTGGCATTGACACAGCGCTGTGCCTCCTCCGAATCCTTAACCATAGTGTACAAATAGTTCATATTGTTATCATCCAAGTTATCATTATTTACGACAAGTGGATTCAACTCTTCCGGATCGGTGCTTTTCCGTGGTGTGCTGAAAGCATTGGGCCCATTCTCGAGGGTGGAAATGTCGATGCCGTTAAGCGTTTTATTGCTCGAATTGGAATCGCTGCTGCTGTCGTTGTTGTTGCAATTCCTATTATGCATATCCATTTTGGTGAAACTGTTCTTCTGATTCTGCAGCATGGCGTCGAGATTCACAAACGATTTAATGATCATCTCGACCATGGTCAGTGTTGTGATCTGCCAGCAATCAAATGCACCCATAAAACCATCGGGCAGTTCATCCTTAATCTTGTTGAGACCCTCGGGTGTATTGTACACATATCCCTTCAATATTATCCACGAATTGACAATGCGTGTAAAGACGAATATGAAATCTTTCACAGCCCAGGCAATGCCCTGTGAATTGATGTTGGGCAACACTCCATCGGGTCGCAAAAGATCCTGCTTAAGGCGGGCACACAGTGTGTCCATCTTCTTGAAGCACGGCCGCTGACGATGTGCACTTGCCACTTGCTCAGCAATCGAGCTGCCGTAGAGCGAAATGTGCGTGATTTCCTTGAGACGCTGCTTGGGCAACAACACCTCCGAGTTGCGTAGATTGCCCTGCAGAGTGCCATACTGCTGACCATCGCCAATAAAATCAAACAATGAGGTGTTGTTGTTACACGCCTTGCTGCAAATTATGTAAATGTTGGAAGTCTCTTTGAAAAGTTATTTCATATTACTCTCACTAACTTGTCGCCCATCTCCTGCTGTGGTTGTGGCATTGGTGGCGCATCGCCAATGAGATCGGTTTGTGTGCTGGCATCACGACTACGCTTCACAATTCCCTGCGTCTGGGTTGAATTGTCCTTTGTCATCTGTTGCTGATGCTGGGTTCGATTTGGGTTCGGGGCACAACAAAGCACATACAATTGTCCATTGGTGTTCATCGAGGCTGAGGGATAGAGACACAGTTTAGTTCTTAATTAAAGAATCGAATATAAAATATATTGTCTAATTGGAACATATGTTTATCTACATTATTAATTTATAGAAATACCCATACATATATATATTCAATATAAAAGCAATGAATTCTTTCTAAGTTGTGAAATAGTTTAATATACTAAAATAAAGTGTTTTAAAATAATTTATGGAAATTAGGTAATACATTTTCAGGACTCATTTAGAATTTTGGCTTAAGCTTAAAGATGAAACATATCTGCAAACAAGATGAAGTGATCCCATTCACGGTTTTCGGATTCTTGAATCCGTGGTTCTCATTCACGGCATTCAGATTCTCAACATCTCACATATAAAAATTGTAACCGTAAAATGAGAACCGCGAATGAGAACATTTCGTTTTTTTTGCGGATACTTTTTGTTTCTTCGTGAATAATGAATTAGCCAAAGTATAGACTTACCTGAGCTACTGGCATAATACTGAATATTGGGCACGTAGCCAAAGCGTCCCGACTGTTGTCCCGGCGCATACGCATGACTTTGCTGATGCGACGCCTGCGGAGGAGGCGGCGGACAAGGATGCGATAGAGGAGGTGCCGCTTGGGGTGCCATGCCACCGTTGCCCATGTACGGAGGAGCACGACCGGCCTGCGCGTATACTGGGGTACGCATCCGCGGGGAGGGGGCGCTCATGGCCCACGAGCTTTGGGAGACGTGCTCCTGCACATAGATGGTGTCGGTGACCGCCATGCGGGAACGATCCATATAGATGTGTTGTTGGTACATGGATTGCTGACAATGCGCTTCGACGGCCATTGCAGGCAATTGCTGATACATTGGCTGATTGTAGCGCCTGTTCATTTTACATACAACAAAATGGTTTTTCACGCAAATAGATCGAAAAACGCAACCGCACTAAAAATTGCACTAGAGAAAATTGTTATATTAGTTTGCGGTTGATTTATATCGCTAGGCAGCGCACGATTTTCTCAATTTCACTGGATTTATACAAAAAATGTGTTTAAAAATAAAATAAAAACGAATGTCAAGCATTCAAAGTTCAAAAATTAAAAGAAAAAAAAATGACAATTTTGCTCACCGGAAATCGTTGACCGAACAGGACAAAAGCAGCAACGGTAAAAACGAAACAAAAGCGACGGCGCAAAGCTCAAATTGCGATTAACCAAATATCGGTAAGAATATCGATATCGAATGGAATTTAAAATACACTTAGAAAATGCTTTTTATTTTTTTTTAAATATTATTTTACATTTAAGTTCTCCAAACAAATGTAGATATTGTATTTAACTGAATAAATTAGTTTAAAAATAAGCAGTTAAATATAATTAATGTTAAAAATTCTAATAGTAAAACAAGTTTAATAAACTGTGCATAAGTACGTGCATAACATATTTAAATATTAAAGTATAAATTTGAATTTTTAAATCATATTGGGATGGAAGTATCGATAATTCGTCATGTGTTGACTGTCTTTGTATCGATATTAATGATTGACGCATTCGCTGTTAATTACAGTATGTGGTAATGTTAAACAGCTCTGTTACGCTCATATCAAGAGGAAGCATTACATTTACTTTTTCTTTGCAAAAACAAAAATATTGTCAGAAAAAACTTAGTCAAAATGACAGAAGTAGCGAAATTTGCGGAACAAATAACAAACGATAAGAATAATACAAATGTGCGCTGCCAGTTTTGTAACAGTTTGATGCTGAAGGCGCACGAAGGAAAATACTGCGAGCAAGAAGTAAGTTTTCTCAGACCAACGATTGCGGCTTGTGCTAATGCACCGACTTCTGAATTATTTTCTAGATAGATGTGCCGCTAATGGTGCAAAGCAAAGACAACGCAGCCGAATCATTAAGCACAGAGACTCTGCGTAATTTCTGGCAGATCGATGATATGATGACATTCGAGAACATCGGCTTCTCCCACACCGTCGATGGACGCAAGTTTCTTGTCTGCGCCGACTGTGAACGCGGCCCCGTTGGATACCATGAGTTGGCGACCAAGCGCTGTTATTTGGCGCTACAGCGCGTTGTGCATTCGGACAAATAATTGGCGACTGGTCACACTCGCAATTAACATCCATAATGTACTGCCACACCTCGATTGTAATTTAAAAACATAACTAGCAAGCAGGAAAGAGTGTGTATTATAATTAAGTTAATTGGTTCGCATTCCGCATAGAACGCATACACCATCATTTTTGTTTTTATTTTTTTTTTTATATTTATTGTTTTTCGCTCAAACATTTTACAATTTTATTGCATTATAATTATTGCATTTAAGGAGGAGATTCAGAACTAAAAAAATAATGGTCACTATAAATGTTGTTTTTGTGTGGCTTACAAATTGTTGTAACTAAAATGTACTTTGTATGGTTTTTCTTTTTTTTTGGTATTTGCGGTTTTCCCAATTTCCCTTATGCGCCCTCGCTGCAACTTTTCCTAGATTGTAGCTAAGGGGAATCCCAATAGGATCAATGGTTCTTTGTTTTAAGTTTTCTTTTTTTTTTTCTTTGGCAGTTGGTTACAACGAGTGTTCAATTTGTATGGGGAGCGTGATTATCGCTTGGCCTCTGGCGATGTCCATTAAGCGTGTTTTTTTTAGCTTAACCTAAATGGTTTGATTGGGGATTGAATTCAATTGGTTTATATCGTTATCATTATAAATTTGTCTAGAAGATTTGTATTATATTTATGAAAATGTTTAGCAATCATTGTTGATTTGTTATTTTTTAAATACTTTTTGTTTAGCTTTCGTTTGGTTTGTTAGAAAACGTTCTTATGAAAATAAAAAAGGGAACTCAGAGCAAAAGTGTTAACATTTTTTTTTTTTGTATATGTATGTACTACTAAGTTTTCGTTATATGTTTTTTTTTTTAATTTTTATTTTTATAATCTTAACTACAACGTTTCATTTGATTAAATTTAATCATTTACTTTTATAGGGGGGGCTTCGAATACTTTTCATGTTGTAATTACGGTAGGTTTTTGTTGTTGTTGTTGTTGTATTTCTATTATCATTGCTGTTATTAAATACTTTAGTTTCAAAATCCATATTATTGTAATGACATAATTTTATTGGCCAATTGTTGTTTGTTTCTTTTATATACACTTAAAAATTTGTTTCTTTTTGTTTATAAAGCTTTTGCCATTTGACATTGTTGCTGAAATTAAACTGCAAGAGAAATACTTGGTGGGATTAAAGATTTAACAATGCTGAAAGAGTAAAATTCTTACCAACTGTAGCAACTGGTGGAGCATAAAGTTTTTGTTGTTTGGGCTTTTTGTTTTGTAGATCAATGTGAAAAGTTAAAGGACGAACTGAAAGGTTCAACAGAGCAGAGGTATGAGGAAAAGTAGAGAGAAAAATAAACATAAAAAACAACAGAATTGTTCAGCTAAATTAACGCTGCAGCCACTTGAAGGCGCTCAATATGAGGCCAACGGTGCCAAGCATGCCCAAAGCCGAGATGCCGCTAAGCGCAGAGGCGCCGTTGCAGTTATCGGTATCACAGGAGCAGACCACCTGTCGGCCACCAAAGCCGGCGCGCTGATAACAGTAATTGGTCGATGTTTGATTATGGAAACCGCAGGTGCGTATCACACGGCTATCTGGTGGCACTGTAAATACCCAAGACAAAAAAAAGCGACGATCTTTCAGTATGCATCTAAGAGTTGTTTACTTGAACTTACGGCTATTCACGGAGAACTCAATGATCTGTGTGATCTTGCGACAATAGGTCGGTATGCCCTTGCCGCGTGTCGAGTAATCCTCCTGGCAGTCCTTCAGCAAATTATCTGGGGGTATATCCAGCGCACAGTTGGCGTCTTTGTGGCTGTTGCAGACAAAGCATTTGATGGCAGCGCCTGAAACAAAAAATGCATTAATTATTTAGCTATTTTCTTCGTGTTCCTGAAAATGTCCTTCATTTAAAGTTGATAAAAGAAAAAAAAAAATTAAACTTGAACTGTTTAGTGATGTTGATAAATTATCTAAATTGGTTAGTTGTCCATAAGGTTCATCAAGTCAACATCATCAGGAATTGGAATAGGAATATGATAAACAAAATTTAAATTCTGTTCCTGGATTCCTCATCTAGGCAGCAACAATCAGAGTAATCCTGCTTGTGTCAATTAAAAATGTACAATTGCAATACAATTGCAATATTTACTTAGTTCGCATACGCTTAACCTTAATTGTTAAACAAAGAGAATAAAACAAGTGTAAACAAATATCCGCGACACTGCATTGAGCTCTTTTTGATTGAGTCGTTGACTTAGCTAAATTGAATTTAAGGTCGTATGCGACACGACACGAGATTCGCATTACTATCCGACAAATAACAACAAATACGAGTATGTTATGCTTTTGTTTATGAAATGTACCTCCGCCTCGATTGCTCACACGTTGCTTCTTCTAAGTAACACTCCCTGCCATTCCTCGTTTATTATGCAATTGATATGCGCTTTTGCCACACGCTGTGCCAAAAATGGCACATTGCAACCAAAATGAACAGAAAAACAAACAAGTGATGGCAGCAACGCCTCCATTAGAGTCCGCCTGTTAGGCCTGATGGTAATTAGTGGGAAACTGACGTTCGCTTCCATCAGAGTTTACTTGTTAATGGACTTCAATAACTGACTTTGCCACCATCCCCCCAAAGCAAAAGCAAGAGGCCCAGTTTCTGGCCTCCAAGTGTGCTTACATAAGGCGCATTGTTGTCGAGTGCTCGGCCAGACAATGCACAACACAATATCTAAGACAACGAACTCAAAAGGCGCACAAAAGGTAGCTCAACGCCCCTTTGAGATAGTTCCTAGAATATCATGTGTCCTATAAATATTAAGTATACGCATTAAGCAAACATTAAAGCAGTTTAATGTAATTACTTTGCCATTCTAATGGCAAAATTGCAGTGACCGACTAAAAGGTTTGCTGTTTTTTACAACACCAATTGATTTCAATATAAAACTAAATATATTCAACTTGAGAATTATAATGAAATTGTAATTCTTACTTCAGACTTTTATGTTTTTTGCTTCTCTGTCTTTCATTTGAGTTGTTCGTCATGTTTAATTGTAGTCAATAAATGCTGTTGGGGAATTCATTGATTGCTTTGCCTATAAATTGATTTATTGAGCTATACGCTATGCCTACAACTATGCTATATGTATTCATGTGCATATCTAAATCGGTTCCTTATCTTCTATTAATAACGCTGTTCGTGCTTTATGTAAGTGCGTCGACTTGAGGCACAGTTTGTGGTGATTGCAAGGGAGGACGAGATGGAAGGAAGCATTGCATTTGGCCCCCAAGCCTGTTAACCAAATGACAGGCAGGGCAAATGGAGCAAGCGAGTGTGCGCATGTCCCACATACACACACACGCAGTTGAAAGAAAGGCAGGCGGCAGGAAAAACTGCGAATTAAGATGGGGATTAGATGGTCGCGACTTTTTCTCTCTCTCTCTCTCTCTATGTCTCTATATGAGATCTATGACAAGTGGGACTGCATATCGACACTATGCTAATGGTATACGGATAGTAAAAGTGCCAATTAAATGAAAGGACTATTCGCATGTCACAAGGAACTACAGAATATTTGGGTGAATGGGGTGCAATGAATTCAGCGGTTTGGGGGCCCAAAAAGGCGCCATTGTGGCCGGCACTGACTGGCGTCAGGGCGTCAGTGTGTCATATTCTCTCTCTCTCTGTCTCTCTCGCTCTCTCTCTTTCTCACACTCTCTTTTTCGGGGGCAATGCAGGACGTGCTCAGTGACAGAGTTAAAACTTCCACTCGCTCTTTCTCTATCTCACACACTCTCTGTTTCTTTGCCGTGTACGCATTATGTAATCACAAGCAGATTTCCCTTTTTCTTTTTCTTTTGCTTTTTATTTGAAATTTAAATTGAGTGACTTTGAATTTGAATTTTTCCATTTACCTTGCTGTACGGCAATTGCCAAAATGAGCGCGCTAATCACATAGATGTACTGCATTTTGATTCAATTGGATATATTTGAAACGATTGAAAAACACACAGTTTAAAGCTCTTTGTTTTTAATAATATTTTCACACTCGAATGTTTCGATTTAAATGTTAACTTCTTTAGGTGTACTACTCCTCTTTTTTTTTTGTCAAACACTTTTTATGCTGCTGCAAAGAACAAGCGATAAACGGCGCTAGGCGACAACGAGAACGTCACAACGACAACAAGCGACTGAAGAACTGGCGACGCAGCTTGCCCGACAAATGTGGAACGAATAAGCAGATGAGCACTCGGTCAGATAGCCTCACAAACGCAGCCTCAGCCACAGTCACAGCCACAGCGTCTAATGGTCGTTGAGCTTTTGAGCGAGCTTTTGCGGGCTCATGCTATACAGCGCGAGCTTTGCGGTTCTCTGAGAGTCCTGTGGCTCTCACAAGGAGAGACGATTTGCACAGGCCAACATAAAATTTGGTGCTTGCGATCTATGCAAATGAGGCAATTAAATTGTAATTAAGCACAACATGTCGGAATTGGATTTGAAGCTATTCTTAACCCTGAGCGCCACTAAAACTAAATGGCGAGCGAGACATTTTTGTTTAAATCGCACGTGCATCAACGTAATAGTGTCTGGAGCTGTGTAGCTATGTTCCATTGCTTACTGGTGACATAAATCTATCTGCCCAGCTTATTAATTAAGCTTAATCGTAAGTTTCCTTTAGCCTATCAAGTCGACAACCGTCGTCAAGTCGTTCGAGTCGCAGTGCCAATTGAGATAAGCTATTTTTTCTTTTTTGTGTGTGTCTTCTCTTTTTTTTTTTTTTTTTTTGCAATTGTGCGTTGCTTTTGTGCCTCAATTAAAGCAAAAATTGCAGACCCCCCTCAATCTCAGTTCGAAACAAATCCCAATGTGAATTCAGTGCCTTGCCCTTTTGATTTTGCATCTCACTCATGCAATACGCCGCACACTCACTTGCTCGCATTCTGTCTCGGTCTGGCTCACTTGAGCTGCGCTTCAATTGATGTCATTACCACTTTCATTTAAGCGTCGAATTTCTATAAATAGTATTTTACAGCTTACTCTAGGGTTAAAGTACGCCTAATCAAAATGCCGATAAGCAAATTGTTTCAATTTAACGGATTAAGCTATGACCGCTTAAAGCTTCGTAGCGCACAAAAGCTTTAAAGCGCACATCAAAAGCTTGACTGTTTGGCATGAGAGACTTAGCTAAGCAACTAACAAAATACTGGTTCTTTATAGCTTTGAAAATATACCGTTATTCTTGTGTAGTCAGCTCAATGAACCTAAAATGCCTTAGCTGGATGAAGTGTTGTTGCTTTTGCATCATCATTTGCTGTTGCTCTTTCTTTTTCTTATGCATATTGACAAAGCAAAGCAGCTTCTATGACGCCTCAGCACATTTTCTGCAATTAATTATCAAAGCTGTGAAAGAAGAATGGGAGGGAGGAAGCGAAGGTGGCGCTGGAAACAAATCAAAAGCAAACCAGTTTTAGCAAACAATAACAGTACAGATCACTCCAACTTACACACACAAACACATGCATATACTTATTTACATATGTTTGTATGTATTCATATAGTCGCAAGACCGCGCAAGGGAATCGGAAAGATCACCTGTTTGCTCGCGAAGTACTACGAAATTGTTTTTCGAGAGTTCCACTGAACCTGCCAGCTGGAAGCTCAGTTCTTTCTTCATTAGCAGGCAAGGCACATGCCCAAGAAACACAAATAGAAGTTTAACATTTATTATTGGATCGCACATCAAAGAATACGTCTGTAAATTCGTGAGTTTAAGTGCTAATAAAAGCAAACACGCAATAGAAAAAGCAACAAAAAAAAGAAAACATAAAATACAATTAAGAAAATATAACATATACAAATGTATGTATGCATGTTGTAAATTGAATTAATATTGAGAAAAGGTTAGCTGGTTAAACTTTTTTAAGTATCTAATTTAAAGTTGAATATTGAAATTTTGAACATATTTGTTTGCTTGTTAAAAATTTGTAAAATATAATATTATAGTAACTTTGTGAACTTTTAAAAGAACTCGTTCTCTGACGCTTTTTTTTTCTCTTGTACATTTTCAAAGCAATTTCTTTTGCGAACCACCTAAAACCAATTTCAACTGGCAACTGTCGAATACGATCCATGGCACAACAGTTGAGAAATGCTTATCACCGTAATAATTTCATTTAGCTATGCAGAAATTCTTGCTCAATTACATAATTGTAAAAAGCAAAAGCATATTTATGAGTCATAAATCTTTGTAAATTTAAAAACATTTTGTATACAACTGTGTTTATCACGGTATAGAAATTGATATATTTGTTGTTGTATAAAATAATTATAACAAATGCCGTGATCGGCGGACTTGAGATAAGCCTAAGATTTCCGGTCCGTTGGAATTACAAGCAGCAGACAGTTATTGAATTGAGTTTTCTGCTTTGACATCTAGATGAAACCAAAGTGACTGAGTTTCGGTAGCCGAATACCAGTTTTAACTAAAACAAGTCGCTGATAAGAAAATTGTGCTTAGTTGTTTAGCGTTCTACAATTGCTATCAACACTTTCCACTGTCACCGGAACATAGTCTGCAACACGGCATAAATACAATAACATATTATACAAGGTCTTGGCAAATGTTGGTCATCACACCGGTTTAAGGCGGCTCCATTCATGCTAGCTAATACAAACATAATCAACTGAGGGGGAGGAACTCCCTGTCCATCTCTCTTTCGCTCTCAGTTCTATTTACATGTTGTTTAGGCCACTTTCAATGTCGACCCCGAAGCGGCGATCCAGTGACGGAAGTTTTTCCACAGCTTCTTTTGAAAACCGTCTATAGGCAAAAGCCTTTGCTCTTTTCATACTAGCTACTGCTATTATACCTGGGGTGTTTAGTGAAGAAAGGTATTCCCATTAAGTGGCAAGCGAATGTGCAACTTATTTTCGAATCTATAATCTGTGTACTAGATATACATACATACTTATATGCTGACCTAGATTAATAAGGTAAGGGCGAGCAATGGAATTTTTGAGAATATTATTGCGGTCGAATTGTAAGTAAAAATCCTTAGTCATCTCAAAAGAATGAATGACGCGTATTCTGTAGTTAATCAGATTTGATTACACCTTTCGTACTTGTTAATGCTGCTTTTGTGCCTCTCTCTCCCAGCCGCTCTCTGCCCCCCTCTCACGTCTCACTTTCTCTCTCGGTTGCTTGCACACACGCATGCAATGTTCTCAGCCACACTTTGTCTGTGTAATCTGTAATCTCGTCTGTCGTCTGTCGCCTGTCTCTCTGCTGTATTTTTTCGTTCTTTTTTTTGTATTTGTATTTGTGTTGATTCTTCTTCAGTCGCGTTCGCGTTTTCCAAATCAATCTGTTTTGAAAATGCAAACCAAGTTTTCAGATTCATCTGAACGGTGCACGCGTCAAGTTGTCGCCAGCTGAGCTTTTTCTCACATTCGTAATAACAAAATAAATACACATATTAGTTGTGAGTTTAATTGCACTCAAAAGTGACTAAATTACCATATTTGAATTAATGAATAAAATTTAATTAAAGTGATTATACCGAAAAGACAAATAAAGTGCAGTTTAATATAGTGAATTTAATATTAAAATAAAAATAAAAGATTTTTCATCAAACTTTCATAACGAAAAAATTTCCAACTTTTAAAAAAATCCATGAAAGTAAATAACCATATTTTTTGGTAACCAAATAACATTAATTTTTCGAGTGTAGCTCCAAACTAACAACTGTGAATGTTAAAAGTATTTGTTTTACACACAACTATCGCTTATCTCTGTTCAAGATTATTTAAGCTTTGCTAATTGTGCTAATTACCATAAGTTAAGATACGAGAACCTTAACTAATCTGTCAACAATTTTTCCCCCTTTAGATAATCACATGGCACTGTAATTGACTGCACAAAAATCAGATCAAAAAACCACAGAGAAGACTTCGCAATCAATTCTCAATTATTTCGGAAGAAGAAGTCACGAGACAACGATGCCAGGCATAATGTCAACGAAGCTCGTCTACTTTGTGTTTATCGCCTTAACAGCGAATTTCTTATCAGGTAAAATTGAACATATTCACCGACTTACTAATATACCAATTAATTATATACATTCTTATAAATGGGTATTGTTTTTTGGCACAGAATTGGGCATAATTGTTAGTTAGTTTCTTTGTTGAATTTAATAGAATTTGAACACAATACAAGTTAATCATCCAATAACACTTTATTGGCTTTTTTTGGCTATCAAATCGATTGGTTTTCCATTCAGTCTCGTCAAGCGTTGGACGCTCTGATGCGGAAAATGATGCCAACACTTTTCAATTTTGAGCAGCCGGATGAATCATGTTGAGGCATTTTTAGCCAATAAATGGCAGAATTGAACAAAGCAATTCAATTTTGGCTTTGCACTTTAATTAAATTACGAGCAGACTTCGCAAGCACATTTCGCTATTTCATGCTTTAAACCTTTAACGTTTCTGATTGCATTTATGTAAACCCAATGAAATTGATAGATTCCTTAATGACATTATTATATTCATTATCAAACATGTCGAACCAAAATTCCTTGGCACAATAATGTGTAAAAATTATTGAATTAATTTAATAAAATCAATATGGTTTGCTCTTTATAATTTTATTTTACTTTGCAACTTTCGATTATTTGTGTAAGTAATAAATTAATTGATTATTAAAGATGACAAAACAAAATTCCTTGTCATATTAAAAAGTAAAAATTATTGAACTTATGAAAATAAAATCAATTTGGTTTCATATATGTCAAACCAAAATTCTTTGGAACATTTAAAAAAAAACACAAATTATTGTGCAATTTTTGGTTATTTACTTAATTAAATTCAATTGTCAAATAATTATAATATATTTATTTACATATTTGTCAAAGCGAACTCCTTTAGCAAGAGGAAATGGCTAATAATGGATTTTATTTATATAAATACTACTATGCAATTCGGAAATTGAGATATAAATAAAATTCATTATTATTTTCCTTTCATTTAATTAATTATTTTTATACATTTTAGTCAATATATTTTTTTTTAATATTTTGTTTTTAACAAGATTCTAAAGATTTTGTGAAATAAGATATATTATATTTTATTGCGAGTTTTTATACCCGCTACCCATAGGGTAGAAGGGAATTATAACTTTGTGCCGACAGGAAATGTATGTAACAGGTAGAAGGAGGCATCTCCGACCCTATAAAGTATATATATTCTTGATCAGCGTCAACAGCCGAGACGATATAGCCATGTCCGTCTGTGTGTCTGTCCGTCCGTCCGTCCGTCCGTCCGTCCGTATGAAACACTGGATCTCAGAGACTATAAGAGATAGAGCTATATTTTTTCGACAGCATTTGTTATGTTTGCACGCAGATCAAGTTTGTTTCAAATTTTTGCCACGCCCACTTCCGCCCCGAAAATCAAAAAAATCGAATAACAAGCGTAAATTTAAAGCTAGAGTTGCGAATTTTAGTATAGATAATAATTACTATAGTAGTTATGATTCCTTGGTTTGGTTGCGATCAGATAAAAATTGTCGAAGTTATTAAAGAAATACAATCTGGTATATTGAGCCGTCTATGGTATATTTTGAATGCGGTACTATATCGTTATACCACACTTACCATTTGGTATATTTTTAGTATTTTTGCAGTATATTTGGTATATTTTGAGAGTAATACCGCAAAATATATTGCTTTTATTCAAAATGGGTAGCGGGTATCTCACAGTCGAGTACACTCGACTGTAGCTTTCTTACTTGTTTTTGCGTATTTCTTTGACGTTTTCGTTTAAAGAATTTAATGCTGATTCTTTTCTTGTAGTGTGAATAAGTACTTCCATATGCTCGTCAGACAAGCACATTAAAGGCGTTAAATTATTGAAGCTATTTAGTGATAATAAGCAGAGCAAATACTTGCACGGTCGCCTGCTTAACCCTTACCCTTGCCGTTGCCCACGACCTTACGTCAGCTTCCCCCGCTTGGCTTTATCATTTGAGAATGCGTCTCATTAGCATCCAATTGTCAACTGAAAGACGGCATAGTGTCTCTCTCTCTCTCTCTCTCCTCCACTGTCTCTTTCTCTCAATGAGAATTTGCAAATTCATGTCTGTGTTGCTGTTGTGTTGTGTTGAAACCACAAGCCGCATGAATATGCAGCAAAAAACGGTATAGAATGGAAATGGGAATAGTATTGTGAAATGTGAAAATGCAAAAATGCCAAATCTCGAGTTTCAGATCTAGGGTCTTAAATTCAAATGCCAACTTGCAACAGCAGTCGCATTTTTATGGCAGTTGCTTTTCTTTTTATTAGCGTCGTATTCAATGTTTCTGTGCGGCTTAATTACCCAAAGGTGAAATAACTTGACTCGACCACACACATATATACGCATACACACACACACACAGATACACCCCCAATTCAGCACTTCATGTTAGCTGAGTAGGCCAAATACCCGTAATTTCCTTTTACTTTGGCAATGGCAAAAAAATTGCGCATACGCCCCGTAAAACGTCTGACACTCGACATTTACAACAACTGACAGCATTTAATGCTGTTCATTAAATGTTCTACTTTTCGCGCCAGTTTGAACTTTACCAACTATTCTTGAGTTATGCCTAAACAAAAAAAATGAATTTATGGTTTTTATTCAGTCTAGGAGTTGAGATATGTTTCTTAGCAGTTGTTAGGGTATCTAGGCATTCGGATCGAGTTCGAGTGTCACTTGCGTGCCAACACAACAAAAAATCGAAAGCGAGCTCGAAGCACTCGCTGTTGACATGCAATTATTAGGCTCAATGCAGAGAGTCTCTGACTTGGCCAGCAAAACTCAGACAGTCAGTCAGTCAGTCAGTCAGTAAAACAGTGTTTCTCTTTTAATGCCCGCTACCTATAGGGTAGAAGGGTATTATAACTTTGAGCCGGCAGGAAATGTAAGTAACAAGCATGAGATGACATCTCCGACCCTATATATAATATATTCTTTATCAGAGTCAACTGCCGAGACGATCAAATGTCCGTCTGTCTGTCTGTCCGTCTGTCCGTATGAACACCTAGATCTCAGAGACTATAAGAGATAGAGCTATAATATTTTTTTCGACAGCATTTGTCATGTTTGCACGCAGATCAAGTTTGTTTCAAATTTTTGCCACTCCCACTTCCACACCCGCAAATTGACAAAAATCGAATAAGAAGCTTAGTTGCTGTGGCAATTTGGTATATTTTGCACTCTATAGTATATCTTGAATGTATACCAATCGGTATATTTCTAGTATTTTTGTGGGATATTATTTTGGTATAATTTGAATGCAACAACCATATCAGTATACCAAATATACGATTTGACACATATTCAGTTTTATGTTGATATATTTTGAGAGTAATACCGAAATGTTTTGTTTTTATTCAAAATGGATAGCGGGTATCTCACAGTCGAACACACTCGTCTGTAGCCTTCTTACTTGTTTTTTGTTGTGCTTAGTGGCTGACAGCCAATGGGGGCTAATAAAATAATTTGCTGTCAAGATGTCGGGATGTCTGAAAAGGGCGAGGGCAAAGCTGTCACTTCGCCCTCGTTTTTTTGGAATGTCATTGTTGTACAATTTCGCTGATAGATTGCATTATTCATTATTTATTTATGCAGTTTCGGCCATTCGCTGTCATCAGTGCAATTCGCATGAGAATGCCGATTGCGCCAATCTGTTGGTGAAAACGCCACGTGCCCAACGTGACGATCAATATCTGAGGGAATGCACCGGACAAGGCGGCGGCGATCAACAAGCGTTCTGCCGGAAGACAATCATTAAGTTGGAGCTGTACGATGAGCATCGTATTGATCGCAGCTGTGGCTGGATAGCGGAGAAGACGCCCAACTCGTGTTTTTCGGCCGACAACGAGGGCTTCAAGCAAACGATTTGCACCTGCAGCGACGACGGCTGCAATGGAGCAACTTCTCTGTCTGGATTTGGTGGAAGTCTCATCACATCGCTGGGTTTAGCGATGGTGCTGCGCTATATGCTGAGACACTGATTTCCATTTGCCATTCCATCGTTATCATTGAGAAATTGCAAAGATAAATTGTAATATAATTGAAATATTTGTGCATTAGACATAAGCTCTATAATTTCACATTTAAGTAGTTTGTATTCGTATTTGTATTTAAATACTATATTAAATGATGAATACTGTATTCATCTCTTGATTTCTATACGATTTTTGCACTTACTTTAACTGAGTTGAGTCAAAACGTATTCTCCATACAATAGAATATTTATTGGAAAACATATGATCGAAATATGTCGAACTCTATTTGTAATAAAAATGTTAATAAGTAAATAAGGAATTTATTTGGATTTTGGCCAAGGTTTCGACAGCTGTGCAGAATGTCTGCAATTACATAAAATACAATGCGTAAAGTGAAAATCCAAATAAATCGTGCTCAGTTTTTTTTTTTTTTTTTTTTTTTTTTGGTGGGGCAAGTCATGCGTATAGAGAAAACAAGGCACGCTCTGTCCAAGGACTCGCCCACATGACCCAAAAAAGAAAAGAGAAACAAGAACGAAAAAATAAAAACGGTTCTGGCCAACAGTTGATGCCAAAATGTCTGCACAATTGTTTTGTGGCCCAGTCACAGTTACGCAGCGTCATCGCCAGCCAAAACTAATAGCATAACTTTGTGTGCTTTCCAATACCCTTCAGCGATTAACCAAATACGAGGGTATACTACGGGTATAACATTTCATTAACGCGCTTCAGCTTTGTTTATTTGGTATTATTTTCTATTTCAATATAAAACTAGTCTTATATAAAATAACATATTTACATAAATGTTACAGTTTTAATGCATGATCATTTTATTTTCATTTATATCTCCATCAATCTTTGATTTTATATTTTTTCTAGGGCATTTATTATTTATTTGTTTTAATATAATTATGAAAGTCAGCTTGTTTATTTGACATATATTTCATATATGTACACAGTTATAAAAAATAACCTATAAAATATTTTCGTGCTTATCTTGAAAAAACTGACATTCCACAAAATGCAGCTTTTTATGAAAATTGATAACTAATAGTAAATTTTTTTTTTTTAATTCACTTTTCTACTCATTCCGTTTATTTTATTTTATGTATTCTTTTTTATATTTAAATAAAAATATATTTCCGTGTTCTTATTCATTTTTATTTATAATATACATATATACATATACATATACATATATCAATTAAATGATATTTTAATGGATTTCAATCATTTATAGTACATTTGTTGAGTGATTTTTACTAATTTGTTTTTATTTTACTTTACGAATTTTGTAGTTGCTATAAATTTATAAAAGTTTCGAATTGCAAACAATCGTTTCCCATTGTTTAGGGCATCTTTTACTTTAGTAAAATAGTTGTACTTGATGACAACAAGGACGAAACAGCACACACACACACACAGTTGAAGGAGTTGCTGCTGTTGCTGCAGCAATTGCTGGCTTCGTTACATTTGTTGTTATTTGTCTTAGCCCAGATACTCGTGCACATACTTACAAATTTGTGCGAACTACGTGAGCTTCATTTTCAACGAGTATACCCTGTGTCCGCATGCGTTTAATGGGTATTTGAATGGGTGTGTTACTTGTTAACAGAAGTACATGCATTGCATTGCACTTTCTATGGCGAAAGGGTATTTCGTAGTCGTTCAGCGGTCAGCATAACTCTCACTTATTTGTGTTGTTGTTTTGCGGCGTCAGTTCAAATAGTTTTTGGCTGCCTTTGTCTAGCAAGAGTGTGCGTGTGTCTGTGTGTGTGAATGAGTGATAGTGTATGGGTGTGTGTTAGAACATATATATTATATGTGTGCGTGTGTGTGTGTGTTTGACTGCGTGTGCGTTCGTCGACAGCCTGACGCCAGCTGAGCAACAGCAAACGCAGCTTCCGCTTGATGCCAACATCCTCTCGCTTTCTCTCTTATTCCACTCGTTTTCCTATTCGCCACACTCACACACCCATACACTCCCCCTCGGTTGAGCAATGTGTCTTTCTTTCTTTTATTTGCGTGGACAGTTTGGCGCCAACATAAAAAACATTGATTTTGAATTCTGTTCTTGCGACAACAGCAAATGTTTTACTTATATCGTTGACTCATTGGGGTGTGCGTACTTCAACTTTAATGTTACACTCTCTCTCTTTCTCCTTCTCTCCCTCTCTTTCGGCAGCTGCTTTCCCACTTGCTGTCCTGTTCTCTTTTCGTCTGGAAGGACTTTGTGTTGCAGCTTAAGACAACAGAACTCTTATTCGGCGCCACACCGAATTATTAATTATGCAGCTATAAAGCGATACTTATAACATCACTTTTGCTTCTATGCCGCTTTATTACTTCTTCTCCAGTTAAAATGATGACTCTTCTTTAAGTTTCCATACGAACATTTATATGATTCAGTAACGAGAGTATGCAAACAACTTTATTGATTTCCTTTGGTTGGAATAACTCACACTTCATTGCTTGTTGGATTTTAGAATGCAAACAGTGAATTTCTATTACGTTTCCATTCGATTTCCTATTGGATACGCAAAAGATTTTCAATTGGACTGTATGTTAATCATAAAGTTTAATGTTTTTTGTGTCAAAGTAGATTGAAGGCGGACGCTTAATTGGCTGCGGTCCAGTAAAATTCCGTAACACTCTGCGTATGCGTAATGAAACTCAATTACGTTTTTTTTTCTCAGTAAACCAAAACCGTAGTAAGTGGGCACTTTTCCCCATACAAAAGAATTTCTTAAATAACTTTTAACATTTTTGTTCGATCGCAACAAAATTTTCAGGAATCATAAAGACTTTAGTTATCATTGAAAGTATCAAAATTATTTTATAAATGCATATTCAGAGAGTCTTAAATATGTCTCCAAAATATACGGCTCCTATATTATAAATATTTAAAAACAGTGCAAGTTGTTGATTATTTGAATATATCATTAATGCGTGCAATTAGACAGTTTATTTTTTAATATAAATAAAAAAAAGATATTTCGATTATATATTTTCATTCCAAAACACAATAAATCCATAAACACTTACAAACTACTCAATTCATAATTCTTGGTTTAACGTGAAAATCAAACTAGAAATGTTCTACAGTAATTTCATCGTCCTTAACTTCTTCTATCATGGCAACTTCTGGGGATAATAGGTTTATTACCGTTATAGCTGGTATTTCACTTTCTGATACACATACAACAGGAATGTAAATTGTTTCACTATCTTCAGTCACTTCGTGCAATACAACTTCTTCATTATTTGTGTCTGGTATTTTCAGATTTATGTTAAGTAAGGCTCTTCCATTTCCCTAATTGAGTACAAAATATTAATATTTCAATCGAATTAAATTTGTATAAAATGCAATTAAAAATTGTGCTCTACCTTTTTATTAGCACTCAATTCATTCCGATCTATGTTTGGCCTCATATCTACAGATCACGTTAGGTATTATACAGAAAGTTCAGTTTACCGAAATTTAAATCGTGCAATATTTTTTTCTTGTTTAATTTTCGAGGATTATAATAATAAAGTAGGAATATTAATAAAAACTTTATTATAAACAAGTAAGAAAGCTACAGTCGAGTGTACTCGACTGTGAGATACCCGCTACCCATTTTAAATAAAAACAATATATTTTGCGGTATTTTTCACAAAATATACCAAATATACTGCAAAAATACTAAAAATATACCGAATGGTATATTTGGTATATCGACATAGTACCGCATTCAAAATATTCCATAGACGGCACAATATACCAGATTGTTAGCCAAAGCAACTAAGACGCTTAGTAAGTAGGCGTTTTTGCCCATACAAAAGTATTTCTTTAATAACTTCCAACATTTTTATCTGAGAAAGCTACAGTCGAGTGCACTCGACTGTGAGATACCCGCTACCCATTTTGAATAAAAGAAATATATTTTGCGACAATTTTCTCAAAATATACCGAATATACTACAAAAATACTAAAAATATACCAAATAGTGTATTTGGTATATTGATATAGTACCGCATTCAAAATATACCATAGACGGCACAATATACCAGATTGTCATCTAAAGCAAGTAAGACCCCTAGTAAGTAGGCGTGTTTGCCCATACAAAAGTATTTCTTTAATAACTTCGACAATTTTCATCTGATCGCAACCAAATTCTCAGGAATCATAACTACTATAGTTATTATTATATATACCAAAATTCGCAACTCTAGCTTTAAAATTACGCTTGTTATTTTGATTTGTGGGGGCGGAAGTGGGCGTGGCAAAAATTTGAAACAAACTTGATCTGCGTGCAAACATAACAAATGCTGTCGAAAAAAAAATTATAGCTCTATCTCTTATAGTCTCTGAGATCTAGGCGTTCATACGGACGGACGGACAGACACACAGACGGACAGACGGACATGGCTATATCGTCTCGGCTGTTGACGCTGATCAAGAATATATATACTTTATAGGGTCGGAGATGCCTCCTTCTACCTGTTACATACATTTCCTGCCGGCACAAAGTTATAATACCCTTCTACCCTATGGGTAGCGGGTATAATTACGTTCCATGGCCTTTTGAATATGAAAAGTCCACAGTTTTTCCCAAGTGGTAAAATGGCTTCTCTTTTTGACATTAACATACTTCCCAAAATGTGATGCCGAAACTATAAACATCGCATTTCTCAGTGTAGGAATTTTTTTATACTAACCTTATTTTATGTAATGTGATGTGATATGTACAAAATTTATTTAACTCATAAGAGTGCGTACCTCTGGTGCCATATATCGAACAGTGCCAACTCCATTTGACATCTTGGTATCCAACTCTTTAGCTGCACCAAAATCGCATATTTTCAATGTACGAATCTTATTGAAAATCAGTAAATTTTGTGGTTTTAGATCACGATGTAGAATTTTCGGACTAAATTCATGAAGGTATTCAATACCCTATGAATTAGATTGACGAGTGAGAAAGAAATTCAAATATGAATCTTTTAATTTACCTTGGCACATTGAAGCATCCAGCGAATACGTCTCATAAAGCATAATTTGTTTTGATACAAAACGCACTCTGCATATTCCATGACCATAACCACTCTTCTGTCTCCATCTTTTGTGATACCTAAAAATTTCACAATATCATCATGGTTGGCTAACGGTAATATACCGAATTCTTGTTCAATTTCAAATGACGTGACTTTGATTGGTATTGCTGAATTTCTAGGGGTTATATTTTTAGAGTATTGAAGCAGAAGTTTTAAGTTCTTGTGGTTATAATTTTCTTAATATGCGCACTTGAGTTCTTTTTCATCCAAACGATTGAAGTCAACTGATAAGTTTCGTACCTAATAATTAAAATGCAGAATTCCAAAACAATGTGACCAAGTACCAAGTAATTGCTCTTGCCGTAGCTGCAAGTGTTTCAATTCTTCTTAAAGATTATTTCATCGCTTTAGGTAGTACTACCAATAATAATTGAATAATAACAATTGAACTATATTGATTATTTGGTTAAACATCAGAAACTCGAACGATGTTAATCTGTTGCGGGTTCATGAGAAGAGATGTTTTTTTTATTTTGTTGCTATTGATTGTTGTAGTATAATAAAATTAACAGGTTTTAAAAGATGAGAAATGTTATAAAATCGATATTGAAACCTTAAAAAACGACCAAAATGTGAGAAAAATTAAACAAATAAAGATATTTGAAAACTATCTGTGCAACTTTCTTATTATATTTTTATAAATTATAATCAAAAACTAGAAGAACGTGAATTGAAAAATGAATTAATGAATTAACATATGTATATGCATAATAAAATCATTTTAAATAATCGTGCAGTTTGTAATATGCATTTTTATCATATTCAAAGTTTTGTTGCCGTTCTCTAAATAAGAAGAATATTTTTCCATAATTGCGACTACTTCCTCCGTAGAAGGTCGTTTCTGAGGATCCGCATCCCAGCATTTTGTAATCAAAATTTTTATCTTATCCGAATTTTGAATGTCGACGACATCATTTATATTTGGACGATGACCTGCAGAGAAACAATTTGTTAGACTCTTAATTATATTTCAAAAGCATCTTTACCTCTAAGCACATTCAGAGCGATTTGTATTTCCACAGAGGTTATCGCATCGCAGTACGGTTTCTTTCGTGACATCACCTCCCACAGCATTATCCGAAGCTATAGATATCGAACTTTTTGGTGTATTGCGTCCCTTCCATAACCTAAATTAATTTATAAACATATCACTAATTTCAATAAAAAAAATTTGTTTATGAAATACAAACTTCTGGAGCCATATATCTATATATTCCAACAAGATTTGTCATTAATGTACCCTCTGTCCTCACTGATTCAGATAGTGAAATCTTTAGTATTTGATAATTGTTAAAAAGAAGCAGATTCCTTGTATTTATATTCCGATGAATAATGTTTTGGTCATGCAGAAATTGGGGACCCTATAAATTCAAGGAAAATATTAGTAAAGGATTCAAAGATAATACAACCTAAATTTACCTTCGCGCAATGCAATATCCACATTAACGAATACTTTTCATATTTATTATTAACAATATTCACTGTAGGACCATGCACAACACTATGAGATTTCCGCAATCAGCATACTCCATAAGTTTAATAGGTCTACTATTGTCATCAATAGATAGACAATATAATTTCAGAATATGATCATGCTTTAGTTGTGAACTATAAATTGTTAAATTTTTTGAGTTGATCGAATAATATCTTTTAACTGCAATTATCTTTAGTTCCTTCTCAGTTTTCCAGACAGCCTTATATACTTCGGCAAAGATACCATATCCAATGAGCTATTTGAAATTTGTATAAAGAGATTGTGATTATTTATATAATAATATATTGTAAATACCTCTTCTATAGTAATATTTTTCCATTCATCTTTCTGAATTACATTCATATCTTCATCAATCATTCTGTTAACTTCATTTTTGTCTGGTATGTTCAGACTTTAAATAGGCTCTTCCACATCCCTAATTGGGTTCAAATTTTTAATATTACTTATTATTTCTTGCATTGTCGGTCGATTATCTGCATCTCCATTCCAACAGTGTTCTAGAAGTTTTATTATGTGCTCGGAATTTGGAATATTCCAGATGTCATCTAAAAGTGGTCGAGCTCCTACGAAACTAAGAATGTTAGAAGCAGTTGAGTATGTGAGGTATACTCTAACCTTTTGTGTAAGCTTGAACTAGAATGGCCACTTCATTACCTACTGCCAAGTGGTAGAATGGTTTCTTTCTTGACATTACTTCCCAAAATGTAATACCAAAGCTATATACGTCGCATTTCTCAGTGTACGACCTTTCACAGACCTTATTATGTATAATTTAAATAAGTATAATACTTTTTTAAACTTAATTGAGTACGTACTTCTGGTGCCATATACCGAACAGTGCCAGTTCTAGAAGTCATACTGGCTGCCAATCTTTTAACTGTGCCAAAATCGCATATTTTCAATGTTCGATGATTATTGAAAAGCAGTAGATTTTTTGGTTTTAGATCACGATGAAGAATTTTCGGACTAAGTTCATGAAGGTATTTAATGGCCTTAAAATAAGATAAAGTGTAGGGCAACCATTTAATTATGCACTTATTTATTTACCTCTGCACATTGCAGCATCCAGCTAATACACAGTGTATGTGGTAAAACGGTGTTCTTATTTTTCTTATTGTGCAGTAAGCTATGAAGAGAGCCACACTCTGCGTATTCCATTACAATGGCCATTCCTTCATTCTCATCTTTTGTAGTACCTATTAACTTTACAATATTATCATGATTTACCAGCGATAGCATGTCCACTTCTTTTTTTAATTTTATCGTCGCTTGAGATATGATGAAATTGTTTAATCACGACGGTTTTTTGACCATTTTTTGAGTTCCATGTCGCCTTGAATACAACACCGTAAGAACCCGTTTCAATAAACTGATGGATTTGAATCGAATTAAATTTGTACAAAATGCAAATTAAAAATGGTGTTCTACCTTTTTATCGGCACTCAATTCATTCCAATCTATGTTACGCGTCATGTTTAAAGAGAATGTTAGGTGTTATACAGAAAAGTCAGTTTACTGAAACTTGAATCACGCAAGGTTAGGTTAGGTTAGGTAGGACCGGCTGCCCCAGTACGGGGCAAAGCATAGACCAGTGGAGGTCCGTAGCTGTACCGGTAGCTTATCTACGTCTCAGAAATCGCGCAGTATGGATGCATTTTTGGCAAAAGCCAGCAGCATCCTAGGAGATAGCCGTGAGACGTCCCGAAGATCGTTGTGGCACGGCGAATTAAGGTATTTCAACCGGAGTCGGGATAACGCTGGGCATCTACAGAGAAGATGCTCAAGTGTTTCCTTAACCCCGGGTTCGTTGCATTTCCTGCACTGATCACTGTTCGTGATGCCCATCTTTTCAGCATGGACAGCTGACATGCAGTGGCCAGTTAAAATGCCTAGCATTAGCCTGCAGTCTTTCCTTGAAAGCTGCATGACGAATTTGGTTAAGTTTTTGTTAGTAGAGGCACACATCAGCCTTGCAGTTTTGCACGAGTTGGCATTACGCCAGCTCGCGTCCCACTGAAGTCTAGAGCGCACCTCAATTTCACTGCCTAGAGTTCGCAGGGATATCGGAACATTGCACATGTTACCGACATCAAGCCCCACTCCCTCTTTGGCGAGAGTGTCTGCGATCTCGTTGCCATCGATGCCCTGGTGGCTTGGGATCCAATAGATACGCACGACCGCAGATGCGTTCAGCGACTCTATTGCTCTTCTGCTGTCCAGGACAACTTTGGACTTGACCACATCAGAGTGCATTGATCTTATTGCAGCCTGGCTGTCAACAAAGATGTTAATAGAGGTGTGATTACGCTGTAAACCCCGAGCCAATTCGACAGCCTTGCCAATGGCAAAAACTTCCGCCTGGAAGATGCTGCAATGGTCTGGGAGTTTATAGGATTGTTTGGAGACCGGGTCCGGGCAGTATACGGCCGCTCCGACACCATCATCCATCTTCGAACCGTCGGTGAAGAGGTTGAGGGCTTCGGGAATGCATAACCCTTCCCGCCAGCACTCCGGTTCCAAGAATATAGTGTTAATATGGTCAGTACTGGTAAGGGGGATAGTATAGTCCAAGTCTCTACTAGTCTCCCTACCAATGGCGCTGTGACCATAGCCTAGCAGACCCAAATTGCCAGTTGCGGCAATCCGTAGGGACGATTTTGCGGCTATGGATTGCGCGTATAGGTTTAATGGTTCCACACCAGCTATTACCTCGAGGGCTTTAGTTGGCGTCGACCTGAGAGCGCCTGTGATACACAGTAGCGCTTGACGCTGTGTCCTTTCCATGATGGATAGGTACGTCCTTTTTCAGTGGCCTGCCACCACACTAGAACACCGTAGGTGAGGATAGGGCGAACAACTGAGATGTATATCCACCGCATTAGATTAGGAGAGAGGCCCCAAGTGCAACTAAGCATCTTTTTCGCCATGTACAAGGCTCCGGTGGCCTTCTTCACCCTTTCTAACACATTGAGCTTCCATGTCAGTTTGCTGTCCAGGACCACACCTAGGTATTTTACTGCTAGGCTCGGCTTTAGCATAGTGCAGCCTATTTTTGGGGGGGACCACGCAGGTACCTTGTACCTCTTCGTGAAGAGGATAAGGTCCGTTTTATCCGCGTTAATGCTGAGCCCGGCTGATTCCGCCCATGCTTTAACTTCCCGCAAAGTAAGTTCCATTACGGAACTAAGGGTGGTTGGGCATTTCCCAGTTATCAAAATGCTTATGTCGTCAGCATAGGCAATTAACTTGGGGGCCCGTCTAGTAAATTTTAGAAGTAGGCTATTTACGACCAAATTCCAAAGGAGAGGCGAGAGAACCCCACCCTGGGGAGTGCCACCTCGCACTACCTTTGTAATGGCCGCATCGCCCCACGTAGCCACCACCCGCCTGTCACAAAGAAGGCAGTTGACCCATCTGTGGATCGCTGGTGCCGTGTTAATTGAGGTAAGGCCCTTCATAATAGCATCAGTGGTGACGTTATTGAAGGCGCCTGAAATGTCAAGAAATGCACCCAAGGCATATTCTTTATAGTGGTCCGCTTTTTCAATGGAGGCTACTAGAGCATGGAGAGCAGTCTCAATGGACTTGCCCTTTGTATACGCATGCTGATTTGGGGACAACAGATGCATTGAGTTGCTTCTGATGTGCAAATCAAGTAGCTTTTCCAATGTTTTTAGCAGGAAAGAGGTTAGGCTGATAGGCCGAAAGTCATTTGGGACCACATGACTGCATTTTCCCGCCTTGGGCAGGAAAATGACTTTCGAGGTCCTCCAAAGAGTGGGGATATGACCCCATGCGAGGCACGCCGAATAGATACCCGATAGCCACGGAACAATCGTGGGCTTGCTGGCTTGCAGCATTGCTGGCGAAAGTCCATCGAGACCGGGCGACCTGACCTTCGCAAAGGAGTCGATAGCCCAAATTATTTTGTTATCTGTAATTAGACTGGCAGGGAGTCTCATAACTGGGGGACTAGGAAAGAGCTGCCAGTCCGTGTTCTCTATTCCAATACATCCCGGGAAATGAGTTGAGAGCAGTGCTTCCAGAGTTTCAGCACTGCTCTCCGTCCACGCTCCATCGCCCGACTTGAGCAGACTAGGACTGGAAGCCTGCTTGGACAGCAGCTTCCTCAGTCTGGAGGTGTCTTTGATGTTATCCAGGTCCGAGCAGAAGGTTCTCCATGAAGACCTTTTGGATGATCGGATCATCTTCTTGTACGACTTCAGGAGAGACCTATACTCGTCCCAGACATATTCGTTGTCCGCCTTCTTAGCAAGTTGAAACATGCTAGTAAGCTCTCCACGTAGCGATGAGAGATCTGGGTTCCACCAGGGTGGCTTCGATCTTCTCGTCGGTCTTGAGAGTCTACAAGATTGGCGAAACGCTGAAAGTAGTCCTGCAGAAAGGACATTGACATTAGTTTCTAGGTCCTGCACCGAGTTGATGTTACCCGGCGAACCAAGAGACTTGGAAACAAGGCTAGAGAATTTCGCCCAGTTCGTGTTACGGGGATTTCTGAACGGCTGAGCCGCAGGTACCCTGTTAAAAGGAATGGTAAATTGAATGTACTTATGGTCCGAGAAGGAGGGTCTATCCAGGACCCTCCACTCATCAACATTGGTACACTCAGTTGAAATCGTTAAGTCCAGCACATTACTGGAGGTGGGACCTACATAGGTAGATACCTCACCCCTGTTGGCTAGTCTAAGCTTATGGTTAAGGATAAAATCAAGAACTGACTCACCCCTGTCGTTGATGTCGGGACTTCCCCAGACGCTATGGTGGGCGTTGGCGTCCGTTCCGATAATAATATGCTTATTGGAGGAGCAGACCATGTCCACCAGCCTCCGCAGCTCGTCAGGCGGAGCCGGCTTGTCGTGGGCCATATAACAGGATGCCAGCAGCAAACATCCTTCACGGCTCTCCAGCACCACCACGGTTAGATCGTCATTGCTGTAATTAGGTAGTAGATGAGCTTTTAGCCCCTTCTTTACAAGGATGGCAGTTCTCGATCTGCTTACCAATGTCGGGACGTATAAATCATAGTTGGGCGACTTCAGTCCAGCCACCGTGTTGCCCGACGCTATCCACGGTTCTTGGACCAGAGCCGCGTAGGCGGACACTTCCTCCAGGGCAAGGAGTAGCTCCGCCGAAGCCGTTTTGGATTTATGGAGGTTGAGTTGCAGCACACTCATTAGAGGTTAGCAAACTCGCGGGGGCCCGTCTCCATGGACAGTTCCTCCCCCACCTCCTCCGTCTTGTCAGTCAGGCTGAGGTGCTGGGTGGCGTCGGTCACGCTCTCGAGACCGAGATCTACCTCAACCTCCCCAGACCTCAGCGTGTGTGTGTCCTTGTCGTTCGGATGACGTTTCTTGAGGCGAAGGTACACGCTCCCTAAGCCCCACGCCATCTTCCCATTGCGTTTATATAGCAGATCCTCGGCCTCCTTGTTGATCTGAATGATCACGTGCTGCCCACCACTGGGTAAAGGACCAATCACTCGTCGGTATGGCCGGGTTCTGCTTTTTAAGCAGCTGAAGCGCCCGCTCTCCCTGGACAACTATTGGGAAAAGGACTTTCGCCTTCGGCATGGACGGAATATTATTCCTGTCCACCACGTCCAGCTTGGCCCCCTCCCACAGCCCGTCCAGTTTGGGTACGGTCGCTTGCAGCCACTGCAATGTTGGGTCGTCCTTGCATGTCAGGATCTTGACACCATTCAGCCAGCCAGTGCCTTCGAATGTAGGCATTGGACTGTCTGGGACATTCTCCATCCTGACAAACAGTGCGTCGACCAGCTTACTATGGGTCAACCGCCACCGCTCTGCAGACATTTTCCCGTTAGGGTCCCCTCTGTCTATGAGAGCAACGGCGAGATGCCGCCTGGCAGTTTCAGCAACCGTTGCTCTCTGTTTCGTCCTGTTCGAGTCCGTGTTGGTGGAGCCAGGTGCTCGCAGCTTCTTGCTCACTGGAGCCCCTTGCTTGGGACTCTCAGCGGACCGTTGGCGCTTGCTTGCCATGGACTCCACCTTGTTGTTGGCAGGGCCGGTAGAACCGGTCTGCACTTTATTGTCTTTTGGAAGGGGGCTAAGTTGGTTTTCCCGCATCCACGTGTTGGCCCAGGCAAGCCTCTCCTGGTCCTTGACGGACAGGTTAGCTACGCCACTAAGCCTTGCGTGAATACGGGTCGCCGCCCTATTTTTGGCCTTCTCCTTCAGCCCCCGTGCCCCGCTGCGCAACCTTGGAGGTGCTGGCGATAGGCAGGGGTGACTGACGAGGAAGACGTTCCCCTCCACCGTAGAAGTTGGCGCAGCGCTCTTTTGGTCCGTGTCGGTTAAGACCACAGCACCCGCGCGCACCAACCTCGAATTTTTGGTGGCAGTGTTGTTACAACTGATACGGCCTGCTCCCGCCGCCTCAGAGGTGTGACCGCTGGCGACACGCAGAGAGGATCTCTCCCCCCCGTGCCCGCCGGTGGTAGCAGTCACGCCTTCCACCGACGTTTGGGCTGACATCCCAGCCCGAGTTGAATAGTTTAATGAGTCCATTCCGAGACCATAGTTGGCTAATTTTGTTCTTGGGAGCCCCCCATAGCGTTTTCAGTCTGACCGCCAGACACCTCGTACCATGGATTCTGCTACTTATCTTCAGGCAGATGCCCGAAAGATAAGGAACAGAGTCCTCAGCTAGGATCTGCAGTTCCTGAAATATCGACGTATAGTAGAGATCTGCTACCCGTTGACACTGAGGTAATACAGATCCTACCCAGCCAGCACCCTCGGGGAGGGTTCAGCAGAGGATTTTTGCCAGCACGCAATTTCAGGTTAAATTTTTAAAGACACTCTATTCCAATACAAACTGATAAATATTGCATAACACCAATAATTCAAGATTGCGAATTTTATCATACGATACACAATAATCGATTACTTTGCTTCAATTATGGAATCATTTATATCAAAAATGTATCTTTCGATTTTTTAACTATTAATCGATTATACAGCGGAATAGTCGCGTCATTGCCGTTTTTACACGCGTATCGAAAAACGCAGAACGATGTGTTCAAAAGGCAGAACGATGCTACTAAACAATTGAAATGTAGTAAAAATGCAAAAAATTTACTTCAACATTTAAAGTTTTAGCTTGCAAATTTTAATATTGAATCACATTAGTCACCATTGCATCCAATTTCAGTAGTTCAAATATCAACCGTCAATTGTTGAGATGAGTGTTTGAGTGATCACAGTCATATTAATTATTATTTGTAGCATTTTCATTTCATTTATTGAAAGTCATTTGATTATCGATCATATTCACGTTTCTTCGATTAAATCCGATTAATAATCGCACACTTTCGTTTATTCATATTGTTTAATAATCGATGAATCAATTTAAATTTATTAAAAACTAAAGACTACGAAAATGTTGCGTGCCCATTCAAATGCTGTATCGTTTTCGTTTCAATCTTTACGATGCGGGCTGGTGCGCAATAAAATCTAAAAAAAAAACGAATTTTTAATTGTTTTTATTTTTGTTGTTTTTTTTTAATATACCCTTTAAAGTAGTGAAGGGTAGCGAAACTTGTAAAGCATTAATATAATATTTTAATTTTCAAATGTAATACTGTTGTAATATTGTTCCAACATCATATAATTCATACAAAAAAAGTTGTTTGATTGACTGATTGAAAAGCTAGCTAAAATGCTGAATCTTATACCCAACAAACACAATTTGCAAATAATTTTTATTTAAATTGACAGAAAATGAGTTTTGGAAGAGTCTAACACATTTTTAATGTAAACAATAGGCTCTTTAAAGGTATTGATTTTTTATTAGGTAAATTTTCTAACATCATACTACTATCTTTATAAAAAAAAAAAAATAATAACGACAAAAGTGTCGGATATATTTTCAAATATTTATTTTGCAATTTAGAGGGTATTTGGAAGTCGACGCATCAATTCTCTTCGTGCTCACAGCTGGAACAACTTGTTAATGAGATGTCAACTTAAGCCCATAAAATTTTAGCATGTGCTATTGTGCTTGTGAACCTTGTGACAGATTTGTAAAACACAAAAATACATAAACCAGCGATTGTGAATTGAAATTTATTCATTTCTTCAATATATAATTCCAAAACTTTCTACATTCCTTTTGCTAAGAGTGCATTTAAAATATGCTTTACAACAAAAATGCAGCCAGGCATGATGCATTTGGTCAGATTTTATGTCTGTGTTTAAAAGTTAGTAGTTGTGTGACTGTAAAGTATTACTCCAAGTGTTATTTTTAAAAACTAATGCTGTTCAAGAAAATGTTTTCGATGTTTACGATTTTTGTCTGTTTAAAGAAACATAAAATACACACATTTTTTCTTAAACTTGATTAATCCTTTTTTTAATTAACAAGATTCATTTATTTTAAGCTGAAGCTCTCAGGAAAATAATAGGCCTCATTGTTCCATTGATTGAAGACAGAATATTAAGTATATCTTAAAAATACTCTCCGTGTATTCTACCTATTAATTAATACAATCATAACAATCGCAAATGTCACAATTCTTAAGAGCTAGGAAAAGATTTAAATGTCATTACACTCACGTAGTATTATGTCGAAAAATATAAATAAAATATAATTTTCTTATCAATTGTATATTACATATTATTCATACATATATTAGACATTTCGATTAAATTATTCTCTTCAAAGAAAAAACATGTTGAGTTGTCCAAACATTATTTACCTTACTGCTCTTCAGGGCTTTGTAATTTATTGACAAAATCGTTGATTTTCACTTTTATTTACCTCTTAATAGTGAATAAGCAATCTAAACAGATTTTTTTGAATAAATTACATTAAGCAATAAATGATTTTACTTTTGCTTAAAAGTATGCAACTGATTTATGCAATTGAGTTCATCGCTTTAAAAATATCGTGTGAATGTGTTTAATAATCCCATCATTGTGATGACGAATTATCGATGTTTTCTTATCAGCTTAAATTCATTAAAAGAATTAGTAAGATTTAGTATTGCGACAATCAACGATGGAAAACATTGATTTTAATGTGGAGTATCGCGATCTACAATTGGGAGATTTTGTAAGTTTTATAGTCATTTTGATCATTAGTCATTCATGCTGTTTATTGCTCAGGCAGACGGTGGTACCTTTGGCGATGTTTACAAAGCACATTGGAAAAAAAATTCATCGCGTCAGAGACAATGCAGGAAATAATGAAATTAAAAACATAAAAGTTCTCAATCATCCGAATATTATCACTTTCTATGGAGTAACAAAAGATTCCGAAGATAGAATTTGCATGCTTTTTGAGTTCGCCGATTGTGGTTTACTCTATAGCTTCTTGCATGAATCGAATATAAAAATATCACTAAATGGAAAGTTTAATTGGATGAGCCAGATAGCTAAGGTAAGCTGAATTGTCTTTAAAATGTGATCCGTATTCAGAATTCGATTGCTCTTAGGGCATGGAATACTTACATGACCACAAAAAAGTCCATCGGGATCTTAAGAACCTTTTGCTTTGCAACAAATACCGTACGGTGAAAATATGTGATTTTGGCACAATTAAAGAACTCGCAACGGTTAATACGGAATGTATTGGGAGATAGACTTATATGGCTCCAGAAATATGCGTAAGTATATATAATGTTATGTTAATCAGGTAAAACACTGTCATACTTGGATTGTTAAATTTACACAGAATGAAGGAGGGAGTTACACGGAAAGGTGTGATGTTTTTAGCTTTGGCATTGTTTTCTGGAAAGTAATGTCTGGAGAGAAGCCCTTTTTTGTTATGACTCTCAGCACATGCCAGCAATGGCTCAACAAAGAAAAATAAATGATGGTTAGAGTAAATTAAAGAACACAGCAACTTTCTATAATTCTATATTTTCTATAATCTTTTCCTTTTCAAGAAGGTAAAACTATTAATTCAAAAGTGCTGGGATAATGAGCCACTAAATAGACCAACCATGAGAAAATTGGCCACCATTCTTGGCATTCAGCCTCGAGTTTATATCAACTATCCACATCTATTGTTTGAAATTGATAGATTGAGAGATATTTGTTAACAAGACTTTAAATTTCCTAATTAAGATATTTTTGTACGAATTGCAATTAAAAAATCAACATTTTATAAACGAATTATACGGTTATTTAACGAGAGTTTGCTTGAACTGAGCTTAAAAGCTTCCATATATAGCCTTAAACTTTTATTTTATTTTATATACAGATAAATTTTTGAACTAATATTTTAAATATTTATTTATACAATATGTGTAAAATTCGTCATTAACTCATGCATAGTGGCCCGCTTCTTTGGATCTGCATCCCAGCAGTTGGTAATCCACATTTTTATCTGTGCAGAATTTTGAATGCCGTTCACATCGTTCAAATCATTCACATCAGGTCGCAGACCTGCAGAGGCATAAAATGATAAGCTTATAATAAAATTATCAAAGCTATCTTACCTTCTATTACTTTATTTAAAATAAAGTAACTTGTTTTATTCTCCAGATTGTAGAAAGGTTTCTTTCGTGACATCACCTCCCACAGTATTATCCCAAAACTATAAATATCGCACTTTTCTGTGTACTTCGACCCTTCTACAATCTAGGAAGAACAATATATTCATCAGTTATATCGATTAAATTATTCTTTTAAAATACAAACTTCTGGTGCCATGTAATACGACTCTCCAACCAATTTGGTCATTGTTTTAGGCTTAATACATATGAAATCAGATATGGAAATCTTTAGAGTCTGATAATTGTTAAAAAGTAGCAGTTTCTTTGGTTTAAGATGGCCATGAATGATGTTTTGTTGATGCATAAATGCGACACCCTACAAATTCAAAGAGAATAATTGATTACACGATTCAAGTATAATAAATAAAATTTACCTCGGCCAATTGAAGCATCCATGCTAATGCATTTTGATGTGAAGACTCACATGAATGTAGGGCATTATAGAGATTTCCGCAATCAGCATACTCCGAGAGTAGACATGTTCTGCGATCAGTATTTGTTTTTATGTCATAATATGTTAATATATTTCTATGGCGAAGTCGTGAATCAAATGTTGATTCTGTTGAAACTCTGTCCCTATATATTTTAACTGCGATTATCTTCTCGTCATTTTCAGTTCTCCAAATTGCCTTAAAAACGTCACTAAATGTCCCTGAGCCAATGTACTACATATTATAAAAAAATATGTAAATAACTTGTGCATTCTATTTAAAGCAAAACAAATACCTCTTTTGTTATAACTTTTGGCGTTATAACTTCTGAAGTTGAGCTCTGTTCATATCCGGAAATACCTGTATTTCTTAAAACTTTCAGATTTTCAGAGAGGTCCAGGTCCTCTAAAGTTAGCTCTTTCATGTTAAAGTATTCTTTGTTATTTGAATACACAAAATGGATATCTCTTATAACGTCTTGCATTGCTGGTCGCTGCTTAGAATCTCCATCCCAACACTGTTCTATAAGTTCTATTATCTGATCAGATTTGTGGATATTTTGAATGTCATTGATGGGTGGACGATCGCCTACAAAAACAATAATGGTAAGTAAATGAATATGTCCAACATTTTAAAAATTACCTTCTATGGCCTTCTTTTGAATATGAAAGTCCACAGTTTCTCCCAAGTGATAAAATGGCTTTTTTTTTACATTACTTCCCAAAATGTGATGCCGAAACTATAAACATCGCATTTCTCAGTGTAGGAATTTTCTATACTAACCTTATTTTATGTAATCTGAATTAGTACAATATTTTTCTAACTCATAAGAGTGCGTACCTCTGGTGCCATATATCGAGCAGTGCCAACTCCATTTGACATCTTGGTATCCAACTCTTTAGCTGAGCCAAAATCGCATATTTTCAATGTTTGACAATCATTGAAAAGCAGTAAATTTTGTGGTTTTAGATCACGATGTAGAATTTTCGGACTAAATTTATGAAGGTATTAAATACCCTACGAATTAGATTGATGAGTGAGAAAGGTGTTCAATTATGAAATTATTAATTTACCTTGGCGCATTGAAGCATCCAGTCAATTCCATTTCTTCGTGTATATGCCAAGCTTATTCCATTATTATGCAGCATGTTATAAAGTGAACCGCACTCTGCATATTCCATGACCATGACCGTTTTATTGTTCCCATCTTTTGTGATACCTAACAATTTCACAATATCGTCATGGTTGGCTAACGATAACAGACCGAATTCTTGTTCAATTGCGGAGACTTTTATAAACGGTCTAAATTATTTAATCACGATTTTTTTGTGGGCCATCTTTTGACTTCCAAATTGCTTCGTATACATCACCATAGCTACCCCATCCGAGAATCTGTTTGATTATATTATAATAACATTATTTCTGCTAATTTCAATTTAATCCTACCTTGTTTTCAAAACTCAATTTATTCTAATCTATTATATTTTATGTGTCATATTAAAAGCATACGTTAAGTTTAATAGCAAAGATTGGCGAATTTCAAATGACGTGATTTTGATTGGTATTGCTTAATTTCTAGGGGTTATATTTTTAGAGTATTGACGCAGAAGTTTTAAGTTCTTGTGGTTATAATTTTCTTAATATGCGTACTTGAGTTCTTTTTAATCCAAATGGTTGAAGTCAACTGATAAGTTTCGTACTTAATAATTAAAATGCAGAATTCCAAAACAATGTGACCAAGTACCAAATAATTGTTCTTGACGTATGTTAGCTGCAAGTGTTTCACTTCTTCTTAAAGATTATTTCGTCGCTTTAGGTAGTACTACCAATAATAATTGAATAATAACAATTGAACTATATTGATTATTTGGTTAAACATCAGAAACTCGAACAATATGAATCTGTTGCGGGTGAATGAGAAGCGGTTTTTTTATTTCGTTGCTATTGATTGTTGTAGTATAATACAATTAATAGGTTTTAAAAGAGAAGAAATGTTATAAAATCGATATTGAAACCTTGAAAAACGATGAAAATGTGGACAAAATTAAACATATAAAGATATTTGAGAACTATCCGTGCAACTTTTTTATTATATTTTTATAAATTATAACCAAAAACTAGAAGAACGTGAATTGAAAAATTAATTAATGAATTATGCATAATAACATTATTTTAAATAAACGTGCAGATGGTAATAAACTTTTTCATAATATTCAAAATTTGGTTGCCGTTCTCTTAATAAAAAGAATATTTTTCCATAGTTGCGACTACTTCCTCCATTGAAGGTCGTTTCTGTGGATCCGCATCCCAGCATTTTGTAATTAAAACTTTTATCCCATTCGAATTTTGAATATCGACGACAAAATATATATATGGACGAAGACCTGCAGAAAAATCATTTGTGAGACTCTCAATTATATTTCAAAAGCATCTTTACCTTCAATCACTTCGAAATATATAATATTTCTCTGTAAGTATATTTCGTAGAACGCTTTCCTTCGTGACCTCACCTCCCACAGCATTATCCCAAAGCTATAGACATCGCACTTTTTGGTGTATTGCATCCCTTCCAAAATCTATATTAATTTATAAACATATCACTAATTTCGATAAAAAAATTTTTTTATGAAATACAAACTTCTGGAGCCATATAATCAAAAGTTCCAACATATTGTGTCATATATGTACCCTCTGTCCTCACTGTTTCAGGTAGTCGAATCTTTAGGGTTTGATAATTGTTAAAAAGAAACAGATTCTTTGAAGTTATATTACGATGAATAATGTTTTGGTCATGCAGAAATTTGAGACCCTATAAATTCAAGGAAAATATTAATAATGGGTTCAAAAATAATACAACCGAAATTTACCTTCGCGCAATGCAACATCCACATTAAAGAAAACGTTTCATATGCAATATTAACAATATTCTCTGTACAATCATGCACAGTACTATAGAGAGTTCCGCAATCGGCATACTCCATAAGTGCAATAGGTCTACTATTGTCATCAATGGATAGACAATATAATTTTAGAATATTATCATGCTTTAGTTGTGAACTAAAAATATATAATTTTTTTGAGTTGATCGAATAAAAAGGTATATATCTTTTAACTGCAATTATCTTTGATCCCTTCTCAGTTTTCCAGAGAGCCTTATATACTTCTCCAAGCGAGCCATATCCAATGAGCTATTTGAAATTTTTATAAATAGATTTTGATCATTTATAATATTATATATTGTAAATACCTCTCCTATAGTAATATTTTTCCATTCATCTTTCTGAATTGCATTCATATTTTCATCAATCATTCTGTTAACTTCATTTTTGTCTGGTAATTTCAGACTTAAAATAGGCTCCTCCGCATCCATAATTGGGTACAAATTATTAAAATTACTTATTATTTCTTGCATTGTCGGTCGTTTATCTGCATCTCCATTCCAACAGCGTTCTATAAGTTCTATTAGGTTCTCGGATTTTGGAATATTTCGGATGTGATCTAAATGTTGGCAAGTTCCTACAAAATTAAGAATGTTAGCAACAGTTGAGTGTGTGAGGTATACTCTAACCTTTTATGGCTTTATTTAGAATGGCTTCTTTAACACTTACTGACAAGTGGTAGAATGGTTTCTTTCTTGACATTACTTCCCAAAATGTAATACCAAAGCTATATACGTCGCATTTCTCAGTGTATGAATTGCTTTTACCGACCTTAGTATGTATAATTTAAATAAGAATAATACTTTTTTAAACTTCATAGAGTACGTACTTCAGGTGCCATATAACAAACAGATCCAATAATAGAAGTCATAATGGTTCCAAAGTTCTTCACTGTGCCAAAATCACATATTTTCAATGTTCGACAATTATTGAAAAGCAGTAGATTACGTGGTTTTAGATCACGATGAAGAATTTTCGGACTAAGTTCATGAAGGTATTTAATGGCCTTAAAATAAGATAAAGTGTAGGACAACCATTTAATTATGCACTTATTTATTTACCTCTGCACATTGCAGCATCCAGCTAATACACAGTGTATGTGGTAAAACGGTGTTCTTATTTTTCTTATTGTGCAGTAAGCTATGAAGAGAGCCACACTCTGCGTATTCCATTACAATGGCCGTTCTTTTGTTCTCATCGTTTGTAGTACCTATTAATTTTACAATATTATCATGATTTACCAGCGATAGCATGTCCACTTCTTTTTTTAATTTTATCGTCGCTTGAGATATGATGAAATTGTTTAATCACGACAATTTTTTGGTTATTTTTTAAGTTCCATGTCGCCTTGTATACATCACCGAAAGAGCCTGATCCAATACACTGAGGAATTTGAATCGAATTACATTTTTTATAATATGCAAATAAAAATTGTATTTTACCTTATTATCAACAATCAATTCAATCCGATCTATGTTACGCGACATGCTTAAAGAGAACATTAGGTGTTATACAGAAAAGTCAGTTAACCGGAACTTGAATCACGCAGTTTTCTTTTCTTGTTAATTTTTTAAGACACTCTGTCTATTTCAATACAAACTGATCAATATTGCATAACATTAATAATTCAAGATTGCGAATTTTATTATCCGATACACAATAATCGATTACTTTGCTTCAATTATGGAATCATTTATATCAAAAATGTATCTTTTGATTTTTTAACTATTAATCGATTATACAACGGAATAGTCGTGTCACTGAAATTTTTACCCGCTAATCAAAAAACACAGAACGATATGTTCAAAATAGCCATTTCAATAACATCAGCGAAACAAGGAAATATTCTGTAAGATTAGATAAGTACGATGCTAAATATACGAGTATAATAAGCAATTGAAATGTAAAAATGAACTGAATTACTGAATTACTTTAGGTACCATTGCAACCAATTTCAGTAGTTCAAATATCAACCGTCAACAGAACAAAATACAAGCATAGCCAGTCAATTGTTGAGATGAGTGTTTCTTGTCGCAGAAAAAGAAAAAACAATTCAACAAACTGTTGTTATTTTTAATGAATCTAGTCATAATAATTATTATTCGCAGCATTTTCATTTCATTTATTGAAAAAGTTATTTGATTATCGATCATATTTACGTTTCTTCGATTAAATCCGATTAATAATCGCACACTTTCATTTATTCATATTGTTTAATAATCGATGAATCAATTTAAATTTATTAAAAACTAAAGACTACGAAAATATTGCGTGCCCATTCAAATGCTGTATCGTTTTCGTTTCAATCTTTACGATGCGGGCTGGTGCGCAATAAAATCTAAAAAAAAAAAAAAACGTTGTAAAGCATTAATATAATATTTTAATTTTCAAATACTGTTGTAATATTGTTCCAACATCATATTATTCATACAAAAAAAGTTGTTTGATTGACTGATTGAAAAGCTAGCTAAAATGCTGAAACTTATACCCTACAAACACAATTTGCAAATAGTTTTTATTTAAATTGACAGAAAATGAGTTTTGGAAGAGTCTAACACATTTTTAATGTAAACAATAGGCTCTTTGAAGGTATTGATTTTTTATTAGGTAAATTTTCTAACTTCATACTACTATCTTTATAAAAAAAAAAATAATAACGACAAAAGTGTCGGATATATTTTCAAATATTTATTTTGCAATTTAGAGGGTATTTGGAAGTCGACGCATCAATTCTCTTCGTGCTCACAGCTGGAACAACTTGTTAATGAGATGTCAACTTAAGCCCATAAAATTTTAGCATGTGCTATTGTGCTTGTGAACCTTGTGACAGATTTGTAAAACACAAAAATACATAAACCAGCGATTGTGAATTGAAATTTATTCATTTCTTCAATATATAATTCCAAAACTTTCTACATTCCTTTTGCTAAGAGTGCATATAAAATATGCTTTACAACGAAAATGCAGCCAGGCATGATGCATTTGGTCAGATTTTATGTCTGTGTTTAAAAGATAGTAGTTGTGTGACTGTAAAGTATTACTCCAAGTGTTATTTTTAAAAACTAATGCTGTTCAAGAAAATGTTTTCGATGTTTACGATTTTTGTCTGTTTAAAGAAACATAAAATACACACATTTTTTTCTTAAACTTGATTAATCCTTTTTTAATTAACAAGATTCATTTATTTTAAGCTGAAGCTCTCAGGAAAATAATAGGCCTCATTGTTCCATTGATTAAAGACAGAATATTAAGTATATCTTAAAAATACTCTCCGTGTATTCTACCTATTATTGAATACAATTTCAACAATCGCAAATGTTAAGAGTTAGGAAAAGATTAAAATATCATTACACTCACGTAGTATTATGTCGAAAAAATATAAATAAAATATAATTTTCTTATCAATTGTATATTACATATTATTCACACATATATTAGACATTTCGATTAAATTATTCTCTTCAATGAAAAAACATGTTGAGTTGTCCAAACATTATTTACCTTACTGCTCTTCAGGGCTTTGTAATTTATTGACAAAATCGTTGATTTTCACTTTTATTTATCTCTTAATAGTGAATAAGCAATCTAAACAGATTTTTTTTTTAATAAATGTCTTTAAGTTATAAATGATTTTACTTTTGCTTGAAAGTATGCAACTGATTTATGCAAAAATATCGTTTGAATGTCTTAAATAATCCCATTATTGTGATGACGAATTATCGATGTTTTCTTATCAGCTTAAATTCATTAAAAGAATTAGTAAGGTTTAGTATTGCGACAATCAATAATGGAAAACATTGATTTTAATGTGGAGTACCGCAATCTACAATTGGGCAATTTTGTAAGTTTTATATTCATTTTGATCATTTATCATTCATGCTGTTTATTGCTCATTATAGATAGACGCTGGTACCTTTGGCGATGTTTACAAAGCACATTGGAGAACTGAAAACAAAGCGATTGTTGTTAAAAAAAATTCGTCGCGTCAGAGACAATGCAGGAAATAATGAAAAACCAATTTTAAATGAAATTAAAAACATGAAAGTTCTCAATCATCCGAATATTATCACTTTCTATGGAGTAACAAAAGATTCCGAAGATAGAATTTGCATGCTTTTTGAGTTCGCCGATTGTGGTTCACTCTACAGCTTTTTACATGAATCGAATATAAAAATATCACTAAATGGAAAGTTTAATTGGATGAGCCAGATAGCTAAGGTAAGCTGAATTGTCTTTAAAATGTGATCCGTATTCCGAATTCGATTACTCTTAGGGCATGGAATACTTACATGACCAAAAAAAAGTCCATCGGGATCTTAAGTCTAAGAACCTTTTGCTTTGTAACAACTACCGTACTGTGAAAATATGTGATTTTGGCACAATTAAAGAACTCGCAACGGTTAATACGGAATGTATTGGGACATATACTTATATGGCTCCAGAAATATGCGTAAGTATATATAATTTTATGTTAATCAGGTAAAACATTTGATTCTTCAATTTATACAGAAAGAAGGAGGGCGTTACGAAGAAAAGTGTGATGTTTTTAGCTTTGGAATTGTTTTCTGGGAAGTAATGTCTGGGAAGACGCCCTTTTATGAATTTAAGAACATGCTGCCAATTGCTCTCCAAGGAAAAATAAATGAAGGTTAGAAGGTTAATTAAAGAACACAGTAATTTTCTAAAATGTTTTTCTATTCAAGAAGGTAAACGTCCCAATATAGATGATATTGACAAACTTAAGAAGTTTGAGTATTTGAATTGCATAAAACTATTAATTCAAAAGTGCTGGGATATTGACCCACTAAAAAGACCAAGCATGAGAAGATTGGCCACCATTCTTGGCATTCAGCCTCAAGTTTATAAGAACTTTCCTCGTCTATTGTTTGAAATTGATAGATTGAGAGATATTTGTGATGAAGACTTTAAATTTCCTAAATAATATATTTTTGTACGAATTACAATAAAAATTAAATATTTTACAAACGAAAGATTCGGTTATTTTACGTTTATTATTAACCTTTTTTTTATTTTTCAGTTCGAAACAGAATTTTGCTAGAACTGCACTTGAAAGCTTTTATATAACTTTTTTTTTATGTATAGAAAAATTATTGAAAACTAATTTACAAAAGATGTAAAATTCGTTATTAACTCATGCATATCCGGCCGCTTCTTTGGATTCGGATCCCAGCAGTTGGTAATCAACAATTTTATCCATTCCGCATTTTGAATGCCGTTCACATCATTCACATCAGGCCGCAAACCTGCAGAGGCATGAAATGTTAAGCTCATAATAATATTATCAAAGGCTTCTTACCTTCCATTACTTTATTTAAAAAAAAGTAACTTGTTTTATTCTCCAGATTGTAGAAATGTTTCTTTCGTGACATAACCTCCCACAGTATTATCCCAAAACTATAAACATCGCACTTCACTGTGTACTCCGGTCGTTCTACAATCTATTTATAACAATAATTTTATCAGTTAATTCGATTAAATTATTCTTTTAAAATACAAACTTTTGGTGCCATGTTATACGATGCTCCAACCATTTTCGATGTAGGCTTAATTCATATAAAATCCGATATGGAAATCTTTAGAGTCTGATAATTATTAAAAAGTAGCAGTTTCCTTGGTTTAAGATCGCCATGAATAATAAATTGTTGATGCATAAATGCGACACCCTACAAATTCAAAGAGAATAATTGATTACACGATTCAAATATAATAAATAAAATTTACCTTGGCTAACTGAAGCATCCATGCTAATGCATTTTGATGTGATGACTCACATGAATGTAGAGCATTATAGAGATTTCCGCATACAGCATACTCCGAGAGTAGACAAGTTCTGCGATCAGTATTCTGTTCTTATGCCATAATATGCCAATATATTTCTATGGCGAAGTCGTGAATCAAATGTTGATTCTGTTGAAACTCTGTCCCTATATATTTTAACTGCGATTATCTTCTCGTCATTTTCAGTTCTCCAAATTGCCTTAAAAACGTCACTAAATGTTCCTAAGCCAATATACTACATATTATAAAAAAAAATGTAAATTGTGCATTCTATTTAAGGCAAAACAAATACCTCTTTTCTTATAACTTTCGGCGTTATGACTTCTGGAGTTGCGCTCTGTTCACAACCGGAAATTCTGGAAACTCTCAGATTTTCAGACGAGTCCATGTCCTCTAAAGTTAGCTCTTTCATGTTAAAGTCATCTTTGTTATTTGAATACAAAAAATTGATATCTCTTATAACGTCTTGCATTGCTGGTCTTTGCTGAGAATCTCCATCCCAACACTGTTCTATAAGTTTTATTATCTGATCAGATTTGTGGATATTTTGAATGTCACTTATGAGTGGACGATCGCCTACAAAAAATGAAAATTGTAAGTAAATTAATATGTTAGCAATATTTAAAATTACCTTATATGACTTTCTTTTGAATATGAAAGTCCACAGTTTTTCCCAAGTGATAAAATGGCTTCTTTTTTGACATTACTTCCCAAAATGTGATGCCGAAACTATAAACATCGCATTTCTCAGTGTAGAAATTTTCTATACTGACCTTATTTTTTATAATCTGAATTAGTACAAAATTTATCTAACTCATAAGAGAGCGTACCTCTGGGGCCATAAATCGAGCAGTGCCAACTCCATTTGACATCTTGGTATCCAACTCTTTAGCTGTACCAAAATCGCATATTTTCAATGTACGACACTTATTGAAAAGCAGTAAATTTTGTGGTTTCAGATCACGGTGTAGAATTTTCGGACTAAATTTATGTAGGTATTCAATACCCTACGAATTAGATTGATGAGTGAGAAAGGTGTTCAATTATGAAATTATTAATTTACCTTGGCGCATTGAAGCATCCAGTCAATTCCATTTCTTCGTGTATAAGCCAAGCTTATTCCATGATTATGCAGCATGTTATAAAGTGAACCGCATTCTGCGTATTCCATGACCATGACCGTTCTATTGTCCCCATCTTTTGTGATACCCAAAAACCTTACAATATTATCATGGTTGGCTACCGATAACAAAAAGAATTCTTTTTCAATTGCGACGTCTTCCATAAAGGGTCTAAATTTTTTAATTGCGATGTTCTGTGGACCATCTTTTGACTTCCAAGTTGCTTCGTATACATCACCATAGCTGGATGGGGTAGCTATGGTGATGTATACTAATCTGTTTAGTTTCTATTAATTGTGGAATTAATTAATAATCATTGAATATTACCATTTTCTCGACACTCAAATCATTCCAATCTATTGAATGCGCCATGCCAAACGTACTAAAAATACTATAAATTATATAAATTGTTCTTAGGAAAAATGTTGAACCAAGCGACCGAATAAGCAGCGAAGTGACTTGTCTGCTTGAATTGTAAATACGACTAACTTCTCAGTACAGCCTTATCTCATCAGTAACCCAACAAGAATTGATAATAAAACGCATTCATTTTGATTGATATTACGAGTATTTAAGTATTTCATATTAGTTTTGTAAATGTGTGTTGCGATCGTATTAACTATTAAACTCTAAAGTCTTCATCACATATATCTCGCAATGGCCTCCCCGTTAACAGTAAGTCTGGATTGTAGAGAAACGATCTTGGATCGAAGCCAAGGAAAAATATCAGTTCCTTCATTGTGGGTCGTTGATCTGGATCTTGGCTCCAGCATTGTTTGGTAATGAATATAATGTGCTCGAAGTTGTTATAACTCCTCATATCTTTGACATTCGGACGTACGCCTGTAATGGTCAACATTAGAGCATTAACGGCAAATTTGTGATATTTGGACCTACCCTTATTAATTTCCATTTGAATTGTTGTATGAAAGGCACTGTTCAACTCGTAGAAAGGCTTTAGCCTTGACATTACTTCCCAGACAATGATTCCAAAGCTAAAAACATCAGACTTTTCCGAATACTTTTCGCTATCATCCTGTGTGCATTACATAAGTCGTGTATTGATTTATTTTTTAACATAATTCCATGGGACATTAGACTTACATATACTTCTGGAGCCATATAACTGAATGTTCCAGTGCCTTCAGTATTTTTCATAGAGAATTTCTTTACTGTGTCAAAATTGCATATCTTCAATACTCTATGTTTGTTGAAAAGCAACAAGTTTTGTGTTTTGAGATCACGATGCATTGTGTTTTTGCTATGCAAGTAATCTATACCCTAAAAAAATAGAAAACAAACTACTGTCACTTCTTAAAAACACGGCATTATAAACAAACCTTAGCACATTGAAGCATCCAACTTAGTTTACCAACGTAGGAAACTTGCATATTTTTGTGATGCAAGAAATCGTAAAGAGATCCACAATCCGCATGCTCAAAGATCAAAACAACTTTATTATCGAGCTTCCTTGCGGTACCAAAGAATGTTACAATGTTCTGATGATTAAACTGTTTTAGTTTGAGGATCTCTCTAAGAATGTGATCTGCTTTAACCAAAGGTTTAATTACTTTCGCAGCTACTTCTATTCTACGATTTTTAGCTTGCCAATATGCTTTGTACACATCACAAAAGCCACCACTTCTAATCTAAATAGATAAAGCAAAATGATTAAATGTGTTTTTGGTTTACTGAAAGTATTGAAGTGCTGTCTTTTCTTACAATTTTGCAAAATTTTAGATCGTCGAAGTTTACATTAATGTCCATTTCACTATTCTGAATAATATCTTTAAATTATTATTGTATTTAGGTGTACACCTTGACTCATAACATTAATATGAAATGTCAATGCCGAAGCAAAAATGTCGAGATATGAAAGTGGATAGATAAGAACGTTCAACAGTAAAGCCAACTAAAAGTGAACGCTAAATCAAATAAAAATATAATGATATATAATTTTCACTATGAAAACACTTCTTGAAAAACATAATTACATCTTTGTTATTCAATAAATTTAATTTAAAAAGGCTACTCTCATATACACGAATTTTAAAATTAATAATGAAATCAAAATTATTTTTGCCTAAAAGTATGCAACAGCGGATTAAATTAATAGCTATAGAAACATCGTTTAAAACGTAATTATGAGAATATATTCTCGGTATTTTCTTATCAGCGTAAAGAGCGCATCATCAAATATTGTTGCATTCATTGTGTCAGTCAACGTCAACAATGGACGACATTGATTTTAATGTGAGCTACGAGAATCTTCACTTAGGTGATTTTGTAAGTAATTTAGATTTATTTTGTTAATATACAACATTACTGATGCTATTAATTATTATAGATTGATCTTGGTAGCTTTGGTGAGGTTTACAAAGCACGTTGGATAACTGAGAACAAAGACATTGTTATTAAAATTATTAAAAGCAATGAAAGTGATATTTTAAGGGAGATTCGAAACTTAAAAGTTCTTAAACACCAAAATATTGTCACTTTTTATGGATTAGCAAAAAATCATGAAGCTCGAATATGCATGATTTTTGAATACGCAGATTGTGGATCACTTTACAACTTCTTGCATAACAATAAGAATATTGAAGTATCATACGACGTCAAGCTGAATTGGATGTTGCAGATTGCCAAGGTATGAATAATATTGTTTAATGTTTTTGATAGTTTTATTATCCGATCGTTCTTATCTTTAGGGAATGGAGTATTTACATAGCAAAAAAAAATTCCATCGAGATCTTAAGTCTCGAAACATTTTGCTCTTTGACAAATACCGTACCATAAAAATATGCGATTTTGGTACAGTGAAAGATCTTGAAACGATTAATACGGAATCCATAGGGACATATATTTATATGGCTCCAGAAATTTCTGTAAGAATAATTTTATATTCTATAAGGACAAAAATCTCTACAGTTGATGTCATTTATTTACACAGATGGGAAGAGGATATTACACGGAAAAGTGTGATGTTTTTAGCTTTGGCATTGTTATGTGGGAAGTAATGTCTAGGATGAAGCCCTTTCATAACTATGAATTAATGGATGCGATAGCTATCCAAATAAAAATTATTAATGGTAAGAGTAATTTAAAATATCCAGCTGTTAGTTAAAATTGATATAATTTACAGGTGAACGTCCGAACATAAATGACATTAAGAGCTATAAACACTCCACTCACATTAAGCTCATGATAGAAGAGTGCTGGAAAGACGATCCATCTCAGCGGCCGACAATGAAAGTACTGGCATTCTTTCTTGGCTTTGATCCCTATTCGTTTGTCTGTGTACCTAACTTAATGTCAGCGGCTAAACCGTTGCAGGACATATGTGAAAAAGATTTTCGATTTCTAAAACAGGATGGCGACACATTAACATCTAATATCGAATAGTTGTAATTAGCACATAATGTGTCTAATACTTGTACATATCGTTATACCCTACAAAATATCCCAGGTTAATATAATCTAATACCAATATATTCACGCATTGCTCATAAAAATGTATCATATAAAATCTAAAAACCATAATATCCTAATTTTGTCTAATCCGAAAGCCATAGATTAGTTAACACTTCATTGTAGATAATGAAAATTATGTTTTCTAAGGAACCTACATATACTCAAACTTATCAAACATCGATTACAACTTCATTGCCAGATATCGATAAGAATTTCTTATCTTTGTGATAAGCAATTCGTCAACAAACCGTCAAAAATAGATTAAAAACTTTTAGTCAGCTTGTGTCAGTCAACTATGGACAACGTGGATATTAACGAGAGCTACAGTAACATAAAATTGGGGAAAAGAGTAAGAAGTGAATAATATCTTTCTCTTACGTACAAATCAATAAATAAATATATTTTAAGATTGGATGTGGCAGCTATGGAGTGGTTCACAAAGCAATTTGGCAAGCTAGTGACCAACAAAAGAAAATTGCAGTGAAAATAATTCAAGACAACAATCAAGATTTCGAAACAGAAATTATCAATAAGGAGAGGAATGTTTTGAACGAAATTCGGAATCTTAAACAGTTTAATCAAGGGAACATTGTCACGCTATATGGAGTCGCAAAAGATCCTGACAATAGCATTTGTATGCTTTTTGAGTTTGCAGATTGTGGATCACTCTACAATTTTTATACCCGCTACCCATAGGGTAGAAGGGTATTATAACTTTGTGCCGGCAGGAAATGTATGTAACAGGAAGAAGGAGGCATCTCCGACCCTATAAAGTATATATATATTCTTGATTAGCGTAAACAGCCGAGACGATATAGCCATGTCCGTCTGTCCGTCTGTGTGTCTGTCCGTCTGTCCGTATGAAACACTGGATCTCAGAGACTATAAGAGAAAGAGCTATAATTTTTTTCGACAGCATTTGTTATGTTTGCACGCAGATAAAAGTTTGTTTCAAATTTTTGCCACGCCCAATAACAAGCGTAATTTTAAAGCTAGAGTTCCGAATGTTGGTATATACAATAATAACTATATTATTTATGAAAATTTGGATGCGATCAGATAAAAATTGTCGAAGTTATTAAAGAAACACTTTTGTATGGGCAAAAACGCCTACTTACTAGGGATCTTAGTTGCATTGGCTGACAATCTGGTATATTGTGCCGTCTATGGTATATTTTGAATACGGTACTATGTCGATATACCAAATATACCATTCGGTATATTTTTAGTATTTTTGCAGTATATTTGGTATATTTTGAGAAAATATCGCAAAATATATTTCTTTTATTCAAAATGGGTAGCGGGTATCTCACAGTCGAGTACACTCGACTGTAGCTTTCTTACTTGTTTGAATACGGTACTATGTCGATATACCAAATATACCATTTGGTATATTTTTAGTATTTTTTTCAGTATATTCGGTATAATTTGTGAAAATATCGCAAAATATATTTCTTTTATTCAAAATGGGTAGCGGGTATCTCACAGTCGAGTACACTCGACTGTAGCTTTCTTACTTGTTTGCATTGTTCGGATAACGACGTCAGCTACGTTGACAAGATAAACTGGATGAAGCAATGTGCCAAGGTAAACATAAAATCTTAAATATTTCTTTAGTTATTGAATTCGATTTGCTTTCTCTTTAGGGAATGGATTATTTACATAGTAATAATACAGTCCACCGGGATCTTAAAACTCAGAACTTGTTGCTTTTCTATAAGTATCAAACATTAAAAATAGGGGATTTTGGAACAGTAAAACAACTTACTTCGATTAATACGGAATTGGGACCATTCGATACATGGCCCCAGAAATTGTTGTAATTATATTTTGTATTTTAATATACTATACATATGTTGCTAGTACTTCATTATTATTATTTTATTTATATAGGACGCAAATGGGAAATATACAGAGAAGTGTGACGTTTTTAGCTTTGGGATTATATTCTGGGAAGTAATGTCACGGAAGAAGCCTTTCGAGGACTTAAAAGACATGCATCCATTGGCAATTCAAAAAAAAAAATTGTTGAAGGTACAATTAGTCGAATATCTCTTGGATTTTTTTTATAATTGACATTTTTTTCAGGTGTGCGTCCGAATGCAAATGACATAATGACATTTGCGAATTCGCATTTGATCAAACAAATTATTGAAGAGTGCTGGGATCAAGATCCAGAGATGCGGCCGAGTATGAAGGAAGTGATTTGTGATATTAATGTTAACAGCACAAATGATACAAGTTTATGCATCGACGATATTGAAATGATAGAAATGGTAAGCTAATGTAATCACGAGGAATATTTATTATTGATATTGTATTTCAACAACAGATCAAACGAGGCAGCTATTGTGACGTTTACAAAGTTCGTTGGCGAACTGAAAGTCACAGCAAAAGTAATACAAGATGTTATTTCAAAGATAGACATAGAAAAACATATTCTAGATCTCGGCGGTTATCTGAAATGTCTATGCCACAAAAATATTCTAACATTTTATGATGTCTGTAAGACACACGATAATAGAATTTGTATGCTGATTCAGTATGCAAACTGTGGAACCCTCCATGATTTTTTGTATCGATCGAAACACGAAATTAGTTATGTTGGCAAACTAAATTGGATGATGCAATGTGCCAAGGTTTGCAAACTTATATCCAATGTGTGTCGAATAATCCACTTCAAATTACTTATAGGGTATGGACTACTTGCATAGCAAAGACATGCTACATTCAGCTCTAAGAACACAAAATTTGTTGCTTTGTAACAAATATAAAACATTAAAAATTGGAAATTATGGTTTAATTAAAAGAGCTGCCGTATATCCCAAACTAATGAGCGCCATTGATCAGGGCGAAGATCCAAATGCACTTGTATGTATACTTTTCAACATATTTCTAAATAAAATTGAGATTATTTTAATTCAATTAGGATTACCTTGGAGTATGCGCAATGAAGACGAATGTTTTTATTTTTGGCATTATATGCTGGCAAATATTAGTGAGAAAGAAACCGTTTGACGACGACAAAGTAACGAATTCGCTGGCTATCGAAGAAATGATCAAAAATGGTAAGACACCTTAAAAACAAGTAAGAAAGCTACAGTCGAGTGTACTCGACTGTGAGATACCCGCTACCCAATTTGATTAAAAGCAATATATTTTGCGGTATTATTCCCAAAATATACCGAATTTACTGCAAATATACTAAAAAAATACTAAGAATATACCAAGTGGTATGTTTGGTATATCGATATAGTACACCATTGTACAGTGTGCTAGATTGTCGGCCAAAGCAACTCAGACCCCTAGTAAGTAGGCGTTTTTGCCCATACAAAAGTATTTCTTTAATAATTTCCAAAATTTTTATCTGATCGAAACCAAATTTTCAGGAATCATAACTACTATAGTAGTTATTGTATATATCAAAATTCGCAGCTTTAGCTTTAAAATTACGCTTGTTATTCGATTTTTTTGATTTGCGGAGGCGGGAGTGGGCGTGGCAAAAATTTGAAACAAACTTGATCTGCGTGCAAACATAACAAATGCTGTCGAAAAAAAAAAATAGAGCTCTATCTCTTATAGTCTCTGAGATCTAGGTGTTCATACGGAAGGACGGACAGACGGACAGACACACAGACACACAGACGGACAGACGGACATGGCTAGATCGTCTCGGTTGTTGACGCTGATCAAGAATATATATACTTTATAGGGTCGGAGATGCCTCCTTCTTCCTGTTACATACATTTCCTGTCGGCACAAAGTTATAATACCCTTCTACCCTATGGGTAGCGGGTATAATAATCAGCATCGATTTAATTTTCATTCGCTTTAGGTGTTTCACTGTATATCAATAAAATTGATTGTTATCCCGATTCGTGGCACATCAAAAGCATTATTCAACACTGTTGGTATCGTGATCCAAAAGACCGACCGACTCCGAAAACTCTGTCGCTTTTATTGCAAATGGATCCTGCGATATTTTCCAAGTATCCCCTTTTATTATATCGGTCTAAATCACTGAGAATTGAGATTCCTGAAAGAGAAACTGATCAAAAGAATGGTGAAGAATAATAAATTACGTATCTTACATTACAATTAACCTTTGGTGTTTAATATTTTTTTAGTTTCATGCGTTTAAATCTTCAAGGTTCCTAAATGTGTTGAGTTTCAAGCACTTTGGTATAATAAATTACTGTTTTACTTATGTCAACCAAAAAGTCACTGGTAGCTTGTTTCGTACAACGGTGCGTATACGCAATAACAATAAACTACTATGGTAGACTTTCAGCAAACAATTCTTACACCAGAACTCTGCCAGTGAATAGTTTATGGTCGACTGCTTACACACACAAAGTTGGTGAGCATAATTCATGTGCAGCGACTTATTTACGACGCTGACCTTTGTCAACCGGAAACGGAAGTGTGCGTTAACATATTTAATTATGTCCTGTAGGCCAAAATGCAGACCATGTCATGCTCAAAGTCCACTTGGCACTCACAGCTAAAAGAATTATGACATCAACGCCACCGACAGCGTCGTCCACAAGTGCCAAATACATATAGTAGAACTTGGCCAACTTAAATGTCTCCTCGTCACGCAATAGAACAAGAAATTGACCAACTGTGATTTAATGCGTAGCATACTTTTAGGATTACTAAAATAGAAAATACCAAATCGCCAAACAGAGACCAGTGAATTGGTCGGCACCACAGGCAGCCAAAGGATTAGGATTACTGCCAACCAGGACAATATGTGTCCCGTGCTTTGGACAACCGACAACTGGAAGTCGTAAGTGCGCAATGCTTTTGCAATGCAAGATCAATAAAAATCCTAAATGCCACCATTTTACTTCCTCTATTCTTACTCCTACGCTTGGCGAAAACAAGTTACCCCATTAGCCAGCACTTGACGCTGAGTCGCTTTTATTCCATGCAATTTATTGTTTTGCTTTGAAAAATATTTTCGCTTCTTTCTGTTTTATTTTTGTTTTTTGTGTCTTTGGGCCAGGGCCGTGACCTATACCAATCAGTAGACGCATTGTTTATGATAAATTGAAATGGTTGCCAGTTGCATATGCGCCCAGGGTGGATGGGTGGAGAAAACGAGGAGGAGGAGGAAAAGAAATGAGGGAAACTGCGATAAAAAAGCACACACTATGTAGTCATCGTCGAGGACGTGCACGAGGCCAACGGATGGATTTAACGCTCTTGGGCACCACTAATTGTTGGCGCTTTGTTATTGCCCCTCCGGGGCCTGAACGTTTCATCAACAGCATCCTCTGGCGGCCATTGTGTTCTCCAGAGAATGCATACATAATGAAACTCTAGCATCTAGCTGAGAGTTTTGGCATGCAAGAGATTATCCTCAAGAGCAGCAAGTGCTTAAAAAACAAAAACAATTGCGTTTAGCCTGGTTGGAGAATGCATTTGGCAATTGAAATAATTTGATTCCTTTTTTTTATGTTGCTTCTCTATTTTCAATTTTTTATTTTCTATTTTCGCTTTTTTTTGTCGTTTTTCTGCTGCTTCTGTCGCTGTCGTTTTCGTTGCTTGTGACTTGCAGCTATGTTGGGAGCCAAGAGGTTATTACTGTCATAGCCACTCGAGCGCAAGCAACCGAGGCACCCACGCAGCGCACAGGCAACCAAAGGACCACAGGCAATAACAGACAGAGACAGACGAACAGCGCGAGCGAGAAGCAACGAGAAGCGACACTGACAGAGAGAGAGAGAGAGAGAGAGAGCGAGAGAGCGCCGCACCCACATGCCACAACGTTCGGCATTTCCACTCGGCTTGAACTCATCTCATCCTGCGTTCGTGTTGTGCCAATGACGTCGTTATTTTGTTCCCTTTTAATACCCGCTTCACATTGATTAGTAGGGTATGATTGCTTCATGACAACCAGTTTTATAGTTTTCAAAAAACAAAAAAAAAAAATTAGCATGTAAATAAAGAAAAATGCTATATATGATATGAATATGTATACAAATGCAATTGATTTATTTTATAAGCATACGTCTCATCTATATATTTTTTGCTGATACCTCAAGGGTTATCACGTCAGTCTAAAAATAATATAATTATGTATTTACAATAATATATTTTTGATCTCTTCTGATTCTATCCTTAGGCTTATAAGCGAGCTATTCAGTGCTTGCAGTGCCTCGAGCTGAATCGCATAGAAAGACGTCGGGTATACTCGATAGTAGCTTTGTTCTCTTTCTGTTTTTTGGTGGGGATTTCGTGTGGCAGCAACAGCACAATTCCGAATTCCTTAAACAGTTTGCAGTTGGCCAACGCTAGCGCCAGAACGTGTTCGCTTAACACGCAGTTCGCCGTCAACACAACGTAATATTTTTCAAAATTGTTCTCCCTACAAATTTTGGCAAACAATCAAAGTCAACTCGAAGACATCGCAAAAGTCGCGTGTGTTTCCCAAAAAAAAAAATAAATAAATAAGTTGAAGAGCGGAAGAAAATGCCAAGTGTGAATATGTTTAACCATCTGTGTCTGATGAGGGCGTCATCTATTTTGCTGCTATTACAGCTCATTAGCTGTATATCAATGGGTGTGTGTTGTTTATGTGTTATCATTTGATTATTTGTTGAATACAAATATGAAGGATTGCAACTAAAAACGTATCATCATCATCACCATCATCTACTTCACAGGCGCAGCCATAAAATGCTATGTTTGCGATTCCAGCGACAATCCCAGCTGCGCTGATCTCAGCTCCAATTCAAGCATTGAGTCTGTGGTAAGTGTTGACTACTAATTCATCATCCTTCATCCGTCGAGATTCTAATTAATCAGCCCGCGATTTGTTGTTGAGCGCTGGATTTCCAATCCAACATAGTTTAGCGAAAAACTCTGGCATTCTGGTTAACCTTTTGCCAATCAGCAGTAGTTGACCTTAATCAAAGTGCCAGCCAAGTTTCCAAGGCAGCTGCTTGCCAAGTTTCTAAGACATACTAACTGAAAACTACATAGCACATAAATTCTTGAAAAGCCGCCGACGCAGCCATAAGAAAAAAAGAAACAAAAAACAAGTACGAACGCCAAAATGAAAATGAAAATGAAAGTAAAACGGAAACGGATGCGGATTCGGATTCGTAAAGCGGAAACGTGCAACGTTGTCGCTATTGTCGTCGTCTATCGTGACCGTTAAGTGAATGCGTTGGCATCTCTCCATTGCAATGTCTGGCCCCAAAAATACTTAACTTCCGCACAAGTCTATGAACGTAAATCTTAGCCACATGACAGCTTGGAAAAGCTTCTTGTATTTTCTCGACTTTTTATTTTTCCTTTTCAAAAAATTCGTTCACTTACTTCGAATGCCATTAGTTAAAGTTTAACCATAAATTCTCATTTTTATCGCTACTCTGTTTTGTAAAAATGCAAGAAAAGTTTTCACATTAATTGATTAATCAACAATTGCGTCGAGATTGTCTGAAAACATAATATAATTCATTGCTTACTTTAGCCTTCACCGTAATTGGCTAATCAACAATTAATTTAAAATTGTTTGAAAGTTTAAAATAATCAAGTATGCAAACTTTTTACATTTCAATTTGTTGGCAGCAGAATATGTTTTATTCTAAAAGGCAGATACAGTTTTTTATATCACAATTTTAAAGGATTCTCTAGACTAATTTGCCATCAACAATTTTGGTTTACTAGAAAGAGAATTTTCGCTAATAAATAGAATTATTTCATTGCTCAAGATTCTAATAAAAGTATTAAAATTTATTTTTATTATTATTATTATTTTGCAATATCAGAAAAACATTTTAGATTATCTTTAAAAATTCTTTATTTATGTTAACAATAAAATGAGCAAGTGCTTCAGTAAATATTTTTGTTTAAAGAAATTACAAGCCCAAATTTTCTGAACAAATAAAAAAACAAATAAAACATCTTAAAATTAAATAAACAGACGTTAAAATTTTTTTAAAATAAATTTCAATTTTCTTTTGAAAATATTTTTATAAATTTTTATGTTTACATCAAGAAACAGCAACTATAGAACTTAACTGCAAAAAAAGTTCTTCGGACAAAACCTTAATTGATTAACGATACTCTACAAAGTTTATATAATGCAAACTTTGTAGATTGTGTGCTCAACATCTGATTCAGCAACTTTTATTTATATTTACCCGTAAATTAAGATTTAAGCCAGCCAAGTACACTTTGTGTAGTTGACTATGATTTTCGGCCAATGCATTGCTTTAGGCAAGGTCGCCGCAAGATCGATAACAGAAGCGATAACGATAGCGATAATAGTGACGGAGGCGATAATGTTGCTTGCACTGCTTAAAACAAGACATTGATAAGATAAAATCAGTTCACTGCAAATGCAATTATGAGTGCAATTACAGTGCATTCGCATTGAACGATAAAGGGGGACGCGTGGACAATTACAGTTGGTTGATTAATCATTATACATTGTATGCGTTGAAAATTCGAAAAATACTTCTAAATGGAATTCTCGATTAGAACTGTACGCTGCAACAAATGAAATCACTGGACACCTGGCTGTTTGATTTGAACAAAGTGGCATTCTTTAACAATGGAGCCAACAAGGATCCGATAATGAATTGTCAAAAGGTTGTGGCTCGTGATCGTAAGTAGTGGCAAACCAAGTTGTACAAATCACATATGCTTTAAAGTATCAATTTTGCTTTTCCCCCTCCAAACCCCAACCCTTAACTAACGATTATAGCTCATACCCATAAGTTGGTCACAGCACGCTTTTGTCAACTGGACACTGCAGATTCGGATGCTTGCGAAATTCTACGCCACAAGCTGAGCATACCCAAGGACGGGAATCGCGAGCAACGGCGTCCAGAGCGGGATCAACAGCAGCAGCAACGACGCAAGGGCTATGGACAGGACGATGGGCGGGATGTATCACCGGCGGATGAGTTCTTTTGTGATATTTGCAAAGAGAACAATTGCAATGGAGCTGATGCTGTAACGTTGACAACATACACAGCAATCGCCGGAATGTTTGTATTGCAACAGCTGCTGACAGGGCCACCATTGGGCTGCTGAAGCGGGGCGGTGGAGGTGGAGGTGAAAATACGCTGGTTGCATTTAGGTTGAGTTACCTTTAACGTTTATCGTTTACTTTGTAAATATTCGAGTGCCCATTGAACGACATCGTTGGTTTGTACAACATCGAGAAGCCATCACACCAATTCCCAAAGAGGAACAAAAAAAAAAAACAAAAACGAATAAAACAGCCCTCCAAAGCCACCCAAATATAAAGTCCTAGACATGTAAGTGACAGCAAGCACAGATACAAAGCACAAATGCACAGATACCGATACCGATACACAAAGCTACAGCTACTAAAAGATGCAGATACAGCGACAACTGCAATTCATTGACACACACACACAAAGCAAATAGGCGATTTTCAATTAGCAGGCAAAAGGAAATGTGCAAAAAACAGAAATCAAAAGGCTAAAAATGTTTGTGGCAAAATGGGCCAACGAGCACCCTCCCAACTGAGTAACCCTGAGTACTCGTATATCAAGGATTTGCAATTCAGTTTGCTTCAATGTTAAATACCGAGACACATTTTCTCAAGTTCCTCTGAACTTGGAATCGAAAATGATGAAAAGATGAGCAAGATAATATATTATATACAAAATAATATAATATATACATATACAAAAAAGAGAATCAAATGATTGTTATGGCTTTATTAAGTTGTAATTGGTTTGCACTAAGCAAATGTTAATGAGCTGATTGATAAGTCATAAATTCACGAAATGCCTTTAATTTTCTATTGTTCACATTGCAAAACGTATGAAAATATATACTTAAATATTTATATATGTGTATGTATATGTAAAAGTCAATATGAATGTCTTATGGCACCATGAAATAACTAACAAGAGCATAAATTCAATATAAAAAAAAAAGTAATTTTTATTTACATATTTAATTTGTTATCACGTGTAGTTATTTCATGGAATCATATCTTTTATATGGACTCGTATGTGTATTTTTAGGTAGATACAACATAATTAGATTCGCAATATGTGTGAATATTGTTGCAGATCATACAGATGGTTTATATTTTTGTTATATATAATCGAAAAGCAAGAAAAAAACCAAAATGCAATAATTTTGAAAATGTTACAATAAAATATTACGAATGGAATATCGAAAGCAAATGGGAAAACGAAAGTAAAGGTATAGCAAATTTATTGATATGATAGGTGTTTCAATGTTTCAACAATGATAACTAAAGTCAGCGCCTTAAGCATGCAAAAAAAAAAAAAAAACAGAAAAAAAGAATTACAAAAAATATTCAAAATATACTAACAAAATTTACATGGAATTTGTATGATTTTCAAATACGCAAAAACAATCAAAACCAAAGCAAGAAAACAAAAAGCAAAAGTGTGAAAACAAATGTTAATTAAATGTGCAATTAGAAAAGTTGAACAAAGCAATAATAAAATTAAAAGAAATACAAAACAAAAATAACAGAGCGAGCTTAATAATGTGCTTACTGTAAAGTCCACGCCAACAAAAAAAAAAAAAAACAAAAAACAAATGTTTGCTAAATTGCTGCAAGACACAAGTGCACGTTAAGAAGCTATCCAGTTCTAATTAGTACGTAAGTCAACTGAAATGCAAATGGCATGAAAATAAAGAAATGCTGTAAGACAGCATGACAGTATAACAGTTGTCTAAGGCATATGGCGTATAACAGTCGCTGTGGAATAGTTTGCTGCAGTCACGCTGCCGTATTGATATTGCTATTTATTTTTTGTGTGTATGTTTTGTTTTTTTTTTGGGGCTTCTTCTATTTGTCTTTGCGCCAATCAGCGATAATTTTCCCATTACTCATGTTAGATGCAAGCAGCTACTACCATCGAAACCGAAAAAGCCTTCTTCATGGCCCCCGAAAGAGTCCCGCATCCGTTTGCGTTTAATTTGAAAACTCTTTGCTGATGCTATCGAAGCCGTCGGCTTGTCATTCAGCTAGCGGCAACATGTTTCAACAGTACGGCAAATTATTTTCAAGATAACTGCAAAAATTCTGTGTGTGTGTTTTCCTTCTTTTTTTTTTTGATAGAGCAACAGCAAGCATCGAAAACTGGCGCAGCAGCCGCCAATCGACGTGTCGATATCGTGGCTGGCAGTTCAATTTAAATTTTTCGGCTAGCACAAGTCCAACTCTAACTCTCTCTCCAATTATTTGATGCGTGGCATCCTTTATCGCCTAGACATACAGTAAGCATGAAAGCAAAAGAGACGCATTGCTTGCTGCTACTGCTGTTGGCGTTGTGTTGCCAATTGAGTGCAGGTTTGTTATAAATCAAACATGCAAAGCTGTGGCAGCTGAGCCGATTGACCCCGTCTCTTTGCAGCGCTGCGCTGCTACACATGCGAGGACTGTGACGAACAGTCGCAGCTCAAGGAGCTGGAGGTGTGCATTGCCCCAGCCATGGTGCAACAGGCACCTCCACCACAGCAGCAGCCACAGCCAGAGCCAGTTGCCACTGGTCTGCCGGCTAATCCCATAATAAATACAGTTACTGCAACTGGAACAGTGGCTGCAACAGTGCCTGCTGCAAGTCCAGTGCCAGCTCCAGCTGCCACTAGTGTTGCTGCCGCTGCTGCTGGCAACAGCGGCGATGACGATGACTATGAGAGCGATGAAGACGATGAGTCAGCCGCTGTTATCACAGCTAGCAACAATGTGATTGGCGCAGCAGGCGCCGCTGCTGCAGCTGGCGTTGCTGCTGGCGCTGGCGTCGCTGCTGTTGGCGCTGCTGCAGCTGCAGCTGGAGCTGGCACCGTGGTGCGTCCAGCAGCCGCTGCTGCCTCAGAGTCTGAGGACGAAGACGAGGACGAAGAGGATGAGGAAGAGGAAGAGGACTACGATGATCGACGCAAACGTCGTATGAGTCGTCAGGCTGTTGCTGCCACCTCAAGAGCTGTCTGCTACATTGCGAGTCTGCGACGTAAGTAACTGCAATCGAATTTCCTCTACTATATTTAATGACACTTTGATACACTTTGCACACAGTCAATGGCACAGAGATCACGAATCGTGGCTGCACCATTGTCATGGATGACAATCAGACGGCAGCGTGCAATTCCCTCTTCGATGGCTGGAACGTGGTTGGCTGTCAACTGTGCGAAGAGAACGGCTGCAATGCTCCCATTCATGCCACAGTCGTTGGCCAGTTCAGCAGCAGTGGCAGTAGCAGCAGCAGCCAGACGATAACGACAAAAACGTGGACCACAGCGACCACGAGCGCAACAGCAATCGTGTTAGTTCTTTTGGCTGCAGCTTTAGCCTAGATTGTGAGCAATCGATGTGCTGCTGATAACGAATATAGAGAAATATCTACCAACATACGTAGTAACCTAATATGTATATTATACTTTTAATGACAAAATATACTACAACATTTTGCGGGGAGTTCGACTACGATTTATGAAGCACTTAGCGCCGTCTATTTCGGTCTATTTCGGGCTTAATTACGACTCATCGTCATAGCAGTCCAATGAGCACACCTGAGCTATTTTCGCCTAATTATTCAATTGGCTGGTTGGCTAACGATAACAAAATAAAATAAATATACACATATTATATATATTCGCGGCCTAAAGTGTCCCCATCATTGGGCCACCATTCACAGTTCAAACTGAAGCGAATCAATTACAGCTGCTGCTGTTATTTTTTTTGTTTTTCGCTACTGATAACTCGCTCATTCAGCATACAAAACGAGTGAGCACGCTCGACTATGCCACACCCTGCAATGATAAAGTACTTATACAATTTGTATAAGTAATCTTTCATATTTTTCAAACAGACAAATACTCGTAGATAAATGAAACAAAAAAAAAACAGATGTAAGTAACGTGTTAAGCAAACTGATCGAATTAGAAGATATTGTTTTCAGTCTGTCACACACCATTTGACAAATTCATAACACTTCTCTAATACAGCATAAGCTGTAAGGAATCTATGTCATCATAGACGCCGGCAATTGGGGCCACCCAATAGCCCAACAAAATCGTGACTTCATTCGCTATTGGAATTGCTGATAGCATAGCGATGATCAACATTGATAAGGTTTAGGCCTCAAGTGGCAATCGCTGCCGGTGAAATTGAGCGATTTACAATCGAGCTCAGCTCTGGCTAATTTCCCAATTAGGTGATGAGCAAATCTCTCCGTCAACAAAGCAGTTTTGCTAACAAATGCCAGTTAGCCACGGAAATGTTTTTTTGTTTTTTTATCACAGACGTCGAACGGTTTCATTAATTTGCCAACATTTAAGGTAACTTGTTTTCCAGAACTCGGAATGCAATTGCCAAATTTGTAATGCAGTTTCAGAAGTTGTTAAAGTGCATGTATATATGTATATAGTATATAATTATTGTTTGTGTGATTACAAAGACTGGGGCTGGTCGCGGTTTTAACTTCCCTGTTTTATTTTGGTTAAAGTAGCTTCCGGGCCAGCTGGTCTGTTACGCATTTCTCAAAAGGCTATCAAATTTTGTTAGCTGCTGACGAGAGCGTGATTGCAATGAGAGAAAAGAGAGAGACCGAGAAAGAGAAAGAGAAAGAGAGAGATACTAAGTTAGCAATTTACGTGATGTCGCCAACAACTCGTTCCACAAATTTCATATTTTATTCGGTGTTTGTGTTCTTGTTTTAATTTATTTATTTTTGGCATTTATCTGCGTCTCGGTCTGCGTCTGGTTCTGAAATATTGATGCGTCAGTTAGCGGTGTGACACTAAAAACAGTTATTAGCCATTTGGCACGAACCGTTGAAATGAATGATCATCATATACCAGTTAACATAGTACGTACTTCGTACATAACAAACGCACGATCTCTGCGGTGTGCTCTTGCAAGCAATATATCAGGGTCACAATCTTACAGCACAGCTATTTTGCAATTTCAGTTGCACATAATCTTTTTATTTTTATATTATATTATATTTGATTTAATTTATAATTTTCATTTTCTCTTCATTTAACTATACATTTGAATATGCTCGACTAAGAAATACCCTGTAAGTGTAATGCGTGAGTTTTGCGACAATTGATAAAAATACTTCAGCAAATGTTTATTATAAATATGAACAACAAATTATATAGAGTAGACAGACAACAAACATATATAAATATAGATAATGTTTATCCTTCATATTACTCAAAATAAAGGGTAGAGTATAACACAGATATGCTAAACAGACATTGAACTACCTCTGGCATTGACTTTGCTTATCATTCACCCTCAAGCTAGTCGCAATTGCATTTCATGAACAGCGTGAGTCGTCAACCTTTTTGTGCATTCATGTGGAAAGTTTTACCTATATAGCTGTAGGATAACTGAATACTATTTCTATCAGAAATTTGAAAATAAATTGTTATTTTTAACTGGTATTGAAAAATTTTCTTAACAAATAAATTAACAAGAATTCAATTGCTTCTGGGCTCTTCTCGGTGATTCTCATGACGTTTATTTGGTGCTGTCTCGAGATAAGTTGAGTCGCACAATAGGTGTAAATGGGTCGGGTAAATACCAAATAAAAAGCTGTTAATTGTTTTTGGCCCGCTTAGATGGGAGAATTGACATCGCGAGTCTGTTTGCATTGCGTGCTTTGTTATATTAAGTAATATTAATCATGCGACATGAGCAACAACAATAACAACAACAACGGTAGAGCATGACCAATATGTAAATGCAAATGTTATCAAGGGTTGGGAATTGCACGTTATTCCCAAAAGGGGAGCGTCTCGTTGAGGTGCATCATCATCAGCAATCCATTTGTTGATGCCACATACAACGTTTATATACTATGTACTAACATAGAGGGTATTTCAAAATACCGGTTTACTGAATACTTGCTGCACATATTGATCAGTAAACGGGTTGATTAAATAAATCTTCCCGCTGGAAGACTGGGGGTACTTGGTAAAAACCCCGAGTCTTGATTCATTTGCATACCGGGAAATCTTTAGCAGCAAAACCCTATCTCATTGTGGTATGCCTTTCCTGATGAGCTGTACACGCTCTTTATGACGTCGCGATCGACTAAAAGAGCAACCAACACACTGAGAGAGGGTCGGACAAAGTGAAAGAGAGAGAGAGAGCCAGTGTGACTTTTACTTTTAATGATTTTGCATTATAAATTAATTTGTTATCATAATAAATAAAAAGAACGCACGCACACGCTGAAGCATTGACGGCATTACGCTCCCGCACTTGTATACTCTGTCCCTCTCTCTCTCCCATTCCTGCTCTCTCTCTCTCTCTCTCTCTCAGATTCGCATACATACGCTACTAACTGTCTCTTTCTTGAGCGTCGAAGGCGCCGCTTTTGTCGCACTCGCAGTCGCTGCGAAACTCACCGATTTTCAAACTCTATAAAAAGTCTCAAACAAATCACAAGATTTTCAGTTAAATTTCAGAATTCGCAAACAGCGGTCGCGAAACGTGCAACGTGCAATCAACAATAACAACCAAAAACATAAAACAAAAAAACAAGTACAAATATTTTGCATAAATCTTGAGGCAAAAAGATTTAAAGCAAGAACGCAACACATAAATATATACCACAACTAAACCAACTAGTAAAATTCCCGAAAAAACACACAAAATGCACAATAGCAAAAGTCATCTTATTTTGGCCAGCGCATTGCTGTTGCTATTCGCCGCACCAGGTAAGATTTTTGAAGTGTCCAGGTATCCAGAAGTGACAGGTTTTTGAGCAAATGTCGTGATAAAAAGCACAAGTTAAGAAAAAACCACACCAAAATAAATGCTCTGATAAACTATAATACCCTTGCATGCTATTTTTAAACAATTCAAAGTGCTAAACTGCCAAAAACAATGAGTAAAAATACGAAATCATAGAATTAAATGTTGCTAGCAACAGACACAACAACAACAACAATAACAACAACAATTATATGCACAAGTAAATTAAATAACTAAACGTAGGCTAAAAGTATTGTTTGGCTGCGACAGACAGCAAAACTGTCATAAATAATGCACAAATTGTAGGCTAACATTTGCATGTAGGAAATGTTTGGCAATGACTGAGAGATTAATAAAAATATACGAGAGTACTCAGAACAAAACATTGTCGAGAATTCAGTTTCAATGTTCAACAAAGTTTTTGGTGCACTTCACTTCAAAATTGTTATTCAAGTTATTGTGACATTGAAACTGCGGCAAACTGCTAATTGAAAAGCTGTGATTTGAAGTGAAATGCTACAGTATTAATGTTGTGTATACACACATACATATAGTATTTAGTCATGACAGCTGCCTTTTAGCACATTTTTGTTGCTTGCCAATCAACAACAACAAATACAACAAGTATGTTATAACAACCAGTCCAGGCGATTAGCACCAAATCAAACATCGAAATAAGAAAACGGAAAAACCTGAACTTATTCAGATTGAAAATGTAAATCTCGTCTGCTCCACTGTGCTGCGTATACGTAATAACTTGTTACCTCTCGTTACGATCGTTTTCTACGTTCTTTTTGTTTTTAATTGGCTTACGTTTCATTGGGCGAAAATGCAATTTCATTATGCAAACTGCTTTTTATCGCAATTCGAGTTTAAACAGACCTTTTCTGACCTTTGAAAACTCATTAACTTATTTTGTTTGAAGTTTTATTATGAGCCAGCCAGTCAATATAAAATATTCATTTATTTCAAAGATCAACCGAACGGTTAAGTGTATATAGTTGTATTTGTAGTTCTATTACGAAACAATTCAGTTGGGCAACATACAAGTTCTTTCTATCTATATAAATTTAATTTTTATTCAATTTCACAATAACTTTGTTCGTTTTGTGCTTGTTTCTGAGAACGTCATTAGCAGAAAGAGAGAATCTTTTGGTGGGCAGAAAACGGGTTTAAGCGACGACGAAATGCAAATGCAATGAATTGTATTTTTATGATTATGAGCCACAGCTCTCTCATACAAATGATAAAATTATAATTATTTATTTGCGCAAAAAAAGAGACAGTTGCAAAAATGTACAGAATTCGAGTGTTGTGCTTATCACGTGCCATTGAAGCTACACACAGAACAATCGAAATTCCTACAGTTTTGTCGTTGCTTAACGTGAGCCCATCAATCAATGTGATTTATTAATAAGTGAACAAAATCCTCGCTCGATAAACATGTGCATACACGTAATTGCTTAGCATACACACTTTGTTGTGCATTGAGGAAGCAATTGTTTTACAACACAATGTTGACAATTTGAATTTTTGTGGGGGTCCCTCGCGGCGTATGAGCAATATATTTTTTGTGCCTGTTATCAGCATGAGAACGTTTTGGATGAGCAAAGGTTAAGCTGTCCAAGTGACTCACCGATCAGACTGTCAGACTGATTGACTGACTGACTGAATGCTTGCATTGATAACGCAATTACTGCAATGTAGTAATATGCATGCAGTTTGTTCTCGTTTGGCTATGCAAATATTTGGATACGTGCGACATGCAAATGGTCGAGAGCTGGTAATTTGAGTGGCAGACATCGTCGGGGCGATTGGGTAAACGAGATAAGAAATAGCGGCAAATGAAGGTAGTAGCAGTGGGTGTACGATAATAATAGCGCTAGTTAAAACATTGACTTAAAATTGTAAACTAATAATAAAGAATGAGCAAATGATACGACAAATACGCTTTGATTAATGGCCTACACATGGTCGACTTCGGTCGCTTTGTCATCGTTAATCGTTTATCGTACCATTGTTATTTTGTTTGCCCAAGTTGTAAATTGCGCGAACTAACATTGGAATGCCTCCCAAAACGATACAACTCAATTGAACAATCTAATTGGCGATCGCAGAGTCTTTTGGCATAACATAACTGTGCAATCAATAAGAACAGAGCAGAGCGGAAATAATTACTTAATTTCAAGAAAAATAGATAATTATAATAATTGTTGTTTCTTTTTGCTTTTGTTACCAGCTTGCTTTGCGGATCTGATGTGCTATGTCTGTGATAATTGCCAGACTGTGGACAAGAACACACCGCTCTTGGCCTGCAATGAGGACTTCTTTAATCAGGGCGGCAGCACCGAAGCCTCCACAGTGACCACAACCATGTCAACCATGACGACAACCGATGAGCCAACCACCATCATGACAACCACAGAGACGCCAACAACTATGCCCAGTGACTCAACGACAGTGATGGACACAACAACCACAGAGCAGACGACTACCGACACAACCGCGGCTCAGACAACCGAGAAAACCGATGCACCGATGCCAACGCCAGCCACCGTTGGACCACCAGAGACAACTACCAGTGTGCCCACGCCACCAAATGAGGATCTGCTACGTGAGGTCACCAAACTGGTTGCGGTCAACGGATCACCAAGTGGATTGGCGGACTTCACGGAGTTGCCGATTCGCCAGCGTCGTGCATTGATCGATACAAATGTCAGCTTCCATTGTTACACTGTGAAGAAGACAGGTGAGTACCACGTGCCACACAACTTGCTACGGCTTTATTTAATTCATTCCTCCTCTCTCTCTTGTAGTGAACAACACAGCCCAAACAGAACGCGGCTGCTCACGAGTTCTGGCCTCGCAGTCAGTGTGCACAGACCTCAGGGAGCAATCGGCGCCCCTTGAGATCTCCTACTGTGATCCCTGCTCCATGAATGCCTGCAACTCTGCCACATCCATGATGCACACAACGATGCTGTCCACGTTCCTCATCGTTCTTGTCGCCGTTGTGCTGCAGCGCAAATGAGGAGTCAAGCTTACTCCATCCACCACCGTCCACTCCAACCCGGTGTTATTTAGTACATATTGCTAATTTCTTTAAGAGACCTTCCTATACACACACACAAACACATTCAAACAGAGTACACTCACACAAAGACACACACCCATGGCAACACTCACGATCTTCTCATCAAGTTAAGTAATGTGAAAGTTTATATAATTTTTAAGCGACACAACAAAGACACACACGAATATCGAAATATATATAAATACCTATACCTATATATATATACAAAATAAAGCTAACCAAATGTGAAGCATAAGACAATTTACTTGATATACAATAATAAATATATTTATACAACAAACACCAAGTTACATGTTTTTAAAATATTTAAAATATATAAAACTCTATCATAATGGAATTTCAATAAGATTTCTTCATTATATATATAGAATTTTAGGGGGAATACGAAATAAAGATTTGATTTAGAAGAATTCGTTATATATCAAATTGCCAACCTTTAGCTCACATAGAGTTGCTAATTGAGGTGGGTTTGAAGTGAACCGAAATTACCGATTGAATCTTGAATTATCCAAATAATTAACAATAACCGCTTGTTGATCTAAATAATTTGCACATTAAGGTAAACAACTTGTGCCTCATCATCGGTGTTGACTAACAAAGCTAGTAGATAAAGCTTCTAAACGACCTATGAGAATTACGTCCATATCTTTGCTTGATTCTTGGTCAAAATCACAAGCATACTTTGATGTCAATGTCACGTCCACTCATACACATACACACACTGAATGTGTCACCAATTACACACACTCACACACACACATATTCCGCATTGAGTAAACAAATCGGTTGATGATAGAGGGAAAGGCATACTTTTAGGCCAACTATGCAAAGCAAATTTGCGCAGCGTAAACACTCAAATCGTGTGTCGTTGGTACGAAAAAGCAACGAGAGCGTTCCGCTCAACGATTAGATAAGAATTCATTAATAACAAAACTGGCGCTTCTCGTTTATTTATTAAGCACAGTGCGTTCAAAAAGCGTGCAACCACCTGATCGTAAATAAATCACTTATTGGTCAACTCTAAATTAAATTTACGGCATACTATATTGATCATTTGATCGATAACTGCAGTTCACGAGAAATAAAAACATTGACAAACAGAAGTTACTACAGATAATTAAGTTATGGCCCACACTAAATAATAGTAATTATCAGTCGTCAAGCTATTTACAAAATATCTTATCTGATAAGCGGCGACTGACTTGTAATAAGACTTTGATAACATCTTGAGAAATACAGGAAAGTATCTGTGTCACTGCAGTAAGAGTAGCTACTTATTTTTACAATTGTGGTATTCCCCTTTTATTGTACCATTTGATAAAGCAGTCAATAAAAGTTCTTAATGTTTCCTTTCTGCGAATAGAGGAAACACTATTATAGCAAGCAATTTTTCATAAAATAGACCAAAGTGGACAATAAGCACTTATAAGTAGCTCATTGAAAGTTTAAGAAGCGAAAGTATTACGGTATTTATAGGTTCTCATTGCTCTGATAGCGAACTCATTAGTAATCAAAAAGAGGTCTGGCAGAACAAAGAACATGTAATACTGTTTTAATACCATCATATGATAGAATATAATATTATAATACTCTATTAATGTTATCATTTCCAGATTTGATACGCATGGCCTGCACTTTTTATTTGGATAGCACACTTGAGTAATAAGAAGAGATAAAGGAAATTATTTCTTGTAATTATTTCTCAGAATTAAAATCATCTCACTGACTCGTTTATAATTTAATATTATATATTATATTTAAATATAATAATGACAAACGAAACTGCCTAACATTTTCTTTAGATTTGCAACACATGACTTTAACGGCAAAGTTAATGCAAATGGATTTTATCTGAGAGGAATGGGAAGTACTTTAGTAATAAACACATATAAAGCAAATCCAATCTTATTTCTAAGAAGAATATCTATCTCAGATGTGTACTGCACTTTTTATTGCATTAACAAAGTTTAAAGAAATTCACCTTGACTCGTTTGTTATCCGCCCGTCGGCAAATATGAATCATAAGTAAGGAAATTCTTTCAAGCGAAATATTTTCTTCTACTTTGCACTGAATACCATTTTGTATACTTAGTATATACTATTATCTTTGTTTTGTCGATTGTGGCCAAGTCGGTAACTAAACAGATATAGATAAATAAAACCATATACAGTAAATATATCAAAGAATATTTAACTGATTCGCGACGGCCATAACTTTGGACTTAAACGACTTAGATATCGATTGAACCGATAGCTATTGTTATCGTTACACATGCCCTAAGACCCCTGATGACTAGCAGGATATTCCATTGCTGAAATGTAGAGCGGAATGCGTATTATTGATAATTCTAATTCAATGTTCTACAGATTCGTGCGTACAACACTGAGTAAACAATTCCAGGAATCGCCAACACTTATCGTATGCGATTTTATTGACGAATAATGGATTGTAGAGGCAATTAAAGCATCCTGAGGAAGTGTCAACGACCACATGCAATAAAAACCAAATGCGATGGGAAATCGCAATATCCTTATCGGCGTCAAATAATAAAATTATGAGCGATCTTATCGTTAGCAGCCATATACCTCACATACCGAGTCAGTCAGTCTGTCAACCAGCCAACGGGGCGCTCTCTACAGCGCCTTATCAGCGAAGTGATGTTGCCCCGACCCGGGGCCAGGCCCATGAGTATCGGCCTAGTGCCAAATGATAAAAAAAGCCATGTTAACAATATATTTTATTGGTAGTTTGCATTCGACACTCGAGCCGTGCTGTTCTCCTCAATTGCCAACTCAAAACTTGTGAAATACTTTCATCTTGTGATCCTTAAAGCGTATCCTTACAACACAGACACACATACATAAATACAAGATGCGTCTGCTTAGTCTGTTCATGTTGTTGTCGCTATGTGTTTGTGCCACATTCAGGCCAGGTGAGCAACTGGCGATTTTCGTGCGTTTTTCAACGCGACAAAAAAACGCGTTCATCCTTAACGGCCATTTAAATAATTAATATTGCTTAACAAGTGCAAAATTATGAAATATTATACAAAAAAAAGCAACTGAAAGGTTAACAACAAAAATGAAGTCACAAGCGTGCTATTTTGATGAGTATAATCAATCACAGAACTATATGCCAAATAGGCAAAAATAAATGAGAGAAAAAATATGAAGAAGTCACACATATCAATCGATTTCATTTCTTTATTGTCTTATGTTTTATGAACTACGCGAGTTGTTCCAGTTTGAAAGAGCAGCGCCATTCCAGGGCATTTTCTTATCAGCATGTTTCACTGATTTCAGCAAAAAAATGTAGACAAAACAAAAAAAAAAAAAAAAAAAACGAAATAGTAACCATGGCCATGCCCATTATTGTAATTAGTTGAGTGGAGTTAACATTACGCATGTCTCGCGCTCAAATTCAAGAAGAACAAACGTAAATTAAACATAGATTTATAACTTACAATTAAATAAAACTAATTTCAATATAAATTATATTTTAAATATTCTGAAAATTTATAAAGTATCTTCTAGATAAAAACTTATTTAAATTGCGTAATATTTCCAATGTTCATATTTCAATTCCTTTGATTTTGTTCTTACACGTAGATAGGTAATAAATAACCAAAGCTTTTCGTGTTATCGATCGCTCTTCTAAGCATATTACAGCACTTCGATTTATCAATAAGGTTTATTTTCCGCAATAATTATTTATGTAGAGTTAGACACATTCTTGTGCCCTAACAATTACGTTTTGACTTTAATGTGTGTTCTTTTGTAATTTATTTAGGAAATGCCCTTGAATGTTACGAATGCATTGGCAGCGAGTGCGATGATCTGGAGAGTGTGGAAATAGTTAGTTGCAATTTGGATGATGATATCAGCACAACAGCAACCACCGAAGACACCACGACAACCGACGATTCAACGAGTTCATCGTCAACCGAGTCTTCATCAACCTCACCAAGTCAATCAACTCCATCAGAAACCACAACGGGGACTACAGAGTCGACAGAAACAACACCAGAGTCAACAGAAACAACACCAGAGTCAACAGAGACAACTCTAGAGACGACAGAAACAACTCCAGAGTCGACTGATACCACTCCAGAATCGACAGAAACCACTCCAGAATCGACAGAGTCTACAACTGATTCGACTACTTCCGAATCGACAGATTCTTCATCTACCTCGACTGTTGATGAGTCTACCAATACTTCGACAGACTCGACATCGGATTCTTCGACGTCGGAGTCCTCTACGTCGGATTCTTCGACGCCGGAATCCTCTACGTCGGATACCTCTACGTCGGATTCCTCGACGTCGGATTCCTCGACATCGGACTCCTCCACTTCGGAATCTTCTACGTCGGATTCCTCTACTTCAGAATCCTCTACATCGGATTCCACTTCCGAATCTTCTACGTCGGAATCTTCGACTTCGGATTCCTCGACATCCGATGCTTCTTCCTCAACGACAACAAGTGAAGAGCCAACCACAGATTCAACGACGACAAGTGAAAACTCCTCTAGCTCATCAGAACCAACAACGGAACCAACAACTGATGCTTCTTCCGAAACTACAAGTGTTGCCACAGAATCCCCCGCAACTTCAGATTCGACAACAACAGAGGAATCCTCAAGCAGCGCATCTTCAACACAGACCTCTGCAGACACAAGGGCTATTGTTGAAGGAGTGCGCTCTGGCCGAGCTCGTCGATCTCTCGAGGCGCTGGCAGTGGACAAGCTATTGCGCAATTATCGTTCTGTTGGACGCGATGTTCAATATAGGACAACGGCTTGCTATACCATTATGGTGAATGGAGGTTTGTGTAACTGCAGATTTCCTTGTGAAATATTGTTTTAAAAAATAAAAACGTTTGTACTTTTACAGAGATTCAACGTGGCTGCATTAAGATACCTGTGGGCCAAGGCGGTTGCCAGGCCATACGTGAAAAGGTCGGACTGCCGGAGGACTCCATTGGAGATCTGTGCGACGCCTGTCTCACAGACCGTTGCAATGGCAGCGCCACTCTGAAAGTATCGTTTGCTTCATTGATCCTCCTGCTGGGCCTAGGATTGAGGAACCTTTTCTAGTTTATGTTAATACTTATTATATAAATATATAAGCTTAGCTCCACTAGGTTTTGCATGTGCTATTACAATTAAACATAACCAAAAAAACTACAAACACTTTCAAAGTTGTTATACTTTATTTCATATGCTTTATATAAAATTATTGTTACCTATCGAATTTGCTTAATAAATTCAAATACAAAATCTTTATGGTTTTACTTGTTCAATAAATGAAAATTATGTGCTGGGATATAAAATTCAGATGAAAATGTTGGGACACAATGTTACTTGATTGCTGGTATTGAAACCATTAAGATAATAATATCAATCAATTTAAAATATATATGATCTTGACACGCTTAACGAATGTATAAAAATCTTTAAGTGCAAAACAATCTGAACATAAGTATATAGCAATTATCATCAACAGACATGAGATCATATTTAGAGGTGCGTTTCCAGCGAACTTTATCTAATCGAGAGTCATCAATGTGAACTCGTGGGATCATAAATCAGATACAATACTCGTATAACTATGGCTATAAAATCATTTCACCGAATTATTGTCTTCTAGCCGAACCTACGTTATATTATTACATCTGAATCACAGTCATCATTCTTTCTTTGCCTTGCAGTAAACAATGCTAATAAAATGCATTTATTATTTCAGGGTGACGTGCATACAAAAGACTTTTATTATACAATAATCTTTCCAGGGGAAAACTAAACTCCTTGACTGATGCCCTTATATCGGGATCGATGCATCATACACTTAAACAATTTATAGGTTTGTGGAAATTGCCATATACATATACTTCAATGGCTACATTTGGATATGCTAAATTGACGCCTTATCAAGCCATCGACATGAATTGTTTAAATATGGTTTATAAATTAATTTAGCAACAAATACATGGTACGATAAGCAATTTACGAGTGATTTTTATTCTATATGGATAAAATTATGACTTTTCCGTTGGTAACACAAATTTAGAAAACGTGAACATCAGTCAAAGAGAACTTTAATAAAAAACAAAAGAAAACATCATTTCGTTTTAAATATTGATTCTAAATAAGAATATGCAATTAGTTTTTTAATCTTTGGGTAACACGTATAACAATGTAGAAATTAATTTTATAAGTCAGTTGACATATTTTGCACTCTCTTCCGTCGATATTAGCCCCGCGCAGTTTTGGGCTTTCAGTGCTGAAAAGTGCTGTAATGTGCCTTAGCGAATGCAGAAACCTTTAAAAAGCTTCTAATCAAGAAGCTTTGTGCTTGCTCTGAAAATGGTTGTGGCCGAAGCTTGTGGCCTGCAAACTTTGCTAGTTACCATATATTTTTATCGCAACCCATTTGACGTTAATGTTATCAGCATTTAAAAAGAAAAAAGTTGGCTAGCAAACAAATAATGTCCAGATAAGAGAAATGAAGGGGGAACTTGTTGAGAATGAAATGGATTTGGAGTGTATGTGGCCAATGGCCAATTGAGCAACAACCAGTTAAACAGCGACACTCGAGGCAGACGGTCAGAAACTCGACAAAAGAATACTTTTATAATTTATCGCGTTCTTCCGATATTTCACAATGCAGTTTAATAAAGTGGGCATTTTTATGGCCGCGATAATCGCAATCAATCTACAGGGATCCCTTGCCAACAGTATTAGTGCGTATTACTGCATCCAAAAACATATTACTCCAATAATAAATATATAATAATTATAATAATAAATAATTGTAGATTGCACTACAACGGGCTCTGAAGCTCTCACCACCTGTGCAGACGACATAACTTTGTGTTTTATTCAAGAAGGTAAGTCGATCGTTTTATGGCCTCGGGGAAATGACTCATAGCAACTTTAGATATACTTATGTATATATGAAAATGTTATTTGTATTAAGTCAAAGTAATTTATATCAATCGATACTTAAGCAGGATTTTGTTTTATTTGTGAACAATGTTATTCAATTCGAGATAATAATTAATTCGCCTATTTTATGAACGGTATTAACTTTTCTACGCCGTTAATAGGAAAACATTATAAAAAAAATTGAATACTAGAAAGCTGAACAATGGACGATAGGTATTAATCTAATCGGAAAATAAATTTCGCACACTTGTAGTGATTATAACAAATTATCTGTTTGAATTGAAAAAAATTGTGTAAAGTAAATGCGAAGATTCAATTCAAGTTAACATTTGTATAACTTACAAGAATTTGCGAAATAACGAAAACAAAATACTTCTTAAGAGAACTTGATTATAAATAAATCACTAAATGTAATAATATATGACTCTGAAAATTAGTAAATGAGAAACAATAATATACATACATACGTATGTATACGTAATATACATTAATAAGGTTGTTCTCATCACTGTTCAGCACACTTAATATTTACCTATATTCATTTTTTTATGGGCAGGACAAGATGGCACCGTGACACGTGGATGCCTGACACAAGGTACAACCTGTACGGCGCCCGATTGTCTGACCTGTGAGGGAAACAATTGCAACTCGAATGTGAATCTGATGTGCAGACAATGCAATGGCACCGATACAGCATGTTCCACCAGCAATGTCACAACTTCCGCTGTTATATGCGCGGCAAATCAATTGTGTACCGCTGCCGTTAATACGGATGAGACTGTGTCGCGAGGTTGCGGCGAACAATGTGCCGCGGATAATGCCACCTGCTTCAGTTGCACTACGGACAACTGCAATCTGGCCATTTTTCCGACGGACCGTCGACAGTGCTATCAGTGTACGGGTGAAGCATGCAACACGGTGACTGACGCTATGTTGGAACCTTGTTCGCTGTACAAGACAGAGGGACAAAAGTGCTACACAATTGGCACGAATGCCAACACAATGATTCGTGGATGCACTTCTGATGCGGCTGCCAAGTGTACGACGACCACCGAGGATGCTAGCTGTTTGTTGTGTGACAATGAGAATGGTTGCAACAATCGCACATACGAAAGTGTGTTAAACAAATGCATCAAGTGCAGCAATGATGACACTTGCTTAAATGCTCAAAACGCGGCGGACGCTCAAAATTGTGCTAGCTCCAATTACACACTGACCGCAGCCAGTTGTTACACACAACTCTTTGACAACGGTACTGTGGCACGTGGCTGCGTCAATGAATTGACTGAGACATGCGACACTGAGAACGATTGCAAAGAGTGCAGTACTGATGCATGCAACACGGAAGAGGGCACTTTCACATGCTACGTGTGTCGCAGTGACAACGATCCTGGATGTCGTACAATGACCAATATCCCTCCGTCACCCTGCATAAACACATCCCTGACCAGTACAGACTCAAAGCAATGCCTCAGTGGCGAGTGGGGTAAGTAAAAGATCTATTCTTAATCATATTCCTAAACAATTTCAATAAACTTCACTACATCTAATTGATTCAGACATTCAATGATAAAATTGATAAAAAAAAAAAAACCAATAAAGAAAGAGAATTATGGCATATTGTATCAGACAAAATTATATAATTTAAAGACCACCACAGAATTTACTTTATTTGATTTGATCAATTTATTAACTGTATCTGCATTATAGATGGTATCGTTATCCGTGGTTGCCTTATTGATGCAAGCGAGGTAATGAAGTTCCAATGTGTCTACGATGACGATCGCTGTGTAACCTGCAAGGGAGCCAATTGTAACAATGTCACGGATAAATACAACAGCGCCGCTACCTTGCAACATTTGGGTCTGGGAATGCTGACAATCTTCTTCTTAGTGCGAAATATCGTTTTGTAATCAATTTGACTGCAGTCTATCTTACTGTGTATAAGCATACATATTTCAAATGTATATGTGACCAGGTGTTTGCCATATGTAATGTTATCTATCAATATCAAACAACAGTACAATAACAAATATATTAAATAGAAAATGTCGAGGTGTTGCTTTTTCTATCAGCTGCTAATGAATCATCAGCCCAACGACAAAAGTCCACATCAATGTTTGCAGAGTCACATTATTGAGACCATTGAAATTTATTGAATAAGCAAATAAATAAGCAAATCGTTTATCCAAGTCAAATTATCCAAAAGCAAGACTTAGTGAAGCTGAAACGCAGATTAGCCAGAGGGCAAAACTACGTCTTAGTGCTTGTGATACATCTCGCTCGGAGTCTTCTGGTATTTCAGGAGCCTTTTCTATATTGCATAAATTATTAAAACAAATCTCGCAAAGTTCGTTTTCCTTTCGGCAATAGTTCTCCATTGATTGAGACATAACGGAGAGACAACCTCTTGTGATAATTCTGGTGTGCCCTTTAGAATAAAAAAGAATTAGATACTAATCGATAGTTTTAAAATAGTACCTACGATCAAGTGTTGTATAGCAGCCACTGTCCTTTTTGGTAACCTTTCACATAACATTGAATTCATCGTATTGAGATTTTAGTTCTGTCAGTGCACAAGATCCACGATGATCACTTGAGCACTTGTAACAAATAATGCCAATTGATTCAGACATCGGGTGCGGTAAAGGGCGAGGGCGAACCGGCTTGGTACCGTTTTTAGGCATCACTTTAGATTCATCTGTTTCGGATTTATCGGTTTCATTGAGTTTTTTGGACGTATACGAATTAAGTTTATCTAATGTAGGTTGAAATAGTTTCCACTTATCTAAGGTAGCTTCTTGCATTGGAAGCTTCGCCAATATTTCTTTATCTAATCTATTAATAGTACGTTTAATCAGTGTGGCTTTATTTAATATAGTTTTCTCCAATATTTCTTTATCCACAGAATCGTTGTGCACAGCAAATTTATCCAGCGTTGTTTTTCCAAATGAGGGTTTAGGCAAAGTTTTGTTATTCAATGTATCATTCTTCTCTATCCTATTAGATTTAGTAAAAGTTGCTTTATCCAGTGTAGCCGTTTCCAAATCAGATTCATCGTGACCAAATCCAGATTTAACAAATCAAAATTATCAAAATTCGCCAATATTTTCAACGCATTTTGAATGCGCCTCTATCAATAATATTCCTGGATAAAGTATGTCCCTAAACTAGGTCGTATCTAGTTGAGGCTTCACTAACAACTAATTTTAATAGGCATACATTTCCGCTGATTGACACGCAATTATCCTGCTCATAATTAAAAGCAAACAAGTTCCAATTGATGGGTAAAGTATAAATCACATTATATAAACGGTTTATGGATGAGACAACAAATTTGTCAAGCCTGACAATATCTGCATGTCACGCGATAAGTTTTTATCACGTTAAGCATTTTAATTGCAATATTTTAATAATTTAAAATTTAAACAGTACAAACTATATTGCTTAATTGAAGAGTTAGTTAGAATGAGATATTATATTATTTTTAATTTACTGAAATTGTGTTTGATTAAAATGCGAATATTTAGGTGATTGTTATTACGTGTAAAATTAAGCAACTGTCAGAACCAGAGCAGAAGTTCCCCAAAGTATTATGCTTCTTAGTAGTTTGGATGCTGAATCAACAGATTCTTCTGGTAGTTCGGGAACCTTTTTCCTGTTGCATGAATTATTATAGCAAATGTCGCAAAGTTCTTTTTCATTATAACAATAATTTTCCATTGATTTAGATATAACTGAGAGGCAACCGCGAGTGATTATTCTGGTTTTTCCTTTGAATGAAAAATAAATTATATGGTAAATAAAAGCTACATTAGTATAATAATTAATTATAATTAATGGCTTACGATCAAGTGCAGTGTAGCATCCGCTGTCTTTCCTTGTTACTTCGCACAAAATATAGAATTCAGATTTAAGTGCTGTCTGTGCACAAGCTCCAAGGTCATCACTTGAGCAACTATAACAGTTAATACCAATTGGTGTATACCTCGGTTGGGGCATTGGGTTGACATCAATAGGCTTTCCCGATATATGGATAAAAGTTTCTGATTCCTCGATTTTATTTGGACTTTCCGATGTACTTAATATTGGCTTATCCGAAGTAAGTTTAGCAAATGAAACTTCAGTAGATTCTTGCGGCACAGAATTATCTAGCATCTGTTTATCCAACGTTCCTTTTTTATTCACAGTCCGAGTAACTTTATGAGTCGTACCAGAAAATTGATTTAATATAGTTTTAATTAACTTAGACGTATCTGTATCTGTAGTACTTTTATATATTGAAAGGTTCTCAAATATTTTTTTATTCAAAAAAAAGTTTATTCCATGAAGTTGTCTTTAAAATTGTTTTATCCATTGTCATATTCTCCAAAAGATTTTTGTTTGTAGCAGTGTTGGATACAATGTTTTTATCCAACTTAGTTTTTTCATATATCGGTTCAAGCAAAGTTTGTTTATCCAAAGTTGATAATTTTGTTGGTTGGATTACACTTAATAATAATGAAGATTTGAGGATAGTTTCATCGTGAGCGTTATACGGAGTAATTGTTTCTAATAATTTATTATCAGACGGAGGTTTAAGAAACGTAGCTTTATCCAAAAAAACGATTATGCAACGCAACTGTAAACGGTGATGAATGATTCGTGAACAGTAAAGCGTGTATTATTATTAAAATTCGAAAATACTTCCAATGCATTGTTAATGTTTAATAAGGAATGCGCAGAATAAATAAAATCCAAGAACTTGGACGCTTGAAGCTTCACTAATAACTGAATTAGACCGCAAAATATTTATGCATTTTTCGTTGTCATTCAATTATTCTGCTCGTCATTAAATGCAAATAAGTAAGCGGTAAATTATAAAATACATTTAATAAACGGTTTATGGATTCTCTAACACGTTCAGTAAGCATTTACAATATCTGATTGTCACGCGAAAACATTGTTTTATAATGACAATAAAAGGCTGGTTTTAATTAAGACTATGAATTTTCTATTAATGCCATTAAGTACGCAAATCTGAAAATTATTTACAAATATCTGTAGCAAAATGTTTTCGAAAATTAAATCGATGGTGATAAATGCAAATACGAAATCAGTTTATAAACAAGTTGAGACTTGTATCTCATAGGTTTTTGTTACATCCTCAACGCCTTTATTGTTGTCGGCTATGCATAGGACTCGTAAGTAAAAGAGTCAACAGCCCTAGTCAAGACAACAACCAACAAAAATTAAAATCCACAGCTTTCGCTGTGCGAACAACTGATGCGTCTCACCTAGTAGAAAAATTACCTCACAAGTTAGCTTGACAATTATGTAGGAGCAAGCTGTAAACTTTAAGATAACCATTACCTAGTAGAAAATTATTAAATCACATGAAAAAGCTAAAGATTGAATGTACTTACTTTGAAAAAGTTATTATCGTTCTGCTAACGCGACACCTACCTTTGACATGCTCGCTGTAACGAAAATTCAAATTATAATTGTTAATTATAAATTATAATTCAGCGGTACGATTATTTACTTCAAAAAATTATTATGAAGGAATTAACTTACTTGCATATAAAAACTGTTCAGCTCCATCATATTCATGGCCTCGCAATAGCTATACTGCTTACTCAGGATACACACTATCGTGGTCTTACTCACTCACTTGATCTTAACAGCACATTTTGAGCTTGCACTAACACTTTTACTTATTTTTGCACCAACACGTACAATGGTACGCACACAGTAAAAAAAAAAAAATAACTTGATGCTTACCAATCACATCATTTTTGAGATAATACAAATACACCTTTAAACGAGCACACAAAATTACACTTAAGACACAGCACAACACAAATGCAACACATTTATCTCCTGATTTAATGTCTCACTGACTCACTTGATCTTAGCAGTACATTTTGTACTTGCATTAACACTTGTACTTATTATTACACAGAAAAAAATGAAAAAAAAATTCACTGGCTTCTTGCTTTCAAATCACCTAATTTAAATGCGCACACAAAATTACACTTATGACACAGCACAACACAACTGCAGCATCTTATGCCAAAAGCACAAGCAAAATTTTTCAACTGCACACAAAAAAAAAGAAAAAAAAAATTCACTGGCTTCTCGCTTTGTACCGCCAAATTATTTCGCTCAGGCAAATACTATTTTAAATGCGCACTTTCTCGCTCTCCTTATTCCAGCTTCCTTTTTTGGATTTGCACACACACTTTCGCGACTCAACTGCAACGGACTTATCTTCTGATTTCACGAAACTGCATGCCATGCTAATTTTCACAAATGAATGCTAGAATAACGCAGCACACAAAAAAAAAAATCACTTTCATTTCATTTTTGCACTGAATCACAAACATTTTTTAATGCTCTTTCACTTGTTGCACCCGTTGTAAAATATTCACACGCAGGCGTAACTGCAATAACCGAATCTGAAAAGCAAGAAATGTAATAATTAATATAAAATTTGTGAACAATATGTTATGTATGACTATATTGCGTATATAATAAAATTATTAAAATGCCAGCACTTAAACAGCAAAGGATATGCAAACTTTCCTTACAGTCCTCGGAATCGCAACTGACTCGCAATGTCATTCACCTGCACACACACACATTTTGGCGCCAGTCCGTGCACACTTTGATATCGTTGCCACCGGATCGAAATATTTTTGTGCAATTTGTTGTAGATTCAATACATGTGGCATCCCTGAGTTCATCTCACAACAAAAACACAAATCTATTGAGCACTTGATTTGCCGTCCTCTTACGTTATGCCGTTCTCCTGATCTCAACCAGGCAAATTTTCAGCAATGAAAGAAACTAATTATGGCTTAATTGCGTTGCTTGTTGCATCTTAGGTAATTAGTACTTGAATCGTCAAAATTTATCTTAACAAAATATACTTATAAGTACAATAAAGTTGTATGCGAAAATGTTAAACGTAAGTTTATCCAAAAATTATCCATTATCCACTTTCTTCAATATTACTTTAACCAAAGAGAATGAAATTACGCCTAAGAAATAGTTTAGTCCATTTCTTGCCTTGTTAAGAATATGTGTGATTTTATTGTTATTTTGTTTAATATTTAAGATAAGTTAATAAGTTTAATACAAAATTTTAGAATTTGAGCATCGGAATAAATAAGCAATATTTTTTATACATAACTGCTAAATAACATGAATAAGATTATTAATATTTTGGAGAAAGCGAGTATAATAAAAAGTCAAAATTGAAGTTTACACAATAATATCGTTTATACTTTAACAATGGTCAAAGATATAGCACAGATACCCCAAAGAACAATGTTTTGTATTAGATGGGATGCAGATACAGAATCTGTATTACAGATGCAACTAAATACACTGGAATTTCAAGTCTCATTTTTGTTGCACGAATTGTCAAAACAAATGTTGCAAAGTTCCGTTTCCCTAGAGCAATATTCACGTAGTATGGTTGTTATTTCAGAATAGCAGCCTCTAGTCAGTGTTTTTGTGTAATCTACAGATACAAAAATGTTAATGGAATTGAAATGATAGAATTAATAACAAGCTAACGATATATGGCTGTATAGCAACCCGTAAATTTGGCATTGTATTCACAAGTCTTATAGTATTCCAAACCAAGTTTTTCCTCCATTAAGCTCACTCGAACAACTGTAGCAAAACATTCCAGGTAATGAAGTATTCCGAAGAAGCTGTAAATTAGTCTTTAAAGATTGAGGCTTCATAGGTTTTTTAGATTCATCCAAATCGGGCTTAGCGAGAGTAGAATTTAATGAGTTATCTGACTTTTCAAAGGCAACGGAAGTATCGATTACTTTACTACGTTTAGGCATATTCAAAGCCATATTTAACAATGATTCAGGTCTATCCTTTGTAGTATATTCGAATATAGATTTATTCAAAGAATATGTATTAGGTGTCGGTTTATTGAAATTATATTTATCCAATGTAAGTTTGTGCAATGTTGTTTTATCCAAAGTAAGTTTATCCAAGGAGGTGTTATCCAGAACATAGTTATTCAAGGCATGTATAAACGATGCCGAATCATCCGTTAATAGTAAGGTGATTAATATAGCTATAAAAATATAAAAATGCATTGTTAAAATCCTCTTTGAGAGTTAGCCCTATCAATAAATTTGGTCGTATCCTGTTGAGTCTAAAATGACAACTGACTGAAGCCAACAAATATATATGCAAACTATTCCAAATCACATGCAGTTATCCTGCTAATTAACTAATAAAAACAAGTGACAAATTATAGCTTTAAAACATTATTTAATAAATGATCAAAGGTGTATTATAAATTCGACTAGTTTGTCACGTGACAAAGAAACAAATACAAATAAAAATATTTTAAACTATAGTATTGTATACAGATTGTAGAAATTAAAAGGATTTCAGAACAGAATTAATTTGATGACATAGAGAATCCACATAGCGGAGTTGTTTAGTATTCGAACTGCACTTGCTGTGGGAGGCGGTGCCACATCCTTGTTGCATAGGTTATCATAGCAGAGCACACAGTGCTTTGGTTCCTTGCGGCAATATTTGTTTCCCTCCTCCGACAGCTCCGAAATGCATCCACGCATTATGAGCTGGGTATCAGCTGGCAAAGCATAAATTATGAGTTTCGATTTCTATTAGAATACATGTTTTACACTTACATTTAATGAGTGTGTAGCATCCATCTTTGCTGATTGCCTGGCATGGAGACGTATCACTGGGCTTTTGATCACACCTGCCTCTCGGGTAGCTGGAACAGCTATAACAATTCATCGTGTTCAAACTGGGACTTGGCTGCATTGTTGTTGGCTCTACTGAACTGTGACTTTGGCTTGCAGCTGCATCATTCTGGTAATCCGGTTCTGCTTCGGGAGCAGTCACAGATTTAGCTTCCGATTCAGCTGCTGGTTCAGGAAGTGGTTCAGGTATTGGTTTGGTTTCCGGATCAGCTGCTGGTTCAGGAAGTGGTTCAGCTGCAGGTTCGGTTTCAGGTTCAGCTGCAGGTTCGGTTTCAGGTTCAGCTGCAGGTTTTGTTTCGGATTGAATTGCTGGTTCGGAAAGCGGTTCGGGTTCAGCCGCTGGTTCAGCTTCAACTGCAGGTTCAGGCTGTGCTTCAGGTTCAGCTCCAGCTGCTGGTTCAAGCTCTTCTGCTGGCTTAACTTCGGTTGTTGGTTCAGCTTCAGCTGTTGGTTCACGAGCATCTTCCTTAATTGGTTCAGGTGAGAGTTCGGCTTCAGGAGCTTTTGCAGCTTCCGCTGTAGAAACCGGTTCAGTTGCTGGCTCAACTATCTCTACCACAGCAGGTTCCTCATGCGGTGGCAATTCTGTTTCCACCGCTGGCAGCTGTGTTGTGACCTCATCCTGTTCCTGTGCACCGCTGCCCTCCAACAGCAGAGCAAACAGCGCGAACCAAATGCACAATTGTTTTCCGTTCATGGCCAATTCGGGTTGAGTTGTATTAAACGTTTAAAATGCTGGGCTGAAATGCGAGGCTCAATGCGATGCTTTCGCTTGGGTAATTAGAAAGTTTGAAAACTTATCTGCAGAGTGCTATTCAAATAGTGCGTTATTGACGATTGATTGTCGAGTGGCGGCCGTTGCCGTTGCTGCTTCGGTGGTAACTGAACAAGGGCAAAACAACAAATTGTTGACCATATGCCGCTGATTGTCACGCAATTATCCGGCTCCGAAATGAAATCGATATTCCACACAACCTCATATATGTCCTGAACTCCTGCTGACCGCAATGCCAACGTCCTGAATAATAGATCATGTGAACTCTCTCGTTCTCTCCGTCAGTCGCATTGCAATGGAATTAACATAGCGTCCAAGGACATGACAATAATGGTTCACGGTTCTTTGGTTAATCGGACAGTTGGCAAAAATACCAAATGCCAAATGTAGAGCGTAGTATTATCTATTTAACTGACTACTTCAATACCCTACGATTAAGCTGCTATCATTACCCATGCATCGACTTAGGCTTATCATTGTGATAATGGCAATTGTGCCTTTGTTCAAATGATAAGTCATAAATAAATTGCTTGCATTTTGTTTAGTTGTTTCTAAGTTGTAGTTGCTTGTTGCAAAATGTTGTTCACCTCGATCCTGCTGCAATCAAGTGAGTGCTACAAATGCGTTTCCAATATTCTCATTATACAAATGTTTCGCTATAAATAGGCCTTGGTTTGTTCCTCCTACTGCTGCCACCCAGTTGGGGAATTGTTTGCTATCATTGCGATTCTATCGCATTGCCCGAATGTGCCCAAACCCTAGGTGAAGTGGGCCTGCTGCCGTACAAGGAATGCGCCACGGAACTGACGTGTGCCATGTCCATTGGTGAGTTCAGCTAACGAATTCCCCTACGATTTCTCAACTACATTTCCCTCTTTCTTTGTAGTCGATTCCATTACGTATCGTGGATGCGGTGCTGAAACTCCAACCACGCAAGCCACCTACTCCAAGCGCTGCTCCTCGAATCTCTGCAATGCTGGCGTCTATCCGCCAGGTCGCCTCAAGTGTCATCATTGCGCAGGGGAGACATGTGTGTCAGCACCCGCTGGGAAGCCGCATCCTTGTCTTCAACACTACGAAGTAGATCAATGCTATACGGAGGTGTTGAATGCCACCTGGGCGTATCGTGGCTGCAGCTCCGATCGGAATCACACGGCAGCTGCCACAGCACAACTCTGCGATATAAATGGCTGTAATGAGGAGGAAGGAGCTTGGACTTTGTCCTGCGTCAGGTGTGACTCCCAGCAAACGCTTGGCTGCAAAATGGATCTGTTTCAGTTGAGCAACAGTGCAACGTGCAACATCAGTCAGTTCGAACAGTGTGAGATGCAAATGTTGCTGAGTGATGAGGAGCCACAATACTGCTTCAGTTATCGCCACTTGAGTCGTGTGGTGCGTGGTTGTTCAGATGAGTTGCCAGCAGAACTGAAAGCAGTTACGGATGATCTAGTGCAATGCGCTACGGCGGACAATTGCAATGCGGGCTGCATGCCACAGCAGCGTTGCCTCAACTGCAACTCCATCGATCAGCAGCAATGTCGCACCAACGCCACCTCAATGAGCAGCAGCTACTGCGGCTCAGCGGAGGCTTCCTCCTGCTATGCCTGCGAGTATGATGATTGGAGCGTGCAACGCGGTTGCGGTGCACCGCCCACAACTGCTGCAACACTCAATTGCTACGAATGTGATGGCAGCACTCAGCAAACTTGCAACGCCGTCGACTTTACGCGCTGCTATCGATGCAACAGCGACGAGGCCGGCGCTGGTTGCGCCAACTGGCAGCGTCCTGGTGGCATCTACATCGAGGAATGCTCGCTGCCTGCTGCCCCTTGCCTTGTGCTTAATCATTTCAATGGCACCACAGAGCGTGGTTGTCAGCGTGAGGATTTCCACTGCAATGCAACTACGGTGGCCAAGTGTCGCAGTTGCGATGGTAGCTTTTGCAACACGGGCGCATTTCCCGAGCAGCGTTTGTGGTGTCATCAGTGCGAGAATTGCGAGCAAGTTGCACTGGGTCAGGACTCCGTGCCTTGTCCTCTTTTGGCCAATGAGCCGAGTGATCAAAGTGCTGCCTGCTTGGAGTTCTACGATGAGCACAGCAAGCAAGTGATGCGTGGTTGTCGCTCCAACTCGAAGCTGTACTACGAGTGCTTGTTGCGCAGTGGCAATGAGCCGAGTTGTCGTCTGTGCCACACATCAGGTTGCAACGATACGCCGGGGCAACAGTTGCGTGGCGACAGCTTGGAGACGGAAACAAACTCACTGATGATCAGATCAACGGCTGCGAAGAGATTTACAATGTTCACAGCATCGCTTAGTTGGTTTTGCATTACTTATCAGCTAATTCTATTTAACCAGGGACCGTAAAATTAAATGCATTTTAATTTTTCATGTTTTCCTCAATGATTATGATTAATTTTAAACAATTTCAAAACTTATTAACTTACACATCGCGAACCTGTCCAAAAACATTGATTTTACTGCAATAGATGTTGTTCTAAGTTTATTCCTAGTATATTTTTTATTAAAAAAGACTATTGACGCTAACCGGCTATATAAAAGAATCGAATCTATATGGAGCAACTACAAGAGTTCTAATCATCATAGTCATGCGGTTTGTAGCTAGGACTGAGAGCGCGTCCACGATGATTGAAAGTGTAGAATGATGGGAAGTTGCCCAGGGTGTCCCAGGTCTTTGCCTGCATGTCGACAGTGGCGCGAATCTCCTTAAAATCGCCCACAATTTGGATAATATTGTAGACGACAATCATCAGGCTGATCACCGTTTGCAGTATAATCTAATTGGAGACTTGCAAATTAGTATCAGGCTAAAAAGGGAAAAATATTTACTCACATCCAATGGCAGACTGCTCCACTCCTGTTCAGTGAGCCTCAAATAAGTGCGATCTACATTAAATTAGTTAAATTGAATTGTAATTTACCATTAGCGGAAAAAGTTGACTTTGCACTTACGATGAGCGGCCGAAAAGGCAGCATGTGCCAGACTTGCAAAGCCGCCGATTAATAGCAATTTATTAAAGAACTTGCTGCCCATTTTCAGTTATAAAAGCCACGTAATTTAATTCAAAATAATAGAAGTGCAATGTGCGGTGAGAAACAGCCAACTTTTTTTTATTAAATCTAATTTAATTTGACAGTCACCCCGGAACTGAAACAGCTGTTTGACGTTGGCGTTGCCGTATTTGTGCAAAGAATTGCTGTACTCGCATTCACAATAGTATTTCGTTAGGTTTCTCCGTTGCCTTTCTCTATTTCGTATATTTTTTAATTATAATTTTGTTTATAATAAAATTTTGATCCCGAAAGGAAAATTGAAGAAACTGGTTTTGTAAGCGTTTTAGGAAAACCAAGCAATTTAAAATGGCTGTTCAAAAGAACGCTCCACTTTAACGTATTTTTTTAAATATACCAAATGAAATTATTCTTATGGTCATACCACGAGACTACTTTTAATAATCAATAAACGTTTTTTCTTAATAGAAATGATGTCTGAAGTGGTATAATAGAATAATTTGTTTAATATTTATAGTGTTTGTATTATGTGACTGCACATAAATTTTTGTCATTTAAAATCGATATTTTCAAATTTTAAAATCATCGATATCGGTTTCATCGATGTTTCTTTAATGTCTCGTCGTTCGTACGCTGTTCATTCGTGTTTCCGACTTCGGGTGCTGTGGATGCTTTGCGCGCTTTATTGAAAACATACGCAACATAAAAAGCATACTCGTAATAACAAAAAAACCTGCACATAAGTTAACCCGGTCTTTTCCCGCGCATCTTAAACGCCAACTATTTAAAACGCGGCTACAACTCCAGAACATAAATTTGCACTTTCTGTGTTTGTGTGTGGGCGTGCACTTGTTCAGTGTCCACTTGTGTGTGTGAGTGCGTGTGTTTGTGTGTATCCTTGCGTCCTCGCTGCCCCCGCCGTCGTCGTCGTTCTCGTCATTTCTGCACTGTGCCAGCCAAGGGTGTGGTGTGTGTGAAAAATTCCAGCACAGCGCGACAGCGAAAAAACGAGTAATAAATAAATTGGAATTGGAATTGAAACTGAAACATGTCGGTCTCCTCGAACGCCTCCTCTGCTGCCTCGTGCAACGGCAGCGCTGATGATAGCATAACAACAACAGCAACAACGGCGACAACAAACACAGATAACTCGGAGTTGGCGCACATCTTGAATCGCCGCCAGAGTATCATGGACTCACAGGAGGCGGGCATTGAGGTGCCGCGCAGCTTTAAGGTCGTCAATGTCTACACTGAGTTCCACGAGTTCTCGCGCAAGCAGATCAAGGACTACCAAAAGACCTTCAATACGTAAGTAAATTTCTTGAATTCGTTTTAAAAATAATTCTTATTTAAAAAACTTTAAAACCGAAATAAAAGTAATTAGATTTAGTTCACTTTTAGTACCATAGTTATATTTTTGTTAGTACAAAAAAAGCTAAATACATAGATGATGATAATTTTCATATTTTTAATTAAGTCTAGAAAAGTATTATAGTTATACTATTATCGTTATACTTTTTTAATTTTGTAATAAATATAATTTATTACTAACCTACAATTTGATCGTTTGTAGTTTACTAATTATGCTCTAAAATAATAAGCGAGTCATTATGAAAAATGTAATTATCACAAAATTATATAAGAAGCTATAATCTAACTTACAATACTTATGGTCTTAGGGTACCCCAAAGTCGGTTAAAGCTCATGTATATTCACTTAGCAAAAGGTAAAGGAAACTAATGCGCTTAATTGCCAAGTAAATTGCATGTCCCACCATCACCACCAGCCACCTTCACTTTGGTTCGCTCTCAGTTGCAATGGGGCATGACTCAGTCTCAGTTTCAGTTGCACAGCTTCGACCGCAAGCTCCATGTTGCAGTTGTTTCGTTTGGGATTTCAGTTCCGCGCCCCAAAACCGCGCCGCACTGCGCCATGAGTCAAAGTTGACACTGCTCACAGCTCAAGTATTAACAACATACGTACTTAAGGTGCTTGTGCGCTTACTTTTACGAGCTACTGTGGTTTATGGTTACCCTTACACCTCGCTCAAGTGATTAGAATTTCCTTGTTCCCACAGAAGAGTAGAAGGGCATGCCAAGTTAGAGATATAGTAAAGTAGAAAAAGTGTTAGAAGGTTAACACTATATGTTATATATTTAAATGTGTCGCGATTAAAGAGGGAATAATATATTTGAGAACATTTATGTTGCACAATTGAAGAGGTTTTAAAATATTTGAGAATACTTATAAGAACTCGGGCTCTATATAAATTTATAAAAAGATATACAGTAGAGAAGATATGAAAAATTTGATAAAAAAAAAAGAATCATATTGCAAACATAATTTTATAGCGAAAATGAATAATTTTGCTACCAAAAAGTTGTGAAGAAACCAAATAAATCATAGATATTACATAAAGAATAGAAAGACATTCAAAAGTTTATTATCTTTTGGTTTACAAGTATTTCGTAGTCGATTACACTCGCTTGTGGCTTTCTTACTTGTTTGTTTTTATTTATATGTGAGGGTCGTTGAGTAGCTCAGCTTACATATCGCTAAACGATCGCATTCCCACTCCAATGAGCCGCATAAAGTTGCGTAATCCCAGCTGCTAAATCGCAGTTAGATTGTTTTCCTCTACACATGTAAAACTTATGATGATATCTACGAGACAAATTCCATTTTCATTTTTTTTTGCACGTTGTCTTGATAACTTATCTCTCGTTCGCTCAGATCATCCAATTTGACTTTGCATGCTGATTATGCGCATTAATTTTGTGTGTTGTTTTCTGTGCTGGAAGTCTTGAAGTCTGTCGTCAATAATAAATACATGTGTTCTCAGAAATGTAGCTGATTCAACAACAGCAAATGTTTCTCTGATTCACCTGTCGAATCAATTAACAGTTGGATTCTATGCACACTTTTTATTAACACCTTCCGCTAATTGTAGCACAATTCTGTTTACCTGATTCCTGAACCCTTAAAGACAGAATATAATCCTGAATACTCCTGTTTGTGTGATTCATCATGCTTAAGCATTTGGGTCAATTGGCACATTGTCAAAACGAAAGAAATGTTTGTTAAACGAGACATGAAAAAACACAAACGAACGTGCTTTGGAATCGTAAACATATAACCCAAAACATGCTCTCCTCCAACTTCACGATGTCTGTGTTTGTGTATGACTAAAGACAACAACAAACAGCAAGAAGCTGAGAAACACAGAGCAAGAAAGAAGGAAAGAGTATAAAAAGTGCTAAATGAAATCGTTGACTTTTTGTTTTTAATCAAAGTTTTTTTTAGAATTTACTTTCAAGCGCAGTTATCCGTACTTAAATCATCTAAATTTACAATACTTATTGAATTTGGAACCAGTTTCAGTTGCTTTGCCGCAAATGTCAATCGAAGACTCTTGTTTGATAACAACAAAAACAAATCAGAAAACCGGCTGTGTGTTATTTGCTACTTGGCATTTCAAAAGTCACAGCAAAAAGCCGAGAATCTCCCTTTCGAAAACAGTTATTCTGCTAATATTGTAAATTTTGCAAACAATTATGAGCATTCCCAGCTGAGTCACGAGTTGTTCCCTGTCAACGCTGTAAATTAAAAAAAAAAAAATCAACAGAAAAAAAAGAGAAAAATTGCCACTGAATCAGCAAATGCGCAATGCGGTTTAATTTAAACAAAAACACATTGCGAATATCAACAGTTCAGCAAAGGCGTTAGGCAGTGAGTCTTTTATTTCCTAGCAACGATAAAACTGAAGATGTATACATATATATTTTTATATGTACGCATATGTTTAGCGATTGCAAATGGGGAAAATCGGAAAGAAGACGGCGATAAAGTAGAGCATAAACAAAAACACAACAAAAAACGCGGGTCCATTTGGGTCGGATAATCGGACACGCAATATATATTTATGTATGTACATATGTAGTATATGATGATGTGCGTTGTATTATTTCTTTTCTTATAGTTACTACGTCTAGGCGTTATAATAATTTCGTTGATATGCCTGGACTTGAGTTTCCGGTAATATATTCGTTTTGGATGCGTCACATTTTCCGGGTTCACAAGACGATAGCAATAAATTGCAGACGCGTCTGCTTGTAGCTTAATGATATTGATTTTAATATATACGTATGTACATTTGCATTAAAATGGCGACGCCCCAACATGCAAACACACACATATATAGGAGGTGGTGGATGTACTTGTGTATATAGTACGTCTGTCTGCTGCAGATAAGGCTGCAAATCCTTATTGAAACTATGGGGCAACTACCACCAGTCAACTACAAACAATCCATCCATCCATCGCTTCTATCCAACATTGGGTGTCGCCCATTCTCCATTGTCCATTTTGCATGTGGGTAACATTTGGACTCATTGCATTTTCATTTTCAACTCGAATCTTTTCACAGAGAACTTACAAAACAGCCAGCATTTGCATGTGAACTGAACTCGGTGAGTGCCGACAGCTCTCTGATTAGAGATGGTAACGTGAGGCGCTTTAAACGATAGTAAAGGAATCCTATTTGAATGCGAATGAGTTTCCTTAGTTAGAAAATTATAATTCAGTACAAGAAGTGTTAAAAAAGAAGTTATATTCGATATTTATCCGATGTCTTTAAGAATATCTGCCTAGATAAATGCATTAATGTTTTCTTTTTTATATTTGTGGTTACTTTGGCGAAAAGAATAAAAAGTGTTTCACTTTTATATATGGTATTTTGTTTATTTTAGTTATTTCTTAATATAAAACTTAATAAACCTATTTTGTATATGGCATTTTGTTTATTTTAGTTTTTTTTAAACGTAATTTGTTTTTGTCTTGAATTTACAAAACATTCGAAATGTATATAACATTTTCTATCTAAGTTGTTATCAATAAGTGTGACTTATTTTAACATTTGTATTTTCCTCATACAATTTTATTTATACAGATGAAGTTCAATTAAATTCACACTTTAACTTGTTAACATTACAATAAGTTTTCAATGTGAACTTTTATGAATTCATCAAGTTTTCACAGATGTTAGTTACTGCTGAGGTTCATTTAAATTCGACACTTCAACTGATTGAAATTAACACTTTAGTTGCCTAATTAAATTAGCACTTTAATTTGCATACGAGTGCAAGTGCACAACATAAATATTGTTCGTTGCTCACATCACTATCAGCGATGTCAATGTCACTTAATTCTGCCTACAAATTGGGTTCATGGCAAATGCCTGACAAACGCACACACACACACATACAGACACGCATACATACTTATGCAAAATCAGTTACACGCACACGCACATTACAATTTGAGGGGTTGTTGTTATTGTCATGTTGTGTGGGCTTTTTCAGCACTATAGTACAACTTAGCAACATGGAAACTGGCAACTTGTGTGGCAAAGAGCTTTTAATTAAGCCGCAGTCACCACCCATTATCACTGAGGCGTGACCCTCCCCAATCCCTGCAAAAAAGGGTTGCATTTTTTAGGATAACTGCAGCTGCAAATGTTGCAGCAGCTTGTATATTATATGAGGCGTCAGGTTCATTGACATTTGCTACGCAGCTTGTTATTCATTTGATGTTTAAACTGCAATTTTTGTGTGTGTGTGTGTTGTTTACCTTTTGTTGTCGACGACCAACTGCAATGCAGTCGAATGTAAATATTGCGAAAGACATGCTGTTTTTTTCGACAATCGATAGCACTGCATTATTATCTATTGTGAGTGGCGGCCATGGTCACTTCACTTCCTGCTTGCTGCAGCTGATGTTGTTGGAAGCTGCGACTGCTTGTCGCCAATATTATTCACCACACTTGACGATGACCTTTGCCAAATGTGCAGTCAGTGGGCAGGCGACCAGCTGTCTGACAACGTTGCCAGACCACAACGAGTTATTCACTCGCCCCTGTCCACTCTACACTCTCCACTCTCCACTCCATACTCTCCACTCTGCTGTGACAGCTCGCGCGCACATTGTGATTACATTAACAATGTTGTGTTGATTGACAGTGAAAAAAGTCAACGCATGTAAATGCATGCGAAGATGTGTGTGTGCGTGTGTGTGTGTGTAAGCGTGCTGTGACTAGTGGCAAAGTCGTGGCACTCAATTGAGGAAATATCAAATTAAATAATACGAGTAAACCACATAGAATCATCATCAACATCATCATCGTCATCGTGATTGTCATCATGCAACAATCAGCACCAGCTCCATTCTGCATTCAACTTGTTGCAATTAGTCATACGAATCATAACTTTAGAGCATGAGTTGTACACAATTGCTTATCAATGCTCTATTGTTCATTGTTCTCTAGTTAGTTGGAATCATTGACTCATAGAGTTAAATATGTTGCACTTACTGGCTTTGCGGCTCCCTTTTCTGTGGGCATTACTCCTGACCCTTACTCGTGATTTTGCTGCTCCCTTTTCTGCTGACTTTGCTGCCGTTTTCATACTGCTCCCTTTTCTGCTGTTTTCACACTGCTCCCTTTGCTGCTGCATTTTCCTGATCGCCTTACAGCTTCTTCTGTAGATGCCTTTTCAGCTCCCTTTGCAGATACTTTCTTTTCTGCTCCCAATTCAGTTGCCTTTTCCTACTCCTATTACAGCTGACATGTCTGCTTCAATTTCTGTTCTATTTTGTGCTGCTTATATTGCTCCCTTTTCAGCTGTATTTCCTACTCAATTTAACATACTGCTGACTTTTCCACTGCCTTTGTCCCGTCTCTTTTCAGCAGCCTTTTCTTACTTCTTTTTAAACTGAATTTTTCAACTCTCTGACTTTTCTATTTTTTCCATTACTGTTCCATTCTTCTTCTTTCATAGCACTATTTTGTGCTTCCTTTTTTACTCCCTATTCAGTTGCCTTTTCCGACTCCCATTAAAACTACTGAGTTTTCTGCGGCTTTTTCCTCTTATTACTACTGATTTTTCTGCTTCCAAGTCATTTCTATTTTCTGTAAACTTTACACTGCTTCCTTTTCTACTGCCTTTCCCAGTTCCCTTGTTTGGTGCGTTTTCAGAGCCACTTTTCTTCGATATCTACTCTTTTACAGTGACCTTTTCCTCGTCTTTTTACTACTGAATATTCTGCTGTTTATTCTGCTCCCTTTACAGCTACTTTTCCCGTATTTATTTCCTGCTACAACTATAAATAAATCCACCACGACCCACGCAACGCAACGCTCTTGTTTCAAACGCAGCGTTTGCTCCAGTTTCGTAATGTCAAAATATGAGGCGTTTTATTTTTTGACCAACCTAACAAATTTATAGGTCTTTTTTTTGGTTGGACTAAGCGGGGGTCGATGGTGGCAAGTTTATATTGCGTTTTTACTGATTCTTTGTGCTCACGCACAGCGCATCAACAAAATTTTGTGTGTACATGTGTCTTCAATATAAATGGCACAAAAGTATTTTAAGTACTTGGAAGACAGGTGCATATGGTATGGTATGGCAAGTCGAGTCGAGGCAATCAGTCAGTCATTCAGTCAATTCGTCAGTTGCTGTTCGTAAACAAGAAATTGTGTATGCAAGACGTCAACTGTGTAAACTTAACGTTTGCTGGATTGTTGTAGTTGGCATTACAATAGATAAAAGACCTCCCGAATGCGCAATAACGTGAAGAAATCCACGAAAATTGAACTGCACTAAGCGAATGCATGAAGACATCATATACACATACTGTTGGTAGGCAGTGTAACCGTTACAAACACACAAAAAAGGTTCAAGAACATGACGCGTTGTGTGTTGGCATTAACCCGCTTGGGCCACAGAGCAAGTCGAGAGAAACATAAATTCACAATGGGCAACAACAATTGCCGTCGCATTAAGTTTGCTAATAGAGAAAAGCAACAACAACAACACCTCCAATAATTGCAACTTGGCATGTAAAACATAAATGTGTTTGTGTGTGTGTGTGTAACAAAGCCACAAGCAAAAATACACTTAAAGCACATGCATTTACGATGCAAATGTGGCATGCAACAAAAACAATGGCCAGCTGACCCCGTTATTTGTTGAACTGTAGACAACAACAACAAAAGCTGCAGCAAAAATATCTGAGAAAAAACAAACTTTGAAACACGTAGTTTATATATTATATTTATAAAGAAAATTAAAAACGGAGATCCCTTTATTGATCGCACTGTGAAATCATCGAAAATAGGCTGCGTGGGAGGCGGCACTCAAAATGTGGCAAGAGCCACCTACAGGGGGCAGAATACAAACGTAGCTGATAATATTTGAAATCAAATAAACAGCAATTAAACGAATTGAACAGCTGCTGTTTGCAAAAGTCGTTTTGAGTCTATTGAGATTACATGAAAAATAAACAACGTAATCATAATGAGAGCGAGTGTTAATTGAAAATGAATGGCAAGATAGAAAGACAGAAAGAAAAGCAAAAGTAGTCTTGACAATTGTCAAATTGACGCAACAAGCAACACAACAGAAGTGAGAGATAGATACTCTCAATTGAAGTTAATTAAATGCGAACAGACGACAAATGAGCGTCGACAATTTTAATTGTCATCTTTGGCGAGTCGGTTAAATACGCTGCGTGGTTGCGCAGCGTCGATGACACCTTCCACCTTCCATGTGTTGCATGCAACGACAATTGCTGCTACTTGTGTCACTGTTAATTACTTTCACTCTCGTCGCGTCGTGTTTACACAAGCATCATACGCAATTGGTTGTCGTTCCCCTCGATACAATTAACGAAACGAAAGCATGAAAAAACTCTTAAAACTTTTCATTATGTGTTAGCTTCTAACGTTCATTTGTGAAATCGAGATCAACAACGCAACGCGATTGAAATCGCATTTTGAAATTGAAAGTTATGCCATTGAATTAAAATGTGTGTAATCGATTGCGTTATTATTTATGATCAAATTTGTCGACAACGCAAACGACGTCGCAACTTGTTGCACGTTTCCTTGCTGCTTCCTTGCCCGGTTGCGAATCTCAAGACTTTAATGGCAACTTGACTTTTGTATTTTTAGCAGCCCCCAACTAGTTTGACTCGTTTTTTTTATTTCAACGGCATCCTTTGCCAGTGACTCAGACAACACACAGCAGGCAACAGCGGCAAGGTCGAGGTTTCCGCCACATTGTTGCATCTGCCACACGCGATTTGGCCATCTTCACTCTTTTGCGTTTTCTCTATGCCACATGCTGCGTTTTTTTTGTGTATTTTTGTATTTTTATTTTAATGTGTTACGTAATTAGTTAGTAAATGAAATTTTATTTGCATTTTTATCACACATAATTTCCTGGCTACGCCGCGTTGTTCGGGAAGTGGCAAGCAAGCATTTGAACTCTTGACTCAACATTTTGGCCATTCAACCTACAACACGATAACAACAAAAAAAAAAATCCGAATTTTGTGGCAAAGAAATTGAGCAGAAGTCGACGTCAATTGAGGAAATTGATGAGAGACAAGCAGCATATGAAATGAAGGCGAATAAATTAATAGAATTGTTTACCAAAAAGTACAAAAGCATTAATAGATCATAAGTGGAATAATGGCAGGTACTTTTCAAAAATGGAAAAAAGCTGTTAAACATTTAAACGTTAAAGTGAATATGTACATTTTTTATAATAAATTGTGTCGATAAACTGTTTATTACAAACTAATAAGGAATAGATTTGGTCGTTTAAAAGAAACCCAAAAATATTTTGGAGGTATTTTTCTATATGAAAAGTTATTAAGCAATTAAACTTTAAAGTAATTACATATGTGGATTTTATAATAATATTATTATTATTATTTTTTAATAATTTAAAAATGCTAATTAACTAATAACGCAAACGATATTCATTATTGTTTAACTTAAACTTAACATAAATTAATAGGAAGTTAAATAAAAGACCAATGAAATTTGGAAAAAAATGGTAAAAAAAATTTCTTTAAAATGGTCATTGCGAAATGAATTTTTCAAGCAACAATTGATAATAAAGATTTTGAAAAAATGATAAAAATTCCTTTTAAATGTTTAAAACTAAAGGCATTTTTCAAAATTGAAATAAAATAATCTTTATCTTTTTATTTTTGAAATAGCTTAAATTGTTAGACTTGGAAAAAAAACAGTTAGAAATACATATATACATTATTACTGATAAGCTGCTAAGTAATAGCTTTTCATTATCAACAAAAACTTAAAGAAAATCTTTACAAAAAGCGCAACTAAAATTAAATGACAGTTATTTTCGTAATGATTAAAAAACAGTTACTCAAATAATTAGTGACAAAATTATAGCTGTACTTTAGCATTTCTAATTCACACAGTCACATTTTGCCTTCTCCATTTCACAAATTGCAATTTTCCCTGCGCCGCTTTTTTGTGTGTGCTTTGGCTTTGCCTTGTCATGTCATGAACCCACGAGGGAGGGAAAATTCAGTCGAAATTGTAAATTTAGCCTGAAATTGGGTTACCTTGGCTAGGCGCATTATCGATTAGCAGACGAGGCGGAGGAGCAATGACCACATTTTGCCTTCATATGCTAATCAGAGCTCTTCTTTTTTTGTGTTTTTATTGCAGTTATGACACGGCTCGTGATGGATTCTTGGATCTGAATGAGCTGAAGTACATGATGGAAAAGCTGGGCGCACCTCAGACGCATTTGGGTCTGAAGAAGATGATTGCCGAGGTCGATGAGGATCACGATGGCAAGATCTCTTTCCGTGAGTTCTTGCTCATCTATCGCAAGGCTCAAGCCGGTGAACTTGATGATGATTCAGGGCTGAATCAGTTGGCTCGTCTCACCGAGATCGATGTGGAGCAGGTGGGCGTGAGTGGTGCAAAGAACTTCTTCGAGGCGAAAATCGAGCAGCAGCTGCGCACAAATAAATTCCACGACGAGATCCGACAGGAGCAGGAGGAGCGACGTCGGGAGGAAGAGGAGCGTGCCCAGCGACGTCAACAGTTCCAGCAGCGGGCCGCGATCTTCCAGTAAAGCCCACTTTTTTAGTGGCCACCATTTATATACGATGTATTTTGTAGGCGTAGGTTAAACAAATGCACACACACCCACATCCAAACATATTTGAAACGGGATCGAAAGCGGAGCCGGACTTTGATATACTTATCATCATCACGCATAGAAACTAAACTAATCATCCACAAGAAGGGAACTCTTATATATCTTCATAATATGCATACAAAAATACATTACATTACATTACATAGATATCGAGCATACCAAAAGCATAAATTTACGTTAAAGTTTAATACTAATATCGCATATATTATCTATATAGTTTTTAGTAAGTTAAGGGTTTCTTTCTTTGGTATTGCGTTTGCTTTTTGTTGACTTTCCTTTTCACACTTTTAAATTGAGTTGATTTTATGATTTCATTTGCTTTTTTTTAAGTTGGTGCCATTTTATTTTTGTATTTTATATTTTTTTTCAAACTGAATTTTTGTTAATCAATAAAAATCAAATGTTTTATGTTCGTAAGCAACAAATGAATAATTATAAAACACTCAGCTTTGTTGTACATATATATTTTTATGTTAAAGTTCAAATTTTCAAATTGTGTACGTTTGGTGGGAATTACTATTATATAATATTTAATTTAAGCAATTAACGCCGTTAAAGCAATATTATATTACGATACGAAACTAGACGGCAATTACTATATATTATATTTACATACACACCACATAATTAACTATTAATAAATGTATATAGTGCAAAATGAAACAAAGACTTTATCAATTCTTCGAGATTTTTCTTTAAAAAGGATTTCATTTTTGATTCCTAAAAGTTGGTTGCGATAAACATAAAAATGCAATATAAATTGTCGAAATACTTTTGTATGGGGAAGGAGCAAACTTGCTACGGGTCTTAGTTGATTTGGCTAACAGTCTGGTATATTTTAGTGTTCTTTGGTATATTTTGAATATGGTACTATATAAGTATACCGAATATGGCCTTTGACATGTTTTTGTGGTATATTAATTTGGTATATTTTAAGACTGTCTTGCTTTCAATAAAACTGTGTAGCAGGTATTAAAGTTTCTTTTATATTGATCATAGTTTTTAGAAAAATCAGGTAAATATATATAGATGAAGGAAAGATATAAAATATATAGATTAGAATAAGTCCTTAGAATGCGTCGGTTTAATATCTATTTGCAAAACGAAAAGTGTTCTGTTATCTGATTGGATAATAAAATAGTTTTATAATACTGCGCTCTCAACGAATAAGTTCAAAGATATATTTCAGATTTTTATCATATTCATCGTAGAAATATGGAAAAAATACTTCCACAAATTTGTTTTCAATGATCATTAAATGATATAACAATAATAATAAACAATATAACAAGCCTTCGCTTTCAACAAATCAGTTCAAAGATATATTTTAGTAGTATACAAATCGTAGTCATCTCGATACCCTTCTCTGTAATATGAAAAAAGACTTCATAAATGTCCTTCTAAAAGTTCTTATAGAATGATTTAATAATGAATAAATCATATAAAAATCAGTTCAAATATATATAATATTTAAGTTGAATACAAATCGTAGCCATCTCGGTTACCTTCTCTGTAGTATGAAAAAAGACTTCGTAAATTTCATTTTTAAAGTTCTCATAGAATGATTTAATAATGAATAAATAATATAATAGTATAGTAATACTTCGCTCTCAACAAATCAGTACAAAGATATATTTGTGTGGTATAAAAATCTATTTATTTCGAATAGTCAGTTTTAGGTTTTTTGGTTGTCGTTGGCGCCGCGTCGTTGCGAGTGGCGACATCGCAACATGTCGCACTTCAGAGCATAGCGATGCTGGCAGACTGGACACTGATGCGGCTTCAGCTGCAGATGGTAGCCCTTGACGTGCTGCGAGAGGCCGTTGCGCCGCTTGAAGACGCGATCACAGATGCTGCACTTGTAGCGACGCTCCGAAGTGTGTGTGATGCGATGCTGCTTGAGTCCCGTCTGCGAGCTGAACGTCTTCTCGCAATCGGGGCAGTTGTGTGCGGCACGTTTCGCTGGCAACGGCAACGGGCGACGCTTTGTGGCACCTTTCGAGGGTGATGCTGTTGTCTTGACCCTAGGTTGGCGTAGACGACACTTGAGTTCATGCCGGCGATAGAAACGCCAGTGGGTGAAACTGATGCTGCGACAGTGGCGACACTTGTAGCTCTGCAGGCGCGCATTGCGCAACGGCAACTTGTGGCAGATGTAGCGCATGTGTTGCCGCAACGCGAGGCGAGTGCGCAACAGACGCTGGCAACCTGGACACTTGACGGCAAACGTGCGTGGGGGCGGCAGCACAAAGTGTCGCTTGCGCTGGCGATGCAACAGCAGCTGTTGCACGTTGCCAAATCCAAGTGTGCACTGTCCACAGCGCAGCATGCGAAGGCGCACGGCACGTTTGTTTTGGTTGCGCAACCGCAGGCGACAGCGGCGATAGATTTCGGCGAACTGGGCGTATGCGTTATGTGGTTGCGTGCTGGTTGCCGCATTGCAGGAGGCAACGGAGGTGGAGTCTGAGGTGGAGGTGGGCAGCGCTGCTGCCGCAATGAGATCGTTGTGATGCAAGAAACTGCGCTGCATGTCGAGTATGTCGATCTTCTTCTTGGCCGGCAGCTGAGGTGGCAACAAATCCGATTGCCAATAGGCGGCAGTTGTCGGAGTTGCTGCTGCCACAGCGCCGGCTGCCTCCAGTGGCACACTGACCATGGGCGTCACTGTCTCGGCGGGTGTGGCATGCAGCTGTGCATAGTGCTGATTGAGGCTCTCGGCTGTGAAGAACTTGGTGGTGCACAAAGTGCAATTGTGCAGTCGAAAAGCGGATGATTTGACAACGCTATCGTTGAGCACCACAATGTTGGGTTTGCTGCTCGTTGTTGTTGCTGTTGTTGTTGGCGGCGGAGGTGGCGGTGGCAGCAGCTTGCAGAGCATGGGATGTGGAATCTGGCTGACATTCGTTACAATTGGCTTCGAGCTGCGCGTCGTTGCTTCAGCTGTGGCTGCTTGCTCGGCTGTAGACGTCGCTTGACTCTCGACGCATTCGACCTTCTCGGTTTTGTATTGTTGCAACGCCGGCAGCTGCCAATCCTCCTTGGCATAGTTGTGTTCCTCGGTGAGCAGCTCTGACTGCAGCATCTCATTGACGCTAGGCAAAACAGGCAGAGTTGCGGAGGCTGCATTAACCGGATCTGCGTCGTCTGTAATGTTGATGAATGGATCATCCAGATTGATAATCTCCATGATGTCACAATTATTGATAATGTCCTGTGCATTGAGCATGGGAAAATCACAGAATGGAAACTTGTGCTCCGTCTCATCATCGGCCTCCTGCTCGTGCTCTTCCAGTCCCATATCCAGTTCGTCAGGAAATAGATTGTCAATGCTCTCGCATGCCTCCTGCTTCACACGCACCACTGGCTCCTGCTTGATCTTCAGCTGGCGGCGATATTTGCGCTGGAGTTCACTTTGCGCCAACATCACCACATCGCAGAACTGCGAGAAACGTTCCAGCTGGCGGCAGCAGTCGCCACAGATGTCCTTGGGCAGCGGCAGTGTGTCGTCCTGCAGTATTTGTAGCGTGGGAAAGCACTTTTGTATCATGCCGAAGAGTTCAAAGCTCTTGTCGAAGGAGACGCAGTTCAAGGCTGAAGTGCCACAAAAGCGGCAAGTGCTCTTTGTGCCACTGACAGGCAGTGTCTCTGTTGGTGCTGTTGTGGCTGCTGCTGGCGGTGGCAGCGTCACCTGCTCCACAATCACGTTGAGTGACTCGGTGGCTGCCACTCGCACCGTGGGCACCGCATTCTTTTTGAGCGTCTTACGATTGTTGCAGCAACTGAAGTCGGCATCTACAAAGTGACGGCTGCAGACGGCGCTCCACTTCGAGGGCATCCATTGGCCACTGCGCTGTGTGAATTCCTTCCATTTTTGCAGCAAATCCTTACGCTTAAACGGAAATCTGCAAATAGAAAAGTTGTTAATCGTTGCTTAAGACTGCTTAAACTATTTGAGCGCACCTGTGGAAGGAAATGCTGCCGGAATGTACGTATTTGTCGCTACAGTTGACTACCGCACAGTGGGCGGGCATTTGTGCATTCTTATTGTTAATTAATTTTCACTTAAAAATCTATTTGCACTTTCAATTTGTTTGTTTTCATTTATTAACAGTGCATTAAAATTGCATTTCCATTAGCAACGTTCTGTTATACTCACAAATCAGCTGTTCTTAACAGCGACTAGCATTTGCAGCGCGCTATTAAAGAGCCAGTACCATCGTTGCCAATTTAGCTATTTCCCCGCTGGATCTGACGGTTTTCAAAAGCAAAATGCGGGATAAATTGAAAACTAGCGGCTAGCGGGAAATATAGCTATTTTCAAAACAAAACTTATGGAACTTTAGTTTTTTTTTAAATATCTGGTACTTTTGTGTATTTTTATGTTTTACTATGCCACACTTTAAAACCTTGCAGTATTTTTGCATTGCAATGGTAAAAAACATCGACATGCCAAAAGATCTTTGCATTTTTATCGATTTATAGTTTATACTAGTTTTATACTATATATACATGACCATCTGTGTATTTCACAATTCCCAAAACGATCGTGTGGGGCAGTTAAAATGCCCAAGATTTATAAACCCCTTCTTTAAGAATTGGTTAGCTCTAGATGCAGCCGATGATCAAATATGCTTTTGAAAATATTGCAAATGTACCATTAATGCGAAACTTTGTGATTTGCAAGCACATGCCAAGACAAACAACCATAAGTCTTCGTCATCTGCATTTTCACAGACGAACAAAATAACGTTTGTTCCGACTGTCTCTAAAAAAACTGCCAGCAAGAGGCGGCATTTCTCTTTATATGGGCATATATTGCGACGCATTGATTGGTCAGCCCCATTGACCATTTGGGATTGTTGTGGTGCATGATTGACGAAATTTACTACTCAAAAATACTTAATAAAAAAATCCAATTAATAAAAATATTGTTTTACTAACGTAGCTTTATATTTTGGTTATCATCCTAATTTTCTGGCGGTTTCTAGCGTTTTTCATATGTTACTTTAGCTATTTTATGAGCAGAAGAATTGGCAACACTGGCCAGTACTGTTGTTAGCAGTGCTATGCAGAATGTGCAAGCAAAAAGCAAGCATTTATGTACTTGCATTCCGGAAAAAATAAACTTTATTGGAGTCAACGATAAAAAATTGAATTCAATTTTTATTTCTAATAGATAATTATGTAATGTGTGTCTCACAAATTCGTAGTGCTGTATAAATCGGTTGTTAGCTGCTATTTCGAAAGGGTGTAAGGAAAAAAAAAGTCCCGGTAAAATTGCACTTGCATTAACAGCGAATGTGTATGCTTCTAAACAGCGACTAGCATTTACAGCATTGTGTTGAAATTGCAGCGCTGTGAACAGTCTCGGTAAAATGTCCACGCGAAAGGCCAGAAATTGGTTGTGGTTGTGTAAAAGCAACTTTATTTATAAAATGAATAGTAAAATTAAGTTTACTATTTACTATGTGAATAAAAGGTGATGAATATTATCCCTGAGATACTCTAAGTGCAGTGCGATTCTCATTGTTTTAAAAAAGGTGCCAAGCAACGAAAAAGCGTAAAGCGTCGACGCATATATGAGTTGTGGACCCACTGTTAACGCACTTTTGTGCAAGCTGTTAAAATGCGTTTACAACAGCTGGAATCAGCTGTTATACCACCCACAATTCACCGCCCGCAAAAATTGCAGTCTAGCGCTGTTTATAACAGTCTTGTGCAGAATGTGCAAGCGAGAAGCAGTGCTTGTTTGTGCTACGTTACACAAATCAAAAAATAATTTCAAAATCAACACAAAATTAAACTAACTTCTCGACATGTAGTTGATATAAAGTGTGCGTATCAAATTTGTGGTGCATAGAAATTTCAAAAAAGGTGTCGGACCACAAAAAGAAAGCGGCAAAATGTCGACGCAAATATGAGCTAATGGACAGGCTGTTAACGCACCATTTCGCGCCAAGTTAGCGCTGTTAAACGCTCTTATCATCAGCTGGATCAGCTGTTATACCGCCCACTGTCCACCACCCACCGCCCGCCACAAGCACAGTCCAGCAATAAAGTAACATCTTGCTGCTAAAAATTCCACTAGCAACGACGACGTCGCCTCAGTCGAGTTTCGTTTGTATTTCGGGCAGCAAGGTCAAACAAGGTCTTTTTTTTTAGCAACATACATAATAAGTAGAGCATAATGTCCCAGCTGCTTAGACAAATAGGCGTCCATCGCTGCTCGCTACGCTTCAATCAGCTGGGAGGATTCACGTCGAGGGCAACAACCCAAATTCAGGACAGACAGTGCCGCTGGCAGCACAACAACAGCAATCGGTAAGCGAGACGAGACGAGATAAGATTACTTTCATTGTTCGACGCGTGTCAAATTAGAAAGCAATTATTTTCCATATCACGCCAACCACAGCGATTATGATCTTGTTGTCGTGGGCGGTGGCATTGTGGGCGCGGCCTCAGCGCGCGAAATACTGTTACGCCATCCATCACTGAAGATTGCCGTGCTGGAGAAGGAACCCAAGTTGGCCATGCACCAGAGTGGCCATAACTCGGGTGTCATTCATGCGGGAATCTACTATAAACCCGGCACATTGAAAGCTCGCCTTTGTGTGGAGGGTTTGCACCTGGCTTACAAGTATCTGGATGAGCATCAGATTCCCTACAAGAAGGTGGGTAAACTCATTGTGGCCACCGATGCCCGAGAAGTCGAGTTGCTCAAGGATCTGGAGCAACGTGGCATAGCGAATAAAGTGCCCGATTTGCGTATGATTGAAGGAGATGAGATTCAGGAGATCGAACCCTATTGTCGCGGCTTGAAGGCGCTCCACAGTCCACACACTGGCATTGTGGATTGGGGACTGGTTACCCAACATTATGGCGAGGACTTCAAGCGCGCTGGCGGCGACATTTACCTGGACTTTAAGGTGACCAAGTTCTCGGAGACCAAAGAAGGCAACGCTAGCGATTATCCAGTGACCATTCATGGTGGCAAACCGCATCAAACAGTGCGCACTCGTAACGTCTTGACTTGTGGTGGCCTCCAGTCGGATCTTTTGGCCGAATTGACCGGCTGTCCTCGTTCCCCCGCATTGTGCCCTTCCGTGGCGAGTACTTGCTGCTCTCCAAGGAGAAGCAACATATGGTGCGTGGCAACATTTATCCAGTGCCCGATCCCCGTTTCCCCTTCCTCGGTGTGCACTTCACGCCCCGCATGGACGGCTCCATCTGGCTGGGACCCAATGCTGTGTTGGCGCTCAAGCGCGAGGGCTACACGTGAGTAGATTGAACGATTCTTTACAATCGCTAAATATTTTATGTCTTTCTTGATGAACAAGCTCAGTTATTGACATATAATTAACATAGAACGACCTTCTTTGATAACATATGTGTACAGACAGCAATATTTCTCATTAATAGATCTCAGAGACTATAAAAGCCATCAAAGTTATTGATCTGATTAGTATATGCATTTACATAAAGTATTCCATTGAATTTTGCCCCACCCACAAGGACCGTTTGTTTTTAGTATAAATTTTTGATTTATTATTTTATCTAGAAACATCTATAAATTAAAATAGCATTTTTGTATAAGAGCTAAAACATACATATCTCTTAGATTTTAATTTTATTAAAAGTTCAATTTTTTTCATATTTTTTTGTATAAATTAAAAACCCAACGTTAGAAACAATTTTAATGTTAACTTTGAGTCAAATTTCTAAAAGCCGTTTAAATCTTATTTGTAATCCCGCTTATAACAACAAATGATAAAATTCTAGTCAAAAATTCTACTAGCAGTTATTCGTTTACTAATAATATAGTTAGAGAGAATTTCACAGACCACTTTTACGTAATTTAAAACCTAAAATAACATCTATTTTCCCTTGCAGGTGGAGCGATATCAATCTCTTTGAGCTCTTCGATGCCCTGCGCTATCCCGGCTTCCTCAAGATGGCCAGCAAATACATCGGCTTTGGCCTCAGTGAGATGAGCAAGTCGGCATTCATCAATCTACAAGTGAAAGCACTGCAGAAATATATCCCCGAGGTCACGGAGTATGACATTGAACGTGGCCCAGCTGGAGTGCGTGCCCAGGCTCTGGATTTGAGCGGCAATCTCGTGGATGACTTTGTGTTTGATCGTGGCGAGGGATCCGGACCGTTGGCCAAGCGTGTGCTGCACTGCCGCAATGCCCCATCTCCTGGTGCCACCAGTAGCTTGGCCATTGCCAAGATGATAGCCGACAAAATCGAAACGGAATTTGCTATAGGAAAGAGCAGTTGTTAACCAACTCGAAAATCCCAAGTGTCTTTTTTACAAATTGAGCATTAAACGCATGTATATTTTGTAATCTTAGTTTAACTCGAGAATGTGTCGTTGCTTCTTAGATGAGCAGGCAACTGGCTCCTTTATGCCCAGCACTTTAATCTCGCGTTGCATTTTCTCTAAGGGATCAACGCTCGTCTGCAACATTTCTCGACACTTGGCATTCAATGTCTTCAAGCCATTGGCAGCATGTTGACGCATCTGTGGATCGGCATTCTCATTCGCTTCGATGGCGCGCAGCAGTCGATAGACTGGCAGCAATATATCCTGATAGTCCAGCAGATTTTCCATGCCTGCCAAAAGTTCTGCGAGCACCAGCAAAGCGCCACGCTTGGCAGGCAAATAGCTGCCAAAGCTTAGCTCATCGTTGATGAATCGCAGCAGCTCCTGGAAGAAGCTGTGCACCTGATATGTGAGCAGACGACACAACTGCGCCAGATTGGCATAGGACGAGGTGCGCAACTCATCCAAAGGTGACTTGGTGCCATGCAGAAAGCAGTTGAGCAGCACATCCTTATAGCGATAGCAAAGTGGACCTATTGATATTAAATTAGTAAAAGGTTGTGATTATAAAGCAGTTTCACTCACCAATTTCCTGGGCTGACTTGAGAATTGCCTCGCCCACCAACAGACGATAGTCGAGTTGTGCTGTCTCCGTCAAATACTCAGCGCTGAGCAAGTCCAGCACCTCCGACTCCATGATGTGCACCAACGCCACAAACAGACGCACGCAATTGAGGAATGTATACGATTCTTGGTTGCTCTTTAAAGTCTCCAGTGCCAACGCCAAAATGCGATGACATTGTGAAGTGAATTCCACATCCTTGTTGCGCAAAGCCTGGACTATCAGCTGGATGCCATAGACCTGCAGATGTGGCTTTTTCTGTTCGATAAGCTCACGTGCTGTTTGGAAGGCCGATCGATCAGCAGTTGGTTGAGTGGAAACTCTATCACCAAGCAGCAGACTCAATAGCGACTGCGTTGCCTGCTTCACCAGCTCATTGGGCGTCTGGGCAGCCAACTGTTGCAAAGGCTTGAGCAGTCGTTGAGTGGTCTCCGCCAGCTGCAGTTGTTCACTGCTTTCCAGCAACTCCTGCAGGAGCATTAAGCAGACAACAAGCGTTTGATCTGCTTCGACAGTTGGCTTTTCATTGGACAAACGCTGCTGCAGCAACTCGCTGAGCAGCTGCATGAATTGTTTGCTCTGCGTTTGTGCTAATTGCGCCTTGAGCGGCGGATGCCACACAAGCAGCTCAAGGGCCACCAGCAGCTGCATCTTCATCTGGTATTTCGATTGCAGGAAATGCGCCAACTCTTCTTCGTTGGAGAGCAGCCCAATGGATGATCCTTCGCTTAGTTGTTGCAGCATTAAACGCAGCAGCGCGAGAAACACTTTGCTGGTGAGGGCATGATTGTTGTCCGACATCAGAAGCGAGCACAACGTGTGACTGGGAGTGTAATCCTGTTGCTCGACAAGCTCCGACTGCTGTACCTTCACTTGCAGCGTTTCCTTTTCTAAAGCAACGCGTTGATGTAGCAATTGCCAAGGCTGGTTCTCGTCTAGCTGCCAGTTGAGCAGACGTTGCAACTGCTGCGGCAGCTCCAGCTCGGCATCCCTGTTGTCCAGACAGCGAAAGATCAAAGCAGACACTGATTTCTTTTCATCTCCAGCTGGCAACTGTTCATGGAGCTGCAGTAGCAGCGGAATGTAGGGAATCAACAGCGAGCTGGGTAAACATGCCACACTAGAGCTGCAGAAAAGTTGCTGCCAGAGTTGAAGGCATGCCGTTAGTTCTGATTGCTCCCAAATGATCAGTCCACTGAGCAAATCTTCAGGCTGGACAAGGGGCTGCCAATGAACAGTCAAAATGTGTTCGATACTCGCTCGATTCGTTTCATTGAGTTCACAAAGACGTCGCAGGCTCAACACGCCATAAATCATGCTGTTGACGTTCGAGAGTTGCAGACGACAGTAATCGAAGATCTGTTCGATGAGCTGCTGCTGCAAACGTGGCGAGTAGCCGCGTTGTGCCACAATATGCGCCACAACTTCTGCACTGCGCGTGCTGTCAAGATTTTGGGATGCCGTGTGAAGTGCCGCAATTAAGCTGGCAAATCCATGGGGCAAGCTCAATTTGTGCAGTAGTTGTTGGTGCAGTTGCTTGGCAAGTTGCGGTGACAGTTGTGGTGTAGCCTTCAGCAGCAGGACGTGACGAAAGAAGTCCGCCTTGGATTCGTTGTGCCATAAATACGAAAGTGCTGCATTCAATTGGGATTGTTGCTCCGCTGGCAATTGCTGTGTGCGTAGACTCATGATGGCTGCTAGCAGATCCCGCTGCACCAGCTCCATGGCATTGGCAATATGCAGCTGGCGAATGGGCAGCAGACGTGCAATAAAGAACTGAATGCTGAGCAGGAGTATCGAGGTTGGAATCGTTAAGTCTTTGTTGCTGCAATTTTTGAAGACTGGCGATTTGTAGAAATCCTGGTGCAGTTGACAGCGCAGCGCATAGTAGGATAACTCTTGGGTCGTCTGGATGCAGAGCTTTAAATGCGCCACAGAGATCAGATCCTCTCGAGCATCGCTGTGGAAATTGATGTTCGAGGACAACATGTGCAACACGTGCAGCAGTCGTATTATGTAGCAGTTGATTGTGTTGTCTTCTGCATCAATATTTTCTTCTACGCCCAATGCGTTGCACAACTCCTGCAACTGCTGGGCAACATCAAGTGGAACATATTTTTCCAGGAGTTTCAAGTTGTCATCAATAGAAGGCGGCGTTTGTGGTAAATTAGTTGAATTCTGTGTTTTACCCTCGTTTGCTACAGCGAATAATTACTTGTTTTGAAACAATAATGGCAAATAATTGATGAATACTCACCCAATGCATGCTCGAAGCTTAATTTCTCAAGTAATGCAAAATATTTCGCCGTGTTAATCATTGCGCGCCAAGTGTAATTTGCAAAATATTTTGCAATTCCTCGAAACAGCTGTTTTTTGTTTTGTCAACCAGATGGCAGCACCGACATACAGAATGACCCTCTGATTTGTGTATTCTTTTTTATTAGTTAAATAATCATAATTAGATTTCTATATAGTTTAAATAGTTTTCGAAATGAGTATTTAACAATTATTTTCACACATTATGTCGTTTTTTAAATCTGAATGCGAGTGGCAACATGTGGCATCTCTAGTTCTTTTGGTATAAAAATACTAACTCGCCTGAGTAAAACTGCGATAAGAAACAATTTCTATTTCATCTAAAAGCCGTCCTATATTTAATAATTACATACAATTAAAATATTATCTTTCCAAAATACCAATGTTTGTCATAAGAATACGATGGTTAATAACGATTTCAAGAAACATCGATACTTCGTTGGTGCTATCGACGTTTGTCCATCTCTACGGCACAGCAAGTTAGTGAAATCCAATTTAAAAAAAATTGCACTGAATTCGTACGTTTTTTGTTGCTGCAAAGGTTGTAAATAGTTATTGCGTGCAAATAATATGTTAATGTGCAACTAAAGAAATAGCAATAATACGAAAAGAAAATCGAATTTCATAAGCAATACGATTGCTGTCTGTAAACAAAGTACGTGCAAAGCAGGAAAATCGAACAACTTTCTTTTTCCATAGTGTGTGTGATTGCGCGTGTGTGTGTATCGCTGACATGCAAATGCGAAAAAGCGCAGCGTAAAATAAAAAAGCAAAAGTGCGCAACACAAAAACGAAATTAAACTCGAAACTTCGGGTTTCAATTGTGAGGCAAGATTAGCACGCCTACCATTTGCAAAAAAATAGAAAAAACGCCTACGCAACGCGGTCGCAATTAAGCAAAAGACACTGACTCAGCTGCCGACGTCGCTGTCGACGCCGCAGTCGCTGCTGTCGCTGGTAGTTGCAGTAAACAACAGTAATAAAAAATGAAGAAAATCCTGTCGAAATTCGACAGAAATGAGAAATTGGATAATTCGCACAACAGCTCCTCGTCCAAGGAGACGAACAGTTTCGTTGGCAAGGTTTTCACAGTTGGACGCGTCACGGTCACTGTTGAGGATGTTTTGGCCGAAGGTAAGCCAAGGGGGAAGTGCTTATCACAGAGTGTGTATGCGTGAGGGGGAGTATGCGTATGTGTTTGGTATTTCGCTTATCGCGTTGCCACCTGATTTAAAGTTTGTCAATGCGCCTGCAGATAAGATAAAATTATGGGGGGGATTTGGGGGAACATAAACAGCTGCATGTTGGCGCCACTTGTCGCATGCCACAACTTAGCAAGAACAAGTGCTACACAAAGAATCACTTTAGCTTTTCTACTCCACAAATCAATTGAAATTGAATCAATTATGCATGTTAATTAAAGCCAATAAAGCAATAGTTTTTCTATTCGCCCCACGCGCGTGCTCTTTCTTTCACCTTCTTTTTCTCTCTTCCACTTTGCACAAATGCCAGAGTTCAGCATTGACATAAAAGTCCAAGGCAAGGGAAAGCAAGGAAGGATGGCGCAAATATATATTGCAGCCGTTGTCCTTGAATTGAAGTGAATAATATCCTGCAACGACAGCAGAGTGCTTGGCAAATACATTTTACATCAGCTGCCAGTCTATTTGATTTGCATTTATTACGTGGAGTCTTCTCTTTCACCTTTTACTTGGCTACATTTATTGATATATTTCAGCTTTTTGGCTATTTTTGCAAACTTGGCAGGCAATAGTGTATGTTGTTATTGCTGCTATTTCACTGTCTCTGCTCAGCTGTCTTTATTGTTCAATTTATTTGCCAGAGTTGCCAATTCGTTCGGGCAAAACAGCAACAATTGAAACAGCACACTTCACTGCCGTATGACTCAAGTGTTGGAGCGAGAGACAATACATAAGGAGTTCGCCGCACTTGAATACACTCCCGTTAATCCCCTCTCGCCACCTTTTGCTCACTCAGCTGCTTAGCTTAACTTGGGCACCTGTCGCTGTCTCCGTCTCCCTCGCTATAGCTGTTATTGCTGTTTGCGGTTGTTGCTATCTTAGTCAGTTGCGTCTCGTTTTACGTTTGAAATTTACTTTTCTCAGCGAGTGTCTCTCCCTGCGTTACAATTGCGATTACAATTTGAGTGTGTGTGCATTGTTATTGCTGTTGTGTTGGCTCTGCTGCTGCGCTGCTGCAACCTTCAGCATTCATTAACATTTGACGTTATAATTTCACAAACGCCAACTAAAAAGTCGAATGGATATCGAGCACTGCTACAGTTACACTCACACAAACACACACACACACATTCAGATCTTCGTTGTTGTTGTTGTTATTGTTGCTGCTCTACGTGACCTTCAATAGTAGTGTGTACAATCAAACACACATGTGTTGTGTGTGCCTATTATGTTCATTTGTATGTTTATTACGTCGCTTTTTATCGTTCATTGGAGTGGCTAAAGCAGCGAGACAGCAACAGCGTGAGGTAGTGATAGAGGGGGTGTAGGTAGGGTATAGAATACAAGGGGGGGGTGTGTGTGTTCTGCTGTGCTTGGCAACTTTTATTATTGAATCACGAAATAAACATATATCATTCCCATTGATAAGATCAGCTTTGTTGACGGGCGTTTAAATTGAAAACTGTTAAAAAACAGTAAAAGTTTATTTTATGTTATTTCCAATCCTTTGAAGTGAAATCCACTACTCTAATATATGCTAACTTAAAGTACTCTTAATAACATTTAATGTAAGTTGGAGTTGCGAACTACCTGAAAAGCAATTTAAATGTTAATTGCTCTACAAAATGTTATTAAAATGTTATGTAATTTACAGTTTATATAATTGATATTTGCAACATCCTTAAAAGGTATTGCAAATGCTAAATTGTTTAACCCAGTTTTGCAAACCTGATAATTCAGTTATCATACTCATTAGACATGCAGCCATAAATGCGAAGGTGTAATTGCTGCTTGCTGGCCTCCGGTTGAATTGTTGCTACAGCTGTCAGCTGTCTAGACTCTATAGAGAGTCTAGACTTTTATATATATACATTCACAATATACCCACAATATTGACTAATTTGTGTATTGTGTGTTTGTGTTGCAGGCGGCTTTGCCATGGTCTTTCTGGCGCGTGGCAACGGCGGAGGCAGTGCATCATCCACAAAGTACGCACTGAAACGCATGTACGTGAACAATGAGCATGACTTGAATGTGGCCAAGCGTGAAATACAAATTGCGGTAAGCAAAGCATATGCAATTTAATAAAATTCCATTCCACTATGCTTAATCACTTGATCATTTATGCCTTTTGCAGAGCAATTTGAGCGGTCACAAGAACATTATTGGCTATGTGGACTCCAGCATAACGCCCACCGGGAACGGAGTATGCGAAGTGCTGCTGCTGATGCCATATTGCAAGCATCACATGCTGGCCATGATGAATGCTAGGTAAATAGTATTAAATATGCTTTACTTGGTCTGTTATTTAATTCAATTATGTTCGCCATGCAGATTACACGTTGGTTTTACCGAACCGGAAGTGCTAACCATTTTCTGTGATATTGCCGAGGCGGTGTCGCGTTTGCATTACTGCCAAACGCCCATCATTCATCGCGATCTAAAGGTCGAGAACATTCTGCAAACGGACGGCGGCAACTTTGTGCTCTGTGACTTTGGCTCGGCCACTGCCAAAACGCTGAATCCCCAACAACACGGCGTCACTGTGGTCGAGGAGGAGATACAAAAGTATACGACACTCTCGTATCGTGCACCCGAAATGATTGATTTGTACAGTGGCAAAAGCATTACAACCAAAGCCGATATCTGGGCGCTGGGCTGCATGCTCTACAAGCTGTGCTTCTTTGCGCTGCCCTTTGGCGAGAGCACGCTGGCCATACAGAATGGTCAGTTTGCCATACCGGATAGCTCGAAGTATTCGCGTGGCATGCATCAGCTGATCAAGTATATGCTGGACACGGACATGGAGCATCGTCCCAACATTTGGCAGGTGTGCGAGGTGGCCTTCCGGCTGGCGGGCAAAGATAATCCCGTACAGAATCTGCACGTGAGTTAAAGGTGAAAGATTTCCAAATGAAAACGTTCATTGAGCTCTCTATGCTTTCCAGAAAACACCTTTGCCGAACTTTGAGCAGCTGCTGGTGCCGCCATTCGAGTCGGAAGTGAAGCGCATCAATGCCGCCGCCAAGGCAGCCAAGACGCAGCAGAACGTCTCGTTGGTGGAGGCGGGCACCAGTGTGGCGCCACGTTCGCGTCCCAAGGGTTCCACATCGGTGCATGGCCAGAAGGCGCTGGGTCTGGGCTTGCCGCCAAGTCCGTTGCCGCGTCAGAATATCACATCGCCACAGCCGCAACCGCAGCCGGTTGTGGAGCAATTTCAAGCCAACTTTCCGGCCATGCCTGAAGCAACAGCCGCTGTGCCAGCAGCGGCAACAACAGCAGCGGCTGCCGTTGCCGTTGCGACTGCAACAACTGCCTCAAGCACTGCGGTCAACAGTTTGTTCGAGTCGAGCGGTTATCCGGATCCGTTCAACGAGCCAGCCAACAGCACAACAACAGCAGCAGTGAGCACAACACCAGCTGCTTCTGGCAATGTAGATGCCACAGTTGGTGGCACCGAGCCAGCGGAGTCAACGGCCAATGAGTTGATTGTCTCGGGCGGCGGCGGCGGCGGCACGCCCACCAAGCACATGTTGACGCCGCCAAAGCCAAGCGCCGCTGGCGGCGGTCATCGACGCAATGTTAGCGACACTTCGGCGTTTAACAAGTGAGTGAGAGAGTAGTTAATGTAGAGTATTTGCATTCTGTATTTTGTATTCGTATCTGTATCTATGTGTCTGCTTTTTCTCTTGCTTTCACTTTCCTGCCTTTGCCTGCCACTTTCTCTCTCTCTTTCTCACTCTGTGTGTTTCCTTTTGACACTCACTTACCATTCATTAAGAGCTAGCAGCATTGACGACGCCGCTCAATAAGCATCAGTAGTTAAAATGAATGAATTAAATACGCACAACATCATTTCCATCATTTTCCAACTCTCATGTTGCATTTATGTATATTTTGTTGCGCCGCCACAGAACCTTTGCCAATGAGACCAGCCAGTTCCTTGCGCCCTACAACAACAACATTGCCATGTCCGGCGATGGACCACAGAACGTGACGTTGGCCACCGCCGCATCCAATCCGGGCATCTATGCCAGCAGCGCCACATCGGCAGCCACTTCGTTGTCCAGCAATGAGTTGGCACGCCAGACGATGGACAAACGTGTGGAGGCGTGGAATCCATTTGAGGAGGAGCAACCGTTTAGTCAAATGACCGAAGATCACATATTCGAGGCCGAGTTCGATAAGATACGTCAACGTGGCAGCCAAGGCAGTGAGTAATCAAATTTAGTACACGTAATCGAAGTATCTTAATACTGTAAATCTTGCAGGCATTACGGCCAAATCAGCATCGACCACGTCGACATTGACGCCAACGGAGCAGAATGCTGTGGCAAATGTTGTGGCAACTGGCGGAGGAACAGCACAATTGACAGCTATGGCTGCTGCTGGTGCTGCTGTGGTGCCAGCATCTTCTGTGTCGCCACATCCGCAAGGGGCGGCACTCTCAGAGGATCCATTTGGATCGGCACCATTCAGTTTGCCACCGGGTCTGCGCGAGAAGGCGAGCTCACTGCGCAAAACTGGAGGTAAAGCATGAAATTTGTAAAATTGTTAATGTTGCCAAGCCAGAAATACGTTTAGCTTCTCGATTGTTTGCTTTTGTTGCTCTCAATACTCTCGATCTAGAAAGTGAAAATGAGTTGAACGTAGACGTAGTCTAAAATACCCCCCACAAGTAGAGTGTAACAGACAACAACAAGCAACATGCAACATGAAACAGCAGCAACAAGAAGAACAACAGCCAACAACAACAGCAGCAACAGCATCGACAACTGCAACAGCGACAGAAATAACAGAGAAATATTGAAGAATGTCGAAAGAGAGACGACGAGACAGATGCTTCAACCTTAATGCTTCTAACGTAGTTTAAATCCGCAATCCCGTAGCTGTTGTGACAGAGATTAAAACAAGTTGAGAAGCAGAAACAGAGAGCAAAATGTGGGGCGAGAGAGAGAGTGGGAGTGAGAGTGTGAGAGAGAGAGTGGGTGAAAGCTTTAGAGTGCCATAGAGATGATAAATGACAAATGATTGATCCTCATCTTTGCATCTTGCGGGTTGCAATCCCAATACAATAAAGCTTAAGCTTAAGAGTGTTTTCTCCTTTCCCCTTTGTAAATATCTAAATTGCACTTAATACTAACCACGACAACTATTTGTAATTGTATAATGATTAACCCTAAACTCAAAAATTGAATTACTTGACTTTAATTCGATATATCTAATCTTCAACTCCAATCTAAGCGCTTCTAACAAACAAAACAATTCTGGTGCTGGTCTAAAATGCTAGATAAACAATTAGTAAACTTTAATGTAAAACGTAATTAGTGGTTGTGGTTGAGTGTAAAACCAAAAACAAAAAGCAAAAAACAAATGATAATACCTACCTATAAAATTATCTTTCAATTTCTTTTTCAATTGTTGTGTATTTGTTAATTTCGAAAATGTTTGTATATGTCAATAGATTCATTTTTCTTCGACATATGCATTCATAAATTATTTTTGTTTAATTATTGTATATTTTCATGTGTGTTTTTCTGTAATTTACGATAAGCTAAAAACAACTTTATATATAAATCAAAAGATATCACATATGTTGTATGTGCGCAATTAGCAATTATCTAGTGCATCAACTATTTTTTTGAGCAATAATTTGCCGCATATCAAAAATATATTACGATTAATTCATTAACTTAATTTTAATATTAAAAACGTGCAATTCTAAAGAGATTTATGCTAAACGACTAAAGAAAATTAATTCATTAGAGATTACTGCTACTGCTCAATAACAATTTGATTGATAGAACAAAATTAGCGATTACAATTTAATCAATTTTCCTTTAATTTTTAAATATTCTTTACATTTTTAATAATTCTGCATTACTAAATTCGAGAAGTTCGCGTCAAACTGCGTTCGCTGCGGATGTGGCAGCAATTAAACAAATGAACTAATAATCACAAATGTTGTTAACAAATGAAATTAAAAACAAACAAAAGAATAATGTCCAATCATTGCCAGACAATATACAAATACGAGTAAAGAAATTAAACAAATTAATGAAATGCGAAATAGTAAAGTTGCTAAACCGAAATAAAGAAAAACTTGTTCGGTTTGGCGTCAGTTCCTTAACAAAGACCACAGCAACAATTAAAAATGTTCAACTAGCTATTAAAACTAAAAAGAAAACCTGTTAATAACTGTACATAAAATGATCAAATTATGAACAATTTCAAGTATTATTCCAAAGAGCAAAATTCTAGTTTTAGTCAAAACGAAAACGAAATCGAAAAGAGAAAGCGCAAGAAAAGCAAACATAAAAAATAAGTCAGGTAAAACCCACATTATGAGCTACAGCAAAATGCAACAGATGACAGTTATATATATATAATAAATATATAGAACATATATATCGTATATTTTTATGAACAAAAGAGTTAAACAAAAACAAGAAAAATGAGCCACCAATGCGGAGCGTTTTATTTTAAGTTAAATCAATGCAAACTTATTGTATGATAGTTAAGGCAGAGCAGCGTTTAAAACTGAAAACTGAATTCAAATTGCAATAAAAACCAATCACAAGCAAATTGTAAACTATAAATTTAATTAACTAACGTAACTAAAAAAAAACCGTACACAAATCAAAATGGGAAAACAACAAATTCATTTTAACTAACACCAAAGGCTATGCACAGATGTAATTATGTTTGAAATTGGAAATTTTTCATTTGTCATATTAGATAATAGATATATTGATTAATTTTAAATTCTAAACTTTTTGTTAAAGTATAAATTTCTTTGTTTTTCGCTCTGTGCATAGCCTAACTTTATAAATGTGTCCACAACTCATCGATCACAGGAAGTCGGGAAGCTGTTTCAGTCTCAATCGAAGTTCGTCGAATCGTCGCCTCAAAATGTTACACTCACACACACACACACACGCTCACACACTCTTAGCTACACTCACAAACACTCACACAAAATTATCTTAATATATCTTCTTGAACACCTTATATCATGAAACCCTCTAATCTTGAACTCTTGTCAGCTTCTTCTGCTAACCTCCAACAATAAAAAAACAAGAAATTCACATATTCCGCACCCACTGACAACGCCCCGCCCCGCCCGTAATAATTCGTAATCTCATTACCTTACTGCATAAAAGTACTTGATTCTCATCCACAGCCAAATTCATGGTCAGCTGCTCCTCGGGCGGCGTCTCCACGACGTCCGGCGCCCAATGCCAAGGCGCCAACAATCACAGCAATGCCGTCTCATCCAGCTCATCCAAGTGGCTGCTGTCGCCCACCCTGGAGGAGGACAAAACCTCGCTCATTGGCAAGGCACTGAGAACGGACTCAGATGGTGTCGTTGGATTGCCCCTGGATGTGACTGCCTCTAGTTATGTTAAACTGCCGCTGGATGATCGCAATAAGTATGAGAAATTGCGTAGCAATGATCAGCCCACGTCCGACGACTCGGACTCGGAGTTCTTTCAGCAGGACAGCGACGATGGCGGCACTGGTGTTGGTGGCAAGAAAGCGGCCATCTTCAAGCAGATTGTGACGAGCAACATCCCAGAGACCATTCACAAAATCCAGCAGGTTGCCTACCACAAAGTGGACAAGACAACGCATCTGCCGATCGTGAAGAAGTTGCGTCAAACGGCGACCACCAAGCGACCCTCGTCATCTGCCCAGCAGGCGGCACAGCAACTCAATATGATGGCAGCTGCGGTGGCCGCACAAGCTGCCCAAGCAGCTCAGGTGGCGGCAGCAGCGGCCGAATCGGACGACGATGCCGATTCGATTGGTTCGGCGAGCGATTTGCGGGCCGAAGACGATGATCTGTTCGATGAGAATCCACGTGCCACGCACGCCTCGAAGCTGCGTCGCCCCTTGGGTCATGGCATGGACATGGATGGCATCAGCGAGAGTGTGAAGACCTGCAGCAGCTCGGCGTATCATGCGGAGTGCGAGAGCGTGACCACACACGAGGATGATGTGCGCAGTCGTGTTGTTGTCAAGGTGCGCATGCGTAAAAAGGATCGTGCTGCGGCGGCGGCTGCAGCAGCAGCCGCAGCGGCTGTTTCCAGCGGTGGCGTGGAAAGCTGTTCGGCTGGCAATGAGGAGTTGAGTCCCACGTCCAGCGATTTGTTGCACAAATTCGGTGATCGACCGCTGCTGCTCGATGATGAGCTCGACTATGGCTCGGCGGAGAGCAAGAGCAGCACTGAATCGCAGCAGCAACAGGAACAGCAAGATCACCAGCAGCAGCAGCACTTGAATAGAGACTCTGATCAGGAGCTCGATGTGTTTGCCATGGCGCCGTTTAAGCTGCCCGTGGCCAAGGCCATCAAGCGTACAGCGAAGCCCAAGCCGAAGCCGCCGCCGCCGTCGCAGCCGCCAGAAATGTGGACATCGACGCCGGTGAAAGGGGCGCCGGTGACGCCCGTTAGCCAGGCGGCCAATTTTGCCACATTTCCAGCGCAATTGGATGAGTTCAATGAGCCCATTTTCAATCCGTTTATCGAGACGAGAGAAGTGGAGCCACCGAGAGTGGACCAACATCATCAGCAGCAGGAGGAGGAGGAGGCCAGCGATCAGCGGGATCTCTTTGGCTCGGAACCATTTCCACAGGTAATTCGCAAATGTGTTGTCGTAACGCCCGATCACAACCAGGTCCAGGTCCAGGTCCAGCCCCCGACCCAGCTGCAGCTCCACTATCCCAGCAGTAACAACATAATTGTTAATAACAATAATAATGTTAAGAGTAGCAGCAATAATAACAATAATAATAACCATGTGATCAAAGTGAATGCGGCGCCAGTGGTGACAATAAATCACTCGATTATCATCAATAAGACGCCAGAACCGCTGCAGCACAATCCCACGAATAGCAGTCGCGGATGCGGCAGCAGCAGTGTCTATGTGAATGTGCCCACTGTTCCAGCACCACCATCACCCGCACCTCCACCAATTGCTGCCACTGCAACAGCTACACCAACACCTCTAGCCATGCCCCAGGCAGTTGCCCCAATGTTGCCGATAGCCGATAATGGTTTTGTGCAAATCTCCCAAGATCGCTGCTCCGACTTTACGCCCGACGACGAGGAGGAGCCCGTGGTGTTGCGTGGTGCCGCCGATCTGGTTGCAGATGACAACAGCAGCGCCGCCGCCGTCGTCAAACCGAAGAAGTCCCATCTGGCTGTGAGAGCGTTGCCCGCCAAGCTCACCCAAAAGGTCAAGGGACATGCATACAAAAAGGTCAGCGCCGGCGCTCTGGGTTCGACATCATCGCTCAGCTCGGGCAGCAAGCAGAAGCATCAACGTCTGCAGTATCAATCCCATGACGATGATGATGATGATGATGCTGTTGTGGTTGCAGCTGCTGTGCAGGATGAGAATCGAAGCAGCGGCAGCAGCAGTCGCAACTTTCAATCGAACACCATACAGAACTCGGCGAAGACGGGCTTCAGCAATATGAGCTTTGAGGACTTTCCGTCGGATCAGGAAATCGATCGCATGTCCAAGACAATGATTCCCTTTGAGGTGGTGCGCAAGGAGAAGATGTTGCTCGAGGCGGAGAAGAAATTCGGTTCGCTCAAGCGACGCAACAATCTCTTCTCGTAAACACACACACAACGTGGCGACGGGGATGGGGAAAATCGTGGCAATTTTCTCTCAGTGTAATCTGATTTGATTTCCACTTTTGTGTTTTTTGTATTTGATCATTGCATTTTGCCCTCATTGCAGTTAGCCGCCGCCACAGATACAAACACAAACGCAAACGCAAAGATAAAGATAACGTTAAAGACACAACACTCACAACAACAACAACAACAACACACAACATCATCAACATCAACAACACACACACAGATACATACACAATGAACTTCCATGCACGTAAGCAGATAAACTTAGAGCTAAGTAAATAGTAGATGATCCATAAACACACATACAAATATATATTCTATCTATATATACTACATATTATATACACTAACACACACATAACCAATATCTATAATAATATGAATATGATATAATGTATTTTTTTGAGCCAAGTATTTCTCTGCACATCTTTTTGATGACAGAGCCTCGAAAAATTGCGAGTTGAGATAAAGAAAACAGAAAAAAAAAAACAAAACTGCAGCTGATCTGAGAACACGTTGATGAAAAGATGAATGAAATGATTATTATTAGAAGCAACAACTTATTGATATCTACAAAACGAAATATATAATATATTATTACTGTTATTTAGTGCAAGCACTTGCGAAAGAAAATAGAAATGGATTTAGAATTTATACAATGCTTAAGTTGACCAAAGTTTGAATTATCGTTTATGGCATTTTTCCATTCTACAAAATGCATATTTATTTATATACCTACACTTCCTATATTAATATATATTTAAACGTAAATGTGATTATAATCCTTTAACACACACACACACACACACACACACACATATGTATACACAAATGATCAATTAAACCCGAGAAGTAAAGGAATAGCAAAACTATTATGTACTAACAAACAAATGGCTATAAAATATTAGCCAACAATTATTTTAATAAAATTCGTACTCAATTTGTTTATGCATATGTATTATTATCGAGTGTATATAAATTATCAATACGTATATGCATATAATTATTATATTTTATTCTCATCGAATAAACTTGTTTCCCCCCCCAAATACAAACTTGTCTGCCAATTATTTCGGCAGCCACTGTAGTTGCTGTACTGTTTGCTACCTAAACCAATAGGTAAACACAAATCAGCTGTGCGTGCTAGTATGAATATTTCGACAGCGACTGTTGACATCGTTTATCGTCGCCTGTAACAGCTGTAAACACAAATCAGCTGTTAGCGAATGGCAAGTATTTAAGTGCAAGCGAGTGTGTGCGAGTGCGAAAGTGAATGTAGAGAGAAATAGCAAGATAAGCACAATACATGTATGTAGGTATTTATGTGCACATATTTATATTTATATGCGATGTGCGCTGGTGTGTGTGAAATTGCCAGCAGCGAACGATAAAATGAAAACTGAAAAAAAAGCTGGCGTCGAACAAAACAACAAAAGAAAAGCAGCGACAGTTCGTAAATAGTACAGTGTACTCGCATTCGCAGTCTTGATTGTGCTTGTCTGGATTTCAAAGTATTCGCCTCGTTCAGACGCGATTAGCAACACTTACTATTTAAATTGTGATCAACATTTTACACGGTGGTGTTTGACATTGTCACGTGGTCTTCTCGCCCAAAAAGATGTTTAACGGTAACTGGAATCAGTCGCGAGAGCGACGGCGTGTCTTGGTCAAATGCGGTGGCTTCTCAAGCCAATTGGCACGCAATGTCACCGAAAAGGTCGACGGCGATCCATTGTGGGGCTCGCGTTTCGATGACAGCCATCCAACGGCTGTGGTCCAAACGCATTTGGATTTCCTTCGCCAAGGTGCCGACATCATTCTCAGCAATACATATCAATCGAGTGTCGAGGGTTTCATGCGCCATCTGGGAAAGACGCGAGAGGAGAGCATCGAGCTGATTGAGAAAAGCGTTCGCCTGGCGCGACAGGCGAAATCTCTGTACCTGGAGGAAGTGGCTGCTGCGAATGGCAACATTGGCGCCAGCATGCCTTGGGTGCTGGCCTCGATTGGACCGTATGGAGCGCATCTGCACGATGGCTCCGAGTACACGGGCAGCTATGCGAGCCGAGTGAGCACCAAGGAGCTGCAGGATTGGCACACGACACGCATCGCGACTTGTCTGCAGGCGGGCGTCGATGGTCTGGCCGTGGAGACGTTGCCTTGCCAGCTGGAGGCTCTGGCGGTCACTGAATTGATACTTGAGAGATTCCCAACTGCGCGCTTCTGGGTGTCCTTTCAATGCAAGGCGAGTTGTCAAGTTACATTTGTAGAATTTCCTATTAATCGTTCTCCTTCGCTTGGCAGGATGAATCTAGTCTGGCGCATGGGGAATCTTTTGCTGACGCTGCGTTGGCTGTGTGGGATCTGATTGTTTTGCACAATGCGCAGTCACGTCTGCTGGGCATCGGCGTCAACTGTGTGAATCCCAGCCATGTGACGCCTCTGCTCATATCTCTGCTGGCCGCCAAACCAAAGGAGGACATTATTCCACTTGTGGTCTACAGCAATCGTGGCGAAGTCTACGACAGCGAGCGAGGCGAGTGGACTGGGAATGGTGTCAATGTTGTGTCCTTTGTGCCCGAGTGGATTGAGCTGGGCGTCTCCATCATTGGCGGCTGCTGTCGCGTCTATCCCGATGATGTGCTTGAGATACGCAAATGCGTCGATGGCATCGCCAAAGAGCCACAGTCGAGCATCAAAACATCAATAGAGTGAAGGATAGACAGATGATTGATTCGATATTGTGTCATTCTGATGATTCTCAGACCCCCCCCAAAAATCCTTTAGACTAATCTTGTATAGATTTGTATACACGATCATATCTTTTGCTGGTATTTGTTGCTATTAGTTTATATATAACATAATAAATGTGCTTAGGGGTAAAAATAGTTTTACTAAATTGTGTAAAATTCGCTAGCTGCCAAAAGAACACAATGTGACACGTGTTTTACCTATCTACAAAAAATATTCGCATAAATCACATGCTTCTAGTGAAATTATTTTTAGATTCACAAATTCCAAATGCTGGCCAAAAGCTAAGCTCTGGAAAGTGATTCATTTTATTCGCGACTAAGCTCTGGAAAGTGATTCACGACTCTCAGTGATTTGTAGCACTATGCAAAATAAATAACGCAACGCATTGCAATAAAAAATATTGTGGCCATAGCGTGCATTAAGATTTGTGCCGTCAATAAATTTGATTTCGTCATAACCGTTGACAATCCTTTGAATGTGAGAGTTTGACGTGATATGCAATATAGCTTAGAAGAATTGCACACGTATTTATTTTTATTACATAAAAATATGTTGTAACATATCATGCGATACATATGTACATATGTATATGTGTACATATGTAACATAGTATGTGTATGCGTTTCGTGGGCATTAGTTTCACTGCTTGCAGACTTAAAATGGTAATATAAATGAGTAGCGTATACTTTTTCAATCTTTTTAAAAAACTTCACTTGTTAACTATAATAATATGAATTACAAAATATTGTTATAATAACAAGTACGTTTTTATTAATATACTATGCATATTCCAGTGGGAAAATAATTTGACAAATTTCACTGAAAGTTTGCAATTACGATACTACGATAAATTTTCAAAAAATTAAAATATATCAATTATATTCTTATTAATTATATAATATTGTTAAAGTAACATATGAAATATGCTTATATTACTAAATTTTGTATATGTTACTTGGGAAATATTTTCACTTTTACTTTATACTCCTCGAAAGAGCACAATTATGATATGATATAATTCTTTATTGAGCTAAAAATTGAAATTTTAAAATAATCTTAATAAAAAAATTAAAAAAAAAGTTATTTCCATAACTCACAGATTGCATAGCAGAGCAAGGTTTCGATCCTCGGACCTCTGGGTTATGGGCCCAGCACGCTTCCACTGCGCCACTCTGCTGCTTGTTTCCATCCCTGCCAAAAGCAACCCTATTTTTTTTATCTCTTTCCTCAGCAAAACTAAAACTAGTTGCGTAGATTTGCAATGTTATCAAAAATAGCATAACTAGAATATTTTTATCACGATTACTTAATTGAACTAAATCAACTGCTATTATATTTTTATTTAATCATTTTAGCTTAACTAATCCACTAGCTGTGCTCAATCAAACTGCAAACAGTTTAGTTAAATGGTTGATTAATCTTAGTCAACTTCTCGCTTTGTGTGCAATTTAGTTGAAGGGGGAGAAAAGAGAAAAGTAAGCAAAAGTCGAAACGTGATTGGGTCTCTTTATGCGGCTGCCATCGTCATCAGTTGGATTTGCTGCCAAAGTGAAATGGAAAGCAAAGCAAAAAAAGTACAAAACTATTACACGTTCAATGTTTGCGGTTTTGTTTCTGTGCACGTTTTTGTTATGAATAAATTACTTAAAATATAACTGGGATATGCACACTTCTGCTCTTCCCAAGTCAAGTCAAATCACATAAAAACAAAAGCGCACCGTCACGCGACATAAAAAAAAATTCAAAGTAATCTCCGCTTCTCACTATATTGAGTCCTGAGATGCGCGACATACGCATAATCAATGACTGAAACTGGCGGGGATTTTGGATTTTGGCTTTAGTCAGGATTCTTTTTTCTCCCTCTACATTTCTGCATCATTAAGTAGCACAGCATGTCGACAATATGCTAATAACTGTCAAGGCAGCATTGAAGGAGCTGCACATTACACATACGCCCTGTGGAGCGTCTGAACTTCTGTGTGGAATACTAACTATATTTTATGGTAAATATAAAAATATAAAGTAGACAGTACTATGTTGAACTTAAAGTACTTTACACTCAAATATTAAATTGTAGAAATACCAAATTATAATTTCTATTTCAGGTGCTGCAAATACACAAAGTATACAAACCATTTTTGGCTGCGAAATAGACAGAAAAAACATTTGCACACCAAATGCCACAAAATGCTGCCCACAGCTGTGTGGTTGACTCCTTGGGAGTGTTGATGCCACCAACAAACAATTTGTGGACCACTAACTACGGTCAGTTTATTTCATATTTCTATTTGTCTTTCGCTCACGTTGTGGCTAAAATAATTTACCTGCTGTTTGTTGTGCTAACTTTAATTTTGTCTTTTATGTTAATTCTATATTAATAATTGTATATTTGTGCATATTTATTTAAATTACTGTTTGATTAATAATAATTTATTATAGTACACACTAAACATTATTGCTTTCTTCTTTTGCAGAGTTGACAAAAAGCTTCTAGCTGCTTCTGATGATTGATGGAAACTTCGGGAGTTGTTCAAAACATCACAACAATGATCTAATCTCTACCAGCAGACATGAGGTATGTGTATTTTGTATCTTATCTGTGTAAACATGTCCTATCAGCTGCAGAAATTCTGAATGTCTGCTCCTCTTTAAACAAGCGTAGACTTTGACATCCTTTTTGGGCAACATTTGGCTTTAAATGCGACCCTTTTAATTATGCAAATTTGAGCGTTAATGTGCCCAACCATACACTCTGTGTGGCTAACACGTGTGTCGACCCAAAATAAAGGGGCTAAAATGATTTAAAGTTAAATTACGAATCTGGTTAATCTAATTAGTGGCATGTCTTTAAGGCAAGCAACCCAAATTTATGCATAATGATTGCAGATAAAGAGCAAATTGTTAATAGTAATTGGATAATCTTAATTCTTAATCGTATTTTCAAATTCAAGTATTTGAAAGTCAGTTATATTTATTTTAAATATTCAAATTAGAAACTAGAAACTGACAGTTATTGTATATACTATTACAAACTTTGCCTCAAATTCTAGCACTTTGTTTAAATTTGTCTTTTGTTTTTGAGGTTTCACCAAAATATTTATTTTAATTAGAAAAGTCAATTTGTCGTGAGGGAAAGTTCCACTTGCTTTTCTTGCAATTTTCATAAAAATACAGACAATGAGTTAATCCTAGCAAAGCCGAACTGCAAGGAAATTTATATTTGTAAAGTTTTGGACTAAGCTGCTTTGGCAATCAAAGTGTTTACTTTCAAGAAACGAATCCATTACGTGACTTTTATACACAAAATCTCAGTTAAATTTAATTCAATTTCGCCAGAATACTTTCAGCACAATAAAATGTTGTTGGTCACTTAAATTTCAATAATCCCAAAAATATTATAATCACTAAAAAGGAAATATTTAAAAGCAACTTTCAAACTCTGCATTTATGAGTTATAAAATTGCTTTATTTTATTGCATATCAGAATGCCAAATACTTTATGTCTGTGTGAGGTAATAAAATTGAATTTGAATTGAAATTAAATACAATTTGTGTAAAGTCATAAAAAGTCAATCGTCTGGCAATTTGAAAGCTGTTAAAACTAGAATACCAATCGAAATGCAAATTACAAATTTGAAATTTATATTATTTCTATCATATTCGTAATAACTTGTGACTACTATGCAATAAATGTGTGTGCTTAAAAGAAAAAATCTTTTGTAATTTCCCTTGACTTTGCCATCAATTTTCCATATGCATTTATCGACGTCTATTTACAATCACTTGCCGCATACAAAAGCGTCAAAAAGTGGCATGTAACGTGAAGTAAAACTCACGCTGCTGCTGCTGTGAAAACTCGGAAAAGCGGAAAAATATTTGCTGCAAATAAGTGTGTACATATGTTGCCTGGCATTTGCAAGTTGTGCGACAGATTGATCTATCGTGTTTGTGTTTACTGAAGCGACATTTAAAAACTAACTCTGACTACGTTGACTGCATTTCAAAGAGGGAATATTTTGTTTTTCCTTTTTTTTTAAGTATATTACAACTTTGGAATATTTTTCTCTCTTTTTAAAGTGTAAAGCAAAAAATGGATATATTTGTTCTTTTTTTTAAAGAGTATTACAGACTATAATAAGTTTTTAATTATATGTCATTTTTATGTAGAAAATCTAAAGTTTACTGACTGAATTTCGAAGAGGGCATTTGCTTGCCTCTTTTTCTTAAAATGTATTACAAACTATGCAATTTGTTGCTCTTTTTTAAAGTGCTATGATAATTTCTTAAATGTTTGTTAGATTGCTTAACATTTTTCGTTTGACATTCCATTCGATCTTGCATTGTTCTCGTCATGCTTCGAAATTAACAGTAGCTAGGCGAAACCTTTTTGTCATGCCAAAGGTCGAGAAAGTTCTTTATTGTTTGCCATTGAGAGATGTTTGCTGACAATAGTTGGCAAAGGCTGTGGCAAAGACTCTTGTGCCGCACAATGACTAACAACAAAGGGCAGGAAAAGCCAATGAAATTTGCTTTTACTCAACTTTTCGACAACAATAAGCCAAAAGGTTCATTTTTCTTTTCGGGTTAGCTCGGATCTTCAAAATGACTTCAAATTTCTTCATTTGCAACACGATGTTGATGCTTGAGAAATGGCTGTCAAACTTTGGAAGCATTCAATATCACACATTGAATAAATTAAAATATAAACTTTGCAAAAGTTCAGTCAAGTTGAAAGCTGGCCTGCATCACACTTTGACACCTCAGTTTGAGTTTGATTTCGATTTGAATTTGGATTTTGATGTAGAATTAAAACACACACTACGCTAGATGAAACCTGATTGATAAGCTAAAAATCAAATTGAATTTTTATACATTTAACTACAACAGCAGGTGAAACCTGTGGGAGCTTTAAATATTTAGTGAAGCTGCTCGACGGCCAGTAACAAACAAGGACAGGCAACAAACGAACGTCGTGTGTCAACACAATCAGCATAATAACTGAGGGTCTCAGAAACCGAGAGCCCCAACGGCTCCAATAAAAGTGGATTAAATGCAAACATGTGTGAGGTTGTTTCGCTCCAGCTTTGAGATTATGACCAACTCACAAACACACACACACGCACAGAAAACACATCCCATTAGTTAGAACCCAACAAAACACAAAATGATCCCACACGGTTGCCTGCGGCAATGTCAAAGTCAAACTCAATGCCTCATGATTTTCGTTATATGGCACATTAGGCTGGGCAAAAATCATGGGCCGGATGTAGTTCAAGCTCAAGTTTTTGGGCTCACAAAGTTGAAGTGCGCATTTCCCTATTGTCCGGTAAAATCCTTAGAACTGAGATTGTAATACATGCTGGGTAAATTAAATAGGCTTAATATAAATTATTTAAACCTAATTTGAACACGGCTTGGCACTCAATAGATGCGTAGTTTTGTGGCTCGAACACAAATGAAAGGCAAACTATTTACTTTATTGAATTTTGCACAAAATCCAAGACATCTTCTCACAGATCAAGTTGCACAATATTTTATTCACATTTGAATTGTGTTGCCCCAGATTTATGATAAGAATCAGTTACGCCCAAAGGCGTTATACTAATGTGCATATAAGTAAAGGATTTATCTTGGCAAACTTGAAATTTATATCTTATGCTTTTGACCTACAATTTATTCTTGAAGCCTTTGGGTTAGTCTTATCAAGAATTATTATGATTTATCGCAGCAACTTGGTGTTTCAATCTGCAATTAAAGCCATAAAAAAGATAATTTATTGATGTAACCTAAACTTAAATTAGCATTAAAATAATAGCTACTATTTAATGATCTATCACCATTGATTCATACCGCTTAAAGAGGTTCGTTAGTCGTCTTTCATAAGATTTGCACAAGCAATTAATGCCATTTGCAATTGAAAAGCAGCGAGAGCATTTTTATTACGCGCACAATTTGTAGAGCAGCAGCCGAAAACCAATAAATTTGCATATAAGAGAAGCGAGAGAAGGTAAAGAGTAAAAGGCGAAAAAAAGCGGGAATTTTAAACTTAATTAATTCAATTGCAATGCGACGGTTGCAACAGCCGACTGTATATTTTGTTTCTTATTTATTGGATTACATTTACCGAGTTGATTTGTGCCTCTTTCGCTCTCGCGTTGTCCGTGTTTTCACGTGCAGTTTAATTGATGTTTCAAGGAAATGTTTTTCTTATTTAAACAGTTGATTCAACGACGACGGGCGACACAAAATAAACAGTGACTACCTTTTAATTATTTATTATTACTTACTTTCTCCTCGTATTGATCGGGCTTACTCAACATGTTTATAATTAATTGACCTATTTATTTGCCTTGCTTTTACGCCCCAAACTTTTGCGTCGCGCTAATTATGAAAACTTTGACTGAGGCTGATTAAAAAGTCCAAAGACATGTAAGTAAGTCTTGTTGCAAATTTTCGGTAAACTTTTATACCTTTCGAAAGTTGAAACTACATTTGCTGATGCTGCTGATATATCAGCAAGCTGTGCAACGTTGACTGAAAGGTTTTCTTTGGCAAGTAAAGTAAAAGCAAAACTTTCGCAGAGCATCAGCTGTTGACATTGCTGTGGTTTAGTTACTTGATGACAAATTTACCGACCACTCATAGAATTATGCAAATGTACGCATCAGCAGCATCTGTATATACATAGCTTTTGAATATCTAACGATATATTCCGACAAGAGACTTTCATCGTTTTTCAGTTATTTCTTGTGCAATTTGCCCAAAAAAGTATGCTATACTTTTTGCAGCAGACTGAAGTTTATCTTTTCGGTTATTGACTTTGTTTTTATTAAAAAATATTTGAGTAAAGAACTAATACAAATCAATCTAAATACTGCAAAGTTTAATTAAAATCTCATTCGACTCACAGCTTGTGTATTTTTCGGTATTACTTTTTATTTCAAGTTACTCAAATTGAAGTTTTCCATTCACTTGGTGTGTTATGATGCAGCAGCTCAGAAAACTTTGGCATTGCTTTGCATTTTCCAGTGCATTGCAAATTGTTGGGGTATAAAGAAAAACTTTTGCATGCACAATTTGTGCATAGAGATATTCTGCATTTTGGTAGCGCATTTTAGCCACAGTTTGGCGAAGTTTGCCACATTTCGACCTCGGGACACAATCAGCAAATGTTTCGCTTCAGCCATTATCATTAATAATTCAATAGTTTTGGCTGGGTTTGCCTCTTCGCAAGCTATGTATATGATGGTATTGATGGGCATAATAAACTGAATTCCGTTGCAAGCAGCTGTTGCTGTTGTCATATTACCGTGCCACATGATACTTTCTATGAATATAATCTAAAATGCAGTTTCATAGTTTCAGCTCACGGAAATGGTCCGTTTGTTGAGCAGCTCAAAAGTGCAATAATATTTTGTATTTCTTGCATAAGACATATTAGCAGATACTCTGTCATTACCATGCTTCGTACGTTTTTGTTCAGCTATTTTCTTTTATTAGGTCTTTCGCTTGTCATCAAAACATTCCATTGGGTTTTCATTTCCATCATTTAAAAGAGATTTTTTTATTCCTTCTTGTTACCATTATTTTTCTTTAGATAACAAACAGCTTACAATGTTGAAGGTAAACATTAAAAAAAAATAGACTCAAGAAGAGGCATTAAATTTGATTGCAGCGTAAAAATCTTAAGAATTACAATAAAGCCGCAGAACATCAACAAGAAAAAAAATATGCTAGAAGTGAATAGTTTGCTGAGCATACCTTAATATAGAATGCAACCACAATGTTGGCACATCAAATAATAATTTGCGTGTAACTTTTGTTGAGAGTAAGCAGCAAGGAATTTTCTTGTGCTTTACCTTCGGCATAAAATAGTCATAAACTAGGCAAGTTGCTGTCTCTACAAAGTAACGAGAAGTAAATTTAATTTGTTATTTACATAGTCACCGTCACAGTATTCGTTTTTATTCCAGTGAAAAGCAGTTCAGCAGTTTGCTCTGTAAGCCAAATTACTTGTTTACATATGTGTGCAACTATAGCAACGTGAATTGCTAGTTTTATAAGACTTGTTAGCACATTCTTAATATTTAAAGTGAAAGCATTTTGATATTAAGCTGTTCTGCGCATTATTTATATATCACTGCAAACCTTTAATTAAAGTTTCTGTCATTTTATTTGCTTATTAAATCCTGGCTAACAACTGGAAAACAATATCATTGTCCTTGACATGATTTTGCCTTGACTTCAGCTAAGCTAATTTATTATCACAATTGTTAGGAAGTGACACATAAATTACGCGACACTTTGGCCAAGTTATGCCAAATGGTATTTCTGTTTATTCGTCCATTTGTTGTGTGACATTACGAGTGTTTTCACAGCCTACGCTCGCATAACAAATGAATTACCTGCTTTCATTCAAAGTCACGCACTCCTAATAAGACGTCTTCTACTCACGGTTTGTGCCATTTCTTGGATGAATTTCATTTGCTTCACGTTTATGTCTGTAATGTGTCAGCTGATTATTGGCTATTAAAATGACTAGGCTGCTAATTGGAAATTTAAATTAAAATGCCATCCTGCGAGAGTCGTTATTGTGTGTTTAAAAGTGAGAGAGAATTTTCGACTCTTATTCAATTGAAATACGAAAATATATAATTATTATCTTCGTTCATTTTGTCCATGTGCCACATGGCGTATGAGTTACATGTGTGCAGCAAGCAGAGTATCCAAATAAATAGTTGAATCTGTGGGTGCTTTCAACTTTTGGCTAGTCCCTGCAACTTTTATGAAGGCACTTATAAACTTTCCGTTGAAATTTAAAGCAATTTGTTGGCTGAAAGGAAACATTTAACTTTAGTAAAACTTTCAACTGCGTTTGCTTTTCATGGCAGTCGGAGCTATTAAATGTGTACAAAGCAGATATGTCAGCTTCAGCTTGGAGTTTCTGGCTATAAAACTGTGTTATACAAATGTTTATTCTTCGGAATTCATAGTCTCGCCACACAAAACCATACAAAGTTTCAATATACTAGAATCATTTCATTTCAGCATACAAATTGAAAATGTTGTTGATGGTTGTTTCTCGAAAAGTTGAGCTATGAAAGTGATAGGTAAGTGAGAATATTTGATTGCAAGGCCAAATATAAAAACAAGTGATGGAACTATAGTTTAAATGTTTGCTATAACAGAAGCAATATTGATTCCTCATTCAATTACCACTCTGAAAATGCAATAAATACACCAAAAGTTATTTAAAGTTGTCTTAACAATTCTAAACCTCAATAAAGGGCAGTGTATGAAAACTTTCCGTTTCTGGCTGTCTCTTAATACATTTGATTGAGTTTCCGAGTTCAATGGAGCTTGAAAGTGTAGACAATGTTCAAATTGTTGTCAAGTGTGTCAAAGTTGATGATATTCTTCTTGTGCAATCATTCGTACAAATAACAAATTTTGAGCAAAAGCATTTTAAAGGTAGTCTAACGCCTGATAAAATCTGTTTTTTGCTATCTTTTTCATCATACAAAATAAAATAAATATTGAAATGTTGCATACAAAGCAGGAAAAAAAAAGGTAGGGAACTATAAAAAAACTTTAAAAGGATTAAAAACTATTTAAATAATAGTTGCGAAGGTAAGTAAGTAAGTATCCTGCGGGATCCATGCGAGTCTTGAGTGGAGGATTCTCAGTTAGCATTATACATTTTATACGCTAATCCGTACAGTTGGTCCTAGCGATCTTAGCAATAGGAGTCCATTGAAAATGCACAAGGAAACGCCCAATGTATGATTGATTTCCATTTAACCAAAATACATTGAATGGGTGCTCCTAAAAGTATGCAATTAAAAACGAATGCGGCTTAAAAAATATTCGCTTTTTAGCGATAACTTAGCCAAATCCTTTAGGATCTGACAAGGACATACCCTTTTGTAATCAGAGTGACTAGTTCTATCGATTGGCATTCAAGAATTTTAAGGATTTTTAAAAAAAAAGAACCTCAAATTTTTTGAAGGGTCAGGTATAGAAAAATTGTCAAAAATTCCAAAAATCCACAGTATCTCAGCCATTTAAAGGACGATCGGGATGTCCTTTGGCACAAAGATAGCTCTATATGATAAAAAAAGATTGGGATAATCTGAAAGACGAATGTCCTTAAATCAACAAAGTTATAAGGACTTTTTTATAAACAACGAATCCTGACGAATCCTGTGTCAAACAAAATCTTTTGATAAGGCCTATCATTCTGCCAAAGGGCATTCAAATCGTCCTTGCCGTTCTCGAGATATCTTGGATTTTTCAATTTTCGCATATTTCCTTTGGCCCTGAAACTGATAAATTACAAGTGTTGGATTGTTAGATTACCCTATCTTTTTTTGATGCCAATCGATAGAGTTGGCCTTTTCGATCCTAGCAATACCTATCTTTTGAATATAGACAAGGATATGGCCGAGCTATGGCTGATTTTCACTTCGTATAAATGCCTTCTATTTATGCCCCTAAAAGTATGCAAAGAAAAATAATAAAAACTTATACAATATTCGTTTTTTAGCCATAACTCAGCCAAATCCTCAAGGATCTGTCGAGGACGCACTTTTTTATAATCAGGATGAGTAGCACTATCGATTGGCATTCAAGGATTTTAAGGATTTAAAAAAAAAGAACCTCAAGTTTTTTCAAGAAAATTGCCAAAAAATCAAAAAATCCGGCGTAACTTAGCCTTTTGAAGGACAATTGGGATATCCTTCGGCACAAGGATAGCTCTAGTTGATTAAAGCTGATTGTCATCATCAAAAGGACGAATGTCCTTAAAGCAACAAAGTTATAAGGACTTTTTTATAAACAAAAAATTGCGTATATCTCGGCCGTATCCTGTCTGATCCTGACGAGTCCTGTGTCAAACGTAATGTTTTGATGAGATCTATCATTTTGCCAAAGGGCATTCAAATCGTCCTTGCCGTTCTCTAGATATCCTGGATTTTTCAATTTTCGCATATTTCCTTTGGCCCTGAAACTGAAAAATTACAAGTTTTGGATTACATGACCCTATATATTTTGTATGTCAATTGATGGAGTAGGTTTTTGTGATCCTAGCAATGAGCATACTTTACAAATTCGCAAGGATATGGCCGAGCTATGGCTGATTTAGATCAGATTTTCTTTGTAATCATGACCCTAAAAGTATGCAATTAAAACGAAAAAACAAGGCTGTTAAATGAGCTCCTAAAAGTATGCAATTTAATAATAAAAAATGCTGGGTATAATTTGAAAAATCCGTTGTTTATTTAATTGTAACTACATAATTCGGAAGCTAATAAGAATATATTTATCGACAGTAAATAGAATTAAATTAAACTTATATCAATTTTAATGTTATGCTTTAACACGTAATGACCACTCAATTTACTTTAATAAATATTTTATGATTAACAAAATCTTAAACTGAATGGGATTGAGCCAATAGTTGTCAAAAAACCACCAGAGTCAAGTTGAAAGATAATTAATTCAATGCTTACAAATCCTGAGATTAACGCTAATTTAATTGGATTGGTCTGCGATGCCATTCTCGGCTGAAGGAAGGCTCAACACAAGAGCTTGACTGCCTGCAGACTTTATTGGTAACACAATTAAGTATAATATGTCGCTATCTGCAGTATCTCAAATTGTGTGCGTTCGGTGGTGTGTTTGTATATCATTAAACTGTTGTGCTTGTACTTGGATTAAGTGTGGTATTTAGGGTGAAGCAATCTTTCATTTGTTTTCTCTTTTGCACATTTTCCTTTTCTTGACCTGATTTTTGTTAGTTTAATTTCTTAAAGAGAGATTCTTTAAGCTTTTTGCTGGCAGAATATTTAGATATGAATATACAATTTCCATTTTTTGATAACATATGAGAAAAATCTCTTTCTTCAAAATGAATTAAAGTATGCTTCTTGAAACTTTCTCGTGGGCAGCTTGTCAGTTGCCAGCTGCAAGTTGGTCTTGTAAGACATTCGCAAAAGTTTCGGCCAAGTCACGTGTGGTTCTCATCTACTATTGCACGAAGTTCTAACTAACTTCCGGGAACAAACAATTGCAACGTCTTGATTTTCGCAGAACAATGCAGCAAGTGTGGTCAGCTCTGTCGACTGTCAGACAAGACGTTTCCATGGGTGCTGGAAGGAAAGTAAAAAAAGTACAAATAAATGTGAGTGCTTGATACTTTTGTGTACTTAACTTAAATATTAGTTTTTTCTCTTTTAAATTCGTTATTAAATTTTTGATGTAGTTTTGCTTACTTCATGAAATTGCAATTTACAATTATGTTTATTTTGTTTGCCATCCTAGCCACCAAACCATCTAACCATTTAGCCGAGCAACTATAAATGTGTGCACAACTCTTGCATTGAGCAAAGGAATAGTTGAGACAGCTTTTAATGAAAATAAAAAGTAAATAAGAAGAGCAGAGCTAAGTAACCACAGTTCCAACAGTTCTCAGTCCGTTTTTTTAAACATTCTCATTCATTTTACCCTTTATTTTTTCCTTACTTGGCACTTCGTCCACAACTGCTTCAATAGAGCGCCGTGTTTCATATCTTCCATTAAATAGAAAATGTTGCCATTTTTTTTGTTCAAGTCGTTTTAATTACTTAATGGATTTTCCATTTTGATATGCCTGCTTTAATTTGCTTTAAATGCTCAACATATATAAATTATAAATAAAATATTCCAATCATGTTATGTATTGTTTTAAATTTTTTTAAATGATTGTCGAGTGGCAATATAAATAATTATCTGAAAAGTATATGCGTGAGTAATTGTTAGACATAACAAAATGTATGCTGAAAACAATAATAATAAAAATTATTTTTGTTTGACAGAGTATTTCTGGAGACCATTTAAATATGAATTCACATTTAACTATATTAAAAGCATATTAAACGAAATGGAGAGTATGAAAAGAAGGCTTCCATTCATTTACTGAACTCAAATATCAACTAAGTGATTAGTGTGGGGCGATTATCTTTTCTAATACAACAATAAACCTGAGAAGAACAATAACAAAATGCTTTGCTTTTAATTGCCTTGGGCACTTTGGAAATAAATGCAGCGGAAAAATGTTTTATCGTTCAGAGCATAAACAATGGACAGCTATTGCTTCACATACAATATTTTCAATAGATATTTTCCATCGCTCATCCAGTTTTTCATCTTCTTGCAGTTTACTAAATGGTCACATCAATATACATAATTGCCTACGATTGAATGGTTGCAATAACCGAAGCTTTAGTGTAGCACAGCACGCAATAAAGCCATCGCTAGCACCATCTAGCGGCTAGTGGATGTACCATATGCAACAAACCACGAAACTTGGCGAAGCAAAATAAGTAATAATGGAAGCAAAACTTTCAGCAGACCAAACAGACTTAAATGTAATTTCATTTTCATTTTTCCATTTTTTGTTTGTGACTAGAAAATAACAGTTTATGAAAAAGCAATTTCATATTTAAAATGAAATAAATTGTATACTGAACTATCGAGATTTTTATTTTAAATTTGTAAATTCACTCCATAGTAGTGCCAACTTTTTAATTAAATGACTATGAAGAAGGTATGCGTAGCACTGTCATCATAGATCCGCTTGCAGCCACCTGCAGGGCAAACTGACAACAAAAACTGCATAACAAGCCGAGCTGTGGCCTGTGAGTCGCGGGTTGCGGGTTGCGGGCTGCGGTTGCGGACTGCAGATTGTGGAATGCGGTAAACTGCGAGTGGCATTTACTATTTACTATATGCTAAATGAAATATGCTACCTAATGAAAAATGTAGATACGGAGAAACTTTAATAAACAATTTGACAAATTAAATGTCTGTAATCAAGGGGATTTAACTTCATGCACGCAAACAGTTTAAGGATTATGCTCTTTATAATCCTTTGGAAGCACATTCATCATTCCCTAAGCACTGTTTAATTTATTTTAAGCATTTAGTTTTTCCTTGCTTTTATTTTGTTTTCTCCCTGGTTTTCATCGCCTTCTTTTGTTAGGATTTTCGCTGTTATAAGCGGATTTCCGCAAGTTTCCTGCCAAGCATTCCCCAAAGTTTCACCTGACAACAGAGCAGACGGAAAAACATGACCTAGCTAGTTGTGTAGAAAACTATACGCGGTGTAACATTTTCAGCGAGTTACTTAAATGTAATTCTTACTTGTCTAACCTTAAGCTGTGTATCGCTAGAACTCGACTATAAACTTAAATTGTGTGGGAATGAAATTTTAATTTAACATTGCTTTAAAATGCTATTATTATAAATATTCATTAAATAAAATAATTTTTTCCACTTTAAACAAATGCAACCATTTATCTAAGCAATGGAAGGTTGGTAAACAATACACTTGTCTACCAGCATTGTTTACATTCTTGGGGCAGACCAACGAGGATGAGTACTTTTGCGACTAACTGTGCAAGGTCCTCCTATTGCAGCTGTCAGCCAGAAGGATACCAATGTCAAGCGTCCTGACACATGCACAAAACGATGTTAAATGCCAACGAGCTATGCCGACGTACGGAAAAAAATTTCACGAAATGCAAAAGGAAAAATAAATAAAATGACCACAGCAGCAATTGCGAGAAGCGCAGTCAAATAACAAATGTTTATTGTATTGTCAGCAAGTTCCTGTGTAACATTTCAAAAAGACATTGCAATTTTTGGAATTGGCAAATGCCAAACCTCTATTAAGTGGAGAAGTTCATGAACTTTCAAAGTTTACACAACTCAAATTATAATAATATGTTATAGGAATGCACAAATCAACTTAACATCAGCAGTCTAAATTATTGAAGGTAATAATAAAGTTTATTTTATAAACTTTACCAAGTAGATTTAAACTACTTGCTTCAAATTGGCAGTTATTTTTAATTTGCTATAGAAACCACATTCGATTGTGCATAAATTTTATTTCGAAACCCAAAAATAGAAGCAAATAATTCGTATTTCGTTGCTCATATTGCAATCGAAGAGTTAAACAGAAAAAAAGAAAGATAATGATTTAGTCGTCCCAAGATATCTGTCACCTGTCTCAGAAGCAAAACAATTTTTGCTCAAGGCCAACAACAAGCTATGTTGTAAGATAGTTGGAAGGCGACTTCAAGGTCCAAATTAATGTAGGGTAATTCACAAAAAATGACTAGTCGATAGTCGAAGGACATTCTTTCCTGGCGCCATTGTCAATACATATATAAATCAATGCTAAGGAAATGCCTGCTGATGGCACTTTTTTTTCTCGTGCTTGTTGTTTTTCGGACATGGCCGACAGATGTTGGCAGATGGAGATGGAATCACAACGATGTGCATGAGAAGAGCATGATGTCAACAACAACAACGACAACAATAACGTACGATGGACATGGACAGGAGATCGTTTCAGACAGCAGCTGCGGGATGGCTTCAAATGAAACACACATGCGAGAAAAGAGAAAGGGAAAGAGACTGCAATTTGATATGGAAATTGATAGGAATTAAACCCAGTTTTCGAATTGAAACTCCTAAAACTGTGGGCCATTAAAGATTCAAATAAAATACAAAATTACTTAATAATCAGATTAAAGGTAACTTATTTGAGTACTTGCAACACTTTAGTATAAATAAAAAATAAATAACAGTCAAGAAAAGAAACTGAAATTTGAAATGAAAATTGATAGGAATAAACCAAAAACTCTGGGTCATTCAAGATTTAAAAATTACTTGATAATCACATTAAAGAACAAGGTAACTTATTCAAGCACTTGCAACACTTTAGTATAAACAAAAAATAAATAACTGTCAAGAAAAGAAACTGAAATTCGAAAATGAAATTTATTGGAATAAACCTAACACTTTTGGTCATTTAAGTTTTAAATATAATAGAAAATTACTTGATAATCACATTAAAGAACAAGGTAACTTATTCCAGCACTTGCATCACTTTAGTATGAACAAAATATAAATAACTGTCCGATGCAGAGCAGCCCATAAATCGTGACTATCATCGCTAGTGAGGCAAACAAGGCTCGCTCTCTCCTCGGACAGCTTAGGGATGCCCCCAACCCAGAGGAGGACACTTCACATACATAGAAGTATAAAAGAGCATATGTACATATTCCTTGCTCGAACAATTTCACTTTGAGAAAGCTGTTTGTTGTCCGCATTTGCGGCTGGCTGTTTGTGCAATTGCATTAGGGAATTTTATGGAATATTTATTACATTTTTGTTTACCAGTCGCTAGGTGTGAAATTTAATGAATTTCCAAGCGGTCTCCTTGGGATTTTATAACATTTGTAAGTTGAGAAATTAAAGTAGAAAGTAATTTAATTGCTAAAAGCTGGACAACGTACTAACTTTTATATTCAAGCTAATAATAAGTATGTCAGTTAATTACTGCAATAATTAGTATTGCAATGACACAAGTTACAAAATAACATTAAGAACTGCAAATTATCTCAGTTTAGGTAGTTGACAAATTTAACTAATTGTAATTGAGGCAAAGGTCAACTTCTAACAGCACACGACCTGGTTTTGTTTCGCATTTGGCTTGTTGCCAAAAACACAAAACCAAATCAGACAACAAGTCCAGAAGAAGGAACAATGCTTAAATATTTGATCAGGCAACGCAATTGAAATTTACATATTAAATTGCTGTACATGTTGGCTTTAGCTCTGGCCTTGGAAAAATCTAAACTAAGTGCTTTTGCTTGCTAATTGAATTTTAATTACTCGGCAATTGTTACCGAAAACTATTTCTCCGAATTGACTACGAGCATTCGACATTGCCTTGGGGGTCAACATGCTTGTCGAGCAGCTCTGATATAAAGTATTGCTACATATGCTTACGCTCGTATGAATAAATTTTCTCTCATTTAATTCGAGCGTATGTCAGCTGCCGCAGCAGTATTTTCCTTTTTTTTAATGCGTAAATTACAAATACATTTTCCCGCTTAAGTGCTTTCATTTACACTGCACACGAGAGCAAGAAAATTCAGCACTTCATTTTTTCCCTCTTTTTGCCTGCCGTCAGTTTGCGGTTATGCGACAGTTACGGGTTAACATGATGTACGAGTATAAATAATTAAATTTTTGTGCTCTCCCTTCGTTGTTTGATTAATTGAATGTGTGTGCACAACGTGCAACGTTGTTAAAATTGACTGTTATGCATGCCTTACAACCAAAAGGGTGCAAAAAAAATGCAACATTCATGCATTTATTGAGGCAGTGCGCGCGATCATGGATTGGCAGCTGACCTACATTGCGTATACGCGATTTGCTATCAAACGAATAACTAACTATACTGCGGTAGCTAACATGATAGACAATCCGTAGCAATAATTATTTAGCAAATGGGTAAAAGTGTTAATATTTAATTGAAAGGGAAATCGTAACTTACCCACACTGCGTATACACAATTTAAAGTTGGCAACTCGAAGCCATTGTTCTGCTGATAATTCTGATTGATAATTGCATTCGTTTCGTATCTTGAAAAAGTGCAAGCGTAATAAGGTTTTAATGCACTTATTGAGCTGCAAAGAGAACAAGCAAAAAGGAAACGTAAACAAGAAATTCGATGTACAAATCGGACTATAAACAGAAATTGATTGTGCATGGTTTGTGTTCGTGCTCAGATAGAAGGCAGTCGATAAAAAATGATATTTGAGCTGGGGTAAGTGCAGACATCAAACTTTACTGCAAAAAAAAAAAATGCATTTCTATTTATGTTTATAGCTTGGCGATTGAAGCACTCTATCAACTATTAGTTTAATGTCAATGGTAGGAGTTAAGAAAATTGCAGTTCATTAAATTCTCAAGTACTAAATTCGCTATCAGTTAGTGAGGTGAAATATAAGCGTAGATAACAAATAATATAAAATAAATTGAGAAATACTGACGAACTGTCTCAATAAATAATTTCATGCTTTAATATTAAAGTTGAGCCTTTTTATGTGCTCAAGTCATATTACAAATTTGCATGAAATGATATTGGATTAGGCTTTGTGCTGTGTCTGAGTAAATTGATGTTAAGTAGATCAAAAGAGCAGTTGGATCAATTGACTCAGCTTCTCGTGCGTTGATTGGAAAACTTGAAGTGAATTGGTAAGCACATTTCCAAGCAACATAGAGCCCAATAACCTCAGGAAAAACTCACGTACAACGTCAGCTTGGAAGGTAGCACAAATTCGATTTAATGCTTATTTACATACATGGCGCTGACGCTGACGATGCTGTGGCAGGTGTGTCGAAAATTTAATATGTAAATACATATCAGAAGACTTGTTAAAGAGCACGGCAAAATTTTGATGGAAAATGAATGGGATGATGTTGGGCATTAACACCAACTGTTGCACACTCGATTATATTGTATGCAAATATAATTATGAGTATGAATATGAATTTCAATTTAAATGTAGGCAGCGACAGCCTTACTTAAATCTGCTTTAAAGTCTATCACAAGATATTTAAGATATTTAATTTCAAATTGATGTTTATGTTTGTTATAAAATAGTCTAAACTAATTCTGTCTTTAGTTGATTTTAGTTCTGGGAGTATAAGAACTATAACTACGTATAAACTCTAAACAAGATTTAGACTTGGTCGCTTTGGATTATTTCATTACAATAAGGAATTGTTTCATTATTTCAATAAAATAATAATAATATTAAAAAATAAAATTTTACATAATATTTAAGAGCGTAAATACTATAAAAAGCTATAGCTCACTGCTGCTGAAATATTCCATATTTACATGATTTTATAAATGCTGTTTTTTTGCATTGCTATGATCAATACTGCTTTCATCAATTTGTGAAAAGCAACTCATAAAGTTCTGTTCTACACATGATTGCTACGCAACTGGCCAAGAGTCAGACTAATATCCAAGTTAATTGACGTTTGATTGAAGGTACGAAAACTGCAACGGACACTAAGTCGACATCAGAAATTTTCCCTACGTGCCAGTTGGCTAATCCCAGTGCTTCACTCAACGACGTATGTATGTGAAGTAGTTTTTGCTGTGGTTTTGGTTTTACCTACAGCCTATGGCTTATTGCATTTTGCCAGTCGAAAAGTGTTGAAGGCAAGCTTTCGTTTTATGGGTCAAGTCAAGCGACTGCTGCTTTTGGCAATCTAGTTTCATTTTTCGGTCTTAAAGTTAGTTAAAGGCAAGTGAAAAGCTGAGCTAACGAAATTTATGCAAATGCCAGAGCTCTATTGCGAGTCCCAAAAATAACTGAAAACAACGTGTAGACATGGCAAAAGACGACGACGACGACAACGACAGCAAGAAACGTGCCCAGACATAAATATGTAAAGTAAATTTGCAAAATGAATGCCCAAATTAAATTGACTGCAATTTTATGGGCAAACTACGTGCAAGACAAAGAAAATGGCCAAATAATTTGTTGACCATTGACAAAGCAACAAAAATGCTTTTTTCTGTTGAAGTCAACCCGAAATTGCCGCTACTTATGAAGTGAAATCTTGAAGATGTATCTAAAGTCTTTTCAACAGTCTAAGTCTAATCCACAGTTTCGTCGCTGAGCTGGGAACTTCTGACAAAAGTTGAAATAAAATAGAAATAGAAATAAAAATATAACAAGAAAAAAGGAAAAATATGCATTTCATGTTCCTCGAGTGTGTAAATTTACAAAGGGCTTAGAGTTGCCGCAGTTCAAGTTGCAGTTGCAAGATGAACATGCCGCAAAAACTTTTCTAAGCACAAAATGGAAATTGAAGAAGATTTGGCGACAGCTGCATTTTGCTTGCATGTGCAAATCTTGTCTCCAAGTAAAACTATGGATAAAATCTCTAAAACAGCCGATGTCAAGTGACAGCAGCAAGAGGAGGGAAAGCGAAAAGGAGTCTGCCTCTAAGTTGAACATGTTTATGTTCAGTTTTCGTTTGCATCAGCAGTTATTTATATAGCGTAATAGATTTGGGGATTTGAATTTGCAAAGGGCTGAAAATAGAAATAATATCAACAGCGTCACTCACTTATAAATATACAACAGTCAACTTTGCACAGCTTAGTAAATAAATAAAAAAGGGAATTCTTCTTCGTTACCATAATAATTTACACAACAACTTCAGCTTCAATGGTCTTTTGAAATTAATTTTCTCACTCAACTCAGATGCCCTTCGTGTTGCCAGTCGCCAGTCGCGTTGCCCCCGTTGTCAAGGATGCCAATAACCGGAAGGCAGACAAGGGATATTTCTCGCCATTTTTCGTGCATAATTAAGAGAAGCAGCAGCAACAGCAGCAGCAGCGGGAAGAAGCTGTTGCAACTTGTTGCAAAGAGGAAACCGCTTTAATCAAATTAGTTAGACAAGTTAGCTGGTTTTTATTAAAGCAGACATTTGCATAAATAAATGAACACGTTTTTGTCTTGATTAATTTGTGCATTTAAACTGCATCAATTCAGTTGCAGTTTGTCTACTGGATTTCCACAATGAATGAGGAGAAACAGTCATTTGCTGGGGGCAAAAACTTCTGGGTCACAACACGAATGGGGAAACCTGGCTGCGTTCATAATTATGCCACATGCTAAACGAAGAGTCATTGACGTGTGAATTACGTTGGTTGCGGGGAGTCCGAGGTGGGTTGCAGGGTATAATATTTACCCAGATGTCGCAATATCCTGCCGCTTGGTATACACAGCACATCCTGTGCACACACTGCAACAATGCGTGCATGCAATTCCCAGCAGATGAATTAAAAAAAAAACTAGAAAAATAGAGAAAAACCTGCAACAGTCTCGTCGTCTGACAACTTGTAAAATAAAGGAAAATTCAGAGAGAGAGAGAGAGAGAGAGAGAAAGAGAGAGAGAGAGAGAGAGAGAGAGAGAGAGAGCGAGGGGCGAGCGACGCTTAGCCATTGTCTAAGTGCTGCAGGCTAAATAGCTAGGAAACTGCGCTAAACAGCAAAAAATCAACAGAAAGCACTTGCAACTTAAAAAGACAACAGAATAGAGCCCCCAAGCATTTACATTCATTCATTTAAGTCGCAAGCGATACAATGTCCAACACTTTGTTGCAAGTGTTTGTTAAATGATTTTTGGCCCGAGAGATTTAAAGCTCAGCAGGCTGCACAGCGATGACAGCTAGACGACATCAAAAGACAGTCGGACAAGCCAAAATGACCCAGTTAAATAGACATAACATAACAAAGCTCTATAACGCTCTTTGTAAAGTCAAGCAAAGTAACGTCAACCCTTCTTCTGTCCACTGGCGCCTATTAAATTATTCTTGCGGTTAAGTCTTTGCACTGCAAATCTAGTCTTTCGCTTATTAAATTGCATGAGACTGAGAATTGTTGTTTCTCTGCTTGTTGACTTAAAGCTTAAGCATATTCCAAGTTGACAACAAATATCACTGAGATAATGATGTCCGCAGCAACTAACCTAGTTTCCTTCCATATAACAAACTTTGTCCAGCGCATTGGCTCTGCAGCTGCAACGACCGCCATCTGATTAATTTTCAAATTTGCATGCTAATTTATGCCGCGTAACGATGCAGAGCAGCTAAAGCTAACTATAATGCGGAATACCTGAGCTCCTCAGCATAGCTATTTTATGTGGCCATAAGTATGGTATGTGAGCAACCCGCTGAGTGTAAGGCTTTGGCTTGGAAAAAAGAACGAATCCTAGCTGCAAATGAAAATCTCAGCGGGAGTCAAGTGTTTGGCCTAGACAACTATGTTTCACGCTGCATAAGTATACGCTGCGTATGAGTTATTTATCGTAGTGCGACGCCAAACGAATTTATGACTTGAGCTGAGGTTTACCGCAAGAATCAGAGTCGTATTTATTTAGGTTTATGCGTTCACGGATCAAGGCAAATATTGGCAATTTAAGTGCGACAGACGCGAATTGCATTTGGCTTTGTCCAAACAATTAAATTATAAGGCAAAAGCATAAAAAAGTGTAAGTGAAAGCTCTGATTGTTATGCTCTGTAATAGTACACAAAGTGAGTTGGGGGCCGAGTTTACTTTGGCCAAGAGTTAATGCATTTTTAGTCCTGTGACTGCATAGGCCAAGGGCATTTGCCAACTAGTCGCAGCTTTTGACCGTCCCGTTGAGTGTTCTTTGTGCACTTGTTTACCCAGTCGACTGTTTACGCATTTACTGCCCCTCTCTCTCTCTTTCATCCTTTCGCTCTCTCTCTCTCTCTGTCTCTCTCTCTTTCACCCTCTCTTATGCTCACTTTCTGTGCCCCAATGTGCCACTTCTTGATGCATTCATTCAAACACGTTGTATTTGAATTTCACTCGTTGTGCAGTCATGTATTTTATGACCTACTGTCGGCGAATAAACTCTCGCACTCGCAGCACAGCCCACACCCTGCTGTCCGTTGACCTTTCGTTGTTGCTTGTTAGCCTTGGGTCACCATCAACAATATGATTCAAATAATTGCACGTTCCAATTGGCCTTTTTAGTGGCTGCTGCTGCTTCTGCTGGGGCTGCATTTTCATACAATTTCTTTGTCATTTCTTCAGTTTGCTTAGTGTTCCACTGTTTGTTGTCGTCGTCAATGTCAGTTGTCACTCAACTCGCTGGCCTAACTATAAATACTAGTATAATGGCATTCCTTTTGTTGCAGCTGCCGCTGACGTGGCTATCTGACAGTTTGAAAACAATATGACAAAACAATGGCACAAACCTTTGAGAAGAAATTTTGCCGCTGTCGACAGCCATTTCATCGTCTTTAAAAACTGAAATGAAAATGAAGAATTCTATGAAGTTAGTAATTAATGTGGGAGTGGTTTTCCATATGAGGTGTAGAATCATGTTTCAACCCTAGACAACAATGGGGAAGCAGTTCATATGAAAAGACCTAGTTTAAATGAGCGGACATATGTAGATGGCTACTGGTTCATTTGATCTGAATAAGTTAGGATTAGCGAGGTTACGATGTAAATTCAATTAAAATATAAATATATATTAAATTTGTTTTAAACTTTACTAACTATCTTTAAATTACAAGTAAGAAAACACAGTTCAGACTATGAGATACCATCTCTCCATTTTGAGAAAAAGAAAATCAATGTTGTATTAATTTTAAAATAACCAAAATTAATAAAATTCCTATACTACCAATTCAGTATATACCATTAAGTGAAAAATATACTAGATCCTCGGTAGAAGTAGGTATCCTACCTGCTACATACATTATCTGGATTCATAAAGTTATAAAACACTTATACTCCATGGATAGTAAATATAAAAACTTCACATTATTATAGCATTTAGCGCCTTAAAATTAATACGGAAAACTGAATTTCACAATCATTTCTTGAAGTTAAGTTTCGCCATCAAACTAAATGCTATTCAATCGAACTCTATTTCTATTTTACTGATTGATTTCATGTACTTAGTTGGTCCTGCAGCAGTTCTTCATTTCCGTAAGCAAACATCACGCATGTACCGACTGCTTACATGTATAATTGCAGAGGACATGTGACCTTTCGCCGGTTGTGACGATTAATGCTGCTGCCTGGCAAGACGATGCCGGGCACGTGTAATGTGAAATATGCGAGATTTAATTTAGCTGCCTCCATCCCTCCCGCTGTCAGCGGTGTTGTTTGCCACTTCCATTAGCAGACCTTTAGCTGCAGAGACGTTAATTTACACCCATCTCGTTGGTTGTTTGCATAAATCAGCGTTGCGTGCACTGAAGTGGTGTCAAGTTAGAGTGTGAAGAGCAGAGAGTGAAGAGTGAAGTGAAATCACCTGCTGAAGTCTCAGCTATATAGCGCAAATCCCGAGCTATGCTTAAAGCCGCAAAAATCCGGGAAGCTCGTTAAGCGGTTGCCGCTCATTTTCGAGTTGAACCCTTTCTAACTGGAGTGTGAGATAGAGAGAGAGAGAGAGAGAGAGAGAGAGAGAGAGAGAGAGAGAGGAGACTAAGCCACCTGGTTGAATGTAGCGTATGCTGCCACACACTCTTCTACACACATGCGAGTATTACACGGCTCGGGGATTTACAGCTGGTTTGCTGAATGGTTTAATCCTTTTAGCTCAGTAATTTTGAGTGTCAGTTTTAATGCGGGAACACCTTGTGCTCATTTGTTGAATTACAGCATAATGAGTTGATGTCGAGTTCTCGTTCTCGTTCTCGTTCTTATTCTGACTTCGTTCTCGCTTCCGCACTTGAAACCAAACTCAAACTCTCTCAACCTTTCAAGGCGTAGCAAACGCTTTTCGCTAACTGCAATGCAATTGCCAGCTCGGTGTTTAGAAGGGCTTGATTAAAAACAGCAGCCAAGTTAATTAATATACCATTTATGTGTGAATTAAATTCTCGGACTTTGTTCAACATAATTGGCTTTTAAATGCTTGTCGATGGCATTGCAAAAGATTTGCATGATTAGCAAAATCTTTTGCCAACTGCACGATAATTAGAATAAAGACTGAAATAGATTAGCAAACATGTAGAATGATAGCGAAGCAATTTAAGTAACTCATTCAGTTTACTTGGCACGTTTTTGGCTTAAATTAATTGCTAAAAATAACTGACTGTCATTGACATGCCGTCATCCATGCATCAAGCACAACGTCACGACACAGGAATATACAATCTCCCCTCTTTTGGCATAACTTTCAGTCGTCGTATGTGGCACATACGCATAATCAATGACGCTGAAACTGGCAGGGATTCCCGATTTTGGCTACATTCATGGCTTTTTTTACATTTCTGCATCATTAAGTAGCACAGCATGTCGACAATATGCTAATAACTGGCACACACACACACACGCGCCCGTTTGATCCGGCTTCAATGTGAAAGGATGAGGCGTTGCGCATACGCCAGGTTGTGCGCGTGGAGAATATACTTTTTCCTTCTTGTTCTTGTTGTTTTATTGTGTAAAACAATGCGAAAGCCCCTAATCGCTTTGCCATTTAAGCCATATAAAAAGGATAGAGCTGTTTTGCATTTCCCCTGAAGTAGGCAAAGCATTTATTTCGTTTTTATTCGCTAGGCTTATTTATTCAGATGCGAAAAAAAAGAAAGACAAGTATAGTGTATTATGAAATTTTCTGACAGTATGCCTTAAAAGTCTTCACCTGCGTTAAATTGTGATTTACATAGGCATATAAATAGCACTATGAAAATTGAGAGAAATATGAGAACGCGTTTCATATTTTGCGTGTCAACAAATGAATTGTACTCTTCTGGCTTTTATTTCCCCCAATTGAATATCGTTGAATTTCATTGTTGTTTTTATTGTCGTTTGACTGTTGCCATTGCCGGCTGAATTTTAATATTTTTACCTTGCGTATTTTTACACACAACAAAGAAGCCCTGCGGCAAACGAAATGTGCTCAAATAACCAACAGAAATTCGGACTCGGCCTTTACCAATTCAATTACAAAATATAAATTGCCTGTATACAGGAATCTTTGATTTCGGTTTATCTCCATGACAGCATTTGTTCAAATTAAATCATCCCCAGAAATATTATTTACATGCGCCATCAATTTTTTTTGTTCTTCATCATCTTCTTCTGAGCGTTTTTCTTATAGACTGTCATTAAATTTAAATTCAGCCTGAAGCGATGGCTGAGCACATGAAAAACGTTGCCAGGCGTTGCAGGCAGACTTATGAAACCTGTAAGCTTTAATTTGATCAGGGTTTTTTGGCAGCGACTGTCAAATGCTTAAGCTGCAAAGCGATTCTCAGAAGCTGATGAAAATTGGCAATTTAAATGGGAGTTTTATAAAATTGAACATTAAAGAAATCGATGCAGGTAACACATCAATTGAGAATAAGTAAATTGAAATTTTCTTATTTAGTTATTCTTTGCAGTCATCAATTATTTTCACTATTGATTGATGGTATTTCAATAAACCGTAGTTGAATGTTTAATTTCGAAAAAACATTTAATGTAGTAGAAATACACTAAAAGAATAAACGTGCTAAAATCAAGAATAAAATCTTGAATCGAGATGTGTAACCTACTAATGTATATAGATTTTTTCCTCTCTGTGTAGAAATAACGTTGAAATTACTAATCACTTTTAATAATGTCCTTAAAATTATTGTGTGCATCTGATACTCTGGAGCGTCTTGTTGACTGAATTGATACAATTTCAATTAGAGCTTTCAAAGTGAAAACCAATCTGCTAATAGACAAAAAAAAAGTCTTACAATAGTCTTCACACTTTTTCATCAACGACTTAAAGGAAATTGCCACGAACTATTCAACGAAAGCTTGGACTGTGTTTTGATTGCCAATCAATCTGAGTTAACAGCTCGTATAAATTAATTACGACATCACACTTTATAGGCATATATATGTAAAATATAAGGGCAAAATAAATAAGTATATTGATTTTCCTCGTGATAAATGAACCTTATTTTTAGTGAAAGAATAGTTTGAATTAATTGAAATTAGAAAAAAATTGTTAAATATTTCAATTTAATATATGTACTTAAAGCAAATGCCTTTTAAAAAGTTATGAAACTATTGTTTGGATATACTCTTATTATGCTTGCTGTAGGTTATGTCTTAGTCTATCATTCTGTAGATCATCTGCTATATTGCCTTACTAAAATGGCACTCGGATCCGCTAGCAATCGAAAAGAAAACAAAAGCGCTGGAAATGGAAAAATCGTTGATTTTGCGGTCAACACAAAAAAATTGTTCTCTCTCGACTGCGTGCTCTAGAGCACGTATGATTCATCTGCGTGTGTGTGAGTGTGTGTGTGTGTGTGAGTGGGAGAGAGTGTGCGTGTGCAAGTCTGTCTGTGCGCTTGTTTACGTTTGATTTGGCTGCCTTTCTGCGTATTTGCATATTTGCATAGGAAGTAGAAATGGGTCTGTATAGCAGAAGCGACCACGCAGCATTTTGCCACCCAGTTTCAACTGCTTTTGCTGCCCCAAAATGGAATTCAGCTTTTGCTTGAAACAAAATAAAGGGCGTGGCACTTGCGGTGAACTCACAGTTCTTTTTAGTTCCTACTTCTGCTACTTGGTCAAACAGCGTTTATTTTTCCAATAGCTGAACGGAAAACCACGCTTTTAGTACGCGGCCTGAGCCAATTAAAGCTGTCGACTTGCTTCTGTTGTTGTGTCTGGCAAAGTACACACACGCACACACAACCTTGAATGGTGTTAAGAGTGACGCCCACTCGAGACGCATAAACAAATGAGTAAGTGACATTTCAATAAGTGCCACTTGACATGAAGCTGAAGCTGAAGTGTCAGTTGTGTCAAGAGTGCCAGAAGCATCGCTGGATCTCTATATATGTAGTCCTCATACAGGATACAAATAGAAAGGTATTTATACTTACGAGCGGCACTGTCAAAGCTGCTGTCAACTCAATTTCGTTTAACTTTTCACAATACAGCAAATACATTTGTAACTCAACGAGAGCAACAAATGCGAAAAGGTTTTTAAGACTCTAACTATGAGCATGTTTACTTGCTAACGAAATGTGGGACATACTTAACATTTAAACGAATAGGAAATATGGTTTTATTAATTATAGAAATATATATCACCGATATAGCTACGGACCTTAGTTGACTTATGCTTTTCCTCTATTGTGGTCTAACGTCTTGTGGTCTAACCTAACCTGACTTAATATAACGTAATAAAACCTGACCTAATATAACGTAACAAAACCTAATCTGTGAAGCTTTAACCTAAAATGAAATATAATATTGTTAATCATAAGATTATTTTAAAACTATTTGCTATTACATTTTTATAAATTGTAAGTGTATTTAATAGTCGGTATAATAATCCCTTGACAAATATTAATTTGTATTTTTGTGTGACGTTTGCTTTCGCTTCTGGCTGCCACATCATCATCATTTGCCAATGAGAACATTAATACACGAAAAAAATACATGTATGTTTATATTCAGACATACGAATAAAGCCAACAGAAGTTATTTAAAAACGGGTCGCAAAAAATACGATGTATGTACTTTCAATTTAGCAAATTCAGCTGTTTGCCGACATGTGTCACCTTTTTGGAATACTTTGTTTAATTTCTCGTTTTTTACAAATTGCGGTTATTATTACGAGATTTTTATTGTTGTGACAACAGCACACACATTTTTTATGGGACATTTTTAATTGTTGTCTGCGGTTGCTTGCTCAATAATTTTAAATATTGTAAAAAGCAATTGTGGTACAAATAAAATATTAAACTCAAATATTTGAAATATTGTGTATTTAGGAAATTTAATTGAAATTTCATTTTTAAAATTGATTTCTCTATAATGTAAATTTAAATTAATTATTTAGTTGATTACTTGCTGGCTTGTAACAGCATGAAATCAGTAATTAATGTTGGCATTTGACAGTTGATTTCAATGATTTAAGTCACAACTGGAAGCTAGAAAACGAACGTGCGTAAAAATATAAGCCACTTGTTGTGGCATGCCACACGTGTGTTGTATGGCTAAAATGACTGATGGCTTTGAAGCAAGTCACATTTAATGCGAACGGCATCAAACAAAGCTCCAGTGTCTTAATGACTTTGAAATTGTTGCCCCCCCAATGAATATATGCATATACATACATGTGTATGTATGTAAGGACGATAGGACGAACAAGACACCAAGAAAATATTTAGAATGTGGCACGTGAGCTGTTTGTTATTTTGAAGGCAACTCGTTGTGCTCTATTTACGTGATTCGCTCTCCTGCGGCCAGCTGATGGCAAATTAATTTCTCAAGCCCTTCTCTGCATTTCAATAAATTGCCCAACCAGGCGTATGATTCATACGCAGTGTTGGAGAGGAACTAACTCAAATTAGATGAAATCATGACGACAATATTTGTTTATGCTGACTTCATCAGTTCGAATATTTCGATTGTCCTAAAGCAATCAATCGTACAATTATATTGACAAATGACCGTTGAGTAATGAACATCATCAACTTATCGAAAAGCTCCAATAAAATTATTACGATTGCATTGCCTCTGGAGTCTAGACATTAAATTAGACGCCAGACACAGAGTCTTTTCGGGGGCTAGGCTAAGTAAATATTGGTTAACAGCAGCTGCCAGACATGACCAGAAAACACAATTTAATCTGTTTGCGAATGCAAATGTACTCAACATAAATTTCGCTCCAATTTTCAATAAAATGAACAATAATTTCGCGCACACAAAATAATGTGAAAGCCCAGCAACCGAACTCACCGTCCAGGGGGCCATTAAATTTGAATTTATTTGAGCCTAAACCGGAGGTCGAAACGAATTTACAAATTGATTACGCTAATTTTGTGGCTCAACAAGAAAAATAAATTAAATACGCCCACGAGAGATGCGAGCGTCGAGATTCATTCAAAAACAATTTGTTGTCAATTTAAAAGTGCCAAACACAAATAAAATGAAATCTAAATTGCTGCGTTAGATGACAAAGAAAATTCGGTTCTACTTGAGCGCAACGAAATCTAATCAATAGTGAATTTAAGAGGAATTTAAATCCAAATTTGACTACATTTTAGGTAAATCTTTTAAGCATTTAATCTAACAGATAACAGACTCAGTTATTTCAAGTAATGCAGTTAATAAGCAACATCAACATTGATCACTTTTTAAATATAAATAAATATGTTTTTTATATAAAAGTGATAAATAAAGTTTTCTCTATTGAAGCTTTTCTAAAGAATCAAAAACCTGACAGACCTGCGGATTTGTGAGCTCAGGAAAGCTAAATTAAAAAATAGCTGAGAGCAAAAATTTACAATTTCGATGCAGAAAACAAAGGTAAAAACTGAAAAAAAACGAGGGTAATCACAAGTCATATCTCAAACTCCAACCTGTCAAAGATATTTGCATCGCAGCTAGTGACATGCATTTAAATTCAGAAACAAATATGATAAAAACCTCTTCACAACTTTTTACTTTCACGCAGGACAGAATAAATAAATGCTTAATAATTTTCTAATCCAAATTAAAGTTTTGCTTCGCTTGCAGCGAATGGAAAAAACAAATCGAACTTTGTATCTTTGGTTAGAACAATTTATCTGTCTGGCTGCTCTGTGGCATTGTGTGGCTAAAGCTCAGAGGAATGAAACGTCGGGAGCAGGAAACGTTTTCTCTCTGTGGTTTTACGCTGGATAACGACAACAACTTTGCTCTGACATCGTCCAGCCAAAAAACTGAAATGAAAGTAATATTTCAAAAGCGGAAATGTTTTGCCAGTATTGAATCGGAAGGACACAACCAGGAACATTCTCTTTCCCATTGCTCTTTGCCAAAAACTGCACTCACTGTGTGCGTCTCTGTGGATGAATTTGTGATTTGTAACTACTACGAATCGATATTTAATTAAAAGAACCATTTAGTAAGAAGTTTTTTTTATACCTTTAACTGATAATTCACAAGTACGAATGATTAACAGAAATATAATAAAATATTTAAATAGAAATAAAGTCACATTTGCTTGTGATGGATTCAACAAAAGTTTTTGATGTTTTCCCTAATTTGACTGCAGAAAAACAATGCAAGTTAAATTGCATGTCAAATGCGAGTATGTGAATGCGATTTCAACTTGCTGCACCTGAAAACATCATCAACAGCGGAAACGGAAGTCCACGAGGAACACAAAGTGAGAGGGGAAAAACTTATTTGCGCATATTTGTTTACACAAATTGAACAAGTTCTGCAATAGATTGATGCATGAACTGAACTTTTGCTTATGCAGGAAATGAGTTTGATATTTTACGAACTATTATATATTTATTTTAAAGATGGCTTACAGAAACATTGCCACCTTAAGCACGCATTAGTCAAACCTAAATCGAAGTTGGTTTATGTACGCATCCAATTGAATTTTTATATGCCTGGCTTAACTTTTAGGTTGTTTTTGGCTATTTGGGCGCAAGGTGAAAGCAACCTGAGCGAAACCCTTTAAATATTTAGTAACCAACCCAGCGACAAACAACAAACAAACAAACAAACAACGGACGATGCTACAGAGCTGTGTGTCAACATAATCAGCATAATAACTGAGGGTCACAACAGTCCCAAGGGCTGCAATAAAAGTGGATTAAATGCAAATATGTGTGGGCTTGTTTTGGGGCCATTCTCTGTTTGGCCTTTGAGATTATGACCTCTACACACAATACAATCGCGGTCGACACAGCCATTCCCCCAATACACATTGATCCCTTTAGGAAGGCATATATAGAAGGGCAGCGTGAAAATCAAAGTTCGCAGTGTGCACAAAAACAAATCAGCTAACGAAAGTGATAACAATTAATACACTTTTACAATTGTAAAAATTAGTTTTCATATGGAGTAAACTATTACAAGATATCTATTATTAAGAGACCAATATTTAAATTATACCCGATACCCATATGATATAAGGGTATTATAACTTTCTCCCTACAGGAAATGTATATAACAGGAAGCTATACTAAAAAGTATATATATTTTTGATCTGCGTAATTTTGTGACATACAACTACAATTATAGTCTTTAATATTTAATTGCGATCAGATAAAAATTTGTAGAAGTTATATAAGAAATAGCCTTCTAACTCCGTGTCTTATTAACTTCGACTGATAATCTGGTATATTTTGTATTCTGTAGTATATTTAGAATGTAGGACTACATCGGTATATTTAACATTTTTTGTGTTTATTAATTTAGTATATTTCAAAATTAATACCACACTGAATTACATTGCATGTTAAGCTGCAATGAATTCTCAAAACTGCAAATAATAAAGCGTTGTTTTAGTTTCTACCTTTCGCTCAATTGAAAGTACATCTAAAACTGAAAATATCGAATTCGAAATGAAGTCCATAGCTGACAGCTTTAACGCCAATGTTTGTGCAAGTCTCAAACTCAAATGGCAATTTTATGTCTAACTTGAATTGACTAACTTGAAGTGTTGTCCCACTTGATTTTCCACTCAATAGTTTCAATCTAATGCGAGTACTCAAAGTCATCTTAGGTTTAATGGCGCACACTGGAAGTGCATCTTAAATTTTATCTTTGTTTCTCGCTTCAAAAGTGCAGCATCAGATTAATTTAAACTGTTAGTTGGACTTGGCGAATCGAGAGCTCGCAGACACTCATAACTATCATTGTTAGTACCTCTTGCTGGTCATATTGTTTCAATACTCTCTCGCTTCAATGAGGCGTAGGCTGCCAGATCGACAATTGCCTTAACTGCATGTGAGAGAGAAAAAACTGTCATAAAAAACTGTAGCTAACTTTGCTTACCTCGAACTCTCCATTTATCAGCCAGTGTCGAGTTGCTGAATGGGCGTTATGTCGCTGAATGCAAGCTAAACCGGAAACAAATGGTATTTCGTTGCAGTTGTCTTTTTTGTTTCCCTTTTTAAAGTCGGGTTATTCAAAGTGTAATTACGCAAAGTGCAAATAATGAAGCAGACATTCTCGCTTTCTCATCTCTGCAGTTGCAATTCAATTTATAAGCATGATGAGCTCAACTCTGTTAAACCTGAAATCAAAGAAAGAAATTGGGATAAAATCAAAGTGAAAGTCATTTGAAATTGGCTCAAGAAAATGAGCAACAATTGTGCAAAAAGCCTCAACGATTGTGGTTAATAACGATATAGTAAAAGGAGATTTCCCAAACCCGATTTCCATTTGTCCTAACAAACCATCTACAAACAAAGTGAAGCCTAGTCAGCTTAGGCCCAAAAGTCAAGGTATTGTTTGCAACAAATAAAAAGAAGAAAAAAAAACTCATATTGCTGACCAACAAACAAAATTGGCACACAGCTACCTTTGACTTTTGATTTTTGCTTTACTGCCGTTTATACGGTTTCAATTAGAAATTAAAACAATTTTCCTTTGATTAGCAATGGTTGAAATGCTCAACAAACAATTTTGGGCCTGCACTTTTAACGGTTCACTTAATTGTAAATGAAAAACAGGCATCAAGTTGTTTCTAGGAAAACAAGTTAAACAGAACTTAAAGCTATAAGTTATGGCATTTATTTGATTTATCTCTTTTGAATTTTCACGTGCATATTTAATTCGCTGGATTTTCAACTACTTTTTTCGCTTATCTCAGCTTGAATTGTCAAGCCGAATGTGCAACTGTCAGACTAGCAATTAAACCTTTATCAGCACTCACTTTGGCATTAAATGTGGTTAATTCCTGTCATTCAAAGGCCAACACATGTATTCATATATTAATATTTAAGTACGGATAAAGGTATGCACATCGATAGGATATTTTTTTGATGGTCTATAAATTCAACTCGTCAACTTTCAAGAACGCAACACGAAAGAATTATCGTATTTTAATTTCATATAAATATTATTCTGAGATACTATGAATAAATAATATTCAAGTATCACTTTTATCAATTAAAATATATCGATGGAAAAATGTTTCATTATCGTGTTTTCAACATCCAATTTTTCGGACTGACTTTATATATCATATATCAGGTATGTCTATTGGCTGTGATGTTAGATCAAGTTGATATAGATCTGAGGCTATCTATGGCATCGTATGCGTCGCTAAGTCTGGTCACTCTTCTTTTCTCTGTCTCTCTCTCTCTCTCTTTGCGATTTAAGTGTGGTGTGAGACTGGCACGTGTGTTCAATAACAGAGAAATGATCCACCAGAACTAAATACTGGACGCCAGAACCATGAGCAAGTGACTTGCTTGAAGATGACGCTGGTTCTTCGATATACATATATTAATTCATATTGATATTATAATATAATTTTTCTTATTTTCTATACATATTAATCTTCAAGTCTGTACAATGCAATGAAACATATTTTCATTGACAGTACTTTATATTATTGTATTATAATTTAAATTACCATTTTTCTGACTGACTAACATTCACTGAATGCTGTGATTTAATGCATCAATAGAAGTTCAATTTACTACCAGCTAATACTTAATTAGTGCAGTTGGAAATACAAAGCAAAGCACATTCTAGGTGTCAAATAGAGGCGTTAATTAGGTAGCTTATTAACTGATTCACACCTTTTGACTCACAGCAAGTATTAATCATTCTGTGAGAGCAATGTATATCAGTTTTCAGCGTGCAATTTTCACTTGAGAACAAACACAGCAGACATAAATTTCAACGCATATCCCTGCAAATGTGCCGTGAAATCGATTGACCCCGCCTGAAGGCAGCTAATGGCCATCCATCTTTATGATTGATGTGGCTTGAGGCTGAATAGATGACTTGTGGTTGGTGGATGAGGGTGTAAATAACTTATTATCTTTGGCTTTATTTGTTGACCTTTTAACATTGAACTAAGCTTTAATGAGTGTAGTTCTTGCAAAGTTCTCTCACATTTAATGAACATAATTTAATTATTAATAAATAATTTGCATGTAATTAACTTTCACTGCTGTTACTGCTTGTATTGACAATGCGCGTAATTATCAACACAGCAAACACACACACACGTACATACAATAATTTTATTACGAGTGCACATTAAATAAATTAAAGCGCTGACATTAATGGCAAATAAGTTAATTTATTACTGCGCAAAATCAATTATTATTTACACAATTTACGCATGATCTAAATGAGAAATACACAATGCAAATAATTTATATAAAAACTGCATTTTGCGTAAAAACCAATTCAAAATTAACGTTTGACATTTTAAATGGAATTTAACACGCGACCCTTTCTCTAAAGTACATATATGAGAGAGTAGAGCAACAATTTGAATTCGCAAAAGAAATGCAATAAACGCGCGACGAGGAGAAGAGTACAAATTATACAGTCCAAGGTTTAAATTGCACATTGCACATTGCCGAATTGCAATTGAATTAATTAAATTGAAAATACATATTTTTTTACTTCACTTCTCTTACATTCTTCGCTGTCTTTCACATGCAAATTTATTGGCGTTCTGTTCGCACATAAAATGAATATTAAGATAACCCCTTTTTTAATTTGCCAGCTTACAAAAGTTGACTGCGGAAACGTTAACGAGTAAACGTATGAATGAATGGGGAAGGCTAAGGGCAAAAATCTTTAGTTGAACACAGAGAGGAATTATATCAATTAAAATTAAAATAAATTTATGAAAGCTGCTTAAGGTATTGGAATGCTATACAATCAACTAATCTTAAATCTTTTTAAATATTTACAAACCAAGGCTAAATGCTTATTATTCTAGTACACTTGATGAATTTATAACGAGTTAAAGTGTAAAATAAAAAGAATGGCAAAAATCTTTAATGAAGCTCCAAGAGATTTGAATAATGAAGTGATAAAAGCTAACTCTAAACAAATAATCAAAATTTATTCCTTTTTTAAATGTAGGCAATCAACAAATAAATGAAACTTTTTTATCACAGTAAAATATTTTTTGTTGAACACAATGAGAAATTTTATGAATTAAAACAAAAATGCTTAAGCGATGAAAGCTAGTTAATTTTTTTATACGAGTATTATTTAGATCTAATCTGCGACTGTTAAATGTTTGCAAACAAAAACTAAACACAACTATTTTACTACAGTTGCTACACAAATTAGACACAGCATTTGTTTTGCTTAATTCCCAAATTAAGCTACAGCATAGTAAATAAACTAAGCTAATTAGCAAATTCTCAAAACTTTTAGTTAGTGCAGCGCATAAAATTAGACTTCATAAAAAGTTTAACGAAAAGTCTCAAAGCAACTTTTGGCCAAGAAAATTTCACAGCTTTTTAATAATTTTTGACATTTTTCCACAAAGTTCCCAAAACAGTTCTCGACTAGTTGTCAATGAATGAATAAATAAACTATTTAACTACAAGTTCATCTGCATTCTATTTGAAAATTGGAAACTGTGACTGATTAAATCTTAGTCATAATACTTGGGCTAATTATGAAAACTTTGAGCTGTCATTTTAATTGCATCTGCTCATTTTGCACAAAAAGCTCATTAAAATAAGCCTTGGCGAAAATTTGTTGAGAAGCGAAGTTTTTGCGCCAAAAAACTTTAACACCTTCCAAAGGTGCAGCAGAAGCTGTCACAGGTCACAGGCATTTTCCAAGCATTTTCAAATTCCACATGACTTCACTCTCAACAGCTGGCAAAGGTAGCAAAAGAGAGCGAGAGCTAAAAGTTTTTCATCTTTGCTCAAGTTTTTGATGTCATCCTCAGGCCGCAGTGTGTTAGTTTTTTTGATGACAAATTTACAGGGCAGTTGTTAAAATTATGCAAATGTTGCCAGCCAGCCTGAAGTTGCTCTTCTTTCTTCTTTGGGGAATGTTTAACAACTATGCAATAAAAGAGAATTCATCAAGATTCAATTACCCGATGCGTTGGTCCATAAAAATATTGCAGTATTCGAGTTTCAACCACATGACTCACGCACAACTTTTTGTGGAAATTTTTAGGTTTCAAGCAGGTGACAGCGACAGTCTGAGGTAATCCGGACTTTACGACTTTGCGGGGAATATTTCCACAGCTGCTTTCAGCTTTCTCGCTCTCTTTGAGATTCTTTTGACTTTCCATTTAGTGGAGCGCTTATGTTGGCCACAAGTTTGAAATGGCTTTTGGCTCTTGGCACGTATCGTCCACGTGACGCTATCTCACTTGAGAGAGTGGCAGTCACATTTGACCAGCATAAAAAAGTAGTTGACTACGTTGCGTATACTTGATTGCAGCGTAAACTTTGGATGAAAATGTCATTGCCTAATTGCGACGGAGTTTGATCCGGAAATGCATTCGATAAGAGTTTTTGTTGATGGCATCGACTAAGCCTGGCCGAAACTCAATCAGCCAAATGCTTCTCCCTTTTGGCCATTAGCATTAATATTTCAATACCTCAAACTGCAAATTTTGAGAGAGAGCGTAGCCAAATTGTGAAATTGTGTACTTGTCAGCTGCTGCCAGATTTACGTGTTGTGCCTCGTTTTGTGGCAGCTTCGGTGGCACACAAAAAAAAAAACGAAAAGAAGCTCAAATTTTATCCCGTCTGGGTGTGTTTTTCATAAACAACTTACTCCCAAACACACACAGCTCTTGAATGGGGGCAGCGAATGGGAGGCTGCTCATAAATTTGCATGTGAAATTTTGGATGGAGGCAAAGGACTCCCTTGAATGCAACATATTGTTGTTGTTGCTGTTGCTATTTCAGTTGTTTTGTTGTAATTGTAGTTCTAGTTGAGTTGTATGTGCAAAGTTTTGCCGAATTTATTATGAATTGTAGTTGTAGTTGTAGTTGTAGTTGTAGTTGTAGCTTGTGCTGCATAAATTATTGTTATTAATTTACAAAACTGTTGCCAGAGCTCTCACAATTGAAATACGAGTACGACGAGTGTGTAACACACTCTGTGTTGAAGGAGAGAAAGGACATTCGGCGAGTTGCTTTTGGCATTTTTATGTAGTTACTTGTCGCACGGTTTTGTGCTATTATGAGTTTCCTGGCCGAAAACTTATCACGATTAGCAGTTAGCAGTTGACAGTTTCTTGTTCCGTTGCGTTCCGTTCATGTCCATTTGCCGTGCCTTTCAATTTCCACTTCCTTTTGTCATGAAACTTCATTTGCACACCATTTCCGCCTGGCAAATGAAGAATGACATTAACCATTTATGCTTTGACCCCCCTCTCTCTCTCTACCTCTGCCTTCCTTCAATTTACACAGCCAGCAACTTCCTCCTTATTCTCGACTGCAAAAAGCAAAAAAAAAGGACACTAATGGCATCTACTAAGTAAGGAGGGGAGTCGAGTCGACATTTTGTCTATTTCCATTCATTTGCTAACACATGACATGCTCAAAGCAATTTTACTTTAAACTCTGCATCGAATTTTGCTCTGATGTTCATGCATGTTTGTTTCTAAAGAGTGCATAAATTTAAAGCAGTTGCGCTTCATATCTTGACACTGCATCTATCCGCCTTATTTAACAGAATTTCCCTACAAATTGCAAACTCATTTTCCATTTCACACTTGGCTGCAGTAAGCGAAGAAGGCATGCATAAGCAAAGTCTAGTGCAACAGAGTTGTAAAAGCACTGACAACACTCCAACAACAACTACAACAACGAAAACAAATGCTTGTCTCTGGTGGCAAAGTTGCAGCGGCAGTCGTTAAAGCTGAATGTGTGTCATTAACTTGATCTTTACACGTCAAGCTGTTGCTTGAAAGAAAGGAGCAGAATTTTGTATAGAATGCAGAAGTGATTTAATAAACAACCTTAACGATTGTTCATCAATTCTCATTTCTGCAAACTCATTTAGATATTTAAAAAGCAAACTCGATGACCGTTCATCCATTTCCATTTTTGCAAAATCAATTAGAAATTCATTACAACAAAAACTCGTTCTAATTTCCGTGCCATATTTAAAAAATGACAAGACAATTGCTGCAGCAAAAGGAAGCAAAACAAAGGAAGTTGAAGAGGAATGATAATTAATTGCAATTGCAAAAAAAAACAGCGGAATAATTGTGCACTTAATTCATATTTCTAATTCTAATAATTGAGTAAGAATGATAATTAATTGCAAAAAATTGCATAACAAATGTACGCTTAAATCATATTTCTAATTTCAAATGAATGTGAAGTAATTGTTAATTAAGTTCTTCACACTCTTTACGTTAGAAGTGAAACATGATTTCCACGTTTTCATCCAGGTGAATTGAACACATGTATTAAATACGTATCTGTCTGTGTGTGTCTGCTGCTTGTCAGCTCATTATTAGCTCTTTGTTTGGTCTTGTTGATGGCGACAGGCGCTAATTGAAAATGTGTTTTTAAGACCCATTTGAGTCCCAACAGCAGACTCATTAAACTTATGGATGGGGATTAATAACGGTAACGATGACAGTGTCGTTGACTGCGCCACAGACTGTGCCACATTCATACATCCACATCCATATTGATTAAAAAGCAGCAACCAGTCTCCCATCTAATCCCTTCAAAACAAAACAATAGCAAGAGCACACATTTGTGGGCAAAATTTAATAATACTTCAATGTGTATGCAAACAGGATATTATCTAGACGCAGTACAGAGAAGTACTTGCTGTTTGATTTAAATATGTGTAAGGAATTAAACGATATTTCGTGTTAAATGAGGCCTTTTGTATACTTAACTGAATGCTCAAGCTCAGCACGCGTCACGTCCATTTGAGTCGTAAAATCTGAGCACACATAAAACTTAAGCAAAAACCCGCTTTTCGGGGTGTCAAACTACTGTCGAAATAAAAGGGTCAACATTGTGATTTGATGTTAGAGCGAAGAAGCGTGTCTGTTCCATTTGGCATCTTAGCTGGGTTGGGCACAAAAAACAACAAGTTTCTCTAGCAGCTTACTTTACGTCCCAAAAGTGAATTGCAACATGATATGTTGGCGAGTACACAAGTCTCTGTTTGTGTGTGTGTGTGGATGTATGTTCGTAATTCAATAGTTACATTCTGTAAGTGCTCTGATGCGTAAAGTTCGAGGCGAAGGCACCCAACCACCCAAGTACAAAGTACAAAGCACCTAAGCTAACCATGAGTTCGCCACCATCTTTCAGCATAGCTCTTAGTGTCAGTCATGCTGGATTAAGCAATTGAATGTGGATTAAATTTGCATGTTTGAGCATGTATTTGTTAAGCCCAGCTTAGAAAGGATGACGATAGACATTCACGGTATTATTATATCATTATTAAAGGGCTAAAATTATGATACTTTATTGTGTGAATGCTATTCGAGAAACTAATTAAATGATATAGTTTAAAGAATTAATTTCAAATAAATGATTTATAATTTGCCAAGCCATCAGATAAGTTTTTCAATAAAGAATATATAATGAGTTTTATGTTGTATCAAACTATACTCAGCAAAGAAAAGACTCAAGACGCCTACAAATCACATAGTCGAAGATATTAGTTACAAAGTACACAAGCAAAATTTCTATTTAATACATAAAATATGACTGACAGCTCATTAGCTGTCTGAAAAATCTGATATTGTATCAACGCAACTGCCTAAGCTTATTTTTAATAACCAGGAGCAGAATAAGGCAGCTGGAAAAGTATTAAGTTCACCTGTTGACATGTTCGTACAATTGTCAAGAAATTGGTTTGAAGCTTAAAAGATAGAGCCTGTTAAATAATTACCCAAGTTTTAGTAACATGCAAAAGAAGTCCTTCAATTTAGTTCATACCAAAAGCGGTTCGATTGCGAAAAAAGAAAAAATTGAAACATCCCTCAAAAGTTCCCCATTTAGATCACGCTGTAATCTCTTTAACAGCGCAACTTGTTCGCATCAGAAATAGATGGAAATTGTCTAGGGTAAATTCCCAATAATGTCAAACATACATTCCACATTTAGTTCACACAGGAATATGTTAGAATTGCTTGCAACTTGTTGCAACAAAGACTGAATTAAAATTTCCTCTTTAGCTCATACAAGAAACCCTTTGAAGAGCAATTTAATTGTCTACTAAATAAACGCAATATAAACTCAGTAATATTTTTGTAGAAATTATCAATAAAAATATCCTATTTGATTTTAAATTTATAATAATTATTATTCTAAGCTTTGATACTACAATTGTCTTATTGGCCATTTCCCAATTTCATATTTCTTTCGCTCTGTTAAGCTTATGCTCTGCACTTTAACAGAAGTTCTAAATTTCCATCACACACGAATTTTGTTGCAGAGATATTTTGGTGCGCTAACATGTTCGATGGAGTGTTTAAAATATCCCGTTTATTATTTCTCCATGTAACCAGATGCAACACTTCTGTTAATTGCGTGTCGAGATACATAAGCAACTAACACGAATGCTTCATCTTTAGTTCATACTTGAATTACAAAGTGAACGGTTTGCTTGGCGGTGACAATATCAATTAACCGAATCAGTGTTACAAAAATTACGTACTAAATAACTAAGTAAATAATCTTTTGAAACAAGCGCGATTGTGTCACCGTAGTAAACACAAAATAGTGAAGTATTAAAAACAATTACAAGTGAATAATAAACAAATGCTTGAAAATATATGCAGAAAGCCTAAAGAAAGACGTTAAGTCACCTTAAATCAAAATAAGTGAACTGAAAAGATTTCAAGTCAATCACCATTAAAAAGTGACAACAAGTATGGCTACTCAGCAAGTTACGTGAATTGTGAAAGATATTTACTTCAAAAGCAACTGTCACCAGCAAGCAGTCAACAAAGTCACAGATTGACACATCAAAGATTGTGAATGTGAGGTAAATAAAAATGTTGATAAATAAATAATATTATACACACACGAATACCCCTGTAAGTATGCAATGCGCGATTAACTCGTATACTCGTATATGCTGACATAAATACTCATACGCCGCGTGGGCCACATAATCGAAAAAGCGTCCACAGCAAAAACGATGCTTTTGAAAATATATCCAAATAATGCATAATGCGGACATTGTGCAACATTGTGCAATGCTGATACTATTGTGTGCCAGTGCGTGAAAGTGCTGACCATATTTGCGATTGGGGAGTGTTTTGATATTTGCTTTTTGGAAATGTAATTTTAAATATTAGTCAGTAAATTCAGTGCCCGAAAATTGTGCATTTAATATGCTGTACAAATGTTTCTAGTTATATTTCCAACTCAACTGAACTGTGGACAACATTATTTTCAATTGAAAGCTTAGAACTATAAATCTTAATGCTGACCTGTCTGCTCATTCATTTATTTAAGATCTTTTGTGCTGCGCATAGAAATTTTACCGACAATAAAATGACAACATAAAATTGAATTGTGTGCTTTTCTTTCCCCACTTTTCTACATTTTCTTGAGACAGGGACAAACTGTGAAAATGTAGTTAAAAGTACAATTAGTGACAGCTCCATTAAGAGTTTATAAATATTGCAGATTTAACAACGGACTAGACAAACTCAATGGAAATTCTGGAGCTTTTATTAGCACTTTGCTCCCCTTGCGGCAAGACAAAAAAATCGTAAAAAAATGCTAATTAAATCTAATGTAAATGTTGATTTTGCAAGGACTTGTACAACAACTTTAAAAGAGACAACGTCGGGGAACACAGAACAATAGAAATGCCAATTGTGGAATAGTTTTGTTGATTGAAAGAAACACAATTTGTAGGAATTAGCATTTACAACAGGGTCAAAAGTCAAGTGCATTCTCCTAGTTCAAGTTGCAGAAAAGATATTCTCAGACCGCAACTTATGGATATAAAAATATTTAACTTTTATTGCTCGACTTACCACACACAACATTTTTGTATTTTCCTTCTCCTTGTGGCATTCCCAAAAGCAAAAGCCGTGCAATTTGCAGTCGTTATTGTCATTTGTTTGCTGATTGTTGTTGTTTGTTGTCGTTGCTGCTGTTTCTGCTGCTTTTGCTGCTGCTTGTTGACAACATCGTCAACAAAAGTTTACTTTTATCTGTTTTATGCTAATAGATTTGCGAATCTTGCAGCAGCTGCTATTGTTCAATCTTGTCACTGGGACTTCAACTGAAAGTAGAGTAAAAGTTACAAAAAAAAAAAATGCATGAAAAATTATTCAATGTGCAAAAGCTTAAATTATTCAATGTACCAGAAAATTTAGCAAAACACGAAAACATGAAAACAACATTTACCTATCTTTACAAATAAGGGAAAGGAAATGAGAAAAATCGAATAAGGAAAATTGTTGCGAAATCTTTCACTGATGAATTATGTTTAGCAAAGTGTTTTAGGCGTTTTCCCCACACGAGAAAAGTTTCCCAAAAAAAAGTATAATAGCTGTATATTCATCGCGTATTCATAAAGTCTCGACAAAGTTATTTGCCATAAATATGTTATGCCTAAGACAAGCACTCAAGTGCCAATATCAATATCAATATGACGCTCACAGCTGTCTGGTTTCCTATTACGATTTTCCATACTCATAGACTGTGCTATTGATTGATTTTCTGCTTCTACAGAAGCGTGAAGTTACTAGAAGGCGTCGCTAATGCCATTTATGCGGCATAAAATGTGTACAAAATTCCTATTGTTCAGCCAGTCGTCCAAATGGGAAAATATTGAAAAAAAAAAAATGGTTGAGAAGGGATAAGGATAAGGGACTGCGATTTGTAGCCTTAATTCTACTCAGCTGTTGTTGTGTTGTCAATATTCAAATTGAAAATATTTCATGTGACAAGTTAAGAGAAATGTATACCAGAGGCATGATAGGAATTTTAATAAGTTACTGTCTATATGATTGCTTTGATATTCCTTGTACGCAGGAAGATTATGGCACATTTACTTCGCAAGCATGAGAAAATCTACTGTGGATAAAACAGAGAATAACACTGAATATCTGAATACATTGTGATTTTCAAATTAACTTCCCATCTTTCAGAATTTTTCAATTGTCGTTTAAAATATTAAAATATTTACCGTCTATATGATTGCTTTCTTTTTTTTATTAGCGGCAACTTAAATGTAAAGATTACGGCACATTTCATAAACATGAACAAAAGTTTAGCTGCAGAGAATATTGTGACTATATGCATATAACTGAATATCTATGTATATTCAGATTTCGACATAAACTTCTCATCTTAATCAAAATATTTACTGCCTATATAATTTTATTAAATTAAATTAAACGTAGAAGATTTTGGCCCATTTACTGTGGGAAATACAGAACATAAAGCGTAATATCCAACATTTATTCAGATTTTCATATTACTTTCTCATCTCTGATCACAACTATGTTGAATAGTATTGAAATTTTCACATAAGCTTCTCATCTCTCAATTCTTTCAACACAAATGTAATTCAAAATATTTACTGTCTATATGTTTGCTTGAATTTTTGTCCATAAACGTCAAAGATTATGGCACATTTACATCCCAAACTTTAGACCATATGCTGTTTCTAAAACTAAGAAACAATAAATCCCTAGAATAGAATGAATTATACAGAAAATAACACTATCAATATTTATATTTATATTCTCATCATCTTTCAAACTTATCTTTTTCAAATGCCAATCAAAATATTTGCATCATTTGCCATGCAAAAAATGAAATCGGAGTACATGTTTCTCATTCCCATAAGCAACTTTTACATCTTTGAGCATATGTGAGTGGAAACACAACACTTTTTCGATACACATAAATAAATGTATTTTACATTCTCATAGCTGATGCAGGATTCGTTGCACATGATTTCTTGTCGTTGTATATTTCGCGCATTCATGCCTGAGCATATTTAATTTTTAATGGATATACTTATTATCGCAAAAATCTATAGAATGTGTGTGTGCTTTGTGCCCTGAGAAATTCTCTTCATCGAACTGAATTGCCGCCAGGTAAATGCCTCTGAAGTGCTTTTTGCTGTATGATATTCTTATGAGTGCGCGGCCTGCAGACATCGTTTAATATTTGTGATTATTGATACAGCACTTTTTGTGTGCAACGTCAATCAATATGCCAACAAAAACTTGAATCCCTCTTTAAACAGTTGAAATTTTTTGTTGTGCATATAAATTCAATGAGAGGTTGCCGCCTTTTTGGATGAGAGAGCGAAATCTGTGGCCTGATGACTGCTCTAAGTGGTCCCAAAGGCATAATAATGCCAGCCTCCGAGCTGTAGCAATGACTGTCTTTGTGTAAGTGTGTGTCACAGGACGTATGAGTAATGTGCCAGAATTGACCGCAAAAGTCGGGACTTGTTGACGTGTCAGCAGATCATAAACTTTGGCTTTTTTGTTCGTTTTTGTTTTCATTTGTATTTATAGAGAAAGAAAAACAAAAAAAAAAAAAAGCGAATTGTGCCCGAGGCAAGGAAAAAGGAAAATCTGCAATAAGCCGACTTGCCAGCTCAATTTCTCAACAGCCGCTTGATTGCACCGGACGAAGAGAAAGGCGAGCACTAGCTACGTGCCTGAAAGCATTTCCATTGGCAACTTTTCACCTGTGCTGCCAATGCCTATGCATTAATCACACGGACACACACATCGGTGGCACATCTTTGCAGCGAGTAGCGCAAAGGAGGCATGACTGTGCCACGAGTTGTGGCATCCATAACGTGACACATGGCGATGTACTTTTATGCCAGCAAGCTCTCGGCCATCGTCTGTGCCACGCGTTGCAAGCAGACCGTGCTACAAAAGTCGCGCGGCCAACGGGATCGCGACAAAGACAAAGACAGAGTCTCAAATCATCAGCGGCCACGTAAACGACATCGACATCACGGCAGCCGAAGCAGAAGACAGAGTAGATGCCCCCAGAGCAGTTCTGACAGCGACTCCAGCATCGAAGAGGATGATTGCTGTCGCCATGGCGAGGAGACAACACCTCAGCATCAGCATCAGCCTCAACCGGATGTGGGCATTTTCTTGCTCAATGCGGAAGCGTCACAGCTCACCAGCTTAGGATTAGGATTGGGATTGGGATTGGGAAGTGAGACGACAACAAGGACAATGCACTTCCGACGTCGACACAGCGCTGAACAGTTGAGCGCACATGATTTGGAATTAGGTTTTCAACAGTTAAAGGTAACAAAAAGCACATGCGAGTATGAATGAGTGCTTGAATAACACTCATTTCCATTGCAAATGCACTCACAACAGGTGACAACAGCATCCACCGAGGATGCCAATCAATATGATGTGCCCAAAAATCCTCACAAACGCCATCAAGCTGATGTCAATTTTGAGGTAATTTAACAAAAATCCAAAATATGCATAATGATAATTTGTAATTATCGCATGAACAGAGCTCTGTGCTGGGCGCCGGTGGCATTATGTATATAAATGGACGCATTATTTCCGGACCACTCGACTCATTTCCCGAGATACTCAACCCCAAAAACGTCATCGATTTGGACAAGGTGAGTGCGGAGAATTTGCCAATGAAACGAAAGAAAAAAAGATGAATATGCAAATGTAAAGTACATAAACAAAAGAAAACACAATCACAGCAAATGAAGCTGATGGAATATGTAAACGAAAGCTCAAATCTCACACACTCTCCAACTAATCCAGCACACATGTGTTTGTTTATCTTTGGCAGGAATTTCTATTCTCATTCTTATTATCATCACGTTTATTTTTGCGTCCACATGAGCTGTTGGGCAAACTTCTCGACTCGATAGCCGTTCGCTTAGAGTGCTTGGAATCATTAGTTGTCCTGCTTTCAGAGTGGACGGAGAAATTTCCATACGATTATCGTGACGAGCGGATGATGAATCATGTAAAACATATCGTAGCCAGGTGAGTGAACTAATGTCTCCCCCCAGTTTGTAAGTGTAAACAAAATGTTAATTGCAGTTGCTCGGATTCACATCTGGAAGGCGTCGTCTCGCAAGTACTAAGTGCCTTACTTCAACGTTTGACTGATTTAGAGAGACACGAGACAGATCTCCGTGCCTGTCAGAGCAACAGCACCGACAAGGTGAGGCAACTGACCTGCTCTTTAAACTCGATTTCAATTATAATCAAACTCTTTCTATGACAGCCCGTTGCACCTTTAAGCTGCCCCACAGCCACACAATATGCACAGATCTTGTGTCGACTCGAAAAGAAGTTGGCCAAACATATTGGCGCCGAGGAATTTCTGCAATGCAGCAGCATGATTCTGCTGGACAAGCAGGTGAGAGACATAGTAAAGGACAGTTAACAATGAGTTGTGTTTAAATTATGCAATATATGTATATACAAATAAACAGAAGAAATGGGACCAACCACCAAGCGCAACGGGTGGACCGCCTGGTGTCCAGGATCCAAAGAAAACCTGCAACCTGGAAACGTATCTCGACTGGTCGTCACGTCTGCGTTTGTTTGTCTGCAATGAGATACTGCAGGTGAGAGAGCACAGCCCATTGTCTGTCTGTCTGTCTGTCTGTCTGTCTGTCTGTCTGTGGTCCAAACTACTTCAATTCAAATATGCACAGTTACGTGTTCGCTGATGAACTGACCCCGGGTCATTTCACTACCATTTCCAATTTCCCCACTTCTCGCTCAGCGTGTAATTTATGCCAGCTCGTAACTTTACCATTGACTCGTTCAAGTGTTGTCACGTGGTCAACATATTCTATTGTAACTTCAGTATAATAAACAAATAAACACACAAACAGCCAACAAATTCAGCTTCTTATCTTTTGCAGTGCTCGGGCATTGAAGAGCGCAGTCGAACTGTCGAACTGTGGAGCGGAGTGGCTCAATATTGTCTGCTCGTGGGCAACTACAACAGCGCAACGGCCATACTCGAGTCACTCGAGTCGCCGCCAATTGCCCGCCTCAAAATTACGGTGAGTAAATGCGGGCTTTATTTGCCAGCAATTCGTTTTTATACCGCACTTAATACGGGTATTAGTTGCATTGCCTGACATTCTGGTATATTTTGCAATTTATGGTATATTTTGCACGTAATATATAAAAATATTTCAATATACCAAATATAACCTTTGGTATACTTTCAGTATTTTTCGGTATATTAATTTGGTATATTTTAAATTGTATACCGCACTGTTTTGCTTTCATTAGCGGGTACAAGTATGTGACAGCGAAGCCTGTGAGATTTATTTGCCTTCTTTTTATATCCTTCTTACTAGGAGTGTTAATTGCATTGGCTGACAATCTGGTATATTTTGCATTTTGTGATATATTTAGCTTGTATAGCAAATATAGTCCTTCAATGGATTTCAATATGTCAAACAGTAGTCAGTATTTTTTGGTATATTAATTTGGTATATTTTAAAATTTATTTTTACTGTTTTGTTTTTATTAGCGGGTAGCGGGTATATCACAGTTTTCTTTCTTTTTAATAGAAAATATTCACATTTTCATTAGCATTATTTGCCATGTTATGACCAGCAGAGTAATGCCAGCCATGTTCATTGTTCATCAATAACCACAAGAATCTGCCACCAACAAAATAACGAAAACGAGGCCTTGAAATGAGAATGAAAATAAGACCACGCCCAAGTAACCAATGCGGCAACAAAACACACGCTGTGCTCTGATGCATTTTTCATCAAATTTCAGCTCTTTTTTTTGTGTGGCAGTCGCATTCGAACTTGGCATGACGCCCGCAACTGTTTTCAATGAAGCGAGTGCCTGAGTATAATGATGGATCCATTCCGCAGTTTGAATGAATAAAAAGTACATACTACTGTGTTTTTTTTTGCGTTTATAAACAGTTTTGTAATTAGTTAATGGAATGCATTTTCTTTGCAAACTCACAACTCTTGGCCAAACTGCCGTCCATCGCTTTTGGGCAGCTGTTGAAAATTTTGAGCAATTCATTTGCCTTCACATAACTCAACCTCTCAGTCAACTCACAAAACTCAACTCGTTGCTGCTTTAAATGCCTTTGGCTCATATTTAATTCATTATGGACTGGGCTATACTATATAACTTTACTTTACCATTTTCTTGCATTTTATTTCATCATTTTTTTTTTCGTTTTTGACGCAAGGCGTAAATTGCACAATATACAAAGGACGAACAAAAAAGTTTTTCAACACAAAAAAGTAAAACTGAAACGGAATTGCATAAATTCGCGGGTTTTTTTACTCTATGAAACATGAGGTGAGGCTAGGAGAGGGGCGAAGGGGAATCGGTAGGGCGTGGCTTTTACATTGTCTGGCAATTTTTTCCATATTTTTGCACAGTTGCGTTTAATGGCTACTGAAATACTTATGGCTTGCTGTTCAACGATAGCAGTAAATGATACAATGCAAGGAGTTTTCAACAACAAAAAATTAACCATAATTATTATTTTATATTTTTTAAGCATTGAAAAGAATCACAACAGCTGAGGGAAAAAATAGAGCTGATGACATTAAGTGAATAAATTATGATTTAGCTGTTTTATTGTTCAAGTCTACTACATTAATTTTATTATGCTATCTTACAATATTAAATTTGTCCTTTGTTCTGTAATTACTGCGTCATTTAAAGATTTCATTTCGATAAAATATTATCCAAAAAGCGAAAGAGATAGATAGCAAAAGTGTGAGCGAAGAAGAGCCAAATGTCACGCCATAAAATTCGATGCAAAGCTTCAAAATGACGAACATAAAACTCGGAACACAAAACAAAACCATAAACTTTTACAACGCCCTCGAAACAAGTCACAAATAACACAAAAACAAAACGAATTAGAGATTTTTGTCATTTAGATGGGAGGGAAAGAGAAAAAGGGCGAGTGAGATGGAGAAAGTTTGTTCATTTAAGTATTTCGATTTGATTACAGTGGAGCAAGTTACAAGTGACATGTCAACAATTGGACTGCATGCAACGTCATGCCGAAGGACACGGACATTTATGGCAGAAGCAAGCCACAGTCCTAAATGAGCAGCAGCAGCTGAGTCTAAAGACTGATAAGCAGGCTAAGACAGTCGTTTCGATAACAGAGAATCCATCATCATCATCAGCATCATCATCGGGAGTGGAAGTAGAAGTAGCAGCAGCAGCAGCAATGACGCCCTCGACTTCGACAGAGCAAGTGGACTTGAGTGCGAAAGCCTCAAGTAGTTGCGGGATTGGACAACCAGTTGGCATCGCAGTCGCTTCCGGCTTGAATGCAATGCCTGCTGCTTCAATGGAGCAGCTATCTCATGGCATGCCTGTGGCTGGCAGCAGCAGCAGCAGTAAAGCGGATATAGTTAAGGCAACAACAACAAAAACAACAACGACAGCTACGGCAACCATTTGCGGCAAACCCAACGATTGGGTTGTTATTCCGGTGTTTGCGGATATTGTTAAATTGGCGCTGGCCGAACGCGAAAACTGTTTGCAACTGTGAGTATATTTTTCTCTCTTTTCTATTGTCTACCTGTGCACTCTTCTGATCGAATTAAATCGAAAACAAACACAATGAAATATGTATTATTGGAGTGCAGCCCACGTTTCGTATACGCAATATTAAGCATACGTATCTCCTTGTCGAACACAATCGAATTGATTTCCATTTTCACACAGTGTGTGTTTATTTAAGCGCTTCAGCGCGCTGTATAAATTGTTTAAAAACGGCCAAAAACATTGCCGAAAATATAAACTCGGAGCTGCATTTCCATTGCAGTTTTCGCACCTAACATAATTATACGCTGTATTAAAAGCATAGTTGAAATACTTTTCTCGGGTTAAAGGCAGTCTGCTGTTAACCATTACAATTTAGTTTGAACCAACACAGTGGCTGTAATTTATATGACCTCACTGCCTCATTCATCGATCGAAACCAAAAACCAGCCAATCATTTATTCAACGATTTTCAATGGGCGACGCTGTCGCATATTCGTATTCGATTTGATATCGACATCAAAATCAAATGATGCGAGTGCGTAAATCGCCTTTTCAATGCGCTAATCAAACTCACAATTGATGTGACGGGCCGGCGCTGATTTTAATTGCACTTTGAACTTTGCATATGTTCAAGGCAGCCAGGCTGCGGGGAATATTTTATCGTCGAGTGGACAGACAATGCACGGCCAAACGCTTTACGAGCAACATGCAATATCGTAGCATATTTTCATCCCTTTCTCTCTCTCTCGCTCTCTCTCTCTCTCTGTGTGTATCCTTTGCAGTTTACCAAATGGCCACATCAATATAATTGCCTTCGATCGAATGGCGGCAATTGTTGGTGCTTTCACCAAGCACATGCAGGCAATGAAGGCAACGGCGGTGGCGCCATCTAGCAGCGAGTATGAGCACTTCTGCAGCCATATGCAACAAACTACAAAACTTGGCGAAGCGGGTAAGTAATATTATAAGTCAAACTTTCAACGCTGCTAGTTTTTTTCTTTTTATTCTATCGTACTTTCCACGTACTTTATCGCATTTTCTCACATTTTTTCCATTTTTCCGTGGCCCTAGTCGGCATTTGAGTGTTTGTTTGTTTGTTTGTTTTGTGCAAAGTTTAAGTGAAACGCGGCCAACTTGCAATGACTTCAAGTGGCCCGGAAAATGCTCGTATGTGTGTGTATAAGTGAGTGCCAGAGTGTGCTCGTATATATATCAGTATGTGTGTGTGTGTGTGTGTGTGTGTAAGTTGCTACTTAAATGCTTTAAATGAAAAATTAAATGTAATGTTGCTGCGGCAGCCCATATTTAACGTCTATGTACGTTCGTTCCTCTTCTACAAGTGAGGCAATTAAAATACATACAACAAAAAAAGCGCAAAAAAAAAGAATTATAAATTTTTTGCCCTTATTTTAATTTACACAACGAGAAAGCGGAAAAAATATTATTTCCTTTTTTCTGTGTGTTTGGAAGCCAGTTGTGGGCACCATTAAAGGATCCCTTGCAATCATTTTCAATCCCTTGCCATTTTGCCAGGGAATTAATTCAAATTAATAACCGCAATAAAATGGACAAAACGAACACTTTATGACCACGCAGAGCACAAACGGAAGGAATGCTCCATGCAAACTCCAGTTAACACTTGGCCGCAATCTTACTTCGTTTGCTTGTTAACAATAATTAATTTCCGAAAAAAACCCTTTTGAGTGCTCTTAAATGTATTTGAATAGAGTTGTAAATGCTAAGGAGCATAATAAATATGCTGATAATCTGCAACTTGATACAAGTCTTCGTATAAAGACGAACGAGCGCAAATAGCTGTTGGCATTAAGGTGAAAAGAACAACACATTTAACACGACTGAAAGCGACAATTGCGCGATAACAACGCGAACAAAAAACACCTGCAATAAGTTACACCACATGAAGCAGAAACAAAGTTTTTGAAATCCTTCTTGGAACTGTCAACGACGTCGGCGTAGTTTTTCACACACTCGCAGAGTCTCAAATACAAATCCAAACACACACAACGTGGTATGGAAAGCAAGCACACGGTGATGACATCAAAAGTGAAAGAAAGAAAGAAAGAAAATATATAGTACGCGTACTTGTAGAAAGAAAAAGCAAAGCTCGGCAGGCAGCGTGCTAAAATGAAAGGTCCACATAGACCGAACTCATTAAAAGCCCAGGAAGCGTGGGATACTTTGAAAAAATTTCCGCCACAGGCAACAAACAACAAAGTCGTACGTTCGTTGGCAACACAAAAAAAAAACAAAAAAATAGAGAAAAGAAAAGTTGTCTTTGCTGCATCTTGACAGCGACGAGGACCAAGAAAAAGAATGAAAAGTTATGGCTCAGTCTCGTCTCTTTTTGGTTGTTGTTCTTCTTGTGTAGATGTTGCCTGAAAACCTCAAATTGCAAAGGCTCAAAGGCTCTTCGAGGTCTCAGCTGCATCAGCGTGCTTACATGCTCCCGAAAAAGCAAAAAGAAAAGTTTATTGAAATGCAATGCATGATGTGCAGCTTAATGTGAGGTAAATGCAATTTATGAACTTGTTCAAGAAAAGTGCAAAGCGAAAGCTGACACAACTTTGGCTAAAACTTTCGGCTGAAGGCATGTGTCTTGCATAGAAGTGCAAAGTAACAATGAGTATCGAATATAAAGATGAGTTCACAGCTTCAGACTAGAGATTGATAAACTTTGGCAAATAGCATATTTCGATTTCCAACTGCTTTAAGATTTAAAACCCTATATTTTCCGCTGATTTAGGTAAGCATTTAAAACTTCTTTTGCATCGAACCGCAGAGCTCGAAACTGTCCGCAAACTTAAGGTAAACTTCAAATGTCCGTCAGTCAGCAACATGAAGGTGGAAGAGAAGTTACCCAAAGTTTCTTAATAAGTTGAATGCAGCTATCGCCACTATTCGTACTTTGCTCGTAGTTTGGCGTCGTCATGCTGCTGCCCTCTATAAATAAATATTTTTCCAGTCAAATTCTTTACGCTGTGTTATCTAAGTAATTTCGCCTCACCGCCGAAATTTGAAAAATGCACTTTACACGGATGGATTTTCTCGTGGCATATTGACAAGCTGAAAAGTAGCTTAAAGTATTTGGAAGCAAGCATCGGCTTGTGCTATAACTTTTTAATAGGTAAAAGCCAAGAGTTCTATAGCTTAAATTAAGTTATAGAGAAATATTGGAATTATATAGATTGAAACTGTTGTTAGAAAAGAGAGTTGGGAAAATATACATTGTTAAACTAAGCTTCAAATTCTGCCACTTCAAAAGTGTTGTTGAAGAATTCTGCTCTGCTAACCACCAAGCAAACCAAATGTAACCCACTTCAATCAGCTTATGAGTTGTTAATAGTCTAAAAATAATAATTCAAAATTTAAATAATATATTCAAATATAAATAAATTTAAATATTATATATAAGTATAGTTCAATAAATAAAATTCACAGCCATAAACCAACTCTCAAAAGGGGAAAGCAAGCTATAAAGTTTTGCCACTTCAAAACTGTTGTTGAGAGATTCATCTGGAGAATCGTTTCCTAACTAAAGAGTCTCTTTTATTGTATCAACTTTTTGTCATAATAACACAATATTAACTTTTGTTCATAGTCTACAAATAATGATAATAATAATGAAGAAAAGAATTTTAAAAATATATTCAGATAGAAGAATCTAAGTTCAATAAATAAAATTCACATTTGACAACATAAATGACAACATAATTCAAATTAATAGCGAAGTAATGACGTCTTGAAAGCCTTGGCATGCAATAATCTCTTCCTTGGAATTTGAGTTATGCATTTATGAACCCTTCAGCCCCCAGCTATGCCCATTTCCTCCATATGCCTAAAAATTCCGTAAAACCAAATTTAAATTTCAATGAGCAGCTTTGACAATACGAACCGCAAAACTCAAATTTTGCGACATTCTATCATCGAAAAATTGGAATCTGCTAAGCAATCAAGTTGCGGTCTAATGCCAAAAAATGTTCCTTTATACTTTAGACGGCAATCTGTTGACCTAACACACACACAGATAACACACACACACACAGAACGAACCGCTTGTTAGGCTCAACACTCTCAGCATGCGTCAAGTACACAAAACTGTGGGATAAAATATACAAAACCAAAGCAGCAACAACAACAACGAGGCGAAGTTGCACAAAAATTTCATCTCACGAAGAAAAAGAGGAACAAAAAATATTTACCCACACGACTCTATTAAAACTGAACAAGAAAATGTAGAGAGACTCGCACCATAACCAACAATTTTAATCCCTCCACAAACAAAGGCAACCCTTTCTTTTTTCATTTTTGTAAAAAAAAAGGAGTGTAGGAAGCGGGAAGGGGTTCGGGCTCGTAAATGTTGATACCACATGTATGTCTGTAATTTTTTTGTGCTCGGCCAGAGAAGAATGCGGGCTTAAATCCTATAAACTCAGAGGGACAGCAGAAAGACAGACACAAGGAGTCGAGTTTAGGAGCAAGTCAAGAGCACATCTGTTGACCAACGACGACGACGACGACGACGAAACCAAGCGCTTTGCAGAATTTTAATGGTCTCATGGTGTGAAGTGGACATGGCTGCCACATTTAGCCACATTTGCTCACAACGCACCCAGCACACATCTTTCTATTTTTTTTTTTTTACCATGCTTCGTTTTCTTTTTTTGGCCAGCCGCCAGTTTGGTGTAACTTTATTAAACTATGTTGTTGCCTTTTTTTTTGCGCACATGTTTGTCTATTAAAATATAACATTCCGGTTACAAGCATCCACTTTGGTTTCTTGTCAGTCTTCTAGGCACTTGAACCCCAAAGCTCAACTTGGGCACAGAATGCCCATAATGAGCTGAGGTCAAGCTGAATCTTGTTAACCAATGAATTGAAGACATTTTTCCAGGAAGTTTTTTAGGTGAAATGCTTGATCATTTTAAGAAAACATATTCTGCGAAATATTGTCTGTTTTACAGCTATGAGAAACTGTTCTATAATTGTAGTATTATTATAAGCAAGTAAGAAAGTTACCCCTTTTTAATTAATTAAACATTGCGTAATTAATTTAAAAATATACCAACGTAACATACCGCAAAATACTACAATATTTATATACTACTACATTCAAAATATACTATAGAAAGCACATATACCAGATTGTCAGTAAAAGCAACTAAGATTCCAAAAAAGGGGGCGTTTTTTGATTGATAGTTCAATACAATCCTTTCTGAAGTTAGAGTCTCTTTTAAGGGTATGCAAACTATATACTTTTAACACATTAATTGCAATATAATATTAAATATCAAAGTATTATTAAATATTTGTATCGTAATAGTATTTAAATTCAAAAACATTTACTTTCTCTTCTCCTTGCAGACCTTATGATGGCCTCATTTGACTGCGAAGAGCCGAACAATGCTGAGAAGCTCATGTATGATTTGAATTAATGAGAATGAGAGTAAACGAAACTTTCGGAAAAGCAAGAAACAACAACGCATCATGGAGGCCATGGAGGCGTACTTCTAACTCATAGGGCACAGCTGCTGGCTGCTGACTGCTGATTGACTAACTGACTGATTGACAGAGTAAACCCAGCGGGATCCTTATTGATCAGGCGTCTCAAGTCGACTCACTTCCTCCCCGCGGAGGCCTCCGGTAAACGTTTAACGAGCAATGAGCAAAAAGCCTCGAGAAAAAACGGCCAAAGTGAGCGGCGTTCAATTGCTCAGATTGATTGAGTCCTGGGATAATAAATATTGTTCAACACATTTTTGTACATTTTGCTAAATAAAGTCATTAAAAAAAGTTGTTGAATAACATATTTGAATTTTTAGAATTAAAAGTTAGCTTTACGTTCCTTTAATATAGATAAACTTTGAGCCTTGCTAGCTCAACAATTTCATAACTGTGCATATGCTGAACAAATTGTATAATCTTGTCGAAACAAGTCAAAGTTAAAGGAACAAAAACTTGCAAGTCGTCCTCCGGGTTCGCCAGCAAATTTCTTGGAATTTATGGCCAAAACTGAAAGCAAAACGCATATCGCAGTAGTTGCAGTAACAAAAGCCCCAAGTGTCAAAGATGCCTGATGGCAGGATAGGAAGAGGCAAAGAGAGACAACATGCCATAAGGATGCTGCACATGAATGTACTATATAAATGTGTGAGCGTGTGTTGGTGTTGGTGTTACTGTGAAAGTACTTTCATTGTGCGTGTGTGTGTGTGTGTGTGCAAGTAATGTCTTTTGCTAGGCCATGAATTGTGTTACAGTCAGCAGATATTTATGCAGCCTAATGCATTCCATGTAATAGCTTTTAAAGATTTACTACCTAAATGTTTCAGGATGTACAAAAACCGTTTTCGTTTCATTTCGGAAAAGTCAAAGAACTGCAATTATTGAAAGGACCTTAAGCACACATATGCGGATTATTAATAATTAAGCTGTTTATGTTGTGTCAAAGTGAGAAAGTCAATTTCAATTACACAGCATCTACTTTGCTTGCATTTTATTTAAATTAGTTTTCGCATTTACATGCGAAACTTACGATTGCTTTCAAGTTAGCATGGACAAACCGCAACAAAACTTTTATCAAGACTCGAGTTTGCTAAACAACTTTTGTCTTTGCATAATTTTGCGCATAGTTATTGTTTTGTTTGTGTCACTTGCAGTACTTAATGATGGCACGTAATTAAGCTTGAAGATTTAATTCTCCAACAACAATATGAAGTCTCAATAAACAATAACATATTATTTGCACTTGCAGACGAACATCTTGTTAAATCATATGCAAATTAAAGATGCAGATAAATCGTTAAATCTGAGCTCAAGTTTAATGTTTTCTAGGTGAATGCAAAACAAATTGCTCGAAATTTGCAGCACAACTAAATCATACGTCTTTGGGTTTTATTTATCTATGTGGTTTTGCCAAATCTAACAGCCAGCTGCCGAATTTATGTGCAGCACTTGTTACACATACGACACGTTGAACACGTTCAAGACAAATCGAATTTCTCTCTGCTTGTTTTCTTCCTTGTTTTTCGACGTTGCACAAACATGACCTTTGACATAATTTATGGCCGCACTTTGTACCATAAAAGAATCGTTGCTAATTCAACTTAAGGTGGCACCATTTATAATTATACCCTGGTAAACTTTTAACTTTTTGCCTGCGAATTAGCCCAGTGACATCGTTGCACAACCTGAATTTTCGTTGTAAAAGCAGAATGATGTCGTGACGTCACAAGTTTGATGGACAGCTCAGCTGCAGGGCGATTCAAGATGAAAGCAAAGCAACACTCACTAAAAAAAAAACACATCTACATTAATAAGAACACGGTCTTGTTTGAGTTTTGTCTGCGTAAGCAAGAGAAGCAAACAGAGTAGTGATAATGTGCTATGTAATATTAATAAATAAATTAAATATTTAACTAGTTCTTGTGCTTCATTTTTTGAAGTGCTTCTTATCAAAATTCCCTCTCCCATTTAAGTGTGTCTAAATCTAATATAATAACTATTATTTCAGCACATTTGCCAACGCTTTAATACAGATAAACCCAAACCTTTCTCTCTCTCCGTTTCTTTCCTTTCTTTCTGTGCTGTGTGAAAGGGGCAAGAGTCATAAAAATGTTTATGCTCCTTTTATGAACACACAAGCTGTGGAGCTGTAGAGTATCGCACAGTTATGGAAGCGGACAGCGTCGGACACATCAGCATGGTTTAGTTTCATTGTGTATGTGTGTGTGTGTGCGCTTTTATTGTGCCCTCGCCGAAGGTCCTTGGAGGACAATTATGTTAATATAGGAGCCAAGCAGGAAACGCAGAAAAATATCTGCAGTACCAACAGTAAGCAACACTTTAATAGTCAAATTGCAGCCTATGGAACAGTTAAGAGCGAAGAATTTCCATAGCTAAGCAGCGAATTTAGGCGCAATTAAAGTGAGTGCCAATAATTGACACAACTCTTACTTGAAGCTGTTGTTGCAGCTGTCATCGCAAATCTCCATCAATCAACTGATGCTGTGAGTTACTTTGAAAACTTTTCTAATTAGCATTAAGCATGGAATATGGAAGGAGCGATAGAGAGATAGAGTGAAGAGACTTTAGCTTAATAAAAGAAACATTAATAATATGAGCAAAGCTGTTTTTGAATTGAGTAAAGCTTCTTTTGGTGCGTAATGCGAAAAAGAGTTTATATACTATATGAATTTAAAGCTATTGCAAATCCTTCTTAAATCTTTTTATGCCGTCTGTGTGTGGCTTTGTCCTGACGTGTGTGTGTGTGTGGTTTGTGTGTGAGTGTGTGCGGAGCGGGATTTAATTAAAATTTATGTTATAATTCCCGATTACGTGGAGTGTCACCAAGTTACTGAGCTCGTGTCCTGCCACATTCACGATGTGGCTTTTTATCATTTTATTTGTTTTTGCGGACATTGAATTCTTGCAGACATCTATCAAATTTAATTCAGCATTCATTCTCCCTCAAGTACTTTAGTTTTTCATTAAATCGAGAAAATATAATTGTGCAACTTATCAATGGCCATCGATGGCACGAAAAACAACCCGAAAAAAATAGAAAACAGAAGAAGAGAAAAAAAAACAATTAAACTAATTGACAGCAATTTATACGCAGAAATGAGAAAAACGCGACACAAAAGTTTTGTAAAAGAGAAAATTGGCATTGCAAAAGTTTTTACCAAAGAAGAAGAAAAACCACTAAAGGGGAAAATAAATGAAAAGTATGGAGTAAGGAAAGGATGCAGTTGTCGATCCATTTACTTGGCCACTAATGAAACCACAATGGAAGAAGAGAGTTTTGCCAACCAACAGCAAACATGTAACCCCTTAATTGGCGGCTAAAATGCCAAGGCGAACTTTTAATTCGTATGTGAAGTCTTGAAGTCCTTGCAGAGACTTGCCTATCAGCCGGTTGCAGTTGATTACGCGCATGTTGCACTTAGTTTTTGCTACACAAAAAAACAAAAACACATATAAATCATTTAGTACGAGCAAGCGAAACAAAATGGGAACAACATTGATTAAATACTTAATTTTACAATCAAATTAATTATTGACTAAGCGAATGTGTCGAAGAAATACAAAACTAATTCTTTATCATCAGACATATTTATACTTCCGCCCTTTCAAGTTCTTTTAATAGTTTACACTAAGCTTAGCACTATTTCGTGGGCATCTGTTTCGAAAGCGAAATACAAATTTTTCCTATGCATAAACACATAAATATTTACTTACCCGCTCAAATTGTGACGCTGCCTCATATTTACAGTGCATAGTTTCTACAATCTGTAAAAAAAAAGAAAATCACAATTAAAAAAAGTAAAAAAAAGTATTACTTAAGACCTCCCCGACGGGGAATTGAACCCCGGTCTCCCGCGTGACAGGCGGGGATACTAACCACTATACTATCGAGGACTTGAAAACTGCAGCGGCAAAAAGCAAATAAAAGATTTCGTTATGGATTTATGAATTGTGCAATGTATGAGTAAAATCTATAAATAGATTCGTATTGAAATACTAAATTGATTCTAGTGAACTCAATTCTGCACTATAAACAGCAGAGTATTTAAATTAAATATCCACATTGATGTATTTACTTTGAATTTAACAAAGATAACAGACGCAAAATAAAAACTCCAAGATAATATTTGTGTTATATTACAATTTGAGTTATTGAGTTTTCTTTTGTATTTATTTTGTTTTTTTCTTATTCACTAAGCACTCACAGTTGAAGTATTTTCACTTGTTACCTTTATTGTTGCATGGTCACGGCCAACAATTGCCTTAGCACAATTACATTTCGACCCGCCGCCAGACAAATTTTATTGACCTTTTATTCTCTTGAGTCAGACAGAAGTGCAGAAGCAAAAGCACACAAAAAAGTTTTTCTTTACAGCTTCTGCTTTACCTTTGAATGGGAAAAAGGGAGACGGAGCCAGAAAATAGATTTGGCCAAAATCTTTTGAGTGTTGCGACAGTCGCTGTTATGTTTAAGTAGCCTAATCCTAATCAAATTGTGTTAAAAGGTCCTCAAAGTCGTTTGGGGAATGAAAATGCTTATCAAATATACAAATTAAATTTCAGTGAAAGAGTTGCTCGAGGAGTCGATTAAGTGCTCTTAAAACACTGACTCCAAACGCTCTGCTTTTGTCAATAAAAGCAATTTGGTAAGGCGAAGGCTATAGCTCATTCTCATTTTTAAATATAAATTCAGAAGAGAATTTCATTTACTTTTCTCGCCAACTATTTATGGAAGTATTAATAAGCAAAAAACAGCAGCAACAATGAACCAATTATATATTTGGTCTGCCCTTGCGAAGTTTACCTTGACTTTGGCGAAAAGTTGCCTTGTAAAATGCCTGAATGAGCTGCGAGTGAAATTCAAATGCAAATTCAAATTCAAACACGAGTACAACGCGTTCTGAATGAATGCATTGCCAAGTGCGGTTCGTGCAGCCAAAGTGAATGAATGAACAGTTGACTTGATAAACAAGTGCATAAAATGAGAGAAACACAGCTGAGTGAAAGCCTTTAAAATGTCCTTGGCCCATCATCGTTCATCACTATTGCCACATCCTTGGCAAAGTTTACGCTATGGTTAAATGCAAAAGTGATGTTGAAAGCGCATGCAATAAATAAACATTTAAGGTGAGTAATAAAAAGCAGCTGTTTAATAGCTTCACTTAATATAGTTTATACTTTTCACAAATTCAAAAGAAACTTTTCAAATTTAATTGCCCAGCTGTTGGCGTCTGTTTAATCATTTTCAACAAGTTTCTAACATCATTTCACAACGTATAGATAGTTAGATATTCAATTTGTTTAGTTTTTGCTACTCTATTATACAAGTTCAAATAGTTTCACAGCATTCATTAGCATGCAAATTTGAATACTTTTCATCTATGAGGTCAACGTCTCGTTATCAACATTTTGTGGCATAGAACACCATGCCAAACTTTGTTCAACAAAAGCAAACACGGCCAACACTTTGCAAGCGTCATTCTCTCAAAATACAAGTTGAGTTTAATTAGTGATCTATTTGTTCTTTCTCTTGATGAATTAATAAAAAGCTTTGCAAATTAAAGTGGAATATCTTCCACTTAAAGATAAGCATTATTTATCTCTAAGTTGCTGTTGTATACGTTTTTATTTGAAGTATTATTTCAACTAAACTTTCTTGTCAACACATAAACAAATCCTTTGAGTAGCTCTTCACTTCTGCGCATTTCCAACTTTTATTTTAAGCCAAATGCATTCTCTGGTTTCCCACATGTGTGCATTTATTCATCTCTTCTTGTTGTTGCCTTCTTATTATTTGCTATCTACACTCTGTCCACAAAAAAAAAGTGTCCAAAAGTTTGTCTAAGTCCGAATCAGACGACAAATGCACTCAAAAAGTATCAACAATCTTTTAACTTTGCAGCGAATTTTCTTCCACTCAAATAGCAAAATAACTTTGTCGTACTTTAAATATTTTTTTTAGAGTATTCAAACCTGACACAGGAAAGATTTCAAAAGTTGTGATTATACTCTAACTACTAATTCGTATAGTACTTGCAAATTATAATAAAACATTATATGATATGATAAGCATGAATGGAGACATAGAAAATACATTAGTTATTTTTATTTTATTATATCCATCTGCAATAACTTACAAACTGTTCGATACTCTCCATCCAACCCATTTTTGAGTCGTATAAGAGAATTGTCGGTTGATTAATCATTTGTAATTGTGGTCAGCTAATAAATATACATCATTTAATAAACTCTGACACAAAACAGTTTGCGCCTGCAACTGGAGTCAGAAGGTTCAATATTGATATTCGAAATGTGTTTCATAAAGATCTTTCTGTTCGGTTTAGCTTGGAGCATTGTCTCCGCAATCGTCGAACATTGTCCGCAAGTTAGGTTTCATCACATCTACGAAAACGGTGCAAATCGCACAATCTTTGACAACTATTTTCCTTTAACCGCGGTGAATGAATCTGCTACGATGGGACATCTTTGTGTGGATCAAAATGGACTGCCAGTGATGCGTCGTTGCCTTGGCCACAATAAGTGGGAAGAGCTTGGTAACATCACCTGTCAATTCGAAATGGAAGCCAACGAGTTGAGTCAACGTCTGAACAAACTAAAACTTCAACTCAATGAGGAATTGCCTGCTTTAGATGAAACATATCGCAACAATATTGTGTACAATACATCGCAACTTCTTGGCAAGGCAAAAAACAAAATTCAGCCAGTGGATGTTGTGAATGTCAACAAAATCATCGATGCTGTCACAAAGGAGAAAGCAAAATCCGATGCTGAGAGTTCTGCGATCATTGGACTCTACGATCAATTGATGGATACGAATAGCACAGTGTTAGAGCTTTCGGCTCGACTGAATGCCACAAATAATCTCCTTTACAATTTCGAAGGCTACATGGATAAGTTGGGACCACATCTGCATGATCTTAAGAGCTGTAAGCCACAGAACGCCCTTGTTAACATGACGAATCTGGTTGACATGAGAGTCGCCAAAGGATTGCAGATTTTAGTTAGCCAAAAACTGAGCGTTTTCTATATATTTCCGGATTGTAATCAATACACTGGCATTGCCATCTACGATCGCTCGGGACCGAATCGTTTGAATTGCTTCCATCATTATTACTGGTATCGTTTACTCTACGCCAATGAAAGTGTTGATAATCTAAAAGCTGAACCTGGTCTGCAGACTGCGACTTTTCTGTCTCATGAACTGTGGCAATCTGTGAAAAGTGCTGTAGCTACGTATCTGATATTTAAGATTTATGCCAACAATGCGTTCTTCATTGAGAAACTGCCACCAGAGAAAAGATCAAGTTTACAGAGCCATGTGCTGTCCATAAGCATACCTCAGGTGTTGAGTAAGTAGAAATAGATATAAGTTTGGACTGCCAGGCGTATACGTAATATAATTTAACTTATGAAATTTGACATGCTGAATTCGAATTCCAAATGAGTGTAGAATTTAATCAACTGTTACTATGCTAAGTAAATATTAAGCAATATTTCTGATAGTCTGTCCTAATTTATCCTGAAATACTTAATGATATATTTTTCATACTTTCTTACCTTTTTTCCTTCCCGATCCCTTTCAGATGAGCTGCCACATCAATTGATTTTCCTGCTACGCAATCTGAAGCAGGCCCAAGTGTTTAAGGAATCTCCTCAGCTGAGTTACTATTGTGGCTACTGGGACTACGTTGGCTGGCAGACTAACGGAGTGACGACCAGACAAAACAATGCCACACAAGACGAAGATGCAATTGTTGTGTGCCACACCAATCACTTGACGCAGTTTGGGCTGCTCGTTGGCAGCAGCTTTAAGCAGTTGCCGGAGCAAGCAGATGCGACGCAACTGCATCATGAATGCATTCTTGATATGGTGACAGCCGTTGGCTGTGGCCTCTCGCTGTTCGGTTTGATGGCTATTTGGCTGACGGCCATGTTGTCCGATAGATGGCGCTCGCAGCATGCGACGAAACTGTTGCTGAATCTAAGTCTGGCGATGACACTGCTTTTTGGCCTGTTACTGCTCGTGTATATCAATGAGTGGGTTTTGCGTTTTGCATTCAATGTGCATCGTGTTGCATGCATCGCCTTGGGTGCCACGCTGCAGTATCTGGTGCTGTTACTGTTCACCTGGATGCTGCTCATTGGCTATTTGCAGTACCGCCGACACGTTACCGTCCTGGGAGTGAGATCCGAGCATGTGGTGCTCCACATGGCCACCATTGCCTGGCTCGTGCCCCTGCTGCCCACTCTCCTGTTGGTCTTCCTCGACCACAAATCGTATGCACCCATCCTCTATCGGCCCGGGGACATTGCAACCGTGTGTTATCCATCCGGTACTGGTTTAATCTACAGCATTCTGTTGCCCATCGGTTCGGTGTTAATCATTAATACCTACGTACTCTGCCGCATTATCCACTGCGTCTCACGGCTGCGACATCGCAATAGGCAACTCGTCTGGCAGCAACTGAATCTCTTTATGTTGCTCTTTTCTCAGCTCGGCTTTACTTGGATCTTTGGCATTTGCTCGTACTTTCGACTCGGATTGGTTTTCAATTATCTCTTCTGCATCATGGGCACAGTCCAAGGATTCATACTTTTTGTCTACTTCATCTTGCTGGAGTCCAAAGCACGCAATGTGTGGCTAAAGCTTTTTACTGGCAGTCGACAAATTCAATCGACCACTTAAATTTGGAATTTAATTTTATATTGTTCAGTTCTGTAAATAAACAAATAAAGACAACAATGTATTTATAGATAAAAATGAAAACAAATTGAAACCCCAACTTAATCTACCTAACATACTTATCCGCAGTCTAATGTACAATTATGTATAGCACTTTTCTATGTATGCACGAAGGAACAAATAAAAGTTTTTGTGTAAACAAAACCGGAATAAAATTAATATCCATGAAGCAGAAAAATGGCAAACTTAATTTTAGCAGTCTGGTCAAGAGAAGAAAAAGTTTAGTTAGCGACAGTTTGGGATTACGAAAACACAGGGCAATAATCCGATTTTAATTGTGGTTGAGAAATGCCTTGAAGTGGGCTTCAAAATAATTGTAAATTGTATTCCAAAATGCAAAAAATAATGATGTATTTTTAATATTCCACAAATTAATTCATTTATATGTAACATTTAGATTTATTTAAATAAGAAGTCTTTCTCATAAGTAGCGAAAATTACAATTTAAATATCTTAGCTAATTTCAAAACCCAAAATCTATCTTTAGCCAAGTTTTTGAGAAAAGGTTGTTGCACACATTATTAAAATTTCTTTGTGTTGGCAATGCGCTTGTTCAAAATGAACGAAACGCGTTTAGCCAAGACAGCAACTACAAAAGCGATTTAGTTCATGCAATATATAAACAGATGGCGCCATATCAATTGGCGTCCACATAGTGAGGTGAATAAGTTTGGAATGAGTCTCTTTGAGTTGTGTTTTTACACAGATGGCGCTGCAAAGTAGTTATACGATTTGGACGCTAAGATTTGTGGAAATTATTTATAGTGTATATTAATGTTAATAATAAACATATATAATTTTTTCATCATGGAAATTATTTATAGTGTATATTAATGTTAATAATAATAAACATATATATAATTTTTTCATCATGTTTTGTTTTATTATGAAGACTAAGAAAAGTACGAGTATATTATGCGTGTAAAAATTCGATTTGAATTACAAAATATCGTAGAGAACCATCGGATGTGTGGTGGCTGACTGACATCTATTTGGTTTGGATTACAGATTCCAGCTACAGCTGCAGCTGATTATGGTTAATGGAGGCAATAGGCCACCAGCACGGTCACCAGGGCAGACAGTGCGCTCCACTGGGAGACGGACTTGACTCCGCTGTGGGCATCATGCAGTCCCGACTGCACCGACAGACGAGCCGACGTCTGGCCAGGCATGCGCATGATATCTGGTTCAGAGCTTGGCTTGAAGGGCGCCAACGGCACATGTCCTTCGGGCACTACGGGTTGCAACGGAGCCAAGGGCGTGCCGTCAACAGTTGCAACTGGTGCAACTGGTGCAACTGGAGCACCTGGAGCAGCTGGAGCGACTGGAGCAGCTGGTGTTGTGGCATTGAGGGGCACTTCTGGTGGAGGAGCTGGATAGCAGACTATCTTCTCGACTTCAATGGTCTTGTTGGAATCCTTGGGATCAGGCTCGGGCAAAAGCATTGGCACGCAGATAATAGGTCCAGTGGGTGCATTGGGATCAGCAGCAGCTGGAGCAGCAGCAGCTGGAGCAGCAGCAGATGGAGCAGCAGCAGCTGGAGCAGCATTGACGCCAGCTGGAGCAACTGCAGCGCTCTCAAGGGGTGCGAGTGGGGCTAAAGGTGTACCACCGACAGTGGGAGCAGCACCTGGAGCTGGAGCAGCGCCTGGAGCTGGAGCAGCGCCTGGAGCTGGAGCAACACCTGGAGCTGGAGCAACACCTGGAGCCGGAGCAGCACCTGAAGCGGGAGCAGCAGCTGGATAAACAGGTGCAGCCTGAGCTGGAGCCGGAGCGGGAGCAGCCTGCTGTGGACTGCCTGCGTTGATGATGGTTGTGCCAGATCCTGCATCCGTAGTGGTCACTGAGCCAGGTGGTCCATTGTTGATAATGATGATCTTGTCATCGCCACCGTTGCTGCTACCTCCACCATAGTTGCCGCCTCCATAGCCGCCGCCTCCGTAACCACCGGATGGCACATGTTCCACAACGCGTGTGTTGGTGGGCGTAAGGGCGTGTCCAAGAATGGCACCACCAATAGCGCCAGCAATGAGACCAGTGCCTAAATCAAACAATCAATTATAACCTGTACTTTAAACCAACTTCTGGTGTTGTCTTTACTCACCCAAACCGGGTCCAGATGATGACTTTGGTGGCTGAGCATAGTAGGTAGCTCCCTGGGGAATGGCAGCGCCAGCTGGCAAGTAGGTGGCACCGGCGGGTAGAGCGTGCACCGGCTGCTGGGGATAATAGGCGGGAGCGTGGGGCACTTGGCCTGCACTGGGATAGTAGGCGGCGCCAGCTGGCGGTGCACTATGGTAGGTGGCGCCAGCGGGGACTGAGCTGTGATAGGTGGCGCCAGCGGGCACCGAGCTGTGATATGTGGCGCCAGCGGGCACCGAGCTGTGATAGGTGGCGCCAGCAGGGACCGAGCTGTGATAGGTGGCGCCGGCGGGCAGATGTCCAGGCTGATATAAAGTGGCGCCAGGAGGCAACTGGCCGGGATTGTGATACGTGGCACCGGGATAACTCGACTGGACACCTTGCGTATGCGTCGCCGTGATGGGAGAGTGTTGATAGCTTGTTGTGTTGGTGCGTGACCTGTAGCCGCCAGAGGGCGTGTAGTGATGACCTGAACCGTAACTGGAACTGGAGCTCGAGGAGCTGGCAACTGGACGTGCATTGGTGTTGGTAGCAGCCGAGTAGCTTGGTGGTGGTGCGTTCGCCTTGTAGCTGGGATTGTACGCTGGCGGCGGTTCGTGGACGTTGGTGCGTGCTCCGCCCGCTGGATTGCTGGCCGAGTAAGCTGGCGGCGGTCCTTGAGCCTTAGGCACATTCCAGCCGGGAGCAGGCGGTGCGGATGCCACGGGCGCCACGGACTTTGGTTGCGAGTGTGTGTCGCCATAGCTGAGACGTGTGTTATCCAAATGCCCACTGTGTCCTTGGTACTTGGGTGAACTGTAGGACGTAGCTGGTGCCGAGTGCGATATATGCGACGTGGATGGCGCCGAGTGGGACACATGCGACGTCGATGGCGCCGAGTAGGAGGTGTGGACGGGCGATGAGTGGTGAGAGTACGAGGATGAGGACGAGGAGGTGCGTCGTGGCGTGTAGCTGCTGCGGCTGGAGCTGGAGCTGGAGCGGCTCTTGCTGCCGCCGCCGAAGGACCAACGCTTGGCCTGGACATCCTCGCTGGCCAGCAGGATCAGAAGCAACGAGAGGAGGAGCACGTGGCTCAGTCGCCTCACGGTGTGCGACATGCTGCAACAAATGAATAACACAAACACTCTGTTCACTTAGTTCTCTTGATGATGATTTGTGCAAATCTTGTCAAGCTGTTTGCGATAGCGATAACGATTAACGACGATGCGGTTGTCGATTGCTGTGGATGCTGTACAAATTGCTTGTGGCGTGGTTGGCTCGACTTGAAGTGAGGAACTGAGCTGCTCTCGCCAGGTTGCAGCACTTAAATAACCCAGATGCTTATCACTCGATTAACGCGCGACTCTCAACATACAACAAAAACAAAACCCGCGAATCAACACTTAAACACACACACACACACACTTGCAGGGTATGTTAGCGATAGCGATAAGAAATATAGCGATGAGCATTTAAACAGCATATTAAATAATGCCTTGGAGGAGAGAGTGCGAATAAACTAAGGATAGCCAAAGGTTAAGATGATTAATTTGCGACACAAGCAAAACAAAGAAGCAAACAAACAAATTATTCCCCATTGAATATCCAGAATGAGTTAATATCGATAAGTCATCTACGGATAGCAGTTTAAATGTGATGCAAATATATAAAATTTTGTCTGTCCTAGAGCGGAAAATAAAAGATTATTCCATTAAATATAAGTTTCAACCATTTCTTAAAAAAGTTTTCTTATAAACAGGAAAAATATATATTATATTAACGATTAAAAGGATATACGGCAATATTTTACGATACATTTTATTGATTAATAGGAATGGTGATTATTGGAAATGGATCGAATTCATATCTTTAAAGCGCATGTTTTAAATTTTTGATAAGGAGATTCTAATATATAGAATTTTGCAATAATCGATAATGCTTTTATAAATATGTATTAGATTACTTTGGTTGAAAAACCGACACTGGACCGAAAATTGATAACAGGTCACATTAATAGATGAGCACTATGAGCAGAGTAAGCGGAGATTATACATATGTACATACATACATACATATATGACTCATGTGAATCAATTTTAAAACAATTATTAAGTATTTTTCACACTTCAATTATTGCTAATCAAGTGTTGCTATTTCATAGATTTATTTTGCAATTACTGTTTCGTTCTCAAATATATTATTTTCTTGTATTTTTTTGCTGTTAATATGCATTTCGTATTTACATAATAGTCTTTTACTATTCATATTTAAATTTTCCATCACTAATCCAAATCCTAAACCAAAAACACAAGTTGCCCATCGCGATCTCTCTCAGTGTCATTCTTAATTTGAGTGCGTGGGACAGAAGTGGGGATTGCTGAGAGGGGTTGGAGAGAAGAGCACTTTAATTTGTTGTTTGCATAAACAATTGATTCAATTTGTGCTAATAATACTCGGAACACTCAGCCAGAGCCAGAGTCAGAGCCTGAGCCTGAGCCTGAGCCACTTGTGAGTGTGCATGCTGCAGCAAACACATTGTTGACAATTTTCAAAAGCTGACTACAAAACTCTCCCACACTCATACACACACTACACTCACTCACACATACTAATAAAGTTTAGAACTCGTTCTATGCGTACTAGAAAATGCGACATGAATTCTGCGCTGCGCTGCGTTAAAAGTTTTTGCGAGCTCTTCTAATTGATTCACCATATATCTATTTGCGTCATAAACTCGCAGCTAGCCCTGCGCCTCCCCGTCACCCCCTCTGGCCCTTTGCCACGCCCCTTCAGTGCTGACGCAATGCCACGCCCTGTCCGCCCCGGTCTGCCACTTTTGGTGTCTGCGTGCCCCATTTTGGGGCGCGTTAGCCGTGATGATAATTAACTTGACGATTTGCTCGGCTTGTCGCGTGGCCACACTTCATTGCTTCTTCTATTATTGCGAGAGGACTTTTGCCTTGGCAGTGTATACTATACACATCATATATATATATATATAGACTAGCAAATAGACACACACACCCAGACATTAAGAATTAACGATGGGAGGTTAAGAAATCGTTTTGATGGCGGGGTGGCAGATCAGAATGTCAAGTTTTTAGTCAGCCAAGGTGAACGGAAACTGTTCCAGACTTCTGATCTTTAAGCTGGAAAAGAATTTCAAAGTTGAACTAATTGTAAACATTTTTTTATTTCCCGCCTTGTTGCTGGGAAATCCAATGACTCGATTCAGACTTGGGTCAGACATACAATATATTAATTATTGTAATACACGCATACTTAGAACAATTGCGTCCAAAAAGTCGTGACGTAAATTCGACAAAGAAAGTCGTCACAGAATAATCAATGAACTTTCATCATTCACGTAGAGTAAGAGAGCAGCTACGTCAACGTGCTTTCAAATTAATCTTTATTCCTATTGACACGAAAGTCTTTTATCAGAATGGGACTGCCAACTCATTTTAAGAGAAAGGAATTTCAAGAAAAAAACACTTGAGTCTCAGATATTGACTGACCTTGAATAAAAAGTGCATTTTTATCTGTATGATATCATATTCGAAGTACTCTGTCAAGATCAACTCTATATACTAGAATAGTTAGTATATTAATCCAAACTGAATACGGATTTCCTGGAATTGATTGAGAGAATTTCTACATATGTACTTATAAATAATTATAATAGAAATATAGAATGCTATTAATTACCACAAACTGTGGTTATAATTCCCATTCATATCTCGGCACATGTTTGAATGTAAATTTAATCTGATGAATACACGAGTGAATTAGTTTTGCAGTCTGATTACTGCTTTTGTTTACAATTTTTTTGCATGCAACACAAAAACAGGTTGCATTTCTGAGTCATCACAAAAAAGCGAAGCTGAAACTCGTGACGTCATGAGTTTTTCTCATATTTCTTTGTTGTTGAATTACAGCAATTTCTTGGAAAACACAAATTGTTTTATTTTGTTGATCGAACACTCAGATTTCGATCGCTAAACAGAATACAAAATACAATTACGTCTTTAGCTTATTCTTATCACTCAGCCGGGTTCATAAGGTGTCAAGAGTGAGCATAGTTAGTTGATAAGACTGACCATGTGGCTGTATACTATTTAAAAGCGAGCTTCATCTGTGGCAGCCACAGTCTGACTTAGTTAAACGCGACGTGCAGTCGGCCTTGTCTTTTTGTGGCAGTGGGTGAAAATTGCCATGAACGGGGAAGTTGTTTGGTTAATATAATAGACCGGTTTCCCTTCCAGGTAACACACACACACACACACAAATCTGCTACGTAAGTTGTGTCGTTAAAAAGCGATTCGAAATTTTACCAAAGCGCGCATTGTGGGAGAGCTCTTGAAAAATCTATTTACGGTTAACTCTTAAGTCAGTTAAAAGTGTGATGTAATTAATCGAAAAAAACAATTAACGAAATGGAGGCGAGATGGAAAGATGTCTCACGATCGAAATTGCGATAAATAGAAATATCAAAATTCATATAACAAAACATAAACAAATTCAAGTTACTCTTTTGAAGTCAATAACCACTTAAGCACAATAGAATTTCGGCAATAGACAAATTAGTATTTGTATTAATTCCATTAAGTTCCCATTCTGTTCTCTGTAATAGTTTCTTGGTCTATTTTCAAAGTTTTACTGCCCCAAATTCCCCAATACACGTGTGGCATTGCACCTATATCGAGGGGGAGACAGATACAATATGTAAATAAATGTGGAACGTCTAAATTTAAACAAACTTGTTGACTGCAGAATGAGTAATAAAAAATAAAAAAAAAGAGGGAATGAATTCTAGAATGGAAATTGTTTGTGTTCACACAAATATTTTTATGAGGGGCAATCGAAAAACGCAAAAAGGTAAATAGGTAAATAAATATTTTGCCAGCTGCTTGCTCTTGATGAAATTGTTGTGACGATTCTTCATGCATTGCAATTGATATTATAGATTCGTATTTATATTGATGTTAATCATTTAAACATTGTTTTAAAACAGTTGGAAACCGGAGTTAAAGAGTCAATGACTTTAATATTCTACAAATGCAAACAAAGAATATTTAAATTTAGAATAATTTTGAATCGATTCCTGGATGATCTCAATCCCGTGACTGACGAGACAGCTGAAATATTCAACCGGTTCTGCATTGCAAATGCGAATATTTGGAATGATTCGAGGAAAGTACTATATACAATACTATATTCGCATTAGTATAAACAGTTCACATTATACTTAAGAACATATGGATGTACTCAAAATATATCATCAAAAAAAAAAAAAAACAAGTAAGAAAGCTACAGTCGAGTAAACTCGACTGTGAGATACCCGCTACCCATTTTGAATAAAAGCAATATATTTTGCGGTATTATTCTCAAAATATACCAAATATACTGCAAAAATACTAAAAATATACAAAATAGTATATGTGGTATATCGATATAGTACCGCATTCAAAATATACCATAGACGGCACAATATACCAGATTGTCAGCCAAAGCAACTCAGACCCCTAGTAAGTAGGCGTTTTTGCCCATACAAAAGTATTTCTTTAATAACTTCGACAATTTCTATTTGATCGCAACCAAATTTTCAGGGATCATAAATACTATAGTTATTACTGTATATACCAAAATTCGTAACTCTAGCTTTCAAATTACGCTTGTTATTCGATTTTTTTGATTTGCAGGGGCGGAAGTGGGCGTGGCAAAAATTTGAAACAAACTTGATCTGCGTGCAAACATAACAAATGCTGTCGAAAAAAAATTATAGCTCTATCTCTTATAGTCTCTGAGATCTAGGTGTTCATACGGACAGACGGACAGACGGACAGACGGACAGACACACAGACGGACAGACGGACATGGCTAGATCGTCTCGGCTATTGATGCTGATCAAGAATATATATACTTTATAGGGTCGGAGATGCCTCCTTCTACCTGTTACATACATTTCCTGCCGGCACAAAGTTATAATACCCTTCTACCCTATGGGTAGCGGGTATAAAAATAGCAAACACAAATCATTAAAAATATTTTCAAAAATTGAATTAGAGAATCCGAATTGCGTTGGGTTTCTATATATCTAATTGGCGAGACATGTGTATTGTGCAGACAACAAACATATAAATATATAGATGTATATGTGAACAGTCAAACACATAATGAAGTACAGTAAAAGCTCTTTAGGACAAAAAAATTAACTTTACGCGAAATCAACCTAATCAAAACTGTTAAAACACAACAAAATAAACTATATGCAACCACAACATATTCTTAAATATAGAAAAATTGTTTAAAAAATTATCAACTTTTCAGCGGAAATTTATTTTCTTAGGTGTTCACTGTATTTTATTGATTGACCTTGCGTTCCTACAAATTTAGCAAAGTCGCAAAAAAACAAAGAACGTTTGCGCTTCAATTGAGTGGGGAATTGATGAGGCGTCAAGCGTCGATTGATCGGGAGCTAAACTAAATATGTACATTATGTACGACACAATGTATATGAATAAAAAACCGGTCTGGAGCCACAGCCGCAATTGCAAGTATACACAAATATTTGCAATAAACACAAAGTTGTAAAAGATTATAATACTTATTATTGTTGGGCGTATTTACTTGATTTTGTTGTGCAGTTTATTGCTGTATTTAATTTTCGCTGTCGCGTGCGGTTTTAGTTCGTGTTTAGTTCCGTTCAAAGTTTCTCAAACAACTGAAATGCGCTTGAAAATTTAGTTTCTTTTGTTGTGTGCTGAGAGGCGTCGCTTTGCGAGGCGTCGTGACGCGATCCACCGTGAGTGTAAAAAGAGTAACGGACAAAAGCAGCGACCGCAACTTGTTGGTGCTGCTACTTGTTGTTATTGTCGTTGCTGTTGCTGTATTCGTCATCTCTGCTCGCATCAACGTGAGCGTCGCAGTCGACTGCGGCTCTCTCTCACTCTCTTTCCAATAAACATGGGATATAAATGTCAGCATGTGTTGAGTGTGAATGTGAGTGTGTGTGTTGTGTTGGCATTTGATGTCTCATGGGAGTTGTTTTGCTCCAACGCTTTTATTTAATTTTCATTTTATTGTTTGTCTTGCCGAGCCGAGCCGAGCGGGGGAATTTAGCTCTGAGGTGTGTTGCTGCTCTGGATTAGTTATGATATCATTTACGCATCATGGATTGGCAAACATGTGTGGGTTGTACGCATAATAAGCTTATGAATATCAACATGTGCAATATCATAAATATCGCATGCGATAAAACTTGAAATTTTATTTTGCAATATAAAGCCTGTAGTTAGTCTAATTGTAAAATGTTATGAAATAATGCATTTGTTTTTACCCAAAAGTAAGATTTCTTCTGGGATAAATAGAAATAAACAAAATACAAAACTAACTTGAATTCTAAATAAAAGCAACGAAAGTTCATTGATGTAGGTCATGGCGGTTATGCGGGGTAGTAGCTACAACACAATCTTGATAATTGGTAAGAATTTTGCAAATCCCTGACATTTTTGCAAATATAAAAGAGCGATTTCGAAAATCTGATCAAGATAATGTGAATGATAAGCAAATATGCATTCAGCTGCTTGCTCTCTTGCTGAAAGGGAGAGAGAGAGAATAATGTAGCTTTTTGCGAATTTGCATGACTCCTTTCAGTTCAGTCGCCCCTCTCTTCGTTCGGCTAAATAAATGAGCGAGAGTGTGTTTCGTGCTTTTGGATCATCATCACGCTTACTCCTCATTCACTTGCACAAACACATTCGCAAATTCCCATATGTCTGCAGCCGTCGTCAACGTCGGCGCAGCGTCAGCGTCAGCTTCACTGTCGTTGTTGTTGACAAGGTGTTTGCTTTTCTGCCTTTTCGTAGGGTGTCGCTCTTGCTGTTGTTATTGCTATTGTACCCAGCCTTGCTGCTACTGTTGTTGCTGCTATTGTTGCTGTCCGGCAATAGCTTTTAGCTGTGACGTTGCGGGAGCAACACAAGCGACGAAGATGGAGACAGAGGCAGTCCCCCGATACGCGCTTATGGGCGAGACAAATATGACAGCTTGCTAGGCAGCAAAGTCTGCGGAAGCTTGCCTAGACTTAAAAGTTTTAAAGTTTTACCGCCCATTAAGAGCTAAGCTTTTTGTAGTTTATCAAAAGCTGAACGATTTTTTCTACACGCAGACCATTAAAACAGGGGAAACTATGTAAGTAGCATAGTTTAGTGTGCTCCATAAAAGAGTACATAATTAGACAGAATGAATCTTTGAGGCATTTTATGGCTGTAAATCAAAACGAAAGTAAACATTTATTTGCATTGTAGCTTAGCGTATAAATTTAAGGCTAATTCAGCATAGCATCCACATCAGCCTGCGTGCTGTTTGTCACTTCAGTGACTTCCTCTGCCGCTTTCGCTCCCTCTTCCTCCTCCTCTGTGCTATCAGATGCACTACCAATATCGCCTGCAACAATTGGTGGATCTGTGCTGGTCGTGGTGCTGCCAACCTGTTCGGCCATGCACTCTGGATCATTTTGGCAATCCACATTCGCCATGGCATTCAAACTTGCTGCTGGCACGCATGCAATGCGTTCCACTTCTCGCACCTCTTCGGCATTCAGGGGATCCGTCTCTTTCATCATGATGGGGAAGCACACAATGCCGCCAACAGGTGGCGCTGTTGCATCCGTGCTTTGGGTAGTTTGCTCCTCGCTTGATAATTCCTCCTGGGTTTCCTTCTCATTGCTTAACGGCGGAGCAAAGAACTGCACTTCTTGCAGCGGTGCCTCTGTCTCTCCCTGTCCCTGTCCCTGTCCCTCTCCCGCACCCTCTCCCTGTTGTCCATTGTTAATAACGATTATTCGTCGACTCTCCAATTGAGCAGGTTCTCCACCCTGCGGATTCTGATTCGGATTCTGTTGATACACATGATGATAGTGGCCACGGTTCATGCTGTGCATCAGCCTGGCAGCCAGGAATCCAGTCAGAAATCCATTCGTACCTTAGTCAATGTAGAAACGTATCGAACTATAGAACTCTTCCGCTCGCTTACACACACTCACTCTCGCTCACCTGATCCGAAGCTGCTGCCCATGGGTGGTTGTGGATAGTAGATGGCGCCACTGGGCAGTGCCTGAGTATTGGCATAGTAGGTGCCCTGGCTGGGCGCTGATCCATAGCCACCATAATTATAGCCGTGTGGCAGTTGTTGACGCGGATAGTTGCCCAGCTGTGGCTTGGGCATGGACATGGGTTTTGGTGGTGGCGGTGGCGGTGGTGGTAGCGGCACCTTGGGTACAGTCATCGCTGTATGCACGGGTGAACCGCTGACAACGCGGCGTCCGCCGCCCGACGACGATGACTTGCTGCCGTATTTGCTACGCCAGCCACCGAAGATGCCACCAAATGAGCCACCGCCACGTCCACGACCACCGCGACCTGCCGCGGGCTGCACGAGGCAGGCGGCGGCAATGAGTAGAAGCAGCAACAGCAGCTGCTGCTGCGAATTGGAAGTACAACGAATATGTTTCATGCTTGCGATCTGCATCCGGCAATAACCACTTTCAAACTGGGGGATAAAGACAACGCGTCGGCGCCTATATCCCCCTGAAAAGCATGGAAATCATGAAATGCGTGTGCGGCTGCCTCACTTTGGCACTTGTGAGGCATTTAGATTAACGAAAGAGCTTCACAAGAGTTTAATATATCACGTAGCTCATTCTTTCAAAAGAATTCGCATTTAAGTGAAGCCTTATAAATATTTAAAACATTCAATCGAATATTTAGTCTCTATCTCATCGTAAAAACTCTTTGTTGCTAAGTTTGCAATTTGGAATAATATCCAAATATGGTAAAATGTTTGTTAAAGAGTTTTTGCATTAGACAATTCATTATTATAGCGTACAAAATATTAAAAAATAAACTTTAACTTTAACTCACCGATAAGTAAAAATGTTATTAAATTGTGATCTGAAATAAAAAGAAAATGATTTTTATTAGATATACGTGTTAAATTTGATTTCTGTACAAACTCGTAATGAATAAAAAGTTAGTAATTTAAATACTTTAGTTTTCTATAGTAATACTAATTTATTTATATGCTTTCCCTTAAGTCACATTTAATATTCATAATTTATTGACTTAATTGCATTTTAAGTTGATTTATAGCTGTCATTTAATACTCAAATGCTTTCAAAGCATTAACACTTCTTTCTAAAGAAACATAATCTGCGTGCTGGCCAAAAATGTGGTGACTGGCAAAATGTAGCGCATTTATTTGATCATTTTAACCGAGTGAAATGTCATATCATTTTACTCATCACACAATTTGGATTTGACAGCATTGCCAGTGGCAGAAATTCATACATGAAATCCATACAGAATACTCTTCGCTCATATATGGATGTATGAATATACAGATACAGATAAAGATACAGATGTATTTGTTCGCCTCCCTCACAGTATATCACATAGAAAATTGAATGAGTGTCGTCGTGTAATAATTCAATTGCCTCTAATTGAGTCGCACTCAAAGTCTCGGATTTTCTCTATGTCTCCAACCAAGCAGCATAAACAACAACAGCAATAAAAGTGTAAAAAACAAACCAAAAAAAGGGAAAAATAATATGCTGTTGATATCTTTAGCAATTTGCCAAATGTGTCGCATCACAGTTTTGATTTACTCATCGGAATATGAATGTGAATACTTCTAGTAAACACGAATGCATCTCTATAGTAGTTGAGGTAATGCGCACTTGTTGATCGTCACGTTCAATTCCACGACCGATCTCACAAAAGACGCTGACCCATTTATAACGCAGGCCGTGAATTGTAAACGTACAAAAAAGCAAAATAAAACTGTGAAATGCATTGTCATTGACGCCTTGGCAACTTAAACTACGCTAAACTGAGGTCATTACAATGCAATCAATATCATCAAATTTTACGAGTCCGAGGAAAGTGTTCTTCAAAGCCTAGGCATTTTCACACTTTTCCAGCACACAAATAAATGCGATGATAAAAATATATACAACACGTTAAAAGTGGTAAAGATTTACTTTAAAACCTATTTAATTTATTTAGACTTAAATAGAATGCACACAGAAAGAAAAAACGTGCTAAAATCAAGAATAAAATCTTGAAAGAAGTTTTTTATATTCTTAAATCAAAATCGAAATTCTACAAATATTCCACATTGCACAATGTTGAAAATTTAGGTTAATTTAATTTAAGAAATTTATATAAGGCAAAATCTTAAATCAAGATTTGGAATATATTTTTACTCTAGATTTGTTTCTCTTTGTGTAGAGATGCTTGAAGATTAGTTATAGTTGTTTAAAGGTCTGTGGAATATTTTAAGATCATTTATAAATTTCTGATTTTTTATTGAATATACTCTAAAATGAATAATATCAATTTTTTCCATTACTTTCTTTAAGAATTATGGTTCTTTCTTTCTCAATTAAACAACTGAAAATGACTCGACTAAGAACTTAAATAGAACTGCCTATGAATGAGTTATAAATAGCTACTATTGACTATGATTTTAATACTGTTTATTTGTGTAATGTTAATTAAAATAAACCAAGTTGTAGGCTCACAAGTAAGCACTCCATCTGTCTTGCTTTTGCTGAAGCACACAAAATATATTTGCATACACAATTTATATTTGTCATATTTTCACCTCACCCGGCGAAATAAATTTGGGAAAGACATCCCTACATAAGAATATACACAACTGGTGTTTAGTCATTATGCGGCAACTTAATTCCCATAAATTTGCAACGGTTTATTGATTGCCGCCCAAGTGGCATCATTAAAATCAAATGGGGGACACCAAGGGATAGCTAGATAGAGCTAGAAAGAGAGGGGAGAGGGAGAGAGAGAGAGCGAGAGACTAGTTCATTTGGAACGTTTAGGCCATTTTGAAAGTCATTTATAATGAAATGTAGATGTTGAACCTGCCACCCAAATAAGTCGTACGTCATCTATAAAAGCAAAAATTAGTTGTTGGAGACAAACGGCGAAGGGAGTGCGTATCCAAAGAGAGTGAGAGAGAGAGAGAGAGAGAGGAGGAACAACTCGAGGCGCAAAGGAAAACTTGTAAAATATTTACGAGCTCAAGTGACCAGAGCGAGAGCGGAAGCGAGAAACCATTGCAAAAACAATAGCCAAAAGCGGAAAGCATAAAAAGTAACTACTTTGTGGCTTACGTGTGATGTCATCCTTAACTGTTAACTGTGTGTGTGTGTGTGTGTGCGTTTGTGTGTGTGACAGACTCAAGAGCCAGAGCATACTTTTAGGCGCAGGCGAAGAAAGTTGCGAGTGCGTGTGTGAGAGTGTGTGCGTGTGTGTGTGTGTTTGCTGGCTGTATGTGTTGTGATTGTGTAATAAAAAATATCCAGCTGACATTTTGTGTCAAGCACCTTTTTCATTTTGGCACTCAGCAAAGCGTGGCCAACTGAAGTCTGGCCAACTGAACTGAACTGATGTTGGGTCCCAAGCAACGCCAGCCATTACCACATTCCCTGAGAGTACCACTCCCGCTCTCTCTCTCTCTTTCGCTAGTCTGACTGCTGCCTGAGTGATGACAAATTACATTTGTCAGATTTATGACCAATTATGAGCGTGTTATATATCACAGCAGAAGCAACAACAACAACAACGACGACGACGACGACGGCATCAGAGCCACCTTAATGGCAAGCGCAATGAATAAGTCGCCATCGTTTGTTTGTGGGCGTCTGAGCTGCGGGCAGTGTAATATCAACTTTGGGGGTGTGGCACACAACACATATGAGGTACACTCGCTCTCGAGGAGAAACATGCACGTTCACACTTCTATGGCAATTGGTAATGCTTTGCTGCGCCTTTCGTTCGCCTTTCATTCCATTTTCACACATTTCACATTTTCCACTCTCGCACTTCTCGGATTTCGTTACTGTTGTTGTTCATTTGAGTTACGCATTTTGGCATAGTCTTAAGAGAAATGCTTTCACCGCCAACACATACGTTTCGGAGTTTTCCCATTGAGAAATGGCCAGCCATATTCGCCGTCGTCGTCGTCGTCGCCTTTATGTCGCACTTTCGACTTGTATTATTTATGCCGCTAATGCGTTGAAAATAGCTCAAATTGCCTTTATTACATGCGCAGTTAAACTTCAATTACAGCTCTAATAAAAACACATGCCCAAAAGTATGCAACGAGAGTTGTTCGTACCGAAATTCCAATCAAAACCTTTCTTCGACCTCCAATACAAAGTCCGATTATTATTGCTTGACCTCTCATAAAGTGCTGCATCTCAAGGTTGATGTCAATGCATTAAAAAAGGTGTAAATGATCATCAAGTGCGTTATTTCATCGCACATCATGAAACTGCTGTCTGGCCACAGTTTTAATCGCTAAGCGAGATCTGGAGGAGTGTGGGATTGACTAGAATACATAATGTAGATTTGATTTTGTAGTTCTATTATTGATAACGATATTTAAATTAAGTACTGCATTGAATGTGGAGCTGACATCCAAATCTTCATTTAGTTAGTAGAAGAGTTTTCTCAATAATCTAATCGAAATAGAGCTTATGAAAATTCCTCAATAACCTAATCGAAATATAGTTTACGCGTGGAAGAATTATTTCACTAAATTATAATCTATTTCTAATCTATTTTGTATTTTTATAGTATGATGAAATATAGGAAATATTCGTAAGCGATTTCTTTACAATAGAAATCAAATAATTAATTCTACAATTCAAAAACATAATCAATGAACTAAACTAACCAAATCTACATACAATGCACTCCACGATAAAGCTTCTTAAGAATTTTTTAAATATATTCCAAACTTCCTTAGAAGTCTTTAAAAAGCCTAAAACCGCCCTCGCTTGCCGTAATAATAATTTTCACCAGTTTTTAGTGACAAATACAAACGGGCGAAAAAAAAGAAATATGCAAAAAGAAGAAAAGCCATAAAATATGCGGCGAAATTGTGCAAATTAAAATCAAAAAGTATAAATTATCGAGATGCGTAATGTATTTGTTTTGCAACACTCGCTGCTGCTGAATGCTGGTGACGACGACGTCGTGGGCGTTGAAATGGCTCGAAACAGGGAAGTTGATGGATGGGGGCGTGGCAGCAGCTGCGTCGCATAAACATTAATAAAAGCAACAGCGCATTTTATGCTTCATTTTACAATTCAATCAGTTTCAATTTCCACCTGTCGAATACATTTCCGTTTTACAGTTTATTTAAGCGTCGACTTCGAAGCTGTTGCTCGTAATTTTTTAATTTTGACTTGAATTTCCAAATTCAATTAGCTTCAAGGCGAAACTGCGAACGTCGGAGAGGATGGAAGATAGGCAGTCAGGAAGGAAGGAAGACATAAAGACAGCATCGCAGACCGCGAGCTTCACCCATCTGGCAGCCATTGTTGGTTTCAGTTTTTAGATTTATGTTTTTAGATTTTAATGAAAAGCCACATTTTGTATGGATGCCTGAATGTGGCCCCGATAGAAAGAGAGCGTGAATCATGAGCAAGCAAAAAAAAACTGAGAACGAAGTGGAGAAACATGCAAATTGTGTGCTTGGTTTATTTCGCGGGGCAATTAAAGGGACATAACTCAAGGCAGACCGAAAAAGAAATTAGTTTATGTTCGACAAACCATAAAGAAAAAAAAACGGGAATACTCTCTGTTTGGCATTATCGGCAGTCTGAATCAGCGTGGAACTAACTAATTTATGTGCTGGGCATAATTTGATAGTCAAATTAATGTATCGACTCTCGCTTTATTTACTAGTATTTATTATTGCTCAGACTACAAGAACTTTTAACTAAAAGTTGGGAAGCAAAAACCTAGGAACTTTATTCAGTTAAATGTAAAAGGCAAGAAATAATGGCTAATTACTTTGATAGACACTTTAATTAAACCTTCTAAAAAATATATATATTTTAAAATGTTAGATAACTTGTTGAAAAATTAAATTTACATATAAAAATAAGGTAAAATGAAATTAAATTATAGATAATATGTATATTGAATTGAAGCAGACTCAACTTAAAGTTAGAAGTGCGGACTTCAACAGTATTAGTTTGTAAAATATATCAAATTAATATACCAAAAGAGTACTAAAAATATAAATTATGATAAAGTACCACATTCCAAATACACCGTAGCATCTTCTAAAGTCCAAGTTATATTTTAAAATGTAGCCGAATTAAATTTTTCGTTTTTGTTGCTGCAAAAATTGCTTTAAGCCGCATTTCAAAAAATTTAATTAGTATTTTAAATATAGTCAAATGAGTTTATATTTGTTATTCTAACTTATCTTTAATAATTATTTTAAAACGTAGTAAAATGTCTTTTTATAATACAAATTTCCATACAAATTAGATCACTCGCATAAAAAAAATAAATGAATAATAAATTCAAATTTACGAACTTTAAAAATTGTAATTTAAGTCATTATTTAAGGTGCGCCAAAAAAAAACACATTGTTGGCATTTTTGCGCGCCAATTAAATTAAAAATTGTTATCTAATAAAGTAATTAAATGCCAAATATGCAGCAAAATTGTGCGTAAGCTGATTAAATTGCGATTTGCAGTGTTTTATTTCAAAAATTCTTTTTATTGCTAACTGATGTGCATAGCATGTGGTGCACACTGTGTGTATGTGTGTGTGTGTGTGTGTGTGTGTGTGTGTGTGTGTGTGTGTGTGTGTGTGTGTGTGTGTATGTGGTTGTTGATACTGTTGCAAAGCTGCACTTGAAATACAATTGACTCGACGCCAATTAGGTGAGAAATTGAAAACTCATGCAGCTGATTGGTTTCCACATCCTCTGCTCCCTCCCTGGACTCTCTCTCTCTCTATCTCTCTCTCTCTCTCTCTCTCTCTTTTTCTCTTGTTGCTGATCCTGTCTCCTTGTCACTGACGAAGCGGCTGTCACTCTCTCTCTGCTTGTGGCCTGAACACATGTCCATCAATTTTTCACACGCAACAGAGGAAACTGTTGCTGCTGGCAACGGGCAACGAGCAACAGCAGCAATAGCAGCAACTGGCAACCGGCAATGGCAATGAAAACGCATAAGCGGCTCTTCAGGCAACAAGCGAACGGTAGATAAACAGACAGCAACAACAACAAGCCCAAGAGGCGTCTGCAACAACTCAACCAATTGTTGTTGTTGCTATTGTTGCTGTTGCTGTTGTTGCTGATGTTGTTGCTGGGAATGCATGGCAACGGCACATTACCATTTCGTAGTTTTTCATGCATTCATTTTGATAGTCGATGTGACGGCCTCCAGCAGCTCACAGAAAATATTGTCAGTGTAGAAAGAGTGATGTTGCTGCTATTGTTGTTGTTATTGTTGTTGTTGCCGAGTCCTGTGGCATCGACAGCGGCATTGGCTTAACTGATAAATAAGCACGGGGCGCCGCAATGTCTCCCGTTTGCTGGCGCGCTTGTCTCCGGTTGCGTAAACCGTGCGTGTGTGCTTGCAACTTGACCTCGGGTCAAATGCAGCAAGATGGGGCATATGTCCACCATATGTAGTGCTGCCTGTTGTTGTCGGTGTCGCTGTCCTTGTTGCCGTTGCCGTTGCAAATGAAATTTTTCTTCAATTAGTTTATTTTCACACCAATGATTTTGATTTCAACCCCATGCAACGTCGGGTCAGTGCAACAGTGCAACAGAGTTGTTGTTGTTGCAACTGCTGCTGCTGCTGCTGCTGTTGCGCCAGCTTGTTAACGAGTGTGTGGCAATTAAGGCAACGCGTAATTGTTGCCAGTTGCAGATGATATTGATGCTTCATCCAGCCCCCATTCCAGCAAGCAACAAGAGCAGCAGCAACATCAGCATCGGCATCAGCATCAGCATCCACATCACAGCACTCGTTGTTTGAATTGAGCGAGTTGATGAGGAGCCCAACAAGCAAGCAACTGAGTGAGTGAGTGAATGAAGTGAAGAAGGAAGGAGGAAGGAGGGAGAAGGGAGAGAGATTGTTGTATTTTCATTGAACATTTTGTTGTGAAGCGCAACTTTTTGATTGGCTTCCACTTGAGCTCCGAGCATGGAAACGGCAATAAAAAATGATTGAAGTGTGCGTCAATTTCTAGACATGCTCGCTCATTATACGCGGAAATCAGCGCACGCTACGCGCTGTGGCAAGAAGACAGGTGGCAGGTGGCAGGTGGCACGGTAGCAAGGTAGCATGAGCTCATGCCCATTAGCTTTAGTTGAGGCACATTACGCATACGCCACGTAAGGCGGTGCGAAATGAATTGGATTTGTCATCGCAGCAAATGGCAAACGACAAACGGCAAAAGCAGCCAAACTACAACATACAGTGAGGACAAAGAAGGAAGGACAGACCGACGGACAGGAGAACAGGAGCAGCATCTTAGGCATATGAAACATGGAAAAAAGCTGAATGGCATACTCAAAATAAGCATGCAATACACGTGCTTTGGCAATTTGTCACATGAGCCTCTAAAATATGCCCCAGGGTGTTTGGCCAAAAACTTGACATAGTCCTGTGAGTCTCCTGCTTTCTGCCTGCTTTCTTTCTTCTCTCCGCTCTGGACTAAAGTGAAAAAGCATTAGCTGCATACACAACACACGGAAATGTGCTAGAAGCGAAATAACGCTAAGAAAACGCCTCGAAATCGCCTTGAAATTGAGTTCAAAATCTCAATCCAACCAAATCCTAATATCAATATAAGCAAACTTGTTTTTAAATAAGAAATTAGTTTGAATTTAGTTTGACAATTAATATATTAAATTCCATACAAAATTTCAATGGCGATTTGCTTATATTTTCGCCTTCTGGAATGTCTTTACTGTGCTATACATATTCATATGGCAGGCAGCTTAGCAACAAGAAAAATATGAAGTCTAGCTCAGATTAGATGATTTTTCAGGATAAACGCGGCAAGTTGTGAGGCACTTTGCTTTTCCCACACACCCAACAAGCAGCACGTATTTATGTGTATGTGTGTATATGTGTGCGTGTATGTATGTTTGTGCCTTTGCCATGCAAATGAAGCCATCAATAAAAATTTTAAATTTAATTTAGACGGTCGCCAAGCAACGACTCAAGTTTTGCAGTTTGTTTGTTGGCTGCATTTGTTGCCGTTTCTCAGACTTTTGCTTTGTACGATATTTGTTTTCCATTTCAACAGCTGTTTTTTGTTTTGCCACGCCCTCTTCCACCCCACCTGTCTACCTTCCATTCTCACACATATACACAGAGCTATAATTTAATTTCACATGCGTTGGCAGGCGTTAAACTTTGCCCTCGCGTCCTGTTCGCATTTTAAGTTATGTAGATTATAATTAGAAAAGTTGCTTCGTTTTTTCTCCCCTTGTTGATGGAGGGGGAGTAGTAACAACAACAGCAAACTTTGTTTACCGCCGATGCCGTCGCTCACAAAGTCATAAAATTATAGGTAAACGTTTACGTGCATCGGCACGCGATGTTCTGACTTGTGGCACAAACCAAATGAAAATGAAGACATTCGACTGTTTATACAGAGAGAGAGAGAGAGAGAGAGAGAGAGAGAGAGAGAGAGAGAGAGGGGGGAAAGAAAGAAGGGAAAGGGAAGTTGGCTTTGCTGCTGGCTTGCTCCATTTGCATAGCCCACCAATTAATTACCGCGGAATTTAAAAGGTTTTCGCTCAGTTTGCTTGTGGGACGACTTTGGCTTCGCATTACGGGGCGCAACACAAAACAAAATTCGCAATAAGAAATAAGAATTATATAAATGACGCAATATGAAACTAATCACTTTTAATTGGTGCACAAAGCAAATTATGGAAATGAAAAAGCGTCGACTCTAAAAAACCTTTTTTCTTTCCTTGCGCCTTCATTCGCTCTTTCTCTCACCGGACTTGGGCTTTAGTCTTAAAACTTATGTCTGCTATTAAAATATTAAATTGTGTTTGTTAAAGTAGCACCGAACAAAACTTTGTTAAGTGCGCCATTTATATGCGCCAACATTTCTCTTTGAATTCATTTGAGTGGCATTAACAAAAATCAACGCAAATAAGTGAATACAGAAATGAGATTAATATCTCAAGTTGCCATTTTAAATCAATGTGCAAAAGTTGTGCAATAAATTGCAAAATATTCCTCACAAAAAATACAATAAATGCTGATATATTTATATGCAACGTCAAGTCTATATTCAAGCAACAGAAATTTCCACCAAATTGTAGCAGACTTTTAAGCACACTGCTCCATTAATCGATAAATGAAGAGCTGCTCATACCAATCCTCTGTCGAGTTGTGTGTGTTTTTTACAATTATTACAATTTTCACACGCTACGAAAAAACCGCAAAGCATTCAAACAAAACACACAAGAAATACGCTACGTGGCGTTACGTTACGTATACGTCCCGTATCTCTGGCTGTTGTTGCTGTTGTTGCTGTTCGGACTTGTTCGCTTTGTTGTTGCGTTCGCTGCTCTTTCATTGCGCTGATTTACGCTGTTTTTTGTGCTGTATTCCTTTTTTTTTACACCTTGCGTGCGCTTGTTTTTTACGACTCACATGCAGCAGCAGCTATAAAATGCCGCATTTTTGTGCTATGTGTGAGTGGCCATATCTGTGTGTGTGTGTGGGTGGGCGAACACGTACGTCTGTTGTTAATTATGCTTTTAAGCAAATTAGCAGCTGGATTGCCATACGCAAATAATGCGAAATCGATTTGGCGAGCCAGTCAATAAATTTTGGACAAAACCCAAACGAAACGCTGCCAAACAAATAAATAACAAGTAAGAAAGTTACGGTCGAGTGTGATCGACTGTGAGATACCATTTTGAATAAAAGGAGAATAGTTCGATATTAATTTTAAAATATACCTAATTAATGTACCACAAATATACTGAAATATACCAAAGCACATGTGTTGGTGAATTGATATAGTACTAAATCAAAACATACTGGAGAGAGCAAAATATTCTATAGAGTGCAAAATATACCAGATTGTTAACCAAACCAACTAACCCCACTATATAAAAGCATTTCTTATTTAACTTCTACATACAGGACGGACATACATATATAGATATATCTTCTCGGCAGTTGATCAAGCTGATCAAGAATATATATACTTCATAGATAAATGTCTCCTTATGCCTGTTACTTACACAAAACTTATAATACCCTTCTACCCTATGGGTAGCGGGTATAAAAAAAACATTCGCAATGCGTCTGTCGGCATTGCTGGGCTCTTAAGATTTCCTGTAGCTACCCAAGAGTGAAAGAGAGACTTATTGGCATTCAATTAAATAAATAAGTATTCTATAAAACAGTATAAACAAAAACGTGTTTGACTTTGTAAAGTTTTCTGTGCAGAAGTTTGACTTTGTCAATATCAAAGCATAAAAGGAATATGTTTAGAAGTAAATTATGTAAATCAACTTGAAGTTTTGTATATATTAAATTTGTAACTGACCTTTTAACATTACCAACTAGCATTATGCTTTATTGTAAATACCCAATTCGCAGATGTGCTAAAAATAAAGGATATAATAATTGAAAATGGTGCCAACATGCATGCACATATTTTTTTGTTTTAATGTTAATGCTAAACAATAAATATTCGAATAAGCGAATGCTTAAAGCAAATCTGTTTTTGCGGGGCGTATCTTTAATTTGATTCAATTGTTTTTTTTATTTTTTGTTGCGCGCAGAGCAGAGCAGAGCATTTTGTTAATGCTGCCAATTTGATAATTACAAACGAAATCCTATTAGCGCTCCTTATTTATGCAAATTTCGTTATTTCGTTTAATTTTTAAAACATGAGTGTCTGTTATCGCCGCTTGGCTGCACGGCATGGTGTGGCAGCTGCTGTTAATTTAATTTGCCATAGGAAGAGCGACAGACACACACACACACACACACACAGAAGCGCACATCTATATTCAGCATTTAAATTAAGCAATGCGTACATTATAATCTTCTATTGGAAAGGCGAGCCAGACACACAGAGACACACAGGAAAAGTTAAACGTGCACCTGTCTCAAGTCATGCCTCGTGCCCCCCAAAGAACAGCTGTCAACGTCGCTCGCTACGTCGCAACATGGCTGCCATGATGTCGCTTTCAATTATGCCACATGCGTGCGGCATCTTCATCTCCATCTCAATTTCCACCGCCATCTTCATCTTCATCTTCATCTTTATCTTCAGAATTTTGCAGCTCTACCAAACATAACAATCTCGACACACACGATACTAAAGATTGTCATCTAGCAAAAGCAAAAGAACAAAAAAAAAAGGAGGACAAAAGACCAAAGTCGATGGCATGGCCCCAAAAATGTAATTCCCATTCCCCGAGGCCTATTGATTTTTTACCTTTATCACTTTATGACAAAATGCTGTGACATGCATAAAAAATATGTGCGAGTGTGTTTCATGCGCCCGGCCTCTAATTGACAATGCTTATTAATTATTAATTAGATACGTTTGATATTCCCCAACAATTTTGGGTCACATCTCATGTACATCAAGTAAGCCCTTTACTTTACTTCAGTCTCTCACCTTTCATTTGCAGAGGCCTGTAATGATATATAATTAAAATTTCACTTTACATGTCTCCGTCTTCAACTCAGTCACAAGACACGAGACGCACACACATGACACAGGTTTCACACTTGAGAAGAAGTTGCTAAGGAAAAGTTCTGGGAAAATTGTCAACATTAAAAATTAAAACTAGAAATGGTACGCGAGGCACATTTTGATATCATTTCCATTTAAAAGGAAAGTACTAATTGAAATTTATTGACATAGAAAAGATATTCAAATTAAGGAATAAGGCAGTCAACTTAATAAGCAACATTGTCAAAGTTTCTGCTATTATTTAAAGAGAACATCATTATCCTTTAAATAAATATTTAAAATGGCTTTAAACATCTCTGACACATTTTCATTGATTCGATTTGGACATAGGTAAATTGGTATTTTTGTTGATCTACAGGTTGTAATCGGAATGTGAATCAAACACAAATATCAGGTTAAACTCGTTGTATCTTTTGACAGTCAAAACACACACACACCCATTTTGTGTTACAAATTCGTATCGTAAAATTAATTAAATCCAGTGTGCCTGGCTTTTTTGCCTAGCTCGATTTGATATGCCTTTTGGTAGAGCAGCGAAGACCATTAGAAATTTTATTACATTGGCTATAAAGTTGAGTTTTGTTTTACGTTCGTTCGTTCGCTCTCGCAGCAAGCAAAGATCAACAATTTTGGCTTCATTGTTTCAATTTATTATTAACTTTTATATCATGGCCGGAAACAGGAATAGGAACTTTATTTACCAATAAATGTGCTGGCACATCTCCGCTTCCTCTCTTCACTACTTCATCAGGTTTTTTGCCTGGCAGCAACTGTAACAATTTTTATGACATTTTAAGCCAATATCCGTTAACGCCCCGATTGTTGCCATTTTTCCAACAGATTCTTGTCCAAGTTGAAGGTCATTAAAATGTCTGCCAGGCTTGTTTATCGAGCATCTTTTTTTTCGTTGCTCTTCATTTTCATTGTTGATGCTTTTGGCATACGCTTTTGCATACGCTTTTGCCTTGGCTTAAACACAGAAATTTTTAAGGCAGCTTTTGCTAATTGGCTTGAAGAGTTGCGGCTGCCACAAAATATGTCGACTGTTTCACGGAACTCGCAACTATACAAGTTAATATTTTGCGAAACAGCAAAAAGCATGCTTCAGTGGGTTTTAGTTTTATTAGCAAACTGGATTTCGTTGTTGTTCCTGGCAGCAAATACTTGACATTTTATTACGAAAAGGGAACGTTGCCAGAGTTCCTCACTCTCTTCCTGTCCCTCATGTGTGTGTGTGTGTGTGTGTGTATATGTGTGTGTTGCATGCATCTAACCATTTTGTCATCCCCAGCCCGCAGGCGATGAAATAAAAATGAGCTAGCAAACTGTGTGACGGGGGGAACTCTTGTTGTTGTTGGGTTCAACCTGAGAAACTGATGCTGAACCCAACTGGAAACATTGCAAAAAAATAACTAGCATAATAACGCAAATATTTTACGATACGCAGAAGAAACGACAAGCCAAAAACTTAACTAGCCGCGGGCCAAGCACTGAAACAACAACTCAACTCCGTTCAGCTCAACTCAACGTAAATAAAATTTCATTTCATTTTTATGCTTCTTGCTGTATTGTATGATATAGTATGTATATAGAGTAGATATATATAAGTGTAGCATACTTTTAGGTAGCATACATGCAGCACATTGCTTGCATTTGAGGTTAATTTCCGAGGGGGTGCGAAGGCGGAGGACGATGAGGAGGATGAGGAGGAGTTTGGGGATTGGCCAACTGATTGTGTATGCCGAAGGCAGTGAGGCAATCAGCTGCGTGGCTTCAGGGCGATGATGCTTCATTTAAAAAGCAAATAAAATTAAAATACGCGCATATCTATATACTCTCTATATATATATTATATGCATTCGCATTCGTTTTTTTGTTGTTGTTTGTATATATATTCTTTTTCAACAGATCAAACAGTCGAATTATGGGCAAATACATACAGACACAGCTGAGATGCCAATCGAAATGAATTGAGCCCACAGTCGACAGCACACACGTGAGTGTGTGTGTGTGTGTGTGTGTGTGTGTGTGTGTGTTTGCCTCTCCTTTCCTCCCTCTCTCTTCTTCATCTGTTTGTCTCTCCCTCTGTCTGTGTGTTGGTAAATTAAAAGCAAATAGCTGGCACACAAACTGGGAACTGGGAAGCAGCAGCAGAATAAAAAAATCAATTAAAATCAAATAAAGCTTTGTGCAAATATGCAGCTGATTTAAAATTATTTTTATGCTCTCTGCTCTGCTGCTGTGCTGCCTGCGTCCCGCCTCCAACTGCGACTCATTAAAGCACACAAATTATTGAAAGAACAGCGCTCAGAAGAGAACAATGTTTCAATGGCCCAAGCCAAGCGGCACTCGACTGGTCCATCCACATCCGCCAAGTTGGCCCATTGTCAGCACGCCTTCATCATCAAGCGGCGGCATCAGTCAAGTGCCACTGCAGTGGCAGTCATCCTCGTCACAATGAATGCTTGGCCAGCACAGTCCGAGGCCAGGCCAGACAAACAGTTCCCAAAGAATGAGCGTACAATTAATAAAAAATGGAATTCATTTCCATGTCTCACGCTTCACGCTTCACTCTCACGCTGTCGCAATGTCAACAAGGTTCGATGGCTGGATGGACTGCACTGGCTGGCAAATTATGCGACGAGTCAAATTGATAATTATGTGGATAGTTCAGGGCGCCCTCGAACACAACTTGAACTCAAGTTTATAATGTGATTCAAGCACGACCATAATAGAATAACAATAATAGACAACCGCAGCAGAAAACAAACCACAAAGTGAATCAGTTTTGCTAATGTGTGTAAACTCATTAACTGTGTCGAAAGCAATAATTGATTGTTCGTTGTGTCAAGTACACATAGCGAAAACATCCTAGATTGAATGGTAGATTGCAAATATGGACCTTAAAATGTTTTGATATTGAAAAAAAACAATCTTGTAATAAGATCTTTAGGTTGAAGCAGGTAAGAAAGCTACAGTTAAGTGTGCTTGACCATGAAATACCCGCTGAACAAAAACAAAACAGTGCGGTATAAGTTTTAAAACATACCACATTAATTTGATATATTTTAAGATATATAAATGAATACTATAAATATACCATATGTTATATTTGGCAATTGCTGTAGTACTACATTCAAAAATATATATCTTCAAAATATTCCAGATTGAAAGCCAAAGCATATAAGACCCTTTGTAAAAAAGGTGTTTTTGCCCATTCAAAACAATTTCTTTAATAGCTTCAAAAATTTGAATCTAATCGCAAACAAATTTTTAGGAATCATTAAGACTATAGTTATTATTATATATATCCAAATTCAACACTCGCTTTTGATTTAAGAATTTTACGATCTTAACCAAATATAATTTAATTCATGTTTCTCAAAATGTTAGAATTTCCATCCTTTAAAATTAAAAACTAATTTCTGGTGGTTGGCTTAGTAAGTAGAGATGATGCAAATCATTATTTTTCCATGTGTTCGTTGGTCTTGGGTTTAAGATCTAGTCGGAGTTCGTATTCTTGATCTTAGCACTTTTTTCTGTCTGTGTACTTCAAGTCGAAAGTAATTCAAATGTAAATCGCTAATATTTATAGCGAGAGAGAGAGAGCCTAGATTTTACTTTTCTTTTTCCTTATTTCACTCTCTCTACCCCGCTTTTTAATCTAGTTAAACTCTTTTCTTTCGCAAGAACATTTGTTTATCTTTTAACCGCCAAAACGGCAGAAGCAGTTTTTATCTCTGATTTGTTATTTTCATTGTCTCCTTTTCTTGTGCTTTGTGCGCGCTTAAAAGCCAAAGTTTTGGCCACAACGAACTAAAAATTAAAATTAAAAATTATTACACGCAATACAAATAAACATTTCGTTTTTTTCCCTTTCACTTTTGTTGCTGTTAGTCCGCTTAAGTAACGGTGTCAGGGTATAGGTTTTGTTTTGGCTTGTGGTCCATCGTCGTTAAACAAAGGGCAAAGGCAACCCTTGAGCAAATAATACTTAAACCCTCATTAAAGTAACTGAACACAGCACAAAAAAAAAAAAGCGAAAGGGGCAATGCAAGTGTCACCCTTGCTCAGTTAATGTAAACAAAGTACAACAAATACGAAAAATGCCAAAAAAAAAAAAAAAAAAAAAAAAACGAAATACAAACGCGGCAGCAAGTCAAGCAAATTTGGCCAATTTGTTTCCGCTCCCATTCCCACTTTAGTTGGCCCAACAACTTGAGGCAAGTAATTAAGTTTTGTTTGAAATTTTTCTTATGCTTTTGCACCGGACACTACTCGGTGGGTTTTTCGGGTTTTACATTTCCGCCATCCGTAGTCCGGAGTCCGCCATTTGCCATTTGCCGGGGTCGCCTGTAAATTATTTGCACTAAAAAAAAGTAAAGAAGAAAAACCTCTCAAAGTGTTGGCCCAGCACAAACAAAGAGCGTTAATAGTTGCTCCACAGGATGCCAGGTCTTGGACCGGGACGCGCCTTAATGAGCTCAACTCTTTAACGCATTAGCTGCACCCGGGGAACAGAGCAGCGAGTGGCAAATGCGCTTTATTTTCGCGCAGGCTCCACACAAAATGATCCTCCAGAAGGCGCCGCAAAGCGGGCAATAATATCACGCCAAGGAGCGTGAAAATGCCACAAAATGGGGTCAAGTCAATGGATCCGTTGTTGTTGTTGTTATTGTTGTGCAACTCTTCTTGTTGTCGCTTTTCGATGACTGCCATAAATAATTCGCATATTTCGCATCGGCGTTGCTCGTGTGTATGTGTAATTTAAATAAATAAATTCGGCTTTAACCCAGCTGCGTGTGTGTGTGTGTGTGTGTGCGTACTTTTGTCATCATGTATTTAATTACTCAGACAGTTTTCATTAAATGCTGAACTGGTCGGGCGCGATTCTCCTTCTTGCCAACCATAAAGCAAGCGAAATATCTTGCAATTATATTTGCATGTGAGCTCAAAGTGTTTGCCAATGGAAAAAGCATGAAGCAGGCAAACATAACAAGTCACGAGTGCGCAATACAAGTACGGTACGACTTGAAGATACCCTACACGAAACGTATTACGATAATTGCCTTCTACAAGTGTTAAAAGTTATGCTGCCATGCGAATTTCATTCACTGCATTTAAGCATGCCTCTCTAGAGCCGTGCGTATTTACAGGGTATCTCAGCTGGACCGGATGGTGTGCCAGACTGCAGGCAGTGAAGCGCGACAACACAGACACAACCCAAAACGCACCTGCCGCTGGTAAATTCGAGCTGAAAATGCATTTTTCATGCGTTAATTTTTCATTTTTAATTATTCGATTATAAAGACCTTACATAATTGAAAGCCTGGCAGGCGGCACGTGCTGCAGGCACAACAAGCATGCAATAAAACAGAACCCAAAAAATAGCAAAAGTACGTGCACAACAACATAAGACGCAAACCAAAAGCGCCGCAAGGATTGTTAAATAGGCTTTTTTAAAAAATCAACAACAATTGCGTCGCCTTGCGAAATGCTAAAGAAAAATAATGCATATTGTTGCAAGTTGACTTCTTGCACATAGTTGCGTTGTTGTCGGTGGCACACAGCAAAAGTTGTGACAAAAACAATAGCATACTTTTTGGAGCATATGAAAACATAGCGAAAACCTATAAAATTTACACTGCCTGTGCTATTTATATTACAAATAATAAAATTATAAATATAAATATGAATAAATATTTAGAAAAATATTTAAAAAAAGCAAAAAAAAAGTATTTACTTAAAAGACCTCCCCGACGGGGAATTGAACCCCGGTCTCCCGCGTGACAGGCGGGGATACTAACCACTATACTATCGAGGACTTGAAAACTGCGGCGGCTAAAAGCAAATAAATAAATTCGACGACTTTTTTCTAGGAAGAACTGAAATTGGAAATCTATTTATACAAAAATAGTTTGTTATTAATGATATTTAAATTACAAGCAAGAGTACTTCATAGCCTAGCATGCTTAAGACATTTTACGCTTGTTTTCTAACATTAATGTATCTGACTACCTTTGCGTATTTCACATAATTCTACAAAATATTTACACAAGCTTCATGCACAGACCCACAACACACGCACCTCCAGCAAAGTGTGTGTGTGCGTGTGTGGGAAAGCGTGTATGGCATTTTTATTTCATTGCAGTCGACTAACTAACTTAGTAACTAAATACAAGTATAACTATTTGCCGAGTAAATAAGTTTGTTGGCAAAATCGCCAGCCATGGACTGGCAACTATTTGTTAACGTTTATAAACTAAAGCTAAACTTCATATTTAACTAAAGGAAAAGCAAACCCAAAAGCAAAGGCTAGTTGCACGGATACAGTTCCACTTGCCGTTGCCGTCGTTGTAGTTGTAGTTGTAAACATTATTTTTATAAAAATGTTGCGAAAAATGCAACACAAGGCAAACATTTACGCCACATATTTTTTCGGGCTTCTTTGAGCGTGTGTCGAGTGTGTGTGTGTGTGAGTGTGTGTGTGCGTGGGTGTTGAAGAACTAAACTATGCTGCAGCCGGCGGCGGCACATTTGCCTTGAATGTATCCTGCTGCTGAAGCAGCAGCGCTCATACAAAAATAGATGTCAGGGGAAATCTTGCGTCAATAACTTGCAACTGCTTATGAGGCAAGCGGACGACGAGCCGCAGCAACTTGATCCAGCGCTGCGACAACCGGAGAAAGCAATGAAGAGCAGCATCAAGAGTACGACACGTTGACATCGGGGGCGATAGAGAGGGAGAGAGAGAGGGAGAGAGAGAGCGAGATAGAGTGTGAGCGTTGTCCTGGGCGTTGTTTCGGATGCCGCAGCAACTGCAGCCAAAAATGTGCAAGTTTTTATGCGCATTTTTATGCTACACTGCACGACACTACACTGCACAAAAATGTTTGGCCTTGCATGGTCACACTGCATGAAGTGAACTATAGAGCAACTGCCAAAAATGTCGAACAACATATGCGGAACTTGGTGACAGAGATTGCATTTACCTTTGACGCACAAAATAAATATAAAAAGTTAATATACCAATAAAATATCACAACTTTAAAAAAATACTGCGTAGCAACCTTTGCCAGATAACATATGTGGAACTTGGCGACAGAGATTGCAATTACCTTTGACGCACAAAACAAATAACGAACGGAAATAAACCAAAACAAAAATACCACTACTTGTAAAAAATACTGAGTAATTAAAGAGAATTCACATAAAATTTAAAAGAATATTCATTTTATTGCATTTAATAACGAATTTCTACTTTTTTTTTACTATTTTACTATATTAAAATTAAATATACTTGGTCCCTTTTTCACTCCAATACATTATGTAAGGTTCTATTATTTATTTTTAAATATACTATTATTAACTTAATCTAATGTTGCTTAAATTCATAATTTTCTAATTAAAATTGCAGATTGAAAAACGTTTAAGTCTTTTTTCAATTTTCAAAGCGAAATGTTATTGACTTTAATAAAGAGTTCTGCAATTGAATTTAAGTCTTTGAAGAGCAAATGTCAACTAATTAATTGCATATACCCTTTTGAGTGCTGCATATGAAAGAGTATAAAAATACATATTTTGCAGAATGTTTTTAGTTTCATTTCTGCATATTTTTCTTGTGCATTTTCATATTTTTCTGTTGATTTTTTTTCATATGCATGTATATTTTTTTTGCTATGTGAATACGCCTTGAAAGTTGCAGCTTCTTGCCATAATTGCCTTGAGCTTGGATCTTTCTATCTGCTGCTGCGATGTTGCGATGTTTCCCTGACATTCCCCCGGGGCTGACTGCAGCCACAAAACATTTCGCTTTAGCTTCAGCTTTAGCGTGAGCCTAACTAGAGATAGCATATACATTTATTCCAAGGAGAGAGAGAGAGAGAGAGAGAGAGAGAGAGAGAGAGAGAGAGAGAGAGAGAGAGAGAGAGAGAGAGAGAGAAAAGAACATGCTACTTTCACGCTCGAAGAATGTAAACAGCAAAAAATGTGATACAATTTCAAAATAAATATTAAGGAAATTAAGAAATTTAATAGAAAGCAAATAAAGTAAATGCGTCGTATAGGAAATCAAGGAAAATCGGAGCATTTCATTAACATTTCATTTCCTTTCGGTTAGAAGAAGACTAAATGCGCTTTGATTGATTGTTTTGTATACTTAATTTAATGAATTATTTAAGCAAACTTAAGGCAATGCCAAATGCTTATAACTTTTGTTTTGCTTCACTTATTTCTCGTTGTTGTTGCTTCTGCTGCTGTTTCTATGGCGTATTTTTTTGTGTTTTGTTCTGTTGCCTTCTTTTGTTGGCGCATTTTTTAAGTATGTTTTTTCACTTATTGCCAAAAGTTTTCCGTTTCAACTGCGGGGCCCAGCATAAAAAAATAAACCATTAATAAAATGTTTCATTCATTTATTTTGCGTTCTCTCTTTCTGTCGCATTATTCGCGTCTCTTTCTTTCTCGCCTACTGTCGCCTCTTTCATGCCTTTCAAGTTGCGTGTCTCTGTTTTTCTGCTTGATTAACATAATCCACCATTTATTACAAGTTTTACGCCGCTTACCATTTTCTACTGAGCATTTCAAGCTGTCTCTACTTAGTGAGTGTGTGTGTGTGTGAGTGTATCTAAATGAGTATGTGTGTGTGCGAGTGATGTTCTGTGATTTAATTATGTAATAGTTCGATTGAAGTGGACTTAATGCGGACTTTAGCCTAAGCCTAAGCTGCGTGTCTTTGAATGCTACAATTGTGTTGTCTCTCTGTGTGTGTGTTTGTTCGAGAGTGTGCGTGTGTATGTGTGTGGCATTTTAATTGATTTGTTTTGCTTTGCTTTGCTTTGCTTTGCTTTGCTTTGCTTTGCTTTGCTTGTTGGCCTGGCCTTGGCTCGCATCGAGCAAGTTCAACGACAGTTTCGCTCTGCTCCGCCATATGCAGACAGCTTAAGTGAGTGATTCGACCGCAGACGACGACGAATGGCCAAATGAATGCTGGTTTAATGCCACATGCGAATATGAGTGTATTCACAATGCTGCTGCAGCATCAAATCATTACAAGCATGTGGCTTGCTTCTATGTATAAATTCCATTAATAGCACTATAAATAAGTTATCTCTCGCTCTCTTTTAATTAAGAGATTACAGCCTATATAATATTCCAATATGTGATAAAGATGTCTGAATATAAGCAGCCATATTTCTTATTTCATTTCATGTTTAATACGTCAAATAAAAAGTCAATATTCAAATGATGAAGACCAGACAGCTTTGCTTTAATTGAACATATTTCGCGACTGCTAAAAATATTGAAAAGTTAATGACTTTTGTAGAAAGGTTTTTCAAATAATATAATTTCTCTTTCACTGAAAATAAATGAGCTCAAATCAAGAATGAAATCTTAAATCTAAATTATATGATGTCAAAAGATCAAAATTCTACAAAAATTCTAGATTGGCGGCTTATGAAGGTTAATGTTATAAGGTTATAATTTTATTTTAACAATGGAAGAAACTCAATGGTTAATTAAAAAGTTAAAATCTTAAATGAAGATCAAAATTCTAGATTCTAAAAAAACTTAAAATTCAATCATGAAGTCGAAATCTTAAATCAAGCTTCGCAATCTAATTTTCAATGTAAATTTTGTTCTTCTCTGTGTAAATATTGAATAAATAATTATTTCTGTGGAAAACTGAACTTTTTAAAATAATATATGCTCCATAAATATATTCTAAATATAAATTGATATATCGAAATTGAAATAGTCGCTGGAGGGCAAACTTTTGTGGCAATAATTTCAGTTGACAGATGCAACAACAAAAACAAGAACAGCAACAAATGCGTCTTACAATGTTGGCAAAACAAAAAGTGAAAAGTATAAATGAAAGTCACAAAGAGTTCCTAAGTCCTAGAGGCAGGCCACACTCTGGTGTCCAGTTCGCTGGGTCTCTAAATACTTTTCGGGTACTTTCTTTTCAACAGCGCTGAAGAAAGCAGCGCACAAAATATAAACAAAATCAAACAAACAATAAATAGAATAAATATGTAAAGCATTCTTAGAAATTAGCATATTGTGCCGCATACCGCAGCTCTCTCTCGCTCTCTCTCTATCTATCTCTTTCTAGTCACCTCTCTCTCTCTTTCTCCCTTCCTTCTCTCCAGTCAAGTTGGTAACCTGCTGCCAAGTACTTTTTGTCGGTCCTCAAATGTCCGGTGTTAGCATTGGGTTCAAACTTTTGTGCGTTTTGATTTAATACGCACACACACACACACAAGTATACATAGATATGTATATACTTGTATATGTGTGTGTTTATGCTAGTTATATGGCATTTTTCGTAAGTCTGGTGTTGGACAAAGTTTAAACTTTGCGTATGGTCGCCTGTGCATAAGTCAAACACGTGCCAGCAGTTGGCGCCACACAAAAGACAGAAACAGAAGTCGAAGTTGCCCCCACTAGGAGAAGTTTTTGCAGACCGAACACCTGCTGACCGATGGGGAAATGTGGCAGGGGGCAAGGAGGAAGGCCGATGTGTTGCACGGTCGGACAATTTTGATTCAGCGAGGCTGAAGCGTTGCCTCCTGCAACAGCAGCAGCAGCGTCCAATGGGTGTAACAATTCACTTCCGATACTCACACGCCCACTGTGGCAGCAGTGTGAATACACACGCACACTCACATACACACTCACACTCACGCACACACTCACACACACATACATACATTCACTCACTTACACATTTATTCACACGCGTACTCACAGTCATACTCACAAACACTGAAATGAATGGCTAATCTTTAGAATAAATGAAATGAATTTTTCTTTTGCCGCTGCGATTGGCAAAATCTTCCCCTCCCGTTCCCTTCTCGTTCCCCTCGTCTCAGCTACTACCTTCCCCGCCTCTTGCTAGTTTGCAGTGCGTGCAGCAAATCGCATTAATTTGGTATGCTGACCACAAAACTGGGATTTATTAAATAGTCAACTGAATGTGAACAGAGTTGGGGGCAACAGGCAGCTGAACACAAAGTGAAGCGTGCGTGATACACACACAAATGCGAACAGATCGACATTCACATGTACGAGAAAGTTAAGTATCCACACTCACACTCACACATACACACACTCACTCACACTCATACTAAGGCAACTATGCGTTTACTATGACACGCCTGACCCTTTTGGCCCTGCTTCCTGCCAGCTGCTGCTGCTTGGAATAGCAGTTTCTTGAGCGTGTTTCACTTGTACGCTTACTTCTTGTAAGCACTGTGGGCGGGCACATCCGTTACTCTGCTTACTTTTCCGCATGCCATTCAATTGAGCAGCGACATTGGCGAGAAATTTGCACAGTGACCAGCATTGTAATTAGTTGTGGATAGAAATTCAACTAAATGATTTTCAAAGTTTATTATTGCTCATACGCAACGTTGGCTTAGTAATTAATATAATGTAGAGGAACTTAATTCTAAGCTTTGTCTATAATAAATAAATATATTAGCATTGCAAAAAGAAGCGGTAATAATTATTTATATTGTGAGACAGATATTTTAAAACCTTTGCTTGTTTTTGAAATACTACTACTAAAACTAATTATGAACTAATTGAGTTGAAGAAAGAAAAAAGTTAGGAAACCACTCTCTATAAGAGAAAATATCATAAAATAATAATAAAAAGTAAATGGAATTAAAAAAATTAGAATAAATCTCAAAAATAAATACAAAAATAAGCAAAACTAGTACTAAGAAATAAATTGAATTGAAATGAATTAGAACGAATCAAAAAAATAAAGACAAAAGTAAACAAATATATTACTAAGAAATAACATAGATTGAATCAAAAAGAATTAGAATAAATCATAAAAATAAAACAAAAACAGACAAAACACAAAAAAAGGTACTACAAAATAAATAGAATTGAAATGAATTAGAATGAATATCAAAAATAAAACATGTTTATATGTTATAAAAAGATTTTCAAAGATTACAACATTTCTCTGGTTTGTAAGATTATCACTATATTTTAAATTATGTAAAAGTAAAAGTAAAGTAAAAATAAAGAAACAATATATGGAATGAAATGCACCAAGATTGTATGGATTATGTACTTCTTATTTAAAATTCCTGTTAATAACTTCTTACTTCTACAAATTTAAGGTATTATTTTTCTGGCTGACCCCACTGTTAGATAGTTGACTGCTTCGGCCCGATTGTCGGCTGTCTGCACTTGCCTTTCATTATGCAGGCGGGCCAGAGGGCAAGAGCTGAGCTTACACATCCGCCGCTGCAAGGCATTGAGTCAAAAATCTCTCAGCTGGAATGCAAATGCCGTCCTGGCAAGTCAATAAATAAATTCAAACAATTTGACAACTTGCTCAATGGCGTTCCAAATTGTATTGCAGCCCAGGGGCTAAAAGGGGGAGAGAGGGAAAAAGAAGGAGGCGGAGTAGGAGTAGAAGAGAAAATTGTAACTGTAAGGTTGGTGCTATATTCAGAGTTCCTTTTGATTGTCAAATGGCGGCGGCGAATGGCGAATGGAACCCGATTGAACCTGATGTCGATGTCGTTGTCGATGTCGATGCTGATTCTGGGTGCGTGCCCAGCAATTGCGTTTGAGCGAATTTAAATTAAAGTGTCATTGAAATTGGCATCCCTTCAAACGAAATAAAATTTATAGTTTCGGCATCGCTTTGGTCCAAACTGTTTATTTCCATAGCTCCTTGTTGCTCTCTTGTTCTCTTCGTTCTCGTTCTCATTCTCGCTTCTCCTTTACATTCAGCTTTACGTATTTCAATTTCTGTAAGTGTTGAGTGTCGACACACTCACACACACACACACACACACATAGCCACAGACACACACGTCCAGCTTAGATTTATCACTTTTGATTTCGGCCACTCGACTCCGACTAACTTCGACTCGATTCGACTCCCAACTCAACTTCCATTGATTTAATACATTTACTTGCTTCCGACCCTCGTGCCACATTCATGTTCAATTCGGTTGCCTGTTCCGACTGTTTTGTTTGTGCCAAGCAAAAAAAAAAAATTTTAATTTAATTCTGTGCTCGTTGCCCGTTTTATCACATTAAAAACTTGCCTCCAATACTCAATCCAAAGAGTTTTCTCTTCTCTATGCCTAGCCAAATATTTCCCTATGATTTATGCAAAATGCAGACAGTTTTCTTGCTTTTCTTTTGTCTGTGGCGAAGACAAACATAAATTGTTGACCACAGTTTAAACATTTTGAAATAAAGAAAAGCAAAACGAAGCTTAAACTCGACATTGTTGCTTTTAAATTGGATGATTGTAATGTTATTACTTTATTTCGTAATTTATTTATTTGAAGTATTATTGTTATATTTTATGGCTGGCTTGTAATTATACTTGAATTCATTTCATTTCATTTGAGTTTACAATGTATTTGTTGAAAATATTATTGGTGTATTTTACTGCATTTTTAATTGGAGAATCAACTTTATTTGTATTTTATAATAGTTGACTTTGATAATAATATTCTTGTTATATTTAAAGGCATTATTAATTGACTCTGTATTTTATAAAAGTTGTGAGAAAATTTATTTTATTCGCATTTCATAATAGTTGCAAATTTGTAGTAGCGTTTATCAATTGAGCTGATAATTTATTTTGTTAGACAACCAACATCAAGTGAATAATTAAGTAAACGCAGCCAATAAAGTAAGAAAATATTTCAAAGATGTATTTTAAACTTTAATGTCAAAGTAAATTTTGTAAATGGTTTTGAATTTGAGCATTGTCTGGTGCTATAAGACAATTTTTTATTTTGTGATAAATTATTAGAACAACTAATTTCTGCATATTAAAATAATGAAAATTCGCTGCAGAACTCATAGTAAAATGTCCAATTAATGTATATTCTTTAATGAAAATAATTAACTAGTCTTCGACTCGATGTTAAGCTTCTTTATCAAGAAACTACTAACTTAACATAAAAAGAAAACTTCTTTATTATATAAATAACAATGGTCCTATAAGCGAAAAATGCAAATTCGTTAAATAAGAGAACTTTCCAATAATTTCAGTTTAACTGTCGAAAGTTTGTGATGGCATCAGAAATGTGAAGCTAAGTGCAAGGAACTGGAAATTGGGAAGTGAGAAACTTGAAGCAGATAACCATTTAGCTCAGTTTGCAGAACTTTATGAGCTATCAAACAAATCACTTGCACTAAAAGCTAGTGAAGCGTATCTCATTACCAGTTTTCGTCGCACAACTATTTTCGGTCAGCACCAAGTGCCATTCACCTCTTGCGAGTGGTTGTGTGTGTGTGTTTGCAAGTGTGTTGGTGTGTGTGCCATGCACTTAATTCCATAAACATTGCAGGAGTCAAGCTCTTGAGTCTGGGCAGCTGGCAAAAGTAGCCACAAAAGCCAACAGTTTGGAAAATAAACGAAAAAGACAATGCACATGAAAGCACAACTATTCGAAAAATACCTGCACACACACACACACACTCACAAACACACACACATATACATAATCATAGTGTGGGAGAGATACGCACTTTGTGGAGTATTTACGGCTAATCCAAAATGATGTGTCTGACTTCTGGCAATGGAGTTTTTCAGATGCAATGACCGCTGGCCAGACTTTCATTTCACCTTCAAAATGAAAAGTTTTCGCACGGCTTTTCTGTGTGTTCTTTTTGGGGTATTAAACATTATAAAAAACGGTTGGAAAAAGTGCATTCTGTGTAAAGCGGAAGTCGTATTTTTCATTTATGAGTTACAAAGCGGAAATGAAAATAGAAAACCATAAAAGTGTCACCGTCCTCCTTCTTCTGCCCGATGATCCTTGCCCCCTCTGGCATTTGTGCGGCACTTGTAAGTCAAAAACACAAAGCGCAAGTCACAAGGATACACCAGGATACACATCACATGACCCAGCCATGATTTTTTTCTCCTATTATTTTGCAATACTTTTTTTTGTTTTGTTTGTTGTCTGTCTCGTAGTTTGCTTGAATGGTTTTCAATGAGCTCTGGTTGTTGTTGTTGTTGATGTCGCTGTTGCTGCCAGCAGCAAACACTGCAATTTTCTTATAAAATTATAATGTCCAGCAAGAAGATTTCTTTTATGCAACAAAAATTGAATGACTCTCTCTGTCTCCTGGCCATTGTTGTGTCCTCGTTGTTGCATGAATGTCATCATATCCCTGTCTCCGTTTTCTGCCTCTTGTCTTCTGCTCCTTGCATTGTCTAATGTGATATGTAAACGTGATTGCCAAGCAGTTTACTTTGTAGTCGTTCAGGTAAAACTGACACACATAGCATACACACACGTAGAGATACAACCCTGAGGCATCTTGACGAAATTAAAAAAAAAACTCATCCTTCACTTGCATTATCTGCTTTATATGCCATGTCCAAGCCAATCAATGGCAATTAATCTTCAGCTCGTGTGTGTGTGTGATTGTGTGTGTATGTGGTCCTTCAACTAATTTATTTGCTTATTAAATTATGTCTTGACTTTTTATTACATTTGCCTCAAGTGCAGAATGAAAGTTAGTTGCAATTTCTCAAAGCATTCCATAATTTACCTCAAATAATCAAATTACACAATAGTTGCAATTGATTTGGCCTAAATCTGGTTATGTTGTACAGTAAATATAATTTTAATAAATATTGTTCAACATAAATTATGTGAATTCAATGTGCAAGAATTGTTTTGACTGCTGAAGAATTATAACTGCATCATTTAGATTCTTGACAAAGAAGTTGCAATCAGATTTAAAAGGGTATTTAGAAATACTTTTGTAGGTCAAAACGCTTATTTAGTTGCTTTGTCCGATAATCTGGTATATTTTGTACTCTATTGTATATTTTAATGTAGTCGTTGGTATAAATCAGTATTTTTGCGGCATATCCAATACATTTAAGAATAATATCGCACGGTTTCGATTTTATTAAAAATGGGTACAAAAAAGGCGGTTGGTATTTTTTATAGTATTTTTGAGATATATTAATTTGGTATATTTAAAATATTATACCGCTTTCGTTCGTTTTTTTTTTTCAAAATTCGTAGCTGGAATCTCATAGTCGAGCACACTCGATCCTTTTTACTTCTTTCAATTTCGCTACTGAGTTGAATTTAGCATTGAATAATTATTGTTCTTCCCCTTCACTTCGATTTAACATACAACTAAAGTTCTATAACACAAGTGTGGTTTGCCATTTCGTTTAACCTCTTCAATATAGTAACTATAAACTATGCCCAACTTGACAGCAACTCGATCACATTACTGCTGTCAATTAGCTGGAGAACAAGCCCGACAGCCTGAGCATTAGAATAATATGTTCGCTAGCCACATTCGCCCAGACGTTTCTAGCCATTAATGGGATGGGGCGGGAGGAGTGAGGCAAAAGGGGTTAATACCGCAACTGAGACCCGAATTGAGAGCGAAGCGAAGTTGGGGAACAGACAAACGCCATTAACTAGTTGGTAGCAACAACTTTTCACATTGTTGCCGCTGGGCTTACAGACACGGCTCGCAGGACACACACAGGACGCAGGAGCAGGAGCGAAGCATTAAGGCACACCTCGGCGGCAGCATAACGAGCGACATCGGCAGCGACAACGACAACAACAACAGAAACAACAGTAACAACGACTGCCACAGCCGCAACACAATAAACACTGAGGCCGGCCAACAACATGAGCAGCTGTAGTGGAAGTAGAAGTGGCATCATCAGTATGAGGCATGCGGCATGGGGCATGAGGCATCATCATCAGCAGTGGCAGCAACATCGTGCTATTATCAACATCATCAGCTATTGTCAAAGTTTGGCGCATTTATTTGGTTGCTCAATCAGCGCCCAAAGCGCTTTTGCTTTCGCCGTGGCCTTTGCCTTCGTCTTCGCTTTGGATGCGGCTACATCGTTTTTGTCTTCTTCTTTTTTGTGTGTGTGCTATCAAAGCGCCAAAAACTCAAAACCCCACCTGCGCCGCAGCCGCCATTTACAATAATTACCATCAAATGAACAAACAAACTTTTGTGCCGCTTGTTCTCTGGACTAGCAAAGTGCCGGTGACCCCCGACCTCGAATGAAATCTACAACATTGTCCCACGACTCTCACTCCCCACTTATAATAACACTGTGCTACACAAAAATGGTATCAAGAATTATAATATAATTAAAAAGAACTAAAGATAATGCGAATATTTTCCTTAAGTTTAAAATATTAAAAAATTCGACAAATAATTAAAAAAATCAGTCCAAGAATGGGAATACTTATTATAATACAATTTAAAAGAACTAAAGATAATGCGAATATTTTCCTTAAGTTTGAAATATTAATAAATTCGACAAATAATTTAAAAAATCAGTCCAGATAATGTAAATATTCTCTTCTAGAAAAAAGTAAAGGAACGAATACGGTATTTCTAACTACTAAAATGATGTAGCAAAATATTAATTTCAAAGCATAAATTACGTAAAGACATTTAATCTCTTCAGCTGACAAATAAATTTAGAAAATTCCGAATATCAAATCGTATAATTGGGCTTTTCTGATACAAATAACATTTGGTTTAATATTGCACTTAAGTGATTTTAATCTTTACCTAAAGCAATTGTAATTTAAATTGGATTCTAAAAACTATTTAAGAAATCTGTTAAATCTTTAAAGTACAAGAATTTCGTATTAAAATATTCTGTAGAGTGTTGGCAAAGTCAAAAGCAAAAGCGCAGGCGGCGCTTTGGGAGTTAGAGCTTCATAGCTGGGACGCTTATCGCGCAGCAAGCATCACTCAAAAGTTTTCTTCTCTCTTCGTTTTTTTTTTGCCTTGTGTTCTTCTTCTTCCTTGTCCACGATAGGTTAGGTAGGACCGGCTGCCCCTGTACGGGGCAAAGCATAGACCAGTGGAGGTCCGTAGCTGTACCGGTAGCTTATCTACGTCTCAGAAATCGCGCAGTATGGATGCATTTTTGGCAAAAGCCAGCAGCATCCTAGGAGATAGCCGTGAGACGTCCCGAAGATCGTTGTGGCACGGCGAATTAAGGTATTTCAACCGGAGTCGGGATAACGCTGGGCATCTACAGAGAAGATGCTCAAGTGTTTCCTTAACCCCGGGTTCGTTGCATTTCCTGCACTGATCACTGTTCGTGATGCCCAGCTTTACAGCATGGACAGCTGACAGACAGTGGCCAGTTAAAATGCCTAGCATTAGCCTGCAGTCTTTCCTTGAAAGCTGCATGACGAATTTGGTTAAGTTTTTGTTAGTAGAGGCACACATCAGCCTTGCAGTTTTGCACGAGTTGGCATTACGCCAGCTCGCGTCCCACTGAAGTCTAGAGCGCACCTCAATTTCACTGCCTAGAGTTCGCAGGGATATCGGAACATTGCACATGTTACCGACATCGAGCCCCACACCCTCTTTGGCGAGTGTCTGCGATCTCGTTGCCATCGATGCCCTGGTGGCTTGGGATCCAATAGATACGCACGACCGCAGATGCGTTCAGCGACTCTATTGCTCTTCTGCTGTCCAGGACAACTTTGGACTTGACCACATCCGAGTGCATTGATCTTATTGCAGCCTGGCTGTCAACAAAGATGTTAATAGAGGTGTGATCACGCTGTAAACCCCGAGCCAATTCGGCAGCCTTGCCAATGGCAAAGACTTCCGCCTGGAAGATGCTGCAATGGTCTGGGAGTTTATAGGATTGTTTGGAGACCGGGTCCGGGCAGTATACGGCCGCTCCGACACCATCATCCATCTTCGAACCGTCGGTGAAGAGGTTGAGGGCTTCGGGAATGCATAACCCTTCCCGCCAGCACTCCGGTTCCAAGAATATAGTGTTAATATGGTCAGTACTGGTAAGGGGGATAGTATAGTCCAAGTCTCTACTAGTCTCCCTACCAATGGCGCTGTGACCATAGCCTAGCAGACCCAAATTGCCAGTTGCGGCAATCCGTAGGGACGATTTTGCGGCTATGGATTGCGCGTATAGGTTTAATGGTTCGACACCAGCTATTACCTCGAGGGCTTTAGTTGGCGTCGACCTGAGAGCGCCTGTGATACACAGTAGCGCTTGACGCTGTGTCCTTTCCATGATGGATAGGTACGTCCTTTTTTCAGTGGCCTGCCACCACACTAGAACACCGTAGGTGAGGATAGGGCGAACAACTGAGATGTATATCCACCGCATTAGATTAGGAGAGAGGCCCCAAGTGCAACTAAGCATCTTTTTCGCCATGTACAAGGCTCCGGTGGCCTTCTTCACCCTTTCTAACACATTGAGCTTCCATGTCAGTTTGCTGTCCAGGACCACACCTAGGTATTTTACTGCTAGGCTCGGCTTTAGCATAGTGCAGCCTATTTTTGGGGGACCACGCAGGTACCTTATACCTCTTCGTGAAGAGGATAAGGTCCGTTTTATCCGCGTTAATGCTGAGCCCGGCTGATTCGGCCCATGCTTTAACTTCCCGCAAAGTAAGTTCCATTACGGAACTAAGGGTGGTTGGGCATTTCCCAGTTATCAAAATGCTTATGTCGTCAGCATAGGCAATTAACTTGGGGGCCCGTCTAGTAAATTTTAGAAGTAGGCTATTTACGACCAAGTTCCAAAGGAGAGGCGAGAGAACCCCACCCTGGGGAGTGCCACCTCGCACTACCTTTGTAATGGCCGCATCGCCCCACGTAGCCACCACCCGCCTGTCACAAAGAAGGCGGTTGACCCATCTGTGGATCGCTGGTGCCGTGTTAATTGAGGTAAGGCCCTTCATAATAGCATCAGTGGTGACGTTATTGAAGGCGCCTGAAATGTCAAGAAATGCACCCAAGGCATATTCTTTATAGTGGTCTGCTTTTTCGATGGAGGCTACTAGAGCATGGAGAGCAGTCTCAATGGACTTGCCCTTTGTATACGCATGCTGATTTGGGGACAACAGATGCATTGAGTTGCTTCTGATGTGCAAATCAAGTAGCTTTTCCAATGTTTTTAGCAGGAAAGAGGTTAGGCTGATATGCCGAAAGTCATTTGGGACCACATGACTGCATTTGCCCGCCTTGGGCAGGAAAATGACTTTCGAGGTCCTCCAAAGAGTGGGGATATGACCCCATGCGAGGCACGCCGAATAGATGCCCGATAGCCACGGAACAATCGTGGGCTTGCTGGCTTGCAGCATTGCTGGCGAAAGTCCATCGAGACCGGGCGACCTGACCTTCGCAAAGGAGTCGATAGCCCAAATTATTTTGTTATCTGTAATTAGACCGGCAGGGGGTCTCATAACTGGGAGACTAGGAAAGAGCTGCCAGTCACTGTTCTCTATTCCAATACATCCCGGGAAATGAGTTGAGAGCAGTGCTTCAAGAGTTTCAGCACTGCTCTCCGTCCACGCTCCATCGCCCGACTTGAGCAGACTAGGACTGGAAGCCTGCTTGGACAGCAGCTTCCTCAGTCTGGAGGTGTCTTTGATGTTATCCAGGTCCGAGCAAAAGGTTCTCCATGAAGACCTTTTGGATGATCGGATCATCTTCTTGTACGACTTCAGGAGAGACCTATACTCGTCCCAGACATATTCGTTGTCCGCCTTCTTAGCAAGTTGAAACATGCTAGTAAGCTCCCCACGTAGCGATGAGAGATCTGGGTTCCACCAGGGTGGCTTCGATCTTCTCGTCGGTCTTGAGAGTCTACAAGATTGGCGAAACGCTGAAAGTAGTCCTGCTGAAAGGACATTGACAGTAGTTTCTAGGTCCTGTACCGAGTTGATGTTACCCGGCGAACCAAGAGACTTGGAAACAAGGCTAGAGAATTTCGCCCAGTTCGTGTTACGGGGATTTCTGAACGGCTGAGCCGCAGGTGCCCTGTTAAAAGGAATAGTAAATTGAATGTACTTATGGTCCGAGAAGGAGGGTCTATCCAGGACCCTCCACTCTTCAACATTGGTACACTCAGTTGAAATCGTTAAGTCCAGCACATTACTGGAGGTGGGACCTACATAGGTAGATACCTCACCCCTGTTGGCTAGTCTAAGCTTATGGTTAAGGATAAAATCAAGAACTGACTCACCCCTGTCGTTGATGTCGGGACTTCCCCAGACGCTATGGTGGGCGTTGGCGTCCGTTCCGATAATAATATGCTTATTGGAGGAGCAGACCATGTCCACCAGCCTCCGCAGCTCGTCAGGTGGAGCCGGCTTGTCGTGGGCCATATAACAGGATGCCAGCAGCAAACATCCTTCACGGCTCTCCAGCACCACCACGGTTAGATCGTCATTGCTGTAATTAGGTAATAGATGAGCTTTTAGCCCCTTCTTTACAAGGATGGCAGTTCTCGATCTGCTTACCAATGTCGGGACGTATAAATCATAGTTGGGCGACTTCAGTCCAGCCACCGTGTTGCCCGACGCTATCCACGGTTCTTGGACCAAAGCCGCGTAGGCGGACACTTCCTCCAGGGCAAGGAGTAGCTCCGCCGAAGCCGTTTTGGATTTATGGAGGTTGAGTTGCAGCACACTCATTAGAGGTTAGCAAACTCGCGGGGGGGGGCCCGTCTGCATGGACAGTTCCTCCCCCACCTCCTCCGTCTTGTCAGTCAGGCTGAGGTTCTGGGTGGCGTCGGTCACGCTCTCGAGACCGAGATCTGCCTCAACCTCCCCTAACCTCAGCGTGTGTGTGTCCTGGTCGTTGGGATGACGTTTTTTGAGGCGAAGGTACACGCTCCCTAAGCCCCACGCCATCTTCCCATTGCGCTTGTATAGCAGATCCTCGGCCTCCTTGTTGATCTGAATGATCACGTGCTGCCCACCACTGGGTAAAGGTTCATCAACCTTCAGCACGGACCAATCACTCGTCGGTATGGCCGGGTTCTGCTTTTTTAAGCAGCTGAAGCGCCCGCTCTCCCTGAACAACTATTGGGAAAAGGACTTTCGCCTTCGGCATGGACGGAATATTATTCCTGTCCACCACGTCCAGCTTGGCCCCCTCCCACAGCCCGTCCAGTTTGGGTACGGTCGCTTGCAGCCACTGCAATGTTGGGTCGTCCTTGCATGTCAGGATCTTGACACCATTCAGCCAGCCAGTGCCTTCGAATGTAGGCATTGGACTGTCTGGGACATTCTCCATCCTGACAAACAGTGCGTCGACCAGCTTACTATGGGTCAACCGCCACCGCTCTGCAGACATTTTCCCGTTAGGGTCCCCTCTGTCTATGAGAGCAACGGCGAGATGCCGCCTGGCAGTTTCAGCAACCGTTGCTCTCTGTTTCGTTTTGTTCGAGTCCGAGTTGGTGGAGCCAGGTGCTCGCAGCTTCTTGCTCACTGGAGCCCCTTGCTTGGGACTCTCAGCGGACCGTTGGCGCTTGCTTGCCATGGACTCCACCTTGTTGTTGGCAGGGCCGGTAGAACCGGTCTGCACTTTAGTGTCTTTTGGAAGGGGGCTAAGTTGGTTTTCCCGCATCCACGTGTTGGCCCAGGCAAGCCTCTCCTGGTCCTTGACGGACAGGTTAGCTACGCCACTGAGCCTTGCGTGAATACGGGTCGCCGCCCTATTTTTGGCCTTCTCCTTCAGCCCCCCCGTGCCCCGCTGCGCAACCTTGGAGGTGCTGGCGATAGGCAGGGGTGACTGAAGAGGATGATGTCGGCTCAATTTTCCAACATTTGAACATTAGGCCGCTGAGGATTAACAATAAGGGGAGAGAGTTTGGTGTACTCGGTGCTCAGCTTATGCTGGAGGCTAAGTGAAGTTAATGAGGATAAGGAAAGGGGGCAGGCAGGCAGGCAGGCAGGGGGCAGAGCTTGTTTGAAATGTTGCAGCTTGTCAACTCTGCTTAATGTTTTGAGCCATTCAAAAAGAGCGAAGCACTTATGAAGTATTTGAGTATTTGCATTGCAGTCATTTTGATGCCACTTGAAAGGGCTCAAAGTTGTGGCGCCGAGTAATGCAAACATTTAAATAAACAACGACAAGGAGAAGGAGAAGAAAGGAAAGCAAAGCTAATTAAATAATTGATGCATGAAATAGCTGCGAAATCTGTACATCACACATCGAAGTTGGCATTTTGCAGTCAAACCGCAAATTAATTAATAAATACAAAACCGAAAGGCGCGTCACAAGAGGTTGTTGCAAGGACAGCATATGTGAGGCAAGGTAAGACCAGTTAAAGCTGATTTCAATTAAAAAACCACAACAAAGTCAAGATGCTTTTTAAACGCAGCATCTCGCTGACACTTCAAGTAGGTTTCCTACTTAATTATAAGTCAAGATAGACTGTCAAAAATCCAGCAATTAAAACAAGCCAAATTTTTAGCTACTAGTTGCTGTTTTGGGTGGTGTCAACGTAGCAAGTTATTTAATTAACGCGATTAGACGTGATGATAACTCATGTTGAAATTAAAATCTCAAAGGGGGCGGCACACATATGTACGTAAATATTCCCACATTTCTCGCCTCGCAATTTATGGAGCCCAAGTGTTTGCCCCACTGTGCACAGTGCACGTCGCATATGCAGCATCTTAAGTCTCAACTAAGCTCACGTGAGACGTGTGAGTGTATGTGTGTGTGTGTACTTGTTTTATGTGCCTTGTAAATATTTATGCACCCGTTAATGACGAGGCGAGAAAGCGCCTCCTCGAAGCAGGCTGCCAACTGTGAACTGCGAACTGTGAACTGCCAACTGCCAGCTAAGAGCTGCCAACTGCCAAGAGGCTCTTTGAAGGTCGAAACTGTACTAAGCGATGCGAATTGCAGTCTACTTTAAGACAAATATCTCTGTGCTTGCCTGTTTGTGCTTGGGTTTAAGATCTTGAGTCATTAACTGCACACATTTTATGACTAACAAATTTACGCTAAAGATGTACATTGAAGAAGGAAGCTCGACTTGATATTGCTCTACAACCGGAGTTAAAAGCAGATAATCAAAAATATAGATAAATAATTACATAATAGCATTTTTTTATATGGAAGATATTAGCAATATGCATAAATAAAAACATGAAAATATATTATAGTTGATATTATAAAATATATATTTAATAAAATAATAAAAATAAAGAATTGACTTACCTTAAAAAATTCACTTTTAAGTACTTTATGCTCGCACCTTTGTTTACGTTTTTAAATTCACTTTACTGTTTTTACGTTTACTTTTCCGTTGTGATCTTTATTTCACTCCGTTTACGTATCAACGACGTATTCACGACGAATCGATACGCAATTGAACTACATTCTTTTACTCACGATTTCATTTACTCACCACAAAACCGATACCGAAACCGATACGCGATTGATCAGTACTTAACAAAAGCACTCAGTTCTGTTTTGCGTTTGTTTTCTTTTGTCACCAGCTGCTATTTCTTTTATGAGCACACGATCTTTTATTTATTTTTTTGTTCTCCACTCCTTGCAGCATTTTTCTAATTTCTTACATTCATAATCACTACTCAATAGAGCTTTCTTTTTTGCACCACGTCAAGCTTTGCTCTATTGAGATTCACTTTTATATTGACCATTCTTTCTTGCATAGGAAAAAGCTTTTTGGCATTGATATTCACTTTTGTAAAGCTTTCATTTTATCACAAGAACAAGCATTGCTGTACTTATATTCGTTTTTTTTTTCACGCGCTTTGTTGTTGTTGCTTTGCTTGTTTTACCGCCTTTTAGTTGTGTCAATTAATAGCTAGTTTGTTGCTTTAATTGAAATGCAATTTATTACGCAATTACTTGTTGTTTATAAAGCGCTATTAACACATTACTTTCGATTGCTTTTGCTGTATTTGTTGTTACCGAAATTTACTCGCGCACTTGAAACTTCGCTGCACTTCACTCACGCACGTCACTTGCCAAATCAAACTGAAGACGGCTGTCCGCGCACAGCCTAATTAAGTTGTCCCCTCTCTTTACATTACGTGCATACGCTCTCTTTCCATATGCTCTCTTTCCATATGCTCTCTTGCATCAGATCATCTTCCATTGTTGTGCTTAGTTGTCAAATGCATGTGCATCACAAAGCGGAACTGAAAAGAGAGTTGATACACAATGCTTATTAGTATTAGGTCAACTGCAATGCACTCTTTGTACTTTTGTTGCTTTTCCATTGCGTAGGGTGGAAGTTAAGCTTTTGCAAGCAATTGAAAGTGCTTAGACACGTAGCAATGCTTTGCTGAGAATAGTAATACATAGGTAATTGAAAGCCATAATCTCTGGCTTGGCAGAACAACAACTTCGCAAACAGCGAGAGAGGCAGAGTTGGAGCGAGAGGGGCGAGGAGGCAAGGAGGCGTAGCAAGTGGTCCATTGGGAGTAGCCAAAAAAAACATAAATTCAGCCGTAAAAGAGCATTTAAGATAAGCTTGCATTTATGGTCGTTAAAATTCAAAATGGCATTTAAAAACAGCACGACGTCCTCCAACTGCATGGCAATCATACTCCACTTCCCCCAATCTCCTGCTCTACTTGTCGGTTGCAACGGATGCGCCAAGTAAAAAGCGCGCCATTTGGCTAATACGCTAAATATTCAAAATCACATTGGCTATGAAGAGTGAAGAGTAGAGTGGAGAGGGTGATGGGGAGGGGAGGGGGAGGAGATCGGCGCCACATAGCGACATGCGGGCATTAAACAAAATTTTATGTTGGCAGCGAATAGCGCAGCGCAACAGCATTTGGCTGTATATCCTCGGTTCTGAACTCAATCCCCCCCGACACCAACTCCCCGCTGGTCCAATAGCTGTGCACTTTATGCTCTCCGCGATAGCAGTTTAACGTCATTGACGTTAATTTGTGCCGCCAGGTGGCAGCACCAACAACGAACAGAACGACACAAAAAAAAAAAAATAAATAAAGAGTATGCTCGATATGACATTGAAGTGAAAGAGCACCACAAACATCATCATAACGGTGCACACACATCAGCGGCAACCTCAATTTCTGCTGACTTCTCTTCTCATCGTTACGCTCGATTGGTTGCACAATTTCATTAAGGGCTTATGGCTGCTGCCAACCCACGGCCACAAGCAGAGACCCAGCAAAGCAAAGTCAAGCCAAGCCGTTGAAGCCAACTGAACACAAATGCGACTACGAAATGTTCAAGCTCTGCTCTGCTCTTCGCTCCTCTCCTCTCTTCACTGCTGGCTTCGACCAACAAAAAAATGCATTGCTGTACTTGCTTTCAGCTTTAGTTCGCTCTTCCTCTCTTCTGCCTATCTATCGGTCCATCTCCCTCACACTACTGCGATGTGTCAACATAGCTGTATTGTCAGTCAGTCACTCGCATCATTTGGGACAGTTGTTAAATTATGAACTTCTGCAATAAAAGGTGAATGGGGTATGCTAAAACTGTAGTAGAAATAGGAGAAAATATTTTGAAAACTTAAAAATTGATAAATTTTCAAATTATATATTAAAAAAATAATTAACATAATATTAAAATTAGATAGTAAGATAAAGTATTTTATGTAGCTTGAAAGGTTACTTTAGTTGAAAGCAAGAACATGGAACGAATGTTTAAATAAGTGAAAAATGAATTTTTGAAATAAGAATGATTTTAAAGATCTATTTATTTTTTGCAATATTTTTATAAAGGAAGTCAACAATGTATTCAACAATTTGTTAACACGGTATCTTTCAATCAATATAATTCCTATGCTTAGGTTATATTGAAATTGACAAACATTTATTAGCCAATCATTACAGGAATGCCTGACATATTTTCTGTTTGTGGTTTTGTGGTCACTCGTTTTTTTTTTTTTTTGGCATTTGCGGAATTGCATTAAAATTAGTTTGTGCCTCGGGTGCAATGCGCTTAAACCAAAAGGACATGCATAAAAGTATTTGTGTGTGTATGTGTGTGCGTCTGTGTGTGTCACTGGGTTGTCAAACGAGTGCAAATAGTAGCCATAGAAAGTCGCCTATTGGCGCCGTTAGTCAACCATGGAATAAATTGAAATTTGTTCGCGAATTTATTGTGTTGAAGCTTTTGGAACTCAAATACAATAATTTTGTCATCACTCGAAATAATATCTAGGAAAGCAAATATGTAAATATGCTTAATAAAAAGCAATGCACCTAAGAAAAATGATATTCGATTTATTTTCTATTTCATTTGAATTATCTTTTCTTATTATTGTAATTTATAAAGAAAAATAGATAAAAAAATACGATACACTGAAAAGAATTTGCAGAAAACTTTTATTACTTTCTCTAGAAAATAGATTATTAGAAAGGCTATCTACATATATTCCCTCGTACTGATGAATAAACGATTTCGTAAAATAAACTTAAAGCATGGGAAGAAAATGTGTTAATATTTCATTAAAATTGATACATTATTTTGAGCTCTTTTGGGTAAAAAAAGAATTAAGTTGCTTCAGAATGTTCTTAAGCATTTGTTTTGGAATTGAATTGAACATTTGTTAGCTCCAAAAATGTATTAATAAATTATTATTTAGACATGCAAATTGACTCCATAGTGCAATATTACATAAATATAATTTTTTCGGACTGCGCACAAAAGTATGCCACACATAATGCCATGAAATGCCTTTGAAGTGTTTGGCGAATGAGTGAGCATGTGAGTGTGTGTGTGTGCAAGTGTGCGTGTGTGCGTGTGTGAGTGTGTGTGTGTGTTATTCATGGCAGCAATGCTTTTGCTTTTTGCGGCTTTTGGCATGCCACAAAAGATATGCACTAACCGATGCCACCACTTTACAAATTTATGTTATGGACCATGGACCTCTGTCTCTCTGTCTCTGTTTCTCTTTCTCTGTCTCACTGTCTCTGACCAAGAGTCTTCCTGTCTGCCTGACATGCTCGCTGTGTCTTTCTTTGCCAGTCTGGCCTGTTTTTTTTTTTTTTGGCAAGCAATTGAAAACTTGTTTCAACCAGAGCGCCACTTGGCCAATAAGTTTTTAAACGCTCTGGCAAACGCAGCAATGGCAATGGCAACAATTTACGGCGACTCCAAGTGGAAATTCAAAATACATGTGTCCAAAATAAATAATCGTCGAATGGCAACATCTAAGTCTCTCTCTCTCGCTTCCTCTCTTGAACTCGCTTTGTCTGTCTGTCTTTTTGCGAGTGTTTGAGTCTGCATCAACACCATTTGTCCTTTGTCAACGAACAATTGAATGCAATGACTTTTGCCAAATTGATTCTCAACAGCATCTCGAGTAGACGACAATGAGAGCGAGCGAGAGACAGAGAGCAACAACTGTGAAAGGCAAACACATACACACACACACAATGAAAGCCAAGGCGCTTCACAGTCTGTAAAGTTTTACACACACAAAACATACACAAACATACACACACATGCACACACATTCTTTTCTTGAGTGTGTTTGTAAGACGTGTCGCATGTGTTCGACTGCATTTCGTTTGCTTAGCCTTGGCTTGGGCCAAAATAAATGGCATATTAAGTATACGCTCAGTGGCACCTGTGACTGCAGCACACACAAATTGAATGCAACTTCGGTTCTGCTGCTATGCTATAAATTTCATATGCTCTCAATTGCATTTTCCTATTAAACACTTCCACAGCTGGGAGTATCATCATCTTGTTTGCTATTTGTCCAAATGAAACGTGCTCATGACACTCGTTAATTGCTGATTATAAACATTTTACTTAACAAACACAAGCATTAGATATCGATTAATTTGGGAATGCATTGAAAATAATTACCAAAATTTTACTACACAAAAGCTTAGGTGTGAAAGGAACAATAAATTTAGAGAACTTAATACAACAGGCTTTTGGAATATCAAAGGCAGAGTTAACTTCAATATTATCAAGTATACGTAATATTTAATATGATTAAAAAGTGTATTCTATATATAATTTTTAATGAATTTAAGAAGTGCTGCTTCGAGAAGTAATGAAATATATTGCATGAAATTAAATTTTAAACGTATAAGTAACAATTTTTAGAACTCATTTATGATATACCATTTTAAACTCTTTATTCATTTCATTTATCTACCATGCTGCAAATAGTTTCACAATGCTCCAGTTGTTTTTCTTAATATGATTATTATTATTATTATTACTACTACTATTAATATTATTATAAGAATTCGACTAAGTACTACATACAAATCAATATTAAATCGTTTATATTAACCATTGTTGTCTTTACTTATATTTTGTTTATTAACTGAATTTCCATTGACAACATTTATATTTACCCTTGCCACATATTGATGTAAGAATTATGATAAAATTTATCAGGTAATAATTTATCAAATGCTGTCATAATTTAGTTGAGTTGTTATTGGCGAGGGGAGGCGAGGGGAGACGAGCCGAGGGGTGGCAATTTTTCATCGAAATGTCAGAGACAGCGATGGCGAAATCGACAATCTATGGAGAGTTATGAAGCTGTTTACCTTAAGGCAATTCAGCCTTGCCCCTTTTATCGCAGTCTCTCTATCTAGTACTTATCTCTCTCTTTCCTTAGGTCTCTAGTTGTCTCTCGCTCTGTCTGCTGGGCTGTCTCTGTGTGTCTCTGGTTGCATGACAAATGGCATTGCCGCAGTCTATTATTAATAGGAATGTATTAGCAGGGCGCCTGTTCCATTTATCGCACATGTTAAATGCTTCAAATGGCACTCGAGGGAACTATATAGAAAAATGTACTCCTAAACTGCCAAGGACATCACACACAGAGAGAGAGAGAGAGAGAGAGTAGCTTCTTTTTACTAAAAATGTAACTGTCATCGGCATTTGGTTAATTAATTACACCACAAATATTGGAGAGTAGAGTGGAGAGCATATGTCTATTAGCACATATTATTAAGCACTTTGCTTAACAACCATTTTTTTCTGCTTGTTGTGGATTAAAATCACTCCCCAGCGTGTTCTTAGCACGATTTGTGCCACTTGTCGGCAATTTGTGTCGCAAAATACCAAAAAAAAAAAAAAACAACTAAAAAGTTTTCCATTGAATCTCGTTCTCTCTCTCATTTGGCTTTCTCTGGGTGCCCATAAAAGTGCTCGAGGAGCATTTCCTTGAGACCCACACTTTCCAATTAAATTCATTACACCTTCTTCCGAGTAGTCCTGTTTAATTTCCAACAAACACTAAGTCATTTCCGGCCAAACGGCCTTTCCATTACCCAGATTATCATTTGAATTTCTCGCTGGCCATGGACAATTTTTTTTGTTGTGTTTGGTCTTTGCGCACGTGCCAACTGAATTTGCCGCTTCCATTCTTTTGACAACAAAAAAGTTGACAAAATAACGCAACTGTTTGAAGAGCGAGCAGGAGGGAGAGAGAGAGGGGAGGGGAGGCAGCCTGAAGTGTGGAGACATTCAAAAGGTAAATTTCCAGGGTGCCTAGCAGATGCTTTGTTTCCTCTCACTCAGTGAATTATTTTCCACCTAAATTGGGTGTGTTTTCTATTATTGCCAAAGACTTCCGGCGTGACGCAGCGTTTCTGTCAGCGTGCTGGCAGCAACAACAACAGCAACAACAACACCAACACCAGCAACAACAAACATTTCGAGGGCAGTCACTTGTTTCAAGACTTTTCAAGTTATTTTAAATTCGAAACGTGGGTCGCACGGAACATGGAGCATGGACAACAACTTCGCCACTTGCTACAAAATATTTGCCTTTTTTCACTTTTATTTCCTTTTTCTTTTTTTTTTTTTTTTTTTGTTTGTTGGTTTAGTGTATGTGATTTTTGCACCAGTGTGACCAGCTTAGGCATTGAATGTTTTGTGGTGGGGCAAAAAGGATGTGCGGCCAGCTGCAGGATGTTGTCACGGAAATTAAACGCATTTTAATCGCCATCCAATGTTTTTTTCTTAAATTATTTTCACATTTTGGCACCTTGATGGGATTGCCAGCTAAGTGAGATTTGTGGTCTCAAATATTTAGCATTAAAGGCACAAGTCAACAAATACTTCAAGTCATTAAGTAATTTGTGTAAGCTTACATCAATATGCAATGTAAATTGTACAAAAATGGACAAGAAACTTATGTCAATTATAAAATTCTTATACGATTTTGGTACATACAATATGAATTATAGTTTTCATGATTCCTGATTTGGTTGAGATCAGATAAAAATTGTCGAAGTTATTAAAAAAATTCTTTTGTATGGGCAAAAATACCAACTAACTACGGGTCTTAGTAGCTTTGGTTAACAATTTGGTATATTTTGCATTCTATGGTACATTTTGAATGTAGTACGATATCAATATACCACGTATAGTTTTTGGTATATTTTTAGTATTTTTGCGTTATATTTTAATGTTATTCAAAAGGGGTAGAAGGTATCTCATAGTCGAGCACACTTGACTCTAGCTTTCTTGTTTGTTACTAATTTGAACCTATATCATTTTGAATTTATTATAGAGATTGACTAAAACCTGAATTGACTTACAATTCAAGAGTTTGAGCTTTCATTTAAATGTTTAAATTATAAAATACAAAAGCTGTTAGAGCACAAAATTTAAAACATTAAATTTGATTGTCCCATGATGAAATAAATAAAATGCATTTTAAGCACAGCGCGCAACATATATAAAAATATTTCTTTCAGCAGATTTTCACAAAACAATGTTCTTCTATTTCAAATATAATTTTGGACACCTTCAGAATGTACATTTTTCTAAAATAAAATCATAATCATAATCAACAAAATATTCTTATTTCAACTAAGGTGAATTTATATTGAATGGAATATAAAATATATTTTTGAACTTCAATTTTGAACTCTTTATTTTTATTTGAGCAAAATGTATAATCATCTGAAATTTTTGCAATTTTTATTTCGTTTTAATGTCTTTATGATTATTTAAGAATATCTTATTAAAATGGACACAGAATTTGAAATCGCCAGGTAATTAATTGGCTGCTTCTGCTTCTGCAATCAATTTCTGCATTTTGACAAGTCATAAATGTCGCACTGCAGATAGTGAGAAAAGTGAAAGTGAAAAGGAGAACGAGTGAGAGAGAGATGCAGAAAGTGAGAAGGAAGCGGCAATGTAATTCACAGCATCCTGTTGATTATTTGTCAATTGACAAAGTGTTGCAAGAAAGTGCAGCAAGTCGTAATTGATCCACTTGGAAGCTGGCCTTCGCGACAACGAGATACACCACAGTAAGTTGAATAGGGAAAGGGAATTGCTGAGAGAGAGAAGAGAGTGAAGAGAGGTGGCCTTATAGAAGGGAGAGGGAGAGGGGGAGGGGTTTCCATAGTCATGGCAATTTTGTTTAGAAACTTTTAATTAGTGTTGCAAAAGTTTTTCAATTAACACCACCTGCACTACTATTTATTTAGCTTGACTCGACGTCGTGAGCTGAGCTGAACTGCTTTTTCTTCTTCTTCTTCTGCAACAATTTGGCGCTGTTGTTGTAGCCATTGTTGTAGCTGTCAACTGTAAATTATAAAAATATTTTTGTACTTGCCGTGTACAATGTTTGTTGCTGTCGTTACGACGCTGAAAGGTTGTGGAGAAAAATGTTTGCTACAGAACGAACGCAAGCATTAAATAATTTACTACTGGCGCCCTCTGTCGCCCAGTGGCTCCATTCATTAATACGCTTGGCCCCAATACAACATCGGAGACGTCGGATATTGCGGCCAGCCACCATTATGAAACATTTTCTAATTGATTTTTACTTATGCCGCCGTTCGTGTGCCTCTCGGATTGTAATTTAATACAAATTGCCCAACTTTTGACAGCTGAAACAGTTGCCAGTTGTTTTTAATATTAATTAGCCAAACGATGATGGAGAAGCAAACTCAGCCTCAGCTTTCAAATCGCAAACGAGATGACAATCAACTGTGACAATTTACTCGATTAAGCTGTGCTGCAGCAGCCCTTTGTGGTTATTGCATAATTAACCAGACCGCATCAATTCTATTATATTCTCCATTTACATACATACGATATACAAACACCAATGAATAATGAATGCAAGTGACTGACGTGTAATTATAATCCGGAACTTTCTCCAGTCATGCATACCAAATGTGTATTGAAAACTTTTCCCCTTTTAATAACACTCTGCTATGTTTGAAAGTGGATTTTTATACTATGGAAAAACATTATTTTAATCACATTATGCTATATTCGAAAGGGGATTATTATACGATTCTAAAAATATTATTTTTTTTTAGAATTATTACAGATTTTGTCAAATATTTTTAAAGGAAAGGGCATAAGCATAATTAGCATAAACTAATTTACAAATTTGTAAAGTGGAGTTTAATATGAAGTTGTTTTAATGGCTTATTTCAATGTAACAATCATTTATATTGTAAACAATTTTAAACAAAAAATTGTTCTGCCCGGAAGTAGAACATTTTAGAAACAAGAATTCAAGCACTCCCATAGAGGAATATATTCCGAGTTCTCTTAATATTTTAGAATCAAGTATTAACACACTCCCACAAAAAAATTATTCTCTAACGTAAACGATAATCTAAAATTCCAATTACAAATGCCAATCCTTACCGGCTCACATGAAGTTGTATAACGGAAATTCATTCTGTTTATTCTATTATACAATAGAAGGATTATTCAGAATGAACTACTACTCTACTCTAAGCTATGATTTAATGTTCAACTAAACGATGATTAAATTTTTTTAAAATAGTATTTCAAGAAAGGACAAATTTTGTGCAGCAGTTGCTATGCTCATGCTTTAGAATAAACTGACGATTAGAAAAATTTCCTAATAATTATAATCAGCTTAAAACAATTACTGTAAGGATTGTTTAGAAATCTAATCAATTCTGACAGACCATTTAATGGATGCATAATTTTTTACATTTTGTAATAATCAGAAACATTTAACAGAATAATTCAACAAATTCTACGCATGATTTATTATTATTATTTTTTTGAAATAACTAATACAGTTCCATTTTCTTTGGCTCTACGATGGATTCAGAATTTAATAATCTTATCAAATAGTTTATTTTATCATAAATTGCTAACTCTCCATTTCTTTAAATGCAAACAAAGCTATTAGAGAGCCACAAAATGATAACATTAATATTAAGAATGCACTTTCGCTTAAAAGAAGTCGAGCAATTCATTGATAAACTTTTCATATAGTAATGAAGTATTTAATATAGAAAAATTCAGCAGTCTCTTTAACTTTCGATAAATTCTCGAGTAAGAAAAAGTCCTTCTACTCTCGCTGCTGGTGCTTTTGATAATCCTGAAAGACGTCCATCTTTTAATTCCACAAATTCCAACAGCATGCGCAGAGCCTTGGTAAATAGTTTTGGCCCTGTGTTAAAGGCCAAATCACAAAATACCAAGTGAAACTTGTGATGTTTCTCTGACCAACTTGACGAGCAGTATTAAAGTCACAGCGAAAGTTGGCCATTAATGTTAGTTGCTCGAAGATGAGGAAGAAAAAGAGACGTGGACAGATAGATGAATAGACGAATAGAGGGATAAACAGACAGAGATAGAAAGAGAGAGTGAGTGAGATAGAAAGACAAGTTGGCCATTATACTGCTAAGCAATTTTTATTATGTACTTAATGAAATTTCTGCTTATGCGAATTCGCTTGTTGTTGACACATAAACAACATGAAGACATCAATAATAAAATGTTATTTTGCTTGGCGACTGACAAAAGCAACTCTCGGTCCGGGCTGCGGAATGAAGTCATTGAACTGCCCCACAAAGAAAAGAATAGAATAGTAAGGAAGAAAACAGAGGGAAAGAGAGAGAGAGGGAGAGAGGCGTATGAGAAGGCAACTTTTGGCCAAGAGCAAACACAAAAGGAAGTTGAATTCCTAATACGATGTCAATGTCGATGTCGATGCCGGCGCATGCGGATTAATAATAATAATAAATATTAAATGCCATTACAGCTGCTGTGAATTTATCTGGTCGAAATTATCTAAACGACATCATCTTGAATTCAATTGCGTGTCCCAAAATTACTCTTTACTTGCGCTTTTACAAAAAGGAGAGAAAAAAACAAGTAAGAAAGCTCAACTGTTAGATACCGGCTATCGATTTGGAATAAAAGTAAAGTATTGTTCTTAAAATATACCAAGTTAATATACCAATGGCTATAATTTGGTATATGGATATCGTACCACATTCTGAATATACTAAAATTCTTATAGCTATCTTTGGTATATCGAAATAAAGTACTACATTTAAAATATACCAACTATACACACTATATTTGGTATATAGATATACTACAACATTCGTAATATACAACATTCTCCTACATTCGAAATATACCACTATACCGATAACTTTAATATATTTGGTATATCGATAAAGCACTACATTCAAAATATACCAATATACTGATAGCTCTATTTGGTATATCGATAAAGTACTATATTCGAAATATACCAATTTACCGCTATAACTATATTTGGTATATCGATAAAGTACTGTATTCGAAATATACCAATATACCGCTATAGCTATATTTGGTATATCGATAAAGTACTATATTCGGAGTATACCGGTAGCTTTATTTGGTATATCGATAAAGTACTACATTCTGAATATAATAAAGCAACTGCACCATTCTATCTTTGGCCATACAAAACTATTTTTCGGAAAACTTTTACAGTTTTTGGCTGATTGCAACCAACATTTCAGTAGTTACAAAGACGGCAGTTATAATTGAATGTACCAAAAATACCTTTTACTCTATTAGTAGCGGGTAAAACACAACAAGTAAGAAAGCTACAGTCGAGTGTACTCGACTGTGAGATACCCGCTACCCATTTTAAATAAAAACAATATATTTTGCGGTATTTTTCACAAAATATACCAAATATACTACAAAAATACTAAAAATATACCAAATGGTATATTTGGTATATCGACATAGTACCGCATTCAAAATATACCATAGACGGCACAATATACCAGATTGTTGGCCAAAGCAACTAAGACCCCTAGTAAGTAGGCGTTTTTGCCCATACAAAAGTATTTTTTAATAACTTCCACAATTTTTATCTGATCGCAACCAAATTCTCAGGAATCATAACTACTATAGTTATTATTGTATATACCAAATTTCTGGCTTTAAAATTACGCTTGTTATTCGTTTTTTTTGATTTGCGGGGGCGGAAGTGGGCGTGGCAAAAATTTGAAACAAACTTGATCTGCGTGCAAACATAACAAATGCTGTCGAAAAAAAATTATAGCTCTATCTCTTATAGTCTCTGAGATCTAGGTGTTCATACGGACGGACGGACAGACGGACATGGCTATATCGTCTCGGCTGTTGACGCTGATCAAGAATATATATACTTTATAGGGTCGGAGATGCCTCCTTCTACCTGTTACATACATTTCCTGCCGGCACAAAGTTATAATACCCTTCTACCCTATGGGTAGCGGGTATAAAAATGATGCAATGAAGATGCGTCTCTTTGCTAATTCCGTTGGTTACCCGCTTTTGGCCAAAAAAATATGTAAGGCACAACACGTAAAACGCAAACGCTGTTTAGAAAAGCTTTATTTATGTTGAGACATAAATTTAATGCTAACAAGCAAGCAAAAGCAGCTGCGTTACGTTCGCAACACCTTGGTTCCCCCCTCTGCCCTTCGTTTTCTAGACTTCTTGCCACGTCAAGGTGCGCGTGAAATTTATTTGGCTGCAGCATCTTTATCTTCGGTTTTGCTCGCATTCTTTTCTCTTCGTTTTTGGCGCTGCACTTGACGAAATGGCCGCTGTTGCTGTTGCAACTTGCCCGAGTTGCAACAACCAACTTGCCCCGTGGGTATAAAATTAAATTTCAACTTTTAACGAATATTTACGCGTTGCCAGATAAAAATGGCATAAAACTTTGCCGCCCAGGGCAAAAGTGCAAAGTGCAGTGTGCAAAGTGCAGCAGCTGCCACGCCTCCTCTTTTCCGCCCTCAGTCTGTTGCAGCATGACCAGCAAAGCGACGTGCAACATGCACTCTGCAAGTTCCCCTCTTTTTTTCGGGCCAATTGCTGAGTGGCAACAACCCCGAAAAAGTATCTGTTAAGTATAATTTATGTGCGACATGTGAATGGGGTCTTAAAAAACAATGCGTTTCATTTGGCCAAAACATTGCCCAAAAACTACTTCAGCAGCTGCATTATTGCATCACAGTTCGCAGCTCGCAGTTCGCAGTTCTTCTCACCCAGCTGCATCAAGAGATCAACAAAAGACGCGGACGTGCCACATACGCGGTGTGTTCTGCTGCCAATTTATGCGGGCATTGACTCTAACAAGATTGACAAAAGATATAAGCATTTGAAATTTAGAGGATATTCTCGCTGCGGAAAGGATATGTTTGGATATGTTTATGAACATCATTTTGAAAGGAAAAGAAGTTTAACTCTTTCCTATAAATAAATAAGAAATAAAGCAACTAAATTGGAACGGATTCTATGCAAAGAACCTAATATATACTAATTGATAAGTCCAGTAATAAAACTAACATATGTATATCTTAGCAACAATTTGGGAAAAGATAGACAAAATAGCATTTACAATTACAAAGAAATTCTCTTTACATCGGACAATTACATAATTTTAAGGCACATTTTCTATTCCCTCTATAATTTCCAAATATTCTGGTTTTTTTTTCGTAAATTGATTTCGGAAATGTGCTTGTGTATATATTTATATAATTTCATATAATTTCCAAATAAACTGATTTTAATTTTTATATTTATGAAAAGAATTTTAAATAAAACGTAAAGTTTTCTTTGCGTACTTCTAAGTATTCATATTTAATCTATAAAGCATCATTATATTTAATGGAAACACTCAAAATTTATCGCCTCAATGTGATAAATAATAGCAAAATAATAAAATTGTTCTAAGCATTTTTGGCATAATAAATGCTGCAACAAATTATAGTTTTATATTTCTAATTTATATTCATTTAAATGAGCAAATATTCATATTTAAGCGCAAATAAACTGAAAAGAAATCTTGGTTCATCGACCAATAAAATAGTTTTGACAATTAGGCAAAAAATTATTTGCAGCTTTATGCACATTTTGAGCAAAGCCTTAATTTATGCACAAAGCAATAAACATTTTGGCAATTGCTATTTTTGCCAGCTGCAAATAAACTAGAGAGCAGACAGTCGAAATTTTTGTGCAATATAGCAAATAAATGTGCATAGAAATTATTCAAAAATTGCTTTTAGAGTCAATTGCAAATTGTAGTTGCATTTAGGAGCTGATGAATAAATGAATACGACTGCGAGTGCATGTGAATGTGTGAGTGTGTGAGTATATTATTTGTGTTGAATGCATAAATGTGACTGTGACGGTGACGTGACAACAAACTGTGACTGCAACTGCGACTGCAGGCCAAATGCTTGCCAGCCATGCAGAATTTATCAATTTTCTTGGCAGCCAACACAAATGTAATTTATTTGCTAAAGCGAATGAGAGAAAGAGATGGCTATAAGCACTCACAGATACTCAAATGCAGATGCAGATACATACATACGTTTAGATGAAGAGAAAGAGAAAGGAGAGTCGAGAGTCGAGAGCGAATGCAATTAACCTTCATGTCTTTTTGGCAGTTTTGTACCACTTGTGAAAATCTTCAAATTATATCTACAGCACAAAAGTGCACACACACATTAAGAGAAACTCATTGAAATGTGGGTTTTGTAGCCCATTCATTGTTGCCACTCGAGAATGCATATATATACATACATATGTATATAGTTTATGGAATATAAGGTTGCACTTTTGCTGTAGCACTTTCTCAATTGCCTGCAATTAGCTGCAATTTTATTTTGTGCCTCAACCATTTAGCTGTATGTGTGTGTGTGTGTGTGTGTGTGTGTGTGTGTGTGTGTGTGTGTGTGTGTGTGTGTGTGTGTGTGTGTGTGTGTGTGTGTGTGTGTGTGTACGAGAAAAGGGCTCTGCTAATTGCACACTTCAAGCACAACATTGCGTTTTGAGTGGCAGCTTGAAGATCTCCAAATAAACTCAGATTTATGCACAAGCATCTAGGTGAATGGACTTGCAACTATTGTTGTTGTTGCTTTTGGCAAATATAAATATTTTACTTAAATATTTAAACAGCCGAAAGACAAGTTGTGTGCGTATCTATGTGTGTGAGTTATTCACTTTGAATTGGATGCGTGAGTGGAATTAAATTTGAAGCAAGTTCCAAGTTGTTGCCAAACTTTAAGGAGCAAATTCAATTTGTAAGCAGAATTACACAACAAAGACAAGACAAATCGAAGCAGCTCTAACTTGACACATTTAAATAATTTAAATGCGCATTGTTAACATGGCCTTAAAGAGCGCACTGCAATAAATGGCAAAGTTTACTCTCTGCTCGCACTCTCAGCTCAATTCACGAGACTAGCCCAAGGCTTGCCACCCATTTGCTATGCAAACGGTGCCAAAATTCGGCTGAACGAACAGTTTTCCCATTTGGCTGCAGTCAGACAAATCCCAGCCTGACAACGCAGCGCATTTTAAGTATTAATAAGAAGGAAACACTGCAAATTTCACAGTCAAACGGACAAATGAATGCTCTATAAATGATGCCAAAAAAACGTAGCAAACAAAACATTGAAAAGAAATTTTAAAATTATATGAATTTTTGTACGAAATGTGTATAATAAAAATTCTATAAATTAATATTTGGTATTTGATTGCATTCAATTTAAATTGTAAATTTATTGAATGCAATTCAAATAATATATGAAAAAAATCATTGCATACTTTTAGGAAGCGAAAGAAGACTTGTAAAGATACATATTTATAGTATAGTGAGCGTTTCCATAAAATATAATAATATGTATTTACAACTGAGTGACGATATTTCAATATCCTCATAGGTCTGATTGTTCTTCTAAGCTGCCATATTAGGATAACTCTGTTATGAAATTATAAAGTGGAATTAAGATGATATCAGAAAACAGATATTAGTAATTTAAATCAAAATATTGTACAATTACCAATTTTACATTAAGGTTTGGTTTATTTTTAAATATTTGATACTCCTGTGATGTTAAAGTACTTTAAATTTGCTGTACAGATTCTTCACTTAATAAAATAAAATGAAAAAAAAAAAACCAATTCTACATTGTAAAACCAGTTTAAGTTTATGAAAAATAATTAATAAATATAAGAAACCATACTACTTTATTGAAATGTATCCTTTTCACATTTCTGTAATATAAAAGTTTTAATAAAATGGAATCAAATATCTCGGCATTATTTGAATGAAATTCAATATATATTTTCCTATACTCTCAGAGTATCTGGTTATTTGTTGAAATATTCAGTTGGTCGCTGCATTCGAAGTGCATAGAAAGTTTGGTAATAGAATCCCCCCGATGTGGCGGTAGATCGAAACAAAAGCTTCAAATAAATGGGTAGGAAAACGGTTTGCAGCTTTACGCCCATGGCTCACTGCCAATAGTCATTTCCCGAACGATGTGCCTACACACACACGAACACACGAATCCTCACACACATGCACACATTTTCACAACAAAAGTTTGGGGCGTAAAATATTTTGTATGAAAAGTTGTAAAACAATAACGCTTACAAGGAAGAGTGAGAGCGGGCGATGGAGTGAAATGCCGGCAAATATTTGTACAAATATCTGAAGTGCATTGAACAATGCGTTAACAGCTATTCAAACTATTCACATGCACTCATATTGAATACATTTTGTATTAGTTTTTCGAATGTAGCCGAAATACCAATGAATACCAACCAATTCCCGCTGCTGCTGCTGCTGATGCTGCCTCAAGGTCACAATTCATTCGCATGCCGTTTGACTGCTTTTCAATTAGAGAGAAGAGAAATACGAGGAAAATAACAGGGATTGCGGGGGCTGAAAGGACTTTGGGTAATTACAACAAGCAGCGCAACTTTTGAATCTTGACGCCTACACAGAGAGAAAAACACTCACTCAGGTATGTCAAAGTGAGACACTTGCATACCGAAATCACATTCATCTTCTACTCATCAGCAGCAGCAGCAGTGGCTCCGTCTTTGTCTCGGTTCTGGGAAACTTCCTTGCCAAGGCGGCAGCTCACGACCACGTGCGGAAATTAAAATTCTAGCATCATCGTCAAAGGGCAACAAGAAACTGGCGCCAGACAACCGAAAGAGGAAAAAAATTGTAACAAAGATGGATCTCAGGCCAACGCAAAAAAAAAAAAACAAATGAGAAAGGTACAGAGTGTGCTCGGCTGTGAGATACCCGTTAACTCTTTTCAATAAAACCATGCTTTAAAAATATATATATACCAAAAAGTACTAAAATAAAATAAATGGTATATTTGGTATATCGAAATATACCATAGAGTATATCAAATATTTATATACCAAAATTTACAAAAATACGAAATATACTGAAAGCTATCTTTGATATATCGATGTACTACAATCTACCATAGAGAATACCAATTTCATATACTGAAAAATATTGAATACTGAATAAATACTGTAATCAAAAAACACTAAAATATACTGAATACTATATTTGATATATCACTATAGTACTATATTCAAAATATACCATAGAATATACCAAATAAATGTAGTATATAAACTTTACTATACATTTGGTATATCGATAAGTACTACATTCAAGAAATACTAAATTATACTGAAAGCTACATTCAGTATATCGATATACTTTAAAATAGTTATAGTTATCATACCCTTCTACCCTATAGATAGCGGGTATAAACATGGCCAATTCGATGTTTTTCTTGTTTTTGTGCGCTTTCTTCTTTAACAATTGTCTAGACTCAAATCAAAGAACTGCGTCAAATTGTATGCTGCACAGTTTGTTACACGTGCACCAAAGTATTGCTCTCAGCCCGTGGCGCAATCAATGTGTGTGTGTGTGTAGATTCGCAAGCTGGGTTTGAGGTTCAAAGTTGCCTCTCCACAATTGCTAAAGTTGCATAGCTGATCAGAAGAGTGTGCAACTATCTGTGTGTGTGTGTGTGTGTGTGTGTGTGTGTGTGTGTATCCATGACTGCAGGCGACTTCAATTAACTGAGTTTTTTCCAGGCGCGTGCTTTGATTTCGCTCCTGTTTCGTCTTCTCGTTGTTTTCTCTCTCGTTTAATTAAAGTCCCCTGCCAAACTTGCCAAATTCTTCCAATCTCAGCTCAGACTACAGTAACATTTGTTACATTCCCCGCAATGTCTAATGAATTTTCAATTAATATTTTCAAATGCCAAAATCGACCTTGAAAATTCCCTCAGGATAAATCTCGCGAACTGGTTCATACTATATAATAATTGCATAACTTGGTTGTCCTTGAGACAGTTGCTCATCCAACTGATTTGAAATTAACTGGAACACATTTTTAAAAAAATTAGAATTCAATGTTAAAATCAACCTTGAGTCAAGCGAAGGCTGCAACACAATTCCCTGTCGACAAGTCGCTAACTAGTTCAAACTATATAAATAGCAAATATTTTGTATTAGCATAATAATTGCGCAATTTGCTGGCCTTGAGACAGCTGTCCTTGAGCCAATTTGAAATTAACTAGTACACAGTTGTTAACAATTATGTCTAAAAGTAGCTCAAACTACATAAATAGCAAAAATTTTCAATTAACATACTAATTGTGATATTTAGCGTCTTTGAGTCCGCTACAATAAAATCATTTTGATATTAACTAGAAAACACTCTTTATACAAAATTAGTAATAGAGTTAATAGAGCAACAAGCTAGAATTTTTTAATTAAAATTTTTTAAAACACAACAATTTCTAAAGGATTTATCAATCCATAAAATTGTAAAAAATATAAAATAGGAAAGCAACTTATTAGACAAAATTGTATGCGAAAATACAATAGAAACTTCTAATAGAAAAAAGATTATTAAATTAAATTGTATGAGGAAATATAATAGTTACTTTAAAAAAAATGGTTTAATATGTGTTGACATTTTATGGTTGATTGCATTTCATTTTATAGTGTTGAATGAAATAAATTAAATATAATTAAAAAATGTATATTCTCCTCCAATATCTAAAGTTTTTTTTTATTTTAAGTTTACATATATCGAATAATACAGAATATTACATTTTACTGTTTAATTTAATATTTTTTTTATGAATACTAATATTTTTTGATAAGATATTTTGAATAAAATACTGAATTCTGTAAATCTGCTGATACACTTAGGTAAATATATAAGATTCTCTTATTAGGCGAAATTATATTTTGTTAATTTTTTGAGGAATATATATATATATATATATATATATATATATATACATTTTTTGACAACTTCCCTTTTAAATAAAATTATACTATTTTTAGTTCAATCAATTTTATTGAAATGTTGAACTCTGTGGATATGTAAATTCAATTAAAAAAATATATTAATTACTTTTACTAAACGCTATTATATTTTGTTAAATACTTTCAACTCTGTTGATAAATTCTATTGTATAATTACTAAATGCTTTCATTTACTGTAAAGTTATTTTTAGGGAAATATTTGACTCTGTCGTTCTGTTAATACAAAAAAATAAATGCGTTAAATTTCTGCAGTTTTACTTCTATTTTCTGTTTAAATTTGTTGTGTGCAACATTAAATCTGCTGATACAAGTATACAAACATATTAAATTAAGCGGAATTTTATTTTGTCATATATTTTGTACTGATCAATTCCCTTAAATAATGAAATGCCACAAAAATTAGTTGAAACATTTTTAGGGAAATATTTAACTCTATCGTCCTGTGAATGCAATAAAATAGAAAATTAAGTTGCTGTAATTCTACTTCTGTTTGCTGTTTAAGTTTGTTTCAACTCTGTCGATCTGCTGATAGCTGCTCTGCTCTGTGTGCTTGGCATTGGCATTCCACATGTCTGCCATGGAGCTGTTGAGCAATCCATTTAAGTCGGCTAAATGTTTATCAACGTTTCGCACTTGCGTCAAAATCATATCTCAACCAAGTTGCGTTGCGTTGCCAATTCCAAGAAAGAGAACGCTGCTCTACTACGCTTCTATCCAAGATTTCTAACCAACCATCTTTGCCCCCTGTGGCAATGCCAAAAACGTTGCTTGTGACTTGGCTCTTTTCGCTTGTGGGTGAAACAAAAGAGCTTTTAACATTACTGCGTGCTCAGTATATGTGTGTGTGTGTACGCAACCTTTGGCCGATTAAACATAAATCCCTATAAAGCAACAAAGTAAAAAATTGCCAACGAGCCAAGTAAAAACTTTGGCAAAGTGCTCAACGTCTTCCTTGGTAAGCGCGCAGATACTCGGTTGTTCTTCTTCTTCTACTACTACTACAGTCTCCTCACCTCTGGCATCACCGCAAAACTGTGTGTGTGCTACTGTTGCACGTTCTTATCCTCATCCTTGTTGCTGTCGTTGTGGTTGACAACGACGTGCGAGGCCTTTGAAGTTGCCTCAACGCGAACGCGAACGCAAAACGCAACTCAACGCAACTCAACGCAACTCAAGGCAACTTTCAAACGCGGCATCAGCGAAAGCATCTCAGTAATTTATATGCCGTGCACAAGATCATTGCTGTTAGGGCATTAAAAACTTAAATAGTTTTAATTCGACTGAAATATGCAGACGCTGAAAGGAACGTGCACTATGTGGCGTATACTTGACACACAGACACAGCCACAGACGCACAAGCGAAAAGGCGCTGATTAAGAAAGTCAATGATGCAAAAAGAGATGGTGAATTGGCCTTTGCATATTTGACATTAATAATATGCAACGCTTGGCTTATTCCCGTTGTCCAAGAAATTTAAATAAAGCCTGCCACACAGAAGCACAGAAGCAGCAGCCACTGTTCGTTTGGCTTTGGCTTTGGCCGAGCGAATTGATTTGAATGGCCGCAGGGGCGGCTGGTAAGAATAACAATAAACATTACTATCTGCTTCATTGGTTATTTGCCTCGCTTTTTCACCCACCAAAGACAAGAAAAACAGGCAGCCAAATTGAAGAACAGCGAACACAACGAACGAAAATTTTAAAAAGCCACCGCAAAAAGCGGATGGAGCGGGAGCCACAAAAAAACAAGGCAAAGACAGACGCTACTTATAAAGCAATATATATATATATATATATGTTGACAATCTGTATATTAAGAGCGTAGGAGGCAAAAAGAGGAAGGGGAGCAGCAGAAGCAGCAGCAGCAACAGAAGTCAGGCAACGAACGAAGCGAGCAAAGCGAACCGCAACAATCGAAACGAATCGCATCCAATCGAATCGAATCAAATCGATATTTTTCGCCTTTTATTTTAGTTTGTTTTTTTTTCTTCGTTTTTTTGGACTGGCGCCTGCAGTGTTTTGCTTGCCACTTGATTTCTTGGATTCTCCAGGCCTTGAGCTCAGCGTGTCCTGGCATGTCCTGGCCTGCACTTTTGTCTCGAGGTGAAGTTTTGAGTCAGCTGCGTGTTGAATTTCTGCACACAAGAAGAGAAAAGCGCCGACTCGTTACGTGAGAGCGCAACGTTAGCAAAGTTTTTTCTTAAAAGTGTTATACTCGCTTGCTGGCATATTTCCCGCTGTCATACTGGGAACAGTTTCGATACTCTTATACTTCAGTTACAACGTGACTGCTGCTTTGTATATGTGATTGTGTGTGTGTGTGTGCGGGGAAGCGGAACCAAAATATGTAAACAAAAAGCCATTGATAGTGCTTATCAAGCAGCAGCTGTAAAAAAGAAGGAAACGCACACACACACCCAGGGACACACGCACGACACCAACGAACAAGAGCCGTTGAGTAGAAGTGAGAAGTTAGTGATAACTGGGTGTTAGCTGCTGGTTTTCGTTGTATAAGATGAAGACGAGCGCAGACACTTGAGTAATGAATCGACATTTCAGAGAGTTAAGCATAATGTACTGCGATTTATATCGTTTAAGGAGTAAGGGCCAAGAACAATGAAAAAATATTAATACTTATTCGATTAGCGGAGCAGCAAATGATGGAAACATTTGACAAAAATATGAATTTATAAAAGGCTTAAACATATTTAAATTCTTGCAAAATTTTACAGAAAATATAAATTTATAAAATTTATAATGTGAAAAAAAATAAAAAACTGAATATTAATTTGAATTAAAATAAATTTAATATATTATTCTATATATAAATATTTAAACAAATTGAATAATACATATATGTATGTACATTTGAAATTTTGAAGTTTTTAATTTAAAAAAAAAGATTTCGATACCAAATTAATATATTAAAAATTAATTTGTCTTTTCTAAAAAAGTGATATGTGGTCCTTACAGATTTTAATATATCATATTCATATGATTTTAATGATATAAAAATGCAAACATCTTAAATAATTTTGATAATAATATTTTAGTTCCTTACATTTTCATTTATTTTTGAAAATATCTTTTGGGTTTCATTCATATATAACAAAATTCAAAAAAAACTTAATTTTTGTTTTTTTATATTGAGTTATACTTTTGTTACGTTGCAATGCAATACTTATATTTATGTCTCATGCTCAAATAAATACGAACATATTTCGATGGTAATTAAATAAGTATGCAATAATTTTGTGTTAATTTTGGTGGGCAATTATTGTCTGCTGCATTGGAGTTTATATAGTTGCTTAATTTTAATTTGATAACCCGCATTTATTATGCATTTTACGGCCACATATAAATCACATACCGCAAAGCACTAAAAATACAAATAATAAAAAAAAAGAAACACAACGCCAAAAAGGAAAATGAAAACGAAAACAAACGCGATGCGTGGCGTGGCGTGGCGTCACAAAACTCTTTTTGTCACATCAGCTAACGAGAGAGAGCGCAATAGAGAGAGAGAGAGCAATCAAAGTGAGAGCGCTGCGCTCTCTTGCAAGCTGCGCGGAGTGGAGCGTATAACAGTTTATTGTGGAGCCGGGACACGAACACGAAATGACGACAGCATCGACGCGACGCGTCGCATCGCATCGCATCGCCCGGCTCGCATACGATTTTCGCCAGCTGAAAGTCGTCGGAGCGTTGCGGCCAAGCAGTCTCAAAGCGTACGCCGTTAGCGACAGACACAGCGGGCCTCCCCAACGAAATTAACGCAGTGGGTGTGTGTGTGTATGTGTGTCGAACACGTCGGGAGTTGGCGTCGTGCGTTGGCGCTTCTACTTCTATTCTACTTTAAATGCAAAGCGAATGCATTTAACGTTAAACCATATAACGATACAATTGTGCACCAAAAATAAAGTTTTAAAGCCAAAGCGGCCACTAGGTCAGAAAACGGAGCTACTACAAATACAAACAAAAGTGTAGAAAGAGTGCTAGCAAAATTGCGGCTGCCGCGTGTTGCATATTTCTCTTCTTATCGTCGTCGCTTTTTCGTTTGTCGTCGTCGTGTGTGTGCGTGAAACTTCCGTTCCGGTCGCATTTAACACGTGAAATCCATTGCCGCAAATTGAGCTAACAACAGCCGCAACGCAACGCAAAGCGGGGCGAGAGGAGGCGAGGCGACGCGACGTGGAGGCGTCTCCAACTCCACAACGACGACAAGATGGAACATGTGTAAATGCTAACGAGCGAGAGACGCAAGCGAAATTTGATTGATTTTGATTGACATGGCACTCAACGAGCGCCACCCAGAAGGCAGTCAAGTGAAGTAGCACCGGAAAAATTCCGCGGAAAACCGAAAACCGAAAACAGAAATAAATATTAACATTTTTTTGTAAGCAATCGCAAAGTACTCAAAATACTTGCAATTAACAATCGAAAGGAAAATCTTTTCTACAATATATCAGAAGCAAATGAGAAACGAGAGCAATATCAAGAAATATATGCTCGTAAAATTGCAATAATAAAACATAAAAGGAAAGCAAAAAACGTTGAGCTAAGCAACTTTTCTTGAATTTCATTCTTATTTTCCTCATTGCTGCTGTCGCTCAGTTTTTCATTGCCAAACATCATCCAGAGTTCAGAGTCTGTTTTCGACTTCTTCTTCTACGTGTGTGCGTCTTTCTGTCTCTGTATTTGTGCGCGTGTGTTAGTGTCTGTGTGTGTGTGTGCGTTGGTGCCATATAAAAAAGGATAAAATATATTCCACACGCATTGATTTTTTTCCATGCTCAAATGTGGCATCAACAAAGTGGATCAACAACAACCACAACAACAACAACAAGAGAACGCGAAAACCACATCGAATAAAAGTTGAACGCATCGCAGAAACTTTTTGGCACATTGGACATTGGAATCTCTCCTCTCGCCATCTCTGTCGCTCCTCTGGGTATGTTATTTCTAATTTCTATTAGTCCTCGATGTGTGCTGTTTGCACACATAACATAAAACTTAATAATATTGCTGTCAGAGTAGTTTGAACCAAACTGTTATTCAAACTTTTTCCTTTTTATGTTATGCTCTGCGCAACCTTTTCTCGATAATAATGTTTGAAGTTTTGACCCTCGACAATATTTGGCTGTATTACGATTCGATTCGATTCAATTCTATTGATTCTGTGTTGTTGCCTTTTTGCCATTTGGCTTATTTAATTACACCGAGTGCTCAATTTTTAGAGCGTACAGAAAAGCACATTTCAATTGAACTCACTCTCTAGTGCACTTTATAATGTTTGAAATGTTTCAAATAAGGGAGATAAAAATACACATAAAGGGAGGATTTTGTTGGATATGAATTTGTCGACAGAATCTAGTTATAAGCTGCTGTTGAAAATAACAGAAATATGTGATTTAAGCTTATGTTCGGAGCATCAAATAAAAACAAGTAAGAAAGCTACAGTTAAGTGTGCTTGATTGTGAGATACCCGCTACACACTTTGAGTAAAATCATAAAAGTGAGGTATTCATTTAAAAATATACCAAGTTATTATACTACAAATATACTAACGGTTATATTTTGTATAAGACTACTTTCAAAATATACCAAAAATTTATAAAATATGAGAAATATGTGATTATTTTGGGAATATAAAAAAAATATATGTAGAATTTATTATATTTTTGAACTGTGGAATTAAATGCTTAATAATTGAAGTCTGAAATACACTGAAGTCTAACATAAAAAATGAAGATTTAATTGAACTCGTCGACAAACAAATTTATTAAATTAAATGTAATATTATCAAAATAATTCTATATTAACTTTTGTTTCTGCTATTATAATTATATTGAATAAACACTCAATATATTATATCAGTGTCTCATTCTCTTTAAAAAAATACAAATTCTGAAAAAGTAGCCTCATATTTCATTGCAAATCTTCAATATAAATATAATTCTATTTGACAACAATATTAAAATTTTACTTCAATCTTCACTTACCTTTTGCCTTTTGCTGATCCATTTTGTTATTATGCTTCCTTTAACTTCAGCCTTACTCAAATAACACTGCAAATATAATGTAAACATTTCCATTATTAGTTGATGTTGATGTGGAATAAATATATATTCAGAGAGTTAAGATGAAATAATTCTTGCTAAGCAATAAATAAAGTTTTTATTGCTACTAAATATAAATTGGTTTAGTTTTGTTTATGGCACTTAGTTTTGTATAGGCAAAAGACGATTAATAAAGTAATCTAGACTGTATTTAATGCCATCGATTGCCAAGGCACGATCTAAAAGCTTTGGTATTTAATTCAGTGTAAACTCGGTTTGTGCACATTAAATTTGATGCTTGATTATTGCAGGCCATGTTTGTTTTGGCCTTGGTCCAGGCATTTATCTCTAATTGGTAGTCTAATCAAAAGTTCGTTAGACAAATATTTTGCAACTACCTCAGCAGAGAGTTGAAATTATATGCTCTATCTCTGGAAATTAGTGTCAGTTTTCTCTCTTTCTCTCTCGCTCTCACTCCATTTCGTTCTCGTTCTCAGTTCGTGTGCCGCAATTAAAAGCAAACAAACCCTACTCATACAAAATTTAATTAACAACAAGCCAAACACACAAACCTGCTGCAAAAACTTGTGGAGTTTGAAATGTGTTTTTCGTTCAACGTTTTTATTTTTTTTTTTTGTGTTGCGGCTGGCGTTCAATTTAAAAGTGGAGCACCCAAGAATCAACCACAACAAAAGCGGGCCAAAAGGATGCGGTCCTCTCAAGTGGAGTCCCTTCTTGAACCCCGTTACCCCTAACCGGTGTAAATGCTGAGTGGGTAAATGGTTAACGGTAACTGGCGCACCTGCAAATATTTGGCAGGCCACAGCAAAACTTCCCCCTCCCCCGAAAAAGTGTGTGGGGAGAAAACGCTGAACTCTCTGACAACTGTGGCAGCCACTGAAAACTGTGCGAAACTTATAGCGCTTTATAATAAGAAGAAAAGCGCTGGTGAAAAGTTTCCCGGGGCAATGGCTTTTCAGCCAATGCGTTGGCGTGCAAATGAGAAAATTCATTATTTAACATTAATTAAGGCTTATTATGCTCATTATCAACACACACACACACACACACAGAGAGAGCGAAAGTAAGAGAGACTGAGAGCAAGAGTAAGGTTGTCACAAACACATACACAGACATATGGCAAACCGCATTAAATGTCAAAAGCGAAAAGTGAGAGGACATCCACATAGTAGTTGCTTAGTGGGTGGATAACTATCGTCGGAAACTCACACCTGCCAGAGAGAGAGAGAGAGAGAGAGAGAGAGACAGAGAGAAAAACGAGGGAAGAGGCCAAAACATGTTCATAATTCAGCATTGAGCATTGAGGAAGGCAAACAGGAAGTGTGCGAGTAATAGCAAAAACAACAACAACAACAACGAGAGCTGAGAGCAGCAGCTGAGCGGAGAAAGCTGTTTAAATTATTCAGTAAATTGTTAAGTAAATAACATGAGAGGAGCACGTTAAAAAAAGGCAAAAGCAACAACAACAACAACAATAATACAACCAAAAAATGGCGCCTCGTCCTGCTGTCTATGGGGTTAGAGTAGAAATTTCACTTTTTATATATGAAACAAGTGCGAAAGGTAAAGTCAAGTGTGCTCGACTTTAAGATACTCCTTATCTATTTTCAATCAAAGCAAATCAGTGCTGTTTTTTGCTAAAAATATATTGAAGAAATACTGTATTATACCTTATTTGGTTTATCGATATACTATTACTTTTAAATAGTGTGATATTATTGATAAAAATACTACAAAAATACTGAATAATATCGATATATTATTATCTATGACGTTTATTACGGTCCATTACTACTATGTTATAGAGGAAGCAAGCAGAAAGTGTGCGAGTAAATACACAAGAAAAAATACAAAATTATACCAAAGACTATATTTGGTACATCAATACTATTACGTTCGAAATATACCAAGATCTGATCAGTACCAGCCTTGTTTTTTGCTATATAAAATTAAGATTAAGGTAAAGATTGATAAAGACAATATTTTTTTATGAGATAGAAGTTGCCTCCTTCTGCCTGTTATATAAATTTCCTTCTGGCACAAAGTTGTCATACCCTCCTACCCTTTGGATAAAGGGTATAAGAACACACACACACAATGGCGTTGATGATGATGATGATGGGGCGGACACCGGTGATAATGATGGCGATAATGACGTTTGTGTTGAGGTGGCTGCGAATATTGCTGTTGATGTTGATGATCATGTTGATGATGCTGATGACACGCCATTCACGGTTCAGTAGCAAATGTATCTCATACAATAAAATAAACACACTCCACACACAGTATGTATGTGTGTGTGTGTGTGTGTGTGTGTGTTGGAGAGGCCCCCAAGGTGTGTCAAGGTTGTTGTGAGTGGCAACCGAGCCACTGAAAGCTGATGATGTGCGTGGCAGCAGCAACAGCAGCAGTTGAAGCAGCAGTTGAGGCAGCAACGGAAACTCTGCAATGTGTGTTTGCCAAAGATGTTGAAATACCACACGAAAACTATGCCGGAAACGGAAGCTCAGCTTTGCTCTGAGCACAGAGTAACTGACTCTCTCCCACACTCTCTCTTCCTCTCTTTCTTCCCCTAACTCGCTGTATGGTTAACCAACTGAGGAATAACAAAACATTTTGCAATTCACAACTGTAGTTAGCAGCTGGCTTAGCAGCAACGTTCATTTCATTTCAGTTGTGGTTCAGTTTGAAGCACTCTTCGTTATGTTTCTTCAACAAGCATTTAATTAAGGGGATTTTGGATGAAGAATGGAAGTGAAACAGTTAGTTACATAACATAGTTGATAGTTTTACAACTATAAATCTATTTTCCGTTTTGTTATCAACTGCTTTATTGATTATTATTATTTTTTAAGAATCAGACGCAGATGATAACTCTGCAAATATTCTTAAGTCTTTCCGCTAAATTCTTTTAGCATATTAACATGTTAATCTTCAATATGAACAACTTAAATGAATACCAATGATTTTGAATATACATAGAATTGAAAGAATATACAATCTAATATGTTCATGAGATCAAAATTAAATAGTCGTGATCTGAACTAAATGAAAGAACAGTGATAAATCTATAATACATATTTTACCTTATAGACTTTATGTGATTGAAATTCCGCAAATAAATTTCGTTTTTTAATAAAGACAGTAACACAATCAGTAACTTTATAATAAAGACTATTTTTGAAAAGTGTATAACATCTAAGAATCTAATTTCTTTCTGTACAACAATTCTTTATTTTCAATAACCTTATTTCTAACAAATTTGTTGAACTTTGTAATATATGCTTTTTAGAATTCAGTTTCCATATTTTCAAAAGTTCACCTTTTACGAGTTAAAGCTTTGTTTAATAATTTATGCTGCATTGAAATATGTCTAGCTTATGTCAAATAATATTTGTAATATTTGGTTCAGTTTCAGTTTCCATACTTGAACTCTAATGTACGAAAAGTCAAATGCATCTTTTACCTTTTCAACCTTCGTTCAATAATTAATGCTCCATATAAATGTTTCTAGCTTGTATCAAATAGTATATGAAATATTTGCTTTTTAGAATTCAGTTTCCATATTTTCGATATTTAAACTCTAATGTACGAAAAGTCAAAGGCTCCTTTTACCCAAACTCAACCTTTGCCTCTAGCTTAAGTCGAATTTGTGGCAATTGTCAATATTGGAATACACAATTGCAAGGGTCAGCAAATCAAAGTTGTTATAATGTGAGATAAAAGTCTGTCAACGTGCGAGTGCGAGTTGAATCAGTGTTTAGACTGCATTGTAAAGTAGATTAGATGTGACATATACTATATACATACATATAGAATACTATGGCCAATCACGTAGTACACACAGAAATAGCAGCTCCTCCTGGGCATCATCATGCTTGGCGCACTCTCGGAAATGACATGCAGAGTAAACAGCGATTGCCAGGACCACTTGCTGTGTGTGTGTTGGGTGTTTGGGGTGTGCACACCCTTTTGGATACGGTCTAATTTTATGGTCGAGACAGTTTCGTTGCCCTCCACTGTTGCTGGTGCTGCTGCTGCCAAGTGTTGAGGGCCATAATTTATGCGGGCTTTGAGTAGAAATGTTTGCATAAACTACGTATACTATGCAAAAATATGCTATGGACACCGGAGGCAGTGGAAAGCAGACAGGCAGGCTGGCAACGCAACGTCTGTGCTAAACAGGCAACAAGAGGGGTGGTAAAAGGGGGTAAGTGGCAAGTCGAGGCACATGTGTGCGTGCTTCTGTTTGGCAGTGCCCAAAAGGCAGACACAACTTGCCCGGGCACATTAACCAAAATTGATTTTCGATTTTTTTTTCTTCTTTCAACTTGAAGAAGAGCTGAAGAAGAAGGAGGAGAGAACTACTGGCTGCGAATGCTGGGTTAATATTCTAAAATATCAAGGAAGCAACATTGGAAAATAAAGCAATTTGTTTTGCGTATTTTGGAGCTGCCCAAAGTTTGATTAGTTTGTTTTGCATGTGTGTTTGATGTGGAGGATAATGTTATTAATGTTTTTCTATAAGCTTGTTGGCTTATCGAAGTCAACCGGCCAATCGCTGCTGTCAATGGTGATTCTATTTTCAGTCAAAGTTTCTGTTTGCCACAAACTTTCGAGTTGGCCATAATCGTGTGTAGGTGTATGTGTGTGTGTGTGAGTAAAGTACATGCTCGAAATGCTGGTAATGGAAGCAAAAGCAGGCTGCTTTTGGCCTTTGCATTTGAAATGTGCAAAAGTGAACGAGCAAAAAAGCTGAGCGCTGGGTCAACAGATTGAGGGCGTCTGCTGACCGCGCTTAATAAGTCAAAAGTGGGACGAAAGTGCACGAGGCTTAACCTTGGCCAAAAGCCCAACGCATCGCTTGGCAAATTGTGAAATGTGAAATGTAAAATGGCAAAAGTGCACCGATAATTACACGCGTTTTAGCCTCGTTAACATTGTGGCCAGCACACAGATTGGCCAGCTTTAAACACACACTTAAATGCCAACTGTTAATACTTTTCGCAATTTCGACTTTCCAATAAATTAAAACACATTTCACAGCTACAAAAGTATGCAAATTAAATGCAGAAAAATGCCGAGAAAAAAGAACACAACTTCGCACAAAGGTCATTAAATTTTAAATTGAACTGTTGCAGTTTGAGTTTAATTCAATTGTTTCCTTAAACCAATTGGATATCTTTGACATATTTTTATCACAATTATTGATCGCATATAATATTATTAACGAAGAAATGTAGTTAACATTTTAAATGGCATACAAAATAGTGGTAAATGTTGTGCGCAATTTGCGAAGGCATTAAATTGAATAAAATTCGTAAATTATATAATTTATTTTTGCAATTTTGAGTAGTTTTGAAAAGTGAAAAATGTTTATGCAATTATACGATATTGTTTAATTTTATTGATTAATTTTTGCATCGAATTTTATAATATTTTTTGTAGGGATATTATTCTCTTTGTAACTTATATAACATTGAATTAAATTTCTCTTTCTTTTTTGAAGCTAGAGCCACATACAAACAATAAAAACTACGATCATTACGATACCTGAAAATTTGGTATTTATAGTATTTGACAGTATATTAATATGGTATATTTTTAAATTAATACCGCACTGTTTTGCCTGTATTCAAAATGGGCAATTTTATTGTCTTTTGTATAATAGATTTTAATTTCATTAATTTTTATTGCATTTTTATTGTTATTATTGCATTAATATTTATGTTTTTTGTCAGATGAAATAAATGTTATATTCATTGTATTTTTTATTATAAATTATATTATTATTATTATATTATTTTTTTTTTCTTCGTGATGTGTTAATCACTTCCCTCACACAATATCAAGCTGCTGGTTTGTTAAAATTTGTTTTGCATCCATTTTCCATTAGTAAAACATAAAGTAAGCGAAGAAATGAACATGCTCCCAATGGGCCCAATCAATGCAATGCGTGGCCCACATCCTTCTTTTGGCCAGCCTCAAGCTGACCATGACGAAAATAAATGGCCGTGCAAAATGCCAAACAAATCAGTCGCAATTACGCGCTGTGCTGAGTGCCAAAGCAGAGGTAGTTTAAAAGGGCCAAGGGCAAAGATCGTCGAGGGGGGAAGTTCGTTGGTTCGTTGGTTGGTTGGTTGGTTGGTTGGTTGGTTCATCGAACAAATGTAAAACATTAAATAATTTCATTTGCTGGCAAATTCGTAATGTGGCGATGGCGTCGGCACCAGGCTCAATCAGAAAGTTAAGCAAACAAATTGCAAAATGAAAACACAACAACAGCAAAAAGCTGAATTCGCTTTTTTCTTTTGTTTTCAAAAACAATTTTTTTTTTTGTTGTTTCCCCGTTTTGTTGGACAACAATGAGCGAGTAAAGTGAAAAGCGAAAGCGAATAGCTTAAGGAGGAAGCACTGTATAGAGAGCACACGCAAAATATATATTTGTATACAAGGGCTTATGCCATTTTGAGGCGAAGGCGAAAGCAATTTCCGTTCGTTAAACCTACATTTCGAAATTAAATTTCTTACACTTGAAAAGTTCGCGCGCTGCCTTCAATATTGCCAGGCGTTTTTCATTTGCCTCTGCGCAATTATGCTGCTGTGGCAAGTACTCCTCCCTTTCCCCTACCACCAAAACACATCCTCATTCCACAGATTGTGGCCAGAGAGTGAGTTGTAAGGGTGCGCCTTTAAAAACTTTCCAAAGCAAGTCCGACAAAAAATCATTAAAAAATATGTACAAGCTGCAAAATATACATGAAAATATTATGTAAACAAATGCAGAGGGGGATGTCTTCCCTCCCCATGAACCTGCTTCCCCCTAGCCACTCATTACGAGCTTCGACGACGCGTTGAAAAACCGAAGGGAACAAAGCAAAGAGAGAGAGCGAGGAAAAGTTCGACGTTGTTTACCATCGCGGTCGCTGCGCTGCGGTTGTCTCTTCGCAATTTTTTTACTTTCCTCTTTTTGGGGGCATTTTTATTTTATTTTTTTGAGAAGAGGGCACAGGGAAAGGGAGCGGACAAGTTGACGAAAAATTGCTGAGTATTAAATATCTATTGAGTAGAGAATATTGTGGCATAAATTTGAAGCACGCTGGGTAAAATGTTGCTTGTTTTTCATTATACAAATTTTTTGAATAGCTCGCAGCTTAATTGAGGTATTATTTGTGTCATCGATTGCTTTTTTTTCTGTTCAAGTTGTTTGGCCAGATACTTTTACAATCTACAATCTGGCTTTCCATTTTCCCTACTCTCCACACATACGCATTCGCACAATCTTATCCAATTTATATAATCTGCTTAATTTGTGCGAAACAAAAGGCGCAGAGTGAGACAAAAACGAAAAAGGAAATGTGGATTGTTACCTCGGCTTGGGAAGGGCCAAGAGATAAGCTTGGACAAAAAAAAAATAAAGTACCCAAAGCAATGCGAGACAAAAATTAGAATAAAAAGGATACAAAAAAATAAAAGAAGCCATGAGACCCTCAATAAAATCTTTTTTATGTGTAGAACGCACAAAATATCTACACACAAAATATATACGTATTTTATTTACATGCTCTTGGCGAGGTTACGCGTATTATTGGACCCCAGGATGTTGTGTTTTCTCTGTTGGCAATAAAATTGATATAATGTGAATGCAATTTGCCGGAACTCAGATATTTCAAATTTAAAACTTGACACAGACTCTCTCTCTCTCTCTTTCTCCCGACGGGCTGTCGAACCACAAGACTTCCGGGGATTAACTTGTGCTGTTTCGCTTTCAAAAAGGACCTTCTAATATTTCACGCACACACACACTCATACACATGAGAGATGTCCTGTTCATTGACTCCCGTCCGACGCGCTTCACTTCAGAATTTTTGTTGCCCACGCGTCTGGCATACTACGACGCCATTAAATAGAATATTTAATTTTATTGTTGTCGCCGTGTCCTTGCCAAATACGTCACGCAAAGGGTCAGCATCGAGGCTTGAGTGCCTAAAAAGCCTTCGAGCCTTTAGGAGCCTCAAAGCTTGCGAGAGCCTCAGCGTAGCGGCATATTTCGAGGCTTAGCTTCAAATTTAAATTCCGAAAGCATCCCGAGGACATATTTGCATATTGTTCATTTTACTTGCCAAAAAAAAAAACAAAAATTTAAGCAAAACGACAAATTCTCTTCATTTTTTTTTATTTTTTTTTTTTTGCATCCCGAGCACCCTGTAAAAATTATGTGTGCACTAAAAGGTATTTTAATATGCAGCAGACGGAAGTTAAATCATACATGAATTTTAATATTAATTACATTTATAATGAGTAGACTTTTGCACTCAAAAATTTGGGAAAAAGTTAAAAGATTTCCATTTAAGTAAAGCAAACTAAAATAAAATCTGAGAAGTGTTTTGAGTTGCATTTATGAAATAAACTTTCTGCGTTTAAAAAATTTTAATATCTTTAAAAAATATGTAAGAAAAATATTATGCAAAATCTTCATAAATTTTGTGAAAATGCTGTAAACATTATTCGTATTTCTTGTACTTCCTGATAAGTAATTACTAATTGGAAATATTTATAAAGCAAGAAGTAAGCAATATTTATTAAGTAAGAGGTAAAAAATAAGTTATTACTGATGAGATTTGTTTTACAAGAAATCAAATAGGTACGAAAAATCTTTACAGCATAAACAAATTTATGACGTATTAGCTAAATATGAGGAATATAAATCAAAGTCGAAATTAAATAACTATAAAAATCTCGTCAGAAAGATAAACTTTCTGAATTCGAAAGTCAGGTAAAATCTTTAACGAAATTTTCTTAATTTAAGATATGCTAATTAAAGTTGAAGTAAAGGAACTACAAAAAGCTTATGAATTACATTTATGAATTGAAATTTTTGCAAACAAGTTATATTAATTAAAAGTCGACAAGGTAGCTCGCTAGTCGACTCTACGCAGTCATTACTACATAAGTCATTGTTACACTGAAGCAGGGAAAATGAAATGGAAACCAAAAAGTTATAAACAATTCTAATGAAACCCTTTTCTTCCTGTTTTGCATTTTACAGAAAAAACAGCAGCCGCATCGCATAAGAGAGACGACGACTGTTGATTAAACCGATAAAGGTATGTGTATGGGAAAAATGAACAAATATGCAAATGCACAACCAGCAGATACCCATTAAATTATAAATTATTTACTGGAGAATGCCTGAAGGCATCTATTTTTTTGGAAAGCTACAAAATCAGAAATCTGTTGTCCATATTATTAAGGGGCCAAAAGGTATAACGAAACCCATTTGTTTTGCTGTTTTATGCAAATAGCATTAAATATGCAAATCAAGGAGTAACGTGGCAGCTTTGAAGTAACTTTTAATTTTTTTGCTCTTTTCTGTTTTTTTTTTTAACTTTATTTTTGACATAAATGGTTGTCGCTCTATTTTGCTTTTAATCGTGTTCATATCCGTATCCAGCCCAGCAGTTATCGGTAACTGTTCTTTGTATTTGTCCATTCAATTTATTTATTTATGAATATTATGCATAAGAGTGAAAAGAGAGAGAGAGAGAGAACGATAGCAATTCGTCAAAAATATAGTAGTCAGCCATATTTCATTGAGAGATTTAAAAATAATATTTATGTACAAACGGAATTTCGATTTTGGTTTATTAACTGAAAGCGTTGACCATGTAAAAAGGTGCACTGACAAATGGCCCAGATGGGCAATAAAAACCCAATTTGATTTATGTCCAGCCTTAACATTTCTGCCATGTTAACGCCGCCATTGTGGCCGCTATCAAAATGGTAGCCAAAAATACACACACACAGACACACTCTTGTTTTTTTTTGTCAACGCGCTTGACAAGTGCCAGGAAAAAGAGCAAAGCATGGGCTGGGCAGGAATCCCAGCTCTCAGGTGCGTGCCGCTCAGCAGGTGCTTAAATTGCTGCCCGCATTTCGTTGTCCTGTTGTCCTTGCGACAGGACACTCAACGCAATAAAAGAGCAACTTGAAATGATTTGCGGCCAAATTGCTTCACTCAACTAAAGTCAACGGAGAAAACACACTCACCGAAAATGTGCAATTAAATTGTGCAACACATTATATCAGTTTGTCATTAATTAAATAACAATTAATTAAATGACAATTCATTAGCTATGCAATTGACAATTACCACAACTTGGCAACTTCAGTTTTTCATAATCAAATTAATTTGTCAACTCTCTCTCTCTCTCTTTCTCTCTCTCTTAACTTTCTTTGCGACGTCAAGGTTGCAACAGCTATTTAAGAAGTCTAAAAAAGTATATAAAGTACAAGCACACACTCATTCACGCATAATATGTAAATAAATAGAAACATTGTAATTTATTTTTAATGCATTAAAACTCAAGATCTTAACTTTGTCGCAGGCTGGGGCCAAAAAATTAATTATCGTTGGCAAACAGCAAAGGCAAAAAATAAATTTGTAGAAGAAAAGCGGTAAGGAAATTTTATGATGGAAGCCAACGAATTAGCGATACTCTGAGAAATATGCGAGCACTTAAAAGAATTTATTTTTGATGAGAAAGTTTAAGGAATATGGTTGAGGAATATTTATTTCATATATTTTAATGTAATCTCCACAAAAAAAAATATTTTCTAGTACTTAATTCATATTTAAATAAATGAATTTTTGGGATGCTTTTTATACTTACTTATGTTAAATGTATTTTACAAAATACTAATTCTACTTTTTTAATACTAAATTTTAGTATTTTTTAAATACATTTTCTGGTACTTAATTCATAGTTAAATATTAGAAGATTACGGATACTTTTTTCAATGGTATTTTACAAAATTCTTATTCTACTTTTTCTACTTCGAAACTACAAAAAGAAAATAAAAAATTAATTAATACGAGCTATACATTTTATAACTCTTCAAATGTATTTTACAAAGTGTTAATCTACTCTTTCTAATACTAGTTCAGTATTTTTTTAGTATATGTCGTCTTCAAAATGAAAACTGGAGTGTAGTTAAGAGTTGCCACACACTCTGTCTTGCTGTGAAATAAAACCACACTCTCTTTCTCTCTCTATCTCGTTAGCAAATTGATTAGATCCTTTGTCAAAAAGGGTATCAAAAAGGGGGATGGAAAATCATTGCAAGTTCGCCTTTAGTCGCGTACTTTTGTGTGTAAGCCGCCTGCTTAGAGCCTCGCGTATTTCATTACAGGCGACAGCACTTGAGCGTTGTTAAGCTAAAAGTAAATTGCTTATTAAAAAGCAGCCTCAGCGTTTACACACGCACACATAGACAAACACATTGACATCGAGCCAGAGCCATGGATAGATAGACACATGGACGAGCAAATGTTAAGCAAGCGAAGCAAGGGAGTCGAAGGGGGCAAGTAAATGGTGTATATGTGGTGTGAGCCACTCATTTTCACTTCAAGTGGCAGCAAAAGCGAAAATTAAGTGAGTAGATGCCGCAGACAACACATGAGATGGAGATGGAGGCGAACCTCGCTTCAGTTAGAGGTAATGACAAAGCGGCAGACTGTAACAGGAGCAGCTAAAGAAGAAGCGATGAAGAGGAGGAGAAGGAGAAGTTGGAACTCGTAGAACTGTGGCTGGCAGCTCACTTGGAACACGCTAAGGTCCTTGAAGCAATCGACTTAATGCTCAGCCTGTTGTGTATTTAGTTTGCATTTACATTACACATTCCCCACTTACACTCTCACACACACACATTCCCTACTCTCACACACACACACACACACATGTGCAGAGAGGAGGGAGTTGGCGCAAGGACATCTGCACACATGACTGCCGGCTGGCGCTTGGGAGCTCATAGCTTGCTTGCTTCGCAACTGTGGAGGGACGCACATTTAATTTTCTACACATTGTGCCATGTCCTGATAGATTAACTGCGTATCGGCTGCATATATGTACATACATATATTTGTATGTGTGTTTGTGTGTGTGCCGAAATAAGTTGTGTCCTTGTCACACTTACACATTTGACATGTGCTGGCTGATTGGATGACTTCGAGACACACACAGCTCAAAAGTCAAGGTAGCGACCAGACACTGGAACTGTCAAGACGGGCGAGAGGGGGGAGTTGAAGGGGAGCTGCTGACACACGGTTCAATGAATTTTCGTCAACGTGATTCGCATTAGAATGTGTATTCAAATGAGCACATAATTTGTTTGTTTGGCTGTATGAGTGTGTGTGTGTGTTCAGTTAGACTTTCTTTCTATGCTAGATATGCATAAATATCGGCTGAACGTTGAGCTCTCGCTCTCACTCTCTCCTCGCATTTTATGAGTTCAATTATGGCATATTGGGGTGTGTGTATGTGTGTGCAAGGGGGCGTGTCGTCAAGTGTGCGAGTGTGTGTGTGTGTTCGTACGGCTTTGATATAAATTTCAAACAAATTGCAAATAAATTGGAGTTGTCTTGCCGTCGCCATTGTCAACCCTCCGCTGCTGCTGATGCTTCTTGGTTGGCATCTCTCTAGTGTGTCCCACAAGTTATTTAAAATATGCAAATTTCATGTAGCTCATAGTCGACACGCTCCTCCTCCTTCACAGACAGACAGACAGACTGAGAGGAACACAAGCTGAACCCCCTGGACATTTATTGCTTTACGCCAGTTTAAAGAGCATTTATATCGTTTGCGGCAACTCCTATCGACATTTTCCCTCGACATTTAATTTGCTTAAGTTCACTAAGCCGCTGCCGCCGTGCCGCAAAAACCAATCTGTATTTATTTTAATTAAATATCAATTCATGTATGTATAAAGCCATATGCGTGAGTCCATAAGCGTGTCCTGTTTGATCGATTGCTGTCCGGGAATTTTACTTTTATTTTTTTTGCGTCTGTGGTCTCTGGACAAGTCAAACTGAATTGATTTAATGTGAAATGAAATTCGTTACTTATTTTATTTACATTTTCATGTTGATGGACAGCCGCCAGCAGACGTGCCCAGCTTTTATTGCATTCACTCAGCTGATGTCAGTCGGAAACAATATATTATATAAATATATATAGTATATAAATTGATTCGAGTGTGTTTATGAATGCATCGTAGTGTTTGCTTTTGGAAACATTTGATAAAAACTAATAAATAAATGCTGCTGCAATTCAATGCATAAATTTGAGTGCCACAATTAGTAAGCATTTCAGCAATACAAAACCAAACAAGAAAAAAAAACAAGTAAGGAAGCTGCAGTTGAGTGTACTCGACTGAGAGATACCCGTTATTCATTTTCAATAAAAGAAAAACAATGCTGTATTAGTCTTACGATATTCCAAATTTATATACTTAAGAAATACGCCGAATATACCTAAAATATACCAGATTCGGTGTTTGAATATACTATTACATTCAAAACATACCATAGAGTGAATATACTAGATTGTCAACCATACAACTAAGACCCGAAAGCACCCTAAATATGTTATTGTACAACTAGAATTACATTCAAATTTGTGAAAATGCAATACAATATTTTGCATATTTATTGCAGTATTTTCTTTCTCTCAACTATCAATATATTCTGCACTGTATTTAATTTAAATAACAGAAGAGCAGTAGAGAATTTTTACCTGCTGCCACAAAACTTTCGTTTTACAACCAAATCGAAATCGGCATCGAGAAATCGGCGAAAATACAAAAACGGGGAATTGCAATTCTATTTTGAATACACAAAGCAAACCGCGAAAATGAAATAAAATAAATCAAATAATCGAGTGCGCTCTTTTCTAATGAAAAAGTACAACTTCAAATAGACAGAGCAAAAAAAAAAAAAAAAGTAAATAAATAAAAAGGATTTTCGTTGGATCAAAAAACACGCAGAAAATATTTGTGGCACAGCTGTGAAATGTTCATTTTGATGTAAAGGTTTCGTTTGCTGCTGCTCTTTAAAGTGAAGCTCAACTGAGAGGATAAACGGGGCGAAAAGAGGCGTGGTTGGGGCATAACTTTTGTATAATGATGGCTGATTTTCGGGCCATGCTGCTTTATATAAACACTCAACAAAAGGCGAAAATAAATAAGAGCACAGCTTTAGCATTTACTCAATTGCAAGAATGGGAACCATCATCATCCATCCAGTCAGGCTCCCACCTCTCAATCCCTCTGCCCACTCTCCTCACACTGAAGTCTGTTTTATTTTCGCGCATTTGCTGTTTATATAAAACAATAATAATAAATTTTGTGGCAATTTGGAAGACGATGGCGTTGCTCCGTTGCCGTTGCCTTTGAGTCCTTTGTTGCCTTTTGTCGAGGCTGCTTTGACTTTGACTATTCTCCGACCGCGCCAAGACGTATAGCCCCCTAAGCCCTATCGCTTCTATCTCCCCGCTTTCGCTTAGTTTCAGGACATCCCTGAGGGGCGCAAAAAAGACGCCCTCAATTTCGTTTAGCCAGCGGCTTCAGTTGCGTATTGTAAACTTTCGACATTTTCTGTTTGTGTTTTGTGTCGAAAAGTTTTTGCTCTTTTGCATTGAATTTATTTGTTTGTTTTTGCCAGCCTCAAGCGAATTATTTGCCACGACCGCGGGGGTGGTAGCTGGGGAGAAACCGGTTGCCAGGCTGCGGTAATTATGCAACCATCAAAATTGCTAGATTTTTGATTTGCCTGCAGACGGTCTTTATTAAATTTTGCAATAAAAAAGTGTTGTACACACGTTTGCTCATCAGCATGATACGCATGTTTTCTCTATCTCCCCTCCCTGGCTCCCTTCTTCCTGGCAAACATTCCCCTACCATCTAAGACTTCCTTTTGCCATTGATAGGCGGCATTCAAGACGATTGAGATTGAGGCGAAAAAAGATGCTGAGGCAAACGAAAGGAAACTGCCGCTACTTTGTATGCCAACAGCACACATACATATGTCTGCATGTGTGTGTGTGTGTGTATTTATCTCTCTCCGTGTATGTGTGTGTGTGTGTGTAAATGTGTGGCAAAGTGACGATAAAACATTTGCTCCGATTGCTTAAGTATGCCATAGCAAGCAAGCCAAACAGCTTTCAGCTTTATACCCTGGCACACAAAAGGGTACTCGCTTTCCATGGTAATGTTTCTATCAGCCAGAGCAATAAGCAAATAGAATTTACTTTATTTGCCCAACAAGCAGCCATGCTTTGAATTATACTATTCTGCGGAGTTTTCCATTTAAACACGCTCCGAGTGATAAGAATGTTGAAATATTGCAATAGCAGCTAAGTGGGGAAAAATACAAGTTTAAGTTTCTATTCGACAAAGAAATATTTCATCAAGAGCATTTAAATGAAATAAATATTAATTTCGAAGATTTGATCACTTGTTGTTATGGCAATGTCAAGGAGAAGGTTTAAGAAATAAGAGAAACTTATAAACAATTTTTTTTACATTGACTTTAAGGTATATAATTTAAATTGAAGTTTAGATAAATCAAAATTTATGCAAAAGATTTTCAGACGTATGTAGGTAAACTATGTCTATTATGAAATTCTTTATCTTACCTAGAAATATTGGTATTATTTAAAATGCAGAACAATATGATGAGTGAATGTTTACTGAAAAGAAAAATAAAATACATAAATTATAAAACTTGAAGTCCCGAAAATACTATACGAAAAGGCGCATATAAAAAATGTAAAATAAATAATATATATTAGAAAATTTAGAAGAATTGACAACTCATAAATTTATAATTTAATATTAGCAAAAACTTCAAACTTCATTATATACAACATTTAAAATTATTTATCCTTCTTTTGTTGCTATGAGAAATGAATACTGTTTTTAAATCCCCATTGATATCTTTTGCTATCGACTGCCATTAAGCAAATCGGCAAAGAGCATATCAATTTCGACCTCGGCACGATCTGGTTTATTTACTTGCTTGGGATTTCATTGATTTTGTGCTCTGGCGTGCCTTGTCAGTCGATACGTGTGTTTCTTTTTCAATGCGCTCGAAAAGATGCTGCACAAATACACTGACAGATACATACACAAACACACACAGATACATACAGCTACATATACACTTAAAGTTAATGACTTGCCGTTAGTTGGAGGAGGTCGCCGCTTAGCCTAAAATCGAAGCAAGCTGCTATCGGTGTTGTTAATTTAAGTAAAAAGCATTTTAGCTGATGTGTTTATTTGCCACGCCCAGCACATACACACTCACACATACACTGGCACACACACACAGACAGCTGTGAACTGTTATCCTGGGTCGCCATATTAGTGATAATTTAGTTGGTCTCTTGGTTGTGCTCTAGTAGCACATATATTTCTTAGTACAGCTAGAGAGCAATGGCTTCATATGGAATACTCCACAACACACACAAATACACACATATGTGCGCACACACACACACACGTACACACAACTAAACTGTGTGTGTTTTCGTACATAACTGGGCTCATTTTTGGCATTTTGCCAGTGCGCCACGTTGGCGTCCATTAATGTGAAAATGAGTTGAGATGCCGAGGCAAATGTGTTGCCAGATACATACTCTACAGAAGCATATATACATACTATATTTTTTCCATTATGAAACGCTTGAATGAGCATTTATGTTCATGTATCTGTGTGTGCGTAACTATGTATTTCTCTATCTCTGTCTTTATCGAATGTCTGCTTTAACGCTTAAACTGTTCCCAAATGTAAATTTCTTTCTTTTTTTTTTAACGCCATTTTGGCAGGCGTCAAAAGGCTTCACAATATTGTTATTCAAAGTGGCTTAAATTGATTTGAGAGGCTTTTAGAGTTATGTATATTGCAAATATTGATTACTTTGACATTTTTCTGGCTCGAATCTACAATAATATTGGCGTGATTTTGCACTGTTCAAAAATGTATAAATAATGAATGAACACATACATGCCCCGGCAATTGGACACCATATTTTCAGTCATAAATTATGAAGGCAAAAAAAAAAAAAAACAAAAATGAAAACACTACTAGGCTGCGAGAAATGCCATAAATAAAACATGGCCAAAACGTACACATTTTCAGTTAGCTGCTAATGCCAAAAATTGAAAGCCAATGGCCTGGCAAATAATGTATAGCTGTCGTAGTATGTGTGTGTGTGTGGCAATTATGCAAATGTGTGTTAGCAATTGGTAGACATGTAAATACAGCCTGACAAATAAAACATTTTCTATGCAAGGCAACATTTTTTTGCTAAAACAAAAGCATTCCAACTTGAAATAATGGAAAAAATGCTAGCAAAAAAAAGAAAGAGCAGAATTTGGCGACATAAATTATGCCAAAGCATGCGCCGGCACAATCAACAAACAGGCGCATATCCTTGGTGACCTACAAATGACTCTGGCAAACATTTTGCACATTTTCCATAGCATACTTTTCTGGGCGCGCCCCATGCAAATTACTGGCCATTAATTAGCGGCACGCGGTCGCTGCACAATGTTGTTGTTGTTTACCAGTAATGCTATTTAAAGTCGCTTTAAGAATTCACAGCACAAAAGCGTTAAATTTGTTAATAATAAATTAAATAAATGTGTGAATTACACGCATGTCATGTTTGTCTCTCTCTCTCTCTCTGTTGACCAAGTGTTGTATTTATATTTCATATGCAAGGTCGTGGACACTGTGGTTTTGTTGTTTCACTATATATATATGTAGTTTTCTCTCTTAACTCAAAATGTCTGGCATTGACAATGTTCTGTTTAAACACAATTTGACAGGCTTTCGGCTTTTTTATTTGTTTTCATTTCGATGGCTAAGCTGATCAACTATTTTAAATGATAATTGGCTTAGACTATTTGCTAGTCTCCTTAGCTAATCCTTTACTCTCAACAAAATCTAATTGGATTTATTGACTATTAACACAAAATGACATTAAAATAAATTTATTTGACATATATAAATGTCATTTAAAATACCAATAATGAATATGAAATTTGCAACTAATGCTTTAATACAACAAAAAAGGAAATTCGTTTATTATGCAAGCCTTTGTCTGAATAACAATTTGTGTATAATTACTTAACCCCAACTTCAAAACTCATTAATCTCCAATTAAGCAGTATTTGCTGGTGGAGTAATCGGCCCCTTCTACTATATTCTATATACTTTATTATATTAAGTGCTGCGCGCGTTTAATCGATTCAAACTCAAACTCCCCGATAATGATTAGCGTAATGTGTGCGCACTTTGCAGATGCTCGAAACGAAAGATGAAAGCGTAAATTATTTTACTTCCACACAGCGTTTTTTTTTTTTTTTTGTCGCTGTTCCCTCCTCATCCTTCTCATCATTTTGTACATTAAATTACCCCACAGCTGAGGCCTAGTCGAAGCTAAAAGGAAAATCCAGAAAGCTGTTCATGTTCCTGTTGTTGCCCCTGCCTCCTGTCATGAGGCTGACATTTAATCAAGGTACAGCGTAAAGGTAAACAAACGGAAATAAGCGCAACTTCCTGTTGCTGTCGCTGCTGTTTTTGTGTTGCCATCGTTGTTCGCATTCGAAACGGAAATACAATCAAAATTGTGTAATGTTTGCTTACCAGCTCCATGTAATGCGGTGTGGCAAGGTGGGTGGAAAGCACGTGGCAGGTTGTTGAGAGTGTGTTTTAGTTTTCATTTGTGCCTGGCTTTTGTTGGGGTGGGGTTTAAGGTTTTGAATCAGCTTGTGACAGCAGAGTTGCCTTGGCAACGCGTACTTACTCGAAATGAATTTTGCGCCCAATAAATGATTAGCATTATGCCATTGAATATTTAATGCGTTTGCCTCTCCATTTATTGACAATGTTTTCGTACAGAATTCAATATGCACACACTCACATTAAATGGGTTTTACGGGTAGCGGAAAACTGAAGTAAATGGCTTTTGGTGTTTCTGAGAATGAGCTGCTGCTGTCAATTATAATTGATGTCTTGACAAGTCAATTGTCAGCAAATTGATGGGTATGAGAGTACTCTAAAACTCGCAAAGTCAAAGCCAATTTTGAGGGCTGAGTAAATTGACTTGCTTTGCAATTAAACGAAAAGTCAAATGGTGTGTAATTTGATATTTAAATCATTACTTGTGAAAGACTTAACGATGCGAGAGTACGTGCAGATGTTTAGCAATCACAACTATTTCACATCCATCAACACATTTTGCAAAAATAGCTGCACTCCACTTTCATTCCTTCTTTTTATATGCTGCAAAACAATTTCCAAAGTCATATTTTATGCCATCAAAGGCATTTGTCATTTATGCGCAAAATGTTTGGCAATTTTGCCCAACAAACTACACTCTCTCCCTCCCCCCTTCTCCCTTTGAACAAGACAAACAAACTATGTGCGGAACGTTTGAGGGCATCGGATGATGATGTGAGAGAGCGAATGGACAAGAAGCTAGCTTGTCATAAAAACCATAGGCAAAAGGGTAAAAACGTATATGTGTATGGAATATTCTAGATGAATATGCCTGGTGAATGAGAACAGCAACAGCAACAGCAGCTGACACTTTAGCAAAACTTGTGTTATTTGTCTCCTCCACATGCAGAAAATAAAATAAAAAAAATAGAATTTGTTACGCAGCAAACAGAAGCCCAATTTGATTTCGGTTTTAGATCCAAAGCGAACGAACTGGCTCTGGACATATTTTTGTACTTTTGCTTTTGCCTTGGTCAATTGTAAAAAAAAACATTCCGAGTGTCGAGTGTGAGCGAACGCGTCAACTTCGACGCAGTCTGTGACAGCTCTCGAGATTGTTATGAATATATAAACGGCACATACGCACACATAGATATTATACATAAATGCGAGACTGTGTATTGTGTCTGTTGGCGACAAAAGTAGCTAAAAATATTACAAAAGTTGTCGCTTAGTTGGAGAATATCCTGTAAAAAGTCGAAGGTTGTCTGAAGAATACTCTTTGAGTATAAGACATTACTTTCATTTTCAATTAAAAATGTGTTACTTGGCGGCCTTTTAAATTAAAAATATATTTATATTCCAATTATAAATTAAAGATAATTTTGAAATTGTTAGTAAAATATTCACTGCATCAAACATTTATATACGTTTTAAATATAAAAATGAGAGAACCTCTTTAGAGAAAAGATCGTTTATTATTTTGAAAGATCTTCTACAGAGGTTTATATTCAGTTTTTCGCTCTGTGAAGTATTGTTTTTGGAATGTGAATTGCTACTTAAAAATAGACCAAATTACCTAGAGCCAAATTAAATTTAAAAATAAGAAAGTCTTTCGAACGAAGAGATCGTTAATTATTTTGAAAGATCTTTTAAATAATTTTCTACTCAATTTTAAACTCAATTTTAACTACTCAATTTTAAAGCGTAAAACAATTCAATTTAATGTTCCATGCATCTGCATTTTATATCCTTTACAGGGTATTTTAACGTCGCTTATTTTATTAGAAATTCTGTCTCTCCGTCCCTCCCTCCACTTTTGTTTTCTTCTGTGTTTTCGCATTTGTTTGTTTGGTTTTTGTTTGTTGCTATTGAGGCTTGTCAAAATGGCTGTCATTCTAAATGTTGTTGTTGAATGTGAACGCAGTTGTTGTTGTTGTTGCTGCTGTTGTTTGTTGTTACTCTGCCTGTTGGTACATTGCCAAGCCTTGCCACAAACACACACACAGAGGGAGAGACAGAGATACACTCACACACACACACACATGTGTGCTTCGCGTTTATTGTTTGGCAATAAATTTGCTGGATAATAATTTCAGTCTGGCGTCATAGCGATGATAAACTGTAGATGATATATTATTGCGTTCTAAGTCGAGTAAATAGCAGCGTTCTCTGTCGCACACACTCCCTCTCTCTCTCTCTCACTCGCTCTCTTTCCCTATTTCTCCTTGCCTTGTTTCCCATTCTGTTTGTGTAGGCATCCGGAAGCACGGCGCTTAAGTGCGTGGTTGGATTTGGCAGCAGCTTCGCTAGCAAGCCGACTTAAGCAACCTCCGCTAGGCATACAATATGCCACGCCCCATTCCATATCCATATCCCTTTCTGCTCCTCCATTCTTCACACTGCATAAATGCCTAAAGCCTTTTCATATGCAAAGTGTCGCCTCGTGTTTTCTCCAAAAAAAAAAAAAAAAAAAATGCTGCTTCTGCTTTATAGATGCCATTTTTATGAGTTAGTGCGACGAGTGCTCATAAATTTGATGACTACTGAGTGGAGAGTGAAGAGTATGAGTACCCATATATGAACACGAGTACGAATATGAGTACAAGTCCCACACATGTTTGAGCATTAACACAAAATGCTTCACAAAATTTACAAGCATCTTTTTGGGCGCATGAAAGGTTTGTTTAACGGATCAAACTTATGGATAGAAGACAGACTGAATGAGGCAAAGTTTGCAGTAAAGAAAGCTCTAAATAGCTGCCTGATTTTAAAAATTGATGAATGGATTTTAAGAGGTTAATAATGTATTTAAAAAGTTATTAAATATTTAGCATGAATGTAATGAATACTTTTGATTGAAATGATTTAAGAGAAATAAAAAGAACATATTTAAAACTATGTAGTTAAATATTATACTACAACAATATGAAAATTAAAATTCGAAATATTAATGCATAGTGATATATCGATTACATTCAATTTCGTTTCAAGTTAATTGCAAAAAATCTAATACCAAATGAAATTCCATTTTAATTTATTACACATTGCAAATAATTACAGCTCATTTTGTATATAAAATAAATGTGAAATGAATAAAAATTTCATTCTATTTCAATTGTTAGCAATTTCATATGCATTTAAAAGCTGATGATGGGCAAATTGCATTTTATTTTCGCACACATTTCTTTGGCAAGTTGCGACAAGAGCTGTCTGACATATGCCATAGCTGAAGCGTAAAAAGTGTGTAAAAATCATTCAGAAATACAATTTCTTGCCTTAACACATTTCAAACAAATTCCCACCTATGGCAGACACATCAAAAAAGAAGAAAAGAAAGGGGGAAGAAAAAAGAAAACCGCAGCACAATGCAAACAATCGAAAGACGTATATGAGGCTGACAACGAAATTTACTGGCTGTCAATTTCAGGCATTCCAAAAAATAAAAATACATACATATAGTGTATAATAAAAATATGTTGAATATGCATTACGCAATTCAGCGACAGAGACGACGACAGCGACAGCTAAAGATGGAGACTAAGGTGAAGTAAAAGATGAAGGCTGACAGGAGTTCAATATGCGAAGCTATCGATTTTCGCGACGCCAACGGACCGCACCCTTTTTTTCGTTTTTTTGGTTTGCTTTGTTGTTGAGAAGACATCCTGACGGATGGCAAATGGAAAATACGAAGAATGCCTTGAGGAACGTAAAAGTCTTGAGGAGATTGTTCCTCATGACGCTCTAACTTTGACTTGCTCTGATGTGATTGACTTTAAGAACAGAGCAGCAAGTAAATTGTATGCCCGAAACGTAAAAAATTAAAATGCCCAACGCTATAAATAAGCATCATTTTGTTGGCCAGCTCCCAGTTCCCAGTTTGGCAGTAGCCAGCAGTCAGTTCCAGTTTTCACAGCTCCCTTCGGTGGTCAATGGACCATTTTGAAGCTGACTTATCCAACTCCAACATTGGCGGTGGTCGCGTTGTCGATGTCGATGCCGTCGTAACGTGAAATGAAAGCACGTAGCATTTTCATTTCGGTCAGCGTGCGGAATGCCAATTACAAGATGTGGCGACCATCGAGAAACAACAAAAGAGACAGAGAGAGAGAGAAAACCAGACAGTGAGAACGAGAGAGGTAGGCAGATTCGCTGGCTTAGAAGCATTCAGAGCGAGTCGGCCAAAAAGAAAAAAAAACTGAGAGAAAAAGAAAAGAAAACTGCATGAAACTCATTGAAATGAGTCGCGCACTGTCGACGCGGCCACCCCTCATAACTGATAGATGCCTTTTGGCGAAATTTTTAATAAACTTGTGTGGCTCCTTGAGATTCACAAACACACACACATACACTGATATATATACTATATATATATAGACAGCTAGAAGGTCTGTGGCAGCAAAATGAAGAAAAAGGCTGAAACGCCCACATAGCGAAGCCGAGACGTCCTTCGACGTCCTTCCGTTACCTTTTTGCTTTTTAGACTCAGCAAGAAAGAGCGAGAAAGAAAGAGAGAGAGAGAGAGACAGCTAAAGGGAGCGAGTAAGGTGACTATTGCTGGAAGTCCTCTGTCTGTGGAGCACTTAAAAGTGTTTTATTATTGAGGTTTGCAATTGGAATTTTAATTTTTATTTTATAAGTTATGCGTGCTGAATCTTAAACATGCCACATTGAGATCTAACGCTTGCCAGCTCCATCTAAAAGCTCCAACTCCAACTCCAAAACTCTAGCTGTCCCTTCGAATGACTTTGACTTCCCACACACACTCACACACACACACACACACACACACACACACGCACACATACAAAGTTGGCAAGGCTTTGCTCTTGATTTCGCTGTTTCTATTGCTGGTAATTTATTATGTTCCGACGCGTGTGTTGGTGGCTTTGCTTCTTATTTTTTACTTGTGCTGCTTGCTAATAGCATGCCCCAAAAGGTAGGCTACACACGAGTTACACACACATGTGGCCGCTACTTAATATGCGCGCACCTGAGCAAACACAACACCACGTCCAAGCTTTAAGGTCTTTCACGCACTTGAGGTGCACTGCGAAACCAACACCAACAACAACAACACAAGAAATTCTCTGACTAGCAAAGGCTTAAACAGAACTATTAATACTCTCACTAGTATTCAAGTACTAACGAAGTCGCTTTTGTAGTTGGAATTATAAACATAATATAAAATCTTTTTTAAATAGAGGATATATTAATAAAACATTGGAAAAGAATTATAAAATCTCTTTGAAATATAATAAAAATTAGTAAAGTGTTGAAAACGAATTATAAAATCTATTTAAAATGGAATACAAAATGGTAGAGCATTGAAAAATAAAATAAAAAATAAAATTAAATATATAATAATTAATTGAGTATATAATTTTTTAAAGCAACAAAAAAGACCCTAAGAGATAACGTCGATTTTTATGATTCATAAATAAATAAATAAATATGATTCATAAAAAAATGAAATAAATGATAATATAGCAATACATGCCGATAACATTGTTCTTTACTATAATGCATAAAGATGCTGTATTAAAATACTTTAATTGCAGGCAGGCTTTATATTCTTTTCTTATTCAATTACTTAGAGAGTAGTTAACTAAAGCAACCACTTCGCAATCAAGTCTATTTAATAAAATTTTGAATTTTATCTGAACTCTAAATATTAATTTATATTTTTGTTAGGCTCTGGACAAACTTGTTAACTAAAATACAAATATGTTATTTCTTATTTGGTTATAAAGAAAAAATAAAAATAAATGAATTTTTATTTTAGATAGGCTTTGGAGAATCTTATTAGCTAAAGTACCAATAATCTTTTATTTAGTTATTGAATTATATCTTGACTATAAATTTGCATTTGTATTTTACTTGGGCTCCAAAGAAACTTGTTAACTACATTGCCAAATAGATATTATTTAGTCATTAAAGGCTTCCATTTCATTATTTGTTCATATTCTAAAAAGAAAAGGTAAAATGAATCTAGTTTTTAATCTAAATGTAGTTTCTTTCTTGCAAGTTATACATTTCCATAGCTAAAACCCTGAACATGCGTACTCTCAAAATTGCCAACACATTCGTGCTACCCCGTTTATCGTAAGTGTAAAATACACTATATATCAGAATGTCAGCGCACTTAACATAGTTTATATGTGCGTGTCACTGGTTTTGAGCTCCTCATTCTCAAGCTTAACCATTATGCACACGTCGCGCATAACCATAACGATTATGCTAATGCTCTGCTCCCCTCTGGGTGGCAACGAGGTAAGTAAGGGGGTGGTAATGGGGTTAGCTGCTTGTGATGCTGCTGTTGCTGATACTGGCGCCTTCTTATGATTTGCCTTGGCTTATTTTGAGCGCCCGCGCGTTCATCGCGTTATTTACATACCTTAAGTAGTTGTAATGGGCTTTTGGGTGGAATGTGTTGTGTGTAGTACGAGTATGATGAAGATGCAGGGGGAGGTGTGGTGTGTGGTTATGGTTATCCCCCAATGCGACAAGGTGTTGGCAATGAAGGCAACTAACTTGGCGTAGCTTCGCTTCGCATCTCGTCCTTGGCTACAAGACAAAAATACGCGACGAGTTTTGTCTATAGCCAAGAGTGGCCCATACAGCCAAACATAGACAAAATGTGAATGAGTTGAGTGACTACGAGTGAGTGTGTGTGTGTGTGTGTGTGTGAGCTAGTTTTCATTATGCTCATATATCCAACTACAACGAGAAGAATGAGAAGTACATTTGGTCTTGGCTTACTTTCACGCATTTGCAATCTCATGGGCTTGCATTTAATGTGCAGCTTATTTGGATCACAGAATGAACCATTTGTAGTTGCGTGCTGGGCTTACATTTAAGTAGATATGTGTGAGATGAATTCGCAGCTGCTTAAACTGAGTGAGTGAGCGAGCCAACATAAAAACGCTAACAAAGTACCAAGCACTTTGCTCTATTGAAATAACGCTACCTGTGAAGTCTTTTATGCTACTTTAATGGATATTAAAGGGTATACTCATAAAGCAGAAAAAATGAAATTGAATGGTGAAAGAAATTGCGGCTTTCTCTCAGAAACAACTTTCCACAGTTGATTCGAAAAGTATTGGCAAGTCGTTGCCCTCATTAAAAGTTTAGTTTGCCATAGTTCGCCGACTTGCATCTGGCATCTGGCATCGGACATCGCATCACGCGGTTACTTTTATGCTACTTGTACCACAATTTTCTCAGTTTTGCGCATAAATTTGTTTTTTTCCCCACTTTACAAAATTTTTGCTTTAAAATGTATTCAAGTTGCCAGCTGTTGCCATGTAAACTTTTGTTCTTTTTTCTTTGCTAATATTAAATTGAAATTAATCTTCATCCAAAGTTGACCGGCGGTTTAATTAGTTTTTGGCCAAGCCAAATCCATAAGCCACAAAACTTCGAGCGGGTCATTGACAAAAAAAAAAACTTTATGCGGAGTGTAAACTCATAGTTTGAGTTTGATATAAAACAAAAATTCGAGTTAAAATTAACATAAATACGAAATATTAATTGCCACATTTTCAAAATGTCTGCGGTAAATCAATTATCAATTATCAATATTAATGAAGCACGCCGATTTATTAATTAAAAATCGCTCAATTAAGAATTTTATTTCACTCTTTTTACCCCATTTAAATCTGTTATTAAATATCTAAAATATACAGGAATTTTGTACAATTTTTAAGCAAGCAAAAATTGTTTGGGGGGCGCAGCACACACGACGTCGAAACACAAATCAAATACAGAGAACAGCAGTAAAGTGAAACAAACAGCAGCAACAGCAACGAACAAAAGCCAATTAATAGAAAACAATAACAATTCCCTTTATTATTATTACTGCAGTGAGACTTGGACTGAGCATTAGACGGGGATGGGAAAACAGACAGACAAGAACAGCAACAAGAACAAGAACTCGAGTCGAGATCCTTATTGTGCAAGTGTCTAAGTTTTTGTGTTTTATTTTTATTGTAACTGTGCGTCGTCTGCCAGAAAGTGTTTGAGGGAGTCGAAGACAAACACATGCACAAAGAGAAAACACTCACACATATATGTATGCATGTAATTTACACAACAAATGCAAGTTAAATACACAAATATCGTGTTCAATGCGTTGGCCTTGCCTAAAAGTATGCCATACTTTTCGATGCTACGAATCTCTCAAGGGACTTGTACAAATGCTGCCAGCATATAAGTATTTTTATCGTTGCTGTTGCCGTTGTTGTCGTTTTGTTGTGTATAAGTTTTGCTACAAAAAACGAATCGCTCAAAGTGCGAGCTCAAGAAATCAGGCCAAGTAATATTAAGAAAGCAAGAAACAAGCGCATTCATTGCGACGTCAACGTCGAGAGCACGAGCTAAACTTTCTCCAGGTGTAGCTGCGATGTATGTCAATACATGTGTGCAAGTGTGTGTGTGTGTACTACGTGCATTGCATGTCGAATGGTTGGCAAAAAAAAAAAAAAAAATCACCTACCAGCAGCAGCAACTTTATCTAAAGTACAACTTTTTGCCACCTCTCCTGCTCCTGCATCTCTCCTGGGCTACGCTTTCCAATTCCGACAACAGCAAAAGCGGTTACCTGTTTTTATACATTTTTTTGCCTGATTTGTTGCCACACCTCCCCCTGTGGGAGGGCGCCAATGCACAACACACACACGCACAGCTCGCCTCGCCTCGACTCTCAACTCTGGCCTCTGTAAATTTGTGTTGTGTTTTGGCAAGTTTTTACCCGCTTTTAAACAGAAAATGAAACTGTTTTTGTTTATACAATGATGCTGCCTATAGTTTTTTTTTTCTTCCTTCCTTCCCACCATTGCTGGCTTGGAACATGTGCCAATGATTTTTAATGCGATTTAAGAATATCACAGTGAAAAGGCCCATTGCAAGCAACGTTTTGCTGTTTGTTTTTTTTACATTCTCTCTTTTGTAGTTTATTTTATATACGCAGAGAGCGAGGCTTAAGTGTGGCTGTGGCAACCTTTTTTTATTTTGTTGGTGTTGTAGTAAGTGGCCAGCCAATGAAAATGTTTTCTAAAGGTGTAACCAAGTCATATAAAGCTGTTTTGAACCCCGGGCGATAGTTGTGTGTATAATACTCTATATATATATGTACATATACATATGTATCTACATATGTTCGTGTGCGTGTCTTTATTTAATGCCATTAACGCAAATTGAATGTTATACGCATTTAAGCCCTTTGAGCCATTGCATGCGCAATTGACTTTTTGGGCGTATGCCACGTCTGCCACCCTCTTTCTGCCTTCCTTCCTTCCTTCCTGTATATGTGCACATTTGTCCTGACTTATGCCCCTGAACACTTTCGCATTACGACGAACACACTCTGTGCTTGGGTTAATCAAACAAGTAAATTGGCTGGCCACTGGAAACCCAGCCAAAAAAGGTTTAAACTCAAATTACAAAGAGCTTAAACAGCTTGGATAACTTGGTGCAGATTTAACATTATAATTAAATGTTAGTTTTAAGTATCAGAAATTTATTTTTAAATCCTTATACTATATAAGGAAACATAGTCATTAGTTAAGCCTTCATTTACCAAGTGTGCTTTTGAAGCGATTTTTGGTAAATGCAATAATACCTATAGTATTTATGATTCCTGAAAATTTAAATTCATTTATGAAATGGTTTTGTTGGGCAAAATCGCCCTTTGGCTGACAATTTGGTATACTTTGCATTTTTTTTTGCATATTTTTAATATACACAGTACTATATCAATATACCAAATATATTCGTTTGTATATTTGAATATAAGCTGAAGGCCTTCGCTGCCATTGCTTTACCAATAGCGTTAGCATTAATTTTAATTATAGCTAACCTTTTAAATAATAATAATATTTAAATAATAATAATACAGCACAATCTTTTAGAGACCCTTAGCAATTCATCAATATATCAATTATATCCTTTGATATATTTTTGCATTATTGCGGTATATTAATTTAGTACATTTTAAATTTAATACCGCACTGTTTTGCCTTCATTTAGAAAAAGTAGCGGGTATCTGACAGCAGACTTGACTGTAGCTTTTTTTAGTTGTTTAATATTAAATTTCACACTCTTTTCAAATTTGTGCTGAATTTGATTTATTTCGTTTGCAATATTCCTGTGCATTGTCGTTCATTTCTAACTAACAGTTTCATTATCGTCAATTCCACAACTACTGAACAAACTCATAAATTCCTTGGCAGACCATTCATTCTGTTTCACTGTTTCTCATATTTTCTCTGGGGCTTTCTCATAACCAGAGCAATAGAAGAGAGAATGTTTTTAGTATAAGCTTGGCTCGTTTGCTTGGCCTATTTCAATAATAATAAAAGCATAATACTTCTTGTGCAGCAATTGCAAAATATTTCTCATCAAATGCCGCGCTTACATAAATATTTAAACTTTGGCATGAAAAGCATTTGGCCAAGACCGAGTCTCGGCTCTCAGCGAGATGGAAAATAAAAGCCATGCCAGCTGGCAGAGGCCATGAGGAAGGAACGAATGAATCTAGAATTTGGGGCATCATCTAAGATTCTTAGCTCAAAATCTGCCAGATGTCGAACGAATAGCTGAGTGAGTGAGTGAATGAATGAGTGAGTGTGTGTGTGTGAGAGTGAGTTAGTGAGTGATGAGTGCATGAGGATGTGGAACAGCTGTCCTTGGACTAAGAAACTGATTTCCAATCGTAGAGGACTGACAACATGCTGCCAATGTTAGCCTCCAAACTTCTTCACACTCATTGCTGCTGCCTGCAATCGTCAGCTGCCGTTTGCATACTTTTACACAGACTGTTGTTGTTGTTTGTTGTTTACTTGCTTTTTCCGTACTCGCTTTTTTCAGCGCTTATACAGTCGGAAAATGGAGCTATAAGCCGAGAGTATCTGCCTTGCATCGTGTCGCTGTCATTTCAGGCTAATGTCGTCTTCGCTCCAGTTTCCTTTTTCGTGTTCACTGTCTCTCTGGCTCTTGTCATTGCCATCCTACTACAGTCTCCGTTTTCCTTTCTCACTCACTCAGTGCTCAGTTGTACTATGTTGTTTGCTGCTTTCTGTGTTATGTATTTATCAAGACAGTTGTCGTCCTTCATGCGCATCCACATCGCTCAAGTCTGCTTAATGTGGCATTCTTTTATCAACTTTCTTCTATCAATTGATGAGCTTATTTTATTGCCCGTTCCAATGAACTACGTATTTCTCTCATTGCTATCGAATCGCACAAAGCTACTTCCACTTCGTTCTAATATAGTGTTACAAATAGCTAAAAATAATATTACAAGCAAGCAACTTTTCTCTACAGTTTATTTATAAATGTTTTGACAAATTCGTATTAAATCTTTCCATTTTATTCTTTTTCTTTTCAGACAGTCAACCAAACAACTTCCAGAGGTATGTTAATAAATGAGAGCAATAAATTTGGTAATTTCTTTAGATCATAAATCTATCTATAGGCCTCTCATAAAATTGCCTATAAAATACATGCCATGTAATGCTAAATTTGTTGCCTAATCAAGCACGGAGAAAACTGCCTATAACTATGTACGGCTTAAATACAAATCCTCATTAAACTATGAGAACTATGCGGAGCAGGCTTATTGAGCATAAGGCTTAGCATACGTTCTGAGATTATTAAAGGCAAAGTTCCTCAAAGGCTAAGAGCAGATCATACATAATTTATATCCCCTTTTTGCTTAGACGAAAATGAAACATTTTCATACTTTTCTCTTTTTTGGTACAAAAAGAAGCTAATTTGCACGCCTATCCATGGCATAATTCCAGGAGTTGGCAAGCGGCTTTAGCAACCTCCCGCAGTCAGTACCGAAGATAAGCGGCTTATGCCGTTCGCTTGAAGTGCCAACGAGCTGTGACACATAAATACGAGACTCTCTCTCAGGGGAGACAGTAGCTGAAGCTGTCTGAGCTTCGAATGGGGGTTTTATCCCAAAAAATGCCAGAGTTTATTCTCCACAACTCTTTTCGGTTTTTCTTTTTGTAATTGCACTGCTGGCTGTCGAGCAAAACTGCAATTAAACACACTTAATTGTTTATTAATGCGCACTTTTCTTCCAGCCAGCGAGCGAGCGGCGTGAAAAAATTAATTAATTTGTTGCTATTTTAAACACGACGCAGACAATTTAACATGCCCCACGACTCACTGACTGACTGACTGCCTCTCGAAGGGGTCTCTCTCCCCATTGGCGGCATATATTATAATTTTATTTTATTTTCTTCTTTAGGGGGCGGCGCGTGAGACATTGCCTAATGGTCTGCGTCGCATGCTGTTGGGTCCTCTGCCTTTTGATTTATGCGGTCTGCACTTGTTTTTAGTTGCGAGGGGAAATTTTTCGTGTTGGCTGCATTGATGCGCACAGCCAATTTGATTGCGCCGTGTGGATTTTCGGATTTTCACACTAAGTTCGTATTTCCTGCAGCAGCATCAGCTACGCAAGAATACAAAAATAACACACAACACAGAAAAAAGGCATGTGGTGTGATGATTAATGAGACAATTTTTACACTGCGGCACAGTGTGTAGAGATAGCGCGGAAATTGAGCGAAAATTAGTACAACGGTTTTTTTTGTGATAATAAATTTGGTTGCCTATTTAAATTCTTTAGCCTTACTATAACCTAGTGTCTCTTTTTATCGCCCATGACTTCTTTTTATTTTGGCATCAGTTTTACAGAAAACGTTCAACAAAACAAAATAAAAATAATGAAAATAGTTTTAATTTATATTCAATTATATTTTAAAAAGAAAATCACAGCTATTTCAAGGTAAAAATCTGCAAAGTGAAAAGCTAAGAGAATATTAAAACAGCAGCAGTTATTTACATATGTTACTCCTTAAATACCCACAGCAGTACAAATGTTGCTAAGCTCAAGCTACAATTTATTAAATATTTAATAGGCAGACAATGATTCTAACTTACTTATAAGAAAATTGAAGAACAAACAACAAATTGCTAGTTATAATTAACAAAAAAGTAAAGAATTATATTACATTTTTATAAAATTAAAATCATAAAAAGAACCGTGTCGTAATTTTGAATTCAAAAATAAAGAAATTTAACCACTTTTTTAGCTTTATCATAAAAATCATTTGGGAACACTTCATATTTTAATACTTTATTTTAATAATTACGGTGTTGAAGTTGCCAATCAACAACAAATTCCCAATTTGCATAGATTTTTGCTAATCCCCTTTTCTTTTACAAAATATGTTATCTAAATAAATGCGTTTCTAAACTTTGCTACTAATCCACCTCAACTTGTAGTTTTCGTTGCTTTCCATTAACAACTGAAAAGCTAGTGAAAACTTCTTTGAAATAAATTACAAAAGTAAAGTTTTCTCTGTATGCAAAAGTTGCAGACAAAAATTAAAACTTTTGTTTATTTGATTTAAGAGAATGGATTATATTTCTCGATAGTTTCAACCACTGTGCAACACAGTCAATCTTTGTGTGAATTGAGGGTGGCAAAGAACTGCGTGAATAACATGGAATTGCATTATGAAAAATACATAACAGACATGAGATTGGGGTCTGCTGATGCTGCTGCTGCTGCTCATGCTGTTTGCTGCCTGCCCCAAATCATTACAGAGCTGAGCGATAAGCGATGTTGCATGCGGTGACACAACTGACGATTGCAATATGATGTGTGTGCTGCTCCACTGCATCATCTTTTTTCGTATCTTTCCATCTGCTACTCAGAGCGGGTTTTGTGTAGCTGACAAGCACGCGAATTGATGTGCCACTTGGGTGAAATGCTGTTGACTTTGAAAGATTTATGAATGCACTGCCGACAGCTGCCAAAAATGAGCTGCCAGGCGAGACATAAACTACTCTCATCTTCTATTTGTCAGTCTGCCTGGCAAATTGTATTTTGTGTGTATTGTATTGGTCTCGGTCTCGGTCTCGGTCTGGGTCTCGCGTCCAGTCCGGGCGGTATAATTAGCATTTGGAGTTGCGAAAGTTTTGGCTCAACTGCAGCTTAGCTGACTTAACAGCTGCGCACACTTTTATTATGCTTGTGGTTGCTATGCTTGACTCAACTCTGCATGCATAAACTAAAACTCAAATTTGCACACAAAACCCCCAAAATGTCTGTGTGAGGTGATATAGTACGGGGGCAGAGAGCAAAAGAAAGACAAAACAGCAACAGCATTCTCACTGCCAAGGGACAACGTCAGCAACAGACACAGAAGCAACAGCAACAGCAGCAGCTGCAACTTCAACTGCAACTTGCAGCAGCTGCAATAAAAGCTCAGCCATAAAATTGCACAGCTCGACACTCATTATTCAAATGTGTGTTGGGGTTATATTGTACCAAAATACACACACACACATACCAATACTTGTATCCCCAACCCACACTTTCCGTATTTGAATTGTCTACAAAGTGCCACAAAGAGGCAAAGCTATCTTCACAGATAAATCCCAACAAAAACACTAGCATTAATTATGCAATAGCTGCTATTTGGTTTGCTTACATTTTTGCATAAATATATGAGAAAGAACATACTGAAATGTTGTGGCACTTTCTAAGTAAAATAAAGTTACATTTTCGAGTACTCAAAGAATTTGTTGCATTTAATAAATTAAATTATATTTATATTTACATATTAATTTGTATATTAATAGAATATAATGCTGATACACTTTCACCTGAATTTTCGTTTGCTAATACTTTGAGATATTTTTGCACACAAACACAGAAAAGTAAATAAAAATCGTGATACAAAGAATTAGCTGCATTTAATTAATCTAAATTGAATTTCAACTTTAGAAAAGTAACACTTAAAATTTTGTGGACATTTTTCTGCAATATAAAGTAAACTTAAGGTAGAACAAATTGTTAGTAATTACCCTTAAGAAAACAAACTGCGAAGAATCATGGGGAAGTTTATTTAATATTCTTAAAGTATCATAACTTATTTAATTTTCATTGGCAACAAAGCTCCAACATGTGACAGAATGGCCATGGTGGACAATGGATTACTAAAGGTTTTTTTCGCATTTGCAAAAGAAATCAATGCCAAAAAAATATAACCAACTTCTTTACACAGAAACTTCATTGCAACTCTCTGATGGAAAACAAGAAAAAACACTGCGCGAATACTTTTCAGCTTCTCTCGAACTAATTTGATTGCGATGCATGACATTGTGATGTCTATGCCATGAAATACAATTAAACGAAACAGACAAATTGTTTTAATTTCAAGCGATACGCCGCAGAAACAGCTTTGATCTCAAAGTGTGCAGACAGCAGCTCAAAGAAGTTGAAGCAACTCAAGGACAGCCCTTTGAAAAGTATTAAAAAAAGTAAACGAATTCAAAAGTTAAACGTTTGATCTGCCCCCAAGGCGATTGTCACGCATGTCGACCTGGACACATAGAGACTAATTAACGACAGCGACAGGGAATGAATAGAGTATAAAACAAGTAAGAAAGCTACAGTGGAGTGTGCTCGACTGTGAGATACCCGCTAGCCATTTTGGATAAAAGTAAAAGAGTGCGGTATTGATTTTAAAATATACCAAGTTAATATACCAAAATACTATAAATGTATCAAATGCTATATTTGGTATATTGATATATTGACACATTAAAAATATACCATTGCGTATTAAAAATATTCCAAAGGTTATATTTGTTGTATTGATATAACATAGTACCGCATTCAAAATATACCATAGATTCTTAAATATACCAGATTACTACATACATATAAGAAAAAGAGTGCGGTATTGATTTTAAAATATATCAAGTTAAAATACCAAAAATACTAAAAATACCGACGGATTTATGCGGTATATTGATATAGTAACACGTTTAAAATATAGTATTACAAATATACCTTAGGGTATTAAAAATATACCAAATATGCCGTTTGTTTCTTGAATATACCAGATTACTACATACATATTCTGGATGAGCAAATTTATAATACCCTTTACCTAATGGATAGCGGGTATAAAAAAATAAAAAAAAAAACCCAGCAGACTGACACGACAGGGGAATGCAATGCACATGCGTTTAATTAGCGCCACAACCCGAGGGGATTCATTGAGCGAGCGAACGGCAAAGGAACCGAACTGAATCGGAGAGCAGCTTGACAGCATTCGAGAATGACGGCATTACATGAATTACATATTGCAGTTTTGTGGCGCAGGGCAAAAGGCAAATAAGGCAACGAAACTGTTTCAAACGATTTGATTGGAGTAAATTGCGAGACTCCAACTCCCAGCTGCTATCCCAGCTGCTTCTCCAACTCCGACTCCGACTCCGACTCCGACTCCTTCTCCTACTTCTTATGTTGTCATTTCGTTACATAAGAGTCGCAATTCCGCTGGTTTCTCCTGGTTCCTGACTGCTTCCTGTGCTTGATTTTGTTTGCTTCAAATTTTATTTCCCTTCCATTTTTTTTTAGGATTTCTGTTTTGAGACATTTCCACGTTTTCCGTTTCTCGTCCTGGCTTGTTTATACGACAGTCAGAGTTCCATTCTGCGGTCTGCGCTCTAATTGCGACTTGGCAATATATCAGCACACACACACACACATATATAGATAGCTAAACATATACACACACACTCTTGCACACACACACACCGAGTGACTCATAGAAATGTGTACTTAGATATGTTGTTGGCATCTTTGTTAGCAGCTCTACCGTTTTGACATTTGCTTACGCGTTAAAGCTGACAGGTAAAATGGATTTGTTACGGCAATGGAACACACAAAAACACGTTGGCAGAGCGGGAGAATGGGGAGTGGAACTCAAATGTGTGACACGTGAGAAGATAACTCCCTTACTGCCGGAAATTGTGCATAGCACAATGGCCAAAGGACTAAGCACATCAATTTAATAGCAGCACGTTTAAAGCGAGTTTTATTTTGCACCTGCTTCTCAGACAGAGCAATTTAGAAACAGTTCAAGGTTCCCCTTCTAATTATGCAATCTTATGTTCTAGCGAAAACAAAATAAATATCAGATCTTAGCCAATTTATAGCACTGAAATAAATTCACAAAGTTTTCGACTTAAATTTGTATTTAAATCTGCTTTAAAAGGCCCCGAAATTCTTTCTTCACTCTCAGCATTTATTTTTCTTTCTTTTGCCTTAATCACTTTCAAGTTGCTTGCTGTAAATTTGTTATCATTCTCTTGCGATTGCACTTAAGTTAGCTATGTTATCTGGCACACTGCCAAAGCATAGCACAAACTTGAGTCAAAGGATAATTCGATTGGCAAAGAAAATCGGTATTGAAATTGGCATTTGCAGATGGGCTCAATGGCATTGCCCATTAATTGGACAGCAAAGCAGTTTTTGCATTCAAATGCAAAAAGAGGCAATACTCAGAGAGACAGAGTCAGCACTAATTATCAATAGCAAAATAAATGAGCGCAAATTTATCTTGCCAAATAGAAAGAGGCAATAAAAACTAGAGCCAAGAGTTGATGCTCAACCGGTGAGCAGGCTAATTGCATTAAAGGCAAATCCATACTAAAAGCACTCTAAATGCTAAGCAGACAAAAGAACGTCGCTGACCTTTGGCCCTACGAGACGCATTAGAGAATTTAATAATTCGCAAAAATGTTAATTAGCTGAACAATCCATCAAGTCTAGAATTTTGCAAAAGGCCGAAGGCCAAAATTTGCAACAGAGAAAAAGGTAAAAGAGGAGAAAAATGCCAAAAAAAAAGGAGCCGAAAAATTTCGTTACAAACGTGGCACAAAGCCAACAAGCGGATGTTCAACAACATGACACAAACGAGAGCATTTACAAATTTATACCAAAGCTATTTCTTCGTTTTTTTCGCTTTAGAGCTTAGGCTACCTGCTGGCCAAAAAAAAAAAAAAAAAATATGATTGGCAGAGAAATTAGGAAGGCAGGCTGTAAGATGAAGGCACGAAGATACTTCAAAGGCCAACGCACTCAATTTGATACATCAAATATATAAATGTATAATATTAATCAAAAATTCACCATGCGCAGCAAAGAACCATTCAATGTTCAATGTTCAAATATATCAATCACGAGAAATTCTGCATAATAATTTCAGAGAAATACTAAATATAATCAAGATGAAAGTATGCTTCTTAAGATGCTTAGTTTTTGACATTTGAATGCTTTTAAATTAAATTAATAAAATAGTCTCCTTTTTCTGTAAAACTTTTGACATTTAAAGTTGTTTTGACCATTCTTGGATTTCCGCAAATTTTTGAGAGTACACGAAAAGTCACTTAGGATTGCGCCAGTGACCCGCAAGAAAGGTTAATGTCAAGCGTGAAATGAACCGTAACAAAAGAAGGCAATATTCTTGTATTATTGTAACGGTCCAAGCACACAATTCACAATTTACCCAAAAGAGGTCAAGACAAAGAGCTATTAATTGTTAATACCGTACGGTTGTTCGTAAGCCAGCTCAACATTGAACTCGCGTTGCATGTTGCAACAAAACAAACAAATGAATGCAACTGACGATGATGGCAACTGGGCACTGTTAATTGCAGTCATTCACACGGACGAGCACAAAAGCTGCCGACGACGACGCTTCAAAGTGGACGCTAACAACAACAACAACAACAACTGTAACAAGGACTCGCCAAAGAGTCATCGTTGCCTTGACGTCGCGGAAACGGAAGCGTTAGTTGCAAGGATATGTTGCACTACACAGTCAACGCATACACAATAGTCGCCCATTCCCATTCCCATTCCCAATTCATCCATCCATTCACAATTCTACTATCCCCTTGAGTGTGTGCACACTCCCCCTCTGTGTGTATAGCAATTATGCGCTATTGAAGTTTCATTGTCAGCATTGCAGATTGCAGCTGCTAGACTGAACTCTTGGTTCCTGTTCTTGCTCTCGGTGTTCCCTGAGCCCCTGCCCCTCCAGTCCACTCTTTGTTTCCGTGTCCGGGTCTCATTCCGTTGTCCGTTTCCGACGTAATTGTTATGCCAATTTTTAAGGCGCCGCCTGCTTGCCAAATTAAATGAAAATCAAATAAAGCCGCCTCGAAACCCAAATACATAAATGCGGTTAAATTTGCAGCGTTAAATGTTAACAGTCGATTTTGCAACTCAAACCTCAACCCATAAAAATATCAACGCGTATTTGCGTGCTTCCAAAGAGCTCTCAGTTCTCTCCTGCATCCGGCTTCGCCTACACCTTCCTTATTCCCCCGTTCTTATCTATAGAAGGGGCGAGGGAGCGAGTGTCGTTTGGCTTAGACTTACGAGCTTGGGGCGCAAATTGACAATTTCTCTGAAATTGCACAAATACTTACGAGCCTGTGCTCCACTTTTTTATGGCAAATTACATAGCCGCATATGAGTATCTATGTATGAGTGTGAGTATGTGTATCTCTATATGTGTGTCTGTGTGGGCGTTGTCATGTAATAAAAACGTTTGCCAGCCTGCTGCGTTACCAGAGGGTTTTATGATTGGTTTTGGAGCACAAAAAAAGGGGCAACAAAAAAAAATTGAAGGAGCAAAAGAACGAGAGGAAGGAGAAGAAAAAAAAACAACATACAAAATAAATAAAATATAAACTGCGTTATGTTTATGCGTCAAAGAAAAAACCCATCAGACGTCATCAGCTTGCGTATAATTAAACATTAGACGATGGTAATAAAATAGGAACCATTGAACAGAATTGCTCTGAGCGCTCAATACTTGATGACGTCGTCATCATCGACAAGGATAATGACGATGTTGATGAAGTAATGGCTTAAGTTAAGTAATGTTTGTTTGAAGAGTTCGAGAGTTTCTTAAGGGAAAATAAAAATTTAATTTCACTTACCAGATACAAGACTTATTTTCATCTTCCTAAAAGTGCAAAAATTAAAAAAAAAGCGATTTAAAGTAAAAAATAAAAGACTATTTATATTATTAACTAATTTGTATTAGTAGATTAGTTACTTTGAAGCAAAGGGAGTGAGACTTTCTTAGAAAAGAATTAGCGTAAAAAAAGGAAGATGATTTTCATTTATTATTTCCTAATTTTTCGTATTATTTGTATTTTTAAAAATTATAAAAAATATTTAATAAGCAGAGAATTAAAATAAAAAGTGTAATTTGATTTTTATAATTTCATTTTTTTTTTTGTTTTTGTGATATTTATGTTGCAAATATAATAGAATCTGTTTATTAACGAGTGACACTTTATCAGAAATGAATAAAAATCAAGTGAAGTATTAGGTTTAAAAAATGTATAGAAAATTCGAAAATTGAGTGGCATTTTAAAGTGAAAACAATTCTTGTTATCTCAAAATCTACACAGACTCTTCTGCTACACTCACTTAGTACATTTTGCTCTTTTCATATGACAAAACCAATTTATAATCGTGCTGTTTATTTTAATGCGAGCAAAGTGAGCTCACTAAACAAAATATGAGTCCAGCTTGTATCCCGTACAAAGGACAAACTTATAGAGCAATTAAAAAGTTTTAAGCATTGCCATGATTTTGCTGATTTTTCTCCCTCGATTTTTGGCTCTATGAAACAAAGAAGAAAAAACTTTCTACCTTGGGCTAAACACAATTTGAGCAGCAGGTAGCAGGTGCACAGCAGCAGGAACCGCACAAATGCATAACAGCATTAGGGCTTTTATATACTACATATTCTATGCATATAGTATATACACTTAAGATCATGCTTTGGCTGCCTTGGCTGCTGCTGCTTGTGGTAATGATAATCAGGCTCATAATATGTCGGTGAGTGCCTAAAAGTATGCTTAATATTGTGCAACTTTAGTGCCTTTAAGTTGCAGGGCTAAACACAATCCCCACCAGCAACAAACCCAACCTAAGCAGCAAATGTGTACCTAGCTGGACTTGGAAGAAGAAGTTTTTTCCTTTAAGTGCGGCATTCTCTAACAACTTGTGCTGCTAGGCAAACAAATGAGCAGAAAAAAATACATGCACACACACTCAGTTATTTACTAAAACTTACACACACACACAGTTTATATATACATCAAAAGTCTGCTTGTTGAAAGCAAGTCAAAAGTGCCTTTGACAGAGCGAGAGAGACAGAGAGAGAGAGAGAGAGAGAGAGAGAGAACAAAATGGCTGCTGCGTCGTCGAGGCGTTTGGCGTTTATTTGCGTTTATAATGTGTGAGCTATTAAAATTTTAGAGGCTCTTTCTGTAAGCGTGTGTCGGTGAGTAACTGAAAGCGACTCCGTCTGCGAGTTTTCAACACTCGAACACAAATATATATATAGTATGTGTATAAATTCTTTTCTGCATTTAAATGCGTTTGCACAGAATGTTTCAATTTTCTTACGAATTTTGTAACGCAAAGATTGAAATATTATGTGAAAATTATTTTGTTTAAGCTTCATATTTTAGTCACTGATAACATACGAATTAAATATAAAATAGATATTGAAGATTTATTGTATTTTTACGTTATTAAGAAAAAAAAACAATATATATTCATTTCAAATCTAATCTTTTCAAAATCATTTAAAATTAACAAATACAAAGAATGCAGTTAAAAGAGCTTAAAATTGTATTTAAACATTGATAAAATATGAATTTCATCTATTGCTATTTCAAATCAAAATAAGTAAATCAATACAAAACTTAGAAATTGTATTTAATAACTAATAAATATTATAAAAGAATTATTAGTATTTTATTTATTTAACTAATGCATAATTTAAAAATTCAAATGACACATACAAAAGTGTTGCCACTTGAATTTAATCATTGATAAAATAAAAATAGAAATCTATTAATAATTCAAATCAAAATAATAATTTTAATGAAATATTAAATTATAAAAACACATACAAAAAAGTATTTGTAATACAGAACAAAATAAATTAATAATTCAATAACAAGTTGTTGTTATTAACAACTATATGTTCAATACTTTGCTGGCCCAGTCAATAAGAATTAATCCAAAAAATATTTAAAGGGTATATTTTTGGTCGGCGTCAGACAGTTGCAAGAAACATTGGCAAAGCTTTTATGCCGTTGCGTGTTATTTTTTGTAATTTTTTTTCGCACAGCATAAAATGAAAATTAGCTGATTTCTTTTGAGCAGATGTGCGTCGCATCGCATCGCAAAGCGACTCGTCGCTCTTAAAGCTTTTAGCAGCTGCTGCTGCTGCCAAAGCATTGTAAACATCATTTTAAGTGAAACTCTCACACCGTGTTTGCACTTTGTAGAAATGTTTGCTGCGCGCAACGCATTCAAATTCATATTTGTGTGCAGCAGTGTGCAGAAATTAACATAAAATGCGAATGCGAGACGCGGCGGCGCGATGCCGGTATTTTATTTGCGTTTTAGCTTGTCCATTATACGAACAAAACTTGCAAATACCCTGTAGTAAACTAACCCAAAAATATATCAAGTATGTATACGTCGCATAGACAACATAAAATATTTTTCAATGAAATTGCCAGATAGATTTATGTTGACGTAAACAATTATTGTTATTGAGGTTTACAGTGTTCGAGCCATAAATCATTTACAGCGCATTTCGCAGTCAGTCATGCCTGACATATGTTATATATTTGTTCGTCCTTTTTTTTCGCTTATTTGTGTTTTGTTTTCTTTTGAGCCAGATTTTGCTGCAGCTTATTTTTTATGCATATTTTATTTTGCCATTGCATGCGTAATTTTATTTGCCGCCACGCTCTTCATTTTTGTTGCTTTTGCTTTTGCTAGTTGGGGTTGGCAGGTAGTATAAGTTTTATGGCCATCGTTGCGCTTTTTCAACTGTAGTAAAAAATGTATGTGCCACACTGCAGAATGGCGGCTGGCACTCGTTGTTGTTGTTGTTGTTGTGCTGCGTTGTGGTTATCCAGTTGCCAGTTGTCCTGACGCCACTGTGGCTGCACCTGCGGTTGTTTGTGTTGCTCTCAGCAGCAGCAGCAGTTGTTGTTGTAGCTTTGTTTGTCACGCTACCTTGGCCAGGGCCAAAGCAGTAGGCAACATGCCAAATTAAGTGCTCCTTCTGTTTTGTCAGGCAGAGTGAAACCTCAGGTTTACCTCTTTGCCGTTTAAGTTGTCATGTACATTTTAATTTGCACCATGTACATGTTATGACATGTTTGCACTGTCCACGCCAGGCAGCAACTTTGCAAATGATTGTTTTGTTGCTTAATTTTAATTTGGTATACTGAATTGAAGTGCTTAACTTTGTTTTTGGTATTAAAAACTACTATTCACTGAGCTATAACTATTGCAGCTGCTGCTAAGCTGTGTCAGTCGATTCATTGTCGTTGTCGCTGTGGTTGCGCTTCTTGCGGTGATTGAGTTGCCAAAGGCAACTGGAAGACGCGACGACAGTCAAATTGTTTGCCGCAGCTGTTGATAAGTTTTTAATTAAGTTTAAGCGTATTAGCAGGCACTTTAGCCCAAGCAAAAGAGAACTAACTCCAACTCGAACTCGGGCTTGCCTTGGAAGCCACAAGAGCTCGGCATTACTTACGCGGCACTTACACCGAAATGTAAGAACGCGACGCAAATTAAATGCTTAACTGTGGGAAGCTGTGGCAGCTTCGTCGACGAACAGCCTCGGGTGCAATTTTCAAATAAAAAATAAAATAAAATGAAATCCACACAAAAAAGAAAGAAAAAGAAGGAAATTAAGCACAGTCGGAAAGAACGCAAAGTCGCGCCACGTGTCACTGCTTTTAATATGCGCACTTTTCATGCATTAAGCATACGCCGCGTCGTCTATTAACGCTCAATAAAACGAAATAAAAATTCGGAAAAAATAAAGCAAGCAAAGCAAAAAAGATGGAATTTTATAGTCGGATGTGCTCGACTGTTAGATACCCGCAATAAAAGTGAAACAGTGTGGTATTAAACTTAAAATATACCAAATTAAAATACTGAAAGCTACAGTTGGTATGTCGATATACTATCACATTCAAAATATAACATAATGGGAAAAAATATACCGTAATTTTTAAAACCAAATTGTCAACATACATTTGCTGGAGCCACAAGGCTATAATACCCTTCTACCCTATGGGTATCGGGTATAAAAATATAAAACGCAAAAGCAGCACTTGATTATGGCAATGCCAATTTGGTGTAAATGTCGTTCGTCTATTGATTTGTCGAGCTGAGCGCCATTCAAATGAAATTGAAATTATTTTCAATGACAGCAGTTTAGAAGACGTGCCTATTGCACACACACACACACACACAGGACATGGGTCATGTGCTAAATAAAATAAATGTTTATTTATTATTAGAGAGAAGAAGGAAACTCAAAATTGCCACTTTGCTTGTGTGACACTTTTGTGTGTCTTTCTTTTTGACTCAAATCGCAACGATTTGCCCCAGGCTTCCGACAACACATTCTCTTAAATCGTAACTAAAATACTGGCTGCAAATATTGTAGATATACACATATATATATAAATACAGCCTTGTGCCTGGCAAGTTCAACTGCCAGTTGCTCCCGACTGTCAAATCATTTTGTGATAAGGATGCTTTCTACTCTACATAGCACACAAGCATGCACGCACACATACAGACTCACACTTCCGTGTCTAATGTCCTGAATCCTGTCTGTGCATATGGGGAGAAACATGGAAACGAGGGACGACTCCTCTTCATAACTGACGACAAATGAAAATGTCAAAAATGTATACAAACTGCTGCTACTGTTGTTGCTGCTGCCAAGGCAGCCAAATGAGAAATGTCTTTTATTTGTATGAGCACAAATTAAATTAGAATTTCATTCAACAATTGAAAAATCTGCAACGTGCTGCCAAAGCTGAAGCAGCAGCAGCAAAACAATTTCCAAGTCCAACAAACTTTTGTCAATTTCGAAAATAGATTTCATTGCTATGCTGTAAAGTATACACGAGTCTGTCCATTAAAATGTTTTCCAATTATAAATATAATACTACATTTCCAGTTGTATGCAATAAACTTACTTATTTGCAATAGTAACTTCTAGTTTTTGGGAATCATAAACTAGATACATAAACCAAACTATGATTTTACTATAATTTCTCAATTTCACAACAAATAAATACGAAATTAAGATACATATGAACATAAAATAGCTTCTGTGATTTTAATAATTTTTCTATTTTACAACAAACAATCAGAATTCCTAGAAATGATTTCCCATTTCTAATGAATCTCGAAAAATCAATTTCGTTAATAACTGCTTTGAAATTTGGCTGACAACGCAAATTCGTAGAATATTGGCTTTTTAATAGTTACGCATAATTATCGTAGATAAGGGAAATTTAATATACTTAGATGAATGCGCCATTAATTATGCAGTTCATGAGTTTTGAGCAGAAAGTTTTCTGGTAGCTTCAATAAATAAAGGCAAGCCACGTTTACCTATTCAGCGTTAGACAAGAGAAGACAACACAAGACAAGACAAGACAAGAATCTCAGCTACAATTACAAGCTAAGCGCTAAACATTTGGCTAAAAGGCCAAAGCAGCTGCGGCATAGACGCAAGACAAGACAAGACATTGCCAAGATTAATGTTTGGTTATTAATAATGTCGAAAATTCAGTTCAGCTCAGGTGGATAGCCAAGGACAACAAGAGGCAGGTAAGCGTAGAGACGGGGGAAGGAAGGATCCACAGATTTGGCTGCCATGGCAAAAGCAAATCAAGTCAATTTGTTAGCCAGCAAAATGATGGCATAGCCAAGTATCCATTACGCATTTGCATTGGCGCCAGCAGCCGGCACACTTCAAACAACGCAAGATGTCAGACAGTTTGTCAGTCAGTCAGTCAGTCAGTCAGCTGCTGGTTTGTCGTCTAGTTTGTCAGCCAGTCTGTCATTTAGTCAATGAGGGAACTCAGACTCAGCCTCTTAGCTTGTGGAGCTAATGAAGCAAGTCGCCTCTTCTCATTTATTCGCCGGATTGAATTACTCAATTGCTGTTATCTGCTTGTTTTTCGACCAATTTCATTGTGATCTCAGCGAACTTGCAATTGGCTCAATTTCAATGTAATTTATATGTTATTTACCCAAAGTGCCAACTGTGACAAGTAGCAAGTGGCAGGCAACAAGACAGTGCAACAATATGTTGCATGATTTATCGCAGCCATCTTCATTCGATTGTCCTTTGCCTGTGTTGCTTATTTACATTTTTGGTTTACTTTGCTGTCATTTCCTTTGTCTTCTCGGCATTTTAATGTCCTTTGATTAATTTGGACAAATATAAATGTCAGCCTTGACTCTGTTCAAGGTAATTGTCATTGGCAAACGTTACAGCTGCGGCCACGCCTCGCATCGCCTCAACTGACCTTTGTCGCGACCTGACCACTTCACCGACATTCACACATATATATCAAATTAAATAAGGGACATAATGAGCGAGAAATAAGCACGGATGTGAAATAAGAAGCGAAGTCTTCTCGCTGTCCATTGGCAAACAAATTTTCCGTGTAATTCTTCATTTTCTGTATTAACGCAAAACAAACGCAAATGCAATTAAAGAAAACAATGCTCACGCACGTTATTTCATTTTCATTCGTATTTTCATTTGCATATTGTAGATAGGATATGAAAATAATTTGCTAGCTGATGCTTCCGATTTCACTTTTAAGCCGAAATCGATCCGACATATTCATTATGCATTAATATGCGACACGACACGAGACAACAGAACTGAACACAACGAAACGCGACGCGACGCAGCGAAATGAAAGTACATTAATAATCAAGTGGAGGCGTTGAAATATTTGCCAACTGCCTGACAGAAAAAGTTATTAAAAATAAATCACCTCCGTACAAATGAGTATGCTCATTTGAACACATATATCTGGGTATATATATGTATGTATATTCATATGGCAGCTTGTTTATTGACAAAATAAATTTAAAATTAAAGTCAGCAGTGCTTGTAGATAAATTAAAAAGATATACAGGCTGGGTGTTAAACTGAACTCTATGAAAATATGCATATTATGAATACAATGAATAACTATTTAAAATAAATAAAGTTGTCAAAACAAATAAAGACAGATAAATTTTTAATATTGAATAGAAAGATTCAAAGTAGATAAAACTAAAATCCATATAAATGCAATGAAAAATTCAAAAAAATATATAATGACAGTTAAATTACAAGAACTATAAAATATAATTTAAGCTGAATTTATAAAAAAGGAAATGAAAATGTAATTAACCATTAAATGCAATGAATAACTAAAAAAAAAATTAAAAACTTCTAAAAAAAAGTAATGTAACTTAAATTATGATAATGAAATTTAAGTAGTAAATATATTACTCCAAATCATAAGTTGATGAATGAATTCAAGAGACAAATAATAAATAATTTCAAGACAATTCTTATTTTAGTAGATTAAATTCCATTTACTTCATTCAAATCAAATTGATGACTACTAATTGTTCATGTTGCTCTGCTTCATTTACTTGCAGCCTTTACTCCAACTATAATACGAAGCAATAAACACAAAAAAATCTGTACACGTGTCGTATACGCAATGCCAAAGACGCGACTGAGCAGCGACTACGAAGGAGCAGCGAAAATAAAATCAGATGTAGAAAGAAGAAGCAGCGACAACAACAAATGAATTGCGTTATAATTTCATTAAGGACAAAAGCCTTTACTAAGAATGACAACAACGTGGAACTAAGAAGCAAACAAGAAGGAAAAACGAAGCAGAGAGAAAAAAAGTAAAGTAAAGTAAAGTAAAGCCGCAACGCAGCCCAAAGTAGCCAGCGACAATAACAAAAGCATTGCCTACGTTGCTGCCAAGCTAAAATCAAGCGACTGACATTTTTATGAAATTAATACAAAAGCCAAAGGCAAGGAGAAGAGCGACAAGTACAAGGGGAGAGAGAAGAGCAATGACAGCGTCGACGTGGACACAATGATGAGCACTTGCTCTCACTCTTGCTCACTGATAATAATGATGGCCCAGCTGAAGCGGGCATGGCAGGGCTTTTATTGCCTGACACTTGAGTAGACGACGACGGACGACAGGAGAAAAGGAAAGGGGAAGTAACAACGTCATAATACAGTGACTACTTCGTCTACTCGCGCATAGATGTCGCTAATGCTATTTGCGTGACGCGGAAGAAGCAGCTGCTAAGACACGCTAAAGACGTCACCTTCACTCACTAATTTGACATGCAAACGTGACCAAGTGTCCAACAAATCTTTTTAACAAAATACAAAAAAGAAAAAAAAAAACAAAATATAAAGTAAAGAGGTAAAAATGCCACGCCCATTGGAATTAATCGTAGCAACTGCTTTGCTGTTGCTGCAGCTGCAACAACTGTTTGCCTGTCCGCCCGAGGTGTGCGTCTGCAAGTGGAAGGGCGGCAAGCAGACAGTCGAATGCGGTGGCCAACAGTTGGCCACGCTGCCCGAGGGCATGGATCCGGGCACCCAAGTGCTCAACTTTAGCGGCAACGGGTTGCAGGTGCTGCAGAGCGAACGCTTTCTGCGCATGGATCTGCTCAATTTGCAGAAAATCTACTTGTCGCGCAATCAACTGATGCGCATACACGAAAAGGCCTTTCGCGGACTCACCAATCTCGTGGAGCTCGATCTCAGCGAGAATGCACTGAGCCTGGTGCCGAGCGAAACGTTTCAGGACTACAGTTCGCTGATGCGTCTCTCGCTCAGCGGCAATCCGATAAGGGAGCTGAAAACCTCCGCCTTTCGGCATCTCTCATTTCTAACCACACTCGAGCTGTCCAACTGCCAGGTGGAACGCATCGAGAACGAGGCTTTTGTGGGCATGGATAACCTCGAGTGGCTGCGACTCGATGGCAATCGCATTGCCTTCATCCAGGGAGCACACATACTCCCGAAGTCGCTGCACGGCATCAGTTTGCACAGCAATCGCTGGAATTGCGATTGCCGGCTGCTCGATGTCTACAGCTGGCTGGTGAGTCACAACATACCGCTGGCCGAGGAGCCCAAGTGCATGGAACCCGCACGGCTCAAGGGCCAGGCGATCAAGGGACTGCAACGCACACAGTTCGCCTGCCTGCCCGAGGTGAGTCCACAGTCCAGCTACACGGAGGTGAGCGAGGGTCGCAACATGTCCATCACGTGTCTGGTGCGTGCGATCCCGGAACCGAAGGTGCTGTGGCTCTTCAATGGTCAGGTGATGACCAACGATAGTTTGCTCGATAATCTGCACATGTACTATTATATCGATGAGAGCGGCGGCAGTGGGGCAGAGGAGAAACGCAGCGAGATTTTCATCTATAATGTGGGCGCCGAGGATAATGGCACGTTCTCGTGTGTGGGACAAAACATTGCCGGCAACACGTTCAGCAATTACACGTTGCGTGTGATCATCAAGGAGCCGCCGGTGGTGAACGAAGTGTCATTTCCTCGCGATTATATGAACTACATTGTGGCGAGCAGCGCTGGCGGTGGCATCATCTTTGTGGTGCTCCTCTGCACCATTGTAGTCAAGTGCAAACGCAGCTCGGAGCCGGCCAAACGCAAGAAATGCGAACAGGTCACAAGCATTGCGGGGGCCACCGATGCAGGCAGTCATCATGGCAACGGTCAGGATACGGGCATGATGAAGTGCGCTTCCATACTCAACGATGGCGACAGCTTAAACGGCGGCGCTGGGTTGCTGCTCAGCGAGAACCTGACGCCAACAAAGGGCAGCAATGGCAACGGTAATGGTAATGCTTCAGGCGGTGTGGCTGGTGCTGCTGTGGCAGGTGTTGGCGCTGGCGGTGGCCTCATCTTGGGTGGCCAAATGAAACAGAATCTGTTGCTGTATGCCACGCCCAATGCGCACACGCATCCACACGCCCATCACGCGCATCCGCATGCCCAGCAGCTGCAGTTGAATGTGAACATGATGAATGCAGCTGCTGCGGCGGCGGCAGCATCGCCACCTTTGTTGCTGAGCAACGGACTGGCTGCGGCGTATTGCTCGCCGCCGGCATCGTTGCGTAACTATGCGGAGAAGAATCCGGATTTGGTCAACGATGCGGAGAGTGTCAAGCACAAGCTAAAGACGGCCGTCTCGTTGGACGGTGCCGCAGACTATGAGACGGCCAGCGATTGCGGGCAGTACGAGGGTTGCTATCAGTTGACCCCGGCGCCATCGTCGCATGCACACACAATGCTGGGCATGGGTTCGCGCTTTGCCGCAGCGATGACAACGCTTCCGCGTGGCATGCAACTGAAGTCGGTGCTGAGTGCGGCGTCAGCGGCATCGCAGGCAGCGGCAGCCACATCACCGCATCAGGTGGATGTGCATTTGAATCCGGTTTGCTTTTTGGGACAGGATGGTTATACCTACGACTACAGCAGTGCGCATCTGGTCCAGCAAGTGGCAACCACGCCGCAGCAGCAGCAACATCCACAGCACCAGCAACAGCAGCAGCAACAACAACAGAATTTCTATCGAACCCTGCCACATAATCGCGCCCACAAGCAACAGCAGCAGCAACAATTTGCGGCTGCTGCGGCGGCGGCACAAAATGCCAGTCTACGCTACAGCCTCGAGGCGGAGTTCATACAGCGCGCACCTGTCGTTGGCTATGAGAAATATCAGTTGCCCAATGTGCGTTTCACAGCCGAGGGATATCCACAACAGCAGCAACAACAGCAGCAGCAGCAACAGTTGCAGCTGCAGCAGCAATTCCCATCGCCACCGGAGGGCTACAAGAGCAGCGATCCAATGCCAATGCCAGCCTTCCAGCAGTGGCCCAGCTGTCTGCCCGGTTATCACGCGCAGCCTCTGCGCTACGGCATCGCGCAGTCGCCGCAGCCGCAGTCGACGCAGCAGACAGCTAGTGCCACAGCAACGCCACCAGCACCCACGCTGATAGAGAACAACACCAGCAGCAATCAGAATAGCAACAGCAACAGTAACAGCAACAACAATGCCACAATACCCGAGCTCGATGAGAGCGAAGCATCGCCAAGTGGCTCGAATGCGGCGATGGCAGATGAGCAAGCAGCTGTCAGCAGCAACAACAGCAACTCGAACACCAACGAGTCCAGCGACACGTCCAAGCTGAAGCAACTGAATGGACCGCTAGCCGATAGTCCCGATGAGGGATATGTGGGCGAGGCGCCCGAGACGAGCGATATTTGACAACGCGGCGTCGCCGCCAGCCAGGACGCTGCCTTAGATGATTCAGTGGCTCTGTAAATAGCCAAGCTGATGACACGCACACTCACCAAACACACACACATACACCAAACACACTCAACACATACTCGTAAATATACATATGTATACTTTCAGTTTGATATCTTTTGTTTCAGTTGCCCACAACACACAAAAAAGAAGTGGCAACAACAACACAAAAAAGAAAGCACAAAAAAGTAAAGGAAAACAAAACACGAAAAACAGTCAAACAAAAGAAAGGAACGCAAACCCCAAACTCTCAACTAGATTCGAAGTCCCAGCAAACATATTTCAAGTCAACGAATAAGAAATGCCCTTTAATTTATTTTTCAATTTCATAATTATTAATAAGTTGTTTGCTAAATCTAATATTAGAAGAAATTTTTAATCATCAGCCATATTTGTTTAAGATTTATTTTTAATTTCATCTCATCATTTAAGTCTGCGAGTTTATCTTTAGCAATTTGAAAAGTTACTTAATTAGCTGCTTGCTGTCATTATTAAAGTTTAATTTTCGTCAGCAATTTTAGCAGATATTTTTGATACTCTAACATAAATAAATTTGATAAGCAGTTATTTTAAATTTACAATTTAGACTCTTATGTCTCTTAAAACTTAGCAATGAATTACTTATTAATACTTATTATAAAGTTCCATTTTTGCCAGCAATTTTAGCAGATATTTTTGATACTCAAATATGTATAAAAGAAAAAAGCAATTCATTATAATTTCAACTATTTTCTCTTCAAAGCGTCAAAGATTTGTTTTTAGTTAAATCTTTTTACAATTTTTTTTTTTCGCTACTGTTACTGATTAGTGTTCTTTTATTATTAAAGTTAAATTTGTGTGAGAAAATTTATATGATATTTTTGTTACTCTAATATGGATAAAAGTAAAAAGATTTTATTTATTTATAATTTCGACTATTTTCTCTTGATAAAACTAGCGTTGAAGATTAATTTAATCTTTATACGTATTTTCTTTATGTAATTCAAAAGTTGCAGTTTTTAATTTTGAATTTTAAATTTCTTGCAGAAATTTGTTTTCATTAAAAGCATTTGGAAAGTTATTTGCTCTACTTAAATCTAATTAGAATCGCATATTTTCTCTTGATAAAACTAACACTGGTAACTTTCATGTTTTTACAAATTTGTAATTTATTTAAAATATTTGTCACTCGAATATTTGTTTTCAATATGAAAAACACGCCGCGCGCTAACCTAATTTAAATGCAAATGCTAAAATGATATTGAGCCAATATAATGTTGATGTGTTGTTGCCGCCTCAAACTTTTCATGCAAGTTGATTGAGCCCACGATGGCAAAAAGAAACAGAAAAGAGTATGCCACAAAAAGGGCAGAGGCGACCTAACCTAATAAAGCCGAAAAACAAAGAAGCGATGCTAAACAAAAGCTCGACGACGCTGTGTGACTCCATCTTTGGCATCGTTGCTATTGTTTTTGTCGTTGTCGTTGTTGCTGTTGCCGTTGCTGTTACAACAACTCCCTCTTCTTCTATACACTGTGCTAACCCGGCCAAGACCCAATCCCGACCCCTTAGAAGCAGCATAGGCAGAGGCCAGCCCAGTCATGCCTATGCGTGCCTCGAGTGGCAAGCTGGCAGCATTTTATTTCCGTTGATGTAATTGAAAAAGTTTTTCATTTAATATAAACTTTTCAGCGTCTTGCCAGTGCTCTCAAGCCATAAAAGAAGGCCGCAAAAAAAAAGTGAAAAGGGAAGCAACGGCGGCGGCGACAAAGCAAAAGAAATGTCAGGCCTATGCCTAGTCTCAGTCTCAGTCTCAGTCGCTGTCGATTGAGTTGCTTTCAGCGGCGTTGTTGTAAGTTGACAATTGACTCGCCGGTGCTTACATACGACGCTCACTTTCTACTTCCCACTTTACACTTGCCATTTCTCCCACTCCCAAATTTACCTCTTCTGTACCTCTTACCGCACAACATACAAAGTCATCGCTGCTGCTCTCTAGGCTCAAGTATCTCGTGTGTTGTTGCCACGACAACACCTGCGTCTCGCTGACACAAAGGATTTGGACCTGGGCCGAGCATAACTCTGGGAATGGGTTCAAGTGCCATACACACGCTTGTTGAATCTTAGCTAGAAGGCAGCTCAAGCTCAGCACAGCTCACATGGGTTGAAATTGTGTTCCTCCCCCAAAATCGCGAGTGGCATTAAGGGTTTCCTTTTGTGTATTGTGCTCTAGTTTATGCAATTTTAATTTCAGCACGAGCTGCTGCCATTTAAATAATTTATTGTATTTATTTTCAACAACAACAGCAGCCAAACAAACATCTTTGCATTTCCTTTCTCCAAACAAAATCATCCACTTCACATCTAAAAAGTATATCAAAAAAATAAAGAGCAAACAAATTTCTAAAATACATCCATACAGAAAAAAACGAGTACACACGCATGGCACAAGTGTTTCCGGGTAACAACAACAACAAAAACAAACAGTAGCTATCATTAAATAAGTAGTCACCGAAATTAAAAGTATATAAAACTGTAAGAACTAATCGCTTAATTTTAAAATTAAAAACATAAACATAAAACAAGCATTGAAAATATTGTATGTAAATGTAGTTATAGAAAAAATGTTGAGCAAAGCGAATGGAAAGGCTTCAAAACTTCTACATTTTCATTGAATTTAATTTAAGGAATTTTTTCAACATTTTCTTTAAATATATTTTTACAATGTTTTACATCAACAATTCAGTTTACCATTTAGAATTATGTATTTTTACCATTCGTTGAATTCACCTCTTTTAATCAAAACTTTTATTTTTACAAACGACGTTTCTTCACAAAAAACTTTCTATGTAAATATAACAAGAATTACGTATAACGATGAAGGTGAAAAGTTGAGCTAAAAGAAAAAGAAAAAAAAAGTGGAATGGAAGGCAAATTTCAAATGTCGTAAGAACTAAGAACTAAAAGTAGCAATAGACGAAAGAGAGAAAATGTGTGGAAAATGCAGAAGCAATCATTTAAGCACACTATCGAGGTACTGTAAATTGGAATAAATAAATCATTAGTTGTAAAAATGTACACATAAACACACACACACAAATACAAATATGGCATACATATACATATACACACAAACAACACACTGCGCATATAGCAAATTATTTAGTTTTAAATTCACCAAGTGAGTTAGTTGGCAAAATGCACCGCAAAAAAAGATAAACACAACATGAACATGGAAAAAGATTTAAACATTTTAGCATAGCAAATGGAAAATTGCATCCAATACATATACAAACAAAAATACTCAAAACAATGAATTTGCAAAGGAATAAAATTTTAACAAAAATACTGCGCATAACTTAACAAAAACAAAAAAAACTATTTTAGATGTAATATAAACAAATATTAGGCATTTAAGTTAGCCCTAGGTAATAAAACGTTTATGAATAAATATGATTATAAATAAATATAACTTAAATACATATACGAAAAACGCATTAATGGCAACAAAACATTTAAACAACAATGAGCATTAATAATTGAAAGAAAACACACACACACAAATTGCAGTAAAAACGGATATACAAAAAAACACAATTTAGCTGTAAATTATATTTTAAGTTAAAAACCCAAAAATTCATATTGATAATAAAGACGAGTAAATTGTAAAAAGCATAAGAAAAAACCCAAATAAAACTGCATTAAACTGATGAATTTAATAAAAATTAAATTATGCATTTTTAATATGTTAATTACTTCAACTATTCAATAGAATATAATAGCATTGCATTCCTCCACTCAACAAAAAAAGAAAATAAAAAGGCGAACCGCTAAAAATGTAGTGAAAAAAAGATTTTAATGAACCATGACGGTGGAAAATGCAAATGCATTCTCAAGTAGGGCAGTTGATTGCGAAGTGAAGCATAGAAAAAGCAAAGAATATAACCAGCGGAGAGTGATTTGTGAAAACTATCAAAAAAATATGAGAAAAGAATATGCAAAAATAAGAGAAAAGCAGTCAAAACTAGTGGGCAAGTTTAAGTTGCAAATTCTTGCATAAATTTCAGAACTAAAACTGCAGAAATATTGATGGCAAAAATAACAATGAGAGAGCAAAAATTTTATGATTGAAAATTGAAATTGAAAACAATTTACAAGTGCAGCAACTGAAAGGATTGCACATTCAAATATCACGTATACGCACTGTGTATGCACTGTGTGTCGGCAAAACTCTGAGCAAAAGTGTCAGGACTGACGCATTATACGCTTCAGTGCTCAATAATCCCATTAAAGAGTGCGTGCTGGTGTCGAAGCTGAAGCTGAAGCTCAAAGGCAAAAGCTCAACTGGGTCAGTTAATGCAGGTCGACCTAGCTGACATTTATGAGCACACCCAGAGAGTGCCGCAGCAGTGCAGTGCAGTGACAAAGCTAGCACACAGCATCCAATTAAGTTCAGAGTTTTGCTTTAAAAGAGGAGCAGCTGCCACATACGGAGTGCCACATACGGAGTGTCAAAATTTATTGAAGCACCCACAAGCCAAGGGCTTACAAAACAAGAAAAATATGAGCATGATATGGAAAGCTGCTGCTGCGTTGACAGCCCACAAACAGAGAGAAGAGAGAAGAGTGACTGAGACTCGACAGCGTAACCAAAAACCAAAGCCTTCCACGAATTGTGGCGACGGCATCAAAATCAAAGACAAGCGCAAAGTTACCCAAAAAACCAAAGTCAGAAGAGGCAAAAGCGCGCATAATTAATGTAGGCATAAAAACAAGTGACTTGTAAATATTACCAAGGCAATGGCTTTTGTCTGTGGCTGTGGCTAAGAGACTGTGTGTGTGTGTGTACGCGTGTGTGTGTCTTAGGCTACTTACAAAGTGGCAAGTGCGAGTGGCAAACAAGGATGAGGAGGACTCATCACAGAGGACTGAGCGCTGCTGTGTGTGGCATTGTCTAAGTTTCACTTTGCTAATAAAGCGCCCAAGTGGGCGAGTTGTGCCACTTAAAAGCGCACACAAAAGCCAACAGCAAGCTCTGCATGTGTGCGTGTGTGTGAATTGTTTATGTGTGTGTGTGTGTGTGTGTGTGTGTGTGTGTGTGTGTGTGTGTGTGTGTGTGTGGATGCTGACGATGTCTTGTCTTTACTGGTCCGTCTTTGCCTCCTCCCCTCATGATGTTTGCCTGCGTTTATATGGTCTGGTGATTGTGACATTGTAACTACAATTACAAGCGGAAGTGACGCACACATCAACGCACAATCATGCACACATTCACACAATCACACACATACATATATATGCTTGCAGTCTGTTTATATGGGCTAGGTCTATCTTTGCTTTATGTATGGCTAATGCGCCACTAAAGCTGCGCACAAATTGAGCTTATCGTATGGTTATTTCAATTCTATTTTATGCCTAACGGCCTCACACACACGGCCCTTTGGGTCCCTCGACTGTCTTAGGCGCCTAGTCTCTGGTCTTAGGCGCTTGTGTGAAAAATGGTAAGCCAACGAGTGTGCGTGTGTGTGTGCGTAAGCTCTCTGGCCTAGGTCATGCATTAGTTTCCCTTATAAAGTTATTAACCAAAATGAATGCTTGTTATAAAATTTTCGTATGTATTTAGGAAGTGACTGTGCATTAAATGAAGACTTCAAGACTTTGCTTGGCCTTTAATTAATGCCCCCAATTCTATGGATTGGACTAACGGATGAGATGAATTAAAAGTTACTTGTGTAGTTTTGAAGAGTAGTTGCTAATGGCAATAGGAAGAGAGAACTTTACTGAACAACTCTACAACGTTTATACATAGCAAGTAAGAAATATAGAGTTCAGTGTGCTCCGCTGTCAAATACACGCTACCCATTTTGAAGAAAAGCATAACATAACATAAAAAATACTAATACTTCAGTTGGTATATGGATATACTATTACATTTAAAATATACCATTGAGTACACAATACCATATTTTCGCTGCTACCCATTTTTAAGAAAAGTAAAACAGAGAGGTATGATCCTAAACTATACCATATTAATATACTAAAAAATAATAAAATACCGAAGCCTACAGATGGTATTTAGAGGTCTTATACCTCTATACTTAATCTTGTCGGAGATGCCTCTTTCTGCCTTTTTGGGTAGCGGGTATAAAAAGTTACTTACCTGATAATATAAATTTAAAATTTAAAAACTTTAATAAAGGTTTTAAACTTACCCTTTAGATTATAATCTGCAATTAACAAATTTTAAAATATAATTAATACAATGAAATTACTTCAAAATATTACAAACACTTGCGAAATGCTGTTGTAAATAATTAAAAATATGATGTTAATAATCATTGAAGTTGAGCTACTCTTAATAAGCATTAAAAACTTATCCAATTAACCAAAACAAGCAAATAATGCCAAGTTAAGGGCCAATTTGTGTGTTGTTTGGCTAGAGACACTAAAGAACTATAGAATAGATCAACGAGATTAAGTAAAAGATATTAAAAATTTAAATAGGCACACACGTCTATTTACGCATGGCCGCACATTAATTTGCATAACTAATAAAATTGCCAAAAAACAGAAACTGCGAATAGAAGAAGTTGAAAGGTCCCAAACTACACAAAAAACAAAAAATAGAAAACTTTTGGGAGGGTCACGAACAAGAGGAATGCGAAAATATGTCACAAACTAGAAAACTGTAAATGGCAAACAAAAGTTAGATTTTCGAGGGGGCAAGGGGAAGGGAACTAGAGACGTTCGTTGGTTTGTGCCAGCTGTCGAAATCTTTTAAAATTAATTCAGACTCATAAAATATTGATAATAAAGTCAGGCCAGCGAGATACACAAAGAGAGATAAAGGTTGAAAGTGTGGGAGTAAGGGATAATGTCATGGGGCTGTTTGTCCCCAGTTGAATATATATCCTCTATATACACGTGTTCTGCCAGCTTCAATTTGTTTGGTTGTCAATTTTTAATGTGACTGTTTGATAAATCAATTTGCCGGGCAGCGGCAAACGGGCAACAAAAGGCCAAACTTATACGAGAGTTGAGCATACTAAGAGATGAAGCGAGTGTATATTTTGATTGGATTTAGATTGTCGCCTTTCGCACTATTTTCACAACAGCAAATTGATAGAATTTTCAATTTGTTTCTTCTAGTATGGTTGAAGAACTTCTGCTGCTCGCTATTAAAATAATTTACAGCAAGTCCAGTCCGGCTTTCCTTTGTTGTTATCACACACTTTCACGTGCGACTGACCAATGATTACTCTTAAATATTTGGCAAGGTATTTAACAGTAATACACACACATACACACTCGCACACATACTTGAACTGAGTTTAGTTGGGGAAAACGACACCTGCTGCATAAAATCCACAAATAAACAAGCTGTCAGTTTCTTGGAGCCAGCTGCACACAAATGCCCAAACAGTTTTCTGGTCGAAAGTAAAGAGACCAGCACACACACACACACACCCAAGCGCAGGTGTATAAATATGTACACACATACAAATACACAAAGCTGGCCGCTTTACCTAACGTATTAAGTGTAATTAACTTGACCAAGGCTTCGGCTAGCAGAAGAACCCATTGGCAAACGCAAACGCACAACGCAAGCAAAGCTCTGTTTCCTGCTTTTGTTGTATAATTCAAATGGATGTTGTGGTTATTTTAAAGATAACTATTGCAGCCTTATCTCAACAATAATAAGTCTAAGCTGCTGCTGCTGCTGCTGCTGGCTTCCATGTTTTTCCGGTATATATAGTATACGAATACCGTTTTCTACATGGATACAATTTCCACTTGACCTAGTTACCGGCCACAACTAACTAGACAGCCTAAGGAAGAATCCAGGCGAGGCGAGGCAGGCGCATAAAGGATTTACTGGCTAAACAATTTGCCAAATGCCTTGCAGCGCACCACTAGACATAAGCTACCAAGGAGGCCGAGACGTGGGTTAAATGAAATCCAATCATGAAACTATAAACGTTGCTAAAAAATAATTAAATTGCTCAGCAATAAATTGCAGCTATCCAATTTTTTCTTCTTTTTCCTTCTTTTAAGCTTTGTCAACATTTGGGCCAAAGAATGTGTTTTATCTTATGACAATTGCAATTTGTTTCCACTTTAATTGACACCCAACAAAAGAGAGTTGCACGCATTTTGAAGTTTTGTGTGCAATTTAATGCTGCACCACTTTGGCACCATCGAATTTTTGTTGGAGCATTGACAATCCACAGCAGCAGCTCAACACTTTGCTCTTGCAAAATCAATTTATATGTTAATTTGTGAGCCAAAAACACAAACGCACATGCACAGGGCGTGTCAAAACTGGCCGCCACACTAACACACTTACACCCACACACACACTCACGCCCACACGCATAGAGAGGCACTCTGGCGTTTTGGGTTGCCAAACAAAAATATGCGAAAGGCCCAAAAAACAAAAACGTTGTAGGTGCCAAAACTGACATTGGCTAAGGTTAAGGCAACGTGTGTGTGCTTGTATGTGTGTGTTCTGTTTGCATTTATCAATGTGTGTGTTTGTGTGCGTGTGTGTAGGAGTCGGCACAAGTTTTTAGCTGGCAGCTGGCAGCCTTTAGCTACCAAAAACAACATGACAGCAATGAAAGGCATCTGATTCAGCTTAACGTAGTTACGAATATACATACATATGTATACACATATATAGGAATATGTGTGTGTGAGTCTATGTATGTATGTGTTTAGTTGTGGAGTGTGTGCATTCTTGCAGCAAACAACCGCGCGCACAAGCCACACCCAAAAACACCACAACTAGTACTACAAAAAACAATCGGCAACTGCGGCCAAACAGACGTGAAAGATCAACAAAATACAACTGCAGCGGAAAGCCATCAGACAAGCCAGATACCCTGTTTATTTTCTATATTTCTTGTGGTTACTTAAAAACTTTAACGAAGAATAAACAAAATATAATCAAAAGTGGAATTAAATGAACAATTTTTGATGATATCTTAAATTTAGCGTCAAGACAAAAAAGGAATTAAATTTTGAAAAGAAAAAAACAAAAAGAATTAAATGATCAAAAAAAAGAAATGTAACATAGCTTAAAAAATTTGATATAAACTTCATGGTTGTTGAAAAGCATTAAATAAGAATAATTGAAGAAATATGAAATACTAAATTAAACTAAGTAGCAATAATGACAATTAATTGATTAGATTAGAATGGAACTTGGAAACAAATAAACAATGAGAGAAGATACTAAGCGAACTTAAGAAGTTGCAGAAAGAAAATAGAACATAAACATTGAGTTAATGTTAAAAATTACAACAGTATTTTTATCTAAAGCATAAAATGTTCGCAACTTAAATACTTTAAATATCTCTGGCGGAATTTGGCGATTACATGCACTATTAGTACTATGTTTAAAGGTAAGAATCATTTTCTGTTTTGCCATAAAATATATAAGTTCGGTGATTTTTTTGGTTTTCCGTCAGAATTCGTTCATTTTTGCAGTTATCTTATCTTATCTATCAGATAAATGATTCTAAAAACATTATCAGATATAATTAAAGGGATAATCAAAGGCCACCAGATTCATCTTTACTCAAAATAAAAAATGTTTTGGTATATATTCTTTTAACTTTAGATAGTGTCGCACGTAATATTTTCGCTAGAATATTACCTATGTACATATATATAATACTTTAACGCAGCAACCCTTTTCGCATTTCGTTTTACGCAGTATTAAATGCTGCAACAAAACTTTTTGCTTTCAAATTTGAAGACTAACTAACTGAAAGTAAAAAAAATGAGCAATTTTAAAGCGTTTACTAAAGCGTTGCCGTTTCAAAGGAGCACACAAAAACGGCAGCTCATAAATCTCGCACAAAAATAAATAAAATAAAAATAAAATTGTGCGCAACGAGAAAAAAAAAAAATCCGAATCAGAATCAGAGGCTGCGTAAGCAGTATAATTTTTTGTATTGTTTTCTAACTTTTAACTTTCGAATTGAAGTGAAGTGAAGGCAGTCAGCAGCAGCAGAAAGGCACTCGTGTCCACAATTTAAGCCTTGTCGAGTTATCCTTAGCCGGGGTAAACAACTCAAAGCGATTGCACAAAAAGAGCTCTATACTGTGTGCTATGTTGTGTGTTGTGTTGTGTTGTGTTGTGTGTAGCCAGTCAGCCAGCACATTCGCACAAAGTTAAAGATTTAGATGCGTTAAGCGTTATTTATGGCCGGCAAATAAATAAGGCTTATACCACACTCAATGCCTCATTGTGGCGTTGAAAGTTTTCGACATTTATTGTATTCTCGGTGTGCGAAAAGTCTGCGCCCGCCTCAAAGGCAACAAACGCAAAACGCCGCCAAGGCAACAGAACAAACATCTTCTGTCTTCTGGCTAAAAGCGTTGACTAATTAACGAATATTTTCCAGGAAATAAATGATTGAAATAATTTAATTAACATCCACCATGAATTTGTCAAAACATTTTTTGTAATTTCATGGCTTGTCTTGCCTTTAATTGACTCGAGCAATGAGCAATGAGCAATGAATGTCATGTCATTAGCATAGACATTGTATAGATATTGAAAAGTCTATGTATGAACAACTAATAAGAATACTAGAATATTGATATGCCATTAGCTTTAATCCTGTCGCAAGGCCTTTTCAATATTTTATTGCATATGTGATGTAAAAAAATACACTTACAAAATAATATAAATATTATTTCGCATAAAGTCTAAACGATTTTTCGTCACTTATTAATGTTACATATTGAAAGTGTCAAAAATATTACTTATTAAAAATTATACATAAAGTCACATACACTTTTCGACTCTTCTTAAAGTTATATTTTCAAAATATTATTAATATTACTTAGCATAAAGTATAATATAATTCTTCACATTTCTTAAATAAAAAATGTTATTAAATCTGCCATAGAAGCAACACAGCACAGAAAATACATTCAACTGCAACTTCAATCAATTTCCGATTTCGTCTCCTTTCAATTGAAGTCTCAACTTGACAAACTAGCACTCATTTTTAGGGCAGTGCGTAGATTGGCAATCAGTCAATCAACTGACAAAATGCCGCCAAGAGCAGACCACATTTGAAGTTGAAGAGTTTGCAATACGATTTCCGACAAAGAGCATCAAGACTTCGTCATAGAAATCACAATTTATTTCCTTTTTTTTTCACTATTTTTGCAATTTAATAATCAACAACTAAGTTGACAAATAGCGCAAGAAGTGACAAATAAATAATGCAAATACTTTTATGCATAAAATCAATAAAGAACATAAAAAAAAACCGACTAATAATAAGCGGCATGACAAGCGCATTATGTCGCTCATAATTAGCAACATAACAAAACAACAACTGTAAAAAACAAAAACATTGACAATGCCCCGCCGCATTACGAATTCATAAACAAACCACATTGTTGTTTATACTAATTAAATTTCAAAATTAAATGCGTGCCAATCTAATTACAAAAATATTATTGAATAAAAATGTGAGCAAAACAAGAAAAAATGAGAGTGAAAAGGGGCAAAATTAGAGAAATTGTATAATTAGCTGCGGAGAGATGTGAAGTCAATAAAAGCGAAATGAAATTCTTAATTAAACTTGTTAGAACGGGTGGACAAAAATGAACTTTTGGATTATGCGGATAATCCAAATATACACACGCACACATACGCAAATCAAGGACGATCTGTTAAATTTACCATGTGCAAATTTCGATAAAATGCCAACGTTTCCCCCTCCGGAAAATTCGATGAGCGGTCGCATTCTGTTGACAGAAATTACCATAAATAAATTTTCGTAAGCTGACTAGCTGAATCAAACAATGTTTGGTGATGAATTTTGCTCGCTCAGTGAGTGGGGAATGTAGGTGTAAAATTTGTCAACGTGGAAAATTTGATTGAGTTACGCGTATAGGAAAACAACGGGCCGGCAGAAAACATTTTTGTGCGAAAGAGAAATAAATGTTGCAATATTTTTGCGACTGCGCGGAAATTGCAATTAGATCCACGTTGGTGCATAAATAACTTAAAAATTGTTTCGTTGCTGCTGGCCATTGGCCAGTTGTTTGCTTTGTTGTCGTTGTTTTTGTTGTTGTTGTGCGTAAGTTTTTTGGGACACACACATAAATTATAGAAGCAAACGCCGAACGTAGAAATTGGGCTTTTGTTGGCCAACATAAAATGAAAATCCAATCCGTACGGTTTCCCCTTGTCAGCATGATTAATGATGACGTTTATAAAGGCAGTGCGCGAGCGAAAAGTTTCGTCCTTTTCCTCAAGTGTCCGTGCTAATCCACATCATGACTGCAAATAATAGAACTTAATCTATTTTCAATATGCCAGAGCGAAGGCAGCTGCTCAGCAGCATCTCAGCGGCAGCGGCAGCAGCGCAACACAAATTAAGAACTCATCAATTTTTAATGCTCGCTCAGTTGAAGGCCGAGCTGCCTAGCTACTGCTGAGGAGTTGAGTTTTCTTTGGGTCTGGGACCGCTTTCCACTTGCCACTTCCTCGTTTCACTTCCCGGTACTCGATGATGTCCCGGTTCCGTGCAATTCGTCCACTTCCATGCTGGGTTCCTCTTCAAAATACACCCCAGGGAATTGCTTAGCCATACCTCTCTCTTTCTCTCTGGTCCCTCATCGGACCGTCCGTTGGGTCCGTGTTGGTTTTGTGGGCGTGGCAGGTGGGCGGCGGTAGATGGCATCTGGTAGCTGGTAGGTGGTTGCCAATGGGCTTTAGGTAATGTTTTCGCAAAACATAAAAGTTTCACACTATGATCCGCTCTTGATGTTGTTTCTATAACGCAACGTTGTTGTTGTTTTTTTTGTTGTTCCTTCTTGTTGTGTTTATTGTGGGCGGGTGTTCATTCAAGTTGCACAGCCATCGTCCGTTGTTGGGTAACACTAACAACTTGAAAAACTAAATTGAAAATTGTCGTAAACACGTTCAAATATTTAAAAGCAGTTTTCTGTCGCTTCTGCTAATAGTATGATCCGATAATTGGAGAATAATAAAATTATACTTTAACTTATTGCAATGTGCATTCATAATATCTTGAAAGTTCGATGAATTGATTCTGATTCGATTCTTATTGTCTTTCAAATATGAGAACATTTTTTTTTGGAAAACTGTTAAAAGTGTGGCGAAAAATGTTCACTTCATATCACTGCTCTCTTAGCTTATTCTCAGTCGAATTAAGAGATACAACTTAAATTTATAAGTAGATTATAGCTTATAGCTCCCATAGGTATTCTGACATTAAAGAAACAAGCTTGTTCCTAAAATCAGTTTATACAAACAATAACATTTATGGGGACATAAAAAAGTGGTCAAGGTTTTCATTTTTAGTTTGATTTTCATAAGAATAATTAATTCATAAGAATTAATTACGGCTTTTTTCTATATTACTCACTCATGGGAATGAAGTAAAATTGTGTTGATTTAAATTTCAATGTCGTTAACAATTTAAAAAGAGAGGTGAAAACTCTTAAGAAATTAATGATTGTCGAATATAAATATAAAAGTTAATTATATTTCCACCAAGTTCCAATTTTAGGTACAAATAATTTTCGTCGTTCAATTATCTCGTTTAATTGAGAAAAGTATATCCGACTCTCGATGCACAACTAAAATACACTTTAATAACGGATATGCTCAATTAAAAGTTTCTAGTAGTTGAAGAGTAATTGCTAATATAAATCGGAAAAGGAATTTTGATTTCATTTTTAAATTAATTTACTTTATTTCTAATAATGATATTAAAATATAAATTCGTAATTTATGCCCCCATGAGTGTTACAAAACTTAACTTTGGAGACGGCTGAAGTCGTTAGATAATAACCGGCAATCAAATAAATATAAAAATATAATAAATACAATGATATAAAAGACGGATGTATGTCAAAATATTTTTTTAGATTGTAAATATTTATCTGAGTCTTAAAGAAAATACGAAAAATATATTTAATTTACAATTTAAACTCACATAATTTTGAAGATTGCAAAAATATGTACCAAATATATTTGAGATTAACTTTGACTGACTTATAGTTAAAATATTTAATTTAATTTTGCGCAGAAGAATTTGATTGCATTTTAAACACACATTTATTCATTCATTTATCCATTTAAAAAAAAAATAAGAAAAGCGCTTATAATTGGCTATGCTGTCTGTGGCCATTTTCTCTCAATTCGGGGCAAGGTCTAATTAGAATGCCGTCTGTCTCGACGTGCTTCTGCAGCTGCAAAGTAAGATATGTGCTTTGGAACTGAGCTGCCCCCATTGGGAATATGTCGACGTGGTGCCTTGGCGCTGCGGCTGTTAGCCAGATGTTGGTCTATCCTAATTAGCGTTGTTGTCTGACACTCTGGAAGCAAATCTATTCGGTGGCTTTGTGCAACGGCGCCTGAGCGCCTAAGCGGCTTTAAAGTTGCCAATCCGATGTGCAAAGTCCAATGGCAAATAATGGTTCAGAGATAGTCGTTGTCGTCAGCGTCGAGTAGGCGCAGCAATCCACGCAATTGTTGTTGTATTCACTGTGCTGTGCTTTGCTATGTGCTGTGTGCGCTGTGTGTTGCTGCTTTTGGGCATTTGTTCAGCTGTAATTGAAGCTCGCATTTACCAAGAGCAGTGTCCAAAAATGCGAGCAAAGAGCCAAGTTGATGCGTTGCTGACAGCAAACACACGCAACGCGGCTACACCAAAAGCATAGGCAGCTGTCTCTCTCTCTCTATTTCCCTCTACCAAAAAACCGAGGATGTCAAGTGACAGACGCAGGCAGACACACAAGCATACACGCACATTTGTGCTGGCTGAAACACACTCAACATGCTGCTAAACTAATTAACTAAGCGCAACTCTCGCTCTTTCTCTCGCTTACCGTTCTGTTCAGACCATTGCTGAGGGTCAGGATTTTTTCCGCGCTGCTGCAAAAATGCGTATTGCAGCTGTGTGAGTGTGTGTTTATGTGTGTGTGGATATTAGACCTATTTCTGTCTCCCTCACTACAGCTACAGCTGCTGACTGCGATGGCAATTTCCACTTGCCAACTCTGCACTCACTTGTTTGGCAATTAATTTGCCGTCGTCTGTTATTTCTTTCCCTGGCATGAGTGTTTGCAATCTAAACACGGTTATTCGCTAATTAGCAAAAAACAAGCACACACACAGACACACACATACACACACACAACTATAGTTAGAGCGCGTTACATTTCCCTGTGGTTGGTTGTGTTTGTTTGCTTTCGAGGTGCTTGGCCTCGTTGCCATTTATTGACACCCCATCCACAAAACTTGCTACAATTTCGTTTTGTGCTCTTTTTTTCGCTCGCTCTCTTTCTCTCTCTCTCTCTTGCAGCCCGAATATTTTTTTCACACTTTACCATAAAATTAGGTCGCCTTGTAATTAGCTGTTGTTGCCGGAATTAAAACCACTTTAGTTCTGGGAGTTTATTTCAAATGACGGCTCAAAAATAATCGCCACCAAATTGCAAGGCTCGTATTTTATTGGCAGCGACAATTTGTGGCAAATCTATTACTATTGCGAGCACTAAAATGCTCTCAAAACTTTCCTTATGGAAATACATATTGTGATCAAATTGATTTCATTATTTTAAGCACTTTAAACTTTTACTTGTGCACAGATTTTGCAAACTACTGTGAACGAAATTTTTAATTAAAATGTGTTAATCGTTGTTTCCTTTGCTTGCTCATTTTCATGCCTTTAAAATGTTTGCATCAAGCCAACCAAAACCACAGAGCCCCTTGCCTTGAACTTTGCTACCTGACGAGAAAAACTTCAAGACTATGCAAAAAATGACTGACTAAAATATACCACGTCGTAGACGTAATCAAGCCGACAGCATTGCGTATACGGAGTGTATAACGAGCATATCTGCTAAACTGAAATCAAATTCATCTTTCAACACACCCTATTTCAAAAAATTTCATTGAGAGGTATCATAAGTATGTGAAGCACTTGGAAATTTATATAAAACAAAACCTATTAGAATATTTTGCAGCATATTTTTGTGGCTCTTGTTGTTTATTAAAATGCCAGAAATAATTTCTATTAGAATTTCTTTGCAGCTTTTATTGTTGCTGCTTCAGTTGTTGTACTTTTGTTCTTGAGGTGTGTCCTGACTTAAGTTGAGTTTCCGTTTCGCACACACACACATGGATTATATGTAAATATTTGCTTTGGTATTTTGGCATGAAGAAGTTTTATGCTTTCAGCGAGCTTTGAGGCCAGCAAAGTCGGCGCCAAGCATACTGAAAGCGCATAGTTCATAAGTTTATGCTTAGCTATGCCAAATACATATATACAGAACTACTTTCATACGTGTTCCTATGCTGGTCTTCAATGTAAATGCTTAAAATGGTTATTCTTAAGTTGGTCTTTCAATTTTTCCATATCATTTATGCATGGACAATTTATACTGCCATTTCTGCAACATTTCAATTCACACACACACGCCGCGAGCCCTTTTTCAATTTGCAAATATCACTTTGGGCTATGTGCTCATAAATCTGATGCATAAACCCGTGGAAATCAATTTAATTATGTGCCACAGGAAGAGAGAGAGAGAGGCCGGCTGAGTTGGTTGGGATTTTGCCTTATGACTGCTTAAGCAACTTAATGTTTATTTTATGGCAGCGAAATCTATTGAACTGCATTTTGAATATATGCCAAGTGCCATCGTTTTGCGTTGCGAAAAGAAAAAAAAAAATTTACAACTTGCCACTTACTGAAATTCATACAGCTCTCTTGCTTTCGCACTCGCTCTCACTTCTAGCAGAGCCCTCAATGCCATGAATAACGATGTAATAAAATACGTGATATGAAACTCAAATGCCTCACATGATGAACTATGGCAGAAGGCAGCAAAGTTTTTTTCGGGCCGCATGTTGAACCCATATTTGAACCCTGCTGTTGCCTTCCACTTACATAATTCCATAACATTTCTTTGGAATTAGCAGGCAGCCAAAAGTCTAGCTCAATGTGAGTTGCTATCTGTGTACTCTGCGGCCGTTTATTTGCATGATTGTGACTCACTTCTTAGACCACATTCATGTTGGCCTACGCAATTGCAATGGCAATTGCACTCTCAAAATGTGATGAGATTATGCTGTGCTATAAAATAGTTCTGGCTCTGGATTCGCATGGCTATCAGCTGCTGCTTTACCACTGAGCCACTCTGACCACCATCAAAAACTAGATAGAGGAAAGCGTAGAGCGCTTAGGCCAGCGGAAAACATGCAAAACTCAGCTCGAAATTTGTATTTTCCGACTGCAATTTTATGGTGGAACTTGAAATGGCAGCGAGACATTTTATGATTTCTATGCTCGCAGCAAATATCGCTAGCCTCAGCTGTTAAACACTATAATCAAATTAGTTTGTTATGCTTGTTTTGTGCTGTCACTTGGATCTAAAATAGTTGACAGTTTTATGGAAGTGTTAAGCAAACTAAAGCAATATTCAACTATTAACACAAGACATTAATTTAAATTAAAATTCTTTATAAAAAGCGCACTTGCATGTGAGATTAATTTGAGTTGCTGATTAAAAGAAATCTCTCATAACGGATTTATTTAAAGCAGCTTTTCTCAGCTTGCACATTTGATTAATTTCACACATTGCTAATGGGAATATGATGTTGAAATGTTTTAGCTATTTCTCTTTTTTGATTTTACGTGTCGCAAGATTAATTGCGAATTAACGCAAAAGATTCTTATACTTGCTTGACAGCATTTTGGATTTAAGTTTTAAAATAGTTTAAGCGTGTCAAGTTTGAGCTGATATTTGTATAAAACGTTTTACACTAAGTGGCCTAACGTGGCGATTTAAGACCTGTGTCTGACAACTTGACATAATACCCCTTTCATGTTGACACACACATACACACACACACATTTACAAATCAATAAAGTGTAAATTGTAACATTAAATAGTCATTAGTGTCTCTAGCCATTTGACCGGAAATTAATCAAGCAATAACCGCAGCAACGTTTTATATTTGACCAGTGAGTCAGCCATTGTCTTTTCCCCAGCACACAAACACACACACACACATACATATAGGGGGAAGTTTGGGCAAAGGGTTGCTGCTGTTTGAGCAAGGTTTATACATATCATTAAGCACAGACATACAACACAACACAAGCTGATTTCGGCTTGTAGATATGTCAAACAACTGACGGAAACTGTTTATTATTGCTTCAAACGGAAAAGGATGCGGATGTGTGAAACTGACAGAAGCAGCCCCACGTGAGGCGACGGATACCCAGAAGACGCCCTGCCTCAATTTATTCTCAATTTCAATAGCAACTCTATTCTGCATGCTGCTCTATCATTTATATGGTTTTGAAGGGAAGGATTTCAAATTATATTTATTTGAAATATTTTACATTTTCATTTAAAGTTTGGCAAGGAGAATAACCTTAAGAAAATAGTGTGTAAATTCAATAAATAATTTATAAAGAAAAACAGATCTTTCTAAGTGGTAAGATTAATTTAAGAAAGCATTTATCAAGCTTGAAATTTTATTAAAAATTTTTATTATTATTTAAAAAGTATTTCAGCATTTATATAAAATTTCGTGAAATTGTTTATGCCTTGGCAGAAACTAAACTGTGTATAAACACCTTAAACTAAACACAATGACAGCTTGGCAGAGCATTCGTTTACGCTCACTTATTCACTCGCTTATACACTGATGGATAGCAATGCCATTGAAATGCCTATAAAGCAATACAGAGGCACAGACACAAACAGACAGAAAGAAAGACTCTCACTTGTATTCATATGCATACAATGACATCTAAAACATTCACTTCCACTTCCGGTAGCTAACATCCGTGTGTCAAGAAGCGCTCAAGCATTCATTTATGAATTTTTATTATTTTATTTATTTTTACTGCTGCCGCCTTTGCCTCCGCATCCGTCTTTGGCAAGTCTTTATCTGCTCTTACGCTTTTGTTATTGTGTGAAAAGCTGACAACTATTGCTGCTGCTTCCACTGCAAGTTGTAGCTTAAGATCAAAGACATGTTGTGTCCACCTCCCTCTTACACCAACAAAAAAGAAGACGAAGAAGAAGAAGGGAAATGAAAAGCAAAAACATTTTTGGTTTTGGCTCGCTCTCGTCAACGTCATAGAGTAAACAAATGTCATACCACATGCAATTAAATTCTCGGAAATCGTCGATGCCAAATCCGATTTTAATTAAAATCGCTTGTGTTGTGTCTATGTGGCATGTCATTGACAGGAAGGAAACATGTTGGCCCAGCCAGGTAAACAAACACAGACCGGCAATCACAGAGCTAGAGAGAGAGCGGATGACAGATTCGCCTCTCCTCGCTTACCTCGCCCTGCAGCTCTCTGGCTTTTGGGGCTCTTCGAACATGGATTGCCTGTTGGCATAGACAATTTATTGAACCTTTCCGCAGCTCTAACGAAGTGAGGCTTGCTTTGGTCTGGTCTCAACCTCAAAGCTGTTAGTTAACCGAGTATTTAAAGCCATCAATTTTGTAGTAAACTGATTCATAGGGTTGAAAGTTAAATGAAGAACGTTTTTTGTTGTTTAAAGAATGGCAAGCGTACGTCATTGATATTCATATATGTGAATAAACAGCTGGCAGCTGAATAGCGCTAAGTAAACATATACAACTACAAGCCAAAGTCATTCCCCCCACAAACATATATTCACTCTCATACACACACACCCATACAGTCGTAGTATGCGCGTTGATTGCTCAAAACCAAAGTCAGCCAAGCGTGAGACCAACAACTAGCAACAAGCCAAGGATGGGCAGAGCAAAGGGAGCAAAGGGAACAACGGCAACGCAAGCTGCATGAGGACACCAGAGTGGCTACATTTTGTGGCAGGCGACGCATGGCCATAGTTTCCCCTCCCCATCCCAATGTGAGTACACTCATCTACACCCATAAATATGAATGGCAAACGGTGAGCAAGAGGGGAGGGGAGGAAACTGCTGCTGCAGCATGTTATTTACAGCCAGTTTTGAGATCTTGTGGCATAATTTAAGCACCTTGTTTAGCCACTGTTTATGGTTTTGTCATGTCACTGGACCAGCTTGTCTACTATAAATGTTGAATGTATGCGAGTGTGAGTGAGCACTTTTGAGGTCACGAGGTCAATGATACACATTCATACATCAACTGGCACACACGTAGAGACGACAGCGAGTGAACACACGGGCACATACACATACATCAAGGGGCGACACTTTAAATAATTTATAAATGCGTCAAATGAAAAACTTGGCCATAAAGTTGCGAAACGGCATTCAAAAGGATTTGCGCCTTACTCTTTTGTTTAACTTGGCTTTTGCCTTCGAGCTCGTAACCGAAGAGAGAGCGAAAGAGAGAAAGTTCCCTTCACACAAATCAACAAAACAAATCAACGCAAAAAAGTCACGACAACTGTGGAAAATCCTTTTTTTTACTTTTTGCGTACGAAACGATTTGGTTGCTGTCAGCATAAAATTCTTCGGCTATGTAAAGTACACACATATGGAATTGTAAAATAAAAACCGCAGCATTTTTATGCGATTGTGCAGAGCGAAAAGTGAGTTGGGGGAGGGGGGGACAAAAAAAGTAAAGAGCAGAAGGTGTTGTGTTGACTGCCTGGCATTATGCAAACAAGTAAGTCTTGCACCTCAAGCTTAACTCTTGCCACCCGCCGTCAGACAGTGAGAAAGAGAGAGAGAGAGAGAGAGAGACTTCAGCGGAACTCTGACGATGAGCATTGGCAAGCACAGACAGCAAGTGTGGCAATAGCTTTAAGATAAGTGTTGGCATCAAAGCGAATACAGCAACTGATTTAAAATGCTGTTAAAGAGCAAGCTTATTATTAGCTTTGACGACATACTATACTATGGGTCTTAGTTGCTTTGGCTGACTGTCTGGTATACTTTGCACTGTATGGTATATTTTCATTGTAGTAATATAAATTTATTGTATTAATATTTGTATTAATATTTTCCAATTAATACCGCACTCTTTTGTTTTATTCCCAATGTGCTTTAAACATTAAGGTATTTAAAATATTAAATATTAATTGAATTTAAAAGCCCTGAATAACCATTTTGTTTATTAACTCCCAAACATCTTAACGCAAACTAATATAGGTTATTGCGTTGCTCTTGATTGACTTCACTGATTAACGAATATTAACTGCGATTTAATAGTGATTTCAGCTGTCACATTAAAGCGAAACAATTACCTGCTTATTACACGTTGTGTGTTAACACTTTTTTGCAGTTTGAGTTATGGCATTTTGAGAAGTATTTCAATTTACAACAAAATCAGCAGCAGCAGCCGGAGCAGGAACATATCGTATTGCTCATACGCAGCGTAAGCCATTAAATATGCATTTGCTGATATCACCAAAGCCGTTACGAAAACAGCTTACGTGGCATTTGTTGAACTGCGTCTGTGTGTGTGGCTGAATGTACGGCGTTGTCAGTGACACACCAAAACAGAAGAGCAGAGAAAAAAACAAAAACAACAACAATAAGAAGAACACATGCAAATGCGAAACGAAACGAAACGAAGGAAAAACAATAGAATTTAAATGATTTTAATGCGTACATTGGATTTTATTGAAGCCAACGACGACGAGAGGCAGTTTGGAGTTTTGTTATGAGCTACATGGCCATCATATGAATACCAAGCCAGCAGTTCAGCTCGGCTTGGATCACAACAATATGCCTGCTGCTGCCTGCCTTCCTTTTGGCCTGTCTGTTGCCAGCTGCCAACTGAATGTTGAATGCTGCTGCTGCTGCATGGGATATGCGTGGCATGCCTGACTTTTCATTCGCACTGACAATAATAATAATTGTCAATTGCAGCAGCTGTCGCACATCGCCGTGTCGCGTTCTTGTTGTTGTTGTTGTTGTTGCGACGGTCTCTCTTTCTCTCTCATTCTCTCTCACTCTCTCGCAGACGACGCCTTTTTTTCATATTCAATTTCAAATGAAATTTTCATGTCGGAAAATCTGTATGCCCTCTGCCAACGGTGTAAATTTCATGTTAGCTTTGTTAAATTCATTCTCAGTTTGGCATGCGAAATCTTTTGCATACTTTCAGCTAGTTTTTACCCATTTTTCAGATATTATTTAACAATTTTCCTTTATTTTTTTACGTATTTTGTCGTTGGGGTATTTTTTCGTATAGATGCCAGGTTTATATGCATGTTGTGTGTGTTTAGCTTGTAGCGTGGAGTTATGTGCGGTTTTTGTGGCTTTGTGTTTTGCGCTGAGCTCAGCTATTTTGGTATTAACTTGAAGCTGCTTTGTGAGCTACAGAATATTTGGTATTTTCGCATATATTCGTCTGAGCTAGCTCTACGGCATCTGGGCTATATAGCTTTTGGTTTAGGCCAAGCGATTTGACTAAGAAATAACTTGAGGTTGATTGCTGTGGTTGATTGTTTCCTTTTCCCAGAGAGGGACAGAGAGAGAGAGAGAGAGAGAGTCAGGCTGTCCAGCTGCCTTCCTGTCTGTTCTGGGATTATAGTTTATAGTTTATTTGGTAAATTTGGGTCAAGGCATGTCAGGGAAATTAACTAAGCAGCGTGTTGATTTGTTTTCCCTCACAAAACAATACATACACACACCAACACATTTAACTAGCCTCAAGTCTTGTGCCGTCTTTGACAGTTGCTTAATTAGCTTTTATATTGCAACTGTAATGCAAAACTAATTACAGGAATGTGTGACACAATAAATATTAATATATTTTTAACATGTTTAAGGATTAAACAAATTGTTTATTGAATAAAAGTAATAAAGAATTATTCGGCTTATAAAGGTTGTGTAATTTATTGCATTCTACTTTTAAATAAATTTTTAAATCAACAATCTAGCTGACACTTATTAGCAAGCAAAATATGGAAATAATAGGGAAATATTTGGCATGACAAATGACACCTATACTATAATGTACGTAATATCAATCATAGAGTATAAAGTAATTTCTAAATCAAAGCAAAAAAGGAAAAGGCATTTTATTCCCTAGCAAAAGTCGGAAATAATAAACCACAGAAGATTCTAGCGAATGTATTAGCTTATTTTATATCATCATGCTGCTAGACAAGTATCAATCACAGTTTATAAAGTAGGTTATGAATTTAAAGCATTAATGTACAAATGAAAATTACAGCAAAAAATTATATGTCGCTAATTAATTGGCGTAACAAATCACACTTTAAATTATATTTATATTCGTTTATTTGCAGTTATCATACAGCTAGAAAATCATAGTTTATAATAGCCTGTCAATCAGTCCGCACAGGGTATAAAAAGACAGTCCCCATAGCCATCATTTGGCAGATTTGTCTGGCTGCATTGAAATGCAAATGATTTCAGCAGGAGTAGCAGCGGTAGCCGTAGCTTCAACTCCACATGCAGCTGCTATTCAGACGGCAGGCGGACAACAAGCATAATAGGCACATAACAACATTATCATTAGTAGGCAATGCTAGCACATTAAATTGCAATTGTTGCTCTTGGAGTGGACCAAAGCACTCCTGTACTTTAATGCAAGTGTCTAATTGATTTTGTTGTGTCAGGCGCATAAAGCTGGGCTACGCTTCGACACACACACACACAGATGGCGTCCCACCATTGAGTGCGACATGACTCAAAAGCCAGATAGCAGTCTGGTCACAACCTGGACTGGAGTGGACCGAAGCTGGTTTGCAGCTGAGCCCAGAGCATTGATTTGCATATGAGCCAGAGCAAACAAGTTGTGCAACTAAAGCGCATTTGAAAAGCCTTTGAGCATAACGAACATGCGTTCCAGTTACCTGCCAAGTAGTTTTACGTTATATGTTTGCCAGCAAATTTCATTTTGATGAAGCCAATGTGTGTGTGTGTATGAGAGTATGTGTGTGTGTGTGTGTGTGTGTGTGTGAGACAAACTTGGCCTTAAACGAGCTAAAAGCCACCAGCTGAGTGGCCTGTTCCGTTGCCCCCACCCTTTTCCCAGCCTCTTTCGCTCTCTTTTACACTCTCGTTGCCATCTGCCACCTCCCGCTCGCCCAATCATTAGCATATGTTGTTGGAGATCCAACAAAATAGTAAACAACCTACAAGACAGGCCAACACGACCGCCCACCCCACCTCAAACGCCATCGCACCGCAGGCGGACGTTTCGGTTTGGGGCTCAGCTGACAGGCGAGCTGTCAAAGCGGATTTTAGAGCACTCGCTGCCAGGCAAACAAAAACATACAAAAACAAACAACATAATCAAATCTAGCAACTCGAATGCTGCATACTCTAACTTTAAGTGTAGTCAATGAAATGTTGAGAAGAAGTGTGGAGAAAAATATTGAATTAAAGGAGTATAAATATAACTTAAAAATAAGAAATTAACTTATTTATTAACCCAAACAGTTAGATATAAATAAACAATAAGAATAAAATTGAAAAATACATTTAAGTTATTCCATCAATGCAATAATAAGGAATAAAGTTATGTTAATTAAGTTAGTCATTAATGAAGTTATTCTTTAATGAAGTTATTCATTAACTTTCTTCCATTCACTATATTACAATGATTTTTATGTTTTCAACCATCTTTTTTAATAACTTTATTTCTTTCCACTATTAAAAAATATGGTAAAATAAAAATAATTGGAAAAATTATTATGATTTAACATTTCTAAAATTGCGTATACTTAATCTAGCCAAAAGTAAATTGCCCCAAAAAGAATGCTAAGAGGTTATTCCTATAATATTTTATGAACTGATTCCTAAATATTGCCGCAAATTTGCATTTGCACGCTGATATACCGTTTTGCGGCGAGAGTGTCACAAACATCAACAGCGAGCTATGATACCTCGTATATTGCCGTGATGAAAACTACAACTACAAACACCTGTCGTAAGTTGAGTGTTGGGCAAAAGGGTTCAAGTACGTGTCTCGTTTGCTGTTTTTGTTGCTGCTGTTTGCTGTTTTTGTTGTCGTTGTTGGTTTTACTGCTGTTGGTTTGGCCTTGGCCAAAATGCATTGTTGCTGTCGTGTTACTGTTGCTGGCTGTACGTGCTGCTGTTGATGTTGCTGTTGCTGTTGCTGCTGCTGTTTTGTGGTTACATTTTTGACAAGTGCGTGCTCGACACAACGACGACAGCAAAACAACAAGCGAAGACCTTATATAATACCACACACACAGCTAGGTGTAAACATGAATACATATTTAATTTTCATTAACACAAGACTTGAAATTGTAGCCACTTGGCCTAATGAAACACGCGCTCAACTGACGAACAAAATCCCAAACTTGAGTTTGTCCTACAATTTGTTATTGACAAACATTGACACAACTGTCACAAGTAGTAGCCACAACTTTTGATTAATGACACATATAGTAAATAAAAACAAAAATAAAATGGACTCAGCGAATGGCAAAAGAGGATCAACTATGATACGCCTACCACGAAACACGCGGCGCAAGAAATCGATATGCTACAGCAAACGCGCCTCAAAGTTATCGCCCGATGAGCCCCTACCCAAAGAGATACCACAACGAGTCTTTCTCTATATGAAATTGAACAGCATTGTCAATCTGCCGGTGGCACCATATCCACTCGAACTGCATCTCTATCATGTGCAACAAACGCTGCAAAAGATGTCCGAACACTTCACGACCGAAACCATTATCTATGCCCACGAATTCGAGATGGAGCGACCCGCATTCGCCATGGGCATCATTCAGGACAGCATCGATGACCTGAATGTGTTCAGCGACAATCCACTGGTTGTCTCCTTGTATCAACGCATTCCGCGTCATCGTCACAAGGAACTGAAGACCGTGACGGAAGTGCGAACCGAAACTTCGATAATGCATGTGTCAATGAAAAAGAAACAAAAGGTGAAAATGTCTTCAGATCCTGATCATTACGTTTCGTCTGAGGGACACTCTACTCATATTGTGGACATGGCAGCCGAAGCTTGGGGAAATGCATCGGGAGATGGTGCAGCCACATTGGGAGAGGCGTGCGATGAAGAAGACGATGATGAATTTGTTGAGGAGCGGCTAGAATTCTTATCACGCGGCCATTGCGATCTTTTGCAACTGTTTCAATGCAAACGGTTTATTGCCAATATTCCCATCATGCTGTATGCCGAATACGATCGTATGTTAGAGACTTCGACCAGCCAAAAGATCACCACGACCAGCGAATGGCATATGTACTCCATACTGCCGATACTCAAGAAATTCCACTTCACCAATCTCGTATTCGTCACTCTCGAGTCGATTTACAATGCACCCGAGGAACTGCATCAACGTGCCGGACATTTGGGCATAAATATATCAATACGCTCCACTGTGCCGGATCCCGATCAAGATATGGAATATCAGATTATTCCATTCTGCACTTTCTATGGCTTCATCTCACAGATTATTGGCTATCAAAACACCATCATTGTGTGGGAGAGTATCAAGCGAGATTTGCTAAATGATTCGCGCTGCAAGTCGAGCAACAATCAAATGGAAACGAGTGCATACATTAAATTGCCACGCTTATTGCGCGATCTGTTGACGACACCGAATGTGGATATGAAGATCGATGAGATCAATCAATTTGAAGACTATGCACTCATCAACAACTCGCTGCATCGCTATGTGATGACCACAGATATGCGTGAGGTGCTCGAGTCCACTGTGCTTCACAATCAGTATGAACTGCTGCTGCAGCTCTACGATGAGACGCCAGACAATGTGCTCTACGAGGGCGTCATTAACCCCAGTGTCTTTGGTTATCCAGAGGGTGAGTATAGGGTATAATTGAAATGCAAAACATATAGAATCAATGAAATTAGGCTGTCTAGTCTGAGAGCAGCATATCCACTTTCAAAATATTGCTAGTAGTTGTTAATTGAAAAACTGAAGACAAAGTGATATATTTAGAATTAAAATTTTATTTATCTTAAATTTCTAATTATCCTGTTGTAATCCTACTTTAAGTCAGCTATATTTCTAACAAAAACTGTGCGTCACTTGTGGAAACATTGAAAAAGATTCTTATAACAATTTATAATTCGAGACATAAATTATACGAATGATGTGAGGTAATAATTCATGGAAATAATTCCTTTATTAAAAGAACGTTTTCTCTTTCAAGTACTGATCATCTTAATTCTTATTTGATATTCCTTTTGCAATTTTCCTCATTTCCTAACGAGTATTTCTAGTTGTACATTAGTGGAATTAACTCCTTGTTTTAAAGATTGTTGGCTTCTCACTTACTTTACACCAAACATTTCATTCTTACTTAATACTTGTCTTGCAGTCTCCACCAATTCAAATTATTTTCTTTGGTTGTACATTTGCTTCAACTTACACTTTCTCATTTTATTTTTTTTTAATTCTTGTTTTTAATTTCTTGTTCTACCCACAGTCACATCCTGTCGCTTTGCCAGTGTGCTTTCCCCCGTCGTGCGAAAGACGGAACGAAAGACAAATCGTTTAACAGAATCATCCGAGCCGGAATCGATCATGTTTTCAATTATAAAGATATGTTTTTTCCAACCTCTAACCAAGCGCAACGAACGCTTAGATGTGTTCAATGAAAATCAAATGAAGTGCGCCAAGTTGCGACTCTGCATGGGCCCAGAATTTCCGAATGAGAACTTAAAGAGTCGCGATATTATCAAAGAGCTGTATCGCAATTTCGATGAACTGATCAAAGAGCTGATAAGTTTCATGGTGAAGAATGATGTGACCAGCATCGAAGATAGGCCCCACAATTTCTGTTGTCATTTGAATAACCTCAGGAATTTGCTTGTCGACATTTGCGGTTCCGATTTCAATGTTCGCATGCCAACCAAAACGAATTTGGAGTTTCGCGTAAGTTCCTAAGTGAGTGAGTGAGTGAATGTGTTTGCCAAACTGTCTGCATTTGTATCGACAGGAAATGCTGACGCATATGCACAAAGAGCTAATGGAACGCATTGAAGGACTGCTGATTGGCTGCAGCTGGGAGAGTCTGAGCAACTGTGTGCTCAACTATGATAATGAGTGCACACGAACTATTCGTCTCATGGAGGAATATCGCAACATGTGCATCATGGGTGAATGTGCGATGGCCAAACAGATATTCAACGAACTCAAGTCGACTTGCAATGCAAAAATACTCTTGAATTTCTATGTGTTTCTCACATCCGTTGAAAATCTCAACTTCGAACAGGCGACCAACTACTTGCGTCATCAAAAAGAGAGCAACTGGAGTGGCGAGTACTTTGTGTAAGTTTTATTATATTAAATACTTCTTTTATTAACTATTTCCATTTGAAGCTGCCTTTTGGAGTTATACGTCAATTACAAACTGCATTTGAAGGTAGAGGAACATGAGTGTGAGGCCTATAGCAATCTATTGGAACAGCTACGCATTTTCAGCATACAAAACAACTTGGATCGTGAAGTCTATGTGTTGTTGTATTGCTATTACAAGCAAAAGAACTATTTGCCAGGCATGGAGTTCACACGCTGGCAGTACGAGAATCTCTACGATGTGCCCCGAAAGATTATGCCGCTTATACCACGATCACTCTATCAGTCCTTTATACCCGTTGACTTTGAGATGCGTGGCCAGCTGATGCATGCCCATAGGTTCTACGAAGTCTTCAAGACATTTGCTTGCTTGGGCGCTTATGGATTTGCTGAGATTATCTTCGCCGAAATTGCCACTGAATTCACCACAATCGAGGCGTATTTGATAACGACAACATTGAAGATTTTACAGGGTGAAATTGACAAGAACTTTGTGGTTAAACGCATCAACACGGACAACACTGTGTTCGGTAAAATGTTGGTGAGTTTGAACGGAGAAAACTTTGCATATAATTTATAGAATTTTTGGTTTAGTGTTATTACCAAGCACATATCAATGGGAGTGTCGAGTATTCACGGCGACGCTATGACGAAGCAATCAAACATTACATGGATCTATTGAGCATTAATCTGACAGAAGACGAAACACGATTCATATTCTACACGAGTCTCATGCGCTTGGCTCGCCTTAGTTTCGAAAGAGAAGACTACGAACTTGCCGCACAGGCTTATGAAATGTGCACACCATATAGCAAAAGAGATAAGAACTTTGTGGCCAACTATGGCAGAGGATTGACTCTGTACTATGTAAGTTTTGTTCTACCTTAATTAACATAAACTATCATTAATTTTATCTATAGCAAAATAAGTTGGAAGATGCCATTGAATATCTGTCGAGGAGTACGGATAATGATATCTTTATACCTGATCCATGGGGCTATTTGGCAGTCATTAATCTGCGTTTAAATCGCAACAAGTCCGCTTTGGACTGCTGGAAGGTGGCCAAAATGGTATGTGAAATACGCAATAATAAAAGTTGATTCACTTACTTTAATTGTAGCACCCGGAAATGCCTTTAAATAATCGCATTTATGAGGAGCTGGAGAAAATTAAATACTCCGATGTCTGTTTGCTAGTGGAAGATGATTGCTTGATGATTTAAAATTGTTGAGCAGCGTAACATTCTAGAAATAAAAGAGAATAATTAATCGTTATAATATGTTTTCTTCTATATAGTTTGGTTGTTGTACATATAGAACTTTCAGAAACTTGTTTAGCCAACTCTTCGCGTTCAAGATTTTTAGTTATGGTCGATCGCATCTTCAATGTTTTAGGATAAGTTTACCGCTATTTGAGACACTGTTTACAGTGCGTTGTTTATTTAGTAAATGTTTTATGTGTTCTGTTGGTAAGTGAGCTGGATTTTTGAACAATAAACACTTCAACAAGTTGACTCTTTTGGGGGTAAGCAAAGTCGTTCCGAAGTCCACATTTATGTGCTCGCAAGTGTTGCATATTTTTGCGTTGGCGTTGGCGTGGCATTTTTTACGACTCCCAAACATACAAGCAGACACACGCATCCATGTTTTATTAGACACGGTAGAGCCATGAAGTGCTCTCGTACTCTCTCCTCATATTTTACACAAGTGCTAAAAAGCGTGCTCTAAAAAATGCTCGAACTGAGCATCTTCAATATTATATGATACACAGTTTCAAGACGAAAAACATTCAAATGTTTACGATCTAGTGCATCATAATCATAACGAAGCATTGTGGCTAATTTTAGAATGCAAACTGAAACCATTCAACATGCAAATGTTGAAAAAAAAAAAAACAAAACGATTAAAATCGACTTTTAAATGTGCCGCGAGCAATTAAATGCAGACAACTCGATGGACAAAGTATAGTATAAATGGTTATAAATTGAGTGGCATTTGGCAAAATTGCGAGGCAAAAGAAAGTCCATTCATTTGATTAAAATACACTCTGACGCATTTTATGTTTTATTTTTTTTAAGTGAAACTTGCAGGAAAGTTTTCCCATAAATATGCGCACTACGTATACGCCACGTAGACCAAAGTGCACCACACAAATGAAGCAGCAGGAGTGTGCAAAAGAGGCACCAAAAAGGAAAACCAAAAAAAATTAACACTTGACCTGAACTTTACGCAAAGTACGCAAAGTGGCACAAACCGGGGTCAAATAACTGCTGTTGCTCCCTGTTACTCTCCCATTCGGCTGCATCAGCTGTGACTATATAAAAATATATTGTAAATTTATAAGCTGCAAACTATAAACATTGGAAATGAAAGTGCTCGGCCATCGCAGCAGATACAGCTTCTACTTTCGCGTTGAGCCCTGGCTTGAAACTTGCAAGACTTTAAATTATGCCACACAAAGCAAATAAGCGAAAATTATTAAGAGAATGGAAATACACTTCCACTTCCACACTTTTTTAATGAGTTTCAATATGGCATATATTAAATACATTTAAGCTAATATGCTCATCGCAATTTTATCTGATAAGAAGTGAATAAGTAAGAAATACTTTAAGTACTCATCTAATATTTAGTAGTAATAAAGTTTCTGTTGGTAACGGAAAAAAAATTGAGACTAATTTTTTTTAAACTTCGTTTTATGTTCCTAAAAAAAATTGACTTGCATGGGTTAATATATATTTAACACTACCAAATGTTACCCAAATTGCAGTTAAGCAGTTTTATAAAGCTATCACCTTTTTATGGATTCAAAAATTTATTTATTTCCATAATAATGCATTTTAGGGAACTCTAGCTAATATCATAAGAACGTAGAGTATACACCATTCACCAAGCGCATAATTTTTCGTTATTATTATAATGTGGGTCAGCATTAGTGAAATTTGCATAGCATACTTTTGGGCTGCTTTAAATAAGATGCAACGCATTCATTGGCGTTACTTTACTTCCCACCATAAGCCGAAAGTGTCAAAGGCGAAAAAGCTGCCACACACATAGTCACTAGATAGACAAAACTTTGCTTAAAATGCAACGTTTACATCTTTAATATAACTTAATCCTTGTGTGGTGGAGTGTATGGAAAATATGTGAATGTGTGTCTCGTTGTGTGTGTGTTGTAACTTACGAATTATGGCGTTAATACCATTGTGTGCTTATGAGCGTGGAGGCAACTATCCCTTTCGCTCATTCTCCCTCTCTCTCTCTCTCTCTCTCTCTCTCTTTCTCTCTCTTACTTTGTCTGCTTGTGTATGTGTTCTTGTTACTTTAGCAAGTTGACTTTAGGGATCATCATTAGACGACGTCGTGTGTGTGTGTGGAAACGCTACTGCAACTTGCGACTTTAGTCTTTCATGCTGAGCACACTCGAGTCTTGGCTAAGAAAATTTGTGATGTTTAAAACTGTGCATAACATTAATTAATAGATAATGTGCAGCACTTGAAGAAACTGGAAGAGAAACTACAACAGCTTACATGAGTTATCAAAGCATATCCACACACACTTATTTTTATAATTTAAATTAACAGCGTATAAGAAAAATAAATATGTGTATTTCTAATTGCAGAAACTATAATAAATATTATGACAACGTGATTACAGCTGCATGGCCAGTGGGCAAGAGATAATACACATGCTATCATAATGTTAGTCTTACAGTTGCTAAAGGTAGAAAATAATTAGAAAACTGCACAGTATGTTCAGTCGAAGATTGGCTTGGGTTGGGTTGAAATCGAAAACCACTAGAAGAACGAACAGCTGCAGCAAATGGTAACCAACTATGACTATCATCATCTCAAAGGTACACAGACAGAGACTGAGACTGTTACACACACTCATACTCATGCACACCCACGCACACACGGACAATCACACATGTACGCGACCCGATTACAGAAAATGCTAAAAACGGAATTCACAAAATGTCACGTATGACATTCGTTGGCAACTAAGACGGAAATTTACCACTAAATGACGCTCTGGTTGCATGCCACACCAAGTACACACACCATCCGCCAACCACTTGCCACGCCTCACCATCTCCACACTGGCCCCCATACCACCGCCGTTCGCTCTCGTTGAAGTGTAAAACGCAAGGCAGACAAGTTACAGTAAATTATGGCAAAGTTTGCTTCGAGCAGCAGCAGCCAAAGGAAAAATGCAGGCAAAAAGGAAACTGAGAAGGATTTCAAAAAAAGTGTTGAGCTTAAAGATACCTTAAGTTTTTATGAAAAGCATAGAGAACTAGAGGATGACAATAAATTAATAAAATAAATTAATCTATAACTTATTGCAGGTACAAAGGAAACAGAGACCGCTAAGCTTTAATATACCCAAACTTTTTAGAAAGTTTTTGGAAACAATCTAAAGCTAACATTTTCTCTAAAAGAAAGTGAGTGCAATGACTATTGAAGTTATCAACTATACACTTACTTAGATACCCGCTTATCGGAGCTTTCTAATGAGAAACTGAGTAGTAATAAGTGCAAGAAAAAATGCAGACTTCCAAGTGGCTGTAGCAAATATATCTAATTGCGGCTGCCGACTGCTCATGCAATATTAATAATAGCTCAGTAAAGAAGACTTTTTATAACCAGTGAGAAAAAGAATTATAGCTATAGTGAATTCTCACGATCAGAGATGGAAAGTTACTAACGAAATTATATTAATAAAAAGTAAATATTATAGTTGATTGTAATAAAGAAACTTATATTATAATGCCGCAATATAATTAATAGAATTTAATTTAAAAATCTGATAACCAAATACGCTTAATAATCTCTGCAATTAATTCATTACTCGACCTGAAGATTGCTTTGCAATTAGCAACTAAAAATCTCTGAACTATTAGCCAAATGTGTATGTCCAATTGGGATTGACGGGATTCATAACTGAATATCCAGGCCAGGCATGATTTTGGCTATAGCCAAATCCATTCGGATTATTGGTCTGAGCAACGCCACCAAAAGGCCAATAGTTATAAGCCTGCTGCAGTTGCTGTTGCTGCGGCTGTTGTTGAGGCTGCTGTTGCTGCACCAATTGCTGTGGCTGTTGCTGCTGCATAGAATGTTGCAGCGGCTGTTGCTGAAGAGGTCGTTGTTGCTGTTGTAGCTGTTGTTGCTGTGGCAGTTGATTCAATCCGTTGCGTGAAATGCGGGCTCCATTTGTCGGTGTATATGGCTGTTGTCGCTGCTGTTGTCGCTGCTGTTGCTGCTGCTGTTGTTGTTGCCAAGGCTGTTGCTGTTGCATCCGCTGTTGCGGAACCAGATTGTTCATCGAACTGTTAGGTAGGCCAGTGAAGGAATTGTTTTCCTGTACTGGCAGCCGTTGGGCAAACGGTGCTGCTGTCGCATGTGGCATGCTGCGGAAGGGATCAGCATGAGGACCACCACCAAAGACAAGACCATCGCCATATATGATCAGCTTATCCTCCAGTCTGGGCATTGCAAACTGTTGTTGTTGTTGCTGTTGTTGTTGGACTGTTGGAGCTGCTCTTGAAGTACGATTTGTGCTTCCCTGATATGCAGCCATTATTATTATTTTTTTTTTTTTTTGGATTATTTCACCGAAATTTAAAAAAAAAAAAACTTAAAAATTTGGCATTTAAAAAAAGTTTAGGTGTTTTCTGGATTATGTAAATAATGAATGTTAGATGAATGTTACATAACTGAAGCAGCTTCTGAGTTTTAAGCAGCTTCTACCAAATCGAACAGATTTTCAAGGCAACGCTGACGTATACTTGATAAAGTTCCACCCCTTTGCAAAGTGTACTCGAGTTGCCGAGACATACCAAAAATGCTGTAGAAGATATTCATTAAATTGCCCTATGCAGGCATGCTTGAAGTTGTCGCACAGCCTTTTGTTAAGCAGCTGCTTCCTTATCAGCACGTACACTCACTCGTCGGAGGCTCGGCGAAACATTGTGTTGTTGGATGCCACACACACTCTTACGTGGTGTTCGAGGCCTTTTAATTAAAATAATGCTGAACCTCAGCTGAAAGTCAGATCCCTAAGCATTCATGAGCTGCTAATGCTGTGGCGTAGATACAATAGGATTTTCACAAAACAAAAGAGGGCGCAAAACTCAACAAAATGTTGCAAAACCAGATAAAGTGGTTTAATTAAATTTGCACAATAATTTTGAAAAGTAAAAGACAATGAATGAAGTGCTGCAATAATTTCGGCATAAACTTTCGTTCAAGAAAACTCTCTAGCAACCTTCGACTTCTAGTTGACTTTATTCGATACTAATTTGTTTTGTGTTTAGTTCGTTTTGGATTTTCATTTGAGTATTGTAAAATTTTGTCAGTTTCCAGGACCATGAAAATTCTTTGAATGTTGAACAATACACAAGATTCCATATACGCAATAAACAAGCAAACATTATACAATTTTATACCAAAGTTATATAAACCTCTACAATTAACTTTTAATGTACAAACTGCTCAAAATGATGCCCGATGATGATGGTGTTTTCTTCAACCCGTTTATGATTGGTCCCGCTGAATGTTCGCAACGCAATGAATACAAGCAGCCCGCTTATGTCACTTATCCGCCGCCTTATGCCACATTGCCCAAAGCGCACACCAACAAGTCCGTCTCGAAGGGTTCGTTCTTTGTCAAACAGGAGAAGGAGGGAAATATCAACACGTCCAGATCACAGCTGGGTGAAATATGTTTCTCTAAAGCTATCAAAAAAGATATGGTCGCTGCCAAGCAATTGGCCAACGGATTGAACGATGATCACGAACGCATTTATGCTGGTCGAGCATCGAAAACGAGTAAAACGCAATTTGAAGCCGATTCGGTGAGAACGTTAATGCCCGTTAGATCAAAGCGATCAGCGTCTGAAGTCAGTACAACACCCTCTGAAATGAGTGCAGCTAAATCGACCACTGATGGAAAGACTTCCAAGTTAAGCATGCGTTCGCAAGTCAATAAAACCACAGATTCAAATGTGACATTGAAGGCATCACAAAAGAAGTCGCTGTCCAAAGATGTGGACTCTGATTTATACGAAAATGTTTCGCATGTTACTGAGCGTTCAAGTAAACGGGAAGCTGACAATATATCGCATCATTCGAAGTGTTCATCGCGGCGAGAAGATCATAGTGTTGATAACATATCACGTTTGTCTGCTAAATCTAAAGCCTCTGTTGTTTCTACGCCCAAAGTGCTGGCAGATACAAAACTATCTCGTGTTTCGTTAAAATCCAAAATAACTGAACGTCAGACAGAAAATGTTTCTCGCATTTCCTTCGCGGGGGATGAAAATAGAACAGACAACATAACTTTCATGTCGAAATCGCATAGTGTTAGCAAATCAAGACCATCGATCCAAGAGGTTGCCGAATCCATTCAAAAGGAACTGGCCAAATCAATGGAGACTACGAGATCGTTATCCATCAAAGCAGCTGAGTTAAATGAACGTCTCAAGGCTGGCAATGAGTTCAAGCACAATCGATTCAATAGTCTTGCTCGGCAATGTGTTCAAAGCGAACCATTGAAACGCTGCCGAGAGAATCGCATGGCACTCTGGTACAAGGATTCGGTTCTTTCTTAAACTATATTCCCGACTAATTTAGTTTTTTCTTTGCTCATTTAATTATTTACGCCAAGCACTGGATTCACAATAATTAAATGCAACGGCGCTTGATCCCCCCATATTCTCTAAAATAAAATAAAAACAAGAAATGGAATAATGTAGAATGATTTGCGGTTCAGTATTTTGCTGACATTTCGTATCATTAATTTAAATGCGCTAAATTTTGCGGTCAGCTGCGGATTGTGCAGCGTCGCCTCGCCTCATAAAATATGCAAAAACATTTGTTTAATTTGCACAAAAATTCGCTAAAAATCACCAGTATTCTGTGGGGTATTGGCAAAGTTTAAATGTGCTTTCAGCATCGATGAAAATGACAATAATACTGAAAATTTGTCATTGCAAAGTGGCTGATATATTGGCCAATATCATTCGTTAGCGTGATTAATATTTGTTATCTCAAATTGATGATACATTTTATAAATTAGAAAAAAATTAAGAGGAGACTTTCATGTGTTGTTTTTAAATTCCTTTTGGATTCAAAAATTTTGGAACAGTTTAAATGTGCTTTCAGCCTCGTTGAAAATGACAATAATACAGAAAATCTTTAATAATGATTTGCTCAACTAAAGGATTTTTAAATTCTAAAATTGCTAAAAACTTATTCAAGCTAATGAAAGGAGGAATAAGATGGATTCTTATGGCTTAGCAATATAATCATTTCTTGCACTCTTGATGAAGCTTTTAAAAGAACCTTACAAACCTAATCCGTGGCAGTGTATTTAACAATGGTAGCGGAGCTCTTGACGCGAGCAACTGCAGTTATTTGGGGCAAAATTGTTGACCATGTTGTTTGGAGCATTGTGGTTAATTTTATTTATGGCAGCGCAACATGCTAATTGCAACAACAACAACCAGAGCTACAACTACAACACAACAGCAACAAATTGGTCGCTGGTCTGCTGCCTAATCAGGGTCAGGTTTTTGGTCTGAGTCTCCCCTCAGCTCAGCGGACGAGCAAGTTGTTTGGCAACTCGCAGCAGTTGCAGCAGTTGGAAAACGCAGCAATTATAACAAATTGCATGTCAATTTGTTGCATCTCTTCGTCCCGCACTCATATCATAAGTAGGTCACATTATGAGTGCTCAAAATGCAATTATATACAACTATATAATATAGTACACCGTATATAGAGCGTACAATATGTATTTGTTTATATTTACATGGGAAATGCAAACATTTTTATGCCTAGTAGTACAATAAAGGAAACAAGTGCAATAATGGCGATGGCCGCATAAAGTACCAGAAATAATAGCAACAAACAACTTTGCCAAAGTGCAAAAACCACCAAGAACAACAACAACAACAACGACAAAGCCATCGAAATGAAACAATCGTAGCCGCGGCATTTTGCGAGCGAGCAAAGGGAGAGCGAAACGAAACGAAACCAGAGAAAAATATATTTAACACGAAAAGTTTTGCAATAACGGAAATGAAATGGAAATGGACGCGCGCCAATAGACATAAATGTGTGCGAGGTGCCGTTGCCGACAGGATACAAATAGGACACGGCAGCAGCAACAGCAGCAGCAGCAGTCGAGCGCCATCAACACAAACAACACCAGCAACAACACTAACAACAACAAGAGCGAAAGCAATCACAATGCAGGCCGTGTAAAACAAAAGAGCCCCACAATGCAAACTCAAAAGTAAAAAACTAACAACAATATCCGGCAAAAGCAATTGCACAAAGCAAAGTGGCAACAGCCTCCCAAACCTCCTCCTCCCTCCTTCCCTATCATTTCATCGCTCTTCTCTTCGTTCTGCCTGAAGCTTGTAAGAACTTCTAGGCTGTAAAATATTAAAAAAAAACCGAAAAATATGCATTTCAATTGCCAGAGATACGTAATGCAGTCGAGTGTATTTATGAACGCAATCAATGCTCTCTTAATACATTCTCGAAAATAAATACTTTTGCGGCAATCTACAAAGCAATTCATTGAAAATATTCGTGTAATTTAGAGTGAAATATGTTTTCAGAGACTGAGAGAGTCTGCTAATAAATTAAAAATATATATATATAAAAATGTTAATACAAATGAAACAACATGTTAAACGTAATAAATAAAATAAAAATATAATTGAATCAAAATGTAAAATATTCTATTCACTGGTTGATCTCTTCACATTAATTCAAAATTTTATAATATATTCACAAATATGAATAGCACAAACTGAGCACAAATAGATGAAGTCAATTAATAAATAGAAATAGAAATAAAATAAAAATTATTTTATTCACTTATTGAACACTTCACATTTCTTAGATATTAATAAATAGCGAGGGCCAATTAAGAAACAATGTTGCATAGTTTGACGTAGTAAAATGATAATTCAAATAAATATATAATGAAATAAAAGCTTAAAATATTCTTTTTACTTCACTTAAAATCAAAATAAATAATTAACGAATGCACATTAAAGAAAATGAAATTAATAAATAGAATAAAAATAAAATATAGATATAAATTAAAAAATCCAAATAGAAGATATAATGGTAAATTCATAAGTAAGAACAAAAATGAAATACAAATCAAACATATTTCGTTGGCTGGTTGACTACTTCACACTAATTTAAAATAAATCATCTTGAAATGCTATTAGAATTAAATAATTGCTGAGTTTGAAGAAGCAATTTGATAAAGTGAATATACATGTATTGGAATTCATATGTAAAATATAATAATTACATGAATTTAAGACAATACAATTAATTAGAAAATGTGAATACATCAAATTAATTCGGTAAATTAATAAAAAAAATTGTATTTATATTTTCTATTCTATTCTCAACGTTTAGTCAAAGTCAATCAAAGCAAATGTTTGAGGTAAGAAAAAAAACGAAATTAAATTAAACTGCAAAATATTCTAAATGAGTATTAGTTCAATTAAACTCACAACTGCATCTTCTGCTCCCCATTAAGCAATTCCAAATTATACATAGTTGGTCAGTAGTTGGAAATTTTCATGGTCGGGGTGCTGTTTTAACCTGGTTTATTGTGCGTGAGCCAGCTTAAGTGCACATTCAATAGATGAGTAATCAAGAGTCAACTAATTAATGGCTGCAGCAAAAGACACATGTGTGTCAGTGTGTGTGTGTGTGCGTAATGTACATAAGTGTATGTTGTGTGTGAATTTGTTTGCTTCGAAGCTTGTAGGAAGCAAAGGAGGTGTGTCCACAGGCAATAAACACACTTAAGGCTGCCGCAATGCAGATTTACAGACACGCACACACACACACATACAAAGAAGGCACTCAAGTTAAGGCTGAATGTGCACTTGAAATTTACTTACTGCATGTCCTTGTGCGCACGGCACATGCTGCGTATGCGTAATAAAATTGAATTAACGCTAGGCCGTTGGGCCCATTTTCGGGCACATTTTCGCCTACGGCTTGTGTGACAGTAAATAATACTTCCACACTGTGTGTGCGAGTGTGTGTTAGTGTATGTGCCTTTATTGCCTATAAATGAAATCATAAATTTGAGACAAGAGTCTCCACACACACACATGAAGACGAATAAACACAGCCCTGAAGCGATGTTGTCAAGTTATGTCTGTTGATTTACTTTTGTAATTATTATTAGTTTAATTTTGAGTTTGAGGTCAATTTATTATTGACCAGATATACAAAACATGATTTGCAAGCAGAGAGGAGCCAAAGTACATCATTCGTAACGCAAGGCAGGCAGCATTCACAAATATTGACAGGCGTTTGTTTGGCGGCAAGTGGCGTAATATTATCTTAATTTATGACGCAAAACCAAACTAAACTGAGCACTCTAAGCACAGTTTATTTGCTTTGGCTTTGGAAGAGCTGATTTTCGTTATTTAGCCATAATCTGAGGCGAATATTTCATGCCATAAATTCAAAGTCTAATTTAATTTAAATGCAATGATTTGATTTAATCTTCAGCCTAAAATTTTCAGTCTACCATATGCAGCTGAAGATTATTTAATTAAATTATTCAATTAGATAAAAATGAATTGCAAATGTACAAAATTTCAACAATGCAAAATTACCCAACTTGTTCATATATTGTAAATATTATCGCACAGCTCTGGTTTAATATAAATTGTACAGCAAAATTAGCAATTTTAAACATATATTGTTTATGATAACGTTCGAAAGTTTGCATCAGCCAAAACAATTTGCATATATTAACATATATTTAATTAAACAAAATAAATACAAAAATTAAGATACACTACACGAAATACCAGTTGATTAACAAAAATTTAATTTACATAAACAATTTCACATAGTTTAGGCGAAATGTTACGCAGAAAAGCGAACCACATTATATGCAATTATATAAAATTAATTAACAATTTGCATAATGATAAATGAGCGTTTGGCTTAACGCTACAAAATCAGCGAAATGGCAAAAATATATAAAATGTGAATGGGAATGGGAAAAGAGAGAGAAATGAGAAATGATTCATGGTCCCATTGTGAGGCGAGGCAAAGCTCTGATTTCATAGTGAAAGTTAACTGAGTCATTTGTCGTCATAACTTTTGTCATTAAACGTTAGCCTAGCTGGCTGGCTGCCTTGGCTTCTATGGCTGATGATGCCTGATAGAAGATTCGCTTGCGCCCCATCCTCTTTCTCACTGTCTCTGTTGAGACGTGACTGAGCAGACAAAGGCGTTGGCAGAGTCGAGACCCTGGCGAGCCGTTTGTGTATACATTTTTCATAACATGCTAAATATGAAGATAGACACACGAATGAGTACCCGTCTCCCTCCCTCTCTCTCTCTCTCTCTCTCTGTTGTCCAACTGTACTTACGACTCGAGGCTGGCAAGTCACGTTTCTTAATATGTCTGTGTGTCTACGTGTGTGTGTGTGTGTGTGTGTGCGTGTGTGTGTGCGCCGGGCTAAGCTTCACACATTTTTAATTTATTTTCATGTCACTTTGCTGCTGCATGTATTTGTTTAGCTTTAGCTGCAATTTTAGCCACAGCCTCAAGCAGCGGGTTAAGAGCCTTTTTGAACCCTTGAGATACGGTCAAGCAGTTTCTCTTTCCCTTTCTCTTAGTCTCCGTCTTAGTCTCAGTCTCTGTTGCTTTCTCCCAAGGCACAATTCACTCAACTGGCTGCTTCCTTTTTGCTTTTTTTTACTACTGCAGCGAGCTGCCTGTCTGTGGCTGTCGTTTTTTGTTTTCTCAAGCACTGGAGAGTTCAGTCAGTGAAATACTGCGATTTATCTACTTTACTTTCTATAGAACATAAAAATAGTAAGCAATAAATTTTGCTCTTGCCATTCAAAAGCATAACAGGCTCTGTGTACTTACTATTGAAAAAAAAAATCAATTTCTTGTTTCAGTCAATTGTGAACAGTTTATAGAAGCTTGAATAAATATTGCAGTTTAAGGATAAACAATTAAAAAATGTTCGTTTGCAGTGTGTCAATAATTTTCCGTTATTTATTGCAAATCATTTCCGATGGCATTGCACGCGCCTTGGACTTCTGTTGCTCAGATGGCAATCAAGAGACGGTGCATGAATTGCTGAGAGTGCATCGACAACGTCAATGGCAACAGCAAGCTAAAATTGAGCAAGAACTTTGCATGCAAGGAAATCGACCAAAGTAACCACAACAATAGCAAGAGTAGAAGGTGCCACATCATCGTACAGATCCTTGTCAAGCATTTAGACGCTTTAATCCCCAGCCAAAGTGTTGAGCGACAGCAACTCACGCAGATTCAATCGAAACACAATAATGCTAATGTCAAAATATTGGATGCCTGAATCCTTCTCCAATACAAACTAAAAGCTATGCGATGAACAATTGAAGCTGCAAAATAAACATTCTTTGCTTTGAATTTAAGAGTGATATTTTAACTGTCCATTCCGCTGATACTTTACTTGGTCAATCAATGCATCAAACACTTGACTTGGTACTTGTTACAGTTAATTAGTGTATTAATCAATGCGGCAATTGTGAATTATATTTTACTTGTTTTTACTTAACGCATCTATCAATCAGCTCATCAATCATGTCGGTAAATGCTCTATCTAGATTAGATTATCAATCAGATCATAATTGTTTTAATGATTAAATGAAAGAAAAACAAGATAAGATATATTTTACACTTTATAATACAATCCGCGTAGCAAGTTAGTCTTTTTTTTTAATAAACAACAGAATATGAAATCGCATCTGATTGCCAAGCTCGAGCATAATCCGTTAAAAGTAATTTGTAGCCAATGCCTTGCCATTGCAACTCTTTCTCTGTCTCGCTTGGCCGTTTTAATTGGTTTGCAAGCGCATAAGCCATCCATAAGTCGAGTGAGCTAAGGTAAAAACTGCACAGAAAAATACAGGCGCAAAAAAACTGGCAACGAAATAATAAAGTTGGCAATGGACGAGTGACACACAGCCAAAGACATAGCCAGAGAAGAGAGCCATATGCAGTGTGCAATGCGCAAGTAAGTGTATGAGTAAGTAAATGAATATGAGTGTATACGTGTGAGTGCAAGTGTGTGTGTGTGTTTGCTGCCAGCCTAGACAATTTTAATGGCCATTGTGGTAAATGAAATGCGCTTAAGATTAAAAGCAGCGCATGGGCTTGGAGACTATGTTAAACCCACAAAGCAAACATAAACACAAGCACTGCTGCGACAACAGCAGAGACAAAGAGGGCAGCAAAATAAATATACATTGTGTTGGGTAAGGGATAGACGCGAATAAATGATACCCTACATGTATATATTTCCTATATATATCCTTTGTATTTCCTGAACTCAATGAAAGCCATCAAGCAAAAAGGTCGCAAGAATTACAAATTATGAATTTCTAATTTCTAAGTTCCACATACCCTGTTTTTTCATATTAGTTTATACATAGGGTATTCAGAGCGCGTCGGCTGTTGCAAATATGACTGCGACTCGTGGCGCTGTCACCCACATGACCACATAAGTAAGTAAATATTTTAAAGTTCAAAAGAAGGTCCTTAACCTGCAGCCAACGGCAATTGCACTTGCAACTCATGTGCAGGGCGCTTTGTGCAACTGCTGCTCTGTGGCACGCTGCTAAATGAAGTAAGTGTTAACGCAAATGCAAGCAATTGGTGTGTGGCAGAAGGCGTCGTTGCAAATCAGCCGTGCAACTGCAAACTTCCGCCATCCCCCAGCCGATGGAAAAATGAGGTCAGTGCTCCAGGAATATTGCACTATTGTAACGCTCGACAAATCGAGAAAGCATTACTCCCCATTCATTAAAATGTGTGTTAAAATATTTCTCGAAATGAATAACTCTAAAAGCTAGCTGTGTGCACTGAAGTGCAGATGAATGATGCGAGGATGATGGGAAGTAGCAAACTTAAAAGCCAGAATAATACATTTGGCATTTGTTTTTGCGGCACACTCTGCTCCCAAAGTAATCTCTTAACAACACGTTGTTGAATTATGAATTGCAACAGACATAGAGTATTCCTTATTCGATAACCTGAAACCTGTTCAAAACTGAAGCGCAATTTATTGACATTTAGAATGAACTCAACAAAAATAGAAATGACATTTTATTTTGCTATGTTTTTTTGTTATTTTTGCCAATCGATCCGAGCATGGCACATTGGCTTTGATGGATACTTTTGTATTATAACCTAATAGACAGAAATAAAAGTGCAAAGTGATTGATGGTCAGCATATGCGAACCTTTTATTTATTTAGCTGCTCAAACTAAACAAAGGAATTTAAATAATTTAATACTAGAATACTGGCTTTAGTGATCATGATAAAATTCAATATAAACGCCAAAGAATAAATGAAAATTATGCAAGAATGCGCTTGAGCCACAAGCTTATTCTATATATTAAAAAATTAATATATACAAAAGAAAGAGGGGACTGAGCAAAAGAGAACTGCAACAACTTTCACCCAAAAACCAACGCCACATATTTACTTTTATCTCAGCGGAAGCAGCCAAAGTCAAATACGCACAAACAAATGGGTTTTGTTGGTCGCTCTCTTTTGTTAGGGGCAGCATGGGGAAAAGATCCACTAAAGGCACACTAAGGGGATGGAGAGGGGGAGGTGGTAAGAGAGTTGGTGGCAAGCAAGACAATAAATGTGCATGCAACTGTTGGCTGCCACTGACACAAGGCTCTACGATGATATGCTGCCCAAATTGTCGGTCGTTTAAATACATTTAAATAATACATATAAATGCAGAAAGGCAGAAATCGGGCAACCAAGTCAGATAAGAAACAAGGCTGAACTGAACTGGACTGTTGTCGTAAGTGAATATTTCATTCATTCGTTTTTATTCACATGGCACACTTTTATCTGACTTGACTGGCCCATAGGCAGCATATGAGTTATAAGGAAATATATATACAAAGTTGAGCATATCCTTGCATCGCTTGTGGTTCACATTTTAAAATAATGAAAAAATGCTCAACCGGGTCAACTTCAACTTCATCCTCGTCGTTCGTTCGTCTGCTCGACATCTTGTTGATGTTTCTGTTGCGCTTGCTGTTATCGCCTTTGCCCGCGCAAGCAAGCAAGTGAGATTTAATTGCATATTTCTTGGTCAAAATGTTACGTATACGTAACGTGGTTTTCGTATCGTTTCTTGTGGCTAGCAGTTTGCTTGCTTGCTTGCTTGCCCGATTGTCGCTGCCTTGATTACATTTTCATTTTAATGCACGATTGAAGATGCATTCGGTGAAATTAATTGAAAACGCTGCCAGCTGCAGAGCTAATATTTGGCTTTCTCTCACGCTCCACGCTGCAGTCAATACCACGTACCACACACACACACCCACATACCTGTCCATCTTGCAGCTCCACATTCATGTTTCATGTCGATACTTTAACGCTTCCACGTGTCATGGAAATGTTGCATGCCAAATGAGTTCCCGACATGCTTCTTTTCTGTTTTATTTCTTTTCATTTATTACCAAAACTCACTCGCAACCTTTATACTATACATATAACGCGTTTTCAATTTTTCTTTTATTTTAAAAAGCAAACTCGTTTAAAAATCCCATTTCAACTATCGACGTCCAACTGATGGCCGTTTAATGGACTCATTTGACCGAGTCGAGCACCAGTTGACATGTCAAGTGTCTAGACTTTGCACTCGACGCAAAGACTCGAGAACGGGAACGAGGAACCAGCTAATAATTTGTAATATTGCTTTTTATGCCGGCTATCCATACGGTAAAAGGGTATTATATATTTGTGCCTGCAGGAAATGTATATTCTTGATCAGTAACAACAGAGGTGACGCTATAGCCATGTCCGACTTTAGGGTCTTAGTAGAACGCTTGACACTGTGGTATGTTTTGTATTCTGCGGTATATTATCAACAAAATAGTATTAAAATATACCAAATAAAGACTTTGGTATATTTAGTTTTTTCGGTATAATGTATGTTTCGGTATTTTTTTGGTGTATTGGTATATATAAAAGGAATATTAAAATACTAAACAAGCACTAAGGTATATCTTTAGTATTTTTCGGTATATTGATTAGGTATATTTAATAAAAATAACAAATTGGTTGGTGTATTGGTATATATAAAAGGAATATTAAAATACTAAACAAGCACTTAGGTATGTATTTAGTATTTTCGGTATATTGATTAGGTATATTTAATTAATATACCAAACAAAGACTTTGGATTAATACAGTATTTTTTTGGTATATTGATGAGGAAGCATTTAAAGAGTAATATCGAACTGTTTTGCATTTATTGAAATTAAATTTCGGGTACCTCACAGTCGAGCCCACTCGACTGTAGTTTTCTTACTTGCTCAATATAGGCGCAACGTCAATATGTACTAAATGGTTTTATTCCCATGTCGGTAAATCATTTTCAGTTGGCTCTTTGTGTGGCACATACATCAATAATATGCCGAATGTATTGAAGGGAACTGCGAGTACTTTGCAGAAAACATCTTATTACAAAATTCCCAACCCGTTAAAGATGCTGTCAATAGTCGTATAATCGAATATTCGCACTCGCACTTTTACTTTAAATATACATACATATATGCTGCCACCTGCCTTGGCTCAAGTGTTCGCAGTTAACAACTACCAAGTGCCATTTGCTGTACATATGTATAGATGTATGTATTCATGTGTGTATGTGTAACCCAGTATCTACTATCCAACTGTCTGTTTCAATTTCATCAGCTCATCGTTGTCAATTATTTGTGACAAGGCAGTTCGACTTTATAAACTGGCACTTTAGAGACACAGACGCAGAGACAGAGACAGGTTCTCAGAGCCTCCTGGGAAGTGGCGCTGATGTGAATGGAAAATCATGTGAGGGTGGACTTTGGGTGGGATTAATACTGAGTGGATGCTATCTTCACACTTCAGCGTTGATAAAGTGACATTTATTGGCTGTCAGTCGGTCAGTCGGCCGAAGTCTGTCATTCAGTCAGACACTCTCTCAATGGTGTTGTCCTGCAGTCAGTTAGCAGTCGACTATACTCTTTGTCAGCCTTTGTGTGAGTGGACAATGTAATGATGTGCCTTGCATACGAAATTTGCCAGTCTCCAATATCGAGTCCAGCAGCAACAACAGCAGCGACATCAGCAGCACATTCATGTGTTTCATGTGTTCTCTTGTCTCTCCTCACCAAATATGTAAATAGCCTGCTGCTGTCTCTCTGTTGCCTCATCATAATTGCATAATCACATCATTGGCTTTTGTTGTACATAATTGCAATTGTTGTGCTTCTGGTTGCCTCCTCGTCATAATTCAATCAAATCTCAGCTTTCTCGAACTTTGCTTTCACAAACGAGATTAACAATTTCTAATTTGGAATTATAGCAGTTTTTAATTTCTACTTAAACCAGAAATTCATTGAAATCTTGTCTCTACTTTAAGCGAAAAATACTCTTTATAAGTAATAAGTTGTTGAGAGATACTCGGCAGTCATTCAACCCCATTCATCATAGCTCGAATATAGCTCAACTTTTTTGGGAGCTTTTGATGTAGGCGCCTTAATCCTTGTATCGCTAGCCATTAGGTGATTTGTGCTGAAAGCCACGCCACATGAACCCGATCAATCATTTTGGCAGTATCCTCATTAGCTGCACCACTTCGAAAATGGTCGCGCATGTGTATAGCGTTTGATGTACACGTGCCAATCTGAACAGCATCGAAGTAAACACATCATAATTAGGATAATGTAAAGACAAAGAAAAACGACGAGCAGCCGTAGCTGAAACAGCAAACAAATCGCGAGAGAGACTGATTCAATCCGTCTTGTACCTCGTGTCGTATGATTAATGCATTTTAATCGCTTCCACTCAGACGCTATAAAGTACCAGGATTTTTCTCAGAGACACAATGGCCAATTAGTCAAGCATTTTTGTGGCAAATGTGTGCATTTTGCCAAATGCCCTTCTTCAGCAATTAATTAACGAAGAGCAAACGATTTTAAGCCCATTGAATTTGATATTCCTTTTCTTATTGAATACTTCCTTCAACAACTTTACAAGCCTCTTGCTTTGTGGATATTAAAAAACTGTCATTATGACCATACCAAGACGACAACTAAGTACTTATAAATTGCAGCTGCTTGGTTAATTAGCTGCACAGTAAAATGAAACCGAAGCCAAAGACGACGCAGAGACTTGACACAATTTGCAAATGCAAAAAAAGGAAGAAAAATGTGGAAAAATGCAGGACTTTAAGCGCAAATTGAATGGTAGATTAACATAATTAAGACGCCACCTAAGCGGCTTATGTAGGTTGTTGCATGCGTCATACTTTAATAATTGCTTCGCTTGAAGATAGTAAATAAATAAACTTTTTTTTATGGATGTGCACGATGCATGGCCATTAAACACTAAGTGGGAATATGCTGCTTTGCACTCGACAGAGAGACTTGGCAATGTGTACTTTGTTGAGTGAGTAGTATTTGCAAAACTACAGCTGCAACTGGCACACAAACTGCGGCTGCAACTGCAACTGCTTCGATTTTCCACGACAACGTATGCAAACAAACAAGCAATAAGGTACGTGGAAATTGTCGCCTTAACTTAGTTTATTATAATGCCACTTGAATGAGTTTGCAACGGCTGCTGTTACATATATCAGATATCCTTTCATTTATGCTCTCACACGTTTGCTCGATGCTCGTTGCGAGAGAGAGAAAAGCATCGAAATAATACACTGAATATAAGCACAAGATGTACTATGTGACGCACAGCGACAATGGAGGCAATCTGGCAGCAGTGGGAGTATTACTCCGACACTTGGTTGAGAAGGATCTGGTTTACACTGTCACTTGAAGATGGTGTGTTGCTTGGAGCAAAAAGGAAAAGCATTTGCAAATAACAGCAGACACGTGAGCTGCTTTTGTATTACACTCTGCACACACTATATATAACATACTTATTTACCTTTGTGTGCAATTTGCCATTTACTCAATTTAAATTTGCCGACGACAATTGTGCAATGTGCAATGTAAAATGTGCAGTAGCACAACAATGCCAATTGTAGAATAGAATAATATCAAGCTCAGTCTGAATTGACAATATTGGCGTATAATAAGCCAAGTTTAACAATAAAGTGAAAAAGATCTATTGTTCGAAGCAGTACAATGCAATACAAATATTCAATTTAAATGTTATACTTGCAATATTTACACAATTTTAATATTTTACAAAACTATCACAATATTATTAATTTTTAACAATGATGGAAAACTTTACTTTAACTTTGTTGCGGTTAAGCAATTAATTTTTGTAAAAATTGTGTGTGTTAAAGTCAACTTGTGTGTTTGATATTGTTTCTTTTACACTCGTATGTTACAATTTAATTGCATAAATTAATCTGTTGTAAAAGGTAAACTTTGTCGCTCTGACCTATACCCACTATATACATATATGTATATGTATGTGTAATATTTGCTTTTGCAATTTCCATTCAATAATTATTTATGGTATTTATTATCGAACAATAAGTCTGATGTTTTAATCCAGCAAAAGCGTTGAAGCGCAAGCCCTGCTATGCCTTGATTAAATTAATCATTTATATGCTATTGCTTAACTCTGCTCCAATAATTGTGAGTTACACATAGTCGCAGCTGTGCATTTTTTCAAGAGGAAATGTTTTTCATTATGCCAAAAAAAAAAATTGCGAAAGAAAGCAGTTTTAAGGTTCTCAGAAATCTGTTAAATATATTCTTCATTAAGAATATTAGAAATTTCTAGGAAAATGTTGGTTCGACGTAGGAGTACAACCTTAATATAATATGTTTGTTTTCAATTTGAGTGAAATTCTGTGAATTACATGATATTAAAAATTCAGCATGTCGTGACTTATGACTTAATCATTTCTCCCCCCGTAGACTTCTGCCACTGCTTTGCGAAGCAGTCATCAACATTGTTGCGTTTAGTACGCCATAAAAACAAAAAACAAACAAGTAAGAAAGCTACAGTCGAGTGTGCTCGACTGTGAGATACCCGCTACCCATTTTTAATAAAGGCAAAATATTGCGGTATCATTTTCAAAATATACCAAATATACTGCAAAAATACTGCAAGTATACCAAATGGTATACTTGGTATATCGATATAGTACACCATTCAAAATATACCATAGGCGGCACAATATACCAGATTGTCAGCCAAAGTAACTAAGACCCCTAGTAAGTAGGCGCTTTTGCCCATACAGAAGTATTTCTTTAATAACTTCCACAATTTTTATCTGATCGCAACCAAATTTTCAGAAATCATAAATACTATAGTAGTTATTATATATACCAAAATTCGTAACTCTAGCTTTAATCGCTTGTTATTCGATTTTTTTTGATTTGCAGGGGCGGAAGTGGGCGTGGCAAAAATTTGAAACAAACTTGATCTGCGTGCGAACATAACAAATGCTGTCGAAAAAAAATTATAGCTCTATCTCTTATAGTTTCTGAGATCCAGTGTTTCATACGGACAGACGGACAGACGGACATGGCTAGATCGTCTCGGCTGTTGACGCTGATCAAGAATATATATACTTTATAGGGTCGGAGATGCCTCCTTCTACCTGTTACATACATTTCCTGCCGGCACAAAGTTATAATACCCTTCTACCCTATGAGTAGCGGGTATAAAAATATTAAATTGAAGCCCCAATAGTTTGCCAACTAAATCCAATATTAATTCACTGAAAATGCATTTGCCGATTAATTCACATAATGTTGCTTAATGCCGGACCCAGCTTTTAATCGGCTCATTGCAGCGTGCAAATGCGCTTAATGAGCTTTAAACATAAACAAAAGTTTGTAGCAAAAAGTTTACAAAAACAAAGAGCGGGATTGTGAGGGGTTTTGCAAAAGTTTCGACCATACTCGTACACTTTAAGTATGCATAGTATAATGTAGTCTATATACATATTTCTTGGCCCGTCTACTTTATCGAAGACTTTGGCACGGGTTGGTTGCATGCTTTTCTTTTGCTGCTTACTTTGTTAATTAAAAATTTCCACTTCTACTACTTATTATGTGCAGCAAACAATGAAACGTGAGAAGTGTAATGAAATGGAAATAATAATGACCAACAAAATGTGCAACGGACGTATACGTAATGTGCATATATTTTTTGTATAATTGGAAAAAAGAACTAAACTATTAAAGTTGAAAAATAATAATTGCATTATGTTTAAATGATAATTGGATAATTGAAATGAAATTATTAAAATAATAGAATTACACTCATCTGTCTTGGATAAATAAACGAGTTTGACCTCAAGGCACATAAATGGTAAATACAATTACGTAAAGAGAAAATCGTTGAACTTTGACCTTGACTCATCAACAAAATAGTTATTTACTAATATGAGTTAGCTGCAAAAACAAATGAAATATGTGAGCACAATTAATGACATGTTTTAGCAATTTTTACAGTACATTTGTTACACGCCAAAGTTGTTTGTACATCTCACAGTTGGCTCATTAATTTTGAGTTACTTATGCTGGCTTTAGCCGAAGCTTTTCCCGCTGCCATTCACAAGTCTAGTTTACTTCAAAAGTTTTCACACTCGCTTGAAAACTAATTTGCAATGCGAATGCAAAACAAGCTTGGCAGTTCATTCACATTTCCATATAAACCAAACTATTTGAAGTTTGCTTTCGTAGAATAAAATTAATAATTTTTGGCTTAAGCAAACTCAAGCGGGCAGCAAACTAATTGTAAAATAAATAGTTAAAACCAATTGCTGCGTGCAAAGTCAGTGAAAAGAGAGCTGCAAAAATCAGAAGGGTTAGCGTAACATTCTCAGATATAATTAACTTTCTAAAAAGTAAATAGAATCTTTCGAAGGGAGTCGAAAACTAAAGACAACAGCTGTTAATGAGTGGAGTTTTGTGTGTGTACAAAAGTTGAGATCGCCAAAGTAAAAGTTCGCAAAGAAGAGTTCGCGAGTGCAATCGCTGGTGCAACGAGAGGTTGCCACTTCTGTTAGCGTGTGGCAAGTTGCAACTACTGAATGGGTTTGTCTGCTTTTGACTTTTGCTTAGTTAATATTTGCCAGCTGACTTTTGTGCATGTGTCTACCGTGGATTGAAGTGGGCTAATGGTAGTGGTAGTAGTGTGAGATTAAGTCTGCGAATGATATGGGTATGAAATATTGATTTAATGTTGGTAAAAGCACAAAAGGCATACTGACTAGACCTGCTGTCGCTGACGGACAGACACTAGACGACGCGACGCCGCTGCCATTGCTTTTGCTTTGGCAGGTTGTTGTAGTTGCCATTGCCATGTGGCTGGCAGCAAAAGCGGAAACGGAAGTGCAAAGCAGCAACGACAACGACAACTACAACGACAAGCCAAACGAAACGAAAGCAGCAGCAGCAGAAAACCACAACAACGGCAATCCCTGTAAATAGCTTTCTTTTTTGCTGTTGTTGCTGTATTTCTCACAGGCAAATGTTGGACATTTTTACGGTTTGGCAAATGTCAACAGCATTTTATAATGATGTTGCTGTTGCTGCTGCTCTTGCTACTGCTGTTACAAGTTAACAACGGAAACACTGTCAGTTCATGCAAAATGTCAGTCCAGACGTTTTATTTATTGTTTCCTACACAGGCAGCGGCGAGGCGCTAAAATTGCCAGCTACAAATGCACATTCCCCATGAAATCGCAACTAATTTGCGGCACATCGAGCCAGTATTTATATCACTCAATTTGCAACAAGGTAATTAACTCACTTACTGTCCAGAGGGAACTCTCTCATTCTCTGTCTCTCTCTCTCTCTCTCTCTCTATCTCTTGTTTTGCCTGGCAACGGGGACTAAGTTCCAAATTTCGTTGTCTGCTTATTAAATTTGACATTTAAATGGAAACACGAATAAGTACATTGTGAAGCCCACTTCGTTGACAACTTGAATTTCATTTTGGGCGAATTTGAAGCTGTGCTTTGAACTTGACATTTTTGGGACACAATATCTGCGAAATGCTTCAAAGTTGCCTCTAAGAATTACAAGAACTTGACAATCTGTTTAATATAATATGAATGTATGGTTACTAACACAAATTTAAATATTTCTTACCACTAAATTATTCAACTTTTTTAAAGCATTTTTAATAAGTCAAATTAAAAGAAAACAGAGTTAGAATCAGAATTCAAACCGTACTCTAGAAACCTATCAAAAACAAAGAGGATTTTAAACATAAATGCAAAACTTTCAAGAATATACAAAATAGTTTTGAAAACAACATTCAATGTGCTTTTATTTCATCGCATTTTTTTTTTTTTGCTAATAAGTAAACACAAAACCAATTATATCAAAGTTGATTTCGATTTCACTTTAATGCCGTTGAATAGGATATAAGAATAATATTTGTATCAAAATTCATTGTGAATTTTTCTTCTCCGACTATTGTTTGCAATACAAAATGCGATTCAATTGACTTTGAGCTTGCACTTTAATGCCGTTGAAAAAGCGTTTAAAACACTTTCACAAAATCGTACTTTGGGTTATATAAAAATAAAGCTGTAAAATGCATTAAAATTCAAATCGAAAATACAAGTAAGTTTTAAGCCAGCATTCAACAGACAACAAACAATGCAAAAGCAACTTGAGGCTCAAGTGCAGTAAGAGAGCAGAGCAGCGGCAAAGCTCTTATCATGAAGAAATAAAGTGAGGCAAAAGTTTTAAGCGTCTTTGCAACGCATACAATTTCTCATGAGCACCAAATACAATTGCACAATAAAATATACACAGTGGCAGACAGACAAAAATACACACACATACAGTAGTAGCTACATAGAGCGGGCGGGGGAAGGGAGGACACAAACGAGTACGAATGCAAAAGGAAGCTTAAGCGAAAGGATTTAAGAGTAGCTACAGCGGCTGGGAAAAGGTTTTTGTCGACGCCGTCGACGTCGACATTGCCATTTTACTAAAAGCGAAAAACAGTTCAGGAAAATGTCCCAAAAACAACTGGCAAACTGGCAGCCGCCGTTGTTGCCTCGGTTTGCTTTGCCATAATGGCTCTGCGCCTTAAGACTACGTTTAAAAATGCCAGCTCACGCACCGTTTCACAGTCAACGTCGTTCGTCGTCGTTCTGCAGCTGCTGCCATGCCATTGATGTTTTTATTGCACGCCAAACTGTTGCCCAAAAAAAAAGAAAGAACAATGCAAAAATAGAAAGCTTGGAATGAAATTAAAAGCGCACGCGGGCAAGTGAAACTTTTTTTTGTTGTTAAGAAGAAAAAGGTAAGTTCGCTCGTTTCGCATAGCGGAAACAATGAAATCGGTATTCATTTTATTAACTCTTTGAGTCATCGTTGAGCTCAAGAGAATTGCCAATTAAAATGGGAACGGTAGTACAGCGCAGCCGGAAGCGGAAGCGGAAGTATGCCGTCACTTGTCATTGCTTGCTAGATAACGGAAATCACGTAACGACTTCAAAATCGAATGCTCGAAGTTCGTCTCTCACATTGTAAAATGCAAAGCAAAACATATGTTGGATTTAATTTCTATTTATACTTGGATTTTCGTATTGGTTCATTTTTTTATTTGATTTTATTTTATGGCTTCAACTATAAAACAACTCACACACAAATGGCAGATAAATTTTAATTTTGGCTGCCGCATATACATAATTTAAAGGACCCGAATATCGGGCGACACACACATATACACACACGGCACACGACAAAGTCAGGGCAAGCCATAAAAATGTGTAGGGCAAATAAATTTCAAAGTGAAATACTTGTAAATGAAAACAAATGGACAACAAACACACTCGCACACACATTCACATACACAAACAATAACTGCAAAAAGGACACGGCCAATGGCTAGTCACTCGACTCTACTACTAAGATAAAATTCGATATTACGTATACGCCATGTGCAATAAATATTGTGTGTCAAGGGCATTTCGGGTGCTTTAGCCAAAAAATGTAACATAAATTCTAACCATACTTCAGAATAGGCCAAAACTATACGATAAATATCAAAGATCAACCATAGCCAGCAAAATATATAAAAAACAAATAAATACAATTCCCATTCCATTTCAAATTACATTCAATTTTGTTACTAAAACTGCAATATTTAATTTAATTGATATGCTAGTATATTTGTTTGCTGCGGGGCTGACTTTGTGGATGAGCGCGTTGTTTCTGCTTTTAAACATAATTCAGCGTTCGCATAATTTATGCTCAAATAAACATAACACAAATTATGTTAATAATTATAATTGTTTTCGTTTTCAAATTCAATTCATGCACCAAGGACCTTCAATTTTCTGAAATGCAGCCCAGCAAAATATTAACATAATTATTGTATGAATGTAAACGTTAGCTCATCACACAGTTCCAATCGAGAACAACAGTTAGTCATGGTCATGAATACTACTTTTTTAATGAATGGTAAAACCGCAGTTTATAATCAGTTTAACATTTGATTATTGCTTATTTCAATTCGTTTGCCTACTGGATGTGTGAAATGCAAACTAAAATATATATTTTAAAGTAATTTTTTCACAATTGATATTCTCATTCATGTGATATATTTATTTTAGCAAGCAATTAAATATACAAATTTCACAATTTGCATTTCTAATTAAAAAACACAAATAAATAAATTCTACACTACAACTGCAGGCCAGGTAAATCAGTTAAGAATATTTATAAATGACGATAAATATCTATGGGAACAATTTACTATTTGCATAAAGATAAATTGATTTATCATGCGTTTTTATGAGCAAGAAAAAATAAATGTTATGTTCAAGGCAAATGAAATGAATTTAAATACAAATTTAAAAGAAAATGCATTATATTTATGCAAATATTTGAATAACAATTTAAGTCAATACAGACGATGCCACAGCTTGAAAATTGTTAGTGTTAGGAGATGCTTATTGTAAAATTATGTGAATGGGTGTAAACATTTTATAGAACATTATGTAACAAACTGAATAAAACATATTAAAAATTAACTATTTTTAGTCATAGAATACATTAAAAGTTCTATCTAAGCATTTTGATTATTTTTAAGCATTAAATTTCGCACACTTTTCAATGAGTTTCGGCATCAATTGCACCATTTATGTAATACAAACGTCTAACTATAAAGTATCTCACAGTTTAACAACGTTTACTGTTTTCACACCGGTTTTTTTAGGCCTGATGTTTTGCTATTGTTGCTGAGAACAACAAGGATTGCAGGCAGTTACCACAGATGCACATAAATTCCATTCTCTGACAGTTTCTCCCACCGCAAAGCCAAATACAACAGCATAACATTTAGCTTTCATATTTATTATGCTTATTATTACTCTATTTTTGTTATCATAATTTATTTTCAAAAATATTTTATATCTCTTCTCGACGCCCAATTTGCGATAGTAAACTCAACAAAAAAATATATGTTGACAACTTTTGGAAAGTTGTCAGCGGAGAACTGGCCCAACAACAAAAATATGTCACTGTCATTTCACGTAAATTATTTTGCATTTTAGCTTGTCACAACTTTTATGCAAATGTTGACTTATAAATTGCACACAAAATGCAGACAAATATTTTTTATAAAAAATGAAGAAAAATAACAAAAAACTTGGTCTGCAGAAAAGGATTGTGTCATTTTCTGGCAGCTCTTTTAATGAGTTTTAACTTGATTTTATATATTTTCTTGTTGAGAAGCAGCAGCAGAAGTGAAAGCACGGCTATAAATAAACGATAAACTTCATTGAGTGTATTAAAGAGATTTGTTTTACTACTATATAGTTCGTGTGTATTAGATCTCATTTGAATCGCAAATAAGTAAATGAAATGAAATATTGATGCTGGTGCTGCTGCTGGAGCCACTCACTCAACTGCCAAATTATAATGTGACGCACATTAAGTGGCACGTTCTCATTTGCTTTATCATTTTGCATGGAGTCGGCAGCGATGGCGGTAGCTTGAGGGGTCGGATGGGAGGAGTAATCACCATCCACCCACCCAACGTAGTAGTTGAAGTAGAAGAAGGCAGCAGAAGGACGAAGAACGAACAGCAGTAGCAACAGCAGCAGCAGCAGGATATCCTGTCACGTTTTCAGTTGACTTGACTGCTGTGGGAGTGCGCAGTACTTAACCGTTCAAGTTGCCGGTCTGGGACTTGAGCTTACCTCCAGTTTTTTGCCTCTGGGCTACTGTCGTCAATGTCTCGCCAGTTACTGCTGTTCTCGTTGCCTTTGCTGTTGCTGTTGCTGTTGCTGTTACTCTTGGCTGTGGAACTGTGAAACTGTGACGAGATGTTGGCTACCTGGTTTGCTAGTGGCATGGCGTGAAAATTAAAGGAATTCCGTTATTATTTCGCCTTTTTTTTGCTTCGCTTCTGCTCGTTCTACTGCTGTTTCCTCTTCTCTTACTGCTGCACAACACTTGCCAGAGCACTTTGGCGCAAATTATGTCGGCGCAGCGAAAACAAATGTTGCATATGCATGCGACACGACATGTCACAAGTGCTTAGTAGTCCCGCATGCGACAGTTTTCCTCGCTCTCTACATACATATGTGTGGGTGTGTGTGTGTGTGTGTCATATTGAACGCCCAACGAGCTGAGGTTTCCCAACAACTTCCCTCTCCTCAACACATATCAACCTCGAGGCGCTTCTTCCGGCTGATGGCGTGTTGCATGTGGATATGGAGATGTGAAAGCGTGAAAGTAATTTGCAAAGTAGACGTTCTGCACTTGCTTTTGCTTCAACTGCGCTCAGCACTTGCTCTTGCAGTTGCCGTTGCTTCTGATGGCTTTTGGTGTTGTCATGGTAGCTCATTATGTGGCAAGCTGCTGTGCCCATCATATATAAATATGCACTTGTGTGTGCACCGAGAGCACAAAGAGCTGCTGCTTCTGCAGCAACATCAAGAAAAGTTAATAATATACGAGAAAGTAGCACGAACAAATGCAAACGAATCAGATTGTGGGCGTGGTATTTCGGTGTATGTGTGTGTGTGTAGCAGACACACAGCTAAATTATTTTCAAGTAATTATTTGTGTGCGTTATGTAAATTTCACACAATCATCACAAGTAATCATGCTGCACATTGCACTTTAACAAAAATTCTGAGTAATGCAGAGGATAATTAATAAAGAATATTTTGCTGAGAAATTGATGCAGTATGTTATATTTTAAGATAAATTAAAGTAATTATAGTATTTTGTATACATATTAAGTGGTTCAAAATTCATGAAACATGCTATACATGAAAAGTAATGCAAAATTTCTTAAATTTAAGACATCATTTTGATAAAAGGGAAGTATGAAAGCTAATGTCTCGGGACAGGGAAGTATGAAAGCTAACTTGATATATTGCTGTAAACCTGCAATCGAAACATATTATAGAATATCTGACAAAACAGATAAAACTCAATAGGAATAGGCGATATTTGCCATGCAAAAGAAGTTCTTAACTAAATTCTACAATTTTTATCCGAATTTATCCAAATTCTCAGAAATAAATCATACTATACTATACAGGAATAACAGTGCATAAACATTAAGCATTTATCTAAATAATATTCTTTAGTTATGAGCACAATTAATGCACAATTTTTCTTTATTTCTTAGATTGTCAACTGAATAGTTTAAGAGAACGTAAATGGTTAAAGCAAAAGTTTTCACAATTCACAGTATGAATACAACTTTGATGATATTTGGCAAACGGAATTCATGCCACGAGCAGTTAACCAGTCAACCATTTATACATAGACAGGTCTCCATCGGTTTTGGTATCACACAGCGAGTAGAAGAGACAGAAAAAGGGAGAAAAGTTAAAGGATGGGACCATAAAAAATGGTCACCTAGCAGGGTGCCATGGTATTGTCATTGTCAATGCTCGCTGTTCGCTAGTGGCAGTCAAAAACTGAAACGGATTTAGTTGCCAAACGGCCAAATCGAATGTCAGCGGCAGTGGCCAAATAGAAGGTGCAGGAGAGAGAGTAGAAGTCTCTGGATAACAGTCTAACCGCCTGCAGACTGCAGTTATCAAATAGAAATGAAGAGCTGGAGCTGGAGCTGGAGCCAAGTCCTGGGCTTAGCTAAGCTTCGCTCGCTGCTGGCGTCTAGACGGCATTTGTCATGCAGCCAGAGATACATTTGTTTTGGCCCGTCCCGACCCTTAGAGGAAAGGGATACGAAGGCAAGTACATACATATAATTATTTATAAAGCTCTGGGAGCATTGAAGTCAAGCCTTGTAGTCTATTATGCAGATCACCTCTGACTGTGGTAAATGCCGCTGAAGCAGCCACGAGATATTCCAACATTATTTGCATCCGTGCCTCGCCTCGGCTAATTAACCTATGGTCTTAAAGGGCTTTTCGTCTTGGTCCCAAGCGAATCATTAGCCTGATGCCTGCCTGCTGCTTTTGGCCTTTTGGTATTGGCAGTTGATTTAAAATCAAATTGCCTCCAAATGTTCAGCGTACTTGTGTGCATTATTTGTGGTCATTAGGGCACAAAAGTTAAAGGAGGTAAGGCTAAAATAGCGAAAAGCTCTAGCCCCAGTTCCAGGTGGCAATAATTGAAAAACTTTGCTTCAGCCTACCACACTTACTAATTAAAAGTTTTTTCGGGGCTAAGAGTCGAGTCATAATCATGACGTTGCTCTCGATCTTCCTATCGAGTTCATTAAGATGTTGTACTCTCAACAATTGCCTTTGTTCCTCGTACTTTGCTTTATTAAATTAAAAGTTTAGCTCCGCTGTGTTGTTGCTGCTGCTGTTGGTGTCAGGCCGGAAGGCTAGGTAATAAGATTATCTATGGTTTTGACTTGACTATCGATTGGACAACAGAATTGAATTTAACTCAGTTCTATCAACACAGTTGCCAGTCGTTGACAGTGGATTACCAAGCAATTCAATGCCAGAACAATGCTATGCAATGTAATGCAATGCAGTCAGTCAGTCTGTCATGGCTTCAGCTACAATATTTGGTGATCTGAAATTTTGGGGTCTTGGGTTCGTCTCTGGCAGATATACAGACAGCTGCATGTGGCACGCCTGCTAATGAAATTGTGCATTCAATCGAGTGGAACGATGGGAAAAGTCAATAAAATTGATGTAGCATACAGCAGCAAGGCGCTTGCGACGAAAGGGAGCTGGAATGGCAAATGAACTTGATGACAAAATGGAAATAGTTTGATGGCAATTCTCGCAATGCAATGCTATGCAAAAGCGCATTAGGCCAAAGCCATCTCCATTCCCATCCCCAATCATCATCATCATCGATATTTTGAGCACAAGACGCTGCCGTTGAACCGACTAACGATAAATGCAAAGCAGGCAAATGGTGACATTAAATAAATATATCAAGCATACGCCATGTCGCCATCCACGTACACATTTCTCACATTTAATTGAAAGTATTTGCGATAAGTTCGTCGAGTTGAAATATGATACTCTGTGTATTTATATTTATCTGAATGTTGACTGTAATTTATACTATATAAGAGTTGGCTCAATGCACACAGTAGTTCAGCTTACAGTTGGCAAAGTGCACTTAGCTAATAAATCTTTAATATTGCGCGAACCTTTTTGTATTTTTGTGTTTTATTCTTAGTCTCTTTTTATTGCATGCGGCGCAAATTCATTTCAAGGTTGTCCTTTCAAGTGCCAAGAAACGCGAGAGTGCTGTCAAAAATATTTCTTGAATAATTTGTGTCCTGCTTCACGGTGTATTTTTTTCTTTGCTTTTTTGCTTGACTTGTATGTATTTTTTTCCTGTTCGCTCGCCCGCTAACCTTCATCAGTAAGCCAATTATGGTATTAAAAAACGTAAAGTTGAAGACATAAAAAATGAAGGAGAAAATGCTGCACCAAACGGCGACTTGAGGCGCAGCAAAGAAAGGTCAGGTCAGGACAGAAGAATGTTCGTTCCTCGCCTGTCGCCAGTTGGACAAGCGACAGTCGGCAGTCGACAGGCGGACTGCATTTAAATGTAAATTGAAATTAATTCTGCTTGAGCAAAGGCACAAAATGGCCATGGCCAGCGTGGCATGACGTGGCGACGTCGGTTGCTGTGGCGGTTGGTTTGATGTGGGTAATGTGCCCTGTTATTGTTCAGCCTTTGAAGTGGTCCCAAAAGTAGCCAGGCGGCTCTCCATTGTCAGTTCTCATGCAAATTGATGATTTTGACATCTTTGACAGTCACTTTACATGCACACAACGGACATGTATTTGAAATTGCTTGCCCGCCTCATAAACGTTTACTTTTGAGCAGTTCTTGGAATTGTTAGCTTATTTAATATTAATAAACAGGTATGAGAAATTATCAAAAGATTGCTTAAAAGTATTTTCAACTTAAGCGAATTGTTAATTACAAAAAACACTTCCCTAAATTTCACTTTCGAATTGCAGCATGAAAATACGGAAAGGTTTAACAGTTCTATTTGAACCGAAATGAGTGTAAATTATCAAATCCAGTCAAATATCATAGAAAATCCAGCATTTTACTTGCACTTGGCGGAAGAGCCACTTGAAGTAAAACTCCATGCTTCTCATTCTAATAACCCTAAGTGCTTTCAACTTTCAAATTGAAAAGTCAACACAGAAAGCATAGCCAAATAGCGAAAACAGCAAATAGCAAAAGTTGAGCGCACAAAACAACAGACAGAATAGAACGAATGCCAGGGATTGAGGGCGTGCCAGAAAGAGAAAAAACGACAGCAAACGACGCTGCAGTTCAAGTTAGATAGAGAAAGGAAGCTGAATGGGATAGAGTATGACGCGACTTAAATTACAAAAGATTAAAAAGCGAAATATAAATATTTATCTGCGGTGCGGGCTTCACGTTGACAGTCTGCCAGTCACACAGTCAGTCAGTCAGTCAGTCAATCTGTCAGTGAGGCAAAGCTGTCCAGGAGTTATGCATGCAAAATAGTGCCAGCCAGATCCTGGACCCAGGACCAAGTGTCAAACGAAGTGGAGAATAGCAGCTTTGGAGTGGGAGAACTCTCAAAAGAGGGGAGTGAAAACCTCGCTCTCTCTGAGTTTGAGGCTGCGGTGTAAAGGTGCCTTTGTTAGAGATGCTGTGGTGCTTGCGACATTTTGAGCTCATGTAAATCCATTTTAATTAATTCGAGACAAAGGTTATATCCTGGCATAATAATGAAGAAGGAAAGAGAGTAAAGAACGAACTAACCTTTTAGGTGTGCGTTTTACTGGCCAGCCTCGACTTTTGTGAAGAGGATTTGCATTTCATTTCAAGTGGATGAGAACGGGAAACGGAACGAATCTAAAAAAGTTGCCCGCCCCTTAAATGGACATTGACTGATGCTGCAAATTAAAACTGCTAGATTAGAATAAATAGAAATAGAAAATAGTACAAGTCAAGGAGAAAGGCTATAAAATGGTTGCTTAAACAGATTGATGCTGGCCGAAAAACTTGAAGTCAAAAATCTCAAATTTGATTACGTCAAATTCGAATGCTAAGTAGATTTGAATATTGATTGCAGCTTAGTCGCATCGCATCGCATCACAGTCGAGTCTCCAGTCAGTCATTCAGTGAGACAGCCGTCAAAATCGCTCTATTTGCATATTGCTTTTTGCACGACAAAAACTTTTGTAGACAACTTATCCGCTTTGCTTGGCAATTTTGCGTAAATCAGCTTACAGAAATTACAGACAACGACTATTTGAGTGCCAGCCATTCCACTTGTATTGCCTTCAAGCTTCAAGCCTCAAGAGTCACAGTCGCAGTCACAGTCACAGTCTCTAAGCAGTCGCAGTCTCCAAGCGACTCGAACTCGAGTTCAGTCTTGGTATTCCACTTAACGCTGCTGCAGGCACAATTACGTACCCAAAGCAATCCCTGACGACATTGGCAAATCTGCACTTGCTTAACTTAATTACGAGAGTCTTGTGCAAATAAAATAAAAGTTCATCTCACATACACACACACACACATCGGAAAAAGTGCAGAGTCAGGCCGTAAAAGTTTTTGGCATAGTCGAAAAGCGTCGCAAGCAGCAAAAGGCCTAAGCGATACGAAACCCTGATTGGCGCAAACTAAACTGCCAGGCCAAATGTGCTGCAATTTGGTCAGCTCATGCTCAAAGTCATAACAGTTTTGGCAGCAGTTAGCACAGAAGCAGAGCGGTGGCGAATTAGGAGACAGAGGCCGCCCATCATTTATGCTTTTGAGCGCATAATTGCTTGTAATTAAGGTGTATTGGCCTGACCGAAGAGAAGCCAAATAAAAATTCGATATCAGCAGGCACAGCGCACAGCAGCAGCAGCAGCAAGCACACAAAATTGGTTGCACGCTCGGCCAAAATGTGCATCTGGGCCAGGCTCTCAGACGGACACATGCTATTGCCTTTGAGCTGTCATTGAACACGAACGAGCGGCGAACCAATAGACAATTTGCTAACTGGTCGATGAGTAAACTTTTATTATACGACACTCACACACACACACAAAAGAGCTGCCATTTTGTTATTGGCCTAGAAGAAGATTGTGCCAAATTACAATATAGTTCAATTACTTCTAATGCATATACTCCAAAAATACAATATTGAATAGATTGCGGATAAAACTTTAATTTAATATTGTAGAATAAAGAAACAAGTAAAAAGCCAACAGTCGAGCGTGCTTGACTTTGCAATACCCGCTACCCATTTTGAATAGGAACAAAATAGTGCAGTATTAATTTTAAGATCTACCAAATAATTTAAGGTATATTGATTAATTGCAATTAAAATACCACCGAGTGCAAAATATACTAAAATATATTATATAACAGTGCAGTATTGGTTATAAAATGTAACGAATTAATATTCCGCAAAATATTACAAATATACCAAAGGTTATTTTTAATATTATAGATTAATAATACTTGCAATACATAATGCGGTATTCAGTTTAAAAATACCAAATCAATATACCACGAAAATTTTAAAAATATATTTGATATATTACTGCCAAATATGCCAGATTGTAAGCAAAATTAAATAACACCCGTAATAAGTCGTTTTTGCCCATGATAAACTAATTCTTTAATGACATCTATAATTTTTATCTGATCGCAACCACAAAGTTATAATACCCTTTTACTCTACTTTACTCTACTCTAGAGTAAACGAGAAGAGTTTATTTCATTTTTAGATTATCATAAACAACAGCAGCTGGCACCATTGACTTACGTGTTGAAGCTTCGTCAAACATTTATAAGCTTTCACACACTTGTATTTATTATTGTGCCATGTTTGCATACAAACGTGGAATGCATCTTAAAAAATAAAGAACCAAGAAATACAAAATCCAATTTACAGGTATGAAAATATACGTAGAATAAGAAAAGAATTGCATTGAACACACGCACACAAACACACACACACAATGTGAAAATGCTTGAAACGTGCGGCAAAATTTGTTTTTAATTTTCCGCTCTACTTAAAACTGAAAATTGCAGCCGAGTCGGTGAGCAAAACGGGTTAGATAAAGAAGCTGTTTACAGTCAGCTGGCTTGGTTGGCAAAGGGGGTTACAAAGGCAGAGGGGCACCCACGCCTACTATTCGCAGTGCGGAGAGAGAGAGAGAGAGAGAGAGAGAGAGAGAGAGGAAAGAGAAGCATGCAAATACTCGTATGTGCTGCATTGAAAAAAATTAAATTTGCATATGCAGACAACAACAGACAACTTTCACACACACATACAAAGTGTATGGAATGTTTTACAAGTCCTTTGTCAGCCTTTTGCTGAAACTTGCTTGCACTTTAGTATAGCGCTTAAACGAGATTAACATCTCGACCCAGATATGCTGATTAGTTTTCTGCTTTTCATACATTCTTGTAACAACATAAATAGCTAACTTATGTATAAGAAAAGTATAGTATAACAAACTTGCGACACAACCTCTCTCAATATAAAGCATTCTAGTTGAATTCTCGACTGCATTAAAGTGAGAAGCATGAATGTTGCTTGTCAATGGCAAATGTGAATTCTATTCAATTTTGCATGGAAGTACTATTTCTGTCAGCACAAATAAATAATTACAGCAGGCAACTTTTGTGGCAGCGTGTCAGAGAGTCCGTGGTCCACTGGTCACACAAAGCAACGCGTCACGCATATATTAATAAATTCTGGTAGCATCGCGCCTGCGAGACTGTGATGGGCTCGCCTGTTTATGGATATATACGTATGTATAGTAAGTGCTGTTCATGCTATGAGAAGAGTTACCCTGCAAAAAGCGGATTCCCAGACACGTTTGGTTGGTGCGGCGCGCACACGCGGCGTATGCGTAATTTTTGCGAATGCGGTCGCCGTCTCCCCTTTGCGTAGCTGCGTGACAATGAAATCGAATTTGCTCATTAAAATGGGACAGTTGCCGAGTCAATGCCATGTCAAAGACATCGCGTACCCGCCACGTGGTACCACAAAAATATACGAAATTCATGAGAGATATTGAGCCTTTAAGCAGACGTCGCAAATGAATAAGAATATGATTTTACTTCTGCTTTTGCTTCTGCTGCTGCTCCCCCATTTGTAAGCACATACTTATTTTAATAAACCAAACAGACTCTCCACAAACCTCAGCTCACACAAACACACACACACAGACACAACCGTGTCTGTATATTTAAGTATTTATGCATGTGTCTCTTATTGTGCACGTTTCCTTTTATGTTGCTTGTACCTGAAGCTGGCGCTCCAACAGTTGCTGCCACTGCTGTTGTCTCCTTTATGACTTTGTTTCACATTCTTAATTAACAAGCAAGGATCCGGCTCATGTGTTGGATTATCTTGCTTGTGTTTTAGCCTTAAGCCCATTTGAACATGTGCATGTCGCAGTTGCCTCGCTTTGTGCTTTGTCCTAAAGTTGCAACGTTTCTTCATCACACAACCGACCCGCACCGCCCCGCCCCGCCCTCGATTCCCTTCCTCGAACTCAAAACTCAAAACTTGGTGAATTATTTATGCGAATTGTTTTGCGCCAGGTTTCGCTGTCATTAAAAAAACATGCAGCAGTACTTTATATTTTTCTTGTTTTTGTTAATTCTTGCTTGGCTTTCGTGTTAATAAAATGTGTGAAACTCACAAATTTTTGTGCAGTCAAGTTGAATAACGCAAAAAATTAAAATAATAATCTTGAGAAAATCCTTACCCCTTTGATATGATTGTTGCTTAGCTGTGATTAAATTTTCAGTAATCCACCAATTTGAATGCAGATCTCAGCATATTTAGCAAACACTGAAAGTAGAGGATAAATTTTCTTTTAGTGCAATTTATAAATGGCTTTGCTATCATATATTTTATTGCTCTATGGTTTTTCAATTTTTGTGCCTTACGCAAATCTGAATTTATTAAACAAACATGTGCGCCTGCCTGCCTGCTGCAACCAGGCTCTGAGTTAATTCATCGTTGGGTTGTGGTTTTTATGGCATGTCGTTTGTTAGGTTTTCCCCACGCTATTTGCCTCGGGCAAACAACCTAATGGCGAGCGATGACCCCGCAGGTAAACTCAACAATTTTTTTTCGTTTTTCGTTTGTACACCAACCCACATACATATATCACAAATAATTTTTCGCAGATTTTATATCTGTGATTTTTATGAAGTAAAAAAATTGGTTTGGTTTTTCGTTTGGTGGTGATGGTGTCGTGTATTTATATATTTATGGGTAAAAATACATTTAAATCAAATATGTTTGATTATTATTGCGAATGTCGTCTGGAATGTAAACAAGAGACAGCATTCACCCATATTTCTTTATGTGTGTGTGTCTTGAAAAAGTCAACACCCAAATTGCAGTTGATTGCTGATTGCGTGCAGATAGGATTAAACATATAAACGAATAAATTACGATTGCAGATGATAATAAATTTCAGTAAGAAAAAAAAACTTGTATTGCAACCTCTTCAATATTTCACAGACAATTGAAAGCGTCAAGTTTTATACTTTCTGCTTTTATGTAACATTTAACTTGCGCCAACTTCTTCAAATGATTTCCAGTTTTTCTCCGCACGAAAACGATTACATTTATACTTTTATCAATGAAAATTCGATACTTATGAAGCTTTGAATTCAAGCATCTCTTTCTTACACTACATCAGTCGCTGTCTCCCTCTTTCTCTACCTCTCTCTTCCTCTCTCTATTTCTCTATCTCGCCGTTTGGCGACAGCTTCAGCTGTACAGTGGCACAGCGAAATCTTGATTATGGCTGTGTGCCACAAGCATTTGTGCTTTTTCCTTTAGAGAGATATTTTCATTGCATTCACTTGAGCAAGTTTCGCTTCGCTGCGCATTTCAATTGCCGCTGGGTGTGGCTGCAACAACAGTAATAAGAATAACCCAATGACATACATTTAGCCGCTAGTAACAATAATTTTTATTATTATGAGACCACCTTCAGCAGTCACAGAGCTGCTAGATGAGCTGCCTTTCTGGCTTGTCCTGCCTCGTGCCTCACCACTGATGACTCTCAGTTAGCAAATAACATTTTCACACAATGGCCGGGACCCAGAACAAGGACACCAGGAATGTGTCTGGAGTGTGACAGAAGCAGAAGGAGGAGAAGTAGGAAGAGCAGAAACAGAAGCAGCAGCAGCAGAGCTAGTCAATAAAATCGAACAGCTGCCATTAAAATCATTTAAATGTTATTGTCTTTGTGCTCTGCCGCAAGTTATTTCTACTTTGGTGCTTCTGTGGCATGCCCCATGCTTTCTGCTGACTCAGAGTCTCAGCAGTCTCTTTCTCTCTAACTCCTGACTGCTGACTGTTGAATCTACTTGACTGCCTGCAACTGGAGTTTGACTCACTTTTCCGTAGTCGAAGCCGAAGCTCAAGCTGAAGCGAAATATGTGTCTGTCAGCAAGTTGCAGTTGAATAATACCCCGGGGTGTAATTGCTTTAAATGTCTTTGTATGAATGCGAAATGTGGCGAGCGTGCTGTGATGCCTGGCTCCGACTCCTGGCGACAACTTTCCACTCTTTAAAGCTACGCTGACTTTGAATTGAAACTTATCTTCAAAGTGGCCTTTGGAGAGGCAGTGAATATTAGCCAAGTAGATTTAATTACAATAATGGTTATTAAATTGTTGAATGACTCAATGGCGCGCAACTCAATTGGCTATCACTCAATGATAACAAGCGAGAAAGAACATAATTAATTTTATATAAATCAGCAAAAGGTCAAATGCACTCATTATAATAACTAAAGCAGGCGTAGGTGGAGCGACGAAATTTCTGCATTGTAATTTCACAGTCAATTTAAAATTAATACGCGCATGTCGCTTGAGCTGTCTTGGGCCCCAGACTCGACTTGAGAGCGTCTTTGCAAATGCAAATTGCATTTTGGCATAATCCCAAACGCAACGTTGAACCTTGGCAGACAGCCGCCTGGCAGGATAACAGGCAGCTACACGACATGAATGCCACATGAAAGGGCAGCGTCAAGGGATGGATAGAAGTGTGTGTGTGTGTGTGCGGAGAATGAAAGCAAGTGGTTGCCATATCAGTAGGTGCAAACAAGTTTGAGACAGCTCTCAGCTGCAGCTAAGATTTTCGTCTGGGATCTTGGTCTGGCTGCTGTTTAGTTCCCCCAAAATGGAGAAAGGTGCGTGTGTGTCAAGTTGGCGCGACATTTGAATGGCTGCATTGTTGTTGTTAAGTTTAATTAAAAACGGATCTAGTTAAATTTTGGGCGCCACAAGTCGTGAGCACTCACATGATGATGATGATGATGCATATGGCATCCTGTTGTTGGCGCTTGCCGCGACTTTTGATTACAAGTTTAATTGAAGCACAGCAAATTTGACAATATTGTGAATTTTTCGCCTCCAAAAGTCTAACAAAATGTTAAGTTTTTAGCTCATCAGCTGCAGAGAAAACAGGTGCACCTGGCACTAGCAAAATTAATTCCATTGAAAACAACCAGCGTCAACAACAACAACTACGACTTCAGCTAACAAATAATTAATTGAAATTTCAAGCTGCAAAGCAAACAGCGAACATTGTTACAAGGCACATTTTATAATAAGTATTATATAATATTTGCAACAAAATTGCATCTTTTTTCATGTGCACACATCACCACACAAAGGATTCAATTTTATATATTGCCGAAGGCAGATCAAAAATCTCGCTTGTGTATTTGCAAATGGCTTTAGTAATTACAGTATTAAACTAAAGAGAGAGAGAGAGAGAGAGAGAGAGAGAGAGAGAGAGAGAGCGAGAGAGTGTGGAAATCAAATTGATGTTGGTAAATAAGTTAAATTGATTGAGACTTAAAAATAATTACATGGAATTTACCTTCATTTATTGCGATATTCTTCTGCCATTTATAAATCATACGTATATTTACTTGCTGAGTACCAATTTAATAATCAATGAGTTCAGTTCTTATGCAATTCATACTGTCCGAAATTGCATTGCTTGACTCTTGTTTTAATTAAACACTTCAAATGCGAATTTCATTTGCAGTGAATAATCTTTAACAAGTTCTCAAAGGTTTTGAAGAAGTTAATTAAATGAAGAAATTACTGTCGAGTTTGCCACGTAGAAGTACTCTGCAAACTAGTTTCCTATTAAATATGTAAGTAATATACAGTTACTTTAAATTATATTTAATATTAATATTAGGAAAAATTATTTTAAAAATGCAAAATGAATTTCACTTAAGCATATAATTTTTATACTATGTACAAAAGGGTATAATAAATCTCCGACCACTGAAAGTATATATATCCTTTTATTAAAAATCCAGTACAGTTTGTACTCTATGGTATATTTAATATATGTATTTATAAATATGCCAAATATATATGTATGTATATTATACTATATTCGTTGGTTAAAAATCTGGTATATTTTTCACTCTATCCTATATTTCTAACTTAACAGATTTTACTTGGTATATAATCTCCGTTGTATTTTTGTATTTTCAGTATATTAATTTGGTGTAATGTAAGAAAATATCTTATTGTTTTGGCGGCATACACTGGACTGTACTTTTCTTACTTTTTATTATTTATTTATTTTGAAGTATTACATACTTAATGCTTTCTCATTAGCAACTTTGATTGTCAAGGGTTTCCTAATTACAACAAACAGCATGATCAATTTTTGTATTGCAATATTTGCGACGATTTCTAAAGTGAATGTACTCGAGATGTAAAGGCATCGTTGCCGAAAATCAAACACATTTAACAAGTCATTTAGAGAGCTGCACGCCCCACACTTGGGGTCATCAATTGGTTGCACCCTTCCGCCGGGCAATCGGAGCTTGAGCTTCAATTGCAGCTGCTGGCAGTAAGCAAACACTTTGGCAATTTGACTTTTGGTCAGCAGTGTCAACAGCAGCAAACACAAACAGACACAGCACAGATTCTATGAGCAGACATGCAAGGCGATAGATTGCTAGAGAGACGCTCCCTTCCCTCCCTTCTTGGCACTCTCTTCACTTTGTATGTTGGTACATTCATTAATTTTACCACAAATTTTTGCAATTAAAGTTTGCTGTTTGTTTATCTGTTTTGCTGTTGGCTGCTCGTTCGTTGTTTGGCTGGTGCCAGCTCTCTATGGCATGAAAATCAAGCGCACTGAACACGAAGTCAATAAAACTTTTGTGCTACTTAATGCGAATTTATAGTGTAAACATGCACACATACAATCACACACAATCACAATAACACTCAATGTGGGAGAAGATGAGTGGGAGGACACAAGTGAAAAGGACACTGGCTGCTGCTGGCTGCCGCTGTCATTGTGGTTGTGTTAAGAAAAACGATGACAAAATTGCGTTACCAACAATTGCATAACAATCATTTCAAGTTTTCCGCAAATTGTAAAAAAACAAAAAAAGCAAAGTTTTTATTGTTATTATGAAAACTACAACAAACAAACAAACACCAGCAGCTACGGCAGCAGCATCATCAACAACAACAACAACAACAGAAGCGAGAGCAGTGAGCGCCTTTGCTTGCTTTTTGGTCTGTGGTATATAAAACAAAATGGCCGCACATCCTTTTGCCAGCGCTCATTTTGGCACCCCGACATTCGCATAACTATGCAAAATTGTTGTCCTTGTCGCTGGGACATTGTTTTGTTTAGCTTCTGATTTTGCTTTTGTTTGTGCATATGACTTTGCTTGGAGGTCGCCTCAACTCGCATCGCCTCGCCTCTAGGCGAAACAGACAACAGGATTTTCTCTTTTTGGCTGCGGTGGCAACTGTACGTCAATTGCGGTCCGTTTTGTGGCTTCCGTTTGTTACTTGCAATTCCTTTTTTGGCAATGCTGCCCCTCCGTATCTCTCTGTTTCCTTCTCTCTCACTCGCTCTCCATTTGGAGTTGTGCAACCAACACGAAGACCACCATCACCACAGTCTACTGCTGCGACTGCGACTACGACTACGACTGCTTCTGCCTTTTTGCCACTGTCATTGCGAATGTCTGCCATCAGTTGACAACCAACTTTGACTATGTCTGCTGTTGCTATGCTGCTGCGTTGCTGCTTCTTCATGCAACTTTTACAACTTTCCCCGGCTTGTCTTTGTTCCAGCTGATGATTTTTTAATTGCAACTGCTTTGAGTATTGCTCGGATTTTCTGATTGTTCGCTTCATTAACACAACACTCACAGTTATCATCATTGGCTGACAATCTGCTTACACTAATAAGCAAAACTGCATACAAAGCAATTTCAGTGTAATTGCAAAGGAGTGAAAGAGAGAAGGAGAAAGAGAATAAAAGACACTGAGAGTAAAGAAATATTAGAACAAAGTTAAATGTAGTAGATTATGTATGCGTACACTTAATCTTATCTGAATCAAAAGGCAATTGCAAGTGCTGAAAATGCTTCATACATTTTATTTACCAGACTTGAATTATTTTCTATGTCCGACTTATTATTAACTAACTACTTAATAAATTTTTAATATTTCCCCTCCTCACTTATTCACTCGTAAAATATTTCTTAAGTAATTTTTGTTAATAGCTCGACCTTTAGAAAGTCTAAAATTTTTGGTATTTACTTTGTGTTGTACAAACTATAATTTAATAAACAACAAGTATAATCAATTATTTAAATTGCATCACAAACCTCTAATTTAACAAAAAAAAGTAAGAAAGCTACAGTCGAGTGTACTCGACTGTGAGGTACCCGCTACCCATTTTGAATAAAAGAAATATATTTTGCGATATTTTTCTCAAAATATACCGAATATTGCAAATATACTAAAAAATATACCAATTAGTATAATTGGTATATTGATATAGTACCGCATTCAAAATATACCATAGGCGGCAAAATATACCAGATTGTCATCTAAAGCAACTAAGATAGAGGTGGAGAACTATCGATAGTCGGTGCCATCGATAGCGAGCGATTTTTTCTCTCAAACCATCGATAGTGTCGATAGTGCCATCGATAGTGTCATGCTTTTTAATTGTTAAATGTAAAAAAAGCTATATGAAATTTAAACAAAACTTTATTACATTCTTAACTCTTAAAAATAAAAAATACATTTCATTTGTTGCTTTCGTGTTATACAGATTAATAAATCATTTCATTTAATTAATAAACATTTTCATTTAGCTTCTTCGTAGAGCCATTTGTTCTTATTGAGGAACAATAACATGTTAATGTTTTCCTCCTTTAGTCGAGTTCAGCGATCGGAGGCTATTTCTCCGGCCTTGCTAAACATGCGCTCGGACTCCACTGATGTGGCGGGTACGCACAAAAATTTAAACATTACGGTTTTTATAAGTTCCAGATCCGTTTCGTTCATCTGAAATTATAAACAAAAAACTGAATTTCACACAAATACAAATACACTTGCACTTACCTTTTTCGACAATTGTTAGGAACTTATCCATGGCATAACTTATTTTTACTCTTCACTTTCAACAATATTTTGGCTTTCCACTATATTTTTGCTTTGCGCTATATTTTAGATGTCCACTTTCAGCTATATTTTTTCTTTGTGATGTGAGACGCCGAGTGCAAAACTATCGATAGTGCAGGGCTGCCATCGATGGCGGTGCGATAGCGCCGAACCATCGATAGCGTCGATAGTGCCATCGATAGTTCTCCACCTCTAAACTAAGACCCCTAGTAAGTAGGCGTGTTTGCCCAAAAGTATTTCTTTAATAACTTCGACAATTTTCATCTAATCGCAACTAAAATATAGTAATTATTATATATACCAAAATTCGCAACTCTAGCTTTAAAATTACGCTTGTTATTCGATTTTGTTGATTTGCGGGGGCGGAAGTGGGCGTGGCAAAAATTTGAAACAAACTTGATCTGCGTGCAAACGTAGCAAATGCTGTCGAAAAATTATTGCTCTATCTCTTATAGTTTCTGAGATCTAGGTGTTCTTAGGGACGGACGGACAGACACACAGACACACAGACGGACAGACGGACATGGCTATATCGTCTCGGCTGTTGACGCTGATCAAGTATATATTTACTTTATAGGGTCGGAGATGCCTCCTTCTACCTGTTACATACATTTCCTGCCGACACAAAGTTATAATACCCTTCTACACTCTGGGTAGCGGGTATAAAAACAAAATTAAATTTACCCTTCGGCTCGAAGGGTATTATTACTTTGTATATTTTGAATGTAGTACTATATCAACATACCAAATATAGCATTCGGTATATTTTAGTATTTTTGCGGTTTTACCCACTCACTGTATCTCACTCGCCTGTAGGTTTCTTACTTTTTATTTGTATACTCTTATTTGTGAATTACTAAAACTGTATTTTAAATGAGTCTAATTATTTCAATATTAAAGCTTTTTTTCTTTTCGTTTTTCTCTTAGTTATTTTCTCATTAAATTTTCTATATTTCCATTCCCTATCAATGATTTTATTTTCTTCACTAGTGTACTGCATCATTTTGTGACTGCTTAACACGTAACCATGTTCAACTGAGCTGTTCCCACACACAATGATGATGATGGAGATGTGGATACTAAAGGGTTGGCCAGTGTAGCCATAACGCACTGCTGCACTTTGAGGCTAATCAGAATTGCGTATTTTCAACGTTTACGGGCTTAATTATGTGCGCCGCCCACGACCACACTCACGCCCCGCCTTTCTCTGCCCAGCATTGACTTTGCCTCGCCGTGCATTATGCAATATTAACGTGGAAGCAGCTGGCGGTGCTCAATTGAAGCTTCTAACACGCTGATGCTGCCCCCGCATAGTTGCTATTTCTGTGATGAAACATTGAGAGAAAGAAGGGTGGAGTGACGATCGAGGTGTATTTGGGGGCAATCTAGTTATGGCGGTCAGTTCATTGGCGTCATTATGACCAGCTGACGTTCATTGGCAGTGCGAATTATGCATGCGCCTTGAGCCAACGTCTGTGGCCTCTGATATGCCTGATTGGCCAATTGAGCTGCTATTTGTAGCTGACTTCTGTGTTGCTGTTTGCTATTTGCTATTTGCTGCTACCACTGTTAATACCATTCCAACTCTGCCCAAAGTCAAAGTCATGGCAATCATAAGTAGCTGTTTAGCGTAATTGAATTACTAATTTTGAGCAGAGTTCTAATTTATGTTTATTAATGTGCGTCTCGTCTTCCCCTAAAGCAAGATTCTCCATATTGCCGGGTCGCCACCAACTTTGACGTTAATTTCGCTAAGCAAATGTTGTCTTGCTACCAAAAATATAGGACAAAATATATGCACACACACTTCTTATTTTGTATGCGTAAAAGTTCAGCAGTGGCAATTGCAAGTCAGGTGAGTATGAGTTCGAGTTGTGAATGCAATGCAAAACTTCAAAATGTTAAATGGCAAAAAAGAAACAGCAAAAAGACAGGCAAATAATTTTTGAGCAGCAACAAAAGCGTGTACAAAAAGCTTAAGAGAGCAGGCAACAAAATAGCAAGAAGCAAACAGCAAGTTCAGGCAAAAATATAAGAAAAAAAGTAAACAAAAAGCAACCACAAAATATTTATAGAATTCAAACAAACAAAAAAAATAGAAAGCTGAAAATGCACACATGCGTAAAAGGAAGGTAGAAAAAGACCAAAAACGAAAGCAAACTGATTAACAGCACAAATCCGTTAGGCAAATAGAAGATACTCTTTGCATTATGTATTCGCAAAAGAGAAAGATAAATTTAATTATGAAATAACAGATTATACTCTTTACTATTTGTATTATTGTAATAAGAGGAAATAAAATTCAATTCTTAAATATCAGTATTGTAAACTGACTTTATTTTATAACAATTTTTTTAACTGCCCTTAAATGTATGATATGAAATTTTGCCTTGCGAAAATATGGATTAAAATTCTTATTTATATAATACAACTTTCAAAAAAGATATTTCTATTCAAATTTGAATTCTATAATATGACACCTTTATTTCAATTTAAATTTAAATTTTATATTATAAAAATATGTGACTCTTATTAAATTCAAATTGATAATTTATTCTTATTTTATTACAGTTTTATTTCAGTTTAAATTTAATTTATCTTACTTCACTAATCTTACACAATTTTATATTATTAATAATCTCGTAGTAAAGTTTCTTTCTCTACATCGCAAAAGTAAAGTACTCTAACATCAGAGCAATGAGAGAGAGAGCAGAATAAAGTCAATGCCAGCCTGCTGGCTGCTGGCTGTTGGGGTAGCGAGTCTTAATGGGTTTCTTGGTATAATTAACCCAAAAATAACGGGAGACTGGGTCAAATGGTAGCAATGGCGGGGCTAACACTGCCAGCACTGCAAAAGTGTTGATGGGCAGCAAGAGTGGGTGGGACGGGCGAGAGGCAGCGGGAAAAGGCGATGCCAAATATAAGCCAAGTCATGCGTGGCAATTTCGAAATGGCAGCTGCGTCCATAACAATATAGCACAGAATCTGCACGCTTCTCTTTCTCTCTAGTTTGCTCTTTCTTCGCTGGAGTTGGAGGCAACTCATTCAATGACATTTCTCATGCGTGTGAATTTATGGGTCACCCTGAGCCAGAACATAATTTCTTAAGCCACGGCATCAAACATTTTAAAGGCCCAACCGAAACCAGACAGAGAAAAGGGATGAGAAGGGATGGTCGGCATCGGAATTACTTTAACTATTTGCAATCGTAAAAAGCCAAAGTTTTTGCCGCACATAAATCATTTCCCCAAAGCATTTATGTTATTTAGAGAATCAAAAGAAGAAGCACAGCACAAGCAAAAAAAAAAAATGCCATATTTTTTATTGTATTTGCCAAGTATTTTGCAGAAGCTGTTGGCCTCTTGTTGTTGTTGTTGTTGGTTTCGTTGGTCTGCAGCAATGTGGCCACGTCTGGGAAATGTCGTAATAGCGCCTGCTGCTCCAATATAAAATACGTAACACACAGCAGCGGCACACAACAAAAAGTATCTGTTTCAATTTGCATATCTTTGATTTCCAGCTTTTCTACTTTCTACTTCTGCTGATCCTTGGAACACAACTAGCATCTCAACTCAGTTTGTGTGTAGTTCCATTGTCCTTATTGCTGTTGTTGCTACTGTTCGTTGGCTTGTCAGCATAATTCTCCAAGGGCACCCAACAATGCCACAAAAGTTTGACGCTGAGCTTAAGAGTTTCTTCAGCTTGGGCTCAGAATGTGTAGGCTTGTGTATGTGTGTGTGTGTTTGTGTGTAGGTTTGCCTGTGGCTTTACAGCCAATATGCGTTACTAATACGTAAAAACCATTTCATTTTACGTTTGACTAATAGAAAGGATTCATTATGAATTATACATATGCGTGTTAGGCTCCTTGGGTGCGACCAACCTAGACTAGGTCCCAAGCTTGGTTTGCGTGTGTGTCCCAAAAGGAGTTACAAATGTAGCCATGCGTATGTGTGTCTTGGAATGACATTGTAATTGTGAGCTTTGGCCTTGGATTTCTCTCTCGTCTCCTGGGGAATGAGGCAAACAAATACCTCGCACCCCCAACTTAGCTGTTTAGTGTGGCTAATTTTCAGCGGAGATTTTCTTTTGGCCAACTTGATTAGAATTGATGAACTTGATGTGAGCGAGTGTCAAGGGTTGCCCTACCATCCTACCAGTCCTTGTCTCATTTTACATTTATTATTTATGAGCGGCAGCAAGACTATGACATTCTGAGAAATGGTTGACACTACAACAAAACAGAACAGAACCTTTCGTGGATTTCGTTAGTCAAATAAATGACCCAACATTCGGTTGGTTTTTGAATTTGTTAGGCTCGGCAATAGTTGTTTGTTTTGACTTTGAATTAAGTTCTTAAAATGTATAAAACATAGAAACAATAAATTGTTTAATTTAACATGAGAATAGCAGTTTTAATGTATCTACTTTCATACTCAAATGAATGACCGAAGTCTAAAAATAAGCATGAAATGAATGCCGCAATTAAGCAAAATTCTATTTGAGTTAATTCCGAATGTCTTGCTTATTATTGCATGGAACGAGGGTGAAAGTGAACCCATTTATTCATGTGGCCCATAAATAACTCAAAGACAACAGCGCACTCAAGTGTGTGCACAACACACAAAGCGAGGAAGTGAGAACCACCGAAACTATTCAACGAGCATGTTTGATATTAATTGTCAAGGCGGTTTTTGAAGATGTGCGAAAGCTGCGAGATGCGGTCATTAATTTCCGGTCAAGTGGCCAGTCGAAGACAATCATAATTATTTATTTAGCAGCCAAGCAGCAGAGCAGCAGCAGATTGACCAGCTGCACACGTGGTTATTGTGGTGGGCCCATCGACCATAGGTTTATGTGTTAGTTGTGTGGTTAGCCAAGGTGCTGAAATGTTTACTTTGTCTCAGCCACCACCAGCAACAACACCAACAACTGCGAGTCAAAGTTAATGATGCATAGCACCTGCGGTTACTATCTGGACGTGTCCTCCGTATCCTCCTTTTGAAACACACACAACTGTTTATGTCTATGTGTGTGTGTGTGTCGAGATGCTCTTGCAATTTATAGACCGTAATTGCAACAATTTTGTTGCCTCGCCTCCGTTTCTTTTGTAAAATGCAGCAGAGACAAGACTGTGTGAAGCAGTTAACATTTTGATTTATACCAGCAGCAAAATGCACTCAGAGCGCAGAGAACGTTCGATTTTAATGACATTGCAGTAGAACTGTGTTGGCTGGAATCCAATCTATATGCTAAAACAAAGAGCAAGAGTGCTAAAAGGCACCTACAATTTACCCAATAGCCTGGAAATAATTTATAACATTTTGCAGTTCTCGCATGTCACAGATAGAGAAAGTGTAAGAGAAAGAGAGAGAGACAGAGAGAGAGAAACTTTTGTCGCGCTTACTCAAGCCAAGCTTGAAGGTCGTTTTCTCTGCCATTTTCGTTTTCCTTTTTTCGCCGGCCTAATGCAAAGTCACCTCTTGTGTGTGTGTGTGCTCCTCATTAAATGCGACTTAATTCGACTGGGGAAGCACTGGCTGGCTGGCATTTTGTTAGGTCTATTTTCAATATATTATGTCAGCAAATAAGTCACCGACGAAGAAATCAGCAATCTGCTGACAGCTCGTCCTTCTCTCGCTACCCGCCGCATATCTGATTTGTAATATCAGTTTCCGTATTCCTTACTTCAGCTGGTCAGTGAGTCCTCGTAGTCTGGCAATTTCATGCTTGGCAACATTTTTGTGTTGCTTTTTGCTATTCGGTCAGAGGGACAAATTAAAAAGTTTCAACGAGTGCTTAGCATTATTAAAAGTTTGATAATTTATCAAATATGCTTGACCATTCTCCCTTATTTTTGATTTCTTTCTTTTTTTTTCTTGGTTTAGACATTTGCTGACGTTGGCATCTGTCGATGCATAATTGCCAATTTGGCGCGAAGGAAGGGATACAAATGTTTTTGGTCTGCAAATGAAATCAATAGCGGGGATTCCAAGTAGCCCCAAGGAGTTCATTTTTTATAGATAAGCAGACAGACACCACGAACAGCTGGTGTTATTGTGCCCATTGTTGTTATGTACCTAGTGTTGTCGCTACCTGCTTTACCTGCCACTCAGCTGGCCATCAATCTTGGGCTATGATAGCGTCTGACAGCCAGCTCGTAAATCTCGACGCTATCTCTGCTGTTGTTTTCATTCATTTTCTGATTTTTCTGCTCTTTTTTAGGGGCTGTCTTTGCGTTCCCATTTGCGTAGCTGTCAGTTTTGACCAGACCAATACACATGAGACCTCAAGAGTTGGGAGCGAACAAATCAAATCAAATGTCCGAATCGATGAGTTGTTTGAGACGTTGCTCGGCATATAGCACACATTTACTGATAAAGACAAAGCGAAACGGTTGTTTCGCCGTCAACAAATCAGCAAAATATTTTACTAATTGATTAAATAATATAGTTGTTGATAGACAACAATTAAATACATTGATTGATCAACTCGGCTGTTTACTCCTTTGGATTTGCAAAAGGCTTATTGTGTTAATAACAGTACCTCATAAAATCAATCTGTCTTTGCCTGTGCTAGCATTTGCAATATTAATCAATGCCACTGGCGTTTGGCTGAGCAGTCAAAAGGTGCATTGCTGCCTCGGCCGCAGTAGCTTCCAGTTGCTTGGCTGGCAATCGACCGGATACAGATACTACAAGCAAGCGAGCTGGAGAGCGAGTGTCGCAAATTCAATATTATGCCAGGCGCATTGTGCAAACGTGGCGTATACGCAATATTAAATGGCCTGACTGTGGCCAGGGAATACAATGCAATGCTAACTGAAGCCAGCACAAACAAACACACACACGCACGCACAGCTCACACCTTTTATCGAAGAAAAGGTGTGGCTGCGATATATACAACGTACATATAAATTTTATAGAACGCAAACGAGAATGAGAAACGGGGAATTCCCGGAGGGCACGCGAATGCCATGCCAGGACGTTTTCATTTAAGGCGTGTTATTAAGTTGCATGCAATTAAAATTACGCGCGTAATCAGAGCGAGAAAGATAAATTCACGTTATAAATATAATTCGCGCTTGGCTCACGCATGCCTCTTCCTCTCTCTCTCTCTCTCACTAGAGTATATAGAAAGTGTGTAGAGCTGGGCTGAGCTCATCTGAGAGCTGAGCGGCGTCCCGTAACGGGGATTTGGCACAGCTCTCCGGCGTATTCGCATTCGCGCGCAATCAGGCTGCCGCACTAGGGGCTAATTAATTTCGCCACTTTACTCCGTTACGCGGCGTCTCTCGGGAAGCTCCTTAGCTTTGGCCGTATTTCTATGTGTGTGGGTGCTTTGATTTTTTTTTTATTTTCTTTACGCTTCTCTCTTTCTTTCATTGCGAATTGCCTTTTGTATTTATGTTGTACCCTGTAACGCGAAAGCACGCTGCAGAATGAGGTCAACGGGAGTTTTGATTCAAAATTTGTATTTTTAATAATTCCTTTTCTAAATTCTTAAATTAGTTGTAAAATAAACCTAATGATTGATGAAAATGTTTTTAAAATCATATCACAAGCTTCTGAATTCTTTTAACCTCACAATTTATTAATAAGAATTGGAATTGTATTTTCTATTCATTTAGTTTGTATTTTAATAATTCTTGTTTTACTTTTGTATCTCTTAGTAACTATAAATAAACTTTGATGTATACAAATCAGTTTAAAATATAAACACATCATTGTCAATTTAAATTCATATTTTAGAAGTTAATTTGATGTTAATAAGAATCCTGAAAAAATATAAAACTTGCTGTCACTTATATAACATTTCATTATAGTTCTATAATTCTTATAATAATTTTGAATTTCTTTCTTAATGTAAATAATACTATTTTCTTGTATTTAGCAGCTTTAAAAATACTTTTAGCTTTATATTCTATTAATCAAATCTTAGGAAACAAGAATTTTAAATTCAATAATAACTTATTTTACTTCTAACATTTATATTATTGGTATTTTCTACAACCTCTTTTTAATCTTAATAATTAATAATTAATTAATAATTATAAATAAATAGCTGTTTAGCAGCTCTTATTCGTTTTAACAGCACATATTACAAGTCAACCTTTAGTCAATCACTTCCTTTGCCTTAATAAAAATATGCTAATTTACTCGTCACTTTTCTGATTATAAAAATTGTGTTTACTGCAGACGCAATTAAAATGCAACTGCTTGATGACAGCACGTCTCATCCATTTAGCTATGAATCAATGCCGGAAAAGTTGAAATTAAAATATATAAAATAAAATGAAATACGTTTCGTACTTAAAATTCTCGGCACAGAGAAGTAGAAATTATGCAAAACTCTGGGATAAAACTAAATTCCAACTAAAATCAAACGCACACACATGCATAAAAACACATTTCTTCGCTCACACACAAGCGAACACTTCAGTTGTATCCAAAGAAAAAAAAATCAAGAAAAGCGAAAAGTTTTGGGGAAAAGTAAAGCCAAAGGCTTCTGGCTTGAGGCTCGACGGTCAAGCGATAAAGAAAAACTGACGCCAAAGAAAATGAAACAAAAAAACGATGGAGCGAAAAAGAACGTAAAGATAAAATGTAGCTGCAAATGGTCGAGAGTTGCTAGCCAAAGAAACGCAAAGTGTCAGCAAGTGACTACAACGCGACGCCGTTCACAAAAACTAGTTTCGTCCATGGGACACAAAACATAAAAAAAGAGATGGAAAACTGAACGAGACGCGCGCAGATAAAGTTGCCCCGTTACCCAAATACAAGCAGAAGAACGACGACACTTTTCAACAGGCCAAACATGGAAAGAGATTCGAAGCGGGGAAGGGGAAGCGGGAAGAGAGAAAAGAGAACTTGGGAGGCAGCAGTGCAGATGCAGAAAAGCTAGCCAGGACGAAGTTGGCAAACAACATTAGTTGATGGCCCAAATGGGCCAACATGGCGCTTGTGGCAGTCAATAATAAGCATGCGACATGTTGGCCAGAGTACACTTTGCCCCAATAAGAGTTCGCTGAACAACTTTAAACTTGCTGTTGCTCAGTTTCTTCTTCAGCTATTTCTACATTCTCTCTTTCTTTCTTTCATTCACTTTTTCTGTCTCTTTTTGATTACAAGCAGCAAACTTGCAGTCTGCACAAATTTATGCAAATTCTTCGCTACATTAAAGTTGGAAGCAAGTGAAATGCAAGCCAAAACTCGTAAATTGCTTTGACAACTGCAAACTGCAATGGAAATGTACAAAAAAAAAAAATAAAATCTCCTCTATTTTTTTTCTTTAAATTTCAAAAAATCCATTTTAAAAGCTTCCCAATCATTGCGATGTTCTGTGTGACAGGTTGGATTTATATGGCAAGGGTTTATATGTCCAGAGCTACGAGCTGTTAAATGTACTCGTAATTAATGCCCACCGCATCCGTCAAGTGTTTGAGAGCGCTATGGTCATCGCATCGCTTCGCTTGTTGTTTGTGCTTTTCATGTTTAACCCATTTAACTCCTAATTAATACACTTCACACAAATTTATTTTAATTACATGAAATAAACCAAATATTTATGTAACTACCGCTGCTGCTGTCACTCGTACATACAAACTTTCACATTTCACATATATTTTCCCTGTTAATTACTCTCTCCTTCTCTCTCTTTCTCTCTGTTTCTCTTTTACTCGAACTTTTGTCCTTATTCTCTCGCTCTGTCTCTCAATATCTCTCTGATGCATGCGCTTGTTTCGCCTGTCAACATCATTTGGTGTGCTGAATACCAACTGAGGAAAAAAAATGCCATCATCAAATGAAATAAAATTTATTTGTGGTATGAGAGCGTGGCAATAAAAAAGCCAAAGCATACTTGTTGACGTGTGCATAAAGGCGCAAAATACAGTGTAAATTGCTTAAGTGGGCTCTTACGTAATTATCAAATACCGAAGTATAATCATAAATTATTCGTTCGTCTTTCGTTTATTGCAACTTTCGCAAAATTTAAATTGAAGCAGAATTTGCGAATGAAATGGAGCTGCAATTTAATTGCGTTAATTAAGTTGCTACAATATTTTTTGTTTGATTTATTAATTTCTATAATTTTTATTGGAATATCTTCATCTCATGAATTATTAATTGCAACTTTATGCATGTTCATAAAAAAAAATATTGAAATTCTATATAGAAATTTAAATGTGAGTTATTTATGGCGCGGACAGTTTTTTTCAGTTTTCAATTAAGTATACTTTTTTTTATTTATATTAAACAAATTGTTATCTGCAGCAGCATTAATAACATGCAAAAAATGAAAATTAAAGTTATGCATAAACTTTTTTTTATTTGACTTAGCAAATTTCACGATAATTAGACATAATGGAATTTAATTGAATAATCCACAGAATTCATGATTATTTAATATTTACTGTATCTAGCTGCCTTGATGCATATTTTGATGTGTCTAAGCAGCGAGTTCCCATAGAAAAGCGACACACATAGACACACTTTGTTTGCAATTAGTGTCGCAGCGGCTGTTTCACTTTGTTGTTGCCCCACACACACACACACATTCGAGTGTGTGTATCTGTGTGTAAATTCAGCACATTAATTTACTTAATTAGGAGTATGCGAGTGTCCGTAATTGCTTACAAGCTGAGGCAGCAAGTAACATCTGAACAGAACGGGAGCACAGCATATGGTCGCATGTGTTGAACAAGGGAATTTGGGGCTGCCAAGACTAAATTATAGACATAAAGTCGTAATGCAAATGATTATTAAATTAAATATGTGTCCTCGAGACGCGTATTCACACACATTACTTTCGCCTTAATAAGCCTAGGACAAAACAAGTAAGAAAGCAACCGTCGAGAATGCTCGACTGTGAGATACCCGCTACAAATTGTGAATAGAAGCAAAACAGTATGGTATTAATTTTAAAATACACCAAATGAATATTCCGTAAATATACTAAAATTAATCCAAATATACTAAGGTACACTGAAATATATCAATACTAATAATATACCAATAAATGGTACTACATTTTAAATATACCATATAGTCAAAAATATACCAGATAGTCCAAATATACTAAAGTATACTGAACTATACCAATACTAATAATATACCAATAAATAGTACAACGTTCAAAATATACCATAGAGTCAAAAATATGCCAGATTGTGAAATATACTAAAAATAATCCAAATATACTAAAGTATACTGAAATAAAGCAATACTAATAATAAACCATTAAATAGTACTGCATTTAAAATATGACATATGGTCAAAAATATACCATACTGTGAAATGTACTAAAAATAATTCAAATATACCACGGTATACTGAAATATACCAATACTAATATGCCAATAAATAGTACTACATTCAAAATATACCATAGAGTCAAAAATATAGCAGATTGTGAAATATACTAAAAATAACCCAAATATACTAAAGTATACTGAAATATACCAATACTAATAACATACCAATAAATAGTATTATATTCAAAATATACCATAGAATCAAAAATATTCCAGATTGTCGGTTGACCTGGTTGTATCGTCTCAGCTGTTAACTCTAATCAAGAATATATACTTTATGGGATCGGAGATGACTCCTTCTGCCTGTTTCATTCATTTCCTGAATGCCCAAAGTTATAGTACCCTTCTATCCTATGTGTACCGGGTATAAACACACAAATTCGCTTTATACATTACGCAACAGCAGCAGCCGCAGCAATAGCAACAGCAAAAGCTGTGACATTCAACCAAAACAAGAGGTTGGCCGCCAAGTGCTTGAATTTATGCCCCTATGCTGACCAGTAAATGTTTTTCCATTATTTCAAGTTTCCTCTGCCATTTATCACCTGCAGGCAGCAGTTTCAGGTATAATACAAAAGCTTCGAAAAGCGAAAACGAAATTACAAATGAAGCAAAAGGCAACGAGCAATGGGAATGGCCAAACACTACATACAATATTACTATAGTACTTCCACTCTCCCTTTCTCTCCGTCTCTCTCTCTCTCTCTCGAATCGAACAAGGCTCTCTTCTCTCTGGTCAGTTGTTTGGTGGGGGTCAAAACAAAAGGGCTCTCACTTCGACAATTTGTCAAATCGCCACCACAATTACAGCTCTTCGATTTAGGGGGGCAGGCAGGCAACAACATTAAGGTAAACGAATTTACCACAGCAATTGTGTGCTAAATTAATTGAAAAAGTTTACTTCAATGCTGGCTTCCAGTTTGGTCTTGGCTGCCCTACGACTTTCTCTCCCTCTCTCTCTTGCTTTTTATCACTCCCGAGCTGTGAGCTAATCCCCAAATATTTGAAATAATTTACAAAATTAAAAGTCTGTCGAGAGTTGGCTTATTACGGCTAATTAAACACAAATCACAGATAATTTGGATGTACTATATGTGGGCAAAAAACTTTAAAATATTTAATAGCAGAAAAGCGCAAAAATGTTAATATTGATTTTCTATTTTTTAAGCTATAAATTTCAGGGTCAGCATGATGAAAATTTTTCAAGTGTTTTACAAACTTTTGAGCATATTTTCTTGCTCATAACATCCTTTTATTGCCATACAAATTCAAAGTTCTAGCAAGTCTTGAGGTTTCTAAAATATAGTATGTATGTACTTACAAAAGAACATAAACTAATTCTGAATATTTGTGCACTATATCTTCGCATGGAATATTTTTATCAATACATTTGTATGTCTGTCGATTGGCAATGCTTCTATTGTCCATTTGGCAACCGTGCAAGTTTTGTTCACTTATTTTTGTTTCAAATTTTGCACATGCAACAACATTTTTACATTTAACTTGTCGAAATGCAGAGTCCACTTGTCACCAGTTGTTGTTGCCTGTCCAAATAGTTTTAAATGCGAGGGTGGTTTGAAATACTTTGTAAGCTAAAATTTAAATAAGTTGAATTGAAATAAAAATTTCACTTTCAACAATGTAATTTACAAAACGAACGAACGAAAGTTCAACAAAATATTAAAAAACTTAAATTCCACTTTTGGAGCCCTAATTTATTTATCATATCAGCATCAATCTCTGCTGCCGTACAACATCAAAATATGCAGTTTGTGCTGAGCTTGTAAACCAGTCGAATTGGAATAGATAGAGATAGAGTGGAAGAGCGAGAGCACTTTGTCAAAATTTTTGCATATTTGAGAGAACCAAAAATCTGTGCAAAATTCTTGCCAAGCAACCTTCGCAGCACAATGCATATTTTCATATGCCATGCCCCAATTCATATTTGTGCACATAGCAATTTTTAGTAGAACACATCGAGGAGCGAAAGAAGGAGGAAGAAGGAGTAGTATAGAGAAGTGCAGCAATCCAACGTTCTATTGGCAGTTTCCCTTCAGCTCCCATACTTTTGTCCATGCCCACACTAAGTTAACACGTTTTTGCACTTGTCGTTCAGTTCGTCGTGCCAAAAATGTATTGCATATCAAGTGAACTGCAATAAGTGAGCACAACATGCAGACGACAAATGAACAACTGTGTAAATGCCTTTTCATTTCGTCCATGTGGCAGTTGAATTTCAAAACTGGATAAACTTGGAACTCTCCAAATATTTATGCATGCATCAACATTCAACTTTTATTTTGCTTCTTTTTCCAAAAATTTAAATTTATACCATTGATTTTGTGTTGGAAGCGGTTGTTATGCGAACACGCGTTCAGCGCAGCCAAAACAATTTAAACTTGTATGCATTTCGGTCAAATAAAATGCCAATTGTTCAAACTCTCCGTTGATCACAAGTGATTGCGAGTTGTGGAGAGGGAAGAGGGGAGAACTGACATTCGAACAAGCCAATCAAATTGGCATAAAATGGTTGTTGTCGCTTCCTCTTTCTCTTTCAGATGTGCGCATGGAAAATGTATGCAAAAACTTGAAAATGCCAAACGCATTTCTAATTGAAATTCACGCCAAATGCGTTGCTTAATTTTAAATAAAATTGCCAGAAATGCCAAACAAATTAATTGATTGGCATTGCTGTTGCCAATTCGAAATGTATTTACAGTGTCTAACACAACCTGAACTCATTACAATTTTTAATTAATTTTGACAATAAATCTCATTGCGCCGGGCATTGTTCGCCATCTTTGACAGTTTGATTGAACGCATCAAGGGACAGTTTTTGTATTGTTTTTTGTTTTCACTTTTTGTTGTATTTGCTGACCCTTATGGAAGTGGCTGTTTTCGGGCTCACTCTTGAGTTGGGGGTTTGGATTTGCCTTTGATTTCCCCAGAAATCTAAAACAATGTCAAAAGTGCTTAATGCACAGCAATAAAAAGCAAACCCAACACGCTCTTCTCGGTTCTATAGCTAACCATTCGTAAATATACAAAAAAAAAGGAATACAAGGTAGCATTTGCATAAGACTTTGGATGGCTATGCGTGCCTGCAAATTTAATTCAATTTTCCGAGGCGCCCATAAAGGTAGGCAGCAACCAGGAAACACAGTCGCGACGCCACCTGCCCATCAATCAATCAAAGCACGAAGGTTACCTCAGGGAAAAATTTGCATTGGTTCACGCAGCAGCAAAGCGAAGCGCACAACGTGGACGATGTGGACGACGAAGTCCCAAACAATTTGTGTTAGTCGGCGGCGACCTGGACTTGGACCTGCAAATTTTTGCGGCGATGCCCCTGATGAACTAATGGGATGAATGGAAATGGTTAGGAGGGGATGGACGGCAGTGCAAACTTAACCACAGACGTATGGTCAAAATGCTCCCGAGAATTGCCTCATGTTTTTTGCACACACCAAAAATACAACAAGAAAAAAAGAGAAATGCAAAGAAATAGTAGAAAGTAAAACCGATTTCTTTGGTAAAAGTTCAACACAGCCAATTAAAGGGTATATTTGACTACTGAAATACAAGGAAATAATGAAATAATAATAATAATAGGCAGTAACGAAATTGAAATATATCAGAATACATCAAAACTATATTCAATTGCCTCACTTCCATTTAAATTTTACTAAGATTACTTTAAAAAATAAGAATCATTGGAAATACTTTTAGTTATTTTAGTAATAATCGGACTATTTTATTTAATCATAGTTAGTGTATTTGTTAGTCGTTGATTAGCCTTGCTTATGTTCCTTACTTGCTTCATGTCCATTGCTGATTTCTTTCTGCGTTTTGCTTTATGCCCGGACAGGACATCGAGTGGAATGGCACACAAAAAAGGCCCGTTGCTGTGCGGTAAATGGTTAAGGGCATGCCATGCCAATTTGCATTTTCAGCTTGACAAAGGATGTGTGTAGGACGATGGAGAGAGAGAGAGAGAGAGAGAGAGAGAGAGAGAGTATGGTCTGCTTGTAGTTCTACCTCTATCGAAGGTATTACGATTGTATGCCACAGCCATAGATTCTTCGCTCTCTGCTGGGCAGCAGCTGCTGTTAATATGCAAACTGGGATTTCTTTTGTGGCTTTGATTTCACGCAGCAGCCTTCCTCCACTTGAACATGGGTCGCTCGCTAGGCTCCTTTCCATATTCAATTTCATGTTCAATAATTTGACCAGGCACTGACAATATTATATCTGCTGTGGCTGTGGCTGTGCTGCCTTGGTCAAAGATATACACATAAACAGATTCGCATTGTTGTCCAATCAAATCAGTCAAAGGCAAGCCAAAGCGTTTAATAGACTTTCAAATATTGCCACTTTACTGCATATTGGCCCAGCGTCCGAGCCACATAATTAATGTCGTGGGAGTGCGCCGCGCCTGCCAATAACACCATTATCAGTCGCCTCCACACCTCTCTTCTCTCTCTTGTCTTTGTTCTCTATCTCGTTCAAGGCAGCTCTTAAGGCGCTGACAAGGACATCATGCTGTGTGTGTATGTGTGTAAGTCTGTAGGCCAACTAAACACTGTTGGCGTCAAGTCCTGGGCTTGGGCCTCGCTCACTGATTGCCTGCGTTAATGTTAATTGCCTTTGATGAGTTTTATACGCTGCGCTAATGAACAAATGACTGCACATTGCCAATATGAACAATACATACACACACATACTGTCTATATCCTTGCACACTGAATGAAATTGATCCTTGGTCTCCTTACTGACTGACGGACGAACGCCGCCTACTGCGTTTAATTGCCCCGACTTGTCCCTGAGGGCTGTAACGACTTGCTTATTAACATGCCAAAACGATATAATTGATTGTTCAGCACATCAAACTTGACGATTTTTCGTACAATCTGCCATTTGTCACAGCATTCCAAATTGATTGTTTTAGTTAATACACAATCAACGGAAGTTACTTTATCGAAACTCTGTCAACAACTTCATCATATCTATGATTAAGTTAACTTTACGATAATTTCTTTTCAAGTATAATTTACCAAAGAAAACTCCAGATCTTAAAGCTTTTATCTTATATTAAACTTAGTTATCGTCAATTTGGAAATGGCATATAAATTTACAGCTATGTCGTCTTTAATTTTAAAATAATCCTTAGGTTAACACTGCAATAATTTAATTTTAAACTTATTTCTTAAGTAAACTTCAAAACAAAGCTTAGTTATTTTTAATTTGGAAATATCATAAAAGTTATAACCTCTTTTATCTTCCATTTTATACTAAACTTTATTAAGACTTTAAACATGCAGCATAAAATAAATGCTTTAGCCTTCAACTAATTTATCTTTAATACAACTATTGCCGCCTCTATTTTAAAGTAAACTTTAATAAAACTTAAAAAAAAACAACAATATATCATTAAAGTTAATGATTTTCTACATAATACGTGTAGTTTGTGGTTTTGTTGTGCAATTAAATGCGAATATAATAAAGAATAATTAAACTTGAAAGGGACTCGCAATTAAACGAAAGCTGCAATGTGCAGTGAAATGTGTGTTTCAAAGTTCAACTGCTGTTCTGTTCTACAGCTCTCTCTTTCTCTCTCTCTATGAACTCTGAATGGTTACACATTTTAAATCCCAACATTGAAATTGTCAGAGTCAAAAGCCACAACTTTTAAGAAATGTCCCCCAACTGGCAAGGCGCAAAAACTCAACTCGACCCATCGTCTGCCTAATGGCTGATGGCTGTAGCAGCTCCGCCTCCGCCTCTTGCTCTTACTCCAAAGTTGGTTGGTTTGTGGCCTCTCAAAAAATAAAGCAGCAAACGTTTGCTAAATTAAACCGGAAGCCGAATTTTACCGCACTGTCATATAGCTGTTAAACGAAGTAGCTCGAGACTAGTTGTGCAACGTCGCCTCTTTTTGCGGTAATGCAGCGACTTCAACTTCATTTCCTGCAGCTGCGGCAACGTGGCCAAAAAGAGAGAAAAGGCCAACACAAATTTCAAAAATTTGCATTCTGTGGCCGTTGCTGCTCACGCAAATGCTGCGTAGGCGTATACGTAATATTTTCTGCAAGTCGGCAAGATGCAGTGAAAAAAAAAGAACCTAAAACTAGTTTGCAACGAAATTAAACTTAAATTTTAGCCAAGTGGTCCCATTTAAGTGAACGACAAAAATAAAATAAAGATGGCAGTCTGGAGATAGAGGGAAAGTGCTTGGGCCACGAGATTGTGTCGAGCGCATTTTCCGCTTGCGGCCAGACGAGCCACTTAATGACTTCCGCAAATAAAATGTTTTTGTCGTGGCAAGTTTAAAGCATTAACACATTGCCAGCAGTATTTTGTCCATATTTATCAGCAGAAACAGCCACAGCAACAGTAGCAGCAATTTACTAATGCATTTGCTGCCTCTAATGAATATTAATGTGCGCACAGTGAGTGGAGAAGAGCGCAGCACAACGCTGAACAAACTGCACAAACTGGCAATAAAATATTTCAATTAGAGCCAAGCTGCCAACACATGCCAGCAGCTACAACAGCAGTCTGCTGATCAACGACTTTGTTAATGCCACAATACAAAGTCGAAGATGCAGTTGCAGCCCGCAGACAAAGCAACAACACAAAAACAATACTGCAAAAAGATAAACTGAAGCTCTTTGCCACCCTCTTTTTGCTATGCATAAAAGATAGTATAATTTTCAGCATGGACCAGTACAATTGAATCCTGCAGCGATTCACACTGTCATTGACCTCACGTTTGCCCTTAAGGGCAACTGGAGAGTTTGCGCTTATTTGGCATTGCTGAAATCCCACACATATTTGTAGCTTAGCATTCTGTGTACAAGTTTCTAATTGAACATTCGAGTTGAATACACTAAATTGCTTGCTATCAAAGCTGATTTCGAATTGAATGGCAAATTTACACATATTTCTTTTTGTTCTCCTTCGCATGCATTAGTTTCGTTATTTAAGAAGATTCACATATTGCAAACGGATTAATTTTGTGTGAGAACAGTTGATATTAAAGCAAATAAATAAATTTATATTATTGTCTTCGCTTACCTAACATTTATTTTAATCTAGATGCAAGTAAACTTTCAGAAAATCTAAAATAAAGAAAACATTTCAAATAGTTGTTAAAAAAAAAAACTTATCAACCCAAAAACAAAAATAATTAACCATGGTTAACTTTATGGTAATATTGAAAGCAGTAATTTAAGACGATACCAAATATAGCCTTTGGAATTTGAAGTATTTTTTTCTATTTAAATTAAGCATATTCAAAGAATAATACTAGTTTCATTTAGATTTTTGTCTGTGGTATATTTTTGATTTAGAACTACATATCAAATATGGATGTTGGTATATTTGAGTATTTTTTCGGTATTTGTTTTGGTATATTGTATGAATAATACCTTAATGAATATGGGAAATGAGTATTACGTAGTCGGTATATTTCAGTATTTTAGTTTGATATACTGAATGAAAAATACCAACTAATTTTGTTTTGATTGAAAATGGTTAATATGTAACTCACAGTTGGTCACACTCGACTGTAGCTTTCTTACTTTTAGAAATTTCCATTAAGAGCGTTTGCAATACTTTTTTTAGTATATTTTTTTAATGAATATATGTATGTGATTCACCATTTAAATGTATGGGGTGTGCCCCTCGGCCATATCTGCTAACACGAACACCACCTTGTCAAAATAAACCATTCAATTAGTGCACCCAAATTGAATTTTGTATGCAGCTTGTTGATGCGGCTGATGCTCTGATAAGCTGCGGGCTACTGTTGCCACATGCCACAGAGTGAGCTGCAAAGTGAGTTTGGAAAGTGCGAAGTGGGCGCAAGGTTGTGTGTACTGCCAAAAATTTCATTAGCCTAACGAGTTGTTTGCTTAAAGACCGCAAAAACTCTTGTCATACCCTAAAATGAATTGTGGACGTCAGCTTTACGAGTTGTCAGCACTTAGCTCATATAATCAGCTGCTTAATTGCCATAATATCATTAAAAAATAAAAACTATTTATATGAAATTTCAATTATAATAAAAATTAGCTTTAAAATGTAATACACTTAATTTCAATAAAATGTTTGAGTTTGCATACATTTTTAAAATTTCAATAGTTAATGGCAAAAGTTGTCAACATGGGCTTTTGTTTACGTGCAGCTAAGCGAACCGTTTGTAAACAATGTCCACTTTAGACCCCTCTGCAATCGGTTGCTTGTTAATCAAATTGAATATTCTAACAATGCGCGAGGGAGTTGCAAATCTGATGGTCCCACAAAATCCAACTGACTGCGTGTGTGTGTTGTTTGTCCTTAAATCTGCATAAGACAAAACAGTTTGGTCGGTCGCAGCATTATGCTTTACACAAATAATGTTAACAAGCACTTAATTAAGTATATGCACAATATGCGTGATAAAAATAAAACACAAACATAATAATAATACGAGAGAAAAAAATGAGAGAGAGCTGACAACAGAAAAATTGTTTACTTAAAATGCGCAACACACACTCAACTCAACAACAAAATAAAAACAATATTTAATTCTGACAAGCAATGGACATGCTGGAGTTCTTCTTTTTTGTTGGCAATGTTTTGGCCGCAAAAGAGCTCACTGAAAATAAAATTAAGCCTCATCGTTCGTTCGTTCGCCATCGCTGATTGCCTAACAAACCAAAAAACCTAGCATAATTTTTTCTGCGCCCAGGCAACGCTGACAAAATTCGTAATTTATACGGCGCGGCGGCGGGTCTACAAAACACTAAAAGCCAGCCCCGAAAATGTCTAAGCAACACACAAGCAAGCAAACAAACAGAGAGAGAGAGAGATAGAGGTAACAAACGAATCAAAACAGTACCCAATTCCGCTTATTGTTGTTGTAGCTCTTGTTGTTGTTTAACAGATTCATTATAACTTTTGCTATTAAAAACATTAGACGCGACTGCACACGCATTCAAAAAAGGACTCCATTCCTTTGCTTTCGCCTTTCCTCCTTCCGCATACATATGTGACTCGTGTGTGTGTTTGTCCCAGCCAGCCAACAATTTAACCCAAATGCTTATCATTTAGCCATTTAATTTAACCTTTTGCCCGGCACAATCCCATCTACCACCGAAACTCCCAACAAAAAGGCCACACATTGAGTTCTGCTGTTTTTTGTTGTTTTTTTTTTTGTTTCAGTTGTTGTAGTTGTTGCTGTATTTTTGCATATCTCAGCTCGTGGCGTTGGCTGGGGCATTGTTTTTAATACAAACTGCTGCTCATATTGCTAATGATTTTGGGTCACACACACGTAGCACCACACTTTTGGGCGCACAAATTACGCTCACACGTACATTATTTGGGTTTAGCTCTGAGGGTCTTACACTGTGTGCTGTCTTTTGTATCATACGTTGCGCATACGCAACGTAGTCCACAGTGCTGGGCTTGCTGTGCTGTCTGCCGCTGCTGTTGCACAAATTAAAAACACTCTACACACGCTACCTTTTTCATATTAAAATATTGTTGCCACACAAACGTGATGTTACCCCTTGTAATTGTTGTGGCAAGCAAGTGCTGCTGTTCAGAGTTGTTGAATTTTCAGCTGCAGCACGTGTAACTTTAAATGCCATCAGCTAAAACTTTCTTTACATACACTCGTTGCACCTCCGGGCGTATACTTAATATTGAAAACTAACTTTCAATGTGCGATAACAAACTTTGGTCGCATGCTCGACACTTGATTATAAATTTCAATATATTTCTTTTGCCGCATATTTATTGATAAATATTTGTCGAGGAAAAGCCTCAAAATTTTGCTCTTACTCTGGCATCATCATCATCATCAGCATCATCTGGCTGTTGTCTAGTCGACTTGGTTAATTGAAATTCCCCGGTTGAGTGCACAGTAACAATTTCCTCTTTGTGTTGTGCAAAAGAGAACTGAGAGCAGACGTCGAAGCAAGTTTCGTGGCCATTGCGTATACGTAAGGCACAAAAGATGCATTGAGTGTGTTGGGCGAGCCGAGCTCCTGAGCTCTTGTAACCCTCTAACAATGGTCATTGCTTGCATGGCCACATTAAAATTAAAGGCTATAGAAGACACAGAGCAGCAGAAGAAGCAACAACAGCAACATTGCCAGCAGACCTTTATGAACAACACGCTGTGCGCTTCATTTGACGCAATCCTTGCCCTTTGTTTGTCTTTCTGCCTTTACTTCTGCTTTTCCTTGGCTTGGTCTTCTGCTACGTTTTGGATGCTTGCATTTTTCATTTAGCTTGGGTAAGTTTTCACTGACGCTGTCTTTGCATTGTCTGGCTATCCGCTTACTTCCGCACGCCATTGAAAAATGTAAAACACACGCTTATTGGTTTTGTAAGTACGCAGTGAACGATGTGATTGCACTATCCTGCACATTAAATGAACAAACTTTAATATGAACTTGCTCAATTAGAAGTTATTTGCCCTGTAAACTCATGCATAATATTATTTTAATATGAACTTAGTTGCGCAGTGTTTGTGTGGCTTGACGTGATTTTAATTGAAATTCACATTGTGTGGCAAGCATAATTAACAAAACTCGGTAGTGAAGATTGAATTGCAACAGTCTAACTGCAAAATAAAAATGCTTTCAGTGTAATGAATTTTGGTATAACCACACTCAAACATTCACATTCGCATTCACGATTTCTGCTCACACCAGTCAGGCAGGCAGTCAGTCAAGAGCACTCTTACTCCGAGTCGAGCATTCGTTTCGCACGTGCAGTGGTAGAATCTGAAAGGCGAGCAAATAGGAAAACACATTCATATATCCTGCTTGCTTTGCTGACCTGCTGCTGTTGCTTCTGCTGCTGCTGCTGCTGATGTCAGTGTCATTGCGACAACAACTCTGTCGACTGGTAGTTGTCTCTCTGCTTCGTTACATCGTAACATCAGTGCAGGCTGGCTTCGGCTCGAAGGTGCCTTTTGGCTTTCGTGCATTGCCCAAGTCAAATAGTCAAGTTTATGGGCGTCAGTACAAGTGCAAGAGAGTAGAACGAGTGTAGGACGACAAATACAAGCAAAAGCTCAAGCACTTTGTGCTGATTAGAAAACGGTTTCAATAATCTTCAGTAACAAGATACAATCTCTTTTCTGTCTTATTTTCTTTCTCGTTTCAACAAAACGAATGGAATTGCAGTCGAGTATTTCAGGCATTCGGCCAACGAAACTTTAAACAAAACATTCCCAACCCATTCGCAGTTCTCTTAAATGATGCCTTCAGTAATTAAGCCTTAAATACAATGCGCATTTGTTGTGGACCAAGCTTAATTAGACTGCTAGCTGGCTCACTGGCTGGCTGGCAACAAAGCGTTTTGTTTTGGCCTTTTCCCCCCTATCAAAAATCATTAGTCACATTTAATCAGTGGCCGAAAATACACATTGTTAATGCGGCATCAATATTAATTAAAAGACCATGGCACAGTTTTGCTTGCTTCCGCTTCCAGTCGCCGCCTCATCTATCTTTCAGCTTTTGCTGCTTAGAAGTTTCATTGAGCCCACAGGGCGTATGTGCAATGAGCCAGCGCCGACGACGCCCATAGGCGACGACTTGGCCTCTTCCTGAGTGACACAAAGCTGACAGCACTTTGACAACGAACGCATTCTAAGCAAGCTCTTCCACAACATAAGCGACATGTCAAAATGCCAAAAGCATCTCGCCAAAAGATGCGTTTTGCGATAGCAACCACAGCACAACTGACACATGAAAGGCACTTGACAGTTGTTCCCGCCCGCTTCCTCTGTTCTTCCCATTAGTCGCATTCACATAGTCATGGCGATAGAGTCTAGGGATAACTACTGAGAACTCGAGATGAGCTTGGTAATCAAATATAAAAATTAAGCTCATTTTTAATGGCCTAACTATTCGATAATAGCGATAGTTCTTATATTAATAAATAACTCAAAGTTAAGATAGTTATATTCATTTATAAATATTGAATATATATATATATAGAATATATATATATATATATAGTTAGAGTTTTATAAACTTTAAAGAGTTTTACATTTATTAGTTTAGATAAAATTTAAATAAAAGAAACGAAAATCGTGCAAAGAGGCTCTTAAAAAGGGAAGGTATTATTCTTCCTACAATTATTCCTCCTACAATTGTAGTTCACTTATCGACTTATGTTATGTAATATTTAACCGTAAAATGAAGAAGTAGTTAAGGAAGAGTAGCCTGAAGACCTTAGTCACACTGACTTATCCCTAAAAGAGTTGTTTTCGTTATTTAAAAAAAATAACAAGAACAATAATATAGTTAAAGAAGCTTCTGTTGATTTATTTCAGTTATTAGAGTCACTTATGTTATCTTAGTATATTTTAAGGTCTGATATATTTTTATATTTACGCAATATCATCATGACATTTGCAAATGTATTTTAAGTTGTCTAGTTGTTCGGCTTCATTTAGAAATATCAAATTACAATCCAAATATGCTACAAATCATATGTAGAAACATCTCAAATTATCTTTGCAGCTAAAGTTGTACAGCCTAAGGAATTCGCTTCGCGTTCTGCAGAAGTTTTTAGTGGTATTTCGATGTAATGCCAGGCCTGACAATATAATTAATTATTTTTGCAATTAACGCATCATTGTTGCTGCATCACGTCGAGCAAAGACTAAAGGGCTGCGTAAGCATTTTGCTGGATGGTCATAACTTTCGCCACGCATCATAATTAGCGAGCTTTTGTGCCATAGCCGCAGGGCAAGCTCATTTAACTCAGCTGCCTTACAGGTTTGCTGCTGATGTGGCACAGGCAGACAAAGTTTTGGGTTGTATGTGTGGCCAAGGGCAGAGGCAAAAAGAACACTTTTTGTTACGTTTTTTCGGGTAGGCTGGAAGAAAGGCTATTTGACAGAAAGCCGTCAAAATTGCTGCCTGCCTGCTTATCAGGCAGCCAGACAGACAGAGAAAGCGGCAGACAGACAGTTCATCACATGCATTGAAGTATGCAAAACTCGGGACGCATAAAAACTGACGCAACACGCCTGAAAGACGACATGCGAACGTTTTATTGGCATTAAGGGATCAAAGTTTTGAGACGCTCATACCAAACGCTGACACGCACCCACACACACACACACACACACAGCGGCAGCATAAATTCTTTGCAACACCCTTGAGTATAGCGGCACACTCAAAAAAAAAGAAAGAAAGAAACGAAGAAAGAATGAGCGAGGCGGCTCTCTGCCATGTTTGCACAGGCGACAGGCACTTCAGTGAAATTTTAACGCTGACACAAGAAATATTTTAGCCAAAGAGATTGAGAGCGAAAGCAAACGAAAAAAAAGAGTAAAAGCGTAAAGCAGAGCAAAATAGTCTATATATATATAGACGTGTAGTAGTGTGAAGGCGCAGCGACAAAGGCCGCCATAAACTTTGAGGGCGCGCACCACGCTGCGTATACGCAATCAGCTTTGGCAAACATTCGCCAAAATAGTTTCGTCGTTGTCGTTGTCGTTGCTCGTTTGTCGCATTTTTTCTGTGTTTTTTTTTTTTTGGTTTTGCTTTTGGTTTTTAAAGCAAAGCAAAGCAAATGCTTAGCTCGGCATTTTATTAGCTGCTTGTATGTGAATTTAGTCATAAATCTGCAGACGCGCCGCCGCACTGTGCGCACTGCCGCATGAAATTGAAATATAGTGTGATTTTCACTTTAGCCCTGTCGCCATTGGACGGCCCCAAACCGCATTTCCTAAAAATACACCCCACAACAACAACAAGAACAAGAACAACAACTGGAACGGAATTTAGTGCCAAAAGCTACGCAAAGCTAAAAACGAGAAGAAAACAAAACATACGAATTGGTTGAGTCGCATAATAATGCTTAACTGCCAAATACCCTGTAGTAGCAGGTATAAGTAGGCAAATATTTTATTTATTTGAAGCCAGGAAATTATCTTGGCACATCAGTTAGTCGAAATAGGGTTAATGGTAAATGGCACAATCTGCGCTTTGGGAAAGCAATAGCCATCTGTTATTTATGAGAATTTCCTTTCGAACTTGCTGTTGGCTTCAATGCTTTTTCCACACGTATGCGTGGATTTACAACAATCATCTAAGAGAGAACGTGAGAGAAAGTGGGAACAGACACAAGCCTGTCTTTTGACTTTTGCCATCAAGTCTAGCGTGTCCGTTGCGTGCAGTTTTGTGCGCGGGGAAATGCCAAATGCAAAGCGTTTCCTTGCGTGTCTATTTAAATGTTATTATTTGTTATCAGCTCCACTTATTTTTACCTACTTTTCTACACATATATATTAATGGCTTCTTTTCGTGCCATTTGCCAGTTATTGAGGATTTTTTGGCACTTGTTCTGCATATTTTAGCAGCCTGTTAAGCCATGCCAACTGCCAACTGGCAACTCCATTCCGTAAATGCGGCTATAAATATGTTTGAACAAATGTGATTAAAACTACGCAATTAAATGCAAATGGAGGTCTTTATATCAAACAGTCGTGCAATTCCAACTAAAGAGGGGGAATGGGACAATAAAGTTATAAAAGAAGCTGCTTACAATTCGAAATAGTTTGGGGAAATGTTGAAGCTAAGACTGCATTTTGGTAGGTGGAAAAATTCACTAATGAATACTAATAATATTTAGAATTATATTTCAACTTAATAATCAACTTAATAACCCTCATCACATAGACAGTGAAATGTTAAAGCTAAGAATCAGCCATTAAATGAACATATATTGAAATATTAATAATATTTTGGAAGTATTTACAAAAAGAGTGAAGCGGATCAGAAATGATATAATGATGAATGCTAAGCTAATATTGATTTACAATAATTGAACATAATGTTATCTGTTAGTTAGTAAAATGTTGAAACTCAGGCTCATCAAGTAAATCGACTAATTTACTTATTTATTGAAAATATGATTAAATAATAGATGATCGAGATTATATAGATATTGAAGCTAAGTCTTAACAGTTAAGTGGACAAATTCACTTATTAACATTGGTAACACTTCAAAATAATTTCATAAATAACAATTCTTAAAAATGCATTTATGTTTCAACATAAAATTAATTTTAAACTTTTCGTCTGATAGTGAAATGTTGGAGCTAAGAATAAACTGTTAAGTAGATCGAATTTGCAAATCAACAAAATGCAATAGTGTTTCAACATAACAATCCTTTTAAAGATCTCATCTTATTTAATTCATTTGCGAGTTTAAATCTTGATCACCGCAAAACACAGTTAAATCACAGAGTTGCACTTATCGTACATCAGCTCAGTATGCTTTCACATACCATATTTAAAATTGTTTGCTTGCCATGTACGCAGATACTTGGACAAGTGCAAACATAACATATATTTCCGTATTTATTTTCTACTGAATCTCGCCCACATTTTCCGCCCACTTTCCCCGGTGTCGGTGTCGTGCAAATGTCATGGAAAATGAAAAAATATGTGCAACTTAATGGGCGTGTCAGTGAGCTCGGAACTCGGTATGTTCGTGTCATAATTCTAAAATTTGTGGTTGTCGTGCCATGTGGCACTAAAATTATAGTTAATCTATAGATATGTTCGTTGTGTGTGTGTGTGTGTGTGTGTGTGCATTGCAATAAGATGTATATAGTTGTAAAATTGTTTGAGTGGCAACCGCAACACATTGTGCCAGATGCTTAAAATGCCTAAACAAACAACTTTCATAATTATGCCATTCAAAATCAATTTAAATGTTTTACTAAAAAGAATTTGCTTAAGAAAAATTTAATGTGGTTTTAAGTGCAAAATGAAGAATGTGCCTGTTAAATAACTTGGAGAAATTTATTGTGACAAATAAAGTAATGTAAAAAATAAATCAACCATCCCAAAAAAAGTATCTTTAAATTCCATTTTCCACACAAATTACACACAACAATTTATGTAGTACAATTCAAGGACGTAATTTGAATTCTATTTGAGCAGTTGAAATGTAAACAAGTCGCAGGCTAAAGCCAACTTAGAAAACTGTTGAGCCATAAAGAACGATAACGATAGGCCATAGATTGTGCCTCGATAGTTAGGCAAATGTCTAAAATTGTCGAATTTGACTGCCTCGTGTGTCTGCCACCAATGTGGGCGCAATAGTTGAAGTCATTTGTTAAGGCAGAAGGCAGAAACTGAACTGAACTGAGCTGACTGAAAGGAGTTACACAGCAATGTTCTCCTCATTCCTCCGCCTTTTTGCTTCTGCTTGTTGTTGGCTACATAACAAATACACTTCAATCAATGCCAAATGGCCCTGCCGGCAATCATAGAACGTGTGCGTACATATCTGTGTTTCTGTGTGTGTATTTGTGGGCGCCACAAAAATGAAAACAAATTTTGGCATGATTGCTGATTGTTTGTCTTTTTCATTGTTTGGCAAGGCAGCCAGTCAGCCAACCAGCCACCAAGCAAAGCCAGAGTTGCTGCTGCCTTTGCTGCTAGTGTTGCCAACGCACGCGCACATTTATTGCTTCCCAATTGGAAATAAAAATGGCGGCAAGCAGAAAAGCCACACACAACACTTGCAAGCCAAGCCAGGCCAAGCAAAGCCAGACAAGCGAAAGGCGGCTGAGACGAATGCGCAGAGCGCAGTTGAGCTGAAATTGAAATGAAAGCCAAAGGAACGATACCAAACAATAAAACGATAAAAACGCAACAAACACACAACGAGGTGCTCCTTTTTTGCTCTCCCCAGTTTCTCCCTATCTCTGGTTGTGATTTGCTTGACGCTACCCATAGTGTAGAAGGGAATTATAAGTGTGTGCCTTCAGTAAATAAGCAGACTTCACTGACACCATAAACTATGTATTCTTGATCAGCATCCTGAAATTTTGTTCCGATCATATACAAATTATAGAAGTTATTTAATAAATTGTCTTGTATAGGAAAAAAAGTGGCAATCTGGTATATATTGTACTTTATTGTATATTTTGAGCGTAATCGTATATTTTTGTTTGAGTTTAGTATATTAATTTGGTATATCTCAAGTATAATACTATTGCACATTATACTTTGGTATATTTTTCTGTTTGGTATATAAACTTGGTATATTTTAAATATAATACTATTCAAAATCATAGACTTCGTTATGAAATAAAATACCATTATAAATAAAAAGCAGGTATTTCACAGTCGAACACACTTGACTAAATCTTTCTTACTTGCGATTTTTTGCCATCCATTTACTACAACCCGCTAACTCCAAGCCACAATCCCTTGGCCCTCGCCAAGGCTACGCTGCAAACATTTGCCGCTGCCTCTGCCGCTGATTAAAACAAACACAATGCGACCGTAATGACGACATATGTACTCTCGTCTGTATGTACAATCGACAACGTTGACGACGAGGCCCAATCTCAAAGCCTCTTTCCGCACAATTGTACAATTTTCTCATCTCTCGGCTGTTATTTTTTTGCCTACATTTTTATTTCTTTTGCGCCTCTTTTGCCATTTCTTTGCTGCTCGCACATTGATTCATAATTGATTAGCATTACTTTTGCTATTGTTCGACTTACACTTACGCACACACAAAATGTATACACACACACTCCTACACACATTCAGAGTTTACTGCCTTCATGTGAAGTATTTTCGTTAGGATGTCAGCATCTGCACTGCTTAATTTAGCGTAAATTTTGTTGCTTTCTCTCCCCGCATTTCTGATTAATTTTATTGCTCTTTACAATTACATGGCATTGACTTGCGATTAAATAGTTCATTTACATACAAAACACTTAAAGTTTTCCCCTTAAGAGAAATGAAACATTTCATTAGATTTAATCTAAATGCAATTATATTATATTATACACAAAATGTTCCAAACCTTCGATGCTATTTATAAAGTTTCTTTGACTTTGTTAATACTGTAGGCTCAGACGCCCACATTTTAGAGTTGACGGCCGCTGTATTGATGTGATGTCAATTAACTTTTTCTTGGAAAATCTTTTTTGTTCAAATTATGTTTTGTGGCAAACTGAAAAGTTTCAAGAACATGATCGATACTTCATTCAATTACTTTAGCTGTGAAGCAACAGAAACACATTATAGTCAATTGCAGATAATTGACTTTTGATTTCATTTAACTTTTACAAGTATAATAGTTGGATGATGCAATCACTTAATAAACTTGCCAATCTCTGATATCAAAATACATACTGGAAATATTGCATTAAAGTGTGAGTAGTGAGTTTTTGTGCAACTTTAATAAAGCCAACCGAAATTGGGGGCAACAAGAACATGGCAACATTAACTGCTTTTAATTAGACTTGCTGTACATAATCAACTGTAAGCAGAATGATGAAAAAGCGGGGATGAGGGGAAACAGCAAGCGTGCTTTATAAGTTTGGTAAGTTCTGCTTCGCGAACTTCAATCTCTCTCCCTCCCTCCCTCCCTCGGCTGGAGACTGAAAGAAAGGTCTGCCCAGGATCGGTTTTTTTTGCCTGACGGCAGTCCAGGATGTTGTAGCCATAACGAACTGCAGCAGCAGCAGCATGTTGCTGTTGTTGCATGTTGTGCATTTAAAGTTTTTGTAGCGTGCAATGCAGGAAATCATTTTAACAATTTTCTACCTCGTCTTTATACCGCTCCCCTTTCCTTTCCACCTTTACAGTACACCAAAAGTGGAAGCTTCTGTACAAGTTCAGTGCACCCGCAACAGACACGCTATGAAAAGGCGCTGCTCGACTTTTTCTTTTGTTATTTATTTTGTGTATAGTATGTCTGTGTGTATTTCGCTGTCTAGGTGTGCGTGTGTGCGTACAACACTTTTCTATAGTTGAGTTTTTCGGCCAGCCTGCAGTCCTTTTTATTTGATGCGGCAGCAGCAGAAGCGCAACAGCATCGCAGCCTTTATGCCTTTTGGTAATTATGAATAGCCAGAGGGCAGAAAAAGGTACAAGAGTCATTGACTTGGGCCCCAGCCCTTTCGCCTTTGTTCAATTAAAAACTTTATGCAAGTTATCTCTATTTATTTAATGCATTTGCCCGCGGCGCGGTTAATCAACTCGCCTTTTGACACCCTAGACCTCAGACGCCAGACAACAGACACCCAATACTCGACACCCAGACCCGACTGTAAAAGAGTCGAGTGAAAAACGTTAAAGAGTCGGTACACGATTTTTACCTTGACACTGCACAATATAATGGCGCAATTTCCGCTGTTTCGAGCTAGACACACACACGTGTCGCAATTTAAATTCAACACTTTTGCAACAATCGCATTGTTACGCCCACAACAGCTGCAGTTGCAGCATAGACAATACCTGCCGCACAAATAAAACACTTAAAACCCACAAAAAAAAAACCAAAACACACACACTGAAATAGAAAACTACAACAAAAAAGACAGCTACATAGAGCCAAGAGGCATGCATGCGACGTCCTTGCGGCAACAACCGCAACCGCCCCCTCGAGCGCCTTGTACCTGCCTGACTAATTGCAATGTAAAGTGTTTAGACACAATTTGGTAGTTGTAAGTGCTCTCTCCCTCTCCCTCTTTCTCACCATCTCCCTCTTGTTGTCCTTCTCTGTCTTCCGCATGCAGACAAAATTGCTCAATTAAGTATGTGGACTGAGAGAGAGAGAGAGCAGGTTTTTGGACTCTTTTCACTTCTACTAATACCACCTTGTATTGTGCTCTTACTCTTGCTCTTGCTGTTGGCCATTCTTCTTTCGGACTATTGAGTTTCAAGTGCACAAATTGGCTTCATAATATGTTTCCAAATAACACGACAGCCTACCCATAATTTGCACTGCAAAATACCTTAGCAAGGCCAAACGTTTGTTAGCTGGAAAGAGCCTCGACACAAGTTGAGGCAATTATGCGACTTAAATGGTTAGAAATGACTACGAAGAAAAATGCTTCGCTTTGCTACGCTACAAAAACTTGAACACAACATTTAAAGTTATTTGGAACAAAAGCGTTTTTATTAAAGCATAAATCAGAGTTTGAAATACATCTCTATATGTTTTCAATACACAACAAGATAGAAAAACAAGCATGTGCAGCGATAAACTGATCATAGAAGGAAAATTTTCTCTTGAATTATTAACGTATCTTTTCTGCTGTTGGGTTGCATAAATTCTTATCATTTTATTATTTTTTTTTTGGCTGTTTGTTAGAAAATATATTTGGATTCAATGATGCCTGCTTACCGTGTGAACAATTCGACAGTTCGCACTGACAAATAGCTGACCATCAACGAATACATTCACAAAACACTCACACACAGAATCAAAATGGCCGGTGGTAATCGAAACGTTCCCCAAATTTTATCTACACTACGGCTTTAACCCAAGCGCCCGAATAACGACTATCCAACAAACTTTGATTTATGACAATCTAGTTCATTTGATTATTGCCACACTAGACACACACACTCACTCATACTCACACACACACAAATTCAGGCATACACAGTCACAAGGAGGATGCTGGCCTTGTCCAGTGTGAATAAGCCCATTTTAGTTCTCTAAGGGGGCGAGGGGAGGAGGAAAACATTTTCATTTTCAGTTTCCATTCAAATTCAATGCTAATCTACTTGCAGGACAAGCCGAATTTTTCGGTGAATTGTCGGTAAGAGCTGTTCGGGGGCAAAGTTGCTCAGCCATCATTTATCATGAGGGGGACGAACTCCAACGACGACAACGACGACGACCCAAGAACCGGGAACTCGTTTTTCAGGCTGTTGGCTGCTGTTGGGTGCGAGTATTTGTACTAGGCCAAGCGCATAATCAACACATAGGGTTTATCATTTCCATTCTGCGATACATTTAGAATCGGAGGGGGGAAATCTCTTCTTTTTTTTACGCTGGTATATTTGGATATTTTTCGGTCAGCACGTGCAGCACATTAGGCTGTGGCAATGGCATCGTATTTTACAGACCGAGTTGCATGAGAATTGCGCTCGAAAATGGCCAGAAAATGACACGGGGGGAATAAAGTTTAGTAGAGTTTTCATTTTTTGGGCGCTGGGCAACCGTGCGTATACGTAACCAGGCTGACCCATAAAACAATTTTATATAAGAATATATATTTCGCGTCATAGTCGCAGTCGCAGTCGCAATCGCAATCGTTGTCCCAAATGAGCAGCTGAGTGAAATTTTAGTCGAGTCGTGGAGGCAGCACATTAGTTATGCGCAACTTACACGCCATAATAAAATAATATTACATTTCGTAGTGCTCTGCCGCAGATTTGGCCCCATTTCAAACGAATCGAGGGGTGGCGAGGGGCAGGAAAAAGGTGTCTGTGGCAGCGTTTTGGGGCGTGCTCATTAAGTGTACTGCGAAACCGCCAAGCCTTTGAGCCAAAAGCACTCCGGCTGTCGCTCATTTCTGCGAGTGAGTGGAGTGTGTGTTTTGTCTGCGGTTTTAATTTACTCTTGCTTCATAGGACTCCCGGTAAATGTGTTGTTGTTGTTGTTTGTTCACTTCACTTCTCTTGACTTCTCTCTGTCTCTCTCTCTCTCTCTTCTACCAACAAGTACTCCGCATATATATTTTCTGTTTGTTTCGTTCCATCTGCTGCAGAGTCTCCAGTTAGTCAGCAATGTCGCCGGCGGCAGCAGGTTAAGCTTCTACTTGAACTTCTAAGTGTTGACGTTACATGAGCTGAGGTGTTGTTTGGCAACTGCCTTTGACGTGTATATGGTGCCCACTCACATGTGCCCACAGACTTATGAGTGGATGACTCTCCACACCATCTGTGGTTTGCTCTCTGTCTGTGTGTATCATCGTGTGTGGCGTGTTTTGTGTCTGCCTATCTGATTCATAGAGCCCAGCTAGCTGGGCATGTCAGCCTCAAGCTGAACTACTTATTCTTTCACTGACGTCGCCGCCATGTTATTTACAGCTTCCAGTTATTAGGTTTGCTACAAAACTCAACTCACTGCATGGAATTGAATATGAGGAAGTGAAATGATGTGCACATAAATTCAAGTGCTTTAAAACGGAGGGCTTTAAAATGGCATAAAACCGCCGCAAGAATGATAAGAAACAAACTTTGATGAGCAGAAAGCAATTAACAGTGGGTTGAAGCATAATAACAGGAGTAATGGCGAAAACGACTTAACAGCACAAAATGTGAGGGCTTTATTAAGTAAATTAAAAATGTGAGTGCGCCAAAACCAGAGAAGGAGCAGCAGCAGCAAAGAAGGAGCTGAACTAAGCTGAGCTGGCTGGCAACATCAGCGGGAGAGCAGAATGTTCAACAAATATAAAAGAGATTATCATGTCCGAAGAAGGCAACCACGACTTAGGTATGTAATCTTTCTACCCATATTTATCTAACTCGTGGCTACATGAGAATCAAAGGGAGAACATTTTGGGGAGTGAGAGAAACCACAGTAAGGCTGCAAACAGAGTGCGCGCTGAGACGAAGACGAAGATGAAGACGAAGACAAAGACGAATTGCTTGCGTTGCGAGTAAGCTAATAGGTCGCATAGTGCAAGACGAATTTGTTGCGATTTTATGATGTTAATCGCAATGGATTTCTCGTCAGATGATGAGCTGCTGTTAGAGGAGTTTATTTTTAAAATTAAAAAGAATTAAAAAAGTGCATGGCGGAATTCACCCAATTAATTTGGGAAGAAAAACATTCGGCGAATTTCATCATTTGTTTGATGAGCTGCGTCAAGATGAAAAAATAATTTTGGAGTATACCCGAATAAAAATTAGCACATTTGATTACATTCTGTTAAAAATTGAACCACTAATTATTAAAAATTGGATAAATTTTGAGACACAATAGACTATTTTTTATTTAAAAAGTGAATAAAAAAAAACAAATATTATACCCACTCTGAAGCAACAAAGCTGAAGAAAAAAAAAAAAAACATCTAAAACCCCAATTATACCTGCAGAGAGGCAAATTGTAACGTTAAGGTAGAAAATTATTCAAAATATATTTAGTTCATTCATTTCAATCATTTTAACTTTTCATTTAGTTACATGTTTATTTAATTTTTCTTAATTCGAAAATTAACTCTTCATTTATAATTCACATTTTCACAAAACTTGTCCGTCAGGCAAATCTCAAATCACATGTAAATTGTAACATGCATTGCGCCAAAGCATGGGTAGAACAAAAAAAAATATCAACAAAGGCAAAATAGCAAGCGATTCGTCTTCAAAAACAGTACTGCACAGTTTGAGGCGAATTGCTTGCGTTTCGTCTTCATCTTCGTCTTCGGCTTTGCGCGCACTCTGTTTGCGGGCGAGCGAATTCATATGAATTGCTCTGCACTGTTTTTCGTCTTCGTCTTCGTCTTCATCTTCGTCTTCGTCTCAGCGCGCACTCTGTTTGCAGCCTAATAGTTGGTTTTAAAGTTCATTAAATAACACAAGAAATAAGAGTACGAAATTGAACGTGAATTAAATTATGAAGAAAGTAGTATTTTTTAAAATATACCAAATTAATATATCGATAAATATCATAGTTGGTTTTAAAGTTCATTTTATAAGAAAAGTAAAATACTAGGGGAAATTGTTAAAATGTGCAAAAATTGTTCTTTAAAATAAAGTTGAATAAAACCTAAATCGCATTAAATGAAATCAATTTTAGAACTGTGTATTTGTAACTCTTTTAAAGAGTTTAAATAATGAATATATAATCTTTCCCAATAATAGTTGGTAAGGATCTATGATTATAAAATTGAAAATATATAAGACATAATATAATTGTATTTTAACAAAAAGGTTGTTTAAAATTTATCTTGAATTACCTGGGTACGAGACGAGTTATAATTTCAAAGAATAAACTGAAACTGATAAGTTCTAATTCTAAACAAAACATTTAAATTATAATTGTTGAATTATAGTTTTAAGCAATAAAGTACAATTGTCTTTCAATTTCCAGCAATTAATGCATTTAAAGTCATTGTAATAGTTTATCATTAAAATTAACTAAGCGTTTTCACCTCTTCTTTAGATTTTGCAACCTTTTGCCGATTTAAAGTACGAGTAAAATGCGAATTTTGGAATTAGTCATGGCCAAAGTTTCACCTCAATTTTCGGCATGCGCTGCGTAATTAATTATTTGCGTCACACTAAGTCGAGCCATTTCCATGCCTGGCGCATAACGTCGCCGCCTCCTTTTTGCATAATTCAACCACTGGCAGGCGGGTCACGTAGACAACGCAAACGGCGTGATTAGGGTTTTTGGTTCCCCAAGCCAGCCAGCCAGCCAGCCAGCCACCCAGGCAAGGAGAAACTGACTACAACTCGGTTCGGTTTGGTTCGACTCGGCGACCAGCAGCAAAGATCTCGACCAGAAACCCGGACAGCTCTCGAGCCTGAGTCAACCACAACATGTGTGTATGCGGCTGCGGTTGTTGCTGTTGCTCTTGATGTTGTTGTTGCTGTTGGTGTTGTTGCAACCATTAAATACGCAAATCAAAGCTTGTTGTGTAAAACGGTTTAATTTGAATTGCAAAGGCGAAATGTCAGGCAATTCACATTGTTTACGATTATTGATAAATATTCGAATCTTTCCTGCCTACTATAAAACCTTGTATAGTTTAACACGCTAATTTTAATTAAAATCTGTAATAAGATAAGCCTGCTCTTATGCATATAAAACAATTAAGTGAAATAACAGTTGATGGCCTCCAAATGATAAGCTTTCAATAAATCGATGAATTAATTAACACCACAAGCAAAAAGTATATATTAATAATTTTAATTGTTTTAAAGCATTTAATGCATGAGCCGAGAGTGGTTTTGTGTTATGTTGTCTTCAACTTTGTTAAATAACTTCATTCTCTAAGGCTTCATTAGTTGTCCGGCAGCTGAAGCATCTTAATTGTTTCATTAATGCAATGCAATCCGTTTGCTTGCTACTTAATTTAATTTTATTTGCTGTAGCCGCTGTCTTTGCTTTTCCTCACTGCCTGCTGCTGTTGCTGTAGTTTTTAAATAATTGTGCGCAATTATTTCACCCAATTTAACAGTTGTTTTCGGGTGTGTGAGGAGGATTTTGCAGCTTGGTGTACAACATTTAAATGACGTCATTTATATTCCGGCGGGATAAGCACTTGAATGCAAAATTACAGCGGCAAGCGGAGAGAGTTTGTTGCAAGAAAATAAAAATAAAAATATTCAATTAAACTCGTTTCTTCGCCCAAATATCGTTAACAGTGCATATTAATCTGACGTTGTTTTTATATCTCTCTCTCTCTACTCACTGGGCTCTTCTGCCCTAAATCGCTCTTACTTTTATGTTACTTTAGCGCTGTGAAAATTAATTAATATAATTGTTCTTACCACACGACGCCAACGCAGCATTGGAGAGGCAGCAGGTTTACTCTTTCAGCGAGCGAGGCCTAATAAAACAGTCAGCAAGCACACTCGTACCTCCGCTCCGACTAATGCAAGGGCTTTAAGGCTGTGCAAGGGCACACCACTCTATGGCCTGGCCATAGAAATAGCAATTCATTATTTGCATAAAACCCAACCTCGAGCGTCACTTCAACAGCGGAGCAAGCACTCCACAAACCGTCAGCCATTTGACCATATTTTCACAATTTTTTTAACTACAGAATACGCGTTGGGCTTTTTATTTTTTCATTTTGCATCTACTACAATTGTAGAGCATTTAAGGTATTTTAATTATGCCAAGTAGTTGGCAAAAACAAAATTTTTTAAGCTTTAATAATTCAGCTGTCCAAAAGTTGAAAATTACTATTAAATATTTGTTCATCATTATTAACGCTTAAATGCTTTATTTAGAATATTAGAAATGTTAGATGACGTTCTAAGAAATAAAGTATATTTTAATAATAAACAAGTAAGTTGTTTTTTTTAATATACCATATACCAAATTAATATACCACAAAAATTCTGAAATTCCGCCAAAGATTATATTTAGTATATTGATAAAATACTGTACTTTATATACCATATAGCTAAAAATACCAAGTATACCAAATTCTCAGCAAAAACTTATTCTAAGTATTTATTATATATTGTTCTATTTATGTTCTTAATTAACTTAATATAAGTTACAAACGTATTCAAAATGCTGCAGCGTATTTCATCTTCTACTCGCCAAGCTCTTTGCTGTCTCTTACACTATTTTTTGCTTAATTTTTGCGGTTTATTTCTATATACCTTTTCATTTACACACCCTCACACACACAGTCGTATATATAGTACTCTCACTAACTCACTTTGTATATAGTTTTGCGCTTGGCAGAACGCGAAATTTGTTTTGGCCAGCCAAAAAAGCCACCGACGTCAAATTTGAGTGAATGACTGCAGTGGAAATGCAACTGCTAGTCAGTCAAACAGTCAGTCTCACAGCGAAAAACGAAGAGCGAGGGCAAAAAGTATTGCCTACTTTTTAGCTGAAGTGCTGCGGCTGCCATTGCGGCTTTTTTTCTTTTTTTCCCCTTCTTTTTTTTGCATTTTGCAAATGGTTAAAGTCATTTATTTGAAACAAATCATTTGCCATGCCAACTAGCACGAACACGCTTTTCCCCCAACATTCGAGCATTAGAGAGATACGGGCGCATATGGGGGCAACAAAAAAAATGGATATACAACAGAAGAGCTGAACAGCTGACAAGTTAAAGCAATGTTGGATCATTAAAGCATACAACAAAAAAAAAAGAGGCCGGGCGCAACTTAAAGCCTGGGGGCCAATTTTTCAAAAGCACACGAACAAGAACTTTGACTGACGCTTGTCGCTTGTCGTAGCGAGATAAACTTCCCCACTGGTTCGAAACTTATTGAGGCGCAAACAGTTCGGGTCTGAGCCTCCAAACAAATGTCTGTCACATTATATGCAGACGAGGACGACGATAATACGATGATGACGACGACGGCGACGGCGACGACGACGACGCTTCGAGCACACGCCTTTTGTTGTAAGAGACTCACGCCCGTCGACAAAAATATCATCAACCCAGTGTGGCAAGCAACTGCCTTTGCCATTGGCATACCCCCAAATCGGTTGAGTTCAGTTCAGCTTTGCCAGTTGTATGATAAACTTTTCTAATTGTCAGTTTCAGCAAGTGACAAACGACAGAAATTATATTATCTTATCAAAGTTGGCGCTACTTTTCCTCTGTGCCAATGCGCAAACGAACGGGCATAAGGGAAAAGTGCGTGTGTGTGCGCGTTTGTGTTTGTTTTGCTGGTAGAAAAAGTTGCGAAACCAGTTGTTGGAAATTTAAGAAAATTATCTTTAAACGTGTGTGTGTTGTTGTTTTGTTGTTGGTGACATGCTAGCTGTTACTTATTAACATTACAAAAGCGCGTGTTTTGTGCCTTTTGGCCTAAATTGAGTTATGCCAAATTGACTTCTGCCAGCGACTTTTTCTCTCTCATCTCACACAACTCGCAATCCAACACAAATAAAATGTGTATTAAAATGCAGACAGATTCTTCTTTCAGTTTTATTTGATTTTCCATTGCCAGCACTTAAGGCAACCCCAAAATGACGAACGAACAGCTGCTGCAACTCCCAGGCCTAGTTTCCACAATCGAAAACTTGCCAGTCATATCATTTACAATAAACAGACAAACACACAAATAAACTTACAATCTTATATCTTCGGCTGACTGACTGCAATGTCTAAGAGGAACGTTGTCGTAGTTGACATTAAAAATGTTTTTTGATTGATAACCGAGCCCGACATTGTTTATTTAATAAACGAATTTTATGCATATACATTTTCATTTTCATTTTGTAGCCTGAGTAGGGCTTTTGTTTTACTGACATCTGCTACTCTTCTAGAAGTCCTTAACAATCTGTTCCCATTATGTGTACACACACACACACACAAAATCAGATAGAGTTTCCAGCGAAATGACAAGCAATTCATTGAACTCCCTCGCTGTTTATCTCACAGCTGCTTTTAGCCGGAATTTCGATTTGATTTTAACACATTTTATTCGCAAAAGAAATTCCCAGTCATTAGCAGCATTTTGCTCGCAAATTTAATGAGAAGACGAAAACATAATTTAAGTATTTAAAGTTCAGAGAAGTCATAAAGTGAAAGTTACGAAAAAAGTTTCCACGACAATTATTCGCATTGTTTATGAGCACACAATAAGAAATGCAGTTAAATAATAAAATGACTACTAAAATTTCTTACACTCTATATATTTTTGTAGAAAGTAGAACTGCTGTCATTATTTATTACGTCTTGTCTATATTTTTGAGTATATTTTAGCCATCAATAGAAACTGACAAGAAGTAAACAACTAAAAAGTTTATCCCGACTCAATCAACAAATTGTTGAAGTTCACGAATTCTGCTTTTACCTGCAATTCTGCAAATGTCAGGTGACAGAAGCTCGAGCAATAACATGTCTAACAAAACATATATGGCAAATTTGCAGTGCTTAAAGACAAATACAAAACTGCAATCTGAGCAAGGATGTGGTCTGGTCTTCTATGCGATTTCTGTCACCAGTGTCGAAAATAAAGTAAAATACAATAAAAAAAATAGATGTAATAATATAAACAAAAAAAAGAGCAACACTTCTTTGCTAGCAACGAAACTCGTTCGTGCTTGCTTATGTTCCCCTTCTTGCAGGGCGCGCTTTATGGCGTGTAGCGGAATAATTCAATCAGCGCAAAAGCGACAGAAAAAAAGAATAGAGAAAAAATATAGAAAGGGCTTGGGCCAAGCCGGTTGAGCTCGACAGGATGCCGGGCGCAGCAGTTGGAAGCGTTGGATTGCGTTTAGACTCCACTGTCACTTTTCTGCTAGCACAAAATCCAAGCAATTTAAACTTAAAACGCTTGCACTCAAGTGCGAGAGAAAGAGCGAAAAGAGCGCGCGCGTGCAACTTAAATAAACCGGAAAAGCAAACACAGCATAGCGACACAGTTAAGGAGGAACTTCCTGTTGCCAGAGCATGGCTAAATAACAATAACAACAACAACAACTGCTTTGCAGTATCAAGGATGTGATAGTCGCACATGGAAGAGAATTCTACGCACACTCCACTCGCCAAGCAACTCGATTGTTCTTCTGGGCAAGGACATGTTAGTGTGTGTGTGTGTCTGTGTGGATATGGATAAGCGATGCGTTGTCAGCTTAATTTCATTTATTTACCTGGAGACCTGTTTATTTGCTTGTGAAATTACAAATTAAATTTTTAATCATGCATTAAAAGAACAGCAAAAGGATATCCTGTTGCCGCTGTCGGTGCATCTTTTTGCCTCTGCCATTTCTAGTTGCAATTAAAATTCGATGCTACTTACATTTCAGCTGCATATTTTCTTGATGGTTCCAAGACACGAAATCGCCGAAAGATTATTTACTTATTACTTCTGTGTTATTAATCATTATTGTCATTTATAGTTGTTCAACTGCAGCAACTGGGCAATTCCAAGATACAAAATCACCAAAATATGATTTAATTATTATTTATATGTTGTTAGTTATTATTGTTATATCTAGTGTTTTAACTGCAGCAATTACAGCTAAGTATCTCAATGCAATTAAAATGCTATGCATCATTTTTTGAGTGCTTCCAAGGAACGAAATCGCCAAAATATTTTTTACTTACTATTAATTTATGTGTAATTACTTATCATATCTAGTTGTTTAACTGCAGAAATTTGCAGCCGCATATCTCAATGCAGTTATCATTCGCTGGTACTTATATTTGAGTTGGATATTTTTTGGGGTGTTCCAGGGCACACTTTTAATCACTCAAAAAGTAAATTAGAAATTACATTTAATTGAATAATAATATCAAAATATTACTCAAATTCTAATTTACTTTATAAGTCCTTCATAAATTGAATTTAATTGCAAAAAAATCTGTAATAAATTTTGTGCCCATCGATTTTCATACGAAACTGATTTCAAGAGCAAGTGCTATACATATATATTTTTGTATGCTTATGCGTCATTAATTTTTCGGTGCCGTTTACGCTTGTGTAGGTGCCAGCAAGATGGGAAGTTTTTGACCCAGGATGACGGGCAGGAAGGACGGGCGAACCGAGAATGAGTCTCAGAAAGAAAGAGCGAGAGATAGAGAGAGAAAAAGAGAGAGCGAACAGACTCCTTGCTCGTTTCAACCATAAGAAATAATGTTGTTTATGTTGTGCAAACATAAAATTTTTCTTACTTCTCCCCTTTATACATAAGAATTTGTAAGTATGTTCCATGGCTGACTGCCACACTATATATATGTATATGTATATATGTATGTATATATTTTTTGTATACATATACAAAGCGAACATTGCCAATTTTTGTCGTTTCTCTTTGGCCCCTCTGTGTGTGTGTGTTTGAGCCTTGCCTTTTTTTTGAGCGCTGGCAATAAAGTTGTTGGAATTTAGCTGAACCGAAAATAGTTTATGGCGGAAGTCATTAAGTGGCTCGGTTTACAGCAGCCGCAACATGAAAAACAGAAGTGCCCGCCTCAGGATCCCGTGCCACAGTCAACATCAGCACCATGGACATGGACATGGACCCAAACTCAACTCCGGATCTCGACCGAATTCACTGCAGCAAAGCTCGTGTGTGTGTGTCGACTTTTTTACGATATTTTTATAGTCGAATTATGGTTTTTATTTGGCGCTTTCCCTATGCACATATACAACTGTATGATCCCCTTTATGCTGCGTAGTTTTTTCCCTTTTTTTTCGTTTCTATAGCCGAGCCTTTTACTCCCATATATATTTTAATTTAATTATTTTAAAATGATTTGTGCATATTAAAATGCTAAATGGAATACGCACACGGAGTCACACACAAATTGCATTTTTATTGAGTTAGAAGCGACTACGCAACCAGCAATGGATTCAATTAACATTTCTTTATGGCCCAGCATCAGCATATGCAACCAGCCAGCAATTAAGTTAGCTGCAATAATATGCTTTTCATTTCGATGCATTTTTGTGTGAAATATTATCCAGAGTCAACAGAAACAGAAACCGCAAAGCACGTTCGTGGCTTAAAAGATCTGTTGAAATTTGTTGACTGTCAACTTTTCGGCACACTTTAAATTCTAATTTCATGCATATTGCACATCAATAAAATGTCTTGACTTTTACTTAGACGTCCCCTTCCTCCATCCCCCAACATCTCCTTTGCGACCCCGGACATGATTTGCCGCTTTTATGACTATGATTTTCTGCCCAGCACCGTGCAAAACGTGAGCATATTTTTGGGTTCTTCGGGGTTGATTTCTAGAGTGGTGGATAGATAGTGAGCCAAACATTTGATCTATTATGTGGGGGGGCGTAGAGTGTGTGAGACGTTTTGCTAAGGGCACAGTGTGTTTGAATATATCAAATGAGGAGAAGGGAGAAGGAGCTGTGGACTCGGCTGTATTTCATTTATATCAGACACTTGCCTATATTATTATCCAGTTATCTGCTAGAGTGGCTTTTCCCACTGCTGACTTATCGCAGTACTTATGAACAGCGAGATAAAAGTGAGCTCAAGTTAAAAGAGAATCTATTAAATCTGCTAAAATGAGAGCACTTTCGCTGAGTTAAAAAATAAATGCGCACAGATGTGTTTTTGTCTTAGGTTTTGTTTAAATATTCTCTTAAGATACTGCAAACACCTTGTGAGATGAACAAAAAGTAAATTGATAACAAATTTTGTAAGTAACAAGTAAAAATGCTGTGAGATACCCGCTACTCATATTCAATAGAACCTTATTCTACAAGTACACCAAAAATCGGAAAATTACTAAAATATACCGAAGAGAGTACAATATTTACCAGATTGTAAAGCAAAGCAACAAAGACCCGATTGCAGAACGTGCTTTTGCTATTAAAAAGTATTTCTTAAATAAGTTCCACAATTTTCAGACATATATCTTGGAAATATTATAAAGAAAACATTTAGAAGGTAAAGCAAATCTTCAAAAACTAAAGCGTTCTTATTTTGTCTTTCAATTTCTGCTGGAAATATCATAAATAAATCAAACCATTTTTGGCTCTGATTTTCCGGCACACGTTTGCTTCCGCCTGTCATCTCTTTGAGTGTTTCTCGACACGTGTGTGCACACACACACACACAATTATACACAAGAGCATACATACAATGTGGCATGTCAGCCTCACTTTTTGATTAGTGATTGTTTGCTCAGCAATTTCACAAGTCAAAACGTGATAAATTATGATTCATTAAATAATATTTAGGCAAAACTTTTTGCCATATTTAATTCTAGATTTTTACATAAATATTCTTTCATATAATATTGAATTTTTCCACACTTGCAGTTAAGAACAGCAGCAAATAAATGGGGGGAGAAAAATGCACTAATGATGCTGACGCTATAAAAGATTATTTGATGCTGAATGTTGAAAACTGATTGATAGCTCTAATTAAATCTGCAGAAGCATAAAAACTTTTATTGAAAGCTATAAAAGTAAAACTTTTAGCTAAAAACTGTGCAGCCACAAAACGAGATGAAGGCGAACGAATGGAATGGAATGGTGCGACCCAGAAAGGCGAAAAGTGTGTAATAACATTTATTTCAACTTTGGCCAAAGCCACAAAATGACTTTAAATATAGAGTCAAACATACTTACATACATATGCATATAAGGGCAAAGGGCAAAGGACGACTTGGCTGTTGTCGCCTTATCTGTGTGAGCAGACGACGATTTATGATTGCAGACTCAGCATAATCAATTCTTATAAATTATTGTTATTGTTTGGCGGTTTTTATGGGGGAGGGCGGCATGAAGAGACCTTGCAACACTTTGAGTGTGTATTGTGTGCGGGCAGCTGTTGACAACATTAAACAATCAGCATGACTTATGAGTCTGTTGAACTAGAGAGAAGAGAGATTTAAACACACAAGTTTTAGCCTTTAAATTTTAATGGACTTGAATTGATAGTCGAACGGAGCTAGCCAAGAACCACCATAAACAAAGTCTGGCACAAAAGATCAATGACTCCATTGAAGTTCAATAAAATGAAGGTGCCACAGTCTGCGACACACACTGAGAGCAAAAATCCTATCGGACGTACGCCAATAACTGCGGCAGACTCAAAGAGCATTGCATGCATAAATAATGCGCTGGCTGCGACTCTTTTTCTGCTGCTAACCAGCCACGATTGGGTTCGATTCTCCTTCTCCTCTCCTTCTCCACTCCTTCTCCACGCTTTCTCTGCTCTGGCATTCAATATCACGTTATGCACAATACGGGCAAAACAGGTAAAAAAAACTCCTCCAAATAGCATTGGCCACGAGCGCAAGCACGAGCACGACAATGCAAATAAAATGCTTTCCTTTCATCTGCCTCTTTCCCATTTTTCCCCTATCTCTCGCTTTTTTTCGACCATTTTCCATTGGTAGTTGTTGTTCGTGGAATGCAAGTGACAGTTGCGGGTCCATTGGCGACCTTAGTTTCAGATATTGATTTTACTTGAATTTCGCCCAGCTTATTTTTTGTGTGTACTTAAGAGTCGAGTCTGTTGGTTGGCGCATTTGTGTAATTTCTCAAGCCAAACGCACGAAAGTATGCTATAGTGAAATTGATAATTGAATTAACCGCCGCAATTCGCAATTGTTTGCACCTGCTGACAATTTTAATTGAATTTATTTAAGCCGCTGGCGAGGTTTAACCAGCCATTTTACATTTCCATTTGGCAACGGACTTTCGACTTGATCATATCAAAATCAAACTCGCGCTGTGACTCAAATAAAAACGTTGTATGTGCATAATATTATATTAAGTAAAAGTCGATATTCAAAATCGAAAAATGCGTTTCAGAAAAATGCATCAAAATATAATAGAATGATATTGAAAGTCTATTTGAATTACACTTTTCTTGGATAATTCAAAAAAAAAAAAAAAAACTTTCTCAACAAAATATTACCTTTTTCCAATTAAATTCAATACAATAGGCTTTAACATTATTTACAATTTATCTTGCTTTAATAATACATTTTTTTTATTTGAGAATATGGCAAAATACAGGTCTACTAAGAGAAAGGAATATAAAAAAGACATCGTTATAAAGCTGTAAATCTAATGACATGATATTATATATTGTTTCTTTTATTATCCGACAGCTTCTGTTATCTATTAAATTCAAGTGTTTTCAATGGATTACCTCACTTGAGACATATTTGCTCAATTATTGCTCCAAGCTATATTCTAACCATATGTTCAGCATACTGAGAAAATGGCATTATTGTAGTTTGTAATAAACTATGAGCATATTTGTACAAAGACAAGGCATATGTTAATCGTAATATATACAATTATGCACACTACTATGTACGCATAATGCGTTATAATTTGTTAAGGTCAGTTTAATGATCGCCAAACACACACAAACTGAACTGTTGCACTAGCCAATCTGACATTACACATACGTTATGTATGCCGAAAATCTATTAACACATTTTACAAGCAAATACTAAATGCCATAACAACAGCCAACTGCCAAATACAATACTGACGATGCCATATACAAATTCCATAAACTGACTTCCGGCCCATAAACTTCTACACGCATCGTACAAGCAGAAAATGCCCAATGAGCAATTTGCTTCTAAGTTTTCGCTGCGGTAATAATATACGAAAATGTGAAGCCAGCAGAGTTTCTAATGGCTCTGCAACTGCAAAATATATAATCAAAATTAATTTGGCAAACGTCTTTGTTACCAGAGCAGCCATAGCTGAGACCTGAGTGTAATTGTGTAGCTCTCTCTCTCTCTCTCTCTGTGTTTCTCTGTTTCTCTGTCTGGCTCTGTACACGTGCAAAAACAAACATCAATCGACACGCATTGAAAATGTATTTGAGGGGGGAGGGCGAACACAACATGAAAATGAGTTGGGGGTCAATATGAAAAATTCATTTTCTTGTCTATCAATCAAGTGGTGAGTACGCTTCCAAGGTCAAGACTTCTGGGTTTGTCTTATATCTTTTATGATTTTTTTTTTTTGTTGTGTGTTGCGGATTGGTCCAAGTGCCTTTAATAGGACATGTAAAGCTTAGCTGTGAGTGTCCTTATTAACTGCCAACCATATTTCATTTTGGTCACACAAAACTTATTTGATAACATGCGAGAAGTGAGAAAGCACAGCTCTCGCTCACATATTGATAAATTTTGTGAGGAAGTAAGTGTGTGTGCGTGTGAGTGTAAGAAGCTGATGGAAATGGCTGTCAAAACTTAAGCCATGCACCGTCGGATGTCCTTCGAAATCAGAAATGTCACACATACTTAGGATTGTTTGTAGCAGCGAGAACATCAACCAGCGGTTCACTCCCACTCTCTCTCTCTCCCCCTACCTCGTTCTCTTTCTACTCAGCAGCAGCTTTGCAAATCAACTCAGGCTTAGTGGAAGGCTCGCCACAGTTCGCTGCTCAAAGGAGTGTCACTATCGTTCGGCACGCATCCACAACACATACATATCCTTGCCATGATTGTGTGCCATCCACGTCTATCTCTCGCATTCTCTCTCGCTCGCTGCTCGTTGTCTGCTGGCGACCTCGATATTCGTCATACACCGCCATACTACAATGTATGTAGTATGATGCAATGCATAAATGATAAATGACTTGTGTGCCTGAATGAGAGATAGTGATAAAGCAACTGCCGCCGACCCGCCACATAGCAAACTACTTTTGACAAATGGCTGGCAGCCGAAGCCGAAGCAGCAGCAGCTAAGACATGCCTCGACTATGCTGCGAAGACAATGGCTTCGAAGTTGTGTGCAGCCGTGGCATTCCTTATATTTCTATTTCTATATTTTCCCTTCCATTTTCCTTCTTTTTTTTGTCGGTCTTCCTGTTCTTCTTTGGCTGTATTATAAACTCGCATAATCGCTGGCTATTTGGATGTGGCACCGGCAAACAGAGAGAGAGAGAGAGAGAATACGACGGCGGCTTCAAGTTGTCAGAAGTTGCTTAGTTGCCTCGTTAGTAAGTAGTTGTTGTTGTTGTAGTTGCCTGGCAACAGCTTTTATTGTATGCTAAAATGATTAATGTGCCGTTCTGGTCTTTGAAGATATAGAGGTGGTATGCAGAGTTGAACACTGTTGAGTTGTAACTAGTTAATTGAGCGCTCCGTTGTGCCTTTTGGCATTCCTTGTGACAACGCCTTTTCAATGGCTTTCAATTGTGTAAAGCAGCTACAAAAAAACGACCCCCAACCAGCATGTCAGTAAGTCAAAAAAGTCAAAGCTAATGTCAGAGCAAAACTTTATTACAGATTCCATTCCAAAAACTCACACACAGAGGGCGAGAGAAAGAGAGAGAAGGGCTGTAAATTTGCGGCAGTCTGATGCCATTGACTACTGCATTGCACTCGTGTTTTTCTGGGTTATAACAATGCGGCAAGCAGAACTTGACTTTTAATGTTTCCTCAATTAGAAGGCACACAAAAGCAGAAGCCAAAAAGGTGAAGTCGTGTCGCGGCAGCAAAGTCGCAAAGCAAAAAAACGCAAAATAAAAAACTTAAATGCGCATTAATAACAAAGTGCAGCAGCTGAAGCAGAAGCAGCAGCAGTTGCTCTCTGGCTTTATAGAGACGCGACACTTGCCGCAACTCTCACTTCTGCTAAGTAGATGCAGCAGCAGCAGCACAAGAAGTCAACGAATGTCGACGACCACAACAACATGGCAACATGGCAACGGGCAACCAGCAAGCGGCAACTTGGCAACTTGGCATGGGGCAGTATAACTCAAAAACGTTGGCAGCATGCAGCGACAAAATTGTGATTGAAACGGGATGAAGAAGGGAGCGGGAGAGGTGGGAATTGGAGTTTGGTTCGCTTCAGGAAATGGCAGCACGTTCGGTACACAGTACTGATGCAGCATCCAACGAGTGCGGCTGTCTAAGAAGATTGATGATGTGTTGCCACAGCCGTAGCATCCACTGCAGTAGAGGCAGCAACCACAGTCACAGTCTCAGCCACAACAGTTAGCCGCAGCCAGAGGTGCTTCTGCTTTTTGGTAGAGCAAACTCTCGAGGAGATTTCTCTACCCTTCCTCTGCTCCCTTTTTGCAGTCATCCACAGACAGATGGTGCTGCTTAGCCCGGGCTTAACTTTATGCTGACAGCGCCTTGGCACTTGCTAAGTGCAGAGCTTTCCTTTTGCCTTTGCTTAGCTGATTTGCTGCATGTTTGCTTACCCACAATGAGGCGCCACAGCAGGATGGCACTAAGCATTACTATGTGCGACATCCACCAGACAGAGGGGGGAATGAAACGAGTGTCTAGTCTCTGCATTTATTGTTGCTGATTTTGAATTTGCACCTTTGCACACACACTCACACATCACTGTGGTTTGTACAACTCGACATGTGCACCTTACTCCTCTCTATCACCGTGTCTGTTTCTCTCTGAACTGTACTGAACTGAATTGCACTGGATTGGCATGCCAAAGTAGCCTTTGGCATATTGGATAGATGGGCCAAACCATTATTTGAGGTTGCACTTATAACAGGATTCAATCACATTTTGATTGTCAGTTGCGGTTAGTTGGATGCACAAATTAAAACCTGCCACTGACTTGAAAATTGCAAAACTTCTATGACTTCATTCAAATTGAAATGCGTCAGAATAAAACGAGTAAGAAGGTGTGCTCGACTGTGAGATACGCTTTAACTATTTTTAATAAAATCAAAACAGTATGTTGTATTAATTTTAAAATATACCAAAACTAGTAAAAATATAGCAAAGGTTATATTTGGTATAGTGATAAAGTACTTCACCAAAAATATACCATAGCTATAGTATAGCTCTATGCATAGAGTGCACAATACACCAGATTAACAGCTAAAGCCACCATACAAAAGTATTTTTTCATAACTTTTATAATTTTTAATGGATCATCACTGAATTAGAAACCTTTGAACGATTTGCGGTGGCAGAAGTGGGTGTACGATAAATTTGAAATATATATATTATTTCCTTCTTCCTGTTACATACATTTCCTTGTGGCACAAATTCATAATACCCTTCTACCCTAAAGGTAACGAGTATAAAAATATATTTTAAAAATAAATGATAAGTGCTCCAAATTAAATCACTCAACTGGTCATTTAATAATAGCTACATTTGCAATTTTACATTTACATTTTCAATTAGCATGCATTCATTAAAGTCACTATCATAAAAGGTGAATATGCATTTGTATTTTGTAAGAACATATCCACCATAAATGTAGCAATCAATGAAACACATTGCTTAGCACTTTCTCGACCCTTTTGGCATAAATTGGCCTATTGTGTTGGACATTGTTTTTGGTCAGTCGCAAGTGAAAGTGAAACTTGCCGGATTTTCATTTTACATTTGTGTACACACACATGCACATTAATACGCAATAGATTTTCCATTTTCCGACCAGCTCGTGAAATATAACGAATTTTCTAAAGTAGCATAAATTCAACCACTGCCAACTGGAGCAGCCAAGCAGTTAACCAGCTAACAATCTAACCAAGACTCCCTCCGCTGCTTCTTTCCTTCTTCCCTCGTTTGAAAATACGAGAGAACCAAAATAAACTTCAAATGGCAGACACAACTTTGTTGCAAGTACACACATACAAATGTAAGTTAGCTCTGCTGGGAGGAGGAGAATAGATGTTTTTGGGGGTGGGGTGGAAGGGGTAATGGGCAGATAGTTGAATGAGCTTATGTTGCAGGCCACTTGCTATGCACATGCCTTTTTTGCCAGTTGCATTTACAGAAAACCAATAAACTTAAATGGAAAATCCGTAAACTATAAATCATGGCTTAAGTCCATTTCCTTCGTTGTCAATACGTTTCCGCTTTGTTGTGGGTTCGAAAACGCACACACACACACAAGTAGATAGTAATACACACACATAGAGAGAAATAGAGAGAGAGAGAGTGCTCTAAACTGAGCTGCAGGCACAGTGCGCAACTGTTGCCGGCACATTTGTTAACCAAAAAAGCAAAAGAAAAAAAAAGAAAAGCTCAGTTCTAGTTCCCAGTTTGCATCAAGTGGAGGAGCGAGCACTACATTCAACGTTCGAGAAAAGGCTATGATTGGACTATGCAACAACGAGTTGCCATGCCACACACCATGCACCATGCACCACACATGTGACTGCTTTACATTTTTTTGGCATGTCCATTTGCAAAGTCATTTACTCACTCGCACACATACACACACATAGTCAGACATAGAATGAAATGTCCGCCACTCACTCACTCAAACTCAATATCCAAGTCAACGTTCAAAAGTCGCCACTACTCTCTCATCGTTTTGCCGTTGGCTCTGACAGCCAGCCCCAGCCTGTCAGTCAATATATGTATGTATATGTGTGTGTGTTGTGTTGAGTGTGTGCTTGTTGTGTGTGCACCGCTTTCGACAACTCATTTTATTAGAGAGCTCCACCCACTGATACACTCGATGTTGTCGCACGTTTGTGGTCAACGTTAGAAAATTTATGTGACTTTTCATCTCTTTTTTTCTCTAGTTGTAGTTGTTGCTATTGCTTCGGGAATGCAGTCAGAGTGAGCGACGAGCAATGCTTCTTGATTTTCGGTTTTTGTAGCCACAAGTTGATGGCATTGCAGCGTTGTTGTCGCTGTGAAATAAGCTTCAAACATAATACCGAACGTGATTTTGATTAGTTGCCCCAACCCCGAAAAGCAAAGCAAATGCACTTTGTTTGCTTTAGTAGTATTAAGCAGAGCACTTTGCAGCAGCGCAAACTAGATGAGTGTTTAAAAATTTCAATTTTAGAAAATATTAGCTTATTAAAAAAGTGCATATATGTAAGCAAACAGATTGAAGAGAAAATTCTTATTGCGTATGATGTTAAACTGTAATACTTAATTTCAATGAAAAAATTCTTGGATTTTGACTAGAATATTATTTAATATTAAAACACAATATATGAGACAACTTATTGCATAATTCTATATAAGCAAACATGTTTAATTTAATTTAAAAAAAATGCGTAGCAAAATTGTTATTTTAAAATAATTATAATAGCGAAGAATTCCTTAAATATATAGTGCGTGAATATTTTCTGATGATGCAGAATTTAAATACTTAATTTCAAAACAAGTTTCTCGAAATATTACTTATAATTTAACAAAATTAACAGTGCATATAACTGCAAAATTCTTCACCAACTAACATTTTCTTGAATAGAACATTTATAACATATATAAAGGCTTACTTTCAATTCATGAAATGTTGCTCGAATATTATTTTATTATTGAACATTAATAATGGGGCAAACCTTAATCTTTTATTTCGATTGAGACATCGCCTAAATACCTAGTTTGAATTAATTAAAATACTTTGAATATTACTATTATATCATCGAATAATTCAACATAATTAATCACGCAACAAATCTATGCTTAGATTGACAATATAACCCAACCCTTAATATCACATTTTTATTGCGGTCACAAGCAAAGTATTTGAGTTTCCGTGTAGTCAAATCATGTCAACAATATGAGTGTATTAATTATGTATTTTTAATCAGCTCGAAGAGCAAACAGAAACAAAAACAGAAACTGAAACCACACCCCAAAAACACAGTTTGCGGCGACAGCATTTTTACGACTGTCACTGTCAGCACACAGCACTCATATTGAGGAAATGAGCATTAAAGATTTACAGTGCCTGACTGAGAAAGGCGAACAGAAGAATGCTATTTGCGTGAGGTTACGAAAAGCTGCACCTTAATGCTACAGCGACAAGCCTGAATATATCTATAATAAAAATGAGCCACGTTATTAATAACACTCGGTGTGCGTGTGTGTGTGTGTGTGGAAGGCGTGTCGTCTTTGGTTTTGGTCTTAAGTAGTGCGCCATTTCAATATCTTATGCATAAGCCATCGTTGTAGTAGAAACCCGGCCATGGACATGGACATGGACATGGACAGTTTCAGTTTCAGTTCGAGGACTTGGCTTCGTGTATAAATACCACTGAGCAAATAAACACGCTCAGCGCACGGCCAAACAATATGAGATATATATTGAAAACGTGCATAGCGACCCGAGCCACTTAAGGCGACCCGGTGACGGCATGAAATGAAAGGCAAACTTTACACGCTAATAAAATGGCAGCACGAAGTGGAGGAGAACCTCAGGCAACGATAAGATTAGCGCGGGTCGTGAAGGAGGAAGAAGAGGAGGAGGACGAGAGAAAGGGAACACAGCTGGGCGCCTTTTGGTATTTTATGCGGCAACACAAAAGGCTTGGCCTGGCCAAATATGGGTTTATGGCTTGTAAAAATCCATGTTAATAATATTAACAATACAGGGCGTGGCAGGCAGGCAGCCTGCCTCCAAGAGGTGGAATGAAAATGGCCGGAAAAGGGTAACTAGTGACTTGGGCAACGTCAATGGCCTATCTGAGAATCTCAAGGCTGTAAGCCCGAGGTATGTATTCTCCACACTGTAAACTTTGGCATTATTATTCGGGGTCTGCATTTTGGCTTCTTTGTGTGGTTCAACACCCTCCAAAAATCCAATAAGAAAACAAAAAGAACCAAACATTGACTGTCTGTCCACTTGGCGAGACGTTGAATAAATAATACCCTGTAAAATATTCAAAAGAAAAACATCTGAAGCTTGCTCTTATTTGTCAATTTCTATTTGCGAGGTAAAAGGTAAACATCAACTTTGGCGCCGCATCATTAGTGTCATGTGTAAAAGCTATTTCTATATAGATTTATATATTATTGATATGCATAATAAATCAAAAATGTTGGCCAATAAATTTATTATTGTAGATTATCTGCACACGCCACACCTGCAAAACAGACACACCTTGACAAAAGCCAAAGCAAAAAACCAACAAAAAAATATAAAATCGAAAATAAAAGCAAAGAAAACTGCCTTCGGTTTGCCGGATTAACCCCTGGCAGTCAACAATTTATCAAAATCAGCTCAAGCCGCACTATAAATTACCGAAACCACAATAATAACAAAAAGCACGAAAGATAAAGTCCCTCATGAAGTTGCATATACAAAACACAATTTTAAAAATACAACAGAAATAATATAAAATAAGAAAAGTCAACAAGATGTTTCTTATAAAACTTCCAGTACTGTACTGTGAACAAAAATTTAAAATAGACTTATTATCTTTTAAATCTCTCATCAACACAATTTTATAAATAATACTTAAAATAAGAATAGCCATTAAGATCTTTCTGAAGTACGTTCCAGTTATATAATAAAATTATGAATGAATTTTTAAACTCGTTACCTAATTTGCAAATAAAAATTAAGTCCCACTTTCCAAATAGCGGTAACAAAGTTATTTATAAAATCATTAATGATCAGCAATCATTTATTATTAAGCAACTGTAAGATCATTGAGAGCAAAGTTATTAAATTCAATTCCAAAAATTAAAACAAATTTGCTAATTAAATATAAGTGCCACTTTCTTACTCAAAAGAAATTGAGACAAAATAATAATAATTTAAAGAAATAATAATAATATATCTGTAATATAAATTCGACAATAAAATCCAAAAAATATCTTATTTATTTTGTGCCTTTCTAATTATCAGTTACATAGAGTAATTCACAAAAACATTCATTTATCATTTCTTAAAAAAAATACAAACACATTTAGAGCAACGTTATTCAATACAGAGTTGAAAAGTATTTAATGTATCCGAACTAGATTAGCTAAATAAATCTTAATTGCTTGAGGTCTTTTCTTTGGGCATTTCCATGCAAAACTACAGCTATCCAATTGTCGTTTTTAACCCTTTCTTTTTTGGTCGAGGCTGCTGTTGTTGATTTAAAGGCACGAGTTGTTTGGCGTTTAGTCGCCCATTTCCATTGTCAGGCCATAATCAAAAGCAAATTAACGCCGCCTCGCCTGACATGGTTTATTTTTTCTCTCTCTCTCTCTCTCTCTCTCTCTGAGCTTGGCAAAGTCGCGCCCGCAGGTTTCCTCCTCCTCCTCACCCTTCTCTTTATGATGTCTTCCTTCTCTTCTGCCGCATTGCAACTGTTGACAAATCTCTTTTTAAGAGCGCGCTTAAAACGTCGTTTGAGCGTCGCTTTTTTATCCCAATCTCTCTCGTGTTCTCCCACTCTCTCTATCTATTGCTTTCACTGTGTTGGTTATTTACCCGTTTTCGAGAGAACGTATCAGCGAGGCTAAGGCTAAAGCTAAACCAATCAATATTTAACACATTTAACCCTTTTTTGCAAGTGAAGCCGAGCCGAAGCCGAACCGAGCTGAGCTGAGGCTTTGACGCCCATCATCTCTCTTCCTTGGTTGCCTATGTCACACGCTGATCGTTCTGCGTAAAATTAGCATAAAATTTGAATTTTAGAGCCAAGTGAAGCGTATGCAGCGCGTGATTGACAGCAGTCAAATTCAATTGAAGCAAAAAGGCCAAAAACGCAATGGCAACAGCAGAGGCAACGCCAGCATCGCCCAAAATGAAATAAAACAAAATTTAATTCAAATAAAACCAATTTGAGCCGTGCGCCCCACCGCAGTCTAACCTTTTGGCTATACTAGGTTTTTAGCGACCTTGCGGCCAAAACTTTTCTGCAGGGCGGCAAAGTTTTTCGCTCCACAACACTCCCCCCCAATCACAGTGTGGACCCAAAGGATGCGCTGCGCGTTCGCGTTCCCAACGTGTCGCAGTTGACAGCGAGTGTCGTGATGAGAGAAGCGAGAGAGAGAAGATAGAGGGGAGCATGAGGATGGACTCGATGGTTGCCTAGGGCTGCCTGACATAGCGCAAAATTGGCTGCAGGGTCTGGGCTGTGTCAGAGAAGCGGCGTAAATCAGAGTATCGCTTGCTTTTTGAAGATTTTCGCTAGGGAAATTTGATTTTGAAAATGGCAATTGCAATCGCAAGTGCTTGTTGTCGAAATAAATCCTTCAAAGCGTGAGCGTAAAACAAAAGTGGCATATGTGTTGCGCTCTGATTAGAATTTAATAGGACACAAGAGTTGGGAATATCTCACAACTAAGAGGAAAGTATATTTAATTGCTTGGCATATCTTTCCTATACGTACACTAGTAACATTAATGCCCGAACACATATATTTTATAGTAAGCACACACAATGCAATCAAGGGGGGCTATTGATAAATACATTCTTTTATAATTCAATTTAAGCAGCGGTAAAACGCAAAACGCAAAACGCGCAACAGGCTGCGCCCATAACACTCGAGTCATAACAATGAAAATGAAAATTAATGTAAAAAATAATCATATAATATAGTTGCGCATACGCAGAGTGTGCTGGCACACACAAATTGAGACAAGCTGCAGCAACAACAACCACTATACTACATCGACTACACAATGGCAATTGCAGTTTACAGTATTCGTGAACCGTGTTGAGGCCGGAATAGTTTGAGAGAGGACGAGGGAAGAGGGCAATGACAGGAGGCAAACCGCAACAGTTGACGTTTATGGCTGACATGACGCAGCAGTATTTTCGATGGATACCGACGCACAATGCGGCGTATGAGTAATTCTTGAAAGCTATGCTAATAATTGTGTAAAACCATGCTGCCAGCCATATTTGCCAGCCGCTGTTGCTATGGCTTCCACTTCGGATGACGCTACATTTGTCGGCAAATTGAAATATTTATGTCCACATTTGCCCATATTTCATATCGGTTGGCGCATAAATATCATTGTTAATGCTAAAAGCGCAATCAAATAAATTAGTTTAAATATGGCTGGGCACAAATAACTCACAAAATATTTGTTTTCTGCCTCGGCAAGTGTTTGACAACAATTTCCAAAGTGTTTTTTTTTTCGTATATTATTTATATTTGCATTTTTAACGCAATTTCTATAGTGAAATTCCCAGACGTTATTAATTTTATTAGAGTTTGCAAGCGAAAAATGTTTGAAAAAAATGTAATTCCAATTTGGAAGAAAATAAAAAAAAGTGGTGGCTAAGGAAATTATTCCAAAAAATGTAATTGCAATTTAGAAGAAAATAAAATCGAAAAGTACCAGCTGCAAATACCGCAATTCATTTTTCCATGTGGCGTCGCCATATTAACGCGCTTTTTCCCAGCATTTTGCACACTTTCCCAGTGCGTCGGACAAATTATGTAAATAGTGCGAAGCGAAAAGTGGGAAAACATATAACAACACAACAGCAAGAACAGAAACAAGAGCAAAACAAACAACAATGCATTTGGTGAACCCTTTTCTCGAGGGTTGAGCATATTATAGGGTTGCGATCTTTTTTTCGGTTGGATTACAAGGGGAACGCTTTAAGCAGAAAATTGGATTTTTCATCTTGAATGGTAACGAAAAACAATGAGCGCATACCACGGCAGCAGGGCAATAACAGTAAAACCGGCAACAAAAAATAATAAGTAAGCATTAAACATCAGAGTAACAAAAAAATATACAACCAAAAAAGAAAGAAAATAATAACAACAGCAGCAGCAGTGGCAGCGGGAACGACAACTACAATAACCAAAAATGTTAGATATGCTGACAAAGGTAATACAATAAATACGAAATGACGTCGTCGTCGTCGTCATTGTTGTTCTTGTTCTTGTAGTTGGTGTTGCTGCTGCTATTAATGTTAAATTTTACGTAGCACACTTTTGGGCTGTAATTTTTGAGCAGCCCTTGAACGGAAGACTTCTTTTTATACCCTTTGCCTCGGGGCACATTCCTAATCTGAAGCGTGGATAATTCCATATGTCTCAAGAGAAATTCTAATATCAAAAAAAAAAAATCTTACGTTTGCAAATTTAGATGCGAAAAATTTAAATGGCACAAAGAATTTATGTGCAAAAAAAATAACGTATAAGTAAAAAGAGTATTTTTTAAGTTCGTCACTCAAAAAAGCTACATTTTTTCATTTTTGTATTTTACTTTTTCATTTTTTTGTAGTTGAAGGTTTTTTGTGTATTGTTGCTTGGGACACGCCAAGTTTTCTTTAATTTCATTTACCCATTGTTATTTATAAAACATTCATTTTTATTTTATGCGCTATAAAGTGCATTAGCTATGTGAAGTGGAAAGTGTGCAATTTAACTTAGGGGTTGGGGGTTACAGGTGAGTTAAACATAATGTTACTTCAGTTTCAGTTCGTGTTGAGAGAGAAAGAGAGACGCTTTTATGGTACCACTTAGCATTTATATCTATAGTGGCATCACTTAATGGGTAATTGCGGACTTTTATTAAATGACAACCAAGCAATGCGTTTAATCTATATAAATTGAGAAAGTTGTTGATCTCATTCTGCAATTTATATAGGTTTGCAATTACTACAAGTGGATAATTAAAAGAGTGACGTGAAACTTACCAAATTGTTACATAAAAGCAGACAATTTAGAGCTGCAATTAAATAATAAAAAAATTAATAAATTAATAATTATTTACAAAATTTAGTGTCATTTCCTAATTACCAAATTATGTTCGGGCTTGCATTTGGTTTCAATTAAATAAAATGAATTTTTGATTATTATCAATTTTGGCTACTTTAATGAGGACAACTGTTTTAGCAAAAGCAAGTAATAAACCTACAGTTAAGTGTGCTCGACTGTGAGATACCCGTTACCTATTGTGAATAAAAGTAAGACAGTGCAGTATTCATTTATATATATCCCAATTTAATTTGCTGAAAAAATACTAAAGATATACCACATGCTATATATATAAAAAGATAGTTATATCTCTTATCTCTGAGATCTACAATAGTTGTACATACAGATAGACTGACAGACGACATGATTATATCGTCTCGGCTGTTGTCGCTGATCAAGAATATATATACTTTGCAGTGTCTGCCTGTTACATACAATTCCTGGAGGCATCAAGTTATAAAACCCATTTACCCTATGGTATCAAATTCCACAAAAGCTGATCGGATTATCGATTCGCAGTTTTGTGTAAATACTTGTACAAAAATAGATGCTAACATAACATACGTTAACTGATTGCAGATTGTCGCTAGCGTAAGGCAATAACGAAGCTTTATTGTTAACAGCAGCAGCAGTCAAATAGCATTTGCGACCCTCGAGAACACGAAATGGTAAAATGGAAGAAAAGTGGCGCACAAACACACACACACACACACAATGCAGCACTTTCCCAACGCTAAACACATCAAAATCCGATTGCCAGCACACCACTAAAAAGCACTTACGCTGCCCGCGCTACCATTTTGTTGCTACATATTGGCATTAGACTAATCCACACACACACACACACACATTCAACCACATGCAACAACTTAGTTATTGGCCACGTTCCGTGTTGCAATACAAGCAGCAAGCCCGTCCAACGACTTTCAATGCAACCGTAGCTGCTGCCACTGTTGCAATTGTTGTTGTTGTTTCGTTGTCGACAAAAACAGACGAAATGGTGACGCACATTAGCTGCTGGCCTTCTGCTGTTTGTCGGTCCGCCAATCCGACGTGGCACGGATGCACGGCAGCTTTTAATGTTGTACCAACAAAATGTTGAACGTGCCCGAATGATTCCTTGTTGTTGTTGTTATTGTTGCTCACCTTTGCACGATGATGACGACGACGGCAAAAGCCAATTTTGGCCCAGTTTTCGCTGTCGAGTGCGACGTTGCAGGTTTTGGTTGGCTATTATCAGCTTCATTATGTGGCATTAGCAGCCAAACGAGGCAGCAGCCAAACTCTTGTAGTTTTATGTGCCGAAAAGTTGCTTCCAATTTATTTGTGGTCAAATAAACTCAGTGTAACTCTCATACACGTGTGAAAAATACCATTCAACTGCCTTTAATTAGCATAATAAATACGCTGCTTAAGCTCATTAACTGAAAAATTTTAATGTGGTAAAGCACATCGCAACTGCTGCGCGCATATTATCAGAGCGCTTATCAGTGAAGTGGCTGCTGCTCGTGAAATGGTTCTCCAAATTGAAACTCCTCCGCAACTGCGTCAGCTCAGACCAGATAATGCTCGACTAATAGCCGAGGCATAAATGTGCAGCTGCCCCCAATTAGTGTGTGGCAAAATGCCACAACAAATTCGCCATAAAAAACGGGTATTTATGGAAAAGTTTTACTCCCCTGAAAACGGATTCAAATTTAACTGACGTCAAATCGAAGGTCTATCAGTCATAATGCCGCCATAAACAAATCATATGATGGCAACAAACTAGTATTGTGTCTTTTAATTGCACCGCCTTGAAAATTTATTAGACTTAAACGGTAATTGATGCCCAAATGAATCAGCTGAGTTCAGTTAAATATGTATGTGGACTTTTTATACATCTGCTTTAAGTAGAGGCGTGGTGGCAAGTGCACGTGATGCACGATAAGGCCACGACGACGACGACGGCAACGACGTACTCTAAAGTGCCTCCTGAGAATCACTGATAAATAAGTCACTTGAGTTACGGCCACAATACTATTGATTAGACATAATGCCATTTGTCGGCGGCTCTCGTTGGCAAACTGAACTTAATTCTAATTGTAATCCCCACGCATTACACAAACCACTAATAGCGTAATCAGCAAGTAAACTTTGGGTATCAGTAATGATCAATAGAATAGCATACTTTATACCTGGCATTGCAGAGAAGCGTTTGTAATGCCATGACATAAATTATGATTGAGATATTTGTTCAAGATACGACTGTTAATACAATGAATAATGATTCATACAAAGTTGATGATTGTAACTATTTTGTTGATTATTCGACTATTTATCAAATTACATAATTTATACTTTATAGATAAGCCAAACTATATCACTATAGTTAAACTTTTATTAACAAGACCGTATTACACAGAAATACTAATTGATAACATCGCTTTTATAATCAAATTATACCCTTGGTACTTTTTTTTTACCTAGTAACTGATGCAATTTTGGGTTTTCCAATAGAATTTCGGACTCTTTAATGTTGATGTTTACCAACCAAAACAAAAGTGATATAGTCATTTGTCATTCAAATACTTCAAGATATAAACTTTATTTGGGCACTTCCAAAAAGACGTGACATTAAGACCGTACAATCATCTTTGTTGGTGGCCATCGACCAAACCCATTTAAAGTTGTTAACAAAATTATTCACCTACGATGTGTGGAAAAAAAATAAAATTCTTTCATAAGTTTGTCCCACAAAATCGCAATTTGGGAATTGGATTGAACATTTCATTTTTAATGAAAGCAAAACAGTGTGGTATTAATTTAAAAATATACCAAATTAATAAACCGAATAAAAGTTGAAATTATCCCAATGGTTGTATTTGGTTATAGTACTACTTACTAAATATAGCATACATACAAATACAAAAGTATTTCTTAAATAACTTCACTTTTTACCTGATTGCAAACTTTCGGGAATCATAAATACTGCAGTTATTATTGTAATTACAAAGATTTATGTGTTCATACGGACAGACAAACATATCGTGTTGTCTTTTGGCCCTGCTCAAGAGTTTTAATACTTTATGGGGTCGGAAAAGCCTCCTTCACTTTACATATATTTGCTGGAGACACACATTTATAATACCCGATAATTTAATAGACATATAAAAAAAAGTTAAAATATTTTAAAATATTTTTATGAATAATTATAATAGACCAACAAAAATGTTAGATATAGTAAAAAGCTTTCACTCTTTTTATAGACCTAAATTTATTTATTGCCATTATTTTGAAAATGCCCATAATCTTAACCATTAACTTAGTGTTAAAGTAGCCATATACCTGCATCGATCGATTACTGATTTAAACCATTAAATTAGAGTTAAAGATCAATTGAATTCCAATGCCTAGGCACTTCAACCATATTCCAAGTTGATCGATGAATTACCCAAATGCAATTAAACGATGTCACAAATTTTCTGCATGGCCGTCACATGCTTCTATATATAAAAACTTTATATGGACATACATATATTTAACTCGACTCAACGACAAGAATGCTGTCAAGAACGATATGAACTGCAATTGAGTAACTCGTGCTTATACTCAATCATTGATCCAATTGATATGACTTTAGCTATAGCATGCTGAAGTGTTGTTATATTTTTAAGCGCTTTACCGCATGGAGCTCGTTTAGAGTACGCATCGTGAAACCTTTCTGATAGCGCTAGTCTAACCAACTCACCAACCAACCACAACACGTCTATCAAAGGCGTTATCCGCTTGTTTAGCAACACAATCACATACAGAAATCGCAAAGTGTTGTGTGTCGAGATAAAAGCAGCAGGCGCACAGATTATATTATTTCCCTTCGGCTCGGCTGGTGTGTGAATGAGCACCAAGTGTAGATTAACCATCGTTTAATTGGCGAAAGCTACCAGTTCTACGGCCGCTAAGGTGATCGAACAGTGCACAGAGCGCCGTTGGGCTGGCAGGTCGCGAAGAATAGAATAACGGACGGAACAAAGTTTTTGGGGGAACAAAATTCAATTCAATTCGATTACGATTGCGATTACGATTACGGTTTTATTGATGTAAGTGCTCTCCACGCGCGTCGCACACAAAAAAAATAATAATATACATATATTGTATGTCCTTGAAACTGTTTAAAGAACTGTGAACAAAAAATGTGCGCTTCAAAATATGAGTCACAAAAAAAAAAAAAAATCTCATGAGAGGAGAAAGAGACAAGCTAACAAACAGTTTTTTATGTGCTATCTTTGGTGGATGGTTGCCCAGCTTTATCAGAGTAAAGATGCGGGTTAAATCGAGTAGGGGCGAGGTTATCAATTTCCAAGATAACAGCAACACGGCAAATAACAAGACACACAAATTAAAGAGATTGTGCTACAGTTTATCCAGAGCATACGAAAATGCCAAGAAAAAAGATATCAACAAAAAATACAAACAGCCAGCAAAAGTTCAATAGCAAAAGGCCAAAGAGCAAAGTAACCCCGAAGGCAAACGCAAGTACATAAATTCTCTATGCACATAGTGTGCATATGTACACACATCTTTAGTTGGCTGTAATAGTCCTTAGCTACAAGGCAATTACGTGTAGTCGACAAGTCAAGTCAAGACGAGTTGAGTTGATGTTTCGGGCAAACATTTAGGACTCTCGTAATCTGTCTCATTATGAGCCCGTCCCATGAGGTGCAATTATTCAAAGGCCATATTCAAGACAATTACGTTAATCTTAATAGCGACATGTTTTGCGATAACGTATCTTAATTGATTTTTGATAATTGCCCTCTTCGTTAAAACATAGTCCACATCCACAACCAAATGCAAAACTACTTCACTCTAGCATATATATAAACTGGTTTATATGACTCTTTATGTGTTGTGAACTTGTGACGTCAGAGCACGTGATGGATCATGCGAAACCAATCCCAGTCAACACACGCACACACACACAAGCACACCCTTATGAAGGGGCAAATAAATTGTTATACAAATTATTGCGTTACCGATAATACTTTTACGGCCAGTGAACGGATTTCTTAATGAGCTAAGCACCACAGCGTGACTTGTTAGTCGGTGCCCTTCCCTGTCTGCCTCCTCCTCCTCGTCCACCATCGCCAAGGCATAATTATGGCTTCCATTTACGAGTGCATACAACACACATATCGAATGCCTCGAGGGTGTATCCATATCAACGTATATTGAATAGAAGTCTAGCAACAGCAGCAGGCAGCAGAGGTTATTACGAAAGGTTATTGCATGTCGTATCCGATGTTATTTTCTGTTCTGTAAAACGATTTATGGCCAACTTTAAGGCAAATATTCATGTGCTTTCGATTTACGGCATTGCAAACTGTCGGATAAGTTGGTAAATACCATTGATTTATCAATTGGGCCTAAGGCATAAACCCATAAATTGCACTATTCATTTAGTCAATCAACTAAAGGGTTGAGTTCAGTTCAATTTCATGGCATAATTCAATATATTAATTTAAATCCTAAAAGAAATTACATCAAATATTATTTTAAGCAAAAACTGAGCAAATTTTAAACTCATTTTAATGCATTGATAATAGCGCTTATAAATTAGCAGATTAAAGCACTCGAGTTGTAGCACTATTATTATCATGCAATTTATTCGCCGTCTTCCTGATGTCCTAAATTAGAAACTTTAAGACTTTGGCAAAGCTGGCTCTGGGCTCTTTAAATGCTTTGGACAAATGCCGATAGCTATCAAAGGCAATTATCAAACCGGGCACAGACAGCCGCTGGCTGCTTATCAACCGCTGAAGCCAAATTGGTTGAATCAATCATGTTTATTGCCAGACATGAGAGCGAGACAAAATCAGAGTTAGTCCAGTCCAGTCCACTGGAGTTTCCCTGCCATAAATATCTATAATCTCAAAATACCAAAATGGCTATCAAGCAACGTCATTATTCATGTGTCACAAGACACTTCTACTGCTTGTATCCTGTCGCCATTAAATGTCCCCTTCCCCTCTTGTAAGTGGCGTCTATTTCGTGTCTGTAATGTAGCCCAAAACTTAAATATTTATATTGGACCAAGTGATTGCTCAGTAATTGTTAATAATTTCCAAATAATAAACGTTCCTCGGTATTGGCAGATAAGCTGAACAGGTAAAAGCGAAACGCTTTGCTTGCTCATATCACCTCAGACCTCAGCTCAGTATCTAATCTAGTGATTCGCCTGAAGTACGTACACAAATAGTTAAGTTACCCGCACTACAACATGAGTGATTAGCGCGGGGGGACGCGGGGCAAAGTTGATCGGGGACATTGCATTGAAATTGCGGTCATAAACAATGCACGTCAAACATGCTTAGATTCGATCATCATTGTTGAAAACACTCGGGCATATAAAATACCACTAAAGTAATTTCATAATTAAAAGCTTTGTTTGCTTCGAACACAGTTCTGATAAATTGGCTAAAGATAGACACACATAATGGCTAATATAAACGCAATGAGAATTAAACGATTAAATTTATAAATTAATTTCAATTTCGATTTAATGAGCAGTAGATAGAGATCGCTGGGCAAGCCAGAGATAAGATTGCAGGCATGGAAAGAACAACAGTGACATCGTTCGACGCCAGTTCGATAAGGATTAAACAGCACTCAAATTTGAACAAATCAACCTTTATTTAATGACAAAATAAATGTCAAAATCCTTGTGAATATTCATTTTAAAATTGATAAAATAAGTTGTCTACGTCTGAAGTGGGGCACAATAAAATGACTTACTTACAATAAATTGTAAGAATGCGAGATAAGGTTATTTTTGACTTGTGTTAAAAATACAAATTTATGGCGCAATAAGAGTTGACTAATTTTCTTGAATTTAATACCCGCACTCAGGAAAATAGTGAAAGGGCATGGGCCTATAAATAACACTTTATGTAATCAGCGACTAATCAGATAGTAATCAGCAACTCATTTCGCATTTAACATTCAAACAGATAACAACAGCGACGACGACGACAACGGCTTCAACATGGGCGATATGTTCCGCAGTGAGCAAATGTCCCTGTGCCAGTTGTTCATACAACCGGACGCAGCGTATGCCACCATTGCCGAACTGGGCGAGAGCGGTTGTGTCCAGTTCCGGGATCTCAACGAGCAAGTCAACGCCTTTCAGCGCAAATATGTGAACGAAGTGCGACGCTGCGATGACATGGAGCGGCGACTGCGCTACGTGGAGAACGAATTACGCAAGGATGACATTAAAATGCCCGAACTGCCGTCCGAACAGGAACCACCTGCACCGAATCAACGTGAAATCGTCGACCTGGAGGCGCAACTGGAGAAAACCGACAACGAGTTGCGTGAAATGTCGGCAAACGGCGCCAGTTTGAATGCCAACTTCAGGCACATGCATGAGCTAAAGAGTGTGCTGGAGAACACTCAAGGTTTCTTCTCCGACCACGAGGCCATGAATTTCGATTCCAATCGCATCATCGATCCCAATGATCCCAGTCAAGCGAATGCCCAGCGTGGTCAGCTCGCCTTTGTGGCCGGTGTCATCAAGCTGGAGCGTTTCTTCAGCTTCGAGCGCATGTTGTGGCGCATCTCGCGTGGCAACATCTTCTTGCGACGCAATGATATTAGCGGATTGGTTGATGACGATGAATCCGGCCGTCCTGTGCTCAAGACTGTGTTCGTAGCCTTCTTCCAAGGCGAACAGCTGAAGCAACGCATCAAGAAAGTCTGCACTGGGTATCATGCTGATGTTTATCCCTGTCCCAGCTCGCACTCGGAGCGTGTCGAGATGATTCGCGATGTCAACACACGTCTAGAGGATCTGAAAATGGTGCTCAATCAAAGTGCCGATCATCGCAGTCGTGTACTCGCCTCGGCGGCCAAGCATTTGGCCAGCTGGACCATAATGGTCAAGAAAATGAAGGCCATCTATCACATACTCAATTATTTCAATCCCGATGTCACCGGCAAGTGTCTAATTGGCGAGGGTTGGGTGCCCAACAAGGATTTGCCAACGGTGCAGCAGGCATTGGTACGTGGCTCCAAGCTCTCGGACAGTAACATTCCGGCCTTTATGAATGTCATTGCGACCAAGGAGCAACCGCCAACCTATACGAGAACCAACAAGTTTACCAATGGCTTCCAGAACCTAATTGACGCCTATGGCTTGGCCTCGTATCGTGAGGTGAACCCAGGACTTTATACTACAATCACGTTTCCGTTTCTGTTCGCTGTCATGTTTGGTGATATGGGACATGGACTTATTCTAGTGGCATTCGCTTCGTGGCTCATTATCATGGAGAAGAAGTTAGCTGCCAACAAAGAGGAAATCTTTAACATATTCTTCGGTGGTCGCTACATTATTCTACTCATGGGTCTGTTCTCCTTGTACACGGGCTTGATCTACAACGATGTGTTCTCCAAGTCAATGAATATATTTGGTTCCGGCTGGCAGAATACGTACAACACTTCAACGGTCACCGATGAGACCATCGACTATTTGACAATGCGGCCAAGAATCAACAACTTCAAGACATATCCACTCGGCATGGATCCCGTTTGGCAGATGGCCGACAACAAAATCATCTTTCTGAACACCTTCAAGATGAAACTGTCGATTATATTTGGTGTGCTTCACATGTTCTTTGGCATTTGCATGTCGGTGGTGAACTTTATCCATTATCGCAAATATGCCAGCATTTTCCTGGAATTTTTGCCACAAGTTGTCTTTCTGCTGCTGCTTTTCGGTTACATGGTCTTTATGATGTTCTACAAATGGGTCGTCTACAATGATGACACCGATCAGCAAGACCTTTCGCCCGGTTGTGCACCGTCTATACTCATTCTGTTCATCAACATGATGCTCTTTGGCCACCAGGACCCACTCGACGGCTGCAAGGAATACATGTTTGAGGGTCAGGACACCATCCAACAGATCTTTGTGGTCGTCGCACTCATCTGCATACCCATAATGCTGGTGGGCAAGCCATTGTACATCATTGCAACGAGACCCAAACATTTGCCAGCACCAAATCATGCTCCACCTGCACAAGCTGCAGGCGGAGGCGGAGGTGGTCATGGTGGTCATGGCGGTGAGGATGAGACTACAGGCGAGTTGTTCATCCAGCAGGCTATTCACACCATCGAGTATGTGCTGAGCACAGTCTCCCACACAGCATCCTATTTGCGTCTCTGGGCTTTATCATTGGCTCATGCGCGTAAGTTTCAAAATGTTGTTGTCATTTTTTGCATAGCCAATTAATATTTGCTATTTTTTGTAGAATTGTCGGAAGTCTTGTGGAGCATGGTCTTCTCTCAAGCCTTCATTATCGAGGGCTATGTGGGCTGCATTGTTGTCTTCATCATCTTTGGAGCCTGGGCTGGCCTCACAGTTGGTATTTTGGTTCTTATTGAGGGTCTTTCGGCATTTTTGCACACATTGCGCTTGCATTGGTAAGTTTTTCATATCTCCTCAGTTTCAATCTTTTACTTACTATTTCTTGTTAACAGGGTCGAGTTCATGAGCAAGTTCTATGAGGGCGCTGGTTACGCCTTTGAGCCATTCTCTTTTAAGGCCATACTCGAGGATACCGGCGAGAACTAGAGCGCAGGACGCACAATCTATCTACGATGAGTTACCAAATCATTTGCAAAAATGTTTGTTGCTTTTCTATTTGGATAATAAATTCGTTTTTCATATGCATATCTTCTATTTACTTTTGCCCATTTCTGTGCTTGTCAGCCGACAACGACAACGACGACAACGGCAACGACAAATGTTTGTCAGATGCTTTCTGACAGTTTGCTTCGGTCAACCATGTGGCAGTTGCAGATAGTGTGCCGCACACACATAGTACACACATGTATCTACGCGAAATACGGCTATCAGAAACAATCACAAAGCAAATTGTTTGGCTTTGGTTCTATTCATATTGCTTCGTCTCTCTACGACAAAAAAAAAAAACAAGTTTTTCTCTCATTAGAAAAATGTCATATGATGAAATGATGTTGTCAGTTTGCCTGTCCATTGGGAGAGAAAAAAATTGTTTGTCTGTGTGCTCACTGTCAATTCAATGTTTTGCAATTTAAATTCTAATACGTCGATCAAATGAACCAGTTAAGTGAGATTGACAACAGTTCTTGGGGAAATTCTTTAATTTTCATGTATTAGCTTATAGTTGGATTACTGATCAACTAAGCAAAGCTAAAATAAGATAATTTTTTAGTATTATTACTTTATGATAGAAATGGAGAAAAATCATGTACTCAGCTAAAAAGCGAAAATGTGGGGTATTATCATTTATTATCATTTTCATATGTTGATAGTTCCATTTCACATAATCTCTAAGATATACCGCAAAATACTGAAATATACCGAAATATACATTTGGTATATTGATAAAACAAGTGCTGTCAATTAAATTATAGCTCCACCTCTCACAATCTATAAGATACAGAGAAAAAATACTTAAATATACCGAAATGTATATTTGGTATATTGATACAACCAGTGCAGTCATTATTATTATAGCTGTATCTTTCTACTATAATCTTTTAGATCTAGGTGTTAATTCGAACAGACTGGCAAAAAAAGTTATAATACCCTTCTACCCAATGGGTAGCGGATATAAATATATAATTTATATAATACTGTAATAAAAAAGCGCTAAGCGCAGAAACATTTAAAATATACATTTAAAATACAAAAACAAAAATGGGGCAACGAAATTAAAAAGCTTTGTCACAATTTATGCAATTTGCTGGACAACCGCTTGGAGCTCTCATTGTCCTGTCCAACAATATCTTTCGCCCTGTCTGTGAGTGTGTGTGTGTGTGTGTGTATGTGTGTCTGGCTGTCTGCCAACCACAGAAACTCCAGCAATTATACTAATCTACATTTTCACTTTATCTAAATTAAATCCACATGTGAGCACACGCAACTGACCGTCAGCGGGTCGCGCCGTGGGCCACGTTAAACTGTATCTTTGTGTGTTGGACAAGCGGAAAAACGTGGAAGTGTGGATACAAATGCGTTTTTCGACCGAAATGAACAGCTAAGGTGCGTAACAAAACACTTGAGCGTGTTACATAATTAACAAGAGCCAGGCAAAATAAATGTTAACTGCGACAACAACAACAACCAAGAGCGAAAGAACGTGAAAATAAGGCGAGAGACAAACTATAAAATAAAACAAAGTAAAATAATACTCGCAACACAAAACATGGTCAAATGTGCGTATCAACACACACTTGAGCGCATAAAAGCGTTTTTATGGCACTCGCTCATTCAAGATACCTGAACCTGCTCCTGGAGTCCAGTTCAGAGCACTATATAGTCTGGGTCTGGGTCGGGAACTCTGAATAATAGTCCGCGTGTCACACTGTCCTTTTCCGGTAATAATTTCACATTTTGCGTGACCCCCTTGCGCTGTGTGTATGTGTGTGACTGTGCGGAAACATAACACGTTCATTCTCTGCCCGCCTGGCTAAATTAGCTGTGATGACAAGTCGTGTTCTCTCTCTCTCTCTCTTATACTAACAATTCTCCACACTGGCGGCTCAGCTTCGCAGCGGCTTAAGACAGAAGCAACAACGAAGCGACTCCTTTCGGCCACGTTATCATTTATAATGAGTTAATTACATTTAATGCGCATGTACAACGGCCTGTTGAACATGGCGCACAATTAAATGTGGCCCTGGCACGCAGCACCGCACACAGCAACAACACAATAAACACAACAACAACAACTAGTACAACAATAATTGGCAATGCGGTCAGCTGGGTGACAGTGTCGCATACAAGTCTAAGTACCTCTGCTCTGGTTGTACTATGTGCCGAGATCTCAGTGCGAATTAAAGCTGTCGACGCATTAAATTGCCGCCTTGAGGTTTATTAGCTGCCAACTGCCAGTTGCCCATTGCCGACAGCCAACTTCTGACTGCCAACCAACCAGCAACTGCTTCTAACAGCTAACGGGCGACATCTTCAAGCTAATTCTGTTAATATGAAAACATTTTGATTTGCTTTAAATAAATTAATTTAAGCCGAATCAAAGCTAAACTATTAAGTGTAAAGAGTCAAAATATAGTACAAATTAATAGCTAGAATATATAAAAAGGTTTAAACTGATTGCAACAATAAACCTGCCTACAAAAAAAAATTGTCTTAAAATTATATAGGGTTAATTAAAATTACTTTGCGTAATATCTTTATTTAGAATTTATTTATTATTTACCTTCAATCTTTGCCTATAAAAATAACTACAAAAATTCTGTAATTATTCGATATAAGTTATCAAGGTACTAACTCATACTTGTGAAGATTATTTACTTACAAAAATGTACAAAAAAGACATATACAATTACAAGAAAAATAAACCTTTTGTTTTCTTTTTATTTTCATTATTTAGCTTTACTCAAATTTTATGAATTTCCAATATTTGATGTTAAGAGAAATGTTGTCATTGCCTTTGCGTTACGTATACGTAACATAACTATCGAATTTCTTGGAAAACATTTAATCCATGCTGTATTGCAACTCAATCACACTGACATTTTTCTTTTGGCTCCTGGTCATTGCATTGACAAGCATGTTAAGACCGCATTTATTGTTGGTACTATATGGTTTTCTTTGTTGGTTTTTTTATTTACTTTTTTTTTTTTTTTTTATTATTAAATTGTTCTTTGTACCTCATGGCTTGGCCTAAATTTTATGCTCTGCCACTGACAGCTGCACAATTTGTGCGCAATTCTTGTTCATTTATTTGACCATTTGCTGTTGGCGCTTTTTTTGTGTGCAGTCGAGATGTTTGTTTGTGTTTGAGGCTGTTTGTTGTTATGCCAAAAATTGAACACACAAAGCCATTGCTATGCAACATTTGTGCTGCATTGTCACAGCGAATGAAAAAGCACAAATAAAATTGCTATGCAATTGAACTTTCGAACAAAGGCGTATGCGTAGGTTTACTCGACTTGTTGATTTTACACATTTTTTGTTGTTTGTGTTTTTTTTTGTTTTATTGCTGGCCAAAGGCGAGTTTTGCAGCATTTTCGTTGACTGTCATGTTATATGGTCAATTGTTTATTGTTAACACGCTGTGATCGTTGAAGTGCGCACGTCTACAATTTGATATTCCAGTTTACGTTGTGTTTGTTCTGCTTCACTAAAGTCTCGAGCACTTTAAGCTGTCAACATCAATCCAGTCTGATTAATTGAGACCAGAGTGAAACCCTCTTCTCCTAATGTCCGCAGCTTGCATTTTCAATGACTAATTAGAGTTCAAGGATTTTGCAGTTCGTTTGTGGTTTTGTTTTCGCTTTCACTGCTAATGCAGTTGGTTTTTGACACTTGGCACTTAAAGCTAACACTACATAGCTACGTTACGTTATTTATGCCGAGACAAAGACCAGAGACAGACAATGGCAAAACTGCTGACCGACTTCATCAGCAAAAGGAGCCGCCTGGGGCGAAAATTTCAATGCGTTTGAAGCATTAAATAAATGTCCACTAAAAATGTCTGTGTGCCAGTTGTTGTTCCTGTTGATGTTGTTGTTGCTGCTGTCGTTGTTGCCATTGTCGTTGTCCAAGCGTGTGCCTTGTGGGCGTTGTGCAGCCAACCAAAGCACAAAAGGCGCATTTTATAGCACAAGCAAAGAGATCCTTCTCTCTCTCTGCTCTCATTTCTGCATCTGTCTCGTTCGTGTGCCTATTATCTCAATCATACAACACTCGCTCTCTCTCACACTCTCAGCTGTTGTCTGTCTCAAGGACGTGTTCGTGGCTGACTGCCTGACTGGCCGAAAATCGCTGCAAGTGCTTTTAAATCGTTGTCAAATGCAAAAAGCACAATAATTCAAATTTATGACGCGCAATTGTGTTCATCTACACGCACAGCCCACTTTCAAAGATATCTTCAGCCTCCTACTTTTTATTTTTATTCTCTGTGTGTGTAAGAGAGTGGCAAGTGTGGGATGTCCTTTGAATTTGGGCATAAATAAAGTAAAGTTCCCTGCAGGCTGCTCGTCATGAAGTATGTAAATTTACTGCCCACGACTGAGAACTGACAAAGAAAGTGCCATAAAATTGTTATAATTTGTGGTTTTCACTGAACAATTATATTCTATAAGTGCTGTAGTTAGCATCTCCATAGAGGTGTGTCAAGGTTCCTCCTCTTCACCTTCTCCTCCCTCCCTCTCACTTTCTCCACTTTGTAAATTATCTGCATTTGATTTAGAAGCTTTTGCACCAAAACCACTGAAAAGTGTCGTAAAATTATGGCGAATTACATTGAAATTTTCTTGTACTCTCAAATTTTCATGTGGATTAACCTACTTTTGTAAGCGTTATTAAAATTACGCAAAAAAAGTTCATGGCACAATGGCATACTTTTCAACGAAAAAATTTGTCTAATGATGTCACAGTTGACAAAATACTTTAAATTGTGCGGAAATTTGTAAAGCAAAAGTTAAACGCACAGTTTAAAGGCTCAATGTATTTCTAGTTTCCAAATTAAATTTGCTGCCATTACCAGAGCATATTAAAAACTAGAGATTAAAACTAATATCGTAACAACAAAAAAAAAGTATTGCACTTTAAGTACGCTTCATTAGTTTTTAAATGAATTACAAACAATATTATAATTGTAATTATATAATTCGATTTTTACCTTTGAAAATAACGCTGTTTTTGTGAAAGTCACGTGCTTAAAAGCAATCAAATTTAATTGAGTTTTTTAGAAATTGTTTGGCAATTTCATAAATATTTTTCTTAAATTTATTTGAAAAAAACATAGAATAAATATGTTTATAAAAAATATTGTGCCATTAATAGCCGCACCGACTGCATATGCCAGGTAAACAAATACACGAATCTATGGAATAGTAGATGTGAATGTTAGTTGCTGGACAGACATTGGACCACAGTCTGGTCGTAGCAACAATTAAAAAGCAATATAAATTCGCTAAGCTATTATTTAAAGCGGCGTTCGCGTTGTGTTTGCGGATTTATAAACAAATCCCCAATGCAAATCATCGATATGCCGCCGCAATAACAAAAGCAATTTGATTTATGTTTATGCATTTGCCGCTAAAAACAAAATCCAGCCAGAATGTTAGTATATAAAAAAATGCGCGCACATTTAAATGACCAAAATAAAATGCAAATAATTGCGATGAGCAAATAAATTACAACAAGAACAACGACAGCAACAACTATAAAAAATGCAGACATGAACGGGAGACACATTGATTAATACGAGGCCAAATGCATTAGAGCAACGCCCATAATTTATGAGCCAACTACGTTCTTGTATAACTGTAGTTTATGTGTGTGCGAGTGTGTTTGAAGGTTTGTTTGTTGTATATTTGTTCAATGTATTTTTCTGGCATATTTTCGTGCTGATCTTTTGGATATTTGCACATTTGTGCCAATGTGTCGCGGCACCACGCGGCGTATGCGCAATGTTTTCGCATTTTCGCATTTTTTTTTTTTTTTTTGTTCTTGCAAAATTTTATTTTTTTAATGCAACGCAAACTTGACCAAAAATGTCAGCTGTGCAAACAAGGCTAAACCTGCCACGAGGCCAAACAAAAACACAGCAACGACCGCACCTCGTTTTCTTCTGCAGCCATTTCTCTTGTTATTGTTGTTTTGGCTGTGGGATACAAGCTCAAAATGTTGCCACAGTTCGTTTGAATTTCCATTTTGCATTGCGCGTATATTTTCCCCCGGAAAAAGACGCAGTTTCACCTGACCAGCTGACCGTTTGACTGCTTGACAGTCGTCGTCTCTACTATTCCCCGTCTCCCCTGTCAGTGTCAACGCATAGAAAATATTGAAAAAAAAAAAGTGAGAAAAAAACGTCAGCCAGATGGCAAAAGGTTTGGAAAACGCGTTCAATTTTACCAGATAGCTAGCAGCAAAAAGCAATAAACACAAAACGCAACCAATTGAGTTCGAATGCAAATATTTGGCAACTGGCAACCTGGTAGAGTGAGAGTAGACAACACAACAGAAAACTGGGCATCATCTACGTACAACAGAAACAACCACAACACAAAAATGTTCCAGAAGCCTACAGCTCGAAATTGAAATTGAAAAGAATTTCGCGCCATTTAACAAGTTTGCAGGTTGCAAACCAGCGAACCCCGCACACATAGACAGCGCCCAAAAGCGTTTCGAGAGCTTCTTCTCCTGCTCTCTTCTTTCTTCTTCTCTGCTCTGCTCTGCTCTGTTTGCCCTTCTCTCCACCCTTTGTTGGGCAGCTTCTACTGTTTGTGTTTGTGCTCGTATTTGTGTTTCTGTTTGCCGGGGTCCAGTCAAAGTAACAGCTGCAACTTCTCTCTCTTTGTGTGCCTATGTGTGTGTAGATTCATTGTGTTACAGTGTTCGCAAACTAATCGCAAATGTGTTGCAAGGGCGGCATCATAACCGGCAGCTGCAACAAGTTTTCCTGGTTCAGGAATACTTTTGAGACACAACATTCATAAGAACAACATTTAATAATATTGTGGTTATGTTGATATGTTTATACCCGATATCCATAAGGTAAACAGCTATAGTGTCTCCAGCAAATAAATATATGCAAATATATTATATTACTCTATTTAATTTTATTTTCATATTTTTGTCAACTATATCCATTGGTATGCTTCTAGTATTTTCTGATACATTACTTTTGTATATTTTTAAATTAATTCGGGTATCTCACAGTCGACCACACTCGATCTTTCTTACTTATTTGAATTGAAACATTATTTAAAAATGTTGATATTTCTGTACTCGCTACCCATAGGATAGTACCTCCAGCAAATATAACAGACAGAGAGAGTGATCTTCTTCTTTGGTTGGCAATCTGATATATTTCGTACTATTGCATATTTGGAATGTTGTATACTGTAGCGTTATACAAAATATACCCTTCGGTGTATTTAAGCTGCAAGTTTATTTTTATCGAAAAACAAATAATTGCTTGCTATCAAACTTATGAATCGATAAATTTGTTGAATACAAAATTCATTTATACGAATTCAAGCTGCAAATGCTGAAGAGTCTAAACTGACAACATTTAGCATCAATAGCCGCACATTCTGCTTATATCAAGTCAAAGTTTCTTATCGTCTGCCCCAGCAGCAACTTCAATGACAAATTGTGAATGGCAGTGGGAAGCGAGAATGAGCCACAAGAAGGAAAAAGTTGCCACATACACATTTGGCCTTATTCCTCAGTGCCTTGACACTTCTTCGACTTCTTCTTTCACTCCTCGGGCATGTCGTCGTCGTCGTCGTCATCACCGTCGTTGTTGTTGTCGTTGGTACTTCACCATCGTTGTCACAACTTGCCACTTTGCACGTAAATTTTTGTCGTCTTCGCCCTTGCCACTTGCATTGATAAGAAAATTCATAAAATACTTGGAATTAGAATAAGAAGGGCGCAAGAAAAAAATAACCAAAAATTGCGAACTGAAAGAAATCCAATCGGATTCAAGTCGAGCAAGTCGAGTGTGTCAGCAGCCGTGAAAGTGGCATTTAAGCTCGGCAAAAACTTTCCAAACTTGCTAATCTAATGAACAATTGTGAATGCCGCACCTTTAACACTTTTTGGGTGAAGGAGTTTGGTTGCTGCTGTGTCCTGGGGCCAACTGCAATTGGCAGCTCTCAACTTTTGACTCTCTCACATAAATGTACGAAAATTAAAATTCAGGCCAACGAAAAAAAAAAAGAGGAGTCAGCTGCTGGCTGTGTCAAAAGGAAAATTTTTAATCGAATTTGCCGTCATCACATGGCGCGCGTATGCGTAATGTGCATTAAGGAGACCAAGAAGAAGAATTTAATGCAATTTCAGCTTAAATTGCAAGCTAAAGTTTACAGACGCCCGTCGTCGTTGTCAACAGGAGCCAAGCAAAGTCAAACAAGCCAGCCAGAAACAGCCAACAGTCAACTTAATTGTCATAATTTGTGTTTACAAACTTGACGAATTTACTCACATGCACAGGGACACTTACTTATATGGAAAAAAATAAAGAAAAAAAGCATACAAGGCCCACAAAGAAACTAACCGTTTGCATGGAAAATGGGTCGAGCTACATGGCATATGTGGCCAGCCAGTTGGCCAGTTGGCCAGTTGCTCTTCTGGTCTTCTGAATCTGGTCTCTGGCTGAGCATTGGACAAGCAAAACTTTTCCATACAAAACTAACAAACAAAAGGCCAAAGTAAATAAAAGTAGCGTAAAGCAGAGAAAAACACAAAAGGAATGCGGCTACGAAAAATTTGTTCTGTTGCCAGCGAAAGCCGAGTAACAACAAAAACATCAGCAAATACTTGGCAAATACCCTGTAAGTAGAGAACAATTTGATGCAATCATTTCACTAAGAAATATCTCAGATTCGAAATTCCATTGAAATAGAGAAAACTCACTTCAAACTCAAATTGTATTCACTTGATATACCCTGTTGTTATGCAAGTGAGGAGTATGCAAAAATTATCACACTCTATTGTTAAATGCCCGGTGGCATGAGAATGGAAAAAAAAAACCAAGACAGCTAACTAAAATTGGATACTTAGAGAAACGAGGACGACGACGTCGGCAAAAGACAAATAAAGGCTAAGCAAATAAAATCTAATAAAATAGAGGAGGACACAAGAAACCAAGAGGAAAGCCGAGCGAGAATGAGCTAAATGTTGTTGTCGAGGCAGGGCGAGGCAATCAACCAGCTCTAGATGAAGGTTAACAAATGAAATAAAGTACTAGAAGTATGTTTCATTAGCGCAAGCGACAGCGACAAACCAGACAACAAACAACAGAAGGCACACACGACGGCAAAGCGACTGAAGATAGTGAACAGACAGACATACAGACAGACAATCGACTGTCAATGACACTGCCATTGAGATACCAAAAATTTACTACTCCACTTTCAACATACTCCCCCAACTTTGTCGATGACCAAAAAGAAGTTACAAACTTAGTCTCGCACACTCTTTTCCTTAAGCTTCTAGCATTACTTAAAGTTCATTTGGCATGAGTACGAATTAAAGTAGGAAAAGCACTCTCCTTGAAAGTGTTGAGCTAACAAAAACACATCAATTATCAATAATACGAAATCGAAATTGTATAATGGAAAATATGTCAATAATTCATTATTGACTTATTTAATTTTTTTTAATTCCATATTTTATTTCAAGCTCCTTCCAATATGTGCTTTTGATTTTATAGACACATCGCGTTGCAGATTTCGATTCTGTCTTCAGCTGCTTATCTGCAATATTTTCATAATTAATAGTTAGTGCTTGACAACCTTTGATTATTTCAAATTACATTTATCTTGTATACAGAAATCGAGGCATCCTCTTTGACTTCTAAAGTTTCCACATTGAAATTCACCAGCTTTAATTGGGTAACATTTACAAGTAATTTCGTTAAAACCCCATGAGTCATACGAGCACAATGGAAATTTGAAATTACGTTTGCACGTCTCTAAACATCGAATAAATAATTACATAATATAAATATTTCAACTATTTATAGTCGATTACTCACTGTCGTAATATTTTGTTGCAGCCGCAAACGAAAATATTAAAAGTAACAATACAACGTTTTCACAGAGCTTCATTCTTACCTGAAAGGTGAAAGAAAGAATGTGAATTGCTTTATATGATATATAAGATAAGAAATATAATATAGATTATATGCTAATTAGACACAGGTAAAGAGTATGTAATTTGATATTAGAGCTGCGAGTAAATCAGTATGGGTTAAAATAATAAGTAAGAAAACTATAGTCGAATGTGTCCGACTGTGATATATCCGCTACCCATAATCAATAAAACTCTCTTCTACAAATATACTAAAAAATATTAAAATATATTAAAGGCTATATTTAGTATATCGATGTTGTACAACATTCAAAATATACCATGACGTACAAAATATACCATAAAGTACAAAATATACCAGAGAGATATTTGTAGTTGTTCATTCGGACGGACGGACAGACAGATAGACAGACTGACGGACATGGCGATATATTTGGCGCTGATCAAGAATATATGTATGTATATAGTTTATGGGGTCAGAAATAACTCCTTCTGCCTGTTACATACATTTCCTTCTACCCTATGGGTAGCGGGTTTAAAAACGAATATAAAACACACTCATCCCATTCAAACTAAACTAAACATTTCACTATGCCAATAAAACTCGAATATAAAATATGCTCGAATTCAAATAACTAAAAACTTCGTTCGTTACACATGTTTTTATATGTTCGACTTGTGTATTTTCGACTTTTTGACATTATTTGTCAAAGTTTTTCACTTTTCTCCATTACCCTAAAGAATCCACAGGGACCGGATAGCCTTTTAACAGCTTCACACGCTTTAGTCTTGAGTTTATAACTGAATGCATTTGACTTTCAGCATTTGCCAAAAGCAGCACAGCTAGCGTAAGCCCCTAAATAACAAAATTAATATGAACGATAATTAAAAAATCACTTCTGTTATCTACAAAAAACATGCCGCCAAGCACCTCTTACTCCACTTCTTATTGACTGGAGCTTGAAACAATTGTAAAGCAAAGCATAATTGAAAAGTACTTCATGAAGCTGTCAGGAAACAACGTTTAACTCTAACTGAACATGTATCGATAACTATTATTGTGTAAGAATGTTAATTTACTTAATTTGCTAAAGCGAAGCAAATTGAAGAGAAACAGTAATAATAAATACTAGCAACTGATTTAAAGGGTTAAATGGTTGTGAAATCACTTTAAAATACAAAATGATCTATTTAGTAATTGAAACTTGTTTACGTAAATCGTCTACCAATAAATATTGAATTTAAATCGCTTCCGTTTACGAACAAAAAAGTCTACTTGCGAAGCCAAGCATTAAGTGAGAGAAAAAGTGAGAACAATAAATAAAATGCTGCGCCTTTTGTTGTTGAAAATCATTAAGATATATAATTTATCTGCACACGAGTGTGAGAGTGCAACTGCCAACTTTTTGACAAACTGTTACATTGTATTTTCGTGATTTACGCAGCGCGATAAGAGCATCAGCATCTCAGGGTCGTCATCAGATACACAAGTGTATCGTTATTTAAAAGCACACGCGATGCCAACACACACACACACAAACGCAGAGATGTGGCAGCTGCGGCAATGTGCGTGTCGCACATGCAAAGTTGACTTACAATTACTTGCCGAGAAAGTATCTTCGGCGGTTGTATCTCGGCATTTGTATCTGTATCTGTATCTGTGTTCTATCTGCTGGCAATTGGGCAATTTGAGCATTTGGCAAATTTAGAAACATTGCCAAGCGCGAGCGTCATTTTCGTGTTTTGTATTTATTATTGCTGACACGCAAAGTTCAAAATGAATACAAAAACAACAAATTCTATATGTATGTGAAGGTATATATATGTGTATGTATTTTTTTGAAGAGAAAATGCCGCAAGTGCTATCATAAATTATGTCTAAAGTTATAATGGCTGGTGCGTCTAGTTTTCCCATTGTACTCCTTGTTCTTGTTGCTCTGCGTTTAATAAAATTTTATGTGCCGTGCGGCATAGTAACGCCAAGTCACGATATTTCAATTATATGCTCTCCCCGTGAATTATGTGCATTGCTTGGCTGCTTCCTTCAAGCGGCAACACGAGCAACACAAAAAAGAGAAAAGGGGCGTGTGTCTGCCTCAACCTCGACACTGTAATTGCACATTTTATTAAAAAAACGCTCACTCTATGCTTGATATATTATATTTCTTGTCATAATTTGAGATACACTTTTGATTGGTGGCCAACGTGTGCTTGCCTGATGTATGAAAAGTCACCGTTTTATCTAGACTAATGGAAAATTCTATTCGAAAGTGTTGGCTGAATTTGTAAGCAACTGAAATACATAATTATAATTTATACTTTAACCACAATTTTATACTCCCATGAAATGTCTTTAATGTGGATTATAGTTGTCAGTTTATTATCATTCAATTTCGTTTAATGATTGTCGACATCAAATATAATTTTCCCCGATTAAACCTATTCAGTGCGTAGCAAATTAATTCAAGCATATAAACTGTCAGCTAACAAGCTCTTCAAACTGTGCGCAATTAAAAAAGAAGAGAAACAAAACGCACAGACACATCCTTAATGGCTGGTAACGATTTTCCTCCTTATTAACCCATAATTAATCACTTTGTTGGAAGATTCACTTCTCTGTGTCTCTCTCTCTCTCTCTCTGTCTCTGTTTCTGTCTCTGCCTGATTGTGATGTGCCTTTGTCATAATTTTGGGGCATGATTCAAATGAAATTTCCAGCCTAAACTATAATTTGCATGAATATCAACTCAAGCATATAAACTTTATAGAAATCTCTATCCCAGTGTGTGTGTGTGCTTAAGCATTTAGTTTATTATGAATGCTTAAATAAATTTTCGGCTATAATTTATAGTCACAAATATGTATGCGCCTAATTCGAAAATTACATATACATTTATGTATAAAATCTGTGTCAATTTGCTTTGCTCAGTCATTTATGCTTTCCGCTACTTTTATCTCAGTTACACGTTGCATACATTTCAAACCTGTAAATAAGTTAATATTTACCGAGCGTTCTATTACATGTGATTAGCATACATTGAGCCACTTCATGTTTATAATTAAGTTTCACAAGTTGCACTTTAATGTTCGTACTCAAATTTCATTTTAATCGACAGAGATATTTTCAATTTTTATTCACTTAACTATTTGCAATTTTGTGTAAATTTTTCAAATATTTGCAAAGCTTTTTGCTTGTGGTGGTGGTGTTGGATATATGTATAATCAAGCGAACAGTGATTTTAAATAAATAAGATCTGAAATCACGCATACGCAGTGTTGCATGAATCGACACACAATGTTCACAGAAAAACGAATATTCATTTCAAATTTTACTGTGGGATATCAATGGATGGCTCGCAAACTGCCACTAATGACACTTTCACAAAATGATTTGTCCTCCGACCGATTGCAAAATGAATAATTATAAACAATTTCGTATTCGAAAAGCGCACAAAATGGCGAATTGAATTGGACAAGGATACTGAGTGAGGGAGGGGTGTGGAGTAAGGAGTGCCACATCAACTGAAACCAGCTTAAATGCATTAATTAAAATTTTGCAATTGCACATTTTACTACATACAATGTGGCATGTGGGTAATATTGATATTGTCACACACACGAACGACAGAAATTCAACCATGTTTTTGGCTACGCATAAATTTAAAATTTAATTTTGCGCATTGACAAAATAAAGGAAAATAAGCACATAAGCATATAGATACGAGTATATTGCAAATTGTTAATGGACTAAGCAAATGGACTCTCAATTAAATTTGAATAGATGGTTATGATAATCCCCATAAGGTTGAAGTCAGTCCACCATAAATTAAATATGATTATGCCTCATTGTGCATTTGGAATCTGTAAATTATTAACAGATTAAGAACTTATAAATCTTAGAAGTGCATTTCAATTTTGAGCACACTAATGCGTTTTCTCTCATATTTTTCTATTAAACCAAAAGTTAATTAATTATATTTTGAAGTTATGTCTCGAATGGAGCTAAACTAATAAGTGAGAGGCCATTTAAGATCTCTAAATCATTATTATTTTAAGTATTACTAAAAGCTAATAATTTCGAATTACCTAATGCGTTTTCTCCCGTATATTTCCATTCAACTAACAGCTTTATTATTTGAGTATAAATTAACGATTCGAATATGGAATTGAAATATATTTTAAATAGACCATAGGCCATGTAAAATCCATAAGTGATTAATATTTTAAGAATTTATAAATCTTAAAAGAACATTTCATTTAAGTACCATTAACATAACTAATAATTTAGCGTTTTTAATGCGTTTTTCTCATTAGGCTAAAATCTTTCACTTATAACTTTAAATTTATTAGTTAAATATGGAACTTAAATAAATTTTAAATAGTGAAATTTTTAATGGCAGCGATCTAAGAATCATTTTTGAGTCAGTAATAATACAAATTTCATGAATATTGGGATCAGGTGTTTGTGATTGTTAATGCGTTTTTACCCAATTATTTTCATCCAAGTATAAGTATAATTTATATATTCAAAAATGAAATTAAAATATATTTTAAATATATGTAGCTATAGTTTATAGTTATATATCGAAATGTACCAATCTCATTTCTCCCCACAAATAAAACAGGAAAAATTGCAGGCATTGTAATTTAATTATTTACAAGGCACGCTAGCTAGCCAGTTACAACTACATACAAGGCATGGCCTAAATCTATAACAACAGCCACGCAACGGTAAGCTGGAAAATACAAACATCACACACACACACATTGGCACATGTTTTTACAGTTACATGATAAACTAAAACAACAGCGCAACAACAGAGAGAAATGTCCCAAATGGAAGCAAAAGTGCAGGCGACAGGCAGTCAGAAGAGACGAAGAGAAGCAATCGGTGCAGGCAAATGTAGTGACAGTTAACATTAACACCAATACAAGCGTAAACAGATGCTTACACGGAACTTATTTGGGGCAGAGAGAGAGAGGGAGAGAGAGAGGGAGGGAAGAGGAGACAAGGCTGCATATGCAGACGTTATAATGAGCCGCTGTTGCGTTGTCGTTTGCTGCAGCAGGCTGCCAATTTTAATTGAATTAGAAAAACATACACGAAGCTCGACACAGAGCAGCAGCAGAGCAGAGGAGAGCACAACGCAGCATTCGCACCCCGTTGCTATTTGCATCCCCCTCCCTACACACAGCGAGGGAAACAAACAACCAACCAACCAAATGCCACAATGTCACTCAAGCAGGTACTAAAGTTAATTATTGCAATTTCCGTTGCAAATTGTTTTATGCATTGACAACATGTGGGTCGCTCGCACTCATGGTAAACCCCCAAAGAGGGGAAGGACATGGCCACACGTTTATTTCATTAAGTGCCGCTATTTTTGGGTTACAGCTATTTTTACAACCTCTGCACATGGCATGGGGTTTGCCCTAGGGTATATCGCAGGGTGTCGCCAACTAGCCACCAAACCAAAAATATTTCACTTTATGCAATTTTAATAAAATGCAGCAAAAAAATAGAAAGTATGGAGGGAAAATAATTACAAATATGCTGTTGATGGGATAATTAAACAGCTAATTAAATATTTACAAAGGTAAAACATTTTCGATTTAGTTAATAAAATAGCCTCACAGTTGTTTTTTTGTTGCAATAAATAATTACTTATGCAATTTATGACCGGCATAGTGAAGCGTGTCTGTTAGTCGGTGCTTTTGATTGCACAATTTACGGCGTTGTTTTGTTTTATTTGCTGCTGTTTAGTTAATGGTTTAGCGTGTGTTTCTGCTGCGCTGTGGCAACAAATTTTTGTTTATGCGCCGCAAACATTTTCACCGCATGCCTGGGGTTTGCCCCGCGGCCACCACCAGCCGTCACCTTCCCTTCTCCTTTCCCTCGTTGTCCGCCCATTTGCTGTGCTTGTTGATGGCATTAAATTTTATTTTACTCAGTCAAAAGTGCACGCCCATATAAGTATGCTATGGTTTGGGTTTTTGGCGATTGCCGTTGCCATTCTACATTGTTAACTGCTCCCGCTGATGGCTGATGACTGATGGTTGCACATGCCACTGTATATTTCGATTAATGACGACTCTAGCTGGCTCTCGCTTTTTCTATGCAACTGCAACTGCAACTGTAACTGTAGTGCACAAATTGCGCTAATTTGCTTGACGGTCTAGTTTCATACTTTGTATTTGATTTTCGAGTTCTTGCAATTCCTTTTATATTGCGGCAATTTGGCTGATAGCAGTCCGCAATTTGATGGACAGCAGCAGCAAAAATAGAAACTGTTGCAAATGTGAGTTGCAATGAATTGTTTCCTAAATTTTCAACTAATTTCTCACAAATAAACCAGCTCAAATTTTTATCATTTTTGCCCGCTTAAATGTATTTTATTGAGCGAATAAAACGTAAGTATTAAATTCATTTGCGCAAGACGATATTTGTAAGGTGAGGATTTTTACGCCTTTTAACTTAAGATCACGTGTAATTGACCTTCGAGAGCTATCGATAAAAGCTCAGCACAGCTGCAAGTGAAGCAACAGGAGACGTCGCAAACTCTCAAGCAGAAACTAAAGCTGAAGCTGAAGAAGAAGCAGAGCAGAGAGAAGCTTAGCAACTTTCAAATCAGTAAACCACTGAGAAAGTTGTTGACTTTATGCAACTTTTTCGTGGCCACAGACAACTACGTGCGTCCTCCTACGAATACGAATACGAATAGCAAACTAAGCTGCCACCTTATCACTCTTCTGTGTTACTTGCGATGGCATTGGCAAACAAGTTTATTGTACCATGCATTTTTTGCACTCTCCTCTCATACACACACACATACACACACATTTCTTTTGCGCACAAATATAAAATCCGATAAAGTGAAGGCGGGGCCAGCGACAAAACTGCTGGCGTCAGTTGGTTTTAACATACCAGTAGAAGCAAGAACAACAACAATACTATCAATAAACATAGACACATACGATAACAGAGCGTGCGAGAATGAGAGAGAGAGAGAGAGAAGGCGAAAAAGAGAGGCTTACAAACTCACATATCCCTGTATACATGGCCCACGACACGTGCTGCAATTGAATTTGTTCGAAAAACGCAATAGAAAACACCCACAGAACTGAATGAAACGAACAGAAATTACAACAAAAAACTAGTAAGAAAGCTACAGCCGAGTGTGCTCGACTGTGGGATACCTGCTACCGACATTGAATAAGAACAAAACGGTATTATACGTAAAATATACAACATAAATATACTACTGAAATATTAAAATACATATACCGAAAGCTATATATGGTATATTTATATAGCACCACACTCACCAAGCCATATATACCATAATACGAAAATATACTAAAGGCTACATTTGGTATATTTGTATATCACTACACTCAACATACCATACATACCATAATACTAAAATACTTAAATATACTGACATCTCTATTTGATATATTGATATGGTACTACACTCAAAATATACTATAGACAAAAAATATACCAGATTATCCGGCAAAGCAGCTGCAATCGGGTCGCAATAGTATTTTGTTGGCAGACAAAAGTATTTCTTAAATAACTTCTATAAATTTTATCTGAATTATAATATCTTCTAGCTTATGGGTACGTTTTAATAAACTTTATAGCTTAAGTAACTTCAACCTTATTCCTCCAAATATCAAACACTTTCCTTTATTTTAAATAATATCAAATAAATTTGATCAAAATGTTTAAAGAAGTCAAAGAAGTGATAGAAGATCGGCCGAATCAAATTCATGTTACTTTCATTGAATGTATATTATTTTATTATATATATATATATATATTTTTTTTTAAGCTTAGTTTGTTTTTATTGGATCTTCTCTTTATGAGTTATATTTTTTGAATATTATAAAATTTGTTTTATCAACTTTAGTAACTACCCTTCCTTGTCCCTCTAAATGCTGAGTAATTCTGAAAACAAAAATACACAAACGCTGCAAATTCTTGTTGAAAAATCTAATGCCGGAGCCGGCAAACCGGACTCTATTTTTGGGGATAGCACAAGAAGCACGAACGACCACGTAAAGCTACGAAAATGTTGCAGTTTGTCGTCGTTGCATGCACGCATGCTTCCGCAGCACAACACAACCGAAATGCTTGTGGCAAGCACTTTTGCAGCAGGCAGGCAAGGCATGTCCTTTATGGCGTAAAGCAAAAGTGCGAAGCTCGTTGTTGGTCAGGTTACCAGAGCATTGGGCATTTAGGTAGCGCATAAACTATGTCGAGCAAGTTACCGATTTTCTATGTAGCAGAAGCAGCGTCTAAAAGTTCACAGCGAGTGCATTTCATTAGCGTTCTTAACAACATCAAACTATTAATATTTAGTATGCTCAAAACTATAAACAAAACATAAACAGCAGCAGCGGCAGCATGGGACAGCGCAGCGTCATCAGCGGCTTCTGCTTCAAGTTAGACTGAGAGAAACTTTGCTTGCACTTTGGGGCAAATGCTAAGCACAAACTTCGAGGCATCCTCAACTGCTGAAATTATTTTGAAATTAAGTTTTTCCCTCTTTAGTTAGTGTTCGTGTTCTTGTTTGTTTTATTGTTTTTCTTGCTGTTGTTGTTGTTGTTGCTGCTGTTGGCATTAGTTATTTATGGCCAGCATTGCGTATCGATCGAACGTTTAATGGCCCATTCTCAAAATAAAAAATAAACAAGGAACTTTCTTTAAGTGTAATTAAAAATGTCGTCGAACTTATTTACGAGTGTTCTTTGCATAGTTGTGTGCCAACTTTTCAGCAGCCATTTGCGATATATACAAACCGTAAAAAGCTCTTTAGAATCGCAGCAAAAAAATCAAACAAGATAATTTTCTTTCTCCTTACGAAAGTTCAATTAGATAGCAAAGTGAAAGAATCGTAGATAAATCCAAGAATGCTATTTGCACACCTCAAAATTACGTATACGAGACGTTGCTGTGAGTGAAATTGATTTGAAACTGAAAATTTAGCAACGAGAGAGAGTAACACACAAAAAGTAACTAACGAGCGTGAATAAACTGTAAGCGCATTTTCACATTCACAGCACTCTTTCCTCTATCTGATTTGATTCACTGTAAACAAACGTATTGAAGGGGCGAATGGATATTCAGCTACAATCTTAATCCAACATCATACGATTCACGTGTGTGTGTGTGTGTGTGTGTGTGTGAGTGTGTGTGGCACAACCTTGAGCTTCTTTCAAAATGCCTCCGATGTTCATTCATTCGCACTTATTGCAACTTCAATTTGAAATTGCTGCTGAGCGTTTTGCAGAACTAAAAACCGTTTTACTTTGTGGTCAAATGTAGCATGTGCATATTTGACCTAAAACTGGATCATGCCCTTAGTTGCCACCCGCCACCAGCCATCCCTCTCTCCCTCTCCACCATGACCATACCTACAAGGGTTCTGCGGTGCGCAATGAGCAAAAAATAGAGAGCAAAAAAAAAAGAAAAGTTGTTTGATAGTTTTTCTCGCTGTTGCTGAACGATGTTGTTCGTGTGCTTCTTGTTGTTGTTCGCTCTTCACCCTCTACTCCACCTTCACCCCCGCACATCTCCTCGTGTAATTTATGTGTAGTAAATAACATTTTGGCGCAGTTTCGCAGCGTGTTTGTTAGTGGAATTTTGACCTTGCACACGATATAAAACTGAAAATAATGACAGTTAGCGCTTAATGGACGCAAAGTTGTGACATTAACGAGTTATGCGATACGATTTGCAGGTGCGAATTGCAAACTAAATGCGACAAAGTTGTACTATTCGCCAGGCAATATAATTCATTGCTCGCTCATTAAGATATATATCTAATCTAGCAAAGCATTTGCGTTACAATTTTTCCTTTACTATTTGCGCTCATCAATCGGCTGCGTATAACAAAAAAAAAAAACAATCATTTAAAAGCCCATTAGTTTGCTTTCAAGTTCATTCGTTGCAGCTAAAAACTAGCACACACTGATTGCAATTAATATGCGATTTGTGTGTGTGTGTGTGTGTGTGTGTGTGTGTGCCCACAGCTCAGTATCTGTTTCAGTCGCGCCACAAGAGCCACTAATGTTGATTAAATGGCTACGAGGAGGTCACGCATACACACAGCTTGTCCCTGTCTCTCTCTCTTTCTCTGCGTCTGTTTGTCTGTCTGTCGCCCGCACACAAATTTGCTCAAGCTCCACTTCACAGTTGCATTCGCAGTTGCAGCTGGAGTTGTGCATGTGTACTTGCAACGTCAGCACCAGCATATACAAGCTTTATGCGTGGCAACACACACGCACCAAAAGCCCCCAGCACTAATGCTGACGACAAGCTGCAGCAGCGAGCAGCGAGCAGCACTTGCTTTCAAATAGATTGAATATAAATGCACAAAAAATTGCAGCTAGTTAAACCGTTGGCAATATCGTAAGCTCCACACACACACTCCACACTCCACCAAGCCATTGCATATTTAATTCTAATGCAGCTCAAATCAGTTTCGAGAATGTTTCGCTCCATATAATTTGTTTGGCATTCATATGAGGCAACCAACCACCAACCAGCAACCACCCAAGAGGAAGCGAGCATTTTGCTGTCAGGCTGCTTATAGATTTCATTTTATTCCCAAAAGGGAAGCAACTTAAATGCCATTAATAAGCTTATTTCGAATACCTTGACTAATGCTTTAAGCCCAAGTGTGGGCGTCCATAAGCTTTCACTGCTGTACGTTCAAGCATTTTTCGGAGGAGATGGAAAAGGGAAGGAGAAAAACTACCATAAGTTAATCAAAGGAAATGCATAGCCCAAATTCATGATATGGTTTACCTTTTCTGATGTAGTGTCTGTCCAAGGCTCAGTTAGCAGCTGCCAACTGGCTGCCACAGTTGCTGCTAGCTGCCAGTCACCAGTAGACGCAGCGGCCAAGTCACTGAGCATTTGTTATGCACATGCCGCACACCGCACACACCACACACCAAACACACACACACACATAAGATAGAAACAACAACAGCAGCAGCAACGAGTCGTTGGCCTCGTCACTGCGGAGGAGAGACGGGAGGGGAAGGGCAAGGGAACCGCCGCGAGTACGAAGCACATTTTCTTTACAGCCATTTACCAGGCGATTTACGTAAATCTTTTATTTATACAGAAAACGTATAAGTTGCAATTTATCAAAATCTAAAATGTTTACCCGCACAAGTTATTCACTTGAAATCTCTACAGCTTGCAGCGCAGCAAACTGCACACATACATAAATACACATATGTGTGTATAGCGCATGTATTGTAGTTGGTAGTTGGCATTACGTATACGCGCCATAGCACAGAAACCAACAGACCCAGAGGCTGGCTAGTCCAGGCAGCAGCTGTACAACTGTGCCATGCATATGCTTAGTGGTGTGTATGCGTTTCTCTCTGTGTGTGTGTGTGTGTGTATGTGTATGTGTGTTTGTGCGATTGTTGTTGTTTTTTTTGTGTGTGTATTATTTTGTGTTTTGCGCGCACAAATTGTCTTGTGACAGACAGTGAAAACTACAGAAGCGGCGCCGGCTCTCACAGCAAGAACGATGCGGCTGCATCCGTTGCCTGCACAACTCCCCTCTCTCCATCCCTTAAAAACCTTGTCATCCCCTTGCCCACAATCAATTCAAAGCGCCTCTGGGCGTGGGGCATGGTTTTAGTCAATTTGCGGTTGGTGTTGCTGCTGCAGCTGTTTGTGAGTGTGTCAGTCTCTCTGTGTGTGTTTGTGTGTTTGTGTGTGCGGATGATTGTCTGTCTGTGTCGCTATGTTATAGTAGTAAAAGTAGTTTATTTTCATCTTATCTCTTAAAGCCAATAATGCGCTCGCAAGCGCACTTAAATGCGCTGCCACCATGCCATTTTATTTTGCTCTTGTTGCCCGCCCATTCTTATTCCTGTCACTCTCTCGTTCGTTGCTGTTGTTCTTGCTGTTGCTTTTGGAAAGTGTGGCAGCTTTTTTCTGCTAGCTGTTGTTGTGGCTGTTGCACAAGTTAAAGGCATTTCAATGGAGACTCATTTTTATGTAGTTCATTATGCATATTATATATATCGCAATAATAATATTATTGTTTACTACAATTCTATAATTAAGATAAGATAAGAGAGCATAAAAGAAATAAACTGCATTTAATTCAGCTTAAGAGAAAAATAGCAAATAATTTTAATACTAAGAGTTGACTTTAAATATTCTTGAAATTATTTATTATATATATTACAATGACAATAAGATTCCTAACTATTCTTGACAATTGAATAATAATTATAATTAGTTTTGGGACTAAAATGCAATAGAAGAAGGTCTTCAGAAAATAGTTATCCGTATTAAATGTATAGAATATACGAGAAATGAACTGTATTTCAGTATTATTAAGTACTTAAATGTGTTTAGCTGTCTGCTTATAAATAAAAGTGTCATTCTAATGCCAAAATAAAATTCATGGAATAAAATTCTTACCAAATATAAATTCAACCTTTCATATATCATAAAAATCTTTACAAATAATAAGATTTATTAAATAAAAGAAAGCCTTTAAAAAATATTCAACCGCATTTAAAAAAAAGGAATATAACAGAAATAAAATGATTTTAAGTATTAATAATCTCTTAAACGTGCTTATTAAAAAATATCTATGATTTTCATAATTATATGCCACATTTTATATATTACAAATCTCAACACTTATAATAAGATGCTTGACTACAATTCAAAAATCTAAAGATAATCATAATCATTAAATGCAATGAACGTCTGAAAAATAAATTGTGTTTAAAGATTATGAATTACTAAAATTCTAGTTTCATGTCTGTTTATCCAAAAACAACATATAAATTGAATGGAAAAAAGATTAAAACACATTTGTTATGATCTTGCAATAAAATTCATATATAGTGTTTTCGGAAACATTTGACACAATGCTGGACAATTATTGAATTGATTTGTTGTGCTGTGCATCTTCCGTTAGCTGACAGCTGAAGCTTATTGAAGGGAGGAATGCCTGAGTGGGTTGGCTCAGCGATTTAAACACAAAGCTTTGTGTGCCGAAAGCTTTTGGTGGGCAAAAATATTGTATAATATTTAGAAGTAGGTATAAACGAGTCATTTTTAGAGAGAGAGAGAGAGAGAGCGAAAGCTTTTTGCTTGCGAGTGAAATGCGTATAAGAGATAAAGAAGAGAATGAGAACACAAAAGTGAAAGCAACTCAAAAAAACGTGCGTTAAACTGGGAACAGTTGCAAGCTGTTGGGATATTGTCGAATGCTTCAGTATTAATAATAAGACAAATAAATAAATTAAATAACAACAAGTTAATAAAAAAAACACTTAACTCGCATTAACGTATCATTGATGTAAGTTTATAATAAACCTGTGAAATGCGTTACTCGAATGGAATTAAACTAATTTGCAATCAAGCGCAATTTTGCACATCTGTTAATACCCCAAAATATAATTAGTTGTGTATAAGTTATTCATTAAACCAACGAGGGAAGGCCAAATATTTATTATTTCGGACATTTATTTACCACATAAATAAATGTATGCATTATAATTTTTGCTGCTTAAAATGCAAATAACATATTATCGATAAGTATGTCGGTTGAACACACATTGACACGCACAACGTAACTCTCATTTTCACTTTGCAAAAATGTAATTCGAATTAAAATATTTTTGAATGGCACACATGAAGTGCCAATTTATATTAAAAACTAATGCAAATACTTATGTACATAATTAGCTTTGCAACGTGCACACAAACAAACAAATATGTGATGTTTTAACTAACTAAATGCCAAACGAAGTCATTGGAAAGAAATATACAATATATTAAGCATAGTTCGAATTTAAAATGCTCTTGCGGAGTAAGTTATGAAAAATGTCATTAAAATAAAAAATTAATATTTAAAACACTTGCAAAATACCGCTATTTAACACAAATCCTTGGCAATTGAAATTTGATAACAATGTCAAATCTAAGCATTTAAAATGTAATCGGCTTTTTCCGAAATCATTTTTATAACACGTGCAAAAAAATACCTTAATTTGTGTATATACCAAGCCTGAGCTATTGCAATTTGATACAAATGTCAAACAAATACAATATTTATGCATGGGTCCAACTTAAAATGCTATTACTGAGAGGGTTGTGAAAAAAAGTCACTAAAATATGGAATCAGTATTTAAAATACTTGCAAAAAAAAATACCATAATTTGATATTCATATATACCAACCCTAATCCAATTTGATGATAATGTCAAACCTAAACATTTAAAATGCAATCGACTTTTCCCAAAAACATTTGACCATTAATTACACTGAATGTCAAACCGCTTTTACATAAATTTCAACATTACAAATTGTAATAAATGTTAATTGATAAAAAAGAAACCCATCCCTACCCCTACAATAAAAATGATTATAATTAAATGTATTGCTAAACACGATGAAAAAAAACCAATGAGATCAAACATTCCACCACAAACAACAAAACTACAAAACTTGAAAATGTATGCCAAAAATGTGTGGACATATTGCTGAAATTACAATAAATTCAAATTGTATTTAACACACTGAAAACAGGGCAAACCGCAGCAACAAAATAAGCAGCTCAATGTGGTTGACAAAACTGCTGCTGTTGCTGCTGCTGTTGGGTTTAAAACTAATATCAGAGCTCATTAGCTTGCAAAATGTGCGTGTGGTGGGCTCAAACTATTTTTAATAGCATAAACAAACTCACACACACACACACATGTGTGTGCACCCATACATAGACAAAGTGCGTAATCAGCATCCAATAACTAAAATCCAAATTAGCTAATTCAGAAATCAACACGCACAATTGACAAATTATGCCGCAGCAACATTTCCGGGCAATTGACTACGTGAGGGGCGAGTCCTGTTCCTCGTCCTCGTCGTGGGACTCGTCCTGGAATCGCTGTCCCAGTTCACAGTTTTGCTATCAGATATAATATAGCAAATAGACGTGGCTTGGCACGTGCGTTGTTAAATTATTATACTACATTATTTGTTGTAATTGCCGCAGTCGATGCCGCTGCCGCTGCTGCCGCTGAGTTATTCATTAAGTGACATCATTTGCACTCGTTTTCTATTTGAAGCCAACACTCATAAATAAAGCCAGACGATGATGGTTTAAAGTATCTACATACACACACACACTCACAGGTGCAAATCATTGATGGTTGCTGCGGCTGCTTGTAACAGCAACTGGCAACTGGCAACTGGTGACTGGTAGCAACGCCCTGTGCCTGACATTTCCAGCTCATTTACAGTTCAAACACGTCGCATGCATTAACCCCAGGCAGACGACGACGACGACGACGACGTCGCTGGCTGGTTAAGTGAGACGCAACTGTGACTGCGGTGTCGTAATTATTAACTAATAACATCAAATTGATTTGCAACAACATCAACACACACACAGAGTCACTGCCAGGTAACTAAGCCAGCAGTCAGCAGGCAGCCATCGGTGGGTTGCTCTCAGTGCGCCTGACTAGGCTGCAGTAATTAACATGCATTCCACATGATTGCGCCACGGGCGCATAAATCTCAGCTATACACCAAGTACATACATACATACAATAGTTAGATATACACACATAAAACATTCGAACAATCAGTTTTGAGTAAAAGCCTCAACCGAGACGAAAGAGGAAATTAACATTGTAACATAAAACTGGCCATTGAACGGGCACTTAACTTGCCTGCCAAGACCAGGCTAGCCAAGTAACCAAAACCAAAGGCTGAAGCAGAAGCAAAAGCATTCCTCCAACGTCGACGGCAAACCTCAAACCTCGCCTGACCGACGTCCGCTGCTCTAATGCACGATGATAGATGGCATACGATACGTTTCAGCATTTGTCAGCTTGTCTTCGGCGAAGCGCAACAAAGCCAACGCCCCAAGTTCCCCTCTCCCTCCTCTCACATCATCTTCTACCCAATCCCGCCTGCTGGCAGCTGCCACAGTGGGAGGAGGAAGAAGAGGCAAATTGTGTTTGTAGAATCACGAAAAACCATTTTCACGCTCACGCGAATGCGCAGAGTAACTTTTACTGCCAACTATCAAATGACTCACACCTGACAGCGGCCCGCCCCTAAGATAAGCACAAGACGCCAAGTAAAAAGACGTTTTGAATTTTTTACTGCAAGCAAAATACTCCAAAAGAACAGGGAAAACAAAAATCAGAAGAAAAAAACACAAGAAAAAAAAAACGTTATTGTTGGGCCAAGGTTGGTTTACAGCTAGCTAGCTAGCTTCGACTACGACTGGCTCCGGTTCCGGTTGACGCTCCCTCCTTTCTTTCTCTCTTTCTTTCTGCCACCTGTCGAGACCACGTCGCTGTCATAATTTATGTGGCGCTGTCTACGCCGGAAATGGGTTAATTTGCTATGATTTAAGCGTAAAATTATTGAATTATTGGCTATAGCCTGATTCGGTGGCATTTTTCGCGCTTCGTTATTTCCCCCCGAAAATGAAAAGGTGCGACAGCGTCTTAAGGCAGTGTTGACGTGGCGTATGCGCAATATTTTCTTAATAACTGACTTGCCCTGTCTAGCCTTAAGAATGCATTAAGAACTTATGAGTCAGACATTGTTAGGTTGGGTTAAAGCCAACCCTTGAAGTTGCATGACCATCGCTCATTAAATATGCGCCATCATTAGCAAATATTTTGTATTATCTAAAAGTCATTTATGTTTAATTTAGCTAATGCATGGTATTCGGAATAAGTCGACAACCACAAATGATTAGAGCTAGGTTTGGCAACAAACGCAAACTCTAAAGCACATTCATTTCACATATATCATAGCTTATCAGAAACGAAAATTTCGCACATAATTTATTTTATTGCACAAAATTTGTATGAAACTTAATTATATTTTCTTTATGTCAGTCATAAAATTGAGTGCTAACTCAACCTCCCGAAAAGTGTGAAATAGTTTGTTGCTAAGAAAATGTTTAAAGCGATATCAAAAATATGCAATAAATTCAAACCAAGATAGAAATACTCTACCTTGAAATAATATTGAAAATTACAAATAAAAATAATAATAGTAAAATGTTTACGCTAGAGAAACTCTCTATTGTTAAGCTGCAAAATATGTTTTCCTTTGCAGATGTATATTGTAGAATTTTTGAAATCCCCTTCACTTGATTTCCATGTCCAATAGAGCTTACCGAAAACTTTGCCAAATTCTAGAGCACTTGAGCAGGTCAAAACAATCCTCAAGCTGGTAGCAAAGGCAAAGGACTACGCACACAAAGGACATAACTGAGCACTTGCCATTGCACTTTGCATGCCAAAAATATGCAGAAATGTGAAGTAAGCTTTTAGAAAATTACAAGTCAAGTGTTTGGTGTGGCCGTTGTCTGGTTTTAGTACATTTCAACATCCGTCTGTCTGTCCGTCCGTCTATATATATTCGAATGTGTTTCTATATATCCTTTTTCAGTGTTTGAGTGTGTGTCAGTTTGTGTGCGCTTTTTGGAATACATTTTGCTTGTTTTATTTATGGCCGGTGCACTTTGCTTTAGTTCTTGGCATACGCAATGAAGATAAACGACATGCAAAAAACGTCGCCAAATTTAAAGTGCAATAAATCAGGCGGCCAGTCGTCCAGTCATCCTCGCGCTCTCCCATCAAACAAACCACTTCTTTGCCCACATCGCAATGCTCAGCAACTTGTCTGTCAGTCTGTCTCGCTGTCTGACTGTCTGCCATTCAGTCTGTTGCGCTGTGTTGACTTGACATTTGCGACATGCTCATGCGGAAGTTGCGCCATTTTTGCGACGCGCTTCCGACAGCTTTCGCCATAAGCATAAATGTCCAGCAGCCATATTTTTCACTTTAGCCGCCCCGAAAAAGATACTCGGCACAAGCTTAAGCCTTTCAAGTGCCGAGAGATTGCGGTATTTTGCAGTGAAGCCAATTAGCTCTATATAAAAGTGAACAAGGACCCAACACCCAAGGAGCTGTGACTCTGCTTGATTTACAACTTTTCTTGTGCGTCCCGCGTGCATGTCTCCTCTTACTGTCAGTCGACGACACATCTTTGTAACTCGGCTTGCTTCTTTTTATGGCAGCATCATTGGCATGTCATAAAATGTGAGTGATGTCGCACATGGCATGAAATATTTCATAAGCTTGTGCTACATTTGGCGGCGATGCGCATAACAAGCCAATGCCTGACTGGCTGACAGCTTGAATTTTTTAAGGACGCCTCAAAGCAGCTGCACGGATTGTAAACAAGTGTGTTGCAACACACCACACACCACACACACACAACAGACCACAGTCATAGCCAACATAATCGTAATCACAACGAGGGCAACTTCGACAAAAAATATCGTTAGTGAGAGTATTAAAAATTACGTCAAGACATAATTTCCTTGGAAAAATTCATGTCACAACTTTACAACAAATTTCTAAAAGTTTTTAATATGCGAAGACATTTTCTGCTGCACTTTCAAAGTGAGTAAGATTGTGAAAGTGGTAATCTTGCATTTTAAGATAAGTTATATATAAATAAATAAAAGGATATTTTTAAATCTTAATTATAACATAAATAATCTTTAATTTATTACCATGTTGTAGAAAATCTAACTTATTAAGCCCTTAGTCCAAGTCTTACAACATATTTTTAAAAAAATTTTATATACAAATGGTAAGCTTTCTTTTATTATGAAAAATATCTAAGCATTCTTCGAAGAAAACTACATTAACATTTAATACTATTACTCACGATTTAAATGAAACAAAAATACAATTAAGTTCAATTTATTGTCATTTCAATGTTTTAAAGAAAATAGCCTATTAAACTTAGTGCAACCCTCGCGCTGTTGGCTCATAATGGAAATCGACTGCTAATTTGAGTGACTGTCGAAGTCGCGTGACACAGAACTAACCAAATGACACTTTGGGAATCGCTATTTCGAAGACAATCAACAACTAGTCCCCAATGATTGCCAAGCATACACACACTAGTTGGCATAAAGAGAGAGAAAGAGATAGAGAGAGAGAGGTAGAGAGAGAGAGAGAGAGAGAGAGGAATGTGATGTGATGTCATTCATCAAATAATCGTCACGCCTTGTTCAGCCATGTGTGCGCTGCAAAGTATGCTACGATATTTTTGCCGCAGATGCAAACGCTTCAGAGCATCGCTCGTTGTCGATGGCAGCAACAGGCATTTTATCCCATTGCGAAAATGCAAGCCCAACGGCTATTCATTATAAACTCCACAACGATAACGACCATAAACCGCAAAAACCCCAAGCCGTTGCAGAAAGTCGGCCCCTCCCCCTGACCAGGCGAAAACCGAAAACCAAGCACCAAAACCCACATCACACAACACACAAGTTCATCGATGCGGCTTCCAGAATGCATTCCATTTCACTAGTATCCGTTTTATCTCTTTTTATTATTGTTGTTTCCCTTTGTTTCCTGCTGCTTGCCAGGTGCAGACTAGGAGAAAGAGTTCGAAACGAATAGTGATCCAAATCGAATGATAAACTGAACAGGAGAAACTCAAACCTGGTAAAAACAACTTCATACATGAGACGCACTTTGGCTTTTCACTTCGTTTTTTGTTTTTGTTTCAAAACTCATTCATTGGCTTCTACATTGAACGGCAAAGTGGCAATTTGAGTGGCCTTCTAAGCAAGTGCATGAGTGTTTTTTTTTACCTCTAATTAGTGTAACGAATTCACACTCATTGCTAACCATATTTCAGCACAGTTAAGAAAATATTTGAATGACACAAATATTGATTAAGCATAGTTTAAACATTGCGTATTATTTATTTCTCACATATCTGAATGTTCTTGCAGTGTTAGTTAAAGCATCTTATTAACCCTAAAAATAATGTATTTATTGAATATGCAAAGAACCCTTCAAGACAAAAGGCTAATTAATTTGCCATTCTGTTTAAACTCTATGCTGTGAATAAGTTGCAAAAGTTGCAACTTTGCTGTCAATGCTTCAAAATGCCTGCGGATTACTTACAGCCAAAGATCTAATTCATTTTCGGCTTTAATGACATTACTTAAGTTATTATTTTGCAGTGCTGAAATGCTATGCTCGAGCCAAGGACACAAGAAGAATTCAGTTGAGGAAGTAAAAGAGCAAATTTTACTTGCTGTTGCATTTTGTAGCAGCAAGAAGCAAGTTGCAAGTAGCAGTTGCAACTGTGCCACACCCCGTTCCCTTCCCTTCCATTCTCTCTCTAAATTTCTGTGTGCGAGGCGAGCGCATTTCATGTAATGGACTTTAATGGAATTACAGTTTTATATACGAGCATAAGAAGCACAAGAAGTTGGAGGTTGCTCGTATTTAGTTACAAAGTTTACTCGAGCTTGGGCGCTATTATATTTTTCTTAAGTGCCACGCCGATGTGCTGTGCACTGCGCACTTAACAATACCGGAAGCACCGTCTACAAAGCAATTTGGCTAAAATGCATGCGAAGAAAGAAGCGCTATTGACACTTTGAAGCTCCACTCAAGTGGCATAAATCAATGGTCAGCCAATGGCAATCACGTAAAATATTTCACAACTTTCTATCTGCTCGTTGAGGTCAGCACGTGCCAGTTGCCCATGCTTAATCTTCGTTACATTTGGCACTTTTCTAAAGCTTTGGCATGCAAAGCAAACAGCGAACACACACACCCGCATACACACACATGTGTGTCAAAAGTGAGAGACATGGCATTAAACAACTGCTGGCAATTCTCCAACTAAACTAATTGTAAAAACAACATTTAAAATGGCTCAAGAATCATATTTAAAAACAACATTTAAAAATAACTACACTTTAGATTATAAATCGAATATGAGATCGGATCTCTGATTGCATTTATAGAGCAATGTGCAACATTTCTAGTGGCAACAACGTGGCACAATCTGGCCATGGATACTTTTCCGCAGCTGTGCCATGTTTGCAAGTGCGTGTGCGATATGCATGTAACTGCTGTCAACGAGAATCGCGGAGGAATATTTGTTAGCCGAGCACCAGTCAACTGCTTAAAATGCAACAACAGGGCAACAATAACAAAAAAAAAGTAAGAAAGTTACAGCACACTCGACTGTGAGATACCCGGTACCCATTTTGAATAACAGCAAAACATCGGGGTATTAATTGTAAAATATACTGAATAATTATACCGCAAAATATTAAATTATACCAAAAATCATATTTAGTAAATCGCAGTAATCCAAATAATATACCTAAAATACTAAAAATATACCGACGGTCGTATATAATATATCATATTACTTAAATGACATACGAAAAATGGCCTTCGGTTTATATTTTGGCATATTTTAAGAATAATGTGGACATTATAAATACATCTTAGAGTTCAAATTGTATCAGATTGTCAACCAAAGCAGCTAAGACCCCTTTACAGTTGGCATAATTCGCCACACAAAAGTTTTTCTTAAATAACTTCAATTTTTATCCGATCAGAACGAAATTCTCAGAAGTCATAAATACTATAGCTATTATTGTCTATACTCGCGACTCTAGCTTCAAAATGACGCTTGTTATTCGATTTTCTTCGATTTGGGTTTCTGAAATTGGAAATAAACTTAATTTGCGAGCAATCATAATAAGTGATGTCATATTATATCTCTATCAAACGGAAAGATGAACAGACGCACATGGCTATATCGTCCCGTCTGTTGACGCTGACTAAGATGCCTCCTTCTGCCAGTTACATACATTTCCTTCAAGCACAGAGTTATAATACCCTTCTACCCTATGAGTAGCGGGTATAAAACAACAAAACTGCAACGTGTTTGGCGAAGAAGAAGTGGGCGGTATTCGTTCGCATGTTCACGTTTGCTTTTCTACATTCGAGGTACACACACACAAACACACACAGAGTGTGTGTTCATGCTCTGTCGTTCACCTCAGAAATGCATGCGTGTTGCATTTTTGTGCAGTTGCAACATTATAAATGCAACAAACGAGCGCGTTGGCAACCGCCTCGCCTCGCCTCGCCCAAAACTATGCAAATCGGAGAAATGCCCGCACAACTCTCCCTCTCTCTCTCTCTTTCTGTCTCTCACTTTCTCTTCTCCTCTCCTTGTGGCCCACATCTTGGCCATTGTTTTGGCCGGGAAGCATATGCCTTTGCAACTTTTACAATATGCTTGCGCGATGTTTGAAAATTGGCTCTCTTTCAGAGGCGTTTGCCTTGCATTTTCTTGAAAGTTTCCACATTGAACATGTGTATGCACACATTACAAATGTATGTGAGTGTGTTTGTGTGTGTGCCCCAAATGTCTATTATCTATAAAATGCCCGCAGGTACTTTTCCACCGCTTTTGGCCATATTTCAATGCGAACGAGTGGCTGCTGATAGCAAACTGCAGAGCTTCCGTTCTGCTCTCTTCACTTCACTTTCGGGACGCTTCGGTTTGGTTTGGTTTGGTTTGGTTTGGTTTGGGCTTTCGGCTACGTATTGTTGTAAATTTTGGTAATTCAAAAGTGCACACACACACATATATATAGTATTATGCACATGCTGGCAAGAACTTTGAAGTGGCATTAATTCGTTGAATTTCAGATGCACGGGAACCACTTGCACAGATCCCAGACAACCAACGCGACGATGGAGCAACCACGTTGCTCCTGTTCCTGCTGTCTTTATCGCTGCTCCGCGACTCTCCGTTCTGTTTTGTGCCCTTCGCTTTGGATGTCGGATCGGACGTTTGGACATTCGCTTCCGTTTGGCACCATTGTTCTTGGCTTATGCTGCACAATGGTGCCATTTAAATTAGTTAGCTTTTGGGGCTAACATTGTTAGTGAGTCGCTGACACACAATTCACGTTTCTTGTGGTAACCTGGTTTTGTCCTTCTATCTTACATACACAGACTACATACATCGACTCATTCAAGACTCTCATACTCGGCTCAAGTTAGCGAAACGCTGCTGCGGTTGCCATTGTTGATGTAGCTGACGTGATTTTCAACTATCAAATTAGTTATACTCTTATGCACATCGATGAAGCCGAGGCATAATCCTAAACTCAGCGGGTTTCTTACTCGACATAATCGACTATCGATTACTGCTTCTTCAAGCGTAATAAATATAATTTATGCAACGCTGCTCTACTCTATAAATTTATAAAATATTTAAACATGTGTGTTCGCACCCTATTTTAAACTATTTTTATGGAGAGCGCATTCAAAGCGCGTCATATTCAATTTTACCGTAAGTGGCACAAGTTTTGCCCATCGAAACTTTTGGCCATAGCTTGTTTGGCTGCCTGCTTTGCATTTAATAACATTTAATGTTTGCCTACGGTTACTTATTGGGCGTGGGCATGGGTGTACGCGTGGGCGTGGCACGTATTCATTCCGCTTCTTATAAATATAAATGAACTGCAGCAGCTGGTTTTTGGATCTTTTGTTGCGTTTACCGCATTGTTTGCCAAGTGTTATCAAGCAAAGTTCTACTGGCATACATAAACACACATGTGTTTGTATGTGTGTGCATGAACGTGTATTCATTGCTTGATTGACTGTCAAATTGAGTTATCAAGTGAATGGCTTGTAAAAACTCAATTGTTTGGAGCTGGATGCATTGAGTGAATTGAATAGACAAGCCGATCAAGAGTTGTCTAATTGAATTTACCTTTTGCAGCCACATAATACAGTTTGCCTTGGGCAATAAGAATGCTATTGCGATTCCATTAATAAAGTATTAGCAATCCTACATGCAAAGAAGAAGACAAATTGTTTCATTTTAATGTGCAATGAACTTAAGAAAACTTTACGAACACATGTTTTATTTAAACGTGCAAAGAACATAAGGAAATATGTTTAAATGAATGTAGGGAAATAGTGAGAGAGATTAAAATAGTTTATACTTAACCCTGTTCTACATATGTATATAACATATTGTCATATAATTTGTAGTATCTAAAAAGCGATAGAGTATTAAGTCATTTCAATTATAGCTGTCAGTTGGCATTTACATATCAAATAACAAATATCTTATTGCCAAATGGAAAATATAATTCAAATGACTTGAAGACCTCGCGATTTTTATATAATACAAATAAGACGACGAGTGCCTTAAGATACTCTCGGGTCTGAGAAGGCTAAACTTTGTTGTATTCAAAGTATCACAAATTTAAATAACGAATTATGAATTATGCACTTTTGTTGCCTCTCTTTACAAAGAAACCCTTTTCCTATTCAAGTGCATGGAAGTGAATACAGCTTTGTCTTCAAATGCAAATAAGCCAAATGGAATAATGAAAGCAAGGGCGATATTTAATAAATGATTTCCACCGCATTAAATCTGAGCTGAGCTTCGTATAAACATTTAAAGCATTTGAGTTTTCACACTTTAATAATCATATTCACTACATTAAATTTAAGCTAAGCTTAGTTTAATATTTAAAGCATTTGTATTTCAAGACTATGATTATCACTCAATTCATTCTTAATCATTTTCATTTGCGCAATTGAAGTGCACATTGCAACCATAATGTTGCACATTACCCACGTTGCCACTCATTTGTTAAGCTAGTCATTTACTTTTAAGCGCGTTGTCCATTTCAGTTGCCAAAGCTACACATCTCTTTCTCTGGTCTAGTCTCGTCTGGTCTGAGCACCTGGGCCGCTGGCCATAACTGCTTTACTGCAGCCAGAACGAGGCAACAACAATAGCAGGAAAAAAAAGGAAAGCAACAGCAACATTTCTTGATTGCATTTTGAAAGAATAATGAAAATTAGCTGCCACAACTACAGAAAGAGAGAAACACACCCATAAGGCAGTGAACGAATCGCTGAGTTTTCTTTTCAGTTCATTTTTCGAAATTTCTTCTTGGCCAAGTTGAGTCCGAGTTGAGCCGAAGGTGGACAGCAGATGGAGAATGGTGTTGGGTGGTCTTCAGGGCTACTTGTATTGTTTTTACGTATTCAGCGCAGCTTTCAAATTGCTTTTGCTGCCGCATTTTTTAGCAGGCAGCAAGCACCAAGCAGCAAGCAGCACACAAAGCTACCACAGTTATAGTAGCTGCAAGCAAGCTGCCTGCCAGATAGCAAAATTAAATAAAAATGTAACACAATGTTTGACGCCAAGGGAGTGTGAGGGAGAAGGACAGAACAACGACGATTGGTCTGCCATTGCTGTTTGTACACATTTCTTTTACTCTCTTCATTTGAAACATTTTTTTCTGCATTTTCCATTTCTTTGCGTTTTAGTCTGTATCTTTTGTTTCGGTAGTCTTCTTTTTTGGGGAACGTTTTGGCGTATTTGAATTTGAATTATGCTGAATTAAGAATGTTTGTTTTGCCTTGTCTCTTGTTATTTCTCATGCCATTTGCAGCAAAAGCTTCATTTCGATATGCACAACTTGATTAAAGTTTGCAGTGCTGTATGGAAGACAATACCATCAGCTGCTGTCAGATGTATAATTCATTGCAGTTTTGCCATATAATTAGTCTTGTTCATAAAAAAAACAAATTCGTACAAAATGAGAACCTAAAAAACGCATTAAACTTTCAACAGCAGCAAAATTCTCAAACAATTCCTGCAGTCGCAAGTCAGTTGTTAACTTCAACCTTAAGGACAACGACGACGACGACGATTCCCATTGCTCTCTCCCTCTCGCTCGCTCTCTCTCTCTCTCTCTCTCTCTCTCTGCTTCCCCTCTAAACTCGACCTCCTGGACCTTCATAAATCTTCATTAACGTAGTGCGAGGTGCAAAGCGTTGAAAAGTGAAAATGCAGCGCCCTTAATGAGCACCGTTGAGTAATTAGCCAACATTGTGTGCGGCTTTCTGCTCTCAGACAGTCTGCCTTACTTACTCTCTCTCTCGCTCTTTTTCGCTCTCTTTCGCTCCCGGGTCAACACTCTGACCACACACTCACACTTACTCTCACACATTTTGTGAGCAATGCTTTATCAATTATTTATTGAAGTCTCCTCGCTTTTTTTCTTTACAGCGCCACAAGGACAAATAGCAAAAGTTGTTTTGGGTTTTTAGCGCTCTTGACTCTCAACGTTGTTGCACTTGCACTTAGCTCAGAAAGTGGCAAGAGCTGTGTTCTCTGAGTGCTCTACAAATTAGCTCATTAGTCACTTTTTTGTTCCATTAAATAACACAAGGTTTTTTTGTTCAATTGATTAACGAAATAGTTTCAACTCTTAACTAATATTTATTTATTAATTGTGCAGCACAGAAAATATTTATGTGCTCAGATGCGCATTCCAAATAAATGAACTCATTTGTCAATTTAATCTGTTTAACCAAAAAAAAAAAAAAAACAATGCACAGTGAATGCAACTAAGAAAGGAAAAGGCCCAATTTTAAAATGTTAACAAAATTTAAATTGAAAACAAGTAAGAAAGTGAAGTACCTGCTAGCCATTGTGAATAAAAGCAAAATATTACGGTATTAATTTAAAAATATACCAAAATAATATACCGAAAAAAATATTACTACTGCACTACATTCCAAATATACTATAGAGTGCAAAATATACCAAATTGTCAGCCATTATTGCCCATACAAAACCTTATGCAATTTTTATCTGATCAGGAATCAAAAGACTATAGTTTTTATTACACTAAATATAGCTTCAAAATTACTTGTTTTTCCTGGGGGCACAAAGTTAATATACCCTTGGATATCAGGTACAAAAAATCATGTTGGCTTTCGCTGTATAAATCTGTTAAAAATGTTCGGCTTTGTTTAAACCAAAAACCCTCAAACAATTTATCCGCTAACAGCAGCTGTTCGTCAGCGGAATTATCACTGTATATAGAGCTGATGTTTTGTTTGAAAACACCATCAAAACTTTATACATGCACTCAACAATTTTTATTCATTTGTTGTTCTTTTTTGTTTTGCTTTTTCGGTTGTGAACACACTCGTTTGTATTGATTAACAACTATTTTGATTTATGAAATTTGCTGTACATTCACCCACCCATGTATGGGTATGCATATGGAGCAAAAAAAAAAAAATTGAAGAACTCGTATATAAAATTCCGAAAATGTGTGCCGAAAACAACAACAATCAATGTGAAATGAAAATAGGGTAAATAAATATAATAAATATACGCCAGCCGCAGCAGGTTGTGTGTCAGTGAAAATAAAATGAAATAAAATTGATTTTTATTATTGTTATTATTATTTTTCATAAATTTTATGAATGGCTGACTACAAGTTGTCTGGCTGACTTGATGGCTACGCGACTGAATGGCGCTGAGCGAATTGGAAACACACACACAACGAAGCAGCGCAAGAACTATTCACAATGAATGAATAATTGACAAAGAAATTATTTTTAATTGAATACAAATTCACAGTTGAACGAATGCATACCACACCTGAATGTGAGGTACCCACATATCTACATACATATATTGTAACATATACATATATACACTTGCACAGCGCGTCGTCAATCGTATATCTGTACATATTGCATCAGTGTTTTAAGCACCACTCTTGCAGGCAGTGCTTTATTTTTTAATTGAAAACATGGCGGCAATTGGCCAGCACATTGCAGGCGTTGCAATAGGCTTATGGTCATGACAGTCTGGCCATGACTCTCACACACACACACACACCCCCACACACATACACACATACAAGCACATTTGCCGGCTTAGAGTGCGCCAGGAACAACACAAACAAATAGCAAACAACACAAAAGCCAAGTGCAGCTGCTCAATGGTAAAGTAAACAGGCGCCTGGCCCAGGCCAAAACAGGTTCAGTTTCAGCTTCAGTTCCAGCTTCCGCTTCCACCAACAACAACGTCTCCTAGTTGTTATCCTGGTGCTGTCTCTCTAGCCTTGGCTGGAGTTGTGCGCTACCATAACAAAGCGGCAATAAATGCCAAATGCAAACCACTTGCATGGACCAAAATATCTGGCCTTCCCCCTCTCCTTTGGAGCAATTCTAATTCCAACACGATTCGTTCGTTGCCACAGTCAAGTTGTAAATCTTTGATGCAGTCCAATGAATTTACAGCTGAGCGGCCAATTAAACAGCGTTGCTGTTGCTGTTCAAGTTGCTGTTGCTGTTGCTGCTTAAAGTGCGTTCTTGTGTTGAGAGCCAACACATAAAAGCGAAAGGCTTTGAATAGTCAATAGAAAAACTAGGTTACAATTACAGAGAAAACATAAAGTTGGCTTTGAGAGTTCCACAACATTTTTCTAAATCGAATCATTTGGTTTTTAACAATTAGTTGCAATTAAGTTAAACCACCCATAGTTAGGAATTTCCTTGTTTTACTCTTCATGTTATTATCTTATTATAATAATGGCTTAAGTTTTTTTGTCCTAAATTTCATTTTTAACTAGGTTACAATTACGAAAGATAAGTTGGCTTTTAGAGTTCCACAACATTTTCCAAACTGAATCATTTGGTATTTACATAAGTTGTGACTGCAAAAATAAAATTCTTTTTATAAGCCACCCATAATTAGAAATTTGATTGCCTTACTCATCAAGTTATTGCTTTATCATAATAATGCCTTATGTTTTTTTTATCCTAAATTCCATTTTTAACACAAATATCGCATAAATTCCCATGCGGTAAAGACACTTTAATGACAAAAATGGATGTGCTCCTTTTCCTGAGAATTCCCGGAGTACATAAATGGCTTGCTTCCAGAGCCGAGCAGAGCAGAGCAGGAAAAGCAGAGCAAAGTCGAGACGACAAAGAGGACTCTGGAGTGCGGTGTCTGTATGATGGCCCCCATATGTTGCAACTTGGCACACACATTGTGCCACATGTAAGCCCCATAATATATATCGATAATATTTCATTAGTCTTCCCGTGTCTTTTTGTGTGTGTGGCTGCGTCGAAGTGCGCACATAAATTTAGCGAAAGAAAATGCACTAGCAAATTGGAAAGTTGTGCCGTATCAGAGAGTAGTTGTTGTTGTTGTTGCCTCCCGTTTGTTTGGGGCCAAGAAAAACCATCATGCCGTTTACTTTCAATGGAGCTTAATGCAATTTTCCTCCTTTTTCGGAGTAAACTTAAAAATGGGAGGTGCATCTTGGCTTGGCTCAATGCAATTTCTCACGTTACAAAATATTCTTACTCTGCTGTGCTCTGAGTCGTTGGACAGCCAGCAAATGGTAAAAAGAAGAAGACGAAGACGAAGAAAGAACAATCTGACTTTCATGTTGTACGCAGAACGAATGCAATTTACTTGCTGCATGTTACGGGGCGTATACATGATGTCGACATTTGCCACTCTGGACTCTGCTAATTAGCTGCGAGCAGTTTTTCCCACTCTCTCTCTCTATCTCAAATGCTCGGCAATAGTTGCAAGTCTGCTTGCAACAAAAATAACAAGAACACAAACTGAATGACATATTTTTTCATTCCTTGTTTCTGCCCCTCATCTCTCCCTCTATTTCTCATTCTCTATATATTTTCTATTTCTTTTTGGTCGAAGAGAAGAGCACATAAAAAATCGCTTAAGTTAAGCGAAGCGTCAAGTCGTTTGCTTGGCTAGCTTACTGTCCCACCACAGGGGATTTGGCCAGTTAGCCACTCAACTGATCTGCTCATTCCCTCGCCAGAGATGCGCAGAATTGTTATGCAAATATTTGACAGTCTATAAAGGACGAGATTTACAGATTCTATAGGATGTAATGTCTATAAATGTCTCATGTTTGCTTCATGTTGAAATATGTTTTAACAACTACTTTAAACTTGTATCTAAATTTAAATCAAGTCACATTCCAAGCTCTATTCCTTCCTCTATCTAAAGTTTAATACTTGAAAGTAATCACAATAATTCACAGCTAAATACTGTGGCTTTGAAGCATAAAGATGGACAGAATTCCTATGCATATATTTGACAGTCTATGAAAAACATTTCTGAGTACGAAATTCACAAATTCTATAGATTGAAATCTTCACATGTGTCTCCTAAAAAAGTATAAGGAATGTTTGCTTCAAGCTGAAAAATGTTTTGAAAACGTGTTTGAACTTTTATGTAATTTTAATATCACAAAATTGTATTTATATTAAAAGCAAATCATATTCCAAATTCTAAAAATTTCTCTAACTAAAGTAATCACAAGAATTCAAATTCTCTTAACTTTTACGTAATTTAAGACCTCCAAATTGTATCTTAACTTCAAGCAAATCATATTCCAAACTCAACGATTTCCTCAAAGAAAAGTTCAGCATTTTAAAGCAATCATATTCTCCAGTCAAAGTCACAGTCACAAGCTAAATACTGTGACTTTGAAGCTGACTGGCTGTGACGCTCATCATTCGTTGCAGTCCAGTGGAAAACTAACCAACTGAAATGTTTTCTTTGACATGGTTGTGTCGGTTTATCGCGCCGCTTGTCAGCAGAGCTTCTGCTTTGCTTTTGCCTCAGCTCCAGCTACATCTTCTACTCCCTTTGCCTCGGTTACCATTTGTAACTTCTCTTCCTTTTACACACTTTGCTGTCTCAACTTTCAGTGCCTTTTATGCAGCAGATGCTGCTGCTGTTGCCTTTTGTTGCATGTCATTTACATTCGAAAGGGAGAGAGAGAGGGAGAGAAGGGATAGCCGCAATTTATTTGCACTTAGATAGCGGCCATTGAGGTGGAGCAGTCAAGAGAGGCAAAAGGTTAACAATGCATCCGCCAACCAGCTGGCAGCAGCAACATTGCGAGCTTATCTCAATGCACAGCTTAGCTGTGGTCACACCTGTGGCCAAATAAGAAACTGATTCGCTTAATTGCATCAAAATGCGAAAGTAATTGCAGCGAATGCAAGTTGTCGAAAATAAGCAAGGTAGCGCAAGATTTCATTGTCATTGCATACCAAAGTGCAATGCATTTTCATTATGTTAACGGGGGAATAAGAACAAAAGCAAGGCGAGCACACGAAAAACGCAATAGCATTTAAGAGCGTTGAACGACAATTGTCGTCTCCGGCTCCGGCTCCAGCTCCAGCTTGGAGCCCAACCCTAACTCCTCGACTGCAACAGCTTCTCAATTGCGACTCCGGCTACAACTGGTCTTAGCCTTCAGGTATGCAAATTCAATTTTGGAGCAGCGCGCATTGAAAAAACAGCAACATGCGTACAAAAGTCGCACGTGGCAGGTGAACAGAGCCAACAACCAACAAAAAGAAGAATATAAGAAAAAACAAATGGAGGTAAGCGAAAAGAAAAGAAAAGATCACAAGGCTAAAAGTGAGGCACGCCAGCACACAAAAAACACAATAAAAAAAACTCCTCAAATGACGGCTGCAATTGTCCCAGGAGCAGCTTGTGCAACCTCGCTATCCAGATGCGTTCACGTTGCTGTTGTTGTTGTGGTTGTCTGTGTGCAGTCACCGCCTTTGGCCAATGTGTTGCGGCGCAAAGTTAAATATTCACACCACCGCACACCTCGCTTCGCCTCGATTCAGCAGGAACTACAGCTGGCTGTCGTTTTGCTTATCTGCAGAAAACCGTTGCAAGCCCTTTTGGGCTCTTTAGGCAAATTGCGTTTACTTTGAGCTGCGCTCAGTGTTCTGCTCTCTCTCTCTCTCGCTCTGCCACCCTCTCTCTTGTGTCCGCTTTGAACAAATGTAGCTTTATTCTATATGTCGTTGAACTTATACTATCTGGGTCATTTCAGCTTATAGATCACCATTAAATTACTCAATTTTGCATTCCCACCTGCAAATCATTTTCAATCAAAATTAGTTACAATTTATGCTACATTATTTTGAATCTATATTCATTTCCAATTTGCTTCCCCCCGTCACATTGCATCTGACCTTTTAGTTATTTATTTCTTTAGTAAATTACTAAATTGACAATAATTCTTGACTATTCAATACTGAATTCTCTCTCAAGTCATTTGCCATCATCATAAAGTTCAATTTAAGCAGCACCTTTTTTGAATATAAATAAAATAAGTTTCAATTTAAAATACATTATTTTTAATCCATATTCATTGCTAATTTGCTTTCCTCCGTCATAATGCAACTGAATTTTAATTACCTAGTTTATTAAACATATTAAACATTAAAAGCATATTAAACACTTAATTCTCTCCAAGTCATTTGCCATCAACATAAAGTTCAATTTAAACAACATCTTTTTTGAATATAAATAAAAAAAGTTTCAAATTAAGCTACATTATTTTTAATCCATATTCATTTCTAATTGGTATTCATCCGTCATAACGCACTTGAATTTTAGTTACCTAAATAAATAAAATAAATAGCAAAGTGTTCAATATTTTTAGAGCATATTAAATACTTAATTCTCTCTCAAGTCATTTGCCATCAACAAAAGTTTCAATTTAAGCTGCATCTTCTATTAAAATATATCTGTAATAAGCTTTTCATTTTCTTTTTGTTGGTAACTATTAATTCATTGTCATTATAACATAGCTTAAAGTTGTATAATAAATCTCAAAATTGTCGAATTTTATCGTTTTTCTATTTAGGTAATGAGAACTGCATTCAGTTTGCTATTTGAACGGGAATCCCTTTGAAAATCGTAGCAGGCAAAAGCGAAAGCTAAAGCAAAAAAAAAAAATTTAGCATGAAATTAATGTTGCGTAAGGTATTTCCAAATCATTGATTAAGCAGCCAGCATTAAATAACTTTGCAGCGTGTAACGTGTAACGTGTAACGTACAACGTGGCGTATGAGTGCTGCGCGAAAATTTCGCCAGTCAGCCAGTCACAATGACAGCTGCTACAATTGCATAGACGGAGTCAACTCGCCTCGCCTCGCCACGTCTCGCCTCATATCGGATTTAGGCATTTTTGTTGCCCAGTCTGGGTGTGTGCGTATGTTTGTGCAGTCGTGTGTTATTTTGTGTAAATTATATTGCCAAAAGATGCAAAATTAGCCAAATAATAGGTGCCTAATGTGCTGGAAAGCTGGCAAGCAAATTTAATGGCAAATCCTTTTCCCCGATGAAAACATAAAACGTGGCCACTAAACGAAACAGCCGCCAGCATTACATTAGCAAATTGTGGGGGAACGCTTTGCAATTCACTAATCAAACATAACATTGAACTACTGAACATCGAATGGGGCTCATTGTGTGCAGTGGAAAATTCACAAACATAACGGTAATAGCTACTTATTTTCTTATTGCCTGGCTGGCTAATAGAAATTCTATTTTTCATCGCAAGTCTGCTAAATGAATTCAAGATGTATACATTTTTATACCCGCTACTCATTGAATAGAAGGGTATGATAACTTTATGCCTACAGGAAATGTATGGAATAGCCAGAAGGAGGCATATCCGGCCCCATAAATACAAAATCAACTAATAGTATTTATTATTCCTAAAAATTTGATTGCAAACATTGTAGAAGATATCTAAGAAACACATTATTCGGAATACGCCTTCTTACTACTGGTCTTAGTTGCTTTGGCTGACAATTTGGTATATTTTGTTTCTATGGTATATTTTGAGTGAAGTACTATATCAATTAAAGCCTTCGGTATATTTTAGTATTACTGTATATATGGTATATTTTGAGTGTAATATTATATCAATATACCGAAACCACTATTTAGTATATTGAGGTATATGAATTTGGTATATTTTAGTATTTTGGTGTCTACAATATATTTACAATATATATACCGAAAAGAAGTTTTTGGAACTTTGCAGAATATTAATTTTGTATATTTTAAAAATAATACCGCACTGTTTTGCTTTTATTCAAAATGGGTAGAGGGTTTCGCACAGTCAGGCACACTCTTCTGTAATTTTCTAGATGTTTTTTCTTTTATTTAAGATGTAACCGGTTTGTTGTTTTCAAAGAGTTGCTGCGTTGAATGTCGACGAAAGTAAGCGCAACAGCAGCAACAACACAAATTTGTAGTCAGACATAGTCAATAGGACAAATTTATTGGCAATTTTTGGGATTTGCCGACTCTGCTTCAGCATTGATTGTGCGAAATTGCAAATCAAACATGACTAAGGGACACATTCTAACACAGATATCGGAGAGAAACACAGTAAGAAAAATAGAGAACGAGACTGAGAGAGAGAGAGAGAGAGAGAGGAAGCAGGAGAAAAGTGCTGTGCACACATACAAATGGAAAATGTAAATAAATAACACAAAACGAATAGAGAAAATTGTTCCGATGGAGTGGCGTATTGGAAAACATGCAAAAGAAAAATATTTCACTGCATCTCATCGTCAAGTGTAGAAGCCTTGCTGTTAGGTTGTTTTTCTTGTTGTTGTTGTAGATGCAACACACAGCTGTTGACTCCCTCAAAGCTGGCTTCTCTTACTGCTTCTGCAACGTTTCCCTTGTCAGTTAAAAGCCTTTTACTGTTATTGCTCAATACAACAAAACTGTTTTGTTACAAATATAATATTTATGCATAGTTTATAACATTTGTTGCTTTGCTTGTCTTTTAAGCAAATTAGAATACAGATTTTTGCTTTGCAACGCCAAACAGATTGCAAAATTTATGAAAACATGTGGCTGAAAAACTGTTTGTTTACCAACACTTGAAGAGGCTTAAATTTCAAGTAATCTTTGGAACTACAGAAACATTTCAAATTTCATACGAGGGTCAATCGACACATAATAATAATAATATAAAACCAACTGCTCAACGAAAATAATAATTGACAAATAAAAATATCGTTAAAATAATTGAATTAACATCTTGCATATTCGTGCAATTATATTTTCTATGGATTTCTTAATAACGATGTCAGTTAATTATTGATCAACCCTTCTGGACCTTACTTAACTGCTGTCGACTGACATTTGCAACATTTGCAACGTAGTAAAGAATACTTTTAATGGCTCATAATTAACCATTTCTCGCATTATACATTTTAATTGGTGGCATTCAGTGCATAAGCTGCTTTACTGACCACAATTCCTCCAACGAGCCAATAAAGCAAATTAAAATACAAGCTACACATACTGAAGAGATCAAAAAAAGCATTTTCTTCATCTTTTAAGCCAATTTAAGCTACAGAAAACGTGATACATATAAGTATATCAACTTTTTTTTGATTCTGTATAAAGGCAGCATTATTTTACAAGAGGTTTGCTCTTTAAAGCCAATGTAAACTGTAGAAAATATGATATTCATATTATCCTTAAGAGAGGTTTGCTCTTTTAAGCCAATTATAACTATAGAAAACGGAATACTCTATTTTCGACTCTGTATCATGTATTTCTATAGAAAAACATATCAAACAAGATTAGTTTTTAAGTTCCACATTTGAACTCTTGATAGGTAATCTTTAACGTTTAAAGCGGCTAACCGAAAGAATTCGTTTGTTTACTTATTAACCAGACACACTTAAAAACACAGAGATAACCCGAGGCGCTTAAAAGTATGCTACACTTAACAAAAATCTTGCAGTTTCAAGTTGCCTTGTGCATGCGCATTGAAAGCACTATGCATTTGGTTTTTGTGGACTCTTTTTGTAGTTATTTACTTATTCTTTCATTTTTGTTGTATTTTATTATGCTTAATAAAAAAATGTATGCACAAAACGAGAGAGAAAAACATAAATAAAATGCAAAGAAACCCGCCCGCAAGCAGACATAACTAACACTGAAAAGTGAGCAAGAATACAACAAGAAAAAAAACAGAAAGAAGAAGCGGGAAGAAATAATACCCCGGAAAATGATGGAAGCGTACGTGTGTGTATATGGTAAGTTTAGTCCAGGAGTATATATATATATATATATATGTATGTAAGCTTACATACTTATAATATAAGTAAATATCTTAGTTTGTGTGGCTGAAAACCCTTGCGGCACTTTCGTACATGTGTATGTGTGTGTGTGTGTGTGTGTGTGTACTTAGCACATGTTTGCTTGTGTGTGTTCACATGTAAATTTGCGCATGCATTGTTGCATTTGTGTAGATTTTGTTGCCTGCAGCGCAACATTTGGGAATTAAGCTTTAGGTTTATTAAGCACGCTCTTATTTTTCCTTTTTTTGCTCGGCAAGAGAATGTTAATTAGCCCATAAAGCATGTGATTTAAATACATTTTAAATCGCAGATTTACAATTTAATATGCTGTAATGAAGTTCGTCGAAGTCGAAGATACAGAAAGCAGTTCAATAGCTTACAGACTGCTCTGCAATTGACCCATCAAAGTAAGCGAAATGGTTAAGATAAAGCATGGCGTGTGCATTCATAAAATCGTCAAGTGTATCACAGTTCAAAGAACTGCAACTTATCGTAATCAAAAGCAGAAATCCACAACCCAGGAATCTGTACAATTTAACCTGTATGCTGAATACATTGAATTCTCACAACACACTTTTTTCCCATGTGGCGCCAGCATTCGCATTAAATTTACCACATATTCGTATTCGTATTCATATTTACACAAACACACATTCGTATTCACATTCACATTCACATTCGGTTGCATTTTGCTGGTAGCGCAATTTCTTATTTTATTTTATTGCATTTGCATTCGACATTCTCTCGTCTGCTGGTGCCATCTCTTTCTTTCCTTTAGCTACTGCTCCTTAACTGTTGCTGTTGCATCATGTTGAAATGTTGCTTCGACAAAATTCCGTTCTCCTTCTTCTCCTTTACCTTCTCCTCCTTCTGCTTGTCACTTTCTTTCATTCGTCGCATGTGTTTTGCATTTTCTGTGGTTAAATTTACACTCGTGTTTGTGTTCGTGTGTGTGTGTGTGTGTGAGTATTTGTCAATGGCAGTGTGTGAATTAGTGTGTTTGTGTGTGTGTGCGCATTAACACATTATTGTTGTTGCTGTTGTTGTAGCTGTTGTTGTTGTTGTTGCTGTTGTTGTTGCTGTTGTTGTTGCTGTTGTTGATGTTTTAACATGCACGCTAAAAACTTAACGAAGCGAAATCTTTTTTTTGCTTGTTGCATTTCATTTTTGCATTTTATGCCAATTTTTTCCCACTCTTGCTTCTCTTTTTGTCCTCTGTCTTGCTCCCTTTCCCTCTCTGTCTCTCTCTCTCTCTCTCTTTCTCTTGTGTTCTTTCTGGTTGCTCCCTCTTATTTATGCTTAATTCTACTCCACGCGCGTCGCTTTTGTCTTTTATTCGGCATTTCATACATATGTAATTGTAAAATTCGTGTGTGCCACAAAAATGAGGCAAGCGAGTGAGCAGAGAGTGCCAAAAAAGTGCCACGACTAACAAATACTCTGCACAGCTGAGAAAATTTCAAGTACGACTAACAAATGCTTTGAAAATTTGATAAAATGTAAAATGTTAATCAAGACCAATTTAAAATATGATTGAAAAACACTTTGACACTTCATTTTTTTGGAATTTCGAATTATAAATTGTCATCAAAGATCTTTATAATTGAAAGGAATCAACTCTCCATTACTTCCTTCAGCCAATAGGGTATTAAGGAAAGGACAACAAGACAGTGTACAACTTGTTTAGCAGCTAATATTTGTTGGCTTTGACTGCGAGTCGAGACGGTAGCTGAAATGTGCTAGCCACAAACTGTTATCCACACGATGTATGCATGCAACATCAACATCAGCAGCAGCAGCAGCAGCAGCTGAGGAACAGCAGGAGCACTTTATCGAGCCAATGGTCGACATATCCAGTTAAGGAGCGACTCCAGAAATGGAAATTTTCAAACTAATGTAGACAAGTTTGTTGTTGTCTCTCTGTTGCTTGTAATTCTTTTTTGCTGTTTGCCGCTTGTTTGGCTTGTGGTTGTTGCATCCCTCCCCCCTTCCTCCCGCTAATACTTGACGCTCGACCACGCCCAGTACCATCCCCCTCGTCGATGGTTCTTTCGCTTCCTGCTGTCAGGACGTTTTGTTAGTTTGTTGCCTTTATGTGTGGATGCCACTTTTAAGTCTCTGCCTGTCTCTCTCTCTCTCCGTTTGTACTTTGATTGCTGGCCTGCCCCGCCATTACCTCACACACAAGTGTCAATCACAAGTGCATGCTAGTTGCAAGCACTACAAGGTGGCAAGCAACCAACAACCAACAACCAACAACCAGCAACCAGGTAAGCCAACCTTCTTTCCCAGGTAGTTCACTTGCCATTTTCTATTGCGTATTTTGTGCATGTCCAGCTGTGAGCTGTCAGTTATGTTGTTACAGCTTTATGCTTTGTTTTTCGCATTTGCTACTTTTCTATAAATACCCACAATAAGGACGCTAAGGATAATGTGTGTGTGTGTGTGTATGTGTGTGTGTGTGTGTGTGAAGAACTACAGTCTGAAATTATTGCAATAGAAATGAAAGCAGATTTCTTAAAGCTTTGCAACTCTCTGTGAAAATTTGTTTGTAAAATTTCAAAACTGATTTAAGCTGGTTTTGCTTGGCCAAAGTGCACTACACAAAATCTCTCTAATGGAATAGCGCAACATTTTGCAAATACTTTTTGTTTTGTAGCAGAAGAATCCGCTTAGTGTTTTCCCCATTGCAAAATGCAAATTCAAATTATTATTGAATTTGAAATTATGAAATTGTACAGCGCGTAAATAAGTAATTATAAAGTTGGCACTTAAAATTTGCAAAAAAAAAAAAAAAAAAAAAAAACCAATGCCAAAAATTGAAATGAAACAAAAACGAAGGTCGTTTTTAATTTCAATTTCACTCAAATATGTATAACATGCTTTTTGTGCGTAATTGAATACAGAGCATAACATTATTATTAAGCGTCATTGCAGCGAAAATGCAATTCGGAAAATGTCCGCCACATAGTTTTGGGTCGATTTTGCAATGAACGGGCTTTTGTTTTGACCCTTTGGGCGTTGTTTTGCAGGTGCACTTTGCATCAGCGTAATCTCAATCAATAATAAATTTGCATAAATATTAAATGCCATTTACTTTTCAACGCTTTTCGATTGACTGCAATTTGGGGTTATGCCCTAATGCGATTCAATGCGATGCATTTATGATTTAATGCGATTTCAAAGCGATATTCAAGCATCTACTGACCGCTAGATGACGCCATCAAAACTGTAAAAACAGCAAAAAAAAAAGGACACGAAATTGCAAACATTTACATGCAAACGGCAAACGCTTTTATAAAAGCAAGCATAATATTATGTATTTTTTTTAGTGCTATCTCGCTGCAAAGGTGTAAACTGTGTAGCTTATGTATATGGACAAAGCGCAGCGGGCGATTCTCCCCCCTCTCATCCTTATGCCTCGTTGTCGCTGTCGTTCTCGCCAGGGTTTGCTTAATGTCTTCTTTATTATACGAAATTTATCACCGAAACTGAAATTGGCCTGGTTGGCTTGTCGCTGCTCCTCGCTTAGCTAAGGCAAAGCAAAGGACAGCAAAAGCAAAAGCAAAGCGAAAGAAAAGCTTGCACTTTTTTCTGCAGCAATGTTGGCTACATAAACTTGCTCACACCCACATCCACATGCAGGCACACACGCACACACATATGAAGGAGGAAAAACATGGCTTATATCCTTTATGGTGACAAAAGCAAACACTGACACACACATAGACAGACAGACAGAAGCGTAGACACTGTAACAGACACACATGCTTCTTCACTCCCTCAAGATTAGCAGAACAATCACTAACACACACACACACACACACACCCTCACATTTGTATGTACATATCAAATTAATGTGTGGGTTTTGTGCTAATGAACGACGCCTATATATATATACACATATGTATATACATCTATATATGTTCATAGTGGATGTATGCTGACGCTGTTTTTGAATTATAGCATAATTTTTGCCACCCGCTTTGCTGGCGACATTTCTTTTTTTTTTTAATGTTTGCTCGTAAATTGTTCCAGCAAATTTATACTATGTACAATATATTCTAGCATAAGGATTAAGTTAAAAAAAAGATACTGAGTGCAAAAAAAAAAAGTGAAACAAAAACTATGCAAATATTTGTGCATAGCAAACTTTTTTTTTCATCAGCTTTCCTTCAGTTTTTGCAGCTCTGATTTTTTCATTTTAGCCACTAAATGTTTTAATAAAATGTGTGAAGCTTATAATGGTGCAAGGGTAATGTCCATCGACCACAAGAAAGGTACGCCACTCTCTCTCTCACTGGTTGACCAACAGAAAGTGTATCAAGAATGAGATACAAAGGTTTTTAAAAAACGCATCACTGTAGAAAGTTTAAATTTGCATTTGGTACAAATTAAATATATAATTCAAATAAAATGAAAATGTTAAGCGTGCGAAAGAGCTGTTAAAAGCATTCGATTCGATGTGAAATTTTTGCTAGTTAAAATTTTTTCATATTTATGTGCTCCTAAAAGAACGCAATTTGAATTAAAAAAATACTCGATGCACGAACTTACAACTAAAAGTATGTGATACAATCTGCATATGCAAAATACAAAACTCATTGAATACTTTTCGGCGCCAAACTCATCTAATGCAATTTGAAAATTTATACCATCCTAAAAGTATGTGTTAAAAAACTTTGGTAAGAAACCCAACTAATCCAACTGGAGTATGTTTCACCATAGCAAGCAGTTCAAGTCCAAAGCAAGTAGTACATTTGCTCTCCTACATAAGCTCGATGATGGAAATGTACGGTTATAGCTCAAAAAAGCTTTTTTGTCCAAGCAGCGCACTTGGCATTGTTATGACAATTTTCAAATAAAATAATGAGACCTTTCACTTACCTTTCGTAAATTTAACTTTTATAATAACCAACAATGCCGTCAATATTATGCAGGTTTTCATTTTGGTAAAATCACATACAAATTTTTAAATTATTCACTACAAGCACTTAATACACTCACGAGCGCGACGCGACGCGACTACACTCGATATGATTACCCCCGGCAGTAGTAATCATAGAGGTAACGAAACTGTTTACCTAAATCGAAACGAATTAAGCTACTCCGTTGAGCGTATTTGAATACATTTAAGTATTAAAACTTCGCACAAAAAAAAAAAACATAAACAAAAAACCAAACGATTACTTAATAAGTAATACTTATCACTGACTGCGCACAATTTAATGCTAACTGATATTACACGCAAATCGTCCGATATTTTGCTGACTGATACGAGACTTAAGCTATTCTAGTTGCTCCGCAGGATGTAGCTTTTATTTATAAGAAGCGTACACATATAAATCTTACAATTATGTATTCTCACTTCACGTATGAATGTTAATATATATATTGCATCGCTTAGCACATTAAAACTGATTCCAATACGAATTAATTAACGAAAACGAAGCATTTACCAAAGCCAACCGCGCGAGCGCGTTTTACCGTTAACCGTGACAAGGGGTGCTGCGGCAAGCAGCAAGTCGCACTTGCTTTGCGACTTTGTAAAAGTTACAATTAACTATTATGCACTTTTGTATAATATTTTACTTGCTTTACGTAACAATTGACTGATTTTAATAAGAATATAATTAAAAAAAACTGAGAATATAATTAAAAAAAACTGAGCATTTAACTTTTGGAAAACCGACCGACGCGCACTGTAAACTTTTTTCACTGTAATGGCGGCAACACAACTAAAAGGACTGAGTCTACGATAAATTTGTGAAACTATCCTGACTCGATATATCGAAGTACAAATTTGGGCCGCCAGATGGAAATTAAAATGATCGATGATAAAAAGCAATCGATAGTTGCAATCCAAATAAGCGACGGTCACATTCGTGTATGCGCTTAAATAACGGCGTTCTGCATACAGCTGAAAATCCTATAAGAAAATAATAAATATACATTGAAATGGAGCTACGCAGTAATAGCAAACATTTAATGGAACTGCTCAAGTCCTACGGCGCGTACGAGGATGGCATGGAACTGGAGGAAATGAAACAAGTGGCCCAAGCAATGGAAATGTCGGCAGTCTCCACAAATGCCATGGAATGTTTGGATCTCGAGCGCGCCCTCTTTGTATGTTGTTGTTATTGTTTTGTAAATAATATGTTATATTTTATATGTAATACATTATTTGTAGGAAAGCGAGTTTGACTTTCGCATGTCAAGCAATTCAACAATGATTGCTGACCCAGTGTTTTCGTCATCAACATCGCCATTAATGGAATCCTTTATCGGCTGTCGCAGCTTCGATCGCAACTGCGACAGTCCACCAACTAACCCCATCCATATGGAAGTTCACGCTGTGGTGCATCATGAGCTCAACTGGAGTCCAACTGCTGCCGTTGCTGTTCGTCCACTCAAGCGACATAGCAACGAAATCGTGGCCAGTGACATGCAAAACCCCAAACGACAGCTGCGCAATGTCGAAGCTAATTTAGGTGATGCCACGCCCATTTCTATGACCAGCTCTGATTCGGGAGTATGTGACGAGATTGGTACACTCTCTAGCATCGCATCCAGTGATCAAAGCACAATGCCATCTATTGGCGAGGTGCCAAGTCGCCTCTTGATCAGCACAAGCAGCGCTGCCGTCTCTACGGACTTTTCCAACTGCATCGATAGCAGCAATCTTTAAAACACTAATTTTGTTAACTGCTGCCAATCAAGGCTGTGCCTTTATTGATTATTAATACATATGTATACGTCATTCCATTAAAATAGAAAACGTGATGGAACCCTTGGATGTTTTGTCTTAGCAATTGCTTCAGCGACCAGTCGGTCAATCTGATCGCGCATCTCCATAAATGCTCCCTCATCCAAACGATTGCTTACTAACTGCGCCGATATCTCTGTGAAATATTGCGTCACATCCAGTGGTCGTACCGTTAGTGTCTCCATTGGCTCGCGTAGCCTTTTCATATTTTTTTCAGCGATACGACTCTTGGGAGTGCGTCGGCCAACTAAAATTGGTGTTGGGACTTTAGTTTTGGATGCTTGACGACTGCGTGGTAGCGTAATTGGCGAAACAGACTTCTCCGGCTTGCTACGGAACGATGAGCGTAAGCGACGACTTGGTATCTGCTGCTCTTGCACCACTAGAGTTGATTCGCGAACATTCCGGCTCATAGCTGGTGGATCATTATTACCAGCAAGCTGAATGCTGTGTTCATTGGGATCAACCATTTCAACCTTATTGTCGACAGAGTCCTTCCAAATATTGTAATCAGATTCGGCGTTACCCTCATTCGACTCAAGTTCATCTTTAATCTCCAATAGAATGTTATTCTCAGCTGGATATGAAAATTCATCTGCTTGTTTTGCTGCAGTTTCCTTCAGTTTTGGTGCATACCCGCTAAAGAATAAAAATCAATTAATGAAATGTTTTTTTTTTTTTTACATAAACTAAACGGACTTCTCTGACTTGCTACGGAATGATGAGCGTAAGCGACGACTTGGTATCTGCTGCTCTTGCACCCCTAGAGTTGATTCGCGAACATTCCGACTCATAGCTGGTGGATCATTATTACCAGCAAGCTGAATGCTGTGTTCATTGGGATCAACCATTTCAACCTTATTGTCGACAGAGTCCTTCCAAATGTTGTAATCAGATTCGCCGTTACCCTCATTCGACTCAAGTTCAACTTTAATCTCCGATAGAATGTTCTCCTCAGCCGGATAGGAAAATGCATCTGCTTGATTTGCTGCAGCTTCCAGTTCTGGTTTATACCCGCTAAGGAATAAAAATCAATTGAAGAATTTTTTTGTTTTGCATAAAAAAGAACTTACAGCAGCTGATCTATGTAATGAACATTTTGGGACCAATCTTCCCCTTCTCCATCCTCTTCATCGGAAGTAATGTCATCTAATTCGGATAATTCGCCATTATTGTACCTTAATTGTGAGGCATACATAAATTATTAATGCGCATTACAACGGTTTCTTTTACATACTCATTTCCGTTTTGAGGAATTTGTTGCTCTCCATCGTCGTCGCCAACAATGTGCGGCACTTTTGGTAGATATGCCCTGAATATGATTTATGATTGTTAATTTGTTAAATGCACATTTTTTAATACTTACATTTACACAAAACGTCGTGCTCCTCTGTCAAATGTCTTCAAAGAAAAGGTAAGCGTTATTTTGATCAGTATATTTATAAGTGCTGCAAGTCGATAGACTTTGAGTGTTGTATAACGGTTCGATTATCCATTGTTATCGATTGTAATCTAAAGTGTTAACACTTATGTGTAAAAATCGAAAATGTATAAATATTTGAAAAATATATTTAATATAAACAATTAATATTTCTAAAAATGTAACAAAATATATATTAGATATGTTCGGTTTAGTTTTCACAGTAATCGCACTGTTCACCACCAGCTTCGTCACAATTACAGTACGCGACATCGGGCGCTATATCAGATGCTAAATCGTCCTCCCCCAAAATAACGCATCTCACATTCCTTGGATACTTTACCATAACCAAGGGTCGCCCATCCTCATCTGTAAGCCCGGCATGATCACAACCATCACCTAGATTCTGGCGTTGTAGTATGTACTTTGTGAAACAGCACAGACAAATCTGTAGATTCAGTTGTTCAATAAAAATCGAAATTTTTATTTGTAGAACTCACCAAAAACTTTAAGGCCAATAATAATAACAACAGCAGAATGTAAAAGTAACGCCACACAAAGTCAGTGAAAACAGGCAAACATCCATTCGTGTTTATCGAATTGATTGTCAGTGTTGGAAAAGGCTCTTGCTGTCCATCCAGCATATAATTTTGGGCGTTATTATCATGAAGTTTCTTCTGGCAGGCAAGGGGAGCTAGGACGGATTTCCTTGTGCAATTACTCTCTTGCCTTGGCATCCAGTCCGCCTTCATCCAATCTCTGTAGTTGTGAACACCACAACACTGCCTTCGCAACTGCAGACCATCCCATAAAAGTTTCCATTCCGGGTTGGAGTAATACTCATCAATGCCGCGAAATAGCGAAGTTTCCGCCGCATTTTCCAGCACATCGATGTTATAATATACATTCCAAAGGGTGCCAAATCCCGATGATATAATTATACAGCAATAAAAGAGCCAAACGGATATCATTAATCGAACATTGGGGGTACAACGTCGTTTCCACAAGCGATTCCACAGCGAGAGACTGCAAAGGAAGCTGACAACAAGTTGGGCACCAAAAATGTAAATGTTGAAGAGATAACTGAAGAGCAGGTTGTTTTCTATATCATCCAGATAGTCAGCCAAAATCCACTGGTAGATAGCTGTTACGATAATAATGAGCAGCCCGGTAACGGCCTCGAATATTAGCAGCAGTGCAATATATACGGAGGCTTTGCGAAGAGGTTGGCGCATTTGGTCATCTTCTTAATCAGGTGCGGTTTGTGGATTTGGTTTTCTCTCAACTTTCGATAAACAATGTAATAAATCGAAAATCAAACTTCGTTTGAACTGACTTTTATTTAAAAGGCTGCGGAATTCAAAATCTTATTGTTTTTCTATTTGAAAATGTTATCCGCGGTTTGGCAAAACAAACTAGAAGAGCAACACTGGTTCGTTAGCACACCAACGCTGTTATACTCGAAATGGCACTTTAACTTAACAGAAGCCACTTGAGCCTAACAGTCGCCTTCTGCATTTTTGAGTTTCAAACTGATGCTCGGGTGAATTAAAATGACCGTTACTTACCCGCTTCACTTTTGCATCCTCCTAAAAAAAAATTATTATTGTATAGTAAAATTATATTATTATATATATATATAAAATTATTGTATTATAGATATAGTGTCTATTTAAAATGGCGCGTAAATTTTAAATTTTGAATTACTCTATGAAAGTGTAACCAAGTTGCAGTTCACGTTTTTTCTTAAATTTAGTTGCTTAAGGTCACTCTTTGGAAAGCTTCAGAAAGCTCTATTTCCATGAAAAATGTCTAAATTAAGCCGGCTTCATTGAAGTGATAAGAACGATTCGAGAGAGAACGAGAGCATCTGTAAAACTGGAACAACAAACAAAGATCGGAAATTCTTGTCATCTGACTGTCATTCATTATTCAATATTGTGTGCGGGCAATACTAAAATGTTTGCCTTTCTCTGTGGAGCTTTAATATTATTGGCCTTTGAACCTGGCTTATCTGCTGCTGAAGTGAAATTCAAATATGCCATCAAAGAATTTTCGGTGCCGCTGGATCATTTCAGTTTCCTGAGCAATGCCAGCTTTAATATACGATATCTCTACAATGATTCATATGCCGACAAGAGCAATGTGGAGAGTCCAATATTCTTCTACACTGGCAATGAGGGCGACATCGAATGGTTTGCCCAGAACAGCGGCTTCGTCTGGGAGCTGGCTGCCAAGTTGCGTACCGTGGTCGTGTTTGCCGAACATCGCTATTACGGCAAGTCGATGCCCTTTGGCAGCGATACATTCAACAGCAGTAAACCGGAGCATCTTGCCTACTTTACGGTCGAACAAGCATTGGAGGATTATGCCATGTTGATAACCTACTTGCGTGGCGGACGTCAGTTGCCTGTTGTCGCATTTGGTGGATCCTACGGTGGCATGTTGTCGGCCTGGTTCCGCATGAAGTATCCGCACATTGTTATTGGTGCTCTGGCTGCCTCGGCACCAATTCTACAATTCCCGGGACTGACGCCTTGTGAGATCTTCAATAGGATTACGACAACCGTTTATGAGACCGCCTACAATGCCAATTGCAGCGCGAACATTGGCAAATCTTGGAAGGCATTTGAAACCTTGGCTGCCAACGATGCGGGCAAGAAACAGCTAGGCGACCTCTTTCACTTGTGTGATCCCATTAAGAACACCGATGATTTGAATGAGTTCTTGGATTTCCTCGAGGATGTCTATGGCAATCTGGCCATGGCCAACTATCCCTACAATTCCACGTTTTTAGCACCGCTGCCTCCAAATCCGGTGCGTCAGTTGTGCTTCTACTTGAAGGATCTGCACCAGAAGGATGACGATTTGATCAAGAGCATGGTAAGTGCCTTGGCCGTCTATACTAACTACACTGGCACTGAGAAGTGTGTCGACTACAAGTACTCAAAATCTGGTAGCACGCTGGACAACAAGGGGTGGGACATACAGACGTGCAATCAAATGGTCATGCCCTTCTGCTCCAACAGCAGCGACACCATGTATCGCACCAAGGACTGGAATTTGAAAGACTTCTCCGAGAAGTGCTATAAGAAATACCAACTCACACCTAAGCCATACGATATTGAGCTGCGCTATGGTGGCAATAATTTAGAGGCGGTCAGCAACATCATCTTCAGCAATGGTCTCCTCGATCCCTGGAGCGGTGGCGGTGTTCTCCAGGCACCCAACAATCAAGTGCATGTCATCATCCTGCCGGAGGGTGCCCATCATTTGGACTTGCGTCAAAGTAACCCATTGGATCCGCCATCTGTGGTCGATGCTCGTCAGAGGGAAGCTGCCATCATTGCGGGATGGATTAACGAAGCTTAAGGCTTTGAACATACTTCCTCTCTTACTTTTTCAATTTCAATTATTGCTATTCGGAAATAGTTATGATAATATATTTTCTTATACGATAAACAAACCGTGCTGTTTTTTGAATATATATCGTTTATAAAATAAAACATGGTAAATATATTTTTAATATTTCTTTAATATATGCATAAAGGTACAGTTGTTCACAAGAAAGCAAATCTTATAAAGTACAGAAGCAGCAAAACACACAAAAGTTTAACATTTAATTCAACTTAATTAAAATATAGTATATCGTATAAACTTAATAAATAAATATTTATGTATTTTCTCAATAATTGCTCGTAGGCATTAAATAATAAAAAATATAGTTTATAAGGCAAATAGAATAAGGATTATCAAAAAATATTAACAACGAAAGTTTAGTTTTATGTTCTGAATTCTTTTCATTTTTCTTATTTTTTTATAGCTGGATGGATAACTTTTTCCATTTATATATGCAATTTTTTCAACATTTTTCTCGTTTGCAATTTTTTGCAGATTTTTTTCAATTTTTTTTACGCAACTCGAAAATTTTCTTTAGGAAAATTGATTTTTGTTTTAGTTTTGGTTTAGCACCGGCATAGGACACTTGCTTCGATTATTTTTTGTTCAATTCTCCCATTTCACTCGTTTACTCCAGCAACAGTTATTTTAGCTGATTGACTAAAGTTTTTAGTTGTTTGTCTATGGTACGAATTTTGGAAATGAGTTCAGGAATGCTTAAAGGTTTGAAAATCAAATGCTTCACAAGATGTTAGATGAGAGTCACCTATGTGGCTGGTGTTGTTAATGAGAAACTTCTGCGGGGTATAAGCCATGGGAGAGAAACTTGGCTTATTGCAGAGCAACTCACACTCTCTGTGACAGCATTGTGACTATCTAGCGCTAGGAGAACTATGCAAAAATCCAATCTCGCCGGGGTAACTGCAACGTCCTGAGTTTGGGAGATGAACGTGCAGCAGCTCAACAAGATATTGGAGTTTTGCATAGTACTCCTGGCATTTGGTCTATGTGGGTCATGGTTTGTCTTGTGGCTAGTCCAATCGGCAGTTAGAGGCTTGAAGCTAGATGATTCTATGCAAAAATGTTCCACGAAAATTGCATAGAATCATCCAACCTCAAGTCCATGTTGCTGGACTTCGTCGCGAAAACTGAGTATAAAAAATTTCGTGTGCGTATTTCGTTTTGTCTGTCAGCTTAGATATTATATACAAAATGTTGGGCTTTCTATATAGTTTTTTTCTTGGGCATAAGGATATTATATAGTTATATAAATGTTTGCTGTGCAAATATATATGTATAATGTATATATCTCGTTAATATATATGTATATATAAGTATTTTTGTAAAAGTGTTTCTTTCGTTACTTGTCGTTAGTTTCATTTTGTTTTTGATTTTTTAGTTTTTTTGTTTAGTGTTTCTTCTCGTCGAGTTTTGTTTTGTTTTGTATGTACACAGAAGTATATTGTTTGTAAGTATGTCTCTAGCTACCCAACAAAAATAAAAAATACACTCTTCAATAATGTGGAAAATTACAAAAATTTACATGACATTACATTACTTGACGCAATCTATGCGCCTTACAACTTGTACAAGAATTTTGCATATGCGTTCTGCGTTTTATAGTATATAGTATCATATCATATCATATTATCTTTTCTTTTTAAAGGCATATTCGTGTTGTTGATTTCATTTCTATTCTCTGTTCTGTTTTCCACACTCTGGTACATTTACATTTTCGTTAGTTTTTACATTTATCATTTGTTGGTTTCTTGGTTTGGTTTTATTCTGTTTTTGTGATTTTACTGTGAATTTATTGCACTAATCCAAGGGCAACCTGACGCGGACACAACTCGTTTATTATGTTGGTGGCGGTCCGTGGGGATACGACAACATTGGCTCCAGGCTGCGGGCAAAGGTGTTTGAGAACATGCAGGTGTAGTCCTCACCGTGGGGCACCAGGGTTGCCACACCTAAAAGCAGCAACATTAGCGCCTGAATGGGCAGCGAGGCACGTGCAACGCGTCCTAGGAACCGAGCACCTTGCGCCAGTACCGTGGTATTGATGACATCGCCATCGGCAGCATCGCCATCGCTGTGAAATCGATAGAATCATAGATTAGTTGCGGTGTTAAATTTGATTTTTGATAGCTATAGACATGAAGAGCATGCAACAGGCAACAGATATCAAGTGCCAATTAGAGATTGTACAATTGTGCATTTTGCATTTGCTTTTCAAAATCATAAACTAAATGCTACAAGAAGAACTACGTTTGTTTTTCTTTTTTTTTGTGACTAGATGAATTAAAAATTAAACAACAAATTTCTATTAATATTTACTTTGCATTTTCTGTGTTGGGTGCGGCGGCCTGCATAGAAGAGGTTGATAATGTAGTATTATCCAAAAGCTAGATATATGGCAGAAAAATAAAAAATAAAAATAAATTAAATTCAAAAATAAAATAAAATAAAAATTAAGTAATTTATCTTAGTAACAATTTTAAATTTGTATTTCGATGATTTTTAGAGCCAATTTTCTTCAAACATTTCACTTACTTCGGTGCGTTCACAAATAATTAAAAATCAAGTTGTTGAAAATAGTAGGACAAATTTTTTTTTTTCTTAATGAATAGAATGTTCTTTGAATTGTTGCACTTACCTCATTCGACAACATATGCAATGGCACGCCCAGATTGTCGCCCTCGTAGCCGAGAACGGCGCCCAGCTTGACAATGTAGATGCCGGAGAGGCGACGCAGGGATTGCAGACGCAGGCGGAGATCGGTCAATCTGGAAAGGGTTCTAGAGAATTTAAAACATTTGCTGGCGGCTCTTGGCGTTGTCAGTTGTGATGAAGTGTTAGAATGGGCGGACGAACAAATTTTGAGTACCAAAAAAAAAACACAAATTAATAAAATACGCAACAAAAAACAGCAAAATATTTAAGCGAAAATTTCGAAAAATAAATTTGTATAGGAAAATAACAAATTTCATTTTCAAATCGATAAAACTCGCAAAGGATGTTAAATATATACCATGCTTTTTGAGTGAAATCGATGCAAAAGTAAAATTCGGAATAGATCCCACATTTTCCAAAGCAATACGTGAATTTTCTAACTAAAAACTAACTAGCTAATAAGTGTATAAAGAGTCTACAGTAGATCACAAGCTACGTTGGGGTAGAAGACAGTGTGATAGTGTCGAATGCCGAAAGAAGGATGTTCCAAGGAACATTTTTAGTACAATTTTTGTGTGGGAAAATGTGGCATAAATATACAGACATAGGTGTAAATTAATAGAAATTACGGCAAGCCAAAGAAATTTTTAATAGAAATAATAGAACAGATGGAATATGTGTAGTTGAAAGTATTTAGGCAAGTATGTATACTCTACATAATAAACTAATTAAAACATAAAAACGCCGCCCAACTAGCGCTGATCCCCCCACTTTTCCTTTTTTGATTCCCCTTTCTTTTTTATCTCGACAGGTTCACGGCACAATTTATTTCGTTCCGCCCTCGGCACTGGACCCGAATACACCTACCTTTCATAGGTTTGCTGGGACTGCTCTTCGGATCCTTCAACAGCGCGCAGCAGTTGATCGGCTGCATCCTGTAGGCTGACAACACGAGGTTCACAGCGTTCCAGTTCAGCACGCAGATCTTTGAACTTGTTGAACTTGCCCTCGAGCACAGAGCGCTCTTCGGTCAAATCCACCGGTTCGGATGCCTTGATGTTCTTCTCGGTGCGTTGCAGCCACTCGACCAGTTCATCGATGGTCTGATGGAACTCGCTGTTACCCATAAGCGCTGTCTGTAGCAGACCCTGCCATTTGGTGGCATTGATGCACACATTATTCCAGCGCTCATTATCGGCCTCGAGACGGCCTCGCAGTTGACGTGCCTTCTCCGTGTCCAGCGTGTGCGTGGCCAGATGATCACCGACCACATTCAGCGACGAGATGATCGACTTGTGACTTTCCAGGTCCAGCAAGAACTCGCGATGATCTTGGGTCACATCCTCCAACAGCTCAATGTTCGAGGGCGGCGTTGTTTGGGATTTCTGAGTGCTCTCGGCAAACTGCAGCCACTGCTCCAGACGCCACAGATCGTTGTCGATCTGCTGCCAGTTGCGTTGCGTGCAGAGCGGACACGTAAGCCGACCGACCTCACTGCTTGAACATAAATCAAAGGGGTAATCATTAGCAATTACATCATTAGCATTTTGTTTAAGCATTGTTAGCTACAGCTGCCTCAATCACGGGTCAAGAATATGACACATGATTGAAGCTCAGCCCAAGCAAGCGCCAATGTGCTTAGTATGCTCCACGCTGGAGTCTGGCAGTCGAAAGTATCTAAGCTGCCAGCTTTTGTCTGGTGGATAAATACACACATAGAACATTGAACAGCGAGAGGGAGACGCAGGCGCTTGCTTGGGTTGTTATTGTTATTTAATAGCAGGTAGTGAGAAGATTGAGATATAGCGAGAGAGTTATTTATCTGAGTTTACACTTACTGTATGCATGTGTACTTAGAGGCCGCAGGTAGCAGGCACCTGCAAGCAGCATCATGAATGCGCACGATCGCGTGAAGCGTTTGGAAATGTGTCGAGTGGGGTTGTAGATGTGAGTTTGTGTGTGTGAGAGAGAGCAAGAGCGAGACATAAAGCAATAAAATGTTGTTAGCCATAAAACACGCCCAAAACACCAATATAAATTAGAGGGTAAGCACAACTCCTGCAGAATACTTGCAAACACGATTGATATCAATCACTAAGTAAAATGACGGTTATCAATTATAAATGAATAGAATTTCACCAAAAGTGAGAAATGAAGGATAATAATAGATAAAAACTTTCGGTGATTGATGTCAATCAACTTAACTTTTGTAAATTAGAACAATATTACCAAATGTAAAATGAAAACATTTTGATTGACGTTAATTTAAATGAAGTGATTGATTGATTGAAATTTTTAAATTTCAGCAATATTTATGAAATGCAAAAATCATGATATATTGGTTGACTTTAATTAAAATTTAATGAAGTGATCGATATCAATTAATTGAAATTTTAGCAACATTGTGAAATGTAATAAACGTGACAGTTTGCAAGTATTCAAATTGAATTAGTAACATCATCAACAGGATCTTTAAAGGAGAGTAGACAGTTCTGTCCAATTGAAAACGTACCTTGCATTCTGATCGTGCTGTTGTCGCGCCTTCCACTGCGACTGCAGCGTTTCGAAGCGCAACGTTAGCTCTGATACGGTGTCCACCTGCGCTGCTTGATTATCCGCATTGCATTCGGTGACGAGCAGATTGCTCAGATGCTTCACCAACTCCGTCGAGGATTGGGCATTGCCCAGCAGCTTGGCAATCTTCTGGGGACCCGGCTTGCGGGTCTTGTCCACAATGGTACGCTGCAGCTCGTCCAGATTGTTGCGGCACTCGGTAATCGCGGTCTGCAGTTCCATGATGTAGGCATCCTTAGCCGTAATCGAGGTTTCCCGCTGCAGTTGCGCCTGTCGCAGCTTGCGCTGGGACAGCGTGTTCACCTGGACACTGGCGTGTGTCTCATTGACGGCACCTGCCAGTTGCTTGGCTGCACGTGCTGCCCAAGTCGTCTTCACGGTGACCAGTTGCGTTTGCACCGTCTTCCACAGCAGAGTGTACTCTGTGATCAGCTTGAGCAACTGCTTCAGCTGCGCTGGTTGTTGCTTGGTGCGCACTTCAGCCTCTTTGCCCAGAGCATCCGCTTGCTGAACCTGCTGCTCGGTCTGTTGCAACTTGCGCTCCAGACCCTCTAGACGCTGCAGCACAGCTTGTGGTTCAACGTTGGCCGCATCGCTCTCCGCATTCGGGACTTGCTCGAGTGCCTTTTGAATACTCGTCAGGGATTTGGTTAGTTCCAGTTGAGCGTTGTTAAAGTCACGCATCACCTTGGCGTCCTTGTCGATGGCATCGAGCAGCGTTTGGAAACGCGGCGTCAGCTGACGCCACTTGCTGACCATCACCTTGGTGGGCAACGTTAGCTTCTGAATGTTCTCGGGCTCAACGCCAGGACTGCTCGTCAGCTTGGCATACGTTTGCTCCAGTAGACGCAGATTAACCGACTCGATTTCCAACTCCTGCAGCTTGGCACGCAGTGCCTGCTGTCGCTCCTCGAGCTTCTGCTTGTTCACATACTTCTGATCACGCTCGTAGCTGGACAGCTGCGACTCCTGCTTGGCCACCCACGATTTTTGTTCGGTGGTTAGCTTTATGAGCTCCTGCAGCAGATTCCAAGTGGTCAAGATGCGTTGCTTGCGATCCGCGGACTGACTGCAAACGTTCTTCCAGCGTTGCTCCAGATTTTGGGCAGATGATGCCAGGCCAGTTGTATTGACCTGGGTGCGCCAACTGTCCGCATCGTTCAGCAGCATTTCGACAAGGTTCAAGACCTCACCCACATTGCTGCTGTGATGTTCAATCGAGCGCTGAATTTGTTCGTGTTCGTGGAGTTTCGCTTCGATGACATTTGGCGTGTAGCTCTCAAAGCTCAACGGTTTGTCCAGCTGTGATTCCACCTCAAAGAGCCAGGCACGGATTAGCGCAATACGCTCCTCAAGACGCAGCAGCGTTTGCTTCAGTTCGCCAATCTTGGTGGCACGCTGTTTGCACAGGAATTTGAGACGATTCCAGCGATCGATGAGCGCATCACTTTGCTGCTGCACCTGACCGCGCACCTCTTGCGATTGTGGTGAAGCGTCCGCGTAGAGTGTGAGCAGCTCCCGACCAGCGGAGAGCAACCATTCGCGTTCCTTATCGCGCAGCAGCAGCTCACCATTGATCTGCTGCTCCAGCTGTTTGGCTGCCTGTTCCGGATTGGCCATGGCCGCAACATCGGCATCGCGCTCCACACGCTCCTCGAGAGTGCGCAGCCACTGCGAGATGCGTCCGTACCTGGTCTGGTAATTGGACAGCAACGACAGACGCTCCTCAATCGAGTTAATGAGCACGGAGAGCTGATAGTCGAGGTCGGCATGCTGCTGCCAAAGCAGGAAGCTGCGCTGACGTATCGCCTTCATGTCGTGCGGACTGATGCACTCCTTCAGCTCCTCCTGACTGACCGTAAGGCTCTCCAGCGCTGGTGCCTGGGCAGCCAGTTGAACGCGCTGCGCCCGCAATGCACCCAAAAGCTGCTCAATCTCCGCTGGCTGTGTGGCCGGGTGTTGGGCATCCTGATCCAACAACTGCTGTGCCTTGCCGAACTCCGTCTGCAGATGCTGCACACGTTCATCGTACGACTCGGACAGCTGTTTGATGCGCTTGAGGAAGTTCTGCCAGGTTTCGAGGGCGGCACGCAGATTGCTAATACGCTGATTGATGCTCGCCTGCTCCATGCGCATGGCGGTGGCCAGCGCATCGTCGCAATAGGGCAGCAACTGTTGCTGCTGTGCCTTCAGTGCTGAACTCTGCTGCTCGCCACGTGCCAGCTGCAACAGTAATGCATCGAGACGCGCCTTCAAATGCGGCACACGCTTCAGATGAATGTAGCGCAGTTGCAGCGCATTGCGCTCGGCTTCGCGTTGCCGCAGCCAGTCGAGCAGCGATGCCAACTGGTGGCGATAGGCATTCCAGCCGCTCACACGTTGTTCCAGTTCATCGTTGCGCTGCATAATCCGCGACAGCGTCTCGTTGTGCAGATTCGTCAGCGCCTTGTACTGCTCGGACAGTTCCGATTCGAGAGGCGTCTCGGAGAGCACACTCTGTTGAGAGATGAGCAGATTCTGGTGGATGGCACACAGCTGTTGCTGTTCGCGCAGACTGCTGTAGTCCTCGGGTATGGCACAGGCCAGGAACGATTGCACATGCTGCAGGTATTGACGCCACAGGCGCAACGCTTCCGAGCTATTCTGGGTACGTGCCAGTCGGGTAGAGAGGCGATGATACTCCTGGAACGTATCCTGGAATATCTTCTGCCACAGCGCCAACACCTCGAGTATGCTATCATCAGCGGCATTGGCATCGGCGGGAGCCAACACATGGTTGCTGTTGTTCTGCTGGCGTTCGCGCAGTTGACGCAGCTGCTCCTCGGTGCGAGCGAGTGTCTGCAGATGGGCACGCAGTGCAGCCAACTGCTCTTCACTCTCCTTGGGCGTCTGCGGCTCACCACGTGCAATGTCCTGCAAAAACAAATCGGAATTTAGTTAGTGGTCTGGACAGGTGTCTGCACAATGTGCAGCAACGTTTTGTTTGCTTGGCTAATTAGCATGACCCTAATAACCATAACGCGACTACAGCCGCCGTTGTCTCCAGTTACCATTTGCCACTGCACGGCTTCACAAAGTGCAGCAACAACAGCAACAACAAAAACCTTGCAGTGGCAACTCTTTCCGCCAACTGGCAATGACCTCATGCGAGCGACACACGCGCTCGTTGTTCAACTGTCTGGCCACCCAGCGCGGGTGTCGGGAGAAGAGTGGAGGGGAGGGAGACTTGTGGGGGACAACCGACTGGTTGGTTAGCAATGTGAATTTCAAATGGGTGCACAGTGGTGCGAGTACGCTCGAAAATATTAATCAAATGTGGCTTGGTCAAAGCAATGTGAAAAGATAAGTTATTGAATACAGACAAAAGATAAAAGGAAAAATGTCAAATCTATCAGACAAATTGATGAACCGATTGAATATATGTTAAAAGGTCAAACTGTCATTCATTGAATATGCAATGATCGAAATCTCGTCAGAACTCTTTGTACATATTTTCACTAATTTCTTCCTATCTTTAATCCAATGAACTTGCCTTCTTTATATTACCCTTTCATCAAATGCAATCTTAGTTTATTTAGCTGACCACACAACCTATTGACTGTCACAGTGATTGAGCTAACTGACCTTTCTTGATAATACCTGCTGCAGTTGCGGACGTTATTTGTTAAAAATCATTAGCTATTCAGCACATTGGACGTATATGACAGTTGTAATTGTCGCGACAGCCCAGCTAACCGACTCTGGTCGGTGCTTGTCTGCCTGGGCGAGGGTTTTGTTTAAATATTCATGCACTCGCTGTTGCTTTGCTGTTGCTGTCGCTTTGCTAGTGGTCTGTTATTTGTCAATGGAAAATTTAATATGCCAGCACACAAGAAGCTCCCACAATATATATGCACGCCCCCGATCAATCAATAATGACCATAATGAAGTTGTAACCACTGTGACTTGAATTCTAGTTCTAGCTTCGAACATGCGTTGTTCGCGGAGAGAAAGTTTTTCAACTTTTAACCCACTTAAAATAGCATGTCCTTCGTATTGGATTAACATACAGTTGCCGGTTCTTTTTTTTGTTTTTCATTTCATGCTTTCATTTGTTGTTGCTTTGTTGCTTTGTAGTTGTCGCCCGGGTGGGAATTTCCACACGCTAGTCCTAACATATGCAAATCAGCCAAACACTTTCTAATCGATAGATGCCATGAGCTGCACACTATTGTAGATGTGTGGCGCCCCTTCTGGGATTTGAGATTTCGAGGTTTAGTCCGTTGGCTGCACTCACCTGCTGCACATTGTTGAAGTAGACCTTGGCCTGTGTCACCTCCTTATCGAGCTGTTTGCGCTCCTTGTCTTGTGTGTCGGCCACGTTTGCCAGCGTCGTTATCGCATCCTTGCATTCGGCCAAACGCTGACCCAACGCATCGAGTTCACCTTGCATCAACGAAGAGGCATCCAGGCCAACATCTGCGGCGATTTTGGCGACAATGTCGCGCAGTTCCAACAGACGATCATTCTGTGTGGTGAGATTGTCTTGACAGACCTGTATTGAAGGAAAAGATATTAATGATAAGTTCGATTCTAATAAAAATAAAGAAACATTAAGAAATACAAACGATTAGAAGTATATCTGAAGTTCTTCAACACGTTTGGAGATATTTAGTGCAAAGCCAAATGTCATTTATTTTTTTTTGTTTGTTATTTTTAGCTTAAGCCGGTCGGGTCAGTCAATCCCCCTTAATGTTTCTTATCAATTGCCAACACTCATTATTTCTCTTCGTGCTTCGTTCCCGTTTCTCTACGTAATTAGCACGTCGAGTGCACTTTCGGTTTCATTTACAATTTCAATATTAATTTAGAAAACAGGTCGCTCGCAGCTAGCGCAGCCAAAGATCTATTTAAATAACGAGCTCACACAGTGTTCTGTGTGTGTGCAGTGCTCAATCTAAAAGGGCAAGACGACAGCGACAACAACAACGACGCATGTCGGATGCCCTATGATATCATCTGTAAAATATTCATGCTTTATCACAACAAGAAACTCAGAACATAAGCAAACAAACGCTTTGTGTTTTGACCATCGCGATTTTTGGTTGTGAGCCGAAATAGTGAAGAAATACGTTTTTACATTTATCTTTAGCTCGGACAAGCTTAGGGCATGTGTTAATGTATGTATGTGGCATTCCTATATAATTTCTCGTATTTTTTTTATTTTTTTGACTGTGGAGAGAGATAAAGCAGCTATATAAATATAGAGAGCTTACGACTCTGTTCACAGTCGGGTTGATAAACTTCGTTTCCATGTGAAGCGACAGTTGGAAAAATAATTACAGCATATTTGCTGTTGTTGTTGTTGTTTTTTGTTGTTGGCCTCTTATAATGACCCTAATGATCAATAAATATAAATAACAAAACTATGCGTTAATTTTTAAAGCAAATAAAAACCGAATATCGAAACGAAACTCGAAAAATTGCTGCTTTGTCCATGTGTGTGTCCGTCGGTCGCTCAGTCAGCTCTGTCCGCCTTTCCGTCTGCCCGGCTCTGTCTCTATTTGTGTCAAACAAAATAATTTATGACACAAACAAGGCAACATACGCAGCCGTGTATCTGTGTGTGAGTGTTTACAGCAAAGTTAGTCCAACAACACGGTGGCTATTACCAGCGATTACAGTGACGCGCCCAAAATTGATTGGGCTGAGTGTTACGGCTGAAAATCAATGTAATTACAACCTGCTGCCTGATGCCTGATGCATGGTGCCGGTCAGAGCAGAGGATGGTAATTAAACGCTGTCGATACTTCTTCTTGTTGGCCCGCCAAAATCAAAAGGTAATTAAAACGGGCACAAGTGGAGCAAACACTCCAACATACCTTTAATCTATTCCCCTATATAATACGTATACTTATGTTTGCTTACCTTGGCATGTTGCATGGCATCCAAGGGCTGCTCGAGCGACTTTACGCTATCCATTTGTTGTTCAATACAATTCTTGACCGCCGCCGACGCGTTACGATATTTATCCCAAAGCTCAACGGCTCGCTGATAGCGTGTGCAAAGCTGTTGCAGATTATCCGTGGTATCATTCCAGGCGACTACTGCATCCTGTACGGCCGACTCAATTTGCTCGACTATCTGCACATCACAGCTCTCGATCAATGGCTTTGCGGCGCCCTTAAGCTCGTCCAGCAATTGCTCTCGATTATGCAGATCACCAGCCAAGCCCTGCGTTGAAGCGAGAGAGAGAACGGGAGTGTCAGAGAGAGTCAGTTGTTGATAGCGCGACTAGTCGAAATATTGTTTGTTTTTTTGGGAGCGACAATTAACGCGACGACGACATGCGCGCGTTTCGAAGCTAACGTCGACTGTGGCTTTGCCGCCACACAAAACGCAACGTAAAGCAAAACGTGCACGAAAGCTTTACAACAAAAGCTTTTCACATACGAACACTTTGCAGCTGATTGCAAAGCTTTGTGTGCTTGTCTTTAGTAACGAATATAAACCATGCGCGCGTTTTTCGTAAGTCACATGAAAACCGCGTGCGGGGTTGTGTCGTTTTTAAATAGCGCTGAGTTTTTTTTGCTTTGAATGTTTGTTTAATTATTTACTTTAAGACGATGTAAATGTTTAATATTAATTAATATTATGATAATCTTTTAACACGATACGTTAAATATAAAGGAGTTATCCTTGAATTTATAATTAAAATGTTAAATAATTAGAAGGTTTTGTTTTTATCTGAACTGAAAGTTGTGAATGCTGCGAATGTTCACGTTTAACTGAACGCAGGCAGAAGGCGATCGCGGTTTTTATTGCAGTTCTGCAGATAAGCGGACAATGCTGAGCATGTCTTGTTATGCTGCGCAGGTAGCCGGACTATAGACAGCTATAAAATTTGCTGAATTTCAACTGGAAACTTACCTCCAATCTCTCGGTGGCCTTGCGCAGGCGTTCGTAGTCAACCTGTCCATGGACACGTATCAGTTCCATCATAAAGTCCGTCTCCTGCACGGAGCCATGCACCAGCTCCAACTGTCGCTCGTAGCGCAGCCAGATAGCCAAACGATTGCGTAGTATGGCCATGATATTGGTGCACTTGCTCTCGAGGAAAGCATGATCATCTTGCAATTGCGATATGTCACGTTCCAGTTTCACAGGCGACACAGACATCTTCAGACGCATGGGCAGCGTGTGGAGCATCTGGCGTATACGCATTATTTCCTGCCAACTGTTAACGAGTTCTTCACCGGCTGCCTGGCAATCTGCAACGGCCTTCTCGATCACATCGGCTGCTTGACGTTCGGCCGCCTCGCATTCATCGAGTATGACCGAGATCTTGGCCTGATGTTTGCGCTGATTGCTGATGCCTTCGTGTATGGCCTGCAGCTGATCGCGCAGCACGGAAGCAAATTCGAGTTCCTCGGCAATCTGTGTGGTAATCTTGTGGGACAGAGCAAACAGTTCGCCCACCTTCTCGGGCTCAATCGCAGGCTCCTGGAGGCCAATGCGACCCAGTTCGTTGCCAATGAAGCCGACGCGAGTGCGCAGCACTTGAACCCGCTCAATGTACAGACTGAGCTCCTCCTCGTTCTTGATGACACCCTTCATGCTGGTCATGGTCAGGTAGATTTCCTGCAATTCACGTTCGACCAGTTTCAGTTTCTCATCGGGCGGCATGTCTTCCGAGGAGAGACACTCCACAATATTGTGCTGGATGAGCTCGATGGCCTGGGCCACGGCTTGCCAGCGATCCTCGAGCTGAGCATGGAATTGACGCTGCAGCATCTCATCGGCCAATGGAATAACCTTCAGAGATTTCTCCAAACTGTGTCCTGCCTCATTGCGTATGTTGTTGTGGAGCTCAAAGCGTGCCTTGATCTCCCAGAACTGACGCATGTGTGGTATGGGCTCCTCTGTGGGTTTCGTTGGTATTTGGATTTGACGCAATTCCTGCTCCGCTTCGCGTACGAATGCCTCCATTTTGTCGGTCTGCTGTTCGTACTGCACCCAGATCTCCTTGAAGATCAACAGACGATGCAGATATAGTGCAACTTCTTCGCGCAGCTTCAACAATACAATCAGCGCCTCGTTCGTTTCCTCCACCAGATTTGGCGCTCGGACCAGCAATTGCAGTTTGTTGGCTATGCCCGAGAGTTGGGTCATCTTCACATAGTGATGCGAGATGTCATTGCTCAGTGATTGATAAAGCGTGGCATATTGATCGTAATCGGCGGAAGTTACAGCCGAAAGATCTGGCACACGTTGTTGTGCCACCTGTAGCCACTGCAACTCATCGCGCATGCCCTTCTCCAGCACAGTCCAGCGGGAAGCAGCTTGCACCAGCTTCGAGGAACGTTCTGAGGCGCGCTCCAACAGCTGTGTGGCCTTCTGATAGAGTTCCTTGTGCAGTTCCGAGTGCTTCTCACGCGTCTCGCTGTCAATGTTATCCTCCAAGGACTCGAGCATGGCCCGGCAATGGCTGAGATTGACAAAGAACTTGCGTTGTTTCTGCACCTCGTTGTTCAGCTGCTCCAGCGAACTGGATACAATCGGACTCTCCATCATCTTGTCGGCTAATACTGTGATGTTGGTGAACTCCTTCAGCGTTTGCTCGTACTCCTCGGCCAAGGATTGCAGTTGCAGCAGACGATCGCGCTCCGCTTCGATGCTGTTGCCAATGTTCATGCTCGCTTCGTAGGCGGCGTGCACATCCTGTGGCATCTTCTTTCCGGGGAAATCGCGTTGCACAAAGCGTGCCGTCTGCATGAGCTCAGCCAACGGCTGTTGACAACCTGCGTGCTGCTGCTCAAGCTCATTAAGTATGGCCAGCTTCACGGAGAGCGGATGCTCTTGGCTGGTTGCCTGCTCGTAGCGTAGCTGCAGTTGTTCCTGCAAGACGGTAACTTCGTGGAAGAGCAGCTCAAAGTTGTGCCACTTGTCAAGATCGTTGCTGTCCTGTTCTTGATTCTGCTGCGTCACCTGTTGCACTGCATCCACATGCTCCTTTAGTGTGTCCACACAGTGCAAGAGCTCCTCACCCAATGGTTTGTCAACGTGCTGCAGTTGTCCCTCCAATGTTCGAACATTGTGTTTGATGGCATGCAACTCATCGTTCAGTGTATTGTAGTTGCTCAGCTTCTGTTCGGAAGGACCTTCATTTGAGTTCTGACGTATCAAATAGACACGATACTCAATCGTTTCCAGCCAGGTTGAGACCTTTTCAATGACCGTGATGACAGTGGTGTGTATGATGGTCTTGTCACCACTGCGAATGGCCGCATCCAAAGACTGCAACCCATCGTTGACCTCCACGAGACGCTGTTCACTGGGCACTTGCTTAATCTGCTCGGACAGTGTTGCCAAGTGGAGCACATCGCTTAGCGGTGTTTGCTGCTGTGGTGAAGCTTGTTTCAGATGCCTGATACGATTATCAATGGCCTCCTTGGTTTCAGTCCACAACACCTGCGGCTGCTGTTGCTTGTTGCCCGGATAAAGCTGCAGGCTCTCGCTCATGATCAGCGCTTGTGAAGCATCTAGTGGAGTCTGAGCCACATTGATGTTGCTCGTGGGTGCGACCCAAATATTTTCTTGATTGACATCGGGGCCCGGTGTGATGGGCACAATCAGCTCCTCGGTGGGCGAGGCAACCTCCTCAATGGTTACTGACGAGGTGGGTCCAGTGCGTGGCTTGCTGCTGCTGCTCTGTTGCTGCTGCGAGGCAATGCTTACCTTATTCTGCTCGGTTATATGCACTGGCAGATCGGGATACTCGTCGTAAACCGTTGTTTTGGTGATTTGCAGCTGCACCCGTTGCGGTTTCTGCACATCGCTCTCGGCGGGCTCAACTGGTTCGACTGTAGGTGGCACACATGGCACCTCTTCCACTTGCTGGTTGGTGGAGATTACAATGCCTGATTCCGACAACAGCTCAGGTGCAATCTCAACTGTAACACTGATTTGTTGATCCACTTCTGGCACTGCTTGTGGCTCCTTGGCATCCTTCTTGGCCTTTTTGCCCTTTTTGCTGGGCTTCTCCGGTTTGGGCAGCTCAATTGTTTGAGTGTACTCATACAAAGTTGGCTCCACCACGGATGTATCCGAGTCGTGTGGTATGGCCACTGTGGTACGCACCTCCAGCTCGTATGGTTCCGATATGGATGTGGTAGTGAGTGAGCTGTCTTCCAGGGAGGCTGGCTGTTGCGGGCTATCCTGTCTCGGTGTGGTCTGCACAAGTACATCGCTCACCTCGACTGGTTCCACAATGTTGGCAGCGATCAATTGCTCTGTGGGCTCCGGTGTCATTGTTTGCATTTGCGTCTCGGTTGTGGTCGCAACTTCTGTGAACGTGGATTGCTCTGTAGTGGGTACTGGCAAATCAATGGTCATATCCTTAACCAAATCGTTAACCAGCGATGGCACCACTTGCTCACTCTTGGGCTCAACATCACGTGGAGATTCCTTGGGCGTTGTTTGCAGCTCCTTCTCAATGGTGGTTGTCACAATTGTTTGACTGGATATCTCGACAGTCTCGCGGGGTTGGCCGCTGACATCGGTTTGGATTTCTGTTGTCGAGACTTCTACTGGCTCCGGCTGCTCGTCCTGCGTTCGTGGCGTCGTCTGAGCTTCGGTTTCCGTAATCTCCACAATCAGTGTTTGGGATTCATTCTCCTGATTGTCGGGCTGCACATCCAGACTGGTTTGTACTGCCGTCTCATCGAGCTGTGGCTGATGCTGTGGCGATGTCTGCGAGGATTTAATCTCTTGCTCGACTTCTACAGATGTTGGCGTTGGCACACGTGGTGTCGTCTGCTGCTCCACGTCCTCGACGAGTGCGAGCTCAACGACTTCGGTTGGGATAACTAGTTCGGTGAATGGTTGGCGTGGCGACTCCGAAGGTGATGTAATAACTGCATCTTCAATCACTTTGACGGTTGTATCAATGTCGATGCTGGACAAGTTACTCTCATCGCTGATCTGCACAATCGATTCATGACGCACCTTGCCCTCTGATTCAATGCTAGCGGTGTCGTCACGTGGCGAGTTGTCGGAAGAGATGGGTGCATGTGAATCTTCTTCCTCAGCCTTTTCCTTTTGCTGCTTCTTCTTCTTGCGGCGTTTCTTCTTCGAGTCCGTGGAATCATCGTCATCGGCAACAGTCTTTTCTTCGGCTTCGTAGCCAGTTTCATGCACAGACTCCGCTTCGATATCGGAAACAGGAATCGGCTCGGGCAAAGCTTCCACTTTGGGTTCAGTCTTTGGTTGTGTAAGGTCTTCGACAGGTTCCGAATCTCTTCTCTTCTTTTTCTTTCGACTTCGCTTGGTGCTAGCGTCATCATCACGATCTGGGGTCGAGGCAACAACAGTTTCTACAATGGACATGGTAACCTTGCCGGGCAGTTGTGCTGCCGGCTCTGCCACATCCATGGCCACCTTTAGTACACCAACTCCGGCAGCTGTAGCCACCGAAGGTGCTGTGATCTGGTAGGTTTTACGTGGGGATTCGGCATCAGCTACCTCGCCAGAAATGAACAGTTGAGTTGCCACACGCACATCAGTTTGGGACGCCTTCGTTTCGACAATTTCAGAAACAACGTGGGATTCTGAAGTTGCAATTAATGGCGTAGTCTGGGGCTGTTCCTTAATAGGTTCAGCTTGTGCTTGTTCTGCTTGCAGGAAGGCTTTCGTTTCAGTCTTTTTAGGTGTTTGTGGCTGCTCCTCCTCAACTTGAAGTTGTTCAGTCTCAGGTCTTGGGGATGTTGGTTCAAATTCATAGGATTCGAGAGAGACAGAATTGCCAGTTTCGGGACTTGTTGGCCAAATGGTATCAACTGGCATGGAGGGATCTTCAGCTGGTAAGCCGCCAGCTGTCTGTCGAATGAGCGTGGTTTCATGATCAGAGAATTCTATGTTTGTGGGATTCAGATGATGTTCGACTGGCCAAATCTCATTGATATCTTCAACCACAGGCTCAATTTCGATCTCACTCTCTGTCTTAGTCTTTATTTCAGTCTCTATTGGTGTTGTTGTTGGGATTTCTTGTGGAATTGTAGTTGTAGCTGTTGTGCTAGTCGTCGTTGTTGTAGTCGTAGTTACTGCCGCTGCTGTAACATTAACGGGACTGGTAGTTGCAACTTCTACGGTTTCTTCAATGTCTACTTGAGGTGCTGACAATTCTACAGGTGCTTTTTAGTCGTTTCAGTTGTTTTGGTTGTTGTTGTAATGGTTGTAGTTTTTGTTGGTGCTGTCTGTATATCGAGTTGTTGTTGTGGTTCTGGTTGTTGTTCTGGTTGTGTTGTTCTTGTGGTGCTGATGTTGATAGACTCAATATCAAATACCTGTTGCTGCGGTTCCACTGTCTCTGATTGGGACAGGTCCGTCGCAACTTCTTCGATGACGACACCTGGCTCCTGCATCAAACGCTGGAACTCCTCTTCACTCACCACTTTGCCATTCACCGTTCGCACTATGTTGATATTCACATGCGGCGATGTCTCCTCTTCCGTTACCTCAATCTCTTCTGGCTCCTCAACAATTTCCTCAGTCACATGCTCCTTTCCGTTAACGATTGTCACATGCTTGATAATCTTGCGTGTTTTGCGTATGACCTTGCGCGTCACCTGCTGCATCACGGTGCGAATGCTGCCGTGTGTCTCCAGGTCAGATTGTCCAGCTTCGGCACGGAATGGTTGCAATTTGCCCTCGGTATCGGGACTCATCAGCTGCTCGTATTGCTCAATCACTGGCTCGGTTTCGAACTCACTAAGAGTCACCGTATCGGGCTGAGAGCCATCCAGAAGTGTGCCTCTCGTCTGCTGTGTGATCACAGTGCGTACACTGCTCTGCTGGGGATCAGCAATGGTATCTGTGTTTTGCACATTCTCCAAATTGATTTGACCAGTAGACTTTACTTCAATGTTGCCATCGGCATCGCTGACAGTCTCGATTGAGCTGATCTGTTGTTGTTGCACGATTTGCTGGCGCGTACGAGTTGTGATCTTCTTTACTACAATATGCTTGGTGCCATCTGCACCAACAACCACTTCGGTGGTTGTGTCATCGGGCTCCACAAATGTCGTTTCGAATGCCTGAGGTACATTTTTCAGTATCAACTCGGTGGCACGGTCAACATCGCCCTTGGGCTGCTGATGATAACGCGCCTCAATCTCCACATTCTCCGGTGTCTCATCGACATGCTTGTTCAGAGTCGTGTCAATCTGTATCGTCTGTTGGCCATCCTGCAGTGTCTGAGTCACCATTATGTTCTCAGTTGGTGGACGTTCCTTAAGCGTTTGCAGTGCCACTTCAGCTGTTAAAACGGGCACCACTGGCAGAGGCTCCTGGAAACTTGTTTGGGCCTCCACATTACTAGTGGTTATCTGTGGTTGAACAGGCTGTTGTGGCAACTGTTGCTCTGGCTGCCGTTCACTGAATGATGTCTGTGTCTCCACATAGATGCCGGTTGGTTTGACTTCCTCCTCAGGCATCGAACTGGAATCAATTGTGTTCTCGTTGGATTCGATTGATTCAGGTGCCGTATGAGTGGTAATTGGTGGCTGAATCTTGGCATCCTCCAGCACACGCTGTCGCTGAGCATCATCGCTCTTGGCCTTGCGCAGCTCCACGATGCGTTTCTCAATAGTGAAGATACGTGTGGTCGCCACAGTGATTTGCTCACGCAATATGATGATTATGCTCTGGAGCTGTTCCATGAGTGTATCGGCCAAAGGAGCCACATCGGGTTGGCCCTGCAATTGACGTGTCTGCTCAACCAAATCATCCATAGACTGCTGGCGCTCCTTTAACGTGCGCAATAATTGCTGGCTGCGTTCGACTTGTGTCTTGAGCACAAGCTCATCGTTGGTGCTCTCGGGCGTTGTCTCAAACGAGGCCAGTTCGGCGGATACTTCGTTGATCCACCGTTCGAGTTCCAATAAATGACGCTGATACTCATCGATCTCCTGCTCGCGCTTCTTTTGACCATGCATTGCGTTCTGCAAACACAAAAATTATTAATAATTGTGTGGCAATAGTATGAATATATTAATGACTTACGGCTATCATGGTGATGCCTTGCTGTGTGCGTCGCAAAAGCAGATCAATGCGATCTGTAGTCTCGCTAAGCAGACGCTCGGTTGCCGGATCTGTGGGCAATGCCTTCGCTTGTTCCTTGAGGTTGCGTGCTTCTTTCTCGTGTACTTCCAGATTGTCTTGGATTAGCTGTGCACCGGACAAAACAACATAATTCATTTAGCAAACTGTTAATCGGCAATAAAAATAAAATCTGAAAATGTATTTCGACCTAGAATAAAAAGTAATTGTACGACTGCAAAGGCTTGACTACTTGAATATAGACATTTCTAACGTTTCTAGTAGAAACTTTCTACACAAATTATACTAGAAAGATTTCACTATCTATTCGAGTTTGAAATGTACGATTGTTTATGGAATGATGCGATTGTGTTATTTAATTTGTGTGACACACGCCAGCATCCATTAATCGTTTCAATAAAAATTCAATTAATCAACTAGTGTATTTACAGTGTGAGTAGTACTAAGTAGTAAGTAAATCTACGAAATATTGGTGTTATTGTTAAAGATTGCAAGTCGAACACGTGCATCCAAACAATTCGTTTGTTAGATTGCTGCTTTACAGTTCTCTACGTATGCGAGACGTATATAGTCAAAGATTTTATTACCTTCAGTCCCTGTAGCATGCCTTCCAAGCTGCTGTAGTTCATATTTCCAATGCCATCCTCGACGGTTGAGAGCGATTGTAGCAGTTCGTCGAGTTCTTGCGTTAATAATTCCTATAATTTTGCATAACACAATTTTAATTTGTGCGGGAAGGAACATTAATGAATATGTTAATACAAATATGTTATTGCATAAATGGCTTTGTTTTGATTTTTTTCTTGTAAATATTTGTTGTCGGCTTCTATACTGTTACAACATATTTACACATCGAACAAAATGGATGCAATGCAGTCAGCCATATAAAAGGATAGGCAATGCGTAATTAAAAAAAAACTTAGCTTAAATTGTAATTTCATAAACTGCTTGTAACGTAACGGCGCATGCGCATATTTAGAGTAAAGAGTATATCTATATAACTTAAGATTTAAATGAGCGGAATTTTATGAAATTGGCGAAAAGGACAGCGGATAGACAAAAGCACCTAGCGAAAGACTTAAAACTGATGGAAATCAGATTTATAAAATAATGAAAAAATACAATATATTACATTAAATATTTTTTGCTTGTCATACTATATAAATCAAATTATGAAAGGTAATAGACGAAGAGTTAAATCTTTTCTGTATTTAAAACTCAACGTTAAGAGACAATGAAATAGCACCGATATATACAACTAAATATAGTCGGTCAGTTGAAATAGATAATTACTCTATTGAAGAATATAGTAATTAATATATACTATAATATCATTTGCCTTGAATGCTTTAACTGAAAACACCTATAAAAGTATATTCGGTACCGGCTATATACATTAAATGTTCTTTCAAATACTGAATTCTTACTTCCTCTTAGTTTTCTATGAGTACAATATGGCAAATTCACTAATACACTTTATTGCACACACACATATATATTTTTTGTATTATTTTTCACACAGTTTTTCGTATTGGTAAAAATTTATTTTATTTTATTTTTGAATCAATAAAATTATTGAAAGTGCGTGCCATAAGGCATTCCGCACTGAACTCACGGTCTAGACTAAAACTAAAAATTGACTGGCGCACTGAGATATTTTTGAGTGAGTAAATCGGGTCTGCATTGCATGGATCTCTTCTTTATAGTTGGATGCTGCATTTTATTTTTAGCAAAGCGGCAAGAATGCCGCAAATAAAATGTGGGAAAATAAATACATTTCGCGAGTACTGGGCGGTAAGACACAAGAAGGCAATGAACTCATAAGTACAAACATTCAAATGGGCATAAACTGCATGAAAACTGTGTTGGGTGCGTTCATTTCATCAGCACTGTGCTAATGTCTCTCTGTGTGTACTTGTGTGTGTGCAAGTGCAAGTGCGAATACTTGTGCGTTTGAACGTGTGTGCGGAAATGTCTGCGTGTTTGCCTATTTTAAAATAAAAACTGTGCAAATAGAGTATAATATATATTTTTTTAAAGAGATTTCAAATATTAAAACGTGCAAATTGGTTAATTTTTTATTTTATTAAGTTTAGTTTTACTGGGAATAAATTGTTTTAAATGTAGTTTACTTCTATTAGTATCTGTTGTTTTACAAAATGTTAAGATCAATTAGTAAGGAACATAAGCGAATGCAATCAAAATAAAGAGTATTATGTCTACATTAATAGGAATATAAACTTCAATTAATATTACGGTTACACTTATGTCATACGTCATACATATTAATGATGCAATTTAAGGAAACAAAACATAAAAGAAAACTCTTAAGAAAACATAAGTCAAAAAGTTAACAATTGAATACAGTTAGTAATAATATATGTATATCTTATTTTGTTTGTTTTGTTATTATTGTTTCGGCGCAACCTCCAAACAGCCAACAACCAAAACAGCAATCGCCATAACTCGACCTTATTGTAGGCCATTCTCAGGATTTGCTGCTTCTGTTGGTGGTGGCAAACAATGGCAACATGTGGCTGAAGCGCCGCAACAACAACAACAAGGGGAGCACGAGGAATAGGAACTATTGCCGTATAAAAGCCATGAACAAATACCAAAACCACACACAAAAGCTGCAATTATTAGAATTATGAATAAACGAAGGCTCAATGTGATTTTCACCTTCTGGCGTTGTTGTTGTTCTAGCAACTCATTGCCAGCAGTTGTTGTAGTAGTTGCCGTTGTAGTTCTTGCTGGCTCTGCTGCTGACGTTTCAGTTGTGGTTGTTGTCGTTACCGTTGTTGTTGTCACTACAGTGCGCTTTACGATATTTGACAAGTTGTCAACAACTTGTGGCAGCTCATCACCATCGACGCTGCTTGACTTTGTTGTCGTTGATGTTGTTGTCGTTTCGGTGATTGTTGGAGCTGCTTCTGGCGTTGGCGTTATTGTTGCTGGTGGTGCCTCTTCCTCCGGTGTCGATGGTGGTGTTGACGGTGTTGTCGGTGCAGCAGCAAACTTATTAATTACTGCTGTTGCCACTGGCAAAATGGCGCTAGTGGCCGCCAATGTTGTCGCTTGTGTTGCTGTTGCTGCTGCATTTGCGGCAGCGGACAGCGTGTGAGTTGTGGCGCTCGCCAATTGGATTAGTGCATTTGCAACGTTAGTTGTGGGTAAAACAGAGGGGCTGGTTGTTGTTTCAGGGGCTGGCACTGACGGTGCCAATTCAATGGTTTTTGTTGTTATTGTTTCGGTTAGTAGATCATCCTTACGCTCGACTGTTGTTGGTGTCAATTCAACTTTTACCTGAGGTTCGGCTTCTAATGCCAAGTAAGTACTTTGATCCCGCCAATGGCCAACACCGCCTGGCAAATCGGTTGACATATACTCCGACGAGCAACTGCGATTCTGATCGTAATTTGCTGCATCGGTTTCTGGTGTTGGTGTTGCATTGCCACTGCTACCACTACCAGGATCGCGGTCGTTTGATTTGTCATCATCGTCATGCGGCTTTCGAATCTCAGGCACAGTCAGTTTATCCCCATCCTCATCATCATCATCATCATCATCGTCGTCCTCGTCATCATTGTTGTCATTGTTTTTCTTGTCAATGTCATCGTTCTTCGAGTCTGATTTGTCTGGTTTTTCAACATCATCGGATTTCTTGTCTTTGTCGAGTTTTGTCTCCACAACAGGCACATCATCACGCTTCAGTCTATCGACATTGTTATCGTATAAATCGGCATCGATGCCAGATTTTGGCCAGTCATCCATGGACAGATTTAAACGCAACTGATCAATGTTGCTAAGCGGCAATGCTGTTGCTGATGTTGCTTCAACAGTAGGAATGTTTACAATTGACGATGCTTCTGGTTCAGTCTTATCTACAACGTTATCAGCAATCAATCTGGTTGATTCTGTAATCGTAGTCGTTGTCACTACAGTATCAGTAATGATGTCAGTCTTATGCTTATCGTCTTGAGTTTCCTGAGTTTTTCCCGTCTCTGTACTGGTCGAAAGTGTAGCATATGCAGCATACACGTTCTCTGGCGTCTGTCTATAATGATTGATGAGTTTCAAGAAGTTGTCTTGACTGAGATGCCACAGCAGTTCACTTGGCTTGCTGGGCTCTGCAGTTAACACTTGGGATAAGGGGGTCTGCTCTGGAGTTGTCGGTACAGATTTTTCCACGAGTATGGTTTCCTCCTCAACAATTATTGGGGATTCAGCTATTATTACCTGCTCAACGTTTTCGGTTTCAACAGATTTGACTTCTGTTTCAACTTTAGGTGCAACGAAATTGATTAAATGCAACTGACTAAAACCATCATCTATAGCCCTATCAGGTATGGAACGCAATAATGTCTGCCTATCAAGATGCAAATTAAAAGCAAGGATTTCAGAGTTAAGCTCTGGCATTGCCTTGGGGTCAATTATCACATAATCATCCAATAATGTTTCCACCTTTGGGGATTCAGGTATTGGTTGGTCATTTACCTTGGATTCGTTTGCCTTCAATAGTTGATACTGTGCCTCAATTATATCATATCTAGGACGCAGTTCAGATACCTCAAACTGTAGATTTCTCAACAAATCTGTTTCTGTTTCTGCATTCTTGCTTTCTAACTCTTTGGGCTCAGATTCTGGAGCAATTGCTAGTTCATTTGAATGAGAAGTCAGTACAGTGGATACATATGCTGTTGGTTCATCAACTGTAGTGTTTACATCTTTGTGTGTTGTTACAGTTGTTGTAACATAAGTTGTTGTCGTTGTGGTAGTTGTCTTTGTTGTTGCTTCATTGTCAACATCCAGTTGTGGTTTGGGCTCTTGGAAATCTGTCGTTTTGCTGACAACAACAGTGGACCAAGCAGGCAAGTCCACTTTATTCTCTTTCTCAGAAGATGAGAACACCTTATTTTCAGTTTGGACTATAGCTGACCAAGTTGTTGGTTGATCGGTGGGTGATTGTACTGCAACTTCCGGAATATCATTATCTATTGGTATGTCAACAGTAATTGGAGCTTCCTCTTTAGTATCAACATCAATGACCTGACCTGGTTTTAGAGTGGCTGACCAGTACGAGGTCTCGCATATGAATGCATCAGCCTCAGCTGTGCTTTGTGAATCATACGCAGTAGTATCAACTTCACTAGTTTTGAATGGAGCCAATGGTGTTGGTTCATCCACGATTTCGGTTGCAGGTTTGGAAGCTTTTTGTTTCTTCTGCTTTTTCGACTTATTAGGTTCCACGAGTTCCTTAACTTCCTCTACAACAGTTTCCTTTGGTATTTCTGAGACTGTTTCTTCAACTGTGATATTGAGTTCTTCAGTTGGCTTGAAAGGAGCTAATGGTGCAGGCTCGGAAACTGTTTCCACTGTAGTTGTTTGTGTTACAATCGACGACCACGATTGAGTTGACGGTTGTGAATCAACGATTTCAATATCATTTGATTCAGTCACTTGCTTTGGCTCCTCAACAACAATCGGTTTCTCAATAGCAGTTTCAGGTTCCTTTTGTTTCTTTTCCTTTTTGGATCTCTTCTTAGGCTCCACGACTTCCTTAACCTCCTCCACAACAGTTTCCTTTGGTATTTCTGAGACTGTTTCTTCAACTGTGATATTGAGTTCTTCAGTTGGCTTGAAAGGAGCTAATGGTGCGGGCTCAGAAACTGTTTCCACGGTAGTCGTTTGCGTTACAATTGACGACCACGATTGAGTTGACGGTTGTGAATCAACGATTTCAATATCATTGAATTCAGTCACTTGCTTTGGTTCCTCAACAACAATCGGTTTCTCAACAACAGGTTCAGGTTCCTTTTGTTTCTTTTCCTTCTTCGACTTCTTCTTAGGCTCAACGACTTCCTTAACTTCCTCCACAACAGTTTCCTTTGGTATTTCTGAGACTGTTTCTTCAACTGTGATATTGAGTTCTTCAGTTGGCTTGAAGGGAGCTAATGGTGCTGGCTGCGAAACTGTCTCCACCGTAGTCGTTTGCGTTACAATTGACGACCACGATTGAGTTGACGGTTGTGAATCAACGATTTCAATATCATTGGATTCAGTCACTTGCTTTGGTTCCTCAACAACAATCGGTTTCTCAACAACATGTTCAGGTTCCTTTTGTTTCTTTTCCTTCTTGGACTTCTTCTTAGGCTCAACGACTTCCTTAACTTCCTCCACAACAGTTTCCTTTGGTATTTCTGAGACTGTTTCTTCAACTGTGATATTGAGTTCTTCAGTTGGCTTGAAGGGAGCTAACGGTGCTGGCTGCGAAACTGTCTCCACCGTAGTCGTTTGCGTTACAATCGACGACCACGATTGAGTTGACGGTTGTGAATCAACGATTTCAATATCATTTGATTCAGTCACTTGCTTTGGCTCCTCAACAACAATCGGTTTCTCAATAGCAGTTTCAGGTTCCTTTTGTTTCTTTTCCTTTTTGGATCTCTTCTTAGGCTCCACGACTTCCTTAACCTCCTCCACAACAGTTTCCTTTGGTATTTCTGTGACTGTTTCTTCAACTGTGATATTGAGTTCTTCAGTTGGCTTGAAAGGAGCTAATGGTGCGGGCTCAGAAACTGTCTCCACCGTAGTCGTTTGCGTTACAATTGACGACCACGATTGAGTTGACGGTTGTGAATCAACGATTTCAATATCATTGAATTCAGTCACTTGCTTTGGTTCCTCAACAACAATCGGTTTCTCAACAACAGGTTCAGGTTCCTTTTGTTTCTTTTCCTTCTTCGACTTCTTCTTAGGCTCAACGACTTCCTTAACTTCCTCCACAACAGTTTCCTTTGGTATTTCTGCGACTGTTTCTTCAACTGTGATATTGAGTTCTTCAGTTGGCTTGAAGGGAGCTAACGGTGCTGGCTGCGAAACTGTCTCCACCGTAGTCGTTTGTGTTACAATTGACGACCACGATTGAGTTGACGGTTGTGAATCAACGATTTCAATATCATTGGATTCAGTCACTTGCTTTGGTTCCTCAACAACAATCGATTTCTCAACAACAGGTTCAGGTTCCTTTTGTTTCTTTTCCTTCTTCGACTTCTTCTTAGGCTCAACGACTTCCTTAACTTCCTCCACAACAGTTTCCTTTGGTATTTCTGAGACTGTTTCTTCAACTGTGATATTGAGTTCTTCAGTTGGCTTGAAGGGAGCTAATGGTGCTGGCTGCGAAACTGTCTCCACCGTAGTCGTTTGCGTTACAATTGACGTCCAGGATTGAGTTGACGGTTGTGAATCAACGATTTCAATATCATTGGATTCAGTCACTTGCTTTGGTTCCTCAACAACAATCGGTTTCTCAACAACAGGTTCAGGTTCCTTTTGTTTCTTTTCCTTCTTCGACTTCTTCTTAGGCTCAAATACTTCCTTAACTTTCTCCACAACAGTCTCCTTTGGTATTTCTGAGACTGTTTTTTCAACTGTGATATTGAGTTCTTCAGTTGGCTTGAAGGGAGCTAATGGTGCTGGCTGCGAAACTGTCTCCACCGTAGTCGTTTGCGTTACAATTGACGTCCAGGATTGAGTTGACGGTTGTGAATCAACGATTTCAATATCATGGGATTCAGTCACTTGCTTTGGATCCTCAACAACAATCGGTTTCTCAACAATAGGTTCAGGTTCCTTTTGTTTCTTTTCCTTCTTCGACTTCTTCTTAGGCTCAACGACTTCCGTAACATCCTCCACAACAGTGTCCTTTGGTATTTCTGAGACTGTTTCTTCAACTGTGATATTGAGTTCTTCAGTTGGCTTGAAGGGAGCTAATGGTGCTGGCTGCGAAACTGTCTCCACCGCAGTTGTTTGCGTTACAATTGTCGACCACGATTGAGTTGAGGTTGGAATACCGACGATTTCTTGAGATGGTTCTAATTCTTTAATAGGAACTTGTTCGGCGACAATCTCAACAGCATTTGAAATTATTTCAGATATGCTTTCTTCCAATGTATTTACTGGAGTTGCTGTTTCAACTTCTGGTTTCTGATCTAACACTTTTATTTTTTGAGTGCTTTCCTTTTCAGCATTTATGAAATCAAGAATATCCGATGAAGGTTTCTTTTTGGATTTTTGCTTCGTTTTCTTTGGCTTGGGCTCAGTGTCCAGCTTAAGTCCAATTGATACCTTTTTGTCTGTCGTGGATTTCCTTCCATTTTCAATGATAATTTCTTTTGTTTCCGTTTGAAGTTGACGAATTTGTTGAGCTGGTTCGGGAACATTATGCGCTGCTATGGCAGCCCATGACATGCCCGCGGTAATTGGAATTGAAACAGTTGCGGATGCTTGCTCAAACTCCGTATCGAATAATGTTGGAGATTTATCGACATTATCCTCAACCGGTTCAACTGCAACAGATTGATCAATAGAGATTTTGGATGCAACAAGTTGGTGATTATCTTTGGGTTTTTTGGACTTTTTCTTTTTCGGCCTTTCTTCGACATTTGAATGTTGTGATTGTTGAGAACGAGATCGAGAGCGGTTTCGTTTTTTCGGGGTTATTTCAAGGAAGCCTTCATCCCTTTGTTCTTGCACTGCGTCTTCAGATTTAGTTACTTCGGTGACTTGTATTATCGGTCGACTGATTGTACGTGAAGCTCGCTCCAACTGATCTTCACTTGCATCCCAGGGTTGTGTATCGGAAGTCCAAGACAGTATGTCAACGTCTGTTGGACTTATTTCTTCATCTATCATATCCCTCCAAGACATTCCAAAAGACACTTCTGGATATTCACTTGTTTCAATAGGCTGTACATCTTGGATACTGACTATTGGAGGGATGATTGGATCCGGAAATTCGGTAACTTCAACAACAGCCGGTTTTTGAGGTCGTTCTATAACCAAATTTGTTCGTACAACAGGCTTATGCTCAATTGCGTCTATGCTAATCGGAGAATAAGACTCTAAATCTTTATACCTAATATTTGTGTTATCCACGAAACCGGATTTTTTAACTACTTCGGCATAGGTTTCTGAATGAGACCAAACAGATGGTAACGGTTTCGGCAATTCAATCTTGAAGTCGGCGGGTAGTTGTTCAAGTATGTCTCGGGAAGTATCTACATCTTGATCATCGGTCTGATTGAAATTATCCTCTATTGTCTGCTCATCAACACGCTCAACCACTTTGGAAATTACTTCAAGTTCAGGCTTGGGTAGCTTTTCTTTCTTTGATTTTTGTTTCTTGGCTTTTTCGGTTGCAGAAATTGAGACCGGAGTGGTAGTTTTCGTTTCAGTATGAAGGGTCTCAACAATTGTGGGATTGATCTCAACCGTTTGCGAAACAATTGAAGACCATGATTGTATTAAAGATTGTGTATCGACAGTTTCCGGAATATTATCAGCTGGCTCTGGAACACTAACTGGTTCTGATTCCTGAACTTTCGTCTGTTTCCTTTCTTTTTTCGTCATGTGTTTTGGTTCAACAAGTGGTGTTGGTTCTTCAACAACTGGTCCTTCGACAATTGTTTGGTTTTGCTGTACCTTCTTTTCCTTCTTACCAACATGTTTTTTCGATTTATCGTTAACAACAGTTGAGAAGTTTTGTTCTTTACGAATGAAGTCCTGTACGTCCTGCGTAGGAAGTGCTTCAGTAACCCTTTCATTTGTTTGAGAAACAATGGATGACCAAGATTGAGTTAATGGTGCAATAATGAAGTTTTCTTGCTTCTCAGATTCTTTTGATTCCTCAACTACAACAGGTTCAGAATCCTTTTGTTTCTTTTCCTTCTTGGTTTTTTTCTTAGGTTCAACGACTTCCGTGACTTCCTCCACAACAGTTTGCTTTGGTGTTTTTGAGAATGTTTCTTTAACGGTAATATTGAGTACTTCAGTTGGTTTGAAGGGAGCTAATGGTGCTGGCTGCAATACTGTCTCCACCGTAGTTGTTTGCATTACAATTGACGACCACGATTGAGTTGGAGGTTGTGAACCAATGATTTCAATATCCTTAGATTCATTTCCTTTTGGTTCCTCAACAACAATCGGTTTCTCAACAACAGGTTCAGGTTCCTTTTGTTTCTTTTCCTTCTTTGACTTCTTCTTAGGCTCAACGACTCCCTTAGCTTCCTCCATAACAGTTTCCTTTGGTATTTCTGAGACTGTTTCTTCAACTGTGATATTGAGTTCTTCAGTTGGTTCGAAGGGAGCTAATGGTGCTGGCTGCGATACTGTCTCCACCGTAGTTGTTTGCGTTACAATTGACGACCACGATTGAGTTGGAGGTTGTGAATCAACGATTTCAATATCTTTGGATTCAGTCACTTGCTTTGGCTCCTCAGCAACAATCGGCTTTTCAACAACAGGTTCAGGTTCTTTTTGTTTCTTTTCCTTCTTGGATTTCTTCTTAGGCTCAACGACTTCCATAACTTCCTCCACAACAGTTTCCTTTGGTATTTCTGAGACTATTTCTTCAACTGTTTCTTCAACTGGTATATTGAGTTTTTCAGTTGGCTTCAAAGGAGCTAATGGTGCGGGCTCTGAAACTGTTTCCACCGTAGTTGTTTGTGTTACAATTGACGACCACGATTGAGTTGAAGGTTGTGAATCAACGAATTCAATATCCTTGGATTCAGTTACTTTTGGTTCTTCAACCACAATCGGTTTCTCAATAGCAGTTTCAGGTTCCTTTTGTTTCTTTTCCTTCTTCGACTTCTTCTTAGGCTCAACGACTGGCTTAGCATCCTCCAAAACAGTTTCCTTTGGTTTTTCGAACACTGTTTCTTCAACTGTGATATTGAGTTCTTCAGTTGGCTTGAAGGGAGCTAATGGTGCGGGCTCAGAAACTGTCTCCACCGTAGTTGTTTGCGTTACAATTGACGACCACGATTGAGTTGAAGGCTGTGAATCTACGATTTCAATATCCTTGGACTCAATCACTGGCTTTGGTTTCTCAGCAACAATCGGCTTTTCAACAACAGGTTCAGGTTCTTTTTGTTTCTTTTCATTCTTGGATTTTTTCTTAGGTTCAACGACTTCCTTAACTTCCTCCACAACAGTTTCCTTTGGTATTTCTGAGACTGTTTCTTCAACTGTGATATTGAGTTCTTCAGTTGGCTTGAAAGGAGCTAATGGTGCGGACTCTGAAACTGTTTCCACGGTAGTCGTTTGCGTTACAATTGACGACCACGATTGAGTTGACGGTTGTGAATCAACGATTTCAATATCCTTAGATTCAGTTACTTTTGGTTCCTCAACAACAATCGGTTTCTCAACGACAGGTTCAGGTTCCTTTTGTTTCTTTTCCTTCTTCGACTTCTTCTTAGGCTCAACGACTTCCTTAACTTCCTCCACAACAGTTTCCTTTGGTATTTCTGAGACTGTTTCTTCAACTGTGATATTGAGTTCTTCAGTTGGTTCGAAGGGAGCTAATGGTGCTGGCTGCGATACTGTCTCCACCGTAGTTGTTTGCGTTACAATTGACGACCACGATTCAGTTGGAGGTTGTGAATCAACGATTTCAATATCTTTGGATTCAGTCACTTGCTTTGGCTCCTCAGCAACAATCGGCTTTTCAACAACAGGTTCAGGTTCTTTTTGTTTCTTTTCCTTCTTGGATTTCTTCTTAGGCTCAACGACTTCCTTAACTTCCGCCACAACAGTTTTCTTTGGAATTTCTGAGACTGTTTCTTCAACTGTGATATTGAGTTCTTCAGTTGGCTTGAAAGGAGCTAATGGTGCGGGCTCTGAAACTGTTTCCACGGTAGTCGTTTGCGTTACAATTGACGACCACGATTGAGTTGACGGTTGTGAATCAACGATTTCAATATCCTTAGATTCAGTTACTTTTGGTTCCTCAACAACAATCGGTTTCTCAACGACAGGTTCAGGTTCCTTTTGTTTCTTTTCCTTCTTCGACTTCTTCTTAGGCTCAACGACTTTCTTAACTTCCTCCACAACAGTTTCCTTTGGTATTTCTGAGACTGTTTCTTCAACTGTGATATTGAGTTCTTCAGTTGGCTTGAAAGGAGCTAATGGTGCGGGCTCTGAAACTGTTTCCACGGTAGTCGTTTGCGTTACAATTGATGACCACGATTGAGTTGACGGTTGTGAATCAACGATTTCAATATCCTTGGATTCAGTTACTTTTGGTTCCTCAACAACAATCGGTTTCTCAACAACAGGTTGAGGTTCCTTTTGTTTCTTTTCTTTCTTCGACTTCTTCTTAGGCTCAACGACTTCCTTAACTTCCTCCACAACAGTTTCCTTTGGTATTTCTGAGACTGTTTCTTCAACTGGTATATTGAGTTCTTCAGTTGGCTTGAAGGGAGCCAATGGTGCGGGCTCAGAAACTGTCTCCACCGTAGTTGTTTGCGTTAGAATTGACGACCACGATTGAGTTAAAGGCTGTGAATTTACGATTTCAATATCCTTGTATTCACTCATTTGCTTTGGTTCCTCAGCAACAATCGGCTTTTCAACAACAGGTTCAGGTTCCTTTTGTTTATTTTCTTTCTTCGACTTCTTCTTAGGCTCTACGATTTCCTTAACTTCCTCCACAACAGTTTCCTTTGGTATTTCTGAGACTGTTTCTTCAACTGGTATATTGAGTTCTTCAGTTGGCTTGAAAGGAGCTAATGGTGCGGGCTCAGAAACTGTCTCCACAGTAGTTGATTGTGTTGCAATTGACGACCACGATTGAGTTGAAGGCTGTGAATCTACGATTTCAATATCCTTGGATTCAATCACTTGCTTTGGTTCCTCAGCAACAATCGGCTTTTCAGCAGCAGGCTCAGGTTCCTTTTGTTTCTTTTCTTTCTTCAACATCTTCTTAGGCTCAACGACTTCCTTAACTTCCTCCACAACAGTTTTCTTTGGTATTTCTGAGACTGTTTCTTCAACTGTGATATTGAGTTCTTCAGTTTGCTTGAAGGGAGCTAATGGTGCTGGCTCAGAAACTGTCTCCACAGTAGTTGTTTGTGTTACAATTGACGACCACGATTGAGTTGAAGGCTGTGAATCTACGATTTCAATATCATTGGATTCAATCACTTGCTTTGGTTCCTCAGCAACAATCGGCTTTCCAGCAACAGGCTCAGGTTTCTTTTGTTTCTTTTCTTTTTTGGATTTCTTCTTAGGTTCAACGACTTCCTTAATTTCCTCCACAACAGTTTCCTTTGGTATTTCTGAGACTGTTTCTTCAACTGTGATATTGAGTTCTTCAGTTGGCTTGAAAGGAGCTAATGGTGCGGGCTCTGAAACTGTTTCCACGCTAGTCGTTTGCGTTACAATTGACGACCACGATTGAGTTGAAGGTTGGGTATCAACGATTTCAATTTCCTTGGATTCAATTACCTTCTTTGGTTCCTCAACAATAATTGGGATTTCAATAGCAGGTTCAGGTTCCATTGGTTTCTTTTCCTTTTTGGACTTCTTCTTAGGCTCAACGACTTGCTTGACTTCCTCCGCAGCAGTTTCCTTTGGCATTTCTGAAACTGTTTCTGTAATATTGAGGTCTTTAGTAGGTTTGAAAGGAGTAGGGTCTATCAAAGTTTGCGATACAATCGATGACCACGATTGTGTTGAAGATTGGGTATCGACAATTTCAGAAACCATTCGATCAATGACAAGATTTGGCTGGTCAGTAACTATCGGGTATGGAGCATCTGGTTCTGGCTGCGGTTGGAGTATAGGTGATTTCTTATCCTTCTTAGATTTTGACTTCGACTTCAAAATTTCTGTAGGTTCATCGTTTTCTTTCTTTTTATGTTTTTGTTTTTGTTGTTTATCATTGATTATGGTTGAGAAGTGTTGTTCTTTTCGAATGAAGTCTTCTGTTGTTGTTACCGTTTTTGGAGAGGGTTCAGTTTGAGTCACTTCAATTGTTTTTGAAACGATAGACGACCACGACATGGTTGAAGGTTGTGAATCAACAATGTCGGGAACTTTTGTGTCAAATACAGCTATCGATTGTTTCTCTGGTAATTTATTTTCCTCTTTGGGCTTTTGTTTAGGTTCCTCTTCTTTTGGTTTCTCTATTTTTTGCAATTTCGTTTCATTTTTAGTCTTTAACGTTCTCGGTTTATCATCAGCAATAGATGACAAATTCTGTTCACTACGAATAAAGTGTTCAGATGAGGGTGCTACGATAACTGAAGAAACATTCGGCAGAGCAGAAATAGATTGCGAAACTATCGATGACCATGATTGAGTTAAGGATTGTGTATCCTCATTTTCGGACAAATTTGCTTCAATCGTATCTACAACCACAATTGGCTTCGGCAATTTGTGATCTTTCTTCGACTTTTTCTTGGGTTCAACAACATTTTCTGCCTTTCCAACAAAAGTATCATTTGGCTGTGTTTCAGTAACTATTTCCTCTATTGTGATTTTGGGGTCTTCAGTTGGGTTCAATGAAGCTAAGGGTGTTAGCTCGGAAACAGTTTGAATTGTAGTAGTAGAGGTTTTTACAATTGATGACCATGACTGAGTAGAAGATTGTGGTTCGATTGGTTCTTTCAGACCAACAGTTTTTTCGATAGGTTTTTCTTGATGTTGTTGAACCTTTGGCAATTTCTTCTCTTTTTTAGACTTTGGCTTCGATTCAACAACTTCTTTAGGTTCTACAGCTGGTTCAATTTGTTGCAATTTCTTTTCCTTCTTTATCTTCTGAGTGGGCTTATCGTTAACAATTGTTGAGAAATTCTGCTCCTTCTGAATAAAGTCTTGTATGTTATGTGAAGAAGACGATTTTACCGTTTGTGAAACAACCGACGACCAAGAATGAGTTTGAGTTGGTACAATTGCTCCCACTGCCTTCTGATCTGGGAGAGTGTCAACCATAATATTTTCTTGGGCTTGAGTGTCTAATTCTGGTGAAATTTCAATAGGACTTGCCGGTGCTGTACTTATTTTTTGTTTTTGGTCTACTTGGGGTTTCTTTATCTTATTTGTCTTTTGCTTTGCGGACTTTTGCTCTACCGTATTCTGCTGAGTAAATATTGTTGTTGGTTCATCTGTTCCTTTTCGGACAATAGATGACCATGAAAACTGAGTTCCAGATTGTGGTTGATCCACACTTATTGGACCTTCTTCGTCTACCATTTCCGACCATTTTTGGAGCTGCACTTTATTTACGTGGTGTTCTTCATACACGCACGCCTCATTTGTGGACTCTTCAACCACGTTTTGGATTGAAATTTGTTCATTTGTCGATTCTACATATTGTTTTCTTTCAGACTCGGGTTCAGCGTCTACTTTTTTCAATTTTTTTTCTTTCTTGGATTTAGATTTCTTAGTAGCCTTCTCACACACTTCTGATGAATAAAGTTCTGGCTCAGTAGTATTTTTCTGAATTTTTTCAACGTTTAACTTCTCTCCATCTATGAAGCTCATTGTGTGTTTAACTACATCAGCATACGACGAATTCAATTCCCACACATTGGCTGGATTATCGTGAACCTTTTCAGGCTCTGTGACATATGGTTCATGTACAACTGAAGGTTCACTGACTGTTTCAGTTGTTGTCGTGAATGTAACAATAGTTTTGGAATCTTCTGTAATCGAGGATTTGGTGACTCCCTCTGGCTCGAGAGATTCGACGTTTCCTTCCACAAATGTATCGATGGTCTTTTCAGGCACAGATTCTTTAACTATTGGTTCTTCTTCCCCATCCGAGAATACCATTGGTTCATCCAGAACATCCATCCAGGAGCTGCTCGATTCATCAACCGGCAAACCAGCGTATGCTGGTTTCTTAGGCTCCTCAAACTTCTTTTCAGGTTCAAGTGCCTTTGGTTCTTCTGGAATTACAGACTCGCTGACTGTTTCCGTCACTGTTGTTGTTGTGATTGTTACAGTTGTCTTGGAATCTTCAGTAACTGAGGACTCGGTGGCTGTCTCTGATGCGACATTTTCTTCCACAACTATCTCGCTAAGCTTTTCAGGGACAGATTCTTTAACTACTGGTTCTTCCTCCTCATCCGAGAATATCATTGGTTCATCCAGAACATCCATCCAGGAGCTGCTCGATTCATCAACCGGCAAACCACCGTATGCTGGTTTCTTAGGCTCCTCAGGCTTCTTTTCAGGTTCAAGTGCCTTTGGTTCTTCTGGAATTACAGACTCGCTGACTGTTTCGGTCACTGTTGTTGTCGTGATTGTTACAGTTGTCTTGGAATCTTCAGTAACTGAGGACTCGGTGGCTGTCTCTGATGCGACATTTTCTTCCAGAACCGTCTCGCTAAGCTTTTCAGGGACAGATTCTTTAACTACTGGTTCTTCCTCCTCATCCGAGAATACCATTGGTTCATCCAGAACATCCATCCAGGAGCTGCTCGATTCATCAACCGGCAAACCAGCGTATGCTGGTTTCTTAGGCTCCTCAAACTTCTTTTCAGGTTCAAGTGCCTTTGGTTCTTCTGGAATTACAGACTCGCTGACTGTTTCCGTCACTGTTGTTGTCGTGATTGTTACAGTTCTCTTGGAATCTTCAGTAACTGAGGACTCGGTGGCTGTCTCTGATGCGACATTTTCTTCCAGAACCGTCTCGCTAAGCTTTTCAGGGACAGATTCTTTAACTACTGGTTCTTCCTCCTCATCCGAGAATACCATTGGTTCATCCAGAACATCCATCCAGGAGCTGCTCGATTCATCAACCGGCAAACCAGCGTATGCTGGTTTCTTAGGCTCCTCAGGCTTCTTTTCAGGTTCAAGTGCCTTTGGTTCTTCTGGAATTACAGACTCGCTGACTGTTTCGGTCACTGTTGTTGTCGTGATTGTTACAGTTGTCTTGGAATCTTCAGTAACTGAGGACTCGGTGGCTGTCTCTGATGCGACATTTTCTTCCAGAACCGTCTCGCTAAGCTTTTCAGGGACAGATTCTTTAACTACTGGTTCTTCCTCCTCATCCGAGAATACCATTGGTTCATCCAGAACATCCATCCAGGAGCTGCTCGATTCATCAACCGGCAAACCAGCGTATGCTGGTTTCTTAGGCTCCTCAAACTTCTTTTCAGGTTCAAGTGCCTTTGGTTCTTCTGGAATTACAGACTCGCTGACTGTTTCCGTCACTGTTGTTGTCGTGATTGTTACAGTTCTCTTGGAATCTTCAGTAACTGAGGACTCGGTGGCTGTCTCTGATGCGACATTTTCTTCCACAACTATCTCGCTAAGCTTTTCAGGGACAGATTCTTTAACTACTGGTTCTTCCTCCTCATCCGAGAATATCATTGGTTCATCCAGAACATCCATCCAGGAGCTGCTCGATTCATCAACCGGCAAACCAGCGTATGCTGGTTTCTTAGGCTCCTCAGGCTTCTTTTCAGGTTCAAGTGCCTTTGGTTCTTCTGGAATTACAGACTCGCTGACTGTTTCGGTCACTGTTCTTGTCGTGATTGTTACAGTTGTCTTGGAATCTTCAGTAACTGAGGACTCGGTGGCTGTCTCTGATGCGACATTTTCTTCCAGAACCGTCTCGCTAGGCTTTTCAGGGACAGATTCTTTAACTACTGGTTCTTCCTCCTCATCCGAGAATACCATTGGTTCATCCAGAACATCCATCCAGGAGCTGCTCGATTCATCAACCGGCAAACCAGCGTATGCTGGTTTCTTAGGCTCCTCAAACTTCTTTTCAGGTTCAAGTGCCTTTGTTTCTTCTGGAATTACAGATTCGTTTACGGTTTCGGTCACTGTTGTTGTCGTGATTGTTACAGTTGTCTTGGAATCTTCAGTTACTGAGGACTCAGTGACTGTCTCTGGCTCTGGAGATTCGACATTTTTTTCGTAAACAGCTGTCTCGGTTACATTCTCAGGAGCAGGGTTCTTCACAACTTCATCTTCTTCATCTGAGAATACCATTGGTTCATCCAAAACATTCATCCAGGAGCTGCTCGATTCATCAACCGGCAAACCAGCGTATGCTGGTTTCTTAGGCTCCTCAGGCTTCTTTTCAGGTTCAAGTGCCTTTGATTCTTCTGGAATTACAGACTCGCTGATTGTTTCGGTCACTGTTGTTGTCGTGATTGTTACAGTTGTCTTGGAATCTTCTGTAATTGAAGACTCGGTGGCTGTCTTTGAAACATTTTCTTCCAAAATTTTGTTAGTTAGTTTTTCGGGCTGAGGTTCCTTCGCTATAGCTATTTCTTCTTCATCTGAGAATACCATTTGATCATCCAAAACATCCATCCAGGAGTTGCTGGATTCATCAACCGGTAATCCAGCATAAGCTGGTTTCTTAGGTTTTTCGGACTTCTTCTCGGCTTCGTCACCCTTAGGCTCGTCCACAAGAGCAGATTCATTGATACTTTTAGCCTCAGTAGTGGTGATAATAGTCACAAGTACTTCAGGCTTTTCAGGCTCTGCTGGTTCTGTTTCTTCTATGTGTTTCTTTTCAGTTTCAACTGCCGTTGGCTGGTCGGCCTCAAACGTCTCTTTTACTACATCTTCCGGTTGTGCTATAATGACAGACTCGCCAACTATTTCAGTTACAGATTCATTGTTCTTTGTAGTTTCCGTTACAGTAGTTACATCAGATTTCATTTCTTGAATGGTTTCGATAATCTTATTAATGTTTGCTTCGTCACCATTTTCCGCAAGGAGAGGAATCTCAACTTCATCTTCAATTATTTCCTTCCATGGTTTGTTTTCAACTACAAAATCATCGCCCTCATCATCACTCATTTCTGCCCAAGACTTGTGGAATTTCCTTTCGGGTTCCTCCGCAATTATTGATGCTTCGATTACTGGAGATTCATTTACAAGAATCTTTTTCTGCACATCAACTACCTTCGGCACCAACCGTTCAGATTCTAAAAAGTCAGTAGTTTGCTGAGTTACAATTGTTGACCAGGAGGAGCTCATAGTTTCCTTTCTCTTCTCGATGCGATCTGTTTTTATTGTTTGTTTAATGGGTTCTGCTTTCTTTTGCTTGATTACCTTCTTTTCCTTTGGTGGCAAGTCTGACATGGCATCGATTTGACTGGCAATTTTGGCCCAAGTTACCACCCCGTCATCACGAGTTGCAGACGAAGACGACACAATAACATCGCTATCATCGGATGGGGAAGATGCTTCAGTTGGTAACGTCTTTTCAGGGTTAGCCTCAGGATATTTCTTATCTTCTGTATCAGAATGAAGTTCTTTCTTTGTAACTTTGACAGTTTTGCGTTCTTTCCGAGGCTTTGGTTCTGGTTTTGGTTCAACTGTTGGAACAGATAGAGGCTTCTTTCTGGACGCGATATCATCGACCCAGTCACCTGGCTTCTTTACTAACGAAGCCCAAGAGAAGGCATTACTATTGGTCTCAACTTGAGGTTCAGGAATTGGTTTCAGGACTTCACTTTCCACAGTAGTTTCTTGCTTAATGATGGTTACCGGTGTACTTTCCTCTTTATCTGTAGCTCGTTGCTTTTTAGTATCAACGCGATCGGCCTTCTTCTGTTGACGAGTCTTCTTAGGCTTCTCCGGTTCTTTCCTTTCAATTTCCACTTTGTCAGATGAAGAACTAATTGCCGACTTGATATGAGTTACAGTTGTGTCGACCCACTCTCCAGGCCGCTTTACGAGCGATGCCCATGAAAACGCAGTGCTTTCGGGTTGGTTTTCATTCACTGGTTGAACTACCGCCTCGGCCACATCTACTGATTGCTCTTTTCGCGTTTCTACTTCATGTTTTTCATCTTCAGAAGCCGTTGAGACAGGTTCCTCAAATTGCTTCTTTGATTTCTTTGCTTTCTTTGTTTTTGTAGTTTTCCGTTCCTCCTTTAGTTCTTTTTTGGGTTTCTTTTCTTCTACCTTAGTAGGAGCAGACTGAGTTTCCTTTTTGATTACTGTTGTATCCGACCATTCACCAGGCCTTTTAACAAGGGCTGACCAACTAAATTCAGGAACAGTAGGAACTTCTCGTTCGTCAGAAGATGGTTCTTTTGAGCTTTCTGTTGTGGGCTTCGACTTTTCAGTACTGGAATCTTCTTCGACGAATTGCTTGGTTTTTTGCTTTTCTTGTTTTGGCTTACTTTTCTGTTTCTTTGGTTTTTCGGTCTTGGGCAATTTTTCAACAGCAATGGGCTTTTGTTGTTCTGAAATTGATTTTTCTTCAACGTCTGTAGCCAACCCTGAACTAAATAGGACATCTGCATAGGACTTGCCATCGCGGTTGTTTTCCCATACACTTGGCTCGACGGATTCATCAACATCTAAAGTAAATGAAGGGGGTTCCGCTGGAGCAATTGCACTTTCTTGAGGATCCTCCTCTGGTTTCTTCTGTCGTTTGGCTGGCTTAATTTTCTTTTGTTTCTTTTGAACTGTGATTGTTTGATCTACTCTATTTCGTGGAATGAATTCATTGTAGACTCTCTCATTGGCAAGGAATGTATTTGTTTGGTCAGCAAACACATGTCTTAGATATGAAGGAGTAAATTCTGGAGCATCCGCAGACAATGTGGATGTAAACGCAACACTTCCAGAGTTTGGTACCGTTTCCTCCAAAACACTAGACCAAGTATCAATTGGACCTTCAAGTGATAAACCAGAGTAAACCGGTGGGTTTTCAATAACTTGAGCTTCTGACGATGTATTGACCGTTACGGTTGTCGTTGTTGACGTTTTCGAGTCGTCTGTAATCGGTTCTTCAGTGATAACCTCAGGTTCGATAGGAATTACAGGCTCGCTTACTGTTTCGGTTACTGTTGTTGTCGTGATTGCTACGGTTGTCTTGGAATCTTCAGTTACTGAGGACTCGGTGGCTGCGACATTTTGTTCCACAACTGTCTCGCTAAGCTTTTCAGGGACAGATTCTTTAACTACTGGTTCTTCCTCCTCATCCGAGAATACCATTGGTTCATCCAGAACATCCATCCAGGAGCTGCTCGATTCATCAACCGGCAAACCAGCGTATGCTGGTTTCTTTGGCTCCTCGGATTTCTTTTCAAATTCAAGCGACTTTGGCTCTTCTGGAATTACAGATTCGCTAACTGTTTCGGTTTCTGTTGTGGTCGTGATTGTTACAGTTGCCTTGCAATCTTCTGATATGGAGGACGTAGTAACTGTATCTGGCTCTGGAGATTCGACATCCTTTTCATGAACAACTGTTTCGGTTACCTTCTCAGGAGCAGGTTTCTTCACAACTTCTTCTTCTTCATCTGAGAATACCATTGGTTCATCCAAAACCTCCATCCAGGAGTTGCTCGATTCATCAACCGGCAAACCAGCGTATGCTGGTTTCTTAGGCTCCTCGGGCTTCCTTTCAGGTTCAAGTGCCTTTGGTTCTTCTGGAATTGCAGACTCGCTGACTGTTTCGGTCACTGTTGTTGTCGTTATTGTTACAGTTGTCTTGGAATCTTCAGTAACTGAGGACTCGGTGGCTGTCTCTGATGCGACATTTTCTTCCACAACTATCTCGCTAAGCTTTTCAGGGACAGATTCTTTAACTACTGGTTCTTCCTCCTCATCCGAGAATATCATTGGTTCATCCAGAACATCCATCCAGGAGCTGCTCGATTCATCAACCGGCAAACCAGCGTATGCTGGTTTCTTAGGCTCCTCCGGCTTCTTTTCAGGTTCAAGTGCCTTTGGTTCTTCTGGAATTACAGACTCGCTGACTGTATCGGTCACTGTTGTTGTCGTGATTGTTACAGTTGTCTTGGAATCTTCAGTAACTGAGGACTCGGTGGCTGTCTCTGATGCGACATTTTCTTCCAGAACCGTCTCGCTAAGCTTTTCAGGGACAGATTCTTTAACTACTGGTTCTTCCTCCTCATCCGAGAATATCATTGGTTCATCCAGAACATCCATCCAGGAGCTGCTCGATTCATCAACCGGCAAACCAGCGTATGCTGGTTTCTTAGGCTCCTCGGGCTTCTTTTCAGGTTCAAGTGCCTTTGGTTCTTCTGGAATTACAGACTCGCTGACTGTTTCGGTCACTGTTGTTGTCGTGATTGTTAAAGTTGTCTTGGAATCTTCAGTTACTGAGGACTCGGTGGCTGCGACATTTTGTTCCACAACTGTCTCGCTAAGCTTTTCAGGGACAGATTCTTTAACTACTGGTTCTTCCTCCTCATCCGAGAATACCATTGGTTCATCCAGAACATCCATCCAGGAGCTGCTCGATTCATCAACCGGCAAACCAGCGTATGCTGGTTTCTTTGGCTCCTCGGATTTCTTTTCAAATTCAAGCGACTTTGGCTCTTCTGGAATTACAGATTCGCTAACTGTTTCGGTTTCTGTTGTGGTCGTGATTGTTACAGTTGCCTTGCAATCTTCTGATATGGAGGACGTAGTAACTGTATCTGGCTCTGGAGATTCGACATCCTTTTCATGAACAACTGTCTCGGTTACCTTCTCAGGAGCAGGTTTCTTCACAACTTCTTCTTCTTCATCTGAGAATACCATTGGTTCATCCAAAACCTCCATCCAGGAGTTGCTCGATTCATCAACCGGCAAACCAGCGTATGCTGGTTTCTTAGGCTCCTCGGGCTTCCTTTCAGGTTCAAGTGCCTTTGGTTCTTCTGGAATTGCAGACTCGCTGACTGTTTCGGTCACTGTTGTTGTCGTTATTGTTACAGTTGTCTTGGAATCTTCAGTAACTGAGGACTCGGTGGCTGTCTCTGATGCGACATTTTCTTCCACAACTATCTCGCTAAGCTTTTCAGGGACAGATTCTTTAACTACTGGTTCTTCCTCCTCATCCGAGAATATCATTGGTTCATCCAGAACATCCATCCAGGAGCTGCTCGATTCATCAACCGGCAAACCAGCGTATGCTGGTTTCTTAGGCTCCTCAGGCTTCTTTTCAGGTTCAAGTGCCTTTGGTTCTTCTGGAATTACAGACTCGCTGACTGTATCGGTCACTGTTGTTGTCGTGATTGTTACAGTTGTCTTGGAATCTTCAGTAACTGAGGACTCGGTGGCTGTCTCTGATGCGACATTTTCTTCCAGAACCGTCTCGCTAAGCTTTTCAGGGACAGATTCTTTAACTACTGGTTCTTCCTCCTCATCCGAGAATACCATTGGTTCATCCAGAACATCCATCCAGGAGCTGCTCGATTCATCAACCGGCAAACCAGCGTATGCTGGTTTCTTAGGCTCCTCAGGCTTCTTTTCAGGTTCAAGTGCCTTTGATTCTTCTGGAATTACAGACTCGCTGATTGTTTCGGTCACTGTTGTTGTCGTGATTGTTACAGTTGTCCTGGAATCTTCAGTAACTGGGGAATCGGGGACTGCCTCTGATGCGACAACATTTTCTTCCACAACTGTCTCGCTAAGCTTTTCAGGGACAGATTCTTTAACTACTGGTTCTTCTTGTTTCTTTAGCTCCTCGGAATTCTTTTCAGGTTCAAGTGCCTTTGGTTCTTCTGGAATTACAGCCTCACTAATTGTTTCGGTCACTGTTGTTGACGTGATTTTTACGGTTGTCTTGGAATCTTTTGTAACTGAAGACTCGGTGATTGTTTCTGTGTCATTAGTTTTCTTTTCGGGTTCGACTGGAGTTGCAGTTGTAGTTATGGTCGTAGTAGTTATGTTGCTTGAATTTTCAATCGTCTGGGTTTCCTGGACGGGCTGAATTTTAGTTTTCGCCTTTGTTGCCTGATAATAGCTCTCTGCTGAACTCAATGAGAGTTTATCGTACTTTGGTACCTCAAATATTTTATCTAATGTGGGTGATACCTTTGCAGGTTCGGAGATGGTGGTAGATATTGTCTGAATTTCGTCTGAAGGACTATTTATTGTTGAATCGACAGAACTTTCAACCTCAACTTGTGCATTTTCGGTGGATTCGGAATTAATTACGTGATAGTTACCCTCAGCTGTGGTGAATACGCGAATGTCATATTTAGGAATTTCGTAAATCTTTTCAGCAATCTCTAAGATTTCTACGTTCGAGTTATCAACCGAGGTCGTTGGAACAACAGGTTCAACCGAACTTACAATCGGTTCAACCTTAACAAGAGTTGGCTCGTGTGATTCATTTGTCTTAGATTTGATTATGTGATAAAGACCCTCGGCAATATTAAAATGAGATAAATTGTATTTAGGAACTTCATAAATTCTTTCATATGGGATAATATTTTGAATATTAGTAGAAATTAAAGTGCTTACCGTGTTAGCCACAAATGCTTCAGCAATTAATACGCTTGGTTTGGCAGGAACAATTTGTTTAGCGGTATTAGTAGGATCTGGGAAGTTCTGTTTTTCACATGGAATATCTAATTGCGTTTCTTTTAGACTTTCAGTAGAGGAAGGAATATCTGGCGTTTCTTGCATTTTTTCGTGATAGAGTGTATCAGCTTTGGCATGCTCGATTGTATTTGCTTTGGAAATCAAACTCACATCTTGCAAAAGATTTTGAGCTAAATGGACTGGTTTATCATTGGGTGAGGTAGTAATATTAATTAAAGATTGTTTTTCATCTACTACAGGTATAGCAATTATTTCATTACCTTTGCTTTCTGCAACAAGGATCTGGGATTCCTGCTTAATGAATTCTTCGGGAATTGCGGGACGCTTCTTCTTATCTTTCTTGGACAGTTTCTTTTGAATGTCTTCGAAAAGCTTTTGCTCTTCTGGACTCAAATCGGTGGGGGGCTCACTATCCTTTGCACCTACAATTGTTTTGTCAACCTGTTCTACGGAAACCTTAGTCTCTTTGTCTTTCTGTGCTACCTTCAAAGATGATTCCTCACTAGAGGTGACAAGAGTATCAGTAGAGGTAACAGAAATGCTGGGATTAACGGGCTCTACAATATCTGAGACGACAGACTCTACAACCTCCACTAAGGAAGATGTACTTGATTCGGCAGTTCTTTGCAGTGACTCAATATTCTCAGTGACAGTCTCAGTCACACGGAGACTAACCTCCGGAAAATCGAGATGCATTTTCACGATTGGAGTCTTTAACTTCTCCTCATGAGTAATGAGCGAAATTTTCTGAACTGTACCTGGTGGATAGGCTCCGTCAATGCCTTCTCCCACGAAAAGAACATTTGTGCCATCTTCAGTTTCGAAGCTACGTCGTTGTGTGGTCGTAAGTATCGTATTTTTGGTAGTTGTCGTAGTAGTGGCAATAGTGTCTGTTTCGTTTGTAGCGCCATTCGTTGAACTATGTGTTGTTTTCTCAGAGTATAATGTAGTAGGTAGTTCTGTTGTCTCAATGCCTATAACTTTAACACCAGATTTGCTTGCAGTGTCCCTAACACCTAGCTCAATATTGACACCAACATTTTCGAATTTCTGTTCGCTGCTTGAAGTGACAACAGGGGATGTTGTAGTTGATACTATCACTGGACTAACTGGTCTTTGATCGGGCATTTCAATACTGGATGTAACAACAACATCACTTGGGGTGTCACTTTCCGTAAGAACTATACGTCCGTCATTTGTAATTCTCTTGGTTATTCGCATTGTACGAATTGTTGTTGTCTTTATGATGGCACCATCTATTTGACTAGATGTGGTTGACGCTTCACTTGGTATTTCCGAAATCGTCGGAGATCCTTCCCGAACGGTGATTGGTTCACTAATTGTGCTGCTCTCCTCGGTTGTTGTCTCGCCGTCTTCATTTAACTTCTTTACAATCTTTGTGGTTCGCACAGTTGTTGTTTTTGTTACACCACCAGCATCCTCAGTTATTGGAGCCTCAACAACTTCAAGGGGTTCAGTAGGTTGTTCGCTTTCCATTTCCGGAGTTGATACCACTTCAGACACTGCCTCACTATCAACATTGTGTGATATTTTCTTAACAATCTTCGTTGTCCTGACGATTGTAGTCTTGACCACATCATTGCCAGCATTCTCATAGAAAGGCTCTGTTGGCAAGACGTCTTGTTTTGGTCCCTCAACAAGTGGAGCAACTACCTTCTCGGTTTGGGCTGTCTGAATTTCAGGTGTTTCCTGAGCCAAAATCTTTTGTTTTGGTTCCTCAACAAGTGGAGCAACCAGCTTCTCGGTTGTGGCAACTAGCTCTTCGGTAGGGGCTGTTTGAATTTCAGGTGTTTCCTTTTTCTCTTTGGAAAGAGGAGCTTCCTTCTGTTTCTTTGATTTCCGTGGCTTCTTATCGGGTACTGGTACGATATTCTGTTGTTCGGAAGTAATGAAATCCAGCGTAGATGTTTTAATATCTACACTTTCCCTTGGAATAGGGGATTGTTCAATAGTTTGCTCCGCCCCAAAAACAATTTGTTCAGAAATAGGCGCGTCCACAGATTCGGTTAAAATTGTTTTATTTACAGCCTTAGTGGTGCGCGTGGTTATAGTCTTTGTGATACCCTCACTGTTTGATTCAGTGGTCACAGATTCTGCTACAATTGGTGCATCGTGGATGATGGATTCAACAATGGGCTCAGTCAAGCTGCTCGTTTCGCTGACATTTTCACTGTCATTGGCAATTTTCTTAACGATTCGAGTCGTGCGCACTGTTGTGGTCTTTAACACAGAACCATTTTCGCTTTGTACAGTATCTTCAGTCGTTGGAGATTCGGGAATAACTTCCACTTCACTTGCACTCTCTGTTGGAACTTCCTTGTCAGCTTCATTTTTATTATTTTTAATTGTACGAATTGTTGTTGTCTTAGTTGTCTTAACAACACCCTCGTCACTGATTTCACGACTATTCATCTCAGATTTCTCTACCTTAGGTGATTCGACAGTTTTTTCGAGGAGTTCAAACGAATCCAATGAGGGTACATCTGAATGTGTTGAAGTCGACATATCTTGGCCATCTTGCTGGTTGATTTTCTTTACGATCTTTGTGGTTCGTATCACGGTCGTCTTAACGAGACTACCATCATCACTGTTAGCAGACGTCTCCGTGGACTGTGGTTGATTTTTATCAATGGAAATTGCACTTGTTGTATTCAGGGGCTCTGTGGTTTCTAGTGGTACTTGTGGCTCGGTAATTTCGGCTACATTTTGCATAATAGGACTTTCTGGTTTTGTTATGGCATCATTATTATTTGGATTAACTTCTTCACTCTCAGATTTGGTCTGCTTCTTTTTCTTATCCTTACGGCTTGGTTTGTGTGGTTTCTGCTCTGGCTCAGCCGTAATAAAATCAACAGTTTCCTTCACTATGGAACTAGTCTCTGACTTATTTTTTCCTCATGTGATGGCTTCTGTGGCTCAGTTAACTTTTCAGCCTTATCTATAATCTCCTCAATGGCACTTTCAGCAGCATCACGAATTTGTTCCTGTGACACACTCGATTGTGTTTCAACACTGACGTTTGTCGATGTGAGAACTGTTGTCGGAAGTAGGGTGACATCACGTTCCACTTCGGGCTCATCCTCAAAGACCTCTTCCACCACTTCTTCACCATTTGCGGATATTCGTTTCAGAATGCGTTTCGTCTTGGTGATTGTGGTCTTTGTAATGGATCCACCTTGAACCACAGTTGTATCCTGCGTTGCAGAAAGTCCAGGCAGTGAAACAGGAGTTGAAGTTGTCGATTCAATTGCAGGAAGCTCATAATGCTCCACCGAAATATTCTCCTCTGGCAAATCGTCAATGACATCTTCTTCGACGATCTCCTCTTTGCCATCGACAATACGCTTTACAATACGCTTAGTAATATGTTTGGTTATAGTTCTGGTTGTTATGGTAGTAGTACCACTCTCCGTTAAAATCGTGTTAGTGGAAGTGGTAATCACAGGGTCACTTTCTATAAAAGTCTCATTTGTTTCGGTTGTGGCAATCGTTGATATTGGCTCAGTTACCAGAATAATGGAAGACACCTCTGGCTCTACAAATTCTGTGATCTGCGTATTGGTAGCAATCTCATTCACGGGATCACTAACAATTGACTCAACGATTTCAACTCCATTTGTTGCCGTCTCTGTTGACTGTTGTTCCACTTGGACTGTCTCCTGAACCATTTCGCGTTGTTTATCCTTCTTTGATATACCTATGCTCTTAGGTTTCTCTTCATTCTCAATAGTTGATTCCACAATTTTCTTTTCGATAACTGGTTCCTCAATGGGCACAATATTAATTTGTTCTACAATCTGAAGAGATGGCTCAACTGTATTCTGGAAAATCGTCGTAGTTTCCACTGAAGTTGTAGTGTGGTTTTTGTCCTCCTTTGTTGGAGCTGATGCCATGTCTGGTTCAGCAACTGGTAGAGGCGCTGCTTCAGCAACTGGTACAGGAGCTAGCTCAATAACAGGTTCAATAACCTGGACTGCTGTTGCTATTTCCTTTGTGGTAGTCGTAGTTTCCACAACAGTAGTGGACTTTTTCTTGTCTTTTCTAGAAGGAGCTGAAATAGGAGCTTGAATGTGAACTTGTTCAGGAGTAGATTCAATCACCACTTCAGCAGGTGCCACAATATCCTTGGTGAGTGTCGTTGTTTCCACAACAGTCGTAGTCTTTTTGTCGTTTTTGGAAGGCGGTGAAACAGATAATGGAACAGGAGTCAACTCGGGAGTTGGCTCAACCGCAGCTTCAACCTGTTCAATAACCTCAGCTGGTTTAGCAATATGTTCTGTAATAGCCGTGGTTTCCACAACAGTTGTAGTCTTCTTCTTATCCCTTTTAGAAGGTGCTGGAGCAGGCGTTGGTTCTGAGGTTGGTTCAACAAGAGCTTCATCTTTTCCAGCGACCTCAATTGACTTTACTATGTCGTTTGTGGTTGTAGTGGTTTCTACAATTGTTGTGGACTTCTTTTTGCTCTTCTTTGATTGATTGGGAACAGGACTTGGTTCAGAAATCGGTTCCTCAACTACGGAAACAGTTTCTAGTTGCTCAAAAACCTCCACAACTGGCTCAACATATTTTGTGGTAGTAGTAATTGTTTCAACCACATTTTTGGACTTCTTCTTATCTTTCTTCGATGCTGTTGTAGTTGGTTCAACGGTTGGCTCTACAACTGGCAAAATTTCTGTCTTTTGAATGATCTCGACAACTGGCTCAACTATTTTTTCCTTTGGTGTGTGCTTCTTTCTATCTTTTTTGTTCGGTCCAGAGGAAGTCACTACTGTTGTTTCCGGTGTAATAGAAATTTCCGTTTTGACAACTTCAACAGTTGGCGTAGTCACAGACTTTGTAATTGTTTTCGTTGTGGTTTCAACCACCCTTTCGATTGAACTCAACTCTGGTTCTGTGGGTGATTCAACTAACTGTTCCGCTGGCTTTTTACTTTTTTAGACTTGCGGCTCTTAGGCTCCGGGTGTCTTTGAGGCTCCTCGACCTGGATAACCTCAGAAGGTACATCTTCCATAATAATTGTGCGCTCAACATGAGCACCATTTGTTTCGGGAGATTTATGTTTACGGTTCGTTTTTGTCTCCTTTCTGGTGCTGATCTTGATTGGCAATGGTTCCGGTTGTGGCTCATGGCGTTGTCGTTTTGGCCTGGAAATCTTTTCAGTAGCAACATCAAGAGACTTTTCTGGACGTTTTGCTTGTTGTTGACTCTTTATGGTGGTAATTGTTGTGTGTTTAGTGGTTGTTGCATGATCAGCATTGCGAATTTGCGGCAAAGGGGCAGCTATACGTACTGGGATCTGTTGTTGTTGCTGTTGACTGGATGGCTGGAAAACTGGATGTTGTGCTCGATGTAATTGACCAAAAAGCACTTCTGCATACGTGCTGCCAGCACTTGTATCTTGGCTTTGTTGTTGCTTTTGCTGATTCTGATTGGGCTCTTGCACTTTAGGTCGTACTACTAGAACAGTCTCTTGGGCTGCTACGATTTCCGGCGTCGTCGGTGCTATCACAGTTGGCTCTGTCTGTTGCGAGTGAATCGTTTCCTCCACAAATCGCGTTGTCGTCACTGTCGTGTGACTTTGCGATTGCGGTGCTTGTTGTAGTTGATGATCAAATTGTAGTTGAGGCTGAGGTTGTTGCTGAGGCTGTGCTACTTCAATCGGTATTGTCTCAATAGCATCTACATCAAATTGACCAAAGGTTATATCAGGACGTGGCTCATTCATTTCAAATTCCTGTGGTTCTACAGGACGCAACATCTGCACGTGCTCCTCAATGTAAACCTGCTCAGGTTCCTGATGTAGCGTAACAACAGTAGGTTGTATCTGTTGTGTGCTTGTAGTCAGAGGTTCAGTACTCTGTTGCACCATGGATGCAAGTGTGGTGACCACACGATCAAGCACACTATTACCTGTTGTCGATGAGCCCGTTAGGTTGATATCTGTGCGATATGGCTCAAGTATATATGAGTGTTCCACAATTTCTGGTTGATAAGCAGCAACCTCCGGATTAAGCTCTGATTGAGTTGGTTGTTGTTCCTGCTGTTGATATTCCTGTGTGTATTCTGTTTGTTGAGTGTAATACACCTGCGATGGATAGTTCTCCATGGGCGGATAATAACCAGCCAACACTTGATAACCTGTGGTTGCTGCTGGTGGCACAGCCACCGGCTGATACTGTATTGGATACTGCATCTGCATAATAGGATCATAGTAATTCGGCTGTTGCTGCTGCTGTTGTTGCAGCTGTTGATCGCTGTTCGGTTCCGTGGTGACATAGCCCCACTGGCCGCTATCAGCTACATTCTCATACATGGTCTGGTAGAGCTGTGGATCTGGCTGTAAATACGTTGCCGTTATCTCCTCGGCTGTCATGGGTACTTCATAGCTAGAAAGCTGCTGTTGCTGTTTCTGCTCCTGTTGCTGAACATAGCTCAAATCGGGATCGACTTGACTAACAAATTGCTCGACAGGTTGAGGCTTTGTTTGTGGCACATAGCTGGCATCTATCACATCCTGTATGGTCAGATCCACATGGGGCTGAGTCTGACTTACTGCTGCTTGTCTGGCCAACTCTTCGGCTTGCAAGCGCTCCAATTCAAGACCACGCAACACCTCTGCATAGGAGGTTGAACCGGGTACCCAAATCGGGCTACGCGAACGTGCACGCTCCTCCTGTGGCACGTAGAGTTGCTGTTGATGTTGTTGTTGATGCTGTTGTTGTTGCTGTTGTTGTTGTTGTTGCTCCACATGCGGCTCACGTCGACGTCTGGGAGAACGCCCACGACGTTCAGCACGCGGCGCTTGCAATTTCTTACCCGTATATGATGAATGGTGTTGCTCGCTTTCGATAAACTGAAGATTGGTATTGCTAGTAGGAACTTGTTGATCTGCTGTAATAGTTGTGGTTACAATTTGAATTGGATCAGTGGTTTCCTCATAGTCAGAGGTCACATGGATGCTGCTGGATGGTGTAACATGTTGAGGTTGCTTCCTTTCATAGACCACAGTGGGTAAATGAGTGCTCGATTCAGATGTTTCTGATTCATCCTCAAATGTGCGTGTTGTTCTTGTCGTTGTTGTGGTGGTTGTAGTAATAAAGGTTTGTTCTTGGTTTACGTTCGATTGTTGTTGTTGTTGCCTTGTCGTTATTGTCGTGGTCGTGTCGCGTTTTTCTTGTCTTGGTTGTGTCGATGTTGTCGCTATTGTCGCCATTGTCGTTGCCGATTCATTACCGCTTACCGGACTCGCATGTCCTGATAACACTTCAGCATAGGTTAGACCTACTGCCGTTGGCTTCATAAGCAACGAGACAGTTGATGAAGTGGTTACCACTGAATGTGGATCCAGAGCATAGGATTGGGCGGCGGTTGCGTCATACGTTTGCTGCATGCCATCGATTGATTGTCGCATTGCCTAATGCGTTCATATGGAGAGTAACGGGCGGGCAGGCGAGCGAGAGTGCACGTGATAGAGAGAGAGAGAGAGATTGGGGGAGATTTGCCAAAAAGAACGTTAGCTTTCATTTTCGATTGGAAAATTCAAGGGCCTAACCAAAGCTACCTGTCAACTTGCTAAAATGGAGGCTACAAGTAATACTCTTCAGGGTTTTCATTTTAAAAATATATATTTAATAGTTAATTCTTCTTTTTTTTTTTTTTTTTCTTAAGCATTTGGGTCATGTAATATTAATATATGTAGTATAATAAGGGGCCTGACGCTGGGTTTAGTCGCTGCCCCAGCTAACATTGGGAGACTGTTTGAAGTGGCAGCAGACTGACAACCAAACGACGGTGGCTGCTCTGCATTTCTTTGGTTTGATCTAGTCTAGATATATAGGTATATATATATATAATAGTTATTTTCTTATAAGTACTGTGTTGTAGTGCCATATAGCTGTGCGGCGCGGCATCTAAAATCTCTAGATCTAGATCTCTAGCTTAGCATCGTCCGGCGTACCGCGATGTATTAACAATTTGATGCGCTCATTACGTGCGGTTATTTTCGAATGCAAATTTTTGACACGTTCACGACATGCCTATTATCGATATTTTCATATTTTTTAAGTGAGGGTTGTAGGACAGAGACAGAGACAGAGAGAGATAGTATATATATTGTTTATGCGTTTGGTGCATTTTGTTGAGAATTATTTAAATGTTTCGGCGTGAGCATTTTATATAGAGAAGAAATACAAAAAAGTCAGCATAGTAATCATATATGATCCATTTTTATATGAAATGTAGCGAGCATAATAATGCCATAATAGATCAAGCAACCATATACCAGATTTTTGTGTGTTGAAGAAGTACGCAATACCCATGTGTGTGTGTGTGTTGATTCAATGGAATGCATGTGTGTGAGGGAGTTATGGCAATAGTTAAATAGTTGGTAGAGGCATGGATTTGAAGTTAGTCACGTGTTTTAGTTTTAATTTAGCACAAGAGGCAAGCGAGCAAAAGCCCAAGAATCAAGTTAAAAGTTAAAAATTATTTCAAATATTAGTAAAATGTATTTAATGTTTTCGTGTGAGGGAATTGTTTATAATTATTTAAATATTTCGTAAAGCGCAACGACACCAGATTTTTGTTTGTTTGTTTTTTTACGTAGAGAAAAGATAAAAAGATAAAATACAAAATGTCAAAAATAAAATACATAAGTCAAATTAAAACCGTAACCATTACTTGTAACTAAAAGATAATTGAGAGCGATATAACGCTTAATAAGAGAATTAGATTGAGAGAAAGAGAAAGAGAGGTAGCTGTGACGTTGAGCGGATCTTTGAGTGAAATTTGTAAATGTCTGCCCGGCCATAAAAGCTAACTAATTAAAGTAAAAAACAAAACGACCAAAATCATAAATGAATAATGTCTAAGCGAAAGCTGTGATGATACATAATGTGGATGTCAAGTGATAGTGATTTGTGGTGATCTTTTTTTATGTTTAATGTGAGCCGCCATTTTGTAATTATGCTTCGACTGTAATTATGTGTGTGTTTGTGTTCTCGGCAAGATAAAATAAGATAAGTTCTCATAGCAAGAGTTGCCCCAACTACTACTGGGAATCCAAAAATCAAATTTCTTTACTGATACAACAAAAAAATCATATTGAAAAATTGTTATTAATTTTGGACTTTGTTAAAGTTGCCACTTACCGCCAACATTGCAATTCGCAATGTAAACTTAAAACGAATTTTTAATTTTAAATCTAACTATATATATGTATTGTATAATAAAATTATGCCCTGCTGCTATACATAATACAAGTATGTATATATATCGAGGGGAATTTTTTTTTTTGTTTGGTCTGAAATAGTTGAAAACGTTTATTCTGGCAATTCTTAAAATAGCTCGCTGAATAATGAACTGGAGAAAGAATTTATTTGATTGTTTCTACACATATTGAATGGGCTACCCCCGGCAACAAGAACTTATGTGAATTCTCTTGCTTATATTTATATATATTGTTTCTTTTACTATTATTTTTTTTTTGTTAATGATTTGGCACGTGACAATGAATTGGTATTTCTGTTTTTGTATTTTACAGACACAACAAATGTATGGCAGAGACATAACAATGATGGGCATATTAAATGAAATGAGAGGCAAGTCGGTTTGTTTTTCGAGCTGCACGGTATGACATGAGAATTTGCAAAATAAAATTAATAGATGGAAAAAATAAGAAACCAATAAGCACAAAGATGAACGTTGATGAACTGAAATGTAATGTATTGCAGTGTATGTAGTTATATGTTTTGATGAAATGAAAATGGCATAAATCGAATTCGAAAATAATAAAAACGTAAGAGAGAATTTGACGAGATTTAACAATATGCGCACTTGATAAACAAAATAAAGCAAAACAAAAGAAATAATTGAAATGAAAAACAAAAAGAAAAAACTATAATTTATTTGAATTTACTTTACGCAGCCACCGTGCAACTTTGTTTCGGACCTATCCGCACTTTTTTTTTTTATTCTTGCAGAACGTTCTTTTAATGATTAAGGTATTATTTAATTCATTTGTTCTAAATATTTGGTTACTTGAGGGTTAATAACTTTTGTAGTTTTTATTTTGGGCCAACAAACTGGTTGTTCTGTCAACTGTTGTATAGCATTAAATTAAAGATTCGTTCAATATAGCATGAGAATGATGTAGGGTAATCTATAAAATATATCACAAGGGGTTTGTTTTTTTTTCTTTTGAGATCTCAGCTTAGCTTACAGTTGCTGTTATTTACGAGCTACTAAATAGATATATTTGTTTAATTAAGAGATACGAGATATAATGAGATCCTAAACTTTGGTCCTTTTATTTCAATTGTTCTAGCTAACTACTGATCAGGGAATTGTTCTACACATAAACTTGAGAGAATCTGATTTTGATAACAAGAAAGAGGTACGTACCTGTTGCTCGGCTAATGCGCGCTCACGATCGTGTGGCAAGTACGTAGGCGCCATAACGAGGCGCAGTTGCTGCTCCTCCTGAATGATACGCTGGCGAAGCGTTTGCATTTGTTGTTGATACACATCGATTTGGGACAACGTTTGCTCGAGGCTCTGCGATTTGGTCTTAACCACATCGCCAAGTCCATCAAGCAATCGCACCAAATCGTCAACGTTCTCGCTAAGGCGTGGATCGCCACCCATGCCATTGCGGAAGTGTACCTGCCGGATAGCAAAAGAAATGTGGCGCATGGAAAAGCGTTTCTCCATTAGCTAGAAGCATCCGCATACTTACCTCTAATTTTTCAATCGACAATCTCAGTTTGGTTTTTTTGCACATTAATATCGGCCAGAGTCTTTTCACAATAGCCCAGTTGATCGCGCAGGGGTTTCTTCAGCTGTGGTGAGGAGTCCAATGTCTGTTTGGTCTTTTCATGCCATTGTCGTATATCCTTGATCTTGCGTTCGCATTGATCCCACTCCTCGCAGGCTTCCTGCAGCAGTGAGTTCTGCAATGGGATTCACAAAGTATAAAGAAGTGGAAAGAGAATTAATAGTAATTGTATATGTTCGATAATGTTGTAGTTTACCCTCTCCAGTAGCACCGCTTCCACGGATATCTTCGCATCCTCAGCCTGCTGCAGCTTGTCCTTGAGATCGCCCACAGTTGTCACTTGACCAATGTGTTCCAGTTCCTTGTCCATTTCGCTCAAATGCTTCACAATCGGTTTAATACTTTTCACAGCCGTCGCATAATCATTCAGCTTATTGCGTGCCTCGGGCAACGTGCGCAGCTCAATCGTTTGATCGATGAACGTACGCTTCTCGGCCACCCAAGACATCACAATTTGATACAGATTCATGAAACGTGTCCATGCATCCAAACTATCGCCCACAGCCTGTTTCTTCTCGTCCAACCAACCGCGCACCTGGGCCAATTGAGCGGCCAACTGATCGATTGTTGTCTGCACCAGCGTCTTCTCCTCGCTGTTGCGACTATTCTCAATGATCAGCTGTCCGTTGGTCTTGACCAGCGTAAAGCGTTCGTAAATTGTGCCGATTTCATGATTGATACGCTGCAGCAGCTCCTTCATCTGTGTCGGCTCCAAGGTGCGCTCTTGCACCTGAACCTCGGCCTGCATAAGCCAGCGCTGAATCTCATCGACACCGGCAAGATATTCGGTGCGAACGGTCTTGGCGCGCTTGAAATCCTTCTCTTTGGTCTCCATGGCTACCTGCACGCGTTCCGCTAACAGTTCGAGTGCGGTAAACTCTTGGGCAATATCGCTGGGCAATAGATTCTGTTTGGTTTGATAGAGCGTTTGCGTTTGTGCGACAAGCGCGCGACTTTCTTCGGCTGCCTGTTTCACCTGGCTGTTGATTGTGATGAGTGCTTGTTCCGTTTGGGCAATGTGTTCGTCGTAGACGTGTACGGATTGCAATTGATCGTGCAGTGCGTTCAACTTGTCCTGCAGCTGCGAGATGCGGCGGAACACTTGTTCGATCTCCTCGAGATCCTTGCTAACTTGTTGGTCCTTATCGCGTAATGTATCGTTCAATCTGTAAAATATATAATAGAGAGCAAAAAGAAAAGAAATATTGCCCGGGGCGTATTAGTCAATGACGTATCTCGGCACAAGTAAAATATATGCCTATATAATATGTAAACAGTGCGTTTGTGTCTGTGAGGTTTCTATGAGAAAACCACGCGGTTGTCTTCTTTGGCTCTAGAATAGAATTCAGCTACGCGTGCTGCAACACAATTTTAATATATCTTGTATATTTAGATTATATATCGATATATATGCGATATATATTATACAAAAAGTTATTTTTTGAAGAAAGCACAAAGGCTGAAGTTTTTCAATAATTCTCTATATATCCAAATGGGCTGGCCAAAAGATGATGATGTGATCTCTGTTGCTGTGTTGGCCTCGAGGCGCTGCGAAGATTTCCGTGAAAATTGAATGCTGCCGTTTCGCTACAAGAGAGTTTTCTAAATGACTGAACGAAACGCGAAATTTTTCTTCGCCACCAGACTACAAAATTCAAATTCGAAATTCGGAAATTCAAATTTCAATATGAGGTTTCTTCTACGTGATTCTGTGAAGCACCTTGAACTGCTTTGAGAGACAGCGCGAGAGACGAGAGAGGAGAGACAGAGTGAAAGAGCAAAATGATTGAGAGCGTGAGCATTTTTCGAAAATTTCTTGCTTCGTTTGTTGTTGGCCTTTTACATTTTGCTCTGCTATTGCTATTATTGTTTTATTTTTATTGTTTGTTAATATTATTTATGTTGTCCGCTGCTTGGCCTGCTTCTTAACACGGCTGCGTTTATTTTTATGCTTGAATTTATAATTATATTCGGTATTTATGTTTATTTATTTGCATTCAACGGCGAGCCGAACTGCAGCTGACGTCATCATGGCACGCTGCACATTTGAAATGATTCAATTCGCAGACGCTTGAAGACTTTTGATATTTACTTTTACACTCTCCATAGATTCGTCTTCATTCCAGTCTGTGACGCATATATGTGTATTGCTCATACGCCATGTGGGCGCTAACAAATTGATGCCAACAAGTGTTTTAGTACTTGAGGGGCAGCAATTAAAAAAAGAAAATCATACAAATAACTAAAGACATGTTGTTGGAGGCAACTACAATATTTTATGAAGGACGCCGTCTGTGCGCTCTCTCTCGTTGAATGCCCTTTACAGCAAAAGTAACAACAACAAATAAGAACAAGATGAGGCAGAAGTAGAAGTAGAAGAACAATAACGGAAGAGCAACGTGCCATGATGAGGCCAAGTCAACACATTTGGCTGCCGGCCAATTAAGGCTGAAACACATTTTTCGACAAAAGTTTTTAGCGAATTAATTGTAAAAAGGACAGCAACACAAACAAATGAACAAAAAAAAAATATACAACTAAAAAAAATGGACAACAAATGTTAAAGTTCAGCGAGCACCACTGAGAAGAACTTTGCTGGGAATTAATTATGGAATTTAAAGTGTGAAAATTTCACTTAAAACCTGTCACCCCAAATTAGCTATTTAATCTCTTTTCGCAAAAGATAAACTAAACTAAACTAATATTTTGCGTCAACAAAGAAAACAAAAAACAAAACAACGTTATAGAAAGCGTAAGAAAACGGCAGCAAAGAAAATCGTCAATAAAATTGTGTGTTGTGTCTTTTGCTATTTTCAGAGTCGTTTGCCATTTTGCTAATGTACAAATTAACGTATTAAATTTAGTGCATATCTGAGATTTAAATGGCAAACTATGCGAACAATGCGAGCGCCAATGTGAAAAGCGAAAGCAACGTCGCATACATTGACGCGTGTGTTGTTATAAATAACAATGTACTATTTATGTATCAAGTCTATCAAGTAAGCCAGAGAGCTAATGTCCATAACAACAAACTGACAAGTCATAGTTTGATCAATTATTGTAATCAGACTGCTGCTCACGCTCTGTCGATAAGCAATTTGAAGATTTGTTTTTAGTCATTGCTTCTCTTTAGCCTTTTTGTGAGGGTGACTTATTTGTTGGTGAGAAGCCGACGACTACAACGACGACAACGACGACGACGACGTCATCATCATTTTAAATCAGAGACACGCGCCGAATCGCAAACATTCTCAATAATAAAATCAAATAAAATAAAAGCGACAACAAGTCGAACAACACCTGACGACCTCGTTGCTGCCGCTTCTACTAAAGACCGGACCCCGGGGACCGAACTGAGACCCACCCCTTTTAGAGTCTAGAGATTGAGGCTGAATTTAGCATAGGCGACGACTTGAGCTTTATGTCGATGACTTAATCATGCCACACGGTGGAATCAACACAACGTTTACACACTTTATTTTTAAAGTGTTGTCAACATCTTGTTTTTTTTTTTTTTTTTTTTTTTGCTTTAAACATTCACCTTTTGCTTTTGACGACGCGTTTAATATGAGTGCGTGTTAGCAATTAGCATTCGCTTCTTTCTCTTTTTCGCTTTTCTATTCTGCGCTTCAACTGCGGTTTTATTCCGCTCTTTTGTGTTTTTCTGGCCAATATACAAATTGTTAGCGACAACAGTCGCACCTCCTCCGATGGGGAGGCAGATGTGTGCTGAACAATTGTTAACTTGCTTCTTTTTTTGTGCTTAGTACTTTGCTTTAAACTTGAATTTCTTGCGAAATTCAGCAGCTTCCTCAACGTTGCGTATACGCCTGGTAATCCACAAATCGGCGTTTTCAAGTGCATCGCAAATAATCGCATGAAAATAAATAGAAATAGAAATGGAAAATTGCGTAAAGTGTGCTACTAGACAGCCAGTTATTTTCAATGTTAAATACTTTTCCGTTGCTTCTCTCTTGAGGGTCTCGTCGACGGGGGCTGCTTTTGTGTGTGTGTGTATTTTCTTGTTTTACTGCTTCTATTTGTCTACGATCCTCCTCTTAATTAAGATTTATATTATTTGAATTTAAAAATATGCGTCTATATATATATATTTAATGCTCGGGCGGGCGTTCGCTTCTTCGTATTTAGTTTCCAGCCATCCAGTTATAAAAAACACGTCCGCTTGCAACTAACTCTAAATAAAAACTAAAATATTCTCAGCGCGAAAAAGTTGCCAAAAAGTGTGTTTCACTTTGCCTCCGTCGTTTCAGCAGCGCTGCGCTGCGCGGCGAAGTGAGCGAACACAAGGAGAGGCAAAGAGTGCGAGAGGTGAGGTGATCGTTAACAGCGGAACGCGAGACGGAAATAAAAGAACGAAAACTGCTACAGCAACTCACCACAGTCAGATATAACAAAACGCACACACACACACATCATTAACATATTACAAAGTGTGTGCTGGGGCGAGAGTGAAAGAGAAAGGCGAGCAACAGAGCAGCAACGGCCGAAGCACTAAAAATTATTATTATTAAAAGTTTGCATATGCGCTTGGCATTGAAAATGAGGCAAACGGCAAAGCATTTGTCTTACTCATTAACCGAACAAATTCGCCGCTGACTTCAGCTGACAAATATGCCGCAAAAATCACCCAAAAAACAAAATCAAAATAAATCCCAATATACTATTTTTGCGAATTGCAATTGATGAGCAAATTTTTTCGCACGCAACAAGCAAATGTTGCATGGTTGGAAAGTGTGTGATAAAGGCAACAACAACATTCAGTTTGCCGGTTTAGATAACGCAACAAGAAGCCGGCATATATACACACATACACACACACACACACATACGTGAGCAATCAATTTTACTGAGAGAGCGACAGCGACAGTTGTTTGCCTTTGAAATGGAATGGCATTGGAACAACAGCAACTCATCAGACAGCTTTAACAGCGCCCTGTTAGGCAATAACAGCAGCAACAACAGCAGCAACTGCTTAACAGTGTGAGCGCCATTCAAGGCGAAAAATAAATTTATAATTACGCGATTACCTCATTTGGGCAAAGTTTTTGCCTTAATTGTTGTTGTTTTGGCTTGCTTTGCCGCTGCCGTTGTTGTTTTCGATTGTTTTCTCTTGAATTTTTTATGCAAAAAAAGTTGACAAACTGTCAATGCAGATGCCGAGAGCAGCTTTATAATTCGCCTTTATTTTGATTTTTTGTCGTTGTCGTTAGCTTGTTTGTGGTGCTGAAATAATTATGAAGTATTTGTGGCAAATTCGTTTGGCGCTTATCTTAATACCCTGTGCATATAGTTTTTATGTATGTAAATTTTTGCCTTTACTTTTTTTGCACATTTTTTCGCACAATGCGAATGAAGTCAGCAGCACGATTTTTGTTTACTTTTTCAATAATTGTGTTGGCTGTTTTGTTAGGGTGTTGTTTATATTCTGTAGTCATACCTAGAGAGAGAGAGCACAACAACTTTGGGAAGCGTCAATTGAATTCAATTATATTGAACGTAACGCTATCAAGTTTGTTTCTCGAATAAATCAATCATACGCAGAGTATTCTCAAGTCGAGTATACGTATTTACATTAGGCCGCCAGCTATTTTTAAAAGTATTACGTATAATTCAGAAATAAATAAAGCTTATTGAAGTTAATTGTTATCTACATATATTATTAATAAATTATTTAATTCCCCCCGAAATACATGGAATTACTTTTCAAATCCAAAAGGCTTACGCAAAACAAATTTTAAGTATTTAATTTTTTTTTCGAATGCGAACCAAATGTTGATTAGATTCTTGCATGTTTGCCATACGAAAAAGTAAATCTCAAGTATAAATTGCATTTAAATTTTTGCGTCGCAGTTGAAGGAATATATGTATGCGGTGTATAGTTGTATAATTGTATGTATAATTGTCGATGACACAGCATTCGGGGTATTAGATCATTTTTTTGGTTCGATGATGGCATTGTCAATGCCTCTTTTGTGCGAATAAAACTAAAATTGAGTATATCCAGACATTAAATTTTCACACTCAATATAAAAAGAAACAGAGTGATTGATGATTATGATTTTGTTGATTTTAAGTACGTTAAGTAAACAAATGTAAGTACTTTTCTGTTACAGATTGCAGCTGCTTTACGCAACAGATTTATGTCTTTAGAAGTCTGCCATTGGCATAGTCGTAAAATGCATTACTGTTAATTGAAAATGGGCAACAGCTGGACCAAAACTAAAGCTAAAAGCTGTAAGTATTATGTGCACATGTATATAGAAATAATCCATCTGTCATTCAATCATTTTCTTTAATCCTCCCAATTAACCCCTTCATTTAAAAAGATATTGCGCATGTAATCCAATACGATATCAAAGTAAATAAAAAGATTTGGTAATCTGTAGCGCAATAAAATAGATCTTATTGGTGTGTTGTTGTTGTCTGCTTGTTGTGCATGTGTAACGAGCCGAAAACGTCACAAGACTTTTGGGGAACAACAATTGAAGAAAAAATAAAAAGCAAATAACAGCTGCTGGTCTCGTTTTTCATAAACACACAAGCAAGCAGGCAAAGACGAGGCAGATCGCGATTGCGGCTGCGGCTGTCAGGCAAATAGCCGGATGAAACAAAATGTGTATAAAAATAAAATAAAAAAAAAAAACTGACGTTGATGCTGTGAATAGTCATAACACATGTCTTGGGTGAAAATTGTGTCAGTGCTGCATTAAGAAAGGCCGCGGCATGTTTTCATTTCAGTTTCTTCTTTTTTTCTCGTTTTCTCATTTCAACTATTTTCTTTCTGTTCTTTCTCCGCCGTGCCAAGACAAATGTTTACGTGATCGCCGGCAGACGTTCCAATAACAGACGTGTCTGCTGTGGTGAAATTACGTCGCTGTTAACGAGCTGTTCAAATGTTGCCAGCAATAATGTTGCCGAGAATATGTTGCTGCGTTTTTAATGGTCAACAACAAATAAGTTAAATGTATAAACGTTTGTCAAATGGCAAAACGAATTGACAAATTGGCAGCGTTTCTCATGTTGTTTTTGCGTCAAGCGCCATACAAAAGAATTTCCGCAAAGAAATGAACAAAAACAAATCACATTGATTTGAATTCTTTGTTTCTTTCATTTTTGTTGTCGGCGCTTATCAACACACACACACTCATATGAAATGCTATTGGGAGTGTGTGATACATTTGTCTATTATCGTACGTAGCTGCCTTTAAGGCAGTCAAACTGATAAGGCCAACGATTTGGCACAGTTACCAGAGACATTGGGTATGCCCCGACTTTTGTATCAGATGTTGATATGCGTTTGGTAACAATACGAATGCGAAGAATACTTTCAGCACTGACTGTTTGTTTAGTGCAGTAAGGTCTTGAAAATTTAATGATTTACTATTCTTAGAATTTTTCAGGTTTTTATTATGTTGCGCAGTTTGGAAGATATACATAGAAAAGTCGGCTTATGTAAGCATTACCGGAGCGTAACCGTTGGAATGACGTCAGGTTTAGACGTGAGTTTCGGCATGGAATTTCAAGAGCTGAGCTTAAATGAGTTGAGCCGAGTTGAGTGTACAAAAAAAAGAGTTCCACTGATGTCACAGCGATATTCTCAGCCAGAGTTGACATAAGAAGTTAAGAAGTTGCAACTGCTGATAAATGATTTGTATATAACTCGGAACTTCATGCGGAACCCGTTTAATTGACCGACGACGATCAATGGAAACAAACTAGTTAATTTAACCACATAAATTTCCATTAAATGCAAATCAATTATACAACATGTAGCGAATTCGATTTCCGGCGTTAAATTCTATTTTGATTCTTATTCTTTATTTTTTTGAGCAAATTTAAGTTAACGTCACGCACAATTAAACACTGTTCATATATGTATATACAGGCACATACGAGCACTTGTTGAGTTTCTTCAGTATGGAATTGAATGAATTGTTTATCTAATATGTGGCATTTTAATGGGGGCAGAGTAGTACTCACTTTGATTGCTGTTCAACTAACTTATCCACTTTGGCCTGTATGGCCTCCGCCGAGGGTTTGTGTACTTCCCCAAGGAATGTGAGGATGGATTTTGAGAGCGCCTCGATTTCTTTATGTGATGATTTAAGTTCATTTGATTCCTCACGCAGTTCCTAAAGAGACACATAACAAAACAACAACATTAATACCAAATTTACAGCAATTTGTCAGTCACGTTTTTGCTTTTGCCAATCGATCAAAGCTTTAAAAAAAAACAAAGCAAAACAAAACCAGAAAAAAACACAAATTTTCTCGGCATTTTTAATTCGATTCCAGTTTGTATTTTTTTTGGGGCCGCTCGAAACACACGAAGGTCAACACCAAAAACGTTGACTCGACTTTAAGGCAACATTTCGAATGGGGTTTTATAAGTAAGAGGAAAACCTATAGACAACAATAAACATTTGCGCTGAACAAAATACAAAAACAAAAACTTTTAAAATATTCGTTGAACAAACATTTTCGACTAGGATAATTTGTTGTTTTGTTTCGACCATTGAAAGCTTTTTATGGATGACAACATCGTTAATATTTAATAATACTTGACCAGGCTTAGGCATTTATGGACTGAACTTGGCTTCATTGAAATTGATTTCAATTCGAAATTACATAAGCAATTACTGAAAGCAATTATTAATTTATATTCATTCATTTATTCGGGCTGAAACGGGAATACACTGGTAAGGAAGTAATTTTCAAATTTGAAGAGTTCTACTAACCTATTTTCCACAATTACAGAGTGTAATATAGTGTAATTGTTTAAGAAAATAATAATTATGCTGCCGCAGACACTAATTCTTTTAATAACATGACGCTAAAATTAGCTTCAAAAACTGATAAGTTTGTGTGTGTTTCTCTTCAAATCGCAATCGAACACAATCAACAATTATCGCTAGCTATGAGGTCATGCAAAAACAATAAATAATAACAACAAGAAATCAGTTGATTTGCTGGTTGATTGCAATAACAAATGAGCGCCGGAGATGCCGCGTTGTATAATAAAGCGATAAATGTCAATTTAAATATGTAGTATACTAGAGAAGTATAGCGATTAAAATTGTTGAAATTGTGGCTATTTGTTAAACTAAGCCTAACAACAAAAGTGGTAGAAACCGAAAGTCTAGAATTTGTTGACTTTTGTTTTTTACATTTTTTTGTTCGTTTTGTGCCAATCATTAACAGCAGTTTGGACAGCTGCTAAAGCTCGCCATTAAAGAGAGACCGAGAGGAGTGCCCAAGAGAGCGTCAGAGAGGCAGATATAGAGAGAGATAGCGAGAGCGGAAGCTCTGAGTCAATTCGTCGATGACCATGAACTTGACGGCGGCGTAACATTGTTGATATACTATGCAAGTATATATATGTATGTATTATATATGTAAGTCTGCCTATATATGAAACGCACACATAGTTTGACATTAGCAGAAACAAAAGCAGGGTGTGAGGGTGGTCAACTGCTAAATAAATGAATGAAATTTTGTATTTCGTATATGCGACAACAAACTACAACAACAATAAATCAATTAAGTCTGTCCATGAGCTCATAAGCCCTAAATAGTAATGCTAATGCTTCAAGATTATGTAAATTACGGATGCGATTGTATAAAGCACAACATTCTACATACTATTGTATTGTATTGGCTGAACTCACCTGAATGGCATTCTTTGTATCTTCCAAATGACGTCGGGACCTTACAGTTTGGTCGACATTGCGGAATTTATCGGCCAAACGTCCTAATGCCTTCTCCCAGTCGTGCAGGCTATTCTCAAATGTATCCCAATGCTCGGCCAACTGTTGCAGATTGTCACGTCGCTGTTCCAGGCTACGCACCAGATCCTGCCAGCTGCGATTCAAATTCGCGTTATCCTGCTCAATCAATTGACGATTGCGGGCGTCGGCTTGCCTTATCAGGGATTGTGCCTGCTGGTTCACAAGCGATAGATCGCTGTTCTGGCTCTGCAAGCAACAACAACAACAACGACAGCACAAGGCAACAAGAAAAGCGTTAAATTTTTGTACAAATAATATTGCTGCACTTTGATGAAAGTGCAAGTATGCATATATGCTATATATGTTTTTGTTTATGTATAGGTATTACAAATGAAATATATAAATTGAGTATCGAGTACACTGCCTATCTATAGGTTCGTTTATTTGTTTTGTTTTTGTTTTTGTTTTTAGTGTATTTTAGAGTTATTTCGACAACGCCGTCTGTGTTTCACTTGACACATTTTTCATTATTTCTAACATCTTTCGTTTTGTTGTTCAACTTTGACATATGCGTGTGTGGCACAAGCTGCCGAAGCTTACCTAAAGTGAAAACGCACACGCACTCACGTTTAAGCACGCACACACACACACACACGCAGACACACGCTGGTGAGTGTATCTTCGACCGCAGCACTTGCTAATTGTAGCACTTAAAAAATGTATCTTTTTCTTTTTGTGTTGTTGCTTTTCTGTACAAAACGATGTACATAGATTTCTTTAATAGATTTCCTGCTTCTTCTATTTTTTATTGTTGATGACGTTAGCTTTAAATTCGATTGCTGTCGTCTGCTGCTGCTTCTTCTTCTTCTTTTCTCAATTTGCGCTTTTCAAGCACATGGTACACACATCGTATATATATAAATATGTATATATGTAAGTTTGAAACGGCAAACGAAACGGGTAATTCAAATTTAACAAAGCTTCTCCGCACGACACAAAATAACACTAGTTTCTTTTCTCTTATTTGCTTCTCGCTGTTTGTTTTTAAATTTTATTTTGCTTTGTCGCTGGTTTCGTCACTATATAGACCGCATAATACGAACAAAAAATAAGGTCTGACAACCGCACAGATAAACGTCTCAACTAGAAGTGAATTTCACAAAAAGCCTCCTAACACGCCAGTGCCAGTGCCCAAAGCATGAGTTAGAACACCCAACGAAGAGAGATACTTTTGTCGCCAGCGAGTTACTCTGAGCGTAAAGAGCGGCGAAAAACAACCAGACAACCAACAAAGAGAGCGCCGAGTGTCGGTATTGTCGGTTTTGTTTGCTGAACACGTTTTTGCCACCACATGGTAACACTTTTCGGCTGAGGGGGTCAGTGTATCGGGTGGGCGTAGGCAAAGGCGTGGGCTGTACATATAAGAAGAGCGGGAGCGGCGAATTTTTTTGTCGTGCTCATGACAAACGTCATACTTTGCACCAACACATGGGCAATATCACGTATACGCCACCGCCGTAACTAACACAATTGGCTGTGCCACAAGCCGGCACAAGCCCTGCAACAACAAATCAGCTGTCCGCTGAGAGCACCGCAACGTGAGACGAAGCTCGCTCTTAAAGCTCGCTCAACTTACACTCAGCTCGCTCAGTCAACACAAAAAAAGCTGCTAAACATGTGTTTGTTGCTGTTACAATGTGACAATGTCGAGGGATGGCAGAACAGACCTTCAAAACTCAAGTTACCATTGTGTATTCACAACACGAAAACGAAATAAACAAAACTGTGGATAGTAAAAGTTTGGACATGAAAATGATCCAAGCGGAGTAAACACTCAAGATACACTCAGATTTTGAATAATTTAATTCGGCACAATAAATAATTATCGCCAATCAGAATAATTTTCGAAAAATTGGAATCTATACATTTGAAACAGTATTTGTCTATAAATTAAAACGACCTTGAAATTCATGGCTTTCAATTAATTAAAGCTAAAGTAAAGTACTTTAGGTTCTTCATAAAGAATAAAATTTTTCGTTTACATTAAAAATCTACGAAGACATTCTTAACACCTAACAAAGGACTGTGCAAATTATCCACCCTTCAGTGTTACTACTAATAACAAATCAAACAAGTGGACTCAGCAGCTCGCATTATCTTATCAATGAGGTAATAAACGACTTAAATTATTATCAACTAAAAACAGATACGAGAATTTATAGTAATACCAATTTAATTACCTCGTTATTTGAAAACTTTTACTTGGAAACTGAACCAAAATATTAGCTAGAAACGCCACTTTGATTGCGCATCCCTCGCAAACTGGTTATACTCTGTACTTTAGCGACTGTAGCCGCCTCTGATGATGTCATGAGCCTAACTCAATGACAACAAAAAACAGCAACAACATCAGCTGGGATTATAGTGAGCAACAAACACTCGTAAATGCGTGCTATGCCTTCTGTCTGGCTTTAGCGATGTTTGTCAGTCGATGATAAGACAGTCAAGCGCAGGTTAATAGTTGAACTCATTAATAAGTTTTCAAGGTAACAGACAGAGAGACATAAATATGAAAGTAAACAACTATGTCGCGCACACACAATTGAAAGAGTATGTTACACTACCGAAAAAATCAAAGAGCGAGAGTGAGTGTGCTAAGAGAATATGTTGGAAGAGTCAAGTCAAGCATTGCTTTTACCGGCCGGCAAATCGTATTGCACTCTGGGTAAAAGTAATCGTGACTGTGGATACATTCTCAAAAAAAAACTTGCAGATACATATTTCTCGCTTTGCTTTCCAGTTTTTTGTCGGTTCAAGTAGTGAATGTGTCACACTTGAGCAAAACAGGTCTTCTCCCATACACACGATTTGAACTTAAATGTAGAGAGCTATATAAATATTTACATATGCATATAAAGACAATAAATTAAATCTCAGGCTAAGCTAAATCCTATATAAAGTTCGTAGTCTTTTTATAGTTACAGAATTGTTATACAATAAAGTTGAGTAAAAGTGAACCAAATTAAAGATATATATTTGTTTACTAGTTGTGTTATCTTAACTCCAGCCTTCTAAATTTGAATTTAACATTTTTAAGCCTACTTTTTTTTGCTGAAACTATTGACGGCTTAAAACCAGAAGAACTGGATTAGTAGCTCATTATTCCTATAGCAGGCTTTTGTATAATTTAAAAATAGAGATCTATAGCAAATGATATACAAACTATGCCAAAACTTGGCATATTTTGCCTACTTTGAATAAGCGGACAAAGAGAATATCACAACATTCTTATTGTTTTACATAACTGATTAAACAAATTTGCAAAAATTATTAATGAATCCCTTGCTTAAAAATATTATATATTTCGGTAATACCCAGTTCTAAGTAACCATCCACTTAGGGTATAACATAAAATCAATTGATATCTGACTTGTCAACTCACCTGTACATTTCCAATGGCATGCGACAGCTTCTGAATATTAAAGTGAAGACCAGCCAAATTCTGTACAGGCTCATCGCTGAATTTGGTGCGTTCGATGGTGGCCTTGACGCGATCGATGGACTGTTGGTATTCACGCCAGCGTTCCGCTTCCTTTTCGAGCTCACTCTGCTGGGTCTTGGCGTTGGCCAATGTGTTGGCCAACTTGGTCTGGAACTGCGCCAATTCAGCGGACAGCTCTGATTGCTCGTAGTTGTTCAACGAGGACCAGATCTTGTCGGATGCCTCCTGGATTTGCTTGTGCACCAAATTACGAATGGGTGCCTCGTTGCTGAAGAAGATTTTGTGCTCATCCAGATCATGCACCAGATGCTCGTAGTCGATGCCATGCTGGCTGTTCTGCAAACGAAGCTCAGCCTCGTGGACCCAATCGTTGAATTTGGCCACCAGTTGCATGTACTCCAAACGCGAATCGCGATTGTTCTTCAAGTACTTCTCGCGTTCCTCCAACTCGTGGGGCAGCGAGGCGACCAGCGAACGACCCTCGGAGAGCATTTCCAGCAGAGAGCTGGGCATGCCCAACTCGGACTTGACGCTGTCGTTGATTTTGTTGAACTTCTGCAAATGGTCATCAATTTCCTTGCTGAGTGCATGATGTTTCTGCAGTTCACGTTCCACTGACTCGGGATCGCGATCCAACAATGGACGTGACTTGGCAGCTCCTTCATTGCTGTGCAACCAGTCGAGAATATCGCTCAACTCGGCGGCCATCTTCTTGTGGGATTCGAGCTGCAGTTGATGCTTCTGGCGTTGCGACTCAACAGCCTTGCGGAGATTTTGCAATTGATTCTTCAGCGATTGCAGTTGCTCGGTGATGCTGTTCTTATCCGCAGCATTGCCTTCGGAGGCAATCTTTTGGCCCTTATCGTTGGCCGAAGCGAGCAAACCTTCGCACTCTTGAATCTTAACAATCACATTGTCGTACTTGTTAATCTTATCCTCCAGGCTGTCGGGTGAGTTCTCAATATCGATGATGACATCAGTGTACTTCATAATGAAGGCAATAATCTCGTTTATCAAAGCAATGAACTGCTCACGCAGCAGCAACAGTTGACGCAGATGCGCCAATTGATCCTCAATCATTTTGATCATGTCATCCTGTTGGCTCAGAATGCTTTGGAGTTCGGGCAGATCATCCATTTGCATGTCACCCATTTTGTGCTTGCTGTCCTTTAGTTCCTTGAGAATGCCTTCATAGGCGCCCAACAGATCTTGCACATCCTCAATTCGTGAGCCAATCGGACGATTGAGTTCACGCAAACGCTGCTGAATGGTGCCAAGGAATTGACTGCAATCAGCCAATCTATTCTTGGCATCCTTGTACTTCTTGATGTGATCACCCAAGGTGTTAGTACGATCATCAATCGTTTGCTTGATGCGTGCATAGCGATCCTTCATGTTCTTAATGTCATCGTTGAGCTTCAGCTTGTCGGCATTGCTGAGCGTGGGCAAGATGCTCTTGCCCTGCTCGGACACATCGTTGATAAGTCCACCCTTATTCTCGGCGTCTTGCAGCAGCTTCTTGTAGTGCGCCAACTGTTCCTCCAAAACAGGTAAACTGGTGGTACGCAATTCACCTTCAGTGGCGGTTTCCATTTCATTTAACCAATCGCCCATGTTCTTCATAGAATCCTCAAAGGATTTGCGACCCTGAAGCAGATCATCCAAGGACTTGCCACGCTTACCGCTCTCATCCTTCAGTGTCTGATAGTCAGCTGCGATTTCATCGAGAATCTTTTGAAGCGCCGCCTTGTCAGCATCGCCGCAATCCTTCATGATATTGGCCGCTTGACGCTGCACATCACTTAGCACGCTATCATTGAATTGCTTAGCATCATCGTCGTATTTCTTGTTCTCCTGGATTTTCTTCTCAATCTCTGCAGAGGTCAATGGATGATAAACCGGCAATTTGCGCACTTCGGATATTTTGGATTTCAGCCATTGACGAGCCTTGTCCAAATCATTCTCCAGTGCCTTACGCGCCTTGCTCGCCTCCAAAGCTTTGTCAAGCTCTGCCTTGAGGACGCCAGACAAGTTGCGATTCTCACTGTTGAGATTGCGCAGTGCAGACTCCAATTGTGCGTACTCGGCAGACTCCAGTTCGGGCTGCATGTTGGCAATGCGCTTCTCCAGCACATCGGCAAGCGATTGCTTGGCCTCTGCATCCTTCATTAAGCTCTTGATCTTCTGCTGACGTGCCTCTGCATCTTTGGGTGTGAATCCAAGTGCAGCAGGAGCTTGCAGCTCATCGATTTGCTGCTTAACCCACAGTTGGAGCTGCTCGATTTCACCCTTAGCGCCATCAACGCCCTTGTTGGTCACATCCAGCAGCTGAGCCTTGCGATCGATGCGCTTGCCAAGATCAGCAAAGCGACGATCCAACGATTTCATTTGCTCTTCGACTTGTTGGCCATCTAGGTTGCTAATCACCTCAGCCACTTGAGCTGCCTTGCCCTTGAGCTCTTGGATCTTGGGATGTCCTTGCAATTCATACTCGTTCTTGATCTCATTGATGGCAGCCATTTTCTGGGCACAATTGAGGCCAGAGCCGCGATCGAGCACATCCATACGCTTAATCAATGTATCGAACCAATTCTGCACATCCTGCATACCTTGGCGATAGCCATCGATGACATTCTGACCCGCCTGCTTCTTGGCAATGGCGTCCATCAGCTCTGATTCCAGCTTGTCGATGTTATCATCCAGATCGGTGTCCTCATCGCCCACTGCAAAGTAAGTAATACAAATTATATATTTATTTTAATAGAAATTGTTTTTTTAATGAACTTACAAGATCCTGTCATTTCCAGCATAAGCTGGGAACGCTTATCGCCAATGGAATTGAGCAGATCATTCATAGACACCAGCTCCTGTTGTGCTGCCTCTGAACGGAGCTTGCAAGGCCTCATCAGCCAATCGGCGACTGAGCCTTGTTGTTTCTTCACCCAATCCTGCAGTTCAGCGCGCTGCTTCTGCTGTTGCTCCAGCTCGCTAACGGATGCAGTCAAACCACCCAAGTGGGATTGCACCTGAGAACATTTGGGAATTCCGTAATTAATTAAATGATTTGCATGAATGAGACACGAGTCAATGTCAATGTTAACATTGTGTTTAGTATTGAATTACGGAATATTAAAGCCAAGAGCCGCCACCAGTCGAGTGTCTGAATGTCTTACCTTAGCGACAAGTGCATTCAGCTTGCTCACGTGTGCACTATTCAAGCGTACTATACGACGATAGTTCGTAATACGCTCGTGAGCAATTGGATCCATTAACGCCTCATTCACTTCGCTGAGCTCAACGTCATCGACATCATCACCATCTTCATCGACATTCTTCGTTGAGCTCTGAGTATTTGGCGTTGGCTTTGGTCAACAAATGAATAGCACAGGCAGGAGCAAAAGTGGGCGTGGTAGTGCGGTTTTACAACAACAGTTACGGTGCAGCAACAAAAGTTAGAGCGGTGTTTTTTTTTTTGAGGAGTTGTGATGTAGTTTGGCAGGGTTAGGAGCAAAATTAAAGTTAATAAAAAATAAATTAGATAAAATAAAGATTTGTTGGTTAGCAATTGAGGAAACAATAAATGAGTTTAACAAACTAAATGCAATTTTGAAACGGTTATAAATTTTGTTGTATGATACAATAATTCATTCAGATTAAATTAATGATTAACATACGCCTCTCATATGTTGTGCTAAACGTAATAATCGAAATAACATACTTGTATATGAATTAAGGTAAAATTTCGGGAAATAAGCAATTTAGCAAACAAAGGATAATATCAAAAGTCTAAATTTCTCTTGCAGTTCTCTTAACAAAAATGAATTATTGGTAATAAAATATAAAGGCTTGTCTGAAAAAGAAACTTGCTTAATGAACTAAAGCAATTTGGGGAATTACTACAAATCTAAATAGTTCTTGCATTTATCTTAAAGAAAGTTAATGGAGTTCTACAAATTACTTCAAAGTTAGAAGTTAAAGCTTTTATGGCACTCACCTGATCCAGCAGATCTTCTAGCTTGGCGCGCACCATCAGTTCACGTTCGGGTATCGCATGCATAGCTGTCTCTAGAGGAGAGCTGGGACGACTGATCGACGCTGTGGCTGCCTCACAAGCTTGCACAGCGGCTGCCAGACGGGACTTTTCATTATTCAGTTTTTGCTGCATATCCTGGGCACACTTGAGTTGATTCTGTGCCAACTCCAAACTGGTAGCCGGGGCATCAAGTTCCGTTTGAATGATTGGCTCGTAGGTCTCCAGATTGCGCATAATGTTGTCCAGCGTATCTTCGTACTCCTGGAACTTGGCAAGCGACTCCAAGAGACGATTCTTAATTTGGACTGATGTCTGCAACAAAGAGTTATAGCTGTCCTGAATGTTCTTCAGCTGCGACTCAACAGTTGGACGTATTTCGCGAGTTGTGGGTTCATAGCGTTTAATTTGCGCCTGTCCCTTGGCATTTAGATCATCCAAATTGGTCTGATACTTTTGAATTTCACCAAGCAACGCTTCGTGTTGTTTGATTTGCTCCTGGGTTTGTTCACGATTTGAAATGAAGAGGGAATTGTGTGCCATCAGCTGGAAGGAAATCTGCAGCAACCATTTCTCTACATCTTGCAGACTCTGGTGATATGCATTATAGTCGAGCATCTCCTGCTCCAAGTCTTTGATGTATGCAGCACAATCGTTCTTCAGTTTATCGCAACGCGATTGCAAACGATTCACAGCATCGACTTCGGTGCCCAGATCGCGTGCCTCCGACATAAGATGCTCCAGATCGTTGCCCTTCTGCTTGAGTTCATTGGACAGTGTCTTGTAGCGTTCCAAGAGAGTTTTCATCTCACTCAACTCGCCCTTGGTCTCTGGAGGTGTCTTCAATGTCTTCTCCGTTTCGACCAGCCACTTGTCGAGTTTATCTTTGTTGACAGCAAAGTCATTCCAACGGTTTTGTGCTTGCTTCAAATCGCTGAGCTTCTGTTTAACAGCCAGACCCAAGGCATCCCAATCCTCACGTACCTTTGTCATCAGATCACGCAGTTTCTCCTGCTTATCCTCGGGTGTAATGTTGGAGGCCTTCGAGTAGGCATCCTGCACCATGGCAAGCAAATGCTGACCCTCAGGTAGATGCGAGGACAGAGACTGTATATCAAAGAGATACAGATTATAAGAGAAATACATTTTAGAATTATTCTTGCTACTTACGTTAACTGTCTCAAGTTTTTGGGCAATAGCCTGGGCATTTCCATCAATGGTGCAATCGTTGAGCACCTGTTGTGCCTTCTCAATCCATGCATCCATTTCGTTCTTGTAGTTGAGGAACTCAGTGTGATCCGATAGATTCTTCTCAATCTTGGCAACCAGACCCTGGGCGGCAGTCAACAATTTGGTATAGTTGGCTTGAGTTTCAATGGTTTGATCGCGAATGCGAGTACAGGCGCTTTGTTCCATGAGTAGCTCGCATTTGTCGTTCAAATCCTCAACATTCTCCTTCTCAGCAAGCACCTCTTCCAGCAGTTTCTAAAGAAGATTTCACATATTAATTAAGTGCTGCACAAGTTTGTTAAATCAAAGGCACATAAAAGCATATTTAGGCAATTAGACAAAAAGTCTGTGTTTGTGTAAAATGATTAGCTGCAATTGTGATTAGGTGATTAGCTGAAAGGATTAGCAATTTCAATTAGTGAGATTTTAGTAGACATATAATACATATATATATTTTCGCATAATTTTGGTATTTGGTGAACTACTTAGGTGCACTCTTTTTCGATTAGTAATTTGATTATAATTTTGACTTCTTTTGGTTAGCGTTGCGTGCGACTTTTGTGATAGAGAGACATTTTACTTGTTGTTGTGGCTTACCTTGGCATTGACCAAATCTTCGGGGGTTTTGTTATCGCCTTCGTGAGATTTGGCAACGCGCTTGCTCATTGTATCAATCCACAAATTAATCTTGTTGAATTTCTGCAGGAACGTCTGCCAAGCGGCCAAACATGACTCCAGACCACTGCGTGCATCTCTCGACAGAGCTTGCAATGTTTCCCACTCACTATTCAAGTGCTTAATCTCTTGGGCCACATTATCTTGACCTTCGCTGCCGCTCGTGGCAATGACCGCCTGGCTGAGCTCTTCGCAAGCATCCAGTAGCGATTTGCCCTGCATGGAAGTGGATTGTATGTCGCCCAAACGATTCAAACGATCCTCAACACGATCCTTTTCGCCATGGCAATCGGCACACTGTTCCACCTCGATGCGAGTGCGACGCAGCCAATCTTGCAGCTCATTGTAGGCATGCTTGTACTTTTCGTGATTGTTCACTTGATTCTCGAGCGATTCAATAATCTTGTTGACCTGCGCTTGCAGATCTTCAAACTTGCTCAGACCAGGCTGGAAGTCATTCTTGTCCAGGCTGCTGTCCTCACGCAAGCGCACATTGATCTTTTCCACGATATCGTTGTGTCCATTGATATCACGTTGCGTGACACGGAATTTCTCCAGTGCAGCTCGCTTTTCGCTCAAGTCATTCAGATACTCTTCACTTGCCTTAACACTGGGTTCAATGTCTTCAAGCCATTCAAGCAGTATCTTGTACAACTTGAAGATCTCCTCGAGCTGAGCCAAACGATTGGCCAACTTCTGGCGCACATCATTCAGATCCACAAGCAGTTTGTCAAAGTCCTGCTTGAGTGCTTCGGTGTCTTCCTGTATTTTGGCTGCACCATTTTGTTCCGTATTCATGATGACCTTCTCCTTCAGCTCCAACAAATAACGCAATTTGTTCTGACCTGTTTCGAAACCCTGACGCAAATTCTTGACGGTGTTCAACTTGATTTGCACCTCATTCAAAGTGCCAGGAATCTGCTCGCAATCTGCGAGTTTTTCGCGTGTATTCTCTATCCACGACTGGCACTCTTCGTAGAGAGTGTGATGCTGTTGATGTTCCTGGTAGTGCATCTCCAGGCGTCGCATCACCTCCTTGGCCAGTGTCAACAGTGCATTATACTTGGTGGTTAACTGCATGATGGCATTGCTGATGCGTGTGTCGGAGCAAGTCTCCAAAAGCACTTGAGCCTTCATGTTCAGATGATCCAATGTCTTTTGCCAATCGAAGAGTGTTTGGAGATGACCCTGGAACTGCTCCAGCACCACCTTCTTTTGGGTGAGGCTATCTTGCAGCTTGTTGTAGGACTGGACCAGAGCTTCGGTCTTGGTCAACCATTCCAGCGCTTCGGTGTATTGATCCTGGTAGTCGGACCACTTGACAATTCCCACTTCCAAGTAATCCTTGGCCTTGTTGAGTGCTTCCACATACGCATCGAATTCTTCTTGCAGCAACGCAACTTCTTCTTCGATAATCGCGCAATCCTCGGGCTCGGCTGTGCGGCAAGCAATTTCACCCTGAGCCAGGGCATTCTGCAGCTTCGTTGAACCTTCTGGTACTTCGCCCTGCAGAATTTTTAGCTGATGTGTCTTCTCCGCAAGTGCTTGCTTATCGCCAGTGGGCTCGGAGCACTTACTCAGCCGTTCCTTTGCATTACGCAACCAGGTGGCAAACTCATTGCCCGCATCAATCAAAGCCTGATAGCTATCGATAGTATTCTTCTGCTTGGCATACAGATCCTTAGCCTGTTTGGTAAGATTCTCGTACTTATCATTGATTTCAGTGGCTGGTGCACCTTGCTGCAAGTCTGATGCCTTTGAGGTGACGGATTGAATCATTGGCTCGAAGGAGACAATATCCTGGACAATGTTGTTGGTCTGTCGCAGGTTGGCCTTGCGTTCGCTTAAGCCACTGCTGAGACCAGGCTGACCACGTTGCGATTTGATAATCTTTTGCTCGCAAGCCTGTTGCAATTTCGCCTCCCTGTCGGTGATCCATTGCTGCAGCTGCGAATAGCTGGAGCTGTAGTCGGCCCATTGCAGCAGATTCGTTTCCAACTGCACCTTAGCCGTAGACATTTTCTTGACCAAGCGATCCCAGTCGGTTTGCAGTTCCTTCATCTCATTATTGATGGCATCGCGACCATCGGAACGTGTGTTCCTGATGATCTTCTCGCCATTGTTTATGGCCGTGTGTACTAAGTTCTGGCCCACTTCGCGATTGCGTATTAAGTCCTGGATTTGTTCCAGGCGACGCTGCAGGGCCTCCTTGGAACCTGCACCCTCGCCTGCGGATTGTATTGTTTGCTTGGCATTGGCAATCCATTCCTTGGCCGATTTCATGTTAACATCGTATTCACGATGCTGATCACGATTTGTTTCCACCTTCTTAAGCACATCCTTGCCCAGATTCACCTGAACCTGATACATGGAGCTCAAGTGTCGCAGCTGATTATTGACATAGCTATCCAAATGAGATTTAAGTAGACCAGCAGCTGAGGCATTGAATCTATCAATATCATCCTTGCCCTTCTCGAGGCGTGCCATGACGTCACGCATGTCGGCGACCTGTTTTTCCTTGTCGGGCAAATTGGGACAGAGGTTGAGTTTGTGGTTCTTCACAAGTATGTCAATTTGTTGCAGCCATTCCATGAGACGTTCATACTCCTCTTTATATGCACGCCATTGCACCATGGTAACTTCCAAGTTCTCCTTCTGCTGATTGATTTCGCGGAACAAACTCTCGAAGCTATCACGTAGGGCGCGTATATCATTGCGTATGATCTCTTGGCCTTGCGTCGACGTACTTGCCAGAACAACCTCACCTGTGTGCACCAAATGCTCCACCAGGAGTTCACCCTGTGCCTGCTTATTGAGCAGCGCTTCGGTCGCTTGCACAGCATTCTCAATGGCCAATTTGTCGCTCAAACTGCTCTGTTTCAAGGCAGGGAACTTCTCACGAGCGCGACTAATCCAGCTAACCAGATCATCGTAGGCTTCCTTGAACAAGCGATGATCACGATACTGATCCTGACGATCCGACAGCAATTTCTGTGTCCTGCCAAACAGTTCATCAAAAGTGTCGAGCACTTTCTGAGCCTGGAAGGCCGCCTGGCTCTGCTGACCGCTTGCAATCATTTCCTTGGCTTGTATCTTCAATGCATCCACATCGATCTTCTCAACACGCACCTTCTCCTCCGTGGACTTCACACGGTCAAGCTGTGCACGTTTCTCTGTCATTGTGGTTTGGTGCTCACCCAATTCCTTGAGCAGCGTATCCAACCATTCGTTGAACTTGCGCACATTCTGCACTTGGTCCAAGAAACCAGACCATTGTGTAATGGAGTCATCCAGATTTGCCTTGACATCCATAATACGCAGAGCAATGCCGGACCACAGATCCTGCAGATCAGACAGCTCCTTGTTGATGGCCTCGTGTCCACCAGGAGCTGTGTTGGCCAGCACATGTTGTGCCTGCTCCAAGATCTTCAGCACACGAGCTGAGCCTTCATCCTTAAGCAGTATAACATCCTGTATGGTGGCCAACTTTTTGTCCAGTTCCTTGGGACTCATCGAGGACATGTCGGAGCAGTAGTCCAACTTCTCCTTAATGTCATTGATCCACGATGAGCATTCCGAAATTGAGTTATCAAAGTCCTCGTGCGAGCTAACATATTGTTGCCAGCGATTGTTCAAGTCCTTGACCTTGTGGAAGATTTGCTGATATTTGGTCACCAACTCGGGACCTGATGCTCTTGTTGTGGTGGCTCCCTTGAGCAGAGTTTGTGCCTTCTCTGTAACATTATCCACTTCCAATTCCTTGGCACGCACATCGCCCTGCAACGCCTTCAACGCATCAAGTTGCGCACGCTTTTTGGGCAGATCCTCCTTCAGATCAATGGCATGCAAATCGTTGTCTGTATCGCGAATCCAAGCCAAGCATTGATCACGCAATTGCTCGTACTCTGACCATTGCTGCAGTCGTGATTCAATGGCTTCAATGGTTGAACTGATAGCCGCCAGCAAACCTTCCCATTCCTGTTGTGTGGTATCAATCTGAGACTTGATGTTCACTTGTCCCACATCAACAGTGCCGGGTATAACCTTCTCGCCCAGCGCACGCACTTGATCCACTCGTGGGAATTCATCAGCCAGACTAGCCTTCAGGTTCTTTAGACGATCGAGATTGGTGTGCAATGATGTTTGCTCCAAATCCAGATCGCCCCAATAGTGCACAGTATTCTGGGTGGCATCGATAAACTCTTGGGCATCCATGACCGCCTTGGAGTACTGTTGATGGGCACTTACAATGCCCTCGTAGCGTTCCACGTAGCCTTGGGCGCGTTTTTGCAGCTTGCCGAAGCGATCAGTGATGTCCTTAAGAATCTGATCAACATGTTCGGTTTTCTCTGGCAAATTGCCGGCAATCTCTTGCAGATTGCCCACCTCAACTTGATGGTTATTAATGTCATTGACAATATCGCGATACGACTGCAATTTGTTGCGCTTCTCATCGAGTGTAGTCTTCAACTCAATTTCAGCGGGCAACTCTTGCTCCACAGTGTCCAGCCAGCTCTTCAGACTGTCAGCGGTCTCATCGAAGCCCGACCACCTGGCAATCTTATCCTGAATCTTGCGTGCAGTGCTGGCAATGTTGTCGAACAACTGGTCAAACGTCAAATCATCCAGTTGACTGCGAATAGCTTCGCGGCCTTCGGTCGCAGTGGAGCTATAGCATTTCTCGCCTAGCTCTACAGTGCTGTTCAAAAGTTGAGTTGCTGTGGGCTGTTGAGCCAAAAGTTCCTGGATAATATGCTGTTTCTTGAGCAGATCATCGCGGGATGCCACCGTTGACAGATCACTGCAGTCATCGTAGCGTGCTTGAGCATTGGCCAACCAATCGGAGCATTGCTTGTACTTCTCATTGAAGTGTCCGTGATCTTGGACAGCTTGTTCGCATTTCTTCAGAATCTCCTTAGCCGTAGCCTGTATCGATTGGAAGCGCGACGAGACTTGCTGCACATTAACAGCGATCCTAGTCTCTCCAGAACTCTGCACAAGCTCTGAGGTGTCATCCTTCATTTTCTCAAAGTCTGCCTCGTTTTGACGCAGATTCTGTGTCAGGGACTGGAAACGATTCAATTGCTCTTCCTTCTCCTCGAACGATGACTTCAGATTGTAGTTCTTGAGAGCATTCTCCGCTTCTCCCAGCCAATTGATCAAGCGATCCAAGTCGACCTCGTAGTCATTCCATTGCTGCAACCGATTCTCGAGACCGCTCTTTACATCCGACAACGAACCGCTAAACTTCTCGAAGTCGGCATGCAAATTGGCCAAGTCACGTGTCATGGCTTCCTTGGAGCGTGCTGGAATGTTGCTGGCATGACTCTCGATATGCTCCTCCAAAGCCTTCAGTTTGGCTACGCCCTCGGGAAGAGCATCCTGTATTTCATTGATCTTTTGCAGACGTGCTTGCAGCGCTGCCTTGTTACCAGAGTAATCGGAGTAGCCAGTCAAACGATCCCAGAGATTCTTCTGGTAATCCTGTTGTGCCTTTTGTAACTCACTGAATTGCTGGTACACATCAAAAGCGGCATCCAGATCGGCTACAAGCTTGCCACAATCCTGGCCAACTTGCTCATACCGTTTGTTGACTTCGGCGATGGATTTGGCAATCTCATCGCCATTGGCAGGAGCAGCGGTAGTCAGCAGCGTGGCCGCTTTCTCGTTAACGGCTTCTACAATGCGTTTGTGCGAATTGATGTCCTGATTGGTAGCCTTATATTTGTACAGTTTGGAGCGTATCTCCTGGGCACTAGTCCAGCTGGCGGGGTTCTCGTTGTGCAGCAACTTTTCGACCTGATCGAGCCAGTTGACGGTTTGATTGAGAATGTCCTGATAGCTAGACAGTTGCACAGTTTGGGCTTCCTGGCGTTTCTCCAGATTGCGAATGCCCTCGTCGAGTTTGTCCCAACGATCGCGTATATCTCGCAGATCCTTGCGAATCTTTTCTCGGCCTTGTGTCGATGTTTCGGGCAGAGCCTTTTCGCCAGCAGCATTCAGAGCAGCAAACAGGCTCTCAGCTTGCTCCTTTTCGGACAAAAGCACTTGCAAGATATTAGAGCTCTGCGTAGGTTCATCCTTGAGCGCCTTCTCGAGTTGCGTTTCAATGGGTTGCAACCACAAGTCCACCTCGTTGTATTTGTCCTGATAGAACTGATGATCATCAACGAGATTGGACCAACGGTTAACAACCTCCTTGCTGAGCACTTGGAGCAGTTGATAACGATTCGTAATTTGCGTTGTCAACGTCTTCAGGCGATCAGCACCGCTATTATTGAGCAACGAATGGGCCATATCGCCGAAGGCGTCGATTTCCTTCTCCTTTTGCAGAATGAGTTCACGCTGAATCTTATATTTGTCCATCTGCTCGACCTTTTCATGGAGAGTCGATTTGAGTTGTTGATCGCGGAAAACGGCTTCGGCATTGCGACACCACTTGGTGAGCTCCTCGAGATTGCTCTCGAATTTGTCCCACTGTGCAAGCACATCCTTTTGCTTGCCCTCGATGCCTTCGATGTCATCGAAGTGACTCTTCATAGTCGTCTCCAGCTCATCAATTTCCTTCTCAAGCACCTCAATGCCCTTCTCAGACGTAGCTGGTTTAACATTGTCGAACTGTGAACGAATATCGGCAATAAGATTCATGGCCTGTGGTTTGTTTTGGGCCAACTGTCCAAGGGTTTCAATCTTGCGTTTAATATCTGCCTTCTCGCCATAGGCATCGTCGCATTCGAGGAGTTTTGCCTTCTCATTGGATATCCATGTTTTGGCCGCATTAAGAGCATTGTTCAAGTCGTTATGCTTTTGCACACATCCCTCCAAATTATGAAGGATTTCATCGGATTTCTGCACAATATTCTGAAACAATTGCTTAATCGATTGCAGATAGACATTTAGAGAGTTGTCTTTAATTTGATCTACCAATATTTGTGCCTTGTCGCACACATTGTCGACGAGCACATTGTGTGTGGTGATCTCCTGATGTAACAGCTTGTGATTCTGCAACTGAGCGCGTTTCTCCTGCAGCGTTGTCTTTGGTTCGGTGTGACTCTGCATGGCCTTGTCGACATCCTTAAGCCACTTGGTCAGCTGATCCTGTGCAATGCTAAATTCGTTGAACTGCAGCAGACACTGATCAATCTTATGCGTGGCTGAGTTCAAATCATCCGTGTAGTTATCCCACAAGGTGCGCAAATTGCGCAACTGCTGACGAATGATCTCACGACCATCGGGACTGGTGTGACCATAAAGCTTCTCGCCGCGATCAATGAGGCTCTCGAAGATCGTCGAGTCGGTAATACGCTTGTCGGACATCTCGCGCAACTTGTTCTGTTGTTCTTGCAACACATTTTGATCGCCGACAATCTCATTGGTCTTGGACAGCTCATTGACGCAAGCTTGGAGATCCTCCTTGAACTTTTCGTAATCCTTATCAAAGCTGTCGTGATCCTTGACGTAATTGGTGTACTTTGCAATGGATTCCTTGCACAGATTTTTCAGGGTTTGATAGCGTGTATTGAGTCGTGACAGTTTCAGATTCAAATCGGTTTCACCTTCAATTTCACGACCCTGATCCATGAGCTCATTGATGGCAGCGCCACGACGCTCAATATCCTTGGCACTCTCCTGCAGTTGCTTCAGGTGAGCACTCTTTGCCTCGGCGGTGCTCTTAAGGTTCTGATTCTTAACTACAGCTTCGACATTCTTCATCCAGTTATCGAGCTCCTCAATGATCGAATCGAACTCATCCCATTTCGAGCAGAGCTGCTTGAGTTTGACCAATGAATCCTGGCACAACGACATGAATTCCTCCCAAGCCTTCTTGGGCTCCTCGAAACCCTTCAGCAATGCTGGATGACCGCTGGGGTGGGTCTGAGTGAGCACCGTTTCCAACAGCTTGTGACATGTATCGAAAATGGAGTCACCCTCGGGCTTATGCTGCAATAGATTCTCCACAACAATCAGTTTCTCTTCGGCGCCTTCCTTCTCGAAAGTGGTCTCGTTCAGAATATCAATGGCCTCTGATTTGATGGTGTTTAACCAATCCTGTGCCTTCTCTAACACCTGATCGTAGGCTTCGTGCTTGACTACATGATTGCCCACGGTTTGAATGCGATCAGAGATCTTTTTCGAGAGTGTATTGTACTCCTGAATAGATTCATCAGTCTTGCGTTCCGACTCATCGTCGCAAAGAGTGACAGCCTTATCATGCAATTGCTTTAGAGCATTCTTGTGCAAGGTAATCTCCTGTAATTGGGTTTTGTAGTTCTGGAGTGCAGCTTTCTTGGTGGCCAACGTGGGATAGAGTTCATCGCCAGCTGTAACCTTGGCCTTGGACTCGTTGAGATAATGTGACACCTGTGTGTAACTCTCCTCAATGGATGTCTTTTGAATGAGCACACCTTCCACCTGTTGCATCAAAGCATTTGCCTCGTCACGCAGATAATCGTACTTTTCACGCATTTGACGCAGATCGGCGCGAATGCGTTCACGATTCTCAGGCGAAACCACAGGATAAAGTGCCTCTCCAATATCAACGGCATTGTTAAGCAAGAGCTGACCATTATCGAAAGTCTTCAGATAGTTCTTAATGGTCTGCAACTGCTGAGCTGTGGCTGAGGAAGAACCAGGCGAACCCATACGTGCCAATTCCTGGAACTCAATTTTGGCATCGCCGAACCATTCATTAAAGTCCTTCGACGCCTTGGCGAAGTTGGCGTTTGACAGCTGCGCGCTACGAATTTTATCAATGTGTCCTGCCAGACTCTTGGCAACAGTTTGATAACGCTGCACAAGATGCGTGACAAATTGTCCAATGCGTGCTTCGGGATTCTTTTCAATCAGTTGTTGAGATGTTTGCTCCAAATTGTTGATTATGGGCTCGTGCGATAACACATCCTGCTGGAGCACCGCCAACTCTTGTAGTTTCTGTGGCACCTCTGGCAGATTCACTTGGCTGCTGGTCTCAGCTTTGACACGACCTTCGACATCACGCAACCAGTTGGAGATTTGTTCGTTCGACTGTTCGTACTGTGACCACAGATCCACATTCTCATCGAGTATGCCCTTGATGCGATCAAAGCTATCCTGCAATGCTTGCATCTCCTTATCCATCAGCAGTGCATCATTCGTGAGCTCAGCGAGATTTTGTGGTGTCTCGACGGCCTTCAGCATTTCCAGAGATTTAAGTGTTTCCGCATGACGCGCCTTGCAGTCATCGATACTCTTACTGACTTCCTGTAACGAGGATTTCTTTACATCCAAGTTGTATTTGTCACTCGACGATTCGGGCTGACACCATGCAACCTTCTCACGCTGCGTAGCAATCAGACGCTTCAGCATGCCCACCTTGTCGGCGTGGAACTTCTTGAGGAATTGCAGCAGAGAACTCTCGATCTTCTTGGCATACTGGTCTACTCCCTCGTAACGCTTCTGTACATTGTTCAGCTCCTTGGGTATAATGGACTCATTAAATGTTGGATACAAATTACGCAGTTCATCCACATTTTGCTTGATATTCTCAATCTCATTGCCGCTGTTCTCGAGTTGAGCGCGCAGAGCACGACATTGCAGCAAACGTTCCATGATCTTGTTGTTATCACCAGACATATCATCGCATTTGATAAGCTGCTCACGCAGCTTGCTAACCTGTTCGCCTGCAACCTTGGTGCGACGTCTTAGTTCCTGCTCCTGATCATTGAACGAAGTTGTGACGGCGCTCAAACGATCCGCATTATTGCTGACCTCAGCAAACTGTTCGGTCAACAGCTGATTGAGAGCGCTCAAGGCCGGAATCTCGGCACCGTTGTTGATCTTAACCAGGTCGTTTGTCTTCTCTTTGATGGTGTCCTTGAGGGCCTGGTAGGAAGGCAGTTCAGTACGATATTTGCTTAAACGCATTGGACCAAATTCAATTTCAATTGAATTGTCCGCAGCGTCGCAAAGTCCTTGGTTCGTCTCCGACAGCCAAGGCAACAGATCCTTCTTGGCATCTTCGATCTGTGACCAAATAACTGCCTCTGTTTCGTAGACATGTGCATTTTTCGCGGTCTTATCGTGCAAGTCCTGCCAGTGCTGCTTAGCAGTGGCCACCTCTTGTGGAACCTCCTGAGGCACAGCTTCACCGATGGCAGTAAATAGCTTGCAAACATTGTTGCCACGACGATCGAGCTCATCCAGATTCATTTTGGACTTGCGCAGTTGTTCCATGGTCTTGCGTGTTTTCTCTGAGGCCTGATGGAGTTCAGTTTCATCGCCAGGTTGTTGGGGTATGGCATTGAATAGGTCTTCGGCCTTTTTCAGCTCCTTGGAGAACTTGTCCTTTGAGTCGGCATACTCACGTAATGCCTGACTAATCAGGTTGTATTTCTGTATGCGATCGGCGATCTCGTTCTGGAGTGAATCATAATTCTTGTCCAAGACGAGCAGACTCTCCTGTATGGCTGGCATGCTGGCAATATCCTCGCGCATCAGCAGTGAACCTTCGTCGTGAATGCGGTCTTTCAGATCTGCTTGATACTTGAGTGCCTCATTGAGTGCCACCAAATCAGCAATAATCTGATCGATGTTGTGCAAATTGGGATGTTGCTTGAGGATCTCCTCAAGCTTGGCACGATTCTCCTCCAATGCCTGACCAAAGTTGTGTTCAAGGGCATGGAATTTGTCCTTTCGCACGGTCATCTGTTGAAGCTGCTGTTGCTGATTCTGCGAACGCAACTTCAGATTCTCCAGCTTGTTCTCCACATCGTTAACAATCTGTGTGGCAATCAAGGGGCGACGCGACAACGCATCACGCAATTGTATGGCAGGATTCTCATCGATCTGCTTAGCCTGATCCTTCCAGTAACTGAGACCTTGACCAAGATGATCAATCTCCTGGACGACCTTCTTCAGTTCTTCGACAGCAGGTCCCTCAGGTTTGTCCAATTGATGTTTCAAGTAATTCAAGTGCGATTCAGTGTCAAGTTTCCAGCCCAACAGCTCCGTCCACTTCTCGAGTGCTGCCTTCTTTTGCAGCATATTCGACTCGAGGTTCTGATAGTTGACCACCAATGCTGTGTAGGCATCATTAAGAGCATTCGACTCCTCAGGCGTGGCGCCCAAAGCCAATTGTTTCACCTCATCATAGATGGCATTGAAGCTAGGCTTCTTGTCGGCATGCTCTTGCAGCAACGCATGAATGACATGAAGACTTGTCTCCACACGTTCCGGATTGATTTCCTCCACCTGGGTGACTTGATTGCGCAACTGCTCCATCCAATTGGAGAAGTTCACAAGTTTGGCATTGAAATCTTGACGAGAAATAATGGCATCGGAGACTTCATTGATGTTGCCACGTGTGGCCTCCGACAATTTCTGCAATTTGCCCTTCATCAAGTTGACGCGATCCTTGACAGCGGTAGCACCCTCTGGTGCCAGATGTAAACTAATCTGATCGGCATTTTGCCCAAGGGCCACAAGTTTAGCCTGCTGCTGCGAAATCTCATTGTTGAAGGACTTGAGCTTGACAAGCTCCTTTTCCAGTTTGTCAATGTGCGGCGTATTAAGTACGGTTGGACGCTTACCCATTTGCTGTTCACCCTGATTGATCCAATCCTCCAGTTTGGCGGTATCGGCATCAAAGGATTGCCAATTGGCGACGAGTTTTTCGAGCTTGGCGCTCGCCTGTTTTGCATTTTCATGGACTGCCGTCCAACGGGAGTGCATGGCATCTAACTCATCGGGGGCATTGGTTTTGCATAACATTTTATGACTGATGTTTGAAATGCCATGGAGTTTGTCCAATTGCTCCAGGCATTGTGTTTCAAATTGTTTAGCATTTTGTTGCATGGCAACGGCTTCATCAAGTGTGATCGGCTTAGGAACTATATTATTTACCTTGACTTCGCTCTGCTCCACGGCGGGCTTGATCTGTTGCAGTCCAGCCTGGAACTGCTGCCAATTGACCAGATCCTCTTGCACGGCCTGCGACTGATGATCCACATTGCGGTTGATTGCACTGAGCACCTCCTGCAATTTGGAGATTTCACCCTTCAGACGCTTCGCCTCCGCAACGTTGCCCTCCTTCGGTGCTAGCTCGGATGCATCAGCGGCCAATAAATCTAGTTGCTTCATGCGCTCGCCCAGCACACGTTTGAAGGATTGTACCTTGACGACACGCTCCTCGGGCGTTAGATCCTCCGACTGCAAAGCTTCAATGTTCTTGGGTGCCACTTTGTTGGCCCATTCTTGCAGCTCTGCGAGACGTGTCTTATAGTTGTTCCACTTGGCACTGTAGTCTTCCAAGTAACCAACACGATCCTTCACATGCTCCATGGTATTGAAGAACATCTTCTCCACCTCGGTCACTTCCTTCTCCAGTATGGGACGCTTGTCGGCGGCAGCAAGTGGTGCCAATTCCGACTTCAGAGCATGCAACTTGGGCAGCAATTGGTGCGATGCCTGTTGCAGTTGCACATTCAGATCACGCTTCGACTTCAGATCCTGGCTAACGTTCTTGGGATCAGTTTGGAGTGGTGTCAGAGCACGCAACTCAGTCTCAGCGGTCTGCAGCATGGAGAAGATGTCGTTCTTCTGATCGACAAACTCACTCCATACCGCTTGAGTGCCCTTCAGCGCCTGCAGTTTGTCAGAGGTCTCTGTGTAGGCTTGATTCCAACCAGTCTCCAGGTTCTTAACTTCTGTGTTGACAAAAGCAGGAGCATGGACATCCTTGCTAAGATCACGTCCACGTTGTAGCATTGACATGATGTGTGGCCGCTGATGATCGAGCTGATTGATGGCATACTGTTGCTCCTCGATGAGGCGATTGACACGCTCCAAGCTATCGGGGGCCGGAATGTTGGCCGTCTGATCCTTAACCTTGGTCAGCAGACAAACAACCTCGTGCACCTCACGACGATATGTATAGCATTTGGAGAAGACTTCCGTCTTGACCATGGTAATCTCAATTGTGGGTATCAGATTCTTGTAGCGTGCAATCAAATCTTCAAGTTTCTTTTGCTCCAGATTGGCCTCATCTTCGGTCGCATAGCTGAGCAGAGAATCCAATGTTTTGACAAGCCATTTCATGTCCTCACGTTTGTTATCTGCATCCTGGCAGATTTTCTAGAGTTAACAAGAAAAATATTATAAATAATATGTTTTACTATAATTTATAATTATTTAATAAAGTTGTTAAGTTACCACAAGTTCCCTCAGCTTCATGCAGGCATTAATGGATTTTGACAAAGCATTGTTAATTTAAATTGCAATTTTTGAACCTCGATTTGAACTCACCTGGAAAACAACCTTCTCCTTTTCGAACTCCTCCATCGTGTTGACCTCATTCACAATGTTCTTGAGGCTTTGATCCACGCTGTTCATCCAGTCGATCATTTCATTGAACTTCAGATGATAGCCCTGCCATTGTGCTGGGATTTGTTGCAAAGTCTGACGCATATCAGCCAATTTGTTGGACATTTGTTGCCACTGAGCCTTGGCATTGTCATAAGCCTGATCCAAGCTAATGTCTCCGGGCTGATGTTGCCTATGCGCCTGGGCGAGACGTTGCATGTTTTGCAGACAACGCTCCAAACGCGGCACGGTATCCTGTTGCAGCAGGAATTGTTGATTGCGCTGCAGAATGGAGTCAACATCCTCGTTGCGATTGAGTGCCTGTTGCTCCAGTTGAAGCTCCTTCTCGACATCCTTAAGCGATTGATAGAACACATTCTCGTCCAGACGGAAGTCAAGCTTCAGCAAATGCAATGGCGCCTGGGAAAGCACATTCTTCCAGCGCGTTTGCAGTTGTTCTACGCTTTGCACCACAGCTGGTTGCTCTTGGGCAGGCAAAGTCGTGAGCAATTGCTGTGCCGACTGCACCAGATCGTTCATCCAACGATCGTTGACTTGATCAAAGAAGTATTTTTGCGTTTCAATTGTTGTCTTCGATTCAATGTGCTTCTCCACCAGCATGGATTCGGCTTGAGTCAGCCATTCAGTAACGACACGTTCGTTATCCTTGAAGTTGCTCCAACCACCGGCAGCATCGTTCAATCGCTGCTCCCATTTGCCGGCATTTTGAATGACATAATTGAAGCGCTCATTCAGCTGTTGCATTTGCTGAGCAGCTGGTGCAGTATCGATCTTATCATCGGCAGCCACAGCGTTCAGCAGATTCTGGAACACCTTGTTCTTGCTCTCCAGCATGGAGCGATAATAAACAGTCCTTGAGAAGTAGGTCTTGTGCTTGTGCAGCTGCTCGTTGAGCACTTCGCGACCACCGGCCAAATTATGTGTGCCCAGCAGTTGCTCCGCATCGCTCAGCCATTGATGGATCTCCTTTTGACCGGCCTCGAGCGACTCCTGCTGTATCTGCAGCTGATGGAACAAGTGCAGCTTGGCAGGCAGCTGAGCACGTATGCGCACCAGCGATTCCTTCTCCTGCTTAAGCAGCTTCATCATCCTGTCAACCTCGTCGCGCGACAAGTCCTGTATCAGCGATTGGAAGGTGCGACTTATGGTCTTGAACAGCTCCTCGTTATCATCAATTTCGCTAGCCAACTGCTGCAGTTGCTCGCCATAGCGACGAATCTGCTCACTGTTGCCCAACACCTGGCGCTGATCCAGTACACTCTCAGCACCGCGCAGCCACGTCGAGAGCTTTTCAATACCCGACTTGTACTCTTGACGCGAACGAATAATGTCACCTGCATGCATGTACTGCTTGGTGTTGGCAAACAGACGATCGAAGCGCTCGGCAAGCGCGCCATGACGTTGACGCAGTTGTTGGGCAATGGGTTCCTCGCAGGAGGCAATCAGATAGCTGGCAGCATTGCCCAGCGCATCAAACTTGTCCTTCCACACGCTAATGTCTTGGAAGAACTCCAGGCGATCGTCTTCGCTTTGATTGAGCTTCTGCTCAGCGAGCAACAGCCACTCTTCGCAGTTGGGCGCCAATTGATTCCAGTTGCGCCAGCAGTTGACGACCTCCTCGAGTGAGTTCTGGCAACACTTGAGCTCCATGGAGACACGCTTCCAACGCTCCTCGGTCTCGTACATGAAGCGATCAATCTCGTTGATATCCTTGCGTGCCACATTGCCATCGCGCTTGTATTCATCGACCACCTGTTGCATGTCGACAAAGGCTTTCTGGAACTCTTGGAAGATCTTGTTGCGTGAAACAAAGTTCTTGTATTGTTCCAGCTGCTGGGCAACCTTCTCCTCTTGTCCATATTTGCCAGTCCAGCCGCGCATTTTGTTCTCGACTAGGTTCAAGAACGCAATCAGACAGCACTTGTGTTCGAGGAATTTCAAGCGAATGCGACGTTCAGCCGCCTTGGGTGCGACCTCTTGAAGGCGTCGTTCCATGTTGCGCAGCTGCTCGAGTGGCACTTGTTGAGCCAGCGGAGAGCGCTTGGCATTATCGAACATGGCCACAATACGTGGCAGATCGGCAAAGAACAGCTTATGCTCCTCCAGCTTTCTACTGATGACAGCAGCTGTCTCCTCATTCATAGCATTGGGTATGTCATTGTCCATGAGCAGTTTTTCGGCTTCGGCCAGCCATTTGCCCACAATGCCGAATTCGCCGGGCAGCTCGGCGTCCAATAGCCAGAGCCAGTACATCATCTGGTATTGAAGGCGCTGCCACAGCTCGTTAATTTCATCCCACGATTGACGTGAGACCTGCAGAAAACCGCTCTGAGTCTCAGTTAATTGCTTCAGACGGTTGTAAGCAGGCAAATGTGCATCGACTTCAGAACGTGCCAATAGATATTCACTAAAATCACGTGGAAATGAATTCATCATCACCATTGGTTCGTATTCGGTGGTCTTCTCCACCAGAAAACGACGCAATTCGTTCACTTCTTGTTGCACATGCGACTCGTCGCGTGTTGCACCCTAAAAAAAATATGAAAATTCAATTAATATTTGAATCATTTAAATATGTACATTATATAGTACAAACTTACCTTTGGTTCGGGATACTTGTGCAAAAATTGTGCCACATATGTCATTATGCTCTTCTCATCCGGTTTAGGTACGTCTACATCCTCAGCGTCCAATAATTTGGCAATGCCCAATTTGCTTTCGGCCACATCGAAAGCAGTCTCCAAACGCTGACGATTGCTGGTCTTCTTTAGCTCAGCTAAATTAACCAGATTCGCTTTAATTGCATCGATAAGTGCGAGGAAAGCGACGCCATCTCTCCAGCTGGCGCCAAAATCTTTCACCTCCACACCACTGTCTCTGCAAATTGTGTAAAATTAATCAATTAGAAATCATTTTAATTAGCGTGTGGTGTGTACTTACTTTGGCAAGGCGTTTGTTACCCAATTGAGTAGCGTTTTCTTGGCACCTTGCTTCCATTTCTCAGCCCTTAGATCACCACCAGCCTTATGATTGCCAACACTGTCGAGTGAGCTAACCGAACCGCCAATACCATGACCCAAATATTCTAGGTTGCGGCTATTCTCCTCGATCTGTGAATAGTTTGAAGCATTAGTTTCACTTTGTATGAAACAATCGCAGACTGATTTGTAATGGGGAAAATTATAATTTTTGGGGTGCTTTATAATTGAGACTACCAACTGAAGAGTTTAACTAACGAATACATAAGTAAAAATGATGTACGAATGACAACGACACCAACACAATTTGATTACATCGACTTTAACCTACCTGTGGCGCATAATTTATAACTACAACTAAGTTTTTCCGCCTCTTTTTACGAAGCTTGTGTTTGTTTTTGATTTGTTATGGTTTTTAGAAGAATTAAATATAAATAAAGTAAAGTTATAGATAGAGGATTAATTATGTTTATAATTGGCATAATTGTGAATAGCTATTTGGTGCTTCAAAAGTTGGTGGTCTAAACTTGGGTGACATTTAAACAAGTGTACAGCTAGCAACCAATTCACGATTCTCTTTAATGTGCTTCAATTTGCTCACAAACTGTGCACTGTACGGTGGGTATTTATGTGAAAAAAAGGGGTTTCAAATTGTAGCTTAAGCGTAGAGCTCAACTCACCTGGAAGTACAATATGATCGTCCATATCAGACCCAACACAACTGGTGGTCTCCCATCCACCAGATCTGCGGGATTAATATTGACCAATTTGATACGTTTGCTGGCTAAAAATTGTAGAGCTGTATTGGCATTGCTAAGGAAATGTGGACGTCTGAGAACGCGGCCCTTCTCCACGGGCAAACGTTCGCCGGACAAAACTTCGAGCAACGCAATCAGTTTCGTGCCATCGCGTAAATCGTTGATTAAATCATCAATGCGAAGCGGTGGAACACGCTGAAATAAAAAAAAAAAAATATACAAATTGTTATAAATTAAACGAGTTAAGGATGAGGAAATTAAGTATACAAATTCTATTAAATAATTTCCCTTAAGTAATTCGAAAATTTCAAGGTTGCAGGCTAATGGGTTCTAAGGTGTATTAATAAATATCTGGTGAATTTGTATGCTCGCTACTCATGGGGTAGAAGAGTATTATAAATTGTGCTTCCATTAAATGTATGTAAAAGTCATAAAGTATATTCATATGTATATGTATATTCTTGATCAGCGTCAACAGCCGAGTCGAAATACTTCTGTATTTTGCACTCTAAGCTACCAAATATAATCTTCGATATATATATGCAAAAACAAAGAGCAAGTCTCAACAACAACAACAACTATGTTGCTGATGATAGAGCAAAGGAGAGTGAGTGCGATAGCGTTCTACATATATTTCAATATTGTACACTGACTTGCATATGCATTGTGTGAAACATTTTGTGGCTGCACTTGCTTTTGATTATATTTATTTATTATTTGAACGTTAACGAAATTAACTTTGCAGATCAAACTATGAGCACTTACATACTTCATAGTTTAGTTTACTTTCAATTGTTGATGCCATGGAAAGTTGATTTGAAAACTTTCTACTAACAGTTCCCCATTATAGTGTTTGTTAAATTATCTTCTTTTTTGCGATAATTCACTTCAATTTAAATGTAACATTTTTGTGGAAGCTGAGTCAACAATTTATGAAACGCATAGTAAAACCATCAGTATTCTTTACCTTTCTTTTTAAATACATTTATAGGGTAATTTTATAATCGAGCTATCTCGATGAATGAAATTTGTAATATATTTTATGATGATAAGAAGTAGAGAGAGACCGAGCGATAGAGATTGAGGGTGTATGGTAAGTTCATGTTACATCATTAAATATCTTGGCTCACTGATGCTGCCTTCGATAATGTTAATGTAATGTAAATTCGGTTTAGTTCTCCTATCCAATAATATAGTATATTTTTACACTACAGTTCAATATTCAGAGTTGGAACATATGAATCATTTCTAATTCCATTATTTAGAATCCTCTTTTCTCTCGACATGAATTGAGACTCTTCTTACTTTCATCATGTACTATCTCTCACGCTTAGACCTTTTGAGCTAAACCCACATCCGTTGATCACGTGAAAGCTCAAAAACAAAACAGCAACCCAGAGCTAAATTCTTCGATTTAAATTCAACTTTCAGTTCCAAATTATTCGTGCTTGCAATCAGTCGAAACATTCAAAATGTGCAAAATAAAAATCAACGCAACTGTTTTTTTAATAATTCTTCAAATATTCTTGGTAGCATCAGCTGCTTTCAAAGAGGTGAGAACAGTTACATAAAGAAATGTAGTACAGTGAGTGCTAAGAATGTTTACATCTTTTTCTTATCAGACGATTGAATCCGACGGACAAAAGGCAGAAAAATGCTGCAGTCAGACCTATGAAACTGTGAAACCTTTATTAGATTATTTTAGACTGGTTAAAAATGAGTTAGAAGAGAGGGATATTAAGGAAAATAATTTAATTGAATTAAATTCTGATCTTATGGAAAAGTATCGTGAAATTGTAGAAATGTTCATGAACGAGGCAGCTCTATTGAATGAGTATAAAATCAAAGTTGTGAAAGGGGAAAACGATTTGCAGTCGTCTCAAATTAAAGTCGATAAACTAGAATCTGAAATTAATTCACAAAAAAAAGTTATTGCCAAATTAGAAGCAGAATTAGCAAATAAATCTTCGGACCTAGAAGTTTGTGAAATTAAATTAAAAACACTCGATTCTGTGTTAATTGAAAAAGATGAAAATAAAACAAGTTTGTTTTCAAGTAAAATTGAATTGCAATTAAAGGAGATGCAAACTAAATTAGAAACAAAAGATACAGAAAATCAGTGGTGTCGTTTTGAAATCAATTTATTAAATAAGGCATCAGAGAGTATGAGAGAAGAACAGAGAAAATTGAGTTATCAAGTGGAACAGTGGCATTCGAGAACAATAGTGAGCGATTATGAAAATATATTATGTCGTTCTGAACTTGATAAGTTAAGTCCCACAACTTGCATCCCTTTTGGAGATTATCCCGGAGTTCATCAACTCAATGTCTCTGGGATAGATTTCTTCGATGTTTTATGCGATAGTCAGTTAGCTGGACCTGGATGGATTGTAATACAACAACGAGTTGGGCGCAATGAGGATTTCAATAGACTGGGACACCTACCGCGAAGGATTCGGTGCATTGGATAGCGATGTCTTCATAGGATTAGAGAAAATATATCGTATCACAAGTTTGCAGCGTTTCGAACTTTACATACATTTAGTTGCTGTGACGTTATGACGACTTCAAAATATCTGATGAAGACAATGGATACACACTGAGTCTAGGCAAATGGAATGGAACATCTGAGGATGCGATGAGAATCGGCGAAAACATGAAATTCTCAACATTCGATCGCGATAACGATTTTAGCGGTGGCAATTGTGCAGTTGAGTTCAAAAGTGGCTGGTGGTACAACAGTTGTCATCATTGGTAAGCATTACAAATTTACCTTTTGATTGAATATACTAAATTATTCTTTTTTTAATGCAGTAACTTAAATCAAAAAAATTTGCTTCACCCATCGATTGACCTGAAAGAAGTTAAGATGCTAATTAGTCCCAAAGAAGCGATGAAGAAATGATAAACTAAAGAGCCGAGAATCCGATATTTAACTCTTTTAGTAATCATTTATATATAGTTAGTGCACTAAGAATTTACTATTTAACGTAGCGACTTATTTGTTGAATGACTCATTGAAAGAGATTTGTTAAAGGCCATCGTACAATTTCTAAATAACATATTAATAAACATTTTATTTGCAGTTATCACTTACAAGTTCAGTGCTTTAAATGATCTGAACATAGAAACAGCTCTTGTTTTAACTTAGTTTATGTGAGTCTAAAGTAAATGTAAAGACACTCAACTACAATTAACTTAATTTACTACGGCAACTTAATGTTTTGTACCGACAAACATTTGATAGCTTTTTTTTTTCATCGAATAGACAAACTGTCCAAAGAAGAGCATGTTTCACATATACATATATACACTTGTATGTACATAGATCGATCCGCAAATACACGCAAATACGAGATGTATTACCAAGTAATTTAATGAGCAATAAAGCCAAATGACCAGACATCGACAGCGACTTTGATGTGCCTTTTCGCTGCAGCATTTAACGGCAATTTTATGGGCCCATTAAGTATGTGCATAATGTAAATATGCATATGTATAAGTGAGTTTTAAATTGCACACGTTGTGCATTTTGTATACGAATATGTACACATATACTTGCATATTCGACTCAATCGATTTAATTAATGCGTTTCATTAATCGAAGTCACACATAACATATGAATGCAAAACTACAGATAAATTTAGCTAAGCTATCTACTCAATTAATGGAGAAAAAAGTGTGTTTCTTTGTGTACAAATTTTCTTAAGTTGAAAGAAATAATTTCCTTACTTGTGCGAATTTCTCCCCTATTTTCTCTTTTACAAAACATATTTTACACAAACATATTGAACCCACCACATAAACTGCGTGTGCTGGGGATGAAAACGCAACATGAAACGCACCAAATAAATAGTATCAATTAAAATAGTTTAAATCGTTTCACTATGCGATAATTTGTTTAGTTTGCCTTGCCCCGACAAATTGGCCAATGACACGCGCTGGCATTTGGGTTGACTTTACCGCAAAAGATTGCGATTTAAGTTAATGTCATTAGTTCGTAGACGAACATCGGAAGTGGCACCGACAAAACCCAAGCAAATAAGTGCAGTCATCGCGAGCAGGCATTATAAAATTGAGTGTAGCATTTAATTGAGCTTTCCCAGTGGCTTTTCTCAGGGGTAGTCTCGGGGACCAAAGCAAGGCAAATAGTTTGTAGAACAAAAAAGAAAAACTTTGGCTTCAACTGTTGCGGACATGCAAATGACGGTAAAGTTTTCTGTGTCTGTTTCTGTCTGTTTCGAGTCGCAAAAGTTGTGTTAATGCAACTTCCGAGAACTATGCTACTTACAATGCGAAATCAATTTCGGCATTTCCTGTTAGTCGCCTTTTCTCCCCCTCCTTACCACCAACGATGACACACCCCTTTAACACACCCAACCAACTTAATTTATGGTGTTGTCTGGCAATTGTGTCAAACTTTTCTAACAGCTTTTTGTCTTGCAATGCCTTTTTATTTCTTGTATTCTTTTATTGGACAATTTGCAGTGTTGTTTCTCAATCTTTACTCTATATAGATACCATAAAAGAAAGGAAATTCTTTTACTTGATCATGGGGTTAAGAATGCCAGTGCGGACTTGTTAAACAAGTTGATTCTATGGCAACAAAAAAGTGTTGAAAACATTTCGAATTCAAGAAGTGTTTCGCTGAACCTGAAATCTTTGAGACATCTAAGATATTTTGAACCCTTTAAGCATTCCAAATTCCAACAGCGTTTAAATCTATTTGAAAATCCCTTCGAGGGTAACATCTAGGCCTAATATCTCTGACTCAAATGAAGTTCCGTCTGCTGCAGAGCTTCCAACTTAATATTCCATTGGCGGTTAGCAAACACTGGTCTAAAGTCTCGTCTGCAGGGCCGACACATTTTGCGTAAACACTTTGAAAAAGTCTATCTAACATGCGTGTGTATTTGTGTGTTTGTGTTATTTCTAAGAATAAATTCAACTTCCAAGTCAGCAGACTATTGCTGGGCACGCGCACCCAAGGCGTCCAAGAAGTCTGCATGGAATACGGCAATGCGAGAAATTCCACATGCCGTGGAATGGAAATGGCAACCGCTGTTAGCCAAGTTCATCAGCCAGCTATGCGTTGGCCTATAAAAGAAAAAAGAGTGCTCGAAGTTAGGGTAAAACAATGCTGCATTAATGACAGCGAAGCAGTTCCGTTTCATGTGTGGCCCGTTGCAGCTGCGATTAATCCCCCCACACACACATAGATATATAAATACAAGGAGGGGGAGCCCACGCAATACGCCCACTGACTTACTTTTACCTTGAACGTTGATTTAATGCACTTTTCTCTCTGTTGCTTCAGCCCATGTTCGTTACTGTTTGTATCTAATGTGTTATCTTTTAATACAACTTCAATCTGCAGACATGAGCCGGCATTTCTTGTACGAATTTTGCCGGCCGGCCGGCCTGTTGGGCTCTTGACTGCTGTCGACTGGCGGCTGCTTGGCCATAAACAAACCAGTTCTACAGGCTCAAAATGCCAATGCAATGCGTTGAGAACCAGACCCCAACTATAACTCCATCTACATCTCTCCACAACTGACTGACAAAGTGACTGGCCATAAAAAAGGAGTTGCAGTTGCAGATACAGATACATACAGGCTGAGTTCGTTGTGCAAAGAGTCTTTCAAGGCGTGGGCAGGTCATAAGATCGTTGATTGAAGCCATATTTCAGTTGCAATGATGTCTGCTGTGCTGTTATGTATGTTAATAGACCGTTATGCAATATGTAAAATGACTCACAATGAATCGGCAATTTGTTGAATGTTGCAATTGCACAACAGTCATTTCATTAGCACATTTCGCATTTGGCGAGAAAGGCAACAAACACAAAATTGTAGGCACTAGGTACTAGAATGTTGCCGGGACAACATGCTAATCAAAAGTAATTTATTTAATTTGTATTTGCTTATTGAGCATTTGTTAGAGCTGTCAATTTACGCCGCCTATATGCCTGAAGGCATATCGATGTATCTCACAGATACTGGACATATCTTTCCCTAAAGGTACATTCAATTTTGATTTTGGGTACTTCTTCCAGCTCTCACATAAACTATTTTTCAGTTCAAGGTGAGCCAGTTATGTCATTCGGTTCACTCAATCATTCATTCATTCATTCACATTGCGGTGACCCGAATACTCGCGCTGTGCACTGTTATTGTGCGCAGAATTTGATTAAAATTTATTAACTAATTTATACGCTCTGCCCAACATGAATAACAGCAATAACAGCAATAACAACAATAACAATAGCCCCGCCATCGCACACGCCTGCTGGATGCCAACATTTTTTCATGCGGATCATCGAGTCATTATTATATTGTCTATATCCATCCCCCTGCAAGGTTGTCATAAGCATGATGACTCGAGTTTTATGGGTGTGATTTTTTTTTGTATCCCCTTTCGGGAGATGTATTATCTTTGCGACCTGTTGTTTGTTCAGCATTAAGCAAAGGCTGAGTTAATAATTGTAAATTATTTTAATTGACACGTTTTGTGTATTACAACATCAACCCTTTAATTTATCGTACATCAAACAAAATTAATTTATTATTTCGTTGACTAAAATATTTAACCTACTATATTCATTTTGTATATATTACACAAAAGTTTTCATCGAAGTGAAGAAATTTATTTCTATTTTTATAAGGATACTAAATTATTGCTTTAAGCATTAAATTATTTAATTTAAATTCCAGTCATTTCTTTATTTTTCACAATTTTTCCATTGGGTATACTTTTTTTCATATAGTCATGAAATTATTTACAAGGCCATCGGAACATTTATGGGAGTATGTACTTTATATCAATCATTTCCAAAATGAGTCTAACATCAATCTATCTCTGATACCAAACAAGATGTGCATTTTCAGTCAATTGCTCGTCAACTGGAGTGTGTTGCAATTATTAAAGTGAATGTATAGACCAAAAAAAAAAAGTTGAAAACTGTTGCTGTTGGAGGCGCTTAAATTAGAAAGGATACAGCCAATGTGAAAGTGGGGCTAGAAGACAATTATTTGTCAGCTATAATTTAAAGTGATGCCTGTCAAGTTGCAAATCGTTAATTGCATTTGGCAGAGCTGCAAGGCAACTATGCTACCTATCTAAATCAATTGAATGTTATGTTTCACGTAAATTAATTGAATTGAAAATTAAAATTTGAAACGCGACGAATCTCCTTGCACGTTTTTTTTTCTATCACTTCGGTAGCAAAAAGAATGCAAATCAATATGCAAATTTCAAAGTCACACACAATCAAGATATAAATTTTTAACAGCAAAGAATCGATTAAACCCCATCGATAGTTGGCATTGAAGGAATCGCAAAACAACAAATAACTCACCTTCGATAGGTATGAATTAATCCAATTAGTGAATGTCTTCTTCTGCACACGTTCTTGCTCCTCTGTAAAGAGAAAAAGAGAGGGAAAACGAAAGGAAAACATGAGAAAATGTTGGAAATACGTTTTTTTCTTTTTCGTGTAATTGTAATTAAATGTAAGACAAGCTAGAAGATTGTCGGGACGGTGGCATAAAAGGCGAACGCATACATGACGCTGCAAAAGATACACAGGGCAAAAGATACCTGCTAAAGGCAGCACAACGATAAGATACACTTCCCAGTAAGCACAGATACATGAAACGTTGTACGAGTATTTTTCACCTGCAAAAGCTGCCGACACATGTATCTAATGTTTGCATTAATTGAATTATCAGTTTTTTTGTGGGGCATTAAATGAAATTAACACAATGACATCATGTTCGCCAATCTGCACTTGCCATTGTATCTTGTATCTTATCTTCAGTTTAAAGAGCATAATTCAAAGTTGAGAAATGTTTTAAACATTCTTTTTAGCAATCAAAAAAACAAAACACATTCATCTTTGCTTTACGTCAATTGTTAAACATAAATATTTACTTCATTTCATTTTGATTACCTCCATTTCGATAGAAAATAAAAATAATAAACAATACGTTAAACAAATTCAACAATTTTTATTTTGTAAATAATTTTGAAAATTAAAGAAAGACCAAACGAATCTCGGCTGTGATTCATTATAGCTCAAAGGAGTGAATGCAGCCAGAGTATTGAATGGATTCTCGGCCTGTCATAAAGCGGCAGCTGTCTAATTACCCCTTTGACTCCGCGATGGACAAAGAAGAGATGGCACAATGCGTGGTCTATTTGAACTGGCAGCGAGCCAAAAGCATGCCTATAATATGAATTCAAAATAGATTTGCCCGCCATAAATACCAAAATTTTTCAAATTTCAAATGGAAAATTTTTATAGTTGGAAAATTCAAAGAAGAATGCGTGGAAAGCGTGTTACACAAAATAAATAATGTCACAAAATTCGGACAGAAAGCTAGCTAATTGTTGGCGCAATTTACAAGCACTCGACATTCGATTAGTCGACAATATAATTGTAAATTAAACTCAATATGTTTTTATGTCTTGGCAATTTTCGAGAAATGTTTCAATTTTCTTTGCTTTGTGTGACGCAATTTTCAGCCTGAAATTTGACAAAAGATTATTAAAATACAAATTAGTTCAAGGTCGCGCAATTTTGCAAAACAGAATAAGGCAAAAATACATTTTAAATTGTATTAGAAATTTTTAGAAATGAATGCATAAAATCTTTGAAGAAAATCTTTTAGCAATAAAAATGAACTTGGCGCAGGGGTGAAACATCAAAAACGTCGGAGAATTTATCTAGTTTTCTTATGTGACAATTTAAAAGCCTTCTAATGGTTTGTAAATATGTTGTGAATTAAGCCCCACAATAAATAAATACGTTGTTAATGTGCTTAAGGTGTTTTTGCTTAATGTTTATTTAATTAAATCAACCAGAACGAACTTGTGCGCTGTTGCCAACCAAATGGACCTATGTATATACCTTATTCTCAATTGATATATTCTACTTCCTCTAAAATCGGTATTTCTTATCCGTTTGTAATAAAATTTTCATCTTATATTTATAAACAATATCATAAATTTTTTGCATGCTAATTTGTATGATTATTTCAAACGTGCCAACATAATCGAAAATCAAGAAGGAAATCAGATAATTTAGTAAAATATTATTCCTCAACGAAATAAATTTAACGCTTGCATTTTAGCCTCCAGTCAAACGTTTTCAAAAACTGTTTGAGCTTTACTTTTTTGTATGGTCGTCGGCAATATTCAATCAAGTTTGTTATAAAGTTGTTTAACCAAACAGAAACTTTTGGCTATTGCCTACTCGTCTTGCAAATTAATGAAACCAGATTTGTCAAAGTAACATCCGACGCAACGGGAATAAATTAAATAAAGCTAACTGCTGTTTTTGGTATTTACAGGTTTTTCTTTTTTGAATCTGAAAACTAGTTGACATTTTTGTTTATACATATTATAAGAGCTATGTTTAATTTTTGCGTTGTTACAAAAATGGATGTATACGACATACACAAAGGTGTTGATAAGTTTCCAACCAAACCATAAAAAGTGTACACATTATAAGTGTTGATAATCAACAAATACTTTCGCTAATTGTTCTAGAGATAAGCGGTAGAATGCACTTGAAAAATGGTATTCAGATAAGCCCATATACATATATACAAAATAAAAAGGGTCGAAATAAACGTCGTGTTTAAAATAGTCAAAAATAATAGCGACGCGACGTGACTGCAAACACAGCAATAAAAAAAATACAAAAATATTTTAATGATGTATCGATTATTATAAAAAAAAAAGCTTGACTACAAAAGAGCTTTCATTAATAAAGAACAATATTCGAGTTTCTATAGCAGCATTTTCAGAATTTTTTTTGGCTGATCCATTAATTAACCTTTGAGCAAAACTTTCAAGATTCACAACATGAAAAGTAAAAGCATAGAAATTCTAGAATTTCAGCCACACACAAAGCGCAGAGAAATTGTAGAGAACAATTAAGACAGCGAACCGGGTCAGACCCCATATAAGCAATACATAGACATAGTACTACGAGTGGGCAAGCGTTTAGGTTGAATGACTTTGGTTACCTACAAAAAAATTTCAATTTCAATAATGATGGCCAAAAAAGCAAGCAGCTGGGAACAGAGTCCAACACAATAATAAATAAAACGAAAAACCCTCGAGGCAGAGCTAAAGACCAAACAAACATAAATTATAAACAGGCGAAAAGAAAGAAGCAAAATGTTAACAACAGTTTTATATACGGTTTTTGTGTGTTGGTTGTTGTGAATGGTTCAGTCAGTCAGTAAGTTAATGATGATTATTATAATGATGCGGCAGCTGATTATTATATTCGTTCTCTAACGAGCAAAACCCAAAAACACTTCAATTGCATTCAACGCAATTTCAGTTTACAATTTTATTGAGCGCAAAAATGCCTTTTTTATTTGAAATTATGAAAAGCAGTTAAACAACTGTAAAGTTTATAGATTCACTTATGGAAGTAAAATAGTAAAATCATTGAAAGCTGTGAGTTGCTGTCTCCTCAATGTCTGGCTTGGCCTAGTTGCACATACGGAAATAGAAGAGATATTACACAGCAAAACATAGAGAAATGTACTGTAAAAATAGTTTATTTATTTGTTTGGATTTTCGCCCTAAAACAGTGAAGTAAAAAGAATGTTCTGCGTCTCATTTGCATAAACAAAAACGCAGTCGAACAACACACAAAATGTAGCTCTATCTGGGAAGAGGCGTAACCCATGGGTTCGAACAGGGGGCATCGAGTTGTATGTGTAGTATATTGTGTATTGATGACTCGTATATGGGCAAGATATTAACCATATGCTGCAGACACAACGGAAATGTTTCGTCTGCGTGAGTATGTAACATTTCCGCAACAGTAGTATAAATAAATTGTTTATTTGCTTAAAACCGAAATGTGCCAAGTACTTATTGCTGTCGAGTGCGTAACAATGAAATCAAATGGCTTTTAAAGTATGTGCGAAAGATGTAATAAAAGAAAAGTTGCCAATATAAACTCCGCTGCGAATCTCTTTTAAAAAAAAAAACCGTTGAAAGTCTCTCAAAACAGTGTAATAGCTTATGGAAGTTATGCTATTATTTTACCATTTATCAACGTTTTAACCAATTAACTTTAAACCAATTGAGAATCATATGCTAGACCGTGTAACAATAGGTTTTCGTTCATGCGATTAACATGTTATTAGCCTCGATTGACTGCTTCCACACTTCGCTATTCACTTTGACCCATAAGTTGAGAATTACACGACAAAGTTCACAAAGTTTTTGCAAACCGGAAATGAACTCAAGAAAAACTTATTGGAAAAGTATCTTTTGTTGTGCAAAACTTGAATTTAGCTACCAACATTTATTGTGACAAATTATAAAACAACTTTATTATGTTAACCTTGACTCGAGTCACACATTTTTCTACATTTCCATTGTTGAAATTGTAAATCACGTGGTTATTAAGTATGCCTACGAAGATGATGTCGTTTAGCGTTTATATAAGTAGAGTGGGCAACAAAAATGTCTCTATAAACACTTATTTCTATTGATTAACAATTTAAATGCGTTAAAAAAGATATCGCTGCAATGAGTTCATTGAGGTGTGTCCTAAGTGTAGCACCTGTTGCATTGCCCGCAGGTGACAAGCGAGATCGAAAGTATGTGGCAAGATACAAATGGGAATATAATCGTATATGGCATACTTGACGCTTCAGTGCGTTGCACAGGTTTTCACACACACCCGCAACATGTCATAAAGTGTAAGTATCTCGCAACAACTTGAATATTTCGTATGTAAATAGATAGATAGCTGGTTAAATACTTTGCTACCTTTTGTATATTACGTCATGGTTTTAAAATATACACACATAACTGCTGCTGGTATGCTAAATAATAAAAGGCATTTAAGTTTATTTGTTTTTTCTATTAATAACATTTACTGGAGATATCGATAGCGAAACGCAAATATATGATTAAGCACTCGAACTGCAAAACTGTTTAGGTTTTCCACATTTGTTAATTGTTGTTCTTTGGTGGTTGGCCAAAAAAGCAAAAACCACAAACGACAAAAAAAATAATCATAACTGACCATAAAAAAGAATTCTAAAGACTGCGCCCACAGTGAGATGAAAGATGGATGAAGATTCCCCATAGAAGTTTCTATTGCCACATGCGCAACAGCTGTTGTCTTTCATGTGGGTGAAGCAAAGAGTCTTTGTTTTTGCACGCTTTATGGGTTAAGTATTTGCCTCAAGTTGTGGCAGAAGTGCACTTGAATGTTTCGTCGTGTGGATAAACTTGTTTCACTTCTAATTTTACAAATCGCAGTTCGAATTTCCAATTCAATTCAATAACAAATCGCATTGCGGGGCGCCAACTTCACTCAAGTTGTCGTAACCACATTTTAGGCATCAATTAAAAGCCGCTAAAGTCGTATAGACAATAAATATTGATACTGACAGCCAACAACAGCAACAGATACAACAGCAACAGCATCAATAAATAATTCAACGATGATCTCACAGCGGAGAGATAGACTGACAGTCAGACAGTTGTACGGCTTGGGGGCTGCTTTGCTGATCTATTCTATTCTCTGGACTTTTGCAAGATAGATTTTTAGCGATAGATAACGTCGTCGTCTCGTATTGTTGTTATTCCAAATGTTGTTCGTATGTGTTTGTTTATTTTGATTTCATTTTCATTGTAGCAGCAGCAGCATTGAGTATGGCATCAAATATCTCTCCTCTCTCATACAACACACAGAAAATCACATGAATATTCAAATGACGAAAGTTTCGTGGCATTGAAATGTGGCACAGCAATTTCGGTCAATTTGCAAAACTGATTAACAATTAAAATTGCATTAGTCTGCGGCGCTCTTTATCAGTCTCTGTTAATTGCCCAGTGAAATGGCCACACAATCTGCACTTGTCGAAAGAAAGTCGAAGGGAAAAATCAACCCAATCAAAAAGGCAACCAGGCAACCAGAAACTAATCAATACTAGTAGTTTCTATACACCCTGCCTACATTTTCATGCTACTCTGTGTGTACTCTATTCAATAGCTATGTTAGCCTATCGACGGGACGAGTCATGTCAATTAGCATACATTTGACATGCCATGACGTCTCAGTTTATAAATTTGTTAAGAGTCGCTCGGCTCATGTACCACCACACGAACGATATCGTACCCAATATCTGGCCTACAACACTCAATCACTCAGCTCGCGAGGCTCGTACAAAATAAATACATTTCTAAGTATAATTGTCCGATTTTCTTATATTTATTTATTTCAGTTTATTTCACAACAACTTGTTCTCTCGTTCACGTTCTTGTTCATAGTGATCGCACTTTCGTCTCGTGCTCGACCGATACACCTATCGATCGGGCTTCTAACTCGATATATATTTAATCGATTAATTCTTAATGTTACCTTATGCTAATTTAAATCTAGTATTTACAATATTTACATTCGGCCGACCTGACTACAGATCGACCACGATCTACATACAAAGGGCAATTGTATTATTAATCTCAGTGATCCAAGGCTTAAGGCGAGCAGGCTCTAAAATGCCTCTAAAGGGCAATTGAGTTAACTGACAGTCATCAATATCAACTACTTCATATCTGTCATGATCAAAAACACGGTTTATCTTATAGGGCCCCCGGTACTTTGGGGCAAATTTCTTATTAACTCCTGCTGTAGTATCTACATTCCGAATGGCTACATAGTCACCGACGTTATATTCTCTAGGAGCTCTATGTCTCTTACCATAAAACTGTTCATTTCTTTTCTGGGAATTTTGAATGTTGACAGACGCCTGCTCACGGAGTTTCACAATATCTCTAGGTTCATCATTGAATTTAGTATCTAAATATTCAGAAAGCTCATCAACTATAGGTCCCTTCTGTATTACTCCAAACAATAGAATACTAGGAGCTACTTGGGTGCTACTGTGTACTGCATTATTAATTGCAAATTCAGCTTTATTGAGTAATTTATACCAGTCGGACTGGCTCAAAGGTTCTGCTAATTTTCCTAGCATTGGTGTCAAAACCCGATTCACCCGCTCTACTTGGCCGTTAGCCTGTGGCGCTCCAGTGGCCACCTTTATATGTTCTATATCACGTTCTTGACAAAAGGTGGTGAACTCAAGCGACGTAAAACAAGTACCGCGATCAGATATGATCCTTTGAGGTCGGCTATAAAAGTCAAAATATTTACTTAACGCATCTCTCGCTTCTCTAGTGCTAGTTGTATTTACAGGAAAGAGTTTCACAAACTTAGTAAAGGCGTCAATAACAACTAAAAGGTGCTTTCTCTTTGAAATTAAGCTCGGTAGGGGGCCTAAATGGTCTATATGGAGTGTATGAAATGGGACACATGGCTTCGGGATACTGTGCAATGTTCTATCATGAATAGATCTAGGCACTGAATGCAAAATGCACGAAAGGCAATTTCTTATAAAACGCTCCACCTTAGTTCTCATATCTGGGAACCAATAAGTCCGTCTCAAATCATTAACGCACTTGTCCGCTGCTAGGTGTCCTAATTTTTCGTGCGATTTCCTAATAATCTGCTCTTCCATGCAAACGGGTACATACAAACAATAAGAATCATTTCCATTCTTTCTGCATACTAGTCCATCTCTCAACTCAAAGCTACGCGAGGTTCCATTCTCTAGTTTCTGTCTCAATCGAACTATTTCCTTATCCCTCATTTGTTCCGTTTGTAAAATCAAGTCTACATCCTCAGGTGTTGCCCCCACTACTCCAACTAAAGGTATTGATTTCAAAAACGCGTCCTCACGAAACTCATATTTATCAACTTTATCATCTCCCCAGGCCCTTTTACCACCGTCCATGTAATCCCTATTCACATCCTCGCAATTAACTCCACCGTTATCTAAAGAATCTTCACTAAGGTTCTCTTCCATTATAACTCGTAGTCTCTCTAAAGGATCTTCACAAAGGCTATCTAACAACGCACTATCCCCTGGTGTGTCTCTACGGATTTCTAAAAGGCTTTCTATAAGGTTGTCACTACTGATTCCCACAAGGTTGTCTCTACAGTTCTCAACTAAGTTTTCTCTATGGTTCTCTCTACGGTTCTCTATGCGTTCTTCCTCAAAGTTTTCTAACAAGTCATTGTCGCCACTAAACTCACTATTTTTTAGGGTCTTAACAACTTCTGTCTGTCTGCTTAATGCATCCACATGGGCCATATTAACACCGGGTCTGTGCATAATTGAATAATCATAATTTTCCAACTCAAGGGACCACCTAGCTATCCTAGGATTAATAGCTTTCCTACTAAGAGTTTGCACTAGCGAATTGCAATCCGTAATTATTTTAAACGGCCTATGCTCTAAGTATACTCTAAAACGGCGTAACGCATTAATTATCGCAAGCGTTTCCAACTCAAAACTATGGTATCTCGACTCTGCCGCTGTAGTTTTACCGGAATAAAACAAAACAGGATGCATTTTTCCATCATCCTGCCGCTGCAATAGTATAGCTCCAAAACCATGTGAACTGGCATCGGTATGAAGCTCAGTTTCTCTCCCAGGACTGAAAATCGCTAAAACGGGTGGGTTAGCTAAAGCACTTTTCAAATTTTCAAACGCCCTCAATTGCTCATCATTGAGTGGAAAAGGACCACCTTTCTTTAATAACTCAGTCAAGGGTCTAGCTATTCTCGCAAACGACAGGACAAAACGTCTGAAATACGAAAAGAATCCTAGACATGAGTGAAGGGTATGGACATTCAGTGGCACAGGGAAATTTCTCAAGGCTACCAAATGTGTTTCGCTCGGCTTAATCCCATATTTACTAACATTGTACCCTAGGAACTCGCATTTTTCTTAAGAAATACACACTTCTTCTTGTTTATCTCCAAATTATTTTCGCTAATTTGATCCAAAAGTTTTGCCAACATCTCCAAGTGTTCATCTACAGTCTTAGTGGCAATAACTATATCGTCCATATAAATAACTACTCTTTTTCTCGAATAAAGTCTGAAAATGTTTCCGAGATAAATCGTTGAAATACTGCAGGACCATTCTTCAAACCAAAAGGCATCCTCAGGTACTCGTATTGTCCTTGAGGGGTAACAAACGCTGTATACGGAACGGATTTTTCTTCGACCTCTATTTGATGAAATCCGCTTTTGAAATCAATCACAGAAAAACAACATTTCCCTCCAAATATTCAAGGCAGTCTTCAATAAGAGGCAAAGGGAAATTATCTTTGACGATACGTTTGTTTAAACCACGGTAGTCAACGCACATTCGAGTTTCACCAGACTTTTTCTTCACAAGAACCAAAGGTGACGCATAGGGTGAAGCACTAGGACGTATAACGTTTTTCTTTAGCAAATCATCGACAATTTCTGCAACTTTCTCTCTCTCAAAATAAGACAAACGCCTAGGTGAACAATAAAAGGGAGTGGTATCGGTTAATCTGATGGACATACGATATCTAGGTTTAACATTATAATCGTATTGGTTGTTAGAATAATGACTTTGAATAGTTTTTTGACACCTTCCCGCTATTTCAAGTCCAAACTCCGTTCCTATCTCAAAAGAGTCCTCTCTAAATGGTTCTATACCCGCCAAGAATTTGTCCGCGGTACCGTCAACATCCAAAGATTCTCCAGAATTTATGTTATTTAAGCCTATGTTATGATTAGAATGATTATTATCTAGCTTATAATTACTATTACGTATTTTATGTGTAGTATTTGCATTTACGGTGAAAAGAGAAGCACAGTTTGAATGATTAGTATTGATTTTTAATGAATTTAAGGGTGAATGATACTCAGCATTAATGTTTTTCTTATGAACTAATTGAACTTCAATGATCTTAAGTGAGTCTCGCCCTAATAATACAGGTAATGGCAAAATATTATCATCGACTATATTTAAAGATATTGAATAGGTTTTTGAACAAAATTTAACAAAGCACTTCCATGTGCCCCAAACTGATATGGGGTGTCCTCCTAGTCCATAATATTTCGATCTTTTCAAACTTAAAACAACATTATTCGGAATCAAAGACTTATGAATAAAGCTTACGGGGCTACCGGTATCAAACAAACTTACGATACGTATATATTTTCCCTTTTCACCTAGCAATCCTCATACTTCTAAAGCTTGGACCGCTGCCAATTCCTCCGAGCCAGATCCCTCATCGTCCTGCACTGCTGCTACCATAGTCGTCGTCTTTCGCTTGGGGCACTGCTGGTACTTGTGATCCACACTGTAACACTTGAAACAGGCTCCATCCGGTCTCTTAGGTTGTCGGCAATTCCTCGCCAAATGGCCCATTCCTCGACAATTATAGCAGCGAATATCTTCAGGATCCTGCATATAATTGGCACGAACTTGAGGCTTCATCATCTTAGGATGCTCCTCTCTTTTCGACGGCTGGACGGGCACCTTCTTTATTTTGTCATAAATCGTAATTTTTGTGCGCAGCTCTTCCAACGATTCGCAATAAGCCATTGCAGACGCAGCTCCCGAATTGTCTCCTAAGCCTTCAACGACGAATCGAATTATATCCTCCGTTGCCACCTCGACTTGTCGCGCAATGCCGCACATGACGAAAAAATATTGTAGGGCGCTCTCATTCTTTGACTTCTTTCTGGCTTCTAATTGCTTGAAGACGTCGAGCACGGTGACCCTGAGATCGAACACAGCTATCAACTCCGCTCGCAGTACCGGCCAAGTGAGAGCAGCCGTCTCAATCATGAATGATCTGGCCGATCCTGTCAACAAACGTTTGGCGAAAATGAAACGTTTTTCTCCGACACGCAGTATGTATCCATTATTTTTACAAAATCGTCGATCCAGCGCATCACAGGGTATCCAGTATCCCCCGAAAAAGGTTGGATTAGGGCATTCAAGTCACTCATGTCGATGTCTTCTCCTCGAGCTGGTTTATTCTGGCTCAACGCATTTTCCAAATCAGCGACACGTTTACGCACAGCATACAGCATCTCGACTTGTTGCAAATGTTGAATTTCTGCCTCTACGTTCGCCACCACTTGATCACGATGCTGCATGTTCACGACCGCAATGTTCGAAACTTCCAGAACCCCGCCAGACGCCGCCGCATTGCCGCCATTTTTCAGAACACTATCGCTGTCTCTCTCACTCTCATGCCCAATAGGGGCAATTTCACCACCACCGACGCCAACGTGATCATCCGGACTTGAGAATGCCGCTTCTACAGGCGAGCCGTTGCTCAGCTCCCGCTCCTCCAGTTGCAGCTTCTCCACTTTTCCTTCCTCCATATTTGCCATAACAACTCTCGCAGCCGCCCGCAATTGATAAATGGTAGCGTCTTCCTCGAAACGCACGTGTTTGCTCTCCAAAATCGCAACTAGCTCAGATCTTGACTTTTTAATATATCTTTATATCGCATCACACGGAGTTTCTCGTTTTTTTTTTTTTTTCGGGCCTTTACCCCACACCTGATATATAATTGTCCGATTTTCTTATATTTATTTATTTCAGTTTATTTCACAACAACTTGTTCTCTCGTTCACGTTCTTGTTCATAGTGATCGCACTTTCGTCTCGTGCTCGACCGATACACCTATCGATCGGGCTTCTAACTCGATATATATTTAATCGATTAATTCTTAATGTTACCTTATGCTAATTTAAATCTAGTATTTACAATATTTACATAAGTAAATTTATGGCAGCGAAAAAGAAACGAATTGAAAAAGGGGCCAAATCACGCAATATAAACATATTGGCAGGATATTCTGTTGATATTAACAACGCGCATCGCCAAAGCATTGAAGAGGAAGAAGGTCAAACAAAAAGTACAGGGTATAAACATAGGCAGAAGCAATAAACTAATTGTCACATTAAATTGAGTGCTAAACGATTGGAACAGTAAAGGTAGCCGAAGAGAAGACACCCTGTAAACATGGAAAAAATATAAATTGCTGAACTTAAAAATATGTGATAATTTCATTTTCTTAATTCCTAATTTATATTAGGATATTTACGAAATGGAAACCCCGTTTAATCTGCATTCTTTGCAAGTCCCAATAAATGTGATAAGAAATAAATTAATAAACTTAAATATGATTTGATAGTGTCATTTTCTAAATTCTAATTTATTTTAGGACATTCACTGAAAAGAAAAAAAAACATTTTATCTACAATCTTTGCAAGTCATGCTAAACCCAATTAAATTTGTATTAATTGTCAGCTTAATATATATGACTGACAGCTGTCCTTCAATCGATTCAAAGTAGCAAAATCAATTGCATAAATAACAAAACGACCCCGCGAAAAACTAGAACACAAAAAAGTGGCTGTGGCATAAGCATAAGTATCTTGATGACTGATATTAATAGATACGCTCATGAATGTCAGAACCTAATCATACAGATATAGCTACTATACATTTGTATCTGAACGAGTATCACGGGTATCGAGTGCAGACTACATTGAGACATTGAGAGGGACAGAGGCAGACAGTGAGTGAGACAATCAGACACTTAATTGCTTGTTGTATTTAACATAATAACCGCCGAGGAGGTCACATAACAGAGACCCAAGAGCCCAAAACTTTGCCAAACATTCAAATAAGTTGCAGACGTCATTCAACCATCCCTCCTTTTCCCCTCTATCGCTCTCGCTCTCTCTCTCTCTCTCTCTCACTCTCTCTCTCTCCCCGTTCCCCATCTTGCTATGCACTACCCGCAACCGTCACGCTCTTTTGGGTGGTTGCTTCGAGTGCTTTTGGCTGCCAATAAAATACAAGGCAAGCGGCAAAGAGAAACAAAAAAAAAGAGGTAACAGCGCCGCCAAAGCTGCTTGCCAACAGTTGTGGGTAAATACATAACAAACGCACTGTGCGCATATATAAATAATATAAATTGCCAAGTAAAAGTTCAGCGCGAGGCGACTTATATTTAACAACAACAACAACAACAATATCAACAAACAGCAAACACAACGGGTAGCTGACTGCTAAACAAGTTGAAGTCGAAGCCTGAGCCGGAGCCGGAGCAGCCAGTCAATGATGTCATTTTGGGCACAAATTTATCGATCGTTTTGCAATAATTAATTTACAGCAAGCTGAAAAGAAAAACAAACGTACAGTGAGACTGCGACTGACCCCAAACCGCAAGGTGCCGCCAGTATTGACCTTGACATTCATTGACCAAACCACAAAAATGTCACTCGATTCTAAGCAGAAGGGCATAAGCTTCGTGATAAGCTTGGAATTCTACATACAAAGTATTTCTATGTCAACAGATTATTTAGAATATTATTATAATTAAATAAATTATGAATTATAATTCATTTTAGATACCAAGTTCAATTTATTGCCATCAAACTGTCAAATACCAAATATATTGCCATATAAATTGTACGAATAAAGAGATCGCTATTAGACAAATTTTCATTGAATATAGTTTACAGAATTTATGAATTTCAACTTAATATTTTGAAATATAAGAATGAATCCAAGAGTCTAAATAAAAGTACTTTTTACAGTCCAATACTTTAATTTTATTAAAATACTTATGTAAAGAGATAATAGTAAAGAGATAATCTTTACCTACTAAAATCTTACTCTTCTTATATGGGCTAACTTTTTTAAAAGTGCTATGAAATCATATTTCAACTAGTCTTACGCAGTGAATCTCTATTTTAGCCAGTTTAAAATATTCTATTCACGCTTTTTCACAGCCAAAGTCTCAAGGTTTCACCTTTAAAGCGTCATATCAGATCTAGACTTGAGATAGCTTTATTAATTCGCATATGAAGAGCTGCATACATGACAAATTTATTTACTCAGCTTTCGTCTCATGTGATACTACCCATCATAACAATCTCTTGTCGAGCTAATTCATTGTGCAAGCCTTATCAGTTGCCAAAACAATTTGGTGCAAAAAACCAAAACAGAATTTCGCAAATGGATTATTATTATATAACTGCGATAAGAGAGGCAAGCAACAATTGATATGATATGACGACGCAGCAAGATAGAAGGGAAGCAAATCGAAAGCTAATCAAGCAAGTCGAGGGACATATGGAGACAGCATTTGACGCAAGATGATCGATTACACACGATAGAGAAACTCGATTCTAGTCAAGGTTCTATGTGTAGTCGATAGTCGATGTTTAGGTGTTTAGGTGTCGATGTTTACCTCGTTTCTCCTTGATGTGACTGTCGTACTGGGAATTGCTTCGTTGGAAATTGATCGAAGCCATTGTGGATTGGAATTCCTGATATTCGTGCTCGTGATGTTCGTTGCCCTTTTGGCCACTTTGTGTTGCTTGAGTCTGATAATCCTGGCGCAGACTCTTGCTAAAAGTGCCAATGCCGCTTAATGCGTGCGGCGTACAAGGCGATGTTGTGGGTGTTGTGGAGCGCTCCCGCGTTGGTGTCGATACAATCACAAGACTACTGGCCGGCACACCTTCCGTATCGGAATCGTTATCGATGACATCCGTCGCGTCCGCGGAATCGTCAACGATGCGTATTTGCGTTCCCGTAAACGAGATATCACCGCCAACGTTCGATGCGGATGGGAAACCGACGGATTTGCGCGACGTAGATGAGGAGGACGTAGAGGACGATTTTGTCGTTGTGCTGCTGGTGGTTATCGTTTTCTTGTGGCTTACAATTTTCCGGGATTCTTCCGCTGAAGAACCGCGCAATTGGCACGTTGCAGCTGGACTAAACACTTCGGCGTCCGGCGTTGCTGTTTGCGGTTGCTCCTTCGTGCCAATCGGCGTGGATGTAAGCATTGTCTTTGTTGTTGTTGATTTACCCGTTGTTTGCCATGACAGTTCGCTTGAACGTGGTGGTCGTTGTTGTTGCTGTTGTTGCTGTTCTTGTTCCTCCTTCAGTGGCTGTTGTTGTGGCTGTGTCTCGTTGCCACCCACTTGCAGTGTTGTTTGTTGGTACAAACGCCGCCTGCGGGGGTTGCTACCCACGGTAATGTCAATGTTACCCGTTACCGTCGTTGCCATAGCATCCTCGTCCTGCCCACCAAACTGCCTAATGCGTGCTCGCACCGAGCCATCAGTTTCATCGTGTTGTTGCTCGTGTTCACACCTCGTTGTTTCGCTCATTTCACGTCTCTCCATCATCGATTCATCCTCGAGCTTAATGAGTATGCGTCTCCCACCTGCGGTCATATCAACGCTATGCGGCGACGTGACACTCGAACGTTCACTCGACACGCTGGAGCGCGACCACGAGGGCGAATCTCGCGGCGACACGTAACCCTCGCCATGGCGATAAATCTTTTCCTCGGTATAGCCGCCATCCCTAGTCATCGATGAGGTGATTATCGTACGCACGCCATCGGCAGCTGGCACCTCGCGCACCAAACGCTCGCCATCGAGGAAGCGTTCCAGTTCCGTTTGACGGCTCTGATTGTGCTTCACCGTGGTTGTGCGACGTGTGGTGCGCAACGTCACATTGAACGGCGACAGCTGATCCTCCACATTGCTCAACTCGACGCCAGGACTCAACTTGCTGGTGGTCTTCAGGGTCACATTAAACGGACTCGGCGTCTGTTCGCTAGTCACGTCGACGCGACGTGGCGCCGATTGCGGCGTGTGCCGCAAATGGACCTGCTGAAAGGCCAGCTTAGCTGCCTCTGCCTCGGCCAAGCCGCGTTGTCGCTCCTCGCGCAATCGCCGCTCAATCTCATGCACATCGATATCGAAGGGATTCTCCTCATCGTAATCATCGGCCTGCTGCTCCTGACGCAGTTCATCCGCACCCTGTTCGGCCGGACGTTTGCCGGCTCCATCGGTGGACCAAACCTTCTCGTATTGTGCCACCTTTTGGCGCAAGCGTTGCGGCGGTGTCTCGACGTGGATGCTGCTGCTATTGTTATCGCTGGAGGTGGTCAGTGACGTGGTAATGGTCTTCATGTATGTACGCGTCACCGTCGATGTCTCCAGCTGTTTGCATTCTTGTCCTGTTTCCTCGACGCGCTCAATGGTTTTCTGCGCATGCGCATGGCGACGTCGAACAGCTGGTATTGGGGGCACGTCAGTGCCGACAGCGGCAGCAGCGGCTCCTTGAATTCCATCAGCGCCGGCATTATCTATGGTTGGATCCTTATGCCTGCCTGGTTCTGTGCTATCAGCCATGATAGCATCGGTTTTCTAATACGCTTCTCTTGCGGCCAAAATGTCATCGGTCATCCACTCACAAACAACCAGCCTTGTCCTTTTGTCCTGATTCCGATTCCGTCTGTATGGCAGTTTAAATGCAAAATTGATTTTTCTCACGCACACGACAACACATAAAATGAGTTGATGACGCTAACCACGGGTGGAGTTTTTATTCGCTCTTTTATTTTTTGGGGCTGCCTCTGCCTCTGGAGAACAACCCCCAAGCGGCCTTCACTTTTGCTGGCCGCTTTGCTCGTAATTCAACTTTAATTTACTAAAAGCCCACACAACACGCACACATACAATTTTCCAAAAAATTTTAATCACCGGTGCAAGGGTAGAGCTTTTTTGGATTTTAGATTTTTCGGTCTTTCATATGCCACAATATAATACCACTCTTATATATACAACGACGAGTTTCGACTCGCACTTCGCACTTCTTAATTTTTATTTTTTTTTCTTGTTGGGTGAAAAAAACACGTATTTTATTCGTATGCCCAAAATATAGACCTTGGACAAATTCTAATTAGTTTTTTGTTGTGGGCAAAAAATTCAAGATTCCACTCCACACACACACATACACGTAGAATACTATAATTTTTGTTTCTCATATGGCATGCCTTTTGGGCAGGCAGATATAATCACATTTTAGCCGAGCCTTAAGTCATTCATTTTTGATTCCGATTCCAATCCGCAGTTGTAGAAAGCCGGTTCGATACTGATTCGTCAATGTGCTACGCCTTGTCCAGAGACCCAAAGCAGCAGCAGCAGAAGCAGTAGAAGCAGCAGCCCAGCAGAGTGCTGGACTGTATAGTAATCGTAGTAAAGCTCAAGTTGCCTGAGAGCGCGCCAGAGAGAGCGAGAGAACGGGAGAACGCCGTTTGAGAGAGAGATAAATGAGAGTCGGAGAGCGAGCGAGAGAGAGAGCGTGTGCTATTATGTTATTTACGCATTGCGATGTATGTTTTCTCACTCCGGCAGCACGTACTACCTTTGAACCAACAACAGTTTGTGTTATCACAGCAGAGGCGTCGTTGCCGGCTTTTAAAGGGGGTAGTTAATTTAACCAGTTTAAACAGTTAATGAATTGTTATAATTGCAAACGGGTTTCAATAGTAGAATAATAAATACAACTTGAATTTATTGATATACATTTTGAAAAACACTTTCATTAAATTATATTATCGTATCTCATTCTAATCTGTTTAATGAAATTTTAAAGCGTTGCATAATTTATATAGCACATAGCTCGATTAAATGCCGTTACGCTGCAAAGCTCTTTTAGATTGGGTGTTTAAGTTTAAAAATTTAAATGATAACTGTAACTGTAACGCTCTCTCACTTGCATTCATTCACTCTCACTGTCGTAAATCATTCATGCTCACGCGGCTCACTCTCGCACTCTTTTTCCTATCTCTCTCTTCTGTTTTCCTCATTGTATGTGTGTTTGTATGACATTTAAGCACTTTATACTTTTTACTTCTTATTGCGCTTTACACTATTATTGTTGTTCCTTCCCCTATGTTTCGTGTGTATGTGACATCATAAGCGTGAGAAAATACCAATTACAGACATTAAGGTAGAACCAAGCTCCTGAATGGTTTTACTCATAAAGCAATTATAAAAGTTTCAGTTTCAGCCAATGGGAAAATATGGGTCAGCTTTACAAGCACACGCCGCTTAATGAAAGTCATTCATGAAAGTGATCATCATGATCATTGGACACCAACAGAAATCCAAAACAAATGTTTATTTTCGAGCTTACATAATCGCGGCTTGTGTGTTTATCACTGGGACAAACAAGTTTCCGAAGTAAATAGCGAGCGGCGAGTGAGAGACTAATGACGTCACGCTTTGGTGACTGCATTCATCTCTGCCTTTCTGTTTGTTAGAAGTTGACCTTACCTCATGTGTAAAGTCACCGTCACTGGGTCATACATATTAGTTATGCATAGACATATTTCAATTTAAATCTAATAACATTTACTTTTAAGGTCGCACCGTCTAATGTGCACAGGGGGGGATTATTATTTTCGAATTTGCGCATCTAAAAACAAGTAAGAAAGCTACAGTCGAGATACTCGCTACCCATTTTAAATAAAAGCAAAATAATCCGGTATTATTTTCAAAATATACCGAAAATACTACAAAAATACTAAAAAATTACCATACGGTATATTTGTTATATCGATATAGTGCCGCATTAAAAATATACCATAGACTGCACAATATACCAGATTATCGGCCAAAGCAACTAAGAGCCCTAGTAAGTAGGTGTTTTTGCCCATACAAAAGTATTTCCTTAATACCTTCCACAATTTTGATCTGCTCAATCGAAATCAAATTTTCAGGACTCATAAATAAAATAAAATACTATAGTTATTATTGTATACACCAAAATTCTAGCTCTAGCTTTAAAATTACGCTTATTATTATCATTCGATTCTTTTAATTTTTGGCATGGCTAGATCGTCTCGGCAATTGATGCTGATCAAGAATATATATACTTTATAGAGTCGGAGATGCCTCCATCTACCAGTTACATACATTTCCTGCCGGCACAAAGTTATAATACCCTTCTACCCTATGGGTATCGGGTATAAACACCGTCGACTGTTAATGTTGTGACAATCGCTGTTAGCGAGCATTGGCAATAAGATTTACTTTACAGACAATCTATTTGAAATTCCCAGCACTTGAAACACAACAACAATCCATGTATTAGCCCATAAAAACAAGCACTTAAACCCATTAAATAACAGAGAACACATGAATTAATTGGTAAGTAAACAATGCGAGTGGTGTGTATAACAGCTGGCCGACCCCCGAAAAGCAAAAACAATAAAATCTCGGTGTTCATGTAAATTTTATGGCACAGTTTTTGTTTACGAAGTGCTGCCACTAATGTGAACCTCTGTCGGCTGTAAAATGTTAAGTGGATAGATACACTTGGCAGGTCGAGCAACCTCAGAGGTTGATGCTATAAATAGCCTCTGTAATTCTAATGATAACAGACCGAACGACCACACAACAAACAGTTTGAAGTGTTTTAAAGAGGGGCAGCTACTGGAATGTTGTTATTCTTCTAGTTCCCATCGAAATTGAGTCAATGAAATTGTTGCGTAAGTTGAAAAATATTACGTCAATTTGTCGCATTTTGAATAACAAGCAAATCTTTCGGATTTTGCAAATTTGAAACGAAATTGAAATTCACAACAGGTTTTGATAGGACATGACCGCATCGAATCGACTAATTGAATTCCATCTTTGTTAAACAAAAATATTTGCAAAAGGTTTATACTTTTATTTTTCAAAAACCCATATATTCCGCATAATTAATGTAGGTATTTCTAGGTATAGAAACGTTTCCCAAACAAATAAGTTCGAATCTCGTCTCTGGGTCTATATTTATGTTCCTCAATCTGCAGCGAACTGTTTGCCGCTGAGTAACGCTAAACAACAACAAAAAGTACGAAAAAATTGCATAAACAATTGTTTCCTCTTGCGAATTTCTAGTCAGTTGTTTTCAACACTGTTCAATATTTTGTTTTTGCCTAAAAATAAATTGGATGCGATTCTATTTATTTCGCACCTAACCATAAAGTTGCCCATTTTAATGGTTAGACAAACGCCAAAAAGATTTTTTCTCTTCTTTTTTCTTATTTCTCATTTCTGTTGTTCAATTTTCAAAAAGATTTTTTCTCTTCTTTTTTCTTATTTCTCATTTCTGTTGTTCAATTTTTCAAATATTGACTTGAGCGCTAAAAGCTCTTTTTGTATATAGACATTCATCTAGTTTCAAAGTCATATACACCTTGAGTGTTCATAAGATCAATAAAACGAGCGATATTTAAAGTCAATAAAAAGAAACCGCCGGCAAAATAAACTCGATTGACCCAAAAATATTTGCACAAAAATTAAGCAATGTAAATTACAGAAAATATTAGCCAAAAATATGTACATATATGAATATTGGACCTATATATTATATATGCATATAAACACATAAAAAAGCAATTAAAAATTGCTTTGCGAACAGCCAACAATTTGATTTGTTCGAGATGCGGCATTTTGCAAATGTCTAGAAATCATCGCTGGGGCCTCAATTTTACGTGCTAAAATTATTAAAATTAGTTTCGAAATCTCCTATTTATAGAAATGTATTTTATTCGCTTGCGCGTGGGCGCAATTGGAATGATACCTTTGCAGTCGAAAATATGTATCTATATCTGCATTAATTTATCTACATATAAGAAATAAATTTGCGCACAGAAATATTTAATTCATAATTGTGTAAATATTATAAAAAGAACAAGCGTGAACACAATTGGCTGCCAGAATAAAAATTATTGGCTAATTTGAAATGTAATGATGCATTTTCAGTCAAATTTTGAAAAATTGTTCAACAATAAAAATTCATTCTAAAATCCTTAAAGCACCCATAAACCTAAAGATGAGTTGTGTTAAACTGTTAGCAAATATTTTGGATTTGCTTAACGCCAAAAACATAGAAAAATTTCACAAAAATAATTCAAAAATAAATAAGTAAATATGTATACAGAAAATGCAATGAGAAAACCCAGAGAAACCAGAGCGAGAAATACTCGAAAAACGGAAAACTCTATTTTTAATCACTTACGCCCCGTGACAAGACAAGTTCGAGCTAAGTGAAATTTGAAAATAGCAAGAAAAGCAGGGCGAACGAAAGGAATCTAAAAATACATGTTTTCCTTTATTTCTTTTTTGGTTTTTCTGGCGACATTTTATACCAAACATGAAATAAAAATATACAAACATCAGCTGAAAGCTGAATTAAGCAACAAGGCGCAAACCATTTTATTCCCTCAAACAATAAAAAGAAAGCAAAAGCCAAGCAAAAATGCAATTTATAAATAGCAAAATGAAGGCATTTCCCCTGTGACATCAGCGCCACAGCATCAACTGAACATCTGAATGCCTTTGTCTATCTAAAAACGACTTTTCAAATTACCCATGAACGTAGTGCAAAGTTACATAGACACTGAAACGAGCTGCTTTATAATATAAAACAAGTAAGAAAGTTACAGTCGAGTGTGCTCGACTGTGAGATACCCGCTAACCAAATTTAATAAAGCTAAAATATTGCGGTATCATTTTCAAAATATACAGAAAATACTAAAAATATACCGAATGATATGTTTGGTATATCGATATAGTACACCATTCAAAATATACCATAGACGGCACAATGTACCAGATTGTCGGCCAAAGCAACTCAGATCCCAGGTAAGTAGGCGTTTTTGCCCATACAAAAGTATTTATTTAATAACTTCCACAATTTTTATCTGATCGCAACCAAATTTTCAGGAATCATAACTACTATAGTAATTATTGTATAAACCAAAACTCGCAACTCTAGCTTTAAAATTACGCTTGTTATTCGATTTTTTTGATTTGCGGGGCGGAAGTGGGCGTGGCAAAAATTTGAAACAAACTTGATCTGCGTGCAAACATAACAAATGCTGTCGAAAAAAAATTATAGCTCTATCTCTTATAGTCTCTGAGATCCAGTGTTTCATACGGACAGACACACAGACACACAGACACACAGACGGACAGACGGACATGGCTATATCGTCTCGGCTGTTGACGCTGATCAAGAATATATATACTTTATAGGGTCGGAGATGCCTCCTTCTACCTGTTACATACATTTCCTGCCGGCACAAAGTTATAATACCCTTCTACCCTATGGGTAGCGGGTATAAAAAGTGATCTCATTGGCGCAACAAAAGGCTTTAATACTCGTAAGCCTTGTCAGCACAAAGTGTGATCACTTTTGTATTTAGTTTTAACTTATACAATAGGCTTGTGCCTAACATTTAATGGCTATGACTATGACACTATACAATATTTTAGAACAAACAACTAAAAACAAATTGGGTCAGTCAGTAATTTGTTTTAAACTGAAGGCTTTATCCCGATTAAATCATAGAGAAGTATTTAGACAGAGAGACGCCTTTAAATAAATTTACTTTAATTGAATTTCAGCAATAACAGAAGAGTAATCTATAGTTTGTAATCAATTTGAAAAATGAGCGAATGCCAGGAATATTTCAGATTAAAGTCTGCAAATGAAAACTATACTTTTTAAAGGCGATTCGCTCTATAAATCTTTGCTTATGTTAACTGTAATAAGTTTGAAGTGTTACCAAAGTGAAAGAAAACAAAGAAAAAGTAAAGAAAATGGTGAAAATTGAAAATACAAACATAGAAAGAGATAAATTCCAAGAAAAAGAATTCTGATTAAGACTTTCTGAACTCTGAAAAGCCATTTCAAGTTCCCTACACTGTCTAGACATATATATATTTATACACTCACTCAATTCTAAAATAATTTCATATATTGTGAAAAGACTTTAAGACTTTTCAAGCAGCATCCGTTCACGTACATACCCCATAAATTTTTGGGTATAAAATTGATTAAAATCATTTTGAATAATTGTGAAATAGCTGGGCAAGTTGATTTTTCTGTTTTAAATCATTATATGAACTTGACAACTCGCAATAGAAAACGATATAGTATGTGGTACATCAATATTAGTATAGTCAATAAAAAACAAGTACAATATAATCAGAGCCCGATTGATAAATGGAAAATTTGGAGCAGCGCTGACACCGTTGTGACACTCAAGCAAACAAATCGGAGCCCCATCGAGGGGGCTGGTCATTGTCAAGTGTGAGATTATGATCATGATCGCGCTGCTGCACGCGCAGATAACACCCAAGACTTAACTGAATGAACGAAAATGAAACATACAACCTATATCCCGCTCCCACATCTACGCCATTGGCTGTACAAACAGGTAATTTGGGTCTACCGATAAGATGCGATGCGCGTATCGCAGTAGCGTCAACATCAGCAGCAGTTCAGCAGCAGCAGCAGCTCCAGAAATAGCAGCAGAATCTAAAGCAGACATCAGTCTTCTGTCTAGATTTACTTATATCAGACGCATCTAAAAACTTTATACTTGAGCATGTCCACGCTGGAGAACGAAGTGACATTTCGTCGTCAAACCGAAATTAATCAGAATCTTGAGGCGCAATTTCACAGCTCCTCCACAGAGTTCATCCTAATCACCGATCATCGCACTTCCAAGTACAAGAGTCTCGAGCAGTTGGAGGCTGCCAAGTTGGAAGATAATTCCAACGATTCCTGCTGCAGTCGTTATGCTCGAAATATCTGTCGCATGAAGACGCTAAAGAAGCGTTTACCCATACTCAAGTGGCTGCCCAAATACAGACCAAGTGATGCCCTTGGCGACCTTATAGCAGGTCTCACTGTCGGCCTTACGGTCATTCCCCAAGGTCTCGCCTACTCGGGCGTTGTGGGATTGCCCGCCCAGGTAAGTAAATGAGAATACACTCCACAATCTATTCGTGTGTTGAATGTCGCACTTATCTTTGCGGTTTTATAGTTCACACAAAGTAGACTATAAATGGGTTGACGTGCGTTCTACGTAGACATGCAGCTATGTTTGTAAAGATTGTCTTTATATCGTATATCGAGAAAGTTAGTTTTACGGATAGAATAGCAACTTGGAATATCTATAAAAATACTTGCTAGCGAAAGCATATCAAGAAGTGCGTGTCTTGCTGTTAGAAAAATTATTTTCCGCTTTTTGGTTAGCCAGGAAATCATGAGGGTTTGATAGCGAATAATTTGAATGGCTACAAATAAATTTAAAAGATGTGTAATTGTGCTTAATGGTCACATTGGAGCATTTTTATAAATTGAAATTTATTTTCTTGCATGTCTAAGAAAATTATTAAATTCGACGTAAAAGAAACTTCATCCATTATTTTTCAACCTCAAAATTTCTCCATATGTTGTCAATTTTGAAAGTTCTGCATTTTGTTGTCTATGCTTTTATCAAATCAAATTTGAAGAATACATTTTGAAAATACTCTTTCGCAGTAAGTACGATAATTTGTTCAAGTTTTTATACCCGCTACCCATAGGATAGCAGGACATTATAACTTTGTGCTTGCAAAAAATGTATGTAACGGGCAGAAGGATGCAGTTAGATTTGAACAATAATAACTATAGTATTTATGGTATTTTTGGTTGTGATCGGATAAAAATTGTAGAAGTAATTGAAGACAAAATGTTGTATGGCAAATTACGCCTACTGAAATGGGGTCTGAGCTGCTTTGGCTGTCAATCTGGTATATTTTGATCACTATTGTATATTTCAAATGTTGTTCTTCAACTATATGGTATACCAAATATGGCCTTCGGTATATTTGGGTATTTTTGTAGTATATTATTCGGTATGTTTTGAGAAATATACCGGTCTGTTTGGCTTTAATTGAAAATGGGTAGCGGTTATCTCACAGTTGAGCACACTTGAGTGTAATTTTCTTCCTTTTTGCCAATGCTTTTATCAAATTAAAATGGAAAAACAATTTATGTTAAAATATCTTTTCAAACTATAAACCACAATTTGTTGTACTTTTTACTTTAAAGTGTAAACAATAAACATTCCTCTACTCAATTAAAACTCTCTCCTCTGCCCTCTTTGCAGTATGGTCTCTATGGCTCGTTTATGGGCTGCTTTATGTATGTGTTATTTGGAACCTGCAAGGACAACACCATTGGCAGCACCGCAGTTGCCTCCTTGATGACCTATCAGTTTGCCAAAGGCTCCTGGCAACGCTCAGTGCTGCTAACGTTTCTCACCGGTTTCATCGAGCTGCTCATGGCCGTCTTTAAGCTGGGTTCACTGGTTGAATTTGTCTCTGGACCTGTGAGTGCAGGATTCACAAGTGCTGTGGCTTTGATTGTAAGCACCTCGCAAATGAAATATATTCTCGGTGTGAATAGCGATGGTGCTTCCTTTTTGCAAAGATGGATTAGCATGATCAAGGACATAAACAACATTCGATTGGCGGACAGTTGTCTGGGTTGTGCTTGTATTATCCTGTTGCTAGCCATGCGGTATCTGGGCCGACTGAGCATAGGACCCAAGGATCGAACGCAATGCAATTGGTTTCATAGAATAATCAATCATCTGATCAAGTTTATGGGCATCTCAAGGAATGCCACAGTTGTGATTGCCACCACAGTGATGGCCATGCACTTGGAGAGCAGCGGTTCAAATCCTTTTGTGCTCACCGGCTACATACCACCCGGACTGCCCTCGTTTACATTGCCACCCTTCTCCGTTGAACCACAACCGGGAAATGCCACAGCAGGAATTCCGGCTGTGCCGGGAGAAACCTTCCTAGAGATGGTGCAAAGCTTGGGCTACGGTTTGATCGTTGTGCCGCTTATAGCGTTGCTGGAGAGTGTCTCCGTGTGCAAGGCTTTTGCCAAGGGCAAACAAATCGACATCACACAGGAGATGGTAGCCACGGGTGTGGCGAACATTGCCAATTCGTTGTTCAGTGGCTATCGCAGCAACAGCGGCTTGGCTCGTTCGGCCATCAACAATGCCAGCGGCTGTCGAACCAGCATGTCCAACTTCTACATTGGACTCGTCGTTGTGCTGGCACTCAGCTTTCTCACCGAATACTTTGCGTTCATTCCTCGAGCAGTGCTCGCTGCCATTCTCATCTCGGCGGTGATCTTTCAGGTGCAATACCAAATTATAATGCCCATGTGGCGAAGCAAACGTGAGTGGAATATTCAGAGTCTTGTAAATTTTGCTTTATTCCTTAGTCTATTCCTCCAGGCTCAGATTTGGTGCCCGGCATTTTAGCGTTCATCACTTGTCTTGTCTTGCCCTTGGAGATTGGCATCCTGGTGGCCATAGCAGCCAATCAATTGTTCATACTGTATCACTCGGCAAGGCCCAAGGTCACGCTGGAGCAGCTGGAGACGGAGCAAGGTATACGATTTGTCAAGATTACACCCGATCGTTGCCTGATCTTTCCCTCTGTCGAATTTGTGCGCAACATGGTGTTGAAATCTGGCAGCAAAACAACTTTGCCCGTGGTCATCGACTGTACTTATATCTATGCTGCGGATTTTACTGCCGCCAAGGTTATCTCCTCTATGGTTGATGACTTCCGTCGTCGACAACAGAAAATTATTTTCTTTAATCTTAAGCCCAGTGTGGTCAGCATTTTTGAGGGTCTCAACACTCGACTGGTCCTTTGCTATAATATGTATGCTCTCAGCCAGGAACTGCAGCCAAATGGTCACAATTCGCAGTCGGTCGAGTCTATGGATCAAGTCGAGGATGGCAATGCAACGGATTGTGTTAGCATGGCCAGCACTATGTCACTAGCAAAGACTAGTTAAACTCTGATTACTGATTACTGATTACATAAAGAATCTACTAGCTCTAAGTTTATAACTGAATTTTATCTGATGATGTCATTATTTGAACGCAAATAAACTTGTGAATTGAATCGTAAATATTTTTCAAAGTTGTTCATTTTACACAATCACTGAAAATTGAACCCAATTCAATTAAAAGTTGTATTTAAAATAATTATTTTTAAGAAAAATCTAAAAATAAATTTGGAATTGAATAATCACAGGTTCTATTTCCAGATCCATCTACCTCAAGCATAGAAATTATTTCTCTCAAATATCTAGGCAAATAAATGGCAACAACATAACCTAAACTTTTCTATAGAAGTTCTAAATTAATTTAAAGATCTAAGCAATTTATAAAGTGTTTCTAAACGATTTTGGAATTAAATAAAAATTGAAATATATAAGTTAATCCTTTTTGTAAAACTTTATTGATCATTTCAAATTAGGCAGCATAAAGAAATAGATTTGAAAAAAATTCTTTAAATTTTATCAGAATATATACCAAATTTATAATGCATTTTTTTATCATTTCCAACTTTTATAACCTTTTTCTTTGGCAAAGCTATATTGATCACATACGTATATGCATATTGAAATACAGATTTCAAGAATTATATGTCAAAAAATTTCTTTACATTTTTTTAGAAACTACCAAATATATTAAAGCCCTTTTTGATCATTTCAAATTTGCACATGATATAAAAATAGCCAATTATCTCATGCAATCGAAATGCAGCAGAGGTGACAAATACAACATTGAATTTGTAGTTTTACAAAGAACTCATTCAGCATTTGGGCGCTAAAAAGCGAGCACATTGATCGACGTGGGCGACTGGGTCAAGTTCAGATGACACATTTGCCTGGCAGAAGAAGCTGAGTCAACAATGTGCACTGAACTTGCCAAGAATATGCATACATATATATTTAAGAAAATATATAGACACAAACATTTGCATGTAAATATTTACATTCGTTGAAAATTTTCAGAACTATGTAGCCAATTCATAGTTATTACCTTTTACTTGGTATCGATGCTGAAAGTTACTTTATTTCATTTGGAATACCTATAATTCTGGCAAATGTTAAAATGACATATTAGTATTTATCATTCCTATCGAAATGCATTTATACACAATCGAAATAACGACAACTCTTGTCAAAATGACGTTGTCAAATTGTAGCTTCTTCTTTCCTGCATTAAAAGTCAACGTCAGAACAGCTCAGAGGAAACAAAAAAAAAAAAAAAAATTTTAGCAAGTCATTTTCGGCAATCAAAAATAGTTTGTCATTTAGTTTGATCAGATTCTAAGAACATCAAAATGAATTTTATCAAAGTTAATGCGAAGACGACAAACGAAGGCAATAATATGTTGTATAAAACCGAGGGACTTAAGAAATTCTTCGCAGACGAGTTCATTAAGCAGGATGACAAAAATGGTAAATTGCAGTTGGCTAACAAGGTGAAGCAGATGAAAACCAACGGGCCATCGATAAGCTCTAGGCCAGTGCAACGTATACTAAATGCAGAATTGGGAGAAATTAAAAAAATTATGCAACCAATTATGAATATAGACAACGAGATTCAACCAGTGAATGCCAAGACAAAGATCGAGCTGCAGACAATCAAAAGTACAGCGAAACCGAGACGAATGCAGTGCCTTGGAAGCAAAACTATAGTTTCGCATCGAGACGGATATGTGATTAAGAAGTGCATTCAGTATGAAATATGGAGTGTAATCAAACCAATGGATTCACCAACTGAAACTTGTGGGCAAGGTCAACGCCTTGAATTTCCATTGGTCAAATTGGCAAATGCCTTATCGCACATGACGCTGCCCTCGGACAAGTGGAGCAGTAAGGTGGTGCTATGCAAGAACCCTGAAGCTACACTCAAACGTCACAAATTAACCACCATACCCGAAAGGGATCGCATCAAGTATCAGCCAATCTGCGTCGCCTTTCGTCGCACTCCCAACGAACGAATTGCCAACGATCAAGAGGGGCTCAATAAATCCAATGTGACCTTTGATAGAATTGTCATCTGCAGCAATGCGACCATCAAGATCTGCTTCGAAGGCAAATTTGTGCAACTCAATGGTGCCCCCAATGGTGTCGCCAATCTGCAGGACATGCACAAGCTATTGGACATTGTGCATTGTATTTCATTGTCAAATCCTATGATTGAAGTTTTGGAACATCAAATATATGGACCTGAAGACTGAAGAGATTTTTTTGTTTTTGTCGCAGAAAATTTATTGAAAATTTCTGGATAAACATATGTAAATTCGAATGACATTTCTAGAATGTCAACAAATATTGAGAAGTTTTTTATAGATCAAGGTAGGAGACTATTTTTCCACAACAGAATATGAAATCTTAGGAAAAACACAGATTTCATATTAAGCTTTAGATGGAATCAGAGATAATTTTTTGAAAATTTCACAGAGAAATTTCTGGAAAAACATTCTCCAAAGTTAAATCTTATCAAGGTTAAACATTTTTTAATATTCATTAAAATATTCTACGGACTTCAACTTTTAAATAGTAGTAAAAGAAATTGCTAGAAGTTTCAGGATAAACATTAATTTTTTTCCTATACCACAAATTATTTAGAAAAATTACATTTCCACAAATAGCCAGAAATTGCTGGATAAACTGAGATCAAAGTAAATTATGACAAATTTTTTTTTAAGTGGTGCACAAAAGTGCTAAACTACCTGATAGTATCAGTAAGTCCGGACTACTTAAATGTACAAAATGAGAATTATTAAGTCTAATGATCATCACACTCACCTTGCAGTTGTAATATCGTCATTTGATATTCGGCAAGCTTCTCATCGATGTAATCTTGCGATTGATTCGCAATAATTTCGGCAGTCGACGGTCCAAATTCCTCTTCATCATCGTAGATGACATAGGACTTGGGCTGCGGTGGCTCCAATGGCACGCCAACAAAATCAATCTGATCCTGTGCGTGATGTTGTTGTTGTCTCGGTTGCGGTGGCAGTGGCGGTGCACCGCCCGTTTGGCGCAAATATTGTGGTGGCGGTGCCGGTTGAGGGAAATGCGGCTGCTGCTGATGTGACAGCGGTGTCTGTCGGCTGCTATACGTGAAATCCGAGCTGGGCGTTTGGCACACAATCGGCGACGGCGTTGGCGACAATTGAAACGAGCTCGTTGGCTGCGCTCCATATGAGTTCTGATGCAGCAGCGGGGCTGGACGAAATGGACGCGGTGCTTGGGGTGCGTTAGTTGGACCACCATACGAGTAGCCTTGCTGTGGCTCGTACAGCGGTTGGGGTGGCAAATATGGGGCTGGCGATTGATTACCACCCGGCCATTGCGGACGTGGATGCGGCATATTGTTGTTAGCATTGTTGAGGCTCGGACGTTGGCCACGTAGTTGTGGAGCCGGTGACATGGCATGGCCAAAGCTACGCGGTCCGCTTATGATCGGCGGTGGACTGGGCGCTGTTGTCCACGGCGATGGTGGACGGTAGAGGAACGATGAGGGCGATGGTGAGGCGGGATTTGGGGCACGTGGATTCCAGCCACGTGGCCCATTGCCAAACGGCGGCAACGGCGGTTGCTGCCCGGACATATTCTATTTATGTGATTCACAGCCTTAGCAGCAGTAGCAAGCAGAAGATGTTTATTCCCTTCTTCCAAGCAGATGTTTTTAACAGATATATTAATTTATTTTTTTCGATTTGACGGGACAATGACTATTTGGTGGTTAACGATGGCACTTCAATTTAACATATTACACTGCGAGTATATAAAAGAACATAATAGCTATTTAGCGACAGGAAAAACACTTTATCATAGTTTCTACTACATATATATTGTATAATGAGTGTGTTGTTGAAAACATCAATCACAATTTGTTCGTTATTAGCCGCAAAACGCCGACGAACTGAACACCACCTGAACTGAACAACCAACCCAATTATGTCAAACACAAATAAATCATGACCTATTCTAAAGAATGAGTCCGCCGCAATCGTTGTCTGGTTGCTATTGGATCGAAGAGCCTTCTTTACGCATCAATGCTGTGGGCTATTTTCAAACGGAAGTGGGCTAAATGTTTATTTCGACTTTTTCTCGCACTCGACTTTTTCGATTTTAAAATTGGCGCTGACGCCATTCGGTAGCGGAGTGACGATGCTTTCAAGTTTGCCAATCTTAACATTTATTTTAGTTGTCACATATAATATTTAGTGAAAAAAATGAAGCACATAATTTACAATCCATATTAATATTTGTGTCGAGCACAAAAAAAAAAAGGAATAAAAGAAAATATGAAAATTCGTAGCATGCTACGTAGGAGACGCCTTACTGGCAAATACCATGGAGACTATATGCTATAGATTAGCTGACTGTCAGCATCTTGAAGGTCTCTCTTCAGGCGCATGTATGAGTATGATATATATCTTATCGAGTGTTCCGATCCAAGGATGAAACAAGCACTGATATCATTCATAAACATAGCGTGAGAAATGAGTAAAAGTCAAGGGAATAGTGCGAAATACTCGTAAACATGACATTTGAAAAAAATGCTAAATTTCATTTAATTTCTAAAAAAAAAAAAAAAAAAAATAAACCTAAGGTGAATGTCATTTATAGCATATAGAGTACTCAAAGCGAACACAAATTCTGATATCATTCATAAACATAGCAAAAGTGAAAATACTATTTTGCAAAATATTCGAAAACTTTCGTCTGTTTTTACGATTTTCACATAAAAATTCTATAGTATATGCATTTCAAGTGTGTAAAATTTCATATGAAAGTGAAATTAGCTAAATGAGAATTGAAAACAATATCATTATACGAGCAAATACTGATATATGTATAGAGTAAGCATTCGTTAAAATAAACTTAAGAAAGTGATGACTCTTCAGAAAAACCAGAAAAACATCAATCAATTTTTTGAGCATTTTCTTAACGACATATTTTGACAAGTTTTTCTATTTGCAGTATACATTTTTGTGCAGTATTTTTATAAAAATATTGAAAATACTAAATAAATATTTTAAATACTATATGTTTGCTTTACCTAAGCAAATATTAAAAATAAATTGTACAACCATAAATTGTATTTCTGTTCTTGAATAAATAAATACTGTATGATTTTTACTACCCTTAGATATATAAAAATAGCTCTGGTTATTGAACAACTGAAACAAATATTTAAAATATATTTTAACCAGAAATGATATTTTTAAACAGTTTCTGCTGTTGAAGACTAAAGCAAATAGTAAACATGTATTTTAACAAGCCTTGTATATCTACTTATTATATTTATAGCTACTATAGAGTCTAGACTACTTTAAAAGCAATTAATAAAGTGAAAACACTACAACAATAAGTACTGTAGATATTTTGCAATGAGTTCGTCTTATTTTACTTTCGTCATCTGTTCTCAATATGCACTAAATTTTCTTTTAATGTCCAGTTGAAAATGAAAATTTGCACAGTGTAGGCGTCTTATAGATCAGCCCACATGCGTAAGTATGAGTGTGAGTGTGCACATATATTTCAATATGCATACATATACATATGTGTGTTGTACATGGCACATGTGAGGAAAAACCATGCAGACTTTTCACTTTTGTGGCGTTTGTGCTTGTGCTTTCGAATTATTCAAAAATAGAAATGAACTCAGTTCGTTAAACTTTTGGTCGGAAAATTATCATGCTGTGATGCTGGTGCTGATTCTACACTTGCTGCACTCTTGCCACAAACAGCAGCAGCAAAAGCAACAACACAGCAGCATGATTCGATTTTTTCTTTTGATTTCTCCTCTCCCACATCACATCATAAAGACTACGCGCGGCCCACTCTTTAATTGCCATTCATTTTAATGGTGTTTTAACATAATTTAGCTTTAAGTGCACACGCATTTAGTAGCACATTTTCGTTATTTTTTTCAAGTGGAAAACGTGTTCTGCCACGTTTTTTCTTTTCTTGTTTCGTTTTCGAATTTTCTTTTTTTTTTTCGCTCTCTCAAAAACAATGCTGTGATTATGTAATCCATTCTGAGTGCGTGTGGAAAAATTGAGTAATTAAACCAACCGTTATTTAATTTATATCGGAAAAACAGACACACACACAACACAATTAAATTCGATTTTAACTTTAGAACAATTCCAATTTTAATTTCAATTTCAATTTCTATATAGAGCACTCGTATATATGTATATATAGAGACGGATATATATGTTGCGTATATATATAGATAGAAAGAATGAGAAAAACTGTGTGCTGTGAAAAACTTTCGATATTATTGTTGAGGAAAAACCGAGAACAACACTCGACGAGCACGAAACACTAACTGAATCAGCTAGCAGGAGGCAAATTGCTGTTCACTAGGCATTGCGGTCTGATCTTGAAGGGAAAATTGAAAATAGGGGGAGAAAATATGGAGGGGCAAGACGTCTCGATACGAAATTATCTTCGGGAACAAGCCGAAGACGACGCCAAACGCCGATACTTACCGAACTTTTGCTCCAATTGATTGCTCGCATTTTCTCTCTCTCTCCCTTGCCGGCATTTTTGTGATTTGTAGGAAGAATTGTTGTTCTCTATTTGGCTTTTGTTTACACATCGTCTTCTAAATAGAACGATCGTGCAAAAGCAAACGACCGATTGACTTGACGCCAATTGGAACTGCCGTTTTATAAAATGGCGCCATGACGCGACTTTTCAAAAGAAACGGTAAATTTGGCAAGCGGAGTCCCAATCCTTGAAATGAAGAACATAGTTGAATTTGGAGTATTAAGAGATAATCTTCATCATACCTGGACTCCAAACAATCTGCACAATACCATAGATGCAAAATACATATCGTATAAATGCCATAGATACGTTTATTTCACTTTTTTCCTTTCCTTTTCACTTTATTTAAAACACGGACGCGGCAAACTGTAGCTTCGCACTGTAGTGTGACCGAATTTTAAGTTTAAAATGTACAAGTATACGTTCAAAACTATACTGACTAATCGAGTGAATTTGAGCTCTTTTAAAAAATATTATTTTGTATATTTTTTACCACAATTTAAAACATGTTAAAAAGCGAGAAAAAAATTCTTTCGCATTTAGTTTAAAAATATTTTGATTGCGTACAAGTGCTAACAGCACCACATGAGTTAATGTTAAGTACAACAAACACTGTTAAAAGCTCACTGCAATTATGTCTGTCGCTTCTGTATGCCAAGCAGCTTCTGTCAGCTCCCAAGAGCTTTATGCGCCATCTACAGTTGAGTGCGGGTATTACGATATACGTTAAATTTGAATCTCCCTGAAATTTAAAGAATCCAAAAAAAAAGAGACAAACGCAATTTGAATTTTATTTGCATTGAACACACAACATGCTTAAAGACTTTATTTATTTATCGATATCGATTTATTGCATTATATTTCTTCTTGTCAACATTTTACTAATGTTTTGTTTTGTTTTATATTTGCATAGTTTTTCGTTTGGTTTTTGTTTTGCCAGTGGTTGCTGTTGTTTTGTTTGTTACATTGCTTACTAGCTAATTAATAATTAAAAATTAGTTTCGAAAATGTATGATATTTTGTTGCTCTTGTTGTTGTTGTTGTTGTTGTCATGTTGCTGTTAATTGCTTCATTGAGGTTGTGTGGAATTAAAATACTTTTAAATCTGTTAAAAACAATATGCCAGGTTTTTGTTTTTTATTTTGTGATATTTCATATTGTTGTTTATTTTGCGCTAATTATGTAAGCTATTCTCTTGATTGGCAACATCTTTGGATTAAATGCAATTACAACTTACTAAGGGGACAAAAATTAGTCAGTTACATTTGTGTGTGTAAGTGTGTGTGCCTGTGTGTGTGTTTTTGTTTGTGAAGTTTTGTGGTAAGCGCATTTTGCTCGACTTTGAGTTTCGAATCTGTAAATATATTGCTCTACTTGTATACATATTTCATATATATTTATTTGTTATTTGCATTAATATTATTATATTTTTATTGTTAGTATTGCATGGTAGCTTTCTAGCATTTTAGTTAAATTTCAAACTATTCTGTTGCACTTCCATTTTGTTTTCTGCGACACTCAAAAACAGTTTTGTAAGTTACAAAAATATATTTCGTTTTGTTGTTACGGTTTGTTTTTTGTTGTGGTTAACGGTTGTTCTTGTTCTTGTTGTTGTTGTTGTTGTGTTTTGTTGTTGGTATAGTTTAATGTTTTTTGTTTTGTTTTTGTTGTAAACTTAAGCACTAAATCCCGAAGAAACAACGCAATAAACGGCCATATATCATCATATCATATCATATCATATCATATCATATGTATGCTGTTACAATATATTTTTCTTTTTGTTTTCTCTTATTACAATACAAAAGGTACGAAAGGCGCGACAAATTTCGCAGAGTGCGAAATTTACACTAAAAATTGACTTAATTGTGAAAGATACAAAAATATATGTACGTATAACGGAACATAAATCCAAAAACTGATTAATTCGATAATGGAAATATACCCGACATTTTTCTTACGCTCTACATTGCAGAATCTATAAAGTGTTGTTTCTTTTTTGTAATTTATATTTTATTTAATTAAAGTTTCTTTGTTAATCTTTTTCATATTTGTTTATCATATAATAGGAAAACTTGAATCGAAAGCGGCAACTAGCACGAGTATCTTTTAGATATTTTTTTTTTGTGTATCTTTTGTTTGTTGAATGCATTTTCCATTATTCTATTTGTTTTAAGGATAGAGAGATAGGAGAGATAGCTTTGTGGGGTTTGTCTCTTAGCAACTAGAGAAGAGCATATCGGGGAGAGAGAAGAATTGTTTTAGTTATTCGCTCTTCTGCTCTCTCCTCTCTACTCGGCGCGACAGAGCAGCGAGGCGAAGCGAAAGAGTCGCATCCAGCTGAAGAGCTTCGATTCGATGAGATTCTCATCGGCCGTCGACGTGGTCATCGAGACACGCGACGAATTCGATGATTTACTGCTCCGCTTCTGCTGCATGATCCTTGGCGAGCTCATCTTCATGATCGAGTAAGTCGTCTTGACGGCTGTTCTGGGCGCACGCCTCCAACGGGGCGTGGGCAACGGGGACACAAGAGTGTGAAAAGCAAACGCACAAGCTGCAAGAAAGAAAAGAGAAAAAGAGATGAGGATTAGCTTTCGTCAAGTGGCTATCAAACGCTGCTTCAGCACAAAAGCCACTCGATGGCCAAGTTGAGTGCTTGTACAAAAGGCTATAGAGAGGGGGGAAGAGTGGGAGAGAGAGTGGGGAACTTTATGGAGCGTGACATTTGAACGGGCAGATAGAGCAAACTGCTGACAGCGTATACGCAAAACTTTGTTAATGCTTTATTGGCTACGCCTCCAACACACACACACACACACACACACACACACACACACACACACACACACACACACACACACACACACACACACACACACACACGCCACGCCCCCTTTTACACTCACCCCTGTCACGAGTCAAATACCATCTAACTGACAACGACCTTGTACGTTTCTCGACCCCCTTCCCATCCCTCTCTTCTCTGCCCCCGTTCAAAAAGTTGCTCCAGTTTTTCAGTGGCCCATCCGAAAAAGCAAGCCAGAAAAAACCGCATCAATGACAAACTTAACGGTTCGTTACATAGACGCAGATACATACACACACACACATACACTTTCACATATACACACATTTACAACGAATATGTATCTATGTGTGTTGTTTGTGTATCTTGCAGATACAAATATGTGCTTAATTAAATAAAATCCTGTTCAACAACGTTCTACGTCATTTGCAATTATGCAATGCAATCGACAAACCCAACACTCCCCCCTCTCTCTATCTCTCTCTCTATATCTCCCCCTCTTCCCTCTTCTGAACTGTGTCCCTTTCGTGTCTCTTTTGCTCTCTGCCCACGCCTTTCTGTCGCCTCGCAGACAGCAGCAGCAAATTAATTTCAATTCTCATTTCTGTTTTACAATCTCAGCGCTTTTTTCTTTTTGTTGTCTACAAAACTGACAACAAAAGCAGCAGTCTACATATATGTGTCATACTGCAACAACAACAACAACAACAACAACAACAACAACAATGATGACGATGACAACAACAACAACCAAGAAATGCAACAGCTGAATTTGTATACCACGCGACAATATTTTATTTATGTATTTTCGCTGCTAGTCAACAAAACGAAAAGACGACAAAAACAAAACAAAATTATTTTATACAATATACACTCAAATCCATTCCGTTTGCACACATATTGGAGAATACTTTTGCAGAGAGACATAAGAAATTATTATTATTAGAGCTACAGAAAAGTATTTCTTGGTTAGACCGAAGAAGAAAACAATTTAAAAAATAGAATAAATTCAACTTTTGACTAAAACTATATTCATAATCGATAGATAACTAAATAAATTACCTATTCTGTTCATCACGTTTAAATTGAATCTTAAGAGAAGAATAAAAACATCTATTTTTCAAATCATTTCAAAAAATTTTAATCTAATTAATAGATAGATAAAACAAGAATCTATTTAATAGATAGAAACTATAAAAGCCATTGATGCTATTTAACGTTGATTTTTTATCTTGTTTAAATTGAATTTTTAAGTTAAGAATAAATATATGTATTTCAAAATTTAAATGTAGTTTAACTTGAAAATTTTAATACGGTATTTGAATAAAGAATAATAAAATAATTAAAAGCATGGAAGAAATTCAACTTTTGACTAACTCAGTAAATACTAAAGTTTAGATTGATTCTTAAAAATTGCATAAATATATATATTTTGTTTTCATTTTTTAAATAACAAAAGATACAGAAAATATCACAACGATTATAACATAGTAAGCACTCATACAGTGAAAAAGAAATTCAACTTTCGATAACTTACTAATTAACCAATTTTTGTTCAACAAATTTAAATGAAATCTTTAAAGAAGAATTAATATATATTTTTTTTAACATTTTTAAATATAATATATATTGTATTAATATGAAGTGAATATTTCAATTAAACAAAAATTCGTAAATTCTTAGCTGAAATGTGAATTAATAAAAAAAATATTACAAATTTTAAATATAGAGTATAGAAAATGTAATTATTAAATATCACCATTTCTTAAATTTAAAATTTTTTAGATTAAAATGTCAACTTTGTAAATAATAGAATTCATATTTTTAAGGAATCTAGATTAACGTTAATTTTCTCTATAATAAAGTATCTCAAAATTAAATTGTAGAAACTCAAAGAGTATTTTTACTTCGCCTGGCCAAGGCAGCTTTTTGATGTTGTTCATCTCACTACAACACTGCTCAAGAGATCGTATGGATATAACGGTGTCAACGCCTGCGCATTTTCAATACCCTAAACAAACAGAAAGATACTTTACACATTCACTGAATTAAAAAAAGGTAATACAAGCTCATCAACTGACAAAAAGTGTTGGAAATTTAAAGATCCATTGAAAGAGATTGATAAAGTGATGTCATTGTTAAGAGAGAGTATTGAAAAGTCGTATGGGTGTCAGAAACTTAATACAATTCATTTGAATTCACTTGAAATATTTGTCGGCTGCTGCGCTGCAGTAATTTCTTCATTCGTTTTCTGCGCTTGGCATTAGATATTCGGAAAATGGAAATGGCAGAGGAAAAAGTGGGAATTTCGTTGGTTTCGTGTTGCGCTTTAATCTTTTGATGCGAGCTATGCAGCTGCTGCTGCTGCCCACGCTACCCACGCTCCGTCTTGGTTGGCCCCCATTCTTCATCGCTCCCTTATACTCCCTCTATCCCTCTTCCTCGCTCTCTCCCGCCCAGCTGCTGTGCTCGTAACTGTCGGGTCTGGCATCTTCTGGCATCGGTTGACACTTTTGTCGGTGCTGCTGCTGTGGCGAACACAACAACAACAAATGATTAGACTTTTTCTCCAGCTAGGCAGGCGGGGGCGGGGGCGGGGGCGAAGAACATTTGTTTTATTGCATTGCCGTTAGCAGCGGGGCGTATACGTGATGTTTTTATTACCGTTAAATTAAAAAGAAGACCGCTCGCCTCGTCACTTGGATTGGAATTGGAATTGGAAACGGAGATGCCAGATACTTAACACTTAGCATGGCGCCACACAGATAACCATATTTTCTAGTCCATGATTGGATGTCTAATTTATACTAGGCGTATACGTAACCTTTGTGATGCCCGCTGACAACTGTCGTTGTTGTTGTTGTCGATGTCGTTGTCACATGCTCTCACATTGACCCAGTTGGCAGGCAAGCAATATACAGTTTGAGCCTGTGCCAAACTCAATTATCAATTTGCGCTTTTCATTCGCATTTCATTTCACCAGCAGCCTCTGCAATTGCCATGCGACGTGCGACACATTCAATTGCCCACTGCGAGTGCGAAAGAGAAGGTGCTGCTAGAGAGTTTGTTTGAGTGCCAACGAGTTGACATGCTGTTGAGGGCAAACCAGCTGTATATAGAATAAATGTGTTGTCTATGTATTTATGCTTGTATATGCCTCTTCTCTCTCTCTATCTGTTCCAATTGCATTTCAAACGCGCTGCTCTTATCAAAAGCGTGCCAGCTGAGCGAGTCTCTGACAGACAGTCAGACATAACCTAACTCATTCACTCTCTCTCTCTCTCCTTCTCTTACACTTTGTTGACATCCGTCTTGATGGGGCTTCCATATCACTTGTCAAAAGCTGACTGCTACAGTCGTTGTGCCTGTAACTGATCGTGACACAGACAACAGCTGCTTGACACACATATGTACGTATGTATGTATATATGTATAACTTAGCTGTGTTTAATTTTATATAACACTTACTAGACCAACTAAATGTATAAAATAGCTACAAAATTAAAGTGTTTGTTTAATAAATATTAGAAAAAGTCATTAACTATACACCCACTGTGTTAATTGTCTATTTTTACGGCCAACTTTACAGTCAAAAAGACTTATCCAAATCTGTCTGCCCGTCTGTCCATAGCTATAAACACTCAGAACTCGCAGACTATAAAAGCTAGAACTGCGAAATTTCCAGACAATGCTCACAGTTACACAACGAGCTGTTTTTAGAATGTTGTCTTTGCGTCACCGCACATTTAATTAATTAATATCCGACAAAAGTGTTTTCTGAGCAAACGACAGATTACAAAACAAAATCTATGCCCTATATTTCGATGACCATGGCTGCAACAAACATCTAATTGCGGCGCACGCAATATCTACCAAATCAGCTGAACTTGAATGCCTTGACAAAAGCTTTTCCAAGTCAGCCGCTCAAGCGAATCTTGGCGTGATCAGCGTCTGTTGTTGTTTGGGCGCGCCATGAGCTCAGCAGAATGACATCACAGAAGTGTTTGCGACCAGTTTCCAGTTCAACTTGAATTGACAGCTCATAAATATGTACAACGACGTCGAGCTTACTTACAGCTTACAACGATAATCATACGCTGCACGAGACTTCAAAAAAAAAAAAGATACATTTTCAAACTTTAAGTAGCTTCGCGAGATGCGCTTGGGCGGGAAAAGCCCGCATTAATATTCAAAGCAATGCTAATTTCAAAGTGAGTTGTTGTTGTTGTTGCTGTTATTGTTGTTAGCTGCTTCCATTGTTGTTGCAACTGTAAAAAGCGACGTCTGCGAAAAGTCACACAACAGCTGCAAACAGCAAACTACATGATACAAAAAAAAGAGATACTAAAATGTATCCGACAGATGCGCCGCATTGTTTTGGCCCAGAATTGCATTGAAGCAGTGCAGGGCTGCAAAAAAAAAAATAAACAAGAAAACCGCAAGGCGGCAAGTGCCCTAAAGGGCCAGCCCCTCCCCTTTTTCCCTGCCTCCCACAGCAACAGTTGTAACAGTCTAGTTAACTTTGCAGCTACAAACGAACGAATGTATCTGCAAGTTACTTACAATACCCCGTGTAGCTGTATCTTGTTGTCTTTTTCTCTCTCTCTGCCTCTTGCTCTCTTTTATGTTGCTGTTGTTGCTGTTGACTGACTGACTTTCGAAACGTGTTGTCATGTAAATTAACCGAAAAATGCTATGTACATAGCTGCAGCTATCTTTCAGATAGATAGAGCAAACAAAAAGAATACCGCCAGCCTGAGAAATACAAACATACACAACAACAACAACATAATGAGCAGTCGACAAGCACAAGCTACACCACGACAAACTGTCGCGACAGTCAGAATACAGACAATGCATTCGTCTACCAACAATGTAGTTTGCTTACAACATGCTGAAAACGCAGTCAGCAAAGTATGCGCATTAAAGCCAAGTTTAAATACCTCGCAAAATTGGCAAGAAATTTCCGATTAAGTAAGACTTGACTAGAAATTGTTCTTAACTTGCCAGTTGCTGTGACTGCCAAAAGTAATTTGAGAGGAAAAATGAAATTTGTTAAAAATTAAGTGAAATATTGGAAAACAAGTAAGAAAGCTACAGTCGAGTGTGCTGGACAGTAAAATACCCGCTACCCATTTTTAATATATTTTAATATACTAAATACACCAATTATTTATACCAAAATATTACAAAAATACTAAAATTTACCGACGACTATGTTATTCTTAAAATATTCCAAATTAAAATACCTCAAAAAATACGAAACTATACCAAAGGCTATAATTGGTATATTTATATAATACTACATTCACCATATATGTATATACCATAGAGTGTAAAATATACCAGATTGTCAGCCACTAAGACCTGATTGTTGTAGGAGATTTTTGCTATACAACAATTTTTCTTAAATAACGCTTAAAAGTTTTATCTGATCACAACCAAGTTTTCAGGATTTATAAATTATTTATAGTTATTATTATATATACCTAAAATCGCGTAATAAACAAATTTGTCCAAAAAGAAGTTAGATATTAAAAAATATATATTTAGCAACAAGTTTCTCTTACTTTATTTGCAAGATTCAAGTTAAAAGAGTTTATCAAAAGTCTATTTAAATATTTTAGTATTGTTTAGAAAATGAATTGAATTTTGACGAAAACTGAGTTCTACCTTTTATGAACTGCATATTACAGATAATTAAATTATATGCAGCACTCAAAACAAATTGAAAACTTTGCTTTTAAAATTCAAATAAATATTAATTTGAACGGAAAATACTGAAGCAGATATAATCAAGAAATTTCGATAAATTTCAGAAATAAAAACAATTTAAGCACTTTGCATTTGAAAGATTTAGATAACTGTGCAAATAACCGCAAAACCACAAGTAAAAACTGTGTTCTGTATTTCTTAATGGCAGAGATAAAAGATTGTTTACAAATAAAGAGATTTTACAGGTTTACAAAAAGAAATAACAAGAAACAAACACATTAATCACAGATGAAAATATTTGGAATGAAATCAACTATATTCGCATCGCATTTTAATAGCCGGAATAGCATCCTCAACACATTAAAGACACATTTATGAACCAAACAAAAGCAGCCACAGGCTAACAGAAATATTTTACTTGTATTTCAATAATAATTTGTTTACCCCTTAAATACTATGTAGTATTTAGAAGAGAGAAGAGGAGGATAAGTCTGCTGACCCATTGTGTATATTTATTCGAATCGTTAGGTAGAACCCAGCCCAACAAACACACACATATTCAGATATAGACAGACAGACCACAACGGGGCAGAGCCATTACTTTGGTCGACGTTGTTCATTTCCTGCTTTGTAAATATTACGCATACGCCGCGTGAAAACTACAAAATGCAAATATTTAATCATTATTGCGCATAAAATGAACGAATGAGCCAAAGCAGCAACAATAATAAACAAAAAAATAAAGCACAGAAAATAAAGGAAAAACCAATAATAAATGAAGAAATAGAAAACACGCTGAAAACCTGAAGTTCAAAGTTGGCCACAAGAAATTGCGACGGTCTCGCGCCTCATTAGCGGTATAAAAATAAGAAAAGAAAAAAGACCCCCAATCATTTGGTGGTCACTCGTTAGACGTGGAAGGGGTCAAGATGATTACATAATGATGGGAAATGTATTCGACTTCGGTTCGTTGATAAGAAGAGAGCTAGAGCTGTAGCTGTAGCTGGAACTAATGGCCTCCATTGAGAAGGCATTTTGTAAACAATTTTTAGCATCATTTGGAGCTCGTTAAACGGCGACGAAAACAAACGTGCCTTAAATTAATTAACACAAAAACAAATAAAATTTGAAATTGAAATCAAAGCGGGAAGGAGAAGAAAAGCCAAAACAGCTCAAGCTGTCAAGTTGTCAGAGCTCAAGTGCTTTCTATCGGAGAGAGAGAGAGAGAGAGCGGAGAGAGCGGGGCAGGTAAACAGAGATGACTGTCAGTTTGTGTTGTTGTTGCTGTTGTTGTTGTTGTGGCCAGAGACCACACACCTGAGCCACACCTCCATCGTTGACCCGAGACCATTTGCATATTTGATCAACTCTCGGCTCACTTTTTGTGGCCCTTTTTTTCAGTCAGCTTTTGACCTTTGTGCAGAGTCCAATTGCGACGCGAATCGTTATCGATTAACGATTAGCGATAAATGATATATGATTATCGCTTATGTCACGCCAGCAGAAAAGGACGCTCCCAGCACAATTTTAATTGCAAACTGAGCAAATTCCATCAGCATTTCACTTCGCATCTCTCGCATTTATTCATTATTTCCATTGTTTTGCCATCGCCGGGTGGCAATTGTAAACAAAAGGCAATTCATTTTTCCAGCTCTCCTCCCTCCTCCCCCACTCAACTGTTTGTTGCTTTAGCTTAATCTGTAAATTTTGCACACACACACCGAAAATTTATGCGTCTTCACTCCATCTTCATCTTTTATTTTAAGGGAAAACATCTTCTGCTTCTTCTTCTTTTTTTTCTTCTGCTCGTGCGAATCTCATTTATGCGGGCCTCCAAAAGGATTTTTGCAGTCGGGTCGGGTTTCAACTTGTCAGCTTTAAGCGGCCTTCATTAATTTTAAGCTAATCGCAATCAGTCAATAGACAGGCACAACATTTGTTGCCAGCTCGCAAATTAGTTAATAAGTCTTTGTTTTGTTCTCAGTGAATTTGAAAAGGAAAATTGAATTTCAAAACAACTGAATGATTCTCTATACCATTTAAAACATAGTTCAAAGAATAACAGAGGTGAACACAAACTTCGAAAAAACGATTAAATTACTATTAAAAAACAAGTTGCTGTAGAATTTCAATTCAGCCTCAAATTAAATGCAAAGTAACATAGAAGAAAATGATTTTACTGCCTTCTGGGTTCAGTCAGCATTAATTAACTTTTATAGTTTTTTTTTTTCATATAGAGAAATCTTCAAATTAGTTGACATTAGCTTGCTTTTTCGGTTTTTAAGACTTTATAAATATTTTACTGTAAACTTCGCTATTAAATCCAACTCAAAAATCTTTTCAAATGTATGTAAATAAATTTCTTCGTAAATATTGAGAATACACAAATTCATTTTCCTAAAGAAAATTTTAAGTTAATCTTATGTTTTTTGACAATGCAAAGTTTTATAAATATTTTACTATAAACTCCGATCAGCTAAGCTATAAAATACAAATAACAAATCTTATGAAAAATAAATAAATTTCTTTGACAATTTTATTTACCTAAACGATATTTTCCATTGAACATTTTAAGTTTTTTTTATGTTTCTTGATAAAACAAAACTATATAAATATCTTACTCTAAAAATTATCTAGCTAAACTATAAAATACAAATTACAAATCGTTTCGAAAATAAATAAATTTCTTAGTAAATATACGATTTTTATTCCTAAATACCATTTTTAAGTTTTTTTTATGTTTCTTGATAATGTAATGCAATGTTATGCATGACATTCCCTATTGCATCCTAAACGAAAAGAACAATAACAATAAGAAACGGTTGTTTTGGGAAGTGAAGCAACAAAGTCTTATCAGCCAAATGCTTGCACGCCCCCCTTCGTCCTCGCCCCCTATTGAGTCAAGAAGCGTAGCGATATAATCAGCTTAATGTTGCTCTTTTGGGTTTCACTCTCACTCTTCATTCTCTAGTTGGTGGGCTGTTTTATTGGACCCTATTTGGGACACAAATATTGATTTCCTCGGGTTCCCATTTGGCTGTAAATGTAACCAAAGGCGATAACACAACGATAAGCATGAGAGTGTATATATGTACATATACATGATTATATCGGGCACTCTGAATGTGCACATATTTCGAGCATAGTTATGCTTTTGTTTCGTGGAGCCAAGTGCATTTAACGATATGATAAAAAAAACAACCAAAGCAACAACAACAACAACAACAACAAAAAGTGCGCAGCACATGAAAGATTGGGCAATGTGGTCAGAATTGAAGTTGACCTAAATTCAGGAACAGCTGGCTAAGCATATATAAAACGGGATATTGCAATCTCTCTCTCTCTCTCTCTCTCTCTCTCTCTCTCTCTCTGTCTCTCGACATATAAATGTATATTTATACGCTTTGACTTGAGCTTGCAAATAACGTTCAATTAAATGCTAAATGCCAATAAATTGAATACAATGTGACTGATGTGTTGTGTTGAGATGAGAGTGAATAGCTCAACACACAAGTAGTTTTTATGAGTGGCAGAGTGCGATTGTGAGTGCTGCTCTGCTGGCACACTTAATTAATAATAATTATGCACTTTTAGTGCTGTGGCACATAAAACAAATTAATAACTAAATGATAACCACACTCACTCACAGTCACCGCAACTGTTTGTGTCTCAAATTGATGGCTGCTTTGGGGCTGCGATAATGCTCATTGGCCCACATAACACATACACATACACACACACGTACATAAGTGCATAACACACACACACACACACACACACACACACTCAGATATACGCAGCACATTCATAACAAAAACAATGGAGCCAATGGAGTACATAACGAGCACAATGAAAATAATGCCTTTTAGCCGGGAAAGCAAAGTGAAAGGACATTTTACGTGAGGTCCCCCGGAGACAGAGATAATGTGAGATTAAATTAAGATACTTTTAGCAAGTCTTGTGTGAATCGTGATTGAACAGATGTACATTAAAATTCTTACGAATGTCTACAAACGCTTATAATTGTGGATATTTATCATAAAGAAAGATTCACAATGGCTTGAAAGACAAATGTGAATTGTTAAAGTTGATTTATCTAACGATTATCCTTTTTGTTTCAAAGATATCATAATAACATCTTCAAAGAAAATACCGAATAATCCCTGCCTACTGAAACGGAAATTAAATTAAGAGTATTTTCATCATATTTCATCTAAATTGTGATTATAATTATAGATTTTAAAAGGCTCTTAACGAGTGTTTAGGAATAAACATTTTCTTTATATTTATAATCTTCTCGGATCGACACTTGTATTGAAGCTGATTATTAAATTTTGAGTAACAAATATAAAAACGAATAATAATTAGAATTGATTTAAATAAATCTAAGTTGAAATACTAAAAGACGTAAAAAAGTTTAATTGCAGAAAGATATTTTAATTCTTTGCGTAACTAATACTCTACATAATTTCTTTCAATGCCACAAAACCCATAAAACACTCTCAGCTCCCATGAATAACTTAATAAATCAAACAGCTCGGAAAAACTGCTATAAAAATTCCACTCGCATAAGCCACAGTGTCGGAAAATATACACATAATACTACTATTAGCATTAACGTTTAACTGGAAATTGAAAAAGCAGCTCGTAGTGCTGCGATTCTTATTAGTATTAAGACTGGAAAAGCGGGCAAAATTCAAATAGGGTCATAAAAACAAATGAAAAACGAGCTCAGATTTACGTTCGAGTGGAAGGCGAAATATAAACTTGCTTTTATTACGTAAAATGCGTGCCACACTTCCCCACACACACACACACACAAACAAACAAACGAAGCACCCAAAACACACACACCCACACAAACGGAAAGAAGACAAGCATTTTGGTTGTAGGATTTCAAGGACACGCGCCAAACCCAAGGACATCAATGAAATGACGCTTGCCTAGCTCTAGGCTTAGAACGCATTACACAACACTCGTCGAGCTTAATGAATTTGCGTTGTGTTACGTTACGTTACGTTATCGAACACTGGTTTGCACAGTGACTTACCGCAAAAAGTTAAGTTGGCAGCGACTTTGTAGGCGCTACGCTGACTTGCAGTAAAAAGTAGGCTCTTTACAATTACAGCAGATGTCAATTTGTGTGTGTGTGTGATAAGAATAAAGTAGAGCAGCTAGCTTTCAACTTTCCTGACTGCTGCTAAACTAACAAATTTTCCGTTCGGTAAATATTGCGTTGACAAAATAAACAATTAATTTGTATTGTTTTTCCTAATTCACACGACGACGCGTAACGCGTAACGAAATTAGTAGCAGCAGCAATAGAGAAACTTTACAACGAACGACAACGAACAGAGAACCTTGCGCTGCGAGCTCAGCTGACTGAATGAAAACGCACATCGCAGCAACGACGCTCCAAAGCAAAGCAGCAGCAGCCTCAACGTAAAAGCAATAACAAAATCAAAAGCAGCAGCAAAGCACGAGAGAGGAGAGAGCGAGTGCGAGAGCGAGTGCGAGAGCGAGAGCACAGCTTGGCGCTAATCAGAATTATAGTGGGAGGCAGCAGAGCAACAAGCAGCAGAGAGAGCGTCACAACAAGCAGGTAAGTCTAATTGTTGTCGTTGTTGGTGCTGCACTCGCATTTGGAGGGGCAATGTAAATATGCATATGTAAGCATGTGGGTGTATATGTGTGTGAGTACTTAACTGTAGTTGAGGTTGCTCGAGAAAAAATTGATGCATATCATTTGATAAACATTTTGAGCAATTTTTCATTCACATTTCCCACGCTGCTGCTACGACCTGCGACTGCAGCTGCTGCATGGCAAATGTCAAGCACGCTCTCAATATCTCCATCTCGCTTACGCGCACGCTTGCTCTCTTCCCAACATTGTGTGTGTGCGTTGGGGAAATTTGGCAAAAGTAGCATAAAAAGCCAAAGCCAACTAACGACGCTCTGATGCTAGCTATTGCTTCTGCTTCTGCTGCTGCTTATGTAACTTGACGGCGTCGTGGACGGCGTCTCAGGCAACGTTGAAGGGCAGTCAGCGACCTCGTTCTAGAAAAATGGCAGCACCAAAGCAGCAGTAGCAGCAAAAGTAGAAGCAGCACACAAGAACAACATAGAACAAGCAAAGAATGCTGCAGACAAAGAATGCTCGACTCTCATATACATACCCGATGAAAGCAAACTAAAGAAAACTTTGCTACAAGCATTTTCAATTGCTATAAACTAGCATACTTTTTTACTATATAAGTACCAGGTATCATAAACATACTGAAACATATACAATAAAAACGTAGGGTTTTCTATGCAGCCACACTCAAACACACACACTGGCATACACACAGTCCATAACAGCGGGTGATTCTGTGGGTGGTTTTGCCCCCTCACTTCTCTCCTATCTAGTGGTTGGGCGACATCAAAGCCAAAACGAAATTGCGCAACAGCAACAAAAAAGAAAAACCTCCGTGCTCGCCACGTGAGCATTGCAAATGTTGTTTTCTTTTTCAAAAGTTGTTTTGCCTTTTTATTATTTTTCCCTTATTGTTGTCTAGTTGATTAAACTGAAATAACAACAAATCGACCTGAATTCATGTATTGTTTGGCTTTTATGGACTTGCCGCAGTGTAATGCATCTTTCAGACAATAATTTCTTCCCCTTCTGTGATGAACTTCTTTCTTTCTCTCCATTACGTTCCACAAATGTTAGCTCAAGCGTAATTCAATTCCAAGCGCCATTTATTTATAGTGGTCATCGGTCAGAAGAGGAGCCACAACATCCAGCAGTCTGTGGAAGATTTATGGTTAGCACAAATTGGGTTAGGTCAGTCAGCAGCCGCATCAGCAGCAGGAGCAGGACACAGCGACAATAGAGCGAGAAAGGGAGAGAATGGGGAGAAACACCTGATGCGAGTCAATTGTGCATACACACATACAAACTTCGTTTACATATTGTGTGTTTTGCTTCCTGTGTTGTTTGTCTCTGTTTGGCGGCATCTGTTTTGTGCTCGAACGCAAAAGTAAGAAGCATGCGTCAAATGCGTTTTAATTGAAAGGAAATGTTCAAAGCACATGCTCAAGGGGCTGCAGGGCTGCTAATTGAATTATGCACATGTGTGTGAATGCATGTGTGTGTTTGTGCTTTTCGTTTTACGATATGACCGCAGTCCACTAGTTTGAGTACCGTTAGACGTTGTGCGCCATGTTGTTTTTTTGCGTTTTTATTCCATTTTCATTTGGTTGACCCAATTCCTGTACTATTGCCATCCCTGTCACTTGCACTCATCGTTGACTGCAACGAAAAGAGTGCCAAAAACCGAAAATAAAAAAGAGAGCAACAATAACAAACACAGCAGAGAGGAGAGTGAGCGTGCATTTGTCATCATGTTTGTCATCATCGATACATATTTAATTTAATTTAAGTGGACGCACAAACACATGCACATACACATTTACACTTACGCAGCCATTTATTGGGCAGCAATTAAATTGTCTGTGCACGAGCTGGCGACTTATGAATAGAACAATACACAAATTGAATACGCTATAAATATATTGCATACGCACATACAAATGTAAATATGTACATATGTACATTTGTATGTATTAAATTTGTGTACGATTGTAGTTATGGCAGCTGCTTCTATTTTTTGCATGTGAGTAAGCAAAAAAAAACACTACATGAAATACTGACTGCTGCAGTTAGCCACGTTTTACACATTTAGTTAGGCACGCACGTAATAACAACAACAACGACGACCCACATTCACACCCACTCTCAGAACTAGGCAATTAACTTGGCAGACTGCGTGGCTCAGGCTCACGACGATATGTCGTGACATAAGAGAGCTAAAAGCGCCATTCAACCACCCACAGACACACACACGCACATATAGGCCATCCCTTTCACACTCGCAGTCGCGTGTCACCAATGTCCTTGAGGCGTGTGCTGAAGGCCGAATGAGCCGAGCCTTTTGTTTTAAAGACAACTATTGGGAAAAAAACACTGTAAATTGACTTCGTATCATCATCACACACTCTCTCCTCTTATTTCTTTCTCATTCAAGGAAAAACATATTCCAGTATGGGAGGCGATGCGGACAATGGCAAAAAGATATTTGTACAGAAATGCGCTCAATGCCACACATACGAATCTGGTGGTAATCACAAGCAAGGGCCAAACCTAGGTGGAATTGTCGGACGTAAATGCGGATCTGCTCCTGGCTACAAATATACGGATGCTAATATCAAGAGAGCTGTCACCTGGACCGACGCCACACTCGATGAATACTTGAAGGATCCCAAAAAATATATTCCCGGTACCAAAATGGTTTTTCCTGGTCTTAAAAAGGCTGAGGATCGGGCTGATTTAATTGCGTTCCTAAAGCGTGGAAAATAGCCGAATATACTATTTTAGATAAATAAATTAGAAGATACCTTCAAGTGAAACTTATATATACATATAATAACCATTAATAAATAAAAAATACACAATTTGAATCTAATTTTTAAAATTATCGCAAGGCGGGCACAGTGTTGCATTCAGTTACGTAGCAGTGAGGTTTAAGACGCAACCAAAATAAATATCGATTACTTTTTTTAGGTTGGATGCCGCACTTTTAAAATTTAAGGGAATGCGACTAATGTCGTGTAATTGCGATATGCATATTTGCATATGATTTCACTACAGCTGACTATTATAAAAACAATTTATAACAAGTTTATAGTAAATGCATTCTACAGCAAAAGTTGGATTTAAAATAATTCTAAAATATTGTAAACATTCGACGACCCGTAATATTGTTGCCCAACAGCTAATTAGAATATTCGACTAGATAATGTATCGATAAATGACTGACGATAACGATAGGCTAAGAACACAATATGATACACCAATTGGCATCTGTTGTCTCATTCGCTAGCTAACTGTTCGCAGTAAACGACGGTTTGTGTTCAATGTAAGTAGTATAGCGGGTGTTCAGCAATGACGTAAATATTCAGATGTGTGCAAAATCCCTGAAATATTGATTAAATGTATTAAAAAGTGAATAGATAGCTTTATCGTTTGTACCTTGGGCTCTATTTTATATAACTAGTGATTGTTCAGTGAAAATACCAAATAAACGTGCGCAAATTTATTTTTTGGGGGTTGTTTGCGTTACATAAACGTGTGAAGGTGGATGATAGTGTGTGTGTGTATCCCTCTATATGTGTATGTACATATAGGAAACTGATGCAAAGTATGTGTGTGTTATGAAAGGTGCAAAAGTTGGCTGCTAATTGTTACTCATCTGATCTTTCATGATCCACACAATAATTTCGTTTATAAATAATCATATACGTAAACACCCTGCCACATTGACATTGAAAAGAGCGCAAGTCCGATTACATGAGCAAGCAACCAACGCCAAAAAAGTACGATCATATGCTATCTCACTCCCGCTTATTTGCTGTAGAGAAAAAATGGCTCGTTTTCTGAAGAATTTTAATTCGCGCGCCACGTGGTTGTTAGACAAGTTGTGCACTTTCCATAACCATTTTCCGTTTTTTGCAGACCAAAAAAAAGCAGGTCGTTGATTATGTAAGCAATGTGAAGCTTTCGCAAGAACATTGGCCCAATTTCACCTCCCTCTCACACTCACGCATTTGCACCCATTGATAGTTACACAGACACTCACGCACACAGCTGCATAAGATGCTGGCCCACTTCCAATGCAATTGTTGTAGAAATAAAAGTGGTCGCAGCAAGGCCGCCACAGCAAGCGAACATTGTCGCTTTTATATAATTTCGCTCTCTAAACGCACTCTCTCCAAGAGAGTGTGGGAGAGAATGTGATTTACACTTTACAACAATGTCACATGCAATTTCTGACGTTCAAGTTCGAATAACATTGCACACGCAATGCAAGTTAGTCATAACGTAAGCCGCGCTCAGCCGTTTTTATGCTGACCGCGACAAAGACCCTGAGTCAGAAAGAGAAGGAAGGGGAACATTTGTATGGAATTTTTTGCCTGTTGCTGTGCGGCAGCGAACGAAAAATCTTACGTTACGTTGTTGGAGATGGCAAGTGTATGAGAGTGTGTGTGAGTGGCGAGAGCGCCAACATGTGACCAAATCGTGTGAATGTGTGCGTATGGCTGTGTGTCTGATGACGTTGTTTGCCGTTGTCTGAAGCAATGAATGAACTCTGAGCCAGACGGGCGAAGTGTAGTGTAACGGTAAACTCGAAGCATTAGATAACAGAAATCGCTTTAGCTGCACTACTAATGGGTTGGCACATGCCACCGTTACTTACTCGCTTATCAGTAGTACGAGGAAATTAGAAATAAATTTTTGTTGATAAAATACAAAAAAAATTGCTCACGCTAGCAAACATCATAATACAAATAAAGTGTGATGCATTTGTTTATGTAACGCTTTTAGCTAATTGTTGATTTTTTTCTCTACGATTTCTTATCTCCTTTTCATGGCAATCAGTCGAGTCGGTGTTAACACATCACAAATACAACTTTCATAATGGGCGTTCCAGCTGGTGATGTTGAGAAGGGCAAGAAGCTGTTCGTGCAGCGTTGCGCACAGTGCCACACCGTTGAGGCCGGTGGCAAGCACAAGGTCGGTCCCAACCTGCATGGTTTGATCGGTCGCAAGACCGGCCAGGCGCCCGGTTTCGCCTACACAGATGCCAACAAGGCTAAGGGTATCACCTGGAACGAGGACACACTGTTCGAGTACCTGGAGAACCCCAAGAAATACATCCCCGGCACCAAGATGATCTTCGCCGGTCTGAAGAAGCCCAATGAGCGCGGTGATCTGATTGCCTACCTGAAATCGGCCACCAAGTAAATCTAGACACCACCTTAGCAAACAGGATAATTCTGTATTACGGTCGATATCACCACAACAACAACAACAACAACAAACAAAACAATCTACATAATACATACATATATAAAACGCAAGAGAAAAATACAGAAACTACAATTATGTTAATTATAAAGTTTAAATAGGACAATTACATTATTTAATTTTATTTTAAAAAGTGTAACGACCACGAGATGAACAACAAAATAATTAAATAACAAAAAACAACAAAAACCAATTGAACGTCTTATTTTTTCAAAGGGGAGAAGCTTTCGAAAAGCTCGGAGAAATCTTTCAAAGCTCCTTTTACGAGGGGATTACCCGCAAATTCAAAACAGATGCACTTTACTTTCAAAAACATTAAATAGTAATATTTATTGTTTCATTTACATGTATTATAATATGTATGTATATTTGTTTTATACATTTGAATAACAGTTGAATGCATTATTTAGTCGTGATTCAAGTTTGAATGATTTTCACACAGACGCTTAATAACATTTAATTAAATATTGCATTTTATTGTAATGTTTGTTTTTTTTTTCATATATTTTGCTTTAAGAAAAAGAAATACTTGATAGGTTTTACATGTGCGGCGATGCGAATATATAATACAAATTTTCTATAGACTTTCTTGTAAAAATCGTGAGACAAACTCTGTACAGCTGCGCATAGCACATATATATATAAACAATAATAACAACAAAAACGTAAGACAATAATATAGCATTTTCTTTTTATATGTATTCTTTCTCATTTGGCTAATCGATCGCGCTCTCTCTTTTTTTTTATATCTCTTGTTTAAAATATCTCTGTGATTCTTTTATATATCTTTGATTTTAATTTGTTTTTCTACTGATTTTTCGGAATGCCAACAAAAGAGAAGCAATCTGAAAAGTTTGTTTTTCGTTTCATTCAACATTCTACGGACTTGTTTAAGAACTTAGTTTAAACATTAGGAAAAAAACACATGCGCTTATATGGTAACAAGAAGAAGAAAACGATAATAATAAATGGGCGTGGAAGGAGACGGGGGGAGTACGCAGAAACGGAACTAACGATAATGACACGTCCCCGAAACTTTTTATTGTTAGTGTTAAGTTTTTCAGGCGGCTGGCGACCTTGGCTAACGGTTGTACATGGTAGCTGTGCGGTTTTTTTGTTTTTGGGGGCGGGGGCGGTACAGCCTTTAAAGGACTTAAGCCTTGCCAGCAATCGGTGCAGCTCCTTGTTTTTGGGTCTCGTTCTCCTTCTCCAGCTGTTTGCCGAGATATTCCCTTTTTGGAGAAAAAGAAGAAAAAGAAAAGCACAGCAAATTTAATTTCACTTTCAAAATGCTTTGCACAAAAATTTTGATAGCCTCAACTCTGAATGGCCTCGGAATTGGAATTGGGATTCGTATAGACACGAGTGTGCGTATCGAGCGGCACCTGAGGCACACAGGAGCAATGAGTAGAAGTATTTGCGCAGCCATACTAACCAGTTGTGTACCATCAGCTTCTGGACAGCGAGCAGAGCCTCGTAACGCACATTGGGATCCTCATGACCCAAGTGCTGCATGACAATCTGCTTGCCACCCAATTGCTCCAAAACGCTGCAAAGGAAAACAATAGAAATGTAGAAAAAGTAGCCAAAGAATTGATGATGAGAACTTACTGCTTGCCGCGGGGATAATGACGCACATACTCTCCGATATCGAAGCAGGCAACAGATAGAATGATGGCATCCTTCGAGGTCTCCAGCAGATGCACCAGAATGCGCAACAGCTCGTAGTTCTTCTCGTTCAAACGCTGAGCATTCTCACGCCAGAACTTGGCCGATTTGTGCACCGGCGACCATTCGAGACGTCCGCTGCGCACCTCGGTGGCATACTCATCGAACGAGCTGAGATCCTGCACAGAGTTCTGCAGCTTCTCGCTCAAGTACTCGACATCGGCGGTTATGTCTTCGTCGTCAAAGCGACGCTGCTCCAAAATTGAGAGCTGCTTCAACACCTTGCACTGGACCATGGCAATGCAATGATCCTTGGCCACCGAAGAGTCTTCGGGCTTTTCGATCAGATTGCGGAACACGGCCAGAATGATGCGTGTCACCTTCTCCTTGGCACAATCGCTTAGGATATCGGCCAAAATGGGGATAACACTGAACTTGTTCATCTTGGCGGCCAACAAGGGATTGAAGGTGAGCACCCACAGGCAGAAGATGAGCTGATATTGCACCTATGAATAAGAAATCGAATTTAAATTGATACCAAAGCAATTTACACATTTCAATTTCAAACTCACCTGGAAGTTGACACGAGTCGACAGAATGCGAATCAACGTACTAATGCCATCGACGCTGACGAACGCAAAGCGATATTCATCCACACGCAGCATCATCTGCAGGCAACGTGCCACCGATTGAATGTATTCGTTGTTCTGTGGATACCAAAAGATACTATTAGTGTGATCCCATAATGCAACTCACGGATTTTTGGCAGGCTTTATGTTTTAGTAGCGAGTTAGTTATGACATTTTGCTTTTGCAGTTTTTTTTGCAATTCTTTTGGGTTGTTTGTTTTTTTGATTTCTAATTATACCAACTAATTGTTGCTCGGTCTATGCGCTACAAACAACAGCAACACAACAGTTACAGTGACTACAACTAAACTACATTGATAAAGAGAGAAAGAAGAGAGTGAAAAAAATAGATAGAGAAATTACAGTGGAGAAGGAGTGCTCTAATTAACCACGAAAAAAAGAGTGTAGATCAAAATAGTTGCAGTGCCCTCCAGAGTAAGTATTGAATTAATTTTGTAGTATGTTCTTTTTTGGTTCTTTTTAGATCGAGTTTTACGTTCACACCGTCACCTTTTACCTTTACCTTTACCACATATTGTAACACAGCGTCGATGCGTCCATTTATTTGCTTTCAAATCAGCTCTGATGATATTTAGTGGGGTTAGTAAACAATTAAACTATTGATTAACGCACACACACACACACGCTCGAAACAGACACACAGAGATCTTCCATTTTATAAACATTAATTTTGAAATTCAGAATGAAAAAAAATAAAAAAAAAATTATGCATTTCCACTGTGCGGAAAAAGCTTCTTCCTTTGGATAGAAAAGTTTCGTTAACGATGCTAAATAATTTCATATATTATACAAAAAAGTATATTGAATCAGTTTCATAAAATGTAGAAAACATTATAATGCATTTAGAGCTAAAATCTCTTGCGAAAAAAAGCTGTGTGGAAAAGGCTGCATCTTTAGGAAAGGAAGAATTCAGTTATCGGACTTTTATCTTACTTAGACATCAGTTATTAGCACTTGTTAAAATGAATACAAGGCGAAACTGGGGTGACTTATATAATGAGGAGCATAAAAGTTATATACACACATCACGATCGTGATTATAACGTTGACAACTCGCACAAATTATAGTGTGTGATATTGTATATATGTATGTGTGTGTGTGTGTGTGTGTGAGTTTGTCGGGTGTGTGAGTGTGTTTGTTTTGGAGTTATTGAGTATTGAGTTTCTATTTGTTTGTTTTGCGAGTGGAGTTTGTTTGTTGGGTGGGTGGGTGAGTGAGAGATTGAGAGAGTTTTGTGTGTGGGCTGCATATTTTGATGGAATACCGGTATAACACATTTGCCATCCTGCTGCTGATCGGACGAGGAGTTGCCAAAGTCACGGTAGGTTTCATTGGCCAGATCGTGGCGTTGCTGCAACATCGCCACGCTGGGACTGTACTGGTTGCCGTGATGATCTTTACCATGCTGCCCATGCGAGTGCACAATGATCGTTTGCGCCCGCTTGGCCAGCTGGGCCATCTCTTGCAAATAGGCAGTGCTCTAAAGACAGTCAATTGGTTTGGTTGGGTTTGGTCAATTGTGTGGTGCGTGGAGAAATGTTCAGCATCCGCAGTGATCGATCGTTCATTACCGTGATCGTGATCGTGATCGGAGTTATATACGGTAGAGTAACATACGATGCGTGTTGTGGTTCATTTTGTGATTTATATCAATTTTTTGGACATTTTGTATCGTTGTTTGTTGGGGGGAATATTTGGATTGTAAATTGTAATTTGTATTATAAATAAAAACATCAAAAAAAAATAAGAGTACATAAAAATGTAATTCACATAATGTGCAACGGATTTTCAGACTTCACGTAGAACATATATAAATCGGATAACGTAATGATTATTTAAAATATTTATTCATTTATCTCTAATATAGTTTGTTTTGTGATTTATTTTTATTGTGGTTCCCCACCTCAAAGTGGGGGTAATGCGGTGGTGCGGTGCGGTGCGGTGCGGTGATTTACATATTTAGAATTTTGAGTATTCGCAAAACAACGGTTATACGAACATCATTGATACGAATTGATTTCGAATTTCTCTTGGTGCGTGTAATTTAATGACAAACTTTTGATTTCAACTAGGGCTGCAGACAGGCAAACTATTTTTGCAATCATTCTCAATCAAACAATCAATCAATCATTGTTGTCTTTTGCCTGTCATAACCATAGTTATTTCTTTCGGCTCATTTTTAGAGTTTTCGCGCTTCAATTAATTATTATCAGTTTCAGTTATTATTAGAAGAAGTGTGTAAGTTGGAATTAATATAAAAAAGCAAGCAAAACTAGCAAAGCGTGCTGGTTAAAGAACGTAGTTAAAAATTATTAAAATTGAAAATTATTACTTTAAAACTCGACAACAAATTAGTAACAAATATTGAAGCTCAACATTTTGTTTTAATTATCGTTTAGTATAATTTTGATAAAAAAAAAGATAAAGGATCGTTGCAAGAAAAGTTAAAGATTGATCAAAATTAGAATATAAAATAAACTATAAAATTTAAAACTTTCTTTCAGGGTACTTCAATAACAAATTGGGAAACTATGGAATATATATTATTTATATTCGTCACCTAGCATATAATTATTTATCCAATTAATTATGTGATTTGAAAATATTAAACTAAAATGGAAATTTGAAGAGGAATTGTCAATCCCATGACAGTTTGAGTAAAGTATTATAAATAGAGAAAATACTATCAAAATAAATATTATTATCAGGGTTAAGATAAGATTGATATCTTTATACATCAAGACAAAATATCAATTCGAATTATTATAGATATAAATTAACTTTTATAATAAAAAAGAAGCAATAAATATACTTTCAATGAAGTAATATAAGAATAATAACTTTTATACTATTATGCAAGACATATAAATTAGTCAAAATTAGTCTCAAATGAGATATCTATCTATGATATCATAAACTAATGTGCATAAATTGGTAGTGCACGATTCCATCATATTTACAAATTATGTTAAAATGCAAACAGACAACATGCTTTAAGTGCATCCATGTTCAGTAAAATAATTCCATGGTAGGTATGTTGATATTTAGGAACAAATCTTAAACTTTTCAAATTAGTTTATGGATTACACATATCAATGTAATATTCAAATCTTAAGATAAGAATACATCACTCGATATAGAGATAAAGTTTGTTTCATTCCGTATCGTTTACAGATTAAACATATATCTTAATCCAATATCAACATGCCTAAATCTATATAGCATAAGATATATCGTGCTGCATGCTATGTACACTGCGTATAAAGATCTCTCTCAAAGAATCAGTTGTTGAGACCTGAGATTCATATGTACAACATAAACATGCAATTGGAATCGTTTCGAGAAAGGAAAAGAGGACAAACAGCACTAAGTACTTTGTACTTACATTGGTGGCCAACTGATCCTTAAGGAACTGCAAGTAGAAGTTCAAATCCGACTTGGGCATCGTTTCATGGCCCCAGCAGGCGAACTTGGCCAAAATACGCGACGACATGTTGACAATGAAGCCATCCTGACGGTTCAACAGATTCAAGAATGGTCCCCAGACGCATTGCTTCAGCTTGCCAGAGGTTTCGTGGAAGAGATCGACACGGGAGCGATCCTCCTGCAGCAGATCGTCGAGCAGGACAAGAATATACTGAATGGTCGAGTCCTTGGACAGATGCGACACCAAATTCAACAGGGTCTTCACCACCTGTGTGGAGTTCTGAGTCAAATAGGCGGCACGTGATTTATCCAATGCACTAATCGCTTGATAATCCTCTTGGCTGATCATCTGGGATTGCATGTACGATGCCCAGTTGATGGTGCGCGTGCGAATATCGGCTGCTTGTTGCTGCAACACCGAAGTGGCAGCAATCATATCTGCAATATGCAAAAGGAATGCAAATGAACAAAAGACATTCTTTTTTATGAGGGGGGGTGCTTCGATTTTTCACACACACGCACACAGAGGTCAGATGTTCTTCATTCTGTTTTCGCTTACCAATGTTTTCCTCGGGCAAATAAAGTGCTGTAGTCATTTTGCTGGCTGTTTATTTGCTGTTTGCTATGTTCGAATGTTGCGCGCAGTTTGCACACAAAATAGTTTTTAGCAAAAATATCTATGGAGGGGAAAAAGCAAATAGTATATTAGAAAATTACGAGTGTCTTTTCACACAGTAATGCGACAGCACCGAAATTCAGCTGACTGGTCTTGTGACTTATTCGCCGTTTTCGCCGCAACAAAAGGTTGCCACTTGCTGCTGCATGTCAGGTGTTGTCGCGTTGCGTGGTGAATGGCAGATACGAGACGGCGAATCAACTAGCGAATTGTTATTGTAAATATTGTATTTAAAAGAATATGTATATCGGAGTTACAAAAATGTGGCACAAGAAATAAAAAATATATATATGTCTTTTTAGCAGTTACTTTTATTTAATGACGCATGCTAGGTTTTTTTGCATTAGTCAAATTAGAATTATTTGGTAAGGCTGACAAAGAGCTGATTGATATCGCTGTTCTGAAAATAATTCAAATCTTAAATACCATCGCAGCATATTCTATTTTTAATGGAAATTTTATTGCACTTAGTTGGAGAAGGTCACAGTAATGTAAAAAAATGATTTAGCCAACATCTGGATTTTTTTAAATAAACAATTATTTAACTAGCTAAATAAAATACAACGCCTTTTTGGCAACCCTGAGAGGGTCTCTGCTTTTAGTATAAACCATCGGTATTATAACGTTTATTTTAGGAATTGCAATCGATGTTTTTCCACCTCTAGGCTAAACAGAGCTATGGAATTCAAAGCGCATTTTAAACGAAAGCGAAAGAGTTTTCACAACTTCAATAAACTTGCAGCCTTCCCAATTTGTGAGTATAAAGGAATCTTTAATGGACTTGCTGTAGAAGTGGTAAACACTGAGCAGGCATCAATTGCAAGCTTGCACGACAATGGTGGATATGGTAAGGGCAGCATGTCCCGAGGAGGCCCCAACTCGGGGAATCCCTTAGAGACCTTGCTCCTGGGACTCGAGGAGGCTTGTTTGCTGGCGTACTTCTTGGAGGCGCTAGAGATTAGCGACTTGGCAGGCAGCAAGCTGAGCTGGACGGAATTTCTTCAAGTAGCTCTTGAATATGACACCCAGTTTGTATACAAACTGGCTGCTTATTTGTATTTAAAGGCAAAGAACTGGATCATTAAGAGTGGCATCAAGTTTGGCGGTGACTTTTGTGAGTAGCAAAACTTCTACACAAATACTTTGTTTAATTTTCCCACTTTTGCAGTAATTTACAAACAGGGCCCAAGTCAATTTCATGCCAGTTTCTTAGTTATTGTACAAAATCCCTGCAATGATAACAGCTCTCATTTTGTGGCCAAGAATCTAAAAGGCGTGCAGCGTGTTGCTGAGACCTCAGACAAGGATGTTCTGCTGATCAACGTCAAACAAACACAAGAGTTTAATCCACTGCTAGTCACAAGAGAAACGCTCTCAGCCCTGACCATTGAAGAGACTGTGATACGTCGCTTTAACTACACATCTTTTGTGCAAAGTAAACAAAAACAATAATAATACACTAAATCTTCTCCACGCGATGCTTTTTCGGTATTCCGGTGCTGCGATATTCGGAACGCTCTTTTAAATAGATGACGCGGCATTCCTCCTTGAAGGCTTCATTCTGATACCAACGCGACAGGCAATCCATAAGCGCTGAATTCTGTTTGCGACATGTGGCCACCATGAAGACGCTGCTCGCTTTGCAGCATTCCTCAAAATCGGCGACTTCCTGGGTGCAGAGTTCGGCGCGTGCTCTATCTCGCATGATCTTTGGTATTAGCACCTCACGCTCTACCTTGCGCAGCGTTGTGTCATTTGGATCACCTGCAAATCACCGGTAAAAGATGTTGATTATATCAACTTTTCATTAGTTGGTTTAAAACCCACCAAGTCCGTGTGGATTCCGGGGGGTTAGGCGCGGCACTCTGTTGTTGATCCAGGCTCATATTGTGTGTATTATAATTTTACAAGTCTACGCTGTTTGTTAGCTATTAAAATTTTAACTGTCAAGTCTGAGTTTAATTTAAAAATTATATGCAATGCAAATCGCCAATTGCACAATAATAATACACTCCTACACAATCGCATTAGAGCTATAGCGATATATATAGTATATCGATACATCGATATTTCTTTTGGTATATATTTAAATTAATTGTATCCGTAATTTTTTTAGTGAATCTTGAAACCTTTGGTTTCAAATTATTGATACGTCTTACTCCCACTACTCAAACTAAGCCGTTAAAAATATATATTATTAAATAAATTCTAAATACAAATACTGCAAGCAGTGTGCGCTGGTATCTTCCAGCACTTGCAGAATTGTTTGAGTACCGATATATTTGGCTTGTGTCCTATCGATAACTTTGAAGTTTGTGCTTGTTTGACAACACTGGCACTTCCGCCTCTTTTTCTGCCAGCTTGCAGCGCGTTTGGACGTGTTTCTCCAAGTGCGATTTATAAAATAATTTAAAACATGTCTGAGACATTGCAATTGCGCGGTACCCTCATCGGCCACAATGGCTGGGTTACCCAAATCGCCACCAACCCCAAGGATCCCGACACCATCATCTCGGCTTCCCGTGGCAAGTATTTTTTTCTTAGCATCCATTTTGTGAGGTTATGCTTGCAGCCAAGACGACTTAAAAAATCGCCAAATATCTACAGCATCCGACAAATGTATTTGTAAAAATTGTGCTGTATTTAATAATTGTAATATGAATTTGCAGACAAGACCTTGATTGTCTGGAAATTGACCCGTGATGAGGATACCAACTACGGTTATCCCCAGAAGCGTCTCTACGGACACTCCCACTTCATCAGCGATGTTGTGCTGTCCTCCGATGGTAACTACGCTCTGTCTGGCTCCTGGGATCAGACTCTGCGCCTGTGGGATTTGGCTGCCGGCAAGACCACTCGCCGTTTCGAGGGACACACCAAGGTGGGATAAGTTTCCAAAGATTGTTAAAAGTGTGCATTGGTTTTATTAGTGCAGGGCTTTAGAATTTTGAATTTGAGCAATAATCCGAAACCCCAGGTATTGGTGCCACATCCTCTTTAAAAGTAAGGTTAGGCTTTGTTTAGCCGGCACCAAAATACCAATTAATATGTGTTATTTATACATATTTAAAAAATAATTGCGCCTATGCGAGGCAGAATTTCTGGTTGACATCTTTACGATTCGACGCCTGAGTTTAACGTACACAACGCGTTACCGTAAGTAAACCACAAATTTCTACCAGATGTGCTTTTCCCACCCCACTGAGAATATCATTATCTTTACAATTAGATAATATCAAATTGGTTTGTTTTCATTTACAGGATGTGTTGTCTGTTGCCTTCTCCGCTGACAATCGTCAGATCGTCTCCGGCTCTCGCGACAAGACCATCAAGCTGTGGAACACTCTGGCTGAGTGCAAGTTCACCATCCAGGAGGATGGCCACACCGATTGGGTGTCGTGCGTGCGTTTCTCGCCCAACCACTCCAACCCCATCATTGTGTCTTGCGGCTGGGATCGTACCGTCAAGGTCTGGAACTTGGCCAACTGCAAGTTGAAGAACAACCACCACGGACACAACGGTTACCTGAACACCGTCACCGTTTCGCCCGATGGTTCTCTCTGCACCTCCGGTGGCAAGGACTCCAAGGCTCTGCTGTGGGATCTGAATGACGGCAAGAACCTGTACACTCTGGAGCACAACGACATTATCAATGCTCTGTGCTTCTCGCCCAACCGTTACTGGTTGTGCGTCGCCTACGGTCCATCGATCAAGATCTGGGATCTGGCATGCAAGAAGACCGTCGAGGAGCTGCGCCCAGAGGTTGTGTCGCCCACATCCAAGGCCGAGCAGCCCCAGTGCCTGTCGTTGGCCTGGTCCACCGATGGCCAGACTCTGTTCGCTGGCTACTCTGACAACACCATCCGTGTCTGGCAAGTGTCTGTATCAGCTCACTAAACGGACGACGCTGCAAATTTTGTATTTAGTTTTTGACATCGCATGTATAATTCAAATCCGTGTCGCAATATCGGATTTGATTATGCCACAAAACGTAAATAAAGCGACGATTCTATAAATTATCTAATAGTTTTCTTTTAGTAAGCTGAATATCGGATATATTGCACTATTTGGCAAATCTTTGTACATTGATTGTTTAGTGAACGATTAATTATCATGATTCTGTGGAATCCGATATTTGCTGTAGAAATTTAAACAAATGTATAAACAAATTCCAATTTCGTTTTTCGAGTAGTTTTTGTTTTTATTTGTAAACGCGTTTCATAAGTTAGAAAAAGAAATATTTTTCTTTTACAAATAGTATATAAGTGCATAACAAAATAATTTAAATAAATATTTATGAACTTGATGAATGAATGTTTTTGTCGTCTGTTGTTGTATAGGAAGTGTATACGTGTTTATGTGTGTGAGTGTTTGGGTGAGGGTTTAAAATGTGATAATGCTAAACAAATTTGTACAAAAACAAACAATTGCTATAAATAAACAAATCCTAATTCGAAACCAAGCAGCAAATTTGTCATTTCAAAAAAGCATTTCTTGGGCACTTTTTCTCTTCTCTTCATTATTTTTTAATGTTTTTGTCTAGAGAGGTTTTTTCGATTTCTTTTCATTTTTTTGTTGCTATTCAAAATCGCGAACACCTGTTGGACCACCATAACACCTGTCACTTTGTTTTGATTGAATTTGATCGCTGCACAACAGAAGCCGCCGCCGCTGGCGCCTTGGCCACTGAAGCTGGAGCTGCAGCAGTTGCATCCGCAGACAACTTGGTGCCACCAATGCGATACACATCGTTCTTAAAGGCAATTATCAGCACTGTGATGTTGTCGACGGAGCCGCGCTTATACGATTCCATGGCCAAAGACTTGGCACCGAAGTCCGGCTCCTTTAGATGCTCCTGGACAAAGCTGCAGGCCTCCTCGTTGCTAAACGTATCCCAAAGACCATCCGATGCGAGTATCAGAAAACGGGGCCTGTTGATGACGTGATTTAAGTTCATTAACTTGGGCAAGGCAAATGTGTGGTGTACTCACTTGTGATCATTTAGCTCGAAGGTCAAAATGTCTGGTGTGGCGATGACAAGATTCTATATAGAGTAGATAGATTATGAAGTAGATTAGCTGCAGCTTATACTATATGCATTCGTCACGCCATTTAAATAAATGAATGGGATGGGTTACCTTATCTTTCAGCGGATAATCGCCGAGTGCTCGTGACGTGGCCAAGACGCCAGCCACGCGCCAAACACCACGAAACGCAATAAAGCCGCCAGCGTCGTGAATACGCTTCCGTTCACGCACCTGCTGCGGCTTGTGGTCAAAGGACAAGGGGATGGCAATGCCACGTGCATCAAACATGACGCCACGCGAATCGCCCACATTTGCTACAATCAACTTGCTGCCCTGCACAATGGCCATCAAGGCGGTGGTGCCCGCAATGTTGGTCTACAAAAATAGATGATTACTAAATGGTTACAAAACTGTCTCTGCATTTCTTTTACTCACTGCCTGCTTCGCTTGCTCCACTAGTTTGTGATCCGCTGCGAGTATTTCGTCTGTGATTAGCTTGCCAAAATTAATGCGACCGTGTTCAATGTAGCATTTAGCTTCGTAACTGGGAGGCGGCGCGTTGCCCGCACTTTGTGCATTATTGTTGTTATTAAGAAACGTTTCTTTGGCCGCATTGCCACCATTTGCGGCACGCATAGCGTTGTTGAGCTGCGCTGTATAAAAGTCCGCAATTGAAGCCTCCGTTGTTTTCGCCGGTTTGCACTCGACAGTTGTGCTATGCGCCTTACGCAAACTATCTTTCCGTGCCACGGGTTCATTCTCCTTGTTGCTGGTAGCATCCTTGCGGCTTTGCTTGCGCGTCAGATAGGGACTCTTGTCGTAGCCTGCGAAGTCGTCTTTGCCATCGCTCTTGAGTAGCTTGTGCACCTCAATAATCTTGTTGTAGATGTTCTTGACCAGCACATCGCGTGCAAAGTCCGCGGCAAATTCACCGCCATGACCATCGAAGACAGCAAAGAACGAAATCGCTGTGTTGTTATTGATGTTCTCCTCAATGATGAACCTACAAAGAGAAGTCTTAATGTGGGAGCTCACTTGGGTAATTGATTATCGTTTACTCACCTGTCTTCCATTTGCGGTCTACGTCCCAACACAGCGAAGGCGGCGCTCTGCTGACGCACCTCTTCCCAGCTTTGATGATCTCCGGCGCCGCCCGCCATTTCTAGTACACGCGATGACGCCGCCTTTTGACGTCCGAGCGTCGCTTGGATGCGTCCCAAGATACTGCGACTCCATACATCGACCGCTTGCAAATAGATCAACAAGACAAACAGAATGATGCCGCAGAATATGACCTCGGGCCGTAGCACGTAGATGCGGCATAGTTTCCATAAATAGGCCAACGGTGAGTTGATGGACGAGAAGCCCACTGCAAACTTGGACAGGATTTTCATATGCGATACGTATGTTTGATAGAAGATTTTGTCTTCCAATTCGTCATCCATTGAAAAGGGGCAAAAGGATTTTTCTCACTCTCACTACTAAATATTCTATGTGATGTTGGTGTGTGTGTGTTTGTGTCACAACTGAACGTGAAATTGATTGCGACGATTTTTTAATTCAATATGTAAGCAGCACAGCGCACAACAACAACGCACTTGATTCGAAATCGGAATTTCGCTTTTATTTCAATTTTGCTGCGTACTGTTTTTTTCTCTGTCCCTTTTACGTTTTTTTTTTTTGGCTTTTAATTTTTTCCTTATAGACTGGTGCTGCTGCCTGGTGTCGTTCCCATTATTTGACGTATTATTGCACAGCAGCGCAGATTCGACGACCGCCTTCTTGTAGCATTATATTATTTCAGAATATTCTTATTAATAGCTTCGCTTCTTTTTCTGTGTTGCTTTCTTGCATGAAAAAATAACAAGCAGCAGAAACAAGAACAACATCCGTCTATTTACGTATCTGTGTGTGTGCGTGTGTGTGTGTGTGTCTATGCGTAAATACATACATACATACACTGACAGACATCTGTTCGTATTAATACAGTGAACACTCGTTAAAGTCGCTCACCAAAGGAGTGCCGACATGTATATGAGCATAATTTGGATTTTTTATTGAAATTCCATGTTTATCCCTATGTCGGGAGCTGATTTTATTTTTAGTAACAAAAGCTTATTGAAATTCGCCGTATTTGTCTGTCATGCATCGACGCCTTTGTTGACTTTAGTGAGGTACAGCTGTGAATACGTCGCCATTGTGCATATGTCATATGGACATTAAAACCAGTGCTGCATTTTGCAACATAATCGATATCACGGATTTGATAATGATTTATTGTCTCGCTCGACTATTTTTGTGATAAGCACAAGGGGACTCCTTGTTTATTTATTACAAACTGCCAATTAAATTTGTTTAATGTATTAATTCAGAATGAGCAACAAAAAGTATTTAAAAAATCATAATTTTAATTAATTTAGAATAAAATAAAAACTAATAATGATTACAATAAAAATATGGAATGTCCTTCCTAAATTACATATATATGTCAGTGCCGTTAAACGATGATGTATGTATGTATAGTTGAAGCCATTTTTAATTTGATATTGAATTTAAAAAACGTAAAAATAACGTTAATTATAAGTTTTAACTCTTTGTTTTATAAATGTTTATCTTAAATGGTCTTTGTAGTGGGCTTCTCTAATTTATTTTGTACACACATACATACATATGTATGTATGTTTAGGAATAGCCTGTAAACTATTCAAATTTTACCTGCTGGGCTACGCATTGCGTGCATATAACGTTTATCCATTTTAGAAAACACTTGTCAAATGATTACCTTTGCAGACATTTTTAAAACAATACCAGAAAACCAATTTGTTTATGAAGAAATGAAATAATTTGGGAGAAAAGATCAAAACAAGTATAAGAACAGCACGCGACGTTGCGAAGAAGTGGAACAAAACGAAATGACAAACCGCCATTGGGAAAATATAATTTTGCAATATACTACATACGTAACAACCAAATAATATATAGTGTTATTTATTATGTTCTTTGCCATTACGTTTAGGAAGTGCAAATTGCTAATCAAACGAAAATACACAAAATTGAAAGGGACAACATTTTTCCCATTTGCCATTTCTCATTCAAGTTAGACAAGCTGTCTGCTGCCTCTCTCTGCAAATAGTAAAATAAAAATAAAAACAAATGCTCCGAGTTATTTTAAGTAGTATTTTGTAATTATATTTATTTGTAATTGTAATTGTATTTAGTTGTTTGCATTACACGCAAAATATTGCTTTTGTTTTTGTTTTGTTGTTTTTAAAAGGTAGAAATAAAAAAACGTCGTTCAGTGTGTACACACCGACTCTCGATAGAGAAAAAAATGGCGTAAATTTTAAAATGAACATTTTTGCAGTGAGTTAACATTGTTTTTGCGTTTGCTTAAGAGTATAGACAAAAAACGTAACGGTTACACTTATTTTTCTTGTTTTAATTGTAGTTGGTTGCTCTTGATCTTCAATTCGTTGTTTTGCGATGCGCAAATTTGTTCATGAAATATGGCAAAAATAAATGATTGGAGCAGCAATGCTGAAGGCAGCTGTAAAAACAAATGGTATATTAATTAAAATCAAATAAACACTTGCATTGGAAAACTAACCTCACTTTTTTAGGTGGTGCAACTTCTAACTTCACTGATTTTAGATGGTGCACTGACGATAGCGGTCGGCATTTTCCTGAATGTTATGCAGATAAGTGTCTAGATTGGCATTCAAATCCTGTACGGCATTCTGCAGCTCGATTAACTTCTGATTCTTCTGCAGATACGTCTCCTGCATTACATTCAGTTCGCTCAGCTTCTCGTTGGTGTCCACGGTCAGCTTGGAGGCCCTTTGCAGCAACAGCTTGGCGCGCTCTCGGGCATTCTCTGAGCGACTGGCACGATCCGTTAAAGTTTGATTGGTGGCACTGGTCGAGGACTGCAGATTTCCGGCATCCTCGCGGGCACGTCCCGCGTCGAGCTTGACACGCGTCGCCTCTTTGGTTATCTCTTTGGCGTCCAGTTCGTTCTTCAGTATATTCTTCTCTAGACGCTTCATCTTCGTTGCCAAATCAGCCACCTGTTGTGCGGTGACCTGTGCCGGGGACTCGGCCTCCTTGGTCTCAAGATCGATTTGCTCCAGATCCTTGTCGGCGAGCTCAATGTTGCTATTCGCCTGCTGTATGGCATTCTGTGCCTTGCCTTGCGACACGCTTGCTGATGCCAAATTCTCCACTACTGAATTGGCCGTCTCCAGGATTTTGTCAGCCGTCTCTTTCGTTTCATTGGCCAGCGACTTTAGCGTATTGACACGCTCCAAATCCGGTCTCGTCTTGTAGATTATGGACTCGACATTCTTCAGCGAGCTGACAGCATCATTAATCTTATTGCCCAGCGAATCAATCTCCTTGGGATCCAGCGTCAAATCGAGGAGCAACGTATCCTGTGCCAGCTGCTTGCTTTCGCTTGGCAACGCAGTTGTGTTCTGACGGAAATCTTCGACATCACGGATCAATTTGGTGGCTAGTTTGATGGCATCATTTGTTTGATTCAGATACTGCTCGGATTGCTCAAAACCAAGCTTGGCCTTATGGTAAGCCTCCGAAGCGTTCAACTTGGCTTGCGTTAGAGCGCGTATTGTTTGATCAGCCGCATCCTTTTTGCTGGTGATGGCCTCCTCGGTGTCCTTGGCCACTTTGAGCGCCTCACCCGAATGCGCATGGGCACCATGCTCACAGGAGAAGGAACCACCGCACTTGCCGCAACCAGCGCCGCCACACAAAGCATCACAAGGATCTCCTGGCTTGCCGCAAACTTGGTTGTTCAAGTCTGGAATCTGCGAACTCAACATGCTCAACTCATTGCGATACTCAGCAATCGTTTTGTCATTATTGGCAATGGCATCCGTTTCATCCTTAATCTTGTTCGACAATGTTTCGACGCGTTTGCAATTGCGATCCGTATTGGACGCCAGTTCCTTGGCCTCATCCTTCAGGGCGGACAAGCTGCTTACGCGCTCATAGGCATGACGTGTCAAGTTCAATGCGCCTTCAATGTTGGACTCTTGCAGTTGAATGCCATTCTCCTTCAGCTCCTTCGAAAGCTTTTGCACGAGACGTGAATGATTCTGCAAGCCTTCCAGCTCCACAGCGGACAAACTCAACGAATTGTAGATGTCATCCAAATTCAATTCCGTTTCGCTCAAACGCTGATGTTGCGCTTGGAGTTGCAGCTTCAATGCGTTGGCTGCCGCATCCAGTTGATTGATGTCCTGCAAACTGACGGTGGTATTCTGCAGCAGGTCGCGAATGTGTTGCAGTTTCTTGTCCAGCTCACTGAACTCAGCGGTGTAAGCACCAGTGGCACCCACTTGCTTAATCTCCTTGGCGCGCTGAATTGTGGCTTGTGTCGACTCATCCAAGGCATTCAAGATCAAATCCCAATTGTTAAAGCATTCACCGCAAGGCGCACAATGCGGGAATTGTCCGAGATAGCCCCGTGCACACTCGTTGCACTTGTAGCCACCGATGCCCTCGTGACAAATGCACTGACCTGTCTCCCGATCGCACTGATAGTCCGCTGAGCCATACTGATCGCACTCACACGGCTGGCACTTCTCATTGGGATTGCCCCAGTAATGTTCCTGACACTGATTGCACGCACGTCCGCCAAAGCCGTCCTTACACTGACACTGACCGGTGAAGACATGGCACTGCTCCTCGACGGCGCCAATGGCATCACAATTGCAAGCCTCGCACCCCTCGCCAGAGCCAATCTTCCAGTGGTTCAAGGCACACTTGCCGCAGTGTAAACCTTCCACATTGGGCAGGCAAGGACACTGACCAGTGTGACGATCACAGTGTGCCAACGTTTTGTTTGTACCCAGGAAATCGCATTCACACTGACGGCAATTCTGCTGCAAAGCATCGCCGAAGAAGCCATCGCGACACAGCTCACAATGATCCCCAGTCGTGTCGTACAAACACTTGACGCAAGCTCCAGTCTGACGATCACAATTGCCCGTTTCGTAAGGATCAATGTTGTTGCTGCAGTCGCATTTCTGGCAACTGCCGCCATCTTCGGGTGTGCCATAGTAGTTGTCCGCACAGATCTCGCAACGGGATCCCGAATAACCATCCTGGCAATGACAGAACATGTTGTTGTTGCGTGTATCCAGCGAACAGCTGTCGGCATGCGACATACCGCTGGCAATGGTATCAGGACAACGGCAGGCACGACAACCGATCTCGCTGCCAAACAATGGATTGCCATAGTAGCCATCCAGACAGGCATCGCAATTGAAACCAGTCGTCGAGTCCTGACAGTTCAAACATTGTCCGGTTAAAGCATCACACAGCGCCGCATGTCCATTGCACTCACAGACGCGACACTCGGGGAAGTTCCAATAGCCCGGCTGACATTGATTGCACTCCCGGCCATAGGTATTGGGATGGCAGGCGCATTGTCCGGTGAGTAGATCACAATTGTTATCCTTGCTGCCAATACTATTACAATCGCAAGCCTTGCAACCCTCGGGTCCAAAGCCATAAGTGCCGGGAGCACATTGATCACACTGTCTGCCCACAACATGCGGTTTGCAATGACAAAAGCCGCCATTGGCATCGCATTCCTTGCTCAGCGAACCGGTTGGATTGCAATTGCACATGCTGGCGCCATCATAAATGTACTTGCTCACATCCTGCTCAAGATCCCGGCACACCTCAGGCGCCTGTCCCCTGTAGCGAATGTCGTACAGCGACTGATTGCAGTTCTTGTTGATGTATTCCCTCAAACGCAAGTCTGCAATTGGCGAGCCATGGAAAATGGGTGTTACTTCGATTTTGGGTATCAGCGTCAGCGAATCAATCAGTATGGTGGCCGTGGGATTGTCCTCGTTGTTACGTCGGCGTTCAAAGAAGATCCTAAACTTGTACATCTTGCCCGCCTCAAGGCACACGTCATGCATGGCCACCACTTGACGATCGCGTTCGGGCAGCGTGAATGGCACACGCGCCTCAGTCACAGCTCCCGCCACAAGCTGCGCACATTCACCCTGAGGATCGATTTCGTCGGGACGCACCAGTGTAATGTAGGCACCCTCCCAGTCGCCACGCGATGTAGACTGATAGCGTATGAGCACATCGTACGGCATGGAGCGTGGTATATTATCCGAGTTGATGACCATCTGGGAGTTCTCGCCGACACGCTTGAAACCGATGCCCGTAAAGTCCTCATCTTGACTGTTGGTGTTGTCAGTTGGCGGTGTTACAATGCTGCAGTTGGCATTGTTGCTATAGGAGACACACATTTCGGACACCTCGGCATCGTGCACCACAGGCAGATAGGGTATGAAGTAATTCTGCTTGGGCTGCGAGCAAGTGCGTCCCGTCATGTGAGAGCGGCAGCGACATTGTCCAGTCAGCACATCACAGAAGCTGTCATAGGAGCCACCTGGATCGCAGTTACACAGCGTGCAGCCATCCTCGGACTCGGACAAACCGAAAGTTTCCGGTTGACATTGATTACAATCCTTGCCGGTGACCAAACGCTTGCAACGACATTCGCCAGTGTGCATGTTGCAACCAGAGTTGTTCACGGTGCCCAGCGTATTGCAAGTGCAAGCCTCGCAGCCCTCGGGATTCAGGGGATTGAGATGCCAGAAGCCATCCTTGCACTGATCGCAACGTCGTCCCTTCACATTAGCCTTGCAATGGCAAGCACCCGCCACATCCGCAGGGTCGAGGACCGAATCACAAATGCCTTCATCCAATGCGCCATTGGGATCACAATCGCAAGGTTTGCAGACATGGGGACTGCTCAACGGCTCAAGCGGATCCCGATAGAAGAATGGCATGCAGGCCTCACAATGCTGACCCTGGGTGTTGTGCAAACAATTGTCGCAGAAGCCACCGGACACATGACCCGACGCAATGAAGACGGCCTCATCGAAGTGACAGCTAACCGCATGACCATTGCACTCGCATTTCTTACACGCGTTCGTCTGCTTGCCAAACGCCGGTTTCCATGGCAAATCATTGTAGAAGTCCTCGCAAGACTCGCAATTCAAGCCCTTCGTGTTGTGCGTACACTCGCAACGTCCGTGCACCATCTCGTAGTCCTGTGTGATGACATTATCCAGTGGCAAACATTGCGAGGCGTGACCGTAACAGGAGCAGGAACCACGCACCACCATATTGGAGATACCGTAGTAGTATTTCTCCTCATTCTCCAACCGATTGTCCAACAAATTGTCACCGAGCTTGTGCAACTTGGTCATCTGAATACGCAGATTAGTCATTTTGAGTTGATTCTGCACATGTTCCGCATACGGATCCGAGACATTGATGTTGGGCGGCAGCACACGGAAGATGACCTCACCATTGCGCGAAGGTTCCACATACGAGTAGCGTGAGGTGCACATGACATCGGTGATATTGTGCAGCACGGTGGGAACTCCCGGGAAAGACTCCTCACAGTCGTAGGCAAAGTAACGATACACATGCCACGTGGCGCCAAAGTCGAAACTGCGTTCGATGTACATGGCAGCCGGGCGGAAAGTCGTAAAGGTGATGATCAAATGGGTGAAATGGAATTCGGCCTCCAGATCCAATTGAATGGTGGCATTCTCCTTGCCATTCTCCGATTGCCACCAGGTGGGAATATTTGTGCCTGGCTTCGTTTTGTATATGATCTGACCAATACGATGATTCTTGTGCGGATCATTTCGCGTTCCTTCGCGCGAGTCGCAGAGAAAACATTTCTTGTCCTCCAAATGTGACAGAATGCAGAATCTCTCCGGAGATTGCAGACCACATGTCGAACTGGCCGTCAAGCGATTCTCGCGTCCAATGAGCAAATTACCCGTCGCCGGATAGCAGGAGGAACGCTCACAGGGATGGGTCTTGACATATTGACGCGGCGGATTGCGGGGACGATCTCGTCGTCCGTGCTGCGGTGACTGTGGTGGTCGCTGTGTCGCCGCCAGCTGGCTGCACAGCACCACGGCGAGCACAAAGAAAACCGCGATAACGTCGCTGCGCGGCGACATCTCGCTTTAATCTGACGCTCTCTCTCTCTCTCCTCGCGCTCTCGCTGTCGATTTGTGGGGTCGTGTCCCAGTACAGCGCTTCCGGCTCCGATTTATAATCAGTGTTTCGTTTTCAATTTCCCTTCTACAGAGAGAAATGTCGTATATGGACTGTGTGTACAAATAGGCGTTGACCACGTGGATACGGATCCTTTAGCTACAAATTGGATGGGAATTAATGTTTATACTTGGATCACATTTTCATAACGCAACTCACTTCGTTCCTAACTTTTTGGTCGTCTGTTCAAGCTGGCACTCTCATGTTGCTGCTAATCTCTGTGGAACTGTAAGTAAAATATTCAAATACATTATTATTATGTTAGAGCTTTGCTTATCAACAATCTATAATTAAAATAAAAAACCCAAATTTGATTTTGAAACGTTCCGCAATGGAACGTCTTTACCCAACGATTCTTACGCACAAACTGAAGTCTCTTTGAATGAATCGAAGCATAGGCTGTAAAGATGTATATACTACCACATAAGTTCGACTTTAGGAGCGATAAATAAGTAAATAATTATGTGTGTAGTAGTATATACAAAGTTTAATCCGTTGTTGCTTGGTGCGTTCAACGTTTATCAGCCTTTAGTCGAGTACTAAATGCTTGGCACAATGATTATTTTTAGACACAGCATCGGGTCTCATTCACATAAAACATAAGACAACATACATTGAAAGAGTTATGGGTACTCAAAGGGGTGAGCTGGACTGAGTACTAAATGAGATCATACGTAGTAGTTGTAGAGTATATTTGGTCAACCTAAGATATAATATCTTTATCTTTAAAAAAAAACTTCAGAAAGAATTATGAGTAGTTTTATAGTAATCTAGCACACTTCATGTTTAATTTTAAATTGGGTTAACCAATTAAAACATGTGGGAAATTCCTCTTTATTTCGATTTCTATGATATATGTATATTAATAAGATTGATCATTAAATAAGAAAATTCTTTTAGTCCTTACATGTACAACTTCTTTGCTAACAATATAGAACTATTTTCATTAAAATTTTTAAATCAGAAAAGGCATTAGGACATATTTTCCTATTAATTCCCTGGGTATACATACTAGAACATTAAGTCAGTTAGTTTGTGTGTTTGGATTCTGTACTGAATAACCAAATCGGGGTCTATGCTTCTTATCAGTTCAATTCCTTTAAACACGCAACTAAGTAAGTCAAATGAAAACTGTGCTACAAAGCTGTGAGCAATTAGAGATAAGCAGGCATCACTCACTAAAACAAAAAATGAAATGAAATTGGAGCCGAAAAGATGTGGTCATTGATAGGATTTGGAATTCGGATCTATATAGCTGTCATAGAAGTAAGGAATAGGAGGTGGAGGAGAAGGAGAAAGAGAAGGCTTCCCAACTATTTCGTAATTTCGAGCGCGGCATGGCCCGATAAGAGTTCATTCACAGATGTGACTCCGAGTCGACACAACATATGTGTCTGTCTACTATTTGTGTGTGCATACGGACAGACGATGAGAGTGTTTGTGTTGGCGGTTGTTAAAATTGTTTTTAAAGGGTATATGCATTATGTGATGAAAAGTGGGACATTAAAGATATGAGATACTTTTTAATTCGGTAGTAATCATTAATTGATTACAACAATAAATAAAATATATCTTTAGCCAATAAAACAAATTTTAATATTACTAAGATGACAATTTAATACTCACAAAATTTGTGAAGTTGGTCAGACAAATTAATTAACAAATTAACACAATATGTATTTTATACTACAAAAGAGTAAAAAGTATCTTTGAGAATATTCTACACTATTTAAGATCACTTAGAAGACAGCTTAACTTCATTAGATACTCTAATTAAATTAGCTAGGATATTTAATGCTCAGCACCCTGCAAAAGCCGCTTTATACTCGTTCTAATTACTGCAGACTTTTTAATGCTTTTTTCTACTTTATTATTTTTTCTCTTCATTTTTTTTTTTGTCTTTTGTTAATTTCATTTTCGTTTGGGCGCACAAAAAGCACAACAGACAACACAGAGACGGGCAAATAAACAAATAAGCAAGGAACTAAACAAAACGTTAATTTACCAACCACACAGACACACACACATTTGCACAAAGATACGCCGAGATGCGTTTGTGTTTGTTTATGAATTTGTATGGGTAAACAAGTGAGAAATCAAAGCAATTAAATGCACGAGCTAGAAATACCCTAGAACTGGCAAATTGGGGCAGTGTCAACAAAGTCATTAATATAATTAAATGTTGCTTGAAGGGCAGTAATGATAATTTGTGTCATAACTATTTTAATTATTTGGGCGTAATAAAATAAATTTATTTTGTGCGAAATAGTATTTCAAATCATTAAAATAAAGAAAAGCGATCTTTAAATTGATCTCTAATGTGATCTTCAAGTTTCTTAGACTGTTAAATATATAGAAACAAATTGGAAATTCTAAATTCTAAAAGTTTTGAACTATACTTCTTACATTTTATTACATCTCAAAAGGAATTGTTATTATAAATGTGCTTTAACTGTTACAAAACAAGTTTCTTACCCTTTAATGGGTATTCCCATAAAATATTTCTTAAGATTTCCAAGTTAAGATTAGCTACAGCGTCAAAGGCCCATTCATGCTTTTGGCTTAAAGGGTATAAAACTGAAGCAGCAGTGGAGCAAAAAGCAACGTTACGATTTTGACTTCATTCCGACATGTGCTCATATATACACTACATACAATATTTGTAGATATATAATATATATGTATATTTAATGTACATGTATGTTCGTGTATTTATCGGCAAGTTCATAAAATTGCTCATGTTTGCAGTCAATGTTTTCTTAGCATTTGCCATGTTTAAATTTTCAATTCTATCAATTTACCCAACATCCTCAGCTGGAACAGTTTTGCAGCTTATGGAGAACATGTGTGGTATATGTAGAACTCTTTCTAAGTAGAATGAGATCATCCAGCATGCGGCAATGCGACTATTATTAGAACTTGAGCTAAGTCCTGCCCACTAAATGCACTAAAAATTACACACACACACACTATAACTGTAACTATAAATGAATCTTCTGGATAGCTGTTGTATCTTTTGGATGCATATCTTAGAGTAGTTGTCAGGGTTAAGCTTGGCTCATGTTGTAATTAGTAACCTCGTCGTAAGACAATTTGCTTGGCTATGCAATTCATAATGCACTCTGCTATTCCTTGCCTACTCACACATAGACAAACTGCAAACAACACGGAGAATTATGAGGTGATAGGTATTCAAGAGGGCAGTTTAGACATTTCTTGCTAGTCAAGTGGATTAACGATTTTTTTCGTAGCATAATAGCCAATAATTAAAAAAAAAGAAGTCTTTAAAGTCTATCTATAAATAAAGATAAGAGCATTAAGATTGTTGAAAACTAACTAAAGATTAAATTTTTTTAAATTAATTGACAATTAACCCATATGCTACAATTTGAAATATATGTACAATATATAATTGCAATCCATTCTAGAGTACAACTACATCGACAAAGATTTTCTCCAAAAATAATCTTTTTTTTTTGTTGAAAAAAAAACCATAAAATTATGGAAAGTTACTTGAATGTGATTAATAGCCAATCTATTTATAGTATAGCATTAAAATTTTAATTTGTATATTTGCAATTTTTAGAAATGCAACAAAATAACATAGTTTACGATATTCAAGGCACAGCACAGGAACCACATGTTTTCTTTTGCTTTAAGCAACTGCATTTATGAAATGCTACTTATCGAACAGCCCTCGTCGTTATGAATGCGCACATAAATGCATATGCAAGGCATTCTCAAATGTGATTTGGGTAGGAGGTATCGCGTTACCGAGTGTACAATGTACACATGTGTATGTTCTTATAAAATACATGTATGTACATCACAAGTAAAAGAATTCATGTGCTTCACTTACAGTACAATAAAATACAAAACTTTTAATGTGACAACAAAATGAAATCATTTTTATGAAAAATCACAGCAAAGCGATAAAAGCAATGCAGTGCCACAACAACAACTAACACACAAAGAAACAACGGATGCAGAGAAGTAGAAGTAGTAGTAATAACAAACGGGACAAAACAGATAAACAGGCAGCAGGCAGCGTCGACAGCGACTGCGACGCGTCCGTTTCAGCGTTGCCAATTTAGCTATTTCCCCGCTAGATCTGACGGTTTTCAAAAGCAAAATGCGGGATAAATAGAAAACTAGCGGCTAGCGGGAAATATAGCTATTTTCAAAACAAAACTTATGGAACTTTAGTTTTTTTTTAAATATCTGGTACTTTTGTGTATTTTTATGTTTTACTATGCCACACTTTAAAACCTTGCAGTATTTTTGCATTGCAATGGTAAAAAACATCGATATGCCAAAAGATCTTTGCATTTTTATCGATTTATAGTTTATACTAGTTTTATACTATATATACATAACCATCTGTGTATTTCACAATTCCCAAAACGATCGTGTGGGGCAGTTAAAATGCCCAAGATTTATAAACCCCTTCTTTAAGAATTGGTTAGCTCTAGATGCAGCCGATGATCAAATATGCTTTTGAAAATATTGCAAATGTACCATTAATGCGAAACTTTGTGATTTGCAAGCACATGCCAAGACAAACAACTATAAGTCTTCGTCATCTGCATTTTCACAGACGAACAAAATAACGTTTGTTCCGACTGTCTCTAAAAAACTGCCAGCAAGAGGCGGCATTTCTCTTTATATGGGCATATATTGCGACGCATTCATTGGTCAGCCCCATTGACCATTTGGGATTGTTGTGGTGCATGATTGACGAAATTTACTACTCAAAAATACTTAATAAAAAAATCCAATTAATAAAAATATTGTTTTACTAACGTAGCTTTATATTTTGGTTATCATCCTAATTTTCTGGCGGTTTCTAGCGTTTTTCATATGTTACTTTAGCTATTTTATGAGCAGAAGAATTGGCAACACTGGTCCGTTTGTGGCAGCGCAACAGCTGCGCACTCTCTTTAGTTCAGAAGTTGAAACTTCAATGAGACTAAAGACTAATGACTAAACTAAACTAAAACTTTAAGTGAATGCACATTTTTCACTTACCATGCTTTGGTTACAGCTCCTTTTGCTGCTGCTGCTACTTCGCGCAGTTTCCAAAAAAACATTTTCTGTTATACACAAAAACAACAAACACTTCAATACTGTGTTGTTATTATTGTTGTTGTTGTGGTGTTGCCGCAGCCAAACACTATTCGACTTCTTTTTTTTAAACTTGAAGGGAGCAGACACACACACTAATACACGGCACACACACACTCACATGCACTGTGAACACAGAAGATATATTTTCCAAGACAATCAGAAAGAAGACGGCGAAAGAAAAACTCCGGACAACACCGAAAAACCCGTCCGTTCGGTAAAGATCCACTCTCGTTACTGAGCTCGTGACGAGCGGTTTGCCTGTTCTTCGGGCCCACAAAGTATTTCAGATACTTTAAGTGAGAGGCGAACAAAAGAGCGCAGAAGAAAGAGTGTAAACCAGAAAGTAGAGCGCAAGATGCAAGATTTCATTGAATTTCAAATTGCGTTTCGCGCGCTCTAATTAAATTAATTAAAAGAACTTCTATTAATAGGCAAATATTTAAACATTTTAATACATACCGCAATTTTGTTTATTGATCTTCCTGAGATTTTATAAAATTCTCATCAAAAAAATGCATAACAAACTCCCGGTTCAGTCGCGTAGCTACTAAGAGCATCCATTCAAAGAGAACTTCTCTCTTGATCAGCAACAAGTGAATGCTCAACACTAGTTCCTGCGTGCGTAAGAGCGAGAGGAGGATATTTGTACCTGACTTGGCCATGGGGCCCGTTATGTTTGTGGACAAAAATGCATACATTCCACAATGACTGCACAGAGTGAAGTGCACACACAGAATCCACAAAGTCAGCTGAGTGGATGGTAAATAATTAAGTTCGCTATTGCTACTCGTATCACAACTATTTAATAATATTTTTAAAAGTAATGCATGATTATACATATGCTGTAGAATTATTTAATTTGAATTTAAATTCAACGGATATTGTGATCAGTATATAAAACATCCGGTATGCAAAGCTGCGCCGCAAGTGACTTGGCAATGCGATAACGGTATTAAATCAACCCTGGTTTGGATGAATATGCGGGCGCTCGAGAGAGCGAGAGAGTAAAATTGAATCGGTTATCACAGTATTGGTATATTTGTATAGCGCCAACACGGCATTAGTGGTCGTATGGGGCAAGCAGCACACAGGCACAAACATACACACACACCTAAGCGGAAAAAGCGCCAACGCCGCAACGAGTTGTCAGTTCACTTTGGGAGCTCTTGCAGAGCAGTCGAAAACGCATTAAAAACACGGACCGCAACGCCTATTTTTGTGAGAGAAACGTTACGATATTTAAAAACAATATACACAAGAAAAATCATAAAACGCAAACGAAGCAAAAAACCTACACGATATTTTAACACTGAGAATGCTGTTAAGAAATTAAAAAACCCAACAACGACAAAAGTAATGATGTATTAGATGCTTTGTGCTTTGAAAATTTTGTGTCATCTAAATTTGTAGTTAAAACCCGCATATAAAAAAAAAAAAAACAAAAACAGGAAAAAAACATTGTGTGGTGCTGTTGGTTTTGCAGAGTCCCCTTCCCCTCCAAGAATTTTTTGTCACATATAAATTTCTAGTTCCATGGTGTGTGTTGTACGATTGCTGCTACTTCTGCTTCTGCCCCATCCTGCTGTGCATATCTATACATCCAACAATATTTAGGTGAGTCCAATACATGAAAGTATATGTATGTGTGTGTATGCCAACTGTGCAACTGTTACAAGCCCCCACCCCCCGCAACTTGCAGTCTCAAGAACTTTTACAACGAAAATAGTCCAGAAAAGCGACGTTATACCCTAAAAATTGATTACGCAGTACACAAAGCACCCAAAGCCACCAACAGAAACAACAACAAAGTCTTCTTCCGACCATTTCGCGTTTCAGTTTCATTTTGTGTTGTTGGATTTTGAAGAAAAGTGCGTTGGTTGCTTTTATTAATACAACACCAGCACTCTCACACATAAACAGTCACACACACACACTCATGCTTAAATATGAACAAGTGTAAATGACGGAGAGGAAAGCATAGCGCTTTTGAGAGCGCTAGAGCGGAATAGCGAGAGAGAGAGCCTACACACGGCATGCGCAGTACTGTAAAGAAAAAAACAAAAAGGCATCATGGACGGGGTGGAGACTTGTTTGGGGGGAGAATTGCCGTTGTTGTTGTAGTTGTAAATTGTTGGCTGTGTTTGTGTATGGTATGCGCGCGGTAAAATCTCTGCTTCGACCGACAACAGCGCTGCCCGCTGCTGCGTTCATTTGAACAAAAACTGACAACTAACTTTAGAAACGGACGCGACGACGAACACCGCCATCGCTCCATCGCCATTCATTTTAAACGTTGACAAACAGAGTAGCTTTTTTGTAGGTTTGTGTGTGCAGCATATTGTGTGTTGTTCTTAAGCTATTGTTGGTGACGTCACATGTGGCTGGGCTATTTTTAAAAACTTGTTTTAAATGCTTATTGTTTTACTGCGCCCAGCTTAGCTCAGTTTAGCTTTAAGTTTCAACTATAAATTCAACAACACAAATACACATACAAGCACACAAACCGCTTTCAATGCAGTTTGTGGACACTGTGACACTTTTATTTGTTTCTTTTTATTTTGCCTCCCCTTCAATGTTTACTTGCGTTGTGACCATGCATGTGCATGTGTGTGTGAGTGTATCGATAAGCACTTGCATGAGTGTGCGCTTGCAAGACTCTGTGTGTGTGAGTGAGAGATTGTTTTTGGAGATATGCTTTGTTGTCGTCACGTGGAATGTTCATATATGCACTTATCTTACTTACATAAACATTCACACACACGAATAGCATAGATATGCATGTTATTTTGGCGCGTTGGCACTCCACAGCTCTAATTTAAACCTTTCATTCATCGCATTGAAGTGAGAGCGAGAGAGAACTGATCGATCTGCTCGCGAAACAATAAGCAAAGAATAGCTGAAAATACAATATGCTTGTGTGTGTGTATGTGGATATTGTATGGGCTATTTACACATATGTATGTACGTATGTATTTTTGTTGCTTGTAGAGCATTCCAAGTTATTCCGTTTGAACTTGCATCGCTTTTACCTGTCGCATAGAGCTACCCATTTATAGGTTATGTGGAGGTTAAGGTCTTTTATACAGATCCCAACCGTCCATGAAATAATTATCAATAAACATACAATCTATCAACTATCAATTTATTTGCTATTGAAAATTCGTAGAGGATTTTCGAATAATTAAACTTGATTTATTACCACAAAGTAAACTGTTGATAAAATTTCGTAAAGATAAAATCTTTATTATAAATCTAAATACATTAGTGTCAAAGAACTACTTATTTTCTTTAATTGATATTAATTTATTTATTAGTTTAATACCAAAGTAGCAAACTAGTATACAAAATTATTTTACTTAAAATAGTTTTACATGATTTTATTAAAATTGATGTCGATTTAGACAAAATGCTGACATTAAAATTTGTTTGCAAATATAAAATGGTATTATTCTTTTAGATTGCCCGAATAATTATAATCCAACTAATATTATACCCATTTAACCATTTATGTGGGAATCCATCACTCTCAACAGTTTTTTTAGGTTAAAAATCGTTAGGAATACTTTTCAGTTTAGAGTAAACTTCTTATATTCTACACAGTGTGGAATCTACACCCATTTAATGATACTTCGCACCCATTTACTGAAGCACTTATCAAGGCATGTATTTACATTCCTTGACATGCCTTACATATGTACTTGCAGTATAGTATACATTGAATCCACGTTGTACGTTGGTTTGTGTGTGTCTTTATAGTCTTGGGGGCTGATTGCAATCTATCTTTAGCTTTGGTTTTAACTCTTGCCCTCTGACATGCGAATCCGGCATTAAAGGTGCGCTCCGACTCGCTTGACTTTTAAACTTTTCAATCCGGAAAAGGAAACGTAGGTCCCTAAACTCAAAATCCAGCGAACGGCACGCCAACTGCTCTTTCGTTCACTATGACTAAGCTAAAAGGCTAAAAATTTGCATAAAATCGAATATTATAATACAGTTCTATGGACAATACATAAGTGCATATGTACTTACATATGTATGTGTATATAGTATACGATGGATGTGTGTGCGTGAAAGTGTGTGAACGACACACATTCCGTCCATTCCAAGCGGGCCAACATCATAAACTTTGTCTGAGGAGAATGAGAAAAGGGCCTTTGAGACCCATCAGCTGTGAGTTTGCCTGGTTTGAAGCACTAGAAGAGGGGCTTCCCCTTAACTAGTTACAAGTTCTGTGTCAAAAAGTTATGTCAAATCGATACACAATAGTTTGGAGAGTATCTTCACATGGATTAGGTTCTATTACTTGGAAAGAAAGATACACTTTTAAAACGTAATTACTTCGTTTTGGGATTATTTTTAAATAAGAATATATTTGAAAATAAGATGATTTCCATATTTGAGACTCATTGGATATAAACTCTCATGTTTATAATTCGAACTATCTTCAATTTGATTTTTGATGATAAAAACATAATAATTTATTTTATTTATTTTCAAAATAAACACATTTTGTGAATACCATTTAATTTCTATATTTCTTATTTATTTCCATTTAATACTTATCTGTAGGGAGAGAAATATAGATCATGAACCAAATAGTTCCCTTTAGTTACTTTACGATCTTTGATGTTGTTGATAAAGTATTTCCTCAAGACTGTTCATAAAAGCGTATTTAATAGTCGGTTTTGCAATTGTTATTGTACTTTTTATGGCCTTTCGCCTTGTTTATTAGGATGCGGATGTCGGCAAATGACTGCCTGACGTGTGGACTGACGGCTTGATGGTTATATGCATATCAATATAGCCATCACCTATGGCTACACACACACACAATTGTAGCAAGAAAAAGTGGGGCAAATAGGGCAAAAATACAACCGAGGGTGCTTCAAATGTCCCTTGTCGGCAAACGAGGACAATTCGCATATATTGAACACATGTTTTTCACTATATTTTTTATGACTTATACGTGCACAAATGTAGATATATATCTCTATATATTTGAAAGTGTGTCTATATGTATAGGAGAAAAAAAACCTTTTGCGGAAAACAGCATTTACTCTGTCCAATAAAGGCAAAGTCAGTAGAGTGGGCGAATTTTATTAGCTTGAGATGAAAAGACGGAAAAAATGAGTTGTTTTTTTTTACTTTTCGAAATAATACTTATTTATTATGGAAAGAAGCGGAAGCATTTGTGGAGGGCGTGTGTGTGTGGGCTTTGCTTGCGGTGTACTCGTAACTTGTTTTGTGTTTAAACACACTACTGCAATAAATAATAATTGTTTATTATCGCATTATTTATGACACACACAGTCTTCACAAAACTAAGCATGATGCTGGACGACGACAACTCGGATCTCTTGGCTTGCGCCACCGAGATACAACCAGGTGAGAAAACTTGAATAAATACTTTCCAAATATGGCTCTAATACAGAATTAAATTTTTGCAGATCGCTTGTACTTTGTGGTATTCAAGAAGAATATCAAGCCAAAGAATACGGCGAACACACATTATTTCAACATCGATGAGGAGTTTGTGTATGAGAATTTCTACAATGATTTTGGGCCACTCAATTTGTGTATACTATATCGCTACTGCATGAAGCTCAACACGAAATTAAGTGCCAAGGGGCACGCGAACAAGAAAATCGTGCACTACACCTCAATGAATCCGGCGAAGCGTCTAAATGCGGCCTACCTGATTGGTTCGTATGCAGTAAGTGTATTTTGCTGCAAATATATGAAATAGAGCAACTCTATATATGTGAATATTTTACACAGATAATCTACCTGAACAAGTCACCAGCAGAGGCATATAAACTACTTGTTGCCGGCGATTTGCCAGCGTATACGCTGTTCTGTGATGCCAGCTATGGACCCAGTAGCTTTAAGATCTCGCTGCTCGACTGCCTCAATGCCATACACAAGGGCCTGCAGGCGGGCTTCTTCAATTTCAATGACTTTGATGCAGAGGAGTACGAGTATTTTGAGCGTGTCGAAAACGGCGATTTCAATTGGATTGTCCCCCAGAAGTTTATCGCCTTCTGTGGGCCACATCAAAAGTCGAAGACGCTACCCAACGGCTATCCATGCCATGCACCCGAACGCTATTTTAGCTATTTTCGGGATAACTTTGTGACGACCGTGATACGTCTGAATGCCAAAGTGTATCATGCTTCGTCGTTCGAGAATGCTGGCTTCGATCACAGGGATCTGTTCTTCATTGATGGCAGCACGCCCAGCGATGTCATACTCAAGAAATTCCTAAACATTTGCGAGACGACAAAGGGCGCCATTGCGGTGCATTGCAAGGCGGGCTTGGGACGCACGGGCAGTTTGATTGGCGCCTACATCATGAAGCATTACGGGTTTAGTGCACTAGAGGCTATCGCTTGGCTCCGTTTGTGTCGTCCTGGCTCTGTGATTGGCCATCAGCAGCAGTGGATGGAGGAGTAAGCTAATGAATTCATATATTAAAGAATACTTATTGACTGTTCTTCGTTGCTTGCAGCAAGCAGAGCTGGTTGTGGTCGGAGGGCGAGCGCATGCGACGCCGCAGCTCGTTGCCGATGCTGCAGCACAAGTATGGCATCTATAGCTTGGATCTGAAGACGAAACTGGTGGAGAACGAACAACTGCGTCAGCAGCAACAGCAGCAGCAACAGCAATCCTCGGCGAGTCCCTTTGACCATGTGGATCTGTTGTTGACACGCGTCAAGGGCATTTCACAGCGGGTGGACACAATGCATTTGCATGATCAGGACACACTGGATGCGAATAGCTACAGCGGTGGCGTTGCTGGCGGTGAGCAGACTGATGATGAGCTATCCGAACGGCAGCTGGAATTGCAGGAGCAGGATTTGCACTATCAGTCGACGGACGAAACGAATTGCAATGTCAGTGACAATGATACGGACACCGCAAGTGCTGCGGCCGATCAACCGTTGAGCTCCACCACCAGCTACACGATTTCGACGCGACGCCGCAAATCGCCATCGAGCGCCAACAAGCCAACGATTATAGCCACCTCGCTGCGTCGTCTGGTCAATCCTAATGCCGCCTCGCGCAGCAGCAATAACAATAGTGGCAACGGCAACAATCTTGTCTTGGAGCCAAACGCCGTGGGCAGTTGCACGGAGAAGAAGCTGCGCAAACCGAGTGCCAATGTGTTTGAGGCGGCTCGCCATACGATTGCCTCATCGGTGCGCATGACGCAGACGGCGCTGGAGAAGAGCAAGGCGCAGACGCAGGGCGATAAACTGAATCAAATCAAGGCGTTGCGGCGGCATCATTCGCGTGCCAGCAACACAACAGCGGGCAACAGGTGAGTGTTTGAAATGGTAACAACTTTTCTTGCGTATACTTAATATTTTGTGAATGGTTTTGCTTTTAGTGAAATTGACAGCAATCTGCGACATACGCGCGCTCGCTCTCAGCCATTTCGGAACAACAACAATGTGGTTGCCATGTCCACGACGACATCGTTGCCTCTCAAAGCGGTGACAACGACAACAGCATCAACAACAACAGCGGCAGCGGCAACAACATCACATAACCTTAACAACAACAACAACAACTACAATAATCTAAGCAACTCCATGCATAACTGTAACAATAATAGCACTAACAACAACAACAACAACAATGTGCAGACCAACTCAACGGCTAGTCGCACTCGCAGTCTGGCCATCTATAGCAAAAGGTAAGTGCCGTCCACCACTCGACCCGCCCCCCTCCGCCCACTAAGCACCAGCCCTTTTATATCCACAAGTTCAATTGGCTAGCTGCAAGAGCAATTAACATACTTTTGTTATATATATTTGAATTGAGTTTCTCTTGTCGGTTTTTACTCTTAGCATTTGTATTTTTTCCCCTTTATGATTATTATTGATATTTTAGTGTGGTGTTCTCGTCCAATTGTTGCACATATTTTTCGTACGGCAGTTGTAAATATTTTATAAGCAAGTATTCATTTAATATTAAATTAATTTTAATTTAGCATTCCTTTTCCCCTAAAATAAACCCGCTAACAGCAAAATTTTTGCACATTTTTCTAACAAAATAAAACAAAGTTCAAAATTTTGAGTTTTGAGCGACGCAACTAATTGTAACAGCTAATAATATTACCTGATATTGTGTTGTATTTCTCAAGTATGTTGTACTTACAAAATTCATTTTTTATTTAAATTATTCTTACAATTTGATTGTGCATGCATAAAACAAAAAAAAAATAAAACCAAAATTATCTCAAGCTTGCGATATTATTTTTTCCTTTGGCCAACTACTTTTTTTTTGTGTGTGTGTTAAGTTGTTGTTGATGATGTTGTAGAATTGCATTGGTTTCGCTCAGCTTACACTCCTTTCTCCCTTTCTCCCTATCTCTCTCTGTTGTCTCTTGTATATTTCTCTGTCTCTGGTCTTTGGTCACAATATTTCGCTCTCCTTCCCTTCTCCACACCATGCAAACAACATTTGACAGAATGGAGTTGAAACACTTGCGCAAAGCGGAACAACAACAGCTGCAGCGAGAAGAACAGCAACAACATCAACAGCAGCAGCAACAGCCTGTTGCTGTTGGCGATAAACAATTGAAATCGTATGCCACCATCAATGAGAGCAAAATTCCGATTGGCGTTGCCGGCAGCTCGGCAACAATTCCGCCCATTCGAAGCAGCGTTTCGCGCAGTTCGCATCATCACATGACGTTGCGTGGTCGATCGCGTGTTCGCTTTCAGCGACCTGGCGTTGCAACGACGGGGTCGGGGTCAGGGTCAGGGTCGGGGTCGGGAACGGGGGAGCAACAACAGCAGCAGCAGCAACCGTGCACTGTGGCAACGGCGCGTTATTATCGTGATGTGTCTGCGATACCTACGGTGGCAACTGTTGCTGCTTGCTACAACATTGCAACACGCTCTTCATCTGCCACGCTTGATCTCAACTCGAATCCGCTAACGACAGCAACAGCAGCAGCATCAACAACAAGCGTTGCAGCAACCAATGTTACGGGCAAATCAAAGATACCCAATTTGAACAACAATCACAACCACAACAACAACAACAACAACAACCAGCAACACATCTGCAATTTGAGTAATTCTTCCACGCATTCTTCTACACCTCCTCCCCCAGACACAAGGCAGCTTAGCGATGAGCAACAGCAGCAGCAGCAGCACAACTTCAATTTGGGCAGCAAGCGTAGCAAACGTTCCCTGAGCTCCACACGCATCGAGAAGGACAAATGCGACGAGTACAACACGAAATTGTTGCGCAAAACAAGTGTCGCTGCAGCCGCCGCCGCAGCAGCAGCCAGCAAGAGCAACAGCAACCTGAACAACAACAACAACAATGGCAGCAGCAAATGTGGCACGCCAACAACCAGCTTAGGAGGCGGCTCAGGATCTGGTGGCAGTTTTCGACTATCGCGACGCATTTTTGCCGAATCTGGTTCGTCGGCATCCACATCGGCATCGAATTCGGGGATTCCCACGCCCACAGCACCGCCCACATTGCCGTGGCAACAACAATTGACACGAGGTGGCAGCCGTTTGACCCAGGAACGCGAACGCGATCATCAGCAACAGCAGCAGCAGCAACAACAGCATCTTAAGCTGCGCAAAAAGATCAGCTATTAGATTATTTTTTGCCACATTAATTATTTCGTGTAAATCCCCAAAATTCTTTTAGTGTTTTAGCAGAAATTTACAAAACCAGCTCCCACAACCCCAACAAAAAAATTAAATAAGAGAAAACACGGCGGATACGTAATTCAAGAGGAGATGGGAATGAAACCGCTTAAAGATTGCCTTCGATAACTGTGAATTCGATTACATCGATAGGAGCGAGAAGCGAGTTTTTTTTTTATCGATTTACCTAATCTCTATTACTTTTTATGGATTTGGAAATAAAAAAGATGGACACATTTTGTTTCAATTTTGTTGTTGCAATATCATTTAGTATTTTAAGTTAGGGGAATCCCACAAATTACAATTAGTTTATAGTTGTAGTTAAGCAAAAAAAAACATTTGTATATTATTAATAAAAAAATGAGTACGCGGTTTCGTTCCTTTCTCCAACAATGCAATAATTAATGCAAATAAAAACTGAATTGTACAAAGTTAACAAATCAAACAATGAAAAAAGAATAATCTTTCGCTTTCACATTTATACACATTGTATTTTTTGTATTAATTAAGCAAAATATATATATATATATAATGATGAATGTACATAGCGTGTAGTCTGTAAATAACACGTTTATTTAGTTTTAAGTATTAGTTGAAATATACCTAATGTTATAAATTATGAGATATGACTATAAGTATGTGAGTTGCCTAAATTAACATTTCCCGCAAATATTGTATAATTTGCTTATAGATCACGCTCTCCAATCCAATGAACAGACAATTAATATCGCATTTCAATTCGATTTGCAACAGAGGCTCCATAGACGTCGACTCCATTTGACTAACTTTCGACGTTAACTTTAAGGCATCCAACAAAACGTCTAGCTGCTCCTTCGGAGAAACGTATTCCTGGGAATTTATGACATCGAAGGCTGCCGTCTTTAATGCTGGATAAAAGCTCTTGAAGTAATTGTGACGATCGCTTATTTTGATATTTCGCGTATCATCGCCACCAGCGTCGATTAGTTCACGATATGTCTTGAATTTGCGACGCCTCTCGCTTTCCAAATCTTCCAAGTTGGCGTCCAAGTCGGCATTTTGTGGCTTGGTGCTAACCAAATTTATGGAGGCATTCACATTACTGATTGTATCCGAGGTGGAGATGATGCACAGCATTTCGATGGCAGCACGTTGGCGTGCATCTTTTTTGCTATCGGATTTGCCATAACGTTTAATCGAAGCCACCGAGCAGCAGGCGACAAATTCGGGGGCGTTGGGTTGGCCACTCTGCTGCACAATTTCAATGGTGGGCAATGGCATGTCATGACGCACACAATAGTCTCGCAACTCTTTCAGCATGTCGCAGTTCATGTTTGCCATCTCATTTTGCACACTGTCGTCGACATTATTGTTGCAAACTGTAGCAGTGCTACCCAAACTGTCAAAGCCGGGCAGCTTGCGCAGTTTACGCATTAAGTTGGCAGCGGCCAAATGCTTGGCATCCCGCTTAGAGCGTCCTACAAAAATGTAAATTACATTATTATTGAATAATCCTAATTATAGTCTGTTTACAGAAAATTTGATTTATACCATTTCCAAAGGCTTCGGTATCCATGAGCACAACTTTGCAAATGTAGCCACCTTCTTCGCCATCAATGAAATCATAGACCGGATTGCCAGTTTTTGCCTTGGCACAAAACTCTTGTAACGCCGAAACACTTGATTTTTGTTCCATGGATGCCTAGATTATACGAATTGTGATGATTATACTCAGTCGCGACTTTTTCTGGAACGCTATCGATAGTCACCATATGGAAAAATGCCCAGACTTTGAAACTACAGTATGGCCAGTCGTGCAACAGCCTAAGTACTAATTTTGCCTGAGTATAGAAGAAAATTAATTCTATTGAAATAACTTTTTAGTAGACATTTGCAAAATATTTATAAATATCTTCATTATATCTATTTGTTTAATTATTATAGATTTTATTTCAGATTAATAATATAAAAGCTGGCCAAACATTTAGCTACACGTCATGTTGATAAGAGTGGCAACGCTATTCGCATCAAAGCAACCCTGCCCAGTGTATCAAATATAAAAAAAAACAAGTGTTGCTGGTCAGACAGACTACGATGGGACTTTGATTATTTATTTTGCTCAGCTCACAGTTCGGGAACTGCTCTCGGAAATTCGTTTCATAATCGAACAAATAGTTCTCAATTTAATGCACTTCGTCTACGGGGCAATAACACAGCAACAGCTACGTTTTTTGTACACCCTAAAACAACAACAATCTGGAATACCAAAATTTGTTGTCGACAGAAAAAAAAACGAAAAAAAAACTCATTCAAACCAGCGGAGGAAGGAAGTGACCGTGGAAGTTGAAGTCTACACACAATAACAACAACAAGTATCAAATATAGTGTAGTGTTAGTGCATTAGAAGAGCAAAACATACTGTGTACAACTTTGCTGACGATCAAATCATCAGCTCACTACAAATAGAAAAACAAAAACAACAATAAAAGAGAAGGAAAAAAACACTTGTCGCTGCTGCTGCGCCCCAATAACAACCACAACATCGCCTGTTTGTGTTGGTTTTGTTATTGCTTTAATAATTCGTTTGACGAATATTCGTGCACAGCAATTAGCAAGCAGCAATAGAAAGTAGCACGGGAAGAAGAAGGAAGAGAGAAGGAGGGTGAGGGTCAACAATGGATGATAGCAGCACAGCCACAACGCCGTCGCCGTCGCCAGCTGCGGCAACGGCCGCTGGTTATGATGCTGCGCGAGACAAAACAACAACAACTGCTGGGAGCAGCGCTGCTGGCAGCAACGCCGGCAGCGGCAGCGGCGTCAGCAGCATTAGGCTTTTAATTAAATCGTCAAATCAGCAATACGATGACATGAACATCGAGAGCGATCTCTGCTGGACCGTGGAGCGGCTAAAGAAGCAGCTGTCTATGGTGTATCCCGGCAAGCCGGTATGTATACACACTAACACACTTGCCCATTTTTACATTATAGTATTTTTTAATTACGATTTTCACTGACTCACGTGTTGAATTTGTGAGCAGTAGGTGTTTTGTTCTTTCTTTTTAAATTAGTAATTGCGTGAGTTGGTCATATTTATACAGCTTCAGTGTTGATGTGAGAGTTTGTCTTGCCTACATTTTCTCATTTTAACAAATAATCACGCAAGCCGGTCACATTTATCCGATCGTAGTGTATTCGCTAGTCGCTATCGTTTTCTCCGTTCACCGAGCGTATCTTATCAGCAGCGTTCTGTCAGTCAATCTTTTAATATTGTTTTGTATATATGTATATCTTTTGCACTCCAACGTCGAGTGCTTTCTGCCATTTGCGTCTTAATTTGCAATTGTGCTCCAAGTACACGTCACGCTTTATGGAAAATCAACACAATGCGCCTAAGCTCAACTTTAGATAACACACAAAATGGAATAAAACAAACAGTTTAGCTGTTCCTTATGCAAATTTATGCCCATTGGCTTGATATTAATTAGTTCAGCGAACTCGACAATTTTCTTGGCCAACCAAACCAAACTATTCTAGCTATTGCTTTAATTAGTTCTGCTGTCAATGGCTTAACGATAAATGAATGATTTAATGACTAGCAAATTTAGCATTGAATAACTTAACGATTTATTAATTAGGCGTAAAAAAACATTTACATTTTGTATTGAATAAGTATAGTTATTAAAGCTTAAACTCCAAAGTAATTAAATTTCAAAAATAGATTTCGTTCATCTTATAAATAATATTGTTTGTTTCATCTTATCTATCTGTTCAATGATGGAAAGCGAAATCAGATCGTCGCTTATCTTTTTTGGCAGAGGAAATGACAACCTGATATTCGGTTTTATCAGCGAAAACTGCAAATAAATATTGAATATTGTAAATTATTTGGAAATTAACTTTGCTTTCAAGCACAGTCTCTTTCTATTTATTACTTTGCTGTTTAATAAATTGCATCACCTGCACATTGTGAGTCACATTTCTGACACGTCATTCACTTACATACATCATCTCTTCTCCATGTTCTAATTGAAATTTTTTGTTTTGATCAATTTGCAGGAAATCAAAGACCAAAAGCTCATCTATTCGGGCAAACTGGTAAACGATACACAGAAGCTATCGGAGGTTATACGCAGCTACAAAGATGTTTATCAACAGCATCACATCTTTCACTTGGTCTGCGTCAACAGAAGCTTGACAAAGCCACCGTATAAGGCAATGACAACGCCGGCAAAGGACAACGGCGTCACTGCCAATACAAACACAAATGCCACCGCAAATGCCAATGTTAATGCCACGCCACGTCTGGAGACCAATAATACCAATGATAACGAGCTTAGACAACGTCATGTATCGACTACAGCTGCTCAAATTCCTTATCAGCAATTACAGCAACAGCCACAACAACAGCAACAACAACAACAGTACCCATGGATGCAACACCTGACCGATCCCAACATGCAAAATCATGCGTATCACTTGGCTGCCTATCAAGCGGCAGCAGCAGCTGCCTACGGTGCCGTCAATGTGTCCACAATGACGCATCTGACGCAAGAGCAGCAACAGGCGCTGCTCACCAATGCCTGGATACAGCATTGTTATGCCCAATACATGCAGCAAGTGATGCAACGGTGAGTCTACAATATACTCTTGAAAGTCTGCCATACTAATCTCGCTTTCAATTTGCAGTCCTAGTGGTGCACAGAATGCTGGTCCAGCGTTGCCCATGCTGCATCCGTTGTTGCAAAACATGCCTGTGATACCGCACATGATGAGTGTCCCGCAGGCTGATCCAGCCGCGGTGCCAGCTGGGGCTGCAGCAGCAGCACAGGCAGCCAATGAGGCAGCCGCAGCAGGTCTGCAACCGGCTGCAGCAGCTGCAGCTGGCCGTCAAGTGGATGGTCCCAATTTTGTCAATATACAGGAGGAGCCAGAGATGCGCGATTGGCTGGACAGTTTCTTTAGCTTTACACGTTTGGCCATCTTTGCGACCGTCTTGTACTTCAATTCGTCGCCCATGCGTTGTCTGTTGGTGCTGCTCATCGCAAGCGGCATTTATCTGTGAGTATATTTTCGAATACAACTGTTAACACTTAACGGCTGCCCTATTCAGTGCTAGAATTCACAAAGAAGAAAGCATTTAAATGTACACTAAACATGGTACCGAAATTCATTTAGTGACTTATTTATGTCGCATAGCGATAACACTCCAAAAAAGAACTGAACAACGCATTCATCACCTACATTGCTCCACTTAGCTTAGTGGTCTATTTTTCAGTAGTAATCACTTAACGGTTACTTTAGCTAGTTGCCTCATTATTATACTGTTCATGAGCTTAGGATTGAACATAAGAAAGCATAGGATGGTTTTTTTTGCTTCACTCTGTCTTCTCTTAGCGGCCTTTGTTGTAAATTGGATTCCACTTGGTTGCTTTAAATCACAAAGAGTTGCCGTAAATTGGTAATTAGGTCTTAGAATTGTTAAGTAACTTTTCATGTGTTTCGAGACAATTTTTAAATGTTTTACTAATTAGAAGATATACAAAAGTTACTTTTAAAATTCAAAATCAAACCTATTAACGATACAAATGTAAAATAAAGCTAAGGAAATTTAATTTGGAAAGGTGGTAGTAATAAACATCGCAGCTTGAAATGGTTGGTAAAATTGCTCTGGTTTCTGCGACTCTGCTAAAATGTTCGAGTGGAATTACACCCCTGTATGTGTTCTCTTAAAACTAATGAAAACTCATACTCAGAAAATAAGGAAAAACATATATTTTTGGTCTCATTTGAGCTCTTCACTTAGCAGAAATTTCAAGATATAAAACTAAAGAAAACACTTGCTTAGAAAATATCCAAAAACATATATATTTTAGTAACTGTTTACTAAACATATTCTTCTTTACAGCTATCACATTGGCATCTTGCGTCGACGTCGCGAGCGCAACAACAACAACATCAATAGGAACAACAATGCTGGCAACGATGCGGCCGCCTTTGCTGCAGTGCAGCAAATACAACGCATGATGGACGCTGCCGTTGAGCGTGACAATAATCCACAAGCTGCTGCCGAGCCGGCACCAGCTGCACCCGCTGGACAGGATGCGGACGAGGCAGCAGCCGCGTCACCGGCAGCGGCAGTGGCAAGTGCTGCTGGTGGTGCGGATCAAGCTGATGCCGCTGAGGCTGCGGCCGTTGCTGCCGCTGTTGTTGAGCCGGCAAATGCCAATAACTCTGTGATTTCCATAGTGCGCACTTTTGTCATAACTTTCTTCACATCGCTGCTGCCCGAGGCGCCAGCGCTGTAAAAGGCACACTTGACCAACTGCATCGCATTCTTTGTGGCCTCCAATTCTCTCCCAAAAAATGAAAATCAAACAATACCCAAAAAGAAATACAATATACTTTCCCCCTTTGATTAAATGTTATTATTTTGCAATACTTGAATTTTTGCAATATCTGTTTATCTAGCTATAGAAATGAATTATTGTATATTTATATCTTAAACATCTCCCCCAGTCTGTGTATGTAGATGTGAAGCACAGAGATCCTATCTATCTATCTACTCCTCCCCCACTTTACACCCCTAGTAGCTTTAGTGATTTTTTAGTGATAAGGAAATTTGTTTTTGATGTGAATAATATAGAACACAAGCTATAGTGTTTTAGACGAAACTATGAGAAATCGATCGATGAATTGCAATTATAAATAAAAAAGAAAAATAACAGCAAAAAAGAAAAAACATCAACGAATTTGTAATTTTGTATTTCCAATTTCATTATCGATCGGTTTTTCTTCAATGGAAACTTTTGTGAATGGAAAATTTTTGAGCTGTCGTCGGCAGGCGGCAGCACTTTCACTATGCGTAAGTAGCCAATCACAAACACAGAATTAAGAGCGTTCTCACATTCTCTGTTTCTTCCACATAGGTTTACAATGCTCTTTGAAATCGCCTTATCGCGCTGCTCGTCCAGCCAACTGTGTCCGTCCGCCTGTCCGTCCGTCCGTCTGAACGTTCGGCCTTTTTCTCCGGCTGCTGATAGAGGGCGCGTCGTTTGACGTATCGCTTGGGGTTTAGATCGCTGCGAGTGCTCGAAGTTAACGGATGGTGCATCAGCGTTGGCATCAAAATTTCGACTTCATCTCGTGATATTCATATTTCTACACACATATATTTTTGCATTCGCACTGTAATCTGCAATGTGGCGTTCGTCTCAGTTGCGCGCAACAATCGCGCCCGCCTTTGCCCGTCATCGTCATGTAAGTTTCTCCGGGGGGCGTAATTTGTTATACGCATATATCTTCTCATTTAATGTGATCTGCAGCATGGACGTGTGATTGCCATCAGGCGAGAGGATCAATCGGTGTGGGAGCGACGTGCTCCCTTTGGACCCACGCATGTGCAAAAGTTGGTCAAGCAAGGTGTCAAGGTTATCGTTCAGCCTTCGAATAGACGCGCTTATCCCATGCAGGTAAGCACATCTCATAGTATTATAATATACTACTATAAGTGGTATATACTATATATTCGGTATACAAAAAGTGAGGTGTATCGTAAAAGTGTTGTTGCTTTTGTGGGATGCAAGTAAGCACATCTTTAGAGATCTCACGGTATTATAAAATACCACTATATGCGGTATATAACATACTATATATATGGTACACGAAAAGTGGGGTGTATCGTAAAAGTATTGTTGTGTGTTGTGGGAGATAAGCTTTTCGGGTGTGTGCTATAAATTTGGCAATTGTTGGCCTTGGTTGCAGTCAACAGCCTGTGGAAGCCAACGTTAATTCCATGTTATCTCTGACCAAATTGTTGTTATATATGGATGTTAATATATATACTACGCATATATGTATTTATACTTCCCCATAGTCAACTGATTTTCTTGGCAGATAAAATATTTATAATCGTGTTTCAGTTTAAAAACAATAACAACTTTCGATTGACATTTTCAAAACAAAAATGTATTTATAAATTTAGCAGCAAATTTAGAGATTGTGATTAGTGTTGCCTAGCAAGCAGCACATGATTTCAGTATGTTCGCACTTGTGGTTAATGCGATTACTAATCATACGATCAATGTTATTGCATTATTAGTGAGAACTGTGAATTGAAAAATGTATGACAATTATTTACATATTTGAAAATGATTATTTTAATAATGGCAATATTAATAAATTAATTAATTCAGAATGTTATATGTGATAGTATTTCATTTTATGTTTCGAAAATTATGTATTTGAAAATGATTATTTTAATAATGTGGAAATTAATAAATTCAATATATCAGAAATTTGATAAGTGATAATGAGCATTTTAAATTCAAAATGAGAAAAGTAGTAAATTCAATTTCTAAATTAAGTGAGAATTTGAATTTGTGTTTTTTTTTAATAATTTTAAATTTTCGTAAAGTGGGAAATTAAAGATTTAAAAATGCAATACAAATAATACAAATATGTTTTGATTAAATTGCTTTCTAATTTAATTATAATATTAAAACAAACAAGTAAAAAAAACTACAGTCGTGTATTCTCGTCTACAACCCATTTTGAATAAAAGCAAAACAGTGCGGTATTATTTTTATTCAAATATACCAAATACATATATACCCAAAAATACTAAAATAAAGGCTGTAATTGGTATATTGATATAGTACTACATTTAAAATATACCTTACAGTACATTATATACTGCAACTGTAAAAATCTACCAAGGTTTTATTTAAAAAAAAATAAAATAAAAATATCAATAATCAAAAATTATTTAAAATCAAAATTTCTTTGCTTAAATATTTAGAGTACTCGCAAATTTTCTAATTCATAAATAAATATTATATATAAGTTTGTTTGCAATCGTATTTTAAATTTATTTATAATTTGTTTGCTTACTGTCCACATGACACATATCCGGTCAGAACCAGTATTGTTGGTTGTTATGCTGAAAAGAGCAATAAACTATTAAACTATTGCAGATTAATTGTGCGATAACGAAGCTTGAATATTTCCACATAGATGGCGAGCATAAAAATCGATTAATATTTTATTGATGCGATAAGATTAACTTATTGACTGATCTGTTTTGCTTCCTCATTCCGTCAGGCATATATGCAAGCTGGTGCTCAGATCCAGGAGGACATCAGCGATGCTTCCGTTATCTTTGGCGTCAAACAGGTGCCCATCGATGCTCTCATTCCAGGCAAAACCTATTGCTTCTTCTCGCACACGATCAAGGCACAGGAATCCAACATGCCGCTGCTGGATGCCATTCTCGAAAAGGTAAAAGCAAATTTACTACTAAGTGATGTCGTGTTAATTATCATGATGATTTACAGAAAATTCGTCTAATCGACTATGAACGTATTATTGATGAGCGCGGCGCACGTTTGGTGGCGTTTGGCAAATACGCTGGTGTCGCTGGCATGGTGAATATTTTGCATGGCATTGGTCTACGTTTGTTGGCGTTGGGACATCACACGCCTTTCATGCACATTGGTCCAGCGCATAATTATCGCAACTCGTCGATGGCTCGACAGGCGATACGTGACTGTGGCTATGAGATTTCGTTGGGCATGATGCCAAAATCAATTGGTCCTTTGACATTTGTGTTCACCGGTTCGGGCAATGTGTCACAGGGTGCACAGGAAGTGTTCTCCGAGCTGCCCATCGAATATGTGCCGCCTGAAATGCTGCGCAAGGTGGCAGAGCATGGCAGTAAGTTAGGAAGGAATTAAGGAAGATAAAGATTCAAGATTTTCTTATATTACTTTTCTCTCTGTAGGTCAAAATAAGTTATACGGCTGTGAAGTCAGTCGTTCGGATCATTTGGAACGTCGCGAGGGCGGCGGCTTCGATGCCAAGGAGTACGATGAGTTTCCTGAACGTTATATATCCACATTCAATCAGAAGATTGCTCCCTATGCCTCCGTTATTGTCAATGGCATCTATTGGGCTGTCGGCAGTCCCAAATTGATCAGTATTCCGGATGCCAAGAATCTGCTGCGTCCAGCCAACACTCCTTGGCTGCCCACCAGCAAGGGAAGTCCCGCTTTGCCACATCGTATGCTCGCCATTTGCGATATTTCCGCTGATCCTGGCGGTTCCATTGAGTTCATGAACGAATGCACCACAATCGATACGCCATTCTGTCTGTATGATGCTGATCGCAATAAGGACACTAAGAGCTTCAAGGGTCCGGGTGTCCTGGTCTGCTCCATCGATAATATGCCAACTCAGCTGCCGCGTGAGTCCACAGATTTGTTTGGTGAACTGCTGTCGCCACATGTGCACGACATCATCAAGAGTGATGCCAAGAAGCGGCTACAGGATGAACAGTTCTCCTATCCCATACAGTCGGTAAGTCGAAATGCTCATTAAATTTATTATTTTTTTATATTAAATTACATTTATTAGGGAAGATTATTTTTAGTTAGTTTTAATGGAAGTATTGTTCTGATACGAAATATTTGCCATTGACATTCCAATTAGATACACATGAAATTCTGACTTCATTGGACATTTTTTAAAAAAAAGTGTAGCATACTTTTAAGTGCTATGAAAAAGTCAAGAATTTAATTTGCATTAAGTAGTCGTATACGCAATATTTAAGCATATTTCAGAAAGGAATTTAATTTATTTATTTAAGAAAAATTATTCATAATGAATTCAAATTTAATAAGCGTTTAATGAGATTTAATAAGCATTGGAATTGAAGTGCAAAACGTGTTTTAAAAATTTTTTAACAATTTTTAAATGAATTTACATTAAATATGTTTGTGTTGAGAAACAATATTTTGATGAACGAAAATAAGTATATTTTGTTTATCGATCAAGTCTTTTTTTAAGAGAGTTTTTCAAGTTTTTCGATAGTAACATTATAACAATTTTTTGGTTTCAAAATTTTACTACATTTTAATGAAATCGATTTCAAATGGAATTTTGGAAACGATCTAAAATGATTAGGAAAATTTCATACAAGTACTAAGTAAGCTTATTATGTTTATTAGATAAAGTAAAGTAAGTAAATCAATTAGAAAACCTTAATTGAAATTCTGAAGACTTAAATACCTTGAGCTTATCTCGATTCGTAAATTAGCAATCATTGACTAAACTTGAACTTGTGCAGCCCTAAATTCTCAGCAGTTATCAGTAGACAATGGGCGTATATGATTTGCAATGCATTGCAATCTCTATTTATTAACACTCACTTTGCTTTCTCTCTCTCTTTCGCTCTTTATTGCTCTCTCAATTGTTAGGCAATTATCGCAAGCAATGGCGAGCTGACCGAGGGCTTCCAGTACATTCAAGAGCTGCGCGACGCGCAGAACAATCGCTCGCGCCACAAGATGGAGGGACGCTCCGAGTCCCACAAGAAGGTCCTGGTGCTGGGCGCTGGCATGGTCTCGGCGCCCCTCGTCGAGTGGCTGCATCGCGAGAAGGACGTCAACATCACGGTGTGCTCTCAGGTCAAGGAGGAGGCAGATCGTTTGGCTCAGCAATATGCGGGCGTTGATAGCGTCTACTTGGATGTCAATGAGAGCACAGGACATTTGCAGGAGCTGTGCGGCAAGGCTGATGTGGTGATCTCCCTTTTGCCCTACAGTCTGCATGGAATGATTGCACGCTACTGCGTTGCGGAGCGCACTCACATGGTCACCGCCAGTTATCTGAATGACGAGATTTCCGCTCTTCACGAGGAGGCACGTGCAAACGGAGTCACGATTATGAATGAGGTCGGTTTGGATCCGGGTATTGATCATCTGCTGGCACTCGAGTGCATACACGAGGTGCAGGAGAAGGGCGCCGTCGTTGAGTCCTTTGTCAGCTACTGTGGTGGCTTGCCTGCTCCGGAGCATTCGAATAATGCCCTGCGCTACAAGTTCTCTTGGTCTCCACGTGGAGTGCTGCTCAACACGCTCTCGGCTGCCAAATACCTGAGCCAAGGACAGATTGTGGAAATCTCTGGTGGCGGTGAACTGATGTCCACACCTCGCAGCCTTGACTTTTTGCCCGGTTTTGCCCTCGAGGGTTTCCCCAATCGGGATTCCACCAAGTACGGTTCACTCTATGGCTTAGGACGTGATGTACACACGCTGCTGCGCGGCACCATACGCTACAAAGGCTTCTCGGAATCGATTAAGCCCATGCAGCTGCTGGGTTTGATTGATCCCGAGCCTCATGCTCTGTTGCATCCCAGCGGTCCGGAGGTTACATGGCGTCAGCTGGTCACACATCTGCTGGGAATGTCCGATACGAGTATCTTCTATGAGAATCTGAAGCAGAAGCTGGTCGAGCGTCTGGGCGATGTCGATGGCATTGAGAGTCTGGGACTGCTCGATGAGACGCCTGTGGTGAAGCTGAACTCGCCGCTGGACACGCTGAGTCATTATCTGTCCAAGCGCTTGGCATTCGGTAAGAAATTTTAGAGGTTTCAGATGCTTATTTATTATTTATTGCATATATTTATTTATTTCTAGAACGCGATGAACGTGATTTGGTTGTGCTGCGCCATGAGGTTGGCATTCGTTGGCCCGACGGTCGTCGCGAGGAGCGTGGCATCAATTTTGTGGTCTACGGACAGCCGCAGGGTCACTCGGCCATGGCCATGACCGTGGGAAAACCCGCTGCAATTGCAGCCAAAATGATATTGGACGGTAATGAAAACACAAGTTGTGCAAACTTCAAATGTATATATAAAAATGTATCTATTCTTTTTTTCTGGCAGGTGAGATCCAAGAACGCGGTGTGCTGCTGCCCTTCACACCGGACATCTATCGCCCCATGTTGCAGCGTCTGCGCTCCGAGGGTTTGACTGCCACGGAGACATCCAGATGGCTCAACTAACTTACCTGATTTACCTTTCAAATGCTTTTGTTTGGATTCTACTTTTGTTTATTATTATTTATAAACCTATTTGCTGCCTTGTTGCGTACATCAAACAAAGTTTAGATAAGACTGCACTTTGTTATCGCTATGCAAGTACGTATGATATGTACTTATCATTATCATATTGGTTGAGGAAGGAAAACGATTAAATGATTGCGTTCAAGTTATCTACTACGACATTATGATTAAATGTAACTAATTTGTTGTTTATAAACTACAATTTATGGACTTTGTTGTGCTACCTGCTTTCATTAATAGTTGTCTGAGGCGATAAGACTACCTATTAACTATATAATTTTATAACTTTCATAAAAAATTATGGAGCTGGTAAGGTAAGTATTATTGATAGACAAAAAGAATTCTAGTTGGTACAAAGTTATGTTTGGATTAGGAAATTTACATATTCTATTTTTTTTAATCTTTCCCAGAAAATATGATGATATATTATAAAAATTTCTGAATTCCTTTTATTAGAATTTAAACTTTTGATAAGTGAGAAGTAAATTAAGCAAAAAATTCAATTTAAAAATATTTCACTTTCAAATGTTCAGCTAAGTATGATAATAAAACATTTTTATAACCTGAATATATTTAAGAATTGATTGTTTCACAATAGATCAATCATAATTAATGATTACAAAACATTCGTGGTATTAAAAAATAAGTACAAATTCATATCACACACAGTTCCATATAATTTTTTTTTAACATTTATCAATTGCTAATATTATTCATATTGTGCTATAATTGAAATTATTTCATTACTAGTGAGCCCATAAATAATGCCGGATTATGCCGAAATATTTAGTCAGTCTTGTTAGCATGGCAACTCATTGACGCAAAGGGTTATCACTTATCAGTTTGGACTTGAACTGTTTGGAAATGAATAAATAGATTAGTTAGTTTCTGAATTATACTTGGCAGTATAAATAACGTGATCTATATTTAGTCAAGTGCATATGCGAAATGAGCGTCACAATTCCCACAGTCACATGATGGAATCTGCTGTTATTGATTGAGCTGTTTATGATCCTGTTATATTGTTGTGATGGCTTAAGTGCAGGTTAATCGTTCATTGATAGAAGTTCAATAAAACACAACACCTCATTTCTACGAATCTACATACATATAACATAATCGAACTCCAAAGAGATTGAGGCTATCAGCTCTCGAGAGCTCTAACCAAACCCATGCGTCGCTGCCTGATAACCAATAACCTCTGTCAGCTGTTGTTGTTCTTGGCTGCTGCCGCCGCGCAGTCGACGACGACGCTGACGCAGTTGAGGGCGCTCAATTTTTACAAATTTTAATTCATTCAATGCAAATTCGCTTACGCACACACAAACGTTGAGTGTGCGTAGGCAGACAAATATGTGTATGAGCCTGTGCATGTGTGTGTGCTGGGAGAGACAAAATCCCAAGCGATAAGAACGTGTGCAATGGGATTTGGAAGAGAGAGAGAAAGAGCAAATGACGCCGGCAGCTCAGCCGCAGTCAGCGCTGTAAATTAAGCTCTTGTTGTTGTTGCTTTTGCTGTTGTTCCTTTTGCTTTATTTTTCGGGCTGCGCTCGCACCGGTTGCCCAGTTCAGTTCGTCTTCAGTCTTCAGTCTTGATAATAGTCCCGAGTCAGTCGCATTCGCACTCGCAGTCGCACTTGAATTTGTACTCGGCCGTCTCAAGTGCTCTGTTTTACAGTTATAAATCATAGTATTATGTGTAGTACATTGTATATGCATATCGAATAACGGTTCTTTGCGTGTTTTGCCAGCGAAACGAAGCAGCTGGCAAACGTGGAACTTACAATACAACAGTTCGCATCCGTGTGTGTTTTGTCTCTCTCTGCAGGCGATTATTTAATTTAGCGTGATTGGGCGAGAGGGAGAGAGCAAAAGATAGTGTGTGTGAGAGAGAGAGAGAAGTGCGTGTGCCGGTGAGCCAAACCCACTTTAATTGTGCAATGTGCCAGAACACGTTTTAATCAAAGTCAAAGGTCTTCATTATTACAACTATTATCATCGTAATTAGACGCCCCTAACAAAGTAACTGTGTGACCAGCAAGTTCGACGCTCAGCTGTTATCGCTGCAACAGCAACAACAACAACAATAAGAACAACAAAAAGAAATATTCCAACTGTTAACGAGACTACAACAAGAATTACAAAATGTGTTGCATGCGCTATTTGACGGAGACTCATTTGAGGGGTTTCGAACGTTACAAGGTAAGCATTTAGTTATGTATACCCTGTAATCTACTATGCTAAATACACCACTAAGAAAATAGGTTTAAATTTTCTACACTTTCTATCCCGAAAGTTTCATAACTATCTGCAGAGAAATGTCGAAGTTATACAAAACTTGTCAATATTTCAACTAATACTTTTAACCCTCTATAGGGTAACTTGTAGCAGGAGAGTTCTACTTTTATTTTTGGGTTAGAAGGTCGGGGTTGGTAATACCAATTATATACGGGGGTTCCACTTTAAGCTTTGCGCACGAACATGAAAAATCAATGGATATGCATATTTAAAGCGGCGCATCAATCAATTTCAATTAATTTTATTATACCTTTAGTTATTGTTATCAGTATTACAACCAGTTCCGGTTTATACATATAGGAATATATGTACGAATATGAATAATAGATTTATATACTCGCAGCTATTCTGAGAATTGGGCAACATGAAAAAAGATTTGAGGCTCTTATCACAATTTTTCGCTAGGGAGACTCGCTATGACTAGGCTTGGATCATTCATTCAATTCAATAAACCGGATGGCGATCAAACAAATCTGTTTCGTAAACCCCATAGAAGGCATTGAACTGTCAACATGCATAGCAAACATGTGGCGACTGAGAGATAGTTGGTAAACTCAAGCTGACTGGAATTTGTACTGCAAAGATTAACCTATATGTTATGCATGAAAGAAGATTTCCTACGTATTATATATAGATAGAACTTTAGTAGTGGAAAACTAAGTATATTCTGAACTTATTATTATTTATTGTTAGCATTGTGAAATACAAAAAAAAAGCTTTGAAATTGGAGCACGCATTTTGAAACTGTCTGCTGATAGCTATACTGCATAGATATGTTATAATATGAAGATACTAAAATAAACGAATTTATTTGATAAGTACTATCAGTTTTTTTTTTTTTTTCTTTTGAAAGGGAAACCTTTTTGACGGAAAAGTTATTTTTATTATTGTTTATACTTTTGTTTGTAAATTTTTTTTTATTATGATAAGCAAAGGTTTTAATGTGAGAAGTTTCTATAGACAATATATGATCGATTTGATTTGCATAATTCAAATATTTATTCCTGTGTGAACTTTTCGAAAATTATTTAATCTAATCTTACCATTATGTATTATTTGTTCTCTTTAGTACAGCAGCATAGACACAAGTTTTCTCAGTGTCTATGTTATGCACCCCTTCTGGAATGTCTGCGTGAAAGTGAGTAAATTAATGTTCTATTATGTATTCCAAAGAAATCTTTAAAATTTTGTATGTTCCTAGTATGTTCCCATGTGGATGGCGCCCAATATTCTCACATTTGTGGGATTTCTGATGACCGTCGTGAATTTCATATTGATAGCTTATTACGATTGGAATTTTGATGCTGCCAATGATAAGTCTATAGGCAATACTGTACCCGGTTGGGTATGGACTGTGGCTGCAATTAACATACTAATCTATTATAATTTGGGTGAGTGCTTAGTATCTCACTATAAAACTATAAAACTAATCAATATCGTTGATATATAGATGGCATGGATGGCAAGCAGGCTCGTCGTACGGGGACTAGCGGACCTTTGGGAGAGCTCTTTGATCACGGATTGGATTCCTATTCGGCAGCGCTGATTCCCATCTATATCTTCTCATTATTCGGCACAGTTGATCTGCCGCCAATACGCATGTTTTTCGTTATTTGGAACGTCTTTCTCAACTTTTATTTTACACACGTTGAGAAGTATAATACAGGCGTTATGTTTTTGCCTTGGGGTTACGACTTTACCATGTGGGTGAGTACTAGGAATAAAAGTTTTAAGAGGAAAGTATATCAATACTTCGGATAATTTGGAAATTCTCTTAGATTATTAATCGAGAACTATAAAAGTCTACAAGGCACCTATGAGTGCTTTTAGTTAAGGCTAAATTTCATGATTTCAATATCGAAATGAGATTTCAAATGCTTCTCATATGTTTAAAATACATTAAAGCAAAGGAAAGTATTTTGTCCCAAGCTTTAAAAAGCTTTTCAGATAGCTTTAAACAGCTTTAAGTTGCAAAGAAAATCTCTAGTATTTTATTAATTCAATTATTATATAACATACTACTTTTTGATTAACAGGGAGTCAGCATAATGATGTTTGTCGCCACTCTCGTTGGTCCAGAGATTTATCGCACCAGCTTCTTCGATATAACTATTGCAAACGTGTTCGAAGTGGGACTTATTGGGTCTGGCATGCTTTCCAGCCATCCGATTATTATAAGGAACATCTATTTGTAAGTATTGTAACGTATAAAACTTAAATTACTTGATTGTTTTTAACAAAAATCCTTATACAGATCATACAAAAATAAAACGGGAAGAATGCGTCCACCAATGGAAATGCTCCGTCCATTCTTTGCCTTCGTCTGGCTCTTTGTGATCACCTTGATCTGGTCGTTCTACTCGCGGAATAATGTCATCAATCTTGAACCTCGGGTACTCTGGATGCTTTATGGCACAATCTTTTCAAATATTGCTGTAAGCACATAAAGAATAAACCTCTGGATTTGCATTGTCTAAACTCTTTTCTTGTTGCAGTGCCGTCTAATTGTGGCTCAAATGTCAGATACTCGCTGTGATGCATTCAATATACTTATGTGGCCCTTGGCAGCCACTGTGGGAGTTTGCTGTTTTCCCTGGTATGAAGAGGTCTTCGGCATTGATCTGACGCCTCAAGGAGAACGCTGGCTCGTTCATGGACTGACCATATTCTGCACATTGGCGCACTGGCATTATGGCTATGGAGTGGTAAGAATTATTTTCTAAATATTACTTTATAAACTATCTCACTTTATTGTATTTTTTCGCTTAGGTCACGGAAATGTGTAATCACTTCAATATCAATTGTTTCAAAGTAAGAAAAACTCGCAGCGATTCGGTTGAGAAATTGTTACATTCATCGCAGAATAATAACAAATTGTTGAAAACCCATTGAAAACTAATTGCATACTAACCACAAAATGAAACATCGAAAAAGAAATCAAATCAAATCAACGACAAAAAGGGGTCACCATTTTGTATGTGATATAATAATAATAATATTTATTTGGGTCTCACAAAATTCAATTTCGCCTCGCCAAAAAACTGGTCTACACATATTTTTAAGCGATCCCCATACACAATTCCAAAAGTTCTCATGCGCCGCATAAAATTCTATGGTAAAGTTCATAAAAAAAACAATTCCTACTTTCTAACCTTAGACTAAGTAAATAAATACTAACCAAATACGAGAAATATTTAAGAATGTAAATAGTATTAAGAGCTGCAACCCAAAATGCATGCTTGATGGCCCGAATAACTACTGCATGCTCTGTGAAGTATTATGATAATGATCTCGAGAGTTGGGAGAGATGTTTGCTAAATACAACTTTGCCTTGTAATTCCCTTAGATTAAAAAACAACCAGTCAATGCTGTGCAGGAACTTGCTGATACCAATGGCACGCAACCAGAAACGGAACCCGTTGAGGAAGTGTAGTGAATGGATTCCATTTACCATTATTTTAGGCGCCATTCTTAAGTACAGTTGTGTGTGCAAACTGTTTTTTGTTCTAGGTTAAGTTGAACTCGAACCAAAAATGTAACTGTTAAGTACAAAAGAAAATGAAAGCTTTCATCTATGTGCCTTATTCTAGACCCATCAATGTAGGCAGCAAAAGCTTTCGCACGAAAGCTTTGTTTGGTTGCGTACTTGGTCCGCCAGAGGGCGTCTGTTTCTGAACTGTTTGTGCTGAATAAATTTCATAAATTGTAAAATGAATTTTGACGTTTTTCTATTAAATATTATAAAATAAATTTAATTTTCTATGAAATTTTAAACAATAAATTGAATTTTACGTTGTTTTTCATTATATATTAAATAAGTTTGGTTTGTCTGATGATATTAAGAATGCAAGCTGTAAAAATGTTTTTATGTTCTTAACTTTTCATACAGATAGAAACTATTATTTATTGAAATTACATTAATCTTAAGTTAAATTTGCATTTACATTATTTTATGCTATAGCTGCAAGAACATTTCATCTAACAACAGAAAAGTATCTCTGAATTTCGAAACTTTAATGTTTAAGGAAATAGATTAGGAAATTATCGGAAGTCGATTAATGGTTCTCTTGCGTTTACTTTAATTAATATGTTAATTAGCATACTCAATTGTTGACAGCATTAAGGTGAGTGGAAAATTCTTTACAATATTCTAACGCAATTCGGTTTCAAAAGTTGCTGTCAGCATTTGAAGCCTGTTATTGTCACGTAGCGCATCCATTTCTCTTTTGAGCTGTATCTGGCCGGCGGGCGCAGCGACCCGCTTCTGTCAGCGCCAACAAATTATATCAACGTTGACCTCCGTTTATCCCCCAAACCTAGTATTTCCCATTTCCCCACCCTCTCCGCTTTTCTTTTGTGGAATATCTATTTATATATTTCAACACTTTTGCTATGCTTTTTTATTGGCATTGCATTTAGAAAGTGATTTGGCACATATGTACATATGTATGTATATACATATGTAAAGTATTACACAAACACACGAACACACACATGCAACACACACACACACGTTCGCACACACACACTTCAGCTAATGCACACACCGTTCTTTAGGTCCTTAGCCTAACGCTTTTTTTGCATTCACGTCACGCATTGTTGTGGTCGTTATTATATTTGATGCCCTTCTACTTACACACATTGAGCAGCTCGAAACGTTTAAAGGGATATTTTAACTTTGTGTAAACCTCAATGTGGGCGTGGCGCGGGGATGGCGGAAAATGGTTAAGATTGCGAAACTGCGGAGGCGGCAAATACGAGCTGCTGTAGATCACGTAAACTCAGCGAGGGTCCAATCCAATATTCTAGAATTCCAACTCAAAGCTGCTCTGCATATCTGCAGTTGTCCGATTTGTGAATTCCAAATACTCTTTAGCTAAGTAGGGGGAATTTTCTTTTATTTTAGTGTCAGTCACTATTAAGGGAAGCAGAGCTGAATAAATTGATGTATTTAAAGTTTATGTAAGGCAATCGAAATGATTTTAATGGAAAAAGCCAGAAGGCTTTAGTCGCTCTGTCTCATCTTATTGCAAATAAGGATTATTTATTTATTATTTCAATAAAATAATAATAATATACAGGTATACATGAATTTATCTGCCATGTTTTGATGTTAAAATTTCTGCATTTTTTTTAGTGAACAAATTTAAATTTCTAGTGTAAAGCTAACTTATTCTATGTCTAAATAAAAAGAATTTTTACGATTTCCTAAACAGAAATAATGATTAGAATCTTTACTACTACTATATTTGTGATTCTATAGTTTTAGTTAGTTTTTTGAAGATTTGTCAAGAAAGAAAAAAACAAACAAATAGATTTCATTTTTACGAATTCATATACAATAGTCATTTGCAAAAATATATGTGACCCAAAAATGCAGGTTTTACCTTTATGTAGACTTTTTATTTACAAAAATATGTATGTCCAAAAAAATACAAATTTTTTTTTTTTTTTTAGGAATTTATATACAATATTTATTGCGAAAATATGTGTGATATATGATTACAATTTCAAATATTTAATTGAATTATGGTTTATATGCAAATACAGAATGTTTTCTTATACCAATGTATTTGTAGTATCAAATTATATGAATTAATTTTTTATGTAATTATTATCAACACAAAATAAAGCTTTTTTTTTTGTTAAGAACGATTTCAGGCTTTTCAAATGTTAAGCTTAAATTGAGTTTGCTTTCTGTTATGAATTTTGTTTTTAGATGCTAAGTCGATGAATTTAAAATTTGTTGCCATTTAATATTGACATTAAAAGAAGGAGAAAATAAAGTTATGTAGCTTTGTTTGCCAAGATAAAAAATTATTTAAAAGCACTCCCATAGCCAGTGCTTGATGAAAATGTTAATAAATTTGAAATAAAGTGGCTTAAACTATATATGGGCATTTCCACAGAAAGGTCCACCGCGACCAAAAAATTAAAAGTTCTTGAAAATGATATTTTCCAACATGGTTACATAAAGAAATATTCAAATTTAATAAACTTGAAAAAATTTTGCATTTATCATTTATAGATTTCAAAATATTCGAATGCAAAGTCCCGCAAACGCACCTGTTGGGATTATGATGTTTGTAGGGCATATTTTGTTTTGATAACAACTTCTAAAATAAATGCGTTATGCTTTGTCTTTTGCTTTGTAAAATCATTTGAAGATTGCAAGAAACGAAAGAGAACGCAAAAAGTAACATGGGATCATCAATAACGGTAAAAATTTTGATTTGCTTTATCACTTATTTCAATGTCCCGTGCGCGACCGAAAAACAACATTTCTTATCAGTAAATCCAAATCACTTGCTCGAATTGCATCAAATTTTTTTTGCAAACAGAGTTTATGCGCGCAGTAAATATATAAAAAAATTTGGAGAAAAAAATATTTGTATTTTTGGTGATCATTTAAAGTTTGTCCCGTGCGCGACCGTAAGTACACAACATAAGTACCAACTTATTCCTCTCTCTTATTTACACAATATGAATGATGGAGTAAGTTGGCAGCATTGGCGCAAAATTAACAAGTAAGAAAGCTACAGTCGAGTGTGCTCGACTGTGAGATACCCGCTACCCATTTTGAAAAAGCAATATATTTTGCGGTATTATTCTCAAAATATACCAAATATACTACAAAAATACTAAAAATATATACCAACTGGTATATATGGTATATCGATATAGTACCGCATTCAAAATATACCATAGACTGCACAATATACCAGATTGTCGGTCAAAGCAACTCAGACCCCTAGTAAGTAGGTGTATTTGCACATACAAAAGTATTTCTTTAATAACTTCCACAATTTTAGTCTGATCGCAACCAAATTTTTAGGAATCATAACTATTATAGTTATTATTCTATATACCAAAATACGCAACTCTAGCTATAAAATTACGGTTGTTATTCAATTTTGTTGATTTGCGGGGGCGGAAGTGGGCGTGGCAAAAATTTGAAACAAATCTGATCTGTGTGCAAACATAACAAATGCTGTCGAAAAAAAATTATAGCTCTATCTCTTATAGTCTCTGAGATCTAGGTGTTCATACGGACAGACACGCAGACGGACAGATCGTCTCGGCTGTTGACGCTGATCATGAATATATATACTTTATGGGGTCGGAGATGCCTCGTTCTACCTGTTACATACATTTCCTGTCGGCACAAAGTTATAATACCCTTCTACCCTATGGGTAGCGGGTATAAAAATATTGGCGGTAAAAATGTCCCGTGCGCGATGTCCCGTGCGAATTTACATCAAATTGAATTAAAAAAAAAATACAAGTCGTTTTTGAAAAAAATTATAACCTTCTTAAAGAGGCATCAATGCACAAAAATTTAAAATTAGTTGCATTAAAATATTGCCTCTGGATTCGCTGAAATTTGCGTTTGAATTGGTTGACCTCTTAAACCACTTCCGTTTTGTGTCCCGTGCGAATCACTTGACTTTTGCAATTATCTTCTGAATGAAAAAATACCCAACATCAGTCTTTGCACCAATGAAAGAGCTAAGAAAATGCAATACATTAAGCGTTTCAGTTGAAAAAAAAAACGTTTCCTTCTTACCGGGTTTTTACTTTGAACGCGTACGAATGTCCCGTGCGCGATTTTGGAAATGCCCATATACATATATATTTTCTTAAAAGTGCAGCAAGTTGAATAAGAAAAAAAGTCAGTGTATGTGTGTAAATAAATTGAGTCATAAATTTGTTTTATAAGCACAAAAGACAGGCCATTTGGCTTGTGGACGATTTAATGAGTACCTTAGAGTAGAAACTCTGTACATGATGTAGATACCCATACATATATGCATGTATGTGTGGGTGTGTGTGTCGATCCTCCCACTAAAGTGATGGTTCATTTGTCTTTATTTAGTCGCGAGGCACAAAATGGTCGCTTGGAGGCTGCATTTATTGACAATAAATAGGTCATAAATAAGGCACATCGAGCGAAGCCAGCGAGTGGTTTGAGTTGACAATGGAACACACATTTTAAAGAACAAACTAAGTGGTATACCATATACATATATATATATATATAGGAGGGCGTGTACGAGGCGTGGGAGCGAGGGGGGCGGGGCAAGTTTAAGGTAGCTGAAAGTAAAAAACAAAAAAACTTCAAAGCGGAAGTTGCACAGCATTTGCCTTTATTTTTTGTCCTCTCGTCGTATGGCGTTTTTTGGGGAGAAGGAGGCGGTTCTTTGATGAATGGGCGTGGCACACACACCCTCACACACACACACACAGAGCGCTGGCAAGTGCACTTGAAAACAAAAAGCGTAAAGTTATTAAAGGTTTTTGCGCTTTGTGTGCGCCTTTCATGTCACTTACACTTTTTCTCTAATACACACACACACACTCTCATACTTTTACACATGTCTCAAACGAACAGGCCAGGCTTTTATGTGTGCCCCAAGGAAGCGACGGGGGGAGTAAAGGAGGAGGGAGGTAAGGCGAACGGAAGCCCGGCCTGACTGTAATCTTGAAGACGCTTTGCATATATAGAGTTCAGTTTTTTTTTTTTTTTTTGGTAGTCGCTTTCTACTTCTTTCACTTGAAGCGTGCGGCAAATTCAATTTGAAATTTCCAAATGTTTTTTTCCGAAAATTACATTTTTTATGAAGGGTGCCAAAGTTCACGGTGCGTGTCAACCGATGAATGGAAGCGCCATCGTTTTCTGCTGTTGCTGCTGCTGCTTTGAATGATGCATCTTGGGTAGCAGCAAAATCGACAGCAAGCGAGCAAAGAGAACAAGAAACGATGAGGAGGAAAACAAAACAACAAATGTCAAGTAAATGAATATTTTATTGCCCTGGCTGGTGGCATCAGGCAACAACAACAACAACTGCAAAAGGAGCTAGAGCGTTCTTTGGAGCTAAAAACGCTACCGAAATTGGCTTCCCGCTGTGTGCATTGAGTTTACTCTGTAGCCGCGATGGGAGAGCATCCCGATAAAGGAAAGAAAAAGTGCGTGCCAACATCCCAGCATCTCACAGCATCTCACAGCATCAGCATCAGCATCTTACCTGCATGCCCCAAATATGAATATTTATAAACGTATGAAATATAATATAACATACACACACACTCCTTTATTTGATGCGTCGTTTTGTCGATGGCATGAGCTGTGACTAGTTCATTTATTATATAGCATGTCCTTCATATCCCATTGAATTCATAAAGTATTCAAGTCTTTATTTAAATACGTGTATTTTAGACTTTTACCAAATTCAAAATATTAAGTGGAAGCCTGACTTTCTTATTCATTTATAACTCAATCTGTGTGTTTCTAGTGTCTTACTTTACATCATTTGATTTATGATCAATAACTAAATCTGTTAAATTTAATTTAATTTAATTATTTGTTCTTTATCTTCTTAATGCAAAAACAAGATAGAAACAAGAAATGTATTTATCTCATTTGTGAGTATTAACATGTCCTTTATATTTTACTGAATTTATGAAGTATTCAAATTAAAACTTTTATATTTCAAACATTTACTACTTTAAATATTGAGTGAACTTCAGCTGTTTTGAATATCTGATACATGTGAAATTATCTTTTACTTTTCCATATGCAGTATTTTGGTTTATTTCTGTCTGTTTCTATTTAATTTTAAATTAAAAGTAATTATTTAAAACATTACTTACTACGGGTCTTAGTTGCTTTGGCTGACAATCTGGTATTTTTTGCATTCTATGGTATATTTCGAGTGTAGTACTTCATCAAATACCCAATATAGTCTTTGATATATTTTTTTTTATAATTTTGTGGTATATTAATTCGGTATATTTCGAGTTTAGTATTTTACCAAATATAGTCTTTGGTATATTTTAGTATATTTGAGATAGTATATTTTAAGAAAAAGCTTTTTTTTTGTTTTTGAATTTTCTGATAGTAAACTTTTTTTTATCGTTACTATTACAATTGATAACTTATAGTTAATTCACAAATGTAACTAAAGTTAGAACTCTGCTCTAGAAACTAAACCTTAAAGATGGTAAAATTTCTTACAATCTTCCCTTAAACATTTGCATCAACATTTTTGCATTTGCAATTTTTAAGCACTGATCAATTTTCATTCAATGCTCATAATCTGCTTTTGTTGAAACAAATTTAAGAAAGTGTGAAATTAAATTTAATTGTTAATTTAAGTTTCTGAAAGGTTTTCCCGTTTCTTAACTTAATTTTAACTGCACTTTATTTGCCAGCAATTTAGAATTTTATTAATTTTCCTGTGTGACACTTTCCTCTTTATTCGTTTAAGAGTGCCATTGATATTAAACGCACCCCTTTATTTCAAATGTATTTTGTACTTACACAATTATTGCAATATTTTTAATGTGCAGAGCAGTAATAATTAGAGAAGACTCTTAAATCATACTTTGCAGAACTACGCTTAAAAAAGGGGGGAAAACAGACATTTGCAAGTGAATCGAATCAAAGTTAAACTTAACTTGATTTCCACTTGAATGTGGCGATAAACATATGTGCTGTTTATGCTTACCGTGAAGTAAGACATATGCGCACGAGCGCACACACACACACACACAAACACACACGCATACGCAGAGTTGGAATATTCACATTTTATAGCATACTTTTTCGCGTTGTGTTTGCCGTCTATGACTGTGGCAAAAGTGACATTGAGCTGTCGGTGTCCCCAAGAGTTAAAGCTGTCTTTATGTGTATGTGTGTGTGGGAAGGTGAACTCTGCGTGTGCGTATGTGTGTGTGTGTGTGTGTGTGAGGGCATGTTAAAATTCATTTGTCAAAAGGATTACCATGGTAATAGGGTTTTAAGCATATATCCTGGCAGCATTTCGTATTTTTTTTTCTGTTTTCCGCTCGTCTCGTATTTTTGTTACCGCCGTTTGTCATTTGCCTTTGTTTTCCTGGTTTTTCACTGAGGTGGGGAGGGTAGGGGAAAAGCACTTTTCCGTCCATACGTCGTGGCTAATTAAAAACATGGCGTTAAACAATTATGTCAGGCATTTGTAATGCTCAGCCACGTACGTTGGGCTTTTCCACCTTGTCTTCTTGCCACCTTGCCACCTTGCCACCTTACCGTGCCTGCCACTTGGTCAGACCTTGAGGTTGGTGGCATTGGCTTGCGGAAAACATTTGCCAAGCTGCTAATAAATTGACTGCAATCAAAGTTGTCATAAGTTCAGCCCACGCATGCTGTGAGGAGGATATCGAGCACTGCACTGTGGGATAAAGGACAGTTTTGAAGAGTATTATCATTATGTTATACTTTATATTTTATATTTTATTTTATAGATGACATAATATAATAAGCCAACATAAGTAAAGCTATTCAATAACTAATTTATAAGAATAAAACCAGGCTAGACATTTCCGGTCTTAATAGATTTTATATTACTATTATTATATTATTATTATTATTATTATTATTATTATTATTATTATTATTATTATTATTATTATTATTATATTAAATTATATATTATTTTACATTATTATAATTATATTCCATTTATAGCTCAAGCTAGAACAATTCCTTAAGTATAAAGAAAATATTTGTTTTTGTACATACAGAGAGAATTTTTATTGATTTGGGATACAAAAGCTTTATGCATCTTCACAAAATACTTTAGTTACAAAATTTATGTTACAAAAATTTGGCAGTCTTTAAGATACTAAAAACATATGAGTTTTATTTCAACAAACATTTTTCTTTTCTTACCTTTAAAACGTAACTTCAGTACCCTGAATTTGCGAAATGTTTTTGAAGAAGTGAAATTTACTCCATGGTGTAGTGTTAACTGGAGTCACGTGCAATATGGTAGGAGTGTCAAGCAGATGGAGATAGACAGAGAATGTGGGAGTCGCTCATGCCAAAGTGTCAAATGACATCTTAATACCCAAATACAAAAAAAGCGAGCAATTTGCAAATAAGAATGGACAACTGTGGCATACCCGGTATTTAGATTATTGGCAATTTAATATTTATTTAAATAAAAGTAGAGAAATGAATTACAATTTAAAATTGAGAATTAATAGATTTTTAATTTATAATTTTTTCTTTTTAATATTTATTTAGTTAAATTAGTTATAACACCAACATTTATTTTTCATTCAACATCTGCAACTTATTTTAGTTATGGAAAATGCTTTATGCTTCTATTCTTCAGTTGAAAATCAAATTACTAAGTAATTGGTGTTTTTGTTAATTTTTACTTTTTAAACAATTTCAATTTCAAAATTACAACAAAATTGCGAATGAAAGTTAATGCTTTTGAAGCTCTTCAAGTTCTCTCTTCATGTTGATTTCATATATAATTAAAAACTAAAAAATACTTGTTCAACATTTCTAAATTTTAAAATAAAGCTTGTAGCGATAGATGAATAAGTTTTTGCTACAAACAGAAAGTCAACTCTTGTTGCTGACATTTATAAAAATATTTTACTTTTTGTATGTTAAAAAATAAATATAATTAAAACTTGTGCTGTTGTAATATGTTTAAAAAGTTTAAAATTTAATACAAGGTCACTATAACTCTTAGCTTAAATGCTTACCAGGAATATAAAAAACAAGCAAGAAAGCTGCAGTTGAGTGGGTTCGACTGTGGAATACCCGATACCCATTTTTAATAAAACCATGCTGTACAAATATACCAAATTAATATACCGAAAAAATACGATAATGTACCGAATACTATTTTTGGTATAACGATGCAGTGTTGAATTCAAAATTTAACATGTAGTATTCCAAGAATAAACCAAATTAATATACCGAAAAAATACTTAAATATACCAAAGACTGCACTTGGTATATCGGTGCAATACTACATTAAATGTATATCATGCAATATTCTAATAATATAGCAAATAAATATACCTAAAAATACTAAAACATACCTTAGACCATATTTGGTATATCGGTGTATTGCTGCATTCAGTATTCTAAAATATACCAAATTAATATACCGAACAAATTCTAAAATGTTATAAAGACTATATGTATTTGTTATATCAATATATTAATACATTTAAAATATTCCATGGAAAATAAAATATACCAGATTGCTATAACATACAAAAGTATTTCTTAAATATAGTAAAAAGTCTTTCTTAATAATGTCTCCTTCTGTCTGTTATTTACATTACCTGCTGTCCCAAAGTTATAATACCCCTCTACTCTATGGATAGCGGGTATAAAAAGAAAGCGACAGCAAACCAATACGACATTGTCCTTTTTTTTGTATGTAAGTATGTGTGTGTGTGTGTGTGAGTCCTTAAGATGATGCTGGTTAGGCCAGCATGTGGCATGTGTCGTCATCATCGTCATCGTCACCATCTTACCAACTTACACTTTATTCTCTGACCAACGATGCGAAAATGTACAAATTGTTGTGATTTATTTTAACAGATTTTTTTTTTGTTAACCCAACTCCAAGTTGACTCACACACAAACACACACACACACAGAAACATAGATGAAGGCTCTTCGACTGCTCTGTGGCATTTGCTCTATTGATGAATATGCTGGCTCAAGAAGGGGGAGGAGGTGGAATGAGGGGCCTTGGAAGTTTGCGATGCGCGCGTGACAATGCGCCAATATGTGGTCAAGTAGTGCGCACGGCTGAGCTGCTGTTCCAGTATCCAGGACCAGGAGCAGTCAATTTATGGACCAACAAGCACCACAATGAGGCAAACTTAACGTTAACAGGTTTAACCAAGCTAAGGACAACTCAACGCAACTCAACTCAACTGACATGAGTGTTAAGCTAGGCGACTGCGATTCGATTCTCTCTCATCATTCCTCCCTCATCATTAGTGAGCCATACTTGAGTCCGACGTCGGCAGACGATTGATTTGGCTGATAGATTTTGCCTTCTGCCTTCCCTTGGCAACCTCTTCAGTTTGTGGAGTATCTGGACTAGTGGATACTCGTTGCATGTTCCATGACAACCTCCATCGACGTCGTTAGCTATAAATTAAAGCGTTTTTGGCTTAGCTCGTAATTACATTGTTTAACACAGCTCGGCAAAAAAGGGGTTCGACATTCGGTTTATTTCACGGTCGACAAAACCACTTCACTTCCCTTTACCTCCCTTTACTTAACTTTACTTCACTCCTCTCCACTTTAACTCCACAAAACCGTAACTCTCGAGCACTTGAAACTTCTTTGAACTTGACAACATCTGCAACAATGTGCCACATACTTTTCCTACCTCAAAAGTCTTCAGTTACATTTGATTATTCGTTGCGTTTGCTAAGCTTTTAATTTTGGGTATTGTTGATCGAAGTTAGTCAAAGATTTGCACGAAATTCATTTCGGAATTTTGGGAAAATTTAACTAAATTAAGTTTCTTGCTTTCTTAATAAATACTTAATTCTTTTTTATATAAAATTCACTTTTTTCTGATATTTCTAAGAATAAAGAGAAATGTATATAAATGTAATTATAAAATATAATATATTTTGGATCGAAGTTATATATGAAATCCTTTGCCAATTGAAGTCAACTTTGGAAAGACCTTTTAAAAACCTTTCCAAATTTATTTTCATTATTTGTTTTGTACACATTTGCTTTTATACCCTCTACCCAGGATATTATAACTTTGTACCTGCAGGAAATTTTTACAACAATAAGAATCAGGTGTTGTTTATTTAAGAAGTTATTTACAAAATAATCTCGTATGCCAAAAACGCCTTATGAAATCGAGTCTTAATTGCTTTGGCTGACAATATGCTATATTTTGTGCTCTATGGTATATTTTTAAAGAAGTACTATATCAACTATAATCTACGTCTTATTTAAGTATATTGCGGTATATTTTGGTATATTTGTAGGATATGTTTGTGTCAAAAATGGGTAGCGGGTATCTCACAGTCGAGCAGACTCTAATGTAGCTTTTCAACTTGTTTCTTTGTACTTTTCACCATCCACAATTTTATTAGATTTTGATTTATTTTAGTATAGAAACTTTGTTTAAGAACAAAATACATTCAAAGGTCACATATTTTTAGAGATGCTTATATATTTTATATAACATATATACATTCTCTAATTTTAATCATCTGTCTATTTTAAAAAGTATTTGATATACTTGTACATATATTACGTATACGTACAGTGTGCTTGTGTAATATATATGTATGTGGTGAAAATTCATAAATTTCTTTAGGTTACTTAAGAAATTAAAAAATTTTTTTATTATCTAAAATTTTGATAAGTTATTGCGAATTACATTTATATATTTTTGAGGAAAATTGGAGGAAAATATTATACAAAATATTGATTTATATTGAGTATATTTTGTTTAATTTCTCCAATTTATTGTCTAGCAGTTCGTACATAACACAAGAAATTAATGTAAAGCAAAAGCAGTTCAATTCTATTTAATTATTAGCCAAAACTCAGCTTTAAATAAAGATGCATTTTGATAATTTCTTTAATATTTCAAACAGCGATTGAGCTTAAGACAGAAGAAAAACTATTGTATTACCTCTTTTTGGACACATAAATATATAGTTTATTTTTTGGTTAAATTCTATAAACTTCGGTATCAAGGTCAGTCATTCAAGTGTCACAAGTCAAGTGCTAAAAATAAAACACTAAAAAAAAAAAAAATAATAAAACAAAGAAAAACCGTAAAGAAAAGAAAAAGTGCTAAGAAAATTTCATTTCCAAATTGCACCCTAGTGACACATTTGGAAACCAATCCAGGACAACTACCCCGATTGTTCCACCTTCATGCTCACGCTCCTCTAGATGCTGATGGTGATGCTGCTCCAGATCCAGATCCATTCCCATATTGCAAACCAGGCAGCGTCACCTACGCTCCCAAGACAATTGGTAGGAGAAGAAAAAGTTTTGTGTCGAACGCGACGTTTTCCGCATTTCCATTGCGAGAGAAGACGAGTTTTTCATTGTTTTTCTTACGACTCATTTCACGTTTTAATTCCTAGAATCCTCGACGGCGGCGACTTTCTGCATCATTTGACACGACAAATTTGCCAAAGCAGCTGGGCTGGGCAAAAGTTCACTTGGGCGTGGCAAAATGAATGTGATAGAGTGGTGAGGGGAAGAGGGGGAGGTGTGTCAAGGAGTTGCGTGTGTTGCAACAGACGCAAGCCGGATCTCAAAATATTTGTCTTGGCATAGCACTAAAAACCAAATTGCTTGGCCCACTAAGTGTTCAATTACCGAGAACTACGTCAAGCTCACACAGAATGATGAAGATGATGACAGTTGCGGGTGCGGGGGATGGGTCGAAAGGAAGGAAAGGGAGGGGGTGGGGGACTATGCCAGGTCATAGGCAAAACGCTGATGGCCCACATTGATAGCAGCTGCGATTGATGGATGCGTCCTGGTTTCGAGCTCATCGCTCGATGGGTTTGGCGGTGTGTCCAGCCAGCAAACAGAGGAGAAGAATTGGTTTAAATTTTATTTATGAGCTGCCATCAAATCAGCATAAGTAGGTTAAACGCAAATGTCAATCGTAAATTCGCTGACTTCGTTCCGTAAAGCGTCAAATAAATTAAATTGTCGCGTTTCACAGCTGAGCTGAAATGCTAACCAAAGTACGTGCCCTCCAGTTGACAACGAATCCTGCAATCTAACAGCGTCACAGCATCCTAGCGTCCAGCATCCTAGCATCATCATTCGCATCCCTCGACATCCGCAATATTTCATAAACTTGAGAGCTTGGCGAATGGGCGTGTCTTTCGCTCATAGAATTAGCTAATGCTGACATAGTTACAATGAATGGCATAATCCCAGAATGTCGTTTGCTTAGCCGCTCCATCCCCTTCCTCACTCCCCTCTTGTGGCAGCCAAATACAACAAATGTCCCACAAGGAATGAGGCAATGCTAATTTGCAGCCTATTGACCGGGAAGACTTCTTGACTTGACTATAGGACCTCTTAACGTATCTTCATATGTTATAGGATTTGAGTACAGAACTTTTTAAAGTACCATTAAATGTTGTAGAACTTGTCTATAATTCAAAGTCTGTTAATATATTATAGAACTTGACTGTAAGACCTTTTTTAAAGTATCCTAATAAGTTTTAGTACTTTTCTATAAGAACTTTTACAGTATCGTAATATGCTAAACTTTTAAGAGAGTCATCTTTAAAATAAATTGTTCGGCTGAAAACAACATTTTTTAGCGATAATCTGGACATAAATTGTTAAGATTGAGTTTCAGAATTATTTAAGAGTAAAAAAAATTTGGTTGAACTGAAGAATGTTCTCTGCGTATTATAAGAAATGTAATATAAAAAAGTAATATAAAAAGATTCACTTTTCCTAGTATTCAATAAATGTCCTCAAAAAGTAATGTAATACCCTTTAATGGTATATTAAAATACTATAATATACTTAGAGTCCTTTTTTAATACTTGCTTCCGATATTTTTTACCCTTATCAAATGTTAATCATTGCGCACTTTACTGTCATTACTTTGTATACATACTTGTAAATATTATTAAGTTTTTTAATATTATATTATATTTATATTTATTAATAAAAAGTCAGTCAGTTCATTGGAAACCATCGTCTAAAATAAAAAGTATTAAGCATTCCATTTTTTATCTCGCATTCAATAATATTACATAATTATTTATTATCCACAAAAGTTGTGTCTAGCTTTAATTTAACTTTCTTTATTTACAAACTCATTCTTGCGGTCATTTGCAGTCTGTAAACATGATCAAACATTTTGTTGAACCCTTTTTGTGTTACGTACACACGATGTATAGTATGTATATTGACCTTATCATTGAGTGGGCTGCAAAATGGACACATAAGTTCAAATGTATCTATAAGATACTTTACATTTTATGCACTTCCACAAACTTGACGATTGCTTGAAATTTGACAGATATCTAACATACTTATGCTTAACAACTCAAATAAAATGCCATTTTCCTGCCAATGTGTTCCACTGACTGACTGACTGACTAAAGCAAACCCAAAACCAAACCGAGAACCGAGAACCGAACCGAAAACTAAACAAAAGAGCAACGAAAAGAGTTTTTTCTTCTTTGTGGTGAAGCGGTGGAGGGAGGGGGACGGCAACAGTATCCATTCTCTAGGGCGGTGCAAAGGTCGGCAACCGGCGAGGCAAAGGCTCCATTCAATAACTTACACACACACAAACACACACGCGCGCTGTGTAATGTGCATGGGCAGAGCGAACTGAAGCAAACAAATATTTATAAATGCGCAAATAGAAGAGATAACACATACACCCTCACACACACACACTCGCTCACATGCATACACTACCCAGCAAGCAAAGTTAGGAGGGCTCTAAATTATGTGTCCAAAAAGAGCCGATTTTAAGAGTGTTTTCTGAGTAGGCACATAAATAAGATCGTTTTCGGAGCGCAATCAGTGCATTCTAAACATCGACTCATAAAATGGTCTATTGTCTGAGCATATTCGGAGTTAAGTTAAGTAAGAACTGAGTTAAAACAGCGCTTAAAATAACGGAATGCAGATTTGCGATAATCGAGATCACAAAACATTTATTTAGTTTCTGCATTACGTGCCTTGCAAGTCGGTCGTGATTAGTGAACAATTAAAATTTAAAATATACGTTAAGTTAATAATGCTAAGTTCTTCATAAAACTGTGAATTTGAAATCCTAACTTTATAATATTTCAATTATTTTTAAATTTTTCTTCAAATTCTTTATATTTTTCTAATATTGTAATTTGTTGAATTAAATAAAAATTATATAAAGATCAATTTATCCACACGATTGTATAAACCAAAACGAGTCCGATAAGAATTTTTTCGGTGCGATTTAAGTGCCTAAAAATTATACTTTTATGAGTATTTTCTGAGCGTTTTCAATGCTTGATTAGGAGGGTGAAAGCACTTATTTCTGTGTCAAAAAAGAGTCATATTAGACTCAGAAATTGCCCTCTTAAAGTGCGACCGTTTTCACGGAAAAAAACGCTCTTTCCGGACTCTTTTTTGGGCACTTTATGATGTAAAATGCTCATAAAAAACTATCAGAAAACTGTCAGAAAACGTTCAAATTGCTTGCTGGGTAATACAGAGAGCCGCTCACTTTGCCGGGCAAAAGCATTCGAGATTCGATTTCGCATCATCGTGGAGTCGTTGACGACGGCTCGACGCTTTCATTCATTCATTCATTCAACAGCAGCAGTAACAACAACAACTACAAAGCAACAACAACAACGAGAAGTTACATTTTTATTGCTTGGCATGGAGCATATGAAAGCGCCGCCAACGCCATACCCACACATACGCTCGCACATACACATCCCAATCCTTCCGCATGTGAAACTTTACTGTGCTTTCTTCATACTTTTTCTCTCCTTCCTGACAGAAAAAAAACGCGCAGGCAGCCAAATAAAAAGGACTACCAAAGCGAATGGATGTGGAAAGGATTGCTTGCGCAGGAAAGAAATATATTTTTCCGATATTTTAACATGAATTTTGCATATTGTTAATTTTGCCTTTCAACTGAAGCAGCAGCAGCAGCCAGGAAGCTTCAGACAGACAGACAATCGTTTCTTTTACGCGGTGGGTGGTGCTTTTTCATAGCATTTAGCTTCTGTTTGTGCACAATATTAAAGTGCATATGCACAACGCACGCACACACACTTTCAGTTGATCAGCTTGTCCGCTGCAAAGACGATAGGCGATACATGAGGTATTTTTGCACTTTGGTATATTTCTGTTTTGTCTATCATTTATCGGAATTTTTGCAGTTTTTTTCGGCAGTTATGGTGATCGCGTCGTCGTGTTCGGCTGTCATATTGACAAGTGTCGTATCGTAAATTACAATAATTATACGAATTGTTATTGCTGCTGGTAAAGTGCAAGTGTTTCGCGTTGTTAAATGTAAATGAGCAAGTGCGGGTTGGGTGTGAAAATGTGTTTATGCAAAATGTGTGCGTCGTGTTTCTTACTTATGCTTCGGGGCAGCAGCAGCAGCAATAACTAATACAAGTGTACAAGCAGGACAAGTGAAAATCAGACCATGCTTGCGTGTGCTTGTGCGTGTGTGTAATTAAATTAAATTCTTGCAATTGAATTATTGTATTTTACACAATGCATGTACAATAAAACAATTTTGCATATCTAAATACATGAAAACACATAAATGCAAGAGCAAGTAAACTTTTCCTTTTGCACAAATTTTTTCAGCACGTCAACTTTTTTTTGTGTGCTTGTGTGACAGAATAACGGAATTAGATGTCACACATTTTGGCGTTTGCAGAACAGCAAGAAGTGAAAGCAATGCAAGTACTTTCATTTATTATATGAGTTGGAAGCAATTATTATTATTATTAAAGAGAAATTACGTCGTTCGGTTTGCTTAAATTTTCATAAAATGCATAATGCGCAATAGAGTGTGTAGAAGGACTGTTTTCTTCATTGGTATGTCTGCATACTCCCATTTGTACCATTAAGTAAGAGCGAGATGTCCACAGTATGTTACAAGAAGAAGCGCTGCTGGCGAGTATCAGCAGCCAAAAAGAGACAAAGACTGCGAATCTATTAGTTAACGGACAAAGCGCAATAAGGAATCTAAGCTAATGCAAGTTAGACAAATGCATATGATCAAAAAAAGTATTTGTATTTTTGTATTTGCGGCGCATCTGACTCGCGCTCTTTAATTTTAAGAGAGTGCAAAGGGTTGCCGTATCTGTTTCTTAATGCTTATAATCATGGGACGCTCTTAATTTATGGCAAAGTGCTTGTAAAGGTGCTCTCTTAAAACTGAAGAGTTTGTTTATTGAATTTATGTGACACGAAAATGCAATTTAATAATTAATAAAGCTTATTTTTTAATGTGTTCATATGTTGTACAACACGTATTAATAATTATACTTAGAGTAAACGGTGCCTATTTGGCTAATTAAAGGTTATGACACACTCGACTTCCACTGCTCTCGTTATGTATTCGTCTGCGTGTCTGTCCCTGTGTGTGGGAGAATTTTATACGTATGTCATACATGTATGTACATATATGTATGTATTTGCTAGCTGCGTGCTGTTATCTTTGTGTATAAGAAATTTGTCTAATATTTCAGCTGCAGCATGTGGTTGTGTTGTTGTTTTGCTTAAGTTAGAGCTGCTTGTTGTGTGTGGTCCTTCTACTGTGGTCTTTCTGCCGTTGCCTCACTGGCCTTTCACATTTGACAAACCGCTTAACCTTAACCTTAGCTTAGTTTCAGTATGGAGCTTATGCATATTTCATTTAGCATTACTCATTTTATAGTAGCTGGCTAGCAGTGTAGTTGTTGTTGTAGTAGAGTGGCTAATGCTATATTACAACAACAACTGGCCAAAATGACTAATGGGCATCGGACAGGAAGAGGATGGAGGCGTTGCAGTTGCAGCAGCAGCAGCAGCTGCATGGCTTGATAAACATTTGTTTAACATGACCATTAAGACAAGTCAAACTGCAAACGCACACGCACACAACACAAACACACGCAACACTCTCACACACACACACACACACACATGTAGAGACAGTCATTTGGCACACTCACATAGTAATAAGTAACAAACTACAGACACGATTACAACCAAATGACACAGAAAATCACTCCCGCCCGTTATGTATTTGTATGCCTTGTGTGTGTGTGTGTGTGTGTGTGTGTGTGTGTGTGTGTGTGTGTAGATGTTCGGGTTTTGTTTGGTTCATATGTATGGGAAGTAAATTAGCCTAGTGTCCATTGGAAGCACAGCAGCCTGCCGCATGCTATTTATGTGTATGTGTAGTCCGTCCCCCATCTCTCTCTCCCTTCTTATACCCAAACGGCGGAGAGTCGGTCGCAGTGCGTGCTTGCAACCCACAAATACGCGCCACAATTTCATTGGCATTGCAGAAAGCTATCTGAAAGCAACAATACAACCAAACACTGACTTAGTGACTCTCGCCAAGCCATTTGGCCATTTACTGTGTTGCCCCCGTCTGAAGCGACGTGGAGGCTTAAATCGAAATTCATGCGGCCATTGCGGGCACTCGCTTTCGATTTGTTTATAGCTGTGTTTAATAAATTACAAATGAACTTGCAACTCTCTCTCGAACAGTCGCGTCAGAAGACCATAAAGTATATATGTATATAGTATATATCTGCTGGCTATACTCTAAAGTAATTCTGTTAAAAGATACGCTAGGAGGCACGATTCTAGGATCAGACAATCTCTGCAAGGACATATTTTAATGGAAAAGTGAGTGTTAGGAAGCGGAAAAAACTCGACTGCTATTTCGAGAAATGTTTGAAATGTTTATGTTTTTTGGTTAGCAAATATGTGAAATTTGTTTGTGCGTAAATATTTCTACAATTTATTCTGTTTTTAATCTATAAAAACTAAAATGTAATTTGCATTTTCCAACTCCACAGTCTTTTCCAAAATGTGGCAAATATTTTTTGTTCATTTTTATTGCTGAGCAATTAGCATTAAATAGCGTTTGGGATTTTAAAGTATGTACTTCGAACTATGCGATGCAAATATTTATTGTTTCTATTATTAAATACATTTTCTCAATTATTTATTGTTCCAGGGGCAAATGCAAGTGTAAAAGTTTTCAACATTCCTCTCGCTCCATGCTTTGATAATTTTTATTATTTTGTTTTCACAGTGAATGTTTATTTGGCTTGCTTGGCTTTCTATTAGTTTTTGTGAGTGTTTATATGAGGTCTAAGAAATATGAGCGCACTGTGGTAGACCTCCTGCTGACCTCTCACACGCCCCAAGCACACACACACACACACATACACATTGGCGATGTGGTCATAAAAATTGTGTGGAACAGTGCAAAATAGCAAATGCTACAAGCGCCAACGAACCAAAAATGAAATGGCTTAAGCTTTGTGCAAAGCGTCTGTTTTTGTTTCTATATCGCTTGCTCTTGTTGTTTTTGTTACTGTAGTTGTTGCTGTTGTTGTTGTTATTGCTATTGCTGCTGCTGCTGCTCAAATATAAATGCATTTGCGCCCGACCACAAAATGTGTTCAACCGGAAATTGTACGTGGAGAGTGCATGAGTGGGCGGTTTTTGGCTTTGGGTGAGGAGGCAGGGGCTAGGCTCCTATTGCGACTTGTACTCTTATGAGTGTGTGTGTGTGTGTATATGTGTGTGTTTCATTGGGCAGTCATTGCAGTACGTTCCATTAGCTTTTTTAAGCGCTTATTGCCGTGGTCGCTGCCTGGTCGCAGTTTGTCTCCCAGCCCCGCTCGATGACGATGATGATGAAATTTTAACAGATTTTTGCGTGTGCGGCTTTTCTATATTGCGGTTGGCCAAAAGCGGCTCTCTCACTAATCTGCACCTATGCGCTGAGTGCTTATGTCACTCGGACAAATAGTCAGTTAGAACATTGAATCCCCTCTATCCAACTGTCTGTCTGTCTCTCAATCTGTTCTGTCTGTCAATCTATCTGTCCTGTTTGTCGAACAGATTTGTCGCTTTTCGGCTGTGTCATTCGCTTCTTATTTGCATCGATGGGGATGCAAAATGGTGCATAGCAGTTATTGGACTTGTTAACGTCATCATTGACATCAGTTGCACCTGCCTGACACGGCACACCATACAATTTTTTTGTCTTTTGTTTTTTTTTCTTCTTGTTATATATATCCAGGCAATGACGCGTCAAAGTGCAAATGAGCCAACACACGAACACACACACACACACGGTCTTTTGCATACTCGTAAGTAGGAGCTTAGCAAACAGAAGAAAATGCAACTCATGCAATATGCAAGAGGTAATCTCGTTTCTTTTAATCGCTGTTTGACATCAAAATTAGAATTTCTTAAGATGCTTAAGATGCATGCAGCTGCAGCTGTCTCTAAGATTCCAGAGAGAGAGAGAGAGAGATAGAGTTGCCTTTTGATTTAGCTCGATGTTTGCCTTAGCTATTCATGCACTTCCAGTGCGCGCCTTTCACTTCATTCATTCATTTGGGCCTCAAAACATTTCCTTTTTAAATGCGTCTTCAATGGACGCTTCTTCTTCTTGTGTAAAGCAAGCGTCACATTCTTTGCATAGTCAAATTGAAAATTGATGAAGCACCAGATTTTTATATTCTTATTTTGTCTCTGATTTTTTTTACTTCAGTTTACTTGACATCAAATCCAAATTATGCTTCCTGTTGCTGGTTCAGGATTATTCAATGCAATTGCCATTTCCAAGCATATTTTATAATCCTAAAAGGAGTTGTTTTTCCTTTCTTTTTTTTTTTTTGTATTTCATTCACTGCATTGAACTTTTTCTATTGCTCATTTTTGTGTGTGTGACGTGGTGTGGCAAAGGCATTTGGGAATTTGCCCTGGTCGAGCATCCACTTCGTTACCATTGATGCCCCATGACACGGTCCAACAATCGCTCACTTTGACGTCTGCTTCAGCCCATTGTTTAAAGTTTTTTCCTCACTTGCTCTCTGTCGTTGTTGTTTTTGTTTTTGTATTTGGCTTTTGTTTGAATTTCCATTCTATTCTTCTGCACTTTGTGTGAGTGTGTGTGTGTAGTTATTGTACCCTCTTTACGTTAGGGTATTTGGGGTATTAAACCATCCTTGATGTTTTGGTCAAGCTTTAATTTTATAATTAAATAAATGTATTTTTTTGTGAACTTAGTCTCAACCCCTCATTAAACTAGTCTAGTATTTGCTTTTATTATTTAAAGTTTTGAATGGAAAATGTGTAGCAACTTCGTTGAAATTCAACTGGAATTTTTTGCTTTGTGTTTGCCATTGTATTATGGTTTCCTTGTTGTTTAGAAGCCCCAGCTGTGAGCTGTGTACCATCTGGAAGCAGTACTGCTAACTAACAAAGTACTAACATATATATACAGAGGGCCAGGGCCTACATGCATTCAGGTGAAACAGTTTTGCAATTTCACGCGGCCAGCATCTGGACCTCAAATACTGGAATACTTTCGCTTGGGCCTTTCGCCCACCCACAGCATAGCACTTAGTAAAAGTATTTGCCTCCTCTACATCATTCCAAATCCAATATTCCTAGTTTCCTAGTTGCGAGGCGCCCAACGTCAGCAGTTGACTGAAAGACAAATGGAAGCTTCGGTTGCTTGGCTACTGGCGGCAGCAATTAAAGGATTTCATGTTCTTGCTACTGATGAAGCTGCTGTTGCTCTCTGCGCTTCTTCTGCCTGAGGATGAGCTCACACACACACACACACACATAGAAAAAAAATGATTTTTTTGTTGGCTCTTGTCTCCATTTAGTCACTGTTAGTTTTAACTTTAAGGGTCATTTGTCTATTGCAAAAACTTTTCGTCTCACTTTGTTTCGCCAAGTTGCCATGTCATTGTGATGGCCCTTAAACTGGGTCGCCTGTCTGGTTGGATTTCATTTTTGGGTTTTGGGTTTGAGTTTGTTGGGTTCTCGGTCTCGGTCTCGTTTTTATTGTGCAGTGGACCACAAAAATGGCGCTTGACCTCCGCCAAATTATTGGTCATATTATCCACAGCTTTTGCTCACTCTCGTGTTCATTTTATATATAATATATTGCAATAAGCAATATGAATTTATATGTGCTGTGAAACATTTTAATTAATCACTAGAGGGCATCAATTGCATTTTGTATGCTAATAATTTATGTTATAAATATTGCAGGTTCTCCTGTTGCAACTTCCCAACTTCTCTCTCTCTCTCTCTCCTTCACTGCACACACCACAATTATATCCATAATTTGAGGTCGATGTGGAGAATTGGCTGAATGGGCTGAAAGGGTGAAAGCGATGAGCACGACTATGTAGAATGCATTCCTAACATGTGCCTCGTAATCCGCCCATGGCACGAATTTGCAATGAATTGATATTCAATTATGCCAATGACTCTATGCCGCCAACACAAATAAATTGTTTACACAGACTGAGGGGGCGTGGCAATCACCCATGCCTCACTTTTCACAGCACATCATAAAACACAACAGTGTAAATAATAAATATTTATTTAGGTTTGCAGTTCATATTTTACAATATTTTATGTGGTTCTAATTGTTGTTAAAAATGTACACATAAATATGATAACATGATGCATTCGAAAGGCATTTGATTTTTATATATTATACAAAATAATAATCACTCTCCCTTATTTTTAAATGATTTTCATGTTGAAAATCTTTATCACAACTTCATAAAATAACTGCAATTGAAGGATTAATATTGTATTTGAATTATTATTTGTTGATGTCTATTGAAAATGGAAAGACTAAAAAGGAAAGCATACTTTAATGGTTATTTAGTATAGTTATAAATCACTTTTATTTAATTATACGGCACAATTTCGATGCCAACTATATTTCTCGACCAACTCAAGAATAATATCTCGCATCAATAATTTATAGGTTCGAAAAGACTTTTGCAAACGTTGTTGATGTACTGTATCCTTTTTAATCCCCGGTTTATGGACTAAAAACGCATTGTCCAGAGTGTGAAACTCGTAGTCCAACAAACAAAGCGTATAAATCTGAGTCCATTTATCCCACATTCCCTCCCAAGTCAAACGTTCATCGTAGTGTGGATCGTTCTTTGTTCCAATGCATATTGGCTCCCAATATTTATAGTAAGGTTTCCATTTGGTCACATGAAAGACTTTTATATCATTAGAAGCGTTTTTGGAGTTTATCCAATCGGATAAGCGAGGTCCACTGTGACACGAGGGGCAAATTGTTAAATGAAAGGATTGAGCAGAACCCTTGGCAAGTAAATTTTGCAATTCGTATTTTGAATTCGGCACAGCAGATGTTTGCTGCACCTCGAAGATCTTTAGGGGATAAACAATCCGTGTCTCAGACTTTAAAAGAGTTTGATTATTGTCAAGCATTTGTAGAAATCCTTTGGCCAGTCCAGGCGAGGGATAAAGTTCGATGTCAGAAGCCAACACAAAGTGTGTTAAAGCCGCATCTATGGCTATATTGCGTCCCACATTGACAGGATATTCTAGTCCTTTGCTCAGTCTGTAGAGATCACGTTTGGGCAACTTCTCAAATGGAGGAAGTTCTCTACAATTTATTTTCCATTTCAACAATGATCGTGCCTTTGGTATTTGCTTTGGTATTTCATTTAAATCGAAGTAGATGTGAAAACTGACCAATTCTTTTATTAGTTTGTGTTGTGAATCACACTGTCTTAGCCATAGAATGCTCTTCACTGTGTCCATAAAATCCAAGCCGGGTGCATAGAGTGCTAAACTTATTGGCGATCGCCAACGTTCCACCAAGGGCCCAACATTGTTCAGATAACGATAATCCGCATGCGTAGTGTAGGTAACATTAGTGGAACATCTTAAATCACCGTGACTTGCTTGTATATAGTTTACCAACACCCAGAAATTCGAGTGCACAATATTTTTGGACTCGTAAACTTGATCCGTACAATCAACCAACAAGCGTAGATTTATTAATCTTGTAGTTTCTTCATCAGACGATTGAGTTCCAACTGAAGGGATCGGGAAAGTGTTAAGAACTAAAAACAAAAATAAAAAGCACTGCTTTCTCATATTTTGTTTTAGAATTGTCGCCCTATAATTGTGAAGAGTTTGAGAAAGTATTTTAAAACTGTTTAGTTTACTTAAAATTTTCTTTGATATATGCCAACTTTTATACATTTCTGTCAAAATCAAAAAGAAAGATTAAATAAGCTTTTTGACTTCACTCAATTGAATAATTTAAGTGCAAAACTCTTAGTTCCTTAGATTGGTTTAAAAGCACGTTTTAAATTGCAACTGACTCTTAAATTTCATTGTGTTAGCAATTTCCAAAAATCAATTTGAAGGTGAATAAAAGAAATGGACATAACTTCTATATGGGGCCAATTATAGACAATAGTTGTTTGACAATTCATCTAGCACTTAATAACACTACAGTTGCGTTGACTTTATAAATGTAGTGCTTAATTTCCATAAAGAAATTAAGTGTCACTTTTGCAGCAACACAAAAATTATGCATGAAAATTGATTAGTTTTCCCATTGCGAGTGAATCAATGAAATATAAATAATCTGTTTTGAAGTGGGCCTCGTATCGATTAGCAAACATTTTAATATGCAGCCTACGCAAATATACAATTAATAAACAAAATTAATGTACATTGTTATTCATTGTACTCACCGGTATACAGTACCTCTTTCCCTCTCTCACTCTCTCTCTCTCTCTCTCTGATTCACTCACTCTCAGTGCTCACTCATTATAGTCTTCCCGGTTGCCCGTCCGCAGCTCCCGCTGGACAACAAATTTTAATTATGCGCCATCGAATGGCGGCGCCAAAAATACTATATAGAAAATATTAGTAATTACGAGTTGAAAATTCATGGAAATATAATTTGCGATTATTGTTATTAGTGTCAGGCAACAGGCTATGATTATGGCTTGCTTGTGTGCTGAAGCTAAAAACCCCAAGCCAAAATTGTAAACCCCAACGCCAGAAACCAGAACTCGCCGACGAATAGAAAACTTTCGATGGTGTAAAAGTTTTACGAGCTCCAGCGTCGAGCGACGAGCGACAGCAGTTGAAAAATTTATAAATTCAATAGCACCTAATTAAAATTAAATCTGAAAGCTTGTTGTATCGATGCTGGCACACAGCTTAGGCAACAACAACGACGATAATAACAGCAACAACAACAGCAACAACAACAACAACCATAACAACAATTACAAATCCAACAATGCGCTGGGCAAAGGATGCTAGGTTCGTTCGCTTTTGCTGTTGCTCCTGCTTTCAGTGTTGGCAGGATATGCACGGTAAATGCTATAGCCGGAAATGAACACGTACTCTGTCTGTGTGCAAAGAGAAGTGACTGTCTGTGTGTGTGTGTTTAGGCAAAGGAAAAGTTTAGCAGTTGCCTTTACCTGCACTGTGCGTGCTTATTTATGAGTCTTCTGTGTGTGAGTGTGTGTGTGTGTGTGTGTGAGTACAATATTAATTATTGAAAGATTTGCTATCAGCTTAAAGTTTTAGCTGCATTGAATGTTTTTAGGTGCCATAGAGCCTCTCCTCGCACATTTAAACCAAGAGACGCAAATAGAAGTCACTTGTCGTATTCATCATCATCGTCATCGTCATCATGGGGCCAATGGCAAATCCAATTTAGAGTATCCAACATCTTTCGTTCACACCATAGTCCCAAAAAATAAAAAAAAGGGAAGAAAGGTGGCCAGCAAGTACTGGGTGGCAACAACTTTAACCCATGACTGAGAGGTCACTTTGACTTCGGCTGTTGGTTGCACTTACTCCACTCAACTGAGGCACTGGGAAATGAACCAATAAATCAGTTTATAATGGCAAAAAGGCAAAAGCAAAAGCAAAATGATGTCAGGACAAACTTTTTGGCGCCTCTGCAGCAGCAGCAGCAACAGCAGCAGGAGAGAGCAACAGAGCAGCTGCATAGATCAATGTACACCCAAGTCGAAAGTGTTTTTACGATGCGCCTGAAAGCAACGCAATGGAATTATATTTACTTGTGTTGGAGCCAATAGGCAAGAGACGATAGACGACGACTACAACAAGACAACAAGAATGGTCAATACAGAGCGGAGCTGAACTGAACTGAACTGAACTGAGGGATGCGGTTGGTTGGAAGATTGTCAGTAAATGGCATTGTAAGGGATACTGAAAACGATTGATGACATTCAACGGAATCAGAGAGAATAATTCATGTGAACTAACTGACTGACCAATGTATCCGGCACTGTTTAGTTGGAACTTGAAAATAGTGCGAAAGATTTGTGATAACAATTGCTGTGGATAATGCTAGTTAGAGTTAATAATCACAGGGATAATTTATAAAAAGTAAATGGATCGAAAGTAAACCTAGTTGTAAAGGTTATACAAAAGTATTCTAGTATAAAAAAAATACCATATTTCATCTAAAAATTCTCCGAAATATATTTATCACGTCTTCACCTCAATTGCACAACATTTAGCAATACCATTATTATGATATATGGTTTACATATCAATAGAACAATGATTTATGGCTTCTACTTTTTGTGCAGCCCTGGAAAATAATGACGCCAGCTGTAAAAGTGCAGTCAAGCATAAAACATGAGAGCAGCAATTGGGAACTGCTGTATAAAAGAACTAACAAGTGTTGCAAAATGCTATAAAATGTTTTGCATATGTACGAGTATCTCGAAAATCGTTGTGACTTTTACTTTGACTAAATATGACTGAAAAAGTCTGGTTGTCAACACTTTGCAATTGCCGACAACAACAACAACAATAACAACAATGAAATGAAATGATATCAATTCGAGCAACAACAACAGCAACAATTGCATGGACAGTGTCAGCCATGCTGCATATTTTAACACTTCCGGTTTGATTTCAAATTGCAAACAAAATGGCCGACAGACGTGTTTCCGCTTTTGCAAAAGGCAAAAGGCACCTGGCTCGCTGTATGGCTGCCCATGCACAATGCCCACATAGCAGCGTATGCCATTATTATTTATAGTACACACACACACACACACACTTATATGTTTATATAGAGAGTCATATATCGAGCTGCACGCGTAATCGTAAGCTCTTTGGACTGTGGCACGTGGAATGTGTCGTCCTCATCATAACTGCTTTATGGCTTAGGCCACGCCTTCTTTAGCTCATCTCTCTCACAATGCTGCTGCTGCTGCTGCTGCTGTTGTCATAACGATAATCAATGTGAATAGTTTCTGACACGCCGTGTGAGCTTTATTTTACATTTTATTCTTCTTTTTAGGGCTTTCGACTAGCAATGTAGGGCTTGAGTTTGGGTATATGATGTATGCATACATGTAGGTTTTGTGTGTTTGGGTTCGGGTTCGGGTTTTAGCGCTTAACTCTTTAATCTTGCAGCCTTTTTTCGGCTGTGCGCAGTCGACATAAAAAATTTACCAGTTGATTTTATGCTGGATTAAGCTTAAACTTTATACTAAAAGGAACTAAGCAAGCGTAAATGGAGCCTGCTCTTTTTTGTATTCACCCTTTTTTATTCTTCTTTTTCTCTCTCTTTTTTTCTTCTGCTTGTTTTGTTGTTGTTGTTGCTGTTGTTGTCTTACAATTTTTGTGTGCTGTGCCTGTGCTTTTGGTTCTGATTCTGGTCCTAGTTCTGGTTCTGGGCATCAAGCCCTTGTTAAAATAGCTTTAGTGTATCGAGGCCCTTCGACTCGCTTCGTAACCAGCCTAGCGTGCTTGGGCCTTGCCCTTTTCCATGTGTGTGTGTGAGCGGGTTGAAGGACGCTCTCAAGCTACGTCTGACTGATTCCGGCGCATTCTCGTAACCCGAACAGCGGCGGCGGCGGCAACGGCTGGCTTGAAATATTTGCTGTGACAGTTTTTGGGTAGCTTGTTCACCAGCAGCCAGAGTCTCTTCCACCCAATTCCCCAGCTCCCAGCTGCCATTTCATATAGAAGACCATATAGGCATCTCTACACACACATAATTCAATGCGTTTGGCGAATCGAAAGCCCATCAAGCAAGTGAATGTTTGTGTCAGTGGTTTATAGGCTTATACACATCGTAGCCAATTTTGAAGCCTGCTGCAACTCTCGGGTAATTGCTCCATTATATAATTATTGTGCATTATTGTCTGGGGTTCCGTCACGTCCCATGATTCGTTCGCTTACCTCTACGATATATATACTATATAGTCTATAGCATAGTGCAGACATTGTCGTGCCATGAAGTTGCTACTCACCTGTTTGCCTCACGGTTGGCCTCGCCTTTGCCTCAATTGCCTGCCTGGTTGCCTGCCTGCCTGCCTGGCTGGTTGGGGCTGTCTGACTGGTCAGCTTGCGTGATTTTATTGGGTAGAAGCTGCTCGTTTGCCACATTACATTAATTTACTCCGTATCAACGACGCAGCTACGTTGAAAGGCAATAAAAATTTGTGTCATTCAACTGGCACGACGCGGACAGTCCCGATTCACACTCTTTCTCTCTCTCTCTTTTGGCCTCGGCTTTATTCGATAACCAACGATGTTCCATGCTGCTGCCGCTGCCGCTGACTGGACAGAATCCAATTTCATTTCAATTGACCAGGCTATGCATATATAATGTTATAGCATATGATTTGCAATCCAACGCCAATGCGACGCGTAAGTGTTAATATTATTTATTATGTAGTAGCGTTCCCATATGAGAATGTTTGTTATTTACCTTACAACTTTAGTTAGAATATTGGGATTAGAAATTAAGTTAAAGTATTCAAAAGAGTTGGACAAATATTTAGAAGAAAAGTTATCCTTAAGATTGGTCAATTTTATGAAGAGTATCTTGTATTCTTATACTTAATCCATTAGATTTTCGGAGATTCTATAATGACTAACTTATTATTATTATTTAGCAAATAACTTTAGCTAGAATGTTGGAAATTGGATATTCAGTTTAAGTATTAAATATATTCGGATAACAATAATGCAGAGGAAGTCAACTTTAAGCTAGACTAATTTAATCCAAAATATTCCACATTCTTGATCATAATCAGCAGATTTTTTAAGTTTCCTAATCAGTAATTCACTTGAAAGTTTTGATATGATTCAACGATTATTATTCATCTTACATCTAGAATCGTTAAATATTGTTATTAATTATTAGAAGAATCAGTCGAATTACTTAATTCAGAGTACTCCACCTTCTGAAGCTTAAGTATTAAAACAATCGGGGAAATAAATAGTTGAGAAATTTATCCTGAAAGTATACTAATTTAATTCGATATATAGTATAACATATTCTTATATGTTATCTAAATTTATCTATTTAGAAAATTTTTGAAGATTTAATTATATATTATTTTAATATATTAGCAAGACTATTATTTATTAGTTCGAGTCGTTAAATATTATTTTTAGTTATTAAAAGAATCATTAGAATTACATAATTCAGAGTATTCCACCTTCTTATGCTTAATCTATCCAAACATTTCTCCCAGCTGCTTTACGATCGGTATGATTTACGTTTCCATAATGATCACACCAGAAGTTTCGCCAGCCACTGAAACTTGACATAAAATGAGTTAACGATCATTAAATGTTACTATTATTGCTGTTCTGTAATGGCCCAAATGTTCGGCCGCCCATTAAGAGTTTCCATTAGTTTCAGTTGACTTGAAGCATTTCATCGAACCCCAGCAATATGGTTTAATAATTACATTTCTTGTTTATTACGTCGACGTGCTGTGTATGCTATATGTACCGACATATGTATAGTAATTGTATATATGATCAGCAAAGACATTGCAAATAAATCAATATATACATATGTATTTTATACTTTTGGTTTTTTGTTAAATGCCCGCGGCTTCTTTGTGCCATGGCCAGTAAAGAAGTAAAATGTGTAAAAGAAAAGCAAGCACATTTATTTGGCTTGTTGCGGTTGCTGCCGCTTCTGCTGCTGCTGCTGCTCGACTTCGTCGGCATTTTGGCCCTCGATGCCTTCGATATCCTCGATGTTATGCTGTAGCTGCTTTAGCAACCGGACAGCAGCACCCCCAACTTCAGTTTGACCACAGAGCCCGCTGGGCCTTTGTTGTTGCGACGGTTTTGTGGTTTTATCCTTGCAAAAGATGAAGCTGCCGGGATGGGATATCTGGCTGGCTGGTTGGTTAGCTGGTTGCTTCTCTTAAAGTGAAAATGTGACGAAAGCATTGAATTTATTTCACACATACAAACACTTAGGCACACACACACACTCACACACACATTCCGGGCTCATTCCCTCCGCAGTTAGCCGCATAAATTGGTCGGCAACTAATTGAAAATGCTTCTTGTGCTTGTGGTTGTCTCACCCACACACACATACACACACATGCTCGCCATTACAACACCCCTGTCTCACTTACATTCACATACAGATACAGGATACATATGCATGTACATTCAATAAACTACACACACATGTGTGTGTGTGCCTTGTGCGCAATCTAAACGCTAATTAAATGATTCAATGATTCTGCTCTCCTCTGCCATCTCTCTCTTTTTCTCCCCCATTTCGCCCTGGTGCTACACTTTATCCTTAGCTTGTTGCCTCCCTCTGTCTCTCCCTCTCTCGCTCTCCACCCCTTGACGCTTTTGCAGCTACTTTACCTTAATTTCTTTTTATTGTTTTTCGCATGTTCTTTCAATTGCTTTTATGTTTCAAGCAGCAGCAGCAACAGCAGCAGTGGCAACAGTAGTAACTGTAGCAGAAATGGCGACCAAAGTCCAAGTAACTCCTTCAAGAGAGCCTGACGAGTGCTTTCAAGATTTGCCATGTGTGTGTGTGTGTGTGTGAGAATCTGTGTGAGGGTTAATTGAATTTTATGTCTTGGTCACCAATCCGACTTGCTGCACCGCCTTCTTGTTACTTGCCCCCGATTGCTTCTCTCAGTTGGGAAATTAATTTCCTTATATTGACTTTTTTCGCTTGCCATTCGTTTCGTGTGTTTTCCATGCTCAATTCCAACTATTTATACACTACACATCAGCCCATTGAAAGGGAACTGAACAAGGTTAAAGGTTTTATTCAAGTAAAGGATATATTTGGATATATATTTTGAAAAGTTAATTGGGTGGATCACTCAAATTAGTTCTAGAAATAAATCAAGAACTTTTGCTAAATATAATCACATTATTAACAGCGATTTTCAAGTGGTTGCAGTGTATTTTCCAGTCCATATGTTCTTTTATCTGCAATCAGTCTTATTTTTTTCGCATACAACTTCTTGAGAAATGTATTGCAAAAACTAGAAAATTGCCTGCGTCTAATGAGCAAATGATACAACAGGATGTTGTAGCGGGAGGGAGGGAGGTGAACATAGGAGAGAATATTGCACTTAAGAAACGCGACAGAGAACGAGAGAGGTATTCACTTAATTTTAATGGATTCGCACTCGCAATGAACCGCAAGCATATGCAAATGTCTCGAGCACCTGCTAACAACATTAACTAGCATGGAGTGAAGTGTTGTGCCATGGTGATGATGATGATGATGACGATGATAATGATAATAAGAGCGGGAGCGATAGAGAGAGAGTGATGAGATGAGAGATGAGAGGAGTGCTCATCGTTTGCCAAGTGTGTGGAGGAGAGGCCTCTGCACTCCATCAATAATTATACCGAGTGTATGCTGCATACATTTTGGGAACAACATCTAGCGGAAGGAAGTTCTGGGATGGAGCATAGACGAAAAGGAAAGGCTGGAAAGCCAGTGTCGAGGTTGTCGCTATTCGCGCCGTTTGACTGTGCAAATGTTTGTGCAGCACTCGAAATGTGTGTGTGTTTGTGTGTGTGCTGCAACGTTGTGTTGGCATTCTCACAAAAATAAGACGGTTAACATTTTTGAGTTCTGCAAATGCACAGATTGTAGCCGAGAGGGGGAAAAGCGAGTCACGCGGGGAGTGAATCTAGTTGCTTTGCTTTGCTTTGCTCTTTGCCGGCTGCACTTAAATATTTTGCATATGCGTGGAGTGGCCTCAACGTCGCTGCGGTTGACTACAGCAAGTCCTAAGTACGCCGCTGCAGTTTAAACAACACACACACACACATACAACACATGTGCTCCTCTCCCCTCAACATAGCCCCAAACACACTCCCCCGCACACTTGTTCCAATTTGTTGTGCAAAATATGCGACAAGTTTTGCATTAGTATTTACTTAGCGCCTTCCTTCTCCACACACACGCTGGAGGCCTGAAAGGCACTCTAGACACGAAGTTTGAAGTATTGGTGTGAAATGTGATAGAGAAGAGAGAGACAGAGAGAGCACTACAACACTTTGCCAAGTAATTCCTAATTAATGATGAGACGGCGAAAGTGTTGGGGTTCGGTTATGCGATACGAATTTACAATGAGTTCTATGGAATGAAATTGATTTCGAAGTTATAAATAAAAGCTGTGGAAGGTAACTCGATATTTATTTGCCGGATTGTAAGCATCTCCAATATTTCTGATGTGATATTATATATCTGGCAAGAATTTTATTTAAATTAAATGCTGCTATTTTATTGCACTAATATTAGCTTACATTAAAAGTCTCAGCAGTTCTTAATGATAGCAATGCTGTCGTTATTACTATTAATTTGATCATTCCATTATATCTCACACAAGATATAATACCACACACACACACACACACACACACACACACACACTTGAGAGGCAAACGCGGCATAAACTAGTTAGTCTAACTTCAGTGCCAGCACGCCTTCATTTAATTGTGTAACACAATAAAGCAATTAATTTATAGTTTCCACACACACAACTTGATAACTTAATTTTCAGCATCATTCCGATGCCAATACTCTCTACTCTCTCTACTCTCAACTGCAAACCCTTCGCGTATGATGAGATTTTTCTACAGAATGAGAGAGGCAACTAATTTGCTCAAATATACGGAAAACAAGCAGCAGCATTCATTCTTCCTTTGCTGATGGGGTAACATGAGCTGCTCTCTTTTCTTCTCGTCTCTTCTCTGAAAAACCAATTTATTTAATTTTACGCAGCAGCATTTTTTCGGCATTGGTGTTGCTTAGGAGTTTTTATTTTGTTTATTTGAGTTTGCTTTTGGAGGGTAAGGATGGGATAAGCTGTTGCTATGCTAATCAAGAGCCAAGCAAGAGATAAAACGAAACAAGCGGATGTCATAGCATAATTTATTATAGTTTTCCAACCACAAGCAAGACACATGACAATGTCGCATCCCTTCCATACACTTTCCCCCTTCGCATCAGTCCCATACTTTCGCTCTCTCAGTCTCTAATGCCTTTGTCTGTGTGGAAGGACGCGAGCATCGCCCAAAATTAATTGAATTTTTGTACTACAAATTCTCTAAAATTTCTGGCCAGGCATTTTCCGTTTAATTGCTGCCATCATCAGCGCAGCGGTTAAATTTTTGAGATCGACAGAGCAGCACATAGTTGGAGCATGCGAAGGGAGATACGAAGGGCAACCCCTCTGTCTCCCCACAACCCGTTTCTTCCCTTCTGGCCAACAGCATTTCATTTCATATTTAACGCATTTTTGCCATCAGTCTTCGCCTTGCGTCCTCGTCATAGTTGCGGTTGCTGCCCCTCGTTCTTCTTACCCAAATAGGGAGTCGGAGCGCAAACGCTGTCTGATAACGAGACAGAGAACGAGAAAGCCTTGCGGTTAGCACCGGCAGCAATCAAAGCCATTGCCGTCTAGGCCTTTGCTCTCTAATAAAATAATTGAATTGCGGCCATGTGGTATATCAAATTATTAAAATATAGAGAGTACACATAGTTCAAAGCAATACACATGCAATTAGCCAAGCCAAAGCAGCAAACCACTTGGCTAAAATTTTCAAATACATTCTTTACATCATAAATATGAATTGCTGGATTGGAAAAGCTTGTTAAAAGTATAAAAACATTTTCAAATACCTTTGCAATTAAGTCAATAAGCTTTAAGGTGACATTCGTTGAAGCGATATACCAAATTAAATGTTGAAAATTTTTGATTTAACTTGATTTTTACTTTGACAGTCAATATTGTTAATAAATAGAATAAGTTTGGTGAAATCTCAAATAACACAAAATTTCAAATTGATTTTATTTAAATTATTTGTCAGCCACCAAAAAGTATGCCCCAAATTATTCGTCCATAATAGCTTTTACTTTGTCAGTCAATATTGTTAATGAATACGACATTTGAAATTGATTTTATTTAAATTAGTTTTGTGACACTAAAAAATATACCTACAATTTTTGATTTAATTTAGTTTTATTTTGTCAGTTGATGTTATTAAACGAATAACAACAGTCTAAATTGAAATAATTTCAATTTGTTTGCTGCCTCCAAAAAGTATGTAATGTTGATTTATATAAAAGTGCTTGAAATACGAATTTCAAACGCCATTTTGATAATTAAAATGTCCATTGAAGTGCTGTATATATTATATTACCTTCCACTTTGGCGGGGGGATTACAATCATTGTTTATCGCACTGCAGAGAGCGAGAGAATCACATTAAAATTGATTTACTAATAAATTTCCACTCGCTTATCGAAACGCCAAATAAACGGAGAAAGAGACTTTTCTGGGGCAATTAAGATTGGGTCAGATGAGGAACCCAAAAAACCGAAAGAAAAAAAAAAAGAATTCGAATTCAAATTGAACTTTTTTATCTATGCGCTGAGGTAGACAACAATAAATTCTGATAAATAAGTGGCAAGGCATATAAAAAAAAAAAAGAAAAACAGCAGCATTTGCTGCTTACTTGTTTTGGTTGTTTGGTTGTTGGCCGAGTCAGCAATGCTTAAATTGCCCACGCAGCCAATGCCGCTAAAACCGAAAAAGACCAACGAAGTCTCAACCAAAAAATACAAAAATAAGGAGAAGAGTAGCCTAGAAGCAGTACCAAGTTGTCAGTTGCCGGTGCTCCTCCGCTGTTCCCCCCTCCGAGTCTGCTGTCAAAGAGAAACCATTAAAACAAACACACGCACAAAACATTTCTCGATGCATAAAAAACGGGCAAAACTCTGGCTAAAGCAAACCGAATATATACAACAACAATAAATAGAAGAATAACCGAAAGAGAGAGCGGCGCATTGTCAAATTCTTTTGACACTTATCCCTTGCCGCTGGAGAAAGGGAGAGTCAGCAACCAGCAACCAGCAACCAGCAGCCAGCAGCCAGCATCATCCCACATTTCTTCCCTATCTCCCAGACAAACGTGCCAAGGACCTTACTTTAGGCCCTTTGGTGGAACTTAATATGCAAATGCGGCTCATGTCTAGGCCAGGGAATGTCACCTGTCTCGCTCACACGCATGCAGACATTTCATTCGGTTTTATGTGTGCTTCATTATTATTATTATTATTATTTTTATTTTTGTTTTATATATAGCAGCAGTGTCTGTGTGTGTTGTTGTGTCTGTTGTTGTTGTTTGTGGTGTTGAGTATTTTGCTGGCTGCTTTCTTGATTTTTATTACAAGAATGCGAACGTCGGCCGTTTTTAAAGCCACCACAGGACACACACAGGACCTTACTCACACTCGCCCATACACAATCGTACATAGATATTACGAAGGCTCGGCAAGGAGCGGTTTCAGCTGTATGTGTGTGTGTGTGTGTGTGTGTACATGTAGCAACACTTACACGAAAATGATGAATGATTTTATGGTTTGCTTGACCTGAATTTTATAGTGTGCATGCACGCCGTCCCCTTCTTATGTCTCCGTCTTTACCTCTTCGTTCTCACCACACACACACACAAACACACACACACACACACCCCTTGCCGCTGTCGCCTGAGCATTGCGAGTGGAAAATTTTATGTTTGCATAAGAAATTGGATTTTTGCATTAGTTATGGAAATGAGAAAACTTCAACTTGATTTGTTTTTCACTGGCTGCTTGGTCTGGGTTTTAGGTTTGGTTTGGTTTGGTTTCGTTTGGTTTGGACTCGGCTTGGTCTGGGTTTTGAGCCTGGTCAGAAACAGAAGTGGCAGCACGCTCAGCAACTCTCAGTAACTGCTTTGGTAAGGTTCATCTTTTATTTTCTAGTTTTTTTCCCTACTCTATTTTTGTGTCTTCTTGTACTCGTCGGCTTTGGGTTTTGCACTCGTCGTCGTTTGTGGTGGTCTCCCTATGAATCTATAGCTTTTTGGTGATGTTCTTCTCTCATTCGTTCGTTCACTGTGCCTAATGCTTATTAGATTTGGCTCATGAATCAAGCCAGTTTGCAAAACTACCAGAGAGATCAGACCTGATGCTGCTGCTGCTACTTGCCCCCGCCTGCTATTGCTCCCCTGGACATTAGCCTCAGTGCAATCACTAGCTGCATCTCCAGCTTGAATGCCCCTATCTTGTCTCGCTCTGCTTCGTAGTTTGCTTGCCAGAGCAGAAGCATATGCCAAGTGAGGCGGTGAGTGCAAAGTGCAAATACACAATGGCTGCAACTTTGGCGTTGCAACTACGAGCATATTGCGCAATATGCCACGATATATATCGGTCGCTGTGAAAAACAAATAAGGAAGCTACAGTCGGGTGTGATCGACTGTGAGATACTCGCTTCAGACTTTGAATCAAAGCAGAACAGCGGTATTATTCTTAAAATATACAAAATTATTATACCACTAAAATATACCAAGAACAATATTGCAGTTTTTTAGCAATGTAGTACTTTAGCATTCACAATATGCCATAGAGTGCAAAATATACTAGATTGTCAGCCAAAGCAATTAAGACCCGTAGTAACTAGATGTTTTTCCGATGTACAAAAGTATTTTTTAAATAACTTCTAAAAACATTACAATTGCTGTCGACAAAAATTATAAGTTTATCTCTTATAGCTTCTGCGATCTAGGTGTTCATAAGGACGGACGGAAAGACAGACAGAGGGACATGGCTATATTGTTTCGGCTTTTGACACTGACCGAGAATGTAGATACTTTATAGTTTTAATACCCTTCTACCCAATGGGGAGAGGGTATACAAAGAGTGTATCAAAAGTAAAAACAAACATTCGCGAAACCCACGAAATATTATATAGTATATTGTTCAATATACTCACGTACATATATGTATAATACCTACATTTTATATATATTCAAGTATTAAGTATACGTACTCATATGTTTTTATTTGGTTGAGGGAAAATAAGTAAATCCTTGAGCGGTGGCGCACAGTGGCAATAAAACGTGGGCGTTACCAGTTTTTGGGGTTTTCCTTGAGTTCTTTCTCTCTCTTCATATATGAAGAGTGTGGGTGGAGAGTGATGTGTGAGTACAGCTCTGACAGACACCCGGAGGAGAAAAAGTACGAAACGAAAATCTGATGAGTTCGGGGGTGTTGCCTAGCATTTTGCAGACGATTGACGCTTCTGGCCGCAACAATTGACCGATTATAACAGAAGCCAACGCAAGAAGAGCTATAACAATAACAATGAATTGATATCGTTCGAGGCCAAGTACGCTGTAGTCGCTACGTATTATACCCTATAAAACGCAGTGGGAAAATGCCAATCCACAGACATTTATGTTATGTGAAACGTTGCTAGTTAAGCTATAAAATTACCAAGGGATAGCTGGCAAAGCTGTAAAAACCATATTAAGATATTTTGTGTAGCCAGTTTTGAGTGAACGTAAAGTTGTAAAATTTTATGTAGTTGCTGCTGTGATAAGATGCAGATAGTATTAAATGCTATAAATATGGGAAATTAGTGTTGTTCAATCGAAAATTGGTTATAAAAATGTAACTATTTTATATACAAAATGTTTAACATCACTGTGATGCCATTTGATACTCTAACTACAGCAACACATTTGGCAACGTTTCGTCGCTCTGTTTTAATATTGGCAACTTTTTTAATTATTTGCTTGAAACGTTTGTCGATTTGTTCGACTTTGCTGTTGATTTGTAGCATTGTTGCTGTTATTCTTGTTGTTCTTGTTGTTGTTGCCACTGCTGCATGGCAGCAAACTATGTCGGCAATATGTGCCAACGGTTGAATAATCTGTCAATAAGCTTTTGTCATCGTTTGGCTACCAACAGAAGCAGTTACATTGAGACTAGAACGACGGCTGCTGCTGCTGCTGCCGCAAACAAACATTTTGCTATTGGATGCCACAGTTGCCAGTTGCTGGCCCTTCGGGTGCTAAAGGTTTTACTTTGGAAAGAGGAAAGAGGAGAGAACAGAAGAGAGCGAGAACGTTCATATATTGCGTCTTGGGCGCGGCTTCTTTTGCGAGCCAAGGGCTAACAAACAATATAAAAAAAAGAATGAAAGTGGAAAAGTAGAAAAGGGCATCAAATTGAGAATGGGGAGAGAAAACTTTTTAATAAAGGTCGATAGCTGCATGTCAATTGGCATGTTGCCGCCGCAGCAGAACAGCGGAATTGAGTAGAACTTTGTGGCTCGTCACGTCACATCACGTCACGATTAGCTTGGCAATAGTTCACTCTTTTGCCTCAGCAACGTCGTTGGCATCCGCATCCGTATCCGGTTTTCAAGTGGGCGTACTTCAACTCTGAATGTTACTTTGTCATCCGTTTTATCACTTATTACTTCCGTTGCGACACTTTTGCGAAGAACGAACACTCTCTGACTTTGACAGCAGCGGCAGCCGCTTAATTTCTATCACCTTTTGCATTTTAATTCACTAGTTTTTCTATAGTTGGGGTCTGCTTTTTTTCTGTGACTTGGCTTGTAATGAGTTTTTCGGCCAAACCAAATGAGAAATGCAATTTCAGTTGTTATTTGCATTGCATACTTTGTGGCGTGCGGACATTAGCATTTATATGGGTAACTTTTCATTCATCTAATTGCTGCTTGGGAGCTGCCAAAATAAATCTTGGCCGTCGGCTAGAACTACTCAAAAAGTTACGCTCCTCGCTCTCACTCTCTTTCATTGCCTGCCCAATTTCAAGTTGCCACTTCCAAGTCTCTCTCTCTCTCTCCACCTAGTTGGAACAGTTTTTGTGCCCCGTTTTGGGGACGGCGGGGGAGAGCGATAAAATATACATAAATAACCTTTATTACACATGCTGCCGCTCAAGTGCTCGAACTTTTTCAAGTCCACTTTGCACAGTTGTTTTCGAGTAGTTCGCTCTGCTCGGCGTTTTTCGGCGTGCCTTGTGTTTGCTGCTGTTGTTGTTGTTGTGGCATGCGTTTTAGCAAACAAACGCTTGATTCCCACAACGCGGCAGCACAAAACAGTCAATACTCGAAATCAAAACCCAAAACACAAAACCTTTACCTACAGTTCAAGGTACCAAAAAGTGTTTTGTAGCCAATTCAACTCTTATGTTTTATGCCGAAAATTTAAATGTTTAAATCTACACAGAGAGAAATGATGATGGATTGAAAAGAAGATTGAAAATTTTAATTTAAGAACTTTTTTTGATCTTGAAATAAAATAATTCTGTTCTTTTCAAATTAGACAGCATACATAAATGCATAAAAAACACGCAATCTATTTATTCTGTTCTTTTATTTTACACAATCTAATTTTACGATTGTTGTATCCTGATTTAATATTTTGGCTTATTGGTTCGATTTTAAGATATTCCCATCCTTGAAATAATATTAAATTCATGGATTTCAAGATTGGGCAATCTAGATTTTTTGTAGAGTTTCGATCTTGATTTAAGAATAAATCAAAATTTTATTTTTGATTTTAGCACTTTTATTTCTTTCTGCGTAGTTCAGCTTTTGATGGCTGTGAAATACTTCCCTAACTAAATGCTTAATTTCAAGCGTCCTCTAAACGTTTTTAATCTAGTTATGAAGGCTGTGAAAATCTGTCTGTTTTTGCTCGCCTTCATGAAGTGCCGCCAATATTAGTTAATTAAACCCGGAAAATCCTAATGTGACCTAATTGGATTCAGACGTTGAACGTCAGCTGTACGGATACAAGTTACATGGCAACGAAGAGACGAAACACGATGCTGATAACATCCTAGCGTCAGTTTTTTTTTTTTCTATTCAGCTGGCCGGCTTTATGTGTCGCACTTGCTGTTGCTGTTGCTTTTGTTATTGTTGTTTTGGTTTTCTTTTGCTCGCCAGTCAGCTCCAGATATGACCCTTTTGATATGTGCAAAAGAACCGTCCATCAGCAGCTTGTTGCTTTTGCAAAAGAACGCAAGGACATGCGGCGTCGGCGGCTGCTGTTTCCATCGGCTTCCCTTTGCTCCATTGCTGTTGCTGTTGCTGTTTTTCCTTTTCGCCGCGCTTCCTAATCCTACAAGCAACAATAAGCCTTGGTAATTATCTGCAAAGTGACCATTAGGCGATTAGTTGACGCTGCTATGCCCCGTCTCCTCTGCATCTTCCTTCTATATAGTTTACGCCCTAACTGGGCTAATGTGGACAGTTGTAAGTAGTGTAAGTAGCAGAGCGTCTAACTAAGTATTTGTGTGTATGTGCGTTACTGAAGCACAATCTTTTAATATGTTCAATGTTAGTTAGTAGAAAAATAAATAATATAAAAGTAATCTTTTATGCTATATTATGACAGGGAAAGTTTAATATTATGAAACACTCTGCTAACTAGTTATTAAATATATGTAGGTACACATATTATAAGTATATAGCAATTAACTTTATATAATAAAATATAATAATAATAAATAAATGTATATTATGTTACAGATGTAGGTGTCATAATACGAAAGATGAATCTTAATTTGATAACAAAAATTGCATATAGAAAGTTAGGTTTATTTTATATTTACTAAAAAGATCTTTACCATGTTTCTGCTCTTATTTTAGTGTGTGATTGCAAATACATATTACTGCTGACAATCTGGTATTTTTTGCAATTGTTGCTATATTTTGAATGGTACATGTGTAATATACATATAAGATTGTCAAAAAAGTCTTGCGGAACTATAAGCTTCGCAAACATGGTGCAAAATAAAGAGAAAATAAAGAGAAAATACGGCATATTTTACAGTACTAATACGATAAAGACAAAAATGCAACTCAAGCTACCAATAAAATTTGTGCAGTTTATGGACCCGATACAGTTTCCATTACCACCGCACAACTATGGTTTTAACGTTTTCGTTCTGGTGCAGCGGTGGTCGAAGATGCGCCACGGTACGGAAGGTCGAAAATTGCGATAAAATCGCTCAATCGAAAGAGATCGGCATAGTAGCAGCCGTAGCATCGGCCAAGAACTAGGCATGAGTCATCAAACGGTTATAAACAATTTGAAGAAGCTTGTATTCAAAAAAGCTCGATGTATGGGTGCTACACGACTTGACGCAAAAAAACATTTTTGACCGTATGGATGCATGCGAATTCTGAATCCCAACAAAATCGACCCGTTTTTGAAGCGGACTGGCGATGAAAAGTGGATCACTTACGTCAACGTGAAGCGCAAACGGTTGTGGTCGAACAGCGGTGAAGCTGCCCAGTCGGTGGCCGAGCCTGGATTGACGGCCAGGAAGGTTCTTCTGTGTGTTTGGTGGGATTGGCAGGGAATCATCCACTATGAGCTGCTACCCTATGGCCAAACGCTCAATTCGAACCTGTACTGTCAACAATAAAAATACAGCAAGACTTTTTTGACAATCTTATATTATCTAAAATATTTAGATAATATTTTTATTTTTATTTTGCAATGCAAATATTTGAATCGTTTTTTTATCACCAGCAAAGCCTTATAAATAACCTATTACCTAAAATAATTCTATATTACTCAAAATATTTGTTGCCCGTTATCGTTATTTTATCACATGCAAAGATAATTAATTTCATTTGCTAGCTTTTACTGTCTCATAGTTTTGTGTTTATTAATTTGGTTCATTCATCTAGCTTTAGTAGATTTGGTTGTTGAATTTCTTGATCTGCTCTAATCTTATACAATCTTCAATTTAGTCTTTTACTCGTACTTCTGTCCATTTATCTTTATGTCTTCCACCTTTGCCTTGCCACAGCACCCCAAAACACGACAAAGAAGTTTCATTTTCTTGTGCGCACTTTGCGCATCGCATTGCTTTTGTCTTCATACTCATTTTTATGTTCATCTAATTTGCATTTGCATAGTTTCCTTTCCTTTCTTCGACATTTGCGACATTTTCATTTTGCTTTGTGTGTGGAAAGAAAATATGATGAGTGGTGTTTCAGCTTAAGGATAAGAGGGCGCCAAGCGTTTCCCTCTTCTCTTACCTTTAGGCAACGTTAACGTTGATGGTTTATGAACTGTTGCATACATTTGGGTTTGGCTAACAAGCTGACTTAGTATGTGATAATTTTGCTGGCCAATAGTTTCATTTTCCATGTTTTTGTCATCAACTGAAACGACGACGACAATTTTGCAGGGATTGCGGCAAATGCTTTAGCTGCTGCCGCTGCAGTTGCTCAAAGTCACAAAAATTACCATAAGCAGGCCCAGCTAGGAGAAAGGAGGTCGCTTTTTTTCCACTCGTATTTCGATGACTAAGTCTAAGCACACGCGGCGCATTGAAAATTATTTACGATAACGATCGCATAATCATAATAATAATCACATTATAATAATTCTTGGCTTTATGGTCGGCCACTTGGGGGCTCGATGCGGCGCACTTCGGCTTCGGCCTGCGGTCTTTTCGCTCTCTCTCTAAGGACGTGTAATAGTTGCTAATAAAATGCAATGCCCATCTGCCTCAACTGGTTGGTTGGTTGGTTGGTCGCCGAGCGTAATGTGCGCTGGGCTTATAAATAAGTCCACAACGCACACATTGGAGGCGGGTGCAAAAAACCTCAAATAAAAAAAGAGCAGCTAAATCGAAGGACATAAAAGGGGGCAGTAACTACATTTTGAGGTGGCAAAAGGGGCAAAAAATGGCAACTGCATTGATGTTATTACCTGGGCTGCCAACTATTTGCTAAAGTCAATAAACCAAAATGACAGGCCCGACAAACTGGGGCGGAAAGGCGACAATATGGGGAGTCGCTCTTGCTCCATTGGGGAGCTCTTCTCTCTCTCTTTTATTTGGACGGACGAGACGAGACGAGACACCCTCACACACACAACGCGTGGCAAGAGGCCAACGGACGGACGGACAGACGGACGGACGAAGCCGCTTTTCATATTTCCCATTGCAGTTGTTATTTTATGTTTTGTTTCGCTTGCAGCAAATTATTGTTATGCTTCTGGATTTTGCGCATAATTCTGCAGTTTTCGTTGTTGTTTGTTGTGTTCTGCCTGCTACTCGTGTCGTTGCCGTTGTTCTTGTTGTTGTTTGAGCTATTTCGAGTATGTTACTCATACGCCATGTGAGCCCTGCTCTGACATGCAAATTTGTATGCACTTTTAAATGAGCCATAGCCTCAAATATGCCACCACCAACCACCAACCACCATCAACAATAACAACAACAGCAACAACAACAGCAGCTATAGTATTTTACATTCTTTTTTCCAGTTTCTTTTTTTATGCATTGTTCCCCATTTTCAATTTGTTTTCTGGCCAGGCATTTGGCACGACCAGCTGAGGGTAACCAGAAGAGCAGCTGTCGTCGTTATCGTCGTCGTGGATTTGCCATTTTTGGGTAAGGCATGGTGAATGCACAACGAACTTTGTACTCTTCCATTGAACACCCTCTAAAATAATACTATTTACGTTGTGTGTATACTTAATACCAGTAACCATCAAAGATATCAAGTATACGCGCACTTGTCAGCGTTGTCCACTTGATCTACCTCAAACAAAAATTAAACGTATTCTCAATTTCAATTCAATTAATTTTATCAAATTTTATACGCTCGCCATATCGCAGAGTATAATTTAAGCTAATAACTATTACTGCCCAATGGGTGGTGTCTTTTATCAGTTATTTGCCCATTGACAGCTTTGATTACGACGTACTAAAATAGGATTTCTTTTGCAAATCCATCAAGTCATTCTATAATCACATGCACATAGTATTTAACAATGAGATTGTGTTTACTCACATGAGTATTATCTATCGCTGGAGGTTAATTTGATGCCGTTTTATAAATAGCCTAATTAATCATGAGCAATAGATAAAAGAAGAGAAAACTTCCATGCGTAAATTAAATACTTTAATGAAACACACACTTCGATAAACGTACGTCACAGGTGTTTATCTATGCGAATTCACGTGGGGCAAATCTTTGTCGAATCTTAATCTTAAGAGTATTGCGTTTTCGGATTTGTATTGCCGATTTCGAATTGCTTGAATAAGTATTTTGGTGTAGTTTAGCACGCTGCGGTTGCAAATTCATTTCACAACGAGAAAAAAAAATGAAGAAAAAAATGTAATCGACAGCAGGGAGAAGAAAAAAGAGTAAAAAGACTTTGGCAAGTTTATTTATGCTTTGCGTGTCTGCTGTGAATTAGTGCCAAATTTGATTATCTATGGCCGAACACAGATAGACACTTACTCATACAAATACATATAGTATCCTCAGACACACACACACACACACACACACGGACACAGAGCCCACACAGCTACAAAACACGCCTAAAAGTAAGTCACGATGTTTCCGCCAACTGCTGACAGTTGTTGTTGCTGGCGTGGGTGTTGTTGTCGTTGTTGTTGTTGCTGTTGTCACTGTCTATCTGCTTTTATAACGCCCATATTAAATTGATTTCTTTAATCAATTCAAATATTTATGGCTTTCTGTAATTTTTCATGTGAACGCGCTTCTCATTCCCCGCCCCAAGCATGCTTTTTGATATCCATTCATTCAGCTTAAACGATTTGAATCGTCGTGTTTTAAAATTTTTGTTTGCCCCAAAGGCAATTTTTCCAATCTACATTTTGCAGCCAGGGGGCGTGCCTTGCGCCTACATTTGCGTGTTGCCGCCATCAAGAAAGATTTTTTGAATGTCATAAGTCACATGCCAAGCGGTAATTAGTGTAAAACTCGCTCTCTTTCTCCTTTGACCTTTAAGAAGGCGCAGCTTGCGGATGGAACAGCAAAAGTAGTTCAAGGCTTTAGCTGTGGCAAACAATTATTATTTAAGCTATTAATAATAATGAAATTAGCTGCTTTCTTTGCTCTCTCTGCTGGTGTTAAAGAATTAGTTAATTTATCAAGTTCTTGTCTCTGGCTGAACTTTTCAAAGCAGCGCCAACAAATTGTATTTATTTCAAGTTAAGTTCTTCATGTCGACTTTTTTTTTCTTTACCTCGCTTAGAAACTAATTTCAAAGTTTTTGAAGAGTTCAGCTGGGTTGACAAAGGTCAATGGCTTTAGGGGGCGGATTGAACTAGTGGAAAAGTCTCAAAATAGATGTGATAATGTTGACGTAGCTAGCTAGCAATTACCTCGAGCAATAATTGAAAGGGGGAAACTATTTAATAAAATATTGTGCAACAATGGAGACAATGGTTGCAAATTAAAAGAAATTCCTGCCGCCGCTGTACAACACAAACTGAACTATAGAGTGGCTGTCACCTTATCGATTAGTAGTGCAATATATATAGTCTATATACTGTATATATTGTATGTATGCATGTAGACGAGGAGAAGATGAGGACATGGCTCTATCAATGAATTTGTCTGCTGTGTTTCTTTGTGAACGAACGACCGAACGAACGAAGGAACGAATTCAATGGCTTACGCCAGCAAGGAAGCGCATTATGGCTTCCCGGCGGAGGCTGAAGAAGACTGGTGGCTGCCACAACAATGAATGGCGCGAACAATGTCTAAATCTTTATTAATTCGACTATTTTGTGAAGCTGTTGCCAGACTGCACAGCTAACACAGCTGAACACAGTAGAAGGAAGCGAGAACGTGGCTACTCTGTCAAGTCTGTCTCTCTCTCTGGATGTTGGATGGGAGTGGACCACTCAACAAATAAATTAATAGCCATCAATCAGTAAATCCGCCAAAAGGACCTTTTGCTTTCAATGCAAAAGGTTCCTGCTCAGTAAAGAGCGTGTGCCTGTCTCCCTCTTTCTGCGTGTGTGTGTGTTCGTATGATGGAGACGCACAAAAGCGCGCAATAAACGCGCTCAATGAATGGCTAATATGCCCACTGCACGCGTCCTCCTCATTTTGGTTAAGCAAGGCAGGGGATAGTGCGGAGTGAAGTGGGATTAGAAAGGGAAGTGCGGAGGCTGCTGTTTCCTCTTTGAGGTCACAACCTAAAGCTGCTGTACGTGGCAGCAATTACAGTGAAGCAAGCAAAAAAAAGTGTGCATAAAAGCCGATTAAATTATAATGCAACAGTTTTTCGATTTCACAAAAAGTTTTGAGCAAAAATATACATATTATATTTGTACTTTGTTTTTTGTTTAAGCTGAAACAAATGCGTTGTTCTCAGCGCATCCGAATAAGCTATGTAGCAAACATATTCAATACGCTTCTGAGAATTGCTTACAAGAAGACTTCTGTCAATTGACTTTGAGTGATCAAACGAGAGGATTTTGTTGAAATAAGTCAGTCTATGCTGTCAGTCCTTGACCTAAAGCACATTTGTGGAACAACAATAAATTCAAAAGTTCTTTTTTCTACGGTAAATAGAAAGTATGAAAATGCATAACAAATACTTTATTCTTCTTATTTGTAATAAGAAGAAGAAATGATTGTCTAGAGATAACTTTTAAATTTTATATTTAATGATTCCTGAAAATTCGGTTGCAATCAGATGAAAATTGTAGATGTTATTCAAGAAATATTTTGTATAGGATTCTATGGAATATTTTAAATGTAGTGCTATATAAATATACCAATTATAGCCTTTGGTATATTTTTACAGTATATTTTATAATTATGGTATAACTAATAGTATATTTTTAAAATTTATTTGGTATATTTTAAATTCAGTACCGTAATGTTTTGCTTTTAATCACAATGGGTGCGGGTATATCACAGTCGAGCACACTCGTCTGTAAAAGTTTTACTTATTTTATCTGTATCAATATCATAATTTTTGATACTCATTTCGTGGCCAAAAACTATAAACCATAAATTTGTAAATTGAAGAAATTTAAAAGAATTCAATATATCATGATGATGTTTAGATTTCATTTATACTTTTTTTTATCAGAATCAATATTATATTTTTGACATTTTCGCTGCAAAAAACTATTAACTATAAATTTGCAAATTGACGTCTATTTTATTAAAAAGAAGTCAGTAAGTTCTGATGATTTTTTGATTAAATACATTGTCGTTTTTATCTGAATCAATATCATATTTTTGAAGCTTCATTCTTTACCAAAAACTATTAACTGTCAATGGCAAAGAGCATTTCAATTTCTGTCGCTGATCCGATGGCACGCGATGGATCATTTCATATTTTTGTGTTGCGAATAACTTGACAGTTTGCAGGAATTAACCGATTACATGCTAAGGGGGTGTGACAGTTCAATTTCTTTAAGCGACATTTGAGGGCAACGCTGGCAACTGGCAACCGACAAAACAGGCAAACTGGCAATCTCCAGCTGGCAAAAATGCTGCACACACACATACAGAGAGAGCAGGAACAGCGTATGACAAAAGTAACAGCAAGCAACAACAGCAACAAGGAAGAAGAACAAGAAGCGACTCATAAATCATTCGCGACGTCGATGTCGAGTATGATGACGACTGGCAATCGCAGGATCTGATTGACTACTGTCAGACGAGAGGGACAAACCAATAGAACCTAGAATAGAGAGAGAGAGACTGCGAGTGTATGTGTGTGTGTGTGTGTGTGTGTGTGTGAGTAGACGTATTACAAGCATTGATGCTGTAAGCATAGACCATATATGAAATGACACACAAATATATGCATAACTGTGTGTGTGTGTATGTGTGTGAGTGTGTTTCTAGTACAACGTGCATTTATTTGTAGGCGACACAGAAGTGAATAGAAAGAGAAGGCAGAAGAAGACTGCTGATGTCGAGAGAGTTCTATGGAAATGCTGTGGCATTCATATGCACAGCTTCTGTTGTTGTTGTTGCTGCTCTTCTTGTTCGAGTTGCTGTTGCTGTTGCTGTTGTTGTTGTTATTATTGTTGTTATCGCTGTCGCAGTTGGCATTGTCGTTGACTGCGAAGCCAGCAGAGCGAAACAAATGAAATGTGACACATTATGCGACGAGGCGTATAACTGTCTCTCTATATCTGCTCTGTATCTGTGTATGCGTGTGTGTGTGTGTGTGTATTAAATCACATCGAAATGACTTTCGTACTCTATCAATGTCGAAATTATGCAATAACTTCAATTGATTACAAGTGCGTGAGTAATTTAATGGCAATACTCTCCTCCACAATATAGAAGCTCGCATATCGGCAATCAGTGGCAAATGTTGCCCTCCGCTCGCTCCGATTTTCGGAGGACAGTAAAACGTTTAAAGTGTCATGTTGCGGCCTCTTCTGTTGTTGCCTCGTTACGCGGCACTTGGCTGCCTCTTTTTTTCTCTTTTTTTTTTTGCTTTTTTACTTTATTATTATTTGCTGTTCTCGTTGTTGTTGTTGCTGTTTGCTTTGACAACCCACTTACTTAGATAGACGGGCACCTGTCTTGATTGTCCTGGTTCCATGCTGAGCAAATCGCACACACTTCGAAAGAGAGAGTTGGGTATAAAACCCTTCAAGTTGACTTGGTAGCCGTAGTCCTTGCCATTGGGACGCTGTGTGTGTGTTATCTGTGTGGCAGCGCTTTTTGCTTAGCTGCCTGCTTAGCTGATGGCTCCTGGTATTTGGTATTTGCCTTGACTCAGGTCCCGCATGTGCTGCGCTCTGCTGCTCGCCGCCCATATCCAGTTAAAAGGATAATGGAGCACAACAATTTTTACACGCATATATTTTACAAATATTTGCATTTTTCCCTCGCTGCCTGACAAGTGAGCCGAGCCAGCCAGCCAAAAGGTAACAACCATGTGTGAGAGAAGTGAAAGGAATGTAAAGTGAAAGAAAGCGAGAGAGAGAGAGAGAGAGAGATAGCTAGCCCATAACTTTGGTAAACCTTTTGCATTGGTTCTTTTTAAGACACATTTGCGTCGTACTTGTGTCGGGGTTTAGGCCTGAAAAGCCTCAACTGCACATAAAGGGATTGAGTTTGTATGTCTCGTTCTTCCACTCTCTCTGTCTCTGTCTATCTCATGCCATGTTTAGCAAAAGGATTTGTGTTTGTGTCGCCTTTTGTAACAAAACCTTACGCATTTCTTCTACTTTTGTTGTTAGTTGTATGTCTGTTTGTACTATGATCGAATTACGCGCCCTTTACATGCTTTTCTACAATGTGATCGGAAACATAAGATATTTGCATAAATGCAAATAACATTTACATTCAAGTGCTTCTCATGCTGTGCTTTGTGTGCATTCAGTGCATTCAGTTTATGGTCAATTTGTAGCTAACAGGTTAATCGCTAATGTCAGGAAATTTGTAATGCAATTAAGAGCTGAAAATTTAAGGGGAAACTGCGATAATAGATAGTATAGTTAAAATAGTATAAAGATTGCAAAAATAAATAAAGAATTTGTTTTAGTAGCATATTTTATTTATTTGCTGATCACTTGAAAGCTTAAAATATAAATATTCAAGAGGCTTTTGGGAAAACTTAACTTTTTTAACGAAATTTCCAAATTATTTTTTAAGATTCATTTTTAAACTGTACAATTTTTTCAATTTCCCAAATCTAAGCCCTTTGGAAATCATAACAAATATAAAAAGTAATTATATATAAAAGAGTTAAACATCGCTTGTTTCACTCCCAATCACATCACAAGTCCACTTATTGTGCCAGAAACATTTCGAGCCCTTGTTTACGCATGAATTTGCCATTGGCATTGAATGGCAATCTGTCCACGAATCGAACTCCGGCATGCAGATGCTTCGTTTCAACCGGCAACCGCTTGATCACATAGTCAACGATTTCCTTTTCACTAATCTCACAATTGGGATTCTTGAGCACCAAAGCACCAGCTGCATCGCCAATTAGATCATCGGGAACGCCAATGACACAGCAAGCCTTGACTTGTGGCAACTCCAGAATTGCATTCTCAATTTCCGTGGGCCAATAATGAATGCCCATGTATTTAAGGGTTTCCTTTTTGCGATCCACAATATACAGATTGTTGTCATTGTCAAAGTAACCCAAATCTCCCGTATGAATCCAACCTTCAAAGTCTTGCATATGCCGTGTGGCAACTGGATTGCCATAGTAGCCATTCCAACGCTTACCCGTATGCACATAGATCTCACCCACCTCATTATGGGTTAATCTCTTTCCAGACTCGTCGACAATGCGTATCTTAATGCCCGGATTTGGATGGCCAGCTGTTGCTGCATTGCGGATGCCAAAACTCATTGTAACTATGCCAACTTCGGACATAGCATAACCCGAATTGTAAGTAGCGTTCTTGAATAATTCCTGTGTGCGTTCCAGAGTGGATTGCGACAAAATGCCACCGCCATAGTTTAGATTTCTCATCGAGGCGAGCGCTTCGGGTGTGGCTTCTTTGCAGGCGGCAATGGCAGCCAAATGCACCGGAGCCAAGGTGGCGTAATTGATTTTATATTTACGCACCAATCTCACAAAGTATTCCGGGGAGAAAGGTTGGTCTGTGATGATGCGTGTGCTGCCAAAGAAGGTGCTGAAAAGAAAAGCCCACAGGCCACTTATCCAATCCAAGCCGCTTGTGATGAAGAATATGGTTTCGCTATTGACCAGCCTGTAAAATGTTGCCAAAGTCAAGCATTAATTTGTTTGTTGAAGAAGTTCCTTTAACTTACATTTTGTCCTGTACCAACACATTGTTTGAAACGCAGACAGCTTTGGGCAAACCCGTGGTGCCAGAGGAGCAGAGTATAGCAATGGTCTGATCACTGCCATCTTTAAGTGGTTCCGGTCTAAATCGAGATTAAAGTCATATAACAAAAAATATCTCACACACTTTTGCTTAGCACTTACTGATAAAACATTTCAGTAGCAGTTTTGGTCAACAGACTCTCAATTTTCAAAACATCTTCAATGTGGCCAGAAAGCAATATAATTTCGGGATTCCATTCCTTGGTGGCTGCATGAACCTTATCATAGAATTGTGCATCACAGAATATCAATACAGGTCGCGTTATGCCGTACATGTATTTGAGAGTCTCTGCAAGGCAATTGATTAGTTGACTAGAGTGTGGTAGATAAAAAGAGTTTTTTTACCTTCATCGAAAATGGGATTTACACCATGGAATGGTGTGCCATTTAGCAGGCATGCCAAACCCATGGGCATCACATAGGTTGTATTCCTGCCCACGACACCGACGACACTTCTGTGATCCAGGCCACGTTGCTTCAGATGCTGGGCAATGCGAATTGCCCAGGTTATGGCCTCCTCGTTGGTCACAACAATGCCATCGCTATCTGATATCTGTGACATTATATTTCGGAATTTATTTCGAGGATACTTTTAGGATTCTTTACTCTTTTGTTCTTCACTCTCACCTGACACACATTCTTGGGATAATTCTTCATGGTATTGAATATAATTCTACCCACTGAAGTGTCATCACTGTACATGGAGGATCGTTCAGGACCACTCCAGATCTTATTAACACTATCCCAGGTCACTGTCATTGCGAAAAAGATTTGTCAACTCTGACGTTCTGTGCGATCCAAAGTCTTTAAATAGACTAACCACAGAATCGTGATTTATTGCCTTATCAATACGAAGTTACCCCACGGTTAGCTTTTTTATCAAATCACAAGAAAATATGCTCAACCAAAACACTTAACACTTAGAGATATTAAGGCTTATCATTTATAACGTACAACTAAATACGAAAGCGAAAAGATTAAAGTTGCTTAATATGCTTGGGCATACCCTATAATTATCAATTTGCGCATTTCATTGAATGAAATTCAAAGCTAATCAAGAAAAAAGTTTGTGCAATTGATAGAATTCCACAAGTTCAACAACTTTGTCAAGTGCCAAGATTTAGATTGTCATACATTTATGTTTAAATGATTCGGAATGTTTCCTTTTACATTGATAATTTTGCGTTTGTTAATTCCATTTGTCATTTGTAAGACAGCAAGTTGACAAATTGAAATTGCTTGACATAATTTCAGAATATCAATTTAATTATTTACAAAGCAGTTATTTGGTTGGTCATCTGTAATTATATTATTCATCATACTTGTGTTGTGTTCACATTTGAATAACCTAAATTACAATATACCTTGTTTTTGCGTCTGTGCATAAGAGGGTATAATTAAGTGAATATCAAAGATAAAATGTAGATTTGGTTAAATGCTGAGAGTGCGGTACGTTTTTAATTAATTCCACACATGTTTATTTATAGAGTTCTTATAGTCTTATAATATATAATAAGATGGACAGCAAATGCAGCAAATTGAATTCAACTGAATGCTTTTTATTCGGGGGTATTTTTTTATTGCAATTCAACTGACTTGAATGTACACTAAAATATGCTAAATATATCATACGAGAGGGTCACAAAAATTAAAAAAAATTCCTAACTTTAAACTTGCAGAATTTGCTTGGTAACTTGAAGTTGAGCAAGTTTCATCAGTAAATTATTATGATTTACGTTTAAAGTTGAAGATTTTGTGCTTGGTAACTTTAAGTTGAGCAGCCTGAATTCCCATTATTTGAATTTATGATTATCACGTCAATTGGTTCGTAATGTCATCAGTGAATTATTAATATTTACATTTAAAATAAATAAATGCAAAATGGGTTTAAAAAAAATAATCAAAATTTATGAAAAGAGTTTTCGATTTCGGTTTCAATTGTAAATTTAAAGCAACAATTTCGTTTTTTCTCTTTTCTGATAATGTTGCTGTTGATTATTATGCTAATATGCAAATTGTGATGCCGATTATGTACAGTTGTGCTTGGAAAAGTGCACAATATTAATATAGAGATTCATTAACATACACTGTGCAAATTTGCTTTATTTTACATAAATTGCGTATACGCGATGTGTGTCGACTTTAATTAGCTTTCACACGCTTTCACACACGCACACACACACACTGTCGATGGATGCTGCTCCAGGTGCAACAACAATAACAACAACTAAGGTCAATGTGCACATGCTTATTAGGTGTGCAGCAAACTCGTTGTAGGATATGGGTCAAGCAGAGAGTGAACGCTTTAGGCTTCGTTTGGATACAACGACAAAAAAAATGATGTGTGCGTGTTGCCAGTTTGCCGGAGCGTAACAGCCATGCATAAGTGGCAAGCAGCAGCAGCAGGTCAGGTGTTAAAGCTGACTTTACTCACTCGCTGTTGCTGCTGCTGTTGTTGTTGTTGTTGCTGATGTGCTGCTATCTGGCAGGCTCTGGCATACTGTCGACGTCAACGTCAACGTCGAGCCGCACTCATCCTAGAAACATAGAAAAGGCGAAAAAAAAACAGCAAAAAAAAAACGAGAGAAATATGTGTTGTTGGCCTAGCGAGAATACTCTGCGTGCGAGGCAAGTGGCGCCAGTTTGTATTGTCATCCTTTTGCCGTCACTTTTTGTCTCCGCTCTCGCTTTGCGTTGCTTTACTTTGCTTTGCCATTTTTCTTGCTTTCTAGTTTGAGTTTTTATACCCGCTACCCATAGGGTAGAAGGGTATTATAACTTTGTGCCGGCAGGAAATGTATGTAACAGGTAGAAGGAGGCATCTCCGACCCTATAAAGTATATATATTCTTGATCAGCATCAATAGCCGAGACGATCTAGCCATGTCCGTCTGTCCGTCTGTGTGTCTGTCCGTCTGTCCGTCTGTCCGTCTGTCCGTCTGTCCGTATGAACACCTAGATCTCAGAGACTATAAGAGATAGAGCTATAATTTTTTTTCGACAGCATTTGTTATGTTTGCACGCAGATCAAGTTTGTTTCAAATTTTTGCCACGCCCACTTCCGCCCCTGCAAATCGAAAAAAACGAATAACAAGCGTAATTTGAAAGCTAGAGTTACGAATTTTGGTATATACAGTAATAACTATAGTATTTATGATCCCTGAAAATTTGGTTGCGATCAAATAGAAATTGTCGAAGTTATTAAAGAAATACTTTTGTATGGGCAAAAACGCCTACTTACTAGGGGTCTGAGTTGCTTTGGCTGACAATCTGGTATATTGTGCCGTCTATGGTATATTTTGAATGCGGTACTATATCGATATACCACATATACTATTTTGTATATTTTTAGTATTTTTGCAGTATATTTGGTATATTTTGAGAATAATACCGCAAAATATATTGCTTTTATTCAAAATGGGTAGCGGGTATCTCACAGTCGAGTTCACTCGACTGTAGCTTTCTTACTTGTTTTTCTTTGTTCTTCTCGCTTTGCACTGAGCCTGCTCTGTTCTGTCTCTTTGCCTCAGTGTCTGTGTGCGCTGGAGCGCTTTTTCTTTTCTATTATTGTCTCACTTACAAGTGTACCCGATGTATTATGCATATCCTGTAACACTCCACTTTTGTTGTGCATTAGTCAAATGTGCGCCGGCGTTTGGGGGCGAAGAAAAAATGGGAAAACTCTGAACTCAAAAGGGAAAGCGCGAAGTGATGCGAAGAAGCAATGGTCATGGAAATGGAGCACATTTAGTCACACAATTGGCTTTGCATGGCCAACGAGCTAAATATGCTTGTGAAGACTGGTGAAGCCTTTTGTTTTTGCAGGTGAATGGAAAACAAATGAAGAAATTAAAGCGCCGAATTAATAAGCACTTTATCCATTTCCTGCTGGGCACTTTAATTGGCCTGGCCTATGCCAAGGTTTTGTATGTCCCAGTCGTGTCCAAGTCGAGTCTTTAGCTTGCTTATGCGACTATTAATACGCTGCCATAAGCCACTGTAAATGTCTTTAGGGGCCTAGTCTCTAGTCTCTGGTCTCCTGCGCTCAGCTCTCAACCTTTGCTTCGTTACCGTGTGGCAATTATCAGGGCAAAGGCGTCGGTGTTGACGTCGACGTTAACGTTGACGGTGGCAGCGACTGCGACTGCGACTGCCTCTTGGCAATGCCATAAAAGTGCCACTTAAACTGTTTTAGTTTCTCTTTTTGTGTGTGTGTGTGTGTGTGTGTGTGCGTTGCTTTGAAGTTGCACGTGGGCAAAAATAGTCACACTGGACAACAGGAACGCATATTAAATTGGTAGCGAAAAGTCGGAGCAGATAATTGCTTCACAAGTGCATAAAATTAAATCGCGCCAAATGAATAGTTGAGTTTGCAATGCAGTTGGACATTTGCTGAATATTTAATAGACTTCATCGGTTTTATGTCAGTTTTATTAACACCGATTTCAATTAGCTTTAGGACACTAAATTATAAATTGGCATTTTTGTAGACGAGTGTGTGTGTGTGAAATTGCTGCAACCTGTTCGATGTCGTCAGCGTGAGCTTGTTTAAGCCAACTGTGGCAGTTCAGGCAGTTGGCCGACAGCCGGGCCCAAATGCGAGACGTGTTTAATTGCTCGATTAGTGAGCAGTTTTCCTGGGCAGCCTGCGACGATGTTGCCGCCCACAAAACCGCCCTCCTCGAGGGGGCGTTTTGTCTGTTGTCGCTTTTGTGTTGGGCAAATAAAAACCTGGCAGCGGCGTCCTCGACGGCGTCACCAAATTCCCTAAGCCATAATCTTGAGCTCCAAACGCAAGTGCGAGAGAGTGCGACAGAATGCTAGAGAGAGAGAGAGGGAGATGCTTGGCAAAAATCTGGTTTTCAATTTCATTTTCACTCGAACAACACTTAAAAACAGTCGCTGAATTAAATTATTCAAAATGTCAAACAATTATTCAAACGCCAACGGAACTGTAACTTTGGACTTTATGCAAAAGGGAGCGATGATTCTCTTTCAAGGCCCTCAGGGGGTACCTGTTATGCTTGTGCCTGTGTCTCTGTGTGCCTTGGTGTCTCTGTGTTACTGTAGAGAGAGAGAGCAAGTCAAGTTATGATTTAAAAAGATATTAGCCTTGTTCACAGTTTGCTGCCGGTTCCTCTTGCCCTTTGTACTTTATGCAAAACAGGGCACAAAAAAAAGAAATGTATATGAAAAGATGGAATAAACGTGGTGCAAGCTTTGGCAAATTATTTCTGCAAAGAAATATGAAATATACTAACGTAAATATACTAACTTATATACATATACTTTACTTGGCTTGTATGTGCGTGCGTTTAGAGGGAGCACATTGTTGGGGAAATTTAATTATATCTAAAGTTGAGAGGGCAGCTTTATTGCTGATACTCTACGCATAAACTTTTATTAACTGTGTGCGCGCTCGTATTTTGCAATTTTCTTAACTTTTTGTTGTATTTGTTTTTGGTTTGTCGGGTTCCCCCTCAAAACCTAAACTGAGTAGATTTTTAAAGCGCGCACCACAAAAGTATGCAACTGAACTTTGAACTTTTTGCTATTTTTAAAGAGCCGCAAATGCCGCGCCACAAAGAATGCTGTAAATATTGAATGTGCGATGCGAGCGCAAGAGTAACGTAATTTGTGCAACTCTTGTTTCTATCAATCAAAGGCTCAGGCCACAAAAGCCGCATTGCCACGTCACCCAATTCGCTCCCCATTTTATACACACATTCGACAACCAGTCGAGAGAGAGTAGAGGAAATGTGTCGTGTTAACGTGCAAGTAAAATAAAATGTAATGGAAAAAGTGGTTTTTATTTTAATTTGGTGGATGGAGTGACTACGAGAGATAGATAGAGAATGAGGAAAGCGAGCGGAGAGTGAGGGAGAAAGAAAAGCTTTTGATCAAAACCAAGGCCTAAAAACCGAAACTAATAAAAGTCTCTGATTTCTCAATTTAGTGTCGTGTGTGATGTGTGTTTCTGTATATTGACAAATAGTGTCAATGCTAATGAGTTCCACGAATCGTGTTCGGTAAGAGTTTTGCAAAACCAAAATAAGACCAAACTGGTGCATAGTAGTCGCGCATATCGGTAACTAGCTAAAAGAGTTCTGTACTATAGTTGATCTAAGATATTAGGATTTCAATTTTATCAGGAATTTCTGCTTTGCCTGATTTACATCTGAAAGAAGTCGCTATAATCATTGTAAAGGTAATAGAAAACCTTCCTCCTCAGCTTTACATCTTTCAGATATGAAAATTAGTTTTTCAGTTTGTCCTTTAATAATTCTTAAAATCTGTATATTGCTTTAAGTTAAATTGTCTCTATAAATTGCCAATAGTTTACCACTAGGGTCTTAGTTGCTTTAGTTGACAATTTAGTACATTTCGTTTTCTATGGTATATTTTGAGTGTAGATGGCACTCTATTCGATTCTTACTGGTTATTTTTTTTTTATTTAATAATTTTTTACACAAATTAAATTAGTATCTTAGGATCATACATAATGAGGGTGTAGCAAGTTGTAAGTTTGACAATCAATAATGAATGCGTTGGCGATGGCGAAAAAGCGTAAGCAATGTTTATAAATCCATAACACAAACTTGGCGCCATTAAAACAAGTTTTCTAATGTCTTTCAATTACACTTGACGCTCATAAGTATGCTATGATTAATGTAAAGACTCAACTCCCACACACTTTGGCACACACACATACACACTAAAAGAGAATGAAGCACGCGCCCTCTCATTATCGCATCGACAATATCCCAATGTCCATTTATCATTAGCGCAATGAGACAGAGCCACACTTTGAGTGGGCAGCAAGCAGTAGCAAGAAGGGAAAACTGGGCAGTGGTAAGTGTGGGATAAGTATAAGGGAGCTCAGGATAAGGAATAGCTCTTTGGCAAACTAAGTGTATATATCTTGCTGAGAGTTCAAGCATAAGGCTGGCAACTACAACCATAGAAGCTGCATTGTTTCCACTGACTTGCCATAATTACAGCCAGCTGCAAAAACTTGACTCGGTTGCCTGACAAAATATTCCATTTGCTTTTGGGCTTGAGCTTGAATTTTGGACCAGTTCTGTCTGTCTGTCCGTCTGTCTGATTGACGTACATTTTGTACGGCAGCACTAATTGATGTTAATTTTGGGCATAGCGTATAGCGTTGATGGATTACCACAGTCAAAATTATGTTCGGAGATCAACTCGTTGCGAAATATTTGTGCCTTGCGTATGGCATTTCCTCAATTTGCCTCCTTAGTGCTTGTGTTGTGTGTGTGTGTGTGTCAGGATATTTTAAAAATAGAATGCAAAGCTCAATCGACGGGAAAAAGTTAAAGCGACGCAAATCGAATCGCAAACGAGTTGGGATTTAGTTGTGTATACATACTTATATATACTATATGCCTTCTGTGCGTTCACGATGACGACGACTTAAAGCATCGCAAGAGGTAAAAATACAACGGGGGAATGGAGAAGAAGGAGAACAATCATTGACGACACTTGAGCAAAAGTTGCCAGTTGCCAGTTGCCAGTTGGCAGTTGTCCTTGGTGTTTTGCTGCTCCTGCTGGTGTGAGAGTCGAGCAGAAACGGTAGCAATTTCTGAATTTATTTTTATCCGTTCGGAAGCCGCGGAAATCCTGTCACTGCTGCTTCTCCAGCTATGTACATCTTCTTTTCCTTTCCATCTCTATATATAACCCCCACTCCTGCTGCTCCTTCTACTGCTCCTCGTTGTCACCACTTGCCGTTTGTGCCTTGTCGTCATGTCATCGTTGGATGTTGACGCGTTTTGCGTGCCTCATTCGCAGACACTTTGATAACCGCATTGCAACCGGACTGCCTGTGGGTCTCAACTGCCATCCGGTGTTGCTGCTGCCGTTACTACTGCTGCTCATCGTCATCGTCTCTGTGTCTATGATAACAAATGCAGCACCAACAGTAGCAGCCTTAATCAGCTACAGACTGTCCACTGGACTTCGACTTGGAGCTCGAATTGAAGTTTATGTTCCACCCCAACTGCAAAACAATCACTCAATGTTTGACTTAAGTTAATCGCCGTTGGCCTTCACGACTTTGACGAGACTTTGACTTGGACTTGACAGCCAAACTCATACGCTTGCACATCACAGAGAGCGAGAGGAAGGATAGATGAAGGGTAAACAGAATTGATTGCGTATATTTTCATTTTGTGTGGCATTGAACGCAATAGCATTTCATTTTCCAAGAAGTTACTGCTGCTGTCGAAACGTGCAGCATGGGTGCACTTGAGACATCTGCAGCTGAAATTATTTATGTATAAGCAGCTTCCAAGATACGATGAGATTTTGGAATAATCAACAGCAAGTAGAACAGGGAATATTACTACTCTTGCATTCGGGTCTTAGATTTCTTTGCATGATTATCTGTATATTTTGTACTTATTGGTATATTTTAAATGTAATATAATATTATATAGATATAGCTGAAGGTCTTTGCAGTCATTAGTGTTATTTAGCTAACCATTTTAAATAAATAAATATGTATATAGATATACCAAATATAGCATTTGGTATTTTGTAGTATATTTCCAGAATATTATTTAGGCATACTTTTGTGTAATAGTGTATAAAAATACTGAAATTCACCGAAGAATATACTATTACATAAAAATACAAAATATACCATAGTCTATGTTTGGTGTTTTTATGTAGTAGTATATACCAAATATATTCTTCGGTGAATTTCAGTATTTTTCGGTATATTAATAATAGGTAACCTGTATCTGACAGTCAAGCATACTCGAATGCAGCTTCCTTACTTATTTTTATTATTAAATTAACACGTCGAAATAGTGGCAAAGTCTTCCATATTAATTAGTATGAAATAAATGATAATCTTGATTAAAACACGAGCAATGCCGTCTGTTAGCTGACGTTGCCAGTTGCATAAGCGTGACTTTTTAAGTGCAAATATGTGTAACGCAGCACTCTCGCTCTTTCCCCTTGAAGCACCTTTTGCAAGCTTTGAGTTTAGTTGGAAATTTGGTTTTATTTGGTTTATAAGAAGGTTCTTGACTAAATATTGCTGCAACCCTGAAACGCACTTTGCACAGCTATGCGTTATGTATGTGTGTGTGTGTGTGTGTATTTCAATGCGTGTGTGTGTGTGAGAGTGTGATTGTGTTTGGCCTTTTGGCTTAACTTGCAATTTGGTCTGGTGTACGGGTATCCTTGCTGGCTGCCATTTGTGTTAGTGCTTCCTTCGACCTGCTCTACTCTGCTCAGCTTGCTTGCAACTTATGCGTGACTCGAGTGCACACTCGAGAGCCTCGAGTCGGGGACTAAAAGTGTACGCAGCTAAAACTTTTGCCACTTGAAATTGTATTTTTTTCACTCTGCACTCCCTCTCTCACTCTTTTTTTTGTATTTTTTTTTGTGACTCCGTCTCTGTCTGTCAATTGCTGTCCCATTCACTCGTGGCCGACTTTTATGCAAATAAATGTTTTTACTCATTTTAATACACATTTTTATGGCACTTTTACTGGTAATGCGAACCAAACTCTCATCGCTTGGCTTTCATTTTAGCCTTTGCCACTACTACAACTACAACTACGACTACTATTGCTGCATCCTTATCGTTAGCCTCATGCTCATGTCTCTCCTTCAGATTTTGCTTGCAGTAGTTCACTTTGGCTTGGCAATTCTCATCTTTCATCTCGTTAGTGCGTAGTATTTATACAGGAATTGGCTCAATTTGCTCTCGATTTATGCAGAAGATGCTTGAAACGCATCTCTCGCTGCTTCTCTTTGATTGTTTGCACTGATGCCATCCAACCATTTGCTACTTAATTGACTTGCATTTTGTGCCCAGCGATTGCCATAATAATGGCCCCTAGAGACGGCAGCGTGAATCGGCAAAACTAGTTTCTTTCAAAACAAGGTCAAATTTATCGCGCGCACACAAAAGTTTTCGCTCGTTGTCTTGCTGCCGTGGCGGGACTTCACCGCGAAGAGCACTCGAATATAATTTGTTGAGAAGCCCAAAAGAGAGTAAACTTTTAAGCAGTATAATGTGCAACTAGAATGCTGTATTGTCTTTAAAAACAAATGCAGACAATAGACTATAAAAATGATTGTTGGAAAGTACAAATGATTGTTGGCTACATTATGCTAATATTCAGATTTTTGTTATCAAAGACAGAGTATGATTAATGTTTTATAGCTTAAAATGTCACTTGGAATGCAGCTCGTTCCTTAAAACTGAGTTGCAATTTATAAGCAACCATTACTAAAGCTTAATTCTTAGACTGGTCTTGGATTAGACTACCTTCGGGTGTTAGCTGCTTTACTTTATAATTGGTATATTTTTCACTTTTTGGTATATTTTGTTCTTTTTTGTAAGATTTGAAAGTTAGAGTATTCTGTGTATTTCATTATTATTCGTACACAGACAAAGAGTCTTGAACAATTTATACTGGTATATTTTTAATGTGATAGTATATAAATATACCAAGCCTCTTGTACATTTTAGTACTTTTTCGTATGCATATAATTCTCAATATAATGATTTTTGTAAAGTAAAATTGTTGGCTAAATTATGCTAATATTTAGATTTTTGTTATCAGAGACAAAATATGATTAATGTTTTATAGCTTAAAATGTCACTTAGAATTCTGCTGCCTTTTTCAAAGCAAGTTTCACTCGCCCATCACTAACGCCTAATCCGTGGACTGGTCTTGGATTAGTGTCTTCGTTCCATTTACAAATACATACATATATATGTATGTATGTGTGTACTATATATGCGATATTAGTTCTTGTTGTTGGGCACAATGCTGAGCACATTTTATTGTGCAATTTCTGGGTGCGACAATTCGACTTGGTAAAGCGTTGAATGATCATAAGGGATGGCAACAGCTGGAGGGTTGGTAAAGGGGTGAAAGGGCGAGGGGAGTGGGATAAGTATTGGTAAACCTTTGCCTTTTGCTTTTTGGCCGCGCTTAGCAGCATAGTAAGCGATTTCCGTCGCTCGTCAAAAGGTGGCGCTTTTGCAATTGAATTGCAAATGGCGGCCGTTGACGTCGTTTGCCAAACTGATGGCGACGGAAGCAAAGCCATCAAAGGTGGGCGGAGGCGGCGGATATATGTATGTAGTTGCCATTCAATGGCTTCACTGTAGTAGTACTACAACACGAAGAAGTGGCAGGGGTTGGTTGGTTGGTTGGTTGCACGTTCTCAGGACTGAGGAATCAGGACTCTTGATGGCTTCTACGGGCATTTGGCTTCAGGCTGCTAGCTGCTGACTGCTGACTGTCGATTCCTGGCGGCTGTGTTGGACTGCGGTTTGCCTGACGCGTCGTTTACTTAGCGGCCCAAGCCGCATGCCGCATGCCAGCCGGTCCACCAGCAGCAGTCGGCTGATTGTTTGTTTGCCTTGCGGCATATTTATTTCAAACGAGCCTGCACTTATCGCCAACGTCTCTCTTTGCCTCTCTGCCCTTCACGGATTGAGGCGACTTCAGCGTGCTGTGGCTAATGCAAAATTCAAGCGAAATGCGCTGCAAATGAGAAACTCTCAGAAACTTGGCTGAATTCACGCCAAAATGGTTTCCGGCACGGAAGCGGAAGCCAATGACGGCAACGCTGACGTTGGCTGTGACTGCGACTGCGACAGCGACGCGTCGCCAAATTCTGCCTTCAGTTTATTTATGTTTTCAAGCCGCAGCAGCCGAAAAGGATTGCGCAAGCATTGCCTAATTTAATTAGTTGTCGCCTCCAACGATGGCAAAAAAAAAGAAAAAAAAGCAAAAAAATAACTCGGCTTTTCACTTGGCTTGGCCAAATGATTTACTCAGTATTTTTTCTCGTTGCCGTCGTTTCTGCTTTTTTTTTTTGTGTTATTTGAGCTGCCGGCGGTTGACGTCGCCTGTCATGTTTGTGACACACACTTCAGTCAGGCAGCAGGCTGTGGCAAGCAACGATGGGGTACGGATGGGTTTTTGCGTGCTGCATGCGACGGCGGCGGGTCCTGTGGCTCTGTCGTGTCCTTGTCACAGCGCCTAAGTTAGCGTCGCACTCAGTCAAAGTCCGGAGTCTGAGTCACAGTCTCGTTCTCGTTCTCAGTCTCTGTATGAGTCTGTTGCTGTTGGAGCTGCTCTGCAGAGAGCCTCTGTAGCCTGTCAACGTTTTGCAGACTGTATAAAAATGCTGTCAAAGGCGGCCAACGTCCTCATGTTCGTTCTCGTCTTTCGCAAAACCGTCCTCGCCATCGTCCTCGTCTTCGTCGTTGGCAAGGCGATAAAAATCCTTTTGATTAGAGACCCAACTTGAGAAATTAAATTGTGCTCACCTGGCAGCTTGGCTTGAGCTGTTCCAGCCGCTGCTTTTGCTGCTGCCGCTGCCTTCTCAACTCAACCCCCCTCTGACTGCATTCCCACTGATGCGCCTCGCTCTTAGCTTTGGTTTTTTTTACCTTTGCCAAAGCTGAGCTGTTGCTTCTGATAAATTTTCCTATTTCATGGTTCGTTTTTTAATTTATATATATGTATGTATGTAATTTTCTTGTATTTCTCTGCATTTTCTTGTTGTATTTTCGATTTTGCTGCTTGCGGCATTTCCGCAACAGACGACGACAACGACAACGACGACGACGTTGCTTGTTGTTTGTTGTTTGTTGCTTCACAGCCGGGCTGAGATCCTCTTTTATAAGTATATAGTATAGTAGGGTAAAGCGCGTCAGTCGTATGCTCTTGTAATTACAGTTATGTCTCTGGGGTATGAAAGCGATTGCCAGTGTTCTGAGGACTGTGCAGCTGAAGCTGTAGCGGTTTGGGGGCGTGGCAAATGAGTAAAACGCTTTTTTAAATATTGTTTGGCTTTAATGCAATCTCACAATCCAGATTACTTACACTGCCAAGCTGCTTCTCGCGCCGAGTCTCGTGATTGCAACAGATTCTCTCTCTCCCTTGGCAAACCTTTGATATTGACGTATAGTAAAAATATGTGTGTATTTGTGCGTGTATGCTTATCGAGATTGCGATTGCGATTGCTGTCAGCGATGTCCTTGCTGCTGTGTCTGCCTTTTTCCCCCCCCCTCCTATATATAATGCCTTTTCGATAATGAAAGAGCTTTGAAAACCTTGCTTTAAAGGCTGCAATTGATTGCCTATTGATTGAAAATATGAACAACGTTAATACATTATTAAAAGAATGAAAAGATAAAATATATATTCCATATTACAATTTATTTTGGCGAAAACTGGTCACGATATTTGCATACAGAAAATACATTTTGCTCTTGACATTTATGCCACGAATTTATATTGTTTATAAATTCTATATACAATATTTACTAACACAAATATTTTTACACGTTGAAAGTTTTGTTATTAGAACGTTATTGTTTTAAGCCCACGGTCAGCTGATGATTCTTTTTTTGTTTTTTTTTTAGAAATTGAATTTAGTGATATTGGCCTACGGTTTTTTCCACGGTCTTCAGCGTCATGTGAATCTAAAATAAATTTAATTTCGATTATTATTTTAGCTATGTTATTGTATAGCATATTTGCTAAATGTTTTACAACTTCTTTAAAATTGTTAGAGCTAGAGCCCCGAATTTGGTATTTACAATAGTAACAGTATATAGGATTCCTGAAGATTTGACTGCAATCAGATAAAATAATAGCTTTGGCTGACAATCTGGTTTATTTTGAACTCTATGGCATATTTTAAATGTAGTACTCTATAAATATACCAACTACAACCTTTGATATATTTCAGTATTTTGTGTGGTATATTGATTTGAAATATTTTTGCTTTTATTAAAAATTTCATTTTTCATATATATTTAGATCTGTTGTTGCACAATTTTAAAAGCATATTTGTTAGACTCTTCGATTCCTAAATAATCTTTAAACAATTTAAGCACCTCTTTACATTATTAATAATTGCATTTAAAATGTTCATAAAATTGGTTTCTAATGCATAAGAATAATTATTTCACATAAATAATTAATCAGCTTTTTTTTGGTGAAAAAGTTCAAATACAAACCACAAAAAGCGCATATTTAATAATTGTATAATAATTCTAGTAATCATGCCAGCTTGTTTAATTGCCTCATAAGAAATTTATGTGCCAAAATTACAAACTAATTGAATAGTCGTCTCTACCTTAATGGAACTTTCGTTCGACCACAACTTAGAATACATGGCAATGACGTTAGAATTTGCCATGACAGCAGCAGCAACTATTTCTAGATCTACATCTTTGTCTATTATTATCATAATTAAGTTTGGTGTCACAGCATTCGTTTCATGACCAATCTTTGGCATATAGTTTGACAACATTAATTTCAAGGCCAACAATTTTAGTCAATTCCATTTTATGCCCTGTTTTCATTTTCGGTCATTTGTCGCTGTTCTTCTTGTTGTTGTTGTTGGTTGCTTTTTGAGTTGCTGCTGGTTTTGTTGTTGCTGTTGCTGTAGTTGCCCCCGGGGCGTGATGTTGTCGTGCGCTGACATCGCTGTAGCTGTTGTTGTTCTGCAGAAAGAGGGAGAGGGAGAGAGAAAGAGCCAGCATCATCGTTAGCCATGGCCTTAACGCTTTGGCACCCAGAGCACTGTATGTCCTTTTCATTCAGTTTCTCGCTCCTCGCTGGTTTATTTTTCCTATCATCACACTTTTTGCATGCCTTTTTTTGTATATTATGACAGCAGCAGTTGAGGAAGCGAGCCGCAGAAAATATAATGAAAAATAATATAAAAAAATAAAAAGAAATTTAATAATGCCATCAACAATAAATCTATTTGGTTGTTCGTTCGTTGTTGTTATACTTAGACAATGCACAGCAGCTGCTGCTGTTGTTGGTCCTTGTCCTTTAATGTTTCGGTTTTGGGTTTTGGGCTTAAATAAATCTGCGGCTATTCTCATTTTTACCTACACTTTTAATTGCATTTTGATGACGTCTTAATTTTTATTTCAGCTCTTTCTCTCTCTCTCGTTGCCCCACAAAAATCCAATTTCGCTGGGGTTACCAAGTCGCCTACTTTCTTCTCCCCCCTCCCCCCGCCTACAGCCTTTTCTCTTCTAGACATTTTGTGCAGAGGGGGAGCTGTAGCATTTTATGCGCTTAATCTGCTGTTGCCATTTTTCAAGGTTTCCTTTTTTCGGCATTCTGCCGCGCGAGCCCCGCAGCAGCCACAACAACAAAAGTGATGATGAGAGAGACTGACTGAGGAGGGAGAATGTAAAGGGAGATGTAGTCAACCGGCAGTACATTAAAACTCCGTGGCCGTTACATTTTCTGGGGCTGTGTTTTTGTGTATTGTTTTTGTGTGCGGCAATTTTTGGCATTTGCTGCGGGGTAAAACAACAACAGCAACAAGCGGGTTAACATTGTTGTTGTTGTTTTAATGTCGCGTGATAAGCGATTTATGGCGAAGCTCTCTCACTCTCTCTCTCTCTCTCTCGTTCTTGAATCGGTACTCGAGTTGTTGCTGCCGTTGCGCTTGACTGACTGACTTGCCATGGCACAGGAGTTGGGGGAGACATAGACATAGAAACTGGTAGCTGGTAGCTGGTAGCTGGACTGACTTAATTCTGTTTAATGGCATGCCATGGTTATAAACTGCAAATGGTTTAATTGTTAGGCTGAAGCAGCACAAGAGAAGTACACCAACAATAAAAACCCCAAGTCTAGTGATAAAAACCTTTAATGTAAGCAACAATAATTCAATGATAGCCTTTGAACTTTGCTAAGCTAATTCACTCGAGTTGCTGCTGCATAAATTATTAATAATAATAAAAAATCTTGCTGCGATTTATTTACTTTCGCCTTAGTGTGATTCCACTTAAGTTCTTTTCTTTTCGATCTAGATTTGTATACCCGCTATCCATGGGGTAGAAGGGTGTGCAACTGGCAAAAGGATCGGCGTCAACAGCGGAGATGATATAGCCATGTCCGTCTGTCCGTCTGCCCGTATGAAACACTGGATCTCAGAGACTATAAGAGATAGAGATATAATTTTTTTCGACAGCACCTGTTATGCGCAAATAAAGCCTCTGGTATATTTTAGTATTTTTGAGGTATATTATTTCGGTGTATTTTAAGAATAATGCCGTACTAACAATATGGTATATTTTGAATATAGTACTACATCAATAGCAACATTCCAAATATAACCTTTTGTATTTTTCTGAATGCTTTGCGGTTTATTAACTTAGTATATTTTAAAATGAATACTGCATTATTTTATTTTTATCTTACCTGTTTTCTTTCTGTGTAATGCATTTTACTCAATTTTAAATTGAAAATCAAAAGACCATTAATTAAATTTGCTTTTAAAAATGTGCCACCATAAAACGCCATTTTAATCTAGTTTCATGGGCATAGATAAGATCTTAATTGAATTGTCGAAAGAGAGCATTTCAGTGGCGCATATTTAATTGTGGAGCCAAATATACACCACGACTTACGGCAGTTGAAACTTAATTGAGTTAGCAAAGTATCTTATCGCTGTAAATGCACTCAAATGCCAGCCGCTTGAGCTTGAAAAAAATACGGGGAAAAGAAAATGAAGCAGAGCGAATAAACCTGCTCAAAATGAAAAACTTTAATGGTAAGGAAAATAAGGAAACAGAATCAACATAAACCAATATTGTATGCATTTACATACATACACACATGTATCCTTATATAATTGTAAGTGTATGCGTGGCTATGAATGGCCAATAAATAATGCGAAATGCGAGTGCTACTCCCAACTCCCACTTCCCATTTCCCCCCACAAAAAAAAGCAGCACATACACATATAATTGTGCGACGCCGCCTTGTGGCAAATCATAAAGAAAAAAAATGCCGTTATCCTCGTCATTTGTTGCCTGTTGCCATGCCAGGCAGAATGGCTGGCTGTGACTGCTGGCTATGTTAAAAGCAGGAGCAGGACCTCCTGCCAGCTGGTCAGCCGCTATATTTTGGTATATAATTAATTGTTGTTGCCTCTACCTGACATCTTCTCCAGCTCCTGTTGCTATTATTGCTGCTGTTGTGGTTCTTGTTATTGTTGCTGCTGCTGTTGTTGTTGTTGTTGTTGCTCGACTCGGTTTTCTTGTTAACGTTTAAAGTGCGAGCGAGTCGAAGGAGGCCAATAATGAAATTCACTTTAAGTTTTTCAACCATGGCTCGAGACATGAAAGCGAAAAGTTTGTCTTATTCTTGTTGTTGTTGTTTGAAGCGGCTTGTCTCAACGAGCTTCTTTCTGCTACTTCTTCTTGCATTGATGAAGGCTTATTTTACATACAAACTGTAAGTGTGTGTGTGTAGCTGTAGGTGTATTACTCGTTGTCTGTCTGTGGGTGGTATTTGTTGCTGTTGTTGTTGTTAAGCAGAGGTTAAGACGTAATGCCTTAAAGCCGCCAATTAAAAGTTTTGCTCAACGAGGAGCTTGTGTCGACAACGTTGTTACAGCGCCTGATTTCGGCGCTTGATAAATCTTTAATTTTTTTTTTCGTTTCGTTTTCGTTTCAGTTTTTTTTTTGTGTACCACAGCTAGAGCAATCCCATTTGCCATTGACCCTCGCCTTTGATTTTGACATATACCTCTCAGTGTTTTTCCTTTATGCACCCCCATTTTATCAGTGCTTTTGGCGTGGCTCGTTGTTCGTTCCTTTTGGGGCACCGAGGCCCAGTCGCGTGTGGCAGAAACGGCGGCGGCTGTTATTGAATTTTTAAGATTTATCGATTTTATGTGTGTGTGCATGGAGAGTTACCTGACTCGGGCCTGGCAGTGCTTTGAACTTCTCGACAGCAGCTGCCGTACTTACACATGTGACTGTAGTATATGACCCGATGTTATAGTCAATGTAAAACACACACACCATAAAAAAAATAAAACCAACGAACGAACGAACAAACGACAACGCCTGTTGTTCGAGGGGCTATCATAAATTAAAGGCCTTAATAATGATAAATGCTGGGAACGGGAAAATGCTGGGAATATGGCCAATGTGAGTGAGTTTCAAGTAAATCAGCGTCGTAGTGGCTTTAAAAGGTTAAACACTGCACTTCCGGCTCAGGTTATGACTCAGTTACAAATCATTACCTCACTCGATTGCTGCCCTTGCACAAGGTTGCATTTGGAACGTGATTGCAGTAATTTAGTCTTTAATTATTTACGCGAATAAGTTTCCTTCACACACACTCTCGGTGGTAACTGAAGCTTTGACGTCAAACCGCAATGCAAGAACTTTGGTGTTGCTTTATGCCACATTCACAGTTTTGAGGCTTATGCGGCGTATGCGTAATGTTGCTAAGTAAGCCTTGCACTTGATTTGCTGCTGCATCAAGTGTGGTCTTAAGTTAATGGTATTGATGGAAGTCAAGGATTTGAAATGGATGACGTGTATTTGTTTAATATAGATTAAGTTTCTTTTAAGCCTCTCGATTCCAACGTTGGTTATGCCTAATTTTTGCAATGAATGATAGTAAGAGTTAATTCAATTTTTGTGAGTTAGTTAGTACTTATTTAGATATGTTAGTTTACATTAAACAAAATTGTTCAATTACACAGTTAAACTTAATGTCCAAAGGATAAATATACTTGATCAAATTTAATTTAAACAGGGTTTATTAATAGGAATCATCTCTAAGCAATCTCTATACCATTTTGCAATTAAGAAAATCAAAGATACTTATTTGAATGCTAATCATATATCGCTCTATTGAGAAGTTTTCTTTATCGATTCTTCTAAAGCAAATTACTAATATGCCTTAAAAATCGTTTAATATTTAAATCAGATACTATAGAAACGTTTTTTTTTATATCATTTTAATCTTCAAAGCCGTTTTATTATTCCATTTTGTTATAAAGTAGAGTGAATTCATTTTAATATCGTACTGTAAGGAAATTCTCTATATTTATACAATCTCTGTCTTCACTATTATAGATTAATTAATTATTATTATTGAAAATCTTTTAATAACTTTAGTAGTTATTTCAACTTAAAGATCTTTTCTTAAATAAATCTTTAACCCCTTTTACTACTATGCATCGATTTATTATCCAATTTGCATAGTTCGATATCGACTTCATTGTGCCTTCTACTTGTTGCTTTTCCGTAATTGCAAGAAAACTGAGCACAGCACATGAAGTCACCACTTCATTTGAGGTTGACAAACATATCTCTGTCATTTATTGCCTGATCATAACTATCCGTTAGCACAATGAGGCTCATCAATATCAATTAATAAGCTGCTTCCCAAACGGAAGATACGCAAATTGTGAGTTGGACAACAGTTGTTGTTCGTCTCTCTCTCTCACTCTCTTTCTCTCTCGCTTCATACGCTCTTCCGTTTGCATTAACACGTATTTATCAGAATTGGCAGACAGCAGCAGCAACAACAAAGCACAGCCAAACAGACAAACATGCCAGTTGAAGCGCATTTGTCTACAATATTTTTCGTGAAATATGAAGATAATTATTGACAATATTGCCAGTGAGAATAATTACGAGAGTGCGAGTGTCGAGTCAAATCGAATCGAGTCAGTCAATCAGTCACTCAGTGAGTCAATCAATGAGAGTGAGTAGCACACACGCACACACGCACGGTGTGTTGATGAGGTGTGACAGATGATAAACCATAAGTGAAAGTTGTCGAACCGCAAGCGCACATTGCACACAAATGAATTATTAACCCTCTCTCTCTCTCTCTCTATCTATCTCACTCCTTCTCCTCCATTCACTTTGACTGCCATCGAAGCACTCATCACATCAATGGATTCAGTATCAGTGTCAAGTATTTTTCGGGTGTTGAGCTTTCTGACAAATTGACTAAATATTGGTTGGTTGGCGTTGAAATTAATAACAATCGATACGTCATAAATTTATGCACGTGGCACACAAATCAGACACGCACAGCGAAAAAAAAAAAAACAAAAAACAAATGACAATCGACAAGCGACAAGCGACTAACTTGTGGGGAGTTAAGACTTCGGACTCGAGAATGAAAATTGGAAGTCAATCGAAGGTGGTGTAGACAAAAGAAGGAACTTTCTTATTATTATTTAATAACCATTCACAAGACGGGCATTGAACTTGATGAATCAATAAAAACCACAAGCCACGCAGTAGAGTCAATAATTGGCCAACAGGAAGGAAAACGACTTCAACTCAATGGCACACGCTCCTAATTATTCCATATTGTAACAACATGCTAACTGAGACCGATATCTTTTATCTTTCTCTTTTAGATATTTGTTGTCAAACGACTGCAAATTGTTTTTATAATTTCTGTGTCGTCTTCGTCGTCGTCGTATCTTTTTCGGCTTTCGACTTATCTGTTGTGCCTACCCGACAAAAGGAACAATGTCTGTTTTTTTTTTGTTGTGCTTATTTCCAATTTGATTTGCATGGAAATGTAATCGTCGTTATTCCTCTGTGCGGAGGGGGCGTGGCCTGCCCCTCTGAATTGCGTACAACGCTAAATAAAGCAACAATAACAAGAAGCTCTTGCTCTTGCTCTTGCTTTGGCAATGTATTTTGTATTGAATTTTTAATAAGACAAGCTGAGATCTTGATCTGCCTCCTTGAGTCTCATCTGCTGCTGTTGCTACTGTTCCACGTTGCGTATACTTGTTTTCAAATGGGGCACCCTACGCATTTAAAGCATTGAAATTAAAGCTGGCCAAAAACTTTGCTTTCTACGAAATCAATAACATTACGGCACAGCACAAACAGTACAATTTGTGTTGTATATATAGTACATATGTATGTATGAATAAATAACACTAAATAATGTAATTAATTTGTAATGAATGTGCAAATTAGCCACTTGCAAATTCTATTCAAATTGCTTGTTTGCTTAGAATTGTGCTCTTGGTTTCCTGGAAATCAATGCGATACCTGCCTGCCTCTGTCATCCATGTCAGTCTCCTGCTGTCAGACGAAGAGAAGAAGCTGCCACAATTCATGCTGCTTTGATGCCCAAATACATTTATGTTAAATAAATATATATTTAACACAGCTTTGATTCTAAATAGCTAGTTTTTCATCTATCTAACATTGAATAAGCATATTATATATTGGTTTTATCTAAATTCTACTTGAATGCCTAAGCACACCTTTGCCTAATTTGCTAGCATGTTGTGACCACATAAATTGAGTTAGCTAATTTTGGAGCATGGAAAGGCTTGAACTTATGTCTGCCTTTAATTTAATTGTTAAATTCAATACGCTTTACAGCCATTAATACTTGTTGATGTTGTAAATAAAGAAAACCAAAACTGGTCAGATCGTAGAACTTTATACTATAAATTTCATGGGAATAATTGTTGTATTCTTTTTGAAAGGAATATAAAATTCTATTCATATTCGTGTTTAAAGAAAGCTGAAGTAAATAAGAAAGCCTCGATTGTGAGATATCCGTTAAATAAAAGCAAAACAATGCGGTATCATTCCTAAAGTATGCCAAAAATATAACACAAAAATACTAAAAATATACCAAGGAATAAAATTGTTTTACTGATCTAGTACTACATTCAAAACATATCATAGAATGTTAAAAAGATCAGATTTTCAGCCAAGGCAACTAAAGGTCGGAGATGTTCCATTATGCCAGTTACACTAAAAAGTCATAAATTTACTTCGTTGGCTGATATTTAAGTAATTTACAAACTTAAAACAAAAAATACATAAATACGTACTTGAACATATGCTTGACTTTAATTTAATTGCGTGATTCAATACGCTTTTCAAGACATTCAAAATGCCTTTCACATTATTCGTAGCATACTTTTAGGGGCCACATTTTTTTCTTCTTTTCTACGAGTTATTGCGTTTTGCTTTGTTTGTTTGTTGCTCATGCGAAATGGTAATAAAACAAATGCCTATAAAAAGCAACAGATACAGTTTTACAGTTACTTATTTGCATAATGTGCCCACACACTCACACACACACACACACATTCGCAGAGAAGCAACAATAACAAATGCAAATAGCAGAGGGCAGAGCTAAAAACCCCATTTGGAATAGACAGAGTATAATTTACATTAAATTGCTGATCAATATAAATGTATCTATCAGTTGGATTAGTTTAATTTGTATTTCTATTTCTGTGTGTGTGTGTGTGTGTGTGTGTGTGTGTGTGTGTGTCTGTGTGTGTGGCATTAAATCGTTTACCTATTGCAAATTGTGATTCAGCCTTAGGACTTCCACCACGTATTGTTTATATGCAGATACAATACTGTTACTCCCACACACACACACACATATGTATATTACATGCTAGATATAGTTATAGAGATTATAGAGATGGCGGTTCACGTGGTTTATGGGGAGGGGGGAGAAATATTTTTGCATAATTTCTCGCACTGATTTGGTTGGGGTTTTTGGTTTTTACGCTTTGTGGAGCCATAAATTATGCTGAAAAATTGAAAATTTTTCGGTCAGTCATGGGACGCAGAGGCTCACAAAGTAATTTGGTTTTCGGCATATTGTGGTTGAGGCGTCAAATGTTGTTGTTGTTGTTCCAGTTGTTGCAGTTGTTGTTGCAGTTGATATTGCTATTAGTATTTTGGCAGTGCAAGCTGGCAACAGAATTATCATTTGGCCGCTGATTTAATGCCTGATATGTCAGTTGATTGCTACAGTATGTGTGCGTGTGTGTGTGTGTATTCTATTTTGCATTCACATTTGCTAGCCTGATTAATGTTTGATGTGCCGTAATTACATAGGTACACACACACACACACACACCCAGAAGTTTGTTGCATGCATATTTTGGTTTTAGTGGCACTTTTATTGAACGCACCAACGAACAAACGACGAACGAACCGGTTTATGTTTATGCAATTTCAATTTGTTGTGCAATAAAAGCGATTTGTTTTAATTACTTACGCACATGGCATTTAATTATTTTTATTGATTAAATAAAACAATTAAGTTTATGTAAATTAAATGTGAACGCAATGAACTGCCTCTGACTGCCAACTAGACATTGGCATTGGCATTGTCGAAGGTGATGGTGAATAGCGGAGAGCGGAGAGGGAAATGCTTGATGGACTGACTCTCTCTCTCTCTCTGTTTCTCTGCTGAGTACCTCGAGTCAAGTTAATGGAATTACTGAGCAGCGTGCGGTGCTCGCGTAGTTGTCGCAGCTCTCCTTCTCAGTCTGGTAAAATAATTTAAGGCCAAGCATAGAAAATTAATGAGGCCATTAAATGCTGAAGACGCTAAAGGGACGACACACGCAACACACACACACACACACAACTATAACACACACACACACAGTCGCATTAATATGTCCATGTAGGAGACAACTCTTTGTTGAGCCTCTATTTATGTCTGTGCGCACTGTGTGTGTGTGTGTGTGTGAGTGTGCGTGTGTGCCGGCTGTTATGCATATGTCTCTCTGTTGCTGTCTCTGTCCCTGTGTGTGAGTTGTGTGTATTGTGTATTATTATAATGCATGAGATGAAATGCGAAGACAAAAGCAGCGGGAAGCAGCGACAGCAATCTGAGGGCGTATTAGTTTCTCCAACAGGCCAAAGCTAAAGCTTTAAACATGTTTTTGATATATCTAGCAAGTTGAAAGAACTATTTGAGTTGTATAAAAGAAGAATAATAATTTATTATTATTAAATAATCATAATATAAATAGTATTGGTGTATTCTATGTGCTTAATAGATACTCAAATTGATTAAACTTCAAAATGTTTCCTTCATTTGCTGGGCAGAAAATGTGCTTTAAATATATCCAGAATGAATACTATATTTATATCCACTACCCCCCTGTATTATAACTTTTTGCCAGTAGGAAATTATAATTATTATTATTATTAAAGAAGTGAAGTGGATAAAACTTTGGATTATTCTCCGTTTTTGCTTTGGGGACTAGGTGTTTTTTCAAATATTAGGAATTTATACTACTTTTCTAGTAAATAATTTCAATAATGATAATAATTAAAGTTGTCTGAAATTTCGACATTTTCTTTTCATGGGCTTTGGGCCTTAGGTGTAAAATATTTAAAATAAATAATACTCTTCTGCTATAAGATTAATCTTTTGGTCTAAAAGATAGCAAAGTTGGCAAAACTTTGAAACTCTCTTTATTAGGTTTGCGATTATTTACTTTAAATTATTAAGAATAAATACTGATACAGGGCTCATTAAGAGTAAAGATATTGCTTGAAAGTTTCAGTGATCTTCTCTAAAAGGAAAGTGCAACCTATATTCATAAATAGTTCATAAATAGTTGAAGAATTATATACATACTATATATTGCATTTATTATTCTAAAATACACTCTAGTTGATATAACGTAAATATATTTATATAAATATAATCTATAATCTAAAAATACGACTATGCCGTATTGAAAATTATTCAAAATAAACACTATTCTTCTGGTCTATTATCATAATCTTTTCTGTTATTGTAAATGATGGTAAAGTTGACAAAGTCTTTTTATTTTTTTGCTTTTCAAAACTTGCTTTAAACTATTATAAACAAATACTATTTCTCTGTTGTCGTTAAGTAGTAATTACTTTTTTTTTAACACATAGTATAAATAATTTGTGAAAGCTGCAATGTTCAACTGCTCAGTTCCAAAAAAAAAGAAACCTAGAGCATTTGTTAGTCGTGAAGAAAGGAAAGATACGCATATGAGAAAAGAAGACTGCTTGCTTATTTGGTTCTTATTTAAGTTGTGACCGCTTTTGGCCGTGGGCCAGAAAAGCCTTTAACATTATTTTCTGCCTCCTTTTCTCTCTCTTGCTCCTCTGTGGAGCTTGAATCAGCTGTCGCTTTGTTGTTGCCGTTTACATCCATCAGCGAATTTCTCAGTCCTGTTTATTCCTTCTACCTGCTGCCTGCTACTTGTGTGTGTGTGTATGTGTGTGCTGGGTGTGTGTCTGTCCTCGCCTTGTTATATTCTCTGGCTATTGACTGATGTGCAGTTGCGGTTGTAGCTCCCAAAAATAAACTGCCGTTTTCAACAATATTTACGGTCTGTTAGCTTAGGCATATGAGAGTGTACTCTCAATGTGTGTGTGTGTGTGTATGTGTGTGCGTGTGTACTTAAGTTCATCTTGCTTATGGCATCGCATACCCTGTAACCATAAAGTGTATTAAAGTCATGGGTATAAATAACTGCCACGCAATGCTAAATGGAATCTCAACAAAAACTTCACAAACTTTAGAAAGGGAGAAGAGAGAGAAGTATTCTCTAGGGTATCTAGGGTAGTTTGTTTTACACTTTGTCAGTGCTTTTTTTTTTTTTTATAAATTTCTCATGCTAGGCATTGGGCCAGGTCGTTAAACAGGCCGCAATGCATGGACATAAAAGTGCGGAGGAGCACCTGGCGGCGCTGTCTTCATTAGACTTCGAGCTTCGAGATCTAAGCCAACTTGTTGTTGTCGCTGTTGTTGTTGTTTGGTGTTGCAGGCGCTCTTTTATTTTTATTTTTTGCGTTTTCGGGGGCGTGGCTAGGGGCACGTTTTGCATTTTGGTTATTTACACAGGCGGAACAACGGCACGTATACGTAATAAAGTTGAGCAAATAAAATTCACTTTCCTTCAGCGTAAAAGTTCTAATTTTTTCCACTGCTTCTGCTGCTCGTAGTGGTTGCTGTTGCTGCTGTTGTTGTTGTTGTCGTTTGTTGCTGGCTCTGTTTTGTTTTGTTTTGTTTGGCTTTTGTTGGGCTTCAGTTGCAACCTAAATTTCATTTGAGGCACAAAACTTGTTTAGTTGGCAAACTTTGCGCGTCGTCAATAAGGCGGCCGGGATACGGATTGAGAAACAGTGTGAGAGACTGTGATTAGGATTGGGGAGAAGGGGTGACGGGTGCTTCCCACCGCCTGTGGCAACAACGAATCAGACAGTTCGACCGACCGACCGACCGACCGACCGACCTATGCCATGCCATGATATAATCTCGTGCTATTGTTGTTGTTGTCGTTGTCTCGATGGCACCTTTCCACTTGCCCCGTTTCAGTCGTATTTATTACGCGCTTCTCCATAACTTCACCTCCTCCCCTCCGCCTCGTTAATCCAACAGCACGCATGCCAAACATGTGTAGCTGCAAATTTGCAAAATCCAGGAAAGCAAGAGAGAGATAGAGAGAGAGGGGAGGGGAGAGGCGGCCAGACATGCCCAGACTGTCTACCTGGGGCATTGCCAGAGTTCACATTGGAAGGGTATCTGTGTAGTATCAACGAACTGCGAACTCGACTCGAGTCGTCAGCAAAAAAAAAAAAAAATGTGAAAAGATGAAAGAAGCTGTGCAAAAGAGAGAGCACACAAAACTTTTGCCAGCGAGAATTTAATAATAAGCAGCAGCAGAAGGCTGAGAGCGCAATCAGACATTCGTTTAATTATTTAAGTGAAATAATTCTGGCACAAATGTTTAGCATACTTTTGGGAGCAAACTTGCAAAAAGGAAAGAAATGTCTGATAAATTTGAATAAAGAAATCATTAAAGCACAGACTGAAATGTATTATCGATTGGAATTTAGTAAAATTCCCTTCGAAGTGGAGTCGAAATTAATTTAATTACAGCACATGTCTGGACGCTAGTTGTTTGCATTATTTATTAATGCACGAAAATATTACGTATACGTGGAGTAGCACAACATTTTGCGTGTTAAACATCTCGTTCTGCGCGCTTAGCATATCGATTTATGTAATGCTTGCCATATAGTGTTGTGTGTGAATTCGTGTGGCAAATAGGGGGAGGGAAGTGGGGGGTTAGGTTAAATGTATAATTGGCGATTAGACGATTGGCCCTAATATGCCAAACGCTACAATGGTTAACAACAAAAGCGCAGCAGCGACAGCATTCGAATTCGATTGTCTTTTCAACAGTGCACCTCTCTCACTCCTTTCGCTGTCTCTCTCTCTCTCTCTCTCTCTCTCTCTCTCTCTATCTCTCTGGTCGGTCTTTCGCTGTCTCTTTGGTTAATTGGGTCACGCCCCCTTTTGCTACCTACCTTCTTCGCTGGGTCGCTGTAAAAGTAATGACAACGCAATGTTCTTTCGTTTATATATTCATTCAGATATATATATATATTTTGGTTTTATATATATATGTATATATATATTTCCTTTTGCTTTGTTCTTGTTCATTCTTCATTCAGTTGTCGCATTCAATGCATTCAATGCTTTGCCTTTGTCTCGCTTTCCATACAGTTTTTTTTTTTTTTGATCATTTTCTTTAAAGTACATACATCTATATACTATATTATTATTATTATTTATATTTAAATTAATATGTAGTTATTAGGTTTATATATCTATATATTTATATTTATGGTACATTACAATTAGCATAACTTAAGTATTAAGGTTATTTTCTTTTTCTTTTATTTTGTTAATCGGGATTCTTTTCTCTTTCTCTTACACATTTGTCTCGTAGTTATTTCGCTCCCGTTTTACTTTAGATGCAAAGAAATTAAAGTCTTTGGTTTACCTTAAAAATACAATGTTTCCATTTTCTTTTCGATATTCATTTCTATTCATTCTTCTCTTATTTTTTTGTTTTCTTTTTTTTTTTTTTGTTTAGGTTTAAGTACGTACAGGCAATTTATATATGTGGATATATTATTTAAATTGTCATTCGTATATTTCTTTGTTTTTCGAGTGTTACTTCAAGTGTATGCGTGTGTGTGTGTGTGTGTGTGTGTGTGAGTGTGTGTGTACTTTGTTTTCTGACATTCACAAATGTTTATTTACGTATGAATCGATGAATATGTTTGCTTTTCTTTCACTTTTCTTTTCTTCTTTTATAAACATGTTTCGTATTGTTTTCTGTGTTTGGTTGCCTAAAGTTTAATGCCAAAAGGCGGTCTTTGTTTCAAGCCAACATTGTGTGGAAATTTTACATTTTACTTTTCTTTTGGAGCCAGCTGCTATCTCAACTTAACTCGTTAAATTTGTTGAACTGGGTCAGAAATTTAATTGAAATTGAAATTTTCTTAAATTCGAAAATCAAAATCGCATTGAATTGGAATAACTTCATTTAATACTCACTGGTAATGTGTTAAAGGAAAATGCTGTTTACAAATTAAACATGAATTATTATTAAATGTATATTTATGTATAATATAATACTAATAATTCCCTTAAGTTGAGTTTTCGGCTTAGCTTTTCACTGGCCACACAAATTTTCCCATTTCTTCTAACAATGTTTCCATTTCACATTTCTGGCATAAAACGTTAACCAATAATATTGAGAAAAAACACAAAATCAATTGAGTTGCAATTATGAAAAAATTGTAAAATATTTGCTATGAGTGAAAATTAATACACAAATGTTTTTGCTAATTTTTTTTCATGTTTGAAAATTACGAAAGGATTTAATTACGTTAGTGAAATGCAAAATAAAAAGATCTTGCATAATTTGATGAAATATTACGGAATGAATAATGATATGCTTTTCTCGAATTTTGCAGATGAAAATCCAAATTGAAAACGTAAAATGTTCGGTAAGTTTTTGCTGAAATTGGAAACAGACTTTTTGTTTTTTGGTTTGTTGTTGTTTATGGATTTATATTTAAGTATATACAGAGAAAAGTCAGACAATTAGTTAATTTTAGTACTATGCTATTTCTTAGTTATGTTTTACATTGAATTCGAAATATGGGCCTAGCTTTTGGTTTGATCATCTCTCTCGTTTTATTCGGGATTGTTTTCTTGATTGGGGGGAAGTCTTGAGAATGTTGGTTTTTAATTATATAATTTAACTACGACTTACATTTTGAGTGTCTGTTTTTTGTATTTTATTCGATAATAGGGGGAATTCTTTCTTTTAGCAATTTTGGTTTTTGTTGAACAACGTTGAAACTCTCGCACACACACACACACTGACACAATACACACACACACACACACATACGCATACACAAAATTACAATTAGAGTTTGAATTTAACATTTACATTGGGGCAAAAGCTGACTTTTTGGAGTATGTGACTGAATGAGTTTTTCTCTGTGTTGTGTGTGTTAATTATTTTGCTTTTTTTTTGTTAAATTTATTTATGCTTTAGTTTTGCGGGGATTTGCGAGAGTTGACATCGTTTTTTATGCGTTTTTTTTTTTTTTAGGTATTTATGTACATATATAATTCTTAGGGCTTTCTAGTTAGTTATGCTTTGCTTTGTTTTAGTATTTTTAGTTAGTATGCAATATATTTAGTTTTACTTTAGTTTAGTTTATTCATTCTTTCATTATGAGTTTATGCCTAAAAGTATACTTTACGTTAATTGTTATTTGTTGATGTTGTTGTTGTTGTTGCTTTTGCTTTTGCTGCGCGCAATTTCTTCGTTTTCTTTTTCTTTTTATATCTCATGGAAATTCTTATTATCATCATTCGCATTGATATCCTTTTTAATCAGACACGTATCACAAACAGTTTTTGCTTGCACAAAAATTTTCTTTTTTCGAGTTTTTGTTTTCGAGTTTTTTTCGTTTCTTTGCTGAGCCCATACAAAAATTACATTTATTTATGTTGAGATTTTTCAAGTTACGTTTTTAGTATTTTATGCTTGTTAAGTTTAGTCAGTTCTGCTTGAGAGTTGGGGGTTGAGGGTTAAGGGGGTGCAGGAGTTAGGAATAGGAGAAATGGGGAGAGCTTAGACATCGGTGCCGCAGCCCTCTTGGTAGCCCTCGTCCGGTGAATTGCGGCTGCTGCTGATGAGAGCACGCTTCAGCGCTGTCACGGGCGGCAGCACGGGCACGCCCCCTTTTTGCCACACCCGTATCGTCTTGGCATTCACCGGCTGGCCATTGGGCAATATGGAGCAGGAACTGGCTGCGGCTGAGGCGGCAGCTATTTGGGCTGGTGTTGGTGATGAGCTTGTCGAGGCATTGCTACTGCTGCCGCCTCCATCGTGTAGGCGTGGCAGTGTGCGGCTACTAAAGTGTGGACTGCCGCTGTGCGTCGAACTCGAGCTGTGATTCAACTGTTGCTGATGTTGCTGATGTTGATTGAGCGTTGTTGTCAGCTGCTGTTGCAACTGCTGCAACGGATGCATTTGCAGCTGATGATTGTGTTGATGCTCGGCTCCCGGCACCAAAGGCAGTCCATAGTCAGTCGGATAACCCGACGAACCGCCTCCGCTCGATAGATTCGTCGTGGCTGTCGATGTGCTCGACGTGGCAGCTGCTCCCACTGCCCCCGTTTGTTGCAAGTGCGTCCGTGGAAACGTTTTGCTGAAGTAATCGCTGGCCGCATTGCGTTCATGCAAATCGTACAGTTGATTCGCATCGATGATCGGTGTCTTATCCGTGTACCGCTTCATGAAGAGATCATCAGCGGAGCTCGCAGCTCCCGCTGTGTGTTCCCACAATCCCGAGGGATACAAGGAATCACAGCCATTGGCGCGACTGTATTCCCCGCTGCCGTTGCCCCCGATCTCTTGGCCCAACATTGCGGGCAACTTGAGATCGGCAAACTCATCGCTGCCAAAGCGTTTGGTATCATTGATCAGATCCGGATTGTTGCCATGTCCCGTCGAAGCACTCGGGGAAATAAAACACGATGCGGTGGAGAGCACGCTGCCAGCATTATCGTAACCCTGTGTGGCATAGGGAAGATCTGTGAGTCGCGGTGGCTTTTGCACCGGATTCGCATTGCGTTGATCATGTGAGGAGCTTGTGGCACGTCCTCCTCCTCCACCTCCTCCGCCCGTGGAGCTACCCTTGCGCTCTAGAGTGCCCACCGAGCTCAACGGATTGCTGCCATCGATGCAATTTGCCACCGCACCGTTGGCAATGACAATGCCACCGATGCTCCCGTTGCCTGTGGCCGGTTGCGTTTTATTCGTTATCGAATTCTGATGATTCACCGATGTGATGACCTCCATGTGATTGGGTGTCTTGCTGTCCACATACGGCTGACGTTTCACGCGCAACAACAGACACATAATGGCCGCCAAAGCGAACACAATAAGTGCCACCAATGCGGCGCTCAATCCAACGATTTGTCCGCTTCCCAACGATGCCATGCCTGCGGCACGCATGCTCACGTGCAACGTGAAATTCGCCTCGGCGCTGCCTGCACGATTCTCCGCAACGCAATAGAACTCACTCGAATCGGTCTCCTGGGCATTGGTGAGGACGAGGCGTGAACGCTTCTCGAAGCCACCGGCCTCCAGCTGCTCGAACATATGCACCCGCTGATAGGCGCTGAAGGCGCTATTGTTGGCCAACTGCCGTCCGTTCCAATACCAATGGATGCTCGCCGCTGGCACACCGCGTGCTCGACACGTTATCGATGCATTCTCGCCCATGGCTGTTTCCACGTAATGCGAAATGGGCAACATTTCGGGGCGACACGCGAAATCATCCACATGCAATTCGGCAAAAGTCCGATCAATGATGCGCTCCGGTCCCCCAGCACAAACGGGCGCAACCGGATAGGGAATATTGCGTTGCATTAGCCAGAGTTTGGCATCCCTCAGACGGCAATCACAGAGCCAGGGATTATCATGCAATTCGATGCCGTGCAGACGACTCAATGTCTCGATGGTCTTGGGCAACAGTTCGCTCAGTTTGTTGCCATTCAAACGTAGGAGGGTCAAGCCTTGTAATCCACTAAAAGCCTGCGTGGAGATCGTTTGAATATCGCAATGCGAAAGATCGAGTTTGTGCAGCGAAGGTGTGCTGCTGAAAGCCTGAGCTTCGATCTTGTGAATGTGATTCGAGGCGAGCGTAAGATCTCGCAGAGATGATATATAACTCAGTGCGAGACTTGGGACTGTCACCAGCAAATTATGCGATAGATCCAGCTCGACGAGGTTCGTTAGTCCCTTGAAGGTTTCCCGCTCGATTTCGCCAATTTTGCAATTGCGTAAATACAACTTTTGCAGATTCAACAGATTGGCGCGCACAAATTGTTCATTCGCGAGCGTTTGCAGCTTATTCCCGGACATGTCGAGCACTTGGGTATTGGGATCAATGTTTTCGGGTATTTGTATAAGCAGACGATCGATGCATTCGACGGTCTGTTTGCCTCCCTTCCACTTGCAGGCGCAAACCGTTTGACAGCTGCTCAGCTGTTGCACCGGATTGTTGTCCGCATAATACGGATTCGATGATGGTGGAGGTGGCACATAGCCATCATCGGTCATGGGTTGACTATCGGCTATCGGGTATACCTCATTGTGTTGCGATGACTTCGATGATGCCGATGATGATGATGATGATGACGAGGAGGAGGAGGAGGAGCTCGCATAGTGTTTGCCAGAGTTGTAGCGATTGGCCAATAGTGTGCTGGGCATTAGCAACACTAAGATAATCCTCATCATTACGCTGATATGCATGATGTGTGTGTGTGAGTGTATGTATGTGTGTGTGTGTGTGTGTGATAAGTCTTTTGAGATATGCGCGATTTACGGATTTTTAGGCCATGCCAGGCGGCTAATGTTGCTGCTCTCTTGGTTTTAATTACGATAATAGTGCAAACTTCCGTGTGAATTCGGCGGCGAATGAATTTATTATATATTGGTCAAGCGGAAAATTGATTAATTGCCCAGTTTTTCGCGCTGTTGTTGTTCTTATTGTTGCTGTTGTTGTTGTAAATATTTTCATGTTTTGGCGTAATTAGCGGCGCCAAGCGCGACGTTATATTTATAAGAGCGTCTTTCTCTTTCTCTCTCCCTCTCGCTTACTCTAGATGATAATCGTTTTTCTTCGCACAGCCGACAAAAATATATAATATAATAATAACAAACAGCCAAAAACGCACACAGAAACGCAAGAAAAGCGAAATTTTTGTATATATTTTTACGCAAGTGGCCAGCTACAATTTTCTTTTATTTTTCTTGATATTTTTCGTTCACTTTTGTTGTTGTTGTTTAGCGAGTTTTGCCACGCAAAGCTTTAATTTTCATCGCGTTTTCGTTTTTCGTATTTTTTGTATATTTTCGTTATTATTTCTTTTTTTTTAGCTGCTTCTTCTCAATGATTTTCTTTTTCGTTTTTGTTACGTCTTTTGCGTTTTTCGGCCTCGTGGCCTGCAATCACAACAGCGATAGAACCATGAACGAACCTTTTGCCGTTGTGTTCAAGTTACACACATTCGCGCGACGAGAAAAACACACGAAACCCCCAAAAAGCAGAGTGTGTGGGTGGAAGAGAGACGGAGCGGAGCGGAGTGGTGATGAACGGGGAAGAGACGAAGAGAGAGAGTCAGCACGATGGTAAAAACTCGTCGTCGTTGTTGCTGCTTCTGCTGCTGCTGCTGCAGTATGAGGGAAGAAGATGAGCGCTGGGGGGTGTTGAGGTCGTTGCTGGTGGGTGGTTTTGGTGGTTGGCCAGCAAAGAGCTTGCTGTTTGCGAGGTGCGCGTGATGAGTTTATATATTCACCGAGTTTTGTTGTGTGCTACTTTCATTGATTTTGAAAACTGTTTCACTTTGACATCATTAGCATTACTCGTACGATTATTATTCGCATGATGATTTTGATGATTGAGCAACTTGATTATTAGCATTGCAAATAAATTTCACATTTGATGCACACAACATTTCAATTTCAATTTCATTCACACACTCTTTTTATGCTTTGATGCTACCACGGTAGTAGTATTATGATTATTATTATACGTTATTGTGTAGTGGAGAGACGGTTACACACGGACTCTGTAATTGTAGTAGTACAACACAACGACGCAACGCTGTCGCAAGCAACCGCTCGGTAGCAATCATCGACTTGGACTGAGCGACGAGCTGCTCAGCTGCATTGGCAAAAGCGAAAGCCTCCAAAGCGAAGCAGCGAAGTTCACGCTAGCAGCAGCAGAGCGACGGCGTCTGCTCGGTTTCGGTTCTTTTGCGCTTCGGCTTCGTCGGCTTTGCCGTTTCGCGTTTCGCCTCAAGCCTCGGCTTCGTGTCAGCTGATGCATGGGCCAGCGAAGGGATGAAGGTTTGCTGAGGAGCAAAAGTGCGGGTAGAGTTACATTTTTGTCTCTCTTGGCTTCCTTTTTGTCATGTGTGTGTGTGTTGCTTTAACCGATTCGTTGGCAACATGTTGCTAAAGCCTTAAACTTGTCCTAAGCCTATCAACATTTCATGCTTTGATTTATTGGTTGCGTTTAAGCTGAAAGTCGGTTAATATTAAATGTAATTAATTTATTTATCTTATAGATAATACCAAAACGTGTCGGATGTGATAGTGCATTTGGTTTTTTTATTTGCGCAGGGTTTATTTGCGATTTGATTAGTGAAATTCTATTGAAAAATTTGTTGAACACTAATGATGACTTTGCTTTTTAAACACCGTAATCAACTAGCAGATAATTAAAAATTTATGCGACAAACAAATTTTTGAGATTAGTGCCAGGAAATAATTATTCAATTGAATTGAATTAGCTTTAATTAAAATTTGTTTAATTAAAAATGAGCTGAAATTTGTATATAACATAATATGAATTTTGTGCCTTTAAACTTATTTTTTTCTATAACAGCAAATTATGCCAGATTTACAGCTGAAATCATTTATTTAATTAGCACCTGTAAAAGTTCATTAAGAAGTGTTTTTTCCTACTCCGCTGCTCGGCTTTATTATAATGATCAGATGTTGGGCTTATAACGATAACGAACTGCATGATCTTGTGAAATTTGAATGAGTAAACAACAAAAGCAATCAACGAGCGTCTGTTCTGCTCTTTTTCGCCAAGTAATTCTCAACGTGTGTTGTTGGAGCCAGAAAGACAGACAGGCGGACGGACAGACAGACAGACGTTTAGACTGTCGGGCAGACTGACCCAAGCGACCTACTCAAGCATGAAGAGAAGAACCCGAAAACAAATAAACATGAAAAAGTTCTTTGGCTGCAAGACGAAAGCTGAGAAGCAAACGTGGAACGAGACAGAAGCAAAGAGCGAAGAGCGACGACAGCGACAGCTCTCAGTACAGTCTTAAGTCTTCTGTGGCGACGTAATTCGTATTTTGACTGAATGAGTCACATCCGCCAGATACACATGCATGCATAAAGATACAAATACAAACGAAGACGAATGTCTGAATGTGAATGCGAATGCGAATGAATTGTATTGCATTCATTGCTGCGAGTGCAGCGTGTGCAGAATTTCACAATATCATGATTTCAAGTCGCTAAAATACCAAAGCCAAAGGCAATGTTCAAGATCAGCTTACAACGTAGCGCTGTGTGGCATGAATGTGTGTATCTACAAGATACACAGCCGAGAGTTGAATGTGTGGGTTTTGCTCATGGGACAATTCTATCTGGAATTAAGATCGCCTTGACTAGTTCACTTGAAACAAAAAAGAAGTTGTTAGAAGAAAAAAGAGCAACAGCTTTTAATGATGATGCCAACGAAAAGAGGAAAAAGAGACATGAGACTAGAGACCAACTGCCAGACTATGGAGAGAGCTGTATGGGAGCCGCTAAACTAATTACCTCAACGACAAACGGCAACGGCAACAGCAACAGCGGCATATAAGTTACTTCACCTGCGTGCCTCTTTGGGGCAGGTAGCTGAACGTGTTGCTTGTGGCAGCTGCTTTTGGGAGCGCGGGGCAGGCAACATGCTGCATGATATCGTTTCACGATGTTGTTCAGACAGGAAACGAGCTCTGCTGCAAGAAATCTGTGGCTTCTTCCCTTTAGCCAACACTCTGTGCTTATTGCATATGAATGAAAATTGCATAGAGACGCATCTTCCAGCTGCTGCTGCTGCTTCAGATACATACATATGTACATGAATGTATCTTTATGTTTGTATGCAGCCTGAGAAGTTTTCATTGCAAACTTGTTTGGTTTAAGACTCTGCACGTTTGTTTTTGTTTGTTAATGTTGCATTTTGATTGAGCTTCTCTTCTTCCTATGCAGATACTCGCTGTTGTATGGCGTAGATTCAGATAGAAATGTACAAATGTAATTCAATTTCGAAAGCCGTCTAAAACAATGCGTATAAAAGCAACTCAATGTGATAGACATTGATTAAGGTCAGTTATGATTGACGAAAAGTGAAATTCCCTCTAGCGTGTTATTGCGCTGCGTGTGAGGGAGTTTCTATGTGTGAGTGTGAATGTTTCACTATGTATGTGTGTGTGTTCTTAAATTGCGAATCAGCGAAGCAGAAACAGTTGCTTTGCCTTGTGTTTAGACGCATGCTGCGCATTGTTGTGGCTTCTTCTGAATGAAGTTAATGAAACTGTTAATACCATTTCATTGTTTAAACACATATCTGCTTTATAAATGCCTTTCAAATATCATACTTAACATTGTGCTGTCTAATTAAATGCCAGTCTTAATGGCTGACAGTTTAATTTCAACTAGGAAACTGTCTCGATTCAAATTGAAAGGAAATCCTGTCGTTAGAACAAAATGTAAAAGGGAAACTAATCTACAAATCGCTCAACTAACTTGAATTCTTTTTAAAGAATATCTAAGCAGTTATTGTTACTGCAAAGTAAAATAAAAACAAAGTGGAGAACACAGAAAATATTTCTATGCTAGACTTTATCAGTAAATCAAATGAAATATGCCAAAAATTCCAGCGAAAAAAATATTTTAAAATGCGTACAGCAAAAATGTAAAGAAACTGACGAGCAAATCTTATTTTAGAATATATATGTTAAGTGGCTATTGTTTACAAAATTATAACAAAGAGTATATAAATTGTTTCATTAATTTGTGTAAAAATACTAGGAAATAATTTATATAAATCTGAAGCAAATAATAATTGATTGAAACTAATGTCAAAATAGTTCAAATATTTTGAATTCTTTTTCGAAAATTATATAAGCAGCCAAACGTAATTGGAATATATGGAAATAATTTATTGTAAACATCAGCAATAAATCATATGCCATGAAAAAAGAAAAGTTTTTATACGCGCTACTCTTGATGGAATAATTGGAATAAAATAGTATATTGATATACCAAATGCAGCATCCGGCATGCTTTATTTGGTTGGTATATTTTATTTTGTTTTTATACACGCTACTCAAGGTGGTACATTTTGAATGTAATAGTATATCGATATACCAAATACACTTTTTGGTATAGATGATTATTTTTTTGGTATATTTTAAGAATAATACCGCACGTTTTTGCTTTTATAAAGAATGGGTACCGAGTATCTCAAAGTTGAGAACTCTCGACTGCAGCTTTCTTTCTTGTTTTTTATATATTTAATCTATAAAACTTTACTGATCTAATACCGAAATCATATAACAAATCTGAATTGTTAATACTGAAAATTACGGCGATTTTTTTTAATGAAAATTATTACAATATTATTGTATTCCCAACAAATATTTTGTGCTTAAAATCATAAGTAAATCATTTGCAATATCTTCAATAAATATAATACTTACAAATACTTTCTAAAAATGCAACTAATGAAAATTGTGATAGCTTTTACAAAATTTACGCTGTCGACAAATAAACCGGATGACAATTCTAAAAATTATTACCGCTTAAATTGATTGAAGTGCATAAAACTATAATTCCACAATTCTCTTAGCTTTTTCTCATTCTCTTAGTCATATTTTAAAAGTCGCCGCAATACATTGCTAATAATCGGCTAATCTTAAATACTTTTTTCATGGTTTTGTGGCGAAAGTAGAACTCGTCGACTATGCAAATCGTATTTGTTATGTTTTTTTTTGTGGTTTTTTTTTTTTGTATTTTGCACAGCGGAAGTAGTCAAGTCGAGAAATCGCTGTGAGTGCTTTATGATCGTTATTGTTGTTAAATGTTTTTTTTTTTTTGCTGTTTTGCTGTTTTCTTTTTTTGCTTGGTTCAGTCACAGTCCATCTCCGTCTGTGTATTTTGCCTCCCACTCGCACTTGTCGTTTGGGTTTTGCTCTCACGGTCACACACATGTGGCAACAAAAAAAAAAAAAAAAAAAAAAATGAAGAGATTCTTCGACTCTGGCTTCTTGTACATTATTTGTTTGACTTTCACATTTCGTTCGTACACACATATTTCTCTTTGGTACGCAACAATTAGCCGCAGTTAATTGGCCAAAATGGCTTTGTGCTACGCTTTCTGCACTTGCCCGCTTATAATGTTGGCCAAAGCTTTGCTTCGCTTTGGTTTTGGCTTTGCTTTGCTTTGTGACTTGAACAACAAACTTCCGCCAAGAGGAAGCAACTGTAAAATCTTACACTGTTACATCGTGTAATTAAAAAAACAAGAAAAAATCGCAAGCCGCTGAACGAAAGATTCCGTATCGAGAGAAGGGAATGAAGTGCTTTGCAAATTCTTCAAACAAATATTTGCCAACATAATTTCTAGATAGGGTCCCCAACAAGACACAAAAAAAAAAAAAAAACGAATCACCTGCCGTTCGGACCGGTGGGGAATTTGTATTCGCCACAAGAGGCAAAAAAAAGGCTACAAGTTATACACTAACAAGCAGAGGGAGTGAGAGAGAGAGAGAAAGAGGGGGAGTGAGAGAAGAGACCCGATTCAATTGGTGGTAGCAGGATGCTGTGTTTTTGACCTTTGTGCTTGTAATTCTGCGCCTAATTGCCCTTAATTTATTTAACTTCAAGCTGTGCACCGGCGTCGACCCACAGAGATAACATAGAGAACGAGAGTAGGTTGATGCCTCTGCTCCTGTTCAGTGTCAAGGGTTCGCTTTTTGAACCGGCGTCGCTCCTTGGGACGTGGACTTCCCCTAAAATGTTTGCTATATATCTATATAAATATGTTTCTTTGCTCTATGCTGATTTTAACGAGTGTCTGGCGGCATCATCAGACTTTAGACTTCCAGTCTTTAGTCAGGGATCCCATTTAGGATACCCTTTTTGTGGGCTGTGCTCAGTGTGTGTCATTAGGCAAGTAGCAAAATGTAAACAAAACTGTCTGTCGATTAATATTGAATGTAGATTGCATGTGTATACAAGTGAGAATTCATTAGCATATGCATTAATCTTAATTATTGACCACATTTTGAAGCTAGTCACACAATAATGACTGACTGTGAATCCAGCCAAGTGTATTAATGAGTTACACAGTTTGCTACATGTGTAAAAGGAAAACTAGCTAAATATCTCAACTGATTTACTCACAATAATGGAGCTTAAGTAAATTGATTTTCTTGTGAATAGTTAGAACAGAGAATAATAGAAATTGTATTTGTATTGTATAGTAAGTGATTATTCTTTATCGATCTACAAAAGCTTAGAAATCAGCTCCTTTATTACTTATAATATCGGAGATGTCTTCTAAAGGTTATTAGACTAACATATTCTGAAAATTATCTATAAATGTATTATGATGTTGATCTAATGATCTAAGTATACTAAACATGGCAGATGATATTTTTAGAATATCATGGATCTTTAGTTCATTCATTAAGATCGTTAGTTTCACATATCCTAAAACAAAAATTAAAATTTATTATGATGTTGTAATGAATGTTAAGTTCATTATTGATTTTGACAATACTATTTAATTATTTATTACTTTAAAAATTTGTATACTAAAATCTTCATAAAACATAAAATTGAGAAAACTTTAAAATTTAAACGCTGTTTTAACGTTGCTCATAGCCAATTAGTATTTTTCTATTCATTAATATTGCACAAAAGCTATAAGCGTATATTATTTTTGTTTTTTTTTGTATTGTTAAATTATATTTATTTAAAAAACAATTACTTTTAAGATCGCAAATTCTTATAGTTCTTTCAAGTATTATTTTGTAAGGTTGATCGTGAGGAATATTATATAATCTTATTTTGTTATAAAGAATTATTTTTAAGATTAAAAATTATTATATTATTTATTAGGTAAATAAGATTAATGCTAAAGCAGTTGAGTATTTGTAGAGCATCTTGCAGTCGAGTCACAATAGTGGTTAATTTCACTCAAATTCCGTGTCTTAACTTGACCACAATTTGAAGTTAAATCTCCTGCTGATGTTGTTGGAGTGGTCAAAGAAGTCATCACTTGGCCACAATTGAAAAGGCATTTGAGCGCATCTCTTGACGTCCAACTCTCTCTCAGATTCCTCTGACTCTGAATTTGACTTCAACTGCTGTGACTCCAACTCTGAAGCTGATGGTAAAACTGACTGTGGCTCTGACTCTGACTCTGACTCTGGTGTGAGCTACTGGGCACTAAACGCTCTAATTATTTTCTAACTGTTGAGATTTAAATGTCTCTCAGGCGTTGCAGCAGTAGCAGCAGCAGCAGCAATGGGAGAAGGAGCAACAACACCAACAGCAGCAGCAGCAGCAGAAAGCGCTTTATCTTCATTTAGGCATTAAGCCGCTTAGTGCAGTCGTCGTTGTTGGTTGTCCTGGTTTGTGTCCTAGCTGCTGACTTGGTCGCTCTATCTCTCTTTCTCTTTTTCAATTCTCTCTCTTTCTCCGTCCGTTTGCATTTAAACTGATTTGGTTGCTGTTGCCGACATCGCCTTTGGCCCCCATTTTGTGACCCCTCAACACCTCCTTCGGGCAAAACGAACGCACAGCTCGCTGGCGAGCTCGAGGGCAATTATTCAAAGCGTCTAAATTAGGTAATTGCCCTTTAAAGAATCATGCTAATTATTTATGTTTATGCCTTCGCGCGAGTGTGTGTGTGTGTGTGTGTTGCGATTGTGGCTCTTTCGCATCCGCATATAGAGCCAAAGCCCAAGACCCAAGTTCGAGACCTCTTGTTGTTTCCATTGCATTTCGGCTGCGTTGCTGTTGTCATCGTCCTCCCCTCGAACCGTCCTCGGGACACTTGTCCCGCGCTTGTTTGCGGCCTTGATTAATGAAGTAGTCCTGCGGCCAGCAACCAGCAACACAACAACAGCAACACGAGTCAACGGGCAAGCTTCGTCTGCAGCTCTCGCTCTCTCTCTCTCTCTCTCTCTCTCTCTCTTTTCTCGCCAAGTTGACTTGTTTTGTTTAGATTTATGTCAAATTGTCGGCTACGCTAGGCGAACGATAGACTGAGAGTTCGTTGGGGAGTTTGGCTGTTTTAAGCTTTTCAATCAAATCGAGTTCAAGTGGTTTTCAGCTTTCGGCCCGTGAGCGACTTCGGCGCAAAATTAATTGTTTGTCTAATCAGTTCATTGTATGCGTCTGACAACACAGCAGAATAGAACGCAACGCAACACAACGCGACGCGACATGACCACTACAAAGTGAACCGTGGGGGAAAAGCGACGGGGGAGAATTGGTAAATTGACCTCTCGGTGTTGTGTCAGCATATCGATGGTTCAAGAGCAAGCTAATGGGTCAACAGGTTAAAGGTTGCAGTTGGCCTTATTCAAGTGATTAAGTGCATTACTCAAACTGATTAACACTCGCACCTAGACAACTATACACACACACACACACACACACACACTCGAACACACCACCACAAGCACACAAACACACTTACACACACGTTAACAAAACTGAAATGCATTAAAGCCTATTAAGACTGTATGTGAAAAGCGTAGACAAAGTGCAGCGAAATAAGTCGACTTTATTATAGGGTATTAAATGCTTAGTAGCTGCTTTTCTCTCTGCTTACGCTTCTCTTGGGATTATTATTATACTAGGGTGAAATTATAAGTCGAATATAAATGTGTGTAATGTCATTTAAAATCTTAACGAGTAAGAAAGTTAAGAGATACCCGCTACACATTGTGAATGACAGCAAAACAGTGCGGTATTAATTTTAAAATTTACCAAATTAATAGACGGCAAGAATAGTTAAATTATACTAAAGGTATATAGATATAGTACTACATTGAAAATATAAGATAGAGTTCAAAAAAATCATGTATAGATTTTCATTCAATTTTCAAATGCTATAAAAACTCCCAAAATGTTGTAAGTCCTGATATCAATGACTTAAAAAGTTATAAAGTGTTTTTTTGTTTAATTTATTAATAGGAAATGTTGGTTTTGTCTACTTCAGTATATAACGTAAATCTTAGTATTTCAATCTACCAATTCAATTTCGCTAAGACTCAATTATAATTAGAACTCTAAGCTATAGTTGTCGAACTTTTCATTAGCAAATGCAAGTTATTTCAATTTCGACAGTTTAGTAAACCAACCAAATATTAGTATTTTAAAATACCAATTCAATTTCGGTGAAACCCAATTATATTTAGAACTTTATATAATAATGTTTTAGCAAATTTGAATTGGTATATTAAGATACTAAGATTTATGCCAGTTGAAGTTTTATTTTATATTATAAAATATATTATATATTATTTATTTTTTTTTTTAACTCAATATGTAGTAAATTTAGAAACGCAAATATATAGCTTAGAGGCCAAATCTTCTCAAAGACTAAAGTAGAGCAGCCTAAGTAAAGCTAATTTAAAACGTTGCCGCTTTCAACTTCAAAGCAAATTGCAAAAAAAAAGATTAAAAATTTAAATTTCCATGATTTGGCACAAATCGACAATAAACCTCGATTTATTTCAACTGTTGTACTACATTAAAAAAGCATAACAAAAAAGCCATGAAAAAAGTTAAAAGGCTGCAATTGATAAAATTAAAGCGAATAGAGTTGATAATAAATGTTAGGCCAATGTTGTTGCCTCTTTCGCACTTGTGTGTGAGCGAGTGAGCGTTAATTAAAAAGCTGTTGCTGCTTTGATTAGTCTATGGTCTTGGTATTTTTATGCTCGCCTCGTAGCACTAATAAATCGGAATCCTTGCAGCTGGATTTAATTGATTTCATTCCGAGCGGCGGATGTTGCATTCCAATGCGGTCTTTAATTTTCTATGATTTATGCGTTGTCGATCGAAGTTCGCTGCTGTTGGCTGGCTTTAAGTAACTTGGCCTGTTGCTTCTCCATCGTGGACATGCATCGACATGTGCACCTGTGTCAGCCACATCCTGTGCCAGGTGAGCACAGAAAGAAGTCCAACAAAAACACGAAATGAAACGAAACGAAACGCAACGCACACTTCACGACCAAAAGATACAGATACCAAAATTCAGGTTTAACTAGACTTCGCACAAAGAGACAGAGCGAAAGAAGGGTCAGGGAAGTCAACGGAGTGCGGACTGTGGACTATGGTTGCCATCGCAAAGGGAAACATCTGAAAGAGACGCAATACCTAAACGGTAAGCTCTTGCATTTGCTGCTGCTGCTGTTGGCCAAAATGCTGAAGAGAAGCGCCCAAAGTAAAGTATTTAGAGCGCTCGCCTCTGTTCGGGGACCGGGGCTATTAAATGTCAATGGATTTCTGCATGAATGAGTTGTGTGACTCCTCTGGGCATAGTGCTCCCTGACTGCCTGCGTGCCTTCCTTTGCCCCTCCCCTCTCTGTCCCTTCCTTGCCAGTGAGTTTTCGCTCTCGTTTTTACCTTTTGCCCATTTGAGCATTTGATGTTTACTGGCGCACGTAGATTCATTTAAATTTCAATTGCCAAAAATAAATCTCTCTGGCTTGACAAGTGCTTTGGCTACAGCACCCTCTCTCTCTCTCTCTCTCGCTTTTCCCTCTCTCCCTCTCACTCTCTTGGGCCGCCCGCAGGGAGCGTGTTGTCCACCATCCGCCTGCAATGCATTGGAATTTCATTTGCAAGGCATTTATATAATATTCCTTTTCATTTTTCGTTTTGCTGTTGTTTTTTGTTTTATAGAATTTATTGAAATATGCATATGTGTGTTTTGTTTGCGGCCTGAGGCGAAATTCTCATCCCATTTCATCTCTCTCCCTCTCTTTCTATCTCTCTCTTTGTACACGATAAACCGAGTTTGAGTTAGAGTTTTTGTGTTTTCTGTTAATTAAAATGTATAGCCGCAGTCCATGGACGGGCCTACGACGACGTGCCCCTAAAATGCTGGTCATAATTTCTCAAGAGCCAACAACCAAGAGCCCCAAGAATCCGCCGCAGCTGTTGTTAGCGGCGGCAGCAACAAGAGGGGAGGGAGGAGAACTCATTATGTAATTCAGGGAAGCGCTTGGGCTTATCATAGTTGCGTCGTTGTTGTTGTTGTGGGTTTTGCGTTAAATCTTCAACTAAATATTAAACGTCGCCTTCTCCCATCGACATAATAAAAGCCTTGGCTTCACTTTTATGCCACTTATTGTGTTTGGGAGCAGGAGCCAGCCCCTGAATCAGGTCTTCAACTTCAACTCTTGTCTTGGTAATAAACGCAGCAGCCTTAATCCGCGCACAGTTGGAAATATTTTTCATTAGCATTAAGAGGCAATAGGCAGCAAAAGTAGCTAACATACAAAAAAAAATATATAAACGGAATGAGAGTGAGAGCTGTAACTTGGCCATAAGCTTGCCACGTTTCCACGTGTCGGACTGCTAAATCTTTTTCGGGCACAAGTTGATAACGTTTCGAGGCAGCAGCAACAACAACTACTTGCAACCTCTCCTGAATGTGCCACCGCTGCCCAATCTGCTAACTGCTAAACACATAAGTTTGCCCCCGTGTGTGTGTGTTGTGGCCTTTATGGCTACGTGTTTGGCAAACGGAAGTGGCCAGATAGCTACAGATACAGATACATATACTTAAGTATCTATATAATGAATGTTTGTTGCCACACATACTACACCTATGTATGCATGAGAGGGGCAGAGGGATGCCTTTTGCACAATGCCTTCTGTGATTTACACACCACAGTTAAACGCTTTAACGACTCGACATTAGAAACAATTGCGAGAAGTTTTAATTAAACTGCGCCACTCATTAGACGATGCCCAGCAGCTTCTTTCCTTCTCCTCTTCATTTATTTCCTCAACTATATATTCATAAGTGTGTCTCAGCTGGGTGTCTTGGGTGTTGTCTCCTAAGGTAATTGCCTCGTATGCTTCTTATTTCTTTTTTTTTTTGCTTTTTTCATTACGCTCCAATTACTCATTTCCGTTTACTATTTTTGGATAAGTTAGACAATAGCACAGCATTGAGAATTGTTTTGCTGTTGTTGTTCTTCTTCTGCTGTAACTCATAAATTCCAGTCAAGCGTAACCCACAAATCGAAGTACCTACGAGAACAACAAGAACAACCAGTGAAAGGCAAAAACTGAAAACTGAAAAACTCAATTGAAGAATCTCATTCTAAGCGTATCGCGTTGCGTGTTTGGCCATGCATAACAACTTGAAGGTATGCTAATTAGCAGTTCACTCTTGTCAGATACATTATCTTTGGGGTGAGATTAACCAGCAGTAAAAGTTGCTGGTTGCTGAAAACAACTGTGGAAATTGTTAAGAGGAGTGGCAGTAGAAAGAGGAGTTGAGTAGAATTTAAACTAATCGTATGTAATAGTGATTAAAGTAATAACATGTTAATGCTTATGATAGCTTGTAGTGAAACTTCATAATTTATATATAAATTTCAAGTATTTTTAATACTAAATTAGGTTATGAATACAAATTTTAATTATTTGAAAATCAATCATTTTATTTATTCAATGCAAATGCTATGTATTATATGAAAAGTAATTTTAATTTTAAATAAAACCATATATATAAAAAAACATTAATACCACAATGAAAATGAAACAATTTAAATATTTTTTAGTAATATATAAAAATAGTAAGTAATAGGAAGGATAGATAGTAAGGAAAATAGTAGAAAATAATTTAATTGAATATATTATTACACATAATATATAATCGAATTTAAATTAATTAAAAGTAAATTTAAATATATTTCATTAACATTTAAAAGTAATAATATTAGTTGTGGGTGTTGTATGAATAGGACAATAAAAATATATTTAGTTTAACATTAAGTTTTCTTTAACGATTTCACCTACAAAGTCAAATCGCCTTATTAAGGCCTGATCTTTTGGCTGGGTTGATATTTAACACTTTGACTTGGGAAGCAGAATGACAAGCACTTTTCTGAAAACTAACCAGATATAGCGTTGATGTCTTTGACTGCTGTGAACAGCTTGAAGTTGTCTCTGCTTTCCGGTTGAACATTGAGTGGAGATACCTTATACGAGTGGCGAAGGCACTTCAACAACTGCTGCAAGTTGTCGCCTTTTGTGCCACTTCAAACAAAATAACAAACTTATTATGCCCATTTGTTTTGCAAACGACAGAAGCAGAGAGTGAGAAAGTAAGTGCAACAATACGAGTAGTTGTTGCACACTCTTGGCCAGCAAACTGTGACAATCCACTGGGGGAAATAAACTCCACAGTTCCGAAGCAGCAACAGCAGCAGCCACAGCCGCATTGCATCACAGTGTATCTCTGGTCCAAGCTGGAAAGAGAGCTGACCAGGCTGAGTTCTCTGTGCTTAAGCTGCCGCGATACTTTTGACTTCCTGCGGCACATACAATCTCCCACACACACACACACACACACACACACACACACACACACACTTAGTCATAGAGACAACAAGAACAAGCAACTGGGCTTAAGCTTCCAAGTGGTAACGTGCTGCGGGAATCAACAGAGGAAGCAAGAGAATGGGTCAAAGTGGCAACTACGCTCTCTCTCTCGCTCTCACTCTTTCTCTGTCTCCACACGCCACACAAAATTGCGGTTTTGCCGCTGTGCAACAATGAGATACTTCAGAAAGAATTAGTTGCACTAAAAATTGCAAAAGTCGCACTGGACTAGACTCAACTAGACTCAACTAGACTCGACTGGACGCAATGCAACGCAACGCGACTCGACTCGGCTTGTCACCGAGGACTATATACTACAAATAATACTCGACCAGGCTAGACTTTCACTGTTGTTGCAACTTCTCCAACTCCTACTCCTACTTTTGTTGTTTCCACTCTCCGCTGTTGCTGTTGTTGTTGTTGTTGTTGTTGTTGAGGCTGTTGTGTTGCGCACTTTGTGTGACTCTCTGGGTGGCAACTGCCAACAGGACATGGGAACTCGAGTCGCCCAAAAAGGAGTCTGCATGTCTGCTCTTTTTTTGTGGTTATGCTGCACAGGTTGCATACACTTTTTGAAGGGGTATATCTAGTTGTTCATTAGTTTAATTACTATAATTATTATTTTAGTGTAATAACGAATACGATTCCTTATTGAAATAAGATGAAGCAGAGAGACTAAGGCCTTCAGGTTATTTGATAAAGAAAAAGACCAAGGAAACTATTTGAAAACTGTTTATTGTAAGAAGAGAATTTTTGTCAGGCAACTGTATAAATTTAAATATGTATAAATTGTATTTACGCGAATGCAAAATGTAATTCCTGAAAAAAACAAAAAAATTATTAAAAATGTTATGACAATTTCGAACTTTTGATCTTTTTGAAAAACAACAATAATATATTTCTAGGCATTAATTGTGAAAATTCAATTTTATATCTAAATCTGTATTCTTCTGGAAATATTACTAAATAAAATAGTAAAAGCTACTAAATTGTTAATATTTCCCCATGCTTAATCATCTTAGAATTCGTTGTTTATTAAATTTTCTTATACGTTTAATATTTAAATGTAGCTGCTATAATTTTGACTAGATGAGTAAAACATAGTTTAAAGAAAAAGTTTGAAAACATTGGAATGAAATGAATATGTTCTAATAACATTCTAAAAATATGTAATTAATGCAATTTTAGAAATCGAAATTGTTAGAGGAAGCCACTAAAGCACAGAAAAGTTTAGCTAGACTTCAATTAACGAAATTTTAGGTGTTTCTAATTACTAGAGCGATAAGTGCTTACATTTTTTTTTTGTGGGTGTGTCTCAAATTTACCATCAAATGTGTTATTACAGTATTTTTCATTCATTTTTTGTTTCATTGTCAAGCATGAATAATGCACATGTGTATATAATTTAATATTTCTAGAGGGTGTGTGAAGCAACAGCAATAGTTTTCTCTGTTCTCGCCGCAGTTTTTTATTTTTTTTGAAATTCCGGCCGAGTCCGCAGCATGAAGTGGCATTAGAATAAAAGGCGACGTTTTTACGCTTGGCGTTTGCCGCTTTTCTTTTTCTTGTTGTTGTTCTTGTTATTGCTCTATTTTCTCCGTCTGCCGTCGTTGTTTTTGTTGTTGTTGTTGTCACTTTACATAGTCGTTTAGCCAGGGCCAAAGTTGCAGACGCTACGAGTACAAATTTTTTTATTTCGCTTTTGAAGGCCAACGGCAATTTTAATTCAGCTTTAGCTTCAGCTTCGTTTGTTGCATTTTGCTGTTGTCTAGTTTACTTCTTTTTTTCGCTGTGTTGTTGGTTTCTCTTCTTCAGTGCTTTTTTGGTAGTTTTGCAGTTCGTTTTTTTTTTTTTTTTGGTTGCCGTTGTTATCTAACATGGTTAATTCAAGGCGCGTCTTTTGCCGGGAATTAAAGTCTCGCAGGCCAAGCATAACGAGCTCACAGCCAACAGCAAGCATACTCTTCTGTACCGTTGATAAATTGTCATGGTCCTACGTCTCCGTCTCCGTCTCCACCTCTGTCGCAGTCGACGACGACTCTATTCCAATCTTGTTGCAATGCATGGCAAATTTAGCGTAAAATTTTTGTCACAGTGCATGGAAGCGGGACGCCGTCCGCCAATGACTGTGATTACACTTACCTGTCAGCCAAACCTCTTCCCTTCCCCTTCCGCTTTATCTTTCTCTGTCTCTCTGTAACTATCATTACAATTCGATGGCGCTTTCTTTACATCTCTGGCTATGCGCTCTGTTTGGCTTCGTTTTATATAAAAGAGAGAAAAACTCTGACTTTGATTGTTGTGAAATGATACAACATAATTATGCTGGTGAAGCCAAAAGGCAAATGAGCGTTAGATTTGGTAACAAAAACGGGACAAAAACAAAACCAATTGATGTCTGAGGGGACGGGAGAGGTAATAATAATAAGAAAGGGTTCCATTTGGACAATCTCGGATCGTCGTCGTCGTCGCATAAAGTCACATGACAATGACAGGGCAAACTTTAAAATCACAAATTTATGTAACCCAAATCTTAATGCAAGCTTTATAGATGGCAAGTATAAAGTGGAAGTGTGTGTGTGTGTGAGAGAGAGGTCATAGTGTATATGTGTCTGTGTGTGTGTGTGTTGACACACACAATCAAGCAATCAAAATCTGAAAACTTTATCCCCATTCATTTACGTGTGAGACCAAACAGTAAACGTCATTGAATCCTAGCACACACACACACATACAGAGTGAGAGATGTCTGTAGTTGTGTGCGTGTGTGTGTGTTTGTGAGTTTGTGAGTTTGGGCCACCCTGAAGGCATAATCAAACACAGCAGCGCACACACTAATGCAGTTAACAAACTTGCGGAAATACATCGCACACATAGAAAATATTGCGTGAAGGAGTCTTAAGTGCTGTTCACACGAACACACACTCACACACTTACACCTACACACACACACACACAGCAGCTCACAGACACAATGATGATGATGTATTGTGTGAGATGTGAATGTGATTAAATTTCCATAGCAGCTCGTCTTTCATGCCAATTTTCCATTAGTGTTTGCCTCAGTCTCAGTCTCTGTCTTTCGGTCCCAGCATCTGTTGCCGATGCTGCCCCCAGGCCACCCAACGCCACCCATACTTTTACACTTAAAAGCACATCAGAAAGCACACAACCATACACGCAACATATGTCCTGGTGTGCGTGTGTGTGTGTTTGTGTTTGATGTATCCCGTAAGTTGCTCGCGTCAAAAGTGATGATGAATAGTTTGTTTGATGTTACTTTTACCATTCTCATGATCAGCAAAAATGAATGTGCTACTTTACTAAAATACTATATATACTATATATATATGTATTAGGCAATCCTTGTGTGCGTTTGTCCTTGCGAAAGGTAACCCGAATATAGGCAGCAAGCTTATTAGCGCAGCTCTAAAAACAAAAAGGGTTGCCGGAAGTAAATGTGTAACAACAAACAGTTGATAAATATCCGGCACAACACCAGCTTGAGAACGGTTTGAGTAATTAACTTATGATAGCTCTATAGAAATCAGACAAATAACAATGTCCTGACTGGCAATGTGTAAAACCGAAAACTGAAAAGTAATTGGCCATCTGGCAATGTGATGAAGATACAAACTTGTCGCTTGTGGCAAGTTTCCCACAACTAATGCAAATATAGCTGGATTAACTTTTCATGCGAAGCTTGGCAAAATTAATTCGATTATTGACACTATGAGAAAGTATTTCATACACAGAAAAAAAAAGTGCTATAATCAACAGTCAACTCTTGCTTGAATTAAGATTCTGTGAAGTCAAAACTAAGCCATGAAAGTTTATTCTTAAATCAAGATCAAAATCTAGATTCCTTTCTTTCCATTCTTTGTTGGAATATTTCAAAAAAACTATTCTAAAAAGTCTTTACAGCACTTGAACTTTTACTGATGTTGTTTAACATGGCATATAATAAATCAAATTTTGCTGTTTTACCATTGACATTCGAGTTGCACTCTCTCAGCGCTTGATGGCAGATTCATATTATGCTTTGAATGCTGCTTGTCCTTTGTCCTCTCATCTCATCGCTGTCTCGCTTGTCTGCCGTCCGCTGTCCGCATTTTGAAGCTCCGCTAAGCTGCCTTCTAAATGTGCGCTTGGAAACAATTAAATGCTTAGCTCAACAAAAGTCTGCGGTTCGCATTAAATCATCAGTCTGCTGATGTTGCTGCTGTTGCTGCTTTGGCTGCTGTTTCTGCTGTTGACTATCGCCATAGCCATTGCCATTGCCACATCTCCTCTGCACTCGTTTTGGCGTCTGGTGTCAAGCTCTACTCCTTTTGCCATCATCCTTGCCATTTTGCTTCAGTGCTCCATCAGCGACATGCAAAATAATTTACATAAGCAGCGACCGCAAACTGCAGCTCTCAGCTCAGCTCCCAGCTCTCAGCTCATTGAATGAGATAGCAAGAGATGCTGTACTGACAAAGCGAGCGAGATCGAGGTACGCCAGAGGATGCCAAATTAAAGCCAAACCCCAAACCCAAACATAACCCATGCAGGAGAAATCCCTAGACCAGGCCAACAACATAGCACAAAAATGAACAAAACACATAGTCAAAAAAAAAAAAAGAAGAACAAAAATTATCAGGCAAAAAGAGTATAAGAGACTTGGGAATACCATGTATGTATTTAAAACTCTTACAAGTCGAACAAACTTTTCTAAAATAAATTAAGATTTAAGATTAACATTTTGTTTCAAGAGCATTCTTATAGATAAAGTTGAAGGTGTCTATAACAACGCTCTAAAAACATTTTAGGTTTTAATCTTATTTAATTTTCAATAAAATGAATATCATATCACATTAAAAGTAAACAAAGTGAATTAAGATTTATGATTCAACAAAATTGTAAAAAAATAATATTCAATAACATTATAAGTAAAATATATAAATGAAGACTTAAGATTACAAATTGGTTTAATCTTAAATCGTAATTAATTTATTTTATTTGTCATGTGATTGGACATAAAATGAAACTAGAATTTTGTGGAATTTGATATTTCCTTTTCTTTCTTATTGATATAAAATATTTGCTAATCTTAAACTAAATTAGTATCTATAACTTCCCAATTCTCACTCACTACTTTAGTTGTAACTATGCTACACATAAAACATATTGCTTTCCATTCAATCATGTATAAAATGCGTATAGTTTAAGTTTAGTTTAAGACTTGACTAAAAAGATACCAATCATAATAACTTCGTATTAATGTAGTCTTTTGTGGAACAAATCTTTAAGATGTTGATTCAATAACTAATCTTTATAAATCTTTTTTCTATATTGCTTTTGGTAATACTTTCCTAGTCACTCACTTGGAAATCTATTGCTTTAATCTATTTGTAGTTCTACCAAGCCATTATTATACTCCTAACTTTTAGGGCTATAGCTCTACGGGGTATACAAAATATCCATAGGTTTGTGCTGCTTGTAAGGTTCCTCTCTTATTTTCCGTTTTCGTTGTTGTAGTTTTTTATTTTTGCTGTCTTTTTTTGTTTGTTGTTAGTGGTTTTGGCTGTTTTGTTTGGATTTTCGTGCATTCACTTGCGGAATTTTTGTGTTGTTGACTCGGCGACGCATATGAATGTATCCCGATCCCCCTCTCTTCTCTTCGTATGTGGAGTGCTTCTCTACATCCAACCAGCTGCTCCTGCTCCTGCTGCTGCTAGTTGTGTTGGTCATGGGTGTGAGTGTGCATATGTGTTGGCGCATACATAAACAATGGCAACAACAAGAAGTAGAAGAAGATGCCCCAACCCAACAAAGTACAAAACGCACACAGAACAATGACAAAGAACGCATTTTCTGTCTATGCTCCCCTTGCTTCCCTTACTCAGCGTCACTCACTCTCTCTCTCTCTCGCTGTCCTCTTCTTTTCTCTGTGTTCATTCTTGTTTCCCCGATGGTCTTCTCCGGCGGGTTTCTGGCTGGTTTATTATGCAAAAGTTATGCAAAGATAAGCAAAACTATGAGCAGCGACAGCAGCTTGGCTACCAAAAATAGCACCCCTCCCCTCCCTTCGCCAAAAGCGTCCCCAAACTTCATTGATGTATAAAGCATTTCCACATCACACGGCGCCAAAAAAAAAAAAACTAACGCTGATGATGATGGTGAGGTTACCAGTTGCCCGGTTGCCCAGTTGCCCAGTTAGAAGCAACTGTTTTTGGGAAGCAGGACAGCTGTTTAGGAGGTTCGCTTCGACTAGAAAACTGAGAGAGAGAGAACTCTCGGCGACGGTTCTTCTCGTCGTTCAAGTTAATTGTGCGGCCAAATGCAAAAATCAACTTTTTACAAGTTTTTTTCCCCCAGACTCTTTCTGATGTTTTTGTTGTTGTTGCTGTTGCTGCTGCTGCAAAGCTCGTCGGCACCTCGTGAACGAAATGGACACTTAAACTCTAATCGAAAAACTTTTGCCCATATACAAGTCACTTTAAAATGCGCTTAATTTGATCAGCAGGCGGCGATTGTCGAACTCAGGCAGCCAACTGTTTGGTTGCTGGTAAATGGCAACTGCGAGTTGAGAACTGAGCACTGAGAACTGCCAGAGTGCTCTATACACAGATTAACATTATGAGCTGCTCGACATGGGCACAATGCTTACACTCTCGGACACCGGGATAAGGGCACTTGGATGTGTTTTTAGTATCCGGGATGCGGACGCAGACGCAGACGCGAACGCGGACCAGTTATAAAGTTGTTACTGCCATTGACGACAATTTGTGTGCCTTTCAATTGGCTTTTTTGTTTGCTCCAAAATGGTTATACTATATACTGTAGATATACCCTAACCTCCAACAACTTTTATCGAGAGGTAGCTAATGTCCATGAAATAAAAATGATTGTAAGATAAAAATAACAATTGTGCTTCACTGCAGCAGGCAGCCGAAAGTGTGCTCGACTGATGATTTTTGTTGTTCATTTGAGCCGACTTCCAGATACTCTTGCTTTATGATTTTAATTTATGATTAGAAAATGATCTATAAATAAAGTACATTGTATTACAATAGAATATGTTAAAGAACTTTATTTGAAAGTAAAATTATATCTTTATAAAATATTTTTTAGCTTTTGCTTTGATTTATAGTTAGTCGATGGACAAATACAAAAGTAGATCATATTACAATTAAATATGTAAAATTTCATTTGAAATAAAAGTCTCATTTTTCTATTTCAGAATGAATAAAATCTTTTGAGATTGGAGTTGCTAAGTTTGCAAGTCATCAAACTATATTTATTCATTAAAGTTTTAAATATTAGGCAATTTCAACTCAAGGTTTATTGAGGATAATTTTGGGTTTTGGGATATCTTATTGTATTAATTTACTTTTTACTTTTTATAATTATAAAATAATTTATAAATTCTTTACAAATTTTTAGAATACATTTCATCTTAAGCATAATAAGCAGAATATCTAGCTCCATTACCTTTATAATATATTAATTTTTTAGGATTTCAAATTTCTTTAATTTTCTTTTTACATATTGTTATTTATAGATCAAGAAATAATTTCAGTAAAAACGAAAATATTATATAAATTGTTTAAAAATGTTTAAAGAACATTTCATCTTAAGCATAATTTCTACATCGTTACTTAATATCTAGCTTGATTAAATTCGTTATATACAATATTAATTTTTGCCTACAGAACATCGGAAGTTTAGATACTTGTTTACCAATTCTTAAATAGAATATTGATTAAACAATATCTGATCATTATGGTTGATTGTTAGTGTATCTTAAAGTCGCTAGAATATTAGTACCACCATATAGATGCACATATCTTTATCTAAGTATAAGTGTGAGCATTGCTGAGTGTGTGTGTATCATTTCAGTTGACTGTCGCTGCTGCTGCTGACATCAGATCGAGTGTGCAGTTTTTGAAGAGCGTGTGAAAGTCAAGAGGATACTTCAGCTCATCCACACACACACACACACACACACACACATATGTCGAGATATTCTGATATCGTTTTGTGGTAGCAGTCGGCACTTGACGCGTCCTGCACCTTACCACATCCACATCCACATTCCCCTTCTATACTCCAAAAAAAGAACGTGGCATTCGCTCTCTATTGTTCAGTTGAAAAATTAAGCAGCCACTTTGTCAAAATGTTGTTTCAATGGTTGCCCCAATACATTTGCAGCTCAATATATACATCGGTGTGTATATATCCTGCGAGCAGCGATAACGCAACCCATATCCAAATCGAAGGCCCAATTGCCAGCTTTAATTGTAAAACATCTGTGCCTGACATGCAAATGCAAAAGGTTCTTCCCTATACCTCCTCCTTCCCTACGTCCCTACGTCCCTCTCGTTGTTTTCGGGGACCATTATCGTCGGTTTGATGGAGCATACTCGCTTGGCACTTATTACATTGGCATCCAGCGTATGGTTTTGTCATTTATTGATGCAAATTTTCGTCACGCTCTTGCCTTCTTTTCGAAGGGGATTTCAAGGGGATATCAATGGCATGGAGGAAGCAGAAGGGGGAGGGGATGGTGTACACGAGACGCCACTTAATTGACGTCTACGTCGAACACAAGTGCGCCAAGCACTGATTAGGGTTGCCATTTGCCTTATAGTATATATATTTTTGAGCTTGACTCCTTCGACTCGACTCGACTCGTCCATGTCATTGTCACCGTTGTCAAAAGTTTTTCTTATTTTCATTTTTTGACTTTTTTTTTTGGGAAACCTTTTTCCGCTGGTTTCATTGGCATTTCCAGGGGAGGAGGGGGTGAATGGGGTGAGCGTTTATTTTATGGCATTCGGGAAAAATGTTGTCATCTTTTTAAGCGGCTTTTTTGTTGATTGGACACACGATTGAGTTGACATTAATAGCTACTTGGAAGTGTCACCGTTGGCAGCAAATGACAAACAATGCCAACTGATAAGCAATCAATACTCTCTGTCTCACTCGCACCTCACTCTCTCTCTCTCTCTCTCTCTCTCTCTCTCTCTCTCTCTTTCGCTTACTTTTTCTTTTTCCCAAGGCTCTCTTCATTTAACTTATAACTAAGTAGTCGGGAAAGTAAACAAAACGTGAAACTCTATCGATGGCCACACAATCTTCTGCATAATTTGAGTGCACCTAATTAAGGCCCTAATTATGAACTTTGTAATAGTGCAACATCATCATTAGCGCGGTAAGAATAATGAAATTATGGACTAGACGGATATCCTGTTATATTTGTATAATATTATAGTTAAGTTCATGGTATTAAATTGTTATATTCAACATCTTTAATAGCTCTTTGTTGCCATTCATCTGATTTTAACTCTGAGCTCTCAAGTCTTTTGTACTTCATTACCACCTAGTCTCTATGTTAGCTACTCGGTTTGCTCCTCAGGCTCTAATTCTGATTCTGACTCTGACTCTGACTGTGGCTGTGGCTGTGCAACGCCCACAGTTGAACTCACCTGAACTTATTACTTGGGCGTGGGCGTCTTAAAATCCCTGCTTGTTGCGCCGTAATTAAATGGAATTGTGTAAAGAAGTGCGAACAAAGCGACACAATATTGCCATTGCTGTGATTCTGGCAATACCATGAATTCACAATTAAATTAAACCTATTACGAAAAGCTTTAAAAATGATTTAAAACGAGTTGAGAAATTGTGTCGAAAATATACTTGAGAAAATAGATGTTAGATGTTAAATGTGTTGATTAATTTAACGACGTGAAAGAGTTAATAAATAATGCCAATATTTATATATATATATATATATATATATATAATATATTATTTGAAATAATATTTTTAAATGAAAAATATGTTTTGGAATAAAATTGCAATGAAACTATAGAAGAGATAAATAAGAGGTAACATATAATATTAAAGTAAATTGAAATAAATGAAACGATTTCATTTAAAATCTTTAAGAAAATTGAAAAATTTGATCTAAGTTAGATGATTTGCCAGAAAAATTGAATGATTTAGATTAAAATCTTTAAGAAAGCATAGCAATTTAATTTAAACTATTACATTACAAAATAAATGTCTTCTCTAAAAGTCAAATTAAATAAATTTTAAGTGTTTAACAAATTTGTGAGCTTTAATTAAATCTACAGGTTTGAGAAAAGAATTTATTTTTTAAAATACACTAAAGTTGATTAAAAATCAAATTTTCATTCCATATAGAAGTAAATTAAATAAAATTTATTTCACTTAAGAAATCGTAGAATATTCAAATAAAGCTACATGTTTGAAAAAAACATATTTTTTATTTATTTACTATATTTATTGAACATGTTAGATGATAATAAAACTTTTCACTAACGAATTTCTAAAGCACTCGGACAATGAACTTCGACCTTAAATACTTCTTAAATAAATAATAAATATAGCACAGAAAAAAGTTTATCGAATTTGCATTGCATATACATGTAAATTAAATAAAATTTAATAGCCTCAAAACTATTAGAAATCATACAACTTTTAATTGAATTTGGAAGTTTGAGAAATTAAATTTATTCTTAATTATATACTAAAGCTCACAAAAAAAAGAAAATCGTATTTGCATTCCAAATAAAGATAATCGTAAAATATGCAGTTTCAGAGAATGTTAGTTAATATGGAAAGAAAATACTTCAATATAGACAAGTTTTTTGTTGTATTTTTTATTGTAGACCCTTTCTCAAAAGAATTTAATGTATTTTGTTTTCGTTTTTTCATTTTATTTTGTGTTAGATATCCTTAAGAGAACATGAACTCATGAGCTTTTCTTGTCTGGTTTGCATCAGTGGGCGTTTTGCTTGTCATTTGATAATGTGGGGCTGATTTTGCCAAGCTGCATTCCAAAAGCAAAACCAAGAGCAGCATCATCGTAATCATCAAGTTTATCATCATCAGGAGCCAAAAGCAGTTGAGTTGACTAAGACTGTGGGCGTTCTTTGTGGCAGGAGTGGCATGCACGCTTTTTTCATACATACATACGTACTGACTATGTGATCTACATGGCAATGCCAAGATGCATCGAAGACACATCAACTCGAACTTAGCTAGATGCCAGTTCATCTTGAGTCAATGTGGGCGGGTTTCCTTTTTTGCCAAGATGCGATGCTTTCATGGTCTTCTCTCTTTGGCTCTGTCTCTGGCCTTGTCACAAACTGTGAGGCGCACCTTGTTCCTATTGCATTCAACATTGCCAACGTCGTGTGCTGTGGCAATTCAGTTTGCTGTCGCTTTATTTTTATTTAATTAACTTCATTGCATTGCCAGGACAGAGAGCTCGGCACAAGCAGCATGCAACCTGCCTGCCCTCACTTCATCTCTGTGACTTGTCTTCCAATTGCTCTTCTACCCACATGCAAAGCTTTTGCCTGTTGTTGCCTGTCGACATCGTCGACGTCGTCGTCGTCGTTTCAGCACCTTGACAATGACTTATTGTCGCTATCCAGCATGAAAACACAGACCGAGACCAGGACGGAGAGCCGTCTGTGGAATGAGGCCAGGCCTGGGCTCATCTCCTCAGTTCTCATTCAGTTTCATTGGCAATTCTTTTGCAAAGTGGCCTTTCTTGTTTGCTGTGTTATTTTTCCTCTTTCTTTTTGGGGAGAGTGAGTTAAAGCGTGGGTTTTGGGTTTGGCTCATGTGGAATCCACACTCTATATTGAATGTAAATCAATTTATTTTTGCTGCACACAACTTGAAGTTGAAAATAAAGTCGATAAACTGATAAACTGCCAAACTGGTTAGTTGGTTAGTTTAAAAACTCTCAAAACGACGAAAGTCACTTGAGACTCTCGTCCAAAACTCTCGTGCATATTTTCGGAGCAGTTTGCAGGAGTCTTCACAGCCACAACTTCCTGTGGGTTAATGGCAAATGCACATCCTCTTTATCCCAGCGGTATTCATGACGCTGCAAGCATTTAAGTGTATCCCTGGGAGCAGTAATTATAATAACCAACCAGCCAAACGAATATAACGAAAACAACCAAAAAAGCTGTTGAAACTAAGTTCGCAGAGTCTCAGTCTCAGTCTTAGTCTCACTCTCAGTCGCATTTGGCTTCTATTTTCGCAGGAGGCGCACAATGAGAAACCGCAAAGTCATCTCCGGTTTATTTACTGGCTAACAGATACACATAAACCAAGCAGAAGCGCAAAAATATATAAAAAAAACAGTTCTAGTGTGGAATACGCAACTTGAAGTTGCGCTGCAAATTTATGAAATTTAAATTAATTGACTTGACTTTGGAGTTGAAATTCATTATAGTTTTTTAAATTTATTTTAATCGAATGCTGAAAGTTGACAAATGGAAACAGTTATTAAAGATTCTAGCAACGTTGTCTTTAAAGCGAATAAAAACACAACAGTTGACTATTTGCTCATGGAACTTTTGTAGTATCTGTTATTGAGAAAATCTAATAATGTAGCTTTCGATGATCTTCTATAGAATGTTTTTATACATTCTTTGCTATAACCGATTCTCGTTCATTAAATACACATTCATGAAGCCCTTTCCTTCGCCTCTCGACTGAATATAGGGTATTAGCAACTGAAGCCGCATGAATTTCGAATTGTATGCCATGCCACAGAGTTTCAGATGCACAATTCCAAAAGGTACACTGAGCGCACAAGAATAGTCTATAAAACAAAGGCCAAGCCAAAAGAGTGACTCTGCTTGTCTGTTCTCTGAGCTGGTTTCACGTCCAGAGCGATACATCGAATTTAATTTCCTGTCAAAATCGACGACGAAGTCGAATGTTAATGTTGTTGTTACTCTTGCTGCGGTGTGAGGCATTCAAGCGTTAAGAATCTGCCTGACTTTGCTTGCCCAGTTCTTTGGTGTTCTTGGCCCAAAGTTAATTTTGCGGCTTTAAGCACTGCCTTGTTGTGTTGCTTGTATTCGACTTTATTTCACAGAATTTCAATTTTGAGACTTGTCTCAACGATGAATGAAATTCGCTTGCAATTAGCCCCAAAGGCTCAGACTGCGACTGAGGCTGAGTATCAGTCTGAGGCTCCTCCAAGTGCAGGAGGCACAGCCTGTTGGCCCTTTTTTTACGGGGACTAATGCAGCTGCCATTGGCAACAACTGCCACAAACTGGCACGTGATCAACGCAACAAAAAAATATTATATATAAAAATAAACATAAAACATAGTGAGAGAATCATCGAGGCGACAGTTGTGTGGCAAGTTCAAGAAACACAGCCTAATACGATGAATTGCTTGAGCGGCTGACGCGTTCTTCCGTTACATCTCTTCCTGCCCTCCTCGACTTTGGACATGTGTGTGACGCTGTCGCTCTGTCTCTCATATTTTTGCCGGCCTGACACTATTGAGCAGGTTTCGGGGGCCACATGTTCATCTGCCTTTATATTTTTTTAGCGTGTGTGTTCATTCTTTATTTTTGGCATTTTATTTAAAAGAAAAAAAATCGACAAAAAAAGGCAGCGACATCGATATCGTCCTTCGGAGGACTTTGCTTGGCTTGGCTATTTTTATGGCTCCGTCTGGTCATAACTTTGGCTGAAAAATCGTTGTAGAAAACTGCCGAAGGCTAACAAATGTGAAGGATACTTGGGCAAGCGAGCTCTTTGTTCGCTAAGAAGGCCTGTGACAAACTGTACAGCATAAACGCATAAAAATAAATGGAAAACGATTTCAGTTTTGACGCAACATGTGTAATTAATAGACTTCAAGTCGTAATACCCATCTTACCATCTCCCACGCTTACACTACTGGGCAATATGTGTGCAATCAGAGAATCTATACAAGCCCACGCAATGGCAACGCGGCGTATGATGAATGCGAGCTCGTAAAGCAACAAAAGTCTTTGACACTAAGGTGTCTATTGTATTATTTAACGGGATTTCATGCGACCATCACTCTCATTTTCCCCCGTTCATTCGCGTTCTCTTTTCGACTACTTGAGAGCGTGTATGGACTATGTATGCTATATATACGAGTATCTACCATAAAATAGTCCGATTCTCCCCTTCAACAACAGCCCTCAAGTGCGACACATGTCCTTGTGCGGCTTTGACTTGCCCCAGCCGAAAATAGCCAGGCAACAGCAGAACAGCAGCAGTAGTAGCGGCGAAAGCCGAAACAGACGCAGAACCTCAGTCAAAGCCAAAGCTAGGGAGCCAAAGCCAGAGCCGGCTGTGCATGTTCTCCAAGTGTGTCACTGTCACACTCGACGATTTGGAACAACAGCAACAGCAACAAACAAATCCAAATACAAAAGACAATAGACGAGCTGTCACACTATGGCTATACACTAACCGCAAGCAGCGAGTAGGAAGTAAGAAAGCAATAGAACGAATAGAAAGTAAACTACAAAGTAACATAGTTGAACTTGTTGAAAGTAACGAGTAACGAGTAGCGCCTATTGCAGTGCTCGAGCAACTCGAAGTTTTTGTATTGAATTAATTCGAGCACTTCTTAATTATACAGTTACATTTGTAGCAAGTAGGAAATGTAACGAGTAACGAACGAATGTTATAAAATTGGTATAGTAGCGAGTGACGACTGCTTGTTGTAATATGAAAGTAGTATAAAGAAAAAGTATAGTTATTAATAAAATAACATATAAAAGGATTATAGATCTTCAATGGCTTATTTTAAAATTGAATTAGTAACGAGTAGCAAATGTAGCGAGTGACCGTCAGTCTTAATATGGTAGTGAGTGATGAGCTTGCGGTTCTTAGAGATTTATAACAGTTAACAAACTCACCAAAAAATGTAATTAGCTTTAAAGCTAACCACAAAAGTTACTTTAAAGGATCAATATTTAAGGGAAACTATTCTATAAAAAAACTCGATTGTTTTCACAGAGCGAATTGTTTTCTTTTCTAAATTTACACACTAAGTATATAATTGAGCGCTAAGTAAAATGTATTAAAGTAAACAACTCCTAACTGAAATGTCTCATTAGTAAATATTTAAAACTTGGAAAACATGTAAACACGTCCGTCGCTTTATAAACAAACTAATCTTGTGCCCTCTAATTTAACCCCAGACCCGCACACGCTTAAGACTTGTATTAGTCTCGAAGTTTGAGTCCATCGTCACAGTTTCCGCTTGAACTAGTTGCTACACAGATTCGCAGATACTTTGCCGGATCCGATAAGCAACATACCCGATCCGATTATGTCCAGTGGAAGACACAGTCTCACACATGATGGCAGACTAGAGCAGAGCAGATGTAGAGAGGAAAGCAAGTGGCTTTGGTTCCTCCTCTATATGGTAGTAGTAGTAGTAGTATTCTAGCCCACAACTCGAGTGTTTGTTATCTGTCGCTTTTGCTGTACGCTCTTGATGCCGTAGCAGCGATGCTTGTTGTTCCAACAGTTGTTGTAAGCTGGCAAGGACATGTTTGTAGGCTGCAGACTGTTAGACTATTTGGCCGGGCAGCTGCGTTCACGCAAATAGAAAAGATACTCAAGGCACTCATTTGAGCGAGAGACGAGACGAGGCTTCGCACACGCACAATCACACACACATAGTGAGGCACACACTCACACACACACACGTAGGCGAAAACTGTTACGTGATGAGTGCGCGTCATGCGGGCGACCAGAAAACAGAACCACAGGCAGCAGCAGCAACCACAGAGGCACAGGACGAACTCTTAGCTAAAGAGAGAGAGAGTGAGAGGGAGAGAGAAAACAAAACAGAGCACAACAAAACAGCCATCAGTGGGCGTTTAAGCCAAGTCGCCTGATGTCCGCAATGAGATTTAAATAGAATCAAATTAGTGTGCCATTTGCATCGCCCCACTCATTTTTTCGGGAAACAGACAACACACAGGATGCAGGATAAGAAGATGCGAGGTAGCTCAGGGAGAGAGAGTTTGAGATCTGGAAGTTTAGCAGTTCAATGGACGAGAGCTGCATGAGGAATTGTTTGCCGTGCAGCTTAAATTGCTTACCGAAAACATAAATCCAAATACACAGATATATATATAGACAAAATGGAGCAAACACAAAACATAAAACGCTTCGATGGTCGACGGTCGACGACATTTCAGTTTTTGGCCCTTTGTCAACGGTTTTTTGCCTTTTAGTCAGGTGCACAAACACAAACATAGAGACGGGGCTAAAACAGACAGCCAGCCAAGAGTTTTGGCAAACCAGAGAAAGAGAGAGAGAGAGAGCGAGTGCTGAGCATCGCACCAATGTGGCTACGGCATTGACAGTTTGAGCTTAAAAATCCAATTAGTCTTTGATTTGCATACAAACATACAAAAGAGGCAGCAGACGCAGAAAGCAACAACTACAATGAGAGCACGAGAATGACAACGACAACGACAACAAACAGAACAGCAACAGCAACAGAACGAAGGAGGAGAGACAAAGTCGCAGCATTTCTTGCTAAATATTTTAAGACCTACATTCGGATTTGGCATCGGCCAGGTTACAAACATCTAAAGCTTAAAAGACAGCCGGGGCCCCCAAAATGTCGCATATGCCATTGAGATGGGGCACACACAGAGGACCGAGGAGGTGGCAAGTGTGTGGCAGAAGTGGCAGGAGGTTACAGTGCTGGGGGGGAAGAGGGGGCAAGCATCTTCTTCTTCAGCCCGCACCACAATAGACAATTGGATTTTTGCGGTTTCTAATCCAATTTATTTCGTCTTAAATACGAAAACCTGCTGCTTGCCTCGATTTTGGTTTTGCCTCAGCAGCACTTGGCTTTCTCTCTGGTTCACTCTATGGGTCCTCTCTATGTTGTCCTTTTGCCATTCATTCTATGTGTATGCGACAAAGTATCCTGTTTTTTTTTTTTCTTTGGGGTGCGGTTCAATGTAATTTAATGGCTAGCAACGGTCAGGACACATGCACACATTAATACCATATATACACACAAACAAACACACAAAAATACACACACACACAATAAGTCGCAAAGTTAAGCCCTCACAAATACACACAGACAGGGGACTTTTCCGGGCAGCGGGAGAGCGAGGGAGGGAAGGGAAGGGAGGCGAACAACTGAATCACCTGCTCACTCAAATCGCCGACGACAGCTCTCAACAAACTAATTTAAATATTTCAACAATTAAAGAGTCCAGGCAATTAAAATAAACCAAACACCCAAAAGCGCCACCGCAGCTCACAACACAACAACAACAACAACAAGAACAACAAAATCCAGCAAAACAACCACAACAACTATAACAACAACAACAAGAACAACAACGAACAGCAACAGCCACTGGAAATGAATTTTGTGGGCATCCTTTTGTAAGCAGTCGAACTTTACATACACTATGATGACTCGACCAATTTGAGCTTATTTAGTCAGACGTAAGCATAGATTGAGAGTTAATCAACAAGGATATTCCACAACTCTTCTTCCTTGCCCAATTCTATATTGTTTGGTTGCAAAATTTCACAGACATTTGCCATTGCATACTTTTAGGCGTGCTGGGAAATTCATTACACACGAGCTGTAGAAGTTGAAAATCCCAAGTTTTGTGCAATAAATTTGCAACATTTTGGAAAAAGTAAAGTTGTTCGGTTTACAGAGAAGTCTAATAATTGTAAATAGAAGTTTATTGAGTTATTAGAATGTAATTTTAACATTTGTGACAGTTGTAATTCGTTTGCAGCCAATGAGAAGTTAGCATGAATATATTATTTTTTATTTTTGTTTTAGATTTATATAGTAACTTGAAATTTGTAGTGCTTATGTAGAATACACATTTATTTAATATATTATATTTGTAGCCTTAAATTCAATTTTCTAGTGAGAGGAACATAGAACTTCATACAAATAAATTCGGATTAAGAATGTTTGGATGTTTTCAGAAATATTTTACTGTTAATGAAATATTGTACAGAAAAAAATGTTACTGCAACATTATACCTACAATCCTGTTACATTTTTTTTTTTTTTTTTACTATTTTCATATATAGAAGTATAGTTTTAATATATTTTTAATATCTTTTACATTCAGAAATATGCTGCTCTCCCATCGATATGATATTTTATTAGCTTGCTTTTCATTTATTGTTTCATATTTACAAAGACTTTGACTTTAAAGACTTTAAGATTTGGACAAATCTGTTTTATAATTAACTATTTACATAAATTAGTGAATCTAATTTTAGTACAAAAACTTACGGCTTTAAGCTGATATATGTAGATAAAGAATTTCCAATTTTTGTTTGATATCGTTTACTTTTCTGTACAGATCCATACATATCTGTTAAATAAATCTGTTTCCATTATATATAGAATTATAATTTATTAATATTTTATTTTTTTTTCTTTACAGAAATGTTCTGCCTCCCATCGATGTGAAATTTGATCAACTGTAAGTAATATAAATTTCAATAATTGCTACTCATATTTAGCAATAATTTCTAATCCTGATTAATTGACAATTAACTGAAATTTCTTCATCGATAAGAATAGATTCGATAACTGAGACAGTTAAATGGAAATGGCTTGCATAAATTAAGCCAAGAGCTTTGCTTAGCCATATTCGTTAGACCCGTTTATTATCAGGGCATAACAATCAACACCGTGTGACTAACAACCTGTGCACAGTCTTGGCTTTACTAGCTTTGTCCCTTGTTACCTTACCCCGTTGCCACTTTCTCTCTCTCTGTCTCTCTGGTTGTACAATTGGCCATCGCTCACAGTGCGTTGTTTGTTGTGGACAACGTTCAATCAATGTCAACGTTGTTGTCATCCGGCTGCCCGTGATCCTGCGTTGCTGCTTCTGCTTTGTGGCCGTGTTGCTCCCATTTGCCAGGATAGCTATCTGCTTTTGATTTTGCTTTTACGTTGCTCTTTTGGCCAACCGCCATTCACATTTAGCTAGCATAATTTTGAGTTCTGTTGTGTTTAGCGGGCGACAATTGCTTGACGAGAGAGTGTCGTGTGCTTTTTTAGCTTTTGGCCATGGCAAATTTGCCACAATGTTGAGCAATTGACGTTCACTCAGTGATTACAGCTGCCTCTCTCTCTCTCTCTCTCACTCTATCTCTCGTTCACTCTCTTATCTCTTGTCTCGTTCTGCATCTCTATCTGGGTTGCTATCGCCGGCTCATTGGAGCCTTGTGGACCCAAACAACTGTCAATATCACACGCAGCGCTGGACACATGACCGACACATTGACACATAGCGTACAAAGGCAAAAGACACACGCACACACACAGGCACACATACAGAGACATATGCGCTTGCTATCTAATGTGCTATTGCTGTCTCTTTCGACGTCATGTGTGTGTGAATGTCGTCTGTCTTCTGTCTCTGCCGATGTATTAAGTGGAAACACCTTGTAAAATGGCTGACAGGTGTTAGAAGACTTTGCAAGATTTATGCGCTGACATTAACATGAATATGTATTAGTGTGACAGCACTGCAAGTTGTCTATATGTGTGTGAATGTGTGTATGCCGGTGTGTGTGTGTGTGCTGGTCGCCCAGGCAGTTAAAGGATAACAGCGCATTAAGTTAAGCATTACAACAACGGCAACAATTCACACAGCGTCTCCACACACACACATAAGACAGAGAGTGAGAGAGAGAGAGAGAGAGAGAGACACACACATACACATAGAAACACGTGCCAGGACACGCTGTGGTTGCAACAATTAAAGTTTATTTGCTGCGCCCACACACACACATACACACACACCTAGACACACGCACTTATTCAGAGTCAGTCAGTGGGACATAAACATGGCATGTGTATGTATTTATAGTCGCTCCACCTTGCCACAAAATTAAATAAAAGCAAAAGTCAACAAGGAACATAGATTTGCTTTGCTTACCTGCGCTTTCTGACCAGGCAAATAACAACAACAACAACAATAATACAACAACAGCACACACACATGTAAACCATCATCGTTATAACGGGACAACACAGACCTAAAGAGACACGCGGCGGCCTTAAACAGGACCTCACCTGGTCTCTAGACAGACCTCTTTAACAGTTAGCGATGTGTGCGTGACTCACAACAGCTGATCGTGAGGAGGAATCAATTGCGATAGTTATATGTTAAGAAGTAATGAATATCGGATTTTTAGAGCAGACAAAATGTAAGAAATTTGTTGATCAATTTTAAGAAAGTTAATTTTTACTCAGTTAAGGAGTAACTATCTTTTCTATGCACTTCATATATATTATTTCTTCTGAACTGTACTTGCGAAGTATTTCCTTCATTCACCCTAATGTCAAATGTATAATTAGCTGATTGAGCTAATCGCTAAAATGGATTTATTGATTTAAGTAATCTACACTAAAAAAAAAAGAAAAAATTAAGAACATTCGCCTTAAAATGTGTGCTCTTAAAACAATTACATAATAAAATATTTAAATAATAAATGAATAGTAAAAATAAAACTATAAGATTTTTACTTCTTATTAATAAGGATTTTGGAATTTGTTGTCTGCCTAGTAATAAGCCATTTAAAGAAGTATTATTTCTCTTCAATCTTGTTTATATTTCGTTCCTTAACCATTTTTAGTTGCTTAACATGACTTTATTACATATTTATATTAATATTAATAAACCATTTTAGCAGGTATATTTTTAACATTTGATATCAAATATATTTATAATGTGGTTATCCACAGGTTCAGCTAGCTAGAACAAGCGAAGTGTGTATTTAACATCTCATTATTTTAATAAAATAGAAAAAGATGAATGTGGTTAACCAATTTTGCAATTGTCTTGCCTCCAAAAGAAAATTATTTTATCAATTCCATTAAATGGAGTATTGCAAGTATTGCAATAGAGTATTGCAATTCAATATGTTAATTACCACTAATACAATGGCAATTAAGTGTCAAAGGAAATTTTCAATAGATTTGCTTGAGTATTTATGTTAAAGTCTGTTCCATCTCTAGCTATTTCGATTGTTGTGAGACGTCCTGCAGTCAGGTTTGCTCCTGTCAGCCATTTTAGTGTGTGTCGTTGTTGTTGTCGGTTGTTGCCATTGTTGTTTTCGTTTGTTGTTGTTGTTGTTTTTGTTGTCTGGTCCTTGCTGGTTGCCTCATTATGATTGTCAAAGTGACGGACTGGTCATGCAAAGGTAAACACAAAATGTGTAAATACAAAGGCATATATCAAGGATATATGTCGGTGTCACCAGTTCTCTCCTTGTGCCTCCTCTCCTCTCTCTCCTTCGCACTCCGCCTGCATCTATCTCACTCGACTGCTTGCAGTGTTGGCATTGTAATTATCATTGCGACACTAAATATTTGTTGTTTGCTTAAGTGCTTTGTACTATGCCAACCAGAATTACAACAACTATGTAGGAACCAGCAGCAGCAGCTAGGCAAATCAATAAGCAGGCAGGCAGGCAGCCTTTAACTTTACTTACCTTTACCTTTACAGAGAGAGAGAGAGAGAGAGGGAGAATGAGCGAGTTGACAGTGCTGTGATAGCATTGCATACTTTACGGCTTTAAGGCCGGAAATTGCTTTTTATGCGCCTTTAAGTAGGCAAAACGATTCATTTTTATGTCATTTTTGCCTGTCGTCGCCTGTTTCGAGTTCTCTCTCATCTTTAGCCTCAGCTTCATCCGTTGTCCTTGTAACTTCGTCTTCCCCCTTTTGTGTTGTGTTCTGTGTGCGTTCGTCGTCATTCATTATTTGCACTTCTTGTTTCTGCTTCGCGTTTCTCGTAAAGCTCATGAATTTTTTATTATGTTTTTCCGGCTTTACAGCACGCTGCTGCCTCCCTCCTCTATCCCTCCTCCACTCCCACCTCTTACTCTAACGCTCCACTTCACTCTCACTCCCTCTTCTGCCTTTTGTTGTTTCATTTTTAAATTATTAAATTTTATTGGCGTATCATTTTTTATGTGCGACCGCTGCTGAAACATTATATTTCGATTAGCACCTGTTGTTGTTTTTTTTTTCCTACTTTCTCTCTTTCTTTTTCTATCTTTTGCTTGCGTCTCTTTCTAACGGTGTCAGCTTGTTGGGGAGTTTTGCTTCTGTTGTTGTTGTGGCCATGTTTGCGGCATTTCCCTCTAGCTTTCTGTCGATCGTCGCCAGACAACTTCCACCTGCTAGACAACAGGTGCCACCGCTGTGACCTTGCCCCTCCTCTTATCTCTCTCTCTCTCTCTCTCTCTCTCTTGCGCACACTCTACCCTTCTCCTTCTCCCAAACTCTGGCTGCTCTTGTCCTTATCGTCGTTACTTTTTATTGCCCAGGCGCAGGCTTAGTTGAAATTTCATCGGCACATAAATAGCGACTCGTTTTGATTTCCACTAAATTAAATGCGATTTGTGTTTCAACGAAGCGCACCGCTTGCCAGACTCACACATACACACACGAACAAACACACACAACAAATTTCAAGTCGAAATGGTTGAGAACAAAGCCACTTGCCGCAATTTGCTGGCATCTGCAGTTTCGTAAGTAAAAGTAAAAGCATAGCAAGTAAATCACAAAAATAAAAGTGTCTGCAATTCCGGTTTACATTTTCGTCAGCATTACGCCCCTTTTAAAGCTATAAATTATTGTTGCTTGTGAAAATTAATTCTGCATAACGAATATTTCTCTTACAAGTGTCTTTAACATTTATATTAATTGTAAATTGAAAGTTTATTATTCCTCACCTGCGTTGCTTTTAAATAAAAAAATGTGTTATTCTGGGAAAAATTAAGAGATAAATTGTAGGTTATTTTTTAAAATGAGATTATGTCGATTCTGAAAAACATAACATATTGAATATTCTCGTTTGGGCTTTCGACGGCATTGCGTCTATTTAAGCTATGAATTATTATTGTTTATGAAAATTAAATCGTCAACTTTATTGTTGCTTTTAAATGTTACCAATGGAAATTCTATATCAATAAATATTATTTGGGATTTAAGTTCTGAATAGGAAATATTTCTGGTTTAAGAATCTCCAAGCAAACTATATATTTAAATATATATATATATTTTTTTAAATAAAGGTTCTTATAGAATTAGTTTTATTAGTATAGTTCTTTAGCAAAATTATTTTAAAATGCTATAAAAGATCAAACGACATACTAATTATTTCAAATGAAATTGTTTCGAAATTGTTTTTTTATGTGTTGCATAAATATGATCTTGTTTTGTTTAATTTGAATAGGAAATATATCTTTTAAAAGTTTTCCCAAACTACTTTTTATGGGTTTTGTAATAAAAATACATATAATATATTATTTTCTTTATGTCATTCAAATAGGAAATATTTCAATTAAAATTTGTAAATTCTTTGCTCATTTTAAATAAGCTAAGTTTTTTATTGTGTAGCAACAATATTTTGAAGTGCAATTTCAATTAAAATTTAAGTGAAATTGTGGTGAGTTTGAAATGCAGAATATGTTTTATATTCTTGTACCGTTTGTCAAATTATTGCAATGCATACTTAAAGTAAACATAATGCACTTTGCGGTTTTTTCCGAAGAGTTTTGTAAATCTCTATATTTAATTGACGTTAATTGAAATCGTTTAATAAATCGAGTGCCATGGCACATTACATCGTAATGGAAAACAAATTGCAGTTGAAGGAGAAAGGAGAAGATGCGAGAATATTTTCAGATGTATTGAAAGGACTTCAATTTCGTGTGGTCCTTCAACTCTCTCGAATTGCAGTTGTCAACGCTGAGCCTCAAGCTCCCCATGGGGAATAAAGGAATGCTGCTGATGATGTTGCTGTTGACGTTGCCTCTTATTGTGGCATGCAGTTGCCTCCTGTTGTTGTTGTCGTTGTTGTCGTCAGGCCGCCTTCGATAACTGCAACTCAATGCCAACTAATTAATGTGGCGATATAATGGCCAATATACAGTCCAGAGCAACCTGCAACGTGGGTGGGCGACTGTCACGAATATTTCGTGATCGGTTTGGTCAGTTAATAAACTGTCAATGTGTTGTGTCTCTCTCTGTGTGTGTGTACGTACATATCTGTGTATAAGCTTGTGGTCGAAGGCGTTGAATGATGCCATTTAAATTGATTTTGGTGGCTCATTCAATCGCCACGTTGACATTCCACACGCATTTCTTTCTATGGCAACTGCAACTGAAACTCGGCCAACAATTATCTTCCTCTCACTCTCTCAGTATCTCCCTCTCTTTCGCTCTATTGACCCCCCCTTTTATGCGCTGCGCTGTCATCCGGCCATTGCCTCATGCGTATTTTAATTGAATAAACAATTTGCGAGCATAAAAAAGTGAAACGAAAAAAAAAATTCGGCGTCTGCCGCCGCTGCAATCGCCCCGAAGACAAACAACAGTCAATGCCAATTAAATTGGAATTTTAATTAGCGTAAGTTGCGCCGCATGACGTCACAGCACTCAGCAAATGGACGACGCAATGTCAAACGGAGAGTTCTCTATATAGCAAACAAAAAAGAGAACACAAAAAACAAGTTGAATTGCTTGAGAATAAAATTGAATAGCATGCGAATCCATTGACCAGTCAATAATTATAATTAACGGCTTGTCTTTGACTTGAATCCATTGTGTGAGAGCGAGGAGCAAGTTGAATAATCGATCATTATTTAGGGATTTTCGGTCAATGATAATTGACACGAATTAAATCAGACTTATTTGCAGCACAGAGATTTTTGTGAGATTTTTGCAATGTGAAATATTTATAGTGTGTGTGGAAAGATAAAGAAAGATGACATGTTTTTACATGGCTATTATGCAATAATGCAGTTACAATTAATGAAAGGCAATGACTTTAATAAAGCTTTAATTTGCATTGCTTAAGTGCTTGTGAATGGGAAAATCAATGCAAAGAAATATAAGTTATGAAATAAGTACCTCGGTGCAATATTTCTGGATGTTTAACGATATTTTTGCGCATTTTATTTTAAAGAACTTTAAAAAGTTGAAGAATTTAAAAAAGATTATTCCGAAACTTAACTTTTAAAAACTGCTTCAAGAACATATCAGAACATTCAAGAACATTTAAGATATAACACAAGTTTTTATTTATGAGAAAAAATTCTTGTCTAAAAACCATATTATAAGAAAAATTTTATATTATATTTGTTTTTTGTTTATTGCTTAGTTATTATAAATTATTATTATTATATTAAATTATTGTATTTTACCATTTGATTAATTTTTAAGCGGATTCATTTATTTATCAGTTATTCATGTATCGTCAATTCGCATCGCATTTAAGAACGGTTCACGACAGCTCAACTAACTGAGTTATGAACGAAAAAATACTTAAGATTAGATAAAAACTTTACAGGCTTTTCAATGGATTACAGAATTTTGCAACCCAAATTTAGTATTTATGTTCTTATTTTGAGAATTTGACATTTTTCAAACTAATGTTCTTAGAATTTTTTCTTAAGTAAGACCACTTTTAATTTAAGAACACAATTATTAAAATGAATTTTCTTGATTTTAAACACTGTTTTTTTCAGTATATGCATTTGAAATTTGTTTCTTTTTCAACATTGGTGACACTAAAATTCATCAATTTGAATCGTCAAAATATGCTAAATCTTTGTATCGTTATAAATAATTTATTGCATTGAATCAACATCTATTTCATTTTAATCAACATTTCGACATTTAAACCTCAAAGCTAAAATTCAAATTAAAAACGCAGACAATTTAATAAAAATCTACGTAACTGATCCTCGGCCTTAGGCAAAAGTTAACTCACTTAGTTGCGGCTATGAATAAATGCGAATGAATTCGTATGACTATCGTGCTGTCGAGTGAATAGCATTTAATATTCGTAAATCGAATATGAATATATTCCAGAGCGAAGCATAAAGTAAACTAGCCATTGAAAAGCTTTACCAAATGTCAATATCAATTATAAATCGCTTGGGCATTTGACGATGCAACTGCAATTCTTCCCTTTCTCCTCCCCCCCTTTGAACGATAGTTGCAATATCAATTATAGATAGTTTTACGAATGTAAAAAAGTGAGCAGTCAGTTGTTAGTTTGAGTAAGGGAGGGAGAAGGGGGGAAATACTGATGACAGTTGTGCAAAATCGGGCAGTTCATTTGTTTAAACAGTAAGTTTATCCACACTCACACAATTTTCACACTTTACACTTTTCTCTCTCTCACTATGTGTCTTTCTCTCCCTCTTTCTCTATCTCTCTCGCTCTCTCTCTCTCTTTGTGTGACGTGTGTAAATAAATAAAAAATTTCAAATTCAAATTTTCGCAGATTGTCCCAGGACAAATGTCCTATCGTCCCTCTATTCTAGTCTATAGTTTATGCAGTTGCGAGTTGAGAGTAACCCAAAAGGGAATCACCGGGAGTTTTTACAGCCATTCCACTATTTAGTCGTTCGTCAAACATTCGACACAGGGATATATGTACCCATATATGTATGTATGTGTAGGTAGTAGACTAGTTTTGTACCATGTCCAATGCTTTCTGTTTGATTTCATTTCATCATTTGACGTCTGACAATTTGCCGGCCGATTGGACTGCACTGGACTGAGTTTTGTGTTGGGCGAGTGGTTTAAAGGATGAGGAAGAGAGTAGAGATGAGAGGCAGCTCGCTTTTGGTGGCAAACAACTCCCTATTGCCATTTGCCGTGTGAAAATTCAACGCTATGATTTTTGTAATTTGATTTGCAGATTTCCAGCTAGGCAGACTCGCAAAACTCGTAGCTGGCGACACGTATCGACACATCAAATAAATTGCTTCCCTTCTCTTTCTGCTCTCAGCTCTCTGCATTCGAATTCCCAATGATGAGCTCACTATTCGAATTCTGTCAGCTGGCAGCTCGCAGCTCGCGTGGCAGCTCCTCATTCCTTTAGCTCTCGTCCTAGACTAGTTCTGGTTGGGTTTTTTGGGTCTGGCAACTGGCAACTGGCAACTGGGACCTGGTTTTGCGTTAGTTGAGTGCTTTTGGGGCTTTGCTTTTGCCTCCTAGTTTTATGATGATGTTGCTGCTTTTTGTATTTGATCAATTTGTATTCTTCACTTATAAAAGTTTATTTTGCCTTGCCATGCATTTCAATTTGCCTTCAATCTATCCCAAAAAAAAAAAAAAAAATAGGAAAACTCTTTTGCCTGTGTGTCCCATGTTGTGTTTGTAACGTCAGTTTGCCTTGTCATGTGTCAATTGCAATGTTTCCCGTCCCTATGCTCAAGAATTAAAATTCAATTCTATTTTCATATGCAGAAAACGGAAATTGCAAAAAATGAAAGCACGAAATCAAAAGTTGCAACAGTGGAAAGTCCTTTGATACTCTTAAGATCGTTTGCAACTATTTTTGTGGCTGTCTATTGACATATGTAAGTTTATTTTAGGCTTGATGAAATTATTTTTTAATAAGAATATGATCTTGATGCTAAGAGAGTGAATTATTCTTAAACAATTTTCAAAATGAGCTGCTTTAAAGTTGCTTTGAAAGCCTTTATTAATTTAGAATTAAGTTTTAATTAAAATTGGGGAATTCGTTAATTGATACGAATGTGTTAATATATATAGAGTGGAAAATTATAAATTATGTTGAATTAGTCTTTAATAATTTGCTTAAAGAGCTGCTTGAAAGTTGAAAGATATAAATTCTTATATGATAACATGATTGAGGATTAAATTCCTAAATGCGAAAGATTACTTAGTAGATTGCGTTAGGTTTTTTCTTAAATAGCTTTCTTTACTAGAGGCTTAAAAAATTATATATTTTAAATATTTCGTAGCAGTTGACTTATAAAATAAAAGATACAATATTTTTTTTTTTTGTTAATTTATTCATACAAACAAGCGTTATAACCGTCGTCGCATGCAGACGTGTATTTATTGTGCCCCGGGAAAAAATATTCAATAAGATCACATAAGTGCAGTGACTGGTTAAAAAATCTACAATAACGCGAAAAGACGCTCTTTGCGATGAAATCGCTAATGTTTATATTGATTGATTAATTAATTAATATAAATCATAACAACTAAAACTCTAATTAATCAATCTCGATTACAATGAGTCAAAACGACATTCGTGCACAACGTCACCGTGAGCAAGACGAGAGACGGCTCTCACAACAACGAAACAACGCGTACTTCTCTTTTAAAGCGACCGAATATAATGCAAGCTCTGATCAAGTGCGGTCAATTACCCCCAACTCGACCGAATTCTTAAACGTAGAGAGTAATAGAGCGCGCTCATGCTCTCCCTCGCTACCATCGATGTCTCTGCAGCCTAAGAGCGCAGTAACCAGCACCGCAATTTCGCTGACAACGTCAACCGTAACAACAACAACAACCGCAACTATATCGACAGCGCGTTTAACGACATCATCAGCTAGCAGCGCAAACATTACTACGTCTGTCGCTGCGCTGCCCGAAAAAAAGAACAAAAACAATGAACCTATTAAGCCGGCTGTGCAGACTGGTATGGATCGCTACATTCAAATTAAAAGAAAGATGAGCCCTCTAAATTCTCAACGCAAAATAACCCGTGGCAATGGTAGCCTAGCTGCAATAGAAACGGACATGAACTCGAACCGATTCAAAATCTTGGCAGACGCCTATGAGGTTGAGGCGGCCGAATCAACTGAAGTCGAGAAAAGGAAGCCAAAGCCTCCGCCTATTTATATACGAGAAAAAAGTTCCAATGTTCTCGTTAACAAAATTATTGAGCTTATTGGCAAGGATAACTTCCACATAATACCCCTTGTAAAGGGCAACATTCACGAAACAAAAGTTCAAATGAAGTCTGAAGATAATTACAGAGTATTATCGAAATATCTTACCGATAATAAAAAGAACTTTTACACGTATCAGCTTAAAAGCAGCAAGGGTTTGCAAGTCGTACTCAAGGGTATAGAATCTGAAGTAACGCCTGCAGAGATAACAAAGGCACTACAAGAGAAGGGATTTAGCGCAAAGACAGTCTTCAATATCCTTAACAGGGATAGAAAGCCGCAGCCACTCTTTAAGGTTGAGCTCGAGCCAGACAATAAGCCCCTGAAGAAATACGAAGTGCACCCTATATACAATCTCCAGTTCCTGCTGCATCGCCGAATTACAGTTGAGGAACCGCACAAACGCAATGGTCCGGTACAATGTGCGAACTGCCAAGAATATGGTCATACAAGGTCATACTGTAAACTGCGCCCGGTGTGTGTAGTTTGTGGAGAGCTTCATGACTCCGCACACTGCCCAGCGAGCAAAGATGACTGCAACTCGAAAAAGTGCGGCAACTGCGGTGGCAATCACACTGCTAACTATAGAGGCTGCCCAGTTTATAAGGATCTGAAAAGCCGCATTCATCAAAAAGGAATTACCGCGCGCACCCAAAACAAAACGTTGAAAGTCTCCAGATCAAACCCTGAAGTCTTCTTCTCGACTGCAGCCAGATCCTCACTAGGACCTATTAACTCTGACAAAAGTGTGACATACGCAAGCGCTTTAAAATCAGGACCGGCTATCCCTGCCTCAAAAAGATCATTTCTGCAATCAGCATACCAAGAACCGAACATGGCTCAGCAACATCAATCGCCGGAGCAGTCAAAAAGCAACTTCGAAGCTATGATATGCAGCTTACAACAAAGCCTTACAGAATTTATGTCATTTATGCGCACAACTATGCAAGATTTAATGCGAAACCAAAATCTATTGATTGAAATGCTGGTTTCACAACAATCCAAATAATGACTCCCCTACGGATCTCTACGTGGAACGCTAACGGCGTTTCACAGCATAAACTTGAGTTAGCTCAATTCCTACTCGACAATCAAATCGACGTAATGCTGCTTTCAGAAACACACCTTACAAACAAATACAATTTTCATCTACGAGGATATACTTTCTACGGAACAAATCATCCAGATGGTAAAGCACATGGTGGGACTGGAATTCTAATCAGAAGCCGTATTAAGCACTACTATCATAGCAAATTTGCTAAAAACTACCTACAGGCCACATCTATAAATATAAAACTAAATACCGGCAACGAACTTACACTAGCCGCCGTATACTGCCCCCCTCGCTTCACTATAGCTGAAGATGAGTTTATGCAGTTTTTCAACTCACTAGGAGACCACTTCATAGCAGCAGGAGACTACAATGCCAAGCACACACACTGGGGATCTCGTCTCGTGACTCCAAAAGGAAAGCAGCTCTACAATGCCATTATCAACGCCAAGAACAAGCTCGACTATGTTTCTCCTGGCACACCAACATACTGGCCGGCAGACCCAAAGAAACTGCCCGATTTAATAGACTTTGCGATTACCAAAAACATTCCAAAAAATCTGATAAGCGCCGAATGCCTTTCGGATCTTTCATCTGACCACTCGCCTATACTGTTTATTCTACTCCGGTATCCAGGAACATTGGAACAATCATTAAAATTGACCTCACAGAAAACTAATTGGATTAAGTACAGAAAGTATATAAGCTCACACATTGAGCTAAGTCCCCATCTCAATAATGAAGCCGACGTAGACAGCTTTGTTAATTCACTGGAGTCTATACTTGTCTCTGCAGCCCAAGCTTCAACACCTCAAACCATAAATACACAATGCAATCGAAAGAAGACAAATCTACAAATCGAGCAGCTCGTCCTCGAAAAGCGACGCTTACGTCGAGAGTGGCAATTCCACAGATCGCCATCTTCTAAGCAACGTTTAAGACATGCCTCACGTGAACTTACTAAAGCTCTACAGCAAGAAGAAGCATATGTCCAACGCCACTACATAGAGCAATTGTGTACTTCAAGTACGAAAAACTCACTATGGAGAGCTCACCCTACTCTGAGCTCACCGAAAGAAACCGTGATGCCTATAAGAAATCCCACAGGAGGCTGGGCGCGTAGCGATGCAGACAGAGCCAGCACGTTTGCCAACCACCTTAAAAATGTATTCCAACCAAATCCTGCCACGAGTGCGTTTACTCTGCCGACTTTATCAAACGAGCCTCAGCTTCAACGTGAGCCAATCGAATTTCGCCCAAATGAAATCGTTAACATCATCAAAAATCAACTGAACCCGAAAAATCCCCGGATGCGACCTCATAACTCCCAAAATGATCATCGAGCTCCCATATTGCGCCGTTTGCACTATCACCCAGCTTTTTAACACCATCGCAAAACTTGGCTACTATCCTGTGAGATGGAAGAAGTCAATTATAATAATGATAGCAAAGCCGGGAAAAGACCACACAGTCCCCACGTCGTATAGACCTATAAGCCTACTTTCATGCTTATCTAAACTCTTTGAAAAATGCGTTTTGATTCGGATAAACACATACCTAAGACTCCAGGAAGGAATCCCGTCACATCAATTTGGGTTTCGTGAAAAGCACGGAACAATTGAGCAGGTCAACCGGATAACATCAGAAATTCGGAACGCGTTCGAAAAACGAGAGTACTGTACTGCCATATTTTTAGATGTCTCTCAAGCATTTGACAGAGTCTGGCTAGAAGGTCTAATGTACAAGATCAAGACAATGCTCCCCAGCAACACCCATAAGCTTTTAGAGTCTTACCTTTACAACAGAAAATTTGTTGTGAGGTGCAACTCTGCTATATCTGATGTTTTCACTGTTGGAGCTGGAGTTCCTCAAGGTAGTGTGCTAGGGCCAACACTATACGTCCTCTACACAGCAGACATCCCGACAAGCACACGAATAACAACATCTACGTTTGCTGATGATACAGCTATTCTTAGCCGCTCAAAATGCCCGAGGCAAGCAACTGCGCAGCTAGCTCTTCATATGGTCGATGTTGAAAAATAGCTATCAGATTGGCGAATTAGAGTGAACGAACAAAAATGCAAGCACGTTACATTCACCCTGAACAGACAAAACTGCCCGCCGCTAACGTTAAACAACACTCTACTCCCGCAAGCAAACGAAGTGACATATCTAGGAGTACACCTCGACAGAAGACTCACATGGCGCCGGCACATTGAAGCCAAAAGAACACACCTAAAGCTAAAAGCCAGCAGCCTTCATTGGCTAATCAACGCTCGGTCTCCCCTTAGCCTTGAATATAAAGTCCTGCTGTATAACTCGGTACTAAAACCTATATGGATGTACGGCTCCCAATTATGGGGGAGTGCCAGCAATAGTAATATTGACATAGTCCAGCGAGCTCAGTCGAAGATCTTGAGAACCATCACCGGGGCACCGTGGTACGTTCGCAACGAAAACTTACAACGCGACTTAAACATCCTACCAGTCAAAGAAGTGATCGCAGAACAGAAGGAAAAGTACTTTACCAAGCTACTGTTGCACCCTAACCACCTGGCGAGAGGTCTAACAAGGTTGAGCAACCAATCACGTCTTCGTCGTAATGACTTACCTACCCAGCGACCGACCTGAGGGACGCGCAACCAGAATGCAGTTTTAACACACTGTTAGCTAAATTTTAATGTTAAGATTCGTAAACTTATTGTTAGTCTCAAAATCAAGAGAAGATTCAATAAATAAAAGCAAAGTCCTCGAAAAAAAAAAAAAAAATTTATTCATACAACATGATTTATAAAGATCTAATATCAAATTATTAGAAACATTTAAAATATATTCTTTGGTTTTGGTGATTTTTATTAATTTCCTCAATTTTCCTTGGTTATTTAAAATTTTTTTCTTTTTACTATATATGTATATTTATTTAATTTATTATTTGATTTAAAATAATTTTAAATTCTTTTTAGAATTTATATTAAAAAGGAATTTATTTATTTTATCATTTTTGTTTTGTTTATTTTAGAATATAAATTTATTTAATATATTATCACATTTTATTTAATAATTTTATTTTCGTTTTAGAATATATAATAATTTGATTTATTTTATTATTTTTTGTTGTGCTTTATAGAATAGATATTTACTTAAATAATTATTAAAAATAAATTATTTCATTTTCTTTAGTTATTCTATAATTTTTATTTTCAGAATATTTTTGTTTTCTTTAGTTATTTTATTTTATTTTATTTTTTAGAGTAGTTATTTATTTTTTATTTATTTACTAATTTACTTAATTTATTTTATGAAAAAGTCTTAAATACTTGACTTAAAACTAATATATGGAGCATTGTTAGCTTTCGATATCAAATCAAATATATAAGGGTATTAAATAGTCTTAGTCCTTCAACATTTATTAATTGTTGTACCAAACTTATGCAAAAGTTATTGAACGTTTCAGCAATATGAAGTTTGATGCTTCTGCTGCTGCTGGTTGCAAACTCCTTTGATTCGTGGTGCGCTGTGGCAGCAACCATCATTAAAGCGGCATCAAAGGATGTCGCTTCATCTGTCGTTTGATTTCAAGATTTAAAGGTTTTGTCAGGGCTTGTTTTTTTCGATTCGTTCGATTGACGGGCAGCCATTAAGTCAAACTGTGGCTAAAACGGCAGCTGGATAACATTGTCTCTCAATCTGCTGCAGATAAACTGGAACTGCTTATAAATTCTTTTGTCTTGAAGCCAACTGTCATCAGTCCAGTCCCAAAGTTCGAACGATGTGGCGGCGGCTTCTTTTTTGTGTGACAGTCCTGAAGATCGATGCATTCAATATGCAAGAATGCAGGACGAGTTGAAGTTGTTGTTGCTTGGGCCTGGTTAACTGGTTTTTTATCTTTGTGGGCCAGCTGCAAGCTATCTTTAGCTTCCCAGTATATGCCGAAACTCTTACTTAGTCCTGATCCGATTTCATTGAAGGCAGTTTTATGACAACAATGCCGCTATTAGGAGGCGAGAGTTGCGACAGTTTTTGAGTTGCTGCTGCTGCTGCTGTTGCTGTGATTGCATTTGGGCACATGGATCATATCGCAGGCCTATGATTTGATGTCCTGGGCAGCTCTTGTTGGCCGCCCTTTATTGGCCGGCCATACGAAAATGAGCCATAAGTGGAACAAAGCTTGGAAACGTGACCAAATCAAATTTAATGTGCGTTGCCATGCCACATTATGGCCAGACTAGAAGAGAGAGAGAGAGAGTGGCGCCAGTGGCGCCCTCTTGTGGACAGTAGCTGTGAGCAAATTTGCTTTGTCAATTGTAGAAAATAGCTGCCAATTGTTGTTGCTGTTGTAATTGTGCGACCAGTTGGTTAAGCAAGCGAATGATTTATGCCCATCTCCACACATACTCACCCACAAACACACACACTCACACATCTATAGATTTCGGCGCGTATTTGGATAAATATTTAAAGAGCACGTGGCCATTGTAAATGGTATGTCATGTCAGATGGCGCACAATTAATCAAAGATTTGCTTTTCGGCGCAAAATAATGAAGCCTGGTCGATCCATCCTCAGTTTCTCTCTCTCTCTAGCCCTCACACCTCGTTAAATGTCCCCAAGGAGGCGGCAAGAACGTCTCGATGTTGGCAACAAATGTTGCCAGCAAAGTGTGTTGCAAAATGTTGCCAAACCGTTTGGCACAGTCAACATTTCCTCAAAGTTGCGCTCTTATTCAGCAGAGTTCGCTCCGATTTGAAAATTCGCTCTTCTCTTGTTCGCTCTCTCGCTAACGCTCTCAGCAGCCTGTTGTGTGTACACAGAAACGAGTCGAATTGAAACGAAGAGATAAAAAGGGGCACGAGCACAAAGTGAGCACAGGGTGTTTCGCATCTTCATCATTAAATAGCCGCAGACGATGGGCGTCTGTCAAGTGAGCTTCATCATAATTTGGCCGTTAATACTCACTCATACAGTCGCACACACACACAAACACACGCACACTCAGACTTGGCTCATATGTGAAGCCTTTTCTGGGGCTTAGTCGTCACCTTAGGACGCTTTACATCCTTGGCACCAGGCAACACAACACATTACACATTTTCAAGGTGTTTCCTTTTTGGCTGTGCGTATTGTTAAATATTTAATCACAAAATTTAATGCGCGGTTTTTTCCCAATGCTCACAAAAATCGACTATGCTCGACGTTTTTTCTTTCTGTCTGTGTTTGTGTGTGTGTGTGCATTTTCTTTTTTTTTGGCAACTTCCGTGAGGGAGTTTCGCATTGTTTTGATTGTCAGGCGATAGGCGCGTGTCCCGAGCTCAATTATGATTGACATTCAATGTTTAAATGGGTCTAGATGTTCGATCAAAATTCGTGGAAATAAATTGAGCCTAAGGATAAATTTGAATTTTGTATTGATTAAAAAGTGTATTTAAGTGAATCGCTTTTTTAAGGAGTCGTTTATTCCTACAATTATTTGTTGTCTCAAGGGGTTTAGGTTATTTGCGACCAAATATGAAATTTAAAAATTAAATTCATTGCTCAACTTCAAAGTCAAACACCCATAAGTTGTATATTTTTCTTTATAGGGTATCTGAAATCACATCACTTTTAATTTGAAAATTACTTTATATGCTTGCTTTGGACTATTTTATTAAAATGTTTATTTAATAATCATAAATATATCAAGTATCGCAAATAAATCACTTTGATTTAACCGAAACAAGTTGACAAACGAGACTAAAACGTATTCTTCTTAATTTATTTTGGCATGGCTAATGGAATTTTCGAATAGCCGGCAAATGTCCTTGCAAAATAAAACCAATAATTTTTGTTTTTTTTTTTTTTTTTGTTCTTTGGTGTGCATAATATTCAGCGCTTAAATTCTAAACCACATTTTGGCATTCATTTGGGCATAATTAATTAACTAAAGTGTCTACTGAATATGGTATATTGAATTTTGCTTTAATTGTGTGCAATGAAATCCAAATAAAAAGTGTCAAAGCGATAATTTAATTAAAAAACCTGTTGAAAATTTGCTTTAAATATTTGTTTGAATATAAATTGTATGTCAATTATATTAGCGAAATTAGATAAATTTAGCAATGGGAATTTGTTTATTTCATTCTTAAATTTTTGCTGTATTTATATAAATGTATTCTACAGTATTTATTTAACTTTTGTTCTGGAATACTTGAATCAAAACAATTTGTGTTTAATCTTGAAAGTATGCTTCAAAATGTGTATATAAAATGCAGTTTTTTATATTATTATTTTTTTTATTTATTTCTGAAAATTAGCTAAATTGTTCAATGGGTTATTTGTATTTGATTTGCTAGAAAATAGCGTAAATTTCTGTTCTATGTATCAATGTAACTTTTGTTCTAGAAATATTTTATGCAAACAATTTTTAAATTGTATCCTAAAACAATACTGTAAAATATTTATAATGTATATAAAAATTAGTTATGTATTTATATTATTCCTTTTTTTATTAGTTTCCCAAAATTACCTAAAATTATAATTTTTATTAATTTGATAGGGAATTATTTCAATTTTTTCTGTTTTATAAATTAAATGTTGTTCTGGAATTCTTATATGCATTGCATATTAATATACCAAGAATATGCTTTGGTATATTTTTTTAGTATTTTTGCGGTATTTTAATTTGGTATATTTTAAATTTAATACTACACTGGTTTGCTTTTATTCACAACGGTAGCTTTCTTACACGATTAAATTTCTGAATGCAATAATATTACTATACCTATGTTATTTTAATACATTTCCCCTTTAATAAAATACCACTGAAAAGTGTATAAGATATTTAAGATTTAAGATATTTAAGATATTTTAAGATATTCCTCAAAACCAATTAGGTTTCATTTTGCTGAGATCTTTGAGAGGTGCAAACAAAGTCAAATACACGAAAGCACAACAACAAAAACAAATAAACAGAATATTTCGCACATTCTCTGTTACTTTCTCTTAAATGGTAATATCTTGTTTTCTCACCATTTCATTTTTTTTATGTAATTATTTTTAATTTTCGGTCGAGTTTATGTTTGCGCAACGCGGCAACTTTGAAGTGGCAGCTAAGCCGTCCTTCTGCGTGCCACATGCCCCCCAAAAAAAAAAAAAAAATACACAAGGCAAACATGTTCACATCTAGGGCTGTTGCTCAATCGTGCGAGCCGTGAAGATGCCTCCTCCTCCACCTCCTCGCACCTCCCAAAAGAAAACCAACAAAAAGTGCACAAATTGCGTGGTGCAAATAAAAAAGTCGTAAACTGAGGCTGAGAAAATGTGCAGAGAGAGAGAGGGAGAGAGGGAGAGGGAGAGGTAGAAGGCAAGCAAGGAAAGCTTTCTTCTTCGTGGTCTGCCTTGCGGTCAGTTTGCTGCTATTTCTTATTTAATTTTACACTTTCCCTGCCAAGTTGGTAGCCTTATTTACCTCTCGCCTCTCCTCTGTCCTTCCTCCTCGGGTGCCTATGGGGCCAAAGCCTCGATAAACGTTTTACATATGCTGCGCATGGGGAAAAGACTTGAACTCGGATTTCTAGCAGATTCTACTTGGTCCTTCTGCTATGTTTTTTTTTTTTTTGCTGGCATTCTGTGGCTCTGGTCACGTTTGTAAAATTTTGCAAAAATTTATTTAATATTTTATTCTTCCTGTGGTGCGGCGTGTTGCAGTCAAATTGTTGTTGCTGTTGCTTCAGTTGCTGTTGCTGTTGCTTGGCTTTTGTTCAGTTGTGCTCAGCAATTTAGTGAAATATTTTGATTGCCAAACATGGCCTGGCTATGGCTGCTGCCATGGCGTTTGCATATGAATAACCGACAGCACTTAGCACACACACACACACCCACACATACATACAGATGAATGAAAGTGCATCTGTGTGTGTGTGTGTTCTCTAAACGGAAGTGGCAACATTGGCGCCACAGCAAAAGTTTTTGTCGCTGACAGGAAGTTGCAATTTTGTTTGCAATTTCCTTCAGCGCACATTTGCCCAAATAAGAGAGGGAAGAGTGTCGTAAGTGGGGGCAGAATGAGAGATGCAACTGTAGTAACAACAACAACAACAACAACAACAACAATAACAAAAATAAGAGAAGAACAGGAACAACAATTCGAACTCGAACTCCTGCTGCCTGCCGCTTGCAGCCTTCAAGCCTGTCGAGCTTGTTTAGTTAACTAAGTTGCGGTTATTACGACAGCAAAAGCAAATGAGACAGGGACAGAGCGATAAAACCCAAGAGCGAGTGAGAGGGAAATGGCGAGTTTTACACGTGCGTTTCGTAGCTCAACATGCCACAGCTACGCTCGCTGTTCGCTGTTCACTGTTCGCTGTTCGCTGCCAGCGTCAACTTTGCCTGCCAAATTAATTTGCAACAAAAGTTGCGCAGCGCATTAAACAAATTGAAATACGCAACAGCAAAACACGGCCACAATAACAAGCATAACTGCAACAACATCAACAACAAAATGCAGAGAAAAAACAAGAAATAAAACTATGTACATAGAATAAAATGCAATATTGCTAACGTGATGCATATTTCAGTTAGCTGTTTTAGCCGCACTTTTAACTGCAATTTGCAGATTAAATATATGGCAATGAAAGTATTTGGATCTCTACGCATTCTGTGAGAACTGTCAGCTTATTGCTATTTGCGGATATTACTTAACAAATTACGATGGCAAATTATACTCGACAGCCATTAGCATAAAAAACAATATGTTAATGGCTGAGGCACAAATCATTCAGCATTTATATAGCTTTAGATAATTGTAGTATATTTGAAATTAATTGAGACTTCTATATTTATAGTCATTTATATATATTGATGTATTTGAATTATGAAAATAGCGACAAACACTTTGAAAGCTATTAAAATATTTCATAAAATCATTAAATGATAATGTTAATATTTATGTATGCATTTCAATTAAAAAAATTCTCATGTTCACGTTAAGAGCTTAAAATAATTATGACAAATTTTAAAAAGCATCAATCGTGTGAGCAAAACATTGCGGTATTATTTTTAAAATATACCATATTGTATACCGCAAAAATACTAAAATATACCGAATGTTATTGTAGTATATACAAAGACAAAATAAATCACACAATCCACCGCAAAATACTAAAATATACCGAAGGTCATTGTTGGTATAGACATAGATAAAATAAAATATACTGAATAATATACCGCAAAATTACTGAAATATACCGACTGTCACTCTAGGTTTATACATATATATATATATATATATATATATATATATATATATATATATATATATATATATATATATATATATATATATATATATAATAAAATATGACAGATAATATCGCAAAAATAATAATATTATATATACCGACGGCCATTTTTAGTATACCATAGAGTTAAAAATATACCCGATTGTTAACCAAACAAGAAGTAAACCCGATTGCATTTTGCGTAATTTTCCATGCAGAAGTATTTATTAAATAAATTTTACGCCGGCAGAAAGTTATAATATTTATTATTATTAAAGCCAATATCAAAATTGCATTTACTGTTAAATTTGTGGTGTTTTTTAATACAAAAATATTTAACTTGTTTTATTTCTTTAATTACAGAAGCAAAACATTTTTTCAATATGGTAAGTCTATCAAAATTTCACTTTTAACTTTTATATTTAAAACCAAAATAGTTTCGTTATTAATTTTAATTAATTTGTATATTTTCATTCAAAATTCTTTCGACATTGTAAAAATAATTCAATCACTTGAAAAAATTTTGTTTAGTTTGGCAGCTTGATTTTTTAATCAAAAAATCTTTAAGCAAAGCACACGAAAATCTCGTAATCGTTGCTCAATAAGCTGACAAAACAAAACCCCAAAAAAAAAAAAAAAAAAAAACAACAAAAAAATAAGAAGAAAAATACCTAAGCCCATTTCACTTTTATATGTGTATTACAACAAAATCTCAACGCATAGATTTTATTTTTGCTGTAGAGAAAAATTTGCAGTCGGCTGGCTCTGGACATGCCACGCCTACAAGCCTCCGATTCATAGACAAATAAATTATTTGCCACAGTTGTCAGAGTGTGGCACAGAACGCGTGAGTGGTGGGGGGAGGAGTAGAGAAAACAAAGCATAAAGAAAAATATTTTTTGTAAAAATGTCGACCAGAAATTCTTTTATTTATTTATTTCATCTTCATATTTTATTTACAAAAATTTTTCAATTGACGGGATTTGCTGTCACGGACAACAACTTGAGATGCTTTAGAGATGATTATGTTGTTGTTGTTGTTGTTTGTGTTGCCATTGCTGTGTGTGTGTGTGTGTTTATGAATAGGGAGTGTGGAGAATTGTAGGCGGGGAGGGGTCATAGGTCAGCTGTGAAAACGCAACGAATATTTTGGACATAATTTGCTCAATCATTTGCATAATTTTTGTAGAAAAACAGCCGCTGACTTCTCCAACTTTCACTTCAACTTCTCCGTCTCCCACTTTTCTTTCTTTTCGTATCTCGTTAACAAAAAAGATGAAAATAAAAAATGAAGAAAAAACTCCAAGCAAAAACAAACAAAATGTGGCTTGTGTGTGTGTGTGTGATAAGAACGTTAAAGAGATTTTGCCATTGCATACTTTGTGGCTACTCACACACACACACGCAGTCTCCTAAACACACTTCACACGCATGCAAATGCGTTGGTGTGGGTGTCTGTGTGTATTTGTGTGTTTCGTAAAAAATAATTGTGTTTACTTTGCTTAATGCGATCAATGCGCGAGTTGTAGTCAGTCGCACATGTCTTGTATCCGCCAGATACTTGTATCTATGTGTGTAGGTGCAAGCACATATGAATGTATGCATGCATGTATGTGTGTGTACTTTACTATGCGTATGCGTGTACTTGGGCGCATACCAATTTGTTTCTAGGTCGAATTGAAATCAAATTTAAACGCACGTGTCTCTAACAAACACCCACTATGTGTGTTTTCAAATACTCTACACCTTTTTTTGGAAGTGGTTCTATTAGTTATATAATGTAAAATGTGGCTAAGAGTATAAGGAATGGATATTTAGAAAAGCTTTGTTGGAATTTCTTGTTATGTATCTGAAACTCTTTAAAACATTTAATATGAAATGTGGCAGATAAAAGTATAAGGAATCAATCAAGAGCTTAAAAAAGAAAGAGGGAGAGCAAGAAGAAAAAGTAGAGTCAGATAAAATTTGTTGTAATTTCATGTTAAATAAAACTGTTGTTAACTACTCAAATGAAATCACTTTATGGATAAGATACAAACTTTGTAGGGAATAGAGAGAATATCTTATACAAAATATTTATTTATAAATTTTCTAACAATAAAAAACTCTTTTTAAACTTACGAAATGAACCATTTTTTGTATGCAAAGTAAACTTTATTTGTACTGCTTTAATACAATAATGTTTCTTTAAAAAAGCTTAGCTATAATAAAAATTAACACTCACGTATTTATAAAGCTCTGGCTGCAATAAAATAATATAGCAGAGACTTTCAAGATAAATTTGAAAATTAGGTGGATCTTCTTATAAATAGAAAATAACGTAAATTTGTACTGATTGATTTATTATTATATATGGTTAATCATATTTGTGAAATAAGTAGAATCTCCATAAATCACAATTCTCTTAATAGAAATTTTTAATAACCAAGGAACTTTATTGTTCTTGATCAAAGTACATGTTCAAACATAACTGAATGTCTTTTCAGAGTATTAAGACTTCGACTAACGGTTACTATTTTTTTGGCAGCTTTTATGGTTGTACTTTCTTGTTTTACGGTGTTATCTTCTGGTGAGAATCGTGTTATTAATTTTATACATATCAATTTGAATTTGTGCGTGTGCGTGTGTGTGTGTGTGTGTGTGTGTGTGTGTGTGTGTGTGTGTGTGTGTGTGTATATGTGTGGGTTTTCACAGTTATCGATTTATTAATGGGATTCCAGCAGCTCATGCGATTGTAAAAAAAAAACAGTAGGTAGAATATAAACCAAGGCGAAAAATTGAACATTGTCGACAACGATGATGATGATGATGATGTTACCTCCTTTTCTCTGTCTCAGTCTCATTTTCAGTTTGAATCGCACTCTCGCTCAGGTGTGTGTGTGTGTGTGTGAGGCCAGACAGCGAATGCTACAGTTGCCACAAACACATTTCGTGTGCCTCTGAAAACAGTCTATGGCCGGACAGAACAGAACAGAGCAGACAACATTCTCTGAACATTTCAATCAGAGTCGTCCCTCCCAGTCTGAATGTCAGTTTCGGCATGTGATGCAAATCTCTGAGGCAAGTGGAGACAGAGGTAGAGATGGAGTTACGATGCGATGCCACAGCCATGGACATTGGTAGTCGCAGTCACAGTCGCAGTCACAGTCGCAGCAGCACAATACAATTGGTTTAAAATTTAAACTTTTAGCTCGATTTCAATGTACCCCGAGTAAATTGAGCAAATTCGTTTGCTTCTCGTCTCCATCTTCCACCCACGAAAAGCCAATTTTTCCCTTATTCGTTTCTGCCACACTGCGTCCACTTGCCGCCCCCTTCGTATTTGGTTTCAAACTTCTCGCCCATTCTCTTCCCTTTTTGCTGTTGTGCTTGTAAATTTGCGTCAATATTTAAACAAAAATTTGAGCAATTTTTTTTTTTGTATTTTGTGTGTTGGTTTGCTGCTTTCATTTTGCGATGCTGGGGCAAACCACTCGAGTCATTTGCGATGCAAACTTAATTACATTTTCATTCGGTTTGCCAAAAGTAGTTTTGCAATTTTCGTTTTCGGCCAAATGAAACTAGAAGTAATTCACTTTGGCAGCCATGATGTTTGTGCTAAATATTTCAAAGATATCATACTTTTATGCAATATATTTGCAACTATCTATACGTAAATAGTTATAGTACATAAATAAATGAAATGAATATATGATGCCTGTCTGTCTCTCGGTCTGTCTGTCTGTCTGGCCTGGCACTCGTATCGAATTAAGCTGCCACTCACTTGACACACACTCAAGAGGAGCAGCAAAAAACAAATTGAAATTTATTGCTAGAAAATGATTATTTAATAACAATACTTGAATAAAGAAGTCAACCAGTCAGCCAGCTAGCCAGAGACATTCATTCACACACACACACTCACTCACATTCACTCGATTCATTTATTCAGTCAGTGGAAAGAGAAGAGTGCTTGATAAGATGCCACACACTGCTGCATAAATATGCATATGAGATTGGAGTGTGCATATGATTTGTGGCAAGTGTCTACTTCGTTTCGTTTCGTCTCTACTCTCTGCTCTCTGCTCACTGCATTTGGCTCGTAATTGTAACTGTCATGTTGCCGCCTCGTGTCAACTCTCAGTTAGAAAATTGAAATTTATTTGCATTTTTGATTCGCCAGTCGTCATAAATATGCACACCAAAAAAACAGATAGAGAACCGAGAGTTTGATGGGCATTTTTGTGTTTTGTAATGAAGAGGAAGCCAAAAGAATTTTTCTTTAATTGCGCTTGTCAACGCTGTGCTTTACTTACTCGTATTACGCAGTACGAATGGCTATAAATAATGCTTGAAAATCGCCAAAGTTCATCAAAGTTAGAAGCCCCGCCTCGACACTGATTGAAATCGAAGCCGAAAAGGATTCCCAGACACAGCAAAGTAAAACAAAGTAAAGTAAAGGATTGCCTAGCAAAAAAGCACCGAGTGCAAAGTACTTTGACTTTGGCTTATAAGTTCAATGCGTCCACTCTCGGCTTACCCTCAGAGTATTCAGTACTGAGCACTGAGCACTCAGTATTATCAGCTTGGCCAGACGAATAAATCTGCAATGGTAAACCAATCTGTTACGTGTCGTCTAGAGTCTAGTCGGAGTGTGTCTAGCACTTTTAGCAAACATCATAAACTGGCTATTTATTCAGTTTATTTCATTATTTTTAACTGCATTGCAAACAAGTGTGTTTTATTGTTTGATTTTTGTTTGACCTTACGGTAGAAGAGATTAAGTTTGAAATAATTGTATATGGTTCAAAACGGCTGCTGCAATCGGTTCTTATTTGCTTTGGTTGTCAATTTTGTGTATTTTTACTCTATGGTATGAAAACTAATAAATAACTCGTACGTACCGAATATACCAAATACATCTTTCGGTTTATGTAACTTTTATATGGCTAAAGACGGTTGGGTCTTCGTTGCTTTGCTTGTCAATTTAGTATATTTTTTACTCTATGGTATACAATTTAATAATGTAGAATTATTGTAATAGTATATAATATACCAAATATACTGAATATATCTTACGGAAATTGCATCTTTTATGGAGTGTCTTAGATACCTTGATTGACAGTCTAGTATATATTTACTCTCTGATATATTTTGGATGTAATATTAAATACCAAATAATGTTTTTGGTATATTTTAGTATTTTGGTATGAATGGTTGAATGTAATAGTAAATATCAAAGAATGCTATGATAACACTTTAGTATTTTTGGAATATTAATTCGGTATATTTTGCATTCATTAAAAATGGTTGGGTATCTCATAGTCGAGCATTCTTGATTCTAGCTTTATTTCTTGTATTTTACTGTTTTTAATCAATCAATTTTTATTTGCAAGTTTTCTAAATGCAAAGTTTTTATTTGCTGCATTCCCCTTAGTTGTAAAACTGTTAAGTAATTTATGATTAACAATATATAAGATTGTCTGTACATACGTATGTATGTACAGAGGCTGACAGGAGCCTTGATTGACTGCACGTGTCTGCTCCATATCTTAGCCCCCGAGAATATTCATAGCAGAGCATTCAAGTAACCCCTCGTCTTCTATACAAACAATATACACACAAAGATGTGCACGAATTTCTGTTCTATTTATCTTATCATGCATCTGGAGAATCGAACGCTTTTGGCTTTCATTTCGACAAAAGCTGCGCGTCACTTAACATCATTTGTTTTGTTTTGTTGTGCTGTGTGTTTTTTTCGGGGTTTTGTTTTACCGACAGCTGCTGCCCTCGAATGGGAATTTCTTACGCTCTATTTCATCGCCCCCCCACAAAACACAGAAACAAACAAACACACACACACATACACATTTCCATTCTCAGACTGTAAGCAGCACAAATGTGCGTGAAAATCATAAATTACTCGAAAAAGTATGCAACATAATACGAGAAATTTGTGTAAGCGCATCTCCATTCCCCTGCCCCAAATCTTTTAGCTCTTGTTTCCTGCAACCCTCTGCTGCTGCTGCTGCTGCTGGTTCATAACAACCCTAAACGCATTTACTTTGCACTCAGCATAACCCAAAACAATGCAAACAAACAGAGAACACACACTCGACTCTTAGGAATCTTCAGGTCGTTTTGCAACTTCAACATAAGCAGAGAGCTGCTCTTTCTCCAAATTGCTGCAACATTTCCGAGCGGAGTCTGTTAACTAACGTTTGCTTTAAATGTTATAAATAAATAAAGATAACTAAACGAATGCTGCTGCCTGCTGACTGCGTTTCCCCCTTTCGACTGTTTGCTAAAATATCTGCAATCACTAATGAAAATTGCATGGATTGGTCAGCCGTTGGGTATTCCAAATACGATATCATCTCCCAATCTATAAAGTGTGTGTAGCATGTAACATTCAACTTGCTCAGCATTTGTTGCATTTATTTCGAGTGGTATTTTTTTCTGTGCTCTGCTTTTTTGTTGCAGCATTTGTTTGATACCATTGAAATTTGGACGTTTTTCATATTTGAAAATTCGGAAGCATTTGAATATGCTTAAATGCGCATTTGTTGCAGTTTCACAATTTATTGTTGCGAATACTATCAATTTCACTTTTATTTTTTGAAGTTGTTGCATACTCTACTCAAGTTGATATCCGGTGTAGTTAGTTGCGTTCTTTCAAGCAGCGAGAACTTTTGAAAATGTATTGAAATTTTTCATTTGAATAATTGAGTATTTACTTTGAGATGCAAATTCTTCTTTTATTTTTATATTTTCTGCAATGTTTAAACAACTATAATACAATAAATAAACTACACTTCTTTCTGTTACTATTTTCCATTTAAAAATCTCAAAATTTCTTTTCGATTTACCACAAAACTTTTCACTCAACTATTGCTCTATGATTCACAAACATTTCAAAGTCATATTCACACAACATATTCATGTGCAAATTCAGTGAAATTCATAGTCAGCTAGGCTCTACATATCACTAAAAATTTAGTTGGTTGATTTCTTTTTATTCTATTTGATTTTATTTTATTTCAATTCATTTTGCTTTTGCATGTTTCTGGTTTAGTTTTTGCGCTTGCCACTTGAACAATTATTTGATTGAGTTGCATAAATCCATCTACTCATGTACGTTTGTATGTGCAAATGTGTGCTCTCAATATTCATGCATATATGTTATCTATATCAGATTCACAGCATTTCCGTCCCTTTCCCACATAAATTTTACTATCTCCGTCTCTGTTGCGGAACTACGAGCTCACTAATTGCAAGCGGTGCGTTAAAAATCCAAAACGAATGGGAGAAAACGTATAGAAAATAAATCCAACAAGAGCACACAGCACTCAGATGGATATGCGTGTGTGTGTGTGTGTAGGACTTTGTGGCACGGTGGCAAAGCTAGAAGTGCCATGCTGTGCGTCTAAGGGCCGAGAGCTCTGCTGCTGTGTTCTGTGTTCTCTGCTGTGTTGGGAAGCAGCGGCGGCACTCATTTAAATTTCATGCTTATTGCCACAAAATAGCTCAGTTGCCTGCAACTTGCTGGCTGCACTTGCTGCTCCTGAACGTATCTTTCTATATGTATTTGTATAATACCATATATACATATACCATATATATCACACTGACAAGCGACGATGGTTGAGACCAGACCGAGGCCAGGGCCAGCCAGCAAGCCAGCCAACCAAAAAACAAGCTCGGGGAAACACCAAAATAACACCAGGGGACGTCACATGTGCGTGTGTATTAGTGCAGTGTATGTGTGTGTGTGTGTGTGTGTGTGTGTCGGGGTGTGCGTATGTATGTGCGCGCTTGGTTAAGCTTTCAAGTAAAAATAGCAAAAATGCTGTCAACATAATAACGAAATTTTAACGCGCACTGCGACCAACTCTCTGTCGCTCTGTCTCTCATCTCATCACCTCTCTCGCTCTCGCTCTCGCCACTTGCCCTCCCCTCACAACTCTCGACGGTCTGGCAACGCCATTTCAACGCATCAAGTGATTTTTTATGCCACGCAACAAACTAAACGTAAATAGAGCATGAGCAACTAGAGCAAACTACGTGAAATGCAACTGAAATAAATTACTGATTATTATGCAATTAAAATTTCATTGCATGACGTAATTTTATCAAAAAGAAATGGAAACTTATTTTGTGCTCCAAATTTAAGGTGCCATTTAATACCTTACTCTAACTATAGGGTATGTATGAAGTCTATAAACTCCTCAGACTTCACTTGTCTAGGGTTTTCGTTGTTTTTTTGGCAGCACGAAAAATGCTGGAAAAACGTACGGCAAACTAAAAACAGAAATCTAGATATAAATAAATTGGCGTGGCTATGACGCTTACACGGGGCATGCAACAGTAGCAGAAGTGGCAACATGATGGGAAGGTGGTACGGTGCGGGGGCGGGAGCGGGGGCGGTGGCAATGCAACTTACAGCTGGCCACAAGCGAAGCCCAGAATCAGGCTGAAGCAGCATTCACATTCACATCCCCACAAAATTCGTATCCACATTCACATCCTAGCTCTAGATCCAGATCCAGCTCGTAAATTCGCCACACACAGAAACACACAAAAAAAAAGTTGAACGAATAAATTAAATTTTGTTTTGTTGCGGTGGAATGCAAGGGCAAAGAGCTAAGTGAATCATGAGCATACGAATCCCTGAGTGTCAGTAACTGTATTTAATTTTTCCATTTTAAGCACAATATTCACGCTACTTGCACCCAGAATATTCATTTTTGCATAATTTACGCTCGAATGTTATTGAAAGGCGCCTAAGCAATCGCAATTCCCAAAAACTAAAATATACATATACATACATATGTGAGAGAGCTTAAAAATGGCAAAAATATCTGTGATATAGGTAAAATAATCAAATATTACATTTAATAACTGCACTCGATGTAGAACGTTGATAGAAAACAGAAAATATGTTTTACATAACCCAGAATCTCATTTACTAATTGTGTTCGAAAAATACTAGAGACGATAGAGAGAGAAAAATAAAGCAGAGAATTTTGTGCTCTAAAAGGAATTTCAGCTCTTCGAAGATATGTACTATAAGTTTTGCTAATCTTTCTACTTCGGCTATTGAAAATCTCTTTTCATTAATGAAGTTTCTCTGCACTATTAACAACATATTTTCGTTATGGAAATGCAATTTCGAGTTTATGACAACGAACTTGTCTTCAAATTTTATAGTTAACTTTACTTCAAAAGCATTTGCAAAATGAGTATTTTAAGCAAGATTTTCTTTACATGAATTTTTGTGGAATGTTCAAGAGTATTCAATAATCCACAGAGAAATTATTCTTATTTGCACTTTGATTACATATTCGTATATAAAATACTTTATGGATATCATGCTGTGAACTGACATTGCGCTTTTCTCCATGGGGAATCAATGAAGTGAAGCGAACGCGACGTTTAGACGCATCTCAAAGCCTGTTGCCCAGGTGACGTTCAGTGTCATTTGAATATAACATGTATATATATTACGGATATATCCTTTAAATGGACGTGCTAATATGCAGCAGGGTTGCAGCTAAAGCTATTCAGCAAATTTCCATAGCCCTTTTTTCAGCACTGAGGCAGCTGTAACGCCACTTGAGCATGCAATTGGCCATGCAACGAGCCGAGTCGAGAGTCCAACTAGAAGCGCGACAATGGCAACAACTGTGACAACAACAATAGCAATAAAAGCGCAATGATTTGACACTTGAGCAACGCGACGATGACGACGACGATGGTGATTCTGTAGGAAAGTTATAAAGCATTTGTGTAAAGCTGGCATCAAAGGAGAAAACGCCTTCCGCTGCGATTGCCATGACTTCCCCTTGGGAAGCGGAGGAATATTGCTTGCCACCCTCGGTGACATTGTCAATTGCAATGAAAATAGAAATTAAATAAAACAGCGACAAAAGGCCATTGGATGTCTCGACAATGGCCACCTGGATTAGCCACTAGAACAAAAGCCAAAGACTGAGGCAGCAGCCAACCGCCAAGCGTTAACGTTAACGGCAGTCAAATATAATTATGGCCATAACAAAATGGTAGACGTTGTTAGCCGCGACAACGCGACCATTGCGTGGTCACTGACAATGGCACAAAGAAAAACGCTAAACAGCCGCAAAGCAACGAGCAAGCGACACATCCTGCTTGGTTGCAGCAGAGTAGAAGCAAATTATTATCATTTCTCCTTTTTTTTTTTTTTTTGTTAAGTTTTTCTACTCCCAACTGGTCGTTAAGGTGGCATAGCGAGAGCGTTGTTTAATTAAGCCAGCTGCTAGGATAGCCCAGCTGAGTTTTTTGGATGGTTGCTTGGGTGGTTTGCTTGATTGCCACTCAACTAGGGATTTAAAATATGCGACAGGCGTAGCGAAAAGCAATCGAGGCAAGGCGAAGTAAAGTGCCAGACTCAGGGATGAAGACGAGCTGCCTTCGAAAGGAAGTGTTAGGGGGAGGATAAACTGCCAAGCCAGGCCACTTAAGCTATCTACACGTGTTGTTCTCGTTGCTGTTGTTGTTATTTGTTTTCTGTTGCCTTTGGACTGGTGCTATGAAAACGAAATCAAAGTTTGCCAGCCTCACCTTTAGTATAGTTGTTCAAATATGTCAACAATGAACGACGATGCGCTGTCACAGTGGAGCAAATTGCAAGTGCGAAAGTCATTTATCAATATGGGAATGAGTTTGTTATAAAGTTTTTGTTGAAGCATGCTATAAATGTTCTATACTGTAGTTAGAGAAAAATAATGATATAAAGTTCTTTAAAGCTTGCGTCTTTCAACTTAATTTTGCGTAAATTTCAAAGTCGGTTTTCTATCTTTTACACCCACTGTGCGTTGCACTCACGACGTGGTGAGCTGCTAAAAATTTGCCCAGACTGACGCAATTTATGGCCCCAGTTGACATTTTGTTGCAATAACCCGCAGCAACTTGTGCATCAACAACAACAGCAACGACAACAACAGCAACGACAACTACAACAGCAAACAACTACTACAACAAGCAGGGCCAAAATGAAAGCACAGGAAACAGCATGTTTCATATTTTGCCAAGATGCTGCCGTTTCCCTTGGCTTTTCCTTTCCTTTACTCTTACTTATCTGTTAGCCGCAGCAGAAGCAGCAGCAGCTCTAAGCAGAGCAGCGCAAGATGAGAAAATAGCAGAAGCAGTGGAAGCAGAAAATAAATGGAAAATTGTTGCGAATGCAGCCAAAACGAACAGTAGTTTGTTTCTCTTATTGTTTAGGTTCGCGCAGAAACAGCCAAAAACACGTGTAAGATTAAGCCAAATACAACGAGTCAGAAATTGTTGTGCAATGCCACCAAGTCGACGTATTGAATGCTCTACATTCTTTTCTCGTTCTCGCGTTTTGTCTTCTCTCGTTGCGCGTTACTAGGTATTTTATGTTATTCGACTTACTCGTTAATATTTACTCGTTATGAAGTCCGCATTGTTATTATAGATTCTGTTCATTAATTGCTTTCTATTTCTAGTTAAGGTTTTATTTTCATAAGTGTCTGGTTATTAGACACTCGATATTCATTATTTATTTATATTGATTGATCATTGACTTTAAATTAAGTTAACTCATTCGATGTCATTTACTCGTTACTTTCTTCTCAGTTGGCAGCACTTGCTATTCTATTATCATTATCATATGTAGTTTGCTAATGAGTGTTTACTCGTTACTAGTTCTACTTAACTAGTCATTCGTTACTAATTTTACGTTTACCACTCATTCGTTAGAAGTTAAATTTGACTCGTCGTTCGTTGCTAGTTGCTCTTCACTATTCGCATGTTATTCATATTCTTACGTATATTCTCTAATGAATGTTATTCGTTACTCGTAATTATTTAACTTTACTCGTTACCAGTTTTACTTTACTAGTCATTTGTTAGTAGGTACATTTTGACAACTCATTCGTTAGAAGTCATTTGTGACTCGTCAATCGTTACTAGTTATTCATCACTCGTCGTTTGTTATTATTCATATTCTTATAAATATTCGATAATTCTTTACTCGCTATCTATCTTTGTAGCGTATTCAAATTGGATTACACCGCTAAATTACCAATTTTTAGTGTAGAGCATGTGCAGAAAGGCAGCACAATTTGCTGCTGTTTGCTTGAAGATATGCCAGCAGTTTCTTTGGGCAACATTTTGCTCAGAGTTACTTTCTTACTTGGGCCATCGGGCGTCGCTTCGGATAGCTCGCGCTCGCGTTTTAGCCACATGTTATGGCCATGCCTAGCCTAGGTTGTGGTATATCAGCTCTCCTACGCTCCAGCATTTTGGGGCACGGTCACATTCCATACAACCTTGAGTGAAAAATATTGTATGCGAGGCAAAGTTAATGTGTGTTTACGTTTACATTTTGGCTTTGCTCGCTGTAAACATGTAATTTTCAACAGCTGCCTGACAAGAAGGAGCACAAGCGGAGGGTGGAATGAGGTGCTGTAGCGGACATGTGGTAGGGACTCTGTCACTTATGGTGCTGCTCTTGCTGTAGCTGCTGCTGTTGCTGTTGCTGTTTCTGCGGGTGTTGCGCCACATTGCACACGCATTTGAAAACAGTCTGTGGGCGTTAACAACAGAGCCACTGCGGCGGAAAAGGTGACGAAGAAGGTGGCCCGGAGATGGAGCCAATGCTGGGGGAGGGAGCGAAGGGAGTCGGTAGCTGGTAGTCGGAGACGGATACGTCGACGGCGAAAGCTAAACAGACGCAGAGTTGGACATTTGTTTGCATGACGCTTAATGGCGGTTGAAGAGGGAACTCACAGCGAAGGAGGAAATGAGGGAAAGGACTGCGCGTGTTGGAATATATCCAGGTTGCCAGAATCGAAGCGACGCAGGTGTGCACGTGACAAATGTCAAGCGTTTAACGGGAAATTGCCACCAACTGCTGCTCCAGCAATTGCTGACCTTTTCTGTTTTGCTTTTTTTTATTAAGTTGACCACAACAAAACGTTTTGATAGCAGATCAATGCTGAATTGATAACTGTCACTAAGTCGAACAATTTGCTGCATTTGTAAAACTCTTTGTGGTCCGCCCACATTTACCATTGTCCATTGTTCACTCGTTGAACAACAAAGTTCGTGTGATTATTAAAATTATAACAATTATAATATTGAAATTTATAGTTATTATCTATCCATGTAATCCCATATATTACAATTGATGTGGCGATTTAGCTTGTTGTTTACTTTTGTTGTGCATTTGTTATGCATCAAATCATAATTAATATTATCACGATTGCGTTTCAATTTTCGTGCAGCTAATAAACGCTTTTCAAGTGTCCGCAAAAGTCCTACATATGTCAAAACTTGTTTAAACTGTTGACATTAGCATTATAATTGTCAAGCCCGGTTGTTATTATTGCTTACATAAGCAAGTTAACATTTGGTTGGCAATTTAAAAGTTTTGGTTTTTAAATTAAGAATGAGTTCATATTGTGCAATGCAAATATAAATTAAATTGTTTTTGATGATTTTTGATCAGAAATTTTCGGCAAATTCACTAGTAGTAGTAGATAGTATTATCTAATTTTAGTTTAATGAATGATGATGTTTTTTCGAATTGTGATTCGATTTTTTATTCAATATATTTTACTGCACTAAAGTAAAGAAATTAAGAAATTTTGCCTCATAACTCATCAGCCAACGTACTGTTAATGTAATATTCCAGCTTTCGGTAACAACAAAAGTTGAAAAGTTAAAGCTAACGATGCCATCAAATCATTTAGAGCTTGAAGCTTCCAACCGTTTTTTTATAGGCCATCAAAATGTGGACTGTGTCCAGCCTCAGAATTGTTTGCAGAATAAGGTGAAAAACATTTTCAGTCAAGTGCTTTGCACCTTTTGGCCAAGTTGCCTGAGTTGGTAAACATTTCCGATTGGTATATCTGCTCTGCTTTGGTCTGGCCTATGCCCAAGGACTCGCTGTCTTCTACTGCTCCTTCCGCTTGAGAACTGGAGTCTGGAGCCTGGCCTTTAATGGGCTCGCTTATTGCTGGTGGCAACATTGAAATGCAAAAATAAATGCGCTGCGATAAAATGCAAAAACAATAAGAAACAGTCGGCAGACAACGGGAGCAGCAACAACAAAGTAGCAATAATAACAACAAAAAGTAACAAAATGAAGAGCAACAACAACAAGAAGAACAGAAATGCGGAGGCGAACACAACGACAACTTCATTACGCGTGATTTAAGGACAATTGTAGCCGACACCTAACACAAGCAAAGAGGCAACAACTTTTTGGCCAGGGTTGTGTGTGTATGTGTGTGTGTGTGTGTGCGTTTTGCGTCACAAAAAACCCAACCCAACAGGACACGCCTCCATGCCCTTTCTCCCTATGCTACTCACAACGTTTGTCTCGCTCTGTGTTGCGTTTTATTTATTTAAACGCATTTGTGTAAATTATCATTTTAAATTGCTGTCGCTGCTGATGCTGCTGTGAGAGAGCGAGCGAGCGAACAACTTTGAAAGGTAGCATCATGACGATGATGGTGTTGAGATGGTGGAGGAGGTGGTGGAGGTGTAGTCAAAGTAATATATAAATAAATGAATGTTGCTTATACGAAAAACAGGCTTTTGCCTGTGTCTCCTCGACAAAAACATCCTGCTGCTGCTTCCCGCGCCTCATTTTACTTACTTTACAATGACATTTGCAATGTAATTTAATGAGTCACAATCTTGTTCTTCAAACTGCCTGACACTTCCGCTCTGCGACTTAGTCGCAAAACTGCCGAAGATTGATGTTTTAACCGGCAGCATGAGGGGGAGACGAACTTTAAATGTATTTCTGAAAAAGAAAAACGAATAATTTGCGCATAATGATGATGCAAGATGATGGTCACTCAACACACACTTTTCTGCTGACCAAGTCTTTATTATGATGTGTTCATGTTTCCTTCTTCCTTATTTTTTTTGAGCCTCTCGAGTTAATTTGTGGCCGCACGCCAGTTGGTCAAAAAAAAGAGGGAGACACACATGTGACAGGAGAGGCTGTGGTGCAAATTTTTGCGCACGAGCGAAGCTTCAATTTAAGACGAAACGCAAAAAAAAAAAAAAAGAAAAACGGAAAACAGCTCCATCGAAAGTGGAACAGAAGTTAAAGTGGCAAAGCGAGAAGATTGAGCTGAGAGCGAGACTTGAGGGGAGGGGAGAAGCTGACTCGTCGCCGTTTGGTGTCCTGAATGCCAAGTAAGGCATCTCTAAAGGAGTCGCTGGCAAGTAAATCACTTGAGCAGCAGCGCCAGGCACGCCGCGTTGCCATTTTGATTTAGCAAAGACTCAAGGAAAAAGGTAACTAACAAGGGGCCATACCAGACAGGCAACGGCAGAGCAGTGCCATGATATAGTAGTATACTATGCTCTCTTTATTCTTATTTTTTTTTACTTCTTTTCTGCTTGGACCGCACAATTTTTCTTCGTTTTGCTTGGCCTGCTGGGCAGCTGGGAATGAAAGCGTTTTTTTGAAAAATTGCCAGCTACTTTTCGGGCTACATCACGTCAGAGGTGAGACACACTCAGCTCACAGCTCAGAGCTCTCGCAACGGCATAATGATGATGTCACCATAGCCAACCAAAATGTGTGTGAAGTGTGACTAGCGACAACTAGAAAGCCTGCTGCTGACTCCGTTTTTAGGATTTATTTAAGTATCTGCTACAGATTGACGCAACGTCATCGCAAAAGCAAAGCAAAGCAAACGCAGCTGCTGAGATTGAAGCTGTTCGTTGCTAATCTTGATGATAAGCGTCGCAAAACTTTTGTCGCTGGCTTTTGGCTTAATGAGGTTTTAATAAAAGTCAAGCTGCAACTTGTTCAATGTGTGTCCTCGCACACACACACGGACTAAACGGAAGTGTAGCACAAAAAGAAAGTGGCCACGCACGCCTGCAAAAGCCAAACTGTATAGAAAAGATTGGCGGAGGAGAAAGGGGAGACGGAGCAAAGTGGAAGAGTGGTCGGAGGACACTCAGGAGCTGTTGTGCATTTGAGCGCAAAACTTATTTCTGTCACGGAAATTAAATTTGCTCGCTGCGGGGCCAAAAGCGAAGGCCTCTTTCTCTCTCTGTTCGCTTTCTATAAGACCGCCAAGCTGTGAAGCTCTTTGCCTAAATCATGCCCGACAGCCAAAGTATGGAAGGCCATGGCCAAAAACATGCCAACCCCGCCCTCGTTCACAAAGCATAGAAAAAAAAAGAAAACTTCGCACAACTTCACAATGCCCCTCAACTTCCGCCCATGGTCGTCGTTGTCGTTGTCGTCGTCGTCGTCATCATCCTTCTTGTCTTCCACTGCTAAGGCGACAATTATACGCTTTTAATCTCTTTTGAACGTCGCAAACGTGCTCAAAATTTTCAAAATCTTTTCTCACCCGCCCCTCAGAGTCAAGCCAGAACTTTGCTGCTGATAGACGGGCTTTTCCACAGCCTCAAACACACACACACACACACAAAAGGGGCGTGGCTTTCAAAGTGTAGCGTTAGGGGTAAATGCCACGTAAATGAAACACGCTAAAAATCTATTTGAAAATACCCCAAACAATGCGACAGACGACAGCCAAGCGAAATCCTAATACGAACAACGATAACTTGAAATTCCTTCACATTAGAGTAGTTGAAATTTAAATAGAATTCGAATGGTGAGCGAAAGGAAATCGTTTTGGGCTAGCGAATATTCTCATTGTGAATTTGAAAATATAAATTAATTGATGTTTTTTTTTCTAATATTTTTCTATATTAAAAAGACTTCTTTCGCATTCGAAGCGAAATAAATACAAGTGAGTTTAGAAAAGAATTTGAAACTGGACACAAAAGAAACAAATTATGCTTTTTCTTATTACGCATATGCAATAGAAACAAGTAAGAAAGCTACAGTCGAGTGTACTCGACTGTGAGATACCCGCTACCCATTTTGAATAAAAGAAATATATTTTGCGGTATTTTCTCAAAATATACCAAATATAGTGCAAAACTACTAAAAATATACCGAATGGTATATTTGGTATATCGACATAGTACCGTATCCAAAATATACCATAGACGGCACAATATAACAGATTGTCAGCCAAAGCAACTGAGACCCCTAGTAAGTAGGCGTTTTTTTCCCATACAAAAGTATTTCTTTAATAACTTCCACAATTTTTATCTGATCGCAACCAAACTTTCAGAAGTCATAAATACTATAATTATTATTGTATATACCAAAATTCGGAACTATAGCTTTAAAATTACGCTTGTTATTCGATTTTTTTGATTTGCGGGGGCGGAAGTGGGCGTGGCAAAAATTTGAAACAATCTTGATCTGCGTGCAAACATAACAAATGCTGTCGAAAAAAAAATTATAGCTCTATCTCTTATAGTCTCTGAGATCCAGTGTTTCATACGGACAGACGGACAGACACACAGACGGACAGACGGACATGGCTATATCGTCTCGGCTGTTGACGCTGATCAAGAATATATATACTTTATAGGGTCGGAGATGCCTCCTTCTACCTGTTACATACATTTCCTGCCGGCACAAAGTTATAATACCCTTCTACCCTATGGGTAGCGGGTATAAAAACTATATTGTATATGAATCCGAAATAAATAATATTAAGTATAGACAAAACTGGACTACTCAATATTATGTATACGAAAACTACACTTACTAGTATTACGTAAACGAAATATACTGGTCTGCTCCATATTACGTATACGCAATCTCACAAAAAAGATTTTCAAATTCAAGTTTGAAAATAAGTTCACACCTTAAAATGACTGAAGTTCTAATTTTGGATTCCTAAATATTACGTATACGCACTAAAACTGAAATAATGTCTCTGTAGATAATGACCAAAGCATTCCCCAAACGCAAAGCATTTAAGTTGCTGTTCTCTAATTATACTCGTAAGCAAATTGTCTGGGTATAAATTTAATGAATAGTTGACTCCGTAAATGGACGATTGAATCAATCAATATTACGTATACGCACTTGTATGTCGAATTAGATGCATGCCTGCCTTGCAATTGAAGCCAATCAAAATGGGGCTATAATCTACGGGACATTTAATGAATGAATCTGAGCTGAATCATCGGCCAAGGCATTACAACTCAATTCGCGTTAATTTCACAAAATCTGACAGCAAATTTTTGATGCTGCACACAGTTTGTGGTTGGCCTGAGAGCGAGCCCGGGGCTGAAGGTTGAGGTTTGAAGTTGAGGTTGAAGGGACAGGGGCATAACAATTGTGTTGACAGCCGCGGGAATGCGTTGCAGCCAACAAACAAACCGCGCAACAAGGCCGCAACAAAACTGGCGCAACAATGGCGTATGTTGATGCAACATTGTGGAATGAGCAGTAGCAGTAGCAGCGGCAGCGGCAGCAAGTGAGAGTGTTGTGAGTGATAGTGAAGGCTGTGCAAGGTGGGCCGTAAATCAGGCAACAAAAATCCACCACAACAATTGGGGCGGCAAAGCGAACAGGCGGCAAATGTAATGACAATCGACAACAATTACAATCAAAAAAAGCTCAACGCAGCGACATGCAAAATGAAGCCATTGAGCCCAGCCAGAACCTTAACCCCAGACCCAGACCTAGAGCCAGACCTAGAGTCAGAGCCACACAGTCGGGCCAATGGAACAGTCAACCAACCAGTCATCCACTTCGGCCAGGACCATAATTACCTTTTCAGGGGGCGGCGTAGCGTTGACGTCGCTGCCAGCGTCAGCGCTAACGTCAGCGTCTGCCACAACATTGTAATTTTGATGTGTTGGCCACAGGAGGAAAGCGAGAGAGACAGCACAGCGGAGAGAGAGAGAGACAGCGAGAGGGGGCTGGTAATGAACAGTGGGGAGTAGCAGTGTTGTGTTGCCCAGTGCGAGGTCAATAGCTAAAATATTCGCTACATGACAGGTCAAAAAGTTGATTGCCTCATTTATTTTTCAATTACGACATTTATCCCGTCAGCGCCAACTAAAACAATGGAAAACAACAACAGCAAATTGCAACAGCAAATGGCAGCAACTACAAACATTTGCTGCTACACATAAAAAGCAATGCGAGACTAATTAAAAAATTCAATGAATAAATGAGAAATCACAAAACTCATTAGTCGAATGCCAAATGACAAGGCGGCAATAAAAACAACAGCAACAACAACAAAAGCAATGGCTACAACATAAACAATCAACAACGGACCAACAACAAAAACAACAACAAGAATGAATAACGAAATCAAATGACCCGCAATAACAACAATGATAATGATAGCCGGAACAACAACAATAACAACAACAACAGCAGCACTCACTTAATTGATAGATAGAGCATTAAATGTGCTCGGGAATCACACTTTGATAACGCAATAAAGTTTCTTCGGAAGTCTAAATACCCTCTACATATTCATTTATAGAAATTTCAAAATTTTCCTTTTATTTCATGAAGTGTAAAACTTCTTTAAAGCAGCAAATCTGAATATGTCAAAAATACTCTCTACATTTTCTATCATTTTATTAAGTGCACTATTTTTGAGACAGCAAATCTGAGTAACTAAAAATGTTATTTTTTTAAAGCTATAAATAGAATTTCCTCAAGAAATATTAATTCAACTGTGAAATATATATTTCTTGTTTAAATCAAAATAGTTTTCTCTTATCGCAAAGATGATTGAAAAGCACATCGGAGCAGATCAAATATTCCAATTTAATTGTGATATACTATCTCTATTAATCCAGTCATCAATCAATGACAGCAAAATTTAATTAAATAAAAACACACACATTGCTGTTTAACCTATGAAATAGTCTTCAATGCAGACAATGAATATTTTATCAATGTGAAATTTAAATAAATTAATATTTTCATAGAGAGAGACACAAATTTTCTTGACTTAATACAGAGAACACAGCATTTAAATAATTGTAAATAATATGAAACAATCAATACGAATACAATTCGAAAGATTGAAGCGGTAGTTAAATGTTGAATTGACACACTTATGTTAAATGTGTGTGATAAGATAAAATGAAAAAAAAAAAAACACTCATAAATAAATGCGCATTCAAATACTTCAAGTTCTTTTTTTCATGTGTTTTTGCCTTATTTTTGATGACAACTTAAACTACAATTAGTTTGCAGGCATTTTAATTGCAATCAATTATTATTTTTCATGCTTCAAGTATTAATTATGACATTGATTGAGATGATTTCACGGTAAGATGAAATAAAAACGCGTTAGCCATTTATTTCATTAAAAACTATAGACGTTTTTTTCATGTCGTTGTTAAAAGGGCAGAGTAATTTTAAATACGAATTAACAGCGGAGGCAGCAGAACGCAAAAAAAAAGAGAGATGATTTTATAATTGCTGCTCATTTCAATCAATACTAAAGATTGTGCCCAACGGCATTAATCTGAGTAATTGAATGAAAACACTTTTACATTTATCAATCGCATTTAACAAAAAGGTGTGATAAAGAAATACCCAAAGCTGGCTGCAGGTGTGTGTAATTAATCAATCACTGATCAATTTATGAAGCAGTTAAAACGCTTAAGATTTGAATTAAGAATTTGATTTTGATTTAGATAGAGCTAATTAAAGGTATTTATTTAAAGAATATTTACTATGCTTAGCGACTTTAATGCTTGCTCATTAGTTTCGACAGTTTTCATGAGGCAGAACAAAATTAAGCACCTTTCCAACAGATCCTTTTATAAATACCTCTAAATTGGGTTAAGGTTATTCGTTTAACGTTAACTAATTTAAACAGCATATCAATGTGCTTTTGCGATGTGCATAACAAAGTTCCTTCGTACCGGCTGACAGATGTAGAAAAAGAATTAAATTAGTAGCCGACATCTCTCTGCTTTACTCTCTTCCGCATGTTTGAGCGCTTGAAACCTTTTTCTATTTTTCTCATACGCAAACATTGCCTACTTTTTGGCGTTTGCCGTGATTCAGTCATTTATCGAGGCTCAGGGAAATGGTTAAACGAAAGGCGGAGAGAGAAGCATACATACAGACTGCTGACTCGGTATCTATGCCTAAATGTTAATATCAATGACAGTTTGGCTTCCCGTTCTCGCTCTGAGGCAGAGATGTCGACGTCGTTGCCTATCCGGTTGCCGGCTTAACTGTCATGCAACTTCAGTAAAAAAAAAAACAAGTAAGAAAGCTACAGTTGAGTGTGCTCGACTTTGAGCTACCCGGCAGCAAATTTAATGAAATCTAAGGAGTTTTTGAAATAAACCAAACAGTGTATCAAAATACTAATATTATGCCAATGCATATATTTAATATATTGATGTAGTATATTCAAAATATATCACAGAGTGCAAAATATACCAGACCCCTAGTATGTAGACGTTTTTCCCCATACAAAAGTATGTTTTAAACAACTTTTACAATTTTTATCTGGTCGCAAGTACACTTCAGGAATTATAAATACTATAAGTATTATTGTTTGTACCTCTATCTGAGATCTAGGTGTTCTTACGGCTATATCGTGTCTATACATATATCGCAGCTATATCGTGTCGGTTATTGACCCTTGAAGGGATTGGAGATGCCGCCTTCTGTTGCATACATTTCCTCGGGACACAAAGTTATAATACCCTTTTACCCTATAGGTAGCGGGTATAAACATAAAAGCCGATTCGAGGAGGCAAAGTATCTATGAGCTGGGCTGTTAAATAGTGAACGCGGCGCGGCGCAAAGTGATAGAAGTAAATTCGAATGCGGATGCCGCGCCGTCCGAGAGATAGGACGTCGACTGGGCCAAGGACTATGTCTGGGATATATTAGTGGGTATATGGATTGGAATGAAGGGTGGCGGGGGGGGGTACTGGGGGGCACTGGTGACAGCGACAGCAGCCGCATCACCACCGACAAAAAAAGAAGTGAAAAATAAATAAAATAGAATGCTAAAAATTCAATTTGCAAAACGTTATCCGTGGGATTTACATAAAGCAGTCATTTTGAAGTTATACGCAGACCGAATTGGGACATACTTCTTATGCGGATCTCTATGTGTGTGTGTGAGTGTGTGTGTATGTGCGTGGGGAAGGAACTACAAGAACACCATGTTACCCTCGTTGAGGGTAAAGCTAAAAAACCGCTGCCATGTCAATAACTTTGCTTGTATTAGTCATTTGAGTAAGGCAGCGGATTCAGCTCTTCGCTAACGCGCACTCTTCCGCTCTCTTTCACTCACTCTCTCCCACTTGCTCACTCTTCGTCTCTTTCTGTCGCTCTCTGAGCAGCTTCTCAGCCGCAAATCAGTTCGACTTGTGCGTATTTTTCCCTCTCAGCGTAATTCGAAATTTTTTACTGCGAATCGACGATTGAGTTTGGGTTGCAAATGGAAAACCATCAAATTTATTGAAATCACTTGCTGCTGCTGATGCTGATGCTCCTTCGATTCCTCCAATGAGACGTCGTCGTTGTCATCCTCGTCCTTCATTCGCAGCGTCTTTGCTTCCAATTCCTGGTGCTATTGCAGCACTCTAAAAGCAATGTCGATGTCCTTCTACTGTGCCGCATCCATCCTTTGCTATTGTAAACATCAAATCACAGACAGTAAAACCTCAAAAACACACACACACACACACGCATCCCACACACACGCACGCACGTACAAACACATACGCATAAACATAAACGTAAACATAAACAGGCGCAACGTAAAGCATCTGGGCAAATGTCCTTTTTGGTCATGCGGGTTGTCTGCGCTTTACCAATCTCTCTCCCTCCACCATTTATTTCTCTACTACTTACTCTCAGTTCAATCCTCAATTTTAAGCATTGTGCTGTAAATTTCGTTCAATTTTCTAAAAAGTTTTCGCCCAAAATTGACTTGCTTGGCGTTTCGTTCTCGTTGTCGTCTCTTCAGCGCGTCTCGCTTGGGCATCAAAAAAACAAGACGAGAGCACTACAATAAATAACAAGCACCAATTGATCGGGAATGCGGGAATGAGGGGGATGACTCTTTAATACCCTATAATGTACTTGGTATAAAAGGAGGTTAAGTAGAAATAAACACAATTACTATATATGTACAAGAAAATTGGCATATAAATAGAAGAGCATGTCTCTAAAGATAATGCAAATAAATCAAAGAAGTTTATGCATTTAATAATTATATATTTGTCAAATTTTTATTACAATTCATTTTATCTAATTAAAGAACTGAATTCATTAAACATTGATCATTTTATAAGAAATTTACCTAAATAATATGTGGAATAAAATAGCAGTTCATAGTTAACCAACTTCGTTCCATCTAGTGTCTAGTGTCTCGTAAAACGCCATCTCTCTGTTTCTGCACAAATAAATCCAGTAATATTTTAAATTCTTTACAATAAATTCCAGTCTGAAACGCTGAAGAAGTATCTCAATATATTGCTACATGAATACACTTAAAAGCAGATTAAAAATACTTATATCCGAGCGTACGCTCGTTCTTCTCTAGGCGAGGCAGCTTCCTGTTCATCCGTCTGTCTGTCTGCATAGTAAATCTCTGTCTCTATCTCTCTTTTTCTCAGCATAGTAAATCTCTCTGTCTCCCTTGCTCTCTATTCGTGTTGTAACACATTGTGTCACAAATCGTGACTGTTTTGGTGCTTGTGTCTGTTGCTCAAGTCTCGTTACGTGTGTCATTTGGCCGAAATGCTGTCCGGCTGAGAGCCAAGTGCAGTGCACAGTATGTAAAGCGTAAAAGAGAGCGATGGGAATCAATAAAAGAAAACTTTTCTAAACTGGTTAGCTGAGATCTCCTTGAGGCAGTAAATATTTTGCTATGTTTACAATGTTTTGCTGCCCAACTGGACAGGCGTTGTTGTCTTCTGTGTTTCTCCCTTTTTGGTGGCGTCTCCTGTCGCTGCTTAACTCACCTGGCAACAAGGATTGCTGTTGCTGCTGCTGTTGGTGTTTGCTTTTATCATGCAATAAAAATTCAATCGCACACACGCTCTCGCTCTCCCGGACAAAAGCAATGATAGTTATGTAGAGAAGGCATCTCTGGGTTGTCCCTCTACAGTGCTTAAATATTCACATATCGCAAATTCAATTGAACGCAACGCACAGGACAAAGCCAAGCCAAGGCAAGGCAAGGCAGAGAAGGACATCCTACGCAGTATAAAATGGTGTTGACAACAACAATGGGAATACATACACACAGATACACACACTCACACTCTCTTATAAGCTGACAGAAACACAGACGCAGACAGGCATGGAGTGAGAGAGGGAGAGGCAAGGGAAGAGACAGTCGCAATCGTAGTTGAAGCTATGAGGTAAGGACGACGGCCGCAAAACGTTACTTTTTATATGTTAAAAAGGATTTGCGGTTAAGCCGAATGGACAATGGAGCAGGCAGGACACACACACGCACACACACACACTGCTGACTGTCTCGCACTGGTTGCATGCCACATTCCTTGCCCCTCGACGGCAGGGGTGTGTCTGGCTGGGCAGTCGGATAACATCTGCACATATCCTTTTGGATTGCGCTAAGGATTGAGCCGACTAGCCGAGCAACTTGTTTGTGCTACTAATAGGGATCAACATTGGTCAGCCTCTTGAGACGGCAACAACACACCACAACAAACACACAGACACACACACACACACACACACACAAACATAGACATACGCACACACACTTTACTGTTAGTTGCGGAAACAATTCGCACAGGTGTACGTCCTTTAGTGTCCTCTTCAGGGAGGCGTTTTTGCCTAATAACCATCGATATATTACCAATTTGTCTTGACGCCAGGCACATTACGCATACGCAGCGTATTGCAATTATTGCGTAAAATGAGAGAAATAATCGCATCAATGTGAATTAAATTAAAAGTTGCGCAGCGCATTGCGTAAATCACGCGACAGTCGGGGGCGGGGGCGTGGGCGGGAGTGTGGCAGTGTCTTGAGAAAATGTGGTGCGTAAGCTGCACATGCTAAAATTCACTTAAGCACTTTTTCGCCTTCAAGCTGCGTAAAAAGGCAGAAATCAAAAGGAGCAAAAGTTTTTTACAACTCTTAGCGAGAAGTGTGTGCGGGGGAAGGTGGTGGGGGGATAAAAAATTTGCAGCGAACGTGTTGGGTAAACACAAAATGGAGGCAGCTGCTACACGTACTGCAAAAAGTGAGAGAACGAACAGAGAGAGTGAGAGAAAGGGAAGAGGAGAGAGAAAACGTCGCTCTAATACAACGACCAAAGTGATTTTAACGCAATGCAAACGTATCAAGCAATGGAAGGAGAACGAGGAAATACCGAGAGGTGGGGCTCAAGTGTGTCGAAGGATGTGGCAGAGCAGCAGCAGCAGGAGCAGCCAAAGCGACAGCAGCAGCAGGCAATGGGTAGGTAAATTAATGGCGCTTAACTTCATGTTTACAAGACGAATGTGCAATGCGGCAGCAAGCGACGGGACAGGTGAAGGAAAGGAAAACGAGGCACTTGCCTATGTGTGTGCGTACTTCGATGTATGTATGTGAGACAAGTGCAGGCAGGAGAACAGAGATCTGTGCTCGACTCCTGACTGATGAGCGTATGCAAATGTTAATTTCAGTTTGACGTTGCCTGATGACAAGCACAACGAAACGGAACGAAAACGAAACGAAACGCAAAACGACATTTTGTGAGGATTTCTCGCGAAATGCCTCAATGTTGGTTTCCAGCTCCATCTACAGCCACAGCTCAAGTTGGCTGCTGCTGGAGCACTCGCATCGAATCTGACTCTGATGAGCAAAATGCGCGACGCAGAGCCGATTAAAAGTTACCACGACAACGTCCCATCACATCACATCCCATCGCATCACATCGCATCTCATCACACACATCTCTCTTAACAACACACACTCGCATACTCACATACTCACATTCAGAATTACCGAAACACTTTCAGAACTACCGAGAGCAGGACCTTAATGCCTTTCCATAACACAGTACGAAACAGGGATGCAGCATGGCAAGTAGCTAGGAAAATACTTAAGCACACTGCGCAGCCTTATTAGCCCAACTTTAATTAAAGACCAAAATCTTAGTGCATTAATTAACACAAAAGCTGTGCCACCTCAAAGAGTCCCAACTTTTGAGCCAGACTTGAGGCAACTCTTGTAAGCAGAAGTATTTGCCATTATTAGCATGTGCAGCAGAGATTTGAGGAATGATTGATGAAATTTTTATTACAGATATTCAACATTTCTGTAAAATAAATTTATTTGTTATTACGAGATTCTGTGATTTAACGACTAACTAATTATTTGTAAGGAAGTCATAGAGTTTTTTTATGCCATACCATATTCAGCACATTTTGAAAGCTTACTTTTCTCTTCAGAACTTGTGAAATCGAGATGCTACTCAGAAAGATTTTTAAATTTATTCGAATTTTCTTTTGGTATCTTTAGTTCTCCTTTTGTCTAAACGATATATTTTTATAGTATATCCACAAATTTAACTAGTTCCCTGATTAAGTATACGACAAGTTGGCAGCTTCAGTTCAATAACAATGGTTTCCAAATGCTATGAAATGTAAAGAAAGAATATACATAAAGGAATGAATGAATTGTGTTCGAAAAATAATCAGGCCTTAGGAGCTGATAAAATTAGTATATAGCTGTATTTTTTATGATTTATGATTGTTGATTTTTGTTGATATTTATTTAACGCAAATGTGAGAGATGCTATTAATTCAATCCAATAATAGACGCCTATTTAGTGTATCGCTTTTTATACTTACGAACTAGAGTTCAGGTTTTTATTTCTTTCGAAGTAATTTTGCAGCCCTGTAGTTTACTTTTAGTTGACTCACTTAGTTCTTAGGTCGTTTTCCCATGACGTCGTCGCAACTTTTGCTCTGCCATTAGAATAACTGTAATAATTATATCACTAATGTGCACTTACTATTGTTGACTTGTGACGAGCCCCAGGACACAGTCCCCTCCCACCGTTCCTCTGCCCCTTCTCTGTACTATTTTTGGACGAGATTTATCAAAGAGTGCACATAAAGTGCCTCCGCCCCTCGCCTCGCCTCGGCCGAGCCTATTGCTGCTTAAAGTATTATGTATTGTCGCCTCGTCGTCCATGGCCGGAAGGTAAATGCGTTATTTCAAATTTATCGACGCACTGGGAATGTTATTATGGCGCAAATCAATAATAAATATTGACAGACGACAGTTGAGAGGAGTTGTAAGTTGTGTGGGAGAGTTGAGGTCGAGTTTGGGAATGGGAATGGGAATGGGACTGTCTTTAAACATTAAATATCGCATGTTGTCAGTTAGTCAAATGCGTAAAGTACGCTTCGATAGCGGAGAGCAGAAATCCATTGAATCATTGCGAACAAACCGAATCTATATTGGGAATCATTTGAGCGACTTCAATGAAGATGATGACTGAGTGGATGGGAAGGGAGGGGAGGGGAGAAGTGTGGTGCGACCATGACGAATGGCGACATCGACAGCAACGACGACGACGACGACGACGACGACGATGTTGGCATCGCTGCAGTTAGATAGACAAATACAATGGGGGATGGTAAATTGAAGGGTGTGGGGGGAGGATGGGGAGGAGGTTTGGCACATAACAAGCTCAATCAAAGACAAAAAGAGAAAAACGAAAAAAAAAAAACATCAAATCAGCACACACACACACACAGATACATCCTCCCACGCTCACACGTACACTTAGAGAGTGCGCCTGAATGAAGGACACGCGATTGGATCTGTATTGATATAAATTGCTGGAGCGACTAACGCGAATTACAGCGCGAAGCAAGCGAAGGCCAAGAATGCGAAAGAGCAGGGAATGTGACTGGGTGGAGGGGGTTACAAGAAGAAGAAGAGAAGGTGGGGAAAGGGAAGCAATGAAGTCGAGAGCTGGGAGAACGCCAAAATGAGAACGAGACGTCGGCAATCATGGTGAACAAATGAAAATAAAGAAATAATAAAATCAAGCAGCATATTGATTGATTATGCAGCATAAGTAATGAATATACAAATACACACACACACACATACAAACTCTCTTTCTTAGCTTAAGATTTAAAACAATCGGTTGGAAATTATTCTCAGCATTGTGGCAAAAGTCTTTGGGGGCAGCTTCAGCAGCATCTCGAAGCTCTTTAACTTTGAGTCAATGAATGAATGAATGAATAAGTGAATACCATTCAGCAGCTTGCACTGACTGGATAATTTATTTGACATTACGCATACGCCACGTAATCGTAATGCAAGTAAACAATCTGATTTGCAGTTGCTTTAACTCAATGATTAATTGCAGCATTGTCTGTAAGCAGACTGTGTGTGTGTGTCGGTGTGTGTGGCTCTGTGTTAAATGTGTGTATGAGTAGTGCATATATGTATGTGTGTGTGTGTGGGTGTGTGTGTGTGTAGAGGCTGTGACGAAGTTGCTTGTTTTGTGGAATGGTGTCTCTTTTATTTATTTGCAGCGCAATGAATTCGAATTGCTTAGAGAGGCCAACGCAGCTTCTTCTGTTCTGAACTTCTCAGGTAGGGTATGTGAACGTTTTTTTGCTATGTGTCTTAGTTGCTTTGGCTGACAATCTGGTCTATTTTGCACTCTATAGTATACTTTGATTGTAGTACTAGTATACCATAGTGTAGTTATATATCGATATACCAAATATGGCTTACGGAATATTTTTTGTTTTTGCGGTATATTTCAAAATTGATTTTCGTAATCAAATTTAAAACAAACTATTGAAAATATATTTATTTATCTTATAATTTATTTATTCTAAGCATTAACAATATTATTCACTTTTTTATTATGGGTAAGTGTTCTTTTTTAAATTTGTATTTCATATCATGTGAGTAATTGCACAAGTTTATATTGCAGTTATACGTTTATTATGTGCATTTTTTGTCCAAGATTTTGTGACTTAGCATCAACTGAAATTGAACAGAAATCAAATATTAGAAAAATGTCTCGAAATTACATTCTCATTAATATAAACTCAAATTTCTGTTGTCCAAAACATAGCGTAATTTTGTTATTGGAAATAATGAGACATTAAATATAAACTAAATAGTGAGGGAATCTTTGACGCAGTTCAAGTATTATAATTTTTATTATAATACATATTAAAATGTTGCTAAGTAATCACACAAATTCTTAGATTTTCAAGTGTATAACTTTGTCGACTTTCCATTTCTTATTTAATTCCTTTGCCTGCTTCTGTTTAAATTTATGTGTACCAGCTCAGCGATTTATATTTAATTAAATAAGCATGTGTGTCTTTCAGTGTGTGTGTGTGTGTGTGTGCTTTCATCTAAATAGGATATGCGATAAGTTATGCTAAACTCGAAGAATCTTGCAGACACTCAAGTGTCTTGTGGGGTAATTTATGCATTATTTTCCACTTAAATACGCCCGCCAGGCAAAACGATAGGCCAAGCACACACACATACAAACTTTCACACACACATTTATAATAGCTTTTGTTGATTTGTATTTGCCACACAATTCGGAGAGAGAGCGTGAGATAGCGAAGCAACAGACAAAATTGCATCGAATGGAAATGATGTTGCGCTAGCAACCCGGTTGGCAACTTGATTAAGTGATGTCTAATCGAAAATGTATGAGTTATTTGCATAAATGATTAGCACCGGGGCACAAATACATCCACATCCACATCCACATGTGCCACATGCCACGTGCCAGTCGCCACATGACGCTTGCAACACAGCCGGCAGCCAGCAAGCAATGTGTGTGTCTCATCTACCTTTTGACAAACACACAAAAAACTGGTGAAATTAAATGAAAAACACATTAAGTCTGCAGCGCGAATGTTGTGTATGTATGTGTGTCTGTGTGTGTGTGTGTGTGCGAAGGGGGTGTGCCCAAAGGAAAGGGATGCGGAAATTGTGCCTCACGCACTTCTCATTTATTGTCGGCCTTGGCCAACGCTCAAAAATATTTCGCCCGCTTTTGTGGAAAGTGGCAAATTGCTGGCCAGCAGGCAGAAGCAGACGACGAGTGGCAAGTGGCGAGTGGCGAGTGGCAAGTGGCAAGTGGCTGAATGTTGCGCTGTTACGTTGCGTTGAGTTGGTTGATTCGTTTCCCTGTGGACTGCAAGTTGAGTTGAAAATTAAATACCAATTTTTGACCAGCTGCCGTTGTTGTTGCTGGTTGTTTGTTACACAACTCTGTTGTTATTCCCATTGTTGCTGTTGTTGTTGCTGGCGTTGCAACATTTCAAATAACATTTTAACTTTCCCAGCATAGCGCAGACAATGTGGCAACCAAAAACGAATGAAAAAAACCCTCCCGACGAGATGACGACGACGGCGACGACGACGGTATTTATTTATTTGTATTTGAGCGCGCAGCTCAATTACGTTTAACGCTTTTGACGTTTTACAACATGGCCAGCCCGCTGGCTTGGCCATGGCCCAAAACACACACACACACACACATGTATATTGGGTTGGGCATCGCTGATTGCGGACCCTGAACTGAACCAAAACTGAAACTGGTAACAGGAGAGAAAGAAGAGTGAGAACAAAATGCGCGCGAAGATAGCCCCAACATCGGCATTGGCCAATGCCAGTTGAGTTGAGTTGGTAGCAAAATGAAATGCTTGGCCAAGCGATGCGCAACGAAATTGTTGGAATTTCAACCTTGTTTCTGGGTGTATTTGGTTGCGCTTAATTGGTTCTGTCAGCAGCAGCAGCAACGGCAACAGCAACAGCAACGCCAGGACAGATTAAAAAAGTTCTTTCCTAAAACAACATTTAGGAGCAGTGCGAAAAGCGAGCTGCGGAATTTAAAGTATGTGTCTGAACGCGCGTTGGCCAAACAATTTGCTTAGTTATTGATATGAGAGACAGAGAGACAGAGAAACAGAGCGAGAGAGCGTATAAGAGAGAGGAGGAAAGGGAAGCAAAGCAAAATCCTTGCCATCCTGTGAGCCACTTCATTTCCGGGCTTCCGTTTGTAATAATGAGAGTTTGCAGTAATCTCGCGAAATGTACAATCAGAAGCGAATTCGAGGCTCGTCGAGGCGGAGGAGACGAAGAAAGAAAGAGAGAGTTGGAGAAGAGGAAGGAGAATGCTGCCGGCACGTGAACAATGTGCCATTTTCGATTTTGCTGGATTGGTTTCGCTTCGGCCAAAAGCATTTGGTCTGTATTTAGCTTTCCTTTTCGGTAAACGACAGTCGCATCGCGTCCTTGGGCATTGGCAGCCAATGTCCTGTGAGTGCGCTCAATCGTATCAAAAAAGAGTCACGTACTCTAACAGCAACAGCAACAACAGCAGCAACCTCACAGCCTTAACTCGAGCTGTTGCTGTTGCTGTGGCTGAGCTGAGCTGCGTGTCTCCGTTTTTGGCTCCGTCTGCGCTTTACAGTTTTGCACTCAATTGCTTATGAAATTAATAGGATATGTCAGTGTTTAGTATTGACCGGAAGTAATACAATTGATAAGGATTATGTATGTCTCTCTAGCAACGTGTGCGTGTGCTCGCTGCTGCGTGCTCTGCTTACTGACTTGCCAACCAACGACATTGATTGCCCAACTGGGCGTATGAGTAATATTGACAGCAGCTCAAGGCACTGCCAGTGGCAGTAGTTGTGTGTGCTTTGGAGCTGCAAACACATTAACATATATAATGTAAACGCTAACTGGCAGACCTTTCAAACCTGTTCACACTACTCTTTTACTTTTTTACTAGATATGGTCTTTTTAGTTAATGGTCAGACTATTAAATTCAACATAATTCAGCTTCTGCTTAAGCTGAGTTCGGTAATTATAGTTTTCAATAACTTTTATTGAAAAGTGTTTCAATAATTAGTTTTAGTTTCGTATAGATATAAATTTCAGTACAAAAAGGAAGATTCAATGTTGATAAATTCAACATATTTCAGTTTTTGCTCAAAGTGAGTTGAATAATAATCACTTCGAATAACTTTTATTAAGCAAACAATATAGTTTTTATTTCATATGAATATAAATTCGAATACTGAAAGGAAGATACAACAGTGCTTGAAGGCCTTTAGTTTTTAGTTGACATATAGAACAGAATTTAAACTAGAGAATCAATTTGAAATAGTTTGCAGTTCAGTTGAGAAATTTATTGAATTATCGTGGAGTTTTTTGTTTTTATTTGGCATTAGATCAAATATTAGGGCAAAACGTTCAAGTTACGAACAGTCTCAATTAAAATCCTTAATAACTGAAATATATTTTAAATTCGATAATCAATTTGAAGTAGTTTTTAGTTTAATTCAAAAATTTGTTTACTTCCAATTTTCTCAAGTTATTTATATTTTCCTTGCCTTTTATTTTGAACACATGTTTTCGAAATATTTATAGTTTTATATCGTAAGAATATCATGATATCAGCATTCTTTTTTTTAATTGTAAAAAATCTGTGCGATCTCATACAAATTGCATTACAATTGCTCTGTAATTTGCGCTAATTAGCGAGCTGTCATTTTATTGCCATTATGGCGAGATATTTATTGCACGACTAGACATTTAATGGTCCTGATTATGGCTGAGCGAAGTCCATCTCTAGTTTATACACACACACACACACACACACGCATTACAATCGCCAATTGGGGAGCTGTGTGTAGGCGTGAATGTGGCTTGGCGTACTCGTCGTATGCGTCATTATTAATTCAGAATTCTCATTATGCTGAGCTCCCCCACGCTGATTGTGCGAACAACAACGGTCAACGGGCGACCTGCTGTCAGTTGTTTTTATTTAAATAATTTAATTGCTTTTCGATTTGTTTACAAGCTGAAAATGCAAATTTCGCATAGCCCGCAAGGCAGTCAATTGACTGCGATTTAAACTCACCTCTCTCGGCTTTCTTTCCGAGTGTGTGCGTTTGTGTTGCCATTGTAAATGTGTATATTTACTGATAATAAAATTAAAAATACAGCAGGCATATTAAACAAGTAAAACAGTTACAATACTTGCGTTAAGTTACACATTTAATGCTCGATATTGAGTGAAGTCTCTTGGCCATCGCCAACTCTTGCGCTGCGCCATCAATACTATTTACATTTGCAATCAAGTTGGCCTACGGCTGCTTACATAACCACATTAGCCAAGTGTATGTGTGTGTATGCACAACCAAGGCCAATAGTCAAACAAGCCAAGAGAAGCAAACCCAAACTCAAAGGCGGCCAATTCAATTTGTTTGTCTCGCTGCGATTCAACCCTCGACTGCTCTAACTAAATCTTTGGCTATTCCCACGTTGCATTTGCAGCTCCACAGCAGCAGCAAAGCAAATGAAATAAAATAAAAATGAAAGTCGAGAAAAAGAATGCGGAAATTATTATTGGTTTTTAGAGCTCTCGGTTGCTGCAGATTCAGCCTCAAAGATCCCAGCGGTAAACTCGCTCTTGCTCTCGCTCTCTCTCTCTCTCTCTGATGAAGCAAGCCAAAAACTTTACTGGACTTAACTTTTGCCAGGGCCAACAGCAAGAGCAATAGCAGTTATAGCCATTGTCCCGAGGAAGTGGAACTTTTGCTCATGAACTTAATGCCCATCCGGCTTCGACTGCATTATGCGTGAGGTTAGCAGCCATGCTCCCAAAGGGGACAAACACACACACAGATAGATAGACACATGGTAAGCTTGCCGCATGGGGCAACAAAAAGCTGCTGCTGCTGCTGTTCCGGAAGTTATTGCTGACTTTGGGCATTATTCTTAAATCCGATTCAATTAAAATGCAACCAAAATTGCATATGCAATGCAATTTAATTAACGTTTCTGGAGATTTTTGTTTACTACCGTTCACCGACCTCTCTCTTCTCTCTCCTCCATCTCTTCGTAGTCTACAATTTCTCTTGCTGGCCACTCTGGTCAAAGTGGATATAAATATCCAGTGAGGCGTGTGTGCATGGCAGCATATCCTTCATATCCTTCACTTCATTATGCAACAATTATGCAGAGCAAAGCATGCGTTTAATCTTTTGCCCCAGCTCACACAATCATACACAGACACATACTTACAAATGGATGCATATACTTTATATATATGTTTAACAATATGTATGTTCTGAAACGTGCTCGCTCTTGTCTCTGTCTCTCTCTCTCGCTTTCTCTCTCTTTTGCTTGCCTCTTATTGCATTTTCTGTGCGATTTAATACGCATTTAAATGCAAATTTGTATGCGAAATTATCTACGTGAAGAAATCTTCAGGTTTTAATAACATTTATCCGAAACTCCACAACTGCAACGATGAGTATATGCGGGAGCATATTCAATATGTATAGACTGTATTTACTTTCAGTCATCATCTGCTGCTCTCAGTGTGTCTGTCCCTTCCATAAAATATATACAAATATGTTAAGGCAAAATATCATTTTTAATCACGAAATTCAGTTGCCCTTCCGCTCATTAACCCTTACGAATTGCTGCAAGCAAACAAAAGAAATATAAGTAAGAATGCTGCAGTCGAGTGTGCTCGACTGTGATATACCCGCTAACTATTTTGAATAAAAGCAAAATAGTGCGGTATTATTCTTACAATATATTTAATTAATATAGCACAAAAATACTACAAATATGTCGAATGCTTTATTTTGTATATTGATATACTACTACAATATACCAAATTAATATACCTCAAAAATACCAAATACACGCCATTAGTGTATAAATTTGTTATATTGATATGCTACAACGTGCAAAATATACCATGGAGTGCAAAATATACCAGATTTTCTGCCGAAGCAACTAAAACCGGTAGTTAGAAGGCGGGGCTGTGGGCGTGGCAAAAATTTGAAATAAACTTGATCTGCGTGAAAGCATAACAAGTGCTGTTAACAAAAATGGTATTATAATACCATCCCACCCAATGGGTATCGGGTATTAAAAAAAAGCTGGCTTTATGAATTTAATTATTTAGCATAATTAATATGGCATTAATTGCGGAATTTAAGAACTCAAGTTAAAATCCCTGAAAGCGTAGCATTCCCCATCCGTTGATTGGCACATTTTTTGCATACCATAGCGAGGGTAGTTAAGGGGAACAGCTGGGCATGAAAATTGATTAACCTCGGGCATAATTGAAATGACTGAAATACAAAGAGCGAAAAGCGAGCTGTGCGAGGTGCGAGAGATGTCACTTTATTAGTGCAGAGCAGCATATTAATTGAATGCAAAAACAATGGACAACAACAAGAAGCAATAAATAACAATAAGAGAAAGAGCAATAATAAATACAGAAGCCCATAAATCGAAATCTAATCAAATGCCAATGGCTGACTATGAAATGCTTGAAGAACTTTTCATTTTTTGTGTAGGAGGCGGCAAATGGAGCTCGGGTTGAGTGAAGATTTTATGAAATCGTCAACAACTTTATTTGTTTTCAATGGCAATATTTTTCACACAGACCGAGACACGAGCAACAAGAAAGCAGCAACAAGAGCAAGGGATACAGATACAACTACAGATACATCCACAGATAGCGATACAGTTGTAGATACATATACAAAGATACCACCGCCACATGCACGAACTAGATGGCTACTATCTTTATTTTTTTTTTTTTGGCCTCGGTCTACTCGAGGTCTGGGGTTGGCTTTTTATTAGTTGAGGCAGCTTGCGTTGAATTGATTTGTTGTTATCGCATTGTTGCGGCCAGATGGATGAATGCGGCCCAAAAGGCACGAAAAAAATAGAAGAAAAGAAAGTGGAGACGAGGTCGGGCAGAGAAAAGCGATGGCCAAATGACAATAGTAGCAATGGACAGACAGTGGGACATCAAAATTGAAAATAAAAGCAACATCTGCGCTGTCAACAAATAAATCAGCAGACAATTTCATTATTTGACAGTAAACGCGATAAACTGTACCGAAAATCGAGTCAACGTGACCCCAGCAATCGGCAAAGTAAACCAGTCTCCTCCTCCACTCTCTACTCTCCTGCCTCCTCCTCAATCACGTCACGACAAATAAGTAAACAGCTTGAAATCAGGCCGAATAAAGGAGAGAGAGAGAGAGAGGGAGACACCCGCACTCCATTTCTCTTGCTCTATGAAATCTTACTTGCCACAACAAAATCGTGTAAAGTTGTCGCCTGTTGACACCGTCGAGATTTTCGGGAAAGGGAAAGCGATGGGCAAGTTTTTCTGAAAGTTGCGATGGCACACACAATTAGCAGCTTCCTCTCGACTTGCTTTATTAATTGAGCTGCAAAAGTTGCGCCAGAACGCGCGCGCCACATAACCGTAAACGTAAGCGTAACCCTTACCCCCACAACCCCTCAACCGCTCACCTCTTAGCCCTTACCTTTCACTTATCCTTAGCGCATAACCTAGACACAAAACTCGACCCAAAACGCCGCACACACACACACACACACACACACCTCGAGTAGACCTAAGTAGACCAGCCAAAAGGACGACACACGACAACACAAGCCGCAGCTTCGAGTGGAGTTTGCTGGTGGACGAGGTTCGAGAGGGAGAGGGAGAGGCGTGTCACTAGAGTGGGAGGTGGCAATGGCGGTGGCGGTGGCAGTTCAGTGGCAACGTATGGAAATGTGTGTGTGGCATGTACACAAAAGTTGCTCCTGAAACTGAAAGCGGGGGCAGAGGGTGTAGTTACCACAGAAAATGAAAGTAGCGGCTGACTGGGATTCCACACTGTTCAAAACTATGCTAAAAATTATTTATGAAAACACATAAATATGCCTTTTAAGTATTATTATACTTAATTTATGTATTTACTCAAATTAATATTGATATTTTGAACTGCATTGAAAAACATTTAAGTTTAAGACCTGACAATTTTCCAAATTCTAAAATCATTCACAAGTAAACAATTTGGAGAAAAGGGCTTCTTAAATGCCAAAACAATTAAAAACGATTTAAATATGGAGCAAAACTTTTAGTTTCCTTAAATCAAGTTGATCTTAATTTCAGTTCACTTTAATTTAAAAGCTAACCAAATTTATGTTGATAGCAAAAATACATCAAAAGTGATTATAACTCATAGAATTTAATTTGAAAAGCAATACTTATTCAAAAATGATTATATACAATTTGTATGTTATATTAAATTTCAAACTAAACTGTCAATAATTGTTCCTCCATTTGGTGATCCAATAAAAAATTTATTGACGCTAAACTTGTTATTATCATTATTAATAAGAATTACCTTTAGAATTTCTGAATATTAGTTTATTGAAAACATATTAAAAATGGTAAAAAAGATATATCTTAATAACTAATATTTAAATAATCTTTCAGATACTGGCTTTTAATTTTTGATTCATTTTACTTCAATTAAAAGTTGACCAATTTCATTTTAAAATCAAATGAATTCAAAAATGGTTATATATTCAAACTAAAAGTCTATAATTGGTCTTCCGTTGTAGCGGTTGAAATGAGCAGCATTAAAACAATATTAATATATTGTTTATTATTTTTTTAGTTTTTCAAAGCAACCTACATAAAATGCTTACTCGTCTTGTTATTGTTTTATTCATATTCAAAATATTCCTTATCTATAATGTGTTTGCCATGTGAAACAATTATTTTTCGTTGTGTATCTAGCGTTGTTGGTAGCACTAAAATCAAAAGAGTATTTGGAGTAGGATGAATGTGCGGGGAGGGGGGACACAGGCATAGTTGGAATGCTCGAATAAAATTTCATTAAATACACCAACATACTCACAGACAAGTGCACGCAATTATGGTAAGACAGTTAAGTTTTTGATTGTGGGAATCACGCATGAGTACGCACACCAGCATACACACAAAACTAACACACACACATGTATGTATGTATATGAAGATATACTACATAAATGGAGAAACAGACAGAGACAGATAGAGAGAGAGAGAGAGAGAGAGACAGACTCTGCACGCACTCTGCTCGACTTTTTCTACGAAACAATTCTCAACTCAACTCGTGCACTCGCCAAGAGGCAAAGTACGCAAATTTTCATTCGTTGCGGGTTTTAGTTTTAACAATTGCCTCAATTTATGTCTCAAAGTTTCAAGGCACAACTTCTGCCAGGCATTGTCTATACACATACGTGTACTCGTATGCATGTGTGTGGATGTGGCAAATGGGCGGAGGGGCAACACACAGTCAACTACGCGTGTAATAAATTTCAATGCCTTGTCGTTTAATTAATGATAACAAATGGGGTGGAGTTCTCCTCCTCCTCCTTCTCCTTCTGCTCAGCAGCCACTTCGAGCTGCTCCTCGTTTCACTTACAAACAGAGACAGCAGACAGTCGCAGACGGCGAACACACGCATAGACAGTTGTACTTGGCGTTAATTCAATTTAACAAATATTGACATATGCTAATTCATATAAATGTTTGTCAACTCCCCCCGACGACGACTTCAGGCTCGATTCGCATAATTGATTGTAAAAATGGCAATGAGCCGCATTAAAGCGCAATTATTTGCAGCTGGCATTAAGCGATATGTGTCAGTTAGCATAGCATTTAACCAGGATTTAGTGACACTTCACTTCTCCTCCTACACTTATTCCGACTTACTTCTATATAATACCCCTACGCATTAATCATATTTCTCTCATTACGCTTGCTGATGATGGTGAATTGAATTCGATTCGAGGTAGAAATGGAAATGGTAATGAAAATGAAATTGAATGCTCTGCTCGTCAATGGAGTTTTGTTTAATCATAAATCGCCAACAGAAATACAAATAATCGAGCCCATTATGGACATTGCTCATAGCCCGAAATGGTATTGGCCATCTATGCGTTTTCAATTAAGTTTCCCACACACACAAACAAAACATCAAATAAATGGCGAGATATTTGCTATGGTGGCACACGTTTTTCATAATCATATTTTACCGCACCTTTTATTTTTTTTTTTGTTGCTCTACACAATAGTTAATAGTTTGCTTTTATATGATATCTGATATATTATATGATATCTGACTAACTTTTGGTTTTATGGTGCGTTAAAATTTTATGTTAGATAGATTACCTGATAAGCATTAACGTGTGCGGCATCTAAAATACATTTTAATTAATTTGTTAGACACTCTCAAAGTGATATTTAGATTATGACTGCAAAATAGTTTAGGTCTTGAGCATAATTTAACACTCTATAAATTATGCTCAAGACCTAAACTATTTTGCAGTCATAATCTAAATATCAATAATAATTGTTGCACATACATATCAATCTATTTTCTACTTACGTAATTATAATTGATGCCTTGTTTAATGTGTATATTTTAGTTTTTAATATTCATTTGCTGTGCACAGAAGTGAAACACCTAACATAGTATGCAAATATCATTAATATGCTTAACTATTTAACGTTTATGTGCAGAATTTTCTATTTAAACATTTGATACTGAAGTATCTCAACATAAGTTATAGCTTGATTCAATTTCATTTGATAAGACTTCCATCAAGTTGAATTAAATTGTATCATAAATGTCAATTTGCTGCTTATTAATACTTCTAGTCAGCAAAATATTATTGCAATTTATGTGCATAGCCCGAAGAAAAACATTTAGAAATATCGTAGTTTAAATTCAACTCGGTTGCTTCACTTTAAAAGACAGACTGTAATCTTAAAGCAATCCTGTTGATGTTGATGATAACAATGTCTGTTGTCCTGACGACTCAATGCAGCCGAAAGGCATCCAGACTTGACACGCCATTCGGGGTATGTGTTGGGATCTGTGTGCGTCTCGTTTTAGTGCAATCTAAGCCCACTTACAATTACTATAGTCCGATTTTGAACAGCTGCAGCTCATTTACAGGTTCTGTGGTTAGCTTCCAGTTTTCAGCCAGGCAGCGAGCTACTTGCCACACTATGAGTTCTCTGGTCTGGCTGCCTGATGCTCTTAGCGCATTGTGTGGCCGAAAATCTAACAATAATTTAGCTCGAACGGCACACAATCAATGGCTATAGAAAAGCCGAGGCTCGTTCTATTCACTCCTAGTCAAAGGAGCCTGAGACTGTAGCAGAAACCATTCCCATGCTCATTCAAGTCGTTGACGTTGTCGTTGTCGCTGTCGTCGTTCGCTCATTGACAGCATCTGAAGTTGATGGCCAGCACATAATGGCAGACTAATGACAATAATCGCTTCGCTTTTTGCTTGGCACACTCACACACATTCACTTGCTATAAGAAACTGGGGAAATTTATGGCCAAGGGCAATGGCAGCAGAGCATTAGGAGAGCAGAGAATTTGGGGAGAAGCTAGTCCCGGGTTAAGTCCAGCGACACACTCACACACACAGTAGGACATTCGATTTATAAATGTGTCTTGCTTTGCTCAAAAATATGTTAAATTATTATGCCTGAAGCGGCAGCAACGGGGTTTGTCTAGAGGTGAAGGTCATAAGCAGACACAAGAGACAGAGAGAGAGGGAGAGTGAGAGATGTGTGTTTGTGTGTGGCACTTTATTAAATTTAAAATCAACTTGGCTCTTGCTCTCCCATGTGCTGCGCCTCGTGTGTTTTTGCATGCAATATACATACGTGCATGTTGCAACTAGCTGCTGCCAAGGTGGCATTGCCTCGCCTTGCTGCTGCTGCTCCCTTGGGGGAGGTGCAACGCGACGCGACGCAAAGCGACGCGGCGGCACAGCGGATATGCGGCGTGCGCACCATTATTGCGCCATTAAATTTGTAAGTCAAGCATTTTAATATTTGGGCCAAACAATGCAAACGAAGCGAAGCTCTATACCCATGGCTACAAAAGCAAACCGACTTCGTTGTCGTCGTTGCACGCGAGATGTTTCCCCCCAGCGAGTTGTGTTCGAGGACCCAAAGGGAGCCCCCAAAAGCTGTCTAAAGGAGCAACACACACACACACACACACACACACACACATAGAGACAAGGCAAACGAGGCAGCAACGACAAAGATATGCAATTTCGCATATGTACTTATATCCTAGCGACATGAAAAGGATCAATTGTGGCAAAACGAATTGCATACGAATGCGCTGTGCTCTGCTGCTGCTGCTGCTGCTGTTGCACACACTAGCGGCTGCTGTCTGGTGGGAAGGGGGTTGGAGGCAGAAGCTTGCAACTGCTGCTACTCCGACTGGGGCAGCTTTCGTTGCAAAACGACAAAGTAATCCCGGATTTGCATTTTATCGGAATGTGGCGCCGTCGGCGATGCTGCTGCTGCTGCTTCCCCTGCTTCCCCCGCTGCTGCTGCTGCTTGTTGTAACCTGCAGCAACAAACACTGCGGCACAGTGGACTCCACTCAACAGAGATCATCAACATTGACTTAGTTTATTCAACTATTGTGCATTTAAATGCGCTTCGGCAGCTGTCTAAATACCAAATTATGCAATTGTCAGTTTAATAATTTAGCCATATCAATTTACAATTATAATTGATGCACAACTAAATTAAGTTAGATGAATGCATTTAACTAATGAATGACTTCTTTGTGTTTGTTATCGGAATTTAATTACAATTTATTCTATTTGTTTAGCTTTGTTATTATAATTGTTGAATTTGTGAGAATAATTTTGAATAATAAAAGAATTTCTCGTAAAATCTATAACGATATTGTTAATTGCTTTTGATGTCAATGCAAAAGACACTTTTAAATTTGTAATTAATAAGAAAATGAGACGGGAAAGTAGAGTATAAATGAGCTACGATTTTTCTATGACTTTTCGTATTTTACAATTCATACAAATATTAAAATTGTTTTCATATTTCCTAAGCCTAAAATCTATTCTCCAATTTGAAGTTCATTATTTTCGATACTTCTATATTTTATATTTTGTATTTCCTATTTTAAGTGTTAATTTAGTTCTTTTTTTTAATGTATATATATTTTATACAAAAACTATATTATATTTAGCTATTTTATCTTTAATCATAACATTGTATAAACATTATAATATTAACTAAGTTTTTGAAAAGATTGCAGATTTAATACGGATTCGATTTAAAGAAAAATCCACAAATTAAATCCCAAATTCAAAGCAGAATTAGTGCTTTTCTGAATAATACAATTTTATGGGCAATCAAGTTATAATTCATTTGCTTTGAAATTTATGCTGCATGGCTTAGTTTATAAATCGATAGTCGAAAAGTCATAACTAACATGTCTAAGCTTCACAGTTTGTGTGCAACTAATTTATGTAGAATGCAGAATGTTTGGTATGCTTTAATTTATCCGCATAATTGATGCAAAAACGTAATTGGAAACAGACAAAAATGTTCATGCATTTTCAATTAATGTAAAACTTTTCTTTGGCTCGCAGTTTAGTTTTAGTTTTTTTGTTTTTTCGTTTGTTAGCATAAATAAATATAAATAATGTAAAGCGTAAAAAAAAGGACTCAAAAGGAAATTGTGTGAATGCAAATACGTTAGGAGAAACTTTGTTGCATTTCGTTAGTAGTTTAACTTTGACTTTATTCACTGTGTGTGTGTGTGTGTGTGTTGGGAGTTTTGGCTAATTTATTAATTTATTTGCATGAAATATTAACGCTTTTAATAGTTATTTTTAGACCAATGTGCAGCGAGTCGAGTCGAGTCGAGTCGCGTCGCGTACTCTATGTAATTGCTATCTCGCTCCCTCGCAGTTGCGCAGTTGCTGTCTCTGTCTCTCTCCTGGCCGTAAGTCAGTCATTTGCATGCGTCGCATATTTGTCGTTACAACAGCCAACTGTTTGTTATGCAATTGCAGTCGACTCCCGGAGTTGCACTGCCCCGCAATGTTAGTGTATGTGTATGTATATGTGTGAGTGTGTATGTTTGTGGCATGCATTTGTCTCCTCTGGCTGCTGTGTGTGGCTTTGTTTGCCTTTGCTACAGCGATGGCGATGGCAGCTTATTCATATTACATAAACTGACTGTGCGCGTCTTGCGTAACGAATCGAAACTGCAATCAAGTACGTGGTGGCTGGCTGGCTGGCTGGCTGGCTTCCTGGCGTGGCAGCAACATGTCGCAACTCTCTCGCTGCTCGCTGCTGCTGTTGACCACCAATTGTGGCAGCAACTAACTGCCGCAAAAGCAAAAATACAGAAAATAAAAGTGGGAGCGTCAAGTGCCTGCTAATGTGCAACGCCGTTGACAATTCTAATCAAATTTTTCGTAGCCGCCAGCAGTTGGCGACGTCGTCGCCGGGGCGTATGCGTAATAAATACATACATATTTTGACACTAGCACTCACACACACACACACACACACACACACCCACACACATGTCGCTCACACATGTAAAATGTGCGATTTGGGAAAGTACGTGATGCTTTTGTTGTGTACGAGTTTTTCGGGCAACAGTTGCCACACAGAGCGTCATCATAGGCAAAACAGAAAAAGAGAAAAGGGGGAAAAAGAAGCTCAGGCTTTGGCAGACCAAATATAAGCACGCAGTCAGTTTGTTGGCTGCTGCTGTTGCTGCTGTGGCATTCCAACTTGTGCCACACATTTTTTTAACATTTTCGGCGAGAAACGCATTAAAATTTGTTGCACGTCGCATAAATGCTGCCCGTGTGTTTGTGTGTGAGCCAAATGGGTGGCAAGGCCAAACAGTTTGCCCCTTTCCCCTCCCTCTCTCTCTCTCTCTCTCTGTGCTTAGACTAGTGTGGCAGGTGCGAGCTTTGAGGCTGCCAGATTGGGCAACACACACACACACACACACTCACACTTACACACACCTCAATGTGGTTAGAAATAAAAACAACAAAAAAATAGAAGAAAACTTTTTGGCTACGCTCTCTCTGCACTGCAGGCAAATAAATTTGCGGATACCGAAAAACCAAAAACAGCACATAAAATCACAGCTAGAGACTTAGCCAGACTTTTGCCGATGCCGACACTAAAAAAAACCCGATAGACAGCTAGACTAGCAGAGACAGCTGTGAGATGAATCGATTCTCTGTCGATTTTCCAATGACTTTTCCCCGTATAAATTGTGAAATCGTATTACTAGACGATAATTACAGTGCTGATGATGATGATAACATCATAATCTCTCTCTCTCTCTCTCTCTCTCACTGTTTTCTATTTCAGAGCAAAACTGGCAGCCTGACTGACTGATTGCCAATCAATAGACAGATGAGAATACTTCACACTCTGCTCTGGACGATATTTTCCGGAAAAATAAGGTAAGCCACATATCACTTCTTCTATATCAAGCTGTATTGCTGCAGACTTTGATTTGGGTTTGAACTTGTTCTTATATGGAAGGAAGTATATGCAAAGCACTAAGTGTTGTAATAAGAGCAATTGATGCTAAATGATCAATGATCATAGAAGAGTTTTGAAAAAGAGAGAGATGAAAACTTCACTTTACTTTATTTAGTTTTTATTTCACCAAAAATATAATCTCAACCACATAAAAATATATGATAGTCTTATCACATTTAACCGGACAAAGCGTTAGCGTGCAACAAACATATAGCTGTGAACTTTGAAATAGCAGGGAAATCTAATATTACAAACGGATCCTTTAAACCAACTTCTGTATTTATAGCTTGGCATATTAATAATCCATTTGCTCGAATTTCAATTAAACTTTAGAGTTGCATGCAATAATTTTAATGAATTTTAAATTTTGAAGATAATTATCATAATAGGAATTAAACCCATATTGAATAATATGAATTACTCCTATATCAGGTTAAAGCTGCTTTGGCTGACAATTTTAGTATATTTGCGGTATATTATTTAGTATATTGAAAGAATAATAGCGCACTGTTTCGTGATTAAACGAAATGGGTAGCGGTGAACACTTCCGACAGTTATATAGTATGCATATATGTATATTGACATACTGTAACACTTTGTTGAAAGGGCAAACGTCAGCTACAAAAAAACCTTGGAAGCAGCATCTTCGCCGCTCCCAGAAAAAAATAAATATACATCAAACTTTAAAGTGTTTTTCTGATATCACAGTAGTTTTCGTCCTTGTTTAATTTTACATATCAGATACTAAATATAGTATACAAAACTTTCAACTAGTAACAAAACTTTCAACATATAATAATAATGCATTTCAATTAAACTTTAGTGTTGCATACAATAATTAGAATTCAATGGTAAACCAATCTAACTTGGTTGAAATTAGATCTTGGAAAACGCATTATCAAACCATGAATTAGCATTGAGCTTATTTAATTACTATCTAACTCTGAGCATTTCTGTCTACAAAATTACTTTTCCCCAGCTGGCAGCACAGAGTAGAGTGCTTGGTTATTAATTCACAATAGCCTATTCGACAATCGACAGACTTGAAAGGCGATAATAATAAGCTTGATGACGAATATTATGCTGTTGCCTGCCTAACATATTATGCGAACTAAGGGAGAGAGAGAGAGAGAGAGAGAGAGAGAGAGAGAGTCAGAGAACATTCTATACACATTATTCAGGTGGCCATTAGCATTGCTGTTGTGTCGAATTACTTATGTATAGAGATAGAAGAGAAAGGAGAGCTTTCCCATTCCCTTCCCCCCCTCAACTCGTCAGTTAGTGAGTGAGTCGGTTTGCTTGCTTGCATCATCTTTTTTATCGTCAGCAATTACTCTAAATGGCAGCTCATCTTGGTTTTGGCCCCAACTGGGCCACAAGAACACAATTTCCCAATACGTATATCTATACATATATTTATATTCGCATTCGCATTCGTATCTTGGCAATAGTTACGGCCTCAAATTCGCATGCTAAATGTGCAATCTGAGGCCACTAATTGCAACGCATCCATCAGATACGCGCCCAGGCAGGCCTTAAGAATTGAGTGTGTGTTAGTATAGATGTGTGTAGGTGTGTGCGTGTGTGGAATGCCACGCATGTGTTTGTGCGTGTGTGTGTGTTGCTCTGATTTCTATGGCAAAGGCAAATGAAAGAAAATTGTAAATTGCTTTTAATTAAAAGCACAAACATAAACACCTGCTGTTCTGTTCTGTTCTGTTCTGTTCTGAATACTGTGCTCTCTTCTCTAGTATTCTATTCTCTGGTGGCTTTGGTTTGGAGTCAAGTCCTGGTCAGGACACATACGCTTACGCACATACCAATAAAACAACTGGCGGAAATGAAATCGCAGCAGCAGCACTTCGAAATGCTTTTTCCTTTGCTTTTGCCTTTGCTGCCAGCAGCTGTCGTGCTTGGCGGCGTTTTTGTTGGCAAGAGAGTTGTTGTTGTTGTTGCTGGGGGCGGGGGCGGAGGCATGCTACCGCAGGCAGCACCACATACGTTTCCGCTGCCGCTTTCGTGGCACGACGCATTAATAAGCCTTCCCTCACGGCCAGAACTGCGAACTTCGAGCGACTGGCGTCAGCTGGCTGGCCTTTGGCCTCGCATGTTGTTACTCATACGCCATGTGGGCTTTTGTTTTCTGTTTCGATTTAACCAGACTATTTGCTCGACGCTGAGCTTACAGCTCAGTCTCGCTCAGTCTTTGCTCATTAAATGCCACGCATTCGTTTGCAATACACTGCAATCTTTACTTTGCAATCTTTACTTAAAGATTTTATTACAAAAATGTTTTATATTTCATTATTTTTCAGCCATTTTTAGTTACCTTATTCGTTTGCCTTATTGATTCTTAAAAGTTAAGTTTACTGTCAATTTCTGTCAGTGCATTTGAGCAGTCTATAAGGCCGCGCGCTCTGCGCTGACTTGTTGCCACAATGTTGCTAGCGTCAAGTGCGCCACATGCCGCATTTGCATGCAACAATCGAGGCGATGGCGATGGCAGTGCAAACAACGTTGTGCCCCATCGTTGCGGGCTTGCATTTATTGCATCCTGGAGTCACTACTCGAAGGACCTCTCGGTGCCTGCGCTGAGTCGGCCTCAGTTTTGTTGCAGTTGATTGTTTTCGTGCGGCTGCCGCACCGCAAAACTGTGAAAATGTGAAAATGCACGAAACAAAAATTGAAAATCCCGCCACCATTGCCGCAGCATCAGCAACAGCAACAGCAGCAACAGCCGCACAATGGGCTGACCAGCAGCCGTTGCACGTTGCATGCTGAATGCCTGCATCTTTGCCTGCCTGACTCCTTTTGTTGTTGGCCATGACCAAAGTCGAGTCGAGTCGAGTCGAGCCGCCGCCTCAGCCATAAATAATGCAGCATTATTTTCAAATAAACTCGACGCTGTGGCTGCCTAAGGCAGCTGCCTTTTTTCCCTATTCTCTCTCTCTCTTTCTCTCTCTCTTTTCTCTCTTTCTCTGTGCTCCGTTCCACTGTTTTCTCGTCTGCCGCCAAATGATTTTCACACATGAAGAACGTGCAAAACTGCCCATAAATCTTGGCGGTCATAGCGTTTTTTTTTCGGCGTACTTTCCTCTTTCCTTTCCTTTCGGTTCCTTTCATTTATATTTTTGCGTTGTTTTGTTGGCCCGCGATTTTCATTGAATTTGATTCGCAGCAGCAGAATGCAAACAACAATTGCAACTGGAGGTTGGCTCTTACCAACTGGAAACTGGCAACTTGCAACTGGCAACTGGCAGCGTTGTCGTTTGGCCTTTCTACATTTACAAGTGAAATGTTTTGCGGCCTGTCAGCCAAAGGTTTGCTCTCTGCTCCTCCTCAATTGTAGGCAAACGCCTTCGTCGTTCAATATGCAATTGTTGTGCTACTTTTGCCCAGCAGATGCCATGAGATATTTTCCATAAATGGCTGACAACAAAAAAGTGCAACACGAGAACGTGCTGCATAATAGCGAGCTTGGAGTAAAATAACAATATATAACATTTCAGAGGGCGGTAAGAAAAGCACTAAAGCACTAGTATGGAAGTTTTAGTGTGTGAGAAGTACCATCATATAAGCGAAAGTTTAAGGCATGTTTTTAGTATAATAAAGCAAAGATAAATTTGTTTTAATAATAAGTTTATTAGCTGCAGCTTATAGTATTTTTCAACACTTACAACTTTTATACCCGCTACCCATAGGGTAGAAGGGTATTATAACTTTGTGCCGGCAGGAAATGTATGTAACAGGTAGAAGGCGGCATCTCCGACCCTATAAAGTATATATATTCTTGATCAGCGTCAACAGCCGAGACGATCTAGCCGTGTCCGTCTGTCTGTCTGTCCGTATGAAACACTGGATCTCAGAGACTATAAGAGATAGAGCTAAAACTTTTTTTCGACAGCATTTGTTAAGTTTGCACGCAGATCAAGTTTGTTTCCAATTTTTGCCACGCCCCCTTCCGCCCTCGCAAATCAAAAAAAACGAATTGTAATCGTTATTTTAAAGCTAGAGCTGCGAATTTTGGTATATACCATAACATTTATATTAGTTGTGATTCCTGAAAATTGTGTATGGGCAAAAACGCCTTCTTACTGGGGGTCTGAGTTGCTTTATCCGACAATCTGGTATATTATGCCGTCTATGGTATATTTTGAATGTGGTACCATATCGATATACCAAATATATAGATTGGTATATGTTTAGTATTTTTGTAGTATTTTTGGTATATTTTAAAAAATAATACCGCAATATTTTGCTTTTACTCAAAATGGGTTGCGGGTATCTCACAGTAATTTCCTTACTTGTTTTGGTCTGAATAATCTCTCTAGACTTCATAAGCCATATTTTCTAATACTCATTTCATATTATTGAACCTCTTACGATATGAGTCTAAGGTTTAGCCTAAATGAGCTCTCCTTAGAATAGGTTGTTATGGTATTTACTTTATTGTTCTACTGGTTCTACTTAATAAAACGAAAATTAAAAATAAAACAACATTTAATTGTTAAACTCTGTCAGTTCCTAAGCTTTGCTTAATAAAGTTTTCCAATGAAATTCTATTTTCAATTAAGTGACAAGTTTTTTTACCTTTACTTATCTAATTATTGCTATATTTTAAAGCAATATTTTTACATTTACTATTATTATTTTATTAAAATATCGAATACAATTTCTTATGAGATGAGGCAGAGCCATGAAGTCGTTCAGGCTTCTTTTTGCTTTTATGTTCACTCAAGATTCTACATTTGCCATCATTTGTGCTGACCTGGTCTTTATCTAACCGTTTGATTTACATCTCAATTGCAAACAAAGTATTCACTTTATTCACATAGAGTGAGTGTACTCACATACTCATAAGTGTGTAATTCCTGAACTGTCATTGCACTCTCTCAGTCGAGTAGAAGTCACAGATTTATAGCAAGTTAATATGCTCATTTCACCCATTTCACAGTGCCAAAAGAGGGCATAAAAACTCGCTTGTGATAGTTGAATTGCTTTGCCCAGCCACTGTTACAGCCACTGCAAGGACTTCTGCCTCCCGCCCTTGCCACTCTGTTGCCCCTTTACCCCGCCATCTTCTGAGTTGTCGTCCTAGATGTGCTCCTCCTTTCAGCTTGGCACACGGAAAATTATTAGTTGAGCATGTGCCAAAAATATTGCTGAAGACGTTGCCGTCCGCCGCCAAGTATAGGAAGTATACCACCCCTCTTCACCCCCTCTTTTCCATTCTCTAGCCCCTCTTGAAAAGCCTATGGCATTTCTATAGTTGGCAGTAGGTCGCAAAATTTATGGCCGTTGTCTGTCGCGGACAAAGAACATCTTTGAATGTTGTATAACTTAAGTGCCAGTGCAAATTTTCTGCCACTTCATGGCTAACACACACTCACACACACACACCCAAACACACACACATACGTGTGCAGTGAATGCAATCCTATATAGTGTGTGTATATATGTACATAAAACTTTATATGTGTGTTCGTTTTTGTTGCCATTCGCATATTTTTAGTGTTTTTGTATGACAGCATCCTTTATGAAAAGCCATTCCGCAATTTGGCGCTGCCTTCGAGTGCAGTCGTCCTGCCAGGACGCGAGCCAGCCAACCAACTAAGGACTCTTCACCGGCAAACATCCTGCCAACTATCTATGTGTGTGTTTGTGGAGGATCGTTGCAAAAATTTGTGATAATATTAAGTCTTAATTGTGTTTGGCAAATAAGTACGAGGCCTAAAAACTTTAATGTTGCCATTTGCCATTTGCCGTGGCAGATTCAACAAGAAAATTTAAGTGGGTTAGTGGAATGTGGAGTAAATTAGACAAGGAGAAAGAGCCTAAAAATACGCAATAAATTGGCAAAATATAGTAGCTGAGATATTAGTTCATATAATGAGTTGATATTAGGTAAAGAAGAGTACAAAGAAAAAGTAATGAACAGAAAACAAAGTAATGCCTTCTATGCATTAAACAAAATGCAGTAAAGAAAGGAGTAAACACTAATGGAAGATGCAGAAGATGAATAATTATGAGGAAGCACTTAGCAATAAAGAAATATAATCTGATATATTAATTAATAAGTTAGGAAGTATACAAAATCTACAAAAATATTTAGAATATTGTTGAAATTAAATTGGAATTTGTTAAGCAAAAAATAGACAACATAATTTGACAACATAAGTTTTAAGCTCAGTAATGTAAATTAAACGTAGCTAAAAACCCAACAATTAATAAATATTTATATGAAAATATACTATATATAGGTAATGCTATTGCAAAAATGTTGCGTGCAACACAATCTAAGGTGAAGAAAACATATAAGAAAACATTTTATTGTTAAAAAGATGAATCTTATAGCTCTTTAATTAGAGCTAAGAATGATTTTGGAATTATTTTTCTGTGTGACGAAGTTATAGGCAAACCAAAGAATGATCGAATTTATATATTTTGTGGTAAGACAGAAAAAGTTCCTAAAATCAATCTTAGCTTTAATTATAGTGCCAATCTAAAGCTATACGAATAACCTTTACTTATTTTTAAAATAGTTTCAGTTTATGTTTTTTTTTAATTGTAAAGAGTGTTGCACGCGATAAATTCCCGCAGAGAACTACCAATATAACGTAGCAAAGAGTTAAGTTTATGCTGCTAAAAATAACGCAATAGAGATGAACTTTGGCTTGTCATCTATAGTATTGAGGTCTATAAAAGTTCTAGTTGCGCATAGAAAACCAAAATATTTGCCAGCTATAAATAGTGATATTCCATTTGCACCTGCTTACGCATTTAGCCAGACATTAGCTGCGATTTGTTGGGTGTGGCCAAAACTAAAAAGCCGCAAGCGCTCCGTTGAACCCTGATGAGACCCTGATGTTATCTAAAGCGTGAACAGCCCATTTGGTCAGTATGTGCTGCATATGAACTGTGTGATAGCTTTGTAGCCATTGTTGCCCTCATATAATCACACACACACACATACACTTTGTTGTTGGTGGTGTTCTGGCTAATGGCAGGCCGAGACTGGGCGAGCATTACAGGTAATTTTGCGATACGCATCTCACAATTGTTGTCAAATAGCGAATGGGGGATTGGGAATTGCAGAATGCGGAATTACGGAATTGCTGGTCATGTGATGTCATGTGGGGGCATCTGGAGCCAGGACAAATAATTTAAATTAAATTTGAAGTAATGTTATTGCTGGCATTACAGCAACTGTTATTGTTATTGTTATCATCGCTTTTCTTTTCTTTTCAGTTTCGTTTCTTTTTTTATTGTGCAAACAACTGGCAACAGGGACAACAAATTTGCTTTATTGTTTTTCCATTTGCTGTAGGCCTTAGTTGTAGGTCCTTGCCTTGGCCTTGAGTCGAGCACTTTCCCTCTCTCTCTCTCTCTCATACACTTTCTCACACTCACTCCGTCTCGCTCTGACGCTGTTGAGGGTAATTTATGCGCTTGATTTATGATCTGTTGCATAGTTTTAGGCGCATTCATCAAACGAATGAAGCGTATTTTAAACGTTTACAGCGAATGGCTCCATTGTTGTTACTGTTGTCGCTGTTGTTGTTGCGGTCTTTGGGGCATCATAAAATTAAATTAAACACACAAATTATTTTCATTTTAATTTTCATTAAATTTTTATGGGCCCCCACATTGTTATACATATTGTTGTTCTGCTGTTGTTGTTATCTCTGTGGGTTTGTTCAGTCTTTTTTCTGTCTTTTTTTTTTGGTTGTTGTTGTTGGTGTCGCCGCAATTACGACAAACAAATAAAAAGCAACAACAACAACAAGGTAACAGCAGTAGCAATAATAATGTCACAGGTAAAATGGCTGCGCGACAACAAAATTTATGGTTCCATTGCTTGGGACAAGGAAAAAGAACGAAGCGAAAAACTGCGCAAATATTTAACGATTTGTGTAATTTTCTTGTTGCAACAAATAGCCAACATATGTTTTAACTACAGCAACAACAACAGCAAGAACAACAGCTACAGCAACAACAACAGTCAGTGCAACAGCAACAGCAACAATTATGTATGGACTATAACAATAACAATTTAATGGGCTTAAACGAGTTAAGCCCTCAGCCACATGCAAAGCCAAATAATGTGGTCCCAAATCTCGAGCTGCCACTACTGCTGCTGTTGCTGCTGCTGTTGTTGCAACCAATTGCTGCTGCTGTTGCTGCAGTTCAAGCAGTAATTCAATGTTTCGTGACTTCGTGTTCATTTGCTATCAGCAGATGTTCGCCATAATCGTTGCTGCCTCGGCCATATTTAGTTGTGTTTTCTTTATGCACTGTGGCAATGTTAAGTCTGCTGTTGCAATTGCCCTTGTTAATGTCGTTATTGCACCTTGTTCAAGTGTCGTTTGAGGGCTCAACTTGTGTGTGTTTAACCTTGATCAATTGAATGTAAAAACATCCTTATTTTACCGCCTTCTATTAGTTGTTTAAACAATTTAATGAACAGACTTTATTACGTATACGTATGTGAAGTCAATACGTAGACGTCTATACTTCATTATTTGTTATAGCCAACAAATAATTCATTCACCAGCAGTAAACTTATATTTGTGGACTGAACTAAATACATTTACATATATGAATAGTAAACTCTTCTCCAACCATCAGCTACCCTTAGCTTAAATACAAAATATGCGCTTCCTCTATAGGCGAAGCCTTCTCTGTCATCATTACTCGAATTCCCCTTCCATTTCTCACTCATTTTCCAGACCATTCGTTGGCTGCCATCATTGAGTTGAGTTGGATCAAAACATGTTTTTATTGATCTAGCAGAAGGAGAAAGAAGTTGAATTTTGCGACAAACTAGAATATAAATTGATGGGCAAATGCGAAACACGAATCAGGTACAGCCGCCTCACTGTCCGCAATTAGTGAGCACAATTTCGATGAGCACCTAATTTCCTCTATTTAAACAGGGGGAAAGGAGGCGCAAAAAGAAAACATTGCCGTCGACAACAGACAACACAGCAGCAGCAGCAGCACAACAACAGTCATAAGCTTTTTCCCCATTGCGAGTGCGAATGCGATGCAAGAGTATTTCTATTGCTTTGCCATTCCATTCGTATTTCCATTTCCGTTTCCCATGAGCGGCCATTGCATTAGCAATTCAAATTCGATGCTCGCCATTAAACTCATTAACTGCACACAGAGATGCAGAGAAAGAGACACGAACGAGAGACACGAGAGTAGCCCTCTAATTCGATAGCGATAGAGAGAGAGAAAAAAAAACAAACTATGTACATAAACAGTAAGCCAATTGAGAGGTAATAGAAGCAAGCTGAGCCTGAAGAAAAAGCAAGCGAGTGCGACTTTAATGACTGCAACAAACGATCGACAAATGAAGAACTCGCTCTTCATTAGCAAAAATGGATAGCAGAGAGGCAAAAACTAAACGTAAATACGAGAGTACCTATAACATAAAAAAGGTAGGCTACAAAACTCCAACAACTCCTTCGACAAGTGTGGAGGAAGTTTTCAGGGAGAGAGACGCAGTTATAGTTTTGCATAGAAAACCCATTTGCACGCCGTTGTCAGCGTCTGGGTCGAAGTAGTTTCCTGGCTGACTGGCTGCCTGGTTGGTTGCCTTCCTTGGCTAGGTGTTTGTTCTGCTGCTGCTGCTGTTGCACAGGAGGATAATTGACTTTCAAATCAGTTTGCTATAAATTTTTATCGGCACTTTTGATGCTGTCGCTGGCAGCACACGACAACGACAACGACGACGACTCCACAATGTCTGGCGTTGCCTCGCGGCGACTCCATCGACGATGACGACAACAACGGCTGCAATCAATTGCCAAAGTCAATGGGGACCGTGCTGGTGATAATTGCCAGGCGGCAATGGCTAAGGACCAAGGCAGCCAAGGACCAACGCCAACGCCAACGCCCTGGACAAAACACCACTAATGAGTTTTATTGAGTAGTTGCTGTAGGTCCTTGTCGTCCTCGTTATGCATGTGATCTCTCTCCCTCTCCTTTTCTCCCTTTCTCTCAAACTCTCTCGTTTGCTCTACCCTTTACCCTTTGAAGCTGCGAATTACACCTGGGGGCACCAAAAAACGAATTTGATGACGCACGGAAGCAGTTAATCAAATCCGTAAGTGCCCCCGGCTAACTCGAGTGCTGCAGTCACTTCACACACACACACACACACACACACACACATACGTATAGAGTAATTGCATTTAGAAGCTCGCATGCTCCACTTTTGCTCTCCTTCCTCACACACACACACACTTACACACTCATTGCGCATACGTTACACTTAAGTCGGGGACACTTTTAGCCACAAGAATCGACGAAAATAGCTTGAAATTGTAAAGGGAAATGAAAATTGGCATAAGCACGTAAATTATGTGCTGCCAATTAACAGTTCCAAAAATTTTTGCACGCAACTAAAAATGAGCAAAAAAAAAAGCAGCACAACGAAATCAAAAGGCACAAAAAGAAAAAGAAAGCGAAAAAAAAATAAATAAAAATGTTCCCAAAAAAAGAAGCCAAGCAAAGACCGAAATCCAAACGGCACAGACGCGACGACGAGACGCAACAAAAGCGCTGGCAAACGCATAGAAAAACATGTAAGAAATTAAGCACAAGCGGGTGTACTCGACTAGAAAATACCGCAGTCTGTGGCCAAAAGTCTGCTGTTTATTTAATTATTTTATGGATTTGTGTTGTGTCTGTCGGTGGCTTAAGCAGTCGATGCTGTGCTTTTAGAAAATTTAGTGTTCTCGACATCGATATACCTCTTCTTTTCTTTATATTTGCTCATCAATTTATGCTCTTATTAGCAGCGACTTGTTAGCGTGCTTTGTGTGTCTTTTTTTCTATATTGGCAATTGTATTGAAAGTATACTCGATTGTCAATTACTTCATAAGTAAATTACTATTTAGTTTATCTTACAATTATTCTATATTCAACACCTTTTACTTGAGTAGTATTTTAATAATATATTTCAACATTTTTTAGTTGAGTAGTAACACATTTATACTTTTAACATTCCGCATTTAGCAAACTGAGTCACCAACAGAGCAGACTTTAATTCAACTTCAGCTTACAGAGTATTGGCAAAAATGTACATATATATAAATAATTTCGTCACGACATAAGTGGCATCATTAGAGGAAGTGTGTGGCGCACTGGTTGACTGCCACCCACTCACACACACTCACATACACACACTGCTTCACCTATTCCCCCTCACCAAGCACCCCCTCATCCGTCTCAAGTGCTTGACGTAAAAAAGTCAAATACCGAAATTGCCAAGCAGCCAAAGAAGAAAAATTTACTGAAAATGAAAATAAAGAAAACGGAGAAATGCCAAGCCAAGTGAGCCTGAGTGAGTGTGGGGACGGGGAAGGGGCAAATGGGGGGCCGAATGAGTGCGAAGAAAACATGGTAATTTTTCATAAAAACCGCCAAATGCGCACACAACCCGAAGGCGAAAAAAAAATGTGAAGAAAAACCGCAGAAAAACCGGCAAAGCGGCAAACAAAATAAAAAAATCAAGAAAGAAAATGTATATACGCGTATATATTTTGCTGTCCTGCGCGGTTTTGGCTGCCTGCTTCTTCAGTTGCTTTGGAATGTAATTCAAAGACGTTATAGGGTGCTGAATGGGGGGCGTGGCAAGGCAAAAGGCGATGTTTATGCGACGTCTTTTGGCATTTAGGCATGCGAAATGCGTTGCCCCAAATCCTTTTTACGTGGCAGCCAAGGACACAAAACACAGCACAAGACAACGCACCATATGGGCCGCAATTCTGAAGTTTTGTGACCAAATAGCCAGAGCCATTCAGCCAACAGCGAGATTGAGGCATGATGGAGGATGGCCACAAAAAAAAAAAAAAAAAAAAAAAAAAAACAAACAAACTTTTTACGCGGAAGCGGTGACGGAAATGTCAACAAAACGGCAACTCCGATGGGTGGCCAGTCCCGAACAGAGTGACAGAGAGGAGGGAGACGGAGGGCAGTCCAATGGGGGATTGGAGACCCAGTCATAATCATTCCCTGCTGAAATATTATCAAATTGAGGCAATTGATTTAACCGCCAGCGGGCAAACGTTGCGCTAACAAGCCATAAAGCAAGCAACTTAACAAAACAGCAAAGAACAGAGCGCGGCAGTCGAATTTTGTCGCGCTTCTTAGCCAAACTTGAAGTGAAATATCACTCAAGTAAGACTTCGAAATTATTTATACTTTTGTGATGAAACTATTACATACAAAGAAGTTACCAAAGTATAGGGAGAGGAAAGGGAAAGCAAAAGGGAAAAGGCAATTTATAAAGTTGCAGTTTATGTTGTGAAACTATTCGCATAACTCACACTTTGCAAATTGTAAATACAAATAGAGATTATGAGTAATATGGCTAAAATATAGCACACATTGAAGAGAGAAGTTTAATAATTATAGTAAATAAAAGTTTCTATCCTTAAAAGGCGATTTCGCATCCAATTTATAGCAATACATTTTACCTTCCAAAACAGTAAATGTTTTCAATTTTAAAGGCGATACCTAAGTGATTAATTTAGTGTAAAATATTAATTCAATTTACTGTCAATTCTATACGTACAAAGTTAACACTTATAAGAATCTAAAACTTCACTCGTGTCTTCAAATGCCAAACTAATTATGTCAAGTGTTAATATGTATTATTTATAGATTGTGAGAGGGAAATTTCACACATGCGACGAGTTAAAATTAGTCCATTTGCTTTGAACACTTTTCCAAATTGATAATTGCCCGATAAAGTTGATACTACGTACTTATGTCGAATGCGCGTCTTTGGCAACCTTCAAACCTTCAGTTAAATTTAAAACGCAGTCAAAAATAGTGTGCAGCAAAATGTGTCGATGTAAAATCGATATCGCTGTCGAGTGCGATTTGAAAGCAAATTGCGCGCCGTTGGACTGATTTAGCAATGGATTTGTGGCCCACGCCATTTGGCGCCTCTGATTTATTTCCGTCAAGTAATTGGTAGCGTTGCCAAGCTCGAAATGCTAGAGCATAATTAGTGGCATGCTCAAAAATAGACCATAAATAATCGTTGCTAACACATTCACACAGATATACAGGCAGAGATGGAGAAAGGACAAGTATAAATAGGAAAGGAGTGTGCTGTGTACATTGTGTGCTTCTCTTGGGGCGTTTCTCCTCTCGTTTTCCTTTGTAGACGTGGTCGTCGTCGCTAACGCCGCAAATTGTCTAAGGCCCTGCATAAATTACTTAAATGTTTTCCCAGGAAATGAAGATGCTGCTGCTGCTGCTGCTACTGTTGTTGGGGCACAATGAAAGAGCGTTGGCAAAACGAAGGGGTAGCCGACTTGCCCGGGCAACGTGGCGTATGCGCAATTTTATTAAATTACATTCGTGTTTTGGCAAATTAATTACGAAATTATGTTGTCGTCTGGCGCCTAACGAACTACATAGATACACATGTACACGAGTATCCAGCCCATTCCCTAACCTCTCTCTCTTCACTTCTTCTTCTATATATATCGTTTGCTGTTGCCTTGACAAAGCCATCGACCATGGCCAAATTCTCCTCTCGCTGCGACCAACTTTCCATACATCTCACTTATCTTTGAATGTCAGTAGCAGCCACACACACACGAACATACGAACACATCGAAAGGCTGGCTCGCATATTAAAAGTAATTTTGGCTCATTTTTGGCATATTTGCTTTGCCCGGCAGGACACTCGCCGCAGGACAACACACATTTAGTTGATGAGGGTGGAGAGGGGGTCTCACATAACCCGCGCAGATTACTCAGCATTTCAATGTCGCTTTCGTAGCCATTATTCTGGCGTACAGCAAAACAAGAAACTCACTCACTGCAGCGAGGGACACTACAGGGAAGGACAAAAGCGGGGAGTAAAAGCGAACAAATCTCGGTCGCAATAAATTTGACTTTATGTTCATGGCTCGCTAACCAAATTATGTTTACAAATTATGGCAGATAGAGATGTACACAGTACCTAATTAAGCCCTTCTCCCTCTCTATCGCAAAGCTCGCACATTACTCATACGACGCATTGGCTGTTCTCCCAAATCACTGTCAAATAAATAACGTTAATTTGTTAAATCGGCTAAAGCGAATAATCCCCTCCTTCGATTTTCCATGGCAAATGCCATTTAGCACAATCGAATCAGAATGTGAGGGAAGCGTTTGGCAAAGTTAAAAATCACATTTGCATATTGCGAACATAACAATAAGAAAACCAATGGCTTGTGACGTAAGCGAAGTCTCGAATCGAAGCACACAAGTTATGGGACAGCAAATTGAACGAGGAATAAAATAAAATATGAAGCAAGGGAAAGGACAATGAAATCAACTCACATGATGTTACTTTTGCTGCCGCTGCTGCTCTTTTTACCTGCTGACGAGCATTGTTCCTGCTCCGACAGTTTTGCCAAATTGCTGCTCGACTTGCAACAATCTCTCCCTCCTCTAGTCAATCTAATGGGGCACGCTTGGGTCCCCGGTTAAAACGCATGTGTACGCTTCATTTATGCATTCATCAATCAGCTAACCAAGTGTAAATTTTTGCATTTCCTGTAACGCTGAAAATAAAACAGAGCACCCGAGAATTTGAATTTGCACCCAAAGCAACCAAAAAATAAAAGAAATGAAGAAAACGGCACCCAAAGTTAAATCAAACACCCTAACGCTTCCATTTCCCCCAACTCCATTTCCATCTCCCAAATGCCTGTTCACCGCATAGCTGCTTTGTCTTTTGGGCTTGTTGACGGCAGCAGCCAGGAGGGAGGGGGAGAGGGAAAGGAGCTGGTGAGCTGGGGAGCAGCAGCAGCAGCAAAGGAGAACGCCCTTCATTTATTTTATTTTGAAATATATAAATCGCACCTAAAAAGTATGCTACACTAAACTTTGATTCATGGCGCAAAGTTTTCCGTGCGCTTGAAAATTCGTTTTCCTTGGCCTTACGCACACACACACACACACACACACACACACACACACACACACACACACACACGCATACACATACACATGGACTTGCCCACACTTCCTTGCAGATGTTGCCCACAACGTTCCGGTTCAACGCTTTTTACGTGCTCAGCTGCCACGCCAAGTTGCCGCTTCCCCGGTGCCCCTCTGCCCCTAGCACCTTGAAATTTGGCTGTTCTGGCAAAAAAAAAAAAAAACGATGAGAAAAAAAAACAGCAAAGAAAATTTTGCAATTTTCCCTGACGCCCATTTAGCACTTGGCCATGATACGCAGTTTCTCTTTTATTTGCTGTGAAAATAATAGAATCATAAACTGAAACGGGGCGTGGCAATGACCAGAAGAGTGGGGAGGGAAGGGGAGCACAGTGCCTGCTAGCAGCAGACGCACGTGGTGCGCTTTGAAGTGTTTGATGAAATTTTCGACACTTAATGATAGCACACGCAACACCCCGTCAGCGAGTCAACAGCAACAACAGCAACCAGCAACAAGCACACTTTGGCTCCGTTGCCAGCAACACATCATAAACGTCAACGGCCATGCACCGCAGAAATGTTAACAATTGGAATGCGAAGCTACAGCAGTCCTCGTTGCTGTTGACTCCGGCGACAAAGAGCAGTGAGAAGTGAGAAAACAGAAACGAGAAGAGGCGGCCGTGCAATGGACCGCCAATTTTCACTGGTAATGACATCGCTCCGAGGCAGTTGTATGTTGCCTGGCGCCCATTTATGGGCCTCAACTCTCTGCTCTGCTCTGCTGTCGCTGTCACACTGTCTCCTCCTGCTTGCTTGCTGACGTCCACTGTGACGTTGACTACATAAATAGCAGCCGTTGCCAGCCAGTCGTTGAGGCCCAATCTCCAAGCCTAAGCCCCCAGTGGGGAGGGAGGTCCAAACAACTGATGCAGCCAATAAAACCAACCGAGCCAACCAAAATAACTGCATGCAACAGCCACAGCAGCGACAGCGACAGCAGCGTGAAAGGGGCAACAGCAAATGTCCGTTGACAGCGCGCGAACATTTTCGTTTAATACTTATTTTCAGCTGCAGCACATTCAAAACTGAACCCAAAATACTCTAGTTACGCTCTCGTAAAGCGCATTTAATGACAATCTAATAACAAAAGAGCTGCGATAATGATGATGGCATTCGATGGCTTATATCTGTTTGAGCAAGTGTCGTAATAGGGAATTGACAGGCTGCGTTGATCACAAGTTTTTTTGATGGGTTTAAAATGAATCAAGATTGGATGTATTAAGTTTTAGGGAATTGTTTTTTCAGTGCTCAGTACTTATGTAGGTGCACAAAACTAACAAATAAATATTCTAAGTACAGCGAATTAAATCATGGAGATTAACTAAAGTTAAAAATAAATCAAATATTCATAAAGCGCAGTGAAAATAGAAACTACGAAAGTAACACAGTTTTCATATTTACACATTTGCAATTAAATAAAATTGTTGCTGGCAGAGTGACCGCATTAATCAGCTGACAGTGTGGTCGCGATCCACATATCGAATTGTTATCGATAGTGACAAAGTTAGTATATTAGCGTGTGACCTTGTGAAACGCATAGTCACACTGATCAAGCTTATCCTCGTGCTGGTCACTTTTAGTACTTTTTTCACTTACATATGTTTTTTTACAAGTGCACAACAAGTGTTTTTACAAGTATAAACTAAAAGTGAATATGTAATATCCAATATTGCTTAATATTGTAAAATGTAATGTGTAATAACATATTTTAATATGCTTACTCAAGAGAAGCATTTAAAAAAACAGCTAATTAATGGAATTATCCTTTTTTTTGTATATGTATATTTTCAGCTCTGCTTTCGTCGATGGATTTAATGCCAACTGAAGAGATTTATCATGCTTAACATTGCGGGTGAGTCTTATTTATATTATTGACAAACCATATAGCGAATATATGCATGAATTTCACTTACCATACTAAAGTTGACAACTTCTGCAATATTTAAAGATAGCAGTGCAAATCTTCTATGTGTTTGAGTTTAACAAATTCTCTTCATTACTTCCCTTCTTTCTTTCTGTTTTTGCTTATCAAATTTTCTATATTACTCTACCTATGTATTTTACATAGTCGATAGCTGTTGTTAAACATAATTCGCATACTCGATATGCAAGTCGAGTCGCATGCCATAATTATGAGACCCCAATTTGCAGGCTTGCCATCTGTCTGTCTCCCTCTCCCTTCGCTGCATCCTTTTCCCGCTTTTAGTCCTGTTGCCTGCCTGCCTGCCTGCCTGCCGTTGTCAGTGTTGGTCAACAGCTGCTGTTGTTGCTGTTGTTATGGCTGCTGCTGCTGCTGCTGGTCTTGTTGTTATTATTGTCTGTTGTTTTTGTTTATGCTGGAATTATGTTGTTAGGCGTGTTGTTGTTATGAAAGCCCAGCCAAAATACGCTTACCAGCCGAGTAAAAATTGCATTTGTATTGTCGGTGCGGCTCGGTCATGCGAATAAGCGATGCGAAGAGGCAAAAGTTGAAGCTGTTGCTGAAGCTGAAGCGAGGCGCCAAACGGCTGCCAATTGCCAAATAAATTACCAAGCTTACAGCCAGCCCAAAAAAAAAACTCAACTAAACCGAGCACAGTTACCAAGGCTCTTAGCCACACACCCAGTAAAGTATGTGTGTGTATGTGTGTGAGTGAGCTGGGCACAATCAACGGCAACATTAACGATATCGCCTTCAAACTGCCGACCTAACGACAAGGGCCCAACTTTAACCAAGCCGCATGTCAAACACGCAAACCCTTCAATGACAAACCCCAGCCGAAAAGGAGGTGGGGGTTGCTTGGTTAGCAAGTGTGGCAAGTGCTGTGGGCTGAAGCCAGCAGGTGAGCAGGTGGCCAGCTGGCCAGGTGCTGGCATTTGGCTCGTTTCCCAGTTTGCCCAGTTTCCCCAGTTTTGCTGCTTGTTGCGTGTCCACTTTCACTTCCATTTCTGAGCTCCATATACATATACTTAATTGTATGTGTGTGTGAGTGTACCGAGAAATTGCGGTTTGTTTGCTGGGTAATTACATTTTGGCATTTTCACCAAGCACTCTACTTTTTTCTCTCCTCTCTCTCTCTCTCTCTCTCTTCTGGCTCTTGCTATATACGTGTGTGCTTGGGCATGTCAGCGTGATAATTATGCGACTATAATCGCACTTTTACATGCCAGCAACAGTCGCAACTCCCCTCCCCATGCTTAAGGCCGTAGATCGGGTCTTGAAGTGTGTCCAACAATGTCTGGGACTTCGAACTCGGACCCCTCTTGATTTTGTGTGAGTGTGTGTGTGTGTGTGTTTGTGTGTAGGGAACACTTGAACCCTAAAACGAAATATGTCGAGCAGCGTCAAAAGTCAGCAGCTCCAACTAATTAACAGGCCGCAGGTACAAAGTGACCTCCATAATTCCCCTCCAAACACGGTTATACAATGATGATGATGACGATGATGATGATGATGGCACATCGCAAATGCCCAGCTCTGCCTTTCGCATACTACTCTCTCATACAATATTTAAGGCAAGTTGGCCGAGCTTAAACAAAAGCGAAAGGCATGTTTAATCATAAGAGCAAGAACAACATTGAAATTGTTGCCGTTGCTGCTGTGGCTGCTGCTGCTGCTGTTGATGCTGCCTTTGGCAACGGCAACTTTTCTGCTAAAACTCGCAGCGACAGCGTACAAAAAAGGGTTAAGTAAATATTGAAGTGAATAAAAACCATGAAAAAGGAGCCAGTTGGCAGAAAAAAACACACCACGCACACATACCTAGAGAGAGAGAGAGAGAGAGAGAAGTAGAGAACACACAGTTAACTACTCTTTTCGGCCGTGTCGCGCTAACTGGGCGACACTGGACGTCCACTGTAACTGGGCGTGGCAGAGCGTCACAGCAGCAAGCTATAGTCGAGGCCTTGCAGCAGAGAAGCGTAGAGAAAAGAACCGAGCTGAGCTGAGCAGAGCTAGCTGCAGCAGCTACCAATTAATGTCCTTGTTAGGCAGTGGCCTGTAAAATTGGCTTAAAAAAATATGTAACCTTATGCGAAAGAGAGAGCCAGCTATGGCTATGGGCAAGTATGTGTGCAAGTGTGTATGCGAGTGTGAATGTGATTGTGTGTGTGTGTATTTAAGTGTATTTTCCGCTTTGTGTGAAGCTGGGTTTATGCGCGGTACATTCTTCGCAATACTGTACACAAAGTAAATTAAATATAAACATAAATGCTTAAATTACAAATAATTAAATAAGCATACATTTTAATGCGAGGCGAAATTTCTAAAAAATATATATATAATTTCCAACTAAATGGTATATGAATACAACTCGTTAAATGCTGAAATTTGTAAGTTTGTTTTTTCTATGCATAAATTAAGCATTTAGCAAGAAATTATATTATTTTCAATCCATTTACTTGCATTCTCATTTTTACATTTGCATTTTAAATTCAAAGTATTAACAGAATGCGAAATTCGTTTGAGCAACTTAGAAATTATGCATTTGACACTAAATTATATTATTTTAAATTAATTTAGTTTCATTTATATTTTACTTATTTATCATATAATATACACACATTTCCAATCGAAAGTATAATTTTTTGAATAAATAGAATGCAAAATATAGTTTGAGAAACTTAGAAAAATTTAATCTTCTAAATATATCGCATCAACATAGTTTTGTGAGTTTATTTATTGTGTTCTCGATTATTTTTCCAAAAGGAAAGGAATTTACATTATTTTCCTTAAAATAACAATTTATTTAAAAATTTAAAAATGTAATTCGAATTCATTAATTTGTTTTATTTTTGAGTTGTATTTTGATCACACAAATTCTTATTTTGAAACGAATTCATGTTTAGCTGCCGTTTAAGCGTTGTAGTTTTCATGATCACCCACAGTTTTATGGCATAAACTATAAATTCAGTTTCTCTTTGTATGCACAAGCACGTGAGCATGTATATGTTAGTGTGAGTATGTGTTTTGGTGTAGGTGTGTGTATGTGTTGTGGGTGAATGTGGGTGTATGTGTTGTGGCTGCCAACACAATGCAATGGTTACAGTTTCGCTTGACGTTGAAGTTGACGTTGCTTTTGCTATTGTTGGAGCTGGGATTGCTTTTCGCTTTAAGTGAAATAAAGTCCATAGTCGTATAGCGCATTTTATGGCCGGGCGACTGTCATTATTTAATTTGTGCATCGCAGGGCGTTTACTCGCGACTCTGACATGGCAGTCTGGCAGTCTGGCAGCCCAGCTGGCTCGATAACTGAGCACTGTGAGTTGTGTGTGTGGCAACACGAAGGCTTTAGCCATGCACAGAGTTGAGTTGAGCCTAGTACAACTGGCTGACATGGCATGCAATCCGCATAACGAAAGGCTGTGGCCGCATCTGATTCGGATACTGATAGTGATTCTGATTCTGATTCTGATTCGGGTTCAGCATTCGGCATTCAGCATATGCCAGCAGCTCAAAGCGGTTGCACGTCACGCAAAAACTGACCGAATGTCGAATCAAAAATGCAACATTTCTGAAGCCGAATGTGCCCCAAACCAAAGCACTCTTCAAGGCTGCAGGCCAAGTGTTCGAAAGAGACAAAAAGCGAGAGAGTGACAGAGTAGAAGAGAGAGTGGAAGGGAGAGAGCATTGGCAGTAGAAGACACATGCCAACATACACCGCACAAAGCACAAATGTCCAGGGACATGAAACAATAACAGCAGCAGCAAAACATTCAATCCAGCGGCTGGGACGTGCATGTGGCATGTCGAAGGCGGGGGCAGAGACGGAAGAGTGAAGAGTGTGGAGGGGGAGGGAGTGAAGCAATAACCGCAGGGCCAGAGAGCAAGCCAACTGCCAGTGAAAGTGGGCGAAAGTTATCAGTGTTTGTGGGGCGAAAAAGGGTGCTGCGAGGGGAATCTAATCTGTAAGCATAAATTCCAATCATTTTGCAAATGGAATGTGCAAATGCAAACCAATAAAACCGCAAAACACAACACAGCAAATGGCAGGCGATTGAAGCAGGAGCAGGAGTAGCAACAGCAACAACATCAGCAGCAACAGCAAACTCAGACAGCAACCAGGAGCAATAGAGGGACAAACAGGACTCGTAAAGGGAATTCTGCCAATAATACCAAAATGGCAGCAAATAGTACGTGCGGTTCACAATCTCATCTAGCGGATTCTCAGGGTCAAGAGAAGCTTTTGACCAACATTATCATCGGTTTGTCTTTAGGTTTTATGCTGCAGCCAAAAACTGCAAAGCACAAAACTGCAAACTCCCAACTGCCAACTGAAAACTGAAAACCAAAAACTGTTTCTTGCTTCACTCGCACACTTGCAACTTGCAATGGCATTGTTAATGAACTCGACTGCAGCTGCAGCTGCTTTTGGGACCCTGACTGCGAATGGGAATGGTTAATGAGCGGCTTGATTTACCACAAAAAGCTAGGCACTTGCCCAAAAGGGAGAGAGAGAAGGATCATTTTCATAATTTATTTATTAAAGAAAGTTTCGTGTGCTGTGTGTCTATTAGTTTAAGCCATGCACTTGGGCATTTTCAAAGAGAAGTTGGGTTGCTCTTGGGTTCTTGACTAATTGCGGTCAATGAGCTGATGAAGCTCCCTAGTCAAGGTGAGATTTTAGAGTATCTCAGGGTTATAATTGCTGTGGAAACTTGACTAAAATTCTCATCATATTTTTGAAAGCTTAAATATGGAATTTCATTCAAAGCCTGACGTAGACACATTCTTGGGTTTAGCTTTAAGACGAACTGCATATTTCTTCAATGACTACACACATTCTTCTATTTCAATTGACTAACGAATTTGTCATTCTAAAATTAAATTTCATTTACTTTAAAAACAAACAATAAAATTCTTCAAATACTTAAACTTTTGAGACCAATTGTCAACACTTTCAGACATTTTCATTAGCTTTCAAATGATCTGCAATTATTTCCAATTGACTAACAAACTTTGTTTAATTTAAAAAATTGTAATAATTCTAATCAAAAATCTTTCCAATACCTAAACTTTTCAGACAAATGCAAAATGTCAACTCTTTCATTGAGTTCAAATGAACTGCAAATATTTGCAATTATTCTTTTATCTAAATATACTAAAGACATACAATAATTTATAGAATTCATAATGAACTCTTAAATTCCAAAATAAACGTTCATTAAATTTAAAAATAAACATTATAAATATACATAGTGAAACTTTTCTGACAAGTGCAAATTGTCAACATCATTTGGTTGTTGTTTCGCATAAAAGTGTTTTAATGTTTATGTTTCGGTATTAACAAACAGAAATCGCATTTGGTTTTTGTTGTCGGTTGCGACAGCAATCTCTTTCATATTAATTTAACTTGATTTTTAAATTAGAATTTTCGCATTTTCATTTCAATTCCGTAAATTAACTTCCTTTTAAGTTAATTATCAAGTTAGACAGGAAACACTTTTTTCTCTGTGTGTGTGTGTGTGAGTGTGTGCAGGCGGTAACAAAAGCGACCTTCAAGCCAATTGTGAACACGGCTTTGACAGCTCCCGACAAGGACTTGCTCTCTCTCTCTCTCTCTGTCTCTAGATCTAGCTCAAAATGCCTTTGGGTGTGGCTGAGAATGCGGATGTGGATGTGGATGTAAAGCGCTACCCTCGTCGCTCTCTCCGCTGAGTGACATGCATTTTGGTCTCGAAATATAATTAATGATTTGCTACGCCTACCAATTAAAAGTGTCAAAAGCAGCAAACGGCAGCAGGACCCAAAAAATGCCAGTGTGTCTCGTGGAAGGGCAGAAAATGCGGTGAGGTGCGGTGCGGTGCGGTGCGGTTGCCTCTAAAATGATTTTCACCAATGAAAATTTCTCACTCAGATTTCGTCTCTCCTACCTTTCGCTCTGGCGCAGGTTAATTGAATTAATCTCGTCAGCATTTAAATTTCAACAGTCGAGAGTCAAAAGATGACGGAAAAAGTGTTGCAAGGGGAAAGGCAAAGGGAAGCTGTTAGCTGAACGGCTGAGTAAGTGCTGCCATATTTAAAGCGAACCCTTTTTACACGTGCAATTAAAAGCCATTTTTACGAGCAATTTGCGAAATATGATGACAACGATGACAGACAGTGTGCTGCTGTTGCCGTTGCTGCCTCTGCTGCCTGAATATAATAATGACAATAACAATGTCATCATCGCGATTGCTATTGTTAAAGTGATGATGCCATTCCGGCATTGTAACTGTAATTGTTAACCTTGCCATGGCCGCCATTTGCAATTGAAACATCAAAAAATGTGTGTAACGCCCTTTAGACAAATAGATTTCGCAGAAAAATGAAGTGCAACCCCATCCCCATCCCCCTCTCTCTGTCTCTCTGTCTCCTTTCCTCAGCTAGAGTTACACATTCAACGCGCCATTCGTGGTGCGAAATTCCTTTGACATGTAAAACATCTCATGGAATGCATATCGACAAAAAAAAAGTAGAAACGAAGAGTACGAGAGTTGCCAAAAAATAAAATGCGCAAAAAATCGAAAAATACTCGAAACGTTGCCGAAAAAAATGGCAAAACAAATTGAAATGCATGTAAAATTCAAATGAGAATTAAAATACGAAACCTATTTGCCCTGAAAACAGGTGCGAAAATTAAATAAAAATCATTTTCCATTTCGGTTCTCATTTTTTTCTTTTGCTTTACATTCCTTCAATGTAGAAACTGGCAAAGTGAATATGCAATACAGTTGTAAATTTTGGCCTTTCAGTTGTTTTCGTTATTTATTTATTTATTTTTTTTTTGCGTTTTTTATTTTTGTTTGGCTGTGGCTGTTGTTAGTTATTTGCCTTTACCGTATGTGGCTGTGTGTGTTTGTTGGACTACTAATTGAATATTTACACATGTCTAGCACATTCAACGTGTTGCTAAAAATTAGATACCCAGCGGAACTATCAGTGCATGTAAATTAGGCTAAGTGCATGGGAAAAACTACAAAACTAATATGAGAATTTTGTATTTTTTTTTTTTTGTATTTAGTCCAATTCCATTAGCATTAAGCGAAGCTAACCCTAGAATTAGCTGCAATTAGAGCTGTAATTTCACAATTCCATTAACTATTTATAAAGCTAAAAATATAAAACAGAAATATTAAAGTTTTATACAGTAATAAACAACAAAATTTATAAAGTTAAAAACATAAAACAGAAAGATTAAAGTTTTATAGAGTAATAAACAACTAAATTAGTCTGCCTTCATATGCACTGCTTGCATCGTCATGGTAGTACAGCACTGCTTGCAGCTAGCGTCATATTTTTAGACGTATGCGATAGCTGTCAGCTTTTGTTACTTATACTCACGATCGAACTGCTTGCAAGAGGCTGAACCATTTGATAGCCACATTTTATTGGTTTCATTGCCAATTCAATCAAAGTGGCAAAACAAATTATTATAAACATTTCACTATCTTCTTAGCTATAATCCTTTAAAGAACCTTAGACCTAGTCGAGCTCTTTTAAGCGCTCTGCTGAGCATAACAATACGACGCATATTGAAAACGCATGTGGAGAGAAAGCAAAACGAAATCGAATTTCGTCCCCCTCTTCTTGGAATAGCAAACTAACAATATTGAGTGTCTTGGGCCCAAGCCAAGGAAACTAACTAATCCTTTTTTGCACATTTGGCTCTTTCATTTTTGTATTTTTTTTTCTTCTCTGCCGTTGTTGTCGTTGTCCAATGGCAATCGAAGCGACCAGAACGAAAATGTCATCATCAGCAGCTTGGCCCAGCTGCCCTTCTCTATTCGCCCCCTGCTGCTCGACCACTAACAATCCGATCCATTGCAACTCTTCGAATCTGGCCCCACACACAGAAAGAGTGAGAGAAGGAGGGGGAGAGTATAGTGCCACTCAACGTAACTTTTTATGTGCAACATAGCAGAATGATTGTGTTCCGTTCCAGAAATATCAGCACAACAAGCACGACAACAACAGCAAACAGAACTATAACAACTGTAGCAATAGCAACAACGACAACCACAACAACAACAATGAGAACGACTACAACAACATCTTAAGCCATTTCGCATAAAATTTCACACACCATTTTAGCCAAGTGCCACATTACCTGCACACAAGACGGGACTCAACTGAACTCGACTCGACTCTACTCGACTCCTTTCGACCTCAAACCTGGCTGAGAAACCCAAGCAGCCCACCAAACCCTTCTCCCCCTCCCCATATATAGGGAGGAGTATAGAAACCCAAAAGCAAGAAAAATAAAATGCTGGGAAAATGTTGAAAAACACGAAACTGAACATAAAAATACCTTTTGACACATGCAAGCCGAAGCAAAGGAAATGGGAAGGAATAAGGCAAGTAAGGAAAGGAGAAAGGAGAGAAAGAAGGAAAGCAAGTGGAGTAGCTAGTGGCAGCTTAAAATCAGCGTCAACAAGAGCAAGGCTGAAATGGCGGTGGCCAAAACGAGTCAAGCAACAACAACACACAAAAAAAATCTTGAAAATCGCATTTTAAGAAGAAGTTCGTGTGGCTATAACGGAAAATCTATAAACACACACAAACACACAAGCGAAGAGAAAGAGACATACAGCTGGTTACACACTTGCAACTGGATGTGAATGGGGGGAATACATGGAATTGAAGCTTGAAATGGACGAGGACTACTCTCTGTTTGTGTCCTCACAAACAGCCAGCACAGCAAAGCATGTTGGCCCAATCCAATACAATTTTAACGATAATGCGAGCCAAGAGCGAGCCAAACAAAATTGATATGGCCAACAGAACGGGGTATTAAACGAGCACAACACACACACATACACATACACATATGTAGCTATGCATTGACACACACACACACACTCACATACACAGAAATACATTTGGACAATGCAATGTTCTTACGCTCTGTTTGTCTCTCTCTGTGAATGCAAATGAAAATATCACGTAAATGATGTAGTTGATGGAGATGAAGTTGAAGTAGGAAATGTAGTTTGGCATTAATGAAACATGCCTAAGAGTCCGAATACGAAACCTAATACGAATACGAGTACAAATTAGAATTCGAATATTGAGTTTCAATCACTATTGTTGGCTTCATTAATGCATTCATAGTTGAAACAATGAAGAAGAAGGAACTTTGAAGCGGCTTTGCGATTGCGAAGCTGCCTAATGTAAAAAAGTTGACTAAAAAGCAACATCTCCTACCAGCTGCACTTACCAAATTGACTGGTTAAACGTTGGCAAATTCCAATTTGAATTATCGATAATGGGAGTTGTCTACTTTATAAACAGAAACAGAAAATCAAAGAATTGATTAATGTAGAACACATATTCTGCAAATTTGTGCCTCAATTTTTAAGTTGGGTTTCTTTTAATTTTTTGGAACAATATATTTACTCTAGAATACTCTATAATTGAAATATGTAATATCAAACAAGTAAGAAAGCTTCAAACGAGTGTGCTCGACTGTAAGATATCCGCTACCCATTTTGAATGAAAGAAAAACTTTGTGGTTTTCTTCTAAAACTATACCAAATTAATATACCCCATAAACACTGAAATATACCAAACACTATATTTGAAAATATACCATAGAGTGCAAAATATACAAAAATTGTCAGCCAAAGCAAATAAGAACCGCAGTATTTCTTACATAACTTCTACCATTTTTAACCGATCGCAACCAAATTTTCAGAAATCATTAAAAATAAATTTCTCATTATCAGTACCAGCATTCCAATCGCAATTCTTCTTATATAAGACAACAGTTAATGCCGCAATTTCATTTCATTCAACTTTGTACATACTTTATAATCGAATAGTGAATATTTGAATTCTTCAATATGGTATTCTTAATGCTTCATTCATGCTGTTCTATAAATTGAATTTGTTATATGATTTACACAGAATTATTTGCAATCGCTTGTGTGCAAATAATGCATGTGAGCAAAGCGAATAATGCAAGTAATTCCTGAGACAACAACAAGTGCAAAGTGACCCAGTCTCAAAGGTGCCAAGCCAAGCTACCTCAACTCAAACTCACACCACAGCACTTCCTCTTCCGCTCTCTCTTTTGTCTGTGACTCTCTTTCGTAGTATTGCAAACTTGGCACAGAGACACGACGATACATTGTTGCCATAACAATTCGCAACGTAAGCCCAATCCGACAACCAAATAAGACCGAGCAACAACAAATTATGACAACAAATTGCAAACAAACAAGCAACAAACAAGTGAATCACCTTTAACGCTTCCTTCTGCACTTTTTGTTTACCGCAGCGCCGCCTTTTCCAATGGAGTGGTGCAACTCCTGCTGCTACTTCTGCTGCTGCTGCTGCAACTTCTTGCGGCGGCTCCTGTTGCTGGCAACAACTGGAAAAAGAAGCGTAAGCAAGTGCCAAGTGCAGAGCAGAGCAGGCAAGGCACAGAACTGTGCTTCTCGTCTTGTCATAACTTCAGTGCTTGCCTTCAAGGCGAGCAGCCAGCTAGACAGCCTGAGAGACTGAGAGACAGTCAGACGGACAGACGAACAGTCAGACAGGCATTGACAAAACTGCACAGGCGAAATGAGAGTGTAGAGTGTAGAGTGTCGGGGCCTAAAGACCGAGACATGCATGTCAAAGGACAGCGACAATGAGGGAGAGTGTGTGTGTGTGTGTGGGTGCGGTGTGTTGCTTAACACTCAAAAGCGGAAGTAAGCGTCATGTTGCTGCGGTTGAGAATGAGGCACCAAAAGCAGCCAGCAACAAGAAGTGCCAACTGTAGAACAGCAAGTGGCAAGTGGCAAAGTGGCAAGGATAATGTTGAGGAGAGGAGGAGTGAAAAGGAAGGCAACAGAAGTTTGTTTTCTTGCAGCGCATGACTGGCATTTGTGTCTGCTGCTGCTGCTGCTGCTGTTGCTACTGCAGTGACAGCAAAAACCAAGACAGCAAGAGCTGCAACAACAACAGCGACAACAACATCAACATTTGCTCGACAGGTGCGCAACACAAACCGACACAAAAATATCACTTTAAAGTTTCGTGCTCTGCCTGTCGCTCTGTTAGTTTCTGACATGAAATTGCATTACATTTCGCACAGCCAACGGCAAATAGCAGCAACAACTGCAACAACTACAACAGCAGCAACACCAACAACAACTTGCTGCAACAGGAACATTAGTCGCAACACAGAAGCTGCCAGAGGCAATGAGTTGGCGTTGCGTTTGCTGTGAATTGTCTTATTTTGGCAACTGTCGTTTGGTTTTTGTCTCACAATGAAGTGTACAAATTAGTTGGCCTTGTCACAAACAGCAACACCAACAGCAACAACAACTTACCTCTCTTCGCTTCGTCTAGCTTGAGTTGGCCAAAAAAACCTTTAAGCGAGTTTTCATCGATCCGCCGGCAATTACGTGCAACGCTCTGCGGAAACAATTTATCAGGCTAGCCAACAAGACTAAACTAGTAGCTAGTTGACTACCGAAAAATGCTGCTTCTTCTCTTTGCCCCATCATCTTCATTCTCCTTTGTCAAACACTCCCTACGTCTCCCCCGAAAGCTTGCTTTATCGACCCCTTGCAAAACATCGCAATTCGAAATGTATGCCCAAAGTGCATGCCAAAGGAAATTTTCTTTAACAGCAGCAACAAACAAGCAAAACAGCAACACGCAAACATGCACTGAATTTTGAATGCTCTTTAAAAGAGATTTAAAGTTGGTAGGCAACAATTTTATTGTTCTTAAATTATGATTATTAGTGAAAGACATCAACCTGCAAGTATATTAAAATAATTCCTTAAATTTCAACTATTTTGTTGTGTTAGTTGAATCATTACAATCATTGAATTATTATGATGATTGATTTATGACAATTACAAAAGCCAATTAACAGCTTTCAATTGGCCAAGTAAAATTCATTTATAGTTTATTTTTATCCCATTTTACTAAAAATAGGTTTTCATTACAAATCGAATTGTGTAATTATGTATTGAGGCAGTTATCACCTAATCCTTTAAATACTCTGAGTTTAAAATGATTATTGTCTGAGTTGCTCACGGCAAGAAATTGTCACAACATTCGTACTGTATTTAAATTAACAATTCTTTCACTCTTAGCACTTAAAGAGTGCAAAAGGATTGTTTGCTTTGTCAAGCAACTAGCTTAGCTAATATGCCCCGCAGCAAGCAAACACTTTACAAAACAAACAAAAAGAGCCTTGAACTATGGCAATACAAACGGACACTCGACACTCGGTGCTGGTGCAATGAACTCTTGACCCGCTCCCCTTCAAGTCCCCGTTCTTCTTCTTCTCTGTACTGCTGCAGCTCTCGCTAAGCAAAACGCCCACATCAACTAAATGTGTTTCGTCGGTTGCAGCAGACTTTGATGAAAGAGAAGAGACGAGTTTGGAGGAGTGAAAATGAGGCGAGGGGAAGGAACTATCTGTGTGTATGTATATGCCTGGCCTGGCCTCACTTGAACTGTGTTGTGTTGTGTTGTGTTTAGTTGGCCAGTTTCGCTTGTCGCTGGCTCGTTGGCTGCCAAATCGTCACATCATTACTTATACGCTTGCCCAAAATATAGTGCTTTGGCCATTTACGTTTGCCACCCCCATCCACCCAGTTCTCTGCAATGGACTTTTAGAAGAGAGGACTATGGACAAATTGAAAACTGGCTAAGCAAAATGCACTTAGCACACTAAACTCAAACCTCAACTCGGACTCGTATTTGAACTGAAACTCGGGGAAAACCCAATTGCACTGACAGCCGGAAAATTTATAGAGCACGCCACGTGGAAGACGATGAAGATTGTGAACTGTGGACGACGACGAGACGATGCAACAGAAAAGAGCGATGAGTGCGATGCAAACGGGCAATTTGGCAAAAGCCAGAAAGTCGAGTTAGCTGCAAATTCAACACACAGCGGCGTGAGTGAATGAATGACTGAGTCTCGACTCTTACAACGAGTGTTCGTCTCTATGTTTCTCTGTTGTCTGTTGGCTGTCTAATCGTTTGGGGCTGGGGGTTAAATTAACACGTATACGCCGTGTGGCGTACAAGATTTTTGTCTGTTGTCTTGTTGAGCAATTGGCAGGCAGCAGCAACACTCGGGAACAGTTGCTGCAACTCTAACTCTAACTCTACAACTGCCTCATACTTTGTGGCGTCTTTTTGCCACTTGCAATGCGCACGTTTTATGGCCACAATTTCACAGTTAGCCAAGCCAAGCCAAGCCAAATCAAGTGAAGTGAGGTGAAGACGCGGCAAAGGAATGGGAGAGCAGGGCGAGGCAGTCAGGCAACCAGTTAAGGTGCCAATATTGTTGTTAACTGCTGATAGTTGCTACCGATTGCTGATGTTGCTGTGCTGCTACTGTTGCTGCTGCTGCTCGTCGTGTTGCAATGTGCCTTGGCAATGCAATGCGGCAAATGCGATTGCCATTTGCTTGTGCCACTGCTCCTTTCATTGTCCCTCACTCTCTTTTTTTCTCCTCAGTCTGCTCACAATTTTTATTGCAATTCGCTTCGTCGTCGTCCTCGTCCTCGTCCTCATCGTTGAGGCCACTCAGCAAACGGCAATGGCAACAGCAATACAGGGGGAAATAGAGCACACAGGGAAAATGCCAAATATACGAAATACGAAAATACATTTTTAGTTTCTAATCGACGCGCGTTCATCGCATAAAAATAATGCAATAAACGATAATCCAGCCAGCCAGCTGCATTTCTGCCTTTTGTCCGCCTGTTGATAATGGCTTGTTTATGGTCTCAATGCGAATCTATAAAACAGCTCTCTCTTTCTCTCCCTCTCTCTCTCTCTCTCTCTCTCTCTCTCTCTATACGGGTGTATTTCTCCACATACATAAATAGCTAGGTAAGTGTACATTTGCACATTTATTTTTCCAAGTGACTTTTTAAGTAGAACAGCATGTATGTGAAGTCTTTAATTAAGTTTATAGTAGCATGCATAAAATATAATATGCTTTAAAGCAAGCTCGTTAAAGGATGTTCTCAATGTGAATAGAAGTTAGACGTGCATGATCCAATTATATTCAAAACTTTGCTGCCTTAACAATCCTTTTTAGGAAGCAATAAATTTACAGAGAGAGCGACCATATAATTATTTAAAGTGTGCTAATTTTCGGTATGATATTTTATATAAATTACAAAGAAAATGAAATACTTGAATACTTAATTAAATATATTCGATTAGTAAATTCTTTCAACACAAGTTCTAATTTAATAACTTTCTAATATATAGGTTTATTATTTATTACAGTTCACTTATTGGTGCAGAACTTTTGTGGAGAAAAATAGGGGTAAGTAGAACTATTCATAACATAAATATTTTTATAAAAATTACTATTTGATAGTGCTGGATTAAATGCTAAACCTTAGAATAATTAGAAAACCGATCACCATTTATCATAACGATATATTCGTCACTTCGTCTAAATGTATTCTCAAGCTTATTAACTACAATGAAACAATTTGTCTCTTAAACACAATATTACACTTAGCGAACTTTAGAGTATTCAAGCAGTCGTTAAACCATTCAGTCCTTAGTCCGCTATTTAATGTATCTTTACGGAAATGAGATACAAAATTATGAGATTACTTTAAATGGCAACAATCTGTTTATAAATAGAGACATTATTTGAGTTCAGTAGCTGTATGCAAATCTTAAGCTTTACCTGCTTTCATCTTCGCCATTTAATGAACTTTGCTGAGAGACTTTGTCGGGTGGCATCAACAACTTAAACAAGTAAAACATAGAAAATAGAAAATAAAGAAAGCAGCAACAGCAGTTATCTAGAAACTGAGAACTGCGAACTGAAAAATGGGCTACAAGAGCTCTCTGCAAATGATAAACGGCCCAGGCTGATGGAGCCAAGCAAGCTGAAGACTATGACAATGTCAGAGGCGCTTACAAGTGGTGAATATGCCAACAAGCGGTGGAAAGGGGGGACGGGGAAGAGAAATTAGGATCGGAGGAGTGAGAGATGCGATGGAGGATATGCTGCTGCTGTTTGTCCTTCTGTTTGCCAGTTTGTGGCATTTTGTGCGCCACGCGAAATTTAACAGCACAATAAAACACATCAAATAAATTTGCACAGCAAAATTTTAGCTTATCAGCGAGGCGTGGCAAACGGGAGGCGGCAGGGTAAACGTAGGCCAAAGTTTCTATATTTTGTGTGTGTTTGGATGTTGTTTTTTTTTTTTTGCCGCGAGAGATTTAATAGCAAGTTGATAAGCCAAGTGGCAGGAGGAGAGAAGAAGGTGGCATTGTAGAACGCTCTAGTGGAACCGCTTTAAACTCGCTTACGGTAATAAACTCACCGAGGCGTGGTGCTATTTTAAATCTAAATAGACCCGTCGAGCCAACTTGAATTTATTTTACGATAGAAAAAAAAACAACGACGACGACTCCGATGCCGTGCAAACGAAGAAGCGCAAAAAATCAACAACGAACTGAAAACAATGGTTGGCAGGGAAAAAAATACCGCAGCATGCATAATTTCGAATGCTTTGCGGGCTGCCGACGCAGCCACATTATGCAACATTCCTTTCAACAAACACACACACAGAGCGAGAGGAAGGGGCGGGAAATAAGGCGACCTCAGTGACTCGACCGCACGCTCATTATGATAATAATAATGCGAGGCTATTGGATGACAGAACGGGGTAGGGAATGAAATACTTATATTTTTTCAGTTTTTCTGTGTTTTTTTTTTTGGTAAGCGGTCGAATGCTCTCCAACGGTCAAAGCCCACAACAACAATTAAAATGTTATTAAGCGCCCAAATTTATGCAATATGCGAATGTATAGCTCAGCTCAGCTGGGCCAAAAATGCCATCTACAACTACAAAACAACAGCTCCACCTCCGAGACTGTGCTGCCAACTATGTTACAATGAGTTGGCGAAAAGAGAAAAGAGAAAGAGTAAAGAGAGAGGAGAGAGAGGACCAAGCCATAATGACAATGGCTAAAACTAAACTGAACCTGGGACAACGAAAATGAAATATGTACACACATGCCACAAAAGTACTACACACAAAAAAAAAACGAATCTATCCGTGCATGTGGAAGAGAGAGAGAGAGGGAAGGACAGCCTGCAAGCATGCAAAACATTTGGGATTTGTTGATTATCAACATACACTTGGGACTATTACAACAATAAAGAATACGAATAACAATAGAAATGTTTACATGTTTCGTTTGTGAAATAAAAATGCAAAGAGACCCATAAAGCATATGCAAATGCAAAAGACAATTAGCAGGAGGCGGCAGCAGGTCTATAAAACCAAGTACAACTCTCTCTCTCTCTGCTCATTTAAAAAAAAACAATTTGGACAATAAACACGATAATATGATAAAGTAAATTATAAACGCAAATGCGCTAAGCAATCTACTCTGAAAAAAAGTACAATCAACGAATGGAAAAGGAAAAGTCAGCGAAAAACAGCAATACTCCTAAAACTCCATCAATACATATTGCACTGCTTGCAACTGATTTGAACTGCTTTCAATGCATTCTTATAGTATTGCAAGCTCTATTAGAGAAGTGTGAGTTAAAGTTTAGCCTTAGGCTGATGTCAGAGTGCGCGCGAGAAGCGAAGCGAAGCGATGCGAGAAGCGATGAGCAAAGCGAGAAGATGTCAGAGTGAGAGCTTTGCGAGAAGCGAGTTACATTGTTATTTTGTAAGGTTTGAAAATAAACGGTAATTAAAGCACAGAATGCAAGAAAACAATCGTACGCTCTGAGAGAGTTGAAGCGATAAAGCAGGTTGCAAACTGCTCTCTCGCTTTGCTCTCGCTTTCTCGCTTGAACTCGCAACTCGCTTCGCTCTCACTCTGACATCTTTCGAGCGATTGCATATGAAAAGGGTTGCAGTGGTTTATCGCTCGTTCTCGCCCAATATTATCGCATCGCTTCTCGCTCGCACTCTGACATCAGCCTTAGATATTATTTGTTTTATTCAAAGGTATTTCAAATTACTTCAACTGAACGAAACTTTTGTGCGCTGTCTACTGACAAGTTTACTGCCTCAATTTGTATGATGGATGTCCGTCCATTGAGGCAATTACTTTACAGGTGAATCGCAGCAAATAAACATGCAAGAAGTTCGTGAAAGTGATATAAAGGAGTCAAAGTAGTAAAGTAAACAGAGAGTAATAACAAAGTTTTGATGTTTTACAGCAGTTAAATGTGCGTAGATTATCGATATAATAATCAAGGATATATGTGTTTTATAAGAGAATACTTAAAGCTAGACAATGAATACAGAAGCGATTTTACAGATAGACTCTTTAAGTTAAAAGTAAGAAGCTCAATGGAATAGTTGAGTTAATGAATTTCATTAAATAAATCACCTCCACTGAGGAATTTATTGCTGTAATGTATGATTCATATTCATACGTTTCACTCACTTGCATGCCAAGCAAAAATTGCAATGTTAACCACAACACAAAAAACAGCTAAATGAAATAGTTAACAAATTGTTAAACTTGTCTAAAAATGCAGCCACTTAATGAACTACTTTAAATAATTTTCCAACTGAAAATTATTTTCATTTACTAAACTTTGCCGTCGACCGAGCAACGCCCAAGTCTGTTTGCCCCCACTCCTCCATCCCTGCACCCACTTGCTTGCCACACAGTGGCTGCTGCCACTTCTGTTACTGGCTGCCGCCTACTGCTACAGTGGCAACTTTCACATCGTTAACAATTTGGCAAGATTTAAAAATGTCGAGGAGGTGAGGTGAACGCGGGGGAGATTGAAGAAGACTTCCAAATAAAAATATCACTTTACTGTGTCGCCCAAGTCGCCAACGTCTCTGCCAAGGACGGGGTAATTTATCAAGACAAAAAGCAGAGCAGAGCAGCAAGCAGAGCAAAGCAGAGAAGCAAGCAGTGAGAGTGAGCGAGCGAGCAAGCGGCTAACGGAGATGAAGATGGAGATTACGATGACGATGGAGATGGAGATGGAGATGCAGAGTGAAAGAGATGGAGATGGAGTGCACATGGATACAGAGAAGAGATGGCAGCAGCAGATAAAGCAAAGCAAAGCGAAGCATTTCACCAAGCGTTCCTTCGTTCTTTTAGGTGTGTCTGTGTGTGTGTGTTTATGTCTGTGTGTGGTGGGGTGACGATACACTGAAGGGGGCTCGGCGGGGGCGTGGCAACTTTGGCGAGCTCTCTTCTTTGGTTACTTTCTTAATTTCATTTGCGACGCTGCCGCCAACGTCGACGTCGACGCCGACGCCAACGCAGACAGTCGACAACTTTGCTGCTGCCTTTGCTGTTTTGTTTTTCAATTTCGCCATGGGAAACTTTACCAAATACATCTCAAAAGCAGCAGCGACAACAACAGCAACAACAACAACAATATCGTAAGCAACAGCAGCAGCAGCGACGAAGACGAAGACAATAACAAAGATGTGCAAAGTTTCTATTAAAACGGATTTAATTATGTAATGGAATCATGATAAATTTCGCGCAACGTGAAAAGTGTTGGCCAAGGCTACCAGCCAAGTACCTGACACAAAGGCCGAGGCAACCAGAACCAGAAAACAACAACAACAACAGTGACATAACAACAACAATAAGAGCAAACAGCAACAGGAGCTGAACAGCGAAGCAGTTGCCGAAAAGGGGTTACAAGATGAATAACTAGATGAATAGGCAGACAGACAGTAGGTAGACGAGATACGAGATACGAGAAGGCGAACGAGCGACGCAGCAACAGCAGAAGTAGAAGCAATGCCAAAGCAACTGCCAAATATCTTGAAAGTTTCAAGAATTTCATTTCATGCTTATGATTAACGCGAGAACCAAAAATACGGATGGGTTGTGCTTAAAGTGCTATTAGAGATGCTTAAACAGGGGACGATAATTTACAGTAACACCACTAGAAACTACGTTTAAAGTGTGAACATTGAACTGATAAAGAGTTTATCTATATATAGTATATCTTTCTCAATATCTAGATTATCTATATTCTATATTCTGATTTATATTTTCCATTTTATGTATGTTCCATATTGTGTATTCTATATTTCATATTACTTATTCTATATGCCATTTTCTGTATTCCGTATTCCACTTTCCATATTCGATACTCCAAATTCTATATTCCTGATTCCATACTATATAGTATATAATAGTCTCTATAGTTTATATTCTTTATTCCATATTTCATATCCCATATTCCATACTTCCTATTCCATATTTATTCCATATTTTATATTCCGTATTCCATATTCCACATTCCATATTCCACATTCCATATTCCATATTCCACATTCCATATTCCATACTCCATATTCTATACTCCAAATTCTATATTCCTGATTCCATACTATTATACACTATACTCTATAGTTTTTTCCATATTTCATATTACATATTTCATATTCCATGCTTTCTATTTCATATTCATTCCATATTTTATATTTCATATTCCTTATTCCGTATTTCATATTCCTGACTCCATATTATTTACATTATAATCTCTTTCCTTATATTAAATTTCATATATATGTATATAATTAGGTCTCTACTCACTTTACAATCTGTCAGGATAATATTAAATTCCTGGAAATTTTTAAATTAATTCCGACAAAACACAAAGTGCTTTTTCTCGCTTTTCCTCGTTCGCTCGTTACAGTTTAAGTTGCAGCCTTAAGTTTCAATTAAAAACACATTATCTAGCAGATATGGTATGTGTATATGTATGTATGAACAAAATAGCTGTAAGCCAGCCCGCATGTCAAGCTTTCTTTTCACTTGGCTGTGTGGTAGTGTGAACATTCTCTTTGGTTGGCACTGGCCACTGGCAACTGGCAACTCGTTCTCTCGCTCTCACTGACAACTCACTTAAACTGCAATAAATAACGCAGAAAAAGGTAAAAAGAGGCGACACACCTGACAACACCTTCAAGCGTACCCTTCTCATCCCCCCCTGAGCCTGAGCCGCCATCACTTGAGCATCTCTATCTCTCGCTTTATTCTGTTTGCCGGGCATCAGGTTTTTGTTATACCCGCTACCCATAGGGTAGAAGGGTATTATAACTTTGTGCCGGCAGGAAATGTATGTAACAGGTAGAAGGAGGCATCTCCGACCCTATAAAGTATATATATTCTTGATCAGCGTCAACAGCCGAGACGATATAGCCATGTCCGTCTGTCCGTCTGTGTGTCTGTCCGTCTGTCCGTCTGTCCGTCTGTCCGTATGAACACCTAGATCTCAGAGACTATAAGAGATAGAGCTATAATTTTTTTCGACAGCATTTGTTATGTTTGCACGCAGATCAAGTTTGTTTCAAATTTTTGCCACGCCCACTTCCGCCCCTGCAAATCAAAAAAATCGAATAACAAGCGTAATTTTAAAGCTAGGGTTACGAATTTTGGTATATACGGTAATAACTATAGTAGTTATGATCCCTGAAAATTTGGTTGCGATCAGATAAAAATTGTCGAAGTTATTAAAGAAATACTTTTGTATGGGCAAAAACGCCTACTTACTAGGGGTCTGAGTTGCTTTGGCTGACAATCTGGTATATTGTGCCGTCTATGGTATATTTTGAATGCGGCACTATATCGATATACCACATATACCATTTGGTATATTTTTAGTATTTTTGCAGTATATTTGGTATATTTTGAGAATAATACCGCAAAATATATTGCTTTTATTCAAAATGGGTAGCGGGTATCTCACAGTCGAGTACACTCGAGTGTAGCTTTCTTACTTGTTTTGTTGTAGTTAGACCCGTTGCGGACTTAGGATAGCTGCATCGCTGATAAGGCTGAGGCCCAAGTGTCGAGCGGATTGGCAATCTCGCAACCCTTCGCAAATCCCCAACAAAACGCAACGAGCATTAAAATAAAATTAATTCCCCCTTTTTTTTTTTTGTTTGTTATACTTTTGTATACATATATATATTTTGCCTTTGCGGCAACACGAACAAAATGGCAAAACGATTGACTATTAAAAAGGATAAGGCATAATATTTTTCGCATTTGGCGGTAGCCGTAGCAATGGCGGTGACGACGGCGGTGGCGGTGGCATCGGTGGTGGCGTCAGTTGGCCCACTCGTCACGTAAATGTAAGAAAAATAGTTTACGGCCGGGACTTATCTGGCAAAAGCCAATAATGTTGCCTTTAAAATGACAAGGCTGCCGGCACACACACACAAAGAACAAGAATGCAATAAGGAAACATAAAAACCAGCAACTTAAGGCTTAAATAAAAATGAGCAAAGTTTTGTCCCAGCCACAAACAGAGATGAAGACGAAGACGCAGACAGACAAGAGGAAAATGACAGACGGATGGGAGTCGTTACTCAACTGTTGCCCGAACGACACACAAATTTTTTAATATCTTTTATATTGTTATTGGCGCTTTCTGCTGCTGCTCTTGTTAATGTGTGGGATGGCAATTAAACATGGAGCCAAAAGTTCGACTCGACTCTGGAGCGGCATGAATAATTTCTGACCAGGGAGAGCAACACAGTCAAGGCCTGACCAGAAAAACTTTTTCAACTGCCTTCGGCTTTTGTGGCATCATCATCATCACAGAAGAGACATAGCCACAGCTATAGAAGAGAAAGAGAATCGGCTGACACATGTGCTAGATTATGGTACGTTTAGTGGGCAATTATCGCCTGCAGCGCCCATAATTATCACACAGAGTCCAAAGTTGCACTCGCATCTCATATTCAAAGCTGTCTCTGACGCATCTCGCTTCTCTCGCCGAGAGTTGTGTAGTGGGAGACAGTCCCAGAACGCATCGTTTGCCATGTTATCTCTGTCCACACATGAGCGGCATACACAAAAGGCAGCAGAGAAAGACAGACAAACAGAGAGAGAGAAAGAGAGAGAGTGGAAGAGAGACCTCAGAAAACATACATAAATATCACACAGATGCCCTGGCAGATGAGTTGAGTTGAGTTGCGTTGGGGACACAATGGACTACAGCAGCTGGAAGTGGAAGTCGGTTGAGATGACGAGCGAGGAGCACTACCACTAAAAATAATAATAAACGTAAATTTCTCTAATTTACACACACACACACATGCTGGCACAGTGAGTGTCTGACAGCGAGCGAGCGAAAGAACTATAAGAAAACACACAGCAAATTGAAATAGCAGCACAGAGAACGAAGTGACGATACTCTTAAAGCTATACAATTAATTGAAAGATCTAGAACATTTGCATAATTTAGGGTATTTCATTGAAAAGCCATCAAATTTATTGCTAAAATAATTAAAAACTTCTGCGAACTTTGTCTGAAATTAAGCCACTTTCACAGAATTATTTATAGCATACTTTTTGGGGTCAGCATAGCAACATAATCCATTTCCGCAGAAACTGCTAATAAAACTTGAGCTGTCCATTTCGTGAAATTCCGTGAACTATAAACCACAATGCGAAATGTATTTATTAAGACAACTTTTTACCCCTTCTCTTTGCTACCTTTTTCAATGTTTGTTTGCTTGTTATTAGTTAATTATTAAAGCATTTAAATAATTGCTCCGCAAATTCATTTGCCTTGAAATGTTTCGGCTTTATTCTATTAAACGAGCTTATGAGATTTGCAGTTTTGAAGAGATTCGCTCGAGGAGTTGACTTTGCCTTTGTTTGTTGCTGCTTCGGCTGCATTTAATGAAATCCTTTTGAGCCACTAAAATAGCTTATTAATTAAGATGTATTAAACTGCAAATTAACAAATTTGCTGACGGAGGGTAAGAATAAATGTTGACTTTTAAAGCAAATACAACAAGGAGAAATGCTATGCATAATTGATTAAATAATCAACAGCATTAAGAAATGCAAAACACTTGTTTAGTCTCATTTATTAAATAATTGGCATTGAACAATTAAACAATTCAGATTCATTTTTAAAGTGTTTACATTTGAAAAATGAATTGAAGCTCATCAAATCATTTAAATTCTTGGAAAATACAATCTGAATAGAAAATACAATCTGAATACACAAAACGATTCATTTAATTGAAATCATTTTCAGCTAAGAGATTTTTGCCAAATGAAACCAAATAAGGAACTCAAATTTTGCTAGATAAATCGCGCATAATTTGAAAGTTTTCGAGGCAAAGAATCTTCACTGTAGTCAGTCAGTAGTCTAATTAAGAGTGAAATGCCAACTCATATGGCATGGGAATGCTCTCATTTGACTATTTTAGTTAGCCAGGCTTAAGTTATGTAGTTGACCAAGCTCTTACTGAGCCAATTTGAAAGTCATAATACCCTTTCACAGAAATCTCATTGCACGACAGAGACGACGACAAAGAAGCAAGAACAGCAGCAGAAAGAGATCCCTTGCTGCAAATAAACAACAAAGTCACTGAAATTTAATTTCCCAGCAACGACAACAGCAATAACAACAAAGGCGCCTCTCTCTGGCAATGGCAATGGCAATGGCATTTGGCAACATGTTCATGTTGCCTGCTCTTAGATACTACATGACAGCAACAGTCGCTGGCTGCCTGCTGCTCGCTCGCTCCCCCCCTCAGTCTCTGTCCTGCCTTATTGCCTCAGTTGTCAGTTACCGACCCCATCTTCTTCAGACTTAACCTCTCTCTCTCTCTCCATGCCACGCCCTCTGCTGCAGTAGCCGAAAAGTTGCCTTATCACTTGGGCGCATTTACATAAAAAAACCACAAATAAAAGTTGCCAACTAACGCAGCACAGAACTGAGCCAAAGAAAATGAGTATGTGTGTGTGTGTGTGTGTGTGTGTGCTATGAGTGCCATCTTTAGACGCCCCTTCCTCTGTTCTCTTTCCCTTCACAGCTCTCGGTTTCATTCTTTGGGTTTAAGCGCGAGTGAAGTAGCGACGTCGGCGACGCGCAGCTTAAGTATTAAAAACTTTTCACATTAAAGCACATTACAACAACAAATCATAGAATGTTGAAACAAACACACACATACACACAGTGACTAACACGCATGCAACACATTTAGATAATATGCTACAACTGCTGCGGCACAAACAAATGACAATGCGAGAAGAACTGTGGGCAAAGAGAGGGAAGAGAAGAGGGAGAGGTGAAGGGAAAGGGGAAGGACGGCTGCTCATGTGAGTTGTAAAAAAGCTTTGGCAACAATGTCGCCTGAATGTCGCGCATTGTTTCCAGGCCGCTGCCTTGCGACACTAGCAGCAACCACTCCTCCCCGCCCCTCCACTCCTGTGCCACTCCTCCACCACCTTTCCCAATTTTGCCCCAAAAAAGAAAAGACAAAAAAAGCAAACTTTTATTTTTTGTTAAGCACATTTGCGCACTTTCCTTACTTATAGCATACTTTTAAGCGCGAAAGCGCATTAGCCAGGCAATGCATGAAATTAAATTACATATTGTCCTCGCTGATGACCGTGCCCCTCCACTTCCCTCTCCCCCTCCCCTTCTCCTCCCCTCATCAGTCTTGCTGCTATTGAATGCAGGCGACACACAAACTGCTAGCCATATTCATTAGACAGAACGCGGCCACAATACGACCCATAACACTTTCGGGCTATGACCTCCATCAAAAGCCAGGGCTGCACAGCAACGAATGCAGCAGATGCATAATAGGTTGGAAAGTATTGCAGTATTATTAAATTATAAATAATAATATAAATTATAAATCTTTTTATTTTATCGATCTCAATCAAATATCACTTTTGGAAAATTTTTGGTTTATCCATCTCAATCTAAGAGCTCCTTTTAAAAACATGTTTATAATAATTTGAAAACAGTTCTATAATCAATCAGTTCTATAATTAACAATATGAACCAACAGACTTTCCGCAACCCAAATTAATGTAAAACCTAAACGCCAACTCCATATAGAAGCATTAGTGAAAACTTAATTTCAAATATTAGTTTCAAAAATTGATTGAAATATTTGTGGCAACAATAGCAAAAATGACTTTAATTGTTCCTGTTTTTTAATTTTAAATGGATAATAATAATCGATAATCGATTATTCAAAACTTAATTTGCTATTCAAATAGTAATCTCAATAATTTATTGTAAACTATTGTTTGAAATAGTTGTGTTCATCAATAGAAAAAGATACCTTAAATAAGAATTTAATTCATGCATAACTTAATTTTCCATTTGCTCATTATTATTATTATTATTATTATTATTATTGCGGTACTATGTGATTAATTGATTAATATTAATAGCAACTTAAGACTGTATAAAACTACTTTTTAAAAGAATCCCTTATAACCCATGCATTCGATTCATCGTTTCGCCTGCTGCAACGACAGCTGAAACTTCAATTCCAACAGTGGCAACAGCGGCAACAGCAGCTGCAACCCTGGGCCATAACACTTGATGCAATGACCTGCTTAATAATGTTGACAACCCTGGACAAGGATGTCGGGAAACGCTCTCAAAAACTTGTTATGTCGTTAAGTGTGAAACTTATTTCGCACATGATGGAGACATCCCCCATTACCATCCCCATCCCTATCCGCAAGTCCATTCTGCAGCTGGCCCACTGCTTTTGCTGCTGCTGCTGCTCCTGGTTGAGCCTCCGCTGAAAATTGCAAAAGAAATCAGCAACAAAAGTTTCTCAGTTTTTGTTTCTTAAAAATCAAAATAGCTAAAAAGTAGCGACAAGTGTTAAGAGCCAAGTCGGGAAAACAGAGAACAGTGAACAGAGAATAAGAGCGAGCAGCCGGAGGTAAACGGGCAGCAACAAAACTTTTTCGGCCAGCCAAAGGACACACTCACACTCACACACAGGATGAGCGAGGACGACGACTTGGAAAGCGGAAAGTAAGCCAAAACAAGGCGACAAAGTGCGCGGCCAATCTTAAAATAAACTGCAGCTGCGCGTAAAAAGTGACAAGTTTTTTGGATAGAAAAAGGGCATCAAGCGGAAGCTGCTGACAGCAGCGGAGGACTACAGGAAAACAGGATGCTGGGCGGGCAAGTGGAACATGTGTCCCTTCAGTTATTGGCAACTCAAACGACGAACAGTCGAGAGAGCACGTGACATATTTTGAAACAGCGATGGAATTGGCATGCTTTTTGGCTTTAACTTAACACAATTCGGCCACTTCACGAATGAGTCAGCAAAGTTTCCACAAATTGAAGGCAGTCCAAAAACAGACAGAGACCGAAGAGAGAGAGAGAGATGTAAAATGCGTTGACAGCGATGTGGTTATCATTTGACAGAGTTGAAAAATACACGATGACTGAAAAAAACCAAGTCACAAACTTATCATATAAGTGGCAAACATTAGTCAGCTGCTTAGATTTGATTATGATTTTGACAGAGGTTATCAACAACTACAGCTGATGAGTTAACAAAAAAATTAAGAGAAATGCGAAAGGAAATTAAAAATTATTGCTTAAAACGCTTTTAAAATAAAGGCTTCGGAAAATTGAACATGAAATGAATTAATAATTTCTTTGGTAAAAAAGTTTTCTATATGTTTTTACTTTTATTTAAGTTTTAATTCATTTTATTTATTACTCACACAATGCCTTAAGCTGTGAGCACTAAGTCAAAGTCTCTAATCTGTCACCCTTTGTTTTTATTTCCAGTTTTCAACTACATTTTTGCCTCTTTTACTTTTTGCGACCCTTTAAAATGGTAAGTACTTCTTTTTATTTCAAATATTCGTACTGTATGTATACATTATTTTTAAAGTAAGCCTTGTCTTTAGCTTTGCTCTTTAAATATTTATTTTAGGCAGCTTTATGTTTTGTGCCAGTTCATTCTTAAAGTTTTGCTTCATTCTACAGCATTGATGCCAAAATACTGCGAAGACTGATAAATTCAGTTGGCAACTTAATCCCACAACTTTTGCAATACCAGGCTTTGCCATTACTTTAAAGTTAGTTTTTCTTAACGAAGTATGTTAGACAAAAAGTGAGGCGATGATCGAATTCTAATAGTGCAATTCATTTCAAGGTGCTTGGCTCAAAGCTCATTGCATTCTCTAGCAGATTTTTGAGAGTTGAATGCAAATTCTTGGCAATTTATCGACCAGGCATCGTTCAAAATTCAACGCAATCAGAACGACCAAAAGTGGCAAAAAGCAGCAAGATAAAAAAAAGGGTTACCAAAAACCAAAACGAAAACACACAAATAGCAGCGAAAAGAATAGTAAACCGAATAAAGATAGAAAAGAATAGAAGTAAAGGAAAACGAAGTGGAAGACGAAGACGAAGATGCAAAGATTACAATTGAAAAGTTTTGCAATACGCGTCGCGAGCTGCGCGCTGCAGTTTCATATCAAACTTTTGCTATTGTGTTTTCATGTGTCTTCTTCGCTCTTTCCCCCCCATACCCTTTCGCTGCCTTTGCAGCTTGCACTTGGCCACTGATAACACAGAAGGCGCCGACGCTTCGTCAGCCAAATGCACTTTTCGGAGTTATCAAAGAGTTTAAATTGCATTGCCAAGCCCAATGCAACGAAAGAGCGAAAAGAAAACTGATAGAGAAACGAAGCGGGAGTTGGGTGAGAAGGAAGGAATAGAACGCTTAGCAACAATTTCAAGCGCATTATCCAAAAGCTCTGTCTAACACACAGACATACACACAGACATCGAGACACTGGCACTCAAAAGACAAAAGTCAAACTTGGGCTGCTCAGACAAAGCCCAAAGCCTCATTGCTGCGCCTCAGCTCAGCTCAGCTCAGTTGCTGCCACCTTGTTTCCCTTCTGCTGCTGCTCTGCCGGCGTCGTCTGTTTATCTTGTAAGGTAAATCATTCGAGACTGAAAGTCAAACAGGCAGCAAGCAGCAGGCAGAAGGAGCTACGAGCTACGAGCCACTGCCGTAGCAAACTTTACAAAGTAGTTGAGACGACAAAGACGGGAATTGAATTTAAACAATAGCCTCTGTCACGGGACACAACTCAACTGCAGCCTCCGCCTTATGCGTGTTGCAACTCTGCACCTGGGTCGAAGCAGCTTGCCGCATTGCGTCGACTTTTTCCCTGCAAATTAGTCGCATATTAAAAATGTTTGGCCAAACAATGACGAGCATCGTGCATCGAGTAGCCGCCCCATTGGCGCAACGTCTTATGCCGCAGCAGCAGCAGCAACTGAAGCAACTGAAGCAACTCTCTCTTCTCTCACTTCTCTTGGTTGCCTTTCCGCTTCCGCTTTTGCATTTCCCCCTGTGTCGGCCAAACCGCTGGCAATGTAGGGTAAAGTTTTGGCCATCGCTCGCTGCTGCTGCGCTGCCAGCAAATGAGAAAAGTTTAAATGACGCTGCAGTTTGCAAATGCCAAGCAGTTAAAAATGAGAATATCTCTCTCTATGTGTGCCACCGCCGCCACCAAAGCAAAAGAAGCGTAAGAAGCTGCCCCATTTGTTATCGACACAGCATCTCCTCTGCACCTCTCCATCTCTCCTGCTGAAGGTCAGCTCAAGAGAAGCCAGGTCGAAACCAAACGAAAGCAGTTAACAGCTGCAGCTTGGCATAGCCCAAGTATAGAGCTCTCTATTAGCAGTCGATTGGGGCGTAGAGTCTGGCTTGTTTGGTTAAAAGTATAATCAGAAGAAGAATAAATATTTAGAGAACTTGTGGTGAGCTAAATGAATAAATCAATGGTTCAACTAATCGAAGTAATCAATTATTCAACACATTTTAAACTTGAACTTAAGCAATTGCTGATTAGAATTTATTGTGCAAAATCTTTTACGATTTGTTCGTAAGCTTAAAATCGATTGGTGAAAAAATAAAATTATATTTTTAATTAAACAATAGCACCTCTCCTTATATTTTGATCTCTAAAAATTACAATATTTATTTATTTTTATTTTATTATATTAAATCTAGTATTTAATACTACATTTAATAGAGAAGAGAGTACTGGCTACTGGGGCCTTCGACTCGAAAAAAAAGTATCTGTACTTATTATACCTTAAAATTTATTTTTCATTATTAAATTGTACATTTTCATTTATAGTATCATTTGAAGAGGTTTGTTAGCTACAATATTAATTTCAACAGTTCGTCATAACTTTATTTTGTGTCTAAATCGAATAAAATTGCAAACAGATTAAAAATCTTTGTACAGTAGATCACCACCAAAGAATAATTTTACCATTATCGAACATATCTTTTAATATAGATTACTGATTCAACAATTTCAATGTTTTCGTAGTAGTTGTCAGTTATATGACATTTATGTTGAATAAGACTTTTCAAGAAAGAGTTTAGCTGCATTCTCTCACCTCTATTCAGTTTTTGGTGCTTTGAAAACTAGTTAGAGAGTATGAGCTAAACTTGTGGAGTTTCTTCTGATTAACCTTCTCTTAAACTTGAGTTATTTTATGTAGAACTTGAGTAATTTATATACATACATATACATATATTGAGTGCTTATGTATATGAGTAAATTAAGCTTTTTTGTACAGTCACTCGCACATAGCCAGACACACACCTACACATACCTACACACACACCGACACATTGAAACTCACTTTGAGAGTCTTACAGGAAGATGCTCTCATCAAAGTACATGAAATGCTGCTTTCGTTGTGCTCATCTATTCATCCATAACTGGCATTAAAACGCAATCAGTGTTTAGCAGTGTCCCACTTGTTGTTGTTATCGTTGTTGTTGTTGTTATCGTTCTCTTCTCTTCTTCTTGTTGTTGTTGCTTACACAAAAATCACATCAACTTTGCTATGTTTGCTCAATTGCTTCGTCCACGTTTCGCTTTGAGCGTTTTCATTTTGTGTCGACTCCCCCGCGACCTCGTCTAACTTTTTCATTAAATGTATTTCAATACTTTTGGCACTGCTCTTGGCTTCTCTCTTCCTCTTCTTCCCCCTCTCACGCTCGCTCACTTACTCACTCTGTGTCTGTGTGTCTGTTTTGCTCCCTCTACTGCTTCACTGGTAATTTTTTCCACTTGACCAATTCATTTTGCGCACTTCACACAGCATCCGCCTCCCATCGTCAATTTCTCCCTCCAATTGCGATCGTCGTTCCACTCCTCCTTGCGGCCCTTTCTCATCCATTTACCGAAACTGATTTTGTTTTTCTTCGCACCAAACTTTCAGTTGATTTAGCTGCCCCCGCGACGCGACCCGAAGTTGACTCAGCTGCCCAACTGATTGGCTGGGGCAGCAACAGCAGCAGGCAGAAAACTTTGCTTGGCCGAATTGCTAAATGAAATTCCTTGATCAAAAAACTCTGTCAAGGTGATTGTTTTCAAACCTCAAGCGCTTCAGCTTCAGCTTCCATTTCAGTTCAGTTCCAGTTTCAGATTTGCTTCACTACAGCTTGATTTAGTTGCACTATCTCAATGGAACTCCTTTGGAAGCATCTCCTTCTTCTCATACTTTTACTTTACAGGCATTCCGCTTAACTGCTATATATGTATATACACATTTTTACGGTCAATTGGCGTTTGTTTGAGCCTTCTCCGCCTCCTTCGTTCGTTGTGTCTCCTATTTTGGCTGCCTTCTTGGTTTGTTTGCGCAACTCGAAACAGGCGCCGCCTGGCGACCAACTTTTGACCGTTGCGCCAAAAAAGAAAAGAAAAGAAAAGAAGAAAAGTTTTTAATTTTATTTATTGAAAAGTTTGTCCTGTTATTTATTTTGCAACCGTGTTGGAAATATGACCAAAAACGAACCGAGTCTAGTTTAAGGCTTCTCTGTCTGTGTCTTCTCCTCCTTCCCCGTTTCTGTCTTTGTGTCTGTATCTATTGACTTTAAGTCTTGTTCGAAATCTGTTTGCACTCGTGTATTCAAAAGGAGCTTCATTAAAAACTCATTGGCACTTGCAACTTTTTCGGGCTATCATTACGGGGGGCTTCGTCAAACTAGCAGCAGGCAAAACTGCAACATTCAGTAAACTGTTTGCCAAATGATGTTGGCCAAAAATTTGTCAAAACGCCGCACCGAGCAGGGCAGAGTCGAGCCTGGCCTGGCCGCCAAAACTTTTACCCCAAGCACATTTAAAAATAGCTTAAGACATGGACACGATGCCAGCCAGCAACAACTACAAAAGAAGCCAAGCCAGGCAAGCAAACCAGCAAGAACAAACAGTGCGACCCAAAAGTGCTTGGGCAAACCACGAAAAGTTCTACAAACTGCCCGAGTATCATAAATTATGGTTAGTTAAAAGTTGATACACACTAAGAACAGCAAAAGCAGCAACAAAAATCGATGTAGCACAGTTGATGCTGCAGCATCTAATTAACCAGGTCCAAAGCAACATAAAACTATACAAATGCATTCCATTCGATTTTATTGTTTACGCTTTTGTGGAAAAGTAGAGCACAACACACTTTTGATTGTACGCAATTATAGAAGCATTCGGGCAATCTCATTTGATTGCTAGTTGGGGGCCTTTAAACGTAATCCACACACGTTGCTATGACATTGATTGAATCCATTTTGATATTGGAAATTCTACACACACAATATGCCATTGGTTGGCAAGCGTTGATTGATATTACAAATAATATTAAATATTGCATTTTATGTGCTAATATTTATTTTATCTGCTATTGGTTATAGTTCATAAATATTAGTTGGTTTGAAATTGAATATTGAATCACTTGCATGCGGTTCAAGCATGCTTCTGCACTGCTTGCCATCGTGCAACTGCTTGATTTTGGGGCTATAAAAGCGCAGCACTCAAAAGTTTGCAATGCTTAATTTAACTTGAAAATCTAATGAAATGCGGCTACAAAATTTTGTGGGTGGGGGAGGAGTTGACGAAAAATTTTACATTTTTAATTGCTTGTTGTGTTTGTTTTGTCAACGTTGTTGTTCGTGTCATTCGCTTTGTTGTTGTTCTTGCTGTTGTTGCTAATCTAATTTACTGCCTGCAACTTTTTTGTGAGTTGTGTTTTCCGTTGGCCTCGCATTATGACGAGGCATTCTAATTAACTTTTGTTTTAGTAAGTAGAAAGCAACTTGAGAGTTTTGTTTTTTGCCTGCCCTTCTCTTCAACACGAGTAGCATCGCTGCTGCTGCTGCTGCTGGCTTTTGGCTGCCACACAGAGAGTGTTTTGCTCAATGTGTCTAGCAGATACAAAGCTGGAAAATAAAAGAAGAACAAAATTATATGCGTACTTATTTATGAACTTGTTTCTCTGCCAGCAAAATTAACATTGACAACAGCAACAACAATGAGAATATCAAACAAACAGAGAATTCCTTTTGTTGTTGGCCACGCAATTAAATTGCTTTTGCATGTCCTTGTTGTTGTTGCTGTTGTTGTTATTTTTATTTGTTGTGCCTTCACATCGCACCGCCTTTTGTTTGACTTTGCGCTTATTTGACATTTTTATTTTGTTTTATACATTTATGTTTTTGTATTTTTATTTTGTTGGCTGCTGTGTTTTAATTCAACGTTGTTTGCACATAATTTTTCGGGAACATGCGTCAAAAAGCAAACAAATGCATGAATAAATACACACACACACACACACCGAGCGAATGACAATGAATGAATGAATGAATGAACGAACGAACGAACGAACGGAACCAACAAATGAATGAATGCTGGAATGAATGAATGAGCAAATGTGTTGTTTGAAAAATGCAAAAGTCAAATACATGTACAAAACCAACAGAATGACTGAATTCAACGGATACAGAATGTTCTCATTCTTTCTCTTTCTCCCTCTCCTTCTCTCTCCCTCCCTCTATCTTTTTGCCTAACTATTCTAATTCCCCTTTCCCCCTTTCGAATACTATTTGATTTGATTATATTTGATTTGATTGTATGACTTCAGGCCAGCAGAATTGTTTAATGATTGATTGATTATGTTTACGGCGAGTACCGCGAATTAGTAATAAAAACATACAAAATTCATATTTACAATAGCTGCACTGTACTGCTGCACAGTGGTCCCAAATGGTGATTGCATTAATTTCAATTTGCCATAAATTGCAGAAATTATTTGATAGAATGAGCATTGAAATATACTTTGAGCATTACCAATAATGGGTACATAGAAGCAATGCAATTTAGTTGTATTAATAAACATTATCTTGGCCATTAAATGAAATGTTCACATAATGATCTGGCAGGTTGTATAAATAAACAACACAAGCATTATTTGCTTACGTCACCTCGTCGATTAATTTAATTCTATTGAGACAGTTTAGACTTTATTGGGTTTTCACAGGCAAGAAGACGCTTCCTGCCACAAAATCGTTTTAACTGTGCTCAAACAAATCTCAGGCTCCTGCTTCAAAATGTACGGTCAAGTTGTCATTTGGGGAATTGAAGTGTTTGGCAACACACTAAACTAAACCGAGACTGAAACTGAAACTGAAGTTCAGACTGAGACTGAGACGCTCTCGAGCCATCAGCATAAAGTTCTTTCTTTTGCCATTGAGCACTTCAGAGCTTTCTCGATGGCGTAGTCAAAGTTTCAATCTTTGCCCTTTGATTTGTGCACAAATAACCGTAAACAAATTACAAATTAATAACATACTTTCCTGCTTAGTGCCACACAAACAGAGCACAAATGGAGGAAGAGAATTGAGGGTATTGAGGGTGTGCCTGGCCATAACTTGTAGCTATCAAATTGTTGCCGATGAGAAACGGTCTCAGATAAGAGGCAGAGCAGAACCAAAGCCAAAGTAGAAACTGAAGCTGAAGCTGAAGCTGAAGCAGACCAGCTAGCAGAACGAAATGCGGTATAAATTTACATATTTTATTGAAAATTGAATAGCGTCGAGAGCGGTAGCAGCAACGACACAGACTGAGGCAGAGGCAGAGACACAGACATAGAGAGCTAACACAGCACACAACACAGCACAACACAACGGAATGTAACACAACGCAACTGCAAAGCAAAAATAACAAAGTTAACAAAATCCAGAAGCAAAAGTAACCCAAAGAACCCAAAGAACAACCCAGCGAGCAAGAACAAAAAACCAAAGAGCGATGAGAACTTTTTTACAAGTAATACGAAAAAAGCATTGAATGGAAGCATGCACAATAATAACAAAAGCTGAAGCATAGCGCTGCCAAATGAGAAGACAACGGTCAGGGAGGAAGGAAGTGAGGTAGGGAGTGGGGACTGTGAGGACCATGAGTTTGGGGCAACGCCCCAAAATGAAACTGCGCCCGACTAGATGAAAATATGACAGTAAGTTATATGCTAAACCCAAATAGAATGGCAACAAAGAAAGCAAAACAAACATTGCAATTTGTAGTGTTGCGAGGTAAAACGAGAAATCCAAAACTTAACTACGGCACTCCGAATAATTGATGCTCTATAGTGAAGATTGTGCATAAAATCAAGCGTCTATTTATAACATAAACAAAACCAAAATTCAATACCATAATATAAATAAGATTTAGTTGCGTTTTGTTTTGAGTCTAGACATCTAATTGTGTTGAGATGTGTCAAGTGATATAATGAAGTATTATATACGTTAAACAAAACTTCCTTCCTATTTCTAAGCTTTGGTTTAATACTGACCATAATCCAAAAAGCAAGATCAAACCTCTAATATTATATAGCAGCTAATTTTAATAGTAGAGATTGATACTTTCATAAGAGATTAGTTAGCAAAAATCAAAGCGTTTTTTATGTTATCAAGCCATTTTCTCTATGCAACATATTCCACAATCAAATCGTAATACCTCACAGAAACTGAAGCACACCAAAAGGAAATGGAATAGGGAAGAGAGTGGGGAACGGGGACGGTGAGCTTAGTAGGGAGCTAGCATGCTTCGGCGCCTGGACAGCTTACACGGAGATTCATTTCAAATCAATACACATAAAGAATAAAGGTAGCCAAAACCCAATGAGCAAATACAAAGTGAGCGAATCCGCTGACTGACTGTGTTTTTGTGTGCGTGTGAATGCGAGAGTGTGTGTGTGCGCGTGTGGGAGTGAGAATGAAAGAGAATGTTAGTCAGTGTGTGTGTAGATGCATAAGTCTTTGCGTCGTCTGTCAATGCAACTGGGCCAATTGCAGATTGTTGCAACTCGTAAGTTTCGCTTGATTTTCCCTCAAATCAAATCGTGTTATGTATTATGCAACACAAACTTGTGTGTTAAAGGATTATCAGCGTTGTTCTCAATTCCGCATTCACATCAATTTCACGCATTCATTTGTCAAGCTTTGGATTGCGTTGGAATTTCAATTAAATCATAGCCAAGCAAAGACTTTTATTACTCACATAAGCTATTATTATCAAAAGGTAAATCGAATTTGGGAGCAACATTGTAATATCAGCTGATTACCTTATGAACACAGACTACGCTTAATTAAACTTCCTGTGCTTTTATTATATTTTTTTTAAATTGACTGCTTTTGCTCGTGCTCATTTCTACCTGACTTAAGGTTGCTCCTTAGTGTGTTCTAATGTGGCAAATGTTACGCAACCCGAAGCCTTCTTCACCCGTGGGCATAATTGTCCTAATTACTTTCATCTGTTCTTTTTTTTTTGAGTCAAGTGACAAATTGGAGTACCAAGTGTTGCTTTTTTAAATAACTTAGAGTGGAATATGTGAATTTCGCTTGACTCTGCGCTACAGGGTATCTTGAGGTGTAGCCCACTTGCTGTTGTAAAGTATTCCCATTTGCAGCTGCGTTTATTTTGGGAAATATGGCTCAACACAATGGCGAAACCCGATCTAGGAGTTTTTGTTTGTTGTTTCTACTATAAGTATGCCACGTTGAGGCTCACATGGCGCATGGTGAATTAATTAGCTTTATGCTGAAAATAAACTCTTTGTTGCTGGCAACTTTAGCCATTGATTTTTTCACGTTGCATACTTTCGAGCGCAACAAAAAATTGCTGTCGTTCTTGCTGTAAGCAGTTTAAAGCAGTTGAATATCTGAAGCAGAGTTGGTGGTATCAGGTTCGCGTTTGGTTAAATGAAAAGAAAACTCACACACAGGAAATCATTTAAAATGATATGTATAGACAATGCATACGTGCGTATGCCATACCTTTCTCACACTCACACACACTCACGCTTGAGTAGTGGTTGGTGGCATTCGCAAGAAAAAGCAAAAATTGTTGCTAAAAATGCACAGCATAAAAATGCAGCGTACGTGTAAATTTACCGCAAGCAGTTTGTGTTGGCAGCTGAAGGTGGAAAATGGAGAGCGGAGGGTGGCTGAATCGCTGCCTCGCTGCCAGTAAGTCAGCCCAAAAACCTTGGCTCAAAGTTTTCAATGCGCGTACTGGAAAAACAAAAGGTTTTTTATTGAATTCTGAAACGTTACGTTGAGCGATGCAAGATGCGTCTCTCCCCATTCACATTCGCATCCACCTCTTACCTCGCTACATACACCGCATTGGAGCGGTTCTCCGCTCTCGACTATCTGGCCCTTTTGAGTTGAGGGCAAAAAAGCCAACGAATGTCACGCTGCATTTACTAGAGCTCCAGCTGCTGCACCCTTCGACAACGAGGTGCACTGCCATTTGATTTCGTCAGTTTGCACGTGCTTTGTTGCTACTTTTGGCTCAGCTGCAGTGGCAGCTTATGCTTTGAGGGATTTACGGGCAGACGACGATGCATTGCAAGTGCGATCAAAGTTCAACTGATTTTCTTTTTTGCTCTTTGCTTTTTGTTGGTCTCTACGCTGCTGCTGCTGCGTATATTTTAAAGCTTGTCAAAACATTGCCATAAATAAACCGGGCTATAACCGAGGGTGGCTCTTACAAAATGTTGTATGAAACAACTTAAGCTCGAAGCGACTTGCAGCAGTAACAGTTTTTGCCGTTTGCAGTTACAGTTGCAGGTGATGGCAACATTTTGCTGGTAAATAATACTTAACGGTAATGGTTGCGCTTGCAACTTAAGTTCCATTCACCATCAAATGTCTTTCAGCTGCCAAAATGGGCAATGAGTTCTTTGAGCGGCTTTAAACAGTCAACACGAATAATTTGAAAAGACCCTTGCGGAAGCAGCTTAAAATTGCTGCCTTAGTTACAGCTGCAAATTGTTGAAATTTTGTGTGACAAACTAAAGACTATAAAGGATATAGAAAGAGATAAATAAGAAGGGAAGCGTTAGAGATATGGTTTACTTTTTTTAGTAGTTCATTATCTTATTTAAAAATACGTTTTGTTTGCTCAAGAAATTTACATACCTTAGGATAGGCGTACAAAAGCTGACTGCGATTCCACACCCAACAACCGCAAGCAGTGCAACCTTCTCGCCACCAAAAGCAAGCAGTACATTCTTTTATAACTAGCAATTTATTAATCGATCGTTGGTGACTGGAAAAAGTTCCTAACTAAGCTTGTAATTGTAGTGATTTCCCTATATCTGACAAACTAAAGACTATAAAGGATTTCTTACGAAATATAAAAAGAGATAAATAAGAATGGAAGCGTTAGAGATATAGTTAACTTTTTATGGTAGTTCATTATTTTATTTAAAAATACGTTTTGTGTGCTCAAGAAATTAACTTACGTTAGGATAGACAGACAAAAGCTGACTGCGATACCACACCCAATAGCCGCAAGCAGTGCAATCTTCTCGATACCAAAAGCAAGCAGTACATTCATTCATAACTTTAGCAATTTATTAATCGATCGTTGGTGACTGGAAAAAGTTCCTAACTAAGCTTGTAATTGTATTGATTCCCCTATATATATAGCAGCAGCACGTAAAAATCTTGTGCTTAGTAATTATTACATAAATCTTGTAACAAAAATGTGGCCGAAGGAGTCGTCCGAGCTGCCCATTTCTCATGTCATTTGCATTAATGATGATGCCGAGAGGAGCCAAGGCAGCCGCCTTTTGATTATGAAAGATAGTCGAGTGGCATTGGTAGCGTCCACTCAGAGGCAACGACTACTACAGCGGTAACGACATCAATGCCGCCGTGGCGACTCAATAAGGCTAAAAGCCAACAGAGCACGGCCTTGGTATTAGGCTAATTGCTGGCGAACAGGGAGGGAAGGATACGAACTGGGGGAAGCAGCTGAAAAGATGTCCTCCAGCGGGGACACGAACAGAACTTCGATTTGAAGCACAATGGAGGGCATGGGGAGGAGAAGGTGGCCAAAAGGTGGAGTGGACAACGGGTCTTCTACGCTCTGCCTGTCAATGCCAACGAACGCTGGGTTTAATCAACGTTGGCCAATTCTTTTTTTTTGTATATTTTTTCTTGTCGTCTGCTTCTTTATGCTGTGCTTCGGCGAAAGATGATGATGATGATGATGATGCTGGCGATGCTGATGATGCTGCCAAATTAATTCAACAAATTCAATAAAAACAAGCAGCAAAACATGGCAAACATGCCGATGGATGCTCTCGATGCTATTACGGGTCATGCAATCAAAGAGCGCACAAATAAATCACCAGGCTAAAAACTAAACCTAAAGTTGAGCGCGGGCGGTGCGGCAATGTAAAAAGCGAGAAAAGTGGGAGATGGGAGGTGGATTGGTTGGTGGCAGTGTCGAAGCTGCATGGCCAAAATGTCAATGCAAATTTAATGGCTGACAATTTATATGCATGCCAAGTGACTTTTGGCCAACTACTGAACTTTCTATACATGCAATGGTATAGGTGAGCGCAGTGTGTGTGTGTGTGTGTGTGTGTGTGCCTTTGTGCATGCTAAGGTGGCATGCAGCAGCGACAGCAATCAGAGGGGCAAGAAGCGAAGAAGGCAGGAACAAAAGTTCCAAGGTGCGAAGTGGCTGTCAAACTTTTGCAAGCGCACGCTGAAAATCGAATCGAATCGCGTCGAATCGCCCTGCAAAAGGTAATGGCAAAATGAGAGAACTAAAAGGGGGAGAGACGAAGAGCGAGACTAGGGCGAATCGTTTTGACCCGATGTTGGCTCCTGGTCGCGACACATAAATTAAGGCAACGCATTGCTCGGCTGCCGCAAAGCGTATGCATGTTAACATTAACGGGTTATTTACGCCTTTTCCTCGACATTTAAAATGCATTTCCTTCACCTGTAACTGCACATCCCCCCCCCTCCTCAGCTCTCATCCTGCTCAACTGCACCCTGGGCAATGGTTCCCTCTTTTTGTACTACATGGTAGTAGTATATAGTACCGAGTATATGGTAAATTGCTTTAAAGCGTGTATTTATAACTCCCCGCGAGAGCTTTATAGTCGCATGCCTGCCGCATAAATACCAAAAGCCACCGAGACGACAGCCAACGAAATGTAAAGATTAACAACGCCCGCAAAAAGTTGTTCCTTCTTTTTACTTTTGCTTTTGCTTGTGCTGTTGCTTTTGCTGTTTCTTGTACTTTTCCACAGCAAATTTGTTGCTTTTCCGGCGATGAAAAGTTGTGTCGCAAATCTTTAATACGCTTTGATGGATCGCTTTCAGTGCGATAGCAACATTCTCGCTCTTTCTCCAGTTCTCTCTCTCTCTCTCTCTCTCTCTCTTTATCTCTCTCTCGTTCTCTGCTGTTCTTTAGTCTCTCACAAACTTCTGTTCGGTTTGGTGGAGCTTATCAATCAAGATACGAGTATTTATAGACAGCTTCAAGTGTGCATTTGAGCTGCAACAAGATTGCGCTTAATTTAACTAAATTGATGTATTTTGTTTATTTCACATTCAATTTATTTTTATTTTATGATGGAATTTTTACTTGTTATTTGTCATTTGTGTATTAACAAAAGAACAGTAATTGAACAATGGAATATAGACATCATATAAATAATTTGGTTACTAAAAAAAAACCGTAATTGGGTAATGGACTTCATATAAATGACGTCCTAACTATGCATCTTAATTGCTATGATAGTTATCGACTTTCCATTTCGGAGCAGCTATTATCTATTTATTAATTGCTTGTTTAATTACAATACGCGTTGTTTATTCAATAATTATCCTTTTGAAGACATTGAACAATCTGTTATAAGTATTTTATTTCGTTGTTTATGAAATAGTATGCGAAGTTGAGTTGTACGCTAAACATTGTTAGACACCATATTAGCTGTAATGCGCTGTTGGCTTGCACTGCTTCAAGTCTGCGTATCTTATGGTAAGCAGTGCAAAATGGATGCGCATTGCGCAAACTTCTTATACTGCTTCACCGTGGTATTTATTTCAAAGAAAGTACAAGTAAGTGTGCTGTTGAATTTAAATATACATACTTGTATAGACCTGACTTCTTAATTTATTTACATTTTACAATTCCACCTATAATATATTATAATTTATATATTATATTATTTATATGCATAAATGAATTTAAATACCTCAACTCTTCGCTTTTAATGTATTATAATTGATACTTCATATCTACATCAAACTCTTTGACATTTGACTACCTTTACCTTTAAATAATATTTTTCCCGCTTTGGTTGAAACATTTTCACTATCATAACCACATTTAATTAATTAAAAAAGTGACTCACCTAATCAGTAAGCATAAGTAAGAGAAGTTGACGTTGTTCATGCTCTGGTTAATCGATGATGATAGTTGTCGGTTTTTGAATTGTCTGGTTGTCAGATTGTTTGGTTGTTTGGTTATCTGGTTGTTTGGATGCTGGGATGTTTTGGTCATTTGCTGAAATGCTTTTGCAATGCGCACGTAACAAAAGTCGCTTGTTACTGTGCAGCAAAAAGTGTGGCAGGCAGCACGAGAAACCAATGGCAAAAACCACAAGAAGTTGGCCATTTGTTGGAAGGGTTTTTTCTTCAATTTTTTTTTTTGTATTTCACTTGCTGCTGCTGCTGCTACTACTACTGCTGTGTTGTGTTGTGTGTTGCTTCTTTGAGTTTGGAACAGCGTTATGCACTTAGGCGACGACTGGCGTTGAGAGGGCCACAAAGAAATGTTGCCAAATCAGCCGCAGAGCAGCTGAGCGGCAATAACTGGCCTCCAGTGAGGCGTGGCCCCAGGGCGGTGGAATGGAGCGTATAAAAGGCAAAGGTGGCCGCAAAGCAGTTTACCAGACAGCGACAACAGGGCGTGGCAGCAACAACAGCAACACCAACATAATCTCAAAGGATAACACTTAAAGGATAACAACGTCAACGCCATGGCGATACCCTGGCAACTGCTGTGCCTGGCAACGCTAGCGGCAACGGTGGCAACTCTGGCCATGGCAGCCACACTGCCACACTATGCTCCAGACGATGCCATGGTCATTGGCGAGCCGCTGGGCACTGCGGATGCTGCCGATTTCCACGCCCATTTCCTCGAAGACGGAGGGGCCGGGGACTTGGAGACGGCCGCCTCGAAGAAGCATGAGGAGGCGCACGAGGAGGAGGGCGAGGAGGAGTCAGGCGAGAAGAAACACAGTGAGCACTACAAGAAACATGGTGGCAAGAGCAAAAAGGGTCACAAGAAGGGCGAACACCACGAGAAGGGCGAGAAAGGACATCACGACAAGGAGGGCAAAAAGGGCGAGCATGGCGAGGAGGAAGGGCACGAGAAGAAGCACAAGCACTCGGAGAGCCATCACAAGAAGAAGAAGAAGGGCGAGAAGGGTGAGAAGGGCAGCGAATTCGAGGATCATGGCTCCTACAAGAAGGGACACTCCATCAAGGGCAAGCACAACGTGCACAAACTGAACGAGGACAAAAAGGAGAAAAAATACTATGACGAGGATCACGATGAGGGCGGCGAGGAGAAGCACGGCGCCTTCGAGGAGGGCAAGAAGCACAAAAAGGGCAGCAGCTACAAAAAGGGCGAGCACAAAAAGGGCGGACACGAGGAGCACTACGGCAAAAAGGGACACAGCAAAAAGGGACACAAGAAAAAGGGCCACAAGGGCCACAAAAAGAAGCACGAGGAGGAGAAGAAGTGGGGCCACAAAAAGGAGCACGGCAAAAAGGGCGGCGAGGAGCACAAGAAAAAGTGGCACAAATCGCAGAAGAAGAGCAGCGAACATGATCATGGACATCATTAAAGGATTCGCTGGCCAAAGAGCTCTGGAGCAGCAGTTACTACTCAATTTTCTTCTTTATGCTTGTTTTTCTTTTATATTTTCTTGCAAATAAAACACACAAAACACACCCAGTAATCAAGAGATGTTTGCTATATATTGAGCTGAAGTAAAAAGCTTGCGATTGGTTCTACATTTAAATTTGTTTTGAATTTCTATTATAGAAAATGAGCAAATATATATATAAATATAGATAGAAATGAAGCAGAAGTAACCCAGTTCATTGACTATAAAACTCTTACATAAATAACCTAAATTAAATTCTTTAATTTGAGATTTTAGGTTTATTAAATTAGATTTGAACAATTTCAATATTCAACTAAAATATATTTACCTTTATTTTTATTTGAATTATTCTAGACAAACAAATAAAAAAAGTCACCACAAAAGGATTACACTAACAAAATGTAAGTAATGAAATTTAATGTTTATTTATTATTAAGAAGTTAGTATTCTTTTGAAATGATCCTTTATATCAATCAATCAGGTTCTGCCAATCCACAATGAGCTAAGAAGAACGCTTTTTTCTACAGTAGAACACACCAGAGTTCACTGACATTTGCGTAATTCGGAGCTCAAAACGTGGCTTTGCCAATTTTCATTCCAAATCACGACCTGCTTTTAGGCACAAAATTCAAATTTTAGCATATTGCACAGTTCGAAAGCTCAATTGGCAGACACTGGCTTTGACGTCGACATCAACGTCGACGTCGACGTCGCCACCTGCATTGTCCTAATTGCCAAAGGGACTGGACAGACAAATGAAATATGAATGTGTGCCTGGCAATGCCCTCTATATAAAGACAGAGCGAGGAGACAGACGAGGAGAGGGAACGAGTGAGTGAGTGAGGGAGATGCGTAGACCACACAATGAAACACACACGCTTAGAGTGGGCCGTGTCAAAGGTTAATTACGCATGCTGCAGCTCGTTTGCCTCTGCTCCGAAGCTGGTTATCCTTTGCTGTGCGTCCTTGGGAAGTCCGTAAATCGCTTAACGCACACTTTGGCCTTATGCTGAGTCTGTGTGTGTGTGCATGTGTGCGTGTGTGTTTGCTTAAGCCATTTCCGGTTCGATTTTAGCCAGAACGCTGAGTGCGGATGAGAGGACAAACATCTTTGTTTGGTTTCATATGCTAATCCTTTCGAGATGCGTCATAAATCATCCTCGTCCATGCGACACTGCCTCCACTTCCCTCCCCTTTAGTCTAGCAGACAGCGCCTCAATCGGAGTGGCATCAAGACGATGACAAAACTGCTCTCAGCCTCTACCAAACTTCAGCCATATTTTGTCTGACTTCAGTTTTCTATTATTGCTGAAGCCGAAGCTAAGGCTGATGCTAAGGCAACGTTGCTGCAATCTGCTGGGATTTGTGGTAGCCGCAATGACACAAAACAAAAGCAATAACAACATCATGAATATAACAAAAGCTAAAGGCTTCCCAGACTCGTAACGAAACTTGGCCTCAACCCCTCTTTGGCCTTTCTTTTCCTTTTCCTTTTCCACCTCCATCTCCCATCTCCAGCTGCAGCCAGGCATTGAAAAGTGTTTTTGTTTAATATGCAACGGCCAACTTAGCCATGTGTGTGGATGTGTATGTGTGTGTGTGTGTGTTGCAAGTTTTCTATCTGTGTCTGCAGACATTGGGAAAGCTCAGGTAAACCAGGTGAGCAGTCAACAGTTCATGCCCCTTCACAATTCTCTTGTTGTTATTGTTGTGAAATTGCCTCGCCAGCAACAACAACAACAAAAACAATCTCCCACATGGCCAGTGGGCAAATGCATTAACGAAAGTGCTGGGAGTTGAAGAGAGGGATGCAGAGGATGCAGAACAGTCTAGGGGGATGCAGCCAGCCAAGCTGAAGGTGATGTCTAAGTGCAGCAACCAGCAACAACAGCAGCAGCAAGGTAGTAGCCATGCATGGTATCAGCACTAAGAGATCATAATTCACATAACTCGGCTAATAATTCAGTTAAGTTGAAATGCGCAATATACTAGCAGCAAAAGCAACAATCCCCCAACACACAAAAACACACTCACTCACACACACACAACACGCACATGTATGTATGTAATTCAATGTGCTGCGCAACCTGGAACCAGTGAACATTGAATGTAAATTGATAACCGACCAACAAAAACATACTTTCAGGTATATCTTATAAATATAAATAGATTGCTAATTAAATTTAAATCACATCATACTTTGAGAGACCAACAAAATAAGCACAAGCATCCGTTGAATTATTTGGCAAAGCATGCTTTTAGGCAGCGACAAAAAATAAAATGTTGCTTTTAGTCACGCTGAGAAATGGCTGTCGAGAGGTTTTCCTGTACTTATTCTACTTACCATTTAATTGCAGGTCGGCGCACACGGTAAAACACGAAAGTTGGTCGTCCCCTACTTGAGAATCAATACAAGAATTTCACTTAAAATCTTCTCGGTTTGCATGTGAGTAACGTATCATTTAACAATAATAAGTGCAGCATACTTGTAGGCAGTATGCATAAAACAAAAGCCCTTGCCCGCAGCTCGTTTGATTCATGGCAAAATATTTACAGCATACTTTTAGGATCACTTAGAAACTCCATTAAGTCACAACAAAAGTTAAGCTTTTAAATTCTATGTCACACAACAACACATATGTACATATTGTAGTTCTTTCTATTCATACATATTGCAGTGTATGTTTACTTTTTAAATTTTGAAGTTTTGTTTAGAGATTTTGAACTGGTTCACAAGCACTCATAAGCAACTGGTTCATTTACCCAGTGCTGCACATGCCCAACTATGCGAGTCAGTTGAAGCATTGTTGCCACTTGCAACATGACCTTCGTATGTGGCAGGATTTGAGAATGCCACTGATACTACTGCTGCTGCTGTTGCTCCTGGCTGCTGGCTGCTGGCTGCTACTGGCTGCGGCTTGGCACCACTGCAGCAGTTTTAAAGGATTTTCAATGTTCTTGCAAATTAGTTAAATCCTCTGTGAATGTACAAGTGTGTGTGTGTGTGAGTGTGTGCATGAAAAAGTTTATTGTTTTTGGGGATAGAAGCTGCTACTGCAGCTTTTCCTAGCTGATGATGATGATGTTGCAGCATGTTTGTTACTCCTGCTGCTGCTGTTTCTGCTGTTGTTTGTGGTGTCCTGCCTTCTCTTTGCTGAAGCTTAAGCCTGGCATATGCTCTTCCCATTGTCTGTGTGTGTTCGCTTGCTTCTCTATACCCTTGCAGAGTGTATTGTAATTAAGTAACGTAATGTGCAATGCATTGAAAGAACCCATTTGATACTCCAAAGAGTCCATTTGATTTTCTGTCCATCAGCTTAAAAGCAAAGTTGCTTTTGCTCTAAATATTTTGACAACTGTCACAGGAATAATATATTCAAGATTGACATTCTAAAAAGACAACATTGCTCGACTCTCGATCATAAGAAATGTGCTTGCAAGTTGTAGTTAAACATTTCGAAATAATCTTGAAAGAACTTTTAGTTTAAAAAAAAGACTTTAATTATAGTAAATAATTAAACTTACAAGCTGACCATTAAAAAGGAACCTTACAATTAATTCTTTTGGTCAGCATTGAATGCATTTTATAATCTAAATCAACATTATGTACAGATATATATACGAGTATCAATATATATAAACTTCTTATAATTAGCATCAACTATTCAACATTTAATTCAGACAACAATTAGTGGAACTAATTTTATAAGACATACTTCTACGAAATTACAAATTTTGTTTAACGAAGCAACTTTCTTTTAAAGCTATTTTTTCTGCTATAATTTAGTTTACAAGTTGTGTAGTTAAACTAGATTTTCTAAAGTAATTTTCTTTATTTTTGTATACAAAATTGAAGCAAACTTGAATACTTTTCTTCAGACAGTCACAACTTTAGAGAAACTTAAAGTAAACTTATTAATTAACTCGTCAGAAATGCCGAAGAGCATTCAATATTCGACTCAACATTAAACTCAATTTCTTTCCCCCTTTTTTTTTTTGGTTTGCAGTTTTTGCAAATTGTTTGTAGAGCTTGCCAACTTGCAATGTGCATATTAAGTGAATTTTGTTTAATTAAAATAGACAATTAATGATTAAAGCCTGGCAACTGTGTGTGTGTGTGTGTGTGCGTGTGTGTATGTGTGTGTGTTGCAAATCAGATAGTGGAAATTGTTAGGCAGCAGCATCGAGTGTCGACTGTCGTCTGCTTTAACCAATTAGCATCGGCCTCGTAAATATGCCACACGCGGCGCCACAGCCCGATGCATCAATGAATGTGTCAATGATTAGTCAGCCGCTGTGGCACAATGGCAAATGATAGCGCAAATGTAAATGTTGCACTTAGGTAGCCCAACTGCAACTGCAACTGCAACAGCAGCTGTCCCAATGGAGCAACAATAACAAGCTAATGCAACTGCAATGCGAGGCACGAATGGGAGGCAAGGGCTGTGGCAAAGGCATGGCTATAATCAAGCGAATGGATGCCAATGGACAGCAAACACACACAGACACACTCGCCCATTGCACTTAATTTATTGTGACCAATATAACGTCAGAGGAGGATAAGCAAGAGCAAGGAGACAATGTTGCAACTCCAACTCCAACTCCAGCTCTAGCTGCAGCTTCAGCTTCCAGCGCCATCGGCAACAGCAGCAAGAGAAAGAGCAGCAGCAACATATCGCTTGGGGTTTTCGTTGGCCGCATGTAAATTGAAAATTATGGCAATGCGCAACAAGATTAGCCCACGTCAGGGTGCATGCCCCATGCCCCATGCCCCCCATCGCATCCTCCTCTGTATGTGTGTGTGTGTGTCTGTAACAAGTTCAAATGAATTTATTGATGTTGCCACGAGGAGGAAGCATGAGAAGCAGCAGTGTAAACTAAATGAATGAATGAACGAATAGCCAAATGAAGTTATGACTTAATGTATTCGAATCGCAACTCGCCACTCGCCACTCGCCACTCGCCACTCACTGTTAGCTGTTCGCTGCTAGATGCTGCCACATATTGTGGCAGGTTCGCTAAGGGCAAGCTAATGCAATCAACGCGGCAAATAAACCAAGTTCAAAGCAAGACTGCGAAATGAAAGACTGAAATTAAAAACCCAAAAAAATCAATTATGATGACTCACAATGCTGCTTGCCATGTATTGTGGCAAGTTGATGTGCACTGAAGTTGTAAGTTCTGAAAGGTGCAAATACAATTTTATAAATTTCAAGTTTGAAAACAATTTTAATTTTTTTTAAAGTTAATTCACGAAGATTAAAACAAAACAATATATGGGTAATTCTTTGGTAATAAAAAAATAAATCTAGCTCTTGATTAGCACTTTAATTTGAGATAAGAATAATATATGAAACTATTTTTCTGTTGTAAGAAAATTGCAAAAAAAAATAACGAATTTGTACGCAAACCAAAAAATTAACGAATTTATTTATTTAATCGTAAAACTGAAAAAGTTAACAAAATCAATTTTAGCTCTAAATATTATATAATGCTTATCCAGAGCTATAAGAATAACCTTTTCTTATTTTTATTTTTAAAATTGTTTTAGTTTATGTGTTTTTTTCACTGTAGAATTACCCATACTACATTAATTACTTATTTTATTTGAAAATTATGAAGATTTTTCATTTCTATTTTTATAAATTCATAAAATTCAAGAAAACTACATACAAAAAAAAATGTAAAATTCTTTTTTAAAAAGGTATAACCAGAATTCTAGATAAAAAATTGAAGTTAAACATTACTTCAAATACTTGCCTAGATTTGTGATCTTCCTTTTGAATTTGAAGCATAATAGAACTTTAAATTATGATCTTGCTTCTGAACTTTAAGTGGTATATTACCTTAAATTAATTGAAATTCGAAATTTTTGATCTTCTTTTTGAACTTGAAGCTGAATAGAGCTTTAAATTAGTTTCAATGAACACAAATAATTACTTGCCAATCATAAGCAAACGTGCTTCTAAAGCATTTAAAATTATTTTTAGCTATGAGTTTTAAATATAAAAACCCCTTGCCACAATTTTGCCAGTCTATTAAGCTTTAAGTGGCAAGAAGTCAGCTGTTTGAACATTCTGCCAGACTTGCATAGATACCTGATATTTCAGCCATATTTCAGCTGTCAGTTTGTCCAACTGTCAGCAGCACAGCTCGCTCTGCTCTCCCCTCTAGCCTCTACCCTCTCCCCGCTCTCTCTCTCTCTCTTCACTCCCGCGATGACTGACACTCGCCTTCCACAGTTGCCTCTCGAGGATTTTTCTGCTGCTGCGCCATTTTGACACAGAATCCGACACTCATCCAATAGACGATGAAACGAAGGATGCGGATGAGCACATGGCCTGTGGATGAGAGAGTATGAGAATGAGGATGACGATGAGGATGTGAATGTGAATGTGGATGTAGATGTGAATTGGAATGAATGCTGAGCAAAGATGTGGACAAGTGTTTGGCGTTCATTGGCGCAGCAGAAGCAGCAGCTGAAGCACTCATCCTCGCCATGGACAGATGAGCAGAGGATGAACACTTGGGCAGTTTTTGGGTGGGATCCGAGTGCAGCAGAAGCAGCAGCAGCAAAAGTTTTGCAGCTTTGCCTTATTATGCAAATGTCCCCGCACCGAATTGAGAAGGAGCTCCTCAGTTGCAGCATAAGCTGCATGCCAACGTCATCGATTTATAAGTTATGCAAGAGAGCCCATCACTCTTTCCCCCTCTCCCTTTCCCTCTTCACCCGTGTCCCAATCTCATCGGCATTGCTCTTCAGAGAATCGACTGTTTGACTACTTTGTAAGCAATGGTTTACTGTTGTACTTGCCACTTGCCACTTGCCACTTGCCACTTCTGCCTTTTGCTGACTGCAATCACAATTCTCTATTCTTGATTTTTATTTTCTGTTTTTTTTTTTCATTTTTTTCATCTTCATACATTTTTCTGATTTTTTTTTTTTTTGCTTTTGTTTTTTGTGTTTACCAGAATCAATCTTTTGGCCACGGCTCTCGCTCAGTTTCCAATTAGAGTTCAGGTTTTCCCAATCCCAATTGCGGCAGATGCAGCTGCTGATTGGTTGCACACAAACAAAAAGCTGCATATAAACAATAACAACACCAATAACTACGACTACAATAACAGTAACAACAATAACAATGTATATCAATGTGCATATCTTTTTACAATGTGATTTTTAATCAAAGTTTTTTCCTTGTGCCCGCCACAGTCGTCGGGGCAGTTAGAAAAACTGCGAAAAACACGCCAAAAGAAAATCTATTTCATTTCGCATTTCAATGTGCCCTCTGAAATTGGGTAAGTGAAAAGCTGCGCAAGAATTCCAACCAAAACGACTGCAAAATACTCTTTGTTTTATTGATAGGTGTTATGTTTACACCAACAATCGGTAGATGGCGACAGTGCAAGTTGATCGCAGCCACTTCGTAAATTATATTTGCGAAACTATTTCGAACTCTTATCAGCTGTAAGCAATTCCAATTAGCATTTAAGAATACGATAGATAGTCGATAGATGGCGCCAATGTGCTGTCAGCTGCTTCATAACAAATTTTGTAGCCTGGATTAAAAGCTCGAAGGTGACTTTTATTAAAATACACTTTATTTAATGTAATAAATAATAATATTTATTTAAATTAAATGTATATTATATGATTAGACTAAAATCTATGTCTACCTGCCATAGAATAACCGCTACTTGCTCTCTTTTCAACTCCATCATCTAGATCTTTCACTCTGGCAACTCTCAAGCAGCGCTGCGCTTCGATAGTGAAAGCTCTTGCTGGTTACGCACCGATAGCAGCTCACAACTCACATGCAAAGCTGCGAGCGAGCCAAAGCTTTGCGTTAAAGCTTACGCGCGTATGTATTTGAGATCGTTGGATCCCCGTCGACTTCCATACACACACACATACAAAACGATATATTGGAACTTTTCGAAGTTCGAGCGACAACTTTGCTTACGCTAGTGCTCAGTCGGTTTTAGTTCTGTCGGAGTAAAGCAGCAACGTTCGCAAGTGGAACGTCAAGATAGAAACGTAAGCCCCAAAAGCAAACAAGAAAAAAAATCAAACACACACACATAAGCGAACAGCAAAAAAAGTAATTTAGATGCAGTTTTAAAATTTAATAATACTATAAAAAACATAAGCGCAGGCTTACAACTTGATTAGGTGAAGCGGCGAAAGAAAGTGAAAAAAAAACAAGAGATGGAGAAAAAAGCTTGCATTTTGCATGCGTATTAGATAATGAATGCAACACTGCAGAGCCAAAAGCAAACAGAGGAAAAAACACATAACAACTGTACGACGAGAAAACATTAAAGTGCGCATAAAAAACACAGAAAAAATACGGAATGAAAAAACTACAATTTGTTGAGTGAAAAAATAGTTGCACAGTCAGCTGACCTTCCGCTCGCGCCCTCCCCAATCGTGGGTCTTGTGATCTTAGGCTTAATAAGTCTGCCCACCCCAAATTGACAATAGCAATTTTTTTTAATTCGGTTTATTGTTGGAGCTGCTCAACATTAAGGCCGAATGCAAAATTCAATATGGTGGCGCACTTGTAGTTAGTTCTGCATTTTTCCATTTGTCAGCTGACAACATGACAGTAGTCTTGTGATCAACGTCAAAAGCCAATTGTCAAATATTCGAGTTCGAAAAAGAGAGCGAGTGTGAGTGAGAGCGAGAGTGAGCGAACGTTCGTAGAGTTTGCTGAGCGCAGCTCAACGCTACGCTCACTCTCCGCTCTCTGAAACTCTTACTCTCCCCTTAGTTAACTAGATAACAAAACTGGAATCGCCCGCATTTTTTTTTTGCTGCTCGTAATTCGAATATACGAAATTAAAAGAAAGAAAAAATAATAAAAATACGTCTAGCAACTGATAGTTATTGTGCAAACTGATTTAGGCTGGTAGAGTTTAGTTTTCTTAAACTTAGTTACTAGTACTCTTCTCTCTCTTTAATTAAAAGTTATCAATGTCATGGAAATCGCTTTTCGAACTCGCGCAAAGCTCTGTCACGTGAAATAAAAGCTCTGCTTATTAACTTTTATTCATTCAACTGGCATAATTTTGCTGAATAGTTAAAAAAAATACGAACACTGAATTACGTTGCTTGCAAACGAAATTAAGCAAAATTTAAAACAAAAAAAGTGTATATAGATATCTGTGTGTAATCAAATAAAAGTTAGTTTCTTAACCTATATGGGGGAGTTGCCAAACTATACTACTATTAGCAGCGTGCGCCTTACATTAACCTGTTGTCAGCTGACAGTGATAAGAAATTTTTCAACACATTCAAATGCGAGTGTAAAGTGAAAACTCTTTAGTCCGAACTGAATATCTTATTAATAGTGCCCGCTAAGCGGTTTTCACTGCATTTAGCGTAAAATTACCTTGTCTTAAACAATCCTTAATATTTACTTACAGTTGTAGTGCCAAAATATAAAACAAAATGTCCAACTTGAAGCGTTTCGATGACGAGGAGCGTGAGTCCAAATATGGCCGCGTCTTCGCTGTGTCTGGCCCTGGTGAGTAGCCTTCAACACCGGCTCCACAACTACATCTTAGCTAACTATTTCGTCACTACTCCTCGCAGTCGTCACCGCCGAGGCTATGTCCGGCTCTGCTATGTACGAGCTGGTGCGTGTCGGCTACTATGAGCTGGTGGGTGAGATCATTCGTCTGGAAGGTGACATGGCCACCATTCAGGTGTACGAGGAAACCTCCGGTGTCACTGTCGGCGATCCCGTGCTGCGCACTGGCAAGCCTCTATCCGTGGAGTTGGGTCCCGGTATTATGGGCAGCATTTTTGATGGTATCCAGCGTCCATTGAAGGACATTAACGAGCTCACCGAATCCATCTACATTCCCAAGGGTGTCAACGTGCCATCTCTGTCCCGTGTGGCCAGCTGGGAATTCAATCCCCTCAACGTTAAGGTCGGCTCTCACATCACCGGAGGTGATCTCTATGGTCTGGTCCATGAGAACACCCTGGTTAAGCACAAGATGATTGTCAACCCACGTGCCAAGGGTACAGTGCGTTACATTGCCCCCTCGGGCAACTACAAAGTCGATGATGTTGTCCTCGAGACTGAGTTCGATGGCGAGATCACCAAGCACACTATGTTGCAAGTGTGGCCTGTGCGTCAGCCACGTCCCGTCACCGAGAAGCTGCCCGCCAATCATCCCCTGTTGACCGGCCAGCGTGTGCTCGACTCTCTGTTCCCTTGTGTCCAGGGTGGTACCACCGCCATTCCCGGTGCCTTCGGTTGTGGCAAGACTGTCATCTCCCAGGTATGTCAGCCACCCTTTTGCCTCTATTTACAACTGTCACTCATTTCAAACACTTTTCACAGGCCCTGTCCAAGTACTCCAACTCAGATGTCATCATCTACGTCGGTTGCGGCGAGCGTGGTAATGAGATGTCTGAGGTATTGCGTGATTTCCCCGAGCTGTCTGTTGAAATCGATGGCGTCACCGAGTCCATCATGAAGCGTACCGCGCTGGTGGCCAACACCTCTAACATGCCTGTCGCTGCTCGTGAAGCTTCCATCTACACTGGTATCACGCTGTCCGAATACTTCCGTGATATGGGTTACAACGTCTCCATGATGGCTGATTCCACCTCCCGTTGGGCCGAAGCCTTGCGTGAAATTTCTGGGCGTCTCGCTGAAATGCCTGCCGATTCCGGTTATCCAGCCTATTTGGGTGCCCGTCTCGCCTCCTTCTACGAGCGTGCCGGTCGTGTCAAGTGCTTGGGTAACCCTGAGCGTGAGGGTTCCGTCTCCATTGTCGGTGCTGTCTCGCCACCTGGTGGTGATTTCTCTGATCCCGTCACCTCCGCCACTTTGGGTATTGTCCAGGTGTTCTGGGGTTTGGACAAGAAGCTGGCTCAGCGCAAACATTTCCCCTCCATCAACTGGCTCATCTCGTACTCGAAGTACATGCGTGCTCTGGATGATTTCTATGACAAGAACTTCCCCGAGTTTGTGCCCCTGCGTACCAAGGTCAAGGAGATCCTGCAGGAGGAAGAGGATCTGTCCGAAATCGTGCAGTTGGTCGGCAAGGCCTCGCTGGCTGAGACCGACAAGATCACCCTTGAGGTGGCCAAGCTGCTGAAGGATGATTTCTTGCAACAGAACTCCTACTCGTCGTACGATCGTTTCTGCCCCTTCTACAAGACCGTCGGCATGTTGAAGAACATCATCGACTTCTACGATATGGCTCGTCACTCTGTGGAGTCGACGGCTCAGTCCGAGAACAAGATCACCTGGAATGTTATCCGTGAGGCTATGGGCAACATTATGTACCAGCTGTCGTCCATGAAGTTCAAGGTATGTTTTAAATACTACTTGGGTTTTCTTTAGGCAACAAACATTATATATTTTTTCTTTAATTTACTTTCAAGGATCCCGTCAAGGATGGTGAGGCCAAGATCAAGGCTGACTTCGAGCAACTGCATGAAGATTTGCAGCAGGCCTTCAGAAATTTGGAGGATTAGAGCGCATTGGCCGTACTTTTACACCCTAATCTTATATTGTTATGTAGTTAACTTTTAAATATGGCAACAACAAAAACACGTTCATATTGCTGCGTACAGTTCCGTCAAAAAATAATTCCGTGCAACAAAAGAAGATTCCACAAAAAAAAAAAAAGATAGTGAAAAAAATTTAACGAGAGAAAAAAACAAGAATTGAAATGAAATTACTACTATTGTTAACATTCCTCTTCTAAAATAGCCTGCGAGCTGAAAACATTCCGGTCTGCGGTTGCTATACAACTTCTTTTCCATCTACTCCTTCAACCCCCAAATGGCCATGCTCAAAGAACAGCAACAACAACGTTATTAACGTCCTTTTATGTACTTCCATACACATACACTCGCACAAACACACACACACACATACGCAAATACAAATGCATGCATAGTATTATTGTTTAATGAATGGAAATTCTTTTGTTTATTTGTGAAAAAAAGTCATATTTTCTCTTTGTTTGTTTGTTTGTTAAACTTATGTAAATATTTAAAGTATGAAATATTAAATGTACGAATAAAGTGCAAACAACAAATACATTTAATGTAATTGAAAGTCAAATGGCTTTTCACTATTTCTCCTTCTAATCACACACACATCTCCAAGACGAAGAGTGACCCTCCAACATTTTCCCCCATTCTGGACTCTTACTTATGGATTGCCTGCAGCTGCAGTAATGAAAGTCAAGTTGTGCAAATATTCATCACGTGATTATGAGGAATTCATATAAAGGGCGAAAATAACTAATTAAATGGCTGCTCTCTCACTATCTTAAAATGAAAACCAAGAAACCATTAACAACAATAAATATGAGTGTTGCAATGAAAACTGTTGAATTTATAATTATTGTAATTTCTTTGTATAACTATGATAACTTGATAACTATGAGAATTCGTGATTGTATTGTTAATTCGTGATAAGAAAAAACCCGTTTTCTAGGAAGGAAACATAGGGAGAAGACTGCAATTTCATCTAACATATTTCACCAATTTGCGTTACATAATATTATGTACATATATTGCAACAAATATCTTTTAATCGACAATTATGTCTCCTCACAATGTAATTTTACAACGTTTTTTTATTTCACCCAGAAAATCAGGTAATATTTTTAAATTCTGACAACAAACATATATTCTTTATATTTATATTCAATTTTCTTTTATAGGAAAACAACTATAATCAATTCGTGTAACTAAATTATTCGTCGTTGTCAATTGAAGAAGACCCCAAATCGCGTAATGGATAAACCCTTGTGTCAATGCTCAAATAAGAATTTCTGTCGAAAGCCTCAAACGAAACCAGAGAAGTCTGAAAAGGAGAAGCAAAAAGAAAAGGAAAGAGAACGAGAACGGGAAGAAAAGGACAAGATGGCGAAATCAGCACTACTGGAAAAAAAGCCATCGATAAATATCAGAGAGAAAACGGAGGAACTGGAGTATGTCCCCACAATGCGACTGGATGGCACCACAAACACTTCCTTCATCAGTGATACCTCGATTCATACTTCGGAGCAAGCCACACAAGGATCCACGGTCAGGATGCGTGAGACTTTCGAATCGAGGCGCTTCACCTCACGATCGGTGACATTAGTTGAGTCCCGAGATCCCGACTATCTAAGAGGTCGTGTGTTCGGTGTCTCTGGCCCTGTGGTCAATGCTGAGAAGATGGCCGGCTCTGCGATGTATGAGTTGGTGCGTGTGGGACACTTTCATCTGGTGGGCGAGATCATACGCTTGGAGGGCGATATGGCCACTATACAGGTGTATGAGGAAACCTCTGGCGTCAGCGTGGGCGATCCTGTCTATCAAACGGGAAAACCTCTGTCCGTGGAGCTGGGTCCCGGCATCATGGGCAGCATTTTCGATGGTATTCAGCGACCATTGCGCGCAATTAACGAGCTGACCAATTCCATCTATGTACCCAAAGGCGTCGATGTGAAGAGTCTGTCGCGTACCATTGATTATCCATTTGAGCCGGCTAAGTTAAAAATCGGTGATCTCATCACTGGCGGTGATATCTATGGCTATGTGAAGGAGAATTGCATGGTGGAGCATCGCTTGATGCTTCAACCTCGTACGCAGGGCAGAATCACCTGGATTGCACCACCTGGCGATTACAATGTGGATGAAGTCGTTATCGAAACGGAATTCAATGATCACGTCACCACTCATTCCATGCTGCAGGTGTGGCCAGTGCGCAAAAGTCGTCCAGTTGTTGAGAAACTGCCCGGCGTAAATCCGCTGCTAACTGGCCAGCGAGTGCTCGACGCCTTTTTCCCCTGCGTCCAGGGTGGCACCACAGCCATTCCAGGTGCCTTTGGCTGCGGAAAAACTGTCATCTCCCAGGTAAGATTAGCTCTAGCTGCAACTGAACTTTTTAGCTAATCTTGTTTCTGTCTGCTTCACAGACGTTATCAAAGTACTCAAATTCCGATGTTATCGTCTACGTTGGTTGCGGCGAACGTGGCAATGAGATGTCCGAAGTACTGCGTGATTTTCCCGAGCTTACCATCGAAATTAATGGTACCCAGGAGTCGATCATGAAGCGCACAGCGCTGGTGGCCAACACCTCTAACATGCCGGTGGCTGCTCGAGAAGCTTCCATCTACACTGGCATCACGATATCCGAGTACTTTCGTGACATGGGCTACCACGTCTCTATGATGGCGGACTCCACCTCCCGTTGGGCTGAGGCATTGAGAGAGATCTCTGGTCGACTCGCTGAGATGCCTGCTGATGCCGGCTATCCCGCCTATCTGGGTGCTCGTCTTGCTTCCTTCTACGAGCGTGCTGGTCTCACCAAATGCCTGGGCAGCCCTGATCGCGAGGGATCCGTGTCGATTGTAGGTGCTGTGTCGCCTCCCGGTGGTGATTTCTCTGATCCCGTCACCTCTGCCACGCTGAGCATTGTGCAAGTGTTCTGGGGTCTCGACAAGAAGCTGGCGCAACGCAAGCACTTTCCCTCTGTCAATTGGCTGCAATCGTACTCCAAATATATTCGTGCCCTCGATAGCTACTACGAGGAGGAGAGTCCCGAGTTTGTAGAGCTGCGTGCCCTGGCCAAGCAGGTGCTGCAAGAAGAGGAGGACTTGGCCGAAATCGTGCAGCTGGTGGGAAAAACATCGCTCAATGAATCCGACAAGATTACGCTCGAGGTGGCTCGAATGCTGAAGGATGATTTCCTGCAGCAGAACTCGTACAGCGTCTACGATTGCTACTGTCCATTCTACAAGACTGTGGGCATGCTGAAGAACATGATGGCGTTCTACAGTTTTGCCCTGCAAGCCGTGGAGCACACAGCTGGGCAGGAGGCTCACGTCACCTGGGGTCTTATCCGTGAACGCTGCGCCCAAATGCTTTATGATTTGGGCACCATGAAGTTCCTTAATCCCAAAGACGGCAGGGAAGCCGTTGAGGAGAAGCTAGAGCAGCTATATAATGTTGTTATCAAATCTCTACAGGATCTCGAAGACAATGTAGCGGCTTATGTTTAATTGAATTTCATAGGCGCTAAGAATGTGATGCTCTTAGAAATCTATTGTAATAATTTAGTGTAACTTTTAGTGTATTATTGAAGTAATATTGCTCATTATCCAAAAATCAAATTGAGCTATAAATATTTATGTCTTTACTATTGATAATGTATGTAGTTGTTGCTCCTAGTCACATAGAAATAAAAAAATGTTGCCTATCGTAAAGGCGCAAAATACATTTACATTTATTCGATTTTTATCCATAACTCGATCAAATCCTTAAGGATAGTTAAAGTATACACTTTTTTGTAATCGGGATCTCTTGAATTACAGAATGTCATTCAAGGATTTTAAGGATATTCCAAAAAAAAAAATTCTCATTTTTTTTCAAGGGTAAGTACAGAAAATATTCTAAAATTGCGGAAAATCCGCGGTATCTTGGACATTTGAAGGACGATCGGGATGTCCTTTGGCGCAGTAATAGGCCTAGTCAATATAAACTGATTGGTGCATTCAAAAGGACGAAAGTCCTGCAAACAGCCGTGTTACAAGGACCTTTTTCTATATACAAAATAGCTATTATCTCGGCCGTATCCTGTCTGATCCTTGCGAGTCCTGTGTCAAACAAGGGATATCGATGAGACCTATCATCCTGCCAAAGGACATTCAAATTGTTCATGCGGTTCTCGAGATATCCTGCAATTTGTGATTTTGACATACTTTTCTTGGTTCTGAGACTGAAAAATTACGAGTGTTCGATTCTTAGATGACATCATGTTTTTTTGATGCCAATCGATAGAGTGGGTCCTTGCGATCCTAGCAATGTGTGTCCTTTGAAAATGTGTCTGGAAATGGCCGAAATATAACTATTTTATTGAACTAAGTACTTTGTATGGGGGCCCCTAAAAGTATGCAATGGAATCGAAAAATGCTGACATAATTTTCGTTTTTTGGTCATAACTCTGCCAAATCCTTAAGGATCTGACAAGGACGCACTTTTTTTTAAATAAGAGTGACCAGATCTTTTAAAATAAAGGATATTCAATTTTTGTAAGAGGTAGGCATAGCAAAAAGGACAAATTGAAGGACGATCGTGATGTCCTTTGGCATGAGGATACCTCTAATCAATACAAACTGACTGACATACCAAAAAGGACGAATATCCTGAAAACAGCTGAGTTAAAAGGACTTTTTTTGTGTACGGCAAATTGGGTATATCTCTGCCGAATCCTGCCCGATCCTTGAGAGTCCTGTACCAATCGAAAGATAATTATGATGCCAATCATTATTAACAATAGGTGGTCTTTGAATATGCGGCAGGATGTGGCCAAACTATGATTAATTTGGTATTGTATGTGTGCCCCTAAAAGTATGAAATAAAAACGAATTATACGGTGGAGGATAAAATCCGTTGTTAATTTAAATTTCAAAAAGAGTTAATATAGAACTCATTACTTAAATACTTTGATGTAGTCGCTAAAGTTTCAAAAGAGGCAATTCATGAAGTGAAATACCAGGCGACCATAAATCAGCAGCAAGCAGTAATACGGAAAGTCAACAGCACCACGTGCTCCCGCTCTAAGAGAATCGCAGAGTTCTCAGATGCTGCAGGGTGAATCCACTTACTAATTTATTATGTTGCCCTGGTGAGAAATCGGTTCAAAAATTGAAATTTTCTTAAATTCTACCAGGCGCACAGAAGTGACTAGAAGGTAACTGTAGACAAATTCACTTGCGCCAAGTTCTGACCAATCAGATGCAAGCTCTCACACTCCCTCTCTTAGGATCCACACTCAAATGAAAGCTTTCGGGGTCCCACTCTTAGGATCCACATAGAAGAGCACGCTCTCAGAAAAATTGACCAATGGCAGCAGGGCAAATTTGACTCCATTTCTAGATCAATACACTTGCTACTCTATTATGTTCGCCTGGTATTACAGTTGCTTCACAAGGTTTTTTTCAAGGAATCTCGTCGAGATTGTTGTTGTTATTATTTGGAACAACGTATTGTAATCGATTAGCTGTCATTAAACAAGCGTTGTTTAACTGAAATTAAATACTTACCATACTTACGCTGTTCTGATCCATATTGTACGTTATTCATATGTTGACTTTATGTTTGCTCATCTTTTGTTAGATGTTTTTAGTTTTCAAGAGTGTAAACAAAATTGTTTTGTTATGCTTTAGTTATTTATACAAACTAAAATAATTTCTAGATTAACTTAAATTAATTATGGTTATCTTCAATTAATATTTCCGCTTCGCTTTGATCTGCCAAGACGTCGCGTCCGCTCATTAGCTTTTGCTTGCGAGTGCAACACCGAATTGCAAAAGTGATTTTAGTATTTTTGTTGCGTTGCAACTTCAACCGCATCCTTCCGTTTGCATAAAAGTCTGAGAGATATTTAATCCTTTTTTGCCAAATGTTCGGCAAATTCGTTGGATAATTTTCGCCACGCCAGGCAAATGTCGACGAAATTCGTTGATTTATACGAAAAGTTTGTTAATGCGCTCAAAAAGCAGCAGAAGCAGCATCAGCAACAGCGGCAGCTTTGGCTTTAGCTTTAGCTTTAGCTATTGCTATGGTTGAAACACGCCCCCGAAACTCAGCCACAATTTCCGCAGCGCACCGAAAATTTGCCAAACCGACGTCAACCCTGAAGCGAACAAAAATGCAGAGATCGATTTCGATTCAATTAGTGGAAATTAAATGTAAGTATACTCAGACACACACACACATGCACATACATATATTTTTGTTGCAATGCATTCGTATTTGTACGTTTGACTTTGTCGATAAGCTGTGTGGTGGGAGGGTGACGGTGAGGGTGAGGGTGAGGGTGAGGGGCGAAAGGCATTGCGATGATTACATTTCCGCACTCAGCGCTCAGCTCGGCACCGCAGCCAAGTAACCAACTCAGCCATAAAATGAGCGCAGCAGCAGCAGCAGAAAAAAAAACCAATGACGACGACGACGATGAGAATCAAGCCAAAAATCAGTTCAATTGCAAATTGAAAATCCCCTTACAACTTCCGTTTCCGCAAGAGAGCGAGAGAGAGAGGCAGAGAGGGAGGGAGGGAGTAGGTCGCTCAGCTGCCATGACAAACGTGGCGTATGAGCAATGCACACTAATTGGCCGCCGTTCGATGCCGTTTGCCGTTTCGGTTGCCACTGTCAGTGGCATTTGCGAGCTGCCACCAGCCACCATACGAAAACTACCACACTGCCACCCGCACCTTCCCTCCGCCCCTCCATCACCCACATAACCAGTCAACCACTCAGTTCAGCTGCCATTTTGAGTTGCCAGTTGGCAGCTTTTGGCTTAAAACCGGAGTTGCTGGCGTAATTCAGACCGGGTCGCAGGCAGGGTCGCAGCCTCGGCTCAACTCGATGCAAAGTAGAGAGCGAGAGTTGAGATACCAAGAAGAAGAGAAGAAGTGAGAGAGAGAGAAAGGGAGAGAGAGAGAGGGTTATTGCATAATTTGAAGGAGTTAAGCCATTGAGCTTTAATGCAAAATTTCAATTGAACGTCAAACAGTCAATTCGCTTTAGCGGCGATAATCGTAAAAGGATAATGGCGCTAAAAGCGCATAAAAAGGCAGCCAAAAGGAGTCAGCACTCCCCATAGAATGAAACAGAAAGAAAAAGACTCACTTGCAGCCAGTAGCTAGCGTGTGTGTGTGTGTGTGTGCGTGTGTGTGTGCGTGTGTTTGTTTGTGTTTGTGTTTGCGTGGCGTCTGTTATAGCCGCTGTTTGGCATAAGTGTGCACTCAATTAAAGGATATATTCGGGCGCTAGCTAACGGCCGCTTCATCTTTTTTGCCTGCCTATATAAAGACTAGGCACATCACACACACACACACACATACATCTCTTGGGAGTGAGTGTCAAAAAAGATTGTGACAGAGCAGCACAACTCGTAAGCTGCTGGAGAAGCAAATAAGGAAAATAAATAGCATAGGATTGTAAGCAAAAAAAAAAACATAAACTATTTGCATAGTCGAAATTTAAATATCCTACCGAAAACATATCCTACAAAAAAGTAATCACATTGGAGATATTTCATGTTCGAGACTTAGAAAACTTTATTGATGTTAAAACAGAATTAAATAAAAGTATTTTATAGATAAGCTTGCTCAATTTATGTTTAAAAGTTCAACACTAAATTGAAAAGTATTAAGAGTTTTACTGCTATTAATTCTCTTTACCTATAACTTAAACTACAATCAAGTCCAAACTTTTTGAAAGTTAACATAGTAATTTTGAGAGTTATAAATGATTTCGATTTATGTTTATTTTAAGTATTTTATAAATTACAGTTTTCAATAAAGTTGATTTTATTAGTGTTAAAAGAGTTGAACTGAATATTCAACTGAAAAGTAAAGATAGTTCTAAGATTGTTAAAAATAAATGTTTGAATATTATTTCGATTTGAAAAGTATTCAACTAAATGGAAGACTGCAAAGTTGGCTAATAAATATTTGAGATGATAATTATTTGTTCGCCAACTTTGCTGCATTCTATTTAGTGCATTCATGTGAAATTATCAAGCAAATTTATTGCAGTGTAGCAATGACAATAAAAGTCCTTTGCAGGCTGCATTGCAATAACAAAGAAGTGAACTCCCTCATATGTGACTGTTGACTGGTTGTTCTTTGCGAGCTTGTCCCATGTATATTGTTGTTGTTTTGTGTTGCCGCAAGGCCAAATGGTTATCATAAGCAGACGTCAAGGACAAGAGCGTTAGCGTCTTTAGCTGCCATTTTGGGGGCAACTTAATTTGCAACTTATACGCAAAAGCCTTTTGATTCTGTTATTTTTCGAGCTGGCGCTGCAAAAGTCTTGATTCCCTCTCCCTCTCTACCTCGCTCTCTCTTTCTCTCACTCTGTCGCTTTGCATGTTGACCCATGTTGTTGTTGTTTGTGCTTGATGACGATATGTCCTTTTACGCAGATTTATAACGCCTGCAGTTATTTGGCAAAGTTAAGCGAACCCTTTTCTTTATTTTTTCTCGTTTTTTGTTCTCTTCTTCTTTGGCGTTTTTAGGCCTGCTTTCTTACGCTTGGCTCTACTTAGTTTTGTATGCAAAAGGGTCCTGTCGCTCATTGTCCTTTTTGGCCACAGTTACAGCTCTGGTTCTTGTTCTGGTTCTGGCTTCGCTGCTCTTCTCGTTGTTGTTGTTGTTGTTTGATATACTTCTGATTAAGGGAATTTAAATTAAGCCTATGCAAATGCGCCTCCAGCTGTTTTTGTGTGCTCTGGTTGTTCCTTCTTATTGTTGCTCCTGTTGTCGCTTTCGCTGTTGTTGCAACGCGCGTGTATCCTGTTTCAAGTGCTTCCCCTACCCTCCTTCTCTCTGTTCACTTTCTGTCTCAACATATTAACGCCACTTTACTGCTCTGACCAACAAGACACGCCCACAAGCCCAAGCAACATATGCTTAGGAAACTGTCACATTTTTATGAGTCTGCAATCGCATTAAACATTATTAGCTTCAATTCTCTGACACCATAAATGTTGTATGCATAAAGTACAATTCTTGTACACACACATACAAAATGAATATCTACGTATTCCACATTTAAAACTACAATTTATATAGGGCAGTTGAATTTTAGTTCAATTGCAGAATACATTTTAAAGATCTTGCAAAATATGTTAAAAAACTTTTATATGTATTAAGGTGTATAACTTCTTCTTCTAAACTTAACTTAGGAATATTTCTACTACCCAACATTAGTTAAAGAGTTTTCTTGAATTTAAAACTCATATTAAACACTAAACTATCCTCAATGATATTGATTAATAAGTTAAAATTATAAACAAGTATGACTCAAAATTACAACTTACAAAATGTGTCCTATACAAATTTTTTACTAACTGAACATTTTCATACATAAACATATCAATACATTATAAATTTCAATGTATAGTTAAGTGTACAGATATAAAAACGTGTTAAACTTTTATCACCATCGAAATTTACGAAAAATTGTTCGAAAGTTTCACAGTAAAAGTATGTGTATAAAATTAAATATTAACTCACGCTGAAAAAAGGTTTTCATACTTTTCAGCGGAAACTAAATGCATAATGAGTTTTAAAAAAAATGCTTCCAAGAGCTCAATTAACATATGAAACACTTATTAGAATACTTTATATAATCAATAATACATATTATACATATGATCTATACATATACCATATATATATGTACATATATATCACATTACAATGCGAGTGCTTGCATAATAAAATACATAACTTTTTACATACATGCTCACCCACTAGCAACACCTATTCACAAATAATATTCACACACACGCTTCGTAACATATTCACGCCATGCACACACACACACACACAGAACAGACACCCACACACAGTGGCTCCATTGAGAAAGTTTAACCATAAAAATTAGGTCGGTTGCCACTGTTGCTTTTGCTTGCGCCTCTTTGTGGCATGGGGCAAGTAGGTCCCATCGTGCCACAACACACAACTGGCCTATCTAAAGATGAAGCTGCCTCACAGCTTCAGATTCAAGCTTCATTCACTCATCGCGTCCCTTCATAGACTGTGCTGTCTGCTCGCCATGCAGATAATGAAATTGTTGAGCAGAGTACATCGAAAAAAAGAGAAGAAAACCGACAAAAAAAAATTGAGAATGAAAACAGAGAAAAGTTTCGCGTTCTGTTCATCAGGCGAGGCAAACATTTTAAATACAAAAGGATATGCGTGGGCAGACGGCAATTCCCAGCACACAGAGCACTGAACACTGAGTGCTCCTCTCGGTCTCGGTCTCGGTCTTGGTCCTGTGCCGTCGATCCTTGCCGTCGCCTCGCCGCAGTGACATTGACGAAACGCTCGAAATTTACTGTACTCCACTCCAGCCGCATTCCTCCTTCTTCTTCTGCCCCCTCCTCATTCCCTTTGGTAGAAGTTCTTTTTATGCTTTGTTACTTTGCGGTTGCTTCTTCAGTTCGTTTTGCGTCCTGTGCTCGACGTTTCCCGGTTTTCGTCATTGTTGTGTTTACTTATCCCTGTCGAAAAATTTTTTGGCGAAAACTCATTGAAGCGCGCGTCCTTGATGCGGTACTAAGGGAGGAAGGGAGAAAGGGGGAGGGAGGATGGAGTCTACGATTCTAGCGTGGCAGCGACTGCATTTAGTCAAAAGTGATTGAAAAGGCATTTTGTTATAATGCCAACTTAATGACAACGAAATTACAGCAAAAGCCAAGCCAACGACATCAACAACAGCAACAACAAGAACACCAACAATGGCTGTAAGCAGAAGAAGCAGAGGGAAAGCAGCAACCCACGCGATGCTCAGCTAAATGAGTTTCAAATACTTTGAGACCAGCTAAAAGTTGTTCTCCACTGCGTATACGTAACATGCGGCAATGAGTAAATAGATACATTTATCCCCCGTACATTTGAGGGCCATAGCTACACTATATTTATTAACAGATTCTTTCTCTTCCCTGCCATCAATCAAGTTCCCAATAGTTGCAGCGAGTTTATTAAACTTTTTCATACACTTTTAATGATACGTTCGCAAAGTTTACATTGAATTACATTCCAATTACACCCACAAGTTGTACGCACATTACATTTAAATCTTTGTCTATTTTTAACTGCAGCAAATCCCCAAGAAGAAGCTGCCACCTACGCGTGTGGCAGGTACGACAACAATTAAATTGTTTACGTGTCAGCAAATTTATGAATGATTAGGAAAAGTTGTCGCGAGCATCTCGTTTGCTTTTCTCTCTCTCTCTCTCTTTCTCTCAGTGGATAAGCTAATAAGAGCAGGACTTTAAAACAGAAATAGCACTGTGCAGCACAGTTGCTGCGGAATTTGTGTAAATAAAAAGAAATAAAATACAAGAGAACACATAAAAGAAATCTCGAATATAGAAAAAAACTGTCAAATATGCTCCATTTAGATGACACAATTTCAATCGTATGTATATAAAAGAATGAAGAAAATTCTATATGATTACTAAAATGAATAAAAACTTTGAGTTGTCATCTTCGAGATGCAGAAACAGACACAAATATAATTAAATTTAAATGGAAAAGCTTCTACTCTATTTAACTAAAACATAAAAAAATGCATTATAAAGAGAAAAACATATTTGAACAACTATGTAATTATTTTCTCCCTTTGGAAGTAAAGACAAATCAAAGCCAAAACACAATTATGCATAATTAATATGTCCAAGACCAAGTGTTAGACTTCCCGGTGGAACTTTTCTGTGGAAAAGTAAGTGGGCAAGTAAGTCATTACGTTTTGTTTACTTCGACTGTCCTGCACACTGGCCTTAAACAAATACGAGCAGACAATAAATAAACATATTCAAAGCAAATTACACAACATTCCCTCACGTATTACATACAAGAATTGTGCTTTGCTATGCTAACCTATAAACCTGCCCCAAAGCTGGGAGAGCACGAGGATGTTATCCGGTTGCGGAAGCGTTGTGCATAAGTGAGCATAAAGCAATTGCAGAAAGCTAACTACATGATCTAACAGCTTAAGCATAGCATATTATGCTGCTATAATGGGGTCTGGGCAACAACACGACTCTGAACTGATTTGCCAAATCCCGACGAGACAGCAATAACACAGACTTTGCAATCGTGACGCTTTCAACGCGCGATGCCAAAAAGAGAGTTTCAATTATTAATGTTAAATAAAATGCAGTAGAGTGTCCGATGCACGAACACACACACACACACACACACACTGCTGACATGGGAATGCAAATGTAAATGCAAATACAAATACGAATACAAGGAAATGTGATGGAAAATGACGATGGAGAGTCAGAAGAGAGAGAGAAAGAGTTGCCTCACTGTGCACGTAGCCGAAAAGTATGCTATTGAAATATTTATGCACCGCTCGTTCACTCGTTTGCTTTGTTTGCCTGTCAGAGGAGTGAGTGTGCTCAGCGCGTGTGTGTGTTTGCATGTGTGTTTGTGTGAGTGGCTGATTAAGCATTTGACATACATATTTCCTTGCAGCAAAGCACTATGTTGAATTTGACCCGTTTTCGTGGCCAAAACTCATTTTTAGCAAGTATTCAAATATCCGTTTTTTTAATGTTACCATGTTGAGAAATGATCAAATCGCGATATTGTATACCTAAAATGTTAACTTAACAGTTTAATGTTAAAATAACAGCTGTTAAAGTAAGCTGTTGCAATCGGACACCACGTGCAGTGTTAAATGTTAAATTTGCGGTGCAATTTCAAATTGGCATATCTTCCACAAAAAATCATTAAATAATAAAATTCAAAAGGAATATTACTTCTTCCAGTTATTACTATGTGTTAATACTAATATGTTGCGTGTTTTGTTCGTATTTTTCTAACAATTTGTATATTTAGCAAGTGTTGTCCCCTTGTCACTTTTCGAAAGAAAGTTGAACTTTCCAAAAGGTTTTAACTAAAATGTTCAAATTTGTTCAGTGAGTGTCCATATACATGTTGTAGATCTGTCAATTCTGAATTCATAATATGTAAGTTCATTATGCGTTTTTTGCGGTTTTTTGCGCAATTTGAATTATTAGGGAGCAACATTTTGATCAGAATTGCAGAACTGCTAGAAGTGTGGCTTAAGCAAGGAGCTTTTGCGAGAAACAAAATGTCATTTACACTCTCATAACTTGTTGATCTTGCTGTCCTATTATGATTACTTGCGTTAAACCCTGAAAAAACCGTAAATTTTCGCAAAAATGATAAAAAAAGTCCTTGGTCAAGCCTTTGCAATTTTTGTTTTCTTGAATAAGTTTAATATTTTTTATCCGATCTGGACCAAATTTGCAGGACGCATTTGAAATAGGACATTCATCCTGTGTTCCAAAATTGGGGTCTCTAACTTGAAAATTGCTTTAGATACTCGCTTTTTTTTCGATTTCTGTGGGCGTTGGCACGCCCACTTTTTTTAAAATACCTTTCTATAGTAATAACCTTCATTATACAAGAAAGCTGCATTCAAAAATCTTGTTAATATCAAATATTTTAATTTTGGCCACAAAAACGGGTCAAATTCAACATAGTGCAAAGGCGAGTTCCAATCGTATTAGACATGCAAAAACAACACGTGCCAACACGCACACTCTGCCTCCCTCTCTCGCTCTCTCTCTCTCTCTCTCTGTCTGCTTGTTGTCTGTGTCGCATTTTCCTATTAGCAGCCAGTCGAGCAACAATTTGAAACAAAATATGCAAATGCAGCCAAGCGTATGAGCTATATAGACTAACTCCCCATTCATTCCTTCCTCGTCTCCTTGTTAACTGAATCTTAGTCTCTCTCTCTCTCTCTTCCTCTCTGTTTCTCTCACCCATTTTGCCGCATTGTTTTTCACTGTCTGTTTGTCGCTTGCCGCCTGAATGATTCGTAGCATTTGCCAGCCAAATTTATAGCACGTGCTACAAAACTTTTCGGGCTAGAAAAAACGAATTTTCGAAATCAGAGAAGAAAACTCATTTTTACCCTTATCCTTATCTACAGTTGCCACAGCCAGTTGGCGATTGCAGGTCGCAAGTTTCACTCTGTGTGTGTGTGTGTGTGTGTGTGTGTAGCAAAACTCTAACAAGAGAAATGTTATGTTGTCTTTTTAATTGAATTCGAAAGACCGCATAACTGAAATCGCAAAGCCAGCCAAAATCTTGGCCAGAAAAAAAAAAAAAAAAAGAATAAACGAACTTCGACATTTCGAACATCTCTCGACCATTTTTTGGCCCCATTCGACAGGCAATAAAAATGTTGTAAAAATCGCAAAAAGTAATTTCAACAAGTAGAAAAGAGTTTAGCTAATCTAAGGTGACTTTTAAATACTCTAAGAGAATAAGTACAACATCTATAAAAATATGAAAACATAGTTTTATGTTTACTATGACTATTATATATATTTATGTTTCTTGACTTTATTAAAAAAAAAACAGCTTAAATAAAATTTGGGGCGCATAAATTAAGCAATTATCATATTTTTATTTGATGAACTCTTCAAGCAAATCTATTTTGTATTACAAAGATAATATAACTTGTTTTTTTAATAAAGTTTCTTGAATAAAAATAAAATATTTTTAATCAATAACTTATTTTAAAAGAATCTCACATAAAATTTCGCACATAAGTTATTTAATTTAATATGTATTTTCTATTTATTTCCCCACATAAATTTATGCGCATATCTATTTTTGTAGGAAAATTATTAATTTATTCCAATGAAATTTCAAATTATAATATTGCGAATCTTTCATTCTATAAACATTTTTTAAGCCCCGTCTTATGAAATGCCTCTAATTAGTTTTAAACTTATTCTCAATTACTTTTCTTAGTCTCCTTTATGACTTCACTTTACCTATTCCTATATAAATTGTAATCTTAACTATCAGACCGTTCTCTTATAATATTTTAGTATTTATTACTATAGTTGTCATCTTTGCTGTCATAGCTGAAATACCCTTTCGTGGAGTGTATCTTCGGTGAGTGAGCAGCAGATTACATGCGATTGCCAGCAAGTGATAAGCGACTAGTAGTAGACCAGGTCGTCTTCAGCTGTCGTAACCTGCGAATCCGTAACCCGCATTCACATTTCGCTATCCGCATCCGCATCAACATCGGCATCGACATCGACATCGGCGTCGGCAACTCTCAACTGGCAGCATCCGCATTCGAAGCGTCCGCCCAGTTGGCCGGCTCAATTAGTTGGCGCATTAAGGGGATCTCTGCAGCTGGGCGAGCCGAAGGAATTTATTGTGTTGCCCCGGCCGAGTTCGTGTTAGTTGTTAGACGCCGTTATCGCTGCAACCAGGCGCTGCTGTTCGACTTCCTTATCCCCCTGCTCCTTGAGTGCGTCCTGGTCTCGTAATTGACTTGTTGCCAAGTAATCGTTGCCTGTTAACTGCTGTTGTCATGGGATTATCTACAGTTCAGTTGAAATCGACTTAGAGCCCTCCCCCCATCTCATCGTAATAAACTACAGCCGGGTCTGGCCTGGCCACACTGGCGATAGCTGCTAGGAGGTGAGCTCATTGAAGTGCATGAAAAGTGAAAAACAATAAACATGCTTAGCACATTCTCCGACGCCAGCGTCAGAGTCAGAGTCAGAGTCAGCTACAGCTTCCAGCTTCCACAGCTTCCAACTTATCCTTAATTCGAGTGCTTTGTTTTGTTATTGCTGTTGCCTGCGAATTCCTGGCTAATTGGTTTTGCATATGTCGAGAGTCCTTCTCGCCAACTCTCACCTGGCAGCCACCTGCAAATGCCCTCAAGTGCAGCAGAAGCAACAGCAGCAGCCGCTTCTACGCTCTATATCTGTTATACTACTCGTATCTGACCCACTCTCAAACACACCGGAAGTAGGCAACAAGCGGCGTCCGCAGCAATCAACGCTCAGCGCGCTCAGCGTTCTATTCGTTAGCTAACCCCCCGGCGATGGTGGTCACTTTAAAGGCATTGCCATAAATGTTACATTCGGCTTTTAGCCGTACATTCACTCAAAACTGGAGCGTGCACAACTTCTGGCATGATGAATGCAGATGAGGCTAGCCAGCAATTTAGTTTGGCTTTTGAAAAGCCAGCACGAGCAGACAGCTTATTTCAATCCATACGGTAAGCACCTATGCCTGCGTTCCCTCGCACCTTCCTATCACTCCTTGCCCTCATCACATCACACATCTTCTGAAACCACCCATTTAATACGGGACAGCGCGTTGCAACCTCTCTCGTACATCAACCGCACTTGTGGTCTGTCGACTTTTGCGCTCATCATAACTTACATACCCTGTTAAAGTATGCGAAGCGCTGGGAGTTTGTAAACTCTTTAGTTATTCAAACGTTATCAAGGAATAACTATTGATGGAAGAGTTATCGAAACTATCGATAGTACTATCGAGTCCAGATTAGCGACAAACTATCGCTAGATAAGTTACCAATTTTATCGCTACTGTCTATTAAAAATAATCAAAGAAAAACTATAGTCAAAAGAGTTATTGAAACGATAGTAGTACCGATAAACAAAGAAATGCAAATATCGATATGTGAGTTAACGATATTATAGGTACAACTGTCATAGTAATCAAAGAAATTTTTTGTTAAGAGTTATCGAAACTATGAATAGCACAATCGATACTCATTTATGATACTATCGACTAACATAGGAATCTCAGTTTTTATTTTATATTTATTAATGATAACGAAGCTAATAACCAAGAGAGCTCACAGCACAGCTCTAATTAATATCTCTTATAGACAAACTATTTACAAAATTCCAATGTACTTTAATAAAAACAAATTGCAATTGATTATGATAAAAATGTTTGGCATGCATAAAGCATTATTTCGTTTTTATTTTTTTCTCTGCTCGAATCTATAATTAAATAGTGATAAGCATTTTACTGATTACAAATTGTTTGTGTATATTAAATTTGTAGGAGTGCCTGGGTATTGACAGTAATAAATAAATGATAGCAACAAACTCATTAATAAAAAAATGTATGTTATCTGTCTTTCACTTTTCACCAAATAAAATGTTAACATTTCTTTCTACAGCTATTTTTTGTATACATAAATGCAATTTCAATGGAAAGTGTAAGGTTCAAATTCAGTAAGAATTACGAGTATAAATGTGATAAATGACGAAAGAAATAAATAAATCTTGGTTTATGCAAGTTTTTTTTTCATATTTTTTGTTGACGTTCATTCATTTATTCAGTTATAAATACGTTCTTTAGTCTGCTTTATCTCTGACTGCTGCTCTTACAATTTCAAACTGTTTTTTCTCAAGTCTTTCACTCTTTCTCTCTCCTATTCTAATTCTTTCTAATACTGGTCTCAGTCAAATGGCAATTCATAAGTTTCGCATTGGATGTCAGCTGCTTTCTTAACTATTTAAATCTTGCTCCTTACAAATAAGAAAAGCATCATTTGAAGCAGAAAGAAATGCTCAGATCTTATTAATAGATTTTTTTTAATGAATTCAATTGCAAACTTTGAAGTAAATGTAATTAGAGTAAGAAGTATCTGACAAATTTATTTGTAAACACAAAACAAGTAATATTATTATTGTGAAAATACATTTAATATTAATATTATGAATATACATTTTGCTATGCCTTTTTTTAATTTATTCTTTTGCATAACACGTATTTAAAAGTCGTTCACGTTTCGCCACTGCATTCTCACTTGTCTTACGTATTTATTTATTTATTTATTCACATTCACGTTTGCCTGATTAGCTTGACACTGAATTGCTAACATATAATAACTACTTGCTATATAACCTTCTGCAAGTTTCAAAGGTAAATTTTGAGTGGCCTGTTCGAGTGTTCGGCATGAATCTTGTTACAGCTTGTTATAAACCACCTTTTTACACTCTTCAGCGAAAGCAACACACAACCACATACACACACACACACACACACACACACACACACACACACTTGTACACTTTCCTATAGAGCCTCACTTTAATGTCAGACACCGTTTTCAATGGGGTTTTCTCCCTTCGACTACTTAATGCGCTTTTAAGCGCGCTAATTAAAAATGTGGCAATTGCACGTTGCGTTTTTCCTATTACACAGCAAAGACTCTGCTCCTCACTTTTTACTCCTTCTCCTCGCCTCTCCTCTGCCTCATCTCTCATGTCATTTATCCATAATGGCGTCAGGTTTTCCATTGCAAAATGGTGAAGGCGGAGACTGCGTAATTAACGCTTTCACTTTTGCCTCAGACGCAGCTGCTCCACCTGCTCCCTCCCCTCTCCCTCCTCTTTCCTTCTCTTCTCTTCGACTGGTACTCGGCAGCAGCTTTCGGTGGCTTTGGCGCTGCTTTACTTATATTGCATATAGTTATATATTAAAATGCAGCGAACAGTCGAGCGTAAGCTGAGAAAAGAGCTAAAAATGTAATAACTCTTGTTGTGGCCACGCCCCAAATCCGGATGCTAACGCAACTGGAATAGGAGAGAGAGGGAGTTGGGGATGCGGAAACGCTCCTTTTTTTTGCCTGCGTTCATTTTTGTGTTAAGCTGCTTTTGTCCGCAGGTGTTGCTATTGTTGGTTTAACGCTCTGCATTGAGCTTCGGCTTTGGCTTTGGCTTGGCATTATGGCATATAATTTTATTTTATTTTTTCTCCAAGTCCAAGCTGCTTATTAATTCAAAATTGAGCGTCGCTAATAAGCTTACCCGCCTCGCTATCAAAAAAGAAATCCCAACCAGTTTTGCCTGTATTTTCCATTCGCTTTTCCTTCCTCTTATTCGCTCTTTCTTTATATGCTCTCGCCGCCTTAATTGTGCGCTAATTCTAATTATCAGCAACACATTCGAGATGCAGACTCCACTCTTCCTCCATCTCTCTCTCTCTCTCTCTCTTTCACTATCTCTCTCTCTCTTTCGTTACCATATTCCATTTCACCGACGGCGGCTAACGAGTGTTTATTAATGCTGCTAATGGCGAGCTGCCGCCTTTGATGACGCCTCCTTCTCCTCTTTCTTCTCCTTCTTCTCCTTCACCTCTGCCGATCTCCTCTTTATGCGCCTCCTCCTTCTCCTGCTCCTCTTCCTCATCGCTTACAAAATACGCGCGCGCTACGCAATTAGCACACAAATATTTCCGCATGTATTTCGTTCTTTTTATATTTTTGGTACCCATTTAAAAAGTGCCGAAAAAAGGGTATTATAAACTGGAGCAAGTGTTGGGTGGCGAATGCCACACAAATGTATATAAAAACGTTGGGAAAAAGTTAAATATATCACTCATTATGTTTTTACAGAATAACTTTATTTACATTACAATATGTCGATACCAACAATACAATTAATCAGTGCTAGTCAAAAACGGCATAAATTCAAATTGTTTTAAATGGTATTCACTCTTTTGAAACTTAGAGGCAAGACATAAAACTTAAGTCTATTGATATATTAATTATTTATTTTTTTATTTATTTATTTATTTTATTTTCATAGCTGTTCTAAGAGTGCTTTAGAAACACTAAGAATATATATTCAAGTAAATGTTCAACAGTATAAAGAAGAAAGCCAAAGTTGTTTTAGAATGCATACTTTGAATTTACTATTAAATATAATAATAAGTAATAAATTTTTAAGTTTTTACTATACTATATATATACCATACTTGATTACTATAAAACTATATTTTTATTACTATAAAACTTTGCAAATATGAAATAAGTCACTCTCATTTTACAGGCAATCTCCTGTGTCGAGCAGCTTTGTTTCTACACACACTCTCAAATATTTTTTCTGCCTCTCAAGCGACCATAAAAATGCTCCAACCGAATTGTAGTAATTACAACAATTTGCATAAGCGGGCAACGTGCAGGCACAAGAGGCCAAGTGTGAGGGAGAGGGAGAGGGGTGGGAAGTGAGAGGGCAGCAAACGGAAATCAAAAAGCGCAAAGCACAAAAGTATGCTACGCATTTTGCAATTTATTCATGCAGACAAGGACCGACGACAACAGCAACGGCAACGGCAACGGGCAGTGAGAGCGACCCAAAAATTAAAAAAAAAAAATGCCGCTAATTATGTAATATGAAAATGTGACGACGACATCGTCAAGGACAAGGACACGAATCCAGAGCGCAGACTAAGCTGGAATTATTTGCATATGGTAAGCAGAGATCTGAAGCAGACAGGACCCTTTCTTGTATTGTAAAATACCCTGGAGTAAGACTTTGGGGCTGCATTTTGAAATACAAAGACAATAATGTATTGTTTTGCCAGATTCATTCAATCTCTAAGTATAGAGTAGCCAACAGTTGTGTGAGCAACCCTTTTGTTGTGAACCCTTTTCGTTGATCAACGTTTACATTTAAATATGCATAAACATAGTGGAGCATTTCCGGCATTTTTAGTACAGGGTAGCGATTAGTCATGCATGTTTAACCAGCATTTTTACTTATTTGCCTCTTTTCTTTTTGGTCATTAACAAATTCAATTAACACTCTGCATACTTCAACATAAATGTGTGTATACGAGCCCACGAGAGGGACAAGTTAAGAGCTCTTTTCATACCCTGTAATCAATAATAAAGAGGGTTGACTTACCGCTGCAGAAATGTGTGCAGACAGCTCGTTTTTCCAGTTATTACAATATATACTCAATCATAAAACAAATTTAGATAGACTGTTGTGCTATCCTTTAACTGTAAAGAGTTGCATGCAACAGAGTAAAATAACGAAAGTCAAGTAAATTATACTTAGAGTTGGATAAATCGAAATCATACAGCTTATCCAAGTTTGAAATGGTTTATAAAATTGCTAAAGATCGTAAAAAATATCGAGTTTCTGTGGAGCCGCTAAAATTTTCGGGCTGAATCAATTCCGCCACCGATTTCTGGTACCCCTGAATATGTAATATATTTTGATAGTTATTATTAGTAAATAATTCATTAAATAGCAACTGAAAAGATGTTTATTTAATAATAATTATTCAATTTACTTATTGTTTAAATAGACAGAATGTAAATAAAAGAAGAGAGAAAACAATTATATTTGTATTTGAATATCACAGTAAATATTGTTTCAACATAATCTGTGAAAGAAGATATCCACACCTACCTGTCCAATACCCACTTGCAGGGCATTTCGCAATGAAGTTAAAAAATATATTGGAAAATAAATTCATCATATGAATATCGTTAATGGAGAATCAGCTCTCATTGAACCACTTACAGGGTGCAATGTAATGAAAACATAATGCCACATAGACCAGCGAAAAAAAAGAAATCGCGGAGCACAGGAAACGGAAACTCTTGCATGAAATTGCAATACGTGTTTATAGACATATGTATACACAGTATGTGTATAGTTAAATATATGTACAGTTTTATTTATATATATATAGTTATTCCATCGATATTTGCAGTGGTCTGACAAAGTGAAAAACGCAATTTCAATTTGTTAACATTTTTATTTTTTCTTTGCTCAATCAAATTTATTACACGGCACCGAGGCTGAAAAACATATGAAAAACAAATTTGCAATCGGCGCTTATTTTCTTAAAATATTATCGTGTCTCTAGCAAACTGGTTGTGTGTGTGTGTGTGTTCGTTGTAAGAGTGTGTGTGTGTGTTTGCAGGACAATTAAAATCATGCCACAATATTGCAGTACACACAGAGAAATACAATTCTAAGAGGGGGAGCGAGAGAGAGAGAGACATGGATATCTGGAGCCAGAGATAGACACACACACACACACACATGCAGAGAGCCAGTTGCCAGTCGACAAACGAGGTTGCCACGGGCAGGCGGCAGACGAGCCTAGTAAATGGTAATCAACGCAAATCCTCCATAGAGCACCGCACATGGATAGGCAATCAGCAGCTGTTGATGGTCCATGGAGAATGCCGTGGCGAATAGTTTCGATGCCGATATGGCGCACCACAGTATGGCGATGCCGCTCACAATTAGGCCGAGTGTGCCCCTAGATAACGCGATGGGGGGGAGAAAAAAAAGCAGATAGAACAAAAATATACAACAACACAATTAGAAAGAGAGCGCACAGTTGAGATGAGCAAGAGATGAACGAGAGAGAAGTGCAAAGTAAAGCAACGCCGCACTCAAAATCAATAAACAATGCATATGCATGAGTTGATGGGAAAGAGTATACGGCTGACTGAGTGTTTGCCATAAAAAATTGCACATGACTCTCTCGCTCTCTCTCTCTATCTCTGTTAGTCGTATGAGTATGAGTATGAGTGTGTGTATTTTGTGAATGAATAAACAGTGCAAACAAAGACAGCAGGCGATGTGCAAAGGATGTGCAAACATAGTCCAACTACAAAGCATCAAGTGCAGCCCAGAGGCAGAGGCAGAGACAGAGACAGAGAGAGAACGAAAGACAAAGACTAAGACATAGAGAGAGAGAGAAAAAGTGCGAGAGAATGGAAATTGAAATATGCATCGGAGCTTATTGAGGGCTTAAAAAGATGAGAACGCAGCCTAAGCTCAATATGCGACAAAAACTGATTCCAAGCTTGTAACTATTTTAATCGTTTCATCGCTAGCTAAACCTTATTACAAAAGAATACAAAGGGATATTCTGCAATGTCATAACATACTTTCTATAGCTCTTGATTGAATTCAAGTTAATGCCTTAAAGTTGACACTGAATTCTTATTTGAAAATCTGACAAAATAAATTTAGTATTATTGTTTGGATTATGCTACGAATCATGAGTTTAATGCCTATTAAATCTTATACTATTTAATACAAAGAAATCTATTAAATCTTATCTTATCTTATCTTGTCTTGTATAATGCAAAGAAATTAATACAAAACCATATGAAGAGGCAGGAGAAATTAAATCATAATTTGCATGCAATTGAAATTCAACTCACGCAGATGACACATAATTATCATTACGGTTATTGGGGCAACATATTTGAACTATTAAAATGCATTCGAATTAAAAGCACAACAGCTTTTGGGATATTAAAGCGTACTGCAATTAAATATATCATAGTATTTTTAAATACTGAATTATTACTCAAAAAGATAACATACAAAATAAATCGTCTTTTTGATTTCCAAACATTATAATTAAACAACCACAAAATGACATTAAATAGTATATAAAATATATCTCAGTTAAACCTTAAAAATGGCACCTAAGGAATTTCTAATTAATCTAACAGAAGCACATCTATGTCAAACAATTTAAAGTCATTGTCCAGCTCGATTAATGATCTCCCAGCTAAACAGTAACTAAATCACAAAGAATTTTAATCAATTGTAATTAAGATTGATGTATACCTGATGATGAAAATGACCATCCCGAATGCTGCACACACAATGTACACACAATCTATAAATAATTTTAAAACATTCAAAGTCGCCTAACAACAATCTTACACATACACACATACATACATACGTGGTGTGCACAATGCGGTTGCTAAGTTTAATGGATTGCCTTTTCTGTACAGAGAATTCTCTCTTTTTTTTTGTAGTTGTTTTCTGTTGTTTGTGGTCGAAGCGGATCAGCTGTCACCTGGTCCCAAAACGGTTGCCCAATTCGCTTTCATGTGCAGCCTGCTGACCTAACTGCCAGAGTTGACCCCCAACAAAAAGCTTTCCCTTTAAATTTCACTGCTTCCCGTCACTCCTCTCTCTCGCTTTCTCTCCCACTCTCTGCTTCCCTCAATTGCTGTTGCTGTTGATTGTGTCAAGTGATTTCTGGCTTGGCTTAAACAGACTACCCAATGCTGCCTAAAACCAATCAAACCAATGCTGTGGGCGCACAACCACGCCTCTTCCCCACACCCCCACATCAGTGCAAACACACACACGCACACAGAGAGACATACACTTGCAACTACACAACTGCTGTCTGTATAATTTTTGTGCACTTTTGCATCACCAAACAAACTCAATTAAAAAGTCTGTCTAAAAAAATCGCAAAAATATTTACTGTAAACTTGCCTGGCTACGGTCTGACTACTACTATATGAACATCGCAATGGCACATAGATACACACACACACACACACACACATGCAGAAACAAGCACAAAGTGCAGGCGTTTAAAACCAACAAATAAAAAATGCAAGCAAACAGCCAACCAAATGGCAATTGGGCAGCTTCAACAGCAGTTGCACAAAAAAAGGAACTACAAAAAATACTATATGAACAGGCGGCAGAGGGGAAAGGGTGCTGCCGAGGGGTGTGAGCGAGGGAGAAGAGGGGGGGCAGACAAAACGATGCTGGTGTCGAGTAAGCTACGGCAATAGTTGTTTTTCGTGCCAGCGCCAGTTGAAATTATGACGTGCCAGAGTTCTGGCCAAAAGGCTCGATAGAGTTGGACGTGCGGAGATTGTGGGCGACTACACGCCCTCTTCCCTCACTCTGCGTCCACCGTTATACTCGACTCTTATACCCATCACCTATTAGAGTAGAAGGGTATTACAAATTAGTGGCACATGACGTCATATTTTAGTCGTAGTACTATGGCAATATACCAAATATACTCCTTAGTATATTTCAGTATTTTTGTAGTTCATTAGTTTCGTATACTTTAAGAATAATGCCACAATGTTGCGAAAATTTGTCGGTCTTTTTGCAGACTTCTATTTTAAAACTACTATAAGTGGAGAAAAAGTTTTTTTTAGAATTTTCCATTTTCCCTTTCGCCCCTAAATTCTATACTTCACAGCTAAAGTCATAAATTTATATATACATATTAATAACAATTATTATTGATTATTAATTGATTATTTCGGGAAATTTCGTTTCAATCGGATAATAAATAAACTTGATATATATGTACATACATATAATAAAAGCTCAATAGAGTTTAAACTCCCTTAATGGTAATCTCTATTGAGCGTATTTTAGCTATAGCATTTGAATATTTTCAGAAAATTATTATTAAGTGGACTATCTTCTTCGGACAAACATAGGTTAACGATCTAGAGAACTTTTTATTTCATTTTTAAATTTTGTAAGATAAAGTTAGTAATTTAATTTATTTTTAACAGTCTCATTACAAAACTGCAATGTTCACGATCCAAGTTCTAAAAGTTGATTTAAAAGAGTTACGGGTATTTCCAAAGTTGAGCACGCTAGTCTATAGCTCCCCTACTTGTTTTCTGTTTTAATTTTTTTTGTTTTTTTTTTTTTTTGGCTTGGTGCACGCAACATTTGCGTGATGCTCGGCAAAAGAATGAAGCAGCAGAGAGCAGCAAAATAAAACGTAGCGAACAAACTACCCAAACTACACACTTACACTCTCACACACACACGTCCAGCAAGTGCTGAACACATATTTGAAGAGGAAAATACGTGGCCAACTGTGGGTATCCCATGCACCTCCATTCCACTCCCTTTCTCTTCACTTTTTAGTGTCTCCCATCATTTACTGTGTGGCCTTCTCTCGCCTCGCTCTGTCCAAAGTGGCGCGAAAATTAAACGGCACAACGTTTCGGCTCTTTTTTTTCCGCCACTGGACCCGGACACGGACAAACCGGAGACGCAAGCCGGAGTCGGAGTCGGAGCTGGACCCTTGGAGCACCGCTCGAAATTGTTGCCCCAGAGTACACTAAAAGCGCAAATTAAGTTGCCTATTTTTTATGCATCGTTGCAACGAAATTAAAAACCTATATGCCACACACACAGTGTAGCGCACTCGCATGTAAGTGCTAGACATATAAAAATGTATATTTAAGTAAGATAAGCCAGAGCAGCGTCAACAGGAAACATAGAAGGGGCTTATTACTATCTATATAAGTAAAGAGTATTACACAGAGAACAATTGACACCTACTAATGATAAAGCAACTAAAGCTCAAAGAAAAACTGCATTTTTAAAGTCCAGCAAAGTTGCCACATGTGTGTGATGTGTAGACAACAAAAAAAAAAAAAAATCGCTATGTATGGCAACCTCGAAACGTGATTGAAATGCGCCTGATTTGTAAACGTGATGGAAATGTTGAAACTCCCCAATGTTATGTGCGGATAAAAAAATAACAACAGATGAAACTGTTTGGAATTCCAGATCCCAGAATCAGTTTCACAAGCAAATAAATAACATGCTCTTTAAAGCCATTACGAAATAAATACGTATTTCAACATTATAACAAGTTTAAATGGAATTTTAAATAAGTTGAAATTATATTTAACAGTTCCACAGAAATCATTTAAATTACTTACGAGTGACTTTAAAGCAGTAAGAAATACTTGATAAACTTTGACAAAAATCATAAGGTATTGTTTTCCATTAATAATTCAAGGAAATTACATTATTTTGAAGCATTATATTGAACTATTTATGTTCCACACAAATATAATAAAAACAAAATCTAACCTGCTGTATATCTTAAGTTAAATAAATATGTAATTTTCCCATTTTTAATCTCACAAACTACAATCAAAGCACATAGCAAGGAGCTTTTTTCTGACACAAATTGAAGAACAAGAAATTCTCTAGTGAACTCTACAAGATTCTAATCAATGCTTAGACACTTGGATTCAATTTGTCAACAATTGTTATAGTTGGGTTCGTAATCAAACTGAAAATAAGCAAGTCTAAACATCAAACAGAGAGCAAAGCGAAAGGAGACTGAGATAGAAAAGGAAATTCAATGGATGGAGAGAGAGAGAGGGTTAAGTAGTTGAACGTGCTGCAGTCGCAGCTGGACAGACTTAGGCAAAGTTTGTAATTACTGCTCCATACAATGCATTGGCAACTTTTCAATTAAAAACATAAATACAAATCGAGGGCATGGCGAGTGGGTGGGCAATGAAAGAGTGGGCGAGGCGATGTTGATGTTGACTGTGGTTTGAAATGGCGTAAAAGCTAGCGAAGTTGTGTCAACAATTACTTACTGAATGGTGATTAAAATGTTGATGCCAGAAAGCACGACCATGGGCAACAGACAATAGCCGAGAACGGAGGCCACAGCGCCAAAGGTCACTTGAGAGCGTGTGACCATCATCGACAGCAGACAGTAGAAAAATATGCAGCCCATGACTCCAATGCCATAGATATACGAGAATGTAACTTTACCGCTCTGCGAAAGAGAATAGATGGTGGAAAAGATGTTACATACTGTTTGTATTTGTGTAATCCGCAAACGTAAGAGTTAAATCACAAAAAAAAAAAATAAATAAAAATAAAAAAGAAAGGCGGAAGCATTATGCAATTAGAAAAAGTGGATGAGTTGTGTATTCCATATACATACCAGGAGCAGAATGCCACCGAGTGCTAGACAAAAGACCAATGGGCCAGCCATGTCCGTATCCTGGAGTATTTGTTGGTCTGTGCCGCGCAAGGGATTAAGCACGGCTAAAGTCTGTGAGAAGCAAAAGAGAGAGAAAGAGAAAAACACACAACAGCAATGAGATTAAAATTATAACAACCGAGGGAGGGAGGAAGGGAATGGATAGCGAGAGGAGTTTGAGGATCTACAACAACTACACAGCCATCATCATTCACAACCTGCGGCAGGACACGACACAATTCATTTGTTCGCTCAGCGGTCATAAAACTGAGCCAGAGTTTCTGCCACAATATTCCTCCACTCACTCTTTCCCTTCCTTTCTTCCTTCCTCCATATGCGTGTTTTCACTCGCAGTACAATTTGAAAAATGGAAATTGATGATAAATGATATTGCTGACCAATGGGCAGCAACAGCAGCACGAATAGCCAGGACACCAGAACAGCAGCCAACGTAGCTGTCAACATGTTTGACACACGAGAATTTAGACCGAGCCGGCCCAGAAATAAATGAAACAACACAGTCAGTCAGCATCACAACGAAACACAACGAAATAACCAAAAACAAAACAAAACAATCGTCGATTACAGGCAACACATGTGCCCCCGTTGGGTTGGTGAATTGATCTCAAGCCAAACATAAAATCCTTTTCCGACTCAAACTCTTCAAATTTGTTTGCCTATTGTCAAAAGCACATTAATAACGAAGGCCAACAAAGGAAATTCTATTATAAAATGATGTATTCCACTTTTAAGAAAAAGATTAATTAATTGTACTTCTAATATTTCAGGAAAGGAAAATAATATCAGCCAGAAATTAACCATTCTTGTTTTCCACAAAATCAATCTATCCTACCATCGATAGAGGCATAGAAATGTTTTCTTTAACAATTTCAGAAATGTCCGGAAAAACAAAAATATGTATAAAAATATATAAAACCAATAAAAATAATTGCGGCACGTAGAAATTTAAACAATTACTATACAAATGCAAAAAAAAAAAAAAGATCTACATATATTCGCTTAAATCAGATTAAATTGATGGACAAACAGAAAAACGTCAACGTGACATGATAAAAATATTCTTTAACATTTAAGACCACTCGTGTGGGTAGAAAAAATGTATGTTTTAATAATTATAAATTTATATAAATAGTTTTTAATTGGTTTTAATCCTGCAAACTAAGGTAGGCAGCAGCTTAATTCGATTTGGTCACACTCTTCTATTTATTCTCCTGTTTTGTTGGGGGACTAAAGCAGGATTCGAATGCAGTACAATTTAATTAGTATTTCATTTAATTTTTATAATGGTACACAAACTCATTAACATTTTCATTTTTCAATTAACACAAACGTAATAAATTCCACAACAAGGGCAACAACTATAACAAAAACAAAAACAACAACATGAGAATACCGGAGAGAAATGAAGGGAAAAAATTACGCAAATTTTACAAAATGTACAAAAATACGAGAAAAGTTACATAGAGCGAGAGTGAGAAAAGTAGAATGAGAGTGAGAGCAATGCGAAAGAAAAAGTTTAATTAAAAACACAAAAGTTGTTTTATTTATTTAAAACACACACAAAACGGCAAAAGGGCAATGAAAAAATATGTCTTCATTAACGACAAAACAACAAGTGCAACAATGCAAAGGAGCAGAGAGAAAGTGGTGTCATAAAAATAACAAAAAAAAAAAAGATTGAAAATGCAAAATGGCGACCAGCAACAGCAGCATGCAATAAATACAAAAGGCGAAATGCAAAAACATTTAAATTTCAATTAAAACGCCAGCAGCAACAACAACGGCCAGCGGTTGGAAGTTGCACTGAGCCTAAAGTGCACACTTCCCGTCTTCCCTTTGGCATACACTCAACAGCGCTACTGCCGCTGTGCACAGCAAATTAGAAAACAGAAGAAAACGGTAGATGGCGTAATTGCGAATGCAAATAAAAAGGAGAGGCAATCTCGAAGCGAGACCATCAAGAGGAGCTGCCACTTCATACAAATTGTGAGCTGTTGCCCTCAAGGGAAAGCAATTTGCTGCCACTTACCTTTTGGAAGATGTGATTTGGATTAATGCCCAGTTCTGGAAAACAACAGCATAGATTAGTCACATGTGTAAGCTTGAGAATGTGTGTGTGTGTAGATTTACCTTCCAGCAGCGGTGGCTCATCATCAAATTCGTTGCCAGCGGCGCCGCTGCCGGCAGCGCATGTTTGATTAAATGATTTGTCCTGTCCATACGCATTATCTGTGTATGCTGTGGGATCGTAAAAGCCGCCAAGCCCCTGATTTGGTGCGTTATTGTAGCCTGGTGCATCATAGTTTGGCGGCACCGAAGGCTGTGTGTTGTCAAAACTCTGGAAATTGCTGAAGCACAATTGAGGAAACGTAAACAAATTGGAAATTCTTGCGGTAAATTTTTTGTGTAGACTCACAGCTCTTGTCCAAACTCTGGCATATCAAAGTTGTAGCTCGAGTCGCCTGTTGGCCCGGAGGCATAGAAATCGTTGGGCCCACCAAACTGTGACATGTTTTAACACTTTAACACAATATATTTTTGTTTATAATATACAATTTATCTTTAAAATATAATGCAACACGTCAGCTGGGGGTCCGCAAGTCGCCGTGACCGAAAAATCTAATTTTGAAATATATTATTTAATACCACGAAATACTTTAAACTGGTCACACTGCATTACTCTTATTTGTCATTCACAGCGAAAAGTAGATAGTGCAGCTGTTAAGTGACTGTTGTCAACTGACTGGGCGCGCAATTTAAAATTAAGGAAATAGTACTAAATTAAAAGTAGTGTTCTACTGTTGCATAAAAAGTATTGTAAAATAGTCATAACCAATAATTTTAATTAAATATTATAATTATGGAATAAAAGTACAAGAGTGTGCTAATGTTAACATTCATAATACATTTTATTTGTATAGCTCCATTTTGCAACACGCACAAAAGTTATTAGTTATAAGGTATATATGCATTTGGACTACGTAATTATTGCGTTGTAAAGGTCTATAATATATAATAATATTATGATTTTTTTTTTTTTTTGTTTTTTGTTTCGTATTGTATTTTTCTTTTTTTAACATGTTGTAACACGCAATGGCAAAAAACATGAAATAAATGTTAGTAGTTTTTGTAGTTACAGTTACGTAGAGAGAACACAATTAGATAACTTTGACGAATTTTACGAAGAATCTTTTTTGGTTTTTCCGTTTTTGGATTTTTTTTTCTCATTTTACTAACAATAAAATAGCTGTGAATTATATTATTTATAACAACATAGACAGTATATATATGTAGGTGTATTTGTGTGTCTGTGTCTCTATGTGTTTGCGTGTGTGTAGTGTTATTTATATGGCTGGACAACATCCACTTGCGTTATCGGCTAATTATTGTTCAACTTGTTTTTCCTAAAACTCAACTTCCTTTTCATTGTTTTTGTCTATACTCGTATTTGAATTATGAATCCATTCATTTCATAGCAAGTCCTGCCTGACGCAACCGTTTCTCTAAAACTGTTTAACTTAAAAATAAAATTCTTTTCAAATATCTTATTATGCATTATGTATATATGACTAGCTTGATGGGGGAATTCGAATAATAACCTAAACTTTGGTTGCTTATTTCGTTTGGTTTTTTTTTTTTTTTTGTTTTGGTAGTTGTAGTTTCTTTGGTATTTGTTGCTTAATCCTCCAGATTTCGGAAGGCCTGCTGCAGATCCTCATATAGCTGATCGTAGTCCGCCTTGATCTTTTGCTCACCATCTTTAACGGGGTCCTTGAAAAAAAACTGTTTAATAAATCTCTTTTCTATAGTAAATTCATTCTCCTTACCTTGAACTTCATTGAGGAAAGCTGATACATAATGCCGCCCATTGATTCCCTGATAGTGTTCCATGTGATCTTGTTGTCCGACTGTGCTGTAGATTCCACCGCATGACGCGCTGTCTCATAGAACGCCAATATATTCCTCAGCATGCCAACAGTTTTGTAGAATGGACACACACGATCGTAGGGCGAGTAGGAGTTCTGTTGTAGGAAATCATCCTTAAGCAGTTTGGCCACCTCAAGGGTAACCTTATCTGTCTCGGCCAGCGATGCCTTGCCGACCAGTTGCACAATCTCCGACAGATCCTCCTCCTCCTGTAGAATCTCCTTGACCTTTGTACGTAGTGGCACGAATTCAGGGAAGTTCTTGTCGTAGTATTCATCGAGAGCGCGCATATATTTGGAATAGGAGATGAGCCAGTTGATGGAAGGGAAATGTTTGCGCTGAGCCAGCTTCTTGTCCAAGCCCCAGAACACCTGGACAATACCCAGAGTGGCGGAGGTGACGGGATCAGAGAAATCACCACCAGGTGGCGACACAGCACCGACAATGGAGACGGAACCCTCACGCTCAGGGTTACCCAAGCACTTGACGCGTCCAGCGCGCTCGTAGAAGGTAGCCAAGCGAGCACCCAAATAGGCTGGATAACCCGAATCCGCAGGCATTTCAGCAAGACGACCAGAGATTTCACGCAAAGCTTCGGCCCAACGCGAGGTAGAATCCGCCATCATGGCCACGTTGTAACCCATATCACGGAAGTATTCGGAGAGCGTGATGCCAGTGTAGATGGAAGCCTCGCGAGCAGCGACAGGCATGTTTGAGGTGTTGGCCACCAGAGCTGTGCGCTTCATGATAGACTCAGTGACGCCATCAATTTCACACGTGAGCTCAGGGAAATCCCTGAGTACCTCAGACATTTCATTACCACGCTCGCCGCAACCGACATAGATGATGACATCGGAGTTGGAGTACTTGGATAGCGCCTAGAACGAATAGAGTGTGAGATATTCAAAGGGATTTAAAGAATTCTTGAGAGGAGCTAAACTCACCTGAGAGATGACAGTCTTGCCGCAGCCAAAGGCACCGGGAATGGCAGTGGTACCACCCTGGACACAAGGGAACAGCGAGTCGAGCACACGCTGTCCTGTGAAGAGTGGATGATTGGCCGGCAGCTTCTCGGTGCAGGGACGCGGTTGTCGCACTGGCCACACCTGCAGCATAGTATGTTTGGTGATCTCGCCATCGAACTCCGTCTCGAGCACAACATCCTCCAGATTGTAGTTGCCTGCGGGGGCAATGTAACGCACTGTGCCCTTGGCACGCGGTGCCACAATCATACGCTGCTTGACCAGTGTATTCTCATGCACCACACCATACAGATCTCCGCCTGTGATGTGTGAGCCAACGCGCACATTTAGTGGATTGAATTCCCACATCTCCTTGCGCGATAATGCAGGTGTATTGACACCCTTGGGTATATATATGGAACTGGTCATGATGCCAATGTCTCGCAATGGCCGCTGAATACCATCAAAGATGCTGCCCATAATACCGGGACCCAGCTCAACTGAGAGAGGTTTGCCAGTGCGCAGCACCGGATCGCCGACAGTGACACCGGAGGTTTCCTCGTACACCTGAATGGTGGCCATGTCGCCCTCTAGACGAATAATCTCACCCACCAGCTCATAGTAGCCGACGCGCACCAGCTCGTACATAGCAGAGCCGGACATAGCCTCGGCGGTGACGACTGCGATGAGGAAGAGAAAGAAAAAGAGAGAGAGAGATATGTAAGAAATTTTCTATTGTACGTTTAATTTACAATGTAAAGGACAATGAGTAATAGGGTTGACTATTTACAGTAGCCATTGACTTAGGTAAAAACAAAAGTTAAAGTAAATGAGTTATTTTTTAGAGTTCATCAAGAAAAAAATCTACAATTTATATAGAGAAATTGTATGTACATATGTTTTAATGTTATAGCTACTTTGCCCTCGGGTCTATTGTCTGCGCTATAAATAATTATGGCAGTATTTTTTATAATTAGGTAATACATCGAACCCTTTTTTTTCAAAATAAGTGTATAGCAAATTCAGTCATTAGGTTTTTAATGTAAAATTCTTCTAACATTATTTACTATCACCTGGTAAAATAATATAATTTCTGATTATATGAAATTCGAATGCAATGTATAAAAATTATAATGGAAAAATCCATTGATTGGTTGGGGTTGATGATATGATATATATATATGATATGTTATAAGTGGAAGGATAGTGATAGATCGTTATATAGACAGTGCAGATTATTGCAGAGTTAAGTGTTGTGACCCAGGCGAAGACTTATTATAAAATGATGGTATGACATAAAAGAAAAATGACTAAGCGCAACCCAATTTTATGTGATGGTAGGAAGGACTTGTAATGCACGTAAGCATGACGATTCTATCGGACAAAAAAGAAGTGAGAAGTTCAGAAAAAGGATGTGCAAGCACGACTCAATTCCTTTGCAAGGCATCAACGTTGTCTACAGTTGAAATACAATAGGGAACTTATAAATCAAACTGTGATAAGGGGAAGGTCACGACAGAAGGACAACAATGACGTCTATTATTAAAGGTGATGATGCTAATGATAATTATATTGAGTTGATATTCTCACCTGGACCAGAGACGGCGTAGACGCGGCCATATTCGGATTCACGCTCCTCGTCTTTCATTTTCCTCAGGTTTGACATGTTTGAGTTGCGTTTTTCGGTTCAACTGCGTTAGCTAGAAGTTTTAAAAATGTAAAATCGATTTTTTCGTTATAAACAAAAACACACATTTTTTTTATATTAGACACGCGAGAAAAACGTTGGCAAAAAAAAGGAAAAACGAAAAACTAGATGGCGCTGTAGTGCAACAGCACAAGCAGCAGCCCCCAGTGAAAGCTTCTCAAACCCCCTCGTCATACGGCAGCCAAAAACGATCGATTTTTCCCACACACACGAATTCCCACACACTCGTTTCCCAAGTAATTCTTTTTCAATTGGATTTAAATAAATTCGCACTTCACTTTATTGTTTCAATTTGCGTGCATTCGAAACGTGCAATTACTTGTTTTTCTGCAGCAACTAGAATAGTATATTTGTTTTTTCTTCTAGTTGGAAAATTACTTTTACTCACATTTGTTTTAGCTCTTATGAAAATTCTCAGCAGACTGAGTTTTCATTTTCATAGATTGGCAGCCCCAGCATACAGTTTTTTTCAATACCCGAGCGCATCGATGATTTCACAATCGTTTTTCAACTAACAGTGGAATTTAACAGAGATGTTTAATGTTATTAACATAAATGTATGGGTTAATCAATTATTACAAAATAATACAAAATTGTTAATTTACCATTTTTTTTATTCTTTTTTTTTGGTATTAGTATTAATCTCACCATAATAAACCATTTTGTGAATGCTGTTAAGAGCACTTGGGTCACTTTAAAGATTGTGCTCTGATCGTTCAATGATAATTTGCTGAGGATTTCGTTTTTATTGGAATGATTAAATAAATAATATAAATTTAACTGAAATATAGATTCCAGTCAATTAAATCGCAATATATTTCCATAATATATTTACTGCTCGCTGCTCATGTACTTTACTCCACAGTGTAAACACGCCTCAGCTGTAGTACTATCGACATACCAGTTTGAATTATCGATATATGTGCTATCGGTAGCTACGGTGTTTGGTAAGTGTTTTTTCACATCTCTACTACCTTATCCGCTGCAAAACAAACTGTGAGCAAAACAGGAAGACACACGAAAAACAAAAAAAAACTACGTTTTGCGTGCCGAATAACGTTGTAATTAGTTGCATTTATTGTGATTCAGACGCGGGAGCGCAACGTGCAACATGTGAAAGTTAGCAAAAGTGTTAAGCTGCGGTATATTGCGTCAAGTGGCATAGACAGAATTCAACTCCATCACTGCTTCCCCCGCCCCCATCATAAAAATCCCGGGGCAAGCAAATTATAACCTCAAAGTCGCACAAAACTGGACGCGGGGTGCAACCTGCATTGCACATCCCAAAGACAATCGTAAATCCTACAAATCCCCGCCTCTCCCCGCTCAATCATCATGTCGACCTCATCGATAGTGCAACAGTTTGTCAATGGACTCAAGTCCCGCAATCGCAATGTGCAGAACAAAGCGGCGCAGGATCTTTTCCTGTATGTTAAAACGGAGTTGCGTGAAATGTCGCAAGAGGAACTCGTGCAGTTCTTCGAGGACTTTGATCATCACATTTTCAACATGGTGAATGCCACAGACATCAATGAGAAGAAAGGTGGTGCCCTGGCAATGAGTAAGTGCATCATAGAAATCATTAAACAAAACCCAGCTAAAACGTTGCTCCCTTCCATTTGTAGAGTGCTTAATTAGTGGCGATGGTCCCATCACACGCAAGGGCATTTCACCTTATCTGAATCGATTGCGTGATCTGCTGCTGATCAACGATGTGTCGGTCATGGAGATTGCGGCACGTTCGCTGGTCAAGCTGGCCAATATGCCCGGCTCCAAGGGCGCCGAGTCCTTTGACTTTGACATTAAGAAGGCCTTCGAGATGCTCAGCGGCGATCGACAAGAGGTAAACTACCTTTTTATTTAGGAATTCCATAATTTTAATATCTTTTTGTATCGTTGCAGTATCGCCGTCATGCTGCCGTCTTTATATTGCGTGAGCTGGCCATAGCGCTGCCCACGTACTTCTATCAGCAAATTTTGACCTTCTTTGAGCACATTTTCAACGCCATTTTCGATCCGAAGCCAGCGATACGTGAATCCGCTGGCGAAGCGCTGCGTGCCGCTTTAATTGTGACCGCACAGCGTGAAAACACCAAGCAATCAAGTGAACCACAATGGTATAAAATCTGCTACGACGAGGCGAGCAGCAGCTTCAACACGGATGTGGCAACGGGCAAGGAGCAAAAGGGCATGACACGCGATGATCGCATACATGGCGGACTTATTGTGTTCAATGAGCTGTTTCGTTGCGCCAATGCGGATTGGGAGCGTCGTTACAATCAGCTGAAGCAACTCTTTCCCAAGCCACAGCACAACAAGTTTCTAGAGTCCAGTGGCAGTTCCAACTCGATGGGAAGTCAGCTAAACACAATTGTGCCGCGTTTAAAAGTCCCTTTTGTGGACAAACTGGGCAGCACACAAATGCACATGGAGCACGGCGATCAGAGCAATGGCATGAACAGCAATAAGCTAAATAGCGTAAGAAAATTATAAAGATTATGATTATGGGTACTAATTTTTAATATTATTTTTAGCAAACGGTGCTGGAATCAGCGTATGCTCGTGAAATCCTTAAGGAGCACTTCATCACCATCTGCGATAATGTGCTGGAGCAACGCAACTCCAAATCGCCGTACGTGCAGCAAGCACTGCTACAAATTCTGCCACGTTTGGCTGCCTTTAATCGCGAGGTGTTTGTCGAGCAATATCTAAAGACTTGTGTCGCCCATTTGATGTCCATATTGCGTGGCAAGGAGAAGGATCGCAATGTGGCCTACATCACCATTGGCTACATTGCTGTTGCTGTGCAGAGCGACATTGAACGGCATTTGAAAACGATAATGAGCAGCGTCAAGCAAGCCTTGCCTGCCAAAGATTTGGCCATTAAACGAAAGCCACCCGTGGATGCTGCAATCTTTGCTTGCATCACCCTTCTGGCGCATGCCGTAAAGTCTCAGATTAAGGATGATGTGCGCGACATACTCGAGCAAATGTTTCACACCGGATTGTCGCCTGCGTTGACTGTGTGTCTGCGCGAAATGGCCGAGAATGTGCCGGAGGAGAAGCAAGCAATCACAGAGGGACTGATTAAAGTGCTGTACCAGGTGCTGATGAACAAACCATCGGGTATCCCATATCCGGGCATGACACCCTTCAGCAGCCTGGATGCCTCGCAGACGCTGCAGCCGGCGGATAGCAATACCATTGTGCTGGCGCTCAAGACGCTGGGCACGTTCAACTTTGAGGAGCAAAATATGCTGGACTTTGTGCAACGGTGAGTGAGCAAGTTATCCCTGAGGAAAGTCTTTGAATTGGTATACTAAGTAAGCAAAATAAAGGCAATAGTTCTTTTAAAGTATTGCTCTTATTTTGCTTATTTACAAGTGTCTTCCTTAAAACAGTTTCCTATACTTATAGAATTTCATTCTTAAATATCTAACTTAATGTCCCCAAACATTGGATATTAAAATAACATTTATTTTCCTTACTTTGTGCAGCTGCGCCGATGTCTTCATTGTGCACGAGCAGCAGGAGATTCGCCTGGAAGCGGTGCAGACCTGTACGCGTCTTCTTAAGCTCGCCGTGCAGTCGGCAGAGAGCATGGAGAACTCGCGCACTTTAAGCGACACCGTTTCGCATGTGATCGAGCGTCTGCTGACCGTCGCCATCACCGACATGGATTGCAGTGTGCGCATACGCATTTTGCGTTCGCTGGACGAGACTTTTGATGCCAAGTTGGCACAGCCGGAGTCGTTGAATGCATTGTTTATAACGCTGCACGATGAGATCTTCGAGATACGCGAACTGGCAATGGTCACTATTGGACGATTGTCCTCTATGAATCCCGCCTATGTGATGCCCAAGCTGCGCACCACAATGATTGAGCTGCTAACGGACCTCAAGTACTCGGGCATGAGTCGCAACAAGGAGCAGAGCGCTCGCATGTTGGATCATCTGGTCATTAGCACGCCGCGTCTCATCTCCTCGTACATGAATCCCATACTGAAAGCCCTCGTGCCCAAGCTGCACGAGCCTGAATCGAATCCGGGCGTTGTGTTAAATGTGCTGCGCACCATTGGCGATCTGGCCGAAGTCAATGGCGGCTCCAATGAGATGGAATTGTGGGCCGACGACTTGCTCTCCATACTGCTTGAAATGCTGGGCGATGCGGGCAGTCCGGATAAGCGTGGTGTGGCGCTGTGGACGCTGGGACAATTGATCAGTGCCACAGGACGTGTGGTCAGTCCATATCACAAGTATCCGGTGTTGATTGACATCTTAATCAACTTCCTAAAAACGGAGCAACGTCGTTCGATTCGACGCGAAACAATACGTGTGCTGGGACTTTTAGGAGCCATGGATCCTTACAAGCACAAGATGAACAAAGGTTTGATTGACAGTCAGAAGGATAATGTATTGATTGCCTACTCTGATGGCAAATCGGACGAGAGTCAGGATATTTCTACTGCTGAATTGCTGGTGAATATGGGCAATGCACTCGATGAATATTACCCCGCTGTGGCCATTGCTGCCTTGATGCGCATTCTGCGAGATCCAACGCTAAGTAGACGCCACACTAGCGTTGTGCAGGCCGTCACCTTCATCTTCCACACGCTGGGCATAAAATGTGTTCCATATTTGGCGCAAGTGTTGCCCAATCTGCTGGACAATGTTCGCACTGCGGACAACAATTTGCGAGAGTTTCTCTTTCAACAATTGGCCATTCTGGTGGCCTTTGTGAAGCTGCACATCATCAGCTACATGGACGACATATTCAAGCTGATCAAAGAGTTCTGGACCATTAATACGCCGCTGCATTCCACGCTCATCAATTTGATTGAACAGATTGCTGTTGCCTTGGGCTGCGAGTTCAGGGATTATCTCGCCCAACTCATACCGCAAATATTGCGTGTGCTGCAGCATGACAACTCCAAGGATCGCATGGTAACGCGACGTTTGCTGCAGGCACTGCAGAAATTCGGCAGCACCTTGGGCTACTATTTGCCACTGATTGTGCCGCCCATTGTCAAGTTGTTTGACTCGCCTTATGTGCCGCAGCAAGTTTCGCAGGTGGCCCTCGAAACAATCAACAATCTGGCTTGTCAGCTAGACTTCACGGACTTCTCTTCCCGGATTATACATCCTTTGGTGCGTGTGCTGGAAGCGGAGCCAGAGCTGCGGGATCAGGCAATGACAACGTTGCGTTCGCTGGTCAACCAGCTGGGCAAAAAGTATCTGGTGTTTGTGCCCATGGTGCAGCGCACCATACTAAAGCATCGCATTGAAGATCCCGAATATGAGACTCTGCTCACACGCATACAATCCAACAGCACGCTGCCCGATGCCTGTGGCGTTGGCTTTGGCATTGGCGTCGACTTTAATCAACGCCAGTTGAACGAACCTTTTGTCATCGACAGTAATAATAGCAATAACCTAAAGGTGTCGACGACAGCACTGAGAACAGCTTGGCAAGTCACTCGATTGGTTTCTAAGGACGATTGGGTTGAGTGGCTGAAGCGTTTATCCATCGGTCTACTCAAGGAGTCGCCATCACACGCGTTGCGTGCCTGCTGTGTGCTTGCCCAGGATTATGATACGCTGTTGCGTGATCTCTTCAATGCCGCCTTCATTTCCTGCTGGACCGAGTTGTCGCCTGAGCACAAGCATGAGTTAACGCACTCCCTGATACAAGCGCTGCAGATCACCGACATGCCTGAGATTACACAAACTATACTCAATCTCGCCGAGTTCATGGAACACTGTGATCGGGATCCTATACCCATTGAGACACAGCTGCTTGGCACGCGTGCGATGGCTTGTCGTGCCTATGCCAAGGCATTGCGCTACAAGGAGGAGGAGTTTGTCCTGCGCCAGGATGCGCACGTCTTTGAATCCTTGATTCTCATCAACAACAAGCTGCAGCAACGCGAAGCAGCCGAAGGTCTGCTGACCACCTATCGCAACACCGCCAACGAGCTGAATGTTCAAGGACGTTGGTACGAGAAGCTGCACAACTGGGATCAAGCGTTGCGCCATTATCAATACAGTCTCAACCTAGACAAAGCAGATTTGGATGCACGTCTCGGTCACATGCGCTGTCTTGAGGCACTCGGCGATTGGTCCGAGCTGAGCACCGAGTGCAAACAAGAGTGGCCCAATTTCACCAAAGAGGCGAAGGCGCGTGCAAGTCCTTTGGCTGCGGTCGCTGCCTGGGGTCTGCAGGATTGGGTGGGCATGCAGGAGTATGTGCTGTGCATTCCCAAGGACACACAGGATGGCAGCTACTATCGTGCGGTGCTCGCCGTGCACAACGATGACTACGAGACGGCGCAACGTTTGATCGACGAGACGCGTGATTTACTCGACACCGAGTTGACTTCGATGGCTGGCGAATCGTATGAACGTGCGTATGGCGCCATGGTTTGTGTGCAGATGCTGGCCGAACTGGAGGAGGTGATACAATATAAACTCATCCCAGAGCGAAGAGAACCTCTCAAGGCCATGTGGTGGAAGCGTCTGCAAGGCGGTCAACGGCTCGTGGAGGATTGGCGTCGCATTATCCAGGTGCATTCCTTGGTGGTGCAACCCCACGAGGATATACACACGTGGCTCAAGTATGCGAGTTTGTGCCGCAAGAGCGGTTCACTCTACCTCTCACACAAAACGCTCGTCATGCTGTTGGGCACTGATCCGCAGGTGGTGCCCAATAAACCGCTGCCCTGCGATCAACCGCAAGTGACTTATGCATATACCAAATATTTGGCTGCCTCATCGCAACTGCAGCTCGCCTACGATCAGCTGCGACACTTTATCGACACATATACCACACACCTGAGTTGCCTCCCCCGGAGGCACTTAAACAGCAGGATCAGCGTTTGATGGCTCGCTGCTATCTGCGTCTTGCCACCTGGCAGAATAAGTTGAACGAACACAAACGCGATCCGGATGCTGTACAGGGCGCCTTGGAATCGTTTGAGAAGGCCACCAGCTATGATCCCAACTGGTACAAGGCGTGGCATCTGTGGGCGTACATGAACTTTAAGCAGATGCAACAGCCGCCCATCTCAACGGCAGCAGCAGCAACTCAACTTGGCGGCATCAACAGCAACAAGGACAACAGCAGCGACAATGTGATCATACAGCAATATGCTGTGCCCGCGGTGCAAGGTTTCTTCCGCTCCATCAGTCTTATCCATGGCAATTCACTGCAGGATACGTTGCGCCTGTTGACTTTGTGGTTTGACTATGGCTACCATGCGGAGGTCTATGATGCACTCTTGTCCGGCATGAAGCTGATTGAGATTAACACCTGGTTGCAGGTGATACCACAGTTGATAGCTCGAATCGATACGCATCGCAAGCTGGTCGGGCAGTTAATACATCAGCTACTCATGGACATTGGCAAGAATCATCCGCAGGCGCTCGTCTATCCGCTGACTGTGGCCTCCAAGTCGGCGTCGCTGGCGCGCAAAAATGCTGCCTTCAAAATCTTGGATTCAATGCGCAAGCATTCGCCCACGCTCGTGGAACAGGCAGTCATGTGCAGTGAGGAGCTGATACGGGTGGCCATCTTGTGGCACGAACAGTGGCACGAGGGATTAGAGGAGGCATCCCGTCTGTACTTTGGCGATCGCAATGTAAAGGGCATGTTTGAGATACTCGAACCGTTGCACGCCATGCTGGATCGAGGACCACAAACTTTGAAGGAGACGAGCTTCTCGCAGGCTTATGGCCGGGAGCTGACCGAAGCGCACGAGTGGACGCAACGTTATAAAACGTCTGCGGTGCTCATGGATTTGGATCGAGCCTGGGACATTTACTATCATGTGTTCCAAAGATTTCGCGTCAACTGCCGCAGCTGACGTCGCTGGAGTTGCCGTATGTGTCGCCCAAGCTGATGACCTGCAAGGATCTGGAGTTGGCAGTGCCTGGTTCCTATAATCCCGGCCAGGAGCTGATACGCATCAGTCACATCAAGAACAATCTGCAGGTGATCACGTCGAAGCAGCGACCACGAAAACTTTGCATACGCGGCAGCAACGGCAAGGACTACATGTATCTGCTGAAGGGACACGAAGATTTGCGACAGGACGAGCGTGTGATGCAGCTCTTCTCGTTGGTCAACACGCTGCTGCTCGACGATCCGGACACGTTCCGACGCAATTTGGCCATACAGCGTTATGCTGTCATTCCTCTGAGCACGAATTCTGGTTTGATTGGCTGGGTGCCGCACTGTGATACGCTGCACACATTGATCCGTGACTATAGGGACAAAAAGAAGGTGCCGCTGAATCAGGAACATCGCACCATGCTCAACTATGCGCCCGACTACGATCATCTGACGCTCATGCAGAAGGTGGAGGTCTTTGAGTACGCCTTGGGTCAAACGCAAGGCGACGATCTGGCCAAGTTGCTGTGGCTAAAATCCCCGTCGTCGGAACTGTGGTTCGAGCGACGCAACAATTACACACGCTCTCTTGCCGTCATGTCCATGGTGGGTTATATACTCGGTCTGGGTGATCGACATCCTTCGAATCTGATGTTGGATCGCATGAGTGGCAAAATTTTGCATATTGATTTCGGCGATTGCTTCGAGGTGGCGATGACGCGTGAAAAGTTCCCCGAGAAAATTCCATTCCGCCTGACGCGCATGCTCATCAAGGCCATGGAAGTGACCGGCATCGAGGGCACCTATCGCCGCACCTGCGAGAGCGTTATGCTTGTGCTACGACGCAACAAGGATTCGCTGATGGCGGTGCTCGAAGCCTTTGTCTATGATCCTCTGCTCAATTGGCGTCTGCTTGATGTGGACAAGAAGGGCAACGATGCGACAGCGGCCACAACTGCAGCGGGCGCTAATGGTGCTAGTCTCAGCAATTCCGTGGAACAGGAACCGCTGCTCCAGGGCAATCCGATGGCCAAGTCCAAGACGTATGAGGCGCATGCTGGCTACAACACGAATGTCGCAGATGTGACAAGCAGCAAGGCGAGCTTGGTTATTCAGCGTGTGGATCGCAAATTGACGGGTACCGATTTCCAGACCAAGGATGGAGTAACCGAACAGCAGCAAGTGGAGCTGCTCATCCAGCAGGCGACGAACAATGAGAACCTCTGCCAGTGCTACATCGGTTGGTGTCCGTTCTGGTAAAAAGCCTTTCTCAGAAACAACAACAAATAGAAACAAAACTAAACCCAGACTGAACTTTACAAGAAACCACAATAGAGATGAATCAGAAGAAGTGGACAATGAGGAAAGAGGCAGCGGTTAAAGCTGCAACTACTAAATGCAGTTACAATTACAACTATAAATAAATAATATAAAGTAAAGTAAATGTATAATTTATATATTATATTAGAAATACGCTTTATTAAAACTTACTGTAAATTCCAATCGACTGCGTTTTGCTATCAAAATAAGGCGAGTGAAGTAAAGGTAAGTAAGGGAGCTCTTCAATAATGTCTTACTAAACTAATGAATTCGAGAAAATTTTAATGTGAATAGAATTCGATTTCTTAAAATCAAGTTAAAAAAAAATACTTTGGAAATCCTTTTCAACTAAAAAAGAATTCTTAGTTAAAAAAATGTTCTATTTAAATAATACTTTGGATATTTTAAAATCAACTATGAAAACGAGAATTTTCCTTAATTTAAATATTGATAGTAATTCGCAAACATAGCTGATTACTCTATTATTTTTATTAATATAAAATAAATTTGAACAAAAGTTCTTATAATTATTAACAAAATAGTATTATGAACAAATATCAATTCGAAATGATTTTTTCGTTCGAGAAAATGAATCAAGAACTTCGCTTGCTAGATATAGATGACAAATAATAGAAATACAAATCATGTGTTGCAATTTAAATTGTATAGACCTATAATATGTATATTTTTATAAATTATTGCATAACGTAGTTCCAGATTGCGACTACCCCAGGCGGCAGGCGGGGTGGCAAGGATGCAGGAGCAGGAAGGAAGGAGACCGAAAGAGAACAACTCTAGCTTATTTCTGCATTCAGATAAATGATATTATATATAATAGATACATGTATTCATATACACATATTGATGTAAATCGTATAGATATATATATATATAATCAGTAGACACTAAGACTGGACATTAAACTATGAATGGGTTTTAATCATTATGATTATTTTTCTCTTTTCTTCGATCGATCGCGGCGGCCTTTAGCTATTGTTATTCTGTCGCTTGCCACGCTGCTCCTTGCGCCAGGCATCGATTCGCTCCTTCAGCTCGATGTTTGGAATCAGCATATCTTCGGTGAGATGCTGCCGATTGAACGGATCTGTGCAGCTGTTAAGCAGATGGCGTGTGATGATCGCACGATCCATGATGGTGCCCGAGGGTAGCACAACGGGATCGGACATTAATGTGTCCATTAACGGATCCTTGAACTCATCGGGCGCATCGGCGCATTCATCCTCAGTCTGTTGATTGGAAACTGCAGCGAACAAAATCAATCAATTGATTAGAACTATTAACTTGAATGCCAATGTCTTACCGTAAATCTCGTGAGCATGTTGTGTGAGCGCCTTAAAGCGTTCCACTTCGACGCCAGAGCGTAACGCTAGACGTTTAATGCGCGATGCGGCTTCATTGCAGATTTGCAGATCAAAAGAACGCTCATCGGCGGCCAAGGCCTGGGCGAATCTATCACAGTCCAAATGGAGATATATATCAAAGATTTGGGCCAACAAGCTGCGCGGCTCCCAGCCATATTTGCTGGGATTCTTCACTTTCAAATCGTTGCACTTGGGGCCAGCTAATTGCTTAAGGTTAAAGTTCAGCATCGAACTGAGACGATCCACGAGCTCGGCGCGCATAAAAGGCTCCTTGATGTCGCTCTACAAGTACATACAAAATTAATATAAAACTAGCGTATTAATAAAAGCTAAACTCACCGTGAGATAGTGAAATAGATCGACAGTTTCGCGGGCAAGCGTTAGATAGGAACGGCACTGCCGCTCATCCGTAGCCAGCTGGGTGAGGCGACTCTGCTGCTGCTCGGCACTCATGCCGCTCCAGTTCTGCACATCGGACATAAGCTGTTGTGTTAAATGAATGCGCTTGAGATTCTCGAGGCATTCGTCCAGCAAGAATGTGGTATCGTTCATCAGCATATTAACGAACTTGACAAACTGATTGCCCTGTCGCGACTCACAGATAACGGCCTGGCGATGTATGGGATTCTCCCACATCGATTTGAACAGATGGCTAATGTGGTATCTAAAAGGAGAAAGAGATTAAATGATGTTAGTTTGCTATGTTCTATAAAATATTTTACAAAAGAAAGAATTATTTGAGCATTATATTTAAATTTAAAATGGTAAAATAATTATAAAATTCTAATTTTAAAATATTTAATGGTATACTTTAAACAAGGAAGCCTTCGTTTAGGGCGCTCGACTGTGAGATACTCGCTTAAATATCCAAAAGCTATATGCGGAATTTTGATAGTACGAGGGTTGATATTTATATTTCTGGCCTAATAATGAAAATGCGAATATTTATAAAAAAAAATGGATTTATCGTTTGTCACAGTATTCTCCAGCAAGATTTATATAGTTTTGAATGCCCTCAAATCAATTGTCGAAGCACTTTTTCCACTCTGATTGAGGCACCTCCAAAACATGGTTTTTGAACGCTTTAACAGCATCTTCTGACATCGAAAATCGATGACCACGCCTTTTTTCGATGATGTGCGGGTATAAAAAGAAGTCATTGGGTGCCAAGTCAGGGCTGTACGGCGGATGACCCATGAAATCCACGTTTTGACCGCAAAAAAAGGCGCGGGTTTGAGAGTTCGCGTTGTCATGGTGCGGAATGATCCATCTTTTCTTGTTCGTTTTTCGAATTTCTACAAAGACTTCAGGCTTACAAATTATGGTGTACCACTCAGAATTGACCGTCCTACATTGCTCAAGCGAAACAGTCGCCACATGACCAGTTTTACCAGTAGGAATAGTGCTTCCTCCACGAACAAGGTTCGTTAGATTTGGCTCGTCTTCAAAGACCCACACGGTCGATTGCTGTTTTGTTTTGGGCTCATAACCATAGATCCATGATTCGTCACCTGTGACTATCTTATAAATGTCTTTTGAAGCACAGGGAATGTATTTTTCCAAAATTTCTTTGAACCAATCCACACAAGCCTTTTTTTGAACAATTGTCAAATTGTGCGGGATCCAACGAGAACAATCCTTTTTTACGACCAGGTGTTTATGCAATATCGAATGTATTCTGGTGGAAGAAATGTCAAAGGATGCCACTATCTCACGATATGTCACATGACGATCTATCATTATCAGTTCACGCACGGCATCAATGTTTTCTGGCCCAACGTCTATTAAGCCAGTATTTCACAGGGCTATATGATGGCACTTCATCGCCTTATAAAGATTTAAGTTCATCGTTGCATTCTTGTCGTAATAATCCAAGTCGAAGGTTGTCAAAAATTATTGCTCGAAAGTGTTCACGAGTTAATTCGATTTTTCTGCCGAGGTAAGTTTTTTTATTAATCGTTTATCGATATCAAACGTGGTCGCACATGAAGAAGTTGTATGGAGCTTTTATCGATAAAAGTCCAAACTTTTTTTGGGAAAAAGCCAATTGGTCCTAATATGGCTAAAAGTGACCTAGGCCAGAAACTTAAATAGCAACCCTCGTACTACATTTAAAGTATACCATCGAGTGCCAAATATACCAAAATATAAAACCCTTCTACGATATGGGTAGCAGAAAAAAATAAAATTAGCAGATAGAATATAATAAAAAGATTTATCAATAAAAAATTTCAATAAGATATTTTTATGAACTCACCTTATGGTAAACTTATCGTAAAACTCAGTGCTTTGGCCTGTGGTCTCCACATCCACATAGAACCGCATTAGCGCGCTGACAAGCGCATTTTGCGCCAACTCATGATTCCACATCTGTTCAAAGATAAACAAAATTATAATATATTCCAAATTTGCAATAGTTTACTGTTTACTTACTGCCGTATTCACCGAATTGGCTGGCTTTAGGGAGAACACAAACATGACCTCAACTAACTTGGCCGTTACATACGGATTCTTGATGAGATGCGAGGCACAGACGCAGGTCAACAGCCATGTGATTATTGAATGATCGATGCCCTGTCGTATATCCACATTCGCATGCTGCATCGCAAACAATATGAACTCGGCAATATCATCGATATACCATTCGGGCAGTGCAGAAAATGCATCAGTCGGTTTCAGCTGCGACACCGGCAGCTTTGAGATAAAAGGTCCCTCGATGGGGCGACCCTCGAATTGGTAGAGCATAAACTCGCATACCGTCGAATAGAACTCGGTGCAGCGCTGCAGCAGTGCCGGATCAAGCAGGGTGATCTCGCTGCAGGTCTTTGAGCTGCAAAGGACAAAAATGAACAGCGAAAAATTAATACATTTCCTCATTAAGTTTTCAATTTGAGAAGCGCCGAGAAGGGCAGTTTATTTTGCTTACCGATTGAGCTTGCGCAGCTGCTTTTCCCAGCGTTCCTTGAACTGATTGTTGCGATTGGCATACCGCGAGTTGACCCAATGCGGTTTGGTGCGATCCAGTTCATCGATGAGCTTCTGAAGCTCCTTGATGGCGCGGACTTTTTGCCGATAGCGTTGAATGGCCGGCAAATAACCGAGATGGTGAGCCTGCAGCGTGAGGAACCAACACTGCGTCTGGAAGTTCACATTCGACACTGGAGAAGCAAAATCACGGGCCAAAAAGCTCTTGTATTCCTCCTCGCTAAACCGTATCTTCGTGTCCTGCTCAATGTTCACCAGCGAATTTTTGAAATAATGGAAATTTGGATCGACACGATCCAGTTTGATTTTAACCGAAAGTTGCTGTAGCACACTCATCAGATTGATGACGAAACCATCGCGGGCGAGTAGTTTCTCATCGCTGGCAAACTGCACACGACGATCGTTGTAACGCAGGATTTGAGAGACATACTCCAAAGTCTTGGGACGACTGCTGGCATTGACGCAGAGGGAATGGAAAACGGTGTGCATGTGAGTGCGCATCGAGTGCAGCTCCTAAAAATGAACGAATTAGAAATAAGTAAAAACAAGTGTTGACATGAAAATTGCTAACTCTAGACACGGAATAACGGAATAATGAAGTGAGACTCACCCAACGTAGTCGCGATGTGGCCGCATCTTCGAGCTTGTTCTTAGTGCTGAACTCGGCAAACTTCACATTTTCTTCGGCAAATAACGAAACCGACAGAAACGCACCCAAGAAACTGCACTTGACAATCTCGCGTCCCGGAATCTTCGTGCACATATTGGGTATAAAGTTGAGCTGTCGCGAAACCAAATCCGCAATAGGACGCACATTGCCCACCTTGATGACAATCAGACGCGACAACATTTCAATCTGTTGTGTATTAATCCTGGAGCTGCAAATGTTGCGCTGCATGCCCACAAATAAGCAGCGCAGCACCTGTCCAAAGATGGCATTAAACGCATCCGCATTTTGATAGGTTTCTGCCACCAAATCGATGAGAAAGGTTTCGCTTACACGATCTAAATACATTAGCTCAAGCAGCGTCGACTGATCCAGCTGCACATTGAGATTCTGATGAATCTTATCGGTCAGCACTAAAACCACAACACGTATAATGGCATTAAAAGTCTGCGTGAGCACCTCTTGAGTGCGTGCTGTCTTCACCGGATCAGCACTCTTGCTGCGCTCCCATTCGCTCTGATAGTTCTGATAGCAACGCACCAGATGCAACATCACATTTTGCTTGGTTGTGAAAACCAGATTGAAGGGCGACGGCACTGCACACGTTACACACGCATCGCTTTGCGTTATCTCACTCTGGCTGGGCGTGGCACTTGCACTCGCCCGCTGTTGATCCTCCTCTGAATTGCTGCTGACGGCCACAGCATTTGCTAGTATCTCTTGCACTTCGGTATCATCGCTCTTGATCTTTTTTGCTGACGAAAACTCTTTGTCATCGCCGGCATTAGCATCGTTAAAGCGAACGGCTGTTGCCCATGCTGCGGTCTCCACTCTCACCGACTCCTCCACTTCATCGTTGTAGAACTTGAACGCAGTTTCGAGCAGCACATTAGTCACAATAGACTCGAAATTGAATCGCAAGTCGGGATATTGCTCCAAGAAGCTAGCAGTCTGTGCACAAATAATGGAACCACTGCCAAACTCATTCCAAGTGGCGTTCAGCACACGTGATAACATCTGCTCTAAGCGTTCATCTAACGTTTTAAGCGGTGCATTGGACGACGACTCCATATTGACCACAACAGGATGTGTGGCCTGTGTGTTGGACGCTACCTTTGCAACGCTGCAGACAGTTGCAATCGCAGCGTGAGCTGGTGCCGGTGCTGCAAGCATTTCCACATCGTGTATGGGTGTTGATGCCACCGATTTCATCTCGACATCAGCATCGGCTGCTTTGCTGGCCAAATCCGACCATGTTATATCGGTTTTATCGTCCACTGAGCTGCTGCTTGCCAGCGCCTCGCGCACCAAACGCGATTCTGTGGCTGCCACAACACGTTGTGGGGGCTTTTCAGCTGTCAGCGGAGCTGTGGCAATTGGATTGAGGACATTGCTGCGGGCCAAGGTGCGCAAACGTCGAGCGCGTATCTGCAATATGCAAACGACAGCTGTTAGACAATTCTACAAAATATATATAATAGGTTTAAGGTTATAGATAGCTTGCCTCTTCGGCGGAGAGCTCAGTGACGACTGTTTGTGGCAGCTGCTGCTGTTGTTCTTCTTGTGTTGGTGTTGTCTCTACTGCTGCCGTTGTTGTGTTATCCACTTGGGGCTGCGACTGTGGCGATGTCTCCTGGTTATCCATAGGCTTTTGTGATGGCTCCTCTTCCGGCATAATGTCGCTTCTTAGCTAGTAATTTGTTTTTTTCACAAAATTCTCGTAGCTGTTTTCTTTTATTTTGGTTGCGTAGTTCTTCAGCTATTGCTCCCGGGTGAACGAACTAAACAAAGAGAGAAAGAGAGACCCCAAGAGAGGGAGGAGAATGAGTATTGCCACGCGCACTTAGCAAATAAACAAAAAAAAAAAGAAGAGTCCAGCGGTCAACGTCAAGTTCACAAGAAGACAATGATTCGTTGTCGTCTTCTTTGCTGCGCAGCATCTGCTGCCAAAGCGTGTTGCTATTGGTGTTGTTGTTCCTTTGTGATCTATTTAATTAACTACGCACTACATGATTTCTGACCTATGACAAAGATAAAAATGAAAAACTGCTGCTGCAGCGTTTGGACTATTTTTAGAGCGCTGCGATTTTGCTGATTGCAGTCTGAACGATATCAAAACAAGTCAGCGCGTCTATCGATAATAGCAGCGATAACCCTAGTGTTATTATAATAACAAAATAAATTCATTTCATAAAGGCTAGAAATATTTCGAATATTTTTTTTTACTAAGTTACGAAATTAGTCATTGAATTATCTAGTGTTATTATTGTCAACACTAATCGCTTATCGATAGCCTCTATTTTTCCGTAATCCAAAATATTTAAACCCTTTGGACAAAAAAAAACTAATTTAGCGCAACACCCACACACTTTATATACATATATATAGAAAATGCGAAAATGTTAGCTGCGCATTTCCTTGGGAAATTGCTCACACAAAAACAACAAACAAACGGGGTGAAGTAAATACGCATTCAATTTGCTAAATTTGATTTTTCGTTGCTTACCTTTTTGAAGATTTGGGACTTTCACCTGACAGCAAAACTCATGAAAAACTGTTTGTTGTAATGCGTGCCAAAGTCTATTGCATTTTCGGGGTGGGGCGCAAAGGGGGAGCAGCGCCTTTGACAACGTTTACCGTTGTTGATGTCGGTGTTGTTGTTTAATAGTGATCGCAGCGATGGCCCTTGAAGAGGGTTGAGTGTAGGTTGACAGTGACATGCACAAAAATTTCTCTTTTGTTCTGACGACGACGGCACAGTTTTTCGTTTCGTTTCTTTATGCACAATTGACTAATTAATTATTTTTTTGTTCGTTAACAAATACTGGATTAGCTATTGCAGGTGTGACAAATTGTTATTCCTGGCACACGTTAGCACACTGAGTTATTAAAATTATTTCTACTTTCAATTTTTTTTAGACAGTGCGTCCCGTCGAACTAGAATTGTTGATGTTGTATCGATAACGATACGTCCAGCTATCACAACTCAAGCAGGTTGCGTAAACAGCAGAATGGCAATTGGCGAGCAAATGATAAATCAAAACTAAATTTATAGCAACAAATAATCAATAAAACAAAAATTTAATAAATGATGACTGTCATTTTGCTGGATGTCGCAGCTGTATTAGCATTTGTAATAATGCCCCGTGTCCATAGCACCAAAAATTTCGGTTCTCAGTTCTTTTCCGTTCAGTTCGAATGTTACGTTCGCCCCATGAAAAGCCCATAAGAAAAAACTCGGTTTTTCTACGTTCGGGCTATATGAAAGTATCGATAACAAACGTAGGAATATCGAACACACTTTTTAGGTAATCACGCGATATTTGATGGATGTCAAACAGAGCTCACCACTCAACAAACAGCTGATAATTAAGTGCGCCAAGGTATGAATATAGAAATAAAAATGTATTTTATTATTTAGAACAAATCTCCAGCAATCTCATGGAGTAGCATTCACGAAAAAACACTTAGAATTAAACTTAATTCTTGCAGATACGATTTGATTGATTACACAAAATCATGAGCTATTTAGCCGGCGAGCCAGTGCCGCCGGGTTTTGAACATGAAATCGGTCGCACAGCTGTCATCCAGAAGCAGATTGAATCCTTTAACGATGGACCCTTGATTGGAAGCGAATACATTGTGGAGCTGCATGAAAACTGTCAGATCCGTCCCGATTATTTCTGTGTGCTGTGCAATACGTGCAACGACGTGCGCTCCATCTTCATACACTGGACCTCGGTGACGCATCGTACCAACTATCTGCGAACCCACTATCAAAAGGCTTTCGACCTGCTTCAACAGATGCGTCGCTCCTCTTCGAATTCCCCAGAACAAGTGCTGAAGATCACCACAAAACTTGTGCAGATCATAGAGCAACAGCATGGCCGCAGCACTCAGATCCTGGCCATTGATGGCGATTATTTTCGTCGCTATCGCTCCAAGATTTGCGCCCAGGTGCGTGATAAATACCATTACGATGAATGCTCTGGACCTGATTTCATCAATGAGATGCATCAGTTTATTACCAACACAAAGCCACCAATGGAATCACAGTCGATTGCTTTGGATGCAATTTCCAGCGACGATGATGAAGTGTATTTTACGCCCACGACGCCACAGCAACAACAGCAACTGAATGTGAAGAAGCCACGTAAGAAACAGGAGGAGCAACAGCCAGCATATCGTGCCGTGACAACGGCATCAACAGTTGTACCAACAGCAGGAGCATTGACAACAACTGCTGGTCTTAAGGCGTTGCCCACACCTAAGGAATTGTCGATGCAGGCCTCTCAGATTGCCCAGGAGCGCTACAAATGGGAGAAGTTTCGTTGTGTGCTCGAAAGGCAGCTGAAAGAATTGCGCGATGTGACCGAAACTTATGAATCGAGTCCGGAGAAGCATCCCGACTATTCGAAGGAATGGAAACAATTTTGGAATCGCCGCTACAAGCAGCTGCAGGAGGAAAAGAAATGTGATCCGAACAGCTATGACTATAAGCCCGAATGGATTAGCTACTGGAAAGATCGACGCATTGAACTCTTCAATACCGCTGTCAATAAGATCAAGAAGGAGCTGCAAGAAAAATTCCAGCTAGGCGATGAGGACGAAGACAACACCAGGTTGTTGATGGAACGCTACAAGATACGCGTGAGTAGTCCAAAAGATGGCAGTGCCAATGCAGCCACCACGGCCACCACAACAGGCTCACAAGCTCCCACAACGCTTGGTGTGCGTCGCATACCCAACTATCGTTCGTCAAGTAATCGTGCCGGCAACGGTGGCATGTCCAGCGAGTCCATCATTGACATTAGCGACGATGAACAGGCGTCGTCAGCGCCATCGGCTTCACGACCGCACCGTCGATCGCCCTATGGACGGAGTTTGTCACGCTCGGAGTCACCGAAACGTGACCGACGCTTGGGCTGGGGACGGTCCCGGTCACGTTCACCGATGGCGTCGCGACGACTCTCGCGTTTCTGTTCGCGTTCATCGCATCGGCGCAACTCACGTTCGCCGTACAGCCGGAGTCCCGATGATTACGATCGTGATCGGGGACGTGATGATTATTATAGGGATAGGGATAGGGATAGATCGGCTAGCTATTCGCGTTCACGCAATTATGATGAGTCAATGGAGACATTTCGTGTGGTCGACTCGCGCCTATACCCCGAATACAGCGGCCAACGCAAAGATTCACCCACATCGCCGACAGCAGCCGCTGCAACTGCATCCAGCAAGGAGGTTGAGGAAGAGCCCGATGGACGCATTACAGTGGTCACCGTATTGCGAATGCTCTCCGCACTCGAGGATCATTTGGGCAGCTTGGGACCGAAGGCGCTTAATATGCTGAGCAAGGCGCTGGCCATGGAGAAGATTAAACCGAATGCGGCCGATGATTTACTGCTCAATGAGGACAATTGTGTGTTCATGGAGACGATCAAGGAGAAGCTAAAGGGCATACTCATTGCCCAAGTGCTCGATGATCCGCAAAAAGTGCGCGTTGTGAAAAAAATTAATCAGCAACATTGCCACCGTCATCTTTCAAGTCACATCCAAGGGTAAGTTAAACAGCATTTGTTGTCGCACAATTTTCAGGTTCCAGAAGATAGAAGGTAAGTATTTAATGTTGAAATGGGAATTGTCGGAAATCTGTTTTGAAAATGGTGTTCCTCGATTTCGATTTGCCTATTTCGCTCACCTTTATGTGGCTATATTTAATAGAACAATCGAGAACACATTTCTATCGGAAATTCTTTTCGTACGGTTTTCATTTCGTGTGAGAAAAGTTGAGAATGTTTTTAAGTATCTATTCTTATTTCTTGGTGAGATTTGGAAAATTTTTTTTTTGATTTCTGGGAACAATTTTTTCCGATTTCATAATAAAACTGTGATCTAAAGTTAAGACTTCATATTTTGTTTTTCATAAATCTTCATTTCAGAATTAACAAATTCGAAATAAAGCAAATATTTAGAATTGCCCAAATATTTCGCAATTTTCTTCTCTTATAGAATTCATATTAAGCACTAATACCACGTTACATGATGCAAATGATTTCTCAATTGCTTGCCGTACTTTCAGCAAAAAATGTATGAAGCGAAATTCAAATCATTTATAACATTATTAAATTTAGTAATGATTTGGTTACGGGATTGAGAAAACAAATAGGGAAAATGTTAAAGTATAGTTAAATGGTTCATTCCCTTGAAAAAACTGTTTGTAATTTTTGTATATTCTAGTTAGAGCACAATGTCAATAATTGCACACTTAAAAAAGAGATTCATGTGTAATAAAAAATTTAATGAAAAATATGATAATTTATTTTTGTTAATCCGAATAACTTAATAACGATTGCACAGTAAACTATAACCTTATAAAGTCGAGATGCGGTTGTGTACTTAACATAACTGCAATTTTTATGACAACGAAACTCGATTATACAATATTTGTTTAAGTTAAATTTAATCGTTTCTTTTGTGTATAGTCGGAATCAAAATTTGTTGCCTCTAAATGAATTCAATAATCCAATTTTTGCACTTAAGTGCAATGCATTTAAATTAAATTTAAAATTTACATCACATTTTGTTTCTCAATGTCAAGTGTAAAAATTAAATGTAAAACAAATTAAACTTTACATAAAATCTTGTTTGGCGATTATCTCAGATGTGCAATTAAATGTGATGGCACTTATCGAAATTATGCTGTACATTTATTTTCCGTATGTACAAAATCAATTGTTGAATGCAACATTTAGCATAATTAGCTGAAATCGCTACCGCGCGAATCAAATTGAATTAATGACGCCTTTTTACTCGGCTCCCCCAAATCGCTTTTGTTTGCAGATGTGAAGGAGACGGGCGCCCAAGCGGATGCCAGCAGCCACAGCGGCGACCTGGCCAAGAAGAGTTTGAAGGATTATCAGCTGCCCTATGACAGACAATTGGTGTCCTCGAAGCTGGCCAATGCACTGATTGTGAACGGCTTGGACGATATGAGTGTCGATGATATGAATCGTTTGCTACACTTCTTCACGCTGCTGGCGAAGACGCATCACACATGCCGTCAAACGGATCGCAGTCTCAATAGTGGCTTGAATTTTAGCGAAGCTATCGCACGCTTGGGTTTGAAAACGTCGCTCGATTCGGAGGCAATTTGCAATCAGGATGACAATAATTTGAAAGCTCTGATCCAAGAGGTGGAAAATCATTTTGCTGCCAAGGACAACTGTAACGACCAGCTGCAACATCAACCACAACAAAAACAACAGCAGCAGCAACAGAACTGTGTTAACGAATCCAGCAATGGAATGGATTTGTTAACCGATTCCGATTTGCAAACATTGCTGCAGAATTTCAAATTTCTGTCGAACGAGGAGCAAGTGCATCTGGTCAGCCATCTGCGTAAGCTGGAGATCTTGGAGCCGGCTCGTGTCGAGCGTTTGCGCAAATTCGTGAATATGGCCGAGCTGAGCAGCGATGGCGAATCCTGCAGTGATTATCTATTGCGTGTCGTGACCAGTGTGAGTCCCGCTGCTGCCTCTGCGACTACAGCAAACTCCTTGGACGCAATGCAACGCAAGAGCAGCGACCAGCACCTGGGAACAACAGCAGCAGCAGCAAAAACATCTGCTAGCAAGTTACCAATGCGCGATTTAACACTAGATGAAGATGATGAAGATGATGATTACGAATTTAGTGATCTTATTAAGAAGGCCAACGATACGCATGCCAATGGCACAACGTCCAAGTTGCTCAGCGGTAACAACAGCAACACCAACAACCCTAACAACATCGGAAGCAACAACAACAAGACATCGACAAGTGGCAGCAATCAAATTGGTGAATTGCCGTCGACAGCGAATGCCTTGACTTTTAAGCCGGCTACGTCGGCAAAGATGTCGCTCAAGGATACCGAAAATATCATTGCCAATCTGATGGGCACCCTGACCAATAACAGCAGCCATGAGGCAAACAAGTCACAACAGCAGCAGCAGCAACAACAACAGCTGTCACAGCAATCATTTGGGAGCAATAAGCGTCTTTGTTTTCCAGGTGGACGTTTCTATGACTTTGCTAGCGATCAGCAGCAGCAACAGCATCAGTCTTTATCTCCTACCAGCAATCCTGCCAATTCTTATCAAAACATGCAACAGCAGCAACAACAACAACTGCCCGGTGGCTACAGCATGAACAATTTCAATGCCTATAGACAGCAGCAAATGCAGCATGCGACTTATGGCGGTGCTGCAATTAATCCCTGGGCCAATAATGGGTCATACCACAACATGCCACAGCAGCAGAACTACATGCCACAACAGCAACAGCAGCAGAACTACTTGCCACAGCAACCGCCTTACACCAATAACAACAACAGCGGCAACAACATCTTTGGTGGACATCACTAATACTTAACTTGCAACTCTATTTATTTTAATATCTTTTTTTGTTGCATAAATACAAAAGTATTGTTAGGTTTCTTTCTAGCCGCAACTGGAACTGAATAAGCTAAATATATGTGTAAGATATTGAGTGAAATAAATGTTTGCATTTTTAATAAAGAACAGCAGCATTACTATAAACTATATATATTTAGTATATTGTATTTATATTGTTGCCTTGGAACAACTTTTCAGCTTTCAGCTACAGTAAGGCAATTGCATAAAGGCTAACGGCTGCTTCTTAATGATCATGCCAATTTTCAGCTGCAACAGTTGATGCAAAGATTCCGCGCTATGTTTGTAGATCCATTTACTGGCAACGTAATCGTAACGCTTTGGTCCGCTTGTCGGCGAATTGAGCCAATCTGTTGGGCGTCCAACGATTCATCACATAGATGCCATGTGCCTGTCCCAGATTCCCATCCTTCCAAATCATTTGCAATTATGTATGTATATGATGTAATCACATTTCTCTGTAGAGTACTCACGCCATTGACTACATATGGGCCAATGAACTTGCTAGCGTTCTCTTTCAGCTCATCGAAGTAATCGGAGAGTGCGTCCAACGTCTCGGCGCATACAATTTCATAGGTGGCACTGTCCAGCTCGGCTGTGGCAGCTAGGAAGGAGTTTGGCACCCTTATGGTTTGGCCAAAAGCAAATTGCAATATCATTATATTCATTGGAATTGTATCCAATGATTTCCATAGCGACCCTGAGCAGATTAGAACAGCAATTTATTGACAATAAATAATAAAAATTGAAAGAATTTGTGTTTTGTTTAACGTATTTATATTACATTATTATTATTTACAAAAAAGTAGTTACAATATAATATTTACAAAATCATAATATTAACAAAATAAAAATATTTACAAATTCATATTTTCAAAATTATAATATTAACAAAATAGAAATATATAATTTGTAATAATAAGACTTTTATGATCTTTATTTAATCCTCGTTTTTCCATTGCCTTGATTAATCGCTTCATTAATTGGAGACGAGCGTTGCGAAGGCGCTCACGAATAGCGGTTCGCCTGTTTGCGTCCTTGACCATGAGACGTTCGAATTCAGTCATTTGTCGGCCTCTTCGTCTCTTTTTAGCTGGCGGCCCAGCTGAACCGCACGGTTCGAATGATTCGGATTCAGAGGATTCTGGCATTACGCTAGAATCCTCAGAATACGAATCACTCGAGTCGCTCAGTTCAGAAATAGACGGCATGAATCTATCCCACTTTCCTTCATCGGGATCTAAAAATAACTGTTTACGACTTACTATTGAAGGTTGAGGGCTTTGAAATCATAGCTTACCCATGCTGTCGAGGACGTATTCTTCCAAATTTATAGGCTTTTCCGCTGATAAAATCCTGTGCACCTTGGCAAAATGATGCCACTTCGATGGACCTCGCTTCTTAATTTCATTTCTTTTTGATAAACCTATACCAGTCATTTGTGTATTTCAATGAATTTTATTTGTATAACTTACTTATATTTTTTGGTCAAATTGTCCAACTTGGTCTTGACATTCTTCCACTCCACATTGAAGCCTGCCGCCAAAAACTTCTCACACATACGTTTATATATGTGTGTGTTTTTTTGGGCAGACCTCAATGCCGTCAAATTCTCCTCCCATAACTCAAACAACATAGCCTCGTGGAAGGTACTCCACGATATTGCCGGCTTGCGAATTTTTTGGCTCATCTAAAAAAAATAAAAGATTTGCTTTAAAAAGCAAAATCCATTTTCTTTATTTCTACTTTCATACCTTGGCGCTGTTTGTCGATTGGTGAGCTTTTTTACCCTTCTGCGATATTTCTGTTAGTTATCGATACTTTCATGTACCTCGTGAACGTAGAAGTCAAAGTTGCGGAGCTATCTTGACGTACATGGTAAGTCAGCCTGAAAGTATGCAAAGTATTCGACGTTGCCAGCTTGTTTTAAATGTTGGCATTCACAATGTACGCTAGCAAGCGTCAGCTGTTTGTCAAACGAGAGGAAGACGAGAGTGCACCGTTGTTTTTTTAGTCTGGTCGAAACAAAAATTTATTAAAAAAAAAAAAACTATTTGAGAGCAGACTACATCAAAAAATCCATTTGTATAAAGTAAAATCTAACTATATCTGGTTACACTATAGAGCATGGCTCACGCTACATCGCAGGTAAGTGCTTTGAGAAGCGATAGCTGTTCCATCGATCCTCGTTTCTGTGACGCAATAGTTGTAAATTCATGGCAAACAACATTCTGTGCTCTGTGCAGGGCGTTAAGCTGCTGAATGGCTTCAAGACTCCCAGTCGCTTTGAGAAGGGTCTTGGTGCCCAGTTGCCCGATGCCTACAAGAAGTTCTGGCGCGAGTGGAAGCTGACGAAGCCTGCCGCCGTGCATTACATACCTAAGGAACGAGAATGGGAACGCGATGAAGTGACGCATGCGATTAAGCCAGTTCAGAGCATACCCCTGCCACTCATCGATCCACCTGAGTCGCATCAGGGTATTTGGGGTGGTGAGGCGGTCATTAAAGGCTTCCAGAAGCGTCAACAGACCAAACGTCGTGTCCCGCATTTTTGGGTGCCAACATTGCAGCGTTCTGTAGTGCACAGCCTGGTACTGAACGAGTATATGTCAGTGGTGGTGACGCAGCGTACGTTGGAACAAATCCACGAATGTCATGGCTTTGATCATTATCTGCTCAAGAATTTGGCATGCGATCTGCGTTCAACTCTGGCACTGAGACTCAAGCGTGAAATCCTAAAGGCGCTGCAAAGCGGTTGCCCAGCTCTGGCAGCTGAACCTAAACTACAATCGGAGGTGCTTAAGGAATATAGTCCGTATCTGGAATCGTACACAAGCGAAGAGATTGACTGGTACGGACATAGCTACCTCGAGGCCATTCGCAAGCTGCAGAATCAATTGCGTGCGGCGGAACAAGTCGTACCTCATAAGGTCGAGTTTCGCAGCAAGCTGATTGAACAGCTGCGCGAGGCAGGTATCAAAGAGGCGGGCAAACTGGAGACAAGGGAGGCGCAGCCAAGTGCCGAGCACAAGGATGCGGACATCGAAGCACTGACAAAGCTGTAAGTAGCATTTTTTGTCTACAAATCACCCTAATAATGTTGACGTTTTTGTTGTGCAGTGAAACGTCGCCCTCATCTTCCAGTTGGTTGTCCAAGATCAATCCGTTTGGCAAGAAGGAAACGTAGTGCACCCACGTTAACGCTTCTTTATACTGGTTATGTATATGTTGGAACTTCTAAAACACAATAAATGCAAATGGATGTCTCTCCACACTTACGAAAAATTATTTAAAAACTCTTCATTTATTATTTTATGTTAATTGAATCATCATTTATTGCATGTGTGTTTAGTTAGTTAAGTTAAAAAGACTAAAAAATAACATGGAAGGTTTTAAGGAGATACCACACACAATGTTGACAAAAACAAAAAAGGAATGATTGCAAATCCCGTCGTATCCTACAAAATCCTATATGTATATAATTATAGTATATATTGTATAAATATTGTGCCAAAAGTTATGTCGTCATCTTCGCGCCTTATGCAATGGGATTCTTTTTCATCAACTCAATGTCGGCATCCATCATATCGCTAACTAGCTGCAGGAAACTAACCTTTGGTTGCCAGTTTAACTCTCGTCTAGCTTTTGATGCGTCGCCCAGCAACAGATCCACTTCAGTGGGTCGGAAATACTTTGGATTAATGCGCACGCGCACAATATCCGAGTTGCGCTCGACGCCTACTTCCTCCACGCCCTTGCCACGCCACACAATCTCACGACCAATGTGCTTGAAGGCTGCCTCCACAAATTCACGCACACTATGCGTCTCCCCGGTGGCAATCACATAGTCCGCTGGTGTGTCGCGCTGTAACATCATCCACATTGCTTCCACATAGTCGGCAGCATGGCCCCAATCGCGCTTCGAGTCCAGATTGCCTAACTCAAAGTATTCCATTTGGTTAAGTAAGATTTTAGCCACCGATCGTGTTATTTTGCGTGTCACAAAGTTTTCGCCACGTCGCGGACTCTCATGGTTGAAAAGGATGCCGTTGCAGGCAAACATGTTGTAGGCCTCTCGATAATTTATGACGATCCAGAAGCCATACATCTTGGCACAAGCTGGCAGAGATGACAAAATCGTTTATTCATAAAATGTTAGTTGATTTTACTAGACTAAAAAATACCCAGTTATCTCTAGGTTGTTTTAAATTGATTACGAATGAATTATAAGTTTTGTTTCTTTCTATAAGGTAATGGTGCTCCATTCCAGTATCTATTCATTATAAAAAAAAAATTTAATCTATTTTCCCAGAATTGCTTACCGTAAGGCGAACGTGGATAGAACGGCGTCTGTTCGTTTTGCGGTGTCTCCACTACCTTGCCATACAATTCTGACGTGGAAGCCTGATAAAATTTCACAGACTTCTCCATACCACAAGTGCGTATGGCGTCAAGAATGCGCAGAGTGCCAACGGCATCCACTTCCGCCGTGTATTCACTTAGATCGAACGAAACTTTTACATGCGATTGTGCGGCCAAGTTATAGATCTCGGTGGGCTTCACCATATTGATGATCTTGACCAAACTGCTACTATCCGTCATGTCTCCATAGTGCAGCTTCATTTTACCGCCTTTGTGTGCGGCAGGATCGGCGTACAAATGCTCAATGCGTGTCGTGTTGAAGGTGCTGGCTCGCCGTATAATGCCGTGCACCTCGTAGTCCTTTTTGAGCAGTAGTTCAGCGAGATATGAACCATCCTGCAAGGCAAAGTAAAGAACTTGTAATAACACGTAAGCGTTAAGCATAATGTGCATCGACAGCTGATAAGAAACACAAGCCGGCTATGACTCATGAGATTAGGATTTTCAAGCAATAACCAACCACCCACCTGCCCTGTAATGCCCGTTATCAGTGCCACTTTGTCTCGTGATTTGCTCCCCACATCGCCTCCTTCTCCTCCTGCTCCAATGCCATTTAAATCCTTTGTGTTGCTGTTGTGATTACTGTTGTTATTCGCTAGACGCGCTTGTTTGCTACTACTGGCATTGTCGTTTGTGGACATGTTAATTAAATGCGCTACGCTGTAATACTATTTTACTTTTTATTGATAGGCCGCTTTGTGTTTTTTTGGTGCCAACGTTGTATAAACAACTTTTTTCTTTCGTCTCTTCAATCAACTGTGTAGCGGGAAAAGTTGCCACCCGCATGAAAACTATAACGTTGTTGATAAGGTAACGCACGCCAAGGAATGCCGCTTTGTCCGCAACATGCCTTCCATACGTCACAGATGAGTGAGCTCTCTACTGCACCTACCTTGTATAAGCGCTGATTCATGACTGTGGCGGTTTGCATTGAGTTGATCTGGCAACGTTCTCCTTAACTCAACACGGAGAGAAATACACAAAACGCAGGGAGACCAGTTGAATTGAAGTTTTAATTGTTTATTAAAAAATAAGAGTAGACAAAATGATGGTGAGTATAAGCATAATTAATTAATAATAATTAATGCTTGTAAGCAAGCAGTAAAATTCATCATTTAAGGAGAGTAAAACAAAGAACTCGCTGCTTATCAGTAAAATGGGCGTAATTAGAATGTGTATATGATAAATTTTTTAATTGCATTGTTTGCAATTTAGGACGGTATGGATGAGTCAAGCAGTCCCTTGGCTAACAATGGCACCATGGAAATCTCATCTCCAAATCCATTAGCACCGACAACAACAACAAATGGCAGCGGAACAGCTACTTCGCCAGACAGCTCATCATCAGCCCCAGCGACGCCAGCGGCATTGGGAGAAAATGCGCTGCATGTAGAGATCTCAGATGCGTTGAGCGAGAAGGAGAAGGTCAAGTTCACGGTCCACACACGCACAACGCTGCCCGGGTTCTCGAAGAAGGACAACAATGTGGTGCGACAACATGAGGAATTTGTTTGGCTGCACGATCGCATCGAAGAGAACGAAGACTATGCGGGTTATATTGTAAGTGGCCCATTATAAATAATTATCATGACTATTCAAAAATAACAATCAATTGTAGATTCCGCCATGTCCCCCGCGTCCGGACTTTGATGCATCGCGCGAGAAACTGCAGCGTTTAGGCGAAGGAGAGGGAAACATGACCAAAGAGGAGTTCAAAAAAATGAAATCGGAATTGGAAGCGTAAGTTACAAAAATACCAAATAATAATTTAACATCTTGAAGGGGTGTCATAATTATTTATTTTAAGTTTTTCCTTTAAAGTTTTGTGTTTGCTTTTGTGCAATTATTTTAATATATTTTTATTACTCTGGCTTACAGCGAGTATTTGGCAACGTTCAAAAAAAAACCGTTGCCATGCACGAAGTATTCTTGCGTCGACTTGCCAGTCATCCAGTGTTTCGCATCGATAATCATCTGAAGGTATTCCTGGAATACGATCAAGATTTGTGCGCTAAACCACGCAAGAAGATGGCCATTTTTGGTGGCTTTGTGAAGTCGCTGGGGAAAACAACAGATGAAATACTGTTGAGCGCTACAGTGCGTGATGTCAATGACTTCTTTGAGAATGAATTGCAGTTCCTTACTGAGTACCATGGTCATTTGCGTGAGGCTGCCTCACGCACTGAGAAGATGACACAGCGTCACAAAGATGTGGGAGACTCACATCAAAAGATATCAAATGCCTTGACACAGCTCTCAACAACTGAGAAGGGCAACGTCGAAACATTTGTGGCTAAGGCTGCTGAAGTATTTGAACGCATCAAGGTAGGTCAATGAATTTGACAATATCAAATGTTCGCTAATTGCCCAATAAATTTTACAGAATCTGGAGACACGTGTGGCCAGCGATCAGGATCTGAAACTGGGCGATACTCTGCGCTATTATCAACGTGACAGCGATGCAGCGAAGGCGTTGTTGATCCGCCGCCTTCGCTGCTTGGCAGCCTATGAGACGGCCAATCGCAACTTGGAGAAGGCGCGATCTAAGAACAAAGATGTACATGCGGTAAAGCTTATTAGGATAGAGAGTAGCTGCATTTAATATTTCAATTTGATTTTGATTCTCTTATGCTCACGGTGCTTGGCAGCAAATTCTAATCCAATATCTAATATGCAGACAATAACTCTAAAAAGTCTAACATACATATGTCCGTTAATTGAACAAAATTCGTTAGAGTTATTGCCTACTAGGATCTAAGACTTCGGTGCGCCGAGGATTACTTTTTTGCTTTTGTATTATCTGTTTCTGATATGATAAAATGGAATGGATGATGTGGCATTTATTTAATTCAAATTTCCAACCATTTTCACAACTTCACATTGCTCTTTCTCTCGCATTTCTCTCTCTATCGTTGTGTCTCTTCTGTGCGTTTGTGGTTGTTCTTGTCTTCCGCTGAGCAGCCTTTGGAGGTGCAAGAGGTATTTGGCATTTATGGTTAACATTAAATTGGTCATCTTAGCATCTAGTATTGTGTAATCTCTTAATCCCAAAACAATCACAAAATACTTGTAGTTAAACGAGTTGCAATTGTCGCATGTTAAACACAAATATTCTTTGCATGCCTTTGCTATGTCTTGACTCGATTTTGTGCAGAAATGTATACTAATTTATGGTTATATTATTCAGGCTGAAACTGCACAGGCGGAGGCTTGCGAGAAGTTCGAATCTATGTCCGCTTGCGGAAAGGAGGAGCTGATTGGTTTCCGCAATCGACGTGTTGCTGCCTTTAAAAAGAGGTAAGAACTTTGAAGTATTTTAAGCACTTTGATTAATAACATTATTCATTTTACAGTCTCGTTGAGCTCTCGGAGCTGGAGATTAAGCATGCCAAAAACCAATATGACTATTTGCGCCAATCGCTTTTGGCCCTCAAGGAAATTGCCTGAGATAGCGAGGATGTTGTTGATGTTGACTTGGTATTATCGCCTGCACCTTGTTTACATACCATATGTTAGCCAAGCGCCCCCAAGGAGTAAATCAATTTGGTTATTGCTAAGCAAACAGTTTTATTATCATTACTAATCTACAAAATATCATTTATATATACAAACATATGAGCTATCGCATCGCATTTGTATTTTATACGCATGCAGTTTATGATTACCGAATATGAATTTGTTTGTGAAACAAATCGCTTATAATGTATACATTGTATAACGTGCATTCCTTTATCAAAACTTTACTATTGTACAAGCATTGCAAAATATATAAAATGGAAAAACTATATACAAACAAGCTGATTGAAAGTTGTCAATAAATTGTGGAACACAGCTCTGTTGCTAATGCCATATGTTGTCAGGACAACTAGCAACAAGTAACGCTCTCAAAATTATTTACATACCAACCGTATAGATTCTTAATTAAAATTTTCGTTGCATTTTAACCATTTTTATATAGTGTAGATATAGTTGTAATTTTCGATTTAAATAGTTGTGAAATCATGGATGAGTTTGGTTGCTTCGATGCCAAGAAGCCGGCAGGACCTCGTTTGCCGGATTGGCGTACATCAACCTATCGCGGACATCGACACATTACGGACACGCGGCAGGGCAATAAACTGAGTGCTCCAGTCGAGTGCACCAACAAAGGTGTCTATGTTCGTGATAAGTTGATGCACGACAAGCAGCTCTCCGAAGTGGCTGACAATTATACCTGGAAGGTGAGCAGCTCACTTAATTAGTGTTATTGTATTCTTACTAATACTCTTTCCTTATTGCAGTACTGTGATCCGTTTATCTTAAGGAATCCCTCGCTCAACATGAAGACGCAGTTTATGAAGCGCTTCGAGGAGGGCAACTTGCGTTTTGTTAAGCGAAAAATTAAACCAATGACCAGCGTCAGCCAGGACACTTATACGCACACTGAGCTGCCTTTTGAAGCCGATCCACTGCCCATACATATGCCCACGCCGGTGGCGACCACCAAAGTCACCATCGATCGCTCCAAGTCAAGTTATACTAAGTATTTGGACCCAGGTGCAACTACATACAATCTGTCCTATGTGCACATGTCGCCGCAGGATGTGCAGGCCAGCGTTGCTGTTCACGACAACATTACCTTTTGGAACTGGTCACAGCACGCGCCTGCTGTGGTTCCGGTTGCGCGTGAAGCAAATGAGATAATGTGCGATGAGACTGCCGCAAAGGATTGCACTAAACGTCGCTTGGAGTATCAGTGTCAGATCGCACGTGTGCCGCACACTGGCTTGATCACCGAGGTGCAGGCCAATTATTTGGATCCCAAGTTGAACAAGGAGTACATCGAGTACGATACGACGGATGTGAAGCCTCTGTTGGTTCATGAGGCAGTGACGCCATTTGCCACACTTAGCGAGTATGATGTCTATGGCTCTGGGCAACCAGTTATTAAATATGTTTAGAATATTCGATTTAAAAGTGCAATTCAATATTTAATATTATCTTTTTATTATTTCCTGGTCCCAATATTATCGCAATATCACATAAATTTCACAAACTTTTTATTTGAACACTGTGAAGCTATGTGGTAACAGATGATAGATGGAGGTGACCAGCACCTCGTCGTCATCATTGAATGCGGGCACCTTGCTGCTCACCTCCGGTGCCTGGCCAATGTAGATGGGTATGTCCGTTTTGGCAAACTCATTGATGAACTGCCGACAAACGCCGCATGGTGTGGTGAAGCCAGACTCATGATAAGCAACCACGGCGCCAGCATCGTAGCACTTGAAACCCTCACTGATGCCCTTCACCAGAGCTGTGCGTTCGGCACAGCTGCCGGGTGTCAAGGCAACATTCTCAATGTTGCAGCCGGTGAAGACGCGACCACATTTGGTGCGAAAGGCGGCGCCCACCTTGAACTTGCTATACGGCGCATAGGCATTGCACCTGGCATTCAAAGCATCCTCCAGTAGCTCCCGACCGCAGTTGTCTACCAAAAATAAAGAATTATTAGTAAAATAAAATACATGTGTATAGTTTATGCAGCCATTAACCTAGATCAGCAAACCGTGTGGTATACTCTGGTAATTTGATGGGATGCGGAAGCTTGAGTGATTCCGTTATGGAATATCGTCCATCTTGGGGTCCTTGACGTTTGTCCACCTCAGTCTGCAGCTCTTGCAGCTGTTCCATGTAGTTCATCAATCTCTTGTATGTTTTGCGCTTAGACACCTCCTTCTGGAGATCATCCAGGCGTTTTATGCATTTTTTCAGCTCTTTACGCTTTTGTAACATTTTTCTAAAATTAACTTATAATTTATCAGCTCGTCTAGCTTGTGTGCCTAAACAACAATAAATCAATCAATGCAGATCAAGATGTATTTATGCCCAAAATATTCATTTTTATTGACAACAAACTAATCGACTGCTGTGCGCTCATCATATCTGATTAATATATGATTTACTCAGTCCATCGGGTCATTAATCCAGTCACCAACAATTAGATAAGATTTTCCCTGTTGCAGTAATGTGATAAGCTTTGATAACACACTTTAACAAAAATGAATAATGAAAATACACAATAATTTCCATTTCATTTGCGGGAGTTATTCGTTGAGTTACTGTAACTTAAGTTTCCAACCCAGATAAGAATACATTATATATAGCAACATGCACTTTTAAAGCCTGCATCATAATTCTCGGAAATTTGAGAAATGTTATTGATTGCACAAGTCCAGAGTATACGATGATAGCGATTCAGACTACAGCATTCGTACGATTAATAATAGCATGCATTTTTTACGTGTGAAATTCGAAAAATCCACTTTTAACGATTGCATAACAGTCTATTTCACAATTTCAAAAAAGAAAACTATTTTGTTAGCTAGTGTAGTAGATTGTTTTTTTTTTTAATATTTGTAGTTGGTCACTGTAATACACAAAAACATATAATGACAGCTATGGAAAAACCTTGAAATTCTTGTTTGTCGTCCTAATACGTGTGGAAACTATTTGGCAATAGATTAAATATGGATGTGCAGAGCACAGGATCATCATCGACAAACGGCTCCGTCGGCGAGCGCTCTTCGATGGCTCTGGCTATATAGATGGGTACATCGGTGTTGCCCGCAAACTCGCGTATAAACTGCCGACAGACGCCACACGGTGAGGTGAACACATCCGGTGCATAAGCTACAACAGCGCCTGTGGAGAATTTCTGATAACCCTCACTAATGGCCTTTGTAAGAGCGGTACGTTCAGCACAAGATGATGGTGTAAAGGCGGCATTCTCAACGTTGCAACCGTTAAAGATTATATCGCTGGGTGTGGCACGAAAAGCGGCGCCAACCTTAAAATTAGAATAGGGCGAGTAGGCGCGCTGGCGCACAGCATGAGCACTCAACAGCAGCTCCTTGACAGTTGCATCTGCGTGGTAAACGCGGCAAAATAAAGAATGTGTATATTTATTTTGGTTAGTAGACTTACCCAGGGAACCGTAGTTGGCGACCGTTTCTTTAATTTCGGGCTGTGCAAAGCCTTTGAGCAGATGCGTCATATTTCAAAAATATTGAACTAACTAATCCAATCCAGTAGCGAAGAATATGTTGTTATTTTTAATCAAGAATGTGAATGCGAAGAGAAAAAATTATGCGTGCGGTTCCGTGTGTTGCTGCCCCGAGCGTCCAACGGCAAATGGACAGTATTTGCTGACGGTCAGTTGTGGGCTCGACTATATAGATCTTATATTATGTGGCAAAAATAAACATTGGTCGAGAGCAGAGCGCCGCAATTCGGATAGCAGCTGTGTGACGACTGTGACTGATAACGCTTCCGCTCAAAAAAAGAGCGTCAAATATAATGAAAATAGACATAGGAGACTAACAATTACATACAAATATACGTATATGTTTTGTAGTATGTACACATGACAACAAATCGGGGGTTGTTTAACAGAGTTGGCCAACATCGAAATGGGGTATTCACACAGTTAATTGTATATTGCTCATTATGGTTGTTGTTCTTGTTGTTTTTGCTGCCGTTGCTGCTGCTGCTTATTTGCCATTGTGAAACGTGAAACCATTTGGCAGCAACTGCAACACACTGGTGCACAGCACACGCAAAGGCAAGTTACTCGGCCTGGCCGCATACAGCGGTATGTCCTTGCCAGCTGTGACGAACTCGGCCAAGAACTGGCGGCAGACGCCGCAGGGTGTTGTGAAGCCGGTGTCCTGCTGGGCAACCACGGCGCAGGCCACAAAATCGCGTTTGCCTTCGCTGCAACAACAATGTAAAAATACAGATGATAAGCAAGAATTAAAAATTAATAAAGTGGTTTGCGATATTTTGCATACATTTTATATACAATTTAATTTTAAATTTAATAAAAGTAATAAAATTATTTATTTCGCTCGTAGTGATTATTGACTAAAATTGGGTTTAAAGTAAAAAATTATTAAATTCTGATGATTTTTTTTAGTTTTGTTTTGCACAAAAATATACATGTTAGACTAAAGGTAATTAAATTACTAAAAATAAAACATTATTGTGAGTAATATAGATAATAATTAAATTCCATTTAATTTTTATAATATTCATTATAATAAGTAGAGGTAGTGGCCCATCAAGGACTCTGCTTACCTGATGGCCTTCACCGCCGCCGTTCTCTCGGCGCAGATGCTGGCAGCGTAGGCGCCATTTTCGATGTTGCAGCCTGTGTAGATGGCGCCATCGCTGGTGCGTAGAGCAGCGCCCACTGCAAAATTGCTGTACGGACAATATGCATTATTTCTAGCCTCGTTGGCGGCTCTAATCAGCTCTTGTATGGATGAATCTGCAAAGCAATCTATTTAAAACGACATGTAACGGCAATATTTATTGTCGTTCGCTTACCCAAAGTGTCAAACTCACGGACATTTGTTTCATCTCTTGCTCCATTTATAAATACCTGCGTCATTGCTCTATTTTCTAAAATCGTCTAATTGTGTCGCTCGCTTGCTATTAGCACATAGAACTTGTGTACGATTTGACCTCTCTAAGGTGGCTTTGCGCAAAACGTATGCAATCATTATCAATCGACCTTCGATTCCCCAATATAACCGTTGAACGTTATAAACGCAGCAGCTGCCGTTTATGTGACGTCATTTTTTTTTCGCAACTCAAGCAGTAAGTTCTACTCGCTTTTTCCGTTATAGGAAACAGCAACTGTAATGGCAAACAGCTGTTTGCAGAGACATTTCAGAAGCTATCGATATGTGTGTGTATCGATAGACCATCAGTTTGTAAACAAAAAAAAGTGGCATGTATGTGTGAGATTTTCCTCCAACGTTGTTATCTAGTTATAATCTGATAAATCGGAAAAATTTGGAGTAGACGCATATTGTGTGATTTAGTGAGTCGTAGTGCTAGTTGCGGTTTGTCTTACCTTTCCATTTAATATGTCGTCGTCAACATCCAGAAATCAACAGCAGCAACCACATCAAGCACAATCATCAACGGAGGACGTCGATGTTGAGATGGGTTCTAGAGGAGATTGTGTGCGTGAACAGTTGCCACCCATTGACTTTGACTTGGATCATTATCCCTACTGCATTGTGTGGACGCCGATACCGGTGTTAACCTGGATATTGCCATTCATTGGACACATGGGCATCTGCATGGCCAATGGTGTCATACGTGACTTTGCAGGGCCCTATGTAGTCACCGAGGATAACATGGCCTTTGGGCGTCCCACACGTTACTTGCGCCTGCATCCTAAGTACGTTCAGGGCGGATCCGATGCCTGGGACGAGGGTGTATCCAAAGCATCCGTTCTATATGGCACACGCATGCACAATTTGTTTTGTGACAACTGTCATTCCCATGTGGCGACAGCGCTCTGTAATATGCATTATAAGGACAGCAGTAGGTGGAACATGATAATTTTGTGCTTCTGGATGTTTGCATGCGGTCGATTTGTGGGCATCTATGGCTTTGTTAAAACCTGGCTGCCGTTCGCAATCCTGCTAACAGCTGTCATTCTATTGGCTGTATACTTTTAATCTTATTGCTATTTCGACTAATTAAAAACAATTATTATCAAACTTCAATGTGTGAACATGATTAATGTTTATTTCTACGTAGATAAGTATGGTTTGTTGTTGGAGTGTTTGTTTAATAGAAGGAAACGATTAGTACGTTGAATCACGTTTGTTTTGGGTTTTTTGAGGTTTATGTTGGTCTCTCTTTATTGTTCAAGAGCGCGCGTTACTTCGTCGGCAACAGCGAGTAACTTGCGCCACTGAGAAGCAGACAGCGATATACCCTTCTTGCCGGGCAGCACTTTGCCATCTTTTTCGTAGTGTTCGCGTATGTCAACCATCTTCCGACCACGGAATTCGTTAATGCGCACCTGGCGCATACCCTCTAGTGTCCAGTTGGTTGCGCCTTCGCCATCAGCAGAAGCGGAGTCGCCACCATTTGATTTGGCGCCTTCCTTGGCTTTCTTACTTGGAGGCGGAACATTGCGCTGCAAATTGACCTTCATTAGTATCATTTGTGGCACCAAAATCGTATGCTACCTACATCGTCTGGTCCACTATCGCTGTCGGATGAAGAACTTTGTTTTTTCTTGCTGATTCTTGGCATTTTTTCTTATTCTGTGCAAAATGGCGCAAACTTAAAGTTGTTTTATTGGGCACCGGTAAAGGAGTGTAACCAGATACGAAAATACTAAAATATTCGTTAAAACGACTATGGCATATACCAAATTTCAAATTGCAAAAACAAAAGTTTTTTTTACCAATTAGCGAATAAAATCCCAACGATAGCCAGCTGATATATCGATTAATGCTTAGACGATATATTTTTGTTACTTTTGTTCAACAAAGGAAAATCATTTACTTCATATTACAAAAATTATTACAATTAATTGCGGAACCTAATAATTAAAGACCTAAAAGCTACAATGTGTGTACATTATTTATTACTAGAAATCCGTATAACGCTGACGCAGGCTCTGGCGCTTAGCAACGTGATGCATCTGCAATAAATATACAGAGAATATTTACCAATAGCTACGTAAAACAAATTATTATAAATGAAAGTTTAGCTTACTAAACGTTGCTGGCGCCGCTCACGATTCTGCTCGTAGAGCTTTAATAGCGTTGGACACATGCACCGAATGAACTCCTCCGATTCCCAAGATAATCCCCCTTGATTCTCAAAGCGCAATAGAAATTCAACCTGTGAAATTATAGAATATTATTACCTATATAATTAACTCATGACAATACTTGCCTTGCCCGCCTTAGTTTCCTTGCCTAAAATGCGTTCAATGCCATTTTCTGGTTTACAATTCTTATACAAATCTATTTCACTGTCCTCGTCATCATTGACCTCATGATGTTCATCTTCGTCCCCCTCGATCATCTTCTCCTGTTCAAGTTGTGACGCCTCCTTTGTATTCAATTCGCCATTTTGCTCGACGCGTCGCACGAATGTTAACGGATGCTGCTTTAAGTAATCTTCCGCCTCGGCAATTGTCTTGGCCAAATTGAATTCCTCTTCCTCCTCCTCTTCATCTTCACCTGCAGCTTCGTTTTCTCCTCCGTCAGCATTTTGCTCATCTTCCGTCACATCCATTTCCATGCCATCACAGCCCAGATTGGCGCCATCGCCACCATGGTTTTGTGAGGATTTCCATTTCTTTTTCACACGATTGTTGCCGCCATCGCTTTCCTTAGCATCCGGATGGAAATGTACTTTCTTTAACCGATCTCCACTTGGTTCTTCCTCTTGCACCTCCTCCTGTTCGTTGCTTGATGCTGATGCTGTGGTCACCTCATCGCTGGCAGTTTCCTCAGCCAGCTTTGTTTCTTTGAGGTTCTGCGATATTAGTTTTACTTTCGTTTCAAAGGCAGCACTTGCTGCTGTTGTTGTTGCTGTTGTCGTTATGTTGTTGTTGTTATTATTATTAGCTTTTGCACTTTCGCCACCTGGCGTTGATGGCCCATCTTGATCTTCCTCTTGCTGCACTGTAGCAGAATCTCTGCGGCAATTGTCGGGCTCCGTTGTTATGTTCGTTGCTGTTGTTGTTGCTGTGGTCTCGACCATGACGCACTTGCGTTGCATTGATTTGTCCAGGGAATCACTGCCACCAGAGTCATCGTTGGACTTGGTATCCATGTGTGGTTGGCAGGCAGGTGGCAGGCAAAGCGCGTCCTAACAAAAAAAATTTTTGTACAGCAAAATAACAAATCAGTTAAGTGAGGAGCAATCTCTGATAATTGCCATTCCGATAGAAGATGAGACTTCGATATTTCACATATATTATCAAAACACTATGGTGCTGTCAACTTGCTTTATAATCATCGATAGGTATTATTTTTGAGGTAAACAGTGCGACAAAAAACCTTTTAAGAATGAAATGACATATTTTAAGTGACTTCTAGATTTTTAAATAATCTGCAGAAATGGTGTATCAGATGCAGAATTTTTTTTTGCATTACGTTCACATTACAGTACTGGTACCAAACGAATAGGAATCGATTAAAAATCCAATCGATTCCAGTTTAACTTGGCGGTCTGATTAGTATTGCTGATTTTTTTTTATAAATTGTATAATAGTTTGTTTCAAAATTGTAAAAATATAAAAAACGCGTTGTTTTTATAGTGTGCCATATAATTGTGCATTCGCATTAACCAATTTCGTGCGCATTTTCCGAAAATGTAAGTTTTAATAATGTTTGTTTCGGGTGGAGCGCCATTTTTTCGCGCGTCAACTAACCGCGTCGTTTTCCAAGTAGATTTTTCGGCAGATAAATTTTTTTCAAATCAATTTTTTTAATATTTTTTTTAAGTGTGCAATTAAGTAAAGTGAAAGTGTATTAAAGGCAAGTGTAATAAGTGAAAGTGCTATTTGTTGCTTATTGTTTTTAACAATTTTTTCTTTGGTGTATGTGCAGAATATATTTGTTCCTTATTCACGCGTCTATAAAGCGCGTAAATTCATCATTTGATTTCCTTTTTTTATATGTGAATGTGTAGTTGCTATGGGCAAGTGTTAAGTGCAAGTGAATTTAGTGTGCGTTTATAAAAATCATCATTGCATATTCGCTGTCGCCTTGCCCATTGGAGCACTCTTTTGCAACGGTAAGTCTTTTCTGCTTCGGCAGCCATTTTTTCTTGTTGGTATATTAAGTATATTTGAAGAACGCATTAAATACCCGTGTATTCGAGTTTTAAAAATTAGTAGCTGGAATATAGGAAACGAATTGACAGTTCCAATTGGAACATTGGTATATCGAGTGAAAATACTTTAGCTAATTGGAATGTTTAAGTACGCATTCTCTATTTAAGCTGGTTTATTTTTTTCATATTGTGGCATTTTTTTTATTGAATATTATTATAAAGTCATTGTCAGACTCGTCAACGCTTAGTTTCTTTCTAAGCCAGTCACAATGTTAGTTTAGCATGATCCACATCGAGGTCCGCCGCAACATCCGCGATATGGCGGACAGCAATGGGAACAGCTTGTGCGGCAACAAGGGCTCGCTGCACAACCTGTCCAACAATTAAAACAGAAATTTGTGCACTGAATCGAGGCGGGCGAACCGCAGCAGCCACCTGGATAACAACACATTGTGGGGGCTTACGGAAAAAGGTTAAACGGTTCAAAAGAAGAAACGGAATAATTTAATTCTTCCAATTCTATGCTTTGTGTGTTCGCACTTGTTGCCTGGAACTGCTATTGGAATTTATTATTATTCAATAATTATGAGTTGCTCGAATATTAAACTTACCTAAAGCTCCGATAGATTTAAAATATTGGCAAACAAATTTTTAAGTGTTTACACTACAAAGACTAAAACAGGAATAAATTGTTGTATAGACTGAATGAATATTTATGTTTGAATGCGTCGCTTGCTTAAAATTAGAAATTGGAGCTTTTAAAGCTTCTTTAAGTGAAATAGTAACGGTTTTATTTTGTATTGAAAGTTCTTATACGTATAAGATATCTCTTATACTTACGCTGCGCTTGGCCACAATGAAGTTCTTATAAAAAGTTCTTATACACGACAACGAAAAATCTCTTATATTTTTTTCATTGCCCGAGCACAATGGAGTTCTTATACGAACAATCGTATAAGAATATTCGTATGCGAATGTGTCGCTCTGAAACAAATTCTTATACGAATGATACTTGGTAAATCAAATCTCTTATATGTAGAATGATCAAACATTAATAGTTTGATGGCACAATGAGATATGCTAAGGTGAATACCCAGCAACAATGTTGTTTCAGGGTAATATTCCTCAGTTCTTGGATGCATTTTTAAACTCTTGAAACGTATTGAATATATAAAATTTAATTTATCTGTTTTGTGGGTATGTCTGGAATAATTTGCCTATTATTTAATTGAAAATTCTACCACTTAAAATGCTACCCTTAAGAAAAAAACACATTTGCTGATAATTACAAAGTTTTTTTTTAATTGAGAAAATATGCTTAATTTGAATACATAAATTTTTGTTTGACCATTGCATGTAATGATCACAATTTAGTACAGTTTCTTATTTCCCATTTCTCATTAGTTAAATTAATAGTTTTTGTTTCTGTTTTGGTTGTTCTTCTAAAATCTGAGCCAAACTAGTTTCTTGTTTTTGATTATTGTTGTTCTTCTGTTTAGTCAAATGCAATTGTAATACATATGCAATTAGTTGAATTACAAAGGTCAAAGGGCAGAGAAGCTGTAAAAGTCTAAATGCAAATTGTTGTGTATTTTTTTACATTTTATTATTTGATGTTTTTTTTTGCAGTTGTTGTTTCTTTTGTACATTTTCATTGTTTAAATTTATTCCGTAGATGTGTATGTGTGTGTGTGTGTGCGTGTATATATTTATATGTACACCAATACATATGTGCGAAGTAAACAAAAACTAAGTTATTTACATTATTTACTGTTATAGACTATTTAAATGTATAGTATGTATATAGATAGATATATTATATATATATGTAGATACATGCGTATGTATATGTATTTGTATATGTATATGTATATCAAAGGCGGTTGCGGTTGAATATCATAATTCAATTAAGTTTCTGTATACATCATTTCATCATGATCTTCATCATTATTTGTTTGTTGCTGTATTTTCTTCTTCTTCTTCGATTTTTTTTTTTTTTTTTGCTTGTCTGCTTGTTTCTTGGTTTTATTATTTTAAACTATTTAAATATGGCCCCGCTATTCCACATGTGTGTTCTTTTCTTTTGCTTACAGTTTATGATAACATTTTATTCGCAGCTACACTCTGCTACAAAAGTAAGAAACAATAAACAATCAGAAAAAAAACAATTGATTTTAAAACAAAAGCCATTTAATGCATAATTAAACTATAACTACAAGTTAATTACTTAAATAACAATGTGCGCTGTTACTGTTTTTTTATTTTCTTTTTTTGTTTGTTTGTTGTACAAAAATCATATATTTTTGCAAATATTGCAAATTATTATACAGATTTTATTTCCATTTTTTTATATCAATTCTACGCATTTTTCTTGCATTTCTCTTCTTTAAATTTAGTTTATATATATTCATATTTTTTTGTTTGTTTAATAATAATCACAGTTCCCATTCAAAAACAAATTGTTTGCTGCAAGACAAAATTTGGAATTTGTTTTTTTCTTTTTCTCTCTTCTTAAGTTTTGATTTCTATGAAACTTTCTTTTTTGTGTGGTCAGATTAACTAGAGTTTAAACCGATTTTTTTTTTTTTTGTTTTTTTTTTTTTTAAATATATATATATACTCGTATATATAGTTTTGATTCATTTTTATGTTGCTTACGTGCTAAAAAATATAAATTAAAGAGTAAAAGATACTTTTGCACCGCTCCAAAAATGAAATAAGATATTAGTATTTAAGGATAACAAGAATTATAATAACAGTTGATATTCGCATCGATATCCACTGGTTAGAAACTTAATTACTTAGCTTTAACGTTACAATTGAAAGTGCAGGAACATGTTCCAACTGTGTGTGTGTGTGTTAGTAACAATTAAATAATAATAATTGGTGCTTAAACAACAAAATAAAATACTTGCTAACTGTTTACCCCAACAAAACAACAAAACAAATTAACAATGTCGCAAAAAAATACAAATTAACGTAAATTGTAATTAACTTTAGTTGATTATTCTAAATAGATATAGTCGCCTTTACTTTCTGTATATGACTTTGCCCGTCTTGGCATTGACCAGTATCATTTTGTCCGTCGTTGTCTCCACTGCATTTGGTGATGTGTCAGGCTCTGCTGTCGCTGTCGCTGTCGATGTTGCATTGCCCCTCAAGCTGCGACGTCGCAGCCGATCGCTAATGTTCTCGCCACGCTGCGTGGCCGTTGATTCCTCCTCTGGCGATGGCTTCACACTGAGCTCGCCATCGGTTTTGTAGAGGATCAGCTTGGTGCAAGGTTTCTTTGCTTCCGGCTGTTCCTTTTTCTCCTCCACCTCATCCTTCTCCTCTTCGTCAGCTTCTTGTGGATGTTGCACATTCGCATTTGCCACATTGTCCTCGTTGTTGTTGTGCTCCGGCTGCTTGGTTTCCGCTGCCTCGAGCTGCTCTGCCTCCGGCTCTTGTTCCACACTAATCTCCAGCTTGTCGTAGCATGTGTAGAACTCCACGGATTTGAGTTTCTCGCTGGCATTGAAGTGTACAGCGGTGTGCTCCTCCAACTCGGCCTCATCCAAAGCATTGTAATCGCAGTGAGCACATTGTTGCGCCTCCTCGTCGGGTGCATTGATGCACGCATGCTTCTGCAGATGCTGCTGCAGTAGCTCATGCTGCTCCGTCTCGAAGGGACAATGTTGGCAGCGTTGTGGCGCCGGCGTCGATTGTGGCATGTCCACGGAGCCCGCCTCGCTGCTGCAGCCATCGGCAGCCAGATCACTGGTGGCCACCGAAGCGCTTGTCGAGGGCGTCGAGCTGCTCTGACGCTCCTCATCCTCCTCGGCCTCTTGGGCCTTTGGTGGTGTTTGCTCCCGCACAATTGCGCCGCCCGATTCGAGTTGCTTCTTCAGCAGCGAGTTCTGGCTATCGAAATTAGACGTTGTTGTCGTCGATTGACGCAACAGTTGAGCGCCCAGCTCATTGTCCACCACCCAAATGGTTTCGGGACCGGAGATTTGCAGCAATTTGGGTGCCGGATACATGACATCCTCTTTGCAATTTCTGTACAATTCCTGGCACTTTTCCTGGTAGTGCGACATGTGCACTGCTCGATGCAGTTGCAGCAACGTTTCAGCGCTGGCGCGATACTCGCAATAGGCACAAATGTGCACCTCATCCGACTCGAGTTCGTTGGGCGCATGCTCAGCCAGATGCTGCTCCAGCTCCAGCTTTGCGTTCCGCTCATCGTTGTGATGCTTTTGCGCAAAGCGCGCCGGACACCGTGGACAGTAGCTGATGAGCTTGTATTGATACTCCGGCGGCAATTCGGTTGTGGCCTGTTCCTCCTCCAGCTGCAACTGACTCAAATCGATGGCCAGCGGTAACTGTGTCAACTGTTTGGTTGCCGCAGCACGTTGCAACGCAATGGTGAAGTCCAGACCCAGGGAATTGCCTGCGGCTGTTGCTGTGGCAGTTGTGGCTGCTCCGAGCTGTTGCTGATGCACGCTGCGCATGTGGCTGCTGAGATGTTGCTTCTTGGCGCAGACGAAAGTGCACAGGCGACACTCGTATTGCGTAGGTTTATGCAACGAGACGTGATAGTTCATCTGGGATTTGCTCTCCGAGATGTACGGACACACCGGGCACTTTTGTTGCTTGGACTTGGTGTTGTTGCTGTTGCTGTTGTTGCTGGGCAACTCTTGTTGATTGTGGATTGCAGTGGCAACAGTTGCTGCTGCCGTTGTTGTTCCTGTTGATGACGATGGGAGACGCGTGATTTCAATTTGATCATTCTGCTGCAGTTGCAACAACTCTTCGACGCTGCCGCTGCTAACCGCTGCCTTGCAGGCTGCAGCCCAATAAGCGGCAGCTGCCTGAATGTCCTGTTGTGTGGTGGCCGCATTTACCACAGCTGCAGCGCTGGCCGAGAGTGGTGAATGCAACAGTTGCTCCAGCTGTTTGCTGCTCAACAAGGCGCCGATGTTGTTGCTTGATTTGTTGTTGTTGTTGTTGTTGTTGTTATTACTGTAATTGTTGTTGTTGTTGTTGGTGGTGGTGAGGAGATGGGATTGGGACTCGTTGGTGGCGCCAGCGCCCTGTGGACGGTAAATGGGCGGGGCATTGCTGCCAGAGCTGCGCTCAAGGGTCTCGATCCGAATATCCCCGGAATGCTTTAAGCGACAATGCCGCTGTGAGAAAAAGAGAAAGAAAATACATTTTCTATTAGCATGCAGTCTTTATTTTTATTTTCAATGTATTGATGTGTGTGTGTATGTATGTATGTGGATGTGTGTGTTTGTGTGTTGGGGGGAGGAAACCCATCGAAACACCCGCACCATTTTGAATGAGTTCTTGATCGATTTTACCCATTTTTAAATGGGGGTTTTGTTAGAATCGAATCGAATTATAAATGCATTTATACATTAGTTGCGAGAGCAAGCAAAATAAATAAATATATGTATATATGAAAAATACTGTCACCAACATAATGATTTCTTATAGCTAATCGTAGTCGATATATTGTATTTAAAGCAAGACCAGACACCACACATGTAAACATTTAGCATTAGGTTTGGTTTAAAAATTAAAAAAAAAACAAATTGTTGTTTGCATATTTACCAGCGTTACTTAGAGTAGGGACTACAGACAAAGATGATATTGGTTGGATGTGTGAGAGACAAACAAAGGACACTGCTCTGGACTAATGAAAGAAATGTGAAATTGGCTTGAAGCTAACTCGGCAGAAATATTACAATATTACTATAGCTTAATCCACGATTAAAACGAAGACAAATCTAGCTAAATCTCAAGATAAATTTCTAGGAGCTTTCAACAGCTTTAAAGCTTAACTTTGCTTAATATTTCTACTCTGATTTTTAACAACTGTTGTTCGTGTTGTTGTAAAGCGGACGAAACTCTTTGCGCATTGCTTTTTTTTTGTTGGCGGCGGGGATTTTTTCATTTTGGCGGGGGGAAGAGACTCGTTTTGCGATTGGGACAAAACACAAACTGTGTGTGTAGAAATGGAATTAGACAAATACCTGAATCACATGCTTCCAATTGGACACCTGATGGCAGTGGCCACAACGATATGGCGAGGGATCACGACGATCCGTATCGTTCATCGCTAATAGACTGGGACTACCTGGACTATGGCTATGGAAACGTTGCGACGCCGTCGTCATCGACGTCGACGTCGACGTCGGTTGCCCGGTCATCGTTTGTGGCGGCGACGAGTGCGGCGACTGTGATGCTGATGACGACGCCGATGCAGCCGATGTTGAGGCAGACGATGTTGATGATAGACACGACGAGGAGGAGGCTGGCGTTGGCGTTGTTGTTGTTGTTGGTGTTGCCGTTGATTTGAGATTAATAGTAGTAGAATGTAAGGAGGCATGGTTTAGACCCGTTGCCATCAGATAGATGCCATCACCGGCGATGATTTGATTTTGATGGGAATGATTATCGGATGGATTGTGATTGGATGGGTTGTTGTTGTTGTTATTGTTTGTACCCAGTGTATGAACCAAAGACTTAGCACCAGTAGTAGTAGTAGTAGTAGTAGTAGTAGTAGTTGGAAAAGTAGAAATAGGAGTAGGAGTGGTAGTTACTGGCAAAGGCGATGTAGTTGTGGTTGTGGTGGAGGTGCTTTGTTGTTGTTGCTGTTGCTGTTGTGCAGCAGCACTCGCTGTGGATGAGGATGTGCTCTTCTTATCCAGCCGGCAGCTGCTGCTGCTGCTGCCGTTATATCCGCTACCCATAACCACATTTGTATTAGCATTAGAATTAGCAGGAGCACCATAATGATGACCATGTCGTGTACGCGGTGATGTTAGCAGATCTTGCAAGGATCGAGCTGTGTTGCTGGTGATTGTGGGCGACGTCAGACTGTCGGCACTTGCCTCATTTTGACTCGCTTTCTGCTCACCGTGCTCTAATATGGAGGCGGCATTTGCTTTTGGCGATGCTGTCGACGATGTTGTTGTGGTTGCTGCTGCTATCGTCTTGCCACCAGCTAGAGCTAAGGCGAGACCACTCAATGCACTCGCATTCGGTGTCGGTGAATGCTGTGATGCCTCTTGAATGGCACGCTGCAGCAATCCAGCTGGTATTAGGGAATGTTGTTGTTGGCCATTGTTGCCACCACCAGCAGCAGCAGCAGCAACTTGGTTGCCCGATGTGGGCGATGGCTGCTGCGATAGGCACATGGCGGCAAATACTTTATTCATATAGAGCTGTTGATTCGAACTAACCGAAACCTGCAATGGTGTTGTGCTGCTGCTGTTGCCTGTGACAGCATTCGATTTGGGGTAACTCGACTCCTGATAGTGGATTTTGACATGCGCCAGCACCGCGTCACGGTTGTGATGTCTGCAATGATGAGGGAGTATTATTAGTTTTGAAATTATAAACTTCTGAAAATTTGGTTGCAGACAATCTTGAATGTTTTTTGGATTGCATTCTGACAAACTTTGAATTAAATGGTATATTTTAAATATAATTCTGTATCAATATACCAAATATGACCTGCGCTATGTGACAGTCTGAATTTGTTGTACTCCATGGTATATTTTAAATATACTATTCTTTATATATAATATACTAAATATATATATATATATATATTTAGGTATATTTTGCAGTATATTATTTCGGTATATGGCATTACTTATGGTATATTTATAATATAATAGTATATCGATATACCAAATGACCTGCGCTATGGGACAATCTGATTTTTTGTACTTTATGTTATATTTTATATATACATCTTTATATATTATACCCCAAATATAGTGTGCGGTATATTTTGCAGTATTTTTGCAGTATATGATTTCTGTATATTTTAAGAATAATACATCGATGACATATTTTAAATATAATAATTTATCGATAGACCAAATATAGCATGTGGTATATTTTGTAGTATTTTTTTCAGTATATTATTTTGGTATACTTTTAGAATAATGCCTTTCGTTGATAATATGGATTTTTTGTACTTTTTTATGTGATATATTTCACAGTCGAGCATACTCGACTCTATCTTTCATACTTATTTTGAGTTAAACCCACCTAAAGTTGCACTTGCGGCATCTGTAGAAGGTCTTCTTCTCGCTGCCCTCTTGATGCACCTCAGTGATGAGATCATCGCTAGGCTTTCCTGGTGGCTGCTGATGCGAACGCTTCACTGGCGAAATGGTTACCGAAGGCGTGATCATGGTGGAGTGATGTTGCTCCTGCTGCTGTTGCTGTTGATGCTGCTGTTTGGCCATTGCGGCATTCATCATCGTTGCCAGCAATGGCAAACGAATCAGATTATCCGCTAGCTGAGCGTCGTCCAGTGCATTGTTGACTTTGTTGGGCGACACCGGCTCCAAAGTGATGTCATGAGCAGCGCCAACGCCCACCTTTTGATAGTCCTTCAAGAAGGCCAACGATGCCACCTGATTGGGGGTCATTTCACCGGATTTCATAAGCTTCGGATCACCATCCTCTTCGGTCACCTTCATCAGTGTAATGTACTTGTTGTACTTGGTGTAATTGCGACGTCCCGTCTCATCGTTCATCAGCACCTTGGCCGTCTTATGCGATGGATCCCGAATGGTCTTTAGCCTGATGTGCTTGGTGATGTCCCAGCGCCAATTGGAGCGATACGAGCAGAGCGAGCACTCGAAGGGTTTCTTGTTCAGATGGCCAACGATGTGGACGTGGAAGCGCGATGCTGTCGATGCCCAGAAACTGCAGTGTGGACACTTGTAGACCTTCTTCAGTGATGAATTGGCTGCTTCTTCTTCGGGCGTCATCTTTTTGGTTACCTGCAGTGCATGAGAGAGTCAAATTTCATTTTGACGCATTTGTCGTGCGTAGGTTGCAAGTGTGTGTGTGTTGTTTTTTTTTTGGGTGGTGTATGTGTGTACAGAGAGAAAAACTATTTTGAAAATACTAGAATAGACGTCTTGAAAAAGTCTTCAAAGAAAAATTACTTTTTCAAACAATCAATATCAATCTTGACAGAGCAAATGTTTTATTGCATTTAACAAACTGATGGGCATATATAAATCTTATATTTAAGAAACAAGGAAATTTGAATGGAGAATTAAAAAAGTGTGTATCCAAAGTTGCAAAACTCAATGTATTAAAAAATCCTTAAAAAAATATATTCTTGCTTTTAATACACAATTTAAATACAATGAGCTTTAGTTTGGCTAAAAGTGTTTAATTATGAAAATTGGAATATATTCTTAATATCATAATATAAACTGTAGACAAATCTTCTAAAAATGAGCGTTCTACACTTTTCCCAAAATGTTACTATTGATCTTAACGCATTTTAGCGTTGATTGAATTCTGGCTGTAAAAACGATTTTTCCGTCTGTGCATTTGTGCATGTGTGGAATGAACTTAGTTGCCTTGTTGGTTGTCCAGCTTCATTACTTACCTCACCATAACCAGGTGCTGTCTCCACGCCATAATAGCTGTTCTCCTCATTGCTGGCCGCTTGACTAATCGGGGATTTGGTCAACAGATTGGACTTATCCTGCTGCACCACAGCGGCGGCAATTTCCTTGGCGGCCTTGTTCCAAATGCAGACACGTTGCTGTTGCACCGCCGCCTGTTGTTGCAACGTGTGCGCATCCACACGCCGTTCGACACTTTCTCCAGAATTCGAATCGTACATCTCGTTGGCACAGCGAATGGCTTCGGCGCATTGCGACAGATGATGCAACAGATCTGTGGACGATTTGCAACGATGTCGACAGTGCTGACAGCGAGTGGAGCCCGAAACGCTCAAGTTCAAGGCCGAATGCGACTGACGATCATCGTCATCCTCATCGATCTCCAGGCGATCGTCGGCATCATCTTCGTGCAGCGCTGCATCGTCGTCCTCGATAACAACCGCCGACGATTGACAGCTCTTGGCGTGTATTATGGATTCCGAGAGATATTTGGCCACATAGCCACACTGACACACCAGATTATCGTGCTGTGCTCCCGTCTTCAGTTTGTCAAAGAAGGAGCCGCTCTTTTTGGCCAGCAGACTGCGTGACGAAGCCTGCGATGTGATCGTGGTGGCAGGCGACAGTTGTGGCACATCCGATTTGTCGAGCATCTCGGAGATTTGCTTCTCGTTGAAGAACATGGAGGCGATCTCGGTGAGAGAGCTGCGACTGGCATTCATATCCTTGGAAAGGTTCAGCACGCTTTTTCAAAAGTAGGGGAAAAAATTGTTATGGTTAGTTGTGGTATAGGAGATGACAAAAATTATCAAAGCTTTAGCATGTTGTCAGTTATAGCTATTTTATTTTATTGCTCGACTAAACTTGTTGTCAGATGCTGATCCAGATTCTGAGGAACATATTTTCGCATTCAAAGTGTTTATTACGAATTTGTATTAAAAAGAAATTATTCTCAAAAAGAGAGATTTGTTTCTGAAAGTTTGGAAAGAGAAACTTCTTTTGTACGTTTTACAAATTTTAAAAATGTTTTTAAATTATTTTACCTAACTGACCAAGCTTGTTTTTTTCGATTCTGATTCTAGTTTTTGAGGATAATCTTTGGCTTTTTTTATTAAAAAGCAAGTCTTCCCAAAAAAAGAAAACTGTTTCTAAAAGTATGTTGATCAAGGAGAGATTTCTTTTGCGTGTGTTTAAAAGAATGCTTCTAGAATGTTATACCATATTTAAGATGGATTTATTTGCCCAGTCAAATAAGTTTGTTGCATTCTTTTGGTATTCTTTCTTTTATTGCACTTCTACTTTATTTCTATTGTACAATCTTTTCGGTAAAAGTTGATATATTTTGTACTCTTTGGTATATAACATAATATTTAAAATGTAGAGCTCTATCGATATACCAAATATAAAATTTGGTATATTTTTGGTATATCTTAAGATATAGTTTTATAGTTTCTTAATTGTTTTTAAATGATAATAATATTTATGCAATATTATTGTTCTTTTTGAATTTAATTTTGTTAACCAATTATTGTTTTATCCTAATCTCGATCAAATATTAGGACACCTTAAATCACTATCAAAACCTAATTCCCTTATTCCCTCACTCCCCAATACTTACTCCTTGGGACTCTTGTTGATGGGAATCAGATTGGGCATGGGTCGCTTGGCCCGAGGCGTTGTGGTGCCCACGCTGGATGTGTCCGATGAGCAGCCGCCCTTCTGCGACAGATCTGTGGGCTCCTCATCCTCCTCGTACTTGCTGCGCTTGCCATAATGCTCCTCGCCACCGCTCAACGCACCGCCATCGCCATCCTCCAGATCATCGTCCAAGTTATTGTTGTTATACTGATCCTCTAACTCGGCCGAATCGCTGAGGAAATCATCGCACATTTCACTCGCCCCGACTTTGTTCTGTCGTCGCGGCCAAATGGAGCCCGCATTGCCCACCGGCGGCACATGATGATTCATCTCGTGCACTGTGAGCGACTGTTTGATGTCCGCAGTGAAATCGCAGGCGGCACACTTGAAGGCGCCGGCTCCGCCATGATTCTTCATATGCCTGTCGAGATTCCATTTGTAGGGTGTGCGAAAATCGCAAGTGACGCACTTGATCATCGGCATAGAATGGTACTTCACATGCTTGCTAAAGCGCGCCTTGATGTGCGTCACATAGCTGCACTTGTCGCACCGGAAGAACTTCGTCTTGCCGTGCTCCTCCAGCTCATGGGCTCGCAACTGGGTGCGATACAGCGTGGTGAACTCGCAGGCGCTGCACTTGAGCAGGCGGTTTTGTGGCTCCTCGCCACCCGACGACAAGGCGGCCTGCTGTGGAGGCGTGGCTGAGCCGCTGGGCGAGGGAGTTGGTGGCTCCGCGGGGGAGGATTGACGCTCGAAACTGTCGCGTGCATCGAGATCACGCAATGTGGCCTGCAATTGTCGCTCATAGTTGGACACAAGTTCCATCTGTTGCTCGCGTTGCAATTCTTCGCGTTGTCGCTGCTTGTACGCTTCGATGTCGCGTTGCAACTTCTGCTCCTGCAGCTGCAACTCACGCTTCACCTGCTCCAACGTGGGCATATCGGGCACCGCAATGGCCACCGCCTGACCACCCATAACCCCCACGCTCTCCTCCAGCCGTCGCTTGCGTGCCTCACGACTCATGCCGCGCTTGCCACGCGCCTGCCCGTGACCGCTGGGAATGCCATCGGTGCAGCCGTGCACCATCTTCATGTGGCGCACCAGCTTCTGAAAGTGGCGGGAGGCGTACAAGCAAAGCTTGCACTTGTTGATCACAATCTTCTCGCCGTGCACGTCGCGCAGATGTGTCAAATGGTAGCGCGGATTCTGTGTGAAGTAGGCGCAATGGTTGCAGCTGTAGTTGCGCTTGATTTTGCACTGTGGCAGCCCCTCCTCCTTGGCATCCAGCGAGAGTCCGCCATGCTGTTGTTGTTGCTGCTGTTGCTGTTGCTGCTGCTGCACGCTGTTGACAACGGCTGCGGCTGCTGCCACCGCCTGTTGTTGCTGCTGTTGCAGCAATTGTTGCAAGCGATAACGCTCCAGTTGCTGTTCCAATGCGCTAGTTGTCACCGCTGTTGGCGATGTGGATGCCACGTTGCCCAACGGTGGCGTTGTGTTGTTGCTGTTACCGCTATGGTTGCTATGGTTGCTAGTGTTGCTGTTATTGTTGCTGTTGTTGTTGTTGTTGTTACTGGTTGCATTGTGTCCCTGCTCCATGTACAGCTGATTGCCACTGACAACGCTGCGCACAATGAGCGTATCGCCAGAACGTTGCACCATCGAGGGCAGGTCCATGTTGCCACACTTCTGAGTGTGTGCACTCTTTCAGAATTCTTGCTGCACTTTCTTAATGTTTAACTGCAAGTAGAGAAGGCAAAAGTTCGGGTTAGATTTGGGTTGAGAAAGCTGCCACTTAAAATGTAAAGTTCGTTTTGAATTAGATTACTAAATGTGTTTTAAGCTTAGCTTTTGTTTTAAATATTTAGGTGGAAGCTATTTAAGTTAAATTATGATTTCACTAAGAAATGGGTTTAAAGATTATTCTGAATTGATAAATATTCACTTCATTTTTTGTGGGTTTATTATTTATACTTTTTTTCAATGATTAAGGGCGTCGCTTTTATGAAAATCTCTTTAAATAAAAACATCACTTTTAAATAGATTTATTGATTGTGGCATATAGAAAAATATTCTCTGACTTCGTAACAAATAATTCAATATATTATTTGACTACTAAAAGTGTATGAAAAATCATATTTATTTTGACTATTTAAACGACTTTTATTTGACAAACATCTAGTTGAAAGAAAAGTTGACTTTAAATGGATTTTTAAATAATATTTTAAATAGACAAATATTTTCTAAATGTGCATATTATTTAGGCTTTTAATTTAGAAACATTTAGTTAAATGAAAAATTCACTTTTTGGTGTATTGAAGGATTATTTTTAATAGATAAATATTCTTTGAGTTTGCAACTATTGTTACGGATTTAAATTTATTATTCGGCTACTAAAAGTGTATGAAGTTTAAGAGTAATGAATATGTGTTCGACTTTTAACATATTTATCGAAAATCTAGTTGAATGAAAAATCTAAATATAAATGCATTTAAAGTTTATTTTTAATCGACAAATATTCTCACAATTTGCAACTGTAGATAACAATTTATAATTTAATTACTACAAGTGTTTGAATTTTGTTTTGTATATTTAATCGACATTTACTTGACAATAATCGAGTTATATAAAAACTTCATTTTTAAATGGATTTAAATATAATTTATCAATTTGCTAAATCTGATTGTTTTTAAATGTGTTTAAATATGTTGGAAGTTTATTTACGATTTGCAATATTTCTTTTGTTGTTATTTGGCAGAGCCGCAATTAAAGCAAATTCCTTCTCTAAATGATTGCAAAAATGTATGTGAAACAGTTGCAAATTCTCTGAAATAGTTATTTAAAGTTTGAGGAATGTCTTTGGCAAATAGTGCTTAACGATTTATATGACATTTGAAATGTGTTAAATAAACAACTTTAATTTTCTTTACACTTTTTCTACTGCTTTCCCACTTTCGCATTTTTAAAAGCTATTCCTGTGTGCAGCATTTCAGTTGCAGCAACATGTATATAAAAAAAGAAAACCTATTTCTTCTTTCAAAGGCATCAAAATGTACTTAAAACAGCAGAAATCTTTATATAAATTCTGTTTCTCTTTCTCACTCGATTCGCGAGTTGCTTTTACACTTTGATGCGTTTGCATGAAAATGTATTTTTTCTCTGTTTCTCTGTTTTTTAAATGAGTTTTCTCACTGAGAGCGAGCGCATAAAATTTCGCATTAATACTTAAAGCTGCCTTAAATGCAGATTTTGGCACAATGCAGACTCATTAGGGATACGCGTGTATTTTACACTTGTACTCTGAGAGTGTGTAAGTGTGTGTGAGAGTGTATGTGTGTGTGTATGGCGAGCTCATAAATATTTCAACGCTTAATGTTCCGGCACATCGGAATAACAACAACAAAAGGCCAAACGAATGATCAGAGCAGAGAAGAGAAAAGTGAGGGGATTGATTTTTCTTGTTGCTGTTGTTGTTGTTGTTGTTGCTTCTGTTGTGTGTCAGATTCGCGCCTTGGCATAAGCCCGAAAAAGGATATTAAAATGAAATGTTTGTGTCGCTTTTAATGTCGCCGCTGTCCGAGGCCTGAGACATAGTTGACAATGATTCAGGCATAAAAACGGAAAACCGAAGCTGACAACTCGCAACTCGCAACTGGAAACTGGATACTAGCGGAAAAATAAATTGTGAAAAGCCATGTAAATTTGAGAGAGAGACAGAGAAACACAGTGCCACAAATCTCTAGGGAGTATGTAGTAGTTGTTGTTGTTGTATGTTTGTGTGTGTGTGGGTTGCCTTTGCTGTCCCAAATGTGTTACACAAATCCATTTTAGGGCTAATTGGAGTTGCTTGGGCGCCGCCGGAAATACCCGAATGCCGATGCTTACTCATAAATAACCGGAAAAAGGGAAAACTGTGCTGAGCATTAAGGATGTGGCCGAAGGTCAACGCTGCCACAGAGACAGGAAGTGAACTGACAATTCAATGTACAAGTTTTTCAAAACAGCTCGCATGTAAAGTACGTCTAAATCTTTTTCCCTTTTCTCCACACAAAAATGTCTTCTTTTAAGCGGTTTTCATACCCATAACGTAAAAATTAAATAAAATTTGCGACTAATGCGAGCTCCCAAGCGCAGTCTTAAGCGCTTGAGAAAGCCGCAATTATGTTGCTGATTTCAAGCAAAAATAAAATGAAAGCCAGCTTGAGATGGAGAGTGAAAAGGAAGGATATATAAATACACATATTCGTGTATGTAAAAAGAAAAAACATTTTGACAATTCAACAATGTTACTCGTTTGACATTTTCTGCCACAAGCTTAGTCTCGAGTACTTCACTCTGTGCGTTATCATTGTCAGGATGAGCTCATTAACTCACTCACGCTTTAGCTGCTGGCTGGCAAAGAGCATCAGTTAAATTACTTAAAAAAAACATACATGATACATTTTCTTCATTTGCATGAAACTCGTTACAATAAAGTTGCAACTTTTAACTACAATCATTGGCTCATTAGTTGTCTTATTGTTTTCCGATTTTAGTGTTTGCTATTTGTGCACAATTTTATGGCAATTAAAATGCACATAAATTGTAAATTCTAGTTTACTGGCATATTTATTTGATTTATAAATATGTTTTACGTCGATTTAATGAGAATTTGAATACGATTTGCATGAATATTTTTCTGGATTTAAATTTTTCTATATTGAAATTATTTTGTTAAATTCTCTGTACAAAGAATTTGAAATATTCATATTTTTTCTTGTATTTTAATATTCATTATTATTAATATTTATATTATTATTTATATTTTTATCATATTATATTATTGATATTATTTATTTATTTATTATTTATACAATTTATATTTATTTTCCTAACTTTCTGAAGTACAAGTGTTACAAAAAGATTGTAAAATTGTAAGTACTATGAATTTGAATTATTTTGAAAACTTTTTATTATTTTATATTAATATTTATTTAGCTTATTTTGCTTTTGTGTATGGTTATTATTATTTTATATGGTTTATATGTATTTGGCTTTCATTTTGAAGAACAAAGGTTGAAATTTATTTGTTAAATTCTGAATACAAAAAATTGCAATTATTCATATTAACAATTTTTGTATTTTAATATATTTATTTGGCTTAATTTTGAAAACACCAATGTTAAAATACGTTTGTTAAATTTTGGTAACAATAATTTAGAAATTATCTATATTGTGTATTATTTTATTCAAGTTATTTTTATTTAGCTTACTGCAGTCATAAATATTTATGTCTTTTTCTTTTCGTTTATGAATATTATGATTTTATATTATTTATATTTATTTAGCTTATTGTGCACACATATATTCTATAATTTTCCACTAAATTTGATATTATTAGTTTTATTTTCACACTCAACTAGTTCTTCTCCTGAGTTTTATTGAATTTGCAACATTATTTTTAACGACGCTGCACAAAGAACGTGAACAATTTTTATGAAGCACGCATTATCGCGTTCAGCGTCACTGTTTAGCACTTCTAAGAGCAAAGGAAATGAAAACGAAAAAAGCATAAAAGAATGGTGGGGACTACGGGGGCAAAGGGGCAACATATCCTTTAGCATTGTTGACGTCGAGCCTTAGACCCATTTAAAATATGCTTATTACGGGTAGACGACGCGACGTCGTCGTCGTCTTCCTGCTTATTTGCTTTTGTTTACACTTGTTTTTGTTGTTCTTGCGAGAGCAAATACTTGCAACACACACACAAACACACAACAACATACACACACATAGATGAACCCACGCATAAACGCAGCAGCCGAAGCAGTTTTTGTGGTGCTTTGAAATTTTAATTTTTCACGCGGCGCTTAAAAGTATGCTAAGAAAAAAGCAACTAAGTATGTGAGTGTGAGTGTGAGTGTGAGACTGGGAAACATTAACACGCACTTGGCTTGGCGACAACATCCTGCCGCGCTGTCTCTGCCTCAACAGTGACTCAAGTTGCCTTTGTTTGTTTCTCTGTCTGTCTGTCTGTCTGTCCGTCTCTTTCTTGTCGCCTTGCACGGACTTAATTAATCTTGCCGTGGGCTTAGCACGTCCTCCTGTGTGTGTCCTGTGTGTCCTGTGTTTCGTTTCGTTTCGGTTCGTGTTACTTAATTTTTTCTTGTCTGCCGTTCATCCTTTTCTCTTTTTTTCGGTGTTTCGGTGTTTCAGTGTTGACTGTTGCCTGCTGCTCTGATAATGAGCCAGCAAAAGAAGAGCGGACAGCACCGACGCCCTTTTGATTGATGGGCGTGGCATGGCTTGCAGGGGAGGGGGAGGGATTTACTTATCCGGTGACTTTTGCATTCAATTTGAAGAAATTTCGAAAATGAAATTTTCATTATGCAAATTAAATGTTTGGTTTGAAAACATTTTTGTTGCCGAAATTAGCAAAAGTCTTTAAAACAAAAGCGCAAAATTACCACAAGCATAAAAACTGCGGCGTTACGTCCTGTTTCATTTCCCCTTTTGCACTTGTTGTTTGGTCACTTTTTGAATGGGCTTGGGAAAAGGGGAGTTGCATCCTTTGCCTGACTGCTTTGGCTGCCTGCTGGCATGAAATTAAAAATGTGTAACTACAAATTAACTGCAATGGCAACTCTAGTAAATATAAACTGCGAGAACAGTTTGCAACTGCACTGAAAAGGGAGAAACGGGGAAATTTCCAAGTTAAATACACGACAACTCGCTACTTTTTTTATTTTGTGTTGTGTTGTGTTGTGTCCCTTTTCAGTTTACGCAATTTTCCAGCTTTTTATGTGCGCCACTCATCAGTGCCACATGCGGCATGCAACTCAGGCAAAGGTTAAATTGCAACTCGTATTTTCAGTTGCACAAAATGTTTGTTTATCATCAGCGAAAATGTTTACAAAGTTTCCAGGATATTCAATCATGGCATTCCTTTTATTTTCCTACCTATCATATTCATCATCATCAATACACTTTTTGTACAAATACGCAACAATGACTTTTTCATAGTCTACTTTTAGGAGGCTTGAAGAAAAGTTCGAATCAAATCGAAAACTAATATGGCATTTGAAGTATTTCCATTTTGATTAATAAACTCATTTCATGCTTATGGTCTGCCACATTTTATTTTGTTAGATTTGCAACGCCAATTCGCCATTCGACATTTCAAAACTTTCTGAAGTCAAAGTAGCTTTCTTCGCATTTTTATTTCTTTTTTGGTCCACACTCGGGGGGAAAACTTTGTGCACAGCGAATACGAATTGGAAGTGAATTGTCGAGAGAGGAGGGAAGTGCGCATTTCTATTGCCTGCAAATAATTCGCAGCCAAAGTCAAAGTTTATTTCGCATTTTTTAAATGAAATAAAGATTTGTCACGTAGACAGTCAGATAGTCACAACGAATGAAAGAAAGACGCACACACATACGCACTTTGGGCAACTTAGTTGTTGCTAAATGGAAACAGAGTTTCCACACAGTTTTCCATTCACTCACAAAATGTTATCTTCTTCTTGTTTTTTTTTTTTTTTTGTATTTTGTTTTAGAAATGTTAGAAATGTTTTGCCTGCTTTGATTTTCGTTGGTTTTTTCGTCAGTTTAATTTAGAAACATGCTTGGAAATTGAAATTTTTGCGCCGCGCTTGGACACTTTGGCATTTTGGTTTCAAACTTGTGCCCTCCTCGTAATGGCCTCGTCATCACGTTCCTTGCTTAAGAGCTTCCCCCAACTCTCACTCTCTGTCGCTCTGTCTCTCGCAGTTTGCTTTCGGACAAACTTTTGGGCGGAAGTTGTGCGCTTAACTTCCGTTTCTGATTAAACTTTAATGGGTATTGTCCATTTTTTTGGCCATGGCAAAGTTCACTTCCAGTTGGGAGTTTGTTAAAATTTTGTTTCACTTTTTGTTTTGCTGCTGTTGTTTATAATGCATATTAAAAGTGCAATTAAAATACAAAACTTGCGAGCAGTGTTGCTTGCCTTACACCCCCAATGCTCTTCTGGCCACATTAACATATGGTAGCATATGTTGGCCAGTTCATGAAGTTGATAATGATGATGATGATGACGATTCACCTGCTGTGCTGTCATGAGTAACAACTGCCCGACGTCTTTGGCTAAAATGAAGCGACAAAGTCGTCGTGGCCATTATTCATACGCCATGTGGGCCCAACGGCAAAAAAGTCACTAACTTAATTAACACACACACACACACATAGAAAGCTGTAGTCGTAGGTAAAAGGACTCGTCAACATATGCCGTAAAGTTGGCAGCTGGATAGTTTGGCTGTTAAAAACGCATTTTGGCTGACGGGCACAATTCACAATAAAAAACCAACAAGCCACCGCTAACAACACCACTGCACAAGCAAGAAAAAACACACAAACAATAGCAACAATAACAAAACAGCACTACAACTACTACAAATGTCCGGCGCAGCATTAGCACCAGCAGCATTGTTATTGCAGGGCGGCCACAAGATGCAGGCAACAACAACAACAACAGCAAAATTGCGCCCGCATGCAAATTAACAGGCAGCAACAACAAGCAGAAGAACAGCAGCAGCAGCGACGCTAATGCGCTGCTTTTGTATTGTCTGCACCCACACATGCATATGGCAGCAGCAGCCGCAGCAGCATCATCATACAATGCCTTCGGCAGTTCACTCACTCACTAACACTTCTATTCGGCATTCGCCTTCGCCGTCGCAGTCGCTCTCACATGTATGTAGACGCTCACCCGTGGTGACTGTCGCCGCTTTTAACATGCACAAGAATTGCTGGCTTTGTTTCAAGCAGCGGCAACAACAATAACCACACGAAGAAGAATTGTAATGTCTAGCGCTCTCTCCACACACGCATTCACTCTCTCTTTTGCTCACTCTCTGTTTCTCTTGCCTCTTTCCTTTCCTCCACTGTTCGTTTGGTTGATAACTTTTGCTTTTCTGCCGTCACACAACGAAACGCTCTTGTGGTCCAACAACAACTGAGAGCAGCAGCCGAAAAGAAGTGGCCGCCATGGTGATTTCACTGTTTGCTGCTGCTGTTAGTTGTCCTCTTTGACAGCAGCAGCAGCTGCTGTTGGTAAATTGCAGAGGACGCTATGCTTAATGTAATGTTAAATGGCTAGCGTCGCTCTCTTAAAACTTAACAGCTGCTGTTCGGCCACTGTTAATGCTGCCAACAGCAGCTGTTAAGCGTCGCTGTTAACTGCGTGTAACTTCTTAATTGCGCAATGTTAGCTGATAATTAGACTTGAAATAATCGTAAAATATTTATGAACAATTTCGTAATTTACTGCCAAATTTAAGATTGCCTCTTTTACTATTAAATTGTCGTCGATTTACATCAATATTGTTGTATTCTTCTTGGATTTGATAGTACATATTCCATTATTCATTGAGCTGCTCAGCTGCTTAGCTGTCAACGCAAAAGCACATTTTAATTTGACATTCTTTAGCGCATTTACCGTACTTAATTTGCTAACCAAGCGGCAAAAAGAGGATCCACTTGATAAATGTTGAATTCAAGCACCCTTAACACGCTTCTAGACGAAGCTAAGGGCTATTCAAAAAAAAAAAAAAAACACACGGGCCGAAAAAAAAATAAAAGAAACCGCAACGTCGAATGACTGAAAAGTGTGGCAAGCAACGGGCATAAAGTTGGATTCGTGTCCTCTTTCAACGCAATCAACACAAATGCTACTTAAAAATTTATTTGCAACACGCACGAGACTAACTTACAGGGTCCAGAAAATAAGCAAGCGAAGGGCAAAAGAGGAGGGGGAGGGGCAGGTTGTTAGAGAGATACCCGCATATATCCGAGACTGAGGCGTCGCAAAGCACAAACACTTAGCACACACACACGCACGCACAGACACGCAGGCAAAAAAGGACAATCAACATTTTAACACTTTAGAGGCGAAGCCGTGAAATAAGCGTCTGTCTGTCTCTCTGTGTGTGTGAGAGAGACAAGGAAAGGGACTGAGGTGGAAGGGTTTGGTGAATGGCCGCTTGAAAAATGTGTTGTGGTCATGCATTTTTATACGTTTTAGTCTGGCCAAAGGACATGCGGACCGTCTGGTAGGGACATTGGTCCAGGACATGGTCAGCACATGGCCAGGAAGCAGGCAACATACACACACACATGCACACATAAACAGTTGACATTCTTGGACTGTCAAAAGAAGCAAAGCTGCTGCCTATACATGAGATGATGCCATGTGTGAGGGCTGTTTGCGTGAGTGTGTGTGTATGTGTGTGTGTGAGTGCGGCTGCTTAGTTATTTGATATATTTACTCGGTTCGCTCTCATCAGCCGAAAATAAAAACGAAAAAAATCAAAAATGCAAAACGAAAAAAAAAGAAAGAAGAGTAAAGGGAAAAGTCGTGCAATTGATTCTCGCCTCGGATTTTAATAGCAATTAGGTGGCACGTGAGCTGTTGTTGGGCAAGGAACGTGACGAGGAGTATGTATCTGTAGCCTGTAGCAAATATTGACCATGGACACGAGTTAAGTTTTTAACCAAATCTTTGCGGGCAACTTCTGACGTGTGTAACCCGACATGAAAGTTTTCTAATCAAACACTTGGTCCACAGTTGACGGCGCTGAAAACTATGCTATACTTTTCATAGCTCACATGTCTGCAAATGTGTGTGTGTGTGTGTGTGTGTGTGTGTGTGTGTGTGTGTGTGTGTGTGCTTTGGCAACCACTGCCAAAGCTCAACTTGTTTGTTTGCTTGTTGCTTCACATGGGCAACTGCAATGCGCTTTTTCACTCAACCTCGTCCCGTCGCGTCCCTTGACTGTGTCTGGTAAATGAAGCCGCTCGATTTGGCCACAGCAAAGTTGTTCGAGTGCAACATGTGAGGCGAGTAGTACATGAGCTGCTGCTGATGCTGCTCTCTATTCACAACATACAAGGACCTTCTGCTATTCCCTTGCCACATCGATGTATCTACAACATACGTATAAGTGTGTGTGTGTGTGAGTGTTGGAGTGGGGGCATAAGTGTTCTTTGGCCACAGGATGCAGCGTAATGAAGCTGCACAAATTCACACTGAAATTGGTTGCAGCACTTTGCCCAGGTTGGGATTGCTTTAACTGGGATTACAATTTCTTATTGGATGTTCAAGTATCCAACGAGTCTGAGACTGAGAATGAGTATCGAACATGAGATGAAGTTCTAATTGCTCAATTGCTCATTCAGCATTATTATTAATGCAAATTTTGCATACTTCAAAAAGCAAAAGTGCTGTAAGCTTTCAGCTTATTTTTTACGAGCTAACTACATATTTTGTTAAGCGTTGAATTGAGTAAGAAATATATTTATATGAAATATTTTTTGTATTAAAATTGATTGCCGTAAATAAAGTGCAAAGTTTAGAGGAACAAATTATTGATCTTTTAACAATTTATTAAAGCTCTACGAGGCAATCTACTTTAAATTGATAATTTAAGAAATTTATGTGTTGGCGCACAAATCTGTTTCAATCCTTTTCAATTTGTTGTGCTCACATTGGATTTGCGGTTTAGCGTTTTGGCCCAGTGTAAGATGTTTGTATGTGTGTGTGTGTGTGTGTGTGTGTGTGGGTAGCATTGATTAATTTTACTCAAGGTTCTCTTTGGTTATTGGGTGTAATAAATGCACTTGAAAGACGCAGTCAAAGCCACAAAAGCCATGAACTGCACTTCATCAAACGAATGAATAAGTTGCTGTTGCCAGGTAACAACAACACACACATACATCTACACACACACACACACACACACACACATCTATTCACTCATATAGTATAAGTAAAAACTTAGAAGTTTTGAGATTTGTTGGTGGGCGACGTCCTTGTAAGGCACGTTCACAGTTATAAAAGCATATAAAATTTCCTATTTAACTTCCGGCATGCTTCACACACACACATACACACACGCACGCACACATTGTATGTGGATACTTTCAAAGCACCTTAGAGAGAGTGAGAAGCCGAGAATGTCGTACTGCGCTGCTGACATGGAAAGTCTAAAGAAAACATATCCGTGACAAAGTAAAGTAAACCACCTGCAGGTGCAACCAACAATAATAATACTTTTAGTAGTTGATTTTTTTTACTCTCTCTCTCGCTCAGGTCTCTTCCTTTCTCTCTCTTTCTTGCTGCTAACTTATTTAAAACTTTGCTTTAGCTTTGTGCGCGCGTCGCAAATGGAATAAAGCGAAGCAGCAGCAGAAAAATTGAATTCAGCTGCAGGTGGCAACTTTGGTGGCAACGCACATAGCTCTGCGCTAAGACAGGATGTGTGACAACGTTCTTTTTAGTCACAAGAGAGAGAGAGAGAGAGAGAGAGAGAGAGAGAGAGAGAGAGAGAGAGAGAGAGAGAGAGAGAGAGAGAGAGAGAGAGAGAGAGAGAGAGAGCGAGACACGCCTTGACAGCCACAGGATTTAGCGGTCCCCAGTCTCTTTGCCGCGCGTTGCTTTAATATTTCATAAGCTCACTTTGACTAGCTGCCAGCAACACGAACTCAACGAACTCGACATTGACTTTGCCATGAGAGAACCTTTTATGTAGTATGTTGAAAAATGAAAACGAAATACACAATTTAAATACGGTTGCGGCCAATTTAATTATGCAAGAGCTAAAGAAGCGTTTCATGCTTTCAAGTGCTGCCTGCTGCTTACGCCTCCAGCTCCCAAAACAGCTGCAATATTAATCGCCAAGGCTGAGATATGGCGGCGCTCTTTTAGCTAGACTTTGCTCCAACTAGAACGCTGTAAATCTAAGTGATTTTAAAGTCAGCTTTGATTGAACAAGTTGCGGTTTTAGTCAAGGAAAATGTATTACAAGTTCAGAGTTCATAACTATTTCTTTACTCTTGAAAGATCGTTTTAAATACAAGACGTTAAAGGCAACTGTGGTTGAAATAGTTGTAGCTGTTGCTTATAAAAACAAGGAAAAAAGCTTCAGTCGAGTGTGCTCGACTGTGAGATACTCGCTAACAATTTTTAATGAAAGCAAAACAGTACGGTATAAATTTTTATATATACCAAATTATTATACCACAAAAACACTGCAAATATACCAAATGTTACGGTATTAATTTTAAAATTTACCGAATTAGTATACCACAAAAATACTGCAAATATACCAAATGCTACGATATTAATTTTTAAGTATACCAAAATAATATACCACCAAAATACTGCAAATATGCCAAATGTTACGATGTTATTTTTAAAATATACCAAATAATTATACCACAAAAATACTGCAAATATACCAAATGTTACGGTATTAATTTTAAAATACACCAAATTATTATACCGCAAAAATACTACCCATGTACCAAATGTATATTTATTATAATAATTATAACAATATTTGGTATTTTGGTGTAATTCTATAATCAAAATATACCATTGAGTTATAAATATACCAAATAGTCAGGGTACTTTTGTTAGCATTCGTTAATCTTTCTTTATTCATTTTTGTTACGAGATATTCCAACATTTACAGCTAGACTTTGCCATAAATAAAACGTTTTGAATATACGTAATTTTAACTATTGTTTATAATTGCTGTTTCTTAAAATTATTTCTGCTTTTGTTTTCATTATTGGTTCATTTATATATAGAAATGTCTATATTTTCGCTACAATGTATGTCTTCTTAAATTTAAACTTGTTCATATTATACCTTCCCAAGATTTCAACACAAAATGTTGACAACCTTTAAGCAATTGTTTGTTACACTTGCTGCCACATTCCGTGGCCCAATTTCACAGCTGAGTCCGCACAGAACGCGATTTTGACAAACCCCTTTTTATCAGACTTGATCAAAAGGCAAATAGGAACAAAAAAACAGTAAAAGAGAAAAACGTCTGGTTGTCTGTGCAGTGCTTTGACTACGTGACACAGCAACCACTCAAAGGACCTCAAAGGACACACGTGCCATGGAGGAAATTGTGTCAGTTATATACAAAATACGAAATGCGAAGTCAAGCCAAGCATTTCTTATTTATGATTTCGGGCTCGCTGATTTTTAACTTTAACTGTATAGGTGGCGGCAGCAAAAAGTGAGCCATAAATCGACAGACGGCTAGAGGCGTTGCCCAAAAAAAAGTGCTTGCAAATTGGTAATTGGTTTTGCATTTTTCTCGTTTCTGTTTTTGCATAGTGGCAGCAAAACATAAATGCAATTTACGGCTTTGAGGCGGCACAATCGACGCGTGGCATCGCCGCATCGTGGCGCTCGTAAATAACAATAAACAAAGCAAAAAAAAAAAAAAAACCGAACTCGACTGGCAAAATATTTAATAAACAAAACTTGCGCTAATCATTAAATTATGATTAATGTGCCGACAACTTTGGCAGCCAGCCGAAGGCCCCGCAATTCCTAACCCTCTTCCCTTTGCTCGCCTTCTAACTGGAATATCACCAAAAACGTGCAACACCCAGCGAACGTGCCCCGACGACTTGTCGTCGCACATAGACACACAGTGTGAAAAAGTCCTTGAGTTCTGAGTTGTGTTCAGTTTAAGATATGCTTCGGCATGTCCAAAGCCTGAACATGATGATTGATGTATGAGCATTGCGATAAAGCTGAAGGGAAAAAGAATTGAAAATTGATTGAATTGGGGAGTTGAAGAAAGCATAGCAAGCATAACAGATGGCAAATGCTTTCAATGCACATTCGATTTTACAATTGTTGTACACAAGCAAGCTGCAGTTGTTCAGTTCTACATATTGTATTCTCAACAAAAATGTATCTTTTGTTAAATGTTATTTAGAAGTAAAGAATTTTCAACACGTTGTCTTCACTGTAAAGAACACAATTTTTGTTCATTTTAATTGAAGAATTAATAGACGTAATAAAAGTTAATTTCAAATGGTTGAACACATTCAGAATTTATGTATTCATATGAAGCTTATTAGTTAATGTTTCAACTGGCATTTCAACACGCTTGATGGTAAAGTAACTAAGTGAAATATGCGACAAGTTATTATATGAGCATGCATAACACGCAACGATAAACATTAAATGCACAGAGAGTGAGAAAATAAATATATGTATATATGTATATATGTATATATAGAGAGAGAGAGAGAGTGAGATGGACTGAGAATGAGAACATTTTTACTTGAGTGCGCGACAGATGCAAATGTCGACTGTGTTTGTGTTTGTTTCTCGCTCGAGTTTGACATTGGCTTCATTTGACGCGGCACGAAGGCTTGATGAAGGTGCGGAGAGTGAGGAGCGACTGTAGTAGAGGTCGCCTCATCATTCGCCATTCGTCGTTGGCAAGCAAAGTCAGTCAGTTAACTAATTGATAATCAAACAGTCAACCGAGGAGCTAAATGCACTTGACAACTCGCCAGTTGTCCAGCTGTAGTCTCGGAGACTCTCTAATTAGGGGCTTTGTTTTGTAAGGTCAACAGCAACGTTGCGTATGCGCAATGTGCAAATAAGGCAAAGTCAATGCGTAAATTGCGCATACGCAACGTTGCCACAACCACAGCTGCTGTTGCTGCAAGTTCAAGTGCATTACGTATACGCATTACGCATACGCATATGAATTATGCAAGCCACTCTACAATAACTATAATAAAATGCAATTTATTTGTATATATAGTATTTTTATGTGTTGTACATACATATCTTTAGCATCAATCGGCTGACTGGCTGCTGTGGCCCTGGCAACGTTTAGCAAAATTGCAATTGGTTCAAGATCAGCCATGCAAACGTTTTGGTTTTCTATTGCGTGCTGAGGCCGCCGCTTGCCTTGTGACAATTGATTTTCGCTGCCAGCAAAAGAGCGAGAGAGAGAGCAAGAACAGCAAAGAGTGGTAGGGGTGGAAAGAGAGAGGGAGGCAACTTTGTGGTCAACTCAATTGCGATATTGAGTCATAATTTATTCTTGTAAAATGCTGCCTTATCAGACTTCTGAGCGACTGAGTCATTTGAGTCGTTGCTTAGCATTGCAACTGCATTGCAAATGCGGTTGCACTTGGCTGCAGCATTCGAATTTGTGGCCACAGAAGACAGCCAGAGATAGAGATAGAGAGCTAGCAAGATGGAGGTTGAGAGAGGTAAATGTTGAGGTGTCGATGAGTGCACACATCGAGGCTGCTCAAGCTCAAGCTCTGTCTCTCCCTTTCTTTCGCACTATCACTAAACTAGCTCTGATGTGTTGCTGTCTCACTCGCGCAATCGCTAATTTATCGCTGCCTCTTTCAGTCATTGCAATTTTCAGGGTCGTCGTTGCAACAAATCTAAGTTTGTGCATCTAAATCAACACACAAGTTATCTGTGTATGTCTGTATGTGTGTGTGGATAGTATAAGAGTGTATGCTAGGCACATACACAAAACAGATTGAGTATGCTGTGCACATGGCCATATGGTGTGTTCTTCTGACTTTGAAAAGCGCTTTGAATGACAGCGGCTGTTGCTTTTGTCGCTGATGCGTACTGTACTGAACTGTGCATTGATAAAGCTAAGGCAATGTTAATCAGAATTATAATTGCAATTACAATTTAATGCGGTTTCGCATTCGAAATTTACTTAGAATGCGAGCCAAGAATTTGCAAATTCAAGCATTCTGGCATTAAGAGGCTTTCAAATTAACGAAATAGTGGGAAAAGTTTTATCAAAATATTTCCCACTATTTTGTATATTTATTAATATTTTAATACAACATTTCCTACTATAATAATTAAAGGTAAAATAGTGGGAAATGTTTTATTAAATAATTACCACTGTTTTACTTATTTTCAATGTTTTAACAAATCATTTCCCACTATAATAATTAAAACCAAAAATGTAATATGCATTATAATTTCCTTTTTAAATTAACTTTGATGAACTACAAATTTGTTATAAATATAATAATATAAAGTAATGTTTACTTTAAAATATCCCACTATAAAAATGTACAGCAAAAATTAAATATGAATTCAAACTTGAATTTACAAATTATCTCTAATGAAGTGCTAATCTGTTATATGTAAATAATATAAATTGAGCACTAGCATAAAGAGGCTGACAAGTAAATGGTATGTTATATTGAAAGATTTCCCACTATAGTTATTAAAATAACAAACTTTGCGTGCCATTTGCAGCATTAATATGCAAATTAGCTTTAATTAAGTGCAAATTTGAGTGCCACATTCGTCAGGCAGGCAATGTTTATTATTATTATTTATCACACATATTCATTTATTTCATTCATTATATTTTTTTAAAGCCATTTTGCTGCGTCAAATGCATTAATAGTGCACGGTGGCGCCGCCTGGCGGTCATCAGCTGCGGTCGCAGTGGAGACAGACTTTTATTTTCATTTTGTGGCAAACGTTTGATTAATGGTTAAGAGTTATGCTCAACCCCTCACTTATCGCTGACTCTTTTTTCATCTCGTTTCCTTTCGTTCTTCTACGAAAATGCTATTAATTTTCATAAGTAAATGAAAATTGATGTGCGTACACCGGCTCAGCAATACTTTATGCTATATATAAAGTATGTATGTATGTATGTATGTATGTATGTATGTATATAAAATGAGAGCGAAGCAAAAGAGAAATAAGTAAAGTTTGTGGACGCCTGTGGAGTGAAGTGCACTTGGCAAAAGTTGAATTTGTATGGCTCCTTCAACATAATATTATATGAAGCAGCAGCAGCTGCTGCTGTTGTTGGTTCAGGACTTTTACCAAGGTGATGAAAATTCCTGAGTTGTGGATTTCTGTGCAGCTTTTAATTGAAATGTGCCAACCAGATTTATCCAGAGAGTGAAATGCTAATATTTGCACAAGTTTATTAAATAAATGCATTAGAGAAGGATTTTTGAGACAGATTTATTTGCATTTAACAAATAATTTTCATTTTTAAATTGTGTATAAAATAACGAGCAAACTAATCTTCTAATGATTCAACGGAAATTGTACAAAAAATGCAACGCACAACATGTTGCATGCTTGCGTGCACATCAAACATGTATGAGATCAAACAGCGTTTCATCCATGGCGTCCAGCGTCGTTGTCCCCCCCTCCCCACACATCAGACCAAAACACGCCATTGTGTCCAATGCCAATCAAACATGTGCACGAACTTGACTTTCAATGTAAAGCGAACAAGGCGAAAGCGATGCTGACGTCGACGTCGCTGTTGACGTCGCGGCGTCGACTTTGCCGCTGGCTGTGATCGGCGACAACGTCGCGGTTGCAGCAATAACCTTGACCCGGTTCTTGAAATTGCAATGGCAACAGCAACAGCAGCAGCAGCGGCTGCAGTTGTCACTTGTGCAACATTTTAAGAGAGGCTGCTAAACAGGTTTTCGGCTGCCGGCGTCGCTCAGCTGGATACGAGTAAAGAGAGGGAAGAAGACGAAGAAGAGAGCGAGCACAGATCGAAGCTTGTTTCGGGTTGCGCATGCGCAAAATTACATATGAAATACAATTCGATTGCCGACTCGCTCGCACCTGCTGCACAAAGCTTGGCACTCGCAATTGGACTTGGACTTGGTTCGCTTTGGTGAATTGGCAATTAGCGCAGCGCAGCGCAACGCTGTCGTTGTCATTTTTTATGCTCATATTTACATTGCACGCACACGCATTATTAACTATTTTATTATTGATGTCTTAATGTGGCAACAGCGATGGTCAACTGGCGACACACACACACACAAACACACTGACACACACATGGCATTGAACGTGGCTTGTTTGGCAAAACGGCGACCGCGAGAGAAGGAGAGAGAAAGATAGAGACTTGAGACTTGGTTGGCTGACGTCAACTTGTATACCATATCTACTCGTATTGGCCGACGTTGCCTGGAGAAGGTCGAGGTTAATTAAGTTGTCTTTGGCCGTGCATGGCGACCTTGTTTGCCATCATGTCTCTGTCTCGGTCTCAGTTGCTGCAACTTGCTGCAATCTTGACATTTTGGCTTCCCTCACACACTCTCTCTCTCTCTCTCTCTGTGTCTGTCTGGCTTAATGCATTATTAATTGTTGCAAATTAATGCAAACTCTCTCGCTCGCAAGTTAATTGCTTTAAAATTTTATTAAAATTCAATTAGGTTTGCGGGTGCTGCCTGTTTGCTTGCCTCCTGCCTCCGTGCTTTTCTTTCCTGCCTATCATCTCCCAACAGGCGAAAGGTTTTCAACTGGGGCAGATGCCTGCGGTTGGTTGACTGTGCAACGGGGCATGCTATTTGGTTAAGTTGAAATGCCAGCACACTGGATTCGTTTCTCTCTCTCCTTGTGGATATGGATGTGGAGTCCTCGTTTTGCACTCCACACTCAATTCCCCAGTTGTCACGTCGCGTAGTAGCATATTTCGTATTAAATTTGCTGCTAGCAAACGTGAGTCTGTTTTTATTTGTTGCTGTTGCTGGTTGCACGAATGACAGCTTTGCAATTTAGTTGCAAATTGGCAGTGAGTGCAGTTGAAAGCGACTGCCAACAGTCGACAAGTTTGCCACAAGGTACTTTTGCCATTGCCCCCCCAAAATGAATGGAATCAATGTGCAACGTTGTGTCTTCTTTTGGGGTGGATTGAACGAGGCAACAAGGCTGCTTTGCAGTGGGCAGACATGTGGCATATGGCATCGAAACTAATGATCTGGCAAAAATGGCAAGTCAATTTCAGAAGGGAAAATAGATAGCTTTATTGATTAGGGAATAGCATCAGCTATCTGAATTTGCAGAATTGAAGAAAGTCATCAAACTAATTTTGTACTATTTTTGAAAGAAATACTTTTGCACGGGCAAAAACGCATAGGGGACTTAGTTGCATGACAATCTGGTATATTTTGTACTCTATGGTATTTTTTTAATGTAGTACTTTATAAATATACGTAAAAATTAGTATCCGTCAGAATTTTTAGTATTTTTGCGGTATATTTATTTAAGATATTTTTAAAATAGTATTGTATGCATACAAACAATTCGCCTTTGACATAAGTTTAGCATTTTTGCGGTATATTTATTTAGTATATTTTTAAAACAGTATTGTACGCATACCTACAATTGGCTTATGGCATTATTTTAGTAGTTTTCTGGTATATTTATTTAGTATATTTTTAAAATAGTATTGTATGCATACAAACAATTCGCCTTTGGCATAATTTTAGTATTTTTGTGGTATATTTATTTAGTATATTTTAAAATTAATATGTATATTTATCAATATTTTGCTTTTATTCTTTCTTGTTTAATCTTATTTAATAAAAATTTTTAAAAATTAGCTTACATTCAATTTTTGACAATAGTTTTCTTACACTTTAACTCGAGTAACTCTTCAAATTAATCATATTCAATGCAATTAATAGCTTCATTGATAACCAATTCACAAAACCACAAAAAACGTTTACTCAGTTAAATATTAAAGCGTTTCTTTGCTACAAATTTGCAAAGAGTTTCCACTTTGACCCCGCTTCGCACGCCTAGCGCAATATTTTCCCCGAAAGCGAGAGAGAGCGACAGCAGAAATCGCCACAAAAGTATGCCACAAAATGGGCAACAAGTGCGAAGACCGCAAAGAATAAGCATCAAAAGGGCAACGAGTGCTTTACATAATAATAAAAACAAAACCCAAAGAGAAAACGATGAAAATACTGAGCTCAGCTGCTGCTATTTGCTTAATTAAATGCACAAAGCGTGGGCGTGGCGGGGGCCCAAAAAAAAAAAAAAAAAAAAAAAATAGCGGGGTAAAAGACAACGAAACTCGCAAAAAAAAGAAAAGAAAGGAAAATTCAACGGTCAGATAGCGTGCGCTTAAAATAATCAAGCGAAAAATAAGAAGAAATGTTAATGTTAATAAAAAGAGGGGAGTGGAGATAAGGAGATGAATGAACAAATGGAAAGGCGAAAAGTTGTTGCTTGTATTTGATTTCGAGGCATTTATAAGAAAAGCAGAAGGATAACAAGCAGCAACAGCAACAACAACAGAGAAAGGAAAGGTAAACAGAAGCCGCACAACGAGCGAATTCGCTCTGCTTCTCTGTTCGAGTAAAGAAATCAAGAAATAATAAAACGCAAAACTTGCACCATTACCAGCAACAGCAACAGCAACAACAACAACAAGAACAAGATGAACAGGTAACAACATCAGCATTTGCAGGTAAATCATTAGGGGCCGTCGACTAAGCTGTAATTAATGAGCAACTGGAACATCGTCAAGCCGACGCCAAGCAAATTAACTTGAACTGCTCCGAGCCGAGGGTTTCTCCGAGGAGAAGCGGGAGGGGGGCTGCCAAGGGGCAACATCGAGGTGCGCTGTTTGGGGTCGCCTCTCGGCAAAAGGTTCGCACAACTTGTGCTCTGTGTGCGAGTTCAAGTGCAATTAAAGTAACGTCAAAATTTTGCTTGTAATCATCTCATCTTATTCCTCGATCTTTTCCTTTCATAAAATATAATAAAAACAGCTGCCATAAGAAGGGAGCCTTGAAGAGCGCTCGGCAAAGCGTGTTGCTTTAATTAGGTAAACTAAAAAAATATTGAAATAAAATAAGGGAAATGCTTTTGATCGATTGCGGTTACTATTTAACTTGATTTTCCATGCTATGAACCATTCGATACCTTTTAAGGTACATTCTAAAATTGTGGAAGAATTAAAAACATGGAATTTACATTTTTAATTAAAAACGGAAACTATGCAGATTTTTTTATTTTATTACGAAAATTCGATATCTTTAAAAAATTGAGTGAAGTAGTTTATTGGCTTCAATAAATGATAATCTCTTAGAGCCCTAAATTCGGTTTTTGATAAATAAATTCCAGACTATATATAATATATATAATTATGAAAATCGAGTGTAAGCTTTTGCTTACCTTCATTTGGCATTTATTGGCTGCATATAATTTATGTTATACAATTAACTTAAAGCCTATTAAAAACTTAACTTCATTTACCAAAAAAATGTATTTATAAATATGGACTTTAAGAATTTAGAATGACAAATTATCTGAATCTATATAACGTTTTATTCCAAAGATTTATATCATTAAGAGAGTCAAGTCTTTTACGAACTTAATTTAACATTTATTAACTGCATTTATATTCTACAGCAAAATATTAAAGCATTTGATTTGTTCAATAAATGCTAAAACTATTCAGATAATGTTTTCACAGCTCGATTTCTCTAAGAAAATTGATTAAAGTAAATACTTAACTTTTTCTTAGTTCGCATTTCGCATTTATTGGCTGCATTTAATTTAGTTTACAACAGAAAAATCTTAAAGCGTTTGACAGGGCTATTGATAGCATGTTTATTAACTGCAAACGACACCGACTGCCAACTTTTGTTTGCCACTTTAATGTGCCATTGACAGCAGCAGCTCTTGGGGTCATATTGTTCTATGGCCTGGCAAATGGGAATCTTTTCTCGTTGCTGTTGTTGTTGTTGTTGCGGTGGCAAAAGTTTAGGCGAGTTAATTATTAAGTAGATACACGAATTTATTGCAGACTCTCTGCCACAGGACGAAGCGCCACTTTTGTGTGTGTGCTTTGAGGTGTAAACGTGCGCATTAAGTGTCTATGTCTGTCAGACAGAGAAAGCGAAAGAGTGAGAGTGAAAGAGAGCGAGACAGTTGTATAGAGATAGAGAGATGGATATCAATGAAAGGAGGTTGAAATTTACGCTTCGCTTGATATTTGGCCAAAACAAAACTTGGCTAATTTTGTTGCTAGTTGTTGTTTTGAATTCGACGCTCCCAAGTCATCTCCCTCAGGTGAGCATTGAAAAATTGATGAGATTTTCGTTGTGGCAGAAGTTTTCGTGTGCAACCGTTGCCACGCCACTTGAGCTCTTTAAAGCCATCTCGAAATGTGGAAAATGCGAGGAAACGAGTTTTGGGAGAGAATGAATGAAAACCGCAAGCGGATATAAAATGTTATTTGCGTTGCAGCAGCAGCAGCAGCAAGTTTAGAGGAAAGACTTTGATGCCATAAAAAACGCAAAAAGACAAGCAAGATGAAAAACAGATAAAAAGACAAACAGCACAGGCGAAAGAACTTTTGCCGAGTAGAAAGAAACACATAAAAAAAAGTGCTCGAAGAAGTGCATTCATATTCATGCAAGAAGGAAGAAAGAAGCCCCAACAAAAAGAAGAAAGAAAAAAAAAGGTAGCCGGACATGAATCTATAACGAATCTGAAAGCCATATTGATTGTGTGTGTGTGTGTGTGGCATGCGGCATGTGGCAAGGGAATGGCTATAAAGTATGCAATAAGAGTTGGGAAAAGCGTTGCACAGGAAATCAAACTTCAGTTTGATTGACTTTGCAGCTGGACATACTGAACAGGACATGCAGCAGAGCACAGGATACGTAAGCCGATTTGTGGCACTCACACACACACAGAGAGACACAACGAAATGTCGCCGCCATTTGCGTTTTTAATTGAATTTCCTGGTTGAATCGCATTCTCTTTGTCGTTGAGTGAATGGTGTTTTTATTGTTGCTGTTGTTGTCTCTGGCAAACCAATGAAAAGGAGGCAATTTGAGCGGCAGTCAACTGAGGGCAAGCATAGAATGAGTAAATCAACAGCAACACACACACACAAACACACACACACTTAGACTGAGGCACATGCTACACACAGGCAAAGGCAAATGAATATCAATGAACTGTCATAAAACAGGACTCAACATATGTGCGAGGCAGCAGATGAGTTCATGAAGCATTTGTGGGCAGAACAATGCGAGAGGGAGAGAGAGACAGGAAGAGACAGAGAGAGAGTTGTGAAAGGCGTGGGCGTGGGTGTTGGTAAGCTGGAGGCGTATAGACAAGAGGCGACGACGTTGTCGACGACGTCACTGCCACTGACAGTGGCTGACACGTAGGCAAACATTTAAGCGCCCAACAACAAAAACAATGGCTATAGTTCACACTTGGAACAAAGCAATACACACACACTCACACACACACAGTGATAGGTATTTATCTATATATATAGTATATATGTATGTATGTTAAACCCTTGTTTGAGTTTTGGGGTCACTTTTCACTGTCAATGACATGTGATTTCAACTAATGACAGTTTAGGGGCGTTCTCTCTGCTCTCGCTCTCGCTCTTTCTCTCTCTTTCTCGCATTGAGATCAACAATAATAACACAAACAACAACTCGAACATGAACTCGAACAACTCTAGAGCACACTTCAAGCCCTTTTGGCACAGCCAAACTTGAAATTTAATGAAATTTCCATGTAGACGACAAGTTTTTATGAATATATCTGTACAACATGACGTATGATTAATTTAAGCATTTCCTTGTCTGTTTAACTTTATCAAGTTCACACACACACACACACTCTGCTATTTACTTTGGCATGAAAAATCTTTTGAGCTCTTTGCACATATGAAATTTTTCGTTATTTTTCTCACTTGGAAAATTGTTATTTGAGTTGTTTGGCAGTCGCCACAGCCACAGCCACAGCCACAGCAACAACCACCAAACACACACGCTCAACACCACTTGAGCTTATTGTGGTGTCAATATGTATTTTTGATTAGCTATTTAAGAGTCGGGTTCGTCTCCTTCCCTTTCCCTTTCCCTTTCTCTTTCTCCTGCTCTGTCTGTTTGTCAGTTTGGGTAACAATTTGTAAGCTCGTTTTGTTTTAGAGGGAGAGAAGATGGAAAAGGAAAAATCGCGTCTTTTGGCTGCCACACAAAAAGTTTAAATTGTTTGCGCACATTTACTTTTAATGAGTTTTCGCTTGTTCATTCCAAAATGTTTATTAAGCTCAACTTACCAATAGATAAACTGAGTCTGTCATTGGCCCTGAACATGTCAGCTGAAATGAGAAAGTAAAAGCTAAATCAATATGTGTAAAAATATTAATTTTATTCATTGGTTAAAGTAGTAGCGATATAGATGTAAAGTTTGGCTCTTAAATTTTGGTTATAACTATGATCAAGTGTGCCAAAGTTGTGTTTAACTCAAGTGTATTGCAAAAACGGTTGCTGCATTTGCACATTAGTTGTTTAGGTTGACAATATGGTATATTTTGAACGTAATAGTATATCGATATATCAAATATATAATTTATTATGGTATATTTTGAGCGTAATAGCATATAAATATACCAAACATAGCACTTGGTATATATTTTTATATTATTTTTTGGTTTATTATAAGTAATAGTATATCTATCAAATAGATCATTTATTATGGTATATTTTGAACGTAATAGTATATAAATATACCAAATATATCACTTGGTATATTTTTATTATTAGTATTTTTCGGTTTATTATTCGTAATAGTATATCGATATATCAAATATGACACTTATTATATTTCAGTATTTTTTCGATATATTAATTTGGTATATTTTTAGAATAATACTGAACTGTTTTGCTTTTATTAAAAATGGGTGTCGGGTATCTCACAGTCGAGGACACTTCACGGGAACTTTCTTACATGTTGTTTAATAATACATCTATTTAAGATAATTCTCTTAATTTAGTATTTTTATGTCAACATTCTTTACAAGAATTAATTTTAATTTCAGAATATTTTCTGTGCGCTGAAGTCTTGCTAGTTTATGTCCAATTCTCAATACAAACAACTAAATTGGTAAGTAACATTCCGCTGTTTTAAATTATTTCCGCTTCTAAGTACAACTTCAATTGTGTGCAAAATCGTGGCAAATTTAGAGTATTAAGGTGCTGCATAAATTTTAGCCTCGATCTGCAGAGCAATTTCGATAATCAAACGAGTGTCAAATCAAAGCAAATTGACAAGCACTTAATGCCAATGCCACATCTGTGTGCTGCACGGTGTGTTTTGTATGATGTCCTGTTTCCACTCTCTCTCTATAAATCGCCTGCTCATTGCTGCATTAAGCACTTTACAGCTGACATTCACAAACACACACACACTCTCATATAACATACTATCAGAGACAGTTATTGCACAGGCGGCTGTAATGTCGAACCACTTTGACCCCAAACAAAAAAAAAAAAAAAGAAACCCCAGCAGCGCATTCAGCGCATTGATTGATTGATGAATGTGTGAGCGGATAGAGCAGCATTGAGTTGTCTATCAAACACACACATACACACACATACACACACAAATACTAGCACAGACAATTGCGCATTATCTATGTGTTGTCATCGCTTTGCATAGCATACTTTTCAGCGCTGGATGGACAAGTACGATTCGCTTTTTTGGCCAACCAACTAATTGGCAGTCGTGGGCAATTTGCATGCGACAAGACAATAAGCCAAGTCGGCCAACATAATAATCGTAATAATGCTGGCCGGAGGCAGAGGCCATAAAATGCCATCAGCCATCAGGCAACGTCAGAGTTGCATATGCGCAGAGTCCCCAAAAAGACAATTGACAATGCGGCAGACAAAAGCGGAATTGGTTGGGGGGGAAAGATATTTGGCTAAAACCAGATAGAACGGCAGCAAGTCAAGGCGGCCTCAAGTGCCGCCTTTTGTCTCAGCTGTCTGGGCTGTGTTTCTCCCTCTCCCTCTTCCATGCTGATGCTGTCCCTTTCGGTTAACGATAATGGTTGTGTCTTGGCAAACAATTGGCTTTTGTTGTTGCGTCGCCGCAGGATGCACACAGAACTCCCCCCGCACTGTGGCCTAATTAGCAAAAGGGCACAAACTGTTAAATGTATGTGTGGGTGTGTGTGTGTGTCTGCAATGCTACAAATGTATTCAGTATTCAGTATATTCAGTATATATATATGCGCGAGTATTTACATAATGCGAGTCGACTTGAATTTATCACGTATACGACGCAGCTTACGATGAAGATTGCCACAAGAAACGACCGCAAACGATAACTAAAAATGTAATTTTGGCATTAAATGCGCGCTTGGCGCACATAAAATAACCTTGATTAGAAAACTCAAATGCGCGCTCTGCCAAAATAACACACACACACAGAGAGAAGGAGGCGGAAACAGCTTCGCCACGTGGCCACATATATCAGACGACCTAAGCCTAAAACGACTTTGCCCTGTGCCATATATCAGTGTACACCTGTGCCAAAAAGGTGGCCACGAGCCCAGCCTAAGACTAGCAAGGAAGGATGCCAGGATGCCAGGACGTTGCCAGCCAACAGCATCCCTCATGATGTGAGCATGACTCATTCGGATGGCCTTAAAGCTGAGCACAAAATAAAGCAAAATAACACAAAGAAAATGAAGAGAAGATTACGCGATTGCATGACGTGAAATAGGCCAAAATGTATCGCAAAAATTAATTAAAAATTAAAATTATGCCCCGATTTATGACGATTCGATGAGGTGGAAATTGTTTGGCTAATTTATGCGCCAAATCTTTTACGAATTTCCGCACACACTCAAAAACATATTTCTGCAAGATTTTCTTACGAACAATTTCCATGGGGCATTCAACAAGCACTCAGCTCCTTTTAGAAATTCCTCAGCATTAACTATGGCATAGTTTGGGGTAAAAGTTGTAAACTTTGTTGATAAAAATAGTTTCGGTTTTCGTTTTTTTTTTTTTTTATCTTTTAGCAGTAAGCTCTATTGAATTCAGAGTATTTCTAACTAAAAATGCCGACAGTATTCAAAGAAGAAAAAAAAAAACATTGTAAAAAGTTGTACGTTTGGCGTCTTTTACAACTTGAAGCAAACAAGAATATAAAAAAAAGGAAAACAGTGTGTTGGCCCTTCGGCTGCTTGCACAACAAGGCAAAACAGTGTGCGTTGTGTGTATGTGTGTGTGTGTATCAATTATGTGCCGGTGTCTGTGTGTGTGTGTCGTTTAGTTTTTATGCGAGAAGACAAGGCCAAAGGGCCAGGCGAAATGCGAATGGCGAATGGCGAGGCTCAGGCAAATTCCCGCAGACATCGGACTAATCAACGAAATTGCTGCAGCCTTTTAGGCGCACACGTTCAACATATGGCGGCCATAACCTTAACCTGCTCTTCTTTATTTCTTTTTGCTGCTGCTGCTGCTTGTTGTTCGACACTTTGTTTTGTATGTGGATGATTGATGAGATTGGCAGCATATGGAAAGCGTTTTACCCAATTCCCTTGTTATGCTTACGCCCAATAATAGGAAAAATCTGCAAGCAAAAAAAAGGAAGGAAACTCAACGCAAAGTTGAAGCAACTACAAGAGTAACGAAATATGCAAAAAGGAACAATTGGCAAATAAAAGTTCAGTCGTGCAGCAACGATGAACTGTGCAGCAGCTGCAGCGAAAACTACGAAAATAAAGTGGCATATTTATAGAAATTGTGCGCAAATAGTGTTAAGCAAGTGCAGCCGATGCAGCGGAAAGTTACAAGTGCCCCAGACAGGAAACAAGAGACTGGATAATCAACTGTAGTTGACGAGCAATATGAAAATGCGCTTGCCAGGCTAAAGTAGTTTATTCCTAGAGAATTGAATACGTTGCTAACAAAATCCTTAAAGCGTATGCTGAATTAGATTTATACATTTTAAATATCTACCATTATTTACCATATTACAGACTACATTTTTGGACTATTGTATCATTCAATTGAAATAAATTATTCTATTCATATCGACTAAAAGAAAGAAGAAATAATTAAAGCATAGAATAGAGAAAGCAAATTGATTAATTTCAAGATTTAATGATGAGCAATGAGAAGAAGCTTCAGATTGGAAAGAGCAAAAATCCTTCAAGAAATATATCTGTAATAATTTGAATTACTGATATAATTTATAATTTAAAGATTACTCTTTTGAATTCATTTTATACTTTTATTCAATTAAAAAACCTTTCAATGGAAATTGTCAATAACAAACCTAAAGCATTTAAAATAGAAAAATAAATTGAAACAATTTATGATTTAATAAAAAGTAATCATCAGATGAAGCAGATTGGAATAAACGGTTATAAATCACATCCAAAACCTGTATTAATGAATAGAAAGTAAATATGCTAGCTGCTTTAACAATAGAACTGTATTGTATTGCCAACTTAGCCGTGCTCTCATCGTAAAATAAGAGATTGTATAGAGCAAGCATTTTGCCTTTTGTAAGAAAAGTTCAAATTATAGTTTAGCATCGTTAACAACTCGCTGAAGCTGATGGCTGACAAATGATTGTGTTTAGCTGTTGCTCTTTGAAGTGACTCGTGAACAATATGCATGAATATAAGTACGAATACGAGTACTCGTACAAGTATTCGGGACACTTGAAGAGCCACTTCGCAGTGACAAATAACAGGCAAAGAATTAGACGAGTATCATATTATAATCAAGCCACCCCAGAACGCAGCTTGAGAAATATTCCCTTGTGTTGTCATTAGAAGGGCGTGCTTGACAACAGCCATTGTACGAGTGTATTCACATGAGTATGAGTATGAGTACTCATGTACAGTGTTCACAATATGTTGTGGGTGTCTCTGGGTGTAAGTATAAGTATAAGTAGAAGTATAAGTGCCAGCCATAGTCCTATATTCAAAACACGCAACACTTGTCATCAGCAGGCGCCGGCAATCATTCACACACCAACATACTCACACACACACACCCACACACTCACGTAAACTAACACATGCTTACAGAGAGACACGCATAAACAATAAACAGCTGCCTGCGAGTGTTCGAGAGTTGTTTGGTTGCTTTTGCCTTTTGGGTTTTTGTTTGCCGCCATCATTAAACTGTCGCCATGCAGCGTCACTCAATTGTTGAGCCTGCATACCCTGTAAGTAGCGCTGCTAAAGGGTGTGATAAGCTTGTGAAAGTAGAGAGTAAAAGTAAAGTTTGGTATATTTGATATTCTATGGTATATTTTAAATGTAATAGTATATGTAGTATGCAGAGCTTAAGAGTAGAAGTGAAGTCTGGTATATTTTCTACTCTTTGGTATATTTTGAATCTAATGGTTTTTTTTGTTACATTTTAGTATTTTTTCAACTTGCACAAAAAAATAAAACTAAAATCTGGTATATTTCGTACTCTATCGTATATAATTAATGTAATAATTTTTCGGTATATTTTAGTATTTTTCCAATTTTAACAAGACCGAACAAAAGTAAAATCTGGTTAATCTTTGGAATGTAACACGTTTTCGGTATATTTTTAGTATTTTTACAGTATATTATTTTGGTATATTTTGAAAATAATACTATATTAATTCTATTGACAATAGGTAGTGTGTATCATATTTATTTATATTTAGGTATCTCTTAGTCACGCACTCCCCATGCAACAGTTTTTTCTCATTTGTTTCCGCTTTTTTTTGCGTTGTTTTGAAGCCATTCATTTGCGATAGGATTTGAGTTTAAGTTGCCTACTTTGCTAGCATTTTGGCACGTATCCTTGTCGAGCTTTATGTGCTGCCTGCCCCCCGCCCCCTCTTCTGACACATTACTTCCAGCCACCCCCCCCAAGGGAGAGAACGGATCCTTGTGCCTTGTACTTTGTGCGTTTTGCAGTTGCTGCTTATTCACGCTTTCACACCTGCAAAATGACTTTGATGACAGTTTAAGCCCGCTCGCAAATTGATCTGGGGTAATAGCCTGTGGCCTGGCCTAGAGCACACACATACACACTCACATACATATACTGTTGAGTATGCGTGTGTGTGTGAGGTGCACTTGACTTAATTGAATCATTGATTGAAATGCCTTTATTTATTTTATTTTGGGGAAGCTGCTCGTAAAATGGGCAATAAATTTGAAAAATTCGCATGAAATGAATAACATTTAAATAAAATGAAATTTGACATAGCAAAGCTACGGAATTGAGTTAGTTTGAATAGCATTTAGTTGGAATTTTTATTGCATTTTGTTCAACTAATTTCGAGTAAATAAACAGTGAAAAACTAAAAGCAGAACGAGTAGCAAATACTATTGTGGGTTTGGGTGTGAAGCATTATTCGCAACATTCATCAATTATCAAGTGAAAAGAGCACAGAGAATAGAACGCAAAAGCAATAAATCTAAACAAGGCCTCGAGGGAGCTGGCAGATCTACAAGCTGGCTTTCCAAATAGGACAAGATACGAGCCAAATAGCGAGAGCAAGATACATATACAGATACAGAGAGGGAAAGAGAGAGGGCAGATTAAATTATGTGAATGTGTGTGTGTGTGAGTGTGTGTGTGGGCATAAAAGATTCATTCGCATTCACATTTCTGTTGCATAACCAAGTGAATGGACAATGTACGTTGCGCTAGGATTCGGTCTAGGATAACTACGATAGCTGACACATAGATAGATAGATAGATGGATAGTTGGATAGCAAGAGGCAAGAGAGATGCTCAGATACTTCCTCGAGAGAAATCGCTGCACACCAACTTGAGCACGTGAGTTGTGATAGTGACTTTTTTGCCACGCCCAGGCTTATAAAAATCTGTGGTGTGAAAAGTGGGCGTGTGTGGAGGGGGTGTGGCCGCTGCATTTGTATGTGTATGTGTGTGTGTGGCGTAAGAAAACACAAAAATTTAAGGCAAAACAAAGTGGCAACAAAGTTTGCACAGTGTACACTTTTCTTGCGCTACTTTTGCACTTTTAGTTTGACAACGCAGCAGCATGCAAGCGGTATCTATGTGTGTGTGTGTGTGGGTGTGTGTGGCAGAGACAAAGGCAACATTGAGGCAGAGACAGAGGCGAAAAGATGCGACGGAGGCAAAGTCATTGATTGCACAAGCTAAATGGAAACAAGAGAGAAGGAGAAATGCTGCTAGAGAGGATTCTGCCAACAAATTTGCGGGCAGAGCGGAAAAAGGCGACTTAGTGTGGGCGTGGCAGAGTGTGGGGGATAAGGGATTCAAACTGAAAGGCGTTCAGCTGGCAAACATAAGTCGCACACTCAAATCAATGGCATTGACAGTCGGCTGGCATTGTGTGTCCCAATGAATGCTGCCACGATGCCAAGGCAAAAGAAAGCCGTAAGGGAGAAGATGGAGGAGAGACAGTAGCAGATGGAGGAAGCGAAGCTAAAGCTGGGAAGGGCCAACATGGCAATTGTATTCATTTGACTTGGCAACCAATTGTTGCAAGTGCCAATTGTTGTAATGGAAATTCGCAGCAGCAGCAGCAGCAGAAGCAGGCGTCATCAAATAAGATGACAAAAGCTAAAAGAGATAGAGCAAGAGAGAGAGAGAGACAGAGAGAGAGAAAGAGAGAGAGAGAGAGAGAGAGAGAGAGAGGGAAAGAGCACTGCATGAAAGCTTAAATGGACCAATTTCAATTGCAAATATTCAATTAGAAATCAAACTTAAAGATTTCCTTTTTGCTGCTGCTGTCGGCTTTAAATAATTCAATATTTATTTATGGAGCACGATATGTGAGGAAACAAATGGAATTAAATGCGATTTACTAAATGAAGGAAATTGCCAGAGTTTTAAATTCACAACAGCTTGACATTTTGAGACTTTAAGGATATCTATTGCAAAGTGAAAAGCTGAAGAGATTTATCTTCGTTGAGATTCTAAAATTTAATAAATATTTATAGTCAAGAAATTGCTTCAAATATGTTGCTTTGATTTAACATATTTTGTATATTGATCTCCTTTACATAAATTGTAGTACATTTTTGTAATTGAATGTAGAACCTTTTGCAACCTTCCTAGCCAGTTCTAACTGTATTTTGATTGTAGTTTATTGACAACTGTGCAAATATTCATTTGCTTGTTGCTAAAACAATATTCCAATGGCAAAACTTGTGTGCACACATCTATCTATCTCAATCGAGAAATCAATTGCAATGCCAATGTTTGCCTTAGGCAGTATTCACTGTATTTGTTGTATTAGCTGCTGCACTATAATACATCTTCAATTTGTGTACACATTCCATTTGTTTTCTTATTGCTTTTAACTCTGTATGTGTGTGTGTGTGTGTGTGTTTGTGTAAACGGAAAGCAACAAAACGGAGGGAACAACAAAATTGTGACTAATAGAGAAGAAAACGTGCAGCGGCCGTCGCGACGTTTGCTCAGATAAAAGCAACAACAATAACAAATAAAAACGAAAATTAAATAAATACATAAATGCGAGAGTAAAGTGAACGAAAAGAAAAATAAAATAAAAACGAACTCAGCGAAGAAATTGTGTTGCGATTGCGATTGCAAGTGCAAGGAATGCGAGGGGGAGTTAATTCAGGAAGCGGGCTGCGGGGTGCGGAGTGCTGTGGTGCAGTGTTACAGCCGCTGAAGACGTGACAGCGTAAATGGCGGTCAAAACAGTTCCGAGAGTGCCTTATTTGTGTTTGCAATAATTGCGAACGATTGTGTGTGTGTGTGTGCAACAAATTTTCAAGGATTGCAATTACAACAAAACCACAATGCGAGTCAAGCAAATAAGCAAGCAAGCAACAAAAAAAAAAGCTGCCAGACAACAGCAGCAGCAACAACAAGAAAGATAAAAACTACCTTGGCCCAGAATTGAGGCGCATAAATACAACGCACCTATAAACATTGCCTGCCTATGCGTCTGTGTGTGTGTGTGTGTGTGTGTGTGTCTGTGTGGGTGTGTCCATCTGCAGTTGTGTGTGTTTGTGTTCATGTATTGGCAGCAGATATCGAGCGCATTGAGCGCACTGCAACAACAACAGCAACAACGACTGCAGCAATAACAAGCAACAATAAATGACGACAACGTTGCTGCCGCTGCCGCTGCTGGCGTCGCCGTCGACGTCGACGTTGCTGCCCATGAAGAAAAAGTGGGGAATAGGAGAGAGAGAGAGAGAGAAAAGCGCCTTCAATGCTTAAGTCGTTTGTCGCCAAAGCTGCACACTGATGCCAAAGCAATTGGCATGCAAATTAATTGTAAAACTTTTATAAGGAAACCAACAAAATATTACTAAATAATAAAAATACTTATTTAGAAAACTCTTATATGAAATATAAAAAAAAAGTATGACTAAATAATAAAAATACACTGACAAAAAAACAGTCTAGATTGAAAAGTAGAATAGCAGAAGTATAATCCTGATTAAAGTTTTTCAATTTTAAAAATAATATCTTGAAAAAAATGTATATGTTGATAAAATATTAATTCAAGATTTTTATGCTAAATTTGAGACTGAAAACATCTTATTTTAAAATTAAAATCTTACTTGAAAAGAAGATTGCAAATCTTGGCTTAAGAACTTTTCGATTTTAAATAAATATTTTGAAATAAGATCTTAAATCAAGATTTTAATTTTTAATTGGCATTTTTAGATATAATTTTAGATTGAAATCTTCAAGAATGTTTTCTTTTACATTGAAAATGTTGACTTAAGATCTTTTTTGATATTTAAGAAATAAACAAGTTTTCGTTTTCATAAGAATCGCAGCTTTTAAGCCAAAATTCTCTTTTAGCGTCAGTTAGCACCTAAAAAGAATAAAAACTGCAGCGCAGTTTAGTCAAGCAGATTCAGACTTGAGAGTGACGTATATTCTCTGAATTTTTTAAATATACATATAATATATATAAATCATTGTTCCATATATGGCGTGTAGCCTATTTCATAATTTTGCATATTTTCGAACAACTCACATACGTTTTTCATTGAAATTGAAATTAATCACTTAGAATCCATATTATAGAAATTTATAATTGCAGCCCCTACACTTCTTTTTTGTTGTTCTTTGTTCAAGAATAGTGGAATTTTTTAGTGACTTAGTCATTGAAATGTGTCTTTCCAGAATAAACACGCAGTTGTCACAGAAATGACCAAAGCTAATTAAATGCGCTGCATCAAAGAAAATATTTGTAGTATGAGAAAAAAAGTGTCATATATTTTATAAAAATTTCCTTATTATGACATTCCAATTCATGTGTGTTCTTTGCTCTTTGTAAACCTAATCAAAAGAGTCTCTGTGCTGTAAGTGTAAGCTGTCAGGTGATTTGCAGTGCACACTTTTGAAATTGGAGAATTTTCGTGTTGTAATTTGCTCGCTGGGATTTTATTTGGTTTCACGATTCGCACGTCCCACTGCAGTGTGCAGAATGTCAGAGGCAGGCAGGCAGTTAGTCAGTCAGTCAGTGTTGACTGCAAGCGGCACTAAATGAGGCAAACACATTGTGCACAAAGTGCACAACCCAAGACGTGACCAAGTCGCAGACGTCGTTTAACGGAGCGTATGCGCAATATGCTCACAATTGGTCACCAGCCAGTTAGCTAGCAAGCAGTGTTCATATCTCTGCGTCGTCCAAGACGTGTTCGATGACTCAAGAAACGATGAAACAAGTGACGGACAAAAGAGTGACTGACTGACGGTGTGTTCGTTGTTCGTTGTTATGTTATTTCTTGCTTATCAGTGCCAAAGTTTGTCCATGCCAAGGCAGAGTAAACATGACCATAACTGAGTGCCATCCGCTGGATGTAACTGAAACTGAAACTGAAACTGGCAACAACCTGGCATCCATGAGTGCCAAACACGATAAGCAGGCAGCCAGGCAGCAATGTGGGCCAGGCCAAAAGCAAAGCGAATTGATCGTTGAACACGTTTTTCAATTCCGAGACACAGCAAAAAAAGACAATGAAAACGAACAAAATTTTTGTTAAAATGTGTTGCGGTATCTTTGATACTCATATTCACACACTCACACACTCATACATATGCTTATTACATATTCTTGGCCGCCTTTTGCTGTACACAAAGTGGAGCAGCGCAAGAACTGAACTGAAAATGAATACAATTAAAATTATTTATTAGTGCGCTGGCTCGAGGATGCCAGCTTCAAGTACAGAGGAGGCTGCAAAATTGGCCTCAACAGTAGCCAAAAAGAATGAAAACAAATTCGAAAGATGGCAACAGCAAAAGCAAAAGCAAAACCAACAACAGGCGGCATATTTGGCCATGCCTTTTTGGCCAGTTGCCAGCTACTTTTGTTGGTGGCTGCTTCCCAACAACAACAACTACAACAAAAGCACCAACAACTCTCTGTTGTAGCCATCTCCTCAACCTCGGCCAAGTTGGCTTTGGACTAAAGCTTATTTATGTGCGTTGGCTGCAAAATATGGCGCACAATTTTTGTGTTGTTTGCTTATTTACTGCAGTCTCTGCCCATAAAGAGGCGGCGGCAGCAACTTAATTGGGTGGGTGGCAAGCCAATCCAAACCAAAATGCAATACAATATTTTTGTGTGCTGCATATTTCTGATAATTATATTTCGTTATGCTAATAAGCAAAAGATGCAAAGGAAGTGATCGGATGGCGTGAAGTATTAAGCTAAATAAAGTTGGCAAATGCACTGAAAGTATTTGTTGAGCTAGTTAAAAGATTTTTCAAATTCCTTGTAATCATAAAAATGTATTGACTTTGACACCTCTGAATTTATATCACGCAAATGTTAAAGCATTATCAATTAACAGCGACAAGCGCTGCTAATAACAGCAGTCAAACACAATGCTTAACATGGCCTGTTAAAGTTAACAGTTAGCATTGCTTATCATGTTAGCGCGCTGTTAAATCAATGACAAGACAAGCAAACTTGTTAAAGCAGTGAAAAGTGAAGATCGAAAGATATTTAATAACTGTATTTGCACATGATAAAAGTCTCTGTTGTTTAATTAACCTAGATTAGAATAGAGGGCAAGCAGCAGTAGCAGCAACTGAATTTTGCCTTCTCTGCAGGCAATTTCAGAATCATTTTGCTTATCAACAATGTTGAGCCAAAAAAAAAAGAAGTAAAATAAAGAAAAATTTGTTTCAACATTGTGCTGAACGCAATGATAAATCATGTCATTGAACTCAACAGTGCATTCGGCTTATCAGCAACCTGTTTGAAGGGGATTCTAAATTGCCAAAAATAAGAGAGTGAACACACACACATACACACACAAATTTGTTGTTGTTAGTTGATGTGATAAGAGCGAGAGAAGCGTGGGAAACTGCAACAAAGGTATTCGAACTTGCCACAAACACGAGTCGAATGTGAATAAACTCGTGAATGCTGCCTTTTGCCATAATTTACTTTGATGTATTACCCGCATCGGGATCTGTCTGAGAGGCTAAGTAAGAGAATCCCCCCCAGATTGGATAATTAAATGCGCTCCAAGCGCATTTTGCCTCTTCCGAAATTAATTAAGGAATTGTCACATCAATCAGTCGCCCACTTGGCGGTGACGTTACTTCTTCACATTTTCACATTTTTTGTGTTTGCTGCTGTTGAAGCTTTTGTCGTTTTTGTTGAATTTCTTCGTTCAAGAATTTTAAATAAACAAATAAAATGCAGAAAATAGATTTACGAGTGTCGCAAATTTATGACAGATGTAAAAATTGTCAGCGCTTTTTATGGCCAACAGCATTACTGACGCTTGACTGAAGTCTGAAGAACAAACGGAACGAATGTCGGAATGACTGACCAGCTGGCCATATCCATAGCCCTGACTGACTGCCACTCAGCTTTTTGAGTTCTACATTGTTATAAACCACCTCAAGACCATTCTCCTCTGCTCTCCGTCAAGTCCGTAAAGTTTAAAACACTTGCGTTGATAATGAGAAAAGTTCTTTTTTTTTATTCTTCGTTGTACAATTCTTTTCATTATTTGTGTTGTTTTCTTTGTGTTGTGCGAGGGACAAGACAAAAGTCTTGGTTCCACGGCTCTGATGATGACGATGATTACGATGATCCTTGGGCTTGTAATGAGATATGCCAAAGCACTTTTGCTAAGCAGCATTTTACGAGAGTACGAATACGAATTCTATACTATATATATACATATGTCTGCATATATATCTAAAATGTATTTTGTAGCTTTCTTTGTTGCCCACAACACACACACAGGTGTGTCCCACTCTCCTTTTTCTTTTTGTGTTCTTATTGTTGTGTTTTTCATTCTTTTCCTTGGAAAAGGCGATTCACAACTAGAGACGAGCTGTCTGCACTGCTCGCATTACAGACAACTTTGAAATACGTTTCGAGTTGTGTTTAAAATAATATTTGTTATAATATAAGATTTGCAAAAATTCTAAAAATTCGGTAATTTAAAATACAGATTTCTATATAAAAATTCTAAAATAAAATTCAATGTTTTAAAATACTGATTTCTATATAAAAATTCTAAAACGAATTTCAGTATTTTAAAATACTGCTTGCTATATAAAAATACTAAAATAATTTTCAGTATTTTAAAATACTTCTTTTTATATAAAATTACTAAAATAATTTTCAGTATTTTAAAATACTGCTTTCTATATAAACATTCCAAATCAAAATTTCAGTATTTAAAAATACTGCATTCCAAATTTAAATTTCAGTATTTGAAAATTCAGCTTTTCATATAGAATGTGGCAAACAAAAGCTTTCCTCATATACTCCACTATCTTTATCATCCACTGCTGCGCACCTTCTGCGTATACGTAATAACGTATACTTAATTTGGCAAATAGTGCTATTAAGTACTTTCGCAAGCACACTTTACAAGCAGCAGCACAAAAATAACAACGCATTCAAGTTGTAAATTTACGAACCTTTTGCACAAGTTATTCCCAAGGGCCCCAAAAATCGACGAACGTATCCAAAAATTATTCCGAAAATGCAGCGCACATGAAAAACTTTTGTGTTTTTGTTTTTTTTTGGTCTACGCAAAGAATTGAAGAACTTCACACTCTCGACTGCAGAAACGTATGTAAGTGTGTATCTATGTGAGTTGTTGCAAGTGTTTTGGTGTATGTAAGTATCCAAGAGATGCGCGGAAAAAGGGAAAACAAAACAACACCAAAAAGAACCCAAAAATAGCGACGACAAAAATGCGGCAGAAAATTGCAGCAAAATTAATAATAGTTTTTTTGTTTATGTTTCAACTTGAAGTGTGTGCTCGTGTGTGTGCGTGTGTGACATTTAAGTGTGTGTTAGTGTTTTCCTTTTAGTTTGTATGTTTGTTTTTTTTTTATTTACGCAAAACAATTTGCAAATTACAATACACTTCACTTCGGCACATTGATCAATAATAATATTATTCGTATTTTTTGGCGTAAATTATTATTGTTATTTTTACTTTGTCGACGCACAATAAAGTCTGTAAAAAATGTAGCAAACAAAAAAAAAATGTTTTGCTACTTTTTATTTTTAGCGTCGGCCAATGAAACGAAAATTTTTTCACTCACATGTGGAAAATGCCGCTGCACGCACTTTTATTTTATTTTATTTTATTTCTGAGGTGTTTTTTTTTTATTTCCAATTTGTTGCAAGAGTTGCTGGTGTTGCAGTTGCAGTAGTTGCTGGTGATGATGTTGCCGCAGTTGTTTTTGTTGTTGTTGTTGTTTGTCACTTTCGAGTTTTTACCCTTTGCGTTTTTTGTGGGTATTTTTATATGTATATTTGTGGTAGAGAGAAGGAAAAACTCGACGCGTGTTTCGTTATTATTTTTGTATTTTGTATTTAGTATGTTGGTGTTATTTTGTTTTGGTCCGTTTTATTTTTAGCGTTAGATTCTCTGCGGTCAGCGATTTAAAAATAACAACAGCAGCTCCGCATGGATTGCACTTTACTTGGACATGGACTTTAAAGCTGCTGTGCGATGATTGAATCTTGCAAAAACTCGCGCCACTTTAATTAAATTAAAATTATTTCATTTGTTGTTGCAACTTGCACTTGGTATTTCAAAATTTATTTTATTTATTTATTTTTTGTGGACACAACACATGTGGCTTTTAGCTCGAATTTGTTGTTTTGTTTTATCAGCGTTCACACTTTATTTATATTTATTTGATTAAATTTTTTTATCAGTTGCAATTTACATTTGAGAACTGAGAAATGAGTTTTGAGTTGCAGTTGTTGGAAGTTACAGTTCAATATTGCGATGTCTTGAACTCAACCAAAAAACGGCGTCTGCGTTGGTGAGTTGTTGTTGTTGTTGTAGTTGCTGTTATATTATTTTGGTGTTTTTTGGTCTTTGTCCAATTTACCGCTCCGGCGTTCTACTCACTTCGATGAGCATCTTGTAACTATTTTCAAAAAGCGCACGAACGCAGCTGCAGAGCGACGACGGCGCTGCGGAGCGCACAAAAATCAAACCAGCAGCAGCAGCAGCGGCCAGACAAACGAAACCGAAACCGAAACAGAAAACAGAGACCGAGACCGAGACCACCACAATAACAACAACAAACAGCAGCAGCAGCAGCAGCCAGCGACAACGCCAACTCAAGAACAACACACAACAACAGCAATGCCGCCAGCCGCAGCAGCAGAAGCAACAGCAGTCGCAGTCGCAGTCGTCGTCATGCGAGTTGAGAGCAACCACCAAGAGAGCTAACACACCGAACGAGAGAGAGAGAGAGCCCGTACAATTCAAAGTTTAAGAGAGTGCTTGTGCTTTTGTAAACGCAGGCCACAAGAAAGAAACACAAAAATAATAAAAACAACAACACGAAGCGTAGCATCCGCGTGCTGCGTTGTTGGGCTACTGAAGAACTGAAGCACTGGCCAGCCAGCCAGCCGAACCGACCAGCAGCAGTAACAGCAGCAGCAGCCGAAGCCGAAGTCGCGACGACTCGATGCCATCAACTGTAATACGATTCGTGTACGAACCGATGACCGACGAAGCTTCGTGCGCGGGCGAAGAGCGCCACGATTACTTAAGCAGTGACTAACTAAACTGCTAACAGTGTGTGTGCTGCGGAGCGCACGAGCCAAACACAGCAGCGCATGGTTAAGCCCAAGCCAAGCCCCATATAACGAGCACTCTCAGTCTGTCTGAGTGTCTGAGCTCTGTTGCTGTTGATTTGGTCTGTCTGTTATGCATTAACAGAGCACTATATTGCATTTGGTCCATATGTCGGGTTAGACGTGATTTTAATGCCACATTTAATTAGCTGGAATGGTCTTTGATAATATAGTACTTTGTAATAACTTAACCTTATTTGATGGGGTCAAAAAAAAAAAAAAACAAACAAAAATACAAGTAGCAAACAAAATGGCCGCTAGCGAATTTTGCTCATTAAAGTCATCTCAGTAGCAGTCACAGCAACAATAACAACTACAACAACAGATGCTGAAGCATTTACAATGATGAAGCCTGCTACAGCCAACAATGCAAACTTAAGTACAATAAGCGCTTATTAAATGTGCTGAATGCGAATAAACTTTTAGCTAAATAGAAAATGGCGACAGCAAGGACGAGAAACAATGAACGTAAAATTTCGCGCTGCGGAAGCCAACGTCGAGCGCTGCTTCGCCAATGCCACTTGGGAGCCGTCAGTCACCCACAAATAGTGGAAGCTGCTCCGCCCCCCGCCTCCACACACAATCTGTTGAACCCTTTGGCAAGCCCATCAAAGATTTTGCATGGCGTGGCAGAAACAAAGCGAGCGCAAAATGAGAGAGAAAGGGTGAGATAGAGAGGGAGGGAGAGAGAGCAAAGTAGTTGTATTTTGGGCCAAGCTGATTGGGTTTTTCCCGCTAGTAAACTGTCTGTAAGTTTTCCCCCTTACGCTCCACGCAAAAGTTATGAATTGTTCAAGCGCAAAGGGGATAAAAGTCTCCTAACACATTTTTCGGGGGCAAAATGTTGAAATTGTAAAATGAGAAATTAAGTTCTAATGCATAAATCAGTTGTCTCTCACTCTTTGTGGTGTCTACTTCCCTCTGTCGCCTCGACCTGACTCACTTGTCATATTGATTAATGAGCTTTGGGCAACTGCACATTGCTTGGCACTTAGCACGTGCTGCCAGGAGACCAAAACTCCGAAACTCCATCGCCATCGCTGTCGCCATCGGCGTGGCCATCGTCGCCGACAGGTACCAAGGACACCAGCAACCACAAAACAGACGCCTGCCTGATGTGGCCACAAAAGTTATTTATGGGCGCCTCAGTATGCAATTTGTTGTGGTCAACAAATCGGCATACAAATCGCGACCAGAGAGTCCAAGACCATACCAGAGAGATCATTAGAGAACCAGAATGAGATGGAATGAGATCCGCAACACATAACAAATACAAACAAAGGGAATGGCAGCGACTTCTACTCACCTAAGTTGTTTGATTAGTCACGTCCAAGGAATGTCAAAAAGAGGATGCTCCTTCTGCTCGACAAGCACCCCAAAAGGTGAGGTCCAGCCAGCCTCAGTCGCAGAGGAGCAAAAAAAAAAAAAAAAAAACAACAAGCCACAGCACAAAAAAATGTGCCCCTTCAAATGCGCTAAAAGCGGCCAAGAAATCAGCTTAAGCCAAATGGCGTTAATCCATGAATTATTGCCTAAAAGCATGCCAAAGCGCATTAAGTTTTTGACTTTGGTTCTTTTTGGCCACAGCACACCACGCAAAGCAGGTAAACAGACGGACAGATAGACAGACGGATGGACAGACAGACGGATGGACAGACAGACGGACGGACAGCAACAGTGTCAGATGGCGACAGACAGCCGCAGGACAACACGGACAACAATCACAATAACAACAGGTAGTACAAGCATTAAAGAGATATAAACAAACAACACACTTTTGATACTCTTTAAAAAGCTTAAGAAGTATTCTAGAAATATTAAAAAAATACAATAAGCTAACTTTCAAAAGAATTCAATTTAATATTGTAGCTGAAATTATATATTTAAATATCTGTAGCCTAAATATAACAAATGAAATCTTTAAAATTAAAATTTTTGCAAATCAACAATGTGTTTTATTAATAAAAAGCCCGCTCTCATAATTCTACTTTGCTTATTTCGAAATCTTTGTTAACCTAGAACAAACCTTTTTCGCACAAAGTTTGCGCCAACTTTCTGGTTCAAGTTGCCGAGCACCTAAATCAACCTTTAGCAAACCAATTTTGTTGTAAAGTGTATCATTAAGGCGCTTTCAATGTAGTCCAAAGAATTTTCATGGAATTCGTGGGTTTAATTCTTAATTATGAACTAGAAAATAAGCATCTTAAGTATTTTATACCTTTACAGAGCTTAATGAGAGAAATAAATGAGTAGAAATTGAAATTAATTTAAGGAAGGAAATGATGAAATTTTTAAACAGTTGCTTGAGCAAAGATGACTCCAACATAATGCTCATAGTTAGGGCAATTTGACAATAACAAGCAAAACAGCTAAAACATTAGTAATGTCCATGAAAGTGCCAATGAATAACACGAAACATACATTTGCCTTGCATTTGTATCTGTATCTCAAAAACCCAAAAGCAAAAAACAACAAAAATCAAAAGCAAAAACAATTTAACAGCAAGAAGGCAAAACAAAATAAGCCAAGTTTTTGACCGCACCCAAGTGGGGAGAGAAAGAGAGAGAGAGAGAGATAGACTGAGAGTGTGAGGGAGACCCAGCTCAATAAGGCAGATATCCATATACTTATATTTACGGTCAACATCTTTGTGTGTGTGTCGCGAGCTCTTTTTTTTTTATGAGTATTGACATTATAATCAACGCCGTTTTCAATTTCAGCGAACCCCCAAAAAAGGTGCATCCCAAAGCAACACCAAAAAAACCTAAAAAACGAGAAGGAATTGAAAAAAAAACACAAAAACAAAAACAAAAGCACAACGAAAAAGAAACGTAAAAAGTTCTGTTTGATTTTTGTTGTTCATTTTTATCTTTCGGCCACTTTTCGGGTCGCACAGCAAAAAATATGTAAATTATGACTGCAAAAAGAAATAAATATAAAACAAACTATATGCAAGTTTGTGAGTGTGTGTGTGTGTGGGTGTTTTATCTATGTGTGTGTGTGGATGTATGTGTGCTTGTGTGGCATGCGTCAGTCACCTGCGGTATTTCATTTTCGTTGATGGTTTCGTTTTTATTGCTCCGCTGCGCGCCTTTGCTGTTATCCCTCGACAGCTGAAGAGCTCGATTCTCTGCATAGTTTTGAACTTGAGCTTTTACCCATATCCCTATGGATTAGTGCTGACGGCAAAAAACACACGACATGCTCCAGTTAGTTATTGTTACACGCTGCAGCTTCCAACCAAATTCATGCAGACTACAGCAGCAGCAGCTTAACCTCAAAGGGGGAGAAGTTGCCAACGGAAGCTGATTAAATGTGTGGGGAAGAAGCGAGTGCATATAACATTCTTCTTCTTTATGCACATTTTATTGATTATAAATTTGCATTCCCTTAAATATTTTAGATAGATTGCAAACTATTTCGGATATACTAAGAAATAGTTATGGTATATTTTTGGGTTAATAATAATACTAAATATAATGAAGAGCAATTTTAATAAATAATAGGAAAGTAAAACAAGTGAAAGAAAATAAGAGATGAAGAAAAACAAGTAAATAACCAAATCGAGTGTGCTCGACTGTGGGATACTAATAATAATAATTCACTGTAAAAATACTAAAATATACCGAAGGCCATATTTGGTATATCATTGATGTACTACATTAGAAATATATCATATAGGTCAAAATATACCAGATAAAATAAATAAGTAACGAGTTTTCTTTCTGCTTTCTTTTGCTTTCTTTTTTTCACAATATTTATTAAAAAGAATAGATAAGTACTGCGTAGGACATAATACATGGTGGGAAGTATAAATTTAAAGTATTAAAAGCTATTTTCGTGGAATTCATGTTATTGATTTCAAACACAAATTTTTATAATAAAATTCTTGATTCCAACGTTGGTGAACACTTTGTGCAAAGCTAAAAATTGACTCTTCCATAAATACTTGAATATGTTTAAAGAATATTCTTAAATTTCATTAAGATGCTTTATGATATTTTAATTACCTTAGTTTAAAATAATTCAAAGTGTAATAAGCAAAATCTCTAATGAAATTTAATATTATTTTTCTTTTTAGGTAAGTTGAAGAATGAATCATACTCTCTGCATACTAAGACAAAAGTTGAAGTGTTCTAACATTTCTATAGAAGAATTTTGAAGAGTGCTCAAGTAAGTTTGGAAAATAATAGATAACTTGAAGAGCGGATTAACAATGCGTCACAAGCGTGTTTATGTGTAAAGACGAGGCATGAAAAGAGAGCAGACGTTGGCGTTCATTTGCATGTTTGTTTTTTTTTGGGCGTGCTATCAGCTGGCGAGAAAGAAGAAACAAGAAGCTCGTCGCGTTTTGGCACCGATATCTAATGGCATTCGAGCCGTGTGTGGTGCATGAAAAATGCTGTTGGGTTGACTTGAATTACAGTAGCCAAACAATCAAAGAGGTGCAACTACGTTTGTATGAATGTAAATGAATATGTTTGCAAGTGCAGATAGAACAACGAGTACTCGAACTCGTTTTTATCGGAGTGTTGGAGTGTTGGGTGTCAATGCTCATATTTAATGCTTAGCTGAGTTTCTGCACTCCTGCCACATTGGGGCACAACACTCATCTGTCAACGAATGGATTCCACAGTCGATGTCGATGTGTGCATTAAATGTCAATAACCATAGCTTAATTCATTTGGATTTGGTTTGTCTTTCACATGGCTGCCGTTATCCGACTCGAACTGTGTTTGCATTGCCCACAAAGGTCAACTCTGGTGACAGTCGCCTCGCCTCGCCTCTCCTCCCCTTCCACTTCCACTTACTTCTCTCGCTCCTAGATACCTCGCTATCGGAGCGACAAACACATTGAAATTGAATAAGCACTGCAATGGACACAAAAATATTGACTTCGGGTGTAGTTTTTGGGTGCATCATAAATCAAACTGATTGTCAGCATAGACGAGAGAGAGAGAGACAGAGAGAGAATACGACAAAAGGGAAAATATTGAGAGAGAGAGTGAAACGTGAGTGCGAAAGAACTTTTCGGTCGAGTTATTGATTGCAGTATTAAGCTAATTGCCCGGAGAATTATAAAGCGATTCTGGAAGCAATTAGCCAAATAGTTGCAATCGAATTTCCGGCTAACTCGCTTGATGTGCTTTGTTAGCTGCTGGCAGCCATTAAAAGTATTTCCTGTTTGTCTTTTGTCTCATGCAGCACAAAAAGTACCAAAGAGAAAAGAAAAATGGAGTAAAGTTGCGCTTAGTGATTTCCGGTGTGACAAATCCTCGGAGGAAAGTAAATATATATGAAATTTAAAGAAATTACACACTTTAGTGGGCAACAATTCAAGTTGGATGTTTCCAAATATGTAATTTATTAACTGGTTCATTTACTCTTACAACATTATGTACTTTTATAGTCGAGAAATATGGAAAGTTAATATATTTGAAATTTAAAGAAATTGCAGACTTTAATAGGCAACATTTCAAGTTAGATGTTTCACTTGCCAAATATATAATTTATTAACTGGTTTACTGTTCCCACATTATACACTTTTATAGTAAAGTAATATGGAAAGCTTGAAATTTAAAGAAGTCTTTACTAACATTTTAAGTTAGATGTTTGTATTTACCATACTATTCATTAAAATCCTCATTATTCAACCGTACTTTGATTTAATATGCTGCTAATGTCCAAATATTTCTAATATTCAAATGAGGCTGCCAAATCAGTGTTTATTGAAAGGCATTAAATCAAACACATTTTAATTAAATTAATTACAATTGAAAGCACTTCCCCACTGCCAAAGCAAACACAAGTATAAACCAGGCAGAGGCAGAGGTAGAGGCAGAGGCAGCAATAGAATCAACATGTTGCACGCAGGCTGTCGCAACACTTTCAGGCCTGCCACCCGCAAATAAAAGCATTAAATGCTTTGTTAGTGACTGCCACAACTCCCAACTCCCATCGAAAGAAGGAACAAATATGCTGGCTGGCCATTCATTCCCCCATTCCTCCATTCATTCATTCATTCATTCATTCGCTCATTAAGTGGCGAGAAGTCGCAGCTGACGCCGCATGAGGTCTACAGCGAAATGGATGAGGATGAGGTGCCAGCTGTCTGGACACTTTGTGGCAAGCAACATAATTTTTATTACATTGACGCTTGTTTCTAGTTGTTGTTGGTCGGCTCTTTATTATTTTTTGTGCTAAAAATTAATTTCATATTTATGACCAAGTTGAACTGTATTCTATAGTCTGTTCCACAGAGTGCGGTGTGTGTGTGTTGTGTTGTGTTGTGTGTGGCATTAGCATTCAGTGTGTGGCGCGTACATAAAAAGGTCTGTGTTTTGTGTACTTCACCTTGTGACTTAAAGACTGCGGAGAGACGGAGCATAGATAAATCATCAATGAACTTTACTCAATAGTCTATAGTCTCTCTCTCTATCTCTCTCCCCTCAAGTTGGCAAAGCTTTGAGCCAGTTGTCACTTCTTCAAAGCGTCAAAGCGTCTGTCAAATTAACCTTGAATTGCGAATAACATTTTGTCGAAGACCCGCAACGCATTTTAATTGAATTTAATTAACTTTTTACTACGCCCGATACTTTGAATATGGGAAAGCGACGACGACGACGACTTCGACGTCGATGTTGACAATGAAACCAGCGACGCATGCGCGCAGACTAATTGCCGGACGGAGTCCAAGCTATCTTTTTGCCTTCAAAAAACGAGCCAACAAATAAAACAATACTATGGGAAACCAAAAGTAGCGAACATAAAAGGGGGGAGGCAATGTGTGGGGGCGGAGTTTGGGGGCAGTTACTGTGTTACGTTTAATTGCTGCACTTGTGAACCCCACGGCAACAATGGCTTGCTTAGTCGCTTCTACTTGTGGCTAATTTAATAAATACGAGTATCTGAAGTGCTCACTCACACAGACAGTCGGATGGCGTAATCATTTGAGGAAACTTCCAACAGACGTTTTTCACTACCAGTAATTTGCCGAAAAGTTAAGCTGACAAGTTCTTGACTTTTATTTTAGTTTAGTTTCTTTTTATCTTTTTAAAGTAGCGTACTATTTAGTTTTATTGCATTCTACTTTAGTCGACACGTGCATTAAGCTTATCTAAAAGAAACTGTCATTAAGGCTTTAATTCAAAACCGATGCTGGGCAAAACTAAGGTAATAAAATAAATTTGGTAAACAAAATTTGATACGGGTATTTGAGATAGAGAGATAAAAGAAGGGGAAACACTTTAAGAATCCATTAAATAAAAGAAAATGTAATAGATTTGTTTACTGAATGTTTGCTATTTATTGTAAACAAAAGTATTTTGCTTAAAGAGTTAAAAGGGAATTACTTTGGGAAATCATTAAATGGTTTGTTCAAAAGTTTCTTTGTATTGTAATTATTCCCGCTATCCAAAATGGTCTTAGTTTCTTTGGTTGACAAGCTGGTATATTTTGTACTTGATGGTATATTTTTATATATACATATGTATGTAATATGGCATAATTTTATAGTATATTTTCATATAATATATTTTGTATATTGTTCTATATCGATATACCAAATATAGCTTGTGGTATATGTTTGGTATTTTTGGTACATTGATTTGGTATATTGTATGAATAATACTAAATATTTTGCTTAAATTGGAAGTGAGTACTGCAGTTTTCTTACTTGCTTTAAAAAGTATTTTTCTAAATAAAGAGATAAGAAGGAGAATTGTGTATCAATTAAAATTCACATTAAATATAATTGCTTGTCAAATATTTGCTTTGTATTGTAATTTTAAAGACATAGGACGCAAAATCATGTAGTTTTGGGAAACTATGAAAATAATTGTTTTTGAAATATTTGGTATACTTGTATACTAAATGTCAAGAATATTTATAGTGCTTGTAAAACAATTTAAAGGGTTTAGTCTCTATTCAATTAAAAATAAACTTTATAGAAATGTCAAAATTTGACCCCTTTGCTAAAGATTCTCAGTCGTGTCCCTAATCAAGATAATGGTACTTGGCAAACAACCATTAACATTCCGCACTAAATGCAAAGCATTTAAATTTCATTTGCAAATAACATGAAATATATATATGAATGTATATAAGAAGTCAAACAAGTGTGTATATGTATCTGTGCCACATGATGCAACATTTGTGCTTGTGCGTGGCATGATGATGATCGCAGGTCGCTTTTAGGTTGCAATAACCATATTCAATTGTGTATTCATTATGAGAGTGCATCAAGTTTATTAGTTGGCCTGCTTTTTCCTTGCAAATTTTGCTTGATTTTCCTCTTGTTGTTTTTATTATATTTTCAATTTTTTTTTTTGTGTTTTGTGTTACCATCAAAGCGAACAACAGATTGCATGCATTGAGGCAACAGGCGGCAACACACACACACAGAGAGCAATCAGACGCAACTTGCCAACTGGCTGCCATTTGCTGCTCAAGATTTACAGAAATTTATGCAGACAACGACGACGATGATGATGATGGCGATAATAATGATGATGATGACGACAGTGGCTGGCCACAGAAATAGAAGTTCACTATGGGATTGTAACAAGGGAGCAAAGGGGATTGGGGAAAGGGATTGTTGGAGCACTTCAAGGCGCTGTGGCTGACTCGCTGACTCGTTTAATGTCCGTCCAACGTTTGTTTAATTTGTCTGCTTTGGTTTTTGGGTCAGCAGATGAGCAACGGCCACCACAAAGGCATCGCCAGAGCAGAGGGAGGAGGAGGCATGCAAAAAAAAAGGGGAAAAATAATACAAACACATACATGCATACATCCACATTTTTAGACAGTTTCATAAACGCGCCTCTCGGCCTCCGTCCATTAGCTCTGCATACTTGCTCTCTACTGTTCTTGTTCTTAGGCGCTACAATATGTTTTTTTTTTCTTTTCTTTTTTTGATACAATATTTGCATTGTGTATCTGCTTGCTCGGCCTCCGCGATAAGAGGTTGCGTTTCTGTCTCAGTCTCAGTCTCAGTCTCTGTGTGCCAAAGCAAACTAAACCAGATCAACTAAAACTTATTTGAAAGACCAACTGTAAGCGAAAAGTACAAATCCAAAAAAAATAATATTAAGTGTAGTATGGTAGACAGCAGTAAACTTCCACAAAAATAAAGAGCTGTGGTTTGGCCATAAATTTGTTTTTCTTTTCGCTCTCAACGTTGTTGTCATCCACGTTGTCATCGAGCAATGAGGCCTCATTTAACACACCTCGCACACGTGTCGCTTTGTTGATAACAGAACACACAGAAATACAGTCCATGGGGTGACATCTAAGCAGGGAAATCTGCTCTGCATTAAGTGGCACGATTAACAGATGCGCGTGTATAATTTGCCAAGACAAATGCCAACTGTCTATACAATAATTGTTGAACATCTTGTTCGCAGAGTTGGTGTCGAGTGGAGCACAAGATTGATGGTAGGCGATGCTTGTTAGAAAGTCTTTGTTTTAGATAATGCAGATGAAGAAAGCAAATGCAATGTTAAAATAAAACTTCGTATTTTAAATATTGATGAAAGCAGTATTACATAATTTTAATATAAATATATTTTATATATTCTATATATAATACTGAAATACTACAGTTACTGCAAAATACTAAGATATTCAAATCAGTATTTTAAAGAGTAAATACTTATTTGAATATTTAATGTATAGTATATATAATACTGAAATACTGCAAAATACTAAGATATTCAAATCAGTATTTTAATTTTAATACTGCATTTTAAAGAGTCAATACTGATTTGCATATTTAATATATACTATATATAATACTGAAATACTGCAAAATACTAAGATGTTCAAATCAGTATTATAATTTTAATACTGCATTTTAAAGAGTAAATACTTATATGAATATCAAAGTACTTTATAGTATTTAACATATATTTAATACTAGATTTAAAAAATTACATAATGGTTTGAATACTTTAGTATTTTGCAGTACATGCAGTATGCAGTATTATATATGGTATTTATTATGTGCTACATTTTAAAATTGAAATACAGTATTTAGTAGTACTGCAGAATTTTTAATTGACTTGTTAAATCTTTTTCAAATAAAAAAAACTTTCCATAGAACTATTTAAATATTCTGTATAATATACCAAAAGTATATTTCGCTCGTAATCAAATTTCCAGTATTAGATTTATGTCAGTTCTTTTAAGTGCAGTTGCAACTCATAATTTATTTCACTTTATTGGCCATAAATATTATACAACTAAAATAATGAAATGCTGTCAATGTGCAATAATCACTGTGTTCAGACGTACTACAACTATAACAACATAATGAAATGGCTACAAAAATCTTAAGTAAGTTTATTAGTTCTACTTTAGTTGGTATTGCCAAAAAAAAAAAGAACTTGCTAAAGAATTTCTTTGATAGCATACATAGCTTTGCTAGTAAACAATGGTTGCAATTCTCCAACTTTACTAAATGAGCTACTTAAATGAGTCTGAGTTAAGAAAAATGGCCAAGAAGAGTGCTGCAAAGTGAGGTGGTGAATAATGAAAGGGAAGCAAAGGGAGAGAGAGAGAGAGAGCAAAAAGTAATGGCTGTCTAATGTCTAATGTCGCTTGACTGCTTATGTGATAGCTAAGCACAAAATGTCACCTTCTCGCAGAATTGAATGCTGCAAGTTCCTTTTGGCCACATTTACACACATTCACACACAAATCGTTGGCCATTTACAATGGCAATGTGTGTGTGTTGGCCACTTGGCCACTTGGCGTTACAGTTACACAATTTCAGCCAGCTTACGCTGACATCGCGTCGCGTCGCTTACCCGCACTTACAGCTGCAAATACACATGTATAAGAGTACTCTCTTCTCCACACCACACCAACTAAATAAATAGTTACAAGTACATAAGTATATGTGTGTGTGTGTGTGTGTGGAAGCACTCTACACACACAGTGGCTGCTGGCGGCTACTTCATGTCGCGCACAATTGCCACTAATTTAACGCTGCTTTTTTTTTGTGTTGCTTTTCTTCTTCTCTGCTCTCTCAGCTGCTTTCTTAAATCTGCCTCAAAGCTGACACTTTGTGATGCTACTTACACACACATTACACTCACACACACACACACACATACACTTAGCTAGAGAGATTTCAATTTTGTGGACTCTTGAAGGCATTACTAATCTGTGTCTTTTATAAAGCCAAGCCAAGTCAAGTCAAAGCGAGGTCAGGCCACAACTTGGATTCGGACTCAAATTGTAACTCAAACCTCAAACCAAGACTTCGACTATGATGACTACAACTACAACTGAGACTGCGACTTCCACTTCGACATCGAGTCGACTACTAAAGTATCTCTAATGAGACATAAGCACTATGCACTTCAGACTCCGCCGGATTTTGTGTAGTTGTGAGCGTAGCTGAACATTGGTTCTATCGTCGCCTCATTTACGATTTATGTGACCAAATCTCAACGCATTCTGTGTGGGCGTCTATCTCGCACCCTTACACTGGGAAATAGGGAATGAACGAGAGAAAATATGGGTTAGAAATTTATGAATGAAATCGGAAATAAGAGTTTACTAAAAAGAAATCATTGTTAGCTAAAGTGAATATAGTATAATAAGTATTGAAATTAACACATAATTATTAAAATATTTATTTGTACATACATGAAAACATAATCCCTTGAAATTATCTTCATTGTAATTGAAAAATTTGAAAAAATTTGAATTTTTTCATATATTTAAAGTAAAAGTAAAGTTCTTTATTATAACGTTTCTTAAGGTTTTTCTTTGTGATGAATTGAATTATTAATTTATTTTTGAATATTTTTCAATGTGTTTGTTTTTTTGTAATTTATGAATTATATTTTAGTTATAAAAGTATTTATTAATGAATTATTCAAATTGGAAACTTCTTTTTTTTTTATTTCCAAAGCATTTTCTCACAGACATTTCGATCTATTTATATTGGAAATTAAGTTCTGGATAAATTATTCTTTATATGAAAAGTATGCCATCTAATTTTAAATTGATGAAGCTATTCAATTATTTATAAGTTTATTAATTTTTTTTGTAATTCACAAAGCATTTTCTGAAATTATTTAGTATATTTTTATACTTAAAGTGAATTACGAAATAAATTCTTTGTAAAAAGAATTTCATTTGAGCTTAAATTGAATCATTATTAAACTATTGCTTTAGTTAAAATCGAATTGCAGTTATTACCACTTATTTTTTCCCAAGTGTATCAAAAGCCAGGGGAAAATAATGTTCTTGAAAAGCAATCATCCAACAAAGACCACAACAAATTGCCATACTATGGAATCAAAGCTAAATTCTCACAGCGTCGACAACTGAAAAGAGCGATGGAGAGAGAGACAGAGAGAGAGAGAGCGAGAGTGAGGGAGAGAGAGAGACTACTAAAATCGTTTGCATTAGGTTGCTCTCTAACTGTTGCTATCTCTGTTGCACCGCGGTGCTTCTATCACACTCTCACTGTTTGCATAATGCATTGTAAAGATCAAAATCAACTTGGGCCAGCGGCAACACAGCAGCAGCGATAAGAATCTCAAGTGCAAAGCAGCGAAGCGTTCGACAAAATACTAAAAAAAAAAACCCAACACAAATGTATCTGTAAGATTGTCGTTGCATTTGTAGTTGTTGTTGTTGTTGTTGTTGTATCTGTTCTGTTCTGTTCGCAGCTCGTGTTGTGTTAGCTCGTTTACAGCCTTCTTTGCTGCCTCAGTAGTTTGCTGCTGCCGCGACTGCGTCTGCAGCTATTTGAATAAGTATTTTTCATTGAATTTCGTTGCGCTGTGGAAATTTTTTTTCTTTATTTTGCTTAGCACGGGAACGGGGTGGAAAAACAAAAGTAATTAAGATGCACGAGGCAAACGGCGGAAGCAAAAAGATGGCGTACTCAAATGTGGGCGGTTTGGTTGGTGCTTGGACTAGGGTTAGGTGTGTGTGTGTGTGTCAGTGTGTGTGTGTGTGTGAGTTGTTGTTATTGTTGCCATCTCTAGGCCTGGACAGATCGCTGGCTGGCTGCTGCTGCTGCTGGCTGCCGTTACACATGAACAATTCGTGGCGATAATTTATAAAATAAATGAAATGCACTTCATGGCGACTTAGATGGCGACCTCCCGCCAGACACAGTCTGAGTAAAGCCAAGTTTAGCCCAAAGCTGCCTGGTTTTTGCAGTAATTAATCTGTGTGCGATGCGGTTTTGACGTGCTTTGAATAGACACAAAGAAAGAGAAAGAGTGACAGGGAGAGGGGCTTAGAATGATCATCATCAGCATTCAACAGCATCTTCTTTGTGTGGGCTGAGAATTGCTGTTGTTGCTGCTGTTGTTGTTATTGTTATTCCACCATACAAAAGGCCGAAGTAATCGTCATCTCTCTTTCTCCCCATCCTAAGATGATTAGCAAAATAACTGCGGCTACCTTCTCTTCAAGTTCTCGTCTTATTTTGGACAGCTCAAAGAATGCAACTTAATTTATATGCCAAAACAATACAACAACAAAAAGTATAGGCTATTTATAGCAACAAGTCAAACAAAAGTGAGGACAATGACAACACAACAGCAACAGCACAACTTCAAATGAAATCAAAAGTGCAAATGACAACAAAAGACAAGTTTCGCTCCAAAAGCGAATCTCAAGCAATCGCCACAGCAAGAAGTACAACAAGAAGTAGTTGAAGAACCACAAGCACAAGCACACAAGTCAAAGAATAAGAACCAAAAGAAGAGGAAGAAGCAGAAGCACAAGTTGAAGCAGAAGCAATGAAATAACAAGCACAACGAAATGTAAATCATTTGTGCAAAAGCAGCAACAACTACCATACAACAACAACAACAACAACAGCAGCGAGCAATAATCAATTGAAGTGTCTGTCTCTCGGTTTATTGCATACACTCACATGACCAACAGATATACCCTACCCTAAGTCAAGCTGTTTGCCATGTGGAGCTTAGATTATATCTGTCAATAGGCTTTGCTCGAAGCCAAGGTCGAAATGTCACTTCTGTCACTTATTCCACTAAAATTTGTTGAACTCTTTGGCTTTTTAGTTCAAAAATGTCTAAAAAGTCGAAATATTTGTTATACTTTTGTTTAGGTTTTTGGTTTTTTATCTTATGTTCAGAGTTTTTATATTTACTGTTTTGTTTCATTTATTTAAATGCAGTAAAGAATAACAAACAAAATTTTATTAAAATACATTGAAAAGTTAGTTGAATGGGTGTATAACAAAGTTGTAATATTTAATATTAAATATTTATTTTATTTTAATAAAATTGTTTGATACAAAAATAATCATTTTGAGAGCTGTTTGAAAGTATGCAGGAAATTGTTTAATAAAAGTATTAATAAAAGTATTTCTTTCTGATTTAAATTTAAGTAGAAGATTCTAATTTTAAAATTTACATACAAATACAATCTATCCACTCATGTTAAATTTAACGTGTTTGCAACGTGAGTTATTTGCTTTTTATTTGCAAAATATTTTTCTCATTATTTCAGAATTTCATAGTCTTATTTTCAATAGCAGAATATCTGTATCTTATACCATAGTTGAAAGCCTTAGAACCAAATCTAATGTTAGAACCAAAACTAATGTTGCTCAACTTTAAATTTGTATAATATCTATTACATAACTATTCTTATAATTTCAATTTAATATTCACACAAAAGTGTGAATTCGAATTGAACTATCCCATAAGAGCAACTAACTTCCTTACTTCAATGTTGTAATAATGATTTGAACCCCTAACGAAATCAAAATCAATAGAGCAGTACTTCTTTATTTGGGCGACTTATTTGTCCCTGATATGGTTAGGCAAAGCGTGTGATATGACAAGTGTGTAGAGGTTTCGTTGAGGCGAATGCAAAGAGCTTGTTCACAAGCTGTTTGTCTTTTTTTTGCGTTTTTTTTTTCATTTGTCGTTTGCTTCTTTTTTTCGGCGTGTTCATGCGAAAGGGGGCGTGACGCCAGCGAGGCGGTGGTTGAGGTGTTTGGTTAGTTACCAGACAACGAAGGCAGCAGCAGCGGCAGCGGCAGCGACGACCACATAAAGTGGAAGACAAGTGGCGGCATGGACAAGTGTCATAGAAATTACGATTGTATGTGGTAATGTATGTATGTATGAGCGTGATGTGTGTGTGTGTATGAATGTATGCGACTGTGTGTATATGTGTGCGTGTATTGCAAGTAGCGATGAAAGAGCGCAAGGCAAATGCAAGAAACCAAATCAAATCAGCAGCAGTAAAAGAAGCCAAAGACAAGAATGGCAAAGTAGAAGAAGAAGAAGCAGCTGTGAAGTATGAGAACCGAGCGCGAGCAGCGAGTAAAGGAAACGGGCAAAAGACAAAAACAAAGGCAAAGGCAAAAGCAAACTCAAGCACGCACTTCAGACGAAGAAGAGAGAAGACGGACAGACTGTTAGACAGATGGACATGGCATTTTATTACTGCTGCTGCTGCTATTGCTCTTGCTGTTGTTGTTGTTGCTGCTCTTCTAGTTGTTCTTGTTGTTGCTGATTTGGTTGTTGTTCTTGCCTTTTGCTGGAAGCCATTGAGGGGACGTCAGGTGCGGAAATGCCATAACCATTGAGCTGATGACGCGCATCGTCCATCTTTTTTGTGCTATGCTTTTCATTCTTTTTGCTCTCTTCTCTTGTGTGTGGCTGTTGTGCACGTTCCGGCAAAACGAAGTCACAGCTCTCATGGGTCCACAGACACAGGCACAGACAACAACAACAAGAACAAGAACTACATTGACGATGGCAGGCGAGCTGAAAAGACTCGCAAGAAACAGTCACAATCTATAACCCATCGACGCTGACGCTGACGTCGCAGTAGCAATCGCAGTCTGTCCTTCTGTCCATCACTCAAGTGTTTACCAGTCAATTTTAATTCAATGAAATTACGTAATTGAGAATTTTTGCCATTTCAAATTGCTAACTAGCACATTAATGAAGAGCAGCAAAGTTAGCTAACTTAAAGAAATGTATAAAAGAACAGCGAAGGAAGAAATGTTGATTGCAACCATGAAGAATTTTTATTGCAACTATTAAGAAGAACTTAACTAACTTAACTATATTATAATATACAATTTTTAAATTTATATTTTTGAAATCATATGTTCGGCTTGGTTTGTTGACTTCAGAAAAGTAGAATATCTAATAGTTCTCAAGAAATTTCTCACAAATTTTGTCATGTAAATATAATTTAGAATTTTCTGAATATTCATTTCTATTAAGCTTCATTTTATTTAGTTTTCTATAATTCTGCATCGTACTCTCAATAATTCTCGTTATCTTAAAAAATTTTATTATAATGTAAAAATAAATCGCATTAAACTTCTTTGCCTTTATACTAAGGGATTTTTAGTTTGCCATAGTTCTCAATCCAAACAAAAAAAAAAAAATTTTAACAATTGTAAGAAAGTTGCATTTAACTTATCGAAGAAATTTTGTAATTTTTTTATTAAGTAGTAGAAATGATATACCACTATATCATTACTGTGTAGTCAATTCTTTCAATTTGCATTTTCATAAGTCATTTGCTATCTAAGAGGAATATTGGAATATTATCAACTCGATCCCAGTTGAGTAATAGGAAGAATTGTCATACCATAGCTGTTTAGTCAGTTCATTATAATAGTATTCTTTGCTCATTATGCAGTAGCTGGAACATCGATCATTCTGCTCTGTAACTGCGGTTACATAGTATTGTAAGTATGTCTTTGTGTGTGGCATCGGTATCGGCATTGCGATAGATTTGCAACTAATAAAGTGGCTATAATCGTGCTAATTGTGTGATGTTAGTATTTAAAATTGGTTATTAAGCTGCCACTCAGAAGGCAGAAATAAATGGCATTTTCAAATGGACAATAAAACAATTAGCAATTGTACTTTTTGAATATCAATAAAACATAACAGCAATTAAAATGTCACTGGCGAAAAATCACTCGGCAACTCGTCACACACACACACACTACGAATAGTTGTAGATATAAATGTGTGTGTGTTTGTTTGACATTGTAAATTGTATCGCAGAGTGCATCTGTCTCTGTATCTGTGCTTGTATTTATTATGGCTGGCTGTCTGTGTATATGTTTAATTTAATTGCCAATGATACGCGTCATTCAAAGCGCAAAGCGATACATTACGATGCTATCTATGACGGAGTCAGCCCCACTGATTTTATGTGTACACAAATACAATATGTATGTATGTATGTATTTGTTTACGACTTGCCAAATACCCTAACTCAATAACAGTCTAGTGCTATAGATATCTCTAGCTTTTATTATTTATTTACACTTTATATGCTTTTAATAAATCAACTTTATATTTTTAAACGTGGTATATATATATAATTTATTTAACATTTTGTGAGTGCATTTTAATCTCGTTGTCTATTGTGTCTTCTATCTAGCTTTTTTATTTGTTATTTTTAAAGCGTTTCACGTAAAAACGATACGGTACTTGGGGGGCACTTTTAATGGACTTTCCTTGGGCAAACGGCGCCAACGCATTGTTAGCTAACTGCCTCAATGACTGACTGACTGCTTGACTGACTGACTGCTTGACTGACTGACTGAATAATTGTCAGTCAGAGTGACAGATAGATTTAACAATTTGCCCGACTGACTTCTGCTTTTTCAAACAACTTGTGTACGTTATTTTTCCATTTTCCTATTTATTGAGAGTAGCTTTGGATTTCCTGTATTTGTCGGAAATGCATTAGATAGCTTCTTAGAAATTTATTGTATTTTGTATAAGTGAATAATACAGGTTTCTAACTAAAATTAATACAAATTCACACAATTCTTTTGGTTCGTCAGCTATGCATTAGATGACTTCTTAAACTGAATTGAAAGAAATTCATTTCATTTTGCACAGATTTTTTTTTTTTTTTTTTATAAAATTTCATGATTTTACTCTCCTGGTTTGTCAACTGAATTAGAAGTATTGAATCAACTGCATTGAATCTTCTAAAGAATTTTTGTTATGGAATTGAATAATTACTTACTTCAAATTAGTAACAAAATGTTTAATCAATTTAAGTCAGATTTTAGTCATCTAACTTGTCGAAAAATCAATGCATGAAATGATATGAAATTGGATCATTTTTTTTGTACAAATTAGTAATAAAATGTTATATAAATTCATTCAGATTGTCGACAGCTTTTTTGTCAAATTAATTGAATGAAAGTAACTGCCATATGTATAGAATTTTTGTTCAAAAATTGAATAACTATTTATTACAAATTAGTTATAAAATATTATATAAATTCATTCAAGATTTTGGTCTCCCGGTTTGTCAATTGAATTGAAAGAATTTCACTGCAATTTGTATAGAATTTTTGTGAAAAAATTTCAAAATTATTTAATACAAATTACTTACAAAATTTTATATAAGTTGATACAAGATTTTAGTCTGTTGACTTGACAAATATAACTACATTTTTTGCGAATAAAATCATGTGAAAGATATTGTTCATTATGATTATTGTTAAACACAAATTGAATGCGTATTCATACAAATTCTTAAGCTAAATTTTAATGATTTATTGCAGTCTTGAATACATATTCATAAATTGACAAAAATTCCCTGAATTGCAATTGGATAATTGTTTAATTCAAATTTACGCACAATATTCAATCCAAATTTCTTTATCTTGAAGTCATAACATCTCTTGTTGGGAATTCCTTAGCATTTATTTACAAGATTCACTTGGATATTAATTTATCTATATCCAGCCCACGCAGCTTTCAATCTAGCTTCTGCTGTTGAACAAAGCTTCTAATGTGCTCTCGATTTTGTCTGTCCGCAGAGCAACATTTAATTTAAACTGTCAGCTTTTGGTTGTGCTTGAGGATGGGTATTGAGTATTGAGTATTGGCTAGGTAAGTAGTTAGACAGATTGACAGATTGAGATAGAGGCAACAAAACAGTGAGAGAGAGGGGGAATGTCGAATGTATAGGATGCAGTGAAGCGTTTAGTTTCGCATTGTTGATTGTTGTCTTTCATTGTTTGTTGCTGTTCGAGTGAGCTTCACTTGCCATTAGAAATGCGCACCATGGTAAATGGAGAAGGAGGAGGAAGCATTCAGAAGCTATCGATGGCAGCCGATCTGGTGTTAAATTTAATTTATGGCAACGCTGCATGCTCTACATATTTTTGCCTGCGCTGCCTGAGCTGTCTGAGCTGCCACACCACAGACCATCGATGCCACACAATTTTGTGTGTCGATAGCTATATACTCGAAAAGGTGTGTCGCACGGTTGGGTCAACTGGCAAAGGGGGACGCCCCAATCGCTAATTGTCATCGACACGGGCCTTTTGTTGCTGTGTTGTGTTGTGTTTTAGAATCTGGGCATGGCATTACGTATACGACTGGTAGTCAGTGTTGACTCCTGCTGCTGCTGCTTCTGCTTCTGCTGCTGCTGCTGTCAGATGATCTCCATTTTGATGTCATTTCTTTTTGTTTGTCGTTTTTTTGTCTTGTCTGTCAGCCACGCCATGTTCCATGCTATCTGCCCAAAATTATCAGCTACGATGACCTCGTTTCTTCAGCTCTTGCCTCCACATCAACTCTTGTTTGCGCCGTCCACATCTCTTTTCATCTTTTGCTGCTGCTGCTGTTGATGTTGCTGGCTGCTGTTGTTACTGCTGCTGCTGTGCAGCGCATTTATTCAATTTATTTCTATTGCTTGGTCGTCGTTGTCGCCGTCTTTGAGGCTTTGGCCAATTGTCATTGTACTAATTCCATTAAACGAAGCTTGCGTGGCTTGTGTAATTGAAGTGCTCAGTGCTCATCAGAGAACAGTAGCGAACAGCAACAACAACAACTACTCGATGGTATTGCTGCTGCTCTCGCTCTTTGCCATCATGCTTCATTGAATGTGCTACAAAATAAAAGTACTTGCTACGCACATATGAATAGAACACATCTCTCTCTCTCTCTCTCTATTTCTGCTTTGCGTGCTCGAGTGTCACAGTTTTGTCTATTGAGACATTTGACGCCTCCTTCACTGTGGTGTTATCAGCAGCAGCAGCAGAAGCATTTGAAAATTCTTTCTCAAATTGTTACGCTGCCTGCTGCGCTTTTCTGCCAGCCCAACGATTGCCATTGCCCTGGCACCACTTTGCACTCGATCGCTCTGACTTTGCCTGGTGCCATCATCCCATATTTTCTGCTGGTTGTTGTTGCTTTTGTTGCTGTTGTTGTTGCCTTGCCTCCATTTGCAGTGCTTATCGTGGCGAGGGCAACTGCGAAGCAGCCGAAACGAGGCCGCCGTCTCCATCGTCGTCGACGACGTCGTCGAATGCAATTTTCTAATAATTTGCTGCCATTGTGTGTGTGTTCATGTGTGTGTGTGAGGCACTTGTAATCACCATTAAAAGCGCTTCACAAGTTGCTGCGTTCAGTGCAGTTGCTGTTGTATTCGCTTTGCCAGCAGCAGCAGCAGCAGCAGCAGCAACTGCAGCAGCAGCTTCCTTTGAGTTTGTGTGCCCCTTGGCCCCATACTTTGCTTGCTTGCCTGGCACACCACCAAATTCTAATGAATATGTTAAATCTGACCTAATTTCAGTGCGCAAAAAACACACACACACACACACACTCGCACACATATACTGTGCGCTTAAATGCATTCGCATAATTAGATGCAGAGAGAAGAAGCAGCGGCAGCAACTGAAACTGAAACTCAAACTGAAGCAGAAGCAGAAGCACAAGATGCAACAGCAGCTGCGTCTGTTATATAATTTTCTATATGCGTGCGTCTAGGGTAGAATTTACAAAAAACACAAGATGAAAATGCAAGAGGGCAGCTACGCAGCAAATGGCATTAGTTGGGTTAATTACAAGCCGATTGCAATTTGCAAAATTAGATAGAAGTTGCAGTAAAAAAGTAAAGACGAAAATAATATGTTTATGAGACTTTTATGGTAAATAAATTAAAATAGCGATGAGATTACTTATAACTAAAATGTAATAACATACAATTAGTATTCCCAAAGTTAACTTTTTGTATCACACAATTTAAAAACATGTAAGAAAGCTACAGTAGAGTATGGTCGACTGCAAAAATACTACAAAATTGTTTCAGAATATGTTTTTTTTTTTGTAACTGAAAAGCTGGTCGCACGCGACATCCCTCAGAGAATTACCCATATATTTATAGCGATTAGTTTTGAAGACGCAGAAAAAGTAAAGTAATAAACTTTATGGTACTTAGTAGCTACAAAATGCATTTAGAATTTTAATTGTACATAGCGTTAAAGTTTTTGCAGACACTTAATAACATTAATGTAATAACATTATAAATTTCACTATTAATATTTTTGGGGTTCCGGAATTTAGCATTTTAATTGCCATTTTTATTTAATTTATTTAATATCTATAGGGAATAACTCTGAAGCCTCAGAGTAAGTCTTGTAGTAAAATAAATAGATGTGATATCATGTATGTGTTATGTAAAGTGCATTTAAAATTGAAAATCTAAACTATGCTATAAATAAATAACATTTGCATTTGCTTTACTTAACTAACAATCTAGCTTAGATTTTTCAAATTTTGCATTCAATTATTAACATTAAAATTATGTTAATTGTATTATGTGTAATTTTATCAGTTATCATAGCAATTTATCAGCTTATCTACTATCTTCTTCAAAATGTTGCCATGGGACAACTTAATTCCAGCTTAACGTACCGATGTCTAAGCCTAAGCTTTCGTTTATCGAATTGAAATAAACTAACTGACAGATTTGTGTCTGCATTTTTTGTTTGTTGAGTTTTTTGTTATGTTTTGGTTTCGTTTTTGGTTTGTTGTTGCACCTCGAATTACATAAATTCCACATACTCGTATGAGAACGAACGAGCATGTGGCATTTTGTTAGTAGCCACCACAAAAAGCAAAAGCAACAACAGCAACAGCAACTGAAAAAATAAGGAAAAATAGAAATAACAGCAAAATGAGAGCCGCCGACTCCGACGCTGCTGCTGTTGCTGGCCGCAGTCACCACAGAAATTCGAGTGCCAAATACTTTTGGCTGACACAAATGTCAACATCATTGGACCGTAGCGGATTGGTCAGCATTCACGAGACCACAAAGCGTTGCTGTTGTTGTTGCTGTTGCTGTTGCTGTTGCTGCCTCGGTTTTGCCCACTTTGTTCATTTGTGCGCCTCATTGGACTTGGCTTTATTGGCCCCAACTCTGCCCTGACCGCCCTGACAGCGCTGACCGCTTTGACAGCCCTTGGCTGCCTCTCGATTTTCTCTCGCCCCCTTGGGCGGACACAAACATAAGCACTCAAGCTCACTTCTCGCTCTCACTCCTCACTCCTCGCCCCCGTCACCTCGTTAACAGTTCTTAAAAAAAACTTTGTGAAAATTGCCTGTCATGCGTTTTATTTTCACTAAGCACAGACCAAAAAAAAAAAAAAAAAGAAAACGACAACCAAAAGCCCCTGGAGCCAAAAGAAAAATTAAGACATTTAACGCTTTTTTCATTACGCTATTGTCATTGCTTCCCTGCCCCTCTCTTCCTCACTTTGTAAGACTTGAAACTGAGGCAGCTGGCTGAATGTCCTTGTCCAGGCATTGTTTGTCCAGGCATTGGCGACACACGTCCCAACAAATCTACCGCATATCTGTTGTTGTTATTGTTGTTCTTTCTTTCTGTTTTCCGAGGGAATTCCCCACCGCCCGCACCCTTCCTTCATAGTGAGTTTTGTGTGCGTGAAAATTTGATAAACTGCTTTTCGACTTTATTGCTGTTTTGGCACAAAATTCCTTTTTATTTGCCGTAGCCAATTTTTTGGGTGTATTTCCTATTTCTTATGTTTTTTTTTTGTTCGTTTTGTTTTTTATTAGTATTTTTTATTTACTTTTATGTGTTTATTATTTGACGCTGACTTTGCTGCCATGCCGAGCGAGAAATTGAGACATTTTTGCTGCGAGTCTGGAAAATTGGGCGCACGTTTTTAATTTCTTTGTAAGATTTCTGGAGTGTGTGTGTGTGCTTTTATTTGTATTTATTTGGGACTGACCCGACGATTGAATTGTTTAGCAAACTGTGCTTTCCCTTTGACCTTGCGGCGTGCAGTCAAGTTAATCGATGGTCATTATTATTTCCCACACAAGTTGAGCAATTAAATTATGAGAATCATACAAAAAAAATTGTTGCTTTAAAAATTAGTTACAGATTTCTGTTGCCTGCTGAATAAAAGATGAGTTGTGTGATAGTATTATATTTTGCTATTTTATGTGCAGTATAAACATTCAGAAATTTAATAAAGTAAATAAAGTAATACGATCAATAAGCTTTAACTGTGGATTTAAATAATATATTTGATTGTTTATTTATTTGTTTTTTTTTTTATTATTATTTTATTTGTTTTCATATTGTAAAGAGCAATATGCTTTGTACCCTATGAACATCTACATAGATTTAAATTTAGGGTACGAATTTTATAGTATATTGATATACCAAATACAGCTTTTAGTATATTTTTAGTATATTATATTTAATAGGGTGTGCCTTAGAAATTCTATATACCGAATATATGCCTCGGTATATTTTCAGTATTTTTAGTATATTATATTTAATAGGGCATGCCATTGAAATTCTATATACCGAATATAGCCTTCGGAATATTTTCAGTATTTTTAGTATATTTGTTATATGTTTGTATTTGTTAAATAAAATATATTAATTGGTATATTTTATTATTTTTATTTGTATATTTATGTGGTATATTTTAGGAATAATACTGCACTGTTTTCCTTTATTAAATATGGTTACCAGGTATCTCACAGTCGAGCACACTTGACTTTTTTTGTTTATTAAAGTTGTGAAATCGAATGCAGATTAACTTTTATAAATTCTTCTGCTAAAAGCATTCCATTATCACTTGTTACATTACATTTACATTAAGAAATACACTGTAAGTAAACAATATAAAAAACAAATTAATTTTTGAAAAGTTCTTGTTATAAAAATCACTAAAAATAAAAATTGATGATATTTTTAATATTCGATCGAAAGAGCATTGAACAAGCGACCATTTTAAGCTGATTGATTTTAATTAAGCTCTTAAACTATAATGTATTTAATTTGATGCAGTCTTTATAATAAAATTGAATGTGTTTGCCATAAAAAAAAAGAATATGCAAAAATGAAAAAGTTACATTTACGCTACATTTAATGGCTTACAAACGTCAAATAAACATGTTTTAAACGTAATTTCAAATGAAATTGCAATGCGACTTTTTTGCTGTGCTGCTCATTGGATTAATTTATTATTCAAACGCATCATTTGGCTTAAAAACCAAAAATGAACAAAGCGCAAAAAAACGAAAGAAAATAAAAATGTGAATACACATGAATACAATTCGCAGAATTATAATTTTGTTTGTACCGTAATAAAATTAATTATTTTTAATGAGATCATTAAATATTTGTCGCAGAACTTGAATTGCAACCGGCAAATGAAGGTCAAGCTTTCGTTAACGATGAAGAGAATGGAACGATGTTGTTGTTCATGGTGATGATAATGATGATGATGATAATGATGATGATATGTGGCTGAGTTAGCTTGCCACAAAGGTGTTTGGTAACACAGTGCAATGATGACTTCATCTGCAACTTGGCTAACTTTCTGTTGCCTCTGTGTTGATGTTTCGGCTTGTGACGCGCCCAAGTTTGTTAACAATTGGTTGGACGTTTTTTCTCGCTTTTTCGCTGTACTTTTGTTATGCCAACAGCTGCAGTTGCAGTCGCCGGGGCCACAATAATAAATAAACAGCGCAGGCCACTTGAAATTGGATCGCCAAAAAAAAAGAAAAATAAACAAAAGCTGCAACAGAGACGACAACGACGACAACGACGACGACGACGGCAGACACAATAAACACGCAGTTTTCACTTTTTCTGACACTTGACTTGGCTGACGCCGTCGGAGTCCAGAAGTCAGCTACTGGACCCCTGGCAGGCAATGATGATGACGATGATGATAATGACGATGATGATGTCACACACAGAGACAACAATAACTCATAAATGAAAAGTGAAAATCGCGTAGAAAGTTGCGCAAATTCTTTTGGCCCAAGGGCCGCTTCGGACTACATAACGGATTGCATTCAATCCGAAGTAGAGAAGAGTTGAGTAGCGCTGTAAAGAGTGTCGCCCAATCTTAAGATACAGTTAAATATTTGCTCAAGTGTCACGCTTCTTTGCATCATGAATGAACGTCATGATGAACGTCTTTTTATTATCATCATCATTATCATTGCCATCTGGCAATCGGCAGATCCTGTGTACGTTTTTGAGGACAACTCGATTTGGGTGAAATCGCAAGTACCCAAGTGTAAGTACCTGAAGTATCTATTGAATGTGTTGTTGTTGTTGCTGTTGCTGCGTTGTTGGCTGCTGCGAGTTTACGTGCTGTTAACGCCCAGTTGAAGCTTTTAATTTGCGTTTTGCGGCTGCCTGGCGGCAATTACAAGTATTATTATGGACCATCGCTGCAGTTGACATTGATAAAATCATTGAGCGCGTGCTGCGACCCAGACAGAACGGGGAGAGAGACAGACAGACTGCTGGTTGTATCTTTGAGATACACTACATTTACAGCCGCGCTGAGATACTTGCACGTAAGCATGAAGGAATGAAAGGCATGCCTTTAAACTTTTGACTTTTGCTTTCAATTTCAATTTCATTGTTGTCGTTTTCTTTAATCTGCAGCGAGTTCTTGGAAAATGCGTGTGTGTGTATCTATGTGTGTATTTGTGTGCGAAGTATCTGTATCTATTGCCGCTGCGACGCCTTGGCGGCAACTTTTGTGCCGCCTGCATTTGCTTAGCATAAATTTAGATCCATTTTTGTTGTCGTTGTTGCTGTAGTTGTGGCTGTCGCTGTCGTTCTTCGCTTGGCATTCACTTTAAGTTCTTTGTAATTTATGCTGCGAGAGCTCTTCTGAGGTCAAAACTCAACCGCAACACTAAGGCAAAGAATACTAAAGTAGTAGTCGACTCTAGTCTAACCGCAACTAAGTAAGTGCGCGAAAGAGTCGTATCTGTGATAAATAATTGAGGCAATTTTTGTGCATAGACCTCGCATGCCAATAATGAATCTAATATTCAAGTATCTGCACAATTGGCAATTATGTCTGCTTGTTATTGCAACCATAAATGCTATACTAATTGCATTTACCTTTAGAACAAATTCTTGTTTTGTCTCCCATAATTAATGTGAATTTTCAACTTAATATTCTTGTTTTAATTTGTTGACTACATTTTCGAAATATTCTGACAAACTTTGAATATCAATTGTCTTTGGAATAGCTAAATTGAGAGACTGCCAATTATTCAAGGCATTTGGCAACCCTTTTGAGGCTATCACACAGATAATATCCTCCATACAGCAAAGTATCTTTTTTGCTTAAGCTGCCTTAGTTGTCATGTTTTCATACGGTCAACCATAGTCGAGTGTATTTTGTATTTTGTATTTGTTTTTCCGATTAGAAGTTGTATATATAGTAGTAGACCCATTTTGTGAGCTGTACCTTTTATAAGCCCAACATCAATTTATTGCCGACTGCTTGATAAATTCACAATGTGTGCAAAGGCAAAAGAAAGCCCAGACAGCGAGACAAAAGCCAGTCAGCAAGGACGTTGCCAGGACCTGCTACGATGTTGTGTATTCTCTGCTGCTGTATAAAACAAGGACGGGCGAGATCCGATTTTAAGTCTAGCAAAGAAGCAGCACAGGCAGCGGGTGGCATTTAAATAAACAATGTGCACTGCTTCAAATTTATGCGCATATCAAGCTGACAAGGTTATGAAAATGCTAACACAGCCAGACTGTCCTCATAGCTTCCAAGTCTCTCCCCATTTCTCATTCCTTGCCATAGAGCTAGCTCAGCCATTTCTCGAGCTAAGTCTCTGCGCTGTAGGCATGGCTGACTCTTGTCTGCCTTGGGTTTTTCGGCAATTCTCTGTGAGAGCGCAGGTGGATACATCACCTATGATTCACACCCCCGACACACAGCACACACTCGACAATGTCTCTCGTTTGTCTTTAGCTCTACTCTACTTATGTATCTTATGTGTCTGTTTGTATGTAAGTATTTTGGCAAGCATAATTGAAATGTAAATTTTGTTACACTTTATGCAAACAAATTTGTGGCAGCCACAGAACGTACGAAAGCCAAGTGAAAAGCCCATCTCCAAATGTGCAATATGCTTTAAGGTCGACATCGTCTGAGAGACCATTCGAGTTGGGTGATAGGGCATAAAAGATATGATATGATATTATATGATGATATGACTTAAGCACGCTATGATACGCAGTTTTTTTTTATTAAAGTGTCGAAAAGGTCACAAAAGCAACTCCTAAACCCAAAACTGATCGATTTCTATTTATTTTGTGGAAAATATTATGTTAAGTGTGAGTGTGTGTAAAAGTTACTAAAGAAATAATTTTAAATGGCAAAAAATGGCTGTTAGAGTCAGGTTTTCATTGCTTTGTTTGATAATCTGGTATATAGATATGTCAAAAAAGTATATTTTGTACTCTATGATATATTATTAATGTAATAGTATATTGATATACAAAATTCTGGTAAATTTTTAGTGTAGTAGTCAATTTATATAATATATCAAATATGGGTATATTTTTACTCTATGGTATATTTTGAATGTAGTAGTATATCGATATACCAAGTAAAAGTATATTATGTAGTCTATGGTATATTTTGAATGTAGTAGTATTTCGATATACCAAATACATGTATATTTTGTACTTTGCGGTATATTTTGTATTAGTAGTATATAAACATACCAAATAAAGAAATTGGTACATTAGTATACCGCTATATCAAATAAAGGTATATTTTATACTCTATGGTATACTTTTAATTAGTAGTATATAAACATACCAAATACAGAAATTGGTATATTAGTATATCGAGATACCATATAAATGTATATTTTGTACTCTCCGGTATATTTTTTAATTAGTAGTATACAAACATACCAAATAAAGAAATTTGTATATTTAAGTATTTGTTCGGCAATATACTTAAAAATACCAAAGTCTTTATTTGGTATTCCTTCGGTATAATTAAGTAGGTTTTTGGAATATTAATATGGTATATTTTTGAAATAATACTAATTTCATTGAAAATAGGTAGCGCTTATCATAGTCGAGTGTGTTCGACTGTAGCTTTCTTACTTATATTAATCAGTTGTCATTGCTTACATCTATAATTTAACGGCCACTTTAAGCATTATTTAAGCTGTGCGTTAACTTGAACAAAACGCCAACTTAATTCTGAGCATTAATGTGAACATTATGTGCGCTGCATACAAAATAACAACAATAAAATTTTTGAATATTTACAAATGGGATTTGAAAACATTATAGTTTTTAAGTTTTCTTTTCGTATTTTTTACTATGGAATCTACATACATTTTTATAGTCAACATTTGGCTAAGGCAATGCCAAGCAAGGGTCTAAAAAAAAAAAAACGTGACTTTAGTTGCATTTTTGCGACGATGTCGTCGCAAGTGTCTTGAGATGTATATATACACAGTACAGTATATAGTATATATGTGGGAGCAGACTCTTGTATAAGAGAAGCGCCCTTTTTTTTGCGCATTTCATAATCTGTACGAAAAGCGAGAAATAAAAACAAAAAACACACAGAGTTTCTCGGCCATTTTGTGGCAAACTCGCAAAATGGCCAACAAAGTCCCGTTTGTGTGCATAAAACGTTGCTTATTAAATTTCGCTCAATTTTAATAAGCAACATTCAACGCAGCGTTTGTTTTTTATTTCCTTTTTTTTTGCTGTTGGCGAGGGTGTTTCAAGAGTGTGTGAGTGTGTTGTGCATTCCAAGAAACAAAGTAAAATACACTGCAATTATGAGTTTTTTTCACTAAACGTAAAATGCGCAAAAAAAATGTATAACGAAATATGAAGAAAAACATTTAAAAGGGGGCAGTTGCCGCCCGACGGCTTTTTAATGAATTTTTCACGCGCGCTTTGCAATTGAAACTCATTTTGCATAGGCACGTTTTTCCTACTCAACGCAACGCGACGACGACGACGACAACGATGACGGCGACTCGCTTTGGGTTCGCTTCAAGTTGTTATTTTTTGGGTTGGGTTTTGCTTGGTTCATGGATTCACCAGCTGTTGCTGTACGCTGTGTTTGTTGTTGTTGTGGTTGCTAAGCTGATTTGCGCGCATGAAAGCGAAAACTAGCGAAACTAAAATGCTATTACGCATACGCTCAGTTAGCCGGCCTCTTCTCTCCACATTTGGGTCAATTTTATTTTCTTGTTGTGTTGCTGCACAAATAACCAAAAATGCTACACGCTTTGCATATACTCTATACTCTGTGAATTGTATAAAGTTCGTCGACTTGCACACACACAGAAAACAACACACAAGTTGTGTTTAAACAATAAGAAAAGAAGCTGAAGCTGAAGCTAAAGCAGATGCACAGCTGATTCTCAGTTTTGGCAACCTTTTTTTTTGCGTTGTTTTGTTGCTCTCTGAATAGGCCTCTACTGGCTTGTTTGCAAAAATGAGTTCACCCTCTGTCTATTCTTCTTTTAATTGTTATATATTGTTGTTGTTTTTACTTTCTGCCCCTGCTACTGTACTATATTGTTGTCTTTTTTGCCTTGTTGGTTAACAAATAAAACATAAATGAGCTGGGTTTTGTGGCCTAATTAGTTTCACCTGTGTCAATGTGCAAACAAAAGCATCCCAACGAACGTCTGCGGCCAGGAATATTGTTAATGAAGAAGACAATGCTACACATACATATGTGTATTTTTAGCCCTTCTCTTCTGCTCCCCCCTTGCACTCATTCATTCTCTCTTTTCGCCCTTCGGTGTATTTGTCGCATAAATATTGCAATATGGCATGCCAATAATAAAAGTGCACATAAAATACACACAACAATTTAGTTGATATCTAAAAAATGCAAAAACTCAACAACCGCTTTCTCAGCTGAGTGAGTATATGGCAAACGGGAAATGATTCATAAGTATCCAAGACCGTGAATATGAATGTGACTGCGCCTTGAGCTTGTATTCTTTTTTTGTTTGCGGGGGCGTGCAGGGTTTTTTTGTTGTTGCTTTTTGATAAGCAACGATGGCAACGCATAGTCTTAAGATGATTTATGCAACACTCGGGCAAGATTCGAAAATCGATGTATAATAATATATTAGCTTATCAGTGCTGCTATTTGTAGCTGACATCAATGATTAATTCGATACGGTTATTTTTGTTGTATGTAAAGGAAATAGTTGGAGAATTAATCAATCTACTTTTGTGTTTAGATTTTGTTATATTTATGGCTGAATTTATGCCGCAAATTTCCAAATATGACATATAAGTCATGAAGTAGAAAGTCGCAGAATTTTTCTACGCTTTTTTAGGGCATTTTGCAAATATTTAGAGCTTATCAGCACTTTGATTGCAAAGCTAAATTTAGAACTTTCACGGAAATGATTAACAAATTAAATTACTACCGTATTAGAATTGCAATTATTTTTGAGAATATCGAATTATTTGGCATTATAAAAATAAAATAAAAAGTTGGTATAAATTGTACAGATTTATTGAATAAATACTTTTATATGGTCAAAAAGCAACTACTTACTACGAGTTTTAGCTGCTTCGGCTGACAATCTCGTAAATTTTGCATTGTATATAATTTATTTTGAAAGTAGTGTTATATAAATATAGAACATTTATCCATTGGAATATTTTTAGTACATTAATTTCGAGCATTTTAAAATTAATACCGCACTAATCCATCACCATCGATTATAGCTTTCTTACTTGTTTAGATTAATGTTATTTCTTTTAATAATTTGATCTTAAATTTTTTAATAATACATTTAATAAGATAAATGATTCTTGATTCCAGAAACTGTTCTTTTTGTAGAGTGTTGATACACTTTTGAAACTGATGCACAAAGATGCAGATTTATTGTCTTGAATCATTCAAATCAATGAAATATATTTTATTAACACTACTACTATTAACATGTTTAATTTGCTGTCTAACCACAGTAAGGAAATAAAGAGTTCTGGATCAATTTGAGCCCTCATAGCCTAGCGGTAAACATAGAAAGACACGTCCAGAGGGCAAAGCGAGACAACAATAGAGAGAAAAAAACCCGAAAACAATAATAATCAATGCTGCGCACATAACCGGGAACTACACACATTCGGTTTCATTGCCATTTCCGAGAATTGTTTACCACGATTTGTTGTTATTGTTATTGTTGTTGATGGTTAAGCAGCAGCAGTGAGAGCAAGAGTAGCCGCAGCAATATCCACATTTCGTCGTCATCGGCTGGTGGTCACCTAGAAGTTACCAGTATAACAAGAAACGCTTCTTGGAATTCGAAAACTAATGCAAAAGCCACACACACACATACAGAGCTAAAGCAAACAAGAACCTGCAATCGCTCCAAGACCCAGTCACATAATGAATAAATAATATCAGCAACACAAAAAAAGAGGGGAAGGGAAGGTTGAATGGGGGGGGGAGGTAGGGAAGTGGTACATTGAAAAAAAAAATGTAAATTATTGAACGAATTAATTCAAAGTTCAAGTCACACGTTTTACGTGCGAAAAAGACAAAGCGTAAACAGCGCATAGAATACGAACACAACAAAATAAACAAATTGTCAAAAAAAAAAAAAAAAACGAAAACAAGTAAAATATAAAGCTGGTGACGGGGATGACACAGTGACGTAGGAAAGAAGAATGGGAAGGGGAGATGGAGAGGAAACCGGAGAACGAAACGTCAACTTTTGATTTCATTTGAGCGAAACTGATTTCGATTTCGATTTGAAGGTAGAGCGAGAAAAGAGAGAGAGATAGAGAGAGAGAGAGACAGCGAGCATAATAATAATAAAAACATTCACTTTCCAGATAGATGACTACGAAAATAAAGAGAGAGACCTTTGGCTGCCCGCGGGCCTCGACAATTGTTGCTATTTTTATGGCCTCAGGGCATTGCTAATTGCGTAGGCGCTACCCGGAATGACCAAGTAGTAGACACACACACACCTCCCTCCCCGCCTTTGCCCCAGTTGCCCCGACGGGACACCTTATGCCCTGATCTATTCTATTTTGTTTCTCTTCTGTTCTGCTGTAGGTGAAGGTCGCGTCGCTCAGCTCGTTTTTTTTGACTGTGTTGTATTTTCATTCTGTGTTTGTTCTGTTTGCTTTTGTAATGATAATTTCGGATTTATTTTTTTTTTTTTCGTCTTACAGATTTGAGCTTCTGTGCGTGCGGCGTCGCAAAGTTTGTTAGCAACTGACAAATCGTTTAATGTTGTACCCTGTAGTGTGAAATTTTGTGAGCATAAAGTGGGCATAAACAGCGACTTCACAAGCAAATAGCTGCTAAAAATTAGTAAGTACAATTTCGATATTTTAAAGGAAATTACAAGAAATGTATTTTTAATTCTTGTGGGTTCACATTTTGCAAAAATTTAGTCAATATATTCATCATTCATATTGTTCATATGTATTACATCACTATTGAATCATATTTATGCGGGACACTATTTAAGAATATTATTAAAAGAAAATTAGTAAGCAATAGTTTAGGAAATAATTGATCATGGTACGATCATAACTATGGAACGATAATAAAATTGAAATAGAACAATTGTCATTCTATGGACTTATACATATATATATATATATTTTCGTTATGTTACATAATTTTATTTTGATAAATTCATGTTCTTATTAGGCAAAACAAATTTTACTTCATTTAGAGATTTAGAAAATTTTTGACAGTCAAGTATTTGATATATATACATTTCTACATTTTATTTACTAGTTGACTTGGTTTAAATGATTTCATATTTAAGTCTCTAAGTGATCTTTTAAATACATTCAGTATTTTAAATATCTTATTCATTTCAAAAATAAAATATAATAATATTTAGCAAACTATACTTACAACTTTAAATTGAATTTCACTTTAACGTATATTTTAGATACCTATGAAAATTTGTTGATATTTTTAAGTTGATACAATTTATTTCCTTGTTGACTTTTTTTTTTAAAGGTTCTACACATATTTTCTTTTTTCCATGCCATCTTTTAAATACGTTCTGAGTTCATATCTCATCATTTCATTAATTTTATGACTAGGTTGCTATAATATTTAGTAAATTATTAACACCAAAACTACGTAGTAATTGCTAGTCGAGCTTCTTCTGAACGTAGACACTTTGTTGATCTCCGCGTATTCGTAGTCTAGAAAAGAGGAATGCCAAATGCCACAGGTGTCAGTTCTTCGACGTTTGCGAACGGAACACATTTGGATTTTGTGTGTGTGTGTGTGTGTGTGTGTGTGTGTGTTGTAATCTCTCATTACGTAGTATTACTTATGTACTTATCCATATTTATGCGGTGTGCGTGTGTGCGTGTGATAATGTGAATGTCTGCGAGTTTGGTTCGTGTCTTTTGTCATGAAGATTTAGTAGTCAAAGAAGAAACAAAACGAAACGAAGGCAAAAGCTAAGAAAATGAAAAACGACAACTGCAAATTGTATAGTATTAAATAAAAAAAAACATTGTTGCCATACCTAAGTGCTTTTAATGTTTATTAATTATGCAATTAAATGTTGCTGGTCATTTAATTGTTTAATATACAATATAAAAAGCTTTGAGCGGCTGCCGCATTTCGGTTGCCGTTCGTCGTTGTCTTGTGTGTGTTTCTTGTTGTCTTTCAAATGACGCTCTAATGCGCATTTAATTTGACACTTTTTTGCCTGACTTTTGACTCTGGACGGGTCTGAAGAGCGACATTGTCTCGTGCCTATACAAATATTGTATATGGTACGATGGGCCCGCTCTTAGCCAGCAAATTATGTCAGCTAATTATTTAGTTAACATCATCAACGACCACAACAAAACACTGAAATGAAAACGAAAACCATCAACGAAAAAAAGAAATAGAAAAAATGCCAAACAATTGCGCGCAATTTTTCTATTCATTGAGTGGAAATTGTTTTTTTTTTTCACTCATCTTCAGTCCCCTCTGCGTTCAGCTCTGCTCTGCTCTGCTGTTGAACGCTTTTTTCAGCTAGGTGCTAGCCGCATCCATACTATATACGTATATCTATATAATTTTCAAGACCCTGAGACGCGCGCGGCTCCAAGGTCAAAGTATTTAGCATTAGTTAGATGGCTCTACGGCTCTGCTGCTCTCTGTGTGTGCATTAGAAAAGCACGAAGCGGCACGGAAGACGTCACCACCAGCCACAGCAATAGCAACAGCCACAGCAATAGCAATGGCAGCAGCAGCAATAACGACACTCGCAGTAAGAGTGCTAGACTTTAAGATGCCCTGTGTAAGATTCTTAGTATTAAGCGATTAAGCCACGTTAGGTACAAAGTGCAAATATTTGCATGGAAAGCAGTAGATGTTGCCGATGTGCAATTGCACTGCTTGCACTGCTTTCATCTTTGATGCTTGTTAAGTATACGTCCCCTGCGCTTAGCTATGAAGTTTGCTACAAAGTGATTGTTAAATTTAAGTATTTTGATAATAAAATGGAAAATGCGATTTTTTAATGAATTTTATAAATATTTGTAAGAATAATGTAATATATTAGTTAATTTTTTTGTTTTAATTTATTTTCAGTTTTATTTATTAATTTATTTTAATAATTATACTTTTATGCATTTCAAATTTTAGCTATTATTATAGATTTAATTATTAAATAGTTTAATTATTTTCAATATACAATTATTTATTGGTTTTCTTTATTGATTGTATTTTATACATATTTGTTTAATTATATGTAAATTTTTATTATTTTTATGGTGATCTAATTACATTATTTTACCTTTTATGTATTTATAGATTATAAATATTTTTTAATTATTTGTAATTTTTATTTTAAATTTTTGTTTAATTAGATTGTAGATTTATTGTAGATTTAATTATTAAATAATTTTATTGTTTTCAATATACAATTATTTATTCGTTTTCTTTATTGATTGTATTTTGTACATGTTTGTTTAATTAAAGATACATTTTTTATTTTTTCTATGATGATCTAAGTTTATTATTTTACTTTTTATGTATTTATAGATTTTAAATATTTTTTAGATAATATATTTCTTTTTATTTTTCATTTTAATTTTTGTTGAATGAATTTATTATTTAGATTTTTTAATTAAAAATTAAAATAATTGTTGTTTATTTATTAGCTTAACTATTTTTAATCGACAATTATCTACATATTTGCCATTTATTCTTGGTCTGTATAGAATATAACACTCCATGCTTTATCGTTCAAAGCAACGCAATGCGTACAATAAATCTGTATACGGCATACCGGAAGCGATTTATCAAATTTAATGGCTCAACAGATCGACATACACCTACAGCCGTTGAGCGAGTCGACTCTCGACATTTGATTGTAATCAAGTTTACACATTTTGAAGTCAAAGATTTACCTTCTCTTGAGATTTACATAGATGGCAAACCACCCTCTCTTGAGCATTTTGACAATGGGTACAAGAGCAGCAGCAACAGCAGCAGCAGCACGAAAGAAGATTTGTTCTCAATTTGTGCTGTCTGTTTCTTTCTTTGTTTGTGTTATGGTTCTGGTTCTGCTGCCGCTGGAACTGGAACTTGCTTGGTTTCGTTATTCTTGTTGTATTTTCGTGGTAGGGGGCTGAGCCCAGGCGAAAAAAATATATATGTATAAATTCCAAAAGCTGCCGACTGTCGTACTCGAAGGCCATATAAATTATGATAATCATAAGAATTACTTGGAGCTGTCTCATAAAATGTTGCCTGTGTGCTGTTGTTGTGTGTGGTGTCGCACTACCACCACCAGCCTCTCCCCCTCCACCCCCCTCACACACACACATTAATACGTATACGCATTACAACGTTACGTAAGTAAGAAACGGCAAAACGGCAAAATGGCAAATAAGCTTAATAAATATGTGAGAATTTTCAATAAAATACAATACCTCGCACCATCGTTTTTGGTCATGAGCTTCAAATATTTTACGTTTTCTTTACGTGCCTCACTTTAAATTTACGTTTTACGACTGTCTTTTGTTGTTGTTCCAGCTCCTCCCCCCTGCATTAGCTCTTCATCATCCACTTGCTGTTGGTATTCCATTTTCAGGGCGAGACTTTTCTTTCGCTGGCTTTAAAAATTGATGAATGTGCTTTCAGCTCGATTCAATTCAATACAGTTGAGTTCATCGCGGTTCTGTTCTGTTTCACGACTTTGTCGATTGAAATATGCGTGGCAAATATTTTCGTTAAAGCCATCAAAATGCATTTCGATTGAGTATTTGGCTTATAAATCGCGTTCACGCTAAGCTCTTGTAAATATTTTGGCATATTTATGGACTAACAGGGAACTTTTAAAATGACTTTGGTGGGTGTATCATTAAGTATGCGACTTTATATTAATGAAGGCAATAAAACGTTTTTTATTAACGTGAAACAAACATCAAATTCGAGAACTAGTTTTCACTATAAAAACTTAATAAAAACGTTTATTTAATTAAATTAATTACTATGCAGACAGCTGCATTTTTTATTGCAATATTGAATTATATTAAAGTATAAAGAAAAATTATTAGCAACATTTTAATTTATATTAAAATAATGCAAATAACACTTTATAAGAAAATTTCAATAAATAGTTAATATAGTTTCAATTTGAAATATAATTGTTAAACCCAAAACTGATTGAGCTGTTAAATTGAAGTATTTTTTAATTATAGTTTGAAAATCATAAAAATGAGTTAAGCTCTAATGATCAATAAATACTTTGGCCACAAATCAAACTCAATTATCAGCAATCTTTAGCTTCCATAAACTGTATAATCTCCAAAAAAGAATCTCAACTGCGGTACGCATTAAGTAGCTCGTCGATAAAGATATATATCAAACAATTGACGCTTGTCAAATTTGTTTGGCTCGCCAAAAATAAAGAATGAAAAAAAAACCCGAATTTATTTGAAATCGTTTAAATTGCTTAAAATTCAATGCATCTGCAGCGGAACGATTTGCGACTCTTCGTTAACTTCTGCTCATTTTGGCTCAATCAAATCGTTTGCAAATCGTTTGCGATATATATTCGCATTTTTTATTCAAAGCCCATCGGCAAACTGCAGCTTTTGTGTCATGTCGAACATCGATAGCGTTGATGGCGATGCCGATGCCAAAGCTAATGATGATGACGATGATGATAATGATGATGATGATGATGGCGTTGATAATGCTTGACGATGATGTTGGCTTGTCTGCGGTTGGGTTGTGCGCTTTTTGGTGTTTTAAATTATTAAATTCATCAGCGTTGACAGTTGACAAAACAAACGGATTGAATCGCAAAAAAGGAGCCAACTCTGCTCTAAAATAAAATATTGCATTTTTTGACCAAAACAAAAAAAAAAGGGGAGAAAAAATACATTTCAACGGCTTTCCTGCCATTGTGGCTGCTGCTGTTCAATCCCAATCAGTCGTGAGTGCGGTAAGAAGAGGAGGAGGAGGAGGAGGAGTAGAGAAGACCACACGCTTGGCATATGAAATGATTTGTGCCCATTGTTCGATTGTTGGAGGCGACTTTTTAACCTCCCCCTGGCCCCGTCCCTGCCCCATTCTCCTCATTGACCCGCTGGCGAATATTGATAATTGAAATCAGGCATGAAATCGCTGCGGCCACTTGAATTATGGCGTTTGCTGGCGCTTTTGTTCTCGCCAACGCGGCTTCCCTCATCACACTCTCTCTCTCTCTCCCCTCTTTACCTGTCTCTCTCTGTGTTGAATTTGCCAGTCGCGCCATCGACGCAGGTGAAATTTGCATAACAATTTGAAATTCTTGTACAGTAACGAACTGACTGCGGCTTTCGGTCTGCCCAGCTGCTGCTCACCAGAGGATACTTCGAGTCTCTTCCCTTCCTCCCTCCTCCCTCTTCTTTACATCCCTGATTGATTGTTCGCACGCGCTACGCTTTGATTGTTAACAAATTCACGGTTTAGTCAGCAGGAGCAGCTTAATTAAAATTCCACCTCCAGAAGTAGCTGCAATTAAATGCACTCCTCGTGTTGCTAGCTGGCAAAATCCATCTAGAAATTTATCACTTTTCCACAGAACATTTATCATTCATATTCTCTCTCCCTTTCTCTCTGTGAGTCCCTTGTGGCAAGTTACAAGCTTGTTTCGAGTTGTTCCAGATGTTGCACTCTCTATGCCAACTGCCATAAGTTTTTGTCGGGGTTAAAAAATATATATTTTTGGAGAGCAAGCTTTTGCAGACGCTTTTCCCTTGGCAGCTGAACCTTTTGGCAAATGCAACAGAAATAAAAATAATAATAATAATGAAGAGAACTTTGCCGCCCTTAAGTTCGGTACTTGGTAAAGCAGAAATAGAACACCATAATTAACAATATTTTGCAACAACAATCCTAATTAATTTGCATAAAATTAAGCCACTGTTTACATTACGCTGATTATGACGCTAACGCCAGAGTGGAGTGTGAAAGGCAGCAGCTCTCTACGGAAAGAAGCGTATTATAATTTATGCACTTTATCACTTGAGCATAAGCCGCCTTTGCCATGTAAAAGTGTAAGACATTGCATAATCAAGTAAGTTTTTTTTGGTTGAAGGTGTTTGCAGGTGAGCAACATTTTAATTTTCATCGTTATAGCAGAATGTTTGAACTGCTTTACAACTTTATAGATATATTTTAAGAGCTGCAGCAAAGCTATGCAATTGGCTTAACGACACATTTGTAATTAACTGATTTGTAATTAACAGTAATTAGCAGATATATCTGTAGCTAAAAAATTTAACTAACATAAATTCGGTTAAAATAATAATTATAAATTTATGTAATTAGCTTATTCAATTACTGCTGAATGCAAAAATTTGTTTTACTTAAGTTCAAATTTGTATTTCACTTTTTGAAGCTTAACAGATCACTACGACGATTTACAAAAAAATTCTGCAAAAATTATGAAATTTCTGTACGGATTTGATTTTGAAGCTAAATATTGTTCCTTACATCGTGTATAATTCCTTATATATAAATGCAAGTTCTTAAAATAAATATTCCTTACAACAAAATTAGATTAGAACAAAATTAACAAAATGCAGTGTAATAGGTAATATCTGAAATTTTAAGACAGTGAGCTAAGAGGCTTTATAAGTGGGCTACTAATGTAAGGAAGGATCCAAAATACATATAAAATATTTGAACAAATATTGCGAAAAGGAGAAGCTGAATTGAAGCTCGACTTTGAGTTACGCGCTACCCATTTTGAATAAAAGTCAAGCAGTGCGGTATTATTTTTAAAATATACAAAATTAATATTCTACAATAATACTAAAAATATACCAAAACACATATTTGGTATATTGATATAGTGCTACCTTCAAAATTATGGTATATTCGCATACAGAGTACATAATATACCAAATATCTGTATTTGGTATATTGGTATAGTACTACCTTCTAAATATACCACACAGTAGAAAATATACCAAATCGTCTACCAAATTGACTAAGATTCGTAGTAAGTAAGCAATTTTTTTATACAAAAGTATTCGATTTAAGAAATTTAAGAAAGACTTGAGGTAATTGAATAATTCGATTGAATTATTATGATTTGCTTTTCCACAACGTAAATTAATACAATCAAAATACTAAATACGAATATGTATTAAGCATTCATATTGTTTCTCCAGCGTCTTTGCAGAAGTTATTTGCAGTGTAATCCCTTTGATTTAATATGTGCAATTAGAGCATTTAAGTTTACCCTTGAGACTCGCATTGAGTCTGGCTGGCAGATAAAGGCAGTAGCTAATAGCATATTATCTTTATAAGGCTGCAGATGTGGGTGGTCACATATGACTTGCTGACTGTCTGTTTTTTTTTTTGCTAATTGCGGCTGCATTTCAGAAAGAGAAAGAAAGAATACTGAGAGAGTGTAACAGAGTAGGCAGTAGTCGAGTTTGCTGATCATTTTGGCCATGGCTTATGCCACTTTTGACACTTGTATGGCAGCGCTTAAGCTGGTTCTCTCTCTCTCTCTGTCTCTCTCTCTCTCTCTCTCTCTCTCTCTCTCTCTCTCTCTCTGTCATTCTCACTCTCTTACGCTGTGTTGCAAAACTCTCAATATGTATTCTACGGCCATAGACAACGACTCTTAAATAGACAACATCGTAGAAGTGTGTGTGTGTGTGTTTGCATCTACATACATACAGCTCTCTGGGGGCCACTGCACAAGTGTCCATGTCCGTCTCTGTTTGCATTGCGTTCGCCTTGCGCGTCTTCTATTTGCTTAGACATTGTGCTTTGCATTGCATACGTGGCGAATGCGTAACCTTGACAGTTCTATCTATCTGTTGTTGGTTGTGTTGTGTATGCGATTGTGTGTCGTCTACTTGTGATATTGCAAGCAACTTGGAGAGCACAACGTGCAGAGCAATGTTAGAGCCCACGTCAACAGCGACGACAACAAAGTTGATGATGATGATGATGGTGATGACGATAATGATGATGATGTTGATGGGAGCCCAAACGACACGCCTGCCGCCTCGCGTTGCCGTGCAATTTGCTCAGCAAAAAAAAATGAAAAAAAAACAAATATAACAATTACATATAGTTAGGAGTGTAGCGTGTTCTGTGGGCGTTGCTGTTGCTTGATGACTTCGAGAGAAAGAGAGATGATGTGCCGCAGTAGCATTGTAATCATACAATACATATGTATGTATGTTACTTGGTACCGACAAAAGCCAAAAGCATTAATTTAACTCGCCGCTGACCTTATACATGTTCTACACAAGTCTCTATATCTCTCTCTCTCTCTCTGTTTCTGATAAGCATCTCAACAATAGAATACATAATTAAGTTTCAATTAAATCAATTGCGATATTACTTGTAAAGTTCACACACAGACACATACACACACTGCGTATACGTAATGCGACTCCTTAGCAAAAAGCAAAGAATTTACTACACATTGCGTATACGCCAGATTGGGCAACCTTGTTGAGCGTCCGCTCTTCCGGAACATGCTGGAACATGCATATTTATAACGCAAGCAAGGGAAATGGCAATCAGCAATAACAACAACAACAACAACAATAACAACAAAAGCAGCTGGTCAGTCGATCAGCTTGTGACACAACAGAAATAGTTGCAATAGGAAATGCTTTACAAATTGCAACAAAAATTGTACAAAATGCACTTGAAATTGTTGCAAAAGTAGCAACAATTTTTGAGAACAACAACAACAACAACCGAATGTTAGGCCCATTAAAAGCCACGACAATGAAGCATCGAAAACATCGAGAAGGTTGAAACGACAACAACGACGACGCCGACAATTTTCACTGCTAGCTGGAAAAGCAACAAAAGCATCAACAACAACAACAACAGCAACAACAAGATCAACTACAAGCAGCAGCAGCAATAATAAAGAGGAAAAAAGTTTTGCTTACGTGATCGGACCCGGACTATTCTCAGCGCTGTCTGGTAAAGATTTACATGCCTGACCTTGAGGCGAAAATCTAGCTGCAATCTTCGATAATAAAATTAAATATAATTGCGGGGCTGTAAAAGCAGCAGCAGCAACAACAACAACAGCTGTTGTAGTAATGGCAACAAATACAGAAACTGCCAATCAAATTGTCAGTCAAGTGGAAAAAAGAGCAAAAACTGCAACACGAGCGCGCGCTGGGCGAAAGAAATTTTCACAAAAACTTCTCATTTTGCTATTGAGAGATGATGCAGAAAACGAACGAGACGACGGCGACGACGACGGCGACGACAAACGATAGCTTGCACATTGACGAGTGCAAAACTTGGCAAAAGCAAATAGTACAAAGACCTTGAAATGCTGTTGGGCTGAACAACAACAACAACAACAACAAACAACAAACAGAGAGAGAATCGCGAATGCAAAATCACCCTGGAACAACAACACGCAAACTTAGAACCGAAACGAGCGAAACGAAACAAACGACGACGACGACGCCGTCGATTGCTCGTCTAGCAACAATAATTATAACAACAACAATAGCAATCGCAACTACAAAAAAGGGAAAAAACATCAGCAAGATGTTAAAAATAAAGAAATAAACAAAAATATTTGCAAGTATTTCAATGTAAGCATCGGCAGCAACAGCAGCAGCGAGCAAAAGAAAAGAAAACATTCGTTGTGCTATTTCTATGGAAGGTCCAAGCGAAGCAACAGATACCCTAAAGGCTTTCGCTCTATAGCTAACTAATTAAGCAGCAATTGGCAGATAGTTGACTTGAAGAAATTGCGCAAATTAATTCCATGACTAAAGACAACAATTGTTACTTTGCTTTGGCTTGCTTTGCTTTTATTAATAAACAGTAAAGGGAGTATTTGACTTCCTTTCGGACTTTATTTTATCTTTTATTTCTCAGTGTCTACATAAAGATATCTACTCTAAAGCAGCTCTTTAAGCAAATATATTTACAAAAAGTTTAAAAATGTTGAAATTCTTTTTATTTTATGAATTTTCAAATAGTTCGCAGAATTTATGTTTCACACACATATTTAACATATTATCTTGATTTTCGGAAAATTTCAATAGTTAAACAATGAAGTTGGGTCATAAATATACCAACTTTATGCATGAAACGTGCAGCTAAGAATATATGCGTACAATAAACTTAAGATCTTCTTAAAGAAACTTATTATATTTATTATATAAAAAAGGAAAACACCATATTATATTTTAGTATGCAATTTAAAGCGTTATTCTCTTAAAACAAATACAGTAAATTCTCGGAAATTAAAAGTTTAAAAGATAAAATGCCCGCATACAAAGTATTTTGACAGTGGCATTAAAAAACGCATTTAAGATTGACATTTTGGACAAAGCTCTGTTTGACTAAAGACCACAATGTGTCATTAATTAAAAGTGCTCATTTGATTAAGCGCATAAGAAGCTATAAGAGCTTGAGAATTCATAAACATTAAGCAAAAAACATTCTTATCTTCTTTTTATTATTTTTATATTCAATGATCTTGCGTTAAGCATCGACATTTTGTGTGTAGGGTATTAAAAAGTAATGACAAGACGAGATGAGATGAGATGACCGGCAAGTGCAGCTAAGCAATTTGTAAAATGAACGGGTTGTGGATGGCGAACTGTGGACTGTGGCTTGTGGATGACCGACTCCGTGTAGCCGTAGGCAGGCGTGTGGATTGTGGGCAGCTCGTGTACAACAACTATTTGGGGTGGGTACAAAGACAGAGAGGGCGAGCGAGCAAGCGAGAGAGAAGGTGAAGAAGAAGGAGAAGAGACAGAGCAGCAACAAGCACATTTCATTATCATCATCTTCATTAGAAGCTCAACTGAACACGCACACAACCACAGAGAGTGGAAGAGAGGAAGAGAAGGAGAGCGGGAGAGAGCAAGAACGTTCAGATAAGCCGAGGCTAACGCGATGTGCCGACTGCGACGGCTGCTTCTCCATTACAGCGACGTCGCGGCGCGTCTCGTCGTCGTCGCCGTCGTCGTCGCTGTCGTCGTCTTATGGCGCAGTAAAGATTTATTTTCCATAGTCGCCCCACTCGTCATCTATAAATGTACAACAGCTTCTAATGTACGAGCATTTATTTCAGTTTCTGTTTCGTTTTCTGTGTTTTGCAATAACTTTTTGTTGTTGCCTCGTTGTTGTTGCTATTGCTACTATTGCTGTTGCTGCTGTTATTGTTCTTGCTGTGCGGAAACTTTTGTTGCCCCCGTCGTCGCACTTTTGCCCATTTGACCGCAGCTAAATCATGTGACTTTTTTAGTGGTCTCCGTGCCCATTTCAATCCATTCTTCCTTCCCCCTCTCACTTACTTCTTGCCAGCAACAAGCTTAGCTCACTTTGCTCTTTGTAGTTTGTGAGTTATGCGATTTTCGGTTATTTAACAAAAAGTTCGCAACAATGCATTTCGTTGATGCTCTTTATGAGCTGAGCTGCTGAGCTTCTGAGCTGAGCTGCTGAGACGCAGTTTGCCAAATGATTGCACCAAAAACTTAAGTGGGGGGAACTTTTTTGAAGCCATTCAAATCGAAAGAATAACGAACTGAAGGGAAGAGAAGCAGAGAGCTTAGCTTAATGTAAGTGAAATGAAATGAGCTGTGAATACTCAGAGCAGCTGGAAAACATTTTAGTTATTAGCAAAATTTATCAAAAGAAATTGATGTGTTGGGTATCATAAAAATTAAGAGAATTTAGAGAACTTTTTAGAAATTCCTGTTGCCATATGAAATACAATTTAAAAAGAAAATGATTCAGCAGCTTAATGAGAATGGTATTAAAACTTGCAATTAAGTTTTTACATCATTTTTAAAAGTGTTCAAAACGAGTAACTGAATTTTAATAAATAAATTGAGGTAAACACTTAGTGGCAAAGTTATTTTATTTAATATATTATTATATTAAATAAATAAAATGCATTCTTTAAATAATTTTCCATATTTCTTAGATAAATTGTTATTTATTTAGCTTGATTAATGAATAAATTTTAAGATGTATTCATTTCTTAAATAATTTTCAATATTTCTTTGCTTATATTGTTATTTATTCAACTCTATTTGTAAATTTATAGAGTATCTCAGATTTACTTCATTTATTTATATTTCAAAATTTAATTCTTAAACATTTGTAATATTTCTTTGCTTGAATTCATATTTATTTAATTTGAAGAACTTTTATAATTTATTAATAGTTTCAAATTTCGCGAAATTTGTTTGCAAAATTATACTCCCTAAAAGTTCATTACAGGGTATTTAATATTCCGCAGAATACGTGTATAAAAGCCGTTTCATAATTGCCAAAGTTTTTTTTATCGTTATTCTCAAGAAGCGACAATCGATTGACATCCACATTTCAATCGACAAATTTTCGGCGAGTTTGCAAACAAACAAAAGCAAAGACATTATTGTCACCTAATTGCTTTATTAAGTTACAAATCAAGTGAATCGCATTAGCAGCCAACTAATAATAACTAATTAATTGAGCAAATGGATGCGAGTGACAACAACAGCAATAACAACAACAACAACAGAGCCGAGAATTTAATGGGGAAACAAGGAGACAACTTTTGGTCAGACAACTGAATGAATGGTCATCAATTGTTGTTGTTGTTGTTGTTGCTAGAAAATTCATATGCAGTCGAGAGAAGTCGTAACAGTTGCCTGGCGACGCTTAAGGGGGAAATGGATGAAAAACGAATATGGTAATAAATGAGAGATGATATAACAATAAACGGTTGGCAATGGCAACGAACAACTTGTGTGTGGATTAAGAATCAATCGATCTACTGATTTCTCGCAAAGCTAACAGATATAATCTCATATGGCGACAAAGAAAGTTATTGTATTGAACAGCAGATGAGGATGGCAATCATCAGAGCAGAGCAGCAGAGCAGCAAAGCAGCAATCGGCAATCGGCAAATCGAATGCCAATTCAATGAAATATAACGCCATCGAGCATTGAGCATCGAGATGTGGCTAAAACTGGCTGCTCGAAGGCTTGGCTGGCTTTCTGACTCGATGCTTGTCTTCTCTTGGCTTGGCGACCAGCTGTTGTTGGCCTTGGTCAAGCTGTTTATGCTGAAAGTAGAATTATATGTATGCAAAAGCCAGTTGACAAAACTCAGCATCGAACACTTTGGCCTGACTTTGAGTGTCAGAGAATCTTCGGGTAATTATTATACTCTGCTCATGGAAAGCGACATCAGCTCAGTCAGCAAGTTCAGCACATATTTTTCTTTTTCTTTTGTGATTAATAATGTGGCTATAAACATGGGCTTTACTAGTATGCTACTGTTTTGCCAGCAGTTTATTTAATCGCCAAAATATATTTAAATTTAACTCTTTAACATAACTAATAGACTTGTTTTATCAGCAGTTTAGGGCTATAAAATATATTACATAACATTAATTAAAAGCTGAAATTAGTTAAATTGTTATTTCCTTAAAATATATTGACTAATATTAATGAAATACAGAAATTTGTTGGCATTTTTTTCTTTAATATAGATTTCAAACAAATTAATGATACGATAATAAGTCGACTTTTTATGCTATTAAATATGTTGCCTTAAATTAGTTGAAATCAAAAATTTTTTCAACTTTTCTCCTTTAAAATTAGTAAACTCGTAGAATTTATTGACATTTTTTGCATCAAAATTGATTGCATAAAATTAATTATTTACGATAAATAGTAGACTTTTTCTGCTATAAACTGTGTTGGTTAAAATTATTAAAATTCAAAAATAAGTTTGGGTTTTCTGCTTTAAAATATAATTACATATAAATTGTAAAATACTAAAATTTGTTGACATTTTCTGCTTTAAAATTCATTGAATATAATAAACGAAATACAATATTTAATTGACTTTCTCTGCTTTAAAATATTACAATTAATTAAAGAAAAGCAGCTCATATAAATATCAGCAACTGAACTATTGCGCTTTCTGTTAATTAAAATGGCTTCAGAGAATTAAAGGAAAAGTGAAAAAATAGAAAACTTTGCAAAACATAAAAAATGTGCTTTAGAATTTGAGTTTATTTTAGTTGTTTTAATATAATTATATATTTTATGATATATGCTTTATGTATTATTATCATTATAGAATAAGTAACATGTTTTTATTCATATTCTTTTCCACCATCTTTTAGTTATATTAAGCAGCGAAAAGCTTCAACTTAATATTTAAGTGCTATAATTAGCATGATTCAATTTTTTCATCTTATTCTTGATTAAATGGTGAATCATATAAGCAGCTAATTTATCAGAAAGAAGCTTCAAATTTTTATGCCCAATTTTCAGGTGTTATCATTGCCATATTCTTATTCTTTTCCATCATCATTGAATAATATTAAAAAGCCAATTTTATGGCTAATATTCAGCTGTTTTTGTTGCCATCAAACATAATATTCTGCTATTCTTTACATTTCACTTTCTTGCCTTCAAAAGTACTTTTGTATTTTCAAGTATCTAAGGCCGACTTTCACCCAAACTTTTTTTCCTGAGTATTATGATGTCAAATAAAGTTGTTATGAAGTGCAAATTTGTTGAACAAAACGCTTTAGTTCCCCAGATAGCACATGTGTCTGCTAGTGTATACAAATTGGCATGGTAAAAAATAAAAAGAGAAAAAAAAAAAAACTGTATCGTTTTGTGTTTTCTGTTTTTGTGTGTGGGGCTGTTATGAATGCATATTTCAAGCTTAATCCCAAAGTGGCAAAACGAGAATGTCGCCGGTTAATGTTGCAGCAGCAACAGTAGAGAGCAAAGAGGTTAAGCGACTTTTGGCAACGCCAGAGTTGAAGCCATCATTGTGGCAACAACAACAACTAAGTGAAGTGCTCTGGTTAACTGGTTTGGCATAGGAGCCACAGCTTCTTTAATCGAGTTCATCATTGTTCATTATTGTCGCCACGGCTGCTATGATTCAAGTGTTTAATTTTATGCCGCCTGCTGCTGTTGCTGCTGCTCAGTTCCTTCGGTTCATATGCATGATTAAGAGGCGACCGTCGAAGGTCAACAAGTGCCAAGGAATTGGCTTCAAACTGGACGCGAGACACAATCCACAATCTTCGATGGAAATTTTAATAACTGCACAAGGTCAACCAGGAAGCAAAGCAGCCACAGCAACCACTTGTGGTTTTTGGCCAACAACAACACACATTTTTTTTGTTTGTTTGTTGCTGCTGTGCCTTTCATTTCCAACGCACACTCAATGAACTGGCAATTCTTAAGGCAATAATAAAATCATCAAATTTACGCACTTCAACAGAGCAGATCAAAGACGAAAGTTAAAAGTTATGCCCGCAGGTCGAAAGGAAGCAGCTTTGTTCTAATCATCATAAAAAGAAAGAGAGAGAGAGAGAGAGCGAGAGAAAATGGCCAGTGGACAATGCGGCGAATGCGCAATGTTTTGTTTGAAATTCTAGATGTTGGGAAATTCATTTGGTAGCAGCACAGACAAAACACAATAGCAATAAGAACACACACACACACACAAGATTCGACTTCAATTGTCAACCGCATGACAGTTTGTTGCTGTGGCAATTGCATGTCACATTTTCGTTTGCATGCGAAACAGAATAGAAAAAAAACAACAAATAAACCTAAAGTTGAAATCCACAAAACTTGAAAAGTTTTCGATTACTATGAGCTGAGCACTGAGCTGGGATGTGGAAAATGGAAATGAGGGGTGTATAGGATTGACATACAAATTAGCAGGTTGTGGCTGAAGCAACAGTCAAAGCAGTGAAGCTAAAGCTAAAGCTTCAGCTTTTGTCCTAACTGCCTAGACTGACATTTCAAGTTCAGCTGGCATTTGTATCTGTTTTGCCATCAACAAAAACAAAACAAAACGAAGCGAAAAAAAAACTGCGCTGCAATGCAAGTAATTGCCGTGCAAGTTGATTTCAAGTGCATACACAAATTACCAATGCAAATACAACAACAACAACAACAGCTCACTAATAGTAGGCATATTGAGTCACCAGCGCTCCATGACATGGCCTGCCACAAATTCAATGCCAACGGATACAGATACAGATACAGATACAGATACAGATACTCGTTGTCGCACATAGATGGGCTTAAATACAAGTACGCGCGAAAACAAAAACAAAAACAACAACACACAAAAATCGTGCAAATTGTATTTGCTTTAGAGCAGTCGCTACAAATACTAAAAGATATCATTCAGTCCGTCAGTCCGTCAGCCAGTCAGTCATTGAGTTAGCAAACGAGTTAACCAGTTAATAGCTAAAGATACAGATACAGATACGGAGATATTGAGGCACAGATACAAAGTGTTTAACCGTGATGTGCTGAGAGAACTTGAAAACATTTTCACACTTTGCCGTTTTGCATAATTGATGCCCCAACATGCTTGATGTCTCATGTCTCCGTTGTTTGATGCCCGATGTCGATGTCTGATGTCTGATGTCAATGTCTAATGTCGTTGTTAATGCTAATGTTAGTGTTAATGTTCGAGCTGATGATCATTTTGTTCACTTGATGATGCTTGAGAGCCCGGTCCATTGATTGCGTCAGTCTGTGTTGGTCTATATAATACAATAGACGAATGATTAACGACCTGCGTCTGACTCCTTTGAACAGTTGCCATCAAGAACTTTTATGGCAGGATTTAATGCTTGCAGCATAAGAAGCAAAGTGTATTGAGAGCCTCTGAATAGAATATGATTATCACAGCTTGATAATACGTACTCGAATTTAAATATTTTAATCGAAAATCATTAATAAATTTGCCATTAATTGCATTTAATGGGCATCGAGCATATTGGAGCGCATTTAAACCAGTTTCCAAGCTTGCTTCTGTTGAGCTTAACTACGTATTGTATGCTAAAAATATTACAAATTATTTTATTTATTGAGCATTGTCTTGAATCCACAATAGTTTGCATATGAATGCAGCATCTCTATCATTTATTGTTTGAATGTATTTTAAATACAATTATAAGCATTTTGCACACACATAATTTGCTTAATCTTTTAATGTTAATATAGAGAAATTGTTTTAAATATATACAATATATATTCAATTGTTTTACACAACTATATTGTGGTTGTCTATTCATAAGTAGCTCAAAAGAAAGTAGCTTTTCACTTCAACTAAACTTAAGTAATTTAACTTAATAAAAAAAAAAGTTAGCATATTAATGCAACATAAATATGATTTGTACTTGAATGTATTTAAAATACAATGTGGTAGCACGAAATTTACTTAATATTTATACCCACTACCCATAAAATAATAACAATAGTTTTTATGATTCCTGAAAATTGTAAAAGTTTTTAAAGAAATACTTTTGTATGCAAAAAATAACAAGTAAGAAAGTTACAGTCGAGTGTGCTCGACTGTGAGATACACGCTACCCTTTTTATACCCGCTACCCATAGGGTAGAAGGGTATTATAACTTTGTGCCGGCAGGAAATGTAGAAGGAGGCATCTCCGACCCTATAAAGTATATATATTCTTGATCAGCGTCAACAGCCGAGACGATCTAGCCATGTCCGTCTGTCCGTCTGTGTGTCTGTCCGTCTGTCCGTCTGTCCGTATGAAACACTGGATCTCAGAGACTATAAGAGATAGAGCTATAATTTTTTTTCGACAGCATTTGTTATGTTTGCACGAAGATCAAGTTTGTTTCAAATTTTTGCCACGCCCACTTCCGCCCCCGCAAATCAAAAAAATCTAATAACAAGCGTAATTTTACGAATTTTGGTATATATAATAACTACTATAGTAGTTATGATTCCTGAAAATTTGGTTGCGATCAGATAAAAATTGTCGAAGTTATTAAAGAAATACTTTTGTATGGGCATAAACGCCTACTTACTAGGGCTCTTAGTTGCTTTGTCTGACAATCTGGTATATTGTGCCGTCTATGGTATATTTTGAATGCAGTACTATGTCGATATACCAAATATACCATTTGGTATATTTTTTTAGTATTTTTGCAGTATATTCGGTATATTTTGAGAAAATACCGCAAAATATGTTTCTTTTATTCAAAACGGGTAGCGGGTATCTCACAGTCGAGTACACTCGACTGTAGCTTTCTTACTTGTTTAATAATGGCAATATATTGGGGTATCATTTTCAAAATATACCGAAAATACTAAGAAAATACTGAAAATATGTATCAATGTATCAGATTGTCGGCCAAAGCAACTATGTTAAGAGCCCTAGTAAGTAGGCGTTTTTGCCCATACAAATTTTATCTGATCGCAACTAAATTTTCAGGAATCATAACTACTATAGTAATTATTGTATATACTAAATTTCGTAACTCTTGCTTCACAATTACGCTTGTCACTCGATTTTTTTGATTTACGGGGGCGGAAGTGAGCGTTGCAAAATATTGAATTAAACTTGATCTGCGTGCAAACATAACAAATGCTGTCGAAATAAAAAATTAGAGCTCTATCTCTTATAGTCTCTGAGATCCAGTGTTTCATACGGACAGACGGACATGGCTAGATCGTTTCGGCTGTTGACGCTGATCAAGAATACCTGTTACATACATTTCCTGCCGGCACAAAGTTATAAAACCCTATGGGTAGCGGGTATAAAAACGCCTACATTTCTTGGAATTTTTGTTTTTTTGGCTAACAATCTGTTATATTTTGCGCAATATGGTATATTTTGAATGTAGCAATCTATCAATGTACCGATAGTACATTATTATTTTTGCGGTATATAAATTTGGTATATTTTAAAGTTAAAACCACACTGTTTTGCCTTCACAGTCGAACACTCTCGACTGTAGCTTTCTCACTTGATTAATATTAATACTCAGAAATTATTCCACATTTTCACAAAATATATTTAGTTGCTTTACATAACTATCTTTCGGTCTGCTATTGATAATCAGCTAGAAAGGAAACAGCTTTTCGCTTTGGCTGAGCTTAATTAACAAAATTAAGACAATTTCGAGTAATCAGCAATTGCTGTCGACATTTTGACGACGGCTTAAGATGGAAGTGTAAAACTGGCATCCAAAATTTATGAGTTGTGAATACATATGAATCTACATTTCTATGTATATATGTATATGTATATGCAGCTGTGTCAGCTTTGTCTGCAGACAGACTGAGAGACCGAGATGACACCAGACTGATATGATATGTATGTAGATATTTCTGCTGAAGAGCCAAAAGAGCTTCAGGCCGAGACACGATTATCCAATGGAAGTTGTGTGTCGTCGGGGCGCTAATGTTATTGTGCTCAGTTATAAACAAACAAATGGCCACTGGACATTTAAATGAATTTATGCAAATGCAAAAACAGCAGCACAGCAACAAATGATTGACATAAATTACACAAAAATGGCCGGCAGCAGACATAAAAATAACAAGAAGAATAAGACACAAAAACAAATTGACTTTCTTATGAGTAATAAGCATATATTAAATCATTGCAACTGCGTCAGAGAGTCAGAGCTCATAGTAGCTCATAAATTGTAGCTCTCTCTAGAAAATTGGCTGCAAAAATTGATCCGCAACTTTGGCCCCAAAACGTGGCGCCATTTACCATTTAGCTAGCTAGTATTTTGTTCGCTGCCAGTTGCCAGTTGCCAGTTGCCATTTGCCATCGTAATTGCATGGCACTTAGTTAGTTCAAAGCTAGTGTCGGCTCGCTTGAAACGTGCTTAATGGATATGCTTAATTGCCATAAATACACACACACAAAGTGACAGAGACAAAAGAGTGAAAGAGCGAAAGAGAGCGAGCGAACATGCAGTTCACACTTCATTTGCTATTTGCATATAAATCTGTTCACCAGCAGATTGCATATAATTAAAATAATAATGAAAATCTTGTTGGTTCTAATCAAGCTGCAAACACACAAAATAGAAATACGCTTAAATGTTCGACTTGAGCTTGAGCTTGAGTTGGATAAATCTCCCACGTTCTCAATTGGACTTAAGACGCGCGGGGTTCCCAAAAGAGAGCCAAGGCTCCAAGAGTGTGCTCTTGTGCACTGGCCCGTTAAATGGGTCATTTGCAGTGGTTTGTCAAAGACAAAGCTGTGGTTGTCGTTGTCGATGCCGTTGCTGCTGGTAACGCGCCCCGCCTCAAGAGAAGTAAAACACGTTGACAATGACAACAATTGTAAAGCAGGCAGCAGGCAGCATGAAGACAAGCAGACAAGCAGACATCAGATAGCAGACAGAAGACAGCTAACCGTCAGCCAGCAGGCAGACCAACAAACAAAATCTATCTGTCCGTCCATCCAACCATCCATCAGCGGGTTTGGCCAAGACAACGCCGCAATTTTAAATGACCAAATTCGTATCGTGGTTTGTACTTGAAAACCCCAAAACTGGTAAACGAAATGCGATATACATACATACATACAGCGATGCCAACACAGATACAGCTACCAGATAGAAATACAGAAAGAGATACAGATACAGCAGCAAGTACAATTGATAAACACAAGAACTGAACTTAACTCAACAGCCTGGCCAGCTGTCAACCAACTGGCAAAATGAAATGAAAATGAAACCAATTTTTTTCGTATGCTTTTTTCTCCCTTTTTGCTAAAATATGTAGCCATAAAATTGGTTTGGGTATATTAAATTGAAAGCAATAAATAAAGTGTACATATAAATTAAACCACAATTCGATTTCGAGCAAATGCAAGTAAACAACAACAAAAAAAGGTTTAGCCGCAATCAAGTTAACATTTTAGACACACACGAAAATGAAAAGAGAAATGCGCTGCAACCAAAAGTTAATGTAATGAATTAATCAATATATGAGCGAAAACTGTAAAAAGCAGCTATTGAGGATAAAAAAAGATGACGATTTAATACACTTTTTAATAGTTTTCAAAAGAGTAGAAAAACTCGATTTAATTACTTTTCCTTAAATATAAAAAAGGTTGAAATACAAATACATGTGTATTTACATTTTACAAACTGTAATAAGAAATTTTTGATGTTAGAATATGACAACTTAATACATTTAATTTAAACTTTCTTTGAATACAAATATAGCTAGAAACTAGAAACACTTAAATAGTCTGACAAAAAGCAGAAAAATTTTAATATCAATACTCTTTTTGACTACAAATATAGGTTTACATTTACATATATATAATTTTATTAAAGTTTGAATACTTTTCGAACAAAAAAAATAAGCTTGTTAAACTCCATTTACGAGTAAATATCTCATCAACATTATTTACGACAAATTAACACTTAAATACTATTAACAAGATTCTTGCACTGCCTGAACTTGGCTCAACAAAAAGTTGTAAAGTCAAAGCCCACTTGAAAACATGTGGATACATTTTTCATTAATTTAAGCATCCACCATAAAGAAACTCTTAATCGATTCAGTCATTCAAGACGTTGAAAACGTTGAAGAGACAAGTTCTGTGGGGTGCCAAAGCTAAGCGAAGCCATGCCATGATGGCATAGTTAGATAGATGGATTGCCGTGTGTGGCTTTTATTGTTTGGTAAACGTTAACGTTTGGAGATTTGTCAAGTTTTCCACGCACTCACAATTACTCAATCTTCGGCTACAGACATGGGCATGAATTGATGCAGTCAAAATCCGACTCGCAAGTGCTTGTCAGTCCACCCCATTTACGGATTCTACAATGCCAAAAGACCAAAAAAAAAAAGCAGAAACGAAACAAATAAAATACAAAAAATAAGAAGAAGGAAAAAACAAGAAATTCTTTTGCTGGTTTCATATTGTATTTTATATATTTATTTTGTAGCGTTTAACTGCCGAAATGCCGCAAAAAAAATACAAAATAAAACACGATCAAGGCTAACTGAAGTGAGGCGATGGCGCTGCTTCAATACTTGTTGTTCTTCTTCGGATCTTTCGCTTGTATGGATCTTGTTTGCCCGAGTGCTCAAGCGAGCGAGCGAGCGAGCGACACAAGCTGGAAAACATTTCTTAGCACCACAGCAGACAAAAACCCATTTTGGTGGCGTGGCGTGGCGTGGCGTGGCAAACAAGTGCAAATCGGCAGTTCTTAGCGTCGTATTAAATTAGTCGAATTTTGTGTGTATATTTATTTATGCAAATTTTCACGCTCTCTGCTGCAGAACATGTGGTTTTCTGGTTATCGAGACGGGTTTATGTTGCGTATACGCAACATGAGCTAAAATCATTTCGATTCCGATTTCGAATTTGAATTTCGACTGCGAGTTCTGTTCGTTGCTGTGCATTTGCTGTGTTAGCTACTTTAATAATTGCCACGCATTAGTCGCGCCAAACTCAAGGTCTAACTTTTTTGCACTTCTAATGGCTAGCTGAGAGTTGAGTCGAGTGGAGTCGAGTGGAGTGGAGTGGAGTGTAGGGGAGGAAGGCACCTGACGACATCGCTGTGGCTGCTGCCAAAGTCATGTCATGTGAAATAATTGCAATTTACGCTTCGCAGCCAACGGGCAGCAGCAGCAACAGTCAAACAAACAAACAAACAAATGGACAGACAGACAGATAGAGAGAGAGAGAGAGAGAGAGAGAGAGAGAGAGCGACACAATTGTCGGCGGCCGTTCTGGGCGAATACAGAACGTAGAACCCATGATGATGACGATGATCTCAGCATGCACAAACTGCATGAAAAGCAGCCATCAATGTGCACAGTGTACAAAGTCGGACAGAGTGTGAGCCACTCAAATTATCTCTCTCTCTCTCTCTCTCTCTCTCTCTCTCTCTCTATCTCTATCTCACAAAGCTCTGTGTGCTCTGGGCCCGGATTGCATAACGTTGCGCTGTAATGAAGCGTCAATCTGCGTCGCAACCAAGTCCACAAAGAGACCGGAATCGGCTGAGTGGAAGCGCTCGTTGTGTGAATATTTCATGGTCACCCATACAAGCACACATCTGCTCTCTCCCTCTCGCTCTCGCTCTCTCTGTTGCTCTGTTCCTATGTTTGTGAAAATATTCGCTTTGTAAGCGAACTGAAAACAACAACCAAACCCAAACGGCAAGCAAAAACTAACAACATCCCAACAACATTGCTATTGTAAACTTTTGCAACTGCAACAGAGAGAAAACACACACCAAAAAATGGCAAAAGGCAACACAGAGCAAAAGGATAAATACCCTTTAAAAAGGCATTCGAAAAAAGGAATTTACTACCTAAAGCCCGGCTTAATTTGCAGTAAACTTAGAGAATAACTTCGTGTGCATCACTTTTGAGTTACGGCACATTAAACTGGCAAAATTGCAAAGCACAAAATGGTCGGCTGAAAATAATGCAATTGGTTTTCAGTCTAGGTGATTTCCCTTTTTTCTCACAATTGTTGGAGCAGAAATACATATGCAAACGTATGCCTACTGCAGTAGAATGTTTTTGCTGTGGTATTAACCGCAAACTTTACACTGTGCATTAAATTAAATTACATTTAGAAATGGCTTCAATTAAATGTTGTGCAACTTTAAAAAGCAGTTAGCGAGTTGCCAGTTAATTAAAATATTTCTGAATTTACTATTAGTGAACTTTTTCTGAGTTCATAAATTTAAAAAGAATTCAATAAAAATTCGACAATAGAAAATTCACATTTAAAAGTAAATCCTAAAGTACTTTAATCTATAGAAAAATACTTAATCTAGTTGTAAAATACGTTGAATTTATGAAGGCGCGTAGCCAGTTAATTTAAGCCAGATAAAGCTTCAAATTAAAATAGTTCTGAATTTAATATTAGTGTAATTAATTACTATTTATCACTATAAACTATTTTTTACATATTTCGAAAGTAATCTTTAAAAATTCTTAGATAGAAAAATTACATTTAAAGTTAAAATCAGGTAAACCCAAAAGTCCTTTAAGCTGTGAAGAATATTCTTAACCTAAATAGTTAGCTGGTATCTCAAAATGAAGCACACTCGACTGTCAGGAAGTCAGGGAAATAAAAAAGTGCTTTAAAACATTCACACATTTAATTATTTAAATAAATAAATGCAATAAATGGCCGCTGGTTAAATTTTCATGCAAGTGAATTCTCTTTAAAATTACATTCTATCGACAACAATTAAAATGTGGAATAATTATTTACCTGTTTTTTCCCCATTTGTTTTTACAGCAATTTTCAAATGGTGTGAATTCAAATGCAAATATTTAAACTCGACAGCGCACACACACGTAGAGAAAATCATCTAAATGTGTGAATGCAGTTACAGTTGCAAACAGAATAAAATATACCATAACATATATATAGAGAAAGAGAGCGAAAACGTTTGCCAAAAAATGGTTGCCATGAAAATCGTGTTATACATGGTTATTTTGTGTGGCAAAATGTAACGGCATTTGGGCTGCCAACATACATATGTGGAAAATGAAATTGCGTGTAAATGTCGAGTACATAGTATTTTATTGCATTATTTGTTTGTAAGAACAAAACTCGAGCTCGACATCGCAACATGGTGCGTATGAGTAATGCGAGAACATTTGGGTGTTAATTTCTATCTTCACACTCTTTCAATGGAAGTGCAACTGAGTCAGCATTGGAATGGCACAAACTGGCACCAAAAACTAAAAAAAAATAAACTAAAACCGGCATAGAATATGCAGCTTCCAATTACCTAGCGCAAATAATTTACAGCGCAGCATTAGTCACCTGTTTCTTGATGGGTACTATGGGGCGTATACGTACATATTTTCCATGCCATTGTTATGCAGTCTGTCTGTCCGATTGTTTTGTTCGCTCGCTTGTGTGTGGGCGCATTCGTGAGAACCTAGACCATAGCAGGGCAGAACTCATTAAATTCCACTGTCAGCTACATTTTATAACCAATAATTACACCGAAGAGTGTGAGAGAGAGAGAGCGAGAGAGCAGCAACGATCGTTAAATTTATTTGATTTTTTATTAGAGTAGCGAACGATGCAACAAGCTACACAAGTTTCCAGCGACCTTGAACTTGATATTAGATGCAACCACACAAACACTCCTCGCCGCTGTGCAAAACCGGTTTTTGTTGGTATTGTATTGTTGAATTGTCTTTAGGCCGGGCCAGAGAAACCGACAGAGACCGACTGAGTGGCTAAGGGACTGCAATAATACGAGCATCTAGTCAAGTGCACACTCAACAAACACACACACACACGCACACAAGTCTGTGATCCACTCACGTCAGCTCTCTTCAGCTCGAGTCATCAAAATTGAATTTAAAGATACTTTATGGTTTGGCCAAAGTAACTTCTCCAACTGCTTCAGCTTGAACTCCTGCTTTACTGTTTCTGTTGCTTCGTCTTCTCTTCTGCTGAGTCATATCAAAGAGGCAATGCCAAATATTTGGCTGGTTATGTGCGTTTAGCCAAAGTAAACAGTTTGCCCAGGATCTGCTTAGGCTTAGGTTTCCCTTTAAGAGTCTCCGTCTCCGTCTCTGCATGTGTGCTCAAGTGTATACAAATATGTAAATCTATCTGTGTGGGTTGCCCTTCCAAAAGGGCACACAAATACGAGTCTAGATAAACTTGACTTCGCCCCGTTGATGTTGTTGTTGTTGCTATCTTTTGGGATAGGTTCCAACAATGATTGGACTGCTTTGTTGCTCTCCAGGGCTGGAGTTGGAGTAACCAAATGTCAAGTGCTGGCAACGGTTGGCATGCTACAAATTGTGAAGCAGTGAAAGTGACCTTTCAACCAAAAAAACCAACACACACACTTTTTTGAGTAGCTTCCATTTCAATTGCCATGTCAACGCAAAAGTTTCGACAGCGTAATTGTACAGTAAATTGCCTCAAGGAGCTGCAATTAATTTGCATGCACTGTGAAGTATTTATGCTATATAATTTATGGTTTCATTTCATACACGAGACTTTTGAGGAAGCAAAGAATTTAAGGGATTTTATTATAATAATATTATGAATACTTTAACTTCTTCAGATTTAAATTAAATGAAGAATATAAAGGATAACACAACTTTATTAATATATTACCTTCTTCATATTAAAATACAATTATCGTCAAAGGAAATACATTGCAAATTAAGCAATTAAATAAATATAATTAGCCATTTCTTATGAGCAGAAATAAGTTAAAAACGTGTTTATACATTATTTCAACTTCTCAGTATTAAATTATTCATTTACAACTAATTAAAAACCGCAGCATCTATTAAAAGTCGATTAGTTATAATTTAATATGTATTGTTTGATTAAAGTTAATGCTTATATATTTTAAACTGGGCTGTCTTACAAATTGCATTAGCTACACGGACACAATTCGTTGATTGCATCACATAAAGTTTCATTTATTTTCAAGTCTATTAAACAAACAAAAAGTTTTGCCAATAGTTGTGCTCTTCTTAAAGTTCATACTTTTTCGACTGGCAAATTGTTAAAAGTTTTTGCTGTGACAGGTGCTGACACGTGCTTGAGTTTAGCACATAAAATAGTTGCTAAAATTAAATTAATTATAGTGTGCGCTCTGCATTTTTGCACTTCAACTTTGCAACTAAACTAAAGACTACACTTAAGTAATACAATGTATAGCAAATAGTTGTGAAAATTGATATAGACATCATCATGGCTGGCAGTAAATATTTAAAGGTGAAATATTGAGTGAATGTTCCGTCAGAAGACAGCGACTGGCATGGCCAACAATAAATTAAATACAAATTATACATTGATGCCGCTGTCGCTGTACAATTTATATTTAATTAAGGCTTATTGCGACATTTCGGGTGGGTGGTTGAAGAGACCGATGGACAGACAGACAGACGGACAGACGGATGGCTGACCGTCTGTGCGGTCGTTGATGCGCCTTTAAGAACAATGCGAGAATTAATCATTGGCGAATTAATGCCGATGCTGATGGAGACGCAGTTGACATTGCCGAAGAGAAAGACAGAGAGAGAGAGAGCGAACAAGTGATCGCATAATGCTTATATACGAGCACGGGCTTGTATTCTGTCAGCTACTTGTGGCTATTCTTTATTAACCAAGCCTATTGTTTATTAACGCTGCACTTGGGCGCTGCAACGAGTCGTATAATTTCGTTTAAATTATTGCCAATAATCACATAAATGACAATGATGATGATGACGATGATGATAATATGCATTGCGTGCCACGAGAAAAATGAAATGACCGACGACGCATCATTAAAAAGTGAGAGAGAAAAAATGAAAAGAAATCTGACATTGATGGAAAATGCAGTTCATATGTGCTTCGCGACACATTTCACAATTTCCCCCTTTTTGTCACTTAGAAAATGTATTTTATGTCGTTTCATTTTTGTTGCAATTTGATTTCCGCATCTTTTCACTTGATTCTTTGTGACAAACTGCTGCAGTTGAGTGAACCATGGGATGCAGCATCAAGGTGGCAAATAGCTACACTGCATGACAGTTAACATCGCAATAAACTCGACAAACTACTTACTGCAATTCTCGAACTTGATTTTCATGGCATTCGAAGATTCCAGTTATGGAATATGCGTAAAATGTTTGCAGCTCTTATCGCTCGCATTTGTCAACTATTCTAAATTTACAAATGTGCTCAGCTTTAACAGAAAATAATACTCAAATTAACTCAGCCTTAGTTGTTTTGCTTGACAACCTGACATATTTTTTGCTCTGATTTGAAATGTAATAGTATATCGATATACCAAAAGTAGAATTCGGTTTATTTTAGTATATTTAAGTGTATAATTTATATATAACATATATTAAGAATAATAACACAAGGATTTCACTTAATATCTCTGTGGTATATTTGAAATGTAATAGTATATCGATATACCAAAAATAGAATTCAGTATATTTTCGATTTTTTTTCGTTTATAAATGAAGTATATTTTAAGAATATTATCTCAGGGTTTTCGCTTAATTTCTCTTTTGTATATTTTAAATGTAATATTATAGTATATAGACATACCAAGTAAGTCAGTATATAAATTAGGTATATTTTAAGAATTACACCGCACGGTTTTCGCCTTACTCGTATTGAAAATGGGTAGCGTGTATCTCACGCTCGACTCTAGACTTTCATAGTTGATTTAGAATACCAAAAAACAAGATAGCTTGTATGATGAAAATGCTAAGACTTTAATCGAAATTCTTTAATTATAAAAATACATAGATAAATAGATTTAAAGTTAATATAATTTAAAGCAATCATAAATGCTATATTAAAATATTCACGCATTTTAAAATGATTCTGGCATGAGATCATTAGTTCGAAAATTACATTTTCAATGCACTCTCAAAACATTTCCATTACATTGACTCAAGCCGTCTGATAAGAGCTCCAATTTTTATTAACCTCAAGCGGTCAGCTTAAAATTTAAAATGCTGTAATCATTGCCGCTTTAGAGAGTGCTTATTACAACAAGCATTAGCTGAGAAGGTCACAAAGAACTTGTGTTGATATTTCCATTACGATTAGGACTATTAAAAACCATCAAAAAGAAAACAACTTGTGTGTGACACACATTTCTTCTGCTTCTGAAATGAAAATGTGTTCGAGTGCTCGAAATAGCGCCAAAAAGTAGAAAGAAAGAAAGAAAGAAAGAAGCTTGGCGGGGGCGAGAGACGGAAATATGAAAATAAACAAATTCCATGACAATGACCTCCTAAGCAGATAAATTGAGTTAAACACGAGTGAAATGAGCAAACATTTAAAACAAATGCCGACAAATAGACGAATCTACATATATACAAGAAAATACGGTAGAGTAAGCAATGAGTAAATACTATACATAGATAGTATATAAATACTACTACTATATCATATTTTTTGATCTATATTTGTTTGTTATAGTCAAACAAGTCGCGGCAAGTTCACTGCACGGAAATAACAAAACAAAAAATCGAAAAATACAACAACACCAAGAGAATGTGAGTGCATAGAGCGAAATCAAAAGCAAAGCGAAATAATATTAATAAGCAAATATAAATAAATAATACAATAATACAATTTTGAAAACGTCATCGTTGTGTGTGGGCGCCAGCTGATTAATTAAAACGCGACACAAACTGTCACAAGTGCAAGCGAGCCGCCAAAGTGTGTGCGGGCGGGGGAATGAGAGAGCGCCAGACAGAAAGAGAGAGAGAGAGAAAGCAAGCGCTAGAAAACATAGCGAGTGATGCCTCAAGTAGGGAAGATTAAATACCCTACATATATAGTATAAGTGCGACAAGAGTTTGATGAAAAGCATGTTCATATATTTTAATTTTCTAATATATATGTTATATAGTTAACAATATTGATTGTAATATTGTTATTTAATAATTAAGTAATTTAAAAACAAGTAAATATACCTGCTACCCATTTTGAATAATAGCAAAAAAGTGTGGTATTATTCATAAAATATACCGAATAATATACCGTAAAATACAAAATTAAACCAAAGGCTGTATTTGGTATATTTATATATCACTACTATCGAAATATACCATAGAGTACAAAATATTCCAAACTTTCAGTCTAAACAACTATGATTTATAGTATACAAAAATTGAGGTGTTCTAATTGAGCGAACACTTTAAATAGTAATCATAATAATAATTAATAATAAGGGGCTTTAGGGGGTAATTATTTAATATTATTATTAATTTTATTTATTTCATTTTATTTTATTTTATTTACAAATTTTTATTATTTTCAATAATAAATTACCTATTAAACTTTTTTAGTCTGTTTTAAAATTCTAATAAGTTCACAAATTGCAAATCACAGCTCAAATCTTTTTGGGAGTCATTTTTATTTGTATGAATATCGTTTATGCACTGTCAACGCTAAATAATCAATAAATTTGCCAAATAAACTGACCACTTGTTGTACTAACTAGTTGAAAGTTGAAAAGCATACACAGATCGAAGGCAGGAGTAGAGTAAAAGGTTAATTTGTCTTGCTTGGTTTGTTGTTATTATGTGTTTTTGGTCATGTCAAACCTGCTGCCAACAAACTTGCCAAAAAAAAAGCAAAACAAAAAACCAAAAAAAGTGCGAGCATGGAATACATTTTATGGACATCATCGTTAAAGTAATCAACAGTAACAGCAAGAATCATCATCAGCAGACAACGGCGACGGCAACGTCGACGACGACGACGACGACGACGTCGCATTAAAAAGACAGCAGTCGCAAGAGCCGAAAGCTGAAATAAAGTTAAAAGACTTTAACCAAATTCAAGGTCAACTTCGTTTCAATAAATTGCAAATGAAACGAAGGCGTGGTACAAACAAGGGGAGTGGGAAGCAGTGAGGGAAAAGAAGCGAGAAACAGATCTTGCATCCCCTCGGATGCATGACGCAAATGATGCCAAAGTCAAGCAGATTTACCTGTAAATGAGACGGAGACGGAGACAGAGACGGAGACGGAGACCCGACGATTTTCAAGCGAATTTTTGGCGTGTTAATAAAGATTGTCGAAAATTTAAAGAATGGCTTTGATAAAACAACAGCAACAGCAACAACAACAAGAGCAGCGAAAAGAAGAACAACTGGTATATTAAATGCCCCTCCCCTGCGATATTTCGACTGCGTTCTCAACTCGATACTCGCCCGGGTTGAATATACTGTATTCATAAGACTCGTAAAGTATGTAATTTTATTTTATTTATCCCCAAAAAGCGTATAAAGTTTCGCTTTAATTCTTGCTCTGAGCCTTTGCAGAATAACAACAAACAGAAAAGAGACAACCTGCCATAAAAAAACCCCAAAAACAAAAAAAAAATCAACATAGAACGGATATCATCAGTTGCGCACATCCCTATAAAAGCAAAAGACCTAATCAAAGCAAAAGATTTAGCATTTCACAATTTATAGATAATTAAATTTGATGACTTTGCCAGATGAACAACAGCCTCAGTACAGTACAGTTAAAATTATAACTAATTTGTATAAAAATCAGTAAGACAACAAAAAATTGTTTACTTGCATCTTTGCGTTTCTTAATAATCGCACTCCTACAATAAGAAATTATTTTTAAACTTGAGGCGAAATTAACTGTAGTCACATTTATTTTTAAATGACAGAAAAGAATGTATTTATTTTGGGTAAGCTTGGTCTCTTTTCATTTAAAAATAATGCACAAATTATGCATACAATTTGTGTTTATAATAATAAAATCACACATATATTATGCATTCAATTTGTGTTTATAACAAAATAATTCAACTTATACTTTTTGTTTTTTTTTATTAATTTTAATTTAATTTTAATATTCCTTCAAAATGTAGTCCACATTATTGCATTGATTATCTGAACGTAGAGAGTATCTCTTAGTCTCAACCTTTCTTTGATCACTCGTTTACACGCAATTGCATTTATAATCATATTTCTTAGTAATTACTGCTTAGTTGTCTCCGTCTCTCTTTGTTAATCCCTGTTCTCTCTCTCTCTCTCTCTCTCTTTTCAATTGCCTCTGCAAAAAACAAGACATCTCTGCATTCATAAAAAGCTGTATTGTATGTATATTAAGCATTTATCGAACTCTGCGCTTAATTTGTTTATTTTACCTGTTAACCAATTTATTTAACTTAAATTGTTTATATGTCGTTGGCCCAATACAATTCTGTTGTTGTGGTGGTACGATCTGAGATCTGGTCTGGTTTCTACGTCTCCTCCGGTCTGCTTGTATATTTTACGAATACTCTCCATACAAGTAAATCCATAAGCAAGCACATTTAAAATGAGCTTCGCTGCTTAAACAAGTTCAATCAACTTTGCACCGCAGCACCAACATCAAACCACAACAGCACAACACAATTGATTAATTAATAAATTATTTATCGAACAGACATTTTTTTCGGGTTTTTTTTGCTGCGCTCATACATATGATTGAGTAGTTAGCCAACCAAAAATACATAAAAGTGAAATAGAAATTATTGTAATCTGAGAATGATTTAATAAATTAGATAAATTAGTTAGTTGCTTTGGTCAATATATTTTTATTATATTAATTTTTTATTAATTTTGATTAATCTTTTTTAACCAATAACAATATTCGTATATTTGTATATCGATATATTAGTTCATTAGTTAATTAGTATATTCGTATATTGGTATATTAATGTATTGGTATATTAGTAAATTAGTATATTGGTATATTAGTATATCGGTATATTATTATTTTAGTATATTAGCATGTTAGTATATTAGTATATTTGCATTATATTACATTAGTATATTGGTATATTAGTACATTAGTATATTCGCATTATATTAAAATATTTCGTATTATAAGCACATAATTGAAATTGTTTTTAACTTATATAAATTTATTTGATTCAATACTTAATATACGTTTCCAAATTTTTTGTATCTTTGGGGTATTTCAAGATACAATCAAAATCAGTTACAGCCAAGCCCCTACTGTACCCCCTTTTGAAGATTTTCAACGACCACAGGGTATAGAATATATTTAGTAGTAACAAATTGAATGCACATGACTTGGCTGCATTCGAAGACGCTGAAGGGGTTGCTTCTGCTGCTGTGCTGAAAATCTTTAATAGTTTAACTGCGTTTGCGAAGATTGCAACTGTATGCACACAAACACACACACACACACTGATACACACACACAAACACAGAAGAATATACTATATGCACATATATTGACTGTAGCTATGAAAAACCTAAACATTTGCACTTCGTACACTTGTTAGAAACTGAGTAAGAAAGAGGCTGGCCGAAGAGCAGGTCGGCGCAAAAGGGGAGTGGCGGGAGGTAGGCAGGCAGCTGCATGGTTTATCGCAGCAACAGCAGCAGCAGCAGCCAAGCTCCTCCAATATGCACTCGAATGCCCTTCATGCACCCGCCTCCCTCCTTGAACAGCTATCCCTCTCGCACTTCTGCCTTACTACTCTGCTCAGTCGCTCTCTTTCTCTCTCTCTCTTACTCTTTCGTTCGCTCTGTCGCGCTCTTCTCGCTTGAACTGTGTCAATGGCCTTGAAATTGTTTTTGCGCCATGCGCTGCTTAGTTGATGTTCTTGTTTTTTTGTATTTACATTTGTATTTGTTGTTTTAATTGTTGTTGTTGTTGTTGTTGTTGTTGTTGCTATGGCTGTGGCTGCTCCAACAACGAGATTAGTAAAAATATGGCACTTACTTAGTGCAAGCTTTGCGCATTGTAGGTCGCCCATAAGGAAATGCAATTTAACGCCGTACCACGGTGCGTATGATTAACGTGCCTTCGCTAAACACATATGTATACAAATGTGCATAGCACATTATACATATGTATGTACATAAATGATTTGTCAATTTGTTACGAGTGCATATTGCATGCTTTGAGTCCATTAGAAGTTCTGCTTCAGTTATATGTAGGAAGTGGACAACTTTTGACTTTAGCTTTTTGTGGTTTTCCATCAATGTCATCATGAATCTGTAGCACAGAAAAAACTAATATATAATACTGCTGCACAACAAGGTCAAAGTCAACGACAACTAGCAGCTGTTCAGCGCTGCTTTTTTCCTTTAACTTTTTTTGTTGTATTATTTGTTATTATTATTATTATTTTACTGGTTTTGTTTGTCTGTTTACAGCCAAAGCTCAGATGCTGCTAATGATAATGACACCAAGCACTGGCTGATGAGTGTGTAACACCACCACAAACTCGACACTCGACACACTCATCTAACTGGCAGTGTAATTGGTTCGATTTCATTGCTTTTTCTTTTTGTACATAATTGCGAATAATATTGAACTCCATGGCATTAGTGGAGTTTTTGCTGTACTTTTAATCGTTTTATACTTGTACATAAGATTATGAGTTTAACACATATATAGTATATTAGTATACTCAATGGCATATAATATAATTGAGCATATATAGTATATATATATATATAACATATATAGTAAAAAAACATAACTCAATGCATAGAAATTCATCCCTCCACCATTAGCATAAATTTCAGTTTATGAACTGTAGTATTTTAGTATACTAGTAATTGCTTAATATCGAGCTTAGTATTTTTCAAGATTAAATTAAATTTCAGGCTGGTATTGTTCAATCTAATTTTAAATAAATGATACAACAAAATCTTAGAATACATTACAATTGTATGATTTCTTTCTCACAAGCTTAGTAATAGTAATTTTAATTAAATAAATGCATAAGAATTTCTAAATCCATAGTGAGCATAGGTTTCATTAAATACTCAACATTAAGTTTAGTATTTTTCAATATTAAATTAGATGCGTGCACTGTCTGAATCGCTTGTCTCTTTTAAATTAAACAATCAAAAAATCTATATATTTAATATTCAACTTTCTATCAATTTGTGCTGCTGCTTTAATAGGAAATCAAACGCAATGGATTTCTTCATTACGTATAGCTTATTTTATAGATATTTATATTACTCTCTGTAAGGTTTATTTGGCGCACCTTGCTAAGAACTCAGTTAGCTTCTTTCTCTGACAAATTATTAAAATTTATTCCCCAGTCAGCTGCAGTTTTATCCCATTTGTTTTTTGCAAACTGCTACCTGTCATATTCAAGTTAAGAAGCATTCTTCTACAAACAGCTTAGCTCATAATTAAGTGAAGTTAAGTTGAAGTTAATTCGAAATACAAGTGCACACAACTTTTTGGAATGAAACCACTTTTCTTTGGTAATTTTCATCATAGCATTAACGCTCTCTGATCTCCACCTGACTGCCTGACACCTGACAAAAGCGTTAAGCTCAATGTAAATACGCCATAAAAATTTCTAAAGTGCTGCAGCCCAAACCAGAGATAGAGGAAGTTAGAAAGAGAACGCGAAAGATGAAGAGAGAGATAGAGAGGTAAAGAGTGAAAGAGGAGAGCAGTTGCTGCATACTCATGGCCCTTTAAAGTCTGGACCACTTAACCGACGGACGCCTCGCCTCGGCTCGCCTCGCCTCGCCTTGCCTTGCCTCGCCTTCGGTGCAGCGCTGTTAAACCTTTGAACCCAAGTGCGCTACAGGCAGCCAGGGTTGAAAGTGAGAACTTCAGAAAAGACAAGTGCAATAACACGGGTCGCCAAAATTAAAAGATTAATCCGCGACAAGCGCGACATGCACGAAACAAGCAAATGCTCCAAGCGAACCATAAACAATGTGCGCGAGAGATGTTGATTAAAAATAATCAAATTTATACTTATTACTTTTGCTAAAGTATTTGGGAGGCCTCGTTATTTATGGGGCTGGCAAAACAACAAAAAGCAGCTTCAACAACTTGAACTTGAGCCTGTCAACACCTCAGAGTGTGTGGCTACCTTCCAGATTTGTGCGATAGCAGAGACGTTAGCATCGACATCGCTGACGCTGACGGTTCGCTCGCCAGTTGGCTGGCTGGCTGGTTAGTCTGGCTAACTAACTGCTGGCTGCTTAATTGCCAGCATCAATTACATTACTCATACGCAGTGTTTACACACAAACACACACATACTAACAGATACGTACAGTGGTTGGCCTTACGTCAGTTCGAGAAAAACTAATGTGACGTTGCAAGAAAATGCTGTTGCACTTGATGATGCCAACTAAAGATGCATTGAGAACTTCGATTTCCAGTTCACCATGGAAATTCAACGGGATGATGTTTACTGTCATTATAAAACCGAAGGCAGCACTTAGTTCTACTTAAGTAATGGAAATATATAGGTGAAGGTTTTAAGTCTTTAAATAGAAGGAAACGGATTGTGGTAAACAATTTAATATACTTATTAATTTAGAACTCTTTACATAAATTAAATTAAAGCAAATTATCATTTATCAAAGTATTACGCTTGAGTACGCTTCGTTATCATCATTTTGTATAATATTCTTACGATAAATATAATTTGTAAGCTATGAATTATATCTCACTTTGTGTTATATAAATATGAAATTTTATAGCGAAGAACTGGCCACAGAATATCTAAGTATATATCGATTTTAAAATCTCAAAAGTCTCTTATGTAACTTCTCTTGTTGACTTTCTTAAAGACATTCCTTAAATTTGGCATATGGCGATGTTGCAAACTCGTTCGCTGCACGGCATTTGTGGCATTGTGGCAAGATTTTCGATATGGCCAGATGTTGCTGTCGATGATGTTGCCGCTGACGTCGGCGCTGACGTCGGCGCTGATGACGCTGCCAGCCTTGACCTGGTTCTACTTCTGAATGGCAATTTCTTGATTCTCTCACTCTCAGTCCGCTGACCGACTTCTAACCTCTGATTTTTGTGAGACGCCTTAAGCTGAAGCTAACGTTGAAGCACTGCCTTTGCCCATTTTGTGGCAAGTTTTTTTTTGGGGGGCGCAATTCAGTGACAGATTTCAATTAGAATTTCTGCACGTTCGGGTATTTAGCGCACTCGTTGGATTGTCAACGTGGATTTAACTTTCGCGTAACAAAGCCTAATAGCCCAGAGTTGCGATGCCGACAAATTTCATCTGTCGCTTGATGAAATCCTAATTAAAAGCGCGACTTGCATTTCCCATTCACCATTCCCCAATCCCCATTTCTGCTAGCAGTTGGATTAATGCTGCCGAATCGGCAGCTGTGAGTTAACACTTTAAGCTCCGGCAACAAGCAGAAAAGTAAAGCAAAGAGAGAGAGAAAGAGAGAGTGAGGTAGAAAGGGAGGGAAAACAGAACTTGTAGGAAGCAAAAGGAGAAGCATTGTAGCAAAGACTCGTCGTTTGCCACTCGGAAGCTGTTGGACAAAACCCAATGTGCTAAAGTTTTCAATTAGGAAATTTTCTCATTTGCATTTCAAATGAATTTTGCGCTACTTGAGCTTCAGTTGTGCGTATCCTAAGTGCTTCTTATTAACATTCTGGCTTGAACTCAACTCAACGCAGTTCGAGTGCGCAACTAAAGATGGCAAATTGTCGTCCCAAATGGTTGACACATTTGTCTCCTGGCAGGCGACTAAATAAATAAATAACATTATTTATAAATGAGAGATCATATTAATACTAAATGTGAGAAATGCTGTTGATAGTATTTAATTGTATTTGTTCTATTTGCTTTCAGGACAGCGTATGAATGCAATAGAAGAAAGGAAACAAAAGAAAATGTGGCTGCCTTCTAAGGTGAGTAAATGCTTCCATATTTTGTACTCTGATTGAAATATTGATGAAACTCTTTAAGCAAAGTTTGAAAATTTAAAAGAGCAAACAGAATATTAATTTGTGTTTTTATCTAAAACATGAAAGATATTATATTAATCAGGATGAGTTTAAAATTGATCATATCATAGCGAAGAAAACCAATTCTATTTTTTGGAATGTTGATAAATTTAAAAATACTATAAGATAACAAGGCTTAAATAAAGATTCTAATTTAGTGAATCTTTTCAACTTTTCTACTCCATAACCATCGCAATCTTCTTTATGTCTCATTATCTTTTTTTTTTCAAAAGAACAATGTTATTCTAACATACACAAAATTATTAAAATGAAGCTCTACGCTCAAGAAAACATCGTTTAAATCTTAAATTTTTTGCAATTCGTAATGGCAAGTACATTTATCAGAGCCATTACTTGCATAAGCATTGATTGCAATACACTTTTTGCTCAACATTTGATTTGAAGAAATTAGTTTCTCGAGCAGTTCTCCCAGCAGTCGTCACGTCAGACAATTCTTGCAAAATCACCTCAGGGAAACAGGCAGCAGCAAGAGTAAGAGCAGCAAACGTCAGAGTTGGGCGGGTCATTCAATGGGCCAACAGAGGTTTGGTTCGATGGCAAAGCGATAGCGATTAAGGTGGCGCCCTTTGCAAGCTGAAATACGAGCAGAGGAGTAATAAATAGCATAAATAACAAACAAAGAATCAAACAATAAATCAGCAGCGAGAAAAAGAGCACAAAACAAATAATATAAATGAATTGATTCAAGCTGAATCAAACTGTAAAATGAACACATCGTATGAAGAAGAAGGCGCGTGTAGAGGAGAGCCATCGTGTTCGCTCGTGCGTGAGCACTCACGCGTGTCATTTTGGCGACAACGTGTTTATGCTGGAAGCTCAATTTCGCATTGACAGCATCATCAATGGTGCAAACGAATGGCAAAATAGACGACAACGACAACAACGACAACGACAACAACACAACGAGACACGCCAAAAGAAAAGCGCCTAACAAGCACTTTAAGCTGACGCCCGTGACAAGCTACCGAAGTGCTCCTCCATTCACAACTATGTTGTATGCTGTATGTTGTGCTATATACGTGTGTATGTATGTATGTATGTTGCCATCCCACCCACGTAGTCCTCTTAGCCTTTACTGTTTAGTCAGCCAGGCAAGCATCATCATCAGTAGTAGCATTGATGTTGTCATTATACTCATCGACATCCCTGTCATTACGCGGCACATACAAACGTTGAAACACGAAAACACTTGTCATTAACACATACATCAACACACACTCCCATTCACACACACACACACTCACACACACACACACCTATCAATTCAGTCACCAACCATGCAACGGCGCCAAAGAAACTTATAGCATCTTTTTTTTATATTTCACCGATTGCTGCTCTTCTGCTACAAAGGATGCTATGAACAATATGACAATTTTTGTTATACGGTTATTGTTCTTATGTATTGTTTTATAAATTTCTTCTTTTCCTAATTTGTTAACAGAGTTGCAAAATTTCTCTATGATTGTTGATAAAATTAAAGTTAATCTTCATCACCTTTTTTTCACTCAAACTATGTTTTAATATGGGTTTTTCGCTACAATAACAATTACCTAGAAAAGTGATAAGATATCTTAAGAAGCACAAGCAACGTCTAGTGCCTATTATTCGAATTAGATAAACTCGAATATTGCATCTTATTTTTAGCCATGCTTCTTATTTCCCTCTGATGTATTTGCATTATAATACTAACCAAGAATACAAAAATTATTAGAATATTTTACTAGGAGAAAACAGTAAACAGAATGGAATACTGAGAACTTTTCAATATTTTTATAAATATAATACTAACCAAGAATACAAGATTTAATAGAATGTACTACTAGAAGAATATAGTATACAGAATAGAATACTGAGAACTTTTCAATATTTTTCTCAATATACTAAACTTGAATTATTATAGACTTCTAAAGAATATACTAAACAGAATAGAATGGGAAATTATATACTATACAGAATAGAATACTGCAATTTTTCCAATAGTTTTATAATTATAATTTTTGCCAAGAATACTATATATTACTAAAAGAATACTACAGAGAATAGAATAAACTTGAATTATTATAGACTACTTGTAATAAAAGAATATACTATACAGAATAAAATACTGCAAATTTTCCAATATTCTTATAATTATAATTCGAGCCAAGAATACAAGATTTAGTAGTATATATTACTAGAAGAATACTACAGAAAATAGAATAAACTTGAATTATTTTAAACTACGTGCAATAATATAATATACTACATAGAATATAACAAAAAAGAATATACATATATATAATAATAGAAATTACTATACAGAATAGAACAGAAAATTATATACTATACAGAATTAAATACAGATAATTTTCCAGTTCTTTTTCTCATTATTATAGACTACTTGTTTTAACAGAGTATCGTAGATTTGTGCATCATTTCTTGTTAGCGACACAAGTTGACGACTGTGAACAGGCAAAAAAGTGCATTGTACCCAATTCCATTGACTTTTCTAGAGTTTGCGACAATAAATCCTCAACTTGCAGCTCTTAGTAAACAGCATCGCGACAGAAATGCTTCTAAAAGTATTAGTTTAACTTGAGTGATAAATGATAGAATAAAAGCGCTGTCAGCCCTGGCTAATCAACCCTTAGTGCTCCTCTAAACTGGCACTAAACTGGACTTTACGTCTTTTACATGTTGCCTTTAACAAAAAGAGGTAACAATTTCACTTGGCAGCTGATAAGGCTATTGAGGAGGTTTCAAGAATTCAAGTAAATACCTGCTTAGCTTAAAAGGTTTTCAGCTCTTTTCGTCCTTCGTCTTTGGCATTTGGCATTGATTGTTCGTATTTCGTTTTATCGAGCAATTCTCAACTGCAAAGATTGCGCTCAATAAATCAAACATTCAATTGCTACGACGACGTGTTCAATAGCACACATACAAAAATCCTAAATCACGTTTGAATGGCTTCTCAAAAAAGCAGACAGAACAACAACAACAACAACAACAACAACAACAATTACAATAAGAACAACACAAGAAACAAGACAAACAAAGCATTGTGTTGTGGTCTACCTTAGGCAAACGGTAAAAAGCTTCAATTTCTACTTGAAATTGCCAGAGAAAAAGGATAAAGCATAAAAGAAAAAAAGAAAAAGGTTATTTCTGAGGCGTGTTGGCCTGCTTTGGCAATAAATGCACATTTTCCCCTTTTGATTTTGCGGCTGTTTGTTGTGTTTCAGCCTTCGGCGCAATCCGTAACGTATACGCAGCGTATTGCAGATCTTCTCTGCAGCAAGCAGCAAAAACATCAACAACAAATATCAAATAATTGTTTATCCATTTAGCAATGTGCATTTTGAATGGATGCCAAAAAAAAAAATGCTGTGGCTATTTGTTTACAAATGTAGATGGAGAATGAGTCGGTAAGTAAAGAGTAAGAAATTACAATACTCAATTGTAGTGACTATAAGATATCCTAGACCATTAAATGTAATGAGTATAGAATGCTTAATTTCTTTATTCAAATATGCACATTCATTATTTTTTATTTATTTAAAATCTAATAAAGTAATCAATATCAAATTAGAAACTAATCTTCAATATGTTGTGTTGAATTTCTCTATATTTGAGCAAACTTAACAATCCTCTTCTACAATCTCACTTAATTCTACAGTAAACTTTTTGCTTTCATTAAACTCATTTCCATTGCCAACATTTCGAATTGCATTTCAATGATTTCTTAAGCTCAAATCCTTTCATCCGTTTTTCCATTCCATACATAGAATGAATGTGAAAACAAAATGTGCAAAATTAATGAATATTTGAATCGACAAGCAGCTTGCAACGCCGCATGTGGCATGTGGCAGTGGCAAATGCAATTTGCAAATCATTTATTCTACGAGTTTTCAGATTTTGGGGGAAAACACATTGAAATAAAATAATCATATATAATGCACAAATAATAAAGTAACTCCCACATGCGAATGCATGAAGCTTCTCAGTTCGCTAGACTCCCACATGGTCAGTGCAGTCGTCAGTCCATCGACTGACGCCCCCCACTCTCCGCCCCTTGTCAGTTCTTAATGCAATTTGCGGGCTTTAATAGTTGTGCGGCATGATTGATGCGACAATGTCGCCAGCCTTCCAGTTGAGTCAACAAAGTTGAATGCAGACTGCAGCATTTGCATGTCATATTATCCACGTTTACTATATATATATATACACAAATTGTGCTATATATGTAGAAATGGAAATTATTCAGGTTAAAAGAGCAATTCACACGCACTTGTTAACAAGCACGTCCATGTCCGAATGCACACAAGAAAACACACATTCGAAAACAAGACGAAAAACAAAAATACAAAAATTGCCAAGCAAGCCAATGAGGCAAATGTGACTCTGGGGAAAATTAAAATTTTCTAGACAATTTGACGATAACAGCTGCTTCACAATGTAAACGTCCACTGCCGCTGTTAACAGCGATGTTTCTAACAGAGCGCTGCGCTGTTATCGGCAGCAGCGCAAAGAGCGTCATGCAAATGCAAAGAGCAAAAACATGCTTCGCTCTCTTTGCTTAATGCAAAGTTGCGCGCTCTTTGGTTTAATAACTTAAGCAGAACTAAGCTTGTTCTTCTGTTAGTTATCAGCGCACAGAGTTGTGCAGCGTCCATAGAGACGTTGTGTGATGGCAACCCTAACGGCAAATTGACTCATCTGGTTAGATTAAATGTTCGGTTTTATTTTTGCGTACATTTTTTGTTGGGCAGTCTAAACGAAGCCAATGTTAAGGTTAAATTTAACAATGCGGCAAAATAAAAATAAAAGCTAAACAAATTGTGCATGAAATGGGACGAGTTCAAGAGCAAGTTCGGTTCCATTCAGGTCCTTTGCTGCTGCAACATTTGAAATTTGCCCAAAAAATGAAAATTGTGGCAGCAAATTGAATTACCCAAAACAACAATAACAACAAACATAGAATTTGTTGACGGCCGCCGCAGTGAAAACAAAACAATAAAAGTGACGACGACGATGACGAAAAAAAAAACGAAATGAGAGCATAAAAGTTGAAAGTGTGCGAAAGAGAAATAGAAACAGCAGCAGAGGCTGAGGCAGAGGCAGAAATAAAAATACAAAAAATAAGAATAAAAGAAGCGCGCCTTGGCAAAGTCAAATGAAAATCAGCCGACCCCGAGGGCATTTCCAGCTTCTGTTGCCACTGTTGCTACTGTTGCTGCCGCTGCTGATGCTGATGCTGCTGCTTGTTGCCACATTAGCCACGCCACGCTGTGCCCCCTAATGAGCATGCCAGACATATGCCATGGGCCATGTCCTACCTACTATAATTCTACGCCCCAAACTCGGTCGGTCGCTCTCTTTCCATCTATTCGTCGCCCACTGACTAAAGTAAAATTGCTAGAGAAAGATGCGTGGGGTGGCTGTGTGTGTGAGTGTGTGAGCAGGTCGGGGGTTAGAGGTTAGATGTCCCAGCATATGCTAGTGTACTTTGTGTGTGCGACAGTCGACAGCAGAAACAGAGAAGAAGGAGCGGAGTTCCTTTTTATTGCTGCATTCCTTGGCATTGGGGGACCAACCATAAGAATGTGATGTTTAGGATGCGACAGCTGGTCAACGACGCATACCCTGTAGATAATAACCAGCCGAAAAAGGGAGGAAGGTTTTACTATAGACACGTCAACGCAGCTGGACAACACATTTGAATACTATTCGAGACCATTTGTCATGCCTGTTAACCCAAATTTCTATATATCCACTTTTATCTCTCTACTTACATTATTACAATTTTAGCATTTCTGCTGTTCCATTTATTGGCATAATACGTATACGTAGCTTTCAAATTTTCCATTACGCATAATTCACATTTACAGGCTGCAAAATCAAAACAACAACAAAGACGAAGATCTCTGACTGCATGTTGGAACTTTGTTGGCTTTTTTTTCATCTGACGTCACCGCGAGGCGCACATGAGCAACGTGAATACAGTGGGTAGTTGGTCACTCAGCTTGTCAGTCATGCAGTCAGTCAGTCAGTCAGTCAGTCTGTGAGTGAGTGAGTCAGTTTACAGGCAGCATAATCAAAAGTTGCCTCGCATTGTGCAAAAGTTTTTTTGGCGAGCTAGTTTCGCGTCAACGACGACCTCGTCGCCGGCTGCTGTTGCAGTTTTGCTTGATTTGCACCAAATTAAGTTGGCCCCCATCTGTCCGGCAGACCATGCCATGCCCCAAACGGGAGCCACTAACACAATATAGTTTTTCAGTTCACAGTTTTCACTGTTCTCAGTTCTCAGTTCTCAGTTTCCAGTGCCCCAGACTGCTTGCTGCCCCGAAAAATGCAATAAAATTAAATGCTTTTGTGTAAAAACTTTATGACTTTGTGTTTATGCTCGCTACACGCTCGACGGTGTCCAGCTAGCCACCGCTTCACCCTCCTCTCTGCAATCTTTGCCTTGACGACGCCTCTTCTCAGCTCTTTGGCCTGCTTTTGTTTTTGCGACTGCGTCTGCGATTCGCAGTTGTTGTTGTTATTGTTGTTGTTATTACTGGCATCGCCTCGCATGTGTTGACAGTAATTAATTTAACTGGCATTAATGAAATTTATACGGCCAACACATTGTCTGCCACTTTGTCGTTACAAATTTGTCCAAATGTTGCAAAGTAGCTGCCAGTCAACTTAACTTCCACGTATTGCCTTTTTCACTGCACACTGAGAACCTTGGCTAGGGATTAACTTACCTAAAGCTTAACTATAATATCAATATTCCATCAGCCAACAACCATTGTGCATTGATTCCAGGAAGCTAAAAGAGCTAGACATGGGATTAACTTACCTTAAGCTGTGCCGACTGAATTCTTGATTGTAGCAATTATTTTACAATTATACTATATATAAATTTTCAGACATCGATTACCATGCATTTTACATTCGAAGAAACTGCAAGAAAAAAATTGTCGTTTTTTTTGTTGTTAACAATGAATGCGAAGAATAATTCTCATCGTCAGTTAATTATAGTATCAATTGTTCTCGGACAATGCATAAGAATTATATTCATTATTCAATTAAATTATACATTTCTTTGTAGTATTATCAGTGTTATTAAATAATAAAAGGAATTCCTCAGTATTTCCAGTCAAAGAACAATTAGTAACATAAATATACAATTTATGTAATGAAATAGACTGAGAAATTTGTACATACAATAAAACTACAGTAATTATGATTCCCGAGAATTTGTTTACGATTGGAAGTTAGAAGTTATTTAAAAAATACTTTTGTATGGGATGGCCGCAAATATCTGGTGTATTTTGTAATCTATGGTATATTTTGAAATTAGTACTATAACGATATACCAAATATTGCCTTTGGTATAAGTTAATATTTTTTTGAAATATTAATTTGGTACATTTTTTAAACTTTTCTTTTTTTCTTACTTGCTTTTATTGATATACCTTGGTAGTTTTAGTATATTAATTTGGTATATTTTTAAAATATGTAGCTTACTTGCTTTTATTGAATTCATCTTGAATTTATCGATATACCAAAAATACCCTTCGGTATATATTAGTATTTTTAGTATATTAATTTAGTATATTTTTAAAATATGTTGCTTTTCTATTGATTTTAATTGAATTTATGTTTCAATTATTATTTATATTATTTGATACTCTATTCTAAATGAAATTTTCAACTTAAGTATTCCCAAAATAAGCTCTTAAAGCTGCCAAGTTTCACTAGCCATTATCTTTTTCGTTCTTCCGCCCCAAAGTGAAATCATAATTTCAACGCCTTTTGCGGCACGTTTTGCCCTTGGGCAGGAAACGTGCAGAGCAACGCATAAAAATTAAATGCGCAAAAAATAAACTTGCAACGGTTTATGCTCTCCGTCAGCAATCAGTTCCAGGGCGTTACCAATTAAACACCTTACTCGATTATAGCCGAAAAAAACTTTATTTCACACTTGCCGAGTGCAAGTCGAAGAAAAGTCGCAAAGTAAAATTGAACTGCAATTAGCTAATTTTCGTTGCATAAGTTTTTTTGTTGCTGAAACTCTCGTAAAACAAACAAACTGAATGCAGGCAGAAAGTGTCGTAATTTTGGTCATTTTATCTGACAGCATCTCATCATTGTGGGAGTCGTGAAAAACAACTGTAATTTGTTTGTAATATTTCACAACAAAAGCAATAAATTCGCCAAGTGTCAAAGTGTGTGTGCAACAAGCATTCAACTTGGCATTGGCATCTTCTTCTTCTTCGTCTTTTCGCTGGAACTTTCTGGAATTAAAAGTTTGTTTTTCGCGCAAAATTAAATACGGGTAAAGCACTCTTTTAAAGTGGATGCTGGGCTGGGTTAATTTCTGAAGAAGTTTGCTCAAGGGCTCGACGCAAAGATACCCAATCAACACTTTGGCAGTGACTGTTAACAGTGGCGTCTCTATGAGAGTGTCTGCTGAAGGGAAGTTGGCAACCTAAGTTTACTTTCATAACTTTCCATTTGGTTAAAAAAAAGATTCAATATTTCAATATTTTATGCGACAAGTGGATACCCTGCAGCTATTGTTAATAGAATGCTCCCCTTTATTATCCACTCTCAACACTTTTGCAGTGACTGTTAACAGTGGCGTCTCTATGAGAGTGTCTGCTGAAGGGAAGTTGGCAACCTAAGTTTACTTTCATAACTTTCCATTTGGTTAAAAAAAAGATTCATTATTTCAATATTTTATGCGACTAGTGGATACCCTGCAGCTATTGTTAATAGAATGCTCCCCTTTATTATCCACTCTCAACACTTGGCAGTGACTGTTAACAGTGACGTCTAGTACGTCTACCCTAATACAGCAAAGGGAAGTTGGCAACATAAGTTTACTTTCATAACTTTCCATTTGGTTAAATAATATTTAGTAAATAATGCAAAATTTGCAATATTTAAATAGGATATGCGACTTGTGGATACCCTGCAGCAATTGTTAATAAAATGCTCTCTTTTATCATCCACTCTTTTGTGCTTTCTTCTTCATGTCTGAGCTTTTGTTGCTCTGTCAGATTTCCCGCTGTTTTTGTGTCTTCAAAGGGGCAACGAGTGGTAAAGTGCTTGTATCGTGTTCCAAGCTCTCAATGATATGCAGCACAAACTGTCAACGTCAACACAGCAGTAGCAACAGCATGTGGAAAAGCCATTTAAAGTGAAATGAACGTTAAGGGGCCAGAGGGCAACTGGCGGGTTGCAATTGGGGGCCACGACTCGCTGCGATAGATTCACACAACGAACTTCCGCTGCCATAGAATGGCAACAGCAACAGCAACAGCAGCAGCAGAGCAAATGGCAACAGGCAAACAAAAAGTTTACGCTTCATAGCACAAATTGAATAAATCATCAGATGTCGAGCTGCTGTGATTTTCAACCGCTTCAGGAGAGGGGGGCGGGGCGAAACGAGGCGAGACGTTTACGACTGTTACGTGCATAATTGTTGTGTAAAATGGCCAAAAAAAAAAAAAACACAACCAAGTCGATAAACTAAATAATATATATAATGCATATAGTATATAATGAGAAGCACTTGAGAATCACTGCAGCTGACTCAGAAATTACAGAATAACCCTTAACGAATTGACCCACATTGCGTATGCGTAATGTTGAAAACTGTCAAACGCACTTAAATATATTGTGTATTGTATATATTATTTTTTAATGCGTAATTACATTAGTTGGAATGCACTTAAATGTAGTATATTGTATATATTATAGTATATTCTATATACTATATTTCATTGTATTTTAAATGCGTAATTACATCAGTGCAAATATACTTAAATATAGTATAAGTATATTATATAGAATATTGTATATTATATACTAAATATAATATAGTATATATTATATAGCAATAGTATTTTTATATATTATAGTATAATATTATATTAAATGCATAATTACATTAGTTCAACAGAATCAAGGCCATCGACACTTGCTGCAAGATTGACTTTTCACATTGCAGAGAATTTAAGTGCAAATTAGTAGCAACAATAGGCGAGCCACGAAGACTCGTTGCGAGTGAAATATTTTGCAAAACTATTCAGTTGCCAAACAGGAAACTATTTCGTATACAGAAAAACAAAAAACCTTGACCATGACCGTGACAAATCAATCACAGTTAAAGCTCTAAGCTGCAGCTGAATGTGAAGCGCAGCAAATCGCTGTGATCGCAAAGCTGGTGAATCAGCTGCAAAGTAATTGCGAATCTAATGATCTCAAAGATGTGCTGTAATTGAACGGAAGCTAATTGAATTAGAATGCTTTGCTGCTGCTGAAAAAAAAAAATACAATTGCTGCTTATTGTTTATTAATGCAGCCAACTCGAAATGGAATTAGTCACCCGAGCAGTATGCTTCACTATGGAGCGTAAGTTTTTTCTCGAATTTTTCACTTCTTTTCTATCTATTCATCGGTTTTCCATCTTACTGTCCTTTTAGTCTCTTTCTACTTTTGCTATCCACGGCATCATCTGTGTGCGCACAACGCAGGACATTCGAAACTTCCATTACGAGTAAACTGAATGTAGATGTCTGCCCCGATATGCCCATCATGAAGAATGTGAAGAAAACCAAGGTTGATTTTTGCTTTAGTCACACTCTTTCGCCAGGAAGTGTTTTGCTTTATTTTCTCGACAGTTTTTCATAGCAATTTCCATTTCCAGTTGCTGGGTTATTGGTATGCTTATGCCACAACTCCGTTGCCCTTTCGTGACTATCAGCGACGTTGTGCCTCTTACAATGTTCGAAATTCCAGTGAGTAAACCCTTTTATCAAGTGCATCAAATATTCTCTAATACCACGTTTAATGTAGCCTACTTTGATACAAACATATTGTACACCGATTATAAGAGTGTGACAATTACGTATTCCTGTAATTACGTTCAGAAAAAGGACAAGTGGAATAGTGAGTAGCATAAAATGAAAAAGAAATGATTTGAAATAAGTTCTAACTTCAAATCTTTTCATAGTTAAACTGCGTATACTAACACGCACTCGAACTCCGATGCCATCGACCATAGAGGAAGCCGTCGAATTCTTGGAAAAGCTAGATTTTCCTCTCGACACCCTCGACTGGCTAAAATCGGAGGCATTTTGCTTCGAATGGTATCAATTGAAAATCGAAACTGGTTTGCGACCCAAAGATTTTCAAGCACCTTTCAATCGGCCAGGAGACTAAGAGATGTCGTTGTCGTTAATTAATCGAAGTAAGAATTAATTGTTGTTACATAAATTGCAATAGAAATGTTATGGAATCGCACAACACAATGAATAATAAAATTGAGGAAATCGTATAATGGCGCGCTGGCCAACTTAATTAGCATTGTTGACCACCCGAAATCAATTACTGTGGCAGTCTCAGCCAATTGATTACAATGTGCCACATATGGCTGGAACTCTGCTCTGTCTCTATCTGAATGCTGTTTACTATATCCTGGCATTGACAAGGCGGCATTAATGAATGATGCCCGTGGCCGGGCTGGGCACTTTGAATGCCCGCCCACAAAAGGCACCAAATCAATTTGTAAGCATCGCTCTGTTGAGTGTTGAGTGGGCGAGAAGTGGGAAGTGAAATGGGCGAAGAATGGAGAGGGAGAAGCGAGGAGTAAGCGTGTTCGCCAGAAAACTTTCCGTGAACCCAAAAATTATCTTTTAGTTCTTTTCTTTGCCTTGGCTTCGGCTTCAGTTTCGTGTTCTGTGTGCTTGTGCGTCCCTTGAAATGGCTTTGGCCGCACAATTTGGCTTTAGTCCCGAGGCTAAGCAATAAAATCAAACTCACACAGGCGTATGCGTAACGCACAATTATCCCTCATTGAGTGGGTGTGCCTCGTCCGTAAGGGATAACAACAACCAGAGTCACAGTCAGAGCCATGGCCATGGCCATCTAATAATTGTCTTTGTCAAGCGGATTTCAGCTGCTGAATTGGCTAACAAGAAACAGCAATAACAATGGCAATATGAACCCAACTTCGACAGCAATTCAATTTCAATTGTGGCAAGCACTTAATGCTAATCGTTGGCACTAAACTAACTTTATTGAACATTGTGTACATCATTTAATGCCAGAGACTTAAAGTAGCTGGCTGTGTACCGAAAGGAAATAATGGCTCGGGAAAGGTTTAAAAGAATAGCAGATACTCTGAAATGAAAGAGAAATTTAAAGCTTTAATCGAACATAGATATATGTTATGTAGAAACATGTTTGTTTAAAAATTTAAATTTTAACTAGAATATTCCACTTTCATACTCACTTCATTTTAAGTATTAAACATATTCAACAACTTCAATTATTATTTTCAATATTTCGAATTTCTATTATTTAGTTATTTTATTTTCAATAATTCTTCCCTTGCCATTTTGTATTATAAATTTATATTTTAGTTCGAACATCATTTATTTTATGCTTGCTTTATTTTGAACTTTTGACATATTTAAAAATTTCGATTATTTTCAATTTTGTGTATATCAAAATTATCATTATTTTCGTCAATTTTTTCATTAATGCGAATGACAACTGTATCATTGTTTTTACACACGTAATTGAGAAGCATTTTAGACAATTATCGTATTAATTTCGTATTTGTTTTAGTAGTGATTCATTGTTTTATGCTTGACTCTATACAATTTGATTTATTTGTTGTTTAAAACAGTTTCAGTGGTTGTCGCTTCTCATGCGTTTTGTAACCATTTAATACCCATCGCATTTTTATTCTACAGATTCACTATTCAGCAGCATAAAAGTAAACGAACTTCATATACACTACCCAAAAAATAGAAATAATAAATTGTTATTTAATGAATTATTTGTAAATTAAATATATAAAATGTGTGAAGAAGGTATCGATATTTCATAAAACATATAATTTGATAGGCGTATACGTAATTTACACTGTAAATATTTATGGCAGGGCAGCTCATGAAGTTGCGACTTTATGCATGACGCATTTCAGTAATTTCAAGATCAAATTGTATTATTTTTTTATGTAATCACGTAACCAGCGACTAAACAACTCGCCCTCGTAAAAAGTTACGTTTACACTAGAAATTAGCATAAACTTTAAGGCGAGAAGCGAAATAGAAGAAGAACGGAAGAATTGCATTCGAAATGCCAAATGATGTATTGATGTTTCAAATGTTTATCTTAAGTTCTTTGCGCATGACAACTCACAATTAGTTCAAAGAAGTTCTTTTGGACTCGACACGGATGGCGGTTTGACTGGTTTCACCAGTTTCCATCCGTTTGTTGCTGCTGCTGCTGCTGGTGGTTGAAGATGTCGACTCAACGACGTAGATGTAGAATTTCAATTTCAATTTCGTTTTCGTAGTCGTTGCTGCTGCTTTGGCAAACCAACTTGGAAGCGGCCACGCAGAAGACGACAAAGATGCGAAGAGGCGATGACTGATAGACAACTCTAACAACAACAAGAAATACCATTTATTGATGTGATAATCTAAAGATCAAGGTCTTCCTTTTGCCATTTTAATATAAACATTGTCGTCTCTCATCTCGTGTCGCGTATAAAACAAAAAGAATATGAAAGGCGAAAAACAGCAGAACAAAAGACGAAGAAAAAACGAAACTAGAATTTTTGCTAGATTTGCGAAATTGAATGAATGACGCTCAAAGATGGGTCGGATTAACTATAAAAACTAGAATAAAACAAAAGCAGTCATACAGGAAATAGAAATAGAAATGGAAAACAAAAGCCGTAAGAGTTCGTTTAACTTGATACACAAAACAAATGAAATGAATTGAAATGAAATGAAAGAAAAACGAAAGTTAAGCCACTGAAAAGTGGAGCACAAACTCTGCGCTGTCTGTGTTGTCACTGAGGATTCAGAGCAGTCTGGCACAGGGATTCCCTCACTTATCTGCAAGTCAAATGAGCCCTCAAGGAAGGAATGGAAAATGCGATTGCAATGCAGTTTGTTTGCATTTTAGATTTGACTTTGATTAAGCATTGAATACACAAATGAACGGAATAAACTTCAAGTTTCGGCGAAGAACAAAAACGGTCTAATTGGAGCAAAGATGGATTACAAAATATTAAATAAAATGTCAAATGCTTCGAAATGAATGGCCTGTAATGCGCACAAATGTGTCACTTAAGAAATCAAGAAAAGAAATGCGAGTTCATTGGGTTCAAGTGACAGTCAAAAAGTCAAAAGCTCAAGAAGTCAAAACAGCGCGAGTGTTGAGTGAACCGAATTTGTGCGTGTTGTGTGTGTTGATAAGCAAAGCAGCAGACCAAGAATATAAAAACAAATATACCAAAACAAAAAGTAAGAAGAGGGCGTCAAAGTTGACGCTTATCTGCGCCTCATTTGCCAAACAACAAAAGCCTCATCAATTTCATAGGCCATCCGCACTGCAGCGAGCCCTGCGAGTGAGAGAGAGAGAGGAGCGAGATAGAGAGAGAGCGAAAGATTGGACAGAGTCTCAAATCGTAAACGGCAGCTGACAGCAGACAGAAGACATCATCAACAGATATGATAGGGCATGAGACTGAAAGACTAAGAGACTGAAAGACTATAGACAGAGACTGGGGAAATCGAGGGAACATTGCCAAAAAGTGAACAGTATTGTGACAAAGTTCACTCAACTTTCAACTTGTAATTTGTCATTGTGCCAGCGCCATGAAAACTGAAAACTGAAAACGACACCCGCCAGCTTGTCCTCGGTCTGCCAACTGAGGCAACTAGGCAAAGTGGCCGCCAGAGAAAGAAGAACGTCATCATTTTTGGGTCGCACAAATAAATATTATTTAAAAAATCATGCGAGAGCCAGTGGCGGTTGCTGTCTGTTCTGTGCGATGCAACACAACACACTACGTATACGCAATGAAATTTATGTGGCTCGCAATGCTTTATGCAAAATGCTTTAAATGTCGCATTTTTGTGGAGAAAAACGAATCACAGTCGGACAGTCCGACAGCTGCAGGCTGTGGTGGGTGGTGATTAATTTGTGTATTGTTCTTTGAGTTATCCTTCCCGCTTCCCGCTCTCTTCCGCTTTCTCTTTTTCTCTCAATATTTATTTTTCATTATTTTTTCTGTTGTTCAGCTGCAAACGTTCGATGAACGCAGCGCAGTGGTTAATTTTAGTCTGATTATGTTTGAGATATGACTTTACTTTATTTAATCTTTTTGCATCAATTAAGCAAATTAATCAGCAATAGCAATGATGAGTATAAAAAAGAAGAATCTCGTTGGAATTTGAATAGTCTGCTAAATGATCGATGTACTTTAAGATGCATCTAACAATTTATTCTTTTTTTGCCACATGGAATCTGTAGAATCTTGTGTGCTTTGAGACAGTCACTGCAGCTGCGTTTTCCAAGAAATCAAACAAAACCCAAACAACTCTCATCATCATTAGCAGGTGGTTCAAGTCGTCATGGAATGTAAAATGTAATTTATAAATACAAAACCAAAGACTTGTAGCGACATGTCCAAGATAAATAACTGGTTTTTAGCGATCTACGAGCACACTACAGCGAAGCAATAAAATTACAATAAAATGCCAAAAGCGGAAGCAAATTCAAAACAAATTTCATTTACAAACAGTCCTTGAACAAGTAGGAAAGAAAGAAAAAAAAAACAAACCGTGTTTGTAACCACTTTGTAAGCAGGTGGAGCGCGCGCAAAAAATTAGCACTTTGAATTGCAGGAAAAGCATCGAATCCAACAAGCGATTTGATATTGAAATGAAGAGGCGCTTCGCATTCGCATAAATCGCATAAATATGTTAATTTGTCTGTCCACTGTTCCGAGTAACGTTTTTTCTGAGCGAGCTTTTGCGGTGTGCCAGCATTTTTTATGTCGCATTAATTTTAAATTCAGCTCCACACAATTAGCATAAGTTGTATTAAGAATGTATGTGTGTGTGTGTGTGTGTGTGTGTGTTCGTTACTCGTTCTAAAAGTAAAAGTAATTTTGCAGCACAAGTCGAACAAGAAAATAGCAGAAATAACAGATAAAATAGAAATAAATACGCTGCCTTGAATTGGGTCAATGGAATGAATGAATGATGGAATTAAATTACTAGCAGCCAAATCAAAGTCATATGGAACAAGTTTCATAAATATATGTATGTGTAACGGTGTCAAAGTTTATACTTTACCTATCGTGCGTATACGTAATCTTCGTATTGTGTATTTTATTGCGTATACGCAGCTAGAATCGATCTATAAAGAACACAACAACAAAAAAGACGAGCGAGAGCGATAAGCAAATGGCAGCAAGCACATAAAAGGCACAAAATTGAAAGAAATGAACGCTAAACATTCAAAATATGAACTCGCAAGCGAGACACACACAAAAAGAGACAACCAGCAACCAGCAGCCAGCAACCAGCAACCAGCAACATCCAACATTCAGCTATCAGCAGTGGCCGCCATAAAAGTAAAATAAAATAAAAACAACGACATCATCTTCAACTCGCAAGAAGCTCAAGATAGGTTCGAACTTCGAAGCAGCAACAGCAGCAGATGGAAACCCAAAATTCAAATCGACATTGAAGTGAATCCAAAATGGAACTGCGGAAGCGTTGCCAATTGATTAAATTTATTTATTATGTCACAGAACACTATGCTATATGCTATACGAGTATATGTATGTATGCGCTTTATGCTCAGCTCTTAGCGTAATCACAAAGAGATGGCTTCGATGTGGGGGTCAGCATTTAGTTAAAGCTCTTTCTTCCATCCCCAACCCAAATCGTTTTTTTTTTTTTTGTTGCGTCTGCTGCTGCTCATCAGGATAAGAAGCAGCTGCTAGCCAAAAGCCGAAAGCCTTTTGTTTTGTCAATTGAACTCACGGACTTGTTTATCTGCTGTCCAAAATTGATGCAGATTACCCAATGGCTGATATATGATATCGACTTATTTGATTGCCAAATATATTTTGCTGATAACGAAAGCTAGAGTAGAGAATAGAGTAGTATAGAGCTTTAAGCTTAGCACGTGGACAGAGAACAAACGAGCTGAACGTGACTTTGGTTGCACCCCAAACAAAAGTTAAAGCAGACTTCTTGCCATATTTTATGTGTATTAAAGTTTTAGCTGACGTTTGAATTAAAGTTCTGCTGTGTCGTTATTTCATTCTTTCATAAGTTATGCACAACAAAAGACATATGTATATAAAACAAGTACGAAAGCTACAGTCGAGTGTGCACGACTGCAAGATACCCACTACTCATTTTGAATAATAGCAAAACCGTGCGGAATTATTCGTAAAATATACCTAATAATATACCATAAAATACTGTAAATACTAACGAGTATATTTAGTATATTCATGTACTAAATTCCATATATATAATAGAGTGCAAAATATACAAAAGAGTGCAGAATATGCCAGAAAATATACCTGTCAAAGCTATTGTTAATAAAAGAAAAATCTATCGTGAAAAGTCTAAAAATATACCAAAAGTCACATTTCGTATATTGATATACTAAATTCAATATATACCAAATAGTGCAAAGTATAGTAGATTGTCAGTCAAAGTAGGTCTCATTTATAGTCTCTGAGATCTAGGTGGTTCATACGGACCGACAGACATAACTACTTAACTTGGATTAAGAATACATATACTTATAAACAACAAACCTTCTACCCTATGGGTAGCGGGTATAAAAAGAAGTAAACAATTAGAAAACCGCACTAACAAGAGAAAAGAAAGAACAATAAAGTTGCTGAATACAAATAATATTGCTAAAGTTTAATTCCGAAGTTGTGAACCAAAGAAATGCCGCAGTGACGCTAGCATGAATTATAATATTGATAGATATTGATTAAGAAGTAGTGGAGCGAGAAATGTGAATTAATAAATGTTGATAGATATTTATGCAAAACATAATACAACTTTTGTGCATCCATTTAGTTATTATATAACATAAGTTTAGTTGTTATTTATTTGCCTAATTTCAAATCAAAATACATTGTTTAAATACACTTTCCAATTTAAACTGCGTGGTATTTCGACTTGGTCAAAATGTTTGTTTTTTGCCGTGTCCATACAAAGACCGCGTTTCGTTTGTGTTGGGACAATACTTTATTGGTTCGAGCATTAAACAATGCGCAGGAAATTCGAGTTTAGTCACTGGCCGACCATAAAAACCGAATGTTCTACACAAAGTTTAAGCATTGCATCTAAATCAAGAGCAACAACAATGACCGCAGAAACATTTCCTAATCAATTAGCATTTCCCGCACGATTTTATGCCCTGCAGCTGATTGTCAAAATTAAATATCGATTTAGCTATTGCCAAATAAAAACGAGCTAGTAGTTTGATGGGTGAATAAACTTTGTTAAATGAAAGTAAATACGGCAGTAGCTGAAATATTTATGTGCAGTACAATCGAATACAATTCGATTGCTTTGATATAAAATATGAATTGTTTTCTACTTCATTTAACTTTAAGAATGTTTTAGAAAGAAGAGCACTTTAGTTTATGAATTGGTTTACAGACCTTCGGCCGCATTTATTTCATTTGCAGTCACTTCATCCTTAAAGTGACGCTGTTGACCCAGCAAGTGTCGCATAACTCATACGCCCAGTTTGCCGCCTCAATGTGCGTAAGTGCATATGCTTAAATTTTATTGCACAACAACTGCCGAAGCGCACACAAAAATGCAATTTATCCAAATGCATTGGCCTGGCCCTACAGTGAAAAACACTCTCAAAACGTTGGCGACACTTCGCATTGCTAAAGTGCAGACCAAATTGTTGTTGTTGTTGTTGTTGTTGTTGTGGTTGCTGCTGCTGCAGTTGCAGCCACCGTGGCGTCAATTATCGCCGCTGTACGCAAAGTGGGCCAGGCAAATAATAAAAACGCGCCTTCGTCATTGCCTTTTGTCGTCGTCGTCATCTCCGTTCGCAGCAACCTCAGAGGCACTCCATTGTCAAATGAGCTTAAGCACAGCTGCCACGCCTCATTTAGCACCGCTCCACCCGCCCCCAACAGCTCTTTCGCTCCTTGCTGGCTGCGTGCTTGTGTTTTCGTTTTCATTTTGTTATTTCTTCCACCGTTTTCACGCCTCACTTGACGACTCGTTCGCTGATTGATGGCGACCTCAACATCAACTTAGACTCCGACTCTGACTACGGCTTCGACTTCAACTTCAACTGCGAGACGTCGCTCAACGCAGGTGTCGCCGCCTAATTAAATGAAGGCAACGCGCACGCATGCGTAACTCAATTGGCAAACATCGACAGCAGCCACAGCAACAGCAACACCAGCAACCACAACAACGCACGCCCCTCATTTACCGCATCGTCCGCCCTTCTTAAATTGTTTGTGCGTGTAAAATGGGTCAATATGCAATTATTGCATTTCTGCATTCGACTCCGTTTCGTTCCGTTTGCGTCACTGTGCAACTTCCCCAACAGATTGAAAAGAGTCGCATTCCCCTCCCCTCTCTCTCTCTCTCTCTCTCTCTCTACCCACCAACTTCCATTACGACATTGCTGCTTTATTTATGTGTGCTCAAATATTTCGAGAAGGAGAATAATCAGATGATGAATGATGATTTTTAAATTGTCTGAATGACAAGAAAGTATTCAATGCGAGGATGCAAAAGACTTGAGTTTTGCTTCACATAACAAGCGTTGATAATCGATATTATCAAGTGCTAATTGCAATTCAGACACTTTTGTATTTTGTTTGCTAATGTATGAACTTAAAAGTTTCCAAGTCGTGAAAGGTTTTGACAGAGTTTCATTAAATTCTTTACTATTAATTAATCGTATTTTGGAAAAAAAAATTGTCAAGACTACAAATCGATTAAAATAATAAACAGCGGCGAGCATAATTTTTTGCATGTTCTGGATTCCAAATTTCTTATCTCATTTTTCATTATTTTCTTACTAAATTGTTTCTTACAAATTAAATAAAAACAAAAGTGTTGTAATTGTGTTGAAAAGGGCGTCAAACTTCAGTATAGTGAATATGCCTTTAATTTTACTCATCATTTTAGGTCATAATAAATTTATTAAGAAACATTTTCAAATTTTAATAAAAACAAATGATATTTAAATATGTAATTTATTTATTTATTTGAAAAGGTTACACATTGTTAAAATGAACACTAGCACTATTGCTAATTTTAAGTTAAGTTTTCAATAAATATGAAAATATTTTTGTGAAATTTCGGATAAACTTGAAAATATATTTTATTTTGTAAATTATTTAATTTCGTTATTGCTGGTTCTTCTTTTTTAAAATATGCCTCAATACCATTTAAATGCAAATGAAATTAAGACACTTTCTGTCCTAGTTTATTTTCACTACTATAAATTTAAAAAATGTATCACGTACTTTATTAGTTTCTTCCTTAAAGTTCTATTAAAACATATCAAATAATATTAAGATTCTGCAACTTTCCTTGTTACTTTATCTTGCTAAAAATTAACAAATATTAAGCAAAAAGTGAATTATTTTCAACTTTTTTTCATTGCAAGTTTTCGCTCAGCTGCCATTGATTGCTTATAAACTAATTAGCACAGCTCTGGGAGCAACTCAGTTAATTACTTCTTACAACCGATGTAACTATGCAAATTGTACTATTGTAAGTCCGGCATGTTTTCCATGTAGTTCTTAAGCGCAACATTAATTTCTGCGATGGCCTTTTGCTGTTGTCAAAGAACTTTGCTCATTTCCGTGCGGTTCAATTGCCAAGTTCAAGGTTACCATTTGCATAAAAGCTAAAAAAACAGCAACAACAACAAACGTCAGCAGCACCAACGATTCGCAACCATTCTCAGCCATATTTCGAGTATATTATTACTCATGCATAAAAAGCTCACCTTTGACAACGATTTCCCCTCAATCTCTCTGTCCTCGTCTCATCACGAGACATATTTGTTGTACATATACATACATACATCATCATCATCATAATAAAAGCCACTTGAAGGAATTTTTGGTGAATTTTTACCACACAGAATGTGCTCATTAGGCGCCTGACTCAGAATCAGACTCAGACTGAGAACAACTTAAAAAAAATGCTGCTAAAATGCAGTCAGCAGCACTCAGCAGGTAAAAGCAGACAAAGTGAATATAAACGCAGCTAATTAACAACTTAAGGCAGTTAACGTTGACAAATTTTTATTGATTGCCCCCTTCAAAAGGCCAATAAACTGAAGTCTGTGTGTGGATCGATGACACAGTAAACTAAAAATGTAAAATTAATCCACAGTGTTAACAAAAAGAACAACTGCATCTATAATTATCACAAGGGTCTAGCTCTGCACTCGCTCGATCTTTTCGATCGACTGACCCAATTTTTATTGCACAAATTCTTATGCAACATTTGCAGATACATAGATGCACAAATGCGTTCATTCTGCTCTGCAGCTCTGCATCTTGTCTGCCAGCGATCTCTGTGCGCAACAGAAATATTCTTTGGTAAATTAAGTAATTGGTGCATTGCAATGGGGGATAGAAAGAGAGAGAGAGAGACTGCTCTACGTTCACTCGTTACGGATTCTTGCAATTCAGATGCGAGTTGCGAGTTTTTGTATCTTTTGCGTTGCATTTATGTCTATTAGAATTGTCGGCGAATTGTGTGCGTGTTTGTTGTGAGGCAAGCTCTGTCCATTTTATGTAAGTATTGCATTCTCTGGGTTTCGCTGGGTGTTCTCTATTCTGTTCTTTGCTGTTCTGGTTCTGCTTCTGGCTCTGTTTTCCATTGCGAATGAGCTCTGCAGAGATGCAGCTCGATGCCGTGAGGCACTTCAATGCAGGCCACGCGGTTCACAAAGAGGCCAATGGTCTATCTGTGCGTGTATGTGTGTGTGTGCAACTACTTGCGCAATAGCGTAATCAAAGCAATTTGCTGTTGTTGCTCCAAATTCAGAAATTGCGCAGCTTCCTTCACAGCAAAAGGGCCAAAGACGAAGAGCAGCCAAAGTAAAAGCAATCGATTTATGAGCAGGCAAAACATTTTCATATGCAAATAGAGAAAAGTTATTTCTAAAAAGAAAAAAAAATAAACTTGAGTTAAATATTAGCTTAAAGCTTAGACTACAATATTAAACCATAGCCAAGAACGTCTGCAATTAGTGCAGGATAGATAAGTTACATTGGAGTTGGTCACACTGAAAGAGAGCTTCAAGAGAATGGCAAAAATGAAAGCATGCATTTTCATGTTGAGTTTCGCAATCACAAACTAAATTTTTCTATAGTGTAATTTTCTTAATTAAAGCTGATATTTATAAAATTAAGTGATATGTATGTTAAATAAATATTATATGCAGAGTATTAACAAAGGCTCAAAAAAGTCCAGCAATCACGTCTCGCGTAAAAGCCCAGTAGCTGCAATTTAGAATGTGTGCAGATCGTTTATTTTTTTTATGGCTGTGCGTGTGTGTGTTAAAGAAAGTCAAAGACGCAAAACAGAAGTCAACGTTTTTGTGACGCTTATTCAAATGGCGATACGTTAAACCGCATTACGATTTAATACAACAAGAAAAAACAGCAGCAACCCAAAAGAGACGCAGACAAAGATGACTGGACCGGGAGGACGGTGAAGGCGATAATAAATAAAAGAAGAAATATAAAACGAAATGAAATCCGCACACACAAATGTTGAAAAATTAAATTCCAAGGTCGCCGCAGCACAAGAACTGTATGTATTTCTTTCTTTCTTCTTGTTTTTTTTTTTTAGCATGTGTGTACGAAGATTTCTGAAAGTGATCTTTGCAGTTGGGATTTCAGTTGATTCGGTTGATTCTTTTTGTTTGACCGTTTCTTCTTCTTCTTCTTCGCTTTTTTCGCAGTTTGTTTAAAGAAGAATTAGCCGGTTAATCAGCCGCATATGTAAACTGGAATGTATAATATAATTTCAAGATATGCATAAAGCAAAAAAAAGTACGCCTGCTGGTACACAATACAATATAGAATATCCAGTATGATTTCAAAGGCTGCAGGTAACACAAAAAATATCGGGTGCTAATTAAAGCCACCGAAAAAGCGAAAGAGAGAGAGAGATGTTGAAAAAGAAATCATTTACTCAAATGCATATATATCTTAATATTTGAATTTATGTTCACGGCTTTCTTTGAATTGCGCAGCACGACTGAAATGCTTTTATGGTTGCTCCGAAGTCGATGTTGTCGTCATTTCATTTGTCGCCGCCTGAGGCTTGGTTTGGTTTTGGCTTTTTGGATTTTGGGTGCTGCCATTGACCTTGACCCCCCCGGACTCGATATCAGAAAACAATAAAAACCAGCTCCTTCTGAATCTATTTAAAGCAATCAAAATGATGCACGAAGCACCCCAAAAGCTCCCCGAAATGACTGTTAAACATCAGAACATCAGTTAAGACTAATTGACTTTTGGCTAAAATTGGTCAAAATGCGCAGCAAACACCAACAGCAAAAGCAACAACAACCTCAAACACAATAGCAAGACAAGAGCACATCCAATTCACTTCAAGCCAATTCCAGACAGAACAAATCCATCAACAGCACTCGGAGTTGAGACCCGAGACTTGAGGCTCATTCTGTGGCTTTTGTTGACACATGATGACATCAGCAACCTCAATGACAATTAGTTTGCCATACAAATAAAGAATTGCGACCTCAACCTGTCGCAATTGCCATCGCAATGGCAAAACGCAATCGCAATCGCATTCGTATTCGCAATTTGCCTTTTAACTGTTCTATGACAGCGTATTCAAAGTTATGTACTATGACTTCACATGGGAAGCGTGCTTTAAACTAACACACATCCCATTATGTTACAAAAATTTAAGAAGATAGAAGATCTGTTCACATAGGTTTTTCTTCTTTTCACAAACAGTTAGAGCAAATGGGTAAATTCCTGAAATAATGAATCGATTTCACATTCCAAATTTCCACTATACAAATTTATATACCATGGGTTATTCTGCTTAACTCATTCCTTAAAACTTGTGTCTTGTAATTTCCCAAAAAAAAAAAATATTTCTGATACAATGCATAAAAATGATATAATACATTTATTTATTACTCTACTTTAAGCTCAATGTTGAAACTATCTAAGTTACCGTAAATACTCTCGTCGGTATTCAAATTTTGCTCAAATGATTTATCAAGGTCATCAGAAGGAACCTCAGAATCAAAGCTCCCATCAACAAAGCTACAATCTTAGATATATCAAAAATCAAAAAAAAATAAATCCAGCAAATAGAAAATAACGAGAAACTTTACCGAGCTAAAGCAAAGATTAAGAGTACAACAAGAACGAAAAGGAACTTCATGTTAGACAAAGTTGTAGAATGTTTCAGACTTCGAAAGAAACTATAAAACTATAAAGGTCTACACGACATTCTATTTATAGTCGATTTGCAGAGGGTTGCATAAAAGAAAATTTATACTCTAACTGGTTCGAAGAGTGTATTAATTGAAATGAATATTCATGTGAAAAAACAACACTAAGAAATAGTTTCGAACCTGTTTTATATTTAAATTTTCACCATACATAATTTTACGTACATCCAAATTTTCGCAAGAAAAGATAACTAATGAGAAAACTATACATAAAGAAGCTATCCAATGTAGGAAAAAAAAACGTTTTAACTTAGAATCTTGCGTTATTTTTCTAAGTTCTATCCTTAAAGTTGCCTTTTAGGTCTAATCGGTATGAAATTTATAGTCGATTTGCAGAGGATTGCATAACTGGTTCCAATAATTTAAATGAATATTAATGGTAACTTAAAAAAAGAACACAAAAACTAAAGGGTTTAGAGCACCTGTTTGTTATTTACATTTTCAGCACATATAATTTTATTTAATGTAGATAACGAAAGAAGGCAAAAGATAAAGAAACATCGAATATCCAAAGAAATCGAATTAACTTAGAATTTCGAATTTCAATTAACCCTTTTCTCCTACCTAGTATAAACTTTTTTAATAGCGATAGCTTAAACAAATTGCCATCAAATAGTTATTGATGAAAAGTGAATACAAATAAAGCAATCATTCAATTAGCAATATCTACAAGTTGTCGCTCATTTCCTCAAGCGTTTTCCCTCATCTTCGTCTTAAGGGGCTTCGGTCAGACGATGATTAATGACAAACTTTGTTGTTGAGACGTTTAGGCTCATTGGCGTTGTTAACTGAATAAGTTAATTAATCCGTGAAAATTTGTGTAAACTTGTGTAAATATTTTAAAGCCATTTAAATAGCGATTTAAAAGTGCCACAAAATCATTTTCATATGACGCATTATTAATGAGGCAGCAACAATAACAACAAAAAGAACATCGGAGGGTAATTAGGCTTGTAAGTTGCCTTTGTTTTGTTTGGTTTTCTTTTGACTGAGCTGCTGATTTTGTTTGATACGATTTTCGTACCTTTTATTTTTGTTTTTGTTTTTTGAGTTTCGCAGCGTTGCATCTATCCAACAATTTAGCCGCCTCTCAAGTGGCAATTAGCGTTGACATTCATTAGAAGCAATTAAAATGAGATCTGATTATGGCAAATGATGACGAGGCGACTTCAATGTTTTCGGGTCGATCGACCACGCCTTTAAGCACGTCCGCCTCCCCCTCCCGAAAATTGTGTGAATCACATAACTGAACAAAAACTCAACTCACAAGTGGCTGATGAATTAGAATGGCCAAAAGTTTAGCTAATTATATGACAACAAACTCATGTTCAATGCGATAATATTTCGATGCAGCAGGTGGGAAAGCGTAAAGTAATTACGCTCGACAAGCAATTGCTCCAATTTAGCATACAAAGATAAAAGTTAACTTTAATTTCATTTAATGCTCCCCCGACACGCCCACAACTTGCGCAATTGCAAACATTCAAATAGCGGCAAAACACTCAAAGGCCAAACGGAATGTATTCATTCGAATCGAAGCGCAACTCTTTTTGCAGCTAACGATCCGCAGATGCAAAAAAGCAGATGTGAGCTCAATAGATGCAAATTAATTGATGTTGCGAATAAAGAGAAGATGAGGTAGAGGGAGACATCTTTAAAAACAAGAGTGTAGATTTAGAAGAGAACTTCAAAATCGATATTAATTGAATTGCTTTAATGAAGAAATAATTTGTAAGTCGCAAAAGTTCTAAAAATATTATTATTATATTATTATTATTATTATTATTAGATCTATTTTAGAATATACTTTCTAATACAAGTATGGAAACTAAAGAAACTTTTGAATGGGGTAAAACTTCTACTGCAATGTTAGACCTCATTGCAGTAGAGTTTTTACCGCATGGCTGATAATCTGGTATATTTTGAAAGTAATACTATTTAAATATACCAAGTATAGCCTTTGGTATATTTTTAGTTCTTGCGGTATAATAATTGCCTATATTTTAAAATTAGTATCGCACTGTTTTTCTTTTATTCACAATGGGTAGCGGGTATATCACAGTTGAGCACACTCCACTTACTTGTTTTATACTATACCTTCGATTTAAGTGCATCTCAACTTTTTTCTACTTTCCTTCAAGTTAAGTTATATAATCAAATGCGTGCAAGTACTCTCTTAGATGGGGGTTAACAAGTATTAACAGAGTTCAGTTAGGAAAACAAATAATTTCTATAGTTAATACATATGTACATAGTTCTTTACTTTGTTGACCATGAAGATCTTATGCCCCAATGAACTACATTTAACGACAAATCAAATATACGAGTAATATATTCCTGGTTTTATAATCCTTATACCACAAATCAAACTTCTGGCTTTATTGCTCTCAGTATTACTACACTAACTGAGCAAAGTACATAATGTATTGGCAAAGTTTGCATAGGTCAAATAAAAACTCAGCGCAACTTTAATCACTCAATGGCAGATTGAAGTTTAGCTCGTTTCGTTTCACAGTCAATCGACTCTCTTATTAAAGGTACATCATCTGGTTTTATGGGTTTTCATACACGCGCGCGAAATGGCGAATAATTTTGCGAAAACCTTGCTGTGTGTTCACCCGGGGAGAATCAACTTATTAATTAGCACCCAAAATGACAGCAAAGTCGCCGCTTGAAGCGTTCTGTCGACTGCACTTGAGTCGCTCTTTTTGTTGATTTCGCTTTTCGCTTTTTTTTCTGCTGCTGAATCAGACTCATGCTATCCACTTTTAGCTAGAGGTGAGTGCATGAATAATAATAATAATAATAATGAAGGAAATATGGTTTGCTTCGAGATGGCTTTTGGGTTAGAGTGTCACCTTGGCTGGTTGGCGTCATGAACTCGACAAAGCGAATGAGTGACAGAGAGAGAGAGAGAGCGAGAGAGAATTGTTGTTGCTGTGTCTGTGTTCTATTGTAATTGATGATGGCAATTGAATTGAATTTCTGTGCAATTGCAATGAAAAATGCTGCGCAGCGAAGCTGAAAATTGAATATTATTAGCAGCAGTTAATATTTTGTGAATTCGTATTTAAATATTCATAGCAACAACAACAGCAAGAGCAATTAAATACACTTTTTTTGTGCAGTTTTTGGGCTTCACCCACAACAGAAAAGTAATGATGATTTTTTTTTGTCTTGTTGTTGTTATTTTGGTCTGACCAAAAGAAGCAAAAAGAGAGAGAGAGAGAGAGAGAGAGGGAAAAAAGCGACAACGCGACGCCATCGTTGAGAGTCGAGAGTCGACAGAGCAATTACGTTTGTTTTAGCCGCGTGCAGGTTATGCAAGTTCAAGGCCAAAAACTCTGCATTAATTATAATTATTTTTGCATTTGTTAAACACAACATCAGCAACAATAACAAACAATAGCCAGCACGTTTGGCTGTTAATCGGCAGCGGGAAACGCGAAATGCAAAAGAAGACAAACAGGTAAATGCAGCTTTTGCTTCGCTTCGCTTTGCTTTGCTGCTGATGACTATAAACAGAATTCTGGCTAAACTGAAAATCTGTCTGCTTAATTGGCCAACTTCAATTGCAATTGTTTGGCTCGTGAATGCCGCTAAAGAGGCAATCTAAAGCCACTCTTTAAGGGTCTATCAATGATTGTTGCTGAGATTCCCTTGCTTTGTTTGGTACTCGACACAAAGCATGAGCAGCACTTTTTCGATGACACAATTGAAGGGCGGGTGAAACGGGACAAGGGGGGGCCGGGATGTCACACGAGATAAGCAGTCGGATGAGAGCTCATAAAAAGCTGGCTGGAATTGACAAAAATGAACGTTGAGAGACTGAAAATAAGTGCGAGTCAGAAAGAGCACACACAAAAAAAAAAAGAACATGAACCCGAAAGCGGCAACGAAATCTTAAAGTCAACTCAAAGGCACAAGAATCCAAGATAAGTCCGAGGCTGAGCTCTGGATAGTATCAGCAGCACAAGCCGCGACGGAAGACAGACAAGCAACAGCAACAGCAACAACAACAACTACAACAGCCAGACAAACAAATAAAATCAAAAAATTAAAGCGAAAGTTAAAGCTGCCTCGTCAGAATTAGAAGCGGATTTCAGCTTGATGGCCTGTCGTCCGTCGCTGTCTCAAAGAGCAATGAAAGAGCCTCAGTTGCCAACTGATTAAATTTATTTATTATCTACGCCTAATGGCCTGTTCTTAAGCGTAATCAACAAAAGATGACCTTCCATTCCCCACAGCCCAATGGCTGAAGACATCAACCATTCCTCTCCGCCTCCACCTCCGCCTCCATCTCAATTTCCCATCTCCATTCCCATCGCACTTCAAACAAATTGAATTTGTTCGGCTTCTTAACAGATTTTCGAAAATACAACTGACGAATCAATTTGAAGCAAAAGCCCCTTTTGGATTAGCAATCGATTATTATCGACCTAGCTTAAATGCTATGAACTAACATATCAGTTCGTTCCTTCGAGATCAAACAATAGAAGATTAAAAAGAAGTAGGCACAATTGCAAGACATTTTGTGGGGTTTCTCAATAAGAATTTTTGGAATATTTGCTTAATTTGCTTAAACTAAATGCTCAAAATATTTTCAAGTTTCAAGAGCGTGCTTCAGAATTATTTTATTTATTTTAATTTAATAATATAAATTCTGTAAAAGCTAAAGATTGTAAATAGAATTGTATTTTATACTTAAAAATTTTAAGCTTTATTAGTTTTTCTAGCATTAAATTAAATCCTCTTCACAATCTTTAGTAGATTTTCTAGTATTCAATTAAATTAATCTCAGAAAATATTTCTTAAGCATGCTAATGAAAAAATCAAATAATACAAGAAAATCAGTATTTCTTTCAAATATTTTAATAAAGCTCATTTGCAAAAAATTTAATTTTTTTAGTTTTATCTCTCAACACATCTTTAAATCGATGACTTTTTTTCTATTTTAGCTCTGGAATCTGCTTGAAATAATGTTATTTCGGTAAGTTTATTTTTTTACATTTAAAATTATTTGCTCAACATCATTTATAAACTTAAATGAAAGATTGAAAAGGGCAATAGCGTTTGTAGTATTTAACTTTTGCATATTAAAAAAGGATCTGACAGAAAAACTGAATATTTATAGATTTAATACCTTATGCAATCGCATGTATACTTAACCCCATCTGAATGAATTTTAATAGTGATATTTTCTGCACAGTGAAATGAATAATCCTCGGTTAAATACCTTAAATGAAAATGTTTTTCATAACTGCCAGAGAGAGTGTGTAAATACAATCACAAAGAAAGGAATGGCGGTGTTCGTTCGCATTAATTAAAATGCATATTAATATTTAAGTAAAGCGGCAGCTTTAAATACAAAGGTGACAAAGGTGAAAGCAACACCCACACACACAAACACCTCAAATAATTTAATGTGATAAAGTGGGCTTTAAAAAATTGCCTAAAGGCAGCAAACGTTTGCCACACATAATTGAGACAAATTTAATGAGAACATTTAAACTTGACACTGAGATCCTTTAGCACTCCGAATATGTTAACAATTGTGTTTTACTTGTTGTACACTGCTCGACTTAATGGCCAGATAGGAATGACAAATGCTTTAGCATTTCATGTTCATGTTCTCTTTGCGGTAATCAAAACAATTTACAGTGCAATTCCGCTAAAAGTTTTCGAGCAGCAAATTACGTTGCTGTCGCTGTCCGACCACAATTTCAAATGAATAATTACATGTTGCAGGTGAGTTTTGCATACTCAAATTGCCATTCAATACATTTGTAGAATTCTCGGTGTGAAAACTGAATCATGTTGATGATGTGGGAGCTATGTTAATATCGTGAGATACTTTTGTGAACTTGTGAATCACTTCAAAGTGCAGGTGGAAGTTCTAAGCCTTGATTGACAATCAATCATGCGATTACTTTAAATCGTATTCTAATTATTAAAAGAATCCAATGCAATGGTAAACTCTTCTGCGATCAATTTCTAAGAATAGAATTGCAAATGAATGGAACTAATTATGAATCAACTCCAAGTCAAGTTTTGCGCTCTACTATTATGTTAAATGTTCTATGAAGAGAAGTGCAAGTGAATCAATCTTATTTATGACCGACAAGTTCCACACATTGATATGCAAATGCAATGTCAAACAAGTTGGGCTAGTTTAAAGTCTATTTACCTCATAGCTGGGAATCTCATGCGTCAGCATATCAAACAGAATCTCGAATACGTTAAGCTTAATTGCCGAAACGAAAATGAAATACTTTCACTTTCATGCACCTCAATGTCTGCTTCTAGCTTTAGAATCCGACTATAAAATAAACAAAAATTATGCTAATTAACTGTGTGTTAAATAAGCAAAAAAAAAAAAAACAGAAATGAAGCGAAGTAGAAAAAATAGCATAGAAGTTGTCGTTGAAGAAGTGAGGCCAAAAACGAAACCTGAGCTTAGAACGAGACACTCGCTGTTATTATTATTATGGGACGGGCAACAACATAAATTAGCATATTTATGCGATTTATGTCGCTAGAGCATGGTCACAAAGCTCAGTTCTCTGGTGTGTTAATTACTCTGACTTGTTGAAATGACCAGTTTTTTTTTTCTTTTTCTTCTTATCGCTTTTTATTATTATGCCTCTTCGCTTCGTAATTGAACGAACATATTGACCACACATTGGATTGCTGCTTATGATTCAAGGTTGTTGGATTAGAAAACCACTTCCGCTTAATGCCAGAGCTATCAGTGTGTACATTTGTTTAGAACATTATCTGTTCAGATCTGTGGCCTGATTATTTTGCATTTGCAACAACATTGAAGCAGCTAAATCTTAATCGAATTAAGATTATTATTAAGACAATTATGAATGTCTTCAGGAATTATCGCAACTAATGCAACACAAATGAAAACAAGACAAAGTATGATTTGCATTGTAAGGCTGTAATCGACTTTTTAATACTTGATTTTATATTCACACGGCCTTTTATAGCAATCGCTGGCAAGCAAGATTTCGAATTCTGTGGAAAAGCCTTATCATACTAACATTGTACGAACCTTTCAACTTTTCATATTTTTAATTAAATTTTTTCTTAGAAAAAAAGTTTCCAAACAAAGTTCGCTCGTTGCATTGATAACAATTTCCTCAACATTTCAATGATAATCGAACCGATTTGTAATTAAAATATTCTTGTCATTTTATAACAATATGTTAGATAGTTTAGAGTAAATAAGTCGTAAGAATTATGATGAAACCATCAAAAAAATCAATTTATATTAAGAATATATTTCCATTTGAAAGCATTAATCTTTGAAATTCCCCGGTTGAAGCGGAACTTTCCGAGAAGATGAATCTCTCTCGAATGGTTTTTATTACAACATTTATGGCGAACCAATTAAGTAAATTATAATCGAACTATCTGCATAACTGGGCATGGCTGCTGAGTCAACTGCAGTCAACTGCATCAAGAACCCAGCAGACGCTTAAATGGCAATTACCCAATGCATATTATACGATCACGACGTTACTTAACATACAGTCTCAGAATCCGGCATTAAAACATTATAAGTTATAGAGCCAATGCAATGCGATTTTGTTTTGAGACATATTAGTTTTATTAGTAGAGAGAGCGAATTCACCTGCAGACTATCGATCTGGTTTTATGGGCAAACATCATAAAGTAAGTGCTATTTTATGATATCAACGTAACGCATTTGAGCCAACACTCTCGTTGACAAGCCATAAAAATTAAACTGTGCTAAAACCGTTCAGCTACTGTTTGCAACCCCTAAATGACTTCTCTACATCGTTGAGCACTTCTGCCTTCCAGCTCCACCTTCTGGTCTTCCCACTCAGTATCCTTGGGCCCGACTGGTTATTCAATTTTCCAAAGCGCGCACAGACGCTGCCGGCGCAGCTGCAGCAATGTGCTCAGGAGGCTAATGCCCTTTTATGGCTTTCGAAAGTACCGCATCAGCAGAAAAAATGGAAGAGAAAAACCCTCGTTGCCTCCGCCTCGTCTCGTGTCATGTTGCAAGCATTGAAGGCTTCACTCTGTCCCTTACCACGTGCGCCCATTAGATACAGTTCGAGTCGGTGTAGTTGGTGGCGTAGCTTCGCCTAGCCTGGAGTTCATTATGCTTATGAGTTAGTCGAGTCCGTCAGTCAGTCAGTCAGTCAGTTCGTCCTTCATGCCTTAGCTTTCCATCTAACTTGTCTTGTCCTTTGCCTACTTACCACAGCGGTTGTCATGCCACAAAAAATTACTGTTACACAGATCGTTGACCATGCAACTTTCGCTTTTTTCTTTTTTTCTTCCCACCTTCAAGCATACAATTTTCAACAGATTCTTACCATAAATACTTGAGATGTGATTTGGGCGCAGCCACGCCTTCTGTTCACTGTTATTATTATGCAAATTGATAACAGCTTCGCTTAACATTCTGCTGTTATGTACTTTCATTCTATTAAAACGCATTAAAATGCAATAGCTAGAGTTACTGCTTAGAATATAAATTCAATTATATATATATGTATATATTTACATATTTTATGTGGCATAACTTTGTCATAACTTGCTTGACTTTCGTCTTCATTCAATAACATTTTTTGCGCTGCAGTTAAATGTTATTTGTCTGCTGTTATTGTTATGCCTAACAGCTTCGCCTAACAGTCTGCAGTTATGTACTTTCCTTCTCTTAAAACGCATTAAAATGCAATAGCTTTTTTGTTCAGTTAGCTAGAATTAATACTTAGTAAATAAAAACATTTCTGCATAAATGCAATAGACTTGTGCGCTTGTACTTATATATTTTATTTAACATAACTTGCTTAACATGCCCGTTCATTCAATAACATTATTTTCATTGCTGTTAAGATACATACAAACTTGAAATATACACCTGATATTCTTGGAAATATTCCTGTTTTTGCTTCCATTCAATATCATTCAATAGACTTTTATGGCAACTCTTAACAACTTGCAAGCTCAGTGAATTTATTTTATTTCTTTTTAAGTGCACATAATAAGCTATTCGTTTAACTTAAGAGTCTGTTATTACTGCTGTTATTGACTCATTTAGTTATTAATAATTATCAAATGCAATTCATATTTATGCGCGCACTTTATTAAACATTTTCATTACAAATGCAACCATTTTGCGATATTATATACTTGAGTTTATTATTTGCTGCTGCTAATGATGTTTAAGCCATAAATACCAAGCTTACATCGTATTAGTTGCTTGACCAGAATAACTGATAAAATGCTCAAAGCAGCCCTCGTCGTAGCACAATATTGGAATAGTTCTGCTTCTGCTGCTGTTTGGCCAACATGCTGCCATATCTGTGGAACTATTTTTGTTGGCAATAAACGGCAGCGGACAAATTAACATTTCAGTCACACGATGACCTTCACCTAGAAGCCATCAAAAGCGATACCAAAGAGGCCCAGTCCAAGCCCCAGCAACTCTTTTTATAGGAAACTAAGCAGCGACAACACGGCAAAGCCAAAAACCGAAAATCAAAATCAAAGCCAGAGTCCAAAAAGTAGATGGACAAGCAGCCAAATAGCCAAGCAGATAGCCAAACAAATGCGACGACGATACGAGCGAGTACAAACAGCCTTTGCTCAGTCGTTCGCGTAATTTTTCGCTTTTTTTCTAGCTTCATATATATATTTTTTTTTCTCGTTTCGGGCTACTTGATTAGCACGCTCTGAGCCATGTTTGAACGTGGACTGTTTAACCAAACGGCAGGCACTACGAAAACAGCAACAACAGCAACTACAAAAACAACTACAGCAGGTTAAGCAGCTACAGCAGAACCCCAGCTAAAGACCGCACTAAAGACACTTTGGCGCAAATACGTGCTCAGTACGTGCCCCTGATTAGTAAAACAAACAAATTAAATTGGTTATGTTACGTGTACTGCGCCGCTGTGGCTAACAGCGGGCGAATGAGCGAGACACTGAGAGAACGAGAGGGAGGGACGGAAAGAGAGAGTGAGAAGTAGCCCTAAGAGCGGCCTCAAGATGCTAAGAGCTTGGCAGTCAAATTTTAAAGAGACATTCAAAGAGCAGCTGTTGCTGATGATACGGCATGTCTTTGATTGAAAGAAAGAGTGAATTACAAGATGTTTTCTATTAAGAAGAAATCAAGAATCTTTAGAAAATAGATTATTTGTTGTAATCAGAGCCAACTTTAAAATTTAACGTGACTTACGAGAGGCTTATTTCTAAACTAAGATCGATTTACAGTACATTTTCTTTTAATTATTTAATGTTGAAGCTGAAGTCAAATATATTTTGAAAGTATATTATTTGGTATAATCAAAAGTTCTGATTCAGAACCAACTTTAGGATTAAGCATGACTTAGTTAATCAAGTAAAAATGAATTTCAATTTTTATACCCGCTACCCATAGGGTAGAAGGGTATTATAACTTTGTGCCGGCAGGAAATGTATGTAACAGGTAGAAGGAGGCATCTCCGACCCTATAAAGTATATATATTCTTGATCAGCGTCAACAGCCGAGACGATATAGCCATGTCCGTCTGTCCGTCTGTCCGTATGAAACACTGGATCTCAGAGACTATAAGAGATAGAGCTCTAATTTTTTTTCGACAGCATTTGTTATGTTTGCACGCAGATCAAGTTTATTTCAAATTTTTGCCACGCCCACTTCCGCCCCCGCAAATCAATAAAATCTAATAACAAGCGTAAATGCAAAGCTAGAATTTTGGTATATAGTATAATTACAATTATAGTTATGATTCCTGAAAATTTGGTTGCGATCTGATAAAAATTGTGGAAGTTATTAAAGAAATACTTTTGTATGGGCAAATCGCCTACTTACTAGGGGTCTGAGTTGCTTTGGCCGACAATCTGGTACATTGTGCCGTCTATGGTATATTTTGAATGGTGTGCTGTATCAATATACCAAACATACCGTTTGGTATATTTTTAGTATTTTCTGTATATTTTGAAAATAATACCGCAATATTTTTCCCCTATTAAAAATGGGTAGCGGGTATCTCACAGTCGAGCACACTCGACTGTAACTTTCTTACTTGTTATATTTTATTTTTATTCAATGAAAGAAATAATCATTTTACAATATATTTTATATTATTGATATTTAATGAAAAAAATAATGGATTTACAATATGTTTTTTATTAGTTTTTTTGTTTTCAATGAAAGAAATATTCTATTTGCAGTAAGTTCTTAATGAAGGAAATATTCTATTTGCAATAAGTGTATGCCAAAGCTAAGCCTAAGTTTCTTTAGAATGTATATTCTTTTTTTGTGTATAGTCAGACTATTCAGCATTTCTTCGACTTTTTAAAGACAGATCGTATCATAATATATTTTATTTTTTTTTATTGAGTTTCTCATTAAGTGAGTAGTGAAAGTAATAACATTAGGAAAATCAATGGCAAGCCAAGCTTCTTTTCTAAAACTAAATACCTCTTACAATTATAACCAAGCATAAAGCAGAACACATATTTGATTTAATTAAAAAAAAGATCGTATTGGCGTTCAAAATGTACAATTGAAGAAGCAATGTTTCAAAAAAAAAATATGACAGTTAAAGGTAAACTATTTTTCCTTTAAATATAAGCCAAGTTTTAATACAACTACTTCTTTCTTTATTTTTTTAACAACCAACAATCACAACCAGCATTTTAATCTGTGATTTATTTAAAACGGACTAAATAAGTATTATAATTCTACTGTATTCTAAGCTTAAGATATAAACACTAATTGTCATACTATAAAATGTATTTTATATGCTAGTTCAGCATATTTTATTCGCATAACTTTACAAGTCATTTTTCAATATTTGATTTTAAAATAATGTATAGATGTTTTTAAATGTATTTAACAAAGGCTTTCCCATATTGTCGTAATGTCTCGAGAGGTGTGTGCAAATTGTGCTATTTTACTTTTGTGGAGTGGATTCGTTTGATGCGTTATGATGAACGCAGTCTTTGCACATTCTTTGGTTTATTGCATCGGCCCCAAATGAGTGGGAAGTGAGATGAAGAGTTGTGTCGCTTCATCAATATGCAGAACGCCACGTTGTTGGCTTTTTTGAGGCGTCATTATAAGCCGCAGCAACAGCCGCAGTAGAAGCAGCCACTTTGAGTTGGACTTGGGCATCCAATGGGGGGAAGTTGGGCTAAGCCCATTACTGGGCAACAGTTGGCTAACTGCTGCTGCTGCTGCTGCTGCTGTTGTAGCTATTGCCATGGTTGGGACCTGTATTGGACTGCATTGTTCTCTGAATCGTTCTTAACGAGCGTGGCATGCAAAACAAGGCGCAAGACGCCATTTGGCCAACTGAATCGCAGATTCGTTTTATTTACGCTGCGCTTTCTGCATGATAATTGTCTCACAGGTCTCACAGACCCAAGTCTGAGACTCTGAGACTGACTTTGAGACGACGACTGCGACTGCGACTGCCATCGATGACTGTCGAGTTGTCAACTTGTTGGATGATTGTGCGCACGCGCTCATAATCAGAGATTCCTCAGGTTTCGATTTGGAATTGGAATTGTGTGGGCTTGGAGAATTGGGATTCCGATTTGCGTGCTGCGGTTGTCGGGTGTCGGTTTGTCGCTTGTTGGTTGTTGAGGTGCTGCTGACGATGAGGACGATGAGCTGGCATGATTATGATGAATGGCGCATATCGGGTGATTCGCCTTGACGTTGATGTCCCATCAAAGAAAATTATTGCGCGCAATTAAAACTAAAATAAAGTTATTTTAATACACAAAACTGTATTATGCACAATGCGAACAATGCTGACAATTCGTGCTTACAATTTTACCGACACTGACTCAACTCTCAATATGGTTTATGGGAATTCTTGTGCCAAAGATCGTCGTCCCATATATGGGAAACACTCTATATAAAGTACATAGCGATGAATGTGAGTTTTAGGAGTAAAACTTGTTGATTTTAGGCTTAGAAATACTTGAGGAATACGAACTATACTTTACATTTTGCTGATACTTCTTATAGATAATTTTCTTTATTAAAAAAGTATATCTCATTAAATTTCGCCTTGATTCCAATTGAATTCTTTTGAATTTCTTGAAATAAACTTATTTGAATCTTATAAAGTAATCTGTAGGCTTTTAAATCCTTTTTTGCTCTGGAACATATCTCAATCCTTTTGGTAAATTAACATTCAAATTACATTGAAAATACAAATATACAAATATATAAATATTCATACAAAATATATTTGGAGACATACAAAAATTATTTAAAACCTTACAGAAATTCAATTAAATACTTTTTTTTTAATGAAAAATACATTTCATATTTGGATAATATTTCATTCATTGATTGCAATTTGAATTCTTTTGAATTAAATTTGGGGCAATCTTAAAAAGTAATTTATGCGCCATATCTGTTTAAGCTTTTAGCTACATTTTTGCATCCCTTGGATATCTTAATTAGTATTTGTTCAAACAAGAAAATACTTTAGTATTTTACAATTGGTTTGATATTTTGTTAGATATCTTTGTTTTAATTTTATAATGCATTTTAATTCAGACTTCTAACCTAAATGTTATTCTACATTGTAATTGCTAGGAATACAGAGTATCTACTAATCACGTTATCAGTTTTGTCGCTTGTTTGTTGATTTATCAACTTTTGGGGCAGATAACTGAAGTGTGCGACAATTTACATATAGTCTGAGAGTAGCGAGTGTCATGACTCAAAAGTTGTTGTTTCGCTGCCGATTTCATCGAAAACCTTTTGCCAAAATACTTATGTACATATGTGTGAGTCTACTCGTAGTTGTGCAATGAAGCGTAAGAGGTTTGTTTTATGTTTTTCTTTTTTGTTGTTTTGTTGTCGCTTTTTTGTTGAACTTTTTGTTTTTACTTTACAATTTATATCTTTGTTTTCTGACGCATTGGCAACGTTTCTCTATTTCTCGAGGCCGGAAGCAGGTCTGCTCTACTATGTTAGTTCCCTTAACAAACGTTGGCTATAGCTTTAAAGCGCCTCAGTTGTCGTCGACGTCGTCGTCGTAGTCGTTGCCACCCTCATCCACATGCTCATGTGTTCCCTGCCTCTTCCCCTCCCGTTGGCCACACATCGTAGCGACATTGTTGACATTTCGCTGGCATATCTGGACACTTGGATCAGAAAATGTATTGCTTGAAATGTTTGCAGTACAATGCCGAATGAATGCCGCGAGTGTGTGACAGACTGAAGAGCACAGACCAGAGACCAGAGACCGGAGAGCGACAAACAAGCTGAAAATGTGAGCACGCGTTACGTTTTTTTTTTTTATAGAAATGTTCCCAGCGAATGTGTCAGAAATAACATATAAAGTGAATTATGATGGAATGTGTGTGCCACAATGTATTACTGAAAGTAACACCGACAACACGGAAAAACGGAAGCAGCAGCTTTAAAAGAACACCACTCTTTAAACTTTAAATTGCAGTTACATAAACAACATCGATTCGAGAATATCCCAAGGCACTTCTGCTGCATATATTTCAGGCAATTGCCGATGTTATCCTCAAGTTTGGCTTGAAAATAGTGCCAAATATTAGTCGACATATGGCCCAGAGAACCATTTGAGCGATGTGTATCTGTATTTTACTTGTGTGCTATAACCAAACGATATATTTTCGTTTTTAGGCCGGCTGATAAATTGGCAAACTGATAAACGGACAGCCAGACAGACGAAGGACGTTAGCTGAGAGCTGTAAAGCAACAACTACTTGTACTTAGTGTGCACATACATCTTAGCTATGTACCACACACACACACATACACATTGTATACTATACTTAAGCATCGTTGTCAGGCCGTTTATCATAAGCATCGCAGACAGATTTACCAAGCAGCCACTGAACCAAACACTGACTAAGCAGATACTCTACAACAATTGCACATTTACGGAAATTGAAATTTCCCCATTTAGCCTGAAGGTCTTAGTCGCTCTGGCTCATCTTATTGCCACAAGAAATTGTATTCGTTATTTCAATAAAAAGAAATAATCAAAATTTCATTATCATTTTCATAACTTTAAAAATAACAATCCAATCATCATGAAACTTTCAGGATCAACCTCAAACATTAGCCGTTAAAAGTTGAAAGCCATTGCAAAAAGTTTAACGGTTTAAAGTAATTCTTATGAAGTGTGCCTGAAGCTTACAAGTGTCCTCGGCAACAACCCTATAAAATCAGACTGATTTATAGGCTCACAGCAGTCAAGTTCGGTCAGTGTTACATGCAGTTGACGAAAGTTATAATACCCCTTTTTTTGGCCATCAATCACTCGGCTTCGGGATGCAGGGTATTCAACAATGCCGTAGGGCCAGCACGCGTTCTCAAAATATTTATGAGTTTTCGGCAGAGTAAGCAAGCCAGCAAGCAAAGTCAATCAAGAGAGAGGGAGCTGTGGGGAGTAGATGGGAGTAGTAGAGATTGGGGCAAGGGTATTGAGAACCGGGCGAGTGATTTACTGACTGCGCTTCAAGTAGCCGTCTCGCAGCTGTCAATCAGACTGCAATCAGCTTCCACTTTAAGCCTATAAAAATATGTTACCCACCACAAAAGTAAAAGTGGCTTACGGTAAAAACAAAAAACAATACAATAACAACAACTACGCACACACAGCGTAATAATAATAACAATAACAATAACAAGAATTCCTATCTTCCGAAAATGGGACACACCCAAGAAAGAAAGAAAAGAAAGATCGTCTTGGGGCGCGCATCGAAGTTATTAAACACAGAAGACAATTAGTGACCTCAAAAACGTTTAGCAAATGATGATTTCTTTGATCTTCATGACCAGATATCTTGGTCATAACTGACTGTGAGTGCGACTATGCATACTTGAATACTTGCGAATACATCTCATATAACTTTTTTTCGGCTGCTGCATTTAGTTAATAAACCCTTAAACTCTCTTCTTTTTTTTTTTGTGTTTTTGCGCATCGCTTCCAATCAGCGGAACGTGAGCAGCTCCAGTCTCGGCGTCAGCCTCAGCCCCAATCTTAAGTTCAGCCCAGCCCAGTCTTTAAAATGATTTCATCATTATGCATGTTTGTTGATCTGGGTGTGTGCTCTGCAGAATGGTCAAGCCGATGGTCGAGCACAAATGATGGTCACAAATTTCTACCTGGTATCAACATTTTTTTTCCATATATGTATTTATTTTGCAGACCTTCGCGCTTATAAAAACACCAACAAATTGCCCAGCTTTTTTCCTCCACCTCCACACTCTTTTTTTCTGTGCCTTGTCGCTTTTTATTTTTGTACTAAAACACGAAATGAAACTGTCAATTGATGTACGACGAGTGTTCGACGGCGCCATGGCGATTGGGACACCAAACCAAAGCAAAGCAAAAGCGATGAGGCATTTTGATATTTCCTTGGAATTATCTTAATGTGAAATCTTGAACTATGTTTGGGGCATGGTCACAAGGGATAGACGCATAGCCAGACACACATACCTTTATATAGTATATTATATATTTTGAATGTTTGAGCTTAACTTAAGACGATTTTTAATGGATTTCGCTTGACATGCCTCTGTCTTTGCCTTTGCCTTTACCTTTACCTTTGCCTCTTACTCTTCCATTGCCTTTGACAACCAACACTCATTTAATTGCAAAATTTTGTAACATTGTAATTGCACAACATATCAGCATTTGCTTTACTACACATACATATATATTTTTAAAGAAATAACTTTAAACCACAAATTCATTGATCTCCTCTAACTCTACTCTAGACCTAAGATGAATTTAAAGTCTATATTCTTTGTTTTCAAAACTGGAAAAACAGTTGCATAAATGTCATATTACTTAGGGTGGAAGGGTATTGAAACTTTGTATATATATTCTTGATTATCATCAACAGCCGAAACGATATAGCCATGTCCGTCTGTCGTATGATAATTTAAGAAATACTTTTGTATGACGAAAAACGCCTACTGCAATTTGGTCTTAGTTACTTTGGTTGATTATTTGGTATATTTTGTGGTCTATGGTACATTTTGATTTTAGTTCTACAACAATATACCAATAGTGCCTTCAGTATATTTTAGTATTTATATGAATATAGTATATGAATTTGCCATATTTTTAAATGTGTTTTTATTGAAAATTGATAGCTAGTAACTATTTCAGAGTCGATCGAGCATTCTCGATTTTTGAAAATTTAAATTTATTGGTAATATGATTAATAATAAGTAGTATATATTATTTAAATTATTAATAGTTCAATTCAATTTAATTGAAATTTTGGTTTAATACAGCTTAAATAAATCATATTTATACTGTAATTGTCAGGTTTTTTTTATTTTTTTATTTCGGTTTATTTCACAACTTGTTCTTTTCCTCACGTTCTCTACATAGTGATCGCACTTTCGTCTCGTGCCCGCTCGATACACCTATCGATCGGGCTTCTAACTATCGATAGATATTTAATCAATTAATTCTTAATGTTACCTTATGCTATATTTAAATCTAGTATTTACAATATTTACAATACCATTCTTATCTACCCTGAAAAAATGTAGCATATTTTACTTCATTCCTAAACTTTAAATTCAAATATAAAAAATCGATTTAAAACCCTTACCATTCCACACATTTTAAATACGCAACTAAATTTTTTTTTATATAAAAATACGCCACGCAAACCTTTTGCCAATTCTTTTTATGCTAAACGGGATTGCAAATGTCAAGCCTAGTTAAGCCTACCTCCCTTTCAGCTAAACCTTCAGCAACATGTGAGCGCAAAACCTGTGAAAGATAGCGGAAATACAGCTGACATCTAAACCGCAGACAACAACAAAAATATATATATATAAAAGAGAAAAATAAAAATGTAAAATACCTAGGGCGTCGCTATGCTCTAACTGCGTGGCTTATTATTCAAAATAAATAAAAATAACATAAATATGAAATGTACCTTTTTGGGAGACAACCTAACCTGACGATACCCTGACTTTCTCTCCCTCCCAACAACAACAGGCAGTGAGCAAAAGGTAAACAGCACAAATGCCCTGTGGGCTGGAATTGGACGGACTTTGGGTGCCCCGGAAACGGATGCAGATAAATGTCGACGGACTCATTAGTAGGCACAACGTGCTGTTCGCTGATGTGACCGCGTGCGTTTTGGCCAAGGGTCGAGGGACCAGAGAAACCAAACCCCCAAATGATGATGGGCGTGCTCCACTCACAGGTGGATGCGTCGTCCACACAGGCAGGCAGGCAGCCTGTAGAGTGTTTAACTTTTATCTTGGCCACATAAAACAAACTTTACAGCCGTTTTACAGTCGTAAACAGCTTATGAAATTTTAATGCCACCCGCTGTCTGCTGCATCCATAATCCACTGGAAAAAAAAACGAAAAATTCGAAACGAAATGAAAGAAAACGAATCTGGCTATTTTTGATGCTCATTTAAGAGCTTTAAAGTCGAACCTACTACACATTATTGATTTCTACGCCCAATTCGCACAGTTTAATGCTCCATTGAATTGAGTCGAGCAGCCTCCCCGATGATGGGAGGATATACTCGGATGCTGGGATGTTGGGATGCTGGGATGCTGGGTGTCACATGTCCATGGCACGCATCAATGACTGCTAAGCCCCTTAAGGGGGGGAATGGATCGTAAGAGCTGGCAACTTTGTTGTTGTTTTGCTGTTGGCTCCAAATCTGTTCTGTCTGCTCGAAATGTCAATTGCGCTTATTAGGCAAAAGTTCAATGTGCCTCAAGTGGCTCAGCAAAGGTGTTGTAATGTGTGTGCTTCAAGTGGAGCACATACTTCTGTCTCCCATCTCTCTCTCTCTCTCTTTCTTGTATTTAATTATTATTGGCTCGTTATGGGCAACCAAATCCTAACTAGCTTTAGCTTTCCGTTCGCCTTGCAACTGCTTTCGATTCAAATTTCATATTTGAAATTGTCCCAGCCAGATTTCCGCCAAAGTTGCTGCGAGGTTTAGCATAATGGCAGTCTTTAGTTTGGACAACTTTTTTTTGACAGCCCTTCGCAGAGCGGAAGCATTCGACTACACAACAAAAAATAACACACAAAAAAAAAAGTAGCAAAAAAGTTGCAAAATGCTATGACAGCTTGACATGTCAATCGCAGAGACTGCTATAGATAAATTCTGATCTACGGAATTTAAGTGTAGCTAGGAAAAATGCTCTTAAATAAAATAGAACAATTTTATATATATTGCCTTAGCTTTCACCTATTATAAAGGGTAGCAGCTAGTCGTCTATCTGCTTACATATTATTTGAAAATACGAAAGTTCAGAAAGGATGTGGAATGATTTGCAATTTGGATGCTCAGCATATTTATGAATAGAAAATAAGCTTAGAGTCAACGCAATGCAGCTTGAAATGGCTTTAGAAGGATTTGACAGTGCAGCTTTGCCTTATGCTTAGATGTCTAACAGTCAAATAAAGTGCATTAGTTACACTACGAACTGCAAAACAGAATATTTATGTAAAAGAAACTTGATGCTAAAAGTGGGAATTGGTGACGTTAAATTGTTTATCTTTTCACTTCTTTATTTGTAATTGTATTTAGAATTTATCTACATTTTATTGACTTATTAAATTGTAATTAGTAAATGTATTTAAATTTAGTTTACTTATTATCCAGTATTTAGTATATGTATCTAGATTTTATTTACTTATTTTTATACCCGCTACCCATAGGGTAGAGGGGTATTATAACTTTGTGCCGGCAGGAAATGTATGTAACAGGTAAAAGGAGGCATCTCCGACCCTATAAAGTATATATATTCTTGATCAGCGTCAACAGCCGAGACGATCTAGCCTTGTCCGTCTGTGTGTCTGTCCGTCCGTCCGTATGAAACACTGGATCTCAGAGACTATAAGCGATAGAGCTATAATTTTTTTTCGACAGCATTTGTTATGTTTGCACGCAGATCAAGTATGTTTAAAATTTTTACCACGCCCACTTCCGACCCCGCAGATCAAAAAAATCGAATAACAAGCGTAATTTTAAAGTATATACAATAATTACTATAGTAGTTATGATTCCTGAATATTTGGTTGCGATCAGATAAAAATTGTCAAAGTTATTAAAGAAATACTTTTATATCGGCAAAAACACCTACTTACTAGGGGTCTTAGTTGCTTTGGCTGACAATCTGGTATATTGTGCCGTATATGGTATATTTTCAATGGGGTACTATATCAATATACCAATATATGCAATTTGGTATATTTTCAGTATTTTTGCAGTATATTCGGCATATTTTGAGAAAAATACCGCAAAATATATTTAATTTATTCAAAATGGGTAGCGGGTATCTCACAGTCGAGAACACTCGACTGTAGCTTTCTTACTTGTTTTGTATTTAGTCTATTCTATTTAGTATATTTATTGACAATTAGTTTACTTATTATATTTACCCTCATTATATTTTACAAGAATCCGTTGGTGCTTACCGATCAATACTGATCACGTCACGTGTAACAGAGATGAATGAATGAACAGAAAGAGCATAAATAACATAGCGAGAAAATTGTTAGAATAACTACGAGAGCGTAAAATGAATATGTGTGAATTTTTCGGCACTTGTCCTACTACCAATTGATTAGAAATATAACAAATATTTAACTGCTGCTTTGAAGTTACAACTATTCAGATAGTATAGGAAAACGTTGCTATAAAATACAGGGTATTATCTAGTCGAAAGCAAAGGCTTAAATATGCTGCTCCACTTCAAAAATAAAGAAGAATAGAAAACGAAACGAAACGCAGCTTAGCCCCTGAACATAGCCCTGAACTTTGCTTTGGAACATGAGAAAAGCGTCGATAGAATCGCATGAAACTAAAATCGAGCATTGTTGAAGTGTTTTTTTTTTTTAGCTGAATAAATATAAGCACTTTATTGCCATTAAACGATGTACAAATGCGAGTGCGAGTGCGAGTGCGAATGCGAATGCGAGTCATAGCGCTGCGTATGAGTAATAATAATAATAAAAAACTTGGCTAATGCACTTAGCCTGACTAAAAACAATGTTAAGTGTCGGCTGGCACTTAATTTAAAATGCATATTAAACGAATATTAAGTTCAACCAGGAAATGGGCAGAGCTGAGCTCAGCTGAACTGAACTTAGCTACTGTTCTTGTCTGCCTTTTGTGTTTTTGCATCGGGTCACATTTGAGTTAAGATTACCTTTAATTCGCATTTGGGGCGTTTATTGAACTCTGGCTAACCAGGCGAATAACACGGCGATGCATCATAAGAGCAGCCAAGCGTTGCAGCTGTGCGCAAATTTGCCAAAAATCACCACAACAGCTACAGCAAAAATGCGATGCAAATTTGATAGCCTAATTACAGGGTACAAGTGACACACAGCTACTCATTGCTTATGTGTGTGCTAATTAGGCTTGTCTGTCCGACCCAATCAGTTCCAATCTGTGCTTTTAAACCCATTTGCCTGGGTTTGAGTCAGGCAATTGAAGGGTTTGCGTCCAATGCCCCAATATACAACAAATTATCAACTTACTCGTAAGTGGCACAACTGCAACCTGCTGCTTGCAACATGTTGCAAGCGAACGATCGAGCAAGAGCTCAATGATGATCTTACTCGTACGCATGGCCATCTGTGGTAGCCTTGACCTGGTTCTTGAAAAATAACTGGCAACAATCAACTACCAACTGCCAACTGGCAATTGGCAATTGGCAACAACAGCCGCGACTCCAGCAGCGTATTTTGTGTGTGTATTTGGCCACATGCAACATTCAACAAGGCAGCGGAGAGAGAAGCCAAGTCTGCGACTTGTTGCAGCTGTTCACTTTGCTGCCACTTAACCGGTTTCGCTTACCATGAATACCCTGTGCACTTGCTACTGAACAATTGAGCATGCACGAACATTGTCCAAGAGTAGTAGGTAAGGATTTACAACAACAACGTTTGAAGATTCTTTTGGCATATTCCATAGCACAAATTCATTTCTTTCATTAAAGAGTTTTGAAATTTGTGTCCTAATCTAGCTGAACGATTTTTATAAATCTTCAAATAGAAATAACATAAAGTATAAAGTCACTAATCTGAATATAAAATATATATTTATTTAAATAATTAATTTTAAAATCATTTTACGTTTTTGCGTGAAAAATATTATGATGATTTCCAAATTTTTACGAATTACAATTTCTATAGCAACAATAACACAATAACCAAACAATTTTTGCAATACCAGTTACCATAAAAGTAAAACAGTGCGATATTATTCTTAACATATACCGAATAATATACCACATAAATGCAAATGTACCAAAAGTCATATTTGGTATATCGATGAAGAACTACATTCGAAATATATCATTGGGATACAATATACCAGATTGTTAAACAAAGCAACTAAGACCTGATTACATTTGGCGTAATTTCCCATACAGAAGCATTTCTTAAATAACTTCTAGAATTTGTATACGATCACAATCCAATTCTCAGTATAGCGAGTATTTTATAGCTATATCCCAATTCTTTAGCTTCTCTAGCGACTCTAGATTCAAAATTTCGCTTCTTATTCGATTTTTATAGTAGTAGCCATTAAGTGTTTTCTTTAAGTGCAGCATATCTGCAAGTTGATCACTCTTTAGTCACCGTCTGTGATTGCTTGTTGAGAAGCATTTGACGCCGTTTACTTGCGATACGCCCGCAGCTTGCACGCAGTTTAGTTGGGCTTCAAATTCGTGCGTTTCACTTGCGTTTCTTTTGGCGGTCAACTAGTTGTGCGTGCGAGTGCCGCCAGCCCGAAAAGGGGGCGTGGCAAGAAACGCACAAGCAGACAGACAGACAACTAAAGCAGCCATACATCAATGTGTATGAATGTATGTAGTTGCATACATATATTCATACAGTTCATCAGTTGCTTCGAATGCCCAGTGTACAAACAATTTTTTGCTTCACATCTACAGTATTCACTCGCTAATGGTTAAAACATTTTAAAGAAGATCTATTCCAGATCTATCTGCGAACAATTAATTGATGTTCCTGAATAACTTTTAATAATTCGAATTCATCAATAAACAAATAAATTCAACTGCTATTCAAAACTCGATTTCTTAATAAACTAATGCCGGCTGAAGTTTAATAATTTGTAATAATTCGAATTCATCAATAAACAAATGGATTCAACTAGCGACTGTTATTCAAAACTCGATCTCTGAAATTTTATGGCAATAATTGGCCATTGGATCAAATTACTCATTATAATCAAATTAACAGCAATTTGGACCACCTGAGCAATTATCTCCGACCCGCAATAAATTCGCAAGTTATTTAACTACATACTCTAGTCTACCATTGTCTAGTTAGTTGGAATTCAGAGGTGTTTCTCTCTCTAGGGAGGAAAGCTGCATTCTAACAAAAGTACTTTACACTGGCAGCTGCTAGAAATTTGGTCTAATTACTAAACAATAGACAATTAGAGTGAATTAGTTTAACCACTGACAGCGATCAACTACTTCACAGCTTTCTGCAATTAAATTTCGCATATTTAAATTTTTATAGATATTCGTATCTAATTTCCACAATAATTTCACACTAATTAAAAACAAAGCACTTGCAAATAGAAAGGGAATTTCAACAGCAATTATATGGCTGATTTATCAAACAGCGATTTAAATGAATAGATACACAAATAGATTTGTAGTTAACGTTGGCGAATATTACAGTAAAGAATTTATATCATGTATTCTATGAATGTTAAGAATCAAGAATTCTGAAAACATTTCTTGTGCTTTCCCATCACTTAAATTCAATTAAAATATAACGTATTTCAGTTGCTTACAAATACCTCTAAATTGCACAAGTCACCCTTTAGTATATAACTTTTATTCAACTCAAATCGCTAAGCGTTGCTTTAACTGCGCTGCGCTTAAATTTCTCATAAATTAATAAATATTACGTATACGCCTGTGTTGCGCAAAATGTTGGTAAACCAAACAAATTAGCTTAAAGTCTAACATATTATGCCTACACTGGCGGCATGTCTGCTTTGGTGTTTTTGTTTTTTGTTTTTTTTTTTGCACTCGCCCGTTTGTTTGTTGTTGTTTTTAAAATTTAACAGGCAGCCGCAGCACAGCACCCCAAAAAACACACCCACCCACCACCCCTCGCCAATAAAATGTTACAGCTACAGCTACAGGGTGCCTCGGTCGACGTCTTCCTTCCCTGACCTGTAGCATACTTAGTGGCGTCCCGGATTAGCTGCGGCTCTGGCGCAACATGTTGGGCACCCCGCCTGAACCCCTCCCCTACTTTCCTCCCTCTCTCTCTCTCTTCCCCTTTTCGGTGTGTGTGCGTTTTATTTGCCCTGTGGTCGCCTGGGGAAGTCTGGGCCGCGTTTTGTTGTGTTATTTTTTTATTTTTATTGCCGCGCTTTCAGGCCCTAATTAGAATTGTAACCATAGAACAAGTATAGCTGTTGCGCCTCCTCCTTCTCCTCCTTCTCCTCCTGCTGACTGCCCCTCGATTGCTTGTTGTTATCAGCGGCATGAAGTTAGCATAGGAAAGTGATTTAATTTTAATTATGAGCCCTTTGTTCATTTTAAAATGGTAATTTCAGTAAAATGCCCCAACCAGTTGTTACTCAACCGAGTAAAGTTGTAGGTGCTGTTGTTGTTGATATTGTTGTTGTCGGTACTACCTCGTGCAGGTTGCTTGTTACCGCTTTTCTTGTGGATCGCATTAATTTACTGTACAAAAGCTGAGGCAGCAGCAGGTAAGCAACCGGTTTTTAGTGAGCGCACATCTAATACCAAGTTCAAGGTCAAGAGCGCAGTCGAGACACAGCAGCAGCAACCGCAGTGCATCATCACCATCAGCAACAACAACAACAATAGTAACAGCAACAAAGGTGTGACTGTGTGCCGCCGACGACGACGACGACGACGAGAAGAACAACAACCAAGTCGACGTTGTCTTGAAAGATTTTTCAATTTGCACAAATTTGCAACACAGATGCGAGAGACGGGACGGGCGGGTGCGGAGGCGGGGGTGGGTGAAAGAGATGTTTTGCAAGCTTAGCGCATTCAATGCTGTTAATTACAAGTAAGTACAAAAACAATTCACACACACAGAGAGAGACACACTTTATAGTATAGTTAGTGGGTTCAGCTTTAATAGAATGCAATCGAAAGATTTTCCCACGAATTGCCCCATTGCAATTGCCATTGACTTTGAGACGTCAAGTGCCGCGAGTTGAGCGCGCTGAGCGAGAACTTGGCACGATTTCCATTTCAAAGGCTCCAAGAATGTGAATTTCATGGTTGAGGGTACTCAACGATGGTGTTGCGTCAAGGTAATACTCTTCCTATACCTCGCAAAATGCGAATTTGATGCGGGGTATGCTTAAAGTAGTGACACTAAAAGCAATGTTGAAGTGCTATGCTTGACAAAGCTCAATCAAAATTAATCGGAATGTTACAGTCGAGGGTGCTCAACTGTGAGAGACCCTCTACGTATTTTGAATAAAAGCAAATTAGTACGGTATTATTCCTATAACATACCAAATGAAAGTACCACAAAGAAGACTAGAAGAATACCAAAGGATATATTTGGCATATTGATAAATTACTTTATTTAAAATATACCATCGAGTACCAATTTGTTAGATTGACAGTCAAAGCTACTTTATAGGGTCGGAGATGAAAATTCTCAAGTATAATTAAACTAAAATATCGTATATTTTAATTACAGAATTTCTTTGTCTGCTTTTCAGTAAAATTATTTATTATAAACTTCTCTAAAACTGAAAGATTATAGATCTGATTTGAAATGCTTCAACAAGAATTTAGACGTCAACAAATTTACTTTTCACAAATTTTTGTAATTTAATTTTGTGTGCGGACTGTCAATAAACATATCAATTGCACTCTTGAACATAATCAAGTCTGCGCCTTACTGATATGCAAAGCTTTTTATAGTGTTGTTTATAATAGTTCAATCAGATGAACGTTTTTAGTAGTATTCCAATAAGCAAGAATATTCATCTTTGCAATTGACAATGTTTAAGTCACATATAACAAAATATTTTCTTTGCTTATCTGAAATTTAAAAATTCAAGTTTTTTCCAACTACATTTCAATGTTTTAAATTATTTCAACAAAGAGACTACAATCCCATTTTACTGCATAAATTATTCGATTCTAAGCATCAAATCAAACACCTTGTAATTACACTGACAGGCCAGAGCGGACGAACATTTCGCTACGGTCCCGGCCCGTAAACGAGGATGTCAAAGGATATCCTGAATAACTCAACGTATGTAGCCCTTGACACTTGGCATTTTTTGGCCTGGCGTTTATTTCCGTTTTACCCGTATTTCACAGCTTCCGATGGTAAAATGGCTGCTAAGGGGGGAGAAAAACCTGTTGCACTTGCTGCAGTTTATGCCATCGTAAAATATGCCACTTGAATTTGGGTATTTAACTTTAATGCCGTCAACTGGCTGGCGGCCAAAAATGAAGAGTCTGCTACTCGTAACTGGAATATTTTTCGGGGCCCGAATATGCCACAATGCTAAGCCGCATTCACAGAGAGAGAATCCAACATCCAAATACACATTCAGAGCTAGAGCCAAATCCACAGACAGAGCTTCAGCTCTCTGTCGTGGCACACGCGTCGCCCATTAGGCGAGCCTGTCATTTGCTCGTCCAACGGAAGTTGTCTGTGTTAATGGAATTACATGAATTTCAACTCTGAACCACAGAGAAGCATGGCAAGCGACATTTCCGCAATAGCTTCTCTCTTTTCTCTCTCTCTCTCTCTCTCTCTCTCTCTCTCTCTCTCTCTCTCTCTATCTCTCTCTCCCTCGAGTTTGCTGCCTGATTCCATGTTTGTTTTGTGTTGCCCATAAAGTTTTGTTGGTAAAAGTTTATCGTGGCAACCGGAAATGATAATGGCTGCATTCTTTAGTATATAGTCTCGTCGCATACACCCAAAACATTGGCTGACTTATCGCCTTAAAGCCCCAATCCAAATTCAACATAATAACAGTGTCTCTGTCTACAACTTGGGCGAGCGAATGCTTTCAACCAGGCTCAAACACGTAATCTGGTTCATGGTTGCAATACAACAAACAAATGAAATACTAAGCTTTGCTTTCTTGGAATTTGATTGGAAAATTTTATAAGTTTTGCGCCTTCAAGATAGGCAACATTTTTATTCATAATTCGTGACGCAAGATTCTTTTTGTCATTCTACTTAATGCTGATTAATGTTCACCGTGTGTTTCACATATTGTGAACTTATAATTAAGTACTCATATCTACCTAAAGTGTAACTATTTTTTTTTTTTGTATATATTACATGAATACGTGGACAAACTTAATAATTCTATAAATGTTGCTATTACAGTTTTTCACGTAATGTTTAAACATCCAGACTTTCTGGTAACTCGCTTTTGTAGTTTTGTTTACTTTGTTATTCTCGTGCCTTTTGCCAATTGCTTGATCTGGCAACGCTGCGATTAAAGTTGCTGTGTACCACGCAATTAGTTATTCACCACACCAAGTGACAATTACGACAAAACGGTCACCCTTTTCACTAATACGTATTTGGACTTGGCCTTCTCGGTTCATTTGATTTTGTACAACACAACCTTAACAAAATGTCGAAAGCACATGCTCCAGATCTGAAGCGATACATGGGCAAGCGATGAGTGGCGCTCGCACAGTTACTGGAATATTGAGTGGATACGATCCCTTTATGAACGTGGTGCTGGAAGAAGCCGTAGAGTTGGATAAGAAGAAAAAGAACAGCATTGGCATTGTGATAGTCCGCGGCAATAGCATCGTCAATATTGAGGTTATGGAAAGAGTTTGACGACAATATAAGCGCAGTTCCACAACTGATTGTTTAAATGCAAACTATTTATTTGTAAAAAAAAAAAACATGTAACCATTTTCGTGAACTAATGTGCTCGAAGTTTACTCAATAAATAAACGCACATTTAAATTTATTTGCCTAAATGATTTAATAATAATTAAATAATCTGACAAGTGACCTGTGAAACAGATACAGTGGATCACAGCTTATTTCAACCGCCACAAACCGACAACTTTAAATCAGTGTACTGGACAAACTAAACGACGAAACAAACTGTATTTAAACGCAGGATTTTAATTTAATATTTTGACATGCAAGATATTTTTTCATTTATCCACAAAGTTTTTGTTTACTTTATAAAATTATTAAAAATACAAAAAAATGCCAACAAAAAAAAAAGTATTTCAACCAGCTGATTCTTGGTTAATAGCTCTTTCCAGACAATTTGGAATAGATTCCACCAATTTTTTGTGATATAAGGACTAATTTTGTCCAATTCATCCACTAAAGTCCTTTTAAGGTTAGATTGATGATTAGATAGATGTATGTATTATATTTACTTTACACATCAACTATTCGCTCGAACTTAGGAGTTAACCTAACTAAATCTTAAGCAAAACAAAAAAAAAAAAACACCTGAAGCGCCAATAATTAACACGACTACGCTGAAAAACAATGAATTATGTTAATAATATTTTCTTTCAAATTTCATTGTAAAAACAACTCGCAAAACGTTTTCCATTGTCAAATTCCATTCAATTTGTAACTCGCTGTTCACAAACAAAAATAATCGGTTGCAATCGATTAGGGTGACCAGACTCGTTGAACCAATACAAAGCTTTTCAACACTACTCGCTTTTTCCGCTTTGACTTTAAATTTGTAGCTCTTTTGAATTAAACTTTTTTAATTGACAAAGAGCAGCTTGCTAGTTACTTAATTGTCAGCCCAACAAAACAAGTTTAGCAAAATGGGTAAGCAAAGTGAATAAAAAGTTAAATAAAAATTTCACTAAATACTACATCTATAAAATAGCAGAGGAATCTACAAACACGAATCTGGCTTTAATACCTGACGGCACAATTTACATAGCCAAAGTGTTGAGTGGCAGCGATGAGTCCACGCAGCTCAGCTTGATCACTGTCCACGAACCGATTAATGTGGGCTCATTTGGCAATGTCTATAATGCTTTTCTCGATAAATCGAAACGTATAGTGGCCTTAAAGCAGGTGCTACACGATCCGCTAAATCGCGAGGTGGACGTTTTGAATCGTTTGAAAGATCACTGCAACATTGTGCAGCTGTACGAAAACATACATGTCAATTTGGGTGAACCGATACAAAAGTATTCACTGCTGGCGCTGAATCGCATGCCCATGTCATTGCAGGGCTACATCTTAGAGCAGAAGGATCGCTGCATGCCACTGACGTATGTGCGCATCATTGCCTATCAAATGTTTCGAGCCCTGGCCTTTGTGCACTCGCATGGCATTTGTCATCGCGACGTTAAGCTGGACCATCTGCTGATCGATCCGTTGACCATGAATCTGCGACTCGGTGGCTTTAGCAACGCCTTCTTCTTCGGGCAGTCGCAACTCGCGGAACTTCGTGTTACGGCATCTTCGCGGCTCTATCGCGCTCCCGAACTCTTCGGCAGCTGTGCCTACTACTCCAGTGCGGTGGACGTTTGGAGTGCTGGCTGTGTGCTGGCCGAGATCATCAATAGCTGTCCGCTCTTTGAGCACTTTGATAGCGATCCGAAGCAGCTGCTGAATTGTATTCTCACGCTGGGCACCTATGGCTTGGAGCAGGCGCCACGTCTGAAGGAGGCAAGCGGTGTCAGTAAAGTGATCGTCGAAACACGTCCTGAATGGGTGCTACTCTTGAACACCGAAGTGCCAAACGATTTGCAGGAGCTGCTCAACTTTTGCCTGCTATACGATTCCGAGGCACGCATCTCAGCGGTGGGAGCTTGTGCTCATGCGAGTTTTGATGAGCTGCGCTTCATGGAGATGATGAAGAAACCTATGCCAAATGGTGTCCCTTTGCCGCCACTCTTTAACTTCAGTTCCCATGAGATGAACATCGATACGAGCCTGTCGTTGCTGCTGCTGCCGTTGAAAATCGCTGAAATGGAGAATGAGAAAATTATAAAAACAAAAGAGGATTAGCTTTAAGTGGCATGCATTATTCTTCAGGTATTAGCATTAGTTGCCTTTGTGATCGGGGTGAGTATTACTTCTTTTGTAACTGCTCTAAATGAACCAAAAGCTTAATTCTTACTCTTATGTTATTTAGTTCATGAACAAACTGTTTATTACGTTTGATTCTCTTATTAACAGAAAATTACAGTTTTTTCCCCATTTATTGCATAAATTTTAGTATTCCCAGTTTTCTGTGTTACCTTCTTATCTTAAAGAATTTATAATATATTCTCATTTGATTACAATGATACGTAAATGTAGTTTTTTTTTCATTTGCAGAACTTTTGTAATTGTTCAATTTAAAGATATTCCAATTGAGCTCTAATCATATTCATTGCTTTTAACTTTTTTTTTTCTTAAGTCTCCTGCATGTTATTGTTTTTTATTTCTCTGCAGAAAACTGCACTTGCGTTCTTGTTGCTCCAGAAAGAAATTAAAATTTTTAAATATTAATTAAACGATCCTCAAATTTACTTCTCTACATATGTATTTCGCTCTCTAAATAATTTCAACATTTTTATTGGTTCCGCGAAAATCTCTGAAAATATTCAGTAGTTCAATTGAATATCAGTTTGTGTAGAACTCGTAGCATATTTATTTGGTATTTCGGTCAAATCGAACCAGACTGTTGACAAACAACAGACGACAGACCTTTTGCAAGCCAGAAGTAGACTTTGCCATGGGAGTCGAGTCGAAAGAACCGCTCTGAAAGTTCCGGAGACCACAGTAGCCTTTTCTGTCAGTCCAAAAACCGAGAACAAAAACAAAAAGTCGACCATTGCCTTGACGGTGACAAAACGTGGTGTTTATTTCGTGACGAGCTCTCGAAGTGTTAGCATCGAGGAAAAAAAGTGAACAGCAAAAAAAAGTCGTTGAAAATAAAACGTGAAATAATTGTGAACTAAATCAATTTGGTAATCCAATTAAATCAGCATGGAATTACCTTCGATGGTGCAGCGTGCTGGCAGTCAGCTTCTAGTGCGGAGTCTGGTCAGCGGAGTCACGGTCTTTAAAACTGGAATGGATACCAGTGAGTTAGCAGAAACAATTCCAACAGCTACGACACATCCTCCGCTGGATGCCCAGCAGTTGGAGCGACAGCTGCAGTTGCTCAACAATCGAAGCTTTGCGCTCCCAGTGGTGAACACCACCACCACCACCATTCAAAGCGAGGAGGAGCTGCCGCAGTGCAAGATAAGGCGCAACTATAGCTGCAATAGCTGCGCGTTCTTTACGCAGAATCCGCGCAGTCATCTGTCGCATTTGCGCGATGTGCATGGCGAGAAGATCGTGATCAACGAGTGCAAATTGTGTCTCTATGCCTCGCGACACTTTCAGAAGCTGGTGCGCCACATGAAGATGGTGCATGGCTGCTCCGATGTGGATAGCAGCGGTACCTCTGGACGACGTCACTGCAATCGCGAGGCACGCAAGCGACGCCTCGAGGAGAGCATCGAGATGCCAGCTTCTATTGCGCCAGTTGCACCATCGCTGACACAGCTGAAGAACGAACTGCAGACGCTGGAGCAGCAGCTGCTCAACAATGTGGAGGCCTTCAGTCGCCAGCAACAGCTGCAGCAGTTGCAACAATTAGTTGCACGCAGCGGCAACATATTCTCGATGGCCTTTGAGTTCCAAATGTGCCTACTGCCGCCCACCATGCCCAGCGAGGATGTGGAACGTGATGCCGAGGTGAGCAGCTCCGATTCCGATGAGTTGTCACTTGCACCTGTTGAGGAAACCAAGGCGCTGGATCTTTCGGCCAGCAGCAGCAGCAACGGCAATGAATATCAATGCCAGATATGCTCTTATAGCACACCGATTCGTGCCAGGTTCAAGAAGCATGTCAAGTACCATTCAATGCCGCTGATCAAGTGCGGTTCGTGTGATTTTCATTCGCCGTACAAATGGAATCTGGAGAGGCACACGAGGAATCATGGCACCAATGGCTACTTGATGTGCAGTGTTTGCGATTTCAGCACCAACATTAAGCAGTCTATGACTATACACGAGATGAATCACCATGTGACACTGGGACGCTTTGGACAGGATCAACAGCAACAACAGCAGTCACCACAAAAGCAGCTCAAGATCGAAGCCAGTTCCAGTCCGGAGAAGTGGTACGATTCACCGGATCTGCCACCCATTAGCTGCTCCCATTGTCATCAGATTGTGCCGAATGCCATGGAGTTGGTTCAGCATCTGCAGCAATGCGAGCCAGCTCAGCGCAGCAACTCGAATCTGGGTGGCGACTCGGACAGCAACAAGGAGGTCAACGAGGAGGAGTATCGCAACGAGACGAGTTACTACGGCGTCGAAACAGCGCCAGGCTATGGAGAGGTAAGCTAAAAACTCTTTATGTGATATGAGCAACTACTTTCATAGATGCCAACGCTAAATAGATCACGGAGCCACTGCAGCCCGAGGATTCGGATGCGCTGAAGAAGGTATTCAAGTGTCCGCACTGCACCTTTTGGGCAGCCACCGCATCGCGTTTTCATGTGCACATAGTTGGCCATTTGAATCGGAAACCTTTCGAGTGCTCGCTGTGTTCGTATCGCTCCAATTGGCGCTGGGACATCACCAAGCACATCCGTCTGAAGACAATGCGCGACAAGTCGCATGTGCAGGCTCAGGTCCTGATGAACGATGAGACGGGCAGACGCAACTATGCCAAGTACAATCAGTATCTCACTTTGATGAAGGTCAGCGCCGAGCAGGTTGCCGACGCCAAGACAATGCGTTGCGGCGAGATGCACTCGAGCAGCTCGGATCAGCATATGCTGGCATTGCCACAGCCAGATGATGAGGATGATGCACAAGCAGATGTGGATGCTGCACTCGATCTGCGAGTCAGCAGCAAGCAGCATCAGGAGCAGCAGATGCCTGAACAGAATCAGAAGCCACATAAATCAAAGAAGAAACATAGAAAGAGAGAAGCTCATGCTGAACAGCAGGATTAGACGTAGATTAGACAATTTCTATGTTTTTATTTGTAAACCAATTTGCATTAAGTTAGGGATTAGATCTAACAAACATAGAATACTATCATAATTATAATATGAGATTTTAGTTGGCAACAAAGCTATAAGGCATTTATTTATGTGTATTTTTAGTCGAATGCTTTTTAGCTAACTCAACTTAAGACTATTCTTTGAAATTGTAATAGCCAAGCAGTGTTCCTATTCCGATTAAAACTGGACGAATCGGACTGCTTATATCATGCAGAAACTTGAATTCAGTTGCAGAAACCCAGCTCTTTAATCTTCCAAAGTTTAGTATACATTGGACCGCTCTATTGCCTATTGAAACTATTACAGGAAAAAGTATTTCGTAACTGCGAACGAATTTCTTCTAAAACTATATCATCCACATATGTATTTATTTATGTAGGGAAAACTGGACTTTCTAATTGGACACAAATTGCTAAGCCCAACAATTCGTATAGTTGAGTTTTCATTCCATCTTCACACTGCTTGAATATTTAAGCTTCGGCACACCGAAGTTGCTAAAGATCTCTTGTTTTTGGTTATTTTGTATTATACTAGCTGCTAACTTTGCAAGTTAAGTTGAATGTTTGAGGATAGTTCTAATATAAGCACTACATTGAGGGGTCTGGATGGGGAGGGGTCTTTAATAATAACACTTGTATGACAATCATATATTGCAATTTAGCTAAGCTAATTTCTCGTTTTTGGGGGTAGGGTAAGGGGCCTAAAAGAAGTAAAATTTTGCATCACACGATGTGATGTGTGTTCACAGCAAACATTCCTGTATGAAAAATAATACTATGCATAGCAAGACGACCAGCGGCACCAAGAAGCACAGCTCATCCACGCCCAGTCGGGGCAGTAAACGCCAGCTATCGATGAGCAGATATTGCGACTGCAAAAGCCATGGATATGCCGATGCCCACAACTAAGTCGTCTGGCATTGGACACTTTCAAAGTGCGGCGACTGACCGTGATAGTCATCATCATCGTCGGTATCCGCATGGCGTGCCTGACGCGCCTGTGGCTTGTAGTCGGTCATGTTGACCTCTTCGGCGCCAGCTGGAACAGCGATGCGTTCCCGTGCGGGCAGCAAATCCTCGAGCATGGCCAACTGCGGTTGGGTAGCAAAATCATTGGGCGGCATCTGTACCTTGAACTGCACATAGAGATCGCCATGATCTGTGGGCTGCTGGAACACTGGCATGCCGCCATTGCGCATCATCTTGATATGATTGTGACGCAACACTTCACCCGGTTGCGTTGTCATGCACACATTACGTCCATCCAGATGCTTAAAGCAATGCGTATAGCCACACAGAGCTTCGGTTAAATTGATCTCCAAATCGCGCATATAGAGATTCGCATGGCGTCGTTGAAATAATGTGTGCTCCGCCTGCACAATGACCACATAGAGATCCCCAAATTGACCGCTGCGCAGCTGATGTCCCTCGTTGGCAAAGGGCAGCTTCAACATGTGTGGCACCCCGGGTTCAATGTCCACTTTGCGATGCATGGGCTGCTCCACAAAGCCGCTGCCTGTGCACAGCTTGCAGCGTAGCTTCTCCTTGATGGTGAATCCCCTGCCATCGCAAGTGGGACACACCTGTCAAAATGGAAGGCACAATTATATTTCCGTTTGCATTGAGCTTTCAATCCACTTTACCGCATCGAAGGCACTCAAACCCATAAATGTAAAGGCGGCTGTATGTCCAGCGCCACCGCAGGATTCGCATTCTTGACGCGCCTCCTTTGGGCCGCCGTCGCCATTGCACTTGTCGCACAGCTTTTGCCGCTTGTACTGCACCTGTTTCTCCTGCTTGCTGCCCACATAGATCTCTTCCAGCGTTAGCTCTAGTTTCACCAGAATGCGTCCATCGCGACGAGTGCGTTCGGTTGTTGGTGCCCCGCCAAATGGAAACCATTGGGCGAAAAAGTCTGAGGCATCAGAGTGACCCTCAGCACCCTCCTGCAGTCCCTTGATGCCATAGCGGTCATAGATGCGTCTCTTCTCGGGATCGGAAAGCACTTCGTAGGCGAAGGAGATTTCCTTAAACTTCTCACCCGACTCTGGATTCTTATCCGGATGAAATTCTTTAGCCAATTTGCGATAATTCTAATTGCAATGTTAGAAATGATATGCATAAAATGAATCCCAAAAAAGTAACGTACTTACTTTTTTTATTTCCTCCGAAGGCGCATCTTTGGTGACGCCAAGAATGGCGTATAAATCCATTTTGTCCATTGGTCCGAAATTAAATACGCATTGCAGCTGTACTGTAAATTTTATTAATATTATGACACTATAATAGTTGCTCAAAACATTTTTTGTTTTGCGTCTGTTTTTGTTATTTTCCAATTGCTGAGCTAGTGTTGTTGTTCGTCCCACTTTCCAAGGGAACTCGAATTAAAACAGCTGTAACAACAGCTGTTGTGTGCGCATAAAAGTATGCAATACATTTTGGCTATGTAACTGATCAACAACTGCAGTGCAGTTGCATTGCAGTTGCATTGCTTAATTTAAAAATTATTTATTTATTTACTTTATGCAAACTGAGGCAAACTTGCTCCAAAAACTTAATATTGCTACTGTAAATGAGTGTAATAATAAATTACAACTATTACCTCAAGCTATGGTCAAAAACAATCAATATACTTTACGAAAATTTGGTTAGTTCAAATAATGCAGGGCCATTTTCTTAATTTACTATATACGATTTTTGATTTCCAATTAATTTATTGAAATAAACTTAACAGATTAATTTATTTAATATCCAAAGAGCTAGCCTAACTTGGATTTAATAATTCCGACTGTTTACGTTTTGTGTGAATGGCATATGGCATATATGTAGTGTGACCAAATGTGTAAAAAGGCAAAAAACTACATGACTCATCGTCTCACGTAGCCAGTCCCGAGTACACGTTGGGCGTGGTGAAATTTAACGATTTATTCCAACATTCGCTTTGGGCTCACTAGACGTTTTGTACGTCATATCTTCGGAAAATTTTCCAGAGATTACGTACGAATTTTACGCAAATTTTTCGCTAAAATTTAGTTGAAAAAATAATTAAATATTAAAAAATTAATTTAAAGTCGAAAAAAAGTGTTAAAGTAAAAAAAATTGCGCTTAATTGACAACTGAAAATTTTTTTCACGCAAGTAAAAATGGATGCAAAGTAGAGACGTAAAAATTTTGTGTGTGTATCAACGAAAGAGCGGAGAAAACGGAAAGCGTGAAAGCAAAAAGAAGAAATCGAAACAACTCGATTGTGGTGGTGGTGTGTGTGTGCGCAGACTGTGCGTGAACGTGTGTACGCCTGTGTGAGTGCGTGTGTGTGTGGCAAGAAGCAGACAGAGAGACGAAAGCAATACGGACGGGCGAGAAAAACTGAGTGTTGCGCGCCTGGAAAAATAATGGAAAAGTATGAGGACATGGACATACGACTCGGCCACATCAATGCCAAAGAGCTGGCCGATGTTTGCGACGTCAATATTCCTCGGGATGATGATGCATTAATTATGTTTGACCGATCGCCGACAAATTTTGATTTTGGCGCTGAAATTCTGTCAACAAACAACATGAAGCCAGCAGCAGCAGCCACAGCAACAACATCGACAGCGGCAACAACGACAGCAACAAGCGAAGCGCAACCAAAAGCAAATAGTGAAATCAAAACAAAAACATTGCCTCAAATGGCAGAACATGAAATTGGCGCCAATCAAAATGCCAAAAAACTGACGGACAACAATTTAATGGAGCAACCGACATCGAAACGTCTTGAGAAATCCTGCTCTGAAGTGGATGATGAAGATGATGAGGATGAGGATGACAACGAGGATTACAAGTCAAGGTAGCAATTATTTATAAATTAAAAAATTAATTTATTTTATATCATTTTTATATTTAGTGAATATTTTTATTTTCAAATCTTATTTGCAATCTGTCTTATAGGAGAAATAACGTCTGTAATATATTGAAAATACAATAAGATTCTATATTTTTAGAGAACAATTAGATTTTTAAAATCCACAAACATTTATTATTTATTTAATAATTTAAATTATGTTAATTTTATTGACAAGTTTACATTACATGTATACTAGAATTACATATCTTAAATTCGCATACAAATTTAAATATTGAAGAAAAATACAAAAAAAAAAATTCAACTAAAAATTAAAAAATAAAAAACAAATTTTTTTTTAGAATTATTTGATAAATAATTGAAGAAAATACTTATTTTAAAGTTTGAATAAAATTTAAATAAATAATTATACAGATCTTTTTAATTGTTTTATTTTTTGCGAATGCCATATTTACAGCTGGGCCAACAGCGATGATGACGATGACGATTCCTCCAGCTCGACGGATTGCTCCTCGGCCAGCGAAAGCGATTGGCAGCGTTGGCAGCAGCAGCGCGAACTCCACTCGGCTTTGGGACGCATGCCTCGTCAGGTGATTGCCAGCATAATGCCGCACTTTGCCTCCGAGCTGCCGGCGGACATAGATGAGTCGGTGTTGTGGGATTATCTGTCGCATCTGCTGAACGAACCAAAGCGGCGCAACAAGCTGAACAATGTTAATACCTTTGATGATGTCATCGATCTGGTGCAGAACTCAAAGAAGATCATTGTGCTCACAGGCGCCGGAGTGTCAGTGTCTTGTGGCATACCCGATTTTCGTTCCACCAACGGCATCTATGCGCGGTTGGCGCACGATTTTCCTGATCTACCCGATCCGCAGGCCATGTTTGATATTAACTACTTTAAACGGGATCCGCGACCGTTCTACAAATTCGCTCGGGAGATCTATCCGGGTGAGTTTAAGCCGTCGCCATGCCATCACTTCATCAAGATGCTCGAGACGAAGGGGAAACTGTTGCGCAACTACACGCAAAACATCGATACGCTGGAACGTGTGGCTGGCATTCAACGGGTGATCGAATGCCACGGCTCCTTCTCGACGGCCTCGTGCACTAAGTGCAAAGTATAAGTGCAATGCGGATGCATTGCGAGCGGACATCTTTGCCCAGCGCATTCCCGTTTGCCCACAGTGTCAACCCAATGTGGAGCACAGTGTGGATGCCTCAGTGGCAGTCACCGAAGAGCAGCTAAAGCAGCTCGTCGAGAATGGCATCATGAAGCCCGACATTGTCTTCTTTGGCGAAGGTAAGCAGGAAGCATATATAATAAGAAATTAAAGTTTATTTTCTTTTCCTTTTTTTTGTTTTCCAAGTAGACAATTTAGAATCATTTCAATCCCTGCTCGCTAGACTCATTTCATGTAATTTTTGGTTTGCAGGTTTGCCTGATGAATATCACACAGTGATGTCCACGGACAAGGACAAGTGTGATCTGTTGATTGTGATCGGCTCCTCGCTCAAAGTGCGTCCCGTCGCTCACATTCCCAGCAGCATACCAGCAACGGTGCCGCAGATTCTGATCAACCGCGAGCAGCTGCATCATTTAAAGTTCGATGTCGAGCTGCTGGGCGATTCAGATGTGATTATCAATCAGATCTGCCATCGACTATCGGCCAGCGACAACGACGATGATTGGAAGCAGTTGTGCTATGACGATGTTGTGCTTCGTGAAACCAAGGAGCTAATGCCGCCAGCAGATTACTATCTGCATCATCACCACCTACATCATCACAATCATCATCATCGACACTGCCGCTCGGAAAGTGAACAGCAATCGCAACTGGACACGGATACACAATCATTAAAGTCCAATGGTTCAGCAGATTATCTGCTTGGCTCCTCGGCCGGCACCTGCTCCGACAGCGGCTTCGAGTCTTCCACATTTACATCAACGGTGCAGGACAAGCGAGCACAACCGACTCCACAACAGACAACGCCAATCGCCGATGATCGCGATGCGGCCATCGAGCGCATTAAGAGCGATATTCTCGTCGAGTTGAATGAAACGGCGGCTCTGAGTTGTGATCGCCTCGTAGCACCGCCTGCCATCAGCTCTGGCAGCGGCAGCAGCTCGATCTCCGCCAGCAGCACCAACACAGCCAGCTATCGTCATCTGTCGATTGATTCGTCCAAGGACAGCGGCATTGAGCAGGTTGAGTTCTCCAATGCCAGCAACAATGCCCACGCCTATGTCAGCAACTTGGACACGAATATGGTGGTGGAAACAAAGACAGCGGCACCCAGCTTAACGCCCACGCCGCCACAGCGCAAGCGTCAGACGACAGCGGAACGTCTACAGCCTGGCACCTTCTATTGCCACAACAAGCACAGCTCGTATGTGTTTCCCGGTGCACAGGTGTTTTGGGACAACGATTACAGCGATGATGATGACGACGACGATGATGATGATGGACTGGCGACTGGACGAGGCGCTGATCTCTTTGGCAATGTGGTGGCCGGCGATGAGGATGCCTGCGATCTGAATGCGGTGCCCTTATCGCCTCTGCTGCCGCCCGCCTTGGAGGCGCATCTGGTAACCGAAATCACCAGCGGCGTATCAGTCAGCAGCGCTCCTCCCGCTTGCAATAGCAGTCCGAGCAATAAGCGCCGCAGCACCGCGGACACAATGGAGCAATCGCTATCACCGGCAGTCGAGGCCAAGTGCAATTCGCCAGCGATTGAATCTGAAACGCCGCCACCCATCAAAAAGCGACGTCCCAGCTTGGGAACAGCTGCAACTGCTGCTCCAACAACAGCTGTCTAAATTGTTGATTCAAATGCCCGGCTATTAATTTAATATTTATTCTTTTATTATGTCGCCTATATATTTCTTTACTCCACGAGAGCACGTGAACTATGTCTAGAGAAGCTCAAAAACAACCCAATTGCAATCGAGGCATCACATACTCTTCCCCTTTGTCGCCTCCTCCATTTTCTACACTCATCTAAACAGATATGCAATTTTTACATTCATCATATTCATTATGTATTCATATTTATTCGTCAAACACAATTGTATGTAAATGTTAGTATTTTTTATATTATTAATATTATTATCACATTAAGTTGTTATTGAGGCCTTTATAAATACGTAGTTTAAAAAAAAAGAAGGAAACTTTCAAGAGAAGAACTTTTTAGCGCAAATTGCCTCAACTTTCTACACACACTTATACATCTATATAATTATATATAAGCTAGAATATATACTTATACTAAGAGCTGGACAAAACACCCTGTATATAAGCATCCTTGTTTTTTGTAATTTCTCTTTTCCTTAAACACTCTCGGTTATGGCAGCTACACGCATACATATATATATGTACATACATATTTACATTTGCACTCATCTCACACACATACCTACACACTCACTCACATTTAAGCACAAGCACAAACACATACACACACAGTCGTATTCACACCCACACACAGAGAAGCTTAGCGCCAATGACGACAAGCATTGTTGGTGTGCGTGTTAAAAAAATGTTTAATCAAAAACTTAGCATAATTATCAAATATATATTAAATACTATAAATAGCCACCAAACGTAATTGTAAACTAGAGTTATAATCCCATAGTTGTAATAATAATTGTATTAATATCAACAAAAAATAACAAACAATATCATAATATTATAATAATAATAATAAATCAATCTATTGAAAGTTGTTGAGCAGCTACAAAAGCCATTTTATATGATACTAGGGGTATTTTTCCAGTTAATCAATAGTTGAGCTAAGCTGCGCATGAGCAAAGCTGGCACAAGCGAAATCAGCAAGAAAACAAACTTTATCTCAGCCATATCCTGTCACATTTTTAAAGGATACACATTGCATCGATCGCGAGCACCAACTCTATCGAATGGCATCAAAATATATGAGGTCATCTAAGAATCCAACACTTGTAATTTTCAACCTCTCAGGGCTTAAGAAAATATGCGAAAATCACAAATTGCTTGATAACTCGATAACTTCAAGGAAGATTTTAATTTCCTTTGGCAGGAAGATAGTCCACACCAATACGCTTCGTTTGACACAGGACTCGCAAGGATCAGGCAGGATATGGCCGAGATATACGCAATTTTTAGTGTACAAAATTGTCCTTGTAACTTGGCTACTCACAGGACTTTCGTCCTTGTAGGTTTGTCAGTAGGTTTTATTGACTAGAGCTATCATCGTGCCAAAGGATATCTTGATCATCCTTCAAATGGCCAAGATAAGGCGTATTTTCTGACTTTTTGCCATTTTTCCTATGCCTCCCCCCTTGGAAAAAAATTGTTATATTGGGGCGAACAATTTGTTAAAATCCTTAAAATCTTTGACCGCCAATCGATAGTGCTGGTCCTCCAGATTACAAAAAAGTATATCTTTCAAAAATGCTTAAGGATATGACCGAGTTATGGCTAAAATACGGTTGCCCCATTTACAGTGAGTGCTCACAGCGGCAGTTAACAGTGGCCATTAACAGATGAGCCTAACAGAAGCTGCGCAGGCGCGCAATGTAAACTTCATATTCTGTATTGCCGTCGCTTGATTTCTGATTCTGTTCGCCTGGTACTCAGCAAATTTTGCAGAGGCTAAATTGGCATTCCGGACAGTGACAATTTTAACAGGGCCATCTAACAGCAGCCCCTAATTAGATGAACTTTTCAGTTCAGTACTGTATTTGAATAAAACTAGGACATTTTGATGGTTTTAGTTGCAATTTTGAATTCGTTTTTATTAGGTATATGTGTGTTTTAGACATTTTAACTGATAGTTCTTATTTTACCTACGTACAACTTTATTCTAATTTTAAGGTTGCCTTCACTCGAAGTATATATATATGTTTTTGTGTACGTACTTAATGCATGCGATTGCAGGACTGAAAGTAATAATTAGAAACGTTGGGGACGCTTGCTTCCTTGATGATTGAGCTGCTATTCTATTGGCTTACGGACTAGGAGCTCTGGCTGCTCTGGCTTAACTGGATGCGTTTTGCTCATGAGATGCTGGCTGTTTTTTTTTTTTTATTAGATTATTGGCATGAGGCGACGACAACTGTAGAATACAATTTCTTTCTTTCTATATATGTATATGTACAATTAGCAAACCTAACCCGAGCTTATATCAATTGTGTGTATTCAAATGTCTGGCTTATTATAAAAATATGTTTTTTGTTTTGTGTGTTAGTTATGTGTAAGGTAAAAATGTTTTATCCCATTAATAGAAACTCTGACTGATATAACATGAGTGTACGCTAAAGACTAAAGACTATATATATATATATATATCTATGTATATATTTATCTGTATATCTAGTTATATAACGCGCTGTGAGACTTGAGTTAGTTATACAAACTGTATATGGACATGGAATCCATTATAGGCAACGTATGTGTTTCGATTTCAAGTGCTAACAAAATACTGTATCATATAAATCTATATATACAGCTATATAGAATCATAATCTGATAATCGGTGATAACATTCGTGTTCGTATCTGTTCTTTTTGGAAAAAAAATATATACTTAATGACTACGACGCTTGGCTCTGTTAAACACGGTTTGGATCTCCATTTTTGCTTGTGTTTCTCTTTTAATTTGGGAACTTTAGCGATTCCGCACTATAAAAATGGTGATTTGTTGGTCTTGTGTGATCGAGCCTTGCTGGGATTTATCTTGCACTTGAGCTGTGCAATCAGATCGGAGATTTTTAACGCAGGTCCCACCTTCATGCCAAGCAGCGGCATAATGTCATCCTTGGTCAATTGCATCAGCTGCTTGCCATCGATCTTGTTACGACTGAAGGTGTCGCAGTGGGCGGTGCAGTCGTTGACCCGTAGAAATTGTGAGACATCATAGACATTCCACGAGTCTGGCATCAGCTCCAGTTGCGCCTCATTCGAGTCGATGTCGGCCAGACGGGGAATGTACTTGCTGTTTGTGACTGACGAGTTCTGTGGACGAAATAAAATACAATAATAATTAATAGAGTAAGCGGTTATTATGGATAGAATTACAGGCAGGTAGCTGAATGAATGTGTGGGTTTTGGATGAGTCTGTGTTGCAAGTACCAAAAATAACAGTGCGTAAAATATACATATATACAAGTAATATACAAATTGCAATTCTGATTTGATGGTTTTTTTGGTAATCGATATTTAAGTTATGTACAAAATGAATTCGAGCTGCACAGCTGGAGACGGTTCGAGTGGGGCGAGCAGGCGGACAGGCGGAGAGATAGGCGAGAGCAGGCAGTCTGCAGGTTCTACAAGCGATTACGCACTATTATCCCACAAGTACTCACCGCAATGTAGCTAGTGGCTTTGCGACCCACAGTTGGTGGCGCAGGTGATTTAGTAGTAGAAGATTTCTTTACCATTGTTTTGCCGCTGACGGCTGCAGGCTGTGTTACCGTCGTGCTGGCTGCTGCGGCTCCTCCTCCAACTGCTGCTCCAGCTCCAGCTCCTGTTGCTGCTGCTGCACTGCCAGCAGTGATGGCAATCAGCTGTTCCGAGTGCGTTGTCGACTGCTCGGACATGTGACTGGTGCTGCCATCGCCGTCGGGATCATCCTCAGCCACGCCATCTTCCTCGTCCTCATCCTCGGGCTGATTGTTTTCATAGAAAGCGGCATTATGATGCTCCGGCTTCAGTTCCAACTTAGTGCTCAGCTTTGGCAGATGCGGCGTTGTTTTCAGCGCAATTGTTCGTGATTTCACTGCCATGGAAAGTATAATAAGAGTTAGTCCAGCGGATAATTACAAAAAATTTAAAACTTACCTGTCTGCATGTTGTTGTCATGCGTTTGCTGCTTGTTGTTGGCTGCTGCTACTGTTGCAGCTGTCGTTGCTCCATTGCCAGCTCCCTTCTTTGTCTTGCGTTTACGCTGCACTTTGGGCTTGGGAGCTGCTTTGACTTGTTGCTGATGAGAGACGCGCGGTGGCCCTTCGAGCTTGTGACCCACAAGCACACACCAGCCAACGGGATAAATGTCTGCGGACTCACAGTCCAGCCACTGATCATACTCATCGGTCCAGCCATCAAAGTGAACCTTCAGCAGACGGCCCACAACGCGAGCCACCGTCGCAACGCAGACAAGGCGTGGATCCATTAGATCGGCGCACTCCAAGCTCATGCCCGCCTCGAAACCATGATCGGGCACCATGCGATGGAACAAATGCTGGCCAGCCGCCACAGCAACTGTATCACGTAAATAGGCCTCCCAGGTGAAGATGCGATTCTCGTAGCCGTTGGGCGGTGTGACGGTTATGTTATTCGAGTCACAGAAGCCAGCCGGAAAGATGCACGGCGACTTCTCATGGTAGCAGAACCTATAATGCAAATTAAAAACACCTTGGTTATACAACTTTCCCTTTACAGCAGGCAAGACGGCTCACCAATCCGACCCTGAGGCATCCGGTTGATACGAATCGATCCGTATCATCATGTAGCCAAACTTCAACACAGCCATCACAGTAGCGGGGCAAATGGAAGAGAGGTTGAGTGGATCCACAGCCTCAATCTTCATGCCCTCGAGGAAGCCATTTGTCTTACCATCCAGATAGTACTCGTCGAAGGTAAAGTTCATCTTGAAGAGTTCGATGGTAGCATCATCCTCGTGCACTTCGATCATGGCCTCGCGACCAGCTAAAAAGCGAGAGACGGATTAGAGTTTAGGGTCGTGGAGGAAGCACGCAAACAACTTACCCAACATGCGTTCGAGGTAGTCTTGTGGTGCGGCTAGATTGTGACCCACTGTGGTGGCCCAGCCAACGGGATGTATGATGGGGAATCCTCGTGACACCAGAAGCCATCGTCGGAGTCAAAGTAGCGCAAAAACAGACGCTTTCCTACAATCTTAGTGACGGTGGCCAGACGCACCTGTGAGATGCGATCCTTGTCCACGCACTCGAGATTCAGGCCAAGGCGAAAGCGCGACTGTAAACTGTCGTTGATCTTGTTATAGAAATTCGATGGTAATGTGCGTGCTCCCGATAGACGCCCAACGAGAAAATCCTTCCAATCCTTGTACTTATGCTCAATGCTGCGTGGAGGTATCAAAGGTTTACCTCGAGTGGCACACCAGCCCACCGAATGCACTTCGGCATTGCAGAGATTCACCCAAAAGTCATGGGAGTCTGTATCGAAGCCCTCGTAGCTCATCAACGCCTTGTATCCCTTGATTTCGAGAATGGTCGCTACCCAAAACGATGTTGGTGTCTGGCCCGGCTGTATGATTTCCACGTTATTGCAATCCGTGTTCTCCACCTCCACCTTCATGCCCACACCAATATTGTCCCACACCTCGTAGCCGGGAGCGTGGGGGAAGCACGTAACTGGCGCTGCCTGAAAAGTCTCTCTGCCCAACCTCTGTATCCAGTCGTAAGAATGTGTTGGATCATGCATACGCCGCCGTATGCTGATGATCTTCTCCATCTGAGGACAGGGTGCCGGAAGACGTTCGTATTTGGGTATTTGTGGCAGATCTTCCTGCGGAAAGACATCGCGAAATAGTCGCAACGCCTTTGGCGTTGGTGCTGCATTCACAAAACTGTTGTTGGCACTCCCAAGGCCATCACTGCTGCCACTCGCCTCCGCTGGAGGCGCTGCAGCATCGCCCACAGCGCCTCCATTGAGTGCAGCAATCGTTTCATCTGTGGCCATCTGCACATTATTGGCAGCGGCATCGCCACCCAGCGACATTGGCTCACCAAAGCCATTCAGTTGTGTTATCTTTGACTGATCCGTAATGCGAAAACGATAATTCGCATTCTTGATATGTGCCGCCTGCAACGTTAGCTCAACGTCCGACTGCGACTGCGATTGTTGCTGTTGTTGTTCCAGTTGTTGCTCCTGCTGTTCCTGTTCAGTTGTGTCGGAAATGTCTAGGGCAGGTGCTGGTGAATTGCTGGGCGCATCCATTTTACTATTGAGTACTAGCGAGTAGAGCTCGCCCCGTGCACAAGCCATGCTGCAGAAACGCCTTGATTTAGTGTAGAATGTGTGTTTTACTCCAATGGCGCCACAGCGTTCACAAACAGCTGCGAAATAAAAAAAGTTTATTGCATAATTAGCAAATGATCAATTACTATTAATAGTTAATCGCATTATACTTTTTTGGGAATTACTGCGACACCTAACAATACCCGAATCACAATTTTAAATAAACTACAAAACCTAGTCTGTGTGAATGGCAAAAAAAAAATTGGTGAGCGAAATGCGAATACGAAACTGCAAATGGGTGTGTGAATGTGCGTTCGCTTATAAACGAAAGGACCATGATACAATTATACAAGGTAGTCTCGTCGGAAAAAAAGCTATCGTCAGTGCGCATTCGTATTTCGACGCAAGAGGTTGTCTGCGGACGAAATTTTTAGCGCAATTAACCCTTATGCAAAATGACTTTTTGCCATGTATGCCGTAGACACGGATAGAATTTAAATATTTAGAGAATTAGAGAATTCTCATATATATTATTAATATTGTTCATAAACAATTTACATTTAAAAAACATGTCAAGGAGACATTAATATTAGCTTCAAAATATGTAAATATTAATATCATCGTCTAAGGGTTAATGCGCATTTCATTGTCGTCTCGTTCACACTACCACGCTGTGCCTCTTTCACTCGCACTCATTGCTAACATAGACAGGGTACCAGATTTTTTTCCGACGAGACTACCTTGTATAATTGTATCATGGAAAGGACATGAATGGAATAAGTGAAACTATTCGGCTTTTCCGGAACAACCCGAATGTTGGCATGTATTAAAATAATGCATTTATGTATATGGGCAAATCCCAGAAACAGTCCATCAGCGACCAATTTTTAAATTTCACATTTTGTAATTTTTCTTTATATGGAACATTAAAGTAGATATGGCATTTTAAGAATTTAAAGCAAAAAAAGATATTTCGATCATTATAAATGCACAAATTTGTATCAAACACAATTTTATTTATAATTTTCATAATTTTACTTAAATTCGTGCTCTGCGCACGCCTTCAAATCCCTATTGTATTCTTCACAATTTTTTGCCTCTGCTTGGGCTCACATACAAATCTAAAGTAAATCACGTTGAAATAATTGTGAAGCACATTTATGAATATAATAAATAATGTTTAGTTCAAATTAAAAGATTTTTGTCTTATGTTAATGTCAGCGGAAAAAGTGTAGCGTGCGACACAATGGGTTTACGGCTTTGCTAAAAATCTATAAACAATATTAAGACCAAACGATCGGTTTTTGTCTTCTAATATTCTAAACTTTCTTTAGGATATTAACTTTCATAAGGTTTATTTTGCAGAATTCGCTAAATTGCGTTTGAGATGAAAATTTTGAAACTAACTTCCACTTTGTGTAGCGTGCGACACGTCACAATTTTATTAGTTATTTTCAAAACAGTGACTCCAGTGAAATTGAATCTTATACCCTCCGAAAGTACTCTCAATTCTCTCTAAACACATAGCAAAAGTATACGGTAAATCTTTAAAAAAACACCCAAAAAATTGATGTTCATTAGCTAAAATCGTGCGAATGTAGCGTGCGACACGTGGGATTTGCCCATATGTATTTATTGTAAACTTTTCAGGCCGAAAGAAATCGTTTACCGTGCATAAAAAATAAAAATGTATAACAATATTTCGTTTGTAGTGCACTTCAGCGTATGTAAAGAACTATTTAGAAAGATTCATATTTTTCTACACATTTTGATAATAAATAAAGTACATTTTAACAAATAACAATATATCAATAAATTTGAAAAATGTTTAGAAAAATACAAATATATGAAATAATTTCAATTTATGTAACCTTTAATAAGATTTTTTTGTTAATTAAACTACAAAAATAGCTCAAAAGTAATAATGTCAAGATATGTTGTTGTGAGTGGTTCCAAATTAAAACAATAAACAACATTCATAAAAAAATATTTTTCTTTCTAAATAGTAATGTATGCATGTATTTTTATGATATAGAGTGTATTAAAGATTTGATGTTTGCAAAAATATTAAATCGAAGCAACAGAATGTCATGGAGTGGGAATCCTAATACATTACTCATATTACATTCGAATGCATCTATATTTCTAAGACACAATGAAGCTACACATCTAGACCTCACATTAAGAACGCTACTTAAGCAGATTTGGGGTTTTGGTATTTTTAGGAAACTGCATTCCAAAAAGCTTTATGTTGTAGAACCAACATTTTAGCTTAACGGTTTATGATTGAGTCAATCAGTCAGTCTGTCGATTAGTTCGCCTAATGAATTTTAATGTAGATTTAGCGAAATAAATGAAATAATAGCATAAAGTATAACACAGTGAAAAAAGGGAAAGTAAAAACCTTACCCATGCCATCTTTTTGTATTGGTATGACGGAGGGATCAATGTTGCCCTTGTAGGCGATCGGTGTCTTAAGCACAAGTCCTGGCCTGTTCACTGGCTCAATTTTACGCGTCTTGCGTTGCGCCCGCATCGATGTTGAACCGGAACTGGTGCTGGCGCCACCACCTCCTCCTTTACCACAACTACCCACCGCAGCCTTACCACTCGTGGCCGCTTCATCACAGGCCACCAGAATGTTGGCAAACGCATTGTTGCCTCCACTGCCCGATGCACTAGCCACGCCAGTCAACGCTGAGGATGATGAGGCTGCTGCCGCTGCTGCCGCATTGATCACAGCATGCGTGGTGCCCAGCAACTTGTGATGCAACAGACCATCGCCCAGCGGCACGAGCAGATCATGATTGGGCATGTTGGTCATGCACGACGAGGAGGATTGTGATATGTCCTTGTCCGATGATGTCATAAAATCAGTGCCATCATAGGAATTATTATCCTCGTTCATCATCACAAAATCATCAATATTGATGATTTCCTGTTTCGGCTCCAGATCCGACATTCCGCCACTGGCGCCGCCATCATCGTACGTGTCATCCAATTGGTGGCCATACACCTGTTGCTGATCATCATCCACCACCGCGGTGGCTGAGGTATCAACACCCATAAGGGCTGCCACATTGCTGCCATCGACGCCATCCATTACTTCGGCATAATTTTGAAAGACAGCCGTCTGATGCTGCAACAACTGTTGCTGCAATCCACCCATGTGCGCGAAGCCATACAGATTGTTTGTGTTCGTCGCAATCAATGTGGCAGGCTGGACGCCCAAGGCTGCAGCAGCAGCAGCCGCTTGTCCCGTGAAATCCCCCCCAACAATGCTCATCATGGGATTCATATCCTTTCGATAGTTATGGGATGTAGTTCGTGGTAGTGGTGATTTAGTTATAGTTGTGGTGGTTGAGATGGAGGTGGTTTTATTGTTGTTGTGTGTTCATTTGTTGTTGTTGTAGTGTCAGTTGATATTGTGTGTTGAGATTGGCAGAGTTGAATACAGTTGACAGTTGAGAATGGATACGGAACGTGTAACGTAACGGTAACCAATACATAAATCATAGAAAAGAAAGTAGAAGAAATAAGTAAACAAATTCCAATTTTTTCAAAACCAAAAGCAGAAACACAAGACATATAGACTATGCATAAAAGTGGGCATATATTTACAAAAACAATTCAAAATTGCTTGATTTAATTAATAATAAATCAAGCAATTTTGAATTGTTAGTCTGGTTTATTAACGCAAAGCTTCAGCTATGTATTATAATCTCATCAAGTCTTTGAACAAGCCCAATAAGAGTTCAATCTTCTAATTTCAGCTCAACAATAAAAACAAAACAAAAAAATCGAGCAAATTCAGTAAAGTAATAAAATATGCATTTGTCTTTGAATTTGGACAATTCCCAAGTAAATAAAGTCAATGGATAACTAACCTATAGTGTTTGGGCTTGATAAAAGGGGCAACAATGCGGGGAACTATCTATGCAACACTGACAAGATCGAGGCGAGGACACTATTCAACACTAACACAATAGGGATTCACAACACTGCTTGCAAGAAGGGACAATAATAACAAAAAGGACTGGAAAACTTACCAAAGTTGGCTGGTGTGTCATATCCTCCATAACCGAGAGTCCGACAGTCGGATGTCCCAGCAAATTGGCGGCATCCTCGAGTGAAATGCGCTCGGAATTATATTGACTGCTCATCCACAGCATGCGCAATTCTGCTGGATTCATTGCGTATGTTTTCTTGTGTTATTATTGTTATTGTTTCAGTCGCTGCACTTTTTATTGTTTATGCTAATTTTGCAAATGCAAAATACCCACACATTTGCACGCAGACATAAACAGGCTCCTGCACCATATGGACAACGGTCCACACAGCGCCTGTTTTTTCTTTCTTTCCGCTGCTTTTTTTTCTGCTTTCGAGTTCTGCGCTTCTGTTTGTTACTTGCCCTCTTCCTTTTTTTGTGTAATTGAAACGCAGCTGCCGCAACAATTTTTTTGAGGTTTAATTAGCTTATTGGCTGATTTAAAACTTATAAACTAAGTACTCGCATTCAATGCAATTGAATTTAGGCAATCTAAAATTATGTTTGTTCAATTTTAAATGCTTTTTATATGATTTTTGCACTCGTCTTAAAAAAGTCAATGAAGCGCACCGTGCGCGCAGACGACGAACGCAAAACACAAAAGAAAACTCACAAAAGTCTGTCGCGCGAATGAAAATCTTACATTTTTTTACACAGCAAATACGTAGTATTATTATGTTAATTGTTGTCGGCACATTTGTTGATTGTACTGTGTAGCAATAGCAATTATTTCAACAATTATTCAAGTTTTTGGCATTCTTTTACGCGCAAATTTTATGCCAGTGTTGCGATGTTTGGTGATGAGTAAATCTGATTCGTCTGCAACTTACCGATATTTTAGAAGAATCGCGTGGAGTCACCAGTGCTGCAAAATAAAACTGGAAATCGTAAGTCGATAAGCAATTAATTGCTGAAATATAAACAAAACTCTAATTAATTACAATAAGGTATAAACTAACAAAAGTTTAAATTTCTTATTTTTTTTGTATGTAACTAGGTAAAAATTGAACTAAATTTCCTGGTAAAATCCTATCGAAAATCGATAATCAATTTGTTTATGTGAACAGTGTTTAATGATAATACCGATTTCGATTTACAATTTACAACTCTGAATATCAGTGACGTTTTTCCAATGTATCATTACATTACAAACAATGCAAAGAAAAATAAATAGTCTAGAAACAGTAACAAGCAATAGTAAACATTGTGCGTAAATTGGAGAAAATAATGCCAGAAAGTGCATTGCCAGATCCAATTCGGGCCGCGTTAAACGGCAGCACTTTCGGACAACGTCGCGAGGACATATTTCGACGCCTGCAGCAAACTGCGCAACAAACAAGTCAAAATTATAGTGGGAAACGTGAATTGGCCACCGAGCGTGACGATGTTGTGCAGGAGTTGTGTGAAGCTCTGGAAGAAACCTTCGCTTATGGTCTGCGTCAATCTTTAAATGTTTCGCTGTCTGCCGTTACGCTCTTCCAAAATATGCACGAAATTGTTTTGGGTAGCAATGGCAATGGAGGAGGTGGAGCAGGAGGCAGCGGGGGAGAAAACACATTCTGGGATTTCTGTCAATCGCACTTAACGCCACACGAACGACAGCGCTACGAAGGCCTGAAACATATATGGACCAAGCATGGACGTGGACGTGCCTTCATCCGTGCTACGCTCAATGAGAAGCGACTACACAGTCATCTGCTTACATGGCTGAGTGATGAGTCGCAAATTCAACGCTACTACACTCCTTGGTCGCTGCTGCTCAATGAGGAGGCGGCAAAACAACTGCCCGACATTATTGGCAGTCTGCAAGATGTGCTCTTTGCCCTCAATGTTGAGAATCCCGAACTTAACGCAGCCAAACGTCAGTCTTCGCAAGCAGTTAATGTGGTCAAAGAGGAACCTATCATATACTCATCCCCACCTGTTCCAGTATCTCTTCGAAAAACAGGGCGCACAGCATCTGCGGTGGAACGACCCATTGTGTGTGCAACATCCACAGAGGATCTATTGGGCGCGCTGAGTCCGCGCGAAATGCTCGAAGTGCAGCAAATCATATCAAAAGATGCAGTCGAGCATGAGTTGCAGCTGGAACACAGCACACAAATAGAACGTGTAACAATACCATGTGATCCCATCGAACCAGAGCTCGAATTTCTCAAGACTCCGCTACCCGATGTGTATCCTGCGAGTTCTGACACAACAACGACAGTTACAGATCAGGAACTCTTTGAAGATCGCAGTGACACTTCATCGCAGTGGAGCAAGTCATCGTCCTCAGCGAATGGAGCTAGCAACAGTCAACATACTGCTGTATTGGAGGACCAAGTGAATCGTTTGAATGAAAAGTGTGCACTGCTTGAGACACGCGTTGCTGAATTGACGCGACAGAATCGTCAATTGGTTCGTCGCCTAACCAAACAGTTTAATGAAACTGGCATCGATCCGGCCTCATCGTTTTGCTCCAACTTTTTAATAACCATTCCACAGGTGAAACTCGTGAAGACGCAGCGCTCGGGCTCGCATTATGTTTACGAGATTCATATTACAATGCGCCAACAGTTAGAACATTGGACGCTCTTTCGGCGTTACAATGAATTTAATAAATTGCATAAATCCTTGCTGCGCACTCATCCCAACATTAGTTCCATTGAGTTTCCGCCCAAGAAGCATTTTGGCAATATGAATCTTGTATTTGTGGAGGAACGACGACAGCAATTGCAAATATATTTGCTCAATATTGTGGAGACACTACCTCAGGTGGAAGGCTGCAAGACGAAGGGGGAACTGCAAAAGGCGTTTCCATTTTTCCGGGAGCGATAGCAAGGACAACCGAACTGGACCAATCTCGAAATGACATTGAAAAGTATTTTGTTATGTTTATTATTTAAATCTGTATAAATGGGATGTTGTAAACAGTCACCAAGTGCTGATATTAAATAAATATATAAGTACACATTTCAATTTTGAATAAGCGCCAATATTTAATTGTCTTTATCGATTACATGTAAGTTGAACAACAGTTCGATATAGCTTTTGATGCGTTGAATAGTCGTTATCGATAACATTCTAATTGGGCACTTCTTAATCAGCTGTGTTTGTTATTGTCTTTACCCGTATAATTGGCGTGTACTTTTGCTCGCCGCAATTTTCTTCTACGGTATTATGCTCGCGTGATAGATGACTATATAACCTCTGTACACTTTGGTAACAACTAGAACGATTCGCCCAAGTTGCAGTATTTTGAATACGCAACGAATAGCAACATTAATTTAATTAGTGTAACTACATCGAGGTGTCACCAAAAGATGTCCACGATAGCGATTGCCGTAAATGCGGCGATCTCGGCGGGCGCATACCTGATGACGGTACGCATGATTCCCCGCTTGCGTGACATGTTCATCAAGGCCAACTTGTTTGGTCGCGATCTCTGCAAAAAGGACAAGCCACAAGTGTTAGTATACAGTTCTTAATATTGTCTAGAAACTGTCTACATCTTGATTTTTGCAGACCCGAATCCTATGGCGTAATTATAGGCTGCGTCTTTCTTATCTCCATGTTTCTCTTCATCCCAATACCGTTTACATTCGATGAAAATGCCGCCACGGATGCAGTTACAGGCGGCAAACCATTAACGTTTCCCCATGATAAGGTTGGTTAACTGATGACTCATCTAAAGATATGTAGCATGTCTAATCAATTTATGTGTTTTGTTTTCAGTTCGTGGAACTCATTGCCGCCTTGTTGTCGATATGCTGCATGATATTTCTTGGCTTTGCTGACGATGTGCTCGATCTACGCTGGCGTCACAAGCTTCTCCTGCCCACGATAGCAACGTTACCGCTTTTGATGGTCTACTATGTCAACTACAATTCCACTACCGTCATGATGCCCAACTTTGCTCGTGCTCTGTTTGGCACATCCGTTAATATTGGTAAGCGAAATTTTAAATAATCAGTTATAGCATATTTCCATTATCTGCTCATTTATGTAAATATTTTTTAATTCTTATTTTCAGGAATATTTTACTATGTGTTTATGGGCAGCTTGGCTGTGTTCTGCACCAATGCCATCAATATACTCGCTGGGATCAATGGCCTAGAAGTTGGTCAATCCCTCATCATTGCCGGCTCCGTTTTGCTCTTCAATTTTATCGAGCTATCGCTGGGTCACCAAGTAGAATCGCATCAGTTCTCCATACATTTTATGCTGCCATTTTTGGCCACCTCACTGGCTTTGTGGAAGTTCAATAGGTGAGTTGTGGTTGTTTGTTCATATATTTAGTTTAATATTTAATAATATTTTCACAAATGAATTAAAGTTTGACAAGAATGCTTTTGAATTGAACTAAACTAAATGTACGATAACAAATTCCTTGAATGATTCCTTGCAAATTCATATCTAGTTTAGTTTAGTTTATTATCACAGATGGCGTCACTGTCGTCCTTCTAATCCATCTATTCTGTCGCCCTGTCTGTCCGCCTGTCTGCATACTGAGTTTACTAAATTTTGAATTCAATTTCAATCAAAAACCGATGCAGTTTTAGTGGGAGAGAGTGTAAAGGCTTATTATTTAATCGAGTCTTACAATACTAGTCCTCCATTTTAGTCTTTATCCTGCTGCACATCGTTGAGATCTTACAGATTTGATATATTTAAATATTTAATAATACGTTCATAATGAATTGAAGTTTTGATAAGAATGCACATACATGTTTTAGAATTCGAATTGAACTAAACTAAATGTACGATAACAAATTCCTTGACTGATTCAATATCTAGTTTAGTTTAGTTTATTATCACAGATGGCGTCGCTGTCTTCCCTTGCTCCGTCCTGTCGCCCTGTCTGTCTATATGCTGAGATACTATATTTATTATTTTTATTGAAATTACAATAAACTTTAGTTCTTTGCTAAGTTTTCAATAATAATAATAAATATAGTAAATTGATACACTAAATTTCGAATACAAATTCAATCAAAATTGGGGAACAATTAGAGGCTTATTACTTAGAGTCGAGTCTTAATATTAGTCCCCTTAATCTATTCTACTAGTCTGCTAGTCGTCATCCTCCTGCACATCGTTCACATCATACAGATTGTACAGCAATTGGCCAAATTGGTTGCTGTGCTGCTGCGCCACATCGGGTGCAAAGTATTTCTCGCTCTGGGGCCGCAGTCGCAGCAACTGGGTGCTACCATCCTCCAAGAGGACACCAGCACCCATCAATTGCTGGACATAGTTGGCATCTATGCGAGCGCTTCTCGTTTTGTTGGGCAATTGCACTTTTATGACACTCTGCTGCAGCCAGTTCACAATTTGCTCCGGCGACATGCATAGCTCACAGCTCCAGCCGCCGTAATGATTGAGATCGCCCAGCGTGTAGATCGCATGTTTTTCCAGATGCTGCGGATCCAGCTGTGCAGCATGCAGATGCACCAAGGAACTGATGACGCCACTAAGGCGTGCGCGTTGTCCATGCTGCCAATAGAAGCCGTAGACGTTATGCTTAAGTCTAAAGCGCAATGGCAACACATCGGTGGCATAGTACTTGAGGAACTTGAGTGCCGTGGGTGCAAAGATTGACTCGCGGTTACCAACGAGCAGCAGATCCGTCGCCTGCAGCTGCACGCTGCAAAGTGACCACAATTGCTGCCGGAAATGGGCAAATGCCGCAGCCCTGCTGCAGTTTTGCTGACCAGTTGCTTTGCTGCATTGGTACAGCACATAATTGGAGCTGAGCAGAGAGTTCAGTTGTCGCTGTAGGCGACGCTGCTTTAGTTGGTCCTTGCTGCTGTCCCGTTCGTAGTAGTAGATGAGAAAGAAGTCCACTACCTCGATGAGTGTGCGCAGCTGCAACTGCAGCAGTTCCATGTTGATATGCTCCCAGTCGCCCAAGCTCAGCATATAATACAATCGCTTTATTGACGTTGGACTGGCTTCGTGCAGCTTAAGTGGCGCTTCGTGGCCACCACGTTTACTGGCCCGACTGTGCGTCATTAAAGCTCGCCAAATTATCTCCGGCTGGCCGCAGTCACGCCCATGCCAGCCACTTTCGCAGTTGCATTGCGGCTGTGTCATCAAATAATCTCGATCCCTCATTGTTGTTTCATTTACCGTGCCTTCTTTATAACACCACAAGGCTGGCGCTAGCTCCAGTTCAATGTAAGCGGGCAGTGCATAGTCCGCGCTTCGATTCAAACGGTTATCGCTTTTCATTTGATAAAAATCCTCTTGATATCGATTAATGTTATCGCGCTGCACGCAATGCTGCTGCACCTGCTGTCCCTGTTTCTTTGTATTCCTTGCATTCCGCACGAAATGCACACGTCCTGACTCCTGGGGGTCTGCTGTACTGCCATTCTGCTGCTGCAGCAGCTGGCTGCGATTCATTTGGAGCAGCCAAATGCAGCCAATAAAGCCCACTTGCACTATCAGCACTGACCAGAGCACTAGTTTTTTGGTTATAGCCCGACGGCTGTTCCCACTAGCGGCTGTCTGGTTTATTCCCATGCTCCGAGCCATTGTACGTTTAATTGACTACACAAAGTACATTTTACTTGTATTTTTAATTTACTAGACTTTTCAGTTTCTGCATTTTTCGCAGGCTAACACACCCACATTTTACACATCGCTGCTGCGCCCACTACATGCACACAGCTGTCGATTGCTATAGGCTGTTGTCCTCTCGATAAACCGCACAGCTGTCGATTGTCCTCTCGATAAAGCACAGCTGTTGACTGCCATCTGTTGTTGTCCTCCCGATAGGCATTGCGCTTTGTCAGCCATTTGAACTTAGCCGCGATATACACTTTATTATTCTTCCTGCTGACACGTTATCATAAATGTATTTTTTACTACTAATATATTTATTTTAGTTAAGCACAAATTAAACTTTTATGAACAAGTTATCTTGTAATTGCACCACTCTTTTAACTGTGCCGAACATATTAACCAAACGGGCCAACTTGTTTTTTAAAGTATGGCCTTCCCAAAAACGCAATGTGCCCATGATTTAATTTAACGAACTTTTTGAAATTCAAATTGTATTTTTTACTTACAGATATCCGTCGCAGGTGTTTGTGGGCGACACATATTGCTATTTTGCCGGCATGACCTTTGCTGTCGTTGGCATCTTGGGTCACTTTAGCAAGACGCTGTTACTCTTCTTTCTGCCGCAGATCTTAAACTTTCTGTACTCAACGCCGCAACTCTTTCACTTTGTGCCCTGTCCAAGGCATCGGCTACCGAAATATGATCAGAAATCGGATTTGCTACACATAAGCACTACGGAATTCCGACTGGATGAACTGAATAGTCTCGGACGTTTCATGGTTAAAGTGCTGCGCACATTACGGCTGGTTAGCTGGCAGGAACACGCAGATGGCCGGATTGTGACAAACAACTTGACACTGATCAACTTTGTGCTCGTGATCTTTGGGCCAGTGCACGAGCGTGTGGCGACCCAAATGCTGATGGGATTCCAGGTGTTGTCCACATTGCTGGCGCTTTTCATACGCTATCCGTTGGCCAATTATTTCTATGCAACGGAAACGTAATCAAAGCAAGCCTTGAATTGGCTTTCGATTGTTGAACTCAATATATCCACAGTTCCCTCTGAAAAGTAATTTAAGTACGAAATTATATTCTCTCCAAAAATAAACGACGAAAGTAAATTATATAGAACATACATTATGAGCATTTCCGATCTATCCGATGAGTCTGAGTTGTCTTTTCCCGACGAGGAGGACGAGGGTCCCAAGATTGGTGTAGGTGCAGCCTTAAAGCATATTAAATCTTGCACTCTCATGTTCTTCCATCCGTCTGCAGAAGTACATCGGTGGCCGCAATGCCGATGGCCAGCGTCATGGACGTGGCTGGGCCATTCTCCCCAATGGAGATCAGTACGATGGCAACTATCGCAAGGGTCGTCGCCATGGCATTGGACTGTATGTTTTCAAGAGCGGTGCTCGCTACTATGGACAATATCGCTGTGGTGTGCGCTGTGGTCGCGGCATCTTTATCTATCCGGATGGCTCCGTTTACGAAGGCAACTGGCGCAAGCATCTGAAGCATGGCAAGGGGCGCTACAACTATGCCAGTGGAGACACCTATTCGGGGGACTGGTATAAGGGACAACGTCATGGCGTGGGCATCTATAGTTTCAAAACCGAGAAGGACAACTGCTGCATGTCGGTGCGCTTGAAGTCCACCTGGAACTCCAATGTGCGTTTGGGCCCATTTGAGTTGTATATTGGCAACGATGACAAGTGCACCATACTGCATGGCATCTGGGATGTGTTGTATCCCACTGGACCGGCTGTGTTCAGCTTTGACAACCGTTATATGCTGTTGGGTTTCTTTTTGCCAGGCGATTACAATTTCCGTGCCGCACAGCCGTCTGAGGAGGGCGAGGGTGAGGAGGAGACGAATCTTGAGATCGAGGGTGAAGGTGATGAAGTGGTTGAAATGAAACCCACTTTATGGATTGCACAGGAGATTGCTGTCTACGATTATTCGCTTCTGCCACAGGAGCCAGTGCCAATACCCATCTCCGACTCCGAACTATCTATCTGCTCGATAACCACCGAGCCAAGTGTTGTTAGCCACGAACAGGTGAGTTTCTATGGCGAGGGCGAGGAAGGTGAGGACGAACTCGAGGGCGAAATGGAATGCTTCCCATGCGAATGTGATTACGAGTTGAGTGAGGTGGAGACGGAGTCGGAGCCATGCAAAATCGATGGAAGCCCGTGTGCTATTGAGGTTCTGAAGCAGCCCGAGTGTCCGAATGTCTAAATACACTAATTATAGCTAACAATTGGTCATATAGAGACTTAAATAAATGAGTGCACAATATTTGTTTTGGCATTTAACCACACTTTCATTTGAATTATACAATTATTTTTTTTGTTGCTTTATTTGCGTTTTTAGAATTTGAATAAAATTTGTTTGTCCTTTTAAAATATGCCTGACTATATGTATATGTAGATTTGATGCGGTCTCTATAAATAAATCGCTTCACGTTATAGATGAAATCACAAATAGGGGCTTTTCAAGTATTATTGACATAGTTAATGATACCTTTTTCAATTTTAATTTCTTATGTTTTTTTCTACTATTTAAATCGTATGACTTTTTTTATTTTATTTTTTTTCTTGATGCACTTTCTTCATTTGATATTCAGCATTTGAATTCATTAAGTTTCACTAATTAATTCTAAACGTAATTATTGTTTTGATGCCTTTTCATTTTACAATTAACATTAACTTGGATCAATTTATTGTAGTTTAGCGTCATATCTCGTAATGATTTTTCTCTTTCCTTGCAAAATGAATTGTTTTTACTTTTAATTATTAAAAAAAATCTAAGTTTTTCTTGCACAGATTGTAGCATTGGCCGGCTGATAGTTGGAGTTGGATTCAGTACTAGACAGCGTGGCATTATCACTGTTGGAGTCAAATGATGAATCCGTCTCCGGCTCCAACTGTTGAAGCGAGGCTTTGCCGCAATCGTCCACTATGATGTTTAGCTTCTCCTTGGGCAGCTGCAGTTCCTTGTTCGTCAGCGACGATTCATCCACGGGATTGAGACGCATCATATCACCGCCATCCGTGGTGAGAAACTCATGCAGCGTGCTGCCATCTCGCTGCTTGGATACCTTATAAATAGCAGGACACGATTTCGAATTTTTCACATCGTTCGAGTCCTTCAGTTCATTCATCTCCAGGGGGTGGTGGCTGTTGCCGCTGGCGTCTTGTGCAGCCATCAGCTGTTGCATACTTTGATTGTTATCCTCAATGCTGCAAGCTAACAACGATGCGGCCGCCATAGCTGCAGCTGCCTGCTGACTACTGCTGGCCCGCTCGGGGTTTACGTATAATCTCGATGAGTTGAAAAACAGCAGTTGCGGATCCATTTTAAAGTCGTTTAGCTCGAACTTCTGACGATCCAGATTCTCATCAATGTAGTTGATGTGAATGGGTGTGGTTTGCAGGTGCAAATGCGAACTGTGCAGTGCATCGTCATCTGGTGGCGTGTAGTAGACGGAAGTTTTGCTGGCCGAATTGTTGGCGGCCATCAGACACGACTTGATCTTCTGTATGTGCAGCTCCTTCTCCATTTGGCCCTTGAAGTAGCAGTCTATATCTACTTGAAACAGTAAATAAATTTGTAATTTTAAATTTCATGTATATATTTCACAGTAGTTTACCCTCTACAATGTCCTCCTCGCAACGACCGCGACAGTTCTCAAAGTAGAAGCTGGGTAGATTCTCCAGAACCTTATTGAGCGACTGTTGCTGATACTTGTAACCCTCGCGAAGACGCAGCACCTGATGGGCACTGAACTTCCTGATCTTGTTACGCTGGAAGACATAGTTCTCGCGCACCCAGCTCAATTGGCCGGTGGAATAATCGCGCACCTTCTTCACCTGATCGTAGTATTGATCCTTGAGTGCCGTCAAATGATTCGAGCCCATGTCACGGAACTCCTTAATGTGCTTGGCCTGTGTGGTGTAGCTGCTCTGTATCCACTCAACCTGCTGCGCACAATTCTCCCTTATGCGGTGCACTTGCTGTGCATAATTCTCGCGCAGACGCTCCAGCTGCTGGCTCTTGTAGCTTTCGATACTGTCGAGCATAGCGTAAATCTGTCGCGAACGTGGAGACTTCTTGTTGCGATTCGCACAGCATGAGAGACGCTCACAGACGCCCAGTTTGGTCAAGCAGCTGCGCAATCCTTGCACCATCAGCGTGAGCAGCAGAAAAGCTGTGGCCAGCGCTGTGCCCGCCAGCAGACTCTCGATCTTGACGCGATAAAACACAATGGGATCGATGTAAAGCCTGTCACAAAACAAAATTTTATTAATTAACATTTTGTGTATTTATAAACACAGCTTACCTGATGCCCGCCGAGGCATTGCCCATCACATTGAAGGCGTAGCAGGTGTAGAGTCCGCTGTCGCCCCGTGAGATATTGTGCACCAGCAGCGAACCATTCTCGATGAGCACCACGCGTTGTCCCACAATGCTCTTTTGCCTGCTTATGTTTATATTCAGTGCCTGCGGATTTGTTTCATCCGTGAGAGCAAAGAGCTCAAACTTGCTGGGCTGGTGCTCCTTGTCGCTGTTGATGATGATGGGCCTCTTATCTGGGTCAGCGTGATGCCGCAATATCTTGTGCCTTGGCGTCACCTGTAAGCAACATAGATTAATACAATTTCCCCAAAAGCAAATCGAACTGTACTTACCCAGATAATGTCCGGCGTGGGACTGCCATAGACCATGCACTCCAGTTTCGCCGTGGCATGTAGTCGATGCATTTTGGGCTCAGAGGATTGCACCACAACGGGCACGCTGCAGTTGAGATTACTGAGCACACGCAAGGCATCCCCCGGATAACCATACTGACACTTGAGCGCATCGATCTGATTATCTATGTTCTCAGACGAGTCCAAGCTCACACTGTTCGTTGGCGGCTGGCGATGCAATGAGGTGCTAGAATTGTTCAACCAGCCCGATAGCCAATACATGGAGCAATCGCATTGATACTCATTGCCCAGTATATTTAAATAGTGCAGCTGACGCAGCTCCTTGAGACTCTCGGGCAACGTGGCCAGGCGATTGCCACGCACATTGAGTCGCTGCAGACGCGACAGGCTGCCAATCAGCGCTGGCAGCTTGAGGAGATTGTTGTCGGCCAGCACTAGTTCACGCAAATTGCGTGCGTTTGCAAACATTGTGGGTGGCAGCTCGGTGAGCTTTGTGTTCCCCTGCATGGATAGATAACGCAATCGCTGCAGGATCTGCGCATCCACATGCTCCTCGTTGCGTGATATCCAGTTGGGCAGCTGCTCCAGCGGCGTCCCATCGATGCGCAGCAAGATCAGTTTACGCTGGGTCTGAAACAGACCGCTGGGCAGTTGCTTGAAGTGATTGCGACTGAGATCCAATTGACGCAGCATTTGCAGTGGCTGGAAGATGATAGAGGACAGCAGCGTTAGCTTGTTGCTGGACACATTGAGCACTAGCAGATTTTCCAGCGACTCGAACGCCTTGCGATCAATGCTACCCAGTTCATTCTGTGACAAATCCAAATGCCGCAACTCTCGCAGATTGTACAAACTATGCTTGCCAATCGATTGCAGTTGATTGCGCTGCAGCTGCAGATTGCGCAGCTGACTGTTTGGTGCGAAAAAGTTGTCGGGAAACGAGAGCAGACGATTGTTGCTCAGGTCGAGCAAACGCAGATCGCGTGCCGTTTGGAACAACTGAAATGGCAAGATGCTCAGTCGATTGTGCGACAAATGCAGCCACTCCAGCTTCAAGGCGCCTTCAAAAATATTGCGCGGCAACTCGCTCAATGCATTGTGGCTGAGATTAAGCAGCCGCAGCTCGCTCAGCTGATGCAGAAAGTGGGCGGGCAACGCTTGGAGTGCATTGCGATCCATGTGCAGTTCAAGCAGATGATTCATGTACTGGAGCTCGGCCAGAACGCAATTGTTGGCCAGACGATTGCCACTGAGCCGCAGCACTTTAAGGCGACGCATCGCCTGTGGCTGAGCCCACAGTGTGCAGCTCACTTCATTCTCGCTAAAGTCGAGCGTCTCCACAGACTCGAAACGCTGTGTTTGCTGGGCAAAGAGACGCTGCAGTGTCGCATCCTGCAGATGACTATCGATCCACTTGAACTGACGCATGCTCTCGTATTGCTGCAGCTGAAGGAAACTGCTGCTGCTGGATGTGTCTTCAACGTGGAGCAGCGAGAGATGCTCATAGTTGATGTCACGCTGGCGCAACAACTCAGCATTTATGGCAGCAATGGTGACATTTTGACAGCGCAACTTTAGTACATTGCTAGCTGCATCGATTTGGCCAATGTCATCCAGCTCATGGTCCACATCCTGCTCATGGCTGGTGTACTGCTGCTGTGTTCCGGTTTTATCCAGCAACCAGCTATCGTCCAGCCCACTGTCACTATCATCCACATCCAGGTCCACTGCATGGCCCACGAATGGCAAATGGAATTTGTAGCCCAACAGCGAGAATTCGTGCTCCTGCCATGTGCGTGTCGTCGTTGTTGTTGATGTTGTTGGTGATCCTTTGCTCTGTTGTGGTTGAAATGTGGTTGTCCGCTCGCTGTAGGCGGAAATGCAACCACCTTCGACTGCAACACTATAAATTAGCAATGCAGCAAATATCAAGGAGATCTTGGATATTGCTTCCATTTTTCCGTATGCAATCTCAATAACTTATATGGCATAATATGATGTGTCTCATCGTATGCTCGCATAGTATACCTGAAAAAAGAGACAAGTGACAAAACCATTATCGATTAGAGTTGCGCTTTGAGTGGACAAAAAAGTTTCGTTCCTTTTTTTGGGGAAAACTTTTGGACTCTTTCCTGTCCATCTGGCCCCAAAAAACTTTTGTATTACTAGTAAAATCAATAGTATTTGTCCGAATTAAATAAATAACATGCACGTTCGTGTCGTTTTGTTCACATTGCAGGTTGTGTACTAAGAGAAAAGCTCCTTCCAATTGAATATGGTAAATAGTATCAAGGAGGCAAACAACTAGTATATTATAACGCCGATATCGAAATTCAACAAAACAAATATTGAATACTCTTTAGCCCTAGTCTGATTTTGTCTTGCATTATTATAATCTTTGTAAATTTCAGAGTTTTTAGCATTTTCAATTAAGAAGTAAATCATTTTTATATGTATTATAATTCTTACTTTTAACTTTAAAAATAAAATTTTAATTTCAATTCTTTTTATTATTTTAACAATTAAAGATAAATAAATGATATTATTAGAAATTTTGTAATTGCACTAAATACAAATCTAATATATTTTCCTATTGAAATGAATGACAGGAACAATAAGATATTCTCGCTGATTATTCCTATGCTCAAGTAAATAAATAAAACCAGTTTAAACACAGGAAATACATACTACAATAATTCATACCTACACCAAGCTTCATTAAGATACATTTTAAACTGAGCGACTAATTTGCATAAACAAAATTCAACGAACTTTTTAGACTTTTATTGAAATTCTCTCTCTAAGGAAACAATTTGAATGCAAAAAAATTTAATTGATATTGATATGTGCAGGCTGCATACATAGCTGTATAGCAATATGTAATAATAAACATAATAATGTAAGCTCATGACAACAATACAGCACTCAAGATGGAATCAATTGTAATTAATAATGAGTGCCCATTAATCAATTGTTGAGATATCGCATTTGTATGTATTTTGTGGCTTTCAATACCACCACAATAAAAAAAGTATCTAAAAGGCGAACAAATATATATATATATACATATATATTATATATTCTAAATACATGTCAACACAAAAGAAAGCTCAACAACAAAAGTGCAGAAAAATCAAAACAAATAGGTTAAAGCAGATAAAGAATCAGAAGAAAGTCGCAACAAATGCAAAAAAAGTGACAGGCCAACAAAAATAAAGTAAAAAAGACACAAAAAGAACAATAATTAAATTAAGACACGCAAAACATAAACTGAAGATAAAATGAATTCCATTTGAAGCAGCTCTTAAATAGAGATATATGATTATCATATGATGCACTCTTAACAAGATGAAGAAGAGGAGGTAAGGGGCGTTGATGCTCTTAATCTATTTGAACTGTGTCTGATTTACACATAGGAAAAACAACGTTACATAACCATAATTACACTTGCAATCTTATTCGCTCCCCAAGCTGAGCTCCAGTTCATAGAATAACAGACTATGTACATAACATACTTACATATGTATGTGCATACATGAATATATAATTACAATCGGACTTTTAACACATACGCACAAAACATATCCGTGTGCGTGCGTGTGTTGCTGTGTTTGTTTCTGGCTGAATGACGTCCAAAATGCCGCTAATGAGCAAAGGCGAGCGTACACAAAAACATACATACAAACATATTCATGCATACATATGTTTGCAGAGACACGAAGATACACGCACACAAGCACACACACTCAGGTGAAAATAATAACAAGATAATTATTCGTAGGGAAATAAAAATTAGAAATGCGCTCCAAGCGTCTGCGTCTTCACCTTGATCTCGTTGAGTGGCTGTCAAGTGTCACATTCGCTTAACTAACATATTGAATGCGAGAGACTGTCATCTGCATAACATCATAAAATTTCAACAGCTGAAGAAGTTTGCCTATTGAGCATTATGTACTTCGTTTTGTGTTTATTTCACCCTTTGTGGTATCAAGCAGCCGTTTTTTTGCAGCACACACACAACCACACACGCTCAATACAATTCGAAGAAATACATTTGATTATGTGTTTGCACACATAAAGCACTTATGTGCCACATGATGCGTGACCTTCTATGGCGAAATAAAGTAAAATAATCAAGTCACTCACCGTTGCTTATAACATTTTTAACCGAATTTAAGTGCCACTAAATTTCCGACGACGCATCGATTTGTAGTTTTGCGCAAAGAGGATTTAATATGTAATGTGCATGTTAACTTAACATATTCATGTTATATGATTTGTATTCATGTTATATGATTTGTATTCCTGTTACATGCTCCTGCCACATGCAAGCCGCTTGAACTAATCAATTAATAATTAAATATCAGATCGCACTAATAAAATTGAAACTTATTTCTCACGTTTACAATTTCTAAACTATTTGCACACGAGAAATATGCAAACGTATATACAGCTGCTACACTATTACTATCACAATGTTATGTTGGCAGTCTACGCGCTGTTAAGCTCAAAGAGAACTGTTTAGCCAACGATAGATTATCGAGGCACTTCGATTATTATCGATCAGTGAAATAAAGTCAATTGTTCGGTTTTTATCGAAATTTTTAAATTTTTGAACTGCAGAATGTTTTTATTTTTTTTTGGCAGTTAGGGTTTGCTTTGTTGACATAAACTGTATAATTTGGAATTAGAATACAAAAAATCATATATAAATAATTAATCAGCGAATGGAATTGATTGCAAAGTTTAGATAAAAATAGCATTATATAAAATTCGGGTTGGGTGATTGATTGTCTGATTAATTCGCAAGGCGCGCGCAAATATATATAATTACTCGAGGTAATTTTGCCTGATCTGGGTCAAGATTTTGGCAATAAAAAGCACAAATCCGCACTTGAAAACCGCCGCGCGAGAGACAACGCATCGCTATTTTAAAGAAATTAAAAAGGTTATCGAATCAGGCACTTGCGGACACCAGGCGACTTGGTTGTTGGTCTTTGTCCCTATCAACAGATCCACGCAACATGTTTGGGATTTCATCAGCTCTTTCATTTTTTTTTTTATTTATTTTGTTTTGTTTTTTACTTTTGCTCCTAGACTGTTGTCTGGCAGCTGTATGCTCTTATCACTTATCACTGAAACCAGCCCCGGACCAAAGCACAGACGCACCGAGCAACGAGCAAATTGACGAGTACCGAGCACCAGCCGGCTGTTGGGCTCCAGTTTTGTTTTGTTTGAATTTATATTTTTACTTTTTGTTTCGCACTGTGATAAGGAAGCATTGACTGGGCGGGCGCACGCTATAAAAGCGACCAGACAGCATTGTAAACCACTTAAACGATTGTTGGACGCCCAACTACATAGAACACAACATTCTATACTATATCTCGAAAAGTTTCAGTTGATACGGAATCTTTTAATAACAAACACATCGCTCTGCTTGTTGTTGTCGTCTCGCGTGCATAAACAACATTTTAATCAATTACAAGATCTTCTATTAATAAGCAGCCAAGGTGAGTGTGAACAAAGTCAAAAAGGGCCTCTAAAATATTCCACGATCTGTCATATCAGTTGCTCTTATCATAGAGCAAGTCAAGTTGTTTGTTGATGCAGTTCATCGCCCTAGTGAAATGCGCTTAATATGCCAAGGTTTCCGGGATTATTACAATGTATTGGCTTTAGTAATTGATAAACTTGGCGATAGAGTTTGTGATCGGTTGCTAGCCAGGTACCCAATAAAGCCCTAGGCATAACAGCTGCTACATTGATAAGAGCAATTAAAATCGTGTAAAGCAATTACAATTTGCTATCAGAGAATAGCTATTAAATCCAGACGCAGAATATAAAGATTGTTTTGTTTTAATAAAACACATCTCGAATAAACAAAGACCAAATATTAATCACCTATAAATTTATCTTTTTTGAATGAACTTCAAAGTTTAAAAGCTTATGTGTGCAATAAACTACTCGAGAAACATTATTATATATAAAATAATTTTAAGAGTTAGTATAATATCTTTATAAATCATTATGATAAGAGAACAACCATATTTATCATTTTTGAGTGTAAACAAATTAGAAGCATAAATATTCATTATTTAATCAAAATAGTAAATTACGGTTTCTTTTATAAGAGTCTTCACCGATACTATTTCACATCCTTATCACAAGGCTACACACACGATTATATTTAATTATTATTTTTATACCCGCTACCCATAGGGTAGAAGGGTATTATAACTTTGTGCCGGCAGGAAATGTATGTAACAGGTAGAAGGAGGCATCTCCGACCCTATAAAGTATATATATTCTTGATCAGCGTCAACAGCCGAGACGATATAGCCATGTCCGTCTGTCCGTCTGTCCGTATGAAACACTGGATCTCAGAGACTATAAGAGATAGAGCTATAATTTTTTTTCGACAGCATTTGTTATGTTTGCACGCAGATCAAGTTTGTTTCAAATTTTTGCCACGCCCACTTCCGTCCCTGCAAATCAAAAAAATTGAATAACAAGCGTAAAAAGCTAGAGTTCCGAATTTTGGTATATACAATAATAACTATAGTATTTATGATTTCTGAAAATTTGGTTGCGATCAGATAAAAATTGTCGAAGTTATTAAAGAAATACTTTTGTATGGGCAAAAACGCCTACTTACTAGGGGTCTGAGTTGCTTTGGCTGACAATCTGGTATATTGTGCCGTCTATGGTATATTTTGAATACGGTACTATGTCGATATACCAAATATACCATCGGCATATTTTTAGCATTTTTGCAGTATATTTGGTATATTTTGAGAAAATACCGCAAAATATACTTCTTTTATTCAAAATGGGTAGCGGGTATCTCACAGTCGAGTACACTCGACTGTAGCTTTTTTTTACTTGTTTCAGTTGAAATTCATTTTTATTTTGTTTGAAAATATTAATTATGATCTGAAAATAAATATTATCATTAAGGAAAAGTATTCAAAGATAAAATACAATTATTATCATGTTATACTTATACATTTTAACACTTTTTGTATAACTTAACATTGTTGCAGTACCTAAAACTTCATCAAAAACATGGGTCTGACACGATTACTCGTTAAGGATGGCGGCTTCGGCACTCAGATGACCGTCCATGTGGGCAACTCCGTCGATGGTGATCCGCTGTGGAGTGCACGTTTTAATGCAACAAATCCCTCGGCTGTGATTAACACACATCTGGACTTTTTTGCAAAGTAAGCAAATTATCAATTAGCAACAAACTAAATTATCAGCAATAAATTTACATATGTGCATGTATGTTTATAGATGGTGCTGATATGATACTGACAAATACGTATCAAACAAGTGTCGAGGGTTACATGGAGTATCTGGAGCTGGATGAGCAGCAGAGCATTGACTTGATAAAGAAAACGGTGCGCATGGCCCATGTTGCCAAGGAGAAATATCTCAACGAATGCTTCGAAGCCCAGCTGGCAGTTCCCGAAGGTAAATTAATTGATCTTTTCCCATAATGCCGCTACACATAGGGTAGGTGATAAGAAGCTTTTTACCATCCAGTTCAATATTGTAATCTCTAAAAATGTGTGCAGGTTTTTTAAAAGTTCTTAAATGAAACGAATCACTTTCGTTACTCTATAGGCTTTCCCTTGATTATTGCCTCGATTGGTCCTTTTGGTGCCCATTTGCACGATGGCTCAGAGTACACTGGCAGCTATGCAGACTACGTGCCCGCTAAGACCATCACGGACTGGCATCGGGTGCGCATCGAAGCTTGCCTGGAAGCTGGTGTTGATGCCTTGGCTATTGAGACGATTCCCTGCCAGATGGAGGCCGAGGCTTTGGTAGAAATGCTTTGCGATGATTATCCGGATGTGAAATTCTGGGTTGCCTTTCAATGCAAGGACGAGAACACACTGGCCCATGGCGAAGAATTCGCTGAGGCAGCCACTGCAGTTTGGGAGATTCTGCGTGAACGGAAAGCACAGGACAAGTGTCTGGCGATCGGCGTCAATTGTGTGCATCCCAAGTTTGTAACTCCGCTGTTCAAGAGCTTGAATGGCGATCGCACTGCCGAAGAGCAAATCCCCTTGGTCGTCTATCCGAATAGTGGCGAGGTTTATGACGTCGCAACCGGCTGGCAAGGTCGTGAGCATTGTGTGCCGCTGGCGAAATATGTGCCAGAGTGGGCGCAACTGGGAGCGAAAATCATTGGCGGCTGTTGTAGAACTTACGCCCGCGATATTCGGCTAATCAGCGAAGCGGTTCATGCATTGAACAAGCTGAATAAAGTCGCTTGAGATGCCGTCACTAGAGATTAATGCTGAGGATCTCAGTAATGAACAACAAATGCATTTTTATAGCTGTAACTGTATGTTTAAATTAGTTAGATAGTTGTAAATAAAAAAATAAAAAAAATAAAAAACAGATAAAAAAAATACTTTCCCTACAATTAGATGTTGCCTTAAAATAATGTAATATAATATAAAATTATAAAATTAAATATCAAATTAGTACTTGCCTATAAATAAATAGCAACACGAAATGGTATTTTTGCTTTGATTAAAGAATTATTATGAAAATTCATAAAGTACGCTTTGCCTAAAATATAAGGTTGGCAAAAAAGTCTTGCGGTATTTCCGATAGGTGTTTTTGCAAGCGCGTAGTTCTAGTTCTATTTATCGAATCGGTTCATGCGATACCTTTTTGGAAAGCTCTTTTCCCGCGCTAACACGTGTTTGATTTATTGTTGTTTGTCTTGAGTCGTTCGTGAGTTATAGCGTCACAAACATGGAGCAAAATAAAGAGAAAATACGGCATATTTTACAGTACTACTACGATAAAGGCAAAAATGCAACTCATGCTGCCAATAAAATTTGTGCAGTTTATGGACCCGATACAGTTTCCATTTCCACCGCACAACGATGGTTTCAACGCTTTCGTTCTGGTGCGGAGGTGGTCGAAGATGCGCCACGGTCCGGAAGGCCTGTCGTCGAAAATTGCGATAAAATCGCCGAATTGTTCGAAAGAGATCGGCATAGTAGCACCCGTAGCATCGGCCAAGAGCTGGGCATGAGTCATCAAACCGTTTTAAACCATTTGAAGAAGCTTGGATTAAAAAAAAAGCTAGATGTATGGGTGCCACACGACTTGACGCAAAAAAACATTTTTGACCGTATGGATGCATGCGAATCGCTTCTGAATCGCAACCCGTTTTTGAAGCGGATGGTGACTGGCGATGAAAAGTGGATCACTTACGATAACGTGAAGCGCAAACGGTCGTGGTCGAAAAGCAATGAAGCTGCCCAGACGGTGGCCAAGCTTGGATTGACGGCCAGGAAGGTTCTTCTGTGTGTTTGGTGGGATTGGCAGGGAATCATCCACTATGAGCTGCTCTCCTATGGCCAAACGCTCAATTCGGACCTGTACTGCCAACAACTGGACCGCTTGAATGCAGCACTCAAGCAGAAGAGGCCATCTTTGATCAACAGAGGCCGAATTGTCTTCCATCAGGACAACGCCAGGCCACACACATCTTTGGTGACGCGCCAGAAGCTCCGGGAGCTCGGATGGGAGGTTCTTTTGCATCCACCGTTATTATAACCAATTTTATGAACAATTGAAAATTCAATAAAAATACCGCAAGACTTTTTGGCCAACCTTATATCTAAAACAAAAATGTCTGAATTTGGATTCAAAATTCAGTCCAACGGAGAACAATAAAATCTACCTATCGAAAAGCATTGTACTTTATATCGGCGCATCGCACGAATTGTATATCGGCGTACTATCGACATTCAGCGCAAAGTTACCGCGTTATTTCTACAAGTTGGCAGCGCCACTCGAATGACATTCGCATAAACGCCGCAATTGGGAAGAAGCTTGCAAAAAAATAGAAGACGGAATTGCAATATATTTTGTTTAAAATTAATTAGTAGTTGGTAAAGCGAAAAAAACACAGACTAGCACGATGTTGATCAAAGTAAAGGTAAGTGCACAGTGTTTTAAGAAGACGTCAAGTCTTGAACAAGCAGGTGACAAAGCGTCTTAGCTATGCGTCAGCTTCACAACAACAATAATATTAATGGCGAATGAAATTAAATTGTGTTGAAATTATCTTTTGCAGACATTGACGGGAAAGGAAATCGAGATTGACATTGAACCCACAGACAAGGTGGATCGCATCAAGGAGCGTGTGGAGGAAAAAGAAGGCATACCTCCGCAGCAACAGCGTCTCATCTTTTCCGGCAAACAAATGTGAGAGTCAAATTAATTTGCTTTGTATTTTCGCTATTATTTTTGCACCTTATAGGAACGATGACAAAACGGCGGCGGATTACAAAGTGCAAGGTGGCTCCGTTCTGCATTTGGTATTGGCTCTGCGAGGTGGCAACTAGAACTGGAACTCATCATAGTAAATTTGGTCATTAAGTCATTTTCACTTCTTCCCACTTCAACAAATTATGTTGCACTCTGTCTGAATAAAAGCCGTCAACGGTAACTACATATATACGAAAAAATACATATATTTTCACGATGTTTCTCTCTCAATATCTCTCTCCATTAAATGCGTCCTACAAGCAAATGATTCTTTGGAGTACATTGCTCCGGCTTAAGGCGGGTCAAGATCACCTTGTAGCCTGCCTCCTCCGCTTGCAGCTTTCGATCCGTGTCCACCACACACATGCAATGCAAGCCCTGCAACGTTGTTTCCGGCTTGCAATTCGTGGTGCCCAGCTCATGCGCCTGATCCGCTGTGTGAGCAATATACAAATAATCCTTTGTATCGAGCACTTTGCGAAAGCGTTCACTCAACGGATACGAGATGTGTGGCATGGGTTGCAATGACCCATAGCAGCAAGGACAGCAGACAAAGCGTGCGTTGACACGACGACACTGCTGCAGTACAATGTCAGTGGCAGTTCCACATGCGTGCAACGAAGCACCAATGTCAAAGCTGCCCATAAAGTAGTCAATATTGCACTGATAAAACACGCAATTACTCAGCTGCAGCTCGGCGGCTCGTTTCTGTGCATGCGCCAAGGAAAATGCCTTATTCTCCAGTACAATAACCAGACACTTGGGCAGCTTTAACGCCAACAAAATGGCCAAGTGTCCAGTGCCACTGCAAAAGTCCACAATGCGATCTCCTGGCTGTGCAAGCGAGACTACAGCATTGGCCATATTCTCTAGTTGCTGTCGCTTGCGTTCTAGCCGCTCCTCCGGCAGCGCTGAGCTCTTGGCATGCGTTGGCTCAATGCTGCGCCAGTCGATGGTTTGTTCGCCATAACTTTGTTCGCAATCAGCGCTAAATTGCAGCTCCAATTGCTGCAGCTTGTCCAGGGCGGCTTCAACTTCCGCTTGACTAGTGTAAATACGATTCCTTGGGCGATACCGTTTCGGATCAGCTTTATAGAGACTGGCCTCCTCACAGTCGGGTATGCTAAGCAGCTGTGTATTCTCTGCAGGCGCCACCAAGATGGGCACATACAGCTCATGCAGTATTCGTGCACAGTTCCTGTCGAAGGCATCGATCTGTGTAGGTATTTTAATATTAATTCAATTCATAAAGTAAAAAATAGAAATGCTTTTCACACCTCACTAAACCAAGTGCTGGTGAGTGGAAAATGCGGCAGCATTTGAGCGCAGTGCTGGAAGACTAGACGCAGCAGTGGATATAGAATGAGATCGGCAATGGTGAAGCTAATGCCCTCGGCAAATCGATGCTCAATTAGCAGTTGCTCTTTCGGCGTGGTGCATTCGATTTGTATGCGTTCCTTGCGCTTCACCGGCAAACCATTATTAGCACTCTGATTTGCCTGTTCCCTGGCTAGTTTGTAGATGTTGTGCATGCGCACCGGTTGATTCATGTGCTGCTCAAAACGCACCACTTCGAGCGGGACTTCGCGCAACGGCAGTTCACCCTGCTGCAGCTGACTGACCAGATTAACCACATCCACTTCACAATAACGTGTCCAGATGGAAGCTTCAGCAGGTGCCAAGAGACAGCTACCTTTGAAGCCCAATAGTTGTCGCAATTGTACGCTGGGCTGGCGTGCAATCAGCTCCCTGCACACAGCACAAGTGCCCGCTATGAAGATGTTTCCATTCTTCTCATAGATGGGCAGCCGGAGATCTTTTAAGGCGGGCAATTTTGCAGCCTCTCGGCAAGTGATATGCTCTTCGGTCAGTTCACGTCGCAGCTGTGAGCTGCGTAAAGCTATTTTGCCTGTAGTGATTTTGGTGGCCACAAAGTTGATTTTGACATTGGGCGGCTCTTTTAGGTAGCGATATGTGTAGAGCGCAAGAAACGAAGGCACGCTGGTGTAAATTGTTGTCTCGCTTTTTGCATTTTGCGTGCTTATTTCAATCTCCACATACAGTTGATCCATAGCTTGTAGCAATTAACTAATCATTTAACTAATGAAATTACAAACAAATGAAAAATATACGAAAGCAATTGCAAACACAAAAGAAAACGAACTCAAAGTGCCTTTCGTGCTTTTGAGGTTAAGTGCACAAAATAAATAGAAACAGCTGGAGGCCAAAGCAACAACATATGAAGAAGAATCAACACCCAATTTGCCATTCACAGTAGAACGTCGCTCCATTAGTTGGAATTATATTTTTGAATGGTTTAGGGTGCGCGAATTACTAGCTTATTTCTTTGTTAATTTGTTTACGCGCTTCAGAGCATTTTTATTAAATTCCCGCTAACTACGCAAATTATGAGCGGCGCAATAGTAACAATGCTACATTAGTAGAGTAGCGCGCGATTTCTCGCAGCGCTTGAAGCATCAGCCAGTTGAGTTGCCCAAAAACAAAAGTAGCAAGCGTTAGTTTTAATTAACCTGTTGTACGAGCAAGGTGCGTGTTTTTAGTTTCTGCTGAATCACACGTGAATACGTTTCGAGCGCTTGCCTACAAATTTATTTAATTTATTTTTATTGGTAAATAATTTGCATAATTCACAATCAGCTGTGCATATTTACATTGATTTACTGTCTGTGTGCGTTCGTGTGTGTGGGTATAACTTTATATGTATGTGTGCGTGCGCCTGCCCAGTGGCCAATGCAGCGTTGCAAAGCGGCGTATGAGTAATAAACTAAAACTGCATTTAGAGTCAAGGTCAGACATCAGCAGCTAGTATTCAATTCATTAACAATTTTCAGCGAATAACTTCGTTTACAATTATATAATGAATCTGTTACGTTAGGTGTAGCAAGTCAAGTGATATTTTTTAACTGTGCAGTTAACAATACAATAAATCGTATTGCACAATTGTTTGTTCCATTCGAGCGAGACTGTTAATAATATTTCGCTCACTTGAGTTTTGTTAAGTCGTCTACAGCGCTATTCTAAGTCCTCATTTGACACACTTAATATGATTGATAGTAGTTGCTGATTAACTGGCACAACAAATAATACAATAATAATCTGCTCGATTTATAGTTGCACCTACAGTATATCAGTCTTTATACTATCTTTAATACACAGTATAATGCATTGATTCGCCTCTGCTTCGCAATAAATTCATTTAATAGAGTGTGATCACGATTTGAAGTCTGTTTGTTTTTGGGGACTTGCTTCGTTGGGAAATGCTGATAGTAAACAATTAGCAAATTGTCGAATGAGAGCTCGACTTCGGGATACCCGGGCAATCAAATTTATTGCAGATCAATATAAAGTGAATAGAATAATTTATAAGCCTCAATATTTAAAACATAGCTACATACATAAATACATTTTTTAATGATAAAATTGTTTAGAAAACACTTTACCTGTTTAAGTCTACTATAGGTAGTCGTTTCTGGATTATCGTAAAACAAATAGTTTAAAAATAGAACAAAAAGTATAAAATGATTGCTTAAACTCTTTATAATTAGTTTCCAATAATGGAGCTCATTTACAAATTCTCTTTATGTATGGATCCACACAAAGTCGTTGATACTCTTTCGAAATGTGGGTTGCCGGGTATAAAAATAAAAATATTACGGGTGTCCATATGAGGCGGGCAAAGGTAAAAGTAAAGTCGCAGCGTCGCAATCAAAATGTAAACAGAAAGGTTATAAAAAATTAAATAAATAAAAAAATTAGCTGGGTAAATGAGACAAACGGCACAAATACACAGATCACCCCCCCACACACACACACACACACACACACACATAGAGAGAGAGATATAAATACAAAACACGCACTTGCCTTTAAGATATGAAGAAGATGTTGACGACGCAGTCGCAGACGCTGTCGACGTTGACGTCGCTGCCGACAACGAACTCGTTTCAATTGAAGCGCTGCGTCAATTGCGACGTCGTCTCCAACCAGACCACACAACTGAAATTCAATTCAATTTCATTTGGCTTTCGAGCGCAAAACCGAGCACATTTCAATCATCATCATTATTATCAACGTCGTATTCTGATCTGTTGTTTTATTCGTTTCTCGTTTCGTTTGTTGCATTCCCCCGATAAAGCCAACAACAATAACAACAGCAGCGAAAAATGGAGCAGTGGAATAATGTGGAGCTGACGAGCATTACCAAAAAGTCATACACCCTGAATCACGATTACGACGATGCCGCCAAGCCGAACAAGGCTAACGACACCGACTCAACTCCCCAAAATTCCAATGGCAACAGCAACGGTAACGTCAACGACCAGGTGGCGTCGTCGGATGGCGATAAAGTACTGCAGCCTGGCTCGGATATCAAGCCCAAGATGCGGCCAGAAGATGTCGAGCCGCTGGTACGACGTCTATACGGAATTACTGTCAGTGAGCTGAAGGAACTCATCTCCTACGATGATCGCAACTACTTGATAAAGGAAGATTGGTAAGCATCTCTAGAACCAAAACAAACAAGATATTCTCTTCTATATATTAACACAAAAACTGAAGGTAGAGCGGGGGGCAATTTCACACATGACTACACACAAACAAAACAAAACAACCGAACACAAATACTCAGATAAATGCAATTGCTATTTATAGCGATATTAATTAAAGTTGTGGGGCGTGGGGGGAGAGCAATTGAGCTTGACGTAGTTGTGACTGCTTGGCTGGTCACCTTGGCGGCAGCCTCTTTTGTTATCGCCAATGTAAACTGAGTTGAGCCTAGCACGTTCACAAAGGGTCAGCTGATATGACTGTATGCTAATTGTGCAATTGCATTTACTATTTAACAAAGTTAGAGGAGATATATGCGAAAACTCTAAAGAAACTTGCAGCTTAAAAGTGATAACAAAATAACAAACAATTTTGTAATCAAAAAACTATATTACAGTAGAACTACAAAACTATATTAGAGGAAACGAAGTATCAATTTTATACCTGTAGAACTATATCAGTGACTAATTAAAAAACTCTGTTAGAGAGCTGTTAATTAGAGTACTTTGAAGGTTACATTTTCTAACTACAAAAATTTATAAAATATGTAATTTGATATAGTACAAAGAAAAATGGAAATACATATTTTTAAAACAATAAAATAATATCAAAGGGTCTATATTAACTCTGGAAAAATGATGAAAAATGTTATTCCTAGAAAACGCTTTATAATAATCAATTGTGGAGTATATTAAGCACGAACTCTGATAAATATGTTGACTAGAAAACAATATTCAAGATATTAAATCGGAAAATATGTAAACAAAAATATATTTTATACTTTAAAACTGATATTAGGGATATTATCTGATTTCAAAATGTTTTCCAGAAATAATAAAAATAAGTCCAAATTAGACATTCTAATAAGATATTTAAATCAGAAAGATTGTTATTACTTAAAAAATATATCAAATTTTAAATTTTACAAGCATCAAGGGTAAAAGAGCACGGATTTTTGATAGACTTTAACTCATTAATTTTAGAGGAAAACAATTTGCAGATCTGTACATATATTTTAAAATGTTCAATGCTTTTACAACAAACTTTTAAATAAGTTTAGAATTAGAATGTTTTTTTTTTTGCTTACCTAGACATTACGAACACACTTCAATCAAACACAATTAGAGAACACGTCTGACAATCCTTCAGGGCGTGTCCTCCATAAATAATATCTCAACAGCGGCAATATTTTGTATCCATCTTAGATTATTTATTTGAGTATTATGCGTTGTCCGTCATTAATAATATGAGCAATGGCAGTGTAGAATTTAGTCACAGCCGAGTCAGCCATTCAATAAATTAAACAAATTAATTACTACAGGCAGTTAATATTAAACACAGAAAAAAATTTAAAATAATACAACACTCTCGAGTTCAACTGACTCATTTAAGGACAGGTCGCTTTTGAAAGCCAAACATGCTGAGCTTCGTTTGATTGTCATCACTTTTGGCAGTCTTTGCATTGGGAATGCTTCGCTTGCTAGTCTTAGGCCTTGATAAACCAACGCGTCGTGCACTTGGCGGCAGTTTAGGCGGTGTTTTAGTCTTGGTGGGCATAGCAGCTTCCTGGCTGCTGGGCAATGTAGCTGACAACGAGCTAGAGTCGTCTGAATCGCAGGATGACAGCACGACAACAGCTTCATCAGCTGGTTTTGATTCCTTTGGACTTTGCTGCACTTCTTCCAAAGGTTTCTCCACATTGCAATCCATTCTTTTAGTCACTTGAGTGCTAGTTAGATTGGGACTCTGTTCCACATCTTCCACTTTGCATTCCATTCTCTTGACCACTTGGGTGATAGTTTGCTTAGGACTCTGCTCCACTTCTTCCATAGCCTTGCATTCTATAGCTTTGTCTGTTTGTGTGCTAAAGAAACGACTTCTGACCTCCACCTGCTCTTTGGCAAAGATGCTGCGCTTCAGCGAATTCACACGCGTTGTATCCGGTCTGCTGCTGCGTTCGTCGGACGCGCGTTGTGGACTTTGTTTACTGGGACTTAGCAGACGCAGCAGCGATCCATTCTCGCAGACAACTGGCGAACGTTGCGGTACTTCTTTGGCAAAGGGATTGTGCCGGCTGCGACTTTGAGCCGGTGATGAAGGTGGCGTTGAGTGGCAGCTGCTTTCGCTGGGACTACGCTTGCGTTTCACACCCAAGCTATACATGCTGGATAGCTCTGCTTCGGTGGGTTTGGCTAGCTCCTGTCGCTGATTGGCTTCGATCTCTGCGTCAATAGTTTGAGTCACGAAATCAACCTTCTTGAAATACAGCGCACAATTTGATTGCTTCAATTTGGCTGGAGATTGTTTTGCATTGAAATTCTTTTGCCATATGCTTTTGTGTGTGCTGCGCTTCACTTGTTTCGCAGGTTTTTTTGTGGCAGCACTGTGATCTGGATGCCAGCTATCCAGACGCTTAAGTGTGAAGGGATTTAGGTTGCCCAAGGCCAAATTAAAGGCCATTTCGCTATCTGCCAGCAATGAACCAGCATTGCTGCAGTAGCTTTCATCAGTCTTATAATCCTCCAATGCACATAAACGCTCCATGCGCCGTTCCAGTGGATTGTAGATGTACATGTGTTTAAAAGTGGCCTCAGCCTTCATAAAGTTCTCAATATACTCATCATCAACCTGCAAATATTGCATTTAATGAATGAAACTTGATTGACTGCAAGGTTAAAACACACCTCAAGCTGCCGCATATTGAGATATTGCGGTATCTTTTTCAATGCAATGCGCATATCGTCCTGCTCCGTCTTGAGCATAAATTTACAGGCTTTGGCCAGTCCAATGCCCGGTAAGGAGTCGAGGTAATCACATCCCGACATGATGCACATGCGCCGGAACTTGTCGAAATTATAACGCTCCTCGCGACATCCCATGGCCAGGTGTATTTTATCTGCCTCGACTAACAGACCTGCGCCAGTCAGGTCCAATTTAAAGATGATCTTTTGTGCACCGAATAATGTCAGATCTGAGTCCTCAGTCACAATATATTGTGCTATGCCGGCTTTATTCAACCACGCCATCTGAGCATCGGCTTCGTAGGGTGCCACAATGCAATCGACGTGACGCTCGCGACACTCCTGGATGAGACGCAGCGCCATCTCGTGGGTAACATCCACACAGCGACGCATCTGGGAACGCGCTTCCTCAGTGCGTCCAAGACGCAACAACTCCGCTGCTCTCTTTTTGCTCTGCTGACGGGATTCGCGACGTCGCTGCTCGGTTAGCGCTTTAGCCGGCAGATGCTGGCCATCAAATACGAGTATGGGCTTGATGTCATAGGAGAGCAGCATTTGTACATACTTTAGGCAGTATTGTATATAAATATCCGTTTCCTCGCCGCGCGCCAATTTCTCGGCACAACCGAAGACCCCTTTGTGTAGCCAGCAATAAGTGTCGACAGCGACCGTGCTGCCGCGCAAGCTCTTTAGATGCACTTTGGCTGATGCCTTCTCCAGGAAAGGAATCAGTCCCGTGATGCCCATAGTTTGTTTGCTTTTTGTTTTATCACTTTTTATTAATAACAAACACAAGTAGCGCTATCTAGCGCAAAGCGATAATAAATCGATAGCAGAAGTTCGCGCCAAAATTTACATTTTGCCATTCACAATGTATTTATTTTTTCAATCCACCGCTGCTAAAACTACTTTACAAGTCTATTTTATTTTTTTTAAAAATAAATAGCAATTATTTGGATGTATCTTAAAAATTTATTTTTTGCTGCCGACTTTACGTTTGACCATTAATGCTAATTATTAATTGATAATAGATGTTCGCGCCAAAAATACTTGGTGCCATTCACATTGTGACATTTTTATTAAAGCGCATTATTTGAATGACACACCACTGATATCAGTACTTAAGTAGACTTAACTAAGTTTAAAATTAAAAAAACTTACGTCATTTTTTTTGCAGCAATGTAAAGAATCCACTAATTGTCACTCATTGCCCGTTGGGGTACGTGTTAAAAGTTCTTAATGCTTTGGACTCGAAAAAAAGAAGAATTCGTGGATGCTCAGAACCAACTGCTGCTCTACCTATGTAAATATTTGCATATTGTGTTTTCCCAATTGAACTATTGCTTTAATTTCTTTCATTTCCTTTATATGCAGCTAAACAGCAAGTAAAGTGCCCACGTCCTATTGCCAATGCACGCGGCAAATATTATTCGGTGGAGAAGCTTAACGGCACTGCACATGTGGTGCGTCTACTGGACTTCATACCGGGTAAAATGTTCCATGAGGTCGAGGTGACCAAGAATCTGCTCTTTCAATGCGGCGAGTACTTGGCCAAATTGGATCGTGCTCTCAAGAACTTTACTCATAAGGCCTACGACACGCACAAGACCCTGTGGATGCTGCAGTCGGTGCCGCAGTTGCGAGATTTCCTCTACGCCCTTCAGGATCATCAGCGTAAAGCGTTGTGCGAGGAGATCATTGAGGCATTCGAGTCAAAGGTGTTGAGTGTGCTGTCCACGCTGGAGCTGCAGATCATACACGGCGACTACAACGAGCAGAATATTCTGGTTAGTTCATCAAAAGACGGATCAGTGGATTCGTATCGCGTCACAGGCGTCATTGACTTCGGTGACACGAATCGTTCGCCGTTGATCTTCGAGTTGGGCATTGCCATGAGCTACATGATGCTGCAAGCCAAGGATTTGGCTAGCGGAGGCATTTTCCTCGCTGGCTACACCAGCATTCAGTCAATTAGCGCCACAGAACGCAGCTATCTCAAGTATTGTGTGGCGGCTCGTCTCGCCCAGAGTTTGGTGATGGGCGCCTACACGCATACGCTGCATCCGGGCAATGATTACGTGTTGGTCACGCAGGCCCAAGGCTGGATACTGTTGGAGCAGTTGTGGCGCGACAGTTTCGAGTCCATCGATGAACTGTGGCAGACAACGGCTCATCAGTATCTCACGCAAAGCAATAAGTAATCCACATCCAAGTCCGTCCAAAAAGCAACTGTCAAATTTTGTCAATTAGTATTTTGAGCCTTGTCCAAGTTTTAAGTATTGAAAATTTGCATTTTACTTTATTATTTGTATGTATAATTATTATATTATTACTGTTTATTTTTATTATATATATATACCTTTAATTTTTACAATAAAACTTGTTAAACAGTTAAATGTACAGAAATACATTTGATGCACTTTCAAAATAGTTATTGGATATTTTTGTTTGGTGTGTGTTTGCGGTGTTTTTGAAAAAGTTCTTGATGAGTGGCAAAATGGCAATGAGTTTTTACGGAGCTGTAGCAAATTGAACTAATTAACAGCTACGTAAATTACATGCGATTTCCAATCGATATATATATATAATTTATATTACTATATGCTATATTTATTATAAAAAAAAAAAGACTTAAACAATATGCAATATACAAGCAAATCGAACGGATTGCTGCTATCTCTCTCAACTTATAAAATATCGCGCTAAATAATGGTTTTTGTATCTTTTTCTTTTTTGTTAAATACATTAATATCTAATTACTACATAGTCACGTCTACTTATGAGCTACTTATCTATATATAGGGGGGTCTTAGAGCCTAGCAAAATGTACAGATAAAGCCTGCACTACCAAAAAAAAATTCGCAATGCAAATTCTCCGAGACGTTGCACTTTGCACTAAAATATTTATGGAGATATTACACAGATTTTATCTCTGCTCCTATCATGGCGCAAAAGATAATTTAAATATACAATATACAGTTGAATAAACACTTTGCATTTTACACAGCTTGAAAATCAAGTGATTTTATTGTTAAATTATTTTCCTCCTATGCAGTTTCGATTGTCCAAAATGAAAATAATTTCAAATGGAAACTATATAATTAGAATAGGTATATATGACGACATAATTTTAGATCAGATCATTTATCTTTGCGTTTTCTTCTTATCCATTCAATGCTTCTGCAGTTACTCTGCTCCAGAACGGTTTTTAATAACACTATAACGATTTAATTTCAATACAAACTATGCAAGACACGCCAACAAGCACACTATAAAATCGACATGTAATGTGACAAATTGATTCAGTACACAACAAATACCTGAGTAACTAATTCATACACACACAAAACTCGCACACACTCACAGCTTGAAGCAAAGCTCGGCAGAAGCATCGATTGAAAGTTCGTATAACAAATTAAAACTACACAGAGATGCATAAAATACATAAAAATAGTACAATCGACAAAAAAAAAATTTGATATTTAAAAATACTAAAAAAAGGGGTCATAATGTTAATGCCAATTGAATTTGACAAATAATTTAGACAGTTTGCTTATCAATTCTTATAGGGTTTCTGTGTTGTGATAAAGCTGAGATGTTATTGTTTCTTTTGTTGACATGGTTATAAATATTTAACATAGTTAATTACGTCATTTGAAATTTGAAAAGTGTGCCTAGTTCTTTAAGACTGCGTTGGACTAAATATTACAAATTAAAATTACAAAAAAAAAAGGTTGAAAAAAAAAATATATTGAGCAATATGCAACGTCAATTTAAAAGGCTTAGCAGGCATTTGAGTTTGTTGCTCTTGTTGCGACCGCTGCTTTAACGTTTCCGCTGCCTTTTGCGTCGTTTGAGGAACACATACGAGGAATTGTTCTGCAGAATTTTGGCCTCCGCATTGGTTGTGGGTAACTTTTTGCTATCCAATGTGGCCACTGGCAACGCTTCTGCTTTGGCCTTGGCGATCGCTGTCGTCGCCGTCGCAGCATCCAACCAGGGCAGCGTAAAATGCTCATTCTCCGGCTTCAGATTGATCATGTTCTCGCCAAACGCCTGCACCGGCACCTCGCTGACAAACTGCACGTACTCGATGTCATTGGGCAGTGGATAAAATGTGGATGTCGGCAATGGCGCCAGAGGCACCAGCACCTCGTCCTGATTGTGTCGCTGTCGCAACGATTCGTAATAATTTTGATCACGTATAGCGCGTGCATCGCGCTTCTTGCGGTCGACCTCATCACGCACTTGCTTCTCGTGTAGTTGCACAAAGTCAGCATCGCTTATCGATTCAATGCCACGATTGTCGCTGCTAGGGCTGTATTTGACAATCTTCCATTTGGGTATCTCGAGGCTGGGATGATCGGCGAGGAGCTCTTCGGCCTCCTCCAGAAAGAATTCGTTGTCGCAGTGAAACTCTTGATCCTCCCAAGAGCGTGTCGTGTATGGCTGCAACGATGTCACATATCTCGACGTGCTGCTGTTGCTCCGTTTGCCCGCTTTGCTGTACGTTTGTGGCGCACAATTGTTAATTGTACGTCTATTGTTGTTGTTCGTGCTATTACTACTGATGTTGCTGTCGCTTTTGCTGTTACTATTGCTACCCACACTACTGATCGATTGCGGTGTCAATGGCGTTGTTGTCACCGTTGGTACCGTTGTCGCTGATGTTATTGTACTGCTGCTGTTGATCTTTAACTTCGGCGATGCTCCAGCTGCATATGTGGGCGACGGCGCTGGCGTTATCGTTGGCGGATAGATTAAACTTTGAGCCTGCTGCAATGTCGCCTTCTTCAGCCGGACAAACGGCTGCTGCTGAAGTTGTTGGTTTTTATGTAAGCGCTGCTGTTCTTTTTGCAGATGCGCCTGCAGCTTTCGCTTCACTTCTTCCTCAATATTGGGCTCAGGTTGTTGCTCAAGTTCCGGCTGCTTTGCCGCTGTATGCCGCTTGCTCTCTTGTTGTTCTCGCTTGCGTTGCTCACGCTGTTTGCGTTCACGTTCACGTTCCTTTTCCCGCTCGCGTTGCCTCTGCTCTCGCTTCAGTTCTTTTTCACGCTGCAGCTCGCGTTCCGTTTGTTCGGCCAATTCGCGTTCTTTTTGTTCGGCCAATTCGCGTTCCTTTTGTTTCGCCAATTCGAGTTCCAGCTGCTCTTGGTGCTTTTGGAGCTCTAGTTGTTTCTGGAGTTCTTGTTCCTTCTGCAACTTTCTCGCCCTTTCCAGCTCTTGCTTTTCTTCCTGCTCGCGCTGTTTTTGAAGTTCACGTCCCGCCTCGAGCTCTCGCTCTTTTTGTAGCTCAAGTTCCTTTTGCTTTTCCTGCTCCTGCTGTAACTGACGTTCCTTGAGCAATTCTTGCTCTTTCTTCAAATCGCGAACTTTCTGCTGAAACTCCCGCTCACGTTCCTGCTTCCATGGTTGCCCCGAAAGCTCTTTATCATTTATGACTGGTGTTGCAGTTGTTGCCTTTTGCTTGGTTTTAACGACGAGCCGCTCCTTTTGATGTTGGTGCTGCTTTGATTCTTGATGATTCGCCACGATCACTTTGCTGGCAACTGTGGGCAGCTTTATTTGTGTCTTTAGCAGCGCTGGACTTGCAACTTCCTCCAGCTCCGTCGTTGCTTTAACGGACGTGGTGTGATTCATGTTGCGGTTCACGATATGCTCGAAGGCTTGCTGCTCCTCTTGATAATCAATGAACAATTGCCGGCATTCCTTTTCTCTATCGTTCAACTGCTTCATTGCATACTCCAAATGTAGTTCTGACTCCTTTATTGCTTCCTCTACGACCTCCTGTTGTTGCTCCGGATGCTCCTCCTCGTGCTGCTCTTGAGATGCTTCTCTTGACGTTGGGCGGTGGGGCGTTGAGTGTGCAAATGTGGCAACCTCGTCTATGTCGCCCGCCTCCGTGACATAGATCTGCAATGGGGATTAAGATTAATTTTAATTGCATTTCGAAGCTATTTACAACTCTTACCTGATGCTGCTGCTCCTCTTCAACCACTTGTTCAGTCTCTACAGCAGCAGGGACCTCAGCCTCGTGTGTCGCCTCCGCTTGCCATAGATTGTGTTCGTCACAATTATTGATGATTTCTTCAGCCGCAACTTCTTCCTCATAGATGTGTCCATTGTTTACAGGATCGATATCTTCATGCGGCTGCTCAGTAGCTTCCTCTGGGAGTTCTTCTTCGGCGCCAATTTCAGTTTCTGTTACAACTTCCATTTCATGCGTGTCAATGCCATCATGATAGATATGCTGCTCTTCCAAATGGTGCTGCTCCTGCTCCTCTACTTCCTCCTCCTCCTCTCCTTCCTCGACCACTTCCATCACGCCATCAACATCCACATCTTCCTCCAACTCATGTTGTTCTTCGCCGTGTTGCAGTTGAAAACTGGACTCTTGATTCACGCGATGCAGGAAAATGGTGCTAACCTTTTTGCCACCATTGAACTCGCCGCGTCCTTTGCTACACTGCGTCGTGACCAGGACATTGGGCGGTTGATCGTCATGCTGCGGCGACTGCATTGAGGAATAACAATGCTGCAGCAGTGACTCATCCTCTTCCTCCTGCAGGTCCAGCGACGTTTGTGTTTCCTTTTCAGCAAAGCATTGCAGCTTTGCCTTTAGTTGCTGATGCCGTATTTCATCATTATCGTTCGCTGGTCGCTTGACCCGCATTCGCAGCTGTTGTCGCAAATCATCGATGCGTTGAGTCAGTTTGGCAATCTGCTGCATCAGCTCCTGATTTTGTGATAGCAACGTTTTAATGCATCCACATTGATCGTCCAACTCCTTGTCCTTGGCCTTGAGCTGATCCGTTTGCTCCTGCATCAGATTCACGTGCAGCAGTATCATGCGCTTCAGATTGTTGTTTTCCACAATTAAGGTGATTACATCCGAGCTACGCTCCGAATCAACGGGTTGCCAACCGCCTCCTCCACCGCCAGAATCTCTTAAAGACGGATGATGTTGCTGCTGCTGGTGGTGCTGTTGTTGTTCGCAATAATTGTTATTGCCGTTATTGTTATTATTATTATGCTTTCCATAGTTGTTATAGCGGGGGCCGCCGCCGCCGCCGCCTCCTCTGCCGCCCATTCTTTGCTGCTGCCATTTGTAACGATTATCCATATCGCACTCTCTCAAACACAAACAACACTCACTCTCGCACACACACACACTATTTACAGTTGTTTACAGATTGTTGTGCATAGTTTTTAAAGTGTTGTGTGTGTTGTTTTGTTGTTTTCGGCTTGTTTTGTGGCCACCCTCAAAACCCACCACGCACGCTAACTTTTGACAGCCGCAGCTGATGGGCTGCACACACAGCACAAAATGCGTAAAACGTTTATTCACCACACTTTGAATTTTTTTCCTGCCTATCGCTTTTTCCCAGAAAATTACGTTTTTCCATGGATTTCGCGCGTTTTTTACTTTGACGTTATGTCATGGGGCCGCAACATGCCTTCAAATTGTATACGTATATATTTTAAAATTCGTACAACACTTGTTTTCGTTGATTTTGTGAATTATGCGGATAATATAAACTCGCCCGAAAAAAGCATTTTAGAAGTATGGCGTTTTATTGGTGTTGCCAGGCCACACAAAGGTGCAGGGTTGCTAAACAAAAATGCCACGCTGCCAACTGTTAAAAGTCATCACTTGATTTTGCTCTCGAATGCACAGCTCGCTATGTAAATTGTTTAAATATGGCACAGTTATAATTGAAAATGACTTGCGAATTGCAGCTAAATAACGTAGAAGCACAAAAATTATATAACAAAGAAGAAAATTGTCTACAACAAGTTAGCAGCACAGCACATTATGTAAACGTCCCCGTGTTACTGTCAGCACGTAAGAAGCAGAAAAATGGCGGCAAAACAGCTTGCTCTGCTGAGTTGTTCGAGTGGTGGTTGTGTTCGTGCTGATAGTCGCTTTTAAAAGTCCTCCTTAATATGGCAACCATATTTGGTGATGATGGGGTTGACGACCTGTTCAATGACAACCACATCATTGCCAATGAAGGCGACGACGACCAACTGCCCAGCGATGGTGAGCCAGACAATGGTGAGAAATTGTTTGGTGATGATTCGGATGCTAATGAAGCCAGTGCAGGCGGGGAAGCCATCAAGGTGGAGCCCAAAAAGCGTGCTGTTCGCAATCCGCGACCGCGACTCACCGTAGACAAGCTGCGCGGACCACGTGGTCTGCACACCATCGAAAATTATTTCAAAGATATTAAATACAAGGGTAAGGGCCATGAGAAAGCCGACTTGGATGAGGTACTGCGACGTCTGCAGCATTGGGGACACCGCATGTATCCCAATTACACCTTTGATGATGTGCTCAATAATATCGAACGGCTGGGCAAGAAGAAACCTTTGCAGGTGCATATGACACGCTATCGTCTTGGCCAGCTCGATGAGCTTAATTTGCAGGACGAAGTACGTGATGAGCAGGCCGATGATGAGGATGCAGATGGTGCAGCTGCAGAGCCATTTGACGAGTTTGACGCTTTGCTGGGAGAACAAATTGCCATGTCCAAGCTGGCGCCACGCACACCAGCTGTCAACAAACTCAACACTTCTGTTAACAGCTCGAACAGCACTTTGGTAACGCCTTCGTTCTCACGGCATGCCGTCGTATCGACACCCTACTCTGTAGCACCTCCGTCTGCTCATGATATGAGTGACTATGGTCAGCCCTTGCCACCATCTCAACCTGCGACGCCATCGGCTCAAAAGTTGTCATCCGATCAAATGGCGCGTATTGCGGAGAATCGTCGCCTCGCGCAGGAGCGTTTACGTGCCAAGCAAATGGGAGCAGCTGGCGCACAGGAGCCTGTATAAAAGTAGGGCTAACTGTTGCTATGAATAAGTAGTTTTAATATAATCATTGGTATTTATTATTTTGTGTCTCACTCCTTAAGCATATAAGTAGTTTAAGCAATAAATTAATATTCGTACAGAAAGTGAGTTGCACTCGTTATATCTATCATATATAAATGAACACGGGAAAGAATACTTGGTATTTGTGTGTCAACTAATTACTAAATGTGTGGAGAGTGTATCATCCCAGGTACTTGATTCTATGTACTAAAGCGCAGCGCTACGCGTGGCAGCATTTCGAACAGTCCTTTGGTGCCTTTGAATATGCTGCTCACAATGCTGAGCGTTGAAAGATCAGTCTGTGGCATTGCTTGCTCATCGCTCGTCTCTTTAGGCTCATTGCTGCGTTGTATAGCATCCTTAATCACATGCAGCAGTCGCTGGTAGAGAAATGACTGCCGATAAATGGGCTTAGACAAGCTGAGATGATCGTCTTTCAGCAGAAAGAAATCACCGAAATCGATGCGGGACGATTCCTCGGTGACAATGCGCAGCGGAAACTTGAATGTGGTCAGCATGGTGGGCGATCCTTCGGCCACTGTGAGCACATTCACATGTCGCAGACGTGTGCGGAGGCAGCCCATGAAACGACGATGCATCTCCAACAATTTGGGGGAATTCTCCTCCATTTCCTTGACCTCAATAGAGGGCGACAGGATCATTTGCATGTGCTGCTTCCATTTGGCAATAGATGAGCCACGATGTGGTGTACCCAAAAATACAATGCCTCTGGTATTCTTTGCAATCTGCTGCACTTGTGGCTCCAGCGAATCCACAGATTTCAGTAGCATTATTTTAGTGAGTAGACCGCCCATCGAATGACCGATCCACACTACTGGCCGCTCATTGCCCACATCGGAGGTGGCAATGCGCTCCAGCAGCGAACCGGCACGTACATCGATGTGTCCCTGACCCTTCTCGCACGGGCAGTATTTGGTAAAGTTGGCCGACCATTCTGTAACCGCCGAAGTGTAATCAATGCCGATGATTCTACAATAGCAAGGAAGTCGTAATTAATTACTTTACATAAGATCTCAGCATACCTTGCGTCTGGATAATCATCGGGCAGCCATTCCATGGGCCAACAGTTGGTGTACTCTTCGGAGGCATCTTGATTCGTCCACTCATTGCCCGCTACGCTGAACATGCCGCGACAATTCTCATTGGCATCCACTGGAATATCGGGATGCACAACTTCCCAGTCTGAATCAAGTTCGGCCTCGTTGCGGAGTGTTTCCACAAACTCTTTGGTGGCAGCATCGCTAATATTCAAACGCTTCTCCTCCACTTTCTTGCTGGTCTTCAGCACCTGATCTTTCAGCCTTTCATTCAGCTTGCCACCGTCGGCAGTGGACTGTGTCTGAGAGGGCACAAGCTGTTGCTTTGTGGGCTGTTTCTGTTGCTGCTGCTGTTGTTGTTGCTGCTTATTGCCGCCATTGATGCGCTTCTGTTCGCCCACTAAGAAAACATCATCTGTTTCACTGGTGTAGAATGCATTCTTGCCATAGAGACCGAGCTCAGTTTGCTTGCGATCCCGTTGCCGCCATGTGATGAACACGCCACCCAACAGTCCATGGACAAAGACAATATCAGCCTTGGGCTTGCGGCGTGTTCGCACACGTGGATGCAACGGATATACATTGGGAGGGTATCTGGATTGATTGGGATCATCGTGATCCAGATTTGCCATCGTCTTGGCAGAGATTACTTGCAGCCGCAAATCAGGGCATTGCTGCCATTCGGCCAGAGTGCCAACCCAGCCAGAGACAAAGAAATGCTCCACAGCATCTGGGGCCATGGACATGTTGGCCAGCACTTTGCAGAGTGTTGATAGCGTCTCGTTGTCATCATTGAATATTTTGCGCAATTCCATTAAATGCATTAAACCACCATCGTGCATTATCTTTGCCGATACCTTGGGATCCTTTGTGATGTGATGCAAAAACGAAATTATCTCTTTGAGTAAATCTGAGTCCTGTGTAGACAGTGTTATCGATTGTTCTGCCGTCAAGAATTCATGGATGCCCTCCTAAAAGCAGAAACTTATTTAGATTGACAATTTTGTTATATGTATATATGGTTATACTCACTGTATTGTTTTGTGCTGGGAAGTATTTGCTAAAAAAGTGATCCACACAGGAGCACGGACGTAGCCGGTCGAGCATCACATGCAGCTCGGAGAGCAACATTTTCGGATTCTTGATGCAGCGACGTCGGGGCACCGGCATAAACCAACGTGTATCGGCACCGCTGCGCGCCAAAGAGACGCAAGTGCGTGCATCACAAATTTGTGCCAAATGACGAAAATCCCAATCCTTTAAATGATCCATGCAAACCAATTGTTGGATGGCTTTAAGGCGCTCCGCTTGGCTGCCAGTTTGAGCAATGTTTAGCAGACGCCAGGCCACGGAATGCTTGGCTGCCTTCCACCATTTTCCAATGGGATTGATGATGACACTGATCCACTTTTTTCGTCCTCCTGCTTCTGTTGCAACTTACGCATAGACTCGCGATAAATGTGATATTTGATGTAGATGTACTCGGTGCGCCTTTTATCGGGTTCCTGTTGCTTCTTGTCCACATATTGAGCAAAGTATTTACGAAGTTGCGGAGTCTCGTAGAGAATGATACCGGCACTGTAAATAAATTACAAGTATACAAATTTAAATATTTAGTGTTTTATATTTAGTAGAATTTTTGCAATGTAAACAGTGTTTGCTATTCACAAAGCGCAGGATCAATTATCTGTCTACCATTCATGTTGCCCTCGCAACTAAGAAGCAACAGTTTATGCCATTCGCAAAAAGTAGGATCATATATCTGGTTGCCAGTTGTTGTCGTTTTTATGTATCGCTCGAATTATTGTTGTTGTTCTTAATCAGACATCAAATTTAGCCGCCAGAAAGAAACATGTTTCGGGTTTAATTAGGCCAGCTATCAACAGTAAGAATTGCTTGCCAACTATGTGTTGTTGCCAAAAACGTGAGATAAACAACAACAATAAACAAGTATAGTTATTTTTATAAAAGTGGGCACGTCACTTTAGTAAAGAAGCGCCACACGCGCCACCGATTTTTAACCTATAAACAACAACAATAATATCGTTGTCATCAACAACAACAACAACAACATTTGTAAACAATAACAACGATAACGTGAGCACTAATAATATTCGCGAGGGGCATTAAACAAAACTAAATGCGCACTATTTTAAATAGCGTTTTCTCATTAAATGTATGTGTGTGTGTTTTGGTTTGCTGTGCACGTGTATGTGTGACCGAGGGGGGCCTTGAACAGCTGTTACGCATAAGAAACAGCAGCAGGCGTGCGAAAAGCAAGGGAAAAGGCAAACTGGTAAGCACACTAACAACTCTTTTGAATATTGCTATCTCATTTTGGCAAAATCGTACGTTTGTTTTGATCATGTTGTGTGTTAAAATCAACAACAATAATACCAGTTGGCAGTGGATCAGCAGAGGAGACTGCAGAATGAGTGAATTTTTTTGTTGTCAGCAATTTCGATGTAAACAAGTGACGTCACAGGTGGTATCGGCTGTTTAAGACTGATAGAATGCGGAAAACGCAATTGTGCTGTGTGAGTGCACTTGCACTCGATATATAATATATGTATGTATATGCAATTTGATATAAATAGATATTATTACGTGTAATGTTCGGGCAGTAGTTCAGGGACAAGTGGCGCCACTTTTTACTGCCAAAATGAATTAATTAAATCCGCTTGAATGTTTAATGGCGAGCCCCTTTTTAAATCGAATGATTTCTAGTTGTATGAGTCGTCTCTTTTCTTTGTATGTATTTGTGTGCAGCTGTTGCTCCAGCCAACTGTTTATTAACTTTGCTTTTACTTACGTGGTCAATATGCCAATACCACCCAGAAGCTTTGGAAAACGGCGTAGAGTTGCTTTCAATTCCTCCAATGACATTGCCTGCTGTATTTCTAATATGTGTGTGTTGTTTGGTTGTATGGCCTAGGTGAAGCTCGCTCGTTCAATTTGTCAGTTTCTTGCCAAAAGTTTACTTTGTTTTTCACTCAATCACCACCTTAATTTAGATTATTGTCTCACACCACAAAAAAAAGAATATCACTTCGACACTTTCGTGGTTGACTATTTAAAATTGGTATTGTTTGTTGTGCACTTTATGTTAATTAATTATTAAAATAATTAATTAATCATTTCACACCCTTTTCAGGCTTGCTTAGATATTTGCTTGGACGATTCGCTTTGTTGTGATTCAAGTTGTTGAATGACACATTTGTTTTGATTTCTCTCTTTTTATAGTAGAGGTGGATAAACATCGATAACTTTTATTTAGACATCGATGCTTTATGGCAAACATCGCCTACGATTAGCGGCATTTTTTTTTGTATTAAAAGCTTGAATATACATATTATTTAGTTTCAGTTTCACCTATTTAAATATAAATAGTTTTTATAAATAAAAACATTCGAATTATTTTAAAAACCATCGGTTTCTGCTGTGAAAATATCGATGTTCATATTTCGCTTTTGTTTTGTTACGTCTGTTCTATAGAGGTGGAGAAGCTTCGATGGTTTCAATATTTCCAGCCAACTGTCAATCTATGGGGGACAGAGCGTTGCCACACAGATGACAATAGTGCACAAAAATATGCTACACAAAAATACCAGTCAGTAGATGGCTTGTGCGCAGAGGAGGAACAACAGACGTCGGACTGCACACGGAGAGTCCGCGATTTGCGTAAACAACAAGCAGGCAGGGGTTTCATTTAATGTTCAACAATGAAAATACATTTTCGCGAGCAATACGGCACCAAAGGCGAAGAAATTCTCTATGTAACGCCAGCCGGTGAGTGTAAACATAATATTTCCAAAATTATGGTAATTATGCAAGCTTCATTTAATCGGTAGATCAAAGCAATATTGTGCGCGTTCCTCTACGTGGCGATAAGCTGGTGATACAGGAAAAGTTTCTGCTCTTTCGTGTGCTACAGAGTGTGTTTCTGCCCAAAGGTTATCCGGACTCGGTGTCTGAGGACTATGTGGCATATCAAATTTGGGACACGCTGCAGGCCTTCTGCAGCACCATTTGCGGCACACTTTGTACGCATGCCATACTCAAGGGATTGGGAGTGGGCAGCGATAACGTTAATGCCTATTCGGCAACCGTTACCTGGATACTGAAGGAGGGCAGCGGACATGTGGGGCGAATCATATTCGCCTGGTGGCAGGGCTCACAGTTGGATGTGGACTCAAAGAAATGGCGCCTGCGTGCCGATTTTCTTAACGATCTGGCGATGGGCATTGAAATCTATGTGCTTCCCAAGTATCCACACTTCAGCACACAAATCCTTTGCTGTTCCACGTTATTAAAAGCGATTGTAGGCGTGGCAGGCGGTGCAACGAGAGCGGCATTGACTCAACATCATGCTGTTCGCGGCAATTTGGCGGATGTGGCTTCTAAGGACAGTTCACAGGAGACTTGTGTCAATTTGGTGGCATCCTTTGTGGGTCTGTATCTGCTGACGCTAATCAAGAGCCAAGCCATGCTCTATACCGTATTCTACATTGTGGTCACGCTGCATCTTTATGCCAATCTCAAGGCAGTGCGTGCAGTTTGTCTGCGCACATTTAATGAATCTCGTTATTTGATTGCACTAGAGGAGTTCTTTCGCTCATCTCGCATGCTAACGCCCGACCAGGTAGGAGATATCACAACTTCTTATAGTTTGTTTGCCAGCAAAACGAATGTTTTTTTCGTTACTAGGTCAATAAAATGGAACGTGTGACGGTGGGACAAACAGTGTCAGTCTCTTTAAACATTCGCCTCGGGCTCAGTGTGAAGCATTTGATAGACGAGTACAAGAGCAGCAGTGTCATTGAGAATATTGTCTCCTCGTTTGATCCCCATGAGCGTTTTATCATTGCGGAGAGCAAAAAGCACTTGGGTGTCTATCTGCACTTCGATACACGAGCTCAGGATGTGCTGAAGGCATACTTTTTTGCTGTCTCGTATCTGCAGGACAGAAACCAGATCAAGGAAAAGTATTGGGATATTCAGGGCAAGTGGCAGGAGTTTTTAAATCTTGCCCAAAAGGAGGGTAAGTTGTAGTACAAATGGTAATACAATAATTTGTAATAATACAATCAAATTTTTTTCTCTTCTCAGGTTGGCTGGTCAATCACCATTTGCTGCTGGTGGATGAGTATCGCTTGGATTGGAAGGTGTAGAGCGGAGGCCTCGAGCATCCCATTTTGGACCAAAGATGATACAACACGCTAGCATGCTTGCAATGAACCGATATTATTTTGATTTTAATTTTAATTAAGCTTAGAACGTTTTTACAAAGACACAACATTCTCACATATCTCACATGGTGTTCACCATAAAAATCATAAGGCAAACGTTGATATTAATTAGCAAATTATTGCAATAATTAAAACATTCATACTTATATACACATACACAAGAGTTAAAATTAGTCTCATGAAAAATTCGCAAATCGTTTGCACTAGTCCCAAAACAAAAAAAAGAAAAAATTAAACAAATTTGAAAATTGTAAAATCGAATCGAATATACAAAACGTGAAACATTCTTCCAACAAATGTAAACTCTGCCTTAGCAAAAAGTAACGTTTGTAATCCGATATAAATGTATGTATTCTAATAAGACAAGATGAACCTTATGTCGATTAACCATTTTAACACATTGTATCTTGTTTTAAAAAACTCGAAGACAACACAAAATCTATTTTGTAACAACTTACCATATATTGTACATGTACGTATATTTCGAAAATGGTACTTTTTACCAATATCAAAAAACAAAAGACAACACAAATCTGCGCAACGAACGGGACGCTTCAATTTGCATTTCACGAAATTGTACAAAGATTTTAAGCTTAATTTAACTTGAATACAAAACGTGTAATATTATTTATAAGCTTCGAATATAATAATTTATGTGTATTTATATTTCTTTGGCGTAAAGAGCAAGTCCATTAGCTTAGCACTTAAAATTAGCTTGAAAATGCTTTCGTATGATGTAAAACTAGTAGTAATGACGCATAAACGCAATTAATTTTAATAGAGGAATAAATACAATTCTTTGATATTTTATGCAATAACAAAAATTAAAGTTTTTAATTAAGCAATGTGGGAGGAATATCGCAACAACAATTTCGGTACGATAAATGTACTATGAATTTAAGAATGTTTTAAATGTACTGGCACGATAGTGGTGTACGTATAGTCATCGATGACTAAAAGTGGTATATTTAAAAACATCGGTTGTGCAATCGATATTTCCCCACCTCTTATTTCAAATCAAAACACGTGCGAGTAGCGAATGAAGAGCGTGCTGCAGAATTGAGGAAACAAACAATTAGAAAAACCCTGTTAAATTATGGAAGCTGTGCAGCCAGAGGCTGTGACCGGCGAGAACGTGGCCACCACAGTGGCGGAGACGCAGGCAACATCAGAGGAAAACGCTGCAACGATATCGCTTCCAGCAATTGGAGCAGCAGTAAATACGACAACGCCAGCGGCTGAAACCCTTCCCAACGAGCAATCGACACAGAATCCAATAGTTGAAACAGGTAAAACATTTTTTCTAAGAAGCTGGAATATCAACTAGTATATAGTTCTACTTACAGTCACAAGCGCCGCGTCAGCTGAGCCACTAATAAGTTCTGACTCACAAAAATTAACCGAAGGCTCAGCGATAACTGAGGCTGCTGTAGCTATGGACACAACTGATGAATTAAAAATAAACTCTACAGCCGAAAATACTGTAATTTTAGATGCTGATACCATGACGGGGGAGGCAGAAGCAGACAATGAAAAAGTAGCAACAGGTAGAGTAATATTAAATAAAATGTTAAAAAGAAATAAATCTAGGGGTTTTTCTCTAGCTGATTTACAAAAGACTTCAGAGGACAAGGAGTCAGCACCAACAGGAGCTAGTGAGGCAATGTCCATAGATGCAGGTGTTGCAACAAAGACTCTCTCTATAACGACTGCGATCTCAGAGCCACAAGCAGCAAATGCAATTGTGGAGACAGGTAAAATAGCTTCAATTCAACCACTAAACAGCAATTAATTCATAGTTTTTTTCTCCATCAATTGAAGCTCAAGGGATTACTGTTGCAGATAGTGAGGAGGATGTACAACAAATTGCAATGGACTGCGAGACGATACAAACTTCAGCAGCAGCGCCTACAACGACAGGACTCGGGTTGCTGGCAACCTACAGCTCCGATGTGGATTCCGACGTAGATGCAGCCGCCGCAGCAGATGTCGAAAACAGCGATAAAGACGATGATGTAGTTGAAGTGCCTGTCTCCAATGCCACAAGCAGCAGCAACAATGCCACACACAGGCGTCAAGTGGTCACTGTGGTGAGCTCCGACAGCGACAGCAGTGATTCAGATTCCGACTCGGAGGGCGAATATCTCACCGAGTTGCGCAAAAAAATAGACCGTCGCATTAACACCGAAGACTGCGACGAGGAGGACGATGAGCTGGATGATGAGACGCGGCCTGGTCGCCGCCGTCAGCCGCCAAAAGTGCGTGGTGAAATGCTGCTCGACGAGCTGCCGCCCATTGATCAGCTCGAGATTACAGTGCCTGAGGATGAGTGCATTGAACTGGGAAAAGTGCAATCGATAGTGGATCAATTGGTGATTGTGAGTGTGCTGCCCAATTCCATGCTATTCGACTTGGATACTGTGCTGTTTTTGGAGAAGGGGCGCAAGGTATTAGGCCAGGTATTCGATGTGCTTGGCCAGGTGGCGGATCCCTTGTACTGTGTGCGCTTCAATAGCAATGCACAGATTAAGGAGCGTGGCATCAACGTTGGCGACGTTGTCTATTGTGCACCGCAAACGGAGCACACACAGTTTGTCATTCTCTCGAAGGTGATGCAAATACGTGGATCGGATGCTTCGTGGGAGAATGATGTTGAGCCGCCACCCAGATTCCTTGATTACTCGGACGATGAAGCGGAGCGTGAAGCACGTGCCGAACTGCGCAAGAAACGACAGCGTGAGCGTACGAATTCCACAGATTCGGTGGACACAGTGGCTACCGAAGCATCATCGGTTGCATCGACGGCGCCTTCGACGTCAGCTTCTCGCCAGCGAGGACGACGTGCGCAGCGCGAGAGTCGCCAGCCAAGCTATCAGAATGGCAACCAACAGCAGCAGCAGCAGCAGCAGCAGCCGATGTCTCACTCGCAATCACGTGACTCCGAATACAACTATCATCCCAGCTACAATCCAGGCAGTTGGCACTCGAATTACTATCACAATTTCCATCCACCGGCTGCGAATTTCAACATGATGCCTGGTGCGTTTCCCATGCCACAGCATGGCTATGGCTATGGCATGCCACCACCACCACCACCGCATCCGTATGGCATGCCACCGCCCATGACTATGCCCATGATGGGCATGCCACCGCCACAGCATATGTATCCGCCTCCTCCTCCGCATCCAGCGTATGGTGCGCCACCGCCTCATAATCCAGGCAGTTAGTTTTTTTTTAATGCTTTTGACTTTTACTTTATTCCAATAAAAAAATTCGTAAACAATTTATTGTTGTTTGGTTTGGATTAAAAATGTGTTTTGTTAAAATGCATGAAGTTCTTGTTGCTAATTTGTATTGTATAAAAAGGTACTTAATCTTTTGTGTGTGGGAAGTCAACATTTGTGTTTTCTTGGGTTAATCTGTGGACACCCAATTGACAAACATTAATATTAATTTGTTACTAATTTGTGGCATTAAAAACGTTTATCTCTCGATTTGGTAGCTAAAAAACTTGACTAATCTCTTCATTTTAATATTGAAAAAGCTATTTACAGCAAATATCACTGTTTGCTTGATTGTTAGCAATATTTACGAGTTCCTAAGCAGAGGAAATTCTAACGGTCGTCGCTATATATAAGATTAGATGGATCAGACACCTATAACATACTATATGTCATAGTTAGTAATAGAGAGAAAAATGAATGGAAGTCTAGGAAACATGAATTTTTCGCATATTAATGTTAACAGACATTCTTTTTTTTAGATTAATATTAAAAGATTATGATTGCATTAGTTATGAGGATCTGAGAACTATAAGATATGGTAGTCATAGTCAGCATAAACTAATGAAACATTTTGTGTTATCTCATTAATTAATTTTAAGAAACACGTTTTTTGTTGGGCTTACAGTTAATTACAAATTGGGTTAAAAATTGATCTTTATCAACATTTTCGTAATAGACTTTACTCTGCATGGTATTTAATATTCGGCTTGCCGAAGATAGCTTTTTTGTGATGCTCAAATTGAAATTGGGCTTGTAAAAATCGAGCATTCGTTGGATTTTCGTTGTCGTCGTTTGTCAACTGGGCAAGAGTTAACGGTAAATATATATATACTATAATATTGTTTGTATTACATATATACTATTAGACTTGTGTGTATATATTGTACTTTACGTATGCCTTTTATATACAGCATGCTAATTTTGGCGGAAGCATTTGCGAAGAAGCCAAAAAACAATGTTAACTATGTTTGTAGTATGTAAATATATATAGATATATCTTCATATTTATCTGGCTATATTGGGTGGTGATTTTTGAGCTTATTCGAGGAGAGAGAAAGGCAACCAAAGGGAGCAAAGGCTGCAGGCACGTGAGAATGTTTAAAATGTCATTCCATTCCAATTAAAAAAAATGCAATCTTAAAGCTATACAAATAAACCAACAAACAAACAATGAATGCGTATGCGATAACAATTAAATCTAGCTGTGGCCAATTTGATCGCGTGGCTTGAGCAGCACCAGCACCGCAGTAATATTGTCCTGCGAGTCGTGCTCTTTGGCCGCCTCCAACAGCAGCTTGGGAATGTCATCAAGTTGTGTCTTGGCATCGGCCAAACACTCGTACACAGTGCCCACAATGAACGACTCCTCCACATGATCCCACAGTCCATCGCTGCCCAGCACCAAAAAGTCATGCGCCTCACTCAGCGGCACATCCACAAAATCCGGCTCCGCGATGACAGCCTCCAAACTATAATCGCCAATGGAGCGTGCCACATTCAAGATGCCATTCACACGCCATTGTCCCTGCGTATGAATTACGGTGCTGCCACTGATCTCAATGCGTCGTCGTTCATCTGGCGATTCGGGTTTATGCGACTTCACCAGCTGCAGCTGGGTGCGCTTGCCCACCAACAATGCCTTCGAGTCGCCCACCCAAGCAATATACAGCTGCTTGTTGTCCCCAGTGATTAAGGCACACACTGCTGTCGTGCCGCTAGTAATGCGCTTGAGGGCGAAACGTTCGTCTGCCTGCAGAAATGCCGTCTCGAAGGCATTGCGATAAAAGTCCACGTCGTCAAGATCGTCGCCAGCGACTGGTAACCGTTGGAGTTGATGTGCCAGTAGCTGGGGTATTTGACTGGTCACATAGCTGGCCGAGAGCGCTCCTGAGTGTCCATCGAAGACGCCAAAGAAGCGACAGCCAGCATGCTGCTGACTCAACTCATACATGGCACCAAAACGCTCCAGGCAAACATGACGATCCTCCATTTTGCGTGGTTTATTTTTAATGGCCGCTGCGCTGTGTCGCGGCGATGAGGCGTGGGGTTGACACTTACATGGTGCTGTTGGCGAGCACAGCGCCTGCTCATCGGCATAGAGTTGCAGCTTCTCTAGCGCCGCATTGTCAGTGAGTTTCAGCAGTAATTTGTCCAGTTGCGTACTTACGAATTTTTGCAATTTTAATAGATCGTATTGCGGCTGCACTTCGCCAATGCTGTTTATGTTGTCCTCGACATTCACCTCGCATTCCTTGGCATGTCGCAGATCCTTCATGATTTGCTCGGTAGCCAAATGCAGCAGCTTGAGTTGAAATGCAGGCGGACAACCCTTGGTGGCAAGTTGTTTCCACAGTGTGGCAACAATTTCGGCGCGTTGCTCGTCGGCCGTGACTTTGTAGGTGTCATTGCTGCTGCGCGTTACACAATTTGTTGCTTGTCCATTATTGTGATGGCGCATCATCAGTTCATTGCCAGAGGTCAGTTCACTGCTGTTGCTGTTTGGGGTTGATGACGCTAGAAACTCTTTGAATTGCAGCAATTGTGCGCATTCCATTGCAGCTACACACGGATCTGAGTCTGACGACATTGTTTCGCGATAGACTGTGCGTTGTTGATTTTGTTGCGGTTAATTAGTAATAGTAATTCGATGATTCACCCGCCACTCGCATTGTTTTTACGCAATGCTGCTTCTATTTGTTTATATTTTTCTCACTGAACTGAGAGAACACACGCAGTGTGACCGTAGCGCGCATTCCAAGACATGCCACACTTCTTTCGATTGACTGAGACGCACTTTTACCGATAAATGCGCCATGATATAAATAATAACATTAAATAACATAACATAACACTGTTACAATTGCATAATTTTATAAATTGGCTTCGCAAATTCCTTGCAGCTCTCCATAAAAAATCATCGTTTAAAAAAGTTGTAACCCTATCGATAGTGCAGTCGATGTTTCTGCCGCCTCCACACGCTGCTCTCTGCCGGTAGCACTCAGCTGTTGCTTTGTTTTGTTGTGTCAGAAAAGTTTTTATTTAAGTTATTTCACTGGTTTTGCATGAAATGTGTGTGATTTAAGCCATTTAACACATAATGTCGACACCGCTGGAACAGCAGACAGATGAACGCGAAGCCCTGCAGTCCATTTACGAGGGCGATACCAACTTCAAAGAGATTAACTTAACCACATATCAATATAAAGTAAGTACGTAAGCACCGCATGCTTCAAAATGGTACTCAAAAATTTTTTTTTAGTATGGTGAAGAAGACAACTACAAGTCGTTTTTGGTGGAATTGCAATGGGGCGACAACTATCCGGATGAGGCGCCCACGATTAACATGAACACTTTCTACAATCGAAATCTGTGAGTAGCAAGAATACCGCAAGCTTGCAGACTAATAGTTTAAGCTTGTACTTTTAGCTTGCCTGCCGTTAAGGAGGAAATACAGACAGCGTTGACCAACGAAGCGTCTCAATGGTTGGGCTGTGGCATGACTTACACGCTCTTCGAATGCCTGAAAGACAACCTCGAACAACTGACGGCTGGGCAACCAGAAAGTGCTCCAGCTATAGCTGCTGTGGATGATGGTGTTGCTGCGATTAAAATTTCTGATACTGATGCGGATGCCAAGCGCAAGGAACCCAAGAAAGAGCAGCTAACGAAAGCACAAAAGCGCCGTCAATGGGAACGTACAGATCACAAAGGAGAGCGAGCACGTGGCTGGGATTGGGTCGATATCGTTAAGCATTTATCACAAACGGGCAGCAAAGAGGACACTGCCTCCGCTCTCACGGACAGTTCAGCTGCTTCCGCACAAGTGCTGCACCCGTTGAACACTTAAGCCCACAAAATCAAGTACATAGTTAATTTAATGATGCAGCAAAATCATATGAAATCAAATCGATCGTTTTGTTCTAATGCGATGTGTCTTCTTCGTTCCATTAAAGCCGATCAATTTACACACGCATCTCTCTGATTATTTTGGACAGGCAAGGCCAACCACTAACTGGGGGTCTGGGGTCAACATCAGAGAGAATCTGAGAAAAAGCAGCATATGTAAAAATAAAAAAACACTCGTTTGGCTAGTCGAAAAATGCTTATGCTTCGGGGCAGTCGCTTGAGAAGTTGTGTCGATGATGATGATGATGATGTAATGTGAAAGCTATTCTGTTACACTTTTAACGGTTCCAATTGGCATATGGCTTGGTGAAGTCGTTAACCGAAATCATACGTAAATATATCGCCAGTTAATTGTTGACAGCGCGCGTGTCAAGTTTAAATAAAAATATAATACTGCAGCTCACCTCATTCATTAGTCGCACTTCGGTTCAGTGTTAGCTTATCATCCACAGCGTGTCAAAACCGGTTTAGCTACGCAACGCCCTCGACTCTGATAGGCATTCCAAAATAACCCATAATGGGCCAGAAATTGTCGTGTTTGGACATTTTCAAAAAACGACGTGAGTCAGTTTCAGACATTGACATTACGGCACGTATACGTAATATCGATGCAATTCTTTTGGCAACTCCAGATGAAACAGGTGACTGTTTAAAATTAATTTAATTAAATTAATGTATTTTTAAAATTAATTAAAATTTAAATAGGGAATAAAATTCATTAAGCCTAATTTTAATTTTCTAAAAATTATCACTGACCTTTGTTGTGTTAAACTTGTATGAGCTGTATGACTGTTATTGCAATTGTGTAGTATTTATTACTTTGAATTCAAGTGACAATGCTGTGCAACTATTATTACCCCAATATTGATATTCCCATTTTAGTATGCTAATTTAGTATTATTTTGTGTTTGCTGTGGGTGTACGTGTTAAATTCAAATTGAACTTCCCACAACAGCAAACTACATTGGCATGTCTATATATCTATATGTTATACTTAGAGGTTTTCAATCATGCAGTTAAACAGAAATTGCTCGAAATTTAAATTAAAAAAAGAAACACCTGCAAACTGTCAAATACATAGAACAGCAGGTTCAAAAATTCTCATTCGACACAAGTGTTCAAATATAGGCACTTATGTACATAAATATATTTTTATATAGGTAATTTGGTGAAAATAGCATGAATTCCAGCCAATTTACTGATGTGCCCATCCTTTACGGCAACAAAGCGTATTATATTAATCATTTCAAGTGTATAAACAAATTTAAAATTCGTTGTACCGCCTGAATCGTTTTTCACACCCTGTAACCAAAAGGGGAAAAGGAATGCGCAGCTTGAATAAAATAAGCCAAAGCTCGTTACTCTCCTTGACGTCACACTTTCATTAGCGAACGAGAGTAAGAGTGTTACCCTACAAACTACGGTTCCTTTCATTTTACTTATGCTTCCTGTGTTAGAAAAAGAAAGCAATATGCTCCTTTGCGATCCCTTACGGAGCAAACGAGCAACAAACATAAATCTTTATAATTCCATGGTATTGAAAATGTACTTTTGTGCATAAGCTTCCTGCGGTTTCCAGTGGAATTTCCAGATACATTCGCTGTCGCATATTTGCAATGCATTTTTATTTATTGTTGGCAGTGTGCCAAACACCGCATGCAAATCAAATCGCTGTTCACGATTGAAAGATGGAGATGATATTGAACTTGCTCCAGGTCTTATTACTCACATAAATGTATGTTCGTACATCAATTAAATTGGCCCCATTTGCAACGACGATGACGCAGTCGCTGCCTCGCCAAACAGATGGTGGTAGCTTCTATTACCAAAGCAACACCAGCAGCGGACGCTGCGCAAAATGCTTCCCGTACATATGTAATTCATAATAACAGCAGAGAGCAACGCCGCGACTAGCGAAGAACCAGAAATTGAGCGAACGCAGGGACAGAGAGAGCGACGAGCACAAACTACAAAGCAGCGAGAGAGCCATTTGACAGACAAGCGAAACTATCTCAATGCACGATTCTCATCTAAGATTTGTGATCAGTGCGGTTCAAAGCGTAGCAACGTTCGGTTCGGTCTTGGCTTCAATCACTGAATCATTGTCTCTGCTTCCAATTCGATTTCGGTATTAAAAGTAACGCTAGTTCCAAAGAAGCGGCAGCTTAAAGCGCAGTTTCCGTTAAGCTTTGTGCGTGTGTCTACGCGTGTGTGTGACTCTTTGTGTGTGTGTTACGAAGCAAACAAAATACTCTCATAATGTCCACTTGGTATAGAAACTATGCGCCCGTCTGGATACAGCGCTGGTTGCATCCAGCGCCTCCGCCACGCCCCTTCAATCCCTTCCGGAGCACACGCCCGGGGCCCGATCTTGCAAGTAATTAGCATACATACATATTCGTCTATATATATGTATATGTAATGACCCTATATGACATACGCTTTTCAGCACAATTAATTATTTCACTGGCTGGCTGGTCCCAAAGCATTGCCTCTTGTTGTTTTAGTTGTGTGTATTTATTATATTTATTTTTTCGCCTATGACTTCACTCGCGCTTTTGTTTGATTTTCGAGTATTTTGTTGTTTGACACGTTTTTGTGATATTTTCGGAATTCTTCGCAAATTTTGTTTATTGCGTTTATTTAAACACTTTTGATTTCGTTAATGTCAGTTTCTAGATTTGCATGTTAGGAATTCCTGATATCGCTATTATCACACATCTTTCGCTTGAACTCAATCACTTTAAAGGTCAGACATTAATTGATATTGCTGGGATTGAAAGGTGCAGCCATATGGAAATTGTTTCATAATCCTATTAGTTGACCTCATATCAAAGGCGACCCCAATTCCATTAAATGGAGACGCACCTTTAAAAGCTATAAGTAGATTACTTTGCATTCAATGAAATAGATTTTATTCTATTTTTGATATTCCCTGTAACAATTGAAATTTGAATAAAAGAAAATGTATTTACTCGTAAAATGCTACAAATAAACTTTTCAGTTAAAGATCACTAAATTCTAGTTTAAAGTTAATGATTAATAAATTATTTATTAGCTTTCTTCAAGCAAGCTATTTTGGCAATTCCAAAACCGGAATGAATTATTTACTTAGAGCTCTGTTATTATTGGCACAATGTTTCAACGAAAATTATTAATATTTCAAAGAGCTTACTTTTAAATAAATTTATTGTATACATTTTGAATATACGAGTGTTCGAATTTTCAAAGAGTTCAATAAATTTGAAAGCATTTTGCGTTGTTAAGTAAATTATAATTTGATGTAGATATTTGTATTGGGTTCTCCAAAAATAATTGTACTAATAGTTCTATAATAATGCATATTATTAGTTTTAGTGTGCGGTAAAATTTGCAATGTATGAGGCTAAAAGGCTTAGAAAAATTAGAAAACATTCACAAATTTCTTTTAGTCATAATTTTCGAAAACAATAAAGAAAACTCTAAACAATATTGGACAAATTGAGACAGCTGTGCTCGCACTAATGCATCAAAGAGTTATATATATATCAATTAAAAAAAAATATTTTTAAAGTGTCGCTGGCATTCGATTTTTTATAGACTTTGATCAAAAGTTGATTGGATCATTACAAAAAAGCAAATATTATATGGTCAAAATTAAATATAAAAAAAAACGGTCTATCAACAAGTGTTGAGATTGCTGTTGCTAATTCCCAGTGCTTTTGCTGTCTTGTTGATGCTGCTTTCCGGCTCTACACTTAATTGTTGTTGTGGGCGACGCGACGCGACGTTGCGGCCACAGAGTTAGACGTCGCATTACGCATACGCCCGATTGTCCACTAAGAAAATTAATTGCGTTGGCATTGAACTTTTTGGCCAGTATGCCACAATTTTTGTTTGTTTATGGCCAATGGCGATTATTCAGAATGTACGCTTTGGGCTACAGCATTTAATCATGACAGCTGATCGCATCTTGGCCAGCTTACACAATATTTGATGAGATCATCTCGTTGACCCGTGGAATGCCGATAGGAACTGTGACTAATAGCACTCGATTTTATATTTATTTTATTGGTTGTTCTAATCATTGCAACAAATGTTGGGTCAACAAAATAAAAATTTAGATTTTGATGTTATAGATGTAAATTTCACTAGCGTTCTTTAAAAGTTACCAGTTTGATTTCGGTTGCCCATTTATTTTTAATTAATTTTATTTTAGTGGTCCGTCTATAGGTGATTGGTGATTGATTTATTGAGTTAAAATTGTACTTAATAAAAGGTAGCAGGGTTTGTTAGCTTTGAAAGATTTTTTTTGATGGAACCATTAAAAAATTCCCATAAAAGTTCAAAAAGTTATAACATAAGTTATAATAAAGTTAAGTCGTTAAGTGATAAAAATATAAAATCAAGTCTTTAACGACATAACTGTTGATTTCTTGTAGATGCTGGCAGCTCAGCCGTGCTAGGAGTGCAGCGCGTGGATTTGTGCCTGCAGGATAATCACGACGAGCACCACACGAGTCACTTTGCTGCCGCATCCGCCAAGGAGGCGTTGATAGTACGCCGGGGCGAACCCTTCCGACTGCGCATCCACTTTAATCGCGACTACAGTCCCAGCAAGGATGCCATTAGCTTCATCTTTAGTGTGGCTGACGATGTCAAACCCAGTCCGGGACATGGCACATTGATGGCGCTGGTGCCGCACGATGGCATCGATTATCTGGGCGATGCACTTGAATGGGGCGCCGGCATTGAGGCACACGAGGGTCAAACATTGACGGTGCTTGTCAAGCCGCCGGTAAGCTGCCCCGTGACTGAATGGCGGCTGGACATCGACACCAAGTTACTGGGCGATGGTTCACGCAGCTATCAGGTACCCCTGCCCATCTATGTGCTGTTCAATCCCTGGTGTCCCGATGATCAGGTCTATTTGGCCAATCGGGAGCAGCGCAAGGAGTATGTGATGCACGACACTACGCTCATCTGGCGTGGCTCATATAATCGGCTGCGACCCTCTGTGTGGAAGATTGGCCAATTCGAGCGGGATGTGCTTGAGTGCAGTCTGAAGCTGCTCGGCACCGTGGGACGCATTCCACCCGCCTATCGCGGGGATCCGGTGCGCGTAGCTCGTGCGCTTTCAGCACTCGTCAATTCAGTGGACGATGATGGCGTGTTGTTGGGCAATTGGAGCGAAGACTTTTCGGGCGGCACTGCGCCCACCAAGTGGACGGGTTCAGCGGAAATCCTGCAGGAATTCCACAGGACACAGCGATCGGTTAAGTTTGCGCAATGCTGGAATTTCAGTGGCGTTCTCGCGACCATTTCCCGTGCTCTGGGTATTCCGTCGCGCATCATCACTTGCTACTCCTCGGCCCATGATACTCAGGCCTCGCTCACCGTTGATGTCTTCATCGATGCAAACAACAAGAAGCTGGACGCCGAGACAACCGACTCCATTTGGAACTATCATGTGTGGAACGAGTTGTGGATGCAACGTCCAGACTTGGGCATCGGCCAGTATGGTCCCTATGATGGCTGGCAGGCTGTGGATGCCACGCCCCAAGAGGCCTCGGATAACATGTATCGCGTGGGTCCCGCTGCCGTGTTGGCTGTCAAGCATGGCGAGATTTTGCGTCCATTCGACTGTGGTTTTGTCTACTCCGAGGTGAATGCCGACAAGCTCTATTGGCGCTACAATGGTCCCAGCCAGCCGTTGAAATTGCTGCGCAAGGACACGCTGGCCATTGGTCATCTGATCAGCACTAAGGCGGTGCTAAAGTGGGAACGCGAGGACATCACCGACACCTACAAGTATGCCGAACGCACCGAGGAGGAACGCAACTTTATGCTCAAGGCCTTGAAGCAATCGCGTCACGCCTTTAGTCGCTACTATCTCAACGATAGCTTCAATGAGGTGGAGTTTAGCATGGAGCTGAAGGATGACATCAAGATTGGCGAGAACTTTTCGGTTGTGCTCAAGGTGTCCAACAAGAGTGAGGAGCGCGTTCATCTGGCCACAGGTCAGCTCAACTGTGATGCTGTGCTCTACACGGGTGTTGGTGCCCAGGAGGTCAAGGTCATGGGCTTTGAGGTGGATCTGAAGCCACAAACAACCGAATATGTGCGCATGGAGGTGACGTTTGATGAGTACTTTGAAAAACTCTCCTCTCAGGCGTCTTTCCAAATATCCGCCGCATGCAAAGTCCGGGATACCGACTATGATTATTATGCCCAGGATGATTTCCGAGTGCGCAAACCCGATATTAAGTTCCAGTTTGGTAATGGAGATGTTCCGGTGGTAGCACAGCAGGAGGTTGATGTGATTGTCCGTCTGGAGAATCCACTGCCTATTCCCCTGCACAAGGGACTCTTCACCATCGAGGGACCGGGCATAGCGCAGCCGCTGAAGTTCAAGGTGAGTAAGCAGAGTGACAGCTACAGTTGAGATATTCAATTACTTCTCTCGTTCCCCGCAGATTTCTGAGATTCCCGTGGGAGGTACCGCTGCTGCTACTTTCAAATACTTGCCGCCTTATGCCGGACGGGGTACGCTGCTAGGAAAGTTTGTGGCCAAGGAACTGGATGATGTGGATGGCTACAGGCACTACGAGATCGAGCCACGACCCGAGGATTTGCTGCAGCCTAATGGCAACCTTAGGAGCAGCAACATCATTCGCCGGCGCACCGATGTTATACCTTAAAACCAAACTAACGCCTCCAATTGCAAGTCTTTATTTAGTTTAAGTTCGAGTTTTAAGTAAATCGTATAGATAATTGTCAATTGTTGTTGTTGTAATCCTTGGGCCAAAGGTCGTCCATGCCGAGTGCATAGCTCGGTTTATTCGCCGTCTTCACCAGATAAATTCCACGCGCGTCCTGCGGCACTCGATCGCCCATCAGAATCCTGCCTCCCGTGCAGTTTTTGCCCTTCATCTGATCTAAAGTGGTGCAAGGCACGCCATAGAAGCCCTTGTCGCTGTTTATGGACTCCGCATAATACTCATAGGAGCGACCATGACTGCAACCAGCTGCAAGATTTGTGTGAATTTTAAAGAATTTTATACGGGGTTTTTATTACTCACTGAATATCTGGGATATCTCGCTACAACCCGGCTGAGGAGGTCCGCCACCATTGGGATAAAAGTCAACCATGCCAATGGGCTTACGAAAGCCGAGATAGCCCGCACAACTGTGAATGACATCCACAAAATTGGCATCCGTGTTGTCCAAATGATTCTCCGGTCCAATGCAATCCTCGAAGGCCGGACGCGCTGGATCCAAACCCGTCACGCGACTCACACGATACTTGGTATAGGAGCCGGCATAGCCCATAATATGTGCACCCAGGCTGTGGCCAATTAGATGAATACGCTGCGGATCTGCGTCCTTCTCCTCCACCAGCAGATCGATTAACTTGGCCACAGCCCGTCCCACTTGCACCGTATAGCGAGCGGGGGTCAGATAATAAATATTATCGGCCTGATCCCGCCAGTTGATGGCGAACACATTGACTTGGCCACGCTGCAAATAGGCGCCTCTAATCGATTGGATCGAGTTGCTCATGGTGCTCGATTTCCAGCCGTGTACGAGAATCTTGGTGTCTAGATTGGGATCGAATTTCTCGGCCATCTCCTGCCAGGTGTCACGTTTGTCGCGTTTATCGCGCTGAAAATTGTTCTCATCGATCCAAAAGCTGGAGCTGCGCATGTCATCGGGAGCATCGCTAGGGAGAGGAATAATAAAAGTTCATAAAAAATTTGAAAGATTAGATAAGAATCAGATATAAGATAGCAACGTATCAAACATAAAAATCTGATAGATACAAAACTTACACCATTACATAGTATATTGTTGCCAAGAGCAACCAGATAAAAACTGTATTTAATGCCCTTAGCATTTTAGATTATAATTATTGAAATTTTAAAATAAACAAGCTGCTGGTATTGAGCTTTTAAAACTAGCGGAATAATAGCTGAATTGGCAGCACTGCTGAAGAGCTCACTCACCTGCCATAATATTCGAATTGAATCAGCTGCGGCAGACTAATGCGATTCTCTGGCGGCGGCTCCACAAGATAGGCCACTTCAGGTTTGCCCTCACCATTGGGCATATAGATCCATGTCCTGTTGTAATCCTCCTGATTTAGCGCCACCTCGCCACGTATGCCGACTGTAAGTTGAATTGTAAATCAATGAAGCAACTAGTAATTGAATTGTGCGTTATCAGTATTATGTTCAGAGAGATGTCAAGATTACAGAGCAAGAGCACGGGGCGCACAACTTGCGAGAGTGCAGCAAATCCTGTGATTAGCCATTGGACGACGACAAACGTAGTGGAGACCTCATTGCGACAGGGATTGATCACATTACAGATGCAGGCCAGCGCATTCGATGGCATCTTGAACGGTAGCTTGCTGCGTTGCGACTGATCAGCGTAGGTTGATCAAGTTCACGTTCTCGACTCTGTTTTGTTGCACATCTCAACTCAAGCGTCAATTCTGGTGTCACTTATTTTTAATCCTTTCCGTGAACCGGTTTGCTGCTGCGCTGCTGCAGAGGCTGGGCCAAGATGGGTAATTAATTCGTTGACTCTGCTCTGCAGCTGGGCAGCAATTAAATTAATCAGAGACCAGGCCAATAAGTGATCACTCAATAAATTTGGAAAGTCGGTCACAGGTTATACAAAATCTCTTTTCCTCTCTTGCTCTTCCACTTTCCTCACCTTGCCAAACAACTGTCACAATGAGCCAACGCAGCGAAAACTTCAACATTCTCGAAACTTTTTTTCTTGGAAATTTCCTTCACTACGAACCAAAGACCACGATACAAGAATTATATAGTTTTTGGCCAACTGGCAGCTACCAACATACTATATAAACTGTGATAGGGCCAAGTGTCAATCAAGACTGTTGGACGCCCAAGAAAGACGACCTGGCTTGTAAGCTTGACGATCATTTGACAGTTTGTAGCTTATCAATCGCAGCGGGTGTTAATTGGGTTAAGCTGCACTTAAATTACAAGTTCTGCATATGTTTTAAACTTACGATTTCTTTACCAAGTGACTAAGCATTGCCCGCACTGATAATAAAGATTTCTCAATTTCAAATGTTTTTGTGGTTGCGCGCAAAAGTATGCAACGTTATTTGATAACCTGCTTTGTATATTCAGTGTTGCCAGAGTCGCTTTTTTCCCGTCAAAACTGGCTTTTTTCAAATGCCATTTGCTTGAAAAAATTGCAAACAGCGGGCAGCGGGAATTCTGGCTTTTTTTTTACATAAATGTTTTTTTTAGATTTTTTTTTATTTGCCCAAAATTATGGAAATATATTTGCTGTAGCTGTTCTGTCGATGCTTGCCAAAATTTTTAGTGACAAATCGATTGTATTGTGTTGTAAAGCAATCTCAAAGTACACTCCAATTCTTATCGTAGCGTCACTAAAGGAAGAGGACGACACGGATGACAGTTACTGCAAATGTACAATCACCGTAAAACTTTCTGATTTGCCAATGCTTTGACCAAAAAGCATAAAAGTGCTAGTTGCGGCTTTATGCAAACAAACCAAATAGATTTTGTAACTTTGACAGTCAAGACGATGGAGCAAGAAGCAGTGTCTTTTTGTGGCCGACCATACATTGTTGGCTCAATTGGATCATTTAGGAAACCTAGTCGTTAAATACTTTGAAGACGACAGCGCTATTCGATTTTCTACTCGTTGTTTTCTACTTAAAATGAAAATACATTTTATTCTAAATCATGCATTTTCAGTTATGGCTTGCGTAGACTTGACAAATGCTGCTATAGATATAACCTTCCAAATAAATTCCTAAAAATGATAGGAAATGGATGAACATATGACAATAAAAATGAGAAGAATGAGGATAGTTTTAATGAAATTCTCCAAATCTTGTAAATATTAGATAACCGATTTCGTGAGCTCACCCTGTGACTATCAGAAAAATATAGAGAATCCAATGAATTGAAAAATCAGCTTTATGTATAGCCTTTTTTTCTAATTTTTCAGCTTTTTTGCATCGTTCTTCCCGTCAAAAACAGCTATTTTTTCTCAACAAACTTTGGCAACACTGTGTATATTTCAAGCACGGTTGCCACTTTTGGTACAAATGTACCAAAACTGGTACACTTTTTATGCGTTGGTACATTGGATCACTTTTTTCATTTTGGTACATTTTCAATATGCCTGGTCTAGAAGTTAAATTTTTCATAACATTTTATGTTCACACATATTATTTTAACAAATGGCTCTGTTCCACCACCAGACACAAATTTTGTTTCAGTTAGAAATTGACCATGTCTAACACTGGAAAATATCGCATACAGTCGATTTTCGACGTATTGTGTCAATTGAGAAAATATGTATGCTCCAATCTAGGGTCTATCACTACGTAAACAGTTATATATTGTGAATCACAATTTGTGAAATACAAAAAATTTTTCGTGAAAAAATTTGTGGTACATTTTTGCTAAAATTGGTACATTTTTTTTTAAATTTTGGTACAAAAAATATTTTTGGAATGGCAACCGTGATTTCAAGTTCGCGGATTTTTAAATAATAATCAACTAATTAATACATAATGAAATATCCAAATGTAAAAAATGTAATTTTTGACTTTGTTGTTCCAATTTTATCATATTAAATACAACGATTGCGCAAAATTTAAAATTTATCGATCGACTATTGAAGTATGCAATATATGGAATTTTGTACTTCTTTTGGAATTTTTGTTCTCACAAATTATTAGTTGTATTTAATTTATTTGAGTACATGTAAGAGCTTGTGACAATTGCTTTTATTAATCAAGAAGAATCTTTTAGCCTCTTTCCACCTCACTCAGTTTTTCTACGTTTTTTAAAGTCCCGTTTCGGGGTTTCCATCTGCACGAACCGAGAAATATGGGCAACGGTAAATTTTTCAATATGGCCGCTCTGAAATATCAGCTGTTCAAATGTAAACACGAGTTGGCGAACAATTCAAAAAACAGCACGCGCATTTTAAAATGGAAAATTTTCTTTAATTGCAGGATTTTTATGAGGATTTTAACGAAGTGAAGGAAGAATAGGTGATTGCCAATAGTAAAGAAAAGAATTGCTTGCAGCAATGTAATATTTACATAATTACATTTACTTTTAGCAACGGCATGGGTGTTTTTGGGATCGCGATATTCCTGGAAATAGCGAATTTTTTTTAAAGATAATTTTTAAATTAATAACGAGGAGTTTGGCATCCTTGTGGAGCGCCTTCGTGGATTGGCCAAAAAAAAAACTACATTTCTCCTCCCATAACTCGAAAAACATAGCCTCGTGGATGCCACTCCACAATATTGACGGCTTTCGAGTTTTTTGGCTCATCTAAAATTTAAAAAATATGCTTTAAAAAGCAAAATCAAATTTTTATTTTTCTATTTTCATACCTTGGCGCACTTAAATGTCAGCTGTTTGTTTAGTGGTGACCTCTTTTTCGTTGTCATATCGATCAAAATATCGCATAATTACCCAAAAGTGCGTTCGCTATTTCTACGTAGCTCGCGAACGTAGAAAAACCGACTTTTTTTTCTTATGGGTTTTTACATGGGGCGAACGTAACATTCGGCCTGAACGTGAAAAAACCAAAGAAAACCAAAGAAAACCGAGCGGTGGAAAGAGGCTATTATTACTGTTGACAAAGCGATAGCCATTGCAACTTTCCGTTATCAAATCAATCGATATTAGTATCGATAAGAAACGGTCTAATATCCGATCTTGATGATTTCTGAAATCTGAAGTTTTCATTATCCGTCAGTGACTTGAAGCTGGTGGTCGATCTTACAATTTTATCGTGTAAATCAAAAAAATTTTTTTTGCAATGAACCGTGATTATCCTAGCACTTCGCAAAAGCAAAGAGATTTCATGGAGCCAATGGGAGACAAACTCGTAACAAGGCTACCCGGAATTGGAGAGACACTTGGCGACCGGATGAGTAATGCTGGTTATCAAAAGGTACATATATAATATATACCCAGTTATATGTGCATTTTTAATCACATACAATATATAATTACACGAGTAATTAATTACATTTACATATTGGTTTCAATTTTATCCCATATTTCCTTAGGCGTCTCAAGTGCTTGGCAAATATTTGGCCGTTGATCAAAATCGACAAGAGTTCGGCCACTTTATGAAGGATACCTGCAATGCGAACACAAAACAATCATCCGATTGCTATAACGGGCTCAATGAGTGGACTAGGGAATTCCTATAACTTGTTAACTTAGATCTGATTGGGTTTTTTCGAGGTTTTCCCAATCCGTGCAACAAATGTTGGATCAATTAAATTGCCTTCGATTTCATTTTTTTGCATTGATTATTCTAAATTGTATTTTGGATTTTCAAATAAAATATTTTTTTATTTTCTGTTCTTGTAATTTTGCTCTTTTGTCTATAGATATATTTAAACTCAATATTAGAAAAGAAAACTCTCTAAACAGTTCATTGATTTTTCCCATAAAAAGTTTTCTAAATAAAATCAATAAAGTCATATTGTTTAATTCACAATTTTCTAAATAGTCTGTATTATGTTATGAACTACTGACGGGTATCCAGTGCTGCCAACTTTTGACCAGCAAAAAAAGCTGTTTTTGACGGTATGAATGGAGAAAAAAGCTCAACAAAATTATTAAAAAATCCAAAAAAAAGCTAAAAACAAATGTATCAAAAAAAGAGAAAAAATTTCTTCAAAAATAACAATTTATTAAGTTCATTTTTGTTTAAAAGATAAAGATTTGCATTATTTTATCATTATCTCCTTAGTCTGTCTCATTTGCGTATGACATATTAGTGCCTATCATCTGCAGATATTTTATAGGCACTTCATAGTCGACGCAGCATTTTCCCATCCGTCACAATCCGATTCTCTATATTACAATAAAAATGAATAGAGTATATCTTTTGCTTGAAATTAATACTTTAACTTATGCTTAGAGTGCATTCCTTAAATTGGATTTAATTAGGTTAACCTGGCAAATAGCCAGAAATCGCGTATGACCAGGGCAAACACAATATTTGGATGGCCACAGTTGCCAACTCAAAAAATCTCCGGTTTTCACCAGAATCTTTAAAGACCAAAATTTGTTTGTGTTACTAATGTTGGCCCACTTGATCAAATGGTCAATCGATACGCCAACGCATTTTCTGGATTGTTTATAAGTGACTATCGTAAAACTGTGACTTTTCCATATTTTGTACTTTTGTTTTAACAACACAAAAAAAAGTTGGGAAAAAGCCAACAGAATTTCTTAAAAAGCTAGAATTCCCGCTTTTCACAATTCCCGCAATTCACAAATTTTTCCCGCATTTAGCCTTCAAAAAAAGCCAGTTTTGACGGGAAAAAATCCAAATTGGCAGCACTGCGGGTATCCTTCTTGCATCGGAAATGAAAAGATACACCGAATTGCTTCACTGCTACTTATGTATGTATGTACAAAGCGGCCCATCTGGTACAGCGATATTTTATCATTTAAATTAATTACAGCGCAAAGAGCCATTACGCTGTCTAAGGAACAACACTTCATTTGTATAAATAGAAAAAACCATTATAATATTTTCAATTGATTATTTTCTTTTTGTTCAATAAAAATCAAATTGCCTTGTACATAAGGTCACAAATATGCATTCTTTATGATTTTGTTTCCGATGTTTTTTTTCGCTTGCATAAAACTGCTTGCTAAGCATCATGGACCAATAAAGTTTATAATTGTTGAATCCGCAAACTATGCATTTCTTTGTATACACTTCAAGATAACAAAATAAACTTTGCGAGCTTTCAATAGGGGGATCGAAGGGAAGTGATTCTTATAGAATGGGGTCTGAAATGCTGATATTGCACTTAATATTGTGAGAATGTGTCATGTTATAAAAATCTAAATAATGGGTTATAGCAAGAACTTTTTAGATTGGAGAATAGTGCCTTTTTTATGTCGGCGCTTGTTTTATCATGTAAATCCTTCTTATAGTTCTCCTTTATGTCCCGACCAATTTTTGCGGCAGTTGACCCAGGATTTCGCCTCACCGACTTCAAAACCTCCCGCTCTTCTCGATCGGTCAGCTTTGGAGGTCTACCAGAATGTGGCTTTGATTGAACTGTGCCGGTTTGATTCCAATTTTTTTTGGACTTTTTTAATCATTGAATGCGTTTTAAAAACAAAATTGACAATTTCCCCTCTGAGATTTCCCTTTTTGGTCCAGTTTGACGAACGGTTTCCTCCCTCGGGAGCAATTTTGGATGAGTGGATCGAAACACCACCAGAATTCACCAAAAATTGGCTTAATCAATGCCAAAACGCTTGATTGACACAATAAACCTTCCTATTTATCCTACCTCGTACTAATTTTTGTAATGTTTTATCAATAAATAGCTTTTTTTTAAACTAATTTAAGTTTGTACGCAGACTTTATCTGATTCGAAAACAGGTGTATTTTTTGTATTTTGATTTTAATTAAAAAAGTTGCTGATGGAAATAATTGAAGACTGGTTATATATTTTCATTATAGATATGTCGTTAATTTAAAAAAAAAAATTAAGTCAATATCTTCAATACAACTATTTTTATTTAACATCAAAGTAGCGCGTTTAGTTTGTACGCAGACTTTTTCTGCTTAGTGTACATACATATGTATGTATATGTATGTACATACACCAGAGGTCTGCAACCGTTTGGGCATACCGGGTGGTTCAATTCAACCCGATCTACTTATTTCATCATAAGTGGAAACTCGCGCTAATCAAATCGAATCGAGCATACTCAATGCAGGTCTCTCATACATTCTTTGCAAATGCTGAAAATTGATTTTTAAAGCTTATCTTTAGTTTTTCAAGAAAAAAAAAACAGCATACATTTAATTACATTACTTAACAATTTTTTTAAAATTTAATTTTAGGAATATTACCGGCAATGGTCAAGCTTAAATTGAAGAGTTAACTGAAACAATATCGATTACTCCTAATTTCGTTATTTCTATATTTTTGAAGAATATCGATAAATCAATAATTCAAAGCATTTTATTTAAACAATGAAGATTTTTAAAAAATTTCAGCCATTTTCAAAAATTTGCGCTATCGAAATATTCAAATTAAAGCATCAAACAATGAAAAATATCGATGGCTGTACAAAATTGACAACGACGCATATGTTGTTGTCAGCTGTACATCACGGTAAGATTTTACGCGTTATTGGCATACAGTCACACTCTTTTTTGTGCGTCGTATTTTAGAAACGCCGGGAAACGCTGTTCTTTCCATTTCTCAATTTATTGCAATTGCGCCATAAAACACATTAGTTACAAGATGTCGGGAACGACACAAAAGCACAGGAACTTCGTAGCTGAGCCAATGGGCGATAAATCTGTTACAGAATTAGCTGGAATCGGCGAGACGCTTGGTGGTCGCTTGGCCGACGCGGGCTTCGACAAAGTAAGTAAATATGTACAAATGTACTTATATCAATGACGCCATTCGTGTGTGAATTGTTTATGTGCACATTGTTTATTTAATTCTTTAATGTTTAACTGTATTTTTGTGCAGGCATACACAGTGCTAGGTCAGTTTCTGGTATTGAAGAAGGACGAAGAGCTCTTCAAGGAATGGATGAAGGATGTGTGCCATGCCAGCTCAAAGCAAGCGTCCGATTGCTACAATTGTCTCAATGACTGGAGCGAGGAGTTCTTGTAAATTGAACTTTTCTATGCACGGACGCACCGGAGAACACTTTCAACAAATGCATACAGATATTCTCCACAATATAAAATTAGTGTTGTCCACAAATAATCTTAAGGTATCATAATATACATATATCAATTGTTAATTGGAATGCCTTTGAAGGTTAACTTTGCAATAACTGTACATGTATTGGGCATTGTAAATTCGCAAAAAAATCAACTAACTAAGCATTAAATGAATAAGCCTCGTGGTTATTTAAAAATACAACAAATTGCATTAAATTATTTCGAGTATATTTGAAAATGGAATTCGATAAATTAATTGATTTGCTGACCTTTGAATACATCGCAGAACATAAATCGATAGTAAAAAGAGTGCTAGAACGACCAATGGTTACCGGACTTGAAAATGAGTAAATAGAAATAGTAAATGCGTTTAAGGTGGAAATAAATGGTTTTACTCGTTGTTTGAGGAAGGTACTCATATATGGTGTAAAAATAATAGTTCCAACGAAATAAATATATAAATGAATCGAAATTATATACTTATTTTGGTATATCTCGGCATCATACCATACATTTTATAAACTTAACTTGCGGTCACACTAGCACAGGTGTTAAAGAATACAGTTTAAAGTAAAACAAATTTTTAAAGGAAATAGACCTCAACTAATAAAAAAATTTCAATTTATTGAATATAAATATAAATATATAATACAAATGTCTGTACACAAGAATCATGCAGCATTTGCTATAAGAAATTGAAGTTCATGAAAATTGTTCGAAAACATCGATACACCGATTGTGCCATCGATAAATCTCCACCTATATGAGAAAACGCACATACATTTTTAACACAACGGAGAAGTGCGATAAAGTTCATGTAAGCACATTGGTGTTCTTTGACGGCACGTGCAAATTGCTGAAATAAAAGTGGTTTCAAATTGCTGGCATTAGAAATTAAACAAAAGTGAAAATAATAAATAGTACGGCTTTAGCGTGCGTTTGTGTTCGTGTGTTTTTCTTTGTATATAGATTCGTAGAGCGAGATCGATAGATTAACGCCACCGCTAATTCAACGTGTGCGAGAGAGCCAAGCATATGTTGCATTAACTCTGTTGTTTTACAGTTCCAGGCCAAACATTCTGTGCGACGAACGGCTGAATCGACTTTTTGTGTGCAATGCACGACGTTTGCTTTAATTATATTAGTAACAAATCGTAAATAACTCAATAAAAAATAATAATCACATTGATAACGTTCTCAAGTCAAACACTTTTCCAAAATTGAAAAGTCACTAGGCTTGCATTTAAATTGCTTACCTCCGTCTGCTTCGCAGAAAAATTGTGTGTGTAGTGTATGTGTGTGTGTGCGCGTGTGTGTGTGTTTTTTTGCGTAAACGTCTCTAACCAAAATTGTAGACGAAAAAACGGTAGCAACAACGTTTCCTTGGAAAAATTTGTAAATAGTAAACAAAATTTTCAAGTAAATGTGAGTAAAAATAAGTTATGGTTAAGTTCATAAGTGTTAATACAATTCTCGCAAGTATTATTGTGTACGTAAATAGTAGTAATCATCGTTGTCGTTGTCATTCAAATCAGTGCGACGATTGGGTGAGTGCGTGTGTGTGCCGTGTATGTGTATGTAGTGTGTGACGTTGTATCGTAAAAAGAGAGTGAGAGAGAGAGCGAGAACGCGCGCGGTCTGGAGCGGGGGCGTATACGGACCGTTGTTCCGGTGAAGTGCGCGAAAGAGAGAAAGCGTGAGTGGAGTCAGCCGGGGAGACACAAGCCGTAACTTATAAAAACCGTCATCGTATCCTTTTCCTTGTTTGTTGCTAGTTCGCCTGTTTTTTTTCTGCTCGGCAAAAATTCAATGACCTCATTTGTCTCACGTACGGGCTATTCTCTTTTTTCTTTCCCCTCACTCTCTCTTTAACAAAACAGGAGCCTCAGATATAGTCAGCAATCTAAAAACACTCGACGGCAAATTTTAAGAACAAGACCAATTAACGTGTCCAACGCCATCGAGTGAAATTTATCGATCAAGTGTTACAACTAAAAGCAATAACAGAGAGAACACCAACAACAACACGGCTACACCAGCAGAACAACGGCGTCTATTAAAAGCAAACATCAGGATCAGGATCAAGCAGAAAAGCCAGCAAGTCACAAACAGAACAAGAACAACAACTACCACAACAACAACTACAACAAATGGGAACCAATTCGGGAGCCACCGCTGGCATAAATAACAAGCCGGTTGGCGGCGCAGCCGTTCTTGGCGTTGGCGTTGTAGCAAATTCATCGATCGGTGGCAGCAACGTGTTATCGAACAGTTTGGGCGGCGGTCTCAGCATTAGTGGCTTGGGCGGACAGAACGCCAATGTTGGCGGCATAGTCTCCAACATGGGCGGCGGTGGCAATAATAGTGGTGGCAACGACGATAGCGGCAACGGCGGCATGGGCGGCAACCCTGGCGGCGGTGGACCCAATAACCAACAGGCAACCACGCCCCAATACACAATTCCGGGCATCTTGCATTTCATACAACACGAATGGTCCCGCTTCGAATTGGAGCGTTCACAGTGGGATGTGGACAGGGCTGAATTGCAGGTGAGTTCAACTATATAGTATCCTTAAAGTTCACTTTCCATTTCGATGGGTTTTTCATTGTAGTTCAGTAGTCAATTTTCTTTTATCTTATTTGTTTTGTAATCAACTTTTCATGCTCTGGTTAGATGCTTCAGGGGTTTAAAATAATCTACTGTGGCCACCAGATAATAATTATTTATGCTCTCAATTATAGCAATAGCAAGGAATTTGGTAACATTGCTTGTTTTGGTCGCCCTCGCATCTTCGCTTTCACCAAACTTCACACATATGTACATACATACGCATGTTTACTTATCTTTATCGTTATCGATAATATATTGCATTGTTGCACACACCGTTACGTTACGCTCGGCAAAGCAAGTGACATTCAAAAAAACGTCACTACTGCTACCGCCTGCAATGGAAACAAGTTGGCGACGCTGACGCTGCGTTTTACCTGAGCGACAAATATGTCGCAAAAATATATATGTGTCTCCGTACATTCATATATGAACCTGTTCGCCTTGTTTGTATTTTCTTCTACCAAAAACAACAAAAATGAAATCAAGAAGAATGAAAAAGAGCAGCAAAAGAGAGTGGGCAGTGACTAGACGACCTCCCTCCTCCCCATGGTAATGGCTGAACGCCATTTTAGCGCTTTCGCAGATGTATGTGTATGTAGTGTGCATATGCCGATATATATAATTTACATGCATGTGTGTGTTGTGTGCCAGGCGCCTAGCTGCGTGTTTCTATTTCTAGCTTGCGGCTGTTGTTTTTTTGTATGTCAGTGTCAGTGTTGCTGCACATGCTGCAAAACGTCCTTGTGTTTGTGCCGCGGCTGCTACTGCGCCTGTTAGTTCATTGTACAATCAGCTTCCTACTTCACTTGTCATTGGAATCGATGTGGCGACAGTTGTTAATTAGTCGAATTTGTTTTGCATGACGATTGCACGATTTGATGAGAGAGATTAGCGAAAATAAATAAAAAGCTGCTAGCACTTGCTATTTCCTATTCGCTTGCGTTTTATAATGCGCTTTTTCTAATGACAGCAAATTAATTAAGTAAATATTTTGTACCAACAAATGACTGTTTGCTTAACTCAACAAAATGCATATGTATGTATGTGTATGTATAAATAAATAGAATGCGCCACTTGCCACCCACACATTCGCATTCCATCAGCTGGAACTCGTCATCGTCGCATTGCATGTTATGGGGCAATTTGAAATTTAGCCAAGCATCAAAATGAAAAAAAAACAAAGTCTGTAGAGTTGCCTTTGCCTGCTTATCTTCCCGTGGCCATAATGTGGAAAAGTGTGCTCTTTTGTCGCTTTTTTACATTTTTTTTGTCAGCAGCTCTTTAACAAAAATAACACGCGAGGGAACAGAGTTTTTCCATTGCGTATAGTTAATTAGCGAATATGCCGAATGAAATTGCCATTGAGCGTTAATTCAAATGCAGAGCATGTTTCCATTAACAGCAGCAAGAACAACAAACATCAACAGCAGCAGCAGCAGCACCGGACAAAGAATAGAAACAAAATGAGAATAAAATCAAATGGCGGCATAGTTTGAATGCTGCTCACTCTCCCTTGTTCACTCTTCCACACACTCGCTCTCTCGTGCATAGAATGGCTCTCTCCGCTTTTACGCGCTGCCGTTATTAGCATGTATAAATTGTTATTGTTGTTTTGTTGGGTCGCGCACTCATTGAGAGAGCGGGGCAATTGGGTGGGGTGCCAATTCCTTGGTCTGCCCCTTCTCCCACCGATTGGGAGTCGTTCATTGAGCGAGTTTGGTGAAAAGGAAGCAAGCAAAAGTTTCGTTTGTCATCGGTACGCACCTGTCTTGTCTGTCCTGTCCTTGTCTGTGTCTATCTTTGTGCCTCCTGCGTGGGCAATAATACTTATATCCCCATTTCTGCCTTTGCCCCCCTGAGCAAGCAATAATGTGCTCATTGTTGTTGTTTCAGATGACGAGAGCTGTTTAGGTTGTGAATGGGGAGGGGTGTGGTGGTTAGGTTATGAATATGAATTGGTATTTTGAAAGTGGGCAGTGTTGGTAAATGTTGCTTATTTTGCCATCTATTTTAGTCTTTGTCTGCAATTAGTAGTTGAGCAACTCCGTAATTATGTTTTACAATTAATTGAATTGAATTGTTTTTCGTTCGGCGCAGCGGAGCGTCAATTATGAACGCGACGCAGAGTCGCGCCAAACGCAGCAATTGGATTGCAACGAGACGCACATACACATTTATCACACACGCACACATACTTAGCTGTTACACACACATACACATGCAGACGCGCTGTTTATGGCGAGCATACGAGAAAGCTTTTCAAGTGCTGCATTAATGAAAATTGATTATACCCCGCTGTTTGCTATTGAATATGAAGGGTATATAAACATTGATTCTAAATTTTATAAGGCAACTCTATGTAGCGATCAGGACAGATAACGAATTAGATTAATATTATAGAATTTCGAAAAACTTAGTGATTTTAAACTGTTATTTTTATCTATTATCTGATGGTCTTCCTCTTCTTTGCTACAGGCGCGAATTGCGATGCTGCTGGGTGAGCGCAAATGCTTGGAGAGCCTTAAATCGGATCTGACGCGACGCATCAAGATGCTGGAGTACGCACTGCGTCAGGAGCGAGCGAAATTCTATCGATTAAAGTACGGCACCGATCCGCCGCAGCTGAACGAGTTTAAGCCATCGTCGAATGACGACGGTGGCCTGGGCGGCGATGTGGCTACCGATTCGGAGGTGCCGTATAGCTCAGTGTCCAATACCACGTGGCGACAGGGCAGGCAAATGTTGCGTCAATATCTCGCCGAAATCGGATACACAGACAACATCATTGATGTGCGTTCAAATCGTGTACGTTCCATTTTGGGGCTCAACAATAACGCCGATCACGATGGCGGCGGCATTGGCGGTTGTGGCATTGGAGGTGGTAGCGGCAGCGGCGGCGGTGGTGAGAATCTCAGTCCAAATATTAATGGCAACGAGAGCAATAAGCGTGCCTCAGAATCTGAAGGTAAGTACCACCCACGTCCCCCACCCTCTTGAAGATTTGAATAATTTGCTCACATTAGGCCGTCATACTCCCGCTAAAAAAGTGCAACAATCAAACGATGCCATTATACTGGACACGGAGGCGGCTGTTATGGCCAATTTTGAGTTCCTTGGGCCCACAGAGATGTCCGATGACGATGAGATCTCCGATGATCTGGAAATGGTTGCCACCGACAATGAGGACACAGACGTCAAAATGGCCAAGCGACCCAAGTCCGGCAAGGATATGCTGACCGAAGGTATGTCCCAGTCTCCCCTCTCTCTTCTCGTCTAATACAACCCTTTGCAACCTCTCTTTGCCCTCCCGCCTGCCTCACAACTTATTTCTCACTTCATCTACATAACATATACATTCAAGTAGTGTGCATTTGTTTTTTGATTGTTTTCGTTTGCAAATCCCCTCGAGACTCCAAATTCCATCCAATTACAAATTGCTCTGCATTTGTGCTTTTGCTTATGTTTCTTTCGCTTCTCTCTTCTTCGTCGCGCTGCGTTCATCTTTGCGTAGATCTTGAGGCCGAGGTGGGAGAGCAGCTCTTGAACGATATGAATCTTATGACCGAAGGTGTGCTTTACTAACCCAGCTAACCAATCAACGTAACTGGCAATCCAGTGGGAGTAAAATAATAAATTTGCACGTTGTGCAAAAACTTTTCAATTCAAAATACATCGCAACTAATAATGATTACGGTTCCTGAATTAAACTGCATTTAAAACAGTAAAAACACTTTAATTAAATGCTATCACTTGATTGCCCAGTGTTGCTTTGCAGCTTGCAACATTATTTACCTTATCTTTCATTAAATTATCCGTACTTTGCAACTAATACACACCTTTCGTCTTTTCACAGAGGTGGATGGCTCGCTGGGATTGGGCGAGCTGGCGCAACTGACGGTCAACAATGAGTCCGATGGTGCTTACGATGCGAATGCCAAGGACGGCACTGGCGGCAGTGCTGGCGGCGCTGGCTATCGCAAGACCTGGAATGCCAAGTACACGTTGCGTTCGCATTTCGATGGCGTGCGTTCGCTGATTTTCCATCCGGAGGAGCCAGTGCTAATTACGGCCTCCGAGGATAATACGCTCAAGCTGTGGAATCTACAGAAGACGGTGCAAGCCAAAAAGTCCGCTAGTCTCGATGTGGAGCCGCTGTACACGTTCCGTGCGCACACCGGACCAGTGCTGTGTCTCGGCATGTCCTCCAACGGTGAGACATGCTACTCTGGAGGCCTGGATGGCAACATCGAGTGCTGGCAGCTGCCATCGCCCAACATTGATCCCTACGACTGTTACGATCCCAATGTGCACTCCGGCACCCTTGAAGGTCACACGGACGCCGTCTGGGGTCTGACCACGATGCAGAACAACATTGTATCATGCTCGGCCGATGGCACAGTTAAACTATGGTCACCATACACCAAGGAGCCACTGTTGCGCACCTATACAGCTGCAGAGGCCGAGGGCGGGCCCTCGTCCGTGGACTTTGTGCGCAACGAGGTGGATCACATTGTGGTGGCCTATAATAGTGCCCATTGCATCATCTATGATACGGAGACAGGCAAACAGGTGATTAAACTGGAAGCGACTCAGGAAATGTCTGGCAACACGGGGAAGTTCATCAACAAGGTCGTCTCGCATCCGACACTGCCCATCACCATAACGGCGCACGAGGATCGTCATATACGATTTTGGGACAACACATCTGGCACACTGGTGCACTCGATGGTGGCGCATCTGGAGCCGGTCACATCACTGGCCGTCGATGCGCATGGATTGTATTTGCTATCTGGTTCGCATGATTGCTCCATTCGTTTGTGGAATCTGGACAATAAGACGTGTGTGCAAGAGATTACGGCACATCGCAAGAAGTTCGATGAGAGCATATTCGATGTGGCATTCCATGCCACCAAGCCCTACATAGCCAGCGCCGGTGCGGATGGTCTGGCCAAGGTGTTTGTTTAGACACTCAGAGCAAGCAGAAAATCAGCGACCTCAACAGAAGCGGCCAATGCTCCAGCAACAACAACAGATGCAGCAGCTCCCCAGCTAAGCGATTACGAGTTCGAGTTAAATAATTATACATACATATAAATACACTTATATATATACATATACTATACATTTAAATCTAATTATACATTATACAAGAGATGAACAACAACAACCACAAGTAACACCCAGAAAAATACGGCAACAACATTGCTCTATTATACAACAAAAAAAAAAGGGGGAAAAATTAATCCCATAAATAAATCACATTAATTATGGCATTTTGAGCGCAATCATGTCGATAGTCGAGAATGAGAAATCAAGCGCATGCTAAGAGCATGGCCACCATCATCTAATCCCAATCCCAATATTTAAACACTCATTGTATTTGTTAACAAACGTGAAAAGTTCTTAAGCCTGCAGCCAGCTGCAAGTTTAACAACATTTTCACCCAAGTAGTAGATGATGATTGCCAATCATAACAATTTAGATTTAATTTAAGCAATGATTGAGAACCTGCACAGCGATTGCGTCAATGGCCACCAAGAGCTGGAGAACGTTGCTGCTCCTGTACATTTGATATGCTTATATATATACATACAACAATATAGATTTACCCCTATGGCTAACATTAATGACATTTTTCGTGTAATTGGCCTCTCGCTGTGCAGGTTCGATTCGTCAGTCCAGATTGCAGAGAGAAAAAGCTGACCAGGATTAAGCAGATTAAAATGGGTCCTGTTGCTGCTGGACGGAAAGATTTACTCATCTAACAAAACACGTTTTACATAATGATTAATAGACGATCAAATTTTGTAGTCTTAAGTGGCATACGTCGTAATTATATATACACAAATACACACACACCATATACTTATATATGCATCCCCCTTCCTTCTACCCATAACACAAAGAACGTGCAAGTTGTAAATTAACATTAGAGAACGACGACGACGATAATGGTAATGATAACGATAATTGATTCTGATGATAATGACTATTATTTATTTATCAATAATTGGAATGAGAGAGAGTGTAGCAAAGAGAAACGCGAGATGTGTTACGAAAGTTATTACGTCGGGAATCACAAAAACACATACACACAACCACGGAGAAAACTTTATTAAACACTAAGTGAGAAAATAAAAGTATAAATGCTTCTATTTCTATATAATTTTTCATACAAAGAAATGCTTGGGACAACAAAGATCCACTTTATACATACAGATCCAGATGATATAAATAATAATGCCGTTGAGCTATAACTGTATGCTAAGCTATTTATTTAATTTATGCCTAGTATTAAACACTAACAAAACAAATCAAGAAAAAAAAGAAGAAAACGTAAAGAAAAACAGCGGCAACTGCTGATCCAATGGATTTCGTACACTTGTAGTTGAATAATAACAAACAAAAAATAAATATAATATACTTATATGTTTAGAATCGCTTAACGGTTCATAAATTGTAATCAAATAAAACGTTGAAATGTGGACGTGAATGCCGAGCAACTCAATATTAGTTATAGTATTACAAATTATTATTATTATAAAATCGTTGCGTTTCAAAATGCGACTCTACAAAAAAAAAACTGAATATTAACCCAAGTTGATATTCAATAAACAAATAAAAGAAAATCCAGAACAAAAAAAAATTAATAACAATAATAAATCGATAGCGATTCTTATAAAAAATTAAAAGAAAATCCTCTACTACCTATACATTAATTATGTGTATTTTAATTTGTACTTTAGTTGTTACAAATGAACATGCGATATCATATATAAATATACACCCACACTCACTCACACACACATATATATATACTGAAACATGTAGATCTATATGACAATGGCGATTATGATAAAGCTACTACTAATGATGGTAAATTATATACAACACAAAACAAAAAAAAAATTACAACCGATTGATGCAGTGATGCACATATTATACATACATAATACATAAATCTATTGATTTTTAATTTTAATTGTACATTTTTGATTTTTTTATTACCATGTATTTTTATTTTTATTTTAAATAAAGTTTTACAAAATGAAACTGTCACATTTGGCCTTGAGAGATTCTTAAACACCAAGACAAATTCCTCCACTCCATTTCACATTGCGAATGCAACAAGATAGTTGGAGAAAAAAAATTACAGAAAGCATTAAACTCATAATATATTTGAAAACGTTGTAGACCAGCTGGCTCTTGTTTGCAACGGATCCAAAAATCATCTGAGAATCAGAACCAAAATACGCCAGTTTATAAAATGCCTTTGTTGCCTTTTCATTTCACAACAAAACAATTTCGCTGCTGGCAGCATTTTTATTTTATTTCATCATTAAAAGAAAAACCTAACAAACACCTGAAGGGCTTAAAAAAGGTCAAACGATAGAGATACATTCATGATTCTTATTTTTGTACCGTTCGAAGATCCACTGCCATAATACTTCAACAACAAAACACAGCAGCAATAAACACGCATGCGTTTCGTTCTACAAGGAAAGACCATAAATACAATTTGTATACACGTGTATCTATATTTTATAATTTTCACGCAAACATACAAACAAATAAGAATAAAAAACAATTTAATTATTAAAGCGCACAAGAAATCGACAAAAACGACTAACCTTATGCGCATTATAAAAATAAATAAAAAATAACAAGTTTAAAATTAAGTCGAAAAACGTTCATTGTAGATTTGAGCATATTGGCAAGAACCCAGCCCCCAGCACATAAGTTTATACATATAGAAATTGAGAAACAAATTTCATGCATATTAACTGAAATATATATATATATATATATATACATACTTTTATAATAAATTGAGAAATCGTACAGAATACAAGAAACAAAACAAGAAAAAAAAGAAAGCATAAAAACTCCACACAATTCATGTTAAGATATAATAAAACCAAATAAATAAAATATTTAAAAGCAAAAAATCGTTACTTTTTTGAACTTTTATAAAACTATTCAGGGTAGCTTTTCGATATTGGCGACAATCGAGCTGCAATAGACGCAACATCGATGAGTCAAGCCGTATATAGTATAAAACACTAAAATTTACCACAATGCTTTTTGGTATTTTTCAATGTGCCTCTACCTCTATAATTAGTTAATTCTTTATAATAATAAACATAATGGAAGCAAGCTCAAAGTTTAAAGGGGATGTGGACAAGACACAAATACCGCCGCTAAATCAAAAGCGTATATTAGCTTTTGTTAATCATTTTCTAATAAGTACATGCACTTTTCTCAACGAATTCGCGTTAAATTGCGAGACCAAATTTGTGCAATTGGAGCGTCAACTACAGCGCACCGAAGCTGCCTTAATTATACTAGAAGCAAAGCTGGCCTCCATTCCCTTGGATAAAGATGAGGGCACTGCCATAAGCGCTACGACAGCTGTTGTAGAAGGACCCTTAGAAGATGCCGTCGAGACGCCACCAGAGGAAGTTGAAGAGGAGCCCATAAAAGGCGTGCGAGCTTGCGAAGATGTTCGTTACAAGAAGTTCTTCAAAATGCTGCAAGTGGGCGTGCCAGCGCCTGCTGTAAAACAAAAAATGCTCTCAGAGGGTCTGCAACCACAAATGCTAGAGTGAGTGAGCTAAACGTACAATAAATCTAACATTCTTGTAATTAAATCTTATTTTGCAGTAATCCCGATGAAATTCTCATTGATGGCATCGTCGAGTAGGAAAAGAGAAGCTTGGAAAAGTTCAAATATCTTGTGATTTTGTGATATAGCATTTGGAAATGCTACACTTTAAAATTAAACACACATTTTCTTAAATTTACGTCTACAAATTTGTTTTATTTCCCACTTGTTGCACACCTCATTTGGCATGTAACAAAAGCAGTCCATGTAAACAACTTAAAAACACTTCTGTATAGAAAAGAGCGGGTCATCTTAGTGATCAACGGGCAGCTTAGAACTGAATCATCTGTCCCTTGCGCTTCTTGTCACCACCCAACTCGAAGTGCTTGCAACGCTTCAGAGGAGTCTGCTTGCGGAACTTGCATTCGGTGCACTCCATACGCAGCACAATCTTTTTGGTAGTCTTAGCCTATAAAGTAAAAGAAAATGGATATTAATACTTCTTATCAAACACATATCTTACATATTAATAACTTGATATTTTTGTTTGCAACTGCCGGTTGTCTGGAATACCAATAAAATCTTAGCGTCCATTTGCCTTTTTAGGGGCTGCACAGACACAGTTGTTAACGTTAGTTTTGCACATTTTTTTCCCACCAAAAAGCCGAATATTTCTTCAAGGCAATTTAGTTCTACGAAGTGCCATTTTATTTCTTAGTTTGATGAGATGTGAAAAGCTGCCGGATCATTAAATATGCCATTGATGAGGCAATACTGCTGCATTTAAATATGCCACACCGAAGCAGCTAAAACTAGATATTAATCTTGCGCTCATTGTCCACCCAAAATAGCCATGTTAGTTTGGTTGGGACTATTCGGTCTACTCTAGCGCCAATCTTATGAACATATATGAAAATGGTAGAAGTTAGTCGGTTCATTAAGTACGCCATTTGTAAAATGGTACCACTGCTTGAGAGCTGTTCTCAAGCAGAGGTACTAAGATGACCGATTAACCAAAATAATCACAATTGGTAACTAGACTGTATGGTTATAAACAGCGCCAATTTGATTTGTGAGTTAATATCCGTTTTCATTATGCTTACCTTCTTCCTGAAGATGGGCTTAGTTTGACCACCAAAACCTTGCTGTTTCCTGTCGTAACGACGTCTGCCCTGAGCGCCTTTGCGCTCCTTGGACTTCTTGTACTGCGTCACTTTGTGCAGCTTGTGGCACTTGCATTTCTTGCACAGTGTGCGACGTTGCTTAGGTACGTTCACCTATAAGAAACAAAACCACAAGTCATTACTATGTTTGTTTGCGCCAATTGGGAGAATTGTTTGTGCAAGCCACTTGAGAAAATCTTGTTGGGCAAATAATATGCATTTAAAGTACGCACATTCTTGAAATATCGTATTGAAATCACAAACAACACTTTATTGTATAAGATTCGAACACTTTTACAACATTTTAGTAATTATTGACGCGGATGTTTTACGATTTTCGCTAAGGCCCGCTCCAACACCTACCATCTTGAATAGGAAAGAAGACCCAAAAAGACGGAATTAGAGATGTGCAAAATATACTTTCGGCGCTGTGACTGCCAAGCTGCCAGTGTTGTAAAGTGAGATTTGGTTGGGATATCGATATTTTTGCCATTCGCGCGTAATCATATGCAGGTACGATATAGGTGGCCTCCCCATCACTAGTTAGTAAAATTAAACAAAAAAAATTCCGCACAAATAAAAAACAGGCTGGCTGGAGAAATAATAATTTTTCAGCGCACAGACGAGAGTTTGCTACTCCAACGGCCGTGCGCGCCTATGTTGTGTGTGCAATGAACAAAGGCTGGATGAACATGCAGAAGAAACCGAAATACATTAAAACTAAGAGAGGTGTTGTAGTGTGATATTGCAATTTGCATAAAAATGAGATTGGGCGACGACGTCGCGACGACAACGACAACAGCAACGACGACGACTGCAATTAAAATGCAAAGAATGTACGCACTGCTGCTGCCAACCTTGACATTTTGGATTATCATTATCAGCAGCTTACATTTGCCGCAACCTTCGCAACAAATAACAGTAACATCATCATCAACAACAACAACAGCGCCATGCGATCGAAGTCGCAAAGTTTTCACCGATCCGTATGGTGAAATTAGCGATGGTCCAACAGGTTATAATTATACACAGGATTCTCATTGTGAATGGCTGATCAAAGCGAAAAATGATAGTCAATTCATTACACTAACATTCCATAGCATGGGCACCGAGTGTTCCTATGATTACATTTATGTGTACGATGGAGACTCCTTCAATTCAACGCTCTTGGGCAGCTTCAGTGGACGCACACAACCCCAGCGTTTGGTGGCACGCAGCGGTAGTGTAAGTAGACATCTCTCCTCTCTTATAATCAATCACATATATTAGATTACTAATTGATTCTTTTTGCAGATGTTGATACTGATGTACAGCGATACAAACTATGTGCTTGATGGTTTTCGTGCTTCCTATTACATATCAAATTGCCTCAACAATTGCCACAATCATGGCAAATGCGTGGGTGACCAGTGTGTCTGCCATGGCGAGTGGGTGGGGCCCGACTGCGAGGACGAGGCGTGCCCACAGAAATGCGGCGAGCAGCAGGGTCGCGGCAAATGCCAGAAAAGCATTTGCCATTGTTCGCCAGGCTACAGTGGACGGCTGTGCGATCTCAGCGACAATCCAACAGGCAGCAGCTGGCGTTGGCTAGCAACCGATGCCGAGGGCATGACACCGAGAGCTGCTCACACCGCCGTCTACATTGAGGACGAGGATTCGCTATTTGTATTCGGTGGCTATGATTTGAATAATGTGATCAATACGCTGCAAATCTATCGGTTTCGCACCAGCCAATGGGTGGATGAATGGAATATACCGCTGCAGAGCAGAAGGCACTTCTATCATCCGCAGAAGATTGACCATACGCTGTTGAAAGCGGTGCTGCAGCACAAGAACGAGGATGAGGCCAAGCTGTGGGGTCTGACCAGCGATGTGAGCTTCTTCCGCAACATACTTTATACGCTGGCCGAATCGAATCTGCATCAGCGACGCACACGCTCCTCGCTGCCGCTGACCACAGTTAATGCGAATTCAACGGACGAGGAACTCTCCGAGTATCTGGAGGATATACTCGAAGAGGTCACCGATCATAAGCCGCATGGACGTTATGGTCATGCGGCAGATGTTGTTCCAGGAGGATTTGTAATCTATGGGGGCAAACATGCTAATGGTAGCTTCTACAGTGATCTCTGGCAATATAATACAGTCGAGACGGGTGGCAAATGGAAGCAAATGGCTATAAGATCACAGCTGCAACCGCCAGCATTGGCAAGGCACACGCTAACCACAGCTGCTGGACACTTGTATTTGTTTGGCGGCAGCGTGGAAACAGGAGAATTCTCCTCCAGCATTTATCGCATACCATTACCACTTAGCGAGGACTCGCAGTGGCAGCTGGTTCAGCCACGTGGAGGCAAAACGCTGGACGTGCGTCTGGCGGCACACTCAACGGTTTACTACAGCGCCACCAATTCGTTGATTGTGTTTGGCGGCATTATGACCAGCTTGGCACGCTTCTCCAAGCTCTCCGATCGCATTTTTGCCTTTCAATTGGATCAGCTGCACTGGACAGAGATCCTTTATCCACGCACCGCATTGCGCGACACAAACATTCCACGAGAACGCGCCTTTCACACTGCCACCATATCGGGCAACTATATGATTGTCTTTGGCGGCTACACGCATCGTCATAACAAGGATGAAATCTGCTATGATAATCAGATGTATTGGTATCATTTGAGTTGTCACATCTGGATCAATCAGGTGGTCACTGCCGACGACAGCTTGTACCCGAAAACGCAGGGCGTCTTCGCTCAGGCGGCTGCACTACGTCGCAATCACACGCTGCTCATTGTGGGCGGCTATCACGGCAATGTAAATGCCGATCTCTTCGCCTACGAACTGCCCCAGGTGCTGCGTGTGGAGAATACACTGTACAATCACAATCCTGAGATGTCGTGTCGCTTGCATGGATCTCACACTGCGTGCTTGTCGAATCCGGAGTGCGGCTGGTGCTCGGCGGACAGCAGTTGCTATGGACGCACCATTGGCGCCAATTGCACTACAAATCTGCAGACTACACGCTGTCCGGGCATCTGCCCCTCGCTGGGGGATTGCCATGCGTGTCTGGTGCATGGCACCTCATGGGGAGGTGGCAACAGCGCCGCTGCCGCATTTTCAGTGGCCAGCAAGCTGGGCTTGAACGAGTGCACATGGTGTGTGCAGAATGCACGGTGTCATCATCGCGATGACAACTATGGCATCTGTGGTGAAAGCGCTGGCTGGTGGGGAGAACAGGGCACCGAGATTCGTGAGCCTCAGATGTGCACAAGGAATGATCGACGACCTGGCTTAACCTACATTAAGTACAATTATCCTGTGAACTATACAATGCCCGATTATGTAGGCATTGTCAATGCCACGATGGTGGACTTTTCTTCGCCGCCACCTGCTGCGTATTTCGAGCAGCGTCAGGAGGGCGAAATGCTCGCCAGATTGCTCGGCTTTGTGCGTCCGCAGCAGCAGTGGAGCACAAGCAATGGAAACAATTCGGCCATTCAGGTCTGCAGCAGCTACTCGTCGGCAGTGCTGCGTGCTGGACTTGGCACGAATCTTGATACGCTGGAGAACGTGACCAGTCAGAGCTCGAATCAATCCTACTGCAGCAACGTGCAACTGCCCAGCACCGAGCAGCCATTCCTCATCGATTTCCAGGTGAGTAATAAGTACTTTCTTCATATTATAACGAAACCAAATTTTGCTTTTTATTATAAAGTTGTATAGTTCTTCGTCTGTATTCACAGTCTATGAATTTATATAATTTTGTATTATTTTGTAATCCTATTATATATTCTTATTCTATCCCTTTCAGGCCCGTCGTCGCATCGGTCAGAATAATATTTATAACATTTACCAGAAGACGAAGATGGAGCTGCAGCATTTACACAATGGCCAGCTGAATGCCTTCACCTTCGAATATCTTGAACCCTACTATTCCGGCGATTGCAGTCAATACTCCAACTGCTTGCACTGCCTCACAGATGCCTCCTGCTCCTGGTGTCCACTCACCGGCAAATGCCATCTCAAGTCGGTGAACGAAAGCGAAGTGTGCGTGGCACCCGAGGACAACCATTGGGCCTATTTGATCAGCCAGCCAAGTCAGTGTGCCAACTGCTCCAACTATGTGAGCTGCGAGGCTTGCGTCTCCACGCCCGGCAACAGCGAATGTGAATGGTGGCTGGACGATGCACGCTGTGGCCGTATAGGCAAATCCAACAGCAGCGTACGTGCGCTGGCACAGTGTCCACGCCCATGTCGAGAGCGTCGCGGGTGTGATCAGTGTCTGGGCGAGCGTGGACGTTGTGTGTGGTGCGAGGCGAGTGCGCAATGCTTTAGCTTTGCCGTCTACACCAGCGAGTATCAGTTTGGCATGTGCCGCGAATGGATCGACAAGGTGGGCACGACACCCGGCATAGCTGGAGCAACCGCAGGTGCATCCCCTTCTCAGATGACATCATTGATTATGCACTCCGATGAGCCGCGTGCGCTGCAACAATGCAAATCCTGTGAGCGGCATCGCAACTGCACCGCCTGCCTTCGAACGTTGAGTTGTGGCTGGTGCTTTGATCGCGACAATCCCATCGAGGGCATCTGTATGCAGGGCGACTTTAGCTACAGCGCCGGCAACTGTTCGCTGGCCCTGAACAGCAGCAGACAGCACGATGCTGAGTGGGCTTATGCCCAGTGTCCGGATGTGGATGAGTGTGGACTGGGTTTGCATGATTGTCACAAGGAGGCCAAGTGCACAAACACTCAGGGCAGCTACAACTGTCATTGCCGGCGTGGTTACCATGGCGACGGTCGCAACAAGTGCGAGCGCACCTGCTACGAGACGTGTCAGAATGGTTATTGCTCCAATGCACCGGATTACAGCTGCAAGTGTGATCTGGGTTGGACGGGCAGCGATTGTGGCATCAGTTGTGGCTGCAACAATCATTCTACCTGCACAGAGCGGCTGGGCAAGTGCGATCAGTGCCAGTCGTGGACCGAGGGCGAACGCTGTGAGCGATGTCGCCAGGGCAGCTACGGCAATGCCACAGCGGCCGTTGGTTGTCATCCCTGCGAGTGCAATGGCCATGGCAATCAGGATTTGGTAAGTGCGATGCCAAAGTAGTTAAACAGTTATTCTAATAAATCGTTCCTCTTCCCCTCGCAGGGCATCTGCAATGTAAGCCATGGCGAATGTTTTTGTAAGGACAATACGCAGGGACTCAAATGCGATGTTTGCGCGCCTGGTTATTACGGCAATCCACGCGATGGCGGCCAGTGTTACTATCAGTGTGAATCGCGTGGCATTCTCACGAGCATCGGACGCAGCGCCATCGGATCGTATCAATCCTATCGCTCACCATGGGGCGCCAGTCTGGAGGTACGCGAATGTCTGTGGATATTGCAGCCAAAGACGCTGCAGGCTGATAAATCGCTGTTGCAGCTCGAGTTTCAATGGAACTCGCTGGTGATGGACTGTGATGAGAATGCCGTTTACATCTATGACAGTCTGCCGGATCTAACAGGCGCTGCCCAACAAAATCAACTGCTTGCCGTAGTCTGTGAACCTTACAGCGCTGCAAGGATCATCGAGGCACGCTCCTCGCATGTCACTGTCTACTACAAACAGGGCAGCGAGCGGCGACACTTTGGCTTCAATGCGCTGTATTCGGTGATGAATTGTGTGGCTGGCAGTTGTCTGCATCCGCACATCTGTGATGCTCAGCAGCGCTGTGTGTGTCCCGCTGGCTATGTCGGCGCACGCTGTGAAGTGGAGATCTGTCCCAGCAATTGCCATGCAAAGCGTTTGCAGGGCTATTGTGACACAGAATACGGACGTTGCATCTGCAGCAATGCCAGCTATGCGGGCGCCGATTGTGGCACGCTAGTGCAGCGCAATCATTTGGTGTTAACCGAGCTGTTTAACACACAACTACTCAGCGAAGCGTTGGAGCATTTAAGGAAGACAATACCACGTTTTGGGCACTCTGTGAATGCGGATCGTCGCGGTTCTTTGTGGATGTTTGGCGGCTATTCTCCGAGTCACGGGCCACTCAATGATTTTCGGCAATTCGACACCAAGAACGGCACTTGGTTGCAGGTAACCGTGGAGTCTTCGACGCCCGAGGATCGCATGCCACTAGGACGCTATTTTCATGCAGCTGAAATCTATGTGAAGAAACAAATCATTTACATCTACGGCGGCCTGGGCGCTAATTCACGTTTGCTGGCGGATTTCTGGCAATTCTCCATACAGAATCAACGCTGGAGTCAAATCGAGCTAGAGGAGCAGCAGCAGCAGGAGGCGCCGCCAGCGCTGGCGGGGCATACGCTCTGCCAGGTTCGCTATCAGGAGCATGAAGCGCTGCTGCTGATTGGCGGCCTCAGTCTGAACAAGTCGCGTGCTCTGGAGCTGTGGGAATTCAATCTGGACTCGGGTCGTTGGCAACAGTTGACGGCGATGGGAGCTCGTCTGCCGGTGCTCTATGGACACAGCGCAGTGTATCATGTGGAGACGCATAGCGTGTATGTTTTCGGCGGCTATGCGGGCGGTAAAGCACAGAACAAACTATATTCCTTGGAACTGACTAAACTCAGCTGGTCGGAGCTGCCAACATTCCGTGAATTGAACTCTCCCGCTTCCCTGCTGCCGCGTGGACGTTACTTCCATTCCGCCGTTAGCACCGAGCACTACATGGTCGTCTATGGCGGCAGGACAGCGCCCTACAATGCCACAGATGTGCTCTTGGCCTATGTGTATGCCTGCAATCAGTGGGTGCGTCTCACCGACGATGTGCAACTGATTGGACGACTGCCGGTGGCCAGTTATGCGGAGGCCATGGCCATTGATGCTGACAGTGGCAGCATTTATGTGATTGGCGGCTGGGATGGCAGCGCCACCCAAAGTCATGTGACACGCATTCATCTGCCCGAGGATTTGTGTCAGTTGTGGAGCGGTGGCAAATCGATTTGCCGGCATTACATGGGCTGCAGTTATTGCACTGTGCACAGCACCTACAGCAACAGCTCGCATTGCTTCACCCAGGGACGTGCGCCGTGTGCCAACCACAATGGCACGCTGGTCATCAACAACGGACCCGCCTGCAATGATGTTTGGCTCGCCAGTCGCAACTGCTCCAGCTTTCACAGTTGCAGCGCCTGCTTGGCCGCCTGGCCCATTCATCACGAGGTGCAGCCGGCGTGCCAGTGGTGCGATCAATGCGGCATTCGGGGTCGCTGTGTGTCCGCTAACGAGGAGTGTCTGCACAGTAGCGGATGGTGTCTGAAGGAGCGCAGCGTCAGCGAGATTGACGAGTGTCCAGCGCCGCAGTGCCATCAGCTGGGCTGCGAGGCGTGCATGCGTCAGGTGTATCTTCCGCAGCTCTGTCACTGGGCGCGCACTGAGCTGGGGCATGAGGAGTGCATTGCCCACGATCTGGTGGAGAAGAATGCCTATCGTCTGGTGGAACAGTGTCCGGCTGCTTGTCACACGCACACCAATTGCAGCAGCTGTCTGCAGAGTGGCCAGGATGCCAGCAGTGGCGACTGCAAATGGTCGACGATGCTGAATGCTTGCATCTCGCCAGCGGCTCAACCGCTACTCTGCGCTGGCAGCGTTTGCGGCCTGGTGTTGGAGTCCAGCGAACAGGAACGCTGTCCGGAGCCGTGTCATGTGTACACACAGTGCTCCAGCTGCTTGGAGCATGCACACTGCGGCTGGTGTGCACGCGAGGGTTTCAATGGCGACGGCATTTGCACTGAGGGAGCACTCGAGCATCGTCAGGAGTATCCGTCGGGGTCCACGTGTGATCTGATCTACAGTAGCTGGCGCAACGATTCGCAGCTGACACACGCCGATGTCGTTAGCTGGCACTATGTGCAGTGTCCGGCGGAGAATGAATGCGAGAATGGACATCACAATTGCGATGCGATCTCCGAGCAGTGCATCGACCTGGATACGCCCACGCTGGGCTACAAGTGCGTCTGTGCCGCCGGCTATCGCGAGGAGCAGCAGAGCTGTCTACCCGTCTGCAGTCAGGGCTGTGTTCGCGGCAGCTGTGTGCGTCCCAACGAGTGCAAGTGCGACTTTGGCTATGTGGGCGAGAACTGCAGCATTCAGTGTCTGTGCAATGGACACTCGAACTGTGAGTCGAGCAGCCGACTGGACATTTGCCTGGAGTGTCACAACAACACGATGGGCGAGCAGTGTGAGAAGTGTCAGCCGCTGTTTGTGGGCAATCCTCGCGAAGGTCACGCCTGCCAACCTTGCCTGGAGTATTGCCATGGCCATTCGGATGTCTGTGTAGCCTACGATGCGGATCCGGCGGTCTTCAACATGACGCGCCAGGAATTGGAACGCATTTTACCCGAGGGACCCGCGCATAATGCCACCTGCCTGCGTTGTGGCAATCACACGGCTGGCGATCGTTGTGATAGCTGTTTGCTGGGCTATTTCCGGGGCAGCGAGGATCTGCAGCAACATTGTCGACCGTGCCAGTGCCATGGACATGGCAATGTTTGTGACGCAGTCACCGGCGAGAAGTGCAACTGCGCCAACAACACGGAAAGCGATGCCACCTGCACTGCCGGCGGTGGCAAGAATTCGGCGCAGCTCTGCTGGAGTGTGCAGTGCTCCAAGTGCCGCGACTCGTATGCGGGCAATCCCACCGATGGTCATCAGTGCTACAAGCAAATCACCGTGGAGTCGCGAATGTGCTTCGACGCCAAGCCAATAGGTGAGTGATCAGATATCTATATTAGTTAACCCTAATTTAAAATATCTTTTAAGAACTTACGTAAACTTAATACATCTCTTCTTTTACTACTTCCGCCTCCTCAGAGGAATGCAAGTCAAAGCCGGCTGCGTTGAAGCCTGGCCAGACAGTCTTCTTTGTGATCCAGCCACGTTTCATGAACGTCGACATACGTATCATCATCGATGTGACGCAGGGCGAACTCGATGTGTTTATGTCGCCACAAGACGACTCCTTCATAGTGGAAACGAATCAAACGAACGGCTTCCACGAGATCTTGCTGGATAATCGCTACAACTGGGTGCCGAAGACCAAGCGGGAGCATCCACTTAATATTGCTTTGCCACGACACTACAATGTCACGCTGGAAAAGCTGTTTAGGCCGGAGCGACGCAGCAGCAGCGCCAGCAACGGAGGCCGAGATGGTGGACAGTTCTATGTGCCGCATCTGCACGATTGTCGCAGTCATGGCGTGCACACGTTGGTGGTGCAGGATCAATATGCCAAGGATCTCAGCACTCACGTTACGCTGAATCAATGCAACACTTTGCTACGTCTCTTTGGCCTAAAGAATCGTTTGGTGCTGACGTTGCCACAGCATGCGCATAACTTGAGCGCCACTCGGTTCTTTATTGCGTTGCGCGCCAGCGCGGGACCCGAGCCGAGCTATGGCTCGGTGGTATTTCGTCAGGATCAACTGCACATAGATCTGTTTGTGTTCTTCTCCGTGTTTTTCTCCTGCTTCTTTTTGTTCCTCGCCCTCTGTGTCATCGTGTGGAAGGTGAAGCAGGCGGCGGATTTGAGACGCGCACGTCGTCAGCACGTCGTGGAAATGTTGCACTTGGCCAAGCGACCATTTGCGCAGATCTTTCTCGCCTCTGCTAGCCTGGATATGGACAGCAGTCCATTGGCGCATGCCTCCACATCGACGACGACAACTCGTGCGATGCGTCAACGTGCACGTCAAGCGTTGCTCCTGCAGCAACAGCAGGGCCGTGAACATGCTGGCGAAGTAACTCAGATGCCACATCACAGCAGCAGCAGCAACCGGGAAAGCACACGTCATGTGCAAGCCACCGAGATCATGCTGGTGGCCATTGAGCCCACCTGCGACAATCTGGCGGCAGTGGGCACAGTGTTTATCAGTCTACCGGGACGGTCCAAAGCACCGCTAAGCATAGCACTGGGCTCCACACTCATCTCGTATCCCAGACAGTATCCGCTCAATGCACGACATTTTATGCGCGCCGCAGCGCAGCGACATCATCAGGCCTAAGATGAGGGAAACCTCAAGGAATGAGACGCCGTTGCAAATTGTAAGTGCTATGTCTGTTGTTCCCTCTTCCCTTAGTCCGTCCCCTTAAACTCCTTTCTCTCTTTGAATGCGCCACAATTTTAGTGAATTTTTAGTTTATAAACACCCAATAGACCCTTTGAAGGATCTACTAAGAAACAAAGCAAAGAAATGGATTACGAATTCCGCTCGTATGGCAATACTTATCGAATGTGTCGAATGTATACATAGTTTAGGCAATTTTTGTACATAAAACGTTTAGCTAACGCAAATATGTAATACATAAATACATACTACATTATTATATACATAACATACACTTCGTAGAGAGATCTGAAGACAATTTAACCCCAAACCAAGTGAGAACAAAATTGCTGCAAAGAACAAAAACTAAAAGAACAATTTATACAAAGCAAACAACAAATGGAATTTGACATATTATTCTTAAGCCTAAGATAAGAAGCATAAATGTGTATGGTCAATTTTATAGCAAAGAACAAAAAAAAAAAAATGACAAAATCAAAAAAAAATACCGGAAGGATACGCAAACAACTTTTGGCAGCTATCGAAAGCAAAAGTAAAGAAACAAGGAAGGAAGCATAAATATTTAATACAATAACATGTATTTATTATATATGGGAATACAAAATGTGTCATCGCCAGCGTTACGAATCAGAATCTCCATGATATTTTATTATCGGTTAAGGTATTATTATTATCATTATTATTTTTATATTTGTATATTTTTTTATTATTATTATTATTCCGTCTTTCTCGTAAATATAATGAATTTTTTTATATAAAGAGTATTATGATATACAATACCCTACCCCAGTATACGTCTCGGTTGATGGTTAGCAATTGCTCAATTTAGTTAATTACTTACAATTAATAACTTACGTACAGCTCTCTCGCACTTTTTGCACCTGTGTACCTACTAATTTAAGATCAAACAAACAAAAGAAGCAAACTATATATTTATATATGCTCCCAAGTAAATAAAAACATACTCGGTACCTTAAAGAAGGCAGCTTACTATTTGGATTGGAACATTGATATAGACTTAGCTCTCGTCTGTCCGTTTTTATCCATTTCTGTAACTTAGATATTTATTTCGATAATTGGTTTTACTTTCAATTATACACACGATCTTTAGTCATGAAATTAGTGTGTAACTGTATCGGGTATCGTACAGTCGGGCATACTCGACTGTCTCTTTCTCGTTTTTCTACACTCGTTATGTTTACACACACACACCCTTGCCACACTCTGGGCTTTTATACTTTTACTTAACAAGCAACAGCAACAATAAGCAGCAACTATCGAACAAATAGAATCTCAGTGAAGATGAACTCTCGAATTTCCTTAATCACACACTCAATTAATACTATACTAAAACACTCAGTAACCAAATGGTTGTAACAAATTTTTCACTATGGCTTTAAAAAAATAAAAAGAAAAGACATTTTCTTCCTTTTAAATTATTCCCTAAACATAATATGATTTGTTATTTAGCATATGATGAGAAGTTTGTTTCTTGGGAAGAAATTAGCGAAATTTATAGAACTGATAAACTGATGATATTTACAGATGATTTTTTGTTTTTAGTTTACGTCCCATTTTGCAATATGATTATTATGTGTATTATTTTAATATATATGTAAACTATGTATAAGGTATGTGTGTCAATAAAGTTAAAGATAAATTGAATGTACAACACGTCTTGTGAATCTCACTTTTGTTCTTTTTCATTGTGCAAACGAATAATTTTATTGATTAAATAGATATAGGTGATAAATATATAAGTATTATTATGCATATTATGCTTATAAGCGAAACACACAGCTGCAGCTGATCCGCCGATTAGTGTTAGTGTAAGTTCATTAAGTTGCATTCACTGTAAAATATGCTGAAAACTCTACTGCTGTATACTTGAATTTAACTAGAGCTGGTCGCAGTCGTGGTGGGCAGCGTGGCGAGCACCTCCTCGATAAAGCTGTCCGGCTGCTCAATCAGATTTAGTAAACCTGCAAGGAAATAGAAACAGTATTAATAATGATTAAAGGAAGATGTTTGTAGATAACATTATATAGATATGAAATAAATTTATGAGTATATAGGATAGATGAATATAAATTATTACGAATTACAGATATAGTTGAAAATAAATGAATATAAAAAGTAGATGAATGTATATGAACTATTAATTGATTATAATTGGATATAAATAAATATCAATGGGAAAATGAATATAGATGGATGTATAGAAGCGTATTATCTAATGATCGTACCTGCTACATCGCAGAACTCTGTAAAGGAGGTGCAGGGCAAAAACTCATCCGTTAACGTCTGCAAAATGCTGTCCGTGGACTTGAGCATGGCCTCGTCGTTCTTGCGTATGTACTCAAACAGCGAAGCCTGCCAATCCTCCTCCTTGGGCGTGCTGACGGTCTTGAACAGCGTGTTGTAGATCATATCGATGAGTGACCACATCATAAGGAACGGCTTATACACAGCATACTCCTTGGCCTGACGATCTGACGGCGCTAGCAGCGCCTTGCACAGCACAGACGGTGACACATGACGCGCTTGGGCCACTGCCACGAGACGCTTTAGATGCGCCAGCTTATGCTTGTTCCACATCTCGCGACTGTGCAGTGACAGCGAAATGGTCAGCTGGTACAGTGGTCCATCGACCTCGTAGCCACACTCCAGCCATTTGTCGCTGGGCGCTGCAGTTAGATAATTGAGCAGAGTTTTGCTGTCCCTGGCCGCAGAGCGTGAGGAGAGCAGTAAGTAGACTGCATAGAAGAGCAGGTAGGGCACAAAGTGCATATTGGATTGTGGGCCACCGCCGCCAGCATCATCGTGGAAGCTACGCTCCCAGGCGAAACGCACCAGCAGCAGCTTCAGATCGTGTATGCTGCTTGTATACGAGATGTCGCAACGCTGGGTGCTCTCCTGCATGTAGCTGCTATGGCGGGTCATGCAACCGGAAAAGGCGGCCTCGCCAACAGCTGGTCCCCACAGTGGCAGCAGTCCATTGCACCGAGTGTTGGCATTCTGCAGACTGGCACGATCCCACTCATCACGGCCACGCGTCAAGCGTATGGCCGAGGTGTGACAATCCACGTGCACGACATTAAAGTGGGTAACAGTGGTGTAGCCAATGGTCTTCCGTGACTTTAGCTCAAATTCCTCAACATTGCAGCGCTTGGTGAACGTGTAGATGCCCAGCACCTTCTCCGGCTGGCAGGAGTAGCCCTCGCGGCAGATGAAGCACGTCAGGCCCGTCTCGTCGCGCAGCTTTTCAATTTTCTGCAGTATTGATCCCTTGGCTGTCACCTGTCCCTTCTCGTTGGTGCGCATACCGAGCGCATCCAGTTGCTTCTCTCGCGTCGCCATCGCCAATCGCTTCTTCTCGGCGCGCGTAAAATCGCGCACCTGTTGAACACGCGATGCCGTCGCCGCATCGGTGCTGAGTGCCTCTAGCAGATTCTCGGCCAAGCTGCCGACATGCTCGTCGCTCGACACCTGCTCCAGTCGATGTATGATAGGTATAATGTCTTTGCTGATAGCCAGCTGTGTGGCCTCATGATGATTGGCGAGGCCGGTGAGGAAGCGCAAGATGTACTTCAAGCTGGGTCGCGATATGAACTCCTTTAGCTCATCGGAGTCCGTTCGCAACAGCGTTGGCTTCACACACGGTGCATGCTCCATAATGTAGGCAAGTGCACGCTCCACTATGCCCAGGCTAACGATGTAATCCTTAAGGGTGCCGCCAATGCAATTGTGTTCAATCTGATTGGTGAGCACGCAGAATAGTTCCAGCTTGAATTCCTCCTCAGTGGTGCGCTCAGTATCAAAGCGATTGAAGTCAAGTGTGTGCTAAATAAAAAGAAAATTAGTAAGCACAGCGGCAAACGGGAAACTCTCATATGAATCTTACCTTAAAGTGTTCGCAGAGCAGCGCCATTTTGACCTCGTTGCCATAGACAAGCGCAGCCAACACACGAATGAGATGCCGCAGCACCGATGGATTGTTGCGCACATTGGGACAATCGGTGCAGGAGATCAACGCACTGACATACTCGGGACCACCAAAAGTGAGTGAGAACTGCAAAAACGAGTCAAGCGTATCGCTGGCGGCCTTTGAAAGTATGGTTTCCATGATTTCGAGCAACTGTTCCGTAACAGCCGATTGAATGGAATCGTTCTCCGATTGCAGGCACATCTGCAGCACCTTAAGCAGCGTATTGATGGCGCCCACTTCGGGCTGGCAGAGCACCTCCTGACAGCGTCGCACCTTGACACAGATGAGGAATAACTTGAGCAACACCTGAATGAGTTCACGTTGTCGCGAGATGCGCTGCAGGCTGCCAATGCGCTCCAGCATCACGCGCAGTCCATTGCAATCGGCCAGCACATTGGCCATGCGATACAGCTGCTCGGTGTCCACTTGCTCTTGGCTCTTGTTGTTCAGTGTCTCCACAAATTCTTCGGTGGCATCGCCGAGCAGACCACGCATGCGATAAACAATGCGCATGGCATCCCGATCGCCGCCTTCGGCCAGCCAAACCTTCTTGTACACATCCTTCACAGGCAGATCCAGACTAATTATCTTGTTGTTGACCAGCAGTTCCATGCCGTTGTCATCCTCGAGCAACGCAATCAGCTCGCAATCTGTGCAGATTTTGTTCTTCACATCGCGCATTAGCGGTCCCAAGCCCACCTCGCTGGATGGATACGGATTGCCGAGCATACGGCCTTGCAAAAAGTCCTCCTGCTGTGGATCCTTCTCCAGTGTCATGTAGAATTCGCTCTCGTCGTGCTCCTCGGGATGGATGATCGAGTAGAGACGCTCGAAGATAAACACGGGCGTTTTGATGTCGTTCATACGTGTCTTCTCCACCGTATCGATGAGAATCTCCATAAAGGCACGAGTCTCCTCCTCTGTGCCGCTGGTCATCTCCTCCAGCATCTCCAGCAGCTTCTCCTGCGCATCATCGATCAGACGAGTACGTTGCACCACCAGACTACGCAATGCCAGATAGCTCTCCAGCACTGGACCCAGCAGACGCGTCTTGTAGGTACGTCGTATGTTGGGGCACTCAAGGAACAGCCACAAGAGCTCCACATACTGGCGCAAAGCATAACCCAGCGAAAGGTCCGATGACAGCGAGTGCTCCTCCATGCGATGTATTTTAGTTATCTCCACAGCGAGCAATTGGGAAATATCGTTAAGCACTCCGCGCAACACAAGATACTGCAGCCAAGGTGTCTCTGTGGCCACAGTGCGATAGAGCGTAAGGAACTCGGCACTTGCCTCTCCAGCTTCGCCCACATGCTTCAGGAAGCCGGTGAGCATGTTTAATGCCTGCTGCTTGCGCTCACTGGTCCGACAAAGGCCGCTGAGCAGCGAGCACGCCAACTGGCGGCCAAACCGCGAGTTGGCATTGAAGAGCAACGGTTGTATCCACTTGGCATTGAACACCAGCGGCTTGATCACCTTTTCCTTATCGAGCACACGCTGGCGCCAACGCAATCCATACTTCTCCAACAAGAAGGCAGCACGCACATCGCCACGTCGCTTAATTGTATCGCTTGCTGACGTTGCCTGCTGCTTGCTGGCGCGTTGCTTGCCCTCCTGCCGATGTTGGTTGCCCTTGCTGCTAGCGGTTGTGGTCGGCATGCGACTACTCCAAGCACTGTACTCGTGATTGCGATCTGAATTGAGCCAGGAACGATAATCAATGGTGTTGCCTTCAAGCAGCTTAATACTGCACATTTCCGTGGGCGATTGTTGTGCTTGCTGTTGTTGTTGCTGTGGTTGTTGCGACTGTTGATGCTGCTGCTGCTGATTGTTGTTGTTCTTGCTGGCGCTGTTGGGCAGTGCAGGACAAATCAGATTCTGCATGATGCGCAGACAAGGATGCAGCACCGAGGTAACTGGACCACGTGGTAGACTATGGAAAATATACAAAATTAACATTTGCCAGGCAAACCAGTTGTAAAAAGTTTTCCTCAACTCACCGACAGTTGCTGATGAACAGCTCAAAAATGACCTTTAGCTTGTACTCCCAGCACACATCGTCCTGGCCGAGCAGTACCTCAAGCAGCGTCATCTCCTGATGCACAGCCGCCTCCAAACTAATCAACGGTATGGATCCCATCAATGCGTTCTTTACACGCGCAGTGACCAACTGCAGCAGATGCATACAGGCCTCGGCATTGTCCTTGGTGAGCACCACCAGCAGATTGCGCACCTCCTCTTGAATCTGCGGTGTGCCGCGTCGCAAATTGTGCTCGGCCAGCTCACTAACCAGCCCCTGGCTGTAGAGGCCCACACGACAGTCATAGTTGTAGGCCATGGCTCGCAGCAGCGTCAAGCATTGTTCTGTGGATGCCAAGGCGCAGCCATAGCAGCGATTCGTTGTGTGACTCACCTCAGCCCCAGATGGAAGCGTTGCGGCTGGCTGATCCTGTTGCTGGCGATCATACGCGACCAATTCACTGCAGAAAATAACACAATTATAATCGATCTTTAACTGTTAAGTCAAGTTTCTTTCTCACCTGCGACACGCCTTCACCTTCTGCACAATCTTGCTGAGCTCCTCGAAGCTAGTGCGCGACTCGACGCAATATTTCTGTGCCAGCAGTTGGATGATTTTGTTTACCTGCGACGTGCTGTGCACGCTGCCCATGTTGTCCTCCACCAAACGATCGCTGCTGCGATGTTCGGCCACCTTCTGTATGAGCAGTTCCAGCATTTGTTTATTGGTCAACAGCTGGCGATAGATGCGATCCGCCCGCTCCAACGAACTGTGTATCAACTGTACCGTTTTGGCGCGATCCTCCGCGGACTCAATTGGATCCACAGCGCAACAAACACGCGCATACATGCTGAAATCGAACTTGGCATATTTACAGAAGCCGCAAGCGTGGCACAAGAACGGATCCTTCTCGTCATAGTTGATGGCCCGACACTTGTGGCACTGGAACACGTTCTCGCCACAATTACCACAAACACCGGGATACGCGGGCACCGCTGCACTGCAGCGTGGACACTGTAGATTCTCGCTGGAACCGCTGACAGTCTCGTAGAAGTCGGCGAATTCAATCATCAGATTGCAGGCTGTTATAGGCAGAGGAAAATCAATCTTCAACTCGGTCTGTCCCGACTGCAGGGACACGGAACGCGCCTTGTGCCACAGCGCCGGTCGGTTCTTGAGCTCGACAACAGCCTGAACGCTGCGATTATTGTAGTAGACATTGATGGTGCGCACCATTTTGGTGCGTTTGAGATCCGCAATGCGCACAATCAGTTTGGAAATGGTGTGGCATTGGACCAGCTTGTAGATCATTGTGGTTGTCGTATACTTCGAGTCCGATTTAACCGAAGGCAGCTTGATGTTGGCCATCGGCACCTCGGGATTATTGCACACCAGACACGGCTCCGATTCTAGGTAATAACCATTTACCTGGGAAAAGAAAAACGTTTTATGTTTCACAGTCAAAAATTATATTTAATAACTGGACTCACCTGAAGTATGGACTCTAAAGTTGTATAGATGGGCGCATTGGGATGCTTGCAAAGCAGCTCGTTCTGCTGACGCAGCACATCGACAGCACGCGACACGAACTCTGGCAGTCGCTCCGTAATGCTGCGTGTGCTCAGCGTCAAGTAACCCAACAGATCAACAAATTGCGCAGTGCGACGTCCATAGCTCGGCACCAGCGGCCACAGATTCCAGAAGATGGTGAGCAGTTTCTCGCGCTGCCGCTCGTTCGCATGCTCGAAGAGACCCGTCATAAACGAATGCGCTTGCCAGCGTAGCTGACTCACATTGTTCTCGAGCAAAAAGATGCGCACAAAGCGTATGATAAGGGCATCGCTGGCATAGCGGAAGATCTGATGCACAAATGTGCTGCACTGTGCCGGGTCGAATTTGGAGTAGTAAGCGGTGTCAGTGTCTTCGCTCTTCTCGCGCTCTCCGCGCAACTTGCTGCTCGTCGAGGGCTGTGCCACCGGCTGCTGCTGCTGTTGTTGCAGCTGTTGTTGCTGCTGCTGCTTGACGCCAGCTGCCAAAGGCAATGGCATATTGCAGACGGCGGACTGCAAGAGTTGTATGATTATGGGAGAGACGCCATCGTCCAGCTGATAGCAGGCAATCTCCATGAGCATGGCGAGTGCATCCTCGTGCACCACACAGAACTTTTGCCAGTTGCCCGTGCGCATCTGGCTAATCTCCTGGCAAGTGCGCAGATGCTCCGTGAGCTCAACCAATGCATCGTAGCTCAGCAGCGGCGGATTGACATTGTAAGGAGCGCCATTCTGTAAATGTTCACAAGGGGAATTAGCAAAGAATGGATGAATTATCAATTAGCTCTTACCTTGCTGCTGACAATGTTGCAGACGCGTTTTACCACACGGAAGTGTGCATCGAGCGAATGCCCATCGCGATACATGCGGAACTTCTCCTTGCTGCCGCAAATGTACATGAGCAGCTTGCGTACTTGGCGACGCAGCAATGCATTCAGATTGAGCATCATGTATTCGCAGAGCGTGAAAGTCATTGCCTCACAGAAGCCACTGTCATAGTTATCCGGATGTGCGCTGCTTAATCGCAATATCTGATACGGCAGACGCACAATGATCTCGGTGAGCAACGCATCATACGACTCAAAGATGTCGGGATAGTTCTTCAAATAGTTGTGCGGTATGAGTATCGATATGTCTGGTTTGGGGCCGTGTTTAATTGGTTTCAGCAATTGCCCTGCGTTGCCATTGTTCGATCCATTGCCCGCAGCTGGCTGGGCACCGCTGACGCCGCCAGCAGCATAAGGATCGCCGAGCACTTGCTTCCAGTGCACGAGCAGCGTGTTGAGCGCCTCCAAGGCATAAACAAAAGCTCCACTCTTGCTTAGCACATTCGCTGTGGTGCTGGCCACAAAGGAGCTGTTGTCCTTGAACTGATGCGGGGGCGATGTGGTGCCCGTCTGCTTTGACTTTGTCTTGCCCATCATGACGCCAAAGAGCGAAAGAAGTGCAAGACGCACTTCGTTGCCTGGGCACTTGGTTTCCATCTATAAATAAGTAGTAATTAATTAAATTGCTTTAAATGAAAGCTTTAATGTATTTGTTACCTTGGTGGCTGCCCCTCGCTTGCCAATCTCCACATACTCGACTAGAGCGGCCAACAAATCCTGCAGCACTTGCTGATCACGCTCATTGTTGCCATTGAGATCCGTGGTTAGCATCAGTATAACTTGTATGAGTGGTATGGCCTGTAATCCATTGCACAGATCAAAGGTGCCCAGATGCTCGATGATGCTTTCCAGCACGGCAATTCTGTAACAGAGATTAGTCTAACATCTCTTTAGAAACGACTTCCAAACTCACCTTAGATCATGCAGCTTGCTAAGCTTCTCGTCCTCGTTGATCTCGTTATCCTCGCTGCTGCTCATGGCGCTCAATGCGGCCACGCAGCTGCCACTCGGACCTGGCTGCTCGGCATCCTGATCCTTGCCTTGACGCGGCGGCGATGCATTCGCATGATCCCCAAAGTTGCTGCTCCGCGCCGAGGTGCCGCCAATGCTCTCCACGCCACTGCCGCCGCTCTCGGAGCCTCCGCTGCCAGCGGGTTCAGCGGGCGATGTGCGCAACGTGGAACCATCGGTGGCTACGTTGGAGCCCTCATCATCATCCGAGCCAGCTGTGTCGCCACTAACCGCACCCGGTGCAGCCGCGGCACCCAAACGTATGCGGGCCAAATTCACCAATGCCTGTTGCACAGATTGCGGCACATTCGGATCACCGGCACTCTCCTGCAGACTGACGGCAATGGCAAAGTCCATAATGGCATCATCGTCCGCATCCTCGGGCAGTCCAAGCAATCGCGGGAAGCCAAAGCCCATGAAACTCAAACGCTGCTGCTGCTGTTGTCCACCAGCCGCATCTCCTTCGAGCAGTGCATTGGCATCCGCTCCAGCATTTCCACCAGCCACAGCGGCAGCATCCACAGCCGCAGCAGCTGCTTCCTCGATGATGTCGCTGGCTGCCTGGGAGGCAGCACCTTGAAGTGCGCTCAGATTGCTGCTGCTGATGGCGGACGTCGAAGGTGTGGGCGTCGAGCAAGCGGGTGGCGTGGAGACCACGGCGGGCTTGCGTCGCTTCATGCGCGGACTGAGCAGCAAGATGAGCGCCTCCTTAGCGCTGTGGCTTATTACACTAGCGTCGTGCTTCAGCAGTCCAATAAAGTATTTGGTCATGCGACCCACTTGACTGGCATCGGCCAGCGCAAAGCCATACATAATCTCCACCAGACAGTGCACGATGGTCTCAGCCTGGCACAGACCGCGACGCACAATATTTGTGGGCTCATCTAGTCCCGGAGTGACCTTATGCAGCTCCAGCACAATGGCCATCAGTGACGGCACAATATCATAGTTGCATTCGGCACAGATCTTCGCCAGCGATTGAGGACGCGCATTGGCCACTCCGCGCACCAGCAGAATCAAGCGATAAAAGGCCTCTGGGTCAATGTCTTGCAATGTGTCGAGCTGTGCGAGTTTCGGTTGCATGGCCTGCAGCTCGCCGTGCACAAACTGCAGCAGCACACCATCCTTGTAGCTGTGATAGGAGCTGCGACTGCCGTAGAGCGTGGCCAGCACGTAGCGTGCTTGGGTCTGCACAGGATTGGGTGTGGGCAGCAATAGCAATGCACTCGCTGTCTTCACCGCCTTCTGGCGCATGGCGCTGGCAACGGCGCCTCCGTTGCCGAGCAGATGCAGCGCACAATCGAGCACCTCCAGCAGATGTGTGCACATCCTATCCAGTTGTGTGATGCAATTGAAGCCCTCGCCAAAGTTGGCTGCACTCGCTGGCGAAGTAATCGCAGTGGCCGCATTGGTGCCAACACCTCCGCTGGCTGCGGGCAACTCTTCACTATCGTCGGGCCAACCCACGAGCTCCTTTGACTTGCCGTACACCTCAATGCAGTCGAGCAACGTCACATGCTCCGGATCCTGTGACTTGGCAAAGCACACCTTGAGCAGCTTGTCAGACTGCAGCATTTCCTCACGCGTCAGCGGTATATCAAACCAGCGAGCACGTCGCACAGGCGTTGGAATTGTGCGTCCCAGAATACTCACCGATTGCGGCGCACGCTGTGGATCTTGGGTGCCTAGGAGGACACGTATGCCGACCATCACAACGTTGGGATCGCTGTTGAGCACCTCGAGGGTGAAGCCATTCGCTCGCGCACTAGCCACAAACATTCCCGTGGAGAAGAGCCGCGTCTTGAGCTTCTGCTTGTTGTAGATCTGCAGCAAATCGTTGCCACCGAACTCGACATCAGCCAGCATGTTACAGTGCTCAAAGAAATCAATGGGAAAGACGGGCACACCGCCCGAAGTCAGTTGTTTCTGCTGTCCGCCTGCGGATTTGCGGGGCAGCTTGTTGGGCTTCGATTTGGGACTGTTTGCCGTTGTAGTACTTCCGCTCTTGGCCAGCAGTGTGGCCGAGTACAGTTGATTACCCAGCGGTTGCACACGCGGCGACAACCAGAAGCTCGTGTGCTCCGGCTGGGCGGAGAAGATGCGCAGACTGCCATCCTCGCAGAGCAGCAGCAGCGTCGTCTTCTCGGTGCCTGCCACCGAGTGGCGTATACCCACCACGTCCATGATGCGCGACTTGGCCGACTGTGCCTTGATCTCCTGCATGTAGATCAGCTCTGGCGTCAGCATCAATATGATCGGATTGTTTGAGGTTTGCATGTTGGCGTAGATCAAGCCAGGATGTCCCGCTACCTCGGTCCACTGCACCAATGGTTGCAACGGTCCCTTCGATGAGGACTTGCTCACAGCAGAGTTTGTGTCCAGATGGTAGATGCCTTTGACACCTTGATTGACATTGGTTAGTGGCGAGACAAAGCTACGTCCGCTGGCGTAACTGTAGAAGAGCAACTGCAGTGCATGCGAGTAGTAAATGGAGACGCCTCCGCCGCCCACCTGTCCATTGACATCCTTGATGTGATGATGGCTCAGCTCCAAAGTATTTGTCACATAGAAATCACCATGCACAGCCAGACTCTGTTCGTCCAGCGCCTGATAATAGATGTAACCGCTGCTGGCAAAAGTCAGCATATAATAAGCGCCCTCCTGGTAGATGAATGTGCAATCCCTGATCTTGCCCACAGCGACCAGATAATAGTACTTGGGGCTGTACGTATCCACAGCCAAATCATAAATCTTGACATAATCCGAGGTGACTAAGGCGAGCAACGTTTGTGAGCCCGGCAACCACACAGCCTTCTTGATGTAGTTGCCATTGTCCAGCTGTGGAGTGACCACAATGTGTTCGTTGGTGCTGCCGCTGCTGGAGAAGGTCAGTACATGACACTCCTTGAGTCCGCACACGGCAAGACAGTCCTCATTGCATGGGTTGGCGGCCAGGGAAAGCACAGTGCAAGCGATGGGCGCCGAGCTGAGCTGGGTGAGCGTCAATTTGCGCTTGGAGGCATCCGCCTGCTTTAGTAGCGCTGACAACTGCAATATGGTCACCTTGCCCTTCTCATGCGACACGGCCAGCTGCTGACGCCGGCCATGCGGCGACGATAGACAGCAGAAGGCCACACGACGCACCACACCCGATGAAATCAAGTGCTTGATGGTTTGTCCCTGATCGCCAGAGTAATTCATGCGCACATTCTCAAAGGCGCCCTCCTGTGAGCCGAGTGTGGCAAACATCAATTGATCTGTGACCTGGAAACTTTGATCCAGTTGATGCAGTCGCTCCAAAGCGGCCGTGGCACGCTTGTGACAACCAACAATGGAGTAGAGCGTGCAATTCTCGCGTATCGATGGCAGCAACACATCGAAATACTCCAAGATGCAGCGCACAACGAGCAGCCATTGATCCGGATGTTGCAGTGCGTCACGATGCGGTTCCAACAACTTACCAAGCAGCGCAATGCGCTCGTTACTTAATGAATCCTTGCGCAGCTGTGTCTGTGGCATCGAACGCTTCTTGCCCGCCGCCAAAAGACTCATGTGAGCAGCAACGTAGCCATCTCGCGAATCACAGCCACTTGTGGGCAGACGACGACTCAGCGCCTGACACGAACCATCCTCCTTGGCGCCGCAGTCGCAAAAGAAGTTTCCATACTTGGCGTAGCTGACGTCATGCCCCTTGTGGCAGACACGTGCACAAACGGAGCACACACCAACCGTGTTAATCATGTTGCAAGTGTGGCAATGATACCAATGCTGATTCATGAATTCCTTTTGCGTTTGCGAGAACGTGCAGAGCTTATTGTTCAGCGTATCCTCATCGGAGTCATCGAGGAGCGAATCTTGCTCCTGCTGCTCATCGGCCAACTCATCGAACAGCTCGTCAATGTCCAGCTGCAGCTCATCATCCCACGGCGGCATATGCTGGCGACTGCCACGATAACCGATGCCCTGCAACAATTCGCTCAAATATTTGAGTAGTGCACTCACATTCTCGGCGTGACGCAGTTGCTTGTCCGGCAGCTGCAGCTTAGCCAGTTCCAGCCACAGCAAAGTGGTGTTGAAGAGCGCCACATGACCACGTGCTGGCGCCGCATCTGCCAGTGTAATCATTATCTGCAGCACATCCGCAAAATCGCAGCCATCTTGTGGCGGCGTAATCAATGTTTGTCCCAGTTGCAGCAGCGCTTGGAAAAGTGGTGCAGCCAATTGGGCAGCCGCTGGTTGATCGCGCACCAACGACTTGATGAAACTTAAAAGCAGCGCACCATTGCGATGTGTTGTCGCTGTGTTTGCTTGTTGGTCGCAGGCCTGCGATGAATCCTCCTCCGATTGATTATTGGGCTGATTGGCGGCCTGCCAAAGGCTCAAGATTTGCGATGTATTTGGCGCTGGATTTCCTGCGCAATCATAATCAATGTCCATGGCATCCAGTTGATCCGAGATGCTGGGCATGGCCGAAACTGTGGCCATATTCGTGGGGGTCTGGGCATTGCTGCTCGAGCTGCTCGACGGTTGCATAACGCTGGTCAACAGCTTGCATGACGCTTCACAGCTGCTGCTGTTGGCCGCAGCATTCACCACATTTGGGCCGTAAATAATGTGCGCCAGCCAGAGCTTTAAACGTGCCACATCCACGGTGGCTAGCTCTGCGAAGCACTCAACCAACTCCTCATGCTGAAAGTGTGCATCCGGCTGAGAGGATTGCTCAAACAAACGCTCCACAAACTGCAACATTTTGCGGGCATAACTCAATGGCAGCGTGGTGCCCGTGAAACTGAGCAACAAAGTCGTCAGGCTGCCAGCACGTTGCTCCTTAAAGAATTGACGCATTGCCTGCACAGCAGTTGGGACATCGAGCATCTTGATCATAGTCTTCAGAACCGCAAAAAGCATCGATTCGTTAAACAGCGCTCGCTGTTCCTGCTGCTCTCCAGCTGTAATTGTTGTTGTTGGCTGTCGCAACTCCGCGGCAAAGTCGATTAGCATGTGATAACAGTGACCAATCATGTGCTCAAAGAGTAGCTGTTTATGTGCCTCGTTGGTCAGTCCATGGAGCATTTCGCGCAGACATTGTTCGCTCTGGCTTTGCAGATAATCGGTACGCATGTCCATCATGGAAGCAATGAGCAGCGGCTTTAATTGCGATTCCACCTCGCCAATTGCTGTGCAGAACGGCAGCAGCAGCTCCAGCAGGTGAAGTATAGACTTTAGGCAATGCTTAAGAGTGTGTAGCGTTGAATATGTTGTGGATTTTGTCAATTCTGTGATGTGTGCATCGATAACATTCAGAGTGTATGGCTCGACGGGATGTTGTTTGCCATTGAAGGCATCATCGTTGACCAGCAAGCATTTTGGCCACTCGTTGGCAATCAGCTGTTTGTCCTCGTTGGGCAACAGCTTCAAGAACGCCGCATGCAATTCCAGCATTATGGCTGGCTTATCACTCACCACCGGCACAATCAAGTTGAGAGCCTGTTCTGGTGTTGTACTCGACAGCTGCTTCAACATCTGGGCGCGCACAATGTTCGAGATGAGCGTGTACGAGTCCATCAACTTCATAAGCAGTTCATTGCTTAACTGGGTGCGTTCCAACAGCTCTCCGGGTGTCAATATGCTGTCCTCGGTCAGCTTGGATTGCGGATCATCGATGGACTCGCTGGAGGAATAAACCTCTGGATCATTGGGAGCACTGGAACTGTCGCGTTCCCGGCTCTCCGAAGTGATGCTCTCGCTGTCGCTCTCCTTGCGCTGCAGCTTGAAGCCCTCCTTGTCCGCCCAGGCCACAGCTTGCATGTGCGCCACCAGCGCATCGAACAGTATGAGATCCGATAGACGAGGATTGGAGGCTGCTAAAAATTATTCAATTTTTGATTTTCCTCGATTGTTGTAGTGTATTCATTGTAAACATACCTTTGTTCAGCAGCTTGTTGAAAGCCTCTACGCCTAGCGACGTCTGCTTGAGACTGTAGCGAATATCAGCGGCGCGATCTCCGACCTGACCCCACAGCGACTCCGCGTACTGCGTGTACATGCCCTGCTTGATTAGACTGTTGACCACGAGATAGTGTGAGTTGGCCAAGGGGCAACGAATGCTCCAAATAAGCGAGTGCAAATTGGGTGCACGCTCGCTCTTCAGTGATTCCACATGCGACGTGGATGGTGGCAGACCCAACAGCAATTTCCAGGCCACGCTGAAGCAATACTGCATGGCGCACAAATTGTGCAGATTATCCTTGTCTCTGGCATGCGCCGACATATCCGTAATGGCCAGTATATCAATCAAAGCATCCACTAGCAGCGGATACTTGAGTTTATCCGGTGTGCACAGAATGAAGTTCCAGGCTAGACCATCCAGCTTGAATTCCTGCGACCAATGCGGTTTCGACGGATCCGTGGTGACCAGTGAGTAGAAAGTGGGGCGAATGTCTGCGAGAATAATGGGGGAATTTAGCAAAACATAATAAAATGTGTATAAAATTAAACTAAATGTATATATATATAAAAATATACTTATATATATGAAGACTTATTAAAATATACTTATATATATGAAGACTACCACTTTACAATTAAACATAACTTTCTTAATACGCACTTGAATTGTAATCGCCTGCAGGTGACTTGCGGAACTTCTCCTCAATGTCCTGGCGACAATATGAAGTCAGCTTGGTACGACTGTTCAGCAGATCCGTAATCTTTTGCGTATCCGGCATGCTGCTGACGCTAAACAGATTCCATCGCACCTGATCGAGCAATTCGGGTGGTGCATTGTACAGATGTTTCATGAGATACTCCAAGAAGAGCAACAGTCGCGACAGCAGCATCATCTGGCTGTTGCGAACTGTGCGATCCGCGCCGATGCTTCGACAAACATCAGCACAGCGAATAACGCCGCCAGCTGTCAACAGCAATATAGATTTCTTCTGCATCAAGTTAAGCGAATGGAAGAGGAATAATAACAGCTGGGCGTGCTCAATATTGAGATCCTCAAAGTCCGCATCGCTGGCCGTAGACGATGTCGAGCAAACGCCCTCAACAAGCGTGTTGATCAAACGATGCCAAACCGACAAGCAAGCCGCTTCCTTTTCCTGCGTGGGCTTCAATAATAAAATTTGCACGAGCACCGATAATGTGCTGGGATAGACTTGTAGTGGCCAGCTATTGGTATCGGTAGACCACGGGGAGATCGACAAATGCTGCAAGAGATTTGATTGCAGCTGCTCCGACAGCAGCGATGTCGAGATCAAATTGTGTATATAGCGTCCAGCGGCGCCTGAGAAACGTATCATGGCTGTCTGCCAATTGGAGCAGCTAGCCTCACCGCCAGCGCCGCCAGTGTTGCCTCCGCCACTCTCCTGGCGCATAACATCGCGATCAAAGTCCTTGATAATGTTAGCCATCAGCAGCATCTGCTGATCACTGACGCCCGCCTTCACATAGCGTTGCATGTAAGCATGACGATTGGCCAGAAACTGATCGAGGAAACAAAATATATCCGCTGCCAGATCCAAGTACTCATGTGGTTCATCTAATTTTGGCACCAATGCCGACTTCTGATCACCGTTGCGCTCTTGCGCACAGTTGTTGGCATTATCGTCGTGTGTTTCCGGCGACAATGTCTCCTTGAACCAATGTCCCAAGTAGCTTTCGCTGTCATCCTCCTCCGAGTTGTCGGAACAGGACAACGAATCATTGAAATATGTGGTCGAATCGGAGAAACTAATTGGCTCGCATTCCGTGCGATCTTTGGTATTGGCACGCTTCAACGTGCACGCCTTGCGATATGCCACAGTGGCCAAGAAGGTGAATAATTGATGCAGTGTTGCCGTGTTTAGCACACGCACAATGCGCTGCAAGGCGCTGTAGTTTTGCAGTATATCAAATTGTGCTGGCTCCACATCGAGACCACTGTTGGTGGCACTTGTTGAGCTGCCAGCGTTGCAGGCCGCCTCGATTTTCAGATCATCAATCAGCTCGGAAAGCAATTTAATGCTGTGATTGGCAATTGCGGCATTCAGTTCGCCAAATCCTTGCTGCACCTTGAATAAATTCACTCGTGCAATGGGCGTGCTTGGCGCCGTTGTTTCACTTGTTGTTGAGGCTGCTTTGGCAGCTGTACTGCTGCTGCTACTGCCCGAGGCGCCCATGGCACCCTGTATGCCGCTGATGAGCAGCCAAGAGCCGTAGCATAGATGATTCTGATAGACATGCATGCGTGCCGAGGCCTTAAACATCTCGCCAATGCTCGTGTAAATCTCTAGCGCCTTGTTGACAATGCTGCACGCTTGCTCCTCGAAATCATCGTGATCCTTACTACCTCCTGCAGTTGTTTGACTGCTCGATGCAGCTGAAGATGTTGGCTGTTGTTTCTGTGAGCTGCCGCTGGCCTGGCTCATGCTCAACACGCTGGCTGCTATTGACGTCAATACGGCGTTGTACAAGGCTGCAATGCCGCACACCGAAAGCTTCTCAATGCGACTCGGAGTCAAAGGTTGCAGCGCAATTAAAGAATGCGCTTGTGCCAATATCGAGAGATCGGTGAGCATGTGCGTCATGGCCGCTTTAACGCTGCTGGCCTCCACTTGGGTCAAAGGCAAATACAGCGTCTTGCCACTCACCACAGTTTCCTGGTATTTGGAGCGATACCGATTCAATATGGGTAATGCAACGCCCACATCGAGTAGCGTATCCACACCTTGCTGATCCCGAAAATATTCCACATTGGCTGCCAGCAATTGCTCCTTTCAAAAATTAAATTAGTTGTGGAATCAATTACTTTTGCCTTTATTACTTACGGTGCAATCGCTGATCTCTTCGCTTAGTGGCACCCAGGTCATTTTGCCTGGCTCCAAAGGTGCCAATAGCTGTTGCAATATCACTGAAGAAAGATCAGACCGTGATCGTTTTATCTCAGATTTTGGTGAATCCTTTTCTGAGCCAGCTGCGCCGCTTCCTCCGCTACTGACACCTCCACTGCTGCTGCTGCTCTTGCTGTTGGACTCGGGGTGTTTGGCACTCTTGAGCACCGCAGCGACGCCATTGTAATCGAATTGTGCAGCCCCAGAGCCATTTGCAGCGTGTTCGCGGCCCTCGCATAACATTTTAAGTGCCACCAGCAACCATTTGATTTCATAGACCGACACTTTCGGAAGGCGAAAAAGTATGAAGCGTATGAGAATCGCGCTCGCATCGTGCAACTGTGCGATTTGCGTCTGGCAGACTGTAAAGAAAGAAAAAACAGATAAATCAAACATTCATCAAAAGTAGCATATATATAAAAACAAATAAAACCAAGTTGCCGCCTGAGTCATGCGTAAAATTGCATTCTCAAACGTAAAAACAAATTAATAAACATATATACAGTGAAAACTCCCTTAGACGGATATAACTATCAGTTGAACACCCTCTTAAGCGAAAACTTAATCTTAACACACTAGCCGCGAAAAAAATTCTAGAGATTCCTCTTATAGCCGAACTCCTCTATTGACGAGCACTTTTGCAATTAACTTCGTTATGATGTAATAAAAAATTTTCTATTAAACAAATGAAGGGGCTTGCATATCCGAAGAGTATACCCCAGGAGAGTTTTCACTGTATTTCGTATTGTGGTGTAAAACATAAAGCAAAGTGTACGACAAATTGTGGGATGAGGAGAGGATTTAGGAGGGTTAGAGACTTACTTGACTTGATTTGCATGAGCTTATCGGCCGCCAGAGCCGCAAACGCGGTGTAAAATTGCGTGTAATTGCTTTCGTCATCGAAAAAATCATGTTCACTGTAGAAATAGAAATGCACAAATTAAAGTTTTACACGAAATTATTTTTATTATCGTCACTTTTTTGCTGGGTCGCCATATTTAATTTTGCAAGTCACCTTTGCAGGCAGGCAGCCAAGCAGCAAAAAAAAATTAAATTTTCAACTGCGCCATTTGCGCATTATTTGCATTTGCACTCACCATCTGGTAATCGCTTTTAATATATTGCATATTTCATTTTTATTTAAAGCGCCTGTACGATTTGTTAATAAGGGTTTTACAACCGTATTCCAATCCGTACCTCCGCTGTGCGCCGACATTTTTGTAACTCTGATTTGACGTCGTCCCTTTTTTTCACTTTTCTGCTCTCTTCTTCTTGTTCGACTTCGATTTGCTTTTGCTGCAGCGAAATGTCAACGTTTCGCTTGCTTTGGTATTGGATTTAGCGGCTTGTTTGTTGTGGCGTATTTTCTTTGTTTACGTATATGATGCAAAAATGAGCGACAAATAATTTTCGGTGTCGAGTGTTTTGTGTATGGTGTGGACACACCTTACACAAACAGCTGTCTAGTGTTAGTTAACTCTTTGCACAAATTAAATATTTTTGGGTTTACTGGTTTTTTGTAGGAGGGGGATAGTTACTGCAATTAGATAAAATTACAATTCGTACAAAAAATATAGAATTTGTGATTACAATTACGTTAATAAATAGGCGTGGCACACTTTGCTATTGCCGAGTGTTGACATTTTTCCACATTTTTTTTTTTTTTGCTTCAATGGGGCAGCACTGTTTTTTGCGTCGCATGTGTTGATTTAAGTAGTTTGTTAGTGGACGTCGGCGCGTGTTAAGTTACTCGCTTGAATTAAAATCAAGATGCAATTCCATTTTAATGCGCCCGATCCAGATACCAGTGTATCAACCTTATTTAGTAATCCACATTCGGTTCTACAGCCGCAACAGCCAGCTACATTAATCGAACCAAAAGATGCACAACATGAGATCAAACTGCAGTAAGTGGGCTTCAAAAATATTGAAAAATATTTTCGTAATTTTTCACTTGTTTTGCTGACAGAAACATTGTGGCCACCTTCTCGGTGAACTGTGAACTGGATCTGCAGACCATCAATTCACGCACTCGAAACTCAGAGTATTCCCCCAAACGCTTCCGTGGTGTCATCATGCGAATGCATTCGCCACGCTGCACTGCATTAATATTTCGCACTGGCAAAGTGATTTGTACTGGAGCACGTAATGAAGTGGAAGCGGATCTGGGATCACGAAAGTTTGCCCGCATCATTCAGAAGCTGGGCTTTCCTGTAAAGTTCATGGAATATAAATTACAAAACATGGTGGCCACCGTCGATCTGCGTTTTCCCATTCGTCTCGAGAACCTCAATCAGGTGCACGGACAGTTTAGTTCATATGAACCGGAGATGTTTCCGGGACTCATATATCGCATGGTCAAACCACGTCTTGTGCTGCTCATCTTTGTCAACGGCAAAATTGTTTTTACTGGTGCCAAGTCACGCAAAGACATCATCGATTGTCTCGAAGCCATTTCACCAATTCTGCTAAGTTTTCGCAAGACGTAAAGCATGTGTTTTGTTTGCATTTTTCGTCGTAGTTTAGCATATATAGCATTTAACATACAATTTAAAAATACCGTTGTAAGCTGCAGGGACAAACAAATAAACTTTACAGATATTTAAAAAAAAAAAAAACAAATTTTTGTGTTTATTTATCATATTGGCAGTGTCTCCCCACTTTTGTGGTGGCATATCTTAGCAAGCTGTCAAAGTTATGGTAACACCGGTTTTTAAAATTATTTTATTTTGAAATGTAATTTATAGCAACTAATACATTTATATATTATTAAAATGAAATGGTTTTACGATTCCCACAATCAATAAACAATTTCAATTTAATAAATTTGAAGAAAAAATGCGAATAATTTTTAAAAATTCAAGTGGATGAAAACATTTCGTTAAATTAATTTATTTTCGATTCTTTCGTTATATAGAAAACATACAATACAAATTTCACATTTCAAGATTCAATTGTTGTTTTTAGCATAAAGGAAAGACGGAGTACTCAGATTCGATAGATAACTATAGCTACACATATCTGGTATTTAGGTTTATAATATACAAAAGCAATATCTAAACTGTTTTTGTCAGAATACAAATATACGTCATACAAAACTTATAAACTAATTAGATTCATTTGTTGCATTAAAACACATACTCAATGTATGTGCATTGGACGGTTGCTTTCAACGTTGTTATCTCAAACTAATCATCTTGATTATTTCGATTATATATATGTATATAAAGTATATAAAAATTTCATCTGATATGCATGCTTTATCCGAAAAAAATGTATTCACTATCGATTTCTAAAATCTAGTTAAAGGCAATTTGTGATTTGAATAAGACACTTTTTTCGTTTCTGATTTCTTTTAGCGGCACTTCAAGTGCTCCTCAATTCAAAGTTAAGGCAAAGGCTCTTCTTCCAGTGGCAAATGACAAGTTACTTAAAAAATACAAACTGAACTCTAAAAATACTATATACGCTATATAAATGTAGTTTGGATGCAGTAGCAGAGATGTAAGAAAATTAGTGGACACTATTTTTGTACATTACGAGATTGTGTGATTACGGGCGAAACTCAAAATATAAAAGCCACGGGAGCACTAATAAAATGCCTTCAGTTATTCTTGGACGGAATGCAATTTCGTTAGAAAAAATAAAAAATATAAACAAAAAAGAAAACCGATCTAAAAAAAACTCAACACTCATATTCGAATAAACCTAAACGTGATTAGTGTGTGTGTGTGTTTGGTTTTGGACTGCTAGTGTACGGCTTCAAGTTGAGACTCTTCTAAGTGAATAGATGTAGTGTGTTGAGCACGAGATGTGTGCGACTGCGCAGCAGATAAATGAAGACGCTGAAGAACAGCAGCCAGACGGACATCGATGTACGCCACCCAACGTTGTAGATGGAACAATAGGGACACTGTGAGCTGCCGCACACTTCGCAAATGTTAAGAAGATACGTGGGCAGCGCATCGAAGATGGATTCGTTGAAGCGCTCTGTAAATTAAGAAGTTCCTTTAATAGAGTATTCAAAGGTAATGTATTTAAAGAGGTACTTACCTGGGGCATAATAATCGTAGACGCGCACGGGCAGATAACGCGACATATTGGCCACTGGATACCAGCGCTCTATTGTAAAGTTGACGCAGATGTCCTCTTGATCCAGCTGTAAAGATATGAACAATTCATTTTGCATATTTTTTGTATTTAATATTAAAAGTGACGCAGATTATAATCATAAATTTAAATTACTTTCAACTTTGTGAATTCATTAAGCTTAAACATTTTTATATTTGAAACTTACGAAATCAAAGTAGAAGACAATCTTGCGCTCCAAGTAGCGCGCTCTTCGCAGATTGCGCACACGATTGCTCAACACATAGCTGTCTAATTTCTGCTGCTGTATCCAGTAACCGGTCGGAATGGCTACATCCAGCACAGCCATGCCCGAACGTTCAGCTTCGCGTGTATTCACCCAACTGCAAATACGACCAATAAAGTTAAAAATGATCATATAAATGAAGCAGGCAAACTTTACTTACTTTTGACAAGCGACATAGGAGATATGCGACTGATTCCTGCCGTGGAAAATGGTCTTGGTGTGCAATCCAAAGGCTGGCACTGGCGGCTTCGTCTGGAACTTTTCAATGTCCACATTGTACTGCACATGCATCTGCAGAATGGCATAACCGGCGCCCTTGGCCTGCACCTTAATGGTGCCCCAAGCATCGGGTATCTATCGTAGTATAAAAGACAACAGTTTAGAGTTTGACAGATTTACATTACAGAAGTTCAAGTCGCTTACCTCAATGCTCTGCAATCGGGCCAAATTGGAGTCATCAATGCGCAGTTCTTGCGTCTTGCCGCCCTGCGACGACGCCTCAATCTCCACGCTCAGCGAGGACACATCACGAATGCGTGATCGCACCGTGTACTCCACCAAGGCACGCAAAGCAGCGCTCGTATCCTGTGTAGACGCCCAGCCACCCTCGTTCAAGCGCTGTGCATTCAACCAGCGCACAATGGGATCCACAAAGAACTCGCGACGCGCCACATAAACCAGCAAAGCATAGGCCGTAGTTTCAATGTTCAACGCGTCGAATTCGTAGGGCAGACGTGGCAACGAGAACCACTTTTGATTCTCCAGTTTGCGCGGTGGTTGCGGCAATTCCGTATTACTCCAATACATAAAGTCGCCAATGGTGCGCGCATGTCGTCGCAGAATGCTAAAAACGTGCTCGGCCGATGGTGAATTGCACAGCTGCAAAGCATAAGCAGTGATGGCCACATCATAAGGTTCTCGCGTCTCATTGAGGAACTGCATATTCCGTTCTATATAGCGCACCGCAAGCTGCGTAGCTAACGCGACTCGCGTGCCCAATGTGCCCGACAAATCCTTGACGGTGGCCAGTGTGATGAGCACATGAGAAGTCAGCGTCACATTGCGATTATGTTGACTCGTGTAGTCGGCAAAGTTGGTGCGATTCATCTTACGATCGGGCAACCAGGTAACCTCATAGAAGGATCCTTCGCGTGTCTGATGCTGCAGCAGCCAGCGCATGTTCTTCTCAATGATGGTCGAGTCAATCCAAATGAAGTTCTCCCACTCGTAGAACGAAGCCTCTTGGAAGATGCGCAGACAGTAGCTGGTCAGCCAAACTGACGATGCCGAATTGTTCCAATCGCTGCGGAACAGCGAGAAACTTCCATCGGCACGCATGAAGCTCAACTGCCGTTGATAGCCAATGTTCAGATGATAGAAGGCTTCCTTCTCCAGCGTCTTGTTGCGTTGATTAATTAAACGCATGTACATAATCGTGTAGAGATTGGCGGCAAAGCTGAAAGCATTCTGTTCGGCCGACTCCATGGGCAGATAAAGCAGCGATGTGGCATTCACGGGCATCGTCGGGAAGATGGGACCCACCACATCGCCCACAATGGAGATGCGCGCCCGGTTTGAGCCATAGACAAAGTAACGATCGACCTGGTAGGGAATCTCTGGCGTTTGAGTGATATTCACATGCATATACTCCAGCACATAAGCGCGATTCGACAAATCCAAAAGTACCGATTGATGGCGATACTGTGGCAAACCATCCGATTCCACATGGAGTCTTCGGGTAATGGTATCCGTGCCCAACAACGTGGCCACATGCAGCGTCACATCAATGTCGCCAAGTCGCTGTGGCACCACTGGCACATAGACCACTGTGGTGCCTTGAGCCTCCAGATAGATGAAGAACTGATGTTCGCCAAAGCTTGTGCGTGGATTATACGAACGCACAATGCCATCCTCTTCGACGTGCACGAACTTGTAGTTGGGACTGCCGTGCAACACGACTGTCGCCTCAATGGGAATGGTCATGTAGTTGAAGACTGTGACACGTATGCCAATTTGTTCGCCTTGCCGGCACACCTGCGGCATCTCCACGTTGATGAAGAAGGGTTGAACACCCACATATTCCAGCGCTTTGTTGAGCATGCCAAAACCCTTCGAGGGACTCACACTGAAGGCGCTGACCATCCAATAAGCCGGACGATCGGGCACATCCACATTGAAGATGTAACGACCATGCGGACCAATGTTCACATCCTTCCACAGCCAGACATTCTCGTAGTGGCGCAACACACGATTGAAGCGGTACTTGCGATAGTTGAGCAGCTCGGTATCGTTGCGCACCTGGCAATCGATCTCATCAGTGCCATCCTCACAGTCATACATGCCGTCACAACGCTTATTCAGCGCGTAGCAGCGTCCGCTCAAGCATTCGCCATAGCCAAGAGTGCGATTACAACTGTCCTGTCGCCTGGGCACATAACCGTCCGTAAACACAATCAAACCGCTGTACTCGAAGGTGCGATTGGCATCAATGCCAAATGAGGATGCGGGGAAGTAAACAAGCTCATCGGGGTTGCCTTCATGCGAATACCAAATGTGTTTATAGGTGCCATTTGTTTGCTCATCGAAATTTGACATTTTGGTAATGATCTTGGCGTAGGTCAACTCATTGCCCGCCTGCATCGTGTAGAAGGCGCTGTCAATGCCCGAGAGTCCCACATAGGAGCCGGGTTCGCCAAAGATGGCCACCTCGACCTTTTCGCCAGTGCGTGCCTTGCGATTGTTGATGTACACTGTGAAATTGTTGCGCGAAATGCCATTGACAGGGAACGTCAAGGAGTCAGCGACCACTTGACCCTGGGTGGTTATCTTCCACACCACAAGCGTGGCCATTGGCGCCATCTCGGCGCTCAGCACCACCGCAATTGTGCGTATGCCCTCGGTTATGGTCTCACGATCGTTGATCAGTATAACACCCTTGGACATGATCAGATAGTTGAATTCCTCCAGATAAAAGTTGGTGCGTATGTGGAAAATGATGTACTCTCCAACCACGGGTTTCTCGGTACTCGTGGTGATTTTGATGTGCTGATTCCGCGGTGAATAATGCGACACAAGCAACAGATCCGTTTGCACATGTTCGCCTCGCGGATCCCTGAAGAGCGCATGAAGACGCATTTCCTCGATGCCATTGAGAAAATCGCGCGCTTGTGGACTCTCATCCAGTTGCAAATCGTTGCGTATGTCAATCTTCAGCTCCCAGATGCCGTCGCTCTGCTGCGACATGTGCAAACGTTGTGTGGGCCAATCACGTCGACCACCATTGCGACTAGACACAAAACCGCTGACCTCCATCAGGCCCTGACGCAACAGATTCGGATCGATGGGCGAACCATCGTGATATTCCACAACCAAATAGGTGGTAAAAGGCATTGCGGGTTTAAAAACTTGTGGCGATTCACCCAGAAAAGCGACACGCAAACTCGAGTTGTAAACACGTGCCACCGCATAGCCGGCGATGATTTCGTCGTAGAACTTTTCACCCACAGTGGCTGTGATTAGCACTTCCATGCCAGCCATGCTGGGCACAATTGATTCCAGCTCACGCATGGGCCACTTGAAGTCGAAGGTGCCATTGAAGTAGCGCAGATATGGCAATGAGTTCCGATAGCTTGTGGTCCACGAGCTCGACTCATAGCTCTCCACATATTCTGGTTTCCGTACCCAGAACGGCCATTGTTCCTCAAACTGATAATAGCGAGGCGGACGCAGGTAGGAATTCTGTATGCCAATATCAAGGCCGCCGTCTAGTGGCAATTGTGGCACATTGTACGGTTGCTCCTGATTTGGATCCAGATTAGGATTCTGTTGTGGATTGTTGTAGCGCCACCGTTCTCTGTATAAGTTCTCCTGCTCTAGCGGCGAGCGACCTCCCAAGCGGAACTTTTCGTTAAGCACCTGGCCATTAAAGTAGCCAATGGGACGTATGGTCGCTGTCAGTGTTAGATTTCCACGCACGGGGAGACCACTTGTAAAATTTGCCATGATACGGCCAGAGACGAAGTGATCCGTTGTGAAGAAGTAAGCGGGCATTGTGACATTCACCTCGAAGCGTGTCTGATAGTATTCCTCGACGCTAAAGTGACTCTCCTCCTGCTGGCCCTGGGCAACCACACGTATGGTCCATTCGCCAAACGTGGGCTGATCCGACAGCTTGTATTCGAGCGAAACAGAGCCCAAATTGGATTGTCTGCGGAAAAAGAAATTAAAACATGTTAGCGTTAGATTTAATGCGTCAGTGAAGGGAAATAATTAAAGTTAATCTTTGTAAACTCAATGATCTTTTCTAATAAAAATAATTATTGATTCTTTAAGGTTTATGGTTGAGAACCAAAAAGGAAAAAATTCAATATAATTCTTAAGATTTTGTTGCTTTTATGGTTATAGCTCAAGAGTTATTTATTTCACTATAGCATCACAACATCAATAATCATCATAGGTTTTAAATGCTTACCTTGACAACCATCGCTTCAGGATGTGCCGATTGGGATCCAGCATGTACACATCGATGGCATTCTCGAATCCCTTCAGTTCAGTGGTGATGGGAATCGTGCGGAAACGCACCGTCTCGCCCTGCATGTAGAGCGGCTTGTCTGTCTGCACAAATATGGTCATCGAGCGCTGCGAGAAGTCGAGACGCGTCTGATTCAAGAAGGCAACACCGCCCAGGACATCCTGATAGAAGCCCTCGACGCGCAGTCTGTAATCTCCCGACACACTAGTTGGGGGAATGCGCATGAGCAGCGTCTCGGGGACACCTTCCTTCACATCCTTGGAATCACCGCTAATTTGGACGCCATTGCAGGAGATACTCGCATGCACAGTGATCGGATACTTTGCCTGCAATATGGACACCGACACCTGGTAGATGAGGCCGGGACGCACCATGCGAGAGGCAACAATAAAATAGGTTGGCTCGCGATTATGCAATGTGTCCAGGAACATGGTCTTCACATTGTACGAGCTCTTGCCGCGACCCAAACTCGGTTCCTGGTCATCCAGACGCTGCTTGTTGTAATTATCCTGGGTGCCCAGTTCGTTGTAGCCACCATCGGTGCGATAGGAGGTGGGATTGTTGTAGATGTTGTTGTTATTGTTGTTGAGATTCGTATTCGAATTGGGATTCACATTGCCACCGAATGGTTGATTGATGTCGTATTGCGATGAGGTTGGTTGTGGCAGAAATGGTTGCTGTCCTTGTTGTTGTTGCTGCTGTTGCAGCAGTTGCTGCTGCTGTTGTTGTTGTTGGACGTTGTAATAGCTGCCATCGATTTGAGCTGCCACCAGATGGAGTTGCAGCAGCAGCAACGGTAGCAGCATGTGCCACAAACAGCGCTGCATCATTCCAATAATGTGCTGCACTACAAGGCAGAAAACAAAAAGTAGAATAAAGATGTTGTACTAGGAAATTAACCCAATCAATCAGTGTGTGCAGCAAGTGCATCAATTAACAAGTTCGTCAGTCGTCACGTCTGTTTTATCCTGTGAATTATAAATGGAAATTGCTTATTCTGCTGCTGCCGCGAGAGAAGTTGTTGCACTGTGGCGTGTTATCTGTCTTCTGCTATGTGTATTTTTTTTGTTTTTTTGGGTATGCTTGAATGCTTTCCGCGTACTGTGCACGCAGCCAAAACAAACCGCGAACACGAGAGCAGCGTTTGAGAGTCAAACAACGAACGGCAAATACTCTAATAAGCAAATTTAAGAATAACTGATCAAACATTATTTGTTTTTTTTTTTTTAGGATAACTGCCCAATTTCGAAAACTCCAAAATGTTATTGATTATTTACCGAAAATATTTGAGAATCCTACATGAAGCGATGTTATGAAGAACTAGTTATTATATTATTTTTAATAAAAGTAAAGTTGCATGTTTACACTGGAACACTGCATTTTAATGTCGTAGTCAGTCTGCCTTCAGATGTGTTTGAGATCGACTGCATTTGTTTCCCCTCATAGCTAAAATACCATTTCCGCTAGTGTATCAAATGAGGTTGCCGCACGGCACTATTAATAGCAGTCCCACTATGCAGGAGCAATGAACGTGCCATGGATTTAGTCTAACTAACACTCATACATATGTATGTACACATATGTATATACTGCACACACACTACACACAGTTGCCGCCTCTAAACTATGTCAAATTTTAAGTTAAATGTCATTTAAGTTGCGTGCGCAATTAGTCTTTTGATATGGGATATGTGCCAAAGCGATTTAAGGCGATGTCGCCTTCCCTTTGGATGCCAGAACTCCTCAACAATTTACATTCACTCAATTCCAAAGCCAGAAAAATACTATATATAGTTTTTAGCAGAAATTTGTCAAAGTACAAATTCACGAAAATGGGAACAAAAGATAATCGCATTTAAATTCATAAGCTATTGATAAGTAGCTAGATATCCGTTGCAAAATGGCGGACAATTGCAAAACTGCGGTTTAAATTTAGACATTAATGCATTTTTTAATGTTTAAAAGAAAAATAAAAAACTCGAAGAAGCTTAGTGAACGTAAGAGCAATAGCAAGGATAATTATATGCTGCGAAAATGGGAACCAAAGATTATCGTTAACTTTTGTCTATGACAAATGGCGACTTAAAATTTGGACATTGATGTATTTATTATGCTTGAAAACAGAAAGCAGAAAGAAAGACCAACTAAAAGCAGCTTATCGCGATCACAAATGACAAAGGGTACGAGTATATAGGGGCAACCATAAAAGAACAAACGTTCTAAAGGAGAGAGGAGCTGCAGCAAGGACAATTAGGCAGCAGACGCTGACGGCACACTTGACCCTCGGGTCAAAATAAAACATGCAGGAGAGGGCGACAACCGTTGAGCCGGTAACGTACAAATGCAACAGAGCAACACTATTTACCTGACAACTGCGAGCGTGTGTGTTTTGCCTGCGCACTGAAGCAGCAGAAGTCGCTGGCCGATGTGAAAACAAATACAACAAACTAAACGAGAAACCCAAACTCGTAATAATAACGCTGCAACAGCAGCGCACATTGTAATCCACCCTTTTCTCCACTGTGATGCAGACGCTGTAACGCACATACACACATACATGCTTGCATACAAGTGTATACACACCACATTTTGAGTGTGTTTGTAATGAGACATTAATTAGTGCCAGAGAGCGTGAGGAGAGGGCAATTGAAATTGCCTGGAGGACAACACACATGCCAAATTAACAATATGCAAAGTAATACCCTCCAAATGGCTATGAAATTTGAGCGCAGCACATTTCCAATTGGGCAGCAGGTGGCAGCACCGCGTTATATTCTTTTTTTCTTTCGCAGGAAGCGAAGCCAACTGCAAGTTTCAACACAGCACAGATGGATTCTCAATATTTGTCGAAAATTACATATAATACATGCAATGAACTAACTTAGCATAGTAAGAATATCTAGATTTTTAAATTTTTCGGTCAACGCCCATGTGTGGACAGCAACATCAGCATAATAACAACGCAAGCAGCCGAAGTAGCGCAGGTATTTTGAGCAAACAATTTTTGGGCGGGTCACTTTTAAGATCACAAGTGCACTGCTCTCACTCACTCACCTGTTCGATATGTATTGTATGTTTTTACGCTGAACGGCTGCAGTTCGTTTGCATTATTTTCTAATAACAAAAGCAGAAACACAAAACTAAGATGTAACTTAAATTTTAAACAAAATGAAACACAAAACCGAGCAGCGCACACACACAAACCCGCGTCGCGATGACTTATGCTTAGAGACGAGCAATCAGAAACTGACTTAGTTATCGCACCACACCCCGTCACAAAGCAAGCCATCGTAATATCGGCTTAGATATCGATATACCCCTGAGCAGCACAAAACGAATTCAAAATAATTATTTAGTTTTACAAAGATTAAATGAATAAGTTTAAATGTTTTCTAAAAGCTTTTCATTGGTATTTTATTTTAATCTATAAAAAAACATTTTGTAAATTAATCTCGGCTTCTGCATATTTATCGAAATATTTGTACAGTATTGGCTAACGATAGTTTTGTACAGGGCTGGTTGAAATATGGTATTTTTAATGTTTCGTGTGACCAAATTGTGCAAAACTATAAATACTCACCATTTAAGTCATGTGGATGTGTGTGTGTATTGTATGCGTGTGATGTAAGGTCATTCGCGTGAAAATATCAGCGAGGAAAAAATCGAATTTTTGTGTTTTGTGTGCTAGGTAAATTCCAAAAGAGTGCAAAATAATCTAGCTGAAGCAAGTGCGATTGCTATTATTATCAAAGTGTGCACACTAATGTGCGGTAAACACGTGTGTAAAGCTAACAAAAATCGTAACTCAACGCAAAAATTATGACGAAAAGCAGCAGAATACTCATAGACACACATACACATATGCAAACGGCCAGTACGCACACACAAACATTCAACGCAGGCACAGCAAATACATATATATGTACATGTATATGGAAGCAAAGGAGCTTGAGCTAGAACCTAGAGTTGTCAACGCTCTTCGATGAATTTCGTCATTGAGTGTGTCGCGTATTTTCGTGGCTTTGTATGTGTGTGTTTTGTGCGTGCCTCGTTTGCATATGTGTGTGCGTGTTTAAGTTCTTGTAGTAAAAAAAAATGAAAGAAAAACGAAAATGATCGAAAAAGTGAAATATACATAACTTGTGCAAAAAAAGAAAGAAATTTCTTGGGCCAGTCGCACTCACTGCACAGTGGGCCGCGCATCTCTCGCCAGGCGTTCGAAAAAAAACTATTACATAAATTGTACAAAAAGTGTAAATGTAAATGTTATTGAAAAGCGAGCGCAAGGCAAGAAAGACGAAGCGAAGGCGCCGCTGCTGATGCGAATGTCGCGCACGCTGTCGTCATCGCGGCAAAAAAAAAAAAATAGAAGAAAAGAAAAGAGGGAGCAGCTAGCTAGCAAAAAGCAAAAAAATAGAAATCCCTTTACTATATTTGCACTCAATACTCATTGTTTGCCATTTCGCGCACACACACTCATTTATCTCTGTGTGTGTGTTTCTCCATCTCGTGACTCGGCATTGTTGAGTATATTGACTCCTGGTCACACACAAATTAATTTTTGTCGTCCCCGCTGTCGCCTGTGTTGCTGTTGAAAATCAACTAATAATTGCTATAGAGTGTGATGACAAGCGAAGGAAGTGCGGGTGGCCTCCCTATAAATGTATATGTATGCGTGTATGTGTGAGTGACCTCGTGTCTGTGTGTCGCGTGCTTGTGCCTGTGTATGTGTGTTTCGGCAGCGGCAAGGAGTGTCATGCGTATTTGCTGCTTCTTCCCCACACATATATATACTCCCCCTAAACCACTCCCCAAAGCGCTTTGGCATCGTACACAACAACAGACAGAAGAACACTGCTCCTTTGCTCCAACGAGTTTTATCTTGTTTTCCGTATTAATCATATGCGGGCGCAGAGAGGCAATCACGTCATCCAGCTTGACACGCACACACACACTCAGCCACACACTATAAAGTCATTTGTGTGAAGTTTAGAGCTGACAGCGAAGCCGCAATGGCAGCCAAGTTTAGAACCGATATCTGCTTTTGTGTGTGTAGGCGGCGCGTGAATTCAATCGTTATTTTTTCCATTTCATTTAAAGCTTAATCATTTTAATTAACTACCTACAAACATACATAAACACATATGCATAGCCATTATAATTGGCATTTATTAATCATATTAATATTGTTATAGTTCAAGTTAGATATTTTTGAAAGCTGCGATAGCAGCATCGCATCATCATCAACATCATCGGCGACTACGTCAATTTTGTTTTTGTTCTCGTTTTCGCATGCGTGTGTGTGCTTGTGTGAGTACAGTAAATAAACGATGACCGGGACACTGAGTCATGATGTCGACTTGATGACGTTATGCTGCGCTAAAAGGCAATTTGTCTTGGGAAAGTGCTCCGAACTTTGCCAATAAAACTGGCCAAAAAACTTTATCAAAATTATATGTTTCTTCTCACACACATAACACACAATCAATTGTACTCAAAATCAGCTTAGATCGATATCGAGCTAACAAACGATAACATTTGGTGCCGTCACACATACATATGTATATAACGTAGGTCGATAATGATTTCTCTTCCCAAAATTGATCATTTTTCTTCCCATCACTGATGCGCGCTGTGTATCGAGCAGCTCATCAGCTGATATTTTTCAAATTGCTGCCAACAATTAGGAAATAAATAAAAATTATATTACATGACGCGTCGTCCGTGGTATGAAGGCGAGAGCGCGCCTTTTGTTTTTCAACGCAACGAAATTAGCTTAGCAGCCAGACAGCCAGCAGCGACAGCTACCCAGCTAAAAATCATGTCGAAACCGCTTTTAGGCAGATCATCAGTATCGTCTCCCCTACTCCCTCTCTCTCTTTCTACACGATGTTACGTTCCGTTCCTGCGGCAGCTTTTTGCCCATTGGCCGCCGTTGCCGATACGTGAACGATTCACGTTGTTGTCGCTAACGTTGTCGAGTCTCGTATATTTGTATTAAAATACTGCAATGAGCTCTTTATCTTAATGCGATATACTATAAATGTGTGTGTGTGTGTGTGTATGTATACACATTTGTTTGAGTGTAGGATATGTGCGTATGATTTTTGATGGGACGAATGTCGTCGCATTCACGTCCGCGGTGGGGTAAACAAACTCCCGCTGTTGCTTTGCGGCTGCTGCTGATAACGTTGCTTTTGCTGCTGCTGCTGTCATCCGCCTCAAAAAAAAAAAAAAAAAAATGAAATAAAATAAAGCAACAGCAAAAACAATGAGCTAATAACAAATCCGTACGACTTTTATCAGTCAGCCATAACGACGTCGACGTCGCTGTCGACCGATGGTCGAGTGAGCATTTTGTTGCCGCTGCTGCTGCTCTGCGGCGCTGTATGCTCTTTTTTTGCCTACTCGCTCGGTTGCTGAGCAGTTGCTAGTTCAGTCTGCTCGCTGAATTCGTTGCGTTACGTTTACGATTACGTTGCTTTCCGTTCTGTCGTTGTTGTGTTCCGTGTCCGTTGCTTTTTTGCCATTTCTCGGTTTGTCGGTGTTTTGTCGTTTGTAGTTGTAGCAGTGTTGCCTTAGTACTCATTAACTATTTGGCCAATGTGTACGTATGCCCAAACATTTTTATAAGTCACCAACAAATTGTTGCGGTCGTTTGCAAAAAAAATAAAAATGAAAAGAGAATATAAAAAAGAAACAACGAGAAAATAATGAAGAAACAAAAAAAAACTGTATATCGCATATGATATTTGAGTTTTGTGCTCTTTAAGAGTCCGAGCATTTTGAGCACATTTCAATAAACCCAGCCAACAACGTCAATGTGCCATATTTCTTTTTTGGTTTGCGAGCCAAAAATTCTTCGACCCCCAGTCTCGTTTTTGATGCGTGTGTGTGTGAGTGCATGTGTGTGTGACTGCGTGCATGTGTGAATGTGAGGAGAGAGAGCTTTTTGGCTACGCATGGAAATGAATAACGTCAAAAGTTTAGTTTAACGCGACAGAAAACATAAGAAATTAGCAGAAAGGTGCAGCTTGTCCACTGTTATTCCATCCCTCCCCCGCCCCCTGGGTTGTCAGCACGTGTGCAGTTGACGTTGACGTTGACGAAAAGGCAAACACAAACAAGTAAGAAAGCTACAGTCGAGTGAACTCGACTGTGAGATACCCGCTACCCATTTTGAATAAAAGCAATATATTTTGCGGTATTATTCTCAAAATATACCAAATATACTGCAAAAATACTAAAAATATACAAAATAGTATATGTGGTATATCGATATAGTACCGCATTCAAAATATACCATAGACGGCACAATATACCAGATTGTCAGCCAAAGCAACTCAGACCCCTAGTAAGTAGGCGTTTTTGCCCATACAAAAGTATTTCTTTAATAACTTCGACAATTTCTATTTGATCGCAACCAAATTTTCAGGGATCATAAATACTATAGTTATTACTGTATATACCAAAATTCGTAACTCTAGATTTCAAATTACGCTTGTTATTCGATTTTTTTGATTTGCAGGGGCGGAAGTGGGCGTGGCAAAAATTTGAAACAAACTTGATCTGCGTGCAAACATAACAAATGCTGTCGAAAAAAAATTATAGCTCTATCTCTTATAGTCTCTGAGATCTAGGTGTTCATACGGACAGACGGACAGACACACAGACGGACAGACGGACATGGCTAGATCGTCTCGGCTATTGATGCTGATCAAGAATATATATACTTTATAGGGTCGGAGATGCCTCCTTCTACCTGTTACATACATTTCCTGCCGGCACAAAGTTATAATACCCTTCTACCCTATGGGTAGCGGGTATAAAAATAAAAGAGACAATGAGTGCAAATTTTTACAAAATTATATATGTACTGGTGCGTGTTGGATGTAGTTGAACGCTTCTTCCATATCCTTCAGCCCCCGCTCTCCATTCTCTAACTATCCCTCTCTCACTCTCTTTGTCGACGCACTTTAAAGATGCCGCGGGCTTTCTTCTTTCGACGGCTGCTGCTGCTGCTTTCTTTTGATTTTTGAATTTATGTATTTTTAAATTTTTGTGAAAATAGCATAAAGTTCTCAACCGAAAAAACTGAAATTCGAACGTGAACAACTAAAGACAAATTGCCAACGAAAGAAAAGAAAAATCCAATAAATATCACAAAACAAAAAAAAATTGTTTGTTAAAATAATTTTTCTCCACTTTTCTTTTTATTGCAAAACAACAAAGATAGCGACAAGAAATAAGAACAAAAGCTGGAGCTGGTTAATGAATAAAAAAGGCGGAGAAGAATCGTTATAACAAAACACAAATACAAAAAACCAAAACAAACAACATCAACTAATATCAAATTAATATTTAAGCATAATTAATTAATGAAAAGTAAAAGAATCGTATACATAAATAAATAAATATTAATAATGATATACATAGTAAGTTAATTGTAAAGTACAAAACCAAACAACAACAAATAAGAGATAAACACCAACAACCAACAACAAACCAACCAACCAAAAAAAAAAAAAAAAATTATACAAAATTAATTAATCAATCGATCAACAAATAGTTAATGAAATTTAATATGTACATGCAAGCAATCTGAATCGACAACGCCAACAACAACAATAGCCACAGCAGCAAAATAATAATCACAACAACCAATAATAATAACAACAACACAAGCAACAACCACAACAACAACACGGATCAATACCAAAGATGGAGGCAAAATTCTTGGCTGCCGCTCTTTCATTCCTCTCGATATTTTTAGCGATTTATGCTCAATCATTTGGTAAGTTGACAACAACAACAATCATAATTTTAATATGTAATAATAATAATAATGATAATGATTACAAAAACAACAAATATCAAAGAAAAACATTAACCACCCCAATTAGCCCTATTGTATTTAAGCTCTTTCGTATATGAATATACAACGAATATTATATTGTATGTTTGTATGTATGTGTTTGATTGTATGTGTTTGTTTGTATGTGTACTCGAAGCATATTTATACCCTCTACCCGTTAGGGTAAAAGAGCGTTTTCAATGAGTGTGCAACAGGCAGTGTTATACTGCTGTGACTTTTAAAAGAATACAACAAATTTTAATGAATTAAAATTAGTTTAGAGTTATTTTCAAAAAAAAAAAACTAATTGCATTTCAGAAGCGGAAATTAAAGCTGATTAAGTTCTCCTTAGTCCGTCAACGAAACTCGCATAAAAACGCATTACAAAGCTCATTTTGAATTCTTAGAATGATGATGCAGTTCTTAATAAACATTGTGAGCGATTTCTAAGAATCGTATTACGATTTTAAAATAAACTTGATATTTGAGTTTCTAAAGTTAGAGTGTTATTTTTGTTAATGATTTGTTTAATAAATTGCTCAAAAGATTAACCTTAGTAGAAAGTATATTTAAAATTAAAAAAATTCCTATTCAGTGTTTTACATTTGATGACCAAATATTTTTATAGGCTATAACAATGGATATAGGGTATCTCAGAGTTGAGCACACTCAACTGAAGCTTGTATGTGTTTTACTTGTATGTATGTGTTAGCGAGTGAGTGTGTACACAACTGCAGCAGAAATTGCAAGCAATAACAAAAAGAAAGAAAGAAAGAATGAATAACAAAAACGAAAAAAATGATAGTATGTGGTCTACAATCCCTCCATGCCCCTCCGAATGCCCTAATTGCCCGGTGCAGCGGCCCATTTGAAATATTCGACTTCCAGCAGAAATTTCGGGCATGAGAAAGGTGCAGCCAACCGACTGACTATTTCACTAGCTACATACGTTGCCGAGAGGATATACATATTTTATTCTAGTATTTAGCGAGAATATTTTCTGAGCAGGTGTGATCTTCTATTATGTAATATGAAAAATGTTCGTTTTGAATTTATGTCAACATTTCGAATTATTCCAGCTTGTGGTATTTGCGATTTGTATTGTAAAATGCAGGACATTCTTTTCCATAATCCTCTGCCCCCCAAAGTTCTGTTGGGTTTCTAATACATACACACACACACGTACACTTAAATACAACATAACAAAAAACACACTCACACACATGTGTAAGTTGAGCGAACACTTTCCTTTCGCTAGGTTTTTGTTTTCTCTTTTACAATGTAAAAGTGCACCACCTCCTTGCCCCCACCAGCAAGTTCGCCATTTTGTCTCTCACTCACACTCTTCAATTCACTATCTCCCTCTCTGTCTCGTTTTCTCTCTTTGCTCATTGTATATATGTGTGTGTGTGTCTTTCTCTCGCGGTGTCTATCTTTTTGGCCTTTAGTTAAGTGTACTTGTGCTTCGATATTTTTGTGTGTTGCTTTTTATAGTTTATATTGTTGGTTGGTTGGGTTTTGGTCGCTCGACATTGTATGTTGGCCCCATCATAGTCTTCTTCTTGTTTCTCTATTCCCTCTATATACCTAGAGAGATATATACATAAAAATATATGTACCTATATGTTTGTATGTGTGTTTGGTATTATTTTTTTTTGCTCACTCATTTGATTTTCAATTTTCCACACAATTGCAAAAAGGAAACCAAGCAACAACAGAAGAGAAAACATATTAAGTTCATTTTCGTATTTCAGTCTAAATCTTATGAATTTATTATATGTTTTTGTTGCTTAGTTGTATTTACCCCAGGTCGCCAGACGACAGCCAAGCATTCTAGTCTTAGCCGGTTCGATCTGTCTTTTCGTCCGTCCGTCCGTCCGTCTGTCCGTCCGCTGGGGCTTGTTTATATTAACTCATCGGCCAGGTCGGCTACTCGGTACTCGGTATTCAGTATTCGATACTCGGTACTCTGTATTCTGTTGTCTTGCTGCCCGGCTGCATTGTTTACATTGCGCATGTAGCAACTGTGTTTGGCCATCAATATGCTCAATATTATTATAGCCTAGCCTTTGCCTTTGCTTTTATCTATCTCTGTATTCTATTTATTTATTATTCTAAGCATACTATCCATTTACCATTCATCTTCCACCACCCCACACCCACATTCAAGGTGTATAATCAAGTTTTTCATTGCTATTATACACATTTCGAATATTCCTTCCAAATAAGCGACGACGACCTCTTCACGTGAGTCGCATGAAAAAGTCTACAATTTTATTACTCCTTTTAATATATTAATTATAGGTATAACAGTATGTTATGATCGTATATCGGTGTTTCATATATCAAGCGGTCGAATCAAATAATAATATATAATGTAGAATTACCGTTTTGCTTTTATTATTGTAAACATATTCAGGAATTAATGTTAATACTGTGTAGACTGGCATACAATCTCTGTTTATACAGATTTGCCGAAATTTATGGAGTTTTGTTTATATGAAAATATCGAGGGACTAACGACTCGTGAATGGGTAACACATTGCTCTATTACTGTGTATAGGGTATTTCCATATCGTTGCACTGCGATTTCAGGTGTACAATTTTAATCTTTTCCGTTTATCAATTGTATTTCTGCACATGGTTTTCTGTTTTCTTTCCTTTGTAGAATATTTTCAATGATTTTGCAAATTGTTTATGTAAATACGCGGGTTCCTACGTAAACTTTTATGGGGGGTGGGTAACTTTTGATATTATTTTCGAAAGGTTTATATGGGATTAATAGAAAACAAGAAATAGTCCAGCATGCTAAAGTTTAGAGTGCAATTAATATTGAGAGAACTGAATATATAGTACAATAGCGAACTATATGAATCACAAAACTGGTCAGATGATTATAAATTATTCGCATTCCTATTGTTGTTCTTATAGTTGTGGTTGCTTTGTTGTTATTCTTGTGCTTACTTCAAAGGCGATTTGCGTAGGCAAATCGTAACCACGTGTTGTCCAGGTGTTTATGTTGGCCAAAACAGTGAAGGAATTTCGTATTACCCGTTATCCATTGCCATGAAGGGTATACTCAATTAATGATGAGCCGAAAATGAATGTAAAAGAGGCACAAGTATTTATCCGCGATATTTATATTTATATTCTATAAATATTATTAAATGAGCTTTAATACAATTACAATACTAAAATAATTGAGAATTTTATTATTATCGAATAATGTAATTCTTAATTGGTTTGGTATTTCGCAGAAATATAAATATAAAATAACGGATATCTTAAAGTCAAGTATACCTTCGTTTTTGTTATATTTCATATCTGCAACATTTTCACATTTCCCGACGTCTTCTTTTCCCTAGATTTCCGCGCAGGTTTTTGAACTTGGCGTTTGAATACAAAAAAAAAAAAAACAAAGGAATGAAGCAAATTCAGTGCCTTCTGAATTGTCCTGTTTATGTCTCTGTGTGTGTGTGTGTGTGTATATATCTGTGTACATTGGGGCTTACCAGTTTGCTTGTTGCCATGTTTATTTAACGGCATTTTCATTACATTAATAAATGTCAAATATTTAAATTTCGGCTTGCCAAGAAAAACAGAACGCATGGTACATTGGAGCGAGTCTCATTTGAAATCCTTTGAAAATTCATAATGTTTACCAAGTGGACTCATTGAGATTAACAAATTGAGTTACTCATCGACAAACATGAAAGCTAAATGCACAATAATTCATTTCGGCTTCAAAAGCATGATGACTACAATTGAGAAAATTAATTATTTAACATTTGAAAAATGCCTCACTTGTTAGAAATGTTGTTGAAATATATACGCACTGAATGTATATATAGGGAGTAGACTTTAAGATATGAAAGCAGTTGATTTGTGTTTTTTGCGAAACAACGTTTTTTTTTATATGAATATAGTAAAGACAGACAATAAACATGAAATGTAATTTCCCTTTCAATGTCGACGCCAGCAACGCGTCATACTAAGAAAGAATAGTCGCCCCTCCTGCAGTTGTGGGGGCGTGGTTATATTGTTCTGACTGTGGAGCTTGGCTGCAATGCATTGCTTGCAACTCGAATGGTGGCACATTTTGCTATAGAGGTTGCCTCTGTGTTTCCGGTTGTGCCAGATAATGACTGCTTAAACAGAGCACAGAGCGCACTCGCCATCCTTGCACTCCCACACAAAGAGATAGAAGAATATACTATGCTATGTATTTGTGCTGGGTATATCAGTGAATTGCACCTCTTTCGCATGCTAATTTACTATACAATTTGTTCGAGCAAATGGGAAGCAACTTTTGTATTTTCACTCTTATCTATTGCGTGTGGCCATGGCCCCCGCATTTCACTATACCGACTACCGACTACTATGCTACCATATGTACTCCTCTTAGACCCCTCCCGGTCTTTCATTAGCAGGCACCTGACAGAAGCTAAAAGTTCACACATCGTCTATTTAGAGGCAGACAGGCACTTATACGAGATAAATATATATATATGTATATACATGTTTGTGTATGCTTTTGTTCAACTTCATGTATATTGTGAATATAACTACATATATGCATTTCACATATTTAAAAATAAATATAAATAAATTTTTGCGTGCGAGAACAATAATGTGTAACTGTGTGTGTGTGTACAAATAAGTGAATGTATGTAGATTTGACATTTGTGTGAGTGTCAACAAATATGAAGTGAAAACATTTGCGCATGCATATTTTTTATTTTGTGAAATGTCAAGTTTGTCTTTGCACTTGAAGACAATTGCGTGTGGCCCACTGTGCTTGCAGACGACGACGGTCTGCCAATACACACACATACACATACTTATAAGTCTGTTGAATGGCCAAATGTATGTGTACATATGTATGTACATATGTATAATGTTCGTCTCACTGTCTGGCAGGCATCGCATTTTGTTGCTATAGCTGAATGTTTAGCTTTTCATCAAGTACGAAAAACAAAAACAAAACGCTGCCAAATTAAAAGTCGTCACCAACGTCACAAGCTGCCTCTCATCCTCACTACTCCCCCACCCTCCTCTTTACCCCTTGCTAAATCAATCAGTCGCACTGCAGGGGTTTTATATTTTTTTGCGGGGTTTTGAGGAGACTGGCCAGTCACACCACAGTTTGGTTTAATGTTCGTCTTGCCTGTCTCGTCTGCCTGTCAGAATCGGATTTTTCACAAATATTTTCACTTTGACTGCTCCCCGCTATGGTTTTTGTTATTGTACTTGTGTGTGAAAGCTAACTAAAAAAAATTTTTCCATTGTGACGTCGCATCGTCGCAGACACAAAAGAAAAATTAAAGAGCTTAAGAGCGAGAGAGAGTTACACTGTCCGATCAATTTTTGTTGCCGCCATTTCTTCCACATTCCATATGGACATGGACACTGTGTGCAGTCATCTCGCTCATACCCGCTGGCTTTGTTTTACAATCGCATTCGATAAGTTCTTTGTCGCCTGCAATAGTGAGTAATAGCAAAAGGGGAAGTGAGATAGGGGTGGGTGGGATATAAAGCTTTATCGCTTCATTGACTTTGACAATTTGAAATTGCTCGGCTTCAAAGTTCAAAAGTTCCTTTTAAAGGTAGTTGTGTGGCTGCATGTGTGTGTATGTTCTTACATGCATATAATAAAATGGCAACACACACAGACAGACAAAGCGATTGTAATAAATTTGTATGCTGGGGTGAGCACATGTTTATGTGTGTGTCCATTTAGTTTTCTTCGAATCAATTTGCGTTGGTTTCAATTGTGCCAAGCCAATAATAATTGACATAAATGTCTGGCACGAGCAAGAAGGCCGAATGAAATATTCAAAACTGTCTGACATGTTTTCTCTGCATTATTTATTGAATCAGAAATGTGTTGTGCGCTCGCTCGCTCTTCCGTTCTTTTCCGCTGTCTATCCTGTCCATCGCTACTCAAACTGCTGTGCACTGATCGCACAGTGACTGCCAAACTGTGGCAACTTCTCCCCCAAAAACCGCTTGAGAGCAGGAAATTAAATTTAGCTAATGTTTATTTCGTTTAATTAGACAACTGCAAGGCAAATAAAATATTTATGTACACACACAGCCACCCCACCCACCTTACACTTCCAGAGACCAACTATTGAGATTTTCTTTGCTTTTGGTTGTTTCTGCTTTCAACATACTTGAAAACGTTAAACAAGTGTTTTGTTAATGTTTGTTTGCTTAAATCTTTAATGTGTATTGCCAGCAAAACCAGCAAAAACGCCAACAAAAATTCTAAGCAAATACGAAAAATTTTTTCAAGTTTTTCGTTGAGTTTTTGGATGTGTTGAGGATAAAACTGCAAAACTTTTTCAACGAGAGTAACAGAGAAAGTGCGCGCGTTAGCAAGCGAGAGAGACAGAGAGAACGAGCACGGACGCTCAGACGCCTAGTCATTTTCATTTTGGTTGCTCTTGCTAATTTTAAAATAGACAAACAATTTTTTATTTAAATTTACAGCAGAGCAAGTCACAAACACACACATGCAAGTGATGCTGCTGCTCTCAGCCCCCCAGACACATGACTCGATGTTGACGTTGACGCCGCAGTCGCCGTCGACGTCTACATAGCTGTTGCTGCCCTCCTTGTCCCCCTTCCCCTCATGCCTTGGCGGCAGCACTCGGCACTTTTGTGTTTGCGTTAGCGAGTAACTCGGTTGCGTATTTAAATATTTATGTATGTATGTGCCGTATTTATAAATCTCTGTCTGATTATGATAAGCATGATAATGATAATGGTTAGTTGGCACTTTTTGTTGTTGTTGCTGCTGCTGCTGTTGTTGCTGCAGCCCATTAACAACAGCGCTCTGTCAAGTGCATACGCCTTATGTCCCTCTCGTACTCTCGTTCTTACAATTACTCGCCGTTGTTGTTTGCATTTTCATTTTACTTGTATTTGTTTTGCAACAGTTTTTTTTTTTTTTCATTTTCTTTTTGCTTTGTTTCTTTTTTTTTTATTGCAATTGCTTTGCTTTGCGGCTGTGTGCGGCATTTGTCAATTGTTGTGCGTTTTGTAGCATTTAATTGGCATGTTTCGTGCCAATCTACTTAATGAATTTCACGTTGTGCGTTCACTGACCGTTCAATCGATCGATTGACCGATCACACGATTCGATTTCGATTGTCATTGATTTCCAATGTGCGTATATTTATGTCCATGTGTGTGTGAGATCTTAATTAGTCCAGCACTTGCAGCAATCAGGCAGCCTCTTGTTACATTCTGTTTCTGTGAACCACTTGCTTTGCAAAAGCTGTTTGCATTTCCTTTTCTGTCATTCTTCTAACTCACCTGGCTGTCAAACCCCATTTCATTATAGCTTTTCAACTGTATTTGTTTTGTGCTTTATTCGTTTCTCAAACTCGTGTGGTTGTCAAACCCCTTTACACTGGGACTCGTCAACTGTATGTGTGCTTTCACGTGCACAACGGCTGCTAAATATAACACTCACATGTACACACGAACCAACGATCACATTATATATGTAGGTACAATCAATTTTGTTTCGTGTTAATTAATTTTGCCATGTTTTTTTTTTTTTTTTTGTGCTCAGCATGTAGAATTTCTCGTTCGTTTTTGCGGCTTTTTGCAAAAATTCTTGTTGTAAATATTTTAATTGCCTTTGGCTATAACATTTGCAAGTGCAACAGGAACAACAGCAATAATAAGGGGCTTCTTGTTGCCCCATTGCAAAGCCCCAAAGCTCAATGCGTTCATTAAAAAATAATAAAACTAACACGAAAAATTAAAGTGTAATGAGCATTAACATTCACACACAGGGACGAGGAGGAACACAAGCAAATGCCAATAACAATATGTCACGAGTGCTGCATGAAAGTGCGAAAGAGAAAGAGAGTGAACTGGCAGCCATAAATTTGATTAAATAAAGTTTTAGTTGGCGCTTTTTGTGCGCTCACTTCTCGGTTTGCTTGCTGCGCTCTCTCTTTCCTACTATTTGGCACAAGGAATGCGACAAAAACTATGCTAAATGAACAAGCAATAAACCATAAATTTCTTGTCACCGACAACAACAACAAGAACGAGAAGAACGGTTAAACGCTTAGGGCTTTTGCAAGTGTATAACAAGCGAAAGCGGCCAAAGCTATGAGGTGTCCTCTCCACTCTTCTAATGTGGTGTGGTGTGATGTAGTGTGGTGTGGTATGGTGGGTGGTGAGAGAGAGAGGTGAGCTGCAAAAATATTAAGGTGTGCTATGCCGCGCACGTGTAAGCTTGTGTGAGTGAGTTGTCTAGTCTGTGTGTGTGTGCGTGTGTTGTATAAATTTATAAAACTTTTCAGCTGCGCCCGTTGTTGTCTTCTACTGTTGCTGCTTTGGCTGCAGTATGCTCTATGATTGTAAATATGTATGCGTGTGCGTGCGTGTGCGCTGTCCAAAGTGACAAGAGCATTTTTGGTTAGCCAGCGGCGTTGGCGGCTGCGGCAGCGTGGTGAGTAAGGTGTGGTGGGGTGTCTCTGGGGGAAGATGTGGTGTACTTGCCGAATGAATGTAAATGAAATTGCTGTCTGCAATCTTTTTGCGCTTAATTTTCTATAAAGCTGTCAGCTCACAATGAGAAGGCCAATAAACATACATATGAGCATATATTTGCTGGTTAGAGTTACGTATGCGTAAATATTATTTCTACATGCCTAATCATTCGAGTTGAGTGTGTTGACATGCAATGATAAAGACAAAAAAAAAAAGACGCATGTCCGCTTGCCTCGTTAATTCAGCCCGATAAGATTGTGGCTTTATCTACGAGTGTATGTGTGTGTGTGTATATGATGGAGAGTTGAGCATACAAATTTATTGCCATATTAGCCTTTTGCTTATTATTTGTTGCCATCAAAATGTACTTGTTACCTATTGCCTGTGATAAGAGTCGCCATCATCAACTGATAAGAATTTCGGCACATGGCCACACACTTAGCTACAAAACGTCTGTACGTATGTATGAATGTGTGTGTAGCAAAGGTTCAAGATTATGATGCAGTTGAAACTGGACAGCGCCGTGTTGACGTCATCAGTTTGGTGCTCGTAGCCAATGTCACACATTTATCGATATATCTTTGTCAGTGTGTGCACACTGGTCAGTTGATGGTAATCAATTTGATTGGGCGAATTTAACAAGTTGCGTCAGTAAATGATTTGACACAACGAACGTTACGCTATGTTACGTTACGTTAATTGGCCGCTTACGTAGCTGTTGTTGTTGTGCAATGTGACGAAATCACGTATACGCCGTGTGATTCTATTGCATTGCGACACAATTTGTTTCTATGGCCAATTATCATGATTATCATCATCCTCCGAGTCATCCTTTTGTTCAACAACCAATAACTTTTCATTAATTGTACGTATTTAATTGCACATTACAATAATAGCACATAATATATTTGCCCCAGATTTTGTATTTATCTCTCGCTGTTACATTCATTAAAATATGATTTATAATTTCAATTTTGCTTTCATTTTCTTCAATTGGTTTTTTGGTCATTTCTGGAATGTAGGTTTCAAGTCTTTTTTTTCGTGATGTTGTTCTGTGTGTATAAATTTAAGCAAGATTTACGACACATTTAGCATAAATAAATTGACTTAAATTTGATGATATATATATATACATACATCGTACATAAATACTATATATATTTTTGCAACTTGGCGCTGAAATCAAATAATCCAAAACTGGAATCACATAAAACCAACCAAAAAAAAAAAAAAAGCAAACAAATTAACAACAGATAAAAAGGAAAGAAACAAAAAACACGCACACAACACATTGAAGACACTACAAGAAGACCCGAAAAACTCGATCGTCTCGCAATCGAAATCAAAATCGCCTTGTATACTATACTATATAGTAACCATATTTTATTGAGTGTAAAAGACTAATTAAAATGCCACAAAAAGCCATTTTTGTTAATGTTAATTGTTGATGTGTTTTTCTTGAGTTCAATGATATTATAGTTTTCAATTGCGCTCCCAGTTCACGTCCCCCAGTTCACAACGCCCTCGCTCTCCGATAACCCCATTTCGATATATCTTTGCCTATCTCTGTCTTGCTCTCTCTCTCTCTCTCTCTGTCAATTGCTATTGGAATTGTTGTAACCTTTTTTTGCTGTGTGTTTTACATAAAACTATATATATATTTATATATATATATATATATATATATATACATATCTGTGATTTGTTGCTTTGCTGCATTTCGGGATTGAAATCGATAAACGATAACAACACGCATATTCAGCCAGCGATATTGCGAATGAGAGCGACGGAGAATCAAAGGAGCTTTTGCCACACGATTTTAGCACGCCCATCATTTATTACGGCGATGCGAGTGTAAACATCGGGCAACCGTTTGAGATCCTTTGCGTAATACCAATTAGCGAGAAGATCCATTGGCTGCGCAATAATGAGTCGATAACTCGACACAATTTCCGACATGGCCATGACGATCATTCGTATCAGTTATCGGAATCAGCCATCGAAGGTGAGTATTTACCTGAGAACGCAACCGAACAGAACAACAAATCTCATCACCCACCACAACGAATCGCAGGGGAGTCGCACAAGATCGAGGCGCAGCTGAAGGTGCGACATGCGTTGAAGGTGCACGAGGGACGCTATCAGTGCAACAACAATCGCCGTCATGGCAATGGCTTCCATATGCTGCGCGTGAACAGCAAGGAGTCGCTAAGTTCGACGGAAAGTGGCGGTGGCTATCAAACGATTGATGAGATGACGCCCAGTTCACCAAACGATGTCTTCACCAAGACGTGGAAGGAGCAACAAATGCCGCACAATCCGCACAACAATCGGCAACCAGCACAACAACAACAACAACAACATTATTTCTATGGTGGAGTTGGAAATGTGTCGTATAACGAATTCACCACACAGTGGTACAACACTCCAGCTAGTGGTGGTCAAGACGGAGGAGCGATTCATCGCAAATATTCGGCAACGCCGCCCTTTATTCCACCACCCCGATTGGAGGAACATACGGTGGCGCCACCAGAGACACCCATCATACTGTACAATCAAACACTGCTCAACACTGCCACAGATGATGCTGCTGGAGCGTCGTCGTCATCACCGTCATCATCATCATCGGCCAGCGCGACAATAACAACCACACCGCATCATCGCACGCATCATAAACAGCAACAGTTGCAAAAGCAGTCGCAGCACATACTAAACGCTTATCAACTGCCAGTGCCGCCGCAGCATTCCGTGCATCGCAATGAGAAATATCAGACGTATTCGCCGCAATTTGTGCCGTCAACAGCTATAGGTGGCGACACCGTTACGTCGGCGACCACATTACTCACCACGGCCCACAACAACAACAACAACAACTATGGGCAAATGCAGCAGCAGCCCAAGATGCTCTTGCCTATTCAGAAGGGTGAGCCACATACACATACACACACACACCCACACCCACCCACATGCATTCATACTACACACACATGCTTAACAACATACGAACATGCATTCCAACAGTCACACATACTCACACATAATACAGCAACATTTATATCAGCATTTCACTTAGCTCACTTTTTCTCCCTCTTGTTGTTGTTTTGTTCAATCTCCTCTCCCGCGTACAACAACAACTTCACACATTCCGTTCGTTCGCTCGCATTTAAATCACTTTTGTCAAATTATTTGTCTAAGCCTCGCTCTCGCTCTCTATTTTGCTCGTACTCGATCTCTCTCTCGCCCGCTCGCTCGCTGTCCTCTCTCGCCGCTCTCCTTACGTTTTTGCGCTAGAATTAGAAAACATCGATAACAAAACCTAGCACGTCTTCATCGCTCGCTCTCAAACCACACATCGCCATCGATAGATTGTAATTTGGTGTTGTTGGCTTTATATTATAGTATACGTTAATCGCTAGCTCGCTCGCTCGATGACTCTCAATTCGTAAGCTCGTTCAAACACACACACACACGCACACGCATACTTTTATACACAGTCAAACTTTATGTTTCGCTCTTCGTTTGTTGTTGTTGCTTGACAAATTGTTTTTGTTTTTCTTTGTCCTTTGTCTACTCGCTTATGTATGTATGTGTAATAATTTTTGATTTCATTTATATGCCGCTATAGTTGTTGCTGTTGTTGTTCTTGTTATTGCTGTTGTTGTTTGTTATTCTCAGTTCGATTTCAATGTTTTAGTTGTTTGCCTTAGTTTTTGTCTTTATTTTTCTACGAACACACTGCTGTCAGGTGCACAGCTCAGTTCAGCTCAGCGCTCTTCAATTTGATTGATTGGCCGCCATTTTGGTGACGCATATTAAATTCGATTGTAATTTCGAATTGGCGATAAGACGCTAGCCTTGTTGTTTTGCCCCCAAAATGAAAATGTTTATGAAAAGCAACATCAAGCTAAACATCTCTTCATACATATTGCTCTCTCACCTCTCTCTTTGTTTGTGCCGTCGATAAGTAAACAGCTGATAACACATGCATTGTGTGGCCTACTATTGCATTATATGCTATCGGTTATCGGCTAACGGCCATCGACTATCGCTTTCGCTTTAGTTTCCTTTTGCTTTTTCTTACATACTGTATCAATATCAATAAATGTTTAATAAATAATATTCTGCATTTAGATATCAACAAGAAAATTACAGCTAACTTTACATAAAATAAACATACAAATTAATTATTGTAATTACCAATTAACTAATTATATGCATACTTACTATAAAAAATTAAATTATACATGCCGCGTAAATGAAAATTTATTTGATTTCAGTCCAAGTTTTAAAAATACATATTACAAAACAAACCAAATATACATATATGTTTATCATTAAACGTAAGCATTTACATACATACATATACAATACGTAGTACTGTGTGTGTGTAACATTGTTGCCCTCTTCAGTTGCACTTGTTACGATAACGATATCGATAACATTTACGATTACAAATGAGTTTATTTATTTATTTTTTTTTTCAGTTTTTTTTTGTGGTTTTCAGTTTTATTTGATTAAGTAGAGTAGAGTACATTATTTAAAGTCTACTCTGCCATGAATACTACAAAATATGTATTGACATTTCTCAGCTCAACGTACCTGCGACACCGTCCTTAACCCCCTTCCGCCCCCTTCGTTGCCACCTCTCATAAATTAGGCGCTCGCCTTCTCAAATTTATCTACAATATATTATACTATTCCATATATATATCAATATATGTATTTTATTATAAGAACTTTATCTTGACACGTTATTTTTTTATTTTATTCGTCTAATTATTAGTCATACAAGTTTATTTAAGCATTTATTTATGTAAACGTTGTATCCTCTATCTCCTGCCCCCGGTTTTTTTTGATACGATACAATATTTGTATAATATTTTAATGTATATTCGTTGAATAAATATTAGCACACATTCTAATGATACATTTTTCCTCCCATCTCTGCATTTCTCAGGGCCAGATTCGTTGGTGCCAAAATATGACGACGTGGAGCAGCAAATGGTATTTTATAGTATACGATCGCATCTTGTGCTCAGCTGTGAGGTAAAAAATGGGAATCACAGTGATCTCATATGGTAAGTAATCATTGCCTTCAGCACCCTCTCTATTCTTTATCCCCCAATATAGAGACAGCAATGTAGCACCTTGAACTGGGTCCTTTCATGCGATGTGATGGGACAGCAAGCATACTACATAGTTGGCAGTTATAAGAGCAATCATTTTAATATGGCACAGCTAAGCACTTTTGCTTAATTATGTTGGCCCCCACACCCCCTCCCCCCCCCTGCTCTGTCCTGGCCATTGCCACCCCTTTCACTTGACTGACGTAACCTGGAGAGAGCACAGCGAGAGTGTGAGCGAGAGCGTGAGGGTGCTAAAAAGTGGCCGACTTTCCTGCTTGCCTAGCTAACCTAGGAGTGGGCTTTTTCCGACTCTACTTTTCTCCCTCTCTCTCTCACACACACTCTCTCTCTCTCTGTCTTGCTCTCAGTGTGGGCACCTCGTAATGGTAATGACACTTTGTGTCGGTCCTCTGGTCGCCTCTGCCATTGCGTGCCTCATGTTGAATTAGTCCTGAATAATTGGCACCAAACTTCCTAAAGAAGAAGGGCCCCCGCAATTTGCTTAACAAGACGACTAAGAACATTGTTCTATATGCTTTATAACAAGTCGATGAACAACAAGTTCTGTGGTTGCAAATTTTAACTACGCTTTATGTCAAATATAAAGATATCTTCGACATTAACACCTAATGATAACGACGAAACAATTTCAAAGGCAGTTTATCGAAACACACAAGAACAGCGATAATATAAGTTCAAAGTTTAGGAAATCTATTCTCCGATAAATTTCAATATTTAGTATTTGATATAATTAAACAATTGTCACTTTAAATTTTATCCCATCATTTATAAAACTACTTTCAAATATTGTTCAACTAATGTTTTTTTTTATTAATATTTGCATTTGTAGGAAAAAGAACGACACTTTGGTGAATGATGTGAAAACCCTGAGAGGCCGCTTTAGACTTATCAAGGATGAAGGAAAGTTCGTGATTGACAAGGCGGAAGTTAGCGACGATGGTCGTTACAGTTGTGAATTGAATGGCGTGTCCAAGAATATAACGGCGATTGGTAAGAAACCTTAAAATTAAGCAAATCCATCGAATACATGTTACTGAAAGTACTCTAATAAAAAGTAAAAGTACTTTAATTTCCAAAACAAAGAACTAAAATTCACTTATTTAAATATCTAATTTTCAACACTAAATCCAAAATAATGACAACCATTAATAATAATAATTTAAAACATGATAATTTAACAAATGTTTCTATTTATAGCTAAAGTGCTTGTCCGAGTGCCTTCAAATCACGGTGTTGTGGAGGGTGAGAAATTGACAATCCCGTGCACAGTGGTCGGTAGTCAACCTATATTGTCATGGAGCTTTGGTAAATATTAGTATAAGCAAGAGCTAAGATGAAGGTGGGCGGATCAAACTAAATTTGATATTTATTTTGCAGGCAATTACACAAATGTAACAGCGAGCACAGGTCGTTATATACTGAAAAAGATGAAAGTGCTAATGTCGAGAATGCAATTCTAATCATTGAGAATGTTACTCTGGACGACAGAGGCGATTACAAGTGCTCAGGCCACAATGCGTTCCCTGAACCTGCCTCCGATGTTACAACTGTTCGTGTTAAGGGTATGACTTGAGATTGGCAAACAATTATTATGGATTATTATTAATTATGCAAATATGATGATTGCAGGCAAATTCGCTGCCTTGTGGCCTTTCCTGGGCATCTGTGCTGAGGTGCTGATTCTTTGTTTGATCATTCTCATCTATGAGAAGCGACGCAACAAGAGTGAACTGGAGGAAAGTGATACTGATCCCCAAGAACAGTAAGTTTGCCAACCACCAACAGAACCAGAACCAGAACAACAACCACAACAACAGCCAGAACACAAGAAATCATCAACAACCAACAACAAACAACAACAAGAACCTTTTACAACAACCACCAACAACAAGAACAAGCAGTTCACAAACAACAACAACAAAAAACAACACCAAATCTTGTTAAACAACATTTAAAACGCAGCAGAAAATTTACATTTTAGTTAATAAACTGCAAATTAAAGACGTTTGAAGCTGCATTCGCAGACAAACACACAACACTCATACACACACACACACACACACACAGACACACTTGCGACGTACTTACACACACACACACACACATACACACACATGGACACAACAACAGCAGCAGCGACAAATTTAGCAAAATTCTTCTAGTTAACAATTTATAAATTACAAATTAAGCAACAAGACAAAATGCACAATTTGATTTTGTTTTGTTGTTTTCGCCTCGTTTGTTGTGGCACAACAAATCACACTTACACACCCACACACACAAACCCGTTCGTATCCCAACAAATTAGTGCAAAAAATTGAATGTTTCTTTTATCGTTTTCTCTGTATCATACTTAACCCAACACGTTTGTATGTATGTATGTATGTAATGTGTGTGCACATGAATTAAATATGATTTAGTGAAGCGTTTTGCGTGCCGCAACAAGCGAAAATTTGAAAACGATAAAAAGCTTATAGCTATAATTTATTTTTTAATTTTGCTGCCCACACAAAACATAACATTAAAAACAAAACAATTTACTTTGTAACTTTACTTTCGATGTGTGCTAAACCAAGAAAAACAAAACACAATTATTGCTTTAATATTGACAAGCACACACACACACACACCAACACACAAACCCCCAAATACTGAGCGTAGTTTTATAGCCATATAAATACTATATAATTATACAATATCTATATATACAATTTATATATAAATATGCCTTATGATTTTATGTGCAAAAAAAAAAAAGTTTAAAATTTTGTTTGCTGCGCCTGTTTTCTGTTGCTTAACTTTCACACACACACACATACACCGACACCAACACCAACACCAACACACACAGACATACACAATTTCCCTTATGATTTACAACGAGTGCATTATTAAGATTGAAAGTGAAATGTTATGAACTTTGTTTTAAGTACTTATTGTTTAATTCTAATTTAAAACAAACCCAATATACAAAAACAAACAACAAACAACATGATTAGCATCGAGAGATCGAGTTTTGCCTTCAAAGAAAACAATACACACAAAGTTTATCAAACTATTCTATTCTATCGTTACTTATGTATATTATTATTATGACTATCTAAGCTTAAAGTTGGCAATAAATTTGGTTAAATAACAATAACACACAATACGACAACAACAACAACAACAAACCTTCTCACATACTCGGCTACGCCAGGAAAGCCATTTTTCTTTTCTTTTGATTTTCTTTTATTTTTTGCAGTTTGCAGTTTTTATCTTTTTTTTTTAATATTTGTAGTGCCTTCTCCTCTCCGCTCCGCCCCCCTCCCTATACACTTAATTAGTTTGTACACACGGAAAAGTATTTGTTTTCTTTGCGCACTTTCTATTTTTGATTTCTTTCAGTTACAATTCCAGTTTCCATTTTATGATTTGCTCCTTTTTTTTAAGTATAGTTTTGTGAATAATTCTTATGATTATTACCATATTGTTATTATGATTACAAATTACAAACAATTATAATTTTTCCGTCTATAAATATAACCTAATTTTAAATGCAGAACCTTTGTGCTATTTTATCCAAAATTATTATTTTGTGCGTTTTGAGATGGATTTCAAAAAAAAAAAAAAAAAAAAACCCAATGTAAATTAAAAAAAAAAAAAGAAAACAAACACATTGCATTTTTAATGTCTCCTCTGTATGTATTTATTTTTGTATTTGTATTTGTAGTATCGCTGTATGTGAAAGTATTTCTGTGCGTTTATTTGATTTGCTGAAATCGTAGCTATATAAATATATAATATATGCGTTATAGAGATCGTTCTCCCAACTACACAAAACACAAAGAACCAAAGCAAAAAAAAAATAAAACCCAAAAGTGTATATTTAACAGTATTAACTTACAACTGCAGATATGCCCAAGATATAATAATATGATGGGGATTCGGAACCATCTCTATGTGTCCATGTGTGCTAAGCGCTTCCTTTTTCAGTTTTGCTTTTCGTAATCGTCGAATTCGTAGTGCCAATAAATTGCGTAGCTAATATTCATGAAAAGCTAATCAAATTGTATTTCATTCTTTTCTTATTTTCTTTCCTCCCTCCACAAAATAAAAAAACAAAAAAAATGCAAAAAAAAACTAATTAAAAAAAAACAAAAACCATAAAATTCGTAACTAACAATTGTCGCAAATTGTAATGCCGTAGTTGATAAAATTCGCAATAAGTAAATAATTAATGCATAAGTAAATAGGAACAAAACAAATAACCATAGAAACCGCCTGCAGCTTGATTGATTGATTGATTGACATATTGGTTTATCGATTGTTGTCGCTATCGCTCGCTATCGTTGCCCCCCACCCACCAGTAAATGCAAAAATCGATTCAATTCCACCTCTAAACCAAACGAAAGTGTGCCCAGCGTTCAGCAAATATGCAACCGAACAAAATAAAAACAAAAACCAACTATAACTAAAACCATAACCATAATTATATTTATATTATTATATACTAGACTATGTTATATTACTATTAACAACAGCCACAACAAGTAGTCTAATGTTTGTACCAACAAAAAAAAAAAAAAAAAAAAAAACAAGTCGGACAACAATTAGAACATTTTCAATTTGTTCGTTTTTTTTATTCAATTATCTTGAAATTATTTATAATTTTTCTTTCATTGCTCATGTTTGTATCCGTACTTGAGATTTAACTAATTGATTAATTGATTGCTGCCCACCTTTTTCCCTACGTTTTGCATTTGGATTTTGATTTGTTTTCAAAACTTTAGCAATCTTAAGTCGATAAGTTTTCTAGTGCCACTTGAATCAATCTCTTGACTCATCCGATTTTGCAATTTGTTGTTTCTATTGCAGGAAAAAGAAAAGGAGAAATTATGATTAAAATTCCTAAAGACAGCCTAAAAACGAAAAGAAAAAAATAAATAAAAAATGAAAGCATTATATTATATACATAATATACACATACAACTAGCAAAATGAGTGTTGTCACAAAAGATCCAAGCCCCCTTCCCTATCTCTCTCACACACTCTATCTCTCTCTCTATCTGAAATATCCCAAACAAAAAAACAAATATCCTGGCTGGAGGACCTATATCCAAAAAAAAAAAAAAAACAAAGAAAAATTACTCCCAAGATACCCCAAGAATTGTCTGCGAATATTGTTTAGTAAAATTGTATTTTATTATAAAAGAAAAAACCAGATTAATATTAAACAAAGGATGGAAAATTAACATTAACAAATGAAAGTGATAGCAGTTAAATGAACACTAAAAAATAAAAACAAAATCGGAACACTAGTAATTAAATATATAAAATAACAAATAAAAAAAGAAACCAAAACAAAACTAAACGATGAATGGGATCCACGAAGTTGGCACGACGATGTTGATGACGATGATAACACGATGATGGTCCAGAACCCAACACCGAATCCGCAGTACTCTTAATACAACAACAACTATTAAAGATGTATCACGCCCCCTTCCCCCAGTCCCAAATGCAGTTACTCACACCTGCATACATACATACAATACATACAATAATACATACATATATTAACACATACATACATGTGTGTGTACGTAGGTTGAATCGCCATCTTAAAAGAAATGTTGTACATAACCTAACAAGTTTATTGTTTACATCTAGAAAACCAACAAAGAAAACAAAAAAGTAAAAAGAAAAAAAACGTCGAGGGTTCTCCGTCTTCAATTTCGCGTATTTATTTATATATGGGATTTTCATTTGTAGCTAGTTTTCTTCGGGGTGTGTTTAAGTTCAAGTTTCTTGGGTGCGATCAAGTGAAAATACTTCTCAAATCTTCAAGAAATTAAAGTACGAACATAACAAGAGATAAAAGAACAACCAAAACAAAATGAAAATTTAAATGAAGAAAAGAAAAAAACAAACAAACAAAAAACCAAAAAAACTGTTGAAAGAGAAAAATGTTAAAATTTGTTTATTAATATTAGTTAATAAAAATAAAGAACTTTTTAAACAATTAAGTAGCGCGTTATGAGTATATTTTAATAACGAAACCAAATAAAAGAGAAAAACAAAATACAAATCAAATAATATGAAATGATAATGATAATGATAATGATGAAAATGAATATGGTAAAAATTGAACGTTTAAGAAGACGAAGAATAACAACAACAACTACATTGTAAATTTGCATAATTTTAAACAAATTGCGTACTGCCAAAACTTGTAAAGTTCAGTACTATTTGCTTACTTTTACTATGAAATATGATTATTATAATTATGTTATGTATGATTACGACATTATGACGACTTTGCCTCATTTTTGCAAAAACAAAAAACAAAAACTAAAAGTAAAAAGTAAAAACAAACAGAAACAAACAAGCAAATCAAAAAGTAAAATACAAACAAAACCACTGTTAAATAATTAATTAATTGATTTATGTTAGTTGTTAAACCTTTTGGTTGTATATGTATGTGTGTGTATAAAGAAAACCAAGTTAAAATACTAAAGCGGTCTTCAATTTTCAACAAAAACAAAAACCAAAAACAAAAACATAAACAAAACGTATACTTAATCTGATTCTGAATATCCTTAGTTGACTTTTCAAAACTTCTCATATTAGATTTCTGTTTTTCACTTTTTTGCCGCCACCAAAGCTTTAAATATTTATATATATATAGTAAACTGTGTTCTCAGTAAAAACAAAATAAATACAAAATAAATAAATGAATAATGAGGATAAATTATTATGTTGACATGTGCTTAAAACAACATGAGACATTTGTATAGTAAACTAATAAACTAATAAATAAAATCATAAATAATATAAATAACCGTTCTTGTTATATACGAAAACAAAACAAATGGAAAACTAATGCAGAAAATGCAAAAAAACTGAATCATCGTGTGTGTATGTTCGATATCGATACATATAAAAACCATATATACATACATGGATATATATATATATATATATATATATATATACATTATATATATGGAGATATTTAGAAACAATTAAATAGCCTAGCAAAAGATACTTTGAAACCGTCGTAATCGTAACACTCTCGATTGATCAATAACAAGTGATCGATATTGATATCGAAATCGAAATGAGCAAAATCTAGGGTTTTTTGTGCATAAGTTTTTTATTGTACAGTTTGTGGCTTATTTGTGTAACGACTATTTGTGACTATATATAATATATAGATCTACATAATTATTATGTGTATTGTATACAGCAGACAAATTATTTATTTACGCCCCCAAAAAACAACTTTCTCTAACTCCTCCCACTCTCACACACACACACATACTCGCAAACACTTCGACAGACGTACGTACATACACATGTGTACTATATGACACACATTCACACACACACACACACACACACACATACATGTAACCTCTTGAACTGAATAAGTGAGCCCACGTTGCGTATACACACACACAAACACACACCAACAGGAAGAAGAACAGCTACGATACCTATTTACTGCTATAATGTATGACGTAATGTTACCCACAAACAATAACAACAACAACAACAACAAGAACGACTATTGAACATACTACAAAATAACAACAACTTTAAACACTCGTCAACTATTGCTATATACTACAAACAAAATGAAAAACCAAAAAAAGAAAGAAATACTATACATTATATATACACTTATATACAACAAGTACATACGCAGTATTGTATGTTTTTTTATGTACAGTAAAAACGACAACAACAACAACAAAAACAAGAACAAAGCCTGACAAAACAAATCGTGTATCCTATAAATCCTCAGTATATATTTATTTATGCCTTTCTTTTCGATTGTTTATATTATGATATGTATGTATTATGATTATTATCGATAACAAAACCAAATACCAAAAACCAACAACAACAACAACAACAACAACTGGCACACAATTTTACTCTCCCGCGTTAAGCGCTTCATGAAAAACAAAATTATAAGTAAGCGAATCTAACATAATATTATATTTAGATATATAGATATATCTATATATATAAACGTATGTGTATATATGCGATATACATAAATATTATTAATGATAACAGGTAATTTTAATTAGCTTTAAGCCACGTTACAACCAATTTGGAACCATTCAAGCAACTCCAACTACAGATGTATATTTCATCATGTAGTCTCAAAAATCACCACAAATGTTTCACCTTTACGATCATTTCAGTTGCAACACTCAAAAAAAGCTAACAAACAAACATAAATCCAAGAATAAACACACAAAATTAGTTACACGATAATAACGAATGAATGATCGATAATGATCAAAGATCGAATATCGATTGCAAGTCACACGTTTTACCTCAATTAATTGGTATTCGTGTTAATCCCCCGCTCCCTAAGCAACTCCAGTGCCTAAAGATGTGCACTTTTGTCATAGTTATCGATGTCGATATGTTGTGTATCGATTAAATTTGTCGTCGTTACGTTGTTTCCGTTGTCCTCTTAATGTCCTCGTAACTCTTTGTAGTGTAAAGTTAGCCTAACAAAATGAAATTGCCTTAGGGTTTCAGTAGAATAACAAGAAGAAGAACAACAATTTGCTAATTGTAATGCAAGAAAACAAACTCTCCAAATCGAAAGTATTCTCCTGATTGATTTTGTAGAAGCAAACGTCGTGGAAACGTGTGACTTGCTCTCTGACATACTAGGCGTATAATCAATTTGTATGAAATACTCTATAATCCAGTTATAACTACGGGTAAATCATTTATAATAAAAAAACAAAACAAGAAACAGCAAACCAATTATATAGATTATACAATGAGATCCCGTAAGACAGCCAAAAATAGATAAAAAAAAAAGTGTTTTTTATTTTAAATTGAACAATGAAATTGATAGAAGAGAAATGAAAAGCAAATCAATCAAGTGCCCACATATTAAGAAAAAAAACAAAAACAAAAAAAACAATTAATCATTCGATAGCTAGCCGAAAGAAAATACCAACACCAATATCGGACGAAAAGTTTTTATCTATTTTTGGTTATCGATATACGATATTCTGGCAGCATGTGAAATCCAGGCGTCTTCAAACTGTATTTAATTGCTACATAACATCAAATGAACTATGAACTATTTAAACTATGATTTTTTAGCAATTTATATAGACATAGTAATACTACTATATATGGAAAGATGGAAGAAGGGATGTAGAGCAAATGTTTAAACAAATCACAAGTCAACAGGGCACAGCGCTTCTTTAACTATTAAAAAAAATATTCATTTCGATGAGCAACTTTTTTAAAACCAACGCTAAACTTAACTAAACTAACTATAAACTAAACCAAAAACCACAAAAAAAACTAAAATACTATAAATATGGAAAATGCAAACTTTTTAAACTAATATTGAATTGAACCCAACAAAGTGTTCATTAAACTAAAAGCAACAACAAAATGATTACATATATATACATATACATATACAATATTAACGTATATGTGTGTATTCTACACGACATTTTGTATGGCTAATGGCATTAAAAAATAAATAAAATAAAACAACAACTTAGCTATGTAATTTAATGTAAAGAGTTTAATAAATTGAACACAACCAAACAACTACACTAACAACACATAATAAATTACAAAACATAAATATACATCATATACATGCATACATAAAATAACATAAATTAATAACGAAACAAAACAAAAGAGAAAAAAAAAACAGTATAATACCCATTCATCAAATTTCTAAACATAACGATTTAACGAATTTCATGGAAAACTGCGCTCCTTACGCCTCTCCACTAATCTACCGATATTTCTATCGATATACATATATTTATACTACATACATATATACATAAACATATACAAATACATCTATATATAAAGATATATATATATATAGGAAACATACATACTACACTTGTTTTTAGCACTTGAATATGCATTACAGCTGTCAAACTATCGAGTGTACTATCGATAAAAGTAAAGACTAAATTTACGAATTGTGCAAAATTAAAATTAACAATGTAGTATTAAAACCACAAATTCATAATTCTTTTTTGAAAATTCTAAAATATTTACAATTTCTGTTTCTTTTCCTCTATCAAAATATCGTTTTAATTAAACACTAATTTTTAAACACATCGATGGTTTGAAAGCTTTAATTTGTTAATTTTATTTGTTTTATTTAACAACAACAAAATGCATTACTAACCCACATACACACATGCCATGCATTCACATATGTATGTACAGAGTGTTGAAATGAGGACAACAAAGAAGGGATAGATACAAAAGGAAATCCGAACAGAAGAACGCAAAGCAAAATGTCGTCACTAGAGTAACTAAATAAATTATAGAATCCAACACACACACACTCACACACACACACACACACACACACACGCAACAAATACACGCATACTTAATGCCATATTTCCGGAAACAAGCAGAACTTGAAGAAGAAGAAGACGAAAAGAACCCAGTTTATAACTAAGTACTATATGAAATCAAATCGCAATCCACACGAGCGTTAGTGCAGTAATAAAAACAATTGTATTATATCTAAGATTTCCACATCCCCTCTCTCCGAAACCAACAACAACAAACTCCGCAAACAGAACATAAAACTAAAAGATCTAAAATAATAAGAACACAAGGTTAATTAAATCTAAAAACAAAACATTATATATATATTATTATATATATGAAAATATATATATATACGGCTATTTATTAAGGTGATTGCGACTTTCAGCTAAAACTAAATTAGTAATTGTAACATTAATAAAAATTAAAAATAAAACAAAACAAAAAACAAACAAAAAAAAAAAACAAGAAAAAAACAAAACCAAAAATATTTTAAAAGCAAGCGCTTAAATTGTACATTTTTACAAGGCAACTGTACATTTAGCGCCCACGGCATAAAAAAAAATAAAATTTAAAATCTAAAAACAAAAAAGAAACTACAAAAACAATTGAGTTAAAAAGGCACAGCAAAATATATATAAAAAAAAATAATAAATAAATGAGAAAAATGAAGTGGAAGAAGAAGCAACATGTGGATCGCCAGAGAGACCGATATGTTGCTTAGCCAGAATGGAAATGAGTTTATTAAATATACATTTAAAAATTCATAAATAAAAAGAAGAAAAAAAAAAACAAAAACTAAAAAGAAACCCAATTCGTTGCATAATATTTAAAACGAAGGTAGTATTAACTCGATTGCCTAATTCTAATATTAAAAACAAAAACAAAAACTATATAAAAAACATTAAAATTAACAGGTAAAATAATAATGAATGAAAACCAAAAAAAAAAAAAAAAAAAAACACGAACAACAAAAATGTTATTATACTTATTATACCGATTAAAATGAAAACAAAACAAATTAAAATAAAAATTTTATTTAGATTAACATTTTTTGCACTCTAAAATTTCTCCCCACGCACAGTTCACAGCGAAAAAAGGTAAGTAAGGTTTGGCATATCTATGGTAAACTAACCTGATAAGCTACATTTCGTCCAAATGCTAATGTATTTTCCAAGAACACATTTCCAAAATCGCAAGGACCAACTCTATCAATAGCACCCGCAAGGATCAGACAGGATATGGCCAAGATATTCGCTATTTTATGTATACAAAAAAGACCTTGTAACTTGGCTACTTGCAGGATATTCGTCGTTTTTAGTATGCCAATCAGCTTGAAGCTATATATACGGATACGGCGTATTTTTCGAAGTTTTGACCATTAAAAAGGTTTCTATACTCACCCTTTAAAAAAATGAAAGGCGAAATAATTAAATTTTTATAGCATACTTTGAGGGTGCGTACAGGATCTTTTTTCGAAAACAAGCTATATCTTGGGCATATCCTGCCACATTTTCAAAGGTCACTTATTACTAGGATCGCAAGAACCAACTGTATCGATTGGCATCAAAAAAAATATAGGGTCATCTAAGGATCCAACACTTGTAATTTTTTGGTCCGCGGCCTAAGAGGAATGGACTAAATTTGCAAATCGCAGGATAACCCAGGAACTACAAGGACGATTTAAATGTCTCTTGGCAGGATAATACCGATCATCAAGAACTTTCGTTTGACCCAAGACTCGCAGGGATCAGACAGGTTATGACCGAGCTATTCCCTATTTTCTGTAAACAAAAAAAGTCCTTATAACTTGGCTGCTCGCAGGATTTTCGTCCTTTTTAGTATGCCAAGCGGCTTATATTGATAAAAGCTCTCTGTGTGCCAAAGGATATCGTGATCGTTCTTTAAATGGCCGAGATACGGCGGATTTTTCAAATTCTTGGAAAATTTTCTATTCCAACCCCTTAAAAAATTTTAAAGTGTATTTTTTTGGAAAGATAATGAAAATCCGTGAATGTAAATAGATAGTGTTGGTTACTGTGATGACAAAACGAAAGGTCCCCGCCAGATCCTTAAAGATTTGTCCGAGTTTTAGCTCGAAAACGATTAATCAGGCCACATCTTTGGTGACTTTGTGTGCTCGAAATACCTTTATGTATTATTCACACATTGTATGGGGTGTAATCAGTTTATTATTTAATTGCACGAGCAAAAATTCCAACTAAAGTAGGCTGCACTTGTGATAACCGGAATTGGCGTCATAAATCAAGGTCTTAGGCTGTAGGTTTGTGAGTGAAAAGCTTTTACGTAATAATAATAATTTTGCTTTATTTAAAAACGTCACTACAAAGTTGTTGCATCATGGTTAAGTATAGTCGTATTTGATTCAGATAACACGCAAGTCTATTTCATTTCTAGGTAGGTTTGTTTAAAATGTGCTACACGCATAGCTCATAAGTAGTCATCATATCATATCATATCGTTATCGTTATCAGTGAACAGCGAAAAGGTACTAAAGAAATATATATTGTTTTTCTTTTTGGCTGCTGTTGCGATAGCTGCATTATAGGTTAACGAGGTTCGCTTTGGGTATCTTATCTTATCAAGCTGTTAAGCTCTTGACAGCAATGTGTTTCTTGAGATGTTTGTAGTCCACGTTTCAAGATAGATAATACCACACATACATATATACTTAGGTCTTATTAGCTGTACCACTACAATAGTAATAATAATAATAATTATACAAATACATATATATGTTATAATATAGGGAGGGATAGCGCAGGGGTAAAAGTGATAACAATATTAAATTATGCACATTAAAATAAATATGTAAATATTAGATAAGTGTATGTATATATATATTCAAAAGGACAATTGGCTTAAACAATTAAAAACGATTCGCTTCCGTTGGCTGGTTGGCTGGCTTTATGCATATTCTCACTGCTGACCATTCGATTGTATTGCGTTGTCATTGGAGGTGCGAGGTGCTTGCAACAGATCCGTATACTGCAGCAGTGCTTCGCGCAGCGATCGCGACACCTCCGGCGACGTGGTTGTGGTGCAGTCCACCAGATAAGGATACAGTCCTATGAGCAGATCCCAGGCGGGCTTATTGACTGCAAAGCCAAACAGAAAGTTATCGATTTTGAAGGTTTTTGGATGAAGCTTACTTACCTTTGGATGCTGGCGCCTTCTTCATGGACACCACTAGCGTTGCGATTGCCTTAAGCACAAAAGATATTTCCGACAGCCTGAATCTGTAGAAATACATTAAATTCAAGTTGAAATGCCTTTTCTATTTACCATTTCAGACTCACCTGGGCAGCGGACACTTGCCACTCTGGCGTTCGTCATCATTGAACCGCTTGAGCACCTCCTGGAAGCGATGCAGCAACGCAGTGACCGCCAAGCGGCCGGCAAAGTCCTTGCTGACATTGCCGCCGGCGCCAGCAGCAGTTAGTAGATTAGCATTAAGGCGATTATTGTTGCTGGCTGTGACGCTGGTCTGATCCTCCAGAAGTGAGAACTGCAGCAACGTTTCAAAACAAGTTTTGGCAAAGATTTCGCGCAACTTCCAATCCGATTCATAGCAGATGTTGCTGTCGGACGCCGAGTGTATGGAGCCCTTGTTAAGCAGCACCACAATTTGCATAATAAACTGATGCGGCATTTCGTGAGCAAACGGCAACACTTCGTCGCGTAGCAACTCAATCACTTGGCAATCAATGGTCTCATCTAGCACAATCTCCTCTAGGCCGCGATCCTCGATGGTGCACACGCTGACGGGAAACAGAAACTTGTCCAATGTGTCAGCCAAATCATCCCAAAGACTGTTGAAATGCTGAGGCTTCACTCGCGCCACCTTCAAGCCCGTGTGCAGCACACTGATTAGACTCGAGATTGCCAGCTTCCAGGTGCTCGACGACAGACACTTGTACTTCATCGCTAGCGGAGTGCGCAACGCCTTGACAATATCGTGCAGTATCTGCTCCTGCACCACCGATTCCTCGGTGGCAGTGCTCTGATACAACTTGACGCAAATACTGATGGACTTCTCGCCGAATGGAATGTAATTCATGCTGACCACCTCTATGGATGCATTGTTGGCATAATGAGCACTCGGTTTGCCATACTTGTTGTGCTCGACGCTCTGCTGAAAAGTGGGCGGTGCACAGGCAAACTTGCTGAAGATCAGCAACTGGCGAAAGATGGCGGGTATCAATTGGCGTATGCTGGGGTCCGAATCTGCTCGCGTTGCCTCTTTTTGTATCAGCTCCATGCACTCCAATATACCATCATGCAGTGGCGTCAGCAACGTATCGGACACCGTGGACATAATGTAAGGAACCGCATCCGTTTGCACGGGAATGCAAACTGCATTCGTTAGCACCGTGCAGAACTTGTCAAAGTCGGAGGCACTGAATCTGCAAGAGCAATATAATGATTAACAATTAAATGTGGGACCTGAGAGGTGTGCAGTCGCACCTGACTTGAATGTGCTGGAAGATAGCAGGGAAGATTTGTATGAGCGCCGTGAGAAAAGCTTGACTGGGAATGTAAAAGTCTTCTTGGCTGTCGCCAGCGGTGCCACCAGAAGACAGTTGTCTTGATGTCGCCGACATCTTAGTGCTCTCCATGCCAATGCTTAGCCAAATGTTCCAGGCAATCTAAAACGATTATATTAGTTTAATAAAAATGCTGACAACAACGCAATTTGCTACTTACAGTCCAGATTTCATCGTCCTGCTGTTGTGCCGTTTGTGCATCTTTCAGCGCACGCTCCGTGCTATTGTGATACATGATCTCTTGCAGCGATTTGAGTGCCGCCAAGGACACTTCACCATTCTTGCTGAGCGCCGCATTTTGTATGAACTCAAGTATCAACGACCAGGCACGCTCAAAGTCGCCCAGCATCTGCAGCAACTCGCGCTTGGTGTTAAACACTCGACAGACGCCAGAGAGCGTCAGCACCTGCGTTTCAGCCCATTGCTTCTGCGCCGTATTGCGTGAATGATGGATGAGAATGTTACCACTAGCGTCGACCTTCTCGTTGCTGGCCGAGCTGCTGAGAGCGCGCACATTGTCCAAGAGTGGGAAAAGCACCTGCCACACAAGCGCCTGCCATGTGGGTGGATTCAACAGACTGCCATGCGCCGCAATAGTGGAGAACAGAGTTTGGCCGGCAGACTTGCGCACAGCTGGTCGCAGATCCACGCAGAGTTCACCCAGCTTGGCATACAAGCACATCCACAGCTTGTCGAATTGCGGCATTTTAACGGTTCCCGGAAAGTCGGGAAATATAGTCACATCTTCCAGTTGCGTGGACATAAGTTTGTCCTGATTTTGATTAAAAAGTCCGAGATATTCCACTGCAAATAAATAGTATACTTCACTAAAAAAAAATTTCACAATTTACTGCTTTCTAATTTACCATCAGACCAATGGCTGTCAACGAAATATTCAGCTCCTGCGTTTGTGAGCCAAACTTGGCGGCTGTGCTGATGCAAAGTGGTAGGCAGCGCCAAGGCATTACGGTCAGAAAGTCGGTGATGACCAACTGCAGACACTGGAATGCAGTGCGTATCAACGGCTCGCCATGATGATCATTTACAGCGCCAATGATCTCAATGATAGCTGGCCAGCCGAACGAGAGTATTTCTCCGGCTGTATTAAGAATCTGCAACACACAATCCAGCTGGCGTTGACGCACATCCGCATGCAGCACCGTTGACAGCTCCGAGAGCGGACACAGCAACATAGTTTGCAGTTCCTGGAAGCAATAAAGCATTAAACTGTCAGCTCTTTTTGTAGATAACTTTGCAAGTACTCACTATATTCTCCTTGAGCGGCTGCTTGTGCTTGAATTGCAGCGCAGACTTCACCAGATACGTTATGGCCTCCACGCCCCATTCCCGCATGCGTATATGACGATGCTGACACACCTCCAGCAAATGATTGGTAAGCGGTCTCCATAACACCTCAATTCGTGGCATATTCACCAATCCCGTTTCCATGAGCTTCGCCACCGCAAACAGCGATGGCTCCCGATTGGCATAGGCCAGTTCCATGGCTTCGTGCGAGAGCTTGCACAATGCATCGATCAGATGATGGAGCGCCACATCGTCCAAATACTGGCTCGACTCAAACAGCTGGCCAATCATTTGCGACAGCACTGGCAAATCAGCCATCACTGCCGTTTGAATGCCCACATTAGAATCCACTGCTGGTTTGGGCATCGCCTGCAAACTGCCGCCCGTTGAGGGCTTTAGTCCCAGTATCCAAACCAAATGCTGTAGCGTTTGCAGCACAATGTGCCACGAAGTGCCCAGGATGCTGCCATTGTTGTGGGCAAGCAATAAAATCGCACGCATGCACTGCAGATTCTTATTGGTCAGCATAACAGGTGCCTGCATCACACTGTGTGGCAATGAGGCGCTGGGCAATGGTGTGCCAACTGCCACAATTTGGGGACGAAAGTCGCCGCCATCTGCGTTGCAGCTGTTGATGAACTGACTGCTCAGATCCTGGCTGCCGCTGCGCGTGTGACCTGGAAAATTATATAGAAAACATAAAATAAATATCGGATTCACTTATTAGCATTCACTTACAACGTAAATCCGCATCGGGCTGCGAATTGTTGGCAAATATGGACATGGCGTAGTGTGGCGGAAAGGAGGCACGACACATGGCCATAATGAAAGCATCTCGCGGCTGCAATTGATCCAACATGCCACACAAGGCTGCATAGTTTTGCATGGCCTTCAGTATGTTCTCGGTGGTCGCCTCATCGATCGATGTTTCCACCAGTGGAATGAAAGCGCTCAATAGTCCAGACCAGCTGGAGTTCACCAGCTGCAGACAGAGCGGCTTATGCTCCTCTTCGCTAACAATAGCCGTGTTGTGGGTGGGATGCAGCTCCTGTGTGCGCTGTATGACGCCGCCAATGGAACGCGTCATGTCCAGCAGTATGGCATAGGCCAGCGAAATGCCATAGCTATCGGGTATATTTGGCGCATCCACTTTGTCCAGCAACTCCAAGCTAAAAGCGAAATTTGTTAGCAAAGAAATTAAATCAGTGCAAGGTGCAAGCTACTTACTAAACTGCTTTGGATACGCCGGGCGCAAAGGTGGCCACTAGTGGCAGATAAGCGCCTCGAAACATGAAGCCACACTGATTACTGCCACCACTTGCCAGCGCTGCCAATGTGCTGGGCTGTTGTCCAGCCCCGCCCGGTAGCTGCTGTCCACCACCATTGCTCAATACAGCGGACGCATTGATCAACGAGTAGCGCACATAGCTGCCCATGGCGGCAATCATATCGTGTATGATGTGTGTGGCATGATTCTTCAGATCGTACGACAGACAGAAGAACGCAATTAGCGTGGAGCGTGTAACCAACTTGTGTATGACTTCCAATGCCAAGGCACGCTGCCAATGCGGCTTATCGGGATCCAGAAACTTGATGATCAGCGACAAGAAGATCTCGCATTCCGTTACAAGAATTGTGTGATACTTTTGTATAAGTATCGCCACCAGACGCAATAGCCGCATGCTTATGGGGAAGTATGGCTTTTCAGCTGGCACAGCTGCGGTGCCGTTGTTGCTGGAAGGCGGCAGCTGGCGATGTTTGACATTGGGCGAGAACAGCTTGATAACCAAGGCGCAGACGCGTTCCTTCAACAGCATGCGAAAATCCTGATTCTATAAGAACAAAGGAGAAGAATTAGAATTCAAATTACTCAGAAAACAGTTTACTTACTTCATGAAACACAGCGCTAAAGTTGCTGAGCACCGCTTCGAGCAGCTCCAAGCCAAAGGGACGCGTCATCTCAGTTATCCCCACAAGCCAATAAGGCTGCTCGGCATTCACCAGCTGCACAAGATCCTGAAACAGCCGAAATGCATCCAATGCAAACGTTTGTCCATCCTGCGAACTATTCGAACCATCGGCATCCGGCAGCTGTTGTTGCTGCTGCTGTTGTTGCAAGCTGGGCACCGAATCTTTTTCAAGATAGACGCGCTCAAAGACCAGCGACACCAATTGTCTTATTGTCGCCCCCGCTGTGTTCACAATGGTGGAATTCTTGGTGTAGTGCAGACGAAAGCAAAGCACCAGCGCCTTAGCCAAAGTGTCGCCATGCACCACAAGATTTGTGGTTAACAGCAGCGTGACTGTCTGCAACACCTTGACCTCTTCGATGTTGTGCTCCATGAGTGTCCACAGTGCATTTGTAATGTAAAGAGCTCCCTTTTGATCCACCACTTGCTGGGTGATAAGACGTTGCATCATGCCAAGGCAGAACTACAAACAAAGACATTAGTTGATTGCCATTGCTATGATGATGAGTCACTCACCTTGATGATTTTCAAGTCTTTGGTTTCGCAGCCCTGAACAAGCGGATAGAGTATCTGATTGACGGTGTAATACACCGAGTTTTGTTGGCTGCTGCCCGCGGAGGCGAGCTTGGCAATCGCCTCCTCGCATGCCTGCAAAATTGCAATGCACAACCAATTCAATTAATGTAATTGTCATAAAATCAATTTTATTTCCGCTTTGTGCCGGCGTTTGCTATCAATTTCATAATTGCGTTGCGCAGACCAACACCACCCCTCTACCCCATAAGAGGCGTCGGCCACCCACCTGCTCTCTTCTTACCACCCACTTTTGACCGCATGACAAATTGCCGCAATTAGAAAGAAGGCAATGATGCACACGTCAGCTGAGTACATGACCCTGACTTACCTCTTTTATTTGCGGATACTTCTTCTTTGTTTCCAGTGAGAGCGTCTTAAAATCTGCCTGCAGCGCCTCAACAAATTTATGCACATCAGTGCCTCCGCCCACCACCCCTCCACCCACAAATGACATAGTTATGCGTTCGGTGTGTTGGTTTTGTTGGTTTTCAGCTTCAGCTGCTCCTTGCTCCTTGTTGAACGTACGACACTTAGTGCATTACATGCATGCAACATTTAAATAACAACAACAATGTGTTTTCCATGCGTTTAATGCCACTTTACACTTATGATGACGCGATTGCAGCAGTCAATTTCCGCAAACACGCACAATAACAAATTCTTGGTTGTTGAAAATTTTTGTGAATCGCTCTTATTGACAGCTGCAGCTGACGTACACAATTTCTCGATAAACGCAATTGCAGGCGCTCGCGTTCGCACTTGCCAACAGTTTTGCAACTGTTCTACAATTAACATTTCGCTCCATTTGAGGAACCAGTTGGTGGCACACATATTTAAAATTACTATCTTAATTGGTAAGAGTCCAACACGTGCTACACTAAAAATAAATTAAGATAAATAATTATTACTATTAATTAGTTTCATCTTGTCTATATGTTAAAAAATCTCTGTTCGCAGTAACAATTACAGTTTACTGTTAATAACATCTCGCAACAGCGATAAATTTACAGACTGCAGTTATCGCTATAACAGGGTGACTACCATTATTAGAGAAAAGAAGCAGAAGTGTAAAACGACTGACGGACGAAGACAGCCGATTCGCACCCGTTCACGTTCGCTCGCGCGGAGTAAACAAAAAGTGTATTTCGAGATTAATTTTAATGAGATTAAAATCCCAAATACCGAGGCATTAAATTGCATACGTGCTCGCGATAATAAAGTGCATAACACTTTGGCGATGTAATAAACTGCAATCCATCGTCGCGCAGCAACAACCAATGCAAAAAAAGCAGCAGCAGCAAAGTAACTGAGCAAGAAAGAAAGAAAAAAAAACCCGAAACCTTTGCATACACGCATGTGTATTAGTATAATATTATTGGCCAGAAATAAACGCATAGTCTGTTTTTAAACCTGCCTATAGTGTGCATGACTAATGTGAGGAAACAGCAGCAGCAGCTAATGTCTCCAATGACGTTATAACTGTGCTAAAGGCTAACAATATACACTCAGGCTCTCCCAAGGCGAGGCGACAACAGGCCAAAAAGCACCTGGAGTGTATTTGTTTGCTACTGTGCGCGTGTGTGAGTGTGCAGCAACTTATCATTGTCGGTGGCGCTTGAACTATTGTCAACAAACGTAAATTAATTATGAACAAACACTAAAAATAAACCAATAATAAGACAAACGGCCAGGCCAGGCAGCCCCCCATCTAGTAATTATGCTTGACCCTGGTCCAACAATAGCCACAGCCAACACAGCTAAAACAAGCATAGCCAAAGTCAAAGTCTCATCACCAACGACTTTGTCGCTGTCTTCAGGCTAACGCCGCCGTCGACGTCGCTGCCGCTGCTTCAATTAACAAATTCACTCGTCAAGTTGTCGACGACGAAGCTGCGACTAAAAGCTGCAGGTGAGTTTAGTTCGAGAGTCTCTTTTTTTTGTAATTTTTTGTTGTTGTGTCCCAAATGATTGTCTAAAAAGCCGCAATGCAATGCGATGACTGTGTTGATTTTGATTTTGTTTTTCACTCTTTTGTTGTTGTTAAATTATTAACATAACATATAACCATAGTGTGGTTGCTCAAAAAACTTTAAGCAATAGTTTTTTTAAGCGCACGATTATTGCTAAATTCCACATGCGTATTACGAGCAAAGCGAAGGTTTCATTAGTCCGACAGACGGAAGTAACTTGGCCAACACTCACACACACACTCACACTCACACACACGTGTTAACTCAGCTGATGATCAGCTGCTATCTCATGGATATATCATCTATGAAGCTGGTCAACGCCCTCTTCAACTCTTTAAGTCTCTTTTGCCTCGCTATGATGCGACTTTGATTGATAGCAACGATGTTTGAACCACACAGATTTTTCTTTTTTTTTTTTTTTGGTAATTTTTTTGGTTTGGTTTTTTGGGTCTAAAACCCGTTTTATACTCAGCATAACCGACGATTATCTGCGATGCTGCGGTTCATTGTACGTAGCCCAGGGTTCAAACTTTACTTAATATTTCCCAAGTTCGCATAGCCTCGATTTATTCACCTACTCCAACTCCAACACTCATTATCATGGTGTTGCAATTGTATTTGTTCATTGGGTACTCAACTAATTATTCGCGATTTTTAACAGCTCGGCAGCCTATTTAAGAGCAAACTTGTGTAATCGTCATAACTAATAAGCGAATGATGTATAATTTCTATTTAAACAAAATCTGAAATTATAAATAGAAGTTCAATAAAATATTATTAGTATTGTGGAAAGAAATTAATTTTAATTTAATTTGTAATAATAATACGTTTCAATTGAAATATTTGTTTAAATGCAAATGAGAGATAGGCAGTGTTTTTCCTAATATACAAACTATAAAACTTACAAAATAATATCTATTTTACTCTACTTTCAAGTCTAAAAATACAAACTTGCCCTTCACTGCAAAACAAAGTAAATAGTTATTTTAAAATTCAAAAACCTCGTTACAATTCCTTGGAAAAAATAAAACAAAATGCTTTGTTTATCCGCCTTAAATTGCGCGAGCACCGAAATGTGTTAAAAATATATTTTTTTATGCTCTGTGTAGATAAATTACTACAGTTTATGTGTGTGTCAGTTTCCTGAGTGTGGCATTTAGCTGATAAGCCACAAATTAGTAATTGTGGCAAATGGTGTTGCACACTTGTCGACTTAAGCGGGAAACGTAGTATTGATTGCATTAACATTTGTTCAACTAATCAAAACACAGGTAACTCAATGCTGTGCTCTTTATCAGCAGAGATCGATAAGCTGAGCGTGATAATGAGTCACTTGTGATTAGCTCTTGGAGAGCAGCAATAAAAGCAGTTAAAGCAGCAATAAATTCAGTTGATAACGCGCTATAGCTTTCGCTTTCGTTAGCAAAGAGTCTAGAGTCTTTTAGGGTTTCAGTTTCCATGCGTCACGCTGCGGTCTCCAATACCAAAAACACACATCACAAACATATCAAATGGCTTGATTAGTTTCATCTTCAGTGAGATGTGCGATAAGTTGCAGAATTGCGTCAGGGATCGCGTAAATCTCGTCAACAAGACTGTAGTCAAATAACTTGGCGATAACACAGACTAAAAATACTATATATATTTTTATATCTCGAAAGCACTCAAGAATCTTTGCAGATCTTATCGAAATTGTTTTTCATTAGAATTTCTTGTTTTGTTTTGCGTATAACCTTGATGTTTGGCAGTAAAAATGATTAGTCTGAAGATTCGTTTTATTGATTGATAAGATAGACTTTATTATTTTGTGAATGAGTTCTTTCGCTTTTATCGTCAGAAAATAATTTACTTATTTAACAGAAGTGCATTTTTATTTAGTGTTGTATGTACATGTAACTGTATGTATCTATTTTTATACGATTTTCCTTACTTCTCTGTTAATTAGCTACTGATTAGATAAACTTGTCCAGTTCGCCCCTTCAGCATATTTTACTATGTGTCCGATAACAGTTATCACAATTAATTTTCAGGGAATCTTTTAAATTATGATTGGAATGTCCCCAACAATTACAAATAGTAATATACCCAATGACAACTAATTTGATATGACTTTTCGAATCCATCAATTCAATTAAATTACGTACGCTGATAAGATTTCAATGTATCTTGAATTAATTGAGCAAACTCTATAAATTTAAATTTATCACAAATTTGGGAAAATTGATTCGAGTAAAGGTCTTAGAATTTATCGAACTAATCAAATAAGAGAAAAGTTGTCAATAAAAATCGTTCTTTAATAAAGTTGAAGTGTCAGCTTAAATTTTGGCTCTGTTGATAAGCTTTAAGTAAATTTCTTTGTGCATTTGGGTTTAAAAAAAAAAACCCTTTGCACAAATTTCCAAGAAGTAGCCTCTACTCAACGCTTAATGCTATAAATCCATCCGCCTCAAGTTTCAGTGGCTTGTCAGAAGTATTGTTGTGATAAGAAAGCAACACTCATTGCTTGCGATCGACAAGCGATTAAAAGGTACAGCTCCAAGAGCTATTCAATGTTCTATTGCCGCGTCTACTAGACTTTTGTCGAGTATGTGGGTCGATTCAAGTCAAGTGGTCAGACGCCAAGTGTTTTTTTCTTTTTTATTTTGGTTTTTTTTTTTTTGGGTTTTTGCGAAGGCGGTTTCATCAAGTACTCGCGTTCTTTCCATCAGCAAATCGGGTCAAGAATGTGTTGGCATCAAGCTGTTGTTGTCTACTACCTTATGGAAGACATTGTAGCATACAAAAGAGTTTGCTGACATCAACGGCTCTGGATGCTGGACTCGATTGTGTATTCCCACTCTTCACGTTTGTCCAGTTCATTAGCATGCCCAGAACAACATTCATGCTTCATCTGCAACGTGTCTCTTTGTGACTCTTCAGCCCAAATTATTTATTTACTCTCCATGCCGCCGCCTCCATCAGCTACGTGTTTTGTATATTATTGAAGCAATTGATCGATCGTTGTTTTGCCCACATTATATAAGGCCAATAGCGGGGCTGTGAATAGATCACTTTACGTCCCGTTTCCATTGAAAGTCGCTAAATAAAGAGTCATAATTTGTGTGTGCAAATGTGTCAACCAGACGGCATTTAATTTGTTTATTGAATGCATGAAAGAAATAACGATTTTATTGCAGTGACTCAAATGCAGAAGGCCAACGAATGGCCTTCGGTTAAAGTCCTAGTAATCTCTCTATTTATATTTTAATAATATTCAAAATGGGGAATGTTTTTTGTTATATTCAGCAATTCGAGTAGCAGCTATATTCTGTTTTAACTATTTTCATTTAATTAAAAACTGGTTTTTTTTATATATTTTTTTATAATTAATGTGGCGACTGAATATTAAAAATATAGTTTAGTTATGTTGAATACAGCTAGTAGTATAAATCACTTTATTTATTTAAAAATCAATTTTAGAATTCATATAAAAGTATTTATTTTAATCATATTTTTTCGAAACATTTAACTATTATTTTGGTAGCAATAAATTGTTTAATTATAAATTCTTGTATTAAATTCCTTAAATTGGAAGTAGAATATTAATATTTTGTTTAAAGTATTTGTTTCTTATGGATCATTATAAATATTTTTATAAAATTCCTTAAATTTGAATTAGAATATTAATACTTTCTTTAAAGTATTTTTGTTTTATGGAACTTCTGATGTCTCATTGGCATTGTTGACTTGAACTCCCGACTTTTCTGATTAGCCACGCAGCATTTCCGTACTCTTTTCACTCTCTCTCTCATTTGAGCATATCTAATATCAGCAATTCTCCACCATTCTCTGCTATGAACAATAACCCTCAGGCGCAATCACATTGTTCGCTTATACATTTTATGAATAAACCATTCGGTTCTATTATATTATAACATAGAATGAGTCTCGCAAAATATGACTACAATTTCTTGTTTATCTCTCCTTGCAGTATACAGAAAAAGACACAGAAAATTAAATACTTAAACGAAATACTCAACGAATCAAAGATTTGAAATTGGAGATTGTTAATAAATAAACCGGTTCAAAATGGCGGCAGTTGGAAGTTTGCATAATACTCGCATTCTGCGTTTTCTGCTCGTCTTAATTGTCGTGATACTCACCATATTCATCTATGCATCATACTCCACAACAACAACACTGACGCCCACGCATATTCATTCCCCGGCGGTGCCTGCGCCCACACCCCAGCAACTAATTGGAGGAGGAGGTACATTGAATAACACTGGCGATGCGAGCCTAGCAGCCGCTGTGGCCGAGGAGCCGAGCAGTGCAAAGGCGCGGCAACATGAGCAGCAACAGCAACACAGAAGACCACCGCAGCCGCCACAGCATCGATTGCCCACCATCGATGAGGATGCGCTGCTGGACGGTGGAGCTGCCGGCGCGAGTCCGATGGCAGGCAGCGAACAGTCACCTAATGTGGCCGATGAAATGCTCGAAGAGCAGCAATATGTGCAAAGTATTGATGCGCTAACAGGTGAGTGCGTTGTGCACAATATTGCTAATTGGCAACGAGTGCAATACTATATACTTATATACTCTTAATTGTTCTAGGCAATATCAATAGCAATGGCAATAATAACAATAGCGAGACTGTTAAGCAATCAGTTGGCACATCAGCAAATGCGTCACCACAACAGCAACAACAACAACAGCAGCAACAGCTGCAGCAACAACAACAGTCGCCTTCGGATGCGGAGATTCTTATGATACCAACTTCTAATTTGCAAAAGTTCATTGAGAATGCCGATAAGATACTGAAGAACATGACATCGAACAGCAGCAACACAGCTGGAGCTGGCGCTGGCGCTGGAAGTGGAGCTGGTGTTGCCGCCTCCGCTGTGCTGCCCAGCGAACAGCGCACGGGTTTGTATAACAACAACAACCACAACAAAAATGGGAGTGCCAAGTTGCGTTCTACAGACAGCAGATTAAACAGCGAGCGTGATGTCGACGCGTCAAGCGTCAGGCATCAGGTCATTTCGTTTGTTTGCTAATTGCCCAGCTAGACCAAGTATCGTCTTTCCTAACGGTACGACGTTGTTTGCTCTAAGCTCACGTCCCATATTGGATTGCACATTTACACATTACGCAACGTGGAACGTGAAAGGGCACAATTTGCAGACCGCACTTGACGCTCTCATAGATATCATATTGAATTTCCACATAGAAAAGTACATATTTCAATTAATTTATTTCCATTTCATTTTTTGACGCAGATAAATCCAATCAGCCTGGCCTGCTGGAGGACTTGCAAATTAATTTGCTGGACAACAATAATGCGGCGGCAGCTGCTGCCTCCAATGCGGTGATGCAAGTCAAACCGGATGAAACGGCACAAGCGGAACCCAAAGAGAAGTCGCCGCCAGCCAAGCCACCAGCACCCTTGGTGCGTGCAACAAAGGCGAAGGCCAAAAGCAAGCCCAGTGCTCCCAGTACTCCAGTGGATCCATCCAAGGGCATCACAACCGACAAGATCTACGAGAGCGGACATTTGAATGAAGAGATCGATCTGGAGCGCATTTGTCCGCTGAATGGCACCAAGACCAGAATGTTGATACTGATCACATCCGCACAGACACATGCCGATGCGCGCATGTCGATAAGACAAACCTGGGGTCATTATGGCACTCGTCGGGACATTGGCATGGCATTTGTGTTGGGTCGCGGCACAAATGAGACCGTGAATCAAGCGCTCACCGATGAGAATTATATGTATGGCGATCTGATCAGGGGCAACTTTATTGACTCGTACAATAATCTGACGCTGAAGACAATCTCATCGCTGGAATGGGCGGATCAGCATTGCAATCATGCTCAGTATATATTGAAGACAGACGATGATATGTTCATCAATGTGCCCAAGCTGTTGAATTTTGTGAAGCAGCTGGAGAAGCACAAGAACAAGCGCCTCATCTTCGGCCGTTTGGCCAAGAAATGGAAGCCAATACGCAATAAGAAATCCAAATACTATGTGTCAACCGATCAGTTCCCAGCGGCTGTATTTCCATCGTTTACCACAGGACCTGCCTATGTGATGACCGGGGATATTGTGCACGATCTGTATGTGCGATCATTGAAGACGGTCTATCTAAAGTTGGAGGATGTCTTCACCACGGGCATTGTAGCCCAAAGCCTGGGCATTGAGCGGCTGCATGTGAATGAGTTTGTGAATCGTCGCATCTCATTCAATCCGTGCAATATACGCAATGCGATCAGCGTGCACATGATCAAGTCAAATGAGCAATTCGATCTGTGGAAGAAGTTGCTGGACCAGACCACTAAGTGTAAATAGTATTTTAGGTTTAAGGTGTGAATTTCATCTACATAATATGTATGTTAAATGTTTAGAGCAATGGATTTAGAAAAACAAAACAAAACATAACTAACAGAAAACAACATAAGAAAAGGCAGCTACTACAATGCAGCAACTAGAGATACTTTAGTTTCTAAGTAATAGGAATGTATCTGAATGATCTGAAGATGTCTACTCTCGAGTTACATACAAGCATACACAAACAATATAATGTTGTACTCTGCGTACTCTACGGATATGTTTTTAATTATGTTTGGTAGTCTAACTTTAGCATTATAAATGCCATTATTTAACTGATAACTAGCTATAATTGTGGTCATAAGTATGCTAACACAACACACATCCACACATTCTTACACTACGTATCACAACACAAAACTACACACACATCTTAAGAAGCATAATGCTGGGTAAAATTAAATACGAAACGAAACAGTCTCAAAGAAAACTATGGACTATTTACTCGTAGTCCACAAAATAATCTGTGTTTTTTTCGAAATATATAAAACGACAGCTCTTATAAGAGTTTCGAATGTTTTTATCTGCAAAAAAAGGATGGCAGTTAAGAAGTATTTTTAGACTGGCGTATTTTGCTTTATATTAGAAGTTGTTAAATTTTTTTTTTTACTTTATTTAGAGTGCTCAACTTTATGCGACCGATCCGCATTTTTGATCGCATTTATCGAATGTCCGTGAAACTGAAGAGAACAATCGAAACCTCGCTTTAATCTTTGCACACACACACATTACTTTAGTTTTCTTTGGAAACTAAGAAAAGGAAATTTAACAATGACAGCTGGAAGTTTAAGAAATACGCGGATATTGAGTTGGGTTATTTCAATTATATTTTTATACCCGCTACCCATAGGGTAGAAGGGTATTATAACTTTGTGCCGGCAGGAAATGTATGTAACAGGTAGAAGGAGGCATCTCCGACCCTATAGAGTATATATATTCTTGATCAGCGTCAACAGCCGAGACGATATAGCCATGTCCGTCTGTGTGTCTGTCCGTCCGTCCGTATAAACACCTAGATCTCAGAGACTATAAGAGATAGAGCTATAATTTTTTTTCGACAGCATTCGTTATGTTTGCACGCAGATCAAGTTTGTTTCAAATTTTTACCACGCCCACTTCCGCCCCCGCAAATCAAAAAAAACGAATAACAAGCGTAATTTTAAAGCTAGAGTTGCGAAATTTGGTTGCGATCAGATAAAAATTTTGGAAGTTATTAAAGAAATACTTTTGTATGGGCAAAAACGCCTACTTACAAGGGGTCTTAGTTGCTTTGGCTGACAATCTGGTATATTGTGCCGTCTAAGGTATATTTTGAATGTGGTACTACACCGATATACCACATATACCATTTGGTATATTTTCAGTATTTTGTAGTATATTTGGTATATTTTGTGAAAAATACCGCAAAATATATTGTTTTTATTTAAAATGGGTAGCGGGTATCTCACAGTCGAGAACACTCGACTGTAGCTTTCTTACTTGTTTATGATTATCTTCATCTACGTCAGGATTTGGATGAATGGCGATGCAGGTAAAATCTTCAGTGGATTACTGCAGATTTCGACCAACAAATTAAGCTCATTAAGCATTACACTGACTAAGCCCGGTTTTTTCTTGAATATTTTTTTTATTTGTGAACTGTTACGATTACTTTTAATTTTATTTTTTAATACCTATTAATTTTTTGCAGACGAAAGCCAAATTTCGTCTTCATCACAATCGATAGAAACATCCAATCCATTCACTGAAGCAAACCAGCTATATGAGACCGGTCACCAGAATGTTGATATGGATATGGCGCACGTTTGCCCTCTTAATGGTGGTACTACAATTGTGCTCATATTAATCAATTCGGCACTGTCGCATGAACGTCAACGCATGGCCATAAGACAGACCTGGGGACATTATGCGGCTCGTCGTGATATTGGCATTGCCTTTGTGCTCGGCCGCAGTTCAAACGAAACTGAAAATAAGGCACTCAGTTGGGAGAATTATTTGTATGGCGATTTGATCAGAGGCAAGTTTATTGATTCCTACGATAATCTAACACTCAAGACGATCTCATCTCTGGAATGGACAGAGAAGCACTGCAATCTTGCCAAATACATTCTGAAGACGGATGATGATATGTTCATCAATGTGCCTAAGCTTTTCAATTTTGTTGAAGAGCAGCTAAAACATAATGTCAAAAGAACGATCTTTGGTCGTTTAGCTAAGAAATGGCCGCCTGTTCGAAACAAGGAATCCAAATATTATGTGTCGCCTGGTCAGTATCGTGGAGTATATCCAGAGTTTACTACGGGACCAGCTTACCTTATAACAGGCGACGTTGTGAATGATTTATATGTGAGGGCATTGAAGATGGTCTATCTGAAGTTAGAAGACGTTTTCATTACAGGTATTGTGGCGAAGAGTCTAAATATTAAACGTGTGCATTTCAAGGAATTTAAAAACACCACAACAAGGAATATTCAAAACTCTATTAGCATACATAGGATTAATTGTAGTGAACAGTTTGACGTGTGGCAGAAACAGCACGAAAAGTAATTGTTGGTAACTAGATTTTATATTATATATTAAATTTAACGGCTGTTTTGAGAGAATTAAAAGTTGTTATAGCTGAAGAATGCCCAGAACCAAATAAAGTATAACCAGTCCTCCAATTGTGGAAGTAGTATATTCGGTATATTTTTTGTCTTTGACAAAGAGATCGATCTGGAGCGTATTTGTCCGCTAAATGGAAAGATCAGAATGCTGATACTGATCGGCACGCGACATTGGTATGACATTTGTGACATTAAGCTATAAGACTTAATTTGTAGCATTTTATAAGTATAATATTTTAATTCAAAGAATTGTTCGTATTGACAGTGGTGCCCATTTATTCCCTTTTTTTATGGTTAGTAGTCACATCGGTGATACAACAATAACCATTTATGGTCACTCAATTTCGCATTAATTGGCAACGCTCTCTCAGTCAAGAAATTAGCTCAGGCGCAAAATATTCAAGTTGCCTTTTAAAAAGTATTTACATTACAATTCATTGTATATTTATAATTTTCATCGCATGTCCGCAAAACTGGTCTGAACAATCGTAATCTCGCTTTAATATTTACATTCACATAAATTTCTTTAGTTTTCTCTGGAAACCAAGTCAAGGAAATGTAACAATGACCGCGGGATGTTTAAGAAATTTGCGGATATTGCGTTTGCTCGCTTCAATTGTATTTTTTATGATTATCTTCATCTGCGCCTCATACTCAAACACATCGATGTGGGGACCTCAACTGGTAATCCCCATGAAAATAAATTGGAATATGACGCGGACTCTACTGCCGATTATGGAATTGAACAACACTGGTGAGTTTGGACTCTCGCAGCAGCTGTTGAGGAGCCAATCTCTAAATATTACGGAGCAGCAGTTCAATAAAAATACAGGTAAAATCTACAGTGGATTACAGCAAATTGCGATCAGAAACTTAAACTTACTGTACAACATTACACTGACTAAGCCCTCGCCCACACTGTCAACTGAATTGGCAGCTGTGCTGATAAATTCAGAGCTTATCAGTGAGCTCAGTTTTTAAGAGCGCGCTCACCGAAAGCTTAAAGCTCTCGTTTTAACTCTAGTTGCTAGTTATTACATATTTTTTATTTGTGAACTGGTCCGAGAATCTTTAATTTTTATTTATTTAATACATATTCATTTTTTGCAGACGAAACCCAAATTTCGTCTTCATCACAATCGATAGAAACATCCAATCCATTCACTGAAGCAAACCAGCTATATGAGACCGGTCACCAGAGTGTTGATTTGGATATAGCTCACGTTTGCCCACTTAATGGGCTTACTACAATTCTTCTCATACTAATCAGTTCGGCACTGTCGCATGAACGTCAACGCATGGCCATAAGACAGACCTGGGGACATTATGCGGCTCGTCGTGATATTGGCATTGCCTTTGTGCTCGGCCGCAGTTCAAACGAAACTGAAAATAAGGCACTCAGTTGGGAGAATTATTTGTATGGCGATTTGATCAGAGGCAACTTTATTGATTCCTACGATAATCTAACACTCAAGACGATCTCATCTCTGGAATGGACAGAGAAGCACTGCAATCTTGCCAAATACATTCTGAAGACGGATGATGATATGTTCATCAATGTGCCTAAGCTTTTCAATTTTGTTGAAGAGCAGCTAAAACATAATGTCAAAAGAACTATATTTGGTCGTTTAGCTAAGAAATGGCCGCCTGTTCGAAACAAGAAATCCAAATATTATGTGTCGCATGGTCAGTATCGTGGAGTATATCCAGAGTTTACTACGGGACCAGCTTACCTTATAACAGGCGACATTGTGAATGATTTATATGTGAGGGCATTGAAGATGGTCTATCTAAAGTTAGAAGACGTTTTTATTACAGGTATTGTGGCGAAAAGTCTAAATATTAAGCGTGTGCATGTTAATGAATTCAAAAATCGTCGAATGAAACTCACAACAAGGAATATTCAAAACTCTTTTAGCATACATAGGATTAGTTGTGGTGAGCAGTTTGAAGTGTGGCAGAAACAGCACGAAAAGTAATTGTTGATAATATGTATTGTATTATATTATATATTAAATTTAACGGCTGTTTTGCGGCTTGCTGAAGATTGCGCTATACCAAATAAAGTGTGACCAGTGATATATTCGGTATATTTTTTTGCTTCTGAAAATTATATGTTGAAATCGGTGTATCCTATACTGGAGTTATACCTAATATAATTAAATTTTTCACAGAATACAAATTCTGAATTAATATTAAAATACAATTTTTTTCAATATCGGGTTTATTTGCTGGCGAAGACATCGTCGTTTTATAACAATCATTGATTCATAAAAAGTTTTGGAAACATCGATATATCGATAGAACCGCTGTCGATGTTTCATCACCACTAGTGCATTTCTTGAACTAACAACAGTTGAACGCAGCGCTTGCGTTGATAACTATTTTATTTTTGTGTTTATTTATGCCAAACGGCAGACAAAAGCAATATATTTACGTGATAAACTGTAAAAGAGTGTTTGACGAGCGTATATGCTGAGTAGAACCTTAAAATAGTAAAGTTTGCATCCATTATTTAATGCGCCAACGAGACAGCAACAAGTGGTGTCACCACGAAAATAAGCAGCGGAATACCAAAAAGTAAAAAGTAAGCAAATTTCTTCTACCTCAGCTATAAAATTATTCACAAAAGTTTGCGTAGTTCATATTTTTAATTTTTTGAAAAGTTCGAATTGTAATTACCACGCAAAGTGTCGATCTTATGCGTGAGTGTACATATATGTGCTACTTATGTGTGTGTATGTGTGTTCAAAGTACGCTGCGCAGCTCTGTTTAGGCCAGCGTCGCAGCCGCGGCATATAAAACAAACAAAAAATCGGCCAGCAGCGCACCCAACAACACAGTGACAATACAAACGAAACGGGGGGTGTTTGACGGCTCTTTCTGATTGTGTGTGTCTGTGACTGTGCGAGTGTTTGTGTGTTCGCCTTTGCCAACCAAGCCATTATTTTTCAGTCTTATGACGTAAACCACCAAAAAATCAAAAGTGAGCAACAGCGACACATATAATATATAGAAACGAAGGTGAGCGCATTCTCATTTATGAGAATGTCGAATTCTTGTTTTGAGTCTTCTTGCGTTATGTCGTCTCCTCTCTGCTTCGCTTCGGTGCGTTGCGTAGTTGTTGATGTTGCTTTAATCTTGGTTTCTTGGAATTTTTAGCAAACAGACCACGTTGCTTGCTTGCATTTAGGGCCGTTTCAATTTTGAAAGCGCGCCACGCGTAGATTGTTTACAATTGGCATTGCTGGTTTGCTGCTCATTAGCTATTCACACGATAGATGATGGCTGTGCAATGTGCATTTGCTGCTCGAATGTAAACAATAAGAGCAGAAGCTAAGCAAAAGCAGAGCACAACACAGCATGTTGTTGCATTTGGCCTATTCAACCAGTGAAGCGATTGCAACAGAAGCAGAAGCAGCGGTAAATTCTTCAGCTAAAGAAATCTTGTTGAAAGCGCATTTCCTACTCGACATAAAAAGAAATTAGAAATTGTATTGCCCTTTGCTGCTTTTGCTGTTGCTTCTGCTATTTTGCAATCTCGCCGTTAGATTCTCATTTGCCTAAGATCATTCACAGACATTGCTGCTGGATGACAACATCAACAAGAGTCTAACAAAACCTGTCTGAGCGAATGAATCATTAACACACTGCTTTTCTCTAAGCAATCCCAGCAAAAAGTCAAATCTAACAGACAAAATTGCATTGAATGCCGCAAAATGATTTACAAATACAAACATATGTATGTATAAGCATACGCAACTTCACACACACACATCTGACTGTGACCCCGCGCAACTTTTATCGCTTTTTGCTTATATATCGCTCTCCCATTCGCACTCCACTTTATTAACGTTCTTGCCTGCTCGCTCTGTCGCATATAAATTTTGTTGTTCCTATTTTGGTAATCATCGCGTCACTTTTCACAATCACTCAATAATAATAATAATGCTTATTATTTAAGTACTTAACTCTTTGTTTATTTTAATGTCGTTTTTATTTTGAATGCTGATTTGTTTGCGATACTAATCGACAGTTTTTACGCACCAAGTGCCCTCAACTTCTGCTCTGCCCCCGCTTTAGTTAATATTTGCATGTTAATTTGTCAACTAGAGTTGGTTAAGGCGTAAATTTGTTGTAATTTAAAAAAAATATCTATTTGCTGATTTTTTAACTTGAATTACAAATTCAGTTTCAATTCTTTCATTGAAAAAATATGATAAAGCAAAAAATTAAATAAGAGATAAGTTGTTATGCTCAAATTTTGGACATTCAATTCTTTAAATTAGCGAAGGCCAAACTCATTAATGCCCTCGATAAATATCGAGCTTGAACACGAGCGCAACGCAAGCCTTTCGTATAAACTCTAAGCTCTCCTCTAAGGGAAGCTTTTACAGAATTGCTCATCTCTAAGCAAAGCTTTTTTGTACCCAATGGCGATCCTTTATTATTTTCTTACAGTACAAATAAGTAAACAGAAACAGCAGTTGTAGCAGCATCGCTGATAATGAGGCAGATCATTTGCTGGTATGTTGTTGCTCTCAATTAGTGCCGTGCTACCTCTCGAGACGTGCGGTTCAAAACGATTGCAGTGTAAACAATGAACAGCTGTGCAATAGTCGAAACAAGAGCTGCGCATGTCCAAAACACACACACACACTCTTACACACAGACAGTTACTCATTGACTCGCCTATTGTGCATTTGGTAGTCAAAGAAAAATGCGCCTTAAAAAGTTTGGGTTTGAATTCGATTCCTGCTAATTGAATTTGCTTTCGATTTCGACTAATTTAATGTATTATTTATTCTTATAGAATGTCAAGGCACGAGAAATCAAAGTCAACGGGCGGAGGCCTGTTGGAAAGTTGGTTCGGTCGACCCTCCAAATCGAAGGGCAGCGGCAATTACAACAGCAACAGTCTGCCCCATGGCGCTCATCGACCCGCCTCCACGGACAACGATGGCGGCTTCAGTGTTGATGAATTGGAGCGTACTATCCACGAACTAAGCGAAGCTCAGGTGAATGCAAAATTTCTGGAAATACTCGAGGATATGAACATACCGAAGGATAAGCGAGAACCTCTACTTAGCAAATCGATAACGGAGCGCCAGAAGATGATATTCATGCATATGAAAGGTGAGCGCAATTGAAAGAGAGCACTCGTAAGATTACATCGATAACAGAGTGTGCTTTGATAACATCGATAGACAAATAATCAACTCTCTTCTTTTTCTGTCTTTGTTTGGTTCTTTCTGTGCTGCACAAGTTGTTATTGCATTTGCCAATTGTAGCCTACAACAATTTGTAGCACGTCTGCTATCAATTATCGCCTGCAATGAGTCATGTTTGCATTTTAGGGGAATATTAGTATTAGTAGGTTGGTGTTATCAAGGCATGTACATACATATAAGACATAGATATTGGCCTTATCTAAAATGTGTGGAACAAATATTGCCAAATTGATTCTAGTTGCTTGCAAGTCATATTTGGTATGAGTTGTCTTTCCACTGCCAATATTCCAACATTGTGCATTTATCCAGCTGATAAGCGTGACACTCCAGACACATTTTAATTACCCACATGCAGATCATAACTGAAACCACAAGCTATACAATTGAACACTCTACATAACTGTATATCCAAAAACCACTGCTCAGTCACCTGCTACTCGAAAAAAGTCGTTTCATTAATTTAATTTATTCAAGCGGCACGCACGCCGTTCCCCTAGAACTCAGTGCTTTAATGTACACCTTGATTTTATTTTTATTGTTCAACTGTTTACTGAGATCGACTTATAAATACTCTGTGTATACCATAGTATATATATGTAACTTATTGTTTATTTTTCTATTAATATTAGTATCTGGGTGCGAAATTTATTCGTCCATAGCTTAAACTCGAATTGAGTAGCCGACTAAACTAGTTAAAAGTGATATGAATTCCAATTTGCTCATCAGAAATTTGTGTCGTTTCTCAGCGATCATTAAAATCTCATTAAATTTAATCTCTCATATATAGAATGAGTAAAATACGATTATGATAATTGATTAATTAAAATAATGACATAATCAGAGGCATTTAATTTACAGTTAATAGAGCAGCAAATGAACTTCAGTGTTTTTCTCACTTTTTAATGGATTCTAGCACTCAATTAAATATAAGTTATACTAAATTCTTTTCGCACTTTTATCAGAAAAACCTCCATGTTCTGCTGGCACTTAATGAAGGTGTTATACATTATCTTACAGCATTATCTTCTGAATACGCATAAGTTTTCAAGATCAAAGCAGCATTACTAGGCGATGACAGAATACATGTCTTGCGTAATTTAGCTCATCAAGCTGATAAGCGTAATAAGAATTTATCTTTATGATATCAGAGATGCTCTGTTTGTGTCTGTTGGTTCTAAGTAGATGATAATTTTGATAGCAATTAGTGCAAGAGATGTTCTATATAAACACAGGAATAGTAGTAGTGGGAGTTTAACCAAATTAATCGATTGCTTTCTTAGTTACGGAACTGTTTGCAAGAGGAAGTATGAAACATCAGTCAAGTATCGTCATAAAATACACAGAATATATCCTCCCACAGGGTATTTTGTATACAATGTGTTTTTTATTCGCTCAGCAAGCAGTCAATTATTTGAATTTAAACCTGTTGCTGTGACTGCTTCGACGCCTTCTCAATGTTTACGATGATGATCTACGTATGGATTTATCATCGATTGTTTATTGCTCGTTTTTTTTGAGCTGATTTTGTCATAGTCTCGATAGAACAGTCTTCACTTGTATTCCTCATATCGCATTTGTGCTGCATTTGTGCACGTATTTGCACTACGTGGAAGATATCGAAAGAAAGTCTCTCGACTGTGAACTTCAGTTCTCACTCTCGCTCTCTCTCTCTCGTTCGATTCCAGCTGCTCGAAGAGAGCGACAGAACAGTTGTGTATTGTCGTTGTCGATGCCTTGTGGCACTTTATATAGTACATACTTGAGTTTTGCACATTCGGACAATAACAATAATAATACAAGCAGCAATCAACAGCAAGTCAGCGAGCCACTTGACGTAATTTTAATATGCATATTTCAATGAGAATTCTTTACAATATTTAAATATAAGTATAACATTATTGTGTTGTATGTGCTCATTTTGAAAATTCCGTTAAAGATTTGTGTAAAAGTTCAAGGTTACATTTCAAGTAACCATTTAAAGTCAAGCAGCGTTTCCTTCAGCTGATAAAGCTTCGCTACGACTTTCGATAATGAAGCGATCGCAACTGGAGCGAAACATGATGTCATGGGATGTAAGAGGCAGAAATAGGCCAGCGGATATCAACAAATATTGAGTTAAGATACTCTAGATTTCCATGAGAGTGATGTGCTTACAAGCAAATATGTGCGATGTTACTATTAAAATAAATATTATTTCTATACCTTTGGTATTCTTGGAAACAAAGTCAATTAAAGTTTGCTACCATATTTCAATATCTTTCCGAAAGCACATTTAATGTTGTCTTATCGCTAAGGTCCTAATCTTTGTGGTACTTGAAATTTATGTTAATATAAATATATCCTGAGCCTTTCAATATGATTGCGTAAAATGAATTGTTGATGAATTTTAAATTGAGATCTAGATTTAGTTCATTCTCCTATTTATTTTAGGTTGCCATACAAGTTTTAGGTTTTCTATTAAATTTTAATTTTCATTTTAATATATTTACATTTAATTGGTATCTCACAGCCACCCACTACTCATCTTTTACTCTCGCATTAATTGTAATGAAGTGCCAACTAACAAGATTATGTTTCTTCTCTCTGCAGGCAAGAACCCAGCGGAGCGCAGCGCAAATTCCCGCTTCGAGAAGCCCATCGACTACATCGAGTATCTGCAGAATGGCGAACACAGCGAGCACAAGGTTTATCAGTGCGTGGAGTCGTTGCGCGTGGCGTTGACCAGTAACACGATCTCCTGGATCAAGGAATTCGGCGAGGCGGGCATCGAACAGATCGAGAAACTGTTGACGCGTGCGAAAAAGGATCGCAGCTATGAACGCATCGAGTTCGAGGCCATACGCTGCCTCAAGGCGATCATGAACAACACATGGGGACTGAATGTGGTGCTGACACCAGATCAGCACAGTGTGGTGTTGCTCCTGGCACAATCCCTCGATCCGCGCAAGCCACAAACGATGTGCGAAGCGATCAAGCTGCTGGCCTCCTTTTGTCTGGTCTACGAACGCAATGGCTACGAGAAAGTGCTGCGTGCTATCACGACGGTGGCGGCAGCGTCGTACAAGTCGAGTGAACGCTTCAGACCGATTGTGGATGCACTGTTCATATCGGATAAGCTCGATCCAAAGCGCGAGCTGGTCTGTCACAGTTTAATCTTTATCAATACGCTAACGAATCCGCCAACGGATCTTAATTTCCGTCTCCATCTGCGCTGCGAGATTATGCGCATGGGACTGTACGATAGATTGGATGAGTTCACGGACATTGTGAATGGCAGCAATAATGAGGATTTGCAGAAGCATTTCAAGATCTTCAAGGACATACGCGACGATGACTTTGAGGAGTTTGTGCAAAACTTTGATAATGTCACCTTTAACATGGACGATCCCAAGGATTGCTTCGATGTGCTGCACAATCTCGTAATGGACACCACATCCGAACCATACTTCCTCTCGATTCTACAGCATTTGCTGTACATACGAGATGATTACTACTTTCGTCCCGCGTACTATCAGCTGATTGAGGAGTGCATAGCACAGATTGTCTTCCACAAGGGCTATTGTGATCCGAACTTTGAGAATCGCAATTTCAACATCGACACTTCGGTGCTGCTCGACGACATTGTGGAGAAAGCCAAGGCCAAAGAGACGCAACGTGCCGAGGAGTACGAGAAGAAGATTGAGGCATTGGAGAGCGCCAAACAAGAGGCGGAAGCAAAGGCCGCCCATCTCGAGGAGAAGGTCAAGCTAATGGAGGCAAACGGTGTGGCAGCGCCATCACCCAATAAACTACCCAAACTCAATATACCAATGCCACCACCACCGCCAGGCGGAGGCCCTGCGCCACCACCTCCACCGCCCATGCCCGGAATGGCGGGTCCAAGACCGCCGCCACCGCCCCCAATGCCCGGCATGGGTGGACCACGTCCACCACCGCCGCCTCCAATGCCTGGCATGGGTGGGCCACCGCCGCCGCCAATGCCGGGAATGCTGCGGCCAGGTGGTCCGCCGCCACCGCCTATGATGATGCCCATGATGCCAATGGTGCCGGTGCTGCCGCATGGCCTCAAGCCCAAGAAGAAGTGGGACACCAAGAATCCAATGAAACGTGCCAATTGGAAAGCGATTGCGCCAGCCAAGATGTCCGAGAATGCGTTCTGGGTGAAGTGTCAAGAAGATAAGCTTGCCTCTGATGATTTCCTTGAAGAGCTGGCCCTTAAATTCTCATCGAAACCTGTGAAGAAGGAGCAAAAGGATTCGGTGGATAAACCCGCAGCGGTGGCCAAGAAGAGCATTGATCTTCGCGTGCTTGATGGCAAATCAGCACAGAATCTGGCCATTCTACTGGGTGGCTCGCTGAAGCATCTGTCGTATGAGCAAATCAAGATTTGTCTGCTTCGCTGTGATACCGCCATACTGTCGTCCAACATACTGCAGAATCTGATACAATATCTTCCACCGCCCGAGCAGCTCAAGCGTCTGCAGGAGATCAAGACAAAGGGCGAACCATTGCCGCCAATTGAACAGTTTGCAGCGACCATTGGTAAGATATTCTCATCGATTATTCGTAGAGCATTGAGACTTACTTCTTCTATTTTTTCTAGGTGAAATCAAACGCTTGTCGCCGCGTCTGCACAATCTCAACTTTAAGCTGACGTACGCGGACATGGTGCAGGATATCAAGCCGGATATTGTAGCGGGCACAGCGGCCTGTGAGGAGATACGTAATAGCAAGAAATTCTCCAATATATTGGAGATCATTCTCCTGCTAGGCAACTACATGAACACTGGATCCAAAAATGAGGCGGCGTTTGGCTTTGAGATATCGTATTTGACGAAGCTGACCAACACCAAGGACACGGATAACAAGCAAACATTGCTGCATTATTTGGTCGAGTTGGTGGAAAAGAAATTCCCCGATTCACTCAATTTCTATGACGATTTATCACATGTGGACAAGGCGTCGCGTGTTAATATGGATGCCATACAAAAGGCGATGCGGCAAATGAATTCGGCGGTCAAGAATCTGGAAACGGATCTGCAAAACAACAAGGTGCCGCAATGCGATGATGATAAATTCAGCGAGGTGATGGGCAAGTTTGCCGTCGACTGTCGCCAGCAGGTGGATGTTTTGGGTAAGTGAATTGAATATTTGCTTTGTAGATTTATCTAACAATTCGTTCGTTTTTCAGGCAAAATGCAGGTGCAGATGGAGAAGCTGTTCAAGGACTTAAGCGAGTACTATGCCTTCGATCCAAGTAAATACACCATGGAGGAGTTCTTTGCGGATATCAAGACCTTTAAGGATGCCTTCAAAGCGGCGTACAACGACAATGTACGCGTGCGCGAAGAGCTGGAGAAGAAGCGACGCATGCAAGAGGCACGCGAGCAATCGCAGCGTGAGCAAATGGAGCGACAACAGCGCAAGATGGCTGTGGTCGACATGGATGCCGCACAGGCGCAGGAGGGTGTTATGGACAGCCTGCTGGAGGCGCTGCAAACGGGCTCCGCCTTTGGCCAACGAACGCGACAGCCGCGTCGCCAACGACCCGCGGGTGCCGAAAGACGCGCCCAATTGAGTCGCAGTCGATCGCGAACGAGGGTGAACAATGGTCAGCTAATGACGCGAGAAATGATACTAAACGAGGTGCTTGGTTCGGCGTAGAGTGTGGGGCAAGTTCTCTCCTGTGTTGTATATATATACATATAAATATCTAGATAGATATCCTTTAAGTGCTTAGACATTAGCAATGGTAACTGTAGCCTTGTTTATACACTACTCTATAGTCTACGAGTATCAAATCGTCAACTGCAACTAACTGAAGCTTTGAGACACTGAGACAATTATGGATACTGACTATGCCACATGGGCGCCAATTATCACTAGGCAAATATCCGACAAATGAATGATTTATACAAGTATATATTTTTGATAAACTTTTTTGAAAAATGAATGTTCAAAATACGCTACTCTTAGACGGCTCTTTACATTGCTTTAATTTTTGTTGCATGTCACTTCGTTTTCGGAGCAGCAAATGAACGAGATCTTAAAGATAGAATTCCTTTTGTATTTAATTTGATTTTAAGTCACATTTTAATTTAACCAATTGCTGCGTTCTCTCATTTTTAACTTGTTTTCCTACTACTGTAATACTTATAACGATTTGTTAATTTATCTATTTTCGGACAATGACCAATGTATTTAAATAATTTTTATTATACTTGAGCAATTAAACTAATTATTTGAAAATCAAAACTGCATAGCCACGTAATTTTATTTTTGGAATAAAATTCCCGAAGCTAACGATGAAAATTGTGAAAATAAATTCAAATGATATATTATATAATTGAAAATTGTTCCTGTTTTCCATGATGAGAAGATAAGGAAATCAAATAAAGCGAAATGTATTTGACTTTGAGTCTAGACTAATTAAATAATTAATTAATTCAAAATCAAATAGATGAGCGATAACATTTGAAGTGCACTGTTCAAAGATTAAAAGGGTTATCTGTACTTACAAAGATTTGTTTGTTAAACTGACTGCCACAACTTTGTATCGAACTGTGTCACACTTCAACTGACTACAGAACAAGAAAAATATATAGCAAAGATGCTAATTTTAACCATTAACTTTTTATATACAAAAATTTGAATTTGACTACCTAACCGGTCACACTTTCATTTAAAATTCGATGTGGAATTTATTCTGCTTACTGCTGATTTCTGTTTGCCTGTTCATTTTAATGGCAATTTAATTTAATGTTTGGGGTTTGGCAGTTTCACTTAAAAAAACACACACACGTAAATTATGTCTATTGTTAATGTGTTAATTTTGTGTCTGCAATTGGCATAAAGTGTTTATTGTTGGAGCGGTGAAGTATCTCATAAATCCGTAAATTATCTATTAAAGTAACAGGCAAACAGAAATTGGTAGCAACTCAATTTAACAGGTTTAATTGTTCAGGTCTATTGAACATGAATTGAACCTGAATTTTTCACAAAGGTGAGATATCAAATAATTGGGTTTTTAATTATTGCAATTGCAGTTATTAAATTCTAATATTTAATTTATTTTATGTTTCAATATCTTTGATAGACCCTTTAAATTTCATTAGTCATTGTAGTGTGTCATATAATGAATTCATTCTGCCAGGTATATTTTACTGCTGGTTATTTTTATCATCAATATTTGATAAAATTATATGCATTGTTTGATAATATAGTATAAAACACCATCCTTTCTAAGAAAGCCTCTTAAATTTTTGTGAATTGTTGGCTTCAACTTGAAAATATTAAATTTCGTCAGCCAAAGTTGCTTCCTTTCAAATTAAATCTTTCGAAATTGGTCTCGATTTCTAAGAAGAATTAGCTATATTTTTAATATTAAAATCGAGTATACATAATATAAAACAATTACGGATGACTGCATAAAATAGGTTCAAGAAAACTGACTCATCAAAATGGCCAAAATTTTGCGATTTTTTCAATTCAGAAAAATATTACTACATTCATTTTTGGGGTTTTCTTTCTTTAGCGGCACACAGCAAACAATTTTAATTTGTTTTATTAACAAAGATATTTTATCGCTGTTGCCCCGGCAATCATAAAAGTGTGCACAACGCAAAATGCACTTGCGTGTCGCAGGCAGATCGGGGCGCGGAGAGAGGATCGAAGCAGGGGAAAGGGGAAAGCGACGATCGCGGTAAGCACTTGATGGACTTGCTCAAAAAGAGTCATGGCTATAAAACGATTTCAACCTTAAATTAACCGACAAGCGACGGCGACAAAAAAAAACCAAACTCGACAATCCAATCAAACATCGCGTCAGTTTTTGAGTTTTTTTTAGTCTGGCGACGGCAATTGATATAGCTATACGTACCTTATACATACATATACAAATATATGTATATTATATCTCAGATTGGAGCTGTTGTATGGCTGTTGGCCATCTCGCTCGGTCTAATTGCCGCTTGAGTTTTTGAGAGTTGAGTTTTGAGGAGGCTTCTTTATGGCTTGTGGCGCTGTGCTTTCTTTATGGATTTATTAACATAATTGCATTTTAAAATTTTCAAGTTTTGTTGTCGTTGTGTCGATGCTAATGTTAATGGCACGGTCATATTCTAATTTATGATTTGTGTGAGTCATAATACTATATGGGAGAGAGATAAAAACAAAAAGATGCATTAGAAGGGCTTCGATTTTTATTGTGGAACGCTTCGAAAGCATCTTGTGTTGACAGCTCTGTTGTCTCTCTTCCAGGTAAACATTATGCCCTATTACATGACCAACACACAGAAAAAAATGGCCTACCCTTGCCTACCTTCAGCTTACAGTTGCTGCTCAATTCTCTTGAATTGTTGATGCGTTGCGAAAAAAAAGAAAACCGTGGAAAAATGGGCTGCGACCGCTTAATTGTAGTGTGATCTTTATGGCCAGCAGCTTCTCTTCCTCTTCCTCAGTCGACGACGACGTCTGTTAAAGAGGCCTCTTGTTTGGTGTCCTTTCGACTTGTCCGCGATCTGTGATGTTGTGCTGCTCTAGGTCGCGTTCGCGTTCGCGATCATAAAACATTTGTGCTGCCCTCTCAATTGTTTTACAATGTTTTGTTTCTGGGCATTAAGGGGTTTTTTGTTTAGAGAGCATCCCACGATCGAACCAGTTTTGTGTATCCCAAAGCATCCTCAGCGTTAATAAGTGAAATTTAAGTGTTGTATTGCCCGGCGAGGCCAACTGACAACTGCCAAGCAAACATACAACTGACGGACGTACCGTCGATCTTCACAAATTTTCCCTGTTTGTCTGTGTGAAATTTTCCATTGTGTCACCTGAATACATTTCTAATTACACTCGCTCACCGTGCAAACATATTTGACCCTGGCACTTTATGACATTTTGCATGTAAATTTGTAGCTGCAAAATATTCAATGAATCTGTTTTTTAAATAATCCTCAGAGTATTTCTGAGAAACGCGACTGCAACGGATTACTCAATCGGTGACAACTATTGCAAAATGTTGAGAAAACAAATCTTTGTTATACCCAATCTCTCTATTTTTTCTAACCTTTTTATTTTAGAGACAAGAGCCATTATATTTATTGGTAATACTTCGCTGTCATTGTAGCTGAATTCCAGAGCATTCTAATACTTTTTCGTTAGTCTAAATGGAATCAGGAAATAATTTGATACATTATTGTATAAAATTATAGTTTCCTTTCTTTTGAAAGTTAAGCCAGGAAACATTTTTTATTCTTTATATGCAAACATATTTGTATTAATTCATAGTTTCCTTTTTTATAATTTAAACTATTTGTTAAGCCTTTACATACTTTTAATTCAATCACTGATTTATGGGGCAATACTCTTAGGTGTTATACCACTAACAATTAGCGTAATATTTATATAATCACTGATTTTCTCTTCAAACAAATGGGAACATAAAACAAATCGAAAATCAAAAAAATAAATCTCAACATTAAAACTTTGATTGGCATCGCGGCTCGACAAATGGAAAAGGCAAAGGCTCAATGAAACGAAATGTACGCAGACTACAACAAAGGTATAATAAATGAAATCCGTAGTTATGGCATTACAAACATGATTTTACAGCCACTAATTGCATAATGCACACTCGGTATGGAATTACTTAATTAGGGACAGCCAACGGCAATTGTAGTTTATAGTACAAATCGAAGCAGTCGTAAAGGAAAAGGGGTCTTTCTGTCTTCTATGCTATATGTAGTAGAAGACTCGTCGTCGTAGTCTCGTAATTGTAGTCGGCTTTAACGCCTACCATCTAAACACACATTTCGCTAAGTGAATGGTACCTGCCCCTGGGAGAGGGCGGAGCTACCTGCTCAGCCATGACATGACGTTCGATAGAGCGAGATGGCAGCAGCAAAGAAAGAGTGCGCATACAAACATAAGCCATCTTGAATTTCAAACTCAACGGAAATGGGCTTGCGACGAGGGTTAAAACCAGCCAGCAGATGGTTGGCTGCGTGTGTGTGAGCGAGATGACTAGCATTGCCTCTGCTGCAAGCATAAGATTGTGTGTAGTCCGACTCGGCTTCTTTTTTTGGTTTGTTTATCAGTCAGTGGGACGCTCGTTGCTTTCAGTACGTGTTCGACTGCGGTTAACGTCACAACAGGCCAAACGCAACGGCAGTTGAAGCAACACAACAGTGAAAACACCTAAAAAACGCGTGTGCGGATTCAAATTAAATATACTAAAAATACATTTGACGATTACAACAAGATCAGTGCCTAATCTGTAATCGATAATTGCAAAATAGAGCAACGCACTAATACAAGCTTAGCTCAAGTGCGTGGGAGAGTAGCAAAAAGAGCGCACAGAAAAGGAGCGCAACAAGAAATTGAACAAGTTGAAAGTTAAATTTGCAAGTCAAGCTTGCAAAATGTGCTCGTAAACTGTAAATGATATAAAAAGTGCTAAAAAGACAAAAAACCCGCAAAACGTAAAGTGCAAAGTGCAGCTGTAATAAACACAATATAATTAAGACTGTCTTGTAAGTGCGCGCACCATAACCTCAAATCATGGTATCCCACTACTACAACACACTGCCCTATGCGCAAAAGCACAGTGCTGCAAACTTGGCTTACGCCTCGGCCGCTGCTGCCGGCCAAACATGGAACTGGAATAATTATCATGCGGGACCAAATCATCAGTTTCTTGGCGATGTCGAATCACCACATGCTGCACATCATGCTGCCGCTGCTGCCGCCGCCCATCCGATGTACTACAATCCTCATCATATGTTCAGCCACTCAAGCGCCGGCGATTGGCATTCACCGGCTGCCTCTAGTGCAGCAGCAGCCGCGGTGACTAGCGATAATTTTGTGCAAAATGTGCCAACATCGGCGCACCAGCAGCTGATGCATCAGCATCACGCACATCATATCAACAGCGGTTTGGCCAGCGGCGGCTCCAGTAGTTCAGCCAGCTCTGGCAGCAGCAGCTCAGCGCCTGTTGTTGGCGGTCCTTCAGCGGGCGGAGGAACAACGCAGTTGAATGATACCAATGGCAGCATTGGACCCGATTCCGTATCCCAAGTGCAGCAGCAGCAGCAACAACAACACATTGCCGAAGGGCTGCCATCGCCGCCGATTACGGTGTCGGGCAGTGAGATATCCAGCCCTGGAGCGCCTACGTCCGCTTCGTCGCCACATCATTTGCCGCACCATCTAGCGGCCAGTGCAAACAACAACAATAGTCCATCGACGCACAACAACAACAACAATAACAGTGTGACCAACAACAACAACAACCATCGCACATCGCCAGCAAAAGCTCAATATTACGATTGGATGAAAAAGCCCTCGTATCCAGCGCAGCCACAGCCTGGTAAGTTTACACATACATATACATGTGTACTTACACATTAGCATCTATGTATTAGTTGTCAGCATTTTTTTGGGTTTATCCCGCATCCGTAATGCGAAGCACAGTCGCTGCATTGTCTTCAAAGCTTTGTGCTCGTGCTGTTCGCGCTTTTAAACAGACACACAGCGAATGTGTTAGAAAGAGCGAGAGGCAAAAGAAACATAATTTTATAGCTAACAATAAGCAATTTGCTTGCATTCAGTCATTCGGTCCAAGCGGCCCATAAAAATCAAATGTTTGTCTTCATTTTACGGCCCTGGAGAACTAGGCACACTGCCTTTGCCTTGATTTATACCCCAGGCTAAACTGAGGCTCAGCTTGTCGACTATGTTGACTAATTTTGGGTCGTAAATCAATTTTACTATAAAAACATTCAATAGGGTTGATCAATTTTTGTTTCTTAAGTTTCTAATGAAAAATGCAAATAGTGGGCGAAGCAAGATATGAAAAAGACTTCTCTCACAGCAATTAGCGGTGTGAGAAGTGTTCCTAATAGGCTTGAATTCATCGATGCGAATCAATTGAAAATACCAAATGTAAATATTTGTATCTATTCATTCTAATTGAGACCTTTAGAAAGCTTCTGTACAGAAAGCTTTTTCATTGCATTTCAATTCCCTTTGCCGCCGCTTCGCTCGTCTGGCAAGGCTCGCTGGCTGCGCAAAAGTTGCCGGATCAAATGCCAACAACAGCTCAAGGCTTTTGATTTTTATTTTGCTGCTGCTGTTCGCTGTATGCGGCCATCTTTGTGGTTTGCTCTCTTTTTTGTTTTGGTATCCACAACACAAAAACTACAACTGGCATTTGCATGTAAATGTCAAACGTACAAACACACACACACACACATATATAAATATGTATATAAACATGCGCAGTGCAAGTTAAATACCAAAACAAGCAAATACACTCACACTAAAACACGTGCGCAAGCGCTCACAATTTATGACCCGCGTTTCAAGTTGACGACGTCGACGACGTTTGAGTTCGTCGATATCGACGATATCCATTAAGCCCATAAAATCTGTTGGTATGCAATTAACGTTTATTGCCCTGCCGTTTGTGGCTGTTGTTCGTTTTAATCCTTCAACGGGTCAAGACGACAAATTAAGATTATGCATTTTATTTATTATTCTTATAAATAATAAACAATTCCGCTGACTTAGCGCCAGCAATTCAATTCGCCGCGATGAATTCGCCTCGCCACAAATGCTCGGTGCAATTTTTTGATGGGGATTTTTGTTTTTTTGTTTTGTGTTTAATTTAGTGAGGCGTACGTGTCTAGGGCTTTATTTCAGTGGAACCTCAACATATCCATTTTTACTCGGGGTATTGAAGTGAAGCATTGCCATTGGGTGTGGCAATAAAAGTTCTTCAACAATTTGTTATTGTTGCTTGTACTTTTGTTTCAACTGCGGCCTGTGGCGGGCTTTTCGCGATTAGATTAGTGCTACACCCCGTCTAGGAGGGGGTTACGGGAATTGTCTAGAGGCAGCAGGGGAGGTGAAGGAGGCGGAGAATAGGCCATCAACACCTTTGTGAAATGAACGTCCGCCTGTCAATGGTTTACCCGGGGTTTTTATGTTGCTCCAATAATGGTATTTTTTTTTTTTTTTAGTTTTCGGGGTGATAGGAGTATCAAAACGTGTGCGTTATCTCCAGCCCATAGCCTGGTTATATGGTTGATAACTTGATAAGAGCGCCGCCCTGGGTACGAGAGTATTGATTAAAACAATATAGCCAATAAACCAATAAAAATTAGTATTACTTCCAATAAAAACTAAATAGCGACATTTATGGCCAAATCTTTGCAATCATTATTAAAAAAATATTGGATGTTACGAGCGAGAGATCCAGGAAGCAACAAAAACAACAACAACAACGACAACCACAACAATAGCAACAATATTCGAAACTGATAAGTCGCAACTTGGGATTTGGTTAGAAACAGAATAGAACAGCAAAGCAATTATACAGGGGGGGAATTCGGGCTCAAAACATAATGCCACATGACACATTGAGATTTAATATGTCAATAGTCACAAAATTTATATATACGACATATCACAAATATCGAGGGAGAACTATCTCTACGTCTATAGTCAGCTTAGATTTGTGCAGCCCCAATGTCTGGCCCCAAAAACGGGAAAAGAATCGAACTCCAATTTGAAATTATGATACCCAACATAGCTAGACAACATATGAATAAACATATATATGTACATATATGTATATACATTGGGAGTTGGGTAGGAGGGTAAAGTGTGTGTATATGTATGTGGTTGCATGATAAGCCATTAAAAATGGCCACTAGCTAGCTGGTTGTGCAGTCAGAGCTACATTCTCGTCGATGTCGTTGCCGATGTCGCGCTGTCGATCGTTATCAGTGCTATCAATATTTGGTTTTTGTGCGACGCTGCCTTCACCACAGGCCACAGTTAGAGTTCCTCAATGCTGCCCCTGTCCCTGTCCCTGTCGGAGCATGTGTCAAAATGAAGTCCGCTGTTGATTAGCCCAGTTCATCATCTATCCGTGGGCAAAGCGACGACATTGCGTCTGACAAATGGTACCATGATTGACATGCCAGGATTAGCACAGTCTCTCTTTCACATACCCAACTCTCCCTTCGCCTCGCCCTTTGCTGCTACTTTCGATGTCTCTATGTCTTTCTCTATCTCGCATTGACATGACTTGTGTGTGTTCCATCGATTCATTTGCTTTGGACTTAGTTGTTTAAATACAATGTGTGTGCGCTGTTATTTGTATTGGCATTGATATTGCTCATAACTGAAATTTTGTAGCTGAAAAGCCCTTCTCATGTACGCTATAAGGTGTTACTCGATACTCGATATGTTGATATACACAAATGTGTGGAAATTTATTTCGGTTATTCGATGAGGCGCCGTGGATTTGGGAGCTTAACGATTTTAAAGAAATGAGATAATAAACAGTACAAAAAAGCAATCATCAATTTGGATTGGGTTGTAGACGGAGCTTTAAGCAGCTTTACAGGTAAATATTTAAATAACACAACCCTTTTTACAATTTCTAAACTTAAATCATTAAAAATGCTGTTCTTCTTTATACTACGATAAGTAGAGAAATTAGCTTTTTAACTATATTATTTTCAATCGACAGTTCAAACTTCCCAATTTTTTTTTTTTCAAATACCATAATCTTTTCTTGGAATGTCATTAGCAACTTTTCAAAGTTTCCATTAGCTAAAAAGAGCTTTCAAACCGTATTATCATTGGTATCAAGTGGCGATTTCATCAGCTTCAGCCTGCGTTTATGGGCTTTTCCAGTTGTTTATGAGTTTATCAGCTAATCGCTGAAAAAGCAAAGCCCAACAAAAAATTCAATTCTAAAATTAAAAACTAAATGTGCCGGACCGCGTCGAGTCGAGCCGAGAATCATTTCCTTTAGCCATAAACAAAAATGCTTGACATGCTAGCCTCGTCTCGTAAGCCCCGCCAACGACATTAAAATCCGATTGTCAATCAAAATCGCTCATACGACACATAGAACGGGGCAAATATTTTGCGTTTGCAAGTATAAACAAAATATCAGCTCTTTTATATCTCTTCACGGCATAATGCCACTGATTGAGTGACTCGCTGGCTGACTGACTGTTTGACTGACTGACTGACTGACTAAGTGGGTGACTGATTGACTGGCGGGAAACGTGTCAAGCTTATTGTGGACACGTTTCTTATGAAATGCGTATGCGAAACGAGGTTTGCTACCGTTTCGTTGTTGTTCTGTTTATGGCCAAGATTTGCAGTCCAGCTGGTGGCATTTACTACCATATATATATGTGCCGTTAATCGCTTAACAATACAATAAAGTAGCAATAATTATAAAAAACTAAATTAAATGTTTCATTTCATTCATTGAGCGACTTCAACGATGACTGTGTTTTAGGGGTCGCAAAGTATATACTTTTATATTGTATACCCTAACCATAACGATGAATGAATATTGTATATGGTAGCCATATTCTGATTTTTATGCCACTTTAATTATGATGATTATTAGCTGGGATTTGTTATAGCTCGTTTGCCATTAATAAATGACCATTTGCTACTCGTTATTCGCCCATTGCCCATCAATCGTCACAGCACACTTTACAGTTTGCTCAACTTCAGCAAATAGACCGTTAAACTGTTATATTGTTATACAGTATAGTTATAGTGCAAACCTCAGTTGCATCTCTCTGGCAATTGTTTACACTGCGGCGCAGGCCTCAAAGATTATTCAAATATTGTTGCACGTTGACCCGAAGAGTTTAACCCACTGAGATAAGAACGAGACCAGAACAGAACACAACAGAACAGAACACAACAGAACAGACACAATTTATAGTTCACACCAGAGGAGCGCGCTGTGCAAAATTTATTGTTTAATATTTTTATGAAGCGCAAATTATCAATAATGTGTTGGCCTGGCTTATGAATGCTTTAGTATATGCTCAGGCCAAACACAGCTACTGTTGTTGGGCAAACACAATTGCTCTGCTAAGCTGACTCATCAAACTAATATATCAATATATCAATCAGTTATCTATCTCTATCTGTATATCAATCTTAACCTTTTGCTTATTAACAGAGCTGTGCAGCACGCCCAATTTAGATGACTTTTCCGATATTCTGGAAGCAGGTGGTACGCATCTTAAAAAAAAAAACCAAATAATTTCTTAGACTCTCTTTTTTCTTCTTTGGGTTTCATTTTTCTCGTTTTTTTCTCGTTTTTTGTTTTTGCTTTGTGGCTTTTGCATGTGCCGCTCATAAATAAGTTCGAGTCGTATATCGTATCTACATATATGTATGTATCTATATATACTATATAGCGCATGATTGTAAATGTTTATTGCATGCCACAGCTCCGCATTCGAAATAATTAACGTAAATTTGAAAATAATTTTTACCCGCCTGACAATTTATGGCCTTAATGGCGACTCGCGACTTGCGACTTGGCTTGGCCGTTAAATTCTGGCCAACAGTCTTGCTGGCTTGGCTCGGCTGCCATTTTGTAAGCACACACCAAGTCGACACTCCCCTCTTTCTCTCTCTCTCTCTCTGTCTCTCTCGCTCAGCTGTCGCCATAAAAATGCGGCCTAAAACCGCTCGCCGCTGCCAATGGCGTGTTGGCCACGTCCACATTCCTCATTCACATCCTCTGCATCATTGCAACTCCGCCTCGCTCCCTTTCCCCACTTGGCTTGCTTGCGTGCCACATTTGGCTGTGGCACGTACCGTGGTCGGCATTCGTTTGTGCTGCACGCGATCTGATAATATTTCTTTTCTTTTTTCTTTCTGTTTTTTTTTTTTTGCTGCTTTTCCTTCTTTGGTATTTATAATGCTGCGTGCCAGGGCGCGGCCTGGCTCCATGAGGGTAGAGAGGGGGAGGGGAGACGTCTGCTTGGAGGCGTTGTACTTTTGCATATGCATTGAACAAATGGAATGAGAATGGGAATGGGAAGCGAGCGCTCATAAAGCGTTTCCATGTCGCATGTTTCTTTCCACTTTGATGTCCGCCATTTTGAATTTCTCTTCTCTTGCGTGTGTGTGCACACATTTGTATACGTGCGTGTGTGTGAGCGAAAGAGTTATTTATTGATGGCCTCCATATAGCATTAGGGGGAACTTTAATTACGTTTTATGGAAATTATACAGCTGATCTAATTTTCTGGCTGTGGGGAAAGATGAGAGTGGAGATCAAACTTGTAATATTGCAGTCGAGTTCCGCTATAGAAACGAATTGGAAAACAGCAATTAAACTATATAAATTAGAAATGAGTCGCCTCGAATCATTGTAGAAAATGAGAAAAAAAAGGGTAATAGAGAGAATAGTTTGAGTTATTAGTAGAATGAAACTAAATAGAAATTAGACTTGGCTATTTTAAGGGTTTGCCGTCGGCTTTTAGAATTTGCTTTGAATTAACTTAAACACTAAAAAACAATGAACAAATGAATATATTTATCATCCATCCATATTTTTAATAACTTTTCTCATAAAGTCAAATCAAACTTATTTCTTAAAAAATATTTAGTTACCTTTAATTCGTAAGGTTTAAGAAAAGATAATGCTTAACATCATATTTTAAAGACACATTTGATACATTTTCCCAAAGGTTTGCTTTAAATATTTGGATTATATTGCAAAATTCTTATTTAAAAGATTCACAATGTATTGTATTCATATAATACAAACAAGTAAGAAAGCTACAGTCGAGTGAACTCGACTGTGAGATACCCGCTACCCATTTTGAATAAAAGCAATATATTTTGCGGTATTATTCTCAAAATATACCAAATATACTGCAAAAATACTAAAAATATACAAAATAGTATATGTGGTATATCGACATAGTACCGCATTCAAAATATACCATAGACGGCACAATATACCAGATTGTCAGCCAAAGCAACTCAGACCCCTAGTAAGTAGGCGTTTTTGCCCATACAAAAGTATTTCTTTAATAACTTCGACAATTTCTATTTGATCGCAACCAAATTTTCAGGGATCATAAATACTATAGTTATTACTGTATATACCAAAATTCGTAACTCTAGCTTTCAAATTACGCTTGTTATTCGATTTTTTTGATTTGCAGGGGCGGAAGTGGGCGTGGCAAAAATTTGAAACAAACTTGATCTGCGTGCAAACATAACAAATGCTGTCGAAAAAAATTATAGCTCTATCTCTTATAGTCTCTGAGATCTAGGTGTTCATACGGACAGACGGACAGACGGACAGACGGACAGACGGACATGGCTAGATCGTCTCGGCTATTGATGCTGATCAAGAATATATATACTTTATAGGGTCGGAGATGCCTCCTTCTACCTGTTACATACATTTCCTGCCGGCACAAAGTTATAATACCCTTCTACCCTATGGGTAGCGGGTATAAAAACTAGATTAAAATATCTTTACAAACCTTGCCGAATATTTATTACAATGTCGCCTCGTTTAGTTAGTTGTAAAGCAACAAAATAGAGCATCCTACATTGATTTACCCTTTTAGCTGCGATGCTGCCACTAAGGTAGTAAATTGTGGCAAATAAGCCAAAGCCCATGTAAACGGGATGCAAAAGACAAAAGGCAGTGGAGTATCAAAAAAAAAAGAGGAGAAAAAAAGGAACGCAAAGGAAAAGAAAATAAAATAAACGTCAAATCGAATCAAATGATTTTATGATGTAATTTGAGCTAATATTTACGATATAACAGCATCTAAAACAGCAGCAAAATGCCAAATAAATGTTATTGTTATATTGTCGCTTGGGTGGAGCGAGAGAGAGAGAGAGAGCAACACACACAAAGTGTAGATGAAGCCCAACCAAGTGGCCACTCATTGTTGTTCTCGCTTGTTTCGTTGTCTCTGCTACATTTATGATGCTGTCCCCCCTCCCTCCCTCTTTCCCTTTTTGGCGAAAAAAAAGGCAAAAAATATTGTGCTGAACTTAAAGCTTAGAGCTTAGAGCTCAGAGCGAATTATTGAGTGTTGAAAAGTCAAGTGTTGAACTTCATCCCCGGGGTGCAATAAATGAAATTGCTGTCGAGGCGTGAATGGGGAGGCAAAGCAAACTTTTGACCCAGACAGTCAGCTTTAATGCCAGAATTTAAATAGAAGAGCGGAAAGAGAGCAAACCAAACCAAGGCTGCAGGTAACAAATGTCTCCCAATAGAGTTGCTCATCTGCCGCTTTGAGTTCTTGTGGTCGCACATTGGGCAATGCCCACAGCTACAGATAGATAAAGATGTTCTTCCGCTCAATTTGTGTGTTTGCTGTTGCTGCTTCACTTATGCGGCATGCCAGTGACAAATTAAGCCACAGCAGGCGGTGGCAAAAGCGTATTAACACGCTGTCAGCGAGCAACCACCAAGCAGATCCCATAACTAACCGCAACAGTTACACTCGTAACTGTAACCATAAGTGTCCTTGTTGCCTGTGATTTGCCCGCTGGGAACTGGGAACTGGACACAAATAATTGCCGCAATCTTCGCCTGAGATTGTCCTTCAAGAGTGCAACAGCTGCTCGGGCAATTATATTTTTAGCTACTTGAACTATTCATTCATTCATTACTCCCGATACCACAAAACATATTTCTAAATTATAATTTACAAGCATTGTCAACTGTCTCTGTCACTTGTAGCTTAACTTTGCTCCAATTTGTTTGTGTACGCTTCTTTGGTTAAATAGAAAACAATCAATTTAATAATATATATATGCGAGTAATATATATAGAACATAATCTGAGGGGGCTATAAAATCTTAAAGCCAACCCAACTATTGGCATTTGCTATTTGCACAAATTCCTTTGTCGGCAACAGAAACGGTGCGAGACACAAACACGCAGATATTGTTCATACAGATACAGATACAGATACAGATACAGATACAAATACAGTTATAGATACACAACTACAGTTACAGATACACACTAATAAACCATTCGATTGTTTAAGTGCGAGCGCAGACCAGTTGTGAATTATTACACTGCAATTTATGGACTATTGATAAGGTCAGGAATAACGGTAGCAAGTGTTTTCCTTTTTCAATTATTAACTAGAAAAACGATGTTCAAAGCCGATGATTGCAAATGGTTTATACATATCTATATTTGTAAAAGATAAGGCGATGAATGTAAAGTAAATTATAACGTAAATAAATACTGAATAAATTGATTGTTAATAGGCAAAGTGGATGAAAACATAAAGAAACGATTTTAATAAGGAAAAGGATTAAATTTATTACAAAAGTTCAAGTTTATTTAGTAATTAACGGAGACAGATAGTTATTTGTAGATTAAAATATAGTCAAGGAATAGCTAAAATTCATAACATAGAGAATCTTTTAAGTTTCACGCTGGTTTTCAAAAGTTAAAAGAAATCCAACAAATTTATTCAAAGTTTTATGTTAAAAGTAATTTCATTGAAATCATTTGTGATCATATTTTAATAGTTCACTGCAAGCAACTCTCAATTTTTCCGCAGTGTTGTAATAGTATCTGAATAGATATAGAAACGCTGTGAATGAATGAGTGCCAGTTTTATCCAGAGCAGCACATCGTGTGGTAAACATGTGTAATATTTAATGAGTATCACATTCGATATACGACGAGCATTCGATGTGCGACAAACAGCTATTAAAGCTTATCGACGAAGCCTCTGCAAAGCCCTGCAACTTGAGGCAAGCAAGACTGCTGCAACACACACAACTTGCAACTCTGATTTCGTTTCGAGTCAGGAATCGGAGTTCTTAGTGTTGATATAGACCTCAACTGGGATTAGGGAGTGCGTGCATTTGAAGTATGCCGCCGTCTCTCAAGCGTATGCAATCGACAAGAGCTGTAAACTATGATAGGTAATGTCAACTAATCCATCATTATGTGGCGATCGTTGTAGGAGAACTCACATTTATATAGACGCAGTTCAATTTTCAATTACAAATCGTTGCCACACTTAAAGCAGTTGAACGAGCAGCAGATGCAACAAGAAGAGGAAGAGCTTCAAGAGCTTCATATAAATTTACTGTTACGCACTTACCCCACCTTTAAGCACCACCTTATTCCCCTTTTCCCTCTCCCCGCTATGGCAGTGACAAAGCCATAAAAAAATGTCACACCTTTTTTCCACAAAAAAGGCACAACGCGAGCATTTTATTTAATTACGAATAAAATGTATTTGTGCTTTTAAGACTGTGTCTGGCTATACAGTATATCTGCATATATGTATATATATTTAGAGTATATACTATATACTATAATTCAACCCACCCAGAAACAAACATAACATACTGTATGTATAAATATATTTTTTAGATACTATCTGCTCTTTCCATTTTTTTTGTCGTTTTTTGGTTGTTTGCAAAAATGACTTTAGTTTTTCCATATTGTTTTCCCCCTTTATGAGTTATGATATCTTATCTCGCAGATCTTGTGAAGAGTGATCTCGTTAAGCGCAGATCTGTGTGTCTGTTTGTCTAACATTCCCAGTTTAGTTCAGCCGAGTTGTGATATGAGTTCGAGTTAGACAACTTTGCTTGCTTGGTCCACATAAAGTGTGCGTATTTATTTTGTGTGCAGATAATAAAACACTCAGTACGGGTTAGTAACTTTATAGTTTTATATATGGTATACACAATTTATTGGATTATATGGTTATGGCCGTGAAGGTCAGAAAGAACCATACTTAACCACAACTACAACTACACACACACACACACACACACACATTCAGATATAGTATTTAGGCCCCAATGCCGCTAACACAACAATGTGCTCCAGTTTGGACTCCGGCGTGTTTACTCAGCGTGCTCAGGTGTGAGAAATTGGAACTGAAAGTGCCAACAGATAAAAGTTATGCATAGATTAAATGCCAAGAAGAACTTGTGCCTGCAGACAGATTTATACGATGGTTCTTAAAAAGGGAAAACTTGAAAATGAAATCATGCTTTTGTTTAACAGTTTTATGGGAATCCGGAAGGAATAAAAAGGGTTTTAATTAGCCTTTAGAATATAATAAAGCAATTAGAATATGGCAATGTTATTGCAACAGATTTCCGTAAATAATTTTATAGTTTTAAAGGAAAAAAAAGAAGATTTAAATTACAAGTTAATCAATAAATATTAGATTTTGAATTGCATATGATGTTGAATAAATTTTAAAGCAAGAATAATTTAGTTAACAATTTATATTGTCAAATTATTTCAATTAATACAAAACTGCTTACAAATTGGAATATTAATGGAAAATTATGATATTTAAAAATATAATACTATTTTATATGAAGTTAGTTTTTAATTTGACTTCTTTTTATAATATGTTCAAGTTTTACAATTATTCTCAACTTTTTAACACCTTAAAATTCAACGAACGAATACCACAAAAGATTTCATTGTTTTGCAAAGAGTTTATTATATTATATAAGTAGAAAGACAGACAGCGTAAAATGGGTGACAGTCTTAATGACTTATCATCACATTGCGAAATTGTCTCAGATGGAATAATATTTTCGTGTTTTGTTCAATTTACACAAGGAAATCCTACTTGATGATTCTTCTTTTTTTTTTTAATTTAATATCTTTGCCCCGAGCTTTTGGTTTTTTTTTGCTTTTTAATGGCCTCAAATATTTGTGCACTTCCTCAAATCCAACGCTCTGCCATCTAAAGTCTGTCTAAACAGTTGTGCGGGTTATCAGCATTAGTTGTATTATGGCTTCTACAACACCCCATCTACACTTATCAGCACTGTGTGTGAGCCAAGAACACGCGCGGGCCAAAAGCGACGATGAACGATGATCAACGAACCGCGTTGAGTTCTGTTGGGTCTTGACTTTTTCTTGATTACATTTTCTAGATCTAAAGGCACCACCACCACCCCACACTAAAATTGCAACAAGCCTCAAAATTTGAGATTTATTATTAGGCACAGAGACGCGACGAAAAGCTAGATTAAAAACACAAAAAAAAAGAAACGAACTGGAACTGAAAGAATGAGGCTTTAAGTGAGTAAACAGCCAAGAACGATGACGACAACGACAACAACGAAGAGAATGCTATAAATTTACGTCTAAACAAAAGTGTAAAAAATAAATACGAGTGCAAGAGATAAGGCCCAAAAAGCGACACAACATTTCGGACTTTAGGCCTCGTTAGGGGCACCAACTTGACCACTTACCTCCACTTAGCCAACCCGAAATACCTTTTCACAACCCAACTCGAAATTGGATTGAGAAAATTTTATAATTAATATATAGCCGGATGATTAATTATCAAAAAATTGAGAGAGAGTGTGTTTGCGCCATATATCAAGAGGCAGGTGTAGAGGATCTTAAGGTCTTTAACACCTACTCCGAGTTGCCTCGGATTTCTGTTCTGTAGTATCTGCTGTGTATGTGTGTATGTGTGTGTATCGCTTGAACTTATCATCTGTGAAAATATTTGTCTATTTGCTCGCTTGTTTGCTCGATTTTAATTGTGGTTTACAAACGCATTCAGAGTGCTACAAAAAAAAAAAAAAAAAAAAAAAAAAAAATTAGAGCAAAATCCCAAAATGGTAGAGAAGAAAAAACCCAAGTAGATGTTTGCATTTCATTTGGTTGTGATAGTCGTCGCGCAATCCTAGAGAGTTTTCCAGAGTGCCAGTATGTGTGTGTGTGTGTTGGGTGTAAGTGAGTGTGTTTATCACGTAGCCAGAGACAACTATGGCATGACATGATCCCGTGGCCTTTTTCATGCCTTGTCGCTAGCTCGTTTTGTGTCATCTATTTGAATTTTGATTGACTAATTGCACAGCAGCAGCCGCGAGCGCCATTTGGCCAGGTCGCCAGTTCTCCTCTTGTTGGTTGCCAGCTGCCTCTTGAGTGTCTCTTGCGGCGCCCCAAAAAAAAAAAGCAAAGAGTGTGCCTCCACCCTGTTCCCCTAGAGTTTGCATTTTGATGTTTACCGCAACGTTGCTTCGTTTTTTTTTTGCCTCTTTTTCTCATTTTTATGGCCTATCTTAATTCAAATATTGTCGGCTGTTGTGACGAACCAAGTTGATGTGAATGTGATGGGAACGATGATGATGATGATGTGCCGCCTGCCCATCATGAGGATGAGCTCGACTTGTTTGCCCATCGCACGCCACTCACTCAACTCAACTCAACTCAAGTCAAGTCATTCCCTCGAGCTGTGACGACAGAGTCTCAGTTCACCTTTTTCTTCAACTTCAACAATTATTAAATAATTATATTTACACACTTGAACTATAAAAGTAATTATATTAATTGGAGGCAAATGATCTTGATTTGTGCATGAGGCGGAAGTTATTTCAGCACAATTAAATATTGTTTTACATAGATTATTTAGTTGAGTTGCGTTTCGAAGATGATTGTTGATTTATTACTACAATATTTGCATGTAATCTTTATTTTATAATTATATATATATATCTTTGCTAGAAATAATCGATTAAGGAATGTTTAGCATTGCATTTCAAAAACAGTTTTAAGGGTTAAATTATAAATTCGAGCCTGTTTTTAATTCAAACCTAGTTTTAGGAACATTGTGTGTTCTCCTTTTTATAGAGCTATTTCATTTAAGCTGATCTTTTTCCCTGTCAGAAATGTTTAAATCTTATAGTGTAGCCAATATTTAATTACATTTTTATCGTTATTCGAAGTATTGAATGTAAATTTACTTTAATTGCATTTCAAAAGAGTTTTAGGGGTTAAACTAAATGAAATATTTGGGAATGTTTTTAATTCAAATCTGTTCACCATTTATTTATCTATTTCATTAAGCTGATCTTTTTCTCTGTCATAAATTTATATTTTTATCCTTATTCAAAGTATTGAATATAAATGTACTTTAATCAGTAACTAACCATTTATTTGATGCATCTTTTCTTTGACAGGCAAAACCCGCACCAAGGACAAATATCGCGTGGTTTACACCGACTTCCAGCGCCTGGAGCTGGAGAAGGAGTACTGCACATCGCGCTACATAACCATTCGTCGCAAGAGCGAGCTGGCGCAATCGTTGTCGCTGTCGGAGCGTCAGGTGAAGATCTGGTTCCAGAATCGACGCGCCAAGGAGCGCAAACAGAACAAGAAGGGCAGCGATCCCAATGTGATGGGCGGTGTCCAGCACACCGACTACAGTCAGCTGCTGGATGCAAAGACGAAACTAGAGCCGAGTCTGCATCTGCAGCATCCGCTGCACTCGATGAATCCGATGGCCATGAATCTGCCCGCCATGCGTCTGCATCCCCATCTGGCGGCGCACAGTCATTCACTGGCTGCGGCAGCGGCGCATTCACATCTGCAGCAGCAGCACAGCGCACAGATGTCCGCTGCTGCTGTGGGCGTGGGCACGCTCTCGATGTGACATGACTATGGTGGAGATCGAGAGGCGACCAGCTATGGCAACAACAACAACAACAATGGCAGCTACATGTTGGAGCAACAGCAGCAACAACAACTGGAGAGTGGCACCAACAGCTTTGCAACATGTCCTAGTGATCTGGCGGTAGACTTGGCTTGAGCACTTTTAGCAACTTGTAGCGGGGGGTGAACAGAAAGGGAATTCTTCTTGGGCACTTGGGCAACAGTCAGACTGTTGATTAAAGTGGCCTGGGCAGCGGTGCATTTGAATATTGCACGTTGTTAATTTTTGTGATTGTATATTCGTCGTGTTTATCGCTGCCCCCGCCCCTACCCCGCCCTCAACCCTAAGTATCCCAGCCATCCCCCTTCATGCAACCAGTATGAAAATTAGAAATGTATGAATATATAACCCATGTAAAATCGTATGTTTATTTTGTATTTAATATGTAATTTTTCCCACTTGTATGTATTATGTTTGTTTTTGTTCTAGATAATGCCTAAACTATAAGATATGATATGATACACATCATTTTAAAATAGCAATTAAGTGAAGAAAGCAAACAAATCAAAACTAAATTCAATTATAATACATTATACATAAATAATTTGTATAGCCGTCCCCGATTTACACACACATATACACATACACAGCTGCACAACCACAACAACAAATTATGTATGTATACAAATAATTTTATTGAAATTGAGCTAAGGCAATTTAAATCCTTGGTGCAATTTGACCCAACATCAACAACACAAACAAATGTAAATATGTATCACAAACAAATTGAACGTTTATTACTTTAAAGCTGTAATAACAATTAGTTAGTTACTAGTGTAATTTGAATTTAAGTTTAATAAAAACAACAAACAACAAATACATATTTTGTGCACAAACCCAATTATTATAAATATATACAAGTAAATTAATACAAAAACAACAACGTTGCCTACATATCAAACAAAACAAAACAAAAAACACATCAGCAGCACGCTTGCATGTAATTTAAATATTAGTAAATTAATTTATGTAAAGTCCTTGTGCTATTTGAATTAAAATAAAATATACAAAAAATAACAACCACTTAATTTTCATTTTGGCATTCACAATGAGCTGCTTCATTCGCTCCACCTACCAGGAAGAAGAAGCAGCAGCAACTGTCAATTGTTTTTTTTCCGTTTCGTTTCGTCAACGCCTTCGTCGCACACAACCGCCATTGAGACACTCGACACTATTGCTAGCTCTGTCTTACTCATGCAGAGCGCCGTCTCGGGTTGCTTGTAAAATAATTGTGCGCGTTGCAATTGAATTTGATTGAAGCAGCCAACCGACTCAACAAACACACACACAAACATTAAGCTACACTCTGGAGAGCCACTTATTAGCGAGATTAAACGATTACTTAAAATGCGTTTATTTGACGGAAAATTATTCCTAGCTTGCTCAAGTCCTTACAGAAATAGACAGGACACGTAATTTTAGGCTAACAAGGACCAACTTTATCGATTGGCATCAAAAAATATAGGGATCCAACACTTGTAATTTTTTGGTCCGCGGCTTGCGAAGAATGGGCTAAATTCGCAAATTGCAGGATAACTCGAGAACTACAAGGACGATTTGAATGTCCTTTGGCAGGATGATAGCGCTCATCAAGAACTTTTGTTTGACACAGGACTCGCAAGGATAAGACAGGATATGACTGAGTTATTCGCTATTTTCTGTAAACTAAAAAGTCCTTATAACTTGGCCGCCCGCAGGATATTCGTCCTTTTTAGTATGTCAATCAGCTTGGATTCATTAATATTATATATGTGCCAAAGGACATCAAGATCGTCCTTCAAATGGCCGAGATACGGCGGATTTTTCGATTTTTTTTGCCATTTTTCTATACTCCCCTTGCAAAAATGAAATGCGGAATAATTAAATTTTTATAGCATACTTTGAGGGTGCGCCCAGGATTTTTTTTGGATAACAAGCCATATCTCGGGCATATCCTGCCGCATTTTCAAGAGACACATATTGCTAGGATCGCAAGGACCAACTTTATCGATTGGCATCAAAAAAATATGGGGTCATCTAAGGATCCAACACTTGTAATTTTTTGCTCGCGGCTTAAGAGGAATGGGCTAAATTTGCAAATTGCAGGATAACTCAGGAACTACAAGGACGATTTGAATGTCCTTTGGCAGGATGATAGCGCTCATCAAAAACTTTTGTTGCCACAGGACTCGCAAGGATAAGTCAGGATATGACCGAGATAATCGCTATTTTCTTCAAACAAAAAAATCCTTATAACTTGGCCGCCAGCAGGACATTCGTCCTTTTTGGTATGCCAATCGGTTTGTATTGATAAAAGCTCTATGTATGCCAAAGGACATCATGATCGTCCTTCAAATGGCGGAGATACGGCGGATTTTTCGAAATTTTGGCCAATTTTCTATGCCTACCCCTTAAAAAATTTAAGGAAAATTTTTTGACAGGATAATGAAAATCCTTGAATGCAAATCGATAGTACTACTTTCCCTGATTACAGAAAAGATGGTCCTTGCCAGATCCTTAAGGATTTGTCGGATCAATAGTTAGAAAACGGATGTCCTTTTTCGAAAACAAGATATATCTCGGATATATCCTGTCACATTTTCAAAGGACACATATTGCTAGGATCGCAAGGACCAACTCTATCGATTAGCATCAAAAAAGTATGGGGTCATCTAAGGATCCAACACTTGTAATTTTTGCTCGCGGCTTAAGAGGAATGGGCTAAATTTGCAAATTGCAGGATAACTCAGGAACTACAAGGACGATTCAATTGTCTTTTGGCATGAAGATAGACATCATCAAGAACTTTCGTTTGACACAGGACTCGCAAGGAGCAGACAGGATATGACCGAGTAAATCACTATTTTCTGTAAACAAAAAAGTCCTTATAACTTGGCTGCTCGCAGGATATTCGCCCTTTTTAGTATGTCAATCAGTTTGGAAATATTAAAGCTTCCTATGTGCCAAAGGACATCACGATCGTTCTTCAAATGACCGATACGTCCAAGTTTTAAAATTTTTGACCATTTTTCTATACTTACTTACCCCTTCAAAAATTTGTTGGTGTATTTTTTTTAAAGATAATGAAAATCTTTGAATGCAAATCGATAGTACTTACCCTGACTTACCCTTACTTACTCCTCGCCGAATCCTTAAGGATTTGGAGTTATTAACCATTTCTCTATACATTGATAAAAATATATTTTTCTTTATGGACAATTAAAATCATTGTGAATGGTAAACCCGATGTCCTTTCGTTATATTTGATGCATTGGACGATGTATTGCACAATCGTTCGCATATCCTTTACAGAAATTAAGCTATTTCATGTAGAACTTGTTTCATTCATTCTGCTTAACACTTAAAATGTAAAGGTCTGATTTTTCTTGGCAGCATCGATTGATTTACGATACTCACTTTTGACTTGATAGATGCGGCCAATTAATACATAGTATTTGGGCCGAATCGAGGCAAGGTAACAATCGAAGAGACAAGTATTTATGAGCATTTCTTGCATATATAGGAATGTGATATAGACTAAAATGTAAAAGTTCAATGCATAAAAGTATAACGAAAGAATCAACATTTTTTCACAGCAATAAATGCATAAAAGACAAATATAAGTATGCATGGATGTGCCGTCGATAAGGCATAAAATTTATAATCTTTTTGCATTGAGTTGCGTTGGATGCTGATCCATAGGAGTCATCCATCCATCCGTCTTTCATCCACCATTGTCGTCACTAATAGAGACATACCCAAAAGACAGCTGGAGAGGAGGAGCAGACAGAGGAGTAGAATGCGATCCGGGAAAAGTTCGAATTTGAAACGTTACTTTTCGGACTACCATAAAGTTTTATGGCTCATCCGCGCCTTCAGTTCAGTTCAGTTGAGTTGAGCTCGACAGACGACGAGAATGGGGCGCAGCTGTAAGCAGAAGTTACGATGATTGGACAGCATAATGCCAGCAGTGTCAGTATCAGTAGTATCGGAGTACACAAGTATCTCTAGGGGTCGATTCTGGACAATCCAATGGGTGCCAATTAAGACAGCAGCGGCAGCAGCAGCAGCCGGCCGCCATATCATAAAACTTTTTTCCGTTTCGTGAGCGATCTTAAAAAGATCATTCGAATATTTTATGGCGACACCCAAAGAAGTAGAAGAAGAGGAAGAGGAGAAGAGCAGGGCTGCCAACTGCATTTCGTGTTCTATTCACAAGAAGCAGGATCGTAAATCACTTGCGTTGGATGCAATGTGATGCATTTGTTGGCTTTTTATCCATTTTTGAGAACATGTCAAATCTCTCACAAAATGGCGCAGTCAAAACATAAGCTGTGAATTCCCAGTAATTGAGCAATTGTTAAAATGCACATATGTATGTACTACAAGTAGGTGTGTGTGTATGTGTAATGTAGTAGCCAGAAGTCGGCGGCTAAAGTCAAACATTTCTCGTATCCGTTACACTCGACTGACCAAAGGCCAGCGTCCCCCTTGCTGTGGAAGAGTTAAAACACAAAAAGTGAATTTCAATTTAAGTTGAATACGAGTATCGTCAAAAAAATCGGCATGGACAAATGCAAACACGTCAAACAGAGCGCCTGCGCAGTCGCAATGCAATTCTCCCTCACTCGCCTTCTCTTTCGTTCTCGTTTGCTGTCCGCGTCTTTCGTTTTTTTTTTTTTAGCATGTAGGTGTGAAAACGCAGCGCACACTTCCTTTATCGGTATCGATATCGGCATCGGCTTGTTTGCTTAGTTGCGCCGTTCGGGTTTTTTTTTTTGCATTTGCTTACATAAAAGTCAAAATATTTTGGGATCAACAGGAACGCTGCAGTAGCAACAATCGATGTGACTAACACAACCTTTTTTCGGTTCAGTTCGATTCGCTTCGTTTTGGGTTATATCACAAATCTAGACAGGTTGTATATTTTCTCAATTGTTTTCTTCTACATATGTACATATGTGCGTCTCGGACATTTCCGATTTTGTTAATCGGCAGCATAATAAATCAACCGTTGAGAGGTTTTTTGGCTTCAATCGAGGGTACTTGAGTCGAGCGATAGAATGATTCCATTGCAATCAGTATATTATGTTGATCTTCAAAAAAAACTAATCTAATATAATATAGGTAATATATATTAATTTCATATCGCCACAAAAATATATTAAATGCTTGTTAATTCTTAATTTTAAAAATGAAAAATCACATGATCAATTCGAAGCATGAAATTAATTGTAGCCTTAGCCTTAGAATGCAAAATACTTACAACTTTTTTTATAGTAAGATCGCTTGTCCTTATCTCAAGCATAATCGAGATAATTAATTTATGCCCTAGGTACATATTTGTGTCTTCACGCCACTGACGCCCCACGTCATCGTCGTCTTGGCCATTCATTGGGTTATCCGGTTTTCAATTTTCAGTTTTCTGTTTGCTCTTTTCAAGTTCAGAAATCAGAGATACGTAGACAATTTGTGGCTTTTATGCGGGAGTTTGATTAACACAATTTTGCTGCTGCTGCTTCGCGGTGTGATTTTTTTTTTGTGTTTATGGAAATTAAGCAACAAGTTTTATTAGTAACCATGCACTAATTAAATTCTGTCTGTTTCTATCAGTTGTCACTCAATGTGACTCTATAGAAATTAAAAACAAGCAAACTCAAAACTGAATTTCGGTGCTCTGTGGAGCAGCGGATCATAAAAGCCGCTAAAAGGTGTGGGCGATTTCACAAAAAATCAAAAACAAAAGCAAGCTAACAACAACTTGTGTGTTGTTGTGCGCCTGATTTGTTTATTGAATTGATTAGAGTGCGTCTTGAGCACGAGATTCCCAAATGTGTGCATAGGTAAAATTACTCATAGCACACTACGCACGTAAACTTTTAAAATTATTTTAGTTTTTCAAATTCAAGCTGTCACAAATATATACATATGTAAATTACGTATTTAGATTATATTGTGCTATAAATTGTTGAGTTAAAATGATTCAAATTTAAAAATCTTACCGAACAAAAGCTAGCTGCTATTGCACTCGATTAAAAACGTATATTGTTATCGCGCCGAGTAGTTGCCACTTAGCTGAGGAGCGTGGAGTTCAAATCATCGATACGTTGATAGTGCTATCGATATTTCACCAACGTTACTAAACACTAATGTGCAGCCAACTTCAAGTCATACCTAATTTTGTGTTGTCATTGTAAACTGTTTTATATCGAAACACCCGGAATCTACTACAAGCAGCTTGTAAAATGGTAAGAAATCAGTTAAATAGTATGTTAAAATGTTGTTAACGGCACCGATATTGTTTTACAGAACCAACAATCACTTAAAGTTCGCCCAACAGATGTGCCCGTCCTCAATGCGTCCGGCAAAGCCGTTCTGCCTACACAGCCAAATTGTGTCAGTCAATTAGCGCATATCCATCGCTTGCGAGACTCGGAATTGAACTACAAGGATCACCGATACAATATTGATATGCAAATGCTGCGCAATCATGAGGGACTAGGTGCCCCACTACGCATGGGCATGGATCGTTTTGCTGCCCGTCAAGTCGGCCGTCTCCCTTTTCTGCACTCTAGGTAAGTTGTTACTATTAAATTGTAATCGGAAGGATTACTAAAGTATGAACTTTGTATTCCAGCAATATGATGGACGATGTGTTAACTGGTCGCTGTGATGAAATTGCCTTTGAGGACTTCCTAAACATTCCCGATCACAATGAACAGATGCGTCAACCTCATGCTGTCGTCGAGAAGTCCATGGGCATTTATCTCTAGTTGAATAATTATCACTTTCACAAGCATCAACATTATATTAAACAAATATGGAAAAATAAACGGAAAACTTCTTTAAGGTGTGGAATTCCCCTGCTTTTTATTTTGAGCCAAATGCGCATTTATTTGTCATCAACATTTTGCTATTTTATCGCACAAACTTATTACATTTCACTGAAAACAAAACGTAGTACATTATGCACTAAAAACTAAAGAAATATATTGGCAGAGCTTGATTTGTAATAATAAGAATTGGTTGTACTCAAGAGATTCATTAAATTAAATGAATATAGTATATATGATATGCATACAAAAAGTTATAATAAAAATTGAAGAAGTAGCTAGAGAGCATTCATTGCAATGAGACAAAAGTCTCAAGAAATGCACAAAACGTTTAAACACGCGAGAGTATAAATAAAATAAAGGCGTAGAAGTTAAAACAGCATGCGAATGGACGAATTCGTTTCAATACATAGTAACATTATTAAACTTATAACTTAAGGAAACCAATTAAAAGAAGCGGAGGGCCTGATAACATTGTACATTATACACAATATTGCATATTTAAATACATATACATTAGTGTTATGTATGGATTAATTCGTTTCGTTTTGTGATGATTACAATAGATACTAATTATAATAAGAAGAAATCGATTTGCAAATAGAATTGCGTTCCTAATATATCCAGTTGACGGGCACCCATTGCTCTTCATGGCTCATCTGGTCCAAGGTTTCAACCACTTGACGGAACGTTTCATCGAAGTCCTCGTTGACAATGACCATGTCGAAATACTTTTCATACTTTCGCTGCACAAAGGTGCTCTCCTCCACTGTGGAGATGAGATCGTCATCCTGTCGATAATAATAAGCAGAATTGATCGATGTGTTAAGCAATATTTGTGTGTTCAAGCAGAGATCTAGCAGAGCTATAAAGGTGGCCTAAATGTGTGCAGGTTGTAGGTTGGGTATGCCATGATTCAGCGTTAGAACGCTTCAACTGCAAACATTGCCTTTACATTTACCTCATAGAGCGATGCTAACGACTCAAGCGTACGTGCACGTCTGGAGCTGAAGCGTATGGAACTTTGACGATCAAACTGCAAAAGGAGCAACACAGGTTAACAACAGGATCTAAACTAGCAACTAAACTGGGAAAATTAAAACATACAGATAGATTTCTATTTGAGCCGGTGGCACGACGATCCGCATAGATCGTCTTCAGTTGCTCCATGCCAGGCGCCGCAATGAAGATGACAAATGGCATCAATTCCTGGCTGTTGTGCAGCACTTTCAACGAGTTGGGCGCACAGTCCAGAATGCACATGCGTCCACTATTAATGACATCTTTGATTGACTGCAACGAGGTGCCGTAGAGGTTGCCATTGTGTTCCCCATATTCGAGAAACTCATTCTGCTTGATGGACTCATCCATTTCCTCACGATCCATAAACCAATAGCTTACGCCATTCTCCTCCAAGGCGCGCTTAGGCCTGCTAGTATCTGCAAACAATTCAAATAGAGAGATAGAGTTTTTCCAAAAGATATTTTCTGCTTAACCTACGTGGAATGACGGCTCCAAACTTGTCCACATCGCTGTTGATCAGGCGATTCTTTAGCGTGCGTCTGCCCACGCCAGAGACACCAATGAGAACAAGAGTTTTCCTGCGGAATGGTGGCATGCGTGTCACCTCCTCGTACAGCAACAGCTCTGCCTTGTCGAACTCACAGTTTGCCACAGAGCGGTACATCGTCTTTCGCTTGCGCTTCGATATCTGCGGATATATTTAATTTTAACCGATTTCCGATATTTATTAATTGTAGCATTTAAATACCCGAGTGCCGCAGATGCCAATCTTGTGCACATAATCGGCTTCGGGCGCCACAAAAGCTTTGCGTCGCTCCTCCAGCTCCTGCGATGGCACCAGTCCAATTTTATCCGACTCGGCAGTAATGTTCTTTGCCTGCCACCAGTTGGGATCCTTAACATTAATGATCTGCAAAAAGATAAATCTATTAGATACCTTGTTTTCCAAATATTTGATGTTGAAACTCACCTGCAGAATGTCGCCCGATTTGAAGGGCAATCCAATATCCCTGCAGGGCAACAGCGAATCCTCCGATGGATTGTATGTGAACAATGCGCGCATATAGCACTATGGTAGAAACAATTGCCAGCATTACACGTATAAGTAAGTCAAGAAGAATATAGAGTAGAAAGGCTAAGCTTTAAATTTACTTACTCAATTGCAGGCGTTATTTTTTTTTTTGGGTGAGAATTTTCTTGGACTAAATGAATCAATATAATTCGAAATTTGAAAGCTCAATTGATGAAATTACTATTTAAAATATATGTATGTAAAGGTTGTATATAAAGTAAAAAGTTGAACAAGCTAGGCAAAAATAATTATTTTCGTTCTAGTTGTCGAAAATCCATGCAAAAAAGTAGCAAACTTTTCAAAATGTTCTTTTTCTAATAGCAAAAAGGTAACAATTAACCGCAACTATAAAGCAACACACCACTTACCGTTAGTTTCTTGCCCGATTCAAGATTTGTGATGCCATTCTGTTTTACCTGACCCCCACTGACCGTATAACGACCACTTTTGATCTCTTCATCGACATTCGGTCCGATCTTAAGCGTTAGATTCTCCTTCGCCCGCGACACCTCCACTTGCAAATCATCAGCTGATCGGACGGGCGTTCCATTGACCTCGAGTATAACATCGCCCACATGGAGCATGCCTTGTTTATCGATAACACCGCCGGCGAGGATGCGTGCTACTACTAGCTGTTTATATTCGTCCACCTCGACGGTCAGACCCAAGGGTTGCTTTGGATCCCGACGCAGGCCGACCATTTTAATCGTTTCCACTGGCATTTTGCTATTTAAAATGTCTTCCGTATAGAGATATCCGCCCAATTGGCGTTGAGAAGTTGCTTCGAGCTTTGTGATAGATCCGCCAACAGCTTTCAAACGTTGCTCATACAAATATCCTATCTCATCGTGAGCACGCAACAGAGCCTAAGGGAGATAAAAGAAGATACTGATACTGAGATACAAATTTAGAGAGAGCTTTCTTTACTTACACGAAAGTGTGGCTGGGCCAAGAGCTTGGCAAGCTCGCGGGATTCCAAACGTCGCGAGGGCGAGAATTTGCGTATGATATCGTCACAGATCGGCTTGTTGTTTAAATGGGCGGGCAGAAAGGCGGGCACGGGCTGCGGCTCTGTTGGATTTAGCTGTGAACGAGAGTAAGTGAATAAGAATGAGATGAGAATGCGAATACGAATACGAATGAGACATGTACGCATAATTAAATTAAATCGTTCACTCTAAGTCTGACATGGTGGGGCGTTAGCTCTTTGCTCTTTTAGCTCTCATCATAAGTTTGTCATGCCCTAGGTCAAGTCATCTTTGCTTCTGCTTAATTGGCATCTACGTCTGTTAATTGAAAGCTTGCGCTTTTTATCGTTCACATTTTTTTTTGGCAGCCTCATTTAACCCTTTAAACTTTGAGCTATTTTGTGTTGGGTCACATATTTGGGTCGTGTGCGTTGCTGACAACAACAAAATTTAGGTCGATCGGAGGGAAAAGAAAAAGAGTGAATTTAATTTGTTTTCGCTGCAATTGCAATTAATTCTGGTCTTCCGGCGCACTTTTCCAGCTGAATTTATTTACCCTTTGTCAGCATTGTGGCACTCTCATTGCCTGTCTGTCTTCTGCCTGTCTCTGAGTGTGTATTTATTATTGTGACTCTGCTACAATTTCCGCCCACATGCAATATTTATTGTGTACGTGAAGACTTTTTCTTTTTCTTTGCTGCCAACACAAATTGCATTAGTCGAAAAGAGAAAGAACACTTGACGAATCAACGAAACAGTTTAGTTCGCCTTCTCTTTTGTTGGCTTGATCCTAATTTAGAGCTTTTGTCAATCGGCTATTCTATTGTTTATTTGTTTACACATCACATAGTATCGAATTTCCGTTTTTGAGTTCTCTTCTTCCGTGTGTGCAATGAAGCCCCACGCAGACAGAATTCCCGCTGTTAACCCTTACACACACACACACACACACACACACGCTCAAATGCACAGGAATGACAACTGTTATTGACACTGAGCTTAGCTCTGTTAGTTGTTGTTGCTCACTGCAAAGGGCTTTCACCTTACAGTTTTGTTGTCATCGTACAAAACCCGCACATTTATCACAAATTGTTGAAAAATTTTCAACAGGTTAAAAACGCTAATTAGGTAAATTGCAGTTACTCACTTAATAAATAACAATGAACAGTTGTTGTGTGTTTCTTAACTGCGAAGGTTAAACGTGTTTTTTAGGAAATCTGACGAATCTTTAAGATATATTTATGTTTAACCTAAAAATGTGCGACATTGTATTACGAGTTATTTCAAGTTGTTTACCAACAATAAAGTGTTACTTAAATTGATTTTATTGGAAGAAAGCACTTTTCGTTTTTTACTTTTTTTGTAACTAAATTGTTTTTTCACTTTTTTTGGAGCCACTCCCAAACGAGCGAGCGCAGCATTAAAGCCAAGAAGAGCGCGAGCGTGACTGAAGACCAAAAGGTGTGAGTGTGTGTGTGAGAGAGTGAGCTTCTGGCTTGACTATACAGTTGTGTGTGTGAGCACTTGGTTTTTTGAAATGCCAAAACACAGTTAAGACGTTACACAATATAAAACGAGACTCGAGACGAGTGGCGACTACGTCATCAACTGCCAGTTAGCCAGGTTAATACTGGGGGTTTGTTGTTGAATGAGTAACCAAGGCAGCAGCAACAACAACACCACACACACAGCTAGAAAAAAAAAACACTTGTGCTATATTCGCTCTATTTATCTTTGGCACACATACGAAGCACTCATCGATTTCAAATTTCCTTTTAACCACTAAGCACTTTATAATATTCAAATAGCGTCTTTTAAATTTATAAACTGATCGAAGAGAGCGAACGAGGCGCGAGAGTGAATGAGCGGGGCGCTAACTGTTGAATATTTATGCCGAGCCGCTGCCCCGTTTAAGCCATGCTCAAGCGAGCAAAGCGCGTACACACACACGCAAACACTAACTCATGTATGCACACACACACACATAGTCAGCAAGAGTCACGACAACAACACAAAGCAATAGTAGACAGAACCTCACCTTAGCACAGCTCGCAAGTAACTGACTCTGGGCATGAAACCCAGTTTACCATACAGTTGGGTGTGAGTGATACAAGCACAGAGAGAGAGAGAGAGGGGCAGAGAATGTTAGACTGCTAGGGCTATAGCTCAGCACAGCGCAGCACACTGTATGAGTGAGTGAGCTTGCAGGTTAGTCGCGCTCTTAGTTGTATGAGTGTGTGCGTGTGCTAGTGCTTGTCTTATTGGGAATAACGTTACAACTGTACGCCGCTGTAATCGGCGCTGTTAGTTAACAGCGACTCAACGGGCTTGTTGAAGCCGCGCTCTCAGAGCTTTTGTGCTGCACATTTAGTAGGCCAACCACTTTGCACACAGCTTATAGCTTGTGTGCATTTTGTTATTGCTGCCAGGTATCGTTAAAGTAAACTTTTCATAATTAACACATGTATGCGCATTTACTTAGGAAAACATTTCCCAAAACCGGTTTGCAAAGCTTTGTAGCCACTCTTTTTTTTGTGGTATGCCCATAGGGCGTTGTTGTTGATGTCGCCGTTTGTTGCTGCTTTTTATTGACTTGTGGCATTTTGTGCAGTGACTTTACTATATATTTTCAACTTGATTTTTTTGCTTTAATGAAAAATCTCGTGACTTGTAAGTTTAATTACTTTCACTGCCTTTCTCAATAGCAGGTCACTGTAATAACATTCAAACACACACACATACATACACACATACACATACATACATACATTTAAAACCACATTCTTAGCTAGGAAAATTGTTTATTCTAATTATCTGCGACACGCGACGTGGCTGTTGATTAAATCTAGTTTGTTTGGCTTTCGCGTGTTTTTGGTTTACCACAAATAGCAAAACTAAAACAAAAACCAGCAAATATTATTTCTACTGATTATGCAGATTTAGATGCCATATTCATTAGCATCATTTTGCAATGAGGAGAAAATCAATAGCCTGTCATAAATTATCTAATAGTTTGCATAATCGCATATACAACAAGAGGTCAAGTTGAATGTGCCAAAGAATAGTGTTAATTGCGCTGCCATAATTGTGCCATAATTGCCATAAAAGTATTGTCCCCATAACGGACAGCGTAATAAAACCGTTTCGCACTTCATAAGATAAACGACAAAAGTAAAGTAATCACTGCTCGCGACGTTCCCAAGCTTTAAGTCAGCGTACTTATTTCTTTTTATTGTTCTAGCATCGTTGTCTCTGCTCTTTACTTGTATGTTAAGTGAAAGCTCTGTAAATGGGCAGCCATGACCCTTCCTTACTGCTATGGTAAGCAAATGATATCGCAAGTAATCAGGCGTGAAGTAGCCCAAGCACATGATGTAATAAAGAAGAAAAGCGTAAGCGCACACACAAAACTTTTGCTCCAAATAATACGTAGTGTGTACAGTGGTACATCGCTAATTTGATTACAGACTAGATGTGAAAGTTTATATATCATCAAAATTTAAGCGTATGAATATAACATAATGTGCAGTTTAATTAGGCAACACCTTTTATTTAAAAGTGTACAATGAAAAAGAAAGATTATAAAAATAGTACTCATGACTATATTATTATGCTTTAAAGTTTTCATTAAGATATTACTTTCTTACATAGTGTGTATCAAATGAGCTGTGAGCCACTGTACCGTGTTCATACTCAGCATGCATTGACATCGACAGCGTAAACAATCGTTTCGCTTGTGCATGCGTGTGTTCAATAATGGGGGAAAAATCATTTTCTTTTCATTGGCAGATGGTTCGACTTGATTTGGGTCATGTTCCAAATGCAAAAAAAATAACCACAGTAACAATCAAGAAATGATGTGTGTGGAGATTTAATCTACATACCATAAGCTCCTTGTGCGGCGTTGATGGATTACTGAGCAAGAGACCCTTGAGAAAGATTTCATCGGTATCCGATAGATCAGCGGAATTGCGATAGGCAGCTGCAATAAAATAGAGAATAAAAATAATAATAAGCTTTTTATTGCTGCAGCAACTATTTGATAGTTGATAGTTTGCATATTTACAAGTAAAAAATTACCATTTGAAGAAGTTAGCTAAAGATATAAATGCAAACAAAACAATTCATTACACTATTTGACCATGAAGTAACACAATGAAAATGTGTTTTCATGCCTGTTGTTATATTGAAAACAATTAATTGATATATGTACTTTAAGAATGTAATTTTGTATAATTTTAACGATTTGTTATGAATGTTAAAATAAAAATTAAAAAACAAATACATGTGCTCAGATTTGTGATAAACTAAATCAAGATTATGTTATTGGAGCACTTACCATTATCGGCGTCGTCCTCGCCTATTTTATTAGTGCTGGCCAACAGCTCCACCTGATCCTGCCGCGCCCGACGAGAACGTGCGCTCCAACGCACCATGTTTGTGGCGCCACTCAGCGTTTTAGATGTGTGGGTGTGCGACGGTGGCAGACAGAAAACTGTCTTGGCAGTGATTCAATCAAACCAACTGACCACAAGACGTAAAGGATTGTACGTAAGGCACACTGACGTCACGTAAGGAAACAAACACACAAACACGCACTCTTTCTTACACATACACATTCACACACGCAGTCGCTTAAGTAGTAGTTGTAGCTTCTTGGACTTTTGCTAATTTTGGCAATGCCGCAGCATATGTTTAAAAGTAATTTGAATAATCTCTTGCTTTGTTGTTATGATATACACACTGAACAATCATTATTCCGCCACGACAACAACGCGAACAACAACAAGAACAAGTACAACAAGTTGGAAGACGCGTACAACCAAAAACATACAGCAGGCCAACAACACGCCAAGAGGGCCAGAGAGCGTTTAACTGAAAAGTCTTTTGTTGCATGCTGTGTCAAAAAGCTCTTTGCCAAGAGAGCTTGCTCATTCATTCAAAACAACATAAAAAAAACGAGGTTTTCACGCGCGCGCGCTACGCATACGAATGCTGCTTGCTACGAAAATTTACGTATTCTTGTGAGTTATCGGAACACAGCAACCCTAGAAGTTGTACACACAACAGAGTTGATTTTAGCTGGATTTATCGGTCGCATGCTCATACAAAATTTTCATACATAAAGCGTGTGCGTGTGTTTGTGAATGATTGTGTGTAAGGAAAGCCTTCAATGAGCCACATAAGTGAATTTCCACAAAACATTTAACTAGTAAAATCTATATAAATTAAAGAAAACTATACTCACACAAAATGCCGGATGCAGTGCAGCAAAGTTTTGTGCGCTCCTTCATTGATTACTTGAAGAAGCAGGTGGACGTTATGTCGCCGGATCAAAGTGAAAGCATTGAAGTCGCCATTCAATGCTTGCAGGCTGCCTTCGATGTGGGTGATGAGGAGCCCCAAGAGCAGCAGGCGACTGCAACCACACAAACTACAACATCATCGTCGGCTTCGGCTCCTGGTGGTGATGCAGCAGCGGCTTCTTCATCGGCGCCCAGCACCAGCGGCGTCAACACCAAGAACATTGATGTGTTTGAGCTCTTCCAATCGCTGTACATTGAACGCAATCCCGAATCCTTGGCGCTGGCTGAGTCCTTCAAGAACGAGGGCAATCGTTTGATGAAGGACTGCAAATACAATGAGGCGCTGTTGCAATATAATCGCGCTATCACCTTTGATCCCAAGAATCCAATCTTCTATTGCAACCGGGCTGCGGCACACATTCGACTGGGCGACAACGAACGCGCCGTCACAGATTGCAAGTCTGCGCTGTTGTACAACTCCAACTACAGTAAGGCGTACTGTCGCCTGGGCGTGGCATACTCCAATCTGGGCAAATTCAATGAGGCGGAACAGGCGTATGCTAAGGCGATTGAGTTGGAGCCGGACAATGCTGACTATCGCAACAATCTGGAGGTCGTGCGCAATGCACGCAATCAGTCGCCACAGCTGTCTCATCTGACAGATGGCCTGAATGCTATGTTGACGAATCCAGCTATACGCAATTTATTCAGCAGCGCTGAGATTGATCTGGAGCAACTGCAATCGATGACACAGAATCCGATGGTCATGAACACGATTGGTCAATTGTTCAGCAATATGGGTGGACCCCAGGGTGGTGCACCTGGTGCTGAGGTACCTGGAGCTGCTCCTGGACAAGTGCCAGCAATGCCTAACGATATGTTGCAGTTGTTCCAGAGTTTCGCCACACAGCTTGTGGGCGCCCAGCAGCAGCAAGGCGGCAATCCTGGAGCAGGTGGACAGCAGCCAGGTGGCGGCAACCAGCAGCCGCCTCCAAGCATCTAGATGCATCAGCGATGTTGCCGTGTGGTGTTAGTCCAATATAACAACACATCTACACTATCATGTTGTACTATGGATCAGCAAATGAATTGCTTAAATGTTACAAGCTTATAAACTAAACATAATACACATACATATATATTTTTATTAATGCTAAATAAATAAATACAACACGACGAAACAATCGAAGTTTGATTGAGAGACCATCTAAAAATCCTATTTTAAGATTTTGTTTAGCGATAATGATTCATTTTTAATAATATACGAAAATTCTTATTTGCATTTTGTTTTGATGAATAATCTTTATGTAACTTTTTTTACATATGAGCAATAGTTACTTATACTTTCATCGAAGAAAATATGAACTTTGAGATCATTCATTTTTATGAATCCAAAGAGCAGGTGTTCATTTTTTTCCAAGTCACTTCTAAAATTTTTTTTATTAAATTTGAAATCAACATTTTTAGTCCCTGCAAATAAATTTAAAAAAAAAAAATTTAGAGGTTTCTAATGAAACCATTTTTTAGTTTTTCCGTTTATTGAAATTCAAAATTTTGCATATTATTTTGTATGTCTGTTGTAGAATGTTTTTGCTATGTAGTACAATTGTTAGGTATATATTTAAAAGGATCTGTGATAAAATCGAATTCTTTTTTCATTCACGTACATGGTTGTAAATCTTGTGCATATCATTTCATTATTGTTTTTCTTTATTTCGTATGTATAGAGGGACCCTTCCTTACTTTACTCTCAATTTGATATTGTGGTTATTATGTGGAGGATATATATATATTGCAAATTGGTTATTTCGTTAACGTTTACAAACTATTTTTGTATTATTATTGTATAAATAGAATAGAAAAATTGTTGCTTGATATATTAAAACAAAGTCTACGTCCATATGATGGTGACAATATGAATGGTTGATAGAAATGGTGAAATAGGACGTGGCTTTTGCTTGAAGATATCAGAGACGTTAAATATTTGCAAACATGTTTCACATACGAAGCAATTGTTTGTGTAATAACAAAACAGGAAGAGATAAAAGAGAATTGTTAATAGAAGAGGTGCAGCATACAATTCGATGATGCTGAGATATTGTGATGGACACCAACTCTGAAATATATCAAAGGTAGACAGTTACATGGAAAGATCACATGATACTCACCCTGGAACCTGTGTTGATGACATTTGTGATTTGTGCAGTCTCTACAAAGTTGCGCCCGTATGTGATTTTGGAAGTTGTTTATTAAACAAGTGAGTTGGAACGTCGTTACGAATATTTTCATAATCTCGGTAAGGTTTTCAAATATCTTTTTCTTTTCTCGGTTTTTTTGTGGTGTTTGTAGTTGATTAACTAGGATTTGCAATGAAAATATGCAAAAATTCTGTTTACTTGGCATCTTAATATCTGTAGCGTCGATTCCTAAGTCCTCCAGCTCCACCGCCGCCTCCTCCACGGTTGCGCCCGCGATGGTTGTTGTTGTGATTGTTGTTGCCATAGTTGGGATTCACTTTGCCCGAGTATTTGCCGGATGGTGGTGAATAAAATTTCTGTTCATTGGATGGTCGCGATTTCTTTTCCTGCTGCTCCGAAGTATCCTCCTTGCCATTGGCGGCAGCCTTGTCGCCAAATGTGATTGGCACATGACGTTTGCCCAGCTTACTCTGCAGATGACACAACATTCACAAATTAAAGAACAAACATTAAAGAATATTCCATTTTCTTACGCTTTTGGGAACAATCCAAGAAAGCACAATGTCGTGTTTGAAAATGGGCGGTGAATGAAATAGATCGCGTATCAATATGTTGATATTTGATGTTGTTTTCAGCGCTGTTTGCTTCAATTGATTCTCCTCGGTTTTCAGCTCCTCGCCCGTTTTTCCCTTAAGTGACTCCTCCAATTTTTTAATATAACTAAAAGTAAAGTATATTAAATTAGAATATATTATTTTGGAAATCAAAATAGGGTCAGTTACCCCTGTGTGCCGCGCGCTAGATATTGTAGTCTAGCTCGAAAGTCTTTTAGTTTCTCGGCGTCTTCAACGAATGTCAAATTGCTCGGATGCTTCTTGCCCAATGTGTGCAATGTGTAGAGTAAACACTCGGCATGCGAGAACTGAAATGAAGGCGGTGCATCAGCCACATCCTCATCAGTTAGCTTTGGCAACGGCATGTACTCCTGAAAAATTAATAAATCAATTTAGCATAATTACAAATTAATCATGAATTCAATGCATACCAAAAGCACATTGTAGACAGCATTGATGCGCTCGCTGGCATTCTCCAGTTTGTCCGTGTTGGTGATCATCTCAGCGAATACTTTCAGCAGTCGCAGCTGTATTTGATCTTGTGACACTGCTGTTGCTAGCAAATTCCATGTGTCAATGGGCAACAGTTTATCGCAAACATAGCTCACAAATTGTGTCGATTTAATGGTTTTCTAAAAATACCAAAAGATTATTTTTATGATCTTACAATTGAAGTTGAGTTGCTTACCGAAAAATAAGGTGCAGCTGCTGTGGCGCATTGTATGAAACGCTCTACAACTTCATCATCCACCGCAATCGGATCTGTATTTAGCTCTGCCTGCTCTGTGGCCAGTTTAACTAACTCTGCATGTCCGGTTATTGTGTTACCCAGTTTTGTTGCACCCAAAATAGTCATGCAAAGATGAAATTCATCGGCTGTCACGTCCTGCAATGCTTTTTAATCTCCTCAACGATATAATCCTCGATTTCCTTCGTAATAATGTTGGGACCCATAGTCAGCAGCTTGGTGGCAATGAATTTGAAGCAACGCTCTCGAGTTGGCTCATCTCCCGTTGTGATTTGCTGGAATAAACCAATGATGGCATTCTTGGTGTCCAGCTTAATGATGGTGAGGAGCGAGTTATTCACTTGCTGCAACTCGGTCGCATCGTCCAAGATCAGAAGCTGGGCCAACGTGTCGCCCACGCGAATTGTGGCATCCGCATTACCCTGACACAACTTGGGCAAGTCTTTGATTGCTTGTCGACGTATCTGTATTACAATTGCAAAGTTAATTTTAAATGTGATGTGATTTGATGATGTGTTAGTTTTAATAGACGAACCTGTGTATCGTCGTCTTCGCATAGATCAACCTGTGCTTCGATGGCGGTGTCGCAGAGATCGGGGAAATATTTGAAAAAATTGCCAATGAATTGAGATGCCAATCTCTTCTCTTTCGATGTGCCTTTTACGGCCTGCAATATCTCTTTGTATTCCGCCACATGCTGCAATAATAAAATGCCAAAATGTTATACAGATGTCTATGTTTGCGTATGTGTATTTGCACACTTTTTTATTAAACCAGCGCCGGCGCGCGTGTATTTGTGTATGTATGAGTTTGTGTGTGGGTTGACGCGTTTTTTTCTATTAGCACTAACCTCAGTTATTTTATCGCCCGCCTCTGATAATACTTCGTAGCATTTATAAAGTCGCTCAATATTGTCCATTATTACTGCTATTTTTTGTTTATAATTACTTTGCAAAAGTCACTTTACACACAGCACAAGAAAAACGTTTTCACGACTTTTTTCTTAAACAAAATGGTGTGTCTAGTCAGCGATGGAACTTTGAGTAAATGTGCCGACAGCTAGCATACAACCCTGGTTATCGATAACAACACTATCTATGCGATACATCAACTATTGCATCGATTATCGCTTCTTTCAACTATTGAATCACGCGTACATATCGCTAATATATTTCAACTATTGTATCACTAACCATACAATACATAGATGCTTCGCCCAGAACAATTTTTTGTATCATCAAAAACAGTATTATTGCGACCCCAGTCGGGCCGTGCGCTGCGATTCGAACACCGAGCCTCTTCGGCTCATTCGAAAATTCGAAATGCTAACGCAGCGCGCAGCGTTGAGTTCAGTCGCAGATCAAATGCGGAGCGATGAGTACGGGCGCATTTCGTTGCGCTCTGCTTTCGTTTCTATGTATGCGTGTATGTATCTACATGCTCGCCTATATCAGTATGTGTATGCATGTGAAGTTCTGCAACGTGCAGTTGCCTCACTGACAAGCAGCTAGCGCACGTCAATTTTGTTTTGCCGCGACGAAAGTCTCGCAGAAGAGGACAACAACAATTGCTCGCGTTCTATATGTTTGCAGTTAAATGGCGCTTGCACAAGGACCGCGTTGGCTCTGCTGGTGGTTTGCAAGCTCAACATGTTGTGGTTCCGGGTTCAACTCCCGATCGGGAACATATGCATATTTTGTTTTTTTTTTTAATGCGAATTAAATTTTTCATTCCCTTTCAAGTTTACTGACAGAAGTAAAATTTAATAACGCATTGATTTTTGATGCTTTACAAATTCCTTTTTGCAAACACTTTTAAAACTCTATTTAAAAAGTTTGAACTTTTTGTTTTTACATTTTAAGATAACAATAACATTTCAAAAATTAAAGAAAATAAAAATAGTTAATTTATTATTATTAAAAGTTCAATCTTTTTTGAAAGATAAATGCATTTTTGTAATTAAGTTTTAATTTTATTTTTCGCTAGAAAATTTTTTAATAAATTAAAATTAAAACTGGTAAAAAATTTAAATATGAATATTAAAAACATAGTGTTACAAATATAATTAATATTTTATTGTAATTATGTTTTTAATATTTTTCTATAATTGAATTGTATTGTATAAATTGTATTATTACCTGCTTTACAAAAATGTATTTAATTAAAAAAAAAAGATAGAAATTATTTTGTTTACTTCTCTTAGATGTTTTAAATAGTGCTTGCAAAAGGAATTACGACTTTATTTTAATATTTAAATGTAAAAATTTGTAAATCATCAAAAATCAATGCGCTATTAGATTTTGCTTCTGTCAGTAAACTTGAAAGGGAATGGAAAAATTTAATTCGCATTAAAAAAAAACAAAATATGCATATGTTCTCGATCGGGAGTTGAACCCGGAACCACAACATGTTGAGCTTGCAAACCACCAGCAGAGCCAACGCGGTCCTTGTGCAAGCGCCATTTAACTGCAAACATATAGAACGCGAGCAATTGTTGTTGTCCTCTTCTGCGAGACTTTCGTCGCGGCAAAACAAAATTGACGTGCGCTAGCTGCTTGTCAGTGAGGCAACTGCACGTTGCAGAACTTCACATGCATACACATACTGATATAGGCGAGCATGTAGATACATACACGCATACATAGAAACGAAAGCAGAGCGCAACGAAATGCGCCCGTGCTCATCGCTCCGCATTTGATCTGCGACTGAACTCAATGCTGCGCGCTGCGTTAGCATTTCGAATTTTCGAATGAGCCGAAGAGGCTCGGTGTTCGAATCGCAGCGCACGGCCCGACTGGGGTCGCAATAATACTGTTTTTGATGATACAAAAAATTGTTCTGGGCGAAGCATCTATGTATTGTATGGTTAGTGATTGTATCATACCTATCGCATCTATTCAAACGTACAATTATCGCTGCTAGTATGTATTTTAAATATATTGCCGTTACAAATGAAATTTTTAAATTTAAATTATGCAATTGCCTTTAAGGCTTGCTCAAAGTAATCCACCATCATGGGATACACTTCATCATACTGCTGAATATTCTTGCGTCGCGCATTATCACGATATCTTTGTAATGCCCCCGATATCAGCTCCAATTTCTCGCGCTCTGCCGTGTGCCCGTCGAGCCATTCTATTAAACGTTCATTGGACCAATTTGCTGTGGTGTGCGGTGATTGCAGCTCTGCTCCGGCATGGCCAAAGAGCAGCAACAGCACAATATAGCTAGGCACCAAGGAATCCGATCCAACTGTTTGCTTGACCAACTCTTGTGGCGTTTGCACTATCAACAGCGACATGGCGCGCAACAAACGCGACGGTTTGCCGAGCTCAGCCAAGTTGGCACAGAGAGGCTTCAATGCCTGTTCCATGTTCTGGCAATCTTGTTTCAAACGCTGCCTGCCCGCTGCACTCAACGGTCGCAAGATGCACAGATTATGTATAAAGAGTTCAATGCAACGCTTTGCGAGCTCCTGTCCACATTTGCTGGTCAATTCCTTGTCGTCGAATAGTTCAATATGATGCGACCAGGAGCGAGAGATAAACTCCTATAAATCAGATAAACTTGTGGTAATAAATGGTATATCAAAAGAACTTTGCTATCAAACCTGCAGCTCTTTCATGTACATCGATGGGCCCGTTGTGGATAGGCGATCTGTATTCAATCCCGGCTCCCGATGCATGCTTAAAATGATGATGCTGATGGTGGTGATAATCGATTCCATTATCTGCTGCAGTATGGTGCCAATTAGTAGGTCAGCCAGCTCCAAGGAACGGGCAATTGTGCCACTTGCTCCACCTGTTGTCTTTTCGAACTGCAGCTGCAAATCACGCAACATGCGTCGCACTGAATCCTTGTAGTAGTAAAGCACATTCGCCAGCTGTGTGTTCTGCTGTTGCTGTAAATTAGGCATATCGACAACTTGCTTGGAGTCTGCCCCCAGCTTAATTTGTGCCTCCAACTTGGTGCACAATTCCTTGCCACAAGCAATAAAAACATTTGCAATTGTGGTACTTAGGCGACTATCGATTAGTGCAGCACTCAGCTCAGTGGTTGCGACTCTGATGAAGTTGTCCACGGTCTCGTTACCAGGCAATTCAACGCCAGCCAAACACGCCTTCAGGTTGGCTGCACATTTACTGACATAGCCCACTTCTAAGGGCGCAAAGAGTTCATTGTCGAACTGGAATTCATTGTGCAGTCGCTGCTCCAAGCCTCGTGCCGAGGTCAACAGCTTGGAGAGACCTTCTTGCAGCGTTTGATTCACATGCTGCGAGGACTCGTCGAATGATTTGCGCAATAATTGCTGTACACGTTGCCAGAAGCGTTGTGGAATGCATTGATCCGATGACTCGGAAGTGAAGCCAAATTGATTGATCTGCTCCAGAGATGTTTTTAGTAGTTTGATTTGGGTGCAACTTTCATAGAGTTCGTCGTATAGCAGCCAATGTAACGATTTCCAGAATTTGGCTCGAAAGTTCTGCGTCGTGGTCAATTGAGGCGCCTTACCGGGTCCGCGAGCACTGTTGTTCCTGGCAGAGTTGGTTGGCGAGCGCATAGCATCGGCTTTGTTGAGCACTGAGATGTCTGTGCCGGCAAAGCATTCTTTGAGAGATTGCTCCATGTCCGCTATGAAGGTGGCCAGCAGATTTTCCAACGATTTTTCCAACGTGTTGAAGTTCATGAAAATCTAAAAAAATGCAGGGGGAGCAATTAGTAGAAAAGCATCTTAAGGTCTTGTTATTAAGTCCCATACTTTTAGTGCATTAACCACTTGCGTTTGGTTGCGCTCCTGGAGACCAGTGACCAACTGCATCTGCGTCAGATTGCGTATCTTTTGGCCGGAACTTATGACATACGCGCGTTCCTCCTGTATGAACTCAATATCCTTCAGTTCCTTGTCCTCGATCAACTGACCTAACTCAAAGTGCAACTCTGCTTGCCGCAAAACGTCTTTGGTGCTTTTCAACTTGGCGGTCAACGTCAGCAGCGTGCCTGCTGAGCGTAATAGATGCGACACCTCATGCAGCCGGCCCAGAACTTGGGTCTGGTTCTCCACCAGCTGATATTGCGTGTCCACCTGACTCTTCAGACGATGTCCCGTGGCACGCACTCGTTGCACATCATCGGTTAACGTATTGAGAGCAGCATCGAAACGTCCAGCGTGCGTTGCTTGCTGCAGCAGAGCTCCATGCTTGTCGCGCACCTGCTGATGTAATTCCTCGGTGGTGTTTTGCAGACGCTTCGACAACTCCTGGATCTGGGCGCCAATCGTCAAATGAGACATCGACGATGTGTAGTCGTCATCATCTGTTTTTGGATCAACTGGCGACGTGTTGTCCTTGCTGGCATTGAGGCTACTTGTTGTCATTGTCTTCGATACCCTATTAAGTTTAAGATTTTTACTATATTATTAGTTCCAAATTTTTTTATTTCAATTAAATTAAATACGAAGAGAATAAACAAAACAAAAACACGTACATTGCAACGCAGCTGTAGCTCAACTTGGTACTTTTTACGTATTTTGGGCATATTTAATGTATTTTAATATGTTTGTTTTGATGAAGCTCAAAAATGAATTGCGAAAATATTTGTGGTATTATTGAGAATATTAATTTATTATTTAATGTGCTACCAGATAGGCTACTTAACAGTTTTCCTTTATTAATTTGTTTTAATTTAAATTTATCAACTGCGCTGCAGTGATTTTTCTCTTTTCTTTTAGCATTTTTTTCTGAAAAGTAAGTCCATAATTAGCGCTTTTCTGCATGTTTGTTTTGTTTTCACGGCAAACATAAAAGCAAATATATTTTTTGTTGTATTATTATAATTTTGTTGTTAGGGGCTGTCGTCATGTCGGACGATATCAAAAAATATTTTAACGGTTTGCTGCACAAGTTGGTGACATTTAAATACCGTTATTAAAAAAGGGCGTCTGCTAATTGGTTTTGTATTTTCCTAACAGGGTCAGTGGACTCTACGTGATTCAGATAACGGACCGCGATGGAGTCCCGTTGCTTCGTGTTAGCCACAGTCAGGAGAAGAATGTGGACTTTGCATTGATGCCTTCACTTATCCCAACGTTCACCACAGCCAGCGATCAGGCCAGCAAACTGGGTTTGGGCCGCAACAAAACCATTATTTCAATGTACTCCAATTATCAGGTGGGTGTGACCAGCGTTCGCTGTTACCAGCTGTCTGCTTATCATTGATTGTTTTTATACCCTAGCTAGTCATATAAGGTAGAAGGGTGTTAAAAGTTAGTTGGTTTATGGACTTTCTACTTGATTTTATTTATCATGATGCCTCACATTTATTGTTATTGTTTTAGGTGGTGCAAATGAACAAATTGCCTTTGATCCTTACATTTGTGGGCGCCGAGGATTGCAATACGGGTCACATTCTAGCGCTGGAGCATCAGGTGGATGGGTATCTGGAGGATATCAAAATGGCCGTGACAGAGTCGTAGAAAGCAAAGAAAAAGAGCAGCAACAGCCTCATAGCATATGTGTAGTATATAGAATGTATATTTAAAAAATGAAACTTTTTACTTGGCTCTTAAATGCAGCATACATTGAATATTTGTCTACCGAATGCAAAATGAGCGCGCCTTTGATATACAAATATATATAGTACGTGGGGGAATGATCAGCAAAAATCACTTTACAATTACAAATTACATTTACTTCCATTAAGAACTACAAACTGCTAACCAGATCCAACGTTTCGTTTCAACTATCAATCTCTCGCTGTTGCTATCTTTCAAAGTTCATCGTGCTGATTCTGTTCGGCGGCCTGGAAAGCCTCGCTATCGCAAGCAGCTGGTGTCTCGAATTCGAAATAATATTCACACCGATTTGGCTCACTGACTCCCGTGATGCGTGGTTCCAAGGCGCACTTAATGTTGATCAGCGCTGAACGTTGTGGTCCATTCCAGCAAGCGGCACCATTCGAATACTTTTGTTTGCTATACTTGTCGCCCTCGCCCATCCATTGATCCCAACGACCCAAAGTGGTTTCAGCGCCACCGTTGCGTGGCTTTTGCGACGCACGATCGAAGGGACACAAGGTGTAGACATATTCGCGATCCTCGAACGTATAACACTCGCCATCAAGCACAGCCCACTCTTCGTTGCGGCCATAATCTTTGCCTTCCTGTTCGTCCAGCTCCTTGATTTCATGCTCAATTTCACGAATCTGGCGATCCACCTCATCGAAAGCATTGCGCGCCTCGTTGGCTTGTTCGATCAGTCGTTGTGTCTCAGGATCGTAATTGGGTGCGGCAGTTGATGTTTCTGAGTCGGCAGTGGCTTCTCCCACGCCCACATCGGGCTCGTCATCCTCTTCGTACTGATCCTCTTCATCTTCGTTGTCCTCTTCACCATCGTGACCATGCTCATCAATTCCCAGTTCCATGTCCGCTTGTTCTACAATAGATATTATCAAAAAAAAAATAATATAAAAAAAAGTAGTTGGATAGGTGATTAGAACAGATATATAAGGATTTCGAGATGAACTCATCAAACTAATAGTCAAATTCCTACGATACTATAATCTTAAGAGAATTGTACATCTAGAAATTATAAGTATACTGCTTTACTTACCATCATTGGCTACTGGGGCTTCAGTGCTTGGCACTTGAGGCTTTGGCTGCTCAGTCTCCACAACTGGCGGCTGGAAGAGACCTTCGGCCAGCATCTTCTGTGGCTTGATGCGTGGCCAGGCCAATGTGACAAAGGCATCCAGATCAACACGTTCGCGTTCATCCAAAAAGTATTTGGCCTCCTCGACAGTGACAACGCCATTGCGATCGCTGTCTAGATTCATGTCAACCATCAGTTCGGTGATCTCCACAAAGCCATCCTTGTTGGCATCGTAGCGCACAAAGCTGAGCGTCGCCTCCTGGCGCATTTGTTGTGGTTCCTGCTCCGCTTGCGCCGTCTCCGCATCCAGTTCACGCTGTTGCTCCTTGAAGGCCTCCAATGCTTCATTTTCTAAAGCTTCAGCGTTGCGCTTAAGCTGCTCCTTTTCAGCTTTCAGGCCTTCCTGTTCCTTGATGCGTGCTCCCAGCTCTGAGCGTCGTGCCGCACGATCTGCCTTCAATTGTTTGCCGCGGGTAATCATCTCCTGTCGCTTCTCAGCGCCCCGCTTATGAAGCTCCGCAGCGTTGCGTCGCTCAATAGCTGCCGCTGCGCCGAGTTCGTTGCAGGTGTTGCCACAGCCCACGACGGGGAGCTCGTCGCTACCGTCGCAACAATCACAAATGCCGTCTTGCACCTGTGAGCTGGGAATGTCCAGCGATTGATGCCCTTTGTTGATGCAATGGAATTTGGCTTGGGGGCAGGCTGAGGTGCCGGGTTCATCGCTGCCATCAAGGCAATCACAGTAATCATCGTTCACCTGAGTGAACGGTATCGTTTTGCTGCCATCCAAGCAGGTCCATTTTCCATCAGAGCGCGGTTGATAGAGCGCCGCCTTAGCGAGTGAAACGCCGCGAGGACGCGGAACTTCGCCGCCATAAACGGAGGCAACTGTGGCGACTGCGCATATTGCTAACAATACCAACTGTTTGTTTGCCAATCGCATTGTGAAAACTGAACCGTAGCAATTACGTGGAAATTTTACACTTGTAAATGCCGGTCGACAATTAAATGTGGAGGCTAACGGTACCAAAAAAATACCAGAAACTGCAGACCATAAAATACTGATATATCGGTGCGAAATATCACTTCGCCAAATTATTACATCGAAATACAATTTTAAAAAATGAAAAAAAAAGAAATATAAAGTGAATTTTATATTTTAATATTAATAAAATAATTAATTGATGATGTAATTTATTAAAATATAAATATAATTAAGTTTCCACTGTCAATCACATACACTTTGTAGTGAACAGCGATTTGCTTGTTGCGTATATGGGCTACATTGCTGCGAGAATTAGGACGCATTGGCAGCACTGGCAAAACAGCTGCCGGTTTGTTATTCAACTATTTGCCTTACCTACAGCAGGGATAAAATAAATAAACCAACACAATGGGTTTGCTGACACAAGTGTGGGCCAAGGCGGCGCCAGCAAAGGAGGCGACTCCATCACCACCAGAAGCTGTGATACTGGCCGATGCTAAGCCAGTGCAAGATGTGAATAAAACGGCTGCCAACCCAGACACAACACCACCAGCAACAACACCGGATAAAGAGCCAAAGGAATGGGGTTATGATCTCTATCCGGAGCGACGTGGTGAAGCTTACAAACCAAGACTGTCACACATCCTGTTTGGAAGCGAGGGCAAGGAGAGCATCGATCGCTACAAGTGCGAACAGAACGTTTATTGGTGCGTGAAGAATGGTCCGCTCGTCAAGCTGATGATGGGCGCCCTGCGCAGCTCCGGTTGCCCCATGGATCTGCGGCGACACATCTCGTGTGAGGTGTGCGATCCCAGCGTAACTGGTGGCTATGATCCGGTGTTGAATCAGATTGTTGTCTGCCAGAATATGGCCAAAAACAAGAGCATGGTGCATGGCGTCTTAACCCACGAGATGATTCACATGTTCGATTATTGCAACAATGATTTGGATTTCCGCAATGTGGATCATTTGGCGTGCACAGAGATTAGGGCAGCTAATTTGGCGCATTGTTCCTTCCTGAGTGCCATGATGCAGGGCGATGCTTCGCCATTTAATGTGAAGGAGGCGCATCAGGTGAATAATGTCTACTTTAATCTAAAATCCATTATTACTGATAATCTTTCGAGTCTTGCAGAACTGTGTGAAATCCAAGGCCTTGGCCTCGGTGCTCGCTGTGCGCAATATTAGTCATCAGGCAGCTGTGGATGCAGTGGAGCGCGTCTTCCCAAAGTGTTATGCGGATCTGGAACCGATTGGACGCCGAATACGCCGCAATTCGACAGACCAACAGAAGGCCTTCATGGAAGCCCCCATGTATGGCTACGATGTGTATTAGAAAATCAAGAGCAGCAGACTAATTCAATTAATCGCTGCAAAACGCAAATTATGTTTTAAGAATTAATGGCATAACATTAAATTAATTTTATGCATTATTTTCAAGGTTGAATGCTAATAAAATAAAATACAAGTCAATGATAGCTTTAAATTAAGCCAGCAGTTGGTCCGAGAGTTTAGTTAACTATTGTGAATCATGGAGGACTGCGAAATTATTGGCATTCTAATCGAGTTTATAGGGGAAATCATATTTGGTTGTAAGTAGAGTGCTGTCTAAATTTTTGCTCTGTCTAAACTCTGTGTCCTGTCAGCGGATAATTCGTATAATGATTATTCAGAATCAGTGGAAGATGATTAATACTCGTCGTTACCATTTGGCATCCAACCAAGCATTAACAAAATAATATATTAATTAAATTACCACAAAAAGAAAGACAAAACAATTTGCAAACTATAAAAACCCCTCGAAAACTCAAAAATCGGTTTCATAAAATGGATTGCTGGGCTTTGGTGGAGGCTTTGTTGGGTTTCTTCAACGATATGTTCTTCTCGGATATCAGTAAGTAGTACTATAATAGAAGATACCATAATGAAATGAATTTAAATTATATTTTCTAATTTTTCTAGCTGATGCACAGTACTTTGGCGATTATTATTATGATGAAGATTATCAATAATAATAATAGCAATTATCAATATTAAATATAATAATAAAGTGTAGAAATCATGAATGCAAGTTATTAATACAAATAAAAACAGTTCTGAGCACATTTACCCTTAAAAGCATTTCCACTGACCCAAATCACGCGCATCGATAAATTGAGGATTCGTGCGTTTGATTAGAATAATATTACCGAGATTTTGACACGGCTCATTAAATGGTCGACAGACGATAAAGAATCCAAACCGCAAAATGGGCGTCATTTAGTCACAAAACGTTAAACACGGCAGCAGCAACACACATAAATTAAGCATGTTCTGGGATCTATTGGGTGGCATTTTCGACTTCATAATGGGACTGATATTTCCAAGTAAGTGTGGACTTCGCTTCGTGGTGAAATCATTTTCAGTTGCAGCTTATTTTCAACAGGTTCCGGTGACGATGAGCCGGACTCCTCGGAGGTGGAAACAAATCCTTGAGATAAGCGGATCTTTGAATTGTGTTGTGTGCATTTCACATAATATATATTTCGTTTTAATTCAAAAAACAGCAGTGCTTAATTATAGTCTATTAATTCGGAGTGTATACCATGCATATACATATATAATTATATGTATATATAAGTGGCTTTATTACTTCTCCAAATATCTAAAAAGCCCGATTAAAATATACTATATACAGAAGGAGATTGGCGAGACGAGTCGTCTCAGAACAATTTGTAGAGCTTCTTGAGCTCCTGCTTTTTCCACTTGGGCAGCTCATCAAACTCATAAAAGGACATTTTAAAAACTCCAACAAAGTCATCGTGCGTTAAATGAACCTGCAAGAGAAGAGAGTAGAAAAACATTTAATTCCGTTTGAATAGTTGTAAAGTAAAGATCTGAACTAACTTCACGTCGCAGTGGATTAATTTCGGGTGGCAGCATATCCATTTCCTGCACCAGCACAGAAAGCGGATACTTCTTGTGGCCATCAAAGTCCTTCTGATTATTGTTCAGATGCAGAGCGGAGCCCTCACTAAGACCATTGCTGGGCGCCACACTGCCCAGTTCCTGACGCATCTGCTCGTAGCTGATAAAGTTCTGTAAAATAAATCAATCAGTTATTTATTAAGTGAGGATTATCGCTCATTCTCTTGCCTTTCCCAGCTCATCGTGCCACGTCTCAAAGAAACCCTTGAACACATTGGGTTCTGCATATTGACGCACCACAGCCAAAGCTGTGGCCGAGCGTCTTCCAAATGGCGCATTCTGTACATAGCTTTGTGCTATCGCAGTGTATTTATCGCGCTCCTGACGCAACGCCTTCGAACCCAGCCAGACATAAGCCAAGGTGCCTGTGTCCAGTATGTATGTGGAGTCGGCACAGAGATCCTTTTGCTCAAAGCCCAATATTTCCTCGCAGCGCAATTGTGTCTGCTGCCACCAGACGAGAAACAATTGCACTGGCGGTCTGGGTTTCGTTGGCATTGTGGTGTTCAAGTAGCAATTGTTGCTCAACGTGGGCGAAATGTTGCCATTGCCACCGCCACTGTTGTTGCTGCCGTTGCACATGCTGCCGGCGCCGCTGCTGCTGCTGCTCGTAGTGCTGCTGCCACACGATTGCCCATTGATGACGAGCGTCTGATTGAAGTACATTGACACCGATTGCCAGAACTCTTTACTCTCCTTGCCCTCTAGCATCAGCGAATTTTCGCCCAGTAGTGCGCCCACCGATTTGGCCATCTCGCGAGCATCGCCAGTGCTGCTCTGTCCACACCAGACCCACACATGATTCGTCTTGATGACGTAGCAATCCTTGGAGCTGATCGCTGACAATGGATGCTCTTCGACAGCCTTGGAGTTGTAGCTGGCATCGCCATAGATCTTCAGCAAAAAGGTCTCCAGCATAATATTGGTCTTGAAGTCCCAATTGTGATTGTTATTGGAGTGCAGCAGCTCGCTACGTTGACCTCGCATTATGATCAGTTTACCCTCGAAGAGCTGCAAGAAATGTGGCGTCTCATCGAACTCGTAGAGCTGCACAAACATCGCCTCCGCGCCTTGCATCGACTCGAAACTAGTCATGGCAAAGTTATCTGCCTTGGCAATTGTCTCCGCCGATGCCTCCGAACCGTTCCACTGGTAGATGATGCTCTTGACGCCCACACTGGCCAGATCAGCGGGCACAACGGTGGCACACTGAAAAGTAAATAATAATAAAAATATTAACAATTGCGCTTTATGTGAGAATAGACAATGCGAGGCCTTTTGCATATCTGTTGCTTAAATTTCAGCTTCATTTCAGTTAGAAAAACAAATCTGAATAGCATAAAGGTATGAATGACTGTAAGTTACAGAAGCAATAACTTTAGCTTTTACTTAAAAAGGAAGGTATTAAGTTATTTGCTACTGAATTGAAGACAATATCAATTCAACATCTCCCTTAACTTCATCCGTCCAAATCATTCATCACAACTCAATTTGTAAATATAAATTTAGAGTTCAATTTTCTACGTCACTATTTTTACACTTCCCTTACCCAAAAACACCTCTTCAATTCTGTTTAATTTACACATGAAAAGAGTAAAGCTACAACCACAGCCACAACGCTGCGCTGAAAGCGAACACAATTGGCAACACACCAAAGAGTGTTGGCTGTTTGTTGGTCACAAACCTGAACGGTGTACTTGACCACATAGGAGGCGTTGGTGGTGAAGACCGTCACTTTGGTGGCCGGCAGCTCGACCAGTTGATCGCCAAAGATGCGATACAAAACACGCTCGCCACGTCCATCGTCCACCAGCTGTGTGTCCGCTGCCATCTTGGGGCGTTCGCACAACAGAACCGCATCCAATTTGCCAAACTTGGTGGACACAGGCTTGTGGCCACGTGTATTATCCTGCCACACAGTCAGCCAGTTGCCAAACAAACGCTTAAACTCCACGGGTTCCTGTCCCTCGAGCACACGCACCACGAGTGTGCTGTTTGCATACTTCTTTTTCTTCACAAATGCACGTCCATTGCCCATGGCCGTGAGAGCATCCGCTTGAGTGGCTTGGGCGCCAACCCACAGCCAAATGCTTTGGCCATAGTTGTCGAGCAGATAGACACCATGTGCGTCGCTTAGATCATCCTTGCTGGGCATGCCCACGTCCAGTTGATCGAGATGCAATCGCCCACGTTGATTGCACTTGTAAATGCGAAACTTGTTGCTGCTGCCATTGATATCGCCATTCGTCTTGGAGTCATAGCTGTTGCTGTCCAGCTGCTGATTGGATTGAAAGACACGACGTTGCTGCAGTGGCAACACCATATTCCATGCCTGCTTGTGCTCTGCACTCATCGACTGCTCGTAGCCATCGTCAACGATGCAAATAGTGCTAGAATCCTTGCCACGCTGTCGCTGCACCCAGGCGAGCGCACTTCGACGCTCAATCGAGGCACTCGAGCGTCCAATCCACACAAAGGTGATGGCCTCCATCTGCAGCACCATGATGTAATCCGAATTGAAGTGTGACCACTCAATCTCAGCCAGCTCAATGGCACGCAGCCATTTGCGACCGTACAGCTGAAAGAGACGCACCTTTTGCACTGAGTTGATCAAGGCGCCAGAGAGTACACTAGAAATCAAATGAGTATTTATTATTTGTTTATAGTCTGATTAAATATATAAGATTACTCACTCGTAGCCCTTCTTGAAGTAAGAGAGAAAGCGTGCGCTTTCGTGATTCTGCGTCTCGCGATAAATGGACGCCACATTGCCTAGATACGAGTCCAGCTCCTGAATCTTGTGCACAACATTCGAGCGATTCTGTTCGCTGACATTGCTGCCCAGCCAATAATGTATGTAACGCTCCAACGGCACATTCGGCTTCTGCTCGCGTGTCTAGAGATCGAAATGAAAGATTAGTTGGGAATGGAAATTGCCATAAAAAGAGAGTACTTACGATGGTCTCGTGATTCGCATAGTGTCCCACTAAACTCGATGCATAAATGATGTACGCACAGTTGTCGTAGAATGTTCCATATTGTGATCGAGCAACGGCTTCTAGGCGATCCTCGTCGATCTTCCACAGCTCAAAGGTTAACGCATGCTTCGGCACCTTGCGGAATGTGGCATCCACCTTCAAGTCGGGTATTGTGTTTGGACGCACCTCCTGTAAAAATTTTTTGAAATTGAATTAGTAAAATATACTTATTTATATTAAAAAATAATGAAGTATCAATTGGAGATCATTAACATATATTATCTTTTAGGATAAAGGTTACGTTTTATGAATTTATATAATTAATTTAACTTTCAATATGTCAGTTGTTTATAGCTTTTTTTTAGGATTTTAGGACTGTATCTATATTGTTGCCTTTTAATATTACAACTTTGAGATAAAAACCGCATAATCTTAATTGCGTTAAACGGTTTAAACTAATATAATATAAACTAATATAATATTAAACTTCTCTTACAGATCAATTTCTAATTTTGGTATGAACAAATACCAAAATTAAATATTCTATATTCCAAACTATAACAAGTAGAAAAGAATTTAGTAAAGCTGACTTCAATATTATTATTGCATATTTCCACACTCTTCAGCGTGTATTGTCCATTACATAAAGTTAGCTTGGCTATTAAGCTGAAAGCAACTCCAATACAGTTATTATATGCTCTAGTCTTATTAAATTGCACTTTGAAAAGCCTGACGAAACGCATTGATCGACTTTCGCAGCTGCATTTTGTTAGACCACATATTTTGCTGTTGATTTCCACGCCTCAATTATGTGGCTTAATGACGCCTGTCAAGGCGCCATTTAAAGAGCTTGTTCGAAGACACTAAAACACCTTTCGAACGCTCTATAATTGTTGTCCACTCTTCAATCGATGCGACAGTTATCATCAAATGCCCCAAGGCGAACAAAACAGTTGAGCCTCTGGCTCTGACAGCTGTGACTGAAGGATGTGGATACGTGTGATGCCTTGATCGACAACAGTAAACCAGACAAAGTAGTTTTGATTATTCGGGGACAGGTTGAGATGGCAGTGTACGCTCTGCATTTGGCTTTTCCAATTTGAAGTGACTCTGACTCTACGCAGCCAGTTTTTCTTTCTTTTTGTATTTATTTGTATTTTGCGTTTATAAAACATTAATTTTCTTATTTATTTATGGAGCGTGTGGAACGAGTGGAAGAAAGTGGTTTGAGTTTGTGTTTGGAGTTTTTTCGGGGCGGCGACTTCTTTGACTATGCAACCAGCTAACAGATCATGTCATTAGCTTGTGGTTTTTTCATTTAATTAATAATCGTAATCAACCTTTGTCTTTGAACTTTTTTTCTTTCCATCCACTTTGATAACTTTTATTTACATTTTCATTTCCATTTCCATTTCCAGCTCCATTTTCATTTCCATGTATTTGCCAACCAGCCAGCGTGTGTTCATTGACCAAAAACAAGTTCATGCTTCGCCTGGCTGGGTGATGGCATCACCACCATCATCAGCCTTCATCATCAGGCCCAAACGACAAAAACATTTTATAGAAATCAGAGACAGCAATTATAATTGAAATTGTTATTCGAGTTGTTTTTTTTTTTCGTCTGCTCTCTTATATCTTTTGTTAGTCACATAAAATAACATAAATAAATTCGTCAAATTGCGCACAAAACATTTTAATTATTGTCTGGAAATGGCAAGTGAATTGGCTTGGTCCACATTGCACTTTGGGGCTGATAAAGACTGAAGATAGAAAGAGAGAAGATGGTGAGGCATCGTTTGGCAATTGACGCTATGATTGATTGGAGCCAAGACTGTGCGCTGACATCCAAACTACTATTTGTCACTTGGCCGTAAAAAGATGTCTACAAAAACAAAAACAAAAACAAAAAACAAAACTGGAACATACCGCTATACACTCTGTGCTCCACATGATGATATTAGTCTATGTGTTTCTTCAACTTTCACACAACACAAGATTAATTAGTGTCATCATCAGGCCAAGAAATGTTCTAAGAAAGTGCCAGCAAACGAAAAGAAATCCACGCTGTTCTTTTTTACAATCACAACAAATTAACAAATTAAAGCGTTTTCGTTAGAAATTTCATTACGCTAAGTTGTGGTTTTGGTCGACCTCCACCCCCCTAAAATATAAATGATATAATATTTTTTCGTAGTATGTTAGTCCCCTTATAACAACAGCTCACGACATACAACACACGCGATTTTCTGTGTAGTGTCTCTCTAATTGCAATTAACTAAAACAAACAACTAACAACTAACAACTATTTGCCAGATTAAAAAAGGTGAAAGACCCCCAAGAAAGCGAATTACATTCACGTGCATACATTACAGATGATATAAATGCGATAAACGAAACTGAAAACTTCTGAATGTAATTATGAAATTCGTGTTTATCGTCTCGTTAATGGTTCTAATTTGTCTAGAATTATAAATGGTTTAATGTTTAGAGATAAACTAGATTTAATTATGCTCATATATACTAAAGAAAATTAATTTCTGTGGGTTTTTTTAATGTTTATTATAGAAAAAGCGTGACTCATAAAAATAAATCCTGCGTTTTTCTCAACAAGAAGATTGAGTAAAAAATATTCACAACAAAGGACTTATATTTTGTTTCATTTACCAAAAAAAGAGGGTTCATTAAATTTAAAAATTTATTAAGTTTTAAATTTTATTTAAGAATTATTTAGAGAGGCTAAATATATATATCAAATCTAAAAAACCAGTTTTAGTGAAAAACAAATTGGCTTGTTTTTCATATTAAAAAGTAAGTATTTCATGAAATTAGGAAAATTATGGAATTTTGGAATTTATTTAGGAATTATTTAACTACGTTAAAAAAATTAAAAAAAATTTATAAAACTCTCATTGTATATTCCTAATTAAACGCAATGTTTTTAACCTGCAACATAAGTTTCATAAAATTTTCCTTCGCAAGATTAGCACTTTAATTTAATGACATAACATAAAGACCAAACACTTTGTATTGACATTAAAAAAGAAAATTTCTTTATTTCTGTGCAAACTTAAAACCTTTTTTAAAAGCGTGTTATGCGCTGTCCAAACATCAAATAAATCGAATAAACGTTACGAATGCACTTAATGCAATGATAATATATAAAGTGAATAGATACCAGTAATAATTATCAACTTGTAATTGCCAAAGAGATAAAAATAGAGAGAGAGAGAGAGAGAGAAGAGGCTAGAAATTAACTTGTCGGCTTAGATGGAGTTGACTTGAAAGAGACAGTTGGATTTGATTGTGGGGATTGTGGGGAGGCAAAGATAGAAGACAGACAGACATAAGTATGCATAATGAAAAGCCTGTAGAGTAAATACCGTTTCTTTTGGTGACAACGTTAGCTCCATGTTGATGCCGTTGTTGTTGCAGTTGCTGTTGCCGCTGTCGTTATTCGACTGTCTCTTGCAATATTGGAGAGCAACAGGTAGGCAGCCTTGAACTAGTTTTCAATTGCCGGCGAGCACTCAAAGTGAAATCCTTTTCCAAACTCGATTTTCTTACGCACACCACAAATTTGAACTATTTCTCTTTTGTTTTTTGTGTTTTCTTATATTTCTGCGTATTTTTTTTTGGTACTTTTATGATTAAAATATTGTTTTTTTTTTGTTTATCGTTTACTTGAGAATTTGGTTGAGTAAATTAATTGTAGTAAAAGTGATTAGAAGTCCAATGAATCAAAGATCGAAAAATCGAGGCACCTTTCTCACAATCTCGCCACTCGCGTGAGATTCGCGACGTCGTGGAAACGAAACCGTTAAGAAGAGCACTGCGAGGAGTTTGCCAACTAACTGAGTGATGGGTAACGGGTTGAAAAAGTTGGTAACTGGCTGGTAAAGCTGCTGCTACTCGACCGGCGACCGAGTGCGTTGTCGCTGCCAGAAAGCCAAATGCAGACTGGTCGACGCGAATGCCGAGCCACTAAGTTTATGGCCAAGAGACACACGAGTTTAGCCAACTGGGAAGCGTTTTTGGTTGTGACTCAGACACGACAACGAAGACAACGACGAAGCCAAGTCTTCGTCTTCGTCTTGGAGTTTAACTCTAACTGCGATTGCGAGTCGGGAGTCGCGAGTTGGGAGTGTAGCATGAATGAAATTATCAGTTATGTGTCTTTGGCTCTAAGAAAAGTGAGAAAAGCGCAGAAAGCGCAGCATTTTACTTTGTGGTTTCTGAACAGTGAGAGGAGGCAATGCAGAGCTTAAAGCCAACGGAACATTAGCCATGTGCATAATGCCACTTGATATAAGTAACAGATAGATAAACAAACATACAGAAAAAAAGGGATAGTTGTTATTCTGGCATTACCCTCTAAGTACTTGCACTTACTGCGTTTAGTAAGAGTCTTATGAATGAGCTGGCAAAGAGGTGACAATTCTTGAGAAGAAGAGTTTGAAACTTGCTCAATATTAAGATTCTAATTTAGAGATTGAAGAATTGTTATTGAGGTGTCAAATGATTTTTGTGTATACTACTCAGTAAATATGTATATTTATTTAATTTATAAATATAGAAAAAATTGTAAACTTTTAATTTATGAATTTTATAGACCAGAGTATCTATCTAGCAAGAGCTACGTTATAATTATAGAGTATTTTTTTAACATTTCTATTTTTAATTATTCAGAGCACAGCATCTAAAATATTGCTTAGAGCTATAAACTACTTATCAAAATGTTGGCTATGAGTTCTTCAAATTAATATTTTCAAAATTATATATTTTAGTGTTCTAAGATCAATCTATGTAAATATTAGTTTGGTATTTATTGCAAACTGCTTTCGCCTAATATAAGTTATACGTTTCTAGAATTAGTAGATGAATATTAAAAGCTTCATATTAGAAGTCCCATAGCATATCAATATAATTAGAATGCTTATTCAAATATTTTTTACCTTTAGTGTAATTTTCTATCCTTAAAAGAACAATTGCTCAACATTAATTTCTTCTTATTTTTAATTCAATAAATTGAGATTTTGTTAAATCGGTTTGATTTAATTTAATTTTAGCAACATCCAATAATTTGAATATCTCATCAAAGATTAATGAAATTTTCTGTTCTTAAATTGACAATCGCTCAACATTAATTCCCACTATTCTTAATACAAAAAATTTAAATGTTGCTTTTAATTAGAACTGATTTATAATTAAAGGATGTATTTTAAGATTATTTTCTAAGATTTTAGCGATCCAAACTAATTTGAATACCTCATTAAACTCTAACGTAATTTCCTCTCCTCAAATAAGCTATCGCTGAAGATGAATTTTCACTGTTGTAAGCTTAATAAATTTAATTTGCATTTTGAGAGGCAGTTCCTTGCCAAAAAGCATATTTGTTAGTCGCCTTAAGCTTATTTGTCTTCCGTATTAGCCACTTGCTGTATTGACATTTTCCATATGCAATCATGCATTGTATACCATATAGTGAGAGGAGGTAAACTTAAGTACTACTTCAACGACAGATAGATAGATGGATGGATGGAAGGCAACTATCAGGTTTCCGATGGGTTTGTCAGCTGCTTTGCTTGGCTGGGCATTTACTTTTATGATTTATGCATAAAAGAGATAGACCGACTGTCAGTTCGATCGCCCGACGACGCATCGTCTATAATCATTAGTCGCAGAGCCCAAGGGAAACAATGGAGATTCCCCTATCTCTACTCTCCTCTCTCTTTCTGCTATGTGTCTGTGTCAATTTCCCGGTGAAAAGCATTTGAAATGTTGGCGAACTTGCTTTATGATTTGTTTAACAATTCGATGTTTTGTTTTGTAGTTTTTTTTTTTTAAAATTTTTTTTTTGTATTTAAACGCAATTAAGCCAAAATGTTGGTAATCGCTTTGCTCGACGGCTCCTTAATGCGTCAAAGTATTTGTGTGAAGCGTGAAAGACGCTAATGGGCCTATATACTAAGTAGTAAGCGCCTTGGGTCTTCAACTGAGTACATGTATCTGTATCTGTAACGCCTGACCATAGTTATTGGCTTGAGTGCAACAATAATGCTGCCTTTCAAAAAACAAAAAACAAAAACAAACCGCATCGACTCACACATATTTTCCCTCTGCAACATTTTCAAATAGATCGCAGACTTTGACTTCAACTTCGACTCTGACAAGTTCAATCAACCGTTGAGGTTGAGGCGTGAACCAAAACGAAAAATGGAGAAAAAAAAATGAAAGCAAATTGTAAATGCAAAGCATTTGCCATTGGAAATGTGCGACTTTTAGCATATTGAAAAGAAGAAAAAATTTCAACAAAATAAAACTGCAAAATATGATGAAAAATGTAATTTACAATTTATGGTAATTACACACGTCAAGACACAACAATTGACTTTTCCTTTTCTTTTCATTTCTGTTGTTGTTTTTATTGTTGTTGTTATGTTTTTGGTCTGCAACAATCTTATTGTGTTTGCTTTGGTTTTTCCTTTGGATTTTCTTGCGCAGTCTGTGTAGACTCACCTCAAGACAAACACCCATTAACGACATTTACGTAAAGTTTAAACAATGCCACCGTATTAAATGCATTTTACTTACTGGCTAACAACAATTGCAACAACAACAACAACAACTCTACAACCTGACTGCGATTGGCAAGAGCAGGGAAACATCAAAGAGGGGGCGAAAGGGGAGGAAAAACCGGAGCACGTTCAGAGCAAAATGTACCGCTTTGATTTTTCTTTAGTATTCCATCTGCTTTTAGCCCCGCTAGCGGTGATTGTGCCGATTTGTGTTTTTCTTTCATTCGCACACTCTCAGCTTCAGCTGGCCTTTTCATTAGCCAACCAACAACAACAACAACAACAACAGCAAATGCTGCGCATCTCTCTGAAGATGGCTAAACTATGGCAAACACGCTGCCCGACTGCGACTCCAATTCCAATTCTGATTCCCCATGCTGTGGTTAATTGCCAGCTCACAGAGCAGGCCAAGACCAGACAGACAACTCTAATAGACAACCACATGACCACAGCTGTTTCTATCACAAATGGAAATGTGTTCTTTTTCTGTAATTTTTTTTTTTTTTTGCGTTTTGTTTTCCAGTTGTAAGTACACTGAATATGTCATCAGGTGTGTGATGTGTGGAATTTAATGATCTTGTCCAAAAGTGTGTGCACTTGAAAGTTACTTCACAAAGTGATGAATTACAAAAGTGGTTACCTCTTTGTAACATAATTAATTGATTTGAAGAAGTGCTTAATGATGCTGAAGACTTTCGAGTTTTCATATATAATTTGTCTTAAAAATTTCCTATCAAGCGTTATATTAATACTAAAGATTTTGAATAATATTATAAGCTGAACTAAACTGAAGTATTTTGATCCAAATCTCTTTACAGATTTCTCATTTAAATTAATTGCAATTCAAAATTATGTTTTTAAAACAATCTTAACTGAACTTCATGGCAAACTTGCTGCCTTTAAGATAATATATAAAACAATATAATATTTTTTTAAAATATTTACTATTTAAAGTACAAATTTTAGTTACCAAACCTATGTGCAATATTCACAAAATGTACAAAATTTAGTTCGATTACCAATATTACTACCGAACCCCTTTCATAATTCAATTTTCTATCAACATTCGAATTTCAGTAAAAAGCAAAAGCAATAAAAAGAGTTATGTCACCATAAAAGATAAACAAGAGTAATACATTTTGAAAAAAAGAAAATGGAATTATAGCTATTGTTGTCATACAAAAAGGTAAACAAAACGCAACTGTGAAAAGAGTAACTAAAATTCGATTCGGGATGAAGTCATAACGAGTTCGATGCTAACAGTAATAATAATAAAATATATTGGCTTTATTGTGCCGAAAATGCATTTAAGAGCAGCATTTCGAATTGTTAATTTGTTTTGATAATGCACAAGCCAAGCGCCGCGATTAATCAATTCCAATTCGAAAGGCAACCAAAGATACGAGATTTATCGAAGAGGAGGAGGAAACTCATTTTAGGAAATTTGTTGCATTTCTCTGGATTTGGAGTTGGATTTTGTTTTTGCTACCGTTAGGATCCGATTGGTAATTGTGAGCATATCGAAAATAAATCCAAGACAACTGACAAAATCTCTCTCAAGTGGAGGTGAAGAAGGAGGAGTTTGTGGTTGATGTTGATGTTGCTGCTGTTGTCTGTCTTCCCACGCCGAAAGCTTTTGAGATGTGGGTGCGAGTTGCAAGACAAAGTTCAAAATAATTTCAGGTACCGTGTATTATGGTATTACATTGTGGGTGCTCGACTGGTAAAGAAAGCAGGCAAGCAAAAGGGCAGGCAGTCAGATAGTCAGACAGTGAAGTGATTGCACAAGAAGTTGAACAACAATTGCTTGAAGTTAACCCATAACAGTCAAACGAGCGAGAGCAACAGCTGCTGTGGCTGCTCATGTTGCTGCTGCAGATGTACAGTAACCGTTATTTAACAGTTATTTAACATGCAATTAACCTGGCCCATACTAAAAAATGCAAATATATGGCCCGGCACAGTTGAGCCGCGTCGAGATAAACCCTCCAGTATTCCAGTTCAGTTCAGTTCAGCTCAGCTCAGCATCGGGAGCTGGAGCTAAAAACCTCGCCTCCGAATGTTATGGTGCAATAACTTTCTAACCAAAAAAAAAGACCAGAAAGAAAGAGACTACTTTGCCTATTCTTCTATCCCGCTCTCTCGGCGGGGGTCATTCATCTTAATTATCACACGGCCCAAAAAGAAAAACCTTCCAAATTATACAAAAATGCTACTTTAATGGGCTTGGAAATTCATTAGACAAAGGCAGAGCAAACCCAAAAGAGAAAAAAAAAAATATGATCACATCCCCATTTTGACTAGCCTCTAAAACACAGTCCATTGCTGACCATTTGCATTGTGCGCCCAGAGAGCGAGTAGATCTGAGATCTTAGATGGTAGACAACTGGGTCTGGCCCATCAAAAAAATTTGTAGAATTAGAAAGCTCTTGGTCTAGTCTGCAGTGTTTGCTAGCCGTAGAAATTATTCCCACCTTTATGGCCGACCTCTTCGTGTTCGCTCCTTCTCTTTTTTTTTTTGGTTTTTTCGTCTTGTTTGGTTGTCTAATCACCGGAAGCTATCTCTAAGCATCTATCTGGGCATCGGATCAGTAGCAGACACGCTTAATTACAAAAGCCGCGTCTCCCATTTCCAGCTGTGCTCTTCACTCAGATTCACATTCACATTCAAGATACATAAATCTATTTTCATAGCATCCCATCGAGTTTCGGGTGTATAATATATTCAAATTGTGTAACGTGTTCAAAGTGTTTGTTTTCTCTTCAAAGTTTGCCTTGCTAAGCTAATTAGACACGTTTTGCTTGATTTCTTCCAGAATATGACTCCCCGTTTTATATATAGAATACAGTTGTGTGTCATTGATATTTTGCAGCTATCTAACGGTAGCATTTCTACGACAACTTGTGTTACTATTGGAATATTACTTGTTATTGATATTTTATCTGAATGTTATTTTGAAGATACAGTAGATTGCTTCTAGATACCTTTTCTATAAATACTTCGTTATTGAAGAGGTAATTTATCAAGCATAAAGTGATTAAATACAGTTAAAGAAATTCTAATATTCGAATTCGATCTATTCGATATATGTACATATATACTTTCTGGAAATTCTTCTCTTCTTAGATTTTTCTATACAAAATAAAATAATTATTGCATAAACTCAAGTAAATAATTTTGACACGTCTCTGAAATTTAATCTGTCGACACATAGAAATAATAATCAAATAATTAACAAGTTATGTTGCATGATCTAATATTACATAGATAAATTATTATTATTAGCTGACGTCTATTGAACGTAATCTAGCGACTAACTATAGGCAATTACCTCTCAATTAAGCGTATTAATAGAAGCAATTAATTATTGTTGATATTACAATAAAATGTAATTTTTAAACCATTTGGGTAATTAATTCATTAAAAATCAAAGTATGTCAACATAAAACTATGTTTTCGAAGTTCTGAATATGTGGAGAACGTGTTTGGGTAATTTTTCTACTACGGTACTTTAAATAGAATAGAAATGTCATGATCTGTGATACATGTCATGATCTATGCTCACGTTTGAAAAGCGAGACTCAAACCTAGAAATGTTCCCTTATCTTGAACATGAATATGTAAATTTGGTTACATTTCTTCTTCTTGCAATGCGATTGTTTTTGTTTTCTGCTTTGCAATTACCTTTCGGGCGCAAGTGGGACAGACGTATTTGTGTGTACATTCGGTATCTTTGATTATGCTATTAAAGTACCAATTAATGTACATTGGTAAATATATACAATTTAAAGATGTCTTCATGTATATGTAGTTAGTTTTAATAGTATTGTTAGCACATGCAATAAATCAGCATTTTAATGCTTATTTTCACACTCACCTGCTTAATGAAGTTAAACGGTGGCATTTTGTTCGCACTAATTCGCGGTTGTTTTAGACGTCGTCTTTATTGTAGTTGTTATTGTCATGCAAAAACACAAAGCACAAAAGCGAAATGAAGACAAACTGCAAGCGACAAATGCAGCAAGGCAGCTGTCTTTTTTATGGCTATTGTTGCAGTTGTTTGGTTTTGTTGTTGTGATGTTTGTGTTGCAGTGTTGCAGTTGCGCCAGCAGTTGTTGCACATACAAAAGAGACTTACAAGTGCCGCTCCCCAATTAGTGCAACACCAACAAATTAAAAACAATTTAAATCTTTTTCGCACTCCTTTAGAGCTGTCACCAAAGCAGAGAGCGGCGTCTCTTTTTCTTCGCTTTGCTTTGCTATTTTCGCAAATTTACCGTTACACAAAACACTCGACAATGTGTACACACTTACAAATTGGGAGAGCGAACCAGCAAGTGAGAGAAAGGTAGATAGAAAGAGAGAGCGCGCGCGTGTGCAGATTCAGATCGTGTGCTATAATTAACGTTTGTTGTTATTGTTGTTGATGTAGTAGTTGCTGCTGCTTTTTGCGTAATTCATAATTTCTTGCGAAAATTGTGCAGCGGAAATAAAAGCTCTTTCGCACTTTCCAAACAAATTAACCCGAATTGTAAACGGAAGCACAAAAGGCAGGCAACTGCTCTTATTAAACATAAGCACACAAAACAATTGAAAATGCGTGAGCGTGGCTTAACCCGTGAAAAGTCGGCTTACGACTGAACTGAACGCAACGTCCCCTCTGCTGCTATTGCTGCTGCTGCTTGTTGATGACTTCAATTGAAGCGAGGCTTTCGGTCGCATGTCAAGGCAAGCGTAGCTTCGCCGCCGACGTCGGCGTCAACTGCGGCGTTGGCGGCAGCGTCGTTGCAAAGTTTTGTGACCCTTTTCGGCAGACACTTTTTTCCCTCCTCGCTGTGTTTACTGCTGTTGTTGGCGTTGTAGTGTTAACCGCCAGTGTGTACATACGGTAAGTAGAAATTCTATAAGGTTCTCGGAAACACACGCATACATTGATGTACTTATTTTGTTTTTCTTTTTTTTATGACTATGGCACACTAAAACAAAAGTTGAAGTAATTAAAGCGTTGCCAGCTGACGTCACTGACGTTGAGTGGCTTCTTCTACGATTACTGTTTGCTGCTGGTCGCGCATGAGCAAGAGAATGCACTCCCGCACAAGGACACGTGCCTGGGCAATGTCACGCAACAGGCGCTCCTTTGGGGCACGCAATCCAATTGTTGTTGGTCCCAAATTGCTTTGCATCTCTGCTATGGTCCGCAACAGGCTGCCATAGACATCCACAATGTTGGGAGTTTCTGTGGTAAATAAAAATTCGATTTAAATTCAATTGGATATCAATTATTTCTAGTTTGTATAGAATATGTATTTTTACAGATTATCTAATTTATTGGATTATATACAATATTAAGAGACAGTGAAACACAAACATTCCTTCTCATGAGACCCAACAACAAAATGAATTCTTTAATGTGAATGCATTTAAAGCCGTCAGATTTGTTTATTTGTATTGAATTTACACGTGTCTTTGCATTTAAAAGCTCTTTCAATTCCCTCTAGTTTAGAAGTTATACGATATTCAAACTCAACTTAATACGAATTAATCTTAACTCACCCGTTGCATTTCCTCCTCCAGCTCCATTGGTGGTCAGGGTCATAATTTGGAGCTGGGCCTGCACAAATTTGGTGTACTCCAGCTTGGCCAGAACTTGTTTGTATTCGTTGGCATAGGCCGTGGCATCTGCCACTTTTTGTTGCTGTTGCAACTTGCTGCGCGTATTGTGCGAAGAGGAGGGAGTGAAATTTGCTGCTCCTACTGGTATGATTTCCACAAGTGGTGTTGGTGGTGCCATTCGAATTGCTTCCACAATGTTATTCTCCACTTCATCTATGTTTTCCTCGGAATTACTTGATTTCGGTACAGATGGCACAGCTGTGACAGTTATATCGCTATATCTTTGACGAAATGAATCTAGATCCATAAAGTCCATTTCATAAGCTGTTCTCGATTGCACCAAACTGAAAGCCTACCTTGATGACTCAACAATAATTTGACAAACAATAATATTTGACAGCTCTCTTAGTTCAAAATGAAATTGAGGAACCCATCATCCGGGAATGGAACTGGAAAAGTGAACTAAATCAAATCGAAAAACAATGCAAAATGAAATTTCATAATTTCTAACTGTAAATAATGCAATAAGTAGAATAGAAGAATAGCATTAAATACATATATAAAATTTGTATTCAAATATAATCATAAAATTTTGAATTACATATTATAGAAAAGAATATTTCTGATAGGTAGATGGTATGGTATTTACGGTAAGGCTTCTAGCAGTTAATTTAAGTTCAACTGGGGAACTAACGTTCTTTTTCAATAAAAAGCAAAATTCTCAAAAGTTCAAGCTGGTTTTTTAAAATGATTAACAGTTAGGCTCTAAGATCAGCAACAGATGAAAGACATTTCCTGCTGGCGTTTCAACGATAATCTCTTTGGTTCACCCTAAGAAAAAGTTTTACCATGATCGCTATTCAAAGTACTTATTTCGCAGTTTGGTTTTTAAGGGGAAACCTGACAGCACTTCCTACTTTTTATGCAAAGACCAGAAGAGTGTTTTTGGTGAAGGGTTACTCTCATTGCATATTTTTGTATTTTTCGACGCGGCGAGGTTCTGTTACACTAACAACACCTGTGTCTGTGTGTTGCACAGTATATTTCCGCACATATCATTTGGGGCACAAAGAAGTGACGTGCGGGTAATTACGCGGCAGTTGAATAAAACTCATTCATAAACCGGGCATTCTCTTCTTTTTTTTTTTGGCTTTAATGCCAGTTGGTTGTAGGTGCTTGGCAGAGACAGAGACAGAGTCGGAGCAGTGTGGCAGGCGGTCAAGCGTGCTTCCCGCACGCAGATACTTGGATTCGTTCTACCCCCAAAGCGAGCACAACGTGTGGGGCATGACGACGGTGACGCATGCAATTGAAATAGAAAGAGGCACCTGGAAGCGTGTTTTTTGTTTTCCAGAATTTGTTATTATGGTGGCTAGAATTTACAAGTTTAACAATAAAGATGTACAACAAAATTTTGGATGCTACAGAGTCAAGTTCGAGTTGTTGTTCAATTGCTGTTCAGCTGCTGGGCCTGCAGCAGATCTTTGAGATCGCGTTTAGATGGCTCGCCGCACTCGAATCGATGATAGTCAACGATGTCAACTCCGCGCTCTTTGAGCACTTCGCCCACCGTCTTATCGGCATCCAGCAGATATTCCTGATAAATGAGACACGTCTCATCGTCTTTATTCTCCGCCGGCTTATCCTTGCCATATTCGCCAATTTTAATGGGTTTCATTCCCACAATTTGCTGACAAATTCCCTTTTGCACTTCCAGATCATCAAAGTCACGCGCACGAAAAGCGACAATGGCACCATATTTGCCCACCTGGGTGATATTCTGTGTGGTCGTGATGTTGGTGGGCGCTGGGTGCGCATAGCCAGTAAGCATTAGATCGTTGTTGACCTTGAAGCAGAGGGCACGTCGTATGCTTGCGTTTTCGCCAATGGCTCCGATCAGCAGCGCCAGATGATCGGCCAGATTGCCGCCTTGCGGCGTTTCCAGATTCTTCAGAGCATCCGCATCAAAGCCAAGCTGCAAAGCAAAAAGAAATTACAGATTAATATGTTTAGTTATGTCTTATATATAATTTATAACTCAAGAGTAAATACTCTAGCTCCACACTTGTGGTTTTGATATTAACGGTGCAGGATCTAAATTCTAAAGTAAACTTAAGTGTTTATGTCTAACTAACGTGGGATCTGGATCATAAAGGAAGATAAATGAGCGTGACTATATGATAATGTCATCACACACAAACTTCTACTTTCTATTCATACGATGGTTATAAATGTATTTCGTTGGTTACCTTCCAGATGTCACCGTCGAACTCCGTTTGATCCGTGTAGTGAAGAACAATGCGCGACACGTGATCCACGAAGCGCTTAAATGTATCGTTGCGTGCCACGAAATCCGTCTCACAATTCAACTCCACCATGGCGCCACGATTGCCATTGATGAGCACGCCAACTAATCCTTGTGTGGTGACACGATCTGCTACTTTGGTGGCCTTAGACCAACCCATTGATTGCGCCTGTTCGTGCAGCCATTTCTCAGCCTGCAATGAATAAGAGATAAAGGTTTAATGGTTACACACTTAATAACACCTCCCTTCCTCACACCTGGCTGATGTCGTTGTTATGCAACTCGAGCGCCTTCTTGCAGTTGGCGAATGTGTAGCCGGTCTTCTTCCTCAGCGCCGACAGCGCGCTCTTCTCCAATCCGGCGCCGGCGGCATAAAAGCGCCGCGTGGTGTGAAGAGTACGTCCGAGAAACTTTTGCAGCAACATACTTAATTGAAAATTTATTTATGGCTTTTTTTTAATTTAACACAAAAATATTTGTGTTTTACTTGTTGCGCTAGCCTACTGCTGCTATGGGCAACAAAAAAAATGTGCTGATGTTTGTTGCCTAGGTTGTTGGGTTTACTAATTGTTAAATCAATTTTTCTAATTTGTGATTTGCATTTGTTTTCAAACAGTTGATAGTGCAGCAAATACCGGCTGTTGTGGTCTTTAATTAATCGTAATAAACGCGTTGAGGCGCCTTAATTTAACAATAACAATAAACGCGGTGTGAAATTGCTTGTGCAATACTTGTTTCCCGTGCTTTTAATTTTGTTGTTGTTCTTTTTCGGTCATTTTTAGTTTCAATTTCTCACACATCGACCACCCCCTTCCTTCCCTTTCCTTTCAACCGGCTTTTACACATCTATCGATTTGACATATTTGATGTTTCGCTTTCGATGAATCGAAATCAACTCTGACAATAATTCAACTCGATACATTTTTTTTTAAACAGTGCTGCCACCTGCCGGCAAAAAGGTTAGGTGTGCGCGCGTAATTTGAAAAGAACATAAGAAGAGGAACGAGCTGCACGCACAATGGCGAAACAAAATCCAAACAAGGAAATATCCAGTTTTACATCGGTTTGCGGTGCCAGACGCATCTGCTCGAAATCGAAAATGTTATACACACGACCCAAGCCCGATGTGCTACAAAGCATATTGCAATCAAAAGCGAATTCGGAATACAAATCACGAAAGCTTTGGTATGAACTCAATATGCCCGAATGCGCCAGCCGCTTGTTTGATGGCCAAATGCTGTCTGATCTACCCGAGAGTTTAGTGGCCACAAAATCACGATCACGGCACAGAGCATCCGATAAGTCAGGTGATCAGGGCAAGCCAACGTCTCATTACATGGCCATGCGAAAAGAACGAGAGAACTTTCGTCGTAAACTAGTAGAGCTAATTCTTAAAATGGACGAAGGTGGTGAAGAAGCTCCCACAGCAGATACTGCTTTTCCAGATCAAAGTGAACGTGAAGTTTTACGATATTATTACTACATCAAGCATGGCATTGACACAATACACGTGTCCACCATCAGTAAAAAGACACTGAAAAGGTATAGCTGGAAAATTAACGAATTTATTAATTTACCAATGAATTAACGATTTGCTAATTTGCAGAATTATAAATCTAGTTCCACCATTATTAAAAAAATGGGAGTCGGCATTAGTTGAAAACATTTCTGAGGTGCGTTCGGATTATGTGTTTGCCATGAAAAAGGCGGTGGTCGATTTTGTTTTAAGGCATTCGGTGTTGGATCGCCTAACTCAAGAAGGAACTCCAGCGACGTTTGAGACGCCCGAACGGAAAGAAATTAAAATACTTATGAATCATTGGCGATATCGGTAAGTGTTCCTTGATTATATAAGATTTCAGATAGATTTATACAGAATATTCATTTGTTTTCATTTTTTAAATAAGTACTATTGAAACCTTAAGCAATGGATAGAATATGTTTCAAACATTGAATTATATATTAAATGGAATTTAAATCAATTCCATTTGTTATTTAAAATTATAAACAACAAATTAATTCCTGACTTGATATCCGGATCAAATAATTTGTGCATTAAATGAATAACCGAAAAGTATACTTCTCATAAGACTATCAAGAAAATAAATTTTCTATCTACTTTAACTAAAATTAATTAGTTATTTACATTTCTATAAAAATCACACAATTTAAAATACACAATGTAGAACCAAAACTGTGAAGAAATAAGCTTAAAAGCGTATTAAAATGAAGTGTTAAATTGGAATCCATTAAGTTCCGGGGAAGCATATCAGGAAAGTCGTTAGAAAGTTGCCAGCTTCAAAAGCATGCAATTGACATGCAATTACACCCACACACACCTAAAAAGCTTATGTGCGTGTGTGTGTGTAAGTGTTTGCGTGTGCTGACTGCCTTTGTAAATTGTATAAAGAAGTCAATTCAAAATGAGTCGTCAGCGTGCGAAATCTTATAAAATAACTTGACAATAGCGCATATATGAGACGCGGGAGAGTGGAGTAGAAGTTTCCAGGGCGAGATTATTAAGAGACTGCCTGGCTGTTAGACTAGGGAGTGAAGCTTGGTGCGGAGGGGGCGGGGAATGCGAAAAATCGCTTTGCGGCATACCAAAAAAAAAAAAGAGAAAAGTTTTTAACCACACTTTTGCAACTACAATGGCAGGCAATGGAGGCGGAAATGGAAAAGCAGCAGGAGCAGCAGCATCAAGAACTTGGAAGCACAAGTCAAAGCTGAACCTAAAGCTGTAGCTGTAGCTGATGCTGAAGCAGAAGCTGAACCTGATGAAGAGGCGGAACCAACAAGAGCTGAAAGTTAAATCCTCCTGTGTATTGGTTTGACATCTGATGAGCAACATTAAGACTTTTGCCGCACAGGAGGCGGAGATACAAACACAACACACACACTACACTACACACTACACTAGAGAACATATTCCACGAAGTTTTAAAAGGGATATGTTTAAAAATGAATTGAACTTGGCGCGGGGCGGAGCGGAGGGGGCGTGGTAACATTCGCTTTGTGAGATGGAAAAACTTTCGACCCTAAGTGGGTCGTCTTTGGCAAATTGGGCGGGAGCACATCGATAGCGAGGAAGGAAGGAGGCATGGAAGGCAGGCAGCTCTAATTTATTGCTTAAAGCATTTAGCCTCATTAAATGTAGGCCAAGCTAGGCGCTTGAACGCAGGCGGTTTTGGATCTATGCACACTGCTTAATGGGCCATATTAAAATAGCTCAAGTGAAAAGTTTTCCCATTCAAGATAATTTGCATAACTTGCTCTCGCAGCGTCATTTAATGAAATCTCCTCCATTTGCAGCTACGATGAGAATCGCAGTCGTTTGATGAAAACCCTCTTCTGCATCCATCGAAGCGTTGCCAGCATCCTGGAGGTCTGGAGCATGAAGTATAGCAGCAAGTTCTTGGTCAACATCGAGGAGCTTAGCAAGGTCGAGCAGCCTTTCACACTCTTTAATTTTGTGGCAAGTTTTACAACGATCCTCTCCATACTTTAGCTATTTCTATTGAAATTTTTTTGTATTCATTTTTTTTTTTTTAGTATCTCTGTGGAGGTCACATAGACGTGGCCAAGCAAATGCTAGAGGATATTTGGTATGGAGAGATCCATACGACGCTGTTGAGGGCCAGCAAACGTGGCCAACTGCCGGACATCAGACGCATGACGTTGGTGAAGCGTTTCTTCAATTGTGTCGCTGCTTTAATGACACAACAGCTCGAGGACATTTGCATACGCAGCTTGAAGGCATTCGCTGATTACGTTTGCGATTTTGGCGTAAGACAAGGGCGGGCTCTTTGGGGATGGGGGAGGGAATCTTTTATTATATCGTCTATCCGTCAGTCATGTCCTTGTCATTAATGGTTTTAAAAGCTCTTAGCTGCGAATTTAAAACAGAATTTCTTGGGATGTAAAAGCAAGCTTTTCACCCCTAACCTTTTGGCAGCTTTGACTTTGAGGATTTGTAATGATAATGACTGAATTAGTTACGCTTAATTTCTAGCTCGTAATGTTATAATAATAATTAGGAATATAACATTCTTAATTTATGTTATTTTAAGCCTTAAATTAGGGAACTGGCACTTTTTTTGATGCTTTTTTTATGGCTTGTGAAATTATAATACTTTATACTTTAATTTTACTTCAATGGTCAATTTTATAGCCTAATAATATTAACGGTTCTTTTATTTATTTATATCATCCATGTGTGTTCATTCAAGCTTTTTTATTCTTCGCTTCTTTATAGGGATGTTTTTTTTTATCTTCCTATTTCTCTAAATTTTCGAAAGTTAATCTATTCCCATTTTTCTTTTTTATCAAATTGCAATATTGATTTCAAGCCATGTCTTTTATTATTTCTCTTTCACAAACAGCATTCAAATCCTGGCTTTGAGATCTCGATCTTCCTTGCCGAGGAGGACACAATTGCCTTCAATCCCAGCTTTTCCAAGATTCAGAGCGAACTGTTGCGCGTCATAGATTCAATTGTGTTGAGTGTGCAATCGATGCCACGCATTGAGGGAAAACTCTATACGGATCTCAAGATCTCGAAGAAGTTCTACTTAACGCCAACGGTGCCCGATAGCATTGTGGCTGACACCAAGAATCGGATTTGTATGATGCTGGAGGAGCAACGCATTGGACCCGAGTTGCGCTTACAAGATTTTGACCAGTTTATCGATCTGATCAACGGCATCGATGCTGAACGTGTGGGACGCTTCATGGAGGGCGATGCAACTTTTGAGCAGTATATTGATATGGTGTACGAGTATCGGGAGAAGGAGGATCGCATTGCCAAGGAAGTGTGGGGCGTAATACGCATGGGACTCTATGAGTTTCATCGCGAGAAGTTTATCGATCACATGGAACAGTTGGCGCGACAATTGCAATCGGATTTGCTGTCTAGAATGGTGGCGGATCAGCAGGCTAGGATTAGTCGCCTAGGTAAAGAATACGATATGATTGCGAAGAAGGCGTTGACAGTGCCTAAAGACACCGCCGAGTTGATGGAACTCAAGGCGTACGTGGTGCATGCCGAAGAGAATCTGGTGCCGGAGATGGAGACGCGTCTGAAGGTGAACATGACAGAGATACTTTGGCTAATGGATCACACTCTCTACTCTCCGCTGGAGATTAAGAACAATAGCAACTCGTTCCAATGGTATCTAAAATTGGCCTCTGTGTTTGAACAGCATCGCGGCATCATTGCCGAGAAGATGATCGAGTACCAGGAGCTGCTCAAGAAACGCATCGAAATGTTCCGCCGCGAGCTGCAAAACTATTACGATCAAGTACAAGGCTACGACACTTGGGGCGATATTAAGCAGCTCTCCAAGTACAAGAAACGTGCCACAGTTCTCGATCAGCGACTTGTCACCGCCATGGAGACCATCGATCAGATCAACGAGGAGGAAACCGCATATGGCTGGGATCTTTCACAGTATCCGGTGCGCAAGAAGACCCACGATCAACTGAAGCCTTATAAGAATCTTTTTGATGCCGGCCAAGATTTTATTGACAAGTGGGAGACGTGGATGTACTCACAAGTGGGTTCGTTTGATCCCGATGAGATCGATGGCGATGTGGCCAACTTTTATCGCGTCATTCAGAAGTTGGAGAAGCAGATGGGTGAACATCCCACGACCATGCAGCTCATACTTGATGTCAAGGAGCAAATTGAACATTTCCGCGGTCATATGCCGATTATCAATACCTTGGGCAATCCGGGCATGAAGGCGCGTCATTGGGAGCAAGTTTCCGAGATTATTGGCTTCCCCATCAAGGTGTCGCCGGAGCTGACGCTCGAGAAGATTATCGAGTATCAACTGGACGAGTATGTGCCCAAATTCGAGGCGATCTCGGAGAGTGCTACCAAGGAGAACAATCTGGAGAAGGCCATGGCCAAAATGGCCAGCGAATGGGAGGGCGTGGAGTTCAATATTTCGCCATACAGGTAAGGAATTGAGTTACAAGAACTTACTACAAAAGAGGGTATTAAATCTTATAGATACATAGGTGTAAATACTTACAGATCATTTACACTCTTAGATTATTGTCCGTTTTATAAACACCTATCAACTATTGTTCTTAAAAACTCTTACTAAGTGTAATTAAATTATTTGCTACAGAGATTCAGGCACCTTCAAGTTGTCTGCCGTGGATGACATACAGATTCTGTTGGACGATCAAATCATCAAGACGCAGACTATGAAGAGCTCACCCTACATCAAACCTTTCGAGGCGGATATACTGTAAGTACTAGAGCTCTACTCTGCTCTGCCGAATAGCTAACATAATTAACTTCTTCTTCTGTATCCTTCTTGCTCACAGCAAGTGGGAGGCTAAGCTTATGTTGCTGCAAGAGATTCTGGACGAGTGGCTGCGTGTTCAAGCTACTTGGATGTATCTGGAGCCTATATTCAGCAGTCCCGATATTCAGCAGCAAATGCCCGAAGAAGGACGTCGCTTCAGCGCTGTGGATAAGGTGAGTCTACACTCTCAAGTTATCTATTTTGAGTAATTCCTGATTCCTCATTTCACGTACAGATCTGGAAGGAACTAATGAAGCAAGTCGCTTCCGATCCGCGAGTCATGACCGTCGTTCAAATCGACAAGATGAACGACAAGCTAAAGAAGGCCTATTATCTGCTGGAGATTATACAAAAGGGTCTCAATGCTTACCTCGAGAAGAAGCGTCTGTATTTCCCACGTTTCTTCTTCCTCTCCAACGACGAGTTGCTCGAAATTCTCTCAGAGACCAAGGATCCCACACGCGTCCAGCCGCATCTCAAGAAGTGTTTCGAGGGCATTGGCACACTCAACTTTACCGAGGAACTGGAGGTCACCGCTATGCGTTCCTCGGAGCGTGAGGAGGTCATACTGGTAGATGTCATCTCCACGGCTAAGGCGCGAGGTCAGGTAGAGAAGTGGCTGCTTGAGCTGGAGATCGACATGAAGAAGAGTTTGCATCACAAGATCTCCGAGGCCTTCTACAGCTATGTGAAGATGCAGCGCAACATTTGGGTCTTGACGTGGCCAGGACAGTCGGTGCAATCGATATCCTTGACCTATTGGACGCTGGAGATCACCGAGTGCTTTCTTAGCGAGACACCTAAAGAAAGTTTGGCGAAATATTTGCAAAAATGCATGATGCAAATCAACAAGATTGTCGATCTAGTGCGCGGTGATCTCAACACACAGAATCGCATAACTCTCGGCGCTTTGGTTGTGCTTGATGTGCATGCTCGCGATGTATTGGCGGATATTGTGGAGAAGGGTGTCGACGATCTACAGGACTTTCAGTGGTTGTGCCAGCTGCGCTATTACTGGGAGGACAACAATTTGGATACTAGGATGATTAATTGCTCCCTGCCTTATGGTTACGAGTATCTAGGAAATACTCCACGTCTGGTTGTCACTCCTTTGACCGATCGTTGCTATCGCACGTTGTTTGCTGCTCTCAATCTACATTTGGGTGGCGCTCCTGAAGGTCCTGCGGGCACTGGCAAAACGGAGACCACCAAGGATTTGGCCAAAGCTGTGGCCAAGCAGTGTGTGGTATTTAATTGCTCTGATGGCTTGGATTACTTGGCGCTGGGCAAGTTCTTCAAGGGCTTGGCTTCGTGTGGCGCCTGGTCTTGCTTTGATGAGTTCAACCGCATTGATTTGGAAGTGTTGTCTGTGGTTGCTCAACAGATCTTAACCATTCAGCGAGGCATCAATTCAGGTTCGCCAACTCTAGTGTTTGAGGGTACCACGCTTACTTTGGATCCCACTTGCGCTGTTTTTATCACCATGAATCCTGGCTACGCTGGTCGCTCCGAGTTGCCCGATAATCTAAAGGTAAACTCATTGATTAATTATTTATATATTATATGTATGTTATAAACTCAATTATTTACTTTCCTAGGCTTTGTTCCGTTCCGTGGCCATGATGGTGCCGGATTATGCCTTGATTTCCGAGATTGAATTGTACTCTTATGGCTTCCTCACCGCCAAACCGCTGTCGGTTAAGATTGTGGCTACCTATCGCTTGTGTTCGGAGCAGTTGAGTACTCAGTGTCATTATGATTATGGCATGCGTGCTGTCAAGTCTGTGCTGAAGGCTGCTGGCGCCTTGAAGCTGCGCTATCGCGATGAGAATGAAGATATTTTAGTGCTACGCTCTATTAAGGACGTCAATCTGCCCAAATTCTTGAACCAGGATATTCCGCTTTTCCAGGGCATTACCTCCGATCTGTTCCCGGGTGTTACGTTGCCCGAGGCCGATTATGTGGTCTTCAATGCCTGCGTTCAGTTGGCTTGTGAGCGGCAGAACAAACAGTGCACGTCGTTTGTGCTCGAGAAGGTTCAGCAGGTAAGGACATATAGGCAGTAATTATAACTCCTATAAGATATGATATATATGGTGTATTTCACAATCTATCTCTAATCAAATTGCAGCTCTACGAAATGATTGTGGTGCGACACGGTCTAATGCTGGTGGGTAATCCATTTGGTGGCAAGACCACCACATATCGTGTTCTCGCTGAGGCGTTGGAGTGCATGGAGAAGAAGGATGGCTCCGAGAATAAGGCCATCTTCACGATCATCAATCCCAAGGCCATTACCATGGGACAGCTCTATGGACAGTTTGATGCAGTCTCCCATGAGTGGAGCGATGGTATTCTAGCTGTGAACTATCGCATCTTTGCAGTCTCCGATTCACCAGATCGCAAGTGGTTGATCTTTGATGGTCCCGTGGATGCTATTTGGATTGAGAACATGAATACAGTGCTGGACGACAACAAGAAACTCTGTTTGATGTCGGGCGAGATTATACAGCTCTCCAATTCGACCAATTTGATATTTGAGCCAATGGACTTGGAGGTTGCTTCGCCAGCCACTGTTTCGCGTTGTGGCATGATCTATTTGGAGCCAAGTTCGTTGGGCTGGGAACCGTTGGTCATCTCCTGGAAGAACACTTTGCCCGCCTCGTTTCACAGCGTGAGCAAGAATTTAATCTCAATGCTGGTACAACGTTTCTGTCCTCTGTTGTTGTATGTAGTGCGAAAGAGTTTGCGAGAAATTGCGCCAACTTCGGATACCAATTTGATGGTCAGCTTGATGAATTTCTTTGAGTGCTTCATCGATGATTTTCGTGATGAGAAATATGTGGCCAACATATCAGATTTAGATTTTCGCGCCCAGGTCGAAGGCATCTTTTTGTTTTCGGCGATTTGGTCGCTGGGCGGCTCATTGACTGCCGAGAGTAGGGAGAAGTTTAATATAATCTTTCGTGCGTTGTTGGAGAAAACGTTTCCACAAAGCCTTTACGATACTTACGATGTCCCCGAGAATCTCTATGTGGACACGCTGGCCAAGCCTTTCATCTTTCCCATACCTAAACAGGGGTCGGTCTTCGATTATCGCTACATCAAGGAGGGCAAAGGCAAGTGGAAGCCGTGGCAGGATGATGTGAACTCGGCGCCCCCATTACCACGTGATATACCCGTCAATCAGATCATCATTCAGACCAATGAGAGTGTACGCATTGCTGCCGTGATTGATCTGTTGGTGCGACATGGCAAACCCTTGATGTTGGTGGGACCAACGGGCACGGGAAAGAGTGTCTATGTTATCGACTATATGCTTAATCGCATGGATCTATCGACTTACAAACCATTGCTTATCAGTTTCTCGGCTCAAACTTCGGCTAATCAGACACAGGACATCATCATGTCCAAGCTCGACAAACGTCGCAAGGGCGTCTTTGGTCCACCGCTTAACAGTCGCTATGTCATTTTTGTGGACGATGTTTCAATGCCGTTGAAGGAGAACTATGGCGCTCAGCCGCCCATTGAGCTGTTGCGCATGATGCTCGATCACATGATGTGGTACGATCGCAAGAATATTGTGCCCATGAAGCTGATTGATCTGCAGATGATTGTCGCTATGGGACCGCCTTCGACGGGCAATACGGTCACACCGCGTTTCCAACGCTTCTTTAATGTGGTGTCTATCGATGACTTTAACGACGACATCATGAACACCATCTTTGGCAAGATTGTGCTGTGGCATTTGGATACACGGTGAGTGCTTGAATTAACTTTAAATTGAGATGGGAGCGTGACTCGTGACACGCGTGATTTTGTCTAGGTTAAGATTATTTATAATTCTAGAGTATACAATTTGTATAGGCAACATAACATACAAAATTCGACCTAACCTTACACTAACTCTTTTCTGCAATTCAATTGCAATATTGCTATCTTAATCTTTTCTCCCTCTTTCTACTCACCTTAAACAGCGGCTTCTCGAAGGAGTTTGATCCGTGCATCGACGAGATTGTAAGCGCCACACTTTCAGTCTACAACGACGCGAAGTTGAATCTCCTGCCCACGCCAGCTAAGTCGCATTATCTGTTCAATCTGCGCGATTTCTCGCGTGTAATACAGGGTGTCTTGCTGTCGGTGCCCGAGGCAACGGAGGACATGAATTCGATGCGTCGTCTGTGGGTGCATGAAGTGCTGCGTGTCTATGGCGATCGCTTGGTGGAGGATGCGGATCGCACTTGGCTATTTGGCAAGTTGTGCACCACAGTGCAGGATTCTTTTAATATCGATCCGACACGATTGTTTGGCCGTCTGGTGGCCAAGGATAAGAAGCTGGAGGAGGCAGATTTTCGACAGTTGATCTATTGTGATTTCACGAATCCGAAGGCGGACACCAAGAACTATGTGGAGGTGCAGGATCTGGAGGAATTGCGCAGTGTGGTGGAGGCCTATCTTGTTGAATATAATAACATGTCGAAGAAACCAATGAATCTGGTGCTCTTCCGCTTTGCCATTGAGCATTTGTCGCGCATATGTCGCATCATAAAGCAGCCACGTAGTCATGCTCTGCTCATCGGTGTCGGCGGCTCCGGGCGCCAGAGCTTGACTCGACTGGCTTCGCATATATGCGACTATGAGCTGTTCCAAGTGGAAATCACTCGATTGTATGGTCCTTATGAGTATCATGAGGATATTAAATTAATATTACGCAAGATCGGTGCGTCCGAAATGCATGGCGTTTTCCTCTTTACGGATGTCCAGGTAAGGCAATCGTCTTCAATCGGATTAAATCTATTTATTTACTTTGTATTTATCTGTAGTTAGTTTAGTTTATCATTTTATATATCCTTGCAAATGTTATTGAGAGAATCATATATAGCTCTTACAGTTAATAATTTGCGGCGATATAAATTCTTTGGCTTGCCGAAGGTAGCTTTTGGTTCCCGTTCTCTTGTTTTAATAAGAATTCGACATGCTTGGCTAACATTTTGAGCGTTTTAGATCAAAGACGAGTCGTTTCTGGAGGATATCAACAATCTGTTGAACTCGGGCGAGGTGCCCAATCTGTTCAGCAACGAGGAGAAAATCGAGGTGGTCGAGAAGATGTCGCAAATCGACAAGCAGCGCGACAAAGCCGTGCAAACCGACGGCAGTCCCGTGGCCCTATTTAATTTCTTTGTGACGGTGGGAGATGATCGTTGATCTACACATACACACATACCATTATATATGATTCCTTGTTAGCAATGTATACTAATAGCAACTCTTTGAATACCTTTTTATTATGTAGACCTGTAAGGAGCAGCTGCACATTGTGCTGGCCATGTCACCCATTGGCGATGCGTTGCGCAATCGCATTCGCAAGTTTCCCTCGATCGTCAACTGCTGCACCATCGATTGGTTCCAGCCCTGGCCAGAGGATGCTCTACTCGCGGTGTCCACACGCTTTCTGGCCTCTGAGGATCTGACTGCATTGGAGCGCAAGACAGCCATTGACATGTGCATGGAATTCCACACCTCGACTCAGGAACTTTCGGCGAAATTCTTTACGAGATTGCATCGTTACAACTATGTGACGCCCACCTCGTATTTGGAATTGATTCAGACATTCAAATCGCTGTTGAGTCAGAAGAGAAAGTAAGTACAAAGTAATGTCGATAAATGCATAAAGATCTTTTTTTAAAAACAGTAATGTAAATTTAGCAATTAGAGTAGAAATATGTTTGGGGTTTCTTTTAACTGTAAAGTTTAAACTAATATTTGATAGTCACAATGATCGTAGAATATTTTTGTTGTACCGAAGAGCGTTAAGTTAAGGTTTAACTGTGATGCGTTTGAATTTTTATTTATATAAGTTAGTATTCAATAAGTTTTATGGAAGTAAATTTTTGTTAGGTGCAAATGTCGACATTAAAAGTGCAGTAAAATTGAGTAATTAATCACGTCAACTTTTAGCAACATTACCACAAATCGCAATCGCTATTTGACGGGTATTTCGCAGCTGGACATAGCCGCCCAACAAGTGGGTGTGATGCAGGAACAATTGCAGGCACTCGAACCCAAGCTGAAAGAAGCCTCCGAAATTGTGGCCGAACAGGTGGCCAAAGTGACGGCCGACAGCAAAGTGGCTGCAGAGCAGCGAGAGCTGGTCAAACTCGATGAGCAGGCGGCCAAGGAGCAGGCAGCTGTGGCTCAGGAGATCAAGGATGAATGCGATGCCAAACTGGGCGAAGCGTTGCCTATTTTAGAGGCTGCTCTGTCGGCTTTAAATACGCTCACCACCGCTGACATTGCTGTAGTCAAGACGATGAAGAGTCCGCCCATTGGTGTGCGCATTGTGATGGAAGCTGTTTGCATTCTGAAGGACATGAAGCCGGACAAAGTGCCCAATCCCAGTGGCGTGGGCACAGTGGAGGATTACTGGGGTCCCTCCAAGCGTGTGCTGAGCGATATGAAGTTCCTTGACAGCTTGCTCAACTTTGACAAAGATAACATTCCGCCCGAGGTGATGAAGAAGCTGCAACAGCGAATTCTCAGCAACGAAGCCTTCGATCCGGAGAAGATCAAGTCGGCGTCCACGGCCTGCGAGGGTCTCTGTCGTTGGGTCATTGCGCTGTCCAAATACGATGTGGTGGCCAAGATTGTGGCACCCAAAAAGATTGCTCTCGCCGAGGCTGAAGCTACGTATAATGCTGCCATGAAGCTGCTCAACGAGAAGTTGGCGCAATTGGCGCGAGTCGAGGCAAATTTAGCGGCCATTCAAAAGATACTCGACGAGCAGTTGAGGCAATATGGGTGAGTTATTATAGTTGCTTCAGAGATGCAGCGGCTGAGATTAATTAATTTTTTTTTAGCATACTTCTAGCAGAGCACGAAGCTTGTACCAAGAAGTTGCAACGTGCCCAGGAACTCATCTCGGGCTTGGGAGGCGAACGCACTCGTTGGTCCGAGTCGGCGAAGAATTTGCAGGCGAGCTTCAAGAGCGTCACTGGCGATGTGCTCATCTCGTCGGGTGTTGTCGCCTATTTGGGTCCCTTCACTATTGATTTTCGTGTGAAACAAATTCGCAAATGGGTCACCAAGTGCATCGATTATGGCGTCACCTGCACTCCAGATTTTCAGTTGGCCACAGTGCTGGGCGAAGCTGTTGAGATTCGTTTCTGGAACATTTGCGGACTGCCCACGGATGCTTTTTCTGTGGAGAGCGCCATTATGATGAAGTGAGTACGAGAAATTAGTAGAAATATTGTTGTCTTTTTGGAGAGTGTGTTTATTATATTTTTGTGTGGGAGACATTTTTTAATGAGCGGCAAGCTCCTTTTTGGTTTCAGTTGTCTATATTTAATATTGTATAAGTTCCAGAGAAATTTCGTTAATTGGCAACGCTTCTGAGTAATTCTTGTAATTGTTGATTCAGCCGTCTTTCGAATTTAATTCCTCGAAATGCAATTAGTTTGGCTTCAAGTTTACCATTCTTATCATATTCTTGGAAATATAATTTAAAGCTTCAACTGAAAACAGCTTTTAGTTAGTATTATAGTGAATTTTAATTGTCTTGTTGTTTGCATTTCACAGAAAGCTGTTAAGCTTTGCATTTGATTTCAAAAGGCTTGGCTTCATTATTTCATTTTATGAGAAATTGCTAGCTAGTACATATATATAATTAAAAATGTACATGCAAATAGTAGTTATAAATATGCATTATTATGTACATATTTATACTATATTCTTTACTTAATTCTTTCTATAAAATTAAAATTCGAGTAGCGAGTTTATTATTTTTATTGAGTAATATAAAATTTTTTTGCAATTCTAATTACAATTTTGTAGTACTTGCTTATAAAATATTATCATTGAACAATTTTCGAATTTGTTTTATTTTTCGTCGGAAACTTTGACTAATAAAATAATTAGAATTATATTCCCAGAAGTGTTAAGTTAAATTGTGGAAAAGCTTAAATGGATAGATCGATAAATTACATCTGCTTTTAAAAATTAATTCCCAAAAATATGATGAAAGTTGCAAATCTCATTTGCAATTTGTGAAGAGTAGCTTAAGAACCCTGCTGCTGCTTTTTGACCACACAAATTGCAGGCAAATGTTGCTTTTAGTTAAGTGGAGCAACAGCTGTGGCTCGTGTCCGATCCTCAATCTCATATTCCCCAATTTTGGTCAATTGAATTTGAAATCCACGTCCGATTATAATCGTGCATAGAGCCCACATCAATTAGGCAACCTGACACGGTAATTATAGCCGAGGCGCTTGTCAGGCGCACGTTTGCCTCTACCTCTCTAATTCTACCTCGCTGCCCTCGTGTCTGCTTTCTTTTTGTTGTTTTGTAATTACAAAACACGAAAATGTTGAAATTCACGCATATTATGAAAATTAAAGATACGCGCTGTGTGTGTTGTTTAGTAGCGTGGCGAGTGTGAGAACAGCACCGGATGCTGCGTTTCTCTGTCAGCTTCAAGTTTTCCAAAGGTGGCACGAAAGGCGCGGGGGTTGTACTTTCCCCTACATCTCTCTCTCTCCCTTCTATCTTTGCTGTGTGCCCGCATGTGGCCGGGACACAGGAGCACCGCATGCGCCGGTGGTTGCTTTAGTTCAAGGTACAAATACATCTTCACCCCCGCTCAAGCCCAGCAAAGTACTGAGAAGGAGCGTAGCATTTTCATGTTTGATGCGTGTGTATGCGAGTTTTACGCATCTGCTAAGTTTCCACCGTCAACTAAGGGCGGCAGTGGCAGCCTCAGTGACGGTGGCAACGTCGCGATGCCACATGCCACATGCCATACCATGTCTCTTGTCGATTTAATAAAGGAAATTCTTTGGCTGCTGCTGCTGCCGATTCTGCTGTTGTTACTGCTGCTGCTGCTGCTGACTCGGAAAGTGTTCAAAGTAATTTGGAGCATGCCCAAAATACCTGAGGTGCGAGCTCTGAAGCAACCACACACATACATACATACAACCGTACAGTTGTAGGCATTTACACTAACACACACACTCACTATAAGGATAAGCAATTGATTAATGTGCGCTCCGGGCGCATTACGTTTAATTTTTACATCGAATAGACATGGCAAATGAATGATGTTGGGATTTGCTCAGACGACAGTTTACTACGACGACCATCAACTTGCTCTCAGCTCTCTAGTATTCCTACCTTGTAGTGAACTGCTACAGCTATTGCAGCTTGCGACACAAGACAGATGAATTCTTGCTTAGTTATCTTCTTGTGTTTGCTTAAAGAAATACTCTTTTACTGGGAAGAGCATATTAGTTGCAAAGGGCTATAAGAATTGAGGTAGAATACTAGTTGAATCTTAAGTAGTGGCAATAGTCTGTATTTCAACATGTTTGCAATATAAATTTTCTATTAAATATTAGATTAACTTCTTTGACCCTAAGTGAGTCGCAACTGGAGAAATAGTTGAATGATACCGCTGAACAAAATTGTATACTGAATGATAAGTAAGGAACCTGTACTTATAAAAGCAGATAAAATTCATAAGTGATAGTAATTACAAAGATTCAAATATATATGTACGTAATGAACTGTTGTAGTTTGGAACAAAGCTGGTAAATATCGCGATCATAATGATTAGCTTCGTTAGCAATATTACATATTATCAGAGATTCTAGTATAAACTTTAATTGGTGTGTTTTCTAAAATGAAGCAATGAAAATGATCCAAAAATATATTGACATTGTAAATATTCCATATCTTCCATTTTGTTAAAGCAACAATATATAGCTTTATATCTATAAAATTAGTTGAGTTTTGAATATTCCATATCTGCTACTGTAGTTAAAATTTTATTGTTGTTATTATTTTATTATAATAACGAATACAATTCTTTACTGCAAGGAGATGAGCCAGAGCAAAGGCCTAAGGTCTTCAGGCTAGCTATACTTTTATTCAGTATATAGTAGTAAGATTCAGATTTAAGTTATACAAATCATACAATAAAGCAGGAATTTGGTTACACAATAAATAATAATAGAGGGAGAATGTTGTTCACAGGGTATTTGTCCGTCTAGCACACTCGGTGAGCTCCCTCTCCTCCGTTTGCTTTGTTTTCGTATTCCTTTTTGCTGTGCGGTTGCCATTTGTGTGGGCTATGCTCGCATTTCTGTTGGACTTGAGCGACACGTCGACCACATGGTGACCATCTCTCGATGCGAACACAAAGGGACCAGTAATGAGGGGACCCGCAGCAGGGAATCTCCATCTCCCATTCCAACTCTAACTCTCATCTCCATTCTCATCTTCATTTACATGGCCTACACACGTAAATTGCTAATGTGGGGTAGCAGGTGCTGGATTCGCTTTTGGCCAGTTTCGAGTGCGCTGTCTCTTTGCATAAATGTTTGATTAAATAATGTTAATTTGAAAAAGGCCAAAATAAACGAGAATTGCCTTTGGGGAATAGCATTTTTATTTTTATTTATTTTGCCATTTTTGGCATTGTGTTGAGCTTTAAGCTTTCATTTCGATTCCTCTCTGTAGGGAGTTGGTTTAAAGTCTTCGTATTTATGTTTTAATTTCGAGCAGAATGAAAATGAAGACTTGTGTTTTTTTTCTTTTCTTTTTTTGTAAAAAGAGATTCATTTGTATACAATTTGTATTCTTTTACTGCAATTACATTGTGTGAATAATTTTCTTGTTCCTTTTTACTTTTGCACTATGTATTTTGTTCTTCATTCATTCGATGCGTTTTTTTTTTGCTTTTTGCTATCACATCATTCTCTCCTACAATCCCTTGTGGGTGCTTTGAACTCTGGTCGAGCTTTTCACTCTGCCTACAGTAGTTGGAATCGGAATCGGAGTTGAGGCACATTCAACAATTGCAATCGTTTTCCGTATCTGCATTCAACTATTGTGTGACCAGTGTTATACATACATATTTCACTCTATATGCATGCCGATGTATGTATATGTGAATATGTGCAAATATGAATATGTCTATAGCTGGATATATGTGGAGTGCTTTGGTAGTAGTGCGCATTTATTCGCTGACAGTTTTTGTTTTTTTGGCCAGCCATTTTTTATTCGGAATTGGCTCTTTTGTTTTTCCATCAAATATTTTTCATTCATCAAGTTTTCAATTTACAAAAATGTTCATTCATTCGCACGAACAATTTGTATTCGGTGTGAATTTGTCATGTGCTCTGATGCTGTTGCTTGTCGCGTTTCAGATACTCATTTGTTTTGTTCATCTAGTTCTCCACGTTGTTCTTGTTGTTGTTGCTGCCTTTTGCGATTTTCTATTGTATCTGAACATCAGTGTATCGCTGTTTATCTGTATCTGATAGCAAGCATGCATAAAAGGCCTTAAACATTCGCAAATAAAATACATAAACTCACAAATATTTATTTATATTTATGGTATGTCTGTATTTACACACACATGTAATGCTCTCATGTGTGTATTTAATATATTTTTCCTTGCTTTCGTTTGTGCATTATATTAATTTCATATTTGGATTTCTATAGAAATATTTACGCTCATAAATATGTTGAGCCAATGTTATTCATGTACATTTGTGGCATTTTAAGCCCTTTAAGATGAAGCAAGCAAAAAGGTATGCCGCTTTCATAAATACTAATTTAAGAATTAAAATATATAATAAATGTAATTCTTAAGTATTCTAAGCTTATTTGGTATAAGAATGTTGGTAAACTGCTCGATATTCATTTTTAAATTCAATTTATGAATTTGTAGTATATCAACTTTTCCTTGAACATTTTTTATTTTAAGTTTCTCACTTTTTTTATATTTTCCGAATTATTATTCCGAAAATTTATATTTATTTATTTATTCCTTTATATTTAAAGGTAAACTTGGCCTCCACTTATGTCCACTTCTGGCATTTAACGTGTTTAAATAAAGTGCTCTACATAAATCAATAAATGCATTTTAGTTACTTTAATTTCTGTGCAATTAGCCGTTGCAGAACTACAATTTTTAACTGAAATTGTAGGATATTTTATATTTTGTTTAAGTACTCCATGTTTAAGTACTCCATGTCAAAAAAGGCTTATTCTTTAAAATTTCTTAGAAAAGCATAAATACTCAAGTGTATATTATGTTTCTCTTAATTTTTGTTATTAAATTTAAATCGCAAATCATTCCACAAAGTATTCAAGTTCTTGTGAATCTCAGCATTATTCAACAAGTCCACACACAAAGGCTCGCTTAATGTTGATGTTAAATCATAATTTTGGTTTAATTTTGAGTTTGTAGTATATACATGAAAGTTCTTCGAGTACCTTTTAAATATTTCAGTTAAACTGCCGTTGTAAATACAATTCATCCAGAGGGTATTCACTCAAAAATTAAAATTCTTACGAAATACTCTACAAGTGTGAATACTAAGAATTTGCCAAATTCAAATTCAGTTTTCTTGTTATTTTTAAAGCAATTTCTTGCGTATTTAGTGTGCGAGAAATGTGTTGCCTTCGATTTGTATTTATTACAACTCGGGGGTGTTCATTTTAAAATAAATTTCCCCCATCCCATCAGCATTAATATTTTATCGTAATCTCCTTTGCAGGAACGCACGACGCTGGCCTTTGATGATTGATCCGCAGGGACAGGCCAATAAATGGATAAAGAACTACGAGAAGAACAACAAATTGTGTGTGATTCGATTGAATCAAGCGGATTACACGCGTGTCCTCGAGAATGCCATACAATTCGGTTTGCCCGTGCTGCTCGAGAACATTGGCGAGGAATTGGATCCCATACTGGAGTCCATATTGCAAAAGACACTGTTCAAACAGGGCGGCACATTGTGCATCAAGCTGGGCGATTCAGTGATTGAGTACAATCACAGTTTCAAGTTGCGTATACCTAATATTTTTGTTAAATACATTATATTCAATGTGTATATCTTCACAGATTCTACATGACCACTAAGCTTCGAAATCCTCACTATTTACCCGAGGTGGCTGTCAAGGTGACGCTGTTGAATTTCATGATTACCACACAGGGATTGCAGGATCAATTGCTAGGCATTACGGTGGCCAGAGAACGTCCCGATTTGGAGGCCGAAAAGAATAATTTGATTGTGCAGGGCGCTGAGAATAAACGCATGTTAAAGGAGACTGAAGATCAGATATTGGAGGTGCTGTCATCGGCCGAGAATATACTCGAGGATGAGACAGCTGTGCAGATCTTGAGCTCAGCCAAAGCTCTGGCGAATGATATTAGCGAAAAGCAAATTATTACGGAAGCTACAGAGAAACAAATCGATCTGGCACGTCTCAGTTATGTGCCCATTGCGGAGCATTCGACAATTCTATTCTTTACCATAGGTAAAAAGAGGTTTATATCACATTAAATTTAGTAAATTAAATATATGGTTTTTCGCAGTGGAGCTGGCCAACATTGATCCCATGTATCAGTACAGTTTGGTGTGGTTTGTCAACCTTTACATGGGCTCAATTGACAACACGGAAAAGGTCGATGATATTACGGCACGTTTGGCCGACTTGAGGAATCATTTCACATACAGTTTGTACGTCAACATTTGCCGCAGTCTATTCGAGCGTGTAAGTACTTTAATTTAATGCCAATTATCGTCAAACAGCCGCATCAGAACCTCGAGTCTTTGGTCCACCCAACTTTACTCTCTACTTCACTCTACTCAACTTGACTCTATTCCACTCTCGACTCTACTCGACTCGACTCCTTTGCCAGCAGTAATTGCAATATAATCCCATTGCGTTCCATTCGAAGCGTATTACTTGCTGCTTTATTTTCTTTGTGGCCACTGCTGTTGCTGCTGCTGCTACGGCTGATGATGGCCAACGTGTTCTGCTTGACTGGCTTATAATAATTCCTAAGCCTGGCTGTAACCATTCAGCCTCCCCCTTCATTATTCCCTGCCACGCTGCTGTCACTTCAATTGACAGTCTGCTGTGTGAGCTCTTTTTTTCCCCAGGTGCGTCAATTTAAATTACTTTGTTTTGCTTAAAGTTAGACGACATTCGGCAGATATTGGTTATAAAGATTAGATCTCAGATTATTAGAGATTGATAATGAGTTTAATAAACATTTTGCATATATTAATGGGAAAGCATAGATCTAACATTTTTGGAGATAGATAATAATTTTGTTTATGAGCAAATGTGTTGAATACTAAATTGTTATTCATTTAAGCAATCTTCAGTTCATCCAAAAATGTTTTTAAATTTGCAGGAAATTTGTATAAAGAATTTATCGTTCAGTATTGAAATATATCAAAAACGTAAAGTTCTTTCCCTATGCAAGGACAACAAGGACTTTTTCATAATTTTTGCAAATAAATATTAATAAATCTATAGGCTTTTTAGATTATTATTAATCTATTATACTAAAACATACCTTTTATTTAAGTTAAGTTTCATTTATGAAACAGGATGGTAATCTTGAAGCCAATTTCACAAATTAAATTAAATTTAAGTTGTAAAAATTCTGCTTCACATGCACATATTACACAGCCTTTTTCCCTATTGATTATAAAATATATTTGCCCCGTTTTTTCTCCACTTTTCCATCAGTTTTGCACCTATAAAAGGGCAACTGAATTTTTTTTGCAACGCTGCCACCAATAAGTCGGTTATCCCTTATACACTCATCATTTTAAGCGTCCACTGTGCCACTTTCATACACAGTGGGAATAATATTATTACGTTCATATCTCGTACACTTCTCGTAGTGCATAAAAGTACGGGGAAAAAATTATATAAAATAGAGAAAACAAGATGAAACACAGATAGAGAGACACGAGGGATAGAGAGAGAGAGAGAGAGAGAGATAGAGAGAGAGTGAGTGAGAGTTGTTGGCTGGCTTCATGATGTTTTCAGTCAATTATGCGATGTGCCCTTTGCCTTCCGCATAAGCTCGCCTTTGATCCTTGGCTTTTAATTTTCTTGTGAAAAATGCCCCAAGTGGAGCGAGAGAGATGAGAGTGGAGTAGGAGTAGGGGGCCAAGTTGAAATGCTATCTGGAAGCAAATGGTGTTCGCTGTTTGGGGTTTTTCAGCATTTCATTTTTTTTGTGTTGTTGTTGCTCTGCCTGCTTCGTTTGGGGAAATTGCTTTGATTTCAGTGGCGAGAGCCGAGTTGAGCGAGGCAACCTTTTTACCCATGTATAACCCATTTAATGCGTGAGTGAATCCGCTGTAGAGAGGGCTAGTGGGGGAGTAGTCGAGAGTGACGGAGGGGAAGGAGAAGGTAGGCCAACTAATGAAATTTCTGCTCCTTGACAGGATAAGCTCTTGTTCTCGCTCATATTGAACATCAATCTGATGAAGCATGACAACCTGATTGACAACGCCGAATGGATGTTTCTACTGACTGGTGGCATTGGCCTCGAGAATCCCCACAAGAATCCCGCTCCCTGGCTGGGTGTACAAAACTGGGATGAGATTTGTCGGCTCTCCAATCTTGCCAGCTTTAAGGGATTGCGCGAAGATGTGGCCGCCAATTCAGCCAGCTGGAAACAGCTCTTCGATGCGAAAACACCCCAAGATAATGCGTCCATACCCAAGGACTGGGCCAGCCGACTGACTATCTTCCAGAAGCTCTTGTTGTTGCGCTGCTTCCGGCCCGATAAATTGGTGCCAGCTGTGCTGAATTTTGTCACCAGCGAACTGGGTCAAAAGTTTGTGGATCCGCCACAATTCGATTTGAGTGCTTCCTTTGGCGATTCACATTGTTGTGTGCCTTTGATATTTATTTTAACACCCGGATCGGATCCAACCGCCACTTTACTCAAGTTCGCCGAGGATCAAGGCTTTGGTACGAATCGTTTGTTTTCGCTGTCGCTGGGCCAAGGCCAGGGACCGATTGCCATCAAGATGATCGACGAGGGCGTCAAGCTGGGCAATTGGGTTGTGTTGCAGAATTGCCATTTGGCTGCCAGTTTTATGCCTTCGCTGGAGAAAGTCTGCGAGAATCTGTTGCCTGACTCAACGCATCCGGATTTCCGTTTGTGGCTAACATCGTATCCGGCTGAACATTTCCCTGTTGTGGTTCTGCAGAATGGCATCAAAATGACCAATGAACCGCCCAAGGGATTGCGTTCGAATATCCTGCGTTCGATGCTCAGTGATCCGATCAGTGATCTCGAGTGGTACGAGAGTTGCACTCAGCCACGCATCTTCAAGCAGTTGATCTTTTCGCTGTGCTTCTTCCATGCGGTAATACAAGAGCGTCGCTACTTTGGACCCATTGGCTGGAATATTCCCTACGAGTTCAATGAGACGGATCTGCGCATTTCGCTGATGCAGCTGCGCATGTTCCTCAATCAGTATGAGACCGTGAACTATGATGCTTTGCGCTATCTGACGGGCGAGTGCAATTATGGTGGCCGAGTTACTGATGATTGGGATCGTCGCACTCTCAAGACCATCTTGGATCGTTTCTATTGTCCGGCTGTGATTGATCTGGAGAAACCGTATTATTTGGATGATTCGGGCTTGTATTATGTGCCTGTGTTTAAGGACGTTGATTTGTATTTGAATTTCACGCGGGAATTGCCGCAAATTTCGGCGCCAGCTATTTTTGGTTTCCATGCGAATGCGGACATCATGAAGGATCAGCAGGAGACAGACATGTTATTGTCCCACACGCTGCTCACACAGGTAAGTAAAGGGTAGTCCTCTTTCAAGGAAGTCCCTACTTTAGCCTAGTCTATAGGAATTTGTACTGCTTATAATACTGCTTATTTTCCTTGCTTCATTTTTAATGCTGCTTTAAAAGGAACGCTGGGTAAGTCTTTCCAGTCATTCAGTTAGTTTAGTCTAGTTTATGCGCTTTATTCACTCTGCTCTTTGCTCTCTTTTTGTGCTCCTAACAAAAGGATCTCTATGAGAAACGCGTAAGTTGCCGTTATTGCTTTGCTCTTCTCTTTGCGCTGTTCTCAAGTTTCTTGCTTTTTTCATGCTTGCGCTTTAGCAATTGGAGAAAACCCAAAGGGTTTATGTTGAAGTGTTGTCGCAACGTTTTCCCGAGAATCTATCCTTACCTACCTGTCCCACATGTCCACCCTTCCTTGCGCTTTACGATCTACCCCTGAAGGACACCAGTGGCAGCAAGGACGATAGCGAGGGTTCCAAGGCATTGACGCCCGAAGAAGTGGTTACTAATGTAGCCACCGATATACTAGATAAGTTGCCCAAATTGTTTGATCGCGAGGCGGCCTTGTTACGTTATCCAACGCGCTACAACGAGAGCATGAACACGGTGCTGGTGCAAGAAATGGTGCGTTTCAATGTCTTGCTGAATACCATCAGAACGAGCCTTATTACGTTGCGAAAGGGTATCAAGGGTAAGTTACGCATTAAGAGTCGAAAAATATGGTATATGTAAACCAGGTAAGTTACATTTTTGGGCTTAAACTCCAATTTGTTAATTTCTATTTACATTTTTCTTCGATTTTAAGTGCGTATTAAGGTGAGAAACTTTTTAAAATGTATCTAAGATACCGAAGTGTTCGCAAGATTGCTGTGAGCAAATTAACACCATTAATAGTCACTGTGATCTAGGTGTTTAAATTGACTAGACGAATAAGTTTTCAATTCAAACTAATTATTCAGTATGCTAACTGTATACTTTAATTCAATAGTATATGACGAAATTTTAAAACGCTATGTATATAGATATCAGAAGAGTGTTCTCTAAAATCTAGCTATTTGTAATGACGGACAGACGGAAAAACAGTCTTTCGCGATAGGTCAAACCTTTTGATAACCACCATAAATATATTTATCCAATAACTGCACAATAACTAAAGTAACTTTTAATTTATAATCACATTTAACATCATAATTTCACTAATTATAGTGGCTCCAAAATCAGGATACTCAATTTTCACCTTTCTATTCGCGATGTTGGGAATTTTTGCCTTCGCTTTTCACAGACTTTACGCTTTTTCCTGACTGGGATACTTCATCGTTGGGAGCCGTTAGATCATAATGGCTGGACACGCCACTAAATTTCTTTGTGTCCCTCGCATCGAAGAACGTATTCGATGTTTTATTCGAGGAAAGATTTCCCAAAGGATGGTCTTCTTCTTCTTCGTCGATTAGCAGACTTGTGGCCCTTGGGATTCGCTCCTTTGGCAATTCTGCCTGCGATGCTTGCTTTGAATCAGGAATCGATCCAACTCTTGATGGAGGTCGCGATACAGCTGGCCGCTTCAATGTTCCCTTTAATGACGCATCCGATGACGATTGTAGTCGCAAAAGAGTGCTTGGATCGTCTGTACTAAAAGGCAGATCCTCTTCTTTGCCCTCGCCAATGTAGTCATCTCGAGGCCACCAGCTGCTCTCGTCATCGGCCTCGTATTCCGTGTACGCTTCACTGGGCACGGTGCCATCGATGAGCTCGTGAAAAGCGTGTATCAATTGATCCTGCGGTTTTTTTGTCTGTGTACCAAACTCCACGCCAATGTATGTCATCCTGGAACTGCTCGTATCGTCAGCAATGTCCGTATCCAGCCCCGGATGCCTGACGGTAGCAAAATGCTCCTCATTGGTCACATCCAACATGCTGATAATGCTGTGCACATCACCCTCAACTTCGGATACTTTTTCCCTCTCCTTGTAGACGTGCAAATGCACCAATGCATCGCTTTGATCATCCTCGATCTTCACTTTAGGATCACCCAAATAATGCTCATCGGTATCCAATGCTTTTGTGATCTTATCGGCCTTCATCTTCTTAAGCAGCGACAAAACTTGCGTCTTCAAATGCATAATATTCTCGATTTCACCTTCAGCAACGGTTTCATCCAATCTCCGTTTCTGCAAATTCTCCTCCTCCAATTCACGTATATTATCACGTTTGCTAATCAATTGTCGTGAGAAGGCTTGATGTAATTCCACCGGTTCCATGGGTTCAATATCCCGATTCATTTCCTCCAGAATCCGATCGAAAATCCCATCAAACAGATCGTTGCAATTCTCGTGTGCTACGCGTTCCGTTTCCGTCTTCCAGCGTCTTCCTGGCACCGCCTGCCTGATGACCTTACGCAGTATGGCCTCCACTTCGATGTTGGCTGTGCGTGGACGCGGTGTTTCGCCTTCACTCTCTGTCGAAAACAAATACAAATCATTGTCAATCAAGCGATCGATGAGATCACTGCCAATCACGGTTGCAATGTCATAAGTTTCCAACTCTTCCCAGATGCGCCCAAAGAGGACATCGTCTATGATGTACTTGGCTATCAGAGTCTTCTCATACTTGATCACCAAAGTGTTGAGGTCGGGAAAGACCATGGCTCGCAATAGTTCACGCAAAGGTTCGTAGGTCAGCGGTGTTTGCACCAGTTTAATGTTGTCCAGCCACCGCTGAATATCCGCATCGATTTGTTTGGCCAAAACAATCACAGACTCAGCCGCGTTGTTCTCGGCAATATGCGCCATATCTGTGGTTAGTATGGTATTAATATAGTCCTCGGTCACCTCGTTGTTCACCACATTGCTCTGCTGAAAGATGTCCTCGTAAAGAATGCGTAAATTATTCTCCTTCTGCCGTAGACCAGCCTCGGCAGCTTCGCGACGCCAGCGTTCCTTTTGCGCTAATATAGAGAAAAAATGCAGCTTACGCTGCTCCTTGAGTCGCTCCATTTCCTCCGAAAGAAACTGCATAATCCAGCCAATGGTGCCACCCTCGTAGATATGTAACAGCTGCTCCAGATCCTCGGTACGACGCTCGCGCATCATTTGCTCCGCAATATCGGGACTGTGTGTGCGTCGCTCCTCATCCTCGAGGAAGTTGCGTATGGCCAGTTTTTGCTCAGGTGACAGTTCCTCGCTCACTTTCAATTCAGCGACGTCGGAGCGTCGTGCCCGATCCCTGAAAAAGTCGCTAGCATCCACATCCTCGTAGTTGTAGCTGATGCGCGCATCCACCTCGGAAGCTACCTTCGGGCGACGTTTCAGGCACTTGGGTGCTGTTTTCTGGCGCGTCGCCTGCGAACGCAGCGTCTTCAGGGATTCGTAGAGCTTCTGCAGATGCTTGTCGGAGCAGAAGTTCTGCTCGTACTCCTTCACATACTCCTTGGGCTTGGACCATTCCTTGAGCTTGGTGAACGGACACTCCAGCTTGTCCATATCAACACGCTTCTCCAGGCTATCGATGCGCATGTCAAATGCCTTGCGTCCGTCGCCCACAAAATTGCGACGCGCCGGATCGACGCCGTGACGTATGAGCGGACCGTAGAACTCCGAGCACGGCGATCCCAGCGCCTGCATCGGACTCTGTTTCTTCCAGCGACGCGAAGTGCCTGAATGTTCGATCTGCAGGCGTCGCATCGCACGCTGATATTTTATCTCGTTCTTGTTGAGACCGTGCTGGCGACGCTTCTCAATTGTGGCACAAGCTTCCTCTATGCGTGTCTTTGAAGCCGTGTGCATTTGTCTTTCTCGCTTGTCGAACATGCGTATCACAATCTCCAAGCGCATCATCTGACACTCTTGTATGTATTCCTCCCGCTCGATCCATTGCTCCCACTCGAAGGCCTCGAGTATGGGACGATATTTGCTATTGATTGCACTTTCGCGTGCCTCATGCAACTGCTGCATAAAGTTCGTCTTCAGCGCCTGATTGAAGGCCCAACGTTTGCGTGCCCTTTCTAGTATTTCCACCTCGTAGAGTCCAGGGGGCTTGTCTCCTGGCAGCAGCGTGGCCAAATTAAAGAGCTCCAGGTGTTCGGACTGCTCCTTGTCCACAATGTCTGGCAAGTATGCGAGAGTTTGTGCCGAAGATTCCCTAGAGCGACGACAAAGAAATTTAATTAAATTAAAGACTGACTATTTAAAAGTCTAAAACTAAAACTAAACTATTCAAATTTATATTTGAAAATAATAAGGTATAATAAATAATAAAAAAAACATTAAACAAGTGAAAAATTAAACAAAATATACATTACGTCATATTTAGATAAATTTAAAAAATATTTAAATAAAAAAATAAAATAGAAACAACTTTGAAACAACTTTGAAGAATAAATGGAATAAGAGTTAAAATATGAATTTCATATTAAAAAAAAAAAAAAAAAAATTTGAGATCAAATAATACAGGATAAGAATTATTAAAAAAAAAACTAAAACTTAAAGTACTAACTAATAATAGAAAAGTTAGTTTTCAAAATATCTGAATAATAAAACTAAATTTCTAATGATTCTTAATAATAATTTAACGCAATATATTATATAAAAGTTAAACTCGAATTCATTAATAATTTAAAAACATATTACTTTAAAAAACTTATTTAGTTGATTTAACATATTTAAAAATTAAATTAGATAAATACTGAAATTAGAGAATTACCTGTAAAGCGTTTGTGTGGCCTGATCTTTGAAGGGTCGCTTGTCCACAAACTTGGGAAAGTAATCGCACTTCGTGGTGTAGTCCTTGACGCTCTGCAGCGAATCACGCATCTTCACCTCGAATGTGATGACATTTGTGTCGCGTTCCGTTAGGAAATCAATGCCCGGTGCCTTGAATTGACACTCGCTGTCCGTCCGCGCCAACCAACCGACTTTACGCTCCGCCGGATTATTGGCACCTAAGCAAAAGGCAATCAAAGGAAGATCAAGCAATGATTTGAGGTATATAAACGAACCAACTAAACTCACCGCCTGCCGCACGTGGCTCCAGCGTGGGATTTGTTATCAGATACGAGGTTAAACCAGTCTGCATTTCCGTATCCTTAACTACGGTTTGTTGTCGCTGCTGATGATGCTGCTGCTGCTGCTTCTGTTTGCTAAAGGTCACACGTTTGGCATGCTTTGGCGGTTCCACCAGCAACTGCACAGATTCCTTCGACTTGACCCGCTTCACCTCGAGGGGTGCAACGCGGGGCGAGGAGCCGCTGTGCCGGGATGTCGAGCTGCTGTTGCGCATACGACGCGCCTCGAAGAGCACATTCATTACACCTGCCTCTTGAGCTGGCATTCTCGTTATTCTCGTTCTTTTCTTTTTGTTAATTTGCAGCTAATTAAACGTAATTTATCAAGTATTTATTTATGCCGAAACGGTAACTTGAGTTCAATTATTGATGTACACTTTCTGATTGTCCTTTGTACTAATTGAATTTTCAATTTGATTCGGCCTACTTGAGTTTTAATTTGTTTGTATGATTGTTTGATGATTATTTGTTTGATTATTTCTTCATTTTGCAGGTCTCGTCGTAATGTCCGCTGCTGTTGAGGCCGTGTACAAGTCGGTGCTGATTGCCAAAATTCCAGGGATGTGGGCCAGCAAGTCGTATCCGAGCCTCAAGCCACTAGGCAGCTATGTCACGGACTTTTTGCGTCGCCTCGAATTCCTGCAGGTGAGTCGACCAAGTTGAATCGAGTTGAGTTGAGTTCGTTTCTCTTGGCAACCAAAACTTTGCTTGTTTGCTCAATCGTTTGTGGGTTGAAGCAACGCCCCTACTTGCACAAATGTTGACCCTCTTATTGTTTCCTCTTCACCTACACACACACACACCCACAGCATTGGTATGACCATGGTGCTCCATCGACCTTTTGGCTGTCGGGCTTCTTCTTCACCCAGGCATTCTTGACGGGCGCCCAACAGAATTATGCTCGCAAATATGTCATCTCCATCGATCTGTTGGCCTTTGACTATGAAGTGCTCTCGCTGGAGGAGCATCAAATCAAAGGACTCGCCGCACCCGACGATGGTGTCTTCGTCTATGGCATCTTCTTGGAGGGCGCCTGCTGGGATCGTAAGAATAAATATCTGGCTGAGTCACGACCACGTGAACTCTTCGACACGATGCCACTCATCTGGTTGCGTCCCTTGAAACGCACCGATCTCCCAGAGCGTCACAGTTACACGTGTCCCATGTACAAGACGGCGGAACGTCGTGGTGTTTTATCCACCACAGGACACAGCACGAATTTTGTTGTTGCCATGCTGTTGAGCTGCAATCCAAACACTCCAATCGCCCATTGGATTATACGTGGCACAGCGTTGCTTTGTCAGCTGAGTTTCTAAATTGTGTTGAACAGCACTTGAGGCGTAGAGACTGAAATATATATTTTCTGTATAGACAAAAAACATTCATTAGCTCAATTGTGTACAGAGAAGTATGTGTGTGTGTGTATAAATAAATTGTCAGCTGAAGTTGTGAGTAAGATTATTAAATCAACTGTCTTTTTATTTAAAACAAAGGGGTAACGAGTGAAATTTAGTAGTTGAAATTCATGTAAAGAATTAGAACTGAAATATATTCAAAGTAAAACTTAGAAGTAGATTAAAAACAAAACAAAAATGCATTGCAAAGATCCTCTTGTGCAGAAAAAGTTTGTAAAAATAATAGAAAACATTTTATAAATAATGTTAATTAGACTAAATAAATATGAGAATATTAAATTATTATTTTACTTCATGTCAAGTTATTGATAACTAGATTTAAGGGATTTTAAAGCTAAGGTAAGTAAATAAAGTCACAAAGAAATTACACTGGAAAGAAATTAAATTAAACTGCTTGAAAAAGAAAATAATACCGAAATAATGTATAATTTAAAGTAACCTTGAAAATGAATTACATATTTTATATAAAGAATGACTTCATTCTTATTTTGACAAATAAATTGAAATGGTCACCAAAAAACTTTATGAAAATCTATATTGCTTAAAAGCTTACTCGTAATTTGACTAGATTTTTTAATCGATTTTGTGAAATTAGTATTTTGTTTGTTATGTCTGTAAATTGAATCCCCTCAGCTGAGCTCCATATTTTCACAAAAATTAAAACATACAAAAAGTAAATGAAAACATGAGCCATGTCGTGAGAGGCTGGGATTTAATTTTGCACAACCCAAAGGACAGACAGAGTGTTTGCCTCAGTCTCCTTCATATCTTAACTAAGGGTTCATTTGATATTATTGTGGTTGCTGGGCGGTGCTCATCAATTTCAATTAAAGTGCAGAACATTCTCCTCTTCTCTCCTCTCTCCATGCAAACTTTTCGTTTGGCTGCAGATAAAATTTAATATCGCATACAGAGAGAGAAGAGAGAGGCGCATTGAAGTTACAACTTGGCAACTTGTTGTGCTTCAAGACTCGAAATAAATGACCCCAAATGGCTTGGATTTAACTCGCAGCAATTCCGGGGGATGTACGCAAAAGGCACGTTAATCATTTATTATCTGACATGACTGTGATTATTTAACTTTTAGCCTGTTTTACAGCCATATTTCATTTTAAGCTGAGTGTTTCCCTGCTGCTGCTTCCCTTTCTTTCTGTTTTTGTTTCTATTCTTTTCTTTCTTCTCTTTTTTTTTTTGCTTCTTGCTGGCTTTATTTAAAATTGTTGCACAATTTCTGTTTTGTGTCCAATTTTGTATAATAATTTATGAGCAAAGCACAAAAATAAACAGGGAAAGTGTATTTTTGACGATTATGCGCAACACTTAACAAAAAATCAGAAAATTTTATCGCTGCCTCAAAGCGCTTTTCAACTCACTTTTGTCGAACTTTAATTAGTTCAATTATTGGGCAATTACGCAACAGGAGTCAGAAAGAGAATTGGATCAAATTGGGGGTATTTTTTGTTGTACCTGGCTCCTTTTGATGCCGTGCTTATCGTGCCTATTAATTATAACACTCTATCACTTGAAAATGGCTTCACTCTGCTTGCCCATTAATTACCACCTTGAAGCGGCAAACGCTATTTATCAGCGCCCTGGCAACTTCTCTCCTTTCTCTCTCTCTCTCTTCCACTCTCCCAAAAATAAGACTCCATTCCGATTTGTTGGTTGGCATTCCAACACGCCTTTGGGGCTCAGTCAGCTGAGCGTGACCCCATCAATGATAATGTTGCTAATTAAGCTAGAAAACATTTTCACAAACTGTTTAAAGCGATTAGATAATGTTGAAATCTGCCACGCTAATCTTGCCATCTACACAGCTCCCTTGGCGTTCGTCTTTCTCTTTCCATTTTGAGCTGTCGAAATCCTTTCATTTCTTATCAGACGCCATCTTGATTTTACGTTCTCTACCTTTTCCACTTGTCTCGGGTAGTTTTCTACCCGACACTCTGAAAGGGTAAAATGCACAAGTGTGGGGGAGGAGGTGTGCTCTGGGATAAGGCGAATCTCCTGAGGAAACTGCTATCCATTGTAATTTGACAGTGCCTGTCATGCGTTATTTGCCCAGCGAATTTACTCAAGCTGTTCAGATTTTCATCTAAAGATGCAAGACTATTTCACAAATTGTTGTATCGATTTAACTATCAAATAATATGTTGAAAGTGATAAAATTCTAAAATTTTCTTTGATTCTTTTTAAAATTTTATATACAATTATATATATATTATGTATATTGAACTCTTAAATAGAATGCGAAGTTTGTAGTTCCTTTTTATACCCGCTACCCATAGGGTATTATAACTTTGTGCCGGCAGGAAATGTATGTAACAGGTAGAAGGAGGCATCTCCGACCCTATAAAGTATATATATTCTTGATCAGCGTCAACAGCCGAGATGATATAGCCATGTCTGTCTGTCCGTCCGTCCGTCTGTCCGTCTGTCCGTATGAACACCTAGATCTCAGAGACTATAAGAGATAGAGCTATAATAGAGCACTATTATTAGAGCTAAGATTGATTTTAGTAACTTATTCTGTTTTACGATAAAATATATAAATTCGTTCATTTTTTGGTTTTGCGTACGAATTTGTTAATTTTTGCAATTATCAGAGCAGAAAACAAAACAGAAAAGAAATTCCAAAGCCTTTCTTAGCTCTAATAAAAGTACTAATCTAGAGCTATAAAAATAACTTTTACTTATTTTTAAAATTGTTTCAGAATATGTTTTTTTTTGTAACTGAAAAGCTGGTCGCACGCGACATCCCTCAGAGAATTATTCATATACAGTAATAACTATAGTAGTTATGATGCCTGAAAATTTGGTTGGGATCAGAAAAAAATTGAGGAAGTAATTAAAGAAATACATTTGTATGGGCAAAAACGCCTACTTAATAGGGGTCTAATTTGCTTTGGCTGAGAATCTGGTATATTGTGCCGTCTATGGTATATTTTGAATGCGGTACTATATCGATATACCACATATACCATTTTGTATATTTTTAGTATTTTCGCAGTATATTTGGTGTATTTTGGGAATAATACAGCAAAAAAAAATTAAAAAAAAAATATATATATATATATATAATATGTAGCTTTCTTACTTGTTTAAATTTAATTAATTTATTTCAAATTTTTATAATTGAAATTTTAGTTAAGGTATAAATATTTGTTATAGAACTGTGAGCTCAATAAGTGTTTTAAATAAATTGTGTGCATAATAAGAATAAATCAAATTCGGTTTAATTTTAAAATATTTTAAATTTTTAAGTAAAAATATACTTTTTCAAGGCCCTAAAAAGAATGCTATAAAATGTTTAAGAAGTGAAATAATTTTAAAAGCAAGAAAATGTATTAAATTTGATAAAGTTTATTACTTTAAGATAAATTATTCAACACTAATCCTATTGGAAATATTTCCAATTGAATACCCTACATAAGCATCAAATTGCAATGCATTGTTAGAGTATTAAGGTTACCCATACCAAATTTCCCTTTTTCACTTTGCTTCTATTTCTTTGTTGCGGGTAGTTTTCTATTTTCATTCGTATTTTGGGTGTTTTTTTTTTTACCCAAATAATAATGCGTATTTATGAGCAAACAATGAAATTATATTTACTTGCTCTCGCTCTGCCAATATTTGCATGCAATTAATTTTCCAGGGCGGGCAACAACAACAAGAACGAGAAGAGCAGCAGCAGCAGTAACAACAACAACAACAACAACAACAACAACGACGCGGCGAATCAAACGAAGCATAAACGAAGCGTGGCATCCGCATCCCAAAAACGTCTCAGTGCGTTCAACAATTTACCTCTCCTCAACTTCACCCACGCAACCGGCTGGCTGGCTGCCACTTCGACCAGAGGAGAGACGCTGGGATGCGGACCATCACAATTTATTCTAAAAAGTATTGCTAACGAACGAATCGAAGAGAAATTCACTGCGCTGTTGTTGTTGTTGTTGTTGTTCTTGTGGTTGTATCTGCTGTTGTTGCTCTTGCTGATGATGGCGCCGATAACGATGCGGCAACTTTGGCAAGTTGCCCCCTCCTCCACCCTCCCCCACTTCTGTCCTCCTTCTATTACTTGTGCCACATTTTCCGACAGTCTTCTGCAGTCCGTCGCTGCTGAGGCAACTCTCGAACGTTCGTTAATGCCGGGCAACATTTTCTTTAAAAACTTCGTTTGCTTTCGACTTTTTTAATTAAATTTTCAAGCGTAAGACAAATAAAATGTGCAAAGTTGCTATAATGCTGCCTAGGCCTGCCCTTTTCCTAGCCATTTCCCCCATTTCTCCCTTTTCCACCCGCTCCCCTTAGAGCAGTCTGCTTCCAAAAATATAAAGACATTTAACTGCTAAATTCAACTCGTTTCGTTTAATGGCCTGCCCAAAAGGCAGATCTCTGGAACGGATTGCTTGATATTATGTTATCAAAAATATTTTCAGGCACTTAAATTAATTTATCGTTCCTTCTCTCTGACGTTACATAACAGCAGCAGCAGCCGCAAAAGTAGAGTTCTACACACATCCAGAGAGTAGAGTGAGGAACACCGAAAAAAAAGGGGGGCATTAGGCGTTGTTATAACCCCAAATAAATTAATGTTCTAAACACAAAAAATTGTAAATCAATATTTATTCTTAATACGTGTTACGGGTATATTGATTTATGCAAGTCGTTTGCCATTTGAATTAGGGAAATTATGGCATGTTGTGAGGCTCGATTTGCTGATTATGTTTTTGGGATATTAAAAAAGTATTAAAGTGAGCAGTTTAAATTTGAAATTTATCAGCTTTTCTTTTGCAGTATTTCATAATTATGTCATTAAACAAGTAAGAGAGCTACAAACAAAATATTGCGGTATTATTCTCTAAATATACCAAAATAATAGAGCACAAAATTCTAAAATATACAAATGGCTATATTTGGTATAATGGCATAGTACAACATTTAAAATATACCATAGAGTACAAAATATACCACACGGACATGGCTATCTAGGGTTTTTCTGTTCACGTTGATCAACAATATATATACTTTATAGAATCGAGATGCCTCCTTCTACCTTTTACATACATTTCCTATACGAAATATAACTGTGATAATACCCTTTAATCCTATGAGTAGCGGGTGTAAAAATATACTTGAGTTGCTGAGCGAAACTTTGTAGTTTCATACGAGTATTCAAATATGTGTCATTTATCTTAAACCCTGCTTAATCCTTTCTATTGCAATTTCTTCTTGAACTAAATTAGCTATAAGAGCATAAAACATTCGCTGCTCGAAAATTTGTATAATATATGCGACTTTTGTTTGTGGTACATTGGCTTTGTATGTTTGGATTCTTTTGGCGCTTATGTTGATAAATTTATGACATGAAATGTTTTGGGCATTATTTTGTTGGCTTTTTATCTGCGGCCATGTTTTTAGCTAAAGGTAGGCGTAACGGGCGGGGCGTGGCTCTGGCCAGGGCTTATCCTCTATGCCATCGGACGTTTTGGGCTGTGCCTCGTGATGTGACACAGACATAAAAAAAATATGTCTACAAAATATATGCTATACTCATAGGTATGCATGACAATTTGTGAATTTATGTGCAGAAATTTACATTTTTTATGTGTAATATATTGTTGTTGTTTATACGTGTGCACTCACTGTAGTAGTTGGGAGTTTGGATGATGGGCGAAGAGGCTAGGCTGGGGAATTGGCTTTGAGATTTGGCGAAATGCATACGTTTCTTTTGGGCTGGGTCGCTTTTTGGGCGCCATTTATCAACTCTTGAGGGCGGATGAGGGGCAAAAAACATAAAATTGCACTTATGCAGCCCAACGAAGCAACCAATCTCTAACCAACCAAACAGCCAAACATCCAAGCAACTAACCATCCGACCAGTCAGCCAGCCATCCAGCCATCCAACCATAACCGAGAAAACCAGTCAAGTGCATGTGGGCCATACAAAAAGCGTATTCACATATTCAGGGCGCACATCTTCACTTGCTATCCCTGTTGTGTATGTGTGTGTGTTTGTGTATGTGTTGGGAAGTGTGTGTTTTGCCCTACGCCCGATAGCTTCAACCGCATAAATTGCTTTAGCACCAAAGGGATTTGTGTCAAAATCAGACCAAAAAGAATCCGAAGCGAAGACAAGACGCGTCCGGTTCAAGAAATGAAGTCTGTCCCGGCATTGATAAATCACAGATACTCCGGGATGCCAGTAAATAAACACTATATCATTTCATGTTTCACTGTGTAGCGTGTCACTTTATTTTTGTCTTGTTTTTGTTTCTTATTTCCTATTAAAGTTCAAGTTTGCACCTCTCTTGGTTTTACTGCTTCATATTGCATTTTATTTTTGTTTCATTTTATTCCATTTTAATTTTTTACTCCATTCCATTTAGATATTTCATTTTATTTAATTTGATTTATATCTTTCATTCCATTTAGATAGTCCATTCCATTTTATATACATTATTTTATGAGTATATTCAACATTTCTTATTCCATACTTGGAAAATGAATATATATTTTATTTAATTTGTCCTATTAATTGTGCATACCCTATATTCCTTTTTACTTATTTCAAGTTCTTTATTCGATTGTTCACCATCTATACTTCATATTCAGCGGTCTTTATTAAATTCTTCTGAAATTTTCTTTTAAATATTTAATATTAAATTAATATTTTTTAATTTCTAGTTTTTATATAAATTATATTAAATTTTCATAAATTCAAGTTCCGTTGCAAATATTATATTTATTCTCGTTTAACTAAATATAACATATTCTTATTGTATGTATTTCAAAGTATATCGAAATGCTATCTATCTATTTAAGTTTATATTATTTTATTTATATATTATTTATGTTTATTTTTTTTTAATTTATATGTTAAAGTTATATTTATGATTATTTTAATTTATATTTAAAATAAATGATATTTTAGTTCATTTATTACCTTTTTTATTTTTCATATTCAATAAAACATAGTATTTCCATATAAAATATTTTATACAGGATCTCTTATGATTTTACTATTCCATATGAAACATTTCTCATATTCTATATTTTATTTATGCTCAATACTATATTCATGCTTTTCCTAACCTACACTCTAGTCCAGCATATCCTTTAAAGCTTGTCAAAATTCTAGGTTAGAATGGCAAAAGTTTTGCCTTAATTTTGAGCATTTGCTCTTACAGTTACAGCCAAAAGTTTTTCTACTTCAATAAGCTGCCGGCAAAGCAACTCACGCATATGAAGTGCAGATACAAATGTGACAGCACATGTGTGTGTGAGTGTGTGTGTGAGTGTGCAGTCATATTACTCGTGTGTGCTGTAGCAAATCAGCTTACAACTTAAATTGAGGCACTTTCGTTTAGCTTCACTTTGCATGTTCGTGCTTTTTGCGCAATTCCTTAAGAGCCAGCGGCAGCAGGATATTCTAAACACAATGGCAAGACGTAAGCGGGGAAAGAGAGCAAGAGGTGGACAAAGAGGCGCAACAGTGAGAGAGAGAAAGAGAGAAAGAGAGAAGGTAAAGAAAACCGCCGCTGGCACAATTTAGTTCCTGCGGGATATGTTGAAGTTGTTGTTTTTGTTGTTGTTGCAGACATCTTTTCACTTGCTCTATTTACCATCCTATGTATGTATTTGCCACATGTGTGTGTGTGTGTGTGTGTGAATGTGCGTGTATTCCAGTGTGTGTGTGCGTGGGCATTAGAAATAAATCAAGGGATTTTTGGGATTTCGGTTTTTGCTTAGCTTAGTTTTCTCTTTTCTCTCTTTTTTTCTTCCTTTTTCTTCTTCTATGGCGGCGGCGCTTCTTGTCTACACATGTGCAGGTCCTTTGCCTTGGAAGGAGGCTTTTGCGGTTATGTTTGAGGAGAGGCGATGCAAGGGGGGCAGGCGTATGTGTTTGCAGAAGATGAGGCATTAGTTTGGAAAATTGTTTCGTCCACCGCAGGCCAAGCCGAACAACAACTTGTTGTTTTCTCAGGGCGAAAATGCTGTCAGAGAACTCAAATAGAAGTTGAAAACTTTACGACATGCAATTATGAACAGTTTTCTTTTATTTTTGCTCGCTTTGTGCAATTTTCGCCAATGTCCCCAAATCTTTATGTATGTGACTCAACAAATCCAAGTGAATCAAGCTTATTTAGATTGAAATTAAGGATTTTAGCTAAATTGAATTTGTTACACAAATTGATTTAGCCCAAAACAGACTCGCATATCGTACTGCGCACTTCCAACTAATTAAAGCCAAAAACTTTTGGCCGAATGTTAATCAGCCGTAAACCACAAACAGCAAAACCAAGCTGTGCATTATTGATAATATGTTGTAGTTGCCAGAGTTGCCAGCGTAGCTCTAATTACTGTGTGGTAACACAAGCAAGTCGCGCAAATCGAGAATGCCTTTGATGTAGCCTCAAACATTCAGAGCTCTCTCAGAGCTTTCTGTCGTTTGCCAAATGTGGTTAATTAAATGTAATGACATATTAGCATAATAATTTGAAACATTTGTGGTATTCCCTGCCTGGCATCCACTTCTCTCTCTATCTCTATCTTTCTCTCCCTCTCTGTATCCCGAAAATGTTGAGCATTTCTCTTTGGTAAAAGCGGCTGCCTTGTTAAATGCAATCCATCAGTTGCAAATTAACAAGAAAATTGCTTTTTCATGCAATTTATAATCAACTGTCGCATTTATTTAGTGACAAAACAAACCAAAAACACAAGTCAAAATAAAGGAAATGAAGTGAAGCGAGGCGAAAGAACACCCTGTAAATTAACTTAATAAGTATTCACAAATTTATTCTTTCTAAATATAAGTAAATAAATATATAATATAAAGAAATATTATTTAGTGTCGGTATATTCTGTACTCTGTGATATACTTTTAATATAATAGTTTATATATTAAAAAATACCAAATCAATATACTGAAAAAGTACTCAATTATACAAAAGATAATATTTGGTATATTTTATTGGTTTTCAGTATGTTAATTTGCTATTTTTAATAAATAATACCGCATTATTTCACTTTATATCTTTATCTTTTATATTTTTCTCTTAACTTACTTCTTTTTTATTTTACATACCATTTTTAAGCCACTTCCCCATAATCTGGAACATATTATAAATATACCCTTATAACACATTTGTTCTGCTTACAGCGCATTTCAAAACAATATCAAAATGATTTTTCAGGACGCTTTGAAGCGTGAAATTAAGTGCACAAAAATGCGAATTCCAAATTTAAAATTTGAGCCAACTTTACGAATCATATTGACAAATAATTTGAGAATGATTTTGTTTGATTGGAATGCTGGCCGCATGCAAATCAATTAGACGATAATTAAATCTGCACATAGAAAAACGTTTTTGCCGCAAATGCTCAGAACACACACACGTGTGTGCGGCACACGCTGCGTATGAGTATTATTTATGGTTGAGTAAATTGAAAGCATTGCATTTGAGCCGTATTATTGTTATTTTGTCAAGCGGAAAGCATTCACACGTTATTATTATTTTGTATTTATTTCTTTTTTGTAAGCATGGATGATCTGCTGAGTCAAGAGGAATTAAAATGTAGCTATAATAATTCTGCACTCGGCTGTTTTTAAGGCACTTTTAAGCTCGCTTGTGACACGATGATGTACACAGCAATAGCTGACTTCAAGCTGAATGCTTAGCTGAAGGCGCGTGTAATTAATTAATGTTGTTATCCATCATCAAATTGCGTATTTCCTTAATGTATTTACAACTAATCTGTTTGGTAACTCTAAGCTGCGACTTTGATACACACACTCTTCGTATTCCCTAGATTCATGTAATGCGCGTTGAAAGCACTTTCGGCTAATGTCATTTCATTTATTTCCTCGAAACTAGCTTTCGCTCACTGCATATTCAAATTGTGTGCAATTGTTTGGCTGTCATTCATAGCATTCGGATTCGGATGTATCTAAAAATCAAATCAAATGCCTGTTGGGTCAAACGAACACGCCAGCCCTTGACATTTAATTAAATAAGAGCGCTAGCATAAAAGGAGACGCAACAAACATGACCAATAACATTCTTCTTTCTACCTATGGTTACATGCGCTGACGTTGTTGTTGTTATTCGAGTTGTTGTTGTTGTTGTTGCTTTTGCTGTTTCTGCTTGATTTTCGTTAACTTTTTTTCATTTATTTGCGATGCTGGTCACAGCTGGGTGAACGCGCGCACTTCCTTTTTACTTTCTCTACTTTTTTATACCCACTACCCAAAGGGTGGATGGGTATTATAACTTTGCGACTTAATAAATGAAAGTAACATGCAGAAAGTATATATATTCTTGATCAGAACAATAATTTATGATATTGCTATATCCGTTTGTCTGTCTGTCCGTCCGACCATCCGTCTCAGAGACTATAAGAGATAAAGCTATAATTTTTTATGGACAGCACTTGTTATGATTACACGCAGATAAAATTTACTTCAAATTTTTGACACTCCCATTACCAACACCGCAAATCGACAAAAATCGGATAACAAGCGTAATCTAGAATCGTATACAATAATAGCTATAGTCTATATGATTCCTGAGAATTTTGTTGGGATCGGATAAGAATTGTAAAAGTTATTTAAGAAATACTTTTGTATGTGGAATTACGCCTACTGCAATGGAGTCTTAGCTTTTTTGGCTGACAATCCGGTATATTTTGCACTCTATGGTATTATTTGGAATGTAGAACTACATGAATATATCAAATATAGCATTTGGCATAGCTGAAGTATTTAGTATATTTTAAAAATGTTTTAAAAATGTCTGTTTTGCTCTTATTCAAAATATGTAGCGAGTATCTCACAGTCGAGCAAACTCCCCCTGTAACTTTCTTACTTGTTTTTGTTGTGTTTCTGCTGCTGCTGCTGTTTTCTTTTTATTTTTTTGTTCGCCTGTTTGCCATTTGCCTTCTCGCACTTTGCGACAGCTCATAAAATGTGAGCGACACGCATTAAACAGTATGTGTGTGGGTGTGTGTTTTTGTGCGTGGGTGAATGCTGTGTTTGTTGTGTGAGGTGTATGTGTGTGCTGGCTTTGACACTGAAGAATGGCCTAAGGGTGTCCCAGCTTCTCTTCATTTGGGGTGCGACGAAGCAATATTATGATGAGCTGGGCAAAAGCAATATGAAAATGAGGCAACTGCAAGGATACGCCACACTTGGCCGCCAGGCAAAGGTCCTTTACTCCTCTGCATACTTAGCGCAAATAAAAAATTTTTTTTTTATATATACACATATTTCTACTAATAAGCAGCAAGCTGAGGCAGCTGCCGCACAGAGTCTGCTTTAAGGCATGCAACAAAAAAATGTATGCAAACTAATATGTTAACTTGGGCATTTACTCACTTAATTGTCTACTTTTCCATTTTATCTATCTCGAAATCTGCTTATTCATTCCGCACACATCGCCAGAAATAAATAAATAACATATATAGCGACAGGTGGCTTCCAAAAATTACGTCAAATACTCGTGACACTTATCTGACTTGTGCAAACTCAATTTCAATTTCAATTCGAATTTGAATATTTTAGGGGATTTTTTCCAATTCCAAACGCAAAGCTGACTTTTGATATGTGCTGCAAAAAAAAAAAGAAAGAACAATACATGTATTCAAAACAATTCCAATGAAATTGAAAATGTGAAATTTATAAACGGGATGAGCTGACACTCGCTCATTGAAAATATGCAAAATACTTTTGGCTTAACGTAGAGAAGAATGCAATAAAATTGACAGATCGATAAGCTGCTCTGATATCTGATGAAAATCAGATAATAAAGTTCATTAAAGTGCAGTCAATGCCACTAAAAAATAATTCAAAACTAAATAAAGATGTAAATTAGATTTTTTTATTATAAATAGCTTTGTTATATCATAAAAATAAAGCAGCTTTTTACTTGCAATAAATTAAATTAGTCAAAAAAAGAGTATTTAAGAAAAACTAAAAATAACGATTCAAAAATAACACGCTATCATAAAAATGTAATTTCAATGAAATATTTAAAAATCCATCGCATATTATGAAATGTTCTTTTTGCTGCTCACTACTGCATTTATTATATAAAATATAATATAATATAAAATAGCATTTTTCTTAATAATAATGGTTTTGTTTTATCCATAAAACTAGTCAACGAAAAAGTTATTTAAGTGAAACTAAAAATAATGATTCAAAAATAACAATCTATCGTTAAAGATTTTTCAATTAAATATATAAAAATCCATCGCATATTATGAAATGTTCTCTTATTGTTTCTTACTACTGTACTTATTTAATAATTTAAATTTTATTTTAATTATAGTGGCTTTGTTTTACCATAAAATTAAAGCAGCTCTTAACATGAAAAAATATATTTAAGAAAAATTAAAAATAATGATTCAAAAATATCAATCTATCATTAATGCATTTTCAATTAAATATTTAAAAATCCATCACACATTATTATACTTATTAAATAATACAAAATTGTTCTTGACTTCCTCAGAATTCCTGCAATTGTCTCATTCATTATTATACCCTTTCATAAAGAGTAGAGCGGCCGAAAAAAAAAGAACAAATGATTATAAATACGCCGATTTATGAAATGTTCGCATTTGCTTTTGCCTTTTTGCACTTTATTTCATATTAATTAAGCTGCAATTTTAAAACGAGCTTTGGGCAATTATATTTCCCCATTTTTGTTGTTGTTGTTTTTGTATTTTCTTGCTTGATTGTATTTTTTTCGCGCTATTTTGTGCGCAATTAAATTGCGCAAGCGTTTATTGCTCCCGGGTGGAAATGGTTTTATGTATATAATATTATAATTTCACTGCTCTCATTTTGCATTTTTTTTTAATTGTTGTTGTGTCATTCACCATTCAGCATTTCCATTTTTAATTGGTTTCAATTTTATTTTTTTATTTTTGATCGCCAGTTGCTAGGCAGCGAATGTTAATGCACTGCAGTTGAAGTTTTTTTCAGACGCACTGTAAATTGCGCAGCAAAACTTATAGCGAATTTTGTTGCAAAAGTGCTTAAAATGAGGTGTTGCTTCATTAAATATGCAAATTATTGCTATTTGCTGCAATTAAATATTTATATGAATCACAGTCGCGTTGTTATACCCTCTTAATGTACTTTAAAGGATGCTAGAGTTGTTAAGCAAAAGTTTCAAATTATATTTCTTCTATATTAGCGAGGTATTTGAAGGTTGAACAAGTTTTATTTGTTTTAGAATAAATGTCGTAGCAGCAAATTGCGATTTTTTTTTTTTACATTTATTTTATTTAAAGCAAAACAGTGCAGTAATAATTTTAAAATATACCACAAAAATACTAAATAATACCATAGGCTCCATTTGGTATATTGATAAATTACTACATTCAAAATATTACCAGATTGTAATCCAAAGCAACTAAGACGCTCTAGATCTAAAATTCTGATCAAGAATTTATATATGTACTTTATGGGGAGATGCCTTCTTTTGGCTGTAAGCACATAGTTATAATAACCTTCTTCCCTATGGTTAGTATGTATAAAAATACCAATACTAACATATAACATATGTATAACATATAACATATACATATATTACAATTTGACGACATTAAAAAGCAGACAATAAAGTAAAAGCATGACGAGTTTAAACAAATTTGTTACAAATAAGTTAAAAATTTACAAAATTGTTCAGGTTTCTGAGCTTAAATTGAAAAGCTGCTGCATCTAACTACTTTTTAATGTAATGCCAACAATTCACAGCTTCCGCTGCACCTGGAATTTCTCAGCTTCACCCAGAAATACTTTGGCTCCCATGCTGTGTATAAATTATTTTTAAACCGGTGAAAGTATTTGGCAGAGTTACCTTTTCCATTTTTTTTTTTGCTTTTTGTTAATAGTATATTGCATGTGTGTGTGTGTGTGAGTGTGTGTGTGTTGCGCTAAAATGTATGCTATAGAGAAGTTTCGGTATTATGCAAATTTTGAGATATTTTTGCATAAATTCGTGTTGGCAATTTCAAGCAATTTTGTAATGTAAATTTTTGGGGGCAGGCAAAAAAAAAAAAACAGCAAAATAAAATCGAAAAACTGTTGGGCCATTTTGCCATTTTGCGCAGCTTCAATAACGTGTTAATCAAATACACAACGATAGAACGATAAAAGTGAGTACAGTAGAGTAAAGAGTGAGAGTGCAAGAGAAAGAGAGAGAGCGAGATAGCGAAAGAGAGAAATGGCTATCCATAAACATAAAAGAAATTGGCTTAAAGGCTTCGGGGCTGCCATTGGTTGTGAAGCCATGTGAAGCCAATTTATTTGCATTCCGTTTCTGTAGCCACGGCAACATTTTTATGAAGCGCGAAGCATTAAAAATCATATAAAATTTCCCTTTGACAAAGCACAAAGGGCACACAGTCTAAGCCCTTGCCTCGTCTCGTCTCGTCTCGCCTCGATCTTGATCTCTCGTCCACACAATCCACACTATTAAGGCTCCAGGGCAAATGTGTGTCTGTCTCTCTGGCTGTCTGTTGGCTTGTCCTCCTCCTCGTCGTCGTCATCATCCCGTTCAGCTGCCTTTTTTTTTTTTTAGCTGGCTGCAGCATCATCAAATGCAGCACATGCCGTGGCAGACAGTCTAGTTGAGCATCGAGAGTCACCCTTCGTCGTTCTTCACCCATTTTGGTGTTTTGCCTTCGGCCTTCGGTCCACAGTCCACAGCCCACGACCCTCGAAACTCAGATTCAGATTCAGATTCAAACTCGAACTCAAGCGCAAACCCAAACCATCAACCCTAATCGAGGGACGCGGCCAACCCCCGCGTTTTGCGCTGATTATAAAATGCAAAACTAGCTACCCGAAACTTGCTTTTATGTTTACATTAAATTTGTTTTTACCCCCTTCCACCCCCTTCACTACCACTACCACCTCCTCCTCCTCCCCCTTGTGCAGCACTTTATCATCAGCCGCCTCTGCATCACTTTTTGTCCCCTTTTCGTCGTCATCTTAGCACAAATATTTTTCATGCATATATAGAGAGATAATAAAAGGATTTTGAAGCCCTTTAAAGCTGTCATTGTTGTTGTTGCTCTTGTTGTTGTTTTACTACTCGTTGTTGTTGGTGGAAGCTGTATTTCATGTGTCCAAGTTGCTGTCGTTGCTGCTTCGGCTGCTGCCTCTGCTGCAAATAATATGCTGCCGCTATGTAATTTGCCTTTTGCTGCACAGATTTTCTTGCCGCAACTCGAGTGTACAGTGGCATAGAATACTATATTTACGGGTTAGAAAATATCTTCTATTTCGCACAAAAATATAAAAATAATTTAATGGTACCAGCAGCCAGTACTCTCTTTTCTATTAAATGTAGTATTAAATTTTAGATTTAATATAATAAAATAAAAAAAAAATTAAAAATTTAATGGTAAATGAATGTTATAAAATCATGACTTCATGACTTCGTCTATCAAATTAATTCCATGTGTTGTTGAGATGCAATTTTCTGCTGTACAGATTTTACACTTAATAAAAAATAAAAAAAAATATAAATAGTTGAAAGACATTTTCTTGTGTTATGGAATCGTTTTAGTTCAAGACTTCTTCACATTTACTAAAAAAAATAGATTTTTTAAATCGTATATAATACCACAATATCTTTATTATTATAAGGCTATGAGACTTGGTTGCTCCTTGTCGGAAATGCAATTTAAGCACTTTTGATCATACTTTTATGACATTGATATAAAGCTTAAAAATCTGAAAGCGTAAAACCATATCTTAGATTAAGTTTCTGAATACGAAGAATGTCATCAAAGAAAACAATTGTTCTGCATTTAAAAATACATTTAACAATTTACAACTTTTAGGAAAAATTATTCATAGTTTTAGATCAAAAATAAGATAAATTAAATGTATAAATGTACTAGTATAAATCTGTACTGTAATCAATCCCTATATTTTTATTATATATATTTTTTTTTGACTAAGTTCTTCAATAAATTTTTGCCTTAAATGTTTTATTTTTGTATGCACTAATTTCTATTAGTGCGTTCCACTGTACATTGCAATCCATACCGAAAAAGCTAATTAAATTCAGTTCATAGTTGGCTATGCTTCGGTTGGCGTTTCAAATTTCTTCTGCTTGCGCTATTCAATATATAATTATGGTTAGTTGATATTTCTGGGCGTTGTTCGTGCAACTTTCATCTGCAGCTACATACACACACAGCGCACAAAGACACACACATACTAGCACACAATTACAATAACATTTACAGCTTGGCCACCCAAGTTGCCACCCAACCAAGTGGCAACTAACTAAACTTAAACCAACCCAAACACACAGCGAACTAACTGCGACCAAAAAAAAAAAAAAAAGGTCTTTCAAGCACATTACTTTGCAAGTGAGTGGGAGGGAGAGAGAGAGAGAAAGACACACACACACACACCCACACACATACGCAGGCTTGAGGTCGTGGCCCTGGACGGAGGTGCCTCCGCCACATCCTCAGCTTCCCCCATGCACCCTTCCCCCGTTGTCGTAATCAGGTTGCTGCACGACGCCGACGTTTACTTTTTGACTGCCAGAGGCAATTGCTTTATTAAGAGTTTCTGCTCTACTTGATACGAGTACAAGCCTCGCTCCCCGCTCCCCGTTCTCTCTCTCGCTTTTCCGCTCCCTTCTCCTCGTTTACATTTGCACCCTGCAAATGGCCACGTGCATGTGTGTGTGTGTGTGTATCTCTGGGTCTCTGTATGTGTGTGTGTGTGTGTGTGTGTGTGCAATGGTAAAGCTTAATCTTACTTAGTTAACTTTAAATTAAATCTTGATATTCACATATCGTTGGCTCAGAGCCTGCCCCCTGCTGTTGACCTGCCCACCGCTCCCCGCCGTTCCCCTTTGACGCTCTTTCTCATTTTCGTGCCGTGTTTCGACTTGTGCAGTTCTCGTTTTTTTTATTTGAGGGGGCGTGGCAGCAGTGGAGGGCAGCTGGGCGCCGGAACATGGCGTTGTTTTAATGTGCAGGCGTTCTTTGTCGGTGTTGGTGACGGTATCTGCATATATGTGTGTGTGTGTGTGATGCCAATTTTAATGTGGTCTCAGTTCACCCTTCTACACTTTAATACACACACACACACACATACACATAACATTTACACACACATTCAACTCATGTTTTTGCCATCAGGCAGACGATGGTTTCGCATTTTTATTTTCATTTCTCACAATACATATGGGTATTATTAGTACAACATGTGTGTGTGCGAGTGTGTGTGTGTGTGTGTTTGTGCGCTCATGTTACCATAGAAATTTTATTTTAATATTTTTTTAATGAGCATGCTGAAAATTTAATACATTTTCGGTAGCTGCGGCTTCGCTTTTTGCAATTGCTCTCTGCTACACTTGCATTTCCCGCATTTCCCGCATTTCCCGCATTTCCTGCCATTTTCCCTTTTTCGCTCACTTTTTATTTCGTTTTATTTTCCATTTTACGTTTACTTTTTTTTATATGGTATTTAATTTTTATTTTTGCTACATTTTTATTACGTGCTTTTCCGCTTTCCCTCGCTTGTATCTGTCTTTCTCTCTCTCTCTCTTTCTATATGTGTGTGTGTTGAGGTTATGTTGAGGTTTTTGCGGGTTTTCGGTTAATGTAAAGTTTGTCCAGCAATTTGCACATGTTCCTGTTGGCATCTCGGCTATTTAAAGGGAGGCGAAATTTTCGTATATAAATAAAATTCCTTCTTTATTATTTGTAACAAAGTGGAGTATGATAATTGCCTGAAAAATTGAAATTGATAACGAGAAACGTTTCGAGTTTTATTCAATTTGTGAAAAGTGGAAGCCACACATCATTTAATTTATTCAGCTTTCGAATTCGAGTATTTGATTACAGGGTCTTAGGCAGTCGATACTCTCGACGCTTTGCGCGCTCTCGTTTTAATTTAACAGCAGGCAAACAATGTGCTGAAGTATGTGGCGTGTTTGCGAGATAAAAAGCAGGAGGAGATACATATTACAATTTCGAAATGAATATAGAAATTAAATGCTAATGCCAACGAATTACATTTTAGGTAATATTCAAACAATGGAATATGTTGTGGAGTAGCTTAATATCGTATAAAATAAAAGTAAAATTAATCAATATATGGAAAATAGGAAAATATGCATTACATTTTTATAAATATATTATCTCAGCTTAATGAAGTCAATGAAACGAACAGAACGAAAAGTTTGTTAAAAACAAAATGTTATAAAATAAAAATAAAAATCAAAAGAAATTGAATTAAATCTACATAAATATATTGACTATAATATTCAATAAAATAAAAGTAACCAATTCATAAATAAATAAAAAAAAAGAGTATTAAATCCAAATAAATATATTGACCACAATATTTAATAAAATAACACGTGAGAAATCTTCAATCAAGTGTGCTCGACTTTAAGATACCCGTTTAAGGTTTTGAATGAAAGCAAAACAATGCGGTATTGTTCTTAAATTAAACCAAATTAACACAAAATTACTATAATATACCAAGGACTATATGCGGTATATTGATAAAGTACTACTTTGAAAATATACCAGATTGTCGGCCAAAGCAACTATTCCCGCAGCAAGTAAGCGTTTTTGTTCATACAAAAGTATTTCTTAGAAACCTTCTACAATTCGTATCTGCTCGCAACCAGATTTTCATGAATCAGGTATACTATAATTTGTTTGTAATAAAAATTTCGAATCTAGCTTCAAACTTACGCTTGCTTTTCTATTTTGGTGGATTTGCGATTTACTTGTCCAAGCACAAACAAGTAAATAAAAGCAAGATGAACTACTTGACCACAATATTTAATTAAATAAAAGTAATCTAAGCGTAGACAAATGAATAAACGTAAGAAAATTAAACGTGCATTAAATCTAGATAAATACACTTCACATACAATCGATTAGAGTGCCAAATTTAGTGGAAAACTGATAACGCCTACAACACAAAACCAAAAGTCTCTGATATGCAAATTCAACAACTTTGGTCTACAAGTTTTTTTGGGTAAACTTTTCAATTACTTAAGGTGTGTGTCTAAAAGTCGATTGAAACAACCCTGAAATATCCAAAGTGTAGCCAGTTGATGAGCTAGTTCAAATATCAGTTTGGATTCATGTTCAATTTAATTGAAACGCCTTGTTCAATGAGTATAATCGGAGCTAGCTGTTGGATTTTGTCGATGTCAATGACGTTGGCAACTGACAGCCAACGATATGTCGAGCTGCTTAATGCGGACATCTAACACATGCATTAGATTAAGACCATTTAATTGACACATCGATAAGGCGGATGGATAGAAAGAAGCAAAGCGAAAGAAATGAAACCAAACACACAATGTGCAAAAGTGTAACTGGATGATGCTGAAGTACATATATATAACATACATATATATAGACGACTATTGGATTCGATGCTGATATTTCTCGATTAGTAGGTATTAGTGTGCCTTTGTTAGCTGGCTGTCGTCTCGCTCTAACGCTCCGTCTCTGCTTCCGTCTCCGTCTCCCTCTCATAGTTGCAACAGCAGTAGCAATTCCTTCAATGGCAGCAAATTTGTTGGCAACAATTTGAAACGCTCATTTGTTGGGACATTCAGTGACTGCCTTTGATGCTCTCTCGATGCTACTTCTTCTACTCTGCTCCTGGCTACAAGTTCCAACGAGCTGCAAGTGAAAGCAAAGCAAAAGCACACAGCAAAGCAAAAAAAAAAAAAGGTAAAATGGAAAAATAAAATAAACTCACCGACAGGCAATAGTATAAAACGTAATGCAATGGCAATGGGAATCGGAATAGGATTCCGGATCTATGGAGTGAGGAATAAAAAAAAAAAAAAATAGACGAAGAGAAAGAAGTGGAGAGCTTGAAGCAGAGACATTTTGGGTGTGTCGAGTGGGTGTGTAATTTCTTGTGAAGTGCTCAATGAATCGAAATTAATTAGTAAGGGAAGTAAAAGCGAAACCCGAGAAACGAAACGAAATGAAACGAGCAAACCAAAGCAAAAGTAAAAACAACAACAACGAGAGCCAGAAATAGCAGCTTCAACAATTTGTAACCTGAAGGAAACAAAGTTGAAGGCACTGCAAAAAATAACGAAAGCAGCAACAACAACAAAGAAAACAACAACATAAAAAAAAATTAAGATTTCCTTTTTCCTCTGCAGTCATTTCAACGCTGTTTTGCACTTTTTCTTGCTCATCTACCCTGTGCAACAAAGAGAATGAAAAGGGGTTTGATAAAGGAATTATTTGACGTCTATAACAAATATATTTTTCGTTTTATTATATTAGTAATTTTCTCTAATATAAAAATTAATAAATAATATGAAACTAATATTGTGAAAGTTTTATAATGAAACTAGTTTTTCAGATTCTCTTGCTTTTTGAGGAAGAAAACTTCGACAATTAAATGTGGAATAAAAATAATGATATATATATTTAAATAATGATATATATTATATTAATATAATAAGATTTACTTTTATTTATGTAAAACAATAATAATTAAATATTTCATTTAATTGTTGCACTTTGTTAAGTTAAAATACTATTTTTAGTGCAATTTTTAATTCATTTATAGAACATTTTATTTATATTATAATTTTATTATTGGACAAATTATTTGTTTTTTTTTTTTTTTTTGTTATGTATATTTTTGCTTTAAATTTATGTTAGAAAAATTAATGATGAAATAAGTTTTTCTAAGCCTTCCATTCTTCACAAATATAAAGTGAAAACTGTAATTACATTTTTCGATTAATTTAAGTATACTATATTATATTTATAGGATTTTTTTATTAAGTAAACTTTCCTAAACTTCTTTCTCTTTATATACAACTTTTTTCTGAGTACTTCATTTTATAGGATATTATCACATTCAAACCCCTTAAATTTTAGGACTTGCTTAACCATTATTTTTTTTGTTGTCGCCTTTTGCCAAGTTGGCTTCTTTCGTTTTGACTAGTCGGTGGGACATTTTACACATTACCCGCGCTTTGAAGTGAAGAAATTTAATTAAATTCAGCTGGCACAGGCAAAAAAAAAGGCAAGCAACAAATTTTCAGATGAAATAAACTAGGCGACAACACAATTTGCTGTCTCCAGATGGAAAAGTAGAAGAAGAAGAAGCTAAGGAGAGTTTGGAACGTTTGCTGGATATTCGCACTTAATTAGAAATGCGATTACAGGGTCTTAGCCTGGCTGCGGCTTTTCACTCGTCTCTTTAAGTAGTTGGCACATTTTTTCGTTGCTTTATTAAAATGCTTCCTAGGTCATAGCAACATTTTCCAGGAGGGTTTTTCGACACACACACACACACACAGAATGTTGTTCCCTTATAAATCGCATGTTAAATGGGGCAAAGTTCGCGCACGTGCAAATTCCAGAGAATGTAAACTCCTTTTTATTAACATTTGTATTTGTCCAGGACCTTATTTACACTCATTTTAATTTTGAATTTTAATTGAAAATTGTGATCGCATGCTTACAGCAGCAAAAGCATGCTATATGTTTTTATTGTTGTTGATGGAGAAATGACAACGAAAACGATTTGAGCAATGTTTGCCATTTGTTTATCGTTTTTCGTGTTTTTTGCATAGCGAGCGAAGAGCGTAAAGAATGTTTTACCAACAGCAATTATTGTCAATTGCTGGCACAACATTTCTGCATCGTTGAGCTTGAGTTTTGCTTCTGGCTGCTCTGCAGATTGTTATTATTATTTTTCCAAGTTTTGTGGTATTCCTCCAGCATCGTGCCTGGGTAAGTAAGTAACAAGAGTAACGGTTTGCAGCTGTCCCTCGCCGGATCCCTAAATTACTTATGACTGCGTGTGTGTGTGTCAGGGGGAAGTTCTCGAGTCTCCATGTCCGAAAGTCGGACTACAAGTTGAAGCCGCCACTTCATATGCTCGGGATGTTTTTTTGGGTCTCCGGCATTTGGCAATAGCCAAGAGGCACTTATTTTTATTAACTTTTTGGCAACTAAGTGCACTTCAAAGTCGACTTTGAGTGTGCGTATGTGTGTGCTTGGGTGTGTTTGTGTGTGGGTGTATTTCTATACATGTCTCTCTTGGACTCTGTCTATGTGTGACTGTCGGTTGTTATGTGAACGACGACGATAAGTCGACGTCCGCCTTTGGGGAGAGATTGGGATTTGTGTGCGTGCTGCTGCGGACCATCACAATTATAAATTTGAAAAGCTGTTGAGACTTTATATATGCGCTTCAACTTTTCTACTACGTATTTTTTCTATTTGGCGTCCCTCAATTATTGCATTCAGAAAAGATCATTTGAGATTTGCAAAGAATTTAATATAGAGCACAAAGCAACAAACAGTATGTGGTACAATTGACTTTGAAATATGATTCAATAAGCGCAATCAATTTGTTGAACTCGAGCCCGTTTTATTTGCCCACAATGCCATAAAAAAATGGGGGCGAAAACCAAAGCGCGGACATATGACCAAATTGAGTATACGCATCATAATCCCAACCAACATATCACACACTCTCTCTCTCTCGCTTCCACTCTTTCTATGTCTGTTTCACTCTGTATGTCTGCTGGCAAAAAGCTGAAATTGAAAACTCAAAGTACATACAATGGTATTGCCATTATGGGCGCTTTGCTGACATGCACACTCACATATGTACATGCAGCAAATTTTCCAGCATTTTGCCAGCCCACACATTCAAACAAAACGCCAACACACACACACACCCACACAGACTCGTTAGCATATATAGAGAGATCTAAAAATATGCATATGCTTGCATTCACACTCACACACACACACACACACACAGCAAAAGAGTGAGATAGAAAGAGAGGCGTAAACACCTGCGCTGCACGCCATGCAAACAAACATTCAATTATAGCATACTTTCGTGCGTCTCAAAAAATGGCGTCGCACTTTTTCGCCTCGTCAGCTGAGCTGAGTTACAGTTTCGCTGCTTTTGTTCTTTCTTTTTTTTTTTGTTTTGTGAGCGTGCTCTGTTTAACTACAAGTTCGAGGCAGGGTATCTAAGATTTGCCGTGGCATTTGTGACATTATTAATTACGCGTATAAACACCGGCAAGTGCAGCTGACACTAAATTATTGCATACTTTTGTGCGTTCGCGTTTTTTTTCCTCGTTTTGTTAGCACAAACTTTCAGTTGACGTTCTTGTTTACCCTTTATGTTTTACTCTACTATAAAGTTGTGTATTATACATTTGTTAAGCGATTTGGTTTCATACAAAATATAATTGGTTAATTTAAAATATGTGTAAATCGAAAATTAAAAACAAAAAAAAAAATAGTTGTTATTCGATGAGTGTAAGAAAAATGTTCTCAAAAATAAGTATCTAAAATAATAATCATTATTAATTGGTTATGATTATTTATTGATTATACAATAAAACTAAACAAAAATAGAAATAATGGAACTATAATTATTGTAAATATAATAATGCAAATTATAAAATAATCATTGAATTTATTATTTGTTGATAAGTACTCGGAAATAAGTTATTAAATAATGATTGTTTATTGATCAAAGAACAGAACTAAAAAACAATTAATATTTTAAAATAAAAAAAAAATGATTATTTCATGACTTTATTTGTTTTATTCAAAAATTAAACTCTGTTTTATAATTTGTATTTATGCTTGGGAAATCAGTAATATGGAAATTATTTTTAAGTAACATTTAGGCGATGTGGCATAAAAGGAACAAATACTTCTAAAATTTTTACTCAATTTCTTAATGCCTTTGATTTGAATTTAATTCTGTTAAATTTTTTTGTGAAGCAAGTAGAATTAAGCTGAAATTAATCCCGCATTTGCTTTAGTTTAGAATTTGCTTTCAACAAAATGCAGACACGTGCCCGCATTAAGGCCAACATCAATATTTAAGTTCCTTTTGAAAGGATTATTAAGAGCATCATCATTAGAGAAGGCGAAGCCTTAAATGTATTTCATTTATTCAAGGCATTCAATATTCGACTTGTTTATCAGTGAAAATTTGCAACTGTTAGTTTGCGCTTTTTTGTTATTTTTTTATTGCTGCTTTCTGATGTTTTTTTTTTTTTTTATTCTTATTTTTTGCAGAGCATGCATCGTTTTTTGTGCCATGTGCAATGTGCGATGGCTTCATTTTAGCGCAACTCTAGAATGTTTTCCACCCTTCACACAGGTGACTTGTTATGTGTGTGGGTGTGTGTGTGTGTGCGTATGCGTTTGTGTGTGTGTTGTTGCTGCTGTCTCTAATAGTTTTCAGCTCGTAAAAGCTTTGTTGTGGGGACTTCGATCTCAGCATCGGCTGAGCGCCATTTGCTGTTGCTGTTGTGTGCTTACCATGGCGGAAACTTCCCAGGCAATTTCCGCTTTAAGTACCATTAAATTCGTATTCGTTTTAATGAGCTCTCAACATGATGCTGGAGCATACACAAACTGTTAGACTGCCAGTTGCCAGTTGCCAGTTGCCACCACCCGGACTGACTGCTTGTCTTTATTTTAATGACATTCGATTCTGTGTCTATTACACAGCTGCTGATGCTACCACCTACGACTTTAGAGACAACAAAACAAACAGCTTGAAGTTATTTTGGCATTTTGAGGTGTTAGGGGACAGGCGGAGGATGTTATTTTCCTTTTCTTGCCTCTTGCTGACCATCAGACAGTGAAATCTGCTTAAGTTAGCGCACCTGCTGTGCGCTTCTTTCACTCGAAACAAATCGATTCATTATCAGCTCGCTTGTCAACCACAAAAGCAGGCAGGCAGCAGGCAGGCTGGCTGCTGCAGCTGGCAAACTAATTAATTTTCTTTGCTTTTGAAAATGGCATAAAGCATTGCGCATACGCCACGTTACACATAATTACTTTCCCTCACTTCCTTTTCTTAATAAATAATTCAAAGCGCATGTGGCACACAAAGCACAAAGCACAAGAAATACATGCTACTGCTATACACAAAAAAAAAAAAAAAAATAGAAGAAATGGTAGTAAAATGTAGTAAAAGTAGTTCGCATTTGGCATAGTTTTAAATAGTTGCAGCAACAGCAACAAAGCTGCCAAATTGTATTCGGAGTTTGGGGGATTGTGATGGAAAGTCTACAGCTATTAGTGCGGCCCCCGTGAAAGCAATTATTTGAGTGAAAACTTTGTGAGCTGCTGCTGCTGCTGCTGCTGTCGACCTCCACTTTTGGTTTTGGCTTACATTATCTCATTGCGTTGCAGGTTGTAAGTTGCAGTTAGTTGGCAAATAAATGCAAGCAGCAAATCTGCAAAAACTTTGTTCGCCTTGTTGTTGTTGTCGACCATTAGTTGAGTTTTGCTGCTGTTGCGGCTACGTGTTGATGCCACTTGGGTTACCTGCTCCCACCTTAAGTGCCTCGGCGTTGTTGCTCTTGGCTTGGCTTAAATTATGATTCCACAATCTCTGCCCTTTTTTTATTCTACTCTCTCTCTCTGCTAATTCCGCACTTAATGCACATCTTTACAAGCCTGCTTCAAATTTCATCCTTAAAGCTCTCACTTTGTGGCGTTGCATATATTTTAATTAAATAGTTCGCGAGCTTCTTTTGTGCTACAAGAATATAATTTCAAATGCTTGAACTACAAGTTGCTAATGAGATGGGGAAGTGCTTGGTTTTGCATTATAAATGAGTAAAATGTTGCACTTTTATAAGTATGATAGCTATCAATTCTATTTTTAGTTCACATTTTTACAGGGTAATAATAAAGAAAGAAATCTACAATCGAGACTGTAAGATAACCGTTTCACATTGTGAATACAATATATTCTAATATTCTAAAAATATACTAAATTAATGTACTGAAAAATATACTAAAGTATATTATTTCGTTCGTCAGTAGAGTACTGCATTGAAAATATACCATAGACACATACCAAATATACTACATTAAAAAAATATACCATTGAGAACAAATTATACCAGATATTAAGCAAAGTTTCATTTTTTTTTTATTTCATTTGGTTAAAAAAGCCAATGAAAGTAAATGTTATGCTTGCTGAAATTACTTTTTATGAAATTTAATAACATTTTATTCATTTAATTTTGCATTTGGACGATTAATTAATCGTTATTTTATTTGAGGAAAATCAATGCACGTGTTGTTGGATGTTTTCCTTGTATTATAAATTATTGCTAACAAATTTTAGAAAACCATTTCTTACAACGTTTTTTAATTTCCGAGTTTACATTCATAATTTTTGTTTGATAATTTAACTGGCAAAATTGTTTTATGTATTTTTTAATTTAACTTATTTTTATTGGGTTGTAAAGTGCAAAATAAATCTATGACTTCTAAGGCATTTTCTAATTTAATAGAATTTCTAACTTAAGTATTGTATTATTTAGACATCGTAATGCCTTTGAAAAGTAATTAATTGAGACTTTGAAGTCGACAACAACATCATTCCATTTATTCTTTGAGTAACTTTTGTGAAATTTGTCTGATCTGTTTGTTTAATGTCATTCCCAGTGATAGAGAGAGAGAGAGAGAGAGAGAGAGAGAGAGAGAGAGGGGGAGAGAGAGACGTCACCTTGCCACAGCGTTGACAACTAGTTGTTGCCGCACTAGACTACAGAAATACTTTTGAATAGTCGCAATGAATCAGACAGCAGTCGAGAAAGGCAGGTGAAGGAAGTGTTGTGTTGTACGTGTTGGGATGCCATTCACAGCTACAAATTAAATAAACACCTATTTGGCATGCACACAACGAAATGTGCAATTACATTACAGGAGGAACGAACTGACTGACTGACTGACTGACAGTTTAACTGAGGTGAAAGCAACAACATTTGCAGTCATCGCGGACGTCGAATTTCCATAACACACATCGCATCATTTCAGCAAGTTGTCTCGATGTCCTCGTTGTCATCTGAAACAATTTATCATACGTTGACAGAGGAATTGTCATGTGTGTGTGTGTGTTTCGGGGGCAGCCAAAACGGATGAACTGCAACATTAGTTTGGCATTTTGCTGTGCTCTGCTAAAACTCTGCAACTTGGCCTCCACTTTTGCTACTTGTCAGTTGTCAAAAGCCGCTTTATTTGCGACAAGTTGCAACTAGGACCAAAACGAGACTTTCAGCCTGCTTCGTCTTGTGGCATTTTTTCTTGTTGTTTTTTCTACTTTTGTTTTTCTGTTTTTGCCCTGTTCATCAACTATTTGCCACGTCAACGGGCAGCACTCAAGACGACACTTAATTATGTTTTTCCATTGCGCAAACTTTTGCGCTTGGGCAAAAGAAAAATTGCTGGAAATGTCAAAATGATTTTGTGCCTTCGCTACAGTGCAAGCATCATAAATTATTGAAATTGCCAGACTGTCATAGCCATAGTTGACTGTTTCATTGTGCTCTTGCTCTCTCTTCTATATACGTATTTTTAGTTGCCTTGCCATCGCAGTTTTCTGTATTTCTTGGCAACTTTTTGTATGTGATATACTCTCTTCTCTATATATTTTGTTTTATTTTGCAATTTAATTTGGCAGCAGGTGCGACACGACCCCGTCTTTAACAGAACTCTAAGCATCGCGCATCGCCAGCAGTCAAGGCATTCTCCCCACAAAACTTTTCCACTTATTTTTTCGTCGCACAAAAACGTAAAGAAAAATGGCAAAATATTCCAGCGCTTGCTGCGGTCTGGGGATAAACTATTTGCCAGTGTATTGTGTGCAGTTTTGTTTGCCGACTGGGGCAGGACTTTGGTCTTGGCTCCCGCTGCTGCTGTAAAATTTATTTTGTTTTCGCATAACTTGCAAGTGTTTTTCCTGTCTTTCTGTGTGTTAGTTTGTGTGTGTGTGGCTGCCACTCAATAAATAACTAGCGAAAAATAAACCTGCCGTGGCGTTCTTTGGACATGACAATTTATGACGTTAGTTTTCTTTAACTTCACTTTGCAACCAGAATTACACACTTAATTATAAGAAAATTTTGCTTCGCTGCTTGCCGAATAATTTATTTGGAAGTTTTACTGGTCAACGCTAAAAAAAAGATTTAAGATTTCAGTGAACTTGAAACAAAACCAAATATTTTGAAGAAAAAGTCTGAAGCTGCTTTAGATGCTTCGTCTATAAGTTTGCTACCGTAGAAAAGCAATATTAAATAAATGAACTACAAATTTTAAATTTGATTAGCCACCTATAAAATTATTTAGGAACTCAAAAAACTAGTAAATGGAATGCCAATTAAATATAAATATAGCTTGAGGAACCTCTGTCTACACTTATGGACTATAGATTTCAATTCCAAGTTACTAATAGCAATAAATAAATAAAAAAGACTAATTTTAAAACGAATAAAGATAGTTTTGCTGGTTTTACAATTTACGTGAAAGTTTATTAATCAACTCCAAAAACTTGGCAGAGGTCAGCCTACAAATCAGCATACAAAATTAAATATTAGAAATGCACTTTATTTGACTATGCTTTTTGTGTTTTAGATTTTTATAACAAGGTAGAAATAATAAAAAGTAAATAAAACAAATGAGATAGGTACAATAAAGTATACTCGACAGTGTAGTTTTATTATAAAAATATACCAAAATAATAAATCGAAAATATATAAAAATATACCAAAGTATATAATTGATAAGTCGATAAAATACTAGATTCTAAATATACCATAGAGATCAAAATATATAAATTTCACTAGTTGATATTGGTTTGAATTTTATTGGTGGAAAAAAATGAAGTATTAGCATTTAAAGTAGTTTGTATTTTATTTATTTACATGTTAAATATTATAAAAAATAATAAAATAACTAAAAGAAGGGAGTGCTAGCTACTAAGGCCATCGACTAAAAGTTTGTACTTTACATTTTCTAACTTCAACGAAAATAAAATAAGTTCTAAAGAAATGTTCGCTTATTTGCTTGTGCAATTTTAATTTATTTGAAGTTTGCAGGCAACGTAGGGAAACAGAACTATGTAAAACATTTGAACAATTTAACAATAAAATCTTCTATATACTACTTATATGCAATCGATGAGTTCTTTTTTCCAATAATTTTGACTAAAATGTGCCACAAATGTGTCACGTTTAAAAAAACTTGAATGTCTCAAAGTGCTTCACTTGCGATGCCTTCGCTCTTCGGTTGTCTTATGCTTCAACGGCTTAATGCTGCTATCTTCGATCTCGTCGCTTTGCAATTTCACCCGCTGACGTCGTCCCAACTCCTGTTCGAGCATCTGCTTGGCACGACGTCGATACTCACGATCACGATCGCGTTCCTTTTGCTCCTGCTGCAGCAGTGTCCAATCGTAGACGTGATCGTATTGATGATTCTGCTGGCGGAATAGAAAGCGAAACAGTTGTCGCAAATAAACATAGTCGGGAGCATCGGTAAAGCGTAAATTGCGCGTGTACTTGATAAACAGGGCAAACTCATTGGGCCAATTCCTAAAGACTTCATCGATACACATGCTCTGCTTGAGTTCCCAGATCTTTTCATACTTCTGCTGCTTGTTGGCAGCCACAACACCTTGCCACGGCAATTTTCCCATATTAAAGTACATGATGCAATAGGCCAAAGACTCGAGATCATCGCGTCGCGATTGTTCAATACCACGCTGGGCATTGATCGAGGCATAACGCGCAGTGCCGGTTAAATTGCGATCCTCGCGATACGGAATATGCTGATGACTAACCGGATCCTCGAAGTGCTTGGCCAGACCAAAATCAATCAAATACAATTTATTGCTGTGCCTGCCCAGCCCCATCAGAAAGTTATCCGGCTTGACGTCGCGATGTATGAAACTATGCAGATGGACACACTCCAGACGCATCAACAGCTGATCACTGATCATCAGCACCGTCTTCAGGGAGAAGCGACGATGGCACAGATTGAACAGATCCTCGAGCGAGGGTCCCAACAGTTCCATGACGAGTGCATTGAAACGCTTCTCGCTGCCATAGTGCAAAAATGTTGGCAATCCGGCGTGTGGTCCGATCTGATCGTAAACCTTTGATTCGTAACGCAACAGCGGATACTTGACGTCGGCTGCTTCGATTTTCACGGCCACATCTTTGCCGTCCTGTGTGTTGATGCCCTGATAGATTTCGCCAAAGGATCCGCTGCCAATTGATTTCAATAAACGATATTTGCCACCAACCAAACGATTCTCGAGGGCCAAATTCGAAAGATTAACACGACTCGATGCCATTTTTAATTAGTTTGCGTCGAGAGGTAAATAACAAATATCTCTTTACTGAGCTCCCACGATCATTAATCGTCAGCGAATCAAATTGTTTGCTATCTTTCTTTTTTTTGGATACTGCGGTATCCAATTGGATGACCACTTTTGAAGCTGGTATGAAACGTTCTTTATTGGATTAACTCAAAAACCGAAATAAATATCTGAACTCATGTATTGTATTGTCTATGCTTGCTTTACGTGTTCGTTTTTTTCGTTCAATCCCTCAAATTTCGTAGACGGTGGGAAATTGTGTAATTTTTAAAAATAAATGGAACAAATTTTGAATTTAAATTTGCTATACAGTTCATTAAAGGTTTGCAAAATTTGATATCAAATTGGAATAAAGTTTAGAACATCGATTCCATAGAATATGTTAGCTTAATTTTAAATTTATCATAATTTCTTAAACAATAGTTTACATTTTTGTAAATGATAGAGATTAATTCCTTTGGCTATCAATCTGGTATACTTTGTACTTTATGGTATATTTTGATATTAATATTCTAAATATTTTGGTGGTATATTAATTCGGTATATTTTTAAAATAATGTGGGTATCTCACAGTCGAACACACTCGAATCTAGCCTTCTGACTTGTTTTGTATTATGTTAGTAAATATTGAAAAAAAGATTTAGAACATTCACTTTATTAATAAATAAACGTGACAAGCCTTAAGATGTGAAAAACCGCAATTTTATTTTTATAATCTATATATAATCCTCTTTATTTTCGTCGTAAATTCGACTGCAAAGTGTTTGAATATTTCAACAGCGAATCACATAAATTTAAATGGTTTAATGCGACATCATGCAAATGTGTTCAGTGTGTATAAATATAGAATTAGATCATTAGCTTGCAATTTCGCAATTAAATGAAATGGGGCAGTTGAGGGACGAAGGACGATAGAGGACGATGGACAAGGCCGCAACAAAGCCAACAAACATCAAGAGCAGCATCAGCAGCAGCAGAGCTTCAAATGAGTGAAAATTAAGCGCAACGAAAATAAATAATAAATAATGGACAAACACACGGCAAATGCTTCATTTATAAAGCGGCTTATGTGCGCTCATGATGACGATGATGATAACGATGATGATGATGATGATTGCGTCCGTCGCTTCGCGCGCTGCTAAAGTGTTTCTCTTGCTATCTCGTTCACGTTTATTCTCTCTCTCTAACAGCTGCAGTAAGCGTTGCAATATGACAATGGGAACAAAGAACAAAGCGTCTTAACTTCTAGTGTCTGTGTGTTTGTGTGTGTGTGTGTATGTTTGCAGGTGCATTAAATGCTATTACCAGCATTTGTTAGCCAGCTTTCCCTTTCCCCCTCCAGCCACCCCTTTGCGTCACCTGTCTACCGCGGCAGTAAAGCACCTTTCACTTGGCAAAGTCCATTGTTAATAATTTTGAAACAAAAGGCCACACTAAAACAATAACTAAGCACGCAGTAAGTAGTAGTAAGTAAGTAGATGACAATGATGTGCCAGCAAGGCCCTTCTCCTACTCCTAGAAGGGGAAGGCTGGGCTCTTAACTGGCCCAAAGTCAGTAGTCGGTAGTCGGTGTATACATAGAAAAGTACTTTGGCCAAAACCATAGAAAATAGACATAAAAAGCCGAAAATAAAAGAGAAGAAGTAACAGCCAAGCAGAAAGCAGCTGAAGAAGAAAATGACGATGTGGCAGCAAATAAAATAAAACAAATATAATGAGATTTCGTGCGATGGCAACAACGAAGAAGAAGAAGCAGCAGCAGCCAAAGCCAAACAAGCATTGCATACTTATCAGCGCCGCTTGCGACTTGGGACGAAGAACGTGCACAAAAATGGCGTCGCTATCTTTTGTATGTGTCTGTATGCGCGTGTGTGTGTGTTGGACAACAACTAAATTTATTTTAGTTTTAACTATTTGCCCGGCACAAACGACAAGCAGCGAAAAAGCATCGCGCGACAGCCATTCAACTGCATTTATGTATGTGAGTGTGTGTGAGTGTGGTATAAAGTATTTGACATATACAAACACAACCACACACCAACACACCCACACACACACACACAGTTGCACATACTTATTTTCACTTTTCACCAGCACAAAGCAGCACCGAGCACAAAGGGTATTATAAATTACATACTCAATTCTCTTTTTTCCCCCTTTTTCTTTTATTGTTGTTGTATTTGTTGTCGCTTCTCTTTTGCTCTCTGTGCCATTGGCAAAATAATAAAAAAAAAACTTTAACAGGCTTTCTCTCTATAGTATGTGAGAGTGTGTGTGTGTTGATATGTATATATTTTATTATTCTTGTTTGTCTGCTGTTTGTTGTTTTAGACTAGTTTCAATTTTTGTGCTTGGAGGCGGGCCGACTCTTGTTATTGTAATTGTAGCAGTTTATGTTCCTTGCTATGCAAACTTAATTCCATTTCGCTGTTTATGTGCTTAAAGCCAAGTGCTTATGTACTTGTTAAACTTAAATATGACCAGCCAGCCGGGCCAGCTAGATAGATACAGGGTGTCAACGCCAGGACTCCCACTCACGGAGAGCCACACTTTGTCTTTGTCGTTGTCAATTTGATGGCAAAAGATTGCTATGCGGGTCGTATACTGATTTTGGCCTTATTAAATCTAAATTGCAGCCTATTAGGCGTTGTTTAACATTGAATATTTTAAATACAGGGTGTCCAAATTATTTAATTTCTTTGTATAATCTGTTTAAGTATTGGTATTGACTTTATTATATCGTATAGAGTAAAAAGAGTATTATACAGGGCGACGAGTTTAATTTGCTGCCTCTTAGACGTTATTTATATCAAATACAGGGTGTCTGCATGCCTAAGAAGATTTATCTGCACTTGTAATTTAACTTCGACTACTTTTAATAGTGATTTTAATCATTCGTACAATATAATGGCTGTATAGCGTTAATATTGGCGGCAAATACAGGGTGACTAGGCTTTAGATACTTAAAGGCTTCCTCCTTAATGTAAGTTAATACTTATTATAGCACTTACAGCATATGTTTAGGCAAATAGAATACTAAATCTAAATTTACTCTTCAGTTATTCAGTATACATACTCTACAGGGTCATACAGGGTGCTCAAGCTATGCAAATTCTCGAGTGTAATTAAGGCAGAGTGTGCCATGAGTTTTATTTGAGCTTTGACAAAGTTATTAACATAAATCAGAGTCACCTTATGCTACTTGGTTTGCAACTTTCTAATTATACAGGGTGTTTGCATAGTTAAATCAACTTTGAGATAGTCGAATTTACTACAATATAAAGTAAGCTTATATTAATATTGATTTAATTGGGCTTGATTAATCGCTGTTAAGGGCGGCAGCAGCTTAAGCTGCAGCACCCTGTGCGATGGCAATCAAAGAAATAGCAGCAGCAAAAACAACATGAAGCAGGCATCGTCAAGCACGAAAAAGTGGTCACCCCCCACACACAAACACTCACAGTCACACACACACACACTCACACACATACAGTCAAAAGTCTGCACGTCTGGACGCTTGGGATGAAGGGACGGACACAGTGTATTGCCAACTGCGCTGTCAACGTCGCAGTCGCTGCCTAACGCCGCTCTGCTGCTGTTGCTGCTGCAGAGAAACTGTACCCAGCATGAAGCTGCTGCTGATGCTACGCAAACAACTCACACAGCAGCCACTGTGGCGTGTGTTAGAGCGAGAGGCAGCGAGGCGAGAGCGACAAGGACAGTCAGCTAAAGAAGAGAGTGTAGAGAGCAGATTTTGGTATGTATAAATGTGTACATATGGCGGCATATGGCAACATTCCACGCGCTCACTCAAAGCCACTCAGCAGGAGCAGCAGAAGAGCAGCTGAAGCGACAGCGACTGCGACTGCGGCAGCAAAGTTTGAAGTTTCTGTTGACGTTGGCAGGCAGTAAAATTTCATACATTTTTGGTACTCGCCACCCCAGCAGCAACAGCAGCATCAACACCCCGTGACCCCCTTTTGCCCATTTCTCACTTAATCTTTTTTTTTTTTTTTGTCGTTTTTCGGCTGCGGGGTGGTTTGTGTGTCCCAGCCAAAACAGCAGCAGCAGCAGCAAGCAGCGACTGCGACGGCAACTGAGGCAGCGCTGTTTGCTGGGACCATAAAAATGGATTTTTATGATGCTGCTGCTGCTGCTGCTTTTGCAACTTCTTCTTCATCAGCTCATCACTCGTTTTTGTTGTTCTTGTGGTTATCTCTTACTCTCACCTTGGCAGAGCAGAGAAACTTGCTCTCAGCAGCAACAGCAAAAAGCGCCGCTTTTGAGCAGAGCTTTTGAGCAAAAGTTTAGCAAGTAATGTTTTGGGAAGGGAATGAAGAGGGAAAGACATTTGAAATGAAAATCAAGTTAAAAATTAAGCGCAATATTGCAAATTATAAAGCAGCAATAATAGCAAATTTGAGCAGCAAAAAGTATGTTATAAATTGAGACTCATATTTAAGTATTTCTAATTATTTCGAATGCCATTACATTTATTATTCAGCAGCGCAGTTAAATTAATGGACGTGCTTAAATTAAAGCGCTGCTCTCAAGTCCAAATTGCAAAACATTAAACATAAAATTAAGAGCGAGCAACAACAAAATAAAGGAAACAGACACCAAAAAGCGAAACTCACTCAAAAAGCTTTTGCTGGGAGGCTGCTGCGAAAAGCGCTCAAAATCGAAAGCCGGCAGCAACAGTCTGCCTGCCTTCACCTAGCTAAATGTATATACATATATATATGTATATATATATTGAATTGTATATATATTTGTTGGCAGTATATATACATATAGAAGAGAAGCAACTATGTAATAAACGAAACACTCGGCCTGGGAGCTTGCCCAATGCCACCCCCAAAAACAGGACACTGTTGGGATTAAGTCGCCGCTGCGAGCAGCGCAGTTCATGCATGAGTCATGTGTTTCTCTCTCTGTGTGTGTGTGTGTGTGTGTGTGTGTGTGTCGGATGCTGTACTAATGTACATACATCAGTGTGTGAGTGTATTTTGTATTATTTTGTTGTTGCTTTTGCCATTTTGTACATAAATCACAAGCTGAGAGCAAGCTACTGCTGCGCAAGTTTGAGTGAGCAGCAGATGCTGCTGCTGCTGCTGTTAGCGATGCTGCCGATGTCGCAGTCGCTGCTTTTGCGGTAGTGTGCGTGTGCCGCCATTTGGAATTTTTCGAAATTGGGGTTCGCTACAACAAACGCAATTCGTAGTAGACGTTTAGGCGTCAACTAGTGCGCTTGGTGCTGCGCTTTACACACGTAATTCAAACACACAGAACGAAACGCTCAGCGATCAGCGTTTTGCCACGGCCTCCAGAGTTCCTCCTGCTGCACACAAATACACAGAGACACTGAGACACCTACACACGCACACACAGAGACTAGCGAGAAGGGGGGAGACACTTGTACATGACAAATGGCTGGCTGACTGACTGCAAAAATAAAATAAAAAGAAAATGAAAGAAAAAAAGGAAAGCAAAATCAGAACGCGCGACACTCGACACTGGACCAGACAGTTAGACACCAATACTAACACACACTCAACACTCGACGGTTGACAGTAAAATAATTAATTATATATTTTAGCTTCAAGGCTGATCATCAACTCACACACACACATACACTTGACAAATTAAACACACAACAGCTGGAGCAAAAAAAAAAAAAGAGAGAAAAAATGAAATCGATCAAAAGTGAAAACTCTGTGCAAATACAAAAAACAAAAAAAAATACATCAAATCTATAAAATATTACTATAATTCAAGTAAAAAGTGCTGACAACAAATGCCATGTAACATATAATTATTTTGCAAATCAAAAGAAAAGAGAGAAACAAACTCAAAACGTTTGAAAGTGCGCGGTATATGGCCAATGGGTATGTACTTGATGTTGTAATGGAATATACGTCTATATGTCTGTTAAATTCATTTGGTGTTGTCATTGTTCTTGTTGTCGATGTTATTGTTGTTGATATTGCTGTCGTTCTACTTCTCTACTACTTACTACACACTTCTTATTGTTGTCGTTCTGCAAACATCACTCAAGATGATCATAAATGACAAGGCAATAGTGAGTGAGTATACTATCTAATATATCTTATAAAATATAACTAAAAATAAAGATTTAACTTAATACACACATTTTTTTGGTTAAAAGATCATTATGAACTTTCTTCTTAATTCTAAATAAATTTAAAATGGTTTTTTCGAACTGTGAAATATATGCCATATGGGTAAACTTATTTGATCTGTTTAAAATGTGTGTACCGAACAATTTCTACTGAATTGAAAGCTAAGAAAAGAACTCATCTCATGGTATTATAAATTTCTAAACATTCATTATGAAATAAACTATATTTTATTGGAAGTATATTAATGATTTCTATGAATTATAAGTTTCAAAAATTGTATTTTCATTGCAAAATCAAATATATTTTACTGAAAGTATATTTAATAGAGACTATTATTTTATAGATTTTTATAAATTTGTATTTAAACATTCTAAAGCTCACACACATTGAGTCTAAGAAATGAGAATCTAAAAAATAATATCAAATTAAATGTAAGAATCTATATTTCTGACATTAATTTTTCAAAATGTGTACACAAACTATAATATTTTATAAGCTGTAATATATAACGTTTAAGTTCAGTTTTCATGCTATCGTATGAAATGCTTATGAACTCAAGTGTCAGCATTGAAAATCCCCATAGAATGCTGGGATGCAAAACAGACTGCGAATAATTTTCCACTAAATAAATAAGTTAGGGAGCTGACTTGAGGGGGCTTTCGTGAGTTGCCAAATTTCACACACAAGTCCCTTGGAAAATGTATGGGTGTGTGTGGGAGTGCGATACACACACATACACTTAACAGTGAGCATCTCTCTGGACAGCATCGGCATCGTCGCTGTGTTGATGGCTGTGGGTGCTGTCGTAAAATCGAGTTCATCGTGAATTCGAAACGAGTATTCGCAGCAGGCAACCCTGTGAATCTCTGAGGCACAGAGGCAAAGGAAGCACACACACACACACACATACACACACACATACATAGAGACACATTCGTAGGGAGGCGAATGTCATGCGTCGTACGTGATGTCAAGGACCGCACCCAAAAATACGTTTTTGTTGTTGTCCATTCTCCTCGTTGCTGCTTCTGCTTCTGATGATGATGAGGATGTATTCGCAGTTGATGATTTGTCGTACTAGCAAAAGCTTTATCTTTTTTTTTTTACCTTTCTCCTTTTTGCTTTTTGCTTGCTGCACAAATGTGTGTACATCGGTGGCCATTAATGGCAGGTTTGTTGCCCGTTCTCTTCCTCGTTTCTCTTTCTCCTTCTCCTTTTGAGTGAGGTGTGTGCGCGTGGAAGGAAATGACATTTTTATGTGACTCTCGTTGCAGGTGCGACGTGCAACATTTTCGTTTCACTCGCGAACGTGCTTTGCATAAAAATCATAGCAAACTTGTTTGTTCTTTCATCGCTTTTCTTTTACTTTTTTCCCGTACTTCACTCGAGTCTTATTTATCTCTTACGCTTCGCTGGCGTTAAAAATTTGTTTGGCTGCAACTTTTGAACAGCGACTTCATTTGCCCTGCAGCAAAAGTTTTGCTGGTTTTATTTTTTTTTTTTGTTCTTGTGCACCGGAAAGTCATTTTCCTTTTATGCTGTCGAAAAAGAATTGAGGCTTTGAGCTTAAAGTTGAAGGCTGCCAAAAAGTTGTTCGGCTAACTTTTTTCGGTGAGCTCAACTTTTGGGCATTAAAAGTTGCCAAAGAGTTGATTAAGTGATGCATCATAGTTTTTAGTCGTAGTAGTAGTGAAATCATCAAAGAGAGACAACGACTATTTATGTACAAAATCGATCATGAAATTCTGCTTTAAGTGCTGCAGCTTCTTGCTTCACTAAATCGCTAACTAATTTCCACTTTAATTGCACAGCTAACGTGCATCCTGCGGCTGCTCAGTGTCCTTTACAGCAAATTAAACAGCAGCCAACAACACATATACAACCAAGTTTGTGAAGCTCATCAAGCTGAAAAGTAAAATCTATATAAAAAAAAAGGTGCTACGACCTCTAACACTTTCATCTTCTTTGCGAGTAAACAAACATTCTTGTCTTTTATTTTTTCCTTGCTTCGTTGTCGTTGTCGTTGTCTTTGTCTGAGGCAGTTTTTGTGAAGAGAGAGAGAGAAAGAGAGAGAAAAGAGCGTGGAAGCCATTGACATTAAAATCATGTTTAAGTGCTCATATGACAGCAATGCGACAGCGATGAGAACAACAACAACAGCAGCAACAGCAACAGCAACAACAACAGCTAATTGCCAACGATTGAGACAGCTTCGCCATGGGATATACGAGAACAGTGGAAGCTAGACACAGGACACCATTTGCATGTCTGTTCTGTGGTTGTGGCTGGGCGAGTGTGTCTGTGTGTGTGTGTGTGTGTGTCTCGTATGCTGTCTGCATCTGCCTCTGTATTTGTGTGTCTACATAAAAGCCACAAGAGAGCAGGCATAAACATTTCTATATCACAACAGCAGCCAGCAGAAAAGCAAGACTAAATTAACTTGGAGTACACTGACAGAAAAAAAAAAAAACAACTAAACAGTTTGAATCGTATAGAGAGAAATTGAGACTGAATAAGATGTAGTTATTATTATTTTACTGAAATAACGAATACAATTCCTTATCAATGAAATGAGGCAGATCAACTAACCCTTCAGGCTATTTTTAATATAAAATATCTAATCAAAATTATTGCTTCTAAAAGTCATGAGTTAAGCCTTCTTTGAATACAATTTGTGTAATAGATTGCTTATATCAACATAAGCTGAAGGCCTTCGCTGCCATTGCTTTACCAATAGCGTTAGTATTAATTTTAATTATAACTAACCTTTTAAATAATAAGACTCTTTATGATGTTGTACATCTACTTGAGCATGGATAAATTTGACAAATAGTTCTTAAGAGAAACAAATATTTGCTGAGATTTACTACAAACATTTTCAAATAGGAAAATTTCTTAAAGAAATGTTGTTATTGAACTAAGATATTTTTGTTTTTAAAGATCACCTTCTTAGTTAATAATAAGAGACTTCTTTTCACGATTTATATTGACAACAAAATAAGTAGTTTAAGATTTTTAAGTGACCCCGTTTGGTAGAATGTTTTGTTATAAAATATTTTTAATAATCGATCCTAAGCACTTTGATAATAATTTCTATTTAAATTTTCCTTTCCTTACCCAACACGTTTCAAATTCTGTCTAATGTATTAATAATAAAAATAAAAAAAAAATGTAGGTTTTAAATGTTAGATCCTATACAAAATTCTCCACATACTTGAATAGAAGACGCATATTTTTATTAACAAAATAATATTTTCGGTTGCATCATCTAAAATTTAATTTGATGAAATAAGAATTGTAGAATTTCTGCTTTGCTTGCTACTTTTTATACAATTAGAAGAGAAATCTTAATAGAAAATATCTAAATAAAAGTCGTAGCCACTTCTTATTAAACTAAGTGACTTAAGGTAATTATATAAAGAATATTTTCCATTTCATTATCAATTTCTCTCAGTGTTGCCCTTCAGTTATTTGCATATTTCTTATGCACACTTGGCTTCAATGTGGTTGTGTAGGTTTATGTGATGTGACGCGTCATTTGCTGACTCGAGATACTTTTAGCTTTCACATTATTTTTATCCTCCCCTCTTCGGCTCAAAGCAACTTTGAAAGCATTCAAGCATCCGCTGACAATCGATAAAAAGTCGACGGGCGGGCATGAGAAATTTAAATAGTAGCTACAATGTGTCGCATTAAAATCAATAGTGAGCAAAGGGAATCGCAGTTGCAGCAGCCTCAGCTGTTTGGCATGAGCCAAACAGAAGAGAACATTCAGAGTTCAGTCGACAGCTGCTGAAGTGATGCAATTTTTATGAACGCCCCTCAGAAATCGTTTGGCTTTTGTTAGCGCTGCATTCAATGTTGCCATTCAGTTTTCTATTTTCCCATTTTTTGGGCGCCAATTCGCTATAGCAAAGATTGAGAGAGAGCGAGAGAGAGAGAATCGAGTCAGTATTTCAGCCAAATGTGTGTCACGGGCCACGGCTTACGAGTTTTTCTCCACACACAGATAGGCGTCTCTCTGTCTCTCTATTCAATTGACAGTTGTTGGCTCGCCGATCAGCTGCTGTTGCTGCCGACAACAATGCACATTTATCCCATTGTCATGCAACCTCCCCCCAAAAAAAAAAAAAATGACGAGACCAAAGAAAAACCTTTGCCACAGCTGACTTTTCCGTCTGCAGTTTTTCCAGATGCGCCCTGATTTTGTGATTGCGCCTCGCAATTGATCGGCAAATAGCAGTTGTCGCTTTTCAATCCGCTATTTGAGTAGAGCACAATTGAAGCATTTCAACATAAGAATGTCTCTTAAATATAAGAGCTACAAATATATGGCATTGCGATCAAATAACAAAGAAGAAGATATTTATATTTAAATTTATATTATTACTATCATTTTTAATATTAATTAGTGTTTCATTTAGAGAAACAAGTAGTTGAAATTTGAAAGAATATATAAAAAATCTTTGAATAGATAGAAAAGCTAAGCATTCTTACAAATAAAGAGATTCATACTATCTAATATTTCTAGGCTGATAACAAAAGATAGAGTCGTTCTTTTCATTAAATATATCAGCTTATTTATAATATATTAATATATAAACAAAAAAAAAATACTATTTAGGAATTATGCGTGAGATCTTCATTGTTAATTATATGGTAGTAAATTCTCCACATAAATAGAAGACGAATATTTTTAATACAAGCCATATTAAAGAAATCAGCTTTTTGGTTATTTCAGATTCTTTCTAATGCAATACGAGTAATATACAAAATAAAATATGTACTTATATATTAGACGTATGATATACATTATGAATTAAAGCAAATTCTGTACTTACTTGAATAGAAGAAAAATATTTACAGCCACAGTGAAAAAATCTACAATATATTTTTGTTCGCATCATCTAAAATAAAACAAAATGCAAATTTTATTATATTACAGTAAATTTAGACTTAAAAAAGAAAGTTCATTTTAAGTATTACATTAAATTTCTTGAGTATGAGTAAATTTACTTGAAATTAATTTTTTAAAATATGTTTTGGCATCATTACTTTTCAGACTCTTTACTTTTGTAAAATGCAAGAAAGTCTTTAATCAGTTTTCTTTCATGTGTATTTAGATATTTATATAATTTTGCTTAAAGTCTTTAAATTATTATATCTCTTTTACGATCAAATGGCTTATATAAATTTCAAGCAAACCCCTTTCTGGCATAACATTTATATTGAGTCAACTTCCAAATTTGCATAACAAAAGAAAATAGAAACAATTTCAATAAAAACGCAGTATAATGACAGTGGCGAAGTTGACGAAACCATCAAGATCTTAAAGTCGCAGATGACATTCACCTTTTCCATGATGTTTTTGTTGACTTGACGAGGGAGAAAGCCAGCAAAAGAGTGAAAGAGGGAGAGCGAGAGGGAGAGGGAGGGAGAAATCAAAGTTCCATTGATAAAAACGCGCGCGCATAAACAGGATATAAAAATGCATTTGCAACGCCGCTGACGCCAGCAACAACAAAGCCAAAAGGGACACACAAACACTCGCACACGCACACACACAGTTGCACATAATCATAAAATCGGAAAGGATAACAATAACAAGGAGCAGCGGGCGCTCGATGCGTATGTCCTAAGCCAATGCACGTTCTGAATGAATCAAGCAGGCAAGCAGGCAGCTGCCTGGCAGGATAATTCAAAGGCTACTGCAAAACCGGATTTTGGGCGAGGGCGAGCGGGAAGGCAGCAGCATAAGAGGAAGTGAAAGAGGGAGAGGGAAAGGGAGAGTGCTGCTTGATCCTGTTACCGTGCTTGGGATCAACCCCTAAATAGGTGGGATCGTGGGACTACTTAAGGCTCTGGCCGGGATCAGAGTTTTGTATCGTTGCGCATTCAGCAATTCGGGCAGTTCGATCGCGGCACTCGCAAGGATCACACACAGGACCTCGCTCTCTCGACTCAATCGCCGACTCAAATCGTCAACAAAATAACGCAAAACGTAATACAAAATGTTGTTATTCGAAAAAGTGAAACCGGTTCGATGTTAAACTCTTGTGGTTCGGTTCGGTTGTTCTTCTTTTTGCGTGCTGGGTCATTGCCTCGCCTTCGAAAGGACCTCGCCTGCTTGAGGCGCGTTTAATTGCAAAAGATAGCAAAGGACATCAGCTGTTTTGCATCTCACACAAGTTAAACAAGTTCCAGTTGCGCATTGAAGAGACTGAGAGGACTTTAAGAACTGTTTTTCAGTGTTTCTTTCAGTGACGTCGTTTGGTACGTTTTTCTCCTGGTATCCACTGTAGGCCTCTATGTATTCTGACCATAAGGCACGCGGTGAATGCCAAGAGCGAACGAAACTCAACATATCAAAGCGAAAACAAACGACGATAAAAGTGTTGAAAAAAGAAAGAATAATAGATTATATAATGAAACTATTAAATAATTGAAGAAATTGCTAAAGTGGAAATATTGCAGAAAATTGGTGCAGTATAAATTATATAAGATGAAATATAAATATAACTCTGATTTAATAACATATAATATAAATAAGACATATTATTAAATGAACTATTTAGAAAATCTTTCCTTGGTAAGTAAATGTTTTAATATGAGACGATTTCAGTTCTAATGAAATATAAGTACCATAATATATATACCAAATTCAAAGACATGTTCATAAATCAAAGATTCTAATTGACAAACATTTTTCAATCCAGAAAGATTGTTTGTCAAGCTGTTGACAAAATATTAGGCAAAGATTGAGCGATGGGTTTTATTCTATATATTTCACATACTGAACTCTTCTGAAAACCTGCTGAAAGTTTCTTGTAATATAATGAGTATAGTCTCAACTCGAATGAGTTATTAACTAAAGCAAACTAAACTGCGGACTATAGCACAAGGAGAAAAATGCATTTCCTTTTCAGTAACTTAGTCCATAAAAATACATAATATAATATCAATCATAGAACTATGAATATTTACTTTGTATTATACCAAATGCCATATAATCTAAAAAATATTTCTTTTTCGAAGCATCAATATAAAGTTGTGTTTAAAGTGCGATTATCTTAAAAGGTAAAATTGCATATTGAAGAGGTTTTTATGTGAGGCAGCTGCAATCGCAAAGCTTATTATTAAAAATAGCTGAAATAACTTGTAGGATGCCAACTAAAATATGCCAATAAGCTGCAAAATGAGAAAGAGGAAGATGGAGATTATAATTTCTTCTTTGGTGGAAATTAATTTAACGTCAGCTACATGCAAAGCTCTTGCACAAATATGCATTAGCTGAGGCTTAGTGCAGCAGCAGCGACAGCAGCGAGTCGAAGGACGGGGAGAGGACGCCAAGAAAATGGCGTGCTTGACAACGAGGATTGAGATGAGTTGGAGGATGGAGATGAGGTTGTGGATGAAAATAAGGATGAGCACATGGCCAGCGGAAGCGGAAATGTGCCTCAGCTCTTCATCACCTCGTAAAGTAAAGAAATACGAGGAGAGAGAACGCGACAAACGCGTCGTTGCCAGGCAACCAACTAAGTTGACAAAGGCAAATTGTCGGAAAAGCTGAAGGCAACATAAAAAAAAAAAAAAAACTTACTAAGTAGAAAATTGCAATATGGAGAGAGCGACACAAGACAAGCACTATATTTGACGTTTATGTGAAAATTGCGCAAAAAATGCTGAAGCGAAAAGGTAAAAGGTGCGCCCAGAATTTAATATCTAAATATTTTAACAAGGCTAACAGGCAGAAATCTCTCTTAGCTAACAAAATGCATCTCGGCAAAAAACAACATGGAAAACACAACACAAATGAAAAGCAAATGCAAACATGGAGGGAAACTTGATGTTGACTCAAATATACCCTAGATAGGATAGAGTTTGCTTTGCTGAATGTTGAACAACTAAGAAATAGAAACACAACTGGCAGAGAAATTAAACATTCTTTTAAATGTGCCTAGTTAAATTAAACTACTCTTAATTCGTGGATAGATTGATAGCAGCATCGAGTAGTGATAAAATTTTAAATTTAAATAATACTTTTAAATTTTTATTTATAAAATCTTTTTAAATTCTTTAATAGAATATAATTGCTGTTAGTTTGTTAGTTTCATTTCAGGGATTGGTTAATCTGTTATCTTTATTCCGAGGATATTCCAATTAAAGAGTTTTCTTTTTTAACATTGTCAGAATGCTGCTTATTTGCTTGAGAACTTTGAGCTTCAAATACTACATGTTTAAAATATATTTAAAATTAACTTTAGTTTAGCCTTTTTCTTGTTGAACACTTTGAATACTTAGGCAAAATATATTGGCAACTAAGAACACAAACTGCAGAATATTTTTTTAAAGAAAATTAACTTTTTTTTAATTTTGAAGAGAAACAAATTCCGTTTCTTACTTTATTTTTGTGATTTTTATATTGAATTTTCAGACATTTTATGTAGTACAAAATTCTCAAATATGTTTATGGTTTACGAGATATATTCCGATGTTATCCAAATAAAATACAATATTTTTCGATTATAACGTTGACGAAATGTTCTTTCTCTTTTTAAACACATTAAATGAATACTTAGAAAAGATATATTGACAACTAAGTTTTAATACAAGTAAAGTCAATTCGTCTCTTTATTTTTTAAATTAAAATTTTCCGCTATTTTCTGCAGCACAAACTACTCGAATTTGTTTCTGCGCTTTACGAGGTATATGAAATGCAAAAATAATGTGCACATGTTTGGCAAAGTGCAGGGATTTAGCAGCGACACATGAGCCAGTTGGGCGCACAAGAGTGTGGGCGTGGCACGGTTGACAGCATTAGTTGCACTCACATCTGGCAGCAGTCACAGCGACTAAGCACAGCTTTTAGCATCACATACATATGTACATACATATATGTAAAAAATAAGTGTACATATGCAGAATTCAGCCGTGTACATAGTTTGTTCACTTTTTGTATAAATTTTTCGCTTCGTTTTCTTTTGCGCTTTTCTACGCGCCCAGCCTGAATTTGAGAGCTACATTGCGAGAGCAGAGAGCAGAGAGAGAGAGAGAAAGAGAGAGCCTTGGGGCGTTGTTGTTGCTGTTGCCGCTTTGGCATGCAAATTTGTTTGCATGAAAATGAAGGCAGTTGCTACGACTTTGCCTTTGCCTCCGTCTCAGCCTCCGCCTGCGTCTTTACCATTTTCTCTTAGGCAACGGGGCGTATGCGTTTCATTTCGCATATGCACACAAAATGTACAGAGCATTTCGCCTTGGGGGCATTCCTTTGAGTATGCGATGTGACCCAGCTTGGATTTTGGTGGCAATAAACGCAAAACTTAATAACTGTTCAATGGAGATTACTTGGGTAAAATCCAACAGAAGCAGAGAGAAGCTGCAGCAGAAGCAGAAGCAGAGGCAGAGGCAGAAGCAGAAGTAGAAGCCGAGCAACATTTGCACAACAATGTTTGCCTTTTTTCTTATGCAAATTTCACTCTCGCAACTTGCAACTCTCAAGTGCCTGTGGTTGCCACATCCTTTGCATATTTATGCCTCAAACGCGTGTGTGTGGGGGAGAGAAGAATTAATGGTGGGGGGGAGGGGAAGTGTGTGGTAGTGGAGGATAGCAAAAACATTTTGATTGGCATTTGCATAAGCAGTTCAATTGCAATTGCATGCGGTTTTCGTTTGCAGCCTTTCAAACATTTTCAAAGCATATGTGTAAGTATGTGTGTGTGTGTGGGCATTGAAATATGTCTATATCTATGCACACACACACATACATACAAGTATCCATATAGCTATATAGTTATTGCCGTTTATAAATACGACTGGCATCCTGGCTGGCGAGGAGGTCATTCGATTTGCTCATGCATGAAAATGTTCGCATTGCACTCATAAAAGCGGAAATTGAAAATATATAAATCTTGTACAAACACACAGACAGAGACACACACACAGTCACACACACATACACACACACTCTCACACATTGTCAGCCATTGTAAATTGCACTCATCGCAAGTTCTTTGTGCATCGTATGTCTGCTTCATAATTATACGACTGACAAAATCTGACATTATTTAATGAGAATCGTTATTCAACTGCAGATTGTTTTTACCGCCCACTTTTCACAGATGCGGTTAAATGTGCATTAAGCAAAAGCTGAAGTGACATTTATCCCACATCTCAATTAATTGTTCATGAGAAATATGCTTCGCAGCTTCAAAAGTGCCAAAATATGTATACGTATCATGAATTATTTGTTGTCAACACTATTGTTTGACTTTGTTGTGATTTTATATCAGCTGAAAGTTTCAAATAAACAGAAATTCAATGCGAATAGAAGGAATATTCTATAGAATTTAAAGAATAAAATATCAAGGAACATTTATTTCTGTGAAAATGATTTGAATAGTTTGGAAAATATGTTGGAAAACATTTTATCGGGAAATAAAATAACAAATAATAAACAACAAAATAATAAAATGTTGAAATTCAAAAGATATGCTTGCTACAGAATAGAAATTGTAATGCAGTAAACAAATGTTTGTAAAGAAAACATTTTTTACAATATTAAAAAAATATTATAATAGAGAAAGAAACCAAACAATGCAAAAAAAATATTGTTATAAATAAAGGTAGCTCGAAGTTTCAAATAAAGACAAATTCAACGTGAGTCGAACTTTTGTTTTAAATGCAGAAATATTACGAGTACTTTATGTCCTTTGAATAATTTTAATTGCAAAAATAATAACGGAAAATATTTTCTCGGAAAATCTAAAAATAACATGACAAGAATGTCAAAATTCCCAAGAAAATTTCTTACTTTTAACCATATGAGCATATTTTAATAATAAAGTTATTTGCATTAATATTAATTAATTTGATCTTGGGCATTAAATGTAAACCAAAAAATGTTTAACTTTTATTTAAATTGAAATTTTTTTTTGCCCACCTCATAAAAAAAGTAAAAATGTTTTATGCATTTGTAAAAGTTTGATTTTGTCCTCTTGCTAAACAATTTATCTTATTTAAAGAATATGTTGTACATCTTAATTCAATTTATAAACATCATAGTGACACTTAAAGAGCAGGTTGTTTTCACAGCTTTGAAAAACAATTTAATCTAAAAATAAACGCTGTTGTAAATTCACGATTCGAACATATCCATTACACATGGTGTAAATTGTAGTCGAACTTTTGCCTTTGGATAAATGTACTAAACAGCCAAACAGTAAGTGCGTAATCCATTTGAAGTGTGGATGAGGAGGGAGGGAGGCAAGTGAAATGGCGACTGGGGGATTGAGGCATACTAAAAATGCCAGCTAAGCGAAAGACTTGGAAAATATTAAGCACGAACACGAACATAAATCCCCGAGAGTTCAACTTTAGCTGGTCTCTAATACAAAATGTGTGAGATGTGGATGAGGATGAAGAGAAGGTTGGGCATCATTTCGTTCGTTCTCAGCTTTTGAAGGAGAGACCATCTGCAGCCGAGTTTTCCATTTTCGCAATAATAAATCTGTGCATGCAATGAAATGTAACACGAGATATTGAATTCAATGCTGAATTGCGACTGGGGGGAGAGTCAAACGAAACGGAGAAGAGGAAGTGGAGACGAAGCTGTCCGCGGGGTCGGGGTTAGGCCAAACCAGGCCAGTGTTGCTGTTCTGATAAAGAAAAGTGGCAGCAAATGCGGAAGAATAATGCGACAGCACGAACAACAGACAGCTTGGCTCTCTGTTTGGCTGACTCGCTGCCTCGCTTGCTGGCCAGGCTAGAGGGTGACGGGGGGGGTGTAAACAGAGCACGGCCAGGGGATGTATTACAATGGCAAAAAAAAAATATAGGCTGACACAGAATCTCAGTGTGTGTGTGTGTGTGTATGTGTGTGTGAGCGAGAGCGTGGGACACAGATACAGAAACAGAAACAGAAAGAGAGTGAGCGAAACAATTGAGACAATGCAACGCCCGCAACACGGAACAAGAACAATTGCAATGCGGCATCTAATATTTTATGCGTAAAAGCAACACAGATATGTACGTTCATAGCAGCGAGGGTCGTTCAATAAGTATGAGTTGGCAAAAAGCAACAAAAGCAATAAAAGTCATTGAATGAGTGAAGCACACAAAAAAACAAAATGAACTTTTTAACAGAAACGTTTAATTTATGAGAGAGCTTTTGAATATCCAATCAATATTTTGATTAATTTACAAAATTAATTAAAAACGAGAAAGAACGCTAGAGTCGAGCAAAACAGTGCGCTATTAATCTTAAAGTATACCAAATTAATATACCGCAAAAATACTAAACTATACCAAGGGCTATAATTGGTATATCAAATTAAACCAGACTGTCAGACAAAGAAATATAAATATAAGAAATTATAAAAACCTATCAATTTAAAAATAAATGTTTAAATCATACCTGATTAAAAGAATTGTTGGTATTTAACTAAAGCCAAGTAGAATTCATAAAAAATCTTCATAACATGAAACACAATCGATTGAATACATTAATTGAATTACTTCAATAAAGTTCTATAGATAATATAATGGCAGATTCATGGCTACTTTTCTATTTTTGTATTGCAAAAGTTTGGAGTACTAATAGTATTAATTGTTGTATAATAATAGTTCAGTGAATATAACCGTTTTTTTTTTTTTACAAAATATCTTATAGACAATGAGTAAAAGAATTTTCAGCATATAAATAAGTAAACGGAAAAATAATTTTCCAAAATCTACAAGTGCTTTAAACATTTAAAACACGAACAAATTCTATATTAAAGAGAGTATTATAATTTGAATGACATACCAAACATTTAATAATACAATGCAAGTAATAAATGAAAAATAAAATATATTTATTATAAAGGCATTAGTAAAGTATTCACAGCGTAGTATATAAATTAAATGAATAAATAGTCGAAAACTGTAGAGCATAAATGAGTTACAAAAATTGTTAACAACTTTGTTCTCACAACGACTTTAAGAAACTTTGTCGCTTGTGCTATCGATAAGACAACTTTACCACAAGAGATTTCGTTGCACTTAACTCGCAGCATATGCGCAGTTCAGTAGAACAAATAAAAGTTGCTCCTTAATAAGTTGTGGTAAGTAATTCGATGAACTGAATGTTGCGAGGGTATTTAAGCATCGTCACGTGCCGGTTGCCTGCCAGTTTTTCCTATGGTTTTCCTCTTGCATTTCTTGTAGATGTTGCAATTTTTCTTTCGTTCTTTTCGCTGCTGTTTTTTTGTTTTGTTTAACACGCTTGTGCAATTTTCCATTAAGGGAATTAGTTGGGAAACAACAAGAGCAACGGCGACTGCGACAGCGACAGCGACAAAATGGCACAGCATGCGAGTGTGTATATACTTGTAAGCAATACTGTAGACTGTGTGTGTGTGTAAGTGTATGTAGGTCTTCAGCGAGAATGTGCTGATTTATAGAAGGTGACAGTTGTGGGCACCGAATGATAACAAGCTTTTCTTCTCCTCCCCTCCTCCATCCCGTTTCCCTTGTTTTCTTTCGATCCATCACTTTGGTCTGTTGCCTCTTGCCTCTCTCAGAGCTCTTAGCTAAAATTCTATCAAATGTTGCTTGTCGGTTGGCGAAAACTGCCAGAGATTTTCTCTTTTAAGCGTCGTGAATTGCAATTGCCCCACGTCTGGTCTCTTCTTCTGTCGACTCTGTGTTGTAACAGCTGCAACTGATGTGCATGAAAAGTGGTTTTCCACCAAGCACAACCAAATACTAGAAAATACGCTGCAAAAGCTTCCCTCCTCCGTGTTCCTCACGACTCGAAAGGCAACGGCAAATTCGTCGCTTTCCTATAAATTAAAGTGTTGTCAGCATCTCGATGCCACATGTGGCAGCAGTTTGGGGCAACAGTTCACACTACTCAAATTTATTATATTTTTTTATTACGTCCTATGATTATTTTTGCCTATGCTTAAAGTGAGTTCAAGATTGTTCAAGACAAACTTCCAATAAAAAAGTTTGGATGTAACTTAAAAATTCTGATAATAGAAAATCTAAAATTTATTCAATAGAACTTTTATTCATCTATTTTAATTAAAGCAGTTAGTCAGTAATAAAGTTACAATTCAAACAACGTAACGCAGCCTTTAAGATATTCAACGAATGTCAAAAAATCTGAAATATTATATATCAAGCAAATGGAATTATTCTTCGTTAATTTAAATTGAAACAGTCAGTGAAAGAACCGAAAATGAAAAATAAAATTCATTGCACATAGAAAATTCTTCAAATATAAAATATCATTTGTATATACATTTCAGAATCAAAAATTTTAATTAACTTAACAACTTCAACAGTTTAATAACACACTGCAAGTTTACTCTATAGAATATTCAATGAAAGTAAAAAACACTAATATATTAAATATCATAAGAAAAAGAAATTCAATAAATGGAACTATTCTTCATTGATTTTAATTAAAATAGACAGTTCATGTATCAATTTCAACATTACTTCAATAACGAAGACAATTGTATGTCCATTACAAATGTTGTTTTATGCAATATTCAATAAAAGAACAATGAAAATTTACTTGAACATGTATTTCAATACAAGTTTATACAGTTTAATTAACCCAAGACTTCAATCATTATTTTAATACTCGTAATGAAGCCAATTTTATGTCTTCGATTTAATATTCAATTACATTTTGTATGTTGCCTCGATTTAATTAAATTTCCTTTATTACAATTTTTCCCAAGATGCAAGAACAATGTGGCTTAAAGCAATTCATATTTATGGTGTAATTAGTTTTACAACTGTAACTATTTCGAATAATGTGCCAAAGTATTTTCCAATCAATTTGACGAGTTTGGCAGGCAACTTGCGAAAATTTCATTGCGAAACTTTTGCAGCAGCCGCAGCAACAATCGAAACTAATTTGTTGTGTGTGTGTGTGTGTGTTAACGTGTAATAGATTTGATAAAATTGGCCAGAAAGGAAACAACAACAACAACAACAAGGACTGCGCTAAAGTTGCTGCTAAATGCATTTGACGGAAATTAAACAATTGCAATTTTATTAATTGGCTTTTCAGAAACACGCGCACGCACAGAGCATATACTCAATAATAAAAACGTTTTAAAACTCATTTAATTGAATTAAATTAGCGAACGCGACAAAAAGTGAAACTAAATGAATAAACAAAACCAACTCACTCGGAAGCAGCAGCAGCATACATGTATATGAGAAAACGCTTATATTGCAAAATATTTTATGGCTTTGTTTTTGTTGGTTTACATTTTGAACACGTTTTTCGGCACGCAACACGGCTGAAAAGTGCCTCAATTAAATTTGTTGCGGCCTAATGAGCCCGATAGGACATAACAACACGCTTTGCATCGCATCGCCTCGCCTCTTCTGTTTAGAGTTCCGCATCGATTGTGTGAGTTTTGGTGTGAGAGGAATAACAGGCAAAGCTAAATGGAAGCGAAACGCAACGAAAGCAAATGAAAAAGCATAGACAACGACCAAAAAACAAAAAAAAAAATAAAACTACAACAGTTGAGAGAAAACAAGTGGGAAAAATGCCAACGTTGCAGTTGAGTTTGAAGCAGAAAATAGAAAACAGAAACACAGCGAACAGAGAACAGAAAGCAGGACTCGGATCCGGATCCGGGCAGCCATGTTGATTTCATTTCATTTAGTGCCATTCATTTTGTCTTTGTCTCTCCCAAAGTATGCGCAAGTGTGTGTGTGTGTGTGTGTGAGTGTGTACGTGTTGTGGTTATTGCTGTTGTTGCCCAGCCAACGCGAACACATTTCGCGCAATGGCCGCCAACGCTTTGGCGTTTCCAATGGCGTCTGGCTGCCCATTAGTACAACACCACAGCAACACGAATAGCAACAACATCAACAACAACAACAACAACAACATAATAAGCGACAATCAATAAAAGAAGTCGAATATCAATATGCTCTAAGAAACTCAAATGATTGTTTTGACGTATTCTAAACGCAGCTTTTGTTTAGGTATTCATTTTATCTATGATTTTATTTTGGTCGAAAAATTTTAAAAAAGTTAGGAAAGTTTGTTAAGAAAATATGATTTAGTTTTGGTTGCAACATTTTATTAAAGTTAAGAAACTATACACATAAACCTACATACATACTAATAAAATAATAAAGAAAATTATGTTTTAATTTGCTTGAAACATTTTATTTAAGTTAAAAAAGTGTATTATCCTACAAAATAATAGTAAAATACTAAAAATAATGATATCATTTTGGAGAAACATTTTATTATAATTAAAATAAAGTATAGTAATAAAATACTTAAATTTACGATTTAATTTTGGTTGAACATTTTTATTAAAGTAAAAAGAGTGTATTAATCTAATAAATACTAATAATTTGCTAATAAAATAAAAAAAAAATTTTTTTTTTTCAATGTTGTTTTGTATATCTGATCTGTTTTAACAATATTCTTTTTAAGTTCGCAAAAAATTAAGCAAAATATGTAGTTACCAAATGTAATATTGAATTAATATTTTTCAGTAAAAAATGATTTTATCAACGAGCTCTCTTGTTAATTTATTAATATTGAAATACTATTTTAGAATATTTCATTGCATAACTTGATGTTTTTTTATACTTGTTGAATATATCTGTAATGTTAAAATGGAATATTGCAATATTTTTATTCGTGTCAACTTATGAAAACTATAGTCAACTTAATAAAATAACCTACTCAAAGAATTAAATCGTTCCTAATAATAAAATATTGTTTTGAAGTGAGTCTGCTTAATATTGCAATTTATCATTAATATAAAGTTGTAAATTAAATTCATAATTTTTGTTAAGAATGTTTTGCAATTTCTAAAAGATGTTGAAATAATCTGAATTTAAAATATTTTCTCGACTTATATCAACTATACAGAACTATGATATATGTATATAAGTAATCAGTTTAAATGTATTGTATAACTTTTTGCACAACCTGACTTTGATATAATTTCATCGCTTATACAATAATGGATAATAAACCATATTATCAACCATTTATTCCCTGCCGGGCAAACTGCCTCAACAAGCGTCTATTCCCTGCCCATGGCAGTGTAAACCTCACGCTAGTAAGCTGCAAACGTGTTGCGAGAGGTTGGCCTAGACCTGGTCAAAAGGTGAATAGATAGCTAGATAGATATGTAGATATACCCTATATGGATGGATGTATGGATGGAGTGCGCTGGGAAAACGTGCAGTGAACTGTAGCAAAGACAACAAACATCAGTTGGCCAAGTTTCTTTGTTCTTGTTGTTGCTGTTGTTGTTGTTGTTGTTGTTGCCTAACGACAAATCGAAAATAACAACAGGCCAACAGGCAAACATCAAATATGGCGGCGACGTTGGCGACACACTCAAGGGAGAGAAAGAGTCTTCCAACTCGCACAGCAAAAGCAGATATCGCTTCAGTTGCAAGGTTCTTTCTGTCTGTGTGTGTGTGTGTGTTGTCTCCAGTTCCCCAAACGCATAAAATGCCCAAAACAGCAGCTCACTCAGGAGTGGAGTTCACAGTTAAACTCCCACCTCCTCCTCCTCCTTCTCCTTCCACCTCTGTCCATTTCTCCATCTCCCAGCAGTGCATAACACTCTCTGGAGTTGTTGTAAAAGACCGGCAAAAAGCAGCAACCGGTAAAATCGAATGTTCACTTTGCACACACACACACTCACATTCGTTTGCTCTCTCTCTTTCACTGTCTCTGTCTCACTCTGTGTGGCTGATTTACTCCCACGCTTACACACACATACATATATAATGTTTGAAATTTTGCACACATTTACAATAATTGTAAATGTGTTGAAAATCGTTTGCACAACTCTGAGCAACAAACACAACCCAACAATGTGTGTGTGTGTGTGTGTGTGTGTGTGTGTGTGTGTGTGTGTGTGTGTGTGTGTGTGTGTGTGTGGGCAAGTGTGTGTGTATCTCAATGCTTGCTCATTTGTTAAGGGGAAATGGCCTTTGTCTGTCTCACTGAGAGCGTGTGTACGCCTCTCTCTCTCTCTCTTTCTCTGTGTTTGTGTGTGTGTGCGTGTGAGTCCCGGTTGTGAGCGCAGCCATGTTTTTTTTCACAGCGAGCTTCAAGGCGCAAGCGTCAGAACATACACTGCGCAAATTCAGACGCATTTTGAGTTGCCATATCAGTAAGTTTATAAAAATGATCCTCACTTAATGTAAATATAAAAAGGGAAAATTTTAAATTGGTAATTTCATCATTTTAAAAAACCAAATAAAAAAATCTTTTTAAAAATTTATAAAATTATCATAACTTAACTTAAATAGGTATTCAGACAAATTTTAAATAGTTTCATAATTTTTAAAATTAACTATATAACTCTTTATTCTATATTTGGTGTCCTCACATTATATTAAAATTATATTTTGTTAAAAGTAGCGTAAAATTCCTTTAAATATGTATGTTATGTAATATTAATCAATATAATAATTCAAATTCAAACATTCTTTGTATCTATTTAAAAGATGAGAGAAACAAATAATTTTTTTTCGGTTTTGAAAATTTAATAATGATTTTTTTGATCATATTTGAAAATTTGTGTTTATAAGTTACTCAAAACTCTAACAAATCCAAATATTCAGAATAAATTTCTTCAAATTAATTGGCAAGCTTTTAACTTAAATATAATCAAGTTTCTTAAGTCTCCCAATTATGTCGTATTATTAAAAATATGTTTCTGATTATCAGTGAGCTAACGAAAGTTTTCTTTAAACTTTTGCACAATATGTTCGTTTTGCCATCCGGAGAATATTCTTAATTTTGTGTAAACTTTTGTAGATTATCAAAGTTTGCCTCTAAACTTGAACGGTCTTAAAGTTCGCTCTTTGCCAGTTGTGAGTTTGAGTTGTCAGTTTGGTTCGGCTGTCAGCATTGTATGGCAAAGCTATCAAAATATAATAAGTATTGGAGTAGGTTAGATGAGGGTTTGCACCCAGTTATGGCTAAGTGCTGAAGAGATCTCCTTTATGCATTTGAAATGCAGTCATTACTGCTAACCACATTAGTGATTCTAGCCCACTTGCCCCGCCCATTGCGCCCACTCGTTGCACCCACTCGTTGCGCGTTGAGTGTAGTTTTCCGGACAGTCTGCCAAACAAACATGGAAGCAAAACTAAAATCCAAGCTGGGCCAAGCACAAGGCACTTGAGACTCGCTCGGCAAAGGCCTCAAGGGAGCTGCTGCTGCTGGCCTTGTGGCTGCCGTGGAGCCACCTGACAACGCATCTGTGCGGCGAGCTGTGCATGGCAACCGCTTTTATAGTCGGCCCCACACTCAGGCAGTGAGGATTTTAGCTGCGCACAACATGGCGTATGAGCAACGACGGACACAAGCACGAACAGATACGATGCAAACACACCAACATACATGCGAGGAGTTCGCTTCCAGATATTGCCATAGCAACCTTGACTACCTGTGCTCATGCCCCGCCAGCTTAACCTCACTCACACACTCAGTGGAAAAAAGGGAGGCGCAGCATCCTTGTTGCCGTTGGCTTGACGACGGCTTTAGCTTTGGCTTCGGCTTCAGCTTCAGAGCTTCAGCCATCGCCATCGGTTTTGCCTTTGTACAGTTTTCGGGCGCAGACTTTTGGTTTTAATGGATCGATGACTCTTTGTAGCCAAAAACGTTGGCCCAAACGAACATCGTCATCATCATCATCATCATCGTGCTCCAACTTTTTGCCATTGCGACCGCCACATTCGAGCAATTCTTTTTTTTTTTTTTTGGGTTTATTTTTTGGGGCACCCTTTTTCTCCCTTAGCTTAGCCGCAACTTTTCCTGTGGCAGAAAAGTTTTTGCCTTTTCTGGCATGTGCCATGAAAAAATGTTTTCATATGTGGGAGTCATCGTCATTGCAAGCGAAGTGCGACTATATAGAGACCTCATATAGCCATCAACACACACACACACCCACACACACTCAGGCACAACCACGCGTATGTGTCATGCATATTTTTATGCTTTTTTTTGTTGTTGTTGGGGGCACAGGTGAGGTGACAAGCGTTGTGCTGATTAGATTTTAGGCTTGCAAAATGCCAAGATGCGGTCAGGAAAGGTTTTCTGTGGTTCTTCGCTTCAATTTTCTTGTCTTTATAGGTTAACTTAACTGACTTCTGGCTGTCTTTTTTCATTTTAAAGTGCAATCAAGATGAGGAAATTTTCAACTTTTATTTGTAGCAAAATGTGTTCTCTGTGCGCTTCTTAAGCCATATTCACAAAGCACAACTGAAATAACGAATGCCGTGAGATACTCATGACAAATAGCAAACACACACACACACACACACGCATTTATTTATTCGCTAACAAACAATTTGCACTCGAGCGAATGCAAATAAAATACACTTTTCAATGGAAATTGATTTATTTATACTCGGTTTGCCAGCCAGCACAACAATTCAAGCACACAAACAAATAAATAAGATGCATTTCAAAGTGATGAACTCGCGAGTATCCTGCAGATACATTAATGTATCTATCAAGGAAATTATGATTCAATCATTAATCAATTTTATAAATGCAAAGTTCATTTGATTCGTGAAATAAGTATTTGATTTTTAAGAACATTCAATCGTCCAATACTTCCACGTATCTTAAGCATATTTTACAGGGAATTCGCATACAAAAGCAGCTTCAGCTTCAGCTGTTGTTGCTGCTCCTAAGTACTTGAAATGTTCGCATTGGTTGCCTAGATACTTAGATAACTGGCTGCTGGCTTCAATTGCATTGGCAAACAGAAACAAGTTCTGTACACATGGCCAGCTTATAGTTTCTCTTTATTGCAAAAATATTTGTTTAGCAAGTTTGTTCATATTTGTTGTTTTTTTGCTCTGGTGTTGTTTGATCTATAGAAAAAGCATTTTTAATGTGTGCAAATAAAATGAATTATGCTCAATGGCAGGTGGTCGTCGCATCCAACGCATTTCATTCGCCAGTTTGTTATGAATAGCGTTTCAGAATTGGAATTTTACGGCACTCGATGCGAGAGAGGAGCGGAACAGGACACAACGACTTAATCAAATTTCCAAATATTGTCATGAATTGTATCCATAAATTTTACCTTAAATGCTTTGGGCAAATGAAAAAAACAAAGCAAATGTTTTTGAATTTATTTGTAATGCATTCATTTGCACTTTGTTACATTTTAATTGCTTTAAAAATGGTATATCGAACTTTATTTGCAGTAAATTTGAAGAATTTATAAACAAAATAAAGCATGAATTGAATTAAAGTTATATCAGTGTTTTTATAAGTGTCTGTTGTGACTAACTAACAGGCACAACTAAGAAACCGCAGACCAAAAAGTATCAAGGTGGGTTTTTAAATATTTTCACTTAAAATAAAGAGAATTAATAATTTAAATAATCGTTTAAAATACTCCGATTGCAAATAATGAAAGAATTTGACCATGCAATAAAGCTGAGTATTCGAATGTTTTGACTCTATCTATAAAATAAAGATAATTAATAATTAAAATAAGTGTTTAAAATGCTGTCCATGCAAATTTTTAGATATTGCAATTTAGATTAACATTATAATTTATAGAACATAGAATATATAGGTCATTTGTACTAACACTAAAAATTATTCGGTTATAAAAATCGCAAAATAATTTGAATTTTTCACCTCACTAAATATTTAAACAGATCTTTTAAATTTGTGCCATATATTAATTTAAACCAAACTAATAATTACTATAAATACAATTTATGTTATTAATAAAAATGGTCATAAAATATGAAATTTAATAAAATATTCAATTAAGGCTTTAAACAACAATACAGTTGGAATGACACAGCCAAGAGATTAGCCAGCAATTGAAATCTGTAATAAAAATAAACTTTTTGCCATTGACAACTTTGCGAGTTGACTTTGGCATTTGCCAAAAGCATTTTTGATAACACTATAAGCCCATTACAGGGGACGTCAAATTAAATTTTTGGCCAAAAACTCTGGCAGCTAAAATAGGCGCCTGCATAGCAAGCATACCAAGGGGAGACCGACGATCCGAGCAGCTTAAACCAAAGCCCCGAGTGCTGAGTAACTTTTGACAAGCCCCAACACACACACACACATAGATATATTATACATACTAGGCAACTAAAAGCGCCAATTGACGACAAAATTTCAATTTGTCTAACGAGTTGGCGGGCAAAGTTTTTGCACATACGGTTTAGCCCACATGAAAGCAAGCAGCTGGGCTTGGGCTGCACAGCTACAATCAAAGCCATCAAATGCATAAAGGCTTAGTGGCAACTTTGTCAACCAGCCACGCCCACACACACACACACATACACACACACACAAGCAACCCCTTTTTGCTGCCCGATCTTCAGTCTCCGGTGTGTTGCACTAATGGAAAACAATTTTCATGCGCTGAATTTTGTGTGCGCTAATGAAGTGATGCTAGACGACATCAGCAGCACCAATAGTAACAGAACCAACAACAGCAACAACAAGAGCAACCACAGCAACGTCAGCAACGTCAGCTACAACAACAATTATGACAGCAGAAGCAACACAAATGAAGCCGCCAGGCTATTAAAAAACTTTTAAAGGCTTCAGTTATTAATTTCCATGGTTGCAATTCTCGCTTCTTTCCCTTTATTGTTGTTGTTTTATTTTGTGTGTTGCTATTGTTGGGTGGAGCGAGCTGTCAGAGCCATTCCATACCATATTAAATTGGCTTAATTCGCAGAAAATGGCAACGCTGCTGCTGCAGCAAAATATACAAGCAGCAACAACAACTCCAACATCGGCAATCATCATCGAAATCATCGTAATCATGATGAGCTGACAAGCAGAGTCCCTTTTGTTGTCCACGGCAACAACAGCAGCAATATAAAACATATAAGAATGTTAGAGTAGTGAAGTAAACGAAGAGGAAATACCCTGTTAAAAAGTAGCTTATATTTCGAGTTATTATTATCAAAATAGAATAGAAAAAAACATATTTAATATCGTTATATTGTATTATGAAAAGAGAATACAAAGATAACTTCACAATAAAGCTAAGAATAACAACATTAAAAAATATTGTATTGAAATGAAACTTTTCTATTTTGTTCAAGGTTTGATTTGTATAAAGATAAACAATTATGTTTATAACATTGCATGATTATTGTTATTGCAGTTCGAATTGTTTGCTCCACTTTATGTGTTAGTTCAAGCTTGAGCAAACCCATTTTGTTTTCATATTTATTGGGTGTAGAAGGGGAGAATACAACAAATACCTCTTAAGTATGTGGAGAATGTTGAGAAAACTTTTGCAAATGAATAATCCACAATTGTGCGCAGCACAAATTGCAATTGTTGCTTGCAGCTGCTAGTCAAGAAGTGAAATCTGAATAGCAATAGGAAATGGTGATGATAAAACGACAATTGAATACGCTATGGGCAATTGAAGTAAAAGTTTGAAAAAGAAATTGTAGATGCACTTTATAAATTCGAAAGTTAATCGATGACTTAAATTATACATCATAATTTTGAATGCTTTTGAAGAAGTGTATAATATAATAATTTGGAGAACTCTCTCAAATGCAGAGTATTTGCAGAATGAATGTTATTGTTTTTGCCACCGACATGCTCAAGTGGAAAAAAGCATTGCGCATACGCCCGAGTGCACTTGGTAATAATAATTTGAGCTGCCTGCTGACAGTCAGGTAGTAGAAGTAGTAGCTTAAACACAAAATGGACAGACGGCAAAGGACATCACAAAGCAGAAAAGCAACAAGCAGAACACAGCAAAGCAAAGCAGAGGAGAGAAAAGAAATAGAATTGAAATGGATGACAGAGGGAGTGAGAGAGATAGAGAGAGAGAGAGAGAGAGAGAGAGGGAGATGTGAGAGCTGAACTAAAGTCAAAGAAGCTGGCAGGAAGTTAGGTGCATTTCATCAGCATGTGGCTCTGTGGGTCGACATAAATCACCAATGGCCAAACAAGTGATAGCCCATCACACGCACACACGCACACGCACACGCACACACACACACACATACGTGTAAGCTGATGGCATGGCAACTGCAAGATAGAAGATATATGAACGCCATTGTTGAGTGACTGCTGCTAAGCCAGATTGTTGCCAAGGTGTGGTCAGACTTTGGTTTTCTATAACCCACGCAACAGCAACAGCATCAACAGCAACAGCAGCAATCAATAAATAAAGACACGGAAGGGAAATGGATATGCAAATCCTTAGTACAGTTGTGCCTGTTTAAGCCTTTGTAATCGATCACAAACTGCGGCTGTTGCTGCTGCTGCTGCTTTAGTTATCTCTCCTTTTGTTTGTTAATATATTGTGCCAAACAATACGATGCGATATCATGCAGCCGCACTTGCTTAGCTTATGAATTAATTTCGCAGCTGTATTGCGACAATAGTTTGGTTTTGCCTATTGACATTGTCATCCTCTGCACAAAATCTTCGCCTTTGTTTTGACATCCAGCAAATAACTTGCAATTAAACAGAGGCAAATATTTGTCAAACAATGCGGCACGAGTAAGGATTCTCAGCAGACGACATTAATGCAAATTGGAGACTAGAAAGAGAGATTATCAATTGTACACAGAAAGAAATAAAGTGCTAAGATAAAGAATAAAATCTTTAAACAGGATTGAACCAAGAATGTTTATTCTAATATCGAGATCGAAAATCTAAAAAATCGAATCTTGTTTCAATAATGTTATCTTTAAATTTAACCTGAACATCTTAAATCCAGATCAAAGAATCTTAAATTTAGATTGTTTAAACTCAAACAAACAATAATTCCAAGAACAACATATTTTGTTTTTAGATCGAAAAAATTGTAAATCAAGATTTGCAGTCAACTTTTCAATCTAGTATAAAACATTCTAATATAAAGATTTTAATCTTTAAATAAGATGTTTTTAATCTTGAAATGCAAATTTAGTACTAAAATCTTGATTTAAAATTGTTACTGCCTCAAAATCTTAATCTTAAATCAAGTTTTTTCAATATATATATTTTTCGCGATGTGTATAGAATAAATCTACTTAAATTCGGTTTCATTTTACAAATTAAATACAATTTCAATTGCACAAAATTTGATATCTTCAATGTTGCATAAAGAATGACAAACTTCTTCACTTCCACTGACAGATTGCAGCTGTTTGTGTTGTTTGTCCAAATTGCCAATTTGTATGTTTTTTTATTTTGTTTTTGTTTTTGTTTCGTTCACAAACTTTTGCAATATGAAATGCATTAAAGTAAAGTTACTCGGGGGGCAATAGTGGAAGTGGAAGTCAAAGTGAAACTTTATATATGGGGCACACAAATGTTGCAATTGAAATCAAAAATCATAAAATTAAATGCCTGGCAGAGAAAAGTGTACGCGAAACGAAAATACAATTTCAAATTTTATTACACTTTCAATTCTGTCAATTTGTGCACGCTGCGGCAGCTGCGTTGACAGAGTCAGAGAGAAAAGTCAGAGAGACAGAGAGAGAGAGAGAGAACGAGCGAGAACTGAATATCATATCGTAAAATGGAAATGAAATTAAATGCTGAACATTATTTATGACGCTGTGCATATCAAATAGCAACGGCAGCAGCCCAACGCGATCCCGAATCAAACACCCCGCCACCCTTCATGCACCCCTTTTGAGACTGCTCTGGTCTGCTTTGGTCTCTGGCCTGGCCGACTGTCTACCTTGCAGATGCACAGCTACAGATACGCCGGATACGTGCAAGGATTTTGTGGAATTTATTATTGTTTTCCATTTACATTCGGCACATTCAACTTTGTACGCTGCTTTTTTTTATTTTGTTTTTGTTGCTTTGCTTTCGTTCACTATTATTTGTATCTAATTTGCATATCGCCGTCGACATCCTCGTAGAGCGCATCCTGACATGCGCCGCCATCGCCATCGCCATCGTTACCATCCGTTATCGCCGAGTGCCTTTGTTTGCCCGTTGTCCTGACAACCGCTGGCAAATTTGTTGCCTTCCCTTTAGCTGCATTCACATAATCGGGCGTGCCTGACATTGAGCTACCCTGTAAAGCGCATCACATCGCTGTCATCTCTGTGCTCTGTGCATCTGGTTCACTGCATCGACTTAACTTTAGCATCGCCGTGACGTCGTCGTTGCTCATCACCTCATCGCCCATTCCTATTCCATTTCCCTCCCTCCTCCTTCCCGTTTGTGTTGCCGGCACGACTTCATTCAAAGTTTATTCGGCAACTTGAAGTGCAAAGTTAAGTCAACTTGCCTTGCAGCAAGCGCGCGCACAAAATGCCATTTCCGTTTCCGGCAACTTTTGCCAAGAACAAAAGCGTAGCAAAAAAAATTCACAAAACTCATACATATACAACGAAATTTGACTTCATAATTCGCAGGTCGCATTTGTGATACCCTTTCAAAGGGAATGGGTATCAAGAGTTACACCTTTTAAATCAATCAATCAATGCTGAAGCGAATTTTATGATACATTCATCATGCCAAATATGACACACAACAACAACAAAATATCAATAATAGAAGAAAATTCACAAGTGCATCCAAAAATTGTTTAAAGAATTTAAAAAAAGTAAGAATTGAAATAAAAAAGTAAAACAAGTGAGAAAGCTACAATAGAGTGTGCTAGACTGTAAGATACGCGCTATTTATTCTCCATAAAACAAGATTTTAAAAATATACCACAAAAATACAAATATACATAACATATATCGAAGCCTGTACTTTGTATATCGATATTGTAATACATACATTCAAAATATACCACAGAGTATAAAATATACCAGATTATATACTTTATAGGTTCCTTCTGCGTATTACATAGATTTACTACCTATTTTAAGCCCCAAATTACATACATATATGATAATAAATGTCCAATGCAGCAATCAATTAAATCTCTTATACAGTTGAAAAATATGATGGCATCATAAAAATACATTCAAATATCTGCAAGCAAATGGTAGTTATTTTCAAAAAGACAATTTTAAACGAATGCTTAATATGAAAATGAATTAGTAATAAATTGGTTCAATCAAGTGATTAAGTTTTGTACTTAAATATATGAACTATGTTATAATATTAAATTTATTAAAATAAATGAAATATATTTGATAAGATGCACTGTCCAATATATCATCCTTACCAAGTAAAAACGAACATTTATATGTATTAGCTGAGCATTTTGGTATTATGTTATATAAATTTAAAGGCTGCTAATTAGTCGCCTCCAAAAACATTAGGAAAAGTGCTCAGTTTAGATTTATGACTCAATTAATCATTGAATGTGGCAGGCACAATGAAAAATTGTGCATATCCTTTGCAAGAAGTATGCTAAAAGTGGAGACAAAGCACAAAAGAGAGAGGGAGAGAGAGAGAGAGCGAGAGAGATAGAGGAAAGTGTCAGGCATCGTACTGCTGTTGCATAAATTCTGAGTCAAATAATATTTGTGCTTGCTGTGGAGCTCATTAGTAGCTGGCAACAACAGAAACGAAGACGACGCAAAAGTCCAAAAGGCAGATGAGAACCGGAAATAACCCATACTCCCACATATGAGCGGAAACAAGTTGTGTGTGTTGGTGTTGGATTAAGCGCACTTTAATCAAGCACCAGAGCAATCTTCTCTCCTTTCCTCTCTCTCTCTCTCTCTCTCTCTCTCTTCCACCTGTTGTAGCTCTGGAGGCTGACTTATGATTTCACGAAAAAGTTGCCAAGCTACATAAATTAAATTACAAGTTCTGAGTGTGCGTGTGTGTCTGTGTGTGTGTGTGAAAGTCGTAGTATTCTTTCCAGCTGCCTCTTGTGGTTGACATTCATTTGTGCAAATTTATGTTAATTAGAATTGAATTTCGAAGCATGCAAAGTTGCCTCGTCTTCAAAATGCTGCACACAGCACCCAAGTTGTTCTTGTTGTTCTTGTTGTTGGCAGTACTTCCTCGTTTGATTCAATTTATTTGGTGCTGTCAGTGAAAGAGAAAGAAGAAGAAGAAGAAGATGGAGAAGACGTAGAAGTAGCTTCTTCTGCCGTCCGCCATTTTCACAACTTGTTTGCCTCGCAAATATTCTGTTGTTGCCCCCTCGAATTGAGTTCAGTTCAGTTCTGTTGGCGTCATGTCCTTCTCCATTTGTGGACCTGTCAGAAAGTTTGCCAGCCAGCGAGAGAGAGAGTTTTGTGTGTTTTGCGGTTTTTCGGGTAATGATTTGTGGAATTTCTTTATTGAAAATATTGCCCACCCTCCACAACTCACTGACGACTCTGCAATTCATTGTTTAATTTCGCCTTTGTGCCCAAAAATATAAATCTATATTATTGCCATTATTGTTTGTGCTTTGCTTTGATTTGCTTTGCTCGTTTTGAGCATTTATTACTTTTTGGAATTCCATTGGTTATTACGATTTAATTTCGCAAATCAATCAAATTATTTTTGCTTTGAGTGACAAGCCTAGTTGAACTTTTGAGAGCAGAGCATTAATTAAATTCAATTGAACATATCCAAATTTCCATAATTAGAACTTTGCCAAAATTGAATTGAAATATCAATTTAAATTATACGAGTAATGTCATAATCTAATACAATTTTAAATCAGTTACATTTCTCCGTTGAAGTTTGCCAACAATTTAACCTCATTTAAAGAGCTCACCTAGTTGCAGTTGTGCAACTTGTGTATAATATTATATATAGCATAGTGAATAACCTGTTTAGCATTTATTTAGCCTTGCAAATGCTTTGCCAAGTTGCTGGGCAAGAAGTTCTCGTTAGGATTTGCTCCTCGTTAATGTGCGCACTTCCCGCTCTAATTTGCTGCATATTCTAAAATGCAAATGCAACATTTTCATATACACACACATATATTTCTGTTTTTTTCTCCTCACTCCCTCATCTGACCAACGAAAATGTAAACAAGTAAGAAAGTTACAGTCGAGTGTGCTCGACTTTGAGATACCCGCTACCCATTTTTAATAAAGGCAAAATATTGCGGTATCATTTTCAAAATATACCGAAAATACTAAAAAAAAATACTAAAAATATACCAAATGATTTGTTTGGTATATCGATAAAGTACACCATTCAAAATATACCATAGACGGCACAATGTACCAGATTGTCGGCCAAAGCAAAGCCCATACAAAAGTATTTCTTTAATAACTTCCACAATTTTTATCTGATCGCAACAAAATTTTCAGGAATCATAACTACTATAGTAATTGTTATATTTACCAAAATTCGTAACTCTAGCTTTAAAATTAGGTTTGTTATTCGATTTTTTTGATTTGCAGGGGCGGAAGTGGGCGTGGCAAAAATTTGAAACAAACTTGATCTGCGTGCAAACATAACAAATGCTGTCGAAAAAAAATTATAGCTCTATCTCTTATAGTCTCTGAGATCCAGTGTTTCATACGGACGGACGGACAGACACACAGACACACAGACACACAGACGGACAGACGGACATGGCTATATCGTCTCGGCTGTTGATGCTGATCAAGAATATATATACTTTATAGGGTCGGAGATGCCTCCTTCTACCTGTTACATACATTTCCTGCCGGCACAAAGTTATAATACCCTTCTACCCTATGGGTAGCGGGTATAAAAAGATGAAATGTATAATCACTCGGTTTTCGCTCCACTTTGCTGTGCAGCTGATTTTTGCGTTGCAAACAAACTGTCTGTATAAAATTGTGCAAAAATAAAATGAAACTGAAAAAACTACACAGCACACAGAAAATGAAGGAAAAATAAAATATATTATATGAAGGAGGGGAAAAACGCAGCTCTCGCTCGCTTGTGCGCATAATTTTCCTGAATGCCGGACCTGCAGGAAACGGCAGCTATTAGCATTTGACTGCTTCACTGATGATGTTAACGATGTCAGCTTCCCTTCCCCTTTCCCTTTGCTCTTATTCTCTTACTCTCCCAAATAAAACTTGAACTCAAACAGAGTCGAGTCCTGGGCACCAAAAATAACCCAAAAACCGTTGTAAGCACATAAAGTTTCCACGTCCGTGGATGGACAAAGACATCGCTCTCTCTCCTTTCTCGCTGCTCACTGCTCGACAGTCAGCATTTATTATTGCACATTTCGTTCGCTCGACTGCACAATAAAAACCAGCAAAAGAACACTTTTTTTTTTTATTTATTTGCAGCTTACCGAATATTCACATATCCTAACAAAAATGGGAATTGCAATAAAAACATATATGTACATATATGAGCATATACTCGAACATATGCAAATAAATATGCATTTAATTCAAACAGAAAATGGATTGATATTAAAAGTTCGTAAAGCGCATTTCATATTTATTTTCTTTGACATTCAAAAGGAAATTTTAATTAAGTGAAAGGTTGCCAATGCACAGACAAATAAAACTGAAGAAAAATAAAAAAAAAGTAAATCTGTCTCTTTCATTGCTAAAACAAAACGAAAAAAGAAACAATTTCTTTGCACCATCGAATAGAAAATGGAACAAATTGATATTCGAATCAAATAATTCGATGGCAAAAAGGTTTGAGTTTATGAATATTTTGTTGTATTGAGAAATGGAAATAATTGAAGGGGAAAATCAAATCAATATTATCAATCTCCACATCTCAACAAATAAATTTGCCATTTTTCTGAAATAAAGTAATAAAAGTATAATTTTTATAGTATACAAACTGAAATAAATTCCAAAATACACAAAGTTCACAAAAGACTATTTGTATATTTAAAAATGCGAATCTTTTAAAATTCAAATCAAATTATACAATTTAATGAGGCACAAAAATCTTCTAACGAATGACAATTATAAAAAAACCTTTGTATTGTTTTATATAAATAAAATACTAAATATTTCCATAAAACAATACAAAGGTTGTTTTTTAATTTATATAAATAAAATACTATTTTTTCCAAAAAACAATACAAAAAAAAAATGCTTTATTTTCATTCGTTAGAAGATTATATGTGTCACTTTAAATTTTATAATTTAATGTGACTTAAATTTATTATACTATAAATATCAAACAAATCCCTAAGGACTAATGTATTTTGTGGCAATTATTTAAAAAGGAAATTCAAATTTTTGTTTTTTAATTCAAATAATAATTTATCAAATAATATTTTCAATGTTTAATATGAAAATAAAACAAAGTATTGCGACGAATAATAAAATATTGAAATATACGATAGTGAATTCAAATATATTTTATGTTATCTTTAAAATACGAATAATTTATTGCGAAATTTATTTGAAATATTTTATTATTACACACAGAATTCCCTCTCTTGAATCCTCCACCCTCGTCAAAGTTAGATAAATAAAGTTATGAATATGTCTAAAACGTTGACTGTGTTATTTGGAAGTGCAGCTAGATTATTTGATGTACAAATGCAGACGTGACTAAGAAAACTAGCCCGAAGCCTTGGCAGATGGAGAGTATAGTATTGTATATAGTATAGTTCAGGAGTGGAAGTTGAATAGCCTGACGCATGCAATAATGATTAACACCCGAGGCGGAAGGGAAATGTGCACGTAAGCGGATACAATCAAAATTCCATTTAGAAAATGCTGAGAAACGCACAATCAGTCATTAACATTGGTGCAAAAAATAAGTACTTGGAGTGAGGACGATGGATGGACACACTCCTGACTATGCCGATTCTATTCAATTTGGCTGATGTGGTGATTGGGAATGGGAATTGAGGGGAGAGAGTAACAACTCGGTATGGTCATTGCTTCTGTTTCGGGTGGTTGTTTGACGCTTATTTCGCTACGTGCTACGTGTGTGGGTTGGATGCTGCGGCCAGTCTAATCAACATCAACATCAACAGCAGCAACAGCAGTGGCATCGACATCAGCGACAGAGCATCAAATTGTTCTGAATTCAAGAGACTGAAGCTTGGGCGGCTCAGCAGCTCAGCTTGGCAGCTCTTGTCATTTGCTTGCTGCTGCATGTTCGCTATTAATGGATGTTGTAGGCGGTAGAGAACGCGACGGACCCTGGAGGCGGTACGGACATGAACCAGACGCATGCGGTTGTTGTCTCGTCGCATTAGGACTGAACCAGAGTATTTGATACGAGTAGGGGGAAAAATATATGTATGTTAGAACAGGTTTTTATGATACTTTTGGTTATCCATACAGATTCAATCTTTTAAATAAATAATAGAATAAAAAAGCCAAATAAAAAGAATAAACTGTAACTCTACTGCCTTTTTAGCTACTCAGAAGTATTCAATATAAATGCCATCCTCAGCAGTTGTGATTAATTGTATGTTCGGGGCACAAGAATGTAATAAAAACCTTTTTCGACGCATTCAGCAATTCAAATTCGACGAAAGCTATTCAAAATGCATGAGATGTGTGATCCAATTTCAGATACTCACTCCTTTTACTCTTCTCTCTCGCCTCGTGGCAGGGTGAAAAACGTTTCTCTAGGGAAGTGAAATGCTCATAATAATACATAAATCACAAAATCTGTGAAACGCACCTAAGGCCGGCACTGAACTAATCTCTATGCCAGGCGGCAGTGGTGCGTTGAAAGCATTAGAAATAAGGACACATCATTAAAGGCAGGAGCAAACCATTTGCAACTAGCTGGACAGCCGGACAGCTGGACAACCCGAGAGCCCTCTGGATATGGTCAAAAGATAAACCACCACGTGCAGCAACGCATCGCATCCACATGCTCCTGGCTGTTGGCTGCTGGCTGCTGTTCATTCACAATGGGATCAGTGCATAATTCATCACAATCAGCAACAGGAACAAGAGTTGACTTCAGTTGGAAATATTCGAAATTCAATGGGTTACCTTGGCAACTTCGAAGCCCCCGAGTTGTAATTGCAGTCCAGCCTACAACGAGTGGCATCATCAAAAATGCGTGTGGCAAGCACAAACTAAGCGTAATCCCAAAGCACACACACACACACACAAAGTTTGCCATCAGCAGCAATAGGGAAACTCAGAAAATCATCAGCTACGGTCACATCATCATCATATTTTTTGGGGTAGAAGGGAGGATGATTGTTGGACTCTCTCTGTGTGTGTGTGTGGGTCGAAAATTACGCAAAGAGCTGCTGACTCAGGGCGAAAACATCAGGAGTAGGTCTCACAATTGGGAGTTTGTCCCAAAAACTTTGGCATTGTTTTTCATTGCGTACACTTGGATTGACTGCCAGACTGTGTGTGTGTGTGTGTTGGTGTGTGTGTGGTGACTGCCTTCTGCTTGCTTCGTGTTGTGTACGATTTTGATTCAACTGCTGTTTTATGTTTTTTTTTTTTACTTTTCTGTAGCAGCGTTTCCTCTCGGCTTGGTGTTTGTGTAACATTCCATATCCATTTGCAACAACGCGCGCGCAAAAAAAAGCAGAGAAAAAAAGAACACAACACAACAGAAAACAACAATAACGGGCGACAAACAACCCCTTTGGAAAAGACGGGGTGGCAATTCGCACTCACAACTCTCGTCCTCTCTCTGCCATTTCCCAATCCCATTCGCAATCCCCTCGGCTGCCTCTCATCCTCAGTCAGTCAGTCTCATCCTCATCCGCAACGGCAGCATTTTAATTCGAATTGGTATTGCAGGCATTGTTATTGTTGTTCTGTTGCCATTGCCGTTGCCACATCTCTCACTCTCTCTGCTGCTGATCTCCCCTCCCTGTTCGCCTACTCTGTTTGGTTTCCATTTGATGCTGATAAATTGTAAGTGCGTTGGGTGAATTTTTGAACCCGCCAATGCGACTGTGACTCAGACTGCGACGGTGACTGCGAATGTGACTGTGCGACTGAGTGCGACTACGTTTGGGATTGAAATTGGTATACATATAGAGTTGGGTATTGGGACTGAGGAAGGGCAAAGAGGAAGGGGGAAGGGGATGTCCAGGTTCATCCCACAGAAGGGTGTTCAAGCAGCAAAAAGGAAGTTGCATACAACGCATAATTTGATAAAATATTGCATGCTGTTCTTTGTTCACAATTCTTCCTTCTTTTTTAATTTTTTTGGCCATAGACGAGGGCGCCCTTTGATGGGCATTAGATGTAATCAATAAGAGCTCGCAGTTCTAAATGTATGTTATGTATGTGACACACAACCCATTTAGATGGCCTAACTACCATATTAATTATACATCGAGAGCAAGGGTTGCCAAGACTGTCAACTAGCTCAATCATTTCCTTTTTTTAAATCATGTTGCAAACACACCGTAATTACTAAAATATTGATCTAGGATAAGTATGAGAAAATTGTTAAAAGAGGGTACAAATGATTCCAACTAAATATTGCAATTATTGCTAGCTAAATGTATTGCTTAATGTGATGGAAATTATAGACAATATTCAGCATGCAATTACGATTATTAGAAAATAATTCTAATGTAATAAATATAGCAAAGTTTAAAAAATAAATATTTAAGATAATCGAAAACTCATATGAAAGCAAAATATTGCGGTAATAATTGTAAAATATACCACAAAATACTGAAAATATACCAACTGATATTTCAGATATATTAATGCAGTAGTGCAGTGCTCCAAATAGAGTTCAAAATATACCAAATGGGTAGCGTCTATAAAAAATTTGGTTATGGAAAGATTAAAATTTGCTTTATTTTAGAAAAAAATCTCTGTCAAATAATGGTAAAAAAAAGGTCATAAGAAGAGTTACTTTTGCTTTTACGACTATTACAATAAACCTTTAATAACAAATTATTAAAAATTTTCATATTTATATTTACTATATATAATTCATCGATAAAAGAAGATAATTCTAATATAATAATTATATGACTGTATTCCCTAATTATGACTCTACATGTATAAGGTTTTTCAATTATAGACTCATTTAACTTGACATTAATATTACATTTTAAAAAATATTTCACATTGCAAAAATACTAAATACTTGATGATCTCCCCAATAGATAAATATTATATAATAGCAGCAGGACTCATTGGCAACTGCAATTTCTGTTAATTTACAATTGATAATAAAAGATGAAAAGAATATTGCAAAAACTCATTCTAACTTAAATAAATAAAAATATTTTTTATATAAATCTTTAGTTGCTCCAAACTTTGTTAAACTAATCACCTTTTCTGTTCATTTATTATGAAATTGTAAACTTTACTCGATATCGAAGAGCACCTAAAATGTTTGGCCATAAAACACACGTAACAGGGTCATAAATTTCATAAATAAAAGAAAGACAATTGCATAAAGATTGTAGGTTGTAAACATGTTTTACTGTAATAACAACAGTGCTAGGCAAAAGTACTTTCCCTGCCCGTTAATCCAATTAATGCCGCTACTTAAGCTGCTGACGCACGAAACGTCTTAGACGAAATGGTCAAAGTTTCGCATTTGAAAACTTTTGCCAATTGCCAAGATACGCACAACACTCAAGCACACATACACGCATACACACAGATAGGCACACACACACTCTCACACACGTACTCATACTTATACACAATCATAGTAGAGAGCTTAGCACAGGAAATGAGCTATAAATATAAATACAGACTCGTATTTTGAAGAGCCCAACGATTTCCCCAGCGTGCAATTGACACATTTTTGTTGTTGCAATAAAACACAGCAAATAACAACAACAACAACAACAACAACGACAATAAGATAAAGAGCTGCAACAACAACAACTGGGGTTGGCTAATCATTGAAAACTCAACTGAATGGAGTGTACTTCAGGATACCTTGCAAATGATACACACGGGAATCATTAGACGCGACTGTTCACAGTGTCGGCCATAAATATTGATATAGGGTAGCCAATAAAGTCATCGATAATAAGGTTAGAAAGCCATAAAGCCCAATGGGCAGAGCGAAAGAGACAGAGAGAAAAAGTGTGAAGTCGAAACCTTTCGTAACATGCCAATTTGGGGTTTCAACAATAAAATGCTAATGATTGATTCACATGGCACCATGGAGTGCAATTTCTGTTCCCCAAAGCAGAAAAATGACGAATCAACCAAGAAAGGACCACGCAGGAGCCACAAAAGGACCAAAATCGACATCTTTTCTGTGGTTGGACCAAGTTTTAAATTGAGGTTTTGGCTTTTTGCATTCGTAATTATATGCATACCAATGAAAAAAACAAGAAAAAAAGAAATTAAATAGTATCCTATTTGGTAGGCAAAGAGCGAAAGAGAGAAAGAGATAGTGTAAAGCTAATGATGACTGGACAGCAAAACGCGATGCGTTGCGCTCTCGACAACAAATGTACAGATCTTAATTATGCAAATCACGGTCGTGCATAAATTATGTAAATTATAATGAAATTCCTCATGGACATGGCACAGAGAGAAAGCAAAACCCGAACCAGAACACAGTCCCAAAATTACAATATATTTATATACTGCAGAGTATATATAGTAGAATCTATATATGTTATGCATGTATGTGTGTGTGTGTGTGTATTGATGAAATGTATAAAGTATAAAGCAAACATTTAATTCCGACCCATCACAGGGTGGAAATTGTAAATTGCAATGTAAATGCAGCATAAAAACTGAATTAGTCCACGGAACAATTGCAAACCGAATACCGAGAGAGTGAGACAGCAAATGCTGAGAGAGCCAGAGGGAGATGGAGAACATATCTGCAATTACGTGTACTGCACACAATGCAATGCACAAATGGCGCATTGCCCCGAGGGCTGTCCAGAATTGAAACGCGTAGGGTGCACAACCCAGAGAAGAAGAAGCATTCGGCTCTGGTTTCTCGCGATTCGCTTCTCGGTTCTGGTTTTTGGGAAAATATAATAACAGACGGTCCGCCAGGCCCAAGAACATCTGACACAATAATTCTTTACACTCAGCAGCAGCAGCTTTAATATTGAAAAGAAAAAAACAAGTATATATACATTTTATGTATATTGTTCCAGTTGAATTTATTATGCGCTAAATCATTAGGCCTGTCCCGTACTCATAGTTTGACTCACATTCATCCAGCCCGCGGGCAGCAGCTGTTAATAAATGGTTTCTTGTGGGGTCCTCTAAAGGAGTAAAGCCCAAGGTTAATGGGCATTTTATGTAGCACACGCTTTAATGCTGGGCCCATTAACCAACCAGATTTGCAGTAATAAACTATTATTAAAAATACGATAAAAACAAAGTGGTTTGGCTGCAAATTCTTGAAACTTTTTAACAATATATAAGATGTATAAAAAAAATAATGATAAAGAGATTTAGCATTCTTTTAACTCTTTAATAATTATTTTTTAAATTAAGAAAAATAATATAAAGAATTTTAAAAGTACTTTTACTTTTGAATAATTATATATTAAATGTTTATAAAATATGCGATTTTGGATAAAGTCAAATTGATTTCAATAAAAGGAAAGTGTGCTTAAGGCATTGTAAAAATTTACATTACATTAAGAAAACAGCAATTTACTTCGATTTTATAAGTGTTTCCACTTCTATGAAGAAGCGATTTCAAAAACTTGATTGTATGCTATAAACACGAAAGTTTAATATTTAAAAAAAAAAACAACAACAATATTAACATCAATTTAACAGGATTGAAGCCTTGATCAAATTAAATCAAATTAATTTATAAAAAATAAAAATGTACTTAAGAATTCGTCTATCATATTTTTGATTTCTTTCAATTCCTTAAATATTTTTTGTGAAAATCTTTAATTTGTGAAATATGAAATTTATTGGGTATGAAATATTGGGTAACATAAAAAAAAAATTATTTTAAGAATAATAAATCATTGTTTGAGCTGTTCAACTGAACACCCAGCTAGATAAACTCATTATGTTTTTACAAAATAATGTTTAATTATTTTAAACACGTAATTATTTAGTTGTCCTAATAAAACAATGATCGTCCTTAGAAATTATAAAATATGCGGAGCTTCTAATTAAATGAAAAAACAAATATTCTTTAGAAATTATGAAATCTGCGTAGTTTCCATTTCCATGTTTGCTAAAAACGTTACTATCATAATTTTCGCCTGCAGCTCGGCAGAGAGACATGTTGTATTCAGCTCAACAACTGAATTTTGAATGCGAATTGTTGAGGGCATCAAATGTTGAGCTCGTGCTGCGCTCATGCACAGATTGTGAAGCTGCACAACACTGGCCCGAAAAAAATTTAACGAAAAAATATTTGGCATGTGCCATTTATGGCATTGTTCCAACTCTGAACAATGCCATACCATAATTTCCAGGCAACCAAACATAGACACACACTCAGACTCTCACACTCACACTTACACACACAGCTACACATACATACATATACAGACGCACACATAGAGGAAGCGAGAAACCCGCACATATATCAAACTACATGCAGATGTAGTAGAAATTTCGAATGTATTATGATGCATGAGCATCGTTCAACCCCCTGAAAAGGACGATAGATTGAGTTGAGGGGTGGTTTCGGGGGGATTTCGCATTGTCCACCGTGAAGAGTTGTTGTTGTTGTTGTTGCAGCCAGAAAGGGACTAAGCAAGCAAGCAAGACTAGGATCAGCAGCAGCAGCAGGAGCAGGCGGCGACGGCAGTGAGCATGTGATTAGATTCAGTTTCAATGGAAATTGAAATCAGAGACAAAACGTAGCGCAGGGTTGTAAAGCCAAAGGGCAAAAGGGGGAGGCAGCAATAAAGAGAGAGCGATGAAGAGCGATAGAGATGAAGAGAGAGCGAGAGCTAGGCGATAAAAACGTTGCCACAACAGGAATGAATGATTCTTTTCTTTGGTTTTTATTTTGGGCATTAAAAGTGCTACGGCCAGTGATTCATAGTGCTTTCACAGTGTGCGTAAATATGTGTGTGTGTGTTTGTGTGTGTTGCCTTTGTTGGTATTGGTATGGACATGGAGGCTGTGCATTAAGAGTATAAGGACAACCACTAAACGTCAACCACCAACGTCAACGCCAGGCTAGGCGACACACATTCACACACACACACGCACAGACACACTTATTCATTTGTGATTGTGTGAGTGTGTGTATAGTGAGTGCCTCGTAATATTCTTTCACTGCCGAGATTAACACCAGCAAGCGGTGGCGGCAAAGGCAACGGCAACGGCAAAAATTATAATCGGCTGCGTCGTCGTCGGTGGCAACAACAGCAGCAGCAGCAGCAGAAGTAGCATCAACGACAACAGTGGCAGTGGCAGCATCAGCATTGGCAGAGGCTGTGGCAGCAGCATCAGCAGCATTAAAATCGGAAAATCGTTATACGTTGAGTACACCACAAAATCGCGGTCGCAACGCCGTTGTTCTCTGTGTTGTGTTGTGTTTTTTGTGTTGTTTTTGGGCCTTGTCCTGCCAACTGAATCTCACACTCGCGCAACGAACTCGAATCTTGCCACAGCAGCAACGGCAGCGGCAACAACAGCCGCATTTTAATTTTTGTGGTGCGTAACGTTTTAATATTGCATATATAAAGCTATACGCGTTTGTATAAATATCTTCTGGCCCTGCCGCAAAAACCATTGGGTTCACTTATTGTATTGTGATTTGCGGTTAATTTAAATAAATAATCCTTAAAGTGTGTGCAGCAAATCCGGCATAAAAACAGCATATGAAAAGTTGAAATGAATATTAACCATTAAGTGCATACTTTACAAGTAAAATCAAATATTAAAATAATTCATAAATATTTTTTGTATATAAAAAAACCGTGTTAAATAAGCTGACTCTTTACACATAGTTAAAGCGCCATCTGTGTGCAGCTTTGTGCACATCGAAGCTTCTACAATTGGCCGCTAGCTAGCGCTGTGTACTGTGCGCATGTGTTGACAACCCTGTTTACTCATTGCTGCTGTGCGCACGACAACCCTACGCATTACGCATCTTTTGTGCTCAACCTTTCAATTTAGGGCGAATTTTATTTTGCAGAATTTCTTTTGGTCTCAAAATGGATCCATCGAATCTGGCTTTCGGATTTCCAGGGCTGCCAGGCCATGGCCATATGCCCATTCCGCCCACGGCCAATATGCTGGGCACCCACGGACATCCAGCGCCCACAGCAAGTCCGCCGCAAAGCGTCCCGGGAAGACGCACACCTCTGGGTTCGGTGGGTCTTGGAGGCTTCTATGCCCAGGGACTGGGGATGAGCAGCCAACCGCCAACGGATGAGAACAAGCCGGGACCAAGTGCACCCGAGAAGCCCTTAAGCCCGACGGCAGCAGCGATTGCGGCAATTAGCGGTGGCACCACCACCGCAGCCATGGCCAGTGTGTCAAGCGGTGGCCCAGGAGGAAGTGGAGCTAATGGGGGCAAGCAAAAGAACCGTCAGGGAAAGACGGTGCGACTGAACATTAATGCTCGGGAGCGCAGAAGAATGCACGATTTAAACGATGCGCTGGATGAGTTGCGCAGGTTAGAGAAAGAGTTGATCAAAATTTGTAAGCATTAAGTCAATCCTTTATAATTCTTTTTACAGTGTGATTCCTTATGCGCATTCTCCCTCGGTGCGTAAACTGTCGAAGATTGCCACCTTGCTGCTGGCCAAAAACTACATTCTAATGCAGCAGAATGCCCTCGAGGAACTGCGCAGGTGAGTAGAGTTGGAATATATTTGAAAATATTTAGTTTATTCATAAATTTTAAATTCTCTTCCTTCCAGACTCCTTGCCTATATACAAAGCACCACGGGAGCTGCTCCTTTGGATTTGGGGGCTTTCCCGGCCGCCGCCAAGTTGCAGGCCTTGCTGCAAGGACCTCACAACGATCCGCCTACCAGCAGCAACAGCTAAATAAGCGAATTGTCCCCCTTTTGGGATATGATAAGCAATTGAGTGAAGCAATACGCACATAATGTTTAAGAAGTCAATTTGAAGAGCCAAAGTATTTGTGTACTAGTCATGATTGAGGTTGAGAATCTGTTAAGTGATATTTAGTTCTTTTATAAGCATTTCTTTTGCGCATTTCCCATAATGTCTGCATACTTAGTTCTAAGTCGAATATAATCAGTACGAGTAATAAAACGAACAAAACTAATTTGAAATTTTGTGACTTTTATTATCTGTGTATTGCGATAACAATTTCAGCAAAGTTCAAAATATTTTGCCCCGAAAATGTCGCAGAATAAGCAAAGTATTTAAAAAGGAAAATGAAAGGGAATATATAATATACAAATTCAAAATCCAATTCAGAATAAATCAAAAAGAATGCGCCGCATTAGTCTAGTTTTTCTACAGTTTTGACATCCCATTCATAATCAAATGAGAACTTTTATTTTAAGGTCAGGGAAAAGTTGCAATCGAGAATCTGTGTTAATGTTTTCACTATGTGCAATTTGGGGCACGCTTTTAGATTAAACTACGACGTAGTATTGACAGAAAATCGTAATTGAACATAATTATTATATACGTATATTGAAAATTAAAATTAGATTTATTTGCTACACTATCAGCTTAATGCTTATATTATGCAAAATGTTGAGATTGCTTTAAAGAAAAGAAGAAGAAAGTCAAGTTCAAATGAACTTAAGAGTATTCAAAAACTATGATTATGAATTACTAATCATGCGTTCCTCAAGGCGAAATAAGACATAGTAATCTAAAGAAATTCAAGAGTAAGGTTTCATCAGATTCATGACGTGGTTGTTTTTTAATGATAAGAAATTTTGGAAATTTTACAGTTCCGAAACTTCAACATAAATCTTGCCACATACTTTTAAGAATTCTACAGGGTATCACAGAAGGTCAAGGAAATAATTAATTCCAAAAATGTTGCCTCATGTTCATGGTGATTAAGAATTTAGGACAAATTTGAGAATAAGTTCACGACGTAGTGCATGATTTGTAGAATTGATTTGTACTGTGGGAAATGATCAGAAATAAAAGAATGAAATTCATTCTTCATTCGTTATTTATTCATGAATATTGAATTTAATGAGAATTGATCAGGAATTTTGGAATGAATATTGAATTTAATAATGACAGAATTAAATTGTTGTTAAGAATAGAGATTTTATGAAATTTTGATTTCTGCTTGCTGAAAATTGTTGAAAACGTAAAAGAAAACTTGCTGATGCATTCATATAATAGACATTTAATTTCGGAGCAATAGCACTTAAGTACAAAAGCTGTGTTATCTACAAGCTAAGTGAATAATGGCGACTATACGAAAGCTCTGCAGTATATATAATATGTATAGGGAGGTAATCGAACTGATGTTGATGAAAAGGGCTCATGAAAAACAGACAGTACACACAGATTACAAATAAGTCTTAAGTCAACTATACGCTAAATAAATAGGAATCAAAACAAAAAACACATAGATCGGACGGCGGCGAGGAAATGTTTACAGCCACAACTGCTGATCAATCAATCTGGTATGCCTGAGGAGAGAACCTTGTTCTGGCCGGATCTAAAGATGCATTGCATGTCCGGCAGTTGTCCTATCAGATAATGGCGCATCATTTCAACAGCATGCCGAGAGTGACCAGTGCCATGGAAGGCGATCGTGGCATCACGTCCAGCATGATCCATGATGACGTCATCGCCACCCGGATGCTCACGCAGGAATTGTGTGACATCGTAGACGCGATCGTAGATGACAATCCAGCAATCATCGAAGCTGTCATGTTGTGCCACCTCCTCCAGTGTGATTTCAGGCACCGCAATGAGCTCAGTCTTTGATTTTATCTTCTCCACTTTGGGTATGATTAACACATCGTTCGGGTTCGATTTGCTGGTTGAGGACAACGGTCCAATGCGCAGCGATTGCAGCAGATTTGTCAATGCCGATGCCATTACAGTTCCGGTAAAATATTGTATTTGCAATCGCAAAACGTGTCAACTTTCACTTTTGTTTTATTTTATGCTTTTGTAATCGCAATATTGCGACGTCACTCGTGTGTGTGTGTGTGTGTGTGTGTGTGTGGCAAATGGAGCGCGGCCTAGTCACAAAGTCTTTGCAAGTTATACTTTAGTCTTAAGTCCGGTTTTAGATGCGTCTCATTCGAGTACTCACAGTCGAGTGTCAGTCGTGACACAAATGGTAATCGCTTTATAAGTGTCGACACGTGAATCTCAATCTGAGAAAAAAAAGCGCTGATATGGCTTCCAGATCGCCAACGACTCAAGCGATCTCTCTGAGCAATTCGAGCTTCTAATCAGCTTGCTTGTGTAATTATCAGCTATAATAGTACAAAGTAATGGTGCGTAAGATTGCTGAATCAAATCAAAAAGAGCCTTTCTCTGCTGGGAGCGAGCTACTAAGATTAATCTGCATCTCAAAATGTACTCGCCTTACGTCATTTGAGTGCAGAGAGATGTCTAATGTATCAGTTTCACTTATCATCACGCAATGAATTGTAAAATTTTGATGTACTCTTATTTTCAGAGCATGCTGATTCTATCAAGCATCGTGATAGACAAAGTAGAAGGCGCGTCAAATCGATGTATTAATATAGTAATACACTCAAAATATACTATCCAGTGTACTATATTCCAAGTTGGCATAGAAAAGTATTTCTTAAATAACATATCAGATCGCAACAAAATTTTTTATTATCATATACTCTATATTCATTATTGTACCTACCAAAAATCGACACCAAAACGCTTAAATTATGTAACAGATAAGAAAATATTCCCGAAAAGGAAAAGCTCTTTTTAAAAGTTATGGGAGATAAAGGAAACAACATTTATTGTAGTTTTTCAGATAAAACTAACTTTTGAATATTTTGGTATAATTCGATTAACCTAAGAGAGCATTTGATAGAGAAAGATAGTATTTGAAAGTTGCTAAGAAATAAAAATATTTCCCCAAATTGAGCATATATAATTTATTTTAATTTTAGATTAATAAAACATTAACCAATTGAAAAACAAAAACCACAACTAATTTATTAAGCAAGCAACTTCAAGTCAGCTTACTAAAATGTTTTTGCCAATTTCAAGTTTTCAACAATTGACTGATATTTCTCTTCCTTTGCGGCTGACGTTGAAAGGGAAATGAAATAAAGCTAAACATTTCTATAAATAAACTATTTTTGTTTGCACATTGTATGAAGCATTTCGATTTGTCGATCTTTGTTCAATGTTAAACGTCAAAGCACCTTCGACTCTTATCGGTTATTGCAATTGATTAATTGCCCTCACCAATTGACGCGCTTTAAAACAATTTATGAATATAATGTGCAATCGTGTGATTAATAATCTGAGTTTTTTCTTATATAATTTATGCCGATTCATATGCAACATATTCAAAGTAAAAGTTGATAAATGGGATTATTAAAAATAAACACAATATATGGACTTTTGAAATTAGCAAAGAATTGTCAACAGATGGCAAAACGTTTTTATTTCACCTTTCTAAGATTAGCTTAATTAATTCGAATGATTTTGCATTTAATAAAGCAGGTAAAGTTTATTGTTTTTCTGCTGTTGCAAAATATGTAAAAAGTACAGCTGAAGACATAAATTCAATAAGAAATTAAAATATTTTTGTTGAAGTGCATGACTATCAAATTTGAATGCGCAATTAAACAGAGACTAAACAAATAACATAATATTGATTCAAATGCTGACAATAATATTATTGAATCAACAAAATATAAACGTGAGCGAGAAATTCCCAAATGTTGACGTATTTTAAGAGCTCTAGTAATTTAATATGCTCATCAGTTATGTAAGTCAGTGTTAAGATCAAAACCTCATCTAAGTTCAGACCACGAAAAAACCACAGAATGACATCGAAAGTACTAAGAGTGGATTGTGAGATATTGCGTATAAATTGTATTATATAAGTGGGTTACGCGTGTTGACTTTGACTTGCGAGGTTGTCACTAGCCAGCCACTATCATATCATGTTTCATAGTTGAACTTGAGATAATGCAAAGCAAACGTAGCAAAAAAATTTGCAAGATGAGTGTGTGGAATCAAATTGCCAGGCTTATTAACTCATATATTGTTAATTTATGCTGAACTTTTAATATAGATTGTGCTATTTTCTTTTCCTTAGGAAATCCCTCAATATTTGCCAACTCATTATATTTTTATTATTTTTATTTCACCTAGCCCTACACCTTATCAATAGCAATAACAATTTGTTTTCAGTTTAAATTATTATGAGATTAAATGACAAAGCACTCTCAAGTTCATGGCTTAGAATATAAACAAATTGTTAATTCAAGGTAAATAAACATTGTAGTACGAAAATCAATTATTTTTATTATTTTTACAATTTCTACATTTAATTAATTTTTATTTATTATTAGTGATTCATATTGCAAAAAATAACTTTTAAATAAGTTAAAAACAATGAGTTTAATTTGACAGTACACGTTTGTAATTCAAAATTAAGAAAACCTTTTTGCGACTTGGTGGCAACGCCAAAAGTAACTGTAGCCATAAAAGTTGAGTTTCGCGAGCTTTCAAGCTTTGACATTGAGCAACAATTTGTAAGGCCGTGAGCGAGCTTTTTCCGTAACGAGACAGCTGTTGCTTGTGCCAGAAGCTTTTGAGAACTTTGAAACAGTCAAAGTAATCGTTGCAGTTAGTTGTTCGAAAAGAAATGCCGGTTTTATAACGAAATTTCATTTAATAATAATATGAAAGGAAAATGGAAATCAAAAAATCAAAACTGACAGAGATATGCAAAGTTTTTACAGTAAAACAAATGATTTTAATGGTCTCCAACGATGCAAAAAGTTAGCGCGCACTTTAGGATGCAAACTTTCTAACTAAGTTTGGGTAACTGTGTTTGAGTTTCTGTGAGCGTCAGCGACAGCGGCTGTGTGTGTGAGTGTGCGTGTGTGTGTGAGTGAACACGACAACGGCAACGGCAACTGCGTGTAATTTTTGGCGAAAAACAACACAGTCGAGTTTGAGCAACGCGTCGACCAAGTTGTTGCTGCTGCTGCCTGCTGTCTGCCTTCCGTTTAGCCACTGAAGAGGCGCAACAGTGTTAAACCATAAACATTTTAATACAAGTATATATAGATTATTTGTCGAAATCGCTTAAAAGAGAGTGTTCGCTGCTCGGTTGAGCAAATAGAATTAAAATTTCATGAAAGCACATTAATAAGGAAATTGCTTTTTAAACGCTGAACTGCACTCCACGCACACACACACACGCACACACACACACACACTCGGAATGCCGCGGCTGTGCGAGTGCTTTTAGAGCATATTGCGCATACGACACGTAGAGCGCAAGGATAAGTCAACATATTGTTGCGAATTATTGCGTGTAAGCGAGTCAAAGACAATAAATTGTTCGCATACTCCGCTCAACTCGTGTGTGTGAAACGCAAAAACAACGGAAAACAAAAAAAAAAGGGTAAGTGCAAATGCCTAAGCAAATAATTTAAACGTGGGGTTTAAAATTGAAATTGATGGCGGGTTTACATAAAGAAAATTGAAAATGATAGCACTAAAATATGGCAGCACATTTCTTTTGTTTATTTCCACATAAATTGTGCCCAATTGCTTTGCTAGACAGTGCGCACAATTAATCTCTTCATACGTGTGAGTGCGAATGGGAAATAGTCGGATTAACAACAGAGGCAAACAACGTTTTCGGTTCATTAAATATGAATTGCAATTAATTGAAAACGAGTCGCTTATAATCAATATAAATTGCACCTTTGGCACTGTTTTGCATTGTGTGCCAATATCCTGAATTAATTGAATATTTATCAGTTGATTACAGATTCATGCGCTGGCATCGCGCATACGCAACGTGGGTTGTGGTCGACTAACACCAAACAAAGTATACGCAAAAATTCATAAATTCCCCCGACAGAAATACATTTTAATTTAATAATGTGGCATCGTGGAATCGCATACATTGTTCCTTGTTTTTTCTTTTCCCTCATCTCAGCACTCTCGCTCTCGCTTCCATTCAGCTTCGCATTTGTATTTTGCAGCCTCTTACACTGGGAAAGTCCTTAAGCCCTGCTTTGTAATGCCGTTTCAATTTACCGCATTTTGAGTGCGAGTATGTGTGGAGGTTGTGAGTGTGTGGGTGTGATGAGTGGTGAATGGTGGGTGTGTGTGTGGTGTGTAAGTGAAAGTGGTGGGGATTTTCAGTAGCTGAGATTTGTGTTGAAAAAGTAACCTGGCCTCAGGTTGTTTAACCCGAGCGAGAATGCTCAGTGAATCGGACAGAGCTCTACTTTCTGTTTGCCTTCATAGGCCACTCAAACACGGACACGCCCTTGAAACACTCGACCCCGACCTTATCCGACACACTTACATACAAAAAGTATATATGTATATAGCAGACGAACAGATGGACCAACTATGCACAAAGTTGAAGCAATCAGACGGTGCGAAGCAAAGGCTGCATTTTCAAATTGCATGTTAAAAAGCTTTGCTAAAAAATAAAATATATAAAGACCATGAATATTTATCACGTGTCCAAGATTAATGCACTTTTAATGCAAAACACACCACAAGACAGCTTTTCGAGGGAGGTATAAAGAGCAGAAAGCCAGCCAGTCAGCCGCATTGATGGCCTGGGGCGTGACGCCAATAAAATGGCAGCACCAAATGGGGCAATAGGGGGCAACAACAAAGGGGCAACAACGACAACAACGACGACAACGACAAGTTCTCAATGTTTGTTGACATGCTGAGTTATTGGCAGGGCGGGTGCCACAACAACAGCTGCCACTTTGGCCTTTTGGGCTTGATGATGAGTGTGTTGTGTCCTTCCTCCCTCTCTCTGTCTCCTTCATCATCTCCTCCTTTTGTGTTGCTCTGTATTAATATCGCACTTATTATTTTTCCTTCTTGTGAACTGTGAGCAAACAACAAGTGTCTCGGGCATATTGCCGCTTTAATGATCATATTTTTTTGTTGATTTTTATGCTTCCTTCCGTTGTCGATGTGTGCGCGTGTATGTGTGTGTTGGGGTCACATTATTAAATTGTTGTTTATCTTGGCCATCAAGACACAAATTTATATGCTTGCTTCCTTTTTTGTGTTTTTTTTTTTTTTTTTGGGTTCGATTGTTTAATGGTCTCTTACTATGTTGACATATGGTTGTTTGATTTTAATAGGATATTCTATTTTCATTGGCCGCATTTCTCGCATTTTCACTGGAATCGCTCTTGTCTCTTACATATTACGTTTCGCTCCTCAGAAAAAAAAAGTTCTAATCTTTTTGCGCAAATCGATACGAATAAAAGTTTGACAAAAAGCATGTTGTTATTGGCCAAAAAACATTTTAAAATCCAAACACAAGTGTCACTTGTGACAAAGAATAAAACGACTTCCCAAAATACATTTGCCAGTAGACTGAGCATTTATTATTGATAAAGAGACAGAGAGCAAAGCATTTTTGTATATAGTTTTCTGCTTATTTTTCATGGAGTTTTCTTTAGCCAGCAAACGAAAATTAATTCCACTTCGAATCGAATTAGGTATTTTCGACATCATACCGAGTTGTAGTATAGTTTGCCTGTCAATCACAAAATATTTCTAAGCAGCAGCAGCCTAATTATGCAGGAAATTAGACAAGAACGAACTCTGTTTGTGAGTTGATTAAGAATAGAGTTTGAGAGTTGGAATTCTTGGGAAAATCTCCATGGAGCATTAACTGCTTATGACACTTTGGGCGGCGGAGTCCGAGAAAACTTGCTGACAGCCCAAGCCATAAATATTCATTGACTGCTAATTGTATCTCTGGTCTATCGCTCAATATCTCAATCGCTCAATCTCTCAGTTGTTGATGCTGTTAGCTATTTGGCATGATGCAAAGGAGGACAATGAAGGAAAAGTCAACGCCATTGGCGGCAGCAATCAACTCGAATAATGAGACAGTGAACGTCAGACAACAATGTCAAACACATACAAACATACACAATGTCAACATCCAAGAGTTGAGGTTGACCGTGATAATAATGATGATGTTTTGCATCGACTGATGTGTGTTGATACTTGCCAGCTAGACTATGTCATTATATAAGCATTACAAATTGTTTATCTCGCACAAAATCACTCATCAGCAAGTGTGTTAAGTTTTCGTTTACAGCTACTTGGGCGTATACTTAACATCTGCTATATTTATAAATAAGTGCGTATAATATTCTTCCATACTTTTTTTTCGAGGGGTTTGTGTGATTCCTAAAAAGAACCACAAGAGAGCAGCCAAGCAAGTCAAACGCTCTTCACGGCCTTCACACTTTTGCACCTACAGTTGACGGCATTTATAAAACATTTTACCACACAATGTCTTCCGGCGGCAAGGCAACACACAAAACACAACACACCCCTCCCACACACACACACACTTACTTACTAAGTCGCCTACGCAGATACAAAAAAAAAAAAAAAAACAAATAAATAAGTAAGGTAAAGTCAAGTGTGCTCGACTGAGACATACCCGCTACCCAATTTTAATAAGAGATGAGATATTCCCCACCCATTTTCAATATAACTATACTTTATAAATATTCCAAATAAATATACCAAAAAATACTACAAAGTACCAAAGGTTGTTTTTGGTATATCCATATATCATGTACTACATGCCATATAGTATTTTATTCATACTACAAAATATACCAGATTGTCTTGAATAACTTCCACAGTTTTTAATAAACAAATTCTTAGGAATCATAAATACTGTACTGTGAGGTATTTACCAAAATTTGTGACTCCAGCTTAAAAATTTCCCATTTTTTTATTTTTCTCAATTCGTGGGAATGTGTGTGTGGCAAAAATGTGAAGCAAACTTGATCTGCGGGCAAAAATAACAAGTGTTGTCGAAAAAATCAGAGCTCGATCTTTTATAGTCCTTAAGATATAGGTGTTCATACAAAAGTTCAGACGGACATGCTATATCGTCTCAGCTGTTGAAGCTGATCAGAAATACTTTATGGATCGAGAATGCATCCTTTTGCTTGCTAAATACATTTTTTGGCAACACAAACTTATAATACCCTTCTACGCTACTGTTAACGAGTGTAAAAAATACGTAAGCAATGTTATGCAGGATGTTTTTCTACTCCTGCGGCGCCTGCACAACTTGGACACAATGTGGTAATCTAATTATGACAATGCGTTCGACGAAACAAGTAGGAAAATGTGTTGCTCGAGTTGGGCTACTACATAAAATATGAGCACATTTAAATAACAGATAAATAAATAATAAATCACAATGAATAAACAATTGTTGCATCGGAATCCTTTTCATTAAAAACCATGGCGTATTAAACGAGAAAAGCGTGAAATAACTTCAAGCCATCTGCAAACAAGCGATGTATGAGCGAAAACATAACTTTTGTGCTGATAAAAAAGTTATAATGAGATTTATAATTTTAATTAAATCAGATATTTGCGAGCAAAGAAATTCCCACATTAATTATAAGCTGATGCATAACAACTTGTTATGCTAGTCAGAACAAAAGCTTTAAAATAATGAATTTTAATATAATTGTTTTTCTTTTTATTAAATTTCAATTAACCTAAAGACTTGCTGCAACAAAAACAAGTCGAGACTGACTTGCAGTCCCTTTAGTCCAGACACGATGTCTTGTCCATTGTCCATCGTAGTCCTGCCTTTGTTCCTGCTGACAATGTGAGCATGGGCGTTGGCGTTGATGTTCACGTTGGTGTGGGCGTGGTCATGGGTGCTACTTTGTGTGTGTGACAAACACTTCATTAGACTAATGAACATAATTTGCCGTAATTGTGCAATTTGAAGTCGTTTGCCGTTGGGGAAATTCATGTTGTCTTTATGTGAAATGTGCAAGTATTTTCTTTAAAATAATGAGGAAATAAAGCAAAGTTGGCATGAAATTGCCAGGCGAAGTGAATGAAAATCACAACAAAATAATGCCGTTATATGTGGCACGTGGCGGTGCGAAGCGACCAGATATCAAATAAAATGAAACGAAGCGCGAATCGAGTCGAGTCGATGTTGAGTTGAGTTGGCCCCTGTTGCCTCATCGATTAGATAAAATTAATTTTAGTCGCTGTGTCAATATATTAAAGTACAGAAAGCGACGACGATGACAGGCAACAGCTAACAGGCAACAGACAACAGGCAACAGGCGAGAGGCAAGTGAATGAGTCGACACCAAATGGCTGAATGCCCTTGACTTTGCTGCGCAGCATTTTCATTCGTTTTTGCCCCCTTTGTGTCACCATTAACGGAAATAGTTGGATCGCTTATCTTTGTGGCATTGCATTGCGGTTGGTTGGCGAAAAGTGAAAATACGATAAAACGACCGAAAATTGTTTATACAACCAGTTGGCCAAAACCGCAATCAGACGACAGCCAAGCGATGTTCAGTCGGAGTTTCGCTGTATGAGAATTTATGGCAACTGTCATAAATTGTGCTCTCAATGTATGCACACACGACAACCTCGCAATCAAACAATAAATATATAATAATAAAAACGTGAAAAGAGAGATAGAGAGAGACAAAGCCGCAGTCGGTGTTAAAATGGCTCTAAAATACATTAAAGCCGCACGCTCTTTTTCCCCTCTTTGTCACATGTCGGAGTCACAGACTGAAAATCTGACACATGCATAAGGTATAAGTCGCAAAAAAAAAAGAAAAAAAGAAAAAAACTGACATCGATTTATAAAGCCGCCTACGATCTGACTCAATTTGACATGATTGGTTTACCATGAGATTTATATAGCGAGGGTTGATTGATTTGTTAATAAACTTAAGCCCAATGTAGGCTGGCAAAAATCCTCTGCTGAACCCTCCCCGAGGGTGCTGGCTGGGTAGGATCTGTATTACCTCAGTGTCAACGGGTAGCAGATCTCTACTATACGTCGATATTTCAGGAACTGCAGATCCTAGCTGAGGACTCTGTTCCTTATCTTTCGGGCATCTGCCTGAAGATAAGTAGCAGAATCCATGGTACGAGGTGTCTGGCGGTCAGACTGAAAACGCTATGGGGGGCTCCCAAGAACAAAATTAGCCAACTATGGTCTCGGAATGGACTCATTAAACTATTCAACTCGGGCTGGGATGTCAGCCCAAACGTCGGTGGAAGGCGTGACTGCTACCACCGGCGGGCACGGGGAGAGATCCTCTCTGCGTGTCGCCAGCGGTCACACCTCTGAGGCGGCGGGAGCAGGCCGTATCAGTTGTAACAACACTGCCACCAAAAATTCGAGGTTGGTGCGCGCGGGTGCTGTGGTCTTAACCGACACGGACCAAAAGAGCGCTGCGCCAACTTCTACGGTGGAGGGGAACGTCTTCCTCGTCAGTCACCCCTGCCTATCGCCAGCACCTCCAAGGTTGCGCAGCGGGGCACGGGGGCTGAAGGAGAAGGCCAAAAATAGGGCGGCGACCCGTATTCACGCAAGGCTTAGTGGCGTAGCTAACCTGTCCGTCAAGGACCAGGAGAGGCTTGCCTGGGCCAACACGTGGATGCGGGAAAACCAACTTAGCCCCCTTCCAAAAGACAATAAAGTGCAGACCGGTTCTACCGGCCCTGCCAACAACAAGGTGGAGTCCATGGCAAGCAAGCGCCAACGGTCCGCTGAGAGTCCCAAGCAAGGGGCTCCAGTGAGCAAGAAGCTGCGAGCACCTGGCTCCACCAACACGGACTCGAACAGGACGAAACAGAGAGCAACGGTTGCTGAAACTGCCAGGCGGCATCTCGCCGTTGCTCTCATAGACAGAGGGACCCTAACGGGAAAATGTCTGCAGAGCGGTGGCGGTTGACCCATAGTAAGCTGGTCGACGCACTGTTTGTCAGGATGGAGAATGTCCCAGACAGTCCAATGCCTACATTCGAAGGCACTGGCTGGCTGAATGGTGTCAAGATCCTGACATGCAAGGACGACCCAACATTGCAGTGGCTGCAAGCGACCGTACCCAAACTGGACGGGCTGTGGGAGGGGGCCAAGCTGGACGTGGTGGACAGGAATAATATTCCGTCCATGCCGAAGGCGAAAGTCCTTTTCCCAATAGTTGTCCAGGGAGAGCGGGCGCTTCAGCTGCTTAAAAGCAGAACCCGGCCATACCGACGAGTGATTGGTCCGTGCTGAAGGTTGATGAACCTTTACCCAGTGGTGGGCAGCACGTGATCATTCAGATCAACAAGGAGGCCGAGGATCTGCTATATAAACGCAATGGGAAGATGGCGTGGGGCTTAGGGAGCGTGTACCTTCGCCTCAAGAAACGTCATCCGAACGACAAGGACACACACACGCTGAGGTCTGGGGAGGTTGAGGTAGATCTCGGTCTCGAGAGCGTGACCGACGCCACCCAGCACCTCAGCCTGACTGACAAGACGGAGGAGGTGGGGGAGGAACTGTCCATGGAGACGGGCCCCCCCGCGAGTTTGCTAACCTCTAATGAGTGTGCTGCAACTCAACCTCCATAAATCCAAAACGGCTTCGGCGGAGCTACTCCTTGCCCTGGAGGAAGTGTCCGCCTACGCGGCTCTGGTCCAAGAACCGTGGATAGCGTCGGGCAACACGGTGGCTGGACTGAAGTCGCCCAACTATGATTTATACGTCCCGACATTGGTAAGCAGATCGAGAACTGCCATCCTTGTAAAGAAGGGGCTAAAAGCTCATCTACTACCTAATTACAGCAATGACGATCTAACCGTGGTGGTGCTGGAGAGCCGTGAAGGATGTTTGCTGCTGGCATCCTGTTATATGGCCCACGACAAGCCGGCTCCGCCTGACGAGCTGCGGAGGCTGGTGGACATGGTCTGCTCCTCCAATAAGCATATTATTATCGGAACGGACGCCAACGCCCACCATAGCGTCTGGGAAGTCCCGACATCAACGACAGGGGTGAGTCAGTTCTTGATTTTATCCTTAACCATAAGCTTAGACTAGCCAACAGGGGTGAGGTATCTACCTATGTAGGTCCCACCTCCAGTAATGTGCTGGACTTAACGATTTCAACTGAGTGTACCAATGTTGATGAGTGGAGGGTCCTGGATAGACCCTCCTTCTCGGACCATAAGTACATTCAATTTACCATTCCTTTTAACAGGGTACCTGCGGCCCAGCCGTTCAGAAATCCCCGTAACACGAACTGGGCGAAATTCTCTAGCCTTGTTTCCAAGTCTCTTGGTTCGCCGGGTAACATCAACTCGGTGCAGGACCTAGAAACTAATGTCAATGTCCTTTCTGCAGGACTACTTTCAGCGTTTCGCCAATCTTGTAGACTCTCAAGACCGACGAGAAGATCGAAGCCACCCTGGTGGAACCCAGATCTCTCATCGCTACGTGGAGAGCTTACTAGCATGTTTCAACTTGCTAAGAAGGCGGACAACGAATATGTCTGGGACGAGTATAGGTCTCTCCTGAAGTCGTACAAGAAGATGATCCGATCATCCAAAAGGTCTTCATGGAGAACCTTCTGCTCGGACCTGGATAACATCAAAGACACCTCCAGACTGAGGAAGCTGCTGTCCAAGCAGGCTTCCAGTCCTAGTCTGCTCAAGTCGGGCGATGGAGCGTGGACGGAGAGCAGTGCTGAAACTCTGGAAGCACTGCTCTCAACTCATTTCCCGGGATGTATTGGAATAGAGAACACGGACTGGCAGCTCTTTCCTAGTCTCCCAGTTATGAGACTCCCTGCCAGTCTAATTACAGATAACAAAATAATTTGGGCTATCGACTCCTTTGCGAAGGTCAGGTCGCCCGGTCTCGATGGACTTTCGCCAGCAATGCTGCAAGCCAGCAAGCCCACGATTGTTCCGTGGCTATCGGGTATCTATTCGGCGTGCCTCGCATGGGGTCATATCCCCACTCTTTGGAGGACCTCGAAAGTCATTTTCCTGCCCAAGGCGGGAAAATGCAGTCATGTGGTCCCAAATGACTTTCGGCCTATCAGCCTAACCTCTTTCCTGCTAAAAACATTGGAAAAGCTACTTGATTTGCACATCAGAAGCAACTCAATGCATCTGTTGTCCCCAAATCAGCATGCGTACACAAAGGGCAAGTCCATTGAGACTGCTCTCCATGCTCTAGTAGCCTCCATTGAAAAAGCGGACCACTATAAAGAATATGCCTTGGGTGCATTTCTTGACATTTCAGGCGCCTTCAATAACGTCACCACTGATGCTATTATGAAGGGCCTTACCTCAATTAACACGGCACCAGCGATCCACAGATGGGTCAACTGCCTTCTTTGTGACAGGCGGGTGGTGGCTACGTGGGGCGATGCGGCCATTACAAAGGTAGTGCGAGGTGGCACTCCCCAGGGTGGGGTTCTCTCGCCTCTCCTTTGGAATTTGGTCGTAAATAGCCTACTTCTAAAATTTACTAGACGGGCCCCCAAGTTAATTGCCTATGCTGACGACATAAGCATTTTGATAACTGGGAAATGCCCAACCACCCTTAGTTCCGTAATGGAACTTACTTTGCGGGAAGTTAAAGCATGGGCCGAATCAGCCGGGCTCAGCATTAACGCGGATAAAACGGACCTTATCCTCTTCACGAAGAGGTATAAGGTACCTGCGTGGTCCCCCAAAAATAGGCTGCACTATGCTAAAGCCGAGCCTAGCAGTAAAATACCTAGGTGTGGTCCTGGACAGCAAACTGACATGGAAGCTCAATGTGTTAGAAAGGGTGAAGAAGGCCACCGGAGCCTTGTACATGGCGAAAAAGATGCTTAGTTGCACTTGGGGCCTCTCTCCTAATCTAATGCGGTGGATATACATCTCAGTTGTTCGCCCTATCCTCACCTACGGTGTTCTAGTGTGGTGGCAGGCCACTGAAAAAAGGACGTACCTATCCATCATGGAAAGGACACAGCGTCAAGCGCTACTGTGTATCACAGGCGCTCTCAGGTCGACGCCAACTAAAGCCCTCGAGGTAATAGCTGGTGTGGAACCATTAAACCTATACGCGCAATCCATAGCCGCAAAATCGTCCCTACGGATTGCCGCAACTGGCAATTTGGGTCTGCTAGGCTATGGTCACAGCGCCATTGGTAGGGAGACTAGTAGAGACTTGGACTATACTATCCCCCTTACCAGTACTGACCATATTAACACTATATTCTTGGAACCGGAGTGCTGGCGGGAAGGGTTATGCATTCCCGAAGCCCTCAACCTCTTCACCGACGGTTCGAAGATGGATGATGGTGTCGGAGCGGCCGTATACTGCCCGGACCCGGTCTCCAAACAATCCTATAAACTCCCAGACCATTGCAGCATCTTCCAGGCGGAAGTTTTTGCCATTGGCAAGGCTGCCGAATTGGCTCGGGGTTTACAGCGTAATCACACCTCTATTAACATCTTTGTTGACAGCCAGGCTGCAATAAGATCAATGCACTCTGATGTGGTCAAGTCCAAAGTTGTCCTGGACAGCAGAAGAGCAATAGAGTCGCTGAACGCATCTGCGGTCGTGCGTATCTATTGGATCCCAAGCCACCAGGGCATCGATGGCAACGAGATCGCAGACACTCTCGCCAAAGAGGGAGTGGGGCTTGATGTCGGTAACATGTGCAATGTTCCGATATCCCTGCGAACTCTAGGCAGTGAAATTGAGGTGCGCTCTAGACTTCAGTGGGACGCGAGCTGGCGTAATGCCAACTCGTGCAAAACTGCAAGGCTGATGTGTGCCTCTACTAACAAAAACTTAACCAAATTCGTCATGCAGCTTTCAAGGAAAGACTGCAGGCTAATGCTAGGCATTTTAACTGGCCACTGCATGTCAGCTGTCCATGCTGAAAAGATGGGCATCACGAACAGTGATCAGTGCAGGAAATGCAACGAACCCGGGGTTAAGGAAACACTTGAGCATCTTCTCTGTAGATGCCCAGCGTTATCCCGACTCCGGTTGAAATACCTTAATTCGCCGTGCCACAACGATCTTCGGGACGTCTCACGGCTATCTCCTAGGATGCTGCTGGCTTTTGCCAAAAATGCATCCATACTGCGCGATTTCTGAGACGTAGATAAGCTACCGGTACAGCTACGGACCTCCACTGGTCTATGCTTTGCCCCGTACTGGGGCAGCCGGTCCTACCTAACCTAACCTAACCTAAGCCCAATGTAGGCTTGGGAAATCTCAGTGAACCTTAAAGTAAGGAAAAATACAATTTTGTATTCATGTTAGAGCTGGGAAAGAAGCATCTAATTAAATTGTTGTCTTTTCAGTTTTCAGCTTTTCGGGTTTTCTGCATTTTAAATAATATTCTCATTTCGAGGAATGCCATGAATCATCCGGAGAAAAAACTTTTCCTCTCCCCCCCAAACACAGTTGCACAAAGGCTTATAAATCATTTAGATGAGACCCGAGCAATGAAATGAACATTGCACATTCCTCAGTATTTTAATATACTATGTTATGTATTCCTTTCAGGCTCTAACTACTGTTTTCGCTTACACTTCTACACATCCCCGGTGGGATGTATGTAGGAGCAAGACAGACAGCGGGGAAGGGCAAAAGGGAGCACACTTCATTCAATTGCCGTAAAAGTAGAAACCCCATACAAAAAGTTTGCGTAAATAAATAATAAACTGAAAACAAATTGCAAAAATTGCTGAATGGGGAGTAGCACAAACAAAATAATTAAGCAAAAGAATGTTGGACTGCAAGATATCCTGGAGGTGAAGTAAAGACTGAGGAGCTTGTAGCAACATAAAATTGATAGTATTAAAAAATTCCATCGAAATATTCAGTTACCCAATCGCATATGAACATCCTTAGCGGAAAGATATTCCTTCAAAAGATTCAGGTACCTTATGACTAATTGAATGTAAACATCCTTAGCAGAAATTCTTCGAACTAATTAAAATTGAAATACGATTTGTAAAGCAAACAAAATAAATAGATCAGCTATTAAGCCAAGGCATACCTTATGAACTCTTGAGTTTTCATAAGCTTACTCAATTGCCTATTCAATATACCCTCTTCACACATTTCTCAGTCTACAGGGTGCCACGAAAAAGGCGAAAAAGCAAAACGCATCGCTAAAGGTAGCTTCAAAGTACTAATTAATTAACAAGATGGCAATAAATTTGGTGTTTAAGGAGCCGTCTTGGAAAGGGTTGAGCTACAATTTCACAGCAAAACACTCGCACTTTCTTGGCCAAGTTGAACTTAGGCCTCCTTGTTTGGCCAGCCTAATTGAGAAAAGCCCTCATCTCCACCTCGTTGTCATACCTTTGCCACGCTTTGCCTTGCTTTTGCTATGCGGCAACCTTTATGGCAATTTTGTGGCAGAAGCCTGACACAGACATGGACCAAACTGTCAGCATGTGCAGCGTCAGTGACTGTGGTCACGACATGGCCACAATGACGCCTTTAGCAGCGCAATTAATAACCCAAAGCCTAAGCGGGGACACAGGTGGGAGACTGGGTCAAGGATATATAGAGACGTAGACGTAAGTCTGAACCGGTTGTGATTTATTTATAAGGTGGCTTTATCCCATGTGGTTTTGGTCTGATAATGAAAGTTTTATGGCTGCGAGTTGGGGTCTCATTATCCAGGCTAAGAACCAAAAGACAAACGACTAATTGCTGCCATTCTTCTTCTCCAACCATCAACCGACAACAGGACATGGATATTGTCATACGTGAGGAGGACATATCGTTGACGCAGATTGGCATCTATGCGTCTGTCTCATTTCTTGTCGTCTCGGCGGTCGGTGCTGCTCTCTATACGACCTGCTCGAGACGCTATCGCTTGAATTGGTTTGAACAGAACCTCTTGGAGTCGGCCAGCGAGAAGGATGAGGAGCAACAGAGGTAAGATTCGTCATTTTTGTTGTCTTGAGAGCCAAGACACTTAAGTATTTTGTTTGTCAGCCGTGAGGCACTCGTTGCCGGTGCCGTTGGCTACAATGTGGACAATGTGAACGAGTGTGTGGCACGCAGCAAATTGGTCAGCAATAATGCCGGCAATTTGAGTCCCACTTCACTCAAGTCCGAGGATGCTGATCCCGCCTTCTGGGTGCCCGCATCCACAGTGACGAACACAGCGGCCGCAGTCCAACAGCAGGTCTCGAATACCACCGAAGAGTCGGCACCCCCCACACCCACTTCGCCCACTGGCAGCCTCAAGTCAAACACATTATCCTACTGCTCCACAACCTCGGCGGTGCCCATTGCCCGCTCCGACAAGCATGTTGTGCTCGCCATGCATCCCGGTCGCCCGAGGGTCTCCTCGATGAATGCCAAACTGGATCACACCAAAATCGACATGACCTTGTATCGCAGCGTAAGTAGTTGAGGCTTCAAATTGGGGTCTGTACTCATTATAAGTTATATTTGATGGGGGAATTTATCTTTTTAGGTTTTATATTAAAGAATAACGACTAATTCTCCTTCATTTAAAGCATTACTTTTGAGTATAAAAAAGGGTAAAGATTCAAAATAAGTGCAGTCTAATACTTTGTTTTTCTTTACCCTCCAATAAACTCAAGTAATAAGGGATTAAATTAAAAATTACAACCATCCCGGCGAAGTATTTACTTTATAGAAATTCATTAAGGGTTTTATAGCATTTTCAAATTATTTTTTAATTTTTAAATCATTCTTAAAAGATTTTACACAACCTTGTAGAAAACTTAATTTGAAATTTTACTTTACTTATGAGATGTCACTGCTTAAATAACAGCTTTGATCAATGAATGATTATTTCTTATTTTCAACGAAAGTATAGTCTATTACTTTGCTTTTCATTTACCTTCAATAAACCAAAGTAATGAGGAATTAAATTAAAAATCACAACCATCCAGGCATAATATTTACTTTATAGGAATTCATTAAGGGTTTTATAGTATGTTATTTTAAAATTATTTTTTTATCTTTAAATAATTTTGAAAAGATGAAACACGACTTTGTCTAAGTCTTAATTTGAAATTTGACTTTATTTATGAAATTTAACTGCTTAAATAACAGCTTTGATCGATGAATGATAATACTTCCATTTACCTTTCAATAAACCTAAGTAATGAGGGAAACAAATTCATTGAGGGTTCTATAACATTTTTAAAGTATTTTTCAACCTTTAAAATATTTTTAAAAGAGTCTACATGACCTTATCTAAGTCGTAATTGTAAATTGTACTTTATTTATGAGATTTTTACTGCTTAAATAACAGCTTTGACTGATTAAGGATTATTTCTTATATTTATTTCCCTAAGCAGCACTCACAGCCTAAATCTTCCTCGCCCTCTACAGTAGTTAATGAAGTACGTGGTAATTTACATGTGACCCTAAGCTATGATCCTGCTGCAGGTTTGCTTAATGTGCGTCTACTGGAGGCGCAAAACTTGCAACCGCGACAGTTCAGCGGCACAGCCGATCCCTATGCTAAGATACGTTTGCTGCCCGACAAGAAAAACTTTTGGCAAACTCGCATACACAAGAAGACACTCAATCCAGGTGAGATAGCAATTGATATTTTAATTGATGTAGACAAAAACTTTGTAACATCTAGACCAATAAATTTCTAAAGTGAAGTAAAGGGCAAATTTTAGAAAAATTTAACAATTAAATAAGATAATATCACAGAATATTTTAAAACAGAGGTAAACTCAAGTCAAAGTAAAAAGTTTTAAGCAGGGAGCTAAATTTTAGTATAGAATTTAAAATCAAAATTCTTTTTTTAGATTGAAAAAGAAATTGCTATTTTAATTCAAAATTTTTTTAATAGAGTAAAATTCAACACCACGTGAATTTTTTTTTTTTTGATGTTAACCATTTTTATACTGTCCAGTTTTCGACGAGCACTTTGTGTTTGAGGTCACAGCAGGTGTGATTGACAAGCGCACTTTGGAGATACTTCTGTACGATTTCGATGCCTATTCACGACACGTTTGCATTGGCGGAACCAAGCTGCACTTGGCCCATTTGGATCTTAGTGAGCAGCTGAAACTCTGGACACCTCTAACATCAGCATCGGCACAAGACATGAAAGTAGACTTGGGCGATATAATGGTCTCATTGGCTTATCTTCCATCCGCCGAACGCTTGATGGTTGTCTTGATTAAGGCCAGAAATCTGCGTATTGTGGACGATGCTCGCAACTCTTCGGATCCGTATGTCAAAGTGTCACTGCTGGGACCAGGTGGCAAAAAGTTGAAGAAGCGCAAAACAGGCGTACAGCGTAATACCGTTAATCCAGTCTATAACGAGGCCTTGGCCTTCGACGTGGGCAAGGAGACGCTTAAGAATTGTCTGCTAGAGTTCACAGTCGTGCATGACAGTCTCTTGGGTAAGTGGAACGCAAGTTTTGAATTGAGTCGTGACTAAAGCTTTTCATCGAATACAGGTTCTAACGAAATACTGGGTCGGGCATTAATCGGCAACTCACCCGATGTGCTGCACGAGGAGAAAATCTTTTTCGAGGAAATGTTTCGTGCCAAGAACGCAACCGCTCAGTGGGTTCCGTTGCAGGAGCCGGGTAACAACTTGGGTGCCACAGCCAAGACAACAACCAACAAGAACTAGAGTCCACAGCGAGGACAAAAACTGTTGTGCTTCAACTAGTAGAAAAAAATACCTCACGAGGTCACTTGGCAAATAAATTTTTATGGGAATTTGCAGGGATACATTTAAGAAGGAAGCAGAACGAGAATGCGCGAAATATTTAAAAAAACAAACATAAAAAAAATAAAAATAGAAACCAACTATTTTCAACCACCTAAACTTTATGTGCTTTCCGGTAGTATCAATTACTCGACTAATCAAAGATTATACTATAAAATCAAATTATAATCGTATGTATTCAAAATACCTATATGTATGTGCTATGTATATGTCAAGAAGTACCTAAGTTATATAAGAAATATATCTTTAACAAATAATTATATTAATTAGAGCTCAACCGAATTTCAAATTACAAAAATTATTATCTAAAGAATTCGGAAAACTATCAAAACGGAAATCGGAAAAGTTCTATATATACTATTTATATAAATATTTACCACCCAGTTATTTGCATAGTCAAAGCTTAGAAAATCGCACCTCCAAACTATAGTCAAAACTATCGCATATTTTTCGGTATATCTATTAGCTGGATATTATGAGAGGTTTCAGGTCAAACACAAAACATGGGCACAAAAGTTGAATATTTCCATTCTGCAGTTAAATATATCAGAGATATAAAGTTTATGATGATCATTGTTATACTAATACAGTTAATAGCATAGTCTTAGCTGAAATGCATTATTCTATAACCGAAACAATCGTGTAATAATATTGCTAAAAATAAAACTTCTTCAACTCAAAAATAAAAGCCTTCAAAAAGGTAAAACTTTTCTTTTCATTTCATCAACATTAAGGTGAATAATTAATGGGCGCTCACAAACTCAGCTTGAAAACATTTTAAGTCCATCAAACTGATTACTTAACATCAGATGTGGCGATTATATTATAAAAGTATTTACTTCACCCCATCACCAGCAATTTCTGTGGAAGAATGCAGTCAATGTCTTAGGTCGAGCAACTCGAGAAACTCGGCCTTTTTCCTTTTCTTTTTGTAGCTTGACTTATTTGGCAAATAGTTTGGCAACTTGTTGACCAACTTGGCGTAAAAATAAAGTTCGGGGGAGGTGTGGATAGGGTGGGTGGGGTTGGACGAACAGCCTTTAACTAATTTTGCAACAATGACTGATAAATCCATGAGGGTGCAGCTGGGTGACGCTACATTGGCTGTTAAAGCAGCCATGCCACACACAGGGCCGCAGTCCTTGGTGTCTCCAAGTTAGACGTCGAATTTCCTTTCAATCAAAATGTGCTTTCATTCAATTTGGTAACAGTAGCAAAAAGTAGATGCCCGAAAATAGAGTGGATGCCGGCCAAAAGGGCAATGGCAACGGCAACCGCACCGAGAACTTTGAACTATTGCCAAGAGTTGAGATGGCGCCAAAAGCAGACTACAACTAGAGCTGCTTATCGCCAACGGAAACTCTCTGGTCTTTGATAGATTGTCAGGCTAAGAACTTGCATACATGTGTGTGTGAGTGTGTCCGTGTGTGTGTGTGCATGTGTGTGGACGTATCTGCATTGGCCTTAGGACAGCATTGTAAACATCTGAGATAGCACAACGACACCGCAAGCTAGGGAAATTGTTTGGCCAAATATTTGGTTTGTGTTTGCCATCCCTTGGGAGTTCAGTTTCCAGCTGGTTTCGTAATAAATTTAAAGTACAAACTCTGAACTATAAGCTTATTAAGCTCTTAACTTGCTACAATTTCTTGAAAGTTGTACTTATACATAGGCAACAGGTGGAAGGTACTCACTTATTGCAAAGTTAAGAGATGTTATTCTTGGGATGCTCCCTGAAAATGGAAATAAACTATTGTTTATATTGGAAAATTAAACTATTATATATTTGCATTTAATATAATTTAAATATATCATTGAATACAATTATTATACCAAATGTTACATCAACTTACTTGCAAATGTTGGGCTCCATTTTTATGGAAATCTGCTAAATACTAGACTTGTTCTTCTTCTTCAGCATATTCGATTCGTAATCGACAATATCGCGATCTTAATTATTCACTTTCACTAAAAATGTACACATATTTTCACTCCAATACTTTCAATCATCGTCGAGCACAACAAAAAATATTAGCAGAAGCTGAAATAGAAATAAAAATGTAGGTATTAGTTAGTCATTTAAATAACTACTTATTTATTACTATAAAATAATTTAATTACCTTTATTTCGGCATCAGAAGACTTATATTCCGTTTTGCAGTCCACTGCATATCGGAAAGTTTTTCGCTGAGTTGATCCAAGTATTTCCAAATGCATCGAATGAGGCGATCCGTGGTTAACCTAACTTCAGAAAAACAAAGCTATAACGTAATTAACTTCAAGTACAAATGCAAACTGTGCTATTCCCCTATCATAAGTTATATATTATTATAAATGTGCATATATGTATGTATAAAGAAAAGATGGATTGGACTCACTTTGAAGAAGTTTAAAGATGTCATCTTTCTGCTCACGCGACACTTACCTTTGGATGCTCGCTGAAACGAAACAAGATAATTATAATTAATTTCAGGAAATACAATTTTCACAAATTTAAATCTAATATTTAATAATATGATGTACTAAAGAAAAAAATGTGTGAATAAAAATATATTGTAATAGTGAGTTTAACTTACTTGCATTTCAAAACTGTTCTGCTCCATCTTCATGGATATCAGCTTTGGCATAATCGATGCGGAATACCTCATATCGCCGTCTCACTCACTCACTCACTTTATCTCGGCAGAACACTTTACACTTGCACTTGAGTTAACAATGACACTTGCACTTACACATACGTCTGCACACTCAAGAACTTTCGATCAGCACACAAAAAAAAAGAAAAAAAATCACTAACGTCACCCTTTTACTCGCACTATTTTTGTTTGTGCTCATGCACATGCAATTATTAACACGCTCTTACTTGCTTCTCTTTTTTCGAACACCTCTCTTGGCTTTGCACACACTAACACTAACACACACTCGCGACACAATTGCAGCACCTTTATCTCTTTATCTTAGCTGCAAGCTATTTTCACTCACACATTTAATTATGATAGCAGCAACTGAAATGAAAATAATTAAGTATTATTATACAATTGCTAAATAATTTGTTTCAATAGTGCGTAGGTAAATACTAATTATAATTGTTGTGTTATATTGTATACGTAATAGAATAATGTTATTACCTGCATTTTAGTCGCAGAAAGTCGCCTGTGACTTGCATTTAAAGTAGTTCGCCGAAGATCGTTGAATAAAGCAATCCTTGGTTTACCTAACTTCAGAAAAACAAAACTATAACGTTATTAACTTCAAGTACAAATTGTGTCAGAAGTTTCACCTATAGCAATATTATTAATAAACACACTTATGTATATAAACAACAGGTGGATTGGACTCACTTTGAAGAAGTTTAAAGATGTCATCATTCTGCTCACGCGACACCTACCTTTGGATGCTCGCTGAAAAGAAATACATTAATCATCTTTATTAATTTCTTTAATTATTATTTTATTTTATTAAGTTCGGAAGAACCATGAATTACATTGTTGAATTGAAAATATTGAAAAAAGATAAATAACTAAACAATACATATAAACTAAATTAAACTTACATGCATATAAAAACTGTTCTGCTCCATCTTCATGGATATCAGCTTTACTCCTTCTGCATACTCGATGCGTAATATCCAACATCGCCGTCTCACTCACTCACTCACTCACTTGATCTGTGCATCGCACTTTACACTTGCATTAACACTTGCACTTACGTATACTTGCTCCACACACAAGAGCTTTCAATTATCGCAAACAACAAAAAAAAAAAAAAAAAAATATTCACTGACTTCTTCCTTTCATTCGCACTATTTCTCTTTCACGCTTACCTTAGTTTTTTCGAAAACCTCTTTTGGTTTTGCACAAACTAACACAAACACTTACACTTACTTTATATTTACACTGACGCTTGGAAATACTTTAAGCTCACATATGAGCTTTCCATAATCGCAGCACACAAAAAAAAAAAGCAAAAAAAAATTCTCTAACCTCGCCTCCCACACAATTATTAACACGCACGCACTTGTTTCGCTTTTCAACACCTTTTTGGGATTTGCACACGCGCGGCACTTACACCTATATTTACACGTTCTTATATGTATGTTACATACTTGTTGCACACACTATTGCTTTCGATCATCGCAGCATACAAAGAAAAAAAATTATATTCACAGACTTCTCCGTTTTATTCGCACTATTTTTTGTGGGCTCATGCACTCATAACTATTAACGCGCACGCACTTGCTCCACTTTTTTTAAACACCTTCTTTGGTTTTGGACACACTAACACGACACAATTGCAGCGCTTTTGTCTTTTTATCTCAGCTGCTGGCGATTTTCGCCCACACATGATAGCACTGAAATGGAAATAATTAAGTAATTATTATTAAATTACTGAATAATATGCTGCAATAGTTCAAACGTAATTAAATTAATTAATTTACCTGAATTGAAGCAGAAAATGATGCGCAAATTTTCTTGCAGTAGTCAAACGGCTTTCTCTTTGTACTTAAGCTGGCCGCACTAGTATTTTAGCGCGAGCCACTTTATCTTTATCGCTGCCACATGATTGAAATTTGCTTATAATCCGCAAATGTGGCAACGTTGAGTTTATCTCACAGCGTACTTGACTTGGCATTCCGCTCGCACCTTCGCCCTTTAATTTCGCTCTCGCTTGCTCTTACATACATCAACACGTTTGCTTGCCAAGCATAGCTTGACATCTGCTGCGCAATTATCTGGTGATCTCTTCACAGGCAATTTTTGCCCCATGCATTAACGATTCCAGTAGCTGAAATATAAATTTATGATAATTTAGCGCTTAATTATGATTTAATTACTAAATATTATGTGCATTCAATTACCTGCGCAATTAAGCAGCTAATGCTATATAGATGTAACATATGTATCTTTTTACATTGTTCCGCACTGCGTCACTTTGCAAAGGCAACTGGCTCTCATTCTTATTGAAGTTCTAAAATATACCGCAAACACTTTTTGGCGCTTTGGTGCTTATTTACTCCTTCGATCTTCGTACCTCTGCTTTCACTGGCAGTCTGGCACTTACACTCTGACTTATGCACAAGGATGCCACCTGTATAAAATATTGTAATTTGCGTAGCGCGAGATGGTAAAGCTCGTGAGATGTGGCATCCTTGTTTTCTATTCAATTGTAAACAAAAACAAGTCGCGCGGATCGTGAAGTTTAACGTTCAAGAATCAAAAAGTGAAAATAAAGTGCTGTTGAAAATTGTTAAGATGAAAGTACTTATCTACTTGGTGTCATTTCATTGTTTAAGTTTTCAATTTATATTGTCTTGACTTATTGGATTTGTGCTTTTGCTCATTGTATTTTCAACTCTCATTCGCATTCTCATTCAGCTATCAATTTTTCGCCTAAAATACTAAGCATCAAAGTGACTGCCAATAAACTGCAAACTGCTAACGAGCAAATTCCATTTTTAATTTCGTCGTGCTTCTCTGTCTATTTCAACGCCATTTTGTCCAATTCTTTGCTCTGTCTGCTTTTACTTCTTTTACTTCTTTTGCTGCTTTTCCCGTTTCCATAGCTTGTCAGCGGAAAACGTAAACTAACGACATTTTCGTTTTCTTATTTACACAATCAATTTCGAGCTTTTGTCATGCGGCAAAAGGCGAACGGCAAATTCTGAGAGCACGACTGATTCTGCTACTACTATTGCTGCTTCTTCTTCTACTTCTCGCACTCACGCGCTTTCGCTCACTCCTTTTGTTATTGCTGTATTTGTTTTTCTTTTTGGCTGCTGTCGCTCTTCTTGTATCGTTCAGTTGCATTCGTGCAATGGTGTTGGACCTTTTGCCGCGGGGGAAATTGTCGTCAAAGCGCAAAAAATGTCAGATTGTTGTTTTAGCAGGCACTGTGCTGGCATGTGTCCCCACTCTCTTTGCCATCACTTCACCTTCCCACACACATGTCGCTTATGGCTGTGCATTACACTTTGCCATGTGTTTGTCTGTGTATGTGACTGCAGCTAGTAATAGTTCTAGTTCTAGTTTCTTGTTACATTTCGCTTTTTGTTTTCGGTACTTTCCAACTCGTCTCCCACGCTTCACTCTCATTCACCCGCTTATTCGCACCGTCTCTGTCTTGCAGCTTAGTTGTGTGTTCCTTTTGATGTTGACCGCATTCGCTATTTCGTTTCGCTAGCTGCGCTCTTATCCTTTTTGGAAAATTATCGGGTATATGCAAGTAGTTGGTTGTGCTTTTGCAGCTTTAATATGTGAGGAGATGCAGGGTATATGTTAGTCGCGCGATCAGCTTGATTTTTGGGTAAATCTGTTGTTCTTTTTGGTGGCGTTTATTGTTTATGCAACTGTCAGCAGTTTTCGTTGTTCGCTTCTGAGGAAGTTTTCGCTCACAATTGGAGATTTACTTGGCTGGCTCAATGGCTATGCAAGCTAGTGTGATTCTGTGTATGTGTGTGTGTTTGCTTTTGCTCAGCTTACATGGACAATGTACAATGTGTGAGAGTAGTTCGTGTTGTTGTTGTTGTTGCTTTTTTGGCTTTCTGTGTTGCTTCATATTTGTTGTCATTTCCAATTGTTTCAGCGACTTTTGACAGCTAGCAGATTAGCTTGGTGACGCCTCTGCAGATGCTAGATAGGATTTTACTATATGTAGTCTGACTTGGTTCATTCCATGACGATATGCAGCTAAAAGAAAAGAGAGATTGTCCAGGGAAATCATCGATGGCGAGGTGAGCTCGACATGCTCCTTTTCTTTCCACACAAACATAAGGGGTTAGGTCAATACTTGTGCAACAGCAGCTGCTTATTGTATTGGTTATCGAATAGCAAATTCGTCTCTTTCATTTTATTTCCGATTTCATAATCATTGCAACGCTCAGCTTGTTTGTCGGAATGTCGTTTGATATATCAGTGGATTATGTATTGGATAATCGGAAAAAGTGAGTGTGGAGAGAGGGGAGAGCGTTGGATAAGAGAAAAACATACTAATTGGTAGTTGGCGAGTAACTTCAAGCAATAGACAGAATGTGTAGAGAGTTAACCAAACGCTAGATGGCGCTGTTGCAGCTTCCGCAAATTTTAATTTAGTATGATTTGAATTTATTAAACTGGAGATAAATTAAGACTGTAATAAATAAATAGAATTATTATAAATAAAATAGAATAGAATAAAATAGAAATATAATAATTAGAATATTTTTAAATTAAAATACAGTCTACTTTGTAAAATTGATGAGCGACTAAAAGACTAGCAGAAATGTCGCGGCTCTAGGAACTAAAATCATTTCATTAATGAAATGAGAAATCATGAACAAAACTGTTTAATTATTTTGCACACTTTATGTACATTTCGCTGTTAGATGCAAGAGCTAAGCTTTCGCTATTGACATTTGCAATTAAGTGTGTGAGAGATGAAGAGAGTTAGGCGTGAAATTTAATGGTGTTTGCAATGTTGGGAATTGCGCCAAACTAAGCAGAAAGAATGCCAAAGCAATTATAAAGACCAATTTTATATGTCAACAGCAGCGAATGTTGTTTTTCTCTTTGTTTCATTTTTTGTGTGGTGCTGCTGTTTTGGCTAAAAAGTGCAGACTGAAATTAATTAAATTATTTGAAGCTAAGCAATGTCACATGTGTGGTTGCATCCACTCCGCTCGAACTCATCAATAAACAAAATTTATGGCTATAACACAATTGCAGTGAACAGCAGCAGCAGCAGGAGGAGTAATAGCCAAATGGCAGGAACCACAGTGGGATGCCGGCTAAAGCGATAACTAAAGGCAAAGCCAATTAAAGACACGCCTCACAGCAGCAGTTTTGGATTTGGAGGCGTGTCACAATGCTGAAAAACATTGGCCAAAACTCCCCCTCTCTTTCACTCCCTATCTCTGGCAAATCCTGTTAGCCATGGCCAACACTATCGTCTGGGCGATGGTCTGTTGTTGGTTTGACGAGCACAACCAAATTTCCGCACCCAATCAGCATATTTAAATTGTGTTGTGTTGGGTGATTGAAATGCATGAAGTACGACCAAAGAGAGAGAGAGAGAGATAGAGTACGTAAATAGGACAACGCACCATCAGTTTTTGGAGGCCAGGAAGACACACACACACGGTGGATCACAGCATCGAGGTCTGGTCACATTGGCAAACATGCAATTTTTAGCAACAGCTCCACACACTTTAATGGTGAACATCCACATGCCACACGCTGCACGCCACATGCCGCATGCCACATGCCGTTTAGAGTTGCCAGTCTGGATAAGGATAAGGATGAGCAAAAGGATGAAGATGCGAGTTGAGCATGAGGTTTTTCCACCATCGTGGTACTAAACTCTTATTTCTCTCTGTTCAATGCTGGTCAGCAGTTTCGTTTTGATTGTACGATTTTCCACTTTACTCTGCAGTTTTCCATCTTACTTATTTTTTTTTCCGTTTTTTTTTTTTTTTGTGTTCAGTGTCTTTTTTGTGGGTTTGTTGTCTCTCGTGTGTGGTGGTCAACCAGTGTAGAACTCTAATTGCTGGGCAACGACTGCAAAGAGCCGCACAGAGCTGCACAAGGTGGCTGCACCGTCGCCATTGGCGGCTTTTGCCATTTTTCGGATGCACACAAATCGTTTGAATATTGTTTTCCCATTCCATATACCACTTTTGCCCCTTTTATGGCTACCCCAAAGCAATACACAAAAAAAAAACAAGTAAGAAGGCTAGGAGTCGAGTATGCTTGACTGAAAGGTACCTAATTCAAAAATATACCGAAAATATGCCGCAAAAATACTAGTGTATACCGAAATCTATCCTTCGTATATCGGTCTAACACTATATTTAAGACATACCAAAACTATACCGATAAAATTCTAATTTATACTGAAACCTATCCTTGACATATCGGCCTTTCACAATATTTAAGATATACCAAAAATATACCACAAAAATAATAATTTATATCGAAACTTATCCTTGGTGTATCGGTATTTCACTATATTGAAGATATGCCAAAAATATACCGCAAAAATACTAAAGTATACCGAAACATATGCTTGGTATATCGATATTTTACTAGATATAAGATATACCAAAAGTATACAACATATGTAAATACTATTGTATACCGAAGTATATTCTTAGTATATCGATATTGTATTACATTCAAAATATTCCATAGAAATATAACGTAAAAATGCTAATATATACCGAAGCTTATACTCGATATATTGATATTGTACTATATTCAATATATATACAAAAAATATACCATATTTAAGTACACCATCGAGTACAAAATATACCAATTATATACTTTATAGTACTAATATACCATAGAGTATGGAAATATACAAAGAAAATACCAAATAAAAAAATTTATTATATATACCGTAGCTTATACTCGGTATATTGATGTTGTAATACATTTAACATATACCAAAAATATACCATATTAATATACACCGAAGTATATACTGTGTATTTCAATATTGTACTACATTCAAAATATACCATAGAGTACAAAATATACCAAGCAATATGCTTCCTCCTCATACCTAAGTTATAATACCCTTCTACCTTATGGGTAGGGAGTATAAAAAATAACAACAACTGCACTGGGGACACTTAAAGCTATCCATTTTTAATTGGAATTTAGGCGCTAAGTCGTAAATATTTTTTTTGCCCCGTTTTTTCTGATGCCCTCAAGTGGCTCAGTGGGCAGTTTTTGGAGTGTCGAGATATTGCAGTTTTCAAGCAGTTTATGCAACCAGGTGGAACTGACAAATGGATCACAGCTCTCGTACTCTCATAATGGCTTCGAAAGCACACCTCAAATCATGCTCCAACTGAGAGTTATATAGATACCCAGAGTTATATTCTCTGAAGGATCATAAACTTGCGTTTTTATTGCTGAATATATGCGTGCATAAACTAGACTTTTGCTGTCATTTCATTTTGATGTCGCAGTCAAGTTTGCGATGATTTGAAGTGTGGCTTTCATTTTATTTGCTTACATTTTTATGTTGGCTTGAACTCAATTTTCTTTGCTATAGTTCTGTTTAATTTAATTGCTTGTTTTTATTTTATAATGAGCAATTCAACAGTTTAATTTTTCAGGGTAATAATGACTTTTCGTATTTATTTCGATTCATAATTATATAAAGTTTCATGTCAATGTTTTTCGAACTTGAAAATATTCTTACATTTTCATTTGCTTGAACTTAGGATTTTTAAATTTGATTTTAATAAAATTTAATTTGTAAGTAAATATGTTAAATTTCCTTAGACAAATAACCTTAAAGTTACGTTTTGGGTTTGACATTTTGAATTTTCAGGCACTCTTGAAAATTCGTTTCGTATTTTTATAATAAATTTTTTTCATTTTCCTACATTTTACTTTATTCAAACTGAATAAAATATACAAATTAAGTTCAGGGTTTTGTCTTTTGGTTTTCATTAATTTTCTCTCTCAAAGTGCCATCTGTACTTTTTTTTAAACGAAAGAGTAATTTTTTTGCGTAACCAATAAAGTTAATAGAACTCATTTATTATCAATTCCTTGACTTTTTATATGTAGTCCTTTATTTTATATATATTTATGTATATAAATATATAAATATTTATATACATAAATATATATATATTATATTTTATTACTTTTTTAATAATGTATAACATTAATATTAATATTAAATGCTTTTTATATTTTATATATTTTTTCTTACATACTTTTTTTTAAATCATGTCAGCCTAGTGATTTTTCTTCAAAGGATTCTGAACTCTCATATTTAAATCCAGTTAAATTTTAAAAGCTTCTACTATTAGTGATTTTATCTCAAAGGATTCTCAATTTAAATGCAGTTACATTTTAAAAGCTTCTCCTATTAATTCCACAAATAATGCCCTTGCTTTACTTATTAATTCCATTATATTTTAAAATTATTCTCTATTTTGAATAATAAAATAACTTAAAGTCATTCCCCTATTTAAGTTATTATCCTTTTCTGCCATGCGACTCCATTTGACTTCATCTCAATTCGTGCTTTTCAATTTCTTTTCTAAAATGTTTTGATTTGATTGATTTGCGTGTCGCTCGCTTTGCTTTAAGTTCGCTTCGCAACAAACTGAAAATCAAATCAGAGTTTGCAAATGTTGTTTTGCGGCAAAAAGTGTGAAGGGGGCGGGGTTGATTGGACTACTTAACCATGGCCATAACCAGCGGCGGCTTAAGGCGGATTTTGACAGTAGAATGCAAAACTGACAGATGCCTTCGAAAGATGCAACTGCTGTAGGGCAAATCAGAGGCACGCTTCAAAATGCATCTACAGATGGGATGGATTGTACTTGCCCTAAAATAGTGTTATGTGTCTGAGTGTGTGTGTGTATGTTTGAGTTGGGCGTGCGGATTTGTGGCATGCAGCGTGTCGCGTGTTCTCTGTTCCCTGTTCCTGTTCCGGGCAGGCATGAAGAAGAGGGCAAACATGCCAAGTCGTCGTCGTCGTCGTCGTCATCGTTGTCGTTGTCGTTGTCGACGTCGCGTTGAAAGTCTTAACGTGATTTAAACATCATCACGAATGTCTGCAACTGAACTGTGAGAAACGAATGGCGGACAAAACAGGGAGGAGAATTGTGAGACGCCTTTCTGACTGTAACTGTGACTGTGACGCAGGACTGAAGGTGGCAGGACATGTTGGAATAGCACATGAATGGGACAGCCATGGGACAGTTAGTGTCCGCACAATTGGCACGTAGCGAGTTGTGGTTAACTTATGTACGCCTATCTTTCCCCCTCTTTCTCTGTGTGTGGGTGTGCGTGTGTGTGTTAGCCTAGTGCTGAGTTGCCTGATATTTTGACAATAGTAGTGAAAAGCCAACCAACTGCTTCAGTGCCTCCTAATCAGCAGGATTCCTTCCACGTTGCGTCACGTTGACTTTGATGTACTCGCTATTTATGTGCCTAAACCTCAACAGGATGGTGGAGGGAGAGAGAGGGCACAGCTCAAGTGTTGAGCGGGGGTGGAGAGGAGGCAAAGGAAGCACACGTGACACAAATAGGTAATTGTTCTTTGCTCGACGTCGTCCTCAGTTTTGATGTCCTTGTTCAAAGAAGTTCGCTTTGCTCGCTTTGTTTGTGTCTTTAATTCAATCAGATTTCGCCTCACAAAACATAACCTCACAGTTGAACATTCCGAGGGACTAACTTGATATTGTCATAAAATTCGATTCGATAAAGTTGTGTGTTTACTGAAAAAAGAAGTTGAAAATATAAAGATCGTTAAAAATTGAATAAATATACGAAAACTAAGGATTTGATTGATTGATTGAATGGTCGCTTGAAATAGGAACTGAAATAATTTGATTGTGTAATAAGGTTGGGTTTTCAATATATAAACATTACTAAAATTATTTTTTTTTTATAACATTTTTAATATTTCAAAGTTTAATATTAATAAAAATAGACTAAAAAAATTGTAAACTATTTGAATTTAAAACAATTTGATCGTGCAATAAGGCAGGGTTATATCGATATTTTACTACATTCAAGATATACCAAAAATATTCAACATAAATACTATTGTATACCGAGGTATATTCTTAGTATATCGATATTGTATTACATTTAAAATATACCATAAAGTATGGAAATATACCAATGTACCGAAGCTTTTACTTGGTATATCGATATTGTACTATATTCAATACACTCCAAAAATATACCATATAAATATTAATATACTAGTATATATACTAGTATACTAGTATATATATATATATATATAAGTATATACTTTGTATTTCAATATCGTATTACCATAGAGTACGAAATATCCCAATTATATACTTCATAGAGTTGAAGATTAAAATTTCAACATTACTTTTAATGTTTTTAATATTTCGAAGTTTAGTATTCTATAAATGTTTTTAATTATAATAAAAGCTTAAAATAAATATATATAAATTTTATATCTTTGGCACTGAAAATATTCTAAACTATTTAAATTTGAAACAATTTTGTTGTGCAATAAGGCAGAGTTTTCAATAATTGAAGTTTACGTATATTATTTTTTAATGTTTACGAAACTTAATATTCTAAAAATGTTTTTAATTAACATATATTGAAAACTTCAAATAAATAAAAATTTCGCATCTTTTGCACTATTGCAACTATTGCAACTATTTCAAACTATTTGAATTTGAAACAATTTTATGTGCAATAAGGCTAAGTTGTTAGTAATTCAACTTAATGTATATTATTTTTTAATTTTTTTTTTTACATTTCGAAGTTTAGTGCTCTAAAAATGTTTTTCACTTTATTTAAGACTTCAAATAAATAAAGATTTCACATCTTTTGTACTGCGAATATTTCAAACTATTTGAATGCGAGATAAGATATAATTCTCCTCTACATTTGCAATATAACTTATGCTAAAAATACTTTGAAAAACCAAATCTAGTATATTTTTAATCTATACACAATTCAATATGCTTTTGTTGGGCACAAATTGAATGGAAAGTATTTCTTTATGCGATTCGCTTGCTGTTGCATTATGCGATTATCAAAATCGCAGATTGCGAGTGCTGCGAGGGACATTGTCATGAGTACACACCTGGCATTGTCATTTTGGGTTTTGTTATCAGCACTCGACACTTGGCATTCCAACGTTTTGCATGCCACCAACGATGCCCCCCCGTAAACTCTGCTCTCTTCGCTCTGCACTCTTGTTGCCATTCATGCGATTTGTGTTAAACCATTTGTAGTTCATGTTTTGGTTGTCGCTGCAGGCGCAACAAACTGATTTAACTTATCGCGTTTGCCACGCGGCATTCATGTGAAAACAACTAGCAACGTTGCAACAACAACAACAACAAGCAGAACGACACGTGCAACAGCAACAGCAACAGCAACAGCTGTAAGGACACGCGTTGCCATTGCCAACATAACTGTTACACTTGCTACAATTACTGGCAAAATGGAGGGGAGTGAGAACAAAGGGGAAAGCGAGCAATATTTATGATAAATATTTGCAGGCCGTGCTTGGCGATGAAAAGGATGCGGCTGGATATTATTTTTGGCTATGTATTTGAGCGTATCGCCTGTCGGAGCAATTGAAATGATTTGCAAATACAAAAACCCAACATACATAGCACAGAAGTGCTTCATTGAAATCGATCTAAGTTGTATTCACATACATATTTATATGTATTCCTGTATATAGATTTATGCGCGGCCTTTGTCATTTTAATTCTAAGAATAATATATTCTTTGTGTCGCGTATTTCTGGGAAAACTGAGACAGCACAAATGAATTACGTTTAGGAAATTACTTTAATAAATATGACAGCATTACTTGCATTGTGACAGACAATTTAAGTTCCTTAAAAGCCTCAAATTGAATACAGAACTACGTCATAAAATGGAAGCTGCTGTAAATTGTGATTTCTACTTAATATTAAATGCCTTTTTAATTAATTTGCTAATTGCTTTCAACTTTACCTTAAAGTATCAAGTTTTCTCTTGGAATAAAAGAACTTTATTCACGCCTCAATTAAATATTACAATCAATTATGTATTGTTATCAATTAAATACTTAAACGATGGTTGCTTAAGTTACAATACAAGAGAGTGAACAAAATTACAATACTGCTATTTTCATAAGACGATTTAGCACAATTTAAATGTAACTGATAATTATTATGTGGCTTTTTAGAAGCTACAATTTAAGAAAATTAGAATATCATGTATTTTGTATACTTTTGATTCGCTTCTTAAAAAAATTGTGAGTTATTTTATTGAGAGAATTTATTAATAGACCGTATAAGTGCATTATGATAATTCATAAATATAAATTTCAAAAATATATATAATATATAAGTTACAAATTTTGTTTTTATATTATTTATGTTGTTTCATTTTTAGTGAGTATATTTCATAACTCATAACATAAATTTTCGTTATTTTGATTTTGGTGTTGTAATTGTTGCCAACGTTTTTTATATCCGCTGGTATATACATATACACAGTATATTTTGCAAGCAGTATTTTATTAATATACCAAATAAAGCATTTGGTATTTGAGTTTTTTTCAATTCATTGATTGGTATTTATTTTATTTTTTCGAGCACACTTGACTCTCTCTTTCTTATAGTATAAATGAAACTGTTTGAAAAAAATACAGTATTTAGCGAAATAATACAGTACGAGTATTTCATGACCAACGTTTCGTTTACATTCAAATATTTTTCCATGAAAATGAGATATATGTAAATACAAATGCATGTCTCTTCGGGCCTCTTCATAATAACTTTAATCTATATTAAAAACAAGAGTTTATAAACAATAAGAGTTTTGCCAACTATATTGTGTATAAATTTCAGTCTCCTAACATGTTTACCTTTTAGGTTTTAATTTGATGTTTTCAGACTCGTTGTGTACAGTATTTTTTTTTAGTAAATCAGCCCATAAATGCTGAATTGTGCCACGTCAACAAGCACATTCTATGTATATTCATTTCCAGTGCAGTCAGAGAGTGGTAGATTACTTAAATGCCCATTGCACACAGACATATGCAAGCAACTCTCATAATTTGAGCATTTTTCAATTAGAATGCAGACAGAATGCAGCTTCTACGTATGCAGAAATGGAAACAAACTACAATAAAAACCGAGCCATGATGTGTTTGGCATTGCTAACTGGCTAAACTATGGCAGGCAGACAAACTTGCTCATAAAATATAAATCTGCATCATTCTAACAACAACAATAACTACTTGAAGTAATGCCACAAGAACAACAAGAACACTTTGCACTGCCCCAAAAAAAAAAAAATGAATGGGAAAAAAAGTAAAAAAAGTTGCAAAAGTTCAAGTGTTGCGAGAGTCCAAAAATTCGAATTGAAATCCATATTATGAGTCCAAGTGCTGTTAGCCAAGTTACTCGCATGTTGTTGGCCCTATTCTGCTTCTCGTTTTTGTTTATGCTTTATATGTTTTTTTTTTGTTTTTTTTTGTTTTTATTTGTTGCCAGTTTTTTGCCGTATTTGCTGAATGCTTGATAGTCATAAATTTTTGCGAAACAAGCAACATGAAGATTTTTCCTGCATATTTTCCATAGAAATTTTAAATTTCTATCCTGGAACTTTTGTGGAGATAGGTCAGAATGAATGGAATAGAATGCAAGCAAAATGAAAGATTCGACTAATAGCGAATGTTTTTGCTTTGTGGGCGAAAGACACGCCTACACGATTTTGTATAACGAAGCGAAAGGCGAATGTCCTGGCAAACATTTTGGCCGTTGGCCGTTGGCCAGCTAGTCGGCCAACATTTGTTGTTGTAATCACGAATGTTTGTTGTCCTTGTTGTTTGTTGTCCTTCGTCGCCGAGCGACAACCGCAAATGCCGCAGACAAACAGGGTTTCTGGTTTTTGGGGGCGCAAGTTGTCTGCTGCTGATGATTATGGGAGTTTTGCTTTATGGATTCTGTTTTGACTGCAAGCGTTCAGCTGGAAAATACGAGACATTTTCCAGCCAGACTCCGACTCAGACGGAGAAGAAGATACAAGCAGAAATTTACAAACTTTTGCTCAACGCATTTTTCTATCAATTTCCGCCAAATTTTATTTGCTTGTTGTTTGTTGTGCTTTATTTTATTTTTGTGTAATTCACTGGCTGACCGACGCCCCTCCCATAAAAATAGCTGGTTTTCCTTTTGAAGTTTTTATTGTTTGTTTGTTTGTTTATTTTGGGCGCACAAATTTTAATTGGTAATGTTTTTTGGCACTCGGGAAAACGTTTGTTTACATTCATTTAAGCAATTTACAAAGTCAAACAAATATTGACATTGAAACATCAGCAAATTTTAGCCGCCAATTAGTAATGATCTTTAAATGAACTCACCAAGTTCTACGCAAAATTCACTTAATTAATTTTGTTCGTTAGTCTCCCAAGGTTGTGGCGAATATTTAATAAATGTGCAATGGAGAGGAAAAATATCTTGTAAGAGAAACAAAATCGATAATTATTGCTGCAGCCTAATGGAAATTGTTTTAGAAGCAAAGTTTTAAGCTTTAAATACTCATGAAATTCCCAGATATTAATTTACTTTTAATTAATTTCAAACTTTTTATGAACTAATCATAAACTATTGCTCACAATCGCGTCGTAATATTTAACCATCGAACAGTGTTAGACAAAGAAACATAATTTGTTTTCATTGTTGGCGCAATTTAATTAATTTTCTTGTAATCACACGTATTCGATATGTTTTACCAACAATATGTTTTTGTTGTTGCGTCAATTAATATTACATTATAATTAATTTAGTCAAGTGCAAGCATTTCCGGCTCAGCATGTGGATTGTGTTTTGCAAATTATATCGTAATAAGTGAAATGGAAGCAAGGGAAACTCTTTTACGGATTTTTATTGTGTTTGCGTCGCACTTTGCAACGTTTCTTATACCCTGTACTCTCAGCTTAATTGAGGGTAGTATACGAAATGAATGGGCTTGGATACACGAAATTGTAAAGATTAATATAGATAATGATAATATCAACGAGCAAACAAATTTTTGTTTTTAAAATATAAATAATATACAAAAAAACAAATAATTATCGACTTGTAATTTAGACTAAGTGACACAAGAAAGAATATTAATAAGTAGTAAGTAGTAAGAAGTAGCTTATTGATGTTATTGTTTTTATACATTTTAAGCGAGAATATGTAATCTGAACATATCTGAATACGTTCAGAATTCAAGAAATTATAAATTATTAAACAGAATTTGGCATTGAAATAAATTTAGAATTTTTCGCAAAGTTTTATAAGTTATCAAATAAAATTAAAAGTTCTAAAAGTGTCAATGTTGATTGTTTTTTAAATAATATTTCCATCAGATTATAGTATATAAAAGTTTTTCATCATTCTCAATTAAGAGAGCAAAAGTATCAAATGTGTATGTATTGTTCTATTAGAAAAGCGGAAAAAATATTATTTATTTTCTGACATTGTAATTAAATAATTTAAATTTTGAATTATATTTAGAGAACGTAAAATTTGTTGAGTTCCAGAATTGTCTTTGTTTTATTTTTTTAATGTAAATAACATTCTGGTTTCTTGTTTTGCATTTTTCCAAAGCATATTTATATTTTCATTTTAATTTTTCTTTCAAATTATAATATTTGTGTTTGATTGCTCAGCTTTTATTATTAAGTTTTTTTTATAATTTTTTTTTACAAAATTAAAATGTGTGTTAATAGCATATCTGCTCGTTCAGCTTTTAGTTGGCGAGCATTTTAGCCATGTTTGTCGTTAGTTTGGCTTTATTGATATGTAAATGTCGCACTTATGCGCAGCAAACTCAATTTTTTTTTTGTCGCTCTTCGCTGTCAGATGAAAATGCTGCGCACGTCTCGCAATTATGGCGCTAATATGCACTTGACAATGTAATGACATTTATTGAACGGCTGCGAAGTCGACGTCGACGTCGCAGCGACGACAGAGTCAGCAGCAGCAGCAACAGAACTTTAGCTGCTGCAGCGACAATTGTGAAGTGTTCGCCTGAAAAGCGAGTGCTGATTGAAAGTGTCAGCGAAGAATAGGAGAAGAAGTTGGTATATAAGAAAAGTCGTGAGTCTGCAGCAGTCGTAAAAGTATTTTCACCAAGTCCTCTTTTTATACCCATTACCTATTTGGAAGAAGGGTATTATAACTTTGTGCCTGCATAAAATGTATGTAACATTCAGAAGAATATATATTCTTGATTAGCGTCAACTGTCCATAGCAATGTCCGTCTGTCTGTATGAGCGGCTAGATCTAGCTGATAATCTGGTATATTTGGTAAACTATATTTTAAATGTAGTAGAATATCGGTATACCAACTATAGGTTTCGTTACATTTTAGTATTTTTGCAGTATATTTTTAGTATATTTGCAAAATTGGGGTTTTATTGGATATGAGTAGCAGGTATCTCAATTCAATTTATTAAATTTAGTACAATATCAGTTTACAAAATAAAATCATTGGTATAATGTAGTATTTTGCGGTATATTTTTAGTATATTAATAGAATATTTGTTTTGGGTAGCGGGTATATCTCTATTAAATATTTTAAATATACTACTATATCAATATACCAAATACAAAACTTTGGTTTATTTTAGTATTTTGCGGTATATTTTAAGTATATTTATGAAATATGTTTCTTTTTCGATATGCATAATGGGTATCTCACAGTCGACCACACTCGACTGTCGCTTTCTCACTTGTTCTCGTACGCCGTGTGTCTGCTGAATGGCATTAATTCGATGCCGCTGACACGGCAGTTGAATTGGAGTCGCGGCAATCGGGTTGTCTGGGATCGCGAGAGTATTTGTCAAATTGCGCCACACACACACAAAAGCGCGCCATTTATTAATGTAGCCATGTGGAAGCCAATCAAAAGTAGTGGCAAGCCCAGTCCTAACGGCGACTGATTGCCAGTTATCCAATGCACAAAGCTTGGAAACACACACACACACACACACACACAGAGGCAGACAGCTGGGCAGACGCGGCGTATACGTAATGCCGCAGTGGAGCAACTGTTTGCAGACATCTAATCAAACAATTTTCACAGTTGCATATTAGTGGCATATTCCGTTATGCCCACAACCACGCCCCTTCCCTTCCCTTTCTTTCTCTTCCCTTCCCTTCCCCTCCCCGTTCTCTTCTTTGCCTGATCCCCAGAGCGACATGCAATTAAATTTTCGCTTTGACTGAGTTGCGTCAAATTATTATTTATCAATATGTCTGCCACACATTTGTGTATGAGAATACGCAATAGTGTATGTGTGTGTATCTGTGTGTGTCAATTTCACTTGACGAAATGAAAAAATAACATATATGTAGTTAGTTGATAAAGTGCTGGCAATTGAGTTTTTGGAGTGAGCAGGCAAAGCGATGCTGCAGTTTATCCCAACAAGGATTTGCATATCATTTTTTGGGTGGCATCTGCCACATATTTATGTTAACGTTGCAACACTTTTTCAAAAAAGAAGACTTTGCCAGCTATGCAGATTACATGATATGTGCGTAAAAATTCAGCTATTTTAGGTAGTTGCCTAAATTATTTATAAACTGTCAACATTTTACGCGAATTATAAAGTATTTTGCAATCAATTGGATTCGCTTTTATAAAATGTTAAACTATTATATAAAGCATTCAAAAATTTATTAATTTTTTAAAATCAGGAGTAAATACCAATTATGGAATATACATTATAACATTAAGTTCAAAGCAATGAAAAATATAATTGAATACCAAAATTCTAATACTATTAAATCATAGATTTTGTAACTCGTTTCTAAAACAGCTAAAAAAAAATGCTCTTTTTAAATATTTAGCTTATAAAAATGATTATGCTTAGCTCGCTTTTATTAATTTGAATTTGTTGAAAAGTAGAAATACAATTAAGAAAGCTTTATCGACTCGGCTGTTCACACTGATCAAAAATATAGTTATAATACCCCTCTATCCTATAGGTATCGGGACTTAAATTGTGTACAATTTGAAGACTTTTTGCTAACACTTAAATACATTTTTCACTCTTTTTAAAAACCTTTAAAAATGTAAGCTTTGTTTTCAAATTTAACCAGCGAACATGTTAATCAAGTTAAAGAGAATATGTATTTAAAAAAATTGCATTTATAATATGAATATGAATTTCATATAACAGAACATTTAGCAAGTAATAAGTTAACTTTGTTGGCACATGTTAATTAAAGTTTAATCTCAATTTTAATCCCTTTAAAAAACTGTAGCATGGCAGCTTTTATAATTTTAATAATTTAATGTAAACAAATTAATGTAATTTGGCTGCTTTTATGCCGCACTTAGTTCGCTCGAAAAACGAGAACCATAAAACAAAGCCTCTAGATTCACTTTTGGCATTGGCCTCGCTGTTAACATGCCTTAAGAGGTGCTTCCATTGAAATTCGCATATCGTTTGTCTTTTCACAGCAGAACGGGGGGAAAGCATTGAGGGAAAGGTGGATGAAACGTGTACATGTTGTACTATATATATATATGTCTGCTCGTGTATTACCCAACGGAGACGCCCACAGTCAGTCAAGCGGGACTGTGAAGCTAACAATGTTTGTGGCAGGCAGAAGAGAGACTACAGCTGCTGATGTTGCTGCTGCTGTAGTTGGGGAATGAAAATGTCTATGGAAATTGGCAAACTCATTTCCTAATGTCAGTGCGAAACGAAACAGGACGAAACCAAAGCGAACGAAATGTTGCGAAATAAACGAAAGTGCTTAAAAGCGTGTTACACGTTACGTATGTGACTTTATTTTTGTGTTCGAGTATTTACTTTTCTTTTTATTTTCATTTTCATCACTGATTTATATGCGAGTGACTGTCTCAGCCCGGGGGCCGATTATTTGTTTGGCTCGAATGCGTTTATTGGTCTTGGCACATAATAAAATTATTTATTGCATTATAAATAATACAAGGCACTCGAAATCATTCTCAAGAACGGAACGAACATTTCACTCTCTCGAACTCTCTTTCAAGCTTCTATTCAATTTCGATTTGCATTCTATGCCATCAATAAGAAAAGCTGCAGAAAAAACCCCTTGAAGCTTAACTCCACAACGCTCAAAGCCATTTCCATGGCAAGCCAAGGCAAACGCAAAGGCAAAGGCAACAAAATAAATAAAATTAAAATAAAAATTTATAAAAGCATTGCGGCATTGCTGCGCCATTTACCGAAGAACGGGTCAATGGGGTGTGTGTTTGTGTGTTTGTGATTTTATTGTTTATCGATACAAAGCTCGTAAAATACCTGACACAAGAGCCATAAACACATGTGTCAGAGATGAGCAAAAGCAATCATTGGCAAGTGAATTTTTGGTTAAAACAAACACACCAAAAGCAGCAGGCGCATATAATATTAATTCACTTAACATTTATTAAAAATGTTTTAATGGTATCGAACTGCCATAAATCCAAAACTAGAAATTAATTAATTTTAAAATCATTTCTGAAATGGTAAATGGAACTTGATGCAGTTAAAAAAATGTCAAATTTGTGGAAGAATAGAAGTATGAATATTTATACACATATTTGGGAAATGATTAATGTCCAACTCGACTGTTGAAAATATTGAAATAATAATGTTTTACACATGTTAAATCTATAAAATACACAAAATAAAAACTTTGACAGTCATTCAAATAATAATTCAACATAATATTTTACAATTATTTTTATTTTTATAATATATGTTGATATAATAAAGATGTAAAAATTAATAAAATAAATGAACTGACTCTTAAAACTATGTTGTGAAATTACAAAATAATATAATATTAATAATACCATTTTTTGTAGCATATTTTATTCTTTTATATAAAAAATTATACAGATATAATTTTTATTAAACTTCTTAATGCATTTTTCATAACTTTCCTACGTGAGTTTCGAGAACTCTTGACGTAAATCCTCCTTTCCTCCAATTTTAGGTCCAATACATTTTCATTCTTTTAAAATGAATGCAGAAAATAATAAATGCATTTGAATTGCGAAAATACAATGTAAAATTATAAAATACATTTAGTAGTTCAATTTTAGTTTATTTGTATACTTATTTCAGTATAATTAAATAGAGAAAAAGTATTATTACCTTATAATCAATTAAATTTATATCAGTTAATTGTTTGTAAATTATTGCAATGCTTTTTGAATTGATGACGTTAATAGATAATATTGAAGTTATAAAAGGTAATTTTTTTTGCATAAATTAAGAACAAGAAAATGAGAAAGTTGCATGAGATAATTATGATCAAATAAACATTTTAGAAGTTATTAAAAAAATACTTTTGTATGGACAACATACAAAAACATACTTTCTAGGGGTCTTAGTTGCTTTGGCTAACAATCTGGTATATTTTGCACTATGTGGTATATTTAGAACGTAGTATTATAACAATATTAATTTGGTACTACAATGACTTTTTGCTTTTAATCAAAATGGATAGCGAGTTTCTCGTAGGAACTGTGCCTCATTAAATGATAAAATAATTTATAGTATCTTAATCTTTTTAACTTAAATTTTAGATAGAAGTTAAATTTTATATTAATATTTTAAAAGTCTTTTTTATTTATTTTTTAATTTTTTTCCCTTTATGTCATGTTTTTTTTTTATACCCGCTACCCATAGGGTAGAAGGGTATTATAACTTTGTGCCGGCAGGAAATGTATGTAACAGGTAGAAGGAGGCATCTCCGACCCTATAAAGTATATATATTCTTGATCAGCGTCAACAGCCGAGACGATATAGCCATGTCCGTCTGTCCGTCTGTGTGTCTGTCCGTCTGTCCGTCTGTCCGTCTGTCCGTATGAACACCTAGATCTCAGAGACTATAAGAGATAGAGCTATAATTTTTTTCGACAGCATTTGTTATGTTTGCACGCAGATCAAGTTTGTTTCAAATTTTTGCCACGCCCACTTCCGCCCCCGCAAATCAAAAAAACGAATAACAACCGTAATTTTAAAGCCAGAGTTGCGAAATTTGGTATATACAATAATAACTATAGTAGTTATGATTCCTGAGAATTTGGTTGCGATTAGATAAAAATGTTGGAAGTTATTAAAGAAATATTTTTGTATGGGCAAAAACGCCTACTTACTAAGCGTCTTAGTTGCGTTGGCTAACAATCTGGTATATTGTGCCGTCTATGGAATATTTTGAATGCGGTACTATGTCGATATACCAAATATACCATTCGGTATATTTTTAGTATTTTTGCAGTATATTTGGTATATTTTGTGAAAAATACCGCAAAATATATTGTTTTTATTTAAAATGGGTAGCGGGTATCTCACAGTCGAGTACACTCGACTGTAGCTTTCTTACTTGTTTTTTTTTGGATGTAAATAAAGTTAAAAACGTGCGACATATAAAAGTGCTGGGAGTATTTGAAAAGTGAATTTCGCACAATGATTATCGTGCATCTCTAAATGTAAGAGGCAGTGTATGTTTACGTGTGTGTGAGTGTACGACTCTGTGAGTGTGTTTGTGTGTGGGTGTGTACACGCTCGAGGTGTTTATTTCGTATGGTTTCAGGTTTCTGTTTACATAATTGAAAATTTCTAATGACTTTGCCAAGGTTTATTGTGCAAACAAGTTACCACCGCAAACTCTCTCACACAGTTATAGAAAAGCCAATGCAGACAGAAGCAGAGTTGGCACTCAAATGTGTGCGTAATGAAACAGCCACGCCCCACTTTAGGGCGTGCTGGTCAACTGACCGCCCCCGCCTGTCAATTCGAGCTCATTTTGGCTTGCGGCTGACACATTTTGCACTTGCTTTAACTTCTGTTTCTGTTGCTGCTATGCTTTTAAAATATGTTTAAACAAAAACGAATGGTTGTTGCATAGTTGGCGTACGCTGCGTATACGCTATATAATGTCACTTTGATGCCTTTGGGCATCATTCACATAAAGTGCTTATGTGTCTCTGTCGCTGGTGTAAATAATATTAACACTAAACAGTCAGCAACCAAGCGCGAGTGCGTTGCTATGCCCTGTGGCCATAACTTTTTCATTAGCAAAGTCTGTTATTCTTGTTGTTGTTGTTGTTCTTGTTGTTGGCGCGACAAAAGGCCGCCTTAAGTGCAGGACCTGCTGGCCATAAAGTAGAAGGCTGCGGCGAAATTTGTCAAAGGTTTTTATGTCAGCGAGCGGCGGGACTATAATTGTTTTATGCTTTCCTCTCTTTTTGTTTTTACTCTCCCAACAAACTATTACCACAAATGAAGTGTGTGTGTGTGTGTGTGTGTGTGTGTGAGGCTGAGGCAATAAGCAAAACGCAGCCTGACAGCCTGGCAGGAAATGCTTGAGGACACTGGCAGGCGTGACTGCGATGCTGCTACAAGGGTTATTTGTCCCAAGGACACGCATTTATCAAACAAGACAAACAGCCCAGGACATTCGTAGCGAGCCAAGAGTCACGAGTCAACAGTCAACAGTCACAGCTCAAGCTTCAGCTGCGAATGGCGACTGAATAAATAGGCACGAGTCCTTCCTCCTCTTCTTCTTCTTCTTCTTCTTCTTTAAGGGACATGCTTGGACTTGCTTTAGATGGACTGATAATGCGCGTCATGTCTATTATAAGACTATAAAAAAAATGAGTAGGGAAGGAGGAGAGTAAACAGAGAAAGAGAGCTCACTGTATTTTAGTAATCGTAAATTTGAGAAGTAGAACAGCAAATTAATATTTAGAAACTCATTTAAAAACAGACTATTTTCATTTTATTATTTATTTAAAAATGCATAAATTGTGCAGCTATGTTTGCTATTTGGAAATCATAAATTTTCATAATAGCACAGCAAATGAATGTTCAAAAAGTCATTTAAAAACAGTTTATTATGCTTAATTCTTTAAAAGAATGAATAATGACTAAATTATTCAGCTTATTTAATCCTTTATTATTTACTTACATCTGATATTGAGAATATAAAGTTAAGTTGTATTAAAAATAAAAATTTAGAGAGATTTTATTATACTAATTAAATTTAGCTGACAATCTGGTATATTTTGTATACCAAATTTTTGGTATATTTTGAATGTAGTACAATATCGATTTCCCACATATAGTCCTCGGTATACCTGATATTCTGGTATATTTTCAGTACATTTGGGTATATTTTCTGAATACTTTCAGTATATGTGGTTTAATTGAAAATGGGAGGCGGGTATCTCACAGTCGAGCACACTCGACTGTATTTTTCATACTTGTTTTTGATTATATTATAAATACTTCAATTTTATATGTATTGATTATAATCTATGAGAAATAAATTTGCTAAATTTTCGTAATTTGTGTAAATTATGGTAAAAACTTTGACAATTCGGCATTAAATTGTGATTTATAATAAAATCAATATTTTAGTTTAGTTTTCGTATATAGTTGAATCAATAAATTCTAGGTCATATTTATGTATATTGTTAACAGCCATAAAGTGACATTTATGCATAGCTAAATTCATATTGAAAAAATATATTAATACTGTCATATTTTAATATAAATAATTTGTGAAAAGTGGCTGCCAAATTCGTTTATAACAAATGTTTGAGCTAAAATGAAATTAAAATAAAATCCACATTTGAGTGTAGTTTTTTATATTTAAGTTAATAAATGAATATATCATTTATCAAGCCTTAAAGTCAACATTTATATTTAAATTTGGAGGCCAATAAAGTAGGCAAAAAGCATAGCTGCAATTTTTTTTTGTAATATATTCATCGTTGTCGAATTTAATTTCGAATTAAAATACAATTTTCAAGATGAAAGAAATATTAAGAGAGAAAGAGATGCCATAAATTTGAAAAATTGTGTGCCACATAAATCTGCAAGTAGAAAATTGAAAACTCGTATATGCAAAGATATTCCCATATATTTCCCTTGCTCTTTCTCTTTCTCTCTCTATCTCCCCCTCCCTCTCTATTTTTGACAAACTGTATGCTGAGTTGTTTTCCCCTTTTGGCTGCCACACTTGAATTCTTGGCTAATTAGGAAAATGCGTTGCATACTTCAGCAATGTCGATTGAAAAACTTTTGTTGAGTGTTGCGTAAATTAAGTGGCAAAGTAATTTGGTGAAAATTTCACAGTTGACAAGCGTTGAAAAATGCAAAAAGCGCTTATCGAGCAACAACAACAAAAACAACAACAACAATCGCGGGTGTAAGAGAAAACAAGCTAAGCCAAAGTCAGTGGAGAACATGAACATCATCATCGAGCTGATTATTATGCTTATCCCTTTTGCCGCAAGAGAATAATGTGATCCACACACACACACACACACACACACACACACACACACACACACACAAACGATGACGACGACGTTGAACACGTGAAAATCCATAATATTTGCGCAAACAATCGAAGCTAAAAAAGTTAATCGAAGCAGACGCAACGGCAAAACTTGCAACAACAACAACTGCGCAACATACACAAAAAAAAGGGTTAAAAGTGGCAGGCGAAATAGCGGGTGAAATGGGGGCGAAAATTCTGCTGCGTATGCGTTGCGCATTTGCATTTGTGTGTCTGTGTGTGTGTGTTTTTTGTCCTCGATTTGCGAATTTGGTTAGCATTGCAAATGTGCGCGACTTTTCAGGGCTTATTCAAATATGGTATGCTCAAGTGTTTGGAGCCGATAAACAAGTCTAGCTTAGGAGCAGACCCTCAAAAAAATAAAAAAAATGCTAATCTTGATACCCATGTCAAATCACGACTAGATAATTAACGGAATTGCAAAGCAACAACATGAGAAGGGGAGAGAAAGGATACTTTTAAGTATTCAACGGCTCAGCAAGTTCGATTTCGGTGTCAACTGTGAAAGGGATAAATAATTGAATGCGAATTACTTGCGTATGGCAATGGAAACCTTTAAAAAGAGCTAACAAATAAATCAGTGTTAATTAAATACAAATTTATATATTTGAAATTAAATTTCAGAGTCAAATTTCAGTGCCTCAAAATTTGAGAAGTGTTGTTATCTAATTATTTATAAATTATTTATGATTACATTTATTTTGAGCATTTTCTTTCACGATAACCCAAAGTATAAACATATAAAACCTAAAATATGCATTTTCATTTTATGTAATTTATTTTTATATTTTCATCCTCAATATAAAATATCATAAGCACACAAAATTTAAAAATATCAGTAACAATGTTTTCAGCTAATATCAATTTTATTTAAAGATTAACATTGGTTTTATTCTACATATATTTTACTGATTCTAGATTTTTCTTTGTTAAAAGCAAAACTAATATTTCGCAAAATGGTAATTTTAATTGATTTTATTTTATATTAAAAAATGTTGCTCTTTGATTTATATTTTTCGTTCATAACTATAGTAAATTTCACATTCTCAGCACTTTTAATAACATCAAACAGTTTTATGCTTAAATTTTGGGTTATTCAACAATTTAGTTTGACATTTTTGAAAACTCCATTTCGCTTTGACTTAACAAAGAGCAAGCAAATGAAACACAAAGCAAGTACAAAGAATTCACAGAAATCTTAGGTGAACTAAGAACATTGAAAATGGTTTTCAATTAATTTTGAAATTTTTAATTAAAGTTAAATTTTTGACTCCATTTTTTTGACACCATTTATCTTTGTTGTTTGAGAAGTTATGTATCTTTAGGAATGTATCGTAGCACTGTTAAAAAAATTATATAAGAGACCTTAATACAACTGTTAGCAAATTAAAGATTCACAAGAACTTGTTTGAATTTCAAGAATAAATCTGAAATTTTGTTTTATAAGTTTGATTTTAAATGTTACTTAATATAATTTCAGCTTTATTTAAATCTCTTTATATGTTGGTTTTACAACGTTTGTTTCCTCTCTATAGTCAAGCATTTTAGAGCTGTTAGGACTTTAAAGTGTTTGGTTAGTTTCGTTTATTTAACTCTGATTATTATAGAATGAAAACATTTCGAAAATTCCGAGCTGCAATTACAAAGAAGCTGTTTAGTTGTGTTTTACTTAATTGTGGCTCTTATTGCCATTGTGCTGCAATTATTTGAATTCTAATTTCTGCTGATTTTTAGTGCTGCGAGTGGCACGTCTTCAAATGGCCACGAGCTGCGGCATGCCACGTGTACATGCCACACTTAGAGTGGCACATAAGCAGAAAGAGAGAGAGAGAGAGAAAAAGAGAGAGAGAGAGAGAGAGAGCAAAGACAGCAGCAGAGCGAGAGGCAACAAGGGGCAATATTAGACTGTGTGCTTAACCACATTCACCTTAAACAGCGCTTATTTTTGTTGTTGTTGTTGTTGTTGCTGTTGTTTTGTCTGTCCTCTTGTATTCCAATTCCGCTGTGCATTTGCCTGTTTCTGTGCTATGCCACAAAACGTGGCAAGAAGTAAAGAAAAAATTAAATTTTTGACTGGCAGCGTCACGAATGCTGCTTCACACAGCTTCTGGTTTTTATTCGTCGTGTGCTCAGCGACTCTCTGAGTGCCATTGCCATTTTATGAATAATTCATAACAACACACACACACACACACAACCACACACATACACATGTGTGTTGGGGGCACAAAGGACACGCATACATTTTCATATTGACACTCGCAGACTCCTTCGAGTTGAATTCTCATTCCTTTGGGCAGATTCTCATCATCGTTTGACGGCGTCATTGTCTCCTCGTCGCGCCTTTGTCTACTCCTGTCTCGCGGAGTCTATCACTCTCCCTCCTCCTCCTACTCCTCCCCTCTCTTTTTGCTGTTGTTTTTGTTGATTTTGCATTCCTTTGGCACATTTTTTGTTGCTTTTGAGTGTGACTCAAAAGGAGCGCAAGTTTTCCTCACTGCAGTGAGCGCCTCAAATTGTTGATTCGCGCTTTAAGCTGCGACGCATCGACACACACACCCACATTAACACCCACACACTCACACACAGGAAGTCGTGTTGCATGCCACGCGTATTTTTCCTACCTGACGCAAATCGCCAATTGGCCAAAAAACCAACGCTTTGTGGCTGCGTTGGCTGCGGCTTTTGTTATTATCATTGTTCCCCTTGTTTTTGTTTATCTTGTTGTCCAATTTTCGCAGATTTTCACCAACGCACAACACAATAAACGTTGTTTGACCAAAGCGTCGCATTTTCTCCTCTTGCAGTCTCATTGGGTCATTATACGCCAACCAAGCGAATGCAGTTGCTTTGCTAATGAAGCTTTGCCGAGTGCGTTTTGCCAACATCCCGGCTGAGTTTGAGTCTGAAATAGAAAGAGAGAGAGATGGAGAGAGAGAGCGAGAGAGAGGGAGGGAGAAAGAGAGAGATAGAGTCATGGAGAGAAAGAGAGAGTGAGAAAGAGTGAGATACTTAAAGACCTTCTTTTAAAAGTTGTGAAGTAATTTTGAAATCTGCTTTCAATTTAAAGCAACAGCTTCTTCAGAACTTTCAAGCACAGTTCTTAAAATATTTAAGATTTACTATTTGTTCAAGCATTTTTTTTTGCAGTTTTACATAAATTTATTCTTGGAATTTTTATTATCTAATCTCCCAAAATTACTCTCTGTTTTAGCAACTGTTTTTACTAATAATTCATTTGTTATTTGAAATGTAAATGTGTATTTTTTTTTATTAAAGATCGTTTTTTTCCCTTTGCAGCTGCAAAGCAGTTAATTCAATTAAATATTTCTTTTCCTAACGTTTATAAATATAATTTGCCAGTGTTCTCAAAAATTTAGGCCATTTCTTTTGCACTATTAGTTAATTAAAGAACTTAAGGAACTTAAGGAAAAGTTAAGATGATTGTTATTTTATTTTTTAATAATTTTTAATTTTTATCTTTTGGAATAATGAACGTTTTTGGACTTTATCAATCTGGCAACATTCATTAAAGCACTTTAATGAATGTTAAGCTATAATTTTGACATTCCGTTTTGTAATCTTGAATAAAGAACAACTAACTTTGATTTAACTTTCGTTTTAACAACAGCAAATTTTAATTTTAAGTAATGAAAGTATAATCTGATAAATTAAAATAGAAGATTATTTATTTTTTGGTTTGTGTAGCGTAGAGTTAAAATGTATGAAATTAAATGCAACCAGAGCGAATACCTATTTTAAATATGTAATTTTTTAATGTTTTGATATTTATATTCATAACATAAAGAACTATCATTTAGTTTTGGATGCATTCGGCAATGCTCAAAACTTTTAAAAGGAAAGAGTTCGTTAGTATTCAGTAAAATATAACAATGAATTTGTTCTACAAAATGAACGTAAAAATAAATAATAACCCGAATTTTTATAATTTTTTTTTTTTAAATATGCCTAAGGAATCATCTATGTTTTACTACATGCAATCAAAAATAAAAAATATTGAAATTTCTTTAGTAACTTTCATTCTAATCAAAAAACAAAAATGAAATTACTTTTGTAACTTCAATTCCAATTGTTAAAGAATTCAAATCTCAAATATTTCTAAACTGAAATTGTTTGCAGTGCATTAAAGCTTTGAAAGTAATAAGCCATACACTTGGTTTGCCTGCCTTTGGGCAAAATGAAGCTAAGCAAGAGAACCAAAGTAAGTCTACAAAGCACATGGGATTTTAAAGTGTTGCTCTCGTTATGGCTGTTGTTGTTGCATTACTTCCTATTGTGGTGGCAGTTGTAGTCGTTGTTGTAGTTGTTGTTGTTAGTCTACCAATTAAATGGCAGACTCTATCAGCAGCCTTTCGACTGTGGCTGCAACTTTGGCTACTTCAATTGAGCATGTTGCAGGCTCATGACTTTGCTCGATTCGAAAGACACTTCACACAAGAGAGAGGCGAAGAGTGAAGAGGAAGGAAGATGTAGAAGAACAACATGGTTCTATGCTAGTGAAAGCAAAGTTGTTGCACTTGCTATCGGTTGCAATTGTTACTCGATTATGCGGAGACATGATTAAAAGAAAGCACCCACCCCCCCAAAAAATAATCAATTAAATTGCTTTTCAATGACAGCGGACATGTCTCGTTGAGAGTCTGGCAAAAACGTTGTCAACTGATTTATGCATGTTGCACGTGCCACACTTAAATTACTGACCTATGCTGCCCAGGCAGGCACAACATCGTAATTGTTGTGGCAGCGACAAGAAAAGAGCAAAGCGCTGTTAACGTGTTAAAGTTGAAGAGCAAAAGCAACGCTCTTAAGCTGCTGTTAAGTGTTTACAGTGAGATGCTCTTCAAAAGGGAAATTCACTCTTTGCTTAACATGCGCTCTTCGGATGCTGTTAATAGCCGCTGTTAGTTAACAGCACAGTTTTTGTTTAGCAGAGTTTTGCGCCGCTGTTATGCGGCTGGCCGCAAAGCGCATAAATCACAGCAGTCGTTGACAGTGGCAGCGTGGCATCTGCTGCCCCCGCGGCCCCCCCTCGACTGCCATCACTATGCGAAACTGTGCCCCAAATGTGCATTTAAATTAGCAAGCATCCATGGCAAGGCAACTGCGTCCTTGTGTCGTCTCCTCGCCCGCCCGTTGTGCAATGTCATTTCTATGCACAGCGAAAATGCATAAATCATTAACAAGCCCCGCACAAATAATAACAATAATAATGCTAAAAACTGCAACAGTCCGACGGCTGCCACAATGCCCATGTGTGGCATGTGTGGCACATGCAAGCCGCACCCGCCCCAAAAACCACTATCGTCAACGCCTCTTCCTCTCGATGTCTCCCTCTTCCCCTCTCATAAAGTAACTTGTGCTCGTGGGGCATGTGCAACCAATTACAGACATTTCCGGCAATCAGTTTTTAGCGCGGCCTACAACTGGCAACAATCAGTCGCAACAACTACAACTTGCTGCAATTGCAACAATCATTCTGCACAAAACTGCCCACGATATGTAGTTATAATAATTTCAAAAATTCGTTGCCATTCAATTCGTATCGACATCGTTGACATGAGCCACACAAAACAAAATGAAAACGTCACAAAATCGGTTCCCTCCCTCCCTTTCTCTCTCTCTCTCTTTCTCTCTCTCTACCTCGCTCGCTCTGCACGTTGCTAAGCCACCGCGTATAACATTTCCCTCAGCTGCCCGCGCCTGCAAGTATGCAGTAAAAATTTATGTTCGCTCATAGATCATGGCAAAAGCGACACATTTGCTGCAAGTTGTTAGTGTTGCTGCTGCTGCCAGCCAAGCGCCAGCAAGTTTGTGTTCACTTAGAAATGCAAAATGTTCTCAAAAGCGAAAACTCCCAGAATTCGAATTACATATTTTGAAATTGTTGATATTTAACAGTTAGACATGAAATTGGACATGACCAAAAAAGAGTTAAGACTAATTTAGTATTTATAGCTTTACTTTATATATCATGGTACTATATTTTCTTTATTTCAACATACATTTGCTTAGAAAAAAACCTTAACTTTGTGCCTGCTGCATCCCTATAAATTATGTATTCCTGATCATCGTGAATATCAATGACGTTATAGCCATGTTTGTCTGTCTGTATGAACATTTAAATTTCAGAGACCACAGAGATAGAGACATAATTTTTTTCGACAAGTTGGTTTCAAATTTATGCCACGCCTACTTCCGTCCCTGCAAATCAATAAAAATCGAATGCTAATCGTTATTTTAAAGCTATTTATACCCGCTACCCATAAGGTAGAAGGGTATTAAAACTTTGTGCCGACAGGAAATGTATGTAACAGGTTGAAGGAAGCATCTCCGACCCTATAAAGTATATATATTCTTGATCAGCGTAAGATCAGATAAAAATTGTCGAAGTTATTAAAGAAATACTTTTGTATGGGCAAAAACGCCTACTTACTAGGGGTCTTAGTTGCTTTGGCTAACAATCTGGTATATTGTGCCGCCTATGGCATATTTTTGCAGTATAATGGGTATATTTTGAGAAAAATACCGCAAAATATATTTCTTTTATTCAAAATGGGTAGCGGGTATCTCACAGTCGAGTACACTCGATTGTAGCTTTCTTACTTCTTTTGATATAAGAACGACTCCAGATTATTTATGATCCCAGAAAATCTGGTTGGATTGGATACAAATTGTAGAAGTTTTATAAGTAATTTTTTTGCATGAGAAAAACAGCTTACTTACTGTGTGTTTTAGTTTTCTATTGTATATTTTAAATGTTGTATTATTTCAATATACGAAATATAACTTTTGGTATATTTATAGTATTTTTCGGTATACTAATTTAATATAAATACTGCACTTTTTTGCTTTTATGCATTAGCGTGGCATTTGCATTAAGAGAAATTTCAACTTCCTAATTTTTGGCAAAATCTTACTTCAAGCAACTTTTAACTTTTCACTTTAAAGTTTCTTGATAACTGAAAATTGCGAAAATAGTTTTAACAAATTTATACAATCTATTTCTCAAGTATTTTTATTTCACTCATTTAAATAAAAAGCCTATTTACTCTTAAGTCGGACTGTATTTATTTTTTGTTGCTGCCACCTTTAAAGTCTTGTGCTTATCAATGCTTCACAAGCTTTCAATTTAATAATAATAGGATTTATTTACATATCTTTTATTTATATATAAAATTTAAATCAATTGCTGCCATAGCACTTACTTGCTTACTCTGACTTTTTGTGTTGTATTATTTTGAGAACATCCCCAAAATACAACATTCTCCATCTCCTCATCAGAGTCTGTGCCAAAAACAATCTGCATTGGGAATCTCAGTGGCAAAAGTGAGTCGGCTCAGTTGTCAGTTGACCGCATGCCTGACTGACCTCATCTCCCAGTGCCATTTGTGGCACAGTCTTTACTCTTCAGCTGTCTTGTTGTCTGTCTCCGTGACTGTTGTGTGTGTCTGTCTCTCTGTTCGTTCAGGAAATATGTCAAATTCTTATTTGCATTTTTTTCCATTTCGAGGCGTATTTGCCTGCACCTGCTGCCAGTTTGCTTAATTGAAATCGAGTTCAGTTTGCTCCACTTACAACCTGACCTTGATTTGTTAAGGTCGTGTTAAACAAACAATGGAACAAAGAATTGCATTCACTAAAAATCGAGATACAATACTGACAAGACTATTAGCCAAAGGCTAATTTCCATAATTATCAAAAATTATAAACTTGTCAGTAGATTATCGAGAATATGTACAGCTGTTATCCCATTTTAATGCCAACAAATTATGCATACAATGGACAGTTATAGTTCGCATCGATAACAATTAGTCAATGCGATTTGAATGTCAATAGAAACACCTGTCAAATGTCTTTTTTTTCGACCATGATTTATTATTTGTTTTTGCATAAAAACTTGTTGTACAAAATGCATTTAAAAGTTGTCTTATGCATCAATGCATTTTGTGGTCAAAAATGGAATTTAATTTTTGGTTATACAAATAATCCACAAAGTATTAAATTCATAAAGTCAGCCAAACAGTTTAAACTATGCCAAAAAGAAATATTTGAAATCAATAATAAAATAATAACTTATGAATTTATTATGCCAATCAATCAAAGTTGAGGTAAATTTGGCAAATAAATTTGCAATTTGATTTAGTGGCTGAAATTCTTTTGCTGATTTGCCAAGTCTTTCATAATGGCAGTCGGATGATGATAAAAGCTATTAAAAAATGACAAAATGCAGCTGCAGCTATAAATGGCCGTCAGCGTCTCTTTTTTCTCTCTCTGACAGTTGGCGTTGCGAATTCAGCTTCCGATTCAGCTTCAGCTTCACAATCGCTGTCGCCGTTGCAGTCGCAGTCACAGTTTCGTGCGAATCCTGCAGGGTTTGTCAAAATATGCGTCAACAGCATTAAATTTGCATAGATGCTGCTGCCTTTTCTTGGAATTGCGTTCGACTTCAGCCTTCAGCCTTCAGAACTCCTCTTTTTCCCTTCTCCCTAGCGCTTTTCATTTTTTTATTCCTTCTTCAGCTTGTCACTATTTTCTATTTTAAATACTTGCTGCGACAGCAATGTAAATGACGCGAGTCTATTAAAATTGTAAAAGCGCAATGAAAATAGAAATTGAAATTGCAGAGCGAGAGTGAGACACAATTCCGAGTGCACAATTATTGCGTAAATTACTATTAATACTTGTCATATTATTTCATTTTAATAGATAAACAACATAAAATGCAATTAAATTAATTGTAATTGTATTTACATTTTCGCTACATATTTTAGTTAATTTTGGGAATAAATATATAAATAGTCAACTGAAGTAATTAAGAAAGTTTGAAGTTTGAACAAGATAAGATTTATTAAATTGTAAATTAAAGATTGCAATTTTGTTTATAAGATGGCCTATTTTTAAGTTTTTTAAAGATTCAAAATTCTGTTATATGAAATAAGAACTCAAATCAATTCTCTTCATATTGTTGTATTTACTGAAACGTTTTTCGTTCTCATTACAAATCAAGTCATGTGGAACTGATATTGTGCTTAATTATATATAAATGAGTTAATAATATTAACACATTAATAATCAACAGTCAGTCATATTATCAGACATATTAATTAATATTTTATTGACGTATGAGTTCTACATTTGATTGTCCATACATTTATTAAAAACTTTCCATTACCTATCACAGATGAATTCATGGAAACATACAAAAATACTCACTATAACTATTATTACATTTTCTATGTTTAATTTAAAGGTGAGTTCATTTGAAAATGTAAATTTATTCCTACCTCATATGAGAAATATAATTTTAAAGCCATACTCAAAGTTCCGGTTGCTATGCAAAATGTCTTTAATATAATTGCGTTTTTCTGTGTTTTAATCATGAATATCGCAGACAGTCAGTCAAATATGCCAACAACTCACACATTTTCTCATATAGACTTTTTTGTGTCCATTATTTTTGTGCAATCAAAGAGAAGCTGCGATGTCGTCGGAGAGACAAAGTCTCAGCATGGGGTGAGACGGTGTGAGTGAGTGTGAGGCTCTGAAATCGAAAGGCAGCTGCTGGAGCCATTTTATTTATAATGAAGTTCATTTGGACTTTGTGCGCCATACAAAGGAAAACAATGTATGAAGGGGGACACAAAAAAAGAAAGAGAAAAAGAGAGTAAAAAGCGCTTTAATATCATGTTCCGTTTGGATGTTTTGTTTTGTCTTGGAAAAACCGGCGGAAGCATATGAAACGAGTGCAAGCAAGGATTGCAGCATACTCCGGCTATTGTGTTAAGCAACTACTTCTTCTTCGTCTTCTTCTCCTGCTTCTTCTTCCTCTTTTTGTAATGTTTAATGTAGTTGTTGTTGTTCCGGTTGTTGCTGTAAGATTAATATGCTGCCGTTTTCTACTACTTATGCTGCCTTTCAAGCTTGGCGAGTTCTTAAAGGACGCACAGCACGTCCTGCCAACTTGGCAGTAGTCTTTACATCTTTCGCTCTGTGTGTGTGTGTGTGCTAGTTTAATGACTGCATGTCTGTCTGCTCTTCGAGTATGTCTGTGTGTATGTGTGTGTGTGTGTGTGTGCGTGTGTTGAAAACTTAAGTCATGCAGCAAGCCAGCGCGTGGCATGCAACAACAGCAGCAAAATGCAAACGTACAAACAAACATTTTCCACTCACAACTTACTTTTGAAGCAAGGATTTATTGTGCAGCAGCCTGGCATGTGCGTGTGTGCGTATGTGTGTGTGTGTGTGTGTGTGTGTGTGTTTGTGTATTTTTAGTCTGAAAATGCAATGATGCCGAAATTCAGCAACAACTATCACATGCAACCAAAAGACTTAACAGCCACGCCCCGTTGTCTATCTGTATGTCAAGAGTGAAAATGAGCAGCCGCTTGTCAGTGCTGAAAAGAGACTGAACCAAAGGGAAAAAGGGGAGCAGGGGACCCTGTGCCCTTTCAGTGCCGTAGTTTCCGGCATTTACAACACACACGCACACACGTTGCATAGCAGCAAACCCTACAAAATAAAAAAATAACTGAACTCTTGCCGGCAATTACACATCATGACGCGATCATAAAGCCGTCTTCTTATAATGAAGTTTGCCCCTTTATTCTTTTGATTATTTTTCTCTTTCTTTCGCTATTGTGCCGCTGCATGAAATTTGCCTGGGCAAAGTTTGCAATAATAATGTTATAACTAGCCTGTGGGGTATAAAATCATCAAGTGTGGCAAAATTTGTGAAGCAAATTGTTAAGAAATGTAAAAGTCTCAGGCGATAGTAACATATTGTTTAAAGATACAAGGTTTCGATACTTACAGTTTCATAAAAATAAATATTTTGGGTTTAGAAATATGTAAAATAAACTATTAAGAAATTTATAATGATTGATCTAAATCTTTGAGAAGAAAGCTGTTTAGAAATGTAGAATATTTGGTACATAGAAGTAAATTGCTTAGAATAACAAGTTTCCTAAAGTACATATATTTTTGATTTCTATTTTTAAAATTAACGGTTTAGAAATATAGAATACTTCATATAGGAATTTGTGAAGTAAGCTGTAAAAAAATGATAATTCAATACTTTAAATTTTGATCACTGCTTGAAAAAACTCAAAGCTTAGTTTTAATTTTGAACAGGTTCAAAAATAAAGGTTTTTTTCTTTTGAAATACTTTTACCTCGCCTATTTATGTTGTTAGTTCTCTTTCGATTTACATTTGAACACATTAATCTAAAAATAACAAGTAAGAAAGCTACAGTCGAGTGTACTCGACTGTGAGATACCCGCTACCCATTTTGAATAAAAGCAATATATTTTGCGGTATTATTCTCAAAATATACCAAATATACTGCAAAAATACTAAAAATATACCAAATGGTATATGTGGTATATCGATATAGTGCCGCATTCAAAATATACCATAGACGGCACAATATACCAGATTGTCAGCCAAAGCAACTCAGACCCCTAGTAAGTAGGCGTTTTTGCCCATACAAAAGTATTTCTTTAATAACTTCGACAATTTTTATCTGATCGCAACCAAATTTTCAGGGATCATAACTACTATAGTTATTACCGTATATACCAAAATTCGTAACCCTAGCTTTAAAATTACGCTTGTTATTCGATTTTTTTGATTTGCAGGGGCGGAAGTGGGCGTGGCAAAAATTTGAAACAAACTTGATCTGCGTGCAAACATAACAAATGCTGTCTATCTCTTATAGTCTCTGAGATCTAGGTGTTCATACGGACAGACGGACAGACGGACAGACGGACAGACACACAGACGGACAGACGGACAGACGGACATGGCTATATCGTCTCGGCTGTTGACGCTGATCAAGAATATATATACTTTATAGGGTCGGAGATGCCTCCTTCTACCTGTTACATACATTTCCTGCCGGCACAAAGTTATAATACCCTTCTACCCTATGGGTAGCGGGTATAAAAAGGTATGTATGATTTGCTGATTAACAGAAACAATGTTATTTATTTTACTTAAAATACTTTAATTCATCTATATACATACATACATATGTTTCGAAATTATTCTTTATGTTAATTTCTTAAAGTACTCTTTTATATGCTTCGATATTTTTCTTGATATTTTATTCGTCAATGTATATTTTGAAATGTCGAACCTAAATTCTTACCTTCGAAAATTAAGTGCTTCCGAATAGTTAAGTTAAGAGTTAAGAATTAATCAAAACTGTCAGCTGCAGAAAGGTGCTGAAACGAGCTAAACAAGATTATTGTGTATTAATTTAAAAGGCAGCTGGAAATACGTTTCTCAAACCCATTTCATTTAGCAATTAGTTGACAAAACATAATTGCACTTTACACGTCGCTTTGAGAGAAAGGTAAAAGTTCTTTATACTAGAGGCTATTCCTTCGGTCCCGCTGCAGGATTTTGTTGATATCCCTGTCGCTGGTGCGCACAAGGTTAATGTGACTGGCGCCCGCTTGACTGTGTCGCAGCCTCAATGCCAGACAGGCGGGCACAATGATGTCATCCACATTTGGCACCTTTGCCGTCACCGGCACCCGCGTTATCCCCGTCCACAGTGGATAGCGATGCTGCGGCTCATCCGTTGGCCTTGCCGCAATTTGCACCTCGAAGGCGCCCATTCGTGGGGCATTGTTTTCGTTGATTCGCAGCTGAAGTTTCAGCTCTGGTTGCATCGTGCGCAACGCTTCCGCCAATGAGGCATGCAACGACAGGGCTTGTTTCCGATACGCTGTGGTCACGGGACAATGCTCGATGTATAGCACCGGCTGTCGCGGATCCAACGCTGTTGTCGCCTCGACCCTCTTCATGCTGCTGGCAGCGTTTTAGTTTGACATCTTTTTTTTTGTAGTTTTGTTTGTTTTTTCTCGAAACTTGTAATTTTTTTTTTTTTTGGTTGGGTTTGAAATGACAAGCAAATGCTGGCTCTCGAGAGTTTCGAATGCAAATCCATAAACCGCTGGCATGAATTGAAAAGCTTGCCGCATTTAAATGCGAGCATATTTTGTTTGCCACAAAATTGCAAGTTGTCCAGTTTTCCAGCTTTTCAGCTGACATTTGGCCGGCGGTTTTCTTTTTTTTTTTTTTTTTTTTTTTGTGTTGCCAGTTAAAACTTTGTTAAATATCTAGTCGAGCAGTCAAAGTTTTCTATATTCTTTTTTTTGCCATTTATACTTGCTATTCATACGGTAGAGGGGTATTATAATTTTGCTTTGTTGACAATCTGGTATATTTTGCATTGTATGTATATATATTGGATGTGGTACTGGGTGATTTGGTATATTTTGTACTCCATGGTATATTTTGAATGTAGTACTGGGGACAATAAGGTATATTTTCTACCCTATGGTGTATTTTGAGTGTGGTACTATGTAAATATACCATATATAACCTTCTGTATATTTTAGTATTTTTGTGGTATATTTATCTGGTATTTTGTAAGAATAATATCACACTGTTTTGCTTTTATTCAAAATGGCTAACGTGGTACTATATTAATATACCAAATATAGCGTTCAGTATAATTTAGTAATTTACTGTAAATTATTTTGGTATATTTTCAAAATATTACTGCACTGCTTTGCAATATAAAAATATATCTTACGGAATATTTTGATATTTTTGCGGTACATTTATTTGGTATGTTTTAAGAATTATACCGCACTGTTTTCCTTTTCTTCAACATGGGTATCGTGGTACTATATCAATATATCAAATATAGCGTACGGTATAATTTAATATTTTTCTCTAAATTATTTAGGTATATTTTAAGAATAATACTGCAGTGTTTTGCTCTTACTCAGAATGGATATCGTGGTACTATATAAATATTCCAAATATAGCTTATGGCATATTTTTGAATATTTGCGGTATAAATATTTGGCATATTTTAAGAATAATACCGCACTGTTTGCTCCTATTCGACATGAGTAGCGGGTATCTCACAGTCGCAGACTTATTTCTTACTTGTGTTTAATAAAACCCAACAAAGTGAGCGAAGCTGAGCGGCCAAGAGAGAATAAAGGCTCAGCAGTAGCTGTTTCATTTTGTTTGCCAGGGGCAAGGTTGACGGGGCCATTCATTTCATTTTATGCACATTTATTGAAAGCGGAATACTGCTGCTGGCAAATAAAATATGATAAAATACGAAAATAGCAAAATATACACAGAAAATGGCAAGGAAAGCAAGTAAATCGAAGAAAATCGAGCTCAGGCTAGGATAATAATGTTGTTGGCTCTCTTCTTTCTCTTTCCATTGAGACCAAAGATCGAGACATGAACGTTGCCCCAGACAACAATAAGCAGCTGTAGCAAAACTTGCTCAAAGTAAAGGCAACATTTTTACTACTATTTATTAAACTCGAGGCATAGAGAAAAGGAATGAGAAAATAGAAGTTGAGGGCAGCCAATTGATTTGGAACGTTCAATAGAATCAAATCGAGTTTTAACAGAAATTTGCAATAAAGTTTGAAAAATTCATATTGATTTAATGAATTTGTTTTTAATGGAGTGCAGCCAACCAAATAAATTTACGACTTCTGTGCGTTGTGCTAATTTCAATTTTATGCTCAGGCAAAAACTGCCCCAAAAAGTATGCTATATTAATTTGCAATAATCGTGGCTCGATTGAATGAAAAATGCTAGCCAACTATCAAATGATCTAGTCGAGTTTTGTGTTTGTTCATTTGCTATTCATTATGCGGTTTTATTCTGTTATCAAACTGCACCCTATTTAAAAAGCAATTAGAGTTTAATTTGAAAGTTGTGAGCAGCCTTTCATTGCGTTTCTGTTTGATTTAATGTAAGAGAAACGAGAATGTTAAATGAGAGTAGATGACTTTCAGCTCTTAAAATAATCCATAACTTTAATTTGAGATAATTTAATACATCAAAATTAAAATTACTATTTTTAATTTATACTTATAAACATTATAACTGAATTTAGTATAAGATAGCAAAATATGAAATTGTAGTTCTTTTATGTATATATGTATATACAGTTTCTAAATTTATCGAATTTCTTTATATAATTTTATAATAATGAAATTACCATTTAATAACATTTTATTTAATGTATATAAAACTATTTATAAAATACTTTTACTATGTTTATTTAAGCCTTTTTCATTTAATGTGCTTAAATACCTTTTTGAGTTCAGCAACTTTCTTTTACACTGACATAAAAGCAAAAGTTAATCAGGAAGTTGCGTTAAGCTAAGAGCATGTTGTTGTTTTAAATGCATCCCTATATTATATATATATATATGGATTGTATATATAATACATATATTTAAATGTGTGCTTTAACTTGCCACATCCGCTGTCAATTTGTCAGTTAACTCGAATCCTTGCAGCGTTGACAGCCTGCAACCTTCAGTTACACTCTTGTTTTTTTTCCTACTTGCCTGTAAATTGGCCAATGATTTTGTCCGGGCAACTGCTGCTGCGAACTTTGTGAGCTTCCCAGTTGCAGAGTGCTGGGATTAAAAAACGTTTTGCATGCCCATTACGGCGGAGAGGCAAAACCGGGTAGCTGAAGGCCAAAGAGAGTAGCCAAGGGGGAGGGAACCGAGTTGGGGGAAGGGCAAATGGGTCAATGGCGCTGTGGCGAAAAGAAAATGCGTAAACGAATTTGTGAAAATTATTTGTGCAGTTGGGCAAAAGCTTGATTAAATTTTCGCTACGAATCCGCTGGGCATACAGAGCATATTATATTTATTTTCAACCATTTCAACCATTTCAACGATTGCCACATTTGGACCATCCACTCAACTCAGCTCAGCTCAGTTGTGTTCAGCTTCTGGCTTCAAATGAGTTTTCATTGATACCAAGTGCTTTGATTTCGTATTTATGGATTGTGTGTGTGTGTGTGTGTGTGTTTGGAAAATTCCCAGGCGCATTACGTACGCGCCAGCCTATAAAAGTGCTCTTGTTTTCCCATTTTGACTATTTTCCTTCGTTATACAATTTTTTTCTTATATATTTCATTTATGAAAACTTTTTTACGCGCAACATTCACAAAGAGAAAAGCCTATATAAAACAAGGCAAAAGCGTGGAAATGGTTTGCTGCTTTCTTGTCTACAATTTCTTTGCTACTTTTTTTTTGTTTTTTTTTTTTTTTTGTTGTTTTTTGTTTTCTGCTAGCCAACACATCTTTTGTCGCCTTAAGTAAACAAACATTTACGGCTCAATTGTTTTTAGAGCTCAGCTTTCACGTAAATTGATGAGTTTTAAATTGTTCCGACATCCTCAATACTCTCTCTCTATTTCTCTTTCTTTCTCTCGTTTTCCACTTTCATTTTCTTCTTTTATTTCGGTTTTTTTCCGTGCTGTTTTATTGCTGTAATTTATTCATAATCAACAGCCTCAGCCTAATTGGAGGCGACATTATATGGCTTTTTATCTACTTTGCAACGCATTCTAGCTGGTAAAAAAAAATAAATAAAACACAACAGCATTAATGCCTTAAATTATCTAGAAGGAAGAGGGGTATTTCTTTGAGCCTATAAGTAAATCGCTGCCAAGGAGTTTAAAGCTTAACAGCTATAAATTATATGCAACTTTGCAGTGGACTGCAAATTAAGTGGCTTGAATAGAAACCATGTTTACAAAGACAAAGAAAATTATTATTATTATTATTTTATTGAAATAATTATTTTTATACAGAAATAAAAAACAATTCCAAAATTAATATTAATTTAAATTCTTAATCAATTGAAACATATTTAATTAAATTAATTTGCATTTATTGAAGAATTGTCTACAACAATTTTGAAATATGAAAATAAAATTTATGTTAACTTTTTGGTGTCTCATATGTTGTAATTTGCTTGAGTAAGACATTTTAATATATTGAAATTAAAATATCATGTGTTATTAGTTGTAAGCTATCAAGTATATAAACATTTTAGATTTGAGCTAAATGCTTTATGCTCACTAAATTGTTCAAAATTGTACAAGTATAAAAACACACTTCCCTAAGGTTTGCTGTCAAATTGGTATACATATCTTGAATGAAGTACTATACCACTACATCAAATATGGGCTTCGGTATATTTTTTTTAGTATATATTTAATGTAGAATTATTAGAAATATAAATAACTTACTTTTGCTTTGATATATATTAAGTATATTTTTAATATAGTATCATATAAATATACCAAATACAGACTGCTGCATTTTTTCAAACTTTGTGCGTTATTTTGCTTTGGTTTTATAAACCATAAACTTTTATTTTAAAAATAAAGCAGGTGTCTCATAGTCGAGCATACTCAAGTGTAGCGTTCTTACTTGTTAATGTATAAAAGGGCGATCAATTCTGGCTTATTTGACTTACTTGGTTTATTTGACTTCAAGTTTTGAATGGTCGTTGTTAATAATTATTTGTAGTAATCATTTAAAAAATTATTCTAAAATGTTTTTACAACTGAATTTCACAAATTCAATCAATCACAAATTTTTTAGAATTTAAATTTTATTTCCAAAATTGAGTATTTCATAGTCTAGCATTTCATTGTTCACCACAATGATAAACATAACATAAATTAGCCAACAAGCTGGTAGCATATGTTGGAATCTACATCAAGCAAAATTAGCACAGAACACTCGCAAAGTGAGATAATGTATTTGCAGAGCCCAAGTGGAGATTTTTAGCCTCCGCCATCGGAATGCGGCTTTTGTTGGCGGTTTCGTTCTTTTTTTTTTGCCTTTTATCAACAGGTAAACTTTTTAATACAGTTTTGCCATTAGGTGCTGCGTTTATAATTAAATATTTTCTTTACAATGTTCATGAGTTGGCCAAGCTTCATCATCAGGTTCGTCCATGTGCCAGAAATTGCCTTACGCATTGTGCGTTTTAAAGTGTTTTGTTTGTCTTTAATTAGCAATTTATGGCTCTCGTCCATTGAGTTGACGGGGGATGCGACTTAATGACCTGCCCGGAGTGCTGTCTCTGTCTATCTTTGTGTGTGCGTGTGCTTTGTATGATTAATTACCTAATTATTGTATTATATTATCCAACAGCTGCGGGCATTGTATCTTAAAGCTCGCCTGCGGTCAGTTTGGTTTTTGTTTAATAATTGAGAAAGCCGCCTTAGATGTTTTATCCTTGTCTGCAGCCAAATATCTCTGCGGACTCATCGATTTTTCTTCCTCTTATTTTGGGCTAAAGTCAAGAGGCGCAACAGTTGAATGTGAGAAGGTTTTACTCGAAGAAGGAGGAGAAAGAGTAATTCAGTAACTCTGCTTATAGGGTATATACAACTAAGCACTCTTGACTCTACTTAAACTCTTATGTGTTTTTTTGTTGTTGTTTCCCTTTCCAATCGAAAAAAGGTCAAACAGCAACAGTTTCCTAAACAATTGTGGCCAGCCTCACTCTGCCAATGCCCCATGTCAGACCTTTGGTCAAGCCATTGTAAATATTTAGATTGAAATTCCATGCACGTGCGCCCAAAAACGAAAAGAGAGCAAAGTTTCAAGCTAAAAACAAAAAAAAAACCAACAAAATCTGTAAAACGGGAGGAAAAAACTATAAATTCGAGTACTTGCAACAATTTCGCATTGTGAAAAAAACTCAATGCCAAAGTCATTTACACAGTAAAATGTGAATTTCGACTTATTTTCTGATAGTTTTAAGAAATTGAGGTCAACATCGATAGGAGTGAGTGAGTGAGTGTGTGTTAGTAAGTGTGTTTGAGCGTGTATTGCTTGTTAAATCGATTGACATTCAATTTATTTAACAATCGCTTTGGCTGATCATAGAATTATTCAGTTGATTTAAACAAATGTGAATTGTACCTTAAAAGTCAAATGTGCATTGAGGTATGTATGGGAATGTATGACTAAAGTATTGAGTTTGAAAGGGAAGAAAAAACAAGACAAAAGCTAATCAAATTGGGATCAGAAATAAGTCAACTATGAAGTGATGGATGAAATCCATGACAGACTGTGTGATCAAGTGAGAAACTGACTCAATTTATTAGGCAAAATTTCACTTAAACAGTAGAGTATCTTTTATTTAAATTCGACCCAAGCTTAACATTCAAATTTTATTGTGAAATATGTTTTGCTTTATTTTTTATTTTATTTTTATTTATTCATTCAATCTATTTTATTTCATATCGTTTCATTTTATTTCATGTCGTTTCATTTCATTTAATTTTATTCCGTTTCATTTTGTTTTATTTAATTTTTTTTATAAACATATCAAGACAAGCATAAACCGTTTCTTATAAAATGAATAAATATTCATTAACATATCTCTCGGATCTATTTTATTGTTTGAATCCAAAGTAAAATGAATGCCAGTTGTCAGTCTTAATTTAGAACAAAATGTATTTGTCTAGCATATATTGCGTCTAACTTTAGCTCTTCAACGTGTCCGCTTATCGATCTGTCACCACTCCCGCTGCATATTCTATTAATTCTATATGCGAATTTATGTAAATAATATAATAACACTAGCCATAACACTTGTCTGGACATGTAACACATTTATGCACGTCCACACAGCCACAATCTCCGACGTTTTACTCATTCACACACACACACACACGCCTACAAGAACACGAACATGTCATGCTGATAAACTCGCCCAGGGCTCTTGAGGCTTTATCGTCGAAAACAAAACTCGCAAAATAAAAAACAGCAGCAAAAATGATTATTAAATTTTGGCCAAAAGTTTCCGCATAAATCCAGATGGCATGATATACACACATACATATATATAGTCTTACTACATTTATTAGCGTGTGTGTGTGTGTGGCAATGAATGCTGAATGTTGTTTTGTGTAGCATACTTAACTGGGCTCGCCTCGCCTTGTGCAAAATGTGTGTTGCCTGCCGCTCAGCGTACGCTTTCAATATCAAAGTCACGTGCAAATGTTGTATATTAGTTTGGCCAACTACATGCAATGTTGTAGTTGTTGTTGTTGTTATTGCTCTTCTGTTCTCTTTTCATTTCTGACTATTTTTGGGGCGCAACGATATCACACAGCGCACCACATATACAAAACATACTTATATTCTGAATGGCGCTCGAGTGATTTTAGTTTGAATTTTACGTGCCCATCAAAATGATTATGAGCACACACCCATCATCACACACACACACACACAAACACACACACACGTATAAAGAACATTTCATGTTGTTAAGGTATTCATGCACTTCATTAGGAGCTTAATGTCAAGTGGCAGCAAAGCTCTCTCCATTTCTCTCTCTCTCGCTTTCGCTCTTTCTCTTTCTGTGTTTAGCGCTTGCCAAAGTCGTTTTAATTAAAGTTTATGCAAGCATTGAAATTATGCGTCGTTATGCCGTCGTTGCTGCTGTTCAAGCTACTGTTTTTGTGGGCGTGTCGAAAGTTATCGAATTTTTGCCAGCTTGCCTGTCAAACATCATCACAAAATGTCTACTCAAAGTTGGCAACAACATTCATTGTTGTTTTTGCTGTTGCTGTTGTTGCTGGTGTTGTTATATCCCCGTCGCTCTTCGTCGCCTGTCTGATTAAAACTTTTCCTATCAATTGTTGTTTTTTCGAGCTGTTGTTAATGCCATCAACAAGTTGCCATAAAATTTAAGATATTGACATGCCTTCAGGGATACTTACTCGCTCACTCAGTTTGATTCGTTATGATTGCCAAAAACAATTAATTAACAGACATTATTTTGCATTTACTCGCAATTATACACAATTAATATGCTCTCAAGTTATTCAACCCAAGTGTAGTATGTGTTTTTCTGCATTATTAAGCAGAGTTTATTAAGTAGAAAATGCAGGGGAATTAAGGTACATTATCATTGATTGCAAGGAAATGAATACGATTATTATTAAAAGTCATTTTTTGGGATACAAAAAATATAAATAATTTAATCAACATAATGAAACTATTAAAATACCATGAATATAAATAATATAATAATGTAGAATTAAATTTCAAATACTTTCATTTAAATCCCATAAATATGAATAATAAAACCAATGGTTGAATAAAAAAAAATAACAGTTTAAATTTCTCCATCACAAAAAAATTAAATCTTAAATAATGTGTCTTTAAAATTTTTTTTGCAGGTATGCAACAATTTAATTAAAATAAAAAAATTATTATATATTATAAATACTGGTAATCATCTGCTTAAAATTGTCAGGCGAGATACTATTTTCAGTAAAAAAACACTAACTGAAACAATTTGAAAAATTAAATTTTAAAAATTGTTAATTATTGCAATTATTCAAACAAAAAAGTAATTCCAAAATTCTTCAAGAGCTAAAAGATTTATCTTAAAAAAAAAAATGTTTTGATATAAGTTTCATTCACTTTTGATAGTGAATATTCGCCAGAGAATTTCCAATTACCATATTTAAGATATAATTGCATGATTATTTACCGAGAGAAGCTTTTAAAATAATTATGAAATATTGTTTTAAATTATCATATATGTTATTTATCATACTCTTTGACAAAATAATGAGTCTGTAGACTAATTTGTTTTGCTTTTTTTTTAATTTTTTTTTACAATAATTATGAAATCATATTAATAGTTTAATAGCACAAAGTGTATATTTAATTCAATTAGTTTGTTTGATGGGTATAATTAATTCGATCAATCTCTCGTTTAGCTTTTGTTTACCCAACTCACAGCTGCAAATATTGCAATGTCTGTTTGGCGCTGTCTGGGAATAGGCTCGTTCGATTATACATATATGTATATAATATATTGTGCTGTTGTGTTTGTCGAGGGAATTGTCAGACTTTGGTAGGATATAGTAAAGCAACAGCTGCAAATGCAAAATATTTTGTTATGCTCATATTAAAGGCTAGTTTAATGGCATGCAGAATTTGGGATTTCCGAGTGAGCGAGAGAGAGAGGGAGAGAGAGAAAGAGAGCGAGAGGAAGCATTTGGCCAGGATGTCGTCGACTGCAAAATGCCACGGCAACAACAACAAGCGTAGCAAAAGTGTGTGAAGTGCTCGGGCGATGCAAGTGCTGAAAACAATTGGCGGAAAAATGCAACCATGGCAGCCACAACAAGGCTAGCAGGCAGTTTGAGTTGCAGTTGCAGTTGCCGATTGCAACGTAGCCTCTGCCCTCCCCCCCGTTGGCCATGCACTTTCCTTTCAGTTTTCATTTATGCAAAATTAGTCTGTAGAGTCGTGTGCTGTTGTTGCATCGGTAATAACCGCAAGTAAATGTCAATGCAGGAAACACAGCCAAACACATAAATTTGCAAGTCAATACACACACAGAGAGAGAGAGAGAGAGAGAGAGAGAGAGAGAGAGAGAGAGAGAGAGAGAGAGCGAGAGAGAAAGGAACAATTGCATTGTAATTTGTAGCTACGCCTAAAAGTATGCAAGGCATTCTGAACAATGCCTGTGGATGCTGTGCGGTCAATTGTGCCTGTTCCCCTTCTCTCTCTCTCTCTCTCTGGCTTTCACTTTGGACTCTCCCTCACTGGCCATTATTAATGCATAATTTTAGGCTGGCCGAAAAACTGCTGCCTGCTGCGTTAATTAGCCTGTACTTTTAGGTCAGCTGCCGGGTCCAGAGAGTCCCGCTAGGCATTAAAACGAAAAAAGGAAAACAAAAATGAAAAACAATGTAAACATAACTGCAGCACGAGGGCAGACAGACAACTTGCACTCATTCTGGAATTTCATTTCATTTTCGCATAAAACAACAACACGACACGTTTTTGTGGCTTGTGATTTTAGCTGCTCCCATGGAACGTGTCTAAGTAATTGTATTTGTGCGACAAGCGGGGCAGCGTAAAAGTGCAATTTATATGCTTAAATGACTTTATGATGCAAAGCACACCACGGAAAAACGTTGAGAGAAAATGATAAAAAAAAAAAATGAAAAAGCTGAACTCTTCTCTCTCACACACACACGATGGAGATTAATTCATCAAATGCTTGACGTTGCTCGACAGTGGAGATCGCATTGAATTTAGCTGCAAAATTGCACAGCTCACCGAGTTTGAGCGTGTTAATTAAAGTCTTCGTCATGGCTGGATTTGCGCATATTGCTTGCTGTTGGAGAAATTTAATAAAGCAGCTAAGACTGCATTTTCATATATGCGCAAGGCTTCATATCAAGTGCTTGGCATAAATGCAAATGCTGGTCCGCAGTCAACTCGTAATAATAAAAACAAATACTCAACTGATTTCACTTCTTCTCGCTCCTCTCTCTCCCTCTACATCTCTCTCTCTCTCACATACACAATCCTTTATAAAGGTCAGAGCTTGGTATATAATACCCTTAATACTCTTTGTTTTGTCTGGTATTATTGAAACTAAAATTACGATTTTTTTTTTTGGCAAAGCAAATTTTTTGGATTATTAATTTTTATTTCTTTTTACATGCATTCTTTTCGTTTTTCATTGATTTATGCTCAATATTGTTTGTTGACAACAAATAAAATGCAGTACTTTGTATTGTTAAATATTTAAGCCATTCAATTTGGGGGAATGAAATTGAAGCTCAAACATTTTGTTTACCTTTTAAACATTTTGTTTGATGTTGATACAAAATTTTAAGTTTCAGTATGGAAATATTTTAAATGCAGACCATTTTAATATGTAAAACAAAAAACATCAAATAATATTCTTTTTCCTATTTTTATTTCTTCTTTTGATTTCACAAGATTTCAAATAATTGTTGATTTACAGCATTTATTTTTTTCTTGCCACAATAATTACTCAAAACATACAAGTGAAAATAACTTTGAGTATTTTTAATCGCTTGCATTTAAATATTATGTTAGAGCATTAAGGTTTTACCATTTTTAATAACATTCATTTTTTTAAATTTTTTTCTGCATATGTTTTAGTCTTCTCTTTTTTTTTGTGGTGTTTTATTTGATGCGCCACTTTTACAACTTATTTTATACGACGCTTTTTTCACTCGTTTCAGTTTCTGCATTTAGATTTGGCTTTAGAGCGACTTTAACTAAGCGCACAGTATAGAAATGTATTTAATATTCTCTTTTTTTTATGTTTTTTCTTCTCTTTTTTTTTTTGTTGTGCACATGTGCAAGATATGGAAATTGTTGGCAGATGCCAAGAGAATTGGGCTAAGCTTGGCCCATAGTCGGAGCAGCTCTATAGTATTTTTCTTTTCGCAAACTTTAGCTATTTTTTTTTAGAAGTGTTATGAATATTCAGTTGCCATAAAAGTTCACTCAAGTACTGGCCAGTTGCGTTAGTTTTTGCAATTCTTAGTTATAAGTAAACCAGCAACAACAACAACAACAACAACAACGAAAAGTTGGTAATTATGAGGTTGAGGTTGGATTGGGGAAGGAAGACGCTTGGAATCAGGCATACGTACAATTTAACCGTATAATTTACAATGACAAACGAGGCTACCCAGGGTGCCGCACAATTACACCCACACACACACACACGCACACACAGGGGGGGCGGGGTCAAACCCTTACCATGTAAAGAGCTGACAGCAACGCGACAATGTTAGACGACTCGCACACATCTGAGATGGATGAGCCTCGTCCTTGCTGCCAGGGAATACACGCGCTGACACAGACAAATGACAGCTGAGACACAAGCAACAACGGCGAATAGAAGCAGCAACAGAAGCCGCGTACAACAACAACAACAACAACAAGAACAGGAACGAGGAACTGTGACAAGGCCAAGCAGCCATGTCGTCGGGCATAAAAGTAGACACAACGGACTTTAAGACTCGACACAGCAGCGGGAGCAGCAGGAGGAGCAGTAGGTGGGCGGTTCCTTTTGCTACGCTATGTGACCTGTAATCGTAATCAACACCACACTACACAAGATGCTCCTCACACACTTCCTTGGCCACATCCTCGAGCCGGGCATCCGCAACGTTTGCGATTGTGATTGTGGCCCATTATGCTGACAATCAATATGCGCAATTGAACGGCCATGATTGTTGTGATTTGTAATGCCTTCGAACGTACCCAAAAGACAGAGAGAGAGAGAGAGAGAGGGAGAGAGAGAGAGAGACGTAGAGAGCACATCTTATAGAGTAAGTGAGGAAAGGAGGAGGAGAAGGAGATTCCACTAATTCCAACCAACTAAACCTCAGACTTCATTCTCAGTTGCAGTCTCCAGTCGCTTAGACTCGAAACTCAGTCTCAATCTCATTCTCTGTCACCATCTCAGACACTCTGTGGACTTAATCAACTCGGCGCACAGCAGGTGGCAAGTCCAGACCTGCTTCATATCTGTGGCTTTGCTTCATGGCCTAAACAATGCAGTCTCTCAGCCATAGAGGCCATAAAGCTAAGGAGTCTGCTTAACATATTTGATTACTGTTGCCAAAGGTCTTTTGTGTGTGCTGGTTGCCTTTAAAATAAGTCCATATACTGTGTATTATTAATAGAGCTTCATTAATTACGTTTATAATTAATATTTGAATTTTGCGGTCTGCCTAAGCTCGTATGCTAAATTGACTTTAACAACATTTGAAACTGCTAAGCAAGTGTTAAGACTGCGCTCAACATTTTTCTTTATTTAAACTTAGGCTGTTATTAATTTGAATGCCATTTTTAACCATTTACTAAAGGCAGAATTTGGGGTTTATAAAAAAAGTTGAGTGAATGTAACAATATTAGCAGTTCAAAGTGAGGCAATAAGCACTAACTTTATTTATATTATCTTAAAAGCACTTTGATTCATATTTCGCCTAAAAAGTTCATTTATGTAATGAAAACAAGAAAGATTCCCAAAAAAAGTGCGGCATTATTTTTAAAGTATACCAAATTAATATACCACATAAATGGTGAAATATACCAAAGGCTATATTTCGTATATTTATAAATAACCAAAAATTTTGCATTACAGTTAAATATACCAAATTAATATACTGCGAAAAATGCAAAAAAATATACGCAAGGTAATATTTGATATATTGAAATACTATTGGAGAATTAAAATATATCATTGAGTAAAATATACCGAATTACTTTCCCACAAAAGTGCTAAAATATACCGAGGGCATTATTTGACATATTGATGTGGTACTATAGACAAATAATATACAATCCAGTAAAATATACCAAAGGAATATACCGCAAAATGCAAAATTATACCAAAGGATATACATATGTGGTATACGATTGTAGTACTACAGACAAAAATATACCGTAGACAACATACCAGATTGCCAGTCAAAGCAGCTAAGTCCCTACTGCAGTAGCTTTAGTTATAAAGTTCTACTTTATGGTTGTTATAACCTACAAGTAAGGAACAGTACATAAAATGTCTTATGGAGATAAAGATACTTACAACAATTTCAATTTTTTTCACTTGGGTTTGTAACTTAAAAAATGTTGACACTTTCAATAAAACATATTTTTTTTTATACCATATATAAGTAATGCTATTATTACATGATGCATGTTAGAAATTTGTTTATGTATGAAATAATTGTCAAAGTGATATTAATATCATATTGACATACTAGTGAAAAGTTGAAAAAAAAGTTAATATAAACTTCTATTACAATTCATTTAGTTTATTTAGATTTTGTATTTAAATTTCTATAATTTCAATGTTATTCAATTATTTAGTTATTGCAAATTTGTTAAAGTGCAAACCTCTCCTAAATTTGAATCAGTTTCGTAGTAAGTTTTGCAACTAGTTTATTAACACACCACTCAATAAGTTCCCGGCCTGAGAGGGAAAAACACATTTTTTTTTCTAAAAATTTACTTTTATTCATCAATTTAGTTTCCATCTAAGGCTATACAGTCAGTCCAGCGCTTATCCAACCTTTCGGTGACATTTTTGTAGAAGGATGAACTTTTACCCTCAAAATAGCCCTCAGTATCGGCAATCACCTCCTCATTTGATCGATATCTCTCGCCTTGGAGGTGCTTTTTGAGTTCTGCAAAAAGCCAGTAGTCACTGGGGGCCAAATCTGGAGAGTAGGATGGGTGTGGCACTAGCTCGAACCTCAATTCGCTTAATTTCAGCATTGTTGCCATAGACTTGTCACACGGTGCATTATCCTGATGAAACCGCGGTTTCTTCTTTGCCATATGTGGACGTTTTTTCTAAATCGCTTGGCCCAGTCGATCTGGCAGCTTTATACAATATTCGTTGTTGATTGTTTTACCTTTCTCCAGGTAGTCTATAATCAAAATCCCATATGCATCCCAAAATATGGACGCCATAACCTTACCCGACGATATTTGTGTTTTGGGACGCTTCGGACGGCTTTCACCAGCTACCACCCACTCAGAAGATTGACGACTGGATTCTGGAGTATAGTAGTGTATCCATGTTTCGTCCATGGTTACGTAACGGCGAAAAAAATCGGTTCTTTTGCGCTTCAACATGATAAAACACGCCTCGAAAGCATCGATACTTTCTTGCTATTGGTCCGGTGCTAGCAATCGCGGCAGCCAATTTGAGTAGAGTTTTTTCGTATCCAAATGTTTATGCAAAATCGTAAACAAACAGCCTTCTGATATGTTTGAGGCATCAGCTATCTCCTTTAATTTTAATTTGCGATCGGCCAATACCATTTTTCATATTTTTGCGAAATTTTCTGGCGTAACTGCTGTTTTTGGGCGTCCGCTACGCTCAGCGTCTTCGGTGACCACACGACCACGTTTAAATTCATTATACCAATCCTTAATGGTTGATTTTCCTAGAGAAGAATCCGGGTAATGCCTATCAAGCCAAATTTCGGCTTCTACCGTATTCTTTCCCATCAAAATACAGTGTTTAATGAGGACACGAAATTCCCTTTTTTCCATATTGTAGAAAAACTCAAAGGTTGTTTCACTTTAAAAATTTTAACTTAAAAGCACTTGGTCGCAGAGTTGTAAAATTTTTACACAGAGCTTATGATAATTGACACTATCCATAAAAAATATCGATGTTTGCTTACTACTACCCCCTTTATGTCAGGCTGGGGACTTATTGAGCGATGTGTTATTTATTGACATCATTCCGGACTCCACAAAACTTAGACTGTTTTAAGCACTTTCAATTACTATTTAATTATACATTTCATTGTAATTTAAGTGAGAAGCTCGCATAAATGTTAATCAGTTGCCCAGCAACTAAGAACAGCTGTTCAGCTCTTCGCGAAATTGTGAAACAACTTGTCAACTATGAAATGTAAATTTCTACCTACAAATGCAACTCATCATTAGCTTAAAAGTGAATGCCTGGCATGATACACGTCGCATCATCAACTCAACACTTTCGTGAAGGGGAGCAATCATAAATGTGTGGCATTGTGTGACGTGTTGGAGAACTCCTACGTCTAAACTATAGAGCATAGAGAATATATATGCTATTAACTATGCAGACATTGTGAGTGTGTCTTAAGTGCTGCCAAGCCAGTTGATAAATGATCCCGACTTCTACTATATGGCATCTACATGTTGCTCCAGACAGACGTGTACGACGTTTAATCTGTGCGTCAACAAACTTCTGACAAGTTACATATCACCGGGGCAACAGTTGGTTCAACTACCTACGGAAAAATATAGAAAAAAGGTTTCCGTTTGCCAACTTGAAGCACGCTTTAAGGTTGTGCAAAGTGTTTTGCTTATGCCAAGGCAAATATTTTCACATATCCTGTAACAATTTTCAATTTAAGCTCCAAAATGAAATTCTATCAACGTTATTGAGTGTGGTTCGGGGTGGGGCAAGTGCAAGGGGAATGAACGATATTGGGTTTGGTATTGAAGATTTTAAATAACCACAAAGTGGTAAAGCCATCAGTTTGAACCAAGTCGACGCAATAACTAAAACAGTTTAACCAACAAAAATCCCTAAAAAAGCTGCTGCTGCTTTTTCCCTCATTTTTGCAAGGCTAAAGCACTCTCAGCCTTTTAACTTTTGACCGCATTGGCTTGCTGATACCTAGGCACACACACACACACATACACACTCACACACAAAGATAGACTAACACACACACACATACACATTGACGCATTCTTTATTAGATTTGCCGTCAGTCAGCTTGGAAGCTTGAAAAGTCTGGGGCTTCGGCCCTGGCTATGGAATTTATCAAATTTTATGCAAGCAACTTAGCCAAAAAGAATACAACAAAAAGAAAAAAAGACCAGCAGCAAGTAAATATGCCTTTGTGTTAACTAAGCTGCAAATACAGCTGAGTTTGCCCTGTTGCAAGGGCAGCATCGACATCGACTTCGACATCGGCATCGGCAGCTGAAGCAGCAGCAACTTGCGTGCCAGTGACGTTGCGGGAATGCAGCCCATTGCAGTTCGGGTCTATGGGGTGCCAATCTAACCTCAGACAACAAAAAATATAAGAAGAAAGTACAGTGGCTTGATATCGTATTTTAAAATTAAAAAATTAGTATTTATGTGTGTGGCAGAAACGAATTTAAATAAATAACACGCTTTTGCGAGAGTTCGATTTATTCAGCTTACCGATCAACACTAACAACAACGCTCAAAATTATATATTTAGAAGTACAGAGTTGTATGATAATAGAGATGAGAAAGTTATAAAGAGAGCATAACTAACATCACGAGAGTTAATATGTGAATATATGTTTCTTTGAGAAAGTGCAAATGAAACATAATGATCAGTTAGCTAACAAAGGGAACTACTTTACTGTTTTACTTTACTTTATTATACAAATTGCAGTTTCAAATGAATTTCTACAGTATCACTAAGGTCGGTTTAAGTCAGTCGGTTTAAGTTCATCCTATTATCATATTTTGAGTTTAGCAGTTATGTTGATAAACTTATGAAGTTCTGTGTTTTGACTTCTTTGATGAGTTGTTTATAATATATTGTATTATAATATATTGTTTTATATGTTTTCTTACTTCTTTAGTTAACTGCTTTTGCATCACACAAAAAAATATTGCTTTCATATATTGGTACTTAAAAAGAATATAATTTATATATTTTTTGGACTACAAAACATTATGAACATTTAATAAAAATGATTTAAATTTAATCAACAAGAAGAGAAAATAATCTAAATTGAAAATATTTTGATTTGAGATTTTTTCGATCGTCAAAGAAACAATTTTTAAATAAGATGGGGGAATTTAGATTTGTTGTTTATTTTCATCTTGATTAAAGAATAAATAAATAAATAAAAACAGATTTTATACTAGATTTTAACGCGTTTTTTCTTTCTTTTTCTTTGCATATGCAAATATTAATAAGAACTTCCTACAAGTTAAATAAATAAATAAATATCTAAAGCATAATTGATAAAAATCATATAATTAAATATTATAGGAGTTTTACTTTATACTTTTCACATATATTTAAGAATCTAAAAAAATAAATTTAAACTTGCTAAATTTTCATTTATAAGCCAATAAAATGATTGCATAGTTGTAAAACAATATGCAATGTAGAGAAAGAGTAAGTTTAACACTTAAATTAGAACTTAGGGAAAATACTTTCCACAATAAGCACACTTAATGGTGGGTGTAAAATAAGTTTTGAAATTAAATTACAACGAAGTTGAAACACTTTCAAATTATTTGTAAGCATTATTAAATTTATTTGTCGAGCAACACTTTATTTATTTGCAAACTTTTTATGAAGCAGTTAAGTTAGGTAAAGAACTTGCAAACAGGTTGTAAAAATTTGTCGTTGCACTCACTTTACTTTAAGTGTAAGAGAAAGTAAGGAAGAAATGCTTAGATTAAACTAAAAGTAATCGCTAGTTAAATGCTCTTAACTCTTTATCGTTGAACTGTCTTTGAGCTTTGATTTTGGCGACGTGCCGCGGTTGCAAGTGCCACAGTGCCACAGAGCGACGCCTTTAGCACACACAATGTGGCTATTGCAAGTATTTAACAGTAGCTGAGGCAAGTTGACCCCATTTATGCCTCCCACACACACACACACATGGAGAGGCATTTCTTCTGCTGCCTGTCAATGGCGAGTTCATTGCTATTTCCACACACACACACAAACACACGCATAGAGCCTTGCATTCACACACGCATATTGAGAGTGACAGCTAATACAATGTAGAAGGAGTAGACTTGGCTTGGAAAAATATTTTTCTATAATAGAGTTTTTTCGAGCATCAAATGCCGAGTTAATGCGAAAACTTTCGGCCAAAGATTAGATTGTGTATGCAAGCTTGTGTGTGTGTGTGTCTGTGGCATGTGCGCATCGAGATTGCAAAAGCACTTGCAGCAATCCAAAACTGTGGCTAATGACAAGTGCACTTTTTGCATTCCAAATGCAGCTCACAAAACTTGCAACGAGCAACTTGCAACTTTGTGCTTCTTAGTTATGCTTGCCTGCTGCTTTGCATAGCTTTAGGCGCTAAAAGCTTTTACACACACTCGCACACACACACACCTGTTGAGGTCGCAGCTAATGTATTATTCAAATTCATGGCGAGAATAAAAAAAGTCTAAGTGTTTAATTCATTCATGCAAAAGTTCTGGATGAAGACTTTCGCTCACCACATTAAAGTGCAACAAATAATGTCATGCGACAACAACACACGACGAAAAAAATCGCATGCAACATTTATTTACTCAGTTAAGCGTGCAGCGTCCTTTGCTTTTCATCTTTCCTCCCTCCCTCCCTTGGCTGCCATCTTTGCTCTCGTAAATCAGCAAAATTTATTGCAAATGCCAGAGCAAAAGGCGCGCACATGTTGTCCCAATTTCAATGTTCACAAATTTTTCGACGGAATTTTGCAAAACATATTTCAGTTTAGCTCACGTTTTTTGGATTGTAATTTATTTGCAAAGCTCCTCCTAGACCCGCACTTCACTCTCCGAACTCTCTCTCGAATTGAACAGGCTATTGAGTGCAGATGGGGTTTTGCCTTTCCCTCAGCCCTCTTCGTTCTGCATATGTGATATATATTTGCAATATCACTATTTATCCAAATGAATAAATTTGTAAATTATTTCACATTTACTGCTGCAAAAATTAAGCAGACATTTAATTTCATTTATGCACTGAGAGAATAGCGTAATGTAATTTGTAATTAATTTAAGTGACTGATAGAATTGCTTTCCATATTTACACATAGCAAAAATAAATTTTGGAAAGTTAATTTTCGGTATATATTTTAATTAAAGCTTAAACATTAAACTCAAAATAAACTTAAATTAATTAGAACATCTTTTATTTTATGAATAAAGTAAAATTGTTCTAAACTATAAAATATTGCTTTTTTTTTATTTTTTATTTTAATTTTAGTGTTCATTTTCTAAAGCGAATGAAAGATTTTAAAAATATTGTTAAGTCTTACATAGGTTCACTTATTTCTTAATAATTTATATTTTTCTTTTTAATTGCTAAATAATTCCTTAAAGAAAATTTGCAATTCAATAATAAACTTTTGCTTTTGCTTTAGCTGTTAGAACTTTTAAGTATATATTTGTGTATCTTTCCATGGCCGTGTTTATTATTCTAATGAAAGATTATTTCAATTATATATTTTATGTATATTTACTACTTTTATAAATAAGTTATAAGTTATTCTAATATTCAGCTGTGAACTTTGAAATATCAGTGCGTACAACCTTTCTGAAATAACAAGAAAACTGAACAAATCTAAGTGATTTTGCTTTTCTTTTAACTCTCTGATCAACTAATAAAATGTAGTTTTGTTTCTGTCTCACTGCTATTTCAAAGTTGAGAGCTGCAGATTTACAATCAAAATAAATAAACAACACAGATCTTTTAAATGTCAAAATCTTTCAATATTAAGAGATAACAATTTGATAAATTTTTTAAATGAAGTGTTCAGCATTTTTGAAACATTAATAGACGCTTCCACTTTAATAAGAATTTCTCATATTCCATTTGTTATACATATTTCACTCGCTTCCATTACAAAGACTAAAGCGAATCTATAACCGGGCAATAAAGACATATATTTATATTAATAAATTTCTTTTTTTTATGTGTGTAGTAAACAAATAAAAGTGCTGTTAACTTTTCATGATGATGGCCATGATTTGATTACACTTATTTCCTTACATTCGCTTGATTCAATACAACTTCTTTTTTGATTGGCTTCGATTGGCTTTAACTCTGCCCACAAAATGTTTAATCGTTACTGGGTAATGGATTTGAGTTAACCGGATATTCAGTATTCGGTATTCGGTATTTAGTAGTCGGTAGACGGCAGCAGCACGTGTAAATTATAACGCCATTTGGGTAATTGCACTTTTTTGAGTGTTTTAGCTTTAGCCAAAATGTGAAACGGATATTAGCCAAGGGCAAGAGTTTTCGGGAGAGTCGAAGCCAAAGTGTTTTTGGCGACAAAACAAATTAAAACTCCATAAAAGTGGATACATATTTTATGCTGTGTTTCTGTTGTTGTTGCTGCTCTTATTGCGCTCGTTATTTGAACAAATGTTTTGGCAATAAAGGCGGCAAAAATCCCAGAAACAAATAACTGGGCTTAGCCAATGAACTCGAGAGAGAGAGAGAGAGAGAGAGAGAGAGAGTGAGACAGAGAAAGGAAAAGGAAATGCGAAATGGAAGTGGAAACGAGAAAGTAAGAGAGGAAGAGTATATGGGTAGTAATAATGCTTGGCGAAAATTTAATGTGGCCAAAAATGAGAACGTGGCACAACTGAAATCTAATAAAATTACAATAACAACAACAACGAGAACAACGGCAATACAGAACTTGCCACTGCGAGTGCTTGCAACATTACAAACAAGTGTTAAAATGTTTTAAATTAGTTTTCACCACTGGAACAGCAACAATAAGAATTACAACGTTACTGTTTTTGGCCATTTCAGACTAAAAATCCGTTTTAAATGCAAAGCTTCGCAATGCGAGTCGACATCGTGCGTCATTGTGGCACCCAACGGTGTTGCATGACGCACACAAAACTAATTAAATGTATTATTAAATTATAGCCAAATTTCAGTTCTCAGTTTGTGCAGCTGATGTCGCTTTGATCTCACTCGCTAACAACAAAATTTACACTTAGTTACAGCTTTATTTATTTAGTATCAACGATTTAACTTGAGCTGAAGAAATTGCTTGAATTACAAAGCACTTAAATAGTTAAGCTAACCAAAATGTATAAATAATTTGTAGGTATTACAATTCATCAAAGATATTTAGATTTTGCTTAGATTTTATTTCCACAACATTAACACTTTGTGCAAAAATACACAAGTTATTTTATTTATTTTAATTGTAAGTTGTGGAAACTTTTTGTTTCGAGCATTCGATTTATTTTACTCTTCGATCAAGACTGATCGCGTTGATCTAAATTACTCTTTCGGAAGTACAGAGTTGCAAAAGAGAAGAGAGTAATAATATGAGCGTAACTAACCTCATAAGAAAGAGTTCTCGGAATAGCCAAAAGATCGTAAAGAGAATATTTATGTCTATAGGCAAATATAAGTTTAACAAATAAATAACTAACAGTTCAGTATATAAACTAACCAAAACTTTTCAATTCTTTTTATATTTTATTATAGAAATAATGTATAAAAAACTGTGCTTAAATATACTTCTTATACATAACATTATTTGTGAAATTTCTTAAAAATTTCAGTGATTAATATTATTTAAAATATCGAATAATAAACGTAACTTTAAAGCTAATGCCGTGATCAGATAAAAATTGTAGAAATTATTATTCTTTTGAGTGGCAAAAACCGTCTAATGAAATCGGGTCTTAGATGCTTCAGATGGCAACATGGTATATTTTAGTACTCTATAGTATATTTTGAATGTAGTACTCTATCAATATACCAAATACGGACCTTGGTACATTTTTGCTGTACAATAATTTGGTAAATAATTAATATCGCACTGTTTTTTTTTTTCATTAAAAATTTGACTGTAACTTTCTTACTTGTTTTATTTTAATTCTAAAACACCCGTTAAAGCAGGTTTGTATTTTATATTTTTTTCTTTTAATTTTAGTGTTGCACTTCATAATTATATAAAAATGTCAATGAATCACTTTAACTGCTTAAAAATTTGTATAATAGAACATTTTTATTCGTTTATTTCATTTACAACTTATAAATAGCGTTTACTGTGATGACTTTAACTTCGAATAACACTTAAGCATTTCACATAGCAAATGCACAAACGAATGTGTAAGTCTTACATCCAAATAATATTCAAGCATTAATTCACAAAGAAAAATGCATAAACAAATATGTGCGACTTAAATGGCGCAAAACTTGCTGTCGATGAATAATTCGCGAATATTAATTTCCTGGCAGCAGCAGTTTAGTCATAAATCAAGCCAAAAACTTGCCAAGGCACTCATTCGCACTCACACTCACACTCAGACACTCAGACACTCATACTCTTAGTCGTATTCATATTGCTACTCATACAGCTACTGGCTGATATTCATTCTTGGCTGTCGTCGTTTACTGCTGCAATTTCCGCAGTTCTAAGGCAAACTCATGGCTTCCTTTGGCGTCAGCTCATAATTCCTTTTGAGTTGACAGTAAAAGTGTTGCTAATGTGGCAAAGAGCCTCCAAGCTAATCAGCTCGGAGAGAGAGAGAAAGAGAGAGAGAGAGCGAAAAAGATGGAGCTCAAGTGTGAGTGAGAGAGGCGATAATGATGATGTTGCAAGCTGGCTGCAACTACGAGTATAATAAGAAAATGATTTCCGTTTGGCAAATTGGAAAAACGTTTTGTGGCTGCTGCTGCCAGTGAGTGCTGCTGATTTTTCCATTTTCTCAACCCTTTTTTCCTCTCGCGTAATCCATTTATATGGTAATTTTGCACACTCACATTCCCATTCCCATTCGCATTCCTCTTTGCGAATCTTGCTCCCACGCTGCTTGGCTTGTCATAACTATTTCAATTCGCACAACATGTGCCCCAGAGCCGCAGCCAGAGAAATCAATAAGACGCAAGCGTGAGCAGCAAACGGAAACGGAAATAAACGCAGCAGGTAAATATACAATTTATTGCTCATTGAGCTTACTTACTGCGGTAAGTTGTAACATAAGTGCTAGCTAGCTACCTGCCTGGCTGCCTGGCTCTTGACTCTGGTCAGTGGCTCTTGACCAAACAGCTGTGCTTACAGCAGTTCTTTGTTCTGCATACAATTTACTTAAGCTTTTCTTTGCATTTGTTTGCCAGGCTGACTTGCTTTGCGGACATCAAGTTGAACTAGAAGTTTATATAGTCTTAAGTTTAATAATTTCATACTTAAATTGAGCAGATACATTTTGATTGGCTTTAACTTTATTGTACCTTATCTTAAACCTTAAAAGAATTTACTTAAAGTTTAGAGATTAGGTAATAAATATTTCTAAGAAACAACTGCTTAATATAACATTAGGAAATTATATAATTAAGGTTTAATGAAATAATATAATTTACTTATTTCATAATGTACAATACATTTGCGGAGGTGGCTGTGGAAAAAATTGGAGACAAACTTGATCTCAGTGCAAATATAACAAACGCTGTCGATTTTTTTTTTTTTTTTTTTTTTTTTTTTTATTAAGTGAAGAATCTGTACAGCAAATTTAAAGTACCTTAACATCACAGGAGTATCAAATATATAAAAATAAACCAAACCTCAACACAAATATGAGGATTATATACATATGTATCAGCGTTATTGGCACCTAATTGTTTTGGCAAAGCCTTGCCGTTTAAGACGCCTTAATGGTCTCGCTGGAAGTAACTTCCTGGCTAGTAGGCTGCGGTGTCTTCTAAGTTTATCGCTATAGCGGCTTGTGTGTCTCCCAATCTGTTCTTCTACAGTATGTAGCTTCAAGTCTCTATGAAGCGTTGTGCCACGCACGAACCAAGGACAGTCTGTTATGTTGCGTAGTATCCGATTCTGCAACACCTGAATTCGTTTATAATTGGATTTGGCTGCGATCCCCCAAATCTGGATGCCATAGAGCCAAATTGGCTGGATGCAATGCGCATACACTGCCCTTTTGCATCTTAGCGGCAAAGTGCTTCGTCTTTGAATAAGCCAACGCAGTTGCTGGATAAACGCTGTCGATAAAGCTTATAGCTCTATCTCTTATAGTCTCTGAGATCCAGTATTTCATATGGACAGACAGACAGACAGACAGACGGACATGGTTAGACCGTCTTGGCTGTTGACGCTGATCAAGAATATGTATACTTCACAAGCAGGTTTGTAGTTGCATTTTCTCTAAAGCAGATATTCAGCAAAAACTTAAATTTGTACAGTGAGGATGTTGTTTAAGGGATTCATTTTTTATTGGCCATATTTCTAACAAAAGTTTTTATAATGAAAAGAATGTAATCAATATAATCACTTTACTTTCAAGTACTCTTCTTAAACTTTCACTTAAATTTCGTGCATTGCAATAAACTTTTTCGAGTAGCTTTAAAGCATTTGTTGGCTGATAATTTTCTTAAATGTCTCTTTAATCAATATCAATAATAAATTAATAAAATTTAATAAATTTTTCTGAAGAAAATCTACATTTGAGGGTTGTTGAAGTAATCAATTTCTATATTTCTATATTTCGAACAGAAGTTTTCATAACAAAATTATTATTATAAGTAAGTTCAAGTACTCTCTTTAAGCCGCCACTTAAGTTTTGTGCATTGCAATACAATTTTTTCAAGTAGCTTTAAAGAAGCTTTTGTTGGGTGATAATTTTCTTAAATTTTGGCAATACTTGAAATGGCGTGGCATGGCATAGTGTCCATTTGATGGCGGGCAGTTAAAATATTAAAGCCACTTAAAACTAATTTCCTTCAATTAAATGTGGCAGAAGAAGCAGAAATGCATTTGAGTGTATACGCACACACACACACGCCAAACACATACGCTTAATGACTTGGCAAAGTGAGAGAAACAGGAGCTACAGCCAGCAGTCAGTGCATATATTGAACTACAGCAACAACAACAACAACAGCAACGTGAGCAGAAAAGCAACTTTTTCGAAAGTGCTGCATAAAAGCCAGCAAGAGCAGCAGATGGAGGTGGTAGAGGAGGAAGGTGGGACAAAGAGGGGACACGCTACTGACCTGACCCGTTTCATACGCCAAATTGCTTCGCTGCACACACAAAGTGCAGGCCACCTCCCGGTCATGGGCGAGAGGGGGAGAGTGGGCGTGGTCGTGGTCGTTGGGTACGACGTGCTCACAAACTCATTTTTCAACATTAAAAGCACACGGATTTCATGGCGCATATCCTTTTGCACCTTCTGCGCATTGTGACACACTCTTCTATAGCTGAACCAAGTGTGAGTGTGTGTGCGGCTTCTGCAAATGTATTTTTTTTGGCACAACGTCCAAGCACAATTAAATCTTGTTGCAATTATTATTACCATTATTATTACGATTGTTATTTTTTATGATTTTCATTGCACTTTCCTTTTGGTTTGTATTTTGCGAGTGCGAGTGTATTGTAAATGAAATTTACGTGATTTCCACAGTGCTTGTCGAAAAATTCTGTACATCCGGTTCACGGTGTGTCCAAATGTCACGCGTTTCCTGCCCCACCTGAGGGAAGTGAATTTTTCGTTACATTGCCCGGCGCCCAACTAAAGAAAGGCGGGAAAGGGAATGAATGCTCGAACACAATGAGTAGACAAATGAATTTGCAGCCTTTGTTTGGAGCGGGGGAAGTGTGGAATGACTGCGCCCAAAAGAAATAACATTTCGAAAAACATCAAATAAAATAAATGCAATGTGACAGTTCTCTTTGGAAAATATGACAAGTATAATAAAGCAAATAATGTTTTTATGAGTACATTTATTTAAATAACAACCACATTTGGTAGAATTATATTAAATTAAATGCGCAGATCATTTCGGAAATAAAACTTTTGAATATAAAACTTTGACAATAAAGAATTTACGTTTATGTATTATAATAAAATTAAGTATACGTTAACTTTAATTTATAATTTTTAACTACATTTTGAACACGTTTGTTTAATTAAATTATTAAGTATGTAAATTGAAACTAAAACCATTTAAGAGAATAATTGTATTTACTTGTAATTTATTACATTGAACATCAAGTATTAAATTCTAATCTTAGTTCTAATATGAAAACTAAAATAAATAAATTTGTTAATTTGTATGCAATTATCTTAAAACGGAAAAATAATGCCACAATCATTCATTCATCATTCTTCAATATTCAGAAAAAAAATGTCTTGATATATGTTTTTCACTTTAAATAGTGTCGCAATATAGTATACTGATACATATTGATATATATTGATACATATTGAATATTGATAAACTCATTTGAACTCGACTTTAATTTTATAAAGAAATATTATACATAAATATAAGTACTATTTATGACATTTTCCTTTGAGGTACATTTTAAAAGAGTCGCTGCAACATGTCAAGTAAACAAATCCATTAAATTCAAATAAGAATGCACATTTATTAAATTAGATAAATTACGTATACGCAATGTATCACATTTGTTTTTTGAATTTTCATATTTCTTATTCAAGAATTAGCACAAAAATTTCTTTAATAAAATTTATATCAAAGTAAATGAGATTAAATTGTTAATTTTTCATATTTTATTAAAAGAATAAATTCTTCAAGTATTGACAATATTTGTATAGAATTGCAGATGAATTTCATTGGATAATTTGAATGCAACAACTTTGTATGTGCGTAATATACGCTGATTGCATTTTCACTTGGGCAGCAAAGACTAGTGACAGATGAAGGGGAAAAGGGCATAAAAGATGAAAAAAGAAGAAGAAGCGGCAGCAGGAGCAACAGAAGTGCAAGAGGAAGTAAATGCACATGGATATTCATTTAATAAAAGCCAACAGCGCACAAATTTTAATGAAAGAGTGCAAATGCGAGAGTGTTGACCATCTCTGAGTGTGCGTTCATACAAGACCAGCTGTGTGTGTGTGTGTGTGTGTGTGTGTGTGTGTTTGTGTGTGAGCGTGTGTATTGGGGCTTTCAAACGCCGGAGGAGAACGTAAAGCCACGTCTATAACAACAACAACAACAACTGCAATAACAAGGACAACAACAACAATAACGACGATGACAACGACAACAGCAGGCACGGCAGCTGCAATCGTTATATCAATGGGGCTGAGGCAGGCTTCGATGAGGATGCAATGCTCGCTGATAAACTCTTTTTGCCGGGCGCTTTTGACGTGCCGCGCTGCCCCGTTGAGAGGACATAATAAATGCCAGAACGTCGCATCGTCTGGTCTGCTGCCGTAGAGCACTCAAATAATAAAATGTGTAAAATTCATTTGCAGTGTTCACAGCCCAAAAGAGAAGTAGCCAATTGCACACAAGTGTCTGAGTGTGTGTGTGTTGTGTGCGAGTGTATCTTGTCATTGTGTATTTACGTTAAATGGAAAGATGGTAAAGATGAGGCGCAGAACGTGTCTTGAAAGCGCTTCGCGAGTGCCGCAAACAAATTGAAGAAGATATCAACAAAAATGAAAAAACTGCCTATTTTGCGTTTTCTTTACGACTAATTGACTCTTGGCAGCGCAACGTTTATGCATTTCATATGTTTAAACAAAGACAACACTTAAGAAATTCCATTTCGAATTGAGAAGTTTTCATTTATGCAATTTATATTTCACTTCTTTTCTTTTATTTTCTCTTCTTTTCTTTTTTTTTCTTTTATTTTATTTTCTTTTCTTTTATTTTCTTTTCTTTTCTTTTCTTCTGCAGCACTTTGCCACACTGTGCCATTTTTCATTTCGTAAATTACATTACGTTCGAGCATAATTGCGCTGATTAATTCCCATAAAGTATCTCTGGACTCGAAGCCCTGCAGCTGCCTTTGCAGCGTGTGTGAGTTGCATTAAGTTTTGCATATTTCTTGAGCCCGAACGCATTGTGTATCACATTTCGTCGGCATTGCATCGCGGGCATTGGGCAAATGAATTGTGGCAACAAAAGTTAATAACAGTCTGCAATTGAAACTTGTCTTTTCTTTTCTGCCATAACTTTAACTGTAATTGTTTTCATCAGCTCATTTCATATGCAACTGAAACCAGGCAAAAATAATAATTATCTTGCGTGAAAAGGCGGAAAATGTTTTCTTAACTTTCCAAGCAGCAATTGTGCGATGAGAGAAAAAACTCAGGTAATAAATTGGTTAAACACTTCTTTTCTGCAGTGCATCAAGAAAAGGTGTGCCACTATTTTAATTTTTAAGCATTTCATAATTCATAATTGCACTTAAAGTTGATCATTTCTTTGATGTTCATATAAACCTAAGAGCTGTAGTTTTTAGTAAGATGTATTTCTCATTTCTTATTAAGCTGTATTGCCAAACGATGTATTGGCTTATAAAATATTGTAATAATGTCATATAGGAATAAATTTTGACGGCTTAAAGGACTTTATTAAAATACAAAATTGCTTAAAAAACTTGCATTTAATTATAAAAAATTTTGAGACATATTATATGATATTAAATTATATTTGTAGATATCGACTGGTTAATTGAATTACTAAATGATTTTTTAACCTATAGAATGATTTAATTCTTATTTTTGTGCATATTACAAAACTGTGTTGTCATTTTAAAGTGCTTAATATAATTTCAATTAAATTTATAAATAAAAGAATTAAACTCACTTTTTACTAGTTTATTTTATTTCTAATGATGCTTTGACTTCTACAATATAATAATACTTAATTTGTTTGTAATATTAAATAAATGTTAATCTTATAAATTGAATTTTTACATATCTACTAGTTAATTTTATTTCTAAATGATGTTTCAACTATTACAATTAAAGATCTTGTATTTCTTTTTAATATTATCAAAATTTGTTGTCTTTTTAAAGTGTTTAACAAAAATTACTAAAAAATTATAAATAAAAGAATTTAATTAATTTAATTTTTATATAAATACTACAATTAATTCTATTGCTTAATGATGCTTTGACTTATACAATGTAATAATACTTTATATAGTATACATTTGAATAAAAATTAAATGTGTTGCTATTTTAATGCACTAAATATAATTACGAAAAATTGATAAATAAAAGAATTAAATAAAAAAAATATTTTACACACCTCCCCGACGGGGAATTGAACCCCGGTCTCCCGCGTGACAGGCGGGGATACTAACCACTATACTATCGAGGATGTTGTTTGCTGTGTTGCCAAATAGCTGTGAAATTTGTAAATTTTGTTGCCCCTTATAAATTGTAGTTATTATTAAAGATGCCAAAAGCATTTAAGCAATTTTTGAAATCACATAAATCTTATCTTTATTTAGATTACATTATCAAACCATAAAACAGCAAATTATTTATAGCACTAAATGAGATTGTACACAATTTGAGATAATTTAAGTAAAAAGTAATTCTTGATATTGTATTAAAATAAATTTTAATTCTTCTTTATTTTATTTAATTATTTATGGTTTAGAATTTCGTTAGATTATGTATAACAATATATTTAATAATAAAAGACACTTTGTTCGTATACGCACTGCAATAATTTATTTAAAATGAACTAACGGTACGAATTGATTTTACTTGGCTGCAAAGTTGAAAAGTAATATATCATCAATTAAATGATATGCAATAAACGCCCATCAAATTACGCATACGCCACGTGGTCAACACTTTGCTAAAGATGCGCTTAAATTGTGTATGTAAACGTTCAAATTAATGTGAATAAGACATGAGTCGGGTAAATTCAGTCAGTTGCATTGCCACGCTGTCATCATCCAGATATCAATGAGAGAGTCTTAGCTGTGAAGCAATTCAGCATTATAGACACACCGACGACGCTGTCCGCATAATAGCTTAATAGCTTTCACTAAGCCTAATGTAATTGCATTAAGTTTGCTTAGAGGCGTGACTCCCGATGGATGATTAGACTATTTGCATTGCACGCAACAAGAGCCTAAGCTGAACTGATGCCTTGGACTTGGACAATTTTGAAGCTTAGTGAACACGTGTTCAATGCCGTTGCAGTACATAATTTCTCATGTTTGTTAGGCAGCTTTAGCTTGCTGCAGTTGCGGCATATATTCAATAATTTAATAGGATTTATTAAATTGGATAATACACAAAGGCCCAAAGCTAAGCCAAACATTTGCCACACTCCCAGAAGTCACTAGCAAACACGTAAATCGAATAAATCGAGAGAGTTAGAGTTTTGAATTGTGAGTTGAGACAAAGAGACCAATTAATATCACAAATAGCGGTTAACCGCTTGATATGTTATGTAATATGTGTGTGTGCTCACGCAGCTCAAATCAGCTGAAATCTCAGCAAAGGACTTTGGCATGCAATTAAAAGGAGCTTAAGCAACAAATCGCCCAAAAACTCTTTGGGCACACAATTAAGTTGTACGCATTTTGATGTGGTCTCCACTTTGGAGATGGCAGCGTGTTTCTGACACATTGTTGCGGTTTCTCTTTTCGTGCATTTAATTACCTATAGTGTTTTGTAGGTATCTAATTGCTTTTTATTTGCCTGAACATTTTCTTCATTATCCCATTCACTTTGCAATCTCATTTGTCAAAGTATCCTTATTCGGTTGTCTCACGACCCGTGTCCATCTCTAGCCAGCAGCTCAGTGAAATCTATCGCCCGGAGCCTGTTGAGAGACGTGCTCCATTTGAATTTATGCAAATGTGTGTGGGGAAACCAAATAGTAATGAAAATTTTGTCGCCACATAAAGCGCATCCACATTTACCCATTTTCTCAATGGTTTCATTTTATTCCTCTTCTTTTTTTTTTTGTTATATTTGCATATGTTGAAAGCGGATTCTAGAGCCTGGGAGCGTGTGCCTGAGGTTTTGTGCGACGCATTCATTAAGCAATTTGTAACCACAAAATTTAATATGTTTGCTACGCTATTTGTCTAATTCTTGTCATGAGCACAATCCCTTTTTTGGGATCGACCCTTGACCTTTGATTGACTGACAAGTTGGCCTTAACGAGCGACCGAACTAAAGTGGAAAGTGGGAAAATGGGAAATGGGAAATGGCAAATGGCAAATGGAAAATGGAACTGGTCGCTATCAAGTCTCGTATGATTGCTGCTTAAATTGTTCTTGTTCTTGTTCAACATTTTGTTTGGCATGGCTCTAAAAGGCTGAAATCAAATGAAATTTTGTGTTGCTTTTGTTGCTGCTTTGCTTTTAAGTATTTCCGTGCTGTGCACACGCGTGTGTCTAGTTAAACACAGCCCCTTCTCGGCATGCCACACCCATTCCATCATCGTCGCCCCCGCACTTGTTATCCTGGCATCTTTCTCAAGCCGCCTGGCCTCGAGCTAGCTGCTTTGCTGCTGTCCCTGATCCACTCACTGCGGCTCGACAGTGTGTTGATTTTCGCTTTTGGGCTGAAACATGTTTCGTTGTCAAATATACTCTTTGTATAAAATGCTTGAGGGTAGCTCGACACCACAGAATGCAACCAGAATGTACAAATTCAACGAGGATAGCTATTCGTCTTGTCATCGTTGCTGCAACACGTGCGCATTTGTATTTTTATTTTGCAAGATTTTCCGGTGCAACATTCGATCTTCTAACCGTTTTTTCCAGACCATTTTTTCGCTTTTCTTTTTTTTATTTTATACCCTGCTACAGAGTATTGACAGTGAATTTTTGCTTAATGCTCTCATTGTCTGCAGATTGTGCAAATGATGTTAAACAACTGCAGTTGGAAGTGAAACCCGTCAGCAAATACGCTCTAAAAGAAGTGAATTTAAGGAGAATTACTCGGCAAAAGAAAAGAGTATGTGATAGTCGATCATTCACAGTCAGACAGCTTTTTGTTATGCTTCTGTTGTCTTGAAGCATTTCATTTCATTTGAAAGCGACAAATTGTGCGTGTTGACTATAGGAAATGAATGTCGTCTATGTGACATGTTGGCAAAATATTGAAATATGTTAGATGAGCAACAGAGAAAAAGAATCCTCAACAAGCAACAAAGAACACGACAAAAAATGAAAGGACCGATGACGTGTATGTGCTTATCCTGTGGGCGAATATATAACATGATTTTTTGGCTTGAATTCAATATGCAAGAATTTACTTGCTTTGTCAAGCAATGTGTCACTTTGTTGAAAGTTTACTGCCAAATGTTAGAGAGAGAGCGAGATAGAGAGAGAGAGAGAGAGAAATAAAAAACACCTTTGGCCGCAGCACTTAAAGTCAGTCCATTAAAATGTGTTTACCGAGTCCAGCGAGTTGGGAAATCAAAGTCAGCTCTATGCAAATGTTTATGCTATTGTCTACAATCTTTTATCAGCTGACAACACACACTCACACACACACACATACACTGTATGACTAAGCGAAAGCCAATAGATGTTTAAACAGCCTGAGGTCAGTCTTAAGACAGTAGCATAATATATATGCTTGTATCCTATTTGGTTTGCCTGGCGTTTGTTTGTTGCACTATCAGCAAATAAAGCCAACACCATCTACAAATACACACACTGGCAAATACACACACACTCACACACAACGACATTAACAAACAACAGTTTGCATGTAGATGAAAAAAAAAGAATTTCTCATGCCCCTGGCGAAAATTCCAAAACAAATATTGTGTGGGTTCTTCTTGTCGCATTCTTTTTGAAAATTGCAAAGCAACAAAAGCGAAAAGAAAAAAAATGAACATGGTTGCCTTTGTGAATGGATTTGGCCCTCTGCGACTTCATTTTGGCATTTTTATAGGCAAAGGTTGTTGTCGCTCGCGGGTGGAGTGAAATAAAATCCTTGCGCAGCCACAAAACAAATATAATAAACGGGTCCTCTCAGTCCTTTGGTGAAGCTGCCGTTGCCACTGTTGACGCCGCCTCCGTTGCCGCCAATGAAGCATCAAATTTACAATATTATTGCTCCCTGTTGAACATTTATCTTCGCGATTCACCGACTTCCCTCTCCATTCACAGAACTGTGCTTTTGCCCGCCTCCAACGCCTGCCACTCTTCAGTGCTTTTGTCACACGTTTCCGCAATTGTTTAAAGCAGCAAACAAATTGCGCATACGACAAGTTGTAAGTCGGCCAGTACAATGAATAATGCCAGGCAATATATTTAAGCCGCAATTTATGTAAACTATTTTTAGTCAGACAATTTACGGCGGTTGATTTAAATGCAACTCGTAATGTTAGCATCACAAAATATATTATCTGCATACTAAAAATATGTTGGCAGCTAACTATAAAGCGATTGATGTATTCTAAAATTTGACCGCCTTGTACTTCTTAAATATCACACTAAAAGTATGCTGTACAGTAAAAATGAATCTGGATTCATATTATTAAATATGCATCCTAAAAGTATGCATTTAAAATAAAATCACTTCAAACTGTAAGGTGCTGCAAATACCATTAAATTTTCATCCTAAAAGTATACAGCGAAATAATACATCAATTGTAACTACGCAAATACATAAAATTTTCATCCTAAAAGTATGCAAATAAATTTGTATTTTCTAATAGCCCACAAACTGTACGGACACTTATTAAAATATCATCCTGAAAGTATGCAACAATTGCAAAAATATGGTTATGAATGCCTTGCAATGGCATTCAAACTGTAGAAAATTTATACTTCACTGCTGAATTTTTGCATTGCATACTTACAGGTGCAAATAAATAAAGTCTTCAAACTAAATGAAAATAAGCTATATCTCAGCCATATCATGTCACATTTTCAAAGGACATGTATTGCTAGGATCGCAAGGACCTGCTCTGTCGATCTGCATAAAAAAATTATGGGGTTATCTAAGAATCCAACACTTGCAATTTTTCAGTCTTCGAGTCAAAGGAATTATGTGAAAATCGCTAAGTTAAGGATATCTCGGGAACTACAAGGACGATTTGAATGTCCTTTGGCAGGATGATAGGTCTCATCAAAATATTTCGTTTGGCACAGGACTCGCAAGGATCGGACAGGATACGGCCAAGATATACGCAAATTTCTGTATTAAAAAAAAAGTCCTTGCAACTTGGCTGTTTGCAGGACTTTCGTCCTTTTCGCTATTCCAATCAGTTTGTATTGATTAGAGATATCCTTGTGCCAAAGGACATCCCGATCGTCCTTCAAATAGCCGAGATACTGGGCATTTTCCGATTTTTAGCCAAATTTTCTATACCACCCCCTTGAAAAAATTCGAGGTCCCTTTTTTTCGAAGATCCTTAATATTCTTGAATGCCAACCGATAGCCCTGGTTGTCCTGTTTAAAAAAATATAAGTCCTGCCAAGATTCTTAACGATTTGAAAGATATGACAACAAAACAAATAAAAAAATAAAAACAACTAATTTTGAATTTTAACGGATTCTTTTATTGTAAATACAAATTCAGAATTGGCGCTTTACAAATTACATTTTTTTGTAGCATACTTTGAGGGTGTACAAAGGATCTTTTTTCGAAAACAAGCTATTTTTCAGCGATATCCTGCCGCATTTTCAAAGGACACATATTGTTGGGATCGCAAGTACCAACTCTATCGATCTGGATACAAAAATGATGGGGTTATCTAAGGATCCAACACTTGTAATTTTTTGGTCCGCGGCTCAAAAGAATAAGGTAAAATTGGCTAAGTGCACGATAATTCGGGAACTACAAGGACAATTCGAATGTCCTTTGGCAGGATGATAGATCTCATCAAGAGATTTAGTTTCACATAGGACTCGCAAGGATCAGACAGGATACGGCCGAGAAATACAGTATTTTAAGTATTTAAAAAAGTCCTTCCAACTTGGTTGTTTGCAGGATATTCGTCCTTTCGGGTATGTAAATCGGTTTCATTTCAAAAGAGTTATCCTTGCGCCAAAGGACATCCCGATCGTCCTTCAAATAGCCGAGATACAGCGGATTTTCCGAATTTTCACCATTTTTCTATACTTACCCCTTTGAAAAATTTAAGGTAGACTATTTACATTTTTATAGCATACTTTGAGGGTGCTCTGCTAAGGAAACAAGCTTTATCTCTGTCATATTCTGTGGCAGTTTCATTGCACACGTATTTCTAGGATCACAAGGAGCAACTCTATCGATTGTCATCGCTTGCTGCCTCCTGCTCAAATATTTATGAGTCCCAGCCAGAGCCTTGTTCATCATATCTAATAAGTTTGTCATACTATTCATTGACGCCTAAGACTGGAGGGAGTTTTGTGACGTTCCTCATTTGCAGTAAAAAATCCTAGCTATTGACCCCACACTCACGGCAAATTGTATTGATTTTGGTTGAGCAATTTTATGACGGCAGTCAGCTTACTAAGTTGTTTCCTTTTTGTTGTTTCATCTTTTTGTTTGCTACTTTCTTTGCCTCTTTTCGGCACTCTTTGCTCTTTTACTGCAGGTTGTTAAATAAATCAAAGATTTTTCTTTTTGCTTAAGTGCTGCAGTTTATGAAATTACTTTTGTCCTGGCATCCGGAGAGAGGATGTAAACGGGACAGGGAGATGCTGCAAAAAATTTAGATAAAATATTTTCGAGAGCACTTTAAATATTTGCCGATTGGCTTTTGTCCTTTTTGGATAGCTGTGACTCAGCTGGCATCCTTGACCTTAAATGGGAAAATTGAAAAATGAAAAGTCACTTTTTAATTGGTTTTCCATATAACGTTACAGATTCTTTATTTAGTTCTTCGTTTTTTTTGTTTTTTGTTTTCGCTTTTCATTTTTTTTGCATTTTTCGCTTTTATAATAATTTCGTTTAATATAATTGCAATTGTTGTTGTTTCTTTTTGTCTGTATAAATGTGGGTGTAATGTGTTTGTGTGTATATGTGTGTGTGTGTGTGAATTGCCTTAACTTACGATTCATCCCGTTTCTCGACTGCTACCATAATCTGCTTACAATTTTCCACATTTTCAATAATTTTCAACTGTATTTTCCTGCTGATTTCTTCTTCTCATTTTCCCCATTTTTATATTTTATTCATGTAGTTTGCATTGCAAATGCCAAGAGCTATCGATTTTGTTTTTGTTTTCATTATATTTTACTTTAGTTTCGCTTGCAGTGTACTTTTAATATTAGTCGTAATTTATTCATAAATTTTAATACTAGTTTCCGTTTGTTATATTTATTTTACTTCATTTTTGTGTTTTCTTTATTAATATTAATTTCTCTCATTTTGTTTTTACTGTATTTTTAAAGTGATTTTACATAATAATGTACTTATATGCATATTTATCTAAAACTGCATTTGAAATCGGCTTTTGGTTTCTTTTTTATTTTTTATTTTTTTTTTGTGTCGGTTGTTGGTTTGTTTGGTTTTCTGGTTTTGTGATTTTCTGTTTATTTCCCATTTTTGCATTTCCATTTCATTTGACTTAATGTGATGCTGTTCTTTTTTTTGTTTTGTTTTATAGAGGATTCTTTTTTTTTGCTTCTGTTTGTAGTTTTGGTAAAAAATGCATACATTATAAATACATAGTTATCAAATAGTATCATGTCAGTGTATATGTGTGGATGAGTGTAGGTCTGTTTGAATGTTATATGACGTGTGTGTGTGTGTGTGTGTGTGCATTATTTATTTATAGTTTATGTTTATGTACTCGTATATGCCTCTAACTTACGTTACAAAATATATAACAAATATGTGTATAAATGAGTATATAATTTGTTTGCCTTTCTAATATCTGGTTTTCTCTATTTTTCTTTTCCCTCTTCTTCTCCTTTATGTGCTGCTGTATTGTAAATATAAAATATATCCGTACTGTAACTATTTGTGTAGCCTGGAAAGTCAACTTTTAAGTACGAATAATCGGCCTATACATAGAACATAATACCGACAAAAAGCTGGCAAAGAAGCTTTTAAATCTGAACTTAAGATTCGATGAATTTGCTTTAAAGTCTTTTTCTGAAATCAAATGATCAATTGGCAGTGTTTTAGTATTTTTTTTTTTTGTTTTTTTTTGTTTACGTGCTGTACTGATCTTCAAAAGCATCTCGAAATGAATTGCATGCAATCAATATAGAATTAAAATTCTCTCGCATTTATCTCGAGTTTACTCGTTCGTAGTGTATTTTGTGTATATCAAATTTGTAACAGTAAATGTGCTTTAAAATGTTTTTTTTCTCTTTTTATGAATTCATCAAAAAACAAGTACAGCAAAAATGCATTTATTATTAGTATTCTCATCATCATCTTCTCTCCCATTTAAATATTCTTTTCGCTGTATGGTTTAACAATTACGTTAAAATCTTTGCACTTTTCAATAATCAACTCTTTTGTTGTAGTTTCTCTTTAGGTTAATTTTATTTATGTTTTTATTTTTTGCTTTTTCTTTACTCTTCGATCTAATGAAAGCTGCGTACCTGCCTACAAAATGGGTAAGGGTAAGGAGGGGGAACTTAATTGGCTTTTGCCTGGAAAACTCTATGATTTTATTTATGTATAGTCTATTTCACTTTATGTTCTGTTTGTTGTTTGCTTCTTCTGCACTAACGATTTCATTTTAAATTGCTAAACTTGGCTGACTTGGCTTTTAATGCACAAAAATAGAAAAGATGAAATAGTGAATGAAAACACATAAAATCATCGGAAAAATCAACTGAGATACTCCGCTTTGCAAACTATTTTACAATTTTGTTAAATTTAGTTGAAACACACACTTGCTTCAGCTTTATTTGAGAATGAACGAAAAAACAAAAACTTTTTTTACGTTGAGAAAGTGAAATGTGGAACATCATTGTAAATATACGGTTGTATGTGTGGATTTATATCTGTAACTGTATCTCTATGTGTGTGTACGTACGATGTATGCAACAAATGAAACAATAAACATTTTGGTTATTATTTTAAATTGCACTCATAACTGTGGCTCAACTTGTGGATTTGGTTTTGGCATCTCGCTCTTCTCTCTCTCTCTCTCTTTCGTTCTCCCGCCTAAAAACAAAAAAATGTATGCCAGGCGAATCTTTATTGCACGGCCTCTAAAAATTGCTGCAACACAAAAAAAATATATATATGTATATATAAACTAGCCCAATAACAGTTTTGCAGTAGTTTCTCATTCTTTCTCTGTCGAACTTGTTTTTGTTTCAGTTTCAGTTTCTGTTTCTTTTTCTTTTGCTGTATTTGTATTTTGTCGTGTGGAAAAAGGTTATTTAAATGCAGTTGGTTTTGTTTTTGTTTTGTACGAGTAGTATTCATATTCATATTCATATTCATATAGATTTATATTTATATGAAATGTGGTTTGAATGCTGTCATCTGTTTTCTTTTGTTTAATTTTCATTTTCGTTTTATCTCGATTCTAGTTTAAATGACTTAATAAGACTTTTTAGGTTCTGCTACCAATTTCGTATGCTTTAATTACTTGCTTTACGTGCTAATACTAATAATATATACAATGTAAAATACTTGTCTTTATCATATAAGTTTAATGATTTCTTTCACGTTTTCTTTTTTGTTTTTCTCTTTTGAAGTATTCCATTTAATTATATCAATTGCGCTAAGTTCATCTAAAGGTAATTCTCTCATTTTTTTGTTTTGCTTTTATCATTTTACTCACTAGCAGCTGCTAGTCAGATTTTCATCTTCATTTTTCTTTTCCAGTGTGTGTGTGTGTATAGAGATTTAGCTTAATTTTGTTTTAGAATATCATTTGTAGGAGTATCTTTTTGTTTTGTTTTGTTTTCTTTAAAAGGACTGCTCTCGCATATGAATTTCGGGACGATTCCACAATTATTTCAATAAATGATCGCGAAATTGTTACGTGCTTGGAGCTGGAAACAGAGGCCTGTAAGTTTTCATATATATTTATATATATCTCTCTTTTTTGTTGTCTGAAAGAAACAGTTTCTGTCTAGTTTTCCCGAATTTTTGTTCTGTCTGTGTATTTTCGGTTTTTTTTTTTTTTGTGTTTTAGTTGTAATTCTTTAGTGATACACTCAAATATGGCGGATACACACTAAACGCCCCTTGTAATGTCAGTTAAAAATTGTTAATTTATTTATATAGTATGTATATTTAATTATGTTTTTGTTTTTGCATGTATATATGTACGTGTTATGATGGAACGAAAACAGTCTTTGGGTATTCATTTTATATAAAGTTTTTTAATTATATATTTGTTTTTCTGTATTTGTAAATCTTAGAAATTAATTGTAAGTCAACACAATCTAATACTCGTTTTTAAGTAAATTCATTAATATTAAAATGAATGTTAAAACTAAATCGTATCGAGAGAGAATTTCGTTTGGCCTCGTGACCTAAAAAATGACTTGCATGGAAGCCAAACGGAAATCAATAACTTAATATGTAAAACCTAAACGTATCGAGTATCAAATAATAATTACAATAATCTACAAATTAATATGCACAACAAATAGAATTCGAATATACTTGTATATAATTAAATGTTCATCTTGCATCGCTTTTGCACAAAACACACGAAATTATAGCTAGAAATTCTTCATACACACTTGCCTAAACTAACTTTGGTATGCTCTCTCATCCATTTGCTCTGCCTAATCTCTCAATTCTCGGTACGACGAAACGCATTTTGAATTTTGCTGCGTTCACGCACTTAATAAATTAATTATAATAATTGTTTAAATTTAAATGCTGATGAAGTATTTATACAAATGTCATTTTACGTCTCATGTGTGTTGAAGATTTCTATTCCTCTTTTTTTTTTTTGTTTTCTTTTGTTTTGTTTTTACGAAGTTTTGTTTTGTTTGAGAATTAACTTAGTTTTTGCCAACGATAGCTGGATGCTTCTTTGGTTGCGCTTCTTTGTGTGTAAGTCAGTTGGGGGAATTTTTGTTTTACGCATTTTTACTGTTCTATGCCCTATATCCTCATTTTAAATGCAACTTTGTTTTTGTGGCTACTCATCTGAGTGATCCTCAATCCCGCTTCTCACGTGGAAACTTACAACTCGAGCTCGGTACTATGAGGATTAGGCGCCTCGGGGCCATACATGTTGGCCAGCTTATCGAATCGAGGCCCCCAAGCGCCTAGATAATCGTATTCCTGTTGCTCATCATCAGTGCCTGCAAAGAGTGCGAATCAAAGAGTTAGTAAATATAATTGTAAATAAACTTTTCAGTAAACAAAAGCGGTAAAATTGTACCATGATTATTGCTTAAAAAGTAGTTCTTGTTTTGTATATTTCTGCCTAATTTTACACCCAATATTCAGCGGTTCTTGAGCGTTGCTGCCCTGGAAATGTCAAAAAGAATTATGAAACCATAAATTAAACGGAAAACACAAAGTCTCTGTCTCTCTACGTTATGTTTTCTAGCCTACTTATCGAGAAGGGAGAGCAGCAGCAGCTACACTGCCTGCCAGCGATTGTGTGCCAGTTTCAGTTGCTTGCTGGATATTGGGTGCAAAATTCTAGTCATGGTGAGCTCAGAGAAATGCTAATGACATAGCCATAATCAAAAATTCTAGTAGTATACGAACCTGAGGCCAGTGAGCTAAGCGAACCGGCTGTGCTGCCGCCGCCTTCGTATGCATAATTACGCAAATCATCGAAGGGCGGGGCATTTGGATCGCCATCGGCGCGCTTTTTATGCTCCTCGATAAACATGCCCACATTGGGCTCCTGGCCGGGCATCAGTGTCATCACGGGATCTGTAAATAACGAAAGCAAGCAAACAACAATGTCAGTTCGTGCATTAATAAAGGCCCATAATCGTTGATATTGCTCATTCGGGCGATGCAAACCAAACGTAATTTTCATCCAATTGTAGTCAATAACGATTTTTTTGCATAATTAAAGGTACATATAATTGAAATTCTGTATTGCAGAAAAGAGTTGTCAATTTTTGATATCTCACTCGTAATTTGAAAACTTATTTAAAGCTTTATAAGAATTTCAATATTGTTCGCAATAGAAGTTTCATACTTTCATTTTGGTGAATAAGTTTTACAAATAATTGAAGTTATTTTAAAAAAGAACATTACCCTGAAATTCATTCTACTTTATCGGTCAAAAATTCTGTTAAAAATTTAACTCTGGTCAACTCTGGCTGAGTTATTGAATATATTTATGAACATAGATGTATGTTGCATATAATCCAATAAGCTTACTTAACAGTTGTTTAGTTATTTTTGCAATACCAAAATACTACGAAAAATGCAATTTGAAATTCTGTATGCTTCACCGGATTGGTGCATATTTGAAGTCGATTAAAAATAGTTTAAAAGCGATCGAATATATATTCGAGTACAAATATAGAATGTAAAATTGAACAGCACTTACACATAATTGGCATTTTCATAGGCGCCAGCTCGGGGGGGCATTGGACCACCGATGGGTATCTGCAATGGAGTGATATCGAAGGCAGTCATATCATCCTCGCCGCCGCCCTCATCGTCATAGTTGATGATATTCTCGCGTACATCGTCATCGGGTCCAGGATATTTGATGTGCGCCTCTCGACGTCGATTGTAGACCACAAATACGAGTACGAGTACTGTGTTGTGAATATGAATAGAATAGCTTGATTAGTTTGAATACACACAACTCGTTTGGAGGGTCATAGCATATGCAACAACAAAACGAAATTAAATAAACTTGAGTTTAGCATGCAAAAGCCATTTAACGTAACGTAAAGCAATTTCATCTAAAATGGGAAACTACGAACTATGCAGGCAAAAATCTCTGTTATCTCTGCTCGGGCACTTTACAATTGCCACAACAAAAAAATATATATAGAAAAATTCTTAATTAAATTCTTACTAAAAAATAAAAATACTGAGAAATTGCATAAAATGTGCTATAAGCAATATATAGAAAAAAAGAGCACGCGCGAAAAAAATGTATATATAAAAAAAAATCAAGATGGAAGGAGCAAAAAAAAAAAATGAACAAACAAATATGGCGCAGATTGTCCCAGTTTCTGCTGAGTTTTGTGGCTGTTACAGTTACAATTCTCTCAAAATTGTTGGGCAAAATGGCAAAATCGAGCTGCAGGCGCGCCATTGTCCTGCTTTCCTTTTGCCATCTCTTTTGCACTTGGCCCAACGTAGTTGTTGTTGTTATTTTTGTCCTCTTTCGTTTTGGCTGTGTGTTTTCTAATTTTGTCTGCGCGTATTTCAACATATTGCAGCATCTGTTGCACAGTAAAGTTTTTCCTTTTTTTTTTACGCGCGTTGTTGTTGTTTCTGTTTCGTGGCCACCGCAGCCGTAGAAGTTGGCCCCAAGTAATTTGCCTGGCCAAGACACACACAAGGCCAAGACACAAGCAGAAGAAGAGAAGAGGAGAGTCTCAACTTTGTCCGAGCAGCTGGCAATGGCCTCAAAATGGACGTCGCGTAATTGCAATTATTGTGTTACTCAAATTCACATTTCTCCGTTTTGCTTTTCCATTTTCATTTTCGTTTTCGTTTTCATTTTGGTTTTCATTTCTTCGCTTTCCACACATACGCATTCTTTGTTTAATTTACATTCCGTTGAGGGAAAAAAAGAATAACAACTCGTCCATTCAATAAACTTTAATTTATGTGCATCGGTTGGCCGCATGTAATTTGCGGAAATGACTTTTGATATTTGCCACGGCTACTTACAAAGGCGCTCAGAGCGAGAGACAGCCTGTGTGTGTGTGTGTGTGTGTGTGTGGGCATGGCAAAATGGTAAATGTATGGCTTAATTAATTTTCTGTCGTTGGCAATTCCATAAATATTTAAATGACACACGCGTATACGAGAATGCCGAGCTGAGCTGCCCGTTCAATCCCTTTCATAAGAATCCAATAAAAAGAAAATACGCGTACTTATAGATACACAGCGTGTGTGTGTTCTCGGTTACAAAATCGCAGACTGATGTAAAGCAAATTATTGCGGATTTTAAATTGTTGAATTCCTTTTTTGAATTCCATTTGAAATCGTACTGGGAATATAGTCCAAATATTCATAATTTGGAAATGTAAATAGTTCAAATGTAGTTTTGTTTTCGTGAAATTTCATTGATTTATAAATTGTGAAATTCCCAAAAAAAAATCTGATAAATCTCGCGAATATAGACCAAAATATATTTGAATATTTGGGAATGAGAAATTACATCGAAATATGAATTGCACAAACATGAATTATATAATTATTAATCGCGCATATTCCACATATTCGAATTCGCTGTAATTTTAATTTAAGTAATTTCAGTTTTAATGCCCGACAAATTGTAATTGAGAACATAACGCAAATGTATCCAAAATGAAATTAAATTTAACTTGATTTCCTTACAAATTGAAATCGTTACAATTAATAATAACTGTTGCAAGTAATATGCAAATAAATTTATAAATTATTGGAAAAGGCAATTGTAAAGTCGATGCAGAGCAGCTAGTTATTAAAATATCTTTACGTTGGCCATGCAAATTGTTTGCCAAGACTTACTTACTTGAGAGTTTGGTATAGCGTATTAGTTTACAAGTTACTTAACCTTAAGTTACGACATCGTTTGCCCTTTCACCTTGTTAATGCTACCGTACTCTATGTGTGTATGTGTGTGTTTTGTATACTTACATATCAGTGTGCTGAGGCAAAGGACGAGGGCAATAATAAAATCACGCGACGGTGTCAACACCCCAGAGGCCAATAACTCCAGTTCACAGTGCATGCCCGTGTAGCCCAGAAGGCATTGGCATTCGTATTTCTTTGGCGGATGATGATCGCGACATCGACCGCCATTGCGGCAGGGGAACAACAAGCATTCGTTCTCGTTGACGCAAGTGCTGCCAGAGACTTTATAGCCCGCAGGACACCTAAACGTGACAATGGTGAGCCATGGAGAGCCAGGATAGCAGCAGCAGCGAGAACCCCGAAAGCGTATCGATGTTGACAGCACCCGACAAAAAGTTTCATTTCATTTCGAGAGGTGTGTGCGGTGTGTGTATGTGTGGCGAGGTGTTTGTGTGTGTGTGTGTGTGGTTGAATGTGGAGTGTTGGAAAATAAAAAGGAGATTATTTAAAAATTTGTTGTTCATCATGCAATGGATAGTACTGAGTAAGAGGAATTTGTTATCTGTTGGTAAGTTTATGTAGCTGAGTATGGTAGATGTATCTGTAGTTGAAGAGATGTATCTGTGTATGCATACAGTAGATGTATTTTTATTTGAGTCTGGTATCTGTATAGTAAAAGTATTTGTAGCTGAGTGTGGTAGATGTCTCTGTAGCTGAAGAGATGTATCTCTATATTGCATATTGTAGAAGAACCCCTAGTTGTGTATAGTAGATGTATCTGTATACTAAATGTATATCTAGCTGTGTATAGTCGATGTATCTGAATATGCATACTTTAAATGTCTCTTTAGCTAAGTATACTAAAAGTATCTAAATCTGCATGAAGGTGAATGTCCGTATGGTACATGTATCTATATCTTTATGTGTGTGTAACTCCGTACAGTAGACGTATCTGCATCAGTTTGTAGTTATATCTGTGCATAACAGATGCATCTCTATCTGTATGAAGGTGAATCTGAAACTGCATCTTTGTGTCGTTAAATTTGTGTATGGTATCTGTTTGTTACTATAACTGTGTCTAGTGGATATATCATACGCAGATGTATCTTTTTGTAGCTCAATCTGCGTGTGGTGTATATATTTATATCTGCATCTGTATCTGAGTTTTTGCTTTGTTCATTCTGCACTTTTGTTATTTAACTACGTCAACGTTATACGACCGCTGCAATTTTTCTGTTTGCTTTTCAATTACACAGCAGCGCAAATGTTATGCATATGAGCCTGTGTGGGTAGCATATATGTGTGTGTGTTGTGGAACTGTCAAAAAGTCTTATGAAACGTTCGGTTTTTCGTTGGCAGTTTAAGGGTTTCGTTTCGTTTCGTTTCAGCATTGACAAAACTTTATGCCTTTATGCTGGTATATACAACGGGCCACGCCCACAACTCTAACTGCCCCCAACTCGCTGAAGTTGTAGCTGGCAACATGGAACTTAAGTGCACTTTTGTTTTGCCACTTGCACTTTCTATCTTGTGTGTTGTTCTTGCTGCTGTTTTATTGTTATGATTATGCTGCAATTGTTGTGGAATTGAATAAAGTTTTTCGACCCTCTTTGCTTGCTTTTTTTTCCTCGGGCATTTGAATGCTTTTGGCACTACCATAAGTTTCTTTTGATTAGTTTGCAGAGATAAACAGAAAGAGAGCGATAGAGAGTTGACATATTTTTTTCTTTGCAGGTGCTGAGTGTGACCTTCGCTGTGATCCTTTTAAATTCTTTAAAAGCTATTAGTGTGTTCTTTCAAGCGAAACACATTCAAGAGTTACTCCCTCTTACTACAGAAAAGAAAAGTCTTGCTTTTCTCACTCTGAATTGAGATTATTACAAAGCTCGAGTTGTTGCTCATCCAAAAACTTTGTCAAAGTTATACGAATATTTTTTTTTGCTCTTTTCAATTTCACTTCATTTTCCACTTTGCTGCTCATATTTTTTTCTTGTGCTCTTCTTTGGCGTAGTGCAAATGCAAAAATAATGATAAAACTGGCAAGTTTGGGGCTTGTTGTTTGGCATTCTCGTTTTCGTTTCGTTTTGTTTTTGTCCCGCCATCAGAAAAGTCAATGGCACAATGCCTTTGGAATACTTTTCAAATGCAGACATTAGACACTTGGTTGATATATTCACGATTATTGGCAAATGCCAGAGATTTGGCCAAAAGACTTTTCTTGACCAAAAGATAACAAAAAAAAAAAGAAAAGAAAAGGAGAGCGAGCTAACAAAAGCGACGCACAGCGGCCAGTAGCTGAAGCACAAAGGCAACCAACGGTCTGCTGGCAAAAAGTTTCACACTAAATCAGCGGCAGTTTTTGGCTTCGAATGAAAAGTTCGCATAGTTTTTTCGCCTTTTGGGTTTTCTTTTGCTGCTGTCTGATTGCTCCCAAGTGCGTAGTTAAAGCTGATCAAAAGTGGGTACTTGATAATTTTCTCTCCGTTTTCTCTGCCTCCCCTTTTTTCATGCCATATTTTACGTCATTAAGTTTTACTTAAAGTTTTTGGGAGCAGGAAACAATTTGCTTTTGCTTCTTCCTTTTGATCATTATTTACCTACAAATGTGCAAACACAGTCAGAAGATTTGTGTGCATTACTTTATATGTGTTTGTGTTTGCGCTGTTCGAGGCAGGCAGCAGCAAATGCTTTCAAGTTGTATTTAACAGAAATTTCTAAGTCAAGTCACAGCTGGCCAAAAATAGACATAAGAAATGCTCGCGAGGCAAAACAAAATACACATTGTGATTGCGACTGCGACTGCGACTGAGACTTACGAAGAGAAACTGGCAAAACGACTCCTTTGAGCTGTCTAGCAACCTTAACTCCCATTACTCGACTACTCTATCTATCCCCATATCTATTTTCTACTATTTTCTGGCTCAAGTGCTTGCGTTCCATTGTGATTTTTCGAAATGCCAAAGCTTAAATCTGCCATTGCCAACTCCTAAGTTTTGGTCTTCACTTCGCTTCGCTTTGCTTTGCTTTGCTTTGCTGCTTTTTAAACCTGATGGGCAACTTGTATCTTTGACTGCACATTTATTATCTTACCTGAAGGCATTTGAGCTCTTCAGGACTCCTTCAATGCTTAACTTCTTCAACCAAGTGCATTCAAGTGCGAGTGCCAGAGTGCCACAGTGGGAGTGTGTGTACTTTTCTTTTTAGGGGGCGTGACAGCTGAGTTACTTATTGTTCCTCATATGGGCTACTGAAAAGTGGTTTTGCTTTAAACCTTCAAGCTTTCAAGCTTGATATGTTTGGCTATTGCATGTATATAGGAATATTTCATTTGTTTCTCCCAACAATCACGAAATTGTTGAGCTTCTGTTATTTGTTCGAATATCCATTGAGCTTACGTTCAATTCTAATCAATACCTAATTATCATAATTACTAGTTAGCCAAGAGAACTACGATAATGCCAATTATTGTTATATTATTCAGAAATGGATGGATTTCAACATAATAAAGAATTATCATAATAATTATCAGCATGAAGAAAGGATTGTCTTTGCAATTATAATGAATATTTATTTTAAAATACTTCCTAAGATGTCACACTTCAATAGAAAATTTAACTTCAATTGGAACATAATTTTTATTCACGAATTTTCATCTTTCCAAATTAAATTTCAAATTGGCAAATGTTCTTTTTGTTGTATGAAAGCAATTTAACGTTACTTTCTTTTCAATAAAATGAGTTGCGTATTTTTCTAGAGTTATAAATGTTATGTTGGATAAGAAACATTGAAATATATATTTTGTGTAAAATTTGCTAAGTAGAAGAACACTACGTACATACCTTTCAGTTTTGTGAAACGCTTATTTTGTAGCTTGACATATTTAAGCTATTAAATATTTAAACACAGAGACATTGAACATAGAAACGTGGGTGAGGGGTGGAAGAGTAAGTTGTAAATGTGCCATAAACAAAGAGAAAAGTATAAAGTTAAAGCTAACATTGTGAATGCACAACACATTTTTTTCTATATATATAGATATAAGGATATATATAAATGTATGTATATGAATATCATGAACTAAGAATCACAAAGCTGGTAAATAACACAAAAATATAAAACATTTCTTTACTTTTTTTGTGCCATGTTTGTTTGATATGTATGATACATTTTTATTTATTTTTCTTGTTGTTGATGTTTTGTGTTTCCAAATTCAGTGAGCTGTGATTCATTTTATGAATGAATCGAGGCATGTGCAAGTTGAATGATTGGATTTGTGCATTTGACATATGAATGAATTAGAGATGCTATGCGATGAGATGAGGTATGGTAAATTCGTAAATGGTAAATGATGGTAAGGTTGTATGACATGATATGGTATACTATGGTTATGGCTAAATCAGTTTCTATTGGCGCAAAACAAATAAAACAATTGTCAGCGGGGTGGATGAAGGAGAAATGAAAACTCAAATGTTAAGCCACATGAGAGCGATATGTTTTTTTGTTTGTTTGTGAGGATGAATATTTGCATGAATGATTTTCAATTTACAAGCTAATAAAATAGATGACGAAAAAAGAGAGCGAGCGAAACTTTAATCACTACAACTAGTGTTTGGATATATGTAGTATATAAAAACGAGCTATTCTTGTTGTTGTTGCATATACATATAGATAGATTCTATTGGCAGATTGCTCACTCAGTATGATCAGCAGGCAAACGAGAATGGCAGCCAGAGCGCCCATGCTCAGCTTAAGGGTCTGACCCTCCTGAACCAGCTCACAGCTCTCGCCCCAGAAGCCGTCGGGGCAAATGCAGCGATAGCGCAGTCTCGGCTCTAGATTGATGCATGTGGCACCGTTCATGCAGGGCATGTCGAGGCATTCGTTGCGATCCATGCAACCCTTTGAATCGGGCGACATGATGCGTCCCTCGCCGCAACTGTTTGTGTGTGTGGCACAAACAAGCAACAACAAAATATTGGGGTTAACATTGAAAACGAATTACACAAAAAAAAAAAAAAAAAAAAAATACTATATACAGTATATGGTATATAGTAGAGTAAGCTAAGCAAATAATCAAAATGTGGGCCAATGGGTTTTATTCTTATTCATTTGTTGTGTAGTCCAGAAAGTCTTTGTTGGCTGCTGCTTTTGTTTGGTAACGAAATACGTGAAAGCCCAAAAGCCAAATAATCACAAGAACGCCACGCGTGAAAGGCTCTCACTGTGTCTGTATGTGTGAGAGTACGTTCGTATGTGTGTGTGTGTGTATGTGTGTAAGCTAGTGCCAGTGCAAGCGTGAAGAGGTGAGTGAAAGACAGAGAAAGAGAGAACGAGTGGGGGACAAGCACATATCGCTGGACTAATCCAATTGATTTGTCACGCAACGTTAGCTGACTAACTTGCGTGTGTGTGAGAGTGCGAAAGTGAGTGTGTGTGTGAGTGTGTGTGTCCTGACTGGCGATGTCCTTTGATTGACGCCGCATAAGCTCCACTTGCTTTATTTCATTTGTGATTTGTTTTATTTCTGGCACAGCCTTTAATTGATTAAGCCTAACGCAGGGATTTCTTTTCATTTCTTTTCTAGTTTGGTGATGTGTTAAGAAATACTTGCTCTGCTTGTAACACGTGGCGTATGCTTGATGTTTGGCATAACTGGCGAGTCTTTAAGCATGCTAGATGTGGTGTCTGTTGAATTTCTTGTTGCAGTCTGTCCGAGTCAATTTCATTTTGTATTGTCTTTTTTTTTGTTTTTGGTATAACGTTTTGATGAACGAAAATGCAATGCAAATGTGATAAGTAATAAATAAGATTTCAAATAAAACTTACGTGCACTCGTAGACATTCCAGAGATCAACGCATTCGAAGGGATCGGGGCAAATGACATTCGAGCAGGGTTTGTTCGATGGGCAACCCTTTTCCAGATTACGCGCCATGGTCGCTTGACCCCATTGCGTGCCATTCATGGCCGGGGGTAGAGGCAAGTGCTTGCCCTCAAGACTGCAAGAAGAGAGGACAGTAATTAATAAGAAATTGAAAAAACTTAAATTAGTAATTTTATAATTAATAAAGCAAATAATTAAAGTAAAAAATGTAATATTAATTCAAATATGAGTACAAAATAAATAAAGAAAGAAAACACATTAAGTATACGCACCGTATGTCGTCGAGACAACTCTTCTGGTAATCGGCGTACACCTCAAAGGTGCGCACACCCGTGTACTCCGCTTTGCCACCGGCATAGACACCCTCCTGCTTATCCACCAGCAGCCATTGGTGGCCCACAAACTCAAAGGTCTCGTTGTAGCGTCTTCCTTCGCCGCCATCCAACTCGAGAGTGGCCGCCGAGCCATAGCGATTGATGCGCACCACATGCCACTGGCCATCGTTGACGGCCACCGAATTGAGCCACAGATCCTTCTCCTCGGTGCGCAGCGAGTTCAGATTGTAACGGAAATGCAGACGCGCATCCTTGATCTCCAGGATGCCGTACTCTCGATTATGCTGATCGCTAACTCGGAATAATTCGCCGTGCTCTTCGCGCGTTCTAAAGCGCAGCTGCACCTGAGTGCTAAAACGATCGGGCTCAAAGCTTAGCGCATACTTCACATAACTCTGCGCCTTGAAGGTCGTCGGCACCGTGGGAATGTTGCAGGCAGGACCCGTCCAACCCGGACGGCAATGGCAACGCGCCTCGGATAAGGAACCCACGCAATTGCCATGTTCCCAGCATCGTGCGGTGGCTTCGGTCTGAGCGCAGACCTCCTCGGTTTGGGGGCAACCCGCGACGCTGTTGCGCGAGAGTCCCGGATGCGCCAGATCGTAGAGCTTGGAGTTGTGCACCAGATTGCGAATGCAGCCATCGAAACCTTTGGCCGTGGGCATGTAGTGCCAGAAGTACAGCGACTGATCGAATTGCTCGCGATACAAGCCGCCCACTTGCAGCGGGGCATTCACATTCAAGTACTCGTTGAAGGGCGGTATTTGTCCTCGTGCCTGGCAAGACATGTCATCAAACTCGGGCGGTGTGCCATCCTCCATTTCACTGATCTCAGCGGACTTGCAAAAGTCGACAACCATGCGTACATTCTCCGTGTCCCAGAACAAATCAATGCGATGCCATTCGCCATCATCGAGCGTCTTCTTTGTCTTCACACGCAACTCCAAAGTGCCAGAGCCAAAGTCAATGAGCAAACGTGGATAGCCACGCTCCAATTCCAGTGCAATAAAGTCCGAGATGAGCATCTCATCACGTTCAGGCGGCACAATGGGTCCGTTATAGATGATCAAGCCATCCGGTTTGCGTGTAATGAACTCCAGGCTCAAATGCGACTCGTCGCACATCTCCAGGGGTGGATACCAAGCCCAACCATTGCCGCGGAAGCTGCGCGTTGTCTGCTGGCAACGTGGTCCCGTGTAGCCGACGGGGCAAGAGCAATGCGGACCGAAGCGTGTGTCCACACAGCGTCCGCCATTGTGGCAAGGCGTGGTGCGGCAAGACTCGGGCTTGGTGAAGTTGCGTGCACCGCAAGTGCAATCCGCCAAGGTATCAACACGAACTCCAACGAGAGCCGTCTTGTTGGCATTTACCATGTAGGGCAGCGAGCTAATCTCCAGGGAATTGGTGCAGCTGCCTTCGCACATTTGATTCTCATACAAACACTCATCGATGCCAACCATTGTGATATTTATGCCCACATCCTTTTCGATCTCCTCGCGATGCATCAGCACAATGCCATTCAACCTCACGGGTTTGTAGTAGGGCGAGCCATGAGCCGAGAATCGCACATCGGTCAGTGGAGGATTGCGACGCTTCAGCTGCACACTAAAGATGTCCACATTCTCACGTTCCGTATTCAACAGATCCGCCAACTTGTCCCTGAAACGATCCAGCTTCGAGCGACTCAAGCTCTGGGTGCGATAATTCCACACGCGTATAAAGTCCTCATCGGAGATGCCCGAGAGACGCACCGAACCCGAGTTGATGACCGCTTCGTGGGGAATCTCACGCACTATTACGGTAACATTCGCTGGCACATCGGTCTGTGTGTGCTTGCGGTCGTAGACCTTGAAGCGCAGATGGTAGCGTCCTTCGCGTGTGCCCGCTCTCATCGTCACCATTCCGGATTCTTCGTCGAGCTTAAAGCGCGGATTCTCAAGGCCTTCCCAGTAGAATCGCTTGTCGGGCAAATCCCAGTCATCCAAATCGTAGACATACACACGGCCAATGGGCGTATCGGGCGATTGTCCCTGGTAGTTGTACACGAAGATGTCCTTTGAGCCCGGCTGCATTTTGTTGTCGTTCACATCACCAATGATGACGGTGAGTGTGCTGGTGCCTGTCATCGCCGGTGAGCCGTGATCCTTGATCACAATTGGTATCATGTACTCCTTTTGCTGTTCCCGATCGAACGAGCGCAGAGAAGAGATTACAGCCATGCCATCGCCGTTGGCGCCCTCTGTTGTCGGGAAGAAGAAAAGTACGTGTAGGGGAAATTTATTAGTAATTGAAATTTTCTTTGTATTGTATAATTGATTGAATTTGATTTTAAATGTAATTCATTACCAGAACTTATTGTAAATTTAATAATAGATTCGATTTTATATAAAGTTATCTTGTTAATTCATTGTAAAGTTAACTTATAATTCAAATTTGGAAATGTAATTTAAGCTGGAGTATTTCTTAAGAAATAATTTACAATAGGAGAATTGAGGAGAGCATAATTTGAACACTGTTTTGTGAAATTACTACTGTAATTAACCATAATATTTCTTAATAATATATAATAGTAAATAAGAAAATTTGTTGGGATATTTCAAGTATTACATTCTGAAATAACTTCATTTAATTTGTATATCCTTAACTTGATTATGAGGCTAATTGAATATAACATATTAAAATGGTGTTTACAATTTGGTTGTTTTTTGAACCTGCCTTTAAAATTGTACTAATATAATGCATGATATTTATGCATTATTTATTAAGAAACAAATTTGTCGTCCATTTAAGAATTTAATAAAAATTCCGTGCATTTCTAACAACTCTATTCAACACTTTTTCATTAGCAAGCTTTTGTAGTCACCTTTGTCGTGCATTTGTGTTGCTAGCACAGTTTTTATGCGACAGCTCAAAGTTCATTTAATTAAACTATGGTAGTAGGAGGTTGCCAAGCATATCTTCACATTTGAAGCAGTTAACTTTTGTGTGGCACTGTAGCTTGTTGCGAGCAAATTACACCAATGCTCTCTCTAATGACAAATTTATCTTAGCTGCTGAGCTTTTAAAAGCATTTTCGAGTTAACCCGGCAAACCAAATGAGTGGGAGTTTGATGATGATAAGAGGAAGGGGAACCTAAAGGTGAAGGTAAAGGTAAAGGGAAGGGGGAAAGAGTAAAGAGATGATGGTGACTATGTTGAGCTGGCAAGCCAAAAAACTAAGCACCTTTTATTAGCCAACACACGTTTCTGGCTGATTGCAGTGGCAGCTTGAGCTGCTCGACCAGCTTGGTGCCCCATTTGTTGTAATTACGCCTTTGAGCCAACAAGTGTTAATACACACACACACAGAACTGGTTGCAGTGCTGCCTATGCACACAACAAATGGCAGCACTAATCCAGCTACACCACAAAACACAAGCACACTCACACAATGCTCCACATTTGAAATATATTTTTAAAGACACTCCATGGTGTGTTTTTAGGCAAATTGTATGCAAATACGAGCAGACAAGAACTACACACACATATATACACATAACTACAATCAAACACATACACACACACACAGACAGTCTCAACTCAGCTGAGCGAAAGTCAAGCCACAGGCGTAAACTTTTTGACTCCCTGTTGGCGCATGAAAATTGGATTGCCACCCCCAACTCCAGACACACACACACACAGACACACTAAACTAATACACACTCATGTCTAGGTACATGGCATGTTCTTTGGGGCGGCACAAAACCAAATGTAGTTGGCTTCACTTGCTGGACGATTTCCGACGATTCCCGCGACTCTCCGTTTTGGGTAATTTAATTGAAAACTTGTGCATTTGACATTTTATTTCTGACTCCAGCTCAGACTAGGTGTGTGTGTGGGTGTGCGTGTGTGTGTGTGGTGTATCTCAGCATTTTTTTTTTATTTAAAATTTCATGTTGTGGTGCGACGTCGCTTGGTGTTTCGACTGCGGTTTACTATTTCCGTTTTTATGGCTGACTATTCATTTGCCGGTCATTCGAAGGTAATTGCATTTTTATGCTTTCGTTTTATGCACACTGCACGCAAATCGCATTCGAATTTGAATTTGAATTCAAATACGAACACGAATTCAAATTCCTAAAAATTCGTACATTCGTGTATTCGAATCTTTCTGGTTCTCGTTAGCAAACTGTTGTCATTCGTTGAGCCAACAACAAAATTTTATATGTTATTATTGTTGTTGTCATTGCTTTCCGGTGCATTTCATTGCTAACGACCACCAGGATATGTTTTTTCGTTTTCTCTTATTTTTTTTGTTTGCTCTTTTATGTGCTTTTTGGCATTGTTTTCAATTTTGACCCAAATATTTATTTTGGGCAACATTTGTGCATTTTGCATTGACCTACAACAACTCGGACAACTTGAATGGCATTTCTTTTGTTGATTTTGCCAAAAATTGATGCATATAACGAACATACAATATGAAATAAGAAAGCTATATTTTTAGAAAAATACTATATACAAGAGAATGTCTAATATTCGTTTTTAGCAATATTTACAATTAAATATCAAAACAAGATCTAATTGCAACTAACAACTAAACGTTTATCTGCGTATAAATTTCACTTTGAAACTTATGATAATAATTACAAATGCTTAAAATGTTTCTTATTATGATCATAACAAAACTTTAAAATTAAAATGCCTGCACAAAACTTTTAAATTAAAATGCCTGAACTTAAATAAATATCTTGCAAAGTAAAACTTATGTTTTAAATCTTAGCTAAATATAATATGCAAATATTATGTATACGTTTATTTGCATAGAGTACTTTAAATACATTTTAAGTCTTCATTGCATATTCAATAATTTGATGTTCTCTATACGTATACCTAATATTTTTAATGTGCTGCATATTACAAATTGAAATTCTCATAAACTTTATATTAACTATTCTCCTCTTCTTTTAAGATCATTTAAAGCTGCTCTGTATAATAATTATTTAATTTTTAATGCATGATATACTTATTAGAATTAGATAATAATTTACTTAGTAATTATAGAACTACCTGAAGTAATAACAATCTTGTACTCACTTTGATCCTGTTCAACTTTGAATGAAGCACGAATAATATCATCGGCACTGGGATCCAGACGGAACTGGAATGGAGGTCCATTGCTCTTGGAGCGATCGTCGTCATCGGTGGCCAAGATCTCGACAACCTTGCGTGGTGGCACATGCTCCGGTAGCACGGGTCTGTAGTCCTTCAGGAACTTGGGCGCATTATCGTTAATGTCCTGCACAATTACGGTCAGCGTAGCTGTGGCTGTCTTCGGCGGGGAGCCATCGTCAATGGCCAAGATCTTGACCTGATGACGTGGCACAACTTCGCGATCGAGTGAACGTTGAATGGTCACTGAACCATTCTGATTGATGGCAAACTGACGCTGACGATCCGAGGAGCGATCAATGGAGTAGGAGACCTTGCTCTTGCCACCCTGATCCGGATCGGTGGCCTTGAACTTCTCCAGTTCGGTGCCCACCTTGGTGTCCTCAAACACCGAGACCTCAACATTAGCGCGTTCAAAGTGCGGCTTATTGTCGTTGATATCACGCAACTTGACCACAACCCAAGAGTATGCCACATGGTACTTATCATTGTCATTGTCCTCGCCCTTATCATTCACCTGTATGCGGAAACGGAAGCCATTGCTTTGCAGCTGATCCTCATAGTCCAGAGGCTGGACAATCTTAAGCGAACCGGTGCCATCATTATTGCGCACCATGGTGAATTTATCGGCGCCATAGCCGCTGTTATCGATCACCTTGTACTGGAACTTGTTCGTCTCGTCCTCGTCGTGCACGGTGACCGTGAGTATGGGCATTTCGGGCAGGGCGGTGCCATCGGTTTCATCCACCTCGGTAAACCATTCGTCCTTGGTGAACTGCGGCGGCATGTCATTAATATCCTTGACACGTATAGACGCCGTGCCCGTGCCCTTTAACCCCCCGCCATCCATCGCAACGACCTGTATCGAATAATCCGGCGTACGCTCGCGATCCAAACAACACACTGCGGTCTTTATCACACCCGTATCCGGTTCGATTTCAAAGATGGGCGAACCCGTCTCTTCCTCAATCACATTCTTTTCGATGGAGTAGACTAAGCGAGCATTCGATCCCTCGTTGGGGTCATCGTAGTCGACGGCCGTCATGGTCATCACAACCATGCCGGCGGTGCCGTTTTCGGTGACGTTGCCAAAGTAAACACCTTGCGGGAAAATGGGCGCATTGTCGTTGATGTCCTTCAGATTGACCTGGACATCCGCATAGCCGACCAAACCCTCGCCGCCCTCATCCTGGGCGAAGACTGTGAAGCGCCACTGTGGCCGTCCATTGGGTTGATCACGATCCAAGGGCTAGAGAAACACACAGAGGGAAGAAGAGAAAAACAGCAGATAAGTAGGGAGTAAAGCATGTGTGTATAGCAAGCAGGCTATTGTGTAATTTTAGCAGTCATAACCGCAAAACCGATTAACATCAGTGAAAACATTGTTGGCCTTACTCCAGCTGAGGACAGGGAAACCCTGTGTGTAACCCCTGTGAAATTATCCCATTCACAATGGCCCAACCCAGCTGAGCTGAACCTGTGGGTCGTCTGTGCTGCTGATTTTGACTTTGATATGCATACAGAAGCAGCCTGACTGATGTGAAGCCTCTGCTCAAGCCCAAGCCAAAGCCAAAGCCAAAACCCAATCCACCTTAACCAATCCCACCTGGCAGCCTACCTTTATAATAACAAGAGCGCCAGTGAAAAAACGATTTTAATCAGCACTTTGTATCTCTTGCCTCACGTTGTTACGCCACTCTCATTCCCCAACTCCAACTCCACATCCGACTGACAACCCCTTGGCATGACAGTCACAGTCACACACAAACACACACACAAACGTAACACATATAACATGATAACAACAGAACAGAAGAGCAGAGAGAAGAGCCTCAACTGAACTGGAGTAACAGAAACAGCTTTTCATAGCGCTGACATTGGATTAGTCGTAAAAAATGAAAGGAGCAAAAAAAAAAAATATACATAAAAATACGTAAACGAGACGAGCACAAAAAAGTAAATATATAAAAATGAATAAAAAACGCAGAAGAAGGAGCAAAAAACTCATGCGTCGTCATCGCTTTAATTTGCATGACAAATTTGACAGCATTGTTATGACATATTCAATTTAAGGGATTAGTTTAGCTTTACGTGTTTCTCTATCTCTATCTCTGAATATCTCTGCCTGTCTCTGTGTGTGTTTTTCTATTCCCATTTTGCTCATTGGTCGGTTTTTTGCTCCTTTTTTTCGTCGCTGTTGTTGTCCACTCACATAACATTATTACGTTAGCCGCAAAAGTTTATCCCGTATTCGAGTATTTCGTTTGCGAAATTATTTCACTTAATGGACAAAAATTGTGAAAAATATTTTCAAAGCATTTCCCTTTTGCTAGCTTTCTGGCTTTCTGGCATTTTCCCCATTTTCTTTTTATAGCCTAACATGGGAATTTCATTTAAATTCATTTGGCTAGCGCAGTTTTTCCCAATGCGGTGGCCAGCGGCAATTAAAATTCATTTGCAAGCGCAAAGGTTTATAGAGTGGTTAAAATGCTGCCAACGAAGTTCAAATTAGTTCTCAACAATAATATTGACAGGTATACAAAAATATTATCCTCTTCACATGAAAAACTTCAAATGTTATTGCGCATTTCTTGCAGTTAAGTTTAGCTGGTCATTTAATGCTCTTAACTTTAATGTAATGAGCATTAATGTTAACTGTTGAATTTCACACTCTTTAACTGGAGTTTAATTAACAAACGCATTAATAAGAAGCTGAAAAACATATTGACCCAAATATATATAGTATTGATTGCTTAAATCGCTTTTGAAGTCCACTTTGCAGTTCATTTTGTACAACGCGTAACTTTTCAATTAATTGACTGGTGGAGTCTTCATTAATAATTGCTGCACTTGATGCACTTCAATTAATAAAAACATGGTGCAAAATACAGAAAAACGATATCACAGCACCTTCATAAATCAATAGCGGCATAATACTAGCATTTCAGTGAGCATTGACTCAAAGGCGTTGCCACAAAACCGCCCACAATTCGAAGCCCAAACTTAAATGTTAAATAATGAGTTTCGCACGTTCGCAATCTTTCTCCTGTCGTGTGAAGGAGAGAGAGAGAGAGAGAGAGAGCAGAAAGGGGAACGGGGATCGGATTGTGGCATTCAGAAACGGGCCGCAGACGGCAGCTTAAGTGTGCATTCGTGGGGCTTAATCAGTGCGCATATTTCACAATCATTTTCAGTTGCCATTGGCCACAACATCTGTGCTGTGCGATGTATTCCAATGTGGCCATGGTCAGATGCATTTTTTAAGCACTTTTCGATACCCTAGAGATGCTTTGAAACTCTAAGAGGGTATGCCAGAAGTAAAGGAAACTACCTCCAGACTTAATATTCATTCACTGAAAATATTTTTTAGCTTTAAGACAGAATAGAAATAAGATAATGTTTTTTGTCTCATAACTTCATTTCTATTCTGTATTAATTGATACGCAAAATATATTTTATGTGAATCAAAACTCAGACTGGAGAAAATGTAGTTTACATTATGTTTTTATCTGCTTTCTATTCTGTATTAGTTGGTACCTTAAATATATTTGAAGTGAATCCCTATTCAGTAAGGAAAATTATCTCTATAAATTTAATTAAAATATGTTTTAGTTCAAAATTAAAACAGAATAGAAAACAGATGATGTTTTTATCGCTTTTCTATTCTGAACTAATTGATACAAATATTCAAAATATATTTAAAGTGAATCACTATTCAGTGAGGAAAATTATCTCTATAAATTCAATTCAAATATGTTTTAGTTCTAAATTAAAACAGAATAGAAAACAGATGATGTTTTTATCGCTTTTCTATTCTGAACTAATTGATAGAAATATTCAAAATATATTTGAAGTAAATCAATATTCCGTCTGCTGCATTAGTTTATAGCAAAAATATATTTTATTTTTTACTTACGTGGTATTTGCTAGTCTTGCTTACTCAATTAGATTATTTATCTGCTCTCTTTTTTCATTTATTTATTTATTTATTTTATGCGACAGTCGTTGCGGTTGCTGACAGTTTTGTTAATGCTTAAATTGCAGTTTGTTGCGCTATTTTAAGAATGCGCTATCGCTTTTATATTTTATTGTTGATTTATTTGTTATTTCTCGTGTTGAATTATATACGATGCATGTTTTCGCTATTGTGGTTGTCACTCACCTTAAGCACAAATATCTCGCCCGTGGTGCGATTTATGTCGAATTTACTGTTCGCTGGATTATCTGGATCAATGCCTTGGCCGGTAAGGAAATAGACAATGTTCTGTGGGCGATCCTTGTCGCCATCCGTTGCCGTAACCTGTTTTGCAGTGCAGTGCGAGAAGAATAGAAATATTAATTAAATATGCGACAAAATTAATTATTGGGTACAAACTAAAAGCATGCAAATCTCAGGCTACGCTGCGTATTAGTAACTTTATGATAAAATTGTTAAACATAATTAAATAAAACGTTTCGCATTTGAGATTCTGTTTTTAAAGCTACTTGTGCTTACGTTTAATTAGTTTGCAAACTAAACTGCAGTTAACCACAAGAACCACAAATACAAATTTGATACACACAAATATATTTTCGTAAAATAAAGCTGCAGAGAGAGAAAGATTTAAGCTCAATAATGTGTCGCATTAAAAATTAAACAACACATTGAATTTAATTAGTACATACAAAATATTTACGCATGCAATTAAATGAAATTAAATTATGAGCAAGCAAACAGAGCATCAGTTGCAACCCGATGGATATTAAAGTAAGATGAAATCAAAATGCTGCTACTGTGTAATAATTTACTTTAAATAAAATTCAGTGATTTAAATAGGAAATTGGAAACTGTTTTATACAATGAGATTTCCTTTCACATATCGCCGCTTAATACAATTGAATTTGTACACCTTATACCATGGATTTATGATTGCATTAATAATGGTTATTGTTGTGTTTGAAAATAATTTACAGAGCGAAAGAGGAGAGTAATGTTTGCGATGAGGTTTCAAATTTGTTTTTCATTTTGTTTGTTGTCGTGTTAAATTAATTGCTATATATACACGATACGATACTACATATATGATTTTTGGTTTTCTTTTTTGGTTTAGCGACCTGCATGATGGTAAAAGGCGTGGCCATTTCCTCGTTGAGCGAACGTTCGTAGAGTGTTTGGGGAAACACGGGCGGCAAATCGTTGACATCGCGCACACTTATGACGATTGTTGTTTGATTCTCGTTCAAACTATCCGAGGCAACCAATTTCAGTTCATACTGAATGAGAGCACGCGCACACAACAAATGACAACAACAATCGAGTGTGTTTGTGTGTGTGACAGCAAACAATAAATAAAGCCATAAATAAAACAAAGTACGGGTAACCAAAATAATTCATGATAAAAAAACACAAGAACGAGAAAGAAAAAGAGAAAATAAAAAAATACAATCAAGTATAAAATTAAAATACACGCAAAAAAACATACGTATAAATTATTCATCAACTTAATATATATATTGTATGCATAACGAAAGAATGTTGATTAAAATACATTTAATGTTGCACAAATTAAATGTGCATATATATGTCTCTTTTTTGTATAGGCGATGTGTGCTTACTCCTTTATCTCATCCTTTGTTTGCCTAATAGATTGCATAATAATGTGCTAGTCACGTTTAATAAACTTATTCAATAATTCATAATTATGTTTAAAAATCATTTCTTTTTTTGTTTTTTTTTATTGACTAATTGCCTGTGTGTGCTTAATGATTAATCATTATATTAATTTTTTAATGCGCTCGGTCACTTTTCCAACCGCATTTTTATATATTTAAAATGTTCAAATATTTCTTTGTAGCTTTTGATAAATATATTGAATTATTTTTACACACCAACAACTCATGTCATGAATTCAATAAAATCAGCTGCCAAATATATAATTTTTTGTTGCACATCGTAAAGCATAAATATAAACAAGCAGCTGCCAATTTTTTCACACTAGTGTTGAACAACGTCAACAATTTGAACACTTTTAAAACTAGAGTAAAAAAAATGGATAAAGCTTTTGTAATTACCGAAAGTGCTCGAATCGTGTGAAACAAAAAAGATGTGTGTCGAGTGTGAAAAAATGCAAAGAATTTAAGCCTTTAAATAATGTAGATAATTGAAATAAATATTTACTTAGTGCCAACTTAATTGAAATGGCATTAATTTAAGCAATTATTGATTTTATGCATCAATAACAAAAGCGGCAAAAAGAATTGAAGTAACAAACACAAGCTTGTTTTGCAACTGGTCGAAACTAATGTTGGTGCAATAAAATCTCAAGCAAAACTCAGGACATGCAATAAAAACACTAAGACTAAGGGAATTGAATAACTAGGGGATAACGTATCGTATGCTTGATTTACTAATAAACACTACGAAAAATAAATAAAAGAAACGATTGCAACTAATTGCAGACTGAATTTTGGTTAATGACCTGGAGCACACGCTTGGGCAAATTGCGATCGTCCTCTTCGGTGATTTGAGTGCGATAAGTGGGCCTCTCAAACACTGGGGGATTGTCATTGACATCCTTAACGTGTATTATGACAGTTGTGTAGTTCTCCTTCAAGTTATCGGAGGCGGCCAAACGCAGCTCATACTGAACAACGACAAATTAAATGTCATGCAATCAATTATTAATTTCAATTTTGCCAACTATCCGACTTTCCAACATTCCTACATGTGCTTTGCCCTTAAAATCGCAGTCAAATATTTGCATATGCTTGGGCATTGTATTGAAAATTGAATTTAATTAAAGTCCTTCAAGTGAATTGACTGACTGACTGACTGACAATGCTTTTTGACCAATTGTTCGAAATTGAAATTCAATTAATGTTTCTACCAACTTTCTGTTTCTCCTCTTCCTTCCCTCCTTCCTTTCGTTGCCTTTTAGACTGGTCTCTGTTTGTAGCTTTGTATTCGACTTTTTGACCACAGCGTGTAACTAAACTTGTTTGAACTGTTTAATATTTAACTAGCCTCGCGGTGAACGCGCGGTGTACATTGTGAAGTGTAATGAAATTCAGAAAGAAATGCACTTGCCACACAGTTTCTTAATGAATTTTATAGCCAAGCAAGAGATCTCGGGTTACATATTGAATTGCTAAATTGATTGCACAAGCGTTTTCATTTATTTTCTAGCATCGCGGCATCGAAAGCTAATCAATGAAAGTTTTCTTCTCAATTCGCGTCTGACAAATGTATATAAGTGGTAAAGTTATATGAAAAATTTTAAAATATATAAAAATCTTTTTCAAAGTTTGTGTATTATTTTTCTTTAAGATATGCCAATTATAATAAATATACCAAGAGATAAATATGGTATATTAATATAGTACTTCATTCAAAATATACCAATGACTATATTTGGTATATTGATATAGTACTATATTAACAAATATACTAAATTCTTTATTTGGTATATTAATATAGTAGTACATTCAAAATATACCGAAGATTTCATTTGGTATATACCGTAAATTGCAAAATATACCAAATTGTCAGCCAAAGTCGAATACAAACCCTGCTTTTTAAGAAGTAAAACACTTGTCTTTCTAATATTCTAGATTCGGAAAATAAGTGAGTTTTATGCGACATAAACAAATTTCACAGTCGACTGAGCCAAATGCGATTATATCATAAATATATGACGCTGTCACAACAACAGCAGCAAATCGCATCGGTTGTCAAGCTGTAAAAAGAAGATAGGGAGGGGGCGTAATGCCACGCCCAACTTACCCTGCGTCGCGTCTCGTAGTCCAAAGCGCCGGCCACATAAATGGCACCCGTCATATTTTTAACCGCAAAAGCGCCGCCAATGTTGCCGCTGGTGATTTCATAGCGAATACGTGAGGCTGGAAAATAATTGTGAGCAATTCGTATTATTCACATGGACCTCAAAATAACACACATACGCAGTGTGTGGCATGCAAATACTTTGGTACATATGTAAAGTATACTTACACTCATCGTGATCCTTGGCTGTCACTGTTAACACTGTGTGCTGTATGTCCTCGTTCTCATCCACTTCCGCCTCGTACAGCGATTTGTCGAAATAGGGCGGATTATCGTTCTTATCGGCGATGCCAATGCGTATGAATTTTGTGACTGTGTTTACAGGAAAGAATAAGAATAATCATTTTATTTTTGCGACTCGTTTGTTCCAACAATTTTCTAGCATTTTTCGGTTTGGCACTTCTTCTGAATTTTTGCAATTATCACGTACTCTAGACACATGAATGAATGAAATTTTTCCGGCAAAAAGTTTCCCGATTTCAACTCCGTCTCCAACTCAGACTCAGGCACAAAAGCAACAACAATTCGACGCCTGTCATTCGTGGCGACAATCATTTCTTTCTTTTTTTTTTTTTTTGGGGTGACTTTTCTGGTTGTTGTGTGTGACGCGTTTTGCATATTAAATAGTTGAACTTGTCTTGGGGTTCTTCTCTCTATTCATTTGTTTGCGTCCTAGCGCCAATGTGATGATGTAATTTATGAGATTTTGATGGCGTTTTCAATTGTATTAAAGAAGCACAACAAAAGGAGGGTATAACACTTGGCAAGCTTTCGAATATATTGAATGTTGTGCTCGAATTCTAGATGTTTGTTGTGTTGGTTCAATTAATTGATAATTTATTTGTTTTTGTGAATTTCATCTTACAAAAAATGTGTAAATATTTGGTCTGAATTTGCAATGCAAAACAAGTAAAGTTGTTAACAGAGCATGCATTTATTTGTAGCACGATATATTTGTAGCCATTTAGTGAGTCACAATTGCAGTCTTGCCATGACAACAAGAATCGGCATCATGCTCAACACTCACATTGGCTTTAGAATACGAAATGCAACCGCTCAGTCGACGCATTCATAATTCAATGAACAAGTAACCAAGAAAGCCAAAATAGTCACACAAGTGACTGCGTCTGAGACAAAATTGGTTAGCAAGGAAGCCAAAACTTTAGGGTTAGATAGTGAATGGAAATGTGAATGCGAGAAAGTCTGTGATATCAGTGAGACAGAGAGACAGTGTCGAGTTGCAAGTGAATTACATAAATCATTTATAATTGTTGCAATAACAAGAGCCACAGCAAGCACAACAGGATTGCTTTAATTAAATAAATTTCACATCAAGTTGACCAAGCAAAAGATTTGCAACTCCAGAACACATTCGCACATTTGCTGCACATGTGGCAAGGTTTATCAACAAAACTTTGCCTCATTCTCAAATAGGTCACCTCGAACACCGTGTGCGAAATATGTATATGATATGTGTGTGTAGATGTCTGTTTATCAATTTACTTAAATTCCCTTCTGCACTTTGCTGTCTCTTACTATCACTCTGACTCTCTGTCGGTCTCGCTCTAGCTAACTCTCTGTTTCTATTTCTGTCGGTGTCATTTGTGTATTTTGGTTTATAATTTGCATTTGCTGGCATCTTATCTAGCGAAAATTATGCACATTTAGTTAGCAGGTTGACAACTCTCTGACTGCATCTGGGCGTACTTGGCGTATGTGTGATATGATCTCTCTCACTCTCACTCTCTCGCTCTGTATTTGTGTTTGTGCTAGGAAAATGCTTGAGCCAATTCTGTGAATGAAATTTATGGCAAGACATTGCTAATTGCCAACCTGACTGAGTTCTGTCGACGACATTTTAATTAAAACTTGGCAATTTGCAGAGCCCACACACACATGATGATGATAATAAATAAATAAATACTCCTACTTATGTGCACTTGGAGAAACCTCGAACTGTGTTTAGCTGCTGCTAATCTTTGTTTCCTTCGCTCGGCTGCAAAAGGAAATTATTTGTGCGAAAAGAGAAATTTTGATTACAATAATTGGCAGCACTTTAAGCCCGGCTCTTTAATTAAAGGACGCGTCCTCGTCGTCGTCAGCGTCATCATCCTCTGACGTCATGCACATTAACTGTTATGCAATTTTTATTTATGTTTATACAATATGTCATGTTTAACTTTTTCACATACTCTACAGTAATTCACACCGAACAGGGTATAAACATTGACAGTTCAATATGGAAAGAAGTATTTGAACACACATTTTTATATTCCTCTTTTTACAGGGTATCTCGATATGCATCATACTCTAAATTTACTGAAACGCTCATACTTATTATTTTTGCATGTTTTTTCCTTCACTTTTGATTGCGCTTGCCGCTTCTCATGCATATTTTTCATTAAATCCTCACAACATTTTTCCCTTGACTTTATTACATCAAAATTCAATTTATTTATATACACACATGCATTCATATGCAGCATATTGACACACACACACACACACACACGCACACACTCAAACATAACAGATTGTATTTATGTGCAAGTATTTGTGTTATTATTTCTGTTTTTTTTTTTTTGTGCGGTTGGTAAGACTGTCATATTTATTGAAAGTTGACGTTTAAGCTATGAAATTTTCATGTTGCATGTTATTTGCAACGAATTCTTTCCGCATGCCACATGCGGCATGCCGCATGCCGCGAAATCCTCACATGAAAGCAACACGCGACATTTTTTCGTTTTTTATGAGGAAATAATTTCGAATAGAAGAAAAGAAAGAATAAATTAATGAGCAAGCTAAAGAAACGCAAGCGAAAGATAAAAGCGCAGATAAATGAGTTATTTCGCTTTTCTTTTTTGGCAGCTTAAGGACCACAATTTATCTGTTTATCGGAAATCGGTTTTACGGCAGCTCAATTGTAAATGAAAGTTGCAGGAAAGAAGGTAAGAAAGTGCGGCTATCAACGACCTAACGATACCTTAAATGAAGAAGTAATTTGAACTTTCTTTTATTTATCAAAAAATTAAAAAGTGTCGTTATATGCAATTTGTTTAAATTTTAATTTATGCGCTTATCATTGATGTGAAATTATCGGTATTATTTTGGTCAAGAGCCTAGAGAAAATTCCAGAACTTATTAAGAACTTATTAACTTATTATCAAATCTATTATTTTGCTGCACTTAATTAAAAATCAATAAATTGATTAATTTTAAAACGTCAAGGTACCTTTATGATTAATTTGTGCATTGCATGATATTGCAGGAAAAAGTCTTGAGCATCGTGTTTAAAAATAAACTAGCTGCTGCTTTGTTTGATCTGAGCAAATAACTGGAATTGCAAACCGTGGAAGCACTCGTCAGATACTTGTATTTGTATCTGGCAGCCATCGAGTATCGAGTTGGCAAGTTGTGTGCAATGCTTGGCCAAAGCTTGGGCAACAAATCGAAAACTCTTCGATATATCAGGAACACACAAAGTCTTTTGTGTCAGCCATAAAAATTGACATTGAAGCAATTTGGCTTCGCTGCACTTGACTGTGCGTGTGTGCATGTGTGTGCGTGTGTGTGTGGAAGGCGTTGTAAGTGTTGGGCGTGGCTAAATGCGAGTCAAGCTTGAGCGAGTGGCAAAATCAAAGTCAACTTTATCACTTACTTAGCTCACATAAAAATGTGTCACATTTGTAAGTGCAAGCGCTGGGTTGTGTGTGCGTTAGTGACTTTGTACTATGTGTGTGTGTGAGTGGATGCCCAAATAAATAGTGCTCGATTTTCACAGTTGCCAGGCCACGCTTTGCTGCACATGCCACACAGTCAAAACTTGCCGCTTTTACTCCTTTCAACAGTCACAAAATTTATGCGCTGCGTATCTGCTAAACGTGTCAATACATATATACTTATATATATGGTATATAGACATACTAACATCGGAATCGCAGATGCCATATTTTTTGCACGCTTTCCTTAACAATTTCTCAAAAAAAATGTGTTTGGGTGACACGTGTTATACGCTTCCTAAGTATTTGACTGCAAAAATAATGTGAACTTTGGATTACACTTGCTCAAGCTTAAGCTGTTAAGTTAAGTGACAATATTTTGATAATATTACAGCTTATCTCTATATTTTATATATATTAAAGAGTTGATAGTAGATGATAATCCTTTAATAAAAATTAATGTCGAAAGTGTTTCGAGTGACACTATTTAAAGTGCAAAAAAAAAAACATATACCAAACCATTTTTTTAATGCTCTTGATTATCACTTTAATTAAAGCTACGAATGATTTTGGGACTAATTTTCTATTTAAACATATTTGCATAAATTTACAACTTTGCAAGCAAATCAAAAGCAAAAAAATTAACGAATAGTATATTTAATCGTTAAACAGAAAAAGTTCCTAAAATAAAACTTAACTTTAAATATTCTGGCAGCCCAGAGCTATAGGAATACCCTTAACTTATATTTATAATTGTTTCAGCTTATGTTTTTCCACTGTTAATAGTGTCGCACTCAATAAATTATTTTAGATAATTACCCATATATAATATTCGCATTAAACATGAATTTTTCATTTAGAAACTTCATTTTTATACAGTAAAAATGCGAATGTAAATTAGAATTATTATTAAATAATCATATCAATAAACGTTCCGTCTTTTATTCCTCTTGTATCGGCAGCTGCTCTTAGAGTATTTGAATATCGGATTGTTAACAATAACATTTCTCTTAGCGTTCAGCCAAGTTTATCGTCAAGTTTCGCACTTGAATGGCTTTGAAATGATATTCAATAGTCGCAGAGCAAAGCAGAGCAGAGTAGCAACAAGCAACAAAATATATTCCTGCATGAAATTTAAGAGAATTCGGCTACTTTGTTGTGCAATCGGTATTGGGTTTATCTTTAAGAACTAATTGGTGACTTGACCTCGATATAACATGCTATACTGGAGAATGAAGAAGTTCGGTAGCTATTTTATAGGATGATGTGAAACCTGTGCCAGACGAAGAGGGAAGTGAAACGGAAATCAGAACACGAATCGCTTGGCTCGGAAACGGAAATGTGCTGGCCATTAATGGCGCTTAATGTGGCCTGGTCATAAAGTCAGCTAACTGCATGTCCAAGTAGATATCAAAAATGTGTGTATGTATAGAGCTGGCTAGTTGCAGTTGCAGCTGCATCAACAACAACAGAAGGAATAACAAGAGGAACAAGGAGAATTGCAACTGCAGCAACAAGAAGGGCAACTGTAACGGCATCTAAATTGTTGCAAATGTTTTATTGCAATTCTTAAAACTGTCCTTTGCTGTGCTCTGCTGTTTTGTGGTTGCTTCTTTCCTGTCTCTCCTTCTCTCTCGCTCTCTTTTTCTCTCTCACTCTGTTGTTGTGCACGTTGAATGGTCGTTAAAATTGTTGAAATGCATTTGTCGCTTGGCTGCTTCGTTGATTTTTTATGATTGTGGCCAGAGCAAAAGCAAGCAAAAGACTCTGCTCTGCCTCTGTCCAACAGCTGTTTATGCCACATGCGAGGTGCAACAATGTTGTTGCGGTTTCTCGCATATCTTACTATTCCTTTTCCTCTCTTTCTATATCGTTTGATTTTTGTATATGATTGTCATGTTTGCGGTTTTTGTGGCTTCTCCCATTTAAACCAAATGACGTCACAATGCAAACATTGCCCATTGTCTCAGTGCATCTCTATCTTTATTCTCTCTCAATTTCTTATTCTCTATTTCTCAGTTTTCAGTTTTGTCGGTTTGTCCGTTGCATTCGTCGCATTCCTGCGGTTGGCAATTAGTGAAAAACTAGCAAAGTGCAAAGTCAAGCGTTTTTTATTTTTTGTCGAATTTCATTTTCATTTTCAATTCTTCAGTTTTGTTTTCCTTTTCTTTCTGCTGTTGAATTTAACTTTTTAATGAAGACTTCTCTCTCTCTCTCTCTCAGTGTTTCTCTCTCTCTCTCTATTTCAAGACAAATTGTAAATTGCCGTCTCGCATGCGAGCTGAAAGTCAACGTACAGTTTTAATTAGTTTATGTGCCAGCGACAGCTTCAAAGCCATTTAAATCAATTGACAGGACGACAAGGATACGCCAGCTGAGCTACTAATGGAAAGAAAGTCAACCACAAAAATTTTTGTCACGTACGCAACAGTGGATAATTTATGAAGCCAGGACTTTTCGGCATATCAACAACAAATTAATTGCAAATGGCCCGAAAATAAAGTACGAATCAACTCAGGTGCATGATAAATTGATTCGCCAGCGAATCCATAAGATTTATGACAGCGAACGTGAGTTGAAATAACTTTTCCAAAATTTTAAAGTGAAAATTACTTGGTGACAATTTACAGAATAAATTGCAGATCTAATCGTAAATTGCCAAGTTATTTACGCTTGGCATTTCTCTTGTTCTGTATAGATGCCACAAACAAAGGGACAGAATTTTGCCATCTGGGCAACATGTTGAAATTTGCATAGTGCGGCTAGAAGTGCAGCCAAAGTTATTCCTCGTATTTGCAAGGCAAGATGAGAGACTATAAATGACTTAAGTAAGATATGGATGACTTGAAGATGAACTTTATATTGGTTAAATATTGCGAATTTCAGATTAAACCAAGTTAAAGTATATAAACTCTGGCCAAAATGTTCCTCAATAATTTGCTTCACACATTTTTGGAATTGTTGCTATTTTATGTTTGTCATCCTAAGTTCCATTCATCCAAAGCTATCAATATTCATTCAATGAAATTGTTTCTTCCACAAAATAAACCTATAACTAACTTCTTAGTAAAAATTTCGTTTACTAATTCAAAGGAATTAAAAATTTTAGAAAATAATAAATTCAAACTTCATCAAAATTCAATCTACTCATTTTATATTGAATTTATAATTTACTTTCACTGCTTGTGCTTCAAAAGAAGATGAAATCTAGGGTATCTTACTATCAAGTAGCTTAAGAACTTCTCTCAATAATGCTGCTCGTTGTTGGCTGCTGTCTTTGCACAATTAGCAAACGCTCATAATTTTGTGGCCTACAGAAGCAGAAGCGAACACTTCGAACGGCGGTTCCCTTGCTTGTTGCCAAGACAACGCTTGCACTTGACTTGTTTATGGGGCAAAGACTAGGACTACGACTGCGATGAAAACAACTTGCAACAGTTGCAGCAGCAGCTAGTCAAACATAATAAATGAACGAGCAGTTGGTTGCTTTAACAGCATTCGGTCAGTTTTGGTGCTTGGGATTGGCAATGGAAATAAATTGAAGTAAATTGACTGGCAAAACTTTTGAAATCAGTTGACACCTTCAGCTTGGCTGGGCTTCTCGCTTGTCATTGAAGTTCGGTTCACTAAAGTGCTATATCATGCCCAAAGAGAGAGAGAGAGAGAGAGAGGGGAGCAGTTGTGTAGGAGGACAAAAAGCTGTTACAGCTGCTGACTAATCATGTTAACGGGTGTAGATGGGTGGGTGTAGGGAAGTTAGTTGCGGCCTCTATGTCATAGTTTAAATTATGTGCGAAACTTTGAGGAAAAGTTTTAATAGCATCCTCTTCCTGTTCGGTTCCTGCCCGCGTTGCGTTGTAAATATGTTTGAGCCAGAGAGAGTTGGCATATGTTGAACGCTTACGCATTGATTGGTTGCACTATCCATTAAAAACAGTGGCAACAACAGCGACAGCAGCAGGTAGCAGCTTGAACCTGCCCCAAACTTGACAGAACTTGCCGGTCGCAACTAACGTTACGCGTGCCTGGCATGGCAGATTTACTCCTGAGAGTCAGTCCTGCTTCATTCAGCCTTTCTCCTCCTTTTTGTACCTCAAATGAGTTTTATGCCGCAGCGCAGCAGTCAAGCATTAAATTGTATCTTTCAGCGCAGAAAACTTTCGGCGTATGCATTGACAGCAGGCTAAATGAACTGACCTGACCAAAAAGGGGAGCTAAACTCTTCTCCTTCACTCTCAGGCATATTTATTTGCCAGCAACTAAACTATTCATGGTGGCTGACTCAAGCGGACAGCTGTCAGCGAGAAGAGTGAGAGTTTGAATAGTGCAAATAGAGAAGAGGAAAGAGAAAGAGAAGGGAATGTCAATATTGGTTAGGCTTCAATTACTAAGAGGCAAAAGAGCTGAATTTCGAAGTGTATGCTCAGAATAAGAGAGAGAAAATAGGAGAGAAAAAGAGAAGGAACTTAATACAAAATTAGTTGAGAAGATGAGTCAAAAAGTGCTTAAGATTCAGATTAAAAAAGGTTATATTCCACAAGACAACTTGAATTCTAGTCTCTAGTTTTAGTTAAAGAAAACGAGAAATAATTCAAAGCTTTACAAAATACTAAAGTACTGAAATGCTTCTGTTTGATAAATTACGCCTACTGCAATCGGTATCTAGCTGAGTTAGCCGACAATCTGGTATATTTTTACCTCTGTGGTATATTCATCATCATCGATATATCAATTATGGCCTTCCGCATTCTTTAGTATTTTTATTATGTTTTGACCTGCAGAGTATATTTCGAATGCAGAACTTCACCGATATACCAATTAGGGCTTTCGGTATAATTTAGTATTTTGGCGGCACTCTTTTGCTTTTAATAAAAATTGGGAGCGGCTATGTCATAGTCAAGCACACTCAACTGTTGCCTTCTTACATGTTTTTTTTTTGTTAAATACCCCTAAACCAAACAAATTTCATATATTTCTGTAAAAAGTTCTTCTTTCATTTGATTGAACTGCTTAAGTAGAAGTAGTGTAGAATTTTTCTATACATCTCTGTTCATAGTTCATTGGCAATTGTCAGCATAATAAACTCAGTGTAACATGCTATTCTACATGGGAGTATCTGCCTCACATGCCAAGCGTGCTGAATTAGTGCCAACAAATTAGAATGCTATTTATATAAATTACAACAATTCTCGAGTTTTCTTCTGCTGTTTTGTCTGGCTGAACGTGAATGTTACTGCACGGCCTACAGTGTGTGTAAATAATGATAGACAAGCGTAAAAAGAACAACAAAATTAAGAGAGAGAGACGGAGAGAGAGATAGAAAGCTAACATGCGAATGAGAGAAACAAATGTGAATAATTGTTGTACTTGAAACGCCATTAGGGAGCGTTTTTGGTGTGTGGGGATCCTCTCACTGCTAAAACATTTGCTAAATTCACATTAATTACATTGATTTATGCTCTGGCGCGTAGACGAGACCAACTTGACTTATAGACATGATGACCGGCAGTGACACAGACGCAATTTGCGCTTATTTATATTGAAAACAGACACGACGCCTGGCTGCTTGGCCGCTTGTCTGTCTGGCTGCTCTGACAGCGCAGCTTTTGGAGCCAGCACAATTTGCAACAGTGCCGCACGAATGCCGCTGCCGGTGCCGCTTCTGTTGTAGCTGTTGCTGATGGTGTGGCAAGAACTCCTACTCGAAGCATCAATCAATTTTTTAGCGCAATTTATCAAACTATTACGCAGTGACCGACGCTCTCTACTCTCTACTCTCTATTCGCTGCTCTCTGCTCTTCACTCTTTGCCACTTCGTTCGCTTCGTATTTGTTAAGTTGGCATTAAAATTGTAGCCTAGTTTGCGGCGGCACGCCCCTGTCTCTGCACATAAGTGAGGCTATATTTATTGCACGTTTTTTTTTTATGCTTTGTCACAGCACAATTTCATGGACACTGCGAGTGCGAGAAAAAGAAACAACGAGTAGTCAACGAAATCAAATCAGCAATGGCGCATGTTTTGTCAATAATATTTGGCCATTTGATTGATGTGCTTAGCCCGAGGGCCATAAAAACCATTGAAATGTGCTTCAAATGCTGATCGAATGGGGGCCAAATGAACTTGCCAATGTACATAAAAGTGCCACCGCCTGGCTGACTATACTGAATGTCACTTTCGTGTGTAACGCAACCAGCTGCGGCCACAATGTTTGCCTTTTATGACCGCAAAATTCATAGTCGTTAGCCTGCTTGCTGAGCAAACGTACTGCGTGTAGTTGTTGTAACTATAAATATTGTTTATACTCCTATTTCTACTACTATTTTACAATACACAAACACACAAACATAGACAGAAGATATGACCATGTTGTTGTCACCAGCCAAGGCAAGGCATTAAATTGCATTTTATGTGCAGCTTTTATTTTTGCCCACACTTCTATTGATTTAATGAATAGTGATTCGATTCATATGCCAGCTGTAAATAAGCTTAACTTATGTCTCTGACATTAAAGTGAGTGAGCGAGAATTGCGGAAATATGAACGTGTAAAGTGAGTTATGTTTGCTTGAAAATAAAAATATTTATTTCAATTCAAATCTGTTTGCAAATTAAATGAAATTCATTTCATTCAGGAATGCGCTCATAAGTATGCTATGTTTATTTGTGAGGAATGCGAAGAGAATCTTGCTGGCGCCATATAGTTTTCAAGCACATTTGGTATGCATAGATATAATTGCGAATTTATGTGTGTATTTTAAAACATTTCTCTTGCCTACAAAATTTGCAGTTATTACTGCAGTTAATTGCAAGTAAATAATTGATGTCTCGATATTAATTAGAGTTCAATTTCATATTCAACACTAATTATTACGACAATGGCTTCGTACTTGTAACCTGGCAATATTTGCTGAGCTCCTCTAATACCAAACTTGTAATAATTAATGGATTTTCTTTGAATACTGCCAAAGTTTCACAACTGCTGCAACATATTGAGGCAAAGTTCGTTGAGTCCCTAAAGCAAGCTTTGCATATTTATGCTGTATTACTCGTCGAATGGAATTCGGAAAACAGCTGTAAATAGTTAATGCATTGGAAAACTATGAAACTATGAGAGAAGCACACAAAGAGAGACTGAGAGGAACTGTGTGTTATCCTTTTGAGTTGAGTTCACAAATGCTAAAACGGAATCGCAGCTTATCTGGACATGGATTTGCATAGGATGTGATATTGCAATGCATTTTCCATTGGCTTTTCCTACCAAAAATTTCAATTCATTGCAAAAATTATTTTGTGTACCAAATACACTGTGTGTGTTGTTGTCAAAAACTATTCGAAGAGAGATTTTTACGAGTCGGAAATGGAAAATGGAAAATCCAGAGATACTCGTATTGTGCCTGGAATTTTCTATGCACCATGCACTAGTCTATGCTGACAGTTTTTCCGACACGTTTGGCGGAAAAGCGTGAAAACAAGGTGAATGCATATTCAATATCCACAATGCCATTTGAGAACATATCGTGCAGAACTACCAAACTATATATCTCGCAGGGGCGAATTAAATTGTTGCCTTTCTCAACTTTTTTTTTTGCTTTGTTTCGACTTGTGTTAACATCATGTTCCACTTTGTGTTGTTGTGTTACGCATTTGATGTTTGATTTGTTGCTTTTTCGATGAGCTTAGTCTTCTCTTCTTTCTATTTTTTTTTTGTTAGTTGGTTTACCTTCTGTGGCCACTCTACAAATCTTCTCGCTATCTTTTGTATATGTGTGTGTGTGGCATATGAATTTTGAGCATGCATTTTTGGTTCACTTTTTTTTTGCCACTCTGTTTTTCTTTTTAACGAATTCAGTTAGTCTCTACTCTATTTTTTTTTTTTTGTCCTTTGTTGTCCCTTGCTAGTATTTGCCTATCTGCCAGTTTGCAGTTTCCATTTTGTTTTATTGACCCAAGTAGAGCGCAAATAAAAAAAAAAAACAAAAAGGGGAAGAAAAAAAAGATGGCAAAGTTTTGGCTTCAATTTGCTCAGGTTTCGCTTTGCGCCTTTGCTAATCGTATTTGGTAAGCGGCTTAAAGTTTCTGTGGATTGCACAAAGTTAAGTGCGCTGAACTTTAGCGCCAAAGTAATTAAAGTTTTACCTCCTCGACTTGGACACAGGCAGGAGCAGGACATTCAAAGAGTACCAAACCGATTTGACTAGGGACCAACTAAGGTCCAACGATGCAGTCTGTTTGCTTGCTATTTGTTGTGCCTTGTTCATTAACTCACCTGCAAAGAAATGTGGAAATTTAAGAACAAAAGTCATATTTGATATGAGACAGTATATAATATACTTTTGGTTGTCTATTATTCTTGATGAAATAATTTGTCATTTCTATTTAAGTATTACTTTTCCTCAAATTAAACTTTCGTTACGAATTTTATGCTGAAATTTATTTCAATATTTTCTGCCTGTAATCTCACAATTTTTTATTCCCCATGCTTATTCAATGATCGCTTTATCAAGTCTGTATTCAAATTCGTTTTTGCTCTCTTTGAATGTTAGTGCCAAAGTTTACATGGCATGCGCTTGACTTATTGCGCTTAGCAGCAAACATTGTTTAAATATGCAAAATATATTGAAAGCTGTAAATGCCACTGTAGCATGTTGCAATTGCCCTTTGCCCCTTTGCCCCGCGTCCCAGTCGCTGTCGCTGCTCAGATAAGCTGCGTCTTATGCAAATGTAATTAAAATGCAACCGGGCGCCATTTTACAATATTTTATGTTACGAGTATTTCTCTTTTTTGCGCGCTTGGCTGTTGCAACTGTTGTTGCCTAGGATTATGCAGACTTAGCACATGGCAAAACAGTTGCATGTGTTTCGCTCTCTCTCTCTCTCTCTCTCTTGCTCTTTGTGTTTCGCTCTCTCTCTCTCTTGCTCTTTTTGTGTTTATCTCGCTCTCGTTAACTTTGCCATTTTGGGCAAGTCAGTTAATGAGGCGGCGGCGGCATCGCAACGCCATTTTCAAGTTTTAATTAAAACAAATTAAAGTTAATTAAATGCATTTGAGACATTAGACATCACCACTCGACACTCGACAGTTCACGGTTGACACTCGAGAGTCGAGAGTCGGAACTCGACAATTGCCCAGGCGTGAAATTACTCGTATCTAATGCTGATTACGAAGTATGCGATGCGAGGATGTCTCACTTCCTCCTCACTGATGTAAGCAAACAATATCCCAAAAGCAACAGCAACAGCATCATCAACAGCCACAGCTGCTTTGGCCGCACCTGACAAAAGTCGCGCTGTAAACTGCGTCTGACAAATGACTTAATTTGGAAAAATGGTCACACGTGTCGTCGTTTTTACGGCAAACAGCAAAGTGTTTATATAAGCGCCACAGATTGCTCAACACGTAACCCCAAAATACAGCAGACACAAGGGTAAAGCAACCCTCTAAAGAGTATGCTATATATATATAATATATATAACAAGTCAGGTTACGAACGAACAACTAACAACCAAAAAAAAAAAAAAAAACCCAAAAATCATTCAAAGTTAAGCTGATTACAAAACATTTTGTTAGCCACACCTTCCTCCTTCCCTTCCGCACCCTCCTTCCTTTCTCATCCACATTTATTTTCCCCGCTATTGTCATCTTTGGTACCTTTGTTGTGATTTGTGTTCTCGACCCCAACCCACATCATCAGCTTACATAAAGAGTGAGTAAATTTCGCTGCTTTGTTAACATTTCAAAAATGAAATGGAATTCAGAAGAACGTGCGTTTATTCTTTTTTAATTAAATACAAATTGCTGGACGCAACATTCTTATTTTGCTCAGAGGTGTTTTCTTCAAATTAAAATGCATCTATAATGGGCGATAATAACGAAATGAGTTTGATCGACTAACAGATGCCTTCGAAGTGGTCAAAATCATGTGAAATTTGATGAAAATAAAAAATAAAAGTTGAAGTAAAAGTGAAAGTATAGGCAACAGATATTTCTGCAGGAAACATAAAAATGAGAATATTAATTAAAACAAAATATAAATGAAAATATAATAAAAAGTAAAAATAGAATTTCATGTTGAAATAAATTAAGAAATTAAAACTGAAGCTACTGCTTAACTTAATACAGATTAAAGTTAATATGGAAAACCTGCTGCTTACAGAGTATTTACAGGGTATTTGGCACATAATTAAAGGACATTGTGCGTTTGTCAAGCGCAGAAGTTGCCACAATAAAAACACAATTATATTAACAACAATTGTTAACTACACAAGAAAGCAGCAGAAATGTAATCAACAGAATGTAAAATTAAATTAAACGGCTTTGCAGCTGCTTTGGATGTTATTTCAAAAGATGATTCAATTGAGTGTTGACAAGAGATGAGTGTTGTACTACATATATAATATAGTACATCAATTATGCTCGACAGCTGTGAATTTAATTTGCGATCTACACACACCCACAAAGTGTTATAGCAGTCAGCTCTTATTGAAGTTCTTGTCGCTGACAATTGCTCGAAGGCATCAGCATTTTAACACCCAAAATTCGGCGACTGCTGTTCGGATTTTAATTAAGAAAATACATTACTAATTGACACTCGTATTAGTGGGCGTGGCACTGCGGTTTGTGGCGAATAGAATAAGAAGAAGAAGGCGAAGACGATGGAGTGTGTTGCGTGTAGTTAAAATAAACAGCCGCAAGACAAGTGCTGCAAAACAACTAAACGAAATTTGATAAAGACAAAGACAAAGTGCCAAATAACAAGAAATGTGTGTGACATGTGCGAATTTTGTTGATGCGTTAAATGCCCTGTTTTACGCCGCAGAGAGAGAGAGAGAGAGAGAGAGAGAGTGGGGTGAAAGAAGAAGAAAATTCACTTGTAACGCCTCTAGTTGTGTTACAAATTAAGTGCTATCGATTAAATTGGAGTTAAAGTAAGTTTAGCAATAAAAGGCAAATAATTCAGTCTTTTCTGTTCATTCGATCTCTGTATACTTATTTCACCTTCCATTTGCAAGCATCTCTTTAACTCTTTAGTTGCCTTTTCTAGGGTCATAAAGCATTTCTGTTTAAGCATTGACATTGAGAGCAATTATAATCAAAATGAAATCAAATTTTTTCACTCTCACTTATGTCACTCTTTTGGTCCAGCTCTTAATTACTTTTGAAAAATGTCACAAGTGTTGCACGCAATTTCCTGCGATTTAAACCAGTGGCCACTTCTGACAAGCTCGAAAACAAAAAGCAGAGAAAAACACACAAAAATACGACACCGACAACACAAAAGTTCAGAGACAACAACAACATCGACATCATCATGTTCGTCAGTATTGTCATCATCAACGTCAGTTTGTTCGAGTAATTTGCAGAGAGCATGAAAAAAAAAAAAAAAAAAGCAGAAGTGCTCAAAGCCCATTTAACAGAAAATATCAAAATAGTTGCTGCATTGTTGCAGTCACAACGAGCAACAACAACAATGAAAAAAAAAAAAACAAGAACAAGAGCATAACTTTGCACAAGCAAATAGAAAAAAAGTCACGTCAACAATCTGGCAACACGTTGCAAGTGGCAACTCGCATTTTTATCGCCACCATTTGTTGCTATATTGTTGCTGTTGCTTGTCTTTGTTGCTGTCGTTGTCCATGTTGCTGCTGTTACTATTGCTGTTGCTTTCACTGCTGCCCATAATTTGTGCGCGTGTGAACGATACGAGGCATTTGGGGCGTGGCACGTGCCACTGATTAATTGCAGTTGGCTGCCCACAAAAGTTAAGCTGTTAAATGTTTTAGCTGACCAACCAAAGAGAAGCAGTTTCAATTGCAGAGCACAGTGCACAGTGCCTGTTAGCAGTATTCTGTTTACCTTACGTGTTCAATGTTCAGTGCTTAGTTCATTTGTATTTTTTTTGTCGAGATGTTGCCCATTGTTAGTGCTTGTTTTCTGGCTTATTTCATTCAATTGCTAAATGCTGGCAGAGCTCAGCCTCAAGGCTGCTGTCATATTTTCCTTTCTTCCTCTATCTCTATCTATCTTTAGTGTTTTTTTTTTTCTTCCTGCTTTTTGCTGACTCGAACTTGGAGTAAAACTGTGATTCTATTTGCCAAAGCTTGTTGTCTAAGGCCTGACCTCATTTCAGCTATTATTGTCCCCCTCTTTTCACTCATCTATTTTGCCATTTGCAATCAGTGTGCACCTACAAAATTAAGGCTCGAAAAGGAAAAGAAACCAAACGGATTCAATAAAATATACAAACTACGTATACAACAAGTATCTAACTATTCGTACTCGTAGTTACACAATTCTCTCTAGACCTTTTGTTAATTTGAAGGCAATGTTTAGTTTAGTTTCATTTAGTTTCAAGCATGCTCCAATTCCCATCAGCTTCATTTCAGTTGGAAATTAAATTAGCTGTTAACTTGCCTTTATACTTTGCCTTCCTCATCATCATCTCTCTCTATTTATTTTACTTGTTTTTTTTTTTTTTTTTTTGCGAATTATGACCACTAAAAAGCTCTAGTATGTCTGCTGAAACAGAAGACGATGAGTCGGCAAGCAAAAGCTAAACTGGAGTCAAGTGGACGTCTGATCAAATAATGGCAACGAGCTGGATAGATGGTGATTGAGGCGGAGGTGGAGGAGGAGGATGAGACAGTTGCCAGTTGGGGAGTTGTGTGACACAATTGCACTCTTGGCATTGTCTAGCTGCTGACGGGGCAAGCACAATAAGCGCTGTTGGCTCCCATCATAATAATAAGTATAATAATAATAGTGAATGAAGAAAATGCTCGCAATGCTCAGCTTCATCGCAAAACTTAAAGACATTAAAGAGCGACTGCTTTGAGCAGAAAGAAGCTCTCAAATTGATGTTAACATAGTTTCGTTGTGTTATTTAAATTATTTTAAATTAGTTGAGTAATAAAAATGTGATGTTCACAGTGCGTATGCGCAATTTGCAATTTCGTATTGTAGACATAGTATATAAATAAATTATAATCGTAGATTAAATAGATACAGTAGAAAAATAATAAGTAATAAATAATTTATAACCAAAAATTGCTTTAAAATTCAATAAAATTACACTTATTTCTAAATTTAAGAATTTATAAAAATAGTACAAAATTTGAAGTATAATTTTCACATTATGAATTAACTTCGTCTTGAAATAGAATCTTTTGTTGTTTTTGAAATGTAAATAGACTTTCTACTAGCTTAACTAAGGCCAGTCAACAGTGCGTATGAGCTATATTGGGGTGCATGTCATATTTAATTTCGCAAAACCACAAAGAAACACCGCGCTGCATGAGCAAACTTTGTTTTTTTTTTTAATTTTATTATGCCCAACTCGCGCCCTCTCCCACTCTTCATTGCCATTTCTACCGCTAGCTTTCATTCATTCCCCACAAATTTTTCACAATAACAGCAACTGACCGACCGACCGCCCTTCCAAGACATTTAAACTTGTTATGAGCTCAACATTGAGACGGGAATTGAGTCGGGAAAGAAGCCAAGGACTCCGGCACTTGAGCTCAATTGTGCACGCGTTGACAATGCGAATTACGAATAGCAGAGAGTAAGAGGAGGAGAGAAGAAGGGGAAGTATAGAAATTCTCGTTTGTCACAATGGAACAACAGTTTTACGAAACTTTATGATTTAAAGTCTCCTTCGCTAAAGTCCGCAAAATTGATAAGAAACTGACGTCAGCTTGATCGATAAGTTGTGTTTGCACCTCTTGCCTGAAAACGTCAATAAAAACTCAACTCGAATAACATTTGTAATAAAAACTATTCGTCTGACGAATGACTAAAGTTGAAGAGGCTTGTGGGGTTCATAGTCATAAAATGCTGCTGAATGAAAAACCAAAACAAAACCAAAAACTTTTGGCACATGTAGTTTAGCATTTATGGCATAGGAAAAAGTTTCTGGGCACACGCACATTTATCGTTATTCGATTGCGCTTGTTTTGCCACATAAACAAGAAGTTTTTCTTTTTTGCTAGTTTATTGATTTGTGCGCTGTGGAATGGGATGCACATCTAATTGCATTTTTAATTAGTTTGTAGTGCATCGTATGCAATTGCATAATGACTTAATTAAACTTTTTGCTACTGCTTCCACTGCTGCTGCTGCTGCTGCTTCTTTTGCCGTGCAGCCAGATAATTAATGCAAAATCCTTAACACGCACTAACAATTCCAAGTTTGCCAGTCGCATAATAATCAACTCAAGCCGTGGAAAAACTTTGCGTTATTATCAGTCGCGCAGCCAAGAACACATAATGCATACAGACAAGGCATCTTTACCTCTTCATCACCTCGAATATATATATATATATAGACTATATGGAACCCTACTCCATCGTCAGCCTATCTGCTGTGCAATGCATCTTAATGAGCGTTGAGTCGGCAAAGTTCATTCGAGGTCTGGGTAGTTGTCGAGGGTTTTGGCCTGTCAAGTAGATTCACCCACAAACCCGAAAATCTACTCGAGCATAAGTTCATATATACACACACACACACACACATCTCAATGCCTTGCCACCTATATACCTAAGTAGCTGCTAAGCGGCTTTAAGTTACCGTGAAAATTGTTGAGGCAACTTTAGATAACTTTCTTTCATTTCTCGCTCTCTCTCTTTCCAATTTTCTTTGATCAATTAGAAGGCAGACACAAATAAAAAAAATATATATATATTAAAAGAGTGGGAATTGTTGGTGTCCATGTGTCTGTGTTTCTGTCTAGCTGCCGTTGCTGTCGCTTCAGTTGACATGATAATGAAAATTTTTATCTTGTGTCGTCGTGTGATAAAGGTCGCAATGGTGACACCTGCCTGCTAATAAAGTAACGCGCAGATTGCAATAAAAAAGTGAAAAATGAAAATAAAAAAAGCACCCACAGCGCACATAAAAATATGCGTTTTATTGCGTCTGGTCAACAGCGCTTGCATACCCTTTAAAAAGTCATTTAAATAAATGCAAATATAATAGCAATATAAATTAATATAAAGTGCATTCAGTTCTTCTGAATACAAGCTTTGACAATTGATAAATCTAAAAGAATTAGAGTTCACTAATTTGGAGAACAGCATTTAAAGCACAAAGAGAAAAGGAATCTTTACATATACTTAGCATTCATAAGGATTATTCATTTTTATAAATAACATAGCATAAATAACAAGTCAATCATAAAATCTAAGAGTACATCTGACTTTAAAAGCCCTTTACACTTGTCTATTTGTCGGTTGTATTTTATTTTTTTGCAGACATGTGATAATTGCCAAGATATTATATTGAAAGGCTGCAAGACACGCTTGCCAGCCAGAAAAAAAGAATATAATATAATAAAAGAGAGAGACTGAGTAGATAATGTGAAAAGCCTGGTCAGTGGCGTCGACTAATTGTAATGAATTTTTCAATTTTTGCCACAAGTGCGAGTTAGGGCAGCTAAAAGGAGAGGGAAGCGTTGCTGTATACAGTTACACAGCCTGATGAATGATGCGCCACACACTCACTGCTGTCATTCATCACAGCTGGCGGTGGCAGCAACAGAAGCAGCAGCAACAGCAGCAACAGAAGCGAAGCTGCGACTCTGACACGCGCTTTTTGCGGTCAAAGTTAGATGCGCTGTATTGCGTGTGATTTTGTGTGTGTTTGCGTGTGTGTGTGTGTGGTTGCGTGTGGTGTGCGTGTGTGCTTGTTCGCATTTGCGGTTGACTTCAATGGCATTTGATGAAAAATGAAGGCAGCAACAGCAACAGCGAAACAGTGACACAGACAGCAGCAGAAGTGAAAAAGTAGGAAGAGTAAATTAAGATTGCGGTTCTTAAATCTGTAATACAAAATCGCGAAAACTTGTAATATCAGAGTGAGAGATTAAATAGAGAGTGAAAGAGAGAGAGAAAGAAAGAGAGAGAGAAAGAAAGAGAGAGAGAGGCGAAAGGGAAAGGCGCCTGTTGTCTTAAAATTACAATAAGCAGTAATAATTACTTAACAAAATCTTTGCCGTTACTTTAAGCATTTCAATCAATTATTTTGCTACACTTTCTTGTCATTTATGTTGCACTTTTCTCTTTCGTATTTAAAATTGCAAATGTTTTATACTTAGTTAATTGGCATTTGATGTGTCGATATGTTTGATTGCCTCCTAACCTTGCCCCAGAGCGAGAATTTCAATTACTTCATGTTGTTCTCATTGTTGCTGTTGCTGTTGACGTTGCTCTTGATGCTGTTGTTGTGGTTGCATTGTTTTTCCCTGTTTTAAGCGCAAATGCAATCTAATTAAGGCTCAAATTGAAACAACACACACACACACTCACACACATACACTCGAACACACTCGAATTTGGCTTAAAAGTGGTTTGCAAAATTGTTTGCCCAATGCAGCGTCAATTGGCAGAGTCGTCAGCACGTTCGCTTCAGCTTGATGCGAGGCCAATTGAAGGGAGGAGCGAGGCGGAAAGGGCGTGGTCTTGACGCTGTTTGTGACGAGCAAATGACTAACAAATTGAAATAGCTAAGCAACAAAATTTCATTGTGGTTTTTTTCCGCGCCTGTATTTCATTTATTTGGGTTAAGGTCTCATCCCTTTCCCATTCCCTTTCCCTTTCTCTATTACTCTCTCTCTCTCTCTCTCTCTCTTCATTTCTCGATTTGCCTTTTGGCTGTGCGGAAATTGATAAATTGTCGGTGGCTGTTGTGCGCAATGCGAATCTAATCTAATTTAAAACTATAGCTAGTTGAAATACAAAATTGTAACAGTCGATAAAATGGCCAAAAGTTTCGTTTAGTTAAATAAAAAGATATTGTGGCATAAAATCAGGCAACTTAGTACTACTTAACACAATTCATCCGCAAACTAACTATAACAATTCCTGAGTAATCAATTCACTTTTGAAAAGACGTTGAAAATTGTTATTTAAATTTCAAGTTAACGCTGCGCTTCTCAGAATAATAGTTAATATAGTGAACAGTTATGTTTAAGAACTTCAATTGACATTCAGCATAAAACTCTTGCTGTGATTCGTATTGCTTGCAAATGGAATTTCAAATCTAGCCAAAGATATCGCTGATGCAAAAGTGCAATTTTCAGCGAAAATATGCAAAACTTTGTAATTGGCAACAATGCCAATCATTTAAGCAGATACGAGGAGGCGAGTATTTGGCAAAATTCATAAACAGCCAACTCGCTGCCACAACTCGTTGCCACATGGATGTGGCAAAAATTGTTTGCAGTGCGCAGCCAGCACTTTGGCAATTTGTCTGTGTATAGTTTTCCAATTAAGCGAAACACAAAAAAATAGGAAAAGAAAAACAAAAGTTTGCTGTTGCCACGCTGCCTGTCATCTTCGTTTATGGCTGCCACAAAATGGTGCAACAGGAGGAGGCAACGCAATAAGTATAAAATTGTCAGCGACAAGCAGTGAGAGAGAAATAAAATTGGGTACTAGAAAATCTGCACTCAAAACTAAAACTAAAACTGCAACTGGACCTGCCATCTGCCTTCTGCCTCCCGCTTCCCCCTTTAAGATATGCATGCTGTGCTCATTTGCACATTTCCGTTCCGTTCCGTTTCGGTTCGTTCCGATTCCTTGAGTCTCCGTTTTTCGTTTTTTTTTTTTTTGTCAGTGTCGTTTCGCTAAAAACGGAAGTTGCCATGTTGCCAAACTGAGAAAATGCAACGTTTACAATTTCTTCTTTTCGCCATCGTCTTAAAATCAGAGTGAGGTAAACTGTAGTCGTCCCCTTCTTCTTTTCCACGAAGCCTGAACTGACTACAGCATCTTGTCGCCGGATGTGAATTTATGCGTATTCAGCTTGAAGAAGGCAGACGACAACAAAATGGAGAAAGAGGGAGAACAACTAAGAAAACTACAGTAGAGTGTGCTTGACTGTGAGATACCGGTATTATTATTAAAATATACCAAATTAATATACTGCAAAAATATCGAAAATATACCAAATGTTATATATTTGGTATATTGATATAGTTGTAGATTCAAAGCATACCAGATTGTTGGGCAAAGTAACTAAGACTCGTAGAAATTTGTAACCGATCGAAATCAAATTTTCAGAAATCATAAAGTATATCGTAATTATTGAATGTATCACAAATCACGACTTTAGCTTTAAAAATTTTAAACAAACTTCATATGCGTGCAAATGGAAATAGAAAGTTATAACAACCTCTACTCTATGGTTAGCGGGTATATAAAGCAACGTCTTGGCAGTGCAGCAATTGCTTTCAGTTCGTGTTACTCAGCTGATTTGTGTCCGCCTGTGCTGCAAATTAATTGCTCAGACAGGCGGAGCAGACATCGCAAACTGTAACTGAAAAATCTGCTGCACAACGAGAGACACTTTTCAACGTTTTCTTTCTCTCATTCTATTTTTTGTTCATTTGGCCATCTAAATTATTGCTTTGTATACTTTTGATTGTTGCTTAATTGAAAATTACAAAAATTACGAGCATGTCTCACAAAAAGTTTTGCCTCCCATAATTAATTAAAATATGATTTAAATTAAATGTTTCCTGTTTCCCTTGCGTTTTGAATATTGTAATCCATTGTTTCCCCCTCCTTTTTCGCTTTTAATTTGTTAAGACAAAAACACAAAGAAATCGTTGATTTATATTTAATTGCCAGGGGCTGAAAGAATGTCAAGCGCACACTTCAAAAGCCGTAAGCTAAATACTCTATCTGGATTTCGAAGCAAATTCTCCGTCAGAATTAAAGAACCCTTTTTTGTGAAATGGAATGTCTCAAGTATTTATCCGTTTTAAAATATGCCTGGCACTTATTGTGCCCGTCACATAAATCACAAAATCACAATAAAACGCATAAATGTAATTAATAATTGTAATTTCCTCTCCACCCACAATTCGATTGAAGGAAGGAAGGCGACAACTTAGGGCAACTGATTTATATAAATGTAATTGAAATTAATACAAGCATTATGCATAATGCAATCATCATGATGAATCCACAACTGTGTGCTCATGATTTTTAAATGAAATGAGAGCGAATTATGCATCGTTGGCTTAATTACAGCTTTACACTCGACTGGATTAGAATTACTTTACTGACTGATAAATCATGAAATGTGTTTTTTTCTTTGTTCTTTTCTGCAAATACACCTGCTAGAGATTTTCTAAATTCGGCATAATAAATTGTGCCTGGCAGCTGGCTGTATGGATGGATGGATGGATGGATGATTTGTGTTAGTATTTGTGTTTTTGCATGTTGTTGCAACGCTGAAATCCTCGCTACGCTATTTTTGGGGGGCCAAAACTCAATTGACTGCATTATACGGATTCCCAAACACAACACAAAAGCTGCGAATTCTACACGTGTGTAGAAGGCAAACAGGTGTTATTCGACATTCATATGTACATATGTGTATGTGTGTGTGTTGTCGTGGTGATTTGATTGCGATTCGTATAGTAAATCTGATTTGGATTTTGATTTTGATGCTGTTTCTGATTTTGATTGTGATAGTAATTCCATTGCAGCAGTCACAGCCGCTTCTCGCTCAGTTGCTGTCGCGTTTCCCATTTTGATAGCAAACAAATTTACGTGCAGCTCAAAGGATCAAATGTCGATTGAAAATTGACTGACAAATGTGTTTGGCTTTCCATTGTTGTCATTGTTGGTTGCCATTGTAGTTGCTGTTGTTGTTGTTGCTGTTGCTGCTGTCGTTATTTGCATTGCATGTGAAGCGTAAAGTCGCTGCAAGGTTTTGTTTGTCAATTCAGACAAACTGCTTAACATTAGCCAGCTTTTAACATTGTCCTTGCCCCCTCGAGTTGCAACTTTGGCCACTTAGCGACAATTCTCTGTCTGCTCTGTCTTGTCTTCGACTTGTATTCCTTTTGCTTATTCCTTTACACATTCTTAATGACTTTTTAAACTGTTCATAATTTACTATAATGAGTCCCGCTGCGTCTCACTACTGCAGTCAACTCAAGACAAGCCAAAACGCAGACAAGAAAAGCCAAGTCAAAAGCAGCGCAGACAACCGCAAAGCCAAGATATCAAACTTCTTGAGTTCTTTATGCAGTTTGGGGATTTCCTTAAATCCAACAGCTCAACTACGAAATGCTCTTAAAATGGGAGAACTCTTTGAAGTTCATGCTGTTATACAAAGTTGAATAGGGGAATTATGGTTGAAAGTCCCAGCAATAAAAGGGAAATTAAAAGAATGAAATTATATTTTGAGCTGCAGCTGTTCCCTCTTTTTGTTTCCGAAATAAAAGTCCCTAAAAAGCTCACTGAAACTTTGCTAAGGTGTCTTAAACATTATTATAAAGTCGAACTAGTAGAAGTAGTTGTAGAAGTTGTAGTAGAATAAGTAGTAGACGTAGTAGTAGAGGTATTTATAAGAACACTTAAGTGAGTCTTATAATATTTGTTGCGTTAAGCACTTTATAACATTTACGGCTGCTACTAAAATTCTTCTATTTTATGCTCATATTATAAAAAGCAACCAATAAAAAAAACCGTTTTCTTGTTTTCATCTAGTGAAATACAAGCAATGCATAGAAATTCTACACACAATTGAATAAGTCACATTTGTATAACTAAAACTGACAAAAGATCGTATACTTAAACATTTATAAGATTGTAAATGTTATACTAAATATAGTATATGAAAAAGTTATAAAAGTTTAACGTTATACTATAAGTATTGTAATTCAAATTTGTAGAAGTCTCACTCACATAAATTCTGCTACTACTCGTATACTGAATTCGTATACATAAGAGCTTGATCTAAATTATGCGAGCAATACTTTTTCCAGCAACTTATACACTTCGCTTCTTAACTCAACTTCGAAACGAATTCGCATAAGTTCAAAAAATGTTGTATAAGTCAAGCTCTTATAAGAAACTTTTACTGTATAAGTGATGTACTTCCCATAAGTTGTATAAGTCAAGCTCTTATACTGTACAATTTCGCCTGCGCTCGAAAGCTTTTATAGCGTTTCTGTTGTATAGAAAGATTTCAAACTTTTTAAGAATATTATAGTAAAACACTTGCATAGAACTTTCATGACAAAGTCTCCAAAATAATTTCGCAATAATAGCAAGTAATTTACTGCAATTGGTGAAAAATGTAGCGAGTATAAGAGTTAGCACTTAGGCATATAAACTCAACAAGATTGCTTGTGCGTAGCAAAAATGTTGTATTTAAAGTAATAATTAAAATTGCATAGTTTAAAATGGGGAATGCATTTTGCATGCAATTTGCTGTACGAACTTTGTTCCCAACACTCTAAGCCGCATTTCGCCGGACACGCTCTTAATCCCGAGCTGAACTGAACTGAGATTGCCACGAAAAATCTTAAGCCCCACTTCAAAGCGAGAGAGAGTGCTGGGAACTTTATCTCCTCTAGACTCTCGACAGGCACTACAAAAGTTTATTAGCACACAGAGTACAGTGGGCCAAGGTAAAAGCAGAAGCAAAAGCGAAGCGTTTGGTTAGTTAAGCCTTCGTTTTGCTCATTATCATCAACGTGCTGAACACCCCAAAAAGAACCAAAATACTTCAAAAACTGCAAAGTAGCATAACATTTTTGACAGCATCATCCAAGTGAATGTTTTCAGCAAGGTTGCAACTGAATACCCTGTGAACCTCTCAAGTAAATGGTAAAGAGCTGAAGTTGAGAAAATATGAGAAACTCACAAATTTTTCATAGAGTATATGGCTAGTCTATCATTTTGCTTTAGTTTATGCAGTTTTACTTGCTATAAGCATATGCTTTAAAGTAGTTTTTATAACCATGTCAATTTCTTTAACAAGGTTTGAAACTGAATACCCTGTAGACTACTTTAGTAGAAGGCGACGAAGAAAGTGGCAGAAGCCCCACTTTTAATAGGGTATTTGGTGAGTCTTTCATTTCACTTTAGCTTACGCATTTTTGCATGTTATAAGCAGATGCTTTAAAGTTGTTTTATAACTACTCAAACGCAGTAGCAGCCGCAACGCTTCTGATATTGATGATGAAATTGGCATTTTTAACTCAAGTTTCGCAACGTTGCCATAAACACTTGAGCTGCTAAATCTTCGTAGGATGTTGCTTATTAAATACAGACAAAAACTGAGAAGCAACCAAAAGGATATCAAGGATGTTTTGCATTCTTAATTCAATTTTGCTTTGCATTGGTCACACTTTCTTTCGCATAAAATATGACCAGCAATTTGTTGTAACTTTATAGACATGCCCACACACATATTGGCCCGGTGTGTGTTTGTTTTTGGGCCATAAACAATTGGTCGAAAGAGCTGACCCCTAAAACAGACGCTGTGCGGCAGCAGCAGCAGCAGCACTTGAAACTTGAAACTCATAAATTACGACAATGCCGTTCGTGTCTTCATAAGTTAAAAACACACGCATACGCCCCATATGCCACAAACGCCCCCTTGGGGTGTCAGACACCTGCAATGGCATCGAGGCAGCCAACGAGCGAGGCACTCGGCCAATTGAAATACTCGTAAATTCACGTGTCGCCTCGCGGCAATCACGCAACTACACACACACACACGCACACATAGACACACTTGTGTTACAGTATATGTGCTCTACTACACACATATATATATATAACATAGAATGTATGTTATGTATATACATAATTTCAAGTGCGATTTAAATCAATCGCTTTGCTTTGTTTTTGCCTGCTTTTGTTTTGTGTGCGCCTGCCACGCCCCAAAAAGAACTGGCATGACACATCAGCTGTTGAGTGTGTGTGTGTGTGTGTGTGTGTGTGTGTGTGTGTGTGTAGGTGTATTTGTTTGCTGGCGGCCAGCAGGAGGACACCAGGAAGCCAGCTTGTTCGATATTTATGACAAATATGTCCATGGCGCACAGTGGGGTAAAGAATTTATGCAGGAATTTTTGAAATTTCTGTCAATTGAAATAAACGCAGACGATATAAATCTTTAGAAAAATGATATGATGCTAAAATACATATTCATGCATAGTTATTCAAGAAATACTTGTGAATGTCAAAAAACGCCTATGGCAATCGAGTCTTAGCTGCTTTGGTTGACAATCTGGTATGTTTAGTACACTTTGGTATGTTTTATATTACTATATCAATATACCAAATATAGTCATTGATATATCTTGAATGTATTTCTATAGCAAATTTTTGGGTACATTTTATTTTTTATCTACTGTGAACAGCAAAGGAGACTACTTTGTTTATACTGCCAGCAACAGTGCACAGTGGGGAACAATGGAATCAGTATTAATTGAGGAAAACGCATGAATTGCCTAGAAATATACAAAATATTACCTAGTCAAAATTAAATTTATTATTTGCCTAGAAATATACAAAATATTTCCTAGTGAAAATGAAATTTGTTAAGAAATTTACTTTACATATTTGAGCTTCAAAACTTTGCTGTAATAGTACTACCATTAAATTGTACTGCTGCTTCAGTTACAAAAATTATGATAAATATATATTTGATTGCCCATTTTTGACCCACTATGCAGCGAGGGTTGCTTTGACTGTTTATTACAACTAGTAAAAGCGGAAATGTCGTTGACTGCAAATGAAATATGCAAAAGTAGCTCGCAACTTTCGCATAAAAATGACGCACACACCTTGTGTGTGTGTGTGTGTGTGTGTGTGTGTTTTGTGGGCGTATAAAAAGAGGCGTGACTGGTTGGTTTGGGGACTCTGAATGCGTGTTTGTGACACTTTAACTACGCTCGCACTTTGTGCGTCCCATTCACTGTTGTGTTGTTGTGTGTTGCGTGTTGTATTCCCTGTTATTTTGTGTTTATTTCGAGCGACGAGAGCTGTAAATGGCAGCGATGCCATTGTCAGGTGAAGGTAACTCTTCCTGAATTCACCCTGCAGCGTTCGCTCTTCGCCCGCCCACCTCTTTATGCAAGTGCATGCATAAATATTTGCTCGATTGATTTTTAAACTCATTTTAATGACATTACGTATTACGATTCGCGATGCGAGATTGCGCCGCATGAGCTGAGCGTCGCTTAATGCTCACAATAATTCGAGTGAATACAAATAAAAATTATCATTTCAATTACTTGCTTACTTTTTAAATGAATTTTGTGGTCGTAACTTACAGTAAATTAGCTTAACAGTGGCTTCACAGTGGGTTAACAGTAGTATAACATACCTGCAAGAAAAAGAGAGAGAAAACATAAAGTTAGCGAATGATTGTGTTATTTATTAGGCAAAGTGTAACGAGATTGTTGTCTGTCTTATTCTACTCAGCCATCTGTCATCTGCATCACTTAGCCAAGTGCCATTGCAAGGCCAAGTAAAGCGGCTTATATGCAACTTGGCCACTTCGAGAGCCGAAGCATCACAAGGATATGACGTTTATTGAGTCGATGGCAGATGCAGCTGCATTTTGACTAAGCCAATAAGCGTTTAAGTAAAAGGCGCACTCGAGTGCAAGTAAAGTGAAATAAACGAAACGAAACTAAAATAAAATAAAATATCTATATTATAGAAAACTGAGGCGTGGCAGCAGCAGCAGCAGCAGCAGCAGCAGCGAAGTAACTGGCTTGCATTTACCTTATCTGCTGCCTTGCTTGTTGCACTCGAATTTACTTGGGGATTTGCTCACGAATGTCCTTGTGTTCTGTCTCTTTCTTGGTGTTTGTGTGTGTCACGTTTTAGCGCTTTACTAGCTGCAATTTGTTGAAGCGTGCGGCCAGGCAAAAGTGCACTCTCCACTCTCTCTGCTTTCTCTCGCTCTGTATGTGTATGTTCACATGTGCAAATAACTTTCGACGGTAATGCAAATGAATGCCAATTTACGACGAGTCGAGCACAACTTCAACGGACGAACAGAGCGAAACACTCGCTCAATTGCATTAGTCAGGGCAATTTGCAACTGCCGAGGTGTGAACTCAATAAATAATCACTTTAAAACGATGCCACTTTACGCCCCCGAAAAATGCAACAAGACAACTTTTCTATATCCCTTCCAATCCCTTTTCACTACTCACTACTCTTTTCTCTGTCCACATGAACTAGCATTTTTAATGGAGTTCTTTTATTGAATTTGACTTGGATTTGGGAAAAAGCATGCATTATCAACAGCACTCTGAATATGTTAAAAGAAACAACATCTTCTATTCAACATTTTTTGATGCACGATTGCTCAACACAATTTCACATGATTTGTGCAACAAATTTGCTCAATTTAAAGAAAGCTTACAAGCTTAAAAGTTTAACTATATTCTTTGCATACAAAATATATTTTATAAAAAGGGAATTGAAAAAAAAAAACAAATAGATTATGCTTTTGATTAAAATGTTAAGTATCTAATGTGAAATATATTTTATTCACTTTGTAGTATAAAATAGCATAAAATACAAAACCGAAAAATATGTTCAATTAAAAACTCTGTTCAATATAAAATATATTTTATTTACTTTCTCTTTCTTATTAAGCAATAAGTATTCGTCTTAAGTTATCAGCTCTTTAAAAAAGCTCTGCAAAACTGTGTCCGATTTAAATGTGAATATAAATGACACAGTTTTCCAAGCTGCTTCATAAAATAACTACTTCTTTTACAAAATATATATATATAAATGTCAAACTACATTTATCTCTCTGAAAATGCATGTTAAATACTGGAAAAAGCTTTTTTCTAGCTACGTTGGAGAAGAATAATTGCGCTACTGATGGGCATATCCAATAAATGCCGCACGTCAAGTTGAAAAACTATTTAATTTTGTGAAATATGCAACAGCTTTTAGAGCTTTTTGTAGCACCGAAACAAAAGGTCATAAAGTGCTCACACACACATGTAACTAACAAAGGCATTTTGGGTTGAACACCTTTCTTCCTTTTTTTTGGACAGGTGCAAAAAAAAGAATTGCGAAAGCAACGCTAAACTATTTCATAACGTTCTCGATTTTTTGTAAGGCTTCTAGCCCCAAAAAAGGGCTGAGGTGAAAGGCTATATTTGGGGAGGGTAGAAGTAGATGGTATGTCCTGAGGGGGAGGGGAGTTTAACAATTAGTAGGACTTCACGCTGCTCGAAAATCGTTTCTAAGTGAAACCTCTCTCACACAGCCAATGCAAGCTTACAATGGCTCAAAGCGCCCTTAAACTTCCGCAGCAACTCTTCCTCCTCCACTTTCCTTTCCCTCAACCTACACCCCTTTTGGACACCCCTTGAACCAATAGCCGAAAATGGGGCCCCATTGTTGTGTGACTTTTGACCGCCGTGTCTAGAAATTGCGAGCGGGAGACTGAAATGCAATAAGAGAGGCTTTGTTTAAGCTTCGAATGGATGCCTCCTTTTCCCCTTGTTTTTCTTTTTGAAGTGAATTTCCAGCTGTTGCCTTTTGTTGGTTAACATCACGTGGGTGTGTGTACGTGTGTGTTTAAGTATTTGTCTTTGTATTTGCCTTTTGTCTGGCGCGTTGCGCATTATAAAACAATTTGTTGTTTTGACACCAAACTGGCCAACGGCTTCGACTCGATCCCACGTTGACCGCAACTGACCCGCACAACACACAACAGTCCTAAGTAACCTACCACGCACACCCTTTCTACACACACACACACACACACATATACATAAATACTCACACTCACACTTAAAAGTACTCAGACACCCTCACATAATCATTGGGAGCATTGTTTGTTTATTGCCGGACAGGATTTCCATTTGCCTTCGTTTGTTTTGTGGCTGACATTTGTATTTGCTAAGGGTTTACTCTTTTTTTTTTTTTTGTATTGTATGTATATATTTGTCCTGATTCCGCTTGACTCTTTTGTTTGTATAGCTTATTGAGTTCACACCTACATACGAGTGCCTTAAAGGTGAAAAGTTAACTCTTTTGCCATTTCTAATACTCTTAGCTCGATTTTGAACTCAAATAGAATTCATAAAACATATTGCTGTAATTATTAGCTTAAAGAACTTGGTAACTTTAAAGTCATATCAACTACCATAACATATGCATTATTATTATAGAACATATTACTTTCGACAGCCAAACTATTAAATTACAAACAACAAAAAGTTTAAATTAATTACTATTATGCAATGGTAGATGTTGTTATTTTAACGTGAAATGTTATCACAAATATTTGACAGCAATTACTGAATTTATTGCAAGGCTAAACGTCATAAATTCATTGATAATATTTATATTAAAAAGTAAAAAAACAAATGCTTTTAATGGAAATGGCAAAGCAATGTAAACCCAAATTATAAAAATCCAATAGTGAATGCATTGGAAATTGTAACATTGCAACAAAATTATAAAAAAAATATAATTTATTAATTCAATGACATAAAGAACTTTATTATTTGAATATATGTTAGACATTATTATATTCTTTTTAATAATGAAAGACAAATATTTTCATATCTTTCTGTAAACACATTGTGCTGCAACTTAAGATTCATTTTATTGTTAAAGCCGTCATCAAATATACAATTTTTAGAAGCTCTAATAGAACACTGCCAAAAACAACTTAAACTCTTAGCTGCTGCTTTTCAGCCACTTAACTTTACTTAAACTGATGACACGCCTTCAACAACTTCTTAAATTTCTCCATTTTAATATCGAAAACAACAATAAAAGTCAGCTTTCAACTTGTGTGAATAATTGAAACTCTGTTCAAATTGAAAAGTTATTTAAATCTCGCATGTAATGAAATTTTGCATTGTCATTGTCATTGTCATAAGCAGCATCAACAAAGCATTTTGTGTGCTGCCACGTGAATGCGACTCCAATTGTGACTGTTGTCAGTGCTTGAAGGATGTGTTTGTGGCATATTTGTGGGCGTACTGTCTATCAGTCTCTCTCTCTCTCTCTCTCTCCATATCTCTGTTCCTCTGTGTGTGTGCTTAAGTCGTGACCATGTGGAAAACCGCTAAAAATTACTAAGCGCATCGGATTACAGCGACAAAATCCAAAACAAAAAAGAAGCAGAAAAAGATGTGGAGCGAGCCAAGAGAGAGAGAGAGAGAGAGAGAGAGCGAGAGGAAAGGACACGCCCACGCACACACACATTACAATGGCAATTTGTGTCTTTTTTAAGCCTTCGCGCTTTCAGCGTCCTAAGCGTATTACACTTTTCCCTCTCACTCTTTCACTCTCTCTCACTCTTTGCCCTCGCTTTGCATACGAAAAAAGAAGAGAAAAATAAAGCGAATAAACCCCGTCGACCCCCAAAAGAGTCGAAGTTTTATGAAAACAATTTGTTGATGAACTCAATTAAAACAACAACAAAAGCAGCGAAAACACAAGTATGCATCCGTGGGTGTGTGCGTGTGAGTGTGTGAGGCAACTTTGCATACCCTGTTAAAGGGATATTTTTAAAACAGGAATTTGCAAAAACTGACCTTACAAGTATATTTTTTCAGATGAATAAAACTGAAGGCGTATATTTATCTTTGCTTTTAATTAAATGCTGATGAAATTTTGATAGAAATAAGAAATTCTCACTTATGTAAGACGATACTATTATATTATTTTGGATTGATATCATCTATTGTTAATTTGAATTTGATATCAAGTTGAACACTTCTTTCATCTAATGATAATTTGAGTAGTACTACTAAATATTCCAGCAAATTTAGTTTGTAAATTTATTCAGAATAAATAATCACAAATTAGCCGAAAGCCCACAGCTGTCTATCTCTGCACTTTTGACTAAATTCAAATGAAAACAACAAAGATTCTACAATTATCGATAGTTTAAATTAAAGGAGTCAGCATCTCAGCAACAAATTTCTCTCAACTTAACCTTGCAGGATATCAGCTAGTCGCTTTCATCTTCCAGCAGATACACGACCGACTTTTACTTCTTTTAATTAATTTTACGTATTTCGATATGTACAGTATACACAGCGTAAACATGACCCTAGGACGCCTCTTCTCGGCTGTAAACTGTTGTAAACTTTTGCGTAAAATCAAATTATGGAAATTATTTTTGGTTCTTGCTAACACATTTGCAATTAGGCAATGGAACGTTTCGCTCTTTTCTTACTTTTCACATACATATTCATATATATTTTTTGTTGCATTTCTTCTGTTGTTGTTAGTTTGTATTTTGTTGCTGCTGTGCACAGAGTTGTAAAAGAAATGCAAGCACAAGTTTTTTGGCCCCTCTCTTGCAAGCTGCATAGAGAATTATTGAGTTGCAAGCACACACATAGAGAAGCTGACATATGTCAGACACACACACACACACGTACACAACGATGAACTTTATGCAAATATCGTGTATCCTGGTGCAGGAGCCAACTGCATGTCCTGCTGCCCTTGCTTTGCCTTATGTGCTTAAGAAAGTGCAACTAAAACGCAGTCATGCTGCACAGAAAATAATCCAAGGGATAATCTGACTCCCCCCAAACTCGGATTCTCTTTTCCCCTCGCCCTTTATCAGTTGCTGAAAAGCGAAAAAGTCAAACAAGGCTTCGCACAAAGCCTGAGCCTGAGTCGCGTCGTGTATCCCAAATTTTTGTGCCAACAAAGCTCTTTTATTGGCCCCACTGTACAGTCAGATAGAGAGAGAAAGAGAGGGCGGCGTGGGCGTTGTCTAGGGCGTGGCCCAGTTCGATTGCATATTTTGGCGGCCTTTGTTAACATTTTTTTGTTGCCGCTCAACGACTTTGCTGCAAAATTGAAATGCATTCGCAAGTTGCAAGTTGCAAGTTGCACTTTGAGCTCGTGCACAGTTTGCATTCTATTTTGCTTTACTTGTTTATTGTTTGTTGCATCATACGCTGTTCTACTCGTCTTTTGTGTGTTCCTCTCTTCTGCTCTCTTTACACAGCAGCGTAAACATTTAGAGCATGTCTGATGTTTGCTGCCAAAAGGCTTAACATATGTTTATTCAGGCCTGGGTACAAAAGAGAAATTGATTTCATTTTTACGTTAAAAAAAAATGTGTCTTTAACTTGGGAAATTTTCTTGCAAATAACAATGAAATTATTTAACATTGAGACTGCTGTTTATAGAGGATTCGCTGCTTTCTTAGCATTAGTCTCTCTGCCATATGTTGCTCCACAGCTAAATGATGTCTTTTATTCTCTTCGATTTCCAGGTTCAGGAGCTAAATAACTTCTCTTTAAAATGCACATTTGTCACAGCGAATTCTTCCTCTGCTTTTTAGACAAGTTTATCTTCAATCTGTTCTACATCAGACTTTTCTTTTATTGGAGCATTGACATTAATTAACATTGCTCTTCTTTTCCTTTACCTCTTTCTTCGACTGCTTCTTCCACACATTTTCAATAGGAATTTTTCTCGGTTTCTACGAATATGATTATAATCAGATTTAGTATGCGAATTAAAAGTATTTATAAATAACTGGAGTTGGTTTTATCCATCCCGGCACATCAAAATGATAGCGGTACATGTCTATACGAAGATTGCTAATTGTGCTGTTCAGTGCTGCCAACTTTTGACCAGCAAAAAAAGCTGTTTTTGACGGTATGAATGGAGAAAAAAGCTCAAAAAAATTATTAAAAAATCCAAAAAAAAAGCTAAAAACAAATGTATCAAAAAAAGAGAAAAAAATTTCTTCAAAAATAACCATTTATTAAGTTCATTTTTGTTTAAAAGATAAAGATTTGCATTATTTTATCGTTATCTCCTTAGTCTGTCTCATTTGCGTATGACATATTAGTGCCTATCATCTGCAGATATTTTATAGGCACTTCATAGTCGACGCAGCATTTTCCCATCCGTCACAATCCGATTCTCTATATTACAATAAAAATGAATAAAGTATATCTTTTGCTTGAAATTAATACTTTAACTTATGCTTAGAGTGCATTCCTTAAATTGGATTTAATTAGGTTAACCTGGCAAATAGCCAGAAATCGCGTATGACCAGGGCAAACACAATATTTGGATGGCCACAGTTGCCAACTCAAAAAATCTCCGGTTTTCACCAGAATCTTTAAAGACCAAAATTTGTTTGTGTTACTGATGTTGGCCCACTTGATCAAATGGTCATTCGATACGCCAACGCATTTTCTGGATTGTTTATAAGTGACTATCGTAAAACTGTCACTTTTCCATATTTTGTACTTTTGTTTTAACAACACAAAAAAAAGTTGGGAAAAAGCCAACAGAATTTCTAAAAAAGCTAGAATTCCCGCTTTTCACAATTCCCGCAATTCACAAATTTTTCCCGCATTTAGCCTTCAAAAAAAGCCAGTTTTGACGGGAAAAAATCCAAATTGGCAGCACTGGTGCTGTTGCACCCAGCGTATTGCGTATCGATTTCGGTGAAATGTTGCCACACTTTGTTTTCGCTCATTTTGATTTCTAAATGAAGTGCAAATTAAATATTTTTGTTTGTTTGCGATTGAGGAATTCTTTGTCACAACACTTGCTTTAATAAAGTCCACCGCAGAAAATGTGTAAATCCAAAGCTTATAAAACTTAGTGTTGTTTAACACTTTCGATAATTCTTTACTCCATTATCGCATATTTATGTTTTGCAATTTGCAACACTGCATTAATTCTAATAAGAAATCGAATACAATTTGCACATTACGCTTTTCTCTTAACTTTACAGCTTGATATGAGCTTGAAATCGATAATATTTTTATTTCATTGAGTTCTGTGCAATAAAAGGAACGCTGGATAAGTGCAGCAATCGATAGAAATATGTGGGGCAAGCAAATAACTCAAGTTTGAGTAAAGTAAAAATGAATTGGAAAGCGTAATAACAGATTTCTCTTTCAAATTTGATCAGTTTTATCTTGATTAAATCAATTTATCAATGGTATGCTAAATGAAAAACTCTTTAACCAAGTATTGACATATCGATGCGCAGCAATATATCGATTTATATCGTTAAGTCATTGAATTCCAAGATATTAATTTTCGACTTTTTTTCTATTCCTCTTTTAAATTCGACCAGTTTCATCTTGATTAATTCAATTTATCGGTCGTATACTAAATGAATTCTTGTAAGCACTTGTCGACTTATCGATGATCTGGAAGTTATCGATTGATATTTTCATGTAATCGTCAAGTCATTGAAGTCCACGATATTAACTTTCGACTTTTTCTACTTCTTGAGTTTTCAAGTTTTTGCCAAAATTGTTTTTTTCTTTTTTTCTGGTCATCTGTCGTTATCCGCAGCTTGATAGAATTTCAATCAAAAAGCTAGACATTAATAAGTGCCTTGGCTTGGGCATAGCGAATGAGTAGCTCGAGTAGATAAGAGGAAGAGGGCGGGTTAAGTGGGTTGTTGATGATTATGGCTACTCATATGAAATGGCAGCACGTGCAAACTACATAAGATGGAGAGAGAGAGAGAGAGAGATAGAGAGAGAGGAAGTTGGGGAAATGAAGGAAAAATATGAAAAACTGGCACAAAATTTGCATGTTCTCGTATATCTTCATGAGGCAAAAGGCGTAGCTGTAAAACAACAACAGATCCGTCGCCATCCGTCCCATCTCCTCCCCGCTTGCGCATTTTCGCAACGCAGATAAAGAAAAACAGCAACGCAACAATTTTTCGGCGTGGTGGCTGCTGCTGCTGTTGCTTCTGGTTGCTGTTTTATTTTTTATGCAAATTCGTTGCATATGAAAAATTGTCAGAGTAGAAAAAAAAAAAACGTAACAAACTCGTTGGTTTTGGTTAATATCCGATTTAGAAATACCCTAAAAATAGTTGACTAGAAAAATACCTAACGAATTACTATTTAAAATCAATTCTTGAAATGCAAATACAATTGAAAGGCAGAAAATACCAAACAAAACACTATTTATATTAAATGGCTGAATTGTGAATGCCTTTTAAGCATAATACTATGGTTAAAGTGTAAATAGTCTTAAAAGACAATTAATACTGAAACATTTAAAACATGATGTCAACAAATTCTTGTAATTTGCATTTCAATAGTTGACTTTATTATCAATACATCTGAATGTCTAAATGCACATTTCCATACCAATAGCTGCAGAGTGCATTTTAAATATCGCGTATACGCAATGTTCACAGACGTATCAGTTTACATCCAAAGGTAACTCAAACAGTGCATTAAATTGTTAATTTCACAGAGACACAGACTGTTGCCTAGCAGCAGCTGCAGTAATCTCAGTAAAATGATAATTATATGTACATGATATTGGATATGGAATGCATGCATCTTTAACCACTTATCCCACTTTTTCACATAATTAGAATGCCCTTTGTATAGGGTATAAAGAAGAGGAAGAAAAAGAGGGAGAAAGAGAGAAAGAAAATCATAAACGAGAAGCATGTGAAGAACGAAATGTGCAAACTTTAATAAAAGACTGTGCAAAGGATGCAGGCAGAAAGCGGATAAGGGGCGAACAAGGGGGAGCAACAAGAAGCGAGTCATAAATTTGCAGTGCTAGCAAAGGAGTAAGCATCAGAGAGGGAGGAGGCGAAGGAAGGAGGTGTGTGCATGTGCGTGTGTGCTTTAAGGGGACAAGTAGCACTTCAAACAAAGCAACACTCAACGTCAGAGCTGCCCCAACAAAATATGTAATTTTAATGCAACAACAATGCAGTGGATATCAAGCTGGGAATGGGGGAAAGAGGGGAGCTTAAGGTAACGGCAGCTTTGGGTTGCCTGCATATTAAAAGTCAAAAGCGTTGAGCTCTTTTTTGGTTAGCAGAGGATGTCAAAGCGGGCAAGTGGAAGCAGATTTCCTTTTTGCTGCTGTTGCTTCTGCCTTGTTGCATGTAGCACGGAAATTTGCGTTAACAACAATGCGACATGTCGTCTAAAACCGCAGAGCAACAAAATGCAATGAGTTACACAGCGAAGGGCAAAGAGCTAAGGCGGCGACCCTCTTAAAAAAATTACTTAATAATAACAGTGTTTGCATGCATTTTACCAGACTGTAGACGGAGGAGGTGAAGAAAGCTATTGCTGTTTGCATATTAAATGTTTAATAATGTACATGGCAAAATAGTTGGCGAAACTAAGTTTAAGGCCAACGAATTTTTAAATAAATTCATTTTGAACTCTCAAATAATTTGCATGCAAATGCGAACAAATTTTTCGGCTTAAGTTGCTTTGCATTAGCAATTGATTAGTAGTCGATATTGAGAATGGAAAAAGGGTACTTTTCTTTTTAAAATACTGGTCACACTAGGGTAAAGGGTAAAGGGGTATTTTTTAATACTGGTCACACCTTTTTTGTTATTTTTGAACGATTAGCAAAGAATGAAACTATTAATAACTTTGCTATAATTAAAACCCATTTTTATAAAGCTGATGATCTAATTTGAAAGTCTGCAATATATAGTATATAAATATATTAAATATCAGTATTATTCCTTTCTAGAGTTATAGAACAAAACAATAATTTATTTAAGATATAAATTATAAATTTTTAAGCCAACAAAAAATATATAATGCACATTTTTTATTTTCTAAAACCAACTTTCACTACACATGTAATATTAAATTATAAATACATTTTATCATCTTCAATGTAAAAGAAACCTTTTGAATACTATATTCAATTAAATATATTTGCAGTTTCTTCATTTAATATTCTATTTCTTTTATTAAGTGAGTTCTCTCTTTGTGCTTTTGGCTTTGTTATTGCATGCTTGGAATTTACTGCAGCCTCGCAATAAAGCAGAACTTGTTACGCTCTTGCATCTTTGATTTATTGGACTCTCTTTTGGCTCATTCTCCCCCACACTTTATACTTTCGTTCTCTCTCTCTCTCTCTCTCTCTCTCTCTCTCTCTGTCCATGTCTCTTTTCTTTGCTGTCGCTGTCTCAGCGTATAAATCAGAAATTGCAATGAAAATGTTTCCGCTGCACACACAAAACTTGAAACTTCTAATTGGTAATTGCACTTGTACTTTGTCTCTTTCTCCTCCACCCTCCTCCTCCTCTTTAACACTCCCTCAACTAGTACAACTGACATTTCTGTTTTTGGCAGGACCCCATCTGCAGTAAAGTCGCCAAATCGTAGTCAGGCTACTTGGGGGAAAACTTGTGAATTATGCCGACAGTTTTATGCATCTTTTGACCTGAATTGTTGTGTTCACTTACTTTGCTGCGCGAGACGTTGAAAAAACGTTGAAAAATTCAAGGTTTTTTATTTACTTTGCTCAAGTGAATGATGATTGATGCACGTCTCTGCCACTTGCAGCACTAAGGACGATATGTTAATGCGTTTGCTCATAATACGAAAAGTTGCATAGCAAATGTGCTTAAGAAAATATGTTGCATTAAAGTTTGCTTGTCAAGTTTGATTATACTAATAATCAGATAAGCCTTAACATAGCTTTAGAGACCCGAAAATGTTTTAACAAATCATTTTCTCATTGACTGATTTCGATGGCAATAAATTGTGATTCACTTTCACTTAATTGCTTAATTAATTGCTACTTGATTATAGTTTTTGACCATTTAATTGTTGCACTTAATGCAATAATTATTGTTGCTGCTGCTGCTGTTTAACCTAATTAGTATTTCGACTGCCCCTATAACATTGCACATACATACATAAATTAATGATGGCATACATCAGCGTCAATGATTGCGATTCTGGCACAAAACCAAACCACATTGTTGACAGCTGCTGACAAACAGAACAGCAAACCGTCATCACAGAACATTCAACAAAACACTGCAAACAAACCGAGTCAAACAGCTACAACAATCGCAAAATATTTTGAGCACATTTCACAGTTGTCTTTTTTGATTAAATTATGTTGAGTACAATTAAAATTCATTAGAGTTAATTACGCGCAATTAAATGCACATTTTCATATCTAATTGGCAACAAACAAAACAAAAAAAAAAAAAAAAACAAAGTTTAAGTTGAGCAATTTTAATTATGTTTGCTCAGTGTGGCTTTTATGCTTTTTAATAAACAAATGCAAAAAGTGACAAGAAACAAAAAATAAGAGAAAGCAAAAATGAACACGCCAAATTTAGCGACGATTCAAGGCTTAAAACAAATGTAATGAAGCACAATTCGCACAAATGCGACAAATGGGAATTTAACTTAAGGAATTAAAGCATGAAAAAATGAAATTTACAAAAGAAAGATTGACGCTGAGTTACTCATTATTTTCAGCTAACAGAAAAAATATAGTATTATAAACAGAATTATAATACAAAGCACAATTCAATTTGATTAAATATTTTCAATAAATTGTAGTGTAAGAACAATTTACTTTTTAGCTCCACTTTCATTAATCGGGTTTAAAATATTCACATTAAATTTATATTAAAGCTTCTGAAACATTTTTTGAATAAGAATATTGCTAATTCTTTAACTGCCTTTATTCTATGTGGAGCTTATTATTAAGTCTATATTTTGAATACAATATAAATATTTTTCGAAAATAAAATTAAATACTCAAATATACGAAATACTTAAATACTTAAATATATCTCAGAATTTAATTTTATTTTTCAAAAATATGTTTAACAATTTATTGTATACAAAATATTGTCTTTATTTTAAACATATAAATTATGTCTATATCAGCTTTTATTCAGTTTTAACTGCTTTTATTGCTGATCCTCATTGTGCTGTTGATTATAAATTAGCTTTAGATGCGGCATTTTCTATCTTTAGACATCAAACAAATCATAATTGTGGTTTTCTGTCCCCTGGCAACAGGGTATAAAAAATGACAACAGAAACCAAAAAAAGAAGATAAGAAATATGCCAACACAGCAGTGGCAAATACCAGCACCAACAACAACAACAACAACAACAATGCGAAAGAAGCGTTAAAAGTCTACGACTTTTGTTTTGCTTCGTTAGCCCATTGCCTGCAAGCTGATATCCCATTTTGTCCCTGTTCCCCTGTACTCTCTCCTCCATCCCCTTCCTATTTAGATTTCCGCCTTTGTCGGGATGCGTGCGGTTTGAGTTTGGCGCAAGTTTAAGTAGATTTTCATAATTTACGCGATGTGCGCAGCAAAAATCATAAATTATTACACAGACGCGCAGACACCCGACTCTCTGACTCCGACTTCGCGTCCCTTTGCCTTTCAGGTGGCTGAATGTTAACTTCATTTTGAGTTTGTTACTGACTCAAGTGGGATGGGGATTAAAACAAGCTCACATACTACATGTGTTCTTATACACAGCGCTTTTTGGCGACCTTCGTTTCAGGGTCGACTCTCTCCCATTTCCCTTTCCCTGTCCCTTTCCCTTTCTCTTTATCCATTTGATTCACTTGCTACAACAAGTTCCATTTCCATTTCCGCGTTCGTTGGCTGCCTGGCTGCCTGTCTGCTTTCCCAGCGAACAATTGCATTTAATTGTAAGTAAAATATGTGAAAAGTTTTGCCCAGGCATTCCAAAAACTTTTCAAGCGTCTAAAGTGAGTTTTTCACCGCCTCCTCCCCTTACTCCTCATCCTCCCCCAACTCTCGCTCTAAACATGTCAGCGACATGTTGTTTTCATGTGATTCTCCACTGTCAGACACAGCTGTGTATGCTCACTCGATATCTCTCTCTCTCTCTCTCTCTTTTTCTCTCTGTGGACATTTTGTCTCTGTGTGTGTTTTCATTTCTCGTTTTGGCTTTCAGATGATTTTCCAGCTTGTGATTTTTATATTTGCATTTCGTCAACGCTTATGACAATATATCATAGCTAGCTTCTACAACAAAAACCCATAGCAACAATAATAACAACAACAACAATAGCTAACGACAACAACAACAACAACAACGAGAACATGAACGAACTTCTTCTCATTTTGCTATTATTGGTTACATGAGAAAAGTTTTGCGCTTTTGTTGCTCTTGTGGCTGCCACAATTGTCTGCCACAGAAGTTTTCGAAAGCATTTTTTTTTTTGTTTTCAAATAAAACAACAAAATACAACAACAAATTGCAGTCAACAAGATGAAAATGCGACAATAAAGAATTTGGTTTTTCTTGAAAAATATTAGAGGAGCTACAACAACATCTTGTCATAAAGTTTTTAATTAAATTTCCACGTTTACATGGAAGTTTGAACATTGTGTAGCACAAGCCATTCGATGCGTATAAATTGAGTTAGTTTTGAATACAAAATGCATTCATTCATTCATTCATGGCCAGACAGTTTGCCACAAAAGTAGTTGAATGAAAATGCTTACAAAAAAAAATATAAACATATAAATTGAATTAGTTTTGCATACAAATGACAAGCAAAGTTATTGAATTATTTGCAAGAGAATTTTTGTGTGAAATCTTTTGCTTTTATAACCATAATATAAGTGGCAAAAAGTAATTAATCTTACTAGCCAATAAATGAAGTTAGCTGTCAATTGAAATGGCGTGGAATGACAGCCAAAAAGTTGCAAAATTATTGAGAAAAGTATTTTCAAACCATTTAACACTTTATCACCAACTAAATAGTAGCAATAAGGATAATTAATAGGGAACTAAAAGTATTTAATAAAATTTTAGCAATAAGAATAGTAAAAAGTATTTAATATTATTATCTAATGAATTCTGTTAGTTGCAAGATTATTTCGAACTCATGCTCAAACCTTTCGCTATCTCATGCCTTTCGTTTTCATCCCCACAAATAATAATAACAAAAAATGCCACATAATAGCAAAATGTAATTATTATTTAAATAGTTTCACTTGAGACAATTAACGTGAAGCACAAGAGGTGAGAGTTTGAGTGCGGTAATTGAACTAATTAGAATTCGTTGTACTTCGCACTGCGAGAACAACACAATAAAATAAAATGAAAAACAAGTAGGAAAACTACAGTGGAGTGTGCTCGACTGTGAGATACCCGATAATTATTTTTAGTAAACCACATTCTACAAGTATAGCAAATATAGACTACAAAATACTAAAATCGAAAGCTATATTTGGTATATCGATATAGTGCAATATTAAAATATTCCGAATAGCTCGAAATATACCATATAGTACAAAATATATCATATAATACAAAATATACCAGATTATCAGCCAAAAGAACACAGAGAACGATTGACAGACATGACTATATCGTCTCAGCTGTTGACTCTGATCAAGAATATATTTCCTGTTTCATACAGGCACAAAGTTATAATACCCTACCCTATACTCTACCCATAGGTAGCGGGTATAAAAAGGGAAAATGAGCAACAATTCATATGTAAAAGAGAGAGAGAGAGAGAGTGAGTAAAATAAAAGGCTGTCCTACAAAAAGAGGAGTAATGAGCAGCACACGTGTTGGCAATTTAAATTACACAACTAAGTCGCACACAGCAAAAATCAGGTCAGCAAATATATAATACGATACATACACACGTTGCGTATACGTCATGTATGTATGTGTGCTGCTCTTTTAATTGATATTCGCGCGGCAAAATTGGAAATGAAAAAAGTGAAAAAGAAAATGCAACTGGAAGTGCATAAAAATCAATGCTTCAACAATTTGATTGTGGTCAAAAACGACACACAAAAAGTCGAGAGAGAACCACAGGAAAGCAAAGCCATTGGCAAATTAAATTTAAATATTGAATCAGTCGACAAATCGCTTGAATTTGTGCACCAAATTTGTTGCACATGGCAAAACAATAAAATCCATGTCTACTTTGGGGAGTAGTTTGTTTGGCAATTTTTGGCGGATTGCACCGAGAATATGTCATTGTTTTATTTATTTATTTAATACTACATTTAATAGAGAAGAGAGTACTGGCTGCTGGGGCCTTCGACTCGTCATTGTTTTAATCAACAACATTTATTTGCTAAACGTGAAGATTGAAGATTGTGATTTGCCGCTGGAGGCGAGCGACAATGACATCAAGATGGGCAAGTTATTGCACTTGATAGTGGAACTAAGCTTTTTGTTTAACTCGAATTCTCTTGCCATGTTTTTAGTCCGCTTCAATTTGGCCCATGGCTGCATTACACACACCATCTTTCTGGGCGCGATGCCTCCGCTGTTTGGCACCACTTTGCGTTCCGGCTTTCCGGCTGCCTTTGCCACATTTTGCAACACTATCAGCTGTGTGTGCTGCCATCGGAAACTCCAAGCCTACTCTATGCAACTCCAAGCCTACTCTATGCAACTCTGACGATAATACACTCATACTTAGATTCTGACATACACACACATGTTCAGGCCTTTTTGTAATAAATTGCCACTGACGAAATAGTCAGTCTTATTCAGTTCTCGAAACAGGACAGTGCTATATTTTGTGAGTATTTCTAACATATTATAGAATTCTCTCGCAAATGAGACTCCCTCGGCCATTGGACTGGTAACTCGCGCAGTGGCAGGTTTTATAGTTTTTGGAATTTTTGTGTTAACAATCGTTCAAAATTTCAAATTTCTTGAGGTCGAAGACATGAAGGCACACTTTGCCAATCTGGATCGGTTTAAGCAGCTGGTCAAGATGCTAACCACAATATTCTCGCTGGGCCAGCTGATGCCTGTGAATCATCAAGGTGAACAAATTACATTTCAAAGCAGCTTTAAATGGGAATTACTCTGTTTCTGAGGGAACCACATTTCACATCATAAAACCAGCACTTTTGCTTTGTGAAATTTCATTGATTTGGAATAGAATCAACTAATTCGTTAGTCTTGACAAACTCTTTATTCATTGGTTGACTATCAAACTATCAAAATTTGCTTTACTTCTACTTGCAAAAATCGTACTTTAACAACATTAAAACGCTAACTGCAAGTTTAGCAATCATTAAAGCATAAAATGTTGTAGCTCTTAGCTTTTGTTTGTCAGTAAATTCTGAACATCCCTTCCCTGCGATTCTCAAATTGTTAACATAATACATAGCTCTGATTTTGGTTGTTTAACTTTAAAGTCAAAAATTTGTATATGGCTAATTCACAGACAAAATTTGTCACGTGATATTTACAGTGAAAAAACATATACTGAAAGAATTTTCAAAATAAGAAAAGGGAATTTTTTTGTAGCTCTGACACTTTTATTAAGAGCTAAGATTGATCTTAGAAGATTTTTTTTTTTACAATAAAATACATAAATATGTTATTTTTTTGCATTCATTTCGATAATATTTGCAAAAATCTTTAAACAGAAAAAAGATTCCAAAATTATTCTTGGCTCTAATAAAAGTGCTAATCAAGAGCTATAAGATTTATTTTTAGTTAAAATGAAAACATGTTTTGATATGTTTTCCACGTTAAATATTGTCGCATGCGATGTTTTCGTCAGAGAATTTCCAATATAGTATATAATCATAAAGAATTGCTCGTATTTTGGAGATAGATTAGTACATTTTCAATTATTTTATTCACTTACATATCTATTAATTTTGTATTTAACTTTTGCAGATTATTTGGGCGTGCACTTTGCCAGCTTTTTGCTGGAAATTGTCGAGGGCAACAACCCGGAGGTGCTGGTGGATATGGTGATCGCTCTGATACTGACATTCAATCGACAGTTTAGCGAGCATACGGTGAATGTTATCATCGAAGCCATGCAGAATCTGCCCACAGCCAAAGTGTTCACCGAGAAGCTGTTGTTGCTGCTCAATCGAGAAGGTAAAGCCAAACAATTTGTACTTTATTTTGTGTTTACTTTTACTAAAAATGAATTTGATTTGAATTTGACTTAGATGATCCAACGCGACTGCTGAAGCATCACAATGAGCACATGAACACGGTGCTGCGCATGTTTATTAACATCTTCAGTCATCCGGATACGGCTGGCATGTTTTATACAAACGATATTAAGCTGCTCATCGATATTGTGGTGGATTGACTCTACGATCTGGATGCGGGCAATGTGGTAAGTAATAATATATGTATTATATATTTATCTTACTAATAATCTGGATGTTAGTTACGTCCGTGCTATTTGGAGCTGTGGCGTCGCATTTTGCGCAACACAAACTATCAGGAGCATCAGTATCGCCTTCTCGATCTCATGAAGAACTTCATCCGCATATTTTGCGAGGAGACCGAATGCAGTGCATCCGATCAGCAGTTAGTGCGCGAAATCGTCAACGAATTTCCCCAATTGTTTAAGGCATAAGAAAGTGGTGGAAAATGGAAAGTGGAAGATTTTTTCTGTTTTCAATTCTAGATTCTGACTGTTTGTTTCACTTGCAAACAGAGTAAAACCAAAATAAATACCAATCTAAAGCGTTGCTAGTGAGGCTACCAAAGCGAGCCAACCAACGCTTCGCATGTAAGTTTAGTTTGAGCTTTTATAAATGAAATTATTATTTAGAACTATTATAAAATATTTCTATTTTTCACATTATTTTAGTTTGTGCTGAATTACGCATTTAAACCCAATAAATACGACTCGAAATCGAAAAGATTTTGGCATATTTTTCTTCATTCTATATTTAAATACTACAAATCCGTCGATAAATTGATCTCTTTTTAAATTACAATTTTCCCAGTCAAAAATCAGAGGCAAAAAAAAGCAAACAGGTTTGCAATTGCGCAATTTTATGCGCTGTAAAATGGCAACGAGCCGCTTCAGCTGCAGAAACTTTCGATGTGGCTGTTGCTGTTGCTTTTGCTTCGTCGCATCAAAACGCATAAAGTGTCAACTTTATCGCACAGTCGCAGGTCAGTGTGTGTGAGTGGCAAATAGCTGGAAGTGCAGCGCAGCTTTATCGTGAAATGGTCAGCACATGAGAACATCTCTTTGCTGCACTTGCCCCCAAAGCAGACGCGGCACAACGTTTATTAAAAGGTGAATTCTCGCTGCAGTTAAATGCGCATTTCGACAGCTTTAAGACGGCATTCGAATGCACTTTAAAAGTGTTGATTAAACACAACCATTTGCAGCAAACTAACATGTTGTTGACGAAATAATCGACTGTATATTAATGTAAAGCACAAAGCGATTCAATGATGTGCAACACATACATACGTTGGCTGGGTTGAATGACTGGCTGAATAACTGATTGAATGACTAACTGGCAGACGGACTGACTGCCCGACTGAGTGATTGTTCGTCAATGCGCGTGCTACAAATATGCAAAAGCCCTCAAACATTTCACAATCCAAAAAGGACTACACAACATTTGTTTTCCTCTTTTTTTTTTGCCTTTTTGTTTTCATTTCAACAACTGCCTGGCAACTTTGGCGAGGTTTTTGTGGCATGCAACATGGCGGACAAAAACACAGTGCGTGTGTGTGTGTGTGTGTAGAAGGTGGCACATGTATAAGTCGTGCATATCGCAACGCCTTTCAATCAAACGCTGTGCACACTCACACTCACCCAGTTCACAAACAAACCGACACAGAATGCACCACCGCCAACATCACCGCCTCCGGTACCGCCATTGCCACCGCCAATTGACGGCAGCTGTCGCTGCACGTGACAAATGCCGACTATCGACATTGATTCAGAGCAGCTTCCCATCGGCCTCTCTCTCTCTCTCTCTTTCTCTCTCTCTTTCATTACTCTTGCCTGGTAGCTATTGAACCTTTTGCTCTTTCCACTAATTTGCGCCAGACTCAAATTCGAGCTCAAAGTCATCTCATCGCGTCTCGTTTTTACCTGAAGTCTTTTCCCGACAATTGATGAGCCGCTTTCGCCATGGTTCGCTACACGTTTTTTTGCGAGCGCCAAGCGATGATCTCAAAGGACTGTAATCATTAGGCATGCAGCCAAAGACTAAAAGGAATTTTGCCCTGTGCTTTGTGGATTTATGATGACCTGAGTTTCTCAGTTTCGACACAGTTTCGTTTAGTTCAGTTTCGTTCACTTTTCGTTCAGTTTTAGTCTGCGCTGAATAATTTATGTAAATGCATATCCCAAAAAAAAAAATAAACAAATAAGTAAGAAAGCTACAGTAAAGTGTGCTTGACTGTGAGATACCCGCTACCCTTTGTGAATAAAAGCATGACAAATTTATATTCCGCAAAAATACGAAAAATATACTAATGGATATATATGGATATACAGTACAAAATACCAGATTGTCATAAAATAGTGTGCAATTCATTTTAAAATATACCAAATGGTATATTTATATAGTAATACATGTAAAACATATCATAGAGTCAAAAATATACCAGATTGTCGTTTCAAAGTTACACCTACTATATACATATATGGATACATGTTGTAAAATAGTGTGATATTCATTTTAAAATGAATATACCCAAAAGTATTAATTATATATCAATGGTTATATTTGATATATTGATACAGTACTACATTCAAAATATACCATAGAGAGCAAAATATACCATATTGTCGTTTTTCCAAACAAAAGTATTTCTTTAATAACTCCTACAATTGTCATATGATCGTAAAACACAGGAATCATGAAGTCAATATAGTTATTTTTGTCTGTACGAAAAACTATACTCTAGCTTTAAGATTACTCTCAGAGATGCCTCCTTCAGCCTATCACAAACATACATCACAAAGTTATAATACCCCTCTACCCTATGGGTGGCTGGTATAATAACGAAAAAAAGAAAACTTTAGCTCAAGTGGCCGAACGAAACGTAATCTTAATTTTGCAACGTAATGATCATGATTATCATTATTATCTGCGTCAGCAACTGCGTGGCGCCAACAAGTGTGGCAGGCAATGACAGGAGAATGGGCGTTGCTTGGGCTTGGCCATCAACACAAAATCGCTGTCATTAATCATTTGGCCAAAAAGGTGGCAAGCGTGGCTGACGTTAATCTTGGCGGCCAGCGGCGGAAAAAGTAAGGCGACAAATACGAAAGAAAAACGTGCAACGCACTCTAAATACCCTCTGAAATCCTTATTAATAATATTTCATGTAATAATAATTCATTTTAATTATTCAATAATTCAATTTAATCACAAAAGTATACAACTTAAAAAAAAAAAATTCACTAAACTGTCAGTTAATCAACGTTGCGCATTGAAATTCAATCAGATATGCTTCATGCCTCGTCTCAATGGGGCGGCCAAAGGACTTGCAAAACAATTAAAAGCGTCGTCATGTGGGCGTGACACTTTCTGTTGACTTTTGACACGTGTCGCTTGTGCTTCAAGGTGTCAACACGCACACAATTGAAAGTGAAAGCAAAAGTGAATGGCATTCGGTTAATGATTGCCAGCAACAACAACTACAACAACGACAATTGAAGCGCACAAATAGTTGACATAATTGAGGCCTGGCAGCAGGTGCCACAATTACATTGCTGCATTTTTGGACTCTCGCTGTGCGTGTGTGTTTGGTTTTGGTCTGGGGTCTAATTAAAATTCTTGAGTCTGACAAGCGAAGCAAAGAGTCCACAAATATTCGGCAAAGCGACATTTAGTTAGCTGTGAATCATTCCGTTTACCAGCACTAAACTCCTTGAAACTCAGCTTAGTTAAAGGCAAGTATTTTGTGAATTCAACAATAAGCTTGCAATTTAAATACAAAATCTGCAAATTGAGATATTTGATGTGTATGGAAAGTGAATGCAAAGCTTGGCAAAATATTTTTAGTTCGTACAAATTGTGGGGAAATTAAAATAAACTTTGCTGTTTATTTTTCCATTATTTTGTAAATGAAAATAAAGTATTTTTAAATGCTAAAACTATTTACCAGAATGAATGAATTCTAAAAGAAAACTATTCTGTAGAATCAATGAATTTAAAAAAATATTATTGAGTTCAAATTCCATGAATTTTCTATTGCTCAAAATTATATTTAAATGGACTTTTGAATAATGAATTTGTTATCTCACAATATTATTTTCAATTATACTTTTGAAAAATGAATTTCTTGTATTTCTTGTCTTGTATTTTTAATATAATTTAATAGCTAAAATCATTTTAATTTTATATACTCTCAACAGTCTTTATTCCCAGCTTTGACTATCTTCAATAGAGAGCAATCTTTGCTGCGATATGCAAGTTGAAGACTTGTGTTTTAAGTCAGCCAGATTGCGCCACAGGTGTTTGCAGTTAATCAGAAAACGCTTAGGCTGCACATTGCGAAAGAAGGAGTTGCCGCTACGCTAAAGGGAAGCGGAGTGCAGGAGTTGGTAATTTATTTGCACTTTGATAGCAACAAGATGCAAAGCACCAACGCAGCAGATCGCAAAGGAAAACACAGAGAGAGAGAGAGAGAGAGAGAGAGAGAGGGAGAGATGAAGGGAGGCTGCACTTATAAATCACGGAGCACTGCAAGATATCGTTTTGTTTGTGGTTGTTGTTGTTGTTGTTGCGGTTGCATGCACCCGACTAAGCAGTTTATTGAAAAGTGCGCGAGAATGGAGCACTGAGAACTGAAGTGGGAGTTGCAGCGGGAACCAGGCCATAAATATGGTCAAGTGGCACACAGGCTCGCTTTCAATAGACGCGCCCACAATGACTTGCTGCAGCATTAAGTGTATGTGTGTGGGTGTTTCTCTCTCCCTCTTTCTCTCTGTGTAGGTAGGAAAAGCATTGCCAAGTGGGCGTCAAATGTTTTAGGGGGGCGCAGGCACATTTGTTTAAGCTCTGCTCGAGGTTCTTGTGGCGAGGCGAGGTGAAGACCTTCGCAGTTGGCCTTTCTAAAGTGTCCTCGCAGTGATTGCTCAGCAAAATGCCAAGCTGAGAATAAGCTATTACTCATATGTTGCAACCGTAGCAGCAACTTTAAGGCCGTTGAACCAGTGAAGAAAGAGCAAAAGCGAAAGTCAATTGCCAACTGCTCAAGGTCAGCAAAATGCTACAAGAATTTCTATTCAACAATTCATTCACTGTCAGATTCACACTCGCACTTGCACTCACATTCACATTCACATTCGCATTCACATTCATGTTCAACATGCCTTGCATGCTTCGTTGGACAACAACTACAGAACAGTTGAAGCAGCGCTTGGCATAAAACGCAGCCAACTTGGCCCTGAGTCTCGAGCCGCAGGCGGTGAGGAGACCCGCAACGTTGAGTTCAAAGACCTGACGAATGCCGGCGCTGCTAAAGCGCTGTTAAATTTTTCGTATGTGCAACAAATTGCAGAGCGTGCAATAGATTCCACAAAGTGAAGGGTGAAGATGAGGCGTATACGTGATGTGCGTTTAACATACGATGTGTTGGCTAGAAGCTTAACAGTCAAGAGTGGAGAAATGCAGCCAGACTGTTAACTAACATTCAGACTGTTAACCTGTATTTAACATTTTTGTGTAGCTACGTTTAGCATCCACACGAGTGAGTGAGGGGAATTTGCCAATTCTGTTACTAAAAGTGGATCATTAAGACCACAACATTGTCAAATTGAATGTAATTCAGGAAAAAGGAAAACCTATCTATAGCCAATCATTTATATTGACTATTTATTTATTGACTATTATTTATTTATTGACTATTTTTATTTTGTTTAAATTAATATTATTTATATAACGAGTAATATTTGTTAGGAATTTGTGCTCAAAAGGAGTCAAAATATGTTTTTCTAAGTCAATTAACATTTATTCCCCAATATTTCAAAGTCAAGGCTGGAAGTTGGCTTCCACAATGCGTAAAGCCGGGACAGCTCTGTTTTTTAGTTAACATTAATAGCTAACAGAAATCCCCCAATGTTAATCAGCACTTCTTCAACTTTATACTTCCCCAACTTGTGGAACAATTACCACTTCATTATATGTTGCCTTCCCCAACAAACTGTCCTTTGCCATCCGCTGTTAAACTTTGTCAACTGTTAAGTTGAAATACCAATCTCAACTGTTAAGTTGCACTGACATGTTGTCCTGTTAGGTCCCACTGTTAAGTTTCACTTGTAAGTTCCACTGTTAAGTTGCATTGCTAAGTTTCATTGTTAAGCTCCACTGTTAAGTTTCTCTCTATTCACTTCCCCTGCTAAGTTAGTCACATTTAACATACAAACCACAACAACTGCTGTTGGGACTACGAAAAATTGTGCCCCTCACTTGACGCTCTCTGAAATTCCTTGCTCTCTTTGAACTTGCTCTCGCTCTCTCAGAGACTTCGTTTGCGACTTCGTTTACACTTCGTGTGCTGCGTTTTTGTGGATTTTAACCTGATTTCTTTTTGGCTACGCTATGCTTTAGTATTTCGGCTGCATATTATCATTGTCTGTCTGTGGGATATGGATGGGTGGCTGGCAGCTGGTAGCTGGTAGCTTGAAACTGCTGCTCTAAAGATGCTGCTCGTGTAACGCCAACTTTTTTTCTGTTTTGTTTTTGCGACTTAGTGTGTGTGTGAGAGTTTGTGTTATCTATTGTTTTTTGTTAGTAGTATTGCTGTTGGCGTTAGCGTTACGCATTCGAGTCGCGAAAGTTGTTGACAGGCAAACTCAGCGCGCCACTTCACGGGCTCAGCTCAGCAGAGGCTCAGCCTCGAGTCGTCTCGAATAGTTTGCATGAAATTAAAATAATCTGCAAGATTTATTGCATCAGACACGCGTCGTAGTCTAGAGTCTAGTACTTTTTTTCAGCTTTAAGGCAAACTTTTGCTTAAATATTGCCAAAAAAAAAAAGTGTACAGAGAGCAGAACATCTCAAGCTTCGGGCAAAATGTCGCTTTGTTTAATGATCGTAAGTAAATATATATTTATTTCTCTCTTTCTTTCTCTGTCTCTGTCTATTTCTATTCGTTTTTCGTTGCATTTTGTCTTGGGCATTGGCAGCTCTCAAGACAGTTGTCGACAGTTGCGTTGCAAATGCAGCTGCCACTTTGGGCAACTTGTTGACTTTCTGTCACTTGCGGCCAACGCAAGAGGAAGCAAGTAAATCAAGATGCCAAAGTCGGAAATGTCATTTTTCATTCCTTAAATTTAATATGCTTAAACTCCTACCTTAACTGCACTTTAGTTGTAGTTTAAATGTTGTACATACCTGCAAATGAAAAGAGAGAGAGTAAATACTTAGTATTGATTTAAATTTAAGCAGCGAGTTGGTTAAAGCATCGATCATAAATGATGAACTGGAATGTCGTCGCCTGCAATCCAGACAAATGGCCGCAAAGAGCGTGCGAATAGCAGCGAGTGAAAGTTCAAAGCCGAAAAGACTGATGATGGAATTTACGACCATCAAGAAGAGCGACCAAAAAAATAAAAAAAGAGCAAAGTGCGTATGTGCAATTGAAAACATTTTCAACGACTAAAATGACTTTTTTTCGTCTGCTGGAGAATCAAACAAAACTATTTACAAATAGCGCAATAGTTTGGCCAAAAAAAGGAGCTAAAGGCCAAAAGGCGTTGGCCATAAACTGGATGATGGGCCCCGGCACATGAAAACATCGAATATGATACGAGAGAGGCGTTTAGCGCCCAACGACGATATTGTTATTGTTTTATTTTGTGCTAGCTGGCTGCCGGCTTGTTTAGTTCGTGTAATGCTGCGTATACGTATTATTGATACCATGGCAAGGCTGCTGCTTGGCAATTTTTACGAGCAGCATGAACATTTTTTATGAGCACTTATTTCCGCCCCAGAAATTAGAAAACTGCCTCGAACATTTTATGCGCCTCCTCGCAAACAAAAAGCGAAAACGCAAAAGGCCAAGAGCACAACGCCTAATAACTTCTTGGCCATGGGAAAAAGTGAGTGAGAGAAAGAGTTTTTTTTTTGTTTGGTTCGATACCGAGTCGGTTTCGGTTTTGCACAAAATTTATGATGTGTGTAACAATCGGGCGGCTGTTGTTTGGGGTCCAAGTCAAGTGTGTCATGCAAATTTTGCTTATTTTATTTAATGCGATTTATATGAGCGCCAATTTTGATGGCAACCCCTTTTTGGAGACGAAAATAGGCTTCATTTCCCATTTAACAGTGGCTCAATTGTTGTGGATCAGGTAAAAGGTTTCGAGTACTCATATATATATTGAAATCGCTTTATAAATAGACTCTCGACAAGGTAAGGTCAGAGCGCAAGTAAAAAAAAATATAAAGCAAAAGACAATCGCTCAACTTAAAATTCAAGTTTCTAGCATTTGTCATGTTTTGTTTGTCTTCGTGTCTGACAATCTGTGACTCTCAGTCTCTCAGTCTCTGCGTCTGTCTGCCCTGTGGCGCAATTTATGCATGAATTGGCCAAGTCAGGCTAAAAGTCAGTGGAACGTGCAGGCTGCGTTAAGCCTAAAAGTATGCATAACTAAGAAGAGCACGTACCGCAGATAACAAAACAAAACAAAAGCAATAGCAAAAAAGGCAAAGGGCAAACATTGATAACTGTATACAGTTACAGTTTGCAGATAAACGCACGACAGTTACATGGTATTTTTCTTATTTAAGAGCAAATGATTTTCTTTTACATTTTGGGATCCCAATTTGTTTCCCATTTCGCCTACAAATAATGTGACAAGTATTGTGCAAATAAATCGGCAACGAGTTCACATACTCTCGACGAGCGTCCAGAGCTTGGAATGGAAACCGCAATTGCGCACAAAAAAGGACGAGAGAGAGAGAAAGAAACCTGCTGCTAGTCAAATGCTGTGCAAGCCAACTCAAAGCCCAGACAATAACAAAGGGCAAACAAAGTGGTAAACATAGAAAAGCGCTGGGAAACACACACATAAAGGAAACCCCACACGAACACACAACAAGGACGCAACCTTCTGTCGACTTCAGTTGCGAAATTGCCAACAAATGCAGTCAAAGCATCGCAACAAAAATGCAACACAGAAAAAAGAGTAGAACGAGCAAATGCAATGAAATAAAATAAAATGGAAATAGAGTAGAGAATAATCAAGCTAACAAAATACTTGTAGCTCAACAAGCAAAGTACAGCAAAAACACAAAATACAAAACACAAAACACAACAGAGCACATCATCGAATTGCGAGTGAGGATTTCGTGTGGTTGCAGTAAATAACAAACAAATATTCCAATACACATTCTATGATTGAAATTAATTTCAATTGTAAGCTGTGTAAATCAAATACAAAGTAAGAGAGAAAGTAAGTTAAATTGAAATTCATTTAAGAGATATTATTTTATGCAAAGTCGGGTATAAAGAATTCCATAAATACTTTAACAATAAATGAAAAGGAAATTATTAAAAATAGGAAAATTTAAATGCAAGTATTATAATATAATAATTTTGCATAAATATTTCAGCAAATTCGAATGAAATTAAATAAAAATTATTAAAAATAGGAAAATTTAAATGAAAGCACATATTCAGCAATAAATCAAATGAATTAGAAATTAGTTAATATACAAAAATAAAAATTAAGTGTTGCAACTAAAAACAATATAAAGAGCATAAATATTTCAGCAATAAGTCAAACTAAATATAATAAAATAAAATTCAAAAATTTAAATGAAGTGTCGAGCAAATAAATTTAAAAACTTTCACTTCTCCATAAGTAAATTGATATTTATTGACCATGTCCTAAACACTTTGCTTTCATTCACTTTAACAAAGTTTATAGTTGAAATAAATTCGATTTATTGGAAAATGAAAGTATAAATTTAATAGAAGCCTAGCTTAAAAATCAAATTATTAGGCATATATACAAAATGTTTGGGCCTTCAACAATAGTTTATATGTTTTGCTTATAAACAAAAGCAGGCATTTTCATATTTATAGCTGCAATGTGGGGCACAAACCACAAGCTGTTGCCACGCCCACAATGCCGGGCGTAACAATGCGTAACTTTTCGCTGTTGCATGAATATCAATATTTGTAAGCTTCGGTTAGTTCAACAACTGTTGTAATTTACATGTTCTCCCTCGCTCCCCCCTAGCGCACGACTTCATCTAGGCCCCCCCGAAAAAGTAAGGCAAACAAACAAAAAGAGAGCGGAAAAAAACTTTTTAATTTTCGTGCTCGTTTTCAGGGACAACAGAAAGTCGTTGCCGGCTTTTTGAGCCGTTTTCCCAGAGTGTTGATTGCACATCATTTTCAATGTTGCTGCGACGCTGAAAAGTATGCTACGATTTTTTTCCCATTTAGCGAGAACGCTTATGGGCGACTCAGCGACATATTAAACAATCGAAAAACACTTGGCAAGGACATAAAAACACACACAAATCTATAGAAAATACACACACATACACACAGCAACACACACACATAGACGCACTTAGATTGTGTGTACATCGAAAATTGATTGCCATTTCAGGGGCAATTTTTAATGAACAGCAAATACTTGGACAAAACGGAACACAATGTAAAATTTGTGTGTATGTGTGGACATGCGTTTAATTGTTTATTTTTAGCGCGCAATTTTATAAAGTGTCAGCTGGTGTATCACAAAGAAAAAGAAAGAGGAGAGAGAGAGAGAGGGAGTCTGCCACTTGTGGCAAGTAAATAGATTTTATATGACATTTTTTTTCTGCTTTGTATAAGCTTCAATTGAAATTAGAAATCCAACAGCTGGGAGTTACTCTAAAAGCTTTTAAGTACAGTGAAGTATGGGAATGAAGAACAGGTAAAATAAATAAACCAATCAAAAATCACTACAATAGTAGTTAATTGTCTTTTGAAATTAAAAATCTAACAGCAGACACTCGAAAGAGTTACTAGGGAAGTACAGTGATACTTAGTTATGAGGAACACATATATAGATATAAATCTGTACTATTATAGTAAATCCTCTTTTGGTTACACGCAACTTAATGCCAAAAAATGCAGCAACAAATCGGCAGTTGATGAATTTACAGCTGCTGGGCAAATGCCTTTCAATATACGCACTTTTATTTGACAAGTGGCAGCCACTGTTTGTGGCAAATGCGTGGCCAACATGCTGCATCAATAAAAGCCAAAATGCACTTGGCTAAATACACACACACGCACACGCACACACAACACATTGACATACAGTGGACTGTGACTGTGGCTGGGACTCTGACTTATTTGGGTCGGTCGTCACGTGGTCAATATTTACAGTAGATATTCGGTTTGAAGGGCGGCAAACAAGTTGCTGTCATTGCAGTGCAAACACATGTGCCGGATGAAAACCACCCAACAACAAGCTAAAAACTAAACGAGACCAAACCTATTTGCCATTTAGTTGACATGTTAAATGCTCCAGCAGCTGCTGCTCCGAATTTCGTTCCATTTTTACAGCCCATCCCTTTTCACATTTGCACATTTTGTTCAAAATTTATGCAACTACATTAAAAACAAAAAAAAAGAGAAGAGGGAGCTTGTTGTCATTTTAAGTCTCACCTGAATTGGGTCCATTGCTGTTGGGTCGTGCCGAGGGCGCACCGTCGCGAGCCTCCACTTCGAGGGCGTAGGCGCCCTTCTTTTCTCTGTCGAATACGGTTTTGGTGAAGATCTCGCCGCTTTGCAAATTAATTTCAAAAAATTCTTTGCCCTCGTTACGTGGCGAGTCCACGATGTAGTAGTAAACCTGTAAAGCACACACAGAAAAAAAAATACATTGAAATTTGTGATGAACATGAAAAATGCAGTAGAAAATAGAAAATTGCTGAAAACCTAAAATGGCAAATGGCAAATGGTAAATGGAAAATCAAAAAATTGTCAGGAAGTTAATTAAAACATGTGCAACGACAACGACGACGCCGGCGACGACTTCAAAGCGGAAATTTGCTAGAAAATTTAATTCTCTCGAACCTTGTCGAACCAATTTCATTACAGCAAATGCACGCATTAAAGCCGCAACCAAAAATAATGATAATGATAATCAAATTCTGGCGACGCGTCTGGCTATAAATGATAAAAAACAAGACCAAGAACACGAACACAGAAACACAATGAAAAAAATAAGAGAACGCTAATTAGTGCGGACATTTTGCGCGTACATGCAAATTACTTGGCTGCAGGACACGAAATGTGGCCAAGAGAATGGCCAGCGTCACCAGTTGCCAGTTACCATTTTACCAGACACCAAAGTGGCATATTATTATAATCGCGAGAGTGTGGCTTAAGGCCGCCACAATCCTCCCTCTGTTGGCTCCCCCCTTCAGCACTAGTCCCGCCCCAAGGTTTCCGTCGACTGTCGACTGTCAGACGCATAAAAGGAGCTTCGCTTCTCTTCTTCATTTTGTCCCCATCTTAGTTTCTTCATTGGATTCCATTTTTTTCTGCGCCCTTCGTTATTGTCCACGCTTTGAACTTTCACTAAGGGCTTAGCATACTTAAGGGCGTGTGAAAATACTGCAGTAAAAAAAAAAATAACACAAAAAAAAAAGGCAGAGCGACGTGGCAACTCTTTGACATTTATTAGCCTAGCCGGAATGTCCAGCTGAGCCAAGGGCAAAAAATACAATTATAAAGGCAGCGAAGAGCTTGATAAGTGCTGAAAGTGTGAACGCTTCTCTTGTAAATATGTATGCACAAAAAAAAGGGCAATGAAGGTACTAGAAAAGAAAAGCAAAAAAAAAATGAAACGAAAAACGAAGTAGAATTATCTAATCCATGCAGATTGCTTGATTAAACTGCAAAAGTTGCTTCATTTGTGCCCCCAAAAAGAGACGAATAGTTGAAAAATGCAGGCTGAAAATTGTGCTTATGCTAATGCTGACTTTACATACAGAATAGTTGACAGAGCTTTGCTTAGGGAAAAAATCTTGATGAAGATTTAGTTATTGAATCGTACTTTCAGCTAAGAGAATATTTTGGTTACTAAAGTCCAGTTAAATAAGTAATTTACTCGCTGATAGTTTTGATTAACAAAAAATAGTTTGGTATATTATTATTATTCAATAATGTTTATAATATTTTCAAAATTCTATGTAAGATTGATAATCTTTACAGCTAAATTTTGTTAAAAACATAAAAACACCAATTTTTTAAAGTATTTTTAGTATTTTAAAATACTTCAACTAATATACTATATATTGACAACTGATTGTTAGGTTTTGAATATCATGTATGAAATAGTTATTGTTAGCTAAAGTTCAAGTACTTCAATTTTATGTATTTTGAAAATATGGTAATTCATTGTTATTAAATACTTTAACTGCTATAGCTTAACAGCAATCTGTTAGTTTTACAAAGTTACATAATAACTCATCTTCTGTTACATTTCTTATATCTCCTGCACACCTTCTACTTAACATAACTGTTGCCTAACAGCCAACTGTTAATCTGCTTTGATGTTCTCTGTTATTGACGTGTTTCATGACACATTAACCAGATGGCACTTTAAAATGTTTCTGTGCATTCTTTCTTTCCATTCAAGCTGATTTCTTTGCGACACTCGTTGGCGCCTCGTAGACTCATTCACTTTGCCAACAATCGTCAGGTATTTCCTGCCACACCCCCTTCTGCCCCCCATCCCTCACCACCTTTTACATCTTCCATCTCGCACTCTTTAATCTGCTTCACTCAATTTGTTGGGTGCTCACCTGATTATTTGGGAATGTACCATCCTTGTCGATGGCATTGACTTGTGTCACTTTCGTGCCAATCGGTTCGCCCTCGAGCACCGTTTCCTGTTCGCGTTCCGTGAATAACGGTATTTCGTCATTAACATCCTCGAGCATTATGTAAACGGTCGCTTCCGATGCCAATTGTTGGGCGCCATTGTTCTGCAAATGTATTGAAACAAAGGGGGGAAAAAAAGAATGGAAAATATTAAAAATAGATACGATTAAATTGATGTTTAACCTTTAAGTAATCAATCAATATTTCAATCAAGCGTTCAACACTTTGGCATTGTTGTTTTTCTCTTGCATATATAATCAGCATCAGCTTTTTTTTTTGTTGTATTTAATGCGCAAACTTAATTATTGTGAAAAATAATTATTAAAAAATTCCTTACATATTTGACTTACAGACCACTTGCCTGGCGAGTATTTACATGTGTGAATAAAAATGTGCTCATAAATATTTATGAGCGGTCTTTTTATATTTTTCAATAAAACATTCGCCTCGAGCAATGTATACACAATGTGTTGTAAAGATGGAATGCATAATGGCATACTCTAAAGAGATGTTATTTAATTAAAATTATTGTAAAATTGCTTGCGTTATATTTTAGTCGATTGCTTTGATAATTAATCGTTAAGTTTTTTGCCATTATATATATTTATTAATGCTAATTGATTAATGCCAAAAATAAGATTATTGTAATTTATTTAAAGCTATCTTTAAGCTATCTACTAACATAGTTGATGTGTTGACATTCGAATGAATGAAATATTGACTGCGAGATACTTGCTAATCATTTTGTATAAAAGTGAAACCGTACGGCATTATACTTAAAATATATCAAATAAATATACCACAAAAATACTTTAAAAATATAGCAATTGCTATATTTGGTATATTGATATACTGATATATAATATAATAATATAATATACCATATATTGTAAAATATACCATACGAATATACCACAAAAATACTAATAAAATATATCATATATTATATTTGGTATATTGCTATACAACTATATTTAAAATATACCACACATTACCAAATATACCAAATTGTCAGCCAATTTCTCCATCCATATCTATTATAGTCTCTGAGATTTCGGTGTTCATTCGGCAGACAAAAAGTCATAATACTCTTCTACTCTATGGTTAGCGGGTATAAAAATACACAGATTTTTGATTGATTGAAAAATCTAAATTTAAAGTAGAGTATCAGCTAGCTATTGTTGTCCGTTCCTCCCCTTCCTTGTATTTACATGACACTCACGAGACAAACTTTTGATCGCCTAACATCGACTCAGTTGATTGATTGAGCCAAGGTAATCAATCAGCAATTCAAACGCTTTTGTGAATTTGATTAGTGGAAGATTTTCCCCCAAAGACACAATCGTTAGTCTTTTCATCCCAGCTGTTGCACATTAGAAGCAGCCACTAATGCTAGCATATACTATGTTATATAAGGCAAAAACATATTTATTTGCACATAATTCGATTGCATATGCGATATGCACATAAACACGACATGTTTACATACATAAAACTCAATCAGTGATGACAAGAGAAGAGGATGGAGACAGAAGCGATGTGTAAGCAGACCAACTAATTCAACATTGGCAATTCGAAATGAATTATTTATTTTGTGGTAATGCCATCTTGTTGAGTAAATATGAATTTTGCTAGTTTACTAGTTTACCAGTTAATTACGGCCCCAGCATCTTTTGAGGGCAGAAGTTTGATTAGTCAATGCTGCTGACAATTTTGTATGACATTTCACAGCACACAAAATATTAATTAAACATTGTGATGTATAAGCTTTATTTCATGTAGTACAGCCAACAACAATGAAACTAAGCTATGAAAGGTAAATAAATACTGGCAAATAAATCGATAGATTCAAGTACTGAATTAATTATGTTAATGGGAAAAATCGTTTAAAATTATGTACTCTTCATATATCCAGTAATTTATTTTTGCAACCACAATGGTGTTTTGTTGTCTTTCAAACCTCATTTGATATAGAATAAAAGTGCGATGAATCTTGTAATTAGAGTTTGTCATTGTTTTGCATAAATTTGGGAGAGAAAAAAAGATGTGCACATTTAATGCATTATTGTGACCGCAAAACAAATTTTAAAAATTAATTTCAAAAATGTTGTAATATGGTGAAAACAATCCTTGTGTCATTTGCGGGGATATTTAATTAACTGCATTTAATGCGCACAACACAACATGAAACTAAAATGCAAATAGCAATATGCAAAATGCCAAATGAAATATGCAATGTCAGGGCAATTGAATTTTAATAACAACTATGCAACTAATGCAATGCAACCTGGGGGGCAAAACGCTGTCCTCTGGGGCAAGCGAATAACTCTCATTTGTGGCACTTGTGAAAGCTGCTCGCTGGTCGCTGGTCATGTTTAATTTATAAAGCAGCTGAAAACAATTTGTCACATAATTTTGCCAGCTAGTTGTGTGTTGGTGAATGGCTCAACTAATGAGCTGTACACAAAACTTGACTCTGATTGAATTCCAATTGAGAATCGAATCGAATCGAATTTAGTTACTAGCCAAGAGAAACTCACTGTCAACTGGCAGTCAATCTGAGCTTGAGCTTCTAATGAATGGGACTGTGCCACAACCAAAACCCGAACTCTCAACCCAACCTAAAACTCTATCGTCTGTTAAATTGCTTGCCACACTGCATTTGCATGTCAGAGCAAGACACGGAATGGAACGAAACGTTGAGAAGGACAAGGAGAGCACAAAACTCGCGCAAGTAATTAAAACTTTTCAAATAAAATAATTACAAACGTATTTTGAAGTCATTTTCAAATACAAAAGTCAAATACATGCCGCCATCTCAAGCTGTGCGCTTAATTGAGCCCGCACAAGCAACTTGAAAAAGTTTCCCATTTTTCGGGCGCTTTTTCGGGTTTTCTCTCTATGCATTCATAGTGTTTATTTCATTTTATACCCGCTAGACGATATATGTAGGCAAGTAACCTTGATCACAGAGACTATAAGAGATATATTTATAAGAGAGATAAGAGCTACGTCTCTTAGTTGCTTTAATTTGCTATATTTTCCAATCTATGGTATATTTTAAATGTATTATTATATCCATATACCAAATATAGACCTTGGTATATTTTACTATTTTTGCAGTACTTTAACTATAGTACTACATCAATATACCAAATATATACATTGAGCAATTTTAGTATTTTTGCGGTAAAATAATTTTTAATCTCTCAGTATTTTTGTAGTATATTTTAACTTAGTACTATATCATTATAATAAATATACACATTGGTATATTTTATACCTTTTGCCGTATATTAATTCGGTATATTTCAGGATTGTGGTATATTAAATGGAGTATTATATCAATGTACCAAATACAGCCATTGGTATATTTTTATATTTTTGTGATCTATTAGTTTGATATATTTGAGTATTTTTGCAGTTTTAAATTAAAAAAGAGAGTTTTTAACGCTTGCACTTACCTCCACACGTATGGTTAAATTGTATTCCTTAATGCTCTCATAGTCCAGCGGATGATTCACCTTTATGTCGGCCCAAGTGTCGCCATTGTCCGGTCTTTGTTGCAAATAGAACGTATGGAATTTGTTCGTTTGCGCCGTTGACCCCGGCATTAATCTATAGAACACCGTCGGATTGCCTTCAATGCCCGAACTGCAGACGATTTTCGAGGGGCCAAAGAATTGGTTTTTTAAGAACAAAAATCACATGTGAGTAAAGTTGAACATTTAAGTATTTCATCAATTAGTTGATTAGTCAGTTAGTTAGTGTCGAAAGAGTTGGCTACATGAAATATGTTAAGTTTTGAAAATTATGCAAATTATGCTACAATTAATTGTTGAATATCAAAAAGCAAATGCAGAGTATATTATTTGTATACTCTTGCAATAACAAAAATAATTATGATGAATAATAGTTAATAGTAGTAAAAGCTTAATGAACTTTACAAGTAAGACATAAACTCAGTCAATCTTTCACTCACACACTCACAGCATCTCTCTCAAACACACACACACGCATCATGCGACATATCAAAATACAAAAATTGATTTATGACACAACACAACAAAACAGAAAATAATTCTCAAGACTTTCGATTTGCTGTGTGCGGCCAACAAAAAGTGCGCTTCAAATTGGGTTTTTTGCTGCTTTTCTCCTTCACTTCGTGCAACGAAAAAAGTGTAATGAAGAAAAGCTTGACGCAAACAGAACACACACGAAAAAAAAGAAACTCAACTCTACAAAAAAATGGCTTCAAAACATTTAATTGCCATTCGAGTATCAAAAGTTATTGGAGTGAGGGATCGCAGAAATATATTTCAGCGAGAGTTGAAGGGAAGAGATGGCAAGGCGATGATAATGAAAAACAAATTAGGCAACAGGAACAAACAGAAAAAAATAATTTTTATTTGCACTTGGACAACACTTGCAGCTGACAGAACAACGTAAGAAATGGTCGAGAAATAAAAACTTTGGGAACTGCCTTAAAAATGGTGGGGAAAAAAAAAACAATATGAAAGCTGTCAGACTGCGCCAAAAAAAATTTGTTGCCAAGGACGAGAGCCAAAAACAATATGCTAGCAGAAGGATAAAGGCAGGATAAGGGATTTGTATAGCAAAAAAAATGTGTGGCAACATTTTTGGATGGGCAAAGGGAAGTTTGAGATGTTCTTGGGAAAGTTTTGTTTCTGCGGATTGCATGAAATTTGTTGTTTGTTGTTTTTACTTGAGCATGGTTTTTTTTTTTTTTTTAGATATATGTTATAAGTTGTGTTCAGTGTATAAAATATATTTGTATATCAATTGTTGGTTATTATTGTTTTGGTTTTTTTGTATTGCAAAATTAAAACTATAATTTTTGAGTTTTTAAAAGTGAACCTTGCTGAGCACTTGAAATATGCATTAAAAGTTGTTAAATTCCTTGAATCTGATTACTAGGTTTGCAGTTTGAACTAGAACTATGTATAGTTTAAGTTGTAATTAATCAAAGTAGAACTTAAAATGTAAATTATGATTTTATATGATAACAAATCTAAGTCTAAGGCTAACATCGTCGTTGAGTTATTTTTTCAGTGTGACCCTCGGCAATGTTGATTGTTGCTGTTATTGCTGGTTAGCTGGCGCTTAAATGTGTGCTCGCCACTCGACAAACACTTGAAAGTGCGCACATTAAGCGCACTAAGCATTAAGCACTAGCAACGGCAACGGCAACGGCAGCAACAACCAGGACAACAAACACATTTATTATGATATATATACGCGCGCACTTGAAAATGCTTCCTGTTGTCTGTGTGTCTGTGTTGTCTCAACACACTTTGTCGCTCTTCTTTAATAGCATCTTGGGCTACACAAACAACTATACATAGTATTTTATTCAAATTTATATATAGATATATACATATATGCGAGATATAAGATACAAGTTGACAATATTTGTGCTGGGACAATATAATTGCAAAGAAACTAAAAATTTAAAATAATTCTTATTAAAAAAAATGATTTTAAATTATGATTGACACATTTCCTAAAACATTACTTAGCATAGAAATCAAAACGTAGACAGAGAACTAACTAGCCATTGGTGCTTGGTCTGTGCCACGGTGCGTATGTGCAATCTGTAAGAAGGTCCCGCTTTAAGTGCATTGCTTTTAGTGCCAACAATAAAAATTCATAAAAAAAAGTAAAAATAATATGAATACTAACTGCCAGTGGCCACAAACTGGCGCATAATTAAAACGTCAGTGCCATGTGGTTGCTTTGCCACGCAGATAAAACGCTTTGCGTTATGATAATGCAAAGCGAGAGAGAGAGACAGAGAGACAGAGAGACAGAGAGAGAGAGAGAGACACAGAGAATGAAGTGTGGCAGAGAGCGAGAGCAGGCCAAAAGTCATTTAAGTGCGCTGCTTCAAGTTTTTAATTGCAATTATGAAAAACAAAACTTTATTTATTACAAACTTTACATTTTTGTGCCTGAACATAAGTTAGCATTAAGTCGAGTGATCATTGCAGACTGACCGAAGGGCTTGGCAGGTGGCTGGCACATAATTTTTTAATTGAAGGTTAAAAGAGACTCAACAAGAAAGAGAAAGCATCAAGTAAAAGACTTTCTGCTGCTAATTCAGCTAAATAAAGTGCAATTGAGTTATACACATAATGATTATATTCATAAACAACTCGCTTCTCGAAATAATAAAAAAAAAAATAAAATATGTGCATTTTTGGTGTTATTTTGTGCAGAGTTTTCTAAGGTTGTGGTTTGTGTTTTTTTTCTTTACTGGTGCATTTTGTGGACTGTAGTGCTTTGCTATATATATTTTATGTTGATGAGGATGGGGTAAAAGGGAAATCTAAAACTATTTCGGAGAGTGCAAAGTATTTAATTGGCACACTCTCGAGTGCAACTATTGTAACATTCAGAACACACAGAACACGAAAACTTAAAGACTAAAACTACATAATGACACCAATAACCGAAAACAAATTTAAATGTAAATGAAATAGAAAATTGAAAACTGAACACCTAGAGAAAATATTACACACAATTTGTAAAGAGTAGCTTAATTAAATAAAACTAAGCAGAATGGTAGAGTATATGACTATTTTTTTTTTTTTTTTTGATATTGAGTGAAAATTTTGTTTTTCTTTTTAGTTTTATGTTTGTTTTGTAAAACTAACAGACCTGGCTTTGATCGAGACGACTTTGCCGCCAACGGGCATATTTTCCTTGACATAGATCGGCCCATAAACAGTATGGTCCCAAACTGGAGGATTGTTGGCACGATCAACGACATCGATCTGTACTTCGACCGTACGCGATAATGGCGGATAGCCCTTATCTTGGGCCATCGCCTCTAATTTGTATGTCTCGCGCTGCATTTTTGTACACACACACACAAACATACAATGGAGTTTTTTTCGTTTTTTTTTTTTTAAGTACAAAAATACAAGACACGTTTCGATTTTTGTTTCGTTTTCAAAATTAAGCGATCGTTGCAAAAATACACACAGAGACAGGAAAAAAAATGCAAAATACAAAAAAACGTTTAGATAGTTTTTCAAATCTAGTTTGTTTTTAGTAGTAGATTTAACTGAAATTCAAACGGAAGCAAAATCAAAATTTATAAATTCGGAACCAACACCTTTTAGAAGTAGATTCAGTAGAAAACTTAAAAAGAAAAATTCAAAAAAATTGCAGAAACTTTTCAAGTTTCTTTAGTACTGTTTTTTGTTCAGTTGTCAAAAGGTTTTTACTCGCAGTGCAAATTATTTTCATGTCTCGACCCTAGCCTTCAAAATGTCAACAAAAAATATGAACATCAAACTAAATATCAACTAAATTTTTTTCGGTTTTATCGCATACATATTAATTGTAAATAATTTAGTTTGAGCATAATTATATAATAGTTGTATATATATTATTTAATTGTATTTGATATGATTGAAACTAAATGCATAACAAATGAAATGATAAAAGGGTTTTGTGCATTTTAGTATAACAATTTTCATAGCATACTTTTTCAATTGTTTATTTTATTTATTTTTTGTTCTTTTTCGTTTTGCATTGTTCGACTATTGCTTTTTAACATTTTTGAACACAGATTTATTTAGTAGTTACCTTGTTTTTGTTTCCTAGAGCTTAAACTAAACTGCAACCTGGTATAAAATATACATATTTTTCCTTCCCAATTAATAAAATGATATATATTCTTCTTTCCCAATTAATAACCAACACCAAATTGTTCGCGAAACGAACTCGCAGTTGGAAAGTTATTTCAAGCATTTCATTATAAATATTTTCATTTTTTTGTACCATGTGTAGTTGAATTCTGAGAGGGGAAAGAAGTCAGAGTTCTGGGTAAGCATAATCCAATGGGTAAATGTGTGGAGGGTGGTGTGAAGTTGCAGCAAAATGCAAAAGTACCCGACAACCGTTATTCAGACTGTCAATTACAAAAATGCTCACTCAAAACAAACACCAACAGCATTAAGTTTTCAATTTCAAGAATTTTTCGATATTTCCTTGGGATTTTTCGAATTTCGTATTTTGTCAAATCATTTTGTTGATGGTTGTGGAAAAAAATCATTGAGCTTTCCTTATTACGATAAACGACCAAAAAACATGTTATCGCTTGAGTTCAAAATGTAAGCTTTACATTATGTTAGACAAGACAGAGAGAGAGAGAAAGAGACAGAAAGTTACGACAGACCGTATGTTAAGCTTAAAGCTATGTTCGTTAAGTGAGCTGAGGTTCGTTAAGCAGGCGCCAATTCGTTGAGTGAGTCAATTTAGCCGAGACACAATACCGAGACTGTTATACAACTATTGTATGTTAAGTGTTATACTCAACAGACGAATTTAGCTGCAAGCTTAACAGAACTGTTACTCGGAAGCTTAAAGCTATGTTATGTAGCTAAAATGCTGTTATACATTTCCAAAAAATGCTAACTATGTTAGGGTCGCTGCTGTTAGGCTTTTTATTTATGTTTTGTAAAGAGAAACTTCAGAATATACTGCAGTTGTTATATTAGAGTTTTGAGTGTGTTTAGTTATGTAAGTGTTGTGTAGTGTGTGTGTGTGCATTGGCTATACAAACCTTGCCTTAACCGATGTTACAACCGTACCCACAGTGACATTCTCAGACAAATGGATCGGCCCATAAATGGACTTATCCCAAATGGGCGGCTTATTATTGCGATCGACGACCTCTAACTCAACATCGACATCGGCATACGAGGGCGGATCGCCACGATCCGAGGCGCGCACGCGCAGACGATAACGATCGCGCTGTTGATTGATTCAGTATGTCAAATGTTTTGTAGTATTTTTTTTGTAACAGTTTCAACAGCCAAAATGTTAGCCACAATGTTAAACGCGTATGTTAGTTTTGTTGTGGTTTGTGTATTGGTTATTTTTTTTTTTTTGCGTAACGTATAACGGTTAGAGTTACGATTACGTATTTCAATGGCATCGTTGTCGTTACGTTACGTAATATTTGAAATTTTGTTTTAGTATAAAATATTTTTTGTATATGAAACATAAATATAAATGAAATATATAAAAATAATTAAAAATTGGCGGGTCTCAGAATGGAAAGCTTTTTGTTAGGATAAGCAAGGAATGGATTTAGCACAAATTGGATATTGGGGATAGTCACTGAAACACATATTAATAGGGAGGAATTTTTGTTTTGTTTTGGATATTTTGACGAGACTATCTCTTGCTCTATTTTATGAGTATCCTGCACTAAAATAATGAAGTGTGTTTTTGAACATTAACTGGAAAGTTAAATACGAGAATGTAAATAGATTATTGGTAAATGATTGAAATCCTTGAGAGAGATTTCAATAATGTACAACATGAAAGACAGAGAGAGTATGCTGTGCTCTCGCAGCAAAGTTAGTTTCGTTAGCTTACACAATTTGGAGTGCGAATTTGTGAATTGTTGCTCGACATTTTATTTTTGCTTGGGTTAGCACATAATTAAAAGCAAATGAATAAAACACTTCATACGAATACGAATACGAGAGTAGATTCGGATTACTTACAGGATAACAACCCTACAATTGTTGTTAACAGTTTTTCGATGATTTTTCATATGAAATTAAAAACAATAAAAACCCATTAAAACTCGCTGTACTCGCACGTAAAGAAATTCATTAAATTATATGATAAATGGTGCAGTTAAATAAAAAATGTAAGAAATATCGCCTGCATTACAGCTAAGTTTTATCATCAATTTCATTTTTATATATTTTACAGATATGTTACAAGGAAAAATAAAGAAAAACACTTTGGCATTCGCATTTTTTGTTTTACAGAGGCATGCAAAAATGCGCTCGTCAAAATTTGTTTAGCTAAAATCAAAAATCGATTGTTTATAGCTATTGCAGCAAGAGACCTTCAAAAATTGTTATAGTCTCGACAAAAAAGAATTATCTATAATATGATTTTTTTTTTTTTAGTTTATGGGGTTGTTTCTTTTTGGGGATTTTGGAGAGTAGCAAAAGAAAACAAAAAAATTGGCATATAAAATAAAGCTCCATTTAAGAAAAAATTAGGAGAGATAATAATTCTGTTTTTAAGAATGTTTTTTTTTCACATTTTAAGCCATCAAAAATTAGTACAACGATGCTCAAAAATAGGCGTGATCGTTTCTAAAGGAAATATTTCGTATATATATCGTTTTTTTTTTTTTTTTTTGTATATGGTAAAGTTGATGAAACCTTTAAGTTTTCTCTTTGTACAGTTTGCTTAAGCCTAGATAAAAGCAGCATCTGTCTGTTAAAAGCTTTTCCATTTCCCAAACCTGAACCAACAATAGTTTTACTTGTTTTTAATGGACATTTTTCGGGATTTCTTGTTGTGTTTTTTTTTTTTTTGTAAGGTGATTTGTTTCAAAAAATGTTAAAAATCAATTCGCTTGGCATTTTGCTTACGTTTTATGTTTTTGTTTTTGTTTTTTTTTTGCCAATTACGCACTATAAACTAAACAAAAAACTAAATTAAAAATGAAAATAATATATTATAGTTTTTATACTTCGTTTCGATTGTGACAAAAAAACTTGCACTGCTTTCACATCGAATTCGATTCAACTGTGTTCTTTGAGTTATCAAAAATTAGACAACTCTTTAACTCAGACTGCCTAACGTTTAAATTGGGCTCAAACAAAAGAAAGGTGCATTTGAAATGATAAATTAGAACTGAATATGATAATAATGTTCGACTATTTCCATTTTGTTTAGAATAGTTTTACGTTTTTTACTCTGACGGCGATAAGCGCCCAGTTTTAGATTGTTAGTAATGAAATCATAAATTATTATTATATTTTTTTTTGTTTCTTTTTTTTTTTTTTTGGCTTGCAAGTGAAATTATAAAACTTGGTTAGTTGGGTTCGCAAACTTAAAACGAAAAAAATGACATTGAACTTTAAATTGGATTTAATAATAGGGAAACCAAACACTTACGTCAAGCGGCTTCTTCAGCACAATCCAACCCGATTCGGCTTGTATGTCAAAGTATTCCAGATCATTGGGATTGAAGGGAGCACTCAGGCTATAGACAATGGCACCATTATTATCAGCATCCTCATCGGAGGCGGAGACACGCAGAATATTTGTGCCAATGCTGGCATCTTGTTTCACATTTTCCACATATTTCTAAAAACGATTAAATACAAGTTAATTCCAGTTTTGAGAGTTTCATTTTTACTTTACTTACTTGACGATCGAAGAGTGGCGGATTATCGTTGACATCGGTGATTTCGACAGTGAATGAGCAAACACCTTCGAGGCTGGGATCACCTTGATCGGTTGCCTTTACCGTAACTGAGACAAATTTGCCATCGTCTCCTTCGCGATCAAACACTTTGTTGGTGGACACTTCGCCGGTTTCCTCGTCGACGGTGAATTTGGTGCCCTTTTGATTCGGTTGCTGCACAATCGAGTATTTAACCTGTGTGACGGGCGACAAGAAACATGCAAAATTGCTTAATGATTGACACAATTGTGATTATAGCTTTCAGGCGCTGTTCGCCACAAGCACAAACACAAACAACACGACATGCAACCCATCTTGGTTGCTTGAGGGTGCATTGAACTTGAGCGTGGCAACTCTGGCACAGCGTAGCTCAAGGCGAAATCTCGTCACGAAATCTCTTGTAATGCAATTTGGCCTAATCGTGTTTGTAAATGCCCTAAAAATCACAAGCCTCAATTAATTTGCAAGCGATTTCAATTTTTGGCATGTTTTCTTTTAAGTATAAGCCAACCTACTTTATGAATTAAAATAAATTGCAATTATGTATGCATATGTGTTTAAAATTTAATTTATAAAATCGCCTAACACATAGTTAGGGCTACAAAAGAGATGGCGTGTTAGTTCATAACGTAAATGTGTCACACTTGAGACCAGGAAAAAATAAAGAAATAGTATGTTATTTTGACCAAAATTAAAATTATGGTAAAAAGATGCTAATGTAATAAAATTTTCAATAAAAAGGGAAACAAAATATGCAACCATTTAGTAATTAATTCCTTAACTTCATTCTTTAGTAATTGAAAAATAAGTAACCAATAGTTTGCTAAATAATAACTGCAGTACATAAAATATATAAAACCTGCTGACACAGACTAACTGCATAAAAATGGTAAGAGCTAGGAGGCTGAATTTTTCTAAATATTTGTAAATAGTACGCCACCTGGCGTGCAAAATTGTATTATTTCTATGTATAAACACTACTTGTCTTGGATGACTGACTAAACTATTAATGGACAGTCCAAATGGTAAGAGCTAGGAGGCTTGCATATGCCCTAAGGTGAGAGTTAAGAGGATGTAATTTTCACTCAACATAGTTTGCGCAACTTGATTTACTAATTTTTGTTATGGATCTTTATAATTTATTTATTGTCTTCTCTAATAGACTGAACTATCAACAAACAGTTCAATCGGTAAAGCTAGGAGGCTGTAATCCTTACACATCTCAAACGGCAAAAGCTAAGTGACTGACATTATTTTATCAGATAGTATGATAGTATAGAAGTTCGATATAAAAATAACAGCATTTGTTGTGACTGGCTAATTTACTAAACTATCAACGCGTAGCCCAAGACGGTAAGAGCTAGAAGGCTAACGTTTCTACACAACATAAACTGCACAACTTCACTGCAAAGCTACAAGTTGGAGAGTAATAAAGTTGAATATATGTAAATAAAAATCGAACTCTTCAGAACTGCACTTTCTTAAAATATGTATCCTCCATTTTAGCAACTTGTTTCTTACCTGTCCATTGACGCCTTTGTCCTCATCGGTGGCCACGACTTTAATGACTGGGCTGCCATTGGGCGCGCCTTCCTCTACCTTGGGATAATAGGTGCCGCAATCCTTAAACACTGGCTTATTGTCGTTAACATCCGTGATGAAGACCACCACAACTGCAGTGGAAGTGTGAATAGTTTGATCACCGTTCACACAACAGGAACCATCATCCATGGCCGTGACATTCAGTTCGTACTTGTCGCGATCGAGTGAAATGGCTTTGTTATGCAACCGGATGACACCCGTGATGTCTTCGATGACAAACTGACCCGACGAAGTGCCGCCACCGACGAAACCAAAGCGCACATTATCACCATCCTTATCGGAGGCCACAACAGTGGTGACCAAAGTATTCGGACCGGCATTTTCATCCACATTCGGGGTGTAGACTTGTTGCGAGAACTTTGGTTCCTCATCGTTCTTATTCTTGGTATAGACACGCACTGTGGCAGTGCCTGACTTGGCCGGTTCACCTTTATCCTTGGCCGTGACAATAAACTCATAGTAGGCATTATTATTGTCAGCATCAAGCTGTTTGTTGTTCACAATAATGCCATTCGAGTCGACAGCGAAATGATCATCCGAAACAAGATATTCGATCTCAGCGTTGGCGCCCGAATCTGCGTCCATGGCTTTGACACGCAATATGCTGGTGCCCAGGGGAATATCCTCATCGACATTGTGTGCCTGATAATCCGGTAGCTCAAACTTGGGCGCATTGTCATTCACATCCGTGACACGTATGGTTAGCTAAAGAGATGGGGGAAATAGAGAGATGAAATTGTTGTTTTGTTAAGGGGGAAGAAGGAGCTTTTGTCAAATCTTACCTCGACGGATGTGGAGAAACCGCCGGAATCCTCGGTAGCTGTCACAATCAGTGAGTAAACGTGCGGTTGTCGCAGGTCCTCAAAGTCCAGCTCCTTGGCCAGTTTGACAATGCCCGACGAGGGTCCAATATTGAAAGTGCCAGCTCCCTGTCCCTGTGCCTTCAATGTATAGCGTATTTCACGGTCTGCAAAGGACTTGGCCTTAACCGAAATAATGCTGCAAGCAGAAACAGAGAGAGAGAGAATGTGAGTGAGTGAAGCTGACAGCTAGCAGGTTGTGTTGTGGTTGCGGCTCAATTTGTGGTAGGGGCTAAGAGAGTTGTCATCATGTGGCGGATATGTAAAATGCATGCATACATTACGAGAGAGAGAGAGACTGCGAGAGTGACCAAGTTGGCTCTGGCTTTGGCTTTTCATCTGTCACTCGCTCGACTGCCTTTTGACAGTTGTTTTCCTATTGGAATTTCAATGAGCCCGAAAACATCACATTGTCACGCTCTAATTCGCATAACATTTATTGGCATTTGGCCATTGGCATAACACACACACAAGAGAATTTCGATGACTACTTTTAACTTTACTTACTCGGAGTCCTTTTTCTGATTCTCTGGTATCTCAGCTTCATAGCTAGGCATATAGAACTGCGGCGCTCGTTTGCCGCCCACAATCGACAGACGCTCCTCGGGCGTGCTCTGGAACCGTCGATCGTCCACCTTGCCATTCTGATCCTCTGCTTTTACATACAGCACATATTCCATGTCCAGCTGGAAGAGATCTGTGCCCCGAGTACGCACCACACCGGATCGCTCATCGACCTCAAAGCGTCCCCCTGTGCGATCGCGCACAATAAAATAATGTATATTGTGATCGGTGTCGGGATCGCGTGCTTGCAACGTGAACACTGGCGTATTGGGTGGCGCATTCAGTTGGACCACAGCTTGCATAGGGAGGGGACGATTGATGAAGTAGGGCGGCTCATCGTTCACATCCTTCACCAGGATAATGACACGCTGGTTGTCCGTGTACTTGATGCCAGCTGCAAATGAATGGAGAGAAAGAGAAATTTTAGTTTTTCTGTTGTCGAATTTTGTGCACTTTTTGTTTGTCTTTTGCCCATGCATATACTTTTAGCAGCAACTGTGTGTCGGTGTCGATGTCTGTGTGGCATACCCCCGAAAAAAAAGTTTGCCATTGTTATTACAACTAATGGATAGTTGGTTAGGCACTCAGCCCACGCTTACAACTGCCACTGGCAGGGCGTGTAATTTAAAGCGCTCGAATTTCACTTAAGCCATTCAAATGCAATGAGCTGGAAAAGCAGTCCAAGGCAAATGTGTTGCATGTGTTGCAAGCACTCAATGTTTAAGAAGAGGAGTGTTCTGCATATCTATTCTATCAAGCATTTGCATTCTACATTACAGTATTGCTTAAAGTTCTGCAGTCTTAAGTATTCTTTTTTGTATACAATTTAATTAACTAAACTTTTTCAATTGGATTGAAATTTTGATGAATATTCATTTAACTTAAGATACTTTTTAGCTGTCATCAATCGATTAGTTTCTCTTTTATTTTATATAAATTATTATTTTACTAAAATGTTTCCAATAAATAAATTATAATTTGAACAACACATCAGATATCTTAACGAAAAATGAACAAATTTTGAAATTTTCAATAAAGAAAATCTTTTATTTAATACTCTATTTATTTATTTTATTATATTAGTTAAAATATCATTCATTTTATTTTTAAAATGTCTGATCTTCAATTTTAATACTCTATTATTTTTATCTACTCTCTCTTTGCTGCCCTTATAAGTATGCTATGCTTTTTGACAAGCCATTCAAATTGTTTGGAACTTTCTGAATTTTAACAAATTAATATTTAGAACTTCTACCCTTAATAATTAACTAAGATTGATATCATTTCACTTGTCTGCATTCTTTTTTTCCAACTAAAGAAATCGTTTTCGATACATGCGCTAAATGGCTGAAAAGGTTGCAAAATGTTCAACTAAAATTCGCTGGAATTTCTTAAAAAAAAATGGGCGAAAAAGTACAGAAAAAATAAACTTGAAGAAGAAAATCAATAAAACAGCCGCCCGGCAGCAACAGAATAAATACAAAAAACAGAAAAAAATAGGGGAGCGAGAAAAAGAAAAATAATGCAGGGGTCGCCTTTTGCTACCTTTTGCGAGAAATGTCTGCAGCGGAAAATACCAATCATGTTGTTGTCGTTGCTGTTGGTTAGCGCAAACAGCACAAGCTAAGCAACAACAGCAACAACAAAGCAACAACAACAACAACAGCAATAGAAACGACAAACAACAACAACAAGCAGTGTGGCAGCCCTACAAAAGGTCCAAAAAGGAACCCCAATGATGACTCTGGCGCATATTAGACGCGCGTGTGTTGCTCACAAGTGTGTGTGTGTGTGTGTGTTTGTGTGGGTGAAGTGGCCCTGTGTGTGTGTGTGTGTGTGTTTAGAGTGTAGTGGTAGACAAATAAGACAGACGATTTACTTGCCCCTTGCCCCTCTCTGTGCACCATGAACTAAGTACAAAGGCGTACGAAATTCGAGCGCGATAAAAGGCAAAAAATAAAAAAGAGAGAGAAAAAATGTATTCGAGGGCAGCAACTGGATTGCGGGGCGAGGGAATAAGATGAGGAGAGAAGCATGTGTAATTTCTCAAGTGCAGCAAAGTGAATTGTAAACAGGCTGCACAAGCATTCCCCCCACCACTTACTTTTCGCTCTGTTTCAAGCCACCGCCTTTAAGCAAATATCACGCTAAAGACAAAGAGTCTGAGCCAAAGACTGCCAAAATTATATATACATATATATGTATATATATATATACTTTGCTGCTGTTCAACAGATTGCACAAAAATGCAACAAACTTTGGCAGGCAACCCCCAAAGACAGAGAGAAACAGAGAGAGAAGAATGCACTCACTCTCTTTCTCTCTCACTCTCTTGAGGACGTCTTGCTAACTTTCTTTACAATTTTGCACAAGTTTTTGTTATTTGCCAGCTTTGGCATTGTTTGTAACGCTATTCTATGGCTTATTGTGGCAAGCGTGCTTCAGGTAAAGTTGAAATTTAAATAACACGAAATGCATAAATGAAAGCCTGTCGCGTCCCACGTCGCGAAAGAAAGATAGGGAGATAGAGAGCGAGCGTGCACAACATTGTGCATTGAGGCATGCCACAAAGCAGCAGCAGCAGCAACAGCAGCCAGCAGCCAACATGGCGGATTTCCGTGGTGACAATGCTTACGACGATGTACATAGGAAGCAAAACGAAGCGAAACGAAACGGTAGAAAAAATTTAAAATCTCACAAGCAAAATGCTAAAATAAATAGCCATTTTGCCATTGTTTTTACCTCTACCCACATATCCCTCCAAACAAGAAAAGTGCAAAAGATTTGCTACGGCTTAAATGCTAAAATCGACTTGGCAACAAACCATGCATTTTATTTCATTTGGTTTCATTTTTGCCTCTTTTCAGGCAGCGTAGTACTATTAGTAATGCATTAGAGCGAATGCCAAATATTTCAGAAGTTTCCGGCTGGAAAAGCCTAACAAGAAATATTTCCAAATATATTGCGCAAAACTGTGACACAATTTGTCAACGCTGCTCTTAATAAAACTTTGAAACTTTGTATTTAACTCTTTTAGATAGAAACGAGTACAAAACAAATTAAAATTAAAATTAAAAAACATGTTTACCCATTAAAAACGAAATAGTGCGGTATTAATTTAAAAATATACCAAATTACTATACCGGAAAAATACTAAAACGTACCTAAGGCTATATTTGGTATATTTTTATAGCACAAAATTTGAAATATACGACATAATATTAAAATATACTAGAACGTCAGCCAATCTCTGAATCCCCATTTATTATAATCTCGGGTATAACATTTTTAAGACAAATAAATAGCAGTTTCATAATAAATTCATGTATTACAATTATAAAAAAAAAAAAATAAATAGATTTGGTTTTAATTAAAAATCCTTAAAGAAACAACACGTTAAAAATAAATTAATTTAGTTGAACCTCAAAAAAAGGAGATAAATCCGTAAAAAAAACATTTTTTTCGTAAGGCTTTAAACCAATTGAAAGTAAAAAGTTTTTGTTCTTAAGCTCAGCTTTTATGAAATAGTTAAAATGGCAAATGAATGTGAAAATTCTTTGAATGTATTAAAAGTGAGCAAAACAAAAAAAAAAAAAAATAAAAATATGAAGAACAAAATAATTCAGCACTCTGCAGTTTGTTTTATGCACATTTATCAAGCAAACTTCGAGCTTCAGTGAAAGGCAGACAAGTGTTACATATGTAGAAATCTAACTGATTTATGTTGCGCTATTAGCTGCTTTGTATTTTGTAAAATACTTTCCCTTGCATGCTGCCAACTATCATCAGTTTTTCCCCGCCCACACACACACACACGTACAGAAAAGTGAGAAGGAAAGTTGTGTTGGGTTTGGCAAGATGACATCACATTACGAGACCATTAAAATAAATTTATAAAACGTAGAACATAAATAAATTTCGCTTACGTTGCACGTAACACAACTTTCAGTTGTCAATTTTCCCTAACAAATTCAATTTTTATGCGCATCAATTTAGCACAGAGATTCAAGGCAGCAGAAGGAGAAGTAGAAGTAGATGGACCCCCCATCATGTACGAGAGAAAAAGATGTCGTTGTATCAAGACACTCATGAGAGTTATTCCTGCCAGCTTCTGCTTCTTCTTTTGAGTGCCCGCCCATTGCGAAACTTCCGCGCCAAACGTTGCCAAGTTCCACACATATAGTCTCTATATATGTATATTCTGCGTAAAAAATATGAGGAAGCAGTGCTGTGTGTGTGTGTGTGTGTGTGTGTGTGGAAGTGGAACTTGAAGCTGGCACCCACTTAAAGCTGAGAGAGCAGCCAGCCAAGCAGCCACCCTAAGCGACAAACTCTCGTGCCCTTGTCTGAGAAGGACTTAGCCTTAGCTGCGTCGGCTTCCACACAGTACACTCTCTGATGCCTGATGCTCTGCTCAGCATCATCTTACGCTCAGCACACTTTACACTTTACTTCAGTCTCACATCAGTCCACAGAGTTCGTGTGGTCCGCCGTGTGGTCCACAGTGGCTGGTTTCCACTTAATCCATTGAAACAATAAGCAGCTTTGTTTGTCTACCCACGATGCTGTCGTGGCTTTAGGCTTTTGCGATTTCTTTTCATGCCTTTCTCCCGCTTCTCTTTCATTCTCCCCGTATGTAACCCAACACGGAGATCAACCAGACAGCGAAATAAAAAACACACTCTCTTTTTGGGCAGAGTCTTTCGGTTTCATTGTTGTCTCAAAACGTCGAGCTGAAGTGCAAAGTAAATGCAAGACAAAGACTGGCGCCTTTCCGGGTTCGCCGTCGCTTGTCGTGTTGCATGTTGCAAGCAAGTTCGTGATGCTAACCCCTAAGCAACTGCATACAGTCTCAGCTTGACTTGGCTTATGATGACAATGGCTTTGAATGGCTGTGAAAGCTTGTCCCTCGGTGGTGATAACCAGAGCATTAAAACTCATGCTCTTGCCTGCCTGCCCCATGTTGCATGGCTTTGACTTTTTAAGAGTCTAAGATGCACTGAGATGCTTTCTGCGTGCAACTGTCACTTAATGCATGTGGTAATTTTTGATAAGAAATGTGATACAATAGCGAATCAGTTTAACGACACTATCCCAAGAGTCACTTCTAAACCATAATAAACAAGTTAAACGAGCAATTAAAGTGGATTTGCTTTTAAAGCTGTTTCAAGCAAACAGTTTAAAATGCGACACAAAACTGTGCTCATTAATTGGTTGAGCCTGGGGCAAAATCTATAAGATAAGCAGAGATGATTGAAAGACATATAAAATGCCAAAAGCTGTTCAATTAGTGGAGATTCACGTTTTAATTGTTAATCAATCAGATGAGCTAATACTGCCTAATACGTGAATTTGCTTTTAAAACCGTATTCTTAGTGTGAATACGACAAGAGCATTAATTTAAAGAACCAAATCAACAAATAGTTTATAGATAAGTGGAGGGCTATAAAAAAATCTTCAGATTATCAGCAAAAAAATATATTATAGTGAAAAGTTTTAACAGTAAGAACTAAAAAGCTCATTCGACAAAAACAAAATTAAAGTTTCAATAAGAGAAAACAGTGTGATATTATTCTTAAAATATACCAAATAATAAACCAAGTTGAACAAAAACTTAAACTCTTTATTCACCCTTAAACATTTAATATTCAATTGACATCAAAGTCACGTCAAATCACGCTAATTCTGTAAATATTAATGCAGCAGCTGCTCAAGTTTTTCCATTTGATTGGACTGCATTCAAAGTAATGTCTGCAACAAATTATTGCGGCAATAAAATAAGAAGAATCAAGAAGTAGTTGCTTGAAGTAGAATTGCAACATTTATGTCATCATCATTTGATTGTTACTTTTCCGCAATTTAACGGCAACTTAACCTTTGTCCTCACAGCACAAAAAAAAAAGTGATTGCAAGATAGTGAAATAGAGGAAACGAGAAATGGTTGCAAAGACTTTATTGATGCCACATGCCACTCCCCTTACCCCATCCTCTCCCTTGCTAAGCATTGACACTTCATTTGAGCTCCCCTTCGTGGTGGCAAGGTAGCAAAGTCGTCGCCATATTAAGTATAAGGGTGCCACAATGTGGTTCATATTTTCTTTTTGCTCTTTGCTTGATTAAAATGCAGTCAAGTCGAAACTTTTTCTCTCCACTCTCTCGTTCTGACATTTCAGTTGCGTTTTTTTTTCGGTTAAAGTTCCAAATGAATTTCCTTGGATTTTCATTCATTTTTCTTGGCATTGTTGTTGTTGTTGTTGTTGTTTTGGGTTATTGCCTTGTGGGTTCGGTTTATGCCAGCGATAAATACGAGGGCAAGGAAATAAGAGCACAATACTGCAGGTAGTTTTGCTGCCGGATTTTATGGCTCCCCGTAATATTTGCGTTATGGGTTTGATGGATATTTTCCCTTTTCTTTTCTTTCTCGCTCAGTTTTGCTCGTTTTCATTCCTTGCCATTCATTTGCTCTCCTCGTTTTCCTTTCTTTTTCTTTTTTTATTTTTATTTTTTTGATGGCATGCCTTTAATGAAGCTGCCAACAACAACAACAATGAGAACAAAAAAGAGGAAAGCATTGTGCGTGTGTGGCGTAGCTAAAGCTAAAGTCAAATATTGAACTTATTGATGAAGTAGTCAAGAGGGCGTGCAAGATGTGAAATCACTGGGGGATTTGTGCCCAGCCACTTTGTTCGAATCTTGACAGAGATTATGCTGGGGAGCAAGTTGTAGTCTAATAAATAGTACACAGCAGAGCAATAATGTTATTTTTCACATTTTTGTTTACGAAACTCTCAGAAATAGTTCGACAAATAATTGATTAGTTCATGAACTAATATTTGTCGAAATAGCAAAGCAAAACTTATTAATTTCGAGAACACATAAAAATGAACAACAATACGTAACGAAATATTTATGAAAGTAATAATAAAGTTTACTATTAAAAATATTTATATATTAATTCACTTCACGAACGACAAATATAAGGTGAGCCAGGAAAGTAAAACTTATTATTTTGTAGAACAAATAAAAATCAACAACACTCTTGAATAAAATATCAATAAAAGTAACAAAGTAAATAGAATGAAAAATTAATTAACTTAAGTTCGCATAAACTTTTAATTTACGATCAAAAGCATAAAATACATATTTTTACCTATTTACGAAGGATATTTAAATCTGTTCTGTCGAGTGTGCTCGACTGAGATACCCACTACCAATTTTTTATACAAAAAAAGAATACACCAAAAAATACTACATATACCGAATGATATATTTGGTATATTCATATAGTACCACATTGAAAATATACCAAAGTGTAAATATATACTAAACTGTAAAAATACGCCATTTATGAAAAATATACCAGATTGATATGTACTACATTCAAAATATACCACAGAGTATAAAATATACCGGATTGTCATCATTAAAAATATACCATACAGTACCTAATATACTAGATTGTCAAACACAGCAGCTAAGTTCTATTTACTTTCCAAAATATAATATTAAATTATTAATTCAGTTGAATATCAAAATACGTGATGAACAACAAAACAAACCCCAAATCATAAAATATGTATCATAATATTATTGTATTCCAATAATGAATTCCATTTGGCTTCTCAAATCTTAGAATTTAGTAGTCAACCGCATAAAATACATGTTTAATTTACTTTCACAAATATTTAAATATTTATGCCTAATTCAGTGGAATAACAAAACAAATGGGCAATATTTCACACCTCATTTTGGCCGCATTTGTCGACTAGATCATTTAGGCCCGAGTTGTGAAACAGGTTTAAACTGGTTGTCTGGACTAATGAAAACATTTGACAGCATTAAAAATTTGTCATTGCAAATCAGCAGCTTCCACATGCCGCTTGCTGCTTGCCGCATGCCACATGCCACATATATCCGGCATAAGCTGGCATGTAACTCAGGCTCAAATTGCGACAACTATATAAGCATATGTATGATATGTATATATGTGTGAGTATCTTCTGTGTGTGTATGTTGTGTGTAACACAGCGTGCAGTCCTCAGTTTGAGTTGCCGTTTATTGAGTCACTTAACTGCAACGCAAATGAGTTAACACCTAGCGAAAAGGTAGCGCTTGTTGCCCCAAGGCAGCAGCAGCAGCAGCAGTATCAGCAGCGACTGTTTCGCTTCGCTGAATGAATGCAAAATTATGCGACAGCTCAGGCACAAAAACGGAGTCTCTGTGTGTGTGTGTGTGCGTCTGTTGCAACATCCAACGTGAACGCAGATGGAGACGTGTCGTTTGGCTGCGTCTGCTTATCTCCCTTGCCACGCCTTGCCGCATGTCAAGGCAGCAGCAAATTGGCAGTTTCAGATAAAGATAATATTATGGTTGCTGCCGTCGATGCTGTTGCTGTTGGTGTTGCTGCCATAAAGACATTTACTTTAGTAGGTGTCACATTTCTCTGCCTCTCTTTATCGCTGGTTGCCTCTTCCACTCTTTGCTCTGACAAATAAAGCTCGCAATTTAAAACGTTCAACGCGCTTGAGCATTTTGAGCAGCTCTTTAGCCGCTGATGTTGCCACATTGACGGCAACCACCTCCAAGCCTAGACCCCAGACATAAACCATAAGCTTGGCCCATCACACCAGCCAGTCTATTTAATTGCCAATTTCAGTAGAATGAAGAAAGGAAAAAAAAAACGCAAAGCCAAATAAAAAAAAAAAAAAATCGTAATTGAGAAAAAGAAAAATAGCAGCAAAAATTGCCAACATTAATAAATTAATTAGCACACAGCACGGCAACAACTCTTAGTTGCTCAACCGAGCGAAGACTCAATTAAAATTTACGCAGAAAACTCTAGAAGCCTTCTCGCTTCTTCTTCTTCTTCTTCGTCATCTTCATCATCACCCCCACCAAAAAAAAGGCCATAAGGCCATTAGCTGTGTCAGGGCAAGTGCAGGACAACACAGAGAGCAGATAGCAAATAGTCGCTGTAGCGAACTTTGGTGTGAGTGAAAATGCTACAAAGTTAATATGCTCTAAATGGCAATTGAGAAAGTAAATAGACTTTGCAGCTTCTACACCAATATAGGAATCTATATGCAATGCCAGAGACTATTATATTTGATGTATGTGGAGAGCGCAAAGGAAGTTAATTTAGAAATTATTTATTAAACATGTTCAATTTAAAATATATATTTCACTTAATTCATTTTAAAATTACTAATATAAAAAATGAATAAAAATACCTAATTTATTTAATCTCTATTAATAATGTCTTGATTTTTCATTAAATCTCAAAGTTTTCTAATGAAATAAAATGTTCAAAAGATCTATTATCTTTGTGTGTATTTATTTATTAATTTTAAGTTTATAGTTGTTGTAGTTTTATAACTTATTTTGTTTCTCGAACTATTTCAACTCTAACAATGATTACTTAGTTATTTTTTCTTTACTTAATCTGCTTTTCAGCTTCATCCTGCTTTAACTGCGATTAGATGTGTGTCATTAAAAAGAAGGCAGTTTGTAACGGCTTTAATGCTGTTTAAAGTGTCATAATAAAGCCTGATTCGAAGCTACCTGACTGCCTCGGCGATTGGGCCAAGTTTGCATAAATGCGGCGAGGAGCAAAACAGCTGCTGGGCTCTGGGCTCGATGCGAAGTGAAATTGCGCACATGGCAGACATTAAGCGAAAATTAATGAAATTTTCTGCACGCAGAAGGTGGAACTAGACGTAGTCGCAGTCGCTTCCACAGCCTCTGGATTCTTGGGAGGGAGCCTAGTGCTTTATCTGGCTTGCGTTTGGCTGTTATCCTGCCATCAGCCATGAGCCTGATTGAGTTTGATGGCGATTGTGTGCTGCAGTAGCAGCAGCCGAAGCAGCAGCAACTGCTATGACTTGATTGCAATTTTAGTGCCAAACACAGGGAGCGAGAGATGACTCGACTAGATGGGGGACAGAACAGGAAAAGCTGGCGGGCACCTTGCATACCAATCAAACCCAAGGCAGCGGCAGATGAGTCAACCTGCGTTTACCACTCTCGACACTCGACTCTGGACTGACAGTCTTCAGTCATTAAAGCCCCTGGCATTGCCAAGGCACATTAGTTTCGTTTTTCATTTCCCCATTTTTTTTTCCTTTTGCTCTCTGATTGATGAGCCAGTGCTTTATGTGGAGCTAAAGCTAGAAAAATGCTGAAGAGAGAGAGAGAGAGCAAACAGCACTTTGGCAAATGCAATCAAACGAGTTGCTTTAAGTTGTTCAGTTCAAAAAGTTAAAAGTTCATAAATTTTCTGTTTGTATGACCCTGGAAAACGCATTGAACTAGAAAAGTCTCTGATAAACATTGCGAAATTGCTGAATTGCTGCTGCCATACTGAGACTGTGAATTGACTCTTGAAATGCACTTAATTAATGGCCAGCCAAAGCTAGTCAAGTGTACACTTGTATTAGCTGTTTGTTTAAATGTGATTTATGCACCAAAAGACTGCGCAAAATATAATTCAAGTTTAGGCTGCAAATATTTATTAAGCCGAGAATTTAACTAGTTCCAATTTGTGTAGTTTGACATGTTTTATATGTTTTATAAAATAATGTAGAATAAGTGTTGATAGTAGAGTATTCTACTTTTTAATTATATTTTATAAAATAACAAAGAATAAATCGTGATAGATTGGGCTTCAAATATTTGCTCAGTAAAGAATTTAACTAATTCAAATTTGACAGCATAATTTGTTAGTCTATTATTTATGTTTATGTTTTATAAAATAATGTAGAATTTGACTTTGCTAGTTAAAGAACAGAGCCTTCTTTACTGCCTTCGTTGAATACAATTTTATGAAATTAATTTTGCCAACTCATGAGCAAACACACACTTCAAATCACCCTTCAAGCTGTCGCCAAGAAGCACTTCATTATATCGCAGACTGCAGCATCATATTCATAGCTCAATCTCATATATGTGAATGAGTATGTATCAATTACTTTTTCACAAGCGCTCTCGCTGTCCCATAAATCAGTCTCTGAACTTTATGCGTTTGCCACTTGAGCAAACGCTACACAAAAATCTCACCCCCAAGGAAGAACGCGCAAAGAATTATTGTTAATGTCGCATTTAATATGCATTTTTATGCCATCAGCTTACCAATAATAATCGCAATAAGTAGTCATAAGAATATATACATGAAATGCAGCCCCTAGCTTTTGTGCTCTCTCTCTATCTCTATCTCTTTCTTGTTCTCTTCTCCCACTTGGTAATCATTTCGTAAGCCCTGAAATGTATGCTATGAAAATTTGTAGAACGTGCTTGTCTATTTCAAGTGGTTTTCTTGGCTGCTTCTGCTGTTGATGCTGATTTAAGTCTCGCATGTTGCGCATACAAAGAGGAAAGACCACAAAAAAAACAAAAAATTCACACTCTGCCACGCCTCTACGCACAATAGGCGTAAAGATTGTGTAAATTAAGAGCGTAAATATTTCGGGGAAATGTTGAAAATGTTTAACACACAACACAGTCCAAGAAATGCCTCATTTGGCACATTAAGCCATGTAAATGAAGCTTGTTGTTTCGGTTGTTCATGTTGTTGTTGTTGTTGTTGCTGCTGCTGACACGCACTTTCCATTCAATAAAGTTAAAACCACACAATGGTGCAGCAATTTACACGCTTCGACCAGTTGGCATGTTGTCATTAAAGGACCCCAAACACTATCAGAGTTTTTTGTTTTTTTGCTTGTTGTTACTGCAGCTGTTCGTTGTTGTTTTGTGATGGAGCAGGCAAATGCACAGCAGCTCCAAAAGCGCGAACATTTTGCATTTTAATGAGTAAACGTTGAATATCCCCCATCGCGCTTTCCACATGGCATTCAACACACACAGCACCGCATCGTCGAGTGGTTTGAGTCACCAGGGAAGCAAGGTGAGGGGCAGAGATGCAATTCCCAATGTGAACAAACGCTGCATGTGCAAAGTGAGATTGGCCAGAGAGTGAGAGAGAAAGTGGAGAGCACACAGCATGTTGGCGCTGCAAATACAAATTTTAACCAAAGCCCTGGCCATTTTTTTGGTGGGTGTAAAACTTTTTTTTTTTGTTTTTTTTGGCCATAAAAACCTCTCGAACAATTTGTATTTGCGTTGTGAAAACAAAATGGCAAACTGGTTCGGGTTCTCATTGGTCTGGGTCTTGGTCTCGGTCAGCCTTGCAGTTGAATTGCCCACCTGCTGTTTGATTTGTGTCCTCTGCGTTCCTCCGTTCGGTTCAGTTCAGTTCTATGTTCTTTGCGCAACACTCGTAAAAAGCATTGCCGTGTTTTTATTTTCATTTCACCATTTGACCACACGGCAATAAATATTAACTAAATAGACAAAACGATTACAAAAACTTTTTTTTTGCTAAATATTGCGCTGTGACTTTTTCTGTTCAGCTCGATAGAAAAAAACTTTGTGTAAATGTTTACTGATTAAGAGCTTAAATGTTTGCATTTAATATCCTATCCGACGCTTAATGCCACAGCTCAGCTGTAATTATCAAAGTTGTCAGCATATTTTAGCATATTCACAAATAATTAATTCAATGATTGAGCCATAAAAGCGAACAGTTTGAGCTTTAATTTTCACTTGATGTGTTTACGGATGTGTGACAATAATTAGAATTCATTAAATTGACTTTTGTAAAGAATTTGTTGTAACTGGGAATAAAAAGGAAATGAAGCTATACAATTTAAATACCCGCTACGGATAGAGGAGGAGGTTATTCAGGAAATATAGAAGAAAGCATTTCCTGATCAGCGTCAACAGCGTCGAGACAATAAAGCAATGTCCTTCCGTCTGACACCAATAAATTGTGTCTGCCATTGTGTCTTAGCTGCTTTGGTGGACAATCTGGTATATTTTAATAATGAATGGTATATTTCGAATACTGGGTAATCCAGTATATTAGTTACACTTTGTTATATTTTAAATTTACTACTTTATCAATATACTAAATATAGCTCATGGTATATCTTAGTATTTTTATACTATATTATTCAGTATATTTTATGAGACAATCTAGTATATTAGTTAAACTTTGCTGTATTTTAATTTCACTACTTTATCAATATACTAAATATAGCCCTTGGTATATTTTAGTATTTTATACTGTATTATTAAGTATATTTTATAAGACAATCTAGTATATAAGTTACACTTTGCTACATTTTAAATGTACTAATTTATCAATATACTAAATTTAGCCCATGATATATTTTAGTATTTTATATTATATTATTTAGTATATTTTATAAGACAATCTAGTATATTTTATTATTTTATCACTATATTAAATATAACCCATGGTATATTTTAGTATTTTTGTGCTATTCAGTATATTATAGAAATAATACCACACTGTTTTGCTCTTATTCATAATGAGTACTCGACTGTACTTTTCTTAATTGTTTAAAGGATGAACAAAGCCTGGCTCATTACATTGAGCAAATAAAACGATTTCTTTTGTCAGCGGGCACAACATAAAATACATTTTACTTTTAATTAATGAACATTTAAATTGCATTTTTCGTTCCACACTTATTTGCAGACATTAATCGCACATAAAAATATATTATTGACACATTATAAAAATTAATTACAGTTTGTAATTGAATTCACATGCAATATTTGCGAATTCTTGTGCGTTCTTAATGCGTATTTCTGAACGAGTTAAAGGATCGATAAATGCTAGAAAATATATATTTTTAGTTGAGTGCCGAAAAATGAGGCCAAGTGTAACACACAGGCATTTGCATGCCACTAATTTGATCACGCGTATGACACAAATCAAATTCAAATCATATTCAAAATCAAAATCAAAATCAAAATCAAATTCATTGACATGTGAAATTTCATGGATCAAGTGGCACAAGAGCCACGCACATTTATTGCTGTTGCAGCAGCTCAAATCAAGTGTAAAGACGCCAAGCGTTGGCGTTGGTTAACTTCTCGCAGTCAGTGTGTATGCTGCTGATGGTGGTGATAAGTTCATTTGGCTCGTTGGCGTGCGCTGCTAATTAGACCATGACGTGTTGGCTAACAAACGACGTCCACACTCACACACACACACACACACACACAAATCACAGTGTAACAATTTACACACTGTGATAAATAACTGCCGCAAGTCGGAATACAACTCTTTCTTTTTCCTTTTCTTTTTTTTCTCCTTTTGCAATGCAAATCAACATGGCGAAAGCGTCGACTGGCCTTTGGCTATTCGCATGGCAGCGGCCTCGGGATTTCTGTTCTGTTCGTCTCTGCTCTGTCCGTGTGTTTGGCTTTGCCTGTTACGGTTTTATTGTAATAAACGCAATTTGTGCCATGAATTATTACTGCGGCGTTTGCCAAAACGGATGTGCGAGCGAAGGCAAAACAAATGGCAACAGCGCAACGACATCCTTTCTTCCCTGCAAGGATCTAACTCCAACTTAGGAAAGTTGCAACCGACGACGACGACAACGCGAAACTTTGCCTAACAAATTTTTGTTTTTTTTGTGTTAGCGCAACATTTATTTTCCAGAATTATTGATTTTTCCAACGCGAAGGCGTGGTCAGTGCCATTTATCAAAAATGGCAATTGAAAATTGGAGCTGATTTCGCCAGCTTGTTTGGCTGATTGACTGATTGATTGATTGACTGTTTGATTGGCATTTTGACAGCGTTTTATGTTAGAATGTGAATTTCATTTGCATATGTTACAACAAGGGAAAAACTGTCAATGCTGGTTTAGTTTTGTTTCAAGTAATTTTTACATAAAATATTAAAACATTTTAAAGCGAGTTCATAAAAATATTCAAGAATGAATGTAATTTAAAAAAAATGTGTATAAAATTTAATATAATTTAAAACAATATTAAATATATATTACATTTTATTTATATTTTATTTAATTTATTTTTTTTATTTTATTTATTTTCTTATTTTATATTTAAAAAAAAAATTTTTTTTATTTGTTATTTTTCTTTTACTATTTATTTTGAATTAAATTTTTTAATTTAACAACTGAAATTTAAATTATTTATATTTTGACACAAATACCATTGTTTAAAATTACATTCATTAAAAAATTAAATATTATTAATTTTTGTAAATTATAATAATTTTTACATTGTTTTTAAAAATGCAACTTTTTTTTGGGCTTTAAGTGCACAAAATTTGCCACAACAAATGCTAATTTTTGTATACAAATTCAATGCTGCGGCATTTACATGTTTAATTCATGGACACACAGAAATTAACAAACCAAATTGTAATTGAACTTTCGACATGTAAAACTAATTATAAAGTAGAATAAACATTTGGGCATCGATCAATTAGCATTCGACACATGCCGTAATTCATTATGCAAAACTACACAAAATGTTGTGAAAATATTTTTAAAATCCGAAATGCGTTGTGTGACAAACGGCAACAACAACAACAACAACAACAACAATGGCTTAATAAACCAGACAGCAAAAAAAAAAGAAACTGTCAACGGCATTTTGAAAAGCCACAAAACGAAGTTGCAACCGCAGAATAATCGGACCAGACACTTTTTGGACGCAGAGAGAGAACGAGCTCAAATAAAGCCTAAAGGCAACACAGACACAAAAGTCACACACACACATAAACATAAACATTCAAACACGCAGTTGGCAACAAAATGGCGCCCTTTACTCTGTGTGTGTTTGGTTGCCATGGCAGCCGTCGCGTCGGATGAAGCAGCTGCCTCCGAAACATGAAAAATAGAGATGACAAAAATACAGAAGAAGCATTCGAGTTTGGCCAAAATGGCCGACGAATGTGCAATGGCAAATAACAAACACACACTCACACACACACACAAAATGGCCAAGAACGAAAGCGAGAAAATACTCGTAAATAATGGCAACACACAATTTTGTGCAGTCAAAACAGGAAACGCAACGCATAAGCGAGAGCAAAACTAAACGACAAATGTAATAATAACACAAAGTCGTCTACAGACAAGCAACCCTTGGCCAAAAACAGCAACAGCAACAGCAAACAGCAATAGCAACATTAACTTATGTGTAGATAAATACTTTATATAGCAAAAACTTGAATCACTTTTTGTCTCGTTGTTGTTGTTGTTGTTGGGCGAGTAGACAAAAATCAACAGAGCGTAAAATTTGCTGAGCTTTGACTTTTTTTTGGCTGTCAACAGTTTTGTTGGCCATTGTTGTCAAAACTTTTTGTTGCTATTGCTTTCATGCCAAACATCAGCTGATTATAATTCATAATGGCCGGTTGGTTGTGACGACGACAAAAGTTCATAAAATTCAAGTAGACTTTAAGCGAACTTTTGTCGATAATTTTCGCATAAATCAAACAAAATTTCGCAAGCTGCTTTTTTGCTTCAACTAATTTGAATAGCCTTTATTTTTTAGTGTAATATAACGTTTTATTGAGGTTATTTACGTCAAATCAGTCATGTGATGAGTTGCCAAAGAGTAAGCCATAAAAAAAGTTACTTTTATGCATTTAAAAATATTTCAAAAAAATATGAGTTCAGTTTAGTATTTTCATCTCCTATCAATTGAATTTTATTACTTTCAAATTGATAGTTTCAAGTGAATTTTATAGTACTATTTCGCACTGTATTTTTAAGCTCAATTTCTGGTCAACAAAACGTATTCCAAAAACCAACCCGAACTCGAGTTTCAAATACACATTTTTCTATTTCTAAACAAATTGTATCCAAAATTTGTTGCTAAATTTTTTTAAGTGGCTTGCAACAGTTTTCTGCACAGCATGAGGTAGTTGGTTGTTTGTGGCAGATTTGCAATAGACAAAACTGAACACAACAAGCCGAAAAAGAGAGCAATTGAATTGATATTTTATGTTGCATACTTTGCAGCGCTTGAAAAGATTAGTGAGAACATTTTGAAGCTATCATTTGATAGCATTTATTTGCTCTTGTTTCGGATGAAGAGATGAAACATTTGCTGGCTCGTGTTTCTCAAAACAATACGAAATATGTAATTGAATACCAATACAAAAAAAATTTGGTATACAAGAAGAAAAACAAAAGCAGTCTGCAAACAAGCTTGAGTAATTTTATTTGATGCCATTTTCGTGTCTCGCAAAATGTTGTTGCCATTTATTTATAGTCATCGATTTGCATAATAGGTTTGACAAGTGGAAGAATGAAATTTATTAATTGTGTAAATTGGCAAATGAGAATGCGCTTTCTAAGCACTGTTTGCTTATCTGTTTAAATGCCCATTTGAAGTGTAGCCTCGGAATCTGTGTCAGTGAAACCGCATGACAAACAAATTTAAATGCAATTCCAATTAGAATTATGACAACAACCGCAAACGCACACACACACAGACACACACACACACACACACAGATGTACACACATACAAGCACGCAAACACGTACGCATAACCAAGAATCGTTAACAATCAAATTGAGTGTCAAAACGTTTTTGGCCAAAAAAGCGATTTGCATTTTTAATTTGGGTTAAGATTGCGCGCACATAACCTACACAGACTGGATGTGTGAGTGTGTGTGTGTGTACTTATGTGTATGTGTGACAAGCCTGTCAAAAGGTAAAACTCAATCGGCGAGCTAAATCCGAGCAACAACAGCAGCTGTGTGACACACTTGTTGTTCTTGTGTGTTTCGGCCATTGTTTTTGCAAGCATGTGTGAGTGTGTTTGGCTGCCTTGAAAGGTTACACACACACTCATACTTAAGGGTGCAAGAAAGAGAGAAAGAGAGAGAGAGAGATAGCTTGTGTGTGTGCGTACAATACATTTTATGTAGCGTAAACTAAAACTTGCTAAATATTCACCATGCTCAACTGTCACATTGAAAAACTCGCAGCTTCCCTCCTCACTCCTCACTCCCCACTTCACACACGCCCTCTCTCGCCTGCCTCTCCCTGCTCCCCTCTTCGTTTACCATATAGAAAATTTATGTCGCGAAACTTTTGCTACGCGATTTCTTCAGCATTTCGTTGCTGTAGCTCTTCAAAATTTAGGCCAAAACACTTTGAAGCCCAGAAGAGCATCGCATCTCCCTATCTCTCTCTTTCTCTCCCCCCTCATAACTGTCTCTTTCTTGTATGTATTCGAGGTCGGGGCTGTGGCAACGGCTGCTGAACCAGAACCAGAGAACTAAGCAAAACATCAGCATGAAATATGCCATAAATGATATTTACCCTCATGTCTCTTCTACTTGTTGTTGTTTTTGTTGTTGTTGTTGTTGAAACTCTGCTTGAGTTGAGTTCTAGTCCAAACATGTGCTTAATAATTTACACAGACACAGTTTGGAAATTCATCAGAATATGAATTTGAAATGGCCCGAAAACTAACACACAGCACAGATCAAATAAACTAAGTTTTCCGAGATAGAGAGACACATTTGATGTGTGCAGCATTTGCTCTCAACGTTTTATATCAAATGTTAAAATAAATAGCATAAACATAAAGATATGTGGAGTAGAAACTTTACAAATAAATGTTGAAAATGTTTACCAATTTATTAGTGAAGTTCGAGTAGTTTTATTCATACTAAAATATCTTTTCTCCTTAATATTTGAAAAGTGATTTTATATAATTCTAAAGTAAGAAAGAAAGAAAGTACTATGAAAATAATCAGCATCTCAGAAAATAAATCAGCAATACTTTATTTTTGTTCTTCAAAATGCAAATTAAAACAAGTGAAAAAAATATACTAAAATAAAATACCAAAAATACTAAAATATACCAATTACAATATGCGCAAGAATGTCATCAGGAAAATAACACAAGTCAGAAAAAAATATACCGAATTAAAATACCAAAAATCCTAAAATATACCAAATACAATATATACCAGCGTATCAGCGAAAGCACTCAGAACCCAATTGGAAAATAACACAAGTCAGAAAAATATACCAAATTAAAATACCAAAAATACTAAAATATACCGAAGGCTATATACAATTATTTTCTGGAAAATATCACAAGTCAAAAAAAAATTCCAAATGAAAATACCGAAAATACTAAAATATACCGAAGGTTATTTTTTGCCATATGCAATTAGTTCTTAAATAACTTTAAAAAATATCTAAACCTAAAAATCTTAAACACAATATACACATTCAGGGAACAGATATTGAATATTTCTTAACTCATTACGAAATTCGAAAACTTTTATATTAAATTGCAATTTCAAAATAAACAATGTCTTTATTATTTTACCTGGATTTAGGTAATTTATAAGTACACATTGTTTTAGTATCTTATAAATCCACATAGTCTTAGGCAGACATTTCAGCTCTAAACATTTTCAAGCAGGAATTTTCCAGGCAACCTCAAAGCACCCACACACATACACACACATATACACACACAACGACTGAAGACTTCTTGGAATTAAACCTTGAGGATTGTGTGTTAACAGACCTTGCTGCCAAGTTCTGCCACATGCATATAAATTATGCTAATTAATGCTTAATTGAGTTTGTTGTTTTGCCAGCAAAGCAGCAACAGTTAATCTAGCTGAAAGAGCTTCCACCTCCCCCCCGCCTAATGAAAACTTAGGGTGTGGTTTCTTCTGCAAGAATTTTAAGTTTTTAAGCAGCATTCATTTGCAAGTCGATGGCAGGACGAAGACTTCCCGCTTTACACGTAACTTCAATTTGCATTTTCATAATTTATCACATTCCACTTCAGTCTGGTTTTTCGCTTTCTTCATTTGCACAAAAGTTATGCTTAGTGTTGCATTCCATAGCTGGCAATCAAAATTAGCCATGCTGTTGCATGTTGCATGCTGAATGCTGCATGTTGCATGTTTCAACAGCTGCATTTTATGACGTATTATCTTCCCTCGAAGGCTTCTAGCAACTTTTGCGAGTGATATTAGTAGCTTGGGCATTAGTTTTCGCCTGAGCTTTCGTGTGTTGTGTGGTTACCCGCAGGAAAAAACAAAGAAAAAAACGAACACAAAGTTTTTATCGCCAGCTAAAGTTGCAGCTGTGCCTCCCGCAAGGAACAAACACACAACTCAATAGCCTGAAAGGACAGTAAAAAACAAGAAAAAGTTTCTTCCTTTTTTGGTTTTCCAATCTTTGAGTTTTGCGAGTGGCAGCAGCCACCTGCCACCTGCCACACACACACACACACACACACACGCCCTTTGCTGCATAACTTTACATTATCAACTATTCCGTTGCGCCCCCTTTTGTGATCCTTTTTAGCAACTGTGTCCTGTATATCCTGTTTGCTGTCGTTGTTGTTGTTGTTTTGCATGCGTGCAAGTTTTCATTTTTCATGCACTGCATAAATTTTCATGCCTTTTCCCTTTTCACATGACACAATAACAAAAGCAGACCCGTCTGCCTCCCTCTCCCGCTTTTCGTTTTCTTGTATACATCGTATATCACAGTAGCTATGTGAGTTGCATTAGTGACGGAATGCCAAACCTCTCGCTCTCTCTGTCTCTCTTTTCCCCACTTTCTCTCCCCTTTTGCCAAGGGGGGAATGAGGACTCTTTTCCGTCAGTCTCTGCATACATTTTTTTGTTGGTCTAAACAATGCGTTTGGCGAAATTTCTAAAACAAACACGCGCCATTCGAGTGGGCAACTCAATCAGTCAGTCACTCTCCATGCTGCAGGCAGCCTCCACCGCACTCCACTCTACCTTCTAGCTCTACCCGCACTCCAATTACCCTCCCCCTCATTACCACATTCTGTTCTGCAATCTGCAGCAAATCATGCGTTTGTTCGTTCGTTTCGTTTTCGCTTTGGGTTGGGTTTTCAATTCCAAGTTGGATCTGAGTTCTCGCTTCTAATTGTTATGAGCATTTTCCTGCTGGACTTTGGCACGCGTTTGCCTGAGCAACCCAACCCCTAAACTAGAATTGAGAGCGCGCTCTCTCTTACTCTCTTGGTTTTTATTGCGCCTGCTCAGCATTCCATTTCGTTTCGTTTTGTGTTTCACTTTCAGCGTTCCAACTGCAGCGCTCTCTGCGCTCTTTGTGTGTGTGCCTGTGTTTTCACCCTCTCTTGGTTTGCACCCCTCACTCTCTGGTGTGTGAATTGGCGTAGCATTTTAAATGAATGAAAAATATTGTCGTAAATTTCTTGTCCTTCGCTTCCCAGGAAAACCCTCCAACACAACGCCTACGCCAAGTGCAACGCATTGTTAAGTGTTTTAAGCTGCCTTTCTCTCGTTCTTTTTTTGTCCCCCCTCTTCTTAGTCGCATTTTTGTGAGTGTGTGTCTACTAAATGAATTATGTTTATCTGGCATTTGTGTCCTGGCGCACACAAGTGGCCCAACAGATTCTGTTTGTTTGTATTTTCTCGGTGCATTTGCTACATAAATTAACTCAAATTGCAGAGAGCAGCAACCGTAACAATCAGTTCTATATATGTATATTACATATTTGAGCATGATATTTGAGTAGACTACCAATTGAGAGTCGGTGAGCACCCATTGTGCATCCTTACCGATAAGGATAATGATTTTCGGGCATGTTGTTAAGCATCTTGTTGAAGTGTTCAAGTTGCAGCCAAACACTTGAATACTGCAGAATTTTCCGCATTCTGTATGGAAATTGTTCAACGAGTTTTAAGATTTTTTTCCTCTTTTTATTTCACACATGGATGGAAAATTTGAATTCGTTTAAAGAATAGTCTGTTAACTTTTAATATAATAAAATTCGAGTTTAAAAGGGGTTCTAACACGTTTGAAAACTTGAGAGTTTTGCGGAGAGGAAAATGTCAAAGAAATAAAATTGAATTATTCACTTTTGTTTGATATTTTAGAGCAAACAATTTTTAATAAGAAAAAGCTTTTAACATAAACTGTTTAAGTTGAAAATAGCAAATTAACTTGAACTCTTTATTGTACAAATATCTTTACCAATCTTCCAATAATATTTTCCAACGAACTTTTTGCATATATCATCGAAATATTCCCTTTTTAAATTAATCCCTTTTAATTGAAGAGTAATTAAACAAGTTTCAATATTCACTCATTATTATTTTTGGATTTTATTTCTTCAACTCGACTGCTTCAGTTGAAGCAATCAATACACATGTTCTAAGTGAAATATTCAGTGGAAATTCGCAACTCACAGCTCTTAAAATCCGACATTTTATATATAATTGATAAGTTCATTCTCCTCTCGAATGTGTCAAGCAAAAGAACAACACAATACAAAAGTTTAATGAAAATCGGCACTGAAAAGCGAATAAGAATGAAAATCTGCATTGTCAGAGAGAGACAGAAAGAATGCGACAAGCTGCAGTTGGATGTATGAATTTATGGAAATTGTTAATTGACTGACAGTTGAACAGCGCGTTTCGACTCCAGGCTAACCCCAAGCAAGCAAGCGGGCAGGCAAGCAAACCACAATCCCACTTAAGCATTGTTCCAGTCTGTGTAACAATTAGCGAATGCAACGCGGAAAACGCGGAAGGAAAATGGCGAAAATCCAGGCCGTAGTTGAGCTCGACTCAACTCAACTCCACTTGAAGTCATTTGTGCAACGAATCGAAAGAGACACAAGAGAAAGAGTTGAACAATTCATGAGGTTGCAAACCATTTTGTATCTACACAATTTTAGTTCAGACTCATTTTGGTCACTTTTGCCAAAAACAGGTAAGAACTGAGCTGGGACAATTGATTGGCTGACTGGACAAGGACTGCTCAGTTGTAGGTGCTGGCCATGTTTATGCTCATGTTGCTTCAATGCTTCAATATTTGCTTATTGAGCCACGCTTGAAATAACTAACAAAACACAATGACCAAAATGTCTAAAGAGTGTATGTGTGTGTGTGTGTGTGTGTGTGTGTGTGTGTTGACCAGGCAACCAGCCAACCAAAAACATGCTCTCAAGTCGCCTTCATCTTTTGCTTTGATTGTGCTTTGTACTTGATAGCGTAATTACTTGTCATGACAACCAAATATTTGAATACCCATTTTTCCACAAAGCCTGTTAAGAAAACAACTCGCATTTAATTGCCTAAAATCTTCCATGGGCAAGCTTGCCAAATAATTTGCAACCTTCCACAATAATTCTGAAATCAATATGAATCCAATTTTTTGATCTTTTCTCTCTCTATTATAAACAGCATGTGGACAATGGCTCCATTCGTCTATAAATAGTATGTCAGCGCATTGTTAAGTCAAATACCAGAGACACAGACAATGATAATTGTCAAATGATTGAAGCCACAAATTAGAGAGACAATTATACAAAACGATTGAGAACGAAAAGTCGTTTTAAATTCTCTGCTATATATAGAGTTTAAATAGATAGATAGATAGCTGGATCTAATTTATTGCACAATAAATTGAAGAATATGTCGCAGCTATAAATAGTTTGAAGAGACAACTTTAAATTACTCGGAGTATTTGGGAGTGTTTTATATGAGATAAACTTAGTTGATTCAAAATAACTTTAAAAGCACAGTTCAAAAATGAAATTCCTTTCAAAATATCCAAAAACTTAACAAATTACTCTAACCATTAGGGAGAGGTTGAAGTCATTTTGTATAGTATCAATAAAAAAAAGCACGAACATTATTTTTAAATTAATTATCCAAGAACTTAACAAATTATTTTGACTTTTTTATAGTTTCACAAAATTAAACAAAAAATTGAATTTTAAATTGGGATCTTTGAATGCAGTGAACAGAAATTCGACACAGGCCAAAATACTCTTATTTAAACAAAAATTCATATTAAGTTTTTTTTTCAACCCCTTATTAAATTTACTTTCACTTAAGCAAACCAATTTGAAACTGACCTAACATACCCTATGCCAACCAACTTATTCATGCATAATTAAATACACATGTTAAAAATGGCAAGAAAAGCAGAGATTATCTTAAGCATTAAGACACTTCAAACACAGCTGCCTCAAAAAAGGATTTGTTGCCATAGAGAGTTGACACTTTTGCTTTTGGTTTTTTTGCTGTTCGCGCACAAATGCGTTGAATTAGTATTAATTATAAAATAAAATGCTTTTGCTGCTCGACTACTCACCGTTGTGTCCCATGTTCGTGATGATGACCCAAAAATCGATAGTCTTATCGGGACCAAGCTCCTCATAGTCCCACTTCTTTTTCACACGGACCGCGCCATTTGTTTCGACCGTCACCCAGGGATTATCGTCGCGTATCTTGAACGTCTCCTTGTCCGTCTCCTTCTCCAGCTGGAACACCGATTTGCCCTCGGTATCGCCATCGGCCTCGGTGAACTCAATCCGCTTCGTTGGTCGGACGGCGCGGGTCACGCGCCGCTTTTCCCGATGATGCGAATGCGCATTGACCGCATCGTGCTCCAGATGCTGCATAATAAACGACACCGGCTCGGGGGCCAGAAATTCGAGTAGAACCTTCGCTGGCTGTGCACTGAGCAGGCTGGGGTATCGCAGATCGTGGGCAATCACCTCGAGGAGCAGCTCATTGGATGTGGGTTCGCTGGCTAGCATTAGTTCACCTGTCTGTGGCACAATGATGACCACATTGCTGGGCGATTTCAAGCGATACGCGATCTTATCACCATCCGCATCGGTGGCCTCCACTTTGCCGAGTATCGCGAATCGTTGCCATGTGATGCTGTTGTTGCTCTCCATGCTCGATGCCTTCTGACCGGCAATGGCAAATTTGTAATCCTGTGACTTGAAAATGGGACGGTTGTCATTCTCATCGAGCACTGTGATTTGTATTTTCGACACCGTTTTGTCCACACCATCCACATCGGATGCCTCCACCGAGAGATCATAGTGAGCACGCTCCTCGCGATCCAGTGGACGATTTGTAACGAGCCAAACTCCCGACTCATCATCGCCCTCAATCACCAAAGATTTGGCATTCAATTGCACATTCTGATTGGCACGTCGCTCCTGCAGCGCAAAAGCATCGTCCACATTGCCATCGATGATGGTGTAACGCACCTTTTTGGGTTCCGCCAGCTCCTCATCGAGTATCGAACCGCTGAAGGCCTGCATGAGGGGAACACCGCGTACTCGAGTGCCGGATGGATGATTTTCGCGCACCTCGCCGCTGGCATCGAGCAGCGAGCCGGAGAAACGCAACATGTCCTTGCGATGCATCACAAAGAGCTGCAGGCTATGCGTATTCGTGGCATTCGGTGTTTGCTCCACGACAACAAGTTGCACAGGTCGATTGACCAGCGGCGAAATGTCCGCCGTGGTCATCACAACGCCATCGTCGAGAACTGTGAAATATTTGGAGTAATCACTGTCCAGCATGTGATAGGCAGCTGCTGTTGTCTCAGCGGCATGATGATGTTGCTGTGCTGTGCCATTCTGTGTGGCATGCAACGGACGTGTCTTGAACTTTTTAATGCTAAATCCGGGATACGTATCGTGGGGCAACACCAGCGACATTTCACTGTGTGCTCCTCCTCCTTCAGTCGAGTGTTGCTGCTGCTGTTCTAATTCACCTGGACTGCCGGCCAACATTCTGGCCGCATTCTCAGCACTGAGTCCGGCATAACTGTTTGTTGCTGTTGCTTGTGCTGTTGCAAGCAGACTGTTGCTGAGTTGGAGCAGCAACAGAAGCATCAACATTCTGCAACGCGCTGTGGGCGCCAACGGGCAACGTCGTGCCACCATTTTTGGGCTGTGGCACGCGTTTGTTGCCGCTGCCAAGGAAGTTTGCTGCCTCCTTGTTGTAATTATGAAATGTAAATGGAACTTTGTATCTTCTCTCTCTCCACTTGTTGTTGTTTCAATTGTGTACTTTACACGTTATACTTGAATAATACATGAGCGTGTTTCTCTTGTTGTGTTCGTTATTCAATTCATTATTATTATTATTATTGATGATAGCAGGCTGTAAAGAGAAAGATAAGAGAAAAGTCAATATATTGTTTGTAGTAATAATATTATTCAAGAGAAGTTTAATTTAATAATTATGCAACTACAGCAAGAAAATCAACTATGCACAAAAGTTTTGATTAGAAACAGTCTCAGCAGGAACAATCAAATTGTGTTTCTATTATTTAAATCAAATTTGCAGCCACAACATTTGTTTGCTTTTGCTTTTGCTTTTGTTTGCTTGAACTCTGTTCTCTGGCTTCTCACAAATGCTCTAGAGACAGTCTGAGTGCGAGACAAAGAGAGAGAGAGAGAGAAAAACGAAGCATTGTTAGATCCATCAAAAGGAAATTGTCAACTTTTCAGATTTTTAATTGGTTGTCAGTGCACAAAGTGCATGCGACAAACACAAAATGTTGCACAAAGCAAAAACTTTTTAATGACATTAGCAGCAAATTTTCAAATATTCAAGATATTTAGCACACGACCAACGAGTGACACAAAGTGAGGAAGAGAGCAAGAGAGAGAGAGACAAAGACGGAATTACTGCTGTCAAGGATTCTGCGCCACATTTGAAATTTGAAATTTTACTGTGGCCCTTTGATGTTGCCTCGACTTGTGGCTTTTGCGATACTTTAGCGTACTATTTTTCATCTGGTTTTTTTCTCGTTTTTGCTGACTGTGTTTCGTCAGTTACATAAATTTCGTTATAATTTCCACCCCAATGCAACATGTACTACAGAAATGTGTGCCACACATGGCCGCCCTTGAAAATTTTCACTCCGAACATTATTTTAATTACCCAATGTACTACTTATGTGCCCCGGGTTACAACAGAGTACAGACCCGACCCGACTCGACTGGCCTGGCACGCACCCTGTCATTTTGAGACCCTAACAAAGGTCCTCTGTCCGAGGACCGAGGGCAGGACGTGACAGGGAATTAACAACAGCTGCGCAGGCGCCGCCTCAGACGCCAGAAATTCCCAAACCGAATATTATTATTATTATTTTTGATATTGGCCGTTTTACGTTTCCAATTTTGTGACTTGCTCGATGTAGTGTTGACAATAGTTTTTATTTGCTTTTGACGCGTAATTATCGGGAGGATTTCAGCTTCAACAAATGCACTTTGCAGTCATAGAGAGAGAGAGAGGGGAGGAGAGATAGAGGGAGAGGGAGAGAGAGAAAGCGAGAGAGAAAGGATGAGAGATAGAGGGAGAGTGTGACAGATGAAAGAACATGCTTGTCATTAATCTAACGATCCTCTAACAAGCCAATGTTAATTATCGACTGCAACATTGACAAATTGTCTGAATGATTGCGCAAGTGTGTTCCTAATGACAGTTCAAAAGAATTATGCACAAAGAGAGAAAAGTTTCGAAAACTAGAATAAAAATCTAGCGTTGGAGAACTTTTCAGTTATTGTAAGTAGATTTCAATTTTATAAAGTTAAAGATTGAAAAGACAGTTGAAAGACGGAAAAGTATTATGCACAAAGAGAAGAGTCCCAGGGAGAAGTCAGAGGGAGAAAAGTTCCGAAAACTAGACTAAAAATCTATCATTTCGGATCTTTTCAAACTTATTTTTATAAGAAGATTTCAATTTTGAAAAGAATTATGCACAATGAGAAGAAAGAGAGAAAAGTTCTGAAAAATAGAATAAAAATCTTGCATTTAAGAATTTTTCAATCTGAAATATAAATTATTATATGTTAAGTAGATTTCAATTTTGAAGTTTTTTTTTTAAAAAAATGTAATCTTCAATTTTTTGAAATTCGAAATAACAAACCTATTTCAAGAGTCTAAATTATTCTTAAATTATGGTGCCGAATAAATTTGGTATCGGATTGATTGAATATTATAAAAACTTTTATATTTCTGTATAGAGAAATATAAATCAATAAAAGGAAAATAGAAAGCAGAACATAAAACAACTTTTCAACTTCAAAATTTAATCTTCAATTTATGTTTTAAAATTCGAAATCATCTTAAATCAAAAATTTGTATTCTATTTTTCTAACAACAAACTTATTTCAAGAATGTTCAGTCTAAATTATTTATAAATTATGGTGCCGAATAAATTTACTATCGGATTGATTGAAAATTATAAAAACTTTTATATTTCTGTATAGAAAAAAATAAAAATTTATAAAAAACAAACAGAAAGTAGAACATACGAGACAACTTCAAGTCAAAGTCAAACACAAATGCTTGGCGAAATTAATGCAGCCAAAGTGCCAGATACATTTGTGTGTTAACGAGTGCAAATTAAATTCTACTTTGCAGCTTTCTGCTCAGCCGCACAACACAAACTGACAGCAAAACCACTCGGCAAAGTCCTGTCGTCTCACTTGACCTTACTCATCAATAAGCATCGTTCTGCTTCAAGTTTAATAAAACTTTGTGATGACAAACCCCAAAACCCAAACCCCTAAGCATTAATTAATGACTTTGCCACAAGAGACCTAAAAATATCGTGTAAGAAAAAGAAATGTGAAAGGGGAGGAAAAACTTTCAATCTGTTTTTAATTATGGTTTGGGCAAAAATTTATCAACATTCATAACTTTGGTTATTTTTTTTTATGCATAGTTCGTGCTGTAAATATCGGAATATTAATAAAGGAAAAACTTAAAAATGATTGCTCATAAATTTTTGAAATTGATATTCGAATGTGGTCATCCGAATGTGGTCAAAGAAAATGCCAATTCAAAATGTGTTTTATGTGCATTTTAGCCAAATAATGTGAATGAGCATGAATCAAAAAGTAGACAAAACAATTTCGTTTGCTTCTCTGTCTGTTTGTTTGTTGGTGCGGGTGAAGAGCTAGTAAATACTCGTAAAATGCCATGAATTTTAATTGCATGCCATTGGCCAACGAAAATCAATAAAAAACGAAAATATGAATCGTAATATTGTCTATCTATTGACTATAAAAATAAAAGAAAAAAACGCGACAATTAAAGCTTTATTAGGCAAATGGCTGAATACCCTATAAGTGCGTTAAATGAATATATTCAATTAAGGAAAGTATGTGAAAACCTTCAGCAAATCAATATTCCAAATTCAAATCGTTGAGTATTAAATTTCATTGATTAATTTCCCTTCTATTACTTCTTCCCATAAATGTTTGTCATACTTTCATTTAGAGCGTATTTTTGTAGTCGTTTACTTTGGCAACGTTTTATCTATTTGTTTGATTTGGTTTTTTGTTTTTTTTTTTTTTTTGTGGTGGCATTGAGCACATGCAGTTAATAACCGAAATATTTAAGCACTTTGTGGATCGAGCTTTTCAAATATTTATGACAATCACAAAAGAGCTGCCAGGCACGCGTTAATTTAATACCGCGCAGCCCCTTTTGTGAATACACAAAAATAAATAAAAATAAAAACAAGTAAGAAAGCTACAGTCGAGTGTACTCGACTGTGAGATACCCGCTACCCATTGCGGTATTATTCTCAAAATATACCAAATATACTGCAAAAATACTAAAAATATACCAGATGGTATATGTGGTATATCGATATAGTGCCGCATTCAAAATATACCATAGATGGCACAATATACTAGATTGTCAGCCAAAGTAACTAAGACCCTTATAAGTAGGCGTTTTTGCCCATACAAAAGTATTTCTTTAATAACTTCGACAATTTTTATCTGATCGCAACCAAATTTTCAGGGATCATAACTACTATAGTTATTACCGTATATACCAAAATATAACCCTAGCTTTAAAATTACGCTTGTTATTCGATTTTTTTGATTTGCAGGGGCGGAAGTGGGCGTGGCAAAAATTTGAAACAAACTTGATCTGCGTGCAAACATAACAAATGCTGTCGAAAAAAAATTATAGCTCTATCTCTTATAGTCTCTGAGATCTAGGTGTTCATACGGACAGACGGACAGACACACAGACGGACAGACGGACATGGCTATATCGTCTCGGCTGTTGACGCTGATCAAGAATATATATACTTTATAGGGTCGGAGATGCCTCCTTCTACCTGTTACATACATTTCCTGCCGGCACAAAGTTATAATACCCTTCTACCCTATGGGTAGCGGGTATAAAAAACCAAAAATACACAAACGAAATAAACAAAAATTGAGGCCTGTTTTTTTTTCGTTGTGCTACCGAAACTTGTTAAAATGCTGCCTACATTTAAAATTCTAATAAACAATGTTGGGCCAACGCCTTGAGCTTTTGTTCAAAATTATTGATGAAGAAGAGAGGCGGGGGAAAAATAAAACAACAAAAAAAAGCGACTTTGCAACGAAATCCAACACAATCCAAGTGCACAGCAGGTGGTCTCGGGCGTCGATTTTTAATCGATTTTAAATTGCTCCGAGATATGTCGAGATATGGCGAGGAGTGGCTGCAAAACTGTGCCTCAAGCTCCCTTGTGGGCGTGCCAAAAAATATCACGAAATTTACCCAAATTATGGCTCAGGAAAAATCAACAAAACTTTAGCAAAGTTTAAGCTCAAATATTTTTGAAATATCATAACGTTTTGGCCATCAATCAAAGTCATGAATAAAGATATATTTATTTTGAAATATGCAAATAATTTAGTCAGAACTTTTTAATTCAAATGCCTAAGAGAGCATTTGAAATTCGTTGCGGCAAATAATATTTGTCTCATTTTTTTTTTTTGCTGTTGTCTGCCTTCTGCTTGGTATTACGCATCAATCATTTGAATGGATGCATAAATACATATTAAAGCATATAAATTCCGTAAAGACTACGCAAAGTAATTTATTCATTTATGCCAAAATGTAGCCCATATACGAGAGCGCTCGGCATTTTCCAACTCTTCGAACTTCAACTCTTTTCAAAGTTGCTCTTTAAGTTGATTTCGTATTCGCTTTATCATTTTTAGGTTTAATTAAGTGCCACTAAACAATTTGTGTATTGCATATTGATTTGAACATATAAAAAAAAATCCGCTTTTGTTTTGATTAATAGAAAAACGCTGCGAATTTTTAATGAATTTTTAACACGCTGCAAACTGCCAGCCAATCAAATTAATAAAAACAATGAAATAATTTAGTTTTGCGGTAAACTCGAAACTCAAAACTTAACTCAGAGACGGACTGAATTACAACATAACCAACAAAAAAAGGGTCCCATACAAAATGTTAAATGATTTATATACAACAAGATGTGTCTCTCTCTCTCTCTCTCTCTCTCTCGTTTTTCCAGCTTGTTATAGCCAACCAATGAGTTTATTAGCGGCAAAGCAAAGCAAAGCACAGCTAGTTATGCTAATGTCAGCACTTGATAATTTGTTTTGTGGTAGCTGGACCAGTAGACAACTGATTAGTAGATCGCAGATAGATAACAGACATGCAGAGATAGAGAGAGTGAGAGAGAGAGAGAGAGACAGAGAGAGAGAGAGAGGGAAGAGTCTGTACCGTTTTACGACTAGACATTTTCATAGCTAATTGCAATTAAGATGCGATCCGCTGATAAGAGGTGAGAAACAAATATATGTTGACAAAAGAAAATGTCGTTAAAAAAAGTCGCAGACCTTCGAAGGCGTCGAAAGTGAATGGCAAACAACGCGCGCTCTCTTGAGTGGGCGTTTACAGTGAAACATCAACGAACAGCTCATAAATAATATAAGGAATGCTATAAAGTCGGCAATTTGATGGATTTCCCTCAACTGCAGACTGTCAGGTAGCCAAATAGCTACTGGAAATTGTGTATGGTGGAAACTCAAAACAAAAACAAATCAAATTTTGATGAATATTAAATTTACACCGAATAATGTGAGAGGACTGCATAAAATATTGAATAACAATTTGAATAAATAATTACCAATCGAGTTCTCCTTATAGAGCTATAAATTATACTCCGTTTATGTATTTCACTTAGATATAAAAGATCAACTTCAGTTTATTTAAAAAAAATGCATTTTTTTCTTAATTCTTAATTTAAAGAAAAATTTCATTTGTCCCTAAATACTTCCTATTTATAATTAACAAATACAAATAAATCAAATAATATCTTCAAATTTTGTTGGTATATTTCTATGATGATACTGATAAATATACCGAATATGCAATAAATAAGAAATATTTCTGTATTTAGTTGGTATAATTCTTCGATAATTAAAATATCTGTTAAACATTAGAAACAATATGTGTACCATATATAATATATTTTTATGAATTTTAAAATTTTATAATTTTTATATTCTTCCTCAATAATTCCTTTTTCCAAAAAAAAATTTTTTTCAATTCTTAATTAAGAAAAATTCCAATTGTTCCTAAATACTTCCTATGTATAATAAAAATAAATCAAATAATATCTCCAAGTTTTATTGGTATATTTCTTCTATGATAAATATACCGAATATACAATAAATAAGAAATATTTTCATATTTCGTTGGTATATTTCTCTGACATCTGTTACACATTAGGACAAATATAGGTACCATATATATTTTTTTTTAATTTTAAAATTTTATAATTTATATATTCTCTCTCAATATCCCCTATTCATAAAGACACCCTTTTGCTGAATATATAATCAATTAAGTAATATCTCTGACACTTTCCGATGTATTCGTTTTCCTAAAGCACCCCATATTAAAGTATGGCACAGGAAAAAATGTTTATTAAATTATACGAAATTCTTGTTTTTTGTATAGTTTAGTATTTCGCGGAACTGCGGGCAACCCCTACAAAAATGATTATGTAAATTGAAACTAAGCATTTAGCAGGCAATTTATGGAATACAATAGAAGTGAAGAGCACACAACATTGTGTCTGTTCGCTATTGCATGAAATATTCAAGCACACTTTATCAAAGGCGACGACGCGCTCACGAGGTCCTGTCAAAAGGAAATGCGTTGCTTACTTGTTTTTGTTTTTCCCGACTTTTTTTTGGGGTTTGAATGTAGCGCGTGGCAGTCACAATCAGACAACGACACAGCGACAACAACAATGGAAAAAACCCGTACAGGGTAACACGCGCAAATCTCCTCACAAATCCAACACACATACATTCACACACACACACACACATTCTTTGCCATACACATTCAGGTAGTCGACCACAACTGGCATTTCCGAATAAAATAGAAGCCAAGCCAAAAGGGGCACAGGCAGCGAGCATTTTAGGGTTTGTTTTTGTAACGGCGCCTATATCTGATGCTGATGTTGATTCCGATTCTGGTTCTGTTGCTGTCGCTGAGGGTTCGTCTAATACTTCCGGCAGTGGCAAGAGGCCTAGCGAAGTGCTTCATCAAATATGAATTGGGCAAAAAAGAGGGAAATGCTACTTGGGAAATGGGAAACAGGAATATATCAGCCAACAATTTCAAGTTGCCCCCATTGTGGTTTTGCATTTTGGGAAAATGTCAAGCGATGTCCCCATTTTTGTTGTTGCTGTTGTTGCTGGTGACACTGAGAAATTGAGCAGACAATGATTAATTGAGCTGTTGTTTGACTATTTAAATTCGTAACAGATCCCTACATGCTTTATTCATCCTATATATTTTTTAATCTCTACGAATTTCCGAGAAAACTCATTAATGCAGCGCTTATTTATTGGCCCGAAAAGGACTGTCAACACTTACGAAAGAGATAGAGACAGAGTTGCGTCCCCTCAAAACAAATACGCTTGAAGGCGAGAACAAGAGGCTGTCATCTCTCTCGCTTGGAAACTGACTTTTAAATGCAAATATTGGCGGGATTGCACCTCGAGGGCGATTGTCTGCCTGCCCAGTAAAACGTTGCCGCCGCCGTTCCCATAAATAAAGTCATTACGCACATTTTGTTTTTCTTTTTTTTTTTTTTTGCTGTACCTCGTGCCAACACTCGCCCAATATTTGCATATCATGTGCAGACCCAGATCAAGGCAACAGAAAAACCTAAAGAAAGAATACACAAAGGGTAAGCACAGTAGCCAGACAGACAGACAAACCTTCCGATCCCCAGACATAACGTAGCATCAAGTCTTGTCGCGGCACGCACACAGGTAACGCGATACCTTTGGAGTTGAAGACTCAAAAGACTCGTTTGCCGGTCTCCTTGTTGGAGGCAGCTACAAATTATGTGTTAACATGGGCATTTGGTGACACGCCTACTGTAAGTTGGCAGTGCAGAGAAGGCAAAAGTGGCTGGCCAGACGCATGCAGCTGGCTGAAAGCAGTTGCCGCTAATTGGAAATTCAGCGATAATGATAACTGACTGAGCTCTGTCTGAGTTGAAGTCGGAGTCGGAGTCGGAGTCGGAGAGAGAAGCACCTTAAGAGTGAACAAATCGTTTGTCGACTGGCTTCGATTACCAAAGTGATTCACACTACATCGAAGCTAATAAAGTTGTGTGCTACTCACGAGTCAGACGATAGTTGATGATAACAAATTGGTGGTTACAATGCTAAACATAAATTTAAACATTCAAATGAAGAAGCCAGCACAGTTAGAAATCATGTTTGTAATGTAATAAAAAGTATTAGGTTAAGATTGTAACATGTTTCTAATTGTGGTACAGCAAATAATAATATTTATGATTCCAGAGAACTTGATTGGGATCGGTTTAAGAAATTCTATTGCTGACAATATGGTATATTTTATACTTTATGGTATATTTTCAATGTAGTACTATAACAATATACCAAATATATAATTTTGTATGTTTTAGTATTAATTTGGTATATTTTGAGTGTAATACCGCACTCCACTGAATCATTCAATCTTGTTTACTTATAATTTTATATATATAAGATGTGATATATTCCAATCTTCGAGTAAATTTTGAGTAAATGTGAATTATCAACATTAATTAGCAAAGTCATTCATACTAAATGAAGTTAAATAATGTTGTACTATCCACAAGTCCATTTATGTTTAGAAACACAAATTATCTCAGTTCTCACAACTCAAGAAAACAATAAACCAAAGCTATTTGCATATTGCAAATAATTTTAGTAATAAGAATACATTTAAAATATTTAATTTGCATCACAAACTTTTGCCTTTATCAAATTTCTGCATACAAATTTCTTAGTAAAATTTAATATTTCTAGTTCTGTTCAATTCAATTAGCATTATTTTAAGAAAATTGCCTTTGAAAGTACACAAAATTTTGTTCATAAATTCGCAGTGCACACATTTAAAATAAAGCCAAATAAATCTGCAACAAATTCTTGTGCAATTAGCTGAGCAGAAAGCTTACAATCAATCCTTTTAAGTGCACACTTTGTTAATTAACTTGAGTTATCGGCAACTTGCAATCGAAGTTGCCATGTTTAATTACAAATAAATCTGGTATCGCAACAGTGCGGAGAGAAAGCAATATTATTTGATGAAATTGTGGCAGCAAACGAGGCAAGTTTATTTGTAAATATGCATGGCAATTTCCATTATAAGCTCATTAACTAGTTGCCCCAGCCCAAGGCACAACACGTTCGCTTGTATGCGTGTGCGTGTGTGTGTGTGTGCTGTAATCACAATTCTGTTGAACAAAACAAACCTTTTGGCTACATGACTCCCTTGAAATAAGCCATTAAATTGAAATGCGAGAGCAGCAGCAGCAACAGCAGCTTCCACTCCAGAGACTCGACTCTGACTCTGACTCTGACTTTGAGCTCCACCTTCGTTTAGCTTGTGCCGCCTTTTAAGTGAGTTCCAGGAAAAAATGCTTTTCTGGAAATTAGCTTTTTCTCTTATACTCGTAGCATAGTAGTTTGTGACGCCTGCAAGGTGTTGACTATACACAAAGGGTAATAACACCTTAATTAAATTTTCAGACAGACATACAAACACTGAGGTGTCCCATTTGGGGGCACAGCTGAGTTGGCCAATTGTTGATTACATTGTATCGAGGTCTATATAAACGATTAAGTAATTTTGTTGCATTGCGTTTAGCATGCGATGCTTACAACAACAATTTCATTTTGAAAGGTTTCGGAAGAAGCTACACAAATTGCAAAAGAAGAACTAAATGAGTGTGGAAAAAGGTTTTTTATTTTTACTGCTGTTGAATCAAGCATGAAATGTGCCCAAATAAATACAAAGCGACAAGAAAAGGAAGCAAAGAAAAGAATATAGTATACTGAGAACGCTGAGCTCTTTGGCAATATGCCCAAAACAATACGAACAACAAAAACAGTTGATGACTGCAACTGTTGCCAAACTGTCTGCGCCGCCCTTTAACGTTGCACGTTGCAAGTTCCCTCCCCTCCCCACCCCTCGCTTGTTCACCTTCCTGCCTGGCCGCACATCCGGCGTGGCGTTGACGTCGGCAAAAAGTGCAATGCACTAAAATTGAATTTAAACAAAAAGAAAATATATACAACAAAAGTAGAACGTAATATCTGCGCTCTCTCTCTCTCTCTCTCTCTGATTCTCTTTCTCTCGCGAATCAATACAAAATGCATTCTATAGTTTTGTTCGGAGGGTGACTCACGACACAAGTAAAAAGGCCATTCAACTTGCAACACACACTCATACACACACACAAATGCAGTCGCACACACTCACGTGTGTAACTAGCATCAAGGTTAAATATTTGCATTTCTGTGCCCTGTTTGTGCACATTTAATAGCATTTTGTTTGCTTTCCATTCAGCCGCTTGTTTATTTGAATTTTTCCCTCCCACGCCCCTTACACTTTCATTTGCAACATTGTTGCGCTACAAAACCAACCCAATCCCGCTCACACACTTCTCACTTCTCACTCCCTTTTCCTGCCCTACTAATTTAATTGAAAATCGCATCCGTCGGCAATTGTGACGAAAAATTAATTGGTATGCATTGCAGCAAACACAAAACGAACCCAGAAATAAAAACACACGAATGCGACTAAAGAAAAACACACCATTGGGAATTAAAGTGCCTAAATAAATAAAGAAAATAAATACGAGAAAATTGTATACAGTTTAAGCAAAACGTTAGTAATCCCCACACACACACACAATTTGAATGCCCTGAAAAACGATGCTGAGTCAATGGCAAAGACTCGCAATGTTTTTTGCTGTGGGGTTAAATTAATTTCACACAACAAGCATATTCGATAACGTCACTAAAGTATACGAGAAATAAAGTATTAATATAAAAAAAATGTCAATTTACAGAACATATAAAAACCTGTATATTGACTGACAATATATTTTAAAAGCAAATAAGATTATCTCAATAAAATTCGTATTTACGACGAATGTGTTCAAAATGAAACTAATAAGAAAACTACAGTCGAGTCAGCTCGACTGTGATATACCCGCTATCCATTTTGAATGAAAGCAAAACAGTGCGGTATTATTCATAAAATATTCCAAGTTATTATACCGTAAATATACTAAAATATGCCAATTGTTGTATTTGGTATGATTATATAGTACTAAATTCGAAATATACCATAGCTATTTTTGGTATATTGATATAGTACTACATTCAAAATGAAACATTGCTATATTTGGTATATTGATATAGTACTACACTCATAATATACCATAGAGTACTAAAATATATTAGCTTGCCAGCCACAACAATAAAAAAGTATATTGACAGAAAACATATTTTAAAAAGCAAATAAGATTATTTCAATAAAATTTGTATTTACTAAAAAAACAAATAAAGTCATCGCATGACTGTTTAAACACAAAGCTTGAATATGCAAGTTTATAAGAAAAACAAAAAATGTTAATTTGTTTTACAATATGTTGATTCAATCTCTATTTCTATTTTCATATGCGAATTCATTGTTTTCTAATACATGAATTTAATAATCCTATAAAATATGTCAAATAATTTTGGCAGTTTTTCATTTATCATCATCATTACTAACAAGAATTTAATTTAAGCTTCTTTGTCATAGAGAATGACACAACAAAACTATAACAGTTTTTGCATTTTAATTTAATATTTCATTTACAATACACCTTATTGAAAATAAGTGCATATTTTGAAGAACTTTTAACAGTTAAACTTTAATAATTATTTTGTGTACTTATTTTATTGATTTGTTTATGAGCTTATATTTGAGAATTTAGCCTGAATACCTTAATCGCTCCGACTCATCTTACTGCAATAATGTATTGTATTCGTTATGTGGATAAAATAATATTAATAATAATTTGTGAATTTATGGTAGTTTCCATTCTCTTACTCATCTTTTGTCTATTTGAACTAACATTTTGCTTCTTTCCTGTGTGCAATATCTTTGATAATCTGCTCCCCCAACACCTTTTTTTCCCATATGTGTTGTGAGTTTCTTTATCACCTCCCTTCGATCCTTGGTGCTTTGTTCTTTGGCCCACGTATTTATGCGCAGTCACGCTGTTGCTGTCAGTTCTTTTCCTCCGTCTTGTACGTTTTCTTATTTTCTATTTATCTGCGGCTGCTCTGAATGAATTTTACATTTTTATAGCGCCACGTATGTCCGTGTCCGTGTCTGTGTCTGTGTTTGTTTCAGTGTCGTACACACTCATAAATATATATATATATATATAATTTTTTTCCAGAACAGATTTGTCACAAGTATTGCCGCACTCAGGTTGCTATTTGTCGTCGCCACCCCCTGCTCTCTATCTCTTTCTCTGTTCCCTCTGCTGTCTGCTGCAGCTTCAGCCACCCTTCTTCCTTTTGCTGGCACAATAAAAAGGATGTGACGCGCGAGCGCACATAAATATCGCATGTGAATTGCGAGTGTGTTTTGTGTCCTGCCAAAAGGATGCTACACACACACATAGTTATTTGTATGTGTGAACATATAGTCTATATATGTATACATATAACAGGCGGGATATCCTCTAATACAACCGCAGAGCCGGCAAAGAGGGCAATCACCCGGCACCGAGTCTTTCTGCCTAACTTTGATTTTTCGCTTGGGGTTGCAATTTTCATCGATTTTCATTTTGTTGCTGCTGCTGCTGCAGTGCGTCAAGTTGCTATTCAAGTTCCTTGTACTATCGTTCAGTACTTTCCTTCTTGCTTTCCTTCTTCTATTTTGGCGCAGTTATAATATCTTTTGGTTTTTCCCGGTCCTTCTCTCTTTCTCGCTGTCTTTGTCTCTTTGTCACTTGCCACTTGCAACTCGAATAAACTTGAGCAAGCCCGCAGCTTCATTTGCCGCAGCTGGTGTCGCCAGCCAGCATGGGCAATTTGTTGCAAGTGTCACTTTGGCGCAAAAAAAAAAAAAGGAAAATGAAAAATAAACTAAGAACTGGTGGCAATATGCAGATTAGCTGCTAATATCCCGCTGCCTGCCACTTGTGAGCGTTGCCCGCTGTCTCCACTTCAGCTTGATTGATTGTCAAGTGAACAAACGGCTGGACGCAAGTCTTTGGGTTCTCTTTGTTTTCGGGGGAAGACAAATTACAATATGAATATTTTGCGAAATTGATTCCATTTTAAGGCCTAAATAAATCACTGTCAATACACTGTCAGTCTACCAAAATTTCAGTGAAAAAGGTCTTAATATTTGCACTGATATCAAGCTGAATTTGCGTAGGAAATAAATGTCAATATTAAACCCCAGATTTAGTGAATATTAAACATTTTGTATACTAAATTAAATGGCAAATGAGAATTTATTAGAATTTATAGTAATCTATATGAATTCGTTTTCACTCTCAAAAATGTATTCATTCATTATTTAATTAAAATTGTTTAAATAGAAACAAAACTAATCAGCATTAGCTCGATATAAATTCGTATAAAGTGACAATTAAATAATAATTCTTTCAAGCCAGAATTTAGAAACGCATAACATCATAAAGTGCATAATAATTATAACATAATCGACCGCAAAATGTGTTCCACAATTTTATAGCGTATATATTCAAACTCGGTTTCGCTCATCAACATGAGTTTGATGGGTTTTTTTTTTTTTAAAATTTAAAAAAAAATCTTGTTCGCTCGCAGCGAGCACAAATTGCGTGCGGGTCTTGCATTTAATTGCTGTTGCCAGCTAATAAATTTTAATTGTCCTCAATTAGCAACGGAATGCACCACAAAAATGAAAAAAAAAAAAACAAGCGAGAGGAGAGCAATGCAAATTGGGGCTTCAACTTAATGTGCGGGACCTCGAGAGTGCAGCCTGAAAAAGCGGAAGTTGACAAATGGCAAATGCAAAATTTTTTTTATATGAAATTCCATTAGAAATATTACATGTTGAGAGCTAAGAAATCAAGCCGAAAACTCAATTAAAGTGGAAAAAGAAAACGAGAAGGCAAACAGACAAACAGAATATTATTGCATTCTTGAAATGTGAAATGTCAGGCAAAAGAATCCCAACATGGCAAATACGAACTGCACTCAAACATACTCAAGATGCCGATCGTACATACATATGGGTATATATATATATATTTTTTACCCAACATCTCGGGAGACTGAGAACTGACAACATGTGTGAACCGCATGTGTGGACAGCGAACGCGGTCGAGACGAATGCATTAAGCAGAAATTTCATTCATAAAGATTTCATTTTATACTTGTGTATTTGTTTCTCCTTTTGCATTTGCCCATCTCAAAGCAACCACAAGGAAGGCGGGCGGCAGTCAACAACAAGAAGGAATCGCACATGGAGAAAGAAAAACTGGACCTGAACACAACAACAGCAACTGCAAGATTTATAGCCATTAAATATGGAAAGCCCACGCCCATGGAATATCCAAAAGGCATACCGAAACCGTACTGAAGCATCGTAAAATTACAATTTCAGAAAAGATGTGCATGCAAATATTGTAAACATTTATTGGGAATACGAAACTCTTTGAGTGTGCGTATCATTTAAGCAATAAAAACAATATTCGAAATGCGAAAAATGTTGAGTAAATAAAGTTTAATGATGAAATCGAATTATTTGCCCATGGCTCTACTTGAAGATTAATGATCAGAAAGAGGGAAAATATAAAAGTGAGTCTATGATTTCAAGTGAACTCAGTTCACGCTGATATTTTAAATATTTTTGTGAATTAAATCTACGTATTTCATTAAATTTTTAATGATTTATAATCAGCAATTTACGTTAATTATGCTTCTTTGTCTTCTCGCTCGATTTCATCACAAATAAATAGCTGAAATAAAGCCCATGCAAATTTGTTACGTGCATTGCGCAATCCGTTGTGAGGTCAGCATAGAAAACAAAACTAAGCTTGGGGTATTTTGCCATGTAAACAATAAGCAAAATTAAATTATGCTTCATCAATTCCAGCACAACGAATGCTCAGAACGTGCGTAGAACAAGAAAGTGGCAGAGACACAGATCACAGCTTGGGTTAAGGTTCAAACAAATTGCATTTGCTTGGGTTCTCTTCTTCATGGTTTGACTTGTCGCTTAAGCGGAAAATTGCCCTACAAAGAGAGAAGATAAATAACTGAATTTGTTATAGACAATTTGCTGCAGAAAAAATTAACTGCATATTGCGGCGTGAATGGAAATTATTATGTACAGCAACAAAAAAAAACTGAGTCTGAAGGAAGTTGGCAATCTCCCTGCGCGTATTTTGCATACAACCTTTTTCAGTCTTTTATTCATTTTTTTTTTTTTTTTGTATGTTGAAGTTTTTTGCTTTCAATTTGACCGCAGAGGCAGGCCTCAAACCCAATCAATAGTTATGACCCAATATTTCACGTGTTTTTCAGTTCTCGCGTCGATCAATGAATGTTTTTTTTTTTTGTTGCTGTTGTTGTTGGCGAGTCGCGACCGCAATAAGTCAAATACGAGGCCATCGAGCTTTATTATGTGAGCTGCAAACCGCAGAAGAGCCCTCTTCATGAGCCAACAACAACAACAACAGCAACAATATGAACAACGACCGACAACTTGGCGTCATGGTGCAGACCGAAAAGCATTGGCTGCAGATAAGTCAATTATATTGACTTGGCCAAGAACAATAACAACAACAGCAAAGCATGAAGAAGGAGAAGAGAGAAGAGCATCAAAGCTTTGAGGTGGCAAGCAGTTTGGGTTGTCTCGTCTGCCCCAGAAGTTCCCACCGTTGAAAGTCAGCGGCGTTTTGGTCCAAGGCGATAACATCAGCCCGATGCTGCCAATGGCTGTCAATGGACCAAAACGCGGCACAGTGTGGCAAGCACGAGCAAACAATGTGCGAAAATCGTTAGCGGAGGAATTGAGACAAAAACAGAAAAATTTATATAATATATTGAAAGACTTTCAAGACACAAAAATATCTTACAAATGAAAGTCTATTAGGATTTAGAAAACTGTAAAGAACCTTTTTTCTAGATCTATAAGTTCTCTAGATCTATAAGTTTGTAGAACTACAGTGCGAAAAAGACTAAGAACATTCTTTTTAAAAATTGTGTTCTTGAAATAAGTCTACTTTAGGAACCAATTCTATATAACTAAGTTCATTAAAAATTTTTAGTTTAAAAATTCCGTAATTCATCAAAATTCCCATAAAGTTTCTAATATAATATATATTTTGTTATCTTATAGTATAATCGAAAAACAAAATCTTGATTTGAGAACTTTTTTTCCGTTTATAAATATAATAGTGTACTGAAATCTATTCATTACCGTTAAAGAATATAAATTTCATAATAATAATATAATATGAATTGTTTAATTTACTAAATTGCCTGAAATTTATCTTTAATGAACTAAAACATAAATGCTAATTCAACCAACAGGTTACTCTTACATTTTCAGCATGTCTTGCCCCACTGTGCCATGTGCCACACTTTGCTCATACTTTGCTCTGTCTGCGGCCGAGACGAGGCTTTATTATTTTCTGACTGGCACGTAAATTTATGTATATATTATTTTGTTTTTTTTTTCTTTTTCTTCCTTTTTGTTTTTGTTGTTTTATAAAACATCTTCGTAACGCTTTGAGGCGTCTTTTTTGTCTTTTGCTACGTTCTTTGACGTCTTTTTTTTTTGGGCTCAAAGTGTAGACGCAATTTACTGATTACATTATTGCTGGCAAATTGCTAGATTATAGTTGTTGTTGCTGGTGATGTTATTGTTGCCATATTATTGCCTGTCAAATTATAGTTATTAGTTTTTTATGTTATTCAATCAGACCAAACAAATTTGTTTCGAGAAACTCTTTTGACAAAACAATTTTCGCATCGATTTATGCGCTCAGATAACGACAAAATAACAATAATTTAGTGCCAACTTTTTAAAAGTAAAGTGTTGTATAATCATTCTTTATTAAAATATGGCAATTATTGTTTCCCATAGCTTGGGGTATTTTATGTTTCTCAAAGAAAAATTTCTTTTAAACAAGAGTATGCATTATTAAAAGTAAATAAAGTAAATACAATATATAGATAGTTTCCTATATACTTCTCTCACTATAATTAGTTGTTTGTCCATCGCTAAAACTGCAGAATATTGATAAAAGCAAACAACAGAGAACCGGCAAGAAAGACTCAGCAAAAGCAAAGTGCCAAGAACAAGTGCAGCACATGGCAGTAAAAATTTGAGAGAGTGCCAAGAAAAGAGAAAGCAAACAGACAGAGAGAGGCAGCAGGTCAGAGAGAGCGAGCGAGCGAGCGCAGTGTCTAAATTCTGCAAAGTTTTCTCAGAGTTGACAGCGCCAAGTGCGCAAAAAACACCCCACAGCTGAAGCTCAGACATACACTCTCTCTCACTCTTGCTCTCTCTCGCTGTTCGTAGTAGTTGTAGAAATTTTGCAGACAGTGCTGCCAATTCCTGTGCACATAGTATGAATACTACTACGAAGGAGTATTTTTCGACTGCTGATAAGCGGCGCGCCGCTTTCAGTGAGTGACGGCAAAGTTGGCTCGGGGGAAGGAGCGCTAGACGTGAGTGGGCAGGGGAAGGGGGAGGCGACATCGATCGATTTTTCATGCAGCAGCAGCAGCAGTAACAGCAATGTGAGCGGGAGAAAAAAAAAGTGCTGCATACGCACAGGAGCAGAGCTCAGAGCTTCGCTTTTTGGGGCTGCCAGAGCGCCGCTCCATGCTCTCCACAATATACAAAAGACTTGCTGCATATGTATGTGTGCGTGTGTGTGTGTGTGCGACGTGTATGTACATGTCTAAGGTGTGTTAACCTCAAACACACACACACACACTCGCGCTCACACACATTCGCATCGAGTAAAATCAGATAAATAGCAATTGGGTTCTTTAGCATTTTTTGCACGCTTTCTACAGGTACGCCAATAATTAATTAAAATTATATACAATTAATTGGTCTAAGCGCTGCTAATTTACAGCCACAGCTTACAGCAGCATTTTTAATAGATTTTTAAACTAGATTTTGCGCTCTCGTCGCAATTTGTAAATATTGCCATAAAATAATGTCAGGGAAACATTTCATGACTAAATATATTATTCAATTATTTATACACATTTTATTTTATATTTACTTGTTTTTACGTTTTGTGCTTACTTTTGTTTTGAATCCTTTTTGCCGAAATATCAAACAACAGCTACTAATCCAAATTATTGATTTTCATGCGAGTTTTTCTTTTGCTTTGCGACTTTTTCGCTTTTGTCGCTTCTTCTAAGCGGTTTTTGTTTAGTTTTCACAATTTTCACGACACTTTTTCAGCGCTGCTGCTTCTTCTTCTCCTTCTTCTTCTTTTCGCTATGTATAATAATTTTGTTGTATTATTTTTGTGTTGACAAATTTTTTACTCTTTTTCCGAAAAGAATTTTACGGGCATTTCTTCGATTGGCATTATTTTGTTTAATAATTTTTCACTGTGCCCATTTTGCACACACACAGACACATACACACGCACACACTTGCATGCATTCAGCACGCGACGCGACACACGCACACACACTCACACACACAAACACGCTTAGCGCCTCTATGTACAACGTAAAATTTGTGGGGGGCGGCGACAGCGGGAAGCGAGCGGCGGTGTGTGTCTCTATATATCCTTTGCATTCAGTCGGTGCGCGACGGTTGCTTTGCTAAAACTTTGCCTCACAAGCAGACATACGCACACACACACACAGTCACGAGTCGAGACGAGACGAGATTTATCCGGCAGCGTTGTCCTGTCACGAGCAACTCAATCGACACAATGAGCGTGCAGCAGTCTGGAAAAGTCCTCAGAGCCGATGAAAAATTTTGAAAATCCAACTCACTCGCCTAGGCCACAAAACAGCGATTTCCCACCACCAAAACATGTGCAGCGAGAGAGAGAGCGAGAGTGCGGAGTCTCTTTCTCTCTCGAAGCTGCAATTGGAATATGCCAAGTGGAGAGTAGAGAGTGGAGATAGAGAGAGAGAGAGAGAGAGAGCGAGAGAGCGAGTGCCAAAGAGAGTGAAACTCACATCATCTGTTTGCGAGTTCTTGGACAATCCTTAGAGACGCACACATCCTGCTGTTATTCACAGTTGGATCTCATGCCAACCGCAGTTGAAACTTCCTGATTTCCTACACTTCTTCTAGTTCCACCCAAATTCAGCCTATACCATTCTCTCCTTATTCTCCCTCTTCACCTCTTCATTTCATTCGAAGGTGCTGGCTGTTTATCAGTATTTGTGTAATATCCTGTATTTTCATGAGTTTCCGCCAGACTCTCGTTACAGTTTTGTCTGTTTTTTATTTATTCTATTTGTTGTAGTGGTTTCTTTAACTTTCTTTCTTTTTCTTTTTCATTTTTGGTAGTGGGTTCTATTAAAATTTGTTTCCCAGTTGCTTTTGATAACTTTGTAAGGCAGTTAGCCGACTTTTGGCCAGGTCACAATACTAATGCTGATTGGAATTGACAAAGATTTGGCAGGCATAAAACCGAAATTATCTTGACACATTCTTGGTAAAAAATTACCTTATGTTATTTAAATCTAAAGAATTCCATCAAACTTAGTACAAAAAAAATGAGAAATAAAATATGAAAGAAAATAAATAAAAAATATAATTATAAAAAAATAAAAAGAAAAAATAATAAAATTATAAAAAAATAATAATTTAAAATTAAAAACAAAAAAAATATATAAATTATATAGTAATTAATATCAATATAAAATACGTTTTCGAAACTATAAATAAAAAAAATAAATTTATTGACGTTAATTAATAATCTAAATACATTTTCAAAACTAGTTTTAAAAAAAAGTTTTATAAATTATATGTAGAAATATTATTACAAAATAATAATAAATAATAATAAATGGAATAAATAATGTTTTTTAGTGTTCAAAAATTAGAAAAATACATTTTCAAAACTATAAATTAATAAATAATCTAAATACATTTTCAAAACTGCTCATCAATCCTAAACTATTTGATTTTAATATTCAATGAGCAATTTAATTACACATAGAAAAACGTAATAAATTTTAATTAGTTTAGCATGAAAAATAGTGAAGTATTTTATTAATAAATTTCTAAAATTTGGTTTCCAAAGCAAACCGCCTATTCCCATTTGTTATTTGCTTCTAATTTATGTTTCGACACTTCCGAGAAGTTTTTAGCGGTTTTCACCCACATGTTAAACCACACCCACATCAGTGGCCGGAGGGGTGGGGTGATGAGAGGGGGAGTTAGGGGAGATTTGGGGAACACGTCACGCAAAAGCGTAGTCGAAGTCAAGCTCGTAAATTGTGATTTGCATGAATGCAAAAGCATAAAATGAAATTTGCATTCGACTGCACCGCACAAGAGCGAAAGAGAGGGAGCGAGAGAGCGAGAGAGGGAGTAAAAAGAAACGCGCAACGCAGTTAAAAATTATAATTCGCCGCAATATTATACACAGTTACAGTTATGTGCAGTTATTTAAGGTTGTCACCCACACACACGCACACACACACACACTCACACACACATTCAGATCCCGGCAGCGACAGTTATGCACACAATAAACGTTCACATAAAGTTGGTAAATTTAGCATGAAATCAACGCGATGGCAAAAAGGACAAGTCAGGAAGTTGGCAACCAAAGAGAGGGAAAGACGGAGAGAGAAAGAGAGAGAGAGAGAGAGAAAGAGTAAGAAGAGGAAGCAAAATGCGCGCCATATGATGAAGTAAACACACATACACCCACACTCAACACACTAATACAACAACAAAGTTAACCCAAGAAACGATGACAACAAAAAAAAATGGGCGAAAAAAGTGCAGGCAGCGAAATGGGAACACGCCAAGTGGGAAATGCACAACACACACATCGCAGATGTTGTGGAGTCTGCGTTGTTTACAGGCACTACACATACACACACACACATACACAGAAGTCCCGTTACCGTCGCACAAATATTCCAATCAGACGAAGGAAGCAAAAAAAAATGCAGACGCGCACCGCACGCGACGCCAGCAAACGGAATTCTGAGTGGAACTTTGTGTTTGCGGCTGGCAAGGAGCGAGCGTGGAACGTTTTGGCAAATGGAACATGCAACAGCAAACACACACACACTTATAGATACGTTTACGCTCTGCAGAGATAGAGAAGGGAGAAGGGAAAATTTACTCCACAAGCGTCTGTAATTAAGCGTCAGCTATGCGTAAGTTTTTGGCAAGAAGAAGGGCATCAAGTTTGTAGCAAAAGGGAGAAAGAGAGGTGGAGAAGAGAAGAGGAAGAGCAAGGAGTCGATTTAGACTACGCGTTTCGGGTTAAGGCTGTTTTAATTTGAAATTTGAAAAGAAACGCAATTAATTAACCCAAAGTGTTGGCATTAAAATGCTGTGTTGCAACACAGCGACGCGTAAATGTGGCAAAGCTTCTAAAGAGTAGCATGGAGGCGGGGTCGAAGGGGGCGCCATAATGACAGCTGAGCTGGCTAAAAGTTTGCGGCAAGCGACAGGTACTAGACGCAAAGTCTGAATTGCGCTGACTTACTCTACGGAAACTCAGTCAGAAATGTGGCCCGTAATTAGTCTAAAATCGTTTTGGTGAAAAAGTGAAACCAAAAGCGCAGTTTCATCAAATATTTAGCAATAAATTCTTTGAAGTTGACTTGACTCGTTGCTGGGAAAATGTTTCAATTTCGCAATCGCAAAACTTTTGATGTTACGTGAGTGAATGACTGAATGAATTCGATATACTCGTATGTGTGTTTGTAGGTGAGATCTGTGAGTGGGATTAATGAATAAAATATGTGCGCCAAATGCAAAAATTCTGTCACAACTTTGCAACTTAAATTAGAATTTCACATTAATAAAGTTGAATTAAATCGAGCACTTTATATTAATGATTATATTATGTTACGTAGAATTTCATAAATGCTGTCAGAAGTTTGAGTTGAATTCGTTTGTATAAATTTTATATAATAAGCGTAAATATTATTCTTCTTTCATATTCGAAATTTGCAAAAATTTTGTCACAACTTTGCAGTTAAATTATCTTTGATTAGAAATGTCACCTAAAATTTGATATTAATAATGTCACTGAACTTTATTTAAATACAAATATGAACCCTACAATCGAGTGGACTCGACTCTGAGATACAATAAAATCATACCCTATAAATATATCAAATTAATATACCGAAAAATACTAACATATACCATATGCAATATTTAGTATATCGATATACATATATATATATTAAAATTTATACCATGATATATTTAAAAAATACCATCGAGCCAAAGCAATAATGAGCCGGTTTTTTTTCGATATTTGCAAGACAAAAGTTGTACTTAAATGACTTTTATAAAGTTTACTTTATCTTCCTTTGACCGAAACAGAGAAAATTAGTTTCTTTAAACAATATAAAGAACACTTTTATTATCGAATTTCTAATATATTTTTTTTAATTTTATTTTCTTTACTACCCAATAAAACCATATTCTTGAAATATACCAAATTGACGTACCTAAAAATACTAAAATTAAAATATGCTATATCCAGTACTTGGTATATCGATGAAGTACTACATTTAAAAACAAGTAAGAAAGCTACAGTCGAGTGTGCTCGATTGTGAGATACTCGCTACCCTTTTGAATAAAAGCAATATTTTTTGCGGTATTATTCTCAAAACATACCAAATATACTACAAAAATACTAAAAAAAAAATTTCGGGGTATTATTATTTAAATATACCAAATATTCCAAATATACCAAAAATATACCAAATGGTATATTTGGTATATCGATATAGTGCCGCATTTAAAATATACCATAGACGGCACAATATACTAGATTGTCGGTCAAAGCAACTAAGACCCCTAGTAAGTAGGCGTTTTTGCCCACACAAAAGTATTCCTTTAATACGAGTAACTTCGACAATTTTTATCTGATCGCAACCAAATTTTCAGGAATCATAAATACTTTAGTTATTATTGTATATACACACAGACGGACAGACGGACATGGCTAGATCGTCTCGCCTGTTGACGCTGATCAAGAATATATATACTTTATAGGGTCGGAGATGCCTCCTTCTACCTGTTACATACATTTCCTGCCGGCACAAAGTTATAACACCCTTCTACCCTATGGGAAGTGGGTATTAAGATACCATCGAGACAATGCGTCGTTATTTGCAAGTTTTACTTAAATAACTTTTATGAAGTTTACATTATCTTGCTTCAACAGTGCGCTTGTTATTGTTAATAATCAGAGAAAATTAGTTTCTTTAAATAATATAAAAACACTTTTTTTTATTTTATTTTCTTTACTGTTCTTTGTATTCCCAAGCCTAAACTACCCTAAAACAATAGGATTATCTTTGAGCGGCCTTCCCACGCCTTCGCTTTGGCCTTCTCAATGACTTCGTTCAAAAGGTAACATAAGGTGTCAATATGTGCATATAAATTAGTGGCAATTCATCGATACGTCCACTATCCCTATCAACAGCTGTGTTCTGGGCTGGGTTCGCGTCCTGTGACAAATTCGATGACTAATGAACTGCCGACAAATGAAACTGTCACAATAAAGCGACAAATGAAGCGCATTAAAAGAACTTATGAGAACAACAAAATGCACTAAAAAAATGAAAGCATTAAGACAAGGAAAGAAATTACACATTAAGCAGTACAAGACTGCTAAATACCCTCCAATGGATAAAGTAAAAATACTAATTATGATTGCTTACAGAATTAATAAGATGAATGAAACATTGTTTGTATATTTTGATAAAAGAAATAAAAGAAGAAGAAGACTAGGAAATTCGTCACAACAAATGAGATATTGTAAATAAAAGAATTGTGACACAAATGTAATCAAAATAATAGATCAATAAACAATGTTGGAATGTTTTGATCGCATGTTCATTATTTGTATAATAGGGTATTATATGATACTTATATACAATACAAAGACAAAGAAGCGGCGCATCAAATTGTGGCAGACGACACGCCAGAGGCAGAGCTACTGCAACAGATGTTGTGCGAGTTGCAAGACAGAGAAAGAGAAGTAAAGTCAAATGTTGTGCTACCTACACACGCCCCTCTCTCACTACTCTCCCTCTTTCTCTTATTCTCTTCTCCGCTCCGTAATTATGCGATCAAGGGGCTGCCTCATCACATCACATCAGATGCCACAGCCAGAGGCGCAGCTCAAGCCAAAGCCAAAGCCACAGTCAAAGTCAAAGTCGTAGCCACAATCCACAACCGCAAAATGATGCTGGTTCATGAGCTCGCTCTCTCGAATGGGCTCATCCAATAATGTCATCATAATCAAACGAATCAACGACCCAGGCATGTTCCCACATTGTGCAGCGAGGGTTGAGAGTATTTGTTTTTACGATGACAACGGGGGCAGCTGGGGCAGCAGTTGCATTAAGTGATGGATAAGCATGTTCAGATAAAGTCAAAATAATAAAAAATATATATGGAATGCGCGTGCGTGAATGTCAGCCAAAAACCAATAAAGATCCAAAGACTCTCCCTCAAAGGTCAACTTATTTATTAAATCCCATGAATTTGAACCTTTTATGAGGGCAGACGCCCATATGCTATGGCCATTGTTTTAAAATTTTCAGCTACAAAGAGAACGAGAACTCACTCTTCATTCTCAGGCCAACAAACATGTGCGTGCAATGTGTGCGGAAGATGAGAGAAGAAAAGCAAGCAAAATGTCCGTTAAGATAGGGGATCAACAGATCAGCAGGATATCACAGGCCTGACACAATTTTTAATTATAAAACACAACAGCAGAGACGAGAAGAGAAGATGTCTGCGCTCCTTGAGGTGTTGTTTGGACACCGCAATCAAATTTCTTATCGATTCGAGAATGGAGAAAGAAGTGCTAAAAAAGCAATTAAACGTTAACTTGTTCGGCGTCTTTTATGGAATTTTAATGAGACAAATTATGCTGAAATCATTTCCATAACTGAAGCAAAAGTAACCCAAAAAGAAACAAGCGAAAAATTGATGGACAAAAATCAGGAGAAAAATCTCAATTCGCGCTAAAGTAAATAAACAATTGTTGTTTGTTTTCTTTCTTGTTGCTTTGTTGTTCTTGTTGCTGTTGTGAATGGTTGGTTGCATTTTCTAATAAAAATATAGCAAAAACGCGCTATGAATACTAAATGTGAAATATGTATGTGTACATGGAAAATCTATATCTTTCTTGTGCTGCCATTCTACCAACAACAAAATAAAAGAAGAGAGGCAAACCAAACTAGACTCTGGCGATTGGGCATGAAAATTTAATGCCCAAATATTGTGGGGAGCTGGAGGAAAACATAACAAAACAATAAAAAACACTTGCTTGTAAGCATAAAATTTTAATATTGGATTTTTGCTTTTAGGAAAACATTACCAGATATGTATATGCAAATACATTGACCCACAATTTAAATGTTAAGTGCTAGACGAAGAGATGCCCTGAAAATATAAACTATCTACTTGGAATCAAATGAGAGGGAACATTTTATCTTTCGTTGAAGCTAACATGATGTTGCACAAGTTTTTTTTATATCAAAGACGAAATAAAAACTCTAAGCATCAACACTAATAATTTATCTTAGAAAGTTTCTAGCATGTTTTCTAAAAGTTTACTTAAAGTTTACTTAAAACAAAGTTCAACTTGATTGTTATTAAATTTCAAAAAAATTAAATAACAACTAAAAAGAACTTTATGCAACTCTAAAAAAGTTTAATATCATTTCGTATTTATTATGTTTTCAACTAATCACACAAAATGTTTTAGAAACTACGAAAATTGTTTACTTTTTCTTGTGAACTTTTAGCAATTTTCTAGTTTACTATTTTTTGCACATAATTATATTATCTGCAATATATAATATTATAACTTCTTTCATTTGTTATTTTGATAGCCCAGAAAATGTTTTAAAATTTGCGACAATTCTTTAGTTTTACTTATAATAAATTTAGGTGTATTTTCTCAACTTTTTTCACTATACAAGTAAGTAAACAACAATTAAATAAATCCTTTCATTCTTTGGCCATAAAATATTCTAGAAATTGCGACAGTTGTTTACTTTTGACTAAAAATAGATTGAAATGAATTTTCTTTATATCATATTAAATGAATTCTCACATAAGAAAGTTTCTGGCATACAATTTAGTTCACATAATTATATTATCTGCAATTCAATAAAATGTTTTTCTTTCAATATTGTGATAGCACAAAAAATGTTTTTGATATTGCGACAATTGTTGATTTTTACTTATAATAAATTTAAATGAATGTTCTCTAACAAGTTTGCTAACATCGTTATATTATCAACAAATTGTTCACTCTTTCTTGAAGAAATTTTCGCTATATTTAAGGAATTCTAAGCAAGTTTCTAGCAAACAAGTTAGTTCACATTATTATATTATCTGCACTTTAATAAAACGTTTTTCTTTTGTTATTTCATTTGGCTGACAAAAATATTCTAGATACTGCGACAATTCTTTGAGCCCTTCATTTAACAAACTTAGCCAAAAGACACGTGACATTAAGTCGCAATAATGCCAGCTGGTTAAATTATATTATCCTGCTACTTAGGCTGGGCTTATCGTATGCATATCTCTCATACATAAAATAGCAAAATGGCATTACAAAAACTTTCTCTCTGAAACTATGCAAGCTCATGTCACTCATTTCACGTTGTTGTTTTAGCTGTTGCTATATTTCCGTTCTGTACTGCCGGCATTTCAACTTTACATTAAAACATTTATCTTCATTTCAGAAGTAAGACAGCTGCAAGCAAAGGATAGAAAGAGACAGCATATTCCATTTGCTAGTAAACAGAAACAGAAACAGAACAGCAGTCATGTCTGAGACCTGGCCTGTTACCAGCTAGACACATGCTTCTGGCTCCTGGCAGCGAAGCGGTTTTGACCTGACGCCAGAGCGTGTAAGGACGACATGCTCAGGACTGACATCATTCAGGGGGGCAGGAGTTAACAGCATCGAGCATCCCTACAGCAAACAAACAAGCGTTGGTCCTTGGTCCATCGCAGTGCTCTCTGTGGTTTCACACTCGAGTCGAGTCACGTACGTGTCGGACAATTCAACTCTCTTGCCAGCAGATCCGTTGACATTCCCGGTTTCAACTTCAAAGTCCTGGCTTCTCAGCACCATTTTGGGTTGTTCAAGTGGCGCATTTTGTTATTTATTTATTCTTTTATTTATGCCAAGTTCTGCTTCAACATTCAATTGAATGCTCTCATTGGCCATCGCAATTGTTTTTAGCTCAATTTACTATTAATAAGTACGCGTATTAAATACACATCTCATTCATTACATTTTTATTCGCACATCCAAGTCTGCTTAATTTGCCGACTAGCGAACAATTTACATGCTCCAAGTTTTCTCCCGGAAAAACTTCAAAGCTTTAAAGATATGGCAATAAAAGTAATGCAATAGAGCAAACTTTGGTTCGCTTCTTTCGCACTTCTTGTGCATTAAGCAATAAAAGCAATTTTTGCCAAAGCAGTTTCAAGTTCGTAAGTGAAATCACAACGCAAGGTTATCGACATTTTGATACTCTGCTTATAGTCTTTGTGGAATTTTATACCAACTCTGCTTATTTGCAATCTGTTGATATAGAAATCAATAAAGAACTGAAATCATCCATATTTTATTTTAGAGCGTACTAAATTTCTTGAAGAAAATGTTTAATCAAAAAACTAAAACCTAAATTATGTTTCTTTGCTAATAAAAGTTCAGCATAATTGTTTAATTCATTGCTTTATTTCTTTTCTAAATGTAACCATCTTATACATACATCATAATTAGCATAAAAAACGAGACCGTATTTGATTTCAAATATCTTTTACATTGATTTTTGGTCACACTTGATCTTAATTATAATTATAATGAATTATATTTAAAACTTAATCGATGTTGTGTATTTTATTTGGAAACGGAAATTGACAATCAAATAATTTTAAACTTACATAAATCTTCCTTAAAAGCAACTTTCAGTTAGAGTAAACCCCAAGTATATAGATAAATTGGAATAGACTTTGAGGCGCCAATAAACACACAGTCAATGGTAAAGCGTATTTGTTTCAGTTCGAAATTGTGATGCTAACAAATAATGACAATTGATATGTCTGGCATTGATGGTTGCTTCTGCCTTTTTCAACTGAAAGCTGAGACACAAGTGTAAAGTTGCCTCTTCGGCTGCCAGTCAAGCAGAAATGTTAAGAGACAGAAAGCGAAGAAGGAGGAGGTGGAAAAGTGTTTGTTAAGTTTGTGGCTTTGTAGCCGTATTTGAAATTAAATTATAACTGCAAAATGCTTTCTGGCATTTCATAACTTTCTTAATTAAAACTCAATTGGTGAATGCCTCGCGGCTAGAGTCGAAACAATTTTCCTGACATTTTCTCCAAAGCTGCCTGCGTTAGTTTAGTTGTTGCTTCGGTCAGATGCCTTTCGAAAATGATGTCAACGCACAATATACAGAATACATACATATAGAAGACAACAAAAATGTGCTCTCGACTTTGTAAAGTGAAATAATTTTGCGGCAAAGGTAAAAGGAAAATTCTTCCATTTCCATTTCCATTACCATTTCCATTGTGTTGTTGCATGTTTCATGTTTTTTGGGGGTTTTGGTTTTTGGTGTTCAGAGTTTTGCGGCTTAGTTTCAATAGCCTATCGCTAACACTTAACTATAGGCAAGTTGCCAGCAAGAGACAAGAATAAGAACAACAACTAACTCATAAAGGCAACTGCAACTTTTTGCAGCATCTTCGACTTTTGTGGCGATGAAACAAAAACCAAGTAAAACTGCTGCGCTCTGGCAAAACTTTCTTAATAGATTTTTGCCCAGCGATAAAGTTTTTTGCTATACGTTTATTATTGTAACACACACATACTCGCACACACAAATTCACACTCTTAGACACACACACAGTCAAGGATTTGCTAGTCAAAATCGTATTGTGCAACTTCATCCCCAGCAAAAATACACTAAACTTACAAAAATTGATTTTCATTTGTGCAACATCTTGACTGCTTACAATGTGTGTGCCACAAAAGTTTACCCAACGCTGATGTAGAAGGGAGAGAAACAAAGCGCAAAGCGATGTGGCAAAGTTTAGCTAAAGTGGGGAGCATAACGCACTAATGCGCTGCATACTTTTTATTTGCAGATTAAATAATGAACTAATAATTGTTAGCGCAGAAAGTATCTCTATTGTTAATGGAACTAACAGAAAAGCAGTGAAAGAATCTCCATTAGTTACTATTGTTATATAAAGTTAATATTTAATTTAATTTAAAATTCAATAACTTCATTATTTAAGCCAACAACTGATAACGAGTTTATATTAACCAACATTGAGAACCGTAATTTTAGCTGTTTGAAATTAACAATATATTTTAATTTACATTTTAATATTTTCGAATTTATTCATATTCTATTATCAAATTGTAAAGAGTTGTAAAAAACTATTTGAAGATCTAGGAATTAAAAATTAATTTAATTTAAAACCACTTCCATAATGCTTAGCTTAGCTTTTATAAATGTACTAAAATTCAATAAAGTCAATAACTCAATTATTTAAGCCAACAAATAATAACGAGTTTATATTAACCAACATTGAGAATCGAGATTTTAGAAGTTTGAAATTAACAATTCATTTCAATTCACATTTTAATATTTTCGAATTTATTCAAATTCTATTATCAAATTGTAAAGAGATCTAAAAAACTGTTTGAAGATCTGGAAATAAAGAATTTATTTAATTATGCTAAGCTTAACTTCTAGAAATTTACTTAAATAGTATTTCATTTTTATTAGTATTATTTGATTTCAAATAGTAATTTTTGCTCTGTTTAATCAGAAAAGATATATTAGCAAATATAATTGTAGAGATCTATATGTTGGTTTGAAGAACTATAAATAACTTATCTCATTTTAATTTATATACAAACTTTCCATAAATTAAATCTTAAATATTTATTTACTTTATCCGTACGGTTCAAAAGAAAAGAGAGAGAAGAGTACAACACAGCTTTAAAGAACAAATAACTGAGCGTCAAATTACATTAATTATTATCATTAATTAAAAACTAAAAATTAGGAAACTAAGTCAATTGAAGTTAAAAGAAATTGAAAACGAAAATATATATAATTTATCTAATTTCAAATTGTATGAATTCTTTACACTATGTTTATCGATATACTATAAAACTAACTACTGCTGGCTAATAACAGAAATAGCTAACGCAACCTTGAGCTCATTTTGCAGTTGTGTAGAAAAAAGTACAGAAATAAACTGCAATAAGAAGCAGCTTACAAGCACTGCCTATATTTGGTAAACCAGCTGTATCTCCTTGCCAAGAGAGTCTTAAGCTCAAGCTGCCAGCTTGCCATAGGTACAAACATCAATTCGATGTGCTTTTAAAACGCATGTTTTTCACATCTTGCACTATTTCATCTCTGCACTTTACGCTACACAGCCCAAAAAAACCGAAAAAGGAGAAAAAAGCGAACTCAACGCATATCCTTCAGAAGCTTAATCTTCATTTTCCTGTTGGCTTTCCATTAAAATGCCATGCATCAAACTGAAACGACAAGTGCGATGTGAGCTGAGGCTGAGTTTAGGCTGAGGCTGAGTTCAACTGCAGCGCAACTCTTCTTGTTTTTCTTTTCCACACTTTCAACTACTGTCTCTCTTCAATGCTTTCATTCTCATTTCTATCTCTGTCTCTGGTGTCTGTCACGAGCGCACAAAACTCAATTAGAATGAACGAGTTTAGGGGGTGCAAAAGAACAATCTACAAGTTATAGGCACCCGCACACACACACACACACAATACTGCAGACTCCACACTCAATCCAACTACCATGAACACATATGGGACAAGAAGGATCTGGGTAATCCTAGGCAAGGTTAATCAACAACACAGTGGCTGGCAAAAAGCAAAACACAAACGCACTCATAATTAGAGCTGTGGGAAAAAGAGTGGGAAATGAAAACGGAAACTACACACACACACTCGCACACAACTTTTGATTAGCCAGGAAAATTGTAAATACAAAAACTTGACGCTCAAGCGAAGAACTGAGATGTCCAAGTCGATGTCTTCGTTTTGCGCTCCATTTAATAATTTAATGGCAACGAATTTGTGGTGCAAGTGGCACTTGCAATTGAGGGTCTTCCCCTACAGCCGTTGGCCAAAAGTCGGAAATGAGTTCTTGATGGTCTCTCTGTGGCCACACACAGACACAGACAGAAGTTTACACCCAAGACAATTGACAATGTTTTGGCCAAAAAAGCAACTTTCAAGTGCCCTGCAGCTAATTAAGCGGCTTGAGTTTGCAAATTCGTTGGCAAAATTTAATGAATGAGTGTTGCGACACTTGAAACACGTCGTCTGCCCCTCACTTCCCTCTCCAAATGTTTTCAATGTCAGCAAACTCCGCTTGTCTGTGGAAAATTTATGTGTCTGCATTTCATTTCATTTTGGCGCAACGAAATTTTTTTTTGCGCATTCCGCATGCCAGACATTTCCATAGACTCATCTGCAATTAGCCGCAGATAGCAAACACACACACTCAAAAATTTGCGAGAGAGAGAGAGAGAAAATAAAAGTGCAATTGTTGTGTTTAATAAATTTGCATTGGGGTGGGGGTCATAAACAAAAAGCCTGTTGGCACTCAATCGCAGGCATCGACGTATATTTTGTGTGTTCGTTGTGTGAATTTTAACTGCAAATTGATTATAAATTGAAAGCATCGTGCAGCAGATGCCATTGCGATTGCAATTTATGGCGCAAAAACAAAATCTTTTTTTTTCGAGTATAAAAATTGGTAAATGAATAATCATTAAAGTGAAAGCCGGCAACAATTTTGCAAGTTCATCAAATGCGGCTTATGCGAATGCGATTAGATCAAAAATGTTCTTCAAAAATATTCGATTCGTTCAATCAGAAAATATTTTTGTCTGCGTTTTTATTCGACAACATTTGACACACATTCGAAATAAAGTGAAGCTACTTTCGCATCCACAAGAGAGAGAGCGAGACAGAGACATTGGAAATGCATTAAAAACTATGAAAAATGTAAATGCCAAGGACGCAGAGAGAAAATACCAAATGCCAAAAGCCAAAACCGTAAAAATGTCAAAGTTAAAAACGAAGTCAATTGGCCACAAGTTGAAGGAGGTAACTCATAGTTGGCTCCTTGTAGTTTATACAACAAAACACACAACTAGAGCAAAAAAACAAGTAAGAACGCTATAGTCGAGTGTACTCGACTGTGAGATACCCGCTTTCCATTTTGAATGACAGATAAATAGTGCAGTATTAATTTAAAAATTTACTCAATAAGTATACCGAAAAAATACTCAAACATACGAAATGTGTTTCTTGGTATGTCTTGGTATGTAGTATATCAATATACCAAAGCACTTTTTTTGGAATGCTGAGTGGTACTTTTTCAGTATTTTTCGGTATATCAATTTAGTATATATTAAAATTAATCCCGGAAATTTATATACCATAATATACCAATGGTACATTGGTACAGTACTGCATTCAAAAAAATACCGAACAGAACAAAATATACCATAGATTACAAACAATACCAAATTGTCAGTCAAATATATATAGTTATATTCTCTGAGATCAGCCGGACATGGCTATATAGTCTCGTCTCTTGACGCTGATCAAAAATATATATATTACATACTTTATAAGGTCGAAGATGTTTCTTTTTGCCTGTTTGATTTCATGCAGGTACAAGGTTATAAAACCCTATTACCCTGTGGGTACCAGGTATAAAAAGAGAGAGACCATTAACTTATACTTGAGCTGCAGAGGCAACAACTAACTGTAATGGCTGGTAATACTTCTTATGGCCAAAAAAAAAAAAAAAAAAAAAAAAACAAAAGAACACAACACACATAAAATGACGAACTCACAACGGGCCAAGGTCAACGGCGTATAGTGAAAAGTTAAGCACTTTTATATTGGGGCTTTTCCTGCGGTCGTCGTATGTTTGAATAAATAAAAGAAAATTAATTATTAATAAGTGGGTAATGCTATAGATGGCGATCTGCCAAGCATATAGTCGACATCAACTAACTCTTCCCCCTAGCAAAAGTTGCTTCCATTTCCAAGTCCAATATCGCGTAGCCAAACAAAGGCGACCACTTAAACGTTTATTACTTTACAAGTAGTGACTTCTCCTTGTCTCTTTCTCTTTCTCTTCCTTCTTCTTCCTTCTTTTTCTCGCTTGCGTGCTTATTATTTGGCCAGAACGAGCTTTGGACATTAGCCAAAAGTTGCGCCACATATTTCATGTGAATAAAGTGCACACAGCATGCGTGCTAAAATCCTATTGTAATTTGGGGCATTTTTTCGCTAGTTCTTTCACAATTAAAAGTGTATAAAAATCACTTTGCTAAACAAGTCATTAAACTTTATTGTGACGCATACTTTGGCAAAATGGGAAAATTAATAAATTATTTAAATAATATAATTCAAATAATTCCTATTTCTAACTGAAATTGATGTATTGCGTGTTTTCTTAATCTGTCTAACTTGTTTTCTATTTTTGGCGGATTAATTTTTGTGGTCTTAAGTTACACGTAAAATTTTGTCGGACCTCTTCATTAATTGAAAAGCCAATGCGACGACTAATTACTGTGTGTGTGTGTGTATAAAGTGCCAGATCTAAAAGTGTGGAAATAAAAGCCGAAGCTAAGCTATGGAATTAGGCTAATGTTGGGTTCGTGCGCCAAAAGCAACACAAAAAAAAATCTAAAAAAAGAAGTAAATAGAAGAGTTGTGCATAATTGGAAAGCGGAAAAGACGGAAGTCGCTGATTGCAATTTGATGCTTACAAATTAATAATTGAGGAAGGTTTAATTGATTCCGACTAGAGCGAGCAAAAGAAAACACACAATCAACTATCCGGTTATTAAGTGAAGCACAAAATATATACTCGATTAAACATTGTACATACCTTTGGGCTATCATAATTAAATGCGGTGCGTCATTTGTCTGAAATCAAAATGGAAAAAAAAACTCAAATTAATACTCGTGTTATAAATGTAATACCAAATTTAAAAACTGTAATGTGCTGTAATTAAATGGGAATTTGGTGTTGAAACTATAAAGTGAATTTGCAAGTTGATGGGCGACAAGTGTTAATTGCCACGGCTTTTAACACTGGTCAGCAGCAGCGTTTATTCAACACTGTTTCACACTTAGGCGCGCAACATGTGGGTGTGGCTTTTTGGTTAATTTACTTCACATCAACATTCATTTGATTATCTAAATTGTTGCAATTAAAAGTAATTTCCATGTCGAGGCGCGCGCTTTTCTCTCTGCCTCTTCTCTGACTTTTAACAACACATTTGCCGTTAAATGCAGCCGCCTACACAGAGTGAAACACATTCACATACACACACACTCACACTCACACACTCTGTCAGCGAGTGTGTATAAAAATTAAAAGCGACCGCCGCTAAATTGAAAGTGAAATTAATTGCAGGCTGTCTGGGTGCCCGCGTTGGGAATAAGAAGCAAGAAGTAAAGCGACTGAAAAGAGAGTGTTGAATTATATGGAGCTTCTTCTTTGGCTCAAAGTCAAATGGCAATTGAAGACAATCGCGAGGTCTTGACTTTGCAGTTTTCCCCATCAGCTCGAAATTGTAAAGGGCCAAGGAAAATAGGGATTGCATTTGGTGCAATCTCAAATACTTAATGCGCTATTCACTCGCATCTGTTTCGAGCTGAAGCTTCAAGTGGTATCCAAAAAGCCCTTGGCACAAAAAATTGCGTTTCATTTATCAAATTCATTTGCAATGCGCTACCGAATGCCGTAATATCATTTTTCTTACCACACTTTCAATGGTCAGAGATTTAGTAACAGAGAAGGACAAAGAGAGAGAGAGAGAGAGAGAGAAACTGGTCAAGTTCTTCGGCATTGTTGTTGGCAAACGCACAGATTTCGCACCAGCATTCAGTCAGTCAGTCAGTCAGACTGTTCTGTCAGCTCAGTCAGTTAGTCAGTCAAGTTGGCAGGTTTTGGATTTCCGCGCCAGTGACAACGACACTTGACACGACCCAAAAACTAACTGCGGCTACGTGTGAGAGCGAGAGACGCAGGAAGCGAAGAGGAGAAGCAAAGGAGCCGAAGATAGAGAGAGCTACAGAGCCTTACCATTATATGCCCATCCCCATTGTGTTCGCTTTATGTCATTCATTCATTCATCCCAGTCATTCATTCGCACATTCAGTGAGGGAACAAAAGGCGTCTCTGGTCAGCCAACTGTTGACATTGCTAAATGAATGAACCTTAGTTGAGTTACAAAATATCAGAAAAACAAGCAAACTCAAATGGGATTGAGCATAACAGGAAAGGATAGTTTACCTACAGTGAGTGAGCAATAATGAATACCCTAACAAAAGCTCTGGACAGAGAGGACTACTCGACATTTAATTCATTGCTTCTCTTATTGTCAATTAATTTCTATAGACAAAGGAGTTTGCTCTGACTAACTAACTGATTCACTTACTAAACTATTAACGCACAACCCAAATGGTAGGAGCTAGGGGGCTGCAATTCTTACTTAATGTACATAAGACATTTTTGTTCCTCCACAATTCTGCCTTTCAATTTGTATTATAGTTATTACTGAATAATACTTTTGATGTATAAGCTAGGAGCTTTCAATATTTACACAAATTGTATAAAATGATCTACAATTCATATAGGGTTTCTCTTATTCTATAATTATATATACATATATGTGCACAGGTTTCTCCTTATAAAACGAGTGTACTGTCAACACACAGTTCAAAAGGTAAGAGTAAGGAGGCTGCATTTGCACAATGCGTTGTCAAAATACTAAAATTCTATTTAATCCTGAGTAAAGCGTTAAAGCAATTTTGTCTTGAAAAGTTACAATTCGAGTTATTTCTGTGTAATTTTTTTTTTTTTGTAATGTAAGAGTTAGGAGTCCCCAATTTGTACATAATATAATTACAACCTTTAGGTTTCCTCCTAAGTATTGCATTTCAAGAATTTATATTTAATCCTATTAACGAAAATAAACAGTTTCAATAGCACCTTATTGTCCAAATAAAATTCGAATCATTCAATAATCTTATCTACGCGTAATCACGCTACCCTTTCAGCAGTTGCTTGAGAATCATTTTTTTATTGTCCGATAGCTCTTTAGACACACACAGCTGGAGTGGCAGTGAAAAAGGGAATATTGTTGACACACCAAGTGCAAATCAAATGCACTAAGCGTAACGGTAACTGAGAGTACCTATCCCTAAAACCCAAGAACAATATCAACCTCAACCTCAAGCTCAACCTGAGCTCAACCCACTCCCAAAAAACGAAACGAACAAGACAAACCCTTCATCCATATTCCTTACAGCATTTATCCATTGGCAAACTTTTGCACTGCACTTTGCACGTAGCGACAGCGATGTAAAGAGTGGAGAGAAGCAGTTGCAACAAAGCGTGGCGCAACGCAAATCCCATAAAAATGAAACTGGCTGAAGGAAGTTTGAAATTGCAATTTAATTTCAACCGCAAACACAGTCATGAAGCAAACCCAAACCCAAACCCAAACCCAAAACCAAATGGGAGAGAAGAGAGAGAGAGAAACTAATGGCGCCCCAGCATTGAGAACGTGCAAGAAGTTTTTCGATGGATGGAAATGGAATAGTCTGGTCAGAGAAGTGGAATGGGATTACGCTCTCTGTACTCTCGGAATATGTGGGAAAAGGGGTGCGGTGGAGTCCCCCAAGTCACAAGTCTCTAGATATTGATGGCCTGGCATGCATTATGCGTGGGGCGCGTGACGGGCACAAATGACCCCATTGCTAACCTTTGCTGTGCCCCAAACACACACACACACACACACACACACACTCGCACACATGTGGCAAGGGTCTCGGACTGTGTATGTGTGTGTTTGTTTTGTTCGCTTGGCCGTCGCATGTGTGTCGCATTTATCACTGAATCGCATTTTAACCACAGGATATTTGATCTTGTGCCATTTGACATAAGTCTTCAAGAAGCAGCTACAACATCGGAGTAGAGGAGGGAACCAAAAACGTCCAGCATGTGGATACATTTGCCAAATGTATGTGAGAGTCTGTGTGTGGCACGTTGCAATCGAGGGAGGCACTGTGGGGAGGGGGAAGTAACATGTTTGTTTTGTATGCTGAAAATCAATAAACTGATAAACATATTGCATTGGCCCCCTTTGTGACTGCTCCTTGACGGGAATTGAATTAAATTGAATTTTCTGGGGAAAACTCACTGACATTGCTACCGGCTTTCTGCTTTTGCTGTTGCTTTTGAGTTGGATTTGGCTTTCGCTTTAGCTTCTGCGTTTGCTTTAGCTTTGTAGTTGAGAGGAAATCACATAAAATTTACTTTGCCAATTTATTCTCAAACTTTTTATGCTCACTGTGAGTCCAAGGTGAAGCAGTTGGCTAGCTCTGCGGTTTACTTAACGTATAGTTTGACTATATATTTCAAAATGTGGCAAGTATATTGAACATAAATACCAATTCCATATGGACAAATATTGCACTAATCTTTATATCCCTAAGGCAGAAGTTTTACAATAAATAATTGTTGTGAGCCTTAGGTTTAGCATATTCTAAATACAATCAGTTATATGAATATGAAATATATTTGCTACATTGTTGTGAATGAGATGAAGAAACTTTATTTCAGTATAAATTCTTGAGTTTTCATTTTATGGCATTTAATTGTACAATCAATTAAATTTAGCTTAGCTCTGGATTAGATTTCCGTTCGCTTTGTTCTGACAAATTAACAAAACTTAAATTAATTTGATTGCATTAAAGTCAAAGCAAAGGAAATGCCGGAAAAGCAGAGATTGCTGCTATTCATTTCATTTCAGCTGGCACAAGTAACCAATTGACAAGCTGGCACAACATGAAAGAACAGAACGAATCATCTCATTTCAAAAGGAAATCCAAACCCAAAAGAAAGGCTGAAAGGAGACGACGTTTTGGCTTGTCTAAATGCCCGAGAAAACACACCCACAGAATTAGCAAATCAACGAAACAAACGACGATGACGACGACGTCGACTTACCAAAAAGCGAAAACAAGCCGATAGCGTTGACTTTCGCCTCCCCCAAAAAATAACACCCCCTATTTGATCCTTTGTAGCTACTCGAACACGACCCTCTTATACAGAACACTTAGCCAAAAATTCTGTTTTGTTATTGGAGCATTTTCGGTTGATAAAACAAACGATGTTTGAGGCGTGCAACTTCTTTTTTCCCGACGACGGGTGGCAAAAAGGGAGTCACGAACTCAACTTATCGTGTGGGTTCTCGTGTTAATATTTATAATAAAATATAATGATTATTATGTGGTCTGGTCTGGTCTGGTCGGAGTCTGCGTCTGGGTCTGGGTCTCAGCTGTGTGTTGGCGCAAAATACTTTCTGAATAATCAGGATGTGGCCAAAAAAATCCAAAAAGAATCCCCGGCAGCATAATCAAAGGCAAAAGAAAGTCACTGGCTGTTTATCAATGATTCAATTCAAGTGTTTACCCCTCATTCTCGATGCTGTTGTTGTTGCTAGTCTAATTTGTTGCTTGTTTTGAGTTTGCTCTCTCTGTCTCTCCATTATAGTCATCATCATCATTATCATCATGAAGCTGCCGCTTGAATTTTTATGAGAAAAGTGGCCCCATAATCATTACATGCGAGTGCCACATTACCCAGGAACCCATCCAAGACAAAACAAGCAAATGTTTATCATTACCCGCCAGCTTCAATCACACACACTCTCCTCAGCCACCATCTCTCGCAGAGTAGCTTCTCCTATCGCACATTTATTATGATGCCAGGCGAGCGAGGAAAAGTATGCGAAAATAAAGACAAACTATTTTTATTGTTTTTGGTGTGCAAGATGCTTGCTTTTTGATAGAGCAATTTGTCAATAAAAATAAACAACTATCTAGATAAATGTGAGATATTATTCTGGCGAGCGTCAAAGCATAATAATGCTTTTGGCACAAAAGCAGAGACAGCAGAAATTAATCAACGTACTCGTAAAATGTTTGAATTAATAAATAGGAAATGGAAATAGTGCTAAAATTATTGCAATACGTTTAATATAAACAAGTAAGGAAGCTACAGTCGAGTGTGCTCGACTACGAGATACTTACTACTCATTTTGAAATGAATGCAAAACAGTGTGGTATTAATTATAAAATATTCTTAATTAATATACCGCAAAAATACTAAAATTATACACAATGTTCCATTCGGTGTATTTACATATCCCAGAATATACCAGAATCTGGTATATTTTGCTCTCTGTTGTATATATATACCGCATATAACCATTGGTATATTTTTAGAATGGGTAGCGAATATATTAAAATGTAAATAAATATTGAAAAAAGAGTTAAAAAAGACAGTAAAATGTATATAAATAAAATATATTGAAAAAAGAGTTCGTTTTCTCTTTTGCAAGTTATTCGATTTTTCACATTTTATTCAATACAATTTTATTGACTTGGCTTTACTTTTCTTGCTGCCAACTACAGTCGAAAGCGGTCAACTGTGAGATACCCGCTACCCATTTTCAATAACACAAACCACAACATATTCCTTAAATATACTGAAATAATATACCAAACTATATTCTAAACGATACCGAAGGTTATTTTTGGTATATCGATATCGAACTACATACAAAATCTGCCATACTTTCAGCAAAAGCCATACTTTCAATTTATCAAATATAAATAACAATCGAAAAAAAAAGCCATCAAATTTATATAAGTACAATGTAAATACAAAATAGATTTAGTTTTCTCTTTTGCAAGTTAATCATTTTGAGCTGCAGTTAATGCGACATCAACTTCAATTTTATTGATTAACCAGCTAGACTAAGCTTAACTTTCCTTGCTACCAACAAACACACGCAGTCACTAGCTAGTGTTTCGAAATTAGTGGAAAGGCAAATGTTTGGCTAACAAATAACAAAGTTATACTCGTGCCTTAACGCAGGTATGTTTCGTATTTATGTGGCCATTAACAATTATTTACAGCGCAGGCCGAGCACAGCACAAAAACATTCATTTGTTTTGCGTTTGCTGATAGCGCGCATACGCCCCGTGGCACAGCTAATAAAATTTAAATATTGATTTATTTGCATAGCATGCGTTGTCGTTGCCAATGCGGTTGCCGTTACCATTGCTGGTCAGTTTTTATTTAGGTTCCTTGGGGGCCAAAGTTTATGTGCCTGGTGGCCGAAAAAAAAACAATACTGGGGAATAAATCCCGCTGCTTAATTTGCCAGCCCTGAATTGAGTCATTAGCTTTGATTTTAGAGTGCCATAAAACCGTTAACGACGCCAGCCTAAACTTAAGCTAAAAGCGAACTCTCTAACTATGCTTTAACAATTGAAGTAACCACAATTCACAGCTGCTGCTGGCTGAGAGAAGTGCAGACATCAATTCGAGATGCTGCACTCATAAACAAATTTGCGTGTAGCATCATTTATCATATCTACAATATTCTCATCTCTTTTTGTTCCAGCTGTGTCCATTGTGTGTGCTCCACATTGGCCAGCCGCCGCAATAAACAAAAAATTCATATAAATAAATAACAGACTGAGAGCACTACATCGCTTGAGAGCAAGAGAGGGTAACTAAATGTTTTTTTCGCCAGAATTTGGAGTAGTCCCAAAACCCCGCTGCGTTTACCGATAAGTGCTGCGGTTAATTCATAAGCATCCCAATGTTTTCCCATTTTTTGGTCTCACGGCATTTCCAAAGAATTCTCGAAAGCATCATAAATTGTTTTCTTCATTTTTGGGTGTAAGGCAAGTGTCGAGAGTAGCTTGTTATGATTATTGCGACTTTTGTTGTTTTGGCAACAAAACACGACGACGACGTCGACGACGATGATGATGCCAATGATATGTGCACTTTTCCAACTTCCTCGTAGGATGAATAAAAAATGAATGCCCGTTATGTAAAAGAAAAATAAAAAGCACGCTCTAGAATGTGGCATCATTTATCATTTGGCGGCCAGGCCCCCTAAATGATGTTGATGAGTTTTAAAAGATTTGACATGAAAAGTTGAAAGTCGTTGCGCCACATGAAGGAGGCAACTACAACTACTGAAGTAACGCTACTTTGCTTAGTTCTGACACAATTATTCAGCACTTTTCATTCTGACCCCTCGCAGACCTTCTTGATTTGATTGGGCGTTAACGCTGTTAACGCTCTTTTCAAATGCTACTTCTCATAACGCCCCTCAACTTGCTAACGATTCTTTTTTTAATTGCCTAGATGTTTACAATACTTCGTGTTACGTATGATTACATTTCTTCTCTCTGAATGATTTTCACTTTACACTATGAACATGAATAAGAAATATGTTTTCGATTAGATAATGCAAACAAAAATGGAATCATCAGTATTATAATGTTGAAGTCCAATCTATACTGTGTAATTTGTTGAGAAATATTTTAAAATATTAATATTAATCATAATTTTGAATAATGTTCGGTACATACAATGACAACAATGTACAATGTTGGTACGATTATTCCTGAAAAAATTGTATAAGTTATTTAAGAAACACTTTGTATAGGGAAAAACGCTTTCTTAGTTGATTTGGCTGAGAATCTGGTATATTTAGAACTCTTTGGTATATTTTAAACGTACTACTATGCCATTATACCAAATATCTTGGTATATTTCAGTATTTTTGCGGAATATTCATTTGTCATATTTTAAGAAAAATAGTAATCATCGGTATAAATATCTAGCTCAAAATTCTAAGGTAATCTACATTATGATATATGATTTAATTTGCTTCATAATAAAAAAAAAAATAATAAAAGTAATCATTGTAAATTATTGAAAGCATATTTTCTAACTAATAAAAAAATAATACAATAATTACCGTAAATTTCTACACCATTTGCATTAATTTAATTAACTCGTTTATTTTTGCTTTTTTATTGCCAGCATATTTAATCTGCCATCAAATCTATGCATATAGTTTTTATTAGCATAATTTATATGCGCGTTTTTTAGTGAAATGGGTTTTTCCTATTCCAAAAAAAATTTGCATTTACTAATTAATCAAGTTGTTATCAAGTGACGAATTAATCATTGGCAAATGCTCAAGGCTTGGCAAATTTGCAGGATGTGAGCACAACACACATCGACATCGACATCGACAACGACTCTCACATACTCAAATATTAATTAACTGCCACAACTTTTGATTGCGACTGTCATAAAAATGCGCAGACATGCAAGCAATTTGTGTTGTGTGCCATTTTCAAAGACCAATCCTCCACCCACATACAAAAAGGTGGCGACTCTTATGCTTTGTAGTTTGTAGTAGAAGCAACGGCACCTTACGGACCGACCGCATAATGGCCTCACCCAAAAAGTTTTATGGCCCTGGCCCGGGAGTTGGTTAACCCTTTTTTGTGTGTGCTTGGAAAGTTCACTTTCAGCCGGAAGTTGTTGGGCTTGGCGAAAGCATTCTAATTTGATTCATTTTTAGTTGTTGCGACACAGACACGGACACAGACACCGACACCGACACGGACACGAACACGGACATGTCCCCGGCCAGACCAGTCACAGACACTAGACCTACTTCTTCACTCTCTCTCTCTCTTCATCTTCTTTCCCTTCCACGTCCAACACTTGGCTTCGTTTTCTTTTACACGTCGAGGTGCTAAGGCGTTGGCTTGTTGTTTGTGTTCGCGATTTGGGCAAAGAGATTAGAAGATTTATACGCAGATTTTGCACTTGTTAAATGGCCCGAATACTGCTCAGCAGCAGCTTTGCCATGAAGTGGAGTTGAAGTATGTATAATATACTATAGTGTGAGCTCAGCTCTTCTTGGTGTACTGAGTAATTTTGGGTTTTAATTGAATTCAAGCATCTTTGCTTTTTGTGTTCTTTTTCCCCTTTTACTAATTAAATTGCTGTCAGTTTGCTGTTTACTTTTAACTTAAAGATTAGTTTCGCTTCAAAAACTTTCACACACAGCAGATCATCTCATTTGATTAATCATTTGTGGTAAGATCATCGAATTCATTACGTTCTTTATCTCTATTTGTTTAATGGATTTTCAAAATATATGTATTTATTTATTTTGTTCGTTATTTTCGCCACACCTCGAACTTGCTTTATTATCGAAGGCAGCTTATCGAAAAACTATACATCATGGGTTTAAGCTGCGATAGATGGTAGAAAATATTTATCATGCTGTATTAATCAATTTCATATGCGAAGGAGCCATCGATTGAACACTCTAATAAAAACAAAGCAACGAAAAGCTGTCCCGCATTTGATATACGCCCCTGATAACAACGCAAACGCAACTCCAAACTGGACTGAATGTCGATATGAATGTTAAAATACGAATATGTTGGATGTTGAATGTGGATGTTGGATATGCGTCTGGGGCACGCATCTATGCAGTTTGGCTTTGACCCGCAGCAGACATGAAAGCGGCTTCTCTTTTCCGTTTTTCTGTTGTGTTTTTTTCGGGGCAACAGACAATTTGAGGTTTAGGCACGCTAACCGTAACCGGGCACACGAAAAGAAAGAAAAGAGCTGGGAAATGAGGCCAAACCCTGAAACCCAAAAAACTCATCATTAACCATTAGCGACGTCATCGATGAGGTTGCTGCTGCTGTTGCTGCTGCTGCTGCTGTTGTGTTGTCTCGCTGTTTCACTTAATTAATTGTTAATTAATTAACATAGATACAATGTGCGTGTGCTTGGCAACATTTTCACGGTTGCCGTTTTGTTGTTGTATCATAATATTCGATTTGAAATTTTTACGCTTTTCGTTGGTTGCATTCAATATTTTGCTTCAACCGCAAGTTGCACGCATTCAAGCTCTGGCCACAGAGTAAACAAAATGTGTTGAACAAAACAAGCCAGAAATTCATTTGCGTGCTTCTTTCTTTCTCTCTCTCCCTCTCTTTGTTTTCGCAGGTGTCGGGGTCGACATTCAAATGCGAACCCCAAAAATACTGGACACGCGACTAACAAAAGGTAGCACACAGACACACACACACACACACACACACACCACACACTCTTCCACACAGTCCGTGTCCCACATCAAGACAAACAACAAAAATGTGTTTTGGCATGTCTCTTGTTGTGGTCAAGTGACGAACAAATTAGCTGAAATTGAGCACATGAATTAAAAAACATACCTGACGAAGGGCAGACAGCAGCTTTTGGAATTTCAACTGCGTTAGTTAACTACGGTGAAATGTCCAAACATTTTAACATACATATTTATAATGCACACACAACAACACGATCTGAGAGCTATAAATATTTAATGCACTTAATTATGACAAGGGATGTGCATTCAAATTTCTTTTGCAGTCTTATTTCTTATTTATTATGATTTCCTGCTTAGAAAGGTCTATAATTATAACAGGAGAAGATAGCAAAAGAAGACTTTGTTTAGGCTAATTTATTACGACCTTTCTTTTAAGCAGTACACAACAAAGTTGTTTTAGGCCAAGTATAATAAGTATAATGACAATTTTATAAGGTTCAGCTTGAAGAGAATATCAAGTAAATTTAATAGAATAATTAACTAAATTGAATGAACTTATCAAGAAAAACAATTACTGACTAAACTAATATTATTCAAATTATTTTTTAATTCTTCAAAGCTTCAATCCCTTTTTCAAAAATTTATAAAAATGTAATTGTACTATCCTTCAAATCAAATAACTTTATGTTATATGTATACGTAAAACTTTTCAATTAAACATTTATTACAATTACTACAACAATTACTACAAAATTACAATTTTTAATTTTTTTCTCAATCAATCAATTTTAAAATAGCTTTATAAAGAACGTTCCCTAATATTAAACGACCTTTCTAAAATATTAGAAAATATATTTTTACTGTGTGTTTATCAAATAAGAAGTCTTTTTTTATTTATAAGCACTTTTTTAGTTTTCCTTCTTATTATTGACTAACAGTATCTCTCAAATATTATAATAATATTATTGTACTTCAAAGAACTGCTTCAGCAACTTTTTAAGAGTTTTCCTTTCAATTATTACCTAAAAGAATATGTCAAATATTATAAAAATATAATTATATTTTGCGTTTAATAAAACAACCACTTTATAAATAAGGTTCATTACTAATAACGTTCTAAAAGCCATTTTCAATTAAAAAACAAGTAAGAAAGCTACAGTCGAGTGTACTCGACTGTGAGATACCCGCTACCCATTTTAAATAAAATCAATATATTTTGCGGTATTATTTTGAAAATATACCAAATATACAGCAAAAATACTACAAATATGCCAAATGGTATGTTTGGTATATCGATATAGTACACCATTCAAAATATACCATAGACGGCACAATATACCAGATTGTCAGCCAAAGCAACTAAGGTCCCTAGTAAGTAGGCGTTTTTGCCCATACAAAAGTATTTCTTTAATAACTTCCACAACTTTTATCTGATCGCCACCAAATTTTCAGGAATCATAACAACTATAGTAGTTATTATATATACCAAAATTCGGAACTCTAGCTTTAAAATTACGCTTGTTATTCGATTTTTTTGATTTGCGGGGCGGAAGTGGGCGTGGCAAAAATTTGAAACAAACTTGATCTGCGTGCAAACATAACAAATGCTGTCGAAAAAAAATTATAGCTCTATCTCTTATAGTCTCTGAGATCCAGTGTTTCATACGGACGGACGGACAGACACACAGACACACAGACACACAGACGGACAGACGGACATGGCTATATCGTCTCGGCTGTTGACGCTGATCAAGAATATATATACTTTATAGGGTCGGAGATGCCTCCTTCTACCTGTTACATACATTTCCTGCCGGCACAAAGTTATAATACCCTTCTACCCTATGGGTAGCGGGTATAAAAATTAAAGAGTACTAAGAGTTTCTAATCAAAAAGCTCTTCTTTAAGCAAGTTTATAACCCCTACTATTAAATATATATTTATATTATTTAAAAAATATAGAAGGCCTTTGTTTCTAATCAAATATGTACCTTCTCTGTATGCCACTTTATTAAGAGTTTTCTTAACACCTAAACGACAAATAACTATTTCACATATTAGCAAAAAAATGTTTGTACTTCGTTTCTGATCGAGTAACTTCTTGAGCAACTTATAGCCGTAGCTACGTAGTTTCATTTGCAACTAAACTTTGTAAAGTGTGATAGCCACAATAATGATAGCTCTGCTCTACAAAATCTCATTCGACAAATTGTTTGTACAGCTAACACACTTTTCATCAAGACTAAAGCCTATTCAGCAACTAACATGTGTGTGTGTGTGAATCCATTTTGTACTTGTATTTACAATTGCAAGTCATATTCATTAGCCAAGATGGACTCACTAAAGTGCAGACACAATAAAGAAAAACAAGTTAAATAAGTGCAACGCATAGCAATTTTAAAGCATTTACCGCACGCAAAATTCAAATCAGCATTTGACCAAATAAAAAAGCAGTAGAGGCAAAAAAAAAAATAGATTGTCTGACTGACTGAAAAACCAGTTACACATCTACAATGCGGCAACAATAACAATATCATTATATATTCCATGCCTATAACTGTAACCAACATGCAACACACAGAAAATGTGCCCAAAAGCATGCGGCACAGAGCTATCATCAAGAGCAACAGCAGCAGCAGCAGCAGAAGATGGAGAAGGAAAAGAAGGAGGAGGAGGCAGAGACGAGTGAGATACAATATTGTATCTATGTATCTATCCAGCAGAGTATCTGATGTGTGTGTGTGTGTGTGTGTTGGTTGGGTTGGCCACATATCTAGTTATTATTGAAATTAAATTACCCCTAATTGAATCTGAAATGGTCAATAAAATCGCATGCCGACAACTATTTTGTATGGCTTTGATAGTCCCCGCCGGCGTCAATCGTCTCTCTCTCTCTCTCTCTCTCTCTCTCTCTCTCTCTCTCTCTCTCTCTCTCTCTCTCTCTCTCTCTCTCTCTGTCTGTCTGTTGTTGTTGTTGTATTCAACAATTTGTTTGGGTTTTCAATTTGCATATGCATGGCAAAAATTTCATTTTTCTTCTCTGCGGCTGCTTGTTTTATTTTAAACAAATGCAAATTGAATTAATTGTTGTTATTTCCCTTAGATCGGCTATCGCTTAATGTGGCAATTTGTCTTTGTCTGCTGAATGGGCCCTCAGATACCGATAGAGATCTTTCTTTATGATATGTGGAAATTGTGCATTTTTTTGTTGAGTACAAAAACGAGTTTGTTTTTTAAGATAAGATGAATGTGAATGATTGAGAAACTGAGCACAAGTTTTGATAATATAAGAAATATTTTGCATACATTTCAAATTTAGAAACAAATTTGATAAGAATTACGGATTACTCAACAATTTTGTGAGAGATAGTTGAATGAATATAAAGTGTAATATTTCATTTTGTGCTCTTTCTCGGCAAATGAATGATGGCACTTCAACTCTAATCGAATTGAATTACTGTCTGGATAATTGCTGACTCGTTAGCCAACTAATTCCACTTGAATTTCCATTTAAGCGAGACACGTTTTATTTCTCATGAACAATTGACGCGCCGCTGATTGTTGCGACGTGAAGAAAAGAAGATCACTCACAATCGAAAGGCACAACACAACATGAAATCAGAGCCAGTGACAGCAACACACAAATAGCAACAACAATGTGAGCGACATCGATGGCAAAAGAAACGAGCAAGTCAAAAAGCTAATTAGGTTGGAAAAATACGATTGCATGTAAACAGCAAAAGATCAGCACAGATCAATGAAGATCGGTACAGCAGGACAGCGAGTTACAAAGTTGGTTGTTTGTTAAAGTAAATTACATGCGAACATGAAAGATGCAGATAAACATGCCAAACAAAATAAAACTCATGACGATCATTAGGCCAGGCCAACTGAGGGCAGGCAACGTTAAGACCAGACCAGACAGACAGAGACAGACAGACAGACAGACAGTCAGTGAATTGATGATCAGTCAGTGATCTATCGACATCTCTCAGAACGTCTTCGTCATGTTCTTGTTCTTGGCTGTTTGTTATTATGTATGCCAAACAAAGTCACAACATGTGGACAACACGGAAAAAGGCAACAAATAAATTGTGCTACATGGAACCAAGCGATCCACCGATCATCATTACGATCAACGTGAACGAGAACGTCAACGTCGCAAGTGCAACCTGATTTGGTATTTCTCTCTTTCTTGATATCTGGAATCTCTTTGCGAATAAACTGCGCATAGTTCGGTGTTCGTTCAATCGCAACGCATTCCAATGGAAACTGTTTAGCGTTTTTAAAGCGCTCTCACACACAAAACCTAGAGAAGACTATGCGAAAATTGGCTGAAATGCTGAAGAAGAAAATGGAGACGGAGATGGAGATGGAGAAGAATCCTCCATCCATAGATGGCAGGACACGTGCAATGACTTCCTGTTTGGCATTGGGCAGAAAACACTTTGCATTGCACATTTGGCAGCCTTGGCCCCTTTTAAGCCGTTGAGCGGAGTGAGTGCAGACAAAGTGCAATTGTGGCCAAGATTTATTTGCACGCCCGCGCTAAGAGGGCAAAAGCAACATACACTACACACAACTTTGCCTGGTGCAAAATGCATTCTTTATGTGCTTGTAACTTGGCCTTAACTCTTGCCATATTTTTGGGCCGCATCGACAAGCAAAAGCAAAGCAACAACTACACAACACCGACGACCTCAACTTCAGGCCAAAAAGCAAAAAAAAAAAATCTTGCGCGTGACTTTGCGTTTTCTGTTTTAGCTGCTGTTGTTGTCGTTGTTGTTGCTTTTAGTGTTGCTTTGTTTCTCTCCTTTTGCGAGCTGATTCCTCTTTTGTGGCTGGCAAAAAGATTCTCACGATACTTTGCCCAACGGCTTTTCAAATTGGTTGACAAACTAGCAGCATCAGCACCTTCGTCTACGCCTCCACAACCTCCCTTTTTCCTCCCCCACCAACAATTTCCTTCTACCTGTGCTCTCAGCTTAAGTAATTGTAACCCGATTCAGGTTTTTTTTCTTTTTGCCGTATGTCTAATATGATTATTGAAGTTACGATTTCGAATCTGCGCACAGAACTCGAGAACGTGCAATGCCCAAAGCTTCAGATTGAAGTTTCTCCTAGTGCAAATTAAGTGGTAGCCAAATGAGCTTTACCCTGACGAATGCAACACCGAGAACTCAGCATCGAGTAGGTTAAACTATTGCCGAGAATGTGAATGAAACAATTAGTTTTAGCGCTCGCAGCATTTGTTTATCGTGGGAGAATTCAAAGAGAGAACTTCTAAACAGTTTTGTATAGAAAAGAACTTGGAAAAGAAAACTGTGAAAGGAAAATGTAAATCTTGAATTAAACTTAGTATGAAAGTGAAACATTTGCAATATATATCGATGAAGACTTCGGCAGGATATATAGATCTCATACAAAAGTGAAATCTTTCATCTGAAATCTGTTCGGTTAATAAAGTTTAATAATTTCACATATTATTACAAAATAAGATATTTTTTAATTTACATTTTAATAAAAAGTCTGTTTACGAGTATATCAAAATTACATGGAAGTAATATTGTGTATTTAATTGATTAAGCGATCCACCGACAAGCGTGCGATCTTATCTTTATATTGTAAATGATATATCTACGAAGAAAATTATAAAAATTAGTTTTGAATCTTATATTATGATTCTTATTAATGAAATTCTGTAGAATCCCTAACACATATTTGTAAATTTTCACTTTAAAACAAAGCATAATTATATCAAATGACAAAATTTAACAGAAATTGCCTAGATTAATATTAGACTAATGAAATTACTTCATTTCTAAAGTACCATTAAAGCAACAGCTCATTTAAACGACATTCGTTAGAGTCTAACATAAATCTCTTAATTTATTTTAATACTTCTTCTCCCTAGATTCATTTCAAAAACTCCTATTCAAAACTCTCACCCCAATTGTATGTTTATTTTTGCAGCAAAAATAAAAAAAAATAAAAACAATTTTTCTGCGGCCTTTTCAAGGGGAACTTTTGCTAAATGAACGCGAATCAAAATACGCAAAGTTGAAAATTATGCTTATAAATAAATGCAAACATCCTCTTTAAGGGCAGTTCAATCTGGAATCGTGCATATGCTTTAATGTGCTCCAAGTGGCCGAGGGAGCATCCCAAAGACTCCAATGTGTCCCCCGACGAACTTCATTAAGCGTTGCGACATTTGCAAAGAACAGAAAAAAAAAAGCAGCAACAGAGTTATGAGGCACAGTTGATTTATAAGCACTTAGGGGCAGAACAGGGCAGCAGAGTGGAGGGGAATGAGGGCAACTCACATCCTGACAACTGACAATCGGCGACAATTTCTCATTTCGAGAGCGAGAGCAGCTTCAATGTTGTGATGAGCAATTGTGCAACGGGCTTTACATGTGGAGCGAGCGATATTGAAGAGTGCAAAGAGGTTTTGCAGCGACAGACATTGACATGAACTGCCGGCTAATCGACACAGCCCAGAAGAAGAAACGTGAATGCAACGCGGTGTGTAGAGAGTGTGTGGCATGTGGGGTCAACTGTGCCACACACTGCCTGCTGTAAGTCTGTGGACTGTCAAGGCGACCCATTTGTTGTTTTCACTTGTGCAACATTTCACAGACACTTCACGTTGAAGATACACGGTCTTACTATTTTTTTTTTTTGTTGTTTTCTTCCTACTATCTGTTCTCATTCTTTGCCGCCTCCAAGAACATTAAACGAGCTTGTATGGCAGTAACTACTATTACTATTAGGATGACTGCGATGACTTCGAAAGGTTCTACTTTGCTGTCGTTGTTATTGTTGTTGTCGTTGTTGTTGTTCCTCTTGTCGTTGTCTAGTTCAACTTTTTTTTTTTTTGCGGCGGCTTCCTGCAACTTTTTCCTCACTCACAGTTCAAGTGAAGCTGAAGCTGTAGCTTTGTATCTGTATCTGAGACGACGACGACGACGAGTACGAGTTCGACTTCGACTAACGACGTATTTATGCCAAGCGACAAACTGTGGGAACAAATAAAAATTTAGCGAAATGCCAGGGCGACAGTGGCAACAGCCGAGTGGGAGAGTTACTTGAAGATACAACTGTGCCGATCAGAGTTGAGACAACTTGTCATAGCGATGGCCACGTGAGGCAATAATTAGTGAAGAGAATAAGGATTGAACTTACATGAAGAAACTGCTTGTAAGTATTAAAAATATTCTGAATAAATCATAGAGATAAAAGAAAAGTTTCTTGGAATCCTTATGAATTGGCATCTTGCCTCCATCAGATACTTTTTTTGTACTTAAATTTTAATGTAGAATAGTTGCCAAATAATTCCCAAACTTAGTTTCAATGTGCTATGAACTATTTTGAAATAATCTTTATGTTATTTGCTTAACTGTCAAATATCGTAGACTTGTATTTTTATATGGAATAATTTCCCTAACTTAGTTGCAAAGTGCTGCTAAGCTAAGAACTTTTTCTAATGAAATTAAATAATAATATTTATTAATTATTTATTAGCCCTTAGCTTATCTGTCTTGTCAAAGGTCGTAGACTCTTATTTTTTATGGAATAATTTCCCAAATTGAGTTTCTATGGGCTGTCAAATTATGAACTAATAATTAATTTTTATTTGCACTTAGCTTATCTCTTGAACTGTCAAAGATCGTAAACTTTATAAAAAATATTTAAAATATTCTGAATTGATAAGAAAAATATCGCAAAAAGATTCTTGAACCATAAAAGTGTGTTTCATTTATCAAATCGTTTTATTAATCTGCAATTTAATTCCAGAAAAATCGCTCTATAATTAAATTTTTTTCGTTACCTATTTTTATTGCTCTCAAACGCATTTTTTTCACACGCACTCATCTCTACTTCGCACTTGGCTCATCTCACTTTGGCCTGTCAAAGTTGTGCACAAAGAAGAACTTCTTGGCTCGACTATCATTAATGTCAAAAATAGCGAACTGGCAATATTGTAAACCCATCGATAATACAATATATTACTTGTCGCCCTCAATTTGCAGTTGTTTGACATTTGGATTGCATTCCCAAAAACTTTTGCTCCACAGTTGGATACAAGGCAAATTTCTCACTGTCAATTGTTGCAGTTGCAATTGTTGTTGTTGTTGTTGTTGTTACTTTTCAACTCCGACCAAAACAACAAATCGGAAAATGCCTCCAAACTGGCCTGGGTACGTCACGTTTTTCTCGCGCGCGCATCTTCATCATCATCTTTCTCCCATGAAGACCAACACCGTTAACTTCCCAATGCTTCCCTTTCCTTCCTTAGCTTGTTTTGGGCAATTTTTCTCTGGTATTATTTCGCCTGTCAATTGCAGTTAATCCAGCGACAACACACCATAACCACAGCATCCACATTTACTCTACTCTGCAACTTGGTGAATAGCCCTATTTAAATTGCCTGGCAACGTTTAAGAGTTTCGCTTGAAATAAAGTCTCAAGCGTCGCATTATACTCATTGTACAGTTGGCAAGCTAAAGTGTATAGACAAACAAACCAAACACGATTGGGCACCACACAAAAATTGTAAATTATTCAATCGCAAGAGAAGAAGAAGACTGTGCACCAAAGCGATCATCATCTTGAGAAAACACTCCTTACTTTGTGGCAGGCTTTGTTTTGTTATTTGAGTTAGACTGCATCAGCTACAGTTGACCTTTTGCCTTTGTTTTTGGGATAATAGATGTAATCATTTCCAAAGTCTAATTGAAATCAAAGCATATTCTGAAAGAATAATTTGGTAGATCTTAATAGACCTTTGAAACTATTTCACTATTTTTGAATTATAATCTGAAAATTGTATCATAATTCAATAGCTAAATCTTTTCAGAGAAATTTTCTTGCAGTTGAGGCTAAAATGTAAAACATTTAATTCATATTTGTTGACTTTTAAATGCAGTTTAAATTACTTAAAAGATTTAATGATCAGCCTTTAGCCTTTGAAAAGCAGTTATTTTTAAATTCAATAAATTACAAATCAGCATGCCTTTAGCCTTTAATGTTTCAACAGTCGAATTCTAGTTGATTTGTTTATAAAGTGCAATATAAAATCACAATAAACAAAACCAAGTCAACATACGCACATAATTTGCATCGTAATAGTAAAAAAACAAGTAAGAAAGCTACAGTTGAGTGTACTCGACTGTAAGATACCCGCTACCCATTTTAAATAAAAGCAACAAATTTTACGGTATTATTCTCAAAATATACCAAATATACTGCAAATATACTAAAAATATACCAAATGACATATGTGGTATATCGGTGTAGTACCGCATTCAAAATATACCTTAGACGGCACAATATACCAGATTGTCATCCAAAGCAACTAAAACCCCTAGTAAGTAGGCGTTTTTGCCCATATAAAAGTATTTCGTTAATAACTTTTTATCTGATCGCATCTGATCAGGAATCATAAATACTATAGTAATTATTGTATGTATATACAAAAATTCGCAACTCTAGCTTTAAAATTACGCTTGTTATTCGATTTTGTTGATTTGCGGGGGCGGAAGTGGGCGTGGCACGCAGATCAACGTGCAAACATAACAAATGCTGTCGAAAAAAAATTTCAGCTCTATCTCTTACAGTCTCTGAAATCTTGGTGTTCATACGGACGGACGGACAGACAGATATGGCTATATCGTTTCGGCTGTTGACGCTGATCAAGAATATATATACTTTATAGGGTCGAAGATGCCTCCTTCTACCTGTTACATGCATTTCCTGTCGGGACAAAGTTATAATACCCTTCCACCCTACGGGTAGCGAGTATAAAAATAACAATGAAACTGCGCCAATTGTATTCAATATTAGACGCGACTTTGGCGACTGCTTAAGGGAAAATTGCTCAGTTTTTTTGTTTGTATGTTGTTGTCTTGGGGGCCATATATGATTTTTACGAACGAGTTTACATTCTTCAGTTTACGTCGACAAGTGTCCCGTATGTGTATGTGTGTGATTTGTTGCAGTTATTAGCATTTTTCATTTTAAAGCCTTTTGGCAGTTGGCACTGCGAAACAGATGAAGAGATAGCTCAGAGAGAGAGAGAGAGAGCGAAAAAAAAGAGTGAGAGAAAGAGAGAGACATCACATCATCAACACTAACTGTTGTGACCTGTCAAGTCCCAGTCCTAGTATTATCGGTAGAGTACTCCCCATACCATATAATATAGTACGTGCTGCTGCCCATCAAAAGGCCTCCACAGAGAGGGCGTCATAAGTCAGATTTATGTGTGCAAATAGTTGGGAGCCTGCCACAGAGGGTGGCATAGAAAACATGAAGAGGAAGAGCAGAACTTGGGAGATGAACGCCCTGTTTTGTTATTGTTATTGTTATTGTTATTGTTGGTGGGACTGTTGCTGTTTGCTTGGTATGCAATATGATTTGTGAGTTTTTGTTTAAAAGTTTTGCCTCAAGGCGGATTGCTATTCCGGCAACATTTGCAATGGGCAACAAGCAATGGCCAACTGTTTCTGTTTTGAGGTTGACATTCTCTCTCTAATAACAAAAGAAAAATTACTGAAAACAAAATATGAAATAACACGAAATGCCTCACTTGACTTCCAAATAGATAACTTTCATAAGAAAAAGATCAAGTTAAAGTGCCTGGGAAAAGCATTTGAAAAGCCAAAAGCCAAAAGCGACAACAAGGATAAGAAAACCAAAATAAAGACACAAAATTATTGCTTCGCAAAAGTTTTTAAAGTATGATAGTTTTGAACACAATGAGAAGCAAACATTCTAGACACAATTCAAATGTAAATTATGTTTCTTTGTCACGTATTTAATCTTGCATGCAATAGCTAAAAAGAAGATTTTTGTTTAGAGTTTTTCTATATATAAATAAATACTAGAGAGACTAGATACAATTATAAATACACAAAATATATAATTATAATAAATAGATATCTTAGAAAATAAATACTAAAAACACAAATAATAAATAAAAATTAAATATGCATAATGACAAAATAATAAACAAATAAAAACAAGAAATTAAATAAAAATGTAAAATCAAAAAATAAGAACTAATTCAGTTGAGAGTTTCTTGTATAAATTTAATCGTTTAAACTCAGTGGAAATTGATATTTATGAACCGTAAATAAGAGAAGTCATTGCCGTAATTTTCAGTGCTGGTCTTAAATGAACTGTTAATTTACAAACTTCATTTATATGTCCATGATTTACTTAAATTTCAAGAAAATACAAAGTCTTGGGATACGCTGAAATCCACCGGGAAGATAAGAAAGAGGGAGCACCTTATCTAAATAAGGGGATCTCACAAATTATAGTTCTACTGCAGCCATTAAATTGGCCATTTTTCACGACGCCGCAAAAGAGTAATGTAAAAAGTGCTCGATACTTGGAATATGCAACTGCATAAATCACAATTGCCAGCGGGTGCAAGAGAGAGACAAAGAGATCGTGGGCGGATAAAGTTCAAAACATAAAAAGTACAACATCGAGATGATGCATCAAGGCATAAAATACACTGTTTCACTTACCCTTCTCCCCATCCACAATGATAATCCGCAGTTGCACTTGCCAAATAAGAGACCCAAAGAATTCAACAACAAAAAATATGCTCACACACACACAAAATGCACACAATTCACTCGAGAACCGAAAATAAACACTTCATTATTAGAAACACATGTGCGAAGAGAACGGAAGACACATACATAGAACGAAAGCGAAAACGCTTGAGCGCGGGGGACATTGGCGAAGGGTCGCGCCAAAAATAAATATACTTCGAGTGTGTATTTTTTCTCTTTTTCTTCCTTTTATTATTTTACTTCTGCTTTACATGCACACATTCATTTTTCGCACTTGCTGGGCGGAAATGAAGCTGAGGGAGGCTGCAAAAATAGCTGTGAATGCCTCGCGAAGCCCCTGCGGGGCGGGGCAAATGCAAATCGAAATGCAAAACGCACAGCACCCGACCCCCGACTCGACGCGTAACTTTAAAGCGAAGTTGAAACGAAAACGAGAAAAACGAAAAACTCCAAAAATAACTTTAGACACACCGAGAGCCGTTAGTTAATGTAAGCAAAACGGGAGCGGGAGCACATTCAGTGAAAATTGTAATTTATGCGTTATGCAGCCTCTAACTCCAATCACTTTATTCCAATACGAAAATATGCGCATTAATTGACGCGATGCGCTGCAGCCGAAAATGATCAAATTGTACGTCGCGCGCACTTTGCGTGTTAAAATCGAACTGAAGACCCATTGCGATGATCGCCTCTTCCAATGTGGATGCTTGCGTTCAACTAGCGACGAGCTCGTGACCCGAACTCAGACACGACTTGCCTTGTCAAGTGACTTCGCAGTCGTGTCGTGTTCGTCTTGCAGTGTACAGCACGATAAATGCGCATTCCTAACTGCAGGTTTGTCAGTGTTGTTGTTTTACTTAGCCCAATAGCGCGCCAATTGGAATGAGTGAGAATGCACTATGTTTTGACCCCCTCATAGCTGTTGCTGTTTGCGTTGCATTGCACGTGCTTCCATGATCTGGAGAGCGGCGCTCTCGTAGTGAACACCAAAGAGAGCAAGAGCGCGAGAGCAATACTCGCACGTTCATTTGCGGCAAACAAAAAGCCGGTAAAATGAACGCTGCTTTTGTTTTTGTTTATGTTTTGTTTGCGCTTATTTGCAATTAGGTAAATTAGCTCGCAGCGATAAAACGAAAATAAATTAAATAGTAATGTTTAGTATAAAATATATTAATTTAAATAAACAATTTTGTTTAAAAATTTTGCGTTTGTTTTTTTGTTGAAAGTTGACATAGGTCGATTTGGCATTCGCTCTCACGCTCTCGCCGTTATTCTGTGCAACATTGGAAAATTCCCGTCGCTCTCATTAGTGCAATGATAAAGCAAATATGCGATGAAAAATATTAAATACGAAAATCAAAAGAAGTCGCCGTGAAATGTGCAAGTTGTTGCGATTAGAAAAGGGGAGTTGGGGAATGGCGATGCACTAAAATGCGCTAATGATAGAAAAATCACACACACACACAGACTTGACCCAAAGAGCTGCTGAGAGAACCGGTTACCTCTCTCTCTCTTCCTTGCCAGTGCATTCACTCTCGCGCTCTACTGCTCTTTAGCTAATTATTGAAAATGTGTGACAATTATGAAAGGCGATCGACTGCGGACAACAACAAAAGCGTCAAAGGATGGTAAGAGGGGAAAGAGGCAGCAGTGTGAGACAGAAAGAGAGAGGGAGGGAGTTTGGCATAGATAAGCATCTCGAAAAGCTTCGAATAATACAAAAGCGTCGACAAAATAAATGAACGCAAAATTCTTTTGTAGCGTAACGGAAGTTGTTGAGAGCTAAACGGTCAACGCATCGCTTGATGAGTGTTTTGAAGTTTAAGCTTCAGCTGGAACAGCTACCGGATGCAAACCGTCTACTACGAAGCTGTGATCAGCTTTTGTAGCCACACACACATTAAAGCTTCCAAATGCAGCAGCTACAATACTACAAAACTGTGGCGTGCTTTTCAAAGTGTTGACAGTGGGAAAAGAAGCTTACAGGGAATTAGAGCAGTTTATTTTTTCTCTAACAAATATAGAAGGCTAAGCTACTCAGTATTGTTGGTGAATGAAGAGCACACTTTTAATAAATTTAACATCTCTTTTTAACATAATAAAATATGACACTCGAAATTAATTGAGCGCTTATAACACGGATTTGTTTTGAAATGTACTTTACATTTTTATATTTCTTGAAAAATTTTTATTGGATAAAAGAGGTTGCATTAAGATCTTATAATTATTTTTTATCGGATAACAATTTAAAGTTATTCCGGTTGTAATTTATTAGGATTAAAATTTAAAAATTTTCAAACTTTTCGATTATTTAATTATTTTAAAGTCTTCTTGATATGTTAGTATGTTAAATATACAACAAAAAAAAACTCTATCTATAATCACTTCCAAAATAATAATTTTGAAAATAAAAACTTTTTATTTTATTAATATTTTAATTTGAAATATATTGATAATTATCAATCTATAGATGTTATACTTTTAAATTAGTATATAGTTGTATTTTTTTAATTAAAACTTTGTTTTTTACTATTTATATAAACTGGGTTTATTCTAAAGTATTTTGCCTCACACTCCCTTTATTTCAAATACAATCAAATGAAACCCATTGCTTATCCAATCCCAAGTACATATCGAAATCCTTACGATTTTTAATGTGCCATAAAAATCTCGACATTTTTCGCTCTCACATAATAAAGACATAAATTTGAAAGAAACTAGCTTCAGTCAGTCAGTCAGTCAGTCACAATGGGCGAATCCGAAATGATTAATGGTCTATAAGCTCCACACCGAGACCGATAGAAGAAATACCAATCCGCATAAATTTTACAATTGTTCAATAGATTTATTTTTTCGATTTTTTTTTTCTTTTTTGGTCGACAAACATTTGCACATAATCCGTCATAAAGTGGAAAATCAAGTAACTAAGTGATTAAAGCGGGCCAAAAAAGGAAATGGATAGAGACGAAACGAAAAAAGAATACAGTCAAGAAATCAAATCAAAATTATTCAATAGGCTTTTGGGTTTTGTAGCTTGTCGAGTGGCCAATGGATTTGGATTTGGCGTTTTGCTTTTGCTTTTTTTTGGTTTGGTTTTGATTTCGATTTAACTGAGGAGGGGATTGGAACGGAGCTTGAAATGCATTTTGGTTGTTTGCCAGTTGCCAGAGATTCGATGTGGACGCTTTCAAGATTTACATAAATAAGTGCGCACCAAAGACCAAAAAAAAAAAAAAAAATAAAGCAAGGGGGATAAGAAAACGTCATCGCATTTTATATGCAGCTCGTTTTTCTATTCACTGGAATTTTTCTTCTTTCATTTTGATTAGCTTTTGTGGGTCCGTTTAGACAAACCGCAACGAATTTCTCGGCCTTTATCAGAGTTTAATTAAAAGCTGCCGTAATTTTTATTCACCTCAGAGCTGCAACGCTTAATGAGCCACCAAACATCACGATTGGTAATCATATCTGCTAAATTTATGAACACATAAATATGTCTAATTATTTAGATAGACACGGACTGAAATTGAATTTTAATAAACGAATTAATTTATAAATTTGGTTGGGAGAATTTTGTTGTTTATTGAATTTTAGATATTTATTACAAATAATACTGATTTCTATTTCATTTGAATAATATTTAAAATAAATTTAGCATTAGTTTTGTTTTAATTTTGAAAATTGTTAAAAGATTTATTATATTTATTCCTCGTAATTTATGTTAGGAATTCAATATGGAAAATATGAAAAAGAAACTCAATTATTTTTAAACTTATTTTTAATTTTAATCAAAAACCCAAAACATAAATTATTCAATTAAATTATAAAATATAAAAACATTATTTTTCTTGAATTTCAATGATTTTTTTTAAGATTATTTCTAAGAATTTATGTTAGGAATTCAATGTGGAAAAGAAACTCAATTATTTTTAAACTTATTTTTAATTTTAATCAAAAACCCAAAACCTAAATTATTCAATTAAATTATAAAATATAAAAACATTATTTTTCTTGAATTTTAATGAAGGCTTTTATTTATTATATCTTAATTAATATTGTAAGCTATCAAAATTGTAGATTCCGTAAATTGAATTCACAACTCTTTAATATTTTGAGATTAAAAAAACAAAAGCTTAAAATTTAATTAAAAAGCCTCACGTTTTTTATTGAAATCATGAAAAGTTATTGACTTTAAAGCAGCGCAGCGACGCCATTTAAATAGCGCCACAAAAGGTGGCAAGTACATACATTGGAGGAAGGGAAGAGGGAAGAGGCAAGAGACGCAGCTAACCGCAGCAAGGCGAACTCATAAAAAAACAAGTAAGAAAGCTACAGTCGAGTAAACTCGACTGTGAGATACCCGCTACCCATTTTGAATAAAAGCAATATATTTTGCGGTATTATTCTCAAAATATACCAAATATACTGCAAAAATACTAAAAATATACAAAATAGTATATGTGGTATATCGATATAGTACCGCATTCAAAATATACCATAGACGGCACAATATACCAGATTGTCAGCCAAAGCAACTCAGACCCCTAGTAAGTAGGCGTATTTGCCCATACAAAAGTATTTCTTTAATAACTTCGACAATTTCTATTTGATCGCAACCAAATTTTCAGGGATCATAAATACTATAGTTATTACTGTATATACCAAAATTCGTAACTCTAGCTTTCAAATTACGCTTGTTATTCGATTTTTTTGATTTGCAGGGGCGGAAGTGGGCGTGGCAAAAATTTGAAACAAACTTGATCTGCGTGCAAACATAACAAATGCTGTCGAAAAAAAATTATAGCTCTATCTCTTATAGTCTCTGAGATCTAGGTGTTCATACGGACAGACGGACAGACGGACAGACGGACAGACGGACAGACACACAGACGGACAGACGGACATGGCTAGATCGTCTCGGCTATTGATGCTGATCAAGAATATATATACTTTATAGGGTCGGAGATGCCTCCTTCTACCTGTTACATACATTTCCTGCCGGCACAAAGTTATAATACCCTTCTACCCTATGGGTAGCGGGTATAAAGAGCCGAAGCAGCACGTGATAAACGCACTTAACAGGTAACACCCATTTAAGCGAATGATGAATTAACACACCAACACACACACACCCTACTGAACACACACTCACACACTCACACACATACCGAAACACAGCTGTGTGTGTCGCTTGGCGAAGACCTCAAAGCAGCAGACACATGGAACATGACAAACCGCAGCAGCAGAAGCAGCAAAAGCAGCAGCTAAATATCTGAAAGAGCTTTCAGTCTCCGCATCTCAGACTTCCCTCATCTCTCTTTCAGTCTCGCTCTCCCTCTCCACTCTCCACTTCCCACTCTCTCCACTCTCCATTACTGTGACTGAGTGCCGTTCAGAATTGTCTGGTCTGCTCTCCGCATTGTGGTCGCCGTCAGCTGCCCGCGGACGCTTCATAAACTTCTCGCAACGGCAGCAGCCAAGACCAACTTCATTGGACACCCATCTACGTCCCCTCCCTCTTTTATCTTCCCCTCCCTCCGCTGCCCAACAATTGTCTGTCAGGCGTTTTTGGGTAAAAGTTGAGAAGCGCAGAAATTAGTTAGAGAAGACGTGCGTAAGGTGTGTTTTTGAACAGTTTGCCTCCTCTGTCCCCCTGTCTCTCTCTCTCTCTCTCTCTCTCTCCCAGCTCTCCACCTCTCTCGCTCGCTTTGCCTCTGCCTCCGACACGTGCGTTTGTCAGCCTTTCAGTTTGTCAGCTCGTCGTCAGAGTCATTAAAACTGACGCAGTTAAACAAAAAACTTTTTGACCACTTTTTCGACCCGAACAAATTTGCCTGCATTTTTGACCAACAGCGCGATAAAAGTGTCAGTTGCAAAAGTTTCAGTTTCAACTAAATACAACAACAACGACAACTCACACAAAAACCCGACATCAAAAAACTGCTAGCAAACCAAAAAAAAAAAAAAAAAAAAAAAACAAAACCAAAAAAAGTGAAGCTAGATAAAAAAGAAATTTAACATCGCCTGCAGCGAGTGCAACTATAGAGCAGCAGAGTTTTTTTTTTTTAAATTGGGTCAAATTAAACATCAGGGATTTTCAAAAAAAAAGTATGATAGATTACAGTTCTGTGATAATTGAGATGAATAGTGTTCTAATGCTATTGAAAGTAAATAAAATAATATTGTACAAAAATAAAGCAAATCAAATAACTATTATTTCAAATTCAGCAAAATAAATAAAATACATTGATGTCATTATTATTTAAAATGGGAGGAAGTGTGTTATTTAAGAATTTATTTACTATGTATGCGATATATGGAAAATATTGAATTTCATGAGAAGCAAATTAAATAAAACAAATTAAATAATATATATGTTTATAAATATAAACAATAAGTTAATAGAGTCATTTCCGATCCCATCAAATATATACATATATTCTTCATCACATCCTACAGTCCATCTCTCTGTCTCTCCGTACGTCCGTCTTCTATCTGTCTGTCTGTCCGTCTGACCTTAAAAAACATAGTATCTCAGAAACTATAAGAAATAAAGCTATACAATTATGTTGTACTTCTTATTTTTCAGATCTTTGCTATGCCCAAATAGCAAGTGTATTTGTAAGGCTAAAGTCGCCTTGAGTATATTTATGGAGGCATTTTTTAGTGATTGGTTTGATTGCAATCGGATAAAATTGTAAAAGTGCAATGAAAAATTGTTTTATTTGGGAAAAACGGTTCAAATCTATGGTATATTATGAATTTAATAGTACCAAATATAGTCTTCGGTATATTTTAGTATACTTGAAGTATTTTCTAATCTATGGTATATAATATAATATATATTATGAAAGTATTAGTATATCGATAACCGAATATAGTCTTCCGTATATTTGAGTATATTTTAAGTATTTTTTAGTTTATGAAGGTAATAGTATACCGATTACCGAATAAAGTCTTCAGTATATTTTAATATGTTTTAAAACTGTTTTACTGTATGCTGTATTATGAATGTTATAGTGTAGCTTATTATTTTTTTTATACCCTCTACCCATAGGGTAGAAGGGTATTATAACTTTGTGCCGGCAGGAAATGTATGTAACAGGTAGAAGGAGGCATCTCCGTCCCTATAAAGTATATATATTCTTGATCAGCGTCAACAGCCGAAACGATATAGCCATGTCCGTCTGTCCGTCTGTGTGTCTGTCCGTATGAAACACTGGATCTCAGAGACTATAAGATATAGAGCTATAATTTTTTCGACAGCATTTGTTATGTTTGCACGCAGATCAAGTTTGTTTCAAATTTTTGCCACGCCCACTACCGCCCCCACAAATCAAAAAAATCGAATAACAAGCGTAATTTTAAAGCTAGAATTTTAGTATGTACTATAATTACTATAGTAGTTATGATTCCTGAAAATTTGGTTGCGATCAGATAAAAATTGTGGAAGTTATTAAAGAAATACTTTTGTATGGGCAAAAACGCCTACTTAGTGGGGGTCTTAGTTGCTTTGGCTAACAATCTAGTATATTGTGCCGTCTATGGTATATTTTGAATGGTGCCCTGTATCGATATACCAAACATACCATTTGGTATATTTTCAGTATTTTTAGTATTTTCGGTATATTTTAAAAATAATACCGCAATATTTTGCCCTTATGGTGTGGGTAGCGGGTATCTCACAGTCGAGCACACTCGACTGTAACTTTCTTACTTGTTTAGTAGTTAATTTGGTTGCAATCGGATAAAATGGTAAAAGTGCAAAACAAATTGTTTTGTTTAGGAAACACGGCTCTAATCTATGGTATATTATGAATTTAATAGTATAACGAGTACCAAATATAGTCTTTGATATATTTTGTGTACTTTAAGTATTTTCTATTTTATGGTATATTATGAAAATATTAGTAAATCAATAACCGAATATGGTCTTCCGTATATTTGAGTATATTTTATATATTTTTACTTTACGATATATTATGAATGTAATAGAATACCAAATATAGTCTACAGTATATTTTAGTATGTTTGAAGACTTTTACTCTATGGTATATTATAAATAGTATAGCTTACTTACTACGATATATTTTAAGAATACAACATTTATGGGCTTCATTAAAAATGGGTAGCGCGTCTCTCACAATTGAGCACATTCGCTTTTAGCTTTCTTACTAGTAAACTAATTAATAATTTTAGAAGAGTATTTATTAAGCTTTATATAATTGTAATTTTAATTAATTTAATAGCGCTAAGAATCATCACTATTTGCAAAGCATTCTCTTCGCGTACTTTTCGCTAGTTAAACTAATCTCAAATATTTCTCTTTGCGCTGGTTTTTTTTTTCGAGATATTTATCGCAGTTCATTTTCGCTCTCTTCGTTATCTTTTAAATATCTTTAACGACAATTAACTTTCAACTGCTGCCCCAGCAAAGTCATTAACGAAAATTTGTTTGCGCGTTACTCAAAATACGAAAATACGAAAAAAATGGAAAAAAATGCGAATCCACTTAACATGTTTTAAAGGCAGCCGGAACAACAAACAGAAAACGTGGCATAGCAACGGCGGTCATCTAGAAAGGTCAACGTTGATGCCACAAAGCGGCAGCAACAACAAAAACTCCGACTTACAGCCTCCAGTTGGCAGTTCATTATTGATTTTAATCCAGCAAAAAGTTAACAACGAATATGTTTGTTAAATACTTTTAGAAGTAGTTTTTACCTACTCAAATTCAATGTTGATTAAAACAGATCATTAATTAAATATTTACAATACAATTTCCCATTTTTTGACTTTTTCGTCATTTGTCATTTTAAATATGAATTTTCACACTCAACACAAGTTTTGAATTTAATTTGTTGTTTATTTTTTCTGTAGCTGTCAGCGAGCAAAAGAATTTTGTTTGCCATCTGCTGGTTACAAATGAATGATTTATTTAAATGTTTATCTTGTGGGCCTGCTAATTAAAATTAATTTTCTATTGATTAAATGTATTTAATTCCATGTTGGCAAGTTTTCAGGTAGCTTTCAGCCTTATTATGTTTTTCTACCTCACCAAAACACAAATGTAAAAAATGTAATAATCAAATGATTAATAGTTTCACACAACGTGTGGTCCATCAACTGAGTCTTCTCTTGTCTATCTCCCCCCATCACTCGCCCCTTCCCTTTCATCTGCATTTCTTTTGTGCGGTTTACTTTGCGGAGGCAGCTCCACGGGATGCTAACAGCCAGCTCCGTTGGGAAGCTCTTCAACTCGCATCTCACGGCGTGAGAATTTCGCGTAAGCATTTTTATTTTGTATTTAGTTTCTGGTTGAATGAAGTACGCCTGATTAGTTGCCTCGTTTTCTTATTGTTCTCTTTTGAGCTTTGGGTGTCAATACAAATCGAATTTGTCGGGTAATCAACACAAATTCCAAAAGTGTGAAAGCTAAGAATATTACACTTGTATGTCATGTTTCGGAATTGTGAAGTTGAAAGAAAGATTTCATACTCTATTTATAATTAGTAACAGAGTTAACAATTACCTAATATTCATCACTTGAAAAATGTATATATCACAAAATTGTTGTGAACAATTCGATTATCATTTTATTTAATAAAGTTTGAATAATTAGTTGCTTACTACTTTTATTTAACTTTTGGGATGAATAAAGCCCCTGACCGGAGGAGAAAAATATTAGACTTTGGTAAATGACTTCGATGGATAAAATCTTCACACTCTCCTTAGAATTTATTGTACTGTTCTTATCTTTTTCTTATTGAAGAAATATATGAACGAAAATTATTTTAAACATTATTTTATAAATTATGTGTTGTCATTCTATAAATAATTAATTACTGCAATATTAGATGTAAAAATAGAATTTTGTATTTATTTCAACCAAAATTATAAGCTTCAATCCTCCATAACTATCAAGTAAGAAAGCGACAGACGAGTGTGATCGACTTTGAGATACCTTGTACTCATTTTCAATAAATCGATGTTTTTAAAATATACTGCAAATGTACCACAAAAATACAAAAATATAAATGAGCCTATATTTGGTATATTATTATTATACTACTTTCGAAATATACTATACATATATACTATATGTATACAAAATATATTTGTATATTTATATTGTACACCATTCGAAATATACTATACTTTATAGTATATATAAAATATATTGCCTTATTGCCAACAAAAGCAACTTAGACCCCAATCACAAATATATATTTACTTTATAGGATCGGAAATGTCTTCTTCAGCATGTTACATACATTTCCTGCAGGCACAAAGTTATAATCAACTTCCATACTATGCATAGCGTGTATGAAAATCGTATAAAAATATTCTATCTCTCGATATCTAACATCCTCAATTTCTTCAAAGTACCAAAGATAAAAATATAAATATACCTAAAATTATAACTTGCACACATTAGATATATAGTTATTTAATCATTATAGTTAAATACCTTTTCTAAATAATTTTAAATATACTTGTTCCTAGCCAAAGGCCAAAGCAGCCAGCGCTAGTAAATTTACGCTAGCTTATAAATTAATTTATAGTCTATGCCTTTAATAAATAAATAAATCATAATAAGTCATTTTTCAAATAGTTTACTTATTTTTGACAATTATTTCAATTTGATTTATAACGTATGCTCTGTCAGTGTTGAATAATTTCACATTACATAATATCATCATCCTTAACATATTCAACTACTGTTGTTAACAGGTTCAAATTCTGTTATCTAAAACATGAACCGCAGTTCTGTGGAATGTTATATTGAGTGGTTGTATCAGCTAACAGTAGCACACACTTTTATACTGTTATATGACTTAGCGTGGACAAGACATCAAAAATGTTACGATATAAAAAACAACTTACCTTGGAAATCGTAATGTGAATATCGTAACTTCAGCGAGAAGACATTTTGTATTAGTTGTTGACAAATGTAAGTTAAAATCATATATCATATATCATATATCATATATCATATATCATATATCATATATCATATATCATATATCATATATCATATATCATATATCATATATCATATATCATATATCATATATCATATATCATATATCATATATCATATATCATATATCATATATCATATATCATATATCATATATCATATATCATATATCATATATCATATATCATATATCATATATCATATATCATATATCATATATCATAAACGTTTAATCACAACTGCATAATTTCAATAAATTAATATGTAAAATAAAATTCGAAAACTAAAAGTTATTAAATATCCACTAGTAAGCCGAAGGATTCTATAGCCAGTACTTTAAAAAAATTACGTATCTCTTAACTTAACTATTTTAATTTTATCTAACTTTTGTGAAGAAATAAGCAAATAAATTTCAATTGTTAAATTTGTTTATAAATATGTACTTGTTTTGATGAAGAACGCATACAAATTTTAAAGTTCTAACGTATTAAAAATCGCATCACATTTTATCTATTTATAAACCATCGACTGCAGAAACCATTTCTTTTAATTGCTTTATAATCATAACATTAGCTTCCACTAAAATCTAACAATCATTGCAGGTGAATCGAAAAACGACAACAAGCAAAAAAGGAAGCTATAATTAGAACAACACAATTAAATTTGATGTTAATGCGATAATTTATATTTAAATTAAACAATTGAAAACGTCTAATGCCAAACAATTTCGGGCATTTCGGTCAAAGCGAAACATTTTTAGGGGGCAACTCGGCTAAAAAGGCAATTAGAAATAATAACAACATTCAAATGTTGTTTTCAATGTCGACCAAGTAATGCGCATTGAACTGAGCTGCTAATAGAAGAGCTTTAAATGGATAAATGCAAATTCAGGATAGATCGATAAAGAGAAAACTCGGCTAAATGGGCAATGGAGAAACACATTTCATACATAATTTCACTAATTTGGGCTGCAGCGTAAAAATAATTAAATTGAGTGCATTTTAGTCAATAATTACAAATTTGAATTTTTGTGAAATCGATGTGAATTGCATACATTGCAGATGCTTGGGCAAAGGGGAGAAAAAGGAGTGGATTATATACCGAAACGTACAACAATTTATATTAAAATTAATTAAAACTAAAAAATTATAAATACATACAATAACATTTAATCATATTCAGATAATTTAGTTGACAAATTTGCATGAATTCGAAGCGTCTTAAAGAAATATAGAAAGTAGCTCAAATAACACAAAAGCTTGAGTGCAATGACCGCTAGATGGCGTTACCGTATTTTCTGCAGTTGTTTTGTGGACCTTTCTTTATGCAACTTTAATGCATTTTTATGGATTGCCGGTAGTAAAATCGGAAATATAAAATTTAAATGAGATTAAATTTATTTGTGGAAAAGAGCAGCTATTTATTAAGCTTAAATTCGACCACTATAAAAAGCAGCGGCAAATGGAATGAAAGCAGATGTATTTTCCAGCAAAATTCAACAATTAATATAAAAAAATAAAAAATTAAGGAATTCGAAATAAATTCAATACAGTACACTCCTACTCAGATAATTTAGATGATAACTTGGCATGAAATTGAAGGGTCGAAAAGAAATACAAATATTAGAAAAACCGTGAATGCCATGGCCACTAGATGGCGCTAGTGTATTTCCTGCTGCAACTTCGTTAAACATTCTCTTTTAATAAAAATGGAAATGTAAAATTGAAATCTGATTAAATTTATTTGCAGAAAAGAGCAACTACTTGTATAACACTTATTAATCTGAAATTTTACTTCGTACTAACTTAATACAAACTTAATATAACTCTTACCATTTAAGCATTGTGTGTGCAACATCTCATGAGGGAAAACACTGTAAGGCATCTTCAGACTTGTTTTTATACCCGCTACCATAGGGTAGAAGGGTATTATAACTTTGTGACGGCAGGAAATGTATGTAACAGGTAGAAGGAGGCATCTCCGACCCTATAAAGTATATATATTCTTGATCAGCGTCAACAGGCGAGACGATCTAGCCATGTCCGTCTGTGTGTCTGTGTGTCTGTCCGTCCGTCCGTATGAAACACTGGATCTCAGAGACTATAAGAGATAGAGCTATAATTTTTTTTCGACAGCATTTGTTATTTTAGCACGCAGATCAAGTTTGTTTCAAATTTTTGCAACGCCAACTACCGCCCCCACAAATCAAAAAAATCGAATAACAAGCGTAATTTTAAAGCTAGAGTTACGAATTTTGGTATATATAATAACTACTATAGTAGTTATGATTCCAGAAAATTTGGTTGCGATCAGATAAAAATTGTCGAAGTTATTAAAGAAATACTTTTGTATGGGCAAAAACGCCTACTTACTAGGGGTCTTAGCTGCTTTGGCTGACAATCTGATATATTGTGCCGTCTATGGTATATTTTGAATGCGGTACTATGTCGATATACCAAATATACGATTTGGTATATTTTTAATATTTTTGCAGTATATTCGGTATATTTTGAGAAAATATCGCAAAATATGTTTCTTTTATTCAAAATGGGTAGCGGGTATCTCACAGTCGAGTACACTCGACTGTAGCTTTCTTACTTGTTTTTGCTATCCTTGTTGGTTTTTCTAATTTTTGTTGTTTTTTATGTTGCAAGTTGCAGCATTCGTTGCTCGCCAACAACATCAATTAGCTGTTTTTTTCATGTTCACTTGCATTAACATCGAATATCGTGACTTGTTCTTTTGCATCATCTACTGCTCGTACGTCTTTTACTCTACTTCTTACTTACTCTACTTGATTTTGTGCTAGCAAAATTCCTTAGTATTGATAGTCATTCAATGTAGTCCCTTTAAAATTATTAATGAATTGACAAGCATGTGAAAATATAGGAATTTCACTGATTAGTTTTAGAAAGGAAATAATGATAAGTGACTTGAAGAAGTGAAGTGAAGAAGTGAGTATCAATAATTCTCTAGCGGAATTTATTGCAAGCGACAATATGTACAAAGAAATAAACATAAACAATTTCGTAATTAAGTAAAAGTTATTCTTATAACACTGGCTAAGCACTAAATGTAGTGCTAAGATTGATTTTTGGAACTTTTTCTGTATAACAATAAATATATAAATTCAATAATTTTTTGGTTTTCGTAAGAGTTTGTTCCTTTTTGCAATTATCCTAAGACGGGAAAATAATTTCTGTGACATGCTAAACTCTAATTAAAGTAAAAATCAAGAGCTATAAGATTGATTTTTACTCAAAATAAAGAAATATTTTTACACTTTAGATAGTGTCATTAACATGCAACATTTCAGATATAGAATTATTCATATATAGATTTTAGGTTGTAAAAAACTTGCTTATCAACTACGTGATGAACTCTATTTAAAGTACTAATCAAGAGCAATAATATTCATTTTTACTGAAAATAAAGAAATGTTTTTTCACTTATCCATATACAGATTTTAGGTTGTAAGAAAACTTGCTTATCAAATAATAAAGAAAGTCTAGAAGTACAAAGAAAAAATCAAAAATAATTGAATGTTCCTAAAATAACAAAGTCATAATACATTAATGTAGAGCAAACAAGTAAGAAAGTTACAGTCGAGTGTGCTCGACTGTGAGATACCCGCTACCCATTTTTAATAAAGGCAAAATATTGCGGTATCATTTTCAAAATATACCGAAATACTAAAAAAATACTAAAAATATACCAAATGATTTGTTTGGTATATCGATATAGTACACCATTCAAAATATACCATAGACGGCACAATGTACCAGATTGTCGGCCAAAGCAAAGCCCATACAAAAGTATTTCTTTAATAACTTCCACAATTTATCTGATCGCAACAAAATTTTCAGGAATCATAACTACTATAGTAATTGTTATATATACCAAAATTCGTAACTCTAGCTGTAAAATTAGGTTTGTTATTCGATTTTTTTGATTTGCGGGGGCGGAAGTGGGCGTGGCAAAAATTTGAAACAAACTTGATCTGCGTGCAAACATAACAAATGCTGTCGAAAAAAAATTATAGCTCTATCTCTTATAGTCTCTGAGATCCAGTGTTTCATACGGACGGACGGACAGACACACAGACACACAGACAGACAGACACACAGACGGACAGACGGACATGGCTAGATCGTCTCGGCTGTTGATGCTGATCAAGAATATATATACTTTATAGGGTCGGAGATGCCTCCTTCTACCTGTTACATACATTTCCTGCCGGCACAAAGTTATAATACCCTTCTACCCTATGGGTAGCGGGTATAATAAAAAATCGTTTTGTCAACTAAATTATTTGACAAGTTCTAAGGAACTCGCAGTTAATAAACAGCATTTATTTATTCTCTATAAAAACTTGTCACAACTGCATAATTCACTTCGAAAAATGCTCAAGCCTCCTGCGAGTAATCCACAAAGAAAAAATCATGCCTATTTATGTGAATCGTGTATGTGAATAAGCTTAGTCTGTAAATTGCACAATAATGTTGCAAGTAACGACAAGTAATCCACAAACACACACACACACACACACATACATACACGGCACACTCGCCCAACCATTCGTGTTATCTTTAAACTAATTGAGGCTATCAATTTTATCAACAAATTCTGCCTGGCTCTCTATACAGTTGCTCGTATTTCATATCGATATCACAAAAGCTGCCTCATTTATTATGCGCAAAAAAAAAATAAAGAAAAGAAAATTGTTATCGAAGCAAATCACATTTTGGCCGGAAACATTGGGCGACGACCAGACGACGAGACCTTTAAGGTCAGGTTAGCCTTCTTTATGACTGGCTTGAACTTCCAACTCCTCCCCCTTCTTCTCCCCTCTCCGACAAGCAGCTGACAAAAGCCTAGACTCGGTTTTATTTACTGGCATAAAACGCATTGCATGTTTGGCCTGTCGCCTGTCGCTTGCTTCGCTGAGTTTCCAAAGATTTTGCACTTGCTCTAAGTACGTCATACTCTTTAGATTATGAGTGAAGTGGGGTATATTGAACGCTGAGTAAGACTAAGATTAATATAAGGAAATACATGTTAAATTGGTTAAAATATGCTAGTCAAATTGGCGAATGGATTCTAATCCATTTAAAAATTGGAATTACAAATATTAAAATAATGTTGGATATGCATCTGGCAACCTTACTACTTTTGTTCATCTGGGCACACTGTCAATAAGTATCGATACAATCCTTTTTTGAAGTTAGAGTCTCTATTAAGTTCTGCAACTAACTACATTATATAGTTTTAGTACATCAATAAAAACATTGTTGTAATCAAATTACATCAAATAAGAATATAAAATAGAAATCTGAGTTGACAAAACTTTGACAGATTTGTGCTAGTTTCTTATTTTTTATAGACGCATAATATAATAAATTTATAATTATAAAAACAAAACAAAATCAATTCATAATTGAAAAAATGTTTGGTATAAAATAATTAACTGTGCTATTTACTCTCAGATTACATATAAATAAAATAAAAGTTTTAATAAAATTTTCAAGTAAAGTTCATAACTTCCTACTGCATTATTCATAAAATAAAATTCCTTTCGACTAATGCAATTTAATCTAATAAAGTTTAGAGAAAACTAGTGGGTATTGTTGAGTTGAAACACCTTTTTAGGTAACAAATCACTCGCTATTTGCCACCTTGATAAACATTCATTATTAACGTCATTTCATGGCATATTAAAGCAGCGACAATCGCTGCTTTCCATCATCAAGCATCGTTAGCTCAGAAGAATCGCTGGAAAATATTAAAAGTTTTCCTCCACAAAATAGTAACCAAGAAGTTTTTTTTTAGCATTTCGTCAATTTTTATTGTGTTTTTTTTTGTTTTGTTTTGGGGGGTTTATTGATTTTTAAAAAATTATGCTTAAATGCTAACTACTAACAAATTGTCCATTAACTAACGTAAATTTAATTAACCCTTTTTTGGTATCGCAATGTTGCGAGTTTTTTCATTTTCATTTTCATTTTCCTTTTCATTTTTGTTTTTTTCTTTGTTTATAATTTAATTTAATACATGTTACACAATATTATTATGACTATTATTATTATTGTTATTTTAATTATTATTATAATTTGCTGTACTCTTCTGCGGTATATTTTTCTATCGTTTTCGGTTTGATGTTTTCCATATTATTCAGTTTATTTTTCTTTTTTTTTGGTTGTTTTGTATACGTCACGTTGTGTATTTGCTAGTAAATGCAGAAATATGAAATTGGTATTTTTGATCAACTTTTTGTTTTCACATTAATTAAATTTAAATTTAATTTAATTTACTTTTAATTGTAGTCAATTAGTCTAGTAGTCGTATGTGTGTGTGTGTGTGTTTCTCTGTGTGTTATTATTTTGTTTTTGTTTTCCTTTTTCTCTTTCATTTTTTTTTGTTTGATGCATTTCACACTTTATCAATTGGTAGATTTCACGTGTTTTATTTTTCCCATCAGATATTTAATATTTAAGTATATGTATATGTATTTAAATTACACAATGCACTATGTACAAAATTATGTTACAAGTTTTGTTTGAAATTTCACCAAAAGTTTCTCTCGCTCGTTCGCCATTAACTTTTCGCTGGACACGTGATGCCTGCAGCAGCAGGTGCGAAATCGGTTGGCAATTGGACACGTGCATCTTCTGGTCCAGTGAAATTCGAGTTTCCACGAGCGAGGAGGAGGGGGAGAGAAAGAGGAAGAGGAAGAAGACGAGTTGGGGGGGTAACAGTTAGTTCTAGCTTTTTGGTCTGTGGAGGGACCGAAACTTACGTGCTAACGGGAATGCAGTATTTATACAGGGTGTCAAGTTTTAGAAACTCTTCTCTTCAAGTTATTTGAATTCAGTATGCTTAATTTTAGTATTTTTTATATTTGTTAGTATTTCGTTTTGGTATTGGGTATATAGCACGTTTTAGTTTAACGCTTTTTTGATTTCAAATTTGGTTCACTGGGGGAAAAATACCAAATGCAGTATTTAAATGAAAATACAGTATATATAGAAAAATGCACAATTGAAATCAAACATTTAATTCCTGATTGGAAATTGGTTGGTAAAGTTTCATTCATTTTGATTTTAGTATATATTTCTTTTCCTTTTTAGTATTTTCAGTATGCTTTGGTATTCGAGAAGTAACATTAACCTAACCTAAGTTGCAATCACTCATTCACACTCATTCACATTCACATTCATACACTTTCGATATACATGGAATTACTTAAGTTTTTAGTTTCAAGTTTGAAATCGCTTTTGGATTCCTTCATTATTTTTAACTACAACTTAACTATTTATTCATTTATCTTTTTTTTTTTTGCTTTTTCTTCTTCGCTTTTATAATACAACTTTGCCCGGCTCTGTGGTGGCAACAGTAGAAGTAGAACCACCGCCACCGCCTGGTCCGGCACCGCTGCCAGTTGCAACCACGGCGAGCACATTATCCGCTGGCGTGGCGCCGCCCACTTGAGAGTCATGTTTGGTTTTCGCTTTATCATGCACGTACATCGCGGCCAGGGCATTGAAACGTGGACCCCAATTTTGTAAATAGTTAAAGTCTTGATTCTCATCGTCGGTGCCTGCCGTCGTTGGGTTTGGGTTTAGAGTAGTAGAGAGTTTAGTGATATAGTTAAAAGTGTTTCCTTCTTCTCTCACTCACCTGATGCCAACGAGCTTAGCGATTCGGCAATGCTGCCGCTGCCCTCAAAGGTGAAATTGCGCAGGTCATCGAAGGGCGGCGCATTGGGATCCTTATCGATGCGTTGCTTACGCTCCTCCATCAGATACGCCACATTCAATTCCTGGCCCGGTGGCAGCAATGTCATCACTGGATCTATTGTTGTATATGAAAGCTTGAACTTCGCTCTCTCTGTATCAAGTCGTGTGTTTACTCACATATAATGGGCATCTTGCAGGCGGCAATATCGGGTGGCATATTGCCAGCCTGTGCACTGATTGGTATTTGCAGTGGCGTTATGTCAAAGGCCGTCATATCGTCCTCACCGCCGCCTTCGTCCTCGTAGCTAATCACCGTTTCACGCACATCCTTTTCGGTGCCAGAGCGCTTCTTCTTTTTGGTCGTCTTGCGCTTGCGATTGTACAGCACGAATATCAATGCGAGAACTGGAAATAAAGGAAATAATGCATGATATTACAAGCAATATAAACTCAATACTTTAATTGATATATTGTTTTCTAGTTGTATTGTTTCTTTCGTATTCAATTTATTATTAATATTAAGCAGATATGAAACTATCAGTTTGAGCAGTAACTGAATTCATTAATAACTAATTATTGCTAAAAGAAAGAAAAGATGAAAGGAAGTTTAAGATTCAACTGACTTTTAACAGAGCCTATCGATAAACAATAAGAACTGTCGTTTAAATAAATAGATTCAAAAATGTAGCTAACGTAAATATGTCAAAAATTGGTTCACAACGTTTTGAATAGAGTTTGACTTAACAAATTATCTTTAATAGTTAACCAAAAAAGTTGCAGTCGAGAGTGTTCGATCAATTTTCTTTATAAGCTAAACAGTGCGTAATAATCTGTAAAATATACATATAAATATTTAACAAATTTTAATGCACGTTGATTAAGTGTATTATAAATTTAAACTGAATTGTGAATTTTACTACAAACTTTAGTAGAAGAATATGAGAATATGAATTTTTTATTGGATAACAATTTTTTTTTTAAATTCAAACTTTATAATTTTCTCTTATTAAAAAAAAAAGCATAATATTAATTTTTATAACTTTTACTTAAGCCCAATAGAAGTTTAAGCAACGTTAAGTGTTTTTCTAACTCTTTTGCTAAATTTTATGAGGCATAACTTCGTGAGCCAATAATTACCGTTAGAAAAAAAAACTATTTATTTTTTCTGCAACAATTTTATGGCTCTCAAATATTGATGTGTATTGAAGTGGAGTTTGTGGCTGCATAGCCATTAAAAAGTTTTGCTTTATGGTTAACTACACCGATAAAAATTTAACGAGTCAGCTTGGCTGATTAAACTAGCTAGCTTACTTTACTTAGTATCCTTAAATTTGAGCTTTACTTTGAATATCAAACGAGTTCTTTCGGCACGCTTTGAGTAAAGGAAAATAGTCGATATATTGACGAAAATTCCACTAAAACAACTTAAATAATTTACCAATATTTGCTGAAAGGACTCGAGTGCATTTGGAGAACAACTTGTTTGGTTAGATAATGCGAAAGTTGGAAAAGTTTTATTCATTGAGCCGGCAGACAGAGACAGAGAAATATAAAAGGCACTTTGCAATTGTCGAACTGATAATGAACTATTTCTGGTGACCAAACTGACGCTGCTCTTGTAATTGTGAGGTTAAACTTTGTCGACAGAAAGAGAAAGGATGGCCTGCTGTGAGTGAGTGAGATGGCAAATAGCAGAAACTGTGGGAGACACTAAGCGGATTACCAACCTCCCAAAAAAAAAAAACGGAAAAAAGCTGAAACATTTCAAACGCAGTAAACTTGTTAGATTTACTATTTCACTTTAGGTTTTCATCTCGCTTTAACTTCAAGTTATATTAATAACTTTTATGCGAAACTACTTGCGACATATTCTTCAAGGGGCAAGGCGTGTAAACAACTTGCAATAACTGGAAGAGAAATGTGGAAAGAAAGCTGTGCATTTTATCATTTGTGCGCTCGGTTGACAGCAATATTAACTGGGTTCAGTCTTTGCTTCGCATTCGCGTTCGCTCAAGTAAAAATAATTAAAAGTCTGTCTCAGTTTTTCGCGTTTTCCCAAAAATTTGTGCTGGAAATGTCTGTTGCAGTGCGCGTTGCAAGTTGACTTTGGTTAAGCGGATTCATTAGTTTGCAACAACTGGCAGCTGCTGCTGCTGCTGCCGAAAAGAAAACATTAAATAGAATAGAACTTGCCCCAAAAGTTCATTAATGCGAATGAGCCCAAAGTTGAACATTTTCAACGATTTTGCCATCATTATTATGATGATCTTGAACGTGCTGCGTTTCAGCATTTCCCATTTCCCACATCCCACATTTTCCGGTCCTATTTCCCATTGTGTGCGCAACATTTATATGTTCATCTTATCTGGTTTTTCGTGTACATTTTTCTTTAGATTTAATTAGCCTCATTAAAAGTAAATGGAGTTGTTACTGTTGCTGTTACTGTTGCTGTTGTTATGGCCACCTAGCCGCACTCACTTAGCCAACTGTGCGTCGTCCCTTTTGCGTATTTATTTCACATTCTTGTTTTTAAACAACAACCAAAGCTAGGTGGCTTTTGCCTTGCCACCACAAAAGATGCTTCACGACGGCACGAGTTGATTTCATTAAGTGGCACTTGGGGCAAGTTATTCTGCTCTAGACCAGGGAAAAAGGTTGCAACGCTAAAAGGTAATCAATGCAAGAATAATAACAAATTAGAAATTTAAGAGGTTCGTTGCCCCATGAAAATAGCTAAGAAAGTTGGTTTTCTATAGAAATGATGAAGGGAGCATTTAAAAGCAACTATTATGTGTAATTATAAATACTTATTCACCTATTTTTACAATCAACTTCCTTTTCTATTAAAAGTAATTAAATAGATTTATTTTTTGAACAATTTTATTGCTAACTATTTTTACAGTCAACTTTCGTCTTTACTTGAATATTTCTCACTTTAAAAAATTCGGAATTTTTTGAAAATCGTAAGGAGAGGAATAAGCGGAATGCTTTAAGATAAAAAGAAAGAAATGTTTTGCTACAATTTATATAAAAGTTTCTCGACAATTCGAACTTGCCATTGCATTTTATTTATATTCAATTGGGGATTCATATCCTTAGAAAAAACTTTCACTGAATCCTAGTTTAAAATGCTCCTAAGTTCTATTAGATTTTTTAACTATGAACTAAATAAAAATTTTATTTTAAACTTTATTATTGTTTTAATAAAATTTAATTGTAGATTTAATTTCATAGAAGATACTCTCTACAAAACCTTAAATACACTGAATTAAGTTTTCAAGTTTCTGTTTCAAAAAAACTTTTTAAAAGCAATTTCACGTTAACTCACTTGAAAATTTGTTGAATTTTAAAGGTAATAACTTTATTGAATTTTAAAAGAACTACGACTGAAATAAAAAGTAAAACGTATCACTGAATTTAAGCCAAAAAAAAGCAATTGATTTTCATAAGTTTTCTGAATTAAATCATACTCAATAACTGCTTAAATTTGTATGGTTTGTTTTAAAAACAATCCAAATCTGTGCACACTTTTTAAGCTTAAGAAAATTGCAGTACTTGAAAACGTTATAATAATAAATTGAAATCATGTTGAGAACTCTTTAGTGTAATTCGCTCGCCACTTAAGCTGCTTTATGCTCAGTGCTAGGCAACAGTAGCTGGAGCTGAAGGAAAATACTTGGTAATTATTCTATGTTGACTGTTTGTGAGGTCAAACTACACAGGAACACGACAGACAACTACATACATAACAACCTGAGCAGAACTCTAAAAGCCAGCTACTATCCCAGAAACTAAACAATAATTGTAACAAACTATAGCAGCAAAAAATACTAGGAGAAAAAAAGAGAGAGCTGCTGTGTTCTAGTGGCATAACAAAGCCGCTTGTTTGTCCTTTGTTTGCAGCGAGCTTCACACAACACATTCACAGGCACTTTTTCAGCTCATCTTTTTCATATAGTTGCTGACATTTTTTTGCTCCCAAAAAAAGTAAAGGACACAACAGGACACAGCAGGATGAGTGAGCTCATCAGAGTTGTCCCCCTGAGCTGAGGGCTTCTATTTTTATACCCGCTAACCATAGGGTAGAAGAGTATTGTAGCTTTGTGCTTCCAGGAAATGTATGTTTATATAGTACATACATACATATATATTCTTGATCAGCTACAACAGCCGAGACGATATAGTCATGTCCGTTGGTCTTTCTTTCATTCTGTCATTTAGATTTTAGAGACTATCACTTTATATATTTGACTGACAATTTGGTATATTTTCTACTCTATGGTATATTTAAAATGGAGTATATTATATATTTAGCTGAAAATCTAGTATACTGTGTACTCTTTGGTATATTTTGAATATAGTTTATTCTACATTCGTTTGTCAATTTGGTATGTTTTCTACTCAATGGTATATTTTAAATTAAGTATATTATATATTTTGCTGATAATCTGGTATACTTTTCGGTATATTTTGAACGTAGTATATTCTATATTCGACTGACAATTTGGTATATTTTCTATTCTATGGTATATTTTAATCGCAATACTATAAAATATACTAATTAATTCAATTGATTTAATTTTAGTATTTTTGGAATATATTAATTTGGTATATTTTAAGAATAATACATCACTCTTATGTTATTATTACAAATGAATAACGGGTATCTCACAGTCGGGCACATTGAATTGTAGAATTTTTTTTACTTGCCTGGGAATGGCACTTGAAATTTCATGCCGAAAATACAGTTCAACGATTCTGAGATTACACAAGCCCAGAGAAAACAAAGAACAAGTAAGGCAGAGAGGGAGAGGAAAAGGTGGAGAACGAAGCGTTGACTGTAAATAATGTTAGATAATTATTTAGTTTTTGTTTTGTCTTTGCGCCACTTTAATGCAATAACAACAAAGACGAAATTGCCTCCAGTGTTGTCAGTGCCTTGAAATTTTCACTTCATAAACGGCAAATGTAGTAGGGGAAGGGGAAGGAAGAAAGGAAAACAGGCTGGGGGGAGGAGGGAACTGAGCACTTCCTGTGTTGTGCTCTCTCTCGAGCATTCGTTTGCGTTTATTTATTGCGCCTATTTTGCGGTTTAGCGGTTTTATGGCCCCACACTGCGTATGCGCAATGCAAAAAAAGGCAACTGTGTAATTAGCCGGCTTGAAAGGCGGCTAATTAGCTTAAGGCCTTGTTGTTGTAACTCGTAACTGTAACTGTATCTGCTCCTCTCTCGTTCCTGTTGCAACTTCAAACCACGCGCAACGCCTTTCATTACAACTAGCCCCCGATTATTTTTGGCACTGGGATAAATCAGCCTCAGCTTTTAAATATGGCTACAAATAAATTGTCAGCAGCTGCTGACCAACTGGCCAACTGAATAAAGCGCAGCTCAGATAGCAGCAGCCAAATGCGAAAGAGAGAGCGCAGAAAAAAAAACACATTGAGGCGACGCTAATTGAAAATCCTTTGAAATCCCAAACGACTCGAATTGCCAGCAACAAAACAAAAAATAGGGAAAAAGTGAAATTGCGTATACGCCAGAGGGTCCCATTCGCATTGCGCATTTCGCATTTGTCTCTGTGCAACATTTTTGAAAATGCTCAAATCCACTTAACGCTATCTTTCTCGCGCTTGTCCGTTGTCCATTAAGTGCTAAAGTTACACTGAAACCACATGAAATCTTTGACAACAGTATAAAAATCAAAGCTATTGAAAGTACGTAAAAAATGGTAAAAAAAAGTACACGCTTAGAATGAAGCGCATTTCTGGATATTTTTTCGAGCTTTCCTCTGAAACATTGTGACAAAATTAATAATCTGATTACGGTCCATTAGCAACCAACTGTCATCTGCATAACATTTTCTTTTGGTAGAGTAACTTAATGCTCTTTGAGGTGTATTTCAAAGTTACCTCTTTGCTTTCTCATTGTTTCCATTTTGAAGCACCTTCGAGTGGTCTTCAAAATCAATGTTGATAAATCGCCTTTGAACTGTCAACATATTTGTTTTTGATATAACATTTTTGATTCCATTTCTTCTGTGCTCTAAGTCGCTTTTGTTTATGCACAACTGCATTCGGTGTTCTTCATACTATTTGGTTTTTAAATTTAAATGTTTGTTTATGTTTCTACTTCCCCCAGCTAGTATTCAAATAAATATTTTGATATATATATTTCAACAAATTTCTTCTCAATAATTGCAAACACTTCCTAACACATATTTCCTTTTCAAATTTGATTTTATTTTATTTATTAAATTTGGTTTTTTTTTATTGTTCTGAATTGCATTTTCCATTCTGAAATGCTTATAAGCATTAAATTTTCGTATTTATCATATTTTATGTTCAACATTTTTTGTTGCTTTTGTAATTTTCCTTAAATTTTTCAATTTTACACAGTCCTTTTTCAGATTTGTAATTATAAGTTTATTTAAAAGTTTTCTTTCTTTTTTATTTACGTATGTAAAAATAACATATTTATTTGAATTAAATGCATCTGAATTTATTTAGATATCCTTCCATCATTTTAATAATTGCGAACACTTCATAAAACAAATTAGATTTTTATTGCAATTTTTTTTAAAAGACTTATTATTTCTTTAAATCCTTCCTATAATATTTGCTTTTCAGTTTCTTTTTCATTTGCTACTATTGTTAATTTTTGGTTTATTAGCCTAATGATTTGTAATGTATAACTTCAGTTATCAGAAAATGAAATTTAAATGTTTATATTCTCTGCTCAAAATTGTTTTTTAATTGTTCAATCATTACTTTTCTGTTTCGTTTTCGATTTCCCACTATTTTTGCTTTATTTTTTATTAGCTTATAATGCTTTTCAATAAATTATTTTCCTGCTCAAAAGTGTTTTAACTTTTCAGTTTATTTTTTGGATTTGTCAATATATTTGCATAATTTTTTATTAGCATAAAATGCATTTAAATTTATCTTTGCAGTTATAACTCTTTGATTGTTGTTATTTTCAGCCATTCCCCAAATGAATTCCCATTTCAATAAATAGCGATAAAAATCAATTTCACAAAAAATTCGTTCAATATTGTTTTTGTTACTTTCATTGAAGTAATTTTTTTGAATTGCATGATTATTTGATTTTTATTTTATATTTTAATGCACTTTTTTTTTAATGTTTTTTTTTTTGGTTGTGCAATGGATGTTCTTAATTAGCCATCCTGCATTCCACCAACAAAATAAATTGCCCTCGGTTTGGCGTTGAACAAAAACAAAAACGGGGACAAGAAATGTGCCACTTTGCAAGAGTAACAACCACGCCCCCTTTTGCTGAATAAACAGAAAGGGGCGTTACTGATGTGTGTGTGGAGGCGAGAGATGTTTTTTTCTCGCTGGGCTTTAAGTGCAGCGCGGGTCCAAACTACTGAAAATTGCATTTACATGTAAAAACAGACAACTGAAAACAACACGCCACACTCGGAGGCACAACCTGGGGAGGGGCAGGCACAAGAGGGTAACATTTGTTTGTATGCGGATGTGAATGCGGCTTAAGCCGCTTTAACTGACACACATGTATGCCAAATTGTTGCAGCAGCTTAGCGAGGAGGTGTTTGCTGTGCCACACTCACACACACTCGCCTTCTTGCCACAGCTGCCACTCCGTTACAGTACTTACTCAGTATGATAATCAGGCAGACGAATATGGCGCCCAAGGCGCCCATGCTAAGCTTCAAACGTTGCCCCTCCTGCACAAGTTCACAGTTCTCGCCCCAATAGCCTTCGGGGCAAATGCAACGATATCGCAATCGTGGCTCCAGATTGATGCACGTGCCACCGTTTAGGCACGGCATGTCCAAACACTCGTTGCGATCGACACAGCCCTTCGTGTCCGTCGACATGATGCGTCCTTCACTGCAGCTGCAAGTGTGCGAGAGAGAAGAGAAGGACATTAGTTTTTTCTTTTTTTTTTTTGTTCTGCTTTTTAGTGTTACGTTTTGTAAAATTCATGTTGTGCATAACTTTTTAAAAGCTTCCAACTTTTTATACCTGCGACACATAGGGCTGAAGGGTATGACAGCTTTGTGCCTGCAGGAAAATTATCTAACAGGCATATCTGACCCCATTAAGTATATATATTCTCGATTAGTCATGTCCATCTGACCATAGATCTCAAAGACTATACCTATATATATTTGACTGATAATCTGGTAAATTTTGTATTCTATGGTAAATTTTGAATAAAATAGTACATAAATATACGAAATATAGAATATAGTATATTTTAGTATTTTTGTTCTATATTATTTTGGTATATTATAAAAATAATTCTGGACGGTTAAATATACAAATATACCTCAGAGTACAAAATATATCAGAGTCCGTCATATAGTGTATATTCTGTGGATTAACTAAAATTTACCAAATACATTTTATTGACAATGTGATATATTTTTTACTCTATGGTATATTTTGAATTAAGTATTATATAAATATATCAAATATATGTATTTAAAATTTTATTAGTGTTTTGCGGTATATATATTCAGTATATTATACCGCATTGTTTTCCTTAAATCAAAATGGGTTAACGGGTAACTAAAAGTCGAGCAGACTCGACTGAACCTTTCATACTTGTTTTTTATTTTTTTATTTCGACACAAAAAGTTTGCGGGCCAGTTGTTGGCACAGCGGAAGTGAAAAGAGAAGGAGAAGAGAAGGTAGAGAGAGGAATGAGGAAGGGAATGGAGGAATACCGCTGCTGCATCTTTTGTGTGCATTAAGCGCGTTAGCTCCATGGGGAGAAGACACGCTCAGTTCTCTCAGCTCTCGAAATTCTCCCCCAAAAGGATTAGGTCATAGTTTCTCGGAGTAATCACTATTTCAACCAGCTAAATTCAAAATGTGTGTTTCAAAACATTTTCAATTTCAGCGCTTGCATATTTGATGCTGCGCTTCGCAAAAGTTCTTCAAATTAATGTGATTAAATAGTATTAATAGAGCAGCTCGAGGAGTTAGGAAAATTACAATTAAACTCTAAAAGTGGAAATTGAGAATTTAATCTAACTAAAATGCAATTGAATGCAAAACTTAATAGCATTAAAATTGATCTGAAGAAATATAGTTGATTCTAATAAATAAAAACAATATTTAGACACAAATTTAAATTATATTCAAAGAGTTAAATGAAACTTTAAAAAGTATTGAAGTTATTTCTATAAATATGCTACTAATAAAATAAATTAATAAAGGTATGAGAAATGAATTTCAATAAATTATTCGAATTAAATGCATACAAGTTTATATTTTGAAAGTACAATTTTTAAATACAAGATGAAAAACGATTCGAGTAATGAAGTTAAACAAATTTAAATTAACTCAAATAAATAATGAAATATTACGCAGAATAATTAAAAATTTTAGAAAATTAATTACAAATAAAAAAAATTGAGAATAACGCAACTAAATAAAATAAAATTTTTTTCTTGAATATAAAATTAACTGAATTAAATACTTGAAAAATGTATAATTTTAATGCAAATTAGGAATTCCGACTATAATGATATTTAAAAATAATTTAAGAAACTAAATCCTATAAAATATATTAACATTTAAATTACAAATATAGTATTTAATACTTGAAAAGAGTTTGAAAATCAATTAATTAACCCTTAAAACATATTTTTCATAATTAATATATATAATAATCCACAAATTACGTGTATTGCTGCTTGATATACCAGTCACTTTTAACGATTTCGTCTACTGCATAAATTGAAAAACATATCACAATTAGAAAAAATAAAAATAGCTCGCTCTTTTTAGGTAAATATCATTTTTTTTTAACTATTTGCTTTCATTAACTATAATGGAAGTCTGCACGTCAATTATTTCTATTATTATTGTTATATTTTTGTTGGATGGATTTTTTTTAAATGTTTTAATTTCCATAATGGAAAATGCATCAATCTGCATTACGAATTTACCAATATATAATTCATTATATATATTTATTTTTTTTATTTCCATTTTGGTAATGGGAAAACCTTTTAAACTGCATTAAGTATTCAGCTTTTTATATAAATTGCTTTTCTACTTCATTGACTTAATATTTGTAATGGAAAGTTCTTTAAACTGCATTTAACTTAAAGCAGAAACTACAAGTTGACTTTCACTTTTGAATGCAAGACAGATTTTTACATATAAAGATTTTTACAATGTGGGTCAATTCATCTTATTATGAAGCTTGTAAGAGGAGCAGAGAGAAAGATAGTGCTAAAGAGTAGCCACATTTCGCCGGCTGACACGAATCCCAACGCTCGCTGCACAATGAAATTCGAATTGAGGGTAAAGCGAGCATAATTTATGGAACGTCGACACCTGGACATAACGCAAAGGCAAAGGCAAAAGCAAAGGCAACAGCGTTTTTGGCTCTCCGAGTGTTCGTGTTCGTATCCGGCATCCGTGTGGCACTATTTAAATTTGCTTAAAGCGCCAACACTCCTCAATTCGTCTTACAAATGGGGCCACCAAAAAGCACTAGCTAGGGAGGGAAATGTAGAAGTTGCCATTCAGCAGCTTTCCCACCCGCTGCTACTGCTGCTGATGATATGTATAATGGCAAACGTAAATGGAGCACGAAGCTGTTGGGAGAGTTGGGAGGATAAGGGGGCAGAAGCATGATAGATAGGAGCAACGAACAGGTTTGCGGACGGGCGTCTGTTTGTTCTCAGTGTGGTTCAAATGGAGTCACTCGGCAAAACTAATGATGTGGAAAATGTGCTCGCTTCTAGCACAACGTTTGGAGTAGGTGTTGCAACTGGCATCTGCCAGAAGGATCGAAAGTCATGTGCTAGCATGCAAATACATATAAATATATTCACTATATATATTTCTACAATTTATACTATGTTGATATTTGTGTGGCGGTGGCACATTGCATCTGGGATGTGTCAGGACATGCTGATGACAATTGATATTATTTGTTTTGTGCCCTGCTGCTGTTCGATTTGTTTGCTACTCTCCCCCCCCCTAATGCTCTCTCTCATTTTCGCTCTCTCTCTCTCTCTCACTCTTCAACACCTGTCAGGTGAGCTGTGGGAAATAGAAAAGAAATGATAGCAGATGCCAAATACCATACGATGCGATACGATGTTGTTATGGCATCTGGAAGAGTTCATGCCACAGTTAATGGCACATTGATGTGCGACTGATTGGGTTGCACATTTGAGGCGAGCAATTGCTGCAGCATTGCGGAAATATTTCCACAAATATTCAACAAATTCAACGAAATATATTTTGGATTGATTTCAAAATTGGAAATAAATCAATTTCATGATTTTAATGTTTAGCATAATTATGCATAATGGTAAAAGTATTAAGGAGGAAATATTTATACAAATATTCAACAAATTTAACGAATTATTCTGGCTACATTTCAAATATACCAGAGAGTACTAAGCATTCCAGATTATCATCCAAAGCAGCTTGGGAGCTATTACTTTGGGCGTTTCTTACTAAAATAACTTCTACAATTTTTATCTGAATCAGGAATTATAAAAACTGTATCAAGAATCGTGTGTCAAGCTTAACATTTTTTTAAGCAAAACTAAATAACTAAATTATGCAAAAATTTAAAAAATTCAAATATGTTACTAGCGTAATAATTTAAAAGTTTTACTTATGGCGATAGAATTGTCATAAATAAATTAATAATATTTTGTTCTTAACTCTCCAATCACTTTTAATAAGACTTTAAAGTTTGAATAAATTGAATATAGTAGAAAGAGAATATTATTTTGAACTTTTTTACGATTGGCTTTTAGCACACACATGCATGCAAAGTACGCTTTGCTTACACATAAATGTATTTAAATATACACTCGGGCGCTAGATGGCGCTAGTAAGAAGTTGCGGTGCTTCATGCTATGCAAAATAGTTTCTTAAATAACTGCTACTCTATGCATGTGTGTGTTAGGTGACTGTTATGCAAAACTTTGCAGCAGATATAGAATATAAAGTTTATATTAAAGCAGCTTGTACGCAAAAGGTTAAAAAAAGCTACACCTAACACAAAAAAAGTGTTCAAAATAGTTTCGTAGAATTTTTCAATCAAAGTATTATATTAACTTTAACTTTAATTTAACTTTAATTTTGTTTTTCTAATATAGAAAATGTAAAAATGTAATTTTCTTTTTCATATGGACATAAATAAAATACTTTAAACATAGCAATCCTGAAACGAAAAATCCCTAAATATATTTATTGCACACATTTAGTTAGAAGTAAACTTCTGTTTAAACAGAATTTTATGGTAAAATCGCAAATGCAGCAAGTATCTTTAAATTGACTTCTATTTAAACAGTTTTGTATGGTAAAATCGGAAATGTATTAGTTTACTACTTTACTATTTACTATTAAATTAGTTTTCCTAAAATCCTTTAATCATTAACCCATAAAATATATTAATTAGACAGCTTCGAATTCAGCTGCCCGACTATATTAACATTCCAAATTTACCAGTAAGTACAATATAATTTGAACTAGAAAATTAAAGAGCATTAACACATTGATGAGCTTGGAAACTGCATCGAATGCTTAATTGGTAGCAACACATTGTTTTGAGTAAAGTGAATACAACAACGAGAACTCGTATTTAAGGCAGTTGAGAAGAGTGAATAGAATTTAAGGTAGTTGAAAATATGCAATATTGTTGGGTGTGTGTGGGGAAAAAGCATTCACAATGGACTTACAAAGTGAATGAGGCGATGCGTTGCAATGTGTGCAATTAGTGAGTGCAGTTAGAGAGCACACACTTAGAGGCAGGTGAAATACACAAAACAACAACAACTGCATTTTGAAACACAGAAACTAAGAGGAAGCGTTGAGCTGCATCATGTTGTACTTACGTGCACTCGTATTCATTCCACAAATCAACACAATCAAAGGGATCCGGACAGATGACATTGGAGCATGGTCGATTCGATGGGCAATTTCGTTCCACATTCCTCGCCATTGTCGCCTGTCCCCATTGGGTGCCATTCATTGCCGGCGGCAGCGGCAGATGTTTGCCATCAAGTCTGAGAGAGAAAGAGAGCGAGTGAGATGGTGTAAAATTGTTGCTAGCATAATTAGCAAACTCAGAGCAAAAGCTCACCGGATGTCGTCGAGGCAGCTGCGTTGAAAGTCCGCCTGCACCTCAAACGTTTTGACGCCCGTATATTCGGCCTTGCCGCCCGCATAGACGCCCTCCTGCTTATCAATGCTGAGCCACTGATGTCCCTGATAGTGAAACGATTCATTGTAACGCCTCGACTCGCCGCCATCCAGCTCCATAATGGCTGCCGAGCCATAACGACTTATGCGCACCACATGCCACTGTCCATCGTTCACAGTGATTGCCGTCAACGTCAGAAGCTGCTCCTCGTTCCGCAGCGAATTCAGATTATAGCGAAACTGCAGCTGTCCGCGACGCAACTCCAAGATGGCATATTCACGCTGATGCTGATCGCTGACACGAAACAATTCGCCTGCCTGCTCCCGAGTGCGAAATCTCAACTGCAGCTGAGTGCTGAAGCGATCGGGTTCGAAGCTCAATGCAAACTTAACGTAACTTTGCGCTTTAAATGTGGTGGGCACAGTGGGCACATTGCAACCCGGACCCATCCAACCAGGTTGACAATGGCACTTGGCTTGCACCAAGCTGGCCACACAATTGCCATGATCCCAACATCTGGCTGTATGCTCCGTCTTTAAACAAACTTCATCGGTTTGCGGACAGGCGGGAAAACTGTTACGCGACAGCGCTGGGAATGCCAAATCATAATGCTCCGAATTGTGCACAACATTGCGTATGCAGCCATCGAAACCTTTGGAGCTGAATGCATATTGCCAATTGTACAGAGTTTGATCGAAATGCTGTCGATACAAACCGCCCAGTTGCAGTGGCTGATTGAGATTCAATGTCTCGGCAAATGGCGGTATTTGACCCCGTGCCTGACACGCATTATCATCAAATTCTGGCGCCGTGCCATCCTCGAGTTCCGAAACCAAGGCCGTGCGACAAAAGTCCACAACCATGCGAACATTTTCGGCATCCCAAAAGATGTCCAAGCGATGCCAGACACCATCGTCCAGCGTCTTTTTGGTCTTCACACGCAACTCCAAGGTGCCGGAGCCAAAGTCGATAAGCAAACGCGGATAGCCCTGTTCCAGTTCAATGGCTATAAAGTCACTGATTACCAGCTCGCCCACTTTCGGCGGCACAATCGGCCCATTGTAGAGTATCAAACCATCCGCTTCGCGTGTGATAAACTCCAGGCTCAAATGCGATTCGGCGCACAGCTGCAACGGCGGATACCAGGCCCAACCATTGCCACGAAAACTGCGTGTCGATTGCTGGCAACGAGGTCCGCCATAGCCCACGGGGCATGCAACACAACGCGGCCCGTTGCGCGTCTCCACGCAGCGTCCCCCGTTGAAGCAATGATGCGTGCGACAATTGTGATCGTGATCGGTGAAATTCCTCGCTCGGCATACGCACTGTGCACTCAACTCGAGACGCACACCAACCAGCGCCGTACGATTGACGCTCACTGTATACGGTTTCTTGCCCAAATCAACACGGGAGGTGCACGATCCGCTGGCACACTTGCCGCGACCCTCGTGCAAACACTCATCGATGTGCACCATCGTAATGTTCAGTCCCACCTCCTGTTCGATCTCCTCGCGATGCATTTGCACCACTCCATTGAGTCGCACCGCTTTGAAGTACGGCTGCTGCGTTGCCGATCTGGCTGCAAAGTGAACATCGGTTAGCGGATATGGTGACTGAGCTCGCAGCTGTACGCTGAACACGTCCACGTTATCGCGATCCGTGTAGAGCAGCTCGGCGAGCTTGTTGCGAAAACGCTCCAGCTTCGAGGGTTCGACTTGTTGTTTCAGTGGATTCCAGGTGCGCACAAAGTCTTCGTCGGTGATGTGTGCCAAACGCATGGAGCCAGCTTGCTGCACCGCCTCGGCTGTGATGTCGCGCACAGTGACGCTCAAATTGGCGGGTATGTCCTCCTGACCATGTTCACGATCGTATACCTTAAGGATGAAATGAAATACTATTTAAAATTTGTACAACAAATTTGTTGAACTTTGTTTAAAATGTTTTCAGTATGCAACACTGGATCGCAACGAAGAGAGCATACAATAATAGCTTGCGGTGGAATAAAATTTGTCGAAGCTATTTAAGAAATACTACTACAATAATCTACTGTAATTGGTTTATAGACGCTTTCGCTAAATGACTGGTATATTTTATACCCTATAGTATAATGTGAATGCAGTACAATCTGGTATATTTATAGAATATGATTTTATTGCTGACTGTCTGGTATATTTTATACTCTATGGTATATTGTAAATGAAGTACAATATCGATATATCAAATATATAATATATCAAATATACGGTACATTTTAACATTTTGTGGTATATTTTCGGTATATTTATAGAAAAAGGGTAACGGGTATCTCACAGTCGAGCATACTGTACTGTCTTACTTGTGTCGTTCAGGTAGTTCATTTTATTTCCAAACATTTATATAAACACAACTTTTTACTTCGGATTATAAAATATGTGATGCATGTTGTAAGACAATCCAAGCTAAAACAGTTCCAGGGTAAGCCTCCTTTGGGCCATAGGTAATCAAAAATTTATGTTAAATGTAAAACTTTCTGTTACTAAAAGAAAAAAATTAGGATCCGAATTTTCGTTAATTTTGTTTAACTACATTTTGATTCTGTAATATATATGTAAACTGTATTATTGTATTTCAGTTATTTTGTATATTAGATTGTGTAAGTATTTTTAATATTACTATTTTAGTAACAACACTTTAACTATCATTTTTGATTAAGGATAAGTAGTCTATCTAACACAAAATTTGCTTTAAGCTGTGTTTTTTCCAACACACTCACTAATTCAATATACTCGTTTACCTCGTGAGTACAGGGTACACTTCACTTAAGTTGAAAATACCAGTGAGAGGACTCACCTTAAAGCGCAGCTGATAGCGTCCACGTCTTGTGCCCGCTCGCATTGTCAATATGCCGGTGTCGGTGTCGAGCTTGAAGCGCTGGTGCTCCTGGGCCTCCCAGTAGTATTTCTTGTCGGGCACATCCCAGTCGTCGGGATCGTTAACGTACACACGGCCAATGGACGTATCCTGCGATTGTCCTTGATAGTTGTAGACCAACACCGATTTGCTGCCCGGCTGCATCTTGTTGTCGTTGACGTCGCCAATGGTCACCGTCACTGTGCTGGTGCCTGTCATGGCTGGCGCCCCGTTATCCTTTATCTCAATGGGTATGTTAAAGGATTTCTGCAGCTCTCGGTCAAAGGGACGCAGAGAGGAGATGATGGCCACCCCATTACCATTGTCGCCTCCTGTTTAGGACGTTTTGTGTTCATTCCGAGAAGCATTCAAATGGATTTCATTTCGTTTTGGGGTGGTGTTCAAGTTATCGTTGTTGTTGTTGAAGCACATAAAAGCAGAGGCAAAAGAGAAACGAAGAAATTCGAACATAAGCAAAAGGGAAATTCAAGACTTAAAGGGAGCCAAAATGACAATCAAATAGGGGCAATTTCAAGTAGTAAAAGGGTTCTCAACTACTCGTATGTTTGCATATTTGATGTCTTTAATGACACAATCAAAAGATTATATTTCATTGGAATGTCAACACTTAAATTTTATTCTTGTGTTGCTCCGTTAACTACAATTTTTGATCTATACTGCTTTATTTTCATTATTAATTAAAAATAATAAATAATAATATAATAAACATATTTTTTTTTAATTTTATTAAAATAGTGCTTAGAATATATATAGAAGTCTTTTTTTTTTGATTACTTTGTGAACATAATTTTTTATTTTTTATAAGACCCAAGAAAGAAAATGTTTACAATTTAAATTAATTAAGAAAAAAACTAATTAAAAATATTTCTTAAATATAAATTAAAAATAAAATAAAAATGATACTCATTGAAAATATTTCTTGAATATTTAATAAAAATAAAGCTTTAAATATACATTTTTAAAGTAAGAAAACATTATATTTTTAATAGTTGAATCTTGTATATTAATATAGGTTTTTGTTTTCTTAATTACGTCCTAGAATTTGAAGATTCCTTCAAAAATTAATTTAATTTAATAACGATAAAATACTCATTAGACATAATTCATTAATATTTAATGAAATGGAAAACTATAAATATTGATTTATGCATGACAATAATATATTTTCCATTATCAAATGTAATGTAATCAACCCACTAAATTGACTTTTTAATTAAACTTTAATAAATAAGGTATTTGCCCTAGTTTCTGCTTCAAGCTCTCTCGCAACATTAACAAAATCTATAAATAATAATTATTCGAGTTAATAAATTGCAATATAATACACGTGAACTTGTTATGGTCAGACATGAAGAATGTTAATTGCATAAATTGCACAAATATTTCTTGAACTGTTTTGTGGCATTATTTATGTGAAATTCAACTAGTGATTATAGAATTTTAATGTGGTTTCATTGATATGCAATCAATATTTGCATGCGCATTACGTCTGTCTATACATCAAATATTTAATACGAGGCAACAGAGTAATTTAGTTGTTTTTTTTTGTTCGTATTTTTTCGTATTATTTTATTTTGGTTCACATTCGGCATAAACTATGAGTGTAAACGCGGTGTAAGTGTGGACATCATTTATTCTTAAATTAGGCATAATTAATGACACATTCAGTGAGAACTGAACATATGTACCATACATGAATGGCTATTTGAATTGGAATGGATTTTGCATTAGCTTGATTAACAATTTATAGGCTTAATGATAGCTGGCGAGCCATCTATAATTGGCTACGTTTCGTACTAATTACACAACTCATTTAGGTAATTATGCAAATTAATAACGTCACTTTTAGCAGCGTTCATCGTATTCTATTAAATTTTTCATTTACTTGTTTATGCCAAAGTAAAAAAGAGAATTTAATCGGCTTTTCGAATCAATTATTTATTTTGCCGCCATTCACAAAACACGTAAATAAAGAAAACAAAAAAAAAACAAACAAACATTCTTCTTGTATACCTTGAAATCCAAGCACGCGCCGACGACCGATGATAAAAAGCAAAAAAAAAAGGACAAAACAAATTTCAAAGGAAAATCGAAAATGCACGGCTTGTCAATGTCAGCAACGTATTCAAGTGACACCTCAAATTTCTTTCACCCCTCGATTTTTATTTTCAATTCTATTTGCTTTTCTTTTATTAAAGATATTTTTTTATACCGTTTCGAATAACTTTGGGCCCGACGACAAAGACTGGAAAAGTTGGTAGACCAATTTCATTTACGCCCCGGAGAAAAGCACATGAAATGGCCATAAAAACAATGAAAGCTCTGTCCAAAAGCAGAAAGAGACAGAGGGAGAAAATGAGAAGTGGTCTCTCTCCCATTTTGAGAGTGTCTTGGCCAGAAATTTGCCTTGAAGCCAACTCTCATCTACCATTTAACAATATCGTTTGCCTGTTTCTCTTCTCATCTCTTGTGTTTTTTTGGTTCTTTCAGTTAACTAACTCTGTGAACAAACAATGCTGATGATGCTGATTGTCTGTGGCATAATTCAATCACCATTACTATGCAAACACACTTTGGTCTAACGTTTTTGATTCTGATTGTGCAAAACCCAAAACGAAAGCCAAACTAAAACTTGAACTCAACTCCAAGCGGCGGCGGTTGCATGCTGCGTTTGCTTGCCTTTGCAAATTGTGCAAGTGCTGATTTTGTTTCTTTGCTTTCTATTTTTTTGGACAGTATAGTAGATTAGTTCCGAGGGATTCTCTCTCTCAACACTCTGTCAATAGCAATTGGTTATGAGCACAAATTGACCTGTGGCTGCTGCTGCTCTTGCTGCTGCTTCTGCTGTTACCCAAAAGATTTGGAACTGAACAAAGTGTTTGCTCCTTGGGTCATAAAAAATACTTGGTTTGCCAAATTTGTTTTTGAATGGCTTAGTTTGAACTTGTAGTTGTTGAAAAGCAAATCCATCAGGGTTGGATTTTTGAAAGTCTGGCAATTTAATATTGATACCTCAGCAGAGCATTTCATTGACTCTGTTCATGATTAATTAAAAAATATGTAATAAAAAAATAAACTATACTACTGGCATTTTAATAAGCATATTAAAGATTCTCATTTTGATTTCCTGCATTAATGTCAGTATTAGAAACTACTCGTTGAATACTTGCATGATCATAAAATATTCTTTTAGACGGTAACTTTAAAAATAAAATTCATAAATTTTAAAATAATAATATGGATATTTTAGCTTAGTCAAATTTTCTCTGCTAACTAACTTCATTTTTTATGGTTTCCAATAAAAATAATATCTATATAAATATATGTATATTCACACATATATTTTCATATCTCTTCTAAAAGATCTACTCTTCATAATTATAAAAAAAAAATAATTATTTATCAATGTATTGCATCAAATCACATTGTTCAATATGCAAAATTTATAAATGAAATAAATTAAAAACTTAAACACAAAAAAATAAGATTTATATTTATTTCAGTATATTTTACAGCTTTTTCTTTAAAACTATCAATTCATAATACAAAAGCCTTTAAAATTATCAAAATTAATACGTGTCTTTCATTTAATATCTTTATGAATGAAAGGGATAACTTTTTAGTTTAATAATGTATTATTGCTTTACGATTTTAAATTTAGAATTCCGATCTATTATTATGGAACAATTAAAGTTAATTAAAACTGTTTATCAATTCTTTTCAAATATTTTAAAGTCTATATAATATGAAGAGCGTCTTGAACTTGTTTCCCATACCATCTTTACACTATTGATAAACTGATTTCTTAAAAATATTAATAATAGTAACATTTCAACTTGTACTTACGTCGATCGTATTCCACCTTGAATCCCGCACGTATCTCATCGCTGGCCAGGGGATCGAGTCGAAAACTAAAGGGACCGCCATTGCCGCGCTGTCGATCGTCGACATCTTTAGCGGCTACCTCGATGATCTTGCGCGCTGAAACATTCTCCGGCAACGTGGGTCTGTAATCCTCAGCCAGCGTAGGCGCATTATCATTCACGTCCTTGACAACCACAGTGAGAGTAGCAGTCGCAGTGCGTGAAGGATTGCCATCATCACTGGCCAAGATCTGCACATGATGCCGATCGACAGACTCACGATCCAAGGGACGTTGTATGCTGATGGCGCCTTTGTCGCTGATGGCAAATTGCCGCCGTCGATTTGTGGCACGCACAATCTTATAGTTGACTCGCGAGTGGCCACCTTGGTCGGCATCCGTGGCACGAAACTGTTCGAGAATGGTGCCCACTTTGGTGTCCTCATAGATCGAGACTTCGATGTGATCGCGCTCAAAACGCGGCTCATTATCGTTGATGTCGCGCAACTTGACAACAACCCAAGAGTATGCCACATGATATTTATCGCTGCCACTGTCATCGCCCTTATCGTTCACCTGAATGCGAAAACGAAAGCCGCTGCTCTGCAATGGATCCTCATAGTCCAAGGGTTGAATAATCTTCAACGAGCCAGTACCATCGGCATTCCGGACCATGGCAAATTTATCGGCACCAAAGCCACTGTTTGGCACAACTTTGTACTGGAAACTATTCGTTTCATCCTCGTCCTGCACAGTGACCGTGAGTATGGGTGTTTCGGGTATGTGGGTGCCATTGGTCTCGTCCACCTCGGTGAACCATTCATCTTTGGTGAATTGTGGCGGCATGTCGTTGAGATCCTTGACGCGTATGGATGCGGTGCCAGTGCCTGGTCAGAGGATGACAACAAATGAGGGCAAGTGTAAGTGATGTGTGTGTACGATTTTGCTTACCTTTGAGGCCACCGCCATCCATGGCGACCACTTGGATCGAATAGTCGGGAGTGCGTTCACGGTCGAGACAACAGACGGCGGTCTTGATGAGGCCCGTTTCGGGTTCAATTTCAAAGATGGGTGCGCCCGTTTCCTCCTCGATGACGTTCTTCTCAATTGAGTAGATTAGCTTGGCGTTTGTGCTCTCGTTGGGATCGTCATAGTCAATGGCAGACATTGTCATCACCGGGCTGCCGGCGGTGCCATTCTCGGTGACATTGCCAAAGTAGACGCCCTGCGGAAACTGTGGCGCATTGTCATTGATGTCCTTCAGATTAACTTGAATGTCCGCATAGCCGACCAGACCCTCGCCGCCCTCATCCTGCGCAAATACGGTGAAACGCCATTGCGGACGCCCGCTGGGCTGATCTCGGTCCAAGGGCTGTCAATGAATGAAATGTGAGTAGAGTGAGAAGAAGCATTTTGATTCGCCAGCTTCTTGCTGTTTGTTTGTCTCACTCTCAGTCTGTCTATTTGTTTGCAAATTATTTTATGCCAGTGGCAGGAAACTGCAACTGAACCAAACACAGCAAAACCAACCAAGCAAGCCAATTCGACATACAGCTGACATGTCTCAATGTCAGTTTCAGGTCCTTGAATGCGTCACATTCTCTTCACAGTCCTCGCTGTTGTCCTGTTGTCCTGTTGTTTTGTTTATCCTTTGCGGTGTTTGGTTGTGTGTGTGTGTGTTTGCTCTGTGTCTCATATTATTAGATTTCTCTCATTAAATGAGTTATCCTCATGAAATCGCCTCAATCGTTTTATCTGTTCACTGTCCCTCCTCCTTCGAGAGAGACGACCAAATAAAAGCCATCAAATCAAATGAAATGTGCTCAATTTCAACAGTATGTGTGTGTGTCAGATGTGTTTGTACCTGTCGTACACCTCGCCCGCCCCCCTCTTACCTATACTCTGATCCTATTTAAATTATCCTTAAATAATGCTTACTCAGCTCATTTTGGCATCTGCTTTTGTTGTTGGCCAGCCTTGGATTTAGACTGTTTCAATTACATTTCGCTCGAAGAAGCTCTGCTCTCAAAATCATTTCGAATATCTTGAATGCAAATTCAAATTACTTTGACTTCTTTCTTATGCGGCTTTGCTTTCTGCTATTTTGTTTGCGTTTCTGTTTACTAATATATCCAATATATGTCTCTCTCTTCTATCTATATTTATTTTGATGACTCGACAACAAACACAAACAATTCACCTCTGCCGCAGGTGTAATTCGGCACTGAAGCCTTTAAGTCGCGCCTTCGATTTTCCTACTCATGAGCTTAGCCTACTCAATGCATAAATTATAATTTGTGCAATTATATTAGATTTCTTGACATATAAAGATATGCAGCTGCTTATGAAATGTGCATTACTGAAAAAAATATGTACGTCTGATTTAAGAACATAAATCGAATTGAAATTTAAGTGGGTCCCGCTTTTATTTATTTATTTTCATAATGTCAAAGCTAAACAAATGCATTACATTTTCCTAAATTAAAGATTCAATTATATTCAGTATTTTATTCTAGCATTTCTATCCATTGAATGGTAATTAGAGCAAATCTCTGAATAAACTAAAAATAGCTTTCGCTAATCAGTATTATATTTAAATAACAAGTGTGCTCGACGGTCAGACATCCGGTACACATTATTAATCAGCAGTGCGGTATTCATTTGGTGTATTTGGTATATTGATATAGTACTGCATTCCAAATATACAAGATTTTTAGCCAATTCAACTAAGACTATCGCTTACAAAAGTAAACAAATCGAATTTACATTCTTCGCAATGCAAATTCAAATAAATATTAGATTTTAAATGCTCTAGCAGAGAGGGTCAAATTAAAATTTTATCACTTTCCCTTTTTTCCCTAACCCATTTTTCATACAAGTTTCAAAAAAAAGAAATAGTTGAGGCTAAAGTTTAAAATTTCCGTTTGCGGCATTTGTTCAATTAAATCGGTAAAGAACAAACACAATTCACATCTATGTATGCACATTCGAGTGGAGTGAAATGTGATGTGTGATAGCAATAGCTATAGATGGAGTTGGGAGTTGGAGCTCTGTAGAGCTATTGCCTGGCAATGGCAATAGCAATTACAAATTAAATACCGCGTTGCAGCTGTCGAGTGTCGCTCGTTGGTTCGCTCTAAAACCCAACGAGCCAACGAGGCAGGCAGGCACGTCTTGCCATACATATATGTTATGTATGTAAATGTATATATAAAGAGTTTGCTCACATGTATTTGCAGCCAACATTTGCCAACATTTTAAAACACAATTTTATGCGAGTCGGTCGGCAGCAGCAACAACGCGCCACGCACCAATAACGAACGACGAATGTCATTTACATGTGGTTGCTTGTAGAGCGTCAAAACCACAAATGCCACATGCTGTCCCGCCTCGCTCAAACTCTCTCCGCTCTCCTCCCTTCCTCGTCGATGCCTTGGCAAACCCTTCGCCAAAAAAAGCGTTTTACTCACACTCGCACACACTGAGAGTTACTAAAACAATAAAACAAATAAAGCAAGCCGCCAACAGCAGGAGCAACATTTGAACATTTGATGCAGCATGAGAATGCTGCCGGGACTGTAACTAAACGGCGGGGAACACACACACATTTTGGATGCCACCCTCTGGGTTGAGTTTGCCGCGCTCTGCCATTTGACTGGTTGTTTTTATGGACTTTGTCTGAAATTAATTGGAGTTCATGCAGCGGGCATCAAACGTTTTGCAGTTTTTATACCTCCAAAAATGTCGCTTTTCTGCTCTCTTCCTTTTTCTGTCTGTCTCGCTCTTTGTGTGTACGAGATTGTGCGGTTTGACACAGTTTTAAATTAATCATACGCCACCGAAACGCGCTGAAAACTTTACAATTCGCCAGGCTCGGTGTTAACAATCAAAAAACAGCCCAACCAAAAAAAGCACACGGAAACAAAAACAAAATGTATAGGATGTCAAGTATTTTGTTGTGAATCCTGGCTGGCATTCATTTTATTCGTGAGTGTGGGTGAGTGTGAGTGTGAATGAGTGTGTCCGTGTGTGGGGTGAAAATATTTTAGAGCTATGTCAGCTGTCAAACAATGTGGCACACATAAAGTCAATGTGGTTAACTCGCCAAATGTTATTTATATCAATTTTATATATTTATTTGAATACAAACTATGAAAATTTGCTACTTTTTGTTGGTTCAAATTTAAAGACAAATATTTTCAAAGGTGTAATAAAAATTTAAGTGTGTATTAGAGTTTTGCATTGAATTTCAGTTTGTGTAAGAAATTTGATAAAATTAATGAGTGAAATGGTGGCTCATAATATTATAAAGCTCGAACTCGAAGAATATTTTGGAAATTGATTGAAATTCTATTTTAAAAATTTAGGTTGTTAATAAAAAATCCACAAAAAAATATATAAAAAAATATATATAAAATATTTGCGGGAATTGTTTTTAGGATTAATAATTGCGGGAATTGAAAGAAAGATTAAAAAATGATTAAAAAATTAACAAAAATATTCAAGAGTACTTCTTGATAATATTTTTAAAAACAATTTGATCATCTTCAAACATCATTTTCAATTTTTTAACGAATCTACCAGAATTGTGTTGAAACAATTAAAAATTGAAATTTTGAAGCATCAAATTTTTAAAATCAATTTGAATTAAATTTATTGAAAATTATGAACTGTGTCGTTGACGTTTCCATCACACTCAATTGCTGTCCCCATATATAGTATGTTATATATGATATATATTCAGTCAGCTCGTCACACAATATAAACTGCGCACATTGTGTGTATAAACTGTTGGCCCAATTGTAAACTGCCAAAGGCAATATTGCCTCCTCCACCGCCTCCTCCTCCTACCTATGAGTACAACCTACATCACAGCACGGCAATCATAGCCCAGAGTGCACACTGCAGGTGAATAAAAGAGAACACAAAAGAAGAAGGAAGAGGAGGAGGAGGAAAAAAATGAAATGAAATGTTATGGTGCGCCATTTGTACGCCCGCCACACCCCCGGGGGTCCCATCAGAGCATCAGCGTCGGTTGGGGTATTTAACTGGCATTCATTAGGGCTTGGATTTTATGGTGTCGATGTCGATGTTAGCTCTTGGTCGACTGTTTGACTAGCTGGTTGGCTGAAATCTTCTTAAACGCTTGTGAGTGCCACTTACCTTGAGTACAAAAATATCGCCAGTTGTGCGATTTATATCAAATTTACTATTTGCCGTATTATCAGGGTCGATGCCCTGGCCGGTTAGGAAATATACAATATTTATTGGTCTATCTACATCGCCATCCGTAGCAGTAACCTGCAAGTAAAACGAAGAGAAGAAAAAAAGAAACAGAAAAGGAGATCAACAAGAAATGCATTACAATGAGCAGCATAAAGGAGAAAAACTGTTAAGCTGTTGGTGGTCCTTTTTGGCTGGACCTTTACTTACTTACAATATTCAGTCTATAAATCAAATATGCAAATGAGCAAAAACCTTTAAATGTCCAATAAGAGAGAACGGGCTTTAGGGGCGTGGCATTCAGTGAATTTTTTGCTTGTAAATTTATGCTTCGATTTAGTATTTTCTTTATATATACATGTATTTATTTTGATATTTTTTATTTAGTTCGCTTTGTTGCTGCTGTTTTCGACTACAAAATATTGCTAGTCCCTGTCTGTCTGTCTGGCTCAGTGAAAAATGCTAATATTACCGAGATTTATGTAATTATTCAATCGGCTTGTGGTATTTTGTTGCTACTCCCTTTATGTTGCTTTCTTTTCATTCTTTTTGTTTTTCACTTGCTTTTTTTTTTTGTTCTTGTATTCTTTGTTGCGGTTGCTGAATTGAATCTGTGTTTAGGACAATTTTGTTGTGCGCGCTTGGAATATTTTAGTTGTCTTTCAAACTATTATAATGTATGTATATTTATTTTGTGTGTTTTCCTCTCTTTTTTGGGTCAATTGTTTGTCTACTTTTGGTCGATTATTAAATGGATAAGCACAGGGAATGCAGAAAAGAGCTTATTTAAAGGGTTTTAGGTATAAGAGACAATAGCTGAATATTAATGCTGATTGCAAATGAATTTCAAACGAAATTTTATATTATTTATTTAAGAGTTGTATTATTGAGGAAAGCATTTATTCAAAGTTTAATCATAAATATGGAAAAATCACATTATTATAGCAATGTTTCATTTAGAGCTCATTACATTTTAAAGAAATAATTTTAAACTTAAATGGCTGAGTTCATATTATTATTTTTGATTTAAAAAATTGTTGAAAATTATATCTTTATTATTTTAATTATTAACAATATTTCTTTAGAAATGTTTGTTTTTTAATATTATTTTCAATATTTTGTATTAATTTTCTTATTATTTTTATTATATTCCATAATTTTTTTTCAACATATCTTTATTAATTATTTGATTATAAAAGTGAATTAAAGCTTGATGTATTATTGTGTTATTTTTTTTAATTCGTTCGTTTTGTTTTTGTGGTATTTAATTAGTATAATAATTTCAGTTTAAAGGCAATTATTTATTGCATTTATTTGTAAATATATTTGTTTTAGTTCATTTAATAGGCAAACCATTTATAGGCAAACAATTTATTACATTTATTTGTGAGTATATTAAAAAAAAACTATCTTTACTTATTCCATTACTTTATCAATTGGAAATCCTTGCTTATATTTATAACTTTAATTTGTAAATATTTTATAATAATTACTTTTACTTATTTGATTTGTTTGACAATTGGATATTGATTTTATATTCTTTCAGCAAATTGAACTTGCTTTTACTTAAACCTTATGTTGATTTATCTCTACAATTTCGAATAATTTCATTGTCAATCTAGATAAATACAGAACAAAGCTTGCTGCTTGCACAAATATTAAGCAGACTCTTAATAGCTGACAAGGAATTAAAATTGATAGCCATTGGCATCTGGACAATAACAACATTCGCACTCGCACTCATTGTCGGAGACAAAAGTAAAACAAAGAGTGCTGCACATTGTTGAGCGTTGAACATGATTCAATTGAGTTAAGCTTGTCAGAGCTATTATTTTGCGACTTAGTCTCCAAAGTCTTGGCAGTTTTCTGGTAATGCACTCTTGAGGATTTGTGCTGTGTGTATGTATGTATGTGTGTGTGTGTGGCCAAACAAGCTATCAAACACTTGCTAAGCCAATTAAAAAAATTGCTTTGCAAACAATGTGATAACTTTCAGCAGCTATCAGCTGGCAATAAAGAAAACACATTCAATGGAAAATAATAGCTGCTAAGTGAGGAAATCTCCCCCTCCCGCTGCTTCGCCAACCACACACCACACATTCTATTATGCATGTATCACTGGCTGCTCAATGGAGCTGGCAGCATTAGTAAGCCACAGTTACTTGACTTAAACAAAAAAAAACAACGAGAAAGAGAAAGAAATAAATGCTGTTATCGCCCATGAGTTAAGTGCCTACAATACCACATTCCCATATACACCCCCCTTCCCCTCTTTCCGTGGCATACAATGCGACAATTTACGTTAAATGTTCAACACAATTTGATATGACAAAAGAGTTGACTACGTGCCATCATTGTGCCCATTATTATTGCAAGTGTAAGTGTGTGCGTGGTGCCATTGTCCTTTCAACAGAAACACACACACACACACACGCACACACACACACACACACACACACACACACACAAAGCAACGCATACCAATACAATGTATCTGGCTGCCAGCTCGTGGGCTCAGCATGCATAATTTAAAGGGTCTTTTCCCCTGTCACCAGCCAACGCGTTGCCAGCAACAAAATGCATAGCAAAAAAAAAAAGAAAGAAGAAAATTATTTGCATTTCATTTTCACCCGCACACGCTGCGCGCACAAAAATCAATTTGGTCAAAGGTGTCGAAGACTGTAGACAACGCCTTTAGCTCTTGTCGCATCCTTACATTATTTATATGTATAACGTTCGTTGCCGTTCATTATATGCAATCAATAAAAGCCCAGAATCCAGTTGGCGCCGTTTCCACTTTATTTCTGTTTTTTTCCTTTGTACTTCAGCATAAATGTGTAATTAAAAATGCGCGCCGGGTAGACGCGAATAACATTCAGTCATCGACTTTGCATCGTGTTATTTAAATTTGTATTTAATAAGAAACGTCAGCAATCGATAGCATAGCGAAAACTAAAATACTCTAACTCAAGGAATGATGAGAAAAATTATGGATTTATGGGAGAACAAAAATGTAAATTATTCATAGGAATTTATTGCAGTTTTAAATGTAATATACGTCTAAATGGTTATACCCAAAATAAATGGCAATTTAACCCAATTTTGTTTACAAATATTTAAGACATCTTTGTAAAATTTATGTAAAACCCAAATCTAATTTCTCGCGATTTTATTAGAGTTTAAACGGCCAAAACTTTCTTTGTATAAAATTAAAAACAAGTTGATTTAATTTCGTCAAAAAATTATATAAGTCATTTATATAAATTTTTTGTAAACGCCAAATGTAATTTTATAATAATTCTAAAGAGTTTTAAAGCCCAAAAACTTTATATACATTTTCCTACAAATATTAAAGTCATTGATGGCAATTTAATTTAATTTTGCCTGCAATAATATATTAATTAAATTTTCTGTAAAAATCAAATCATCGATTGACTATTTTAGAGTAAATCAAATAACATTTAATTGAAATCAGCTTAGAATAAATTACTCATTATGAAATGCATTTTTCTTTGTAAAACCTTTTGTAATTATTTGCGAAAAGTTGATTCTGGATCAGACTAAATCAAATGTTCACTTATGAACTAATTCATAATTAAATATGCAAGAAATTTCATGTTTTTTTTTTTGGCACATAAATTGAAGTAAATATTTGGCAAGGACTTCATATAAATACTGCATATATTTTTTTCTCCAGCTTAAGTTAAAGTTACGGTTTTTATTGTATTGCAACTCTTTGGTTTTCAATAGTTTAACTTTATAGCTTTATTATATTTCAATTGTTTGTTGAATTTTTACTTGTTATTTATACACAAATTTTATATTCATATCATGGTTGTTTTGGGCAGAGCATTTAACCTTTTGCCTGGCCACAGATTGCTATTTCCTTCATGTTGTTGATTGTTGTAAATTATGGCTGGAATAAAAGTCGCTGCCTCAGACACAAGAGCACTTACACACACACACACATACATATGCATGTACAATCGCGTACACATGCTTGTTTTCTCATATATTTCATGTAAGAGCGTTGTGCAACTATCACGTTATTATTAATGAATGAGTATTTATTTTGTATTTACGGCTGAAATTGCTCGGCTCAGTGATTCGTTGGGGACTCGCCCCACAACTCTTTGGACCTCAGCATGCAGCTGTAGCTGAAACTTGGTCCTGCTCTGGGCCAAGAGGGAAGGGGCCAGAGTGGCCCGATCATGTGGCTTGGAGTGTACTCAACTGGTTTGCTTGTTTTTCGTTCTGCACTTTTTCGAGCATTGGCTTTTTATGCAAATTGCATACATTGTTCTGTTGCTGCCCAACATTGTTCTTTTTTTTTTGCTCGGCCTGTCAATATTTAAATTGCGTAAAAGCAAGAAGGCGATAATAAATGTGGGCATCGCAAAATAATGATAGCATTGGGGCGGCACTGCCCAAAGCATATAGTTCTATAGTCGCTGCATAATTTAAAATTATATATTTGCAATGGCAACTGTAAAAAAAGTGGCCAACACATGGACGCAATAAATATTTATTTTTCATTTACTATTATTTATTTGTTAAGTTATACTTTTAAGTTATTATTATTTATTGTTTGCTTTACTTATATTTATTTATCTTTGTTTTCTTTAAATTCTTTATATATTAATTTTTTTTTATATTATTTTTAGATTTATTTAATAAAATTATTTATAAATATTTTATTCATATTCAACTTATTTTCATTATTTATCAACGATATCCAGCATTTTTTTCAATAATTTCCTGTATAAGTTATTTTAAGGCGATAGCTCCGAAAAGTAGGCAATACATTTTATTAAATTCAAACTGGCCTGCTACTGCCCTTAAAAGTAGGCAACATTTTTTGTCATTAAACTCAAACTTACCTGCAAAATGCGTTTGGGCAAATTTCGATCGTCTTCTTCAGTGATTTGTGTGCGATATGTTTGGCGATCAAAGACAGGTGGATTATCGTTAACATCGCGTACATTGATTACAACGGTGGTGTAGTTGTTCTTCCGATTGCGTGTTGCCTCCAAGCGCAGTTCATACTGTTATTCATAACGAAATATTGACAACTTTTAATTAAAATTCCGCAGATATGTATGCGACACAACAAAAACCAAAAATTTGATTAATATGTTTACTTTTTTACGGTCTCTAGATAAATGCATTTTTTTTCTAACATATTTTACAAAGTTTCAATGCAGAAAATGGTAGAAAAGAAAATCAAAAGACAACACATGTTCGTTGGCATTTGCTTGTTGCTTGATGGGGTATTGACAGCTATGGTACGTGTGTGCCAACGTGTGTGCAGACACGCATACCTCAAACCTGCCCAAAAGGGGGAACAAAATGGATGGCAGCCATACTAGGTTTCGACAGTTATGCCACATAGTGTGCGTGCAATCACGTTAAAAATTCGCTGTGGGAAATGTACCAGCAGCACACTATAGGAAATTTGACCACTTTCTCTGGCCAAAAGTCATTTTTTGAAAGTTGGCAGATTGAACTAATTTTAGGTGCAATGTGTTCACAATAGATCATTCATCAATGTTGCATACCAGAATTTTCGATAGATGGCGCCACTCAAGAAATATCAGCTGATAAACACAGCTGTGTGAATGGCAGTTCACGTGTTTTTGCATATTGCATTTTTCTTGCAATTTTCCAATTGTCAATAATTAAAAATTAAAGCACATTGTTCAAATTTTTGAAATGAGTTGTATCCACAGTGGTTTGTATTATGTGTTTGTGCTTGTCAAATGTGTAAAAATTCGTGTTGTCCCCTGAATAGATTAAAATTGTTAATAACCTAAAAATGGATATTTTTGATGGAGTCTCATTTTTCGAAAGCTGCGAAAAGTGACTGCACCAGATTGCTTCGATGAAATGTTTTCTATGTTGTAGAGTATTTCATTCTTGTTCAAATGAGAGTAATTAAAAAGATCACAAATAATCACAAACCCCTTAAATTTTAATTCTTAGATGGTAATCTAACTGCAAAAATTTAGAGTTTTAGGTTAAATGAAAATTAATCTCGTGAAAAAAAAAACAAAATTGATTTTTTTTGTTAACTCTTATATGTAGTATGTGATATAAGTAGGAAAAAAGCGATTTTACCACAAAAAACAATGAAAAATATCAAACAACAAATTACATGAAATTTTTTTTTTTTGTAATTTTTATTAAATTATGGCGTGCCACGCCCACTAATGTTACAAAATATATAAAATAATTATTATAGAAACATTTCTTGTATATTAAAATAGTATTTTAAACATTTTCGCAAAATTGCTTAAATTAAAAAAAAATAAGGGGGCGGTGCCACACCCACTTTTTGTTTAATTTCAATAGATTATGGTTGTCTTAACCGAATGCAAAAAACCGATTTGAATTATCTTGCTCCGTTCTTGAGATATTAATTTTGGCCAGAGAAAGTGGTCAAATTTCCTATAGTGCAGCAGCTGTAGATCTCTACAACTACAATTTCCTCACTCACACAAATACACATGCATATTAGCCTGGCGAGTGTGTGTGTGTGTGTTTGTGTATTTACATGTGCGCACATTTTTTTTGATTAATTTTTTTTTTTTTTTTGCTGTGCTCTGTTTGTGGACTTTCGTCGCATTGCGTTGCGTTTGGAAAATTGTTCGTCTGAAAGTTTTGCATAGTTTTGCATATTTTCTCGTGGAATCAGTAAGGCAGCAGAACATATACATATATATATATATATATATATGTATATGTTTGTGTATGTGTATTTATAAATTATGCATGCACAACCAAAAGTTGAGGCACAAATAAAAACACAAAATACTTGTACATGCTGCAACTTGAAGATGAATATACAGAGGGTAAGAAAAAGTATGAAAGCAAAACGGAAACAACTGAAAGTTACAGCTAGACTTTTGAGTAGCGGCTGTCAGCAGCGACACCGGAAAAAGAAATGAGACGAGAAGTAAGCAGCAAGCAGCGAGTGCTGAGACGTGACTTACCCTTGGCCGTGTTTCATAGTCTAGCGGACTGGCCACGTAGATGACGCCGGTTGTGTTCTGCACGGCAAATGCATTGCCTATGTTACCGCCTGTGATCTGGTATCGAATATTCGTCGCTGCAAGAGAAAAGTCAAAATAGATAGAAGAAGAGAAAGAAAGTGGGAAATTTAAATTAATGCTGTCAATTTCTCAAGTTTTGTGATGTCATTAAAACTTTAAGAGGTGTTTTTCGCATCGTCACACCTGAAGTATGCGTAATACAAGGTGTTGACTGTTGCGTGTGTGTAATTAAGACCACATTGGCGTCATTTCTTTTATGTCTGCAGCAAATTGAATTTATAATGTCTGCACCTCGGCACATACTTTGAAATTTAATTAACAACAGCAGACAATAAATGAGGTACAAAATGGAAAAGCTAAAAATAAATGCTGCCAAGCTGAGAATTTGTGTGTTAGCCAAATTATTATGATTAACATTTATTTAACTTGGTAAAAAAAAAAACAGTTGAAATTGAACTTTAATCTTATGTCTAGAAAGATTTAAGGAAATTTCATTATCAATTGGTTTTTAATTCAGTTAACCATAAATAATAATGCAATTTCATCATCAACTTTTGTTAAATTCAATAAACTTATAGCTAAAATTTACTGTAAATAATAATGAAATTTCATCATCAACATTTATTTAATTCAGTAAGCCAATAGCTAAAATTAACTTTAAATAATAACGTTTCATTTGAAGACTTCCGCAAAAATTTGCTTGTATTGGTGCCTTTGCAAACTGCCATTTGCAGAACATTTGATTATATTCGATACTTCGAGCAAAAGCCTTGAAATACTTGAAAAACTTTATGTTTCTGCAAGAATGCTCCGTCAAAAAAGATCAAAAGCTGTTCACAAATTGCAGAAAAAGGCAAATAGCAAACTGAGCGAAAATAATTAAGTTCATTAAGAAACATTTTCGCTGTTGCCGAGCAAGAAATGTGAACATGCATTTAAAGAGTCAGGAGTAGGTTGAATGTCTGTACAACGGGGCGTATAATTTACTTATTAAATGATTAAACAGCTTGGAGAAAGTGTTGCTACCAGCAGCGCACAACACACGAGTAGCAAACACAGACAACGACAACAACATATTTCAGGAAAAAGAACAAGGAGTTGCCAGTTCTTTTATGCAAAAATGTAAAATGACAAACATTAGTGTAAATTAGCGACGCGTAAATCGCTCAACTCGCTGTCTACGACAACACAAAATAAAAAGGGGGGGAAGCACAACTTGGCCCCATTTTTGGCTGAGCACACATAAGATGTGTGTTAACTTTACAGCTTTCAGCTCAATTAAAGCATGTAAGCATTAGAGAGCACCACCAGCAGCAGCATGTGCTGAGCGTGGGTAACTCGACTTGACTTGATTAAAGAGGCCAAAGACAAAGCCAGAGGATGAGCTGAGCAAATGTGACATGGCATTTGGCATAGACGCAGATAAGATATTTGCAGAAACCACTTTATGTCGGTTTAAATTGCATTAGCAGCTTAGATTTGTGTATAAACAGATTTAGATATGTTATGTCGCAGCTGCTTTTGTTGATTGAAACGGAATAGATTAAGTGCCATTTAAATAAGACAACTATGAACTCAAAGTGTCGAGAATAGTCTTCAGCTTAAGCAGTCTTTAAACAACTATATAAAAATGAATAAATAAATATGAATCAATATTTCCTACTTTAGTTGCTGCCCTCGCTTTATAATTAAAGTTGTTTGCATTATATTACGTATACGCATGCTATGACAGCACACACTCACACGCTGTTTTTAATGCCACAAATTACACACAGCAAAGTGCAAAAAAACAATGAGGCACACACGTGAGGGATGCGGCAGCTGTGAACTGCGGCCAACCTAGAGGCTGTGTGGCTGTTAAGTAGTCCCCCGGTCTCTGGTCTTTGGTCTCTGTTCTATGGTCTCTAGTCTTAGACAACGCCATTTATAATTTACGATGTCACGACGCCATTTTAAAATCACTGATAATGATAATAAATTAATATACAGACACCATGGGAAATGCTGCTTGCTTCAGTCCCGCAGAGACTTCAACACACACACACACACACACCCTCAGCTGGTCTCGTATATATTCTTTGCGATCGTTGTTGTTTTTATGCCATACTTATTTAGCATGAAAAGTCAGTTTAAAATGTTAAATAACAAAAAAAAAAAAAAAAAAAAAGAAAATAGAAGCGTTATTCTTGCCGCCTTCCGCATTGTTATTGTTGTTTGTTGTCTTCCTCTTTTTTTGACCTTACTTTATTTGAGTGCCTTTGAGGCTATGCTTAGGACCTGCTCCAAAGTGTTTTTATCGCTCACACTGCCAAAGCGCTTTCATTGTCGGCATTGCCTCATCGTCAGCAATAGCTGGTGGAGCTATTGTTAAATTGTGTGTTTGGCGGTAAAATGCTTTATAGCATAGCAAGAACTTGAGATGATAATGGAAAGCCATTTAATGGTCCAGCAAAGCCAATGCAAGTACAAAATGAGCATCGAGGGGAAGGAAGTGTTCTATGAAAGGATTGCTTAATATACTTAAAGCATGACGCAGCAACAAAATTGATTTATCGAAAGAGTTTGCAGTGCATTTTGAATAATGATATACTAATATATATCTACATGACATATTTATTTTATTTATATTTGAGCTGTTGCAAATAAGTCAAAATTTGCCAAGTCATTCAAAATGGAATTAGTGTGAGGAAAATATGGTTCATATATTTTTGATTGTCTTTATGTTTCAATAAAATATGTCTTCATTGAATTGTTGGTGCTTTAATTTCTTATTTTATTGTTACTATTATTAAATCAAAGATTACAAATAAATTTATAACCTATTATATTAACTTCTTATTAACATATATATTGAATAATGTCACATAAACAATATGTTATTAATTTTTCATAGGATGCAATATCAAATTTGATTTGACATATACTATATTTGATTCATCATAAAATACTCAAAAAAATCGTTTTTAATATTTTCAATGTCTGAAATATCTTTTCCATTATACATGTCAATATTTTATTTCTGATTCCAAAGTTCGAAAATATTATTTTTTAATTTTTTCAATTGCACTAATCTTATATATTTTTCAATGTGCTTAATCTAAATGTTTATGGTTTCATATGTATTTTAATTTCCTTTAAGACAATCATATAAGCCTTAGTTAGTTGTGTGTTCAACAATTCGTTATAGAAATCCAATATCTCTACAAGCTTGTTACAAAGCAACATTCTTTTAAATCATTGAACCTCTGCAGCATTGACAATCTAGCAATTTCAAAACAAATGCGACACATTTCATGCTAGGAAAATGGAAAAAGTAAAGGACATCATCAGACACACAGAGGGAGAAAAGGCGACCGTCGCGACTGTCGAAGAATGTTGTAAACATTTTGCAAAAGTCCTCACATGCGCCGTATAATAAATAATTTTTGGCGCTCATAAATTTGGAATGCTCTACACTCGCATCTAACATGTATAGAATGTATTTTTTGCAGACAGACAGACAGAAGGAGTCAGTGAAGTTTTACAGCTCTATTTCAGTAGTTGTGAGTGCCTGGCATTCCATGCCATTTGCACTACCAAAGTAGGCAAAGAAATCACATAAAAGATTGTCATGGTTCTGGGCTTGCTCCCATTTTGCCATTTGCACACAGCAGGTCCTCTTGCTATATTTGTGGATTTCTTTTTTTTTTTTTGTGTATTTTTGTATTTGTGTGTGTGTGTGTGGAGGAGCCATTCATATATTATTTGTGCGAGTTTGCCATGTACGATATGCGATATGGATTTCTATGTATCCCAGCATTTGGCTAGCTAACAGCATTTTCTATGTGTTCTTTTTATTTTCCGATTCTTTTTTTTCCTTCGTTGCTGTTGCTCAACTTTGGTGCTCAAACTCTCATACTCATATGTTGGTACACACACACTCACATTCCAATTTGTATGCTGTTGTTGTTGTTGTTCTTGTTATTCCTACTTTTTCCCAATTTTTTCCAATTCGGGTTAATGCTTTTTTTCGCAGTCGTCAGAGCGGCGGCGGCGGCGGCAGCGGACGACGGCGACATTGACGAGTGGAACGGCGACAGCATGCAGGATGAAGATTTCCTTCGTTGGCGCTGTTGCTGCTTTCCTTTTTCCCCTTCTCTCCTCCACGAGGGGAGTGTGTGTATCTTGTGGGTTTCGTTTTGTGCGTTTCCTTTGCCCTATCTCTCGTATCAAAGTTGTTAAACGTTCTCAATGAGATTTTGAATGTTTCGTTGCTGCAAATCTTTTTTCGCTCCCTTCTCCTTTTCCCTCGAGAAATCATGTCATTCTCGTGCCCATAATATTTACAATGATAGTTTTCGGCTGGGAATCAATACATGTATAAATACGAGTGTGAGTGTGAGTTTGAGTGCGAGATACGAGAGAGATTCGGAGTATGAGAGATGTTTGCCCGGGTCGTGTTTGTCTTTGTATTTTATGGATTTATTCATAGAGCGAACGAGTATCTTGTATTGTGTATCTTTGTCTTCAATGAGCCTTTATTTGTTAATATTTGGTAAATATTTGGCGTACATGGCGTATGCGCAATAATATTTTCACAATGGCTACACACACTGTGGCGGCATATTAAAATAAACAAAATGTTTATTACCGCCCCCGCCCGCCCCTCTCCACAAACACAATGAAAACGCAAAAACAGCAGCAGCAAATATTATTTTGCTATATGAAAAATATTCAACGCCCATCTCTGAAATATTTATGCATAAACGAACCGCATATAGGAAATTGCCAAATTGGTTCTTTCCTAATGTTTATGGCATCATTTAAGTACGCATTTATGTACAAGTTCAATGTTGTACATTTTTTTATGCCATTTAAACGATATGAGTTGAAATGTTAATGCGAAAAAAAGCCTCACAATGATGCTGCAAAATCATGTAACATAAGCTTGACTTTGGGACTGATGACATTATGATTATTATCCTCGAACATAACTATGGAAACATCAGATTGCATGCTTAGCTCCTGTAAGTCATGTTTAAGGTAGGGATCTAGTTTTTCTCAAATTTAAATCCAAATGGTTGTGATTTTCTCACATTGCTTTTCTTTGAAATTTTATTTTAGTAAAACTTTGTTGAAAATATGCAATTTTTTGCAACTTTTAAAGTGAAACTCTTGTCAAACGTTAAATAAATAATTGCTTGTAAGTTTTCCACTCTTTTGCTTGAACTCTATTGATTAAAAGACTATTTTTTGTACACTCCTCTTCCTTTAGACAAAGGATTTTTCTTCGCTTTTTTCACCAAGCCTTGCGCAAGCCTTTTAGCTGCTTCATCAATTTAGCTACTTTTGCTACTTCCTGCTAGCTTTTAGCATAATTTGCAGCTACTTGCAAATAGCTCTTTCCTTTCGCATAAAAGCTTTATCTTTATACCTTCTTACCTGAACATACTTCATCTCCGGTGTTGGACTTAAGAATGTATCTCTGTATACTTATTAGCTTTTATGAACACCCTTCTTAGTATGCCTTGTGCTAATTGCAATTAAAAGCAAAGCTGATTAAATCAATGGCAAAATTATGCAACAAATTCTATCTCAAGCGGAGTGCGCGCATTAAAGAACATGGAATTAAAATCCCATATCCAATAGACATAAGAATAAGCCGAAATGAGACAGTGACAAATCGCATTAAATAATTATAAGAATGTTTTCTGTGTATATAGACGAGTATAGAATGTATTTTATTTGCTATACTCACACTCATTGTGATCCTTGGCGTTGACAGTGAGAACTGTGCTCTGCAAATCGGCATTTTCATCGATTTCAGTCTCGTACAGAAATCTATCGAAATATGGCGGTGAGTCGTTTTTGTCGGCAATACCAATGCGTACAAATTTTGTAACTGCAAATGAAGAAAATGTGAAGAAAAAAATCAAGCGGAAGCCACACAAAAAAGATACACATACAATATGTGATAAAGATACATACTTTATATATAGATATATGTGAAGATACTTATTATTTGAAGTGAGTGGTGTATGAAATGCCAATAAGCAGCATTAATTATAGCCCCAAAAATTTATCGATTGACAAATTACTGTGCGTGCCTTTCGGCATTTGAGAGTGTCGTAAATTGTCTTGGTTTATGTAAGAAACGTGGCATGCATAAAACTGTGCCACGTTCTGTGTGTTGCCAGTAATGAGCATAATTAAATTGTCAATGAAATTAATAAAAATAAACAGCTCGTCGCCATGTCACTTAACGCAGACATCTTTTGCCTCTTTTGCAGCTGCTGTTTCTCCTTTATTTCTTTCCCTCTCTCTCTCTCTCTCTCTCTCTCTCTCTCTCTCTCTCTTTCTCTGTTGTGTGATTAGAAATTAGAAAACATTTTGCTCAAAGCGAAAAACTTTTTGTTGTTTATCCACAGCTTCACCCACACAAACTCACTCAAAGTGCAGCACACCGAAACTGATGCGTAAGCTGAGGCCAGTATTGGATTTTCCAGCACTTTGTACAGTTTATTTGCTTATTTCCTGCTAATGTCTTGCTAAACCAAAAACTTGTTCAAGACTTTCAAGAGTTTCTCTCTTTTCCTTGGTCCGCTTTTGTATTTTCCTCATTATTTGTACTGTGTTAATGACTTTCTTTGTGCATGCGTGTACCAGAAAATCTTTTAAAACTTTTAATTTAATAAAAATAAATAGTTTCTACACAAAGTGGACCAAAACCTTGGAGAATATAACGAAGACATTCAATAAATTGCAAGTTGATTTTCTATCGAATCAAATGTTAAGAAAATTTAAATATTCACTCTTAATACCTGACCATAATTGGTTTACTTTGGCAGGGCCAAATGGTCTTCATGCGGATTTCTTGAAGTGAACTTTTGGCAGCCAAGCCAATTCAAAATGTGCAAGTAGAAAGTTTAGTTTTTTTCTCTTTACTTGGTTTTTTTGTGATGTTTCCCACATGCGGAAGCAATAATCTGCTTTTCCTGTTAGAATTTTATGGCAAACTGCAAGATGTGTAAACACAAAAGGTTCGGGCAGAAATTGCACATCCACACAAAAAAAAGTAAACTCTTGTATAAATAAATAACAAAAACATATATGTTTCTTTCAAAATAAAGTCTGTAAATGCTGTAAGTGAACGGAAAAAAGGACGAAAAGACAAGACGAGACGAGAGAGAATTGCACACAGATACACACTCACACTCACACACACACACACACACGGTCACACATCATAAAGTTGTTGGAAAATTAATATTGCCAGCAGGCAGTCGACAGCCAACAGGCGAGCAACGATGCCAGGCACTCGTTGCGTATACGTAATATTGAAAATACGCCACTTGCTTGGGCGTTCCTTTGCCATTTGCTGCCGGTTTGGCGTTCGCCATCGTCCTGAATGCATAAAGCATTTTATTAAACGCATTTCCTATTGCATTTTAATCTTTTCAATGACATTTTAAAGGCTTAAAAATTCATGCTCTGCATTGTTATGTGCAATTTCTATAGATATTTTCACAACCCAAAGCATGTTCAATGGCTTTCTGCCATTGAATGCATTTTAAAAACTAATTTCATATATGTATGCTTGCCTTATTGTTTTACTAAACTATTAAGTAAATTTGTAAAAATTGTATTTGAAAACTAGTTTTACATGTTAATAGCAGCAGCAAGAGACGAACAAACAGCTTAAAATAAAGTCTACTAATTGCCAGGGATTTGTAATTTGAAATGCAATTCAAGTCGAGTTTATATTACGAATTTGGGAATACAATTTTATAACTCGTAGAAAAATAAAACAAGTGACTCAAGAACTTTTTGTACAAAAAATAACCAGTTAAAAAATAATGTAAGTGGCAGCAAAGTCCAACTACATTTTTAACGAGCTTGTGCTGCCGACTAAATGAAAGTATTCAGGTCGTTGGCTTGGCTTTTTTTCCTTTTCTTTATAACCAATGAAATCTAATTTAAAACTTAACTCGACCTTATTAAGTTTTCGAGGGCGGCAGCACGTAAAGCGTAAGAGCATCAAAAACGAAAGAAAAAATGAGAAATGAGCAAAAGTAAATAAACGCAAGCAACTCTTTTTTCGAGGCAGCCCAACCAAGCGTAGGATTCCTGTAAATAGAGCGAAAAATAATAAACACCCAAAAAATGTATTTATAAAAGCAACTTGTTTGTTATACACTAAATAAATACCTAAATAAATACTACCGAAAACACACTCGCACCTATGAAATTGAATTTATTTGCTGGGTTGCGTGACGTTATTTTGACTTAATTTTTGGCACTTGAAGTGCCAAAGAAGAAAAACAAGAAAGGTAGCTACAGTCGAGTGTGCTCGACTGTAAGATATCCCCAGCCTTTTATGATTAAAAGGAAAACATTGCGGTAATTATTTTAAAAGACACGAACTTAATATACCACAAAAATGCTACAAATAAACTGAAGGATATATTTCGTATATTTGTACTCATTTTTAATGAAATCAAAACAGTGCGGTTATATAATTAAATAATATTATACATTAATTATTATATACATTAATTTACCCCAAAAATAATATAAATATATCAAACGTTTGGACGTTTTTTGGCATGCAAAAGTATTTTTTATGGGACATAACACTTGTTACAATATCAAGAGTCTTAAATACTGTGGTCATTATTGTAAGTACCAAAAATCGAGGCTTTAGCTTCAAAATTAATGTACTTTATGGGGTCGGATATGAAGGTCGCGTTTCCTGCAGGCAAAAATTTATAATACTCTTCTATCCTATGGGTAGCGGGTATAAAAAAAACCGTAGGTTGTTTGACAGCTGGCTGAGCATGCTGCATGTTTAAGTGGCCGTTTTTTTGTTAGTGTTAAATTGAGCAGCAAACTGAGCCTGGCAGCCAGTCAAAAGGACTCACTTTAAACTATTAACGTGCCGCACGTGAAGAGCGCCTTACTTTACACCCCCATTTTGGGTTGGCTCTTCTCGCTCTTCAGCTATTTATGGTCGCATAACTGGCACACTAACACAGCAATAGCAGGCAACCTTAGCATATGTCAGTCTATGAATGACTGCCAGCAACAAGAGCTTCTGTAAACACACACACACAACACACACAAGCTCACATTTGTACACCTACAAAGTGTTCTCTATGCTGTGTGCTGCTTTTTTGAGCTTTTTGTCAGTTGCTGGAATAAATATTTTTCTCTATTTTTCTTTAGTTTTTTTCAGCACTTTTTTTTGTTTGGTGTGTGTGTGTGTATAATTTAGCAGCGCCCCGCGTCGTAAAGTGGCGTCAAATGTCAGAGCTGCTTAAATCAGCCATGGTAAACAAAAAGAATGTTGAAAGTGTGGGCAGATGGAAAAGCATAGGAAAATAGATGGGAAAAAGAGAGCGGGATGAAGGAAGGCGAATAGTTTACTGAGACGGAAGCTACGTTTTTCCAAAAGAGCAACAAAGCGCATCACATTTAAGGTGACAGCCGGTTGGGGGAAGGAGGTCAAACATTGTACAACTTTTTGGGGAAAAAGAAAATATTTTTCTTCGCTTTTTTAGTTCTACTCCAACTTGTTGTCGTTTGATGTTTTGCCAGCCGCTAGTCATGTGATGTGTGTGTGTGTGTGTGTGTTCATTCATGCATTGAATCAAAAGGAAACTTTCTTGTGTGCTAAAAAGTCTAGCACGCTTTTGAGTTTGCAGCAGTTGATTAAAAATTGTAGTTGATTAAACGTGGCATTTAGCTAATGAGATCAGTAAAGTAGAATTTAAAGTAATTAAAAATTAATCAACTTCTAAGCAGCTATAAATATGTATATATTTCAATTAAATACGATAATGCAATCTAATGCTATTTAAATAGCCTAGCCGCCAAATATTATTATAATTGCCATATTAATAATTCAGTTGTATTTGCTTTGACTTCCTTTCAAGTCGTTAAGCATTTGTTTGGCTTTCATTTGCAATTTGTATATCCCACACGGTATTTTCTTAGGTAATTACCAAGCCCAGGCTGTAAAGCCGCAAAACGCAAAAAACCTCACTTTGCTTTGCGCACAAAATACGAGTAAAAATACAATTAAATCCATTTAATAAACTCGTTGAAACCAAACCCAATGTTATTCGAAATAACGCCCTTGGGGCAACAACAACACAACAACCTCGGTCTACTTGGCCGCAGCAGCAGTGCAGCTCATTAACTTTGATACCGACCGCTATATGATTTTCACGTTGTTTGTGATGGGAAATTTCAATTAGGCATCGCATTGCGTTGCTTTGCGTTGCGTTGCTTTCCCTTGCGTTGAGCGACCCGTAAATAAAAATAACATCTATATACGGTTTGTTTTTTTATTTTCATATTTGTATTCATTAGCCGTCAACAGCAGGATGTACCAGCACATTGCCAGTTAGCCAAAAGGATAACATCCGTTTGCCGCTGCCACTCTGCCATTGCCGGATGTGACCTGCACTTCAAAACTGAACTCAACTTAACTCGACTGGGCTGCTGCTCTTGCTTCGGCTTCGGCATCGGCTTTGGCTTCTTCTGCCGGCTGCTGTTAGTGAAATGTTAATTAAACTTATGGAAATGTTGCCCAGCTTTTCGTTTTTTATTTTATGCTTTACAACATCAAATTCGCTGTTGCCATCTTAACCAGGTTGATGTTGCGTTGCCCTGACTAATTAAAAAGTGCGCGGGCACAGCAATGAATAAAAAAAAAAACATAAAACTGAAAACTGAGTTGCAGTGACAGATGGCAAACAAAACGCACAAAACACGCGAAAAAAGAGAAAAAGATTTCAAATCACATAAAAACAAAACAAAAACAAAAAGATGGCGTACAAAAATATGGCGCATGATAACGACAACGGCAACGGGAACGTCAACGGTTGATGAGTTGACAAATATTTTGCCAGGCATAATGAGTTGCTGCCGCTCTCTGTGTCCCTGTCAAGGTCCTTGCTCATTGCTCACCGCTGCTGCTGTTGTTCATTAACACAGCTCGAAGAGCGGCCTCAAATGCGGGACTGAAAAAAAGGAGAATCAGCGCAGCGTCGGCAGCGTGTTAATTACGACCTATGTCCGTTGAGGGTCAGCCGCAATTAAAAACTTTTTCGCTCGCTGATTTTAATACATGCGGCAAGAATTCTCATTTTTACTGATCTGACTGACTTTCGACAGTCGCGTGAATTTCGCTTTTTCTAATACCCCTTAGCCTGAGGGAGAAGGGTATTATAAGTTTGCCAGAAATGTATGCAGAATGAGGCATCTATAAAGTATATACTCGTATAGTTCATCGTTGATTGAGTACACTAAACTGTATCTTTCTTACTTGTTTGGTATATTTCAGTAATCTAAGGTATATTTAAATGCAAATATATATTCTAAGTATATACTTTGGTAAATTTTGGTATATTTTCTGTACATCAAAGTGAGTAACGAGTATCTCGGAGTCGAGCACACTCAACTGTAGCTTTCTCACTTACTTCTTTGGCATATTTCATTACTCTATGGCATATTTTGAATGTGGAATTGCTTCCAACCAATCCAAAATATACCAAACTATTTGGTACCAAAATATTTGGTATATTTTTTGGTATTTTTTGTTTTGGAATATTTTAAAAAACTGTGCGACGGGGGTATCTCATAGTCGAGCAGACTCGACTGTAGCTTTCTCAGTTGTTTTATTATATAATATGGCCTGCTGCTGTTCACGTTTCACAGCTCAGGCGAAAGCTCATGCATGGCTTTGATAAATATTATCATTAACTTTAGCTGCCTTAAAGGATTCTGAAAAATGTGCCTATAACTCGAGGTGAAAAACTAATTAAAAGTCTCTGTGTCACACACATGTCTCTCAACTTTAACTCGGGGCTAAATTAGTTGCATTTATTTGAGCTGTCAAACTCAAAGAGAAGCGAACCCTTTGACTTATAAATAGCACAACATAACTCGCTATCAAAACAGAGGCTTTGCCTCAAGCATTAACAAGTTGACACATTACGCATACGCAGCGTAACCCCTACTATATGGCATACGCAGCTAATAATAATAAGTAGTTACACACACACACTCACGCACTTGCTGTCAAAACAGGCAGAAAGTTGTGGACAATATTTTCTTTTTCGTTCTGTTTTTTCTTTTATTTTTGCATATCGAAGGCAAAAACTTATGTCGCAAACTGAAACTAAATCCAAAATACATGTGTAAACACAACGTGGAGATTATCATAAACTTGGTTAATTTATTACACAATGTTTGTCGCTCTTATGCAAAGCCATGTACGGGAGGGAGGGCGTTAACTGCTTTGAGGATTAAAATTTGTTTCTGTTGACAAAATGGGAAAAGCAATAAAAGCAAATAAAATACAATAATATTTGTATTTGTTATATTTACTTTGTCTGTTATTTATTCATTTGTTTATGTGCGTACACAAAAACTAATTAGTAAATTAAAAGCGTATGCTATAAACTGTATTTCAGCTGCGAGAAAAGCTTTGAACTCGCATTTTATGCAAACAGATTTGCACTTGACCCGAAGGCAGGATTAAACGCTGTTATGATGAAAATCATTTGTGCGAACAAAACTATAAAGCAACAATATTTTAAATACTGTAAAAGTTAAAGATAATAAAAATTAATGCAATAAAATTAAGCAAAAAAGTAAAAAGTTGTAAAAATGAATACAAATCAAATTATTACACAGAGAGTTAGTGAGTTTTTTTATACTTTCTTTTTTAACTAAAATGTTTTAATGTTATAAATTAAATATATTATATTCTTATTGATTTTTTTTAATTGCACATTTACGTTATTCTTACTTACTAATATTTCTAGTCTTATATTTTTTAGTAGTGTTAGTTACTTTACCACTTCTATCTTCACAAACTTTACTCATAAACTCCATCAAATTATGATACGATGTAAACGTAAACCCTTTCTTTATGGCACTTGAACATATGACAGTCATTAGCATAATGACTGCTGTTTGCTCTCTGTTGTTCTTGATGTTATGCCTATGTTTTTAGCTAGTCTTAAGTCCTTAGTCCTTGGTTCTTATATTAATGCAATGCCATTAAAATGAAAAGCAAATAAAATGCTCTACATTCAAGTTGAAGTCGCACTCGGCAAAAGGCACTCGCAAAAATATTAATGCATATTTAAAAAGCTTCAAGACTCGCAATCACCGGGGTATCATTAGTTTGGCTTACAAAAGCACACATATCATGAAATTTTAACAGGTGTAAATAATCATATATGCGCGCACACACACACACACACGTCCAAATTGCTATACACACTTACCCAAATAGGTGCTATTTGTCAAAACCCAAAAGATTTTTAATGGATCGACCATAACTACGCAGGCGAACGCTGTTTATGTGAAGCTGTGTTGCTGATGCTGCAGTTGCTGCTTGCTACTTGCTACTTTTTGCTGTTGCTATTGCTATTGCACGGCAACAACACCTTTGGAGCGTAGCAAATTGCCGCGTTGCCTTTCGCCAGTCTCCAGTCGGTTGTTTACTGCCAAACCTTGTGGCAGAGCCAGCAATTAATTTGTTGTTGCCGCTGGTTGTTGTCGCTGTTGTTATTGTAGTTGTAGTTGCTGTTGCTGTTGTTGCTTTTGCTGCTCTTATTATTGTTGTTATGCCGAGGCGAGAAGCTTTGTAATTTCAGTTTGTTGCACTTGCTGTGAATGATTAAATGATAAATGCAACAACTGCTCCTTCTGCTCACTTGCTGTTGTTGGTTAGTTTTCTTCTCTCTTTGTTGATTTCCACTAGTTTTAATGATGATCGTTGTTGTGGGCCAGCTGCTTTTGCTGTTGCCTTTGAGGTATTTTTGCAATTTGCGTTGTGCACTTTTATGGCGTTTGCATAAATCGAAATGTTGCGCGTTTCTCATAGTACTAAGCATATACTACAATGCTATACTATAATTTTATTTCACTTTATTTTATTTACGTTTTTTACACATTTCTTTAAGCGAGTTTACAGAAAGCATCATCACATTTGTCTGTCCATTATTTTAACGACTTCAGAGTTGAGCTCAGATAATTAAAATTGTTTTGCTTTGCACTGTAATTAAATTTTATACTCGATTTATGTCAACGTCAGCCGCAGTAAAACAACATTGTCAAAAACTTGTAATGTCATCACGATTTAGTCTATTATTTGGCAGCTATTAAAAACTTATGACAATCTCATGAACTTTAAATCAGCTTTTGTCTGCAGTGTTTTTGTTTGTCCACAGCAGCAATTTAAGCAATTTATTTTCAATTTCATTTTAGACTTTTTTCGGCATTAAATTGGATTAAGCTGCTCTCGTTGAGCGTTGAGTATGTGATATATGATGTACTTGTGTGTGTTTTTTTGTTGTCCCTAGTAGAAAACTTTTTGCAAGCACAAAAAAGTAGGCAATGGTTTTTTTTTGAAAGTTTTCGACTCTAGCATTCAATCTTTGGCTAACAATCTGTGTTTATATTTGTTATTGCAAAATGGTTTCCAAGGTTGTGGCGCTGCAAGGTAACCTGGGGCAAGGTAAATATCAACCCAGGATTTTAAGCAATTAGTGAGCAGCTGGAAGGCAGTCAGAGGGCTTTTGCTTAGAAATTCTCAATCGCACTTCAAACAGTTGCTTTGCTGCTGCTGCTGCCCAGTTGGTTGTAACAACACAGTTTATGGCCATTAGCGCAGTTAGGGCCAAACAAAAGGCGCCAATTAACGCAGCTAAGACTTAGGCAAATGAGTTGAAGGGAGAAGAGAATGCTACCATACCATTTTATCCTTGCCTTGCCAGCAGCCTTGACCTTTATCTGCAGGCGATTGACAACTGTAACAGCAGCAACGGCAGCGAAGAGAAGCGCACCAGCTGCTGCTGTTGCTGTTGTCTGTAAATATTTAATTGTTTATGCCATCGTCTAAGCACACTTCAGCCAAGGTACTTTTAATGGACAGCCAAAAGCGTCCTCCTCCACACTTTGAGCTGAGCGATTAAAGCTTACGCAAAGTAATTAGTAACTCAATTGCTTTCTCCCCCTTTCGCTTTCGCTTTCACGCCGAAAATGCGTTGAGTGCTGCATACAAATGGCTTCCGTTATTGGCGGTTTTCTTGGCCTGCTTTTTGTTGTCCCAGCCTCATTCATAAATTATGCATAGCATATTGCCGAGCATTGCGAGTAATGTCAGTAATTGTGCGACACAACAACAACAAAGAAAAAAAAATGGAAAATAGAAAAGCATTTCACTCAAATCAATTGGCAATATGACAGCTAAGCTAGAGCAAGTTTTATCAAATTTTCCAATATGCCAGTTGCTAGTTGCCAGTCAATTGAGGTCAGAGAAATTAGCGTCAATTTTTCATTGAGGGCTTAAGCCTCTAACTGCGTTCCGTTTCGCAACTTATGCAAATTTATGTGGGTTCAGCTGTCGCGCCCATCAATGTAAGCACATTTTGCAGTCACAGCTTAAAGAATACTTAAGCAAGCTTCTTGTTGTCCCGCTCACAAAAGTTCATCTTGCTCATTTTTTTAGCATTACTTTTGTGTGCACGCGCATAAAAGAGAAGCTGCACAAATTTTGAAATTGCACTTTTCCGCCCGAAGACAAAAAAACGAAAAACGAAAAGCGAAATGTGAATGAACGAAAATAGTTGGAGAACCTTGCGCTACTTGCGCCGGATATACAAAAGCATAAACTTTCCGGCCAGCAAGTTACAAGTAAGTAACCAACAGAGTCCGAGTTCTCAGTTCTCGACATAAAGCGCAAAATGTAACGGAAGTTTAATGGACATAAACTTGCTAGCTGATCCCGCTAAGAAATAAAAGAATAGTAAAGAAAACTAGGAAATACGCCAAGTAAATTAAGTTGTTCGAGTCGAGGCAAACCTTCGCACAAGAAACAGAAATGAAAATATTATTTTACTTCAATGATTTCCTACCCAAAAAAGAAAAATATTAATTATCGCAAAATATAGGAAGTGGGAAATGAGATTGCGCATTTCAAAGGAACAAAACAACAAAGTTTCACTCGCTTTTAGTTCTATACAAATTCGCGACCAACATTTGTTTTTCTTCTTGTTGTTGTTGCGGAGGGGGAAAGTTGAGCTTTTCCCTTTGCTTTGACAGCGCTGTAAATTATTATGCTTGTGGTAAACATTAATCCTATTACATTTAGCACAACTATAGTATTGACTTTGAAGTCGACTGTGCTTAATTATGCTAAAATTCGCATTAATTAAATTACACTTTCAAATGGCTGCTCAGAAATGTAATCAAATACTGCACAAATACTTAAGCCTTTATGTTTTCAAATTGATACAAATAGTTTATGCACGTCAATAAATGCCGAAATACATTTTAAATTAAGTTGGAACTTAAACGAAAAATATTTTCAAGTTATGTGAATGCCAATACATCAATCTGACTATCTGCTATTTTAAATTCAGTTTAATACAGACTTGATATTTAATACGGACAATTTTGAACTCTAAGTTTAATACGGATTTTATTTTTAGGTTGTTTCACTCTAATTTTATGGCTGGTTGAATTATAATGATATAATATACTATTATAATCAAGCGTATTAATATTATTTGTTTTCAGGTTTGTTTAAATAAGACTGAATCGCAATTTTTGTTTTGCACTGAATTATGATAAAATAACAAAAACAATGTTGAGCATTATATAGCAAGCATTTGAAAAAAGGTTTAGCTTAATAACTGAATAATATTAGTAAAGAATGTTTCGTCCTGAATTGCGATAATGATCATTATACTCGCTTCCCATAAAGTAGAAGAGTATTAAGATTTTGTGCCTGCAGAAAATGTATGTTATTCTGTCTTTTGCGCAGAAGGAATCATCTCCGATCCTATGAAGTATATATATTCTTGATCAGAGTAAACAACCTACAGCCATATCAATCTGTCGCTCCGTCCATATGAACACCCAGGTCTCAGTGATTATAAGGGATAGAGATACAGAGGTGGGCTGACAAAATGGTGTATTTTGTACTCAATGCTATATTTTAAATGTTGTACTTTATCGATATACCAAGGATTGTCTTAGGTATAGTTCAGTATATTTTAAAAACAAAATACCGCATTTCTTTGTGCGTGAAATATTTCCAGTATTTTGTGTATATTATTTTGGTATATTTAAAAAATAAAATACCACTTTGTTTTCATTGAAAATTGGTAGCAAGTATTTCAATGTTGAAAACACTAAACTATCAATTTCTTACTTATTCTAAACATTTCCAAAGTAATGTTAAGAATTTATTATTTTATCCTTGCTAAAAACTTTAGCGAAATTATTTATTTAATCTTTGTATTTGCTTACGATAATTATTATTAAAAAGCCTTAGGCATAGTTCTTAACATTTCCACAGTTGTGCTGCGAATCCACATAAATAAGCAAATACAATTTTTAAGTCGTTGTTGCAATTTGTTTGAGAAAATACTGGAAAAACTTTGTAGCAACAAGCTGCAAAAGAAAAAAAATTGTACACATCCGTAAGCTGCTTTAAGCGACAAAGTTGTTGCAAGCAACTCAACTCAAAAGCATGCGTCTACAAAGTTGTTTTTGCTGTTGGTGTTGTTGGGCAAATGACAAAAGTTTTTGGCTTTGTTTTCTGAACTGTTGACGTGCAATTCAAATGAGTTAACAACACAAGAAGTGACCTACATAAGCCACGCAACAGCAGTGGCAACAAAAGTTGCACACACAAAAAAAAAAAAAGACATGAAAAAGTGGCGTCACTTGGAGTTACAAGAAAAAAGAAAAAAAAAATAACAACAACAACAAGAAGAGTCAGTTGAGAGGCTTAACAACATATGTTGAAGCGACGACTCTCTGTGGTTGTTGCCACGTTGCACGGCTGGAAGGCTAAAACAATTATAAGCAGCATATCCGCAAAAGTGGCAGATTGCCTGTTGCAGACAAAGGCAGCAAGTGGCCGTTGTCGTTTTTGTTGTTGCTGTTGTTGTTGTTACGTTCATCCGTCAGTTGTTGAGGCAACAACGACAAGCAGCCGCACGTCGTCGAGTGTTGCACGTTTGCAAATGAAGCACTCAAGGGCCTGGCTGAGCTGAACAACAACAACAACAACAGCAACAAATTGCAACAGTTTGCATCCGAGCAACACTTGGCGGTGCATCAAATGCGCTTAACTATTCAATTAGCACAATGGAAGTGCTGCACGTGCCACGCGAACAAACAAACGAAGGGGAGACAACAGCAGCAACAGCAACAGCAACAGTAACAGCAACAGCCACTGTGTGCTCACAAGTTGCAAGTAACTTTCGCCCTGCAATTTGCAACAAAAGTTGGCGCTCTGGGCGGTGGCTGCATTCGAAATGAATTGCCAAAATCGGGAGACGTAGAAATATTCAATCGCTCTGCATTTGGCCGCGAAACAAATTCGCAACTTGAATAAAATGTAATTAATTTGTTTAGCCAGCGAAGGAAGTTGCCCAACAACTTTGTGTGTGGTGCGCCAACTTAACTGACAACGGAGCACAAGCCGAGACGACATTGAAAGAGCCTAGCAAAAGGCTTATGCCGACTTGCATTAATTTCAGCTGTAGCTTGAAACTTGGCAGAGTGAGGTGAGTGAGCGGAGGCACAGCGTGAGCTGAGGCAAAGGCAAACTTGCAACCGACCGATGAGTTGTTGAAAGCTCCAAATGATTTTGCCCTGCCTCAAGAGTTGGCATAAACAAGCAGCTACGCTAAGGCTTAAAGGATTTGTCAGGCAGCCGAGCAGCAGCAGAGTATTGGTAAATTAAGTTGAGGCAAGTCGGCTCTTGAGCGCACCAAATTTGCACAGCAGCAGCAGCAGCAACCGGGAAATGTTTCGAAGGGGGAAATGCGAAATTGCCAAATCCGAAATGAGAATATGAAGCGGCATTTATGACGTCACAACACTTGATTTGGTTGCTTGGCAATGCACAAAGAATAGCACGTGATGAGCTGCTAAGCTAAGCTTAGCAATTACCATCTAAATAATATTTAATAACTTCAATTTAAGATACTAGAAAAGTTAAAAAAAAAACTTATAACTAAGAAATTAATTTGTGGTTGTTATTGAAGTTTTATTACAAGAATTTTTAACTGTCATTTCGATTTAATTAAAAGCAGCCCTATTGTCAAGTGTTATTTCCTTTTTTTCCATTTTGGTTTTTTTAAGTTCAAGCTTTGCTATTGTACGACATTAGCTGGCACTTCAAAAGGTTCAATGTTTTATGTTGATATAGCGACATCAAATCGCATTACACAATGTGCGAGAGCGAGGGAGCTTTGTATTTGAGCTGCAAACAACAGATGTCATAGATACGGAGAACGTGGCTAAATATCGACACGTGCTGACAATTTGCTCAAGCTACAAATTAATTGAACTTGTCTCATTAATAATGCGCAAAAGGCGCCAACCTAATGCTCTATCGACTTGAGCGTGGCATTCAACAGCAAATGTTAACGAGCTGCATTTAGAACAGCATAAATTAAAGTGGTTACGACTGCGTAAAAATCTTGAAGAAGCCAGAGCTAAGGAAATGGCTAAGATAGTGTAAATCTATTTATAAATTTTACACATATTATACATTAATAATACTCTATTTGACGATAGAAAACAATAAACTTAAACTCAAAGACCTAACTTGAGGATTTGATTTAAAGATTGAATAGGTTCGGAAATGCTTTGTGTTATATACATTTCTAGGAGGCACAAAGTCACGAAGTTCTATCCAATAGGCAGTGGGTATAAAAACAGAATAAGCTTCTAGTTATTTATATATGGGTAATTCTCTGAGGGATGTCGCGTGCGACCAGCTTTACAGTGACAACAAAAAAAAAAAACATATTCTGAAACAATTTTAAGAATAAGAAAAGGTTATTTTTATAGCTCTAGATTAGTACTTTAAATAGAGCTAAGAATGGATTTGGAATTTTTTTCTGTATTGTTTTCTGTTCTGATAAAAAAAATAAAAATTAACAAAATCGTACGCAAAACCAAAAAATGAATGAATTTATAAATAATATTTTATCGAAAAACAGAACAAGTTCCTAAAATCAACCTTAGCTTTAAAAATAGTGCTGATCCAAAGCTTTAAGAATAACCTTCCCTTATTTTTCAAATTGTTTTTTTTTGTCTCTGTAAAGCTGTTCGCACGCGACATTTACCAGAGAATTACCCACATAACATATGATCGCAAATTGATTTAAGACATTAAAATAACATTGAAAAATTTAACAATCCTATTTAAGGTAGAGCATTTAAATGCCATAATGAATTTATTGCTCTAATCTCAATTTCTCTAGAGTAAGTAGAAGGTTGAGAGAGTTGGAGACTGGGCAGTAAAATTGTCGCCATTCATCAAATACTTGAGTACTCTGGCAGAAGCAGCAGCAGCAGCAGCAGCAATAGCAATGGAAGCATCCAAATAACTAACCACAAGTGCAAAGCAAACAGACACTCAGTCACACTCACACAAACACACATACACCCACAGAGTGAGAGAGAGACAAAGGTGAAGGAAGTGAGTAAATAACATTTTAGCTTCAGCCTCTCATTCAGTCATTCAGTCAGCTCGTCAGTCAGTCAGCGAGGACCTTAAATGTCCGTGTCTGTAGTGCCGTTGTGGTTTGGTGGCATCTTCGCTGTTCGCTTGTCACTCTCGTGTCTCTGTGTCTGTGTCCCTTGTCTCTTTGGTCTCCTGGTCTCTTGTGTCTCTGCCGTGTGTCCTGTGTGTCGCAGTGACAACAGGCGAAAAGGTCCTTATGCAACGTGTCGAGTCGTCATGTCGTATTTGCTTGCCTTTTCGAGTATACATTTATTGTGCTTTTATTTTGTCAACATTTCGCTTTGGCCATATGAAAATAAATTCAAATGATTTATTTACGAGCATTTGATTTATTTGATTTTCAGCGTTTACTTTTTCCCACTCTCCAGAACATTTGCTGTGTTCTTCTTTTGCCTGCCGCGCTTTTGTTTTATGTGTGTGCTGTGCGTGTTTTTCTGTGCGAAATATTGTATTGTATTTGTGCATTTTGTGTCGTGCTTGTCGCTGGCACAGTCGAGCTTGATAAGCCATAAATTGAAAGATACTCTGAACTATCTATGGAGTGCTAAAAGGTGTAAGCAAGAGGTTGAAGTAAAGCACAGAAAGAGTGACTTTTAATCAGCTAATCCAACTTTCGACTTATTTAGTATGATATAAAATACAATTTTAAATAATTAAAAAGATTCATAATTCGAATAACGAAAAACAAATATAGAAATTTAATAATTTAATTTTGACAAAAAATACATTTAATTTTATTTGTAGTTTAAATCAAATCAACTTCTATTTTCCATCAACAAATTACCACAGGGCATTTCTCAATTGTTCAACATTCGCCACGCTGCATTTTCGCTTTATAAATATGTATGGAAAAGTATTTTCTTGTTTATTTGATTTTGTGCGATAGTCAATAAAAATCACAATTGCCGTTTTTCTCTCAGACATGCAACCAACAGCAAATTGATGTCAGGATTCTGGTAGCAATTTGTCGAATTTATTTGAGCATTGAATGACAGCCAGAGGCCATTGCATTTAATGCTCGTGCAGAGAGAGAGAGAGAGAGAGTATATAAAAAAATCATATATCGCAGATCCGCAAATATTAATTTAAAGCATTAAAAGTGCACAAATCGCCCCGAAAGAATCATACTTACAAAATATGTAAAATTATTCAATTTGATTAGAAGAGCCGCAAGAGCACAACACAATACAATGAACACAGTCAGCCAGTAAATAAATATTTTATGAAGTGCCCAAAAAGCGGAGAAGAAAAAAACGTGAGACAGATGAACCCAGGTTATTTCCAGTGAAAAAGGACTTCTTTGACTCGGTTGAGAGACGCCCACAAGAAATCCAGGCAGGGGTCAAAGTCAAAAAGAGACAAGAGACACGAAGAGCGGAAAGCACACTCAAGGGCGACGGACTCAAAAGCGCAATAATAAATTTCCAAAAAAGAAGATATACGATAAGCAAGTGAACGACAAAAAGTTACCCTATAAATTAAAGTAGTGAATAGATTGGCTATTTGAAGTGTTGACTGCACACAAATTTGTTTTTTGCAAGCGCCTGCAAAAGGTTTTTTTTTTTTTTTAATGTGTCTAGGGTATATACATAAGTTAAAAAAGAAAACGCATCAATTTTCAAGCCATTATTGGCTTTATTTATTTGTTTGTTGATTTGCCAGCGAATGCCTGCCAAAAGCGCAAACTTGAACTTGCCCCCCAACAAAAAATTGTAGCGAAACTTTTGTGAGCGAAACTTGAATCGAAATCAAGAAAGAGGAGAAGTAAGAAAGCAGCTTTACTTGCTATTATTTATCTAATAGCCAGGCTGTCGGGCATAAAAATAGAAATATACATTTCTATCTATGGACTGGCACACGCCCAGAGACAGACACAGACAGAGACAGACACTAACATGGACACCAAGTAAATAGCATGAGACATTCGAATGTGCTGGGAAAAGTGTTTATGATATTTTGATTTCATTTTATGAACGAGTGTGAAGCTGGGCAAAACTTTAGCCTGCATTGATAATAATGGTGTCCCCTTCCGAAAATGGGAAGCACAATGCCATTGCCATCCACTTATGGCTTCTGTTCAAGCATTTTGGCTAACAAGTAGTTTGAGCGCGGCCACCAACAAACGAATTCAGCAATAAAAACGCCTCTTTCGGCAAACAAGCTAGAAAAAAGTTTTTCTCTTATTAAGATTAAAAATGAGAGAAACGCAGCGCAGCGTCTTCTTCGTTGGGCTTCCCGCAGTTAGCAAAAGGACTTCTTCGCTCTTGGCGGCCTGCTGATAAGCGACACACAGACAAACGCACAGAGAAAGAGCGTATTCAAGTGGGTGTCACGCATAAATTTCATAAATATAAGCATCATTATTTTGGCTTGCCATTTTGTGGCCAGCACAGTCGCGAGACTTAGCGACAGGCTCAGGCTTTTGTCACGTGCCAAACTTTTGCCATCACATAGTGACACTAATACATACGCAATCTCGTTGACTCACACACACACACACAACAGAATAAGTCTGAGAGTGGCACGCTCAATCTCATCTAAATGGCGCAATTGTGCGAGTCACACATGAAATTGCGCTTCCACTCTTTTGGAGAAGAGTTTTGGCAACGTGCTAGAGTGAGAACAGCAGAAAAAAGCAACGTTCAAATATTACATTTATCAATTCATTTAACGTAAACAATGGCATAAACGAAATGTGAGATATGTAAAAGATGGCAATAAGCAAGCATCACAAAGTTGCGCCAAGAGATATCCTAGATGATTTTCAGGCAGTTTTCCGCAGAGCAATTGCGCATATAAAACAAATAAAAAAGGCTATATATATAAAGTCTACATAAATATATAAAGAAGGCTTACAAATACGTCCACAATGTTATTAAAATACGCCCGAACTAAATAGAAAGTTTACTATTAATAATTGTTAACAAAAATTTTGTTACAAAATATAGAAGAGGGTTTGCAAATACTACCAAATTTTTAATAGTAATAGTATAAATATACCCCCAATTTTTATTATATATATAAACCAATTAAGTCATAGTTAATTCGTTTGTTAACCATAAAATTGTAAATAAATAATTGTTGCCTCGAAAAAAAACTTTCTCATATATGTATTCTTTCGTTATTTTTCTTCTTTTCGTTATTTAATATGCGAAGTAAATTAGGATCTTTATGATAAGGAATATCAATTAATACTGATGTTAGGCAGCACATTTCTTTGTACTTAGGAAAACAAGTTATATTTTTGAATTCAATTAGAAAAATCCAGGAACTGAAGATTTTACATTGAAACTGGCAAAATTTTTATTATGGTTGCGACTAAATTATAATCAGAATACAATTTTGAATTACGTTTTCCATCGAGTTCTATATGCATTGTACAATACACTTATAGTACGAAACAAATTAATAACTCATATCTCTAAGTCCGCCTGCAATTGAAATTGTAATGAATTGCGGAAAAAAGTTTTTAATAAAAAAAAAAACAAAGAAAACGAAATGAATGCCTCAAAAACAAATCACAAAATACAGTGTCATCAATATAATGGTATTAAATTTGAAATTCATTCAAAGCAAGAAATCAAAAATTGCCAACAATGATTTAATAAAACGAATTGCCATTAAACAAGCCATAAAAAAGGACTCCATCAATATTGATATATGTGCATAAGCAGTTCGATACTTGCGATACTTTGTACGCATTGAGATTAGCTCTGAGCTTCAGTTACCTCGAGGCCAATGCCTTTATCGGTTGCCTGAGCATAAGTTGAGTGCCCTCTGGCGACATTGCTGCTGACAAAGTGACATCAATCAATGGGCGTTTGCCACGCCCTCTGCCCAAAAGAGTGAACCGAAAGTCACATGTTATCAGCACTTCGGCATGTTTGTGTATGTTCTGGCAAGAAATATGTGAGTGTGTGTGGATGTGTGTGCTCGTTATGATGTCAGCGGGTGTACGTGGCGTATGAGTGTTGGCAATGGCAATGCGTATGGGATTGGGAACTGGTAACTGCGACTTGCAATTGATTGACGACAATGAGGAGAAAGTAAATCAATTATCGTGAACCCAAGACGACAGCATTACACTCTCCGCCATAAGTAAGTGTATACATACACACAATAAGAGTTTTATGCTGACAAATTGCTCTCGCTTTTAGCCGTTTGGCAGTTGTCGCATTAAAAAGTTGTAGACACAAAGCATTTTGATTTTGTTATGTGTGGTGAATTGCTTCGCTTAAATGTATGAGTGTGGGTTGACTAAAATAAAAACACACAATAAATTCGCAGTTATCTCATTGCGAATATCTTTCGACTCTCGTCGTATATCACATCGTCGCTGACTCAAATGTAAACATATTTTTTGTGCGAAAAAAAACATATAAGATCAATATGGCCGATAAGCAGCAACTTATTTTAGCTCACTTCGTTTTATTCATCTTTGCTTTATGTTTTATGGTTAGCATTATTTACATTATGGCCATTTACAGCACTTCTTCAAGATTTATTTGCTCTACAAAACTGTGCAATAAATATGCAAATTTGATGCCAAAATAAAAACTGAAAATAACAAATAAAAAGCTGACCCGAAGAGCAACACAGCGAAGCATAAAAAGCAATGCAGGCGGCGAAAGTATCCAAAACTAGCCGCAAATCACTGAAACTTGTGAAACAAGTGCAAATCTTTATCTGTACAAAACTCATTAGTTTTTGTGAGTTTTGTGCTGTGCAATGCGAGTGGAGACAAAGATCAGAACTTATTTTCAGTTGACAGCGGCAACAATTCCATTTTTTTCGCTCTGCCAACTTTGCCATAATGAACTTTTATTTTGTGTGACGAAACAACCTTATTAGGAAGTTTTTCGCAAAATGAAACGACTTCTTACACAAACGTAGCAAAACTTTGTAATAACTCGACGAAAATTTCTTTTTGTTAATATACAAAACACAATCATAAAGCACAACGCAAACGCAAGCGTATTTAACTGAAGGCCTATCCTTGTCAACTTTTGCTTTAATAAAACTTGACAATGCAAATAGTTTGTGCTTGAGTTTTTTTTTTGTGTGGCGTGCCGCAGGCACCTGAGTTTATCATGAATTATGGCATTTGCATGTTCAGGGAGTCTATTGATTGCAAGCACAAAAAGATGAAGACATCGACTGGCACTTAAGTAGAGCCCAGCCAAGAAACTGGGTTTTAATATAATGCACAGCCCCGAAGACAAATAAGGGATAAACGAGCAGAGGATGTGATGGCAACGGCATCGGCGAGGTGTTGTCATTTTATTGCCTTTAACTAAACTAACTTTTATTATTTTATTGGATTTCTTTTATGGTTGAACCACACTATAACGAACGAACGTGCCAGGACGATGCTGCGTTGGGGTTCGGGTTGGTGTTTTGTGCGTTAACAAAGAATTTGTCTTGAGGACATGCCATCATAGGGCCAATGATTACATTATGCGATAATGTTGCCCATAAAGGCTGCACGAGACGGATAAAGGATAAACCAAAAGCGCGACGAGCTTGAATAGAGAGAGGAGAAGACAGAGAGAGACAGACAAGAGGGGACAAGAGCAGAGGTCGCTGGTTATCCTGCTTGCCGTAATAAGCTGTAAAAGTGACACATACATTTGACCTGATTTTACCAGCACATTCTTTTCTGCGTTGTCCTTCGCAGCGCCCTCTTAACTCTAGCCACAGTTTGCTGCTGCTGCTGCTAGCTTAATCCAACTTTAAAATTATAAACTAACGATCCAGCGATGCACGCACACACAGACAGACACACACACACACACACGTAGATACGAAGTAAATGGGTTTGGGACGTCAGAGAGAAAGAGAGACGGAGAGCGAGCACAAGGATTAAGTTTGGCGCACTGAACCGTGCGTGAACTAATGCGGGATCCTGTGCATTCGTCCTTGCATTCGCTACAATCACATCGCAACGTTCGCCAAGTGGCAAATGGGGAAAATGTGCAATTTCTGTTCGTGTGTGCTTTGTTTTATTTCGTTGCCAGCGTGTGTGTGTTCGTGTGTGTGTGTGTGTGTGTGTGTGTGTGTGTATTAGAGAGTTGGCAAAGACCATTCTCTTGTCGCGCCTTAGTTAGCTGATAGGGAAAACGAAACAAGAAAATAAAAGCAAAAAAGAAAAGTGTAGGAAACAAAGCAAAAGTGGAACACACGTTGAAATGTGCAACGAAAACAGAAATTGCAATTAAAACAAGTAACGGGAGAGTGTGACACTACAAGTGCCTAGAGAGAGAGAGAGAGAGAGAGAGGGGAGATAAAGAGAAAGAGGACGAGGTGAAGGATGCAACGTAGGTGTCACTAAGCTTATTGTCATGTTGGGATAAGTTACTTGCTTGGTATAAGCAAGGAGACAAACAAGCTGACAGCTCAGCGAAGCCTTTTCAAAGATACTTTCTGTTACTTAGCTCAAGGAATTAATCTTAGTCGCTGTCTCAACTGCCGCCTTTCTAATAAATTGTCCTACTTATTTATGTAGGTCAGTGTTGGCATCTGACAATTCTAAAAAAACTAATAATTCAACAATGGCATTTTAATAAATGCGACAATTCTAAACAAACTCATTATTGAACAATGGCATTTTAATAAATGCAACAATTCTACACCAATTCGTTATGGAAAAAGTGCAGTTTAATAAATACACAAACTTATATAAATATTAGCCATATCGTTTTTAAATTAAATATAAAATATATGTGAAAACAGTGATTTCTGTTAAGGGAACCATACAAATTAGCTTAAACATTAAACAAAATATTTACGAAATATATAACTAGAACATATTTTTCTAAAGAAAAGCTAACTAAATTGCAACTAGTTTTTCTTAACAAGAAATATGAATTATTTAAAATTAAATACAAAATGAGAAAATGTAGTAGAAAGAATATAAAATTTATTAAGAAAAATGAACAAAGGTTCTGATAATATGGATACAAACACGTATATTAACATATAAAATAGTTTCTTAAAACAAACGAACACATAACTTTACTTCACAAATGAACTCAAATGGTTTTCATCTAAATATTAAATGAGTAAATTTAATTTAATAAATACCCAAAATGCAAATAATCAATGTGTCTGCAATTAGTTCAAATTTGGCAAAATGTAAATATAAAAATGTCTTTTGCTATGACATATTTTTGTAAACTGCAAACAAACTATATTGCTTTCAGTTTTTCTTTTGAAATAAATTACAAATATTTTATACTGAATACTGAAAAGGAAAATTTACTTTTGAGACCATCAAAATTATTACTAAAAATTTAATGAAAATCCAAAGTGCAAATAAATTGAAGACAGAGTATGACGAGAAAATTGGAAATTATTCAAGAGGAAGTGAGCTAGCCATTCATTAAATATATTCTTATGAATTTCATAATTAATTTCCCTTGGCAAACATTCCATAAAGTCAATTAAGCATTACACTTTAACTACCACCGAGATCATCAGCATAACTGAAACTCCCATTTAATGTTTTGGTGCGGGGAGTTGGTGCAAGTCCGTCTCAGTGTTGCTGAAATAATTGCCGCCAGCGCACTTCTGTTAATAATATGCAGTGCTAATTAAATTTATATAAAAAAAACTCGCATAATTTGCCCCAGCCCGACGAGACAAATTGCAGAAATTCGGTTGCCGGCAGCAACGAAAAAGGAAAAAAAAAACACACACACACAGCACAAAAAAATGTATGCTGGGAAAAATTAAGAGAGAGACTCCCACACGAAATGAAAATAGAAATATAATAAAAAAAAAGAGACAAAAAAAGTAGAAATATGAACACACTTAATTAGCAAGGATGAATGCTTTTGCTTGGCAAGGGGAATTTAACAATTGCAGTGCAATGAGGTAAAAGTTTGTCGGCCTAAAGTCATGAATAAGTTTTCAAGTTGATTTTTGCAAACTGAATTGCAGCAGTTTTAAGACATTGACTGCAAATGTTGAACTTGTGTGGACACAACGCAGCAGCTTGACAATAATTTGAACATGTCTCAAGTTGATCATTAGCATATTTCATAGGCAAAAGCGGCAAAAGGAAATGGCGGCAATGCGGTAAAAGGCGAGAGGTATGAGACTCAAAACCCCCTCAAAGCTTCCCCCTAGTGACACATTTTCCATATTGCCTTGGAAACTAAGTAGAAGGCGACGCATTACAGTGTAATAATCTTGGTGGCAATTGGGGAGTCCTTTTTGGACTGGAATCGAGCAGCATCAGAAGCAACAGCAGCTGCTGCTGTTTACACATCGACGTCTTTGACGCGCCCAAAAATGCACTCAGCCGTGTGACCCATTTAGCCAAGTCTGCATTCGACTGACTGAAAAATGAGCTCACTGCTCACTGCTCACTGCTCAATGTTTGTTGCATATACATGAGGCGGCAAGTGCAACTGCAGTGGCACTTGCTGCTGCCATGGCAGCACATGATTTGCCTGCCTTGCTGGTTGGCGTGTTCGCCTTAAACTTTTTCTCAATCTTCTCAGTTGTTTGGGTTGTAGGTCGTTATCATAAAATGATTTGATGAACGAGCTGTGCGCACTTTGCCGCTATTTTTATGTATTGCCACGCTGTGGCACAGGTTGTAGAAAAAAACTTTAGCCAGAAGCTATAAGCTTCCAAATTTAATTTTGCAAAAGCTTAAACTTGCAAGCAGACACTGAAAAATGAAGCAAAATTCAAGAGTTTGTCTATTGCAAGAGCTGCGCTAGAAAGTAGGCAATATTTTTCATGCGGATTTTAGTCTTGAAAACTGGCGCTTAAAAGCAGGCAACACTTCCTATCCAGGACTGCAGTAAAATTCGCTTTGATTTCTGCCAATAAATTTCTAATTCGCACAAACTGCGGTTAAAGTGCGCTAAGTTTCCTCTTAAGCTGCGCTTAAAAGTAGGCAACACTTTTTTCATCTAAGCTTTAGTACCTAAATTTTCGTTTGATTTCTGCCAATAAATTTCTAATTATTTGACACTTTTGTTTTTGTTGTAGTTCATTAGTTAAAGTTAGTCACCCCATTTATTTAGGGTCTAATCTTGTTTTGATGGCTGTCGTAGTAGCTTTTTAGCTAGGGCTTTCGATGCTCTCCACACGCGCACACTTCAAAGTTAATTTATGCGGAAATCTTGCAAATAACGAATAGAATGCTGTGGCATGCAAACAATTTAATCAAATCCACAACAACAACGAGTAACTGTAGAGTGAGCAAGCAGCTACAACAACAGCAACTTAATTAAATTTTCACGTTCCACGCCCCAGCTCACTTGAAGCTTTAGTTGCCCGACCGCCTTCGCTGGCACGCCCCTCGACAGCATTCTGAACAACTTGCAACTTGCTTCAAATTCTCTGCCTCTCTACACGTTTTTTTTTCTTTATTTCTTTTCCTTCTCTTTCTGTGCTACGTTCTTCGCTGCTTTTAGCCACTTGAACGCGTCGTCTAAACGTAGCGAGGCGCCCCCGAAAAATTGAAAGTTGAAACCAAAAAAGGCAGCACAAGGCCCGCAGCAATTTGTGGGAGAGAGCAAGCGAACGAGAGTAGCTTAACGGGAGATGTGGCAGCTCCCATTCATTGGCATTCGAACTGTCTGCTCTCCTCGCCATCCAAAAAAAATAGCATGCCTGTTGATGTGTCCCAAACTGGCTTTCATTGCCTGCTAATCAGTTGACTAAATCCCCATTACCATTCGCTGCTTTCTCTCTCTTCTCTCGCGCTCTGCATTTGAGTGGAGTGTTTAAATCAGTGTAATTAACTTTTAAGTTAATTTGCCAGTGGCATCGCAAGTGAGATCCCATCACCCCTCAAAAATTGCGTGCAGCTGTCTGTCAAGCTGTCAATCTGTCTCTCTGACAATGGCTTTGTTTTCCTCCCCCAAACAAAATGCTAATTAGCGTGCCATCAAAATGCGTATGCCTACCAACAACACCAAAAAAAAAAAAAAAAGAATTCCAATTTGATTTGCTGGGAAAATAATATACAGCAGAGTATTCAAACTAATATTTCAGTTTATAGTCAAAAACATGAAAACAATATTGTAGCAAAAGAGAAAAAAAAGGTCACAACTTTTGTGTAACAAGTTTACAATGTAACTTTGGGCATACATAAAATAACGAAAAGAAAAAATATACATACAAGTTGCAAGTTACCCACAGTGCATATTTTTTCATAGTACCAAAAATTGTTACTTTGTTTTCCGGTTCACCAAAACGAGAGACAGAGTGAGAAAGAGTAAGGGGTGAGTGCGCGGGGTAAAACTGAATTTTAACATTTTCATCTTTGTTGCAAAACTGGGTCAATAAATTTGCAAGTAATGCATAAAATTTGGAGCTGAAACGGAAACGTGCAACTGCAACTGCAACTGTACCAAGCCCATTTCCCATCACACTCCCTTCAACCCGCACTCGCGAGCTCAAAAAGCAGAGACGTGACATTAAAATAAATAAAAATTAATTGGCTCGCTGCAAACGCAAAGTAAATAAAAGCGAGGCACTCTCTCGCCGCTTGCAACACTCAAGTGGCACGTTGCGCCCAGCTGACCAAACTATGCATATGCATGAGGGGTGGACTCTGTGGAGGAGGTGCAGGAGGTGGCGCCTCCGGCCGCTCGCAAACAAATGAAAAACATGAAGTAAAGCTCAAGTTGTCTGCCGCTGTGCCAATTGCAAGATTTTTGTTTGCCTTTCTGCTTCTCCTTCTGCCTCTCCTCATCCTCCACCGCCTCCTTCATCACTGGGCATCAATTGAGTGGCGGCGGCGGCAACATACTTAATGCCACATAAAGCAAATAAAATGCTGCAACGTGATGTGGTTCAACAACTTGGCCAAAAACCAAATGTGGCCCAGACTCGAAGTGGGATAAGCAATTAATTGATATGTTGATTATAATACCCGGCAGGTAAACTGAAGACCAATCAGGCTGAAACAGCTGGGGAGATTATTAAATAAAGCAATAGAAATATGCAGAAGGCGGAAGGTTACTCAAAGTTCAAAAGACTTTGGAGTAACAGAATCATCATAAGCTAAGAAAACCTACTAAATATTAAACTTAATAATTTAAACAAGTAAGAAAGCTTCCCATTGTGAATAAAAGCAAAACAGTGATGTATCATTTTTAAAATATACCAAATTAATATACCGCAAAAATACTAAAATACACCGAAGACTATATTTGGTATAATGATATATATGGTATATTTGGCACTTTATGGTATATTTTTAATACAAAAGTATTTCTTAAATATCTTTTAAAAATTTTATTTGTTCGCAACCAAAATTGCAGGGATCATAAATAATTACTCATTCTTAAAATATACCGTATCAATATACCGCAAAAATACTAAAATACACCGAAGACTATATTTGGTATAATGATATATATGGTATATTTGACACTTTATGGTATATTTTAAATATTGTATTAAAATACAAAAGTATTTCTTAAAAAGCTTTTAAAATTTTTATCTGCTCGCAAATTTGCAGAAATTCTAAATCATTTTTCTACTACGGGTGTACAAATTTGTTGAATATATTTAATAAATAATACTAGATTGTTATATAAAAATATCTCCAATTAATGACTGCCAAAATGAAACCAAATTGAATCACCAATATTTATAGTATAACCTTAGACAAAATGATTACATTGAAAACTTTTATAATATTTGAAAATTTTATTTAAAATATATATGGATATTTGCTGTCTTCAATATTTTGCGGCATTTTTATCACTTTATGCCAATGCACAACTCTTCAAATTTTATGACAATGTTTGTGCAGTGCGAGAAGGCAAAAAAGTTTTGTTCCAAAAGTTGTTCGAAAAACAGAAAAAAAACTTTGAAAACAAATATGGAATATCAGCAAATATTGTTAGAAAATCCTTTTAGTATTCATACGAAAAATCAAAAATAAAAGTTTTCAATGCATTCAACTTGAAGGAACTTAGAACTCGACTGGACACCTGTCTACATTTTTGTTGTTGAGCTCGTTTGCAATACATGACATGACTTTCACTTTGCAGACTTTTTGCCCCTTTTTTTATCAGTGCTGCAATCAAAATGAATTGCTAGTTTATAATTTGGAATACTCAGTCATTTATGACGGAGCACATGATATTTATTGGCTTTTTGAATTGATCGCTTTGTAGGTCGCAATTCATTGATTTAGTTTCACCAAAAAATGTTATAGTTTAATTTGTTTCAATGTATAACTGGACTATCAATTTGCCTTGATTGGTTACAGTTCGCGTGGGAAATAAATCAAAAAACATATCAGCGTATCAAATATAAAGTGCTTTAAAACACCTGCCGTTTGACAAACAGAGTCGACAAATGGGGAAACTGTCTGCCCTGTGTGTCCTGTCTATCAGTTGGGGTCGCGCATTGAAATTGGTTTTAATGAAGCGTTCGTTGCGGGCCAGTTAGCAACGTTGGCCTGACCGTAAATTGATTGGCGCCACTGTAAACCGCAAATGTTCGTTGGTCGCCGCTAAAATCGACATTGGTTTTGGCGGCTCATCCACAGGGCCTCGCTTCTTCCCTCTTCCCTTCCTCTCTGCACATCTATCTCGACATCTCTACATCGACATCCTCGCGAATCTGCTGAGGTGTGAAAGCCAAAAGTTATTGGAGCACGTGCTCAGTCCTCGTTTGTGAGCAATTAGATGCAATAAATCACAGTCGTTTATCTCGCTCGTGTCCCTGTCTCCCTCTCTTTCTCTCTCACTCGTTGTATTTTCTTGTGCGGGCTTTTGGCCAGAAGCTGCTGAGATTGCTAAGATGGCTGCTGCTGTCTCTACTTCTGCTGGCTATAGGCTCAGATATTGCACACATGACTGCCTCAGTTGCCTCAGTCTTTGTGTGGCCACTCGACTGTGTATTGAAATGGTGGGAATATAGATACACAGATAACACACACATATCATCCAAATACATATATATATGCCATATGTTTAACCACACTCACACACATACACACTAGATGAAATAGGGGCACGATATTCGGTCGTTTGTTGACATCCGAAATATGTGTGTTTGCTGGCAATTGCCCAGAGCGATTGGCTTAGCTCATGTAATTGGCTGCGGATTTCACTAGAATTATATGCAATTATTGTGGGTCAACAGCGTGACACTATATCAATTATTGCGTCTGACATAATATCATATCATATATCCTCAGGGGAGCTGCACACTTGCTACGATATTCTAATAGTCCTTTGGGAAGATGCATTCAACTTGGTTTATCTAAGCGAATTTGCACTAAATGACCTTTGCTAAAGTAGGAGTAAAAGACAGCTCGTAAATCTTCATACAAAAAAACTACAAATTTTAACAAATTATTTGACACAGATAAGAGTACCGAATATATTGTAAATTATTGTTAAAATATTGCATGAATGAATAAATATATATTTGTTAGAGTGCAGGCTGCTCTGGCCATAAATTATCGCACTAAAGAATTTAGTTAGAAGTTAAACTACTTATCGTAAATAAGAGTCATAAACAATCCAATTTATATTGTGTTTATTATTATTATTAAAATAATAATGATATGCAATTATACTTTTAATAGAAAATTATCATTTAAGGCGCTTCTAAAAATTGAATACTTTAAAGAATTCAATTTGTTAACAAATGTAATTCATAAATATTACAAAGCTTCTGAAAAGTTCTGGGTCAATATAAAAGTATATTAAAGAATAAATAATATTAGTTAATTATCTATTACTACAATATTTCGTCAGATAAAAATAACACGGTATTAAACTGCTTTTGAAAAAATTAAATATTTAAATTCGCTAACATTAGTTATTCCTAGAATACAAATAATTTTTGCCTTTCCACAAAATTTAATTTAAGAAAAATATATATTTTTATTCAAGTCTAAATAGTAACTTTACATTTTATAATCCTGTAAATCTTTCAAAAATATTACGTGATGAATCATAAATAATAAACATATGAAAAGATCCAAAAGGGAATCGTATATTTTGTTTAGAAAGCACTTGAAAATGTAATCTTAATTGTATCTTGAATACACCATAACATATATCTCGGTAAAAGTTTGTCAGTTTTATCGAACCGAAATTCAAGTGCAAGAGATTTTGGGCGAGAAAGTGTGAGAAAGTGAGAAAAGCGAGTCCTTGACAAAACATATCCCTGACACACATTTCACATAATCGTAATCATAATGTTGCACGGTTTTTATGGGTCCGCACCAGTGAAGTTTATGCCAGCCAAAAGAGGGCCACAAAATATAATGGTAGCACACACACACACACTAACACAGGGAGAACGAAAGCAAATGAAGCTGAAATAATAAATTAAGAGAGACGACGACGAAGCTGATGTCTACGCATCTCACAGTTGCAGTTGAGCTTACGAGACGAAAGCCAAAAAGGCTGAAGGTGTAAGTAAAAGTGAAAGAGAGAAAGAGAAAGAGAAAGAGGAAAGGAGCGGGGAATTTTTTCCTTGCTCCCATTTTATGTGGTTCATAAAGTGGCATATGTAAGTCGTTTTAATTATGCAACAGCAAAAACGCAAATGCAAAACTCTTGTCAGAGTTTTAGCCAAAGCACTGGCTTAATAACAATTTGCCCAGCGCAACATTCGAAATCAATTATGGTGAAGCGAACCCAAAGCAAACAAACACACTCATGAGCACTCGTGCCTCGTATTCATCGCATCCGGTTTTATAGCTTGATTTACGAGCTAACTAATTAGCTAGCATAATCATAATTACGATTAGACCGACGAACCCAACATTACATTATTTGTTATTACGATTATTATTATTTTATTTGACAGGGGGGCAGAAGAGTCAGAGTCAGAGTCAGAGTCAAAATGTAGACAGACACGAGAGAGAACTAAGCCGAGATCCACATGCTAATTATGGGTCTCTGCATAAATCATGGCCTCTGTGCACAAACTAAACTGACTTTGTGTGTGTGCTCATAATTAGGTTAACCTAAATGCCAATTATGCCTTAATCAAGCGACTAAGCGCCTATCGACCACGCCTCTTGCTCGGTCGCTAGCTCGTTTTCGGAGTCCCAAATGCAATCAGTGGCTTCTGGCTTCTATAAATTTTTCCCACTTGGCTTGACTGAAGCGTAGAGTGCTGATTGATAAATTGATTGATTGATTGATGGCTGACTATCAGAGGGATGGTTGAGCGTTCGATAGCTTGATCGTTAACGCAACCAGCTGACACCCTTGCAACCAACAACAACAACAACTAAACTGTTAGCCAAGTTGATTTTGTTAGTCTTTTTTCCGGTGGTGTGTTGGGTTGTCATAAATTGAGATTAATCATGTTTCTGATGGCCTTTTTTGCGGATTGACGTTGTATACAACATGATAGCACTTAAGCGGCTTAGCGGCATTGGGCTTTTCCCTCCCTCTGACCCGCCCACGCTTCATTTAACTGCCCCTCGGGCATCATGTGTATAAATCGCATATTTAATATATATATATATTTATATTTGTTGTGGTTGTAATCGTTGACATTGCTCTGCTGCTGCTGCATTGGGTTTTTTTCTTCTCATTTTCACATAATGCGCACAAAATATGTTAATTATTTTAAAGCATATTATATTGCTGTTTTTAACAGTTAAGTCACAACTTTTAACACATTCCTGACATCTCATAATTAATCACACTATTAAATAATGCGCATTTTTCATTTAATTAATGGCATCTGCTTTAAACATTTTATAATTGCGCCTATGGAAAATATCATTTATTCATTTCATTAGTAAAATGTAATTTGAATACGTATTTATTATTTTCATTTAAAGTTTATTAATTCAGTGTTTTTTATATAAATTTTTTCTAGATTAATATTTGGTTTTATTTAATTTATTGCTTGTAATGTTTTTTATTTGTTTTAAACATAATTCCATGTTATTAAATAGATTTATTCTTCATTTATTTGAATATATTTTTTTTCTAATTTAATATTTGGTTTTTCATTAATTTATTCCATATTATGTTCTTTTTTTTTAAACTAAATTGTATTTATTTGAATAGATTTAATTTATTGTGTGTAAAATTTTTGTTTTAAACATAATTCCATATTATTGAATATATTTGTTATTGAATAGATTTATTCTTCTTTTATTTGAATATATTTTTTCTAGTTTATTATTTTGTTTTTCATTAATTTATTGCTTGTAATGTTTTTTAGTTGTTTTAAACATAATTCCTTCCATGTTATTGAATAGATTTATTCTCCCTTTATTTGAATATATATTTTTTTCTAATTCATAATTTTGTTTTTCATTAATTTATTGCATGTAATGTTTTTCTTTTTTATTTAAAACTAAATTGTATTTATTTGAATAGATTTGTCATTATGCGGAAATTATGAAAAATTCATTTGGCTTTAATTTTGGAATTATGATGAACACAAAGCTTGGAGCTATTTAATATCAATTTGGGTTTAATTGCAATTGCAATTACAATTACAATTGAGCAGTTAACAGCTTCGCACTTTCCGCTCTAAATCATTTTTATGATGCATGTCATCATTTGCTTTCTATCCATAATCCATTTTGCAAACGGCATGAGCAATAATTAAACTATTTACACGCACGATTTGATTAAGATAAACGAACATTTTGAGGGCGCCATCTTCACACACCATTTATCATAAGTAGTCCGCATAAACAGACACAGATATTTTTGGCATAGGATACTTATTTTTTTATTTTTAAATTAAATTCATTACATTATTCATTTGGAGTGGTGCAAAATTGATATTCAGGAAATTTCAGCATTTCTTATCGGGCTGCCATCAAATGTGAAACATGCACATAAATTTCAGCTATCATATCACATTAATATAATTTATCTCCTTTGCTGCTGCTGTTACAACTTGAATTTCTCTCGCCGAGTAAAATGATACTCCCACACACACACACAAACACACGCACACTGCTTTATTGCCTTACAATTGAACATTGAATTTATTTTACATTCTCGTGTGTAATCTTTCATGCACATTCGGCACGCGAAACAATAAACTTTGATCACATCAGATACTGTTAAACTCTGTCGCAGTTGCTGTTGTGTTATCGTTATCGGTTGCCCCCGTTTTTATCGCTCTCAGAGTAGCCGAGAACACGCGCACCGCCGTCAACAGCTAAAAATGTACTAACTGCCAGAGCAACAGCAGCAGCAGCCATTGGCAGGATGCTGGATAAAGGCAGATGCACCTTAACAGTAACATCAACAGCAGCTTAACAGCAACAGACACTGTTAAGGCTTGCTCTTAATTTCGTCGTCAGTTGTATGTGGGCGCTGTTAAAGTGTGTGCTCAGTAGGTTAGTAGGTTGACCCACTGTCTGCACTTGGCACCAATGCCGGCAGTTAACCAAGTTAACAGAGGGAAATTTACTCTTTCAAGTGCTAAGCCGGTTTACTGTTAACCGCTCAACAGCTCAACAAGTATGTTAAAAGGACGCGAGGATGTTAAGTGAGAGAAGAGCTCTGAGTACAAACTTAACTGAGTGCAAGCTTAACACTTAACAGAGCTCTCTCTTAAGAGACTTTGTGCATCGCTCTCGCTGTTGATTCATTGCTTAATTCCTTCTCAACTCGATTCTCTTGCGCTGTTATGACTTCTGTTATGTTCGCCATACATCAAGTCAGCTTAAGCGCCCCAGCATTAAGCCAACTCTTTGGAAAACCTCATGAAGTTTTCCCCCCCAGAATTATTACTATGCAAAAATAGTCAAATATATGTGTATGTGTGTGCTTATGCGTATTTGCACATGAATTCCAAAAAGTGGCTACAAATCAACGACTTGCGTCTATGATTTGTATTCGGCTTTTTGCCATTAATGCAGCTGCTCAATAAAAAAAACATAAAATGCAACTTGACTTATTTTTGAAGTTTTCCAATGCATTGCAGTTGCTTGTGCTTTCTTGAACTAGTATTTAATAATTTATAGTTTCAATTATACTAACGAGAATTTTAATTTGTTTTTAATGAAATTGGACTCATAATAAATAGTACATAAATTAATGTGTCAACTGAAAATTATCATTTCGTTTCATAAGAAAGTTTTGTCTTTGAAAGCTTTAAGATTCTAAAGCAAGAATGACAAATTTGGCACACATAAAAGTGAAAGATGCATCCAATACATTTTCAGTCTAATGCTTTACAGAAATAAATTCAACTATATTATTAAATATATTTTATGTAGCTGAAGGTATCAAATATCTTCTTGATATACGTTAACATTTTACTAAAAAAGTTCGATATTTTCAGTCTCAAACTTTAAAAAAATGATTTGAGAAATACTTTCATTTCAGTAATGAAGATTTGAAACCTATTTTATTGAACTGACTGTATCACACATTTTATTGATGTATGTAAGAATTGTATATTAATATTTTGACATTTTTTGTCGCATTTAATTTAGAATATTTTGAACTACATTTTATGCATTCTCTCAATATAAAAATTCTAAAATATATTTTGGATAACTTAATGAAACAAATATCTTATTGATATAGATATTCTATTGAAATATTGTCATAATTAAAAACGCTTTTAGAGCGAATAGATAAATGGAAATTACATATAACCTTTAGTTGTTTTCTATTAGCTGTAAGCTGTATTTCAATAAGTTGTATTAAATGTTGCTCCTGTTGACTTTTTGCAAAATTCATAAAAAATAGATATTCTACAAAAAAAGTGTAATAAACACAGAGGAAAATTGTTGAAATTTGGTATTTGCTTAACTGTAATTATTTTAGCTGTTTGTATTAGTTAATAGTTGTGGTCTTACGCTTTATTTAATTGGCTAGGCACAACACAACGAAAAAAAAATGGAATGTTTTGCTTATTTACATTGGCCATTTGCAGTTATTGACATGGCCAAAAGTAATGCAAACAAACAGAAAAATAAATGTTTTACTTACGTTATGGCTCAAAAGGCAACAAGTTGGATGAATGCACTTACCTGTAATGAGAGAGAAAAAAACGAATAGGTAAACAATGTTAATTAGAGTGCATTTGAACAAATATAATTGCGCATAATTATAACAACGATGGCAATAATAATATTATTGATAAACGGCTTAAATTGCTTCGTTCAATTCACAAGTTCAGTTCAACCAGAGAGTAGAACTAGTCGACCATTTTGTGCCGGAGGCTCAGTCATTAGAATTGAGTGCCGAAATCATGTGGCAAGCCGCTTAACCTTATCAGTAGCTAGTTGCAGCTGCAGATCGAGTTGCAGTTTCCATTGCGATACATTTCCGCTTGAATTTATGGGCCAGACCAATGCATAAATATGCAAAATATGAGCCAGGCCAAAATGCCAGCTGGGGCTACGCAAATGCACTGACGATGTCGGCGAGACGACCACAAAACCCGAGAAGCAAGCAGCAGCAGCATCGGAGCATTGCAATCGGCAACAACAAAAGAAAAGCATGGCTCTTGGCAGTTGGCAGTAGTAGACTGCTGTCGCGAACCCCCACCCCCCCCCCCCTCCTTTTGGGGGGCAGAGGTGGCAGCAAACCGCAGAAATGCATTACGCCCCGAAAATGCGAAGCGTTTGCAAGTTTTGCGCCATGTTTGTAGCTGTTGACTAAACGCATATAAGTGCGGGCTAATATCAAACGGAAATGCCAACCAAATACACACACACACTCGAACATACACATGCATACGAATGCATGTGTATCTGCAGGTCACAGACTAATGCAATACATCTTGAGATGCTTGCTTGTTGATGCTGTGTTGCCAGGAGTTAGGATTCGCTTTTGGCTTCGTTTCCGCTGCCCGCCTTTTGAGAAATGCTTGTGGAAAGTGGCAAGACTCGACATCTCGGCAGCTGCAACTGCAACTGCATTAGTTGCTACTGCTTCTGCTTCTGCTTCGGCCACAGCTTCAGCACTCCAACTTTTGCCACACACACACACAGACAGTCTGAATGTGTATGTTTGGCTAAGCGGCGCATTTCCTGGCTGAGGCCATCAACTAAATAGCATTCATTTGCGTTGATTTATGCAGGCTAACAGCCACCAGATGAAAAACAGACTAGCAGCAAAAATCTGTAAAACTATTTGGACTCGAAGTGCTTGGCTAAAACATACTGTCTGAATAAAGTGTGGTTGAAGAAAAACTGTGTGCTTCATTCGAGTGAATTCTTATTTAAATTATATATTGTTCAATAAAAGTTTAAATTACTATTACAAATATATTTTTAAGTAAGTTCATTTAATTGTATAAGCTTAAATTGTATTCATTACATTTATACACATTTTCTTGTATATTCCATTAACTTTATGTTTTCTAAAATGTAAAGAATATATTTTCTCATCATTGATTAACATTTATTATAGTTTTATTTCTATCACAGAAATGTAATACAAAAATAATGAATATCAAAATTGTGCTTTGTTTATATCTAGCTAATTGCAACCCATTACAAAACAAAACCCATAAAAGTCTTTCTACTAAATTTCACACTTTTATTGCTTCATTGAATGTCCTTGAATGCTATATATGTAATTCATTATACCCTGTTACCTAATATTGTTTACGGGGTATGCATGAAGAGGCATTGCCCAGATGCGGCAGATGCTCAGCCTTTGAATTTATGCCCCAAATGACAGTTTAAAGTTGCAATAAAAATTCAAGGCAACTTATTTATAGTGGCAGTCAGCGATGTAATTACTTTTTCAACACGCACATCATGAGCGAGACAGCAACAAGAGAGAGAGAGAGAGAGAGAGAGAGAGAGAGAGGTGGAATGAGGAGTAGAGGGGGAATGTGAAGCATTGCAAGGGGTTCAAGTGATTTGCCGCTTTGGCGAATGCCGTTTGCCTTGTTCTCGTTGTCGTTGTCAGGTCAAATAGCAATGGCTGCATTAGTGTTGACTCCATTGGCCCAATGCAATGGCTGCAATTGATAAATTGGCAATAACCCGTCGTCAGTACGTTCTCCCCGCAACCTTCTCCTTCCCCATTGACAACTCCATAAGGAGTGTCGCCTGTCGTTTGGCATTGACAGTTCAATGTGCGCACTGATGCGCAAATATCAACTCCAATACACTGGCTTACTCCTCAACCAACTCACAGTTCCCCAATCCCTTTCCCCTTTTTGCACCGTCACTCGTCTCTCGTTTCGCTTCACATTCGCTTTCATTCGTCCTTTTCTTCTTTTGTCGCCTGCTGACTCGATTCTGCTTTGCGCTTTTTATGGCAGTTCGTGACCGAGTTGCAGTCAACTTTAACTTCTCGTTTCTTCTCCATTTTTTTTTGTCCGCCACTATTTTTCCTCATCTACTCTAGTATTTTTTACTTTGGTTTTTGGTCTGCAAAATTGAATTAGTGACATTGGCAGTTGCTTTGGAAATCTGTGAGTGGATCTGCGGCACCTTCCGGATGACTGCGATAATTTCATGAGCATTTCACAAAAGTGCTTTTTATCAGTAAATACTTTTAAAAATCGCTATTTTCCTTCCCTTTCTCATTGACTTTCGGCCACATTGTAGTTTCCATTATTAATTGCAAGCAAAAGTATTGAGCAAAAAAAATACAGCCATGTGGTAAGCTCATTATTTACTCACAGCAGAGGAGATTATACAATTTATTTTTGTGACTTGAAAAGATAAAACCATCTCGAGATTTGTGTCAGTTCAAGTTCTAATCAATTTTTAATTAATTAAAAACATTGGCAGTATAAATTGATTACTACAAAATTACAAAATAATGTATTATGTATTAAAACATTCAAAATAAATTCAATAAATAAGGAAACCATTTTAAAAAACCTTTAGTGGCCCAAATAAAAAATGTTGGTAATAAACAATTCCAAACAAATTTCAAAACTATAAATTTTGTATTAAACAAAAAACATTTAAATAGAGAAATAGAGATATACCCTGCAATTTAATAATGTATAATTTCAAAAACAAAGTCAATATTTAACTACCAGAAATGTAAAGCAAAATAATTTTGAATTAAATTTAAAATTTCCAAACATTTTATGAGAATTTATTAAATAATATATAATATATTTTTGTTTTTGCCGTAACTTCGTTCAAGCCTAAAGAAACTAAGTCAACTTAATATATATTTAGATAATATGCTTTAGCAAAATATTTATCAAATCAAAAAAAATTGTCTTTGAAAACTGCATAAATTCAATATACAGCTGCATCCATAGCGCCTTTTACAGCTGCCAAAGGAACTAAACTTCATTTAGAAGGCAATATAATCGCACACAAGTGAAGCAAACTCACACACATATACACATACACGCACACACCGGCAAACACACACATAAACATTCATAAAGCAGCCACAGAAGTGCGCATATAAAAATCTCATAAATTGAAATAAATAAGAAAAATAACAATTTCTATAGAGCGCACACACATACACTAACACACATCCAACGACACACACACACACACACATACACACACACATACACTGGCGCATTTCTTTTGCATCTCAGACTTTACTGCAATATTCATAACTCTTTTCAAATGTGGTCAAGTGCGATGGCAGTCCTCCTCATCTCCGCCCAACTTTCTCCTCTGTCTTTCTTTCTCTCTCTCACTCTTTTACTCTCTGTATATAGCTCTTTCTTTCTAGCTCTGTCCAGCTGAGTGACTATTCACTCAGTGTTTGCCTGATAGCTTTTGTTATAGTCTTTCTAGTCGCTGCCATTGCTCTTGTTGTTGCCAGTTGCCAGTTCCCAGTTGCTGTGTTATTGGCATCTGCCAGACATCTGCCTCTGCCACGCCTCCCCTCACTCCACCTTGGTAGGCAGGCAGGCGGGCAGGCAGAGGAGCGAGCAGCCATTCGCTGCCACAATTTTATTAAAAACGAGATGAATGGACAACACTGCACAACATCACATTTGGTACTCACAAAAAAAGAAGAAAATAAAAATAGTGCACGGATGACGAAAAGTGTGGTTTCACTTCATAATACTTTTGTCAATCCCAATGCCAAGCGTGTAGCTCAGGGTCAAGTGAAGGGAGTGGGAGTGAAGTGAAGGGCAAGGCAAGTGTATGGCCATTTCGTTATTCGACATGCAATTGCTATTGCACTGACTTGTATTTTATTTTTATTATATTTCTAGACACACACACACACACACACACACACACACTCATACACCATCTGCTGGGTGTGTGTTTTGGTGCATTGTGTGGCGATTTATGGGTTTTATTTGGCCACTTTTTACATTCATACACGAGTGTGTGTCTGTGTGTGTGTGTGTGTGTGTGTGTGGAAGATGTTGGCTTGCTGCTACGTGGAACATGAACATTCGCAGTCTTCGTTCTTCGTTGTCGTTTGGCATTTGTCGCCCTTTTGTATATTATTAGCTTATTGCACACATTTATTGCACTCTGCACTCTCTATCTATAGTACTTTCTCTCTCTTCCCTCCTCCCTCTTCATTCGCATTCGCATTTATCTCTGTATGGTATGTCCAGTACGTGCTTTGTTGTTTTCTTTTGTGGATTAGAATGTGCATTGCACATGGCAATCCTTTACACTTTACACTTTACACTTGCTCGTTATTATATGTTGACTTTTATTGGGTTTCTGCGCAAACTTCTACTTTTGAAAACTTGTGGAGTGCCTCATAATTCAATGTGACAATTGTCAACGATGACTTGCCAACTATCCAACAACTCTCCTTTTGTCCCTCTTTTCCCTCTAAATATATACTATGCTGGAGTTTGTTTATCTGTCAAGTTATCGCAGCTGGATATGTTTATTTTGCCATTGTCTCTATTTATTTGTATATGTTTTTGATACGAATTGCTTTGCACTACATACATTTTAATTGCAAAATAACAGTATTTAAATGTTTTACTCGATTTTTATGTTCTTTAACTTTAACAACCACAGTAACATACCAGACATGGCTTTAGAATTTAAAACATTAGTTTTCACTTTCTAAAATGCTACAAATATATATAATTTAAGTGAATTTGTATGTCGAGAGTTAAATAATTGTTGTGTAGCCGAAATAAGTTGCACATGTTATTAGCAACATATTTTAAATTGTTACAGTTTAATAAAGATACTTTTTTATAGAAACTACATTTGGGGGATACTGTTATTCTGTGAAATATCTATTTTCATAGAGAGCACAGCTGTACGGTATTATTTTTAAAATATACTAGATTAGTGTACCACGAAAATACTATAAATATACGGAAAACTATATTTATTATATCGATATTGTACTACATTCAAAATATGCCATAGAGACTTTAAGATACGTGCTATCCATTTGAAATCAAAGCAAAGATGGACGGTAGTATTTTTAAATATACCCATACCATATATAAAATAAATACATAAAAATATTTATCTGCAGTCATATTGCGTTAAACAGCAGCCCACAACTCAATAAATCAAGTTATTTGATTGAGAAATATGCGCCACAAAATGCTAGCAATTTGATCCCAAAAATTCCGAATAGTTGTTAAAGCACAACCAAGACATACATTCTTATCATTTAAATTGTAATTAAACTCATACTCGACAAAGCAAAAGTGGCAACATATGTGTGTGTCTGTGTTCTGTGGGTCAACCAAGTGTTGGGCAGTTTGTGTGGCACCACAAAGCGAGAGAGCCGAGTCCTTTTGGTAGCATCAACTTTGCCACAAAAACGGATTGTTCACATATTTAATTTGCGCATAAAGTTAAACACAAAGGGCAATTTAAGAACAAAACTACATTGGTAATATGGGAGGAGGGAAGAGGAGGGAGGAGGTGACCAACAACGATGATGATAAGATCCTTAAAAGTAATTACAACACATATTAAGTATTTATGCAACAATAAAACGTTTAGACCCCAAAATGAATGGCAGCCAAGCTAAGAAGGAGCACTGACTCTCTACAGATAACAGCGCCAAAGTTTTCTTCTTTTTCTGTTGTTGGTGTTGTTGTTGTTGTTGTGGGGGAAAACTTGCGACAAAACAAAATACAAAGCCAAGAAACAATAATTTTCAAATCCAGCTGGAAAACCAGCAAAAAAATAAAGAAGACGAAGCAAAGCGATTTAGGCTCAGCGGGAGATATAAAGAAACTTTAAAACGGAAATAAAATGTAACAAAATAATAAAATGTACGCTCGTAAAAAGCCCGGTCACAAGTTTTTGGCCAAGAAGCCGCCGCATTGGGCCAAGCAAAAACAACAAACTACAGACTGAAAACTGAAAATGAAGGCAAAAAAAACCCAAAATTGTAGTCGCTGCACTTGAGCCACAAATTATTTCTCTTTGCGTTGTGTTATTTTTTGTTTGTTTCGTTTGCTGTTGTGCGTTGTATTTTGTGTTGTATGTTTTACAATACCTAAAAAGTTCACAGTACTCTGGTCACACTGGTTGTGCGGGGTGTGGGTGTGTGTGTCTTGTCAAACGATTAGTGCAGGACTTTTGGAAAGTTTTTGCGGCTTTTTTGGGGGAGGCGAACGACATCGTCGGCGGCACTTGAAGCTCGGTGTCGTCCTTTTAACGATGCCGCGTCGGACAAGTTTGTGCAAATAGTTTATGGTTATTGCACTTGCACACACAGCAACACACACATACATACCATCACATAGTCTCTCTATCATGTAAGTGAGTGCGCTTTAAGTTAGCTTGAGCGGCTTAAATGATTTTAATTGTTATCGTGCGCTTTAATTGCACTTTAGTGCGTCCTCGTCCGGCCCAAAAGTTTTATGCCATTTCACATTGTTCCTTCCCTTCTTCCACTTTGAGGCTAATGGCAATTAGATTCTGTCTCTGGCTCTTTGAGCACTGCCAAAACTCTGTGTTGCCATAGCCTCTTCCTCTTTTAGCCATTGTGTTGGCCAGCCGCAATCTAAGATTTGATTTATTTCTGTCAGATTATCTGAATTGAGCCTTTGGTAATTGAAATTGATTTTAATGCTTATTCGATTAGTCTGAATGTGGGACAAGTTTGTGCAACTATTTTATGGTTATTGCTCTACTGTAATTTTAAAATCATAATTAAATTTCAATTTGCATTTCTATAGCAAAATTAATTTCATTGTTAGAGGTTTAATTTATTTTAATAAACTAAAATATACTAAAATGCAAGGCAAACAAAGACCTGACTGTTAGATTAGAAGTGTAATTATCGGTCTTTTAAATAATTTAAATTCTACTCAGGTATAATTTTAGGTATTTCGAGTATAGAAAATTCTTTCAGTAAAATGCACTCACACATTTGAAGTATTTTCGGTGGACTCTGTTAATTGTTACAGATAAATATATTCTCTTCCTAAAACTTAACAGCCTCTTGATTGAAATTTTGCTTAGCCATATTTTATGAGTATTTGATTTAATAATACTTGTCAATAATAAAAAAGCAATTGCATTTAATCTGCATGCCAAAAACTTTTGAAATATACCCATATTCCTTTATTATACTAAACATTAGTATTTTACTATGTTTTCAAAGAGCAAATTTTTACATTTAAATTATTTGTAATATTGTTTTCGTTAGCCGCAACTAGAAACTGCATTAATTATTCTTCTTAAAAGTAAAATGTGAATACAATTTAATTTGGAAACCGTAGATTACATTTATTTTGTATTATTTTTTGAATGACGTTCTTCAAGAGTAAAAGTTTTGCATTGACAAATTTTCTAATAAGGTATTGCTCAGCCTCATTATTTAAGTGCATTAATACTACTTCCCAAAGGTATGATTTGAATACAATTTAATTTGCAAAGATATTTCGAATGCAGTCAGATTTTATAGTGAATTTTAAACATTCTTATATTTCACATTCCCTTTTGAATGATGTTCTCAAAGAGCCAAGTTTCGCTTTGACAGTCTTTTCAATGAAGTTTTCTACAGCCACGTGCACCAAAAAAGAAGAAGAGAAACGAAAAATCCATGGCAAAAATCTCGTTTCACTGCAAAGCTAATGTTGGGTGTATGCTTTATGTGCGAATCCCCAGAATGACAATACTCATTTTTGTGTATGCGTGTATTCTTGGGGTAATCTATTCAAAACCATTGGGCACAGTCATGCGACCCTTACCAAATTAGCTCTGCCTACACACACACAGACAGACAGACAGACACACACACATAAAAGTATGAAACATGCCGAAATTAATAAAAAACCATTTCATTTAATGTCGGTAATATGTTGCCAGCAAACTGGATAAAAACAAGAAACAAAACGGACTGAGTTTTTGAGGCAGACAATGCGGCATAATGAGACATGCTCCGACAATGCTCGATGCTCGGCAACTGGGGGGAAAAATGTCAAGTAAAATACGATAATTATGCGACATTTAGCAGTTTAGCAGGCAGTCAACATCAGCTGAAGTAGTCGGGAAAAAGGGCATTGGAAGGGTTTAATGGGTTGCTGGGGATCCAAATGAAAAGTGAAAACATAAAAAAAGGGTTTCGGTATAACAACACATCCAAAAAAACAACCGTGAAAAAATCGAGAGAAAGAGTTAGAATGAAAATACAGCGGAAATTACAAGTGCCGCCAGTTGGCGACAAAAAAGCAAATGACGACGACGACGAGGACGTGGACAAGGACGCAAGAGATCTGCAAATGCAAAATGAAATCGAAAGCGAAACGCACACCGGGAAAAACTGTGTCACGGTATGGGATTCACATTAAGAGGTGCCGAAGAGTATTGGGTTAAAGTTTGTCCGCCCTTCTTCCATTTTTTTTCTTCGTGTTTTTTAAACTCGTTAGTATGCGCAACGAGACGCAAAATCAACAATTTCTATTTTGATGATTTTTGCAGCACTATGCGAAGCGTTTAATGGGTATATTGGGTTACATTTGAATACACAGCACGTCAACGTCAGCACCGAAACGACTTAAAGCCAAAGTCTGGGAAAGCGCAGCAGGCGTGTATAGGATAAAGGATATCTAAATGTTGATCAGATACTTTTTTTTTTGGGGGGACGGAGAGGATATTAGTGGCATATATTTAATAAGCATATAAATGAGCAAAGTTTTCAATGCGAAAATGTGTGTTTTACTGCGCCTAACGTGGCGTATGCGTGATTTTTTTTTTGCTTTTTTGCTTTTTTGGTTGGGAAGGTTACAAAAGGGCCAACGAGTTGGGAAACTAACAAAGTTTGAGAGGGACACACACACACAAACTCACACATAGAGTAAATCTTTTACCTTGAGGCCATCATTGAAATGGCAGCGAATGGCACACGTGGCGTATACGCATCATCATAAACATTTTTGTGTTAGATTCGAAGGCGAAAAGAGAAGTTCCTAGTATGACACATGCCATGCTGGTTAACTTTATTTTTAATGGCCCGCTCATAAAATGGATTTAAAGCAATTTTTTTGCGGTCTACTAAAAAATGTGCTGACCAAGCGTAAACGTCCCTCATTCCCATTCCCATTTCCATTTGCCCATTTGCCTGCCCTTCGGCGCCCGCACCAAATCCAAATTAATGACAAAGCTTAAGCGAGCGGCGACCGCCTCAAATTGCTCAACATTTTTAAGCTGTGAATTAATGACTGCAGACGTGAAGGAAAAATGTAAATTCAATAAAAAAACAGCAAGAAACAACAGAGTGAGAACAAGCAACACGCAAACCATAAAAATAAAAATTACAAGAACTAAAAAAAGAATGAAATAAAATAATTTTACTTTCTAGCTTTTGCGAGATTCTGCTGCGAGTTCATCTTATTTATGCAGTGAATTATTCAAATTTCTGTGCGCCTTCGTGCTGTCTGACGGCGACGACGAGCACCTAGGCAAGAGCTTACTAAACTCTAGCAGCTACGAGTACAAACAAACAGCATTTCGTATGCATGTGGGTCAAATAGTGCGCCGGTCTGCATATCAAGTATACGCCCGCTTGGTTTTGTCGTTTCTTTGTCTTTGTCGTTGTCGTTGGTTTGGCTAGAATTTCAACAATTTTGCAAGTCAACTAGGCGACAAGGCGACCCCCAAAAGCCACTCAGACATGGAATAGGCTTTTACTTTTATGGACGACAAAATTGCCTCGCTCTTTGGCTCTTTCGCTCGCTCTACGCGTGTGTGTGTGTGTGTGTGTCAGGAGGTTGTGGCATCCTGGCATCGTGGCATCCTGGCATTTCAAGCATCCTGTTCTTGTTCTTTGTTGTTGTTGTGGTCCTATCATGCTGCAAAAATAATTGCCAGCACTATCATTTCTATGCCGTTTGTCTCGTTGCAGATTTTTTTATACTGCTGCGGGTTAGCCTTGAAATTCTTACGCATTTGTTGTGAAAAATACTTTTCAAAGACTCATTACAGTTGTAAATAAATTTTCTGCGGTCTATTCTGTGCTCTTTCCAATTTATCATTCATTCAATTGATGCAAAGTCGTGCCAATTGACCAAAGAATTCAAATGTCAATTGCAAACTTTAACCACAATTATGCAGAGCAAAATTTGTTGAATAGTTTGCCAGAAGTTATCGATGATGCGCATTGTCAGCGAATTGACCAACTTTTTGAATATTAATAGACTGATGTCAGTGTCACAGTGTCCCGCAATCTATTCAGCCATGCAATGCTGCACAATCAAGCAGCAACTAATCCATAACAATTCGCGCTATCTCTCTTTCTCTCGAGTGACGCACATGGCCATCATCAATTATTTGCCGTACTCAGTGTGCAAAGGGCGCTCATTGCTGGGTGGGATTAAATTCACTTGGCGGCGAGCAGTTCTAATAAATCAATTAGTGTAAAAGTTTAGTGTAATGCAAGCCAGTCAGGAGCCAGTCTCTGGGTAAAAGTCAAAGCGATAATAAGCTTAGCTGGCATTTTGGGGTAAGCCAAAGCAGAGCATCAGAGGTGAGATTGCGCATACGCAGCGTGCGCTGTCATTCCCTAATGCATATGCATAAGATGCTCTCACTACTTCTTCTTCTTGCTTTCAAGCACCAAAGTAGCAAGCCTCAAAGCCAAAAAGTGCCACACAGCGGCGAAGAGTCCAATGCAAGTGACAGCAAAAGAAATGCAACGTAATTTTTTGGCCCCGCTGCACACGTTCAAAGCCCCCAAAGCTAAATCCCCAGCTAAACTTAAAGGTTAAGTTCTAAAAGAAGCTACTGAAATAATAATAACGCGCTGCCAGGCACAAGGTAATGGTGTAGTCACTCTCTCAACGGTCTTTGGTGCATTTAAAATGGTTTAAAGCAAGCGAAAGTCATATTTCAAAAGTATTTAATACATCTGAATGTGTTTCTCGATTTAAAAATTAAATAAGACGTAATTTTTAATAATATTTTAAATCGAAAAAGAATAATACATACATGAACTATTTCAAAACTTTTAAATATAATACATTTTTATAAGAAAATATTAACAACTATTTCTTTAATAAAAAATAATTTAAAAAAAAAGTAAGTAAACAATAATAATTTTGCTTAACCAAATTTGATTCAAAATACTGCTATTCCAATAATATAATAAATGAAATGCATTTATTTTTAATACAAATGTTAGCAATATTTCCTAATCAGAAAATACTGCACAATTCATAACCATTCATCTTTCAGTATTTCTTAAGTGGATTAGTATGCGTATACTTTATACAAAATGTTTATACGAAAATGTGGTGAATTTGTTTCACATATAAACTGTGATTTATAAATTTATTTTAGTGGAAAAAACATATGAAAAATCATTAGTTTCCAAGATGAAAAACTCACCTAAATTCGCTAAACCAAGCCAAGTAAGTATGAAATACTTGAACATATGCACGGGGGAAATTGTGGCCATTACTCAGAAGCTCGAAGCTAAGTGGCTTATGCAAATGTTTGTGGGCATGTGTGCGTCAATGTGTGTTAGCAAAAAAAAACTACAAAGTTCAGTTTAAACATTATGCAGGCTCAAATATTTGAAGTTTCGTAGCCAAAAAGCCAAAGGCCAAAAAAACATAAAGCCAAGAAATTGCATTCACGCGGTTCGTTAGCCCAACAAACACATGACGGGGTGAAGAGGGGGTGTGTGAGTGAGAGAGAGAGAGAGAGAGAGAGTGATAGGCGAAAAGCTCAAAGGCAAACGAGCTGGCACAGACGGCTGACTTGCTCGCCCACTGGGCGTGGCATTTAAAGAGGGTGTAGAGAGGGGGGAGAAGCTGCCACAGCGGTCGCTTGGCCAAAAGCAAAATTGCAGCCAAACATTTTCAAGTGGCGGCTGCAACATCGTCAGAATTATGCTACAAATTTATGAGACGACATAAATTCACAATGTTTGTTTTGGCTGCACACACACACACACACTCTGTTTTCCTTTCTCTCTCTCTCCCACTCGCTCTCTAGCTCTCTCTCTATCATTGTTCTGTGCGCTACAAGAAGAAAAACAAACCGAAATATCAAGAGCAAACAAAAAAGCAATGACACCCGCCTTCCCTTCTCTTCCATCTCCTTTTCCTGCTTCTTTCTCTGCTGCCCACATTTAGCATTTGCCTAACCCCGCTGCACCCTGCAACAGCAGCAGCAACGAGCATCTCTCTTAGACACACACAAGGGGCGGCTTGGTTTGAGTTTTGGTTTTTCGGGTTCCTTGTGATGAATGTCATGTGGTGAAATTTGTGCAGCAAAGGCCAACCACATAAAGGGGGTTCTTGCCCTTCCCCTCTCTTTTTCGCCACTTGCTTCTTCAGAAATCCACTCCCCAAAAAAAAAAAGGGAAAAAATTGAAAAATGCATGCAACTGTTTTGAAGGTTGCCTGCCATGAAACTTTCTATGCATTTTAACATGCGAAACTGCAAAATTTTTCTGCAAACTGACAGCCCAACGACCTCCACCAGACCACGCCAGCGTAGACATTCATGTAAATTACACAAACACACACACACATACACGCATGCAGACAAAGCATTATTCCAGTGACCCAACATGTGCGCTCAATATGAGTTCAGATGCATTGGATGATTCATCAAGTGGCGGCTGTGACAACCAAAAACAAAATATACACTAGAGTCGAGTGGCAGAACTGTCAAATTTGCAGAATTTGCTAAAAGGTATTTCTAATTTTCAGCAGGAAGTGAAAACAATGCTCAAATATTTATAAAAAATTTCCCTGTTAAATCGACTGCATAGCTTTCTTTTTTTCGAATTTTTAGAAATAACAATAGTTGTCGTTAAAATAGAAATTTTACAATTTAAAAGACAGAATTTTCGTATTGATTTTTAGCACACAAATAATTTATGTGTAAATTTAATTAAGAATTGTGAATACACAGAACAATTTTAATCTCAACATTTGACACTATATTCTATTTTTTTTTTGTGTTTACTATGTATTTTAAATGCTTTTTTAAAAGTTTACCATGTCAATTATATGAATAATTAAATTTTATGGTACTTTTTATGTGATTTTATGCTTAACTAAATATGCAACTGTTTTATGGCTAGCTTATAATTTGTAATCACTGATTTGATAGCTTCTAATCAGCAGCATTTTGATTACATACACAGCATTTTTTCTATGCTCTGTGTAATTTTTTTGGACGAAAATATCTCGCTGAATTTGAAGCCTGTTATAGAACAACATCTCTGCCCTGGTTTTTTGTCGCCCACACTCTGTTTGCTTTAGCTTACTCTGGGGGAAATGGCAGCGTGTCCAGGCGCATCGAGGGGCAGGCACAAACACGTCGCATGCATAAATGCAACTTTTGGCCCGCACATGAATGCATCATTGTTATTGTTGTTGTCGTTGTTGTTGCGCTTGCTGCTGCTGCTGTTGCTGATGTTGGCATTGCAGCTGAAGTTACTGTCATGTCAGTTCTTGCCGAGCAGAACGATATTTTAGCTTCATGTATACATGGACAACAGCAACAGCAACAACAACATCACCTTGTTATGTACTCGTATAATTTCGGATGCTTGTGTGTGTGTGTGTGTGTGTGTATGTGGAGGAGAGTGTTTGCTCATGTTTGTTGTCATCGTTGTTGTTGTCAACATGTTGTCCCCAAACTGGACACACTTTCGTTGCTTTCTGGTCAGGACGATCACTTAAAGCAGTAGCAACAGCAGTGGCAGCAACAACGATTACTGGCAAACATAAAACACATTAAACATGCCACAAACTCTCTCAGCCAGATAACCATTAAAAGCAGCCGGCAAACTCAGCTCAATTTCTACCAAACGCTGCAATAATAGAATTTAGATTTCGGTTGCACGAAACCGGGAAAACGAAATGTGAGGTAGAAAACGGAAAAGTATGGCAGGTAACTCAGCCATGTAAATGCACATCAAATCATTGCATGCTGATATATTATTGATCGAAGTGTTTAACAAAGTTTGGAATTTAAGAGTTCGATCAATTCAAAATTGATAGAACTAAAAAAACTATGTGAGAATTTTAGAAGTTTACAATCGATTATAATAATTATCTATCTCTTCTGTATTGTTTTTTTTTATCGTATTTTAGGAAATTTTGTTTAGAAAACACAATTATAAAATTTTAGAAGAGAAGAATAATAATAATAGCCAATTTTATGTACACAAATAATAAATAAAACTTTCAGCATTACTAAAAGAAAGTCGCAAAATAATTATTAGTAATCATATTAAATTGCTTGAAAACACTTTTTTAAGTTTCAAGTATTTTCAAAAACGAATTAAGTTATTAATTACAACATTTTGTTATACAAAGAATGTGAATATAACATTGCAGCATTGCTAAAAGAATGTTAAAAATAATTATAAGTAATAAAATTAATAAGCTAATCGATTAGCTTGTTCTAGTCATTAGGTTTTTTAAGCAAATAGTACTTTAAAATACTAATTGGGTAATATATGAATTCAATATTCCTTTATTATCCAATATTGTTTCATAATGTCACAAAATATTTTAAAATATCAGTAATCACATTACTTTATTAAAAAAAAAACATGAGATTCTTTTTCAAGCATAGTTAGTATTAGTATTTTAAAATACTAATTAAGCAATTAGTAAATTCAACATGTTTTGTTTGCTTTTAAATTTGTGCATTTATTTTGCATAATTGTTTTATAAAGTCTCAAAATATTAGTAATATCATATAAAAAAAAGATTGGTCTACTCATTAGCCACTTTTTCAATTGTTAAAACTACAAAATATTTCAAAATACTAATTAAGTAATTAATAAAAAGTCAATATGCGCAATTTTCGCGAAAGTTTAGCTGGCTTTTAAATTTGTGCATTTATTTCTGCAACATTGTTGTAGCTCATCCGTTGCTGCTAAATCAAATAAGTTTTTTTTTGCTCCATTCAGCTGCGTTATTTGTTGTGGCAGCTTGCGAAAATTAATGAATGTATATTATTTTCTGCTGTTGGCTAATTAAAGCTGACTGCCCACACATAGCCACGTAATACATGCATTAACTCGGCTCTAAAGTGAAATGTTGGCAAACGAAAACAAGTCAGCAAACAGCAAACAACAGCAGCCACAGCCACAGACACAGCAGCAGCAGTCATGATGTCAACATTAAATAACCCTTTGGTTAAATATTTACATGACTTTTCAGTGTATGTGTTGCATTAAGCAGACATGCCCATTGGCAGCACTGGATAATTACAGGGTATATACGGTATAATGCAACATTTTGTGTTACAATGTTTGGTTGCCCAAAATATTAGCATAAATATTTTGTAAATAAATTTTGATATGCATGAGCAAATGCAGCAGCAGGCAGCAGATACATTTGCATTTTGCTGGCACCCATCAAATATTTACATGCCGCTTCATTCGACTAATGTGCAACTTTTGCCAAAATTATTTTCTGCAAAAATAACCGACAGATGGACAGGCAGCAACATAGCATGATATATTGCATTTGTATGTGTGCACGCGGCCATTTTGCTGCCTCATTTCGTAATTTAAAATTGATGTTTAAAGGCTTACAGACTCTCTTTGCGAAGCTATCGCAATTTCACATTTCATCCGCAATTGATGTCAATTTCCCTTCCACTATGTATTTATACCTAGTACCCATAGGGTAGAAGGTTATTTTACTTTGTGCCTGCCGCAAATGTACGAGTATGTAACAGAAGGAGGCATCTATGAAATATACATATATATTCTTGATTAGCGTTATCAGCCGAATCGGTACAGCCATGTCCGTCTGTCCGTATGAACATCTAGATCTCAGAGACTATAAGAGATAGAGGCATTATTTTATTCGTTAACACTTGTTATGTTTGGAAGCAGATCAAGTTCGTTTCAAATTTTTGACATGTCCACTTTAAGATTTAGAAGTATTAGGAAAAAATTCCTATAGGCAGGCAATGTGGTATATTTTAAACTCTATTGTATATTTTTAATGTAGTGTTGTGTAAATATTCTTAAACTAGTTTTTGTTATATATTTGTCTTTTTGATATTTATAGTATTTTTGGTATATTTTAAAATTAATACCACGCAGTTTTGCTTTTACTTAAAATGGTTAGCGGGTATCTTACAGTCGCACTCACTCGACTTTACTACTTGCTCGCTGTTTTATTATTTTGCCTCATTATGCGAGAACAACGCATAAATTTGCCATTGTCACGTTTCAGCGCGCCTTTGGCCTTGCCTACAATTGCGTCGTCAATTTGCTGTATGTCTCAGTTTTTGAAATAAGTCTGATAAAGTCCTCAAAGTGTTTGCCACCAACAATGTCAAGGGTTTCAGTTCACAAAATTCAAAATTCAATTTTACCGTCCTTAGTAGCTGCTTGAGAAAATACACTTGCCAAATGCTTTTGTTAATTGCCATTACTTTGCATTTGTTTACACATTTTTGGGGCGGGGTCAAGTGTTAATCAACGTACTGTACTTTGATCATTTTAGCATAAGAAGTTCATTGGCTTCAGTACTTGCTTTATATCAATTTAGTGTTGCATAAAACGCGATGCAGTTAAATGGCTTCAAGTACATAGACGTCAGCAATTTGTCAAAGTGTGTGTGAGTGAGTGAAACAAATAAACAACAATGCATTTGACGAGCAAGCACAATAACTTTGCAGGGAGTAGCGAGTGAATTGGTGAGACAGTCAATGAGTCAGTCAGCAAGGAAGTCGTACATTCATTCAGTCGTTCAGTGAGTGGCGAGTCAGCTGGGCATTCATTCAATGCACTCACTCATGCAGTTAGTGTGTCACTCATTTGCACTCTCTCTCTCTCTTTGCTGCACGCACACATCATTCATATGAAGCAACAACAGCAGCAGGAGAAGGACTCGTTGGGTTACTGCTGCGAGGCATCTATCTTCATTTCAAGCAGCATTGTCATGAGTTATTTGTGTGGCCTCCTTTTGTCTACGAGTATTTTTGCTATTTTTGCATGCAACTCTCTCTCTCTCTCTCTCTCTCTCTCTCTCTCTCTCTCTCTCTCTCTCTCTCTCTCTCTCGCATTGTTGAGCCAGTTGCAAATGCAATTTTATGTGGCACTAACCATCAATGCAGAGGGTTGACTGTACTCGGACTTCACATGCATTAATGCAGTTTGCAGTTACCTTCGAGTTTCCGCACATCGATTCTTTTTAACAACTACACAACTACGCAATGACAACCACAAGGACTTTGTGGTCGTTAGAGTCTCTCGCATTTGAATGGCAATTGTTCGGCTCCATGTTCATGTCCATGTTGCTTGTCTTTTGCATAATGGCTGAATGTGAATTGAACTGTTGAGGTTATCGTTCGATAGGCGATTATAATTAACATAAATCAAAGCCACAGAGCAAACAATTAAAAGCGGGCGTTGCGCATACGCAATGTTGCCCAAAACTTTACTGTGACAATTTGCAGCTGCCTAAAGGACAAGAAAAAGGAGTACGAGAGAGAGAGAGAGAGCCGCAAAGAGGCAAACAGCGAAAACAAAAGCACCGAAGACAAAAGGCTAGCTAGCTGTCGAGTGAAGCGGAAGTGGAAGTCAAAGTGGAAGTGAAAATGGAAGTCACAGCAGAAACTTTGTGCGCCAGCAACTTGCTGACGCCAACTGAATCAAGGAGGATTGGGTTCTTTGATTGACACAGACCATTGAAATGGGTAAAACATTTTCGGGTAATGATTATCAAGTTTTTTGAGCGTCTGCTTCAAGTATGATAAATGTCCAGAAGACGACACAAATTTGTTCATCTTAAGTTTGTTCGATACTCTTGCAGTGAATAGGATACTTTTGATAGAGGTATTATACATTTTGATGGGTGAACCCATGTGGCACGTGCAAGTGCAAGCTGTAGCCTGATTAACTGGACACACAACATTTGTTTATGATAGTTAAATAAATACCACTATGCATATGTTTATGTTAGGCGTTAAAATTAAATAAATATTATTTTTTGTGTGTTGTGTGTCGCCATCACAAACAACCCAAATCAAAATGCAAAGCAGCTGTCACAACAAAAATAAGCATTAGCCAGCTGACAACTGTTTAAATCAAAAGTTTTGCGAATGAACACAGCAGATTCTTGTGGCAGCTCGGCAGCCATTTTAGATAAGTGTCGCCTCTGCTTCTACTTTTTTTTTGTGGCTGTGAGGGATACAATGCAGCACACGTGTCTGTCGGACAACTTGCCACACACCTGTGCCTCCTGCCCATTCCGGCGTTGTTGTCATTTATGCCACAAGTTCAAGTTGCACTCTCTGAACTCTTCTTTGCGTCTGTTTGTTTGTGTTTCTCCCTTGATACTCTCGCTAACTTATTCATGTCCTCTGTATTATTTGGCATTCTCTTTAATTTCGTTTCTTTTTTGCTGTTTGCCGCATCTTTCCTCATTGAGCTGCAACTCACGCTTCCGTTCATCTTTGTTCGAGCCTGCCTGCTTTCAGTCCCCTTCGACTTATTTAAGCTGCTACTTATTTAATTTTCATGTAAAGTTTGCTATGCTACCTTTGCCCCTTGTTGTTGTTTGTTGTTGCAGAATTTTACAAAAACGACAAAGAAAAGCCAAATAGTGTACAGGGAGGGATGGAGGATAAGTTGTCGGTCCGAGCTTTTGTTTAGCACGCAGCAACGCAAAGCCAAAGTTAAACTGTTGCAGGCCAAAGCAAAATGCGAACTTAGTTCCAGATATTTCAGCTACAAAATTGCTGCTCTTAGGGGGCGATTGTTGCCATTGTTGTTGTCGCTGTCGTGCTTGTTGCTGTTGCTGCTGTTGATGCTGCTTTTGTGGGCTTCCTTTTGACACAAACTCGTGGCTTTTGTGTTCATTTGCTTGCTTCAAGATCCTTTGGGGCCATGCTCCCCCATTTCGTTTGCATAATTGAATACACACTCTGTGGCCAAACTGTTGGTTGATTAGATCGTCCCATTCCCCTGTTCTCGCCTCCTCTTCCCTCCTCCACTTCATTGTGGCTTACACCTATTAACACCTTGTCATAACCATTGAGTAAAGATAATCACACTTTAGTTGATCATTAATCAGCATTATTGCAAGTTATTGAAACTAATTGTAAATAGTTTTGGAGGTTGACAACGGTTAGGATATTTATTCTAAGAGATTAGCAAAAACAAGGATATTTATTTGACTAATAGTGTTTATGGAATTTCATCGCTTTCACTCATTTTTCATATTTAAAATCATCAACTAACTTCGTTAATTGTTTCTATATTGATTGACTACTTTTCTAGAACAGAACAAATTTCTTTGAAATAGTTTGATGATTGGTTACATTTGCATCGCTTTCTATGCTTCGTGATTAAAGCATTTTTTGTTGGAATTAGTTTCAATAATTAAAACATATAAATTAAAAGGAAATATATGTATATTATTAGATTAACTTACTAAGAAATATTTAACTTCTTTTAGATGTCACAACAAATTCATTATCATTTATATAATACGAGTAAGATCAATCTTACAATTCTTTATTTTTTTTTATTTACTTTATAATTTAATATGTATAATAGACATAAAGAATATGTATTTTAATTAAAACTCTTTACACAAAGAATCAATGTTCTATGTAGTAATTTATAATAATTTAAAATTATACCTTATTATTTTAGTCATTTAAAATGTTCTTCAATGTTAAAGAATAATCCATAATACTGCGTTAAACTACAACCTGCTTCTTACTCTAATTGTAAACTGCCAGTTTCCTGTCGAGCTTGTGCTCAAAGAAAAGTGGCGTTTTGTGACAGAGTGTAATTAGCCGGGGACTCAAAGGGTCTGCGCTCTTGTGCAGCAGAGATTTGTGCAAGGTGCCAAGTTTATCGCGACTTGGGATCGCACCAAATGCAAAAGTCAACAAACTGTGGGATAAACTGCCAGTTGTGTGGCAATTTGCTTGAGCGGAACACACTAAGCTCTCTCAAACATAAGGTGAAGGTGAAAATGATACTAGAGAGAGAGAGAGAGAGAGAGTAAGCTAGAGAGACAGAGGAAGAGTGGTCAGGGGTCAGTTGCGAAAAGGGGTTATAAAGCACTTTAATTAACTTGCAGACGCAAAGCATTCAGCAAAGTTTCAGGCATCAACTTTGAACCGCAAAGTAGTTTATATTGCAAGGATTGCGGTCTGCAAGCCAAGGAACGCAGCAGCAGTTGTTGCTGAGGCGCATTATATGGCCAATAAGTAGGATACACACACACACAGGTATGTAACAAGCGCCCATATCTTTGGCCTCCTGCTGCGGTGCCCATAAAACACATGAGGAGCAACAGCAGCAGCAGCTGGAGATGCTTTACTGCTGCTGCTGCTGCTTCTGTTTACCTCGTTCGTTTTGTGTAATTAATTTCTTGGAAAATATTTTGGAAAGCAGCTAAAGTTTTGTGGGAAAGCAGAGTGTGCGGTAGCAGTTTCTTGGCATTATCCTGGCCACCAAACAGACGGCGCTATTTGAGTTATGCACGCGGTTAATTTGGCATCTCGAATCTACGCATTTCGCTGCCGATTTTAAAAGCAGTTTAATTAAGTTGCGGCCTAAAGCCAAATGCCAGCCCTCTAAGTTCGATGAGCAAAATATATATTCAACATATTTTTGCCATCATAATGCAGAAGGCAAACAATCAATGAAGCACGTGGCAAAAATTTGTTTTTTTCTGGGTTTTATTTATATTTTTTTTTTTTGGTGCTTGGGGTTTTTTCTTTTTATTATCACAACACCCAAAAGTGAAGAGAACTTAAATAAAGCAAACAAATTTATGTGACCCCCGCACAATGTGCGACTTAACGGACGAAGGAGCAACAACAGGAGGAGCAGGAGAGCGGCGAAAGTTTTCGAAGGATAACAGGAGGGAGGGAGAGTGAGCCCAAAGCATAATTTATTGGCCCAACATTCATCAGCAGGACGAACTCATCAGACTGTAATAATTTGCTATCAGAGTGTCACGAACGAGAGCGACAGCCCAAGGGAGCCACAGCAGGATCCTTATTCCACATCGACTGCGGAGTTTACTTCCCCCCTCCCTTACTATATGTAATATAAAGTGTGGTGGTGGCAAGCGAAGTGCCGCCTAGTTGGCTTAGTAGTCAAAGTGAAATTGAATGAAGGCACGAACCTCGAGAGTCGAGAGAGTAGAGCATAGAGAGTAGGTTCCCCGGTCCGTGGGCAAACAAATAAACAAAGAGCGAAAGCAAAATGAGACAAGGCACTGGGCAAAATAGTTTCCATAAAAGCACGACAGGGAACTAGGAACACGGAACAGAGAACCGAGTAGGTGGTAAGGGTAAGGGGGCAAAAGTGGGTGAACAAATGGTTGGCGCAATGGCAAGCGTAATGTCAAGTGTGCGGAAGCATAAAACAAACTCCAAAACGGGTTAGCTGCCAACTCTTTTTCCATTTCATTGTATGTGTGTGTGTGGGTCTCCTTTGCGCTTGTATTTGTCTATGTCAAGTGTCAACATTTACTTGGTGGTAACACAAATTGTATCTGTGGCCATTTTACTCGCCCACACACATATACGTAACTTATTCTCTCGCATTTACTGCGCAAACAAAGCCATAGCATATAAATATATTGCAGTAAATACGTATACAAATTCAGAGCAAAGCCTTTTCGAAATTGAAAGCGAAATTGATTAGATTAATCTTGCTGAAACTGCATTGAAAGCGATCTACTATGTATAGAGCAAAAGCTGGGATATTTCTAGTTGTGGTATACGAAAGAAATATATACATATATGTATAAATAATAGTAAATCAATTTAAAAAAGTTAAGATATTTCTTTGATGCATTTAATAAGTTTCAATGTGATTATTATTTTATTCTTTAGAAGATTTACTTATTTTATCGATCTAAAATAAAACAAAATATTTAGTAGATAAGTAAAAAGAAGCAAACAAGAATTTATTATATTAATATTTGATTAAATTGCTTAACTTGCTTTGATTTAATATTGATTAATTGAAAATTTATTATTTTATAAGGATAGATTGAAAATAAATGAACTATGAAATTAACAACTAAAAAGTAGAAGACAAATATTTATTATTTTAATATTTGGCTCATAAAATTGATTTAATTTTTCTAAATTTAGAAGATTACCTTCAAGTTGTGTTGAAAAGGATTATTTGAAAATATGATTAAAATATTTTAAACTGTCTAACATCTCTTAAAAAGATATTTAAATTAAGTTATTCCTTTTAAGTAACAAACTTAATGTACTTGTTATCTTAATGTTTGGCTTATTAAATTACTATCATTGAATATTAATTGCTGGATTAAAAATGTATATGTTATTAATTATTTCATTTAATAAAACTTTATGTGTAAAATATGAATTTAAGAAAAACTGTCATCTTAATTAATCTATCAAAATCATATTGAAATTAAGTTATCCCTTTTAAAGTACCTTTTCAGCTTCGCTTAACAAACTAAGTTCTAACTTAATAGTAACCAAATTTTAACTTGAAAACTTAAACTCAAAGTTGAGATTAACATAATTTGGGTAAACTTCTTATTGATATTTACGATTTGTGCATAATTATTCTTCATGCTAAACTCCTTGGAGTGGCTTTAATATAGATTATTTTGGGGTCACAAGAGCCACAAGTGTTGCCCTCACACTCACACACCCACACATAAACTGGCAAACGCATTCTAATATTTCGCCTAGTCTATATGTAACTGTATATGTTTTTAAGTATGTGCATATATCATGAGTCCTAGAGATTTTTCATTTTAGATGCGGCCGCTAACTTGACTCCTCTTTGCCACTCCCTCTGTCTCCTTCTTTCCCACTGTATCTATCACTATCACTATCTCGCCTCGCCTCGCCTCTTGATGCTCTCTTTGTGCATAGCAAATGAAGCCACAATAATAAAACTACACTCATCATGTGTGTGTGTGTGTGTGTTGGTGAAGAAGAGTGGAGAGAGACCGGGGCTTAATGGGGCTATGCAACACACACAAATTATTGTTTTTAGCTGACTTTTGGCCCCGACTTCCAACGCTGGTCCTGTTACTGTGGTTGGGTGTTGTTTTGCTTCTGCTATCGCTTTGCCTGTTAACATTTTGTAGCCAGTTTGCAAATTTGTTCTTGTTGTTGTTGTTGCTGTTTTGTCTGGGTTGGTCTGACGCTTCGGTTGGCACTCTTGTAATTTGTAATTTGTTTATGTAATTGCTCCACGATAAGTTAAACATGGCATTTGTTGAAAAATGACAACTGCGGTCGTCACAAAATCAACTGTCAGATGGACTGATTGCAATAAATTTGCTGGTTACAAGCTGTTTAATTCAATTCGAATTTTACATGGCAAAAATATTGTCATAAATATGTAAAGGTTTAATATTTTATATTAAATTAAAATAAAATAAAATTTAGACTTTCCAAAAGTGTTTGAAGTATATAAAGTAATATTATATATTAAATGAAATTATTTGAATTTCCTTAAGTTTGCTGCCTCACATTGTTTTGGTGAAAGAGAAACAGTACTTTCTCTTAATGCATAGATATATAACAGTTCTGCCTATTTTCCATTATTATAGTAAACATTACTTTCTCTTACTGCATCTGTGTATATAATAGTTTTGCCTATTTTCCATTTTTATAGCAAACCGTGAAATAATTTAAAATTAGGAAAATCAAAATATCCCTTTTTGACAAAGGAATTTATTAGCAAAGCTTGTGAATAGAAGGAATTTAAATTCGGAGTGTTTCGGTCATAGCTTTTGGCAATTTCCGCTAATACATTTGGTTATAAGGCACATTTTATTTATAAGTTTTGTATTCGTAGAGGTTATTTATATTAAAACTTATATTTGACAGTTACTTATACAAAAACTTATAATTTGCTTTTGTTATAAGTTATTCTTCTAATATGTACTAAATCAGTAGAACAAACTTTTGTTTTAAAGTATAAGTAGATTGCTGAAACAAAATATACGTCATATACATATGTCAGAATGCTTATGTATGTATAACTCCATGTTTTAGAGGAGTTTCTTATACCGTGTTAAAAAATAAGCAAGAGTCACATATACTTTAAATGTGTAAGTGCATCTTATACAGAGTGTAAAAGGTATATATAAAATATTCTACACTTCGAAAATAGTAATCGTATAAGACCGAAAAGCTTAAACTTATACTTATACAAAGCACTAAAAGCTTCATTATAGCAATTTCACCAGGACAAGTTTTCTACGTATAAGTCATATAAGAGTAGGCAAGTCTTTGCACTTATAATCCATTCTTTTATAGTATAAGAGCGAAAAATGTAGTAAAATTATAATATAAGACGTCTGCTGCTATTCGAAAAAGCTTTCGATAAACAGTAACCGAAACATTTTATAGCTATATATTTATAGCAAAACGTCTTTGCTTCGAGTCGTAAAATTATTATAGAATGTTGAAGAACCTTTGGAGACTTGCCTGTTGTTGAGTTAAAATTCACACTACGAAATTATAAGAGTTGCCACAAGAAGCTATCAGCGATGGAGAAAGTGTTGTTGTTGGCTACCTTAACAATGTTAGGGGAACTGGAGCAAAACTTCTATGCTGCAGCTTAGTACAAGAACACAAAGGGAAACTGCACTGCCCTCGGGTTGTCTTTTTCAATAAACCTCTCGAAAATAAACAGGCAAAGGGAAAGAAGTGTCAAGCACACTACACACCCATAAAGTGACAACCACACTCACCGTTGAGTGTGTGTTTGTGTGTTTGCAACGCAATTTGCAGCCATTTTGTTTTGCATAACTGAGAAGGTTTACATTCATTAAAACAAAACAAAAAAAAAAACAAACAGTTTTGGTCTGCCACTTGCAAAACTCAGTCAAAGTTTAATTGTTCAGTTTTTTAGCGTCTGACTTTTGCTTTGGCTTTTGTTTTGCCCCCAAAAAAAACATTCGCTTAGCAGACCAACTGCAAATTTATATATGCATACATTTATATAATATATACTTATGCAAGTCACTTATTAAGCAAAAAAGAGATGCATGGCATTCACTCTCTGCCTTTTTCTCTTTCCCAGTTTAAAAAGTCTCAAGTGGAGTTGATTTTTTGTTTCGAGCATGCTGCGTGAGCTAATACCTAAAGAATAATTATCCAGTGTGAGAGCTAATGCCAACGAAATGAGAAATGAGACTGGATTTTGTGGTCAGAGAATGCAAATTCATGTGAATTTCATGTGGAGTGCTGCATTATGAAATGACAGCAGGAAGTGGTTGGTCTTTTGTTATTGCAGCAGCCAGCTGGACATGTGGGTGCAATTTATAAGAACTTATCGATATCATCAATCAACTTGCAACAACACAGCACAAGTGACTCGCAGATAGTCAGAGTCTTGAACCCAAGCTCAAGTTTCCGTCTCAAACGCTTTTCTGACTCCACTATATAAGTTTATTAAGTGCAGCATTGCCTGCTGCCTGCCTGTCAGGATGTCTTTTCAAAACTTTTTGCCATACACGACAGAGATGAAAGACACATCAGAAACGGAAACAGACACATCCAAAAAAATACACACACTCTCGAGTTGCAGAATTTATATTAAGTTTGTGGTCTTTAACTGCAGCAATTATCTTTTTGAATTACGATTTACCTACGAGAAACTTTTTTTTTTATTGAAAATGTATTTAAGAGCATTTAATTAAGTGACATTCGCCAAACTAGACAGTTACTTCACAATATGTAAGTGTGTTGCCCAAAATTCAATTTATCTGCCAAAGTTTTGTTTTCATAATTACTACAACGAGAGCTGGTCATCAATTTTTACTCTTCTTTTAATGAAAGTTGAAAGTGGAGCAAATTGTAGTTATTAGCTGCAGCTGGGCAGCATTTTTGTATAATTTGATGCATTTTTGTGCAATTAATTTCTGCGCTCAAACAAATTGCGTTCCAGGCCTAATAAAGTTAACATTAAAAAGTTTAAAGCAAAATTAACTAAGCGGCCGCAAGTTGCTGGCTGCTCCTCCATAATTAAACACCTCAAAGAGGGAGCACAGATGGAGAGAGAGAGAGAGAGACGACTTAATGAAGGGAGAGGGAAGCAGTAGCAGCAGCAGCAGCACCTCTTTACTGTTGAACGAACACTCAACACTTTACTCTCGGCTGCCGCACACTCAGCACAACAAACGAAACTTGCAACAACTTCTTCAGGCCAGAAGGCAAAGTGTAGGCAAAACTACGAGTACTATTTAAATCAGCGCAACGTAAAGCAGCAAAAAAATGTGCTATAACAACATACCAAAAGCGAAAGAAAGGAATGAGAAGCTACAAAATATCCTGTAATAAGTAGAAAATGCGAACTTAGTTTGAAGGCTACAGTTTCCGCAGAAGATTTTAAGATACAAATATTCAAAATAAAATATCTTTCGAAGATACAAAAATTAAAACTAATTGTTTAATTGTTAGATATGACAAAATTTAATTTTAGGATACAACTGATAAAAAAATTTATTGATTTTTAGATGCGAATTGAGTAAATAGTGAACTAACTACTTATATGAATACTTAACCAGCTTGCATGGTCTAAATTCAGTGTCATAAGCAATCCAATTACATTTCTAGTTTTGCAATCGTAATTCATTGACAAATTCTAGACTGGGTTTAAAATAAAATATTTTCCTTCTTTCATAGCTAATTCTGAACGTGGTTTGAAATTAAATACATTCCTTTTTTCTTCACATTTTAATAAATAAGATGGAGAGTTTAATTGTAAGATAAGAATAATAATATCAAAACCTTGTAGAGATGCTTCATTTCTTTACCTTAAATTTGATCAATCTAATTCTCAATATTTTATACTAATTTGGAAAGTTAAAAAGAATCTTCTTTTTTTAAATTTCCTTTAGCATTGCGACATTACAGGGTATCAAATTGCAGTGCTCTTGAGGCGGCATCAGTAGCTAAAAGTGACTGCCAAGGACTTTTGTTCGCAGGACCAAACCAACTTAAATATGAAGGGCGAATGCGAGCGAAGAGCAAAGAAGATACTACAAGCCAAAGAAAATACTACGTGGACCTGCAACTTTAAACCCTTTTTTCTACTACAACCACAACTTGCTCTCCTTCGTCATATTCATTTTCTTATTTTACTTTTTGTATTTTTGTTTTCTCCTTCTTTTTTGTGTACTTCCCCCTCCTACATTCCCTATCGTTCTTTTTTTTTTGGGTTCTTTAACGAATGCAGCGCGTTGAAAGTTTGAAATTAGCATTCTCATTTTGTTGGCGATGCCTTTGCTGTTTACAAGGCGAGTCAACTTGACTTTCAACTGGAGCGTTGAACAAAAGGGTTGGCAAGGGTTAAGCTTAAAGTTTTCACTTTCGTTGAAAATCATATACAGACTTGTCACTTACCAATTAACAAAAGTTTCCAAATATGCATTTGTATGTCGAATGCTGTTGAGTCCATTCAAATTAGAAGCAGACAATTTATAAGCTTCGCCCCTTCCTCTTTTCGATTATCTCTTCTTCGTTTCGGTCTTTGGCGAAGTTTGATGTTATATTTTTCGGGTTGAATTTTCCTTTTTTTTTTGTTGTTGTTGTTGTTTATGCCTATTCAGTGGACAAGTGTTGTCGATGAATTTGCTCAGCGAATTGGCGCCTTAGCGTAGGCAACTGCATTTTGTCGAAAAGTTTTTGCCTTTAATTGTTGCATTCGTTTGCGGACAAGTTGGAACGAACACCAACAACGAATATTGACAACAACAAGCTGAAGCAGAGGCTGATGCTGAGGCAATTAAACTTCCAGTTCGTTGGGCCGTTGGCTCTTCTGGCAATCGTGCTGCAAATTACTGACCCCGTTTAGAATCGACAATTGTCGTCGACTTTTTGACTCTTTTCAGTTATCTATTACGCTTTCGTTTCTTTTCTGCTCGCTTCTCCTTCTGGCTGTTTGCTGTATTTTATTTTACCCGCTCTCGTTGCAATTTTTATGCAGTTTTCTATGGCAATTTTATGTTGCAATCAAAGTGGTTTCTTTTATCTCTGCTACAGCTTTAATTTTCAGTTCGCTTTCCTTTTTTTGTGTGTATATTTTAATTATAGAAGTATATACTTATATAGCTGGCTGTATATAGTTTTTAGGGAGAGTCTGTATCCACTGTCTGCAGTTAATGTTATTATATGGCGACCGTGCTCAAATGTTGTGGCATTGAATTCGAATTGAAGTGCTGCAAAGAGAAACAGAAACAAAAGACAAAATTAATAATATTAAATTTTGTGGAACTCTTCAGATTTAGTTCATTAAATATTAGAAAGGTTAAGGTCGTAATGCTAATTAAAATTCAGCATTTTTTAAGTATTTGTTTTCGACCTTTAATTCATTTTTTTAACTATATATATTTCTCCCTTTACTTAAATTTATATTTCTCCTTTTACTTAGAAAGGCCAAGCTAGAGAAAGTGAGACATTTTCATAATAAAACAAGTAAGAAGGCTACAGTCGAGTGTGCTCGACTGTGAGATACCCGCTACCCAGTTTGAATGAAAGCAAAATATTGAGGAATTATTTTCAAAATATACCAAAACCCTACAAAAATACTACAAAATACTACAAAATACTACAAAATACTAAAAATATACTAAGTGGTATATTTGGTATATCGATATAGTACCGCATTCAAAATATACCATAGACGGCACAATATACCAGATTGTCAGCCAAAACAACTAAGACCCCTAGTAAGTAGGCGTTTTTGCCCATACAAAAGTATTTATTTAATAACTTCGACAATTTTTATCTGATCGCAACCAAATTTTCAGTAATCATAACTATTATTGTTATTATTGAATATACCAAAATTCGTAACCAAGCAACTAGGACCCGTATTAAGTAAATGTTTTTGCCTTTCCTTATATAACTGTTAGTTTGTAAATAGATTGCAAAAACTAAATAAAAATATTACTTTTATGTTTTTAAAGTCTATATTCAATTAAATTCATTACACCATTATTTTCTTGAATTTTTTTATATAAATAAAATATTTCTATTAAATTATGTGTAGCATCATTTTATTTTTATTTTCTTCTGTATAGATATTGATAGTAAAAAAGATGCTAAATGAAAACCTGAGCTGTTTTTGTTGAATGTTTATGTCTATCAATCAACTGACTTTTGATTTGACGATAACAGATATCGATATTCCAAATATACATTTGAATAATTTTGCTTGCAAAAAACACAGAATTTAATCCTCTTTTTATGCACTGAGAAATACAAGATGAAAACGCAGAATTCTTTACAATAAATATTTGCAATTATTTTTTAAATAAAAAAAAAAAACGCAGACTGCTGTTGCATTGAGTGTTTGCATTGACAAAGCGAGTGGATTGATATATGCAGTTGATTGCAACAAATGCAGTTGTTTTTATGGCTGCAACTGATGTTGTTCTTATTGTTATTGTTATTGTTGTTGTTGCAATTGTTGTTTATTCGAGTCAATTGGTTAATTATGCGTATAAAACAAAGGCGCCTCTGACTCTTGTGCTTCGCATTCGCTTTATGTCCGGATGAATACACGCCCGATCTGCGCACGTTCTGTGTGTTCAGTTCAATATTGTCATAATAAATATTGCATAAGCACAAATAATGAATGCAAACTTTGCAGCAACAACTTCAATATTTCCAACTGCATTATGAAGTCCGATTTAAAAATTTGATAAATATGAAAAGAAAATTGATAAAAATATGGTGAAAACTGATGCCCACATTTTGTCGCCATTTTTAATTTGTGTGCATATTTTCTTTTTTCTTTTTTTGCATTTGACATTTCAATGGAAAAATCATTAATTAATTAAGTAAGAACGTTCGTTTTAATGGTTGGTTACAGCTTCACGCAAGTCCAACGGTTAATTAATGCCAGACATGAAGAGTTAGTGAAAATTTGTGTGGAGTATTCTATAGAAAAAAGAAATTTGCCAAGCGAAAATGGTTTTGAAAATTGAAATATTATGTTTAAAGCTTTTGCAGATCGCAGCTGTCAATTTTGTGTCAGAGTTTTTGCGTTTTTATTTATTGAAATTGCAGTTGGTTGTGTCATTTGCCTTTGTCAAAACTGGAGCATTAACAATGTCTCATCGCCTTCTCATGCCTATTTCCATTCCCATTTCCAATTCCAATTCCAACCCGTGCCATCCTGTCTCAACTCATTTCGTCTGGCATTTTTGTTTTTTCGTTGTCTCTCGTCTTGTTTCTTTTGTGCACTGAATTACTTTTCTTGACGTTTTTTTTTTTGTTTGCCAACCAACAAGCGCAGAAGACAATGGGCCTTCTCCGCTTTTCCCTATGAGTTTGTGTATAGAAAATTACGCTACGCACATACGCACACAGGAACACTTACACACACATACATACGCAGACTGTGCCATGTCACTCGGTTGCTATTTAATTTATGAAGTAGAGCGCGTAAAAATTGTGCATTGTGGCAAAACTTGCAGCATCGCTTACACCAACCAACCAAGGGCTGTTGCTCTCTTCTCCTCCTCCTCTTCTATTTCTCCTCCTTCTACTCTCGCTACTTTATTGCGGCTTACCCCTCGCATGGTTATCATATACTTAATGCTTTTTTGTTCCGCAGCAAAACAAAAGGCAGTTTAGAAATCAGTCGCAACAGCCTCGCCAACATTTCGCATTGTCTTTGCAACGTAAGCTCCACAAGCTTCAAGCTCTTACTTGTATATATAGAGAAAGGTTTATTTCAGCGATTGCCGCAATTGTTGCTTTAATGCTTCAAGGTACGCAAAATATGCCTTAAATACATGCCAAAATAATCGATTTTCTTTTGACCACAAAGTGAATTTCGTAGAAATCCAATGCTGTCAATAGATTAATATTTTGACTAAATTACTTATTAAATATCATAAGGCTATTCACTATTAATTTGTTGACCTTTTCTGCATAGTGACAAGTTCACTTATAATCATGCATAATAGCATAATAAGTCGACCAAAAGTATTAGCTAACTTTGTGCTTGTATTTTAACACGACACCTCAATATTGCCTTTATCCAGTCAATGACTTCATACTACGCTATCGAATTTTCTTGCACATCCAACCAATTATGCAAAAACTTTTCACCACACAAACACACACCCACACACACACACAGGAAAAGTTTTATCTAACTACTACGAGTAATTTGACACCATTTTCGTCTTATGTTTTTTGTTGTTGTTCAATGCAGCTGGAGGACATTGGCCTCATCCTATAAATCACAAGTTATTAATGCGCAACGTGTCCGTTGTTCAACTCAATTTCTCAAGTCCAAGCGATTTGCTGCATCATCTTCTACTGCTGCTACTCAACGTCCTTCGAAGGAGATGCTCAGCTCTTTGTCGTCATCGAATTAGTTTGACCGAAATTTACGCTCAGTTTAAGCATATTAAAAGCTTTGCCATTTATTGAGGCAAGAAATTAGCATGAGAAGAGTGGGAGGAAGAGCACGAAAGAGAGAGAAAGATAAAGAGGGACAGAAAGTGAAAGAGGGAGATAGAGAAGGGAGCTCAAATTGGCAGCAGCTAACAAGAAAGTTGTTCGCCAAAACGAAACGCAGAAATTATTAACTGGCGCCATCTAGAGTTCGTTTTCATTATCGCCTCATTCCGCATGCCACAAGCGCATACACTCACACGCACACACACATGTCGCAAGTTCGCAACGGGTCGACAACTTTTTGATTATGATTATGTGGGCTGGTTTAATCAGCATGTGGCTTATGATAATTAAGCTGCTGATATTCTGATGTGATTACGATAATCGCGACTACTGCGAATAGTATAGTGAGTAAACGTTGGCCTGCAAAAGACATTTGCCAAAAAGAGAAGCCGGGGAAAAAGGGTAACTGCTTTGGCAAATTTAATTGCTGTGGTTTTTACAGCTTGCACATGAACAGCAACTAACTATATAGTGTAGGACTTGTCGATAGTTTTGATTTATTTGGGCCACAAATAACCACAGCTGTCAGCAGTCAGTTAGGACAGCGTCACATTATGCGGGCAACTCATTCAAACAATTGACATGGCCACTGACACGTGTAATCCAGCAATCCAGATATATATATGTATGTATATACAAAATATATACATATATACGGATGAAAGCAGTTGGAAAAACTTGACTAGACGCTGCTGCCTCGGTTGCTGTTGCTGTGCAACCTACTATTTTTGGCATTGTCATGCTCAACGAGGCAAAAGTCTTGCCACATCACGTCGCATCAACGAAACGCAAACCCAAATATACCGAGCTGCTACTATCGTGCTTTCAGCAAACAAGAGCAGCGACTCAACCAGCCAACCAGCCAACCAGACAGACAGACGAGACAGACAGACGAGACAGACAGTCAGACAAATAGTGAGACCATGTACCGCATAGACAAAACTGCTATGAAATATGACTGACTGCGATGACATCGAGCTGCGAGTATGTTGTCGAATAAAACGCTATTCTCGTAGTCGCAAACCAGTCGAATGCATGTTTCATACATGTGCGAACATTCTTCGAGTTCCTCCTCTGCAGCAGCAACAACAGCAACAGAAGCAGCGACCAGCGACAGTCAAAAATAAGTGAACTGAAATTGTTGCACACACATCCAGTAATTTTTCACAGTGCTCTACATGCGACAGGGCAGCTTAGTTGCTAAAGAAATTGCGGATTTATGGAGAACATTATTATGACAACATCGACATAATCCTTTCTTAAATACATTTCAATTTAAACATTTGAGTATGTGAACTAAATGGTATTTTCAATTTATTAAATATTTAAATTGTTGAAGAATTTTAATTTATATTTTTTTATTCTTAACTTATAATTAAAATAATTATCAAAGACATTTTTAAAGACATTGTAGTAAAAATTAAGAAACCCTAAGTTGATCTAAATATTTTATTCTAAAATTCTTAGCTACAATGGGAATACACAAAAAAAAAAAACATTTTAATATTATTTTTAATAATAATGGATTCTATTATAAAATAACATATTATAATTTATATATTATTACAATATATTATTGTCATATTATAATCATTTTATTAAAAAAATTGTTTTTACTTTTATCGAAATAAATTATGTTAATTCAATTAAAATTTAAATATTTATTTCAATTTTACGTTTTATAAAAATAAATTTATAGATTCTTCGTTATTCAATAATTTTTTGTGATAACTTTTGCTTGTGTATTTGTGTTTAAAATAATTTACGAGTGATTTAAAAGTAAATATTTGACATTAATCATAGCCTTCGAAAAATAAGCCTTTCTATTTTGTTTTACTGCGGTACTGCGGTTATGCTACAACTATATTCATAAAATACGTTTTTTTATTTATAGTGCTATTAAAGTTAAACATCAAAATAAACACTATTAGAAATAAGTCATAAATGTTCAGCAGAAATTTTAGGTAATTAAATGTAAATACATACATGTGTAGTACACATTGTGTACTGTGTTAACTTTATGATAAATTGAGCTTATTATTTTACGTCGTGAATGAAAGTTACAAATTTAACATTCGCATATGTTTTGCTATTAATAAGTCAACACTCGAAGTGAATTTTCAATGTGAAAAGCTATCGCAAATCTTTCTCGAACACAAATCTTGAGTCGATAATTATGAGCGATAGCTCAGTTATTAGTCGTGTCGACTGAATCTTGTCACAGATTGACAGACATCTGCCATTGGTTTCCTTTTAGCCACATGATGGCTTAATCCAATTTTCGATGCAATTGTCAGCGTCGCTGCCCGAGCAATGTGTACACCAATTGAATGGGCGTTTGTTAGGGGGCGTGGCATGACAGAGAAAGAAGAACTATCAAATGACATGAGCTTGTGTGTGTGTGTTACTCATACTCATAGCTATGCCAAAAACCACGCGTGTGAGTGATCCACGAATCGAGCTAGTGACTCCCATTGTGGTTTTTGACAGCGTCCATTTCTTTCTACACAATTTTGTTGTTGCTTTACTATTTTTGTGCTGTTGACAACTCTCTCTCTCAGCTACTATTTTTGTATGCGAATGCATGACTCGCTGGCTTTTGCCACTGCGGTTATTTCTGTAATTGTCAAAAATTCCTAACTCGACACGATTCACTGCTCGAGCGTGTCATCTGCAGTATTTGCATTGAATACACATTCCTCTACCATGTTTATTACCTAACGTACAACGTGGTAATGACCAAGACTAAGCTGAGATTAGAGAGTTATGGCAAACACTCAGCATAATTAGAAGTTAATAGTGGCAAAAGAAATCACAGGTAATCAGATTGCAAAAAAAAGTACATGGCACCACATTTGCTTTCTCGCTACAAAATAACATAGATTTGAACGTCCGTTCCCAACCCTCACTCACAGAATGCATCTCATTGTCAGCGGCTTAGTGTGGCAAATGAACACGCATCAGAGTGAAGGACAGCGCAGCAAACCACGTGGCAAATGTACAGAAATTTGTTGAAACATTCTGAACACCCTTTGCTACTGTTACCAGTGCTATTGCTTGATGGGTTTTGCAGCTCTGCTCTGGGAATGGAAAGTGGTTTTGAAGAGGAGTTTGTTCGGAGGTAAAGGGCTGTTAGAATGACCCAACAAATTGAAAGCTCAATCATGTTGCAGCAGCTGTTTCGTGCGAGTGGCCAATACCAATGTATGTTTCCGTTGTTGCTTTGTTGGTTTTATGCGACGATGACGACGACGACGACGACGACGTCGACGTTGAAGGCAACACTTTGCTGTCCCTAAGCACACACAAAACGCACATGAGCAAATTATGTAAATGTCATTAATCCTTATAGTACACAATAGTTTAACGGTTCGGCGCTTTATTGTCACGTCGCCACAGTGCTCTGTGTTCTGTGCCATCAACATGGGGGACAAACTCTGCACTCAGCAAAAACCACCCAAATGACATCCGAACCCGACCTGAACCTCGACCTCAATCCACATTGAACACTTTCAGGCATCCTAGATTCTGCGCCTGATGCGTGTGTCCGAGCTTTTTATGCTCACGTGCCTGTTGGCATTCTGTGAATGTGAAGAGTTCTCCCCTCGCTCTCTCTGTCTTTCTGCCCAGGGTCATATGCTTGACCCCACCGCAATTCCTACTTCCCCCTAGCCACCTTCACCGTCACCTCACTTCTCCCACACAGTTTGTGTTAATTACGAAATCACTCAGCGCACGAGCAATGATGCCTCGCTTTGCTGCCGCCTGTGTATAGAGAAAACTGAACCATCTGACCGCTCGTTGCCAACTCAACATATTTCACAATCAATTGGCAAGTGCTACGTGATCAACGTTTCTGTCATATTCATTTACAGCAAGCAATGGAGCACACAGCTCCATAAAAGTAAGTGCACGCCACCAGAACAGCCATTGAAATTGTAATTACCGTGTTAGTTGCGTTGGGGTCATAAAAGTTAAACTACGAGATTTCACATTTTATATTGATTGAAGGTAATAATCATGTGTAAAGTTTATTGTCATAGTTTATTACCATATTATTTTTACTATGGCATATTAAAGTTAAGTTTTCAATTGGCAAGCATTAAAGTAGTAGTATAGTGAAAATTTATTAAGTAAATGTAGTATTTATGCCCACCTTTTCTGGCAATCTTGATAATTTCATTAAATCTTTTTCTCTTTAAAAAATACTTAAAATATTATTTTAAAATATCAGAATTAGAATTCAGGCGGATAAAAATTATGGTTACAAATATCAAGTATACGACATTTATGTCTATCAATATTTTTTCCTTGTAAAGTTTTATTTAATCTTCCTTAACATCTTTAACACTAAATTAAGTATACGTAAAGCCGACAAAAATCATATCAGTTTAATTATTTTTACTTTTTATTTATTACTAATAAGATTTGATTTAATTTACTTTAATCAAATAAAGAAATAGCGCAGTCAATACAAACACTTCAAGTATTGCCTCCTCATAGCATCTCATGTCGTTTTCTTGATGGATTTCAATGAAGGGAATAACATATTAAGTATACGCTACGTTAGCTTAAAATTTGGTGAACAGTTCACTTAAGAAATGGATATTTCTCTCTCTTTAATACTTTTTGCAACCCAAAATTAATTAGCATTTATCTTCTGGAGAAAAAAAAAACACTCACATCAAGTATACGCACTTAAGCGACTACAATAAATAATTAAAGCATGCGAAGTTCAGCCCACACGCCAACATTGTTGACAGATTTAAGCCCTTAACTGCTTGTAATGGCAAGAATTGTGTCACATATTCATGCGATTCATTTCAATGCGATGCAATGCGATTGGATTGGATTCGATTGGCAAATGGAATGCAATTATTTGGCTTTATATAACAATTGGCTGGTAATACATCAGATTGAATGCATGTTGACTCAAGTAATGACAAAAGTATGAAGTGTGAATTGATCATGTCACGCCCACTTTTTCCGTTGTTCTCTTTTTTTTTTAGTTCTTTTATTCTTAATGGTTGTGGCCTTTAAATTAAACGCTTGTTATTAAAAATTAAACAGTTTTGCAATGCGCTGTAACATGGTCGAGTTTGTCCGGTGGGCGGATGTAAGTGGTGGGCGTGGCACTTATTGTAATTGTTTGGGAAACACAACAATCGAGTACAAAAGCCATAAGAGAGAGCGAGCTCAATGACTACTGCAATAATCACAATGGGAACAATGGGCTAAAGAGTTTACACCAGTCGCAAGAGTGTTTCCCATATGCATTTGTGTGTAAGTGTGTGTGTGTAAATAGTTACTGCAGACTATTTAATCTAACGGCTGAGTAGTGTTAATGTGTGCGCATTTTCTCAATGCTTTTCTTTTAGCGCTATCCGCACTCAGACTCACAAAATTCATTTGCCTTTATCGCATTTGCCTGCGCCTTATACGATTAATTGTTGCTGCTCATTATCATAACATACACACAAGCAAACAAGTTTGCTGTTACACGACCTGACCCCCTCCCCCCGTGTCTTGCACACGTGCATAATTAACACACACACACACAGTCGCATACACAAAAACACACAGAAACATACTAAAATGGACTTGGTCATATCATTAACGTTCCTGCCGCATAAATTCGTAGTGAGCAAGCACAAAAAAAAATCGTACAAAAATAAAATGTAATCGCATTGGCAAAGGCAATGCACGACTAAATGTTGCGCTGTATTATAAATATATTGTAATATATTATAAATATATTGATATATATATTATAAATATATTGAAAGAAGAAATGATTTTGCAAAGATATCGAAGAGATATTCAATGTAGAGTTGGTATATACAATAAATATTGTGGAAAACAAAAATAATTAAATAAATATGTATTGATTTTCAAAATAAATAAAAATCGTAGTACTATTATTTAAGCAAAGTTTGTATTTAAGGTAGTCTACAACTATCTACATTTTCACAATTTAAAAATTAATAAAAAAAATTATATATTTTTAATTGATATCATACATTTTTGACAAACTAACATTTCATAAACACTAGATGACTTCATTTTTTATATATATTGAATAAAATAAATATTGATGTAACAAAATACCTTTTATAAGTATTACAATAAATAATTGCGCTTCAATATCAAAATAATTTTGTAATTATTTTTTATATCAATTGCCCAGCGACTCTTGTATGAAACTTTTATATAATTTATTAATATAGCTATTAAGAGTTTTGCTGGAAATTAATACCTTTTTAATTATTGCTGCAATAATTACTCATATAATTGTGATTAAAATAAACTGAAATGCGAAAGTAATTTCGAATGAAATTCACTCGAATTCAACTTCCTAATTCAGCTCACCCAACTCGCCTGCTTTGCTTTGGCTCAAGGGTATGGAAATCACAGTTTGGTTTTATGTGCACAACGAAAAGAATCAAGCTGAAACGTAAGAGCAGAGTGCTTGGCCACTGAGTGCTGGTTTATTAATTCGACAGAGACATGCGAGCCACTTGTTAGCACTTGCCCAGCTACTTGGCCAGTTTTGGCAGCAGTTCAGCTGACTGTGGCTCATAAGGGATGCCGTCCAATTAGCTGTGGTTGCTTCAAAATCAGAATGCGAGACCCAATCGACAGCCTTTTTAGCTCGTTTTCATTTTCATTTTCGTTTCGGTTACGGTTTCGGTTCGAAAGCAAAGCCAAATGCGAATGTGAATGCTGAAGCTTATGTCATGTGGCCAAGCAATTATGGCACAGTTAGTCTTCAATTTGCTTAAATATTTAAAGGGCAAACATTTGCCGAGAGTCCAATCAATGCAAAAGCGAGTTGTGTAATACCAAATGCAAGTTTGAGTTTGCGACATGATGTGAGACAGTTGAAGAGTCCATCTGACAGCTTGTTCACTTTGATTTAAGCTGAAGAGCGAATGAGAGCGAGAGAGTGATAAAGAGGAAATGAAGTGAATCTTGCAGGGCACTTGGGAAAATAGGTAAATCCCCAATGGAATGGCGACGAGTTGTCCTTATTGTTGGTCAAGTTGGCTTTGATTAAACGAACATTGTTGAATAAACTAGAGCAAAGTATGTGATAAACTTAAACAGTCAGCTGAGAAGCACATACAAAAGTGCAGACAGTAAAATAACGAGAGAGCGTAGAATGTAGAGAGGAAAAAAGGAATTGCATTGGAAGCACCCGGGACGCAAGTAAGTACGTAATTGTTAAGTGCTCATTAGAAATGCTCCAGTCGAGTTGAGTTGAGTAGCGAATCGCTGCGCTGAGCTGAGCTGTGTTGAATTCCGTCCAGACGAGAGAAAAGCTGAAGCACGAGCTCGAGTGCATTTTCAATTAAGTACGGTAAAATATTTGGCCTCCCACTCTTTGCTCCTTCTGCTGCCTTTGCTGTGTGTGTGTTTGTGGGCCAAAAATGGGTAAGTAGCCAATAAACTGTTGAACTTACGACAAGTCTTAATAGCTTTTCGTTCATTTATTGTACAAGCAAAAGCAAGCAAGAAAAACAACATGAACAACGTCAGCCACAACAACTCAACACTTGAAATGGATTGAGCAACTTCTGAGAAGCGAGCAGCAGAAAAACACATTTCGAATTCATTGGGAACCACTTCAAATAGCAGTCAGCACATCTCTATAGTAGCTTTATAGTATTTGTTGTAGGCCTTCGTTGTTTTTGTATTAATATTATATACTTGTATGAATAAAGGTAAGCTCTCGGCATTTCAAATTGATGAACTTTGACTTTCACTTTGCACAACATACGCGCAATCTATCTCTGCTGCTATTTCTATGCATGTCAAGTATACGATGTGTTGTTCAAAGCTAAATCGATTTATATACATGTATTCTGTATTTTTGTTTTTTTCAAAAGTCATATGTAATTCATCAAATAGTCGAAATTTGTTTTCATTAATTAACTTTACATATGTGATTTGTTAAATTAAACAAAATAGTTGTTTTCAAATTGAGCGAGGCTGCATTAAAAAAATACTTAAAAATAGGACAAATTTTTATAAAATCGAGAAAAAAATTAATTTGCCTGCAGGAAATGTATGTACTTATGTATATATAACTAAACTATTTATGATTACAGAAAATTTGGGATACTGTAATCGAGTGTAAGCTGCTTCGGTTGGCAATCGGGTATATTTCGTACGCTATGGTATATTTTGAATATAGTAATGGTCAATGTGGTATATTTTTTTACTTTTATATATATTTTAAATGTAGTTCTATGTTAATATACCACATATAACCTTCGGTATATTTAAAGTATTTTTGGGTATATAAGAACACAGTTCTAATAAAAAATCTACCAAATATTTATGCCAAATATACTTTATGGTATATTTTAGTGTTTGTGGTATATTAATTTAGTATATTTTAAGAATAATTCCACACTGTTTTGCTTTTATTCAAAATAGGTATAGGATATCTCACAGTTGAATACACTTCACTTATTTTTTGTTTACATTTTCGCTACTTTGATTTGCCAGAAGCATAACGTATTAAACTGCTGTTTTCAATAATCCTCGAAGCTTATAACTTATAAAAAGTTTATGTTTGTCAATAAAAAATATTTAGAATATGCAATTACAAACAAAATGATTTAATAGCCAGAGGAGCTTACATATAAATTTTTTTTTGAGAAAATTTCCCTATATACTAAGTTCATACTGCGTTTGAATTTGATAATACTTCAATTCTATCACGTTTCATTTCGAAAGCTGAAGAATTGTGCTAGCATTGAACCATTGCACTTGCCTGACATTTTTCCACAATGGAATTGCAATGATTGTGGCAAGTTCAAGAAGGGGCAAAAAACCACATTTTTGCATCTACAAACTGAATCGTCTTGCATTCACACAGTACTCAGTTGTTTGTGCCACTTGAGTACATTGCTTTTTGCAGGCGATTAGCAACAAAAGGCAACAGAAGGCTAAAAACTAAGATGTTCCACAAAACTCGACCTTTACCGCTGCCACGAGCAAAATTGTGAAGCAGTTGCAACACTGTTGCTCCCTCTGCCAGTCGTGTCCGCTTTGTCGCTCTGTGGCAAGTTCATGGCTTGCCAGTTTTGCCATTTTCATGGACCACAACATTACCTACTTGAGTAATGCACCAGAGTGGCATATTGAGTTTTTACTGCTGCCGAGACTCGGTATTCTTAGTGCTGCTTTGCATCTGGTGTGCGCTGCTTCTTTGTGCTGTTTTTGCTGTTCTCTGCCCCTTCAATAACATTTGATTTTTATTATCACTTGCAATTGTTGCTCTTGTCAAGTGCAGAGCAGAGCACTTTGAATTGCGCAATAAGCATCAGCGTTATGATCTATCTGTCCCGCTTGCTTTCCCCTTAGTGAATTTGTTTTCTTTTTCTTGTTTAGGAATGGAATTGATTTTGATTTTTGCATAGTAACATTCTGCTATAACGTGGCATTAAATTTAATATCGACTGTGGCCAGTTTTTAGTAGTGAGCAGAGTTTGGCCAACAAAACTTAACAACAGGAAGCACCTGATAACGGACACACACACCAACACACACACTGGGTGTGTGTTTGTCGTTATCGGACTGGCAACAAAACTGTTGTAAATTACAACGGAAGGTGGCAAGTTCAAAGGATACATGCCATAGATAACTACGAGTTGCCACAGCATGGCAAAAACTTGCAACTTATGCCTGCACTTTTCATATTTTCATTACAAAACAAGTGTGCATTAAACACACACAAGCACACACTCGCATAAACATGTCAGCCTTTTGTTGCGTTGTTCTTGGCGGCCGGAAATTGTTGAACGGAATGTGCAAAAACAACAACGACAAGTGAAAATGCCACAGCTCAGAATATTTAAATAAACAAGCGACAATTGAAAATATTCTCTCTTTTTTTCGTTTGGTTTGCATGCAAACATAAATAAATTAAATAGCTAAATGAGCAGTTATTGAAATAAATAGCCACACGAATTGCAAGTTAAATTTTTACGTAGTTGCATTATTTAATAAACGACGCTTAAATATTTCAATATTCATGGGGTTAGAGACAAATATTCGTAGCATACTTTCGACGAATAACTTTCAAGGCTAAGGAAACAACTTTGCGAATCGCTTTGTATGCTCTTCTGTAATATCCTGTCTGCAGAAGAATATACCACATACACACATACATATGTATATGAAGCAGCAGGTAGACAACAACAGCAGCAGCACACACAAGCGGCTGATAGACGGCTGTCAAGGCTTCTCGTGCGTGAGCGTGCGAGTGTGTGTGGCAAAAAGAAAAGTTGCTCAACTTTTAAGGCCAGAAAGTAGTCGTCGAAGCGGAGCCTGCTTCCGTTTTTATCGTGCCAAGTCATTTTCTGTAGATGACAAGTTATGCCACGCATGAAATAAGCAATGAAGAAGAGTACAGCCAACTTGTAGTTGTCTTGTTTGTATTTGTGTTTGCTGAAAGTTGTTTCATGTATCAGTCGAGTATAACTTTCTCGTATGAAATAAGCACCAGAGTTTTCAGTCTCTAAAAAACTTGTTAAATGCCTCAGTTTTAATTTGAAAATGATTTAAAGTTTTGACAGCGTTTTAATCTTGCCAAATATTTGTTTTGTAAACATTCATACATATATTTTAGGTAAATAAATTTTGATTAGAATTTGTTTTGGTAATTGATAGAGTTCTAACTTCAGAATGAATAAAGGTTTGACAGCATTCAAATTTAAGACTTACATTACTTTAAAGTGAATATTTATGTATATTAAATCTATTTTTGTGATTTTTAAAGTCTAGATCTCAGAAATTACAAGAGATAAAGATAAACTTTTTTTCGATGGAGCTTGTTTTGGTTGCCACGCCCTCTTCCGCTTTGGTATATTTTAGTACTCTATGGTATATTTTGAATGTAGTAATATGGAAAATTTACAAAACAACCTGAAGCCTATTTCTGTATTTTTGCGGTATGTCTACTTGGTATATTTTACGAATAATACCGCACTGTTTTAATTTTATTTTCAACGGGTATCTCACAGTCAAGCACACTCGACTATAGCTTTCCTTCTTGTTGTGATTTAAATGAAAGTTAATTAAAATCTCAACTGCCTTTTAATGCTGCATATTTGAGTATTAAATATATTTAAAGAAAATAAATTCTGATTGAATATGGACACAAAGGAGCATCAATAAAAATACCACCACAGGCAAATCAAAAGTGCTGTATAATAAATGATAATAGACTAGACTTTCCTTGTAATAATCTAATAACAATATATAACAAATTAAATTGCCTAAATACTGAGCAGAGATAAAAATAAATGACCAAATATATGGTCATTTAGTCTTTCGGCAAAATAAACTCAGTAATTGGCCAATGCTAAAATACTTCAGAATTTAACAAGTAAATGCGACATGTGCACAAACACACACACTTATGCACATACATCAGCAAAATTTTCTTGGGGAAACAGCGTGGCAAAAACTTCATGTCAAATGTGCAACGTTATATAAATTGAAATAGTTTTGTCGACAAGTCACAAAATGCATGCAAAACTTGCACAAGCAGCAACGTTGACAATTTTCTTACTTGCTTTTTTCTTTTTGGTATTTTGTTGTATTTTGCTTTTCTTTTAATTAAAGTAAACTTGGATGGCAAAAGTTGTTGTGTTTTCCAACATATCCATTGGCCCCTATGAAATGTCGAAAATGGTCGCAGCAGCAAGTGCAAATAGAAATGTCTGCGTTGGCAATAGGCAAAAGTCATTTAAAACTTTTAGTATGCTTGGTCAGACATGACTTAACATACGATGAATACACTTTCCACATACTACTTCAACACACTCGTATCGTATCGTCTTATGAATCTTCTATTTGCATATGAATACTCCTTCCTTCTCCTCTCTCGCCTCTTCAAAAAGTAACAAAGTAAAACTCTTGAGCAAACTTTTTCGATATTTCGAATAATACAAAAAAAGCGAAGGAAAGGATAGCTAAAAAAGATGGATAGAGCATGGAACTGCCCCTCAGACAATAAGTTTGCAATCCAATTACTTGGCCATTCCTTATGGTTTTCGTACTCCTTTTTCATAGGTTTGCTTTTGCTTGCCGTCTGCATATTAAATTAGCCAGCAAATTGCTTGTGTCAGCCACAGAGACCACCTCAAACCGCCAATTTAAAATCAAATTTGAGTTTGGCACGTCACAAGGGTCAACTTGCCTGCTGATGAATTGTCTGAAGCCTGATGGCCAATAGACAAAAATGCAATGCAATTCAGGTTGCGTATACGCAATGTGTTACGTGCAGAGCAAGATGTTTGATTTAGCTAGCTGCTGTCGATCGTTGTTCTCGCTTTGGCACCTGCAGTGCAAATTTGATTTTGACAATGGGAAAACGCAATGATTTACTCACTTAAGTGTAAACTCATTTTCCACTCAACAGGAGAAGGCCACAACAACGATAACAACAATTCAGAATGCACTTCGTGCACATTGGCAGAGGGCAACAATGCGCTTTGCGCATTCTACCTTAACAACATAATGGCAATCAGATGATGGCATTGGCACAACCTCAGCAAACCACAAACTACACATACACACACCCCGTGTTCATCTCAGTTTCGCACTCAAGTTGAAAGGCATTGTATAGCAATGTTAGGGATTTGGTTTGGCAAAAGGGGGCGATGAGCCAAAGCTAAACCGACTACAACGGTTGCCTGCCATTATTCATTTAAACCTTGGAGTGTTGCAAATGCACAGCCGACAAATAGCCGCAAGCCAAAGTAGCTTCCTATACCAACACCAACCTATAACTTACTCTTATTTGTTTCCCCAGGACTTTTCCTCTTTCTCCTTTTTTTTTTTGTATTTTTATTTTTGCAACTGCTTTGGGCTTTCCTGGGGTTAAAGAAGACTTCAATTTGTTTGCACATTGTATATATCTTAAATGTATATAAGCCAGGCCAGAAATTGGTTTCAATAGACAGGTAAACATGTGAGCAAATGATTGCATATACATACATACGTAGCAGATCTCTCTCAGCCTAAAGGCAATTTTTATTTTTCATTAAATTGACTGGCACAATTTGTGCTTTACATATGCAAATCCCAAATAAATTCTCTGATTTAAGCAATTTTTCAATTGTTTTTCTTAAATTTGGGTCTTAGCTTTGATCAAATGATTAAAGGTAGAAAAAAAAAATACTTTGCTATGGGCTAGGATTTTGTCAGATAAGAAGCTACTTCCGATTTTGAATAACAAATTGATGACTTAAAGATTCAGAAACATCCGGAAATAGCTCGTCAAATATTCCTTTGTTTTTTTCGCTAAGTAATTGACTTTCCCCATTCTAGCTTTACATAGCAATTTATAACTTAAACTGTGTTTTAACTACTTAATTGCTCGATTTATAGTAAATTGCTTAGCATTAAATAATTAGAAGAAATTGCTTACCATTAAAGTGTCAATTATGCGCTACAACTGCAATGAAACAAGAGAGGGGAGAAAATGGGTTAAAATTTAATTTAAATGCAATGCACATTCAATGCTGTATGAACACGTATGTGCCATCAAATCGTCAATGTTTATTTTGGCCTTTTAAAGGCAACAAAGGCAAATAATATGCTCACAATTCCGGTCAATGTTTCCTTTAAATCTTAAAGTTTAATCGTACTCTAAACACAAAAAAAAAGTAGAAAAAGAGAAAAACATTTTGTTGTGCGAGTGTACGTTGTGGCATGTCGAGGATGCCAGAGCTACAAACATGATTGTCAGACATTTGTTGTTGTGCCCATTGTTGTTGTTGTTGTTGTTGTTGTTTTGCCATTTGAGATTACGGCTGTGTAGTTTAGCTGGCATGCTGAGAGCGAGCGGAAGCGAGACCGAGGAAGACCGACACATGCCTACAAGCTTATTTATAATAAAAAATCATACATGGCCGCACAGACAATGAGACAATAGACAACGACTCTGCCGCACTGACGTTGCTGACGACGCGGCAACAACAAAATAAATATATATACATATATATATATAAAGTTGAGCTAGAGGCAGAGATGAAAGTCCCGCCCATGAGTCGACTGTCGACTGTCGACTGTCGACAATGCTGAATGTCAGCCAGGGACTCAGATGCTCGAGCTGAGGTTGAGCCATCATTAACTGCGTGCCTTTCAACTGCCAGCTAGGGGAGTTATGTAAGCCTCAAATACACCCACATACACACACTCACGTACTCTCATGCCTTTGCACACCTCATCTAACCATTCATTGACATCATTTCTCTGCTGTAGATAACATTCAGTCAAATGCTCTGTGGATTATCCCACAACCAGTGCAAGAGGCAGAGAGTGGTAAGTATAATGAAATTTTCGAAATATCTATGATGATTTGTGGTTACTATGATTGTCTGCCTCTACACTCACACACTAATACACCTCTCAAAATCTGAGTGTGAGTGTGTATGTGTGTGTATGTCGACACTTCCGTGTTTATTCCCCCATCTCTGCACAAACAATATACAATATTGTGAGAAGGGCTTTGGCCTTTAGTTTCCGGCCATTCAAAGTGACTGAAGTCACACTCGAAGCTTTTGCCCCACACTCACACTCACACACACACACATATGCAACATTGTTTTGGTTTCTGGCTATGGCCAATCTGTGCCACCATGTGGCAGCTGTGGTTGGGCCACTTGGCCCCTGGTTTTTGCTAGCCAATATGATGCTAACAACATTGTCATTAATTTTTGGCAAATTGAAATTATGCCTCACCACACACACACAAAACCTTTTTCCCTTTAAATTATACCTCTGTAATCACTTTCATACAACATAAAGGATATGCTTTATGACAGTCATTAGATAAGTTGTCTGGCGAATTTAGTTACATGGGTCATTGTTACATGCATCGTTGTGTATAAAGTAATTAAAGTAATGGTTATGCTTAAGAAATAAATACATCTTAAATAAATAATGAAAACAAGAGCTTTATGCTGGCCTTGTACGTAGTTAATAAGTTGTAAAAAAGGACAACTATATAAAATTAGTTAAGTTACAAAATGTACGACTATGTGCTTTAATGTATTCCCTGCTTTTTACCGTATCGGCTAGTCAAGTAATTGAAGCTGCGGTAGCTAATAACTTTCACATGGGAGTCATAACTTGCATTGTCTAAGAAATATCATATATGCCATGTTGTGATTTTGTATTTTTTTTTTTTTTTGGTCTGCTAGTAATTATAATTTTAAACTTGACAACCCAAAATTCTCTTTTATGTAGTACTATTTGCTTCTCTGTCCATTGCATTGAAATCTGAAACGAGATTTTAATGGCACATTTTTTAATGCATTTATCGCAACATTTTTCAATATTTGACTTGGCTGCACTGAGCAGCTCAGTGGGCGTGACACTGGGCGTAAATTCAAACTGGCAGCAAAAATAATTTTATTATTTATGATGATGACGACAGCGGCGCAACGACAACGACACAAGGAATTGTAAGAGAGCGCTAGAAGCAACTGCTAGAGCTGAAGCTGGAGCTGGAGTCGAAGCTGATGCGGATGGAGTAGGAAGTGTTCAAAAAGTTGTAACGGAATTATTGTAAAATTTTGTGGAAAATATACAACATATATAACGAATATGCACATTCGGAATGTCAGCCAGCATCGAGCTTGAATATGGCAAGCTAGACCTACAACGAGTTTGGACTCTCCCCCAGTTTTTGGAGTTGTGCTGCAAGTGAAAATCGTAGTTGGGGTTCGTGTTGGGGTTGGGGTTGCAATGCAAATGCAAATGCCTTTTGTCAGCCATGCATTTACACATGGCAAACACATATACATACATACATACTACTATATGTACACACATTCGCATACAAGTTGCAGAGGCGTTTATTAAAAAACCATTTTTCGGGGGTCAACATTCATCACAACTTTGTTGCAAATGTAGAGTATATTAAAGTCAAAGAAGGGCAGAACTTATAACTTTAATTGGTTTTTAATTTTAAATTAACTACAGGCTGCTTGAAAAGACAAGAACATACGTATATTTGACTAGAAAACGATATGCAAAAAAAAATTAATAACAAACCATTAAATAGTAACTAACTATACATACGATTTTCTAAAAAGAAAATATATTTAATTACATATAAACTGCAACTTAAAAATAAATAGTTAAATAACGAAATTAAATTTTGTATTTTTTTTGTCTAATGAAACTAATTGATAAACATAATAATAGATAATGAATCTAATAAACTTCATATCCTGTTGTTATTATAATTTGTTTTCTAAAGACAAAGAAAATATATCAACTGTCTACGAAAAGATTTTCGAAATAAATATCTAAATAACAAACTATTACATTTTTTTTTATACATTGTATTAGTAATTTATTTGCCTAATGACAAAAGTATATACAATAATATTTATTTATTATAGTTTATATTAGTTTTAAAAGGCTAAGAAAATATATTAAATATAAATTCTAAATTAATGAAAAACTTTTTAATAGCAAATCTTTTTTTTGTTGTAATTTTGTTTAATTTTAAAGTTTCTTCATAGAATTCAAAATAAAATAAAAATATTTTAAGTCGTTTTTATCTCCTCGACTACTTCTATGACATTGTAATATGTAATATATTTAATTTGATAGACTCCTGCTTTGAATCTGCATTTTTTTGCGACGCCACTGTGAAAGCAGCATGGCGAAAAATGCCGGAATTGAGCACATTTACTTACGAATGTGTGTACGAATATATAGTATAGTATGTGTACTCATTCATACGATTCGCAATGTTGGTTGCTCATTGCAAATCTTTCGTCTCCTACCCTATCTTTATCTTTTTGCAACTCCCTTAACATTTTCATGCCCATCTTCCAGTTGCTGCCCCATCTTCATCTTCATCTCCATCTCCATCTTCGACTTGCAACGCAGTCGACTTCATCACACACATTTTGCAATTTGCATAAAGTGAAAATGATGCACATTTCTGTTTTCCTACGACAATTTGCCTTTATTGATTTTCTTTGATTTTCTTTACACACACTCGCACACACACACACACACAAATAACACACGCGTTTTCATTCACTTAGACTCGCCGTTACAGTGCCTCGACTGGGTCTCAAGCAGCTCACTTCGTGCTGCTTTACATGTGTTTTGAATGACGTTGAGTGCTGCTATGCAAACATTTTCTAACGAACACTTAGTGCAAATAGATTGAACACAAGCACCAGTCTCTATCTATGTGTGTATTCGAATGTGTTTTTTTTGCATAGCACAGACATTTTCTTTTCGCTCTCATTTTATTGCATGCCAATTACTTCTTATATTTTTTGTGACTGCAGTTGAATTTCATTAGAATTTCAGAGTTGTTAAATCAAAGTTGACATTACATTTTATTCGCAATTCTTATTGCCGAACAAATATTGCAAAGAATTTTGATTAGGCTGCAGGCCGAAATAACAATTGAGAAGAGTTTCAATATTTTGTCTTCAACAATCTTTAACGATATGTTAAGAACCACATAAAAAGCATAAGTTTCTTTTCATAGGCTTATTCAGCTTTACTTTTTTTGCTGCCCATTTTTGCTCTTTCACAATTCGAGAAATATGCATCGAGAAATTCTGACATGCATTTCAAAACTTGGTCCTTATTTGCAGTTTGCTGCTCTTCAAGCCTTCTGAGCTTCTAATTTGGGACAACAATATTTGTTGGCACAGTCTGTGCTGCCCCCTTCTAATATGTGTGGTATGTGTGTGTGCACATTGAAACTTTGGATTGTAAGAAATAACTTTGCAAACATTTTGCAGTCAGGAGGCAGAGGAAAGCACACAGAGTGCAACAGTCTTTGACATTTTCGCATATTGGTCAATAAAGCGTGCTCAAAATATTTGCCAATGCAACTTCTGAATATTACCTATCAAATAAAGTTTGCCCAACACACACACACGCATACGAACATTCAGTACTCACAAATTGGCAAACTGTTGAGAAATCGGAGAAATTACATGTTGCATTTTTTTTTCTTGGAGAGCGTGTTGAACTTTGTCAACTCTTAATTGATTCAATCGGCTGTGCATATTGCAGTTCATGTAAGCCAGCACTGACTAAATACCACCACAAAGTACCAACAAGAAATCTGTGAACTTTACAGATTGAAACACGCACGCACATATTGCCAATACATAGCTAGAAGTGTTTGTAAGTGTGCGTAAGTCCTGCAGTCGCATACTGAACTGAGACGAAATTAGTTTTGGTTGGCAGTTTAACAGCATGGCTCATAAGGTGGCACTTCGAGTGTAAACAGAGAAGGAAACCGAGTAATGAAGTTCAAACATCTACCATGAATATTAATGCTCTCTACTTCTGGCTTTGGAACAATCTGACAAGTGAAAAAAAATGTACGGTGTACAATTCAGTACATCAATTTAAATTTTTTTAAGTAAGGCTGATACATTTAGGATAAGAAAAATAAATAATTAAACACTTAGGTATTTTAGTTGCATACGTTTTCTTTATTACTGTCACTTACTGTCAGATCACACCGCTGACTCTTTTAACTTTAAGGTCAATATCAGTTCCAATATCCATTATTAATCGAAATATATTTATTGAATTCATATCAATCTGGCATTTGCTATGCAATTTCCAACACTAAATGCATACAGAAATATCCAATAATATTTGTAAAACATTTTTCTAGAATATTGACAGAAATTTCATAGCGTAAGAATACCTATAAGTATTCATGGTCTGTCAAATATTCATTATAAAAATAGTTTCCAGGAAGCTCTCACATTAAAAGCGAACTGACAACACGTAATTTCAGAAATAGCAAAAAGATTTCAACTTTAGGAGAGAGTTTGAGCTAATGTGAAGCTATGTCAACCATTAATTGCCAGCGATGTCTCTTTTTGGTATGCTAATTTATGCCGCTGTGCCACACTTGCTCAACGCTCATTTGGCATTTCGCTGAGCCATTCGATTTGACCACATTCACATTCTCATTCGCATTCACATTCGTAGTCGCATCCACATCCGCATTCACAATTCACCATTCAACATACAGCATTCAACGCCAGTCTTCGCACGCTGGCATTCACAATCAACCACTTGGCAGGCCATAAATTTAACACACACCTAACCGCAATAGTGCCATGTGCACTCATATAGAGAATGGAGAGCGAGGGGAAGAATGAATGAGAGGAAGAACTGCCACATCCACACGGAAACCAAATCATTAGCCAGAAAAATTGACCAGGCTGCCAGGCTGTCGACAGGATACGCGACCCGGCCACACACACACACACACACACACACACACACACACACACACACACACACACACACACACACACTTCGCATCCGCGAATATTGAATTTTTGGACAGTGAGGAATAATTTTTCGTAGCTAACCGAAAAGCAACGCAGTTTGGCGACCGCATCCGTTTCTTTTCTCCCCCTCTGTATCTCTCCGTAACGAAGGCCAACCCATAATTATCTAACCAAAAATATGTGCCAGCAAATTTACAAACACATATACACAAACCAACACACACACACACACACACACACACAATCTGCCCACAACCCACAAAGAGGTCAACCAGCTGCAAACAGTTGCACAAATTTAACATGCATTTTTCGTTGCTTCACAGCAGTCACATCTATGGATGATGTCGCTGTGATTTGTATATTGTGGCTAAGCATTTAATTCAATTAGTATACATGCAAAAACGAGTTAAAATGTTGCGGAGACTGAGAGGAAGAGACAAAGCATCAAGTTTTTAGTGTAAAAAATATCATCTTTAGAAACTCTAAAAAGAAGAAGATCTAAAAGCTTCAGTTCCCTATTTTCATTATTTCATTAATATATAATACTTAAAACCTTGTAGACGATATTAATTATTATTTCTACGCTTAGCTTTCTTAATTCTATGAATGTTTATAGCTTAAATATAAATTTATATATTAAAGGTATTATACAAACTTCATTGATAATAATTTAGTCATCAACCATATTCCTCAGATATTAAGAAGCTTGAGTAGTTTCAAGAAAATGTTTGAAAAACATAATATTGTCAAATTTGTATATTCATTTGAAAATTATATATAATGTAACATTAAATGTCAAATGGTTTTGCATATCGACTTCATTTCAATGCTTATTAAAACAATAAATAATAATCAAATTTTAATGCAAGTATAATCTAAGTTTTTCATTTTGTGTTAATAAGTTCTTGTCCTTCATTCCTAACTACTACAATAATAATACAAATTTAATTGCAATTATCTTGATTTGATATATACTTTCTTCCTGGAGATGGAAAAAATACAAGTAACATTCTTGCTAAAATATGTTTAGCTTCTTAGTTAGGTGCGTTTTTCGATAAATATTATACAGATTGATTAGATATAGCATCAGGTATTTGATAATAAACTTTTTTACATGGCTCAAAATACAAAAATTTGTATTTATTTATAAAAGAATCGCTAATGGGAATTTTAATGTTTAATTGCTTTGCGCATAAAGTCAGCTATTTTGCCAGTCAGTTAATTAGAAATTGATTGTGCAAAGTTTTGTAGTTGCTGTGCAAAGTACTCAATTGCTCATCATTGTCGAGTTATTGTTGTTGTCTCGTCGACACAACAATTCGATTATTTCCGTTTAGTAAACAGCAAATTGATAATGAACGATAAACTGGCCGCGAGGCAAGCAGTCAACCAGTCAGTGAGTTAACATCACGATACACACTGACATAATGTTGTTGTACTTGGTATTGTGTGTGTGTGTGTGTGTGTGTGTGTGGCACATAAGCGAGTGATAATCAAGTTGAGAGAACAGGCGCCGCCGTCAGGCTGACAGTCAGACGCAATCAACGATTTCACGCTGATTAAAATCGCACTATTTTGCACGGCGAGGCAACTGAGCGAGAATTAAACGGCGTAGCGGCAATAACAACGGGTCAAAAGCCATCATGTGTTTGTGTCTGTATATGTGAAGTCAGACAACTTAGATAACACGCGCAAAGTCCATGGGCATATCATCGATGCGCCATAGAAAACAATTGCAATGGCAGCGAGGCGCAAAAGGACTGTAAAGGACAATCGACTCGCAGTTAGCCAGGCATGTGGGTTCCCTTTAGACTTGATACTGAACACTGAACGTTGAACACTGGTACAACGCTTGTAACATGGCCAAATTTATGCATTGTTTCTGCAGGCCGATTGCACAAAAGCGGCACATAACTAACGCACAAAAGGCGGCAGCAGCAGCAACCAAAGCAACTACAATATTGTATACAACAGCAACATTGGTTCTTGCAGTAAACAACAGAAGCAGTCACACAATAATACTGGCTACACTGTGCCACAAACAGCACACAACGAACGGCAAAGGGTCAGTTGACAATTGCCAGCAATTCAAACTTGCCTCAGGCGGCGAGTGTGAACGATGCCTTAGGGGGAGTCACAGCTGCCCTCCTCTCTCTCTCTCTCTCTATCTTTCTTTTTAGTTCCAGTTTCAAGCAAAACGAAAAGTTGCCAGTTCAAAGCCAATTCGCTAAATTGTTTTTCCAACTCGATATCACTTCGCCTACAGATTAAATTACAATTTTTCATTTTCATATTTAGACGACATTGACAGTTGTATTTATTGATGTGAATGCTCAAGCTGCTCGGTCTACACTTTGTAATCTAGAGTTTAATTGTTAGGTTGAAAATGAAAATAAATATATTTGTTAAATTTAAAATATGGGTACTGATTTTATGTATTAACATATATTATTATGTCGATTAAATTGAAAGTTGTATTTAACGATGTGAACGCGCAAGCTACACTTTCTACCCCAGAATTGAAAGTGAATTGCAAATGAATATAAATAAATATGTTAAATTTCAAATTTGCTTGCTAAATTTCTACTTTCGTAACTAGCAATTGTTTCCTAATAAAATAATTCCATATGTATGTATTAGATTTCAATAAAGACAAAATGTTTGAAGTATTTTTCAAAGTATTGTTCCATTAACCATTCCATTAACATCGTTCCATTCCGTTAACATCGTTTCGCCTAAGACAAAAAAATAATCATTTGTTCATAACATAATTTATTCTAAATTAGTGAAATAGATTCTTCCATGGATGAGAAAGTAGCAAGATTCAAGTAATTAAGAATCTTTTTCAAATCGTTGGTAAACCCAATAATCGATTACTACGTATAGGAAAAAGAATTTTCCCCAATATCTCCCTAATATTTTGAATATTTTATTTTTTTATTCCAAAAAGATGTCTAATTAAAAAAATAAAAAGCTTTACATGAATGTAAATTGATATTAAATATTAAGATATGAGCATATTTTCTTTATTAACTTATTCTTTACCAAAAGTTTGACCGAAAATTTCCATCGTATGTTAGACTTGTGAAACTGTTGTGGAAACTGCTTCCAAGAACACGAACGTAGTTGTGTTTTTTCTTTATGTGCCAGCAGCAAAAGCAGCAACAGCAACAGAAGCAGAAGCAGAAGCTTTGCCCTGGGTGAGCCAACTGGCAACACTGGACCCGCTGCCGTTGTTGTTCGTTGCTGTGCAGCAGAACTCCAATTATGATGGTGCAGAGCCCATTAAAGAGTGTAGCCCTCATTGCAGCATACATGTCGTATACTTAACTATCTCTTGGCTCTTTCGTTTTATACTTTGTGCGCTCCCCTCATCATTATTATTTTTGTGTATTTCTCTGTTTTTAACGCTATATGAGTTATGTGTTGCGCAATTAACATTCGCATTCGCTTGCACAAAATACTTTTGCATACAATTTTTGGCACTGCACTTAAAATTAAAAATTACAATTACATTTTAACTTGGCACAGTCTGCTGCAGACTCTCTGCTGGCCTCCGGAAATTCTAGCACTGCGTCAGACTCAACTCAGCTCGAGTTGAGTCGAGTGGAATGTTTGTTTACCAGTCGTCCCATTCTTTTGCTGTATGGAAAAAACTATGACAAAAAAAAAGTTTGCTTTTGCAAAAACTAAGAAAGTTCTCCTTGGCGTTACTTTATTTGCCACTTTGCAACTAAAAAACCGGGCGTAACAGGGACAGTGCAGCCGTTGCCAAGTTGGCAGCAAAGTTGTTGGCGCAGAGCAAAAATACACAGGTTTGCCATTTGCCGAGTCAAGTTCTGCGTCTGCTCCCCATATATTCCGCTCTTTACTATGTATATGTGTTGTCCTTTTGAAAAATTCATTAAGTGGCAAATAGACGCATTATGTTGACTTCTTTTAACCCACTATTCGCTGCCTCGCTCCCTCTCTCTGCCTGTTGGCTAGCCAAAAATGTTGCACATACATGACAAATATTTTATGCCAAAAATATTTGCGGTGATGTGTTTCCATAAAATGTTTTAGTTTGTTACACTGAATACTAAAACACTGAAATATGCAATTGATGTGTGCTGCAAAATTAATGTGCTGCCAATTAACCCCGACATGGCGTTTACAACGCAACTTCTCCTCCTTCTATGTACTCCTCCTCTTTGCGGAAAGAACTTTTAATTGCATAAATTTGCGTAAATTTGCGACGAGAATTTTGTGCACGAAATTTGTGCTGCATGAAATTTGTGCTGCGTTTTTCGCAAGCGAAAACAATTACACAAATAACAGCAACAACAAATAATGTCAACGGCAGCCAGGAAATTGATGCTGATTATGATTTAGTCATCGAGTGGGCGTTAGGCGTTAAATATATATATATGCAACATAGTTTATCGTTAAATTGCCTGTCATGTGTTTAAGCAGACATTTTAGAGTACACTCATTGAAAAAAATTGCCAACAATCTCAAAAAAAAGGATGTGGGTAAAATTGCCAACACTTGAAGCAAAAGAATGAACTAACTTGAGATAGATGGCCTTGACATGCCCTTCCACTGGCATTGTTTACTTGGATAAATAACCCATATACTGACAGAAGGTGGGAGATGTTGCTTCTTGTGTTCATAATAAAAAATGAGTGAGGCAACACACACACACAAGTGTGCGGAGGTTTATTATATGAATGTGAAGATGTATTTCGAGTGGGTATTATAAGTAGAAGACGTCTTTGACGGCACATTTAGCACACATTAATAAAACCACAGGAACGTGCGACCAACAAAAGCAAAAAAATAAAGAAAAATAAAAGGAAAGAAAAGCAAAAGGAATAAACCCCAAAGCAGCTAAGACAGAAACACACACACAAACACACAGAGAAACGCACATTGACAGCAATAATCAGTCATCATAATGATGCCCAGACAAGGTCGAAGTCCTGGCATAAGCATAAAAGGACTGCCGAATGTTTGGCAAGAGTAAATTAATTGAATTCATTATGGCTGATGTACGAGTACGAGTCGAGTTGCCTTGAATATACCATATACAGTATATAGTATATTACGAATATGAGAATATGAGTAAATATCTGTGCGATTACAAGCATATATTACCATGTGCTTCCAATTGCCATTTAATCAAATGCCTTGGATGCCACAATCTCTATTAAATAACATATGAAAATGCTGAGAATTTAAGTGTATTAAATACCATGACTTGTGGCTGTCATGTTTGTGAAACTCTGTGCTGCACTTGGTTGTAATTAAATGAAATATATTTTCAATTTTCAAATATTTTCAAGCAGCATCAAGACAATCTAATTATACTATATGTAGCTATTTTAGAAAATAAACTTAATTTTCGCATTCATTTCTCTTAAAATGTCTTGGAATTTATGAATAATATGTTTCCTTTCATCTAATTTAAGGCAACTTTAACATTAAAATTATTTTATAATTTTTAAAATTAATAAAACTATTTTAGGTAATAAATTTGGTTCCTTTGAATAAACATTGCTTTATTCTGTGAATAATTCGATTTCCTCTTTATATTATTTAATGATGTAAGAGTGTTTGCATTTAAAAATATCAATATGTATAGTTCATTTATTTATTTAAAGGTTAGCTATAATTAAAATTAATACTAACGCTATTGGTAAAGCAATGGCAGCGAAGGCCTTCAGCTTAATATATATAGTTATTTTAGGTAGTAAACTTGATTTTATTGGCAAATTAAATTTTCTTAGAATAATATATTCTATATAATATATTTTTTTTTAATAGTCGTTTTCTTTTTTATTTGATTTCATTTAATTTTTATAATTTCTAAAATAGTGTAATAAAATATTTTAACTAATAAACATCGATCTTTCGAATATGCATTACTGTCAATATAACTTTATCATGCAAACAATGCTTTCTACACTTTATTTAATTTACTCTGATTTAAATCTAGTTATCGTTTCTTTCTTTAATGCATTTATCAGCGTTTGGCAGATCAAAAAAGGTTTCATTTTACCGAAATACATACGACTCGATGTTCCTGCGCAATCTTTGAAGTTCAGTTTGTTTTTCTTACAATGTTTTTCTTTCGTATGTCTCACATTACTCGTACATATGGAATTAAGTTTATCCGCTGTTAAACAACACATTCACGTTCAGCAACCTTTCGACCTTTTCGACGTGTTTGCCATTTCGAATTGTTGGCATTGGTCGCAAGGGCAGCTCAAAAAGTTAGCAATATGCACTATTTTATATTGTCCAAGCTATACAATACTTTTTATAATATTAATTTAAAATATAACTCGATTTCAATCGTATATTATCTTTAAATTTCTAAACTCATCTGCCAACACTCGCATATATGTATATTTGATTGGCTGGTTTCGTTTTAATATTTGTGCCGTTTGCTGTTGTCACCGCCATCGTTTGTTGCTCTTGCTGCTGTATTTGTTATTGCCCACATGCACATGCCGCATTATTATTGTTGTTGTTACAAAATATTTCCAATGAATATTAAATGTGGGCACATTTTTAAATTTGTTTTCATTTTGATTTCGATTTTTTGTGTGTGTGTTGTGTGTGTTTGTGCGTGTGTATTGCAAGCAGAATTCGTTTTATCGTTACGCGACGTCAAATAAATTACAATAAATATTATTTTTGAAGCTCTTGTATTTTTATCAGATTGTAAACGCATGTGCGTAAACATTTCCAGTGCACGAGCTCATATTTTAAAATGGATATATCGTTGGGATACATCAGAATTAATAGATATATTGAAAGAGAAGAAACACTAATGCAACAGTTCTGAGATCAGACATTTTTCGCTATAGTCAATACTCATATAATAGAAAAGAGTTTGAATTAATGAATTGTTAATTTAATTTTAAGTTTTTGATTTCGAGCTTTAAGAATTTAATCATAACACTTCTTTCGCTGACTTATGTACGTAATAAGTAAAATGAAAAGATATAAAGAATAAAAAAATGTATGCTTCCGTAAGCTTATTAAATTTCTGCAGAAATTGCAATCGCCATTCAACGATTTTTAATTTACTTATTGGCAATGTACAAAAAGAAGAATTATTAATTTGCGCTCTTTTCATTGAGGTTTACTTAAGGTAGGGAGAAAATGTTAAGAATTAATTTACGATATTTTTCGCTGACAGAACTCAATCGATGTAACGTGTTTCCAGCGCACAAAATGAATCATATTTTCGCTGTTAATTAAGCGTATATTGACCAACATAATTGCAGGCGGCGTATGACGACACAATATTTATGTACACAAGGTATATAAATATATGCCAATTATGCAGTGAAATATGCGTTAAATTCAAGTGAAATTCTTGTTGAATACATTTTCTTAAGAAACTGTTGAAAGTGAAAAGTGAATGCACGAATATATATATTTGCTTGTGGCGTGTGGCATGCGGCATGCGGCATGTGCTGCTGCGACGTCAAGGGGCTCTAATAGCTGCTTCAGCGTTAAGCCACATAAATAAATAAGACAGCTCAGACACATTGAGACACACACACGAAGCAGAAGATGCACGAAGAAGACATTGAGATATTGAGACATGGCGACACTGTGAAGAGACACGTGACACCCATTTAAAATCGGAGCTTAGTATTGTGCATAAGTGAGGTAGCAAAAGGACGCTGTCATTAATGTGCTTGGCATCGTGGCATCGTCGCACAGGCAAAAGGCAGGTGGTGGCTAAGTAAGTAAGTAGCGATGTGCCCTCTCAAGTACTTCAATTAATTAATTGCAATTTGCAAAGGCGAAGTGTGTCGATAGCTCATTGCCAGCTGCGAGGATGAAGAGCGCAACGTGAGGTCATAAAGTGCGTTTAGTGTGCGCCGCTATTCGCATTAACCCTTCAAACCATTCAGAGCACAGCTGCAGTAGCTATAGAAATACGGCAGCCACAGCCAGTAACCATTCTTTGAATGGACAAGACAAGATGCCAAGGCTCGTTGCAAACGTTGCTGCGTTGCTACGTTGCTACGTTGCATCGTTTGGCTTGTGGCAATATTCTGTGTAGCATCTCTGCGCACACAACATGGCGTATGCTTGATATACGCTGCTGTTGACGTGTTATTAACACGGCCAACCACACAAATGCATCAACAGCAGACACTGCCAACCACACAGCAACCTAGCCAGGCAGCCAGGTAGGTAGGCAACTCAGGTGTTGTCGTCGCTGCTCTCTTGAAATGTGCGCGTCAAGGCGTGGCAGCCAGCGGAGAACTGTGAAGCTGAGCCAAGCATAAATAAATGATGATGCTTCGGATAAGATTCAACATCACGCACGGACTGATTGCCAGACAGCTGAAGTACATGAAGATGAACGACAGACCACAGCACACACACAAACACACACCACACTCACACACACAGCTAAGATAAGCGTTAAACTTTGAATTGGGCGCTCATTAGGCGAACTCAGCTGTATCCCATGGCTGCTAAAGACCACTTCCACTTTAACAATTATACTTTATAGTGATTAAGTAACAAGCAAGTAAAAAAGACTTTTGACTTAAACAGATCCTGCAAAAGTCTTTTGATATTTATGTATATATATATATATACAAGAAATTAAACTTTTTAAAAATACACTTAAGTATTGCACAGAGTAAAATATATATTTTTAGTTCCATTTTGAAGTTAGAGCCACGATTTTTGGTACATACAATAATTACTACAGTATTATCAAATATAGTACTTTATTAATATACCAAATAGAACTATAGTATATTTTGCATATAGTACTATATTAATCTACCAAATTAAGCTATAGTGTATTTTGAATGTAGTACTATATTAATATACCAAATTAAGCTATAGTATATTTTAAATGTAGCCTCTAGTATATTTTAGATTATTTGTGGTATTATTATTATAAATATAACAAACGCAAAGTGAATATTATATAAAATTAAGGACGCACTGTAAGTCAGTATTCGTACAATTTCTACAATTGATTGATTGATCAGAGATATCGACTTCTGTTTTTTACAACTTTTATATCTCGACAAACTTAAAACAATTTTTTCCTATATATAATATTATTTTTAAAGACTCTTTAAAAGCCGAAATATATCTCTGTGCTATATTTAAATTTATGTAATTGCCCCATATAAATGCAAGTAAATTTGCGTGTAAATTTATATTTATGTACGCTCGTAAATTGCAGCAAATATGCAGAAAATCAGCAGCGATGGCTGCGACTGACTACAGCGACACAAAGTGCAAAGGACCATAAAATTCGAGTCTAATTACCGCAAATCGCCCGCAACTAATTTAATAATAATAACAACAACAACAAAAACATCAGCATGAACAAACAAGAGAGCTAAAGTCTGCAGCTGCATAAACTGCCTTCAATGGCCATTAAAAACCACGACCTGCTGTCCTTTTAAGTGTATACATATATATATTTGTGTGCCAAATTGACGTAGCAGCCAAAGTTTAACAGCCCTCTACAATAGCAACAATCAGCAAAGGACATCATAAAGCAGTAGCAGTAACTGTAGGAGGTTAACTTTCGATGGGGAAGCAGAGGAGGAAGTGGCAAAAACGAGAGTTTCACCTCGAGCCGCAGATGGCATAAAACAATTGAAAGTATGGCATGGTGTATGATGCGCGCGGACCAGGTCATAAAAACTAAGTGACACTCAAACTGAGAAGGGAACCGAGGGCAAAGCGAAATCAGTCTTTGTCGGCGACTGTGATTAATTGCCGTACGCTGGAGTCATGCCAGCCGCGACCTTAACAGTATCATTAAAAGTTTCTCACTCGCCGCCACTCGGATGTCAACGTCATCTTCATCTTCATTTTGGGCTTATGATAATAATTGGGCAGTCGACTTCGACTATGACTATGGATGGCAGCGTGCTGTCAATATGGGCCTCAACCTGTCAAATTTGCAGTCCAGAGTTCAACGCGCAGAAGGCGTGTCAGAAGTTAGTTGTGTTGGCCTTCCAAACGTTACCAAATTTTTGTTGCTGGTCTCGGAAAATTGATGGTGCTTTCTTTTCTTTTTTTTTTTTGGTAGCTCATGAATACGTCAAAAACAAATACGCATGAAATGGGCACTTGATTATATTAGATTGTTGAGAGTTGTCCACTGACGAAGGCCAACAAAATTCAACAGCTAAAAGTTTAATGAAATTTGAACATAAAACTGACAGCCATGATGCATGCTTTTGGGCAAGTTTTGTGCTCATTTAAATATTGTGTTGGATTTGACGGGCAACACGTGCATGAGATAAAGGTGCGAAAGTACAAATAAAACTTTTCAGAAAATCTAAATATGATTATTGTCCAAGGGTGCAAATCAAAGTTACCTTAATAGAATATGTGAATATGTAAGTCAAACCCATGTTTGAATTTTGTCCGTCTTAACTTGACTTTTTACCAGCAAATTTGTTTATTAGCCGCTTTACATTATTTACTGCATGTTGTTTTTTTAATTTAAGAGGCGACAGCCACTATATGTCAATGCATATTCTCAATAAAATATTGTATATTTTTTTTTTGCTGCTCAATAATTTACATAGAAGCAATTCATTACACTTGCTTTGAAGCCAACCAAAAAAAAAAAGGATGCTGAATAAATACATGTCAAAAATCGCGTAATAAATCACAGCAGCCTAAGAGAGACAAAGCGTAGAGAGAGAGAGCGAAAGTACTGCCAACTTGGCTAGCCAGAGAGCATAATTTATTTTCTAAGCCCCCCCATTTGAAGTATTGTTCTTGTAGTTTACTCGGTTTGCTTTTTTACTGGTCTTTTAAAGCATATTGCAGCACAAATTTGAAGCTTATTATAAGTTTGCTATTTTTTTTTATGCGATTGTTTCGATCTGTTTTTGCGCTTGATTAAATTTCAAACTCAAGTTTTCAAAGCTTCATTAATCATTTTGTTTTTGAGAGGTCTGAAGGTTTCGAAGCTTTCCCGACTTTTTGCATAGTTCGTTTTTTAGTTGAAAACTGCACGAAAAATAGCTCACATAAAAAACCGAATAAAACTGATGGAAATCTTTAGCTAAAGTACGAATATTATTTTTGTTGTTGTTGCCATTGCATTTGGCATTGCCAATAATAAAATTTACGCTGTTCACAGCATGGCAGCTGGTTCGAATTGAGTGAGAGCGAGAGAGAGTAAAAAATATTATAAGATTTCTTTCAGTGATTGCGCCGTCAGTTTGCATTTGAGTTGAGCCAAAATGTGTGCAACTTTATCCAGTGACTAAGGCCAATGAATGGCAAACTGTGAACTGTAAATCAGCACTAAATAAATTAAAGAATTATATTTTTGTATGAGTTATGGCCCAAGAAGTTGCTAACGATAACTTTCGGCGCTTTAAGATTTGTGCAATTTTTCAGATGGACAGACAAACAGAGGACCAGCGGGAGGAAGCATTTTAATTATTCCATTTTCAAGAGTTGCGCCTTAAGAAATGCTGGAGAAAAAGCCACGTGACGATGACTAAATGAAAGTGGTAAATGTTCGTTTTGGCCACGTTCGCGAGTACAAAGGCCTTCATTTATTCATCATCAAAATGGAGCTAAGACAAAGCTTGGCTGCTGCTGCTTCTGCTGCTTCTGCTGCTCGAGAGTTATTTGTAGCTCTCTCTTAGATGCAAGGGATTCAGACAACCGACCGCAGTAACCAACAACGCTGGCGACCACAATGCTACACAGTCGTCGGCCAACGGGGCGGATGAGCGTGGCTTGTTCATTTAGCAGTCAAACGGAGCGTCGACAAACGACAAGCAGCAGAGACAGGAATGGGATGAGAAGGAGGTTGGGAATGAGGACGACAACAAGAACGCTGTCTCCGTTGGCTTTCCTGTTTCCTGGCTTGTGCAAATTTTATGGCAATATATTTTTCTGTGCTGGCCAAAACCAACCAACTTCAGCCATCATCAGTCATTTTGTCTAAAAGAATATATTGCAATTAAAAGCAGAAAATATGCTTTTTACACTGCCCAGCAGAGAGGGCGACAGAGACAGAGAGAGAGGAGAGAGAGAGAGTGAGAGCGTTGCCTTTTGCCACTGCCTCAGCAATGGACTTCCTTCCTCTTCATCTCCTTGCTCACTTTCGTTGGCTTTATTTATGAGACGCAACACTTGCGTTTTGGGGCAACGCCCACTGCATTTTGGCAACTGCAAAAACTTTTGGCTCCTTCTTTCTGGCCCCCATTCTTTTGGCTTCGGCTTCTCGGTTGTTGCTTGTTGCTGTTGATGTTTTACTACCCTCAGCAAATTAAAATTGCTTCATTCTCGAGTACAGCGCAGTGTGCAAGTCATGCCTTCTTGTTACGATGTTGGCGGCAAAGGGATGTGGAAATTTAATGCTCGACACTTAATAAATTGTCTGAGGGTAGATAGGCTGTAATGAAATGGCCAAGCCAAGCAAAGCCAAGGCATGACCAAGGGCCAGCTGGGCTGTCCATTCATTGCACTCTAGATGGAAGATGAAGACAAGACCGAAAAATAATGTCTTTACAAAAAACCAGGCATTAAAAATGCTGCTGAAATCGTCCATTAATAAGTGTTTAAATCCACTTAGCTTGCGTTTAATGCATGCAGATTATCAAAAACCACAAATGTGACAGCAAGCAGCTGAATTTTTCATTCGAAAAGTTTTCTTTCTTTTTGTTGAAAGTCACCTGAGCCACAAGCTACAACACGGAAATGAGAGAACTTTACAACACAACACTCTTTGTCGGCTCTTGGAAAGCATGTAAAGTAAAGTATAATCCGCAGCGAACAAAGAAATGCCAGTGAAATTTCATATATAAATTTGCCGAGTTATTCCCGAAATTTTTGGAGAGGCTTCCAAGTAGCTTGGGCACAAAGAACGCCGCACGACTCGCTCTGGTTTGTGTCATTTGTCCCCTTTTCACACACACAAAACACAAAACAATGAATGTCATCAGGACGGCATTGAGTTTTCATAAGACTCGCCCACGTACGCTGAATTTATGATGAGTTTTCAAGTCGCTGACGTTCGTTATAACATATATTTATATGTTTGGTATATGTTCATATAAATACACATATATATTCCATTATATACTTTTACTTAGAGCACAACGCAACCCTTTTCGATGGGGAGATGAGGGCGTTATTTTTATTTAGCTTCGCTCCAACTGTCGACTGTCAACTGGGCGACTGCCAGTGACATTTTCAGCGGCTTTATGAAGCGTGCAAAATTGTTGTAGTCAACTAAAAAAAAAAAAAAAAATGAAAGAAATTTCACTTTAATAGAAAAACGAAATTTATGCGCACAACCGAAAAAAACACTTTTTTAATGAGCAGTACGACATTGATAGTTACAACAGCAGCAGAGCAAGAAAAACGAAACTTTTTATTTATGCATATTGAACGATAAAAACATTCGAGCTATTAAAATCCATCATAGAAAATTATTGAACAGATATCCGAAAGTTTCTTAATGGTTTCGCATGGCAAAGTTTTCGTTAGCTCTAAACGCAAGCAACTTAAAGCTCAAAGCATAAAGCATAAGCAACCTACATATGCCCCAAAGCGCAAATATCAATCATACGCCGCGTGCGCTGTTTACTTTAAGACCCTCAAAACAATTTCGCTGAAATAGCATTACCCCTTAAAGCTCTAGTGAACACATGTAGCACTTATGGCTTCTTTTTTTGGCTGGCATGCGAAGTAAACCTTTCACACTCGACTTTAAAGACACGACTGACATATGGATAAATCCTCGAGTGTGTGTGTGAAATGTGGGGAAAGCGACAGCTAAACAAATCACATCAGAGCAAATAAAATCCTAGCCAAAGCAGCACAAAAGATCTAGGAAAACACAGACGCACACTTTCGGTGATGGAGTCAACCCCGTTTTGCCGTTAAGTAATTCCATATTTTATTTCGCTTTGACCAAGAGTTGAGATACGGCCTAGTCTATACAATATGGCAAGGCAAGGCCAAGACAAAAAGTAGAAAAGAAAAGGATTTGAAAAAGGGTCTACTACTCGAACTTGGACTTGTAGTCCAAAGTAGTCGCATTTGTTTGCGCATTTGCACGTAGAGCTGGTGGCCAGGTAGCTCCACACTCACACACAAATAATAAGAAGAAAAAAGAGAGCGAGAACAAGCAAAAAGAAACTTATTTAAAGGGATTGCAATAAAGTGCCTGGCACATTGGGATTTGTCCCTTACGCTTTGCTATTTTTACCTGCAAATATTTGGAGCATTCACATTCGCATTCACATTCACATTCCCATACATACACATGGCACTCCCAAATGAAAGGATTCTTTTTTCGCCACATGCCAATGATGGGCCTCTGATGTGGGCCTCGTGCCACGTCTCCAGTCTCCTGTCTCGTGTCTCTTGTCTCGACGAGCGCTCGTTTTATGTGCAATTCCCTCAAGTGCTTTATTTGGCAAGCATTTCAGTTGGCCGCCTCGTTTGTTAACTCTTTTGGTTTCTCTGTTTTGCTTTGCTTTGCTTTTTTTTGCGTATTCCATTTTTTAGCTTGTTTTTTTTTAGGATGGGGTCATTTTTTTAAACTGTTGCATATAATTTATTGTAACTAAAAGTTTTTCTCTAAAGGCTGCCGGCCTGATCTTCTTTTCTTTTTTTTTTTTTTGTTGCTCTCTTGTGTACAATTTTATAGAGCGTTCGTGTCTCACTGTGTGTTGTGTGTGTGTATGTGTTTATGTTTATGTGTGTGCGCCCGATTCGACATTTTACTTTGGCAAACTTTCAACTGTCAGCGTGGACTTTGGCAGGGATTAAAATTGACATTAAGCTCAAGATTAGTAGTTGACTTGCTTTTGACTTTTGTGCACAACCCTTCGACACGCATTTCCTGCAGCTTTTACAGTCTTTCTTTCTTACAAATCTCGGAATTGTGGTTAAGTCCTTTTTGAATTGCCACTTGTGTTTTATATTATTAACTATAAGTCAGTTTTGCTTCCAATAAATATGTTCACTTTTAAATCGAATTTCAAATGTAAAGCTCTTCTAATCACTGAAGGTGTAATGTATAAAATTTGTCTGCTTTCTAATGCAGTAATAATTGCATTTTTAATACTTAATGAGAAAAACGCATGAGAGTAAGAGTACTTATTTGCTTCATTTCTTTGACTAAACTAATTGAATTATCAAAGCAAATACTTCAATTGTAAAGACGGCATTACAAATTCCATACGCCGCTCGATTAAAAATGCACTTTGAGTTCTAGATGGATACCATTAAATGAAAGTAAGATATATAAAGTAAAATATATCTTTACTGCATCAGAATAATAATATACTTTGCAAAAATTTAACTATTTAAGGTATAAAAAGCTAATTTAATGAAAATCATATATATTCCTTGTAATTATAATATTATGATTTATTAAAAATTACCTTTTGAAATTAAGGTTCAGTATACACTTTATTACAAACCTAATAAAACGAAATCGAAAGGCAACAGACTCTAAGGCTCTCCTTCCCATTCAACGACTTGACAAAGTTAATAGGAAGGGAAGGCAACCTCAATAGAGAAATGTTGACATTAATTAAAATGTCATTTAAATGAAATATAACATCGCTGGCTACAACACTGAAAAATGCGCTTCTATTACGGTCGACACCCGTGAAAGGGACACAATAAACAACAGGCAAAGGGAGTCGCCTCAAGAGGGCAACCTTCGAGTGTGGTAGGCAGCGTCAGCAGCAGCAGAAAAAGAAAACCCCAAACACAAAGCAGACAACAGCCTGAATGTCTCATGCTCTGAATCTCTTGCTCACTCTCTTAACGCCCAACAATGGCAAAGAGATTGAAGTGCCACAACGGTTTCGTCTCAGACCCTTCGACTGACTTTCTTGAGGGAGACGGGCGGGGTTCGGACTTTTTTGCCCACACGCACAATGCATGGGAGCAAAACGCTCCATTAGGGTAATGAACAAGTTAACAGGCGCATATTTCTCATTTTTATTGCTCTGGCCCTGGACGTGGGATTCGGCTCGAGGGTTCTTGTTGCGTTTAAATTTTTAATTTCAATTGCATGCGCAAATTAAGTGGCACGCCTCTGTCGATCAGTTTTGTGTGCTCTTCGTTCGTTACTGTGAAGTGCTTGGCAAATACGCTCAATATGGAAAGTTGTCAGCGACAAACAGCGCCAAAGTAATTATAAACAAATTGAGCAAATTGAACGGAGGCTGCCCAAATAAATTGCAAATAAATAAACAACAATTGGTAGAAAGTCAACGACATTGCCAAAAAAAAAAGAAGAAAATTCGTCTATATATTTGCCAAACGAACCGCACAATATTGTTTCCCAATTTTTAGCTTGGAACTTTGTAGTGATACCCTGTAAACCCCATAAAAATTAGCTTGATAATTACATATATCAATATTTTTTTAATTTTGTATAACAATGAAATATGCAATTAAAATACAAATTTAAATCACATTTTAAAGCTGTGAACGAATAAAAAATACTTTGCGTATACGTAATGTGTAATATGGAACTGATGATTTCATTCTCTGGCTGATGTCAACTTGTGTAAAGTTTTCACTGTAAACGCTTATCAAAATTCTTGCATTCTTCTATATAATGTTGAATACGTATACTTAATGTATACTTTATACCTAATTAAAATAACGTATACGCAATTATTTTCCTCTTTCATTAGCAAGTTCCGAATTAGAATTCAATGGAAAATATTTTTTGCTAAAACTGATCAAAATATTTGTATGATTTCAAAAATTTTAATATGCGTATATCAGTACAAAAATAAGCATACGTAATGGAAATAACGTATACGCATTTCTTTTCTCATTTATTAGCTTGTCATAGAAAGTTCCGAAAATTCTATATATGACAATTCGAAAAATCTTATCAACAATTTTGTCTTTTATTTATTATTAATTGGTATATTTCAGTATAAAAATACGTATACGTTTTTTTTTCATATTTCTATCCATTAAGACACTGACTTGGACAGCACAGATTATAAAAGTGTGTCAGCTCCATAAATTATACAAGATAAAACATACTATATATGAAGGACACACCTCAACTATTTATGGTTATTAGAATATCAAACATAATAGTATACAATTTGTTTATTTGCCCCCCGAATAAAAGAGAGTGTCTTGCAGTTCAAAATCATTTGTTGTGTATAGCAACAATTTTCGCCATTATTCCGATCGACTGGCCAAATAGCTAGCTAGGCCATTAAGTCGTGGTCATGGTTGGAGTCTTTGTCCTTGTTTGTGGTTGCAGACAAAGTCGACGCGACGCCGACTCATTTGCAAATGGCCAACAGAATGTGAGAAGCAGAAAACTGACAGTGAGTAGGCAAAATGTTGGCAGTGCTTGAAATTGGCTGTTTAACTTGCTTGCTTGTCGCTCGCTTGTCTTGGGTTCTGCTTGAACATCTAGTTCTGTTTTGTAAGCTGCTCTCCAGCAAGCTGATTCAGCACAATAAGATTAATGATTTCTCATAGGGCTGTCGCCCGATTTGTTTTTGGCATTGGCTTCGGAGATGCTTTCTTCTTTCGTTCTATGCTAAAAACTTAGCCGGCATTCACTTTGTTTTTTGGCTGTCTGACTTTTAGCCAATAAAATGAAATTAAATAAATTTTTGAAGCAAATCTTATTTGTTTATTGTCAGCTTTGAGTTGCCTTTCTATTCGCTTTGTCTTTCACTCTTGTTTGTCGTAGTACTTGTCATCATCTGCTTCTCAGTCGACTGTCGACTGTCGATAATTCTTTTATTTTGTTTCATATTGGCTTTGGCCATCGTCTTATTTATGTCAATTTTGCTTGCGAACATTTTCTAAGCCATTTGCTCTTGGACTTTATGTTTATTTTACTTTCCTTTCCCTTTTGTCGTTTCGTTTTGCAATATTCCAAAGTGGATGATGATTACAAAGTTTTGCGCGCTTCAAAAACACAACCAGGCGACAGTAAATGCTATCATAAGCTGCTGCGAAAAATTGTGGATAATATTTTAATGTGCGGCAAACCTTTTGTGCAATTCAATTTTTTCCCCTAACAGCAAAAAAATGTTGTATATTAAATTTAGTTTACAAACCATTGAAAAAGAATTCGCATTGAGTATTTTAGCAATGCGCTTTGTACATAGATTAAATGTCGAAATTCTGAAGAGAGTCAAATAGTGAATTTATTGTTTTAGAACGAGAAGCTCTTCTGGTTTTTTGTTGAACGTGTCAAATCCCTCGACACAGCGCAGTGCAATACTTCATCATGGCAACCAGCACATAAAACACTTAAAAATTCGTCGACTCTACAAAATCCTTTGGCATATTTTAGGAACATGTTCGAGCACCAACAATTCACGCAATTATAACAAACCGTAAAAAAACAAACGGATATAAAAAACCAATAAAAAAAATATACACGCTATTGGAGAATGGGCCACAAAGGGTAGAAGAAGAAGCAGCATATCCGCATAGCAAACATTTGCGTGTTGTTTGAAAGTGAAAAATATATATCGAAGACTGAAATGAAAAGCGTCAAAAATACAAACAATACACACGAGCTGTGTGAGGTGTTTTTAAATGAAAAATAAAAATGAATGAACTGAAATCAAGCATACGCAGCGTGGGCAGCGAAAGCGCGCGCTTGACGAGCGCTTTGGGTGCCCAAAGGGCAATGTGAGTTGTTATGCAAATGCCAATGCTGAAGTAAGCAAATATTTAAGCAGACCTACAGCAGCAACAACAAAAACCACAACAACACCAACTACATCATGAACAACATCAACAATTGGAATTCTTGTGGCCCTTTGGTGTAACTCGAATTGCATGCAAATGTATGCACATAACAACAGCAGGCACAACAACCTCCCTCCCTCTCCTCCTCACCCAAGCCCCTTTGCTTGTCCTTTTCTGTCCACAACACAAGCTGGGCCACAGCTGACACCAAGGCTCAGTGACTTTTAAGCCAAATGCCAAATATTTATGTAGACAAATGAGCGTTGCTTTAAAATGAAAATGAAAATGAAAATCGGGTTGGGCAATTGACACAAACACGTTTTTAATTTGCAATATCATTCTGTAAGTGAGTGTGTTTGTATGTGTGCTTGATGGTGTGGAGGCTATAAATCTGTCAAGTCAAATGCATGCACTTCTTACGTTTTCTTTTTTACTTTACGCTGTCTTCGCTTCACTTTTGCCAAAGAGAAACGAAGAGAGAGAGAGAGCGAGAGGAAGACAGCTGGCGTGTGTTGGCCATGCCAGCCAAGTTCTGGCCAGAAAACCGCAAACCCGAAGCTCAGTGCTTGGTCGGTGGTAATACAAACGACAATTACAGCTTGCCTTCAAATAAACGTACAAACAGACGGACCGCAATTTGATGGCTCCCAGCGAGTGAAGCAGACACACATTAAGGGGCCTGAAGACAGCAAATCGGAGAACGAGAGAGACCATAAAAGAGCAAATCTGTGCGGTTAAACGCAAGTGTCAGCTGTCATTTTAGTGTGGAGAATGCAAAAAGAAACCAAAAAAAAAAAAAAAAGAAGCAAAAAATAAAGAAATGGGACGAACGAGAGAAGAATATGCAGAGGCAATAATTCTTTAGCAGCAAGTGTAACAAGAAAGTAAGGGCAATGGCAACCAGACGTAATGAAAAGTGCACAAAAAACTATAAAGACTGAGGAACGAGAGCGAGATATAGCAACAGGAAGAGAGAGACGGCATGCTAAACTAACTGTCACTGCAAGGCAAAATTGTGCAAGATGTCAGCATATGTGCGGCATTGAAATAAAACAAAAAAACGCAAAAGCTACAAAAACTTGCATGCGATATGCATGTATTTGCAAGCTGAGACAGGGAATTAAGCCAAAAGCGAGACCGAGAGAGAGAGGAGAAACGAGTGGATTAGATTTCCATATGGCAAAGAGATAGATGACAGTTTTCTGTCTTTTCTTTATGCAGAAGCCACCTTAGATTAGGCAAAGCGGTTAAAAGGCACAAACTAAAACCTTCCCAAAAACACACACAGAGAAAATCTCAGAAAGCTGCAAAAGTTTGTGTCATCGAGTTGAGTGTCTTTTAACTAGATTGCGTGTATGGCTTGTGAAAATCGACAAGCAGCTCATAAAATGCACGCAACAAGGAACTACGACGACAGCAACTGGAACTGAAACTACAGCTTAATAGGACTTTAAGCACACCCTGTTAATTGATGCATCGCTTGCCAAGAGAGAGAGAGAGAGAAAATCCACTTCAGATTCAGAACTGAAAGTTTGCGACAATAGCTGCAGATGCTTTCACCCAAACTGACCGATTCCGATGGCCTGGCTGACTGGTCATAATGCCTGCAAATCGCCTGATTATGTGCTGTTGTCATAAATTGCAGAAGATTGCTGCTGTAGCTGCTGTTGAAGTTGCTAGTGCTGATGTTGCTACTGCTGCTGCTGCTGCTGCTGCTGTTAGCTCGGCCATCAACAGCAAGTGCTTCCATCAAGCAAGCAGAGGCAGATGTCGTGTCGAGTTCGCCATGTTGCTCTCTGCAAGGATTTGCATAGCATTGCAGTTTTGTCTAGTAGTTTAGCTTTTGTTTTTGCTTTACACATTTTTCTTGTGCTACGCGCCAAAGGACCTGCTGTGAGTTTGGCGCCGCACCGACAGGATATATCCTGCCTTCCATTCCCTTCTGGGATTGTGTATATACTAAAATCATAGTCATGTCCATGAATATCCCTAACTGATTACATGCAACGAAGCTTATAAAAACAAGGACAACAGCGACAACAATGAAAACAGCTGTGCTCAATGCTACAAGCTAATATCCTTGCTGTTGCCAATTGCAAATAGTTGGCAAAGGACCGCAGGAAATCAACAGCTTGACACTGTTTAACTGCAATATTATTCAATAAAATAAAATAAAAACAAATTATTATGCAAAAATTAGCTTCCTTTAACCCAAATAGCGCAACAGTTTTTCCGCTTAAATAAATCAAAAGCATAAGCAAATAAATGTAAATTTATGTTGCAATTTTTCTGGCGTATTTTCTTTCCATATTAATATCAAAACATTAAAGAGTATTGTTAGTAAAAAACACATTTCCTACATAATAGATAAGCCAGAGGTCGCTAAATTCAAACTTTAATGGGCAATTTATTATTTAAATGAAAGGCGCAATCATTGCAATTTATTACACTAAATGTTTTCAGCCCTTTTTTGTTGCGAAAGTATATCTCATCGTGCCACTTTGATTTAACTTTAAATTATGGCTAAAAACAAGTCATAAATTCGCTTTGAAGCATTGGCAAACAGTAACACCAAATAATAAATTACTGAAATACCCATTTGGTGGCTAATCAAATATTAAATAAATCAAATAGCATATAAAATAATACAAAGTATTTGTTTAACTGCAAACAGTAATCAATAAGCGAGAAAAAAACCATCAAAAATGATTTAATTTAATAAATAATAATAATTTTTCAAATTGACTTACAGCATACAACAGTAGTGTCATTGGTAGTTGGTAAATGTTTACCTAAATTATTTGTCTGCAAAACAAATAGAAAATAAATAAATTAATTAAAATAATTCCAATAGAAATACATATTAAAAATCAAATACATCGAAATTTAAATGGCATCAAATTAAATGATTATATGCAGCTTTTTTTAACACAAAAATAAATACATAAATTCATAAATCATTCAAGCTTTAAATAAGTATTTCATATACTATAAAAAGAGCATATTTTTAAACTAAAAAATAAAAATAAAACAAAAAATTTAAATAGCTTTAAATTGGATGCTGCTTTTCTATAAAAATAAGTAAGAAAGCGACGAAGTGTGTTGGACTGTGAGATATCCGCTACCCATTTTCAACAAGAGATAAACAGGGCAATATTCTGTTTAAAATATACCAAATTAATATGCAACAAAAATACAAAAAATAAACCGAATATCACGCAATACAAAATATGCCAATTGTCAGCCAATCTTTCTCTCTCTATCTCTCATAGGTGTTCATATGGACAGATGGACAGACGAACATAAAGAGACTGATATGTCTATATCCTCTCAGCTGTTCATGTTGATGAAGAATATATTTATGTTACATGTATAGTGTATGAGATGCCTTCTTCTATCTGTCACATATATAAATTTCATGCAGGCACAAAGTAATAACATCGCTTTACTCTTGGGGTAGCGGTTATTAATACTCATTTTAAATAACTTTTCTTTGATATCACTTTTCAATAATAAAGACGTATACAAATATTGAAATAATATTAATAAAATGTCACTTATATGCGTCTTCAATTGCTTTAAACTAGATGTTGATATATATATTTAATTTTTGAAAATAAAAATATATGTATATGAGCTATTTTATCTGCGCGTGGCAACTTGCTGACATGCCATATGCCACATGCCACTGATAGGCAGGAAAGTAAAGACGTCGGCGGCGGCAGCTGCAGCGCCTCTTCAGCAATCACTTGGCCGCAATTACGCGCTGTTAATGAACGCCAATTGGGCGACCACAACAAGTTGAAAATTATGCTACCCATAATGGCCCCGAGTGGAGTTGATTGTGTGGTATTGCTATGGTTCGAATTGGGGCCGAATTGCTGCCGGCTTACTGCCAGTGACAGGTGGCCCTCCATTTAAAATGTTTACCCAATGTTCTGGTGTGTGTATGTGAGTATGTCTGTCGCTTTGACGCCGAATGTGGCAGTTGCAAGGTCCATAATGCAGCCAATTAATTATTTGCCTTAACGCACGCCGCGGGTGTGCTGACTGACAGCTGCTCGTATTATTATTATTCTACCCACCCGCCAAGAGAGTCGAGGACAGCAGCGATCTGACAGATATTGTGTGAAAATAAGGAAGCACAGTGAGTGTTGTCTGCAGCATTGCGTGATTTATATTTTAATAAGGATTGCTTTCATTATGCATTTTTCGCCATTTTTTCCCCTCCACCCCTCTCACGATGCGACGGTAACGCAGAGAGTAATTGTAATTTCTGTTGTTTAAAAATTTATGACCATCAATGCGCCGGAAGCGCAAGCGACACCGACCGGCAACAGTACAACAGGATGCTGCAGAGTAACTGCATACAACTCCAACTCCAACTCCAACTTCAAACTGCATGTAAGTGGGTGCGAAAGCAGAGTAAAAATAATTGCATTTTCCTTCCTCCTTCCACTTTCCTCACTGCTGCAATGCTGCAGGGCAACGGCAGAATGTGAAAATTGAAATTCCATATGGGTAAAACGTAGATAAAAACTCTGTATGCAGGTATTAATTAAGCTACGGGCGGGGAAAACGTGGCCAAGCCTCTTAGTTAAGGTCTCACAAAATGCAGTCGAACAACTTATATATTATATATATATATTACATATAGATGGCAACTGGCCAAACGAAGTGAAGTCAGTACTTATTATTAGATGGGTAAGCTGATTTACTTCACAGGATAAGCCCTGAGCTGTTAACATCATTAGATGCTACCTCCTACGACAGACGACGGTGTCGTGGCAAACTTTCTCTTGGGTAAAATCAAAATAAATAAAATCGCATAATAAAAATTGAAGTGGGGAAAACTTTGAGACGTGCTAACTGCGTCTTTGCTGCCAACTTCTAAGCGCAGACAACAACAACAATGACAGAAGAAGAAAAAAAACAGAATACCAGCAGAGAAATCGGAAAGTTGTTTGCTGATGCCAAAAAGGTATAAGCAGAAATAGAAAATCAAAGGTAATGGCAATAATAACGACAACAAACAACAACAAACTGTGTCAGTTAACTACCTGCGACATCTGCGACGACGAAGACGACGTCCAAGTCAATAAATTGACAGCCAGAGTCAAGTCTCTACGCTAAAGCGTACAATTACTTGGGGATTATCAGCAAATTTCGATGGTTGTCCTGGGAACAACTTCCATCTCCAACGTTCTTCTATGCTCGAGTTTTTGCCTTCTTACGCTGCACAGCTATCAACTTATAATTATGTCTGGCATAACGCGGAGTGAGTGAGCAACTGATTGAGTTCGTAGTTTAAGAAAAGTCAACAAGATACTGAATGTAGGTCAGCTGAAAATTACGCTTGCTTAGCTTCATAATTTAGTTATTGCAAAATTGCTTTATTTTCATTACATTTTTGCAACTCACAATTTTTCCATTAAAACTGTATTAAATTAAGTAGAAAATTGTACACAAATAAATTATATTAATTTAGTACAAAAATATCAATAAATTCCTTAACGAAATTCTGATTGAACTTGAATTACATTTCATTTTTTTGATAATAATACATTTTAGTCTCTACATCAGTGATGATAAATCATTATTTTGAAAAATGAATATCTTGCTATAGAAAACTGAAATAAATTCCTAATTATGAATTTCACATTTCTAATATAATACACAGTTCGCTACTAACATCATGTTATTTTATACACTGAAAAGATACTAGATTACACTTGCAATCAGCGCATTTCAAGCATAGCCGAATAATTATCGCCAACAATGTGCAACAAATTTCGCTTCATAGAACAAAAGTTTATTCAACTGAAAATTGTTAGCTGACGAACTGAATTTATATCTCTTGCCCGTTGGCGAAGTATTATCTTGTCATGCATTAATCCCAAAGATAAATAATATTTTAATTTCTAGTTTTTGCCATGATTTCCGACGGTAATTCAATTATAACGCAAATACACATAAAACTACATACTTCGCATTTTGCATGGTAAGCTGACTAAATCAAACAATGTCTCTCGGGTCTCAGTTCGCCAGGATCTTCAGGTCTTTCTCTCTCTCTCTCTATGTGTGTCTGACTGGCTTAACCACGAAGCAAAACAACGAAACTCGTTACACTTTTGCCCCATTGCCATGGCCATTGCAATGGCATTTGCTCGTCGCTGCAGTTCCAGTGGAAGTCGGGAGTCTACTTTTCTACTTTTCCTGGGCTATTTGCACTCTCTTTATCTTGGGCATGACATGATTTATATGCAGCTTGTTTTATCTGCACACTGCACACTGCACACAGCAGCAACTGAACCGGAGAGTTTTCTATATAGGTTTCATATAGTTTGGCTTTGCTTTGATTTAGTTCAGGCCAAAATCTCAGCTGACTATTATTATTTAAAATATTCACAAACGAAGACTATAATATTTTGTATATTTTTGACTGCCAGAGGGATGCATAAAATGTTTTTCCATTTTTATGCAGTTCGACCTCAAAGCACAAATGCCATAAGCAATTGTAAAGCTCAGTGTCGCAACGCAGGTAGTGGAATGTTTTTTTTTTTCGCTGTTTTGGAGGCAGCGAAAACTTTTTGTTAATGTGTTGAGCAAAGTCACATGAAATTTGCGGGTCCACGTGCGCGACAAGAGCGTGAAAAGCGTTGCATGCAGTTTTCTATTTTTTATTCGGGGATGGGTGGGAATATCCTGCCATAACTTTTGCTCACGGCCCCTGACAAACATGTAACAAGGGGGTGGCAGCAAACAAGCTTACGCCGAAAAATAAGGCGGGCAAAAAATTGCACGCGTTGCACGGGGAACAACTGTGCACACACTTTTGAGATTTGGCTTGTGGCATGTGGCATATGGATAAACTTTATGGCACAGCGCTGTAGCTGCGCCAGTAAGAAGTAGCTAGTTGTGGCGTGTGAGTTGGAGTTTCGCTTGTGGCACTAATCCATTTGCTTGCCCCTCACGCATTAAACGCATTAAGTTTTCGCTTGCGAGTTTGCTTTTTAATTGAATTGTATGGGCGGGTGGCGCAAGAGGCGTGGCACAGCGCACTCCAGCCAGCTCAACCATCTCTTTGTTTACACTTGAAACTAAACTGCAATGTCGCCATCATGTGGAAAAATCTAATTACTTGGCTGCTGTTTAACTAACTAGCAAGCGAACGAGAACGAGAGACGCCTTCGAGCAGCTGTGTCTTATTCTCTGTGTCTCCTCTGTGTTTGTGCGCTGGCTTTAACGACTATGCTCTTCAGTGCCAAACGTGGCGTATGCGTAATATTTGCGCATTTGCGCATCACGTATACGTAGCGTTGCTTACACCCAGCTCTTAGCTCTTAGCTAGCTGCCACTTTTGTTACTCCGCGCATTCCACATCCCTGGTGCGACATTAAGTGCTTATAATTTGAACAGAAATGCGCGTAACTTATGATGTTTACACATGACTTACAAATTGTTTACGTCGTTTGGTTTCCACTTAGACCCCTGCCACTCTATGCCGCACTGTAACGATCCAGATGCAGATACACAGAGACAGTCAACCGCATAAACCGCTGTGCAGCAGCTGTTGGTGGAAAGTCGGCCAGGCAAACGAGATGCGGGGGATTTGCTTAGCTCTACCCTCGGCCATATTTGTCAAGCACTCCAAGCCTCGTTGGCATTTTGTGGCGCTCTGGCTAAGCTGGCCAAAGAATTTACTTAACTGAGCACGCACAGCTGCAAACTGCACAATAAACATAAACCAAACTAGAAAACACTTCCCCTACATATTTATATTTGAATGCGGAGTGCAGTGGGAAAAAGAGGCAATGCGAATATATCGCACATAAACATAAGCATAAATAAAATATTTCATTTCGCAGAGAGCCCGTAATAAATCAATGTCAATCAATGCCGGAGTGCGATGGAAAATTGAGTTGGCAATCGATAGCATTTCCATTTGCGCAAGAGCGTAAAACGAAGCATTTAATTTGCATTATGCAAAGCGATTGTTAGTCCATCAACCCAAATGCAGTTTCAGTTACAAGTTACGACACAGTTCGAAACGCACCAAAAATCTACCCAGCAATCCCCAAGCCCAGAAGCCAACTGCTCCAGTTACAGCAGAAAAAAAACAACGAAAACTGTGCCAGACAAAGTCAAAGCGAAGGAAGGAAAGGCAGCAAACAGCATTGAATTGAATGTTTCAGTTTTGTGTTGTGTTACTTTGTTGTCAACAAGTTGAGTGGGAGGAAATTCTTTTGAGATCAATTTCAGAAATTACAACTTCCTTCCCGTGCAATCAGGAAAGCAAGAAGAATGTAATACGCTAAGTTCTGCGTCACAACTCATGGCGGCAATTAATGTAAATGAGATAATGCGTATACATTGCGCATACGCCGCGTAAGCCAGCCAGCCGCTGACCATAGCCTGTTGCTAAGCCAATAAACCGCCGCAGGTCTAAGCTGTATGTCTCGCTGCTGCGTCATCTTACATTATATATCAAAACAATTTAAGCTTAATTTAAATTAATTACTCCCCCAGTCTAGTTCATGTTCTATCTGCCTTCGCCAGTTCTTAGCCTGCCAGCCAAAATTAATTACATGCAACAACAGCAACAACAAACTCCTCGGGGGAATGGAAGATTTAGCTGCTAGATGACATTTCCTCAAAATCCACTCACACACACAGCAAACTTTGTCAGTGAAGAAAAAAAAATAAAGAAATGGCAACAAGAACTTGGCAGATGGATGATGGAAGCGAAAAAGAGAGCTGCAGAACAGCAAAAAGTTGTCAAGTGTGCTGTTTACTTTCTGTGTCGGCTCAGTGGGTTTTTCGTCAATTTTAGATTAGAAATCAATTAATTTCTTTTTTATGCCAACACAAAAAAGAAATCAATAATGAATTATAGTCGCCGCATCACTTGAATACCCTGGGAAATAAGCAGAAAATTGCCGTAGACCTTATCAATTGCTAAACAATACTTGTAAATTGCTGCTGCCTAGACTCGTATGAACCAACTTCACAACAAGTTTTTCCCATTAACAATTTTACTGCACTCGCAGTTCACTTTATTTAAAGCACATATTTACTTAGTCAATACACAAATTTCATTAATTTACATATACTCCAAAACAATTTTCAGCTTCAATTTGTAAAGTGATTGCTTAAATTCAGTCTAAAGCCAATTTTAATACTGACTCTCTGTGATAGCTGTGTTTTGATTAATAGCGGAAAAATGTTTTTGCTGCGATTTTTTTTACACAAGTTTCATTTATCTTCAGCCAAATTGAAGTCCTGGAGCAAAGGAGTATTCCCACCTCGACTTCGCCACCAGAAACATGCCTTTTGCGCTGTTTGTTATTTCAACAGATTGTTTTCTGGCATCTAATTACGAATATAATGAATAATGAATTATTTATATAGCAAAGTTTCAAACCGAACTTGGAACATAAGGTTGCTTCGTAATTGTGTATTTTGATCAATTAAATTCAGTTTTTTGTTTTCTGTATAACATGTTGATTTGAATAGAAATTTTTCATAATTCTATCTAAACAGCATAATTGAATTAAGTAAATTTACAATTGTCGACACAGACACTTTGGCAAGTAATTTGATGTATTGTTATGCAAATGAATACAAATATATTTTATGCCTTTCATTTATGAATAATTATTACAGTTTTGCTCACCAGTAAAAGATGGGTTATTTTTTATGCCTCAGCTAATCCAAATTGTCGTTTTGTTTATGACACACGGATACACACTCAAATGCACACATGTAAACACAAATTGATATGACACTTCTTTCCATGTGATTTTTGCCTTTTTTCCACACTATTTCCTCTTTTTATTTTAATGTGTTTGGTAGCGCGGCTTAAAATGTTTTATAAGCCTAAATTATGCCAGCGAAAACCATTCTATATTTTATGGACGTTATTAATTTATAGATATATATTCTTTTTTCTTTTTCTATATTTCAAAATGTGTGCTCAATTATTGCACACACACGAGCGCACTCACACGAGCGAGAGATAAAAACACTTAGACACATTTATGCCATCGATTTATTGCAGTTTTGCCATTTGAAAATTTGGTACCAATTTTTATTTGTATTTTGCTTTCACAATAATTTCCACAATTTGCATGACGATATCGTAAAAGCTTATAAATATATGTATATATGTATATAGTATATTTATAAATTAGAGTAGATATATATTTTTAGGTCAGAACGTCAAACACTTTGATTACATTTCGATTTCGATTACGTTTCGTATTGCAATTGTTATTGCCCTAAGCCGGCACTCGTAATTCAATTTTCAATGCGCAACATCTGTTTTTTTGCTTTTTATCCTTTGTCACTTTTGATTAATTTGCTCGACACTTTTACATTTAATTTTATTTCATATATATATGTGTATTGTATTGTTGTCAGTTGAGGCTTAATTGTTTTATTAGTTGCAGATTTACGGGCTCACTTTAATGTATTAATCGAATTTAATATCGTTGACTGCATTTGATACGCTCCTTTTGCCTTTGATCTTATTGTATCGATTTTGCTCCCCCAATTTAATTGGTCGTGTCTGTTGCCCGAACTTAAGTGGAAATTTATTTTTAGCTCCCCCAAAGTGATGCCGTAGACACAATTCTAATTAGCTGCCCATTTACGGCGAAGCCTTTCAATCACCTGTGAAATTTAATGGCAAACTTTTGCAACAAGTCAAAACACTGCAAAATACACACACTGCTTTTCCATTTGACTACGTTTGACTTATAATTTAATTTGATTTGATTTTGATTTCGATTATACTCACACACACACTGCAATAACAACAACAACAATTAGTTGCGCCTCATTGAGCAAACATGCAACAATTGAATTCGTTTTACGCTGGTATTCCGTTTTCGTTATTTTTCAAATTTATTTCTGCGATTTTGCCGGTGAGTGTGCGTGGGTTAAATTTTTGCGCGTATTCACACGCGATTTCTGGCAGATCGACGACTCAAAGTTGAACCACATAGAACACGCACTCACGCACACACGCTCAATGCTTGGGACGTGGCCGGGCCTCGGGAAGGATGTGTTGTGTGTGTTGTGCACGCTAACAGCAACGCCGTTTGACTGAAGACGGATGCTGCTGTCGGCATTGCGTTTCACCATTTTTCTTGGTCAATGTTACGAACGGTACGAACGCCAGCGAGCGAGAATGTTTTTGCCCATTTTCGAATTTTTGTTTGTGGATTGCGTTTCGCACTGCGCAGGACACGCCATGCTCTCTCTCTCTCTCTCAGAACCTCTTCTTCTCTCTCTCTCAGTGTTTCTCTGTTTGTTGTTCGGCTGACACAGTTTTTTGCTTATTGTTGTAGGTTAGTGCCTTCGTTCTTAAAGTCGCCGCCGCTGATGCTGCTGCTGCTGCGGATGCTGCTGCTTCTGTTGCTGTTGCTGGTGTATTACTTAATATGCTTGGCACCTTCGACTCGGCTTTAGAGCGTGAGACTCTTCTATTGTAGTCGTCGTCGTCGTTGGTTATTTGGGATTTAGCATAGCATAAATGATTCATGTGGCGTTATTAAAGCCACATGTTTGCAGTGCACAAACCCAACTTTCCATTCACATCTTTAATTCAGCCCGCAAACCAAACACAGCCACACACCTTCCCCTTATACACACACACAAACACTTAACTAGTAGGTCAGTGTGATTTGTTCCCGGGTCCCGGCCACATTTGTCTGGTACGGTGTAATAACTTTACGAGCGACAGCTGCAAATTCATTTATGTTAATTTGCTCGGTTAGACTTCTTGGCCGCAAAAACCAGTTTCTAGTTGGAGGAAGAGCGTTAACCCCACTCACACACACACACACACACTTAGCCATACACACATTCAGGCTGAGGCCAGACCAAATGCCAGACGTATTTACAGTCACAACATCTATCAGCTCTGCACATTTGTTACATATTCTTAATGTTTGCTGTCATTGCTCTCGTTGCTATTCTCACTCCTCATTATTGTTGTTGCTGTTGACTTGTTTTATATGCTTCGCCTAAGGCTGGCTTGTTGACAGCTTACAACGAGGCGTATGCGTTATTTTAATGAGCTTTTTTCATGAAGATTAGTTTTATGATTGGGCATATTAGTCATGCGGCTCTGACCTTGCTCTCTCTTTCTCTTTCTCTGCCTTTGTCTCTCTCCTGTCTTACAATCACATGTTTAATTATGCTCTCTGATGTGCGCCCTTTCCCACAACTACTATTTATTATCACACACTGACTATGGCTGTGTGTGTGTGTGTGCTTGCCTTTCATTCATGCTTTATTAGCTAAATTTGGTTTGCAGCCAGTGCCAGCCTGATCAAGCATGCATAATGTAAATGGACAATACACTTAGGTATGCAAATATGTACACTGCAAGCTGCCTTGGCGGACACCTCTAATAATTGAACAATTTGCTTAGACGGACACATTTTCTATGATGTTGATTTTAGTATAGATTGAAAAGAACTTTTTAAAATTTGTTTCTTAAATATATAATTATATATTGTGTTAAATATTATATTTCTTATTTACTTATGTAAGTTTTAAATAATTCATGTATAATGTGCAAAAATTTTATTTTTGAAATTGTAATTCAATCAACTCAAAAACAACTTTCTAAACTTTTATACCCGCTATCCATAGACAATCTTTGACTGGCAATTTGGCATATTTTACACTCTATGGCAAATCAAATATAGCCGTACTATTATGCTTTTATTCAAAAATGGGTAACGGGTATCTCGCAGCCGAGCACATTCGACTGTAGCTTTCTAACTTGTTTCTCTTGATTCACGTTTCAAAGTTGTTTGCCTCACATTTATAATTCCTTTCACGTGTGATTATTAAATTTTAATTTTCAGCCGCATTGTCTGCATTTATTGAACTGAATATTTATTTACTAACACAATTACATAAACTTTTCAAGCTAAGTAAAGGAGAAAAAGTTCTTATAAAAACAGAGAAAACAATTGATTAAAAATATTTAAAGTTTGTGCAAATTTACTTACAGCAATAATCTACAAGAGTTATGCAATTATTTAGAAATTCGATGTTTGTGCTTACAATTTAAACCTAAGCACAGAATATTGAGCATTTGGCAATTAAATTCATTTTATTTAATTGCTCCTCAAATAATATTGCATGGCATTTGTAGTTACAATAGTTAAGCTGTTAATTGTTTGATAGATTTTATTAAAATATGAAAATTGTTTTTCTAAAATGGTATGCATATTTAATTTTGACAATAATATTAAAATAGAAATGTAAATGGTGAACAATTTGTTGTTATTACAAGCTTAATTCTAGAATCAATAATTCGTTGAACAGATTATAATAGAAATCACATAGATAAGCATTGTTTAACTACGTGAAATTTAAACTAAATAAAGTAGTAAAGAAATCATAAATTTTGATTTAAGTCTTAAAGTTACGTAATTAGAGTTTATAATTGGTTAAGAACCAAGAAGCCAAAAAACAAGAATAAAAGACAAGTTAATTTAGTAAATTAATAAATTGATTTTAAACTTTGCTTTCAAAGTGACCTGATTAAATTTAGCTTAGCAGCTACTCGACTCAAATTCGCTATAGCGGAGTAGCCTTATCATATTTAGAGTTATCAGACAGCTTGAAAGTTTCTAAGTAGCTTACTCCATAAACTATGCGCAATCTGCACTCGTTGCCCAAAATTTTGGATGGCGAAATGCAAAGCTCAGTCACAGATTTGAAGCCAAGCACTCGAGAGCACACACAGAACAGCAGAACAGCAGAAGCTGAGGCCAGACAATCTGTAACACTCAAAGTTTCGCCTGCGTGAGAATACAATCATAAGTAATACGCAACTAAGTTTTAATCCATTGTGATCCACTGCACACACACACATAGAGCGAGGTAGATGCCGTTGAAATGCGCATTCATAACTCAAAATGGCAAACTAATTTACGCCAGACTTATTATCTCTCCAGTGGCAACACGTTCCCCTCTCCGGCGCAGTCATGGGCAGACGACACCGTCGTTGACAACGTTGACTGTGGCGCCACCATGAGTTGAACGCTAGACAAAAACAACTGAGGCCAAAGCTCAGGCAAATGGCTATAGATACAGGTAGAACAAGAACATGAGAGAGAGTGGGAAAGAGATAGCTAGCAGTCATGCCGCATCGCAACGTTGTTGCCACTTGGGGCACTGGCAAATACATTAACACCAGCACAGGCACAGGCACAGAAAGAAGCACGTGCAACAAACAGAGGCACACAAAGACAATGCAGTTGTGGGTGGAATTGTGGAGGGGATTGTGGAGGGGCGTGACGCGCCAGCTGCCACTTGCTATAAAGAATGACAAAAGATATTGCCCCCGCATGCCGCCATATCGTGTGCAGGTGTTTTGTCATTTTTACGCCAAGCGCGGAGGAGGACCAGTCGAGACTACTATATATTATTTACACTTGAGCGAATTGTTGCGCATTTGCAACACACACACACACACACACACACAAAACACAGATGAGAGTTTTGGGCTTCTGCGGATAAGTTGACGGAACTGATGACGGATGGATGGAAGTCGTCCCCTCAGATGATGCAGCAAATGAGCTGCTGTCTGATTTTCAATGGCACTCAAACAACATGTGACATGTCGCGTGATTTGAATTGAAGATGTTGTCGCAAATGTGCATTAATTTGTCAGAGCACTGGCAAATGCGACTACAACTGCGACTGTGACTTGAAGTACGCTGCGCTGCTCTTTCTCTCTCTCTCTACACACTCATAGACTAATGCAATTTGTCGTCTGGCAAGCGAAATGCGTGAATAATGAGCAGCTGCCTCACTACAACGTATCGCGTCGCATCGATCCTATGGCTATGGTTGAGATTGTGTTGCAGCATTGTGGCATTCGTGTTGCCAAAGTGAGATGGATGAAATGGATTGTCTGAGTAATGCCAACTGAAATGCATATGTCTCGCATTTAAGTTGATGAAGAGCCTAACAATTGACGTCAGACATTGACAAAGAAACCTTAAAGCAAATACGAGAAGTAGTTTAAATGCAACTGGATTTAAGACGGAGTCAATACAAATTGCCTTGCGGTAAAAAATGTAAAATGTTACTCAAACAATTTTAAATTTGTTACGAAATAATAATATTTTTTTATAATTACAAATTTCGAATATTCCAAAGAAAGTCTAACATAAAAGACAGAGCACATATAATCAATATTTTTTTTAGCTTTTTGGGAAAAAGAAGCAAATAACTTTCATAAAAAGGTAAAAGAATCTTAACTCACTTACTTACAAATAGGTTAAAACGAATAACAGGTTCAACTCATGAAAATGCATTCAATACAAATTCAAATAAAAATAGTCTTAAACTCACACTTGTAATTTATACTGAAGCAGGCAAGGATGAAAAATTCCTCATTTAAAATAGAGTATCAAAGTCTTAAGAATGCACTTATAATTAAATATATTTTGATATTATATTTGACTAGAATTTACTCCAAAAAGCTTAATAACTTAATAAGATACTATTTTGCAAAATATGAAATTTTTTATGATGTAAGCACTACATAATCACAATTTGTATAATTTTCTCACTATCTTCATTTTTATGACACAATATTATTAACTAAGACAGTTTACTTGCATTGTAAGCTGCTGTCCCTTTTCTAAAATGAAATGCTTACCATTAGCTTACGATTAGCATGACATTATCATGCATTTAAATCCCTCTCGCCATCTACACATCAAGAGCGTAGTTAATTCCTGCTTATCACTTGACAAAGCTAACTTAACTATGTATGCTCTGCTCTGTTTTCCATTCGCTTTTTGTGTCTATGGTGCTTAGGAGGCTTCATTTTATGAGCTGTTAAAGCTCATGGTGATTCCGGCTTCATTATCTAATGCCTATTTTCAATTTTTGCCCCAAAAGCTACTTGGGTGTTTGCGTTCGCGTTCACGCTCGCGCTCTTTAATCCTAGAAATTTCTCCTGCCACCGCCGTCGCGCTCTTTGCAGGCAATAAAAATATTTTAATGCACATTTTTTACGGTTGCCTTCCGGGCTAGCCATTAAAAGGGCTGTAGCACGTGAAAAATGTAGAAAACACACCATCCAACCAACAAACACAGAGAGACAGAGAGAGAGAGAGACAGAGAAAGAGAGTGAGAGAAAAAAATGAAATAAAATAATAATAACAAGAGGCAAAGTGCCGAAACTCATTTCATTTTAGATGATTATGTTGCCTGCAACTGAGGCAAAAACATAACCTAAACATGGTCATAAACTAATTGAATATTTTAGGGCATTATCTAAGCCATTTATTGTTTGAGTTTCACTTCGCTGCGTTTCATTTGCACCTGTATTTGTGTGCTTTTTTGTTGTTGTTTTTGTTGAGAGGGGTTGGTCAGCTGAAAAAGGCCCGAAAAATTCAACTGACAAAATCAGCGTTGGCTTCTGATTTTATTTATTTATTCCACGGTTTCTTTTTACAACTCGATGACTACACTCGGTAGCAGCCACTCGGTTTATGTTACGTGTGGGAGTATACCCTGTAACCAGTAGGACAAACGGAAGGGAATATAATTGGCTTTGAAGATAAAGTTTCAAGAAATGGAAAAAAGGAATAAACACAAACACATCAAATAACTATAAATGCGATAAATGTGATTTAGTATTTACTCAAAAATATAATTAAATCGAATAAGTAAATAGTATTTAATGTAAACTTCTTATTTATGGAGCATATCGTGTAGTCCTTATTCCTTTTCAGTCAAACTACCTAACTTTTTTTCTTTCTGGATAATCTGTTTGCTTTCTGTTATTCTATTGTTTTTTTCGTGTATAATTTTTTCCGGCTTCCATTTAGCTATCATCAGTTGGGTAAAAGGATTTTCCTCACCTGCCATCCGCTACTACTCATTGGTATTTGTGTTCTTGACTTTGAATTTGTTAACCTTCCTCCCTCATCTCTTACCCGATTTAAGCATTTGTGCTGAGTGCTTTGCTTCCTTTTCTTGTTTTATATATTTGATTTGATTTTGATTTTGATATAGTTGTTTGCCAATGTTTTAATGGAAGCAACTTGGCTGCTTCCGCTCTGCAACAGTAATAATAGTACGTAACATCTATAAGGTTGTTAAGGGGCCAAAACCCATCTGACCACTTAATGTCCAGATTAAAATTAATAGCTGAATTTAATTAAGCTGCCTCGACATGCTGCAGCAGCAACAAGACAAGCGCATCTCTTAAGGGCTTTAGCAAGCCGATGATGAGTGTGTTTCACACACACAAAGACACATGCACTTAAGGATATGCGAGTGTGGTACACTGCTAAGTATGGGGTGGAGAGTAAGGATACAGCCTGACCGCAACCAAGTGCAGCGGCGACAATAACAAATGAAAGCTGTCGGAACAGCACACAACAATGAACACTGAAGAGGCAGCGACGAGGGGAAACTTTGGAGACGTGCGCATATTGAGCATAAAACGCAAAGATTTAGCGTTACATGGTCCAGTAGATGACTTTGCTTAGCACAACATATGCCCCGCACATGTGGCGACAATTTATGGAGTATGAACTCCTTTGGACACGGGACACGCGACACACAAGATACACTAGAAAGACGAAGCTACTGCATCAAAGTTGTGGCAGCAACAGCAACAGCAGCTCGTCAGCTTGTGCGCTTCATCTATCATGTCTGCGTAGAAGATCAACTCAAATGATTGTTCAGCAATGGGTGGCAGGCGAAAAGAAAGGAAAAAAGAAAAGAAAAAGGACGCCAACAACTTTCAACTCCATTGTTGGCCAAGTGGCTGTTTATGATGCCTGGCCAAAGCCAAGCCAACCAAGCCAGTCCAAGCTATCCAAAAACAGAAGCCGGAAGTTATCAGCTGGCCAGAACCAAGTCGAGGTTTATGGGGATGGGGACAGGGGCTAGAGCTTGTGCATATCCAACATTATTTTCAACTCTCTACAGCTCTGTTTGCAGCCTCAGGGTTTTGGACAACAAATGGTTTTCTTAAATTGTTTGCCTCTTGCCATTTTTGCCTAGTCCATTTTTGCTTGCAGTTTTGCTGTTGTTATTGTGGCTTCCTAAAAGTAAATTTTTTTTAGTTTACAGTTTCCGCACACACACAAACACATACTCTCAAAAACATCCTCTTCCCCTAGTCGAAAGCCAATCGTCAGCATCCCACTCTCCAGCATTTCCTGTTGTCCTGTTGCTTATTCTGCCGCCTCTTCCGCTTCTCATTCTCGTTCGTTTTAACAACGTTAATAATCTTATTTTGTGCCTCAATGGAGCGCCTTTTGTCCAGTTTTTGTCCTATCTCTGTATCTATGGAGCAACAGACAGCACAACACAAGAAGCACGAAATCAAAATATATGCATGTCCTTTTTAAATGCAATTTTTGGGGCCATGATTTTCTACTGCAATTGTGAGGCCCACAAATAAATTTGCCTATTGTTTTTCAGGGACCAAAAGTGCTTTAAATGATTTGCTTTCTACCAGAATTTTTGGGTGCCATTTGATTGGCTGGAATGCGAGTCGAATAATGGCAAAAATATGGCAAGCTTATGGTCAGAGTATTGTGTGACTTGTCTCTCAAAGAATCTCGACAATATCGAAAGACACTTTTATTTAGAGTTGAACAGGTATTAACAACTAGATTTTAAGTGGAAATAAAAGTAAAACATATTTAAGAGTTTGCCCCACAGGCAAAGAGACTTCGAAATGCATAAAGCAGTTGTGTATTGCAAAAGCTGCTCGTAAATTACAAAATATATTCTGTTTTTATGTTTGGCATTCTCCCTTTGGCTTTTCGGCATTCCCCCTATGGTATACGAGTGTGTGTGTGTGTGCACAGTGTGGCAAACACATTGAAATCCAATTAATGTAAATAAACACAAGAAAATACGCTCCATATGCAAAAAAGGAAACAACATTTGAGTGCGTGTGTGTGTTTTCCAGTTCTTTCTTATTTAAAGTGAGTTGTACCACAGGATAAGGTGGGGAAGACCGAAGAGGGGAGATTGTGTGGGCGTGGCTTGTGTGTACCCTCAATGCAATTAACGTTGCTTTTGTGTGGCCTCCACTTTTTGGGCAAGCTCTCAATCTTCACTTCTCTCTCACTCTCAATTTTCCCCGTCACTATTTGCACTGTACTTAAGCCTTGGCAAAGCAAGTTAATCTGTTGCGATTTTCCCTTTTGCACACACACACACTCACACACTCGCACACTAACGCAATTTGCTTGGCCATTTTTTTGCGCGTGTAGCAGCAGTAACAGCGATTTCCAAAGCAACAGCCGTTAAGCAGTTTCGCCTCGTTTTTCATTTTGCCGCACAAGATTCGCTTTTTATATGCATGAAGTTTTTTTTTTCGTATCCAAGTTTGCCCATTTGACACTCGTTTATTCAAGTACATCCTTTTATTTGATTTATTATCTTTTATTGCAATTTAATGTTCTCTCGATTTGATTTGCTTAAATGGCTTTTTGTAATTTCTCTTCATTATGTATTTTTGGCATTTGTAATTCAACTATAAAATTATAATTTTATTTTGTTTTTTGACGTTTTTGTAAATCCGATTTTATTTATGCATTCAATCATTAAGTGCCCGCAACATAAATTCTAACAAATGCATTGTGATTGTAACAAAAACAAAAAATTGAAATAAAATTGTCAGTAATACCACACACACATACATACATGAGCAAAAACATTAGAATTCGATGCACAGTTTTTCAGTCGATTATTGCAAAATTGTTTTTATCCCTCTTCCGACAAAATATTTATGTATTTTATTTGGAACATTTAGTTGCAAGTGTAAACAATATATTGATTGGGTTCATTGTTTAATGCATTGGGGAACAAAGTTGTTCTATTCTACATAGTTGAGAGATGGGAAATATTGTCGAGTTTTAGATTGATCAGTTCAATAAATGTGTGCAAGATTTTATATGAAATTAAATTTGTGAATTAGAAAATATTTTTGTCATTTGTATTTCGGAAACGACTTTAAGTTGTAAATTTTACTCAAATATAATTTTGGGTATATAACTTTCGGTATATTTTTGTACTTTTGGTATTTTAACTGGGTATATACACAGCACTGTTTTTCTTTTTTTTATCGACTGCAGTTTTTTTACTTGCTTTACATTTTACAAGGTATAAATTCGTCTTGCATTAGCCTTCCTTTGACCATTGTTTGTGTTATTTTTTACAGCTTGCAAGCGAAATTGCTAACGGAATTAGCACACCAACAGCAAACCAACACAAACAGCAGCAGGTCGACTGATTCTGATACCGATTCTCTTCTACTATATTTTTTTCTGGTTTTCCGGTTTTACAAGCAAAAGCTGAATCCGAAGCCGAAGCGATTGCACTCTGAGAAACATTTTCCATTCTTTTTTTCGCCTTTTCGTTGTTTGTTCGGTTTATTTGGTTTGTATTCGCTAGGCGTTATCTCCTCGAGTTACATTTGGCTTCGCTTTGGCATATTCCACGTTTTTGGCCAGCTTATGTTTGGCCTTTAAAGCCATCCATGCATATTTAAATGTTATGTGGCCGCCTTGACTAGGAGGGAGGAAAGAGGAAAAGGCGCAGCAAATGTGCAGATAGCATAATTGATTAGATGTGAAGTGCTTATAAGCAGACGGCGTGTTGTGGCCAAAGCATCGCATTGTGTTTGGCCATGCTGCAGATTGTGTTGCAATTTTCTTTTTTTCTTTCTTGTGGTTGCCACTTCGCGTTGGCCTATGGCTTGCTACTATGTATGATGGTGCTTTGGTCCTGGCTAAATGTTCATTTGCTTCAGCTACAAATGGTTGTATTTTTTTGGATTCGCTGTTCGTCATTTTGCAGTGGCGTGACAGGAACGACAAAACGAAGGACGTGGCAGTAGGACATGGCAAATGGGTTACAAGCGTCTAGTATCCAGACACACACAGAAAACTCAGCAAACTGAAAGCAGCAGGCAGCAGCTCGTCTCGTCAAGTGTGAGCGACGGATAGTCCAAGTTGTTTTCCAACCGCTTGTTATGCACACGCTGATGAAAGGCACCGTTTTTTCTCAGTCCTCTTTTTTTTTTCATTTTAGCTATTTTTGTTGTTACTTTCTGAGTTGTTGTTGCTGGCAATCAAAAGCATGTTTGGCCAACAGCTGGCATGCGCCATTCATTCATTGTAGTCGCCTCGACGGGCGACCGCCTGCAATCATTTTTATTAATTTTTCCCAAAAAGGGAATTTATGTTGCCAAACCAACAGAACAGCACAGCACAGCACAGGACAGAACACGACTCGACAGGAATGAACACAACGGGACAGCAGCAGGATGAATCGCTTGCTATATGTGTGGTCATTAGTTATATGAGCAGCTCATAAAAAAAGAGAAAAGCGAAGCAAATAAAAACACCAACTCAAATGCCAATCCAACTGGCGGCGACTCAGACACAATAGCACCAACTACTCTGCCGCCTAATTGGATATTTTAATTACATGAGCTATAAACAAAGCGCACAAACTATATACTACACTCGACACTACTCAAAATTGCCAAATAATAATTCCCAACAAAAAAAAGAGAAACAAAAAAAACAGCAGAATGGAACTTGAAACACATTCGCATTCAAATGGCAAAAGACGTTAACGATGCTGAAGAACCGAAAAATTCCCGGCCATGTAATTTGTTTGCATAATAACAATTCAGCTCGTTCTCTATGCTCTGCTCTGCTTGTCGTTGTTGGATTGGGTTCTGGATTCTGGTTTCGGGATGCTGCGCTTTTTTTTTTGGGGTTTGGGTTTGGGTTTTTGTGCTCTCTACTGTTATAACATTGGATATGAAATGATGTTGGCCTCATCTGCTCACAGACACAAAATCAGCTGCTCAAATTCACAGACAAACATGTAAGAAGAGAAAAAATTATAGGAATAATCAAAATGGGCATAGACGAAGTTTAAATGTGCTACCAAATTTTGCAGAGAATGAAATCTAAAGGGTGCTTAAAAGTATGCAACGTATTTTTTAAGACTGTCTTAATTAATTTCTTTTCCAATAATCTTTGTTAATTTCTACTATATTTAAAAGGAACATATAAGTATTTAAAAACAGCAAAATTCACCCAAAGTTCAATAACACAAGATTTTAATAAATTAAATTAAATAAAATAATCTATCCCGATAAATATAAAAAATAATAATTTGAAGTATTTCAAATATTTTCAAAAAATGAAAATAATTTATATAAATGAATCCGTCTAACTTAATATATTTCTAAAAATTTTTTTGTCATTGACAAACATTATTTAAATATATAAATTTACAAGCCAATAAAAATAAAAAATATGCCCTTTGAAATTTTGAATGATCAAAACATGTGTACTTATTTTTCCGCTTAAGGATTAATCGCAAAAGCCCCCACACAATGTACACACAGGCAGGCTGAAAAGCAGTTTGAAAGGCGTCAGCTAGTCTGCAAGCCTTAAGGTATTTACATTAGATTTACAGTCAGTGCGTTACCAACACCCCAGGAAATTCATCATACTTTTATTGTCAGTTCCATTAAAACCAACAGTCACAGTCCCCAGTTCCCCGTTTCCAGTCCCAGTCACAAAGAGCGGAGACTGTTCTCGGACTCTCATGCCACAAAAAAGTTTTGCCGTGACGTCTGTAATGTTGGAATGCTCAAATGGCGACGTTGGCGCCGACGGCATCGCAAATGCACATTAAAAAGCAACAACAACCACTACAAGCGAAAAAAATATGGGAAAACAAAAAAAAATCAACAAGAAAGAAACTGTAGCATCTTCTTCTTAGTTGGAAGACAGACAACGAAAAAAAGCTCATATAGTCGTTAAAACCAAATGTGCTGATTTCATTGTTGGTTCTCTTGTTGTTTTTGCTGGGACATATTGTGGCGCATTGTTGTTGTTGCTGTTATTGTTGGTGTTTTATTTATTGTTGCCACTGTTGCTGCCCCACTCGCGTTATACATTTTGTATGAAAATTAATTTGAGCTCTCGTCTTGTATTTTGTTTGAGCTTTTAGTCCTAATGGCCATAAGTAGGCATACTTTGTGCCACATAATCTGTTTTTGTGCTGCCCATTTTCCCGACTGCTACAGCTACAGATACAGCTACCGCCTGGCAGGTGGCGTCCCAGTTGCTGCCACAGCAATTGGAAAAGAACAGCAGGTGCCATAAGGCAGCAAATGAAATGTAAATCGGCCAATAATGAGAACATTGCTAAAGATTGCTTCTACTACAACGAGTCCGTAGTGCACTTGATTATTGTGGACTCTCTGTGTGAGTGCTCTTCACAACCCCTTTTTAGCTAACCAGCTGTGAGTAAGCAAGGTAAATGCAAATCAAAGTCAAGACCAAGAGAGAAATCTCCATAGAACATAGCTAAGACTAAGCCAAGGCAAGGACAAGACAAATGCACAAAACATAGACAATAGGAAAACAAAATCAATGTCAGTGTAAAAACTAAACTGAGCTGAGTAAAATACAGAATTCTGCAATAAATCTTTTATATGAAAATTTTACTTTTGTATGAAAGTTTGATTTTATGTCGACTTATTATACAATTTAATTAAATTCACAAAGTAAGAGACAACGTAGTTTAAAAAAATATAAATTGATTTTATTATATGCTAAAATTAAATGAAAATTGCAATTTAGTAAATATATAGTTGTTCAAAAATATCTGTTTAACCGAAATAGTTAAAATTCAATATTATAAGATCAATGAAATTATTAAAAATATGTGCAATTCATGCTCTGACTATGAGATGAATGAAAAAAAACGCTTTAATAGTCCAATAAAACTAGAGTCACCATCTATATAATCAAAAACTAAACTTAACAACAGCAATATTATATGTTTTATCTGTGCAATCTGTCGTTAATGTTGACTGCGCATCTAAGGCTGATTAACTGGCTGTTGATTTGGGCGACTGTTTTATCTACATCCACGTCGACTTCATTAAAAATATATGTGAAAAGCAATTACGATTTCAATAGCCATAAATCTCGAGAGCACGAGTGCTGTACTCGTCGTCTCTAAGGCTCAGCAGCCAGCAGACAGCAGGAGCAGGAGCAGGAGCGAAAGTGCGAGCTCAGTTTATCGCACGTAATTGTTGTCAATAAGTAAATATATGAACTGGCCCCAAAAATGTTGTTAACAACAACAATAAAACGGGCAGCAGACAGGAGACAGCAGCCATACCATAACTGAATTTTTGGGGTGGCAGAGGGAATTACGCTTATCAGAGACGCATCAAGCCCCAAAACGCTCGACAACAAAGCCAAATTACACACAACAATGCCAAGTGCCATTTAAGTGCCATAAAAATAAAGTAAATAGGTAAATCAAGAGCAGAATTCTCCGAGTGCCACTGTCCAAATTATCTGCAGCTTAAATACAAAAAAAAAACAAGAAGAGAACAAAAAAATAATATAGAAATTTCAGCGAATCATAAAAAACAACAACAAGAAGCAGACAAACAGACACCTGGCTGTTGTGGTGGGCACAAAAAGTTGTTCGGCAGCCCATCTTTCAAATTTAATGTCTAATTTAAATGTTGTAAATACCAAACTGAAGCGTCGACTGCCGCTGCCACTCTGCCTCTGGAAGGTGGGCGTGGCGCAACTTTGTTATGCAAATGACTTGCGCCAGGCAACGCAAAATTCACACAGTTAACACCATGGCAAAAAGAGACTTTCGTCCAGGCGTTGGTCAAAGGCACAGCCACTCCGCCGTCCGCTCTCCACTTCGTCCCCCATTTTCCATTTCCCTTCTCACACTTTGCTGCAGTCCATTTTCCATTTTGGCTCTTCAGTCGCCTTTGCTTGGTGTGCTCCAGTTTCGAATTTGCAGCTCAGTTCTCACGACCGCCGCTGTAAATATCATTAACGTGATTTTAAAGCCGGCTCGTAAAACTGCCAGGACAACAACTAGCAGCAGGCTGAGGCTGAGGCTGAGGCTGAGGTCGCAAGCTTTCGCAGAGAGAGTGTCGGGAATTTGCTTTTAATTTTGCAGTGGCAGTTGCCGCAACCAGATGCTGCTGTGGGGGCGTGGCATCAGCATTCAGGCTACTGCCTAAATGCCTTTTGGTTAATGCAGCTCTAGCAAAAGTCGACGCACCTGCCATGCCAGGCAGCCATGCCGCCTCCTTTCGTTAAATTATGGTGCTAAAAGGACTCGCAGCTATCGCAAAACAAAAAAGTTTGCATTAATTTTGAGCTTAGTGAAGCTTTTATTGCACTTTTTAATGATACTCCAGCTGCTTTTGCATTGCAAAGTTTAAATCAATTTCATTGATTCAATAATTAATGTGCAGCATATTTTGAAAATACAAAGTTTCCCTTCTGCTGTTTGAAAATTTCAATAGATACACATTTACCTAACAATTTAAATAGCATAATTAAAATTTTTAACTGTCACATAAGATGTTTTGTAAACGCTTGACAAGAAATAATAATATATCTATGGTATGCTTAAAATAGAATTTCGCAAAATCAATGACTAAAATATACCCAACAAATAGAATTAAATGAAATATACATTTAAATATTGTCAGTACATTTCTGTCATCATTTGTAATCAGTCCCAGTCCCATGTAACATATTACATTTTACAGCACATAAGTATGTCGCAAATGTGTGAAACGAAACGAAACATTTAAAATGATTGCATATTCTCATACAATATGCAAATAAAATCCAATTACACACAGATCAAATGCGAATCGAAATCAAAGTAGTCGACACTTTGAACCAGAAAGCAGAAGCGAGGGAAGCGTCAACCAAATGCTAAAGTGGCCAAATTTGGCAGTTTAATGTAGACAAATTGTGTAATGTATGCTCAAAAAAAAGCTAAGTGGGCATGGGAAAATATGAAGAATTATTTAAAGAGCTGAAAGCATGTAAATATCTCAAGAAAATCGGTGGAAGGGACTAGAAAACAGATGAAATTATATAGGTAAATATTGCTATAAATAATATGCAAAAAGCTTACAATAATATCTGAATATATTATAAAAAGCCATTTATTTTATATACCCGAATGAGCAAGCATTTATAAAAAATAACTTGATCATTATAAATAGGAATTTAATTGCTTGTTATTAAATTAATTTGGCAATTATATGACAAACCTCGCAGTATGTTTAATTGTTTTGTTTTTAAATGTTTTTAATGCCATTATTACGCCCGCCTTCTGCTTTCAATTAATCGCAATTTGGGTTTTCATTTTTATACCAGCCACCAAAAGGTTAGAAGGGTATTATAACTTTGTGTAACGATTTTTTGTACAGATATTAATAAATATCGGTGAAAAGTTATCGAAGTTAGTTAAAATATACTTTTGTATTGGATCTTAGTTGCTTTGTCTGACCATCTGGTATATTTTTTACTCCGTGGTATATATGGCACGTATCTTAAGTATTTTTGTGGTATTTAAATTTTGAATTTTTTAAGAAATATACCACAGATGCAATATTGATATACCATGAATCGCCTTCGGAATATGTTTAATATTTTTGTAGCATATTATTTGGAATATTTTAGGAAATATATCACCAAAAATATCCTTTGGTATATATTTAGTATCCTTGTAGTATATTTTAAGAAGAATACTGCACAGTTTTGCTTTTATTCAAAATCAGTAGCGGATATCTCACAGTCGAGCACACTCGTCTGTAGCTTTCTTCCTTGTTGTTTTTGCTTTTGACGCATGCGGCAATTGTCGCCGCGATTTGCAATTAGTCAACTATTTGATAAAATATTTTCAACATTGAACACACTGTGATATAAATAAATGTGTCACCCACGCACTTTGACATGGCCATCGCCATCGCTCCCCTTTTTCCACCCCGGTAGGAAATACGCTGAATAATTAACCGACAGCATAAAATTACATTACATTAAGTGCTGCTGCTGTTGCTGCTGCTGCTGTAGCTGCCATTTTCTGTGCCATAACCGGAAAGAGCTGCGGCCAATCTTTCACTAACTCCACGCAACGAACCGCAGGCAAAACCGAGTGACCCACCCGAACCGAACCACTGAGCCGCCCAACCACCAAAATGAAACACAGACTGAGAGAAGCTGGGGCACGTGACTCTGCCGCTTTGGTTGTCTCAATTGTGGCTCCAATGAATATTCTCATTAAAATTACGCGCAGCTGTTCAGTGTCCATGCTGTATGCGGGACGAAAGGGGGCAGCGGGACAGGAGGGGGGAATGCGGGTCGTTTTAAATTCACCAACAAAATGATTTTACGCCATTGTAATGGCCAAACATTTAACAGGCGGAAATGTTGCTGAAGTGTAAAACGTGTGCCTCTCAACAATTTAATACGCAAATATTATGCAACATGCTCGCGGGGCGAGCCACAGGGGCAGCAAGGAACAGTAACAGCAACAGCAACAGCAACGACAACAACATGCAGCACTGTTGACAGCCCAGACTAAACAGCAACAATAGCAGCATAACATTCAACTTTGGCTTGAAAGCATTTGCAACATTTAAATGAAAACTTTTCTCATATTTCATTTGCTTGTAATTAACTTAATTTACTTGTTGTTAGCCATGTTGGCTCGCTGCTGGCTACCAACTTTGCACTCTTGCTCAGCTTCTGTTCAAGTTGAACTCCGAAAAATCTCCCCAAGGTAATAGTTTCAGTTTTAGTTACAGTCAGTGTGTGTGTGTGTGCTCTTGCAAATCAAAACCTGTTAACATATCCATTTGTTCAAAATACTTTACGTAGTTAATTCATTATTACCTAATGGAAGCTAACAACAAATTCCATCTTAATTCAGTTTATTATGCCAACATCATCTTTGGTATTTCTGCTCACAACATAACATTTCAAAAACAATAATTTACCTCTAACTCTCCCACAGGCACAAAAATTTCCAAAGAGGAGAAGCAATGTTTTACGGAAAAGGAATTTGTTTCTAGTTTCAGTTCAGTAATTACCGAGTTTATATAGAAAAAGTTTGAAGCTTTGACAGTTTAGCCTAATTAATTTTAAGTTTTCTGAGAAATATGTGCAAAGAATATTTAGATACTAAATGCTAATACTATAAAGAATTTTTTAGGGAGTGCACCTATATCTTTTTGAAATCTTAAAAAAAAAAACAGTTTAAAATTACAACTCACCTTGATCTTTGCATGTTGCCAAATTTTACATTTGCTCTTTGGTGATCTGCAATGAAAATAAAACGGCAATTAATCACATTTAATCTGCGCTCAGTTTCATTTCATAAATATAAGCAACATATTGTTTGCTGATCAGCTTAATATTTTTTTTTTTATTTTTCGATTCCACTGGCAAAAATCAGCGTTGAATTATGCGCTGTAAAAACGGTCTGCTGCTGCTTTTTTTTGCAATTACCTTCACTATGAGCACATATGGCGAATTAAATTAATTTTATAACCTTTATTTCGGATGACGCACAGTCCGATATCCAATTTCGGTAATGAGCTTTTCAGCTTAAACGCAATTGTATTCAATTTGTCAGCAATATTACGTGCAATCCGATAAAGCCAACGCAAAGTGACAACACAGAGCCCCAGACCCAGACCATTCCCAAAAAGAGTCACAAGCCGAGAGCTGACCTACATGGTCAAACAGGCGACGCCTCGCTCCTACCGACTCTCCTCTCACTACGCATGCTGTTTCACTGGCAATATCCTGGCACACACACACACACACACACTCTCTGCCACATCCTTGGACAACAAATAAACAACGCGAACAAAGAAACCCAATAACAAATTTTTAAACAAGTGTTAACGCCACCTGAGCCCCGTCATCGACAGCGACCAAAATCGGTAGATAAAAACAAAAGAGGGAATTCTACAAAAAAAAAAAACAACAAATAATATGAAAATGTGGAAATGGACATTGCACGCGCACGGAAAAGTGCCGTCTGTCCTGAACCCAATGCAAAGGCTATAAGCCTTCTTTGGTCCTTGGTACGCCTACGCCTCGGCATTGTGGTCAGCTCAGTATATGGGCATGTGTGTGTGTGGACCACAGTGTTAAGTGGAATGCCGAAAAATATTCAAGCAAAAGCTGCAGCATTCACCACACTCACCGTTCCAGTTACAGATGCACTCGCAGTTACAGTTGCAGTTGCCAGTTGCAGCTTCGAGTGCATGCAAAGTGTTCAACTGTCGCTGACATCGTAAATTCTTGGAACCCTTGCAATGGGCAAGAACAAGTCAGCAAACGCGTTCACTACAATTTCGCAAGAAATTCGTGATAACAGAAATGATTTAAATATTTTTAAATACAAAAGAAAAGAAAGCTTTAAAAAAAAAGGTTTGAATTTAATTATTAAAAAATAAATTTGAATAACTTTTGTAAATATCGAAAACTTTGAAAATGCCTTCTTATTTTTTTATATATATATTATATTGGAACAATACTTGATCCCAAAGTTTATATATGTAAGAGTTAGAATTTTCATCATTTCTTGTTAATCAATTTTTTTTTCAAAACATTATATTCCAACAATATTTGATCAGAAAATGCCTTATTATATTAGGAGCCAAATTTGTAGATACAATTTTTATTTGTTTTTTTTTAATACATTTTTGTTCTTTACTATTTTTTTTTTTTTTCAATGTTTCAATATTTATCAAATTTATATAAACTACTCATATTTAAAACTTATTTAATAGTAAGCGATACTTTATATTAATCGTTCACTTTACAAGAAATTGGATATATAGTAAATTCTTTTATAAAGACAATATATATGACAGATTTTATTTTCAATTAAATCTATATATCACACAATGTTTTTTTTTTTTTTTTTTGATTTCATCTATAACATATTGATATTAAATTCTTTTAAACCTGCAACAATTTGGATGTCAGCTGCTACTCAATGTCAAATACTGGCTGCGCCATTTGATATCCATAAAGCGAAACTTTCATCGCATATGTAATTGAGAATGTGAATATGTGAATAACACTCGCATTTCAGCTACATTTATGCTCCAACACAGTTCGCAGAGACTCGCATATGAGCCTCGAGGTTCATGACTATCTGCATTTGTGATAAAAATAAATGTGCTTGTAGTTCGATTCCTGACTTTTTCAATGTTTGGCTATGAGAACCCGCTCGCTCGCTGTCTGCCGCCAACGGAAGTTCACTTTCCTCTTTGCTACCTGCCCCGCTTCTTCATTATGTTCATGCTCTTTGCTGATTTCATTTTGGCCTTCTCGTCGTTGCTTGATTCAGCGCTCTTGTGCATCAATTCCAATTTGATTTTGCGGCATTTCGCATGCCAGACAAATTTCAAAAAAAAAAATGGAGAAATGGCCAACGCTCTTTGGGCTAATTAGTTGTCATAAATCTGGGCGGAACGACAGGTTTTTGCGTTCGCGGAAAACAGAAATGATGTCGACGCTAACGATTTCCGAATCACATTTGAAATACCATCAGCAAACTGAGAATTGGAGAGAGCAAAAGACCTACAATTAAATTAAGCGACAGCTAAAACGATAGGCTAGCGAAAAAACAATACTATAACAATTTGATTTAGTGGCCAAAATGCTGGCAAAGTCATTAAATTTAGACACAAAAAAAAAAAAAAAAAACAGAAAATATAAACGAAACGGCACAAAATAATTGTGCAATATAAGCGCGGCAAAACTAGGAGAAAAAATAAAACAAAAATTGTGTGGAAAAAGGAAAATAGAAGAATTGAAGGCGAAAACGCGCGAAATTTATGAGCCATCTTTGCGCAGTAACACGCACGCACATAACGAGCTATAACCAACACTAGCACACACACACTAATACATACATAGGGCATTTCTAGCAGTACTTTGTTTTAGTTTAGGGCACAATGGCGCGGCCATCGTTGCCACACCATCGAGTCAATAAAACGCAGGCAACAACATAAAATGAACCCATACACAATGGCGCCGGAGCATCATTCGCTCCGTATCCGTATCGTCGTGGATCCGGGGCCATAGACAGCACAGCACAGCCAAACACCGCACCGGACTAAGCTCAGCCTAGTTACGTATACGACTAGTTACCCATTAAAGTTTGACCAAGATGCCAAAGCACAAACTCCTTTAGCGCTCACTTTTGCACTTAGTTGCAGTCGAGACGTTCAAATTGTCTTGCCTTCCGCCCCCGTTCCCGTCCCCGGAATCAATCATCAAGTTTAAACGCATTACACTGAGCGTTAAACGATAAGCAGCTTTGTTGCAATCTTTCGCCAATCCACAACAGACCCCCTCTACCCACACACCTTCTCAGCAGATTTGCAATGGGGCAAGCTGCTGTTAGCTCTCTATCTAACAAACACACATACAATCGAAGAGTTCTGCTCCATCATCAACTTGAGTCATTTTATTGTGCTGCGACCTAAAAACTGAAGCAATAATACGCTTGCTTGCTCCATGTTGCATTGCCTGCCACATTCTCCACCCACTCTCCATAACTATATACTATATATATATATATATATTGTATTGTACAAGATAGATATATACACTATACTATATATTTTACAGAATTTACGATGCAGCCACAGCAGCATCAACGTTGTCTTTATTTGAAGTACGGATGAAAGCAAATGGCAGAGTTAGAGTATGTGTCAGTGTGTGTGTGTGTGTATGTGTGTGTCTGTTGGAGCAGTGCAGCAAAATGAGGAGCTTACGATAAATCACATGTGCAAACGCTACGTTAGAAAATGTTCTTAGAAAATTTTATATCCCCAACCAGAGCAGACCAGAAATATTAGCAGACCATTAAAGGCATATCAAACTCAACTATGTGGTACGTATTGAACTCGCCAAAAATATCTGCAGTTTAAACGGAGACAGCTTAGATTAAGTATACGTTGTAGACCTGCTTGAGCACTTCAGGTGCTGCTGGCAAAGTAAACTGTTGAAAGTTAATAAAAATGTGGCGTAAAGCAATTTGCAATGTGCTGATAGTGCACAGCAAGTAAAAGATGAGAGGGATATTGATGTTAGTTTGACAAAAATTATTATAGACATTCAAATGTATTTTACAGATGGTTGGATGTAACTTTCGAACTTTTCAAACCTACATTTAAATTAAATAAATGTAAATAAATGTTATTTAAAATCAAATCTAAAATTAGTATTAAATTTGTATATTAAGTATGCGCCAACACTGCCTTGAATTAAGCTGCCTTGACAATATCAACCATAGTTATTAAATGATTTATTTACACATAAAAATAGTTAAAAAGTTTGTATTAAATGTATGTTAAGTATACATCACAGCTGACTTAACAATATCAAGTATACGTCAATGTGATAGAATACTGCACACACAATTTTTAGCTGCTTTACTTTGAAAATTAGGTAGAAGAGAGTCTATCATTGTATGTTAGGTATTCGCCACAGCTGCTCAGACCATATAAAGCTGCCTTTATAATATCAAGTATACGACAAGTAAGCTCGATAATTGCAAAAATGATATGATGAGAAAAAGTGTCTATCACATTATTATTAAGTATACGCCAATATTTCCTTGATCTGCCCTGACAATATCAAGTATACGCCAAGTACGCTCGTGTATTGCCAATACAAATACTATAGCAATAATCCCTAGGGTTAAAATACTTATGTCTAATTCCTGGCAATCTTACAATCCTTGGCGCAATTCTTCTCAGTCTCTAATTAAATAACCCGACACGCTTTAGCTTTAATGTTTCAGCAACTTTGTTATCAGCTGGCCAAAGTTTTAGACTCACACACTCACATACATGCCGGCGCACACAATCATTTGAAGCCCATTGAGTATAGGGTTTCCATTTGCTCAAACATAAAACTGAATGCTCTGTGCGCTTAGGGGGCAACACCCCCTTCCTTCCACCTCATCCCACTTTTGGTTGTAACTCGGCTTGCTTCAGAGTCAGAGCTTTGGCTCTTCTGGGAGTGGCCCACCACATGGCCCACTTCCTGTCTGTGTGTGGTTACAAAACTATTTATTTAGTTGGTCATTTTGTTGTTATTTGTATTTGTAATAGACACGCGCGCACACACACACACTTACACACATACACACAGCGAGTCGACTGGCGTTATAAGTTTGTGCTATGTTCGTATCTCATGCCCAACCAACGCTAGCTCGGTATTACTGCTGGTATCTGTGTATGTCACCAGAGAGACGCACATCCGGTCAGATCTATAAATTTCCGATGTGTGTGTGTGTTGGTAGTCGGTGAAATTGTGCGCGCATTTATTTATTGTTGGCGCTAACTCGCCAGGCCAAAAGTGTGGCAAAAACAATGAAAAGGCAGCAACAACAAAATAAAAATGAATACATAGCGAATATATATACTAAAAATGATATAAAAATTGTGGCAAGCTGACCGTTATATCTGCCTCAATGTCTGTGAGTGCGAGCGTGTGTAACGATTATTGAAAAAGAAAAGGACACATAACAACGGCATGGAATAGAATAAAATGTCAAACGAAAAATAAAAGAGAGAACAACGAAAAACAAAACACGCGCGCGCGGCAACAAAACAAATGCAGTGCAAAAAGCGGATATCAAAGTGCGATTTATTTTTATTAGTTTCGGATGTCAATGTGCGGGAAATTGAGAAATTAGAAAATATTATACACGCTTCTGGCTTGTTAACGCGCACCTAAATGCCACCAAACACGCACTCACACACACACACACACTCTCGCTCTCTTTCAGATACTTACGATTGCGATTGCAATTTATGATGTCTATGTAGAAGTGTGTATGTGTGTGTTGCTTTGTTGTCGCCTGTCTACAACATTTCCCTTATATTTTATGATGTTATTTGATTTTATGGAGTCGACTTTTATGCCGTTTCTTGTGTCATTCGATTGCTGTCATTTCCATTGATCAACGTACTTTTAATTGTTTTTTTCTTTTTCGCCATTGTTTTGTTACCAAAATAATTGCACAACATTTTAAATGTTAAGAGCACTTGACGGTAGTTTTAATTAAAAAATAATACAAAACAAACGCTGCTGTTCGACGTCTAATTAAAATTTATTAAAATAACAAATAAACATGTTTGATAAATTGGCAATAATTGTTTTGTTATTGCCACCGAAAATGAAACTCTTGTGAATACAATAAAAGTAAATTAAAAATTTATTTGAATGCTGGTTTATCTAATAAAAAGTCATAATATGAATTCAAAAGTCATAATATGAATTAAAAACGTTCTTTTAATAATTGCATTCAAATTAAAAACTATTTAGGTGCAAATAAATGTGTCAATTAGATATAAAATTTGGATACAAATTAAACTGAATACGAAAAACGATTTCATTTATATTTTTTCTTAATAATATTGAATAGAAATTCGACTCTGCTTTTATAAATTTATTCTCTTTAATTTTAAATTCATATCATGAATTCGAAATGTTCTTTATTAATTGCATACTAAAATGTGGCAATTGAATATACAATTTGATTTAAAATTATAGGAAGAAATGCGAAATGCGTTTTCAGTTATATTTTTTCGTGATATTATTGAATCAAAATTGTATTCTGTTTTTATTATTTTAATTTAATTCAATTAAAATTGTCAATTAATGATAAATGTATAAAAGAGTGAGGTATAATAAAATTCATAATTTTCCTCACAATGTTAAAACTGAATTTGCAAGCATGATAATATGAAGTGAATTATTTTAAAAGGCAAAATATGAATTCAAGTGATCCTTAAAGATTTCCTTCTAGTCATCAAATCTATTTAGTTGCAAATAAATGTGTCAATTAAAGTCAAAATATTTCTGCAAAAATAAGGTATTTAGAGGAAATGTTTGAATAACATTTGTCTTTTCAAAATTAAAGCATAGCTTAACTCCAAACAGCTTTTATGATTGATTTTATGTGTATTCATATCAGTTAAATAATCTCATTCAAATCACTAAGCATTAAATAAATGTGTTCGTAATATTAAAAATATTGCTTCACAGACAAATTTAAATGCAGCTTAATATTTGTGGAAATTCGTATGATCTCATTTATATTTCATTTAAAACTGCAAAGCCATTTCTTTATTTTATTCGATTGCATAATTCTTTTTAAATTTTAATATAAATATCAAAGAAAACGCATGCAAACAAAAAACTATCAGTCGTTTGGTGTTGCACTTATTTTCAAATATTTGTTTAACAAACGAATTCAAATTTCTGGTTTGCATGCTCAGTCTAATCAACAGATTGTATAATTTGGGAATCAAATACAATTAATTAACAGCTGTAGAAATGTGCATAGATAGCATGAGTGCAGAAGAGAGATATAGAATCAATATAGTTTATGGACACACCCAAACACACACAGACACATGTACAGCAATTAGCACTAAAACAAAAATCAATGCGACAACAGCATAAACGAAAATCATAAAATAGCCAACGCCCGTCCGACTCTCTCGAATGCGAATAGCGGGAGGATGTTGCTAAGGGAGGGCAATAAAATTAGACATAATTACAAGAGAACTGCCTACATAGAGCACACACACATATTTACGCAGAAAAACTAATACAATCAATTCACACACATACACATACACATGAGTATATATGCGAAATAACATAATTTGCTGGGCAGTACACAAAATACGAGTATTCCCAGTTAACTGTTGGAGATGGCGCGCAAAACTATTGTGAAACGTTGGCAAAAACAAACAGCAAACACAAATATACTACCACACACACACACACACACACATATAGACACAAATAAGCATAGATATATGAATTTACTAGCAAAACATGTGTGTGTAGGGAAGCCTTTTATTAGCAAACGTCGGTTGTTCTTGTTGTTCTTATTGTTGTTGTTGTTGCTCGTACGTGCTTCGAATTAGTTTTTTTGCGATTTGAATAAAATTGTTTTGAATAAATTTGAATGCCACATGCACGCTCACAAACTCCCACACAAACACACAGTGACAAACATTCACCATTGGCAATTGGCTCAGGCATAGTAGTTGGCTCTAATAAATAGGCAAATGCGACTTTTTTTGTGCATCTCTGCGCCATTTGTCTGCTGCACAACTCTTTTGCTCGGTGTGTGTTTTGTAATTAGCCCTAGAAACTTATCAGCTAAAAAGCCAAACGAAATAAAAGCAGAAGCGCACATTTCATGCGGTTACCAAATTACCCAAGCCCTGCAACCAAATTGTGTGTTGCACATCCGAAATGAAAGCCGCTTGTGTCTGTGGATGGTTCAGTAAGTAGTCAGCAGTTGTATGCAACCAAAATTTAAAGGAGTTTTCATTTCGAGTAGATCGACAAATTTGAATATAAACATCATTTTAATTTGATTAATCGAAATAAATTAAAGTGAAATTAGAATAATAAAAAAATGCAAATTTCGTATGCTTCACACAGTCTGAATATCAAATTAGCTGTCAAATATGCTTAGCATATATGCTAATTTCTTGTTCAACTTATGCTGTCTAAAGGCATGATTATGATTTCTATGTTTTCTTTTTTCTAAATCAATCTACACATATTTGGAGTAACATTTTAGCTGCTGCTGAAATTTTGTAATTTCCAAAATTTGACGAAAACTCAAAATCAACTGTTTGCATTTAGTTTTCGGGCAGCCATCTCATTCTCAGCCTTCCAATTGATATGTACATTTGTAGCTAAACATGAACATGCAGCGAAACCAAACGAAATTCTAGCGAGGAAAGCGAGTGAATTTTGTCGTTGGACTATGGTAAAATCTATTTTTTTTTTTTTTTTAAAAACTTAGTAACAATTTCAAATGTTAGCTTAGAGATTTTATGATTACAGCGTCAAAACTATTAAACTTATAAGTTTACATTATTTACATAGATATTTTTGTAATAAAAAAGAAAAGCAAAATATATAAATTATGCTCTATTGAAAAATAAGTATTAAGTAGAACGTATTTTTTAGGGATCTGAGTAGTTTCATAAATTTCATAAATTAAAATATCAAAATCATACATTTTTGTAATATAAATTTTCCAGCGAAACAAATATATTTATAATGAAATTTTTTTCGCAATAATAAGAAAAACTTTATATAAAAAATTTTAAAACTATTTACTAATACTTGAATAGGGATTATCTAATACATCCAATGGATCGTAAGTCTAGTCGCTGCACTGTTGAAAAAATACGTATATTTTAAATAATAACTCACTTAAATTAGTTGTACAATTAGTGTTAAATTACAATATAATATCAAACTTAAAAAAAAAGTCTATAGTTCTAAACAATAACAAGATAAATGCTATAGATGAGTGTGCCCGACTTTGAGATACGCGCTACCCATTGTGAATAAAAGCAAAACAGCGTGGTAGTATTTTAAAAAATATCAAATTAATATGCAGAAAAATGCTAAAAGTTTGCAAAATATTATTAATTATTAATATAATAAATAATGCACCATAGTCTCCTTCTGCATTATAAATAATTACCTGGAGGAACAAAATACCTTTCTACCAGATAGCGGGTACAAAATCTTCCATAATTGAATAGCCTTAATTCATACGCGAAAAAAATGTCAATCTAATCCACTGTGCGTTGACCAGCATATATTTTTTGTGCTTCTATCAACATGGCGAGATTGTAATTGAAGCAATAGAAACAAGGACAGCCCACAGACCACGACTTGCCGCCTGGGAAATGCTATCAATATTGGCTTGCGAACACTTTTTAAAACGCCTACATGCAAATATATGCAAAAGTGTGTGTGTTTGTGTGTGTGATTGTGTTTGTGTGTGTGTGTAGAAGGGATGCTGTCCATGGCATACGTTTGTTTATCAATTTCGTTTGCTAAACCGCAGTGCAGAAAACGATGTCAGCTTTTTGAAAGCCATTTCGGTTGTGGCAATTGAAAATCTATCTATGGCGTAGCTTCAATTCAAAGCTTAAGCTTGCCACTTGCCAATTAGCGCAAATTGTAAATGTGATTACGTAATTTACTTATTTCTCTTCTCTCGCTCTCGTTCTCTTTTTCCATGCATTCTAATTTTTTTGTTGTGCTACTCAAATTGAATTAAAATGTGCGAGAAAAACACTTGGTAAAAGTGTTAAAAAAAGCGAAAGACGATGGGAAATTTTTCTAGCCGCCTGCTCTGTGAGTTTTCTTGGCACTTTCAATAACAAAAATAATCATTTTGGGGATAGGCAAATAAATTTTTGGAAAGTGTCGTACGCAAAATACATAAATAAAGAGGCGTTTAAAAGCTTTTACATTAAATATTCATGAGAGACGCATAATTAAATTATGCAAAGGCTGCGGCCGCGTGCCAAAACTTATAATATTTTCATTTACCAAACTGGCAAATGTTCAATAATAGTTCCAGGCCACTGAAACCGAGAGTGAATGAGCAAAGCGCCACACAGCGAGAAGAAGATAAAGTGAGTGAGTTGGAGTAGGTGCGAAATAAAGTTGTTATTTATATTGTTGTGCAAACTTTGTTTAGGCTACGGCCGGCCAAAAAAAAGAAAAGGTTCAATTAAAAGCAAACGAAAAATTCAATTAAAACTTTCGACGCCATATCTAAACTAAGCATCTTTCATTTATGCCTAGTTTAACAAATGCGTCCGAAAGGTGCCTAAACTTTTCGACGAGGCCAACAAACTTATGATGCCCACTGGCTTAAAGGCAATGCGCCAAAAATAGGCTGCAGAGCATCGTAACTCATTGAAGAAAAAGTCGGCAACTGGAAGACGCGACTTCAAAAATTTATGGCAAAACTTTACGAACGTCAAAATAAAAAAAAAAAGAAAAACAATTGATATGCTCGTAACTAAAGCAGCAGATAGACAAAAGACGACGTTAAATAGGTCGAGAGCGTTTAGCTTAATTAAATTTGATTGAAAGACGCTGTAACTTTAATCCAATCTCAGCTGCATTTCTTCTCGCTGTCTCTCTGTGTTTTGCCGCAAGGCAGCAACTATCAAGAGTGGAAAACAGAAAATGTTTGCTGCACAATGTGACGGAAGTAAGCTGCAAGTTTGGCCCGTTGTCAGTTGCCAGGTTTAGTCAGCCAGCTGGGCAAATGCATTTAACTAAAGCGCTTCTACTAAGATGTGGCCAAGACATGAACGAGAACGTCAACGTTTAAGGGCTCGCCAAGTAGCTGCCGCCTGTCGTCTGCTTCCTTTTTACTTTTGCATTTGTATGCACAATTCGCGTTTTGTCTTCTGCTCAGTTTATTCCCATTTTGCCATCGTTGGTCCATTGTCTAAGCCATCGTCCGACATCATTACGTTTCTTGCACTATGAATATATAATTCCATAATCTCATTAGATGCTAACAGTAACGGCAACTCTCTCTCTTTGCCAAGTAGCTGCAAATTTGTCGAATAAAAGGTGTCTACACTTTAAATATCACGAAGCATTTGGCCTGCAGGCCAAATTGTGCAATTTCAAAAGTAAATGCTGCCATTTGTGTTTATCTTTCAAATTGAAGTTAAACTAAATATTTATAAACTGTTATAGTTATTTTTTTTTGCTGTCTATCAAGGTTCAAGTTCAGTTACCTTAGCATAGAAATGACCTCAAGCACTCGTTAAAGTAAAGCAACAGCACTTTAAGAGGCCAGCTTCAAGAGTGTATTACAAATTGGTCTAATTTTGTAGCACATTTCAGAACAATTTGAAAACAATGACAGTGACCGCACAATGCCCCAATAATTATGCCTTCCTCTTTCTGTGTGTGTCTTCTTTATCAAACTGTAGCAGCAACATTTTCTGAGCAAATGTATGGGGTGTAGGCACTTAATGCAAAAACAATTTGGCAATGGGCTGGCGCTTACTCCTCACTTAAGTGACGAAACAACCGAAGCGCCAAATGCAAAAACACAAACTGGAGACCAGAACGGGTTATCATGAGTCCAGGCTGTCATGACAGCAGGCTTTGGCTTCCACTGTAGCTGTCAGAGGTTTCCTCGTCCCCTAGATAGGTGGCAGTGGAGAAAACAGGGGGCGTTATCTAATGAGTGATGCTGCAGGATGCTGAATGGATGTTGTTAGGGAGGTCATTGAGATGAGAACCATTCAACTGTCGCTTACGTGTGCTATGCTAACAGCAGCCAACAGCATACCAAGCTCAACTCTCTGACTCCCAACTCTTGATTCTCGATTCTCAATGCTCGACTCTCAGCTTAGTTACTGGCTGCTGCTGCTGCTGTTGATAGAAGCCAGCGATGAAATGAACTTCAAATCGAGCGTGAATTTTTGGGTTAACAGTTATTCGATATGGCCGCCTTCTCAGCTCGCTCTCTCTCTCTCTCGCGCTGTTCGAGAAACAAAGCAAGCGAAAATTATGTTAGATAAGGCCAAAAGCGGTATGTAGCCCGCTTTTTGTGCTGTGCCCGTTTTTGTTGGCTCGTCGGGGCGTATACTTGATATTCTGCCAAGGCATTCTGTCATTCAACTTCAGCTGCAGCTAACTTGCAATGTAATTTGCCATTTATACATAACGAGCGAGAAAGAGTTAAATTTATTCCACATTAAAGTGCTACCCATGCGTAGCAATCACCCATAGTTAAAGTCAAGGCAAACAACATGCAGAGACCACAGAGCCAGAGCACATTTGTCAGCTTGACTGCTGAGTAACATTGAGTAAACCAATTATTTTGCCGTTGTTGTCACTGTTGTGTTGTGAGTTGTTTGCATTCACACAATAATCGTAACAATAATTGCATTTAAAGCAAAGCCCAAAATATGTTGCGACAGCACCAGCACCAGCACCAACAACAACAAAATATGCAAGAAATCTGGCCCCAAATTGTATGCTACACAAATTTTGCAGCTGTTAGCCAGACACCCTAGTTGTCCTCCCTCCGCACTCTGCTGCCCATTTATGTCTCTCTCTTTCTGTCTCTCTCAGCCTTTTGTTATTTTTAATTATATTTTATGGTAATGTGAGAGTGTATGTGTTATGTGTGTGGATTCGGCTGTCTGCGTGAATGTGTGTATGTGTGTGTGATGACAAGGCGAACACGAAATGTTTTGGCAAAAATGTTTTAGAATTCAGTATTGTACAACGTCAACAGTTGACATGGACGTTCTGTTCTGTTCTGTGCTGTGCTGTGCTGTTGAGCAGGTGTTAGTTTGTCCACACCCTCACACATATATGTGTATGCAAATTGCCTGCCCAGTTTCTGACATATTTCTCAGCTGCCAAAAACGTCTCACACCCTTCGGCTGCAAGCCATTGTTTCATATTGTACAATAAAATCAAAACATATATTGCAACACCTCAAAAAAACATCAACGCAAACTTTTTTAATAAATTTCATTTGTATGCGCGTGATTGTGTGTGTGTGTGTATTTAATTCACTTTTCGTTTCGTAAGCAATAACAAAAACACAGCAAAAATAAACTAAGAATAATAATAAAATAAATAAATGTGTGTGAGCACAACAACAACTGCAATTATTATTAGCCGCACACACATAGCAAACAAAAAAAAAACCAGTTTCCGGAAATTTGAGTTTGTTGTATTTCTGTATTTCCGCATTTCCTGTTTGCCTTTTCATATATAATTTTGCATGCATACCTTTCTCGGCTCAGCTACAAATATTTTTAATACAAAATATAAGCAAGCAAAAATGCAAAACTTGCTTCAAAAATATATATATGTAAGTGAGCGCACATGTAGCAACAATTTGCCCGAAAAACTTTTATGCATGTGTAAACATTTTTTAGGAATGTCATGTTTTTTCGTTTCCGATTTCGCACACACCCGGAAAATTCTATGCAAAAGTTGCGTTGCATAAATTGAGGACGCTTAAGCATAGAAACATATGCAAAAGAATGAATGAGTGTAGCATGAACTCTCTCCAACAATGAAACACAAATGAACAGCCAACAAACGAACCAACAAAAAAAAGTGAATAACACATCTGTTATCAATCAGCAATGCATCAAATAACAATTCTAACATAGATGCTGTTGACATTGGATTTAGAAATAAAATATTCAAGTAGTTTTTCTATGCGATTCGCGTGTTGAATATCAATATAAGCTAACAAAAATGTTATTTTAGTAGCGCAAGCAAATGAAGATCGATGGCTGACACTTTTAGCTCTTCCATCATGCTTAGTTTAATTTCTGTCCCTCTCGAATATCACTTACAGAGTTGTGCTCTAATTGACATTGCATCAAGTTCAGAGCTATCTGCAAATTAAGATGCATATTAAACTGAAGTTTATAAACCTCTTTCTCAATCTTAAGTTTTGATTGGTGTGAAACCTTGCACAGCTTTACCTTGCAATGCGCTCCCTCATTTATTCAGTGCCTTGAGCAGTCGTACTTTGTGTCTAAAATAGTTACGAAAATAATATTGTATGGTATTTAATTACCGCACAGTGAGTCGCAAACTTTGACAGGGCTTAAGTATGAAATTTTCAGCATCATTAAAAGCAAAATCATATCGCGAGTTGTGCGCAACAACAGCAACAACCGAGAGCAGAGCTCTACAAAAAGTTGTGGCTGACATTGAAGCTTTTGAAATTCAATGGCTGACAGAGTGGGGCGCATAAGTGAGCGAATTTCCCTGGCGCGAATTTCCTCCACACTCTGCTTTATATACATATATATTTCTGTGTGTGAGAGCGGCGTTGCGTTTAAGTGGCGTTTGTTAAGTACAACACGCTTGACATCATTATCTCGAATGTCAACAAAATGGGCGTCGCTCTTGCTGATGCTTGCTCGCTGTATGTTTATTATGTTGTTGGCTGTTCGAAGTTTTGCCCTCTGATTGACAAGTTTCGCAACTTTTCGCCTCTGTTGTCAATTGTCGCTTAAATCCAATTTTACACATACGATGAGTCGTAAACGGCATTTTAAACATCGGCGTCTGCCTCAAAAAACATTATTGGCAGCGTCATCGTTATCTGACATTTTCCCACCCACAACACCAAAAAAAAAAAAACTGTCTCAGCAGCCGGTTAACGTCTATGCCCTTTGTGGTAATAGTAAGCAGTCAGACAGATATAGCTAGAGCAGCTAGAGAAGTATCGGGGGTAAAAGTAGAATGTCAAATGGTAAGTGGCAAGTGGCAAGAACTTTCTGTGACATGTCACGCACACACTGCGAACGGAACTCTCAAAACTTGAGCAATTTTCTCTCATATTTAGCAGCTATCTGTGAAAATTCTTAATAAATTTGCCAAGCGACAAATTTGTGCGTGCTAAGAAATGTGGAATTTCATTTGTCATTCAATTGTTAGACAATCTTTTATCTCTTGATTTAAAACAAAAAATATTGAAACAGTTTTGTCTTAGCTTTGGCGAATGTTGACACGTTTTTGCGATCCACAACATAATTTCATTTCATGCCTGTCAGCATTAAATGCCACCTTGGGAATAAGTGGAATTCCTAATAGAATATTTAGCAGGCAGCAAGAAGAAAAAACTCTGAGTGAGACACCTTTAAGATGTTGACGCTGATTGCGAGAGTTAAGAAGAAGAGGCGATGCTCACAATTGGCAGCATATGGCCAATGCACACGCTTCATTTATCGACGACACCAGATTGTGAAATGAAGCTGGAAGCAGGAACTTAAGCAGATGGAGGTGAGGCATCACCTCTCACCCTCCCACCTTCCTCTCACCTTCCCAGACTCAATTCAATTAAAATGGAGCACTTAATTTTATGCCAAGTTCAGCGTGGAGGCAAAAAGTGCCAACAGGCGGCTGACTGGCAAATCAAAGGAAGCGGAAGGAAGAACGCGCTGTGACAGCCAACAGCTGCTCGAGAATATCCTGTGCGTGTCTCTGTATTGGTATACGAATGTATGTGTGTGTGTATGCCATACATGCGATATGAGTCAATAATATTGTAACAGCTGTCTGTTTGGTTAGGTTTTCCTCGTTGTCTGTCTTTCGGTTTCTCTGTCTGTGAATGTCTGTGTTCGTGTGTATTGGTGTGTGTGTGTGTGCTGCCAATTTTAAATGGAAATTTAAATGTGCCAAACTCAGTGCAAAAGGTGAACGAGCAAAAGCTCTGTCAGTTGCTCAGCCAAACGGCGCATCGAATTGAATGCAAAATGGCGTCTGATAATCGAAAGCAGCATTCACTATTTAACAGTTGATTTGCCATAAGCTTCAGCAGCAGCAGCAGAAGCAGAACGCAGCAACATCCTTTCTGCTCTCTCCATTGCCATTAAAGTAGCTCAAAGCTCAAACATGCCAAAAGACATATACTTAAGTGAAAAACGTATGATTGCGAATTGCCAACCGTGAATTTGAATGAATAGTTTCAAACATCTATTGGAAGCAATTCCTGATTGGAGCAAACATCTGTCAATCAGTTGTGATTTGCTTTCAACATTTTCCAAATTCAATTAACATCACTAATAAAAAATAAAAAACTTAACTATATGGTTCATATTTCTATAAAATAAAAAGTCAATATAAAGCTGATATGTTGTTAAAAATATTAAAAAGTTATTATTGAAATTTGATTAGAGACATATGAATCATTAACGACTTGGAAATAAATTACAAAAAAAAAGATTATATAGAATCTTCAAATCCTCCGAAAAAAAATAAAACTAAATTTCTATAATAATTTATGTATTTTTATATAACGTTATTTGGATCAGAATCAAATAAAAGATTATAGACCACTTCGAATTTTACTATAAAAATAATAAACAAAAACTTAATATGAAATAAGAAGTATTCAAAATAAAAATATGGAAAAAAAAAACAATAAAGAAAAAAATACTTAATGGCCCACAGCAATGGTTACAAAATAATAATTAATTCAAACGAAAATTTGCAAGTCACTCAATAAACAAATATTCACTATTACTTATTGCAATTCCACTCAACTGCACACAATGTAAGAACAAAGTAATTGAATGAATTATAATTAACAAGTTTCAAGTAAGGTAACTTTATTGGCAGCTCATTAAGCTCAGGTCTTTAGCATTTGAGAGAGCTCCTCTATAGGTGAATTTCTTGTATTTTCTCTTCACTGTTTTTATTCTTCGCCCCATTCATTTCACCTCGTTTGCTCGGTTTTCTCTTCGGCCAGACTTTGTTTTAAGCCCGCAAAACTGATTGGCTGACTTCAACTGTCTCGGCAAAACGGCGCTGACCAGGTTCGAAAAGTTGAGCGACTGAACGAAATAAGAGTGAAAATTATATGAGGAATTTTATATTTTTTTTTTTGCTTTGGCGAAAAGCAATTACGAACTTCAAGCTGACGCTCAAGAAGAAGACTGTTTAAGATTGCTTCGTGGCAGACTGTTTTGGGAACCACACGACAATTCGTTTTCTGTGTGCGTGTGCACAATTTAGTAGAATGCCCAGAGGGGAGAAGAGGAAAGGAGAAAGCAGAGAGCAGAGGGAGGGAACTAGTGCTAATAGCTGGCATTGCTTTTAATTGGCTCTCATTAAAATTAAAAGCACCGGCAAATTGAATATGAGACCAGCTCAACAACGATTCTCTTAACCCCAAAATAGAGTGAAAAGAGTGAGGGAGAGAGATAGAGAGAGAAAATAGATAAAGATAGCTGCGTTTGCTGATTTTTCGGTTATTTCTCGTTGATTTTCATTTCGCCCCAAAAGCGTTTTCCAGTTGCTTTTTAATTGCCATGCTGCGGCAACTGAACTTTTGTCGCTAATTTGTTTGGCTATTTGCAGGCAACCACTCGTATGTATATGTGTTTGTGTGCGAGTGTGTGTGCGTGTGTTAACCCACAGCTGTTTGGTGCCAAGAAATGAAATTGAATGCCTTTCCAAACGCATCAGCGTTGAGAGTTTTGCCCAGAGTTCAAGTTTAATGACTTTTCGGTGGAGTTTTTGACACGATAAATGTGGCGCATGTGGCATGTTGCAAGTGGCAAACAGATTACTTGCAGAGAAAGTGGCATAGTTCAAGTTTGCAAGTGAAAGCAGAAAACCCATTGAGTTGCAAGACTCGGTGACACACTTGAGATTAAAGTCTTGAGTCGGTGTCAAGAAGTTTGACAAAAGAATTCGCAAAGAAATTAACTACAAATAAAAATATTAGTTAATAAAACGAAAATAAATATTGAATTAAAATGGTGTCATTCAAATATTTCCTTAAGCCATAAAAGTTATAAAGGAATTCACTTCAAAATTAATTAGAACATTTAGTTGTTTGAAAAAGACTTTATTTACCAACTATTGCAAAAAAGGGATAAATTTAAAAAAAAAAAAAAAAACACTACCCTTATGCCATAGAAAAAACTTATTAAGAAATTGAATTAAAAATTCATTGGCAAATACTTATGATACTTGCAGCACGCAATATTTAATTAGAAGCTCTATGCTCTCAAGTAATTTTTTTTATTTGTGGTTAAAAAATCATATAAAAAATTCCCCAGATTCCATTTGAGGTTCATTCATTTTGTTTCCTTGTGCCAAAAGCAAGTACTCCCAGACGTCTAAAGCCATGGGGGATTTTTGAGCACAAATTAAACAAACAGTGAGGCAAGAAAATAAATTGAAAATTGCGCATACGCAATGTGGCCAGAGTGTTGAACGAAAAAATAGAAATTTAAAGCTAAAAGCTGCAACTTGTTTGTTTTCTGTTGTGCTTTCAATTTGAGGTAAGCAAGTGGAGAGTAAAGAGAGAGCAACAGGAGCCATAATCTAATGTGAAAGTCAATTCCTGCAAACAAAAGTGTGTTGTCAATGCCAATCAAAATGTCAAAGTGCGAATTACACCGAGTTAGGCAGACAGACAGACAGATCGAGTAGAGAGAGGTTTAAGGAAGCCATGAGAGAACTGAAAAGAACTGCAAGTAAAATGAAAAAAATCTAACCAAGCAGCAAATGCGGCAAATAGGATGAAAGCCAATCGAATTTAGCAGTTGGTCCAAGGATATAGGTATTAACAAATATGTAAGCTCTGCAAAAAGAGCACGAGCGATGAAGATAGAGATAGAGATAGAGAGACAGGTGTGCAGTCGATAGAGATGGCGATAGAGAGATAGTGGGGCAAAACGTATGTTCTGCTTGCCTGGAATTTACAGTTAACGAAGCGTGAAGTTGGAGTCGCAAAAGAGTCAAGCAAACACAGCGAAAGCGACAGAGCGAGATAGAGTGGCAGAAAGAGGTGCGAGCGAGATAGACATAAACAGTCAGTGGAGTCAAACATTCAGACAAACAACAAAGCCGAGACGAGCGATAAAGGAATTCAATCGAAGTCCTTGTCTAGTTGACAGCATTGAGCGTAGCAAATATTTATAAAAAAAAAAAAGGAAAACACATACATACTAAAGCAGAATAGGAATGGAAAAGCTGTGGAAAATCGAGTCGAGGCGGCCCACAAGCCAAAGTGCAAATATTGTCAGGGCAACGTTTGCTGTTTGATTTTGCAGCCATGAGATTATCATCAGAAAGCCATTAGAATTTTTATTGAATTCCGCACGCACACAAAACAGTCACTCCTTCAATATTGACACACGCACAACACAACACACGCCCACAACAAACAGTAGCAACAACAACAACAATAACAACATTATGCAATACAATACAGCATTATTTAAGCCACATTGAATTATGTGCCCTGAGGCTGGATAAATCGAAATCCAGACAACACTTTCACGCGCATTTTCGTTAATCATCTGGGATTAGTTCTAATCAAGTTCCGTTCCATTCCATTCTGTTTCGATTCCATTCCTGTCTGTTGCATTGTGTTGTTATTGGATTTGAATTGAGTTCGTGTGGAATTTCAATTAAGGCAAAAGCCTGAAGACCTCCTCAAACTTCCAGCTCCAACCCAAATCGAATCCCCACAGACACAACAGTGTCTGGGCCTAGTTAATCTTTTATAATTAAACTGATTTAGCAACACATCGAAAAGCTGCTATATTGCCACACAGTACAGAATAGCTACTATTGCATTGACTTGTTAGCATAATTACGCATTAATATCGTAGATTCTCATTCTCATTCTCATTGTCGGTAGGTAAAACATCTAATTCGAATCTATGGCCGCAATGAACTGGACATTCATTGAACATTCTATGTATTTACAACTAGTAACGGCACAACACTGTGCACCTAATTGAAATTTAGTTATGCTCCCAAGCTGCTTTCACTGTTTCTGCTTCTGCTGCTGCCTAAGCAAAAGCTTCGCAAAAGGTCAAGAGTTCATTGAGCGACTCGATTTCAGTAAACTGCCTTTTTGCAATTCCTACAAATATTTTGCATGTTTGTAGCATGAGTAACATGGTCTAATGATCATTAAAATATTAATAACATATATTATTATTACTACCCAAATACTTATTGTGGGAGATGTTCAAATATACAGTAAAGTTTATTAGACATTTGCCACAGACCACATTAATAAATGTCGAATTGTTGGCATAAATATGATTTCAATTATCAGAAGGCAGCATGCAAAGCAGAAAAATGGAAACGGAATTGGAAGATTATATTAATTACAATATGTAAGATGAAAATGTAATTAATAGTTAACATTGCTTTTGATTTATCAAAATATTCTCATTAAAAGAAAAGAATTGAATATAGTGAATATACTTCAATTTAATTGAAAATTTCATCAACTATAATATATTCAAAATATACAATTTAATTGGAAATTTCATAACTAATAATTTGCTCACTGACTAAATTAAATAATAGCATTTACATCTCCTTTATAAGGCTAAACAATAAATTATGAATTGCAATTTAATGCAATTTTTAGTAAATTTGGATTGTATTTTTCTTATTTACATTACAAATATTCCATTTGGCAAGTTTCAGTATATTGTTTTTTTATCTGAATAGAAAGTGCTTTTCAAGATTAATTACGCCTTTTAAGATTATAAATTTCAATATAAATATATTAAATAGAAAATTTCATCATTGATAAAATAATAACAACGTTCTCATAAGCTATTTAAATAATGATTCCAATTTAAACATATATTGAATGAATAAAAAAATAATAACTTCAATATATATATCATTCATCACTTTATAACTGATATATTATATGTTATGGTATTCCTATTGAATCGCCATCCATTTAATGCTCTTTTAGAAAAATGAATTATTACTCATTGCAAATGACTTCTATTGATATGCTGAAATCCTTTAATCATATGCTCAATCTGTAGGAGAATTTGTTTTGTCTATTATCGCATCAAGTCGGTTAAATTAATTGCTATTAAAACTCGAGCACAACTGGGAACTAAGAAATTTGCAGTGTCCAGAGGAAATTTGTCAAAAGTCATAAATGTTTCTGGCGCTTTAATGAATAATGAATTTTGAACACGTTTACTAAGTCTTTTGTCTATAGAATTATGATTTAAGGTTTTGTTATTTATGCATGTTGCAAAATGCCAAAGACAAATACTGAATTTAGTTCTTAAGTCAGCGGTTAAGCAGAGTGTGAAAAGCTTGCTGAAGCTGGCAAGTTGTATTGTAAATACAAAATTTGCATAAGGGAAAACCTGCTGAGATTTAAATTATGGTAAACGGTAACTTGCAAAGAGTTGCTTGAATTAAATACAAGTTCAATGACTTTATAACGCAGCGAAGCCAAGCAAGAAAGCCAGAGAAGCAGTTGAAATGCAATAACGTGACCAATTGGCAAATGCGTTTCAAGAGCTTTGCCGAATTGGCAACAATATATATCCAAAAGAAAAAAAAAAAAAAAGCGCAATGCCATTGGCATTGCTTAAAACTTGGCTCAACAATAACATTTGCTTGTCTAAGGCAGAGCAAAGAAGGGAAAAAAATAAACAAAAACATATAAAATATGAGCACAAAAACAAATACATAAAATTTAATCCACTTCAGAGCAAAAATTTGACAGAGTAACACAACAGTCTCGAGAGCCTAGAAATGGGAAAGGGAATGGAAAACTGAATCGGAATCAAAATCTGAAACTGATGGCAAAGTCGACGAAAGTTAAATGCTTGAGCGAGCTGTAAGCTTTCACTCGTTGAGTTGAGCCAGCAGAAATTTTTGGGGCGAAGGCGAAGAAAATTTATTACCATATCGATATGCGTAATAACTTGGCAATAAAAATAAATCTCAGCACAATGCTATAAATACAAAAAACATCAGCACAAATGCGTTATAAATAATACTGCGATTGCCGTATTACAAATTCATTTCGGAAGCGCCAAAAATTCCAAATGTTCATAGTACTTGCAGACAAACAAATAAACAGACTGCCAGACAGACGGACGGACGGATGGACAGACAGACGGACAGAACAAAACGTTCACATCAAAAGCTAACAAAATGCAGATTGGAAATCATCATGGGCGAATGCCCAGGCTTGGACGTAAATTTACCCGCTAATATGAATATTGTCGTGAAAACGGAAATGAACAAATGTTTACCACCCAAGCCACGCCCCAATTCACGCCCTCTCTCACTCGCGTTTTATGCCGAAGAAATGAACCATGCGAGATTTCATAAAAAAACGAAAGAGAAAAAAAGAAAAGCGCAAAGAAAGTGAGTAAATGTATTTCTTGTTGATTGGCTTTCGCTTCCTTGCCAGGATATTGATAACGGCATTGCTACGACAGTGAAGGGAGAGGGGCGCCGAGAGAGGGATTGTAGGGGGGATCGTCCAACGAAAACTTCAATTTCATTTGATGCAGAAAAATGGCTGGCAATACGTAAGTGCTTCATGGTAAATGAAATATACAAACGCTTCGCTGCGCATTGTATTGCCATCAACGTTGGATGTTCACTATATTCATGCTTATATTCGTATATTCGCGTTTGGCTCAAGAAGAACTCAAACTCAGCAACTCACAGACTCAGACTCTGACACCCACTCGATAGTCACGATGGGCCAAACATAGGAGTAAGATGTTCGCACAACATTGTGGCATATTTTTCTCTTTTGTTGTGCTGTTGTTGCTCGTCTATCTGCTTTGGCAATTTGTAAAGTGATTTCATAAATAATTTCATTAATTTTGGCGCATTATGATAAGCAAATGCGCTGACCTTTGACATTGTGAGCTTGTCCATCTTCCATCTATTCGCCTACAATTAGTTTATCGCCAAAGTGACGGAAATTCAATAAGTTAACAGCTGCTGCGAAATATGCTACGAGTTGTTCTATTTTAAGCTCGAGCTTCTCATTTGTTTTGTGTCTTGTTAATCGACTTAGACATAGCCCAGAATGATATTTTTATATTAGTTTTCATTGCCTCAACTATTTCCAGTTGATTTCCTTATCGCACTCTGCAATTTCTCATATTTTGCATGCCACAAAGATGCAGCAAGGCAAACACATACATAGATACATAAACACACTCACCCACACACACAGAAACACTCACCCAGATTCACACCCATTTAAGCCTTGTCAGTCATGGCCGTGTTTCTCTCATCGTGTCATGGAGGCTTATCAAAATTTACAGCTGTCGTCTGTCCTCAGTTGTCTTGTTGTCTGTTTGCTGGCATCTTCCATATTTTGTTTATTTGTTTGCTCTTGCTTCAGCTATAATATTTCCACTTGAAATTAATTTCTCAAGAGCTCAAGTGCACATGTGACGAGCACACACACTCGTACACACACACAAAATACACACATATTCCCTTTTCTAAACACTAGCTGCAAACATAATACGTATTCCCGGCTCTCTGTATACACATATATTTTGTAAATATGCTCATATGCATTATGTTGACGTCCTCGTTGCGAAATCTGTTCAATCTGTGCCAGTGACATGTTGTTGTTTGTGAGATTAGTTAAGTTTGTTGTTGTTGTGGCTGCTGTTATTGTTGTTGTTGTTGTTGTTGTTGTTATGATCATTTTGTATTATAATAACTCAAAAGATAATTCAAGTGAAGCTCAGGCTGTTGATGTGAAAATTGCCATTAAAATGTTTACATCAAATGGAACTCAACTCAACTCGAGATACGAATTTGTTATGCAAATTGAAAAAGAAAAAAAAAGTTAAAAAGCACTTTTTACAGCACGCACAGTTAACAAAACGTTATAAATGGCTTTGGAATTGTAGTTGAAAATAGCATAAACGAATGTGACTCAATTCCTGGAAGTCAATCAAATTACGAGACTGAATAGAGCTGCTTTTGAACTGCATTTGTTATGCAGGTTCAAATGAGCTTAACATAAGTGAAAGGTTACCTAAAAATATATGTGATCTCTTGACAGTCCTTTCCTTCTAAGTTCTCAGCATATTGACAAGATATGCGACAGAAATCAAAAGGAATCTTTGGTTGAGAAATAATTGTGATATAAGTTGAAATCAACTTTAGAGATTTAACGAAAAAAATGTCAATGATCTATTTGCAGACATCAATTATTTTCCAAATGTTCATTGAATTCTCCTGTTGCTTCCTAATCGAATTTTTCTCATCAAGCTAAGCGACAGAATCAAGTTGCTATTGAAACATTGGTAATGCACAATGAAATAAACTTTAGTAAAAGCATAAATTAAAATTTATTAAAACTTTTAGTAGATATTTCATTTATTCCTCGAAGATTTATGAAATTCGTGTATCGTTTATCTATTAAGTTTTTTATTAAGATAGAATAAAGTTGCCAATAAATTAAGTTGAACCTGTATATCAATTATTTCCACAGCAATCTCTTCTATATGTGGATTTATTTTCTTCAGCACTGAATACAATTTCCATTAGGTATTTCGAACTTACACTTTTACTATCATTTTGATTGCTCTCCGAGTTATAAATAATCTTATCTTAGATATAGCGTTTTCAGAACCTTTATGTTGTTGACCATAAAATAAGCTGCAAAATGGTGTAATGTAATCAAGCTGCCTTGAACTATTTGGTCGCATTTATAACTGTCCCACTAAAATGCAATTAAATGTTTGCTCGCAAGCACACTAAAACAAGCTCATTTGTCAAAGAGACTTTTCTCTCCCTCTCTCCTTCTCGATATATTCACTTAATTTAGCTTACTCGGCTCATTCGCAGTATGTGTGTAGAGATGTCTGTATATATTTTTGATATAAAGTTGAATAATTTTTGATATGCCCACAAGGTGTTTATTAGCAACACGGGAATAATGTTCGTATAAGTAATATTATACAGCAGGTTTCGCTGTTGCTGTTGCTGTTGCTGTTATTGTTGTTGCTGTTGCTGTTTCTCTTTTGTTGGATGCTGCCTTGGGACATTACTCATACGTGGTGTACACCACCGCAAATACTCTGAGCCTCTTAAGAGGCCACTAAAAGCCAAAAGTCATAAAAGCAACAAAAATTGTATGAGAAATAAGTGAAAATGCCGCCGAGTGCCGTAGCAGACAAATGAAATAAACTACAGAAAAAGCGCAAAAAGGTGCAAGGGAGGGTGCAAGCGACTGAAGGTATGTGCGGCATGCGGCATGAGGCATGGGGCACGAAGCATGGCTGCCTAAGTAAAGCAACAATTATGGCTAAGAGGCTGCTGCCAGGCAGCTACCAACCAACCGACACGGCGGCGACGTCAATGCAGACAGTTAGCAGTCAGCAGTCAACAGTCGTCGTCAGTCGTCCGTGGGCTTTAATAACACTTAGCCAAGCCGAAACGAGGACGCGACGACGCGTCGTCGGCAGCAACATCATCATCTCCTTTAACTGCCAAGTGACGAATTGAAGCTAATATATATACAAACATACATACAAATACATACATACAAATGTATAGCTCTGGCTGCTGTATAAGTGTATACTTCAACATATATTAATGGTACTCTCCCCGCCATCTTCTCCTGCTTCTTGTTGTACTCTGCTCTGGTTTTGTAGTGGGACGCCCTCTTTGCGTGGGGTTCACATTTTTTATGCCTTGACATTTGTTTGTTTATTCTCATCTTTCTCTTTCCCTCACACTCTTTCACTCTCTTTCATTCTTCTTTATTTTTTGCGCTTTGTGAGGCGTAAAACAGCTCATGTAACAACAACGGTCGAAAAAAAAAAAGAATATAACAATAACAAATGTTGTTCAAAAACCATGAGGAAACATACTTTGCTTGCAGCTGTTTATAATAGAAATATTCGACTGTTCAATACATTTGGAAAATGAGCTTATTTGTTAAAGAAAAATATTATGAAAATTTACAAAATTTTAAGTAAACATAAATAATATGATAATACATACATTCGCTGATTTAGAACACAAAATAAATAAAATCCTGTAAAGAAAAGATAATGTAAGCTAGTTACTAACGAATCAAGATATTTATTCATAAGGCAGCAATACATAAATGGAAACAAATTTTGTAATTTAATTTGAAAAAACTATATTAATCAAAAAAAACTATATTAAAGCAAGGAAGCACACCGACTATTTTCAATATAACCATATACTAAAAATATACCGAATTAATATACCGAAAAATGATAAAAAAAATACCGAAAGCTGTAATTAGTATATAACTACACAGATACGGTTATATATTTAAAATATACCACTGAATCCAAAATATACCATAGAGGACAAAATATACCATAGAATACAAAATATACCAAATTGTCAGCCATACCCATTATTATGATTTCTTATTTATTAAAAAAATTGCACACCTGTTAAATTAAAATCTTATGAATTTATGCAACTATCATCATTCAAATTTAACAATTATAAGACAACAGACCTTTTCAGTTTTTAATTTAATACTTAAAAAAGATACTTCATAACTTTCAAAAGAAAAATAAATTTATATGGATATAACATATTTATAAATGACTAACAAATTTCGCTGTTAAATATTATGCAGCTTCGCTCTGATCTCAGAGAAATCTATAAAATGAAATGTTATTTATTTTTGCTAAAGACATACCTGATTACCATAACCTTTGCTAACTCACATATAATGCTCTGATGGACAGCCAAGGGCGATGACCGACCGTCCATAAAAAGAAATCCTGTCAGTTGTTCGTCTCCCTATTCCCAGCCCTAACAACACCCCGTAACAAGTTGCTAATGCTGCCTGCTAAATTTATTGTGCGTCTGTCAGTTTGCCGGTCAGTTTTCATTCACTCTCTCTCTCTCTCTCTCTCTTCCTTTCTCTCTCTCTCTCTCTCACTTGCTCTATCTCTTCCTCTCTCACTCTTGCTCTGTGTCTCTGCTTCTTTTATGGTATTTGTTGTTTCTGCTTTAGCTGCAGCGCCTTGGGGAAATTAGTTTTGTGTGGCTGCCTCTGCCTCGCCTTCTTTTCCTATTAGAGATTTTACTACTTCCTATTTCCGGCACACACACAAACACCCAACCATACACATGAACATTATTCCGGTTCTTTCTATGTGTGCTATGTGTGCGCTTTGCTTTTTTACGTTTACTTTTATTTTATGGAAATTTCACACCATTTATTAGCCACAAGTGCGAACTGGCCAACTTATACTTTATGCGCACTTTTTTTCAGCCTCATTTTCTCTCATGTTGCTGCTGTTGCTGGTTTTTTTTTCAAGTTGCTCCTCCGGGTAGCTGTTTAGTTTTAATTTTCTCTCTGCGATTGCCACTCAACTATTTGCTGCGTAAATTTGCATATGCCATGAACTTTGAACTCGGCAGCATTACACGTTTTTCTACTTTTCACAAATATTAAGCACATTTTATGCTAAATTTAAAACCAAATTTTAAATGGCAAATTGTTATGAAAATGCCCACAAAATGCTGCACTCGATAAGCGATGGTTTTGCGTGTTTTTGCGTGCGCCATTTGCACATGATAAACTTGTATTATTTTTTGCACAAATTTTGCTTTAAAAAAAATATATACTATATATATAACAGCCACCGAGTTTGGCCAACAACTGTCGCAGCAAACAGCGATGGCGTTGGCGATGGCGATGGCAGCAACAGCAAACAGAATAAAACTGAAGAATTATTTGAAAACACGTAGCAAACATCAAACAAATTGTGGCGGAATCCTTTTAGCCAAGCTCTTTTCACGCGACGACGAAAGGGGATGGAACGATGTCGCAGTGGCAAACAGGAGCTTCTATGGCTGCTTCCGGTTGGCTCTGCGTTATGGCAGCACTTCCGTTCCATCTTTTGCCACACAGCCAGCTGTTTTGTTGCCGCTGCTGCTGCTGCTGCTCCTGTTGCTGTTGTTGCCTGCACTCCAAAATTAATTCAAGCAGCAAAAATGGCGCGTTGATAACTTTTCACAAGGCAACAAGCAAAAAGAGAGATGACAAGACTTTTGCTCTGTGGGCGAGTGATATCACCCGCTGTCTAAATGCTCGCACAGATGTTGCTTCTTTTTGCATTTTGCCGTTTGCTTTTGCTTTAGCTTCTACTATTATTTTTCTTTTCTTTTATTATTATTTGGCCAATTCTTTTCTTCGGCCTTCTGACTCTGCACAGACCGCATGCAGGCTTAAAGCAACCTTCAAATTTGTTGCAGGATATGTGCTTAAAAGTCGCCCGCTGGCCAAGCTTAGCTAAACAAACAGGAAATGGAGCCAAACAAATCCTCCGAATAGCAATTCACATGTGCGGCTTCGCGACTCTTGTGTATCCTAGGCTACAGTTCAATGCCTCGAACTGAAGAGCAGGTGTGAACGAGAATGTGAGAGGAAGAGAGAAAGGATGTGAGAGAGAGAGAAGAAGACAACTTCTTTAGCCCACATGCTCATTAGTCTTTGTAAATTATTGCACAATGACCACAAATGGGAATTGCCTCTCAATTCAATCGTTGTAAATTATTGATGTATCTATGGTAATATAGTTGCATTTATAAGTTGCTAAACTTGAAATCTCTTGAGTCACCTTAAGATAATTGTACATATTTGAAACTACGAATTTATATCATTTGAAAACTAATAGGATTATTACTATACATTTTTATTTAAATAACAATAAATAATTAAAGTAATATAATTATTAAAATCAGTAAAAAAATACAATTTTAAATTAAATAAGAAATACTTAAATTTTGAAAAGAAACCAAAAAATGAAACGCCCGCAAAAATAAGTAATTTTAAATAAGTTGTTTAAATTAATGAGATTGTACCTGAGTAAAAAATTAATATTTGTTCATCATATTTTGTTGGTGCTTTTATCCAAACTCATATATATTCGAATTTTATTATTATTATTTTTGAACTGGTAATTTAAATTAATATTATACGGCGAATATATTTATTTTTAGTTTAATTATTTTATTAATACAATAAGTAAAAACAAACATAATTTATACTGGTGAAAATACTAAAAGACATACTTGATTACTAATTATATTACATTTTAAAATGAAGAATAATACTTAAAAAATAGTACATTTAAAGTTAATTTGTGGAAATAAATACTTTTTTCATTTGAAAAAAAAACACACACTTTTTCCGCACTCTGAAATAATTATTAAGAGCAAAAACCTTTAAAGAAATATAAGTCATGTAAATAGGCTCCACATTCACATGACTTCTATATCAGTTTCGCTCATTAAAATTATATGTAGTCTATTCACATGACTTTCATATTAGTTCTGCTCTTTACGATTTATTTTGTATACACATTACAAATTTCTATTTTAATTGATTTTATAAAAATGCATGTACATATTATATAGTATTTCTAATTATGCAAAGGGAAAAAACAAAATTGAATACAGTCTAGGATCATTTACTTATTTTTACCAAAACACATGAATATTCACTAAATAAAAATAAGCAAATAATTTGTGGGCTTCGCAATTTCAAGCTACATGCGCATATTCATTTAATCTATCTACAAAATGCATACAACAAAAAATAAAAGTAGGCAAAGCCAACTAAATTTTTGGCTAGAAATTGATGACAGCAGTCGAGAAGCTTTGGAAAGCACATTCGATTGCGAGGGATATGTGACTGTGTGCCTGTCTGTTGCATTCCGCTTTTGTTCCGCTCGAATCGAATCGAAATGATAGAACTAACCACGTTGAACCGTTAGGGCGCACCACAAAATGGGCCAAATGAAAACTTTTGCGCTCGGTCAATGGAAATACGTTGCGAATACGCTGTATGAGCGTTGTAGGTGGCTTTGGGGGAGGAGGCAACAGATGATGGCTAAGTGGGCGGTTGGTTTGGCAAACGCCTTTGTATGCTTGCCAATAATTCAAGGCGCAAGCGAAATAGCAAAAAAAAAAAGAATGTTTTATCTGCCTTGGGGCGCTGTTTACATAAAAACTGACTGCTGACTGGTACCCAAAAAAAAAAACAAAAAGAATAGCAAATCAGCCAAAGCAAATAGAGGCAAACAAATGGAAAAGTGTGAAGAAGAAAGCATAAAAAACTGGGCAAAAATACATAAGAGCTAAATGGCAGAAATTTGAGATTAGCTTATGATGCGAGAGTGGCTCAACAAACTGAACTGATGCAAAAAGAGCGCCACACACATATGTATAAGACACACAAGGAGCTGAACTGCAAGCACTTCAATTTATCACCCCATCCCTTTACTTCACTTTGCTACTTAATTAAGAACATTGCTCCCTTGTCCAAGGAATGCAAATGAAGTGCGCGACATACAACGGGGAGAAAAAAACAAAAGTTGAAAAAGGGAACGAAAAAAATCATTTTCTATTAGCAAGCAAACAATTTTAAGGCCGCAGCATAATAAAATTGCCTTCACGCAGTAAAAAAAAAGAAAGTGAGAGAGAGAGAAGAAAAGAGAAAGAGGGAAGGAATGGCCCACTCACTTATCAGGTCTTGATAAAAAGCAATAACGGAAAAAATACTTTTGCCACCCACAAAACAGTGGCAAAGTGTAAGTAAAAGCAAGGCAACTGGGCGCAGCAAAGTGAATTTGCTCACACACACATACTCGCATACACACACTCACACACACACCCACACGTATAGAACGTTTAGTATGGAAATTAAATTTGCATAAATAAACGTCGACATGGGGAAAAGCGACAACGACATCAGCCCGAAGAAGAAGCGCTCAGCAAGGACACAACCAGACAAAACAAGAGGCGAGAGTGTGTGAGTAAGAGTGAGAGTGTGTGTGTGTGTGTGACAAGAGAAATAGTGCTGGAAGAGTTGTCTAAGTCCCACACTAACCGCAAATGCCAAGGCAAAGAAATCTCAAAAATGTATACGACTTGGGCTCATACAAAATTAAATTTACAACAACAACAACGAGGAGAAAAATAATAGACAGCGCGTGTCGTCACATAAAAATAAATAAATAAAGTATAAAATAAAAATATGAAAAGTGGCAAAAACCAGCATGAAAACGAAATGAAAACCAAACCACAATATTTGTTTGTATGACAAATAAAAAAACTAAAAACTGAAAACTAAAAACACAAACAAAGTGCATTTGGAATGTGCTGCAAACACGGGTCTCGACTCGAGTTGAGTCGACGAATGAAAAGAAAATGAATTGTCATGGTTATTGTGGCCAAGTAGTGAAGGGGAAAGGGTTTTAATTCAAAGAACTTGCCTGTCAGCGTAAATCAGGTCAAGTGCTCTCAACTTGCGGTCAAAATCTCAACGCCCAAGCATGAAGAACTGGCTTATAGCGAGAAGAGACGCATGCCGGAGACAGAGACGTAGACGGAGCTTAACAATCAATTCAGTTATCTATATTGTTTGTAAGTGTGCTTCAATTGTGCCCAAGTATGTACACTTATTTATGATCACAGCAAAAAGTTCTCTTGAACCAGCGTAAAATAAACTACGACAAGGGTGGCAAACTATTTATCTTTTGTTCGTTGAATGCTTGTAACAACTTTAAAAGCAATTTATTAATAAGGCTACAATTTCTATTTCTATTTCTAGAGCTGCATTGAAAAGAGATTCCTAGTAATTTTCATTTGCCATTCATTTGATTTTTTGCCTTTACTTAATTCTGCGAAATTTGTGGTGGAAATCAAAAAGACTTGTATGTTTAGGATTGTTTTTATACCCTTGATTTTGTATGTAACAGACAGAAGAAGGCATTTCCGATATATAAAGTGAATATATGTATATGTACATATATGTATCTATTTTTCATCAGCATCGACAGCCGAGACGTCAGTCAGTTCGTCTGTCCGTAGAGACAGACAAAGGAGACAAAGGAGTTGCTTCAGCTGGCAATCTAGTATATTTGTATATACCCTTCGGTATATTTAAGTATTTTTTGGTATTTGGTAAAATTCCGAAATACGATTTTCAGTATTTTTTATATTTTTTTTATAATTTTAGAATATGGTGTTATTGAAAATGTATAGCGAGTAGCTTGCAATAAAGCACACTCGACTTTTACTTTAATACTTGTTTGTTCTGATGCAAAACCTTTTCTTTCGCTACTTTCAAGTTTTTACTTCTCAAAAAAACAGCAATACATTTCTAGCTAAAAGGAATATGCCAGTTTAATTATTCCGCAATTTTGATCACATTTCTCCAGAAAAGTCAGCATGAGATGTCAGCTTAATTGATGTGCTGTGTGTACATTTGTATATGCCAAATACTGAACCATTACGCTTGTTTAATCTTGCTTATGTATATCAAAATATTTGCATGCCCAAAATAACTGATCGAGGGAATGGGAAGGTAAGAAACAGGCGCCAGCTGTGGCCAGTATTACGCAACCGAATTAAGTTCATTATGCCAACGTCATGCAAACAATAACAGCACACCTTCCACACACACACACACACACACACACACACACACACACTCACAACAACAAGAGGAGCGTTGCGCTAATTTCGCAGAGCTTAAAGTCTTCATTATTTACAATGCCGACAAAAACTGAGCCGCTGCCAGCCACAAGGCCGCATAAACATTACTCAAGCTTAAAAAAAGCAAAAGCACAAGCAACACGAAAAAAACGAAGAAGAAAATTATGATTCTCCTGTGGTACACCTTGACACGGCTTGGCAACGACGAAGACAGAGCAGAGTTAGAGAGCATGGGCGTTGAAAACGACAAGGCCAACAATAAATAAACTAAACAAGCAGCCAAAGCAGCCACAGAATCTACACAAAAATCTGCAAACAAATGACAAACAAGTGGAGCCAGACAACAAAACAACACAACTGAAACCACTGTACGAGTATGGCGACAACAAAGCCAAGCTCGAGGTGTGCTGACTCCTGTACAAACACACACAAACACACTCACACACACACATTCACATACCTGCACGCACACACACACTAACGTGCATAGCACATTTGGCAATTTGGCCAAAACGCTGCCATAACATTGGCGAAACTTTACCGGCTCAAATAATGTTCTCATAAAACAAATCGCCAAGAAAACGTCGACAAGACGCTGCTTGAACGAATTTAGCATGAATAAAAACAAAATTCCTTAAAGGCTCGAAAAGTTTTTGAATACTAATTCATGCATTTGCTCAATTAATATATTAAGATAGTTTAAATTTAAAAACAAAACAAAAATCATGTTTTTTGTTTAGTACTAAGTCATGTCCTGTCATTATTTAATTAATATATTAAGAAAGTTTAATTTAAAAATAAAAATCATGTTTAACTTAAACTAACTTAAACTTTATTAAGTATATTTTTTCAAAGACTATAAATCTTGATCTCATCAAATCATTTATTTATTAAATAATAATTCAAATATTCAAATATTAATTAAATAATTTGATTTCAGTTCTTTAGTCATATTCTCCAACGCTGAACGCATCAATTAATTAATTTATTGAATTATATTAATTAAGCAAATGATGTTCATTATTGTCGTTAATTAATTTATGACTTTAAATATTAATGCAATAATTTTTTTTATAGTTCTTCAGTCATATTCTGTCAAACGCTAAAAAGTATGCTATACTTTTTGCTTTCTCTCCCATCGCGATGTTTTCTTGGTGTTTGCGTTTTGGCGAACACTCCCCATTAGCTTTATGTTTTGCCGCCTCAATAATACTCATGCAAATCGTTGGCGTATGGGCGTGGCAGTCTAAAGCCCACACCCACTCCCCTCCCGCTTCTCCTTTACCTTACTTAAGCTAAGCGTTGCCTGTAATTGCCACACGCTGTGTAACCCAATTGCGATGCATTTGCATGTAGATATACGTGTTAGTGTGTGGGTGTATGTTGGTTAGTAGCATTTAGCAAATATAACAAACTATGTATTACACACATCCACGCACACACATGCGACTGGCAAATAGAACACAAGGCAATTGCTGAGATTAGTTGACTTTGCCTTAGCTTGTTACAGTATTAGTGTTGAACAGTCTCTGATTTGCATCGATATTATCTAAATACGCAACGAAAAACACAGTTCTCCAAATATCGTAAAACAATGCAAAATTTGGCGTGGGTAACGCAATGTCAAATCCCAAAAGCAAACATGACCTTACTTATGCGCACACAAACACACACACACACACACCAGCGTTTACATTAATAATGTTCTCATGCATTTTAGATGATTGGCAAAATTTACAACCTCACTTGACTGTTTAATTAACATTCGACATTCGATTCGCTGCCAAAATTATTGCTTTATTGTTTTTGCCTGTTATGCTGATGATTATTATTGTTTTTCCCCCTGCCTGAAAAGTTTCACCGACTGCCAATTATTATTGCGGTAAAATGGTGTTTTGGTGCGTCATTTTGAGAGGTTTCGCCGAAAGGCTCAACTTTTGTCAGAATGCAAATTGTTTTCAACATGCAAAATAAATTACAATTGTCGAAAGTTCGTTTCGACTCGCCGACTCATGTGCAACCAATGAAGTGTGCCCTGGCGCACACACAATTAACGCATGAGAGCTTACGGAGGTAAAAGATTGATTTATATGCATTGCGGTGTGCTTAAGTAATGTGACTTCATTTGTATGTGAATTTCATTGTTTGATAATTGAGTAACATGTGCTAATTGAATTGTTTGCAATTAATTAACTCGAGTGAGATGCATTAGGGTTAATTGAAATCACATTTGGAGTGACAAAAGAAATGCACCGATAATTGCCAGTCACTTATTGAAAAGCTGAAAAATATTTCAGCATTTCCTAACATTAACATTAAGTTCCACAGGGGAAATTAGTTGGCTAAACAGACTGTTAACATTGCAGCAGGGGAAATAACAGCAAAACTTTGCAGGGGTATTCTATTTAACAGTTTTCTGTTAATTCGAATACCTTCCACTTGCATGCCACAACCAAAAACACACACACATACAGTACTTCCGCAATGCTAATGTCTCTCGGCGGTGACATGTTAATTTCGTAGGAACTTATTACAAGCCGGTTTTGCCTGAATATCGCACACAAAAGAGACACAAGGTGCCACAGCTTGGTTACATAGCTGACAAAGCTGACAGCCAAATGAATAGCAGAGGAAAGTGTGTGTGAAGGGGGAAGGAAAAGGAGGAAGAGGATTGGCCACATGGTTACCGGGGTGTATCGCTTTGATTTCTGCAGAGAAATGCGCTTTAATTTCAGACATGAGGCTAATTTTTGCTGAAATTGGTTTTTCGAGCAGCCTCCATCTGCTTCTCCCTCACCTCAAAATAGAAGTGGAAATATTTGCAATCTGTACAGAAATGGAAACTGTATCAGAAAATGCAAAATAGAAGCAAGCCCTGTCTCAGTCTCTTAAAGATTTAAAGTCTTTTGCAGCGATTTTCAATCAATTTAAGGTTATCACACAATAAAACGAAATGATACCAAAACCAAAAAGAAAACGTAAAGATGGTTGAGCAGCACAAAAAATGAAAGGTAACCCAGCGCAAGGTGCACAAAATCATTTTTACCATAAAATTTATTGCTTTTGGGTTGCCAAATATTTGCCACACACACACACACACCCATACAAATGTAAAGCACTTGCCCAGACATTTTGTGTGCTGGTTAGACGGGAAGCACAAGGGCTCAAAAGTGTTTTATAAACCTTCAATTGCTGTCAATTTATTGACAACATGTCGCAGCGTCGTCTCCACAGACGCTTCAGGCGACAAACAGACAAAACCAGCAAAGAAAGAAAAAAATGACAAAAAAGCCAACCGAGTGAAATTTGTTTGCCAGCCTTGGGCCAAATATGTGAAGGAGCTGTAGGGCACACACACACACACACACACACACACACACTCGAGGAGAAGTTGGTTATCCTTTTTGTGTGTGCTGGGCTTGTGAGAAATGCGCACAATTTACAATAGAAATTGCTGCGTGTGCATTTGGATAACTCGGCGTATACGCAATCAGCGCGCGATTGCTAAAAGCATGACGATGACAAGAACAGCAACGTCAACGCCAACAACAACAACAATGACTGCCAGGTGACACAACAAAATGCGAAATACAAAACGAATGTTATATTTTACATTTCAATTGTTTTTTATGATTGCGCTCAAAGTGCACACGTTCCAAAAAAGAGAAAAACAAGAAAGGAAGCAAAAAATATTGTTGCTGCTGCTGTCTTCCTGCTGTCAATTTGAAGCTGTGCGTGTAAATTGCACAACAGCTGCTCGATTGACAGTCACTGTGTGTATGTGTGTGCGTGTGTGTGCTATCAGCATTTTGCTTGATTTTATGGCACGCCGCGTTGAAATTGAAAGTGAAAAATACCTTTCAGGTGCTTAAGTGATGAAGTGCCAATTGCTGCCGCTGCTGCTTCCATTCGGTTCCTGCTTTGTGCCTTTACTACAGTTGCTTTGATTGCGAGACCATTCTATCGATTTCGCTCAGACAGTCTGTGTCTGTCCCCATTCCAAAAAAAGAAACAAGTAAGAAAGCTACATTCGAGTGTGCTCGACTTTGTGATACTCGGTGCACATTGTGAATAAAAGCAAAACAGTGCTTTATTCAATTTAAAGTATACCAAATACAACATTCAGAATGTCAGTCACCGAAACCAAGACCCATAGAAAGTAGGTGATTTTGCCCTTACAAATTATTTCTTTAATACCTTATACAACTTCTATCCGATCGCAACCAAATCATACGATCATGAATCATAGAAATTATAGTTATTACTCGTATTATATCTACCAAAATTTGAGACTCTAGCTTCAGAAGATGCCTCGTTTACTGAAGGAACAAACTAATAATACCCTTTTACTTATGAGTAGCGGGTATAAAAATCGAACACAAAAACAAAAGTAGGCAACAAAATTTTATGCCTTCGTGTGTGTGTGTGTGTGTGAGTTACACGAAACATGTATGCAAATGGAAATCTATGACAGACACTCGCCTTTTTAGCATGCATACGTGTGATGTGAATGGAATCAGCTGCCATTATGTGCTTAAAGGCCTCCGATACGCCTGAGCAACGTAATTAGGTTGGGCCATCGAACCATTGTGAGCTGAATATAAAAACGATATTATGCTAAAAATACGAAAAACAAAACTCACACAAATCGAAGCACACAACACAAAAAACAATCTGTGTATGTGAGAAAATAAATAAACAAAATTGTTATGTTAGGTGATGGAAGAGAAGGCAAGACTAAAGAAAATAACAAAGAAATTAGTTTGTGAACTATTTCACTATTTTCTTTGTAGACAAGAACTAAATTAAAGATACATATTATTTTAAAGCAGAAGCTCTTTAAATAAATCGTTATATTTTTATTGCATTTGCTTCTCGCCTCTTAATAAACAAACCCCTCGAAGCGTGGAAAGCAGCTTCAAAGTAGCATAAAAATGTAAATAAAATTCAAAAGGTTAAGCAACTAAAAAGAATTTTGTTTTAAAAAAGGCAAAAATAGCAACAAGCGATGTTGAGTTGCGCTGCCAAGTCCCAAAAGTACAGTTACTTGCAAGCAACTGCGCCAACTTAGCTCAAACTACTAAATTAAGGCGCTGAGTAATAAAACAAGCCAAAAACGAGATGAAGCCCCAGCCGAAAACCAACAACAATTTTACAACTTTAGGCTCGCGCCAACATAAAAATAAATTTCTTATTTATATAAAGAAACTTTTAGGCATACAAAAAAAAAAAAATGAAATCAAAATAAAAATAAAAACCGCAAACGGAAAAATCTTAAGAGCGCTAGAGCCCCAAACATTAACAGCAACAACTACATTTGCATATTTATTTATTTGCTGTTTTTTTTTTTTTTTTTTGAGAAGCGCCTCTATAATTTGTTTGCAACACACACGCATACACCCACACACTCACAAACACAGCACGCCCCGAAAAGTATGCAACAGCTAAGTGACTTTTGTTGTTCGACGGCTTAGTCAAAATATATCTTGGTTTTTAAGTTTTAAGCATGCAATAAAATGAACACAACAAAAGTGCCAAACTTTTAAGCAACGAATAGAAAATGCGCTTTCAGAAGTTGAGGATGTATTATAAAAATGTTTACTGGAGAAATACAAAATATTTGAAATATTTCTAACTCGTTTTCATTTTAAATTTCATGTTCAATAAATGAATAGTCAATTGAAAATACTATTGCAAATAATAAAAAAAATTACTAATTGTCATTGAGATAAGAATTTTTTAACCAATTAGAAAAATAAAAAAATGAGTTGGAAATATGCTGTTAAAATTTGCAATGAATATTTGAAATATTTACAGACTTTAAATATTTTTCAAATCGAATAAAAATTCAATATATTTTCCACTAAAAAATCCAAAGTGAATTTAAATCGAAATCTAACCACAAATAACACACACATCTCTTGGAATTTCTTTAAGCAAAATAATAAACAGAATAAATGCATCGAGTTACCACAATTTCTATAGACAAACAAAAATATGAGAACGAGTGAATCTGTGCTGTCAACGAGAGAGATAACTAAGAAAACAAAGTACCGCATGTACTCAGGGAGTGAAAGTGAATGTGAAATTGTTACAAATAAATTGTGTATGGAGGGATGTAACGTGCTGACACAAATAGGCCAAAAAGTGAATAAGGCTGAGGATCTGCTCGAAAGTGGAGCAACTTTTCTAGGTAACGGGGCATTAGAATCAACGATGCGTGTGTAATTGTGAGGGTGTGCACCCCTATGTCTCTGTGTGTGTGTGTGTAGTGGTATTTTCCGGCCTATAGCAATTCCCAGCGCAGCATTTGGCTTTTGCTCTGTTTGCAGTTGTTGGCTGTTGATTTGCTTACATTGCCAGACGCAGCTGCACATTTAGAGGGGTGGAGGGAGGGAGAGGTAAGGAGAGGGGCTGTGTGTGAAACAAACATTTCCCGTCCGTCGCTTTCATTTTGCCCGCTTTTGTTGTTCTTTTTTTCACAGTCATTTGGGCGCATAACAATCTCTCGCTATTGTTGTTGCTATTGTTGTTGTTGCGGGGTGTTTTGGAGGCTGCGTAGTGCCCATAAATATTCAGTCATTGTTTTGCTTTATTATTTTTATGGTTATTGTTTCTCTGAATGCCACTTGCCACTTGCTGCTCGACCCTCACGCTCCCCTCAGTTTGCCAAAGAGAGCGGAAGCATTTCGTTCTCAGGTCAGCACAATTTATGTTGATTATTTTTATGGCGCGGTCACTTGGCGGCCAATCGAGAATCAGAACAGGATCCATTTAAATACGTCTGGCAATATGTCAATATCTATATGTATGTATGCAGTTTGTCGTATTCAACGCTTAACATGACAAATTGCCACGCCCATCGGATCAGAGCGCCTGTCAATGGACGACAATTTATGCATTTGGCTCCTCTCCATTCATATTGTATGTCGATAGTCAAGGCGGCCAGTACACACACAAAAACAAACCATCGACTTTACACATTGACTGAATGAGATCAAAATTGACTTTGAACTTTAGACAAATTGCCGGGGTAGGGGAAAATGAGGGGAAGGACCTGGACTTTGGTCCTGAGGTTGAGCCTGGGCTCTATTTGCTGTTGCCATCAGGTTTAAGTTATGTATTTTAATTTCGGAATAAATTTCCGGCCTCAAAGAGAGAATAGCAAATGAATACGTTGGATATATTGGCATTTAGTTTGATATATTTAAGCCCGAAATTGGCAAACAGCATACACAATACACGGAATGTTTAGATTGTGTAGCAGAGCAAACTATTGTCGAAAGCTATATAATATATTTGTTTTCGATAAGAATATGCATACATAAATATTGCTCCAAAGCTTTGTTGTGTTGTTTAGAATATGTGCAACTATTGGATATAAAGAAAATTTCGTCAAAATGCTGTCAACTTAAAAATAAAAAGAGTAGTCGATGTCACAATAAATTATGTGTTTATGAGCACAACAATAAACAAATAATTAAAACGCCTAAAAACAATTTTTTTACTAAATAAGATGTTATAAAAACATGAACAATGTAAATAGATATTAATCAAAATTACTTAAAAAACCAAGCAAAATAAATGCATCAAGAAAACTAAATATATTATCCAAACTAAAAAAAAAAAATTAAAAATTTTTGGATCTGTCAAATTTTTTAGACAGATACCATTTTAAATTAAAAACTACCGAAACAAAAAATATCGGCAAACACCGATTGTTGCATATGCATTATATTAGAGCACACTATTAATAAGAATCCATAATTCGATACGATCCTTTTGAATATAGAGTCTCTTTTAAATTCTGCAATAGACGTAATAAACGCATAAAACAAGTGAACGACAAGTAGTTGCGTTTTTTAATAATAGTTTCAATACACCAATAAAAACTTTATTTGTGGAATGAGAAAACTAAAACAAAATATTTGGCATACAAGAAACAAAAATAAAATCCAGGATATTGAGTATATAAACGAAACAAAAATAAAATCTCTTAAAATTACAAATGGATATTTCACATAAGAAAAATAAGCAATAGAAAACTTTTCTACACTTATCGATGTGCTTGAAAATATTATTTAAACTAATACGTATTAAACATAAAAAATTATTCAAATTTAATATAACGAATTCATAAATATAGAATTAAATAAATATAAATTAAATATTATAAAAACAAATGTGAAAAAAGGAACAAGTGTACGACGTAAGATAAAGAAAAAAGAGTACAGGCCAATTTGGTATTTTCTACTCTTACAGATTAACTTACGAATAAAAATTGGAACATAATATATAAATTGTAAAAGAAACCAATTTTTTGTTGCATTTAACATATTAACACTCTATAAAATTTGATTATCTTTAAATTAATCAATAAAAGTGTGAAATGTCAATTTGCAATTTGTAGGCTGCAGTTAAATTAGTTTAGTGAAGAAATTCGTTGCAAAATTGGAAAACTTTTGTGGCACTGCAATTGACATGGACGACATTTTATTTGGTTGAGTCAAAGCGCCGCAGACCGCAGATGCATGCAACGCAAGTGCGCTATTTGAGGGAGCGCAAAGTGCAAAGGCGACAAACGCACACACAGACACAGATGTGTATCGTAAAGGTGTGTGATGTGTGTGTGTGTGTGTGGGTAACCAGCACTTGTGTGACACATGTACACAATTTTGAGGTGAAGATTAACTTGCAGAGCTATCAACACACACTCAAGATGCGGCACAGTCTGCTACCTGAGAGAGACCCACTTTCGACAGAGCTTTTAACCTTTTCCACATGCCACTAAAATTGCTTTGAATCCATCTCGCATCTCTCTCTCTCTCTCTCTCTCTATCTCGCTTTCTCTGTTTGCATTTTTCGTTTTGCTATTTTAGTATCTGGCTATTAATATTTTACTTCTTCAGTTTTGGTTTGTTTGGTTTGTTTGTTTTTGTTTGTTTTGTATCAGACAGCCAGCCAGCCAGCAGCCAGTCGACTTGACGCCCCTTTGTTGCTCTTGTGTTGTGTTGTCGTTGTTGCTAGGATACGTGCTAGACACTCACGTCCTTGTGCTCCATATTCTAGTTGTTGTTGTTGTTGTTAGACCCGTCGCACATTAATACGCTTAACATGCGGGGTAACATGATAAGCTAACAAGTGTGTTTGTCTAGGATTTTGACTAGATTTTGTCGTCGTTTGTCGTCCTTGACTCGCATTCAAGCTGTTCTCATTTCAAATCTTCAATTCCTGTGCATGTTCATTTCTAATTTACACTGTTCATTAAGAGTGTTACACGTTCACATGGAAAATCAATTAAAATTCGCCGCAGATAACAAAACATTTTACGCTAAGCCGCAAAATCGTTGCCGCAAAAACCAAAAACAGCAGCAACAATGGCAACAAATGACCAACGAGTAAATGTTCAACGGCCAACGGCAGATGCTGTCAATATTAGATTTAAACACAAAACAAAAAAACAATAGAGAATATGGCGCATTAAATACACATTTGTATGTACTTATATTTACAAGCGCCATTCATGTCTCTAACAACAACAACAACAACAACCACAACAACAGCAGCAGCAACTACAATAATTTGCCAGTGGCAACATATGTAAATATGTATGCACCTTGACTCTGTGCGTTTGTCAGTTGCATTCACAGTCGAGTTAGTCCAATAAACAGAAATATACAACTCTAAATGAGGATATTCAACATGCTCGAAATACCCATTAAAAACTTTATAACGTTCAACTTAAAACAGAGTTAATTTGATTAAACAAATTGCATTATTTTCCTTGCTTCACTTGCTCGTTTTCTCTTTCCTAGTCCATTCAACCCAATGTAGTATATTTTGCATCGCAGAGAACAACAAATTTGCATTTGATGTGCATTTTCTTTACCGCCACAGGCAAATCACAAAAAAGAACAAAATATGTACACACAAATAAAAAAAAAAATAAATACGAAAAACTCTTAAACTAAAAATACAAGAACAATTCTCTCTCTGCTGGGCATGAAATACAATATCATGTATGCCACGTGCATGTGTTGAGCATATACATAAATGGCATTCGTTTTGTGTATCTGGACAACAGCAACTGCCCTGACAAAATCAACAAACTGCAGTCTAAATAAATAACGAAAATATCTAAACAAATAAACAACTCGAGTGTAGCTTGAGTTGCAAACAAAACTGTTTAAGCATTTTATTCCTATTTCAAATAAAACTAAGATCGAATAATTTAGAAAGTTGCCCAATGAAATGACTAGTCGAAATGGAATTGAAGATAATTTTAAATAAATAATTTATAATTCACAATTTAAAAGGAATTTTTACTAAACATAGAAAATTAACCATAGTCCATAAAGCTGTTTAAGCATTTTAGTCATATTTCAATTAAACAATTGATAGGCTTATTTAACGAGTTATGAACAGAAATGATTGCACGAAATAGAATAGAAAATAAGTTTAAGTAAATAAATAAAGAAAATTTAATATTGTTTAAGCATTTTATTCCTATTTCAAACAAAACAAGGATCGAATAATTTAAAGAGTTGGAAAAATTAATTGAATACAATTTAGGATTGCGCACTTTACTAAATACATTTCTTATTAACAATTTAAAAAGACTTGACACCACCCAATAATATACTCTCTCTCTTTCTCTCTCTTTCTCTCTCTCTCTCTCTCTCTCTCTCTCCCCCTCTCTCTTCAAATCGAATATTGATATTTCACAAACTTAAATTCTAAATGTAAATATACTATTTAAAAAAAAAAGAATCTTACTTAGAATACAATATATATTATATATAAACAGATTAATTTAAATAAATATTATTTCCATGTTATTTCAATTAAGAAACTACTTTATATCTGTTCAACTCAAATCAAAGTAATACATTATGCATATTATTTTGAGTCGCTTTAATTATTTGCCTTTTTTAATGACTTAAAAAGAGACTTTAATTAGGACAATTGTGGGATTCGTGGTTGAGTATTTGATGTCTATTTATTATGAAACAATATTATGCTGTTCACATAGACAGCTTAGGCTAACCGAACCACAATTAAGTCGCGTATAAAACGAAAAAAAAAAAAAGAAAATACCATGTGTAAATAAATAACTAATAAATATCAATTGGCATTAACTAAGTAAGCGAACAAATAAACAATATTAAAAGTGATTATTTATAATTGAAATCAAGCTGAAATAGTTGCACATTATTATACCAGGACATTGACAGAGTTAAGCGCATTACAAATAGGCTCAATTCACAATTGCAATTAATATTATGCAAATTGTTGGAAGAGCGAAAGTGGCCAATTGACCAGAAAAAATATATACAAAAAAAAGTTCGAAAATGTTGGAAGCATGGTTTTCCCCCCAATACACAGACAGACACAATACAAGTATCTCATTAAGTGCATATTAAGTGTAACTCGCACTATTTTGTTCTTATTTTCGCATTGTTATTGTTGTTAATTTCACTGTTGATTTTTTTTTTTGATTTTTATTTTGCCACGCGTTTCTTTTTCGTAATTATGATAATTGTTTTCCAATTGATGAAGCACAAATGCAGTGAAAGCAATTCTGCTCTGTCTCTCTCTTTCTCTCTCTCTCTCTCTCTCTCTCTCTCTCTCTCTCTCTCTTGCTGTCTTTAGCTGACATAAATAAATTAAACAGACTTTGTTCAATTCGTTTACCACTATATCAATATATTTATGGTAATTTGCATTTTGGCTTGTTCAAGCAGCGCGAAATTGAAATTCTCCAAAACGTAAATAGCTTTACCCTCTAAATGTTACACAATTGGGTATATCACATATTAAAAGTTAAATGTGTTGAATAAGCAAGAGAATTTTAGATTTATGTTCTTAGTAGTCTTTTATCTTTATTGACTTTATCAGCACTTTCTTTTTAAACCTAGCGTATGTATTAATCCATCAGCATTAACTTAACAACTCTTAATTGCTCTAAAACTTATATAGTTCATAGAATATCCTTTTACTAAATATAACTGCAGAAAATGGAGCGTAAAATCAATGCAAATATTTAGCAAAGTCATAACTGAAATTGGCTTTTTTCCCGCAAAACTTTAAAACTTTAATTATTTAAGAATTGACATTAAAAAAGCAAAAAAATTTATTTACATTACTTTGTTTGCATTTCAAATGGCGCTGAATGCATTTGACTAAAGTTTTTGCGCCAACAAGTTGTTTTACCATCCCCTCTCACACTCTCTCGCTCTCTCTTGTTGTAATTATCTAACAAGTTTACATAAAAATATCTGTGGGGTTAAGCAAGGACATCAGCAACAGCTACATGGAAACATCTACAACTAGAACAACAACTACAACGAAGGGCAAATGCCCAAAGTTGGCCAAATGCAAATTGTTGGCAAGTCGTTTACACAACGCATCAATGCACAACAACTGCAACTCTGCAACTCGCCACATTCCCCAGCTACACAGCAATGGAATGCACTCTAAATCTCGCAACAACAGTGTGCTAAAACGTGCACATTTTCAGCGTACCCAGCACTGAAGCTTTAAAGGCTAAAGTTTTGGTGAGAGTTTTATCGCCTGCACGCTTGCTTCGCATTTCATTTCAAGAGCCACTAACTTGTCAAAGTTCGTTAGATGTTTAACATAATCTGTGCGTTGCACAACACTGAAGTCCAAATTTATGGGTTTTTCATTTAAATATTACCACATTTAAACTTCCAATTTGAAACTCAATTAAGACTAAATCATAGCATTATCTGTAAGTTATTGTACTTAATACTGTATAAGTAAATAAATATTAAAGTTTACGTACTAAATTGTGCGCTGCACAACACTGAATTCCAAATTTATGTGCTTTTCATTTAAATATTATTTAAACTTCCAATTTGAATCTCAGTTCAGACTAAATCTTAGCATTATCTGTAAATTACTTAATACTGAATAAGTCACTAAATTTTGAAGTTTACGTACTAAATTGTGCGTTGTACAACACTGAACGTACATCAGCCTAAAAAATATTTAAAATAATTATTACTGAACTTCCTTTTCAAAATCGACTCAGACAAAAACTGAATTTATTCATAATAAATAAATAAACAAGTAATATAAAGTAATTATCTGAACGTTGTTCAACACTGTACCAACTAAATATTATTTGAGCTTCCAACTTAAAACTCAATTCAGACTAAATCTTAGCATTATCCGTAAGAGTCTTAACAATAACTAACTAAAGTTTTGTTCGCAATTTTCAAAAGTTTAGCAAAATGTATGCGTTGTACAACACTGTTCAAACTGTAGTCCAAATTTATGGGCATTTCATAAACAATTTTTAAGTTTCAATTTAAAATCAGATCATAGATAAAATAACATTGTTGAAGTCAATAAATACACTCTTTCTCTACAGTCTCCAAAAGTTTAAGAACTAATTTGTGTGTTGCCCAATTTAAGTTTCCAATTCAAAAATCAAGTTGCTGTACAAAAACAATTTTTCTTTGCAAATTTCAGCAAATTTCAGTAAATATTTATGTTGTGCATCTTCAAATGTTTGCCTAACAATCTATCAAATAACACTTTGAGCCTTTTTTATTGAACATAAATTTAAAAATATTTTTATCGTAAAATCTGTTTACATTTTTCTAATAAATTAATTGTTGGATTGCAATCCAAAAATAAATCTCAAATATTTTCTGTAGTCACCTTATTTCATATTTACGACATTCTCTCACAACATATATCGAATACTTTCAGCTAGAGCAGATTCCAATTAATTTCCAACAAAAATTGCAGTTCAAAATGCATCAACAACCAACAAGATTTTGCATGTACTCGAAACATTTGCCATTTAAATTTTATTACAAATTTTTATTGAATTGCTGTTTCTGTGCGTTGCTTGTACTCGAACTCACAGCAATTGGCTCCGGCTTCTCCACTGCACCTGCTGCTATTTCAGTGTTGTGTGTGTGGCAGCCAAAAGTTTTGACGAAAAACTGAAGAGAGTAGCAGAAGTGTTGGACAGGGGGACGGGGAGAGGAGACATTGAAGTGGCGTCTATAGGCGTTGACGTTGCCAAACACTGCCGCATAAATATTTTAGATTTTGTATGCCAGACTTTTCGTTGCTGTCAGAGTGAGAGAGAGAGAGAAAGAGAGAGAGGAGTCAACAATAGCGACAGCTGCATATTTCGCCAGCCTAACTGGCAAGCTGTTCATCCGGCTGACGCTTGTTGTTATACGACGAGCCCCCATCGCTTCCTCCATTTTGGACAACTCTTGCATACATATACTACATATACATACTGCACAGTAGTTGGCCAACTTGGCATGCGGCAACTGCAATGTTGACGCTGCTGTTGCGCTCACAGTAGAGAGGGAAAGCGTGAAGTAGGGAAGAGGAACGAGAGACGAACTGCAACAGCATAAAATTTGTGTGCAGGCTGCGGGTTGTCCTTAACTATGGGTTTGTTGAGCGAGCTCTTTGCTTTCGGCTATTAATTTGTTGCATGCACCAAAAATGCTTAATAAATATTTTAATTAAGAGTCAGGTCATGTCACAGGGCGCAGGGTGTGAGACAAAGATGAGAATGTGACAAGGTTGCAACCTGTGTCAAGTAAAGCATATTGCAAGTTTTGCCTCCTAACTTCATACTCGATGGAAATCTTGTAAAGGTTTTCAGATAGAATGTCAACAGCTGGCAAAGTCGAAGTTTTTCATTTTATTTTTTGGCTAGGCCAAAAGTGCATACAACTTATTTGTATAAGCAGCACGCACAGTAAAGCACAGTGGTCGAAATCACTGAATTCACGGTGAAATACATTTATAATTGCACATAATCCATAATTTATTGACGAATATCAACAAAGTAAGCCATTTTTACGAGGACTGCAAAGTTTATAGATTAATAAGATGCTTGGTTCCAAAAATAAAGCAATGAATAAGAATAAACTTCGAGCATTTCAACATAATTTTAAACATTTCAAAAAAATACCATTAGTAAAAATATTTCAAGATACGTATAGTTTGAAGAATAATTAACATATTTTTCCTTTTGTGAAAGGAAATGATTCAAAGGAAATGATTCTAAGATTTAAACTTCGACTCGGAGTAAAAAATAAATTACAGTCTTTTGTAAAATTAACTCTTTTACAATCTATTTGTATCAGAGTGCATTTTGGTCAAAAGGAATTCAAAATGCATGCATTTTAATTAATTTACTAACTAATAACCCTCTACATTATAGGATTTCAAAGACTATTCCAACCAGTGTGCAACTCACGCAACTCTGCATATGAAAAAGTGATCAGCTCTCGCCCAGCCTTGAGGGCGACATTTAACACTTGGCACGCCCGCCACCTCCAACGCCCCGCTTCCAAATGTCGCTGTTGGCCTCAGCACTCCGACCCAGACCCAGACCGAGACCCAGAACCGAGAACGCAACTCTCGCTCCTCGACACGCGCTGGCTGACTGGCTAGCCTTGCCTTTCCGGGGCTTGGCCTGGTCTGTTCTGGCTGTTTGGCGTACATGGCGCAGCTTAGCTGTGACACATTTTACACATAATTTTCAACACCTAAATCCGCAAGTTAGTGCAGCCATCAGATTTTGCACACGTTAACGCAAACATAAAGCGTTGGATTTGTGGCATGTGGCAGCAGCCAGCAGCAGCAAACTGAACTACGGCCATATTCTAGTTGGCATAGAAACAACTACTAGCAAAACTCATCATCATCATCATCATCATCATCGCCATCATCTCGTTGCCCACTTGCCCGTTACAATCGCATACCCACACCCACACACACACACACACTTGTGTTTTCTGTGCATTTTAAAGCAACCTCTAAGGCCAACACGCTGACTGCTCTGTTGACTGGCTGCTGCTTCTTTTTCGTTGCTCCGAACGTGAAATGAAATGCACAGCTTTCTGCATATGTTAACCAAAGTCAAAGGATGGCCAAGTACATAGCTAGACAGGCGACCAACAACCAAGCAAAACTGACAGCTTTCTTGCCAAAACCAACTCTAATTAACTTCAACAGCTGTGGTGCACTCACAGTTCAAAAAAAGTTATATGTAAAGTATATAATATTATAAAATGTAAAATTTACTAGCATTATTAATGCTAAGTAATTTAAGCATTCAATAAAGCTTTGCTTATATGTTGAAATTATGAAATAATGCTTATTGAAATTTGTAAATAAATTAATGAATAAAACCATCAATTCAATTTTTATTAAGTTTATAAAAATAATTTTAAACTGCCATTAAATTTTTGTGTAGATTCTTTGCGGGAAAAATTAATTTAATTTACCTTTTAATCGATTAAAAAAATTTGATAATTTTTTTTTTTTGAAGCTGATGATAATTATATTGCATTTCTACTAAACTCAACTAAACTTTTTGTAGGCAAATAAATAATATTTTCGTTTTTGTAAATTAAATCAGAGACCAAAAAATATAAAAAGTTGAACAAGTTTTTACTTGAATTCAAGAATAAGGATTAAGTATAAGACTGTAGAATATAGAAAGTAGAGCACGTGAAAATTAGGATCTTAGAATAGTTTTTAGATTTAATTCGCAGCTAACTTCTTGAGCTCTTTTATTCATGTTTGCTTGTCTAGAAAAGTCATTCATCTAGAATTTATAACTTGTCCCAGAAATACCAAAAACATACTAAATTTCCCATTTGGAGACAGCTTTCCGCACAACCATTCCTCACACTTGTTGACATAAGAGCAAAAGAAAAAAAGGGAAACAATTTCAATGTGTGCGCAATTGTTTCATAATATTTTGCAGCACTTAACCTCAGGTATATATCATTTGGTTACACAGTAACAGCGCTATAATGCTACCTACATCTGCTGCTATAATTTACATTTTAACTCATTTGTTGTTGTTTCTGTTTCTGTTGTTGTTGTTGTTATTGTTACCCTTGTAATTGTTGACCGTCCATCATATGACGGTAGCATGTTTGTTTTAAACAAAAGTTTATATTGCATGTGGAGGAGACAACGACGACGTTCGTTACCAAACAACTTGAAATGGAAATTAATAAAAATGTTGGCAGCACCAGCAGCAGCAACAGCAGCAGCAGCAGCATCAAAAGAGAGAGAAAAACTTACATGAAATTAATATGCAACATTGTGCTGTGAGTGCTGCTGCCGGCAGACACGTGTCCAAGCCCCGTGCGGCATGTGTTGCATATGCAAATGTGATGGGCGCATATAAAAAAACACACACACACACGCACACACAGAGATAGACTTCCCACACTCTCTTGGAGCCAGTGTAGTGTATTATAATGCCGTGAAATTGCTGGCCAGCTTTTGTGGGCAGTCTCAGGACTGTTTAGCCCAAGGGGAGAATGGGGAACATATCTCCTTCGGTGCGTAATCAATTACATTTATAGCGTGGCAGCTGCCATCAACTGGCAGTGGCAACATTTGTATAAATTAAGTTTCGCCACGAGAGTGCGGCATGCACCTAATCGAGTGTGTTTGTATTTGTGTCCTGGCATGACTGTATACATATATATTTATCATGTGTGCTGCCAATGACAACGCGGGCAGCAGCAGCAGGAGCGGAACCTGAGCATCACATACTTCAGCGGCCGCAATATTTTGCCAATCAAAGTGGCAGCAGCGGCGTCAACAAAAACAACAACATCAAGTATGAAAGCTGCAGTCGAGTGTGATCGACTGTCGGATACCCAATAGAGGACGAAAAGAGTGGTATTATTGTTAACATATGCTAAATTAATATACCAAAAAATACTGAAATATACCAAAGGTTATATTTGGTGTATTAATATACTATTCCAAAAATACCATAGAGTACAAAATATACCAGACCGATTGTGAGATACCCAATAATATATCAAAAAAATACTGAAATATATCAAACTGCAGTGTGCTCAACTGTAAGATATCAAATAAAAAAAAAGTGCGGTATATTCTTAAAATATACAATATGTATATTCCGAAAAATACGAAAACATTCCAATGACTATATATGGAATATCCATCTAATAATATATTCCAAAGATACCATAGGATACAAAATATACAAGATCGACGGTAACATAAGATTCTTAATAAAAGAAAATCAGTGTGACATAATTCTTAGCCTCTACAAAATATGTATACCGAAAACTATAATATAATGCTTCACTCAAAATACCATAGGTACAAAATATACCAGATTGTTAAACAAAGCAACTGAGATCCAACAGCAATAGACTTTTTACTGAACGAAAAATTCTAGCTCTTTATCTTTTATTTAGCTCTTTGATCTTGGTGCCTATTACACACGTATCCTGTGGGCACAAATTATAATACCCTTTTACCCTATGGATAGCGGGTATAAAAAGCAACTTGAACATGCTCAGTCACGGCCCAACTACAAGCTGTAAACAAATAAAGAAAACTCGAACCCGAACCCGACCTCGACTTCAAATCCAACCCCGTGAGTGCTACAAGCCTCCGCTCCGCATCCAGGCCACATTGCTGCCACATAGATATTGGCGACCTCTTTGGCAGCAGGCAGCAGGCAGGATGCAGCCGGCAACAGTTGAGAGGCAGGCTGGTTGAATGGCTGGTTGGTTGGATGGGAAGCAAGCAAGCCAACAACCAGGCAGCATTAAGATAAAATGCCCAAAGGAATCGCAGCAGTTGGTAAAAGTTTTCAATAAGCTTTTGCTTTTGCTTTTGGCCCCCACTCTCCAGTAGATCGGCAGCTGTTTGCCAAGCGCAACAGAAAATGCATAAACATTTATAAGAATTTCCTGAACATGTTAAACATAATTTGATGGCATCGCCTTTGACTGAGGGCAAAATTGAAATTCGATTCAATTGCTTTCCTTCTCCGCCAGCAATATTAAAGTTATGTGCTGCAGCATGCTTTTAGTTTTAACATTTTCAATTGATTTTTCATAATAAAAGTCAAATATTTCAATGATTTTTAAATATATGAATATATGTTATATTCAAGCCCACATGAAACTTCTTTAAAAATTTTCACCCAATTGAAGTATTTTAATATACCAACAGTAATTTATGGCAAATGATAAAATTCTCAATTGATTTCACAATAAGGTTGACTAAAACTATGAATATTTAAATGACTTATAACGTTACAAATATATATTGAAACATGCTTAAGAAGCGTTTTAAATTTTCGCCCAATTAAAGAATTTTAATATACCAAAATTAATTTATGGTATTTTTCAAATGGGTGCGATTTCAATTTATTTGTTAATTAAAGTGGACTTAAACAAACAAAGAATATTCAAATGAGTTTTAAAGTTGTGAGTATATGATGAAAATCACTCAAGAAAAGCGTTTTTAATTTTAACCCAATTAAAGTATTTTAATATACCAAAATGAATTTATGGTATTTGCAAATGGTTACAATATGCACACATTAAACTTGTAACGTTTTTAATTGATTTGCTAATTAAAGTGGACTAAAAACTAAAACAAGCTAGGAATTTTCAAATTGTTTTTAAAGTTTTATATATGTTTTGAAACACGCATCAGTAGTGTTTTAAACGTTATGTAAACGGTAGTATTTTAATATACCAAAATTAATTCATGATATTTTCAAAATGCCAATAATATGCAAACATTAAATTTGTATCCATTTTAATGACCACAGAACGTTATTAGCAATTTTGTCTATTTCCAATATAAATTAATATTCCGCCATATTGGGGCTTTTGGTACTCAAAGGACTTTAACAGACGGCAAACATTTGTTACCCAAAACACACACGCGCGCACACACAAATGCGTACATATGTATTGTACATATGGTTGCCCCCTAAGATTCCTAGATCCGATGCCTAATGCGGCCATAACTCAATGCAAACCTATTGAATCACAGCAAATTAACATGCATACGAGTTTATCTCCTCGGTGTGTGAGTGTGTGTGTACTCGTGTGTGTGTGTTTGCCCACAGGAGCAGCCTGTGCTGCCCAGCCACGCCAACTGAAAGACCCTTGCCCCCAATTTTGGCTTAGGCTACGGCATACTAAATAAGCAAAAACAAATTCGATAACAAATGGTTTTGGAATTGAAACAACAAATACAGCTGCTGATGTTAAGAGCAATAAAAAAGTATACTACAAAGTCCACACGACTGCGAGATACCTGATAATTATTAACAAACGAAAATTTGCTAAAATGAAGTAAATAAACATTATCCTAAGAAGCATTATAATGAAATATATTCTTTATTTTTTACCTTTATAACTTGAACCCTCCTTTTACCAATCCCTTAAAACACACCTCACACAATGTAGTTACCAGGTATGTGCAGATAAAAAGAAGCACAATAACAAATGAACGAAGGACATCGCCGAATGTGGAACAAATGACATATTGTCATTGGCAAAACAGCGTCGAGACCGGCAAAAATAGAGCAAAAGTCAAACACACACACACACACACACATAACATATGCATAACACATACTTTATATACATATGTCCATTTTGTGTAAGTCTGTATATAAAGTATACATATATGGTGTATATTTCGTATTTCCTCAACGTAAATATAAAATTTATTATCAAACGAGACGCATAAATTAGCCAAGCGAAGCAGCCGCTGCACAGATCTTGATGATGATTACAAATGAACTGAATAAAGTAAAATATATACAGAAGAGTATGAGAATAGAGGCAAAGAAACGTCCGACTACTAATCAGACCAAGGCAGGAGAAAAGAGAAGAAATGAGCAAATAAACCTTGGCTACAATTGTGCTAAAAATTATAATTAGAAACCTAAGAATGGGGTTCTACGACTTAAAGTGCAAAATTAGTATTGAAATCTTTAGAGAAAAGTGTATTCCTTGAATTATAAAAATTGCCAATTGTAATTGAAAATAAAAATGAGTTTCAAGACGATCTAAATTTGTACAATATATATTAAAGAAATTTAAATTATATTTTAATAAACAGTCGAAAAATCTTGTCAATTGATATCAAACATCTTCCAAGCCTTCTTGAAAGAGCAAAATACATAAGTAATACGAATAATATGAATATTTATAAAAAGGAAGTCTAACTTGGACATTCATTTTTTTTAAGTTGTTCAATTTCGTATACAAAATTATATAATTTACTTAAAAAAGCAATATACAAAATTATAAGATTCAATTTGTAATAAAAATTTGTAGTTCATACATTCTTCTTGTCTCTTTTCAGATTATACTAATTACGATCTGTATGTGGCTTAATTCCCAACACTTATGAAGATCTGTACTTAATTCAATTCACTTTCTAAGAGTTTACGGCATTATCATATTTGTAGCATATCATCTGATCCATGCCAATGGAAAAAGCAGTGTGCAATGAGCAGATAAACGGTCGAAACAAACACCGTGGCAATTGTGATTGGTAAACCAATTAACAAGAAACGCTTCGATGCACCGATTAAACTGGAATTGCCACCCAAGCAAACGCCAAAGGAGAGAGCCCAAATCAAAGGTGAAAAGGGAATTTCATTTCTGGCAGCCAGCTGAATGGTCACCTTCAGCATCATCGTTGTGATGGGCGCTGCATCCACACAAGCCGAGCCTAGAGCACCTGTCCACATCAGCAGCAGTATGGCAACCGTCAATTGCTGTGACTTGTCCACACTCATCACCAGCTTAATGGTCAGCTGTCCCAGCCAATCGATAAAGCCTATCTCGACGAGACATTCCATGAGCACAAAGAGCGCTGCCAAGTAGACCAAATGCGACCATTCGACGCGTTTCATAATCGACTCAAGATTCGCCTGATTCACCAGCATCACCAACAATATCGCACTCAAGCTAACTGACCAGCAGAGCTTCACACTTCGAATGCCCGGCATCGATTGCAATCCGAACATAATCAGTGCAAAGCCAAAGCAGATGAAACATTTAATCAGCTGCGGCTTTTTCCTGATTCTGTATTTCGTTTTCATCTCCTCAAGTGTCTCCATAAAATGCAACTCTTGATGCTTAATGCGTTGTCGTTGTCTTATGCGCTGCTGCGAATTTGTGCTCGACTCCATCGGGTATCGATGATGATCCAACAAGTTGACACGTGTCGAACGTAAAGGATCCGCTGGCTTCGACTCAAAGAGTTCGTTGCGTATCAGAAAATAGAGCAATATAAACGTGACGACCATGGCAGCCACAACGCCTGGGAACATGTGCAAGGCAAACTTTAGAAAAGTAATGCCATGATCCGTCACATGCTTGTCTTGGCCAATTATCGCAATGGCCGTATCCCCGACTGGCGTCATAGTTCCACCGATATTCGCGAAGATTGCAATGCTAATGATCACCAATGTCGAATTCAACTGAAGCGTTTGACACAACCTCAACGTGACGGGCAACATCAGCGTAAATGTCGATACATTGTCCATAATTGCAGAAAAGACACTCGAGAGCAGGCACAGATAAAAGAGCAGATACCAAACGTTGCCTCGCGACAGTTGATAGGCAAACACAGCCAAATAGTCGAAGAGGCCCGTTTCCGACAGTATTGCAACCATTATCATCATGCCAAAGAGCAGCACCAACGGCTCCACATCGATCCAACCGACAATAGTGGCAAGTTTTGGTCGTGAATCATCCAAACAGAGAACTCCCAGAGCTCCACATGCCACCAGCCAGGCAGCAAATATTGGATCCATAATATTGAATATCAGCAGAATGTAAAGCAATGCCATTAGCACAAGGCCACAAAAGATGCCGTGAATTTGATTAAAAGGATTTGCATCGATGGCCAACGAGAAGCCAGTTGTTGCATTATTATGATTCAAAAGTAAAAGCTGCAATTGATTGCCGTCGTCATCGTCATGCTCATCCTCTTTGAGTTCAATGTCAAAACGCACAGTTCGAACTTTATAGATATTCGTATAGACATAGACTTTCCATTCGCCCGACTTCCAAACCATTTCCTTAGTCCGATTATTGTAGTTGATCAGACGAACACCAACATACAATTCATTTTTCGAAACTCGGCCTCGATGTATGGTTTTCAATACATTGATACTACCGTGCAGCGTTAATCGAACAGCATCGCCCGAAGGCTCCTTCAGAAGCTTGACAAACTGTGGCAAATGCGGCGGAAGGGAGACGACATCCGTTTGATGATCATCAGGCGGCGTTATGCAAATGAGTATGGCAAAGAAAATCCAGATTGTCAGTAATAATGCTAACTGAATGATGCTCCAAATCAATCGAATTTTTGCTGGGCTTGACTCCTCCTCGGAAGAAATCGATACAAAAATATGACGATGCCGAAACAAAAGAATCGCCATAAAAACATCAACAACAAATTTTTATATATACTACTCTCTGAATATTTGAAATAAAAGCACACAATGTAAGCAAAGATACATAGAAAACTTTCCATCAATACATAGTAAGATATTTTTAAAGAAATATTCGTTTCTAGTATTATGCCGGATTGGTTTTTCATCCATTTAAACTGCATTTAATTTCCATCAAAAGCTGTGATAATCTTAAGAAATTCTCTTTTAATGTTCTGACATTTAACTCTAGGCCATCTACTTTATACGATATAGAAGAGAATTCAATATTGTTAATAATCTTCGTTAAACTTTTATTTTATACCTCATCTATCATTGTGTTGTTAAATGATATTATATTATATTTATAATATTTTCAAATTTGTTTACTATTCTGTTCAAAGCATCCTTTTATTTTACGCATTTTCCATCATTTATTTTAAAAAACTCTTGAAAATCCATATTAATCTATATTATTTCTTTTTATTCATATACATTCTCTTTACCCATTCAATAATTTTTACCAAGACCCCTTTAGAAACCATAATATGTCTATTTTTTCCTTCTTATATCTATCCTAGTTCTCAACATTTCCTTCAAATTTCATTAAGATTTTTTAGAATCCATATTTTATTCTTTCATTCTATCCTATCTCCGATCCCTTCTACTATTATTTTTATAAAAACAACTTTCACTCATCTCTCGCATCTTAAATTTAACAAACACATTGCGGCTTTTCTCAAAGTTTCCGCATTCAAATCCTCAAAAACGTAACATGTGTTGCCTTGGCTCACATCTTATCTTATCGATTCACTCAACCAAAATATACGCTTTAGGTAAACTGCATTTCCCGAAAGCCAAAAGGGCGGCTTATCACACTTCTTTTTTGCTGGCGAAAATGCAAGGGAAAAGCAAGAAAAAAGCGAGTGGGAACGACTATGAGATACTTTATTTTGCCAAAGATAAAAATATATATAAATATAAACAGTTAAGAAAAACTACACTTAAATGGAGATCGCTAAAGAAGTTTAAGAATATATTTTTTGTTTGTCACATTCTCAATTAGCTATTAAACCCTTCTTAATTTTTATTTACCAGATATAAAATGTAGAGTTTTAGATAAAACGCGTTGCATTTCACGCGCGACTTTTCCAGCTTTTCCAGTTTGCCAGCTACAGGCCTGTTGACAGCGCTTCCGTTTCCGGTGCACGACGCTTGCCGTCTGCACTAGCGACACCTGGCGACGGTTGGCCACGGCACGTGATAAAGTTATGACAGCGACTCAAAGAGAGAGGGAGAGAGAGAATGAAGAAAGGGGAACAAAAAATGCAGAGGCAAAACTCTTTTGCAGCAAATAAATTGCATTTGTTTTGGCAGGGCGCGATTCGCAGTTGCTGCTCCAGCTCTTGTTGTAGTTGTTGTCGATGCTTAACCCTACATTGCCCGCGATTTTATTATGCAAGACTCGCATTTTAGTTGCTTGTATTTTTTGTTGTTATTGTTGTTGTTCTCGTTGCTGATGCTCGAGTCGCGTTTTTATTTATTTGCGTGTAAACTCAGTCACGTACTCATGAGAAAAAAGATAGAGCGAGAGACGGGAACTTCGGCCTGTTCTGCAATCAGCGCTTTATGCATTCCCCCCTATGCTTCCCTCCCCCTTTCACCATTTGCTGCTGTCTATCCCATTGGTGAATTTCGAGAGTCGCGCTCATTTGACTTCTTTTTTTTTCCGGTTTTGTGGCGCAGCAGCACTAACAAAGCTGCATAATTTTAGTTAACATTTTTGGCATTTTATGCACGAAAACGTTTCTGGGTTAATTTGCATTTCCACAGCGCGCTACTTTTTCAATATCTCCCCCTTTCCCCCTTTATTTCTCTCATTCGCTTAGCCAACCCACAGGTGCAAAATAAAATTGAATTAACAGCTAAATGAAATGGAATTTATGTGCACGCGTTCGAAAAATATTTGCCATCATGATTTTCAATAAGAGCGAGAATTCCATTTGAACATTTACAGCATAGATGCCCAGGCAACAGGTGCAGGAGAAACCAAGTAAGAAAACTAAAGTCGAATGTGCTCGACTGTGAGATACCCGAAACCCATTCTTTATATATATCTAAACATATACCAACAATGTGTAGCAAAAATACTAAAATACTAAAGTCAAAAAACTACATTAGAGTGTGCTTGACTGCGAGATACCCGCTTCAAACACATTCAAAAAATATACCGACAATATACCGCAAAAATACTAAAATATAGCGAAGACTATATTTGGTATATTGATATTGTACATCATTAAAAATATACCATAGAATACTAAATATACTAAACACTTGGTATATTCATTTTGTGCTACATTTACCATCGAATACAACAAATTCTACAAAATATATTTGATATATCGATATTGTACAACATTAAAAATATACCATAGAATACAAAATATAATAAACACTTCGTACTACATTCAAAATATACCATAGAGTACAAAATATACCAGATTGTCAGCCAAAGCAACTAAGACTCGTTTGCAGTAGGCTTTTTGTTTCCTAACAAAAGAATTTCTTAAATACTCTTCTAAAATTTGTATCGGATCGCATCCAGGAATCATAAATACTGTAGTTATTATTAAATGCACCGCGTCTCTAGCTTCAAGATTACACTTGCTATTTTATTTTCTTCGATTTGAGAAAGGGATTTGAGCGTTGCAAAAAATTTGAAACAAATCTGATTGCAAAAATAACAAGAGCTGTCAAAAAAGAATCAAAGTTCAATCTCTGATGTCTCTTAGATCTATGAAGGTGTTCATACGAACGACATGGCTATTTCTCTCGGCTATTGACTCAGATCGATAATATATTATATATATACTCTGTGGGATCGGAGATAAATCCTTCTGCATTCACAAAGTTAAAATACCCTTCTTCCTTATGAATAGTGGGTATAACAAAGCAATCTAAAAATAATAATAGCTAAATTTTGTATGATTTTCTAAGAGTCGTCTGTTGCGCTTCACTTTATATAACATATAACATATTTATGCATATTTATACAGAATAAACTCTAGTCTCCACTCACTTTGCCTGTTAATGGATGTTGGTACAATTAGCCAGCAGTTATCTGTTCATTACACCAAAACAGTCCTGTCAGAATTGTTGTTGTGGACATAAATTCTGGCTTCGGGCATTAAATAAACTAGGACAAAACTCATTTGCTAAGCACAAGCCAGGATATGCAGGATGTCTGTGTGTTTGTGTGTGTGTGTGTGTGTGTGTGTATGCTTGTTGCTCTTTCAACACGCCTCAAATAATGTTGCAGTTTTGAATCTTAAAAGTTTCATGCGGTTTTACAAAAGTTTTCGTTTTGCTTTTGCTAACGTTGTTGTTATTATTGTTATTTTTGCTGTTGCTGTTGTTGAGAACTGCGCTTTTGGCTGAGAATTTGGCATGGCAGTTGCTCAAACTATTCACGTCCTTGACAGAGCCTCGCTCGAAACCCAAAAACATTATGAAAGCCACTTGCGCTGCAGCTTGTCGTAATTGTTGTTGCTTTCTGTGGTTCTCCAGCGGTTTTCTGCTTTAAATTCACCTCTTTCTTCCTCTCGAACAATAAATCTGAGCTCAAACTGATTTCATTAGCCAACCGCATGAGAAAATTGGCACCTGTGTTTAGCATTTGAAGTCAAAAGCGAGACTATCAAGTGTGAATCCCTCGAGGCACGACATCTGATAACTTCATTGTTGATAATCATATCTGACTAAAATTCTTTCAAAATGCTGAAATTCTGATTAGTTGAAAGTTTCAAATGCCGCTGGCAAAACGCAGCGCAAACTATTCAGATCGAAAGGAAGCGTATCAATTGAATTGCTTAAAACTTGCAACAAATTTAACAGCATGGCTGCTTAAGGGAAGACACAAATTGGGAAACAAATTGTGAATGCCTTGGTATCCATAATGAAGCACATATTTGCATAAATTAAATAACTTGTTAAGCTTGATGTTCGCTTGCAGCAATAATAAATAAATTGTGGACAAATATTAATTTGTAATTATATTCAAATTTAATTGCAAGAATTTCAAATTTTAATTAATGTCTAATTAATAAGAATCAAACGAAATGAATTAAATCAAAATGTAAGCAATTATGTGAGGAAAATGTGAATCGAACACATGAATAGTAAAAATCCCAAAAGTAAAAACTATGGGGCTACAATTTGTATAAAAGTGATGTAGTTTGCATAATTTGATCGTGCAAAAAGTTTGAATTACTTTGCATTACCTCATTAAAGATTGTATAAAAAGTTTAAGAAGGTAAAGTAAGGTAAAATCTAGGAGTATTTCTAGTTAAGATAATTTGAGCTGTTTGAATGCACAATAAAACAGTATTTTCTTAATATATACGCTAAATATTTTATATAGAGCATTAAAGATTGTATTAAAAGTTAAGAAGATGAGAGCTAGAAGGGTGTGAATTTAACAAAACATTTGATCGGCGTTTTGCAAATTCATCTTTTATTTTTTCATTCTTATTATTATTTCATTTCTTTACTTGTACGTTTTACACAAACCATAGCATGTAATTCAACTAATGCTCAACAAGGACACGAACCAGATAACGCATCTCAATAATGAAATTCGTGCATTCATAAATCCGATATATGGCGTTTTTCTGTAGTTGCTATCAAGCTTCAAGCATGCAAAAATATAAAACACATTTAAATAGACAACATTTTAAAAGGAGGCTGTACATTTTACACAACATGATCATGAAATAAGAATGCATTGTGCAATTCGTATTTTTTCATTTCATTTTTGTTATTATGTTACCTTATTTTATGAAATTCACATTTTTTGAAGTCGTTCCTTTTTACCCAGACACAAACTGAACTATGTACATATGTACTTCGTACTTAGGTTTTGCCTAGACACAAACCGTAGCCTGTGCTTTAACTAATGCTTAACACAGACCCGAACCAGATAACGCTTCTCAACAATGAAATTGATACATTAATAAGCCGATAGATGGCGCTTTTCTTTGGTTGGAATCAATCTTCATGCATGCAAAAATATAAAATACATTTAAATATGTCAGACTACACTTCAAAAGAAGGCTGTAATTTTTACACAACCACAAACAAAAGCTTAACATAAACCAACGAATTATCATTAGCATACACAAAATGGCTAGTTTATATTTACTTTTATGCCACAAAATAACATCATTCAGTGCAGTCAAGTGCAAGCTTCATTAAACACATCTCTCTCTCTCTCTCTGTAGTTAATTTAAGTAAACACTGCGGTGAAAGGACTCGGCACATGTCAAGCATTTCAGCTACTTATCATCAGTGATAGTAGAAGCAGCAGCAGAGCAGCGATGGCTTTGCTCATTTAAGCCGAATCCACACTCAATTGGCCAGGCCGATGAATGAATGAGCGCATCACAAAAGCCATCCGACAATTGAAATATATGTTGAGGGCATGTCATAACCTTTAGCCGCCACTTAAATCTGACCTGATGCATGAAACGATTCATTCAAGTGGAAGCACAACAGCGAGAAACGCCTTACGAGTGAAATTCAAGGGAGGGGAGAGAAGAAGAATGGCCGATTAATCACATTTGGCAGGCTTACAATTAGTCGTGGGAAGTGTAAAGGAGACTGGCAATCAAATACACAGAGAGAGAACATATGCAAATGTCAGTGACTGTCGAGAGCTTTGCTTAATTTTAATTAATTTGTAATCCTTGACATTGAAGTTTCGGGGCACAGTGCAATTAGAGACGCCAGCTGTCCATTTGCCATCGCAGAGGATTACAACTATACTCATTTGTTCCATGCATTTATCAAATGTCACAGAGAACACACACACACACACACACACACACACACACACAAACGGACAGAGACACATTCGACATTCCTTTACGAGACACAATTCCCAATCAAATTCCAATTAGACATTTGGAAATTTAATCATCAAAGTTGGGCTATACAAAAGCCTTCGCCTTCGCCTTCGCCCAGGCTTCGCAATGAAGCTGCCCCGTAGGCGAAGAGAGGGGAACGTTTGAAAGAGGGGATTGGGAATTGCCACACATGACATAATTAAGCCGCGAGTGGACACAAGAGAATATCTAATTCAGTTAACAGCCAAAAGCCACTTCAAGACAGTTGTATCACATTCAAGCATCATTTACATTTCACAACAAAATTTACTTTTGCCTCAAATTGAATTCATGATTCAAAGCGAAAACTTTATTTGTTTTTATCGAAGAAAGTGTTGTCCCTTTTTATTGTACGGAAATGATATTTTATAATTCTGGGTTATATTAACTAAGTGCTGAAGTTTGTTGTAGTATAAGAAAATAAATTATTTTTTATACCCGCTACCCATAGGGTAGAAGGGTATTATAACTTTGTGCTGGCAGGAAATGTATGTAACAGGTAGAAGAAAGCATCTCCGACCCCATAAAGTATATATATTTTTGATCAGCATCAATAGCCGAGGCGATCTAGCCATGTCCGTCTGTGTGTCTGTCCGTCCGTCCGTATGAACACCTAGATCTCAGAGACTATAAGAGATAGAGCTATAATTTTTTCGACAGTATTTGTTATATTTGCACGCAGATCAAGTTTGTTTCAAATTTTTGCCACGCCCACTTCCGCCCCCGCAAATCAAAAAAATCGAATAACAAGCGTAACTTATGTACAATAATATTTATAGTAATTGTAATTCCTAAATTTGGTTTCGATCAGATAAAAATTGTGGAAGTTATTAAAGAAATACTTTTGTATGGGCAAAAACGACTTTTTACTAAGGGTCTGAGATGCTTTGGCCGACAACAGAAAAGCAGTAAGAAAATTCGCAAAATTAGAAAACTCTTTAGAAATTTTCCCAAATTTAGCAATTTGTTGGTTGTCTTTTACACACTTACTCGTAAATAAATGCTGTTAGTATCGTGGCTAAATCATTATCCACTTACTCTAAAAACGGTATGCAAATTGGGAAAACGTCTACAACAAATTACTCTGTCGATTAAGTTAATTCTATTAGACCGAAAGCTGAAGTTTCTCCCAGTCGAACACACTTCATTTTCCCAAAAAAAAAAAAAAAGCGAAAGCAATAATAATTTCGACTATTTTCGTTTCACATGAACATGTGTAGCTAGGAAAAGGCTTAGCAAAGTTTCCTCAGAAAATTCAAAAGTTATTTACGAGGTGCAGCTTTAACTAGGAAAATGCGTATGTGGGGGTGGGTGGTGGGGTGGGGTGGGGTGGAAAATGCGTAATAACTTCTGGTTGTTGGTCTTGGTTTGTGCTTTTGCTCTTGGAGTGTATAATTTATTTATGGCAAAAGAGGCAAAACTAAAAGCTTGGTGAATTACAATTACGACCACGCCCACCGTCGATATGGATGAAACGATTTGGGAGTGTTACGTATTTATACATGTGTGTGTGTGTGTGTGTGTGTGTGTGTGAGAGATGTCGTTGTCATTGCAGCTTTGATTTGTGTTTTTCCCCAGCAATTTGCCTGCCATAGACAGACACGAAGACAGAAATAAAGACTGAAAGACAGACGGCCTTCTCCTTGAAGCACTTTACTCACAAATTGTGTTCATTTGCATATTCGAAACTTTGCCTAATTGAACATAATGCCACTTAATTAAAGTTAAGCAACTTTTCCAAAGGCCTCCGACAAATGAGGCGCGCGCTCAGACGTTATACAGAGAGAGAGGGGGGGAGGAGACGGGCGGGGAGGCGTGGCATCTTGGCAGAACAAGCTGCAACCAGTGTTAAACTATGCTCCAAACATTTATGACACTTTGTTGTTGGCATTCCCCAATTAGTTTAACATGTTGCAAAACGCAAAACAGAAATAAACCATCATCTCTTCTCCCTTCTCTCTCTCTCTCACTCTCTCTCTCTCTCTTTCTCTCTGCACACACATGGATGGAGTTAAACATTTGTGACTTCCCCGTTTAAATATTTAAACAGATTTGCAAATTGGCTTAAACGATAGCTAAAAGCCAAAAGCGGCAATTACTTATTTCAATTGCAACACTGTTGCTCATTTAAATAATTATGCCACTTGAATTAAATTGTCTATATATTCAATTTGCCGATGGCATTTCAATAATACTTCAATGCAGCAAAGAAGTTAAATGATAAACGAAAAGGAATTGGTCATTAGAATTACAAATGTTCCGTTAGCATTAAATGTTTAGATATATGAAAATATTATTATAATTAGAAATATCTAAAAAAAAAAAGATTTACAATATAAGAAATTAAAATAAAAAAATAAACGAACCAGTAAATGAAGTCAATTGAAATCCGTTGGTAAGATGATAAATCCAATGTTGTTTGGGAATACAAATATATATTAATATCACACACTTTAAACTTTTTCATTCTCATCCATCAACTTTCTTAAGATGAATAATAAGCAAAATATTGACAGAAATAGCACATAAAAAAAATTATAAACACTTTAAGTGCTCAACACAAAAAAAAATATTTAAAAAAAAATAGATCACAAGAAAAAACTTCAAAAAATTAATAATAGCACTTAATTATTTGCACATAAAAAAAAATATAAAAAATTAACAGCAATTTTTTTTTAATTTGCACTTAAAAAAAAACATAATAAAAAATATTGCACATAAAAAAAATAAAAACAAATATTCACATTAGTGAATATATTTTCACTCAAAAAAAAATTATTACTAAGGGAAAAATGCGCGTATCCAAATTAAAACGAGATTCCCATTGATCTACCTGCAAAAAATTACTCACATTAAAAAAAAAAGAAAACAAAACAAAAATCACATTTTTCAAATTTTGAAATTTGCACATAAAAAAATATGCATTCAGGCAAACGAAAAATTTTGCAAGAAAACAAAATTGCACTAAAAAAAATCAACACATGTGAATAAAATATTTGCACTCAAAAAAAAAATAGGAACAAAATTCCAATGCACCTGCAAAACATTACCGACGAACAAATACACTTTAAAGCGAATAAAATATGTGCATATAAAAAAAAAATCATTTACAAAAATAAAAAAAGGGTAAAAAAGCGCGTATCCAAATTCAAAAGAGATTAACATTGATCTAAGGCATCGCAAAAAATTATTCACATTAGGTGCAATTAATATTTTCACAATAAAAAAAAATGAAAAAAAAATTGCACTTAAAAAATTACAAAAAAAATCACATAAGTTAATAAAATATTTGCACAATAAAAAAATGCCCTTAAAAATTAAAAAAAAAAAAAAACGCATACATAAGTAAATAAAATATTTACACTCAAAAAAAAGTAAAAAAAAAAATAAGGAAGGGTAAATGGCGTATATCCAAATTAAAACGAGATTCCCATTGTTACCTGCAAAAAATTACCGATTTTAGTTTGGTAAATCGATAAGCAAATTGAAATGGTGACATCGATTGTTAATTCCTTTTGTGCTTTTATCGATAAGCATAGAAAGTAGTGTTTATCAGACTTTCTTTGCTTTTCCAATAATTTTCAGTTTATTGTAGATATGAATGTTGAAAAATGTTATTTCTGGCTGTATTTCTTTTCATTTACGTTTGGTGTGGAGTTGCGTGTTTCATTTATGTTATCGAATCGTTTTTCTGGGTTGATCAATAATCGCTAACAATTAAAGCAGTCCCAGCTAAAAGAATCTGTTCGGCTGTGGCGCCCATCGATTGCACTTCCAGATGGCAAAGTAACTTGTCTCTGCTCGCCCTCGAATATAGGGGTAAAGTAAGCTTCTCCTCCGACGTCTGACTGCGATTGGGAATCGCGAATTGATCGATTTTCTTAAACTTATCGATTTGTGCGCTCGCCTCGCGCTCATCTTTAATTTTGTATGTGATGTAAAATGCATTTGATTCGGTGGCATTCGTTGATTGCGTGTCTCCATCGAGCTGAAAACAATAATAATTTCAATCAAAATTAATAAAATTAAATTTATCCACCTTTTTCTTTTAATAACGAGCAGAAACATCGCAAGTTAGTTCAGACAAAAACCTGTAGTTTAGCCTGAGCAAGCACCAATACCGCAAGAATGTGCTCTGACAAAAGCTGTCGGATATGATGTTAATGTTAAGTACACGCCTTTATCCGCTGTAAAACTTAACATAAAACGCAGCAGCTCCGCACTGTTAACTCGTAAAATACTTGTGAGGAGCACCAAAAAATATTAATCAATTAAAATAAAACCGCAATAATAACGAGTAAAATGCCACTTTTAAATCAATATAAAAAGGGCGACATTAAGCAAGTGGAATTTGTTAGGCCACCAACAGTGAGTTATTAGCAGAGCTCCCCAAAAAATACTTGCAACGCTTAACAGTGCGCATTGAGTTGCATTGTAGCCCTGGCCGGAGTTAACAGAGCGCCGGAATGTCAATCAAATAAACAAAAAGAAGCGGCGTGAAGAAAAAAGCGAGAAAAAAGTGCAGCGAAATCAATGCGAGAGCCAACAAATGCAAACTAAATGTTGTAAATAAAAGTGCAGAAATTGAATCAAGCGACAAGTGTTTAACCATCAAACTCGACAAGCTGGAGACGCATTTTATGGCCAAGATGGGCAAGGTAAGCGCAAGAAAAAACCAACGCGAGTGAGAAAAACGCAAAAAAAAAAAAACAGACAGACAAAAGGCAAGCGAAAGAGACAGACAGACAGTGAGACAAACAGACGGACACAGTTTTGGAGATTCATTAATTTACACTTACCTTAAGCGGCGCCAGCTTCAGCACCAAGGCACTTGCGGGTGGCGTCGACGACGTCGCCCCGTCTCTGCCACCCTGCAAGCACTGCAGCTGCAGTCGCTGTGTCGTGACTCCAAACTGCTGCGCCTGCTGCAGCTTGAGGCAGGCAAAGAGATTCTCACAGTTGTACACATGCATTAGGTTGATATCCATGCCAAAAACCAGCTGCACTTGCTCCTTGTAGCGCTGCTCCGCTGCAGTTGCGCGCACCATCAAGGCACGCATATAATCCACAGCGCTGTTGCTGCTGGGTCCCTGCCACAGTTTCTGCCAGCTGCTGGGCACCTGTGAAGGGTTAAGCGATTAGTGATTGCCCATATACGGGATAATGGGAAGGGTGAAGAGATTAAATTTGATTATACGTATATTTAGTACAGTCGTAATTGTAAGGAAATTGTAAAATAAAATGTATTTTACTTTTAACTTAAATGCATTGCACATAATTGCACATCTCGGATTACTGCATCGGAATTTTAAGATACATATATGAATAAACTTGCAGTTAATTGCACAATAGTTGGCAATTATCTTCACTTATTCACTTTAATGTAAATTGTAAGATTCACTTCTCCAACTTAACTGCATTGCACATAATATCATTTTTATGTTCATTTTTAGATAATGACATTAATTTGTAAGTCAATCGTAAAATGAAACTTAAATGCATTGCATAAAACGGATAAAGCGCTCTTTTTTAAAAGCATTCGATGTATAGATTTGCATGGAAAAATGTTTAGTTAATCGCTAAACAGTTGTTCAGGGAATTCATCTATCGATTGATTTACCCCTTTTTTTTATGAAAAATTGCACTTAAGCGCACAAAAGCTGTTAAGTTAATCCATTTATCAGCTCAGCGAAAAAAAGTACTCCATTGTGGTGAGGTATGAATAGGTCATGAACTTTTGTTAAAGGTGAAAAGAATGCCGAAAATATTTTATTTAGTTGCACATTGCAGCTAAGTGCAATTTGTGTTATCAGCATTATTCTCTACATAGACTCACCTGCTGTTCAGCCAGCGCCTTCAACGTTGTGGCTTCCAGTTCTAGCGCTTGTTGTTGTCCCGTTGCCGACTCCTTTAGCCAGTTGTGTAGTTGGGAAAGCAGCTGATGCACTGTTCGATAGAGTTGTGCGCCCAGCTTAAGCTCGGCGTGCACAAAGAGCGTCCAAGGTGATGTTGCTGTGTTCGTTATTGCACTCTTTACTTCAGCCTCCTTGGCTGTCTGCGTTATGCTGCAAGCGGCAGCCAATTTGCGCCATAGACTCAACAGTGGTTTGACTTGCTGCTCCAAACGCTGGCGAGCATTCAACGTGGTCACATCCTCGCCAGCTGCGTCACCTCCGCCACCGCTTCCGCCTCCGTAGTGCACCACACGCAACTGTTTAATCACTTGCCGCGCCTGCTCAATTTCACGCTGCTGCTGCGCCTGACTCGCCAGTCCATACATCCTCGGCTCATCTTGAGCCGGCAGCTTTTCCAAAGCAGTGTAATAATCCTGCAGTTGTGCGCTGGTGGGCAAGGCGTTGCCTAATCCCAACGGCGACCATCGATTGCTCAAAACATCGGCGCTGCAAAATTGCGCCAGATAACTTCTCAAGATCTGCACATCGCGCTCGTTGTTCAAGCGTCCGCCATAAGCCAAAGCTTCACATAAACGCTGCATTAATGTCCAATCGCAGCGTCCGTTAGCCAGCTGTGCATCCAGCCAGCTGAGCACGCCCAGCGCCGCCTTCAAATCGGCCTCACCAAACTCATAGTACTTGGACCAACCTTGCGGTATAAACTGACGTCGTTGCTGCAACACAGCCTGCAGCAGAAAGAGCACCAGGCGCATCTTCAGGCACTTGGCTGGCTGCTGCTTTTGTGGCTCCTCGCTGGCGGCATAATTCTGCAGCATGCTTAGCACCTGCTGTTTGAGTCCCAGCGGCTGCTCGTAGCGCACCTTGAGGCACCTTTGATACAACGTCGACGAGCTGAAACCGCGCGTCGTTTCGCACAGCAACCACAGACGAAAATCTGGAACTTTCGGCAGCTCGGCGAGTTCGCGTTCCAGTTGCTCCAGCCACTCGGGCACCAGATGCACATTCTTGACGCACAGCCATTGTCCTGCCGCGGCAGCTTGACGCACTGCAGCCAACGCGCGCTGTTCGCTGCCGCGTCCAATGGCCAGCTCGTGATACTTTTGATTGCCCCACTTCTTGTGGGCCAAGGCACGCAGCTCGTTAGCGGGATCCAGCTCAGGTTGACTGATCATCAGTATGGGACGCTCGCAGCTGCTCTGATCCAGCAACTGTTGCACACTCGGTTGACTTGACGCCTCTGGCGAGAGGCCCAACAGCTGTCCGCTGGCCAAACGCAGCTGAGACAATAGCAAATCGGGTCGAAAGATCTGAGCCAAAAGCACGCGCTGAAACGGCGATTTAACAGCAGCTGTAAGTAGAGAATTTATAAGTTATTATGCTTCAAAAGAAATTAAAAGTTTGCTCTTCACTTACGCAGCACATCGTCCGTCTGCTGCTCGATGAAGCCGCGCCACACATAATCCTTGTCCAGCTGCAGCTGGCCACGCAGCTCAGGCAACTGTTGCAGCAACTGCGCCAGCTTCAATTGCGCCTCGCGACTCATGCAATCGGGCAATCCACTCAAGCCAGTCAGCTGACTGCCATCGGCGCTGACCATAAAATTGCTGACAAACAGCTCCCACTCCTTGGCGCCGACAGCGGTGCCATAAGCCTGCCGGCAGATCCACAAGGCCAACGTCAGCTGGCCATCGCGTGGCGTTGCACGCGCCAGCTGCAAGTAGACGCTACGCACGAGACGTTCGTAGAGTTGCGGTAACTGTTGGCCACGCAAAGCGCCCAAGAACAGCTCGATGAACACCAGGGCGGACAACTCGTAACCCTGACAGAGTCCGGCATAGAACTCTGCTGCCTTGACGCACAGTTCACGCAATGCGCCAAATTCGGCGAGCAGCGTCTGCTTCACCTGTCCCGATTGCTCCAGCGCCGCATCGATTTGTGCGCTGCTCTGCTTCACCTCGTTAAGACTGGCAAGCAGCGGCTCATTGCGTAATATATCGCCTTCGGCTTTCGAAAGCTGCTCAAGTAGTTTATCCTGCAGTTGCATGCGTTGTTTGAGCAGTTCTCCCTCGCGTTGCAGCAGCTCAATGCGTTGCTGTTCCAGCGACGCATTCTGCAGCACAATTGCCTTGGACATCAGTTGATCGGCCAATCCTGTGGCAGTCACCGTAAAGCGCAGCACATTCAGTTGACCGCGTTGCTCTGGCGGCTGCAGTTGCTGCACTCGTTGCGATTTGCTGATCAACACCAGCTGAAATTCCTCATGCAAATCCACCAATTTGTTGCCCACAGCCAACTGTCGCTTGTTGAAGCGCACGTAGATGTGTCCCTGCAACATTTGCAACAACGGTGGACGCAGTTGCTCGCAGTCGGTGACCAACAGCGTCTTGCCAAAGCGCACAGCCAACTCCAGCTGATAGGCGAGTCTCTCATTGCTTTGTGTGGTTAATTCACTTGCTCGTCCTGTCGCTTTCAAATGCGCCGAGAGCCAAGCTCCCGCTGTCTGCGTGGGATCAAGCAGCAACGGCACAGGACAACTACCATAGGGAAGTGCTAGTATTTCACGCAGCAGTGCAGCACTCTCAATTATCTGTGCATCCCGTGCGAGCCCCTGACTTTCCCAGATGATCTGCTGTTGCTCCGTGAGTAGCGTTTGACGCAGTTCATAGCTGGTGGCAGGCAAACGAAACTCCTGGCCAAGACGCTTCATTGAGGCGCTGCAGGGAGAAAGCAGAACATTAGCAACCATTTGAAATACAGAGAAAAAGGGATGAGTCGCTATAAAGAATATAAGGTATTCAGAACAAATCAATCTCAACCCCAAAGGACACTTTTTTTTGTTAAGTAAATGTATTTCTAAACTCCAATCAAATTTTATTTGAAAACAATGTTTCTAATCTCAGAATCAGATTCTATAGAAAAGAGTTAAGACTTATGATATAAAGATAAATTGCTGATCTTCAAAGCAATCACTCAGGTTAATGCTATGTATTAATCGTTTGGGGAGGTGTTTTAGAGAAACTTCTTATAGAATAGATAGACAAAATACATAGACAAAATCTATGCATATTTCCAAATTAAGCCACCTAAATGTTGCCTCTTCTTATAATTTTATAAATATAAATTCTAGTTAACGTTAATTGCCTCTTTTTATCATTGTATAAATACAAATTCTAGTTAACCTTAATTTCAACCTTTTCTTGATTGATCAACGAGCCTTCTTAAAATACCTGATATCTTTACATTAAAAGAACATCTGAAATTAGCTTTGATTTTATTACAATCCCATATACGTAAACAAAAATAACTGATAAGCGAATAAATTGATTTGTTTGACATATCATCCATCTTCATAAAGAACACCAAGATCTGAGAAACTATTGGAGCTATAACTAGAGGTTGAGTAGGTCGATAGTGGGCGCCATCGATTTCGACGATAGTCAATTTTGGGCCATCGATAGTGACCACCACATTTAGTGATAAAGTTCCTTTAGTTTTCTTTCTTTAATCGAAGTCTATCAATTTCGAATGTAATTTAAAAGGTATAGATTACAGTTTGGTTATGTTTTGAATAGTTTCTGAAAACTTCTTCAAGATTAATCAATAGTACAAATTGATAAATCAATATTTTATAGCGTGCTTTGGTCTCTTAAATATGCCTTGCAACACACCGCATCCTTAACTAAGGTGTTCTCTACTCACCCGCGTTGTTCCACGCCCCAGCCCGCATAGTAGTTGATGGCCAGGGCCAGCAGTAGCATCTTGCTGTCCAGCGTTTTGTGTGCACGCTTTAACTCCGACAGCTGCTCGCTCCACGTGGCATACTCCGCACTCAGCTTGCCTACGAGCAACTCCGCTGCCTGCAATGTGGCGCCCGCTTCCTGCAACTTCAGCTCCAACACAGCTGCCTCCTGAGTGTAGGTCTGCAACTTTTCAGAGAGCTGCTTCACACGCTTGTCCACATCGTCCAGTCCGCTGGCTAACTGTTGCATCTCATCCTCTGCCTCGTTGAGATTGCGTTGCAATTGCTTCTGCTCCCGCTCCAACGGTTTAATGCTCTGAATGACGCGAGCATAGCGCACGCTGGCTTGCACCCAGGCAGCCAATGGAGCCGCTGCAGCTGAGGCACGCTTTGCATTCTTCGATTCGTAGGAATCGCCCTTCGCTTCTAGCAAACGCTCCACAGCCTGACAGTTCTCGGGACTAATGTGAGCGGGGTCCAGTGAACGTATGTCTTCCTTAACGCCACGTTTGGCCAGAAACGTTTTCATGCTGTTCCAGGAAGTGTCTCTGATGCCCATCAGCCGCAAGACGCCTTCCAAAATATCTCTGACTGCCTCGGGCGGCGCACGCAGCGAACGTATCTCGGACAGCGCCTCGGATTTAATTTGGCCCACTGCATTACTGGCTTCCGCCAATATGGGTTCCACTTCGGCAAGTTCTTGTTGAATCTCACGCTGTCGCTGCTTCAGTTGTTCACTGCTCGATTGCGTCTGCTGCTTCAGCTCCAGCATATTCGATTTCTGTTCGTTGGCATTGTGCATGGTCTGCGAGATCATTTGCAGCGCATCATTCGCAAGCTGTCGCTTCTCACCCAACGCCTGCTCCTGTGCTGCGGCATTGGACTTCAAAGTATCCACTAAACCATGAGCAGCAGCTAGTTTATCCACGCCCAGCTGCAGCTTGCTCAAACGCTGATCAATCTCAGCCGCTGCATTGCTATACATGTGATAATAGCTGCTGATGAGTTGATAGTAACGATGCGACGGCTGCTCCGGTGGCAGTTCTTCAGCCACATCCGCAAAGTGACTGCAAACGGGAACTTTGCCACGTCCCGCACTTACGCTGGACTCGTTGAGCAGCTCGATGAACTGCTTGGGCAGCATGGCGAGTGTCTCACGCGATTCGGGACGCACATAAAGCATATCCATTTGGCGATGCAACGCGGGGCAGCTGCTAAAGTACTCTGTTAGCTGAGGACTGCTTGGATCTAAGACTAGTATCAAATGCAGTTGCTCTCGAGCGCCTGTAAAATGCAAGAAGTTAAAAAACAGCTTTTGCTTTTAAATGTCGGTTACCTACGTTTCATAAAGTAGGCGCCTAGCGATTCCTGATAGCCTTCCAGTTGCGCTGCCTGCTTCAGCGTACTCGCCACCGATTCGAGGTCATCGCCAAACAGCTCGAGTATCTCGCTGCCCTCGAGGAGCGCCTCAATGGGCTTCAATATATCCGGGACATAGCCCAGCCAGCAGTGTTCAATCAACAAATATGTTGCCTGCTGCTCCAGCGCAGCTGTTTGCATGGTTAACTTCAATTCGTTGTAGAAATCCGAGAGATTGTAGCTGACGCCACCTTGCAGACTCAACACCTTGGCCTGCTGCAGTGTAGCAGCTGCATAGATGGCATCCATGTGACGATCTCCAGCCTCGGCGAGGATCAGCAAGTGCGCATCGTTGCGGGACAAAACGCGAGATATCTTGGCTGTCTGCTGGAGCAGCTCTTCGGTAATGGGCGCTGCAATGTTGTAGCTTTCGGCATCTGCAAGATAAAAGATTAATAGTTGATACATTTATTAATACGGACAGAAAAAGACCAGACTTAAAGTTGATTCCTCAATAATTATCATCAATTCCATTCCATACATATTACACAAATCATAAACTTATTCCTACAACTTCATATCTAAGCGCACCTCTTACTAACAATTGCATGTCATACTAAAAAAAAAAGTATATTTATATTTAATATTAATTGAAAAGGAAAACTCTACCCGCGCATCGTTATTGAAGTTGCCTCCAAATGGAATTAGTTAACTCAAAAAAAAAAAAAATTGTTGAAACTCTTCCATTCCAATCTCTAAATTTGTTGCACAATTTTATCTGAAAAAAAGTCGCAAATGTTTTCTGTTTTTTTCTACCCGTTCTTGTATTGTATTTACAGTGGATGACCCCCGAGGAGGAGGCACGCCAAAAGTTCATCATGCGGGAGCGAGATCGAGAACGAAAGCGCATCAAACGCATGAATCCCGAGTATCGACAAATGGAACGGGAACGGGATCGATTTCGCAAACAGACGCCAAGGCCCAGTGTAGTTATCCCCAATCATCTAAGCACACACACTCTCTTACTCTCACACACACACATTTACACATACACACGCACATACAGATTGTGCTCTTCTTCTTATGTTTCACTTCTATATTCAGTTTGCATATTTGAGAAAACAAAAGTTAAAGAAAGTTCTTTAATGCGACTTTCTGCTCAAAATCTATAGTTCTGGAGCAATGTACACAACTTCAACTTCGATGCGCGTGACGCCACAAATGTGAATAGAATAATATATATTTAGTAAAACGGACAGATTTCTAGTGGGGGAATGGTTAAAAACATCCTAAAAGAATTTAGTAATGTTCTTAAGATCTGACTATTTTAGGAAAGTCTATCATTCGTCTTTTAACAAAAGTTTAACGTTGACATTTTATGACGATTGTTAATGAAAATGTAATACTTCTTTTGAAGATCTAGATGGATAGTTTTTTTTTATAATGAACCAACTTGAAACTATTATATATCAGGATTATAATGGCTTGTTATAAACAGAATAGTGATCAATCGCTAGACTTTTTACTTGAATTAGAATGATCTAGTTTTAGTATATTAGATAGAGTTCAATCTAATTGAATAGAACTTATGAATGCATAGATATTTAAATTCAATAGAATACTCTAAAAAAAAAAAAAAAAAATAGTTAAAGAAATGAAGCTTCGAAAGTAGTTTAAACAAGAACCGAATGCTTTCAAAAATAATGAATTTAAAACTTATTTAATATACTTAAGGTTAATCGTATAATCAACGTTGCACTCACTGCACATGGTGATCTGCCTTTGCACCTCCTCGAGCCACTCATCGTGCATTAGTCCCTGCAGTTGTCCCTTTGATTTGGGCGACTTGGGCACAAAGTACACTTTCTGCAATGCAAAACAAATGCAAAACAATTAGCAATTACAAAGGGGACTGATTTGCATATCAGTTACAAACCTCTTTGCCGAAATACTTCCGCATAGTCTGCTTGAGTATGGCCTCAAATTGCTGGACATGTTGCTCATTAGCAAGTCGATCCTTGAACATGCTCAATAGCTCGCTATACAAAGCCTGCAAGTGAAACGAAAACCGAAATCGACAATTCAAAGAGAGACGCGACTAATAAATGGACTTACCTCATTGAAGTCCGTGGGCGGATAAAAGAGAAGCGACTGCAATAACTTCATAATGCATTTGGGGCTGAACTGATAGTGAACCTGCTGCTGTTGCTGCTGCTGACCTCCAGAGGCTGTAAAAGTCGTCTGCAACTGCAAGAGAGACAGAGACACAGGGAAAGCAATGAGTTGAGAGACTGAGAGATTTCACTAGGGGTTTGGCTTACCTTTTCGAAGCACTCCATTAGACATTCGCTGACATGCTGCAAATTGATGCTGCCTCCGTTACTGCTGCTACTGAAATGTCCATTGAGCAGCGGCTCGAGGCGACACTGGACGATGGCTAGCATATCGGAGTTTGTGGGTCGGCCGATGCGCACGTATTGATTGATGGCCAAGTAACGGGGCGCAATTTTCAGCAAATTACCGCTAATGGACGCACAGATTTGCAATCCGCTCACGGTAATCCATTGCAGATTGTCGGCATAGAAGCCACCACGTTGCACTAGCTGCAACAGCAACTCAACAATTTCACAAGCACCCCAGGCATCCAGTTGACACAGATCCAGATTCTTCATGAACAGCACCAAACGTGATTGTTTCGCCCGATACTCTCGCCCCCGAACACCGCTCACCGTGACGCAGTGCGTCCGCAGCGTGTGCAGCACATAGCCAGCCGTCAGCTGGGTGGAGCAATTGATGCTGGCCAGTTGATAGCCCGAGTGCTCGAGCATCGCCTGCTCCAGCAGCAGCGTTTTGCCCGCTCCGCTTGGTCCGACCAGCATAAAAGGTGCCGCCTTGCCAGCCGGCAACTCCAGCATTGATCCTATGATATTCAAATAGGATTTCACATACGCTGTAACTATCAGTTGACTTTCTTGTTCGGGCGGTTCAATCATGCCCACTGCATACTGTTCGAGTGCATTGCGTTGCGGCTCAAAGTAGCTGAGTTCGGCATGATTCGGTTGCGCCACATAGAGATTGGCTCTTTGCAGCACAAGCTGCGCAAAATCACGATGCCGCTCGCTGGGCACATAGCCGAGCAGTGCTCGCAGTGTCGCTGCTCCGTACTCCTCCAAAGATTGACTGTTGTGCAGCTGCAGCAGCAGCGAGCGCAGCAAGCTGACTTGACTGATGCCGGGCATTTGACTGTAGAGTAGAGAAAAGAGTAGTAAAATCTTCCATTAATCAAACATATTTAAAGTGCTTTAAGTAAACTAGCTACATTTTGTTAATAGTAAATCAATTGTGAATATAATTAAGATAATCAACCCAACTCTTTAGAAGTTATTAGTTTCCATCAATCAATATTGATTGATTGGATATTAATTAGTTTTATTCTGTTAAAATTAAATCAATTGTGAAGATAATCAGTATGTTCCACATAACTCCTTCAGAACTATTAGTTTCCATCAATCAATATTGATTGATTCTATCTTGATTGACTAAATCAATTCTTCATTTGTTATTGTCTCACATTGTATAAATTAGCATACCAAATAACCTCTTTTGCAAGTTAATAATATGCATCAAACAAGAAAATTGATTGATTACTCATTGTTTGACCAAATTATTGGTACTTCAAGAGTGGTAGTGTAAATTCTATTGACACGAATAGCGAGCGAATTTTCTTTCTTCCAATATATAAGTTAGTTTTAACTTAATTTTGTACCATATTTGATCGATAACTGATTAATTCCCAAATAAATGCTAGCAGAAACATTTCCAGAACTTCTGTGACGTCCTCTTTACTTGTCAATTAATGACATCACAGTATAGATGAATTTGAAATGTCAATTTTAAAGTATTTGCTTTCATTGCATTGATTGAGAATTGATTGATGATAGATTAACTGAACTTTCCCAAGCATCTATGTACATAGCTTGTATGGACTACCTTCAATTTGTTGTTAAATGACATGCGATTTTTAAATCAAAAGCAATTCATTTTAAGAAGTCTTCAATTCAAATCCTTTTTACTTTAATTGATTTAAGTACTAACTGAAGTAGTGTTGTCATCAATAGAATGGTCCTACTCCCTTATTCAAATCAACAACTCACCTAAGCACATGTTCAGTTTCCAGCCAATCAACTGCTATGCGAAAGTTGCCATCAACATAGCTTTGCAGTAGATCGCCATAAGGCTCCTTGCTCAGCTCGTGCTTAAGCATCTCCTGCAAAGGATAATAGTCGTAGCTGCAAAGATAAATGAGATGAATTTTAGAAGAATACTTCAATTAGGCTAACTTATTTCTCACCTCATGTTGACAATGCCCATGCGGGATATGGTAGCCGGGGAGGCGTGACGCACATCGTCCGTTTCGAATATGAAGTTGACATTGTTGCCAAATTGAATGCGCCAGCCAGAAGGCAAAGTGAGCAGCCTGAAAATGTAGAAAAGAAGAAGACACAAACAAACATAAGAACACACTCTCTGAATTATAATTTTGCTTTGCTTCTTTGACATGTATATGTCCATAGGCAAGAAAAATGTTAATGTTAATATGAATGTGAATGTTACTTAACAGCGTCTGTTAAAAAGCTAGAATGTTATGTTTTTTTGTTTTGTTTGAGACAGCTTTATTTTTTTTACATTTTGGGACAGCCTTCAGAGACATATACATGATCAAAGGGGAAGAAGAATGCTTCACAAAATTTCTCTTGCGTTCTATTTTGAACTTCACACCCTCCTCTCTCTCTCAGTCTCTGTAACGAAAAGAAACAAAAACAAACACAAAAACCGCTTCCCATCTCTAATTGCAGCTGCTGTCACCCGAGGAGGAGGCGCGCCACAAGTTCATCATGCGCGAGCGAGATCGAGAGCGAAAGCGCATCAAGCGCCTGAATCCCGAATATCGGCGTATGGAGCGCGAGCGCGATAGATTTCGCAAGAAGGCACGACGTGCTAACGTAGCATTTTTCCAATATCTTATATATATTTCTAAATAATATTTAAAATCACGCACACACTTCACACACCCACACTCACCTAGACATCATTTAGTTTAAAAAAGTATTCGAATATAGGATTATTTTTCGAGTGGGAGCGTGGGGAATTAGTTGCTTAGCTTTCGTTCGATTTGCGACGGACACTTGACTCGACATTACTATGTATTTTGTTTGCCTCTTCCATTACCAAGAAATGAAAATAACAACAACCAAAAACAATTGCTTAATCCAGCTACGTTTTGCTTTAATAAGTTTTCCCCCTACATTTTCTCTTCCATCCATCTCTCGACTCTTAGTTGACGCCCGAGGAGGAATTGCGCCTGAAGATGATACAACGTGAACGGGATCGCGAACGCAAGCGCATCAAACGCATGAATCCCGAGTATCGACGACTCGAGCAGGAACGTGATCGAGATCGCAAGAAGGCGAGACGGGCCAACGAAGCGTTCCGACAGCTGGAGAAGCTGCGTGATAAGATACGCAAGGAGCGTAAGAAGGGTTTGTTGGTCACAGATCCCACGCAATTGCCGCCGGAGTTTGCGGCCATTATACCGCCAGTGCCTGTTGAGCCTGAGGTGATTATTTCGACGCCGCAGACACAGCAACAACAACAACAACAGCAGCAGCAACAGCAGCAATCACAAACGTTGCAGCAGCAATCACAAACATTGCAGCAGCAACAGCAGCAGCAGCAGCAACAACAAACAGCCACACATCATCTGCAGCAACAGCAACAACAATTGGCTGCCGCAGCTGCAGCGGCAGCAGCTGCACATCAACAACATCAGCAACAACAGCAGCAGCGACGTCGCAACATGTCCCACGTGCCAACGGCAACATCGAGTCTGAATAGCGCGACGTTGACGCAACTAACGGCGGCGGCTGCCGCTGGCAATGCCGCCATGCATACGCCGGCAGCGCATGCCACGCCCACGCATTTGCAGCAGCTGAATAAGCTGCAACAGTTGTACCCGCCGCCCAGTTTTGCACATCCCGCCCTGCCCATCGCCGGCGTCACGTTGATGCCACAACTCTGTCATCCGATACTGCATCAGAACCTGGGCGCCTCCATCTATGGGCCGCCCAATGGCATCAAGCAGGAGTACGGCCAGGATGTGAGTAGTTTAAGTGCCGCTGCAGCGGCTGCGGCCACAAGCTCTGCCTCGGCGGTGGCTGCTGCCCAGGCAGCGGCTCTCGCCTCGTTGCGTGGCAGCAGCAGCAGCCAAGCGGATGATCCGGAGATGGCATTGAATCTGGAGCCAGAGATAATACTGCAAACGCCGCCCGATGTGAATCCCGCGCAGCAGCAACAACAACAGCAACATCATTTCAATGCCCATCAACAGCAGCAACATCATCTACAGCAGCAGCAGCAACAACAACAGCAGCAGCAGCAACACTGCAACATGTTCCAGCACATGGCGCCACAAGCTCACATGCAACACATGCGACCGGCGCCGTTGCCACCACCGCCCACAGTTGTCCTGCCGCCACCGCCACCAACAACACACCAGCAGCAACAGCAACCACCGCCGCCGCCTCAGCAGCAGCAGCAACAGTTACAGCCACCGCCACATGGGCAGCAGCAGTGAGAATGAGATTCAACCCAACTCGCCTTTAGTTCTTAAGCTCTCAACTAGCCACAACACACACACACCCACACACACACACACATATGCATTTGAAAAGTTCAGTTTTATGTTATTTTAGTTAAGCGAAGATAGAAAGCATCGAAGAGAGAGTGCAAAGAGTATTCACAGTTCAATGTTGTTTGCGTGTAGCAAAAGAAAATTGTACATTTGAAATCTTAAATTATGCGAGGATTTTGAAAAGCGATTCTCACTTTAATATCAATGTTGATTCAAGCTATTTAGTTAGAGTAGAGATCTTGTAAGGTTGGGTAAAGTTTTTAGAACATTTTTGAATAGATTTTCCTGTACTTTTAATACAATACTTGCGCAGCTTAATTTAAAAATGTGGCGCATATTTATTGCTACACTAATTTATTTAACGTTTTAACAAAATAGAGTCTTATACTGTATTCTAATTTCTGCGAGATTCTTATAAAATGTGATGTAAATTGTTTTCATGAAATTTTTAAACGTACAAAGTAGCAAAGAATTTCGAAAGTTATTCTCTTTGGCTTTTTAATATATTTTTAATTGAAATATTTAAAACAAGACTGTCAAAGCTGATCACAAAGTTTTTTCTACTCCTTCAAAAATATTTCCATTTTAAATATTTAAAAAACTAGCAAAATTGATCATGAAGTATTTCTCAATCTTCAAACCTAAGCTAAGATAATTCAACTAAATCAATTAATGTGAGTCAAATTAAACAGAAATAGATAAATCCCACGAATCCTCGCATAAATTGAGTTAATACGATTAAAAGTAAGATCAGAGTTAAATGTAAAGTAAAAACTTGTTCATATATTAGACAAAATCTATACTCAAAACACGTAAATGAACAAATGAAGAAGACTCTACTCCCCTTCAATATGTAAGAGAACTCTAGAACGTCATTTGTAAAATGACGTTACGTTGTGTATTACGTTTATGTTAACACTTAGGTTACATTACATTACGCTACGTTACGTTACGTTATGTTTAATTGTGGGCTTCCCCTCATTTGATGTCATCAAAAGAATTATCCGCATTTCGCTTTTTTTGTGTTTTATACAAGTCTGTAAACTATTTTCAGTTTGGTAGCTAAGTGATAGGGGATGAGCTAAGTTCGTTTCTGGCTCGTCCCGTGCAATACAATACTTGCAACTATAAGATACGATACGATATAATGATAATTGTATACCCAATACGATATACATACATACATATATAGTATATATACAAGTATAATGAATGATAAATGATATATACATACATATACATACATATATAAATGGCAAGCCGCAAATAATTATTACGAATTTATGCGCAAATACGAGCAAAATATAAAATAATAGCAAAAGCTGTTGCGAAATTGAATTGAATGTGCTTTTCACTATTGGGTGGATGAAAATGGATTTATCTTTTGATAATTTGCACTTTAAATTTTGGGGAATGTTGTATGTAAGATTAAAATTTATGAATTTTTGATATGATAAGTTTCAACCATGCTAAAGCTAATGCGTTAGTCAAATTTACAGCTCAGATTAAATTCATTCAAAAATTGTTATTAGGAAGCTGACTCTTAGCTTTTCTAAAATATTTTCGTATATGGTGGGAAATTTTCTCCTCTGGAATAGGGTGATGTGAACGATATTCTTTGAAAGAGAGTATTTATTGGAAATAAGCTTGGTAGAATACACATTTTCCTTTCTCATCAGAATAAAACCTGGTGAAAAATATAAAAAAAAAACTGGAAAAATATGTTCATATTTAAAACCTTTCATATGTAAAATATGATCACAAATTTAAATTCATAAGAACCTTTCCCATCATCAGTTAGAAAAATGCTTTAAGAGAATTATACATCGAGAAGTTGACTATAAGCTTTTCTAAACAACTTTCGTACATGTTGGACTAATTCATTCTTTTATAAGGCATTCTTTTATATTATTTGAAATAGTGAATTAATATACTTGGCAATTGCCCAACTTTTATCATCAGAATAAAAATTGGTCCAATGTTATATAGAAAACAGCGTAAAATATTTAAAAGCTTTCATTGTTACTTTGTATCTATGAGGAAACTGAACGAAGAAGGCATTTAAAAACATAAGTAGTTTCCCCAATAACAAATAGAAAGCGATCATTCAGTGAATGTGCTTGATGAAGATATTAAATATGAAGAAAATCAGATTGCAATCCTCATAAACTTTTGAATTAAAAAACAATCGACTCACTTGTTATCATCAAGCACCGAGTTTAGAGCCTCTATCCACTCGGGATCGATGCTGCCATCGCAGACAATCCAAGAGTGCACGTGAGCCGCCTCCTGATTGACAACCACCGCCGTGTGGGTGAGCACACCGTCTATCCACTGCCGCGTATCCGTATCGAGCCGGCCGAGTAACTGAACGCGAGTCATCGACTTGGGACTGATGGTGTGGACGCGCAATTGAGTGCCCATTGTTGCAGTCAATGCCTGACGCAGCAGCGCCAAAATGCTTGACTTTCCACAACCCGGCGGACCCACGAGTACGACGCCCATGCGCTTCTGGAGCTGCTCATGCAATTGCAATGCCTTCTCGATTTGTCGGTCGTTCGGGGAAAGACCAAGTGGCGCAAAGGCGGCAGCGAGCGCTTGTTGCAGTGGCGTTGATGGCGTTGTGGTGATGCCAATTTCCGGAAATACATTCAACAGCAGCATCTCGAAGCGTTCAACGTCCTGTTGTGCCAACTTCGACATGGTTGATGAGCGCAGACAGTGCACCACAATGCGCATTTCATGCTCCATATTTGTCGCACGCTGCTCATTAACGGACGCAGACGACGACATCGTCGCTAATTGCGCACGGAGTCCCTCGCCGCAGACGAGTAGCACCGTCTTCAATTCGCGCAGTCCCCAATCGTAGTGCCGCTGGGCGGACAGCATTTTACCGCACAAATCAAACAGCTCCACAATACGCTCCGCAATATTCGCGGCCGCCGCAAAGCCCTCCACAAACAGCATCACACGAGCAATCTCTCCCGGCTCGGGTTGTTGCATGACAATGGGTCGAAAGAGCGCCTGAATGTTGCCGGGCAACTTTTGGCGGCCGCCGTATTCGCCGCCCGCTGGATTTAGGGTTACAAAGATGCCGCAATGCTGATTGAGTTGCACCTGCATAACAGCGAAGCGTATTATTAATGCAGTGTATCAATCGCGAGCGAGAAGTAATTTCTCACCTTTCGTTCGCCAATTTGCACAGTGTCCGACTTGTCCTTGAGTGCTGTTTGGATGGGCTGAATGAGCATTGATATGGATGATAGAGTGGCCTCCTGCAACCTATTGAACTCGTCAAAGCAGCCCCAGGCACCGCAACGCGCCAGCCCAGTGAGGATTAGACTCATCGATTCTGTGTCCACATTCTGCCAAACCAGATGACACATAATGACAAATTGCATCTAGAGAGAGGAAGTGTGTGTGTATGTGTGTGTGTGTGTGTGTGTGTGTGTGGTTACACTCACCTCATCGCAATTGAAAACCAACACGAGACGTCCAAGCATGCCGCCCAATGCCTTAACGCATTCGGTTTTGCCAGTGCCAGCTGGGCCAAAAGGATTACCGCCCAGTCCCATGTGCATGGCCTGGGTGAGTATGAGATAACACTTGTGTGTCAACTGTGTGTGCACCAGCTTATTGGCATGCCCCAGAAACTCGTAGGCGTATTCAAATTCAGCATATACCATTCGCACCCGAAGCTTCTCGCTCCCTCCGCTCCCGATCCCGCTGTCCATGTAGTATCGCAGTTGACTTAGCCAATGCCAGTCGGTGGCATGCATCACATTATGCGCCTGCAGCAGCTCCACAACACTCACATAATGCACCAGATCCAGCAGCAAAGCACTCAGCTTAAGGCATATCAAACTGCCTCCAGTTGTCGCCGATGTCGTCGACGTGCGTTGTTTCATTCCCGACAAATGGGTTATCTCCGCCTTGAGCTGTTGTTGCAGCTTCGCCAGCGACATGCTGCCAATGGCTTTTTCCGCCTGTCGCGTAAAATGCAATGCTCGCGTTGTGACCAACACTTGGCTAACATAACGCTGCAACAATTGTTCGTTCACATTGTCGCTAGCTCCGTTCGTATTGTTGTAGCATTCGTTGATTTGACTGCGCAGCGTCTCCTGCATCGTCAGCATCAGTTGATTGAGCCAACGCTGTTGCAAGTTGTTCGTAAATTTTGTTAGAAAAGTTGCTGATTTTATTTTAGTTGATTTACTTTTTCTTACCTCTATGTCGCCCGTCATGTCAACGGCTTGGCTTAGACGCAGCTCATCGCCATCAGCGCTGTGCACGGCCAGAATGCGATAGTGTTTTCCTGTGGGCGACTGTTCGATGGCCAGACTGTGACAGCCGGGAAAGAGCTTCCGTATGTGTCGCTTGATAATCTCCGCGTCCTTGGCTGCCTGTCCCAGCAACTCGAGCAGATCATCGTCGCCCAGAAAGTAAAAGCGAGGGAACGAATTGCGTTTGTCCTAGAAAAATTGTATGCGTGTGGGTATAGAAAAGATGAGCAAGCATAAAGTCGGGGTAAAAAAGTTATCTGCGGAATGTATTCATTAATATGAAGAATAGATTTTTTATTGGTATCAACTTAGTAGCAAAAAGTCATTTCACAGGTGAATTAAAATACAATATGGTATATGGTAAAAATTGAATCCTTATAAAAATCTAATGACCATCATTGGATTAAAATAAAAAGGTTATATTTATATTCTCTATAGACTGTTTCCAGATTAATTAAGTATTTGTATCCTAACAGAGCATTTTAATATAAACTTTTCGCTGTCAAAAACAATTTAGGCTTTTGAGAAATTGTTTAAGTCATTAAATTTTTTTACACGCTACCCAGAGAGAATTGAAAAAAGTCGACTAGCAACTGTAATTTTAAAGCTAAGGCTTTAAATTTGATTGCCAACAAATAAAAATTGTTATATAAGAAAAACATTCTTATAAAAAAAAACACATCTACTTCAATCGGGTCTTAGTTGCTTTGGCAGACAATCCGATATAGAGTAGCACAATATCGATATACCAAATATAGGCTTTAGAATATTTTTGTATTTTTGGTAATTGTATACTTTTTCAAATGACCAATGACAACTAAAAGCTATAGGATATCCAAGGAAGCTTTTTCTGACATATTTAACTTACATAAAGATTTCACAACAAGTCAGCCAAACTTTCAACGCCAACAAATTATGAAAAGGAAACTCAAAAATGTCAAAAGAAAGTAAAAGTCTAATCTAAATGAAATCTTTCTTAATTGGTCTTTTCACTGCTTTATGTCTTTTACTAAAAGATTGCAGCTAGTGCAATGAAGGTTGTATTTAAGATGTGATTATGAAGAACATTAAATAGACTGACGGACAGTAATTGATGTCAAGTTATCTGAACTTTCAACACAAATAAATAGATGAAAATAGAGGTAGCTAGATGAAACCAAATAAAAACAAAAGTCTACTCATTCTAACTCGTGCTTTTAAAAATTAATATTGATTTTTCTCTATAGACTTTTCGCTTACCGTAATGTAGCTCATTAGGTTCTGTTGACATCTCGCCAGTTGCGTTTCCAGCGCGTTGACAATGGTGCTAATGTTGTTGATCTTCAGCAGTGAAGTGACACGCGAATCCATTTGAATCTCACGCATGACAAAGCGAAAGTCCTTGTCGATGCGTTTGAACAAAGCGTGCTCCTGCTGCAAAGTGCCAGCGCCAAACACAGGCTCCAAATAGACCCAACTACAGAATAGAAATTACAATCACAAATCTATATATAGGTTAATTTAACTCCGCTTACCGTCGCTGTGAATGACTTAAGCTAGTCAAGAGCACGTCAAGCGTGTTAAGGCGACTTTCCCAAAGTCCTGCTTGATCAGAGAAGCTGTCAAAGGCCGCCGAGTTCTTGGCAGACTGCAGTAACGATTGATTGTCGCCAATCTTGTTGAGCACCTCCTGATAGTCTTTAATCAGCGACATTGACTGTCCAGCAGAATCGGTGCGCTCAATCAGCTTCAGCTGCGCTGTTACCGACCATTGATCCAGTTCCACGAGCGCTTGGCGCACAATCTGCTCGGATGCCGCCTGCCGCACAATGCTGTTAATCTCTGGCGCCGCCGCTTGCAGTGCGTCTACGTCCAGCAAGATATCCTGCAGCAGCATGGCATGCAACGGCTTCGTTTGACTGCGTTTTAGCAGCTGAAAGATGTGCGCCCAATGGCGCTCACTTAAAGCATCCGATTGCAACTGCTGTAGAATTGGTAACGTCGCCTGCAGTCGCTCCACCTGCTGGCGAATGCGTTTCGAGGGCAGATCAATCGAGGCATGCACTGAGCTCTCCCAGCGTGCAATGAATTCGTTTAGAACATAAGGACGTCTCCTATAGATGGCCCATTCCTCCTGCAATATGGGCTGCAGTTCGGCCAGAAAACTATCGTAGATTTGCCACTGCTTTGACTGCTCCGTCAGCTGCTCATCGATGGCGTTGAAGGGCGCCAATGCATCCTCGGGGAATTCCATGTTGAATTTGCTGCATTCGTCGAGCAGTTGCTGCTTCTTGGTCTGCAATTGTTGCCAGTGCTCGCGACGCTCTTTGAACAGCTCCAAGCTCGCCTGATCGTTGGATTCCAGCTCAGCAATTGTGGATTCCCAACGTAACAGAAACTTATCCGCCTCATTGCGCAGATTCTGCAGCTGAGTGTGCGCCTGCGTCTTGATCATGTCCACCTGACGCTGCAGTATAACCGCATGATTCTCGAGCAGCGGCTGCAGTTGCTCCCACTGCAACATGATGGCAGCCAAAGCTGTCACACGTTCCTTGCACCAACCAGCTAAGCAGGCATCCTTCTCACGCACCAGCATCAAAGTGTTGGCAATTTGCGGCAATTCCTGCATTATTTTCTCATATTTCATGCCTGACTGACTGATGCTGCCCTCATCCATGGGCACATTCTGCAGGAATTGCAGCGCATTCTGCAGAAATTCCTGCACCACACTCACATCGTTGAGGATCGAGGTGCGCAAGCTGTTGGCCAAAGCTTCCCAGTAGCGACGACTCAAGTACTCAATGTCCGTGCGCAGCGACAGCACATTGATAACAATGCAATCGATGGATTCCTCCGATTGCTGCAGCTTTGCCAGCTGTTGACTAAACTGTTTGCAAGCTCGGAAATTGCGATCCCAATCTGCAGCTTCGTTCAAATGAATGCCACACAATTGCTCGATGTCCACACAGCCCAAGGCAATCCACGGCAACCAGATGCTCTTGAAATCCTCCAGCTTATCGAAGAGTTCCGCTGCTCGCGCATACAACGGTCCAAAGTGATGGCGATTCAAGGTGACCATCGATTGGAACAACGCAGCGCTGTGCTCGGAGAGTCCATGAAAATTACTCGGACGCTCGATGAAGCGTCGCAGCTGCGAGAAGTAAATCTCACGAATCTCCTCCAATGGCGGACTGTAGCACAGTTCACGCTGGCGCAGCATCAACTTGATGTGTATATCAGGCAATTTATTGTTCATATCGAGCAGGCCAAGTATGTATTGATACTCCAGAACCTTGTACAGCTGATGATCCCAGTGCAGCTTAAAGGCATCTAAATTCGTGTAACCCTGACGCTCCAACGTTGCCAGCAGCTCACGCAAGTGACGCAGTTCATCCTTCCACACTTGATTTTGGATCATCAGATCTGTGTCCATCAGCTTGGTGACTGTGCGCTTCGCCTGCTCATGGTAACCCACAAGCAACGTATTATCCGCGGACAGCTTGGACACTGCCTGCTGCAACGTGTTGACATAACGCTGCACCGACTCCTCATCCTGCCAGGCAACAGTTTCGCTCTGCACAAGATGCTGCAACTCCAGCGCATTTTTTAGCATAATAGGACGCTGGCAAGGAATCATGCGGTCTCCAATGGTATTATGAAAGGTGGCAATCTGCTGCAAACGTCGCGCATAGCACATGTATTTGGCTGCGTGTGTGGCCGCGGAACGCAGCTCGAGAGGCACATTGTAGCCCATATTTTCAAACTCACGCACATCCTGGCAAAATGTTACGAGCTTGGGGTTGAAGGTGACTCGCATCAATTGGCGTCCTTCTTTTTCGAATTTGACTACAGCCTGATCATCGCGAAGTCTGAAAAGAATTGAATTTATTAGTCAAACATAACAAGTTTGAAAGCTGCAGACGAGTATGCTCCAAAAAACATACATATTCTAAAAATATACCAACAAAAATTCAAACGTATACCGAATGCTATATTTGGTATATTTAAAGTCTGAAAAGAATTAATTATTATACTAAATAACTATCAAATTTATGGACAAAAAAGGTAAAGGTTATACGAAAATATTGGAAAGAAGATTGCTCGATTGGGAAACATCTGTTTGATAGCATTCATAAAAGGTATTTTGTATAACAAAAGCATGGCATTTAGTGCTCTGCAGACAGACAGACGGATGGACTTTACAGTGCCTTTAACACAGAATTTAAATACTTTATAATGATGAAGATGCCTCTCTCTCTTATAATACTCCTTCACTTTCTAAGTAGCACATTTAAAGATCTCTTTAATAGCTAGGAAACTTACCTTAGTTCACCACTCTTTACAGCCGTGGAGCATTGTCCCGACCAGATCTCAAAGTTGGTGCGCAACAGCGACTCCGTCTCCTCCTTGATCTCCTGCACCGCTTTGTTGATCTTTTCAAACCCTTCGCGTCCACTTATCAAGTGGCTAACCTTCTCAATCTCCTGTATCTGATGCTGCACCACCTTGAGCCAGCGGCACTCGTTGCAAATGACCGACAAGTGTCCCGTATCCGGTTCCATGTTGGTGTCAGTCATCGCTTTGCGCAAATCCTGCAACAGCAGATGCAACGACTGCAAAAACTGTTCGCGCTCAATGCTGAGCAGCTCCAACACCGCAGGACGTTGGATGAGCATCTCGTACTTGCTGAATATGTAGATGACCTGGCGTGGATTGCTCAGATGATAATGCAGCTGGGATTTCAAGGCGGCAGCAATGCGTTCATCGATGGGTTGAAGCACAAGCTCGAAATGCTGCAGCGCGTTATTCCATTTGTTTTGCCCTGGCGGCGTGGTGTCGAATATATTGAAATCTAAAAGGAAATTCGTTTAATGATAGCAGAGCAAAGGGGACTAAGCTACTTACCACTAAAGGCCGCCTGCTCCTGGAACATTTCCTGCAACTCGGCATCGTTGAGCAGCGTGGCAATCTGTTTGTACAGCTGTTTAATGCTGCGTATTTCGCCCAGACGCGCCTTAACCTGCTGCCCACGACGCGGCACATGCGGTTCCCCCAACCACGGATGCTTTACATAGTTGGGCCAAAAGAGGCGCGTCAACGAATCGCACAATTGCATCCAAGCGTCCACTGTGTCCATGCACTGTCCCATCAGATTGTTCACATTGTACGAGGCCAGACTCCAGATGTCCTCGGCATGCAGTTGCACCAGACACGCCTCTAACAGACGATTGCCCATAATGTCCAACAAGTCGGCCATACGTTGCTGTGGATAATTGTAGGGCAGACGCCACAGTTCGTCGAGACTGTTGTGGGCATGGTCGAGGAACTCCTCAATGCGATTACTTCCATTATCTATTGAGCTGCGTGCGTTTTCTGTATTAATTTATTTCCGATTCTTGCACATTTTTAAGGCTTACCCAATTTTTTGCTCAATCTTTTCCAGCACTCCAATGAAAATTTGCGCGGTCTCGCGATCTAAGCGGGAACTGGACTTTTGACTCAACTTCTGCTTCCAGTATTTGATTTCATCCTTAATGCTGCTAATGCCTATTTTTCAATGCATATTATTTATTTTAATTTCACTTTAATTTTTTAAAGATTTATACAAAATTTTCTTCTTTATTTTACAAGAACTTCCGTTACTTTGACAAAATCGCGGTCGTCAATGTGACCACAGTGCAATAAGTGAAGTGTTAAAACTATCGATTGATCGCTGTGCGCGATAATTCTAATAAGATTGAGAATGAGCTTGTCTAACGTCAGAAGAGACCACGAGAAAGGAATGCTGTTGGTGTCGTGACGTCACACGCAATGTGTGCGTAAAAACAGCTGAGTCGAGTGATGTCAGCATAGACGGACCGAAGGAATGTTTGCTATTGTGATGTCACAAGTCCGGATCGACAGTTGCCTTCAAAAGACCGCGAAAGAATTGGAAAGTTTTGTCCACATTTATATCTTGGCGCGAAATTGGGGATACCGACGCTATTAACGCGCGTTTTTTTTTTTAGCAAAACCGAATGTATTTTAAAAGTACATATGTAATTAAAGTGGGCATTTTGTTAAGCTTTTTTGAAAGTGTATAAAAAATGCACAAAGGTGAAGTAAGCTAGTAAAATTAATGACTCAGTAAGTGCAGTAATACTTTTTGCTATTATCGGATAATTGATGTACGCTTCGTTAACTTGAGTCAACTAACTTTTGTAACGTCAGCGCAGGACGCATTCAAGGCTGCAGCTTAGTGTGACGTCATTTTCGTTAGATCGCCATATTGAAAATCAGTTGGTGTAATCTTCACGAATTTTGTACACATTTTTTCCCAACTCTAAAGTCGTTATTAATGCGCAATATTTCGTTTTTTTATGTGTTATTTACATATAGTGCAATTGGAATATGTGTGTGTTTTTTGTTAGTGTTTATACAAGTGTGAATTAAATATGTGCATTGCAAATGCAAAAAAATGAAGTGAGCAAGTTAAAATAATAAAAGCTGCAGATCAGCAAAACGCTGTAATGGCAGCAAAAAACATTGTAAAGTGGTTATTAAGCAACAAGTTAATGTGCTATTCTGTTGTATGCGTTGTTTGTTTTTTTTTTTTTTTTTTTGTGTGTTTGTATTATTTACCGCTTTGTGGTAATCCCAAAGTGGAGCCCAGCGAGACATGCAAATTCTCCAGCAGACCACTCAGCTCAGCGCTGTATTCATTGCCCTGCGAGTGAAAAGGACAGCATGTAAGTACCGTAGTAAGACGAAGATGAAGACAAAGAAGTAGAACAAGAAAAAATAGTATTGAGAAACAAATTGCATTCGGTGTAAAGCAAATATAATTGACAAAATGGAATTGCATAAAAAGAATTGAATTATGCGCAAATGCGATTAAAAATGCCGCCTGCCTGCCTTGGTAGAAATGCAGCAGCAGTCTGAAGAGCAAACAGCAAAATAATTTAAGCCGTCGCTCGAATTACCGACAACTACATGCATACTGCATCTGCACGTGTGCATATAAGTGTCTGTGTGTATGAGTGTATTTGTATATGGGCGGCATACGAGAATCTCAATCTGAATACAAACACACACACACACACACACACACACACACACACACACACACACACACACACACACACACACACACACAGAGGAAAATGCAACTTACCCGGGAAGTGGTGCTGGCATGGGGTGAAAAGACACGTGAAACGGAATTGTAAATGGATTTAACCAGGCCACCCTCCAGTGTTAATATGCCCAACAGTGGTTCGCCTTCCCCTCCTCCCCCTCCTCCTCTCGCTGCTGTGCCTCCCACCTGCGGCACCTTGTAGAAAAGCAAACAGACTTCATCGTTGGGTATGCGATGCTGAAATTTGATTTTGCCATCGGATTTATTATGCACGGCCGAGATAACCGTGTGCTCCTCCTGCTCTAGAAACTCCAATATAGTTGCTGTTTGCTCATCCAATTCCGTGCCTGGAATGCGCGCTGCAAAATACTCAACTGCAAGCAAGAGCAACGAATAATAGTAGTTATATATATGTATGTAGATGTTGGCTATAAAATAATTTCATAGTTTGTTGTGTTTTTATAAAAATGCATTTTCTATTGGCTTTCCCCATTTTCACATTCACTTTCAATTTACCCGATGTATTTATGATGAATTTAGTACGCTGACTCATCGTAAATATTTGTTGTTAACTTTTATTTATTTGTTTCGATTTAACAACTGCACTTGCTGCACTTTCAGTTTTAACTGCGACTCAATTCACTTTTATTTCTCCCGAAAAAGTTTTCCTTGTTGAGCAAAACAAAAACCTCCCATTTGTTGTTGCCTATTTTCATGGCGTTGTCCTGGGCAACGCGTCAAGTATTGTTGCTAAGGATTTTCTATAGTTGTGGCTTTCTATTTCCATATCATGCTTCGTTTTTTTTCTCTCATGTTATTGTTTGTCTTTTGCACCTGTTGTTTTTTTTTTTTGTTCTGCCTTGGGCACTACGGCACGTGTTCTACCGTTATTCACATGGATGTGGCAGGTGGCAGGGTGGCAGGGTGGCAAGGTGGCTAGCTTAGAGCGGTAGCAACTGTGAAATGTGTTTAGAGTCGTCCACTTTTCATGCATCTGGCAACATTACTTCAATCTTGTCACAGTGCCTGCTAATGAAACAGAACAACTTCTCCTTCCTCTATCTCTCTAACTACATAGTTTTTTTTTTCTCTTTCTCTTGCTTGGAGCACTAAAAATGCCTCAGCAAGTTTATATCGTTTGAATGCCCATTAATTAAATTGTACGGGCGTGCTCAGTGCTTACTTCCAAAGGACTCAAGTCCAGGACACACACGACCATCACGAAACTTTATGGCTATGTCAGAGAGCTGTAAAGAGCAACTACTGCACACGGCAAGCACAATATTGACAGGCACTGTAAAAGTCGGCTAAAGAATCGGTTAGTGATCTGCCCTCAGAGCATGGCAAACTCTTGTTAGCTGTCTTAAAGCAAATTACTTTTCGATTCTCATTTGATTGCTGATAAAAAGTGGTAGAGATATTTTTTGGTTTATTCAATTTGTATAATTGATTCCATGCAATCCGATTAATTATTAAATTTATTTATTTGTATTTAGATTATTATCTAAATAAATAAATTGCATTAGTTTCACCGATTTCACAAATTTAATTTCTGCTAATTATTATTATTTATTAGTGAATCAACAGATGTGAATATTAACACAATTGTCTTAGAGTTTCACTTTCGGTATTTCACATAATTACTTCTCGAAGATTAAACTGCTTAATATATTTACTTTCAATTCCAATGTTATCATTTTACAAACAAAATATTTGCTTAAGTGTGAGCTTTTAATGCACTTCCATTTACTCCTTTGTGTATATAATTAATTACTCAGCAAATAATTTCTCACATTTATCTAGAATTAAACAAATGGATAATTTTCCCCTTCTATGTATATTGATTATGGTTTGTAATTCAAATCCACACAAGGATTTTTATCTATGCATTAATTTGTGCACATATTATTAGAGACGTTAAATTAAATATATATTTTATATATAAATAGAATTTAATTTTAAGAAAATATATTCACTTATTATAATAATATTAATCTATCTCTAAATAGACCTTTTATTCAGTTGTTTTGCTGTGCTGAATTATCTATAATTTATTTGTATTACCCTAAATTTAATTTGGAATTCTTTAATATAACATTGAAAGTTACATTTCCCACTCATTTTGTGTGCTTTAATTCTGATATTCATATATGACACTCATGAGTTAATGAATTGCATACACACCTCGCTCACTTGATTATAATCAAATTTTGGCTCACATGGGGATTTCGGTTTATGCCCAAAAGTTGCAATTGTACTTATGTGTGTGTGTGTATATGTGTGTGTTTTGGGGCGTTTTGTTACGTGCCAAACTTAGTTACACCAACTAAGTTCTAACTCGCCAAAAAGTAGTATACTCAGTGGCATTGCAGCCACATCAGTGGCATCATCAGCAACAGCAGCAACAGTCGCTGTGCCCCAAAGCCAACTCTATCAGTTAAACGTAAAAGCGAATTTAATAGCGAAGCGAATGGAAGGAAAGTGCCGCAGTCAATGCAATATCTCGCCAAACTTGCATCCTTCGTTTATCCTGTCGGCACATCTGTTTGCTGCAAAATACCGTAAAAATAGTTTGTTCTAGCTCGACAACAGCTGCCTCTCTATGATGCAACGTTTTATTGGCAGTCAAAGCAGATAGGCTTTGGCTTGTTTTCCCACACGTTTTCCTCCATCTCGGTTTTTAGTGTTTGTGCCAACATTTAGATAGCTGAGCCAATGGCAACCATTTAATCAAATTAACATTGCATTGCTGAACATTTGTTGTTAACCACAGCAGCAAAGTCCTTGGGATGGTAAATTGCATTCTTTTTTATTCTGTTTTTACAACACTTTGGCAATCATAAAAAACCCATTCTGCTTTCATTTGCAAAGAGCGTTTGCCAAAGTCTTTTTTCTATGTAAAAAATCACATTTCATAGCAGCGACAAATTGCAAGTTAGAAAAAAAAACATATACAAATATTCTTCATTTCGCTTTCAGCAACATTTTGTTGGCAACAAGTGCAAAATCTGTTTTGTAAAATTTCATCTCGATTGAGATTGAATTTCAAACAAATTGCCGAGAATGAGAATTTCAGAATGGCAAGCAAACTAAAAATCCTGAATTAAAATGGCGAAATTGCAGCGTGGCAACTTTGAAATTGACACATTTTTGTTGGATGCCTTTTTGTGGCCTTGGCAGCAGCTTTTTGTGCACCACTGTATGGCTTTGTGTGAATGTGTGTAATATGTGCATAAGCTAGAGCTTTAATATAATACTCGCATGTGCTTAGTAATTCATCGTTAGCGGCTCATTTAAGACTTGATTTAAATCAAGCCATGTTGGCATAAATACTGTAATTTGCCTCGTAATATCCGCATATACATACATATATCCATATATCGGGTATGCATGATAAACGCCTCGGAACTAGGCACTAAATATTTTCTTTTGCAGCTATTTCACTAATAGACCATATGTATGTACAACATGACGATTTATTTGTTTATGTTCTTTTTATATGCACGATGATGTCTGACTTGCTGGCAGCATTGAGTCCAGAAGAATACTATGACGATTTCGATAATATTTTATGTGGTCTTCGACTGCTTGGCTCGTTTTTATTGCCAGCGATTACGAGTCAGTTGCAAAGACAAAAAAAAAACGAGAAAGAATGTTACAGTCGAGTGTGCTCGACTGTGAGATACCCGCTATCTATTTTAAATAAAAGCAAAATATTTATTATTGTATACACCAAAATAGCTTAAAAATTACACTTGTTATTCAATTTTATTAATTTTCGGGGCGGAAGGGGGCGTGGTAAAAATTTGAAACAAATTTGAAGCATAACAAATGCTGTCGAAAATAAATTATAGCTCTATCTCTTGTAGACTCTGAGATCTAGGTGTTCATACGGACAGACGAACAGACAGACAGACGGACATGGCTAGATCGTCTCGGCTGTTGATGCTGATCAAGAATATATATACTTTATAGGGTCGGAGATGCCTCCTTCTACCTGTTACATACATTTCCTGCCGGCACAAAGTTATCATACCCTTCTACCCTATGAGTAACGGGTATAAAAACACACACAACCAGAATCCACTGGCTACAAAACAATAGCTGGAGAAGCTTAGCATTCGACATCTTTAGCATCATCTAGGCAGAATTTTAGTATTTGGCTTTGCCCAAAAGAATTTATGGTTTATGGCATTTTGTTGGTTTTGTCAAATTACTTGTTTCTTGGTTTAGTTGTTAGGTAGGGGGAGGCCAACCTTTTGTGTCTAAGTGTGTATTCAAGCGTATAAATTGTCAACACATACGAGCATTATGAGCAGCTTTCCTTCTGTCTCTTTCTTTATCTGTGTGCATGTGTGTGTGTGTCTTGTTTCTTATTGATGACATTTTACATTGAAATTGGTCTTTGATGGCTGCTCTTTGTTTATTTGTTTACATTTTTTGTTCTTGGTCTTGTGTTTTTGCACTCGTAAAAACATATCAATGTGTAAATTTTTGTATCTTATGTGCAACACCAGCAACAATAATAACAATCAAACCATAAAGTAGAAATTATATCGAAGATTATGATTGCTATTTCTATTCCCAACAAAAATGCTCGTAAATATCAATAAATAAATATAAATTGAAAATAATATTGTACCCAAGTCGCCCAGAGTTCTAAGAATTGTGCTTTGAATTAGGATATCTGAATGTGTGTGTGTGTGCGTAATCTTGTTGTTAGATATGGAAAGTATGAAATTGGGTTTACAAAAGTGAACACATTTTTATGGCTTAGGTTAGAAATAAAGAATTGACCTAAGAATAGCCTAGACTTTACCTTTGCACTTATACTAATCTCTAAAATAGCAGATTCTGTATTTACTATTTTGATTGATTCACACCTGGCCACAATTTAACCAAATGTATGTAGAAAATGTAGAATTTAAATAGAGAGTAAATTCCATTTGGCATTTGTGGGTCTCATTTTGCATGCGAGTATCAGCATAGTTGAAAGTTGCTGAGCAGGTGAGATATTTGCTCGCCAGACTCGTGCCATAAAATATGCATACGAATATTAATGGGCGTTGCAACAATTCATCGTTGAGCCGTTGCCTTTAATCAACCACGCACATGCAGACAGAACACACACAAAGGTGGAAGCAGATTCTTCCTGCCAACCCCCCCTTTACACCCATCCCCTTTAAATCATTCGACGGGAGAGAAACAACATAATCACATGAATTTCCGTTGCATACTTACAGGCGCTGCTTGGTAGTTGCCTTGACGTATTGTTGATGCATTTGTGCGATTTGCGAGCAATAAATTTTGACTTTCAATGCACTGTGCTCGGAATTTGACATTTACTAATTGCAGCATTATGTAACAGAGCGAAAGAGACAGCGAGCTAGAGAGTGAGTCCGGGAGAGAGAGAGAGAGAGAGTGAGGCCTGGAAATGTAGTACTTAAAATTGCAGCAAAAAGGATATTGTGGAAGTAGTGCAATGTGTATTCTAATCAATTTGCATGGCTCGGGGGCCTAAAGGTGATTGTCATCGGCTATAATTAATCAACGATATGCTCGTCAGCCTTGAGTGCTGTTGTTCCTGTCGTTGTTATTGCTTTTCTTTCTATCGTATCACTTTCGTAAATTGAAGTTACTTTTTTTTTTTGTTGCAGCATAACTTGCTGCTGTTGTTTGTTTTGCTGTTGTTGTAGACTGGTTGATGTTGCAGCCTAGTTGTTGTCATTGGGACTGGCGTGTTTCATGGAGAAAGTCATGCATATTCATTGTTTACTTAGGCAAACCAACGGAACACACAACGAGCACAACAAGCACAGCAGCAGCAACATCAGCAACAGCAACAGCAACAGCAGCACTAGCAACAATAATAAACACAGCAAGAATTTCACCTGATTTCTTTTTCAAACCGCATCCAACGTGTATATACATACATTGTAAGCTGTCTCGTTCTTTCTAGCAAGGACATGGCTCGAGTTGTGCTTATATATGCAGGAACAATTGCGGTATATATTTAGCTTTCGTTGCTTGCTCACAACAACGAGCACTCAGTCGTCATACATACGTTTGCAGTTACGTAATTGGTTTCAATTAACCAAACAGAGCCACACAGTCAGATAAAACCGCCAACACTCCCCCTTCCTCTCTCCCTTTCTGTCTACGAAAATGTATCTAGCCATTTTTGCATTGTTGAGATTTGCATTTCAAATCTTCTCGGTGGGTGTGTGTGTGTGATTGCCAGTAAAACGGTAAAAATGTTTAACAGCCACTATCAAATTGAGCCTAAAAGCAATATCTACTTTTGTCTGGCGAAGGAGTTTTTAGTATTTACTCTTTTTTGGCAACTGCACCCAAATGACGACTTATGGAAATCAGAATTTGGGGACTAAATATTGCGGTTAACTGAGCTCAGTTGCCGTCTCTGCACTTTTTGGTTTGCAACAAAATTGCTCCATGACCAAAAGTTGACTTGTGCAACTTCAAAAAGCCTTGTGAACTTTATCAACTTGGTCAAAACATGTAACGAGCTACAGCATTGCCCTTTTTGGTTTCACCTATAGGTTGCAGTTAAGTCTCAGCTTAGTTCATTTGGAAAAAGCAAACATTTGAGCTGCAGCTTTGCAAGTAAGTAATTCTTGGAGAACTTTAGCAAAATTAAATTGTAAGGAAACGTTTTGATTAACATTTTACAGCATTTTTTTTATAGTTTTCTTTCTTATAAGATAAATTTGTAAGTAAGTGAGTTATTTAAATTTAACATCATTTTTAAGACTCTTTACGAAACGATATTGGTTTTTATTTTGTTTATGGCTTTCAATCGTAATTTTGATTAATTTGCTTTAAAGTTCTGAGCTTGTAAGCTAGCTTAATACAAATATATTTTCATTTTATTTTCAAAGGACGTAATACATATTTCATACATTATTCTTATAGCTAAATTGTATTTTATGTGTTGTCTTATGATTTTTCATATTGTAAAATATAACATACTTCATTTACATTACAGAAATGTCAATATGATATTTATTGTATTGTGAACGTATTTTGTTAAAATATTTTACTTGAGTTTCGATGAAGAAATTTCAAGTGTGCTATTTCATGTATTTATTTAATAGCACAGCTTCGATCGAGTAAGCAACAAATCTCAACTTCGGCCAAAAGTTATTAAGGGCCCTAAGCTCTGTGCATAATGTTAGTGTGCAGCATGGCTAAAAGGCAAATTTCATCCATTCGAATGCCACATGCAAATGACTAATTAAGCATAATTAGCAACTATTAACGAGTCCGCCCAGTTGCCTCTTCCTTTCCCCCTTTGGGCAAGTGTAAAGTGTAACTGCGACACACACTTGGTCAGTTTTAGCCCAAAAGCCGAAAGCGTCGACAAAATCAAAGCAAATCAACAAGCATGGACAACTGAAGCTGAAGCTAGAGGAGGACACACAATGGTCCATGCGGACCCTAATAAGTCAACTGCAATGCATAAATTTTGGCCCATTGTGTGTGTGTGTGTGTGTGTGTGTACGTGTGAGGGGTCTATTAGTTGAGGCCAATGGGCTAAGCGTGCGAAGGGGGCGAGTGGGAGGGGCAAAGCAGGGAAGACAAGAACGTGCTGGTCAAGTGTTTGGCAAATACTCGGAGACTGGGGGAAAGAGAGACCTGGCCAAGGCATTTCTTGATTGACAATGTGGTCAATGCTGCTCCCTACTGATGCCTTCTGTCAGCTGCCTACTTTGTCTCTTTTCGACCACCACTGCCCCCTCCCCCAAAGCTCTTCCCCTGGGGTCAAATTTGGCAATACAACAAACACTTTAACCTTTGGCAGGCCGCACACATTTCAATTGTTGTAGAAAATTTGTTGCATAGCCCACAACAGTTAAATACATGTGTAGTGTGTGTGTGTGTGTGTGAGAGTGTGTGAGTGTGTGTGTGTAGTGGGTGTGTATATCAATGGATTCTTGGGCACGGCCACATTAAAATTTATTGCCGTAAAGCATTTGTGGGGTTTGTGCTCGGAGTTGGGTGCCATATAATAAATTGATGCTCTGGATTTAAATGTCTTGCTCCATCTGCCCGGGCCATCATTTGCTGATGTTTTGATTTTCACACTTTGTCGTCATCACTTAGGAACTTTAAAGTGTTCTTGTAGTCTCCTTGGATTTTTCGCTTGGCTGTTTTCTGTTGTTGGCCAATTCCTATGCAAATTGTGTTGTGTGCTGGCAACATTTATACGCTTTAATGGCTCTCAATTAAAACAAATGGGCACAAAACTGTTGTATTATTTATCTGTGGATTGTGGCCCCGAAAATAATAATTTCCTGTTTTGCTTAAGCGCTTATCAATTACAAGCAACGATTTTAATCTTGAGCATTCAATGTAATCCTTTTAAATGGCACAAACAAGCGGATATTAATATCATCAACAATTTACACGTTAAATTGCCACACGCACACACATACATACAGTCACACATATACACACACACTTGCTCCATTTCACACGCATATTCAGTTATTCAGAATTCAATTTAAGATTGTCAAGCATTTGGCAGCAGTTCAGCAGCCAAAGTCAAGCAAATAAAATGCCAAACGAAAAACTCATAAAATTGCAAACATATTTTAATATGCTTTTTTTGCCAGCAACAAACAACAACAACAACAACAAATACACGGATGCACGAAAGGTGGAAATATGAGTTTATGGCATAAGGATATTGGGCAATAAATGATATGAAATTTTATAGGCCACACTGTGGTCGAGCCAAACAGCCAAAGTTTTTCACTTGAACGTCTGGGCAGCAATTGAAACATTTTTAAATGGACTTGCTAGTCATCAAAATAATGATCATGTTTTGTATGGCTTTTTTTGTACAAAACTGTGGTAGTAAAATATGCATGATAAGCATATTATTTTTATCCGTAGTTTCTTTTTTTTTATTATTATTTTATTTCTAAATCGTTCACTTCTTTAAAACGATTCAGTAAAATGTAAATGATAAGCATATTTATTTTTCGTATCCGTAGTTTCTTTCTTTTTTGTTATTATTTTCTTCCTAAATCGTTCACTTCTTTAAAACGATTCAGTTCATTGCTTTTAGTATTTAGTAAACTTATTTTGGTATTTTTTTCTTTTAGTATATAGAAAGTACTTTGTAGTACTAAAATGCGAATGATAAGCATATTATTTCTATCCGTAGTTTCTTTTTTTTGTTATTTTTTTCTAAATCGTTCACTTCTTTAAAACGATTCAGTACATTGATTTTAGTAGTAGACTTATTTTGGTATTTTTTTCTTTTAGTATATATAAAGTACTTTGTAGTACTAAAATGCGAATGATAAGCATAATTTTTGTGAGACTAGCAAGTTTCTTTCGCAGTTTCTATTTTTTTTTATAAATAATTATTTTATTCCTGTATCTAACATTTCTTAAAATCGATTAAGTGCATTTCTTTTATTATTCTCGATGCCTTTTAGTATAAAATGATATTTCATATTTTTGGTATTCTTCTTTTTGTATTTTGTATAACTTTGAAGTGCTAAAATCTAAAAATGATATGTAGTTTGATCTGTAGTTTTTTTGTTATCTTTTTATTTCTAAATTTTATATTTCTTTAAAACGTTTCAGCACATTGCTTTTAGTATTCCCGGTGCCTTTTAGTATAAAATGATATTTCTTATTTTTGGTATTTTTCCTTTAGTATTTATTAAGAACTTTGGCTCTTTATAATACACTTAGAAGGAATGCGAATGACAATCAGCTCGTTATCTGTATTGTTGAAACTCGATACTCAGGAAATATCAGCAAGTAATATTCCAATTTGAATTGCTTTGCACTTTCTGTGCATTAGCCATTTATTTAAGCACTCAATCATTTGCTCAAAGGAGTGTGCTTTTGGGGTTTGGGGTAAAAGTAAATGGCTCACACTCAATGCAAGTTGGTGCTTAATTAACTGTCCTAATGAAAACCATGTTTCGCTTTTAATGCTGACGCCTTGGGATGCGCCACAAAAGCAGAGAGCGTAAAAGAGGCAAATTGCCTGTTTTTTAGGCGCTGGCACAACAATTAAGTTAACATTTAAGCCGAATAAGGGACAGTATAAAACGAATGAAATAAAAAATCCACAGCGAGAAGGGGCAGAGTTAGAAAAGAGTGGGAGATGAAGTTGCAAGGGTTACCCTCTAAAAAGAGAAGTCTGTGCATAAATCAATGGCAACAACATTATTGTAAATGTAAAAAAAAAAAATATAAGGGAACATGATAAAAGGTCAAACGCTTAATTTTCTTGGGGCCGAGCACTGCAATAATAAACAAGAAAGTGTGAAATAAAGCGAAATGGACATAAAAATTTGTATGGCCAGCGACAGAGAGAAGCATGGTGAACGGAGAGCGGAGAACGGAGCAGAGAGTGAGAGAATGAGAACTGCAGACACAGCAATAAAAACGGCAAATGCTTTTAATTTGAAATGCTGCGCCTCGGACATTGTACAATGGACAGCAACAGCAAGATTCACATAGAGTCAAAATCCTTGTATTGGTCACGGTCCTCTCAGTTTTTTTCTGGTCCTTCTTCACTCCACCTCCACATCGAGTTTCTATGCATACTCTGTATTTTTTTTAAGTGATTCTTCCTCGGGTTGGAGCGCCACTTATAACGCTTGTGTGGATTATAAATCCCACCGGCACAATAAACTGCTTTATTTGCAAAAGTTTTGTTTGCATGAAAAGGCACAGAGCAGTCCAGAGAATAACAAAAATCAGACAAAAATACAACAATAAGAGCAAAATAATAGAATTCACGATACAAAAAACGTAGTCGTATAATTGCATTTGTTTGCTTGCTCCGAATTATTATAACGAAGTTGTTATGCAGATTTTAAATACACGCATTCATTTTAAAGAGCAACAATGATCAAGCAGTTGTAGTGTAATCAAACCATCTGGATTTTGAAGCAAACTAAGTTAATTGGACAACTGAACAATGTAACTTGAATATCCTTTATAAGTTTAGTTAATGGTGAGTAAATTTCAGTACATTCTTCCTACATTTCAATTGAGTATTGAGTAAGGCTAATTTATAGCAAATGCAGTCATAAAATAATCGATTCTAGTTGTGAGCTAGCATCGTAAATATAATGAATAAACTATCTTGGCCCACTTGTTTTCGTTTTTTATGCTTGCTTTAAACAAGCAATAAATGTCAACGCCTCGCCTCCTTCCCCCACACAAAAACTAAGCCATAAACAACGAGCTCATATGTGGGGGATACTTTATTTTAACACTTGCAAGCTAGCTGGAGGGTGTTGGGTCAATAAGAAATGTTTTTGGGGGGTGAATAAAATTGCAATTGTTTCCAAACTAGCAACATACACTAACTGTTATCATAGAAGTGTGTGTTTAAAGTGTAGTAGAGCAAATAATTTAAATTGTTCCCTTTTATAGAGCATAGTTAGCTTTATAGAAGTGTGAAGTGTAGAGAATTAGCAGACCTAACTCGTATCGTATTCTTTTTGGCTGTCATTTATTACTGTACTGTAACTTGTAATGGTCCGTGCTCTCATTCTCATTCGGAATGCTGCTCCTAAATCTATGCAGGCCGTCAACACAATGCCATTAGGGTAAGGATATCCACCCAGTTCCGTGCTTATTGACTAGCTGGCTGAATGGTTGAATGACTGACTGAGCCTGCATAAAACCTGAAGCTCAACACCCGCCTGCGGCGACTGAAACATAAAAAAATATTATGTCAATAGATAAAAGTCGAAGTGAAAACGACAACGACGTCAAACATCGAGCAAAATGTCGCGAGTTCAATTGTGCAGCTTTTCTGTGCTCCTCCTTCTTCTACTTGTTTGGTTGCTGCCAGCATCCTAAACATCCATTTATCCAACCAGCCATCCATCCATCCATCCATTCGTTAGCTCATTCATTCTATTCCACAAGCAAACCAGCAGTCGAAACAGCATTGACAGTGTTTATTTTATTGATGTCGCTGGATCTGCAACTGGAAGCTGCTGCTGCCACGACAAAGTCATCATTTGCGACATGGTAAACTCAAGCCAAATGTGGTTTGTTGTCGTTGTTGTTGCTGTTGTTGTTGTAGTTGTTGTTGCTTTACGAGCTAGCGAAGCGGCTATAATTGTGCATTCACATTCACATTCACATTGAGTGTGACGGAGAGTCGCATTTACAATGCCATATTATGGAGCCCACGCTTCTGTCTCCCTCTCTCTCTCTCTCTCTCTCTCTCTCTCTCTCTCCTTTCGTTCTCTCTATGCGAATGCTAACTGTGGCCTGTGGCGGCTCCTTAGCAGTGTCATTTGCAAGTGATTTATGTAGCTTTATGGGAATAGCAGCGCCCTGGAAACGACGACTGTCTTCCATTCGCTGCACTCTTTTGTACAGTTGATTAGCAGCAATGATTGAACGGTTATTGCCAAATAGAATGTCAGTTGTCTGCATACGAAAAATTGCTGAAAAGTATCGCTTAAATTATGTGTAAAGACAGCAAGTTTGTAATGAATTTATCTGATGGTTTATTACTTGTTTGTTGATGCAATTGTTAAATCATTTAACACCATATATGCACTTCTATATAGAATGTGTCAACAGTTTTACAATAAGCTGAACCATTTTCCTTGGATAATTCATGCATTCGTGTGTGTGTGTGTGTGTGTGCAACACATCGAGTCTCTCAACTGTTGCAATCTATTATAATCTAACTGCTGCTGCCAGTTACAGGCGGTGCTGTCACTCAGCCAACAACACTCCACACACATCATTTGTGTGTAACCCCACAAAAGCCAGTAAACAGACACACACACATACATCTCATACACTCCTACTCACACACACACACACACACTCAATGACAGCAACAAAAAATATTATGGATATAAATATTTTGAAAACTAACACATGCAATCCTCTGCAATTTTCACACTGCAGCGGGCAGTAAAATATAAAAAAAAGGTCCAAACTAACCATAAACATAACCCAACTACAACATCATCCCAATTCCAATCCCCTGGACTCAGCCTGAAACCAAAGCAGCTGTCAGCACAAACAGTTGCAGACAGACATAAAGATTATTCGTAGTGCCAACGTGGGGGGTTCAATTTTTTGGGTGCCAGGCTGTCTGCTGCTACCTAAATTGTAGTTACATATAAGTTCTGCAAGCATATCATAAATATAGAATGTTAGTGTATATATATGTTATGTATTATGTATCCACTTGCTTTTGTTCTACACTTGTCTATAACCTTTGGCTGGATATCACAATTTTGTGGTCGATTTTGTAGATTGTTTTAGATTTATTGATGAAAATAATGGAGGTATTGAATTTAATGAATTTTATAATAATGTGTTTTAGGAATAGAAATGATTAAATATTCTAAGCGATTAAATAAAAATTACGATTATTTTTTGGGAATTGTTTGCAGAAATCGATAAATGAATTATTAGCTTGACTAAGAGCTAAAAATAATATTAGAAAATGTTCGGAAAGTGTATTTAACAAAGCCTTCTAAAAATATTCAGCTATGCTCTAAAAGTCCCTGTGGTTAATTTTGTTAGCTGCATTGCAGAACCGAGAATGTTTGTTGTAAAGCAAAGCTGTTGATGTCCTACACAATTTTGTGGGTGTTTAGCTGGTAAATTTATTGAACAGCAAGTGTTCTCCCCACTTGTAGACATGCTTTCTACTTACCGTATGTTTTTGCTATTGTTAGCAAAAGTGTTACATTTCTGACAATTGTAATTTGTATTTAATAACTATTTATTTTGTAATAAATCTACTTTAATGTCTGCTGCAGTTGATCTATGTATTCGAGTGGCAAAGGACATTCATTGATAGAAGCTTAGCATCTTTTGCATGGCTGAGTTGATTCATTGTGATTTAAGGTGTTGATAAATTGAATTGAAGGTGTTGCTGCTAAACTCGTTGTGCTGTCAACTTTAATGTTGCTCTTTGATTGCAAAACATGAAAATCAAATTCAATATAAACGTGATTTAAGTCATTTAATCATAGAGCATAAATCTCAATGCTGTAGCTGTTGAAAACAAAGTCTTAAGTTGCCACCAAATCGTAGACAGCTGACGAAGAAAAGCTTTAGCATATTTATTTTTGTTTTCCACGCTTTAAATACTCTACAGTGTGTGACAAACAAGGGTATTCAATTCTCTTAATCGCAGATTAATTTCACAAGTTAAAATATATTAAAAGTATAATTTTGAATATTCTTAGGAAATTAAATTACAAACAGCAACTGTCTATAATCTATCCAATTATTTTTATAGGATATGCTTTAGTCTAAATACATTTCTTTGCATTTCATTCGTTTGTTTTGTGTGTCGCATTTTTATTTGCTTTTCTTTCACTTGGCCTTTTATAGGCCCCTCGCTAAACTGCTGGAAAATAGCAAATTTATGTTAATTTTGTTCGTTCTCAGCATTATTGTAAATGATGAGCACAAAGAGGAAATTAAATGCCATAAAAAGTGAAAGTTGACAATAGAATTGTCGAGACTGTGTAAATGATATGCGAACAACTGTTTAAAGCTTGAAATGGAACATTCAATTCAAAGCATAATTGATCCTAAACACACTTACCTTAACCTGCTCTCAAATACGAATAAGTAATTCCATTTTGTGCACACATCTCTTGGCAGAAATCTTGTGTCTCTGAGTTTCATGAGAAAAAAGCCAAAAGCTGTTATTCAAATCTACTTAACGAAGTGACTTGCAAAGTGACCCAAACCAAACCCATCAAACATTTACCATACATCGTAATAAGATTTTTACTACTCGGTTTTTTCTGCTATCCTTTTCAACATATCATTTCACTTTTCTTTTCGCTTTTTTATACGTTTTGCAATGAAAGTTGAAGTTGGTCAAGTCCTTGGATGCTGTTTTATCTTATTGTGGCCATTCCACTAACACATTTCGCTTTTGCTTTAAATGAAATCAAACGCAAAATTTGATAAATGTTTTGGCTGTGGAAATGCGATGCATTTACATTTTTCGATTTTCTTTGGCAGGTTTACTTTCCCTCGTTTCCATTTTAAAGCATTTTTATGTCGACTGGAGGGTGCAGCAGAGTAAAAAAGTTGTGTTTGTTTGTCTGTTTGGTTTGTTTATACCTATTTCACTATCTGCTTTCTGTCTGTCTATTTATTTATTTCAAATAAATGGTGGCAAACTCACAGAGCGCTCTTCGCTGTCTTCACAGTGCATAGTTCTCTGCAGCTCTCTTCAATTTGAATTGAATTGAATTGAATTGAGCGAAGTTTTGCTTGCAGCATTTTCGATAAGTGCGCTGCCACTGGATGGAAACGTCAGGTTGCATCAGCCAAAAAAAAAAAATACAAATAAAACTGAAATAAATGGCAAATATTTGAAGAGTGACTTACATTTTTATGCATAAAGCCAATCAAGTGCCAGCAACACGCAACCAATCAAATTTTAATAAATGATTCGTTATATCATTGCGGTTTAAATGCCTGTAAACGTTCAACTACTATTAATTAGATTATTCGTTATCATTAACCTGACTGTTTGTAGCTCAGTCTGACTTATGGCTTATTAAATGACTGCAATAAAACGAATGTTTGCCAGCATTTTTGTGGTTCATTAACCAATTGTTCGATAACTGCTTTACAAAGTGGTATTATAGATGATCAAGAGTTGTTCACTTATGATTTATTTAACAGTTCTGTCCCTTTTTAACATATTTTGCTGTTTTCACAATTGCTGTTTGGGCACTTTCAACCTTCAATTTTGGTTGCTTAATAAGTGCAGTTGGTCAGCCACACAAACTTGATTTAACTCTGGACACACTTATGCCCCAAATGTGTTTGCTCATTTCCGGCAAGAGTTTTTTTTTTTTTTTTGTTTTTGCTGTGCATTTATTCTCTTCAGTCGGTCTTTTGCTCTGACTTCCTGCTCGTCGTTGGTAAACACACAATTACCTGAGCGTGGCCGTGTCATGATTTGCATTGCACTTGAATTATTTCCGTTTTCGCTGTTTTTCAGTTTGCCACACTGCCGCAGTGCAACAGTGGCAACAAAAAAGATGAGAAGTGTAAAAGGGAAAGGGGGAGGGAGAGAGAGAGAGAATGGGAACGGTAACTGCACACATGCATAATTTCATGCTACGTGGTGCTCATTTTGTTCGCCTTAAATGCAGTTAGTTTTTCCCGCTATTATGGCCATATCTTCTTTTAGCGGCAATACGTGCGCCCTCGCCTAAAGCTATGCAATGCACTGAGCACTGAGCACTGAGCTCGGTGCTCGCTGTGCTTTGTATGCAGATTACCTGCAGTGCAACTCAGCTCTATGCTCTAATGAGACTCGCAGCATCTTCTACGCTGCCTTCGCTGGGGATGCCTTCAGGGCACATTTGTGCGCGATGCTCCACACACATACATACACACACAGCGTACACGATTGACTGCACATATTGAAGAGAAGCTTCGGGACTTTCCCACACACACACACACTCCCATCCAGAGGGAAAAGCGCATAAAAGTGGTTGGCCTTAGGCAGCATATCATGCGTATTGTATATGCTAAATTTATGCGCAATGAAGAGTGAAAAGCAATAAGCTCTGTTAAGTTGTGCATAAAAGGGAAATTGGCATTGACATGGGGCCACACAGACGGAAAGAGAGAGAGAGAGAGAGAGAGACCGAGAGAAGGGCGCTGAACAATATGTTTATTGAATTGATGGCGGACATGATTTCGTGAAGCATCCAATCTTTCCAATCTTTTTTTGTATATATTTGTTTTTCAGCACGCGCGTAAAAGTCAATCAAGTTAAAAGGAGTTTTTGTGGCACACAGCTGCGATTTGTTGAGCGTTCAAACATAAACGCAACCGCATGCTAATTATTGCCAACTGGTCACACTGAATAAACAGTTGCAGACACGAAACGTGTTGCATACTTTTGAGCGTATTTGGTTTTTATGTATTATGATCAAATTCCTCTACCACTGAGATTTTAATTAGTTTTAGCTGTGCATCGTTCCCCTCCCTCTCTCTCTCACTGGTTGGCAATCAGCTCGAATGTCTCAAACGCCGATTGCACTGCAATGAACGTGGAGTGTGCGGCAATTGCACCGCAGCTGGGCAATTTGATTGCGGTCCTTTTAACACTTGACGTCTCTCACACATAGATTCGCGCACACAGTGGAGGCTTCTAATTAGCGGCTGCTTCAATCAATGCAGTTGCACTAATTGTGACTTAATTAAAATTTATTAAAGCAAATACGCAATGTTTTTAATGGTGCGACGACAAATGTGCTTAATTCAATTTCGAAGCCACAGCCAAAGATGCCCGTTACTAAGAATTTGGTCTATGCATTGTCCTCACGGGCATACCCCGAAAATACAAACAATGCGGGAAACAAGGAATGCGAATGCTGGCTAACAATAAATAATAATGGCCGAGTGCTTTGCCAGTTTGTTGATGCCAGCCAGTGTTTGCAGTGAAGCGCACGAAACAAACAATTTTTAATAAATATATTATTTCTCTCTTCGGACTCACTCTCATTTATATTTTTGGCCCAGGCTTTAATGCGCACATGTGAGATGCTTTCGCCTTGTTTTTGGCCTTGTTTCCAAGCATTTTACATAGTTTCATTTTCATTTGCGCTTTTCTGGGTTCTTTTTTCGTACAAGTGCAAAGCATGAGTCGCAACTTACCATCGTTGTGTCTCAGTCAGACAATATTCGTTGCCGCCCGCTGTGCTCTGAGCTCTATGCTCTAGTTGGTCTCAGTTGTTGCGAGCCTTGACCCAGAATTATGGTTGCAGACTCAGCCTTGCGGCTAAATTCGGCATGACTATAAATAGCAATGCTTGATTAGTGCTTGTAATTGACGTTCCAAGTGCAGCAGAAATAATTAAACACGTTTTCGCTCATACATTTTTAAGCTATTTTCTTTAGAGGTACAAAAAACACAAGTAAATAAAGTGTGCTCGATTGTGAGATACCCGCTACCCATTTTCAATAAATGTACATTCTACAAATATACCGAAAATATACCACAAAATACTAAATTATTCTGAAGACTATACTTGGTATATCAATTATGCAAAAATACTAAATTATACCACCGATATATACTGTATTCAAAATATACCATAGAGTACATAATGTACCAGATGGTCAGACGGACAGACAGACAGACGCATATATTATATGTAGATATACGGCGGTTGATCAAGAGTATACATATATATATATATATATATATACTTTATCGGGCCGGAAATGCCTCATTTTTCCTGTTACAAACATTTCTTCCAGGAAAAGCTATAATACCCTTCAACTTTTTGGGTAGTGGGTGTAAAAAGTAACACATTTTAATAAGTAATATGTTTAATGTACTAAAAAAATTATTAAATTGCCGTTAAAGAAGGTTGGCTTAAGGATTTCGCTGCGCTTAAGTTCTTACAATTCCATTCACTTAAAAGGAATATTTTAAATGGTTCGATTGGCCATTAAATCAGGGTTTTTTGCGTGTTCTTGTAATTAATACGTGAGGCTGCAGAATATTTATTTTCACACGCAGCGGCCACGGCAACCAGGCAGGCAGTCAGGACCAATCAGACAGTCAGTCAGTCATTCAGTCCGTCAGTTACTCAAGCCAGCAGCGTCCAGTTCAGCGCAGTGAAAACAATTACCTTGTTGCAAGAGTCACAGCTGCAAGTGTGTGTGTGTGGCAATTATAAGTTGCTCGTGTCTGTTAATTAAATGTGTCAAGTGACGGCATTTAATAAGCTTCAGTTATTTACAAAAGGAACGACATTGAGGCAAACGCAAACGCAGTGTGGTACAGAACGCAGACACTTCAGTTCAGGCATTTCAGTTAAAGCCCCACGAATACTGCTTGCATAAAAGTTACTTTTCTTTTGATTTGAACGCATTGAGCGTATTGATAAGTCGCCATTGCTGATGTGCTCATTTCGTTTTCTTTTTGTTCATTTAAATGCCTTCAGAAAATATTTCTCTTCAAGCATTAATTAATTGGATCACATACTTACATGGACATTGCAGGCACTTTACTTTGCCTGGCCCTTTTTATACCCGTTACCCATAGGGTAGAAGGATATTATAACTTTGTGCCGTCAGGAAATGTATGTAACAGGTAGAAGAAGGCATCTCCGACCCTATAATGTATATATATATTCTTGATCAGCGTCAACAGCCGAGACGATCCAGCCATGTCCGTCTGTTCGTCTGTGTGTCTGTCCGTCTGTCTGTCTGTCCGTCTGTCCGTATGAAACACTGGATCTCAGAGACTATAAAAGATAGAGCTATAACTTTTTTTCGACAGCATTTGTTATGTTTGCACGCAGATCAAGTTTGTTTCAAATTTTGGCAACGCCTACTTCCGCCCCCGCAAATCAAAAAAATTCGAATAACACGCGTAATTTTAAAGCTAGAGTTGCGAATTTTGGTATATACAATAACTACTATAGCAGTTATGATTCCTGGTTTTGGTTTTGATCAGATAAAAATTGTCGAAGTTATTAAAGAAATACTTTCGTATGGTATATTGTGCCGTCTAAGGTATATTTTGAATGCGGTACTATATCGATGTACCAAATATACAATTTGGTATATTCTTAGTATTTGTACAGTATATTCGGTATATTTTTTGAGAAAAATACCGCAAAATATATTTCTTTTATTCAAAATGGGTAGCGGGTATCTCACAGTCGAGTACACTCGACTGTAGCTTTTTTACTTGTTTGTGTGTGTGTTGTTGTTATTTATACAAGTGCGATATTTCGCGCCAATAAAAAAACATGAGCGTGCCAAGTGAAGTGCAATGTCAACGTGATGCCTATTAAAGTGTGCCGAGCAAACAATGCTAATTAGACACCAACTCAAAGTGAATAAAGAGTGTGTGAAGCGTGTATGTGTGTGGGAAGGTGTTTGTGTTAATCAGCTTAAAATTGGGTGGGAAATCAAAGCGTTTGGCTCCTGGATACCTGTATACATACATGTATAGTAGATAGTGCTGCTGATGAAAGTCGTTTGGAGTCTGTGGGTTCATTTGACGCTTAAGCATACGGCATTAATTTGTAAAGTTGTCTCACTGTCTCCCCCAACGATTCACGTGCAAAACACCCGACACGCGGTTTTGTGGCTTTCGTCACAAGTGGCAAAAACTTGCAGCGAGGGGAGCAACTAACAACGAGCAAACAAAACAAGCACAGTCTGAAAGAGCCTTTGCCACTTGCCTATTTACCGACGACTGCTTTTCGGCGAGGGTAGCCAGAGAAGTGATGTAAAAGTGCGACGGAAAATTAGTAAGTACAATTTATTAAAAATTAATAACCAATATTATTATTATTTAGTAATTTTATAAAACCTTGTTTGTTGAACATTTTCTTTGACAAGAATATTAATTTATATTGCAAATTAAATATTATACTTAAAATGTTTTTTTAACGTAGACAAAAATAATGTTTCTTAAAATAATATTAAAACTTTTTTTAATGCTTTTCTTTCTAATATTTTTAATCTACTCTCGCACTTATGCAGCTGTTGCATTCTAAATATTTGCATACATGGTGCAAAATTAGTTAAATAAGCATTTACTGTTGTTTTAATGTAAGTGCTAGTTGTGTTTCGCTGCTGCTTTGCTACACTGTTTTGCTCTGCCATAGTTGTTGCTATGTTTCGCTGTGAATTACTTTTAATGTTTGCCTCCCACGCGTCCGCAACTATTAACAAAAAGGTAATTTTCCTGCAAATTGACATAGAAGACAACAAGGTAAAAGTTCTTTAGCTGGTTTACTTTTTGGGACACACACACACACACACACACACACACACCCCGAATTTATGTAAATGGAAATTGCATTGCATAAGGCCTGAGCTTCGGCCTGAGCTTCGGCGCGTTGTCTTTGACAACGTTACGTATACGCAGCGTGCGAATGTGCAGCAGCAGCAGCGCGGCGTCTGTTGAACACCATTTTGCACGTAGTATTAGCGCGTTATTTTCATTATTTGTGCCATCTCTTTCGGCGGATGGGGACACAACGCCATTACGCCAGCTGGCAGCCATATTACCGCCTAGGCTCGACCTGACTCTCGTGCTCTATTTGGGGGCTCTCACTTTGGTGGTTTTTCTTCTGTAACTGGCACTTTGCCTTTAGTTTTTCGGTATTTTCTTTATAGGATTCCTGTGCTTTAGCGCCATTGTTGAAAGTGGAAAATATTAACGAAGAACTTTAACCCAGAATATGGGTCTTTATAACCTTCATTATGTGACGCGTTAATTGGAAGGGTTGCGTTCCTTTAAAATAATTGCTATGAGCACATGTGAGTTCATAAGCACTCAAGTGCTCTTTACATATTACAAAGTAAACAAAAACGAAAGCCCTTAAGGTGGCAGTTAATAATTAAATCGCAAAACAAATGAAATTGAAAGTTAAATTTCAGTAGAGATTTTATATTCCAAAATAAATACGAATGGTGTTTGTGTAATCAATATTTATTTAATCAAGCTCATATTTTTTTAAGTTCGCGTTTGTCTGCTTGCTTGCTTCTCAACATGACTGTTAATAATTGATTTGCAATACAAATGAAATCGAATGTTTTTAGTTTGCTTAACTAACATTGAAAATAAACCAGTGTAAATAAAATTACACTTTGGAAATTCAAATATTTAGATCTTTTGGCAAACAAAATGAAAGTACTTTGATTATTATGGAGTCGCGCTTTCCTCTAGAAACAATTATTATTCTATTGTGCGCGCTGAGTTTTCCCACTGAAAGTCACAACTGCAATTAAAAAAGTAATAGTCACAACTTTTGCGCAAGTGCAAGGCAAAATTAACAACTCTTTCAGTTGGTGTTTTTTATAGTGTATGAAAACAAAAAAAGTTGTAATTAAGTAGGTAAGCAATTCGTAAAATGTGTCCAGAAATGCGCGCTTAATTATCAACTGCAAGATGGCAAGAAGGAAATAAGAAGGGAAGTCGCTTAATAAGCTGCCGCTTGACCAGTTGCTGCAAGTTGCATGCTTCAAGCTGGGGTTCCCATCGCATGCAGCATAACTATGTATGAAAACTGTCCCCGACCGGCAGTATCAAATATACAAGTAAATTGCTTCATTTTCGAATTTCTGTCATAGTCGACGTGCTTTGTGCTTTTCTGCTTGTGCCTCTCGATTGGACTGTCTGTCTCTCTCTCTCTCTGTCTCTGCGTGTTGTCTGTTTCCTCTTTTGCTCATATGTTTGAAAATCTATTCGTGCCACGAATTTCATTTTCAACTTGGCAGCTGCAATGTTTGCTTTTGTTGCAACAACGACAACGACGGCGACGACGACGTCAACGACGTGCAACGGCTGCCAGGCAACTTATTAAAAATGTCTGCAGTAGTAAGCAAAAAATACAAAAGAAAACCGAAAAAATAAGAGAACACAAGTGTGAGAGGATGCAGCAAAAGAAAATTATTTGCCGCAAAAGTTGCCAGCGACCGAGAGTTGACAATGAGTTGACAACGAGCAGTTTATACTTACTTTTGGCAGCAGGAAGAGAGTGCAATGTTGTGCTTTTCTGTAATTGTTGTTGGTACCATCAACTAGCACGACTAAGTGAAATTGCTTTGATTTCCGACATTAAATTTGTTGCACACCTCTTTAATTGTCATGCTACATCTTGTGTACTTGCCACGCCACCCCAGCACCTGCAAGTGCCACAATGATTGTGTGAGTGTGAATGCGATTGTGCGCGCTCTGCAATTATTTGCAATGGTTTGGCTTCTTTTCTCGGGTTTCGCTTTAAGTGCACTCGCTGAAATCTCAATTGGATTCGAGGCAAGGTGCGCAAGTAATCGAATGTCTTGGCCAGCATACATCGCTGTTGAGTCCTTTTTGGCTTTTCATTTATTCGCACTCACCGGCAGTTGCAATCTGCAGACTGCGATGGAATGAGTAGGTTTTCTTGGGTGTCCCTTTTTTTTTTACATCAAAAAGGCAATCACCAGCTCATCACGCATATGTGCAAGTCATATCAAGGATGTGCCGCTTTCCCTTTTTTTTACTCTCTTTTTGTTTTATCTCATTTGCGATGACGTTGCGTATTTTTACTCCCGCTTCCTATAGGGGAGAAGGGTATGATAATTTTGTGCATACAAGAAGTGTGTGTAATAGAGAAAAGAAGTCCCTAAAATATATATTCTTGATCAGCGTCGACAGCTGATTCGATATAGTCAGATTCGTCTTTCCGTCTGTCTGTCCGTCTGTCTGTCTGTCCGTTTGTCTGTATGGGTATTTTTTTTTTACCAAATTGCCGTGGTATACTTTAAATATAGTAGTAGTATATTAGTATACTAATATACCAAATGTAACCTTATGTATATTTTAGTATTTGTAGTATACTAATTTGGTATATTTTGCTCTTATTTAAATTGTGTAGCGGGTATCTCACAGTCGAGCTTACTTGACTGTAAATTTGTTACTTCTTCTTTATTACACTTAACTCGTTATGCATTGTTGCAGTCAATTGGAGTCGAGGGTTGTCTGCCTGATGAGCCAATGATAGGGCAGACAGTCAGCCAAGTGGGCAAGGAAAGAATGAATGAAAATACTCTTGTAGCCGGTTTCAGTGTCAGGGTTGCAGGTGTTCAGGCTTTTAATGAATGGGAATTATAAGGCGCACTGCGTTAGTTAGTTGCAGGGATCGTGTCACTGATTTACGCTTAACGACATTTGAAGAGCTTATTTATTGTCTCGACGTGTTTGCTTTTGGGGAAGCAGTAAACAAACTCCATAATTAAAGCATCAAATGCAGACAAAGCTGACTCGAACTTGTCAAACATATCAGTTGACTTATGTAAACAACAAACAAAGACGCAAGCTAATACACTAACTTTAAATAAGTCTGAGACAACCTATGTGTGGCAACTTTGTTGAAACACCAAACAAACAGCAGCTAATGTAGTGTATTAAGAACAATGCGGTGAGTAAAGAGCTCTCGCACAAAGATAGGACACATACGTGGCGTTCAACTTGAGTAACATGTCCAGGCCACAGACAGCGGGAAAAGATCTCAACGAGGCAACGAGGCAGCGAGCAGGTGTTTCAAGTTATTCATTAAAACAAAAGGAAACAGACAGCAACGACAGACATAAGGAGAAGCAGAACAGGCCATAAGGGATACACAATATATATATACATATATATGTATATAGAATGTAGTAGAAGAGAGGAGCAACAGCCCAAGACGCTTGGCAAGCAGTCAGTCAGAACTTTTGCTACCGCTGGTTAAGATTGTGGTCGACACGCAATTGCGGCAATTTCAACTTGAATGCGCTGCCTCTCACTCGCTCTGTCTTTCTCTCTCTCTCTGCACACTTCAGGCACCCAAGCGCACCGAGGTGGCAAGCACAAGATGTGCCACAGCTCAGCAGGCGAGGCTTTTTCTTGCTTTGGCTGACATCCGCCGCAGTCCATCCTGGCAAAGAGTTGAGCGCGCCAAGTGCCAGCGCCAATTGAAACCGAATCCGGTTTTTGGGTGTGCGTTAACTTTCCATGCCCGGTAGCGCTGATTGCTCCGACATCAGAGGGACGGACAGACACTGAGACTGAGGAGCGAAACTAATTCAGCAGCTGCTTCTTGGCATTGGTTTCAGGTTCTTACTTACTTTGTTCATCGCAGTTATATTGTTATGTGCTGTGTTTTGCATAACAGATGCAACTTCTTGTGTATCTGTAGGCGATTCCAGTTCGATTTATCATGCGCAAAGTTATGATCTCTTAAGTGGCCGGCATTTAGTGCTCCAGTTTGACGTTCTCCTCAATTGGTTGCAATAAATTTTTCCCATGACAACTCTAATTATACGCAGTGTTCTAGTAGAGCTGCCGATTAATCGAAATCGTTTGCAAACTTAATAAGCTGTTATTAGCGCATAGTAAAGTATAGTGTTTTATGCCAGAGATTATACAGATTAAGAACTAAGCAAACTCATTCTAAGTAGAGGCAAATTCTTTTTCAGCAGTAAATTTCCATTGAAAACTGTCGGCAACATAATAAAACACGACTTTGCTTTTATAATCACACCTCAGATTTTATCTATGCACAACGTGAGCAACATCAATAATTTATTTAGCAATTTTGTAAACTTACTTATAATTGTCGGCTTATTATAATTATTTCGCTGAATATTGGAGCATAGAACTTGTGCCAAAATTGCCATTGTAAACCATACTTGGAACATAAATATTAATGGAATCGTTCAAGTACAAAAATGTATTTCTGGGGGGGAAGTTTTCATATGCCGCATGCATAGGAAACGAAAATAAAACCACGATATTATGAAGCCAAAACAAGTAACAAAAAAAAAAAAAAAAAAAAATGTATAGGAAAGGAGACCGTTTCTAGTTATTCGTAGAACGGAAGTTGGCCAGCAGAGTTGAGAGGAACCCACAGCAGTGCTCGAAACGTAGTTCGAGTTCAAAAAGAGGCCATAAATAGTGTTCATTTGTAAATAAATGGCTAAAAAATAGAAAAGAAATACAAAACCAAAATAGAAAACGCACAGCGTACAGCATATAAAACATTGTCCAGTTTGCTGCCCTTCAGTTCATTGCCAGTCCGAAGAGTTCAACTACAACTACAAACACAAGCACAAGCACGAGTTCAACTATGAGTATGAGTTTGAGTACTTGTAACTCTGTTATTTCCTAGACAAACATGGGCCGCCCCAACGAGGAGGTTGTTGTGTTTGTTTTATTACAGTATCATCTTCCGGTCACTTTGTCATTTCTCCACAACATAATTCAAACAGTTACGGCGAGACAAGTGGCCGCTGCGCGTGTCCAAAACCGAATCGCCATCTATCAGCTATCGAGTATATATGTACGTAGTATATAATAGTAGCTAAGAAGAACTGGAATTATTAAAAACACGCGTAGCAAGAAACTCGCTTTTCCAACTAACGGAAGTGCTATAGACAACGTCGATTGGTTTCTTATTTGTTTTTCTCCAATGGTTTTTTATTTCAATTGGTTTTTTGTCGCAAGTCAATGAGTTGTTTGGCGAGTGTACTTGGAGAAATTAACTCCATTAATGGGGTTGTGGTAATGGATACGCTTTAAATGCTATTTATATGGAAAACGATTTTATAAAATGTCATAGTTCCTTGGAAAAAAAAACAACAGCAGTTTTTATGAATTAAATTATGATTCATTATTGTTTGTTGCTTTGGTGATGTTTAATTAAATTTTGTTTTAAATCTACATATTAAATGGAGTTTTGCTGATGCTTATTGAATTTTTAATGAAAAATAAAGGTGGCGTCAAGATTTATTTCATATTTATATTAAATTAATTCATGAACAATTTAATTTAGAGCGTTGCTTTTTTGCTCTTATATTTTGGACATAGTCAAGAATAATAGAACTGAATTTGTTATACCCGCTACCCATAGGGTAGGTATTTTGCCTTTATTAAAACTGGGTAGCGGGTATCTCACAGTCGAGCACACTCGACTGTAGCTTTCTTATTTGTTTTTAAAATAGTTTTCTTCCCTTAGTTTTCGTCTTGATTACTTTTAAATTAATATTGTTTCCGATTTATAGTATTTTTTTTTAGTAATTATGAGGAAAATTAATATGGTATATTTTTCAATCAACTGGACTGTTTTGCTTTCATAAAAAATGGGTCGAGGGTATCTAACAGTCGAGCACATTAGCTTTTTTACTCGTTTTTAGATAATTCAAATTTTTATTTTTAGTTTTCATTTCTTTTAAATTAAGTTTGTAGATAAATACAATGATCCTATAAAAATTAAAATTGATAGATTCTTGTAGTCTACATTATTTGTAAGCCCTTTTATAAGTAACATACATACATACGTATATCGAATTGTTCTTTTTCACAATTCGCAATGGATGTACCACAATTCTCGCAGTGCATTGAGCGTGGACTTGTTTAGAGTGTTTTAAATACAAAGCGGCCTAGCGGGTCGCAATTGCCCCGCCAGCCGCAGCCACATTCAACGACAACTACAACGGCACACATACTCGTATACATTCACATAGACTTACAATGAAGTAAGCCGAGAATACAACATGCCACACAGGGAGAGGCACACGCTGCCCAGTGGTCACCACTTAAATGCGTGCCGATAGAGAGACGAGGGGAGGGAGCTGGGAGGGGCAGAGCAGACGCCTACACTAACCCGACCCCGAGTGCTGCAATGTCGCAGCGCACTTTGAATATGAATTACACAGAAAGTGCACACGACTTTGATGCGCTGCATCAAAAGCAGTCGGCGGCAGTCAACCGAGCTGGTGGCAGTTGCAGTTGCAGGGCCATTCATGCGGCATTCGAGTAGATGCCTGTTGTGGGGGAGGAGCTGAGGAGGCGAAAGTGAACTGTGCTGAACGGGTTTAGTCAGCATTTGATGTTAATAGCTAAGCCGATGCGTGGCGTTGGCATCGATGATGATGATGATGATGATGATGATGATGATCATCATGATGACGACGACAATGTCGATGTTGATGATGATTCCTCGACTCAAAGCATTTTGAACTTTGAAATAATGACATTAGCATGCAACAAGGTGCAGTTTGTAGTAGTTCGGGAGATTGTGAACAGAGTTGTGAAAGACATTTGGACAGCTTGTTTCCGCACTGTGTCGAGTGGAGCGTCATTCAGATTGTGATTATTATGATTGCCGTCGTTATTATCGTTGGCATTGTCAACTTTTGGACGTTGATTGATTGATTAATTAACAAAGGAATTGCCGTTATATTTCCCCAATTGAAGAAGAATTTGCATATCTAATGCCCAACACACTCGCACTCGCACTCTAACTTCAAACTCATATTCATTCAACTCGACGCAGTTCGTATGTAGTTCATTGTGTTAGTTATGCAAATGCTGCACTTCCGCTCAGACAACATACCAAACATGCCCCAATGCAGCTTAATTATTCATTAATTTCAACTTAAATTTCCCGCATATTGTTATTGTTATTGCTCGCCATTTTTGGACTATTTATTATTGCCGGCCTGGCCAGAGATTCCCTCCTTGCTCCCCGGGTAGACGGGGCGTGGCTTTTGCACATCTGCAGGCTTTTGTCACCATAAATGAAGTGTTACCCGATTATGAAATAATAATTATGATGCGCGAATTGTGCAACGTGCTTCCCCAATGAGCTTCAATAGCCATTCTCATTGGGTCAATGTGTCTGTCGTTGTTGTTCGTTTAAAAGCTGGCAGATTTTTTATTGTTGTTGTTGTTGTCATTAAAGCAGCCCTTGACAGGCTCTTTGACAGCATCGAGATACACAATATTCCCCGAACATTTTAGTTGACTTCATCTGGGCCTACAAAACACAACAAAAATAGCACCAACCTGTTTCATAATCTTAGTTGATTGCATTAAAATGCCTTGCATATTCAATCCTGGTTATATTGGACCCAATCCGCCTTGCTGTGATCCCGAATGCACCGAAGCAGGCAACTGCAATAATCCCGAGTGTGGACCTTGTCCAGGACCGCGAGCACCTTGTGGTGGTTGTTCACCGCCCATCGATGCAGGGCAGGAATGTGCTGTCACAATGCAACCGAGAGTTGTAGACGAAGTGGCAAATGATTGTGATGCTTATAGCAATAAAGCTGAATCTGCAAATCCCTCAAATCCTCCACCAACACAGCAATAAACTGGAAACTTTAAAGCCCTAAACTTGTCTTTTAAATATTCCTCTTTTAGTTTTTCAATAATTATTAAAAAAAAAAAACGGAAATAGCTCTTGAAATTTAAGCTAATTGCATATAATAAATAATTTGTTTATATGTATATGTCTTTATGTCTATATTTCTTGATTTTTCTTAATAATTTAATTGAATCCTAAATTAACTACCAATGATCAAGTCTTCGTTGCTTTTTCCCTTGTTACCTTAGCCTTACTTGTCTTCCAGTCTTTGAAAATAAACCCGACGAACGCTTTGCTTCTTTTCTATTCAAAATTAGATTTTTGGTGAAAATTAAAAATTAATATTCAATACATTAAATATGCGTTCTTCACGCTGTAGTGGTGATTGCATGAATCCCTTTTATGTTGGCCCCTATCCTGACAAAGCTTGCGGCAGTTGTCCTTATGGCATATATTCGGGATTTAATCCATGCGGCTGGAGGTGCAAATGCAATGTCGAAAAGAAGCAGAAGGCTTTAACAAAAACCCCCAGTAAAACAAGCAAAACTGAACTTAAAGCTGTGGATAAAGCTGAGAGTAAAGCTTTAGTCAAAACTGAGAGCAAGACTCTGAAGAAAACTGACAGCAAGGCGATAAGTAAAGTTGAGAGTAAGACGGAAAATAAAGAGGAAAGTAAGACAGAAAGCAAGACGGGAAGTCAGAAGAACAGCAAAGCGGACTTAAAGGCTGCAAGCAAAAACAAGTTGACATAGAAAAGAAGCAAAAATAAAAATGATCGATCATTATTGAAATTAATAAATATTTCAAAATATCTTAATTTGAATCATGTTGGCATTGTAGCATTGCCTTCTGTTTGGCATTTTAATTAATTTGTCAAAAAAAATTAAAAATTCTAAATTTTATTTTTAACTGACGCGAAGACTTTGGAGTTAAGAGTAAACTAAATTTGAAACCAACCGCAATGGATGTGGCGCATAATAGTGTGGGAGTAGTTGGTACAGTCGCATTTTTGTTCCTTCTGTCGCATACGACAACTAAGGTAATGCTCAAGGCCACGACGCCTCTCTGTGAAATGGCAGGCCGAGCGTTTATGGAGCCACGGGGTTATGTGCAGAAAATGCTGATGAGTGCACCAATGCGAAATACTTGTTCGTTGGTCAAGAAAACGGGATGTGGCCTTTACAATTTAGTCGAGATCTTTGCCAACTCGAATGTCAGAAGCATGCCTAATATAAAGCCAATGTATATGAGAAGTTTCCGCAATTCGATGCACCCATATTATTATTAACTACAATGGAACGTCGGTAGGAATACATTTCGAGACAAACCTCAACAACTCAATTAAGACAGATGGAATAATCATTAGAGCAGCGAAAGCAACCCCAGTAGACTATGAAGAATATGGGTTATACCTTAATTTTGAATTTATTTCATTTGGAAGTCTCGTCTTGTAGGGAATGAATTAATTTTTGGCTGGGTTGGCGAAAGTACAACCACGGATATTTTCAGCTCAAAAACGTAAGTGAAGCATGGTCAATTGGTTGCTTAAGTAATGCAATTCTCTCTGAAGGTGGATTATTTAGTAGAAGAGATATTTTTGTGCACTTTTTAAGGTTGCTAAAATGCATGTCATTGTCCAATTCAATCCCTTCTATATTGGTCCATGCCCACCTTGCCGTCTGGTCTATGCTGACTGTGGATCTTGTCGTCCATGTGGAGGCTGCTGCTGCTCTAGTTCACCATGCGGTTGGTGAAGTTAGCTAGTTGGTGAGCATAAACGACCTTTGACCTGACGTGTGATTAAAGCGTTTTCCATTATTGCAGCTCCACATGGATTACTTTGGTAAATAGTCTGCTGGTTGAGTTGCTTGGCAACTTTCGCTCTATATGATTCTATCTGTTCTAAACAAGTCTTCAAGTCGTTAATTATGTTTGTGATATTAAATAGGATTTGTTCTATTTGATATCATAAATGTCAATGGGCTGATTGTATTTGGTGGTTATACATATATGCAAGACCAGTGAAATTATGTTTAATGCTAAATTCTCAATAAATTAAGAATGCAAACACATTTGTCTTCCGCTTCAATTGAAGTTATATTCGCTATTTTTGATGGTCTTCTCATGTTTTATATTTTGCCAGCTATTTTATTAGTTTTGCATAGGGTAGAATGTTAATGAGATATTAAATAGCATAATCAAATTGCCATATTTATTAGTTCTATGTGGTTAGAAGACTGACTTCTTAAAGATAATTTCTTCACAAAGATAAAACTATATTGTTTATTCAATAAATTTGTAATACAGCATTGAAATAAATTTGAATAATTTATTTATATTATTGGTGCTTAAGCAAAAGCTCTTATTGAAATCACTTCCTTGTTATGTGTAATTCTCTCACATCGCCTTTAAAATTTTACTATTTTCGAAATCAAAAAAGATCCTAATAGGCTCTGATAAAAATAATTCTGCGCTAGCTTCCGTTGGCTCATCTAAAAATCATTCCTTCACAACCCTTTGGTGATCAAACAACTCAAAAAATGAAATAAATTATAAGTAGTATTCCATAAAGTTGTGCACGGATATCTTCAGTCTTAAATAGAAATTTCCAGCCGCAGTAATTATTAAATCTCGATTTGGAAAATATATTTTACTAACTGAAAACTATACAAACGTAGGCGAGCTTGGATAAACAAAACATAAACTTAATCCCGTTTCTAGAGGATATTATTTTGTCAACCTAACTCAATATGTATATCGTTTGCAAATTCGATCCCTTCTACGTTGGACCTTGCCCTCCCGGTTCCCGCTGGTGGATGCTGTGCTCCATGTGGACCGTGTCGTGCATGCTGTGGCGGCTGTTCGACTTCTTGCTGCGGCTGGTAGTCATTTTAAATTTTTACCATTTCGAACGCAGGATTAGCTTTTTTACAAGATAACCCTTGCAAATTTTACAATGACTGAAGATATGTAAATGTGTATACTATAAACAACAAAAATAAAATTGTGACGTGTTTATAATTTATGGTTTATTTGTTTAAATTCGATTAAAAACACAACATCGAGGTAGGCTATGCTTCAAAAAAATTTTCCAATATAGCTTCTTCTTCTACAACTAAAAATATTTAAAAGGGGAGATTCAGTTTACACTTATTTCTTCAGTCATAACCAATAACCTAGAATTTGTTCAGCATGTTTTATGCAACAAAATTCAATCCATTTTACGTTGGCGAATGTCTCCCAGGTCCAATGATATCTCGACCCTTTCGCAGAGGCAGTTTAACTAATGGATGCTCTTCGCCATGTGGAGGATCTCGTTGTGGTTCTTGTAATTCTTGTAGTCCTTGGCATTCAGGCTGTGTTTGGGGATCCTGCAATGGCGGTTGCTGCACTTCGACTAGCTGTGGTTGGTAAACAAACAAATACCAAGAGAGGGGTAAGAGTTATACTTAGCGATTAATAATAGATGATCTACATGTTAAAACAATAAAACTACAGCATCCACCGCCATTATGACTGAAAAAAATTGTGCGAATTTATTTTCCTCTTAATATTACATTTCATGCTGTATCAATTTCTAACAAATTAAAGTAATAAATTATTCAAAATATGCATTTTACATTGGGGAATACAAAAGAATTTAGTAATATCTGAAAACACAGTAACCATTGTGAAACATTTGAAATGTTGTTCGATTCTCTGAGCTCTCATTCCCCTGGAATGCTTTCGCCTTTGAACAACTTATAACATGCAAATTTAAATAGAATCATCCAAAATCTAGAGGAAATCTAAAAAGTTTGCACATTTCTTCAGCCACAACAGCAATAGCCTAGTGTGAGTGTGAGAGCATTACGTTTGCAATAAAAACAAAACTAAATCAATCACCGCATTAGATCAACTGACAATAACCAGGAAGATTTTCAAAATGTTTTACGCAACTACATTTGATCCGTTTTATGTTGGAGAATGTCCTCCTGGTCCGATGCTATTTCGGCCGTTTCGTGGAGGGTGTTGGCCTTACGGTCGCTTTGCGGCTTGCTGTGGTTCTCGTTGTCGTCCTTGTGGTCCCTGTGGTCCTTGTGGTACAAGCTGTGGTCCATGTGGTCCCTGTGGACCTTGCGGAGGCGGTTGTTGCACTAGCGCACCTTGCGGTTGGTAGACGAAAAACTTGACTGTGGTAAGTCTAGTGTCTCAGATCCTAATCTAGACTTATATATCTCCATTTTTAGCAACAACTCACACCGTTATTCCGGCTGAAGATACTGACAATATGTGTGAATTTTTCCTCGTTCAATTCTATTTTATTTTGTTCTCGATTTTACAAATTAAATATGCAAATTTTTACTTACGAACACTGCCGTTTTAAAACTTTAGTAGCCTTTGAAAAACTTGTATCAACACTTTTTCGACTAGTTTTTCTATTTGTTCCGAGCTTATTCGTTTGGAAAGTTTTCGTCTGTAAACAACTCGTAAAATGCAAATTGAAATAGAATAATTCAAAGCCTTGGGAAAATATATTCACATATTTCTTCAGCCCGACAATATAAAAAAAAACAATAGCCAAATGTGAGTAAACATATAAATTTGTTCATGCTCATCTACTATTAATCAAGATTAATTACAGCATTAGAACAACAATACAATAGCCAGGAAGATTTTTGCAGAATGTTTTATCCATTCTATGTTGGACCTTGCCCACCTGGGCCAATGATTTTTCGACCATTTCGAAAGGGATGTTATCCGCATCCCCCGCTTGTGCCTTCGTGTAGCTCTCGGTGTGCTCCTTGTCGTGGTCCCCGAGGTAGTCCGTGCTGTGGTCCTTCCTGTGCACCCTGTGGTTCTTCTTGTGGTCCCTGTGGACCTTGTGGTGGCGGCTGTTGTACGACTTCTTGTTGCGGCTGGTGAGCTTTGCCATGGTAAGCAAGCGTCGCTGTTGAACTATGAGTGATTTAATTGAAGTATTTTTCTGTGCAGTTACATTTTTGCAGCAATTTTGGCTAAGGAATACTTGTGAATATTGCCTCTAATTATTCTAATATGTGTTTATAAATAATTATTTTAAAATTTAAAGTGCAAGTCTTTCATTTGCTTGGGATGCTGCTTGACTTGCTAGTGATGTAGTTCCTACGTCTTTTATGTTGTCCTAGGTAAGGAAATTGGCCTGAACAGCTGTTTGGTTGCAGCGACCTTTGCGCAGAATCGCTTCAAACCGCGACAAAGAGGTTGGAGGCCCAAAACATCGAATGTGGAGCATTGTGTCAGGTCAAAAAAACCCGGGCGAATGTGAATGTGAATGTGCGGGGCATCCACCACCTGCCTGATGCTTGATGCATGATGCTCTTCTGGGAACTTGGCTAGCTATGTTTTGTTTTGGCTTAGCGGGATTTATGACGCTCCCACCTTTGCACTCGTGGCTTTGTTCCCGAGTGTTCGCGTGTGTGTGTGTGCATGTGTGTGGCCTTAAGGACAACGTCTGTGCGTGTGTTGGCGACATTTCCTTTGTGCTTAAGTGTGTTTGTCTGTGCGGGATATTTCACTCTCCATTTTTGGCATTCGCGACGCGGAATTTATTGCGGTAGGTCGGAATTTTCATTGCTTTTGCGTGCCGATTCCCTTTAACTTTATTTTCTTCTATTAAAGTTTCTTTGTTTTTAAGAAATAGTTGTGCAATTTTTAAACATTCTTGCCAGTAGTTAGCTATCACTTTGACCCTCACAAAATTGAAGCCTAGTTGTAGTTCCTTTTGGACTACCTAGTATAATATTAAGCTTGTATTTTATTCCAATTAATTAGTTATTATGTTTTATTTTATTTACAGACATGCAGATCTACAACTTTGACTATGTGGGATTGGAGATCATTGGTAAGTTATTACATTTTTTTTACATTTTGATGCATTTGTAGTTGAATTCCTTGCTCAATCTTTGACATTTCACGCCTTGTGTGGACATCTGCCAAGATCCCGTACCGTTAAGTACGGAAATCGGTTAAAAAATGCTGAAAAATCGTAGATGTGTGAATGTAGTAAAACTATTAAAAACATGTTTGCATCGCACAAAGCCAATGATCATTTCACGCCATTCGCCGACTAAAAACATAGAATGCACGAAGTTAACTTCGTTGCGAACATGTTGCATTCGCTTTGACTTGTGCTTGCAACATGTTCGAGCTTGCGCGGCTTGGCAGCGGTGTCGAGGACCATTCTTAACTTTAATTCATCCAATCAAATTCAGTTTTCGTCTTTCATTCACATTGTGCGGACGTTGTTCGTTCATTCGTTGGCTGTCGTTCGGTTCAGGTTTTTTGGAGTCGCGTCTTTCTTGGCCTCTAGTGTTGAGAGCGGGGCTTTTAAAATCGAATGTGTCCAGGACACTGACAAGAAAAGGGAATTCTTGGTGAATTTATTGAATAAAGTGTGAATACTATATGTGAATAGTTGGTGACATCGTTCAGACGTTAAGTGTGCGTGAGCGTGTGTGTGTATTGAGGTTGCTTTAGAACCCTATTTAATTGGGGATGCCAACAACTGATTTGAATATTTGCACAAGCAACTAGATTAGATACGCTAAGAGTGTGAGCGTGAAGTGCGAGTTTGTTTGAATCGTGAGTGTACGTGTTTCTCTCTGCCATGATTTACAGCAGCCTGCCGCAAGGAGGCATAATGTAAACTGACATTTTTCGTAATTTTTCGATTTACATGCCGTTGCACATAAGGTGAGTGTGTGTGAAAAGACAAAACATGAAACAACGTTGCTCAAATTTGAATATTTAAATTAAATTTGCAACTCAAAAGAACGCATCTAAAGCATTTAATCATTTAAACTGTGTACTGTCTTCCCATTATCTGTGCTGCTTTACAATTTCATTGTCAGCTTACACTTGCTTCAATGTCTCCATTAACCGCAGAATCAACATAATGCTTGTCCGCATATCGCGTGACAGAACTTCCGCTTTTTAAGGGGCTTCTAGCGTCACTTTCAAATACAATTCAACCACAAGTAACTTAAAGCGATCAGTTTGCTCCACTGAAATGGAATCGATTTTCTCTAAAAATGAAAATATAATGTATTTTCTGAAATCGTTGCTCATAATTTGCAATTGGCGAGCCTATAAATTAACGCCTAGAAATTGGGTCCATAAATATCGCGACATTAAGCAAATTTTATTGGTTTTGGACTAGCGCGCTTAGTGAAATTTGTGGCCAATAAATTTGGCTGGTTTCGAAATTTCTAAATGAAGTACTTAGAATAAGTATTTTTTGGCCGTACAACAGGTTGGCTATAAAATGTTGCCATTCATGGTCGCAAGTCGCAAGTGTTTCGCTTCGATAAGACATTGAATTACTTGCATTATTATATGGCTCAACTTTTTGATCGCAGCTGTTGTGTATTTTGTATTAAATTTTCAAGTTGAAAGTTGAAGGGTAAACTTGAGCAACTCATTCGTCATGCTTCAGGTGAATTGGGGGTTAACACGATGATGGAGCCCTTTCGTCTGGTCACTTGATAAAAACAATAAAATAAAAAAAAAGGTGTAATAAGACTTGCCTTTCAACCAGCTGCGGCCAACAAGTTGTAATTATCATATTCGGTTACTTGCACTTACTGAATAACCATACACATTTTACGTAAAATGATGATAATCCTTTTCCTTTTCATTTTGTTTTGTGGCTCGCTTTCAATTGCTGTTATGCCGCATCATTAGCATCAACATTCTCATCATTTTATGCATAATTTTTAATATTAACTTTCATTATCATGCGCATAATCCGCAGCCTTGATGGCAACTAAATGGCCAGACAGCAAAAGGAGGAAAATGAAAATAGGAACATGGCATAGAAACCAGGGCTGAAAATAAGAAAATGGTGTTGACAAATACTCATCCTACGAATTTCATCTCCACATGGAGTCAAAGGTCTTTCGTGTGTGTGTATGTTTGTATATTAAATGTTTAAAAAATGAAGCGCTGAAAAGTTTGGCGCCTGTATTACTCATACGCCATGGCCCCCGAGTTGGGATTATATCTTGGGCTCATATAGTTAATGACATGCAGCTGCTGTTTTACTTGCGGGCTTTAGACCTGCCATCGCTCCGTCAAATGTGAGTGTAAATTTCACTTGACAAACTTATGAATTTTAAGGTGATTTTCATGTCGTCGTCGTCGGTCGGGGTTAAGTTGCAAGTTCATGAAAAGAAGCGCTTTGAGCGCTAACGTCTCGTGATGCCACTTGGGGTTTTCTGACAGCGGAAGGGTTGTTCCTTTGTGTGTGTGTGTGTGGGTGAGTGTCGCATCATAAATCAAATCAAAGTTGACTGCACCATGACACACACACACACACTGTGTGGTCTCGTAATCAAAATCATTTTGTGGTTTTCAACATTTGTTCGCAATGGCTCGTTCAAAGTAATTAATCATTAAAAGTAATTGGTTTTATATTTTGATTTGACAGTTGAAAAATTGCAGCTGTGACAATTCAATCCCATCGACCCACATCGTTTTTTTCATCCAGTTTCAATTTCCGCCATTTTCAAATTGCTCTATATTGTTTTTTGTAATTTTTTGGCTGTGCAATGTTCATGAAACGACAAAATGGAAAATGAAATTAACCTTTTTGTGTTTTTTTTGGGGCAGTGAAAAAATGTTGTGAATATAAATTGAATATAAATAAATTTATGATTGCTACAATTGTTTTAGTAATTGCGCATTTAATTGAAAGACAAATAATTCAATTATGTTTTAGGTTTATTATTATTGTTTGCTAATTAGTTGCATTTCCATTACACTTGATAACTCAACCTTTCTCTCTGTCAATACACATTTCAATCAACAGCTTGGTGGGGGGCCTCAAAGAGACAGCATCATATTTCGATTTAAAAATTTATGACTGCAACAAGAAGGATATTATTTAACTTTGTGAAGTACATCGAGAGCATTCCAACTAAATGAACAAATTAAAGTGAAAGCTTTGCCAGCAAAAAATAAAGGCAAATTCGACAGTCGAGGACGTCTCAAATGTCGTCGTTGGCGAAACTTCACAAAATGTTGACAATAAAAAATTATTAAAAAAGCGTTAAAGTCTTTTACAAGAATTGTGCCACAGTCGAAGTCATAAACTTGACTTTGAGTTTATTTTGCTTACACAAACACATGAAAATGGCAAAGAGAGAGAAATGCTACCGATCTGAGCGAGACTCAGTGCCACTTCAAAGGGAATAAAACGAGGCTTACTTGAAAACAAAAATACACAAACAAAAAACGAACACACCAAAATAACAAATAAATCCACAGCAAGTGATGAGTGGAGTAATTTTTCCTTTTTTTTTGTGCTTGCGTCCCATGGAGTGCGCCACTTTGTTGGATTGTGGCGCTCGAGTTGTCCCCGCATCAATTCCCTCTTCTCTGCCCCTCCAAGCTCCACCCGTTTAGCTCAATAATAAAATTAATGTTATATTTTTCGGAGGAGAACCAAAACTTTTTATTTGCGAGTGCGTATTTTTCGCTTCGCTTCTGTTTGTTTTCGCTTTTCATTTCAAGTATTTTGCTAGCTAATTAAGCGCCATTTTATTTGTCATGAAAACAATATTTATGCCCATTTTAATCAAACTGCTCGACTGCTTGCTGCCTTGAAACTCATTTCTGTTTATTTAAACATTAAATGAGCTTACATTTGATTAGCGGCCTGTGTTTATTTTCATATCAATGTGCCTGATAGCACATTTGGCTTAGGCACAAGGTCTTAATTTTGCTTTCAATGGCAAAATATAAATGTAAGAATAAAGCAAGAGTGCAATAAATACATTTCGTCGATCGTCAGATATCCTATATGTTGAGTATTTAATAAAATGTTGGGAAAAAACGTGTTAAAATTGTACTTTAAGCTGAGCATTTCCATTGGCAAAATTTATTTACGAGGAATATCAAAATAATGCGTTTGGGTCGCATTTTATTTGCCTATGGCTGAGTGCGTTCATTTCAGTTGTCGTTGTTGTTGTCATCGCCTTTTGTTGCCTTTTATGCGGCCAGCTGAATTAAAATATATATATGTAAATCTGGCCATGGCCAAGTCCATTTGAAAAATTAAAAAGGCAAGCAATTTTCTTTTAATTAAATATGTAGGAGTATTACACATTAATAAATTGATTCTCAATTAAAAGCATGTTGAAAGCTGAATGTGTGGACATCAAATAAAGTGCATTAAGAGCATTAATTTGCTTACACATCTTTGCAGAGAATTTCGTTTGTGCATCGCACTTATTTATTATTAAAAAACTGAAAGTTAATTGCATTAAATTTTCACAAATAACCAAGTTCGATAGTGGGACGTTAACTGAGGCAAAAACCCTTCCATCTGCTGCCAAACTGGCAACAAGCGCGTTTTGTTTCCCGCCGCTGCCAACTGTCAGCTCGTTGTCCAAATGACAAATGGGCGCATTTGCCTTTTGTCAGAGAGCGCCATAGATATGGCGCGAAATCGCGTCAATCGACAGTAAAAATAAACTGTGCATGTCCCAACCGAAAAACGAAAACAAAAACAAAACAAGTCTCAACAAAAGCCGCTTTATGCCACACACACTTTGTGCGGACCGTAAGACAGCTTGCCACTTGCCACTTGCCACAGGCGGAGACTGAGTGAATATATGCGAGGCATAGAACTTGACATACATATAGACTCGTTTATTTATTTATATTCTGCACGCCGCCAAAAAAAAAAAATTGTCAACGCGGTTCAATACATCGACAACGATATCGTCATGAAGGGAGCAGAGGGGAGGGAGCAATCGACACACGATTCACATTGTCATCGTCATCATATCGCAGCTCGTGATATAAATATGGATGCGATATAAACATAAAACGCAACACATTCTCTAGCTTAAAGTATCATAATCATAATATCTGTGTACAGCTGTTGGTTGTTTTGTATTTTCCTCATGTGTGGAAACACACACACAACACAAATCAAGCGAAAGGAAATGCTTCCGCTTCATTTGGTAGCAAATGAAACTTCAAATAAGCACTTAATTTGTCATATTTAAGATAGCAAAATTCATTCAATTACGTTAAATGCTCAGAGCTAATTTCTAGCATTATTTGTAATTTAGAATTTGGAAAAGATTTTATATAGAATTTCAAGTTTTTTATTAAATATTATGCTTTGGAAAGTGTCACTGAACTTCAAAATTGTCTGCATTTTTGTTGATGTGCGCGAAATTTATAAGTATCGTGAATAAATCACAGTTATTATCTGCAAGCAGCAGCTCTTGCCACTTGTGTCAATAACAAATGTCCAAAAAAATGATTGCTGTTGAAGAAAAAAATGTTCTGTTTATTTATTCAAAGGCAATGACCTCTTTTAATACCCTGTAGTCAGAGAAAACAAGTAAGAAAGCTACAGTCGAGTGTACTCGACTGTGAGATACCCGCTACCCATTTTGAATAAAAGAAATATATTTTGCGGTATTTTCTCAAAATATACCATACTGCAAAAATACTAAAAATATACCAAATGGTATATTTGGTATATCGATATAGTACACCATTCAAAATATACTATAGACGTCACAATGTACCAGATTGTCGGCCAAAGTAACTCAGACCCTAGTAAGTAGGCGCTTTTGCCCATACAAAAGTATTTCATTAATAACTTCGACAATTTTTATCTGATCGCAACCAAACTTTCAGAAGTCATAAATACTATAGTTATTATTGTATATACCATTGTATATATATCGGAACTCTAGCTTTAAAATTACGCTTGTTATTCGATTTTTTTGAGTTGCGGGGGCGGAAGTGGGCGTGGCAAAAATTTGAAACAAACTTGATCTGCGTGCAAACATAACAAATGCTGTCGAAAAAAAATTAAAGTTCTATCTCTTATAGTCTCTGAGATCTAGGTGTTCATACGGACAGACACACAGACGGACAGACGGACATGGCTATATCGCCTCGGCTGTTGACGCTGATCAAGAATATATATACTTTATATGGTCGGAGATGCCTCCTTCTACCTGTTACATACATTTCCTGCCGGCACAAAGTTATAATACCCTTCTACCCTATGGGTAGCGGGTATAAACACTAAAAGGGGGTATGCACTTTAAGAGCATATGCCAGAGAGGGAGCTACAGCTGTGAGCATTGAAATAACAATATGACAAGCAAAACTATATTAACATTTTTTTTTTTTCATATTCATGTTTGTTAGTTGATCGCTTAAACATTATATTTGTAGAGTGCAACATACAAATGCGAAACAAGCAAAACACTGAAATAGCAGCTGTTGGCCTTAGAAAATTGAACAAATTTAGAGTTTTAAAAGTAAAACCAAAATTTTCAAAACATTTTTAACAACTTTTCATCATATTCTTACCATGCAGGATATACTTTAGCGCTTCACATACTTTTATTTCATCCACTGCACGTTGCGTGGATTTACGAGTTGATTCGCCGGAAAAAAAGAAACGCGAAATGCGAAACCAAGTTGGCAAAAAAAATTTACATTGAAAGCGAATGTTTGGCTGTGCTGCACAAAAGTTAATTACGACGGGGCACACCAATAACATGCCCCACAAACGAAGTGCGTTGATATACGCGTGCCACTGGCAAATAGAAGAAATGAAGCATATTAAGCATACGCAGCGTAAGCCAGCAAAAGTTTTCATTTGGTCAGTCGAGCTGCACTAATTGCAAGACAGACAACTTGAAATTTATAAAACTCAATTTGCTAATTGCTATCAAAATAATGAAGTCTCTCTGCCTGCGGCGGCCCTATTTGACCTGTTGATGAGCAGAGAAGAGGATAGGGTTGGTGAAGAGAGGAGAGGAGAGGGAGCAGCGAGAGAGAAGTCGACGACTGTTGATTGCAACCATCAAGTATCATTCGAGTAATTTAAAGTGCACTTCGTTCTCTGGCGAAAGAGCGGCTCTTCGGTTTTGTTGGAACCGTGGATGCTGCAGCAGTTGCTGCTACTGCAGCTGCAGCTGAAGTTACTGCAGCAATAAAATCGAGGAACAACAAAAACGAAATAAATGCTGGCCAAACTTCTGAGAGACATACAAATAAAAGTTCAGCTAGAGCTTATGCAAGCTGAAAGTTTACCCTTTTGCCATACTTGAGGTGTTTGCCCAGAAGTTCACTTTATATGTGTGTGTGTGAGTGTAGTTGAGTATGTGTGACCGAGACCTCGTTGAAGTTTTCAGTTATCGTTGCTTATTTTTCTACGTACTTCTTGGTGCATTGTCCGTTTATATCTTGTTAAGACTTTTATATGCTTTACTCCACATTTAGTTTTATACCGTACAACTTTTCTATTTGCTAAACTGCTTTGCGCAAAACAAATATTTATTATCTTATGAGCAGAGCCATTGTCTGATTAATTTCTTATATTAAATATTTTATACCTGTCTGTTGCCAACATGAAAAAAAAAGTTTAGACACATTGACTGAAGGAATGGCTAATTAAATTTGGAAGAATTGAAGATGAGCTGCCAAGTTGAATTCAATTTGTAGGCTATGCTTTGAATTTCTAATTTGTTGCTTTAACTAGAAGTAGCTCTCACACTTGTATTATTTGCTGTTGCTACACACGCTAATTCGATCTAAATTCACGCACTCATTAACTTAAAATATGCACAATGGCAATTTGATTAGGGTAATTTGGCGTTGATCCTCAGCGACGCGTTACCAATGCCACAACAACAACAACAACAACAACAACAGAAGCACTGATATGACACACAACAACAATGACATTGATGTCAATGTCTCAACATGCCAGGACATATAATCTTTAGGGTAATTTGTGAATGAATGTGCTGCTGCTGCTGCTGTGTGTGTGTGTGTGGGTGTGTGTGCGTTTATGCCAAATTAATATGCAATGTGGCAGCAGGCTGGGTAAGCAAATTACATCAATAAATTAGGCGGTGACTGGAATAAAAACATTATTTTTGGTGGCAGCAGCAAGCATGGCATCCAACCAACAACGAACAACACAAACTGGCTAACAAAGTTAACAAAGTTGTCGTCTTCAAAATTATGAGCAATTTCCTAGACCTCCAAAAAGTTGCACGTTTTTTTCATTCTTTTTTTTCTGTTTTGTTGTTGGCACAAACGAGACTGAGACTTTGCACTTTGAATAATTGCACGTACGTCTCGTGCCTATATTTAACTGGCTAATCGAGACAGAAGAGACGGCAGAATTTCTTCCCGCCCTTCCACTCCCTTCCACATTGCTTGCCCTTGGCGTATTACGTGTTTGGGGTAACTTAAAAGCGCAAATCTGTTACGCCCACGTGGCTGTCTAGGCCGCAATTACGATAAGCGTCGCTAATTTTCGGCAAGTGAATTTAATTTACCGCCTGCCGAGCGAACGATTCCATACGCTTTCTCTTTCTTTCCGAGTATTTTCGCTTTTCACAAATTTTTTCTCATTGTCGAGCATTTTTTGCATTGTGGTGAGAGCCCACCTTTGTGGTAGGCTTTCGTCTGGGCGTGTCCTTAATTTGGTGCAAAAAAATTGTGCTTGTATGCACTTAAGCAAAGCTGAGACTGAGCGTCGAGTCTGCTCGACTGTCGAGATACTCGCCACAGGGAGTAAAATCATTTTTATAGACATTTTTAATGTCTTTAAAACGAAAAATAGTTTAAGTGTGTCGTAAATTTAAAATCATAAAAATAGTAAAGACTGTTTTAGTAGAAAGCAATTATATTTGTGTTCCAAAGATTGACTTTTAGTTTTTGTTTAATATTTTATTGATATTAAATTGCTTTTTGTTTGCTGGGAGCTGTACTTGCAGCTAGATTACAAACAGGATAAAACTAATATACCCATGGAAATGGGATTAAAATCAACAGCCAGCCAAACATAAGAGCGAAAGGTTCAAGCTGAGAGAAAGAGAAAGGAAAAGAGAGGTAAGCTGAATAAAAGAACGCACCGCAAAGCATAAAATGTGGCAGCCACATTGGCAGCTGGACAAAGTGGAGCAGGTGAAGCAGCCATGGCGGCTGCCAAACCAAACGAAACGCAGCTCAAAAACACAATACATTTCATACAATAAGTACGAGTGTATGCACGTGAATGTGTGTGTGTGTGCGAGTGTGTGTGTGCTTTTAAGTGTGGCTGTCGCCTGGACTTGTGAATTGTGTGTATGTGCATGTGTGTGTGTTTGTAGCTTACAATGCCAGCAAACCAAAGTGCAAACTGCGAACGAAATACAATTTCGGTAAAGTGTAGCGAAAATATTGCGGTAAATGCTTGTACTTTAAATTTAATACAAGTACGCTTAAGCATACTTGGATGTGTCCGTTGCCGTTATCGTTGCTACGAGAAGTGTTTTGGCCAATATTTTCATAATTAATGGCATGTGCATTGAGTGGTTAAGCACCATGAGCTTATACACATCAAGAAAAACAATTGAAAGCTCAGTTGCCTGGACAAAGTGAGTGTGTACTTTAAATTGAGAGACACAAAGCACTTCGCCAATAATATTAACTACCAACCAAAAATGAAAAGGCGATTAAAAACAGCGCCCGACTATTAATGAAGAGGCATAATTCGCTTCACTTGTGACATATTTAATATAGCATAATTGAGGCAACGGCGAAACGCGAAATGCAAATAATATCAGAAAGTTCGCTTTTATGTTATTATGGTATATAAGAGGGAAATGCATTTGCTGTTGATACATTTTCGAAAAAAGATGAATCAAAGGGTTCACTTTTTATACATTTTATTAAAAATCTCAGCCAATTAATAATGAAATACTGAAAAATATGAAATTTCTGTAGTATATTGATGTACCTAAAATTGCTTTCGGTATTATTTGGTATTTTTTGGTATATTAGTATCTTTTTTATTGAAATTAGTAGCGGGTTAAGCACACTCTACTTTAGCTTACTTATGTTACTTGTCTTTCACTAAGCTACTGATTAGTGCAATTCTGAAAAATATTCCACTTTTTAGGTAGTTTAAAAACAAACAAATATTTTTTTCTTAATGGAAAATAGGCAATAATTTGGTTCACTTTATTGCTCTAGTTTCTTCTCAGGTTATAAATATTTATTTCGATTGTCAAGATTTAAAGTTGTAATCGATTTTTAACAACTGATTTTTACCATACTCTCTGTTTAAAGTTGACGATATAATTATATTATAATTATATGGTAAAGTCTCTCAAATTTTTGTTGGAAAGTGAATGCAACAAAGACATTTTCATTCACTCAGTTAATAAATATTGAATTCGAGTGACAAGTATTTAATTTTGCCTATGACATTAACAATTACTTAAAATGCTGGTTGTCATCCAGTGGCACTTTTAAGTGGAAGACGAGGCTATAAGCAGCATACTTATTTAATTCATTAAGCGTTAATTAAAGTGGCTTAATTATGTACACTTTGTCAAGTTTCAATGAAGCGTAAAATGCGGTATTTACAGTAAGTGATCTCTTTGGTCTTAACCGACTTTAAGATGGCTTTAAATAATTACGTTGGAAAATTATTAAAATTTCATAATTGCCTTAAATGGCCGGCAGCATTCAAAAACCACAAAAACCCAACAAACATTCACAGTCGACATTTACAATACAACAAAAATAACGAGAAAGGCAGTAACCACAACAGCAACAACAACAACAATAACAGCAGCAACAACAGCAGCAACAACAGCAGCTTGGCAGTAAGAAGACCAACCATGAAAAGGACGAAGCACGCTGTGCGCCATCGTTGTCGCTTATCTATGTGCATAAGTTATGAGTCACAGCCTCGGTCGGACGCTCGGCGTTAAAACGTGTTCAGTGTCACGCTGAGAGACACGCCTCCCTTTCGTCCACCTCCTACGCCCCCTTCATCTCTTATGTGCCTCAAGGCCAGCATTTGCTGTCAATTTGAACGACCATTTCACGTGGCGTGTGACCAACAGGATAACATTTTGCATATTTAAGCGAACGCAGCAACGTAGCGAAATAAAATGTTAACTTGCAAAAGGGAATACATTAACACATCTTTACAATTAAGGACATCAACGAGAGCAGCAGCAGAAGCAACAGCAACAGTCAGAGCACAAGAAGGACTACAAGTTGCAAAAAGTCCCCAATGCACTTACGAGCTTCAAGACCAAAAACCAAGTCGTGCTGCTTCGCAACGCTTCAAGCTGGCCGAGCTCCAGCTTTCGGCCCAAGGCGCCAAGCCATATAAAATTTAACATACAAAGTAGATAAGGAAAATGCGAGTCAGTTCAAGGAGAAAGAAAGAGAGAGAGAGTGAGGGAGCGAGAGGGGGAGCGAGAGAGAGATGGAGAGACTGAATGAGATGAGAAGATGTGGTGAACGAAGCTGAGCTGTGCATTATGCTGAGTCGATTCAAGTGACCACAAAACGAGCCGGCGGCACTTACATAGCCATCCAATGAGCCAGGACTTTGCCCTGACCGCCAACCCCCCATCCCCCACTTCGACTGCTGCTGCTGTTGAACTGCATACATACTGGATACATACGCATCTATAACTGCGTTTGTCTGAGTATGTCTGGGATTTTTGTTGATGTAGCCAAGGAGGCGTTAAAAATGCAGCAAGGCATGCCATTCCCCCCTGCATGTCGCATGCTCTCCCACGCCCTCCCCCCAAAAAACTATTCATGCATCCTTGCTGCTGTTGCTTTGGTTGCTTTTTGCTGAAACATCCTTGCAAGCTGCTTACCCATTATTCCATAGTCTTCTCTTGTACGCATAGTTAATTTTTTATATACGCGTATACAACGAAAATTTTATCCAAGAATTATGTGCAAGTAGTTAAAGCACTTTATGCTTTACTCACAAAAGCAACAACAACAACAACAATGGGAAGAACAGCATGATGTTAAAGGGCACATCTGACTTACATTTGAGCTCTGCTCTGAGAAAATTGTGAGCCGGATGCTGTTTATACTTAATAGGGATAAATGAATGCAGTAGACAGCTTTTTAAGATCTGCTTAATAGAACTTTAACTTTTCGCAGAAAGTTTTAAAACAATTTTTGATTAAAATGCATAATTCATTTCATATTTTTACGAACGAAAGAGAGTTATTACAAGTACGAAAAATATTACTTGCTATGTGAAAGGTGTTTAAGGCAACAATGGCTGCTGGTTTCTTTAATGGAATCCAATTTCAAACACGTTGTATTATGTCCTTAAACTTTTTCTACAGTTTGGGAAATTTAACATAATTTGGTGTTCGGGCTTTTGAAACGTATTAAAGAAACTATTTTGTAAATACTAAATGAATACTAAATGAATACTACAAGCTAACTACATTTAAACTTGTTAAAATGTTTTATAGAAATAGTTTGCAAATTTGCTTAATACTCAGCGATTTAATTAATAGTAAATTAATACTACTAAATATGAATTGCATATTTTATTTATTATGTTTTAATGCAAACTTATACCATTTTTAGGAATGCAATGGAATTGATCATTTTTATAACTTTTCAATTTTTAGCATGCAAAATTGTCAATGTTGTTTTAATATTTTTGCGCCTTGAAATATATAGTTGTTGAACTGCAGCGCAAACACTTGGCAAGCCTGGCAGCCTGGTCTGATTTTAATTTTTTAGAAATCTTTTGGCTTACGTTGACTTTTGTTTTTGGTGTTGGCCACAACAGCCGCAAGTGCTAAATTGTGCAGTAAAAACTGTGTTTGCTTGCCAGAAAACAAATTCAATTAATGCAAAAAAGAGGCGAACCAAAAGACACAAAAAAAAAGCAATTCCTTCTACACTGGATAGCCAAATATATATGCACTGAGCATACACACAGTTCCTGACCGGTCAAACGATTTTTGGAGAGCTTTGTGTGGGTTGCATAAAAATATCGAATGTGTCTAACATTTCACGCAAACTTGGCTGTTGGCAGCCTGTCTGCTTGGGTGACCATTTTGGCTATCTCCGGTTGGTCTGCAGGTCTCTTGGTCCAGCGTCTCCTCCTCCTCCTCCTCCACCTCCTCCTCCTCCGGCTCTGTTACAGTTTCAGCATTGGCATTGCCAGCATATCGATTGGCACTTGCCGATGGCCACAAAAGTTTGTTTACCGTTTGTGCTTGCGACATTTTACAATCAGGCATAAATGGCAGAAACTTTGCCACAATATTTATGTGTCTTGCAGATTTAAACGCACATGCCAGTTAGCACTTTCTAATGCATTTGTGGCCTCAATATATTCGCCAACATTTTTGGCTCGTTTTTACAGCATATTTCGATTTTGGCATCACACACACTTTGCACAAAATCTGCATAACGTTAGCATCAATTTCACTTCAAGAAACCCACACACAGGCACACATGCCTTCTGCTTAAATCGCACTTTAATACTTGTATTTATTGTGGTGGAATAAATTCTCAGCAATATATAGTATATATATGCTTGGCAAGTCTATCCATTAAACCGACGATATATCTAATAGCTAATTTCAAGTTTACCCACATTGACAGGCATAACATTGATGGATGATGGTTAAGGTAGCACAAAACCCTTCATTGTATTATCCTCTCCAATTTCCCCTGTTAGAACTTTTCAATTAGTAATTTTAATCATGATACCGACCAGCAGCAGCTAGTTCCCTTTACCTCTCTCTCTCTCTCTGTCTCTCTCCCTCAGCCCAATGCATAATGTGCACCGCAAATGTGCCAAAATGCACAAAATTATGCCGTGGCTTCTGGCTCTCTGTGTGTGTATTTGAACGCTTTGTTTATTTGTGGAAATAGAGCGCAACATTGAATCGTTTCATTTGGGTCAACACAAAACAAACCAAAAAGAAAAAAAACAACAAATGCAAATTTGTTTGAAATATATTGAGCTCAAGGCGACCAATCGATTATCAGCAGCAAATACTAAAATAAAAATAATTTCAATTAGCAAAATGAATGAACAATATTTGTGATTTATTTGCAGAATTTGATAAAATGCTAATCTTATTTTGAATAAACAATATGGAAATTCTAATATTTTTGCTATTAGTTTATGCATGAAAAATGGCAATTATAACAGTATGATGTTAATTAATGCTCGAATAACAATCATTATTTTGAAGCTAGTGTCGCGAACAGACACTAATCACAATAGTATTTATGATTTCCGAGAATTTGATTGTGATGGAATAAAAATTGTGCAAGTTATTTAAGAAATACTTTTATACGGCTAAATACGCCTACTGCAATCGGATCTTATCTCCTTTGGCTGGAAATTTGGTATATTTTGACGTCCAAGCAAGACCGTCGGTATATTGTCAGTATTTTGTGGTATATTATAAGAATAATACTACACGGTTTTACGTTTATTTAAAATGAGTAGCGGGTATCTAAAGCTTTCTTCCATGATTTAATATAAACTGCTTAAACAAAACTTCTTTAAAGTGATTGTCTAAAAACTTACTACAACTTTAAGTAGTTAAAAATTCTTCTTAAAAACACATTCTCCATTACAAGATACACACATCCTTTGAATTGCAAAAGGATCCTGTCTGTGGCTGTGGTGTTTGCTTAGAGCATAACCCTATAATTAATTTCATAGCCATCACCTTACATGTGGCATCATGTCGTGGCAAATGCATTCGAGTTTCTTGCCACATTGAGCAAACTTTTCTTTACTTTACTTTGAGTTACTTTTGGGGCTGAATGTGGGCCGCAAAATATTTGCACAAATACAAATTCCATTTCAATTTCGGGCCATTAGTGTCGCCGTTTAAAGCTGCAGACGAAAAAAAGTTTTTGTTTTCACGCTTTGGCATTAAAAGAAAACAGTCGAGTAGAAAGCACAAAAAAATGAAAAAATGGCAAAAAAAACGAAAAAGTAGCTACAAAGTTTTTCAGTTTTGTCTGCAATACCCCGCAGCTAATTCTCTGCTCTGCCACCGCACAATTTCCGTTCACATCTCGTGACTTGTTTTTGCGTGGCCATTTTTCAACTTTAGCCATTTTGCAGCTTGTGTTTATTTGCACAAGAAAAATTAAAGGAAAATAACAGCAGTAATGAAATTGAAATTCGTTGACTTGCTACAATCCAAAATGGAATTTCATTTGCCATATGTGTGGAATTATATTTGCACTTTTTCTGATGACTTCGCTGGGAGACATTCAAAAGTTTTTTATAATATTGCACATTACTCTATATTTGTAACTCAAATAGATGAGAAACTTTGTGCGTAAATATTAACAAATATATTTATTTTATTTGCTTATATGTTTAGTTGTTTTACGTATTATGAATACCCTTTTTTTTAAAGAAATATTTCAGATTTCAACCACCAGAAAGTTTGCAAATATTGTTTGTATATAAAACACAAACATATCTCTTTCTAACTCTTTAGATTTCTATAATTGATGCTTGCTGCAATGTTTATTTTGGTTATTTTTAGAACTTGTCTGTTAGTGTAAAACTTTTGCCCACAAAACTAGGCAACACTTTGTGACTTTTGCTCCCTCGTCGTCGTCGTCGACCGCAAGTGGCATCACACAATGCTCTTTAATTTAATTAAAAATATATATATATATATAATTTTTGTTCTTTTTGGCATCTTCTTGTTCTTGTTGTTCTTTTCTTTTTGCTATTTTGAGCCGAAAAAAAAGTTTGCCACGTATAAAATATGACTAACGATGTGCAGAAGTGCGACCACACCCCTTTTTTTTGGACGCACACGCAGCAGCAGCAGACACGCCTACAATAAGCTTACTAAGCCAACTAGCTAGCTATGGCCAAAGTTGCAGCTTCTATGTTACCACATCATCGTTGTTGCTGCTGGCTAACAGTGGGTCATGTGGGTCAAGTGGGTGGGTCAAGTATTAGAATTGTGTGAGCCAAGCAAAGGGTCGGCTTACGGTCTCTCTCTCTCTCTCCCTCTTTCACTTTTTGTTGTCCTGGCATGGGTTAAGTGGTTTTTAATGAAAGTTAGAAGCCGCTTTAATGCAACTTGTTGTTGCTAATTGTGTTACGGAGAGACCACGTAACCAACTCCGTCTCACCATGCGTCTGCCCCTCGCATCTGTTCTACGCATTTTTAAAGCTTTTGCTACACATTTTCCAACAAGCAGCCAAAGTTAGTCCATCACAAAAGTTGAAATATTGAAAGGATTAGAAGCGCTTAAAGGTAATGCATGGCTAATTGCTCTAAATAAGGTCTTTAACTAATAACTGCTAATACTGGTTGTGCTCTCAATATCGACTTAATAAAGAGCAATATTACATATTTATTATAAAGCCACACAATGTAAGCAATGCAAAGAGAATGAGAAAGGAAAAATGTGCTGCATAAATTCAGAACGTATTTTGGACATTTGCCTTTGTTCAATTTAATATTCGTTTGCTTTATTTGGTATTATGCTCTGCCACACAGTAGTAAATATATTTGTATTTCTCCCCCCATCCCGCATTTATTTTCCTCTCTCTTTCGTTATCTTGCCTGTTCTCCCTCTTTGTTGTGGCGCTTTTATTTTGCATGGCGCTTTTTTTTGCTGGCACTTTTTCAGTTGATTTCCTGACCCCTGACTTCCTGATCGGAATTCTGTATTTCTGTTACGTCCATTACGCTTTTAAATGCGAACTCTGCGCTTTGTTCAGCGTCCTTGTATACCAGCTCATTCCTCTTCCTTTGACTCCTCCCTCCCTCCCCGTCACGCTTGTTTATTATTGTGGCCAATAGCGAATTGAGTGTTGCGAGAAAAACTCTAGAAAATGCAATGTTATTGGTTAAGAGAAGTTTTCAATTTCGGTTTGTACAACAAGTAAAATGATTTCTTTTCTTTTAATATTTAAAGAAATATGTGCCCGGAAATTACATTCGCTTTGATTGATTGATTGAGCAGCAAATTAAGACGAATGCAATCCTTTCCTTTTTTGGAATAAAAGTTTTTCAGTTCGGAGTACGTGATGTTTTCGGTGTCTCTGTGTTAACGCTTAACTAACCCGACAGTGTCATAATTTAGACCCAAAATTAATTTGCTACTGTGTGTGGGTCACACATTCATTCATCTTCCTTTTCTCAGTCTCTGTAGCCTTGCTTTGCTTGCTTATCTCAGAGTCTGTGGCTAGGGCTTTTCATTTCCCAACGCTCAGTGATTTTAATTAACATTTCTGATTTTGTGGCTTAGCTGTCTGGATGCGAGTGTGTGTAGGTGTTTTGCTTTTTATTAGCACACCTGTGCACACCACGTGACACACAGTCTTATGGCTTTAACTTTGTCTGCGGCCAAACTCTCACACTAATTAATTGAATTGCTCCCTGTTTAATTAGCTGTGCAAGTTTTTATGATTAAGTTTTCTCGTCACAACAGTTAATGTCTTAATGAAACTTAATTAATATATATATATATATATATATATGTATTTGTATTATATACTTACCCTCCAAATCTTTTCTTTCATTACAGAATCAAGTTATTTGAGCGACAATAATACAAAAGCAAAAATCGAGGTAAGCTCAAGTTTCATATCACAGCGACAGCGACTTCGACAGCCACTTATCGATGACGTCAAATCTCATCTGCTATTTTTGTATCAACTTCAATGCATCCTCCAGTCGATTGATCTTTCTGCCATCTTTTGCCATGGCACTCAGCATTTTGGCTGACAGTTGTCATTCGCTTTGACAGCCTCATTCAATCATCAATTCCGACATTTTCTATTTGGCAAAATATTTGCAGCAAATTTCTGGTCTATTTACATTTTTTTTTTAGATTATTGTTTGGCCTCCATTTGATTTTTTATTTAGCATTAAATATGCATTTGCCTTGTGGGTTGCTGTGGGCTGACTGTTGTTATTGAACAAAGGAATTTTGTTAGAATTTTGTTTTTATAAGATTGTTATGAATGCATTTATAAGTTATGCGTTGTGCGTTTCATTTGCCAAAGCCAGAAAATCGATTTTGTGAATGCCAAACATATGCAGATATTATTCTTTTATTTAATGCAAACTTTGATTTTAGATCATCGTTCCTGCAATATAACTAAAGGGGTAACAATTCGATATTGCTGTGAGGCCTGAAAACATAATTTAGCTTTAATGCCCTTAGACGATTTCTGTGTATCTGAGTATCTTGGTCAGCAGGAAAAAGGTTTTTGGTAGCAATCAAAACTTGTTCAACAATCTGCTGACCATAGCTTAGAGGCAGATTTTGGGCTATACTAGAAAATGAAACAAGCAAAATCAAAGCGAAATTCAATCCAAGGAGGCAGAAAGCAGCTGCAGGCTAAAACTCAAAGCAGCATGTGTCAATGTGTGTTTTGTACTCTGTCTGTCTGTAAGGTTTTGTCGATATCCTTAATCAAACATGTGTGCAAGGAATCAAATTATGAGAGGAGACACATGCGCATAACTATGCTACACTATACGAATACTGTTGCAACAGCATCAACAGACTTGTCTGCTTTTTGCTTTCTACTGCCTGCTGCCTGCTAACATAACTGATGAAGTTGATAATGATAAAAGGCGGCCCGATAAAATGCGACTGGGAAATGCCAATGACGGCAACGGACGAGGGCGCAAAATGAACAAGAAAGAAGAGGCAAAACAAATTATGAAAAGAATGTTGAACACGCATGGGTATAAGGAACAGGAAAAGGGGAAGGCGCCTCGACGCGCGCTCTGTAATTAATTTGATTTCATTCATTCAAGTCGGGGCAATGTAAAGGAACTCGGCAAAAGGCAGTTAAATTAATTGAAAGGCAACTGAAAGCAAACTGCGAGTGGCATGGAAGTAAACTCGCGATCGGAATACACATTCATAAATTCCATGAAGCCCCAGCTTAAAGCTCAACTGAAAAGCAGACAACTATATTATGGGTAAACTCATTGAACTTGCCACAAGGCGTAAAAGACAAAAGCTAGAAGCACTCGTCCCCTAAAAACGTGTCGACATTGGTAATAAAACGTTCACTTGCAGTTCGTATACCAAATCCCACTCCATGCCTTGGTCTGGGATGCTCCCTCCTCCACCTTCTTTCCACCTCCCTTCAGAGTTTATGTATGACGGGGCGTATGGCGAGTGCCGTGAACGAGGTTAAGAGCTTAATGAGAGAGCTGGCAGCGAGAGCAACGAGAGTCTTCTGCAGTTGACATATGATATTTTTATGTGCCGCACACACAGCATTTTACCAACAAGAGTTTGCTATTAACATGAATGCAAAAACCTCCTCCGTATGCGTAGCTAAAAGTCCTACTACAAGGTAAATGCTAAGGCTTTAGCTTAATTAGAGTGCAGAGAGTCCTTCGGCACCCCCCCAAAAAAAATGTGTGACACAATTTTCGGTCATTTAGTTTCAGGCCGTAACTTTGCGGCGAAACTCACATTCTCTAATTGTGTAGCTATGTTAGAGCTATTTAACTGGGGAATTTTCGGTTAGTATTTAACTCAATTTGCTAGTTTATTAGTTTAGTGTTTGTTGTATTAGCTGGCCGTCATCATACCATTATCTAGTTTATGTTTATTAAATTTAATTCCATTTGAGTGTCACACACACACACTTACATGTATGGGATAATTGGATGTGTTGTCAATTTGGACTGATTCGGTTTGGTCTTTGTCCTTATTTGTTGTTTGCTTACTCCTTTTGCATATTTGCTGCTGCTGTTTGGCTCTTTGTCAATTAGTCAAAACAAGCCAACAAGTTATGCAGTTGGCATTTACTGTTATTGTTGTTGTTCTTGTTGTTGTTGTTGTTGCAGTTACTGTGCTTCTGCTGGTGGCACGTCAAGCGTCAGGGAGCGTGACAAACAACATGTAAATACTGACAACAATCACACATACTCGTACATATGATATAACATAGATATGCGCGCACTCCCAAAACTCAGTTTGAATAGAGTTTAGTGAGGGTTTGCGATGTGTTTCGTGACACGAACAGCGCAACGAGTTGGAATATATGTATGTTATTGAACAAGTTTAATATAGAATCATTTTATTGATATTTTAATTTATGAGAATTGCAAGTGATTCAGAAGAAATTAAAAATCAGATAAATTTAAATGATTTTTAGACTTTCAGATGGAAAAAATAATCTCAAAACAAAATTTTGCTTTATCTTTAAAAACTTTCATAATAAAAAAATTTTAACCATACATATATTTAGTTGGATTTTGTTTTTCGATAAACTTTCACATTTTCCAATTGTTGATTAAATATTTAACTGGATTTTTCATTGACTAAGTTTATAACTTTATTTTATTTTTCTTACTACACTTGAAAACATTCACACTTACACTTTTTTGTATATATATTTAACAATGTAATTGTTTGTTTTATTTTTAAAATACTTACTTTTTTTATTGTTTTAGATTGCCATTTTCTCTTTACTACTTGTTTTTTGTATTTTATTTTATGAACGTGACAGTATTTTTGAAATTTATAAGATTACAAAATATGCTGCAGACCTATAAATTTTGAGAAATTTCTATCTCATTGAAAAAAATAAAAAACATGTAAAGAATTTTGATAATGTAGTAAAAAAATTGCTAAATAAAAACTGATTTAATATAAAAATTGTTCAGAATTTTCCCTTTCATTATTTTGATTACCTCTTTAAACCAACTTTTGACTTTGCCTTGAACTCTGTGTATTTGATTTGAGACACGCGCTCCACTCTACTTTCTATTTACAACAAGCACACACACAAATAAGCTGCAATACATACACACACCAAAGCACATACATATGTGTGTGTAGATCTAGTGACCGGTTTTGCATTTAGCGAAGTGCAACACACTGTTTGGCATTGTTAACCGCTTCTGGCCATTGTTTAGCTTTCAGCCATATTTGCCGTAGTTGATGACATTAATTGTTGCATTTTGCTTTTAGTGTCGCTGTCGTTGTCGTTGACGTGTTTTTTCTTCTCTTGTTTTCCTTCCACTTTTGTTTGTCCCCGTGAGTATTGTGTAATTTTAAAAGCACGTCTAGCATGTCTGTCGGTTGAGTTTTCATTACCTTTTACTTTTACCTTTTTTTTACACTTTGTGTCGTGCTGCCGGATTGAATTGCAACAACTAAAGAGTAAAGCTGAGCTGAGCTCACAAGGGCGCCGACAGGTCTTCATCGTAGTACTCTTGTATTCTCGCAGTACTCGACTGCTGGTATATCAATTTCGTTTTTAGACGATGCTCTCTTGATTTATTAGTCGAGTCGAGGTGGCACCAACAGAAGCACGAACAGCACCAGGAGCAGCCATTTAGCTACTACGACGGGGATTTGCTTAGTTAGACAGTTTTAATTAAATTTGATTTAATAATTCATTATGCAGCGACGCCGCCGTTGCCAATGCTGCTTAATGCTGCTGGGGACTTCGCTGAGCTGCCAAAAATTTATGACGAAAAGTGTGTTGCATATTTTAGAGACAGATTTCTGAGCAGCGCGCTGTGTGTGGCAAAGAAAATTCATTAAATGTGGCAAGGAAGCCATTCAGCTACTCTTTAACAGTAGTTGCCACAAAGTTGAGTAAATATTTAGCAGTTGACTTCATTAAAACATTTGCGAAAATAAGTTGAAATATGATAAACTAATTAACAACAAATGTCAGATGTGATATCACATTTAATAAAGCTCGTGCTCATAGCGGGTGAGTTAATTAAATGCCAAATATGCGAGTTCACAAGTCAATTGCATGCGTTCCACATTGCACATTGCTTATTGCCCTTGAGCAAATAAGTTGACAGTCAGTCAAACACACACGCAAACAGAGAGGCAGACAGACAGACAAGTGCAACTGCAACTGCAACTGCAAATGCAACAATGCGAGGCAGCACACAAAAAGTGCAAACGCAAACTCACAACATCAACAAGTTCATTAAAAAAAGTTAGCAAAAGAGCAAAAAAACGCTCAACTGCAACTCAAACGAAACGTAACGGAACCCGACAATTGCAACGCTTCACTTGAACTTTGCTAAAAATTGTTTTCATCGTACTCGCTTTTTCGTTTTTTTGACGATGATCCACCCCTGTTTTTTATCTACAAGATACATACATATGTACAGTTCCTCTTCGCGTGATTAAGCTGTGCATACACCTACACTACACTAAAAAAAAAGACTAAAAGGCAAATGATGCGGCTCATTTGGGTGCGACCACCAAAGGCAGCCAAATTACAAATAGTCTGGTTGTGAAAGGCAAATTGGCTTAAACGAAAGTCGGCTTGAAAACGCTCTACTAACATTAGTTTATTTAATTGGCTGGTAAAGTTAGCAAAATTTAAGAATTTATTGGGAAAATGAGAATTTAAAATGGTGTTCAAAATTGTCTACCATTAGTATTGTTATTTAATTGGTTAATTACTTTCGTAAAATTTAAAGAATTAAATAATTTTATTAAAATAATACTATATTTGTAAACTACGAATTTATTATATAATGGAATTTCTTAATAACTCAAATATAGAGACTTAAAATACTGTTAGTTAAATTTAATATTCAATTTTACTCAAAAGTGCTTTCTTAACTTTATTAATTAAATGAATATTTTAATAATTCATTTTCATAAAATTGTATTTGCATTGGAATTAGAATTAGAGTAGACTTAAAATACTGTTAGTTAAATTTAATACTAAATGCAGTTGAATTTCTCTCAGAAATGTATTCTTAACTTTTATAATGAAATAAATTTCTTAAATTTCTGTATACAGTTGAAGTACCATAAAAACTTAATTAGCTAAGCAATTACTTGAATTGATATACAAAAAAATACTTAATTTCATTCTGGTAAATTTTCCCATTTTAACTAATACAACAAACAATTTAAAAGAATCACTAAGCAATTTCATCAGAGTAATGAAGTTATTTCCTACCGTGAGCTTACTCTACACTTGCTGCATTCTAAAACTGTTTCAATAAAGGAAGCAATGTGCAATGTTATTAAGTGGTTGTGCTATAGATGTTCAAAGCTTTGGGTGTGTGTGACGGAACCGGATGCAAAGTTGCAATTGAATTGTGTGCACGTTCTGTCTGTGTCTCTCTGTGTGTGTGCAGTAACATTTCCCTTTTTTGCAGCTCCTGCTTATTTCCCTTAATTTTCACGTTTTGTTGCACTTTATGGGCAGCGAAGTGTGTCGATGGTAGCGAAAGTGAAACCGCCAAAAGTTCAGACCTTTTGTGTAATGCCCATGCATTGTTAACAACCAACCGGCAAATACAACATAGGAGCAGCAGCGACAGCGGGGTGAAAGGAACATCGCTCTTTTGTGATGCCGGAAGTTTGCGGTGGGAAATTTCATTTATGCTGACACTTGACTTGGTTTGACTGCGGACTGCGGACTTCGACCATCGGACTTTGGACTGCACCCTCGCTCACGATTCACACGCCCTTTGTGGCCCGTCCACGGTTGTCCATTGAGCCAGTGGGCTTTAATTTGCAGCAAATAAATAATGGTAACAGACATTTGAGTCCTGAGCTCGATTCGTTGGCCATTTGGCCTTGACTGTCAGCCAGCCAGCCAATTCGCTAGTCATCCAATCCAGCCCAGTTCCAGTTCAATTTCACATTCAGAGTGCTACTACGTATTATGTTCCAAGTTGTGCACTTTTTCCATTTCCTTCTCTCAACTCGACTCGACTCGCCTGGTCACATTAGAGCGGAAGCATGTCGAGTGAGCTGAGCAATGGAACCCCACACACAGAAACGAAAACAAAAGACAGTCCGACAGGCACTTCATTGATTTTTGTTGGTCTTTTTTGGTTGTCTTTCACTGTGCCATTCACTGTGTCCTTTCCACCGGCTAAGTTTACTTTTCTGCTGCTGCCGTTAAATGTGACAATTTAATTGTTTCGTAATTGTTGGCTCTTTGATGTGTGGGCTGTGATTTATAGAGCAAATTGAATAAGCACCCACAACCAAAAAAACTAAATTACTTTTTACCTTTTACTTTTACAACTACACAAATTCAGTTACAGTTGACCCAGATTTTCACACTCACTCACTCTCAAACTTGCATTCAGATGAAACACTTTGAGCTTAGAAAAATTGCAAATTCTTTTGATATACTGGAAAACAGCCAACGGCGATTGAGCATCAAATTGTGTACAACATTTGCAAAGCGTTGCGATACGGTAACCAATTTATAATATTCATTCGTCTGGCTAAATTCATGAATACATTCAAGTTTTAAATTTGTAGCAATTTATCAAATGCTCAGAGATAAGTTCAACAAAGGTCATCAGTCATGATGTTGTTCTGTTGTTTGCTACCTTTGACTTCTAGCCAAACATATTTTAATTTAAAGCAAAGATCATGTTATTTATTCCGAAATATTCTGCAGCGTCAGCTTTATATTAATGTCCATTCAGAAATATTCTTGCTTATATTAAAACCAAAATTATGAATACATTTCAAATTTCAAATTAAGTCATTGAGCTACTTATAAATAACATTTCCGGTTATGTTTGTCATGTTGATAATAATTATGAACAAACTTGTATAATGATAATCTTAAAGCCAATATCAATAATAATGCAAATGGAAAACTTTTGAAGTCTGAAAATTCGGTTATTTCACATAGAGAAATGCAATAACAATTATCATCAAATTCATAAAGAAAAACGCAGTCTTATATCCAATAATAAATAATATAGAAAACTGTCACAAAACCTTTATAATAATTAAAAATAAATATTGTCTCGTGACACTAATGTTTGTGTTTATTAATTATGACAAAGTGAATATTAATTCCGATAGTTAAAATCTTAATGACTATCATAATTCTTGAGTAGAAAAAACTTTGCAATAATTTACGACTTTAGATAAGATTTATGCACACTTTATCCAGTCTGATTTATCTACGCAATTTCCATGGCTTTGTTTAGCCTACTTTTAGGCGCAGCACGAGCTTCCACTTGAATGCCATAAACACGCGTGTAAAGTGCCAGAGTGCTCGCGTCTCAAACTAAAAGTTTTTTGAAAAGGATTTCGCAGCATGAAATTGCCTGGCATTCACTTTAAGGGATAGCTGCAGACTATACGAGTAAACTGCAAGATGAGGAGTCTTGAGGACCTGGTCTGCTCGAGCGCTTGGGCACAAAAGTTGTGTGTTTGAGGCGCTTAAATGAAGTTAGTAAAACTGATTAACTCTCAGCAGCTCGGCAGCATTTGGCTCTCTGTGTGTGTGCAGAACGAATGCAGCAGGATGCAGATTGCCGGCTGTAGACTAGTGGCTCGATGGCACGATTCGCCTTCAGTCCTGGTTCGAGCAGCATAATTGAATTTGCCAAGCGACGCAATGCCCGAGTCTAATAATAAAAATTGTTATCCTGCTGAACTTTGCCACCGTCGTAATGATAGTTTGTATAGATGGAGATTAAGAGAGAAAAAGAGAGATAGAGAGAGGAAGAGCGTTTGCAGTTGGCATTTGGATGTTAAATGAAATTTTAATGAAATATTTGATGCATTTGCCGTAGCATTAAAATGCAATTACAATCTGTTGAGAAATTTTCGCACCCAACTTGAAATGCAAATAAATCTTGCACGTTGCCAAGAAGCTTCGTTCAAAATGTTCCATCAGCTTTACTCTGGGTTCTGTGTTTGTACTTTCGTTGTCACTCCACTTAGACTTTACTCAACGGTTGGCAGCCGTTTGCTTAGCGAGAGCCACGCCCCCTGGCTCATGCAAATGGGCACGCCCACAAAGCTGCTAAGAGCTAACTGTGCTAATTCTGGCATTTTCCCCCATGATAAATGGCAAACCGCAAAACAAATTTATATACACGCGCACAGAAATGCAAAAGAATCCGCAGGATTTTACAAAACATATTCTCTTCCGTCGTTGTCGTTTTTTTTTTTTGTTCGTTTTTCTTCACTGGCTTGTCACATCTGTCATTGAAATTTATGATTTTCATAAATTTGCAAACTGACCCTTTGGCACTTTAAATATTTGCCATCCATTTGCATTCGCTCCCCTCGCAGCTTATCTGCAGATTGGCCTGACTCTTGGTGACTTGGCAGCAGCATCCCTGGGTGCATTGAATGCGACATTTGTGACATTGAAGCGGATGTTGTTGTTGTTGTTGCACACGAGGTAAGGCAAGCAAAGGTAACAAGCGAAAGCTGACAGCGGATTGAGGGGTCGGTTGGTGGGTCGCTAGGTTGGTCGGCGCTTGTTCCACATATTCATAACACTTGATTTCGAAAAGTTTGCCAAGTGTCGCTCTTGGCTTTGGCTTTGGCTTTGGCATCAACACAAAACTGGCCATGAATTTGCGTGTTCATCGTGTGCTTGAGCTTGATTAGGAGCGTGTGTATATGTGTGTGTGAGTGAAAGTTTATGCAGCTTTAACTTTAGTTTAACTAAGCTTAAGTATGGCTTGTGTGTGTGTTGAAGTTATTTTAATTAACTTTTCTTTGGCTTCTTTTCAGAATTGTGTGTTACCATAGCAAAGGTGAGTGCAGTTTATGTAAAGTTTATTTATTAATCATGACGAAAACGGTACGCAAAATAGGTTAATGAGAGCAAGTTAAGGTTTTCTTTATCAATAAACAACACTCAACTGGTGCGGTTGACATAGAAAGTTGTGCTTGAGCGTTTGATAAATACAATTTATTTAATGATACTGTTTATTAGAAAAGAATTATATAACATATATAATATTAATACGACTAATAGAAAATTACATTAAAAAAGGCTGTAGTTTGTGTCTTCAATTGCACAAGTTAAAGCTTCCAACTATGAAAATTAATTTTTACAGACATGAAATTTAAGGACAATTGATTTCAATTGATATCAAACAAGAAAAACAGTGTATTCAGCTGCCTACTACCATTCTAAAAATTCTAAAAAGAAATCAAATTAATATACCAAAAAATGCTAAAATATACCGAACACTTGGTATATTAATAAACTATCACGTTACGTTTCAAATTACACCAAAGTGTACAATATACTTAATAATTACATTCGAAAATAATAATAATAATTTGTAGAATAGTCGTTTGTCCATCAATTTCAATAGCTTATTTGAATTACAAAACTCACTCTTAGCACTGCAGAACTGTAAAACTTTTATTAACTGATATTGCATGAAAAATAACTACGCATGTTGAATAATTGTGGTCGCTACTATTGTTGGTGTGTTGTTAATCTATGTTTGCATTAACTTTAGTGTGCTATTGCTTCTTGTATTCCAATGGGGAGCTCCTCTTCCTCTTTTGTTTAGAAGCCATGTACCTTGAGGCGATCCGCCTTAGCGAGGCCAGCTTTAGTTAGCCACTGGCAAATATTCTCGCGTTGATCGCCCTGAAGTTGCAAGACCTCACCGTACTCGGGATGCTCAATGACTGTGCCGTTGCAGGCGAATTCCTTTTTTGCAGGAACGCACAATTTTCTTGAGATCGTAATCAGCCGACAGCCCTTGGACAGTGGTTAATGTCTTGCGCCCGTTGCGTTGTTGAATACGTATGTGAACGAGACCGTCTTGGATGTCATCATCGGGTCCGCAGATGGCATCCGCGAATGGATCGCGTGAATTGAGATTCTGAATGGACATACGAAGTGCCGTACAAAAGTTTTTGAATAAAGCTTCTAGAGTTTAGTACTACTTTCCTAAACGATTACAAATTTTTTTCTATTTCTTGATACTTTTTATTTGTTGAGCTGACGGAATTTTACGACTATTGTTTTCTACAGAGTGGCCAAAAAAAAAAAAGGAAAAAAAGAACAAAATTTCTACTACGACGACTGGCACTGAACTACTCTATATACATATATTGATGAGAATGACTAAAATTGCTTTGTTTCAATTTTCCAAACTTAATACTCTGATGCCAGTGTCCGTGTCAATCAGTTGAGCACAGTTGAAATTTCCGGCTTACTTAGCTCCATCTCATTTCATTAGCATTTTTTGTGCCTAATGAAAACTAATGAAGTCTGGCAAATTATCAGTAGCTAAGTGAAATTCAAGAATATGCCAACTCTTAACGGCAATTAGTGTCAATAAGCTGGACAGATTTTTTCTTCTCCTTTTTTCCCTCCCTTTTAGCTGCTACTCTCAATTCCTTCGTGCTTTTCCCCACTTGGGGCTGAGTTGAACATTTGATGCAATTATTATCCAATTTATGAAATTGAGCAGACTTCTTTTATGACTTCATGAAATGCTACTTTCACATAAAATTCAATAAGTGCTTGGCTGCCTGTGCTTCTGTTTTGTTCTGCTCTGTTCTTTTCGTATGCTAGAGGAAAGTACAAGGAAAAATGCATAAATTCAATTTGGAAAATATGCCAAATGAGGTACAGTAAACATGGCCTGCTTTTAGGCGGCGTTGCGTAAAAATATGTTTTTTGCTTGATTAATTTTTGCGGTTGTAAAAACCGAATCATAACGCCAAACAAAAAGCCAAAACAAAAAATACGCCAGAATCAACACGGAAAATGAAATATGCTGGCAGAGAGAGTATAACACGACTAACAGTTGCCCTGTGAGGAGACTTTTTACTTTTTATTTTTGTTTAGTATTATTTGAAGCGAAGTTGCTCTACCTTAGCATACTCTTTCAGCTTGTCTTGTGGCTATAGGGTATAAAAGGTAGCTAAGCAAGCACAAAATCAAATTACAAAATTTGCATTTAGTTGACTCTCTCTGTGTGTCAGTGTGGGTGTGTGTGTGTAAGAGAGTGATGGTGCACAAAAGTAGGCAACAAAAAGTTTTTGCCAATTCACATGCATACATTTGATATCACAGCAGGGGGAATAGGAAAAACTCCCAACTCACCCAGTCACAGCTGGCAGCCGACGATGATGCCGGTGTATTATTTTCTTTTGCAAACTAAATTAAAAAGTTTTTTTTTGCTATTTCTGGGTATTCGAAGTATTCGACATCTGATTATAATGAGCTTGTCATCTGCTGTTTTGGTTTGCTTTGCTTACTATGCTGTGATAGATCAGGATAAAGTGAATTGAGCTACAAAATGCAAATATATTCCTTATCCGTAATGCAAATGAAACATTTTGCAATGTTTGCGGCAATTTGTCAGCTATTAGGGGACACAGCGAGCGAGCGGAGAGAAAATTCATTCAGCCAAAGCAAATTTGCAGCGAATGCTTGCCAACAGTTTTAATTGCTTATATCATGGATGACGGCGACGGCGACGGCAACAAGCATAAAACTTCATCCACATGTTATATATGGGCTTGGCATATATTTGTGTGTTTGTTCGGCTGCCCCATTGGGCAAACTAAAGTTGCAGCAGCAAAAATATGATGAATGTGGCGCGGAAACAGCGCGCATTGAGCGTGTGGCAAATAATGAAAAATTACCGAAAAACACAAACACATACACATACAATCTCACTTACTAAACAACTAAAAACTGTAACGCCCACAAGCGTAAACAGTGAAAGAAAGAGAGATATATGTAGAGAGAGAGAGAGAAAAGACAGCTGCACACTTTTGGGCGCTGTAAAATATAAAATTCTATGAATTTGTACGTACATCATTTGAAAATCGTAAAACTTGCAAGTGTTACTTGTTTAGTCCACAAAAACACAACCACACACACACACATTTATATTTAGGGTATGTGTGTGTGTGAGTGAGCTGTCATAAACAGGCACAAAAAAGGTAAACTTCTCTCAGACTCTCTTTTACACTGGGGCAGCCATGTATATTTTTATTATTCCGTTTTTATTTTTGTGTAAAAAGCGCATACACTTTCTTTATGTAATTATAATGCCTGCCCAAATGCTGCTGCTGCTGCTGCTGATGAGCATTACCATCAACATCATGATCATTATCATCATCATGCAGAGAGTTTAGAGAGTTGCTAAAGACGATTACGATTATACAGAGACGCATTGCAAGAGCTTTGCAGTATTTGCTCAAGTTTATGACTTGCGCAAATTGTACCAAAATTTTATGTGCTGCTGAGCCATGTGTAAAAATTAATAATAATTTTCACTCAGGCAAATTAAATAAACTCCTCCACACGCATAACTCGAAGGGTATAAAACGAAATATGTAAATTAAAATTAAGTCGAGCAATCTTTTAAGTTATTATCTCCGTTTAGCGTTTGGAATTTATTCAATTTGTACCTTTAATCGCAAAAACTAAAGTTAGCAACTATGAAATTTAATTTTTGCATACTAGTAAAATAAAAAGTAAATTGATTTCAAGTAAGAAAGCTACAGTGGTTCATACTCTGCTGTGAGATAGTTACTTCCAGTTAAGAATTAACGTAAAAATATACCAAAAATACTAAAATATACCAAATACTATATTTCGTATAACGATTTACTTTTACGTTACGTTACAGGATATACCATAGAGTACAAAATATAATATAAAGTACATAATTTACCATTGAGTGTAAAAGCACGTCAACAATAATCGTTTTTTGACACATAAATATATTTTTTAAGCAACTTTGACAATTTATATTGGATCACAACATAATTTTCAGGATCCATAATAACTGTAGTTACTATTGATGCTGATTATGAAGACGTATTTTTTATGGAGACGGATTATGTAATAGGTATTAAACTAGATAACTAGATAGTGGTTTCTAATCTCCATAAACGAAAGCATTCAGTTTAATTAAAGAACATCGTTTATCATTTAGATGTCATAAGTGTAGTGTTTATGAGAATTTCTAATCGGCCTAAAGCCAAAAAATCTGCCAAATGAAGAACATTGTTTAACATTTAGATGTCATAAGTGTAGTGTTTATTAGAATGTCTAACCGGCCTAAAGCCAAAAATCTGCCAAATAAATAACTTTATGATGAAGCCACAACATGTTGAAATTCGTATAAAAGTCTGCCCACTCTTAATTGTTGCCATTTTTCCCGGAAAGTCATTCTTCCAAGTGCCTCATTGACAGTGCTTCAAATCTGTCAGTGGGAAAGAATTTTTTTTTTGATAATATTTTTGTGACGCCTCGGCTTTTGTGTAGAAGCCGTTCTTGGGTCGAATTCTGCGAAACAATTTCGATTTTGTAGCCACTTGAGCACTTGAAGCTACTCGTATGTATTCATTAGACGCCAAACGATTTGTATGTGAGCTTTGATGTCGGCATTCAATAAAATTCATCTTATAGGATTAAGTGCGTAATCCGCAGTCAAATATTCAGGCACATGTTCACACCTTGATAAAGATTTGCGTGCAAATGACATGCAATACAGTAGAGAAGAAAAAAAGTAGATGCTGGGAGAAAACTGGTAGGTAAAATGACATAATCAATAAAGTGGTTAAACGGCAGGTTGACATGTGATAAACGGCGCTTCTGATGTGAGCGACTAATGAATGCCATGGACATCCGCAATCGTTGCTTCGAAAAACTGACAGTTCTACCGTCAGCACAACACTGCTTCAGTTTGTCAGCTAGTCAGTCCGTCATTCAATCAGTCAGTCAGTCAGTGAGTGAGTGAGTCGGTCATGCAAACAAATAAAACCGCTTTTATTGTAATCCGTAATGTCAAAACATTGCAGCGGATGTTTAGCAAAAAGGTTGCGAGCGGGTGAAGAGTAAGAGAGAGAGGGAGAGCAGAGTCAGAGAGTGAGGAGAAGAAGGTTACAGAATTGGCACATCAGGCACAACCGCATTGGCATGTGCGAGGGCAATTGAATATGTTTGCATGTGTGCGTGTCTCTCTATATATATGTGTGTGTGTATGTGTGACCTACCTGTGTGGCTTTATCGCATGACACGCAGTTGTTCCTGAAAATCATTTTACTATACTATGTATACATTCTTTGCTGCTCTTTTTTTCTCTGTGTGCAAAAACTTTTCCGTAGCTTCCTTGAAAACGACTCACACTAAACCATAAAGTACTTTGGCTGGCAAAACGTTTTGGGGTCTATTGATTTTCCATTGATAAATAGCTGACAGTTTTTGCTGCTCGGCGCTTTTTATGCGTAGCACACACACACACAGCGTCACCCGCAGGTTAAATAGTTTAAGAATGTCTGGCGCATTAAAAAACAATTTCCGTCAAATCACTTTTCAAAAGAAAAATTGAAAAAACTGGCAAGTGAGAGTATAAAGCACGATGCTGCAGACTCTAGAGACAGAGTTCTTTGTGTTCGCCATTTGAATATCCAGTTGGTCTTAAATCTATAGAAATTTAAGCGATTTATGTAGAAAGTCAGGTCAGTCAACTGCTGCCGATGTCGCAGAAATAATACAATTGAGACTAAGACTTACGAGTGCGTTGCCTGCGGCATTTCGCATAAAGAAAAAAAAAACAAAAAATCTGAAAAGAAATATTAATAAAAGATGAGCGACATTAGTGTCTTCTTCTCTACATTTTTTTTACTGGTTTCTGTCTAACCCAAAACCGTAAAAGAAGGCGAAGAGCAAAACACTTTTTACTACTTCCTTCGAAACTGAATGAACAGAACACCCCGTTGCCGTTTTTGGATTGGCTGCTGGCTAACCTCGAGCATTTTGTTGACCTTTTTTTTCTGTGTGTGTTTTATTTTCGTTTGCGTTTTGTTCGCCCTTTAAACAGACGCCAAAATGCTAAAAGAAAATGCCGTAAATTTGTAACACTTTTTGGGAGCTAGACGCATAGAATGTTTTGGAGACAGAGCAGAGACATAGGGACAGCCAGAGACAGCGACGTTATGCTTGAACTGTTTCCAGGGAGCGTTGTCCCACTCAGCACTGACGATGGCAGAGGGTGAAACGAAGGCAACGGGAACAATAACAAGAAGCATCAGGACTTGGCCTCGGGCACAATTTGTCACACATACATGACACATAAATAATAAATTTCGTATATAAACACACAGCAAAAACTCACTCGCTTTGTTTCTGTGTGTGTGTGTGTGTGTGTATTTTCTTGGCCCTATTTTGATTAATAAATTGTTTAGAGCGTCGCTGAGCAATGACCGAAACTTACTGACTTGTGGCTAATAAAATATGAATGCGGCAAAGTTTTAAGCCACAGCTTCAAAGACTCCCAACTATATAACATCGACTTGGCCAAATTAGTCATGCGCATATAAATATTTCTTGTAATTTATGTTTGCGTTGATGTATTTGTGTTTGTGTATGTCTGTGTGGAGGCGCACGTTTAACCTCGGTTAACATTTGCATGCGTAAGTTTTCAGTCACATATGTCTCGTTTTCTCTCGTACTCTGCTTTCTGTGGTCCACACACTGCGTATGCGTAATTTGAGTTGCCCAGTAGGCCTTTCAGTTTCCGTTTGCCATCCATGCATGGCTATGATTTTTATGCGTTTACACATTTGTCGCTGCCAGGCGACGGCTTTTGTCCAGTTTTGTGTCTCGTTTCCTTTCCCTTACAGTTTTTTCTTGCTTTACTTTTGGTTCTACTTGGTCTGCTCTTTTGATTACATCTCAATCAATTGGTGGCAGTTTTATGTTTGCACATTTCAACATCTTTCGGCTTTTCAAATGTTTATTTTTTACGATAGCCTGAGGTCGTTCGAGGCCGATGTTTTTCTGTGAATTTTCTCATGAAAATTTGTAAGCATTTTAAGCTGTTTTTCCTTTTCTCTTTTTTTGTGCGCCCTTACGATTTCGTTAAGGACTCTGCGTGATTGTTGTTTTTTATTTTATGTTTTCTCTTGCATAAAACTTGTTTATATCAAATTACAATTTTATTGTATTGTTGAAATGTCTTGCAAATTGCCAAAAGTATATTTTTAAATCGGATTCGTAGTTTCGCCAGATCCACCAAAAAGCACAAACAATAGAAACAAAAAGTTGTTTGGAATTGATTTAAATTTACATGCGAGCTCTTGGCACTTGGAAAATCAATTAGAAATACAAGAGGTATGGAGAAATGTGCTTGGAGTTGTAAGGAAAGAAGAGCAAACTATTGGCAGATTGTTTACATCGTTTGAAAGTTTCAAGTAAACTAATTGATTTGAGTGTGTTCTCAATTGGTTTTACTTAAAATGCGTGAAAACTATTAGATGTTATGAGGTTCTTCAACTTTGTTGTACTTGAAAGTTATTTATAAGTGGTGTCCATAAAGTCCTTTTTAATACTGATTATTATTATATCGATATGTTAAATTTTGCCTTCTGTATAATGTGGTATTTTTTTTTAAATGAAAATGACTAACGGGTTTCTTACAGTTGGACTTTTCTTACTTTTGCTATGCAAAAATAAAAAAGAAAGAAACCTAAAATCAATAATTAAATATAAGGAAAATAAAAATGCTACTCAAAATGCAAACTTTTGTGTGAAAATGAGTTTGCCATTATTTGATAGAGAAACTCAGAATTCTAATGAAATGGGTTCAGGAAATATTTGCTTTATTACCGAGTCTGTTTTTGGCTGCTCACGATGACAGTTTTGTGCCAGTTTTGTTGCTGTAGTTGGCATTAGCTCTCAGCTCGCAGTTGATTTTTTTGGCAGCGCATTGTTTGCATACCTTTCTTCAGCTGCCACATTCGTGGACTGGTTTGTGTGTGTGACACACGAATACAACTATATTACACTGTCAGCATGCCGACGACACTTCAACGCATTCATCAGTCATGCAACAAAAGCAACAAAGTGGCTAAAGTAAGCTCTGTGTGAAACTCGAACTTCTGTAAACTCGTAGATGTTTTTGCAATTTACTGATTTAAGCGCTACAACAGCAGTTGTTTTCTCACTCACTCGCACATTTGATTAGAGGATTCGTGCTCATCAACAGGCAATTCGAGCGGAATTTCGCGAAAATTTACTTTGACGTTTATGCATTGCGTATACGCCACGTGGCAAGAGTGTTTAATTCTGTTTGTTTAAGCGAGAGACAAGTGTGTGTTATTTGATTAGACATTAAAAGGCAAAGAACTGATATGAAATGCGTCTAAGCTGTTTACCCAGAGTTGAAAGCCATTACACGATTCGGCGTTGGCGGCGTAAACAGAAATCTGACATTTATGTATAAGTATATATTTTGTACTATTTACTCGTAGTTTACGCACGAGCTAGCTTTAAACGTACTTACGTAATTGCAAGTTAATATTTCTTGGTTGTGTGTCAACAGCTTAATCGGTAATGCAGGACGTATGGGTAATGCAAAAGGACTTGTCATAGATATGCCTAAAAATAGACACAAATATTGCTGTCTTAGTCAAGCTGTCCGCCTAATGCCTTTAATGTACTTTCGCATCCCCCCCCCAAAAAAAAGAAACAAGAAACAAGCTAGCAAATATATCAGCGCAACAGTTTGGCAAAGAACAGGATAAACTCAAGTCCAACATTGCCTATCCCAACACCCACACACACAGAGTCCACGCAGTTGGAGTCGCTTTTTTATAGATTAACTGCGTCCATCATGACCATAACAAGGCGCACAATAAAGGGAATAGCCGAAAGTTTAGTTCGGGCAAAATCTCGGCCTCAGTCTTTAAATGTTTCAAATTGTCGACAGGGGATTTGGCTTGGTATTTACGCTCAGATAAGCGCCTGTAGTTGCTTTATCTGCAAGGATATTCGCATTTTTATGCCCCGGTGCCAGTTCCGTGTTGGCTTAGATTTATTACAAGCCATTTTTTCTTTCCTAGCGCCCACTTCCCCTCTCGGTCGCAATTAAAGTGCTTTTCGTACATAGTTGCCGCATGCTTTTTTTTTTGTGTGGCCTAAAAGTATGCAAATTATTTCGACATTAATGCGAGTTAAAAGTTGTGCAGTGTCGTCGTCGTCATTAAGTTTTGTACACATCAAAGGAAAATATTGTGCGAAGACAACACCATATAGCGATGCAAGCAGAGAAAAGTGCTTTTTCCCCCATATGCGGATAATCGCGAGAAAAACAAAAAATAATGCGAGCAACAAGAGCAAAGTGCAGCGCACAAACGTTGCCAAAGGCAACGGACGGAGCAACGGGAGAGACGTAGGTAAAAAAGAAACTTTTACTTGGTTTAGTGAAGTGCGCACGATGAGAGAGACATAATTATGCGATTTAACACTCTAAGTGGAACGACAACCGACAACCAAACAGCGTGCAACCAACAGCTCCTTTCCAACAACATCCTTGCGGCACTCATCGCCAACGTCGTCGACGAGACGTTGAACAAAGGAAGCGTCTGGCAACAAGAAAAGGAAATTTGCCCGCTTAAAGTGCACTTCCACGTCAAAAGTGAGATGAGCTTAAAAACAAAAACCAAAGCAGCGTGCTTAAACTCTCAGACGCCCACAATTATGGCAACACTTGAGAACTTTTTAGATATGCTAACTAACCGATCAAATGCTTTGCTGATTAGCAACTTTTTATCACATTGCAATTATTTGCCCATCAATTGTTATACGAACAGTGCCATTGTTTAAAGCATCTTCGATCTTAAGTTCCAATCTTAAGTCAAATGCATTGCCTGATTACGAAGGCTGCTTGTCGTTTAGTTCTTTTCATTGGAAACAAGGCAATGCAAATGATTGCACAAAATGCCTCATTTAGCAGCAAATCAAATGGCTTCATTCTAAGTGGATAAACACATAAATAGAGCTATGAATCTAGGAAATGTAGGCTGCGAAAAAGAGGGGAATAAGTATGCTAGCACACAAAATATAAAGCTGACCAATGCTAAACGAATGAACGAAATTGAATGAAAATCATGCTGCCACTCGCCTCGCTGCGTCAACAGAGCCTTGCCTGACAGGCTGCGAGACCTGCTGCTATGTAGTAGTAAAATGCCAGATGAAAAATTTTCATAAAATAACTTGGCCCTTTTTTTCAGATCAGTGAACTTTTTGCCAGCTCTCTGGACCAGTGAAGGCAACAAAATACTCACACAAACACACACCAACGAAAAAAAAAACAACATTTTTGTTAAGTAAAATTGAATTGTATTTTGACTGACTGTTGTTGCTCTCTCTTCCTCTCTCTGCCCATTACTATTTCAGTCTGTAGCCTGAAGGGCCGAGGCTTTCGAGTTCAGGCTACAAAATGACAGGCGCATTCGAGCGACCTTTTCATAAGCACTTCTGCCCAAAAACTTTTAATAAGAGCAAAAGTTTGTTAGCCCATAAGTCAACTGCGAAATAAAAAATGCTGCGCAGTAATATTTCAAATTCTTCACATTTAATTCTTTATTTTTGTGTGTTGCATTAATCGACTTATTGATCTGTTAAACGTAGCCCAACACACTTTGAAGTAATAACTATAGCGAGAGCACATAAATTATTTAATTTCGTGCGCTCAAATAAAATTGAATTTTTAATCATCGTCCCTTTGAATGCGAGTGAGTGTGTGTGTTGGGGCCATAAAATGAAATTATACGCAGTTGAGCTTAAAAAATGTGAGAGAGAGGAAAATAGGGAAAACTATGAATAGTACTCGTACTTTTTAATTAAGACTGGCGGATGGGAAGAGCGAGCGACAGGCTAATGGCCAAGCAGGCGACTAGTTGCAAAAGTGTTAACAGTTTCATTTAACGCAGCTAACAAACTCATTTAGCAAGGGACGTCGACGACGACGACGCCAAACATTTCTCAGTATGTGTGTTTCTCCTTTGCTTTTTCAGAGATTGCAGCGCGCGAAATGAACAATGCTAAGGATTTTCATTTAAGCTTATAGCTTTAAGTGCGGTACACACACACAGTCCCTAGACTTGGTTGCAGACACCACGTGGCGTATGCGTTATGCGTATTCCCTTAAGCATTTGAACTTTTACTCGCGCTTATCTCTACCGCTGCACAACAGGCTAATAAATGTGTGTAAATTAGTTATCAAAGAACCGACCAAACCAAACCATGAGCTGCTCTTTAGCATTAACTCATCATAATTAATATGATTTCTTTATTATGTTTTTGCTACCACATCAACTTAATACACACATGAGTTTCATCGCCTGCTTATCTCTGATTAATTTGCACTGCATTGCGGCACCATCCACACGTTGTTGTTGTTGCTATTTTTGCAAGGGCTTAAGTTGCCATTGTTTGACATTAAAACGCTTGCATTTTCGAGCTAATTATGCTAAAGGATAAGCTGCAAGTGCATATTAAATATACTTTCAACTTCACTTAGTGATACTTTGTAATATCCTGTAGAAAGGTTTATCTCATTACTGACTCAACGAGCATTTCTATACATTAAAACATTTTCAAATTAAGTTAATAGCTTTAAATGATATGATTTAAATTAAAGAAAATTTTAACATTAAAAATAATAAATAAGGAATTTTCTAAATTTATTAAATTTTATCAGGAAAAAGTTAAGATAAGGATTATGTTTTCATTTTCAATAAAAAATTGTTTGATATTTAAAGACTTAATTTAAAAATTTTAGAAATTGCCTGCTTTTTAATTTATTATTTTAATTTATTGGGTTTTATAAAGAAAATGTTTGGAATGGGTGCGTTTTCATTTCCAATAAAAAATATTTCTCTGACCAACCAAAGAGGACAAAAATAGAGAAATCCTGCTTTGACTTTATCTAGGCTGTATTTATGTTAAATATAAAATAAATTATAATAAAATTTGCAGCTTAAGTTGCCTGCTTTTTATATGCATTTTATCTACAGCGTATGCGTGTTAAATGGTTTACCTATATATATATTGCACAGCTCGTAAATAAGTGCCTTGAGAACATATTTTCGCATCTCATTAAATTGCACGCAAATCCACAAATATTTTTGCAGTCAAACCAATTAATAAATGAATGCAAAAAATGTTTATAAATTCAATTAAATTCATTAATCTAGCCGGTCTCCTAAAATGAACAGCATAACGAACTGAGCACCCAACAGTGAACACAAAACAGATAGAGCAAGATGGCAAGTGAAGAGCAAACGAGAAAGGGAAACGACAAACAGACAGTCAGACAGAGCGACACTCGAATGTCAAAGGCGGGCAATTAATCATTTTTTATAATTTATGCGCAGCAAGAAACTTTTGCCGGGCATCAGCAACAACAACAACAACAACGACAACTTTACACTGCCATCCATAAATGCCAATAAAATGTCATGATGCTTCTCGCATTTTATCCCCACTCGACTCTCTCTCTTGTTGGTTGTTTTTTTTCGGCTGTCATTAAAATGAATTTTTCAATTGAACTCAATTGAAATGTCAAAATGCTCATTAATTTATCAATTTGCTGAAGGCGCCGTCAAACACAATAGAGAGAGTGAAAGAAGTGTCATAACTTCTCTATTTTATATTCAACTATAGTACTGATAACTTTTAATCAATCAACTGCGAACCGCTGAGAAATTGAAAATATTTGCCGTGTCGCATTCCCGACCCTTTGAGCCAAAGCTAATTTATCAATTGGAGCGACGACATTGCAAATATTTTGTTTTGTAATGTTGAGTAATGTTTTTGGCCCTTTCGGACCGAGGCCAAGCGAAAAACGGGTTGTGCAAAAGCGTGCCAAGGTCTTCAGAGTCGGTTTATGTGATTGAAAGCACATTGTGTGGTACTTTAATATTTATGACAAAATGCCAGTTGCCCTTCTGGACTATATTTAGTCCCCAATCTGACAGTCTTGCTGACACTTTTATTTTTAATTACGTTCTCATTTTGAAGGATGCTATGTGCCCTGTACATTATAAGAACTCGAAATTTTATATGACGATGGCAATAGCGATAGCGATGTGAAGCGCATCGCAATTTTTTACGACCAACTTGCAGAGGCATTTTTCCATTACATTTTCTTTTCTATGGTTCGCTTTTTTTCTTCCCTTTTGCGTCCGCTCATTTTGTATTGGTTGCCCTTCTGTCACCCTTTTGTGTATTGACTTTTGAGCACATCAACCGCAAATACCGCAGCGGCAGACTACGAGTATCAGTTGTGAGTTGGAGTATGAGAGTCGCACTCTGTCGTATGTAGGAAAACTCAATCAAACTGTTAATCGACTTGTGGTTACGATGAAAGGAACGTGGCCAAGCCGCCTGAATCGCTCCTTCTGAATGTCTGTCTGTCTGTGCGTTACCCTTTTTGATTGTTTTTTCCTCATGAATTTCCAACCATAAAATGTCAATAATATGTTTGCTATTTGCGCTTTCATTGAATGAGTTATATACGTTGATGTTTGCATTGCGTTGAACCATCGAGCTGCTTAATGTCAATAGGCAATAAAAAAGGTTAAATGTTGTATTTGGCAAATTGAAGCACAGATGTGATTTCAAGTTTTTGCTGTTTGCGCTTTAATTTTCTGTACTATAATCAAGAATTTATCACAATATGCACATTGACCTATTTAAGTGGCTAAAAGCATGCACTTAATCTTGACAATTCACAAATTAACAGCAATTAAATTGAGTCAACTCGTTACATGTCTTTGAATTTGTGTTGAACTCAATATTATTCTAATGCTTGGCTGTCAATCAGAATTCGAGAGTGTTTTGAAGCTGCTTCAGGGCTGTGATTTAATTGAATGCTGTGGCATCCACAAGTGCACAAAATAAGTTAAATTAAACAAATCTAATGAAGAGTGTGTGTGTATATATGTATAAATGTGTGTGTGCGTTTAATGCATGAGTCCTTGGCGCCCAACTGAGGCTGGCATGCGGTGGCAAGATAGACGACTTAGCAGCCAAGTCAAGCAGCCCATCCTGGGCTCCCAGACACCGCACGTGCCTCAGTTTTGTGGCCAGCATGAGAGCTCACACACAGACACCGACAGAATGAAACGATGTTGTAATTTCTAGCTACCTTCTTTCAAAATGATATAAAGCCAAAGGCTGGCAACATTGTGGTGGCGGCAAAGCTAGTCTAGCTCTATCTCCCTCTGTGTGTGGCCCTGACAGTTCTCTATCTGTGTCTCTCGACTCTCTGCTGAAGCACTTGTATGTGAAAGAGCAGCAGCAGCAGCAGCAGCAAAATGAACAAGCGGAAACAATTAGCGTTGTAGCATTATTTGTAACATGCTGTTTGCCAGCCCAGTAATTAAGTGTCTCATTAAAAAAATGATAAATTTAAATGGAAAGATCTTTTACAATGCTGTCGCTGCTGCAGACAGTCTCGAGTGCCCTTAAAGACACTTTTCATTTGATACACATTTTCCACAGCAATTTAAAACCTCAAACCCAACACAAGTTTTCGCACACAACAAAAAATGAGAATTTGATGCGTTGAAAGGAAAACAAAAAGCATATATACGACACTTTTGTTTCGTCTTCTTGCTTGGTTTGTTGTAATCTACAAATTGGCGCCTTAAATCCTTTTGTGGGCGCTTCTCTACTTCTCATTCTTACTTTTTGCTCGCCTTCGCCGTCGTCTGGCAATGTGAAACTTTTCCGAGCGACTAAATTCAACGGTTTGTCGTCTCTTGTTTTACTTTGACTTTCAAAACTTTAAATTGTTGAAATATAAAACAAACAATGGAAAAGAAAAACCTAAAATAAACACGCAAACACAAAAAAGAAAACAATTTCGGTTGAACAAAGTTTTTTATTTTTTGATTGAATTTTTATTTGATACATCAGAAATTGCTGTCATCGTTACCACAAATAAATATGTGTATATCAGGGTTCAATCTCTGACTTTAATAAATTATATTCAATAATATTGCTCATTCATAAATCTGCTGAAACTTTTGGAAAAAATATCTGCATAATTTAAGGGAAACATTTACAAGAGAATTTTTGCAACAATTGCGCGTACAATTGAATAAAAATAAATCCCCTGTAATGTGCGCTGTCAGCTCAAGTGGCATTAAAATGCATTAAATATGAAAAAACCCTCTCACGCACATAAACGCATAAAGTGCATTAAAATATTAAATTAAAATCAGTCAACTCTTTTTTTGAGTACACAAATTTACATTGTAGTTTGTCATAAGTAAAGTGGCAACAAAGCAACTAATTAAATGCAATTTGTTAATTATTATAGTGACAGTAAAATTCTTTACCATACCAGATAATTTTTTCAGGAGAATACATAAAATGTGCACAACATTTTTTATAATTCATAACATTCTTTTTTGACTTTGCATTTTTTAAGTCAATTTAAATGATGTATTCATTATTAATCACATAAAATTTGTGCTATCATGCATTGGAATTTAATTAGAAATTGTATGCTGATTACGGTATTTTATTTAATTTGGATTTAATATTATATTGACAGTGAAAACATTTTAGTTAAAGAATTTATTTTGTCAGTTTAAATTACATATTATTTATTAATTATATGATATTTTGCCTACGTATATTATAATTGCATTAAAAATGTTAATGTCGAATATATAACATAGTTTTAAATATGTGAGTAGCCTATAGGCGAGTGTGCTCGACTGTGAGATACCACGAAAATATTAGAATATGCCGAAGGTTTTTTTTTTTGTATATTTATGTAGTACTACATTCAAAATATACAATAGAATACTATGCATACAGATTGACAACCACAGCAACTAATATTTGATTGCCGTAGGCGTTTTAGCCTAAATCATTTGTATCTGATTGCAACAAAATATATATCGCCTCGGCTGTTGACGTTGATCAAGAATATATAACTGGTAGGCGATGTCTCCTTCTGTCTGTTACTTACATTTCCAAGAGGCACAAAGTTATCCTTCTATCCTAAGCGTAATATTAACTTAATATTAAATACCAAATATTGAAAATTGTATAATTTATGTTTTTAAGATTTTAATAGTAGCTATTTTCCATCATACACTGTACACAGCTGTAGAGCTACTAGCCCTAACTTAACTCATCAGCTGAGCTAATGCTCATAGAGACCATTTAAACATTGAGCAGTTGACTTAAATAATATTAAATACCAAATATTAAAAATGGTATAATTTATGTTGGAGAGATTTGAGTAGTTATTATTCAACATACAGACTACTATACCTAACTTAACTATTTTATATCTCATCAGCTGAGCTAATGCCTAATCTATGCAATAATTTACAACATGAAGGCCACTTAAATATTGAACAGTTGACTCTCATAACCCATTTTGGGCCAGTCCCCGGACAAAATATTGCAATTTGAAATCCACACGTGTCCGCTCTGTGTGAAGCAGGCCAAATGTTTTTATCAATTTTCGTGGATGCCACAGGGGAAAGTGGCAGAGTATGCGGCGAGCGAAGAGCGAAGAGCTATGAGCTTGTGCCAAGGCGTAGAGGCAGAGGCAGAGGCTATCAGTAAGCTGCTCGGATTGAGCAAAGTGGCAGCGAGGCGTGATTATGCGGCCAACTGTGGCAGTAACTAGATGATAGACACAACATGCTGCATGGTCACGAAGCAGCCGCGCTTCATGCTCCTCCCCCCTTTTCCGTCCTCTCTGTCACCTTTTTTCGGTGGCCAAGGCATAAAAGACTTGAGCGATTAGTTGCAGAACGTGCGGTGCATGCAATCCTGATGCCGTTGCTCTCTCTCTCTCTCTTGGCCACGTGCTAGTTTTGCCTTGGCCACAAGCTACGAGTAACCACAAAGCGCCAGGGATTGTCAAAGAGGAGACTGAGAAGGAAACTAAAGCAAACTCTAGAGCTTTAAGCCGTGCTGGCCATTGGAGGAAGCTTTTTGGGGGATTTACAAGAAAACAAAATTGTCATTTCACATAAAGGAATTAAACTCTAGTTTCGTTGGTTCTTCCTCTCTCTCTCTCTCTCTCTCTCTCTCTCTTCCGCTCTCGTTCGGTGTCTCTTGGCAATGGCAATTCAATTGTTTTTTTGTTGCTGTAGTAATTGTTGTAACATGTGTTTACAAAATCAGACACGCCCACTTGTTAGCCCACTTGGTCAACCACTTGGGCCACTTGTGTGCGACGACAACAACAAATTTTATTTTATTTGATTTATTTGCGTGGGAATTTTCATGTAATTGCCTCGTGTCGACACAAGGAAATTTATATATACTTATGAATAGCGGCTGTCTGTCTGTCTGTCCGTGTGTGTGTGTAAATACACTACTAATAATGTGTGTGTGTTTTGTGTGTGGTTGCGTGCAATCGGCTGCAGCTTTTGTCGCTCATTTTTTGGGTCATTTGGCTGGTGCGATTAGCTCGTGTGGCTTTGGGCTTTTAGCTTTTGGCTTTGGCTTTTGCCACATTTGCTGCTTCCACTGCTGCTGCTGCTGCTGGGACGCCCACAAACTGACCACGCCCACATAGTGGCCACATGTGTGTGTGTGAGAGCATGTACTCAATGCGGAAGAGGAAGTGCGCAGACGACATTAAGCTGACACTGGCCAATTAAGCACGGCAAATGAGCAGCAATCTTTTGACTCAATGATGCCTAAAACAGGTCGCACCCCTCCCCACTCTTCACCTTGACCACTGGAGCCTGCACAGAGAGTTCATTTGAGGCATTAAGCCTGACTGAACCAAGAAAAAGTAAATGAAGCTGCTTCCTTTTCGCTCACTATTTGTGTGTGGCAAATAACTGAATGTCAAGCAGGTCAGCATTGGGCTTTAACGTGAACAGCTTTAGTTACCATAAAGCGACGGACCCTTCACAAAAATGTGTTTACCAGTGTTTCAGATTTCAGCTGCAGCAAGAAAGAACCTAAAACCCGTAGCAAGATATTAACTTTCAACCGCCGACACAGTCGCCGCACCGTTTGCCATTGATCGCGGTTTTCTTAGCTGTCCAACCCGTTTCAGTGTCACTTGCCTGCCTTTGCTGCTGTCCGCTCGTCTTTCGTTTATTTCCTACCTGCCCAACTCTGCTCTGCTCTGGTCACGGTCACAATTCCTTTGTTGTCTTTTGATTGCATTCTTAACGCTTCACGCCAGCGCATCCACTCACAAAAGAGCTCTCTTCTCTGGCCAAAACAGCATCATCATCGTCATCGCCATCGCCATCGCCATCGCAATCGCAATACTTTTTTTCCGCCTTTTGCTGCAGCTTCGTTGCTTCAGCTGCCTTTTGCTTTAGTTTAATTGAATTGCAAATGCCACGGCGTTGCAACTATCTGCAACTTGCCTCAGAGGCAACTCAATTCAAAGACTTTACAGTCTGGCTAGCAAGTGTATAAAAGGCATAAAAACTTGATGGCAAAGACACTAAGAATCGGACTGAGAACAGTTGTGGCAGCTTGATAAACAAAAGATGTTCGCTATAAACTTAAGTTTCTAGATTTTAAGAAACTTTTGAATATTATTGATTAAAAAAATTATTGAAATTAATGAAAACTTTGAATAATTCCAATTATTTATTATTATGTACGGCAAATTATATTTGCAAAATTTTATATTTTTTCTAAATGCCTAATTCAAACATCTATAGCTTTCTTATTTTTTAAGAAAAATCTTAAGTAAAGTTGTTTTATAAAGCTGTTGATGTTAAAAAGGCTGATAAACATTGTTTATGTATATGAAGTGCTGAAATTAAAGAAACCTTTGAGTAAGCTCAATTTACAATCATGACAAATTTTAGATATATTAATATGACATTTTCTAAATACGCAATTTTACAATCTCATAGCTTGTTTCTCTCGAGCTAACTCTTTAGTGCAGTTATTTTTATCAACAAATTTCCATTGCCATTTCAATGTCTGCGCATAAATTAACAATGATTGGAATTTGATTCAACCGACTATTCACATTATTCACACGCCGAGCACGCAGTTAGATCATAAATAAATGTGCAGTTTAGCGCCGGAATATTTTCTACAGACTTGCTGGCGCTTTAAAATCACTTGTTGGCTATTAAAGAAAAGCAAGGCGAGAGAGAAGCAAAATACAATAATAAAACACAAATCTACAGGCCGAAAATATATTATATTGTAATATAATTTTTCGAGCGTAAATCTAATTTATCAATTTGTGTATGTGTGTGTGTGTGTGTGTGGGGCCAAAAAAAAGAGAAATAAGCCAAAGCGACGACAAGAAAAGCGCAAAATCGAATAAAAGGCAGCAAAAGGGCAAACAGAACGCAACGCAAAAAAAAGAATAAATAAAAGCGGCCGCAACATTTTGGTAGTAACATTTGCTGGCAAATCAGAGAATTGGACAGAGAATTGCAAAGGCAAAGGGAAGAAGTGTGTGTTGGAGTGTGTGTGTATGTTGCCAGTTTTGTTCTCTCTATATAAAACGTGCCGCAGGCTCTGTGGTAATTGGCAATAAATGTGTTCATGAATTTTAATGTTGGCTTCTCGCTGGTCAGCCCAGACTGCCCTCTGATCCGCCTTCGCCTCTCTCTTTTGCGTCCCTCCCTCTACTTCTAATTAGGTTACAAATCGAGGCATAACTCATAATATTATGCCAGCTGTTTCTTTTTTTTCTACCCTGCCTGGCTTAGCCTTTTAGTTGAAATTTAATATAATTTGATTTTTGGGAAGCAACGCCCAAATATTGAGATTTATTTCATTTTGAATTGTGTGTGCGAAATGCAAACATGTTTTAGCATTAAACCTAATACAATTTAGTTGGTAGTCAAATGAATACGTTTGCCGCGTAATGTAATAGGAGGAATAGAAGGAGGAGGAGTCGGAAAAGTGAAGCTAGCGAATTGGGGAGAACTCAACCACATCCGACTCGGGGAGTAACTTTTCGGTTTGATTTATCATATTCAATTACAAAAGTAGCACACGTATTAAATGGCCGCATCCTGACACCAGCCACCAAACCAGCCCAAGTCCCATGCGGCGTATGAGTAATTTAGTATGGCAAAGCTTAACCCGTAGTCGTATGGTATCTTTTTCGCCGACTGCTTCCGGCATTCTGTTTGCATTCGCATAGGCAAATGGAACGAGCCTCAGACCCAGTCTTGATTTCTCGAGTGTTTAAATAGCACGAAATGGGCAGAAAGAAGTCGTAGCAAATATGTATGCTGAAAGCTGATATCAACAACTACTTTACTGCGGCATCCACTGTCCACTCGCCGACTTCCCCTTCCTCTTCCTGTTGCCTCGCAACTTTCAACTTTTTCGGGGCATTTCGCGTGCGGCATGTGCAGCGTCAAGCAGCGGCCCAGAACGCAAACAAACTTTTACCCGAAAAGTCCAAATCGAGCGTGTGCGTCGAACATCGTCAGCTGGCAGTGTATTTGCATTGTGGCTGGAGGAGTGTGGGGAGTGGAGGGCGTGGCAGCCCCTTGCTTAGCAGCTTCTTTAACGAATTGGACAGCTGTTAGCTATTGGCCCGCTGCTTTGATGTGGCTTCGGCTCTAGAAACTTTTCATTTTTATTAAATGAACGAATGCTACGAGTAATGAGACTTTAATTAACGACTTGTGGCTTAGATGACAGTTTATTGATAGCAGCTTGGGCTAGGATGTGCTAAGAATAATAGGAAATAATTGAGTTATTTTAACATTAATACTGCATATATCATAATGATAATATAATAATGATAATATCACAGAATTTATAAAGCAATCAATTTCTGTAGGCTGAATTCTAATATTTAAAATATAAATAGCATATGTTATATATATGAATATTTAAATATTTAAATATAAAACACAGCTTCGTTATCTGTTTCATAAGAACTGCAAGGTATAAACGGATATGTTGTTGTAAGTTGCAATAAAAACGAATATAACATGAATAAAACTATTATCAGATTTTGTTTCCAATGAAAAAGCTTAGCGTTGATCTTTTTGTCAGTCAGATTAAAATGTTTCTTATATTAATTTATGTTATGTTTATGTGACTCGAATCTGAATAAAAACAATTTTAAATAAAAGCAATTTCATTTAACAAAATTTATTCGTTAAAGTCTACAAAGCAATTCTTGTAAGCCTTATATCAACGTTAAGACACTTTGAATCTCTTGCTGAAATTAAAAAGTAAATTAAGCAATGACCCTTTGAAGCTTAAAGTTTTTAATGCTAAAGGAAAGGCGATTTCTTAATGTACAATTCCATTGTCAAACAAGTTGTTTATGCCCAGCTCTGGCAGCAGCTATGCGCTGAAAGAATTGTGTGCTTAAAGTGCATAATGCAGTCAAGTTGCTTACTTTAAATGCACTTTTCAAGTTGTTGTATATAATATAATATTTGTTGTTCGGGTTTTTTTCTTTGTGGCTTATGCCACAAGTTAAATTGAGTGTGTTTGCGCTCAAAGAATGGAGTTGAAATTGAGAATATGCTGGCTGTAGTAAAAGAAAGAAGACATGAAGCAAATAAAATAAGAGAGAGAGAGAGACAGAGCGCAGAAGTTTTGAGCATACAGCAGACATAACTCAAGCATATTGTCTCCAAGAGGAAGAGAGCGAAAGAGGGAGGAGGAAGCGCTTGCAATTTTTCACTTTTACCGCAACAACTTTGCAGAAATATTACTCTGTCGACGACTGGCAGCCCTGGCAGCAATATTCTGACAACAACAAATCCGATGCGCATACAATGTGCATAAGGTGCCGACGATGAGCCGGAAACTTGACAGTTTGCTGCCTGCCATCCGGCGTAAAAATGAAAAATATGTTTCACATATAAATCCAGCGGCTTCATACACTTTCCGGCAGCAGCAAAGCTCGCGACACAAAGCAAGCCAGAGGGCGTAAACTAAAGTTAAGAAAAGCGAGTGCTTTGTAGTAGAATCCTATGAAAATTAAATTAAATAACGAAATACTAACGATTACTTGCAGTTGTGGCACATAAGCTGCAGTTTTTCTGTATTTAATTTTCACATTGTCGAGTTTTCCTGTTGGAGTTCTTTAGTTGCTAACCGCATTGTGCTGTGGCTAATTTATGCAGAGAGCGAGCTGCGCGACCACCGCAGTTTATCGCTGAGTGCACGAGTGTCCAGAGATGTGTTGACCACAAATCACCGAGGTCAAACATGGCGTATACGTAACGTATGCAACCGAAACCCAAATGTTAACATGGGTATACAAAAACAATAGCTACTGCTGCTGTTGCTGCTCCTAAAAATAACAACCACAGCAGCAACAACAATAGCAACAACTACTGCTGAGAGCAACTATGTCAACATATGACACCACGTTGATTTCAATTTGAAATGCTGTAAGAGAGAGAGAGAGTATGTGTGATTGTGGTCTTTTTTAAATGGATTAGCGCCATTGACAAAATAGAAAAAAATGAAAGTGGGTTAAAAGTTGAATTAGTTTTGACCAGTAGACAAAGTATTTAAACCCAAAAAAACCCCCTACCCTAATTGCCACTTGGCAATAAAGCGAACACAAAATAAATAACAAAGTATGCTCAACTGTGAGATACCCGCTATCCATTTTGAATAATTGCAAAGCAGTGCAGTATTAATTTAAAAAAAAGACTAACATATGACAAAGCTAATATTTGGTATATTTATAAAGTAATATATTCAAAATATACCATAGTCTACTAAAATATACCAGATTGTTAGCCAAAACAACTAAAACCTGCAGTAAAATAAAAACTATTTCTCTAATAACTTCTAGAATTGTTATGTAATCGCAAACAGGAATCATAAAGACTATAGATAATTTTGTATCTACAAAAATGCACGACTCTATCTTTATCTCTTATATGGTAAACTCTAAGATCTAGGTATTCATACAGGCTGAGAAACGAGCATGGCTAGATCGTCTCGGCTGTTGACGCTGATCAAGAATAAATATACTTTATGAGGTCGGAGATGCCTCCTTCTGCGAATTACGTACTTTTCCTGCGGGCACCAAGTTATAATACCCTTCTATGAAAATAAAAAATACTGCCACTTTAATAATACGTCAAAAACACATTTATCTATTTTTGCAGATGCTCTTAAAGTGGCTGCTGTTCAGCCTGTGCATAATGCCGGCCCTGTTCAGCAATACGAGAAGGAAATGCCCCGTCGAATGCAGTTGTAGCTTCGATGATTTGGATCGCTTTCAGGCCATTTGTACAAAAGGTAAGTGGCGCAATAACTGCGAAAAACGAAATGCTCAATGGGTGAATGGGGAGAAAATTATGCACAGAGTGAAACAGAGAAAGAGAATGAAATGGGAGAAGAGAAGCAAAATAGAGTGAAATGCAGGCCACAACGCAACTCATCGTTGTGGCATGGCCCGACACACTATCGTTAGGATAACATCATAATTACAATGCTTTTACTCGGTTTTGCAGTTAGTTCGATTTGTGCCACACACGCACCCCAAATGCTATTACTCCCCTCCTTTCCCCCCTTTTGTGTGTGTGTGTGTGTGTGATATTATTTTTTAAAGCTGCCCATTCGTTTCGCTTCTAAATGTCTGACAATTTCAATTTGTTCAACTGTCATTTGCCGTCGTCTGCTACTCACATACTATATACATATGTATATGTATTTCCATTGCAAAAATCTATAATTTCAATTTAACGCTTGTTTGGATAGCGCAAATACACAGACTCGAACACACATGCACACACACACACACCCACACAGTCTCACACATTGTAAGTCCTTTCGTATTTGCTTTAAATGCGCTGCTGATGCTTTTGTCGTTTTAATTTCACTTCCCCCAAAAAATTTCGTTTGGGCAGAATAACTGGCACGACTAAGCAATGTGAACGAGAACTGGCATTGACAGTGCCATAAGACAACAATCTGCTGCTTTCTCTCTCGTTTTCTCCATTCCATTGAATATCTCTCGCTCCCCATTCAACTTGCAGCTTATCGAGACTGAATTAGTATTAATGTTTAAGCAATTTGTTTCAATTGTTTCACATTATTTATTTAGCGTATTAAAAGTGGTTTTCAATTTAGTTTTGCATGCACAAAATTTCCAACAGAAATACATATATTTGCATTTTACAATTGTATTAAATAAGTTTAAAAAAGAAAGTAACAGATAGAGACAAGCAAGGATATAAATAAATATAAATTTAAAAAAAGTGTACAAAGAAAAAGTATTAATATTTATAGAATATAAAAGAGATCCAAAAAGAGACAATATATATGAACATTACACATTTAAAATGTATTTACTTTATTTATTTTAGGAAAGATAGAAAATGGAAAATATTAAATTTCTTTGATTTAATTTACGTAGCCGTAACAGAGAAGAAATCATTACACATTTTAAAAGTATTTAAAAGGAAATACATAAAATGTAAATATATCAAATCTAAGATAGAAGAAAAATTATACATTTATTCTCCTTATTTATTATTTTACTACTCAAGATTTAATTCAAAATAAATTCCAAATACCAAATACATCCATACAAATTCAAATCCGAGTTATAACATAATAATAATAATGCAAATTACATATCAAATATACAGTTCATAGTAAGAGAGTTGATATAAACTCCCATTTACTAGCTCTATCAACTCAACTGCTAATTTGCTTTCTGTTCGCTCTGCACGCTACCATAAATATTACAATGTGATAATATAAATTCCGAATCACATTTTGTTTTTACGTTTTCCACATAGAAACTTTTCAGGTTTTGTCCTAGTTGCTTACGTTGCTCAACTTATTTTTTTATGAAAAAAATATATATATTTTTAGACACAAAAGTACAATTGCATCTGCATAATATTTATGAGCAATGTGAACTGCGTTGCTAATGAGCAGCGTCAGCAGCATGCGATGCCGTGTTCCCCATTTTCTGTACTTCTTTCTACTTCTACTTTTTTTTTTGTCACTCTCCCCCTCTTCGGGTCCCCTGTGAAGGAATGTAACAATACTCGTAAATGCCAACAAAATTGCAAGCGCGTTAAAATATGTTACAATCAGTGTTAATGCTTTGCATTTTTTATGAATATTTCCCGCAGCGAAGCGCAGCGCAACGAGTTCAACTCGCCAACTCTCTCTGGCAACAGCACACAATGCAATGAGCACATAATAATGCAACGAGCAAATACACAGCCAAAAAATGTGCATAGTATATGCCGTATTACGTATACGTATTGTTCGCAGTGGAAATACAATAAACGCGGCGGAGACTAGGATTGCGGTTACCCCCAAAAATTGTATAGCATCTAGTACAATCGTGGGGTCAGTTGTAAAGTGCGTGCACTCGTTACTAGCTGCTGCAATTTTTGTATGAAATCCTACACTCATTTCTATATAAAGTGGTATTGTTGAAATGACCCCGACATTTGTGTGCTGTAACATTGTTTGCATACTCGTACATACAACACGAAAAAAGAAACCAGAGTTCATGCTAGTTTTGTGGTTCTGCAGTTAATGATCTTGTTGGTGGGAAGCATTGTTAACCTTTAGTTATATTGTTGGCAGCATTGCATAAATTACTATGCTGTAGGGCGGGGCTGGTTTTATAGCCAGTGTTTAACGCTTTAAAAACTGACCTCGCATTTAATTGCATTTCTTTCTCTCTACTATATACTTAATTTACAGGCGGACTAAGCTCTTTATCTGCCAATCAGCTGGATGTCGATGTGAAGGTAATCATTGTGCGTGGACCGCGTAACTCGATAACCATTGGACCGGCAATGCGTCAGTTTACGCAATTGCAAGTGCTGCGCATTACGGACTCCAATCTGCCGGCAATTGGGGCCGAGTCCTTGTGGGGTCTCAAACATCTCTGCATATTAGGTGAGTAATCAATTGTTTATGACGCTGGTACTAAAAATCGCTGTTGCGTATACGTAGCGTATTAAAATTTAGCAGCGAGCGCTGCGCGATTTCAATTTAAGCAGCTGCGCATAGTTAAAAACACCGCTCGCGACCCTGATATGCAAATAAATACAATCAAAATGAGTAAGGAGAAGGACAACCCGAATCGAAAAAAAAAAATTACATCCAACGCTGTCAAGCGTTGCGTTTGCTGTGCTGCTGTCCTGCTGTCCTGCCGTCCTGTTGCCTCGTAAAAGGGCGAAGGCAAATAAAAGTGCGCCTCGCAAAATGGTAAATGAGCGCAGCACTCGATGCGGTCGACAGGACAATATAATCTCCCCGGCAGTGGCGGGTACTGACACTTTATCGTTAAGCTTGTAACTGACAGATGGTTATAGCAGCTCACACTTATGTTAAGACTGCATTTAAAGCAACGACAGCGCTAACGCAGATAAGAGATTACAATGCTCAAATACTTCTTCGACACATTTCATAACATAGCGTATTTAATCATTCGTTGTGGCGTTCTGCGTTTTCTTACTTGTCAATAAAATTGAAATTGATGCGCCAAACAGCGAAAAGCGTCCCACAAATAAAATAAGATTGTGAGAAATCAAAAAGCAAAAGGCAGGCAACCAGGCAACGAACGCTTCGATATCGTTTGCCAAGCTTTCAACTTGTTTATGTGGATTTTATGTGCGAGTACGTTTCGCTGTTTGTCTGTCTGCTTGGTCCTTGGAAATCGCATCGGGAACGGCCCTCCAATTATTTACATGCCCCAATCTTTGTTTTTGTCGTTCTTTTTTTTATTTTTGTTTCTGTATTTCGAACGCTTTCCCCAGTTGCTTGCCAAAAGTCAAAAGTCGACATAAAACACACACACATATGCAGAAAGTTTTCTGCTGCAGTTAAAAATAGAACAAATGGCATTTCGTTTGCCCGCCATTTCTAGTATTTAAATTAATTTTTTTGCAAATGTTTTAAAATGTTTAAGTGGGCGTGGCCAGCTGCTTAACCAGCAGCAAACTCTGCAGTGCTTCCTCCTCTTGTTATACAAAAGAAAATGCTACAAGCAACAGCTAAAGTAAAATCCAAAGTCCCACATTGCTTTTAGCTAAAAATTCTACTCATGTTGTCTAGGCACCAAAAAGGGGGCGTCGTGTGTAATGTATTTTGTGCTTTATCTGTGGTAACTTTCACAGTGAATCCAACGAGCATCCAAATACTTTTGTGTGCGTGTGCTCGACCCATTTGTATTTGTTTTAAAGTTTTCCCATCCATATGTGAAGTTGCATTCGACAAGAGGCATTGGCAATGTGTTTTTATTTGCTTTACGATTTTTGCATTTATTTACACGTTACAAAAATATTTACGCAATTCGCCATTGAGGTCAACATACAAACTCAATCCATTTGCGGGGGTTATACCAAATTGAAGTCAGGCCACACACATATCACGTCATAATAACAACAATTTCCATTTCATTTTTCATACGCAAACAAAAAACTGTTGCATATTTCTGCCATGATGAAATATCCATCCATACACAATAAAATAATAACAAAAACAAAAAAATCTTTGTGTGGCCACAATGCAGATCTATCGAAGAACAACATCACAAACATCACGGAGAATAACTTTCGGGGCCAGGATAATCTATTGGAATTGGATTTATCGAAAAATAAAATACTACGCATGGCGAGCTCAACATTTCGACATCTGACGGTGAGTAAAGCAATAACAGATTTTTTAAGCAATGACTTTCTGAGAGGCAGAAATGGAGAGATAGAAGTGGAAATATGAATACAATCGCAAAATACATTTTTAGGTATTTTATTTGCAAATACATTTAGCTTTGCTTTCGAATAATTTTAAGTGCTAACGAAAACAATCTGCTAATGTCTGTCATTAACTTAGCTCAGCTTATATTTATTCTCAAAATCTATTGGATTATATGTTAATTTATTCCATCAGTAAATTTGCATGCTAATCATAGATCCATTTTACTTTCGCAATTTTTATGCGAGTTTAATATGCCACGTGCCAGAGTAAAATAGCAAGGTTATAGCAAAATATTATTGCACTTTCTTACCAAATAGTTTTGTCTTTGCGTAAAAGGAAGACAAGAGGATAGGTTGTTGTAATAAATATCCAGGAATTTTTAATAGCCGTCGCAAATAGTGTTGCCCGCATTTTTGGGGCAAACGAAAGTTCGATGTACGTGCTTGAATTTAAGTTTTGCCTTCGTTTCGGCTTCGGCTTCGTCTGCTGCTGCTGTTGGCGGAAGTGTTCAGTGCACAAAACTTTCGCAACGTTGTCTTCAATTTGCTTTCGATTTTATTTTGTGCGCTGCGTTCCCTAAACTCCCCTTGCACCCACTTTTGGCTTCCTTTGGCCAACTTGCAACTAGCTCTCAGTGCAATGTTGGAAAGTTTTCTTCTTTTTTTTTGGGGACTGCATCCGCTTGCTTTAGTCTGAGGAGCAGTAGAGTGCAGTAGAAACATGGCTATTGCCCAGATTTATGAATTATTATAGCTTTAACTATCTCTCTCCCTTGCTCTTTCTCTGGACTGGGTCAAATTGAAACATTATTAATTTGGTGCGTGGCTGTAATAAACTTTTGGCAATTGGCATAACTCTTTTGGCAGGATCTGCGACGTCTTAATTTGGCCGATAACTCAATCGTGGAGCTTGTGCAGCGCAACTTCTTCATGCTGAGCAAACTCAAGTACCTGGACTTGAGCGGAAATCCGTTGCAGGATTTACAGCCGGATGTGTTTCGCGATGTGACCGTGAGTTGTATACACATAATAATAATAAGAACAACAGAAACAACTTACGCACTTATCTCGTTCTCTTTCTATATGTAATATGGATCCTTTTCTCTGCAGGAGTTGAAAGTACTGAAATGCCGCAATTGCCAGCTGAAAAAAATCAATCCGCAATTGTACAATTTATTGCCGCATTTAAGCGAATTGGATTTGGGACGCAACGAGGTTTGTCGCCAATGCCAAAGCATCCTTTTACTCTCTTTCTCTCTGTTCCTTTGGAGACGTTTTCCAATTATTTCTCTTCCTCTTTTCGTGTGTTTTCTTTTTGTCTACCACTTTGCGTTCACTTGCAGTTCAAATTCCTTGACAAGGATGAATTTCACGATGTGAAGCATCTCACAAAAGTTTTACTCGATGGCAATCAATTGTCTGTGGTCGTCGACCAACTCTTTCGCATGCAGAAAAGTCTTAATCACTTGGGTAAGCTATTCCTCCACAAAATTATACTCAATTTAGTCTCAGAACTTTTTGTTCTCTGTTTTTTTTTTCCTTTCCATTCATTCACTCAATTGCTTGCGATTTTCTTACGGTTACGCTTTTCAGATTTATCGTACAATCGTCTGGCCAAAGTGCCGAATGATTCGTTTCTTCAGTTGACCAATCTAACATTTCTGGACCTTTCCTACAACAAATTGGTGCGCCTCGAACCGCAATCGGTGCGTAGCTTAAGCAATTTGCGAGTCTTGAATATCAGCGGCAATGTTCTGATGGACTTAAGGGAAATGCACGAGACATTTGAGGTGAGTTTATTTATATTTTTATTTAAGAAATACTTAGCTAATGAATCACATTTTCAGAAAAATTAAATATACGATTTTTGTTTTGTTATTTTATATGTACACAGAAAGGAAAAGAGTGCCTTAATCATAAATAAAATTCTGAATTAAGATTATATGATCTCAAAATTGAACCAAAAAGGCTTTTTCTAAATTTACGCAACCTTGAAATTTAAGATTATAATTTTTTTTCAAGAAATGAGAGCCCTTAAAATAGAACTAAGAAAGGAAAAAAGAAAAAATTTTGTTTTATAAGATTGAAATGTTCTAAAATAAAGATTTTCAATTGAATTAAGGTTTTAATCTTAAAAAGCAAATTTTGCATAAAAATCTTGATTTAAATTTGTTTTAACATAAAAATCTTATTTCAAGATTGTTTTTTTTTAAGATCGAAAAGAACTTAACTTAGGTTGCAATTACTTTTGAATCTAGATTTTTTCTGTGTATCAAGTAAATTTAAGATTAGTTTCTGATATACTTAATTTATTTAAATTTTATTGCAGCTTATACCAGACTTAACGCACTTGGCTGTTGCTGACATGGGCCAGTTACCCGTCGGCTTGTTGACGCCCTTTAGGCAATTGCGCTATTTGAATATCTCGGGTAATTCATTGGATAACATGGCATTGCAAGTTATCGATCCATGCCGAGAGCTGGAGGTAAGACTTGACAAATTATTGCTTAGGTATTTAGCTTATTGTTTCGACAAGATGATGTCAAAATGTCACAATGATATAAAGAACATTTCTGACTTCTGTTGTGCACATTCAATTTCCTGCTTTTTGCAACACAATTCTGCCACAATTTACATTTCAACAAATATGGTCAAAAGTGGATGGATTTATTTCTTTTTTTGTCTCCCTTGTACGTGCTTCTTGTGTGTCAGCATTGTTTTCATTGAAAACAAGCAACAATCAGTTTATGGCCATTAAGCCTTCATTTTAATTGTATTTAATGGTGTATGCACTCTTCGAAGCACATACTTCAACTATTCGGTTTGCTTGCAACAATTTCGAATTTCCAAAAATTGTGTGCAACATCTGCAGCTAATTGCCATTTGATAGGCATTCAACATGCACACACAAAAACCATTTAACATTTCTAACAATTGCATCTCTTGTTTTTTTTTCTTTTTTGCAGTATTTGGACTTGTCTCGCAATCAGTTGTATGGCATCAATGCCGATACGGCAATGCGTATACAGGGTATACGCAATGTGAGACTGGACAACAATCCGTTGATATGCGACGAGTGTCATATGGGGAAATTAATAAATGTGGTGCGACAAGTAAGTAAAACGCGTATACGCCATGTTGACATCCTTGCCACAATTTCAATTAGTTTCCAAAGCCCTAGTGATTGATGTGAAACTCAAAGAAAAGATGGGCCAGAAAAACGAGTGCATCTGTAGTGTACACATATATATTTCATTTAATTTGCTGACTTTTTTACAGCTGCAATGGAAATGGGATACGTATCCCATTTGCTTTTTGCCCAAAAGTTTGCGTGGCGCTGAAATAATTAATTTGGACATTGGCGGGCTTCACTCGTGCCTCGATTACATCAGCGACGAGGAGCAAAATGCTGCGAGCACTTCATATAATTTTCTTGAGCATGGTCAGTGCAGCGAAAATTGTTGAGAAACTGTTTTTAAATGTACTAAAATTATAATTTTTATTCCATAATTCATTTCATTTCTTTAGGTGGTCTTAATACTTTGGCTATATTGGGCGGCATCATCTTTGTGCTAATTGCCGTCATCATATTGTCACTTGTTGCCTGCTTCTCCAAGAACCGAGCACGCTACTACACGAGAGAGGATCATTTGACTGGCAGTAAGTACTGAAAGAGCATTGTAATTGCCAATTAAGTATTTTGTCAAGACATTTTCCAAGTTGCGTTTAAGCTGATGAAATCCGTTTGGGCAATGTGCCAAGTCCCAGGACAAGGCGTTGAAATGAAAAACTGTCTGTTTGCATTCCAGCCACAAACGACAAACTATTTATATGGGCTTTTACATTTGGTTTTTGTCCAGAGAGACATCTTAATATGCGGGCTCAACTTACTTTAATTTAAATTGGCGTAGATTAAACATTACAAGACGCTGTTCGAGGGCATCTTTTAGTCGAGCAATCTCCTCTTTGTCTCTTTCTTGTGAGCACGTAAATTTTTTGGTCAAATTAAAAAGAAAGAAAGAAGCAGCCGGACTTAATTAATTACAAGTACGTGCTTCATTATGTCGAGCTGGAGAATTTTACTTTATTTTTCCACGTTGTTTTCCTTCCCCGTTCCCGCCTATGTTAATTGAGGAATAAATAAATTTCCAGCTGACCTGACTATGCAGCCTCGAGGTCGACGTTAATGTTTGTGCACACATCTGCCTAACTTGGTTACCTTAGCACAAATTGGCCCAGGGGCCCCGCTGCTGGCTGCTGGCCATGTCATTCACCAGAACGCGCTCGAGGGAATCGCGACGAACGCTTTGCTCCCACGGAAAACAAAGAAAACTTCTGAATTTGCGCAATTGTAGCTTTTTTCCTTTTCACTTTCGTTTTTTTCACCAAACAATAAAATGGTCGCCAAGGCTGCTGCTGTTACTGCGAAAAAAGCGAAAAAAATATGGAAAACTTTTACCAGAGCGAGAATTCGATTCCCTCGATAAACGAACAGTGTACATAGCGAACAGAGAAACCAGAACATTTGTAGTTCAACGCTGAGGCAAAAAAGTCACACTCAAAAATTCAACCGCGTTTCGTTGCAAAATAAACAATGCCAGCGAAACACGTGACTGCCGTTCACTGACATTGGGCGTTTTAACCTTTTTCCCGGGCACTAACACGAATTTTGTACTTTTTAGGAGCTGGCTGTAAGAAAAGTAAAACTGTAAGGCAAACGTAACGCAAATATCTGAATTGTATTGATATGAGTTCAAATTGGTTACCTCCAAAAAATGACAATCGTTATGGGAAATTGTGGTAATCTGAATTGTAATTTTGCAAAATCTTTAATCTCTCTATCGATATTAATGTCATGGTTAAAAAATTATATTAATGATATTAAATTCTTAAAATAAATTTCTATTTAACTGCGGTTAATTTAGTTCTGCAAATATTTGTATTTTAAATTAAACAGCAGCAATTTTAAATCTACTAAATATAAGATATTCATTCATAAAATATCAATGCAGAAAACTTTAAAGTATCATATTAAAGCTCAATGTTCTCGTCTCTGTTTCTTGTTGTTTTCTTCTGCAGGCGATAGCAAATGTTTGGAAAAGAATTTGGAGGCAACCACAATAACAACTTTGGGCAACGGCAGCTCACCGACAACGACAACCACACTGACACTGGCCACATCGCCAGCAGCGGCAGCCGGAACAGCGACGTCTACAAACGGTCATGTGCAGAGTCCCGCCAATGGCAATACGCCAGCACACAAGACGCACGATGGAGGCAAGGAAATCAACTTTACCTTTCCCATTGACGATCGCGTTTGCACTATCGATGAACTCGTATTACCAGCATCAGCATCGGCATCAGCATCGCCAGCCATTGCTCAAGTGCATGCAACTACACATCCAAGCATGGGCAGTCTATTGTATAGCGTGGCACAGCCGAATGTGGTGGGCGGAAGCATGGGTGGAACAGCCACAGTGTTGGCCGCTGCATCGGCTGCGGCAACTGTGATTCCTCCCGGTGCACCCTCGCCGATGCCAGCACCCGCGCCCGCTGAGGCTGTGGTTGTGGTGCTGCCACCACCGCCGCCGCCACAGCTGCCGCATCAACAACACCAACATCATCATCATCATCATCCACAGCTTGCACAGCTTCCACAACATCCTCCTCAGCATCAACAGATGGGCAGCTTGGCCAGCCTGCGCGAGGTGCAGCAGCAGCTGGTGCATTTGAGCAGCACGCTCGAGCCGCTGGTCAGCGTTAACTGACCCAGGGGGCTTAGCAGCAGTTGCCGATACCGATGCGGCGGCAACAACAACAACAGCGACAGCAGCGAGTAAGTTTGCCAAGCAAACAGCAGTGAGTACGACAGCAACGTAAGCTCACACAAACACACACCGAAGTTGTGTAACAACGATAGAGACTTTGGCAAACGGAGACGTATAATTAATGACAATGCGGTCGTATGTATTAGTAAAAAGCAAGCATTGTTTTTTTCTTTAGGTGGGGTCAAATTGAAGTGAAGTAATTAGGATTTGAGTTTGCAATTAAGTTCATTTATCAGCGACGACGAATGTGCTACCAAAGTAAGCTCCTCCCACGGCATAAATAACGAAAAATAATGCGGATTTCAACTGCATCCAGTTCATCGATTATATTGGGGTAGAATATTTTTGGTATCACTACGAGGCGTCGTCATCGCATTTCTACTTCCTGAGCATACTGCCATTTTCTTGTGCATTGCGCATTCGCAGCGTATTACCAGCGTTTCATTACGTATATTTGTATTTTTATTTTGTACGACTCTGCAACTATGTGTGTGTTTATATATGAATTGTGCGTGTAAACTTGATTGCACACAATTGCAATTAAATTAAATTTATGAACGAACAAGAAAAACAAAGCGGTTAGGGCATTAAAATTTGTAAGTAAAATAAATAAACAAAAAGGAAACTACAGCACATTTTAAATGTGATAACATTTTTGTAAATAAAAAAAAAAACCAAATCTGAAAAAAACAAATATTCAAAATTAACATAAATAAAACGAAATTGTACATTTGGCAAATTGCGAATTGGAAATTGAGCAGCCGCTGTTTTGTTTAGCGATTAAAAGAAAATAATTATAAATTTAAGCATAAATTATACGAGACAAGTATAAATTAGCACATAGTTAGTTGGTTAGATTTTAAACACATCTAAATTTAAAACATTTAAGCCTAAACTTAAGGAAATAGAATGTCAAAAACAAACCAACTAATTTTAGATATTAACGAATATAAAAGAAAAACAAAAACAATCACAATTGAAACCCAACCAGAAAGCCCAAACGATAACTTTTGTTCTCTAACCTTTCACTCTTTGTATAAACTTAAGAGCATTTTGATTTCATTTTTATAACAATGGCAAATAAATAAGCAAACGAACAACTGTATTTATTTACGAGCACGAGGACTCAAACTTGTGTGTGTTCAACAAACAACAAAACCGTTTAAGCGCTAAATCAGTAATAAAGTGTGACAGTTTATGGAAATTACCAAGAAAATAAAAACAAACAGAATACCATACAATGCTCATTACTTGTTCTTTAATTTATGGTAGCTTTAATGGAGAACACAAAATCGTTTAGTCAAATCAAATGAAAATAAAAATCAAGAGAAAAAAACGTAACTACAAGAAATTGAAGCAAAACGATGGGAAGTACAAAAAGGAAAAAGGACAATGCGAATCACCGCTGCAATTTATTAAATAAAAATGCGCATTTACAGTGCGGCGGCACTTGCAACGTTTGCGGTTACTTGCAGCACGCTTCGACGTCACCGCCCCACGCTGCGGCATTGTGTGGCAGCTGAAATTATGCTTGTAGCATGTCGTGAAGCATGTGGAGCAAGCAGTTGCTCAGTTGCTGCTTTGCCTCCCCTCCCCCTGCCTTACAACATCTGCTGTTAGAGACCACAAACGGCCACCATTTTAACTCAACGCAAATGAAAATTGCTTCCGTTTCCGTTTGCGGCACACTTCCGTGGCGAATGTGGATACGGTATACGGATACGAATACGTATACGGATTTGGATTTGCTATTGTTACTGATTGCGTTGTGAACAAGATGCTCGCTGCTCGCTGCTGGCTGGCTGGGTTACTACTTTATTTTGGCTTTGATTTAGAGAGTTTTCTGCGAGAAGCAGTTTCTGACAGCCGCAAAAAACGAAAAAGAAAGAAGTACTCTCGACTCCCAAACTTCAAACATTATGTTAGGTGAAAGGCAAAAAGAAGAAGAAAGAAAACTGCAGCCATTTGTTTTGGCCAACCATGAATCTTATAGACAATTTTTTCTTTTTTTTTTTTTGTTGTTTGGAGGATGCTTTTTCCTGTACTCGAACATCGCACTTGCACTTGAGTGGCTGGAAAAACATTTGAATTTATGCATGAACATCGCACAAGGGCCACGCAATCAGTTTGCAAATGCATTCGAAATTGGCGCAGCAGATGCTCAAATGCTCCTTCGGACTTAGGAACTGACCGAGCGATGCAAATATCGAGGATGTTGCTCTAGTTTATACCACTTGAGAATGCCCATCAATATTGGTACACTTGACACACTTGACGTGCTGCAGCATAGAACAACGATGAATGTTCTCGTTCAGCTTCGATTGGCATTTGATTAACATTTGCTGTGGCAAAAACAAATTAAAAGTGCTGCACAAGCCACTTGAACGAGCAACACACTTTACAGTTTACACTTTTTTTAGTTCGATTTTATGAGGTAACATAAAATGCTTCTTTTTTACTGGTATTTGATGGAAGACGTTGCCAACTTGTATGTAGTATAAATGCCAGCTGCTCCCATCAATTGACTTGCAGCTTGAATTTCCTGTCTGTTGCTCTCATCCGGTGGCTGTTGCTTTAGTCCTTGAGCTTTGTTCAAGCCTGCCAAGCATATAAGTAGAATAATCTCCTCATTTTATTAGTTTTTTGGCTGCAACTGTTGCGGTTGCTTGTGTAAATTTAATCAGTCAGCTACCAACCTGCTCGTCTCTACATTTTTATGGACTGCATCAAATTTTGAAATTGAATTAAGTGCATTTGGCTTTCAGCTCGATTAGGTTTAGGTTTGCTTTAAGTCCTTAATTTGCGGATTGTCTGCCGGCGAGCACATCAGGCGATTAATCAAAATTATTCTCTATGCATACAGAGTTTATATTTAAGATTTAGTCAAAGTAATTAAGTTGACTCAGCCGACTGAGCCGATCAATCAGTCGTCGTCGTCTTCAGTCTGTCAGCCGGCTATTAACCCTTGCATGACAAATCGCTTTTGACATGCCGTTGCCAGAGAGCTGAGAGCATGACAGGGCAGTGCCTGCACTTCAGAGTTCCAGTGCCAGTGCGAGTTCGAGAAACAGAAGAACACTAATTGCTTTTCAAAGCATTTGCCAAAAGCGGGGGAAAACAAAGCTTTGTCAACAATTAGTATTTGCCTCGACAGCTGAAGCAGGCAAACAAAAAAATAGCCATAAGAAAATGTAAAGAAAAATGGGAAAGCAAAATGTGAAACAAATATGTGAATTTTCATGTGCGGCATCGATACATGTTGAGGGCATGTCTAAAACACGCTTTTTAGTGGCCAGCATTGCGGCTTTAACTTGCACAAAAAACGAAATCAAAAATCCCCTTTTTCCAAAGCAAAAAGAGTAATGCAAAACTGTGCCACAAATATTGTGGTGCGCTGCAGCACGTTGACAGTTCTCTCGTCGAGTGTTTGGCAAAAGGCGTGTGGAAAAGTAAAAGTGTAAAAAAAAAAGTATTGAAAGAAAATTGTGAAAAACTCTTTCTGTCTCTCTCTCTCTCTCTGTGTGGCAACTGCAGCTGCAATGTACGCTCTGTGGGAGCCACACATACACACAAACATTTTAGGCCTGCATGTCTGAGCAGGACAATTGGCCCCGACGGTTAAAAAAAAAGAGAAGAGGATTGCCCTCAAAGGCAACAGGAATGCCAGATTTCGAATTTAAACCGCAAAAGCATATTGAGCTGAATGCTTTAAAAGTTTTATTTCGTTTTTTTGTTGCAGATTTTCTGACATGCGCAAATTTACAAAATCATCTATATAAATTTGCGCCAATTTTGCAGCTAAATAGGCAGCAATATATTTCCGACGATTGCCGTCGGTAGCGTCGCCAAAATTCTGCCACCTAAAGCGGCCCCCTGGGTGTAGTCGAAAACTTTTCAAAATGCATAAATTCCCTCGTTCATGTTTTTTAAGGGGAAAAGGAGACGAAGCCCCTTTAGCAAGTTTTCTGTAGCGGTTTTTCGGTTTTGGTTTTTTTGGGTTTTATGATTCGTGTTTTTTTTTGAGGTTTTTGGCAAACAATTTGCTGGCTTCTGAACGGAAAAGTTTCAATCATTTTGCTGGCCATTGTCATTTATGTGATAAACTCGACACGTACATCATGGTTATTACTTAAGCGCTAGACTAATTTGATCGCAGCTGTTTTGAAACTTTCTTTTCTGCAACTTTTCTACAATCCCATTGGCCATAATCGCATTGCTAAAGACAATGCATAAATCTATACGGCAAAGGTAGGCCACAAAGGCATAAATATCCAATATGAGGCTATATATATTACACACACCCCCGCTCCCAAGCATTTCCCGCCGACTTTTCCTTAACGCTCTGCCGCAGACAGTGGCTTGACGGCATCATTTCCCGCTGGGCTGCCAGCAGATTTATGATGAGACAAAGTCGCGCGCGTGTGTGACTCCATTAAATGTGTTAATAGGATAATGTTACAGCGCAAATAGCAACGAAATATAACAAAAAAAAAAAAAAAACAACAACAAAATCTGAAAAAAGCAAAGCGGATATATACAAAAAAATATGCTTTGCGTTTGTTTCATATTTTTCTTTATTGTGTGCGTTGCGGCTCCCCCGCTGTTAAAATGCAAATTTAAAGTAAGGCGCACTTTAAAGCAAAGCCCGAGTGCGTAAATTGAACTTAATACACTGCTAGAAAATCAGAGCTGATTGTGAAAAACTTAATCTAAATTTACTGCTGACTAAAAATTAAGAAAAGAATTTATTTTGCAGATGAAATAACTGACTTCTTGTGAATAAAAATAATAATATAAATTGATTGAATTGAAAATACATTTTTTTCAAATCCTATAAGGTAAACAAATACAAGCTAACTATTATATCATTATACCCGCTACCCATAGGGTAGAAGGGTATTATAACTTTGTGCCGGCAGGAAATGTATGTAACAGGTAGAAGGAGGCATCTCCGACCCTATAAAGTATATATATTCTTGATCAGCATCAATAGCCGAGACGATCTAGCCATGTCCGTCTGTCCGTCTGTGTGTCTGTCCGTCCGTCCGTATGAACACCTAGATCTCAGAGACTATAAGAGATAGAGCTATAATTCGACAGCATTTGTTATGTTTGCACGCAGATCAAGTTTGTTTCAAATTTTTGCCACGCCTACTTACGCCCCCGAAAATAAAAAAAAACGAATAACAAGCGTAACTTTAGAGCTAGAGCTGCGAATTTTGGTATATACAATAATAACAATAGTATTTGTGATATCTGAAAATTTGGTTGCGATCAGATAGAAATTGTTTAAGTTATTAAAGAAATACTTTTGTATGGACAAAAACGCCTACTTACTAGGGGTCTCAGTTGCTTTGGCTGACAATCTGGTATATTGTGCCGTCTATGGTATATTTTGGATACGGTACTATGTCGATATACCAAATATACCATTTGGTATATTTTTAGTATTTTTGCAGTATATTCGGTATATTTTGAGAATAATACCGCAAAATATATTGCTTTTATTTAAAACGGGTAGCGGGTATCTCACACTCGAATACACTCGACTGTAGTTTTCTTACTTGTTTTTAAATTGTATTGCTGAGTAAAATAGAAATTGCGTCTTTTACTAGCAGAGCGTAGGGGAATTTATTTTTTAGAATTTTAATAATAAAAATTCTTTATTAATTAATTTATTTGACTCTTTTTAATATAACATAATATTATATAATTTAATATAATAATTTATAGACGACAATCGCGCAACAATCGCAGAATGTGCCCACGAAGAACTAGATAGAGTAGAAAGTGGACCCAGCAGAAGAAGAATAATATTTGATATTTTCCCATGGGAAAAATTGTACATTATAGAAACTGCATTACAAAACCTTAACAGGGGAACTCAACTTCATTCTATAAAATTTTCGGTCACAATCTGTACAAGATTACCTTGTAAAATGCTAAATGGAGCAACTGAAGTACCAGGCGAACAGAATAGAGTAGTAGGTGAGTTGATCTAGAAATGCAGCCAAAAATGCCTTGTGATTGGTCAATTTCTCATTTCCGCGTGCTCTTACATGTGGATCCTAAGAGCGGGAGAATGAGCTTGCATCTGATTGGGCAGAATTAAGCCAAGTGGCTTAAGTGATTTTGACCACAGCCCCCTACTAGTCACTTCAGTTGGCCTAGTAGAGAATATGATATTAGAATAATTCTGTGCTGGGCGGCCATAATAAATTAGTAAGTCGCAAGGTTTTCGGCTCTTTGGTAATAATATTCTAATCAATTTTAGTGTATTTGCTCATAACTCAATACGTATTTTCAGCAGCCTTCAAAAGCTTATTAAAAATGAAAGCAAAATTAAAATTTCAGCAGCGCTTTTTCGTGAAGTGTATGACAAATGGCGGCACACAAAACGTTACCCAAATACAGACGCAATACGCTTACTTACAACAGCTCCCACATATACACACACACTTACATGAAGGTAACCAGAGGACAAACCTAAACACGTGCTGGGGGAGGCAAATAGAGTAAGGACTCGATGTTGCATACATACATATATAGAACATATAGTAGTATAACATAACAGACGAACGAACTTAAGCACGCAGCTTTGTGTATTGAACATGTCATCGGCAAAATTGTGTCAAAAACTCACCGCAAATACCGAAAGCGTATGACGAGAGAGATGGTGAGGGATAGTGACAGGGAGAGGGAGAGGGGGAATCGCCTCACCTTGCAGCTATTGTTGTGCATCAGGCATTTTCAAAATATTTTTCAACTACGGCCCAGGCAATATGCAACGTACAACATACAACGTGCAACGTGCAACATGGCCCGCCACTTTCCACGTTCGACCAAACCTACCTTCATCTAGCTGACTGCCAGCCTGGGCTATACATCAATTTAACAAGCAGGCATGCACATGGGAAATTAGCTAGCAATAACGGTATTTTCGGGTATGCTGCGACAAAACTGTGCTTTCAACAGACACACACACATGCAACACATTTGCAGCATGGCATCAACAACTTTGCGGTGTTCTATCCACAAATTGTTGCACATTCTACTATCAGTAACAAGTCCTTTGGCTTTGTCGCTACTACATTTGGTTGTTGTTGTTGTTGTTATTGTCGCTGCATCTTCTTCTTATTCTCTTTGGCCTTTAAGCTATATTTATGCAGTTTGGCGAAAAATATTTATCAAGTGTGCCAAATACGGGAATGCGTTAAAACATGCTCGTAAATTCAGTCGTAAATATCCTAAAGACTCGACTTTCTATGCAGACAATAGCTGATGGCCCCAAGTCAAGGGGCCAAAATGCATATGTTGAGCAACCTTTGCTAAAGTGTCAATATGGCGAATTAAAGTATAAACAATAACAAGCAAGTTGCCAATAATTTAAGCAGCATGAAAAGCTGCCAACGAGGGAGTTTCAATATTAAGAATAATAAACATTGTACTTTAGAATATACCATGAACGATAAATGGCACCATTAAAGTATTCCCTGTTGCTCACAAATTTAAATATATAGTTTCTTAAATGCTCGTAACTTTTGTGATTCTACAGATAATAAAAACAGCATAAGATTTTATGACAATAAAATAATTTACATGTTGTTTAAACGATAGTAGTTGAAGAATGATTGAAGCAATTTAAAATAACCAATTTTTCATGTTTTACTTAAAACTTTAAGTTTACTAAACACTTGAATCGAATATTCGACCATATATCAACCCACAGCTGAACATAATGCAATAAATATAAAGTATAAATCAAATAAATGTAACTTGGCTTAACTAAGTGTTCGCAATGAAATGAAATGACCACAGAGAGACAGCAGTCAGTCTCCTAATACCCTTAACCACAACGCTTTCGGGGCGCATTGGCAAATGCAATTGAATTTGATTTGATTTGAAAACGAGTGAGAGAGTAGGAGTAGATGTTGGAGAGCCAACACAGTCAACAGCTCGACAGCAATCGCCACAGCCGCAGTGGCAGCCACAACAGTAACAGCAACAACATATGGCACAGGCGGGCAAAGGGAAGTGCTTTTGCCTTTACCTTACGCATCAATGCAAATGTCAAAGCAATCATTGCATGACCATGACGTCGCCAACGACAGCAGCAGAAGCAGGAGGAGGAGTGTCCAGGGTTGGAGTAGTTACGTCAGACACCATGTGCAATTGAATGGCGTCAACACAAGGCCCACCAAGCGAAAGCCAAGCCAAAGCTAAATCCAAAGCCAAAGCCAAAGCCAAATACGTAGCCATGGTCCCTCACATAAGAGAGAGAGCACCTATAATCGCACCTTGAGGCACGCAAAGTTACACGGAGTATGTGTGTGTATTTGTAGATATGTATATAAAGAGATTTGTTCACTCACGATTAGTTGACGCTGGCGCACACAGTTTCCGCGCCATTTGCTGTCACTTCGCCAGTTTGCACATCGTCAGGCACACGAAGATGACGTCGCCATCGACTCGCCATCGACGACATCGACGTCGCCTGCCAAGTTCGCTCATGCAGCACTTGAGCAGAGTATTTTTTTTTTTTCTTTCGTTCTCTTTCTCTTTATGTTTTGGGGACAACTCAGGATCTTAGTTCTTCCTTTTGCTAATGGTAACTGGAAATGGAAGCGACTGTGGCAACGACGACAACGTTGATTGCCGTTTGTTGCTGTTGCTGTCGGTCTTGTGCCCCAATCTTTTTATTATTGTTGTTGCTGCTGTTGTTGCCACTGTTGACATTTGCGTTGGCGCCAATGTTGCCAATTCTATTTGCCTTTTTTTGTTTTTTTTTGTTGTTCTCTCACTGCAATTTTACGTGCTGTTGGCCATGATAATCGTAATACTATTGACAATGTTGATGTTCAATTTGCCCAACTGGCCTATAAATTTTCAGCTACTTGGCCGCACGTGTCAAAAGCAGCTGCTACAATTTCGGCTCAACTGGCCCCTCGTTTATCAACTTAACTTAACTTAACCATGAGCTAAGGTCCAATGCCAATTGGCTTCCAATGGCTGCATCTACTTGAGTGCCATCCATACAACCACCAAAAACAAAAAACCAATGCTGCTATTGTTTGTTGTCCTTCTGGAGTCAGCCAAACATCAATTGCACTTGAGCTTACGCAAACTGACCCTCCAACTGGTGGAGGCCTGTGCCGCGCCAGAACCATTGCCAAATCATGCCAATCACTCTGATTGCCCAATGCAATTTGGCTTTAGCTTTTGTCTTGCATCTGGCAATTGAATTGCCCGAAATTAGCTTCAGCATGTGGCAGCATTCAATCTACTTCCATTGAATGCGATGGCCTCAGCTAATCTTCACTTTCGGCGAGACATTTTTCAATGGGTAATGCATCTAAGTGACACTAATGAGAATTGCTTTAATTGATTTCTTTAAATTTGACAACATTATTTTAATTTCTCTTTTTGAGTGATTTATTTACAGTTTATATTATATTTAAAGTCATCCAGAACCTAAAAATTTAAAGTTCATTAAAAGTTATTAAAATAAAAGTAATGTAATGAGAACTTCCTAAATTGGTTTTTATAGATTATTGGTCGGCATTGAATAATATTTTTAAATAGTTCATCATTCTCTATTTCTCTTGTATTATAGTTATTAAATTATTTCAATTTCACTCACTTAAAATTTTCATTATGAATTTACAATATTTAAAGTCACATAAAAGAAACCAAACATGGAAGAAATTGGAAGGTAATATGTATAAATGCTGATTATAGAAAATTTATGTTAAATGATTGAATTTGTTCATACAAAAACGTTCAATAATAATTTCTCCACTATGTACTTTTAACTTAAATTAAATTTAAATGTATTGAATTGCAAATTTTAGGAATAACTATGTTTGGTGATGATGAAATAAAAGAAAACTGTATTAATCACAGAAAAATTATATGACTCTTAATATTATATCAAATGCAAGCTATAATTTTGAACACTCTTTCTTTAAATTTTCTTAAGTATTTATAAAATGATGAATTTACATTTTATTTTTTTTCTTCCTTGTTAATCGCTTTATTTATTTTTTAATTATTATTTAAAGTTTAAGCTTAAGGCTTTTGCAGCTGGCTCTACAGTAATAAAACCTACATTTCTCATAGCAATCGTTTCTCTCTCACTCAACGTCACCAAGGTAAGCGATTGCAAACAATACCAACTATTTCTTAAAGCCTCTCTGCTTCATTGTTCCCAACCCGCAATTGCCTTTTGTTTTTTGTTTTTCGTGAAAATCTGCTCAGCGGTTACAGGGTATTTCATACTCCCAGCACGAACACTTTTCGTTGTCTCACTTTTCGAGAGGAGGGAGTTAAGGAAGTGGAATTGCCAAGTTGCACAATTGCGCGCAAATAATTGAAGTTGGCTTCGCTGTTGTTGCTGCTGCTGCTGCTGTTGTCGTGGTCTTTGTTGTTCTTGCCGCTTTGTGGTTGTCCTCGACGGCATGTGGCTTTAGATTGTAGCCTAAAAGTGTGTGTGTGTGTGTATGTGTGTGCGCTGTTCTCTGGAGTACTAAAGCACTAGTTGGTCTGGCCAAAAGCACTTCGACTGGGACTTATTGTTGCTGCGGTCTGTGGGCGCTTGGTTCTAAAACTTGATTGATTTCGAGTGCGCTTTAAATTCACATAGCCAAGCGCCTTAATGCAGAGAGAGTAGCAGAATTATTTTGAAATGTGTGTACTTATAAATGAAGAGCTCGCAATTGTCTATTACCTCGAATGTAATTCCCACAATTCTTAGCATATTCGACTCGACTCGACTAGCTGGCCAAAACATGATAATATCTACATCGCCATACTTTGCTCCAATTATATACCAACTAAAACATTTAAAGGAGGCCTGGGCGTAGCCATGCCCACACACACACAGACAGACACACACAGAGTATGTAAGTGCAAAAGTTTTTCTATTATTAAGAGCATCGCCTCATTGTGGGTTTTGTTGGACCCCACGGACTGCCCTCCACTCAGCTACATGCTAATGCTACGTGTCGACACACACACACACACGCCCACTCACACACACACACTCTATTACATATAGAACCACACAATAAAGCAAAATATATGTTGCACAACTTTGTTCATATTTTTAGTGTCAGGAGTACAATAATTACGTTCATTGACTTTGCTAAGTAGCCAACTTTGTGTTAATGTCATTTAGTTGTGAAAGCGAGCGACAGTGTGGCCAGACTTTCGGCATATTTTCTGCATATTTACATAATTGAATGTGCGCCTCAAATATGTGTCCTCCACATATTATATTATATATATAAAGTTGTTTAGACAATTTCTTTGGTTTTAGATTGTCGAATTAAATTAAAGTATTTTGGGTGCCATAAAGTAATTTTAAATATGTATAATAATAATGATTACTTACATAATAATTTTGTAATTTAAAGAGAAGTTTATTTCCTTAATTGGCTTTGTTCTCTAAAAATAGAACTATTTTATATTTAGGTTCTCAAGGAAGAGGACTTCCTCACCGACATTAAAAATATTAAGAGTCTGCTAGTCTTTATTTCTATTGAATAACTTGCTAATTGGCAACTCATTCATTCAACATTAGTCTCATTTAATTGCTCTTTACAAAATATATGTAAATGCTGGACATTTGCTAACAATTCAATTGGCTAGAATTGTAAAATCCCTAATATCGTCTATTCTCTCTGCCTTTTTGATTTTCTCCACTCATTTATTGACGCCACACTCATTCATTAAATTAAAACAAAAGTCTTAAAAGTATCTTTTACGCACTTGCATGCATTCATGACGCTCGCTAACAATTGAATTAGTGGAAATTATGAAACAACTACATGCTATCTATTTCGCTTCCTCTGGCTTTTTATAGCTGAACGTAATAATTGTTTCCAATGCGTCACACAAACAATTACAAAAGCAAACAAAAGTGCAAACAAATAAGGAACAAAAAAAAAGCAGAGTCAAAACAAGGCAACAATTGCACGCACGCTCTATTGATTTTGTTCGTTATTTCTGCATTGCTAATACGCCATGTGGTACGTTTATTTTATTATTTAATGGGAAAACATCGACTTTTTTTTGTTCTGCTGTTGTAGGCGGCCAGCCACTGTGGCCAATGTCAATATCAAAGGCAAAGCCATTGGGGAGAAGCCCTACAAAAAAAGAAATGTACCAATGCCTGCAAATTGTTTAGATTCTAGAATAAATGCAACACTAGACCTGTGTTCGCGAGCTAATTGAATTTGCTGAGCTCGTGCAATGCCAGGTATAAATGACGGATTGCCGTTAACCGCTAATTGAAAACGACGCGAACAACGCAACGCGGCGTAGTTCAAATTTTTCTTAGAAAAAAACTAAAACTGAAAACAAGAGAAAAAGTTCGGCGAGCGCGAAGCGTTTTTTTTAATTTAACGGAATATTTTTAAACGAATTTTTTGAAAACAATTTAAAGACAAAGACAAAAAAGAATTCGATTGCAAAATGGTGGTCAACTTCAAGGTGTTTAAAAAATGTTCGCCGAACAACATGATCACGCTGTACATGAATCGGCGTGAATTCGTGGATTCGGTGACCCAAGTAGAGCCTATTGGTAGGTGTTCTTGAATGTGGAATATGAATTGAAAAATTGGATCGGGAGTTAAGAAAACAGAGTTTAGGATGGTGGAAAAATACACTGAAAATTGTTATTGATAGATATAAATTATTAGCAATTTAATCGTTAACTTGAGGAAAGAAAGTTATACTTGAAGTAATAACATTGGTACAAATTATTCTGAAGTTAATAATTAACTTGAAGAAAGAAAAAATTTGAATGAAAATAATGAAAATTGTATTATTTTAATATTAAAAGTTTTATTGCAAAAATCTTTAAATATCAGAATATTTCACAATTTAGTTTGTTTTGAACCCAATTATCAATGCGATAATAGTAAATAAGTATTTTGCAATAAAGCTGTTCTAAAGCTACCAAACTTAATTATCAAACTGAAAAATTTCTTTTATGCAAATAAATCTATTCATAAATTGCGACAGTAATTGAACGAAAAGTATAAAGCAACATTTCTTTTGGTTGAACATTGAGCTTACTGTATTAGAAATCATTAGCTAATCATTACTGCCGAAGCAAATCAAAGTCGCTGCTAACAACGATATGGAATAGATTAAGGAACTCTGTACGACTTGGTTAATCGGCTCATGGAGCAAGACTTTAATTAAATTAGGGCTTAATTTATGCAGAGCAAAACATAGAGAGAGTACAAGGCAGTTACAACAGCCACAAATCTGCTTATTAGTTACGTGTTAATTGGCCAAGTCTGGAATATGGCCAAGACACGTGTCTTGGCCACTGGACACTGCAATTGTGATTGCGGCACAGCCACCAAATGGGATAGTTGAGTCCAATTAATTTTGCGGGCTATTTGCAGATGGCATCATTGTGCTGGACGATGAATACGTGCGGCAGAACCGCAAGATTTTCGTGCAACTCGTGTGCAACTTTCGGTATGGCCGCGAGGATGACGAAATGATTGGACTGCGCTTCCAGAAGGAGCTGACGCTCGCCTCGCAACAGGTTTGTCCGCCCGTCAAGCAGGACATTCAGCTGACGAAAATGCAGGAACGTTTGCTGAAGAAACTCGGCTCGAACGCTTTCCCATTTGTGATGCAAATGCCAACGAGCTCGCCCGCTTCGGTGGTGTTGCAGCAGAAGGCCAGCGATGAGAGTCAACCATGCGGTGTGCAATACTTTGTGAAAATCTTCACCGGCGACAGCGATTGCGATCGTTCGCATCGTCGCAGCACCATCAATTTGGGCATACGCAAAGTACAGTATGCACCCACTAAGCAGGGCTTGCAGCCATGCACAGTGGTGCGCAAGGACTTCTTGTTGTCGCCCGGCGAACTCGAGCTGGAGGTGACACTCGACAAGCAGCTGTATCATCATGGTGAGAAGATATCGGTCAACATTTGTGTGCGCAACAACTCGAACAAGGTGGTTAAGAAGATCAAGGCAATGGTACAGCAGGGCGTCGATGTGGTGCTCTTCCAGAATGGACAATTTCGCAATACGATTGCCTTCATGGAAACGAGCGAGGGTTGCCCCTTGAACCCAGGCTCCAGTCTGCAGAAGGTAATGTACTTGGTGCCCACATTGGTGGCCAACTGTGATCGTGCTGGCATCGCTGTGGAGGGTGACATTAAGCGCAAGGAGACAGCATTGGCTTCCACAACACTGTAAGTTTGCTTGAGACTCAAGAGATTCAGAATAGTATTTAATACTGATGAACATTTTGCAGTATTGCCAGTCAGGATGCTCGCGATGCCTTTGGCATTATTGTTTCGTACGCGGTGAAGGTGAAACTCTTTTTGGGCGCTTTGGGTGGCGAATTGTGCGCCGAGTTGCCCTTCATACTCATGCATCCCAAGGTGAGTTTGCACACTTCTTAAACACTGCAACTCGTTTAAATATTATTCTATTTGCAGCCCAGCCGCAAGGCTCAACTGGAGGCTGAGGGTTCCGTGGAAGCTTAAGCAATTTGTTTACCTCAATACAGAGTGCATAATAATATATACATATATATTTATACGAAACAAATCTTAATCAAAGTGTTTACAAAACAAAAACAAGAAACCAAAGCTGATGTTGCTGAATTGTTCTGAACTGCAGTCGTCGTACTTTTCTTATAACAAATCTATTTCAAACTATATTAAATTATGTGTGTATGTGTATTATAAACGCTAAACAATTTATCTAAAATTAAAAAAAAAAAGACAACGCTATCATGGGAATCATTTTGCTTTGAAATAATTATAAAGTTCCCGCAAATCAGACTCTACAAGCTGTATTCATTAATGCAACTAGCAGCACCACAAGATTCGATCTACCGCCCAAGATTATGCATTTATTCAAGTGCATTTGTGGCAACCGAATGTTGCATGTTGCATTTAATATGCCCCACCACATGAGGCAGGCAAAATCAATATGTTATATGCTAATCGCAACGTTTACTTTTGTGGCTTATTAATTTCAATTAATTCCAGGCCCAGAGCAAATAGCTTCAGTGTCTGCCAGAATTAATATTCGTGCTAGGCAACAGCATAACGCATTACGTATACGTAATGAACTGCATAGCTGGGCGTGTTGTTTAAATGTGGCCGAAACATTCTTGAATTTAATTTGAATATTCTCCAATGCCACCAAACATTATATCTCCTCGATGGATAGTAATTAATAATGAAGCTTCGATTTGATGAGGAATTTAAATCGAATAGTCAATCAACATATTCGACACTAATTAATTTTTTGATAAACTGCTGTAAAGTACTTCAAGTTTTCGTCGTAATTATAATTAACTATTTTTAAGTGCTTATAAACGCCAAACACCAGACGTTTATCAGTTTAGATTATGGTTATCTTTGTCAGACGCCCTCACGAACTGGAAGTGATTATCTACGTGGAAACAGTAGTTAAGACACAAGGAAAAAATTATTAGTCCCACTTATATTATACGCTTTAGCCAGACGAAGAATGCAAGTGTATTTGAGATAAAGTTTGAATAGTTAATATTCGACTATTAACAGTGAACAAATTATTATCAGTTTATTGGCATTGATAAAGTTATTTATAAATCGCAATGGCCTTGCTGATCATTTTATTGAATTAAAGATGCTTTTCTTGATGGTGATAAATATGTAAAACTCGCTTATCTAAATCAAAATAGAAATAGAAGTGATTTAATCTGATTATTGTCAGAAGGAAATTAACTTTGATTTTTTTAATTGCAATAATTCAATGCAACATTGCCTTGCTAACTAACTTTCCTTTAATAAATGCTTACTTCTGCCAAAATTTAGCAATGAAATTAATACATTTTTCCGCTAAATCATACTTTAAATACCAGTTGAAATTGAATGCAATATGTATGTACTATGTACTTTTCAATGCTCAATAATCGCTTTAAAATGATAAGCTAGTTAAACCCTAGAATGCTATCAGCATACTCTAGCTGTATTGAGTGCATTGTGCATATATGTATGTATACAAATGTATATGGGTTAGTGAAACGAAGCTATATAGCTTTTGATAACCATGCAATATTGATAATTATGTATACGACCAGTTTGGCGTTCCAAATGATTGAGAAGAAAAAACAAAGCAAAACAAAGCAAAAGGGAAAAATCGCTTGGCGATTGAGCAACGATTATCGTATTGGAAAAGAATAAAATCCGCAGCGATTAAGGCATAATGGGTTAGTTACAGTCTAGAACAGTCAACGGAACGGTCGCAAAATGTGCTGCGATTGCTGTGGAGTGACCCAGCAGAAGGTCTGGGTCTTTGGCATTGGTACGATTTTCGCAATATCCGGTCTATTGTTTGTCATCTGGTGGCCCGGTTTCATAGACAACATGATAATGGAGGTGTGTAATTTAAATGTTATATACTTTTGATTATGAAACACTGTGATTATTACTGGTGCAGAGCTTGCCGTTAACGCCCACTTCGAAAACCTATGACAAATGGATTGAGCTGCCAATACCCGTGTATATGCGAATGTATCTCTGGAACTGGACAAATGCCGAAGATGTCAAACTAAATGGAGCTAAACCCAATTTCAAGCAGTGCGGACCATATGTTTACAGAGAGGCACGGACGAAAATGGATCTGGAATTTAATGAGAATAAAACTGTGACTTTTAAGCAACGTCGCATTTGGTACTGGGAGGAAGAACTCTCAGGTGGCAAACAAGACGATATGCTTACGCTGCCACATCTGCCCTCGATTGTAAGTAATTAAATACTTTTTATATACCACAGGGTAGTGGGGTATTATAACTGTGAGCCTCAACAACCGAGAAGACATAGTTACGTTTGTCTGTCCATCTGTTCGTCTAACTGTCCGTCAGTCCGTATAAAACACTGGCTCTGGAAGGCTATAAAATATAGAAATATTTCATCAAAATCATTTATATTTTCTACCTCGGTATATTGTAGTATTTTTGGTATATTTAATCAGTATATTTATAGAAAAGTACCGCATTGTTTTCTTTTTATTGACAATAAAAATATACCGTACGAATATACCAATAATATACCAAAATATACCAAAAATGGTATTTCAAAGTATAGCACTCTCGACGGTAGCTTTCTTACTTGTTATATTTAATATTAAGCAATTCACTTTCTTTTAGGCTGCCTCAATTAGCATGCGCAACAGTCCCAAGTTGATCAAGATGTTTTTTAACGCAGCACTAAACGAAAATGGCGGTGCACTCTATGTTACACACACGGCCAATGAATGGCTTTTCGAGGGCTTCTACGATGAGTTTCTGCACTATGCCATGAGCTTGAATAATCCGCTTGCACCGCCCATTGAAACGGACCAATTCGCTTGGTTTCTCAATCGTAATGAATCGAAGGAATTTGAAGGCGTATTCACCATACATTCGGGGGTAGGAGATCTTAAGGAAATGGGTGAAATTAAGTTCTGGAATGGTAAAAATCATACGGGATTTTATGATGGTGAATGTGGCCGCCTCAATGGCAGCACCTCGGATCTGTTTGTGCCCAATGAGCCAAAGGAGAAGCCGTTGACCATTTATATCACCGACACCTGTCGCATTATCAATTTGGAATTTTCGGGCGAGAGCTATGAGATTGAGGGCATACAGGGTTGGAAATATGAGATTACACCGCATACCTTTGACAATGGGCAGCGCAACGGGGACATGAAGTGTTATTGCTCTGCGGAGAAACAGGCGGCCAACAATTGCCCCGCCTCGGGTGCCACAGATCTCGGTCCTTGTGCTGATGATGTGCCAATGTATTTGTCGGCGGACCATTTCATGTATGCTGATGAGAGTTATGCCAACACAATCACTGGCACCGAGCCCAACTATGAACGTGACAATTTCTTCATCATCATGGAACGGAAATTGGGCGTGCCGCTGCAAGTGAATGCCGCCGTTATGATCTCATTGTTCATTGAGGAGGACACGGACATTGAGTGAGTTAATGTCACACTTTAAAGCAAACAAACTCAGACATAAGCAATTTTGTTCTCTTGATACTTGTAGCATACTGAAAGGATTGCCCAGCTTTTATGCTCCGCTTTTCTCCTCCACAAGTCAAGCTGTCATCAACAAGGAGCTGGCCTCCGAGCTAAAGGTCCGATTTTTTCTACTTCTACTTCTATGTTTGCAGTCTATTTATTAGATTTATACACCTTCTTTTTATAGCTTGTACTGAATCTGCCTGCAATTGGACGTTGGACTGGAGTGGGATTCCTTTGCGTGGGCTGCATCCTCATCATTGTGGGCATTGTGCTCACAATCAAGCGCAAATGGCGTGGCCAGGCGGCAGCTGATAGAGCGGCGCTTATCAACAAGGACTTGGGTTCGACAAGCAACACTCCAGATTAATGCTATCAGTAAGATAGTTGGTATTCATATTAGAGACTATTCTAGTGAAATACTTTTCATATTGTGATTATGTTTTTTTTTCGTTGATTTAAAATAAATATAACTAAATTTAGTATTCTAATGTGGCATTTTAATTTAATTTAAAAGTGAAAAATACTTATTTAAGTATTTCCTTATTTAGCTAACAATTTAGAGTGTAGCTAGACCTGCAGTGGTGTAACACAATTGGGAATCTGTGATCTTTTTCATTATAATTTTTTTTATATATTGATATATATAAAGACGCTACCGGTACAGCTACGGACCTCCACTGGTCTATGCTTTGCCCCGTACAGGGGCAGCCGGTTCCACCTACCTACCTATATATAAAGAGGTAAATTGATCTAGAGCAAGAGTATGTTAAGTAAGTATCAACAATATTATAGTTAAATAGTCAGCTAGTGAAATAGCTAGAAATTATTTTGTTTTGTGGCTTTCTCTATGTTTTCTTGATGTCATTGTATATGGTGTTTAATTTATAGTTAGCTGCCTTGTTGTTAATAGCAGTATACTAATTTAATAATGACGAAATTCACTTAACATAAAAGAAGAGAAATCAACAGCAGAAAGACACATTTCCTGTTAGCACCTAAATGTATGCAATACTGAATTGCACCTTCACAAGACCTTGAAATTTGTTTATATTTATGTGCTATAAATAGTTCCACTTTAACAATTTTAATACGGCTACTTTATCTCACACTTTTACTACCCTACTTATTAGCTTGAACTTTGAAGTACCTAAGATCATGGGGGTATTTGCTTTTGTATAGAGTTTGATATATCATATACAGAAATACATAATAGAAATTTATAATTTGTAAGACGACAAATAGATGCCGGATATGGTGTAAATAAAATGATGTATAATCAACTAATCAAATGTGCTTTAAACCAATTTGCGAAGAGTTTAAATTCTTTTCTCTTTTTTTCATATTTTAGTTGCTTTATTAATCCTAATCTCTTTGTGTACAAAAAAGCACGGTCTTATCCGTCTCAAGGTTATTGCAGATAATGTGCAGCAACATACTTAAAATGAACGAGATTAAGAATAATAATGGGTGATTTTTAAAACTGCGCATTGACCCCTTATTTTAACCGATACCAAGTAAATGGGAAATCACATCAGTCTGCCCATTAATTGATTATTGACATGAAACTAAAATTCTGACCAATATTTCAACTATTAATAAAACTACCGCAACTAATCTAATCAATCAACAACTATAATTGCTTATTATTTTTGTTTTTGATTGCATTTGACTATCAACGTAAAAGCGATTAACCCATTGTCAATCGAAATAAAAGTGCTAGAATTATAATCTTATCATATGCGTTCGCAATGTTTAAAGATCTCAATCTCTGTATAAAATAAAGCCCAAGGCTCAGTTGAGTCAACAGTCGCCATTGTGCTGCCAAAATGTGTTGTAATTGCTGCAGTGTGCGCCAACAAAAAATCTGGGTCTTTGGCCTAGCCGGTCTATTGTTAGCACTCGGCATAGTGCTACTCTCCGCCTGGCCGACCATCTTTCGGCAATGGATGCAGAGTATTTTGCCACTGGCACCCAATTCGTTTATGTACAAAAATTGGATAACCACACCAACGCCAATCTACACTAGTTTCTATTTGTTCAACTGGACGAATCCGGAGGATTTGAACAATCCGAATGTAAAACCGAATTTCGAACAAATTGGACCATATACGTTCAGTGATTATAAAGTGAAAGAGGATTTGGTGTGGCAGCGGCCAAATGTTACCTATTATGGTACGCGGACATTTCACTTTTTGCCCGAGCTGTCGCAGGGTAAATTAAACGATGTCATCATTACGCCAGCTTTTGCCACGCTGGTGAGTAAGAAGTGAATAAGCTAAAAGAAAACAAGAGAAAAAGTCGAGTGAGCTCGAATGTGAGTTACCCGCTTCCTATTAACAATAAAAGCGAAACAGTGCGGTATTATTCCTAAAGTATACAAAATTATTATACCATAAAAATACTGAAAATATACTGATGGCCGAAAAAATGTTTTTTGGTATATCGAGTACAATATATACTGCTTCCCATTTTGAATAAAAGCAAAACAGTGCGGTATTATTCCTAAAGTATACCAAATTATTATACCATAAAAATACTGAAAATATACCGATGGCCGAAAAAATATAAAACTAAGCAGAAGGATATTTTTGGTATATCGAGTACAAAATATACCGCTTCCCATTTTGAATAAAAGCAAAACAGTGCGGTATTATTAATCAAATTTTCCAAATTAGTATACCGAAAAAAATACCTAATTATACCAAAAGCTATTTTTGGAACATCGAGTACATCCAGATTGTTAGCCAAAGCAACTAAGACCCCACTGCAATAGGCATCTTTCACCATATGAAAGTATTTTTTAAAAAGCTTCGACAACTTTTATCCGATCACAAATTCTGCAGTTATTATTGACTGTACCAAAAATCGCGACTCTTTTTTCAAAAGCTAATTTGATCAAGAATATATATTCTTTATGGAATCGGAGGTGACTCATTCTGCCCTTAAAATACATTTCCTATGGGTAGCGGGTATAAAGAAAAAAGAATCGACAAAATAAACTGTTATCCTTTTGCAGACCGCCGCTCGTTATGTGCGCCAATATCGTCGACCTTTTCGCAAGATTATTAATTTTATGCTAAATCGCGAGGGGGGGCAGCATTTATATGAAGCACACGGCCGGCGAATGGATGTTCGATGGCTTCTACGATACGTTGTTTGAGTTTGCGCACAAATTGCATTCACCTTTGATACCGCTGCCGAGCGATCACTTTGGCTGGTTCTATCAGCGCAACAACTCGAAGACCGCTGAGGGTAATTTCACAATACACACAGGCCACGGAGATCTGCATCAGATGGGCGAGCTGCAGATGTGGAATGGCAGCGCACACACAGGTTACTACAGCGGCGAGTGTGGCAAAGTCAATGGCAGCACGGGCGAGTTGTGGGCACAACAGCGGCGATATGATGAAACGATTTCCATATTTCTGTCCGATGCATCACGTTTTATCAATATGTTCACCGTGTCAAATGTGACGATGCATGGCATCGATGCCTGGCGGTATGAGACGACCGAGCTAAGCTTTGACAACGGTCAACTGAGTCCAGATACCAAATGTTTTTGTGTCGCCAATCGTCCGTGTCCTCAGAATGGTGTACTCGATTTTTCGCCAGCTGCCTATCATGGTCCCATTTACATGTCACATCCGCATTTCTACATGACCGACGCATCCTATAGAGAGAATACAACTGGCCTGCGGCCGGATGCCGTCGGGCATGGCATGCATGTGATAATGGAACCAACTCTCGCCGTGCCCATGAGTCTCAAAGGACAAGTTATGCTCAGTGTGCTGGTTAATCGAGACGAGGAAATCGAGTGAGTTGTCAATACTTGGCTTTGCGGGCCTTTCTTGTTAACTCTTCAAATTCTTTTCATAGCTTACTTAAGCATGTTGCTTTCGATCATTATGCGCCACTTTTTGTAATACAAATCAAAGCCGAGTTAGATGATCGTTTGCTCAGTTTGCTAAAGGTTAGTTACAGACAATTCTATAAAGTGCAATTTTAATTTTATTACTTGTTTACAGCTCGCATTGAATGCGGCCCAAATTGGGCAATTTGTTGGTCTTGGTTTGGTTTTAATTGCCCTCGCAATGCTAATTGTGGGCGTGATCGTGACCAAGAAACATAAATGGCATAATGAATGGCGAATGACAACAAGCGATAAAGTGAGTGTACTCCCAGAAGTGAGAGAGAGTAGTAATACCCCCAGCAATCAATGATTGAACGTCAAGTGTTGTGCCATTGATAACGTAAATGTTATTGTTATATTTTTGGATGTTAAGTTTATCTGAAGTGCGCGGCCATAAAGTAGCAAATTCCTTTGACACCGTGACGCAAAGTATAGAAATTTGTTGTTATGTGGTTTGGCGTGCTGCTGCTATTTACTGTTGACTGGATTATCCAATTTGGGCTGCAGGTGTTGCGATTTGCCCGCAGCTGCGCTCTCGTCTAGAATTACACAAAATTATGGCCTCTCAGATATGCTAAATTTATTAATATGTTAATAATTGTTATTGCTCCTTTTTTGCTCTTTTGTTGTGCCTGTTTGTGTGTGCAACACAACAACAACATCAACAACAACAAAAACCTTGAGCACGTAAGCTGCATACTTTACGGCGTACGAACTCTTTCACCTACACACACACACACACACACACACACACACACACACACACACACACACTCACCCAGCTAACCAAATTGCTAACTGGAAATTTGAAAAATGCCAACAGAATATTATAAGCGGCTAATTTATATGCGACTGGCACGCAAACTTACGTTTTGCACACACATTGTTGTCGAAGAACCGAGCCGCAGCAGCAGCAGGACTTGTGCTGTGCCAGCCTGGAAGGACGCGCAGGATGTGGGTGGACGATGGAGACCCACAAAAGTTAAACAATGTATGAAAATATGAAAATTATATGCCAGCAAGTATGTGTTGGCCATAACTTTAATAAATACACATAAGTTATGATTAAGCGTCAACCAAGCAGATCGCATTTCGCTCTCAATATATTTCAAGCTACTTTTGACAAGGACTTAAGTCTCAAAATAAATATAAGTTTATTGCAACTTGCAAATAGAGAAGAGATTACAATAATATAAGGATTTTTATTGCTATCAACTAAATTAATTTAAATAGAAAAATAAATATAAGCCACAAAGAATTGAATTAAAGCATTTTATAATTCATTTCGAGCAATTCTACATTATTTTTTATTTTTATTATTCTTCTTTGCTAGCATCCATAAAATCAAAATGATGATTTTTCTAGCTAAAGTTTATTTTGATAGAAAAATGTTTGCATACCCATATTTCTGCATTTGAATGCAAATTTTATAGTCAAATATATTTTAATGTGAAAACAGAGCACATATTGTTGTGGCAAATGCTTTGACAAATACGCATACTATACGCAAAAATGATTTACATTCTTTCATTTTGCAGGCTCATATATATTTTTGGTATTTTTAACCGAGAATAATTTACTGGTGACTGTATCCAATTTAAATATGTTTTGTTTTTCCTTTTTTTGCGACCAAGCTTTCATTTTCAGATTAAAATTTATTTATACTTTTTGGGCGAACTATTTAAGACAGCATTTGATTTATGGACCAAACCAATGCCATTTTATTAAATGCCGTGCCATGGACACCACGCATAATAAATACATGTAATGTAAAGTGCGCTAAGCCGTAGTTTAAAATGAATGCAAATAAAATTATTACCAAAATTGCTGACACATACAAATGTCGAAATAAAAACGGACTGCAAGATTTACGCCTTTACTTTCGATTTACTTTTTGTGTGCCCATTAAATTTGTAGTGTAAGGAACATTAATTGCATTATATGAATTACAAAATATTTAATATTTAAATAAACTTGACATTCTCTAATTGTCACTCCAAAATTTGTGGCTATTTTGAAGTCTATATTTTTATTTTTATAATACTTATTATTTGTTTAATTCGTGTACATCTCTTAACTGAATAACTGCCCCAAAATGTGCGGTTGTGTGAGTAATGTTTAATGAAATATTTTTAAAATGCCAAGGCTTCAAAAATAGAATATGAAGAGGCTGGGTGACTACCTCAAAAGGAACGCAGGTGTTGAACTGTCCTCAGACTTGACGTATTCAAAGAAGCCGCTGCTGAAGTGAGGTATGAAAAATTTCGAACGATATTTGCAACGCTATCAACTTGCTGTTATTAATGGTAGTATTAAGAATTACAAAATAATTTATTTAATATTCATTGCAATATTCAATTCTATTATTTAGTAGAAATTGATTTAAACAGAGTAAAAATTGGCCATACAACACTTGCCACGTCCAGTTAATTAAAGTGTATTGAACATTCGGTTCATAAAGTCCATTACTGTTTATTTTTTTCTGTTTTGGGTTCGTGCAACAGATCGAGCCACTGACCGACTTCATTATTTGACTTTAGTCCAACACAAAAAAAAGACGCAAAAATTTCAGTAAATACAATATGTAGGTGTATATGTATTTGGCTACTAGGAAATAGGTCCGTGATGTAGTCAATGTTTGTGTGTGTGTGTGTGAGTGAGGCAATTTTCATGCATAAGCCAAATGGCATTGTTGCTGTTGGAAGTGTTCGCTGGACGGGTCCATCGTTAGACTGTTGGACTGTCCGTTTATGTCGCGAAAACTTTGGTGTCCTAATCTGCTGCCTGACTTGCATACTAATTTGTTTGCTTTTTGGGCCACTTCTGTCCCAGTTGCCATCTCCACTTCAGCTTCAGCTTCTAACTGGGACTCACTCTTTTTAGATGGTTTTCTTTGCCGCCTTTATGGTCTCTCGCTCTCTCGTTTTGTTGACAACCCATAGATTATGTTGTTGGCTTTGGCTTTTGTGTGTTGTTGCCCCAAAAGCCGAAAGCATGTTTCGCCTGAGTATGTACGACTATGTACTTATGTATGTATCTGTGTATGTTTGTTTGTGTGTGTGTGTGTATGTATAGATGTATGTGTGTGAAAGCTCTCAGTGTCATGTTCGCTCGGCTTATGCATTCAGTTTGGTAACGTCCTTCAGTATCCTGTACTAGAGTGTCCCGTCCTGTCTGTGAACACCATTGGTTGCTTTGTTTGTTTGTTTTGCTTGCCCCTCTGACGTCTATAAAGCCTTGTTTAGCTGCTTAATTTTTCCCTTTGTCATGTTGACAGCCCTTCGACAGTGTCTCCCTTTTATTTTTTTTTTTCCTTTTTTGGGGGGTTCTCCGCTTGGGTTGATTTCGTTTCGTTTGCTTCATTTTGCGCACAATTTAATGTTATTTAATTGGCATTTAAGTTTATGAAAATGTTTGTGTTTTGGCTGTGCGTCCACAGACTTCAGACACGACCTCTCAAATAATAATAATGTCGAGGTCAGTTTTTATCTAAGGGCTGCGCGTGTATTTCTGCTAACTTGTTTGTCCTTGAAATACAATTGCCAGGAGTTGGTGTTAATGCCTTTCGGTTGTTAAAATTAAAGTGATGCTTGCAAAATAAAAGATAAAATCGTAATTATATTTATATTTATATTCATAGTTTTGAAATTACTTAGTTCAAGTTAAATATTAACGAACAATTTAAAATAATCTCATAAATAATAAACATTTAATTTTAGTTGTAGTGCTTAACTGAGTTAGTTGTATTGCTTAACTGAAAAGTTAATTTAAAGTTTATTATAAATATTTGAACATTTTTTAAAATCAATACAATGTTCATCCTAAAAGTATGCATTAAATTTAGTAACTATGGGATGCAATAATTACTTTTAATTTGACTTCCTAAAAGTATGCAACACTATCGTACTAATGCTAGTTACTATTGTTCAATGGCTCTCAAACTGTAAGATGTGTGAAATTAATTCAGCCCCTAAAAGTATGCAACAAACAATATGTTAAATTTTAGTATGAAAAATATGCGCATTGCAGAAACTGTGTCACAAAACCTTTATAGGGGGACTGGTGTTGCCCATACAATAAAAATGCAAACTCATCCTAGATGATCCCCCCACCACCACCAACCCCTCCCCCTCATCAACCACATACCGATGATGGCTTCAGTTACTCAAGTCAATTTCGACGAAAACCCTCGCAAAATCCCACTGGAAGCAACTGAAATACCAGGCGAACATAATCGAGTAGCAAGCGGATCAGTGTAGAAATGCAGCCAAATATGCCTTGCTGCCATTGGTCAATTTCTCAGGCGTGCTTTTGGATGTGGATCCTAAGAGCGGCAGTATGAGAGCTTACATCTGATTGGTCAGAATTAATCCACGTGTCGCAAGTGACTTTGACTACAGCCACCTACTAATCACTTCTGTTAACCTAGTAGAATATGTGGAATTACCATAATTCCGGTCAAGATTTCTTGCAAAATGCCACGAAGAGCGCTGTGATCCTTTCAGAGCGGAAGCCCGCGGTGCATTTGAATTTCATTGCTATTACTTGCTGCTAATTTATGTTCGCCTGGTGCTTCACTTCATAACTTTTTTTTTTTTTTTTTTTTTAAAATAATAACGAAATGATAACAAAGAAAGGTGCACTGTTACCTAACTGGGCAACTTAAACAAATCAGAAATAATAAACAGAAAATTGATTATGGCAGCAGCACATAATAAATATAAAGTAAATAAAGATTGTGTAAATTGAACCTAAGGATATAAGGAAATCGCTGTTAATTATTAGGTCAAGACCCGAGCCAGCAGGTCTTGAGGATGACATCGTTTAAGTCTTCTCCTGACTGTAGTGCGATGAGCTGGCGTTAGCCGCTTAGCCAGGCTGTTAGGGTGACCTCCAAGCCTCTCTGTATATTTTTGGGCAATTGTCTGTAATCTATCGCCAATTTTTGGTACTTTGAGGTCGCGCTCGATGTCCGCCGTTCTCATGTACCATGGAGCTCCTGAGATCCGCCTCAGCGTCTTGGCTTGAAGTACTCGTATTTTGTTGAGGTGCATTTTAGCTGTGATACCATATATCTGTAATGCATAGAACAGGCTCGGAGCTAAAATGCACTTGAAAATCCGAACTTTATTGTCCAGTGAAAGCTTGTTTTTAGCGGAGAGTAGCCAGGACATACGATTTAGTTTGGTTTTATATGAGTGCAGCAGCGACTTGACATGGCTTTCGAAATTGAGTCTTCTGTCTAGAATGACTCCTAGGTATTTGTGAGATGCTGAGTGAGCTAACACTCTACCATTAAGCGTCACACACGGGCATTTGCGCATACGATTTGCGAAGGTCATGTTTGCGCATTTATCTGCATTGATGCACACGTTCCAATTCCTAGCCCATTCCTGGAATGCATCTAAATATTCTTGGAGACCTATTTTTGCAAGATCTATGGAGCTGTTTTTGGTGAGCACCGCGGTGTCGTCAGCATAGGTTGCAATCAGAGTATCCTTTCGTGCAAGTGCTGTGATTGACGAGTGGGTTGGCATGTCAGCAGAGAATAGTGTGTACAATGTTGGGCCAAGCACACTACCTTGAGGAACACCCGCTTCTATAGACTTGGTCGACGATTTGTAACCATCGGTCATCACATGAAAAGTGCGTCCTTCTAAGAAGCTCCTTATTAGCAAGAAGAGCTGAGGTGTTAGCAAGTTCTTTGCTTTGTGAAGAAGTCCGGGATGCCACACTCTGTCAAAAGCTTGCTGGATAACTTCATAACTTGGCAATTTTTACTCTTACGCAAAGACTAAGATTAATAAAAGGCATCAGATTGAAAGTGTAGCATACTTTTAGGACGGCAAATTAAAATTAATTGTTGCATCCCATAGTTACGAAATTTAATGCATACTTTTAGGATGGATATTTAATTGATTTTGGTTAAGACAAATGTCCAATAAATAATCATAATCATTTAAAAATGTTTAAATATTTATAATAAACTTTAAATAAACTAATGGTAATGTAATATATAATAAACGTACTTTTAACTTCAAAGCTTTCAATCGCCTTGCATAATTTTATTGACTTACGCACAAGTTACTGAAACTGAATGAAATTCAGTCCTATATTTTGACCATTACCCGCAATATTTTTTATGGTCACATATTCTGATGTAAGAACTAACTCGATCATTGCGATCCAACACAGAAAAACTGGAGATCCACAAGGGAAAATTGGCAGGATAATAGACTTCAAGAATACTATGTGTTAGAAACAGGAATCTCAAGGATCCAATTGAGATATATACTTGTTCTTGTATGTATTTAAAAATACTCACCACCGATAAATCGCGGGGCGAATAAATTGCATGGTAATAAATAGGTTACTTTTAAAAAAAAAAAATTATTTTGTCCAAGTGCGTATATGATATTCTATTGACCAAGAAAAATGTTTCTTATTTTAAGTTGCTTGAAGAAAATGTTTGAAAACACAACTTAGTATTATTAAGTAACTAGGTTTTTGCATATAAACTTTTTTTCGCGCACGAATAAATTGCGAGCGAATCGTGCGCGAATAAATCGCGGGGTGAATAAATCGCGATCGAATCGTGCGCGAATAAACCGCGAGCGAATCGCGCGCGAAAAAAACGCGGGTCGAGTAAATCGCGAGCGAATCGCGCGCGAAATAACCGAGAGCGAATCGCACGCGAATAAATCGCGAGCGAATCGCGAGCATTTATAAATTTTAATTTAGCTTATAATTTATTTGTAAATTTTCTTTTTAAGTAATACAGAAGTGCATTCAAATAAATGTATTATTATTATATTTATTTTCCTCAATTTAATATACAAATTTTCATAGCGTAGATACAATTGCTAAATTTTTTACAAACTCAATTAAATAAATCGACCTGAAGTTAATTTTCAGTGACATTTTGACCACAATGTTAACCACAATATTCAACAATATTTTACCAGAACTAAATCTTATTTTGTCGTTTTTTAAGCGCTGCTGTTCGCTCCATTCTGAAATTTATGGTGCAATTTTCTATTCGTTGTGCAGTCGCGATGCCTACAAATTTTATTCGCAACCAAATTGCATTGGCCTTTGTTTTCGGACAAGCGCTACAAAGTTGACAGCAGGACACACGATGCACAATCTGAAAATAATAAAAAACGGAATAGAAAAAAGTTACCGTAAACAACAACAACAACAACGACAAGGACAATGACATTTAAAAATTCAATTCGAAAATGCAACTCGGAGAGCACACAGCACGAGTTTTTTATAACACACAAAACAAAAATACTTGATATTTTTTGTTTCAATGAATAAAATTGGAAATTACTGAACTGCTGCATACACATGGGACACACAACAAATTGTCTTTCTATTTTCATTTAGAATTTTTTGATTTTAAAATAATATTTCAGTAAATCCAAACGTGTTGTTTGGTGCACATAATACTTTATTAAAACGATCATAAATATTTTATAATTATTGTTAAAGGGACGGGAAGGAAGGAAAATATTAATGTAGCAACTTTGTTGCCGTGTCAAAATGATTATGTATTAATTTATGTCTGTTTGTGCGGCAGTTTTTGGTTGGTTTTTAGTTTGTTGAGCGAGCAGATGCAAATGCAAAAATGCTGTAATTAAAACTGCGCTCAGATAACAATCATTATTCAGTTGCTGGTGCTGCTGGTGCTGCTGGTGCTGGCCATAATGGGAGTTTTCATTTGGTCAGCAGAATATTACGCATACGCCATGTGAACGACGTAGTGCGTTTTAATTGCCGCTGCGTGCTTTTATGAAGTGCACATAAAATGTTCGCAACGAAGTTAGCTTTTGCACACCATCGTAAATTTGCAAAATGCTTTTTTGTGAGTTCCACATTTCGAACACTCAAAGCGAAGCATGTCAACTTTAGCGACACGCAGAAATTTAATCAGCTATCAGAGTCACTTAAGCGCTGCACTTCTAGTCAGCTCTTTGTCAATTTCGATGTCTTGCTGACACGACGCCAAAGGTCCACTTTTTGGGGAATCGAAAGTCCAAAATTGCTGCGCACAAAATTGCAGCATTAACTGAAAAACTAGTGCTGCTGCTGGTGCAAAAACAATTTGCCAAAGGATAGAAACATTAAATGCTTCCAAGAAGGCAAAATGAATTCAAAGGGATAGTCGCACTCTGTGTGCGTGTGTGTGCGTGTGTGTGTGTGTGTGTGTGAGTGCTATCGAAGGACACTCGCAAGCTGCTGCTGCTGCTGCTGCTGTTGCTACTGACAGTGCTGGCCTTTGCTGACCATTATGCTCAAGAGTTGACTGCATAAATTGCTGCTGCCAGCAAGCTGGCGTTAGGCTTAGCGCCTGAAAGTATGCAGCATATTGGACCTTGTTTGAGCATATGACTATGCATATTTGAATGGCAATTTCCTCGACTTCCCATCACAAGACACGCCTGCCCGCCAGCCACGCTGTCCAGCCGAGCCGAGCGGAGCGGGGCCGGTCATCGATGCAAACCCAATTTCATTGTGTTTACTGGCACTTTATAGTGTATCCAGTGTATCAGTATCAGTTTACAGCATCAGAGGGAACTTGTCTTTCCACTGAGTATACGCATAATTGCATTTCGCATTCATTTCCAGGCCATCTGCACATTTGCCTTAGACTTCATTTTTATGCTGAAAAAATTACAAATGTTAATATACAGCTGTTGCCAAGCGTTTAACGATGTTATAACATTCATCCATAACATTTCAATCAATTCAATCGCAAATTTCACTTCCGTATCCGTTTTCCGCAATTTATTGATCAACAACAACAATTGCGACGGCTGTGCAAAAATGCATTTAACAATTTTTACACTTAAACCACAGAATTTTGTTAAATTCACATTAAAAATACATGGCCAGCAAATTGGCAGCTGCAGCAACAGCATCAAAATGTCACTGCGAATTTCATGAATACGCTTACGCGTCCGCGTCCAGTCATGTGGCACGGGAAATACAACTGAATGTAGAAGAGAAAAGGGGGAAGAGGAGTTGATGGAGGAGGAACAGAAGTACGATGTGGGCTAAAAGTGCCAACAGTGGGCAGGTGAATGGCTCATGTGATAACAGCGTTACACGACATTGCAATTATATATGTAAATATCCACATGTCACTCCGCGTTGCATGTGTGACAACTACATATATGATGTAGTGTGTACTCTCATAGACTGATGCAAAAAAAAACGACGAATATAAATGGGTCAGAGCAAGAAAAAGAACGCGTCGTATAGTAAAAAAGATGTTCATTTCTCAGAGCTACTTTCTCGACTTTATTGATACCCGCTCTTCATTTTTAATAAAAACAACAAAGTGAGGTATTCATATTAATTGGCTATATTTGGTATATTGATATAATAATACATTTAAAATATACCATAGAATGCACGATATACCAAATTGTCAGCCAAAGAATTTCCTGGGGGCAAAACGTTACCATATAATACCCTTCTACCCCATGGGTAGCGGGTGTAAGTACAGAAAAAAAAAGGGCATAGAATGTTATCAGAAAATATTTCTCAACACATAATACTCTTATAAAAATAGAAAAGTTTTTAAAATTCAAAAACATGTCCAATATTAAAAAGACCTACAAGGATTTGTGAAATAGCAAAAAGATGTAAAAATCATGACTTTAAAGGACAATATTAATAAAATCATACAAAAGTATATCTTCCCAAAAAATTTATACACGGATTAATCAGAAAAATGATAGAGAGAAAAGTCTCTTGGTAAAAATACACTTATTAGATTAAGTCATTTTTAAAAATCTAAAATAAAATAAATAGAAACTTTGAACTTCTGAATCCTAAAACATCAAGATTTTAAAAGACTTGTTAAAGAAAAAAAGATGAAAGAATAACGAATAAACAATATATGTCAAGAATTTCTACTTTAAAAGTTAAACAAAATTTCATGCATCTAAGCCTGAAATCAAAACCTTTAAAAGTGGCCGATATAACTAAATTTTAGCACAAATTTCCACTCTCAACAGCCGCCAATTAGTCGGCACTGACGCAGTTTTTCATTTGATATGTGAGTTGATATAAGCATCTACAATGATTGTGCTATTGTCCCACATTCCTGTCCGCCCACTAAACAATTGATCAGATGATTGTCTATTCAATAATGCAAATACATAGACAACTTTATGCCCTGGGACAACATAGTATGCCAGAGCTGTTTAATTAGGCAGCTTGTTATGCAACTGTCTATTGTAGGCGCAACATTTAATTATGGCAATATCTGTTTTCGACATTGTTATTACAGCTGCGCTTCTGATTGACGCACAGTGTAGGTGAGCTGAAAGCCCGTCTCCGATGCATTTGTCTGGGCATCGCTCGAAAAGTGAATAACAAACGGAGGCCGAGCGATGAGTCTGCTGCCCGCCGGTTGATTGCCACAATAATACGTGGGCTGCAGTGCCTGATTATTGGCCACATATGAGTTGGCTATCATCAGATAGTCGGCAGCACGTCCCAAGGTTCTCACGGTGCTGTGGCAATCCTCATCGTAGCCAGGACCAAGTGCATCCCCCGTCGATTTTGATAAAGCAAAGTGATCCAAGCTGAGGCTGTAATATAAAAAATAGTTAGATAAGATTATGGATTAATCGATTTATGCTCACCTGATTTCCGTATTTGCGGCACCTGCCACACAGATGGCATAGCGCATGTTGGGCATGTAAATGCCACCTGCAAAATTGAAGCTAGCAATGCCGCCCGTTGTGCTGCGATAATACTGATCACAGCCAAGCGGTGCTAGCAACTCCAAATCGGCTGCTGATGGAGCCGTCAGCGTCTGAATGAGTTGGGCTGCGGGGCCATTACCGGAATTGCCACCAAAAATGGTGCGTGGCAACAGATTACTGAAGAAAGGCAGCATTGTGCGAACTGTGGGCACGTTCGTCGATTGCTGCTGTTGCTGCTGCTTGGCCATGGCCAACGTGTTGGCCGGACACTCGAGTTGAGTTAGCGTCAACTGCCACGTTGTCGATGGCGAATGGCTGGCGAGGCTGAAGTGCAATTTAAGTGCCTGACCCCGTGGCAGTTGCACGTACAAATGCTGTCCGTTGTTGCGGCCACAGAGCTGAAAGCGCTGCACTTGCAGAAAATCGGCACACTCGAGCACTTGGCTGCTCGCATTAAGGCGCGGCTGTGGCAACTCCAGACGCTCAATATCGATGCGCACTTGACAGACCTGTGAACTCCATGCGGCCACCTCGTATTGGCAGCTATCTAGCGTGCTTAGTTCCCTCGCCGCTGGACTGCGAAGCACAATGCGCTTTTGCCTTAAGCTCGTTCTCGCATTGCATTGCAGTTGACAATCGATAGCAGCCAGCCAGCACAGTTGCAACATCAGCAGCAGCTTCATATTATATTTTTGTTATTTGTCAGGTTGTAAGTTCACGTTGATTTAATTTCAAAATATTACCGTGCAGCGCCTTTTATCGACTTCGATAACAGCAAATATCTCGCATTGATAACTGCCATTGACATTCTCGTAGTTAACAGATAACAACACAGATGTGTGATAATAAATTGTCTCAGCATCTGGCAACACAATTCAAGTACGAGCATTCAAGTATTCGTTCTTGTATTCACATCTTTTCTACTCGTATTTGCTCTTGTTCATTCCTTCGGCTTGTCAATGGCAACAAGTTGTCAATTTGCGAAATATGCTGCGACAACAACAGATGAGTCAGCGACGTCTCACATGCTTTGTAACAACAACAATAGTGTCTGGCTAAAGCACAAGAGGTCATGGGACAGAGACAAGAATGAACTAACAATAAACTTCATTTCAAGTTAAAATAAATTGATTTTTATTTCATTAAGCTTTTATTTAATACCACACACTTTTCACTAATTTATATGTATTCAAAATGAAAATTAACAATTTCTTTGTTAACCTTCTAGGCTCTAAGGGCTTTTCCCACTTTAAAGGTAAAGAAAAGCTCTTAATTCATATTGCATTATTATACATATATCACACATATACATATTTCAGTTCAGAAGCAAACAAATCACTATCAATTATATTAATTAATTTATTCCATACTTTTGGAATGTGGCATTAAAGGGTTAAGAAACTAATATATATATATTATCTTATATTACCAATCTATTTTGCAAATTGAACTCTCTTCCTTTTGACTCTAGTTTGTATTTTCATGTTGACATAAATAAACATAATATAATCTGTTTGTATTTCAAGAAACTTTACAATATGAATAATAAAAATTAAAAAAGTTTCTATAATTATTTACAAACTTTTGCCAATACAAATAATTATACAAAATAAAATGTATTACGATTATCTCGAATAAACAATTTAAAGCACTCTCTTGAGCCGATTAAAGTTTTCAAAAAGTAGTTCTACCATAATTTGTGGCATTTTTTCCAAGCAAGATTCTTTGGATATTTTTCGAAGTTTTCCCCCTATATTTTAAATACCAAAACTATAAATTCCAAAATCGTATAAATTCCACTTTATTTGGTCATGCTTTAAATAAAAATTCATTGGCCAAACGTTTTATCAATAAATGCCATAAGCAAGTTTTACGCACATTTTATGACACACACAGACACGCTAACTTACACACACACGCACACACACACACTCGGGAGCAAACCAATAACTGCTGATGTGAGGCGTTTATGGCAGTCTTACACCTTTTATGGCTGCACACCGCACCGCACCGCACCGCACCGCACATCACACCGCTTCACTTCGCATCGCCCACCTCAACATGGCAAACAATAAAATGCCTGGCATTTATGTGCACATATTTCTGATTGTGTGTTAAAGCTGTATGCGGAAGTGTGTGAGTGTGCGACTTGTGTGTAAGTGTGTGTGTGTGTGTGCGATGTGTGAGTTTGGTCTTAATTCATTTACGCTATAATTTGTGGCATAGCTGAGGGCGCAACTCGAAGTGTAATTAAAATTAAACAACAGAGCTACCTGTGCAAAGAAACTCTCTTAACGTGTACCGACATTTTAAATATAGAAATATTAACAAAAAAAGTAAAAAATACAGTTGAGTGTGCTCGACTGTGAGATACCCGCCACCCATTTTAAGTAAGCGCAAAACAGTGCGGTGTTATTCATAAGATATTATGAATTAATTGAATTAATTTATATTTTAAAAATACAAAAATATAACGAATGCTATTTGAGGTATATTTGTTTAATACTGCTTTCAAAATATACCATACTACACAAATACTAAACTGTAGCTTTTATTGTATGTATAGACAGAAAATCGTGACTCTATAATACCCTTCTACTATATTAGTAACGGGTATAAGTGAACGAATCCAAAGGACAAACGACACGCGTTATAGCGATCAGGTAATAAGAAAATTGCATGTAAGGCGCGATTAACATATCAAAAAATAATGTTTTACAGCAAAGTTTTTCAGCTTTTCGCGCATTTTTTGCTTAGCATGCGACAACAAGCTGGCAAAAATATAATGCACACACCATGAAAAACATTCGCGTTTGCGTTTAAGTTTCACAAATTTATGACCCAAGTCGAAGCGCAGCAAAAAACAAGCTTCAAAATTCTGAAGCAGCAAAAAATCGTGCAGCCGGCGCATAAAAATAAAACTACTAATAATTTAAAACAAAGCAACAACAACAACAACTATAGCAAAAATTGTTGAATAAAAGCGAAAAAATAACGAGAAAAAATTGGAACGAACTGATGTCGTTAGTAAAAGTAAAAATAAGTACAAACAAGAAGAAATTGCTTGCACTTAATATGAGGAATATTTGATACTCTAAAGGAGAGTTCCTCAATTATACGGAAATATTTAAGAATTAAATATGTGAAAAATTTAATGATACAATATTCAAAATGTTTGAAATTTTATTTAAAGATATTTAAAGAATTCTCAAGGTGGTTTATATTTACAGAAATTATCCTAAATAGAGGAGAGTTATATATATATATATATATAGTTATATATGAGAATTTAAAAAAGAGTACAGGAAATTATTAGAAATTAAATATATGACTATGTTTATATTATTTTATATTTAATATAAAGATATTTCAAGATTTTTTCAAAACTGTTTAAACTTTTCATAATTTCTCTTTTATAGATTCATAGTTAAGTTAATTTCCTTATAAATATTTATGAGTTAATGCTTAAAAACGGCAATGAAATTTTTATTTGTAATATAATATATCCATTCAAGTCTATCGAAATTACATTATTTTAATGACTTTAATTGTTAAAATTACATTGAAAAAAACATTGCCTTTCCCAGTTGCCATAACAGTTGAAATAGAAGTAAAGATTGTAGCTTCGTAACAACAAAAAGCAGTGCAATTTACACTAAAAATGTCTCACTTTCTTTTGGCAGCTGGAAGCAAAGTTTATGCCCAAATGGTATCACCTTTTTTTACCCGAGGGCATTCAGCAAAAGTTTAGCAAACCGCAGCCGCAGCAGCAGCAGCAGGTCTTGCTCTTATTTATGTCAATGTTTTGTTTTAGTTTTCGCTTTTTTTTATGATTATTATTGTAGTTGTTGTGGATGTAGGAGGAGGCAGTCACTTGCCTAGCTAACTGCTTGCATGTCGTACCCACTTGTGCTACCTTTGAACTTGCAATGAGTGAAGAACAAAGAAACGAAGACGAAACAAAAAAAAAAAAAAAAAAAACACCGACGGAGACTAAAAGTCCGTGTCTGGGTGTGGTCTCGGCCCTGTTTTATGTGATCAACAACATGTTTTGCTCTTACTCAAGTTGTTCGTACTATGCTTGAAAATTGCTTCGAGAAATATAAGTGCAGGCACGTCAAAGCCAAACACACACACAAAACACCAACACAAAAATGTTGGCTAAAGTTTTTTGTGCACTTTTCTTGTTAGTTTTGAATAACCACCTCATAAAAGTAATACGCCAATGTCCTTGTCCAATGCAAATTGCAATCGTTGTGTTTGTTTTATTTCACTTTTCTTCTGTGCACAGCTTGAGCAAAATAGTAAAAGTTTCTTCACAGCGAAAGTAGGTTAAAAGCGTCTCTCTTGCCGATGAATCAAAATTAATTGACATTCGATTGGCTGGCAAACAGATTGCACAAGCTGATTATGCGAATTGAAATACATATATTCGTGTACTTTATACAAATATATAGAGTGCTATATTGCCACGCCCTCTAATCATAAGCAACTACATCATCAACAATAACAACAACAAGCTGAACAACAACAGGCATCAATGATGGCGCCATCTAAAATGGAAATCTACCGGTAACAAGGACATGCATATTTTTCCACCTTGTGTTGATTTCCCTTGCCTCTGCATGTTTCGCAGTTTCACCATATTTGCTTATCATGTGAAATGCATGCAATAACAACGGCAACAAAAACAACAACAACAATAACAATAACAAGTACAATATGTATGGGCGACGTGTTGCTCAGTTAAGAAAAACTAGCTGTTTCCGGTGCTCAAACACAGCGCCAAACTGATTGCAACACAAGCTAAAAAAAAGGAAATAAAAATAAAATGAAGATGGCAGCACTTTTGTTGATTTCGCAATAAATTTAAATGCAATTGCAACAAAAGTGCAAGAAATAAATAGACACAAATTCGTTGTGTGTTCTTGTGTGCAAAATCAACTCAATTCTCTCGACGTAAACGTAAATGGCTTGAAACATTTTCGCCACAATTGCGTCAATTTTCAAGAGATTTTGCAGTGCAGAATGTGCTGGTAAACAATAAATGTAGCTGTTTTATTGTTTGCCGGAAATGTTGACAAGCGCCACGAAAACAAATCAAAAACTTCATGTAAATAAAATGGGCATAAAGTGAGCTGCTGTGGAAACTACTGGGAAACTGTTGGGAACTTCAACAGAATCTGTTGCTTTAGCAGGACTATGAGGAAAATTGCAAAACTGTTTTGCTATTTACTTGTATTTAATTTAATGCATTCTGATAAACTTTCTCTCTGTCTGTCACTTTGCCTGACAATTTGTTATTGCCTTTTCTCCACACCCCCTCCCCAGCTAAAAACTTTTGTCCACTCAGCAGCAACAATTGAGTCTGGCTTACTCTGCGTATGCGTATTATTTATAGTAGTGCATTTATTGTTAATGCGCTTATGCGACGCCCTTTTCTGTGTATATAATAAATGGACATTTCGACCATATAGCATTAAAGAATTATCATGTAAATCTTTAAAAGGCCAACAGCACTCATCATTCAGTCAGAGTTTAGTCCCTGGCATTTGCCAGACAAACAGACACAGACTTATTTATGCGCGTCGACTGCAGCCATGGAGCAGAGAGTCGAGTATAAACTGCTGGACGTGATGGCAGCTTCTGAGTATTTCCTTCATATCGTGGGCGAGTGTGTGTCGGCGACTGTCAACGACAGCAGGCGGCACCCTTGTCTTAGTTAACCATATGATGCACTTCCAGTGACGACGACGCACAATATGTCTTTGATTTCCGTTTATGCTTAAGTTCAAGCACACCAGTCAGGGGAAAGTTGTGGCACACGTCCAAGCCTTGAATGCTTTGAAGTGCACTCGCATATTTATGCAAGGGCATTGAATTGGCTCTCAACGCAGCTTAAGTAACTTAGCTTAATTGTGTTAAATAAATAAAGAAAGCATTTATTTAAATTATTGGCAATCTAAAATGTAGTAAGCAATTGTATAAAGCTTTATTTGAATACAACTTTAGTAAATAAATATTTAAAAATTCCTCAAACTTATATTGATTGAGTTTATAATTGCCTAACACAGATTTAATCTTTTATGAATTGCATGAAATACATTTAACAAATTTTTAAAATACTTAAGTATCTTTTCATTTTTGTTCATCAAACAGATTTCATAAATATTCCTTCCATTGAAAAACTTTTTAAGATATGCAAATCAATTGATTGGCTTTGAAATCGTTTAAAATAATTTAATTTCTATAAAACCATATAATTTCAATATTGTTTTTAATAATATTATTGAAACTTCATACAATCTTTGAAAACAAATTGCATGTGCAATTTGTCAACTATAGATTTTGTCTTCGTTCATGATAAAATCACATGAATTTACATTTATTCATATTTATAATATATGCATATTGCCAATAAAGTCAGTCACAAAATATTGCAATTTTAGTAAGCCAGGTTTTTGCTTTTATCTAATCAGTGTTTTGTTGACTTTTTCTGTGGACACACGCACATTGGACATGAATATGGGCAATTTGTGTTGCATGCATGCATGAAAATATCTTGAAAATTTTGTATTTATCTATGCAGATGTCAATTAATTGATTTGCCAGCCAACTGTTTGCACTCACTTAATTGCGGTGCAAAAGTGATAAGTGCTAAAATGCTTAATAGTAAATGGTGAATGGCCAAAGGGAATATATTACTATAAAATTGTACAAAATGTTGGGCAATTTAAAATTTGCAACGATTACGCTTAATACGAAACTGTCTGCACGTAGCGCAAATAAAGTCACAATACTACATCAAGCCATGCGAATTTATATATGCAGTCGAAGTAGGGGGCGGCGTAAAGCCAACAAACATACATTCAACCAGCTGGACAACACGCGACGTATACTTAATACACACGTATACGACGCGTGACTGCTGCACTCACTCACACACAAACACACTCACTCGTTGAGTATTTTGCAAAAGAAATCAACTTAAAATGTGCAAATTGTTTATACTTCCAAGAAGACCAAAGAAAACACATTGCGAGATGTAATATTTGCACTCACATGCTGATGCTGAGCTGTAGCAAAATGCTTGAACTCGTGTAAGTATGTGCTGGACATTGAATAAGATTAATGAAGGTTTTTGTTTATGCTTCTTGTGCGGTCTTCCAGCCGCCTGCTGCGGTATCGCCAGCCGACCCGCAGAATGCTTCGCCCAGTTGTTGCAAGCAAGCTGCCAGTAAGACAGACAGATGGACGGACAGCTGAGCAGCTGGCGGGCCATGTTCGGTTTGCTGGGGCAGACAAAAAACATATTTCAATGATGATTTTTTGGGTTGCACTCAACGAAAAAAGCAAACAGCAAACGTTTTGGGCGTCAACGCAACTGACCCACAAAGCACACAAGCACTCCCACAAAAAGCGAGAACCAAGAGAGAGAGAGACAGAGAGAGAGTGAGAGAGAGAGAGAGAGAGAGAGAGAGAGAGAGATAGAGAGAGAGAGAGAGGGCGAGAGCAATGTGAAGTGTGTGAGGCAACAGCAGAAAGAAGCCACAGACAACTGTCACATGCATGTTGCGAATTGTGACAATTTGGTTAATGTTCTTGTAGATTTTTATTGGTCTGTCAGTAAAACAATTTCAAATTCTGTTTTCAATTTGTTTGCTTGCGAAAAAACTTAAAAAAATATTTAAGATAAATAATTTATAATCAGTGCTCAACACTTGCAACTTATTCACAATATTTATGCGCGATCTCATTTTTCACTTTAAAGCTCCTTAAAAAGCCAACAGTTGTTATTAATTAAGCATTAATTTCATTTCACCAAACTTTTCCCCCTTTTTTCACCTTAGTTCGTTCGCGCAAAGTTGTGCTCTGCCAACGATTTATTCCAGTCGAATGCTTGCACACGCTTCATAGAGTTTTTCTCTTTATTTTTGCCTGCAATTTTTTAGGTAAATTATTCGCACAGCTCGAACGAGAGAATATAACTCATAATAAACACAAAACCGCCAGAGTGAAGCCCCAGACACCTTTAATTAGAGTTGCAGTCAAACTTGGCCAAAAGAAAATGGAGTGGAATAAATAAGCAGAAATGAATTGCGGGCAAAATGAAGAAACGGAGCAAAATATATAAAAGTAAATAGCGAGTGGTAAGTAATCAGCGCTAAGTATGCACTCCGTACCTCTTAAATAATCCACACGAATTGCAATTTAATTAGCTCATTGACAGCTCATAGCAAAAAAGAAAAAGAAAAAGAGTTAACGTGAAAATAAGTTAGTCGCAGCTAAATGGCCCGTAACTCAGTCCGAGAGATAGAAGATTTACGTGAGCAAAGCGAAAATTAAATATTAATCATACTCGTAATGCACAACGCACTCGGGACTTTTAAGCGCCAGAGCGATGAAAAACAAAAAAAAAAAAAAAAAAATGCGAGAAGTAAATTTAACAGTCCACACATTTTTCCCCAAAGCAACGAATGGGGCCAAAGCGTTACCATTTTTTAATTAACCACCAGGGGGTCGCGCAGCGTGTCGCGGGTCGCGAGCTGCGAGTTTGCGAGTTGCTGGTGTCCTGTGCACCGTCGGGACAACCGGCTGTCAGTAAAGGTGAATGTGAAGCATGTTGACATTTGTTACCTCCATGCAACTTTATATATACACGGCACACACGCACACAGCACACACATAAGTTGCCAGCAAAGTGTGACAGCAGCCACATGACAGCTGTTGCACGAATAGTTTTTTAAGTACTTGCTAATGAGTCTGCAGCTCTCTGTCTCTCTGGCAGCCATCACTTCTCGAGCACCTTGCTGCAAATCGCAGAGCTTAAAGCCTTTGCACTTATCAATCAATGTTCAAATAAATGTCATGCATATTTTACTATACTTTAAGTAAGTTTCTTTCTTTAAAGTATGCTCGTTTTTTTTTAATCTTTCAAAAATTAGGATAAAATTCTTACATACGCACTTGCATTTATTATACACAGCTGCTTTTAACCCTATTATTCGGTTGCGATTCGCTTGCGATTCGCCTGCGATTCGCCTGCGATTCGTCTGCGATTCGCTTGCGATTCGGCTGCGATTCGGCGGCGATTCGCATGCGATTCGCTTGCGATTCGTCTGCGATTTGCATGCGATTCGGTTGCGATTCGTCTGCGATTCGCATGCGATTCGGTTGCGATTCGCTTGCGATTCGGTCGCGATTCGCTTGCGATTCGCTTGCGATTCGCCTGCGATTCGCTTGCGATTCGCCTGCGATTCGGCTGCGATTCGCCTGTGATTCGCCTGTGATTCGCTTGCGATTCGGCTGCGATTCGCATGCGATTCGGTTGCGATGCGCTTGCGATTCGGTTGCGATTCGCTTGCGATTCGCCTGCGATTCGGTTGCGATGCGCTTGCGATTCGGTTGCGATTCACTTGCGATTCGTCTGCGATTCGCCTGCGATTCGGTTGCGATTCGCTTGCGATTCGGCTGCGATTCGCCTGCGATTCGCATGCGATTCGCTTGCGATTCGGCTGCGATTCGCTTGCGATTCGCCTGCGATTCGCCTGCGATTCGCATGCGATTCGCTTGCGATTCGGCTGCGATTCGCATGCGATTCGCTTGCGATTCGGTCGCGATTCGCTTGCGATTCGCCTGCGATTCGGCTGCGATTCGCTTGCGATTCGCCTGCGATTCGGCTGCGATTCGCATGCGATTCGGTTGCGATGCGCTTTCGATTCGCCTGCGATTCGCCTGCGATTCGGTTGCGATTCGCTTGCGATTCGGCTGCGATTCGTCTGCGATTCGCTTGCGATTCGCCTGCGATTCGGTTGCGATTCGCTTGCGATTCGCCTGCGATTCGGTTGCGATTCGGCTGCGATTCGCTTGCGATTTGCCTGCGATTCGCTTGCGATTCGCCTGCGATTCGCTTGCGATTCGCTTGCGATTCGCTTGCGATTCGGTTGCGATTCGCCTGCGATTCGGCTGCGATTCGGTTGCGATTCGCATGCGATTCGGTTGCGATTCGCATGCGATTCGGTTGCGATTCGGCTGCGATTCGCCTGCGATTCGGCTGCGATTCGGCTGCGATTCGGCTCCGATTCGCTTGCGATTCGGCTGCGATTCGGCTGCGATTCGCTTGCGATTTGCCTGCGATTCGCTTGCGATTCGCCTGCGATTCTTGAAAAAAAGTTCATATGCAAAAACCTTAGTTATTTAATAATACATCAATTAATATATTCAAATATTATAAAAATATAACATAAGTTGTGTTTTCAAACATTTTCGCGCGCGATTCGCCTGCGATTCGCTTGCGATTCGCTTGCGATTCGCTTGCGATTCGCTTGCGATTCGGCTGCGATTCGCTTGCGATTCGCTTGCGATTCGGCTGCGATTCTGCTGCGACTCGCATGCGATTCTGCTGCGATTCGCATGCGATTCGGTTGCGATTCGGTTGCGATTCGCTTGCGATTCGCATGCGATTCGTCTGCGATTCGTCTGCGATTCGCATGCGATTCGCCTGCGATTCACCTGCGATTCGCTTGCGATTCGGCTGCGATTCGCATGCGATTCGGTTGCGATTCGCTTGCGATTCGCCGGCGATTTATTCGCATTATTATTTAAATGATTTTTGAAAAAAAGTTCATATGCAAAAACCTTAGTTATTTAATAATACATCAATTAATATATTCAAATATTATAAAAATATAACATAAGATGTGTTTTCAAACATTTTCGCGCGCGATTCGGTTGCGATTCGGTTGCGATTCGCCTGCTATTCGCCTGCGATTCGGCTGCGATTCGCTTGCGATTCGGCTGCTATTCGCATGCGATTCGGCTGCGATTCGCTTGCGATTCGGCTGCTATTCGCATGCGATTCGGTTGCGATTCGCTTGCGATTCGCCTGCGATTCGCATGCGATTCGGCTGCGATTCGCATGCGATTCGGCTGCGATTCGCCGGCGATTTATTCGCATTATTATTTAAATGATTTTTGAAAAAAAGTTCATATGCAAAAACCTTAGTTATTTAATAATACATCAATTAATATATTCAAATATTTTAAAAATATAACATAAGTTGTGTTTTCAAACATTTTCGCGCGCGATTCGCTTGCGATTCGCCTGCGATTCGGTTGCGATTCGGCTGCGATTCGGTTGCGATTCGGTTGCGATTCGGTTGCGATTCGCATGCGATTCGGTTGCGATTCGCTTGCGATTCGCCTGCGATTCGCCTGCGATTCGCTTGCGATTATTTAATAATACTTCAATTATTATATTCAAATATTTAAAAAAAAAACATAACATAAGTTGCGATTCGCTTGCGATTCGCCCGCGATTTATTCGCATTATTATTTACATGATTTTTGAAAAAAGTTCATATGCAAAAACCTTAGTTATTTAATAATACATCAATTAATATATTCAAATATTATAAAAATATAACATAAGTTGTGTTTTCAAACATTTTCGCGCGCGATTCGCTTGCGATTCGCCTGCGATTCGGTTGCGATTCGGTTGCGATTCGCTTGCGATGCGCCTGCGATTCGCCTGCGATTCGCTTGCGATTCGGCTGCGATTCGTCTGCGATTCGGTTGCGATTCGGTTGCGATTCGCTTGCGATTCGGCTGCGATTCGCCTGCGATTCACCTGCGATTCACCTGCGATTCGCTTGAAATTCGGCTGCGATTCGCATGCGATTCGCATGCGATTCGGTTGCGATTCGGTTGCGATTCGCTTGCGAATCCGGCGATTTATTCGCATTATTATTTAGTTCATATGCAAAAACCTTAGTTAATTAATAATACATCAATTAATATTATATATTCAAATATTTTAAAAATATAACATAAGTTGTGTTTTCAAACATTTTCGCGCGCGATTCGCTTGCGATTCGGTTGCGATTCGCTTGCGATTCGCATGCGATTCGCCTGCGATTCACCTGCGATTCGCATGCGATTCGGTTGCGATTCGGTTGCGATTCGGTTGCGATTCGCTTGCGATTCGCTTGCGATTCGTCTGCGATTCGCCTGCGATTCGGCTGCGATTCGCTTGCGATTCGGTTGCGATTCGCTTGCGATTCGCTTGCGATTCGGCTGCGATTCGCATGCGATTCGGTTGCGATTCGCTTGCGATTCGGTTGCGATTCGCATGCGATTTGCCTGCGATTCGCATGCGATTCGGTTTCGTTTCGGTTGCGATTCGGTTGCGATTCGCTTGCGATTCGGTTGCGATTCGCATGCGATTTGCCTGCGATTCGCCTGCGATTCGCCTGCGATTCGCTTGCGATTATTTAATAATACATCAATTAATATATTCAAATATTTTAAAAATATAACATAAGTTGTGTTTTCAAACATTTTCGCTTGCGATTCGGCTGCGATTCGCTTGCGATTCGGCTGCGATTCGCTTGCGATTCGGCTGCGATTCGGCTGCGATTCGCTTGCGATTCGGCTGCGATTCGCATGCGATTCGGTTGCGATTCGCTTGCGATTCGGTTGCGATTCGCATGCGATTTGCCTGCGATTCGCATGCGATTCGGTTTCGTTTCGGTTGCGATTCGCTTGCGATTCGGTTGCGATTCGCTTGCGATTCGTCTGCGATTCGGCTGCGATTCGGTTGTGATTCGCTTGCGATTCGCTTGCGATTCGCCTGCGATTCGCCTGCGATTTGCTTGCGATTCGCCGGCGATTTATTCGCATTATTATTTAAATGATTTTTGAAAAAACTTAGTTATTAAATAATACATCAATTAATATATTCAAATATTTTAAAAATATAACATAAGTTGTTTTCAAAAATTTTCGCGCGCGAAACGCCTGCGATTCGCTTGCGATTCGCTTGCGATTCGGTTGCGATTCGCTTGCGAATCAAAATTTTCGCGCGCGAAACGCCTGCGATTCGGTTGCGATTCGCTTGCGAATCAAATATTTTCGCGCGCGAAACGCCTGCGATTCGCTTGCGATTCGGTTGCGATTCGCTTGCGATTCGCTTGCGATTCGCCTGCGATTCGTTTGCGATTCGGTTGCGATTCGGCTCCGATTCGCTTGCGATTCGGCTGCGATTCGGCTGCTATTCGCATGCGATTCGGTTTCGATTCGCTTGCGATTCGCCTGCGATTCGCATGCGATTCGGCTGCGATTCGCCGGCGATTTATTCGCATTATTATTTAAATGATTTTTGAAAAAAAGTTCATATGCAAAAACCTTAGTTATTTAATAATACATCAATTAATATATTAAAATATTTTAAAAATATAACATAAGTTGTGTTTTCAAACATTTTCGCGCGGCTACGATTCGCCTGCGATTCGGTTGCGATTCGGCTGCGATTCGGTTGCGATTCGCATGCGATTCGGTTGCGATTCGCTTGCGATTCGCCTGCGATTCGCCTGCGATTCGCCTGCGATTCGCTTGCGATTATTTAATAATACATCAATTAATATATTCAAATATTTTAAAAATATAACATAAGTTGTGTTTTCAAACATTTGCGCGCGCGATTCGCTTGCGATTCGCCTGCGATTCGGTTGCGATTCGGCTGCGATTCGGTTGCGATTCGGTTGCGATTCGCATGCGATTCGCTTGCGATTCGCCTGCGATTCGCCTGCGATTCGCCTGCGATTCGCTTGCGATTATTTAATAATACTTCAATTATTATATTCAAATATTTAAAAAAAAAAACATAACATAAGTTGCGATTCGCTTGCGATTCGCCCGCGATTTATTCGCATTATTATTTACATGATTTTTGAAAAAAAGTTCATATGCAAAAACCTTAGTTATTTAATAATACATCAATTAATATATTCAAATATTATAAAAATATAACATAAGTTGTGTTTTCAAACATTTTCGCGCGCGATTCGGTTGCGATTCGGTTGCGATTCGGCTGCGATTCGCTTGCGATTCGGCTGCTATTCGCATGCGATTCGGTTGCGATTCGCTTGCGATTCGCCTGCGATTCGCATGCGATTCGGCTGCGATTCGCATGCGATTCGGCTGCGATTCGCCGGCGATTTATTCGCATTATTATTTAAATGATTTTTGAAAAAAAGTTCATATGCAAAAACCTTAGTTATTTAATAATACATCAATTAATATATTCAAATATTTTAAAAATATAACATAAGTTGTGTTTTCAAACATTTTCGCGCGCGATTCGCTTGCGATTCGCCTGCGATTCGGTTGCGATTCGGCTGCGATTCGGTTGCGATTCGGTTGCGATTCGGTTGCGATTCGCTTGCGATTCGCCTGCGATTCGCCTGCGATTCGCTTGCGATTATTTAATAATACTTCAATTATTATATTCAAATATTTAAAAAAACATAACATAAGTTGCGATTCGCTTGCGATTCGCCCGCGATTTATTCGCATTATTATTTACATGATTTTTGAAAAAAGTTCATATGCAAAAACCTTAGTTATTTAATAATACATCAATTAATATATTCAAATATTATAAAAATATAACATAAGTTGTGTTTTCAAACATTTTCGCGCGCGATTCGCTTGCGATTCGCCTGCGATTCGGTTGCGATTCGGTAGCGATTCGCATGCGATTCGGTTGCGATTCGCTTGCGATTCGGTTGCGATTCGCTTGCGATGCGCCTGCGATTCGCCTGCGATTCGCTTGCGATTCGGCTGCGATTCGTCTGCGATTCGGTTGCGATTCGGTTGCGATTCGGTTGCGATTCGGCTCCGATTCGCCTGCGATTCGGTTGCGATTCGGTTGCGATTCGGCTCCGATTCGCCTGCGATTCGGTTGCGATTCGCTTGCGAATCAAATATTTTCGCGCGCGAAACGCCTGCGATTCGCTTGCGATTCGGTTGCGATTCGCTTGCGATTCGCCTGCGATTCGGTTGCGATTCGGTTGCGATTCGGCTCCGATTCGCTTGCGATTCGGCTGCGATTCGGCTGCTATTCGCATGCGATTCGGTTTCGATTCGCTTGCGATTCGCCTGCGATTCGCATGCGATTCGGCTGCGATTCGCCGGCGATTTATTCGCATTATTATTTAAATGATTTTTGAAAAAAAGTTCATATGCAAAAACCTTAGTTATTTAATAATACATCAATTAATATATTCAAATATTTTAAAAATATAACATAAGTTGTGTTTTCAAACATTTTCGCGCGCGATTCGCTTGCGATTCGCCTGCGATTCGGTTGCGATTCGGCTGCGATTCGACTGCGATTCGCATGCGATTCGCTTGCGATTCGCCTGCGATTCGCTTGCGATTCGGTTTCGATTCGCTTGCGATTCGCCTGCGATTCGCATGCGATTCGGCTGCGATTCGCCGGCGATTTATTCGCATTATTATTTAAATGATTTTTGAAAAAAAGTTCATATGCAAAAACCTTAGTTATTTAATAATACATCAATTAATATATTCAAATATTTTAAAAATATAACATAAGTTGTGTTTTCAAACATTTTCGCGCGCGATTCGCTTGCGATTCGCCTGCGATTCGGTTGCGATTCGGCTGCGATTCGGTTGCGATTCGGATGCGATTCGCATGCGATTCGGTTGCGATTCGCTTGCGATTCGCCTGCGATTCGCCTGCGATTCGCCTGCGATTCGCCTGCGATTCGCTTGCGATTATTTAATAATACATCAATTAATATATTCAAATATTTTAAAAATATAACATAAGTTGTGTTTTCAAACATTTTCGCGCGCGATTCGCTTGCGATTCGCCTGCGATTCGGTTGCGATTCGGCTGCGATTCGGTTGCGATTCGGTTGCGATTCGCATGCGATTCGCTTGCGATTCGCCTGCGATTCGGCTGCGATTCGCATGCGATTCGCTTGCGATTCGCCTGCGATTCGGTTGCGATTCGGTTGCGATTCGCTTGCGATGCGCCTGCGATTCGCCTGCGATTCGCTTGTGATTCGGCTGCGATTCGGCTGCGATTCGGTTGCGATTCGGTTGCGATTCGGTTGCCATTCGGTTGCGATTCGGTTGCGATTCGCTTGCGATTCGGTTGCGATTCGCATGCGATTCGGTTGCGATTCGCTTGCGATTCGGCTGCGATTCGCATGCGATTCGCTTGCGATTCGCCTGCGATTCGCTTGCGATTCGGCTGCGATTCGGTTGCGATTCGCCTGCGATTTATTCGCATTATTATTTAAATGATTTTTGAAAAAAAGTTCATATGCAAAAACCTTAGTTATTTAATAATACATCAATTAATATATTCAAATATTATAAAAATATAACATAAGTTGTGTTTTCAAACATTTTCGCGCGCGATTCGGTTGCGATTCGGTTGCGATTCGGCTGCAATTCGGTTGCGATTCGCATGCGATTCGGTTGCGATTCGCTTGCGATTCGCCTGCGATTCGCCTGCGATTCGCCTGCGATTCGGCTGCGATTCGCTTGCGATTCGGCTGCGATTCGTCTGCGATTCGGCTGCGATTCGCTTGCGATTCGGTTGCGATTCGCTTGCGATTAGCTTGCGATTCGCATGCGATTCGGTTGCCATTCGGTTGCGATTCGCCTGCGATTCGGCTGCGATTCGGCTGCGATTCGTCTGCGATTCGTCTGCGATTCGCTTGCGATTCGGTTGCGATTCGCTTGCGATTAGCTTGCGATTCGCCTGCGATTCGCTTGCGATTCGCCTGCGATTCGCCTGCGATTCGCTTGCGATTCGCTTGCGATTCGCCTGCGATTCGCCTGCGATTCGCTTGCGATTCGGCTGCGATTCGTCTGCGATTCGCTTGCGATTCGGCTGCGATTCGCATGCGATTCGGTTGCGATTCGGCTCCGATTCGCTTGCGATTCGGCTGCGATTCGTCTGCGATTCACTTGCGATTCGCTTGCGATTCGGTTGCGATTCGGTTGCGATTCGTCTGCGATTCGCTTGCGATTCGGTCGCGATTCGCCTGCGATTCGGCTGCGATTCGCCTGCGATTCGGCTGCGATTCGCCTGCGATTCGGCTGCGATTCGCATGCGATTCGTCTGCGATTCGGCTGCGATTCGTCTGCGATTCGCTTGCGATTCGGCTGCGACTCGCTTGCGATTCGGCTGCGATTCGGCTCCGATTCGCTTGCGATTCGGCTGCGATTCGCTTGTGATTCGCTTGCGATTCGTCTGCGATTCGCTTGCGATTCGGCTGCGATTCAGCTGCGATTCGGCTGCGATTCGCTTGCGATTCGCCTGCGATTCGCTTTCGATTCGGCTGCGATTCGCATGCGATTCGGCTGCGATTCGCTTGCGATTCGCTTGCGATTCGTCTGCGATTCAGCTGCGATTCGGCTGCGATTCGCATGCGATTCGGCTGCGATTCGGTTGCGATTCGGTTGCGATTCGCATGCGATTCGGTTGCGATTCGCTTGCGATTCGGCTGCGATTCGTCTGCGATTCGCTTGCGATTCGGCTGCTATTCGCATGCGATTCGGTTGCGATTCGCATGCGATTCGGCTGCGATTCGCCGGCGATTTATTCGCATTATTATTTAAATGATTTTTTAAAAAAAGTTCATATGCAAAAACCTTAGTTATTTAATAATACATCAATTAATATATTCAAATATTTTAAAAATATAACATAAGTTGTGTTTTCAAACATTATCGCGCGCGATTCGCTTGCGATTCGCCTGCGATTCGGTTGCGATTCGGCTGCGATTCGGTTGCGATTCGGTTGCGATTCGCATGCGATTCGGTTGCGATTCGCTTGCGATTCGCCTGCGATTCGCCTGCGATTCGCTTGCGATTATTTAATAATACTTCAATTATTATATTCAAATATTTAAAAAAAAAAAAACATAACATAAGTTGCGATTCGCCCGCGATTTATTCGCATTATTATTTAAATGATTTTTGAAAAAAAGTTCATATGCAAAAACCTTAGTTATTTAATAATACATCAATTAATATATTCAAATATTTTAAAAATATAACATAAGTTGTGTTTTCAAACATTTTCGCGCGCGATTCGCTTGCGATTCGCCTGCGATTCGGCTGCGATTCGGCTGCGATTCGCTTGCGATTCGGCTGCGATTCGCTTGCGATTCGGCTGCGATTCGCATGCGATTCGGTTGCGATTCGCTTGCGATTCGGTTGCGATTCGGCTGCGATTCGGTTGCGATTCGGTTGCGATTCGCTTGCGATTCGGTTGCGATTCGCATGCGATTCGGTTGCGATTCGCTTGCGATTCGGTTGCGATTCGCATGCGATTCGGTTACGATTCGCATGCGATTAGGTTGCGATTCGCTTGCGATTCGGTTGCGATTCGCTTGCGATTCGCCTGCGATTCGCCGGCGATTTATTCGCATTATTATTTAAATGATTTTTGAAAAAAAGTTCATATGCAAAAACCTTAGTTATTTAATAATACATCAATTAATATATGGGCATTTCCAAAATCGCGCACGGGACATTCGTACGCGTTCAAAGTAAAAACCCGGTAAGAAGGAAACGTTTTTTTTCAACTGAAACGCTTAATGTATTGCATTTTCTTAGCTCTTTCATTGGTGCAAAGACTGATGTTGGGTATTTTTTCATTCAGAAGATAATTGCAAAAGTCAAGTGATTCGCACGGGACACAAAACGGAAGTGGTTTAAGAGGTCAACCAATTCAAACGCAAATTTCAGCGAATCCAGAGGCAATATTTTAATGCAACTAATTTTAAATTTTTGTGCATTGATGCCTCTTTAAGAAGGTTATAATTTTTTCAAAAACGACTTGTATTTTTTTTTAATTCAATTTGATGTAAATTCGCACGGGACATCGCGCACGGGACATTTTTTACCGCCAATATTTTTATACCCGCTACCCATAGGGTAGAAGGGTATTATAACTTTGTGCCGACAGGAAATGTATGTAACAGGTAGAACGAGGCATCTCCGACCCCATAAAGTATATATATTCATGATCAGCGTCAACAGCCGAGACGATCTGTCCGTCTGCGTGTCTGTCCGTATGAACACCTAGATCTCAGAGACTATAAGAGATAGAGCTATAATTTTTTTCGACAGCATTTGTTATGTTTGCACACAGATCAGATTTGTTTCAAATTTTTGCCACGCCCACTTCCGCCCCCGCAAATCAACAAAATTGAATAACAACCGTAATTTTATAGCTAGAGTTGCGTATTTTGGTATATAGAATAATAACTATAATAGTTATGATTCCTAAAAATTTGGTTGCGATCAGACTAAAATTGTGGAAGTTATTAAAGAAATACTTTTGTATGTGCAAATACACCTACTTACTAGGGGTCTGAGTTGCTTTGACCGACAATCTGGTATATTGTGCAGTCTATGGTATATTTTGAATGCGGTACTATATCGATATACCATATATACCAGTTGGTATATATTTTTAGTATTTTTGTAGTATATTTGGTATATTTTGAGAATAATACCGCAAAATATATTGCTTTTTCAAAATGGGTAGCGGGTATCTCACAGTCGAGCACACTCGACTGTAGCTTTCTTACTTGTTAATTTTGCGCCAATGCTGCCAACTTACTCCATCATTCATATTGTGTAAATAAGAGAGAGGAATAAGTTGGTACTTATGTTGTGTACTTACGGTCGCGCACGGGACAAACTTTAAATGATCACCAAAAATACAAATATTTTTTTCTCCAAATTTTTTATATATTTACTGCGCGCATAAACTCTGTTTGCAAAAAAAATTTGATGCAATTCGAGCAAGTGATTTGGATTTACTGATAAGAAATGTTGTTTTTCGGTCGCGCACGGGACATTGAAATAAGTGATAAAGCAAATCAAAATTTTTACCGTTATTGATGATCCCATGTTACTTTTTGCGTTCTCTTTCGTTTCTTGCAATCTTCAAATGATTTTACAAAGCAAAAGACAAAGCATAACGCATTTATTTTAGAAGTTGTTATCAAAACAAAATATGCCCTACAAACATCATAATCCCAACAGGTGCGTTTGCGGGACTTTGCATTCGAATATTTTGAAATCTATAAATGATAAATGCAAAATTTTTTCAAGTTTATTAAATTTGAATATTTCTTTATGTAACCATGTTGGAAAATATCATTTTCAAGAACTTTTAATTTTTTGGTCGCGGTGGACCTTTCTGTGGAAATGCCCATATTCAAATATTTTAAAAATATAACATAAGTTGTGTTTTCAAACATTTTCGCGCGCGATTCGCTTGCGATTCGCCTGCGATTCGGTTGCGATTCGGCTGCGATTCGGTTGCAATTCGGTTGCGATTCGCATGCGATTCGGTTGCGATTCGGTTTCGATTCGGCTGCGATTCGGTTGCGATTCAGTTGCGATTCGCCAGCGATTCGCCTGCGATTCGCTTGCGATTCGGCTGCGATTCGTCTGCGATTCGCTTGCGATTCGTCTGCGATTCGCTTGCGATTCGGCTGCGATTCGCATGCGATTCGGTTGCGATTCGCTTGCGATTAGCTTGCGATTCGGCTGCGATTCGGCTGCGATTCAGTTGCGATTCAGTTGCGATTCGGTTGCGATTCGCATGCGATTCGGCTGCGATTCGGCTCCGATTCGCTTGCGATTCGGCTGCGATTCGCTTGCGATTCGTCTGCGATTCGGCTGCGATTCGCTTGCGATTCGCAGGCGATTCGGCTGCGATTCGCCGGCGATTTATTCGCATTATTATTTAAATGATTTTTTAAAAAAAGTTCATATGCAAAAACCTTAGTTATTTAATAATACATCAATTAATATATTCAAATATTTTAAAAATATAACATAAGTTGTGTTTTCAAACATTTTCGCGCGCGATTCGCTTACGATTCGCCTGCGATTCGGTTGCGATTCGGTTGCGATTCGCTTGCGATTCCCCTGCGATTCGCTTGCGATTCGCCTGCGATTCGCCCGCGATTTATTCGCATTATTATTTAAATGATTTTTGAAAAAAAGTTCATATGCAAAAACCTTAGTTATTTAATAATACATCAAATAATATATTCAAATATTTTAAAAATATAACATAAGTTGTGTTTTCAAACATTTTCGCGCGCGATTCGCTTGCGATTCGCATGCGATTCGGTTGCGATTCGCTTGCGATTCGGTTGCGATTCGGCTGCGATTCGGTTGCGATTCGCTTGCGATTCGGTTGCGATTCGCATGCGATTCGGTTGCGATTCGCTTGCGATTCGGTTGCGATTCGCTTGCGATTCGGTTGCGATTCGCATGCGATTCGGTTGCGATTCGCATGCGATTCGGTTGCGATTCGCATGCGATTCGGTTGCGATTCGCATGCGATTCGGTTGCGATTCGCCTGCGATTCGCCGGCGATTTATTCGCATTATTATTTAAATGATTTTTGAAAAAAAGTTCATATGCAAAAACCTTAGTTATTTAATAATACATCAATTAATATATTCAAATATTTTAAAAATATAACATAAGTTGTGTTTTCAAACATTTTCGCGCGCGATTCGCTTGCGATTCGGTTGCGATTCGGCTGCGATTCGGTTGCGATTCGCATGCGATTCGGTTGCAATTCGCTTGCGATTCGCCTGCGATTCGTCTGCGATTCGCTTGCGATTCGCTTGCGATTCGGCTGCGATTCGGTTGCGATTCGGTTGCGATTCGCCTGCGATTCGCTTGCGATTTATTCGCATTATTATTTAAATGATTTTTGAAAAAAAGTTCATATGCAAAAACCTTAGTTATTTAATAATACATCAATTAATATATTAAAATATTTTAAAAATATAACATAAGTTGTGTTTTCAAACATTTTCGCGCGGCTACGATTCGCCTGCGATTCGGCTGCGATTCGTCTGCGATTCGCTTGCGATTCGCTTGCGATTCGGCTGCGATTCGGTTGCGATTCGCTGGCGATTCGCTTGCGATTCGTCTGCGATTCGCTTGCGATTCGTTTGCGATTCGCTTGCGATTCGGTTGCGATTCGGTTGCGATTCGCTTGCGATTCGGTTGCGATTCGGTTGCGATTCTGCTGCGATTCGCCTGCGATTCTGTTGCGATTCTGTTGCGATTCGCTTGCGATTCTGTTGCGTTTCGCTTGCGATTCGGTTGCGAATCGCATGCGATTCGGTTGCGATTCGCTTGCGATTCGCCGGCGATTTATTATTACTTAAATGATTTTTGAAACAAAGTTCATATGCAAAAACCTTAGTTATTTAATAATACATAAATTATTATATTCAAATATTTTAAAAATACAACATAAGTTGTCAAACATTTTCGCGCGCGAGTCGCCTGCGATTCGGCTGCGATTCGCCTGCGATTCGCTTGCGATTCGCCTGCGATTCGCTTGCGATTTGCCTGCGATTCGCCGGCGATTTATTCGCATTATTATTTAAATGATTTTTGAAAAAAAGTTCAGATGCAAAAACTTTAGTTATTTAATAATACTTCAATTATTATATTCAAATATTTTAAAAATATAACATAAGTTGTGTTTTCAAAGATTTTCGCGCGCGATTCGCTTGCGATTCGTCTGCGATTCGCTTGCGATTCGCTTGCGATTCGCATGCGATTCGTCTGCGATTCGCATGCGATTCGCCTGCGATTCGGCTGCGATTCGCCTGCGATTCGCTTGCGATTCGCTTGCGATTCGCTTGCGATTCGGCTGCGATTCGCCTGCGATTCGCTTGCGATTCGGCTGCGATTTGGCCTCGATTCGCATGCGATTCGGCTGCGATTCGCATGCGATTCGGTTGCGATTCGGCTGCGATTCGCTTGCGATTCGGCTGCGATTCGGTTGCGATTCGGTTGCGATTCGGCTGCGATTCGCCTGCGATTCGCTTGCGATTTGCCTGCGATTCGCCGGCGATTTATTCGCATTATTATTTAAATGATTTTTGAAAAAAAGTTCATATGCAAAAACCTTAGTTATTTAATAATACATCAATTAATATATTCAAATATTTTAAAAATATAACATAAGTTGTGTTTTCAAACATTTTCGCGCGCGATTCGCTTGCGATTCGCCTGCGATTCGGTTGCGATTCGGTTGCGATTCGGCTGCGATTCGGTTGCGATTCGGTTGCGATTCGCATGCGATTTGGTTGCGATTCGCTTGCGATTCGCCTACGATTCGTCTGCGATTCGCTTGCGATTCGCTTGCGATTCGGCTGCGATTCGGTTGCGATTCGGTTGCGATTCGCTTGCGATTCGCTTGCGATTCGCCTGCGATTTATTCGCATTATTATTTAAATGATTTTTGAAAAAAAGTTCATATGCAAAAACCTTAGTTATTTAATAATATATATATATATATTTAATATATTCAAATATTTTAAATATATTCGTCTGCGATTCGCTTGCGATTCGGTTCGGTTGCGATTCGCTTGCGATTCTGCTGCGATTCGCCTGCGATTCTGTTGCGATTCGCTTGCGATTCGGTTGCGATTCGGTTGCGATTCGCTTGCGATTCGGTTGCGATTCGCTTGCGATTCGCCTGCGATTCGCCTGCGATTCGTCTGCGATTCGCTTGCGATTCGCCTGCGATTCGTCTGCGATTCGGCTGCGATTCGCTTGCGATTCGGTTGCGATTCGCTTGCGATTCGCCTGCGATTCGTCTGCGATTCGCTTGCGATTCGCCTGCGATTCGTCTGCGATTCGGCTGCGATTCGCCTGCGATTCGCCGGCGATTTATTCGCATTATTATTTAAATGATTTTTGAAAAAAAGTTCATATGCAAAAACCTTAGTTATTTAATAATACTTCAATTATTATATTCAAATATTTTAAAAATATAACATAAGTTGTGTTTTCAAACATTTTCGCGCGCGATTCGCTTGCGATTCGGCTGCGATTCGCCTGCGATTCGCTTGCGATTCGGCTGCGATTCGCCTGCGATTCGGTTGCGATTCGGTTGCGATTCGGCTGCGATTCGCCTGCGATTCGCTTGCGATTCGCCTGCGATTCGCTTGCGATTCGCCTGCGATTCGGTTGCGATTCGGTTGCGATTCGGTTGCGATTCGGCTGCGATTCGTCTGCGATTCGCTTGCGATTCGGCTGCGATTCGGTTGCGATTCGCATGCGATTCGTTTGCGATTCGCTTGCGATTCGGTTGCGATTCGGTTGCGATTCGCTTGCGATTCGGTTGCGATTCGGTTGCGATTCGCTTGCGATTCGCCGGCGATTTATTATTATTTAAATGATTTTTGAAAAAAAGTTCATATGCAAAAACCTTAGTTATTTAATAATACATAAATTATTATATTCAAATATTTTAAAAATACAACATAAGTTGTCAAACATTTTCGCGCGCGAGTCGCCTGCGATTCGTCTGCGATTCGCTTGCGATTCGGTTGCGATTCGCATGCGATTCGTCTGCGATTCGCCTGCGATTCGTCTGCGATTCGCTTGCGATTCGGTTGCGATTCGCTTGCGATTCGTCTGCGATTCGCTTGCGATTCGCCTGCGATTCGTCTGCGATTCGGCTGCGATTCGCCTGCGATTCGCTTGCGATTCGCCTGCGATTCGCTTGCGATTCGGCTGCGATTCGGTTGCGATTCGGTTGCAATTCGGTTGCGATTCGCATGCGATTCGGTTGCGATTCGCTTGCGATTCGCCTGCGATTCGGCTGCGATTCGCTTGCGATTCGGCTGCGATTCGTCTGCGATTCGGCTGCGATTCGCATGCGATTCGCCTGCGATTCGGTTGCGATTCGCATACGATTCGGCTGCGATTCGGCTGCGATTCGGCTCCGATTCGCTTGCGATTCGCTTGCGATTCGGCTGCGATTCGCATGCGATTCGGTTGCGATTGTCTTGCGATTCGGTTGCGATTCGCTTGCGATTCGGTTGCGATTCGGTTGCGATTCGCATGCGATTCGCTTGCGATTCGGCTGCGACAAAATTGTGAATGCCCAGCGGGCAGCTGGGGCTAAGAACAATGGCTAACAATGTAACGCATACGCCGCGTGTGCCAGCTTGAGGGGCGTGAGTGAGTGAGGGAGTGGCAAGGTTCGCTGGGGCACAATTTAGTAACAAGATTTTTCGAGAACTCTGTTGTATTAATTCTTCTTTTCATTTTTTGTCTCTCACTCTCCATTCTTTTGTTTTTGTTTCGTGGCGTTAAATTTAAACAACGAATTGCTGCGAGTTTACTGCATAAATACGAGCATAGCAAAGCAAAGCGAAGCGAAGCAAGAAAAAATGTATTCACGGTATAAATTTGCACTAAACTGGGATTCGAAATGGATTTTCTAAGCTAAGAAAACAAAAGGGCGGCTCCAGCATAATCGCCATGAATGAAAGCGCAGCATCATCGACTAACATCAAGGAAGGCAACGATGGCAACGACAACGACATCGGCGATGACGACGGTTGATGGGTGATGGGTGACAGCAACATGGCCATGACAGGCGGAACAAACGAGCTTGGCGTATATGAACCAGATCTACAGCTGATACAACGCAGGCTCGCAATCTCAAGTTGGAGTTGGAAACGGAGTCGGAGACGGAGGTCTGAGGGTTAGATGTTAGTTTTTCTCTAGTCGTAGTCACTCAGCTTAATATATTTGCATGCTGCTCTCAGCCGGTGTGCTGCGTGGAAAAAGGAAGCTGTGTTATAAATCGCATTAAGTGGATCATACTTTGCATATGAAGTGCTGCTGCTGCTGCTGCTGCTGCCCAACAGCCTCAATGTCGACTGCCTTGCGATAAAAAGCAAGCACTCTACTGCTACGACAACAACAATGAATGAGCGAACACCAACGCAATCAAAATTCAAAAGTTTCATTTCAGGTGGATTTTCCAGCTAGGGATTTTTAGTGGTGCGACGACATTTGTGGAACAACCTCTGCGTTTTATGCTGTCAATTGTTTGGCAGCTGATGATGAATGATGCCGATAGCGTCATAGCGAGTTGATAGCGAAAATTTGTAGCCGCATTAAGTTGTGCCACGTGCTAGAGCAAGACCGTCGTTGTACACCTTAATGGCAAACTGCATGGCTGTAAATTATGCAGAAAAACTTTTCACTTCAGCCATTGCGAAGAAAAAGAAGTGAAAACTTTTTTATGCGAAGCTTAGCGGCACTTTTCATTTAATATTTATTTAAATTACTTAAAATTGTAATACAAATTAATTAAAAACAAACACGAGTCGAGAATATTCTTTCTAAGGTTTATCATTCAGTTAATTCTACTCTCCACGTGCTGTTTTTCAGTTTATCTGTCTAGACATCTCAAAATAAGACTTTTGCGCCTACGACGAAAACTTCATCTTCATGAGTCGCCATAAACAGTTTGTCATAAATATATATTGAACTGTCTCCTGTCTGCCCCCCTTTCACGCCCCCGCTGTTCGATGTTTATTCTTAAAAAAAAAAACACACACAAACATGCAATCATCGTAAAATGGCCACTTAAAGCCAAGAAAGCTAAGTAGCCAAATTTAATTGATTGTCTTCGATTAAAAGAAAACAGAACAACATTTTGTTTCTTTCAACAATCAATTTAATGAAATTAATTTCCATTTTGCAAACAACAAAACTTTACATTCTCTTTATAGTGTTGCTATATTGGTCGACAAAAATAAAAGTCTGAAATCTTTTCGTATTAAATTTTGCTTAAAATCCACTTCAATTTATTGATCAATTTTATATTGAAAGTTAGCTAATTTATACATAGATACCAATGCAATACATTGAAAAATTGTTAAATCCAACCCGTTTAGCATTCATACCGTAAATAAACAGAAATAACTCAAACAAAACCCTTTAAAAAAAACCTTCAGTAAAATACACGAACAATAGGCGAAATGTATTACTATAACAACTCCAGCTTGTTAATGAATAATTAATAAAATGCAAAACAAGTTTTTGTGCGCTTGTACATTTTAATTGAAATAAGTATTTAAAGGCCAATAAATTAAAACGTGCTGCTGCCGAGTTGAAAGAAAAGTCAGCAGCGCACACCGAGGGGGCAAAGACACAAAATGATACAATAACTACACGGACAACGACAGTGACAACGACAACGACAACGACAACGACAACTACATGGGCAGCCATTACAAGACAATACAGCAAGGACATCGTCAAGTCCTTGCCACTGTTTTCCCCTCTCTCTCACACTTCTACTTTCGATATACGCCCACAAATGCCATTAGAGCCGAAAGAAGCAAAAGAAAAAAAAAACGAACGAATGAAAGAAAGCAGTCTTGAGCGGCATTGCTGTTTGGCGTTGTTTCCTATCGGCAATCGCATAAATCTCGTCCTTTGAGAGTTGTTACCGGTTCACAATGCGAGCTGCGAAGCGAAGCGCAGCGTTGCCACCTAGTTGCAAATTGTACGCAAGGGTTTCCTTTAAGCAATTACAACACGCAGTTTCCTTTTTATGCACTCACAACTCGGACTCGGACTTGGACTCGGACTTGGACATTCTGCTGACTTCACATTGCGGCAACGTGACTTTTATTGGACTTTCTTGGATTATTTCTCTGTATATATTTTTTTGTTGCTTGCTTTTGTTGCTGTTGTTTGTTGCTGCGTTCATTGCTAAAACTTTTCGTCTCTTGTTTATGGCATTTATCGTGCTATTTATTCAGCTTGTTATGCCTTTTGTTTCACAAAGCCAACTCCAACCCTGCCCGAAAAATGCCAAAGCCGAGTCGCAAGTTCAAGTATTTGCCTAGGCTCACGGTTCTCGACTCCTTCTTTGCTTCTGTTTCCCTTTCCCTTTCCATCCCCATCTCTTTATCCGTCTCTGACTTCGACTTTCGCTCACGGTATACGCATATCCCGCAGCGTTTGTTTAACGCGCCTTGGCGCTTATCTAAACGATTGTCTGTGGAGTGATTATGAGTGTTGGAGCTTGTTAGCATAATTGACGCCCCGTGCCCGTTTACCAACCCCCACCCCAACCCACGGCCTTCAACTCCCCCACAGCAATGAACGAAATGCTACACAAAAGAGCCGACAAAACACTCTAAACGCAGATACTGAATAATAATCAAGTGCTATTTGGTTACAATTTCATGCCTAATAATAAGTTTGATTATGCGCACCAAATGTGAGAGGCTCTAATAATGGCTGCGTAAGCGTGTGCGTGTGTATTATGTGTAAGTGTGGGTGTCTTCTTGAGTGTGCATATGTGTTGGTGTAAGTGTGATTTACAAATACCGAAACAAAGGTAAATTGAGGTTAATGAGCTGTGGGGCAAACCAATTTGTTAAATTGTATCTAAGCATTGTAAACAAGTTGTTGATTTAACATATATTAACTTGCTTAAATTAATACCACAAGTAATGTAAATATTAAATACTGTCCCCAAATAAATTACTTTACTAATTCATAACATATTTAATTTCAACAAAATATAATAAAATAATAATAAAAAATAAGAAAGCTCCCGTTAAGAGTGCGCGATTATAATATACCCCTTTTATTCCAATAAAAGCAAAACAGCACGTTATTATTCTTCAAATATACTAAATTAATATATCAAAGATATTTTTGATACACTATTGCATTCAAAATATACCAAAGCGTGCAAAATATACCAGATTATCAACCAAAGTAAATTATACCCGACAGCATTTCGCGTCTTTTGGCATATAAAATGACTTCTTAAATAACTTTGAAAATTTGTAACCAAATTTGAATCAATTAGATACAATACTATATTGTATATACCAAAAATCGCTGCCACAAAATAAATTAGTAACTAAAAACTTATTTAAACCTTTTTAGTGATTATTGTTGACTATAATTATTTTCCCATTTGTTTAAAAATTGCAATTTAAAATGAAAAGCACCTTAAAGTAAACATGACTTAAATGTCTCTGAGCATGTAAGTTGTCTGCCATTTCTGTAAGTGAATTTATCTTCATTTTATTTCAATTTGCCAAGATTGTTTTTTTGCACACTTAACGCACTCGACAGCTGCAGCAACAGCCGGAAATCAGGACAATTAACAAAACGCAGCACACTCACAAAGAGCACGCAGCCAGCAACCAGCAAAGTAATCATGCTGAAACACCACAAAACACAGCACAAATTGCCGCACACCAATGCAGGTGAAGCCCATTAACACACATAGACAGACTTCCATACTTAGAGCGACAGTGAGATAGTTTAGAGCTGACAGAAGTGCAGAGATGTTCGGCATCAAAACCAACAAAAATACAAACAAGTAAGAAAGCTACAGTCGAGTGTACTCGACTGTGAGATACCCGCTACCCATTTTGAATAAAAGAAACATATTTTGCGGTATTTTCTCAAAATATACCGAATATACTGCAAAAAATACTAAAAATATACCGAATGGTATATTTGGTATATCGACATAGTACCGCATTGAAAATATACCATAGACGGCACAATATACCAGATTGTCAGACAAAGCAACTAAGAGCCCTAGTAAGTAGGCGTTTATGCCCATACAAAAGTATTTCTTTAATAACTTCGACAATTTTTATCTGATCGCAACCAAATTTTCACTCTAGCTTTAAAATTACGCTTGTTATTCGATTTTTTTGATTTGCGTGTTTCATACGGACAGACGGACAGACACACAGACGGACAGACGGACATGGCTAGATCGTCTCGGCTGTTGACGCTGATCAAGAATATATATACTTTATAGGGTCGGAGATGCCTCCTTCTACCTGTTACATACATTTCCTGCCGGCACAAAGTTATAATACCCTTCTACCCTATGGGTAGCGGGTATAAAAATAAATACCTTTACTGCAAAGAGTGAAACATTTGCAAAGTTTTTAAGTAAATCAGTTAGAAAACTGTTTTAACCAGCGTGGAAAACGCAAAAACAAACCAGAAAGCAAACGCCGCGATGTTAATGCCAAGTGCAAACCTGAGAAAGACAAGTGACAACATGTTAAGATACCGCTTGATGTTTAAATTCCCACACTGGGCTAAAACTGAAGTAACATGTTTCGCTATCAAGCTCTAATGCTGATTGCACAATCAGCTTGTCTGAAAGACGTAAGCACACAGACACACACAGTTATTGCGCATACGACCTGTTGACTGTGGCAACTACCAATCCCCCCCAAAAAAAAGAGAAAAACACAGCAAAATGCTTTGCGTGTAATTATCGTAAGTGCTGGACACAACAACAACAGCAACAGCAACTAGCACAGGAGTCGACCTCAGAGCATGTTGGGGGAAAATGTATCTTAAAATTAGTCGCAGTTTAAATTTCTCTTTTGGCTCCTTAAATTAATGCCACAACATGCCACAATGAGGTTGGCACGTTGCTAACTGCCACAGAAAAACTGATTTCAATGTGTGTGGCAAGCGTTAAAAAATTATTCTGTGATATATTTTCTACACTGCAGGTGGGCGAAGCGTGAGCGCATTATTGCGCATTTAGTATTTGGAAATTTTCTGTATAGTATAGGCATATCAAGGCCTATTCAAGTTCGTGACAGAAGAGTGAGAGGATGGGACTTTAGTGGGGGAGAGAGGCGTTGCGGATGCGGGTGACTGGCTGTTAGTGACTTTGCCTGGCGTCGGGTGCTGCCAAAAATGTGGCATGCCGCGAAATTTGCCGCTGATGGTTTTGTGACGTGCTCAGAATTTCAAATCAGCGCAAAGCAAATAAATATTTAAATGACTGCGAAAAATCAACGACGAGTTCTATTTAGACTTTTGAATAACAATGTTAATATCTGATTGTTATAAATGAATAAAACAGATTACAGGATTAGCCCCAAATGGGAATTTATGCATTATTTAATAGCAGCTTAGCTTAAATAAGTAAGAACCAAATGAAATGAATTGATCCGCTAAGCAATGCTATTAACTAAAAAAATGAAGTGATGAAATACCAAGTTGAACCAGAATAAAACAGCGAAATAAAAGAAATTTAACAAACTTACCAAGAAAATAATTTTTTTTTCTTCGGGGTTTCTTCTCAATCTTCTTAATAATGTTAATTTAATTCTATAAATAATAAGAAATCCAAAATTTTGATTAACTTTTATTATTAAGGAAATGAAAACGAATTAAACATTTTAATAATTATGGTATTATTAAATCCTAAGAGATTTTAGAATATTATTTTAATAAGCTAAATACAAATACTTTACTTTAGTTGCACTTATCTACGCACAATCTTCTTTCACTTTAAGTATATCAAACCTATTTGTATTGATTTAATCTGTTGTGCTTTCTTGACAATCAGCTTAATGTGGGAGAAAATTGTAACCACACACATGCACATCACAATTCCCAGATATTTGAATATTTGTCATCGGAGTCTTTTGAAAACATTCCGCAACAATCACCAAGAAAAAAATCGAAAAAAAAACGAAGATTGCAATTGCGATTTCCTTTTTGCGCAAGCGAGAAAAATCTTGTTTTGCATCAATAAACATTGACATTGGCGCTGTTAAGCTTGCACAAAGTACACACACATGCACACAAAAGAGAGTGAGTGTCTGAGTGTGAGTATGAGTGTTGAACATAAATAAACTTTCGGGGCAAACAAGAATGCATTTGATGTTGTGTGCCATAAATGATGAATGTTGGAAGCGAATGTGAGCATAAGCGAAAGCAACCAAAATGCAAGTCAGACAAAATAGCATAAACAACTTTAAGGCTTATGCATTAGGGATATGCCAACTGAAGTATCTGTCCATCGAAATAACGCAAACAAACACATGGAGCCATAAAAACCTTGACGTCTTTTTCCATTATGCTTTTGCTGCATTTTCATAAAATTTCATGCAGCTGCCGCTGCTGAATTCCAAACTGAATCATCTCTGCTCTTTACCAAAAAACACCTGCTCAAACTTCCTGTATTGATGCATACGTTGCGTATACTTGATGAACCTATTAATAGAGCAAAATGGTTTGCCACATGTGGTGTACTAAGGCAAGTTATTAACTGAGTCGAATTCGGAGATGCGGTTTAATTTCATAACCACATCCACACACAGGATATTAATCTGAAATTTGCAGAAGCTGAAGAGAAAGAATTACGTAGAAATGATAAAGAGCATAAGCATAAGCATAAGCATAAGACTAAGCCTAAGCCATTAGCCAGGCTTAGAGCAAGGCAAAAATCATAAGCTTCTAATTTTGCTTTACCCGAAAATGTGATGAGTTAAATGAAGATGTGAAATGCGTGAGGCAGAAGGAAGAAGGAAATGTGTGCTGTCTGTGTGTGATGTGGCATGCGGGCGTATGCGTAATATGCCTAATGCAAAACGCAAACTCAAATAAAAGTGATATACGCCAAGAGAAGAGAAAAGACGTTACGCAAATGTATTTGTAAGCAGCCACTTAGCACACTTACGAGTGGAGTTTGAAATATGCTTGGCAGCTGACTGCTTTCAGCGCCAACAACAGGCAACAGCAACAACAGGCAACGGCAACAGCAAGAGCAACAGCCAAAAGCAGCAACAAGAGCAGTAGTCATAAGTGGAAAGAAACAAAGCAGGCAGCCAACATGAAGAAAAGCTAAAATCCTCATGAGAATTTGACAACATATTCACACGGGGCCCACGAAAAAAGACCCAACGACGAGTCTCATTCTATCAGTGCTCAGTGAGCTCGGTGCTCGGCAATCTCAGCGCGTGCCGCACGCTTTGCGCATTTAACGCGTATTTTGCACAGGCTGCTGACAACAACAACAACAACAACTATGCCATGAGTGTGGTTTTGGGGCGTGTCTTTGGGTGTGTGGGCAAGTGTTTGGCATATGCGAAAATGCTGCATAAATTGTTTTTTTTTTCTTTAAGTCACCGACAAAAGTGAGTGAAATGTGAGCTGAGCTAAGCTTACTACACACTGCACTGAGCTTTATAGCTGCCCAACCCCTGCGGGACATTGGATTTGCACTTTGACTTTAGCGAATTTGATATAGTACTTTCATTGTTATAGACATCAAGTACTGACAGCAGTCAAGTGAGCTGCTGTCACCGCAAGTTACCGCAAAAAAAGCAACTGAATAAAGTCAAGTTATTTTGACACTTTCAGCAGGCATTAGGCAGTAAAAAATAATTACATCAAATACTAGTCAAAATCACAGTCAACAAACAATGGTTGTCAACTGGCCCAAAAAAAAAACAAGTAAGAAAGCTACAGTCGAGTGTACTCGACTGTGAAATACCCGCTACCCATGTTAAATAAAAGCAATAAATTTTGCGGTATTATTCTCAAAATATACCGAATGTTCTGCAAAAATGCTAAAAATATACCGAATGGTATATGTGGTATATCGGTGTTGTACCGCATTCAAAATATACCATAGACGGCACAATATACCAGATTGTCAGCCAAAGCAACTAAGAGCCCTAGTAAGTAGGCGTTTTTGCCCATACAAAAGTGTGTTTGTTTAATAACTTCCAAAATTTTTATCTGATCGCAACCAAATTATCAGGAATGATAACTACTATAGTTATTATTATATATACCAAAAATCCCAACTCCAGCTTTTAAATTACGCTTGTTATTCGTTTTTTTTGATTTGCGGGGGCGGAAGTGGGCGTGGCAAAAATTTTAAATAAACTTGATCTGCGTGCGAACATAACAAATGCTGTCGAAAATAATTAGAGCTCTATCTCTTATAGTCTCTGAGATCTAGGTGTTCATACGGACGGACGGACAGACGGACAGACACACAGACACACAGACGGACAGACGGACATGGATAGATCGTCTCGGCTGTTGACGCTGATCAAGAATATATATACTTTATAGGGTCGGAGATGCCTCCTTCTACCTGTTACATGCATACATTTCCTGCCGGCACAAAGTTATAATACCCTTCTACCCTATGGGTAGCGGGTAAAAAAACAGAAGTCTAAAATTACTTCACCACCACAGCTTTTCTATGACTTTGCTGGCTGGCTGGGCTGGCTTTAGCTGACTTAGTCAGCGTTTTTCACACGTTTTCAACTTGGCCAATTTACGGCTACTTAGCCCGGAAAAGTCGTCTCTAGCCTGTGCTCCATTTTCATTTCGTTTTTTTTTTCATTCTCCATCTTGGCTTAAACGTGCCAATGGCTTGGCATTAATTTTCAGTAAAATTTACAGATTTCACCTGAGCATAATACCTGCGGGATTTTGTTGCTCGCCGCTGCATCTAATTTGAAATTTATGTAATGTGCGTGCTTGTAATTTGCTGATTTAATTAGTAGCTATAATTCATTTGTTTTCAGCCACAAGATAATAAATGGCATTTAATTGCTGGACATTCTCGAATTGTTCGTACTCCTCCTAATTGCCTTCAATTCGCCACGGGTAATGCTTTGTGTGGACTTATCAAGCATCTCGTAATAGAGTGCTTAATATGATGAAAATGCTGGACAATGGCAGTTAAATTTCAAGGCATTTTAGAGAACTAAATGAACTGCAAACGAGATTCAACAAATCATAAAATCGTATTGAATTCACATTTCAGTTAAGCTAAATGACTCAATTGAAATGTTTTGGATTTTCATTTTTAAAACAAATTATGTAAGCTCATTACTGCAATTCAGAGATTATTGCGTATATTTCTTGCTTGCTGCATTTAATTGCAATAATGATTAGTTGAATATACACATCACTTAATTACCAAAATGGAAAATCACTTTATGGAAATCCTGCCAACACACTCAAACTGATAGATAATGTGAAAATTTACAGTATGTTCGATTCATAAATCAGTTAAACATTTGTGTAATCGTTGACCAAAATGAATCACCTGCGACACATTGGTATAATTCGAATCTAATATGCGGTTAACCATTTGTGCGACCAATCTATATGCTCATAGATAGATAATAAACCAACTGCATGGAGTGCAGAGCCAAAACAGAGCAGAGCAGCAACAAAATGACAACAAGCATTCCGCAATAATTAATAATCATTAGTAAGCCGCACATTATTAAGTGGTCGACTAAATATTGAAATTACAATGGTATTAATGCCATCAGGAACAACATAAACAATGCCCTTATTATGGTAACGGCTGCCAGTCTGCCAGTCTACGAGTCAGCCAGGCAGCAACAATAACAACAACAACAGCAACCACAACAACAAGAGCAATCATTACATCAGCAGCAGCAGCAGCAGTTGCACCACCAACAGCAACATCAGCAGCAGTGACATCAATGTGCAAACTGCTTTAAACAAACGACAAGCGGAAGCTGTTGAGGGGACAAGAACAACAACAACGACGTATCCAAAAGCAACATTGTTAAGTACGCACGAATATTTCTGTGTGATTGTGTGTGTGTGTGTGCGTCTGTGTGCGGGTGCATTGCAAATCATGAGCATGCGTGTGAATTACAAGAATGTGAATTGAAACAGTGACACACCCATCTCATGCTCAAAACCAAACTGCAAGCTCCATTTCACTGTTGTTACAGTGTCAAAATGAAAGCGGTTCTCAGAAACAAATTCTACACGAAAGTGTGGTGAAAAGTAAATAAATAATTTTTTAAGTTGTCACTCTCTTCTTTTAGTTATTATATTATTTTGTATAATAGTTAGCATATAAATAAATAAATATTTTTTAAGAAATTAAATTATTTTGATAAAGCTATATAATTATTTCCTAAGAAAGTATTCAATTATATTTTAGTAAAGCTAAATAAATGATGCAAACTTCAACACATGTGATAATTAACAACCCAAATAATTAAATAATTACATTTAATTTAATCAGAAAAAATCAAATACAAAATTTAATAATAAATACATTAAAATATATAAACAATTGGGTATTTTAATGAAATAAAAATATAAAATAAAAAATTTAATAAAATAATAAACAAAAAATTATTTAAAATAAAAAATTAAATAAATTAATATGAAACTAACATAAAATAAAATAAAATAAAATAAAATATAGTGACATAAAATTAAAACAAACCAAAATAAAATAAAATAAAAAATAATAAAACTAATGAAAGTAAAATATAAAATAAAAAAAACTGAATAAAATAAAACAATTTTCAAAAAGTTTAATTAAAATAAAATCAATTATAATGAAATAATAATATTATAATATAACACATAGGGAATTAAAATAAATTAAAAGAATATTGTACACCTAAAAACAAATGTTCAAATCAAATGTTGCAAAAAGTTAAATTAAAATCAAATCAATTATAATAGAATAATAATACTACGAGTATAATATAACATATGAATTTAAGGAATTAATAATAGGGAATTAAAATAAATTAAAAGGAAATTTTAAAACTGAAAACAAATGTTGTAAAAGTAGTCAAGTTTTTTTTATAATCAGCGTCTCAGATGTGAAAACGTTTTCTGAACGTCGAGTGCAATTCAACGCGTTGCATGTTCAGTGTTTGTGGGGCGGGAAAATGATTGTGGTTTCGAAGTGTTGCCAGTGCAATTGCATTAATAATACTACAGACGAAGGACGAGTACGTCGACGTACTCAGGGCACAAACAGCGGCGATGGCGGTGGCGACACCAACAACGAGGAGAACGACAATTGCAAGTGGCGCAGACACAAACCATTGCATACTTTTCGGCGCACGGAATTACATATTTGACAATAATTATGCCCATAGCTATGTGAGTGCTTGTATATTAACCTGAGTGTGTGTGTGTGTGTGGTGTGAATGTGTGGCAGTTGTAGTAGCCATTATGCAACATAATTTATGCATGCTTTTAATTAAATTCCATTACTTGCACTTATTTTTGCATCAATTTGTTTGTCGCTCCCCTCTTTCCAAATCATTTTTGACCCAAATTCTTTAGTCGGATCATATTTTAATTATATAGAATTTCAGCAATTTTTTGGCACTGAAAATTAACTGTCAAAATCCATTTAAATACCGTTTAAGTACTGCTCATGCAATTAGACAACATTTAATTTGCATATTTAATAAACGCAGCAGTATGTAATTGACAAATGTTTTAAATGTATTGCAAAATACCGCATAAATAAACACAAGTGTTGCCTAAGCGGATTTTCTTCAATGTTAATTGCGTTAAATGAATATTTGGCAGAAAACAGATTGAGAGCATTTTAAATAAATTATAAAAACTATTAAAAATAACATTTTTTTAGATGCACTTTGTTGAATAATTATTTGTGATATTAAAAGTCAACAAACTATTTAATGAAAACATTTATTTAGTTTTTACCATACTAATAAATAATTACATTAGCTTAAGTAATTTCTTGAATTGTTATTTATGGTTGCAAACGAGAAGTAAACAGCGTTGTAATTTGAATAATGATTTATGCATTTATTATGCAATTGAATCAAATCCGATTTTATTTAAATGCCATTTTAATGAGTTTATTTGGTGCTAGTTTAATTATTGTATGCAAACAGCAGAGAAATTGCGCATAATATACAATGAGATACATTTATATAAATAATAAATATGCTTGTCTGCCTCTGACTTCAAATCGACAAAGTCAAGCGAAATCACTTGAAACCTAGAGCTGAACAGTTTATTAGGTTGGCTAGCCAAGAGGATGAACTTCACTTAACTGTAGTAATTTGCCAAGCTCTCATAGAGAAAGAGACAGATAGCAAGGGAGAGAGAGAGAGAGAGAGAGACGCTAAACCGTTAACCGGTTCAGTAATTGAGCTGCAATCTAGGCCCCTAAATCAATTGGGCCAAGTGTCAGTTGTAGCATGGTCAACTAATGATGATAGATCAAGCATACTTACACTTAGTCACTCACTGACACACACACACACAGGCACGCACACGCATACACATGCTCACACACACATTTGTGAGGATGACAGGATGCCGTCGTTGCCAAGTATCATTATGTGACACCGTAACTAATTTCATTCTCGGACAGCAACGTTGGTGGTCTATCCCCGTTGCAGATGTAAAGGACATCGAGTATCCTGCCATACACAACAGCAATAAGAATAACAAGTTTGCGACTAAGCGAACAGCTTTTGCTCATTATTTATTAATCGGTTTTAATGTTGATGGAAATACGACTAGTTTGTTGCACTTGCTCCATAGTTTCATGCACAATTCAATTAATTTCAACATGTTCAAACACAAAACCAGCAACAAGTATTTTTTCTCTCTAAACAATTTCAATGATGCATATATTAACTATTTGTCTGCCATACTCGATATAAATATTTCAACATAATTTTAATTAACATTACAAAACTACTCTAAAGGGTCTGAGGCGTGGTCGGAATTTTTGTGGTTGGAACTTTGGCATTTTTCAGGTGAATATTTCACATTTTTGCGCTGAGTTAAAATCGAATTATGAGGGCGATTAAAACAGCGAGAGGGGCTCTTTAATTGTAGAACTTAATGTTGATTATAGAATTGGTTTATAAGTATTTGTATTAAACATGTTTTTATTAAAAACGACAATAAACTAAAAACATTATCTCTCGTTAGTTTTGGTGACTATCTTTGTTATCGAAGCTCATAAATAGAATGCCAAGTTGCTTATCAAGAAAATATATTATATACACTGGCAGTTTTCTTCAAATAATCAGACTCTCATTGCAAATATATTTACACAAAATGCGTGGTTGAAATGAAAATACATTTACTCAGTTTACTGCGGGTCAGATGCGTAAGAAATAAAATTTCCTTTTTTTTTTAAATGTGCCTTAATGTCAATGCTTATTATACTTGTTCCCAATTAAATATGTAAATAAACAGCAACAGCAGTTGATTAATTTGATAACCCGAAATTCAGTCTACTTTTTCAATAAATTTTTCTTTCAATTAAATCAATCAAAGAAAACGTTGCCCAAAACTTTGTAGAAACTTAGTTTTAACTTTTTGCACCCAAAAAGAGAACAACCTAAAGAAAAGGCATCACCCACTACACTACCCCCCCATAAGAAATGTAAGTCTCATTAATTTGGTTGGCTTGCAATTTAAAATTTAGTGCAGATTGTCGGTCCCCCAGTTAATTAACACCTGTGTGTGTATGTGTTACCAAAGCAGCAACCAGAGGCGACTAGCTACCAGAGGGGTTTGGTTGAAACCAAGCACTTCAGTCACCATTTTGTGCCGTCGCCGTGTTCGCTGACGCAAAGCGGAAGTGGCACTTTGGAAGAAGAGCCGACGCCGCTGCTGCTTTTGTTGCGGCTGGCGAAGCCGATGCCAATGTTGCTGCGGATGATGCTGCTGCTGCTACTGCTGCTGCCACCAGTAAGCGTATCGAAAACCGAAACTTTTGATGGAAAAAGTTTGCAACAACAAACGCATTCTGGGGCCAGCTTTGGCGTCCTTAAAACCGTCAAACAGCAACTTGCTATAATTCTCGCACATTGCCTCATGAATTTTGATTTTTTTCTCTCGCTTTTTACTTATTTTTGATTTTTATTTTTTTGTTTTTAAAGCGCTGGCTTAGATTTGAATAATGAGCTTTTGCTAGGTGCAAAGGTAGGCGTGCTCTAAGCCGTGGCGGCTAAACAAATTTATGCCTAGATAAGAGCATGTCCAGAGCACTGGGGCTAAAACAATTGAAATGTGCGAGATGCAGCACAACTTTTGTTTGAGGGTCGCGACCAAAAGTGCTACGTGAATTGTGGCTCTAGAAATAATGGCAGAGTTCAGGCCTCGACTATGACAGGACCACCATGAAATACGACGGCCAAGTTGCCCAGCCACGAGAATTCTGGTTAGTTGGTTGCACTTACATAGAAGGCCAAAAGGACCTCTCTCCTCGTAATTCATAAGCAGAGAGCTGCACAGCGTTTAATGTATGTGCGTGTTTGGTTGCTGTGGGGCCACACATTATGCTTTTGACCAACATGGAAAAGCTAGCAGCCGCTGGCAACAAATTGAATTGACTGTCAGCAATTCTCGAGATTTGCCTAATTGCTCAACAACATCAAAGGCAAACAACTACTTAAAGCTGACGCTGACACTGAAGCTGTAGCTGCAACTCATGTCTGTCTCCGTCTCTATCTGCCCCAACATCTTTTGCTCTTATGCAAATGCGCAGTGGCAACAAAAACTTTGTCACAAAGCGAAAAAAACGGTGGGGGGAGTAGGAAGACGGACCAGAGGGAATGGCGGCAAGCAGAAACTGCAACAGGGGCAAGTTTTTAACTCAGTGGTTCTAGCCGCAGCTAGAATGCTGATGACTTTGGTAACAACTTAAATTGTTTGGCAGCACTCACTGCAGATACTCTTGCAACGAGGGCAAAGTTGAAATGCGTTTAGGGACTGTCGATTTGTAAGCAAACTGCTGCTTCGTCTAATACTATGTCGTAGTGACAGCAATCCAAATATATTATATATAGTATATAGTGAGCAACGTCAGCCGTTTAAGCCAATTATACCGTCAACTTTAACTTATGACTGCAATATCCCAAATGCGCACAAATTGTTATCATACTTACTTTACAAAATTGCTGTCAAAGCTTTTTATTTGTAAAATGTAAAAGATTTTCAGTTGCTTTAGTGCATGTTATATTTAATATTGTTGAACCATTTTAAAGTTCAAATATATGTATATGTTATTCATGCAATCTTCATTAAAAATTTGCTTATAATATAAAATAGTTGTTTATGATAAGAAATTTTAAATTTATCTTGATAGCATTTGAGTTTCACAATTGATGCTTTTTCTTATAAATAATAATGAATTTCTTTTCACTTAAGCCACTTAAAATAAAGAATAGCATTGAGTTTAGTTTGTCAGCTTAGAGTAAATGTAAGTGCCCAATAAAATAAAAACAATAAATAAATTATACACAACACACAACAGTATTCCCAATCGAGTCCAATTTACCATTGGATTAACAGGCCTGCAAGCAGCCAAAAATTGCCTCCCTTCGGGTAACTGCATTTCCTCTTCGAATTGAGGCACGTCGATAACTGTCTCTGGAATGCTATCATCATTCCACAACACTTCTGTACTTTCCCTAAAGAAAATGTGCATTTAGTTGACCATTTACACAGATAAATTTGATTTGATTTACCGATAAGACATTTTGAAGAATCAAAATCCGCGATTCGACGTTGTTGTTAGCCTAATGACAATGAGCAAACTGATCCCAGAAAACAAAAGCGTAGCTGACCAAAGACAGCGACGCAACATTATGCTGAAGTCAGCATTTGTTATTCTAAGAAATCATTGGCCTCCCAGGAATATATGTTCTGAATTTGTATGTACGACCAACAAAGTTGTCAACCAAACTTATTTGAGTGCTTGAGACCATTTCATTATTATAAAACGTAAATATAATATAATATATTGTAACATATGTAAAAAATTTTACTCTGTAAATATTTTCAATGTGTGAAAAGAGTATAACCATTTAAAGCGGAATAATGTAACATGAACTAAGTGTAAAATTCCTTATCATGTACAGATGACTTTAACTCTGCTTTATGATCTGATAAGGTATTAGTTTATGACGGCAAAATATTTTCAAAATTACACAACTGTTTCATAAGTTTTTACTTAAATGAGAAGAAAAAGAATTCTTTCATTACTCAACCAAAAAAAAATCTATTTATCCAATTCATTCCCCAGGGTATTCTGATTTCCACTCTCCATTTTCAACATTATTTACATTTCACATTTATATTAAGCTAATTATAAATTCGAATACAATTTGCTGGGGGTCATTTGACACTTTCGGCATGAGAAATTTACCGAAAAACACCAGTTGCCGGCACTGTGACATGTTTTATTATCTAACAATTATACAGTGTTTGCTTGTAGTTTAAATCAATACATAAACATATTTAACATATTTGCATTCGTTTGAAATTTAACCATTAAAAATACGATAGTAAATATCAACAGCAAATATTGTTACAATGTAAACAGAAAAGGCATTTGTTTAACTATTTATGTGGTTGTAAATGCGGCCTTTAAATTTGATCGGTTTATGTGTGCAAATAAGAATAAGTTGCAAGGGAAAGCGAATAAAAAATACTCTTTAAAATTCATAAGTCTCGAAGTATGGGTTTATGTTAAAGCATTTCGAACATAAAACAAAATAAATAAATGAATGAAATGAGTATAGAGAATTTAGAGTTATCGATAGTTGATATTGTTGGAATACGAAATTAATAATTTCAAAAGCATATCACTTACCCATAAAAATATGTATCTACAGCTTATATGAGTCATCTGCATATTGTGGTATTTGACTTCAAAATGCAATCTGCAAATATACTGCATAAGAAAGAGCAGCGTCAAAAAGATTTTTGTTTATGTTTACTGACATGAATTGTAGTGGAGAAAAATAAACTTTTAGCGCGGGAAACTGAAACGCATTTCATTCATTATGAAAGCTAACGACAACAGTCAACAAAAAACCCATAAAATCAACAGTTTTGTATACAAAATATAAAGTTGTCAGTGGTATAGTAAGACTTTTTTCTGGCTAACCAGAAAATTCCAACAACAAGAGAGAGTCACAAAATAATTGAAGTCATAATTGATAAGGTTGCAGTTTTGAAAGAGTCAAACGAAGAATATGCGCTATAAGTATTCTCGCCTTCTCACTTATCTTATCTGAGTCAGAAAAGCACACACACTCAACACTCAACACACAACACAGTTGTTGAGTTGTTGTTGCCAATTAACACCTTTGTGCTTTGTGATAATGAGGCAGACAAAAACTGCTCACTGACGACAGAAACTGGTCGATTCGAATCGTTGTTGCTGTTGTTGTTGACTTGCTGTTGACTGTTTCGACTGCCTGAGAATTGTCGCTGCTGCTCGATTAGTTGGAAGACGCACGCGTTACAGCATGGACACAGACGAGAAGAAGGCGGCGGGCACATCGTCGGGCCACGATGAGATCGATTTTACTAGCGGCTACGAAACACAATATCGCAAGGAATACAGCCCATTGAAACCGATTTATGTTCCGCCACCGGATAAACGCTATGCCTGGTTTCGCAGTTGGCCAACGATACTGATGATCCTCTTTCTGGCCAGCGTATTTCTCCTTGGCACCATTCTGCTTGTGGTGCAAGTCTTCACGACGAGCGTGCTGCAGGTGCTGCTCATTGTGGCCGCCTATGTGGCGATAGCAGCTGTCATGATCTGGATGGAGGTGCAGAGCATCAAAGTGCGATGATTTCTTCTTAGTCATCCAACCAACTTCGAACAGTATGACTAATGTGACGAAATATATCATTTTGTCGGGGAACATTTTTAAGTGTTGTGTCAACTTATTAAATATTATCATATCGGAATGAAAAGACTTTAATATAGTTAATACCAATGCCAAATAGCGTTTAAATACTACGAAAAGGAAACAAATACTGTATTTAGTATTTATATAATACTATAACTTTGTCGTGCTCCTGATACGATATGTGTAAGTGTATGTGTGCGTGTGTATCTTATGTACAAAACCTGTTAAGTGTAATCAAACCACTTTTTTTTACGACCAATAACTGAAGCAACCAACACATAAATAAGAAAATCATATATATAGAGTATGTTCTCTTTATCCGTTGTGCAAGATAAGCTAAATTCAATTGAGACCTAAATAAATATTAGTTAGTTAGTTATTGCATCGAGTGACAATGAAATATAATTGGTAACACAGCAGAACTCTCGACACTGAAGGTCATCGAGCACAGAAATATAAACTCATATATAGACACTTATACAATAACAATAATTTATTGCAATAAAAATAAAACTTGTGAATCAATGGTGCAAACCACGCATTTATTGACTTTTTATTTCTATCGAAAAGTAAGAGAAGTCGCTGAATATTGAAAAAGATATTTTTTCCACAATATTGAGAGAAAAGTTGCCATCCATAAAGTTCACAAAGAATTCAAAAGTTTAAACTCTTGAAATTCTATGACGCATTTTTGTTTTTATCTACAAGCTTACTTTAATAACAAACAATTGGAATTGGAGCAATTATAAATTGAGATTGTTTATTGAAATTTCACTTGATTGATTGGGTTGGGTGATCCATCAACGAATTGTAACAAGTTTATTTAGGTTAATTCAATTAGCAAACTGAATTCATTTAAATTGTTATGTATTGCATTCCCTGAACTGAAAATATCTGTTGCACTTTTTGCGACTGCATCAAACGTAATTAAAAACTTGCAGCACCATTGAGTTGCTAATTTGTAAACACAACTTTTGACATGCACTTGCAATTCGTTTTCACCTTTCTCTTTTATTTTCGAGAGAAGAGCAAAACATAACAAAGGGAAATCTCATCCTTTAGAAACAAAATAGTGAACGCGTTGGGGCATTAAACTTTAATTTCCGCTGACAGAAGACAGGACGGGGCAAACAGCTGAGTTACCTTAATTACTCTTTCTCGTTCTCTCAGATGTCGAGCCATGCTAATTATTTGCAGTGTGCACTACATGTGGATTACTCTCTCACTCTCTCTCTCTCTCTTCTTTCTCTCTCGCTGGTTTTCTTTCTCCTTCTGCTAGTCGAGACGACGACGCCGGCGTATTTAATTATAATGGCAGAGTGCGCTTAGCTTAAGCATTAATGCCATTTCCGTTTGTTGACGGAGACGGCGATGGCGATGGCGATTGCCGCGCACGATGAGCGACAGACTCGGAACGAAGGATATTCATTTTGTGGGACCAGCTCAAAGAGGCGTGGTCCTTTGTTTTTCTTCATCTTTTTTTCTACCATTTCGGTGTTTTTCTATTTTTAGCCACTGCCGGAATAAGAGTGGCTTTCTAATTAGACGCTTGCCATGGCCTTTACACATAATTTTTCTTTGACTGTGCAAAAGATTACGCTGCATATTATGGGTCAAACCTTTGGCATTGCTTTCGCTTGAAACCGTATTTCTTTGGTGTCTACGGTTAATTAAAGTGGTTAATTATTTGCTACAATATGTAATCGCCATTAATTATTTTTTAAAGATAACTTCCCATGACTTATATTTTCGTTTATTGATTGAGTCAAGTTCATACGAAATACGAAAAATTCAATCAATGCCTTACAGCATCAGAACATCTCTCTTGACTTTAATTGAACAAGTTTTTTTCACAATTGTAAAAGTTGCACATATTTTCCGAAGTATTTCATAATCGAGTCTACATTTATATACGGCTTCAGGCATTCATTGATTTATTGCTGTCCTGCCACTTGAACAATATGGTCGATAAACGTTTTATGGCAACAAAAGCTGACTGCGTTTCATTGTTTTGCGAAGTAGTTTTTTATTTACGAATATTTTTTAAATTGTATGCAAAGCTTGAATAATACACAATAGTTTAATTCAAAAGTAAATTGCACAATAAAACAGGCTTTAAGGAAAACAGAGGAAATACTGTTACTCCTTTTATTGGCTGGGAAAATAAATCTAAGGCTTAAGTAAATCTTACTTGAATACATTTTATTTAGCTACTCAAGTGTTGGCAAGCTCAGCGTGAGACTAACTAAATGGAAAATTGTATCCAAGGCATGCAATGAGTATTTGAAAAGTCCTTGAGAACTAAAGACTCAATTGCAATGAGAATATATATGAACATATAATATTCGGTTTGTATGTCAACATTTAAAATAAATAATATCAAGTGAGAAAGCTGCAGTCGCGTGTTCTCGAATGTGAGATGTCCGCTTCCGAGTACGGTATTATTCCACAAAATATACCATATTAATATACCGCAAAAATTCTGAAATACACTGAAGAATATTTTGATATGGTACTTCGTTTAAGACATTCCAAAAAGTACAAAATACTAAATTATACCGAATAATATATTTGGTATATTGATATTGTATTACATTCAAAATATACCATAGAGCACAAAATATATCACATTGGTAGCCAAAGCCACGAAAACCCGTAGTAGGTAGGACTTTATTCTCATACAAAAGCATTTCTTAAATAACTTTTACATTTTTTTCATCTGATCGCATCTAAATTTTCATAAATCACATACATATATTCACTGCTTATAATACCCTTCTACCTTAAAGGTAGCGGGTATAAAACATACATTCACTTTAGAAGGCAAATTTAAAGCAGAAAATAACAAAGACTGTGTCAACGAACGCAGCTTATTTGAAATGAGTTCAAGCACCTCTCAACGTACTTTATGCATTCCATATTAAATTGTAATCATATTGTTTTATCAGCTTCGTAACAGATTCAATTGATAAATCGTGTATATTTATCAATTCCGTTTTAAGCAAACGTGCAAACAAATTTGATTATAGACAGATTGTATACACAAACATACACGCATAAACCTTTAGTAAATATATTTATTGTTAATAATGTATGTAAATTATGCACATACGGAATGTATTTTTTTGTGTTTTTTTTCCCCTCAATAAATGCATGCCAAATGCAAAAAAGCGACCGCAACACTTTCAATTAGAGTAATAATTTTTTAAATGATTCAACACAAATATGCTGGTAAATATGCATTTTGTAATTAGCATTAAAATGCTTTAAACGTTTGTACTTTAAAATTTCAGAACTGTCATCGCGAATGAGTTAGCTGTATTCATTCAGATTAATTGAATACAAGCACATTTGAATATTCAATTAAGTTCAACTGCCAATTTGTTGTTAAGCTGATGCGGTGCTAACCGAAAAACGTGAATCATTCGCAATGAAAATAAACCCATTCAACTCTTTCTCGATTTCGTTTTGCTATCATTCATTTGCCTAGCCAAAAATTGGACAATTTCAGCTCAATGTTCAAGCACCTCTTCAGGCATTTTCAGAAAAATGAGAAATGTTCATAACTTTTTCAGTAAAAATACAAAATATATTAAAAATATTTAATCAAGAACTCATCACATGCAAAGATTAAACTAGTTTTCAAATATCAATATGATTGTCAAAAATATATTTTTAAAATTTATTTAAGTTTATACAAATGCTATCTTCATACAAGTTTCCTCGTATATTTATTTGAATTAGAAATTTAACCAACACTTAAAAATCTTTTCCAGTATTTTTCCCAGTTTTTTTTTTTTTTGTAAATTGGAGCAAAACCAACTCAAATCAAATCTTGTTGATCTACATTCGTCAACTTCCAAACCCAAAACTGAAAAGTGCAAATACGACCAGCTGAATAATTGTACTGCACATATATATACTATATATATATATAGTATAACGAGTAACGAGCATGTCAAAGCATTTTGTGACATCTTTTATTTATTCTGTAAGCCCGAAAATGCCCGAAAAAGTCAAGAGTACGCAAACAACGTGCATAAATTACCACAAAGAGACACGTTGAGCATCAGACTTTCTACTGCTCCAACGTACTCTGTATATAAACAGTTCAGCCATAGTTCTCCACTGCAATGCAAAAATGTGTTGAAATATTAAAACGAAAACAAAACAAAAAAAAAAAAAAAAACATCGAGTGAAAGAGTGAAAGAGAAAAGACCACACTGCAAAATTGTAGCCAAATGCAGATGAGCTGCATTCTTTCCATGGGAAAGTTTTTGGACACTTTTGTGAAAGCCTAACAGGCCACTTTAGTTTTAACCGCAAAGTTTGCTGTGTGCTCCGACCTCGTTGCACTTTTGTGTTGGGCATTGGCCTTTCATGTCATTTAACTATTTTTAGTTTTTTTCCATACTCTCAATACCATGTATTAGAAATGGGGTATTTAGTTGCAGCATTTTCTTTTATTCAATTTCTCCTTTATCATTTTTACATCATCGTCGAAGCTATATCATTGATGAAGCTATTATCGTGTGTCCATCTGTTTACTGGCTGTCTGTCTCTCTGTAAGTCTGTTCATCTGCCTAGATCTCATAGGCTTAGAGCTAAAAATATATTTTTTTATCGACCGAACTTATTATTTTTAAAAATTTGTTTTAAGTCCAACAAATTCCCAAAAAATTCAAAAAATTCGAATAGGAAGCTTTATTTAAAAATTTGCTACAACACAATAACAACAAAAGTATTTATGATTTGGTTGCGATCAGATAAAAATTGTAGAAGTGATTAATGAAATTATTTTGTTTGACCAAAAATGCCAACTCCAATCGGATCTTATTTGCTTTGGCTGACAAACTGATATATTTTGACCTCTATGGTATATTTAGAATGTAGTACTCTGTAAAAATACCAAATATAGCCTTGGGTATATTTTGAGTGTAGTACTCTACAGATATTCCAAATACATATTTCAGAATATTTTAGTATTTTTTAGTATATTTACTTGGTATATCTTTAGAATATGGTTTTATTGAAAATAGGTAGCTGGTATCTCACAGTCTAGCTCACTCGACAATACTTTTTTACAGGTAATTTCTGTCATTTCATCATGAGCAAAATATATCTCCTTCTTGTACAGGGTATCATTAAATTTAGCACTCTCATTCATGCTTGTTTTTCGCTCTTATGCTTTCTATTTGGTAGCAAATCGCAAGGACAATTTGTGTCCAGCACACTGTTGATTGCCAGCGCCAGTACAATGGGAATCTATAGGAATGCTTGTAACCACACACACACACATCAAAAGTGGTCTGAGTGTGTCCATGTCTGGACTATATTTATTTAGATTTAAGTCAGTGGCGCAAAGCATAAGCTGTTCCTAAAGCTTTAATCTGCACGTTGAACACATTTATTTGCATATATAGCTTCATATATGAACAATAAGTATTCCAACAACGTTTGCCTTGGCTTTATTTATTTATTCTCTTCTTTTTTATTATTGCCTTATGTTCGATTATTCGAGTGTATTTACTTTTGCCCTTTTTTCATGCAGCTGCATTTAATAGCATGGAAATTAATTTGACATTTAATAGTATGTTGCATTGTTTTCTACCTGACACATGGCATATTTGTTTATTATACCCCATGCTCATTAAATCCACAAGTCGAGTATATTTACACATCTAGCTTCATAACTATGCGATTAATTCATGTAACATACATTAAAGGGTATTTAATAATCGCTCGCTGCGTCTAGGTATAATTTACCTTGTTTATTTATTGTATTAATGTTTGCGAAATGCAAACAAATTGAGCTGGCATATTTTATGCTCGCCTTTATTGTCACGTGTCGGTTGCCAATGATGCCAGCATATTATATTTATGAATAACACAAATAAATCAGCCAACCAATGGGCTGTTAATGTGTTAATAATTTCATGCAGTTGCCGTTTCGCTTGCGCACACTTGATTAATAGACAATTGCAGTTGCAATGTGTATCAAGAAATCATATTAAACATATTAAATTAAGGCAAGCAAATTCCTAAGCATCAACTAATTGTTAAAGCACGTAAATAATGATGTATTTGATGTATTTTCCATGCTAAATCATGTTAATTAATACACTAATTTATTGAATTTCGAAGCGAGTTAAATTGACGGTGAAAGCAACATGGTTTGTTTATGTTTTTAACTAATATGAGTTTATTTTATTTTTAAATTAAAATAATATAAAATAAATGCATTCACTTTCTGAAATTTGTGTTTAGTAATCTTTACAAAATTTATTCGCTGTACACCGCAGCGTATGCGTGTTATTTTTGTATGCTGGCAACACTTAAGGTTTGAGTCCATGCTAAAGCAAGCTCTTCATAACTTTTATTTGCAAAATAATGTGCGCCAGCTAAAAAGCTTTCAAAGCTAACGTCATTGCACAGCTTTTGTAGTTGTGTCTTAGTTAAGTATAAAGCTTTTATAAACATTTAAAAATACACAATTATTAAATGAAATATTAGTGTAAAAAGGTTTTGCAACAATTTATTTTGGCATCTACTAACAACCAATATAAGATGGAATTTAAATAATAACAATTTGTCAGAGCCTAATCCCTGCATGAAATTTGACAACCCTAGGCACGACGCATTACCCAAGGAGCCCTAAAGCGCCGACTACGATGATGACAACGACGACTGCGTCTAGCAACGACGCAAGCAATGCGAAAGCTTCTCAATTTGTCGTAAATTTTCCGGCACAACAGACGCAATCATTTTTTGGCGGAGCCGCGCGAGCTGTGTGTTGAGTTGAGCGCAAAGTAAAAAACCAAAGTGAAAATGCTGAAAAACGTAGAAAATTCTCAAATGCAAACTCAAAGACAAACCTAATCGAATTAAGTGTGCAAATTTTAAATTACAAACAAAGAAATGTTGCCTTAATTAACTTAACAAAATGTTTGGCTAAAATGAAATAGTATTTGGTTTCCGAGCGAGGGAAAAGAGACAGAGAGCAAGTGTGAAAGCGAGATAGTGAGAGAGTGCGAGTGATTGCAGAGGAGAGATGGAAGAGAAAATTGTGCAAGAAAAGCAAGTGCAATAAACTGTGAATTATCCAGAATTAGCGCTGGGCAACAGAAATGCATTTGCTCTCTGTCCACGGGACGAACAATGATAATTCTATTGCTGAATGTCCAGCTTTATCATCGTATATGTGTATTATGCAAATTAATTTCAATTGGTTTGCACTCTGGATACACAAACGCAGCAGCAGCCACCGCAGCAGCAACAAGAGCTAGTCACAGCAGCAGCAACAGCAACAGCAACAGCGGCTTCATTTTCCTCCTAGCTTGTAGCTGTTGTTGTTATTCTTGTTGCTTGTAGTAGTTGTCGTAGTATGCGTAGTTGTAGTCAGTTGGTTGCTCGTACTCGTAGTAGTAGTAACTATAGTTGTGAATAGTTTTTCCACTCGGTTTTTTCGTATACACAATTTGGACAAACGATGTGATGCTCCGCCACATTCCTGAGAATTTCCCCCCCTCATTTGCAGCTCGGCAAAAATTGCGAATGCTCACCTGTCTCCACCTCCAGGTGCCAACCTCTCTCAACCTCTCAACCAAACAAGTGTGTGTTTATGGAGAGCTATGTGTGCGTGAGTGTGTGCGTGTGTGTGTGTGTGTACGTGCTTGCCTTGATTTACCGGCTTTTGTAGCGGAAAACCCATGAAAATTGTTTCACAAGAATTTTTTAATCATACGTGCAATGCACGTCGCTTTTGAGAGAAAGTAAACGAAACCTTAGCTCTAAAGTAATTAAAAAACTATGTTGAAAACATAAAAACTAGAAGCGCATGCAACGGGAAAATGTTCCACACACAATAATTCAACATTTTGTTGCCACACTTCATTTTAAATGCTATTAGAAATGCCAATCGGAAGTTCAGATTAAAGTTGAGATTTAAGGTTGAGCTTAAAGGTTCCGAAAGATAATATCAAGCAAATTAAAGTTGCTATTTAAAATTCTGTAAGCTATTTGTCACTAAATGTAAGTTTCCTCAAAGAAAAGCTATTTGAGATCTTAGACTCAAAGAAACTCTCCTGCTGTCTTTATTTTGTTAAATAAGATAATCTTTTATCTTCATGTATAGTTTATTTTAGTCATCATCTGATAGTTTTAATTTGTACTTGCAAATATAAATAATTTATTTACTTAATAACATATTTTCAATGTCCACAACATCAAGATAGCATTGTCTATTCAATATATTTTTAGAACTTAATCATCCGCAGCCCTTTTACACTCACAGCGTATGATAAAAAAATATATACATTAAAAAGTACAATACAATTTCAATCAAAGATAATCATCATGCATATAAAATGCAGTCACTTTTGCCGGTGTCTACTGAGAGTTGACTAAAAATAAAATATCCGCCTGACAATAATATCAATTACAATAAGAACTGCGCGTTGGCTAGGGGAGATGAGAGTAGAGGAGAAAAGCAACCGGCAGCAGGTTCAGCAGTTCCATGCCACAAATGGAAGCGACAGCAGAGCAAACAATCAACAAAAAGCATTGCACGAGACTCTCATTAAAAAAGCAGTCGAGTCGTCGGCATACAGAAAAGAAGCCGAAAATGTTAATTTGTATAACAGCAAAAAAAAAAGAGAAGAAAAACTACGAGTTCGAGTTGGAGTATGAGAACAACTATAAGCTTGAGAGTGCTTATACTACTGATACTGTTGCTGCTGCTGCTGCAACTTTGACTTTTGCTTTTGTCATGCAGCTCAGTGTGGACACCGGCTGGGTGACTCTCAACAGCAATCACAGCAATTGCGGGCAGACAGAGAGTCAGTCAGCCAGAGATGCTCAGTTTCTACAATAGGGACAGAAAGAGACACACACACTATATATACATATATCTATGTACATATGTATATGTTCATGTGAGTAGGGACAACGTTGCGACGTCAGTTGCACAATTTTGCACAAAAAAACAAAGCATAATCATGAATAATGAGCGCTTGTGATAAGTGAGAAGTGCCCAGTAGCAAATGTCAGCGACATTTTAACAAAATTCTATATAATTAAAATTCTTTTATGTTATAGTAAACATTTTACACACTTTTCCGCCTCTGAACTGTAGTAAAAGCGTCGAAAGTAGCTTCGCATTTTTGCTGAGAGGCGAACTGGTTACCCAGTGTCGCAGCCAATTTCCAACTGGGCACTCGTTAAGCCCGCTTTGGACTCCCGGTTGAACGCTTAGCGCGCCCAGACTTGCAGTATGAAACGGGAATTGGTTCGGTACGGTTCGCTAAATGGTCGCCAAAGGTGAAAAGTTTGCCAAGAGTTTACAAATATTTATGCAGCTAAAATACAACGAAAAAAAACAGAAACTAAAACTAAAGCATATTTATTTTTGTGTTTTGCCTAAAAGAAAAGTAAAAATTTTTTTAATTTACATTTCCCCCACCCATACATTTCCATCACATTTATATATATTTATGTGTGTGTGTGTGTGTGTAGTCTTTTCACATTTGATTAGTTGGGTTTGCCGCCCAAGCCAGCGCTTGTGTCACAGTTTGGATTTATTTTATTTACGCCGTAGTCGGCCGTTTAGTTTGTCAACTTCAATTGATATTAATTTACTTTCTTCACATTTAGCTGCCTCTCTATGTGAATCTGAATCTGAATCTGTCTGTGGCTGTGTCTGTATCTCTGTGCATGTGCCGCTGACTGTCAGCCTTGTATGCGATCAGATTTAAGCACAAAGGTCAGCAAATAAACAAATTGTCGCATATTATGGTTGTTTATCATACCGAATAACAAAACACACACACACACTCTCGCGTTTGCAAATTTTTCACATAAATTCGCAATAGTCGTAAAAGTATCTTTAGATACAATTGTCTCTGCTGGCAAAGCAAAAAGAGGAACAAGAAACTAAACTGTCAACCACTGTCTTGAAAACTGTAAAGAAAATCGTTTCAAAGACTGGTTTTTCTTCGCATTTTCATTTCGATCGGCTTTTCTCAGATAGCAGCACGTAATCCAGCCAAATATGTCGAAAAAGCTGCAACGTAACTGTGCCATATAAAATCTCGATTTGTACTTATAGCATCAGGTCCAAATTCAATTGTGATCAGCTCGATACTCTATTCTGGGCATATAAACGAAACTGTGATTTCATTTGCATACAAAACACTTTTCGAGAGCATTAAATTGAAGACTCAACGCCAGGCATTTCAATGAGTTTAATACACTAAAACAAAAAAAAAACTAATCAAAAAAACTGTCCAACTCGGTTCCTCTTTTATTTTTTTGGTTGTTCACTTATCTTTTTCCAACAGCTTTTGGCAATTATGTAAAGTGTTTGAGGCAAAGAATTTGCAAGTGAAAATGAATAAAATCGTGGTACCATAAGCATTACGAAACTCAACAAAACTTGAAACTAAAACACTCCAGAGAAAAGAAAAGAGAGAGAAATAAAGAGAGAGATAGAAAGTGTGTGAAAACTCTTGAAAAGTGCTAACAATTAAAAACAATTTTCGCAACAATAGACAAAACTAAAACTTGAATGTCACACAAAATGTTGCAAGTGCCGGCAGCAACATTGTTGGTGTTGTTGTTGCTCATACAGCTGGTGACAGCAGCAACAACAACCACTGGCGACAGTGCAACAGCAGCACAAGCAGCAACGACAGCAACAGCAACCAGCATCATGGAACGCCAAATTGATTCAAGTCTGAAGAATGCCAAGCTGATTGAGAGCAAACTGCTGCCCGATTTGGTGGCAATGCAACGCAATCAGGAAGATGACAAGTGGCAGCACATTTACCGGTTTATCGACGATGGCTTTCCAGTTTTAGAGCTATACGGCTATAAAACCAAGCCTGGTGAGTGCGACGAATGACACACAAATACAAATATCACACACACTCACACATACACAGACTGAAATTCAATTTAAAAGATACTCAGAGGTATTCAGTTCATTTACTGCGGTGAATCATGGGGGGCAAGACCATTCGATTACTTGTATGGTAATAAATGCCAAATAAATTATGTGTTTAGAGATGAGAATATTAAAGATATTTAAATGTGAAAATATTATACATGAATAATTTAGTTGACCAAATAAATATAAATAAATAAATAGAATATATTCTTTATATAATCTAAAAATAAAATAAAAATAAATAAGTAAAATCATAAAACAAAAATAATATAATATTTAAATAAATACAATAACAAGTAAAAAAGCTCAGTAGAGTGTGCTCGACCCGCTAACCATTTTGAATAAAAGCAAAATAATTTGAAAATATACCAGATTAATACCACAAAAATACTAAAAAATATACCAAAGGTTATATTTGGTAAATTGTCTTTGTACTACCTTCAAAATATACTATAGAGCGCAATATATACATTGTCAGCTTAAGCTACTAAGTCCCCTTATAAGAAGGCGTTTTTCCTATTCAAAAACATTTGCTAAACAAGTAAGAAAGCTACATTCGAGTGTACTCGACTATGAGATACCCGCTACCCATTTTGAATAAAAGCAATATATTTTGCGGCATTATTCTCAAAATATACCAAGTATACTGCAAAAATACTAAAAATTTACCGATTGGTATATTTGGTATATCGATATAGTACCGCATTCAAAATACACCGTAGACGGCACAATATTCTAGATTGTCGGTCAAAGCAATTAACATAAGACCCCCAGTAAGTAGGCGTTTTTGCCCATACAAAAGTATTTCGACAATTTTTATCTGATAGGTATAACTACTATAGTTATTACTGTATATACCAAAATTCGTAGCTCTAGCTGTAAAAGTGAGGGGGCGTGGCAAAAATTTGAAACAAACTTGATCTGCGTGCAAGCATAACAAACGGTGTCGTGTTCTATCTCTTGGTGTAGCTCTATCTCTTATAATCTCTGATATCTAGGTGTTCATACGGACAGACGGACAGACACACAGACGGACAGACGGACAGACGGACATGGCTAGATCGTCTCGGCTGTTGACGCTGATCAAGAATATATATACTTTATAGGGTCGGAGATGCCTCCTTCTACATTACCCTATGGGTAGCGGGTATAAAAACTCCTAAAAGTTGTTATCTGATTGCAACAACAAGTAAAACGAAAAAATACTTAAATATACCTCTATATTTGGTATAACGATACACAAATAATCCCAATAAGATTATTTCTTCAATAACTACAAAAATATATTGCGAAATCATTAAGATTGTATTACTATACTGTAAGTATTTTTTTTGGTTTTCGATATGCATCCCTCTGCCTGTGACATTTTTTTCCAGCAGACACAAAATTATTATACTCTTCTATAATTTTTATTTAATGAATATGCAAACAATTTGTAAAGCAACTCTTCAAATTTATCTTTTAAACGTAAAGAAAAAGCCGATCAAACATTGTAATAGTAAATAAGTTATATAATTCAACGAGTATTACAACAATAAAGTAAGATATTGCAAATAAATAAATAATCTAGGGTTTAGAATGCGTCAGATTGTAATGCTTTATCCAAGCCTCTGGGGAGGCAACGAGCAGACTGTTTGTAAACATGGACAAAACCCAACTATAGTAGAAACACTCGAGAATGTGACTGCGATTGTATTGAAAAATATTCCAATTGCTGCGATCCCTGGCACTAAATAGAACCAACTTGTAGAGGCAGAAGATTTGCAGCTACAAAAAAGAAAATAAATATAGAGAATGCAATTCATATTTAGTTCCTAACTCACCTGAGATTGTTTCTTGCCATTCTTTCCAAAGCGAAGTAATTGCGATCCAAACTGCTTCTCAATTGAGCTTATTGAGAGACATTGTTGCAGCAGACAAAGTGGATAGAGCATTGCGTAAGCCGAGGTGTGCAGAAAATGTCTAATATTATGCTGATCGTACAAAAATATATGAAAGTTGAGCATAAATGCCGTGAGATGTGCTAAGAGAGCTGTCCAAACGAATGGACGGAAAAATGGTTCAAAACTTTTCCGCAGTTTCATCAATGCCACATAGTGATGCAAGAGCTCTTTGTGTGCGGTAGCTGTGTGGCAACGTCGGAGTTGCAACTGCTGTTTATAGCAGCCATGCAGCAGCAAAAGTCCCAAATGAACGAGCATTGAGAGCACAAAAGGCTGAAGGCAAACAAATAATACAGCCGATAGACTACAAAACTTGCTGATTATGGATTCCGGTCCAACGTAGGGTAAACTACTGAATTCATATTTTGAAAACATATCCGCAGCAGGAATAAAAGATTCTTTTACATACACAAGAAATAGCCACCAATTGATGGCAGGTTCATTTCCACTGAGTATTCTACTCTCACGATAAATGAACACAAATTCGTTGAGCATCGTTTGCACTTCGTGCTTGAAGTGTTTATAGATATACAAGAAAGCCACACACACGACTATGTATTGATACCGCAAGATGATGGCACTGAGATAGTAAACCATTTGCAAGCCATAATCATTTGGATTCGCAGTTAGCGATAATATCTGCAGAAAGTGTTTGATATAAAAGATTGAGTACAGAGTCATAGAAAGATACATCCATGGGCGAATCCAGATGAAGTGCATCAGCGAGATGACGAATTGCAGTGCTTGACGTCGCTTAAACTTGCCACATTCTGGGGCATAGCGATAGATGTTGCAACCGAGCAGAGTTGCCAACGCAGCGAGAATTTGGAATGTTTTTGTTAGAGCCGTCATCAGTGAACTGAGTCAGCACAAGCAGTCGAATCATTCCATATTCTATGAACCCATCAAGTGGGTGGCTGAGTGACGACGACGACGTTGATAAATTGATGATTTGCTAAATGATTGCATCATTGCTTTAATGGTTAAGGATTCCGAAAATATGGCCATGGTCAAGTGAAGAACAGCCAAAAAAAAGTGATAAATTGAAACCTACTCTATGTGGTAAGAGTGCTCGAACGTTTTTGCTAGAAGCGTGTGTGGAAATATACTATGTAAAGTAGTTCAAGTTACAAAATAAATATTTTAGCTAAGACTATATGAGAAGGATATAACAAATTTAATCTTGAGCACCTCAAAAATATAAAAATAAGGGCAATTTGATAGCAAATTTATTATATATTTAATCTACTAAATAAAATACAAACAAAGGTAGTAAAAATAATTCAGTTTTAAACATTAAAATCTGTTCGTATCTCAAAAAGAAATACTCAATTCTCACTGAGAAAAAAATCACAATTTTGATGTAATAAAACACATCTTGATTTCAAAATCATTTGATATAAGACCAAGTTCATATTAATGAAAGATTTTTAGGTTTTATTTTGAGAAATTGGTATTTTACAAATTAATATATATATATAATAATAATAAATGTTCTTAATTCTAGAAACTGGTCAGTATATAAAATAATATTATATTATATAAAAATATTCAATACCAACAGTCTCAAGCTAATTGTAATCTGGTATATTTTGGATATAGTACTATATAAATATACTAAATATAACTCTCGATATATTTGTAGTATTTTTGCGGTATGTAAATTTGATATATTTTAAATTTAATACCGCACTAATTTGCTTTTATTCACAATGAGCTTCCTTACTTAAATTTTTGGGCCTTTGCATATTAATAACAACAATAAAATAATAATAAATAACATCTGCAAATTAGCAAAATTTGAACCCTAAACTATTGTTTAGGCAAACTGTACAGTAAACGTAATACTGTATTTATTGCTTTGAAACCGTAATCATATCGCTTTCAATATTCAAATTCGAGTTCAATATAGAATATTAATATTTCTGATATTCCAAGTTTCGTAATTATTGCAGAGAACAAATGCCAAGTAACATGATAAATCATTGTTATGCACGTTTATAACAATAAACAATATGCAATGCTGCATAATAATGAATCTAAGTACTATAGTAAACCCGATAGACAAACACTCCCATAAAATCGCACGTGCAACTATTTCAGCTACTCGTACATGATAAAATCAAAAGTTGACTAAGTTTAGAAGGTTCATTGTCTTCAGTTTAACTATAGAGTAAATGCAGGAATTACACTTAATTAAAATACAAAACAACCTGCAATTATTTTTAGAATGAATATACATTTAAAAAACCTAAGATAACAATCTAATTCATAAATTATTTATTTTGTAGATCTACCGTACACTTTAATTATACCCAAAATCGATGTACGAAGCATTGAGAAGCCGCGATTGAAGGAGTTCATGTTGGAGCATTTGGTGCCGGGTAAAATCTTTGATAGCTACAACACCGCATCGAATGGCAAGGAAGAGGAGGAGTCAATTGGTAATGGGAATGGACATAAAATCGTTTTTCGTAAATTGGAAAAGTCGCACAACAATGTTTGGCTACTCAATGGCCAGCAAATACTCTACAAGCTGCGTATCAATGAACATTTGATGGCCATTGGAATTGATGGTTATTTGGGCGATAGAAAATCGCCCTATTCCAAGCGCAACATACAGGAAACGAACAAGTGAGTACACCCGAATTTTGTACGGACACACACTTTGAAAAACTATTTGATTTACGACTTGATTAGAGAGTGCACAAAAAAACTTTGTGTGCTTCACTCATAGTTTTCTGTTTGGATTTTCTATTTGATTTGCTTGGCCCAACAAAACTTTAGTTTTTTTTTTTTGCATATTTAAAACATTTTTAACGAGAAATTTTTGCCAGTGTAAGCCTTAATGCTACTAGTTTGTTTGCGGTCAAATAGTGCACTCATGCGAAATTTATCAGCACACACACACTCCTAGAAAAGTTTCTGTACTTTTTTTTTTTTGGGGTAACTTTTTGAAGCACTTCCTTACCACCCATTGTCTCTCTCTATCCCTCTCTCTATGCATCTTGTGCTACGTTTCTATTCTGCAGTCGCTACAATGACCCACAGCCGTTGGAGCAGCCAAACATTACGAATGCACATGCCAAAGTGGAGCCCATTATTAAAGAATCAAAGGCCAGTCCATTGATGTCGTTTCTGGCCAACATGAAGACGGGCACCAAAGTCTTTCAGCATTTTCTCTCCAAAAGCAATCTGACACGCATTATGGATGATAACGCCTATACGGTCCTCATTCCATCGGACAATGCCTTTCAACGTTGGCATCCCATCGATTGGGGCTTCTATCCATTCAGTGTGCCCGAGTTCACCGAGAGTGTATTGCGTAATCACTTCCTGCCCATGCAGCGCCCGTTGCGCATCTCCGATGTTAAGAATATGGATCAAATGGTCGTCCACACCATGGGCGGTGAGGATGTCATCTTCCATGGTCAACGTAAGTGCCAAAGTTCTTAGTTTATATATTTAGCCATTTTGCAAATAATTTACGATTTCATTTGCCCCAAAATAGCCACGCCCACAGTGAACAATGTGAGCATCATGTCGGAATACACACTCTCTAATGGCAATCAGGTGTTCATCATCTCTGAGGTCCTATTTGTCTCCGAGGCTGTGGTTTCCAAATTGCATCAGGTAACATATCACACACTCACACACTTGCACACTCGCACACCGCACACACACACATTCTTTGAAATATGAGCTAAAGTTGCATGTTATCAATGCAGATGCACAAGGATAAGGAGACGCCTCCTTTGCTCGCATTCCCGTGGTTTGGCGCACAATTTCTATCGCATTCATTTCTGGCCTTGGAGCGAGATTCACGTTTTACGCAAATTACAAGGTAAACTTGAATATTTATGACACTCAAGCATGTAATCAATTAACCAGCAAATGTGAAAGCAATAAACCAAATGAGTATTAGATCAGCACTGGGACAAATTACATTTCTAATGAGACCAGGGAAGAAAAGTTGAAATTCACTAAATTGAAATTTTAATAATTAAATTTAAAATGGAAAAGGTGTCAAATGAAAAGAGATAAGTCTTGAATTTACGAGTATCTAATTTGGAGGAGAATAAATAATTTGTTGAATTAAGGAATTAAAATTCAAACAAATTTAAGTTGAGAATTAAAATTCATGTTTAAAAGCCTCAAATTGGTTCATCATTTCATCAATTTTAAATTAATAAATCAATTTCAAAATAAAAAGAACACCGAATTAAAGCTATGGAGCTATACAAATTTATAAATCAGATGGTGATGTTATTAAAAAAAGAATTGTAAAAAGTTTGTAATGTTAGGTCAAATTAAAGTTATATTCAAAAGACAATCTTTTTAATTATTGAATTTTAAAAATAATAATACAGGCAACGAATTTAAGTTTCAACATGACTTAAATTGAAATAACATCACTTAATAAATCTTTATTAAATGAATAAGCTACTAATATGTTGAAGTTAGTATGTATTCTTTACTCTAAGTTGATGTTTTAGAATACAAAGTCTAAAGAAACGAATATAATACCAAATACTAAAATTCGTGAAGAAAAGTTAAAAAGTTCAATTTGTAAACCGACAAATTTAGGTCTAATATATTAACTTATATATATCTTTAATAAAATGAATTGAAAATATATATTTTTAACACTTCTTTTAGATATCTTAACAATGCAGAAATCGCACCTCATATTTCTGGCGCCAATTACACTTTCTTTGTGCCGGAGGACAAGGCCTTTGAGAAGCTGGGCTTCGACAGGCTCTCCGATGATGTTATGGCAAGTTCTCAGTGAACAACTTCTAGATAAACCTTTCTAATATTGTGAACACTTTTTTATAGGCATCGCAGCGCGGCATTAAAATGTTATTGAATCACTTTGTTCGTGGACGACTTTACAATCGAGATCTTCGGGATAACGAAGTGTATGAAACAATTGGCGGTGGACATGTGAAGATCACCCGTAATCCGGGAAGTAATTACACGAGCGTGAACAATGCACAGATTACGGAGAGCGAAGTGTTTGTCTATAATCTGGGCACCATGTACTACATAGACGATATACTTTATTCGCACATGCTGCGCGATCACATCACCAAATCGACTAAAACGAGATCGGATCGAAATAATGGTGAAGCTGGTGGAGGATCACGCAGCACGATCCGTCCCAGCGATGTCGAGATTGTGCCCAATGAATTTGAGAGCGAGCACAATGGCGGCGATTATGCCATACATGGCGATGATGATGATTTCGAGGATGAGATTATAACGCCCAAAGCGTTGCCCGTCCAGATCTATGAGTTGCCCAAGTAAGAGCACATCGAATCAGATTGAGATTGAGAACAGAGAATGACAGAATTAGTTTTGTGAGGAACGTTTTTTGGCCGAGCCGTGTGGAGGAAGTTTGATAATACATTATTGTGTGTGTGAGTGAGTGTGAGGGAAGACGCGCGCTTAAAGCGTTTTGTATAGTTCTGAGCTAATTTTTTAAAGATTTTTTTAGTTAGTGTTTAGTTTTCTTAAGTTTAGCATCGAAATGAGGCGGTGAAACGAAGTATACTACGAAAACAAGCAGCAACAAGAAATAATATACATACAACTCTCTAATCCTAAACAGAAAACTTATCAGCAAATTTTCAAATGAAGCTTGTAGAAATAGCGAGAAATTGAATAAAAGAAATACGAGATATAAAACACTGAAAATGTATGCAAAATTAAAAAAGAAAACAAATACGTATATACTTATATATTATATAACATATGTATATGTAGGAATACTACGAAGTATATGCAATTAGTCGCTCTTCGGATCTTTGTGCTTCTTTTGAGTCTAACCATAGAAAGGCAATGAGTGTGGGAGAAGGGGTTGGGACAGGGAGGGGGAGGGACATAGGAAGAGCATAGCGAAAACATATCGGCTATCTAAAAATTTAAAAGATTATCTGAAAAATGAAAAATGTAGCGCAAGAAAAGCAAAACAAAAGATACAATTTTTGGAATTCATCGTAGCCAAGCGCAATAGTTGTGAACAAAAAAAGTAATATCTATCTATATATATATATATATATATATTATAATATTATGACAGATATTATATACAATACTTTTTTAGTTTCTAATTATGATATGATAATTATATGTATCTGTATCTGTGTATATGAACAACAACAAGAAGGAAAAGCAATGAAAATGAAAATCATGCAATTTTATAATAGTTTGTTAAAATACAAAAATAAAACCATAAAAGACAAACAATCTTTCTGAATTTTCTCTTTTTATTATGAATTAGTTAAACGCAATACATGTAAGTATGCTTAAAACTACAGTATATCGTATATATTTGTATATTTTTGGGAGTATTGTATATGATTTCTTTTTCTTTGATTTTTTGTTGGGTTTTTGTATAATTCTTGTATATAGCTATATGTATATAATAAGTATGTATGTCTGTTTGTATGTAAATAATACCTGTTATACTAATTGACCTAAACTAGAGCTGCTCTCTTTCTTCTATTCAGAATTGCAAAGAAAAACTTAAACAAAGCGGAGTGCACATAACAAATGACAATATCTTAAGGAAAACACTAACAACTAGTCGCTCAATAGTGAAAAGTTTTGGAGGGGGCAGTTTAACAAACAGAACTTTAAATTAAATATCAAATGCGTATTGCTTAGATAACTATTTCTACTACATAGACTACTCGTCTGGCTTATACATAAAATGTGCATGATATGGCGCATTTGTATTGCATGTTTTATCCGTCTTCTATATGGCCTTTTTATACCCGCTACCCATAGGGTAGAAGGGTATTATAACTTTGTGCCGGCAGGAAATGTATGTAACAGGTAGAAGGAGGCATCTCCGACCCTATAAAGTATATATATTCTTGATCAGCGTCAACAGCCGAGATGATATAGCCATGTCCGTCTGTCCGTCTGTGTGTCTGTCCGTCTGTCCGTCTGTCCGTATGAACACCTAGATCTCAGAGACTATAAGAGATAGAGCTATAATTTTTTTTCGACAGCATTTGTTATGTTTGCACGCAGATCAAGTTTGTTTCAAATTTTTGCCACGCCCACTTCCGCCCCTGCAAATCAAAAAAATCGAATAACAAGCGTAATTTTAAAGCTAGGGTTACGAATTTTGGTATATACGGTAATAACTATAGTAGTTATGATCCCTGAAAATTTGGTTCCGATCAGATAAAAATTGTCGAAGTTATTAAAGAAATACTTTTGTATGGGCAAAAACGCCTACTTACTAGGGGTCTGAGTTGCTTTGGCTGACAATCTGGTATATTGTGCCGTCTATGGTATATTTTGAATGCGGCACTATATCGATATACCACATATACCATTTGGTATATTTTTAGTATTTTTGCAGTATATTTGGTATATTTTGAGAATAATACCGCAAAATATATTGCTTTTATTCAAAATGGGTAGCGGGTATCTCACAGTCGAGTACACTCGACTGTAGCTTTCTTACTTGTTACTACTTGAAGTTTTGAAGACATACATCTTAGATTCCTAGTATTCATAATAATATTCGAGCTTTGGTGAATCTACTCGAATCACATTGTATCAAATTCTACAATTACATGGGTTAATTCTCTGGCGAAAATGTCGCTTGCGACACTCTCCAAAGTGAACAAAAACATTTACCGAAATTTTTTAATTTTGAGGCAACACGAATCTTATAGCTCTTGATTAGCGCTTTAATTAGAGCTAAGAATGATTTTTGAATTATTTTTCTGTTTTAAGATAATCACAAAAAATGAAGGAATTTATATAAAACAGAAAATGATTCTAAAAATCAGTCTTAGTTAAATATATTGAGTTAATCTAGAGTTATAAGAATACCTATACTTATTTTTAAAAATGTTTTAGTTTATGTTTTAGTGTCGCACGCCACAAATTCTGCCAGATAATCACCCATATTTAAATTATATTCTTTTTTGTGTGTGTGCCAATTTCTTGTTACGTTTGAGATCTAATTTTGATACCAAATAGTTTGTAGCTTAAATTATATTACAAATTAATTAAGTAAAATAAAATCGTGATATTTGTGAACGATATCAACTAATTGTAATTGGGAAAATATATAGGAGTTTTCTTCAGTTTTTAATCGTTTGCTTCATGAGCATTGTTTGCAGTTTGTTGGTTATTAGTTGCTGTAGTTGTTGCTGCTGCTGCTGCTGAAGTTGTTGCCGCTGCTGCTGTTGTTGTTGTTGTCGTTGTATCAGTCTCGTTATCACTCAAATTCATTGGCTCCATCAGTTCCACATCCAGTTCTGCAATACTTCCGCCACCCTCTGCTGCTGCACCGCCAACAGCTCCTTCCAGCTCCTCAGCTGCTGGCTGCTTCGGCTTAAAACTATTGTTCTCCGCATTCAGTTCGTAGTTCTTGAAGGGATCAGCCAACTTCGAAGATGACTTTGGTGTACCTTGAGCTTGTGCCGCAGCACGTTGCATGCGTCGCTGCTGATTGCTGAACGTGGGACTCTCCGATCGGGCGCGTTGCAACAACGGACGTTGCTGCAGTGGCAGCTGTTGTTGCTGCTGATGATTGTAGCTGGCATCGTACTCTCGCGATCTGCCAAACTCAAAGCCATTCTGCCACTGCACATGCACATTCTCATACGATGGGTCCTCATAGCGATAGCTGCTGCTAGCTGTCGAGCTATTCTGTCGCTTCTCTGCACCGCTGCGCAGTCTGCTTAAATTGCTGTGCAGCGGACGATTGGTGGCATTGACTTCACGTCGCATTGTGCCGGCACTAGCACATCCGCCATGAAAGCGCATCATATCCTGTGGCAAGGGTCCCAAGCCGAGGCGTGGCGTGCCATATGGATTGGACATCTGTGAGGCCACCGAAGCGGTGTCGCAGCTAACGCAATCGCGCGAGAACATAAAGTTAAAGTCAATCACCTGGAGACAGCACAAAGTAGTGGAACTTATTTAATTGTTGGCCCAGTAAAAGATCTCATTACCAATGTTAGCAAAGTGGATTCAGTTGTAAAGCAAAATGAATTTAGCAAATAGAAAACAACTTGTGAATAAGAAAAAGAAGATGAACAACAATACCAATAAAAGTATAAGAAAAGGCTTATGAATAATGTTTAAGCAGAGAAAAAGGCAATCCAAAAATATTGAGTAAAAAAAGAAATAAATTGTGAGAAGAAATTTTAAACAAAATTTGAAAATATTAGGGTTAAGAAAAAAAACTTCTTGTGAATAGAAAAATATACAAACAATACCAAGAAATTATTGGGGCAGTGCTTAGAAGATAAAAGAGAACTTGTGTATAAGAAAAGGAAGACGAACAAGCAATAAAAGATTAAAGCAAAGATTATGGAAACTGTTTATGCAGAATGAAAGGAACAAATTTGTTGGATGAAATTTTAATCTAAAATTAGAAAATCTTAGAAGTAAGCCCAAATAACTTCTTATGAATCCAAAAATATACAACAATGCCAAGAAATGTGTTAAATAAAAAGAAATGCGTAATAAAAGTTTTGTTGCAGAGAGCAAGACAATCTAAAATGCATTTTAAAAAAAGATCAAATTTTCTACGAGTTTAGTAAATCTGTTCACTGCAATAATGATTATGTGTTTAAGAAATAAAATATCGCATTGTCAAGACAATTAATTAAATTATTAATAGTTTAAATTGTCATGGCATATAATTTACAAAAACGAATGATGGCCAAATGCTTTAACAGATACCAAATATATATTAAATAGAGGCAGTGAAAGTAAAATGATTCAAATAAAGAAGCAAGCAGAACAAGCAAGTATTAGAAGTAAACTAAATGATAAACTAATGTCATGAAACATACATATTATATGTAAAATTTATAGCAAGTTTGTGTTCCTACCTTGCACTCGGGTCCTTGGCCTATCCAAAGCGGCAGCCATTTGTTGACCAGTAGCCACTGCAGACTCGATTTCGATATGCGATTCAATGTGCCATTCCCAGCATCACCTGAAGAATTTGAACGTGTAGCGCTGCTTGATGTTTTCTTGGCCACAGTCGCGCTTTTGGCGGTTGTTCCAGATGTGGTGGCTTTCTCTGCGCCACTTGAGCTAGCCGCAGATGTTGCCACAGCTGTTGCATTGTTGCTGTGGCTGCTGCTGTTCGATTCCTTGGTCGCCTTGCTGGCTGTTTTCACTTTGGGTATGGCGCCCGTTGGACGCACTGAAGCTGTGGAGCTGCCAACACTTTCGCCTATTGCAATTTGCTGCTCTTCTACAGCGGCTGCCACTGAAATTGCAGCGGGTCCCGCCGAAGCAGAGCGTGCCGCACGTTCCATGGACACATTAGGCGTGAGTGGCGACGTGTGATGAGCAGCAGCAGCAGCAGCAACCGCTGCCGCTGTCGTCTTATAGATGTTGGTCATGCTCTGCGAGTTCTCGCCATGCAGGCAGCTGAAGAATGACGAGGCGCTATTCTTCACCGGCACCTTGACATTGCCATACTCTGTAGCAGCTGCCGCAGCAGCCGCGGCAGCAGCCGTTGTACTTGTTCCCGCAACTCCGGCCGCTGCGCTCACGTAACCCTGACAATTGGGCACTGTGCAGCTGCTGTTGCTCGCCGGTGCAGCGGCGCCATTTGCATTCAAGCGTATGTGTCCCACGGTGCCAAAGTGCGAGTGCCCGAGCACAGCGTAATGTCCGCCTAGGTTGTAATGATCGATGTTGCCGCACGACGAACTCAAATGCCTTTCGATGCGGCCAATGCCATGACCCAACACATCGAGCCGCGTATAGAGCGGCACTCGACTGCCCGCCGCAGCAGCAGCGGCAGCCGCTGTGGTGCGATAAAGCGGCTCATCGCGTATCTGCTCGTAGATGTTCTCATAGCGCATGGCATTGGCATAGGGCAGATTGTAACCATCCGTGGATTCGGTATCATCGAAGCTGCGCTGTCGTTGGCAATTGGTGCGATTACTGGCATAAAGTGGTGCACATCTCAAGCCGCTGCCATAGCGATTGCCTAAAAGGAAACGCAATTAATTGAGCTGTTAATCAGAGACTACTTTTGGGTACTTGCCATTCTGCATATCTATGCGAAAGTTGCGTCTGTAACCGAGCCCAGAGCGCACGGCACGTGGCACATCGTAGGCAGCTGCAGTGCTCGACGATCGATCGTATAAATCGTTGCGATAACTATTGATGGGCAAGATGCGTGCCTGTTGCGGTGGTGCAGCTTGTTGTGCTTGCTGTTGCTGTTGTTGCTGTGGCTGATTGGCTTCAGTTGCCGCAGCCTGTTGTTGCTGTTGTGGTTGTTGTGGCGGTGGTTGCTGAGCTTCCTCAACGTTAGCAGGGGCATTGGCAGCAATTTGATTGTTGTTGTTATTGTTGTTGCTCGGCTGACCAATTGGCGCATAGATATTCTCATAATGCGGATGATTGGCTGGCTGCTGCTGTTGTTGTTGCTGCTGCTGTGCTGGTGTTGGCGGCGTTGCTGCAGCAGCAGCTACAATATTGCCATAAATAGCACCACCGACAGCGCCCTCCATGGTGCCTTCAGCCTGGCTATTCTCATCATCCAACAGCGCTATGGCCAGCGAGGCCGCTTGCCTGCAAAACAAACACAAAAATAGCAAGGTTAACAATGTTTGTGATATGTGAAAGGTAAGCGAAGATGTGTGTTGCCATTTTAGGTGGTAGCTCTTAAAAAAAAGTTAGATGCCTTCGATTAAATTACTAAACTACAAGTCATATCCGACTGTTTTCTATTATTAATGAAGTATTGGGAATAAGGCACAAGAAACACGATTAAATTCTCATAGCAGTTTATTACACTGAGTTAAACAAAATATGAAAATAATATGCAAAAGTGCAAGGTGCTAAAGAAGATAATCATATAGTAAGCGATTCAGTGATCAACAAAAGTATGTCTATCAAATAAGAGCTCTATTTAAACTATTGTCTTTGGTAACTTTGGAATTTGGTAGTCAATAAATTCATAATAGAAAATTTTGTTTAAATATATTTACAATATTTACGGAAATTGAATTTGCCTTATATGAAATATTTAATAGGTGAATAGGGTAATAACACAAATTTTCGAAATCGCATTAAGTAATATTATTATAACGCTAAAAATTAGTGTTTAGTAAATACAATTTGCATACAATACCATGACTTTGCTGTTTATGAGAGCAATGCGATATAATGATGCCATCCGGTAAATAAATACAATCTACAATGCCGACAGCAAAGAAACCTCGCCTAATTTCATAAAAATAGCTTTAAAATTGATCGACTAATTTGCATTAAATCAAACGGACAGCCGGATATTAGAATTTACGTCTAAAGGTGGTAATTAAAATGAGATTTATAAGAGTTTCCCAAACTTGATTTCAATGCATTACAAAACATATTTCTTTAAAAACTAAAGTATAAATTAATACTGAATAGTATATACTGCTGGAATACTGAAAATAGTTTAGTTGATTTGAATGTTTTACAAAATATACTTCTTTAAAAACTATAGTATAAAAACTATAACACTAAAAAGTAGATAGTTGAAATTCATAATCTTAGCTAATGAAATGTTTCTTCCAGTTGATTTGAATGCTTTACAACATATATTTCTATAAAAAGTATAGTATAAATTAATACCGACTGCAAGCCTTAGTTGTTCTAGCTACATCATTGAATTCCAAGTCATATAATATATAATTATAATCAATAAATGTAAATTTTTTTAACTTACCGTGCCAATGCGCCCTGCTCTTCCATTCACAAGGGCTTATCTATCATACAGACTCCCGCATAGCTGCGTCCGATGGTCATCAAGGCTGGCAAAATACGCCAGCTATCCGAGTCCGGGCAGTAAACCTCAACCGAAGCCAAATTCGAGGTGCCATCGTCCCCTCCAACCACATACAAGAGTCCATCGTGTGCGACAACGCCAGCATTGCGACGACAATAGGACATATCGGCAACGGAACGCCAAGTGTCCGTCTCAAAGTCATAGGCTTCCACAGATTTGCGCACCATGGGCCCATCGTGACCACCGACAGCATAGAGTATATTGTTCAAGACGCCAACTCCAGCACCGCTGCGACGCGAAGACATATCCGCAACGCTAGTCCAGACATCGAGCTCGGGATTATAGCGTTCCACCGACGAAAGACATTGCCGCGAGAAACCATCATAGCCGCCCACAGCGTAGAGCAGGCCATTGACCACGCCCACACCGACAGAACTGCGTCGCGTGGACATGGAGGAAATGAAACGCCATATCTCAGTCTTGGGATCATACATCTCGGCACTCGATAATCCCGTGGTGCCATCAAAGCCGCCCACAGCATAGATACAGCCATTGAGCACAGCGACGCCTAAGGTGGAGCGACGTGCCTCCATGTTGCTGCAGTTGGCCCACTGATCGGTGGCCGGATCATAGACATCCACAGTGCGCACACGCAGCGATCCATTGAAACCGCCCACAGCATAGACTTTGTCGCCCAGCACCGAGAGTCCGCTGCGACAGCGACGATTGGGCATCTCGGCGGCCTGATACCATTTCTCCTCACGCAAATCATACCACTCCACAGAGCGTATGGCCTTGGGTGCCTGGCCACCAATCACCAGCAGTATCTTGGGCATTCCAACCGGCTTGCGGGGCACAGTGCGCGCTGATTTGGTCTCCGAGGGCAGCAGATGATAGGTGAGCGCCTCGATAATCAGATTCTTGCACACAATATTGCCCTCGAGCAGCAGTTCCTTGTCCACCCGCTGAGTGATGTACTCCTTGGAGAGGAAGGGAAGACGCACGTGCTCCATTAGCAGCGAGGTGAAGTGCTCTCGCATTGGGACATCGTAGCGCAGCCAGGCGATCACGCATTCGTAGACACGCTCCTCGTTTGGCACCGAGATGCGATCATTCGATATTAAATTTATCACTTGCTCGTGCGTCAAATTCAGAAACTCGTCAAATTGTATCACTTCACTGTGCAAGGAGAGAGCAAGAGAAAAAACATTTAAGAAATGTGACAGTAAATTAAAACAATTAATAATATGCATAAGCTAAATAAATATATAGCATGTGATCCAATTTGGTTTTACTTAGAACTGGTTCTTGATTCTGAGTCAAAAGTTGAATACACTTTTCAAGGCTTTGAAAATGCGAGTAAAAGGCGTTTAGAAATTGAGGATGCACTTCAGGGCAATCTTATATAACTTAGAAATTCTTCTATGCACTGATACAATTCTGGTTAAGAAACTTATTTTGGATGCATATTTTCAAACTTTATTATTCATTTAAAAAATAAAAATTAAAGGATCTATTATTAAGATGTTTTGAATAAAACTTAAACTTGAAGTGAAATATATAAAACTAAAAAGTATTATGTAAAAATGATATGAGTTGTATTTTTTTGTAACTAGACATTTTAAACTCTTGTTGAAAGTTATTATTTTTCACTTCGTTAAAAAATATTACAATATAAGAGGCTTAAAGGTTGTAAAAAATATATCACTTTACCCCTCCAAAATCTTTTTACATTAGAAGCGCTCGAAAATATCATATAATCATTTAAAAACAGACGGAACTAAATCTAATCAGTGTATGATAAAAAAAAGCTATTTACTTTGCAGCTTAATTATAATGTTAGTTGCGGTTAACTTTTTAAAAAGTGCAGCGTAACAAATCGTTTTAAAACCTGGGCCAACTAAAAAAAAAAGGCAAAGTTCTCTCGTTGTAGAAAATGATTTGTTAGCAAACACATTGAAAAATAACTGCAGTCATTGTAACTAATGATCTTTTTGGGTGTGAGATCGCAACCTTAACAACATGTAATCAAATTAAGTACACTGCAAGTAATGTCAATGATTGATGGATTTATTGGATACTTATTCGATTGGCGATACTCACTTGAAATGCTGTTCAATGTAGGTCTCGGCATAGTTTAAAAGCTCAACGCAGCCATGCAGATCAGCGAATTCACGAATGCCCAGACAATTGCTGGCATCCAATTGCGTTTGTAGAAAATCACAGCAGGCATCTCGGACATCGGTGAGCTGCAGCAAATTGGCAGCTGTCAACAGCACCTGGACATTATCCTCATTCACCTCCACATTCGATGTATAGACATAATCAATCAGCAGCTCAAGAGCTCGAGCATCGACGCTCTGCAATGTGATGCGAGTTTTGCGGGATTCCTCGAAGCTGGTGAACATCGCATAGAAGTAGGGACTGCAGGAAGCCAAGACCATGCGATGGGCATGAATCTCCACATCGTCAGCCACCAGAATGACATCACAAAGTTGTTTTTGTCTGCAATAAAAAAAGGTAAAGACATTAAGTATGGCATATTGAGTAAGGTCAGCTGGTAAAAGCTTGGCATACACTTTCTATAAGGTGTAAAGAACAACAAAAAAGAAATCAAAAAACTGAAACAGTGAGGCAAACTGATTTGAATATGACTTCATAGATTTGCCTTTAATCAATTGAAGAATTTTACATAGGCGAATAGCAGAATTTTATGATAAATGAATGCATACTTTGACATCTTATATTTGTATCTTAAAATGTATCTTTAAGAAAGCATAAGAGGGATAAGCAAAAACAAATAATAACCTTCTTGTCTATGGGTAGCGGGTATAAAAATACTATCAACAATTTAAATTGTTGTTATCTGCCATCTCTGAGAAAATTAATTATCGGTTAGTTGGTTAAGGCTTGTTTATATAATATTTTTAAAAACCACAATCTAACCTTCAGCAATAATAATGACTTGATAGCCGGATTCGATTCGCAAAGCACTTAGATTCAACTCGTGTGTTGAACTTTATTCATTCTACGAGTTTTATAATAAAGATATGCAAGATCACAGTTTGTTATAGCGAAATAGTCAATGAGTGTTTTACTATTTAAGATCTGTATTTCTTGACATATATTGTTAAATGAAATTTAAACATAAAAAATTCAAACAAATTTGTAAAATCTGAAAATAATTTTGATGAATTTTATAGCTTATCATTGACATAATAATGATTATTTTATAACAATAATTTCTATTTATATAAGTTTGAGATTAACTTGTTTACTAATTTTGAATTTCCATTTTGAACCTTTTTTTTGTAAGCTTCAATATAATAGATGGCATTTGAGGCCTTTTTTCGACAACTTTTAACACCTTTATTTATCTAAACATGTGTTTATGGTAATATTTTGTATTAAATTTAGAATTAAAACAAAGCTGACTTGACATTTTCAAAAGTATTAATTAGATTTAATAAATTGTGTTGAATATTATATAAAAATGGAATTCCGTACAATAAAGTTGACTGGACTGCTTATTGTGCGTAATAATTAAAAACATATTAAACAAGTTAGTCAACTTTTCAATAAAAAAATTTCATGGTGTCAAAAACATTTTGCAGTTGGCTTACAGCAACAATAATGAGGGTAAGAAACGTGTTTGCCGCCAAAAAGTTTCCACCAAAGTAGTTTTCAATTTACACAGACAGTTCCCAATTTCGATGATACAACACGGAAGTGGGAAGTGATCGAATAAATAAATAAAATCAACTCAAACGAAACGAAACGAAAACGCAAAAGAGGATGAAAAAATCACAAAAACAAAACAATAAACTGTCGTCAAGTTCAAGGGCACATTAGAAATATGAATGTGAAAATGAAACGTTAAATTAGCGAACACAAATTTAAAATGAAGAGCAAACAAAAACAACAACGAAAAGCATAAAAACGCATTACAAAGTCGAATGTTAATGCGAATGGCCTCTTGACAAAAGCAAATAAAACTAACACCAATAATAATAAATGTGTGTGTGTGTGTGTACACACTGGCAAACACACGACACTTATGTTTGTGTGCAAACGTACAAACAAAGTGTAATGCGCAAAAAATGCATGTGTGTGAAGGAGAAGGGTGATGATGCTGTTGCTTGACCATCGCTCTCATTATTAGCAATTAATTTCATATTTTTGCCAAGACCAAAATAAACACAAACAAAAGTGTATACACATAGTATGCTATCTCTGTCACACTTACTTGCGCATCTCGTTCATGGCATCAAAGGAGCGTGAGGTGTGCTGTTCATTGCTGTATTGTCCCACGGTGCCGCGCTCCTTGCCATTGGGTCGCTGTATGTGCTTCTGGGAGCTCTCATCGAGGCTATTTTGGCTCGCATAGCGCAACAAACAGCTGCCGCGTTCCAATCCACTGCCTTCGGCGGCAGGATTCTGTTGATGCTGCAGCTGTTGTTGTTGTTGTATCAATAGCCGCTGTCGCTGCACCACACCCACTGCAATGCCCAGGCCAGGTGCTGGCATTATTACACCTGCTTCCTGACCTGCACCCGCAGCCGCCCCCGCGCCCGCTTCAGCATTCTGCTGCTGTTGTTGTTGCGGCTGCTGTTGTTGCTGCTGTTGATTCTGTTGCTGCAAATTGCCATTGCTTAGATTGCTCATAATACCGATCGTGTATTTGGTTAATAATGCAGTCAACGCTATCATTCACACAGCACGCGCGATGTTGGGAATGTAGAGCTAACAAAATTCACAGTTTTTCTCAGCAGCAACTTTGTGCAACTTGAACTCGATGTAAAGTAAAAAATTTAACTACGATGCCGAGCAGTGTTAGGCAACGTTAGCAGCGTGCGTGTGTGTTGAGCAACAAATAAAGACTGAACAGCATTGCTCCTCACGCTAACAGTAGCACTCGTCTAACAGCAAAAATACAAATGTTACTGCGCTACACTCTTTCGGAATCAACTGTTAATTTAAATAACAAACTGGTCGCCCTAGCAACCACAACACGCAGCAGGTGTATGTTCATAAAAAATTGAGAAGCGATTAAAAAAAACGTGTATTTTTACAGAAATCACTTCAATAAATGGTGAAAGCAATTCTACTTTATTTGTTAAAACCTGTTGACACAGTTTTATATGTTGAATTGTATACACGCAAGTGTAACCAGCCATTAAATTATTACTCTTAGTATATTTGGTATATTTTGCGTCTTTAAATAGTAGTTTTTGACAATCTTAGTTGCGGTCACCCCAAGCGCATCATACTTTTTAGGGCGGTGTTCGCGTTTTGTTTTCATTAATTATTGCTTGCAAACCAGCATATAAAATTATTAATTATAAATCTAATCTAAAATGCAAGCAATAGAGAAATGCGTGCTAGCCGCCTTATTGCTGGGCTGTGTGCTGCAGACAGGTAAATCGCATGCGCAACCTGCGACTGCGTAGTGTGAAAAAAAAAACAAACACAAAACAAACTCATTAATTGTGTGTTTCATGTGCCCGCAGCTTATGCCATCAAATGCTGGGATTGTCGCTCGGATAACGATCCGAAGTGCGGAGATCCCTTCGACAACAGCACATTGGCCATCACCGATTGCCATCAGGCACCTGAACTAGAGCATTTGAAGGGCGTGCGTCCAACCATGTGTCGCAAGATCCGTCAGAAGGTGCACGGGGAATGGCGTTACTTCCGTAGTTGCGCCTATATGGGAGAGCCTGGAATTGAGGGGGATGAACGCTTTTGTTTGATGCGCACGGGAAGCTATAACATCTTCATGGAGTATTGCACCTGTAACAGCAAAGATGGCTGCAATGGAGCAGCGCTGCAAAAAAGCAACTTCCTCAGCGTTTGTCTGGGCACCCTGGTTGTTGGACTAGTTGCTCATTTCCTTCGGAAATAGCCCCAAGTGGATTAGTTCCATATGCTATGTGTGTAATATGTGTGCCTTCGAATAGTAAACTTAAAAACTATGTAACTAATGTCCGTCCAGACTTCATAATCTTTCGATAAAAACATCTCGATTCTATTAGTTCACATTCCATACGATTTAAGCTCAATATGTATTGTCCATCTTTATATTTGCTGTCCGCATTTTTTGTGGACAGCTTTTTTACGCATAATTTTTAGTTTAAGCAACGAACACATTTACAAAATTTTTTTTTGTAACGCAACATTTGTTGCGAAAATCGAAATAAATGACAAAGTAATTGAAACCAATTTCCATTGTGTATTTAATTAACAATTTTGTTAATTGTTCGAAACCACTTTTAATTGTTTACTTGGTTCTATCGATTTGCAAACTAAATAATTGAAATCGCTTTACTTCAATTTTGTTATTCCTCATTAACCTATCGACTTTGAATTTTCTATTCACTTTAATGGCTTTCGTCAAGTTGAGACAATTGATCGAAAAGTTATCGTTCTGCTGCATTTTTGCCATCCTTTCCATCTCTTCCTTCGTTCGTGCGAGTGTCGCGTCGCTTCGGTGTCTTGATTTAATTTGTGTGTTTAAACGGTTTTAATTTGTTAATAAAGTTACATTTGTGGTGTAAAATATTGTCGAGTACCGTGGTCATTGTTTGCTTATCAACAAGAATTTGTGCGCCTGCGATTATTGCGTTTTTTCATATATTTTTTTTGCAAATATTGTGTGTGCAGCCAAAGTGCCGTTACTTCTCGTCCGCTTCGTCAGTGTTGCCAGTGTTGCCCTATTAAAATTGTGTTTTTTTGCATTTTTTTTTGTGTTGCGTGTGCTTCTGTTTAATATTTCGAGAAAAAACCAAATTATTCAACATGGATGTGGATACTAATTCAAATATTTGGAAGGAAGCGGATGACCTGCTTTCTGCTTTCTTCTCTAATTTGGATATCCAAAGGTTTGTTTTTCAATTTCATTTACAATTTGACATGCGCCATTTTCTTTTACATTTTTTACATGTTTATTATTAAAAAAAGACAAATAACATTACATTTAAATTTCACACAAATTGTAAAAATTATGAGTTAGAACAATGTTTTTTTTTTTTTTTTGATTAAAGTGCCATTTGCACGGCGATCATAGCAAACAAAGCAGCTGCACTGAATGCCACAAGGCTGGCAGCGCCATTCTCGGAGGCGTTGCACAAGTCTCCCTTGCAGGTGAAGCATTTCTCCACTTTGAGGCTGTGTGACACTGTGCACTCGTTCTCCTTCTGTCCGATCACCTCAAAGTGACAGTCACGTGACACAATTTGACCGGCGGTATCTGAGGAAATAAATTTAAAAAGTTAGATTCATTTTAATTGCTTGGAGTCTGGGATTGATTCAAAAGAAAAATTACTTTTTATGGTATTTTTCATTGAATCAATTTGATTTAATTTATTAATGGATATTGATAAAATTTTTATTTATGCTGTATAACTGCAATAATTGTGTTGAAATTTTCAATTTATTGCTAAATTAGCTTTGGTTGTCTATGCTTCAGAAATCTACTTCAGGTATTTAGATCGCAATCGTCGTTTGTCACAGAGGCAGCAGGTCAAAGCTTCTCCTCATTCGACAGAGAAGCTTTAAAAGCTTTAGTCAATGCAAGCAATTGGATGTGGGAAGTGAAATGAGTTGAAGCTACAGTTTTGTGCAGCCAATCGAGTGCATGCTTAAAAGCTCCGATGTGTGCATGTAAATAAAACTCATTGAGCTACTCTCAATGCATTGTTTAAAGCTTCAATGTCTAAAGCTTTGAGATACATTTAATTTTATATTGCGGAATTACGTTAACAATTTGATGCATTTGCATATCAATAAAAACGCGAAGATTCATTTTAAACAATTATACCCTGAGATAATTTTCTAATTTATTTAGAATTTTAATGTTTCCAAGGAAATATCTATAATGCAAATATTTTTAATTGTTAATCTATCTGAGAAAGTCATTGAACTTAATGGGGCATTATATTCACAAATCCTTTATTCAGTATTCTGAACACACAGGTTCTAATACTAAATCTCTATATACGTCATATAAATATATATATATATAGATCTACCGTTAATTTTTATTATTTCCAGGAACTGACTCAAATATCAACTGATAATCTTCAAATAAAATTCCACGAAATTCTCTCAAATTGTTGCGATGATCTCAACTTTCGTTAACTTTGGTATTTCAATCTGGTTTTTAATTAGTTAGTATTATATTACTTTCACACGCTTCGAAGATTTCTTTATTTCATTCTAGCTCAATTTCTTTTTAATTGGTGTTTACGTATTTGCATTGACGTATTGCATATGGTTGAGATTTTGTTATATTGAGGTGTTCAACCAACCAAATGTTAAACCCACACGAAAGCTTTATAAAAGTCAGATGATTTGCATTCGCAACGAGTTAGCAGTCTCAAATACAAAAAATACAATTTGGTATCCAACAAAATTTGTTGTGAGTTTCACGTATGACTTTTGTTATTCTATTAAGACTTTTTGTATGTATGTTAATTGGCATTGGCCTCCTATATGCGACGTATCTACGCAATGACATCACGAAAGAATTTATTTGTTTATATTCGAAGCGTCTATTTCTATTGTGTATGCAAATGATGAGGCGAGCTATATTTGTTTAGCTTTCACTTACCACTTGTGACCACCTTGTTGCACCTGGTCACCGGCTGCAGTTGCTCCATGGTGGCTGGTTTAAGAGCGAGATCACAATCCACAGTTCGAACATTAAGAGATGGTTCGATCTTGTCCTTGGCGCAATTGGGATCCGTCAGGGATTTGCATTGATAGCACTTGATAGCAGTTGCTGTAAATGAACAAAGAAGAGCACATTAGACAAGTTTAACATTGAGAATATATATTCAACTGATAGATTATTATTCTCACATTTGCTCAGTTACAACCAGTTTACCTGAGCCGCCTTCTGTTACTTTGCGTTCATTATGTAACGCCCTCGGTTGGAACAACAATGTCAATTATCAAGTGCTACTACAGTATTTATATAAAGACATCTATATACACATGTACATACATATTATATCTTGTTTGGAAGCAATACGTGCAGAAAATGAATTTCATGCCAATTCCGAAATAGTTCTTATTTATAAATGTATTACGTATTAATGATGTCATCGTATATTTAATTCAAAAAGACATGTGTCAAATGATATATGTAAAATTTAAACGATTTTTAGAAATATTCGAATAACTAGTTTTCTTTTATTTTATTTGATGTTTTTTTTTTTAATTTCACAGCTTTATTCAAATCAAATTCACTCTAAGTTAAATTTTGAATGTTAGGAAATCGAAACTGGTTTTGAGTTTTGAGTTTTTCCATAATAATCGTTGACCCAAATGCGCAGATTTTACATTTTGTGTTGCACTTAGAACTAGAAACTTACCACTGTGCATGAGGCACATGGCAATCAACAGAGAAGCGAACACTTGTTGCAGCATTTTTTAAAAATTATATAGAAATTCTTTTTGCGAATTTATTTATACTTTATTTATTGCGAAGAACACACAATGTGGGAGACGCGAGATATGTTTCGAACACTTTCGTTGCCGCTGAATAACTGAAATCGAATTTTGTTTGTTTGCTTCTGGTTGGCGGCGTCTTCTCTACTCATGTTTTGAGTGCAAGCCAACGCAAAGCTTTGCTCAGTAAATTATTTAAACAAATCGACTTTGAGTGAAACTCAAAACGAGTTCGCAGCGTCAGGCAAAAAGCTTAGACAAAAAAAACAACAACTGGAAGCGTCAACAATAATTAATGTAGAGATAGAAAAATTATTTTGTTTTGATCGTCAGTTTCGCTAGCCGTTGAAGTGAACTCTGGGAATTTTTTTTTGGGTGTGTTATGCTGAGTCTGTACAAATGTACTTTGATGTATTATATGATGTACTACTGTATTTATTTATGTGTGTTTGTGGGTCTGGAACTTGCTCTGTTTTCTTTAATTTAATTAGATTTATTGCGAATGCTTTTAATTGAAAGCTGGCACAGTTTGACATTCGCGAGGTGACTCATTTTGCAGTTGAATAGAATTTTTAGAATGAAATTATTTAAAGATGTAGCGGTTTTTAGAACTTCTCTTTCTTCTCACTTCTCTCTTATCCAGGGAATACTTGGTTTAAAATTGAGTTGCGATTAAGATCTTAGATTTTGAATAAGAAATCTAAGAAATAGTTTACGTATTTAACAATCATATTTGAGTCACATTTTAAAATTTTAAAATTGCTTTTACTTAATATAGACCGCAGTAGACCCTTTTCATTCTGAATAGTTTCAGAATCCGCTACCCATAAGATAGAAGAGAATTACAACTTTGTGGAAATGTATGTAACAGACAGAAGGACACCTAAATCTCCAAGACTATAAGAGATAGAGATATATATTTCGACAGCACTTGTTTTGCTTGCACGCAAATTTTTTTAAGCCCACTTTTGCCCGCAAATCGACAATAAGTGAATATAATAATAATAACTATAGTCCCTAAGATTTCTGAAAGTTAGGTTTCAATCAGATAAAAAATGTGTAATTCCTTTAAGAAATCTTTTTGTATGGGGAAAACACCAATTTACTATGGGCCTTATGGGTTTTTGGCTAAAAATTCAGTATATTTTGTACTCTATGGTATATTTTGAATGTAGTACATAGACTTTGGTATATTTGTTGTATTTTTGTGGTATTTGAATTTGGTATATTTTAAAATATATACCGGGCTATCTCACAGTTAAGCACATTTGACTATAGCTTACTTACTTGTTCTTTCTTACCATGCATTTTTAATGGTTTTTCCGTTGGGCCTAAAGTTAATTAAGTAATGTAGAGTAAAACTGCATTTATTGAACTTCAACTCTAATAAACCCTTTATTTTTTCATTGTTCTATAATTCATAATTCAATTAAAGTGTCAATTTACAATTATTTTATTCAACAATATTTCAAATGAATGTTTTCTAGGGAAATTATATATCTATAGTACTATCATTGTGTAATCAGTGGTTACCCTTTGCCTTTTTCATAGTTTTAAATAAAGGTTTTGTTGCATTGTAATTAAATTAAATACAAGCTTAAATTTACAATTCACGCACGCATCGAATTACAATGTAAATAAGTTTTGAAAATGGAAAAATTTTTGTTATTTGAAGAATTTAAATTATTGATACAATTTGAGTCGCTGACTAGCCTTTACTTTCTTTATATAATTTCTCATTTTATGTCTCTTCAACTCGTGCTTGGGTGGTCAGGCTATAACATAGTGCACATAAGCGGTTCATTAGCCTCTCTGCTTGAGGGGAGAACAAGCTGGAAAAGTATTTACTGCATTGCCTGTCTGTCTGTCAGTCAGTCTTTGGGGCCGCATTATACACGCTGATTGCCATTTTGTTGCATGATATTTGAGCTATCGACTCGCTGAGATCTTTTCTGTCTGTTGTCTTGGTGATACGAACTTGAGGCGCAATTGGGCGCACTGAACACAGACAGCTCAGACAGCATTGACTTTAAATCCTTACACACAAAATAAAGGAAAGAAGGGATTGATTTTTTTTTTGCTGTCGAGAAAAAGTGAATAAAAGTATATCGGATTGCTGTGCTAGACGCTGAGTCTGCTTATCAATCAGCCGCTGGCAGGTTAAAGACTTGTGCTTAAGTACTCGCAATCTTCGCTCAATAAATTTTGATTTGTTGACCTTTGGAAGTGTATAGATATTTGGTTTATTATTTACCCCACTCACCGCTGAAGCTTCAGTGCGAGCTTGAGCTGTTTTACTTGTTTCAATTGCGCAGTTACCTCAAGTTAAAAAAAAGCTCCTCAACTTCTCTCGGGGCTGCGCTTAAATTGATCTATAAACTGAAGTATATATAACATTCAGCATTAATTTGCATGTGCAGCGGTTGTTTTATATGATGCGATAATTTCGTTGAAATAATTTTGTGAATTTCATTCGAAAGTTCGAACAATTGTAATTAACAGCATGGGGAATTGATTTACATTTTCGTTGACCAACAATTGTACAATTTTGACATTGTTGGGCATAATTAACAAATAAGCTGATGCTACGCACTTGATAAATGACTAACAGATACCCTGTAATTTCACATTAATCAAGTTGTATTGAGTTATTAACTGTTAGGGTATTTAATTGTGCATGTGCAACAGGGCGTATACGTGCTGTGTGTACAGCAGACAACAAATAAATTGTGCGGACAAACAAATTCCAATTTCCGGCCACAGCGTGTCATTTTGCTCAGTTAAATATTTCACACTGTGCCACACAATGCTAATCATTTTCATAGTTAGCCACCAATTTGCCCACATAATGACATGGCCCGCGGCCCATTGTCGCGCTTTGTTGCGGCCGTTTGATTTATTGAATAGCATATCTTAAGCCGCTTTGCGTTACTCATCATCATCATCATAATCATCAGCAGCAGGCAGCTGCATTATTATTATCAACAACAATACAATTTGATTGAATTTTTCACTAGTGAAAAGCGCACACAAAACGCTCGTTCGCTTCTTTTTTTTTCTACATCACATTTTGGTTGCTTGACTGATAGTTGTTGCAACTACCCCCAACTGCTGTTGTTGCTACCGTTTCTCGTTCTGTTTGTGTCCGTCTTCTGCTGCTGCTGCTTCTTATTACCCTGGAGATGGCGCGTCGGGTTAGAATTCAATTATATGGCAGCATAGAATTTGAAAGATAGAGATGCCACAACGACAAGACCATTCGAAATACAAGCAAGCTGCTTTATACCCTGTACTTTTTAATAGGAGATGTGAGACCATCTAGTTTACTTGCAATATAAAGAAAGTTAAAGTTAAAATAGATTATTTTGATGCTGATTGTAAAACTGAACTTGCTTATAAAATATAAGCTTAATGTGAATCCTTGGAATGTTTATAATTTGTCTAAAAAAAAAAATGCAAACTAGCAAGAGGAGAAAAGCCATTTTAAAATTATTTATTAATAGACTCTTCTCAATGCTTAGAAGTTATAAAAAAATGCGAGTAAAGACTTGTTTAAAAATATATTTGATAAAAGGAGTTTTAAAATGTTCTGAATGAATATACAATTTAATATAACATTTTTGTTTATCTAGAAATTTAATTTTCTAAAGACAACTTTAATACAAATTAGCAAATTATTTTAGAAATGGTTTGATATATCTTTCTATAAGTTATAAGCCTTACTATCTTTACTTTTTTGAAATAACATTTTAAATGCAAGATGTCTTCGCATTTTTACTTTTCCAATTTTAATTTCTTTGTAATTACAGGATATATTTCTAATCGTTCTTGCGTTCAACTTGCAACTATCCTATTTGCTTGGTTGCTTGTTATCAGCATTATTATCAGGCAGTCACTGTCCTTAGCTTGTGGATGACTCATGTCCCATCGTGAATCGTCCTGCTTCCTGCGTCCGAGTGCAGCGTACGGTGTCTGTTGGCCATTTTGCAATATGATATTTATAGTTATTTTCTACTTATATTATATTCAATCTGCACAATCTGCGCATTGCTTGTTGTCCGCTGCTTTGGCTCCATTGTTGCCAAAGATTTCCTGGCCACAGAATTTGACTTGCTCTGCACACAATTTTAATAAGGCAACTCTCTGCTCTGATTTCACCTCCTTTTCATTCGGCATTCGCCCTCTCTCACTCTGTCACTCTCCCTCTTTCTCTCTCTATCGCTCTCTTTCGGTTTGTGTCTGTCTTGTTTTGTAGGTGGACGAAATGCACATTCAATTTGGGTTTTCCAGACTTCATTCCAAGACCATTGTCATTTCATTTGGAAAACTTGCTGTTGCAGAAACACGAGCAAATTTTCAATTTAAGCTTGGACTTTGCTGCTCTACTCTGCATTTAATGGCGTGTTGGAAAAAACTAACGACTAGCTCATAAGTTATAAGGCAGCTCACAACAAAATAGCAATAGAAATAGCAAAAATAGTGTGCTAGAGAGAGAGAGAGAGAGAGAGAACAACTCCAACATAAACAAATTGTTTGGCACTGTGGGCCCAAAGAAACAAAACGCCCATATAATCTGTTCAATAACTTGGAAAATCATTGGCAATAAATCAAAATGACTTGCAGGAACTGGCAGCTAGTAAAAGCAGGAGCAGAAGCAGGAGCAGAGAAACAGGACCAAGTCTATAACAACCACACATAACCAAATAGCCAGTCTTCATTGTAGTTGACTTGAATTGGGTTTGAATCGCCTCTTTAAGTCATGTCTAGTTGGCGAAAATTTCAAATTCAACACATGGGCGGCATAAATTTACGCCAACATTTTACGCAATATCAGCAGAAAATCAAGAAAGCGAAATTCGCAACGAGACGAGTTGAAAGACATTCACAAAAATACCCTTTTTCTTATGAGTTGTAGAATAATTATTAAATTGAGTTACGAAATCATTTTAAATTTACTAAAATAAAACATTTTATTTAGTTGTGTTCAATTTGAACTGTAGGAGCTATATTTTTTCGTAAATTTCTGCAAATATTGGGTTTTAAATATTCGAAAATTTTGCATAATTGACTTTATTTTAATAAGTGAAACTAGATAAACTTAACATACAAATATTTTAGTATGAGTTATGTTGTTATATGGCTAAAAATCGCATGCATTCATTTACCATTATATTTCCAAAATATTCCATAAATGACTTTATATTAAATAGACTTTAATAATATATTCAAATATGAATTGAGTTGTCGAAATGCAGTTTAAGAGTGGCGAAAATTTATAAAAATTGAAATGCAAATTCAATTAATTTTGTAAGTTTCAAAAATTCAACTTTCAACTATTATTTTAAATATTTCAAATCCATCTTAATTTGTCTTCTTAAAATTCCGATCGATTCAATTACATTTCTGTTTATTGCCAAACACTTTTCATAGCTAAACTACCCAATTGTCGTGCATTATGAATGTGCCAACTTTTTGGGGGTTTAGAATACTTTTCTAGCTTTTTAACGCTGCCGTTAACACATCATTTTCGGGGTGGGTGGCGACGCTTCTGCTCCTGCTGCTGCCATTGCTTCCATTATCATTCACTTGCGATCAAATGAAGTGTGCAATGTGTTGTCTCTGTCTCTGTGTCTCTATCTGTGTTTTGTACATCTGTGGGTGCCGCTGTTATGAGTCGACCCTCAAATGCTCTGGCACGAAATGAGCCTGGTCCAGAGGTGCTCACAGTGCTCATCCTTGGCTACTGCTTGGCCCAGTGATACGTGGGACTGTGTGTCCACGTTTAATGTCACTCGCAAAGTCGCAAATTGCTCTGCATGAGCTTTTTATGTTCATGCAAATGTCACCAGTGCAGTCACTGATGGCTTTGCATCGTTGCCATGGACTACGACACTACGACAGTGCGACGCAAACACAAGGCGGAGAGAGCGGACGGGGCGTATACGTAATGTGCCCGTTTGACCGGCCTTTTGTTTGGCTGTGACGAAAAATGCACTCAAAACTTTACACAGAAAGGCCATAAGTGGCCCAGACTGAAGGAGTGCAAGCAGGACTGCAGGACAAGTGGACAAGTATCTCTCTCACCCATGTCCTGCCACTGTCCTGTTGTCCTGTCCATTTGCCTGTTTGGTAATTTTGTGCTTAGTGCTTGCTGGCCAACGATGGCACCAAAAATCTCTCTCTATGTGCGTTGCTTTCTACTATCTCTTGTTTTCCGCTTAAAATCAGATGTCGAAATAATTTGCAACACGCCGTGCACATGCAAAAAAGGGGCATGGACAGCACAGTAGGGGAAGGAGGGAGGGAGGGTAAAGCGACAGGGACTCTCTTCGAAAGTGGCACGTGTTTATGGGCTTTGGACAAATGGCACATTTGTTGCTCAGCTCAGCAGCTTAGCTTAGACAAAACAGCTCTCCAAACGAACTGAGTTGGGGGATAAATTGAGTGGATTGTTTGAAATTGTACGAGCAGGAGATAAACACACACCGAGAGCACAAAAAAAAAGGAAAAAGCAGAGAGAGAGAGAGAGAGAGAGATGAATGCGGTAAAGTGATACAACTGAGTTGCTAATGGCATCTGACATTTGAATTAAAGATCTGAGATTAAATTATTTTCGGTATACAATTTTATTTGAACCGCAGCAATTAGCATATATAAAAAGTATTCACAGAATTTGTTCAAAAACCTATCAACAAATATAAATGTGCAATGAAATATATATTTATAAATGGCTCAGCTGGTTTTTAGGTGTTTTTCACAAGAAATTCAAACTGGAAAAGAAGAAATTTTAAAAAATAAATGAAGATGTTTTTGTTATGCAAGATAGCTACAGTCGATGATTTGAAGAAAATCAAGACAAAAGTACTAAAATATACTATGGTCGATGTTTTGAATAAAATCAAGGCAGTGTAATATTATTCTAAAAATATACTAAATTAATATACCTCAAAAATACTAAAATATACTAAAAATATAGCAAATTAATATACCACAAAACTAATAAAATAGACCGAAGGCTTTTATTGGTATATTCATATAGTACTGCATTCAAAATATACCAGGCTATACATATATAAAGAATTATCATGTAATTTTACCTGAAATTGAAATTAAAGCAAGGAAAAGCATTCGAGTTGAAAGCAACACATTCACAATAATTTTCACCTAATTTGTCACTTTAGATTAATACATAATTACTTGTGAATTATGTTTCGCACATTTTGAGGGAGACAGCAAATGAAAATGCGTGTATGTAATTATTTTTGATCTTATCAAATTAATTTTCTAACAGTTTTCTTACTAATTGACCTAAATATTTAATACGCTTTTGTATCAAGTGCAACAAGTTGCAAATTAAGTATTTTACACAGTTTGCAGGCATAATTGGCAAGCCTTTGAGTGGATTTGCACACGAATCGATAAAATAATAATAAAATCAAAAGCAACAATTTGACACAAATTTGCTCGGAAAATGTAATTAATGAATGCAAGCTGCAATGCATTGAGTGTAAAGTACACACACTCACACTCACACACCCAATACAGCACAACACACACTTATATACAAACTAAATGAGAGCTGACAAACACACAACAGACAGTAAGCGACAATGAAATTTCGACAGAATATTGAAATGCATTAAAACAACAAAAATAAACACAAAACTGAATCAAATTGTGCTAAGAGGAGAGATAGCGACAGATATCTCTCTATCTATCTCTTTCGCTCTGTCATCCTGTATCTGTGTGTAGCCGGAGACAACAACAAAGTTAATTAAATTGTGCACTGGTAACAGCTCTGGAAATTAAATCTATCTGCCAGATGCTAGTGCGCACTCCCAGTGCATGAGATGGCATAGATACATGGGCCTAATGTGTTTACATAATACAAATAATGTGAAAATAACAATAAATTAAGCCAAGCAGCAAACAAGGCGAAAGCAAAGACAAACACATAGACACAAAGCAAACCAAACTGAAATGAAAATCGAAATCCAGGAGAATAATGCCACAACACAATATAGATAGATGCGAGAGCGGTTTAATGTTTAATCAGCACACACAGAATTACGCGCATTTTAAACTAACATAATGATTAAGCTTAGATGCGCTTTGTTAAATTCATAATGTCATTGAGTAGTTAACATTATCTACTCTCTGCTTTGGGTTACACAAAACATTCAAATGCAATCAGAATTGCCGAGAAATTATTGATAGCTGAAATTGTTGAGAAAATAAGTGGTTTTTATAAAGTGGTCTTTACAATAACGAGTGATTTCTAAACGTACAAGTAGATACGTAACGATCAGTTAAGATAACGAGTGATTAGTAGTAGCGAGTTGTCATTGCAGCGGCACTTGATATGAACGAATAATTATTGTAACGAGTTGCGATACTAACGAGTAGTGTTTAAGTAAAGAAAAGTGATAATAACAAGTACCGTAGTATTAGAGAAAAGCTGAAAGGTAGTGATAGTAACGTGTAGAAACAGTAAAGTTGTTACTCTGTTAATAGAAAACGTAACGATTATTGGTGGTAACAAGTACAGTAAAACCAAAGACTAGTTATAGTAATAATAGAATAATAGCAACGATTAGTGATAGTAAAGAGTAGAGATGGTAACGAACAGTGATAGTAACTAGTAGCGATTATATATGGTATTAAAAGCGGAGTATTTATAGAATAGTGATAGTAACTAGTAACGATAGTATATGGTATTGAGAGAGGAGTATTTATATAATGCAAATAACGAACAATTATTGTAACGAGTAGCGATACTAACAAGTAGTGTTTGAGTAAAGAATTGTGATAATAACAAGTAGTGATACTGACAAGTAGTATTAGAGAAAAGTTAAAACGTAGTGATAGTAACGAGTAACGAACACAGTGAAGAGTATCGAGTGGGAATAGAAAAAGAATCGATTATTGTTGGTAACAAGTACAGTAAAACCAAAGACTAGTTATAGTAATAATAGAATAATAGCAAAGATTAGTGATAGTAAAGAGTAGAAATGGTAACGAATAGTGATAGTAACTAGTAGCAATTGTATATGGTATTAAAAGCGGAGTATATATAGAATAGTGATAGTAACTAGTAGCGATAGTATATAGAATTGAGAGAGGAGTATTTATAGAATTCAAATAACGAATGATTACTGTAACGAGTAGCGATATTAACGAGTAGTGTTTGAGAAAAGAATAGTGATTACAACAAGTAGTAATAGTGATAAGTAGTATTAGAGATAAACTAAAAGGCAGTGATAGTAGAGTAGGAACAGTAAAGAGTAACAAAGAGTAGTGATAGTAATAGTTTAATGAGATAATAGTAACGAATAGTGATACTAAAGATTATAGCAACGAATAGTAATAGTAACTAGTAGCTATAGTATAGAAAAGATTGGTGACGTCTTCGATATTTTATTACTTCATTTCAATCTTGAATATGTTAAAATATTGCATCCACTTTACTTCTATCGTCACTAAATCTAATAAGTTATGGAATGACCCTCGTATTTGTAATATGCAGTGGGAATATCAATAACAGCACAGCTGAGCCACCCAAAAGTGCAATAAATTAAAAGTTTTTGCCAGCCTAGGCGACAAATAAATTCGTTATTATTATCGTCTAAATGTCAAAGCGCATTAAAATCAAGTGGGCGAACGAAGCATCGATATCGAAGTCGTCGGAGGCTGGTTGAAAGCTAAGGACGATTTGGAACAGCTGTAACTGTAAATGTAAACTGTAGCCTGTAAATGCTGCCGCAGCTGAGCAATCGTGGCAATAAACCACGAATCGAATTCCCTTCAAACTGCTGCTGCTGCTGCTGTCTCGTTGTTGGCTGCTGCTTCTTCTGCAGTTGCTGCTGGTGGCGTTGGCTACCCAGAAACACGGATATAAATTTCAATTTCCGACACTCTAAGTGGCGGGGCAAATGAAATAACATTTTCATTTAACCTGCATTCGATTTTACACAGTCGTGTGTGCGAGTGTGTGTGTGAGTGTGTTTGTGTGTACGTGCATGTCCATTATCGACTGCCGCTTCAACTGTTCCCTTGTAGAATTTGCACTCTTCTTGCTTGCAGCCAGCTCTGTTGCAAGCTCAGCAAAGTGCGGAGCTTGCCTTTTGCATTACAGATTGCATTCCTCTCGTTGCATGTTGGCCAAGCATCAAACACGCAATGCCAGTGCGACCGAGAGACACACTCGTCGTCGTCGTCGACGTCGGCGTCCTTCTGCCTGGTTTGGGAAGGTGGAAGCTTGAAGAGGAGGCAACAAACAGGCAGCCGCACAGTCCTGCACATGAGCATCGGCAGACACTCATGAAATTGGCCATAAATAACATTTTCTTTACATTTCATTTGGATAGCCCAGCATCCGAGTGTTGCAGCTGCTGCTCCACTAGCTTTTTCTCCTCCATTTCTTCTCCTTCTCGACTGCTGCTGTTGCTGCTTCTTAATACTGTTTGGCTGGCTTCGTGGCAAGGCGGCTTAACCAACTGGGCGTGGCTAAGTTGCAATTAGCCACAGCACTAAGAGTAAAGTCCTCGCACACACATTCCATCTCTTGCTCGATTTAAAACTCTGTTTACTTTGCACACTTGAATTGGCTGTCGATTTGCAGCTTAGACGCTAATTAAAGTTGATTTTTTGGGCAGTTCGATATTCCAAGAAAGAAATTCTCTAGACAAGACAATAATTCAGTGTAGGATTATTTCGATGTTCTGTAAGCAATTAAAAGTGGATTGATTTTTGGCAAAGTAATGCACTTTACATTTATTTCGAATTAAGGGTCTTAATATTTATAAAGCTTTGCAAAATTAAAGTTCAAATTATCTAAAACTTAAAATAAACTAACGAACGTGTTTACTATTCCAAATAAATATATATAAATACAATAAATAAAGTATTGAATGTTTATTTTTACAAAACTGGTTGCTAAACAATTTAAATATAAACAACATTGAAAGCCTTGAAATATTATTTTAAAAGCATTCTAAAGCTACTTGTTTATGGTTGATTTTATTTTGTAAATTGCCACACATTTCCCTATGTGAAACTATAAGTGACACAGCAAGTGGAGTAGATAAACGAGCTTACCGAAAGCTAAAAATGGAGCAACAAAACAACAAAAAGGGGCAAGTGAAATCATAAGAACGAGAAGCGAACACAAAAAATTGTGGGCAAAAAAGGAAAACTTATTGCTGCTCGGACTGATTTCCCCATGGAAATCAGTTTAGCAGTTGGGCCAAGGAATCATAAAAATCTGTAGCTACAGTAAAAACAATTTCTAGCCAAGAAGCCAGCCGGTAAGCAAGCAAAGCTAAGCAAATAAAATACGTGTGATGACAAAAATCAAAGAACATGACATGAAATGCGTTACGCATACGCCGCGTGTACAACGTTTTTTCAATATGTGTGTTTGTCGTTGGTAGTTGTTTCGATTGGTTCGTGGCTTGCTTGCTTGTTGACTGGCTCAACAATTTCTATAAAATTCACCCCCATCTCAGCCCCCTTTTGCCGTTCCTTGCTGTGAATGCCTTTTAGTCCTGCGGCTCCATGGCGGCAGCTCCTTATGAGTGTGTGTGTGTGTGTGTGTGTGTGTGTGCGAGTTCTTAAGTGAGGAGTAAGGAGACTGGCAGACAACTCTTGAGTTTATTTCATGCATTAAAAGCTTTCAGTCTTTTTACATGCTGTTGTTCTTGTTGTTGTTGTTATTGTTGTTGTTATTTCTATTGGTTTTTGCGGCTGGGTAAAAGTTTCTGCAGCATTTATAGACTTTTGCTACAGCTTTTGCGCAACGACCTCGAATGCGGTTTTTGTGCCTTCTACATTTACTATCAGTTGGCAAATATCGTCTGGCATTATTTAAGTTTCCCCATCCTACATTGTAGTTGTAGTTGTTGTTGTTGTTCCTGCTGTTGCTGTTCTCGCAATTGTGCGTAAAATGCGCTTCCCTGTCGAATTGTATCTAATTCAGCTAATTTGTCGGCTGTTTTCACGCTCAGTTTTTCCAGCCGCGCCTCCGCCATTCAATTTCAATTATTTACCACATGCGAGTTCTTTACGCTTTCCCCTCTCTCCTCTCTCTCTGCTTGTTGGGGCTAAATTTAAATTTATTGGCCGTTTGGCGCTTCGCACAAACATGGCTATAAATCGAAACGTTAGCAGTTACCAGTTAAACAATCGATGTTTTGTTGTATTTTTGGGGAGTGTGGCGAAGAGAACGCGTTGTTGGCTAGTTTAACGAGCAGAGCTTTAGCTAAAATAACAAAAGGTCGCTGGCAACTAATGAACAACCCAACGCCGAGAGAAGAGAGAGAGAGAGAGAGAGAGAGAGAGAGAGAGGGACGATATAAATAACGTAAAATAATAACGTAAATTTTGCGAATAGTCGGGGCACTTATCCTTCTTAGTTACACTTCAGCTTTTGGCTCTTTGTTTTTCGTCGTTGTTGCTTGCGCTGTTTGGGGCTACAACGTGCACTTATTGATACTTATAGCACCACACACACTCACACACACACATGCACATATGTGCGATATCTCTCACACTCACACACATGTGCATCTGCTTGGGTTTCTCATAGCTCCCTCGGGTCGCTTGCAGTGCTGGCAAAATAAATTCAATTTTGTAAAACTGATTCCCCACACAATTTCCACACGATACCAGCTCTCTCTCTCTCTCTCACTCTCTGCCTTTCTCTTTCTCCCCTCTGTTGCTGCTTGCCACGCTGTTTGCTGTCTAAGTGTGCGTGTTGCATATGTGCAAAATTTTAAGCGAAATGAATATGTATTGGCATTTAGCTGAAGTAGCTCTAGGTAGCACTCCACCAGTAGCTGCCAGTAACAACAACCACAACAACTACAACAACTACAACAACAACAAATATACTAACAACAACAAAAAACAACGTTGCACTCTGTGCGAAGTAGATAACAATTTATTGCCATCAAGCGCGCCAAAATGCTATAGTAAAAGTTAATGAAAGCAATTTGTTTGACGAGTGAGTTCAAAAGTCTGTATAAAAGGATGAGGTTAACGCACGCATCGACTCAAGCACGCATTTATTCTCTCTTAGAAATCCTAGTAAATACCCTGTAAATATTATAATCAAGCGTTGATCCCAAAGACAAATATTGCATTTTACGATAAGTGTTGGAATCAGACACATTTGAGTAAAACTTTTATATTCTCCCTACTTTACACTTTTGAGACGTCTTTCTTGTTTGAAATTTTATTGAGTTTGTGATAACAATTTTAAGCTATCTAAAGTATGAGGAATGTTGATTTTTCACTTACAGATTCTATATTTTTATATTCTTCGCTAAAATAGAAAATGAATAAATGTAAGGCAGAAAAATAACAGAAACAGAAATCATCGAAATAAATCAAATGTTAATTTATTATGCTGTGGAGTTTCTGATATTAATTTCTTAAATATGAGGAATACTTTTTTCAAACTTACAGATTTTGTAGTTTTATTCTCTTAGCTAAAATTAAAAAGAAATGAATGTAAACCAAAAATTTAACAATAACTAAGGGGCATCGAAATAAATCAAATGTTAATTTATAATTTTTGCATAAGAAATCATATTTTCATTTTCATATTTCTGCTCTCACCAGCTGTATTTGATTTGTAATATTTGCTTTTATATTCACACACAAATATCTTGAACACAATTTTGTTCCGAATATTAAAAATTTCCAAATGAAACATAATTTTGCAATAAATCACAATATTACACTCTCCACTCTACTTCATTTCTCACTTTCGCGTTATGTGCTAATAATAAACCAAAAGAAATAAAGCGAATTTGTAATTGAATAATTCAGGCGAATTTGTGCATATAAAAGGCGCTTGGTGTTGATTCGAATTTTTAATATGCTGCAATTTGGTGTCATAAAATTTGATTGCCTCGAGACGCACCAGGGACTGACTGTGGGTGTGTGTATGTGTGTGTGTGTGTGTGTGTAAATGCAATCAAAGCAACAGCTTCAAGTGCCAACTGATGACTCCAGCGAGGGGAAACAAACTGGAGACGCCTTCAGCACTCCCAGGCACAGCGACTTTTCAATCAAACGCTGATGGGCCTTTTTATGATTGTTGTCTTTTTTTTCCTCGTTGCGTTTTCCTTTTGGGCTTCCACAGAGAGACGAGAAAGGTAACCCTTTCTGACCAGCCAGAAACAGGAGCAGGACAAACACACACATACGCACAGACATGTTACAATTGGCAACCAAAATGTTGCCAATTCGACAACGGCACTCAAATGAATTGGCGGTTATTGTGTGGATGGTTGGGTTGGCGTGTGGCATTGCGTTTGCTTTACAGTTCATTGGATTGCCACCGCACGGAGAGAAAGAGACAGAGAGAGATAGAGAGAGAGAAAGTGGTGGTGGTGCCAATCTTCTCTGGGCATTGGCAAAGTAATCACATTTAATATGAAACGCACTGCAGCAAACCCACAAGAGAGAGGTTACGGCAACTCAGTGTGGGAGAGAGTGTGTGTTTTTGTACGTGCCCGCATAAAAATAAATGCAGACATTTCTCATATTTTCTTTTTTTTTACTGTGTCTCCACAGTGTGGAAAGAGATAGAGAGAGAGTGTGTGGGAGGTGCAAGCACTTCCTGTGACCACTAATTGAGCCAGCGGAAGTCTAGAAGCCGCACAACATAATTTAAATAAACAAAATGCCACTAAGTGAAGTTTGGACCGCAACAGGACGCCAAGCAGACCAGGCTTCAACCACCCACCAGCTAATAGCTGGCCAGAACTTGCACTTCCGCTTTTAGCTGGCTGCACTTCTACACACAAACACATACACTCTCTTACTCTCTCTCTTGTTATGCTTTACTCTGCTTTCACTGCCTCGTTGTCACACACTAAACACATTTTTCAAAATGTTTCCGCTCCGAATGAGTGTGTTGTCATGTCGAGCAGCAAGTGTGTGTATATAGTGTCCAAGTTGTTAATGCAATCACATAGCATTCATATTCATCATAAAACCACAAAAGACACTATACATGACTCCCAGCCAAAGTAAAGGGTCACACACTACTCATCCACGCACGTTGGGCGCCACAGACACACACTCCTCACTCACACGCGTTGGGCGCCATTTGCTATATTGCACGTTCATTTTGGCCTCTACATTTGCCTAAACTTAACCAACTACTCATTCTCACTCTCTCTCGCTCTCTCTTTGCAACTTTGACTTTTATTCCCTTTTCGAGTTTGTTGCTGCGTCGTGCGTGCTTCTTTGATGCTCTGAGGCCCATTTGGTTACGTTCTGATACACTTTTCTCAGCTAGAAATTTTCCTAATTTGCATAAAGCTTAACGCTGCACTACTGTATTCTACATATACTTCCTCTGTGTGTGTGTGTGTGCTTCTTCTAACACTTGCATTTTATCTACATTTTCTTTAAACAACTCTGCCGTCTCTTGTTGACTGCTAGATGCAGATGTAGTTGTACTCTATTGCAAACATTTATCAACACTTTACAAAAAATAATCTGGCAAACTTCTCTTCACTCGTGTCATAAACTGAACACTTGATTTGTGAAAATTGTTGCCGCCTTTCTGTTGAGGGGCATCACCCCTTCTTCATTTTGCTTGCCACTGCACCCAAATTGCAAATTGACAAAATGGGTTAGTAAGAATATATATGCTGATATAATTTTTAAATTAATGAAAGTGTTGTTTATTAAATATGTAGCGATAAAGTTATCGAAATTTTTAAGTAGGGTTCTTGTCTATTTTTCTATATATCAACTATTTTTTATTGGTTAGAATCAATTGTAATGATTCAACAATTCAATTGTGGTAATGAATAAAAAACACAATTTTCGACTGTGTTTTGTCAAAAGAAACTATAGATCTCTTATGTTAAGTATATATTAATAACTTTATTCGTTAATATTATTATTTATTCTTTACTTATTTTATTCTAAATTCAAATTTAAATTTGTACATGCATTTAGAAAACACTAGTCTTTATATCCCAAAAGTATAGATCAATAACTTTATTTATTCAAACTATTTGGTACCTTTTTCATCATTCAGTAAAATCTTTGGCCTTCATCTTCTGCTTTTAAAATTTAATAATATATAACTTCCAGGGTATTTGTTGCGTCAAGTTCTCTTGTTTGAGGCGCACTTATCAGTACCTTTCCTTTTTTTAATCATAGCTCACCTGCTTCATGCGCTTTGCTCTTTATTCAGATAGCTTCTGATGCTGCAGTGCTCGGCATAATTGCAATGTTTACCTCGACGCAGGGCTAAGTGAAGCGTTAAGGCGGCGCCGTTGTCAGCACAGAGCGGGAGGCGGGACGTTATACTCTTGATTAAAATTTCTGATTACTACACTGATAGCAAAAGAGCGAGAAATGCATATAAAAGAAACAAAAAAAAAAAAAAAGTGTAAAAAACGTCGAGTAACAAAAACAAAAAACAAACAAAAAAACCAACGAGCAAAAGGTGCCACAAAATTGCAACGACGGCGCTTTGTGACAGCAGGCGCTGCCACGCCTCCTCCATCAGCACCCTTTACCTAATAACATATCCAGCTGGCACAGCTAAAATTCCTCCATATTGTAGCTACATATGTGTGTGTGTGTGTTGTTTGGCTTTCATTAGACGAGCTATGATGGCTCTGATGTGATGTGCCTTGCAAGTTCTTTCTTTGCCATGATTGATGATTTCAATTTGAATTTCCATGTCGGGTATCATAAATAAAAAACGATGAAGAAAGGAAGGAGGTAGATAGAATACAAAAAAAAAAAAAAAAAAAACACCAACTGCCAACTTAATTTAACTTTTACCAACACTGTTTTGCACTGTTTTGTGTGTGAGTGGCAAAAGCGCGACTGTACTTCCGGCCGTTTTTCGCTGCACACAGCAGATGAGAAACCTGAAACGCTAATTAATGATGCCCCATGACAGAAATTTATGTGCATTGCAAAAACTTTTGCAATATTTGTTCGCATTTAGTTTGGCTTCGTCTACACTCTTCCATATGTTTGTGGGTTTAGTTGTGTGTATGTGTGTGTGCTCGTGTTTCAGCACTTCCGTTTCCTGTATTAGGCCGGATAAATGTGGAGTGCTCACATCACATTTGTTTACACCAAACACACCGCGAGCATCTTGATTTTATCAGATGCTTTGATACACAGTTTTGAAAGTTGTCAAGCCTTTCCTTATTCTACTTCGCTCATTCTTTCTTTCCTTAATTTTACCATTTAGATTATTAATGATGTTTGTAATTCTCTAAAGTTGTAAAGGAAATGACATAGACTTTCATATCTTTTTTCCCTTTCAGTTAGAGTATTAGCAGATCATTAGGCTTGCTTAGTTGCCTGCCATGTTTATTAATACATAACTCGTTTTGCCATATTGTGTGTCCAGTGTATGCATGTGTCCATTTCCATGTTCTCCTCTCACTTGCTTTAGGCAACTTTGTCTACTGCTAATGGTCATCGGTTGTTTTGCCTGGATTTCATTATGCATTGTTACCAGCAGAACACTTTTCGCTCTCACTCTCTCTTTTATTATCTCCGTTTCATTTGTGATTCAGTCGAGTACATTCGTGTTTATACATAAAACTTTTTCTATTGCATTTCTGCCATCTCCAGTCTATATGTCCTTTGTCTATCAGACTCTCGAGCTGTGGCTTTTCCTGCGCTTGAGGTGTGCTTTTCATTTCTGTGGCGTCATCATCGACATTGAAGTTGAGGCTTTTAGCAGCTTGGCAGTTGTTTTTGTTGCACCTGCGGCTGTTTATGATGTGCATTGATCGGTTTTAAGCTAATTTTAGCTTATGTCTTTCAGACTGCTTAAATACTACGTTAATATTGATTCGCTTTCTTCACTTTTTCTTATCGATTAGCACTTCTATGTATATGAGCGTATTAAAATGCTTCACACTTGTTAAGCTTGGCTGCCAATTTTGCATTTTACACACCATTTGACGCCATCAGCAAACTGTCTATGAAACTAATGCAACTATGCTGCAGCTATAGAACGACAACAACAACAAAAAAAAAAGCCAGATAAAATGTTAGTGAGGGAATGTGAGTAAAAAACAAAGAGGCAAACAGCAATGCACATTGACAACGACAATGACGACTTGTCAAATATTGACGTATCTCTTGAAAATTGTGCTCCAGAGCGCGGCTCATCCAATGTAAGCAGCAGCCAATGGCTGACTCCGTTGCCCCCTCACATCTTCTCTATGCTGTGTGGCAGCGTCAGCAACATCATCAACTGGTTGGCAACACATGACGCTGCTTCCCAAACCCACAGAACTTTAACACCACACACCATTTCATCTCCACTTCCTCCTTGCATCACACACATCATTTGTGCTGTTGCCTTCGACATTTTTGTATTTGTTTCAAGTAGTCGATTCTTTTTCCCTTTTTCCCCCCTTGTTTCTCCTCTTCTTTTTTTTGCCTTCGCTGCACTTTTCCTGCCCCGGGTGAAGGCCCAGGCTCTGGGGCAGAGCACAGGACTCGATCCTCCAACTCCTCTGGCACTTCATTTGCTGCGCTCAAGTGGATCCACTTTCATTTGTTTGCGCACTGTACAAAAAAAGTGGAGTATACGCTTTGAGTTGTGAGTATGGACTTGAGAATACCCTACAATGACATTAATAGCTTGTAATTTTTAAGATATAATTGTACTTAAGGAAAGTTTTATTCGGGTTTATTTGATTTTAATGTAATGTCCCAAAAATGCAGCGAGAAATTATTATATTTAAAAAAAAAGTGCATGCATTGCATAGCCAACTTTTTTCTATTCTCGAACTATATTGTTGCAAAAAGGCCATCCAAGTATTACAATAAAATGGGTTTATTTTAATTTGTTAAATCTTCGATTAAAATTCACTTAATTAAAACAAATGATGCGTTCTACGTATGTAAAACAAATGGAATGAGAGATTTAAAATGAGAAGAGCAAATATTTTTAATCCTATATTTGCTAATCCTATTTGTTTAAAATATATTAATATATTTTAAAAATTAAAAACTAGCTTATCAAAATTTTTTTTTTTATTTTAAAATTACATATTAAATTAAGCGATAAATATATGACCAAGTTCATTGAACTATTCAATTCATTATGATTGTATTCAACACCTGAAATTTCCCATTTATATGAATTTAAAGTTTCGTAGATCAAGAGGATAGATAAAGAGGAAGTAACCTAAGTGAACTTCAGCAACCCAATTATACCTTTGGTCTTGTTGTATCTATTTCATGGCTACAGGGTATAAAAAGCAAAAGAACAGGAAGAGCAGCGACAGCTCCAATGAGTTGCTTGCTTTCTTTGCCACCATCCTTTTATTTCTCTCCTCTCCTCTCATTTCTTTTTTTTTTTTGTCACCCCGCTTATTGTTGTAGTTTGCAGAGTAGCTGCCGTCGCTTTTGCTTCTGCTGCTACAACAGAAGCTGCTGCTGCTGATTCAGCTTTGTTTGCCTTAAGCCTTTGTGCAAACATTTTGCGCCTGAGAACAGGACCCAATCCTGTGCCCCTCCCGGCAGTCAGGAACCAGTAACCAGGACCAGGCTGCATAATAAAACCAAAAATACACTAAACCCATGCAGAGTACAACACAAAAAAAAAAAAATGAGTTACCATTACATTGTCAATGGCGATGGCGGCGACGTTGTCGGTTGTCCGTTGCCGTTTTGTTGCACGCTTTTGTAAGCTTTGTCCGATGCCCCGAGAAATGCATCATCAATACGTCATCGAAGAGGTTGTTGCGTGGCAGAGAGTCTTGCACCCAACCAACCATGTGGAAGAGGCCTTTGTGATGGACTCATCACGCATCATGCTGCTGTCGTTTCTCTCTGCTGCCCCCTTTGCTTTGTCTGCCTTTGGCATGCAATTTAGACCAAACTCTCGATGCTTCTTTTGTTGAGCTCTTCTTTTTTTATATATTTGCTTTTTTTTATTAGTTTAAGCTAAGCTAATTATGCAAAGAAAAAAATTGCAATTACTATTGCGCTGCAATAACAATAATAATGCAAAGACAAACACAAACACAAACAAGGCGAAGGCAAACTTTGCACTAAATCCTTACAAATGTTTATCTTTTGCTTAATCCCGCACTTAACTCTGCTAGACCCGCATTGGCCTCGGCCCAACTCACAGGCCTCCAAAAATAAAAACGAAGGGGGACAATTTATATTCTTCTTCTTTTACTTGCAGCGCATGTAACTGGCAAATTGCTTAACGCTATACAAAGCGTGCTTGCCGCGATTCCTTTCCAGCCAACAACCTTCTCTTCTTTTCCTAGGCGTTGCTATTTTCTTAACACAGTTGTGCAAAAGTTTTGCGCACAAAATTTTGTGCTCTCAGAAATCGGAAAGGAAGTCAGAGCAGCGCAATGGCAATGACTTCGTCAACCGTCTGCTTTTTGCCGCCAGCCAACAAAAATTGTGTGCAACGACAACTTTTTTATAAGTAGCTGCCGCCTTCAACCCGCTCTTGAGATTGTCCCCGCAACCCGCTGACGCTTAAGTGCTGACCACTATCACGTCGTCCTTCATTTGCACATCGACCACGAACGTGCAAAGTTTTCTGAGCGTTGACTTTAGCCAAACTCCTCTTCGACTCAACTTCACTTTGCATCACTTTTTCTCTCTCTCTCTCTCTCTCTCTCTCTCTCTCCCTCTTTCTGGTGCTTGTATAATTGTTTTTCTTTGCCGTGTTGCAGTTGCTGTTGCTGGCTTTTCGGGTTAAAAAACAAATAAAATATTTGCAATTGTCGCTACTTTAGTTGTTTGGCAAGCAGTTTGGAGTCAGAGTTGGAGTTGAAGTCACAGTCGAAGGATGCGTCTTAATCTTTTGTTGATGCTTGTTTATTTTGCAATTACTTAGGCGTTTTGTTTGCGTCTGCACTGCGGCGTCCGCCCAGATTTCCCACTCCTCACTCCCCGTCCCTGGCAAGTGCGTTTTAAGTGCTCCACTGCGTCGTTGTCGTCGTCGACGTCGTCGTCCTGTGGATGCTTCGTTTGTTTGTTTTCCTTTTTTGCCTTTTTGGCCCCCTTCCAGTCGCTGACTGCGCTTTTTCAGCTTAGGCTTTTGGGAGTTTCTGCTCAGCAGCGACAGCAGCTGTGTCAAGCTTGAAAGTTGTTTGCCTAATTTCATGCTTTGATTAGTGCTAAAGGTGCGTTTTAAAGCCATGTTGATTATGCATGAGTTTAAAGTATATTGTGAATAAAAGCTAAATACATTCGCTCGCTCATCAACTGCTTTTGTTAGACGCCTCATTAGACAACGAGTCGCAAAAACAGGGCTTACAACATTTACAATAAATCAGCACTTCTTCGCATTCACAGAAAAAAGGTGCCTCATAAAGAACACAATTAAACGCCCATTAATCAAGCGATTGATGTGAGTAAGATACTCGTATTGTGAGGGGTGAGGGCACAAAAAATGTGGCTAGCAACAATTGCTAAAATCACTTGAGCTGAAACTTTTGACTGTCACACAGTAAAAGAGCGAGAAGGATATCCAAAAAGATAGAGTGAGAAAGCAACACACATACATTGAAAACTATTTGCTGCTTTAATCGGAAACGGAAACAGGCTGACAGTCGGCAGTTAGGCAGGCAGTCAGCCGGTTGACAGTCAATCGATAGATGAGGCATCGTATCGATGCAGCTCTCTCGCTCTCTATCTGGTTTGTGGAGGAGGCGTGGCAGGGCCGCACTTAGTTTTGCCGCACAATCAAAGCGGAAGTCATTTTCGTACGTTAATTGACAACAGCCCAGGAGCAGCAGCAGCAGCAGTAGACGCGAAGGCAAACGAAACGAAGCCAGAACCCAGAACCAATAACGATTGACGACCACGATGACAACGAGGAATGGGTGGGGGTGGAATAAGGGTTGCGGTTGAGGAGAGAGCATGACGTTGATGGTGTCGCTGACGTCGTCTATCAAACTGTGACCGACACACAGTCAACTCTCTTCCCCTGCCCCTCATTCCGTTTTGGGATTTCGTATTTGTTATATGGCAAAATAGTTGAATAGTTTTGCATTGTACACAAGATAGTGAATGGAGGTTAGGCATGGGTTTCTTTTTTAAATGAAAGCTTAATGAAGCTCTCACGTTGCCTTGACTCGCAAGCTACGTGCACTATTGGTTTTCCAGCGTAGTTCTTGAGAGGAAGCGCCTCTCCTCTCTCTCTCCCACTCCCACTCCACTTTCAGTTTGGTGTAATAATTGAGACTGATTTGTGGCACGAGACGATTTGAAGTTTGTGAAATTGAAAGCCTTGTGGAATTGTGGCATGCCAAAAGCGGAGATTGCGCTCGCTGATAAACTTTTGTGAGACAGTTTTGAATTGCAGGAAGTGCCCTAACCGTTGAAAATATTGTAGTCAAAGTAGTGAAGCCTTTATTATATTTTTAGGTCGTTTTGTGCTGATTACCATCGCTGTTGCAACTCGTTTAGCCACCAGCCCGCGTATTGTGTTGCTCATTAGCGATGCGCAGTCAAAAACAGGCGGAACACAATAAAAAAATTCAATAGTATCCATGTCACTTGGCATTATCCCATACACACAATGCAATGGGGAAGCTATAAACAAAAAAAAAGAAAAGAAAAGAGAAATGAACGTATGACCTACTAGATTGGCCCCGACATCAACTGCATTTTAAAATAAACGAATACGAATGCGAATGTGAATATTGTGAAGGCATCGACGACTGGGGGCTGGCTGCCATTTTGTTTTAGTTGTTCTCTGGCTGACAGGCAGTAAGTCTGTCGTGTCATTCGAGTTCAGTTCTCGCTCTTTATTTTCCCGTTGTTCTTGTTGTTGTCTCTTTTATGCGAAATGTGCCGCGTACTCATTCGCTGTCTCGCTCACTCGCTGAATCGGCATTATTTTTGTGTTGCATACGCTGGGGGGCTTGGCACGTTCATGTCAAACTGCAGCAGTAGCAAAACTGTAGCTAGCCGTTGGATGCCTGCTGCCTGCTTGCTTGGGTCATCGATGTTGATGTTGATGTTGATGATAACGATGATGATGGCGATGATGATGACAGACGGAAGCTTTACGGGCTTGGTTAGCTCAATTGTTATAATCCTGGTTTTGCGTGCGTGTGTGTGTGCGCGCGGAAGAAGTGTGTGTACAATAACTTTTCAATGCAGTTTGCCGTGGTAGTATTTGCATATTAAAGTTGGACTTTCAACGCACACTGCTGTTGTAATAATTTTGATTAATTTGTTTGTAAAAAGGGGTTGACAATCTATGAGCAAGCGACAATCAATAATTTGTGCGTGACAGAGGGAATTTTCTAAACTCTAAAACACCACAAAATAGAACAGCAGGAAGCTTGCGGAATTTTATTGTGAAAATCGTTTTGTAATTTTATTTTATTATTGAATTGTCACTTTGAAATGTGATGTTGTAAAAAAGCTTAACAAATTCCATGCTGTTTCTATATTGAAATAAATGTTAATAAAGCACTTGTCATTAATTTCATAACTCATTTTATTTTGTATGGAGAGACTTCCTTATTAAAATAAATAATAACTAAAATAATAATTAAAATGAGTCCGCTATTTTTTGAAAGATTCCTCTGTTAATAGTAATAACTATTAATTTAATTTCCCAATTAGTCAGTCATTTTTATATTTTTTTATATACAGAATTTGTAGCCCATTCTAAGGAATCGATAAAATTAGAATTATACTCTTTTAGTGTATTCAACAGTCGGCACCTTTCTTGGTCAACACGTTGATTATGCTGGCCAATCGTTCATCCATTTGAAACTGCAGCATTTGCTGCTGTTACTGTTGTTGCTACACTTGTTGTTGCTGCCACTCTCGTTGTTGTTATTGGTATTGCTGTTGCTGTTGCTGATGCTGTTGATGAGACTGACATAAAACAATGTGTTATGCGCTTCTCGAATGTTGCACAAATGAATGCCACACAGCGGGGCTACACAATTTTTATAATCAAACTGATAGCTGTCTCTATCTCTCACTCTCCATCGCTGTCTCGCTCACACACTGCGATGGAAGGGTTTACAATTTCAAATTAAACTAATTTTACGAAAATTGTTGGTCCCAATGTGCACAGTGCACAGTGCACTATTGTTTTATTTGCTTACAAACTGCTTTTGTTTTTCAGTTTCAGCTACAGCGCAGAACGGATACGATTGCGTTGGCTTTAGAATGGGTTCGTTTTTGGTTTGGTATTGAGGTTTTTCTCCTTTTTTTTTCTCGTTCGTTGGTTCTTGTTGTTTCCATCATTTTTGATTGCCCATTGTGATGCGTTGGACTCGCTCTGGATTTTTGGCATTGTGGCTGTTGCCGTTGAACGGAAATTGATTTGTGCATTTTATGTCACGCTTTTGTTATTGGCATTAACCCGCTATTAACAGACGCCGCAACGTCAACGCCTCCCATTACTAATAGCTCTATTATTATGGTGTTTGTTTGCCGACAGAGCACAGTTTATGTTCCCCCGGAAAAAAGTATTTGAAATGCGTTTTTTGTTGTTGTTGCTCGTTTACAGTCGCAGTTAATTAAGTCTGTGTTAAATTTAATGCAGTCGCATTTTAATAATTAAATTCCAATGGAAATGCATTGTATTTATTGATTTCCGAGGTATATATTTATATTTTCTTTTTTGATACGAACTTCCGGGTGGCAGGCGAAAAATCTTTTTAAATTAGCTTTAATAAACTTGTGCAAATCATATTGCAAATTTTGTTTTAAATAGCTGAAAATAATTGGACCTTAAAGTTAACTTTTAAATAATTTATGCTGACTAAAGAAACTAGTTTAGTCAATTGGGAATTATTGTGCCTTACATCCGTTAGCCAGAAGGGTGTTATAACTTTGTGTCTGCTGGAAATGTTTATAGCACACAGAAGAAAGCATCTCCGACCTTATAAAGTATATACATATGTATGTATATTCTTGATCAGAGTTAACAGTCGAGAGTGATTTGTCTAGCTATCTGGTATATTTTGCAATCTATGGTATATTCTGAATGTAGTTCTTTTGTGGAATTTTTATTTGGTATTCTTTTACTAACAGTTTTGTTTTCGCTTATTTTGTTTGCTTTCCTCCATCAAATTATTTTTATCTTTTATATAGTGCTATGATTTATTTAAATGCGTTTATTATTTATTTACAGGTAAAACCTAATTACAATCACATATTACTGTCACAGCTGTGCCTAAATATTTTATGTCTGCCCATTCAATAATGTTAAGAGACAATGGTAGGTAAAAATAAAAACAGAAAGTTGTGAAACTTCGCATTTTAAATAGATAATACACAAATTCTTTTTATATTGTGCTGATAGAAATTTACATTAAGCAAATAAAAAAAACTTCAACTTTAATTGATGTCAACTTAGAAAATTTCACTGGTCGCAGAGTATAAATGACAAAAGCAAAACCATATCGAAATGTGTGCGCAAATTTTTGCATTTTATTGGCGCGTAAATTTGTATTAGTCTTTAATTTATATGTTAATTATATGCCATTATTGCGTTTCATTTGCGTCTGTGTGATTGTCTGTCTGGGAGCTAGAAGCTTAGGGGGAGAATGTTAGGCAATTCGTCCTGTCGTCCTCTTGTTGAATATTTGCGCCTGCTGTTGCTTTGTCAGTTTTTGTTAATTATTTTTTGTGTGTGTGTGTGTGTTATGCTTTGGTTCACATTCCTAACGTCAATGTTGTTGCCATTGCCGCGTTGCCTGCTGCCTTCTAATTATTCTTTATTAAATTTGCTGATTTGTGAGAGTGTGAGCAGACGGAGCGTGGCAAAAAAATAATTAAAACTCTGCCATAGACATGCTGCATGTGTGTCCTTGGATTTGTGTTTATTTATGATTATTGGCAGTCGACTAAATTAATTGAGAATTCCTTGCCATTTGCCTTCGACTGGCCTTGGCGTTCGTTGCCAATCTCCCTCTCGCATATGGCTTACTCAATATTTATGCTCATCATTGTTGACACTCGGCGCCATTAGCCAAGCGTATCAGTGCTATATATTATGATTTTTGTGTATCTCTCTCTATCCTCTATACACATTCATTTTCTTCTCTCAGACACGCAGAGAGCCAGTTCATTACAAATTACCCAACATTTATAACACTTTCGCAAGTTAATCGCACTTCAGTCAATGTTTGTTTAATAAAATGAACGCCATTCGTCGGTCATTCGACGACTACAGACTACAGAATATACTATATAGGATGTATTGAGAGGGAAAGCTTGGTCATATTGGTCAGCCATTAGTTGCTGTTATTATCCTCATTAGACTAAATGTTAGCTAATTTCTTTATAACACTCTAAAATGCTCGGGCTCATGGGTGTTGCAAATTGCAGGTCATTACTACTTGGGCTACAAACTCAAAGTACGAGGGCATAAAACTAAGCAGAGAGATATGTTCTAGCTTCTGTGTCTGTTTCTCTTTCTTCGTCTGTCTGTCTGTTTGGGATATAGAGGAGGTGGAAAGGTATGCTTGGCCATTAAGTTGCTTCGTTCATTATTTATTGACATTGTGTGAATATCTGCAGCGGTTGCAGATAATTACAGTATTTAAACTATAGTACTATAATGGCAGTGGTTTGCTTCTGCCTTTGCGGTGCGTTAGCTCTAATGGCACAAAGCTGCCCCTAATTGAAAATTGAAGTCAATGGATTGCCAAGCACTATGATTATAAGATCTGCCAGATATTTTGCTAAGCTATCGATACCAATTATAGGAATTCAGTATTGTAATTTGAGTTAGTAATGCTTTAGTGTGGAATCGTTTGCCTTATTTGCCGGAATATTGTACTTTATAAAATTAAACGAGGAACAGTAGAAGTAGATTAAATAGAATTGTCTAAAATTTGAAGTGGAATTAAGGTTTTTGAAGTGAAAGAAAAATCTTTTTCCCGTGTTGAATTTATCTAATTGAAAAAATAACAACGAATTTTTAAATTTTGCAGCATTATAAAAAGAAAAGCAAAACAACAAAAACTTGTGTACTTGTTAAAGGAATGCTTCATTTATTTCATATTTTTGTAGACTTTTCTCATAACATAATTTCCCATAGAATTTTAAATTCTTTTTATATGACTAAGTTCTTCTTATTTTGCAAGCGCCAACTGACTAGTCGTTGTTTAAATTAAATATACTAAAAATTGATAAATTTAGAGCATCATTTTTAAGATTCAATTTAAATGACATTGCTTAAAAGTTGTTTTTTTGTTTAGCATTGTCTTTAGTGTTCGATTAAAGTGTCATAATCTAAAAGTTGTTTCTTACTTTCCCGAAAATTTCTGAAGTAGCAGTCTTAAACAGACGTTAATATTCTCGCCTGAAAACACAACTCATTGTCATAATGATTTACTGCTCTTGGTTATAATTCAACAATAATACGACTAATAGATTCAATTACCTTGGCCATTATGTCAAATCATTGTGATGCCTTAAGCCAGGTGCAAGTCGCCACGAAAAAAAACTTTGACAATTTATCATTACATTTATGCCAAAGAGCGCAAACAAAGAAATAAACTACTTAAGCCCCTCCCAATGGTTTCCCCTATTGAACGATTGCCACGTCCTGGCAAAAGTAAAAGTAATGCCATTTTCGTCATCCACAGGTATTAGCAACACGTGCCTCGCGTTGTGCGGTGTCCTGGTTATGGTCCTGTGTTGCCACTTGTCAACACTATTGATATGGCAAAAGGAAGAATATAAAAATAAAGTAAAACCTAAAACCAAAATCAACATTCCTCCCTCTCTCGTTCTCCCTCCGCCATGCTATTCATCCCCTACTCAAGCTGTCATTCATGCGACTCATGTCGCAAACATTTTAACTCCTCCCCGAGCCAAAGCCGAAGCGAACCGAAATGAAAATCTTTTGTTGTCGTTGGGTATTAATCCATTCGTAGCCCCAATGTGGTGCGTGACAAATTTCGATAAAAAGCCTGAACTGAACCTGAACTTAAGGCAAAAGGAGGTTGTACCTAACATACATAGAATGATTGTCTCGAGTCCAGCCCCATTTAACACTTCGTTAAACTTTGGTAAAAATGAAAAGCTTCGCTGCTGTTGTAAGGAGAGGGCAACGTACAGTGCTGGTCATAAATATTTTAACACACATACTACTAAAAATGTGCAATAAAATGCAACGAATTACATAGTTGAAAATGTAAACACACGCAAGACGGTCCAAGACGACGACGACGATGACGGCGTTGAATGGAACGCCAGCTATAAAAGTCAATAATACGTTAAAAGAAAGAGTCGGAGACTGTGCACTGGACATGAACATATACACGGACCATAGACATAGAAACATGGAGGAGGAGAGTGGGGGAAACCCCTCAGGTTTTTCCTTTACGTGAGCTAATACAGTTTCGTATTGTATCGGCCAGAGAGAGACGAGAGAGAGAGAGAGACCGGGAATGGTCAATACGTGGGGTTACAGTACATGGCTCAGACGCCGGTCTGCTATTAAATTTCATAGCCTTGTTGTTGCGTATTTACGGCTGTTAAAGTTTTTAAGTAGCAACGTTGCCGGCAAAACGCATTTACGCTCACTCGTTAGCCTCTGCATACCATGTGTATACACATTTAATCGTAGCGTAGCCATTGCAGTGATCGATGTTAAGAGCTATCGCAATTTTTTTTCGATGCTGCAAAACCATTTTAATGAATGGAGCAACGTGTGCGTGCTTGGCGAGTTCATTATGACCTCTCACTCTCCATTGATGCCGAGTCAGAAGTATTTTTTTAAATAGCTTCTGCATGAATTCAATGGCTACTTTTGAAATATTGAGTAACACTCGCTTTTTCTATTAGCTAACTTATGGATATTACTTTGAAAATAATGTAAGTTTGTGTTATACATGCTATGTGGTATTGTACGGTACATTTTCAGCATAATAGTATATCGATATACCAATCAAAGAATTTAGTATATTTTAGTTTGTTTTTGGTTTGATATATTTTAGTATTTTTAATATATTAAGTATGTACGTATCCAGTTTATTTTAAAAGTAATATCAATATTTTAGGTTAGACTTTGTATATTTTAGTATTATAGTATATTAAGTGTTGTTCAGTATTCTAAACGTAGTAGTAAATCGATATACCAAACAAAGAATGTGTTTTTTTGTATGTTATTTTTTTTTTGGTATTTGATAATATTAAGTCATTAGTATATGCATAAACCTAACAACGATTTCGGTATATTTTAGTAAGTAGTATATGGGCATTTCTCAAAGTCGCGAACGTACGTTCGTACGAGATAAATTAAAAAAATAAAATCGAAAACAAACGTTTCCTGAAACTTTTTTTTTACTCTTCGATAGCATTTGTTTAGCTTTTTGGTTAGTGTAAATTATGGGGCTTATCGATTTTTAATTTTCATAATATTGTCAAAAAACATGCGGTCGCGAACGTACGCAAAATGGAAGTCGACTTTGGCTTAATACAGTAAAATGCAAAACTCTGCGAATTGAGACGGAATATTTTAAAGAAATAACTTTACTTTTAAAATAGAATCATGTAGCTTTCTATTAAGTCTACTTCCAAGAAAATATCTCCATTAATTTATTTTTAATTTAATTAAGTTCCGGTCGCGAACGTACGGTCGCGAACGTACGATTTTTCCATGTTGTTTTATTTATTAAATTTTTATTTTTACCACAACTTTTTTTTATTAATAACTTCATATTTCATAAAAACAAACGAATTTAACTCAATTTAAAGCGTCTAATAACATTTAAAAGCAAAAAAAATAATTTTTATTAAATATGAAATATGTACTGAAATTTATTAATAGCAAGAAAAATATGCAATAAATAATAAGTAATAACTAACAAGTAATAAGTAACTGCAAACAACATAGTTTTCAAAAACAAAAATAAAAAAAAATTTTTTTTTTTTAAATCCATGCGACGCTAGTGAAAATCTACATATGCTTATAGGTAAGGTCGCGAACGTACGCTACTTTGACAATCAATAAAAAAAGATTGGTTTGAGTAACCCCAACGATTTTTTATATTTAAAATATATATACCAAAATAACTTAACACGCGAAGTTTCATCCACCTGCTTGCCCTTAATGCGAAGCAATTATAATAAAATGATGTTTTCGGTCGCGAACGTACGATTTGAACATAGGTAAGAAGCAAAATAAAAATAAACAGTTAATTGAACATTTTTTCGCTCACTTTGCATTTTTTATCTTATTATTGGATTGCTATTAAGAGATTTGGTAGAAAAAGAGCAAACATATCATATGTTTTCTTTGTGATATAATAAAACATAAAAATGCATACAAAAGGAGCTCAAAGTGAAAAAATTACATTTTTTCAGTTTGCAGGCAAATTTTTTTATAAAACCAACGGAGATATGCTACGGATCCATTGTATTATGAAAATTTTGATATTTCTTTATGACATTATACAAAAAAATACGATGAATGTGAAGATTTTTTTTTTCGGTCGTGGTTTACCATTTTTTGAGAATTGCCCATATTGATTAGGTATATTTCAGTATTTTAGGAATTTTGTTGTCTTGCCTTTATTAATAAACGAGCATCAAACATTGGAGCATACTCGATTATAGCTTTCTTACTTGTTTTATAACTAATGCTTAGTGCACTTATTCAATCTTATATCCACGTAATTTAGTTTAATTCCATTGTCATCCTATTTTAAAGTGATTTGAAGAATAATTAAAACAATCTTATTTTAAGTTCAGTAGCTGAATAAATAAATAAAACTGATGCTGCAGAGCATATTTCAGTCGAGCATGTCAAGTCACACGCTCATTGCAGCTTAGCTCGTGGTTATTACCCACTCAACTCTTGCCACTTGCGTCTGTGTCACTGATAAGCGAACGTTGGCTGTGAGGCAGCGTCCCCTTACGGTATTTTATGCCGTGGTGATATCGCTTAGATTTTCGAAAATCGAAAACGCCGCGATCGTCGCATTGTATATTCGTAGTATTGGAATAGGGTGTTCAATCGATTTGTTGCTTATCAATTTCGAAAATAGCTCGCGTTGCGTCTCTATGTTTATCTCCCGCGCAGTGTGTGCTCTCGTTGATATTTTGCCGCCTCTTAATTCTGGCATTATCACCGATCGACAACGATCGACAGTCGACGGTCAGCGATCATGAGCATTATCATTGAAAAGGCAAAATACACACAAAACACAATTGAGTGTCGCATGCTGTCTGACTGACTTGGCATTTCAGTTTGTCAGAGTCTGTTGTCTTGATAACGTTCAACGTTTTCCCATTTTGCACATCTCGTATCTCGTATTTTTTTGATTCTCTCTCGTCTCTGTGTGTGTCTGCGTTTCGTTCGTTTTGTGCGTCCACAAAAAAAAACAAAAACAAATTTTGGTCAAAAAGTCAATAAAAAACAAAAACAAAATAAAATTGCAAAAAAATAAAAGTATATTACAAGTGCCGTTGCGTAATTGTCGTCGTTGCAAATAATTCAAATAGCAAAAATACTCAAAATATTCGTACAAAATCTACGCTTATGTCATTACGTCTCTCGTAACGTGTTAAACGTCTCTCGCTTTATATATTTTTTTTGATTGTTGGGTCAAAATTGTTGGTCTATACTTTGGTATCAATATTTCTTTTATTGATATTGTCAAATTTCTATTTGTGTGTGTCTCTATCGATTTATGTGAGTACTGAGTACGCTAAGGTGATTAGTTTTTAAGTCTGTGTTCTATATTTTTATATATGTTAATTTTAATGTACATGCTTTATATTTTTGCTTTCCCCTCTATCTGTCTGTGTTATCACCTTTTCTCTACTCCTTGCATTAATCTCATGCATATTGTTTCAATGTTAATCGTTTATAAATATGTAAAACTAGATTTGCAAAAAAAAAAAAGAAATTAAATTATACACAGCTGGTGAAATGCTGATAAGTTATTGAATTTTATGTGTATATGTGTGTGTTTATTTACGGGTTAGTTGCCCCAACTTTTGCTATCTGTTAGCCCTCAATATACGTCAATAAAACTGTCCACCTGCTGGCGCTAACAATGTGCTTAGTAAGACCTTTCCTCAGTGCAATGCAACAAAGAAAAAAATAGAAAAATCTATTCGATTCTTAGAGTACAAAGACTGTCGTCAAGGGAAAATAAATTCTAGAATTAAAGTAACAAAATTGAAAGCTTGCATTTTATAAAATAAAAGTAGACTATTCTAAGCACCAGCTGCTCGAATATTGCTTAAGCATTTCCCATTTAATTGTTCATAATTAGGGGTACCTACTACAAGCAGCTCTCAAGCTATCCAGCTATCAAACTTGTTGCATGAATAATGGCGCTAATAGGACTTTGGGGACCAAAAACACACAAAAGCAACTCGAGGCGAGGAGCAAAATGCTTAGATAAATACAAATAGAAAATGGGCATAGTCTTAGGTCGTACTCGTTGTGGTATTGTTTACATTGACAAATGCCAGTTCCTAATGCCAATAAATGAACCATAATAATATTATTTATAGCCCTTGGCTCAAGCTCTGCTACTGCTGCTAGCCAACTTACATAAATTTTATACTACATACAAATATATATGTACATATATATAAAGATATATTTCCTAATGGGTCACAAAAGCCAACGGTGAGAGTCTGGTCTCTGGTCGTTGCCTCAGGCGGCGATTCTTTAGACTCGTGTATAAATTGCATTGATATGGTCTGCTCCAGATTGGTTGGAGGGGGGGTTCATTGCTAAAACAGCTTCGCAGTTTGCAGCAGCATCTTTTATTTTTGCTTGTTAGCAATGAGAAATATCCCTGTTTGTCTCCCTTTGTTATCCGCTTTGCAGTTTGTTTACTTGCGTCTATTGTGCATTTTTATTGTTTATATATATTTTCCTTTCTTTTTTTGTAAATGTGTGTGTACTCTATATTGTCTTGTGCTGGTTGTCGTTTCATATTTTCATGTTGACTCCAATAATATGTGTATTAAGTGCGTTTGCTCCGCTTTTTTTTTATATTTTTATATCAGCTCCTTTGCCTTTGTGCTTTGCTTTTTGTGTGCATGTAATGCTGTTCATTTTCCTCTCGCTTCTTTTCATTGTTTTCCTCATTTTCCTTCTTTTTTTGTTTATAACATATGTTCATTTATGTTTCCTATACTTGTTTACAATGCGTCGACGACGACTAAACTCTGACAGCATCAAAGTGGTATTGATGATGTTCTTGCTGCTGCCGCTGACGATGATGATGATGGCGATCATGTTGAGTATACGACATGTAACGCAATATTGTTTAACTTGCAAAGTATTTAAGCCCAAGTTTTGACCCCTTTTATTTTTGCTCTCTTTGCACATTTATAATGAAATTACAAATTATAAACTCACAAAAGAGCGCTTAACACAAGTTGGCCAGAAACGCACAAAACAAAAAAAACACAAAAAGTTGAGTTTTGCGGCAGGTGAGTAAACTTAGCTCTCAACTTTTTGGCTATCTTTGGCACAATTTTCCTCTCCCCCGCATCATCATCCTCAATAAACAAGCTGAAATATTGTTGCAAAAGTTGCATAATTGCTTTGGAGTTTTGCTTGGTAACTTTTGATATGCCTTAATTAAGTTTTTCGGTACTCATTCAAATATTTATAGGCCGCAAATAGCCAATGGGGAAATCGGTTTGAAATGTTAATGGGTTAGGACCAGAAATAGTTGGCTTATAATTAGAAAGCAAATACGTTGAACGAGACAATTCTCTGTGGATGATTTAATTTGTTTTTGTTTTCACTCACTTTAGATAATTCGCATATAAATATCGGCCAAATTCACCGTCAATTTACATTCGATTCGAGTTACTTTGTTAACTGCCAGTTGAAATTCAATTTGACACGCACGTGAGCATCATCAAATGTGCCTAAATCGAGCGCTGAGTGTTGAATGTTGTGCTTTTTTTTTTGTCATTTAGCAGCAATTGCATTAAAATTTAAATAGCCAAAACAAATCGAAAGCTCTGTGCCAAGAAAGACATTTGCTAAAATTGGCAGTGAACAGTCGAAACAATTGCAGCACGCAAGCCAAATCACGGAAAAAGACTTTCAATCAGCTAGTAAATTCTATTTATTTTTTCTTACCTTGGCCAACTGCCAAACAGCCAAAGTGGAAAAAACTGCAATCGCATTTCTCTAATCAATTAATGAAAGTGCTGCCGACGAATCGCGAAATCTTCTTCAATAGACAGCTTGGGCATCAATTGGGCTCATAAATAATTAAATAGCACTCGGAACTACTTTTGTTTTGGCCGCTACAGTGATTAAGTAGAGGCGGCTCGGGTAGGATTTGTAGGTGTGGCAGATGCCAGTTGCAATTTTAATTATGCCGTTGAGCCGCCAACACACGAAACGAAATAAAAGCAACAGAGGCTGAGGAGACTGTTTAACTAATCCTTTTTCTGCCGACAAAACTTGGCTGACAACAACAGCAACAACAATAATGAGAATAACTACAACTACAGCTACATCATCATAATCATCAAGAATTGTGTTTGTCGTTGAGTCTAAAACAATAAACAAAGCAAAGGCAGCAACTACCAACATTATCGCACATCATTATCATTGTCATTCAGAGCGCGCACGGCTTAAAAACAAGCAAGTTATTGATAGTTTGTGTAAAAGGTTGGCTAGAAGATACCGCGCAAAAATTTACAGTATAAGTTTAAAAAAATTATTGAATAAAATAAAAAAAAAACAATATAGATTAAAATAATAAAAAAAAAAAAAACAATATAGAATAAAATAACATAAATAATTTAAAAAAAAAACTATTTCAGCTGCGAAATTTAAAATAACATTAAAATTTTGTCATATTTAGAATTAGAAGGTTTTACATTTTGAAAATAAATTACCAAATAATAAGAATCCAATCTTAAACCATCTCTCATCTTATAAAATTCTTATGAAAAATATTCAGAAATAACTTAATTCTATATAAAAAAATTAATTTTTGTATATTTATTTTAAAAACGATTATTTATATGATCAGCAAAGAAAAATTAGAAATATAAATGTGTATTTTTAATTTCCGAGATGAAAGTGAAAGGTATAACATTAAAAATAAATGCTTATAGAAAAATAAAACTGAATTAATCGAAATAAAAGAAATTTTTACAAATGAAAACCATTAAAAATTTTTGTTATACTATTTTCAGTAATAAATGCTTTGAATATATATAAAGTTTGTTGCTTAAATTATGTGATATACAGCAAACATTTTATTTTCGATATGAAAATAAGGTTTCACAAATGCATTTAATGCTTCACAAAAGTCAATAAATTGTTTTAAGAAGATTAAGTATTTTTTGATTTCAAATTCTAAACAAATCTTTCCTAAATTACATTTAATCTTGTAGATACTTTTTAAATACCAATATCATTAGTATTGTGTTGTAAATTGCATTTAATTTATATAAAATTATTATATTAATTATATAAGTTATTTGTCAATATTTGTAATAGTTGCCTTGGTAGTACTGCCATTCATTATGGTTTACAGGGTATTCGAATTCAGCCAACAGGCAACCATCATTTACCCCCATTCGTGGCAAAGCGTTCTCTACAGCTTTCTACGACTACATCGAGTATAACTGTATTTCACGTTGTGTCGTCGTCTTTTGATATGCTGTTTGCTTTATTTTTCTGTTTAGTTAGTTTTTATGAGCGTCATTATTTTCGCTTGCCATGGCGCTAAGCATCTTAAGTGCCGCCATTTTTGGTGGCGCACAGAGGCTCAAAACTCTTGAAAGTTTTCTGCGGCATTCTGCGGCGCTAAAGGATGGTGATGAGGGAGCGAGGACGACTCAATCTGTTTGCATAGGCGGCTGCGACAAACGATGTTGGCTTATAATTCAACTTTTGCCAGTTAGTTTTAAAAACATCTTAATAGCGCAAAAGATGCTGGATAGAGGCAAAACCTCAGACACATAATGTGCCTGTGTCTTTCAACATTAGGCGAGGCCTCTTTTGTGGTTTAAATTTTATCAAGTTGTTTGCGATTAATTGCTGCCAAATTGAAATGATAAAGGAAATTTTTCTAAGAATTTCAGAGAAATAAAATAAAGTTAATATGATGTCAGATTGAAGCTGGGGCTAGTTATTGAGGCGGGGGAATCTCAGCACTCTGTGAAAAATGTCTCAATTGAAGTGGAGATTTATTTTTATGTTTGTGTACTGTTTATAAAAATCAGATTGTGTAGCGTACATATAATTTTATAAAAGTTCAATTTCGGCATATTAGTGGCAAAATTCTTAATGTGTTAACTTTTCGGCCGTTTTGCGTCACGATCTAAGCATAAATACAAAATTCGCAATAGTGCAAATTCAAAGTTATTTATTTAGTTTCTTTTTTTTTTAATTCTTCGTGTTCAAAATTTCGGCCAAAGAAACAGTGCAAGCAATCAATAAAATATACAAAATAAAAAAAGAATAATAGGTAAGTGCAGCCAAAGAAAAAAAGGAAAACAAGTTGGTCAAGTGTTGCAAGTTGCAAGTAGAACAGAGAATTGTTGGTGGGGGTAGGTTTGAATTGGTGACAGATTATCATCTGAATGGCAGTCTTGTTCTCTGCTGCTTGTCCAAAGCTCTTGTACCTTTGAGTGTTCTTAACAGTTATTGAAATTGCTGCAATTGAGTTCAGTGTGCTCGAAGCTATTTAATTGCTGCTGCTGCTGCTGCAGCTCAGCGAGAAAACGAGGACGATGACGACAACAGCAGCAGCAGCAGCAGCAACTCGACTCGACTCGACTCGACTTGCCTTGTCTCGACTTTTACCCGCAGGTGTTGTAATCTAGCAACCTTCCATGTCTCTTCGCATCCTGTTGTGTGCATGTGTATATGTTTGCCAGCTTATGCAAGTATATATACATGTGTGTGTGTTTGTGCATCCTGCTGGACCTGGGCCAAAAGCAGCTCTCGAGTGCTAACTAATTTCGTCGCTGTCGTCTTCTGTGTTGTAGTTGAGTTTCGTTTCGTTCGGTGTCAGCAACATTTCTTCAATTGGTTTCGTTTGCTTGCCAGCTTACCTTGCCTTTCCTTTCCTCCCTCCACTCCTTTTCCCATGTCAATCCGACTGTTCCTTTATGGTTGTGTGTGTGTGTGTGTGTGTGTGTGTGAGTATATTGCCGCAGTTGTTGACTCGTTGCTAAAAACTTGGGCCAAGCCAATTCCTTTTTGGCCGAGTCATCCAATCCATGTCCCGTTTCTGCGCTTTATGCACTTTCCCCTCTTCTCTCCTAAGTCTATCTCTCTATCTCTTTAATGCTCATATGATCTGGGAGTGCAACTGCATCGCATTTTTATGGCACTTGCTGTTTACTTTTACCGCTGCAGTTTCAGTTTGCTTGTTATTTTTCAGTAGATGCCGCCTGTATCTTATTTTTTTGCCCAAACTTTTTCTTGTCTGTGCCTCTCACCTTGCTGCCTGCTGCTGTCTCATTTGGATCATAACATTTAGCTTAATGTTTATGGCGTTTTTGCTCCAAATTGAGACGTGTGCTGTGAGAGTGAGAGAGAACTCTCTCACTCTGCTAAACAAGCTTATAAATTTTTAGCAAAAAGGGAATTAATTTAAGCTCTCATTTCTACATCTAATTCTATTTTCCCTTGCACATATGATATCTACGAAAACAACTGACATTTTTTGCCTCATTAGCTTGCATTCAAATTGCGATTTGTGCACAGAGTCAGAGTCTAACAACTTTTCTTTGACATGCGATGCCAAACAACATACAAAAGAAAAAAGGAGGAAAAAAATCAACTCCAACCTCAGTGCAAAGCTGTCAACGACGCCACGTAATTATTAAGTTGCAGGCCACCCACAACATCAGCACTCACACACACAAACACACACACTACGACGACACTCTCTCACACATTTCATTTACTCTCTATAATTTCTCTAGAAATTCCGATTGCACATGTGGGACTTTATATTGGCAACGCTGGAAACCAATTAAAATGCTGCACTGCTGCTGATTATGCCAACAACGTTCTGAATGTGATTCTATCTGTGTGTGTGTGTGTGTGTGTGTGTGTACGGTAGTGTGTGTGTGTGAATAGATTGGTATGTGTCAACTAAGTGCAGTTAATTAGTGCGAAAATCACTTCAGTTGGCTGGGGACTTTTCGCTCAGATTTCTTTAGCTGTTTGTGTTTTTCCGCTGAAGCAGCTTTTATGTTTTTTTTTTCTCCACTCTTTTTTGTTCGTTTTTCTTTTGAAATTTTCACATTAATTGCTCTGCTCTGCGCGCTCTCGCTCTCGCTGTGACTTTAGCCAGCAATCAGCCGGAAGGCAGCCAGGAGAAGCTAAGCTACTTGGGGGATTTACTTGATTCTGTTGTCGCTGCTGCTGCTGCTGCTTCAATTGCTGCTGTTTTTATTTAGGTTATTCCGCGATTTCCGGTTTGTTTCCTTTTTTTGTGGCCAAAAATAATAACCAACGACTGTTGTAGCTACATATTTCCAAAAATCAGTTCGTTGATTTTGCCATCAATTTTTTGCAACCACTCTCAGACATTTCATATTTATTTGGGCAAATTAACATAAATGTTGCATGCGAATATTTGCGAATTTATAGATATATAAATTTATCTCTAAAAGCATTTATGCAAAATTATAATTTAGCATTTCATTTTATTTACATTTTGTAAAACTATTTAAATTGTTTACTAATTATTTCAAATTATATTTCCTTTATTTTCGAATTTGTTATGGACATTATTATATATACATATATATATATATAGTGTTGACAATTAAACCCAATAATCCATTCCAAAATTTAATAAATAGTTGAATTAAATTAAATTTTCGTTAGCCAAGAAAGCAACAAACGTTGAGCTCAAAATTTTATGATTGTTGCAAGACTTGGCAAAGGCTCCACATTTTCTCTATTTATGGCAGAGAATTGTATTTTTAATTAATTAAAACAGAAAAGCAAGAATATTTTCAATTTATGTTTATTATATTTTTCACTTTCACTTATGCCTAATTTTCTAAATTTTAAGCATTATAATAAATAAAAAAAAAAACTATTGCCAAGTCCGGAAATGGCCATAAATCTTTTATCATAATGTTGGTTGTCCTTTAAAATTTTAATTTAATGCAAATTAGTGAACATTATTTTAAGTTTTTTATTCATAAGTTTGACAGCAACAGAACGTAAATATTTGCACTTTCACTTTTACCCAATTTCTTCCTATTTCAATAAATGCTTGCATTAAATTTAAATAAAAAGAAAAACATTGAGATCAAATTTGTATGGTCATTGGCAACGACTTAACTTATTGTAATCTTTTTATTCACAAATGTGACAACAACAGAACATTAATACTTTTAATTTATGTTTATTATATTTTTCGATTTAACTTTTGACTAATTATGGCGGCTAAGCAGCAAAAATCCCTCGCTAATTCAATAGATAGTTGCATAAATTAAAACCCAAAAAAAAACCACAACAAACACTGAGATCAAAGATTTATGGTCATTAGAAGACTTGGCAAGTTCAACAACTCAATAAAAAGCAACGCACAGCGCGCCAAAGAAAAAGAAGGAAATATGATGGCCAAAAAGGGGCGGGGCAGCCGCAGGGTGGCTGGACGTGTTATTTACTCTGTTGATTAAGTTAAAATACCGCGCAGAGATCAGCCAGGCAAACAGGAGTCAGTAAGTCTGCGAGACTTGCTTTAGCTCAAGGACAAAGCTAAGCTCCCCTCCACTTCTCTCCTCCTATCATGTCGCCAGCCAAGCGACAACCGAAAAAAACTAAACTGCTGCAAGTTGAGGACAGAGGAAGAGAGGAAAAAAAGCAGAGAGACCATACGCCATGCGGGGATTACATTAACGCAATTTCTGGGGCTAAGGGCGGCGACCCCAGCGAGAGTTGGCCAAATTAAACGCCCACTTAATCTCAGCTGGGTCAACTTGTGACACGAAACTCATTTGTGCCGACCAGGCGAATTCTGTTTTTCCCAATGTGTCGCTGTCTCTCTGTGTGTGTGTGTGTGTGTGTGTGTGTGTGTGTGTGTGTGTGTGTGTGTGTGTTGAAATGGCGACTGAGCAGCGAGCAAAGCTGTGGGACCAAGTTCAGGGACAATCAGCAGCAACAGCGTCAAGATCAAGGCACACACATACTCTGAGTCCAATTGCCCAAAGGGAGGAGGGAGGCGGGGAGCAGCCCTTCTTTTTTCTCTCTCTCCTTTTCTCTCAGTGCTGGGCTGTCTCGCAGGTCTAGTCATTTTCAATTAATTTGGCAACGTGGGCAACTCCGAGACAGAGAGAGAGACTCGGGGAAACGCCGGCAAAAGAAAAACAGTTTTCAGCACTTTTGTGTCAAAAGTTGTTTGTCGTCGTTGTCGCGACATTTGCACTGAGTTCTCTCTCTCTCTCTCTCTCTCTGCCTTACTCCGAGTCTCTCCCTGCTGCTTTCGAGTGCAGGAAATGCGTACTTCCTGTTTGTTGTCTCAGTGTATGCGTCTCCTTGGGGGGGCAGCATCAGTCAGAGCTTCAACATATTTGCCTGCTCTCTTGTCTCTTCGTCTCTTCCGCTCTTTTTCCCCCCAAAGACAATGTATGCACTTGGCTCTGCCTTTGTCTGCTCCCCGAAAATAAAAAAGATGTAGAGACCTTCTCCTTGGGTCAACCATAAACTATTGCTTGCAACTGCCGCATAATTTTACATTTTGTCTCGTCTCGATGTGGCATGAACTGCTTCTGTTCTGTCTACTCAATGCACTGGGCTTCGTTTTCGTTTCTCTTTCTCGTTTTTTTTTTGTTGGTTTTGTTAAAAAGTTGCTACCATTTATCTGTTTTGTATGCACTTGCTCGTCGCTCGCTCTGTTTCTCTATCACTTCTCACATTCTCTGTTCATCCTGTCGCTTAAGAGTATATCTATTCTCCTTTTATTTTTTAAGGCCTTTAGCATGGGCCCGTCTTGTGCAGTGTTTGTCTCGAGCTTTGAGTTGCTGCTGCTGCATTGGCATGCCAAATGGTTCAGAGGGGGGATGCAGCTGTTGTCTAGCTTGAGTTCCCCAAGCTGCATGAACTTCCTTTTGTCGCATTGTACAATACTACTGCTGTATAAATATATGTGTGCACTAGACACTGTGGCAGTTGCTTTAAGGAATGTTGCAAGCACTCGAGTTCGAGTAGTGGGAATGTGGAAAGAAGAGACATGCTTTGTGCCGCTTTTGTTTAATCGAAATTGTATTAGGAATTTCCTTTGGGAATGCACTATTTCCGTGAATGAAGCGCACACACTCACACACAGCGAAAACTTATAATTAGAAAACTTAAAAAAGAATTGCTTAAACGAATACTGGCAAATTTGAAAGCACAGCTGCCATCTAGAGCATAGAAACATTTACTTACATCGCACAAAAATATTTGCAATTAAGCAATTCCTTTGTGCAATGCTTAGATTAGCTTATAAACTGGCTAATTAAATAAATAATATAATATTTCTTATAATTATTTCCATCCCTATGCATTTCCATCATAACAATGCGCTCTTTTAAAATAGCAAATATAATATTTCTTATATTTGTGTTTAAGCTATACATTTTATACTGAATGCTTGAAAGCATTTGAGGTCAAAGACATGCCACGATGTAATTAAATACACATTAAAATTTTCTAGAGAATTGAAAGCAATGTTGTCTGCAAAGTTTTGCTTCATTGCGAAAACTGCTTTTTTTTTAACTTTTTCAAGAAGATTTTTCATGGTCAGTCTGAAACATTTTCTACACATTATTTTTTCATTAACTGTCTTGACAATAACACCAACAAAAAGGTTTTTATACATTTCTATAATATTTGAAAGTTTCTAATGATTTATTTGTTATTTTCACATATTTATTTCCCATTAAGTTGTCAACATTTATTTAACAAAATGAAATATATTGTTAGCCTTTCAAGTTTCCAAAAATATCATATCAACACTTATTTTATTTTGTGCTATACTTTTTCTGATGATCAGATTACAGATACATTTCAAATATGATTCCATAATGATCTTATTATATATTTATTTATTTGTATTTATCTATTCCTTTACTAAGCTTTAGCATTATAACCATTTCGGTTTGGTTCAATAAAATTCCCATAAATATTAAACTTAGTGAAACCAATATCATAAACTAGCACTAAAAATATCTTTGAATTTATGAAATTTTCAATTGTAATATAAAATCTGCTTCAGAATAGTTTTGTCATTGTCCAATTGATTTCTCTGGCACATCGAAGCAATCTGCTAAAAGTTTAGCAATTGTGCCAATAGTTTGCTATTCACTTTGCACACCTTGACAACAGTTCGTCATTAAATTTGCATAATGAAATGCTGTCTCATATACCTGTGTGTGGAGGGGGGAGTGGCAGAGGGTTGACAAATTTTGCAGTTGGGCAAAGTTTTTGGTCGAATGCACCAAGAGCAAGAGCGAGAGCGAAGACGAAGTTGCCTCAAAGGCTGAAGTGTGTGTGATGCCTGCGGTTCATTTGGAGTGCTTCGGATAGATTGTCATGGTTGCCAAAGGCAACAGCTACACGACAACAACAACAACACCAACAACTACAAGAGCAGCAGCAGCAACAAGCATAAGCAATATCGGAGACATCAATAGACACAGCACAGCGCAGTTGGACATACTCAAAGTGGAAGCAAGACCAACAACAGGAACAACAACAACAACAGTTGCTGGCGACCTCAGCGACCACAAAAGTAAAGTTCTTCGTGTTGCTGGTCGCGTAAACTTAATGGAGTTCGGCAAAAGGCCACAGGAAGTAGCTGCTGTGTGTGGGGCGGCAACGAATAAGGGCTTAGTGGCAGCGGAAGGCGTGGCAGCGGCAGCGACAGAGGCTTTTTGGCCACGTTACTCCGTGACGCTGCGGTACGTTTGCGTCTCCTGGTCTCCGTTTCTTGCCCCATCTCCGGAGCTCTTGCTGCAACTGTTGCTACTGAAGTTGCTCTTATTGTTGTTGTTGTTGCTCTTATTGCAACATGGATTTCCGTTCGCTGCCCTCGCTTGCTTGCTTGCTTGTTGGCTGGCTGGCATTGTACTACCCACTACTTTATGGCTTACCACATGTGCACTTTGTAATCTGTCGGCGTTATTGCATTGCGGGTCGTTCAGGGCGGAGACGAGAAAGGTTGAGAGTGCATTTCGGTGTGGTCGAGGCCTTTTCCCAACTTCTCTCTCTTTCTCCTTCTGTGTATTTGTGCGTGTGCGTGTTTGTGCACTTGCTCTTGTGTCTGGCGTTCTCGAGTGCGCCTTTCAAGTGCTTTACTTAGAAGCTGCTACGACTTTATAATCAATTTGAAGCACTGTTTATGATACAGCCAATTGATTTCCATTTCTTTTCTTTATTGTTCTTTATATTTGCAGGTGAGTGTACGCCTACAGAGTCAACTTTGTAACTATTAAGAGTAAGTGTTGCGAGCGTTTAGCAAAAATAGCAGAGCTTCATAATAGCTTCAGACTACATCAGAGTTAAACATAAAGATGCAACTTCCAAAAGAAGCCCCTTTATTCATAAGCGTCTTAATAAAAAGGTTAGCTTTCTTTCACATTTGTTAATAAACTTGCCACTCTCTATTTAGTGGGCTATTAATTATACTAATTATTTTCTAATAGTGAAATTTTTGCTTTCACTTTCAATAATATTTTTCAATTCTTTCTCAAAAATCGTTTGAGCTTCATTTTTTCTTTTTCTTAATATCCCATTAACTATATATTAACATAAAGATGCAATTTAAAAAATGAAGCCTCTATATAAATATACCTCTTTCTAAAGATTTGATTTCTGTCATCTTTATCGACTAACTTCTCACAGTCTAGTTTTTTGACCACTTTCTATAATTATTATTTCTTAGTTCAATTTTTTGCCTTCACTTTCATGAATCCAGTTAAATATCATATTTTTACTTTATTTACTTATCTTTTATATCCAATAAATTATAATTTTCTAACTTTTTTTGGTTTTGTTATTAACAATTAATTTGTAATTTGTTGCATTATAATTTTGTCAATTTTTTGGAGTATAAGAATTAAATATTTCTGCTTCATTAATTGGTTATTTTTTTGAATTCTAATTCGATATAGTTATATAAAATAGGCATGAAAATTGTGCTTAGTTCAAGTTGAACTTTAACTATAATAAGAAATACATCTTATTAAATGTATTCTTTGACAAAGTCACAAGTATCGTTTTATGTTAAGCACTTCAAGTGATTAATATTCTATTGCTTTGTTCTTCATCGACTTTGTCAGATGTTTATGCATAAATATATCGCCTTTTGTCGCCTTCTTTGTACTTTGCTGTTATGCTGGTAAATACACAAGTCAAGTTCCATTACCTGACCACAAGTACCACAAATATTCCATGCTCTTCGGTTGTCATGTGATCTATTTGAAGCCGTTGTTGCCGCAGCCAGGAGAAGGCGACCTGCGTCGTCTGTGGCTCAACTTAACAAGACGCCTCATAATCGCATCAGGAATTTCCCTGTTAAGCGGCAACAAACCAAAAAAAAGATAAAATAACTGTATATACATATATATTTTTTTATATATACGAAGAGAGAAAATATCGCAACTTTTGGCGCGACGCGAAGCGATAGTGGATAGAAGAGGGAGGAGCTGTGTCGAGTCCTTTGTGGACAATGCAAACACACTGAGCAACAGCTGCTGTTGCTGCCACCGCGCTACGCCACCCACCTGCCGCCTTTGGCCCACAACTTCTTCGCACAATACACAAACAAGCAAAAGTTTGTAAACAAAAATTGTTGACGGGGTCGACGTAGAGCACAAAACACCAGCGAGAGGAGGATGAGTAGAGAGAGAGCGGTGGTTAGAGCTGGTTTGAAGGTGGGTTAAGGTTCTCGAATGCAAAAAGTTTTTACATCATGATGCTGTTGATATGCCTGTTAGTAGTAGTCGACGACGCTGTTGCTCTCGCTTCCCATTTCCCAGTACTCTGGTTTTTGTGGTACTTGCTGTTGTTGTTGTTGCTGCTGCGTATTTATTGTCGTTGTTGCGGCGACCACAGCGGCACTGGCAACATTAACCCGCTGCTGATTGTTGTTGTTCTTGTTGCTGTTGCTGTTGGGTTTTTCTTGCTTACTACTGGGAGCACATGCTCTGTGCCCCCTTCCCCACAGTTCCACTTGGCTCTTTCGCTTTATTTCTTCTATTTTTTTTTCGCGGTTAAAGTTGTTGGCATTTGTTAGGTTGGGAAGCTTGGTCTCTGCCATCGTCGAGACCGATGACATTGCACGTACATCAGTTACGGCAACGTTCAGGTTTGGTTTGGTTTTGTTTAGTTTGGTTTGGTTTGCTACTTTGGTTTGCTTCGTTGGTTAGTTAGTTGGTATTTGTGGTTCCCTTAGGAGCTGTATTAACGCATTGAAAGAGCATAAAGCTGCCGTTGAGCAGCCGAAAACAAGTCAAAGGACTTTTGGTTGGTTGTGGTAAATAGTTTTACTCTTTTCTCCAGTCTATCGCCTATTTTAATCTTGCAATTAAATTGTATTTCATTTTTTTGCCCACCTTTTTGCATTAAATTGCAATTTGTTTACATTTTTGCTTTGAACATTTTTTTGTTTTGGGCTTTTTTAGCCCGCAAGTCCTTAATCGTTTTGTTCGTCACACTCAAAATGTCCTTTAACCGTTTCAATGCTTTGCGTCTGCGCGCTCTTTGAGGATATTTTGCGCTCTTTATGTTGCTTTGAATTTCCCTTTTGAATTGAATATGCTTTTTAAATAAACAATAGATTTGTTAAAAGGCAAAATTTCTAATAAATCAAGTATAGTTTATTGCTGTTTGACATTTGAAATGTATTCGTCGGGAATTCTTAAATAATATAAATACATTTTTCGATATTTGGATTTAGGGTTTAGAGTTTGTTTTTAGATAGTGACAGGTTCTGAAATAAACTAGAATTTATTTAGTATTATATTGCATTTAAAAGCTGCCTTATATAGGCTTTATTGTTAGCCATTCATGCATTCATTCATGAGTGGCTAGCGATGATGTCTAACAGGTTGCTGACAGTGGCAACATGTGGACACGCGAAGCATTGAAGCGACTCGCAACGAGGCAAGCGGCGATTTATAACCAGCGAACACCACGACAACCGGAGAGTTTCGGCAAACACAAAAGAGAGGAGAGCGCTGTTCGTGTAATATTTTTAGTACACATTGCCGCCTGTAAACAGAGAGCCATTTCCCAGGACTTATGCGAGGAATCGCGTATCTGGAGGAATAAATTTCAACGGTGGCCCGAATGTTGTGCTGACGACATCATCGAGTGGAGGACTCGAGCTTTAGTACAAATCGTGCATTCAAACGGTGCGGATGCGCGTTGTCCCTGTCGTCGTGTGTTAACGTTTTCTTTCGTCGTTCCGTTCAGCGTGTGTGTGTGTGTGCTTGTGTGTGAGACTCGAGGTGTGCGTTCATTCTCGGTGCGCTGATAAGTAGGCAACACTTTCGCGTCAAACGCACACTTTAACTGGCTCGCAATTAAAATTACAAACATACACAGCATCATCAACGTCCAAAGGATTCGTCGACGTCTTCGACATCCTTTTTGAGTGCACAATTAAGCGCGCGCCAAACCAAATTCAATAAGCAAAATCAAAAAAGAAAGAGGAAATCATAAAAAGAGTCGCAACAATTTTTGGCTTCATTCCCTCAATAAAAAGTGTATGCCAAAAAGTGCTGTGGCACTTCAAAGTGCCCGGGCACACAACAAAAACACAGAAAACACACTCAATATATATACACAATATAAGTATATTCACCCAAGAGTAAAGATTGTGTGTGTGTGAGTGTGTACATAAAAGGCGACAAATGACAGCGAGTAAGGCAACAACTGGTTGCCAGACTTTGTCCTTTAGCTGCACGAGCGACGAGGCTCAAATTAAATTCCAACGCAACGCAATCTGCTTAATAAATAATTAAGCGTAATTAAAGTGTTAAAACAGATATACAAAAAAGGTATTTTTATTGTGAATTATGTGAATTATGCGAGTGTGTGCCTGTTTTGCGTGTGACTGCGAAACGTGTGTTTCAATTCAGTTTCTTTCTTAATTGTACAGAGAAAATTCGCTGTTAAGAAACAGCTGAAACCAAATTTGTAAACCTTAAATTTAAGGGGAATATTGTTGGGGTTCAGTGAAGATTTCTTGCCTTTACTTTACAGTGAAATTTGTTGTAAAGAAAGAGATGAAACTAAATTTGTTAGCTTTGCGGGTTTCTGTGAAGATTTCTTTTGTCATGAGAGCATATTTTTTTTAATTTTTTAACAAATTCATAAGTATTGCGATTGTCGTTGGTCCTTTTTACTGCCTACAACCGATTTGTCAATTAAATTGAAAACATCTGTATTCAATTTTAAATTAACTTCTTTAATTCCACACCTTTTAAAGTTTTCTCGAATCTAAACGTATTTCTAACGCAATTTCTCTTGAACTGCTGCGTTGACTTTAGTGGCTTTCTACTGTAGTTTGCCCAGCTACTGTTTATTCTTGTTGCTGTGGCTGTTGTGAATGTGTTAAATGCAAATGAGTTTCTGTCTGTCTGTCGCTGCGTTTTCGCTTCGTTTGCCTTGACTGTTAAGCTTTATCAATGGCAACAACAATTACACATTTTTACGTCTTGAGCATGTGTCCTCATCTATGTGTTGCAATCGTTGTTGGTGCTGTTGTTGTTGTTATTGTTGTGGTGGTGATTGTTGTTGTTGTTGTTGCTGTTTGCATACCGGAAATGCAAAACTTCAACAGCATCATTGTCCTCCTGCTGTTCCCATTTCCTATGCGCTCAACGAGCTCTGCTGTGTTTGTTAGGGGTGTGTTGTGTAAGTGAATGTGTGTGTGTGTGTGTGTGTGTGTGTGTGTGTGTGTGTGTGTGTGTGTGAGGTGGAGAATGTTGTATTATGTGTATGTTTTCCATTGCAATATCCATTTCCGTTTGCTTCTTATTCAAGCAACAGCAGCAGCAGAGAATCAGAGAGAAAGAGAGCCGCAGCAGCTGAGCATAATAAATTTTTAATTTCATTTGCTTTTATTTATTGTTTTTTTGCCTCAATTACATTACAATTTCTCGCTCGCTTTTCGTATTTTTTTTGTTTCTCATAGTTGTTTCTTCTTCGCTTCACATAATTCAAATTGTGTTGTTGTGCATAACTTAAATGGCAATTTTATTGTTTTTATTGTTATTGCTCCGTTGCCATTTGCCAGTCCGTTTTGAGTGCTTGTCTCGCCGCTGCCACTTTTGTGTAAATATTTAATTGATTTTTAATATGCGCCATGCATGTTTGATAAATTGTTTTGATTTCTTCATTCCGACTACGCAAAAATCTGCACTCGACTTTTTCCCATTTAAAGTGTGTCATTCATAATTCACACAATTTTTGAACTAAATGTTCCACAATAATGACAAACAACAACACGCTGTCGGGCAATAAAATGATGACAATTAAAGTTGAAACTTAAAAACATTTAAAAGTGTTTAGCTAATTTCTTAAATCTTGAATGTTGAATTGGATTATTAGTTTGTCATTTAATTTGGGGCTTAATTCTCTTCCCTTTAAACTTAAATACATTTATTTGGAATACTTTAATTAAATAACTAATTGATTAGTTATTTATTTATTTATTTTTTTTAGATTTTCTTAAAAACGTCACAAACGTTTTCACTTTTAATTCGGAATTTTTTATTTGATGACCTAAATGATTTACGTTTAATGCAATACTGTAAATAATTGATTTATAAATTGAATCAATTTATTTTGTTGCATAAAGAACAGAGCTTGAATATCACAAATAGGAAAAAAAAATAAGTAAATAAGCAAATTTGTATTAAATTTAGCAATTTGCACAAATATTTAACCGCAATTCAATTGGCAATTATCTGTGCTGTGTCCGTTCGACGTGCTCTTGCCGCAAATGTTTGTTGCCTCGACAAAGTTTTTGGGTACAAGAAGCAGACCAAAATGTGCAAAACGCAAAAATCGCACGCAAATCACGTGCAACGTTGGTTTTGCGGTAATAAACGCGAAAGCAAATGCGAATGCGAACGCGATTTTTCACGCTCTTTTCTCTACTTTCTGTCTCTTTGCTTCTCCAATTTGATGTGTATTTTTTTTTTTTGGTTTGGTTTTCTGGTTTGTTGACAGTTTCTCTGTAGACCAAACAAATCCAAAAGACTCTCTTGCAACGAGCTTTTAATTGAAAAACGTGATGCGGATGCGAATTTTCTTGATAGTATATTTTCAGTTTGTATTTCTTGAACTTCTGCTTGTTCTTCTGCCCAAAAAAAAGGCACACACATTTTATTCCCTTTTAATTAAATGCATTTGCATGCTGCTCTGTTGTTGTCCATGTCCAAATGTTTTGAAAATTATTTCCGTAAACTTGTCAGCATTGTGATTTATGACTTTTAATTAAATGCCTGCCTCCGACACGTGTCGTCTCTTGCCAATTTCATTTTCTCTTGGAAAAAATTTGAATCTCACAAAAGGGAAATTCTTTGAACACACATCAACATTCGAGCCCTTTGTTCAGGTTTCGACTTACTGGGCAGCCATATAATTATGCAATTACGGTTACCATTTAAATAGACATCAGCAGCAGAAGTGAAATAAAATACTTCATCCTGTGATGCAACTCTGTGGAGTTGTCTGCGGTTGCACAAGTGCTCAGACAGACAGTTTCAAACTCCATGACACGAACTCCTCGTGGTTGTTATCCGCCCTTTATATTTCTATCTATCTGCGTATCTAATTTGTAACCAGATGAAGCAGCAAACAAATGATGAAAGCAAAGCAAATGCCATTCGAAGCCATTAGAAAGTCATTGACTAACGAAATGAATGGAATAAACTTTTGAAATGTTTACATGTAATTTATCTGCATATTTAGTTATTGTTAGTGGGAGCTAGCAAAAGTTTTCTAATTTGAATTAAATTCAATATGAAGAATTAACATTTTTATGAACTCAAATAAGAAACGGCTCAAATTCAGAAATGTGCCTTTAGTTATAAATAATTTTGCTTGTAATTTGATTCTTTATTTTAAGGATGAACAAAATTACAAATTCAAAAAGGAAGTCTGAATTCATAGGTGACCTTCTCTCTCTTAGTTAGGCAATAAGTAATTTCATTTGGTTTGTAATTTCACTAAAATTATTTACACTCTATCAAATCAGAAGGAAATCGATGAAAAGAAAAACTATCAAAATTAAATTAAGAATTAACCAATACACATGTTTAAAATTAAGTTCAGAAAAGGTCGGAGTTCAAAGATTTTATTTGCCTATCACTTATTTCATTTTAATTAAATCCGTTTGTAATTTCAATAGAATTATTTGCACATTACCTTTTTGAAATGTTGCGTACAATTTTAGTGAAATTATTTGAAGATGTCAACTGAATCGTTTCGAAGAATTTCTCGCTATATGTACATCTCACATCTCATCTTAAGGAAATTGTTTCAAAGAAAACCTTCATTGATATATCAAGTTATCCGCATATCAGACAACGAGATAGATAAGCAGATTAACTACACAAATAAAAGCATTTTAAACTAAATTAATAGAGAGTCAAATACCATTAAAGAATTTAATTTAAATTTAATATGAATTAATTCAGTTACTTTTAATTCCATCATTATTTGAATGCTAAATATTTGCAGATGTCAGCTAAATCGTTTCAAAGAACATCTCCCCTCTAAAGGTATATCCGCATATCGCATCATTCATTCAATGACTCAGTTTCAGTCAACCATTTTCGCATTGGAGTGTGCTTCTTCTGACTTCTGTCTTTGCGTCGCGCTCATCAGCTTGGCCTGCCCTTGAGTATCTGTTTAGTAGTGCGCTTAACTTAACTTCCGTTTCCGCTTTGTACGGCTTCCGTTGAGCGTTATTATCTAACTAACTAGTGGCACTCGTGCGCGTAACGTTCTTTATGCCCCAACCCACACTATCTCTTTCCCTTCACTTCCCTTGCCTGCTCTGTGCTCTGCTTTGCTTCGTAGATTTTGCATCTCAAAGATGAGTAGCTGAATGGTGGCTATAGTTATAGCTAAAGCTACAGCTACAGCGTGGCTGTCGTTGCTTAACGTAGGCGCTTCAGTTTTTTGAAAAATTTAATTACAAACTCTCTGAGGCATTATTAGAGAGATAACAGGATAATAACGATGGCAAGGACGATGTGCCTGGCTTAGCAGCTGTAGCATCAGCAGCTGTGCTCCACTTCCAAGTTGTTGCCTTTGCTTCAATCTCTCACTCTCTCTCTCTCTCTATTGCTTTTGCTGTTTCCTCTGTTCTTTAGCTACTCCTTTTTTGTAGGCTGCTGCTGCTGGCTGTGGGCCATTTTCTGTCGTATGCAAATTTATTTCCATCTTTTTTTTAGTTGCTTTCTTTTGTTGGCCAGACGCCGCCGCCGCTTGACTCGTCGTCTGTCTGCCTTTCAATTAGTTTTGCAAGACTAGACGCGGTGGCACGTGCCACACGCGTTTCTGGCCTGTCATTGTCCATTTTATTGAACGCTCAAAACTAGGCTACACGTTGTCACTTTAATTGAACGCACTTTGCAATATATTTACATATAAATTTAAGGTTTTTTTTGTGCTTGTTTTCTTCTTTTTTGTTTATATATTGGCATTAATTATGTTTGAAAAATGAAAATATGCCAGCGGGTGGCCATCAAGTATGCATTTAATTACCAATCATATTTCAATTAATTGGTTATAAAAAACCGCTTAAAAATACATATATATTGTTATTATTATTTCACGCTTGCCGTGGCCTCCAACAATTTCACTTCAAAAATTTATAGTTTTAATTACTATTAGCACAGATGCAAAGCCAGACTCGCGGCCAATAGTAATGCCATCGTTTTTTTTCCATTTTGTTGTATATTAAACGCGATGCAACAATCCGACCGACCGACACTCGATAAAGGATATTAAGTATACGCACATAAACCTTAATCCATTGGCAACAATTAAAAGCTTTATTTGGTTGGTTGGACTGGCTAAAAGTATGCCACAACTGAATAACGCGTCTGATGCTTTTTTATGTGATACCCTGGATTGTGGGTGCTGTTGGGAATATTGAGTGCTGATGACTCGAAAGGAGTTTAAATGATTGTAAAGCTTAGCTGCAGCTTTCATTAAATATTTCTTGTTGATTTCTGATTTCTTTTTTTTAAAAGGGAACAAACAAAAAATCACTTTACAGAGTACATTGCAAATGGTTAAAGTTCGTAGGGCAAAACAAGAAAAAAAAACTGGTATATGATTGTGATTGTGTTACATGAGAGTGCTTCAAATAACAATGGCAACAAATTTATGTTGAGCCGATTGTAATGGATTTTCTGTTGTTGTTAATCCGGCAGTTTAATGGCAAAAAATAGTCAGCCTTATGATAACAATTGAATAATATTTGTATTATTATTTAATTGTTCTACGTTTTCATAATTATGTATCATTCAATGTTGAATTAATATTTTAAATTCTCCACTCGCTTCTTTTTTGATGACCATGCATTCATTGTCTGTGTGTGTGTGTCGCGTGTTTGTTAATTGAATGAAGCTGCTTACCAACTCCCTGGGCAGCCAATTAGCGCACGTCTTGACAAGAGTTTCGCATGTCTTTATTAAATGTTGCAATGTCTGCACAGCTGCTGGTTTGCCTCTGCTCCTGCTTCTGTGTATGTCCTGGCACTTGCTATTTTTATACCTGATACACATAGGGTAAAAGGGTGTTATAAGTTTGTGTCCCGGGAAATAACAGACGGAAGAAGACATCTCTGGCCCTATAAATATATATGTTCTTGATCAGTGTCAACAGACGAGACTACATAGCCACATCAGTTTGTATACATGGTTTATTTTTTTCTCTATGGTATATTTCGCATGTATCAATATACCAAATATAGATTTTGGTATACTTAAGTATTTTGCGGCATATTAAGTTAGCACGTCTTAAGAATAATACTGCATAGTTTTCTAAGTTTTAGTATGTTTGTGGCATATTTTAATACCACAAAGCTTTCCATGATTTGGTAGATTTTGTGGAATATTAAGTCGGTATATTTTATGAATAATACCAGAAAATGTTTGTAAATCGTAGTATATTTTGCGGTATATTAATTCGGTATATTTTAAAATGAATACTGTACTATTTTGTTTTTGTTCAAAATGGATATATCGGGTATCTCTCAGTCAAGCACACTTCGTACATGTCTTTTTTTTTGTTATGCTATGTTTTGTTCTGTTCCTTGTTGTCATTGGCTGCGTGTGCCCGTAATTTAATAAATTTAATGAACATATGCCGTTGCCAGCTGCTGCGCTGCTCCTGCTGCTGTTGCTGTTGCTTGTCCTGAGGCGTGGAAAATAGACTTCAATGCGTTGAATGTCAAAGCATCAGCTTTCTTCCTATTCTATTTTTCAATGCTTTAATGTGTGCCCCATTTCCCAACCCCCGCCCCAAAAATAGACTGAAATATAAATGTTTCGAGAGTTTGATGACGACGACGAGGCCAAGGGATCATAGCAGCTGTTATGCCAGCTAGTTGTCTGTTCTGCTCTGAAGGCGAAGGCGAAGGCGGCTGTTAGATTATGGAGCATGTGCTCTGACTTATGATTGATGCCTTTTGTTATTGTTGCTGCTCTGTTTTCTGTTTTTTTTTTTTTTGTGTCTCGTTTCTTCTTCCTCTTCCGCCGAGGACATTTCTCTTATGGCACGCCGTGTTGTTATATTTTGCCTGCTGCTTTATTAGATATAATATTTTAGTGGCCTTTGTTACGTTTGCCTGTGCAGACATGTGTTTACTTTTGTTTCCTCCTCCAAGCAAACACATTTTTATAGATATATGGTAAGAATATGTTTGTATTTATAACAAAAGCGGGGCACTCAAATGACTCTAAATGTCTCTCTCTTTTGGCTGAATGAAGCACAGTATGAGTGTGTGTGTGGGTGTAGCTCTAAATTATGACTCGCATGGGCTGCTGCTCCTCGAAGTACACTCTCCTCATCTCCCTCGCTGTTTAGCTATAAATGTGCCTCGCATTTTTTCTCAACATTAAAGCGACAATATTTTCATGGAAATTGCACATTTTATGAGGCATTTTCTTGGCTTGCAAATTGTTTCTTTTTTATTTATGTGGCGGGTTTAATTGACGCCGAAAAGGGAACAATACAGCGATAAACATAATGAAAATGTGCTGTAAAATAATAATGTTCTATTTGTGTTAGTTTCTCTTTAGCTGCTTTGCATGTCACAAGCAATTTTCGTATGAAAAAAGTTTTCCATTTTGTTCAATTGAGCGCCTAAAATGCGCGGCTCTCAAATGTGAAACAATAGCGAAAGAAGCGTTGGCCAGCAGAAAAAAAGATATTCTGTATTGTAGTTCAAGAGTAGTCTTAAATTTTCACCTGACCAAACTCCTCTGGCGGCGGTCAACGGTTGTCGTTGATTCCCAGATCCCATTGTGGGAACTGTTGCCATTGTTTTCTTTACCCATCGCTCGTTCGCTGCTGTTGTTGTTGTTGTTGTTGTTGTACCTCGTTGTTTTTGTTGTTGTTGGTCGAGTGGGTTTTGTAGCTGTGGTCATCATCATACAACCACAAAGGCAGACCAGTCAGCCAACCAACCAACCATCCAGCCAGTCAGCAGGGGCTGCCGCGCCGTGCAATGAAGCATGCTACACATTATTTTGCTGACCCACAGGTTATGCATTCATGTAGCATACTTTTCAGCGCACAGTTCGCACACACAATATCTCGTCGTTGCTTTCACTCGCAGGTTAAAGGCAACAGCAGCAGCAGCAACAGCTACCGACTACACACAAAAATTGCCGTTTAAACAACGTTTATTGACAGTCGACGACTTTGCCTTAAATTGCAGCGTTTACAATTTTTGCAGCATTGTTTTTGCACTCCATTTTTGCTTTTGTTTTTGTGTTGGTGTTTTCTGTTATTTATTTGGCTCAGATGTTGCACAATTTGTTGACTTTGCTTTTTGTTTTTGAGATAAAGACAGAGTATGCGATTTATTTGCGATACCCTTTTTGTGTGGTCAAGAGCGTAAATTTGCAGGATAATTGTGAATAATAATTGTGAATAGCTTTAAACTAAAGGTAGTAGACGGAGCATCTTTGGCTTCAAGGCACGATTTTTGTAAACAGGCATAATCAATATTATTATTAAAACTTTATTGAAATATCGAATAAAGTTCCTTATTGCAATACGATGAGATATAGCGGCTAAGGCCTTCAGGCTCATAGTAGGAATAATGCTGATTAAACTTAAATTTATAGTTAATAAAATATATGTGTATTTTGACTCTTCAATATGTATTTTAAGTTCATAGTTAACTTACCAATATTTTAACTAATTGAGCATTACTTTATGAAGTCTTATTATAAGTATTATAAAGAAATTAGTAATTATAGGTGCATTTCAACGTTTTATTTGCTTAGCTAAGAAACAGTTAAACAAGAGTAATTATGTATTATTTTCCGTATTACTTACCTTTATTTAGAGATTCTTTATGAAATGAAATGCTCTTAAGAATTTATAAATAGATTTTCTGGAATCTTTCAATGCTTGTCTATAGGGTATATTCGAGTATTTTATACTTTAACATTTTACGCTCTCTTGCTTGTTTTAACTCTTGTGTGGTTAAATTCATTTCTTTTGCCATTGTTGTTGTTGTGGCGCGTCAGCTGCCGTTGGCATATATTCAATATATTTTGTTTACAACGCCCGTTTCTCACGTTTTTTTCTCACTCTCTCGCTCGCTCGCTCACTCTCGCTGTGTGTGAGTTGTGCAAGTGAAACGAGCTAATTTGTTTACTGCAACAGACTGTTTTTCCGCTATTTATATGCCAGAGTTTGCCCGCTGGTAACAGCTGAACACAACGGGGAGCGGAGTTCACTGACTTTTTACACATTTTATGTGTGTGTGTGTGTTTGTGTTGCAAATGCGAACCGCAAAGAATTTTTTGAAATCAATTCAGAGTACAATCAAGAAAATGAAAATTACTCGTGCCGAAAACTCTGCGGCTGCATAAATTAACAATATTTTTTTAATTAAGTTTTTTCAAGTTCTGAATATAAATTTTTGATGCGAACGCCGCCATTCCTAAACAATTAAATGTGAGTTTAACTTAGAGTGAAAAAGTTGCGTTTGTTTTGTTTTATTTTTTGTTTTTTTTGGTGGAGCTTTTCTTGCTGCTGACCTTTTGCCTTTAATATGTAAATCTTAATTAGAAGCTTGCTTGAAGGGAGGAAACGTTTATTAATATCTTAAGCGAAAGGAGATCTCTGTAAATGGCGCTTTCAAACTCACACGCATTCAGGCCGACATTTATTTAAAATTAAATCAAATTTTGTAGGCCCTTTGCTGGGAAAAGTGCTTTGCCTAATTACAGCCAAAGTGAAGGCGAAACAAACATCCGCAAATCGGCCAGAAAGTCGGCAATATTTGTTGTTTGTGTTGTTTCCCGCTCTTTCAGTATTTTATGGCCCACGAAACGTGAGTCAGAGCGAGTAAGATCTGACTTCACTCATACACGTCTTCTCGTTTTTATTTTGTGCCCGTCGTCTACCGGCCGTGTCATAAATCTCACGATTCCTGCATGAAGCTCAGCTGTGCCTTGGCTTTATTGCTGCCCGCGTGTTCTGTATTCTTATTCTGTGTGTGTGCGAGGGTGTCAGTGTGTTGTCAGTAGTGGTGTGTGTATCTGTTGTTTTTCCTACTTTTATACATATAAATTTCAACGTAAAATGTCTTAATAAAGTCGCTCCGGCTCAGTCTCAGCTCTCGCATTCGCCATGCCAACAACATCTTTATGCCAAGGACATTTTTATGCCTGCCACAGCCGCTGTTGTTATGCTGTGAGATTTGACTTAATGATTGGCGGCAGGATGGCGGCATTTAATAAATATAAAAATAACGCAATGCTATGACGAATTAGATAAATGATATCTGAGAAAAGTGTTGGCTATAAAAATATATATTTGTTTTAGTAATATTTTATAAAATTATTTAATTTATGAGATGTTTAAGAATATGCAAGACCTTGCACAACATCTTTCTCTTGAGTTTAAGGTGAATCTTTTATATGACGAACTTTTAAAACTATTTCAACAATCCACAATTCGTACTATTTGGAATTAGCATTTTGGAATTCATGTTGTGGATTGTCCGGCAGAAGGTCTCATTATGATAGCTCACAAGTCTGACATTATTGAGACCTTTGAAGGGAGTCAAAAAGTTTCCTTGCAACAGAGGCTATTAAAAATGCAGGAAGTATATTGAATTCTCCAGAATTCAACTCAAAATTTCATCAAGGTCAACTGTTTATAAATTTTCTGAATTTTTTCTTGCTGTATCGGCAATTTTCGTGTTCAATTGTTGTTTTCCCAATTCCAAATTACTTATATAATTCTTCCGAAAGAAAAACCAACAATAACAAAACTAAAAAGTTTTAAAAATTAAGCTGCTAATAAAAATTGTTCAATTTTGTTGCATATTTAAATATCTTAAAATTCTCTACAAATTTCGTTTATTCAATTTCGCAATTTCTCTTTAAAAGCCTTTTGTCTATGCACAAAATTACGCACGTTGAACGTAGAGGAGAGTATTTAAACAAAAATCAATAACTACCAGCCGCACAACCAGCAGATCTTTCATGCTTGCGTATGTAAAAGTATGCACCAAATTTATGCAAACCAAAAACCAAACAAACGCTTGCCACTTCCGCCAAAAACTGACAACGAACGAGACACACACAAAAAAATTTTAGCAACATGGTGGAAAAATAGTAAAATGTGAAATCATTTTATACCATAAATTCAATTCGCTTCCCAAAAATGCATTAAACATAAATCAATGAGCGACAGAGACAATCAGATTACCTAAAATAGAGCAAGAGCGAGACACAGAGAGAGAGAGAGGAGCTAAACAATGGTCTGTCATTTGCACTCAGCGAAGTGAACGCAGCCAATTTAAAATTGTCACAAAATTTATATGAAATTAATAAAATATTTAAAACGTTTTATTAGTTTACTGGCAACAACAAAATTTGCAAACAATTATAAGCATATTAAACTATTAGGTGACTGTGTGTGCGTGTGTGTGTGTGTGTGTGTGTGTATGTGTGTGTGTGTGTGACAAACACTTCATGGCAAGCGTGTTGTGTGTATTTGCATTGGTGTCTCATAAATAAATGCGAAAAATCTGGCGCAACTTTATTATGTAGACAAACGCAAACAAATGCGAGAGGCGCCAAATTTGCATATCAAAGCTGCTAATAGAGAACAACACACACAGAAAGAGACAGAGACAGAGAGAGAGAGAGAGAGAGCAAGAGCAAACAAATAAACGGACACTGCAGCTGTGTGTGTGTGTATTGTAATGTGTGCTGTGTGTGTCTGTGTCATACATAAATGTGTTATTTATGAGGCATATTAACAAGCGACAAACGACATACAACACATACGCAACAACAGTATGTTGCGTTTATACAACAATCAGTACTACATTACTCATACGCACTGTAGCACATTTATTGCCTTAAATAATTGATGCGGTCATCTTAGACGCAGCCAAACAAATCCAAGCAAGGCTTTAATCAAATATAAAATGATTGAATACATTTTGCAATAGTTCGCTTAAAGTCGAGACGAAGCTTAAAACAATTAATTTTATTATTATTCTTCTGTCAACGATAATCTCTTTTAACATTTCCATTCAAGTGCAAAACAGAACGAACGACAATCTTCAATTGTTTTTCCTCTCTGCAGCATTCCTTTGAGTATCGTTACTTTTTCTGTGGCCTTCAGTCATTCAATTACCGTGTCTATCTCCATAGAAAATTCAATGCACAAAACACACACATTCCATGAAATCTAGAATGAAATCCTTTGCGCACACTGATAAATCTCGACATTTTCACTGACTTAATTCAATTTAACAGTTTACAAAAAACAAAAAGGGAACGGAAAGAAAAAAAAACGAAAAGGGTTAAACAAACAAAATGAAATGTCCGATAATATTTTTAGCACAAAGGTGAGAGACAAGAGCAGAGAACAAGAACGAGAATGAGAATGAGACAAAAACCAAAAAAAGGACACTGGGCAAAGTCAAACACCTGCAGATAGCAAAAAAAAAAAAAAAAAAAAAAAAAAAAAAACAAAAGAAAAAATGAAAACCGAAAACTGAAAATGAAAACCCTTTGAGAGAGACTACATCGTGATAAGCGAGCGACGTGCTGTCACAAAATAAAGTAAAGATATCGAAAAAGGGGTGCAAACTTTTTTGAGTATTTCTGTTGTTGCTTTTTGACCTTCGACCCCACCCGCAGTGTTAGCTATTTTCGGCCACATTTGTCTATTACACACGAATTAACATGAAGCCCAAAAATAAACAAGCAACAACGACACAGACCCAAGTTTATCTCAATGTCTGCATCTCTGCATCTATATAACTGGGGCTATTCCTCTCCTCACTTCACTCGCTTCTCGATTGCATCCCCCGAAACAACAACAACAATAACAGCAACATGTCAACAGCTTTGTGCGTCACTTTTGTTTGCCTTCTCTCATATCTTTCATACCACATTCTTTTTTTTTGTTATTGTGACGTTTATTTTGTTTTTAGCTTTGGTTTGTTTTTGTGTATTTTATGCGGCTGCTGCACATATTTATTTGCCCAAAAAACCCTATGGCACTTTTATCAACACACAAAACGTTGATGCACCGAAAGAAGAAAACTCTGTGCACGATTTGTTGAATGCAGCGAAGCGCACGAACCACAGCCTGAAATTATTTGCAAATCATTTTGGCTATCTTTTTTTTCTGTTTTACTGTTCTGCGTTTCATAGAACGTTTGTATTTTATGGGGAAATCTATGACGGGCTTATCAGTGTGCTGCATAATGGTGCAGTTGGGAGACTATAAACATATATTATGTATACTCTTTGCTGTAATAAAATGTAAAGGTGTTTAGTATTGTTATTTTTATATGGAATAGGTATAATGTATTTGTGTTAAAAAGTATAATTTATTTTTGATTATTAACTAAATAAAACAGTCAAATAAAATAGAAATTAAAACAATATAAACTATAAATAAAAAATATATGCTATAAAAATAATAATAAATATAAAATATAAATAAAATTACAAATATATAAAAATAAATATGAAATAAATATTAATAAAATAAAAAACAATATTGAAAAAAATTTTAAATATAAATTAGATTTCTTTACACAGATATACATACATATTCTATTAATATGGAGTATAATATTACCTCAAAAGTTCCTATTTAAATATGATGAAATAGGACAGTTTTTAAATATACATAAGATAGTTTACTTTCTACACAGAATAACAAAAATACTTAGTTAATAAAATAATAAGTCGAGTAGTTTTATAAAATATAAAACAGATTTTTTACTGCAAAAAATAAATGTATTGTAATAATTAAAATTATTATTACAATTTCAATAGATCTCAATAATTCTTCGAATTTCCTACTAGTACTAAATCAGCAGGGTTTTTGTATTTTATTTTATACAAATTATATATCTTCCTAAACAAAATTAAAAAATATTAATTAAGGGATAAAATTATTTTAATAATATTCAATTGTTCTTCAGACAACTACTTGATTAATATTAATTTAATATATAGTTTACACACGAAACATGCTCTCGAGGCAGTAAAATTTTTTTCATATATTGAATAGTAAATTTATAAAAGATACCACCTTCTCTTCAGTAATTTTCAACTACCCTGCACTAATAGTATTATGTTTGTTTTGTTTTGCATAAATTTCTAACAGCAATTTAAGCATAATATACTTTATTTTGCTTTTCTATTTGCTGAATTTTCTGTACATAATTTACAATATTTAGGTTATTTGTATAATTGAATATTCGGTTAGTTGTCTGTATATTGTAAGCTTCTTTTTTTTAACAATTTTAAAGCCCATTGTGTGTACAGTAGGTCGAATTGAGCTGACACCTTGACTCGGCCCTGGGCTCTGCTGTCAACTGGTTTTAATATATCACAACGCAAAATAGCTAACGAACTGCATGACAATGTCAAATATCGGGGGCAACAAACGATAAATTTTCACAAAATTGACAACATCAAATTGATGGGCCAATTTGGAGAGGGGTTTATGATGAGAGCTGGCAGACGGGAGGCGGAAGGGCATGGCATATATCGTCAACAGTAAAAAATAAAAAGGAGCCCAAACATCAGAGAGAGAGACAGCGGAAGGACGGCGCTTTTCCGTAGATAACATTAAAAAGCGAACATCGAACGCACTGAGCAGCGACATCGCGTGTCAATGAAGATTATGATAGGATATATAAAAAGCAGCAAGAGCAACAAAAAAAAAAAACAACAAGCAGCAGTAACAACATGACAACAGAATTGGACATCGTCGAACGTCGCGCAACATGACTGACATGTCAACACACAGCTCGCAGCGAAAAACAAAATAAAAGAATCATAAAAAAAAAAAAAAAAAAAAAAATGGCAAACAACTTAAAAATGAAAACGACACACTGAAAAAGTTATTTATATGAATTTTTATCAGTAACCAGAGCAAAAAACTAGAACCCAATGACAATTGACAATACGAGAGCAGCGAGTACATATTGTCAAAGTTTATTTCATTTATCAACCCGGTCTGTGGGTCGTTTGAGTATTGTGTGTGTTTTTGTGTTTACCAAAGTCGAGCTCGAAAACTTTGCAGATTATATCCCCGCATGCACTTTGGCTTTATTACCGCCGCACTCAATGCAGAGCAAATCCTTTAAAACTCTCGCTCTGTAATTAGCAAAACTAGATGAGAGCGAAGAGCAAGAGTTATGCGCCATCCAAGCCAGACAGACAGTCACAAGTGCTGCAGTTGTTTGCGGTATTTGCAGACTGTACTTAGACAGCTAGAGAGGGAGACTAGACTACTGTACTCGTATATATTGGCTTTTTGGGCTCTGCTTCGCATGCAAATCACAACGGTGCAATTAATGTGTCGCAACTTGTCTAGCCATGCGCAATTGTTGTCTCCTGGCTGCTGCTTCCCTCACCTTGCCCTCAAATTGACTCTTTGGCTAATTTGATATTTAAAGCTGCGTTCGTTGACCAGCTGAATTGTCGACAGTCAGCCATATTTCAGGATTAGCTGCAGCAGAAGTTTTTTGCTTTAATAAATATAATTATTTAATTCAAGTCTAAAGTATTTATTTAAAGCATTATCTACTGGCAATACATATAAATATTTAATGTCAGTCTTCATTTAATTGTGGTCTTGAGTTAAGAGTATTTATGCCCGCTACCCATTGGGTAGAAGGGTATTATAAATTGATGCTGACGGGGGCAACTGCGACCCTAAAAAGTAAATATTTATATTCTTTATCAGCGTCAACAGCCCAGATGAGTGCTAGAACTATAATTTTGTCTACAACATTTGTTATGTTTACAGCAGATCAAATCAAATCAATAATCGAGAAGTAGTTAGTTTCTTTTGTTGACAATCTGACATATTTTACTCTATGGTGTAATAAATCAATATACCAAATGCTATATTTGGTATATTGATGTAGTACTAACAAATATGAAAATATTTATATAGTAGTATATTGAAAATGCTATATCAATATATCAAACATAGCACTTAGTATATTTGTAGTTGTTTTGTGTTATATAAATTTTCTATATTTTAAAATAAATACCACATTCTCTTGCTTATACACAAAATGGGTAGCTTATATCTCACAGTGTAGCTTTCTTACTTGTTTACTTATACCATAATCTACAGCCAATAAATTAATATGTATTTTTTTTCAGTCTTCATTTAACTTGTTAAGTCAAAGTTAAGAATATTTAGCTTAAAGCATTTTCTTCTACTGCACTTTGTTTGCTCCAGTTTATAGACTCAAAAAAGTATAATATTTTTATACCTAAATTAAAGCACTTTGACCTCATTGCGTGTGCCTGTTTCCTAGCTTTGAAACTTGCCTGCTGACGACGTGTCCAAACCAATTAACACATTGTCCACTTTTTTAATGCCCACCTCGTGGCAGTATCCGCATCGCCCCACACGACAATGTGAAATGCCAAAAACACTTAAACTATTTGGCCAAACAACTTTCGATAGCCGGAAGCACTGAAAAAAAATAGTCTGGGGTGAGAGTTTGAACTGAAACTGAAACTGAAACTAAGACAGCAAACTTGCGTGTCAAACACTCGCAAAAGCAGCCAACTTTTTTAATACCAAACTGACTTTACCTTTATTGCTCTCACTCACTCTGACCAGAGAGACCACCAGAGCAAAGCTATATCTGCCACCTATTATAGAGCTTGCTGCTGCTGCTGTCCGAGGGAGTGAAATTTATGTGCCCCATACACGCAGCACGCGGCACATTTCTCATTTAACTGCCTCTTTGCCATTTGCTAATTAATACCAAATTCCATTTATTTCAACGCTAAAACAACTAAATTTTCTCACTCCCCCCTCCTCCACCGAGTTCAAATCAATTTTGTTGCTGACTTTTCCTATTTTTGTGTTGTCGATTTTCTGACTTTTTTTTTGTTTTTGACTTTCTCTCTGCGAGATTTGTGAGCTTTTACGACTTTTGGCATGTCCAAACTTGGTTTGCCATATTCTGGTCTATTGCGTGTTTTAATGGTTTGGGGTTGCGGCGGGTGGAGAGAGAGGGAGGAGGGAAAGCTGAAGGAGGGAGGTGACTTGCTGTGTCAGCATCGTTTAGCTACGATCGCACGCAAAAATATTTGTACGAAATAAAATTAATGGCGTCCGTTGATGTTTTATTAATTTATACAACGTTTCGTTTCATTTGGGGGCGCCTAGAAATAAAATATATTGCTTATACGACGCGTGGTTTTGCATTATTGAGTAATTAAATACTAATTAAAGCGTAACATGAGCCAATTTTCGTACATTTTCCCTTGATTTTTATTAGTCTGTGTATACAAAACAAGGTCCGAGCCGTTAATGAGCTGCATTCAATGGAAGGAGAGAGATAGAGAGAGGGACTTTAAGATGATTAGATTTAGCTGTTTCACTAATTGGATAGCTTAAGTTATTGCTTACTGGGCGCGTGAGATTAACATGTCAAATTGGTTAATTATATTGTCCTTAAGGGAGCATATGATGACGTTGTCATATATGCTGAAGGAGTTTGTCATTCAGAATAATGTTTGTATATTGCTTAATGAAAATGTTTGTAGTACAACAATTAATAGTTCTCAGAACTCTAAAATGAATATCGGGGATAAACATATTGCTCAATTTCAACTTTATTTCGCACACTTAAAAATATTTTTAATAAAATTTGAGTTTACTTGATTGAATAATTCATTTTATTATCACTGGCATTTTCTTGGGGAATGTCAATAAACTAAACGATTCCGCCTTGAAGATAAAAGGAATACCTTTATTTGCCTGTACTAAATTTTATTATCAATAATTTTGAAAAATGCCAAAAGCATTTGCCTTGCAGGCTTGTTTAAGCTGCTAACTTAATTTGGGTAACTTGATTACCTGCGCTCTCTTCTCTCTTTATCGCTTTGACCTACCTGCATTTCATTTTGCTTTCTTTGGTATTTCATTTAAAATTTTACGAGGCATTTGAGACTTGTGCTGTGCCTGGCACTTTGCTGAGGAGGCGGAAAGGGCGTACACACAAAACATGACACAACAATTGGCAAGTTGCCAAACCTGTCGACCCCTCGAAACTCCGCTCTGCCCGCCCCCACATTCGTGACTGACAGTGTTGCAGTTTTTGTGCGGCAGAGAAAGTTCCAATATAGATAACAGAAAATAAATATAAATTATTGCACTGCGCTCTAACTGTTGTCCCCCTCTCTCAGTGTTGGTTAGTCTGGTTAGTAACTGTATTGATATTGTCCTTGACTATTGTTTAAATACAACCAAAAGAAAAAAAAGAAAATGAAAAAATGTTTGCAAATTGCAAAATATCATTTGTATGTCCAGCTCACTCAGCTTACTCACTTCCCCTTTGCCACTGTTTTGGGAATTTCATTTCGCATATTTTCTACAGGAATGTATATCATGTTCTGTGTATATTCCAATTGGTTTTATCCCCCCACACAGCATTGTCATGTGTCTGTATGTGTGTTTTTTCCTGTGGATTGTTGTACATTTTGTTTGATCCTTGGCAAGCAATAAATATTGGCATATGCAAATTGCATTCGAAATTTCAAGTGCCTCTCTCACAACCAATTGCTAATTTTGCTGTCTGTCGTTGTTTGTTTTCTAAGCATAGCCAGCAAAAAATAAAAGAGTTGCATAAAACAATTTTGTTGTTGCAATTGTTGCAGTAAACAATTAACTGCAGATTGGCCCATTGCCATTGTCAGTGCACTTTTTGGCCAATTTTCATTAAGACTAACTGCAATTCGAAACTGTTCGCAATTGGTAAATATGGGAAATATTCTTATTTGCATTGATTTCAACTTGAGCTCAAATACATGCAGAAACTCCATCTCAAGTAAATAACAAAAGCAAGCACAGAAGAGCCAATATTTAATTTGAAATTGAAAAATTTGGTGCAACTTGTTTGCTGGTGTTTCAGGTATGCAAGGAATTTTCAAATTGTATTTTATGCTTTGGCCTAAATTTTGTTTCTCATTTAATTGAAATGTCTTATGGAAATAAGAAATGTGTTTTTTTTTTCTTTTTTAAATTAAAATTACTTTTGACTACATATGTTATTTATAAAATTCTTTCGTAGAATCAGGTAACTTATGATAGAAAATTTATGCCTTTAGCTTTAATTAAATACTTATTGTGGCTATGGAATAATGCAGTTACATCAATATAGACAAGTAATAAAGCTAAAGTCGAGTGTGCTCGGCTGTGAGATACCCGCTTCCCATTTTGAATTAAAGCAAAAAGTACGGTATTCTTCTTAAAATATACCACAAAATACTAAAATATATTCTATGTATATTTTGTATATTGTATATTTGTATACATGTTAGTAATTGTCAAATGCATTTTATCCCATACAAAAGTATTTGTTAAATCATTTTAACAAATATTTATCTGATGAGAAACAAATTTTCACAAATACAAGATACTATACTTGTTATTGTATCTACCAAAAATAATAGATTTTTGTCGATAAAGCTAAAGTACCTTTCTATCCTAGTAGCAGGTATAACAAGTATTTTAGAAATTGAGTCGCCTTGCTTAATCAACGGTTTTCCTTAAGTTTTCTCTTTTGCTCTTCCAATTTGTTTGTCTGAATACATAATGTTGTGGTTGCTTAAGGAACTGCTTTTTGCCTTTGGCCATCATCAAGCATGCGGCGTTTATCAAAACACAAACAAGCCAAAGTAAAAACCAAAACAACAAACTATGATAATAATGATAAGCAGTTGCAGAAAGTGAAGTGAAAAAAAAAATGAAAAATGCAGCTGCGAAATTTTGTTCAAAACAACAATTTTGCAGACAGAGAAAGATAAAAAAAAAAAATATAAAAAAGACGGACGCGAGGGGAAAAGATGACAGATTAGCGCTGGAACTTTCAGATGCTAGGTCAAAAGAGTGCAAGGGAACGACGATGACGACGACGACGACAGTCGATTGCAGCAGCAGTTGTTGAGACTCGGACACGTCATCAAAGTTGCAAACCCGCGTACATGAGGATTTCCGGCAAAATTGAGAAAGTGCCGAAGACATCGAGAAAGAAAGAAACCAACAACGATAACAACAACAACAACTACAACAAAGCAGACGCGATTTTGGGGTGTTGTTCAAGGGGCAAAGTTAAACGAAAAACTTTGCAATGCGCAAAAAAATATTTGCCATACGTACAATTTAAAAAAAAAAAAAAAAAAAAATAGAAAAAATAGAAAAAAGAAGTGGAAAGGTTAGCCGCCAAAGTCCTGCGAAACTTTTGCTAATGAGAGTAAGAGTTTCCTTTGCTGTTTTCGTTCTTCATTTATAATTTTTTTTTTCTTTCTTCTGTACTTTGCGATGCCGCAAACTTGTAACTTGCCCACTTCAGTACACTTCACTGCAGTTGGTTGATTTCCTAGTTTATTTACTTCTGTCTACTTGTTTTTTTCTTCTTACGAATTTTTACTTAGCTGATGACATAAATAATTCATTCATTTGATAGGGCGCGACGTTGCTTAACTTTTAATTAAATCACCAAATGACTTTAATTGAATATATTTCGAAGAACAAAAGAGTCCGCCAGCTTGCCAGAAATAAGCTATTAAGCCCTTAAAGTCTAATAAAATAAACAGTAAACACACTTAATGCCTTGATTACTCGAGGCAGAGAGGACACACAGCCCAACCTTCTCAGCTGCTTGAATGTTGAGGCCAACAGATTTATGCTCAGCGAGCCAGCCAATGTTGACCTCAAATTCTCAACCAGATGGTCAGAGCCAGGCCGTGAAGGTGCCGGCCAAGTGGATGGCTCTTCTGCTACCGAAGCATAAACAATTTAAAAACGCAAAAGGATATCGATTGATGCTGCGAAAAACTACTTGAAATTGTTGAGAATGTAACACAGCAATTTGTTGGTATTTTTTTCTTTTTGGCAGTAACTTGTGGCAGCAAGTAGTAAATTTATAGCAAATGATGTGGCGCTGTCTTAAAGTAAAATATTGACAGTTGACTCGCCAAAAAGAGAGAGCGAGAGAGAGAACGAAGCAAAAGCTAGTGTAGCATGAACTGAGCTGTTGCTGCCACGACAACCAGAACTTCAACTTCCAACTTGCTGTCGTTGTTGTTGTTGTTGTTGTTTTGTGTGTCGACGTTTTTTGGCTGCTTCGGCGAAAAAGCAACAAGCGCGCACAACCAAGAAGTAATTGCTTTCTGCTACTCATCCTATTCGTCCTTGGCATCGTTTTATGTGCCAGCATGCCATGACTATGCTCTGCTTGCGGTCGTTTGTTGTTATCGTGGCTGCTCTTCTTGTTCCCTACAGTCAATTTAAACCATAAGAAAGCAGCGAAGAGCGACAGCTTCAAAAGTGAATCTTTCTACTCTACTGTATTTAATTTTTAGGCATGTTTCTTGTTTAAAACTAAAGAGGGGAATGAGAGGAGATACACACACATACACACACGCCAAAGTTGTTTTTGTTAGTGCTTTATAAATATTTCACTCTATACACGTGGCGTATACGCAATATATTTTATTCATAGAGATTCGAGAAGAAAAAAAAACAACTAAGAGTGAAACACACACACGTTGAGTGAGTTTCCATGTTTTTGTGATTACACAACTTAAACAATAAACCCTGGACACAATAACAACCGAAAATTCATAATAATAATTGCAAACACTTCAATCGTGCATAAACATGTCTGCCTGCCAGCCTCTTCTTGCAACATGCTTGAGGGCGTCTTTAGGACTTAATAATAATTAGCTGACTGAATGCCTGACTGACTGAATGAATGAAGGACTAACTCACTGCCTGCCTTGCTTTGCCTTGTCTGTTAATAAATTTTACTGTGTTGAGCTTGCAGTTTGTGTGTGTGTCTCTGCTCATTTGGTCGTTGAATTAATCATCATTTTAGCCTGAGCTGGCATTATTTATTAAATTGTCAGCTGATAATTTATGTACATCATGCTGCCTTGTCCGCTTGTGTTTTGCCGACAATTTCCGAAATAAACTAAAGAGGCAAATAGCATATTAATTGAAGCTAAACAACAACTACAACTGCGGATGAGAGCATATTTGACATATGACAAGTGCTTACAAACGGCTTGAGTCGATAGCTGATGGCTTGTCTTAAATTACATTTCATATTGAATAGATTTAACTTGATCTGCTTTCTGTAAATAATGTTGGCATTCATTTGGGAATAGTTATGCAACTGTAAAAGTAACATTTTGAATATTTTAGTAGAATTTCTGCTATTTTTAAAGCTTCAAAATGAAAATGAAAATTTATTTTTTTTTCGCTTACTATTTTCTCCTACTCTCTGCGCTCTTTATTCTTTTCGCTAGAAAATCTCATTATTTTTTTTTGTGGCTCGTCGGCTTCCTATATCACATCGTACTCCTCTTTCTCACTCCCCCTCTTCACAGTTACTGTTCTCAGTCCAATCTCTCTCTCGCCCAAGCCAAGCGCCATTCAATAGTCTCTTTCCTGAGCTGGGTGTTAGAAAGCAGTTCTCCTCGTTGTAGTCGCCGCTTATCAACTTTTTCCACTTAGATTTCCTTCTCACTTGCATACCAGTGTGTGTGTCTCTGTGTGTGTGTAGTCTGGGAAATTCGCGTAGTTTCGCATCGCGTGAAAGTTAGAGAGAGACAGCAGCATATTCATTTCTCTTGCCATTTGCTTTATTTATTTTGCAAAGGATTTATGTTTTTGGGTTATGGCGCTTGTCTTTGACGCTGCAGTCACCATTTTTTTGCTTTCCTCTCTTTGCTTCGCTTCTCTTTATTCATTTTTCTGGCTTTGGTGCGCATTTTCTTTTCCCCCATTTCTTTTCTTTTTCTGCTTCATTCTATTCGCCAGTTTGATAACATTGCACAGCTAGTTTTTAAAGCCTTTTCAAATTCTATTATGCGACAGCTTTGCTGACTAATGAAAAATATGGAGAAGAAAATAAAATGAGAAATAAAACAAAAGATGCCGTCTGCTGTTGTCTCAAGCGGGGGTTTTCTTTAACTATAATTAGTGTTGTTACTGTCGTTGTTGTTGTTCTTGTTCTTGTTGCGGCAAACTTGGCTAATTAAGTCGCAGACTTGGCATAGTTTTTAAAATAAATCTCAAGGGAAAAACTCTTAGAAGGGAAATAGCTGAATTTTCATATCATTTAAAAATTTATTATTAAACAGATTTGTTGTATTGCTAGTAAAATTTTAATTTAAGAATGTAGAGTTTCAAAGCAAAAATTTAATATATTCAAAATCGAAAATAAATATAAATGAGATACTCATAGAGAAAAAATAACTTAATATAAAATGCAAATTTCTAATATACAATTAAAAAGCAATATCATTAATCATAGAGGGAAAATAACTGAAATTTAAAATGCAGTTTTATTTGCAAAAATTGCATCATAAACAAATTTGTAGCTTTCACAAAATGTACGTAGAATAATATAAAATTATAAAGCAAAAAAACATATTAATCATTGAGGGAAATGAAGTGAATTTAACATTCAGCTTTAACATACAAATTTTTTAATTTTTTAACAAACAAATTTTGAATTTTTAAAGTATATATCAAGCTAAATAGTTTGAAATTTAAAATTGATCTGTCAATCAAAAAGTAAATGAACAATTTGCCAATAACTTATGAGAATGAAAATTTATTAGCTGTAATTGTTGAAAGAATGAAAAGAGCATTTTGTGGGCAGCAGGTGTTTTCAATTTAGTAAATACTTGAGAGCCATAAAGCTTGTTAAAGAAAATACCTGAGCAACAAATTAAACACTTGTTTAGTTAAATATATATTGCATATTTTTGTGGCCTAGACAAAACGAGAAGCAAGACAGAGAGAGAAGTACGTGAAGCGACTATCAATCATCTGTTAGCTTAAAGCGCTTTTCAATGGTTTTACAATAATAATGTTGAAAGGCTACTGCACTCTGCGGCCAGTTGGCATTCAAGTATGTAGTTGCAACTTGACCACAACAGAACAGTACAGAACGGAGTAGAGCTCATGGCAAAAGCATCTTACAAGCTTTTTGGTTAAGTCTCATTCACACAAGTAGCAATACAGAAAAGAAGAGAGGGGGGAGAGTACACACCTGCTTCTTCAATAGCTTGGCTTGGCTGGCAGTTCACTAGCCCTGTGCACAATTTGTTGCAAGTATCTAAACTAGAATGTTTGTTTAGTATCTTTTACACTGTGCTGCATTGTTGTTGGTTGCTTGCTTGGCTGGTTGGTTGGTGAGCTTTCTTTCATTGCTACTACGACGTACTTTGGACTCGGCTCGGAAACTCGGCCGCAGGACGAGCTAACACTGTGTGTTGTTGTCTAGCCATTCGTTTGTGCATGCTTTGCATGCTACTCGTCTATGGAGGAGGAAGGAAAGAGGGGAGTGAGAGAGAGAGGAGCATGTGTTGGTTTGCTGTTTGTTGTATGACATATAAAAGTCAACTTGAATGCGCTGTGTAAATTTAGCCACCCGGCCAACAGCCTGGCATTGCATTCCCATTCTTTCTCTCTCTTTAAAAGTTCTTCGAGTGTGCACAGTACATTTGTAAGCATGTGTGTGTGTGTGTGTGTGCACTATACACTGTTGCAAGTTTAAGTAGTTGTGCGTGTGTGTCTGTGTGTTTGTGTGTGTGTCAAGGAAATGGTTGCATTTGAAAGGAATTTGCCTTTACAAGATTTTACTCTTTGCAATTTACACGCGCCGCGCACTTTTCCTTATATATGTATGTGTGAGACATATACACAGCTATATCAAGTCGAATTACATACAGATATATACTGGCTATATCTGTATATATACCTTACATATGTACTTGTATTGTATGCATTTGGCTTTTGTAAATGTTGCTTTCTTATTACATGGCATTATATCGTGCCTCTCTCGTGTAGTGTTGTAGCTCTCTCGTTGTTGCTGTTGTTGTTCTTGATGTTGGGATGTTGTTCAGGATGTTGCTCTGAATGCAGGAAGTCATCGTTGCGATGCAGCATAAAAACTGATTTATTATATATGCTCAGGCTTTTTTTGCGCTTAATTAGCAAAAAACAGCAGCTTGTAATTACACAAAATAACCTGAGACAGACGGTTTACTACGTGCTCAGTCTGCCAATTTAAATAGAAAATTGTTTAACAGGCATGCTCTTAAAATTTGACTTATCTTGTATTTTCTATAATGTGTTAAAGTAAGCTTAATATGCAGAGACTTCGAATACTTGTTTACTAGAAATTACAACACAAATCACTTAATAAATATATTAATGTAATATGATCAAATTTCCAGATTGTATGAAGTTAATTTAGAATAATTAGTTACTAATAAAATTGCAATACACTAATTTAACATGGTTAGAAAAAGGCTAAAGACAATAGAAACACAGTTCATGAAAATAAGCTCTTACGATTTATTTGGTCTTCACCATACTCGATTAGAATATTTATTTTTGAAAGGGATCCCAAAAAGAAGTTTACAAAAACAAATAGTGATAAAAGGAAAGTTTGCATATAAAACATTTGCATGACAATCTGGCAAATTTTGTACTTCGTGGTATATTTGAAATGTTGTAGTATATTGATATACCAAATATTTGGAATATTTCAGTATTTTTGTTATATTAATATATAAAACATTTGCTTGATAATCTGGCATATTTTGTACTTTGTGGTCTATTTGAAATGCAGTAGTATACTGATATACTAAATATTTGGTATATTTCAGTATTTCCATTATATTAATTGGGTATAATTTAAGAATGATACCACACTTATTGCTTTTTATCAGTCGAGTGTAGTTGCCATTCTTATTTGTTAAAACAAGGACTATTTTCATGAATTGATGCTTTTTAAGCACTTTGTTGATATCGTATTAGGCTCCACTCTTCTTTTAACAGTTCTTTGAAGATCATCAAACATAAATTGTTCATTTGATTGAATTGCTTTGCCTTTTCTTGCTACATTCACTTTTTCCTTCGCTTCGAAGTTCATCAATTTTGGTTGCTCTTTTTTTTTTTGGGCAGAGGCAATTGCTGCATTTCGCACCCGTATCAGGAATCAATTGGGCTTTCTTCATGTAATCAAAATCTGTTTATCATTCAGGCTTCTTGTTTCGCATGTTTGCCATGAAAAATCATTTCATTTGGCTGCTTCATTTGTGTGCAATGCCTGATGTACTAAGAGCGAGGCCATCGACAGCACGGTGGCAGCATCATTCAAAAATCTCGCAAAATGCTGACCATAAAAGTGAGGTACATTGATAGACAAGGAGAGAGAGAGAGAGTGTGGGAGAGAGAAGGAAGAATGAGAGTCTCAGTTGGCCTCAAGGGACACGCACACAGAGACAGACAGAGTCCACATACTTGGCTCTCAAATGCCATTGCTGTTGCTGCTGTAGCTGCTGCTGTTGCTGGCATTCAGTGTTGCTTTCTATGGCTCAAGTGTTTGCATTTTACAACCACACACTCTAGGCACGTGTGTGTGTGTGTGAAAGTGTATGTACGATGTTCTGTGTGTGTGTGTGTGTGTTCGTTTTATGTATGTGCGTTGGCATTTTGTAGCTCGAGTTCTCTAGCAGCAGCTTAAGTGAAATGTAGCTGACCTAAGCTACAAAATAAACACAAATGCAATGCACACACACTCTTATACACTCGGCACACACTCTTCAAAAGGGTGGACTACACACGTAGGCGAGTTAAAGGACAATGATGAACGCAAATGTCAGTGCACATGACATAAAAGCGAGAGAGAGGCGAAAGCACAAAGACAATGTCACTGCACTAGACAGAGAAAGCGATAGAGAGTGAGCGAGCGAGCAAACTTTTCTTTTCCTCATTTTTTAGTTCATTTTCAGAAGGGGTTGTGTGTGTATGAGTGTGTTTGTCTGTGTGTGTGATTGTCAAGGTCATCATCTATACTAATAATTTCATGCTGTCGTCGTACTTTTTTTTTTGTACTAATCCAATTTGCAATCTCTCTTTGCCTCCCAACTTTATCCCTCAGGCAAATAAGCAATAAATAAAGCAAAAGCCTAGCAAAAAGTGTGTGTACAAACAAAGAGAGGGAGACAACAAAGCAAAAAAGAAAAAAACACTAAAAGGAAGAGCGAGATAAGGCGCGATCAACTTTCTGTGGGTGTAAAGCAAAAAAGAGACAGCTAACTGGCGAAAGTCAGAGAGAGAGAGAAAGAGAGACATTGCACAGCTGAACGATGCTGAGCTCTCTGGACGCGCTTGCCGGTAAAATAGCCAAAGCGACGCCGGGCACAGGCGCCGTGGCGGCCAGCGCCAATGGCAATAAGCCAACAAATAATGCACACCATCCAGCGCATCAGCATCATCATCTGCATCATGGGCAGCGACACCATCAGCTCGATTATGATTATTCCGCTGTGGAAATTGAACCGCCCGCCGAACAATTGGCAAATTCACCGCGAAATGAACGCGAACGTTTGCAGCAAGCTCAACACGCCTACGAACAGCAAGCGCAGGCTGAATTGGAATTCGGGCTGGCGGATGTCGACACTAAAAGTTGTCTAACACTCTTGAGTCATCGGCGTAGCAGCAACAATATGCATTCACTGACGACGGGCAAAGCAACGAGTAATGGTGGCAATGGTGGTGGAACAACAACAACAACAACAGGAGGAGTTGCGACCAGGCCGCAACACTATCATCATCCCTATCAGCGTCCATTGCGACCAGTTTCGCCAGTGGTGCAACAGCAGCAAAGTCAACAGCAGCAGGCATATCAACAGCAGTTATCACATTTGGCAGCGTTGCAGGATCATCATCAGGAGCTGCTGCAAACGCAACAGGAATTATTTCACAAGCAGCTGATCAATATGCAACAGCAGCAGGTTAATTTTAATGATAGCTGCAACAGTGATCACGACTCACAGCAAGAGTACAAAATTTGCCTGAGGGATAGGTGAGTGTGTGACACGCCCACAGCCTTACCAAAACAACAGCAACTACAACATCCCACACACACACACTCCCAAAAAAAAATCATCATCACGCATGCCACAAATAAATACTTGACTAATTACCATTTTAATCCTCATATATTTTTTACTGTTTTGTTTTTCCTTTTCGTTCCATACATTGCATGTCTGCACTTCACATAAAGACAAACTTATTTCATTAACTAAAATCAACAAGCAGCACAACAAACTTCAGTTTACCCCTTTAATGGTCATACAGTGAAAATGCATTAAAATAAATATGTGTATATATGTATGTATATATATATCGTATAGAGTAAATCATCAGGGGAGTTGCAAGAGTTGGTTTTGCAATTGCACATGAATGCATTTGATGTGCTGTGCACTCAGGTGTGCATTAAATCCCTCATTTCCCTCACATCAGCGAGGCATATGATGTGAATGAGTCAGACAACAGTTCAAGTAACTTTGCACTTCTATTATTAGCTCTAGAGCTCATCAATATGTATTGACTTGACGTGAGCAGCACTTTCATGAACTGTTGTAAACTACATTCAATTGCTGACACGATATCATTAACTTTTACGAAGTAATATTATACCAATTCTGTTATAACTTTATTTGCGATTAATGCCGTTACTTTTTTGATATTTGGAAAATTGATTGCCGTAGTATATCAGTATATTTTTGTGCTTTAAAATGCCATAACTTTTACAAAGTAATATTATTCCAATTCTTTTTAAACTGATTCCTTACTTTATGGCGTTACTTTTCAGATAAACAATGAAAGAAAAATCCTATTTATTTGTGAAGAGCTATTTCAGTTGCAATTTAGTATATTATTGTACTACATTTGTAAATTTTTCTCGTATTGTAGCTTTATAAAGCATTTTTTTTATAATTATTTAATATAATTAAGAATTAAATTATGTAGCATACTAAAATAGAGTTAAAACAGATAATTGCAGCCCATAAAGTAGCATATTAAAATTCTGTCGAATACGCTAGGATTTATAATTAATTCATTAGAAAACATCCTTTTTTAGATTTATTTTTTATTATTGTAGATATGAATTAAATTTATGCTACACTAAGATACAGCTAAAACATATAATTCCAGCTTAAAATTCTTGTACATATTACAATTACAATAAACTATAGTTAATTTTTGCTTTGGCCTCACATTTAATTCAAAATTCAATAATTCAGACAGGAATCTACATTAAATCTATATTTTACTTTCCATTTTCTTTTAATTTATACTACAATATCACTTAAATATATATGTATTTTACTTTCCAATTTCCCTTAATTTATACAACATTATTGCTATTATTACACAATTTCTTTATCGCTTCAAATACTTGAAAAAATTAATAGTAGTTTAACTAAACAGTTTGACAATCTTTCATACTTTATTAATGCAAAGTTATTTGATCGAAAAATCTCATGCAATCTGCTTTAACGAATGGCTCTATTAATTAATCACCCCTCAACCATGCAAAGTCATTGCTAAATATTTAATTTCGAGCATAAAATATTGTCTTTTAATTAGTCATCAATTTGAACATAATAATTTAAAGTGTTATTATTAATTGGGGGCAGTTGAAAAATGATGGACTACAAAGAGCGCAGCATAATAAATAGTTATCAATACGAGTATTGGCGATGATTCAACACGCGTCTAGCTTATCAGACTTTTCGCTCATCAGTTTCATAGTTTTACTGGGTATTAAGTGTGCATAAATCAGCATTAATTACAAATTAAATATGAAGCTTGGGTCCAAGCACACTTGTTGATTGTCTGTGAACTCTCGTTGATTGAGTTCATTTTGGAGCAAATTTATTTCGAGCTCAAATGCTGTGTCTAGAGTCAGTTTGTAATTCTGTCATGTTATGTGTCTGCCAAGAGCAAACACGTCAAGAAAAACACAAAACAACAAGAAACAAACCAATTCCAGAAAAGAGACAAAGAAAACAAGGTACAAAAAAAAAAAAAAATCCGACGCCTGAAAGCGTGCAACACAATTTCGTATGTGACTCTGAGCAGTTGTAATTTGTTTGCAAACGAAAATGTCACAACAACAATAGAGTACAACACCTTGACAACAACAACAACAATAAACTGAAATTCACGTGACAAATTGCTGCTGGGCGATGTTGTAACAACGTCTTAAGCAGAAGGTAGAGAAAAGGAAGTGAAAAAGCGAACACGCACACATAAAGCGAAGTAGAAGAAGTAGATACACATCTGGCATTTAACTTTATTATACATGTGCATTTTAGTGCCAAAGAGAGAGAGAGAAAGAGAGAAGGAGAGAGTCTTAACTAATTTAATGTATAATATCCATTTGACATATTGTTTTCATGTTTCACTTTGATTTGTTGCCCACTAAAAGAGCCCTTTGCTGGTTTTCTCAACCAACACTTAGCCTCGATTGTGACCCGCCTTTCACACATGCTAATATTTTTGGGTGTTTGGTCTAGGCGCCGCCTTGACAGTTCTTGGCTCCTAACAAAATTACACTGAAAGCAAAACAGTTCTAAGCATTTAGGCAGCAAAATAATGTGATTGCGGGAGAAAAGTTTGTAACTGTATACAATATAATTAAACATAAAAATGTGGTCAAGTATTTAAAGCAATCAAGAGTGACTTTTTAAGAAAAGTTCTACTTTCATCCAAATGTATTTTCCTACTTCTTATTTATTTGAAAATGTTCAACAATGGAAAGTAAAAAACAAATTTATTTATCCAATTTATTTCGTTAAGAAAATAACTAAAATTGAATTCCAAAGCTGATGACGCATTTGAATTCATAGTTAAACCAGATTATACAAAACTTGACTTGTTGCGTGGTCGCGCCCTTATTTATTAGCATTTTATTTGAATTTGCATTTGCGTTTTTAATTCACATTTCTTGCAGTGAGCTGCACCTCTGAACTATTTTTATGCTTGAAATGAGAGTTGATGTTTATTTTTATTATTGTATGATAAAAATTGCTGAAGTGTGCACACAACAACATATGCATTTGACATTTTATGTTTATTGTGCAGTTGCAGTTTTGTTGTGACATTTGCGTGTTTCTTGCTGCAGAGCTGTGTTGGCACCGTTCATTGACTTTAAAGCGCGTGTCGTAATGCAATTAGCCTTAAAAGAGTCAGGAGGTGCCCAGTTCAGTTCGTTGGGTAATCGAAATCAGTGAGAAACGAGGGATTTGCATGTGTCGAGGCATCAAGTCCAATTAGTTCCTACAGAGAAATAAAGTAGAGAAATCAGTAGACTAGATAAGCTGGTTAAATTTCATATAATCGTCGAAGGCAAGCGACTTTCCATAATAATTACGTAAATTTGCCGTTTGCAGTGAAAGTGAAAACTGAGCGACAAAAAGCGCCTTTTGCAAATAAGCAGAAACAACATAGACACAACACACACATACATATACATATATATATAAACAAATGCATGGAAGTAAACAAAAGCTGTGGATGGTTTTTCATTTATTAAAGTGGCTACGCAGAGGAGAAAGCGCACAGAGGTTGGGGAGAAAGTAGCAAAAGGCAGGCTCTCGGACACGTAAGCGAACAAACATTACTACAAGCGACGTCGACGTCGTCGTAGCGAATGAGTGAGACTTGCATATGTATGAGACAAGTGTTGTCTTGTGTGTGTGTGTATTTTTGAATGAATGTGTGTGTGTGTATGTGAGTGCCTGTGGGCAGGAAGTAAGTGCAAAAGTCGGTGAAAATGTTATGTTAAGCCTAGTTGGCTCGCTAATACGCTAAGATATTAGACTGGGTTGAATAAAATAAAGAGAAAAGTATAGATTAATAGAATAAATTCGAGAACAATGAAGTTAACATAGCTAAATAATTGTATTAATATTTTGAACAGCTTCAAGTCTCGATACTGTAGTTTTTATAATGTTAAATGGAGAGCGAGCTATTTGTATTAATAATTTGAAAAGCACTAGGATTTGATAATGTAGTATTAATAATCTTGAATGGAGACACATTTACTTAAATCAAAATGGATAATAAATTTTAAATGATTTCTGATATGAAGTTCATTTGTACAATGTTGACATTCTGAAAGAGAGTCGTACTATATATTTTTATTTATAATCTTTAATTGAGTTGGAAAGTGCAGTGGGTTCTTAATTAGTTAAAGAAATTAACGCTTAACTCATGGTAAAAAGCTATAGTGAGCGAGGCTTTAAGCTTATTCAAAAAATAACTAAACTTAAGTATAATTAATGGTAACTTCCATTTATCTAAATCCTGTCCGTAGCGCTTAAGTCTTTCTAATTATCTTTGATAATATATTTATTGCAAAAGGTTAGATATAATTAATTACTAAAGTACTCGCTGCAAAGGCTTTCGGCTTATTTTTGATCATTTTTCAATCGAAGCAATTAGCAGTGATATTATATTATATTATTCTATATTCCCTCCAAAAACTGATATACTCAGCTGCTTATAGAGTAATGCTCGGAGCATGAGCTTGCATATGGAGATACTCGCGTTTTCTACATAAAATTCAGCCTTTAGAAGACCACACGAGTGTTGGGCTTGGGCTGTGTGCACATTGTCCATTATGCATAAAGAAACAACAGCAACAACAACAATAGCAGAGTAACAACTTTGTACATAGCACCCACTCAGAATGTTGTTTTTGAAACTCCCGGTGGCAGCAGCTGTGTTGCATTTGAGTTGTTGCAACCTTCGCTTTAAGTTTTGCCGTGTTCGTGTTTGACCCTCTAGTCAGGGACTAAATAAGATGCAGCTGGGCTTATGACACCTCAGTGTGCCGCTGGCAATGCCGGTCATTTAACCCACTAAGCAAACACTTTCAGCGTTGCAGTGAAATCAAAATCAGTAACATATTTTTATCACATTTTGCTGGCTGAATTTTAGCCTTGTCTCTTTTGGTTGACATTTGCATAACTATATATAAAGCTTCGTTGCTGCATTTATCTTGGTTAAATACAGTAAACATATGCATGTGTGTGTGTAAACTGTTCACCTTTATTATTTTATGAAAATGTTATATGCATAAATGCTGAAAATTTTTGGGCATTTGTGTGTTTATGATGGGGATTTTTGCTGGGTTAGCATATCTGTTTTGCATATGGGTTTCATTGTTCATGCTATTTGGCAAAAATTTGTTATTTAAATATAAAGAAGTTGCATATAAATTATATGCATTTGTGGAATTTGGGGGTGCATGATGTTTTGACGTACGTATACGTGATATTTGACTATGCGCGCTCTGACCCAACGCCCGGTTTACCCTTCAGTCCTTCGTTTGGCAAATATTTGAGGGAAAAATCTTGTTTTAGTCATTGCTGAAAATAAAATATGAAAGTTTGGCTGTCAGTTCTAAATGCAAAGATCTATCACATGTTAGTTTGATTGAAAGAAATATAAATGAAATTGTTAGTACTATCATTTTTGATCTATGGCTGCCGTTTATCAGGATTATGTAATGTAAATTTTCAGTAGAAAAGTTAGAAACTAAAATGCATTTATTGCTAATTTCATTAAAACACAAAACAGTTTTTATTGTTAGCACCTTGACTGCAATTTCCTTTGGCACAGCCCTGAATACCAGTTGGAGAAATAAAAATTGCATGATAAACAAAACAGACCGCAACATAAATAAAAGCGAAAACAAATAATGCTTACAAAGTGCCGAAAATCTAGGGGCAACTGAAACAAAACAAAAAAACAAAAACCAAACCGAGAAAAAGGAAAATTTTGCAACTAGAAGCGCTGACGACGCCGCAAAAACCCAAAAAACTAGCAAAGTTCATTTCCACACCAAAATCAATGAACCAAATGGCGGCAAGCAGACACACACACACACACGCACACGCAAACACACACAGATTCAGACGCAAGCAGACGCATACTGAGACACAGACAGCGCACAGCTTGTTGGGGTGGGTCTAGCTTTATTGTTAGTGGAAGAAGAGGGAGGAAAAAAGACGAAGTGGAAACGTTGGTTTTTGGTTTGAAAATGGGTAACAGCTTTGCAGCTTTTGTTTTGCCATTGTGGTGTACTACGTTGGGTTGGAATCGGTTCGTTTGGCCTGGGAACGTAAAGAGAAGGCTCCTTTCTCTCCTTTTGCCTCATGCCTGGCACAGCCAACTGTAGCCAGAGACCGCAACGCAGTTACAAAAAATACACACACACATACAGAGCAAACACCAGCAAACACTTGCAAAAGAAGCCGAACAAAACTAACCGCAATTTTCGAGGCGCTTGCATGCAATAGAAAAAGAATTGAAGACAGCAAAAGAACACAAAAAAGAATGTGGCAACAACTAGAAGTAGAAAAAAATGGGAGAAAAACTATAGCATAGCAAACTGCTGTTGGTTATTTTATTAATGCTTTCACTTTTTGTGCAAACATTTTTTTATGCTATATATAAACATTTATATTTTAGTTTATTTTATTTACTTTATGCGGCCTGAGGCGCAGCAACTAAAGCAGCAGCCAACTGTTGGGCATCTCGCATAGAAATACTATAAAAATCAAGAGCTTGCTGAAGTTTAAAAGCTAAATTGTTGGGAATGTAGAGAAATTGAATACAAAAGTAACATATATTATCAGAAAGTACATCACATGTTGTTAATGATAATAAATTTTAAATTGAATATTGAGGTAATAATTTTTCTGTATCTTTTCCGAAAATGGTTTTATTTAAATTTTCAGTGCATGCATAAATACTGAAATAGAAAATTTTGAATTTTCTGAAATTCAAATTTTTTTTAATTATTAATAATTGTACCTAAATTGGTTATCCATTTAGTTTGTTTCCCTTTTTATTTTCCTATAATAATTTTGCAAATAATTTTATTTAATTGAATAACAGCAATTGGTAGCCTACTCAAAAGAGGAATTAATTTCGATTTTGTTGTTTTTTTTTTTTTATAAATATTGTGGTATTTGAAAATACTAACAAGTGCTTTTATTGGAAGCCTATTTAAAGGAGGAAGCTAATTCGATTTTAGGGTATTTTTTAATAATAGTGGTATTTCGAAATACTAACAATTGCTTTTCTATTTCAATTCATTCTATTCAACTTAAATTCACTTTACTGAGTATCCCCATAGCTCATCATTAGACGCTTTTCTCTTTATTCCCATACATGATATATTTTATTTTATTTCATTTTATTTGCTAACCAAAAACCGCAACCAGCATCAACTCTTATCGACTGCTCTTTGGCTTTTCATTCACTAATTTTGGGGCTTGTACTAGGGAAACAAACTGTGGATGTTTTAGTTATTGGTTTTCTCTCCCTCTCTCTATGTTCTCTGTTCACACTCGAGGGCACAACGATAGGGGCAGCACAAAAAAGAAGAATAAAAACTTTTCAGACTGCTGCGAGGGTTTCAATAGCCAATGTATAAGTGTGTTCGTGTGTTGTGTATGTGTGTGTGCATGTGATTAATACTTCTGGTCAGGCATTAAACCCAAAACTCCTCCGGCTGTGTTTTATTTGAAGAGGCGACGTTGCTCTTGCTGCTCGCTCGCTCGCTCCCGGTTTCACAATTTTTGGTGCATGTGCTTTCATTTTATTTCTGTGAACGTTAAGGACACTTGAATAATGATGGAACAGACCGAGTGGCACACACACACACACATATTCTCTGCTCCTTTCCGACTGCCGCAAATTTGCGGCGCATTCTCGGCCCTGTTTGAAGCTCCATTGCAAAAGTGCTGACATGTTATTTGTGCAGTTAACGAGCTGAGTTATTTTGCGGGCACAAACCGCACTTGAAAAACGGGCAAAAAACAACAACAACAAAAGAATTGAAAGAGCAAAAAAAAAAACAGCAAATATAATATAAAAAAAAGGAACATAAAAGCCAGGTCAGCTATTGGGGGAAAAAGTCTGCTCTTCAGCAGCTCATGGCCATTGATTTTCACTTTTCTGCTTAACAAATTAAATGTGTTTTATTGAATGGTCTGGATGTGAGTTGTTTTGTTGTTTGTTTATGCGATTGCCGCTCATTAAAATCAAATTGCAATATAGTAAATTCTGCACTGCCTTCCCCCCACTCCCCTTCCCTAACAAATTTTATAGATTTCAAATTAACATTTGCACACGTTTTCGGTTGTTGTTTATTTGTTGCGAGTGCATAATTTAGTATGTCGTGTAAAATTTGCTACTCAATTAGCTCAACAAACACACTCTCACATTTAATGCTAATTCTCTGTTGTATTTTATATTGGTTTGAATAATGTAAAACGCGTGTGGTTTTAGCACAGCACAAAAAAAATTTATTGCCAAAAATTTGCTGAAATATTTGGCAAGCTTTTCGACGCTGACAAGAGTCAAAACGATATCAACAGACATTCACTCCTTAATGTTAAGCAGTCTCATATCGCCAGAGCTCTTACCTTGTCATCGTTTTCATAAATCAAAACAACGCTTCAACGAAGAGACAAATACGAAAGAAGTGCTTGAACTGAATATACGCTGCAATACAAGTCTATTATATTTATTTTTCAATAGTAAAATTGTAGTAAAATTTATGTATATTTTGATCAATTGATTTCTATTCAATGAAATATATTGTTTAATCTTTAAAATAAATGGATATAAATGTTCTCTTTGTTAATAAGCAATTTTATTATTTATTTTACAGTTTAATATATATTTCAGTCAGTTCGTTTCTCTTATTCAAGAAGATTTAATATTTAAAATTCATTAACAAAGTTGTTTTTTTCATATGTACATATATCGATCATTTAATTTCAATTCCAAGCATACTAATTTAACTTATTTTTCGTATAGAGTAATTAGCTTTGTCCCCTTCAACAATTTCAATTTTAATATACATATTTCCATCGGTTCATATACTTTTTAATATATAGAATATAGAATAAATTAACCTCAAAATGAAACGATAAAAATATTATTATGGAATTTGTTTTTTCCTTGTCAGTCAGTTTATTTCTTTTTAACTGAAAATATTTTAACTACAAAGTAAATCGACAAAAATATTATCTTTATTACTATTAAATTGCGTTTTTCTCTTCAATATTATATATATTAATAAATTTTATAATAAATTATAAATGAAGTAAATGGCATTTCAAAGTATTATAAATACATTAACTAGTATTTTTAGCAAGTACAACTTAGTTAACATTTAAGTTGTAATGTGCGTTGTCTGCCTTCATCATCTATTCAGTTTACAGGGTATAGGAGTATATTGCTTTGCGCCCATCAAAGAGTTGCAGGCATTTGCTTGTTTATTATTTTCATTTTGCTGGTTTCATTGCCAGCAAAACAACAGACGCCAACGAAATGTCGAGCCCTAAAAAGTATGCAATACAAAAAGCGCGCAAAACAATAAAACATAAAGCGCAAAACAATTGTCGAGGTCGCTGCTGCTGTTGTTTTGCTTTTGCTTGCTGCCTTTGTTATTACCTTGGGAGATTAATTAATTGCAAGGCACAAAAATATGCTACAAGTTCGGCGGCTTTCCCCGCTCCGTCTCTCTCTATCTCACTCACTCAATCGTTCGTTCTTTCTGCCAGTCATTTCCGGTCGCTTCCCTCTATCGCTTCGTATTTATGTGGATACAGCAAAAATATATACAACAAAACACCGCAGCAGCAACAAGATGATAATTTTCAGGCTCGTTTTAGTCCGCCCGCTTGCCCAACTCTCTGCTGCTTTTGTTTATGGCTTTTTCTTTTATAAAGTGGAAAATTGCAGACAGCATTGTTTGTTATTTATTGCCATTTTGATATGAAACCTTTTTTTACGCCCATGGGCTATAAGGAAATCAACCCCCGCCAAAAATACAGAACAACCTAGACAACTTTATGTGTGGGGCGCTCGCTGCTCATTCGTCTTTGTTAGCAAACATGTGTGTGTGTGTGCTAGTGTGTGTGGGTGTGTGTGCTTTAGCCTCTTTGGGCTGTCATAAAAAGCACAACTAATGATTTGTTTTTGGCATGCTTCATCAATATCAAGTGGCTGACAATGACAGCTCTTGTCTTGTCTTGTCTTTGACTCGACATTAGCATTAATGATTAACATAAAAGAGAGCGCTGCATTTACATTGATTGGTTTTTTTTCTTTCTCGGCTCTTATTTATTTGTTGACCTTTTTGTTGTGGCAATGCGAAAATTATGGTTTGTTAAGCTGATTTTATTGTCGGTACTACAAGTTTATTAGTTGGAAACTAGAGCAAGAGGGCTTATTTTGGGGTTGGATATTTATGCCACATTATTGATCAATATTACTACGAATATTTGATTAATTCGACACTACTCAAAGAAATTTACATTAATTGCATGGTTATTGATTAAGTTGTTTGGCAAATATATTATTCGAATTTCGGTTCGGTTCTATTACCCTTTTTCTTTGAGGGGCGTGCCCTGCAATTTATTATGTTTGGCTGGCTCATTATTTTGCATTTCCCGATTATCCGCAACACATTTCTCTTATATATGATTCGCTAAGCTAACTCAATCAGTATTGTATAAAACCAACGGTCGTCCCTCACATTTAGCCCTGTCAACCCTTCTTAGCATTGAAATCAATTTGACAAAAGCCACATAAATTTAAATAAATTGCGGCCACATAAATTTAGACATGAACTTAGAGCACACACACGAGTACGAGTAAAAAAAAAAAAAAAGCTCCGACGGCGGCAGAAGGAAGTTGTATAAACCAAAACACAAATAAACTTGCAGGCGACGACTCAACTAACAAAACAAACAACAGCTAAAAAAAAAAAGGGTAAACGAGAAACTAAAATGGATCCTGTTACGCCAGAGTCCTTGTAAGCTGCTCAGAGAGAAAGAGAAAGCTGTGGTTGCTACTCGCAATATAAACGAAAATCCAGTTGGTTGAGAGGAGTTTCCCTCCTTATACGCTGACCGTTCAGATAACTAACGAAAATAGAAACAACAAATACGATTTAAGCTGAGAAAATCAAAATGAAGCATAAACAAACAGCAGCAGAGGCAGAAAAGTAAATGGAGCCAATAATAGAAAGAAAAAAATATATATACGTATAAGAAGATTGCCACAGCGGAAGAAAGGAGGAAGAAACAAGTTGCCAGGGCAAAACAGGAAAGTGTATAAATGAAAAGAAATCGAAACCGATTGCTGTGTGTGTGTGTGTGTGTGTGTGTGTGTGTGTGTGTTGTAGTAGGCAACACGATAAGCGTGCAAAAAAGAGTCCGTCTCGGCATAAATGAATGCTAAGCAGGCGTCTCTCTCTCTCTCTCTCTCAATCATTCTTTCTTTCTCTTTCTGTGCAGCAGGCAAAACAAAACCGAAACCCGAAAAAGCAACGTTTTACCCCTAGGGAAATGGTTGGCTGACTTGGCCGCGGCGAGGCAAAAAAGGCTTTTCATAATATTTTTAGACATTTGACTTTTGATTGAGCGCATTACACGGTCGTGCTCCCCCTCCTCTCTCTCTACCTCCCTCCCTCTTGCAATTTGGACTGTTGGCAATTTATTTGAGCCCTACTCTCTGTGTGTCCACATTTCAAATGCCTGCCAAATGGTAAAATCAGACTTGGGGTCTAAGCAGCAGCAGCAGTGGCGTTCGTTCGCTATAAAATTAGATTGTCTTGGGCTTATGGCAAAAGATTTCGTTTGAGCCCTGCTGCGAACGAAGTGCTTTTTATTGAAAATCTTGGCCAAATATCTAAACGGCGGTGTTTTATTACCTGTTTGCTGCTTGTTGTGGCAAATGCTTTCTCAGCTCAGCTTTGCTTGCAATAATGTGGTATATTTAGCGCGTGTTTTACATTAGATAACAGATACAACAGCTTAGCGATAAATGGTTTGGTTTTTTTTTTGTTTGTGGTTCAACAAAATGTTCAACGAATTGGAGAACAAGAGCAGGAATTTGCATATAAATAGTTTGCGGAGAAGGTGTAAGAAACTATTTATATTTAATCCTTAAAGTATTTATAAAATTATTAATTGATATATCATCAAGTAAGAAAGCTTCAGTTAAGTGTGCTCGACTGTGACATACCCGCTTCCCATTTTAAATGAAAGCAAAACAGTGCGGTAATATTCATAAAATATACTGAATTAATGAACCATATTTGGTACATCGATGAAGTACTTACTACATTTGAAATATTCTACAGACGTCAAAATATACCAGAGTCAGTCAAAGCAGCTTAGACCCGATTAAAGTAGTCTTAATTTCGCATAATTAAGTATTTCTTAAATAAAGTTATAATACCCTTCTACCCTGTGGATAACGAATTTAAAAATTTCCAATTTGAATTACAGATTTTATAGATACTTTAAAATATAAAACACAAATTTCACCAGCTAAATTAATTTTAAATAATAAAGAGATTAAACTCATTCTTGAAGCAAAAAAATAAAATAGCACTTGAAATTGCAGTTTTTAATAAAACTTTGGCAATTGTCTTTTGAACTTCTTTTTAAATGCAATGCCCTTATATAGCCAATTCTTGAACGGAAATTCATTTTTATTCTAAGAACTTTTTTCTCAATATTTCACAAAAACATTTGCACTTAAAGACATCAATATTTTTGTCTCTTTTTTATTTTAATATGCTTGTAGATCTTTTTTTACTTGCCACATTTATACGTATACATTACATAAATACTGGGAATTATTTCTCTTGCAATTCACATCAGACTTGTTGCCTCCTTTATTCAATTCTGATTTTGAGCTTCACTTTTCGCATTTGCTTTGTAATAAAATGCACAAAAAGCCCTGGCATAATGTTGGCTTAAAGAAATTAAATCTTTTAATGCTTTTCTGTTCACAATTCCAACCCCAGTGTGGCCTTTGGTCCCCCTTTTCGTGCCCCCTCCTTGGCTGTCTACACAACATCTGGTTGCTGTCTGAACCAAAAAGAAAAGAAGAGAAGAAGCAAATCAAAATTCAACTTTTTTGCAAACCAAGAAAATAAGCAGAAAAGTAAAAGTGACAGACGCTTTGCTAATTTTCAACTTTGCTTCATAAAATTTGTTGCTTGCAGTGTGAAGAAAGAAATGAATGAGGAAGGAGCTTGATGATGAGGGGAATAGAAATACTTTAAAATGTGTTTGCTTCTGTTTTTATTATTTATTTTGTATTACGACGTCGACGACTTTGACGTTTTCGCTCTCTCGCTGGCTGACTTCCTTCCGTTTAGCTCATTAAACAGACAGCTGTAGAAAAAGCTGAAAAAACGAAGAGAAAGGAAAGGCTCAACTTTTTGTCTGTCTTTTTCAGACACAATTCTCTCTGGCAGTGTCTTTGGCATTTGTACTTCTGCTGCTGTTGTGCCTTTCATTGCCTTCAACGAAATGTGAAATGGCCGCTTTGAAGGCACTCCGGGGAGTTCTCCCCCTCATCACACACACACACACACGCGGCCCTTTTATATTTATTTGCCGTGTTTATGCCGCGGCTGCATAATTTTATTTGTTTGCTTAAAAAAGAATTAAAAGCGGTTTTTCCTTTTCTTGGGGTGCTTTTGCTTTTGCTTTTGCCCCAATCCGCTTAATCGCTTTTATGTGCCCTTTACGCACATTGCGCATACGCAGCGTGTACCGGCTGTGGCACTTGCTTACTTTTTCTTCTCTCTCTTACTCTTTTTTTTTTGGCAATTGTGTACATTAACATTTTGGTTTTATGACGCTTGGATTGCTGTTAATGTGCGCATATAAAAATGTGAAGTTGTGGTTTAATTTGTGCATTTGGATTAAACATTTATATGTTACTCGAATGCTATAGCAAAAGTATATTTTTAGCTGCCGCCTGTTCAAAGGCGGAAGCAACTGACAGTTGCACAAAGAACTTGGACAGCATTTGCCCCTTGGCTGCACTGTCATTGCCACATTTTGCCCTTTTGCTTGCCGCTTCAACTTGTTTACCTGTCCATGCTCATTGGCCACTTAAAGACAAAGGCTGTTGCAGTTGTAGTTGTTTGCCCAGTTGCCCGTTTGCCAGTTGCCAATCGACGGTGCAACGAAGCGGCAAATGCAACACCACGACACGACAGCAGCAGCAGTAGAAGCAACAACAACAATAACTTGACGTTCAGACTTTAACACAGTGGATATCATTTCCGGCCAAATGAGTTTTGCCAGTGATGATGACGAAAATGGAGTGAGGCAGACACATGAGAGACTGAGGCAGACAGTCTGTCAGAGTTGTTGTTGCTTTGCAAGCACGCACAGCAAAAAGTCTTTTACTACGACTTTTTGCCAACTCTTTCTCTCTCTTTCTCTGCCTCACAACATAGATTTGTATGGCATTTAAAGCGAAATTGCATTCGAAATTCCATGCCTAGACGCTGACAGGCGTCGTCTGGGCCACTGACATCGGTGTCGGTGTTGGTGTGTCTAGCCAGAGCGAAAGAGTGAAGAAGTATCGTTAGCAACATTTGTGGCAGCCAAAGCACAGCAACATCGAAATGTTGCAGCTAATAAACAGCAGGCCAAAGTTCCTACTCAGTTTGGGTACGTCAATCAAATGGCAAACCAATCAGCGAGTCATTCTAACAGTTTGCCTGTCAACTTGTCCTGAAGTTTGTGCTACAAACGCGTCGACCAAAAACGTCAGCAACGTCAACACCTTTGCCTTAGGAAAGTAATGCAAGACGAAGTCGAAATACTCTTTATTAATTGTCTGCAAAAATCAAGCTCAAGTTGCTGTCAATAACTTGTGTTGCGCTAACAAATTTCCTTGAATGAATTAGCTGCCAGTTGCTTTGTTGTTGTTGTTGTGTGCTTTCTGCTGCTGGTAATTGTTGTTGTTAGCAATTTCCGTTGCAGCATTTTAGGCGGACATTTGTCTTCCCCTTCCTCCTGTACTCTACAGACCTGTCTGTCTGCCTAACCCGAAACTGGGCTAATTGGCTTGCAGTTTGTGCATTTTTAATTGAAAATCAATAAGGCTGAAGTGCCGTTGCAGCTGTGTGTGTGTGTGTGTGTGTGTGCGCTCCCTTCTTCCCTGCCTCTCTCTCTCTCTCCGTCTAGTCTTTGATATATGGGACAAGCAGCCGGCCTAACAAGCGACTACAACTACAGAGTGTGCCACCTCGGCCTCAGCTGTCAAAAATGTGCAGTTAATAGCCCTTTACAAAATCTATGGCTCTGCCCTTGGCCGTAGTAGCTTAAATCCGGCGCCTCCTGCAGCAGTTGTCAAAAATCATCGTGAACTTTTTAATAGCTTTGTTGCACCCGAAAAAGTAAAAAAAAAAAAAAAGGTGAAGCGCTTGCAGCATTTTCAATCTCAAAGAATGTTTTAATTAAATCAAAAGAGTCAGCCAACAGTTCGTCTCACGTGCCAAAGTTTGCGCAAAAATTCATTAAAAATTTAATTTACGCTCAACAAGTTTAAAATATGCAGCAGCAGCAGCCAGATGATGATGATATACTGACTCAAATGAAAGCACGCGACTGAAGAATGCATTCTTGCTAATAAGGAGAGAGGGCTTTCTCTTCAATCATTCTTTAAAGCCAAAAAGCTAAGGCATTTGATGAAGGATTTATGGCAATATAAAGAGGTTAAAAGTTTCTTTTTTTTTTGGCATAGGCAGCAAGTTTTTTTTCTTCGCTTGTGCTTGGCATTTCTATGTCAATGTATGCTGCGAGTTTGTGGCCCCCACTTTTTTGCCGTGTCTACCACCTGACTTCCCCCCTCACCACCTACTTTGTCGGTGTGTTCGCTGAAGCAGCCAGCCAGCGTTGGGACAAGCATCGCTGCACAGCAAAGTGTTGTTTTACCCTGTACAAATGTGACGTGTTTGTATGAGAGAGTTTATGCGAATACACAGTTTACAAATTGTCATGGGAAATTCGATTGAAAGTATGAATTTTAATTGGGAAATTTATTTATTAAACTTGCTTAAATATTTAGTGTGTATATTATGATAAACTAATTATCTGCAAAGCTGGCTTTAATTTTCGTTCAACAAATTGACAACTTAATAAAATACGTGTCGACTTTCTTAATGCAATTTTAAAGACGCGACTTGAAGCAAACTTGTTCAATTGCCCAAAGTTCAAAGTGGTATTATCATAAAACTTAATTTGATTTTGCTTCAAAGCGACTTGAAATGTGAATTTGAGTTGAATCTAAAGAGAAAGCGATTCGAAGTGTGAATTTAGTTAACCTAAAGGGAATGATTTGTGTGTTATAAATATAATATTTATAATTATTATTATTGATAAGTTCCTCTTTGGAAATTTTTGAGGAAAAATAACTGCTTTAAACCATTTAATTAAGACTAACCTTTATCATAAATTAAATTAAATGTGTTTATGATCTTCTTTGGATACCATCTCGAGTACTTAAATTAGGTGTACCAATTATAAGCATTAAAATTACTTTTCACGTGTCCATTAAATACAAAATTAATGAAGCCGCCAAATCATTAAGACACTTGAGTACCCCAATTTAAACTATCATGGAGTTTGCAAGAATATTTTGTTTAGGAAAAAACTCTCTCATAGTTCAATTGTTGTAGGCATCTTTTTAAATAAATTGTGTTTCTCAATGTTGCATTTAATGCAATGATACTAACTTGAAGAGTGAAAGCAGCTGAGTTAGATTATATTTTAAATATTATTGTAATTATTATTATTATTAAAGAATAGATTACAAATTAATTCATAAACTAGTGTAAATAACTACCGTAAATGATTTTGCCCTTGGCTAGAACTGTACTTTTTAATTTTATTTGACACACGTTCAAGTAATTAAAAACAATTATATTATTTTCTATAATCAGCTCAACGGCTTGGCTAATTTCTACGGTAGCTCATTATCGAGCAAGCTGCAAAAGAAACAAATGTATCTGCTGCTTGCTGCTGTTGTTGCTGTTGCTGTGCAGCGAGGCATGCACACGGTTAACATTAGTCTAAGTAGCACATACATACACACACACACACATACTCTTGCATACTCCGCACCCTTGTCGCAGTTCTCCCTCGCTTTTTCTCCCGCAGAGCAATGCTAACCTCTGGCGCCTACCTAGGGAATTCAGAGAGGGCAACAACACACTGAAACTCAAGTTGTGTGTGAGTTTCTGTGCGTGGCAAGTGTGTGTAAGAGTGTGCGCTGGTGTGTGTGTGTGTGTGCTTTAGCATAACGCGTTGATAAGCTAAAAGGCTAAGGGGTTGTGCCTGCCAACATGCCAGCTCTGAAACCTTAGCCTGTCTCTCAGGGTGTGAAGGACCAACACAAATTTATAACGCACACCGAAATGAAAAAAATGAGTAAAAAAATGAACTGTCTAAAAAGCCAAAACAACGCTGATAAGCGACCGCTTTGGCCTCCGCTCGACTCGCTGCCCAAAATGTGTTCACTTAACATATTTTTGTTGGGGGTTGCATTGTTACTAACCACCTTCCCCCGGCCTCCATCGCTTCACACCAACAACAACAAAAAAAGGGGTGTTTGTGTCTATAAAAATTTATGTCTAACCGGGCAAATGCCGCAGCTCTTGGTTTAATGGTGTGAATTATATTAAGCGACGCTCAGTATGCATGTGTGTTTGTGTATGTGTGTGTGTGTGTCTACCGAGACAGCTGTGCTTAGGGGCGTGGCTGTGGTTGGGGGCTCGTTGGCTGCCAGCGTGTGTGTGCGTTGAAGTCCGCTTGATGTGCTTCCGACACCCTCCATATTGAATCCCCCTCCCCTTCTCTCTCTCACTCTCTCTCTTCCAATCTATGTGTGTGTGCGTCGCTGATTTGTTTTTATCGCAGCTCCCGGGAGGCATCAATTATGCTGTTCTTCTACTCCTCGCCGATGTTGTTGTTGTTGTTGTTGCTGTTGCTACAGGAAACCAAGCTGAGCAGCGTTTAATGGAAAATAACAACTCCACTTTGTTCCTTTCACGAGGGTCCTTAGAAAGTGTGCTAGCAAAAAGCGGGCACTTTTAATAAATGCGCCACAGCCAAAGTAACTGCTACTGACGATGCTCCATAACAAGCGATGAGCATCGAGAATAGAATAGAATGTCCAAGGGAAGCAACTGGCTTTTGGTAGCTTGGTAGCAACTGTTTCGTATATTCGCTCAACAATTCAAAATAATACTAAATATTATGATAAAATATTGTGATTTCTAGATATTCAAAGATTGGCTTACCTTGTATTTTTCAATTTACTAAATTTTAATTTAAGGTGTTTCTTAATCTTATAATTACGGTATAAATACAAGGGGAATGCCAAGGAAAGCAACTGCTTCGTATGTATATAGATTTAGAATTTGAATTTCAAGTTTATCATTAAAGATTTGCTTACTTTGTATTTTTGAATTTAAAAACAAATTGTTCCATAATCTAATAATTTTTGTTAAAAGTGTTCTTTTGCAAATAATTAATATTCTCTCAAAACATTGCGGTAAAAAATAGTTTGACGGAGAATAAAAAAACTGCATACTGAAGGAGAACTCTTCTGTCTATCCGATTTTACCAATTAAATTTGTTGTAATTTATTCATATTTTCTTAGAAGAAATTCTTTGATACTGAAATTCACTAATCGGATATATTTTTCAATTTATTTTAAATACTTAAACATTGAACACATTTAGAGAAGTTTACTATAATGCGATGATGAACTTTTCTTGAAAAATAATGTATTTAGTTTAATCAACAAAAATAGTGTCATGCGTTTTCTTTACATTTCAATTTGTTGGATATGCATCAGGCAACCCTACTAGTAACATCTGGTCACACTGTCAATAATTATCGATAGTTCGATACAATCTTTTTTGAGTCTCTTAAGCTCTGCGAACGACGCAATATGGAACTAAATTTAACTAACCTTATATAATTTCAATACATCAATAAAAACTCATCAATTTAATTCAGATTTAATAATTTAAAATTATTAAACTGAAATAAATTTGAATAGTTTTGAAAATCAAATTTTCAGATGGGATTTTTTTGTAAGTCGTTTTCTGAATATCATAATAATGATATCATAATAATTTCTTAAATTAAAATTTTCAATTTTTGTAAGAACCTTCAGTGTTCAAAAAACGACGTAATAAGTATGCTATAGAATCCAATAAATTTCCTATATAGATAGTATGTGCGCAGGCCTCTTCAACTGCCTCAAACTTGATACGGCAACTTAGAAACTTGCTTGCTTTGCTGCTTATGCTCGCTGTAACCGCAGAGTCTTCGTACATTAACCCAGTTTTCTTTTGGCTGTGCATGCCTGAACACCTACTCCAGTGGATTAGAGTGTGTGGAAGAGGGAGGAGGGCGGTATGCTCAGCTGTTTTACTTGCTTTCAAGTTAGCCGACGACTGCTTGCTGATCCCTTCCACCAACACTTTACCACGCAGCACCGCTCCGCTCTCCCTTAAAACTGTGTGGCATAAAAGCGAGTCAAGTGCGTGGCAAGTTTCCTAATTACGCGAGCGTGCGAGTTCTCTCTTGACATATTTTTTTGTTTTATAATTGTCCGATTTTCTTATATTTATTTATTTCAGTTTATTTCACAACAACTTGTTCTCTCGTTCACGTTCTTGTTCATAGTGATCGCACTTTCGTCTCGTGCTCGACCGATACACCTATCGATCGGGCTTCTAACTCGATATATATTTAATCGATTAATTCTTAATGTTACCTTATGCTAATTTAAATCTAGTATTTACAATATTTACATTCGGCCGACCTGACTACAGATCGACCACGATCTACATACAAAGGGCAATTGTATTATTAATCTCAGTGATCCAAGGCTTAAGGCGAGCAGGCTCTAAAATGCCTCTAAAGGGCAATTGAGTTAACTGACAGTCATCAATATCAACTACTTCATATCTGTCATGATCAAAAACACGGTTTATCTTATAGGGCCCCGGTACTTTGGGGCAAATTTCTTATTAACTCCTGCTGTAGTATCTACATTCCGAATGGCTACATAGTCACCGACGTTATATTCTCTAGGAGCTCTATGTCTCTTACCATAAAACTGTTCATTTCTTTTCTGGGAATTTTGAATGTTGACAGACGCCTGCTCACGGAGTTTCACAATATCTCTAGGTTCATCATTGAATTTAGTATCTAAATATTCAGAAAGCTCATCAACTATAGGTCCCTTCTGTATTACTCCAAACAATAGAATACTAGGAGCTACTTGGGTGCTACTGTGTACTGCATTATTAATTGCAAATTCAGCTTTATTGAGTAATTTATACCAGTCGGACTGGCTCAAAGGTTCTGCTAATTTTCCTAGCATTGGTGTCAAAACCCGATTCACCCGCTCTACTTGGCCGTTAGCCTGTGGCGCTCCAGTGGCCACCTTTATATGTTCTATATCACGTTCTTGACAAAAGGTGGTGAACTCAAGCGACGTAAAACAAGTACCGCGATCAGATATGATCCTTTGAGGTCGGCTATAAAAGTCAAAATATTTACTTAACGCATCTCTCGCTTCTCTAGTGCTAGTTGTATTTACAGGAAAGAGTTTCACAAACTTAGTAAAGGCGTCAATAACAACTAAAAGGTGCTTTCTCTTTGAAATTAAGCTCGGTAGGGGGCCTAAATGGTCTATATGGAGTGTATGAAATGGGACACATGGCTTCGGGATACTGTGCAATGTTCTATCATGAATAGATCTAGGCACTGAATGCAAAATGCACGAAAGGCAATTTCTTATAAAACGCTCCACCTTAGTTCTCATATCTGGGAACCAATAAGTCCGTCTCAAATCATTAACGCACTTGTCCGCTGCTAGGTGTCCTAATTTTTCGTGCGATTTCCTAATAATCTGCTCTTCCATGCAAACGGGTACATACAAACAATAAGAATCATTTCCATTCTTTCTGCATACTAGTCCATCTCTCAACTCAAAGCTACGCGAGGTTCCATTCTCTAGTTTCTGTCTCAATCGAACTATTTCCTTATCCCTCATTTGTTCCGTTTGTAAAATCAAGTCTACATCCTCAGGTGTTGCCCCCACTACTCCAACTAAAGGTATTGATTTCAAAAACGCGTCCTCACGAAACTCATATTTATCAACTTTATCATCTCCCCAGGCCCTTTTACCACCGTCCATGTAATCCCTATTCACATCCTCGCAATTAACTCCACCGTTATCTAAAGAATCTTCACTAAGGTTCTCTTCCATTATAACTCGTAGTCTCTCTAAAGGATCTTCACAAAGGCTATCTAACAACGCACTATCCCCTGGTGTGTCTCTACGGATTTCTAAAAGGCTTTCTATAAGGTTGTCACTACTGATTCCCACAAGGTTGTCTCTACAGTTCTCAACTAAGTTTTCTCTATGGTTCTCTCTACGGTTCTCTATGCGTTCTTCCTCAAAGTTTTCTAACAAGTCATTGTCGCCACTAAACTCACTATTTTTAGGGTCTTAACAACTTCTGTCTGTCTGCTTAATGCATCCACATGGGCCATATTAACACCGGGTCTGTGCATAATTGAATAATCATAATTTTCCAACTCAAGGGACCACCTAGCTATCCTAGGATTAATAGCTTTCCTACTAAGAGTTTGCACTAGCGAATTGCAATCCGTAATTATTTTAAACGGCCTATGCTCTAAGTATACTCTAAAACGGCGTAACGCATTAATTATCGCAAGCGTTTCCAACTCAAAACTATGGTATCTCGACTCTGCCGCTGTAGTTTTACCGGAATAAAACAAAACAGGATGCATTTTTCCATCATCCTGCCGCTGCAATAGTATAGCTCCAAAACCATGTGAACTGGCATCGGTATGAAGCTCAGTTTCTCTCCCAGGACTGAAAATCGCTAAAACGGGTGGGTTAGCTAAAGCACTTTTCAAATTTTCAAACGCCCTCAATTGCTCATCATTGAGTGGAAAAGGACCACCTTTCTTTAATAACTCAGTCAAGGGTCTAGCTATTCTCGCAAACGACAGGACAAAACGTCTGAAATACGAAAAGAATCCTAGACATGAGTGAAGGGTATGGACATTCAGTGGCACAGGGAAATTTCTCAAGGCTACCAAATGTGTTTCGCTCGGCTTAATCCCATATTTACTAACATTGTACCCTAGGAACTCGCATTTTTCTTAAGAAATACACACTTCTTCTTGTTTATCTCCAAATTATTTTCGCTAATTTGATCCAAAAGTTTTGCCAACATCTCCAAGTGTTCATCTACAGTCTTAGTGGCAATAACTATATCGTCCATATAAATAACTACTCTTTTTCTCGAATAAAGTCTGAAAATGTTTCCGAGATAAATCGTTGAAATACTGCAGGACCATTCTTCAAACCAAAAGGCATCCTCAGGTACTCGTATTGTCCTTGAGGGGTAACAAACGCTGTATACGGAACGGATTTTTCTTCGACCTCTATTTGATGAAATCCGCTTTTGAAATCAATCACAGAAAAACAACATTTCCCTCCAAATATTCAAGGCAGTCTTCAATAAGAGGCAAAGGGAAATTATCTTTGACGATACGTTTGTTTAAACCACGGTAGTCAACGCACATTCGAGTTTCACCAGACTTTTTCTTCACA